>OY997266.1:376675185-386675185 GCA_963921465.1 Triticum timopheevii | reverse complement strand
GATATGACGGGTCATGACGGCCACACCGGGGTGACAGGTGAGTCTCAAATGTAGCACCTCGCTGTGATTTGGTGGATGGTAGGTGGGCCCGGATGCTTTGAAATGTCCCGCATGTAGATAGAGCGGCTAGTCATATAGGAGTGCTCAATATTGTGCACCGCGACCAAGGCGGAGAGGAAAACGAGAGAACTACGTAATTAATGCATGAGTTTAATTAAGGTGGTTTTGTAAAGTACGAGATACATTCCTCCAATTGCAAAATGCCTTGGTTCATGAGATTTGAGATTTGAGCCCTATAAACCGGAAGGGAGGGAGTACTGCACACGGTGTAGTCTAGTCACTTGTTGAAATCTCTAGAAAGGCAAATACTCCTTTCCGGTTTACAGGTCTATACTACTCCCTCCGTCTAGGTGTGTAAGTCATCTCACGAAAACCAAATAGTCCCAAAACACTTAGGCGCAGTGCATTAACTTCTACCTTGTTTCTTGTTTCTTGACATATCAACCAATAAGAGATGAGAGGTGTGCATGCTTTTAATGACTTGCAATGGCTAGTTCATTGCATGCAATGCTATTAATTAGCAAATAAACATTGGTGACCCCAGGAGGAAACGGTGCTAAGCGCGTGGACCTATGCAGAATGAGTATCAACCAATGGATAATGGAGTTTAATTGTTAAACAATACTCCCTCCTTTCCGGTTTATAGGGCTTATCTCAAAATTTTAGTTTTTCCATTTTATAAGGCTCAATTTGGTTGTTTTCCATCACATTTTCAGATTCCAAGGTGCATTAAATCATTGCATGCAAGTATTAAGAGAAAATTGACAAATGCATGTACTTTATGCATGCATGTACTTTATGCATGCATGCATTGCAATTAATGCATTGATAAACACAATTTTTTTAGGAAAACAAGAGCATTAATTAGGTGCTGTTGCAAAACTACAAACTGTATTCCACCACTCACCATCTACATTGATTGGTGAGATTTTTGAATTGAGCACTATAAACCGGAAAGGAGGGAGTAGCAATTTTGTCTCATGCAAGAGCCTGGCTAGTATATGCCTGCTCCAAGGAACCGCACCACGCGAGCGTTCGCAACTGCCACGTTCGGGTTGCACTTGGCTCTTCGCCTCTTCGAGAAGACGAACAATGATGTTACTCCTACTTCTATAGTATCGAATCCACTGCTGCATGTCCGACCACCTCGTGCAAGAGGATAGCGTGTAGCGAAAGCTTCTACTTACTGCTCCTGCCTTTGCCACAATGACAGGTGGGCCCAACAGGTGGTTGGCCCTCCTGTCATGCAGCCAAAGGCAGGTGCAGTTAAGGCACCGGAGCTCAGTCCGCGAGGGAGAGGGCATTGTAGTAATAAAATTTCTCGGTCTTGTACGAGTTGACGCGACACATCACGGCACTACACTTTATATAAGTCTTTTTACACATTTCAAATGGGCTACTTCGTATGTATGACATATTCTGCTTCGTATGTAGTCACTTGTTGCAATCTCTAAAAAGACTTATATTTGGAAACGGAGGGAGTACAACGCATGCATGGATGCCGTGACTTTCCTTTTGATACTTGCATGTGTTGATTTGATGCACCTTGCCAAATTTTGACTATAAATTTAACTAACCAAATTTTCATGCATGTCACAAAAAATTACGGGGCTGTTTGGATTGTGACTATGTTTGACTTATGTTGCCACATTATTTTTCCCACACTTGCCACACTTGCCTAACCTGAGTTGCTCAAATTGTTAGACACACTTTGGCTTGCCTAAGGGAATCTTGCCACAATTTTTGTGTCTATGACATGTGGGGTTCGCTGCTAATAAAAAAATTCTTGTCTTAGGTGTGGCTAATAAAAAAGACTTATATTTAGGAACAGAGGGAGTAGAAAATATAAATAATAATGCATGTTGGGGCAACCCATGTTTCCGCTAATTTTAGCCGTGGGCTTGTTCACAATTTTTACGAGGGGGTGGTTGTTCATTTAATGGAGGGACTTGTAGTACCAGACTTGAATGATACAAAGTGCGACTTGGCACACCGTAACACCACTTGGAACAAGCGGGTAGCTATCTCAAAAAACAATCAACAAACTAAAAAAACGCGACCTCGCATGTAGTAGTACACAATTTTAAATGATTGTTTTGATGGAGTGAAAAAGGAAAACTACCCCACTACGTATATATAGGCCGGAGCCTCCGCACTTGCTTTCTAGGGTTGCTCTATTCACACACTCTCATCCTCTTCAGATCTAAACAAGATAGGGGTAGTAACACTAAGGGATTCCTGGATTAGGGGGTGTTCGGATGGCCGGACTCTAGCCTTTGGCCGGACTCCTGGACTGTGAAGATACAAGATTGAAGACTTTGTCCCGTGTCCGGATGGGACATTCCTTGGCGTGGAAGGCAAGCTTGGCGATACGGATATGTAGATCTCCTACCATTGTAACCAACTCTGTGTAACCCTAACCCTCTTCGGTGCCTATATAAACCAGAGGGTTTTAGTCCGTAGGACGAACAACAATCATACCATAGGCTAGCTTCTAGGGTTTAGCCTTTCTGATCTCGTGGTAGATCTACTCTTGTACTACCCATATCATCAATATCAATCAAGCAGGAGTAGGGTTTTACCTCCATCGAGAGGGCCCGAACCTGGGTAAAAACATCGTGTCCCTTGTCTCCTGTTACCATCCGCCTAGACGCACAGTTCGGGACCTCCTACCTGAGATCCGCCGGTTTTGACACCGACATTGGTGCTTTCATTGAGAGTTCCTCTATGTCGTCATCTTTAGGCCCGATGGCTCCTCCGATCATCAACAACGATGCGGTCCAGGGTGAGACTTTTCTCCTCGGACAGATCTTTGTATTCGGCGGCTTTGCACTGCGGGCCAATTCGCTTGGCCATCTGGAGCAGATTGAAAGCTACACCCCTGGCCATCAGGTCAGATTTGGAAGTTTGAACTACACGTCTGACATCCGCGGAGCCTTGATCTTCGACGGGTTCGAGCCACAGCCAAGCGCGCCGCACTGTCACGATGGGCATGATCTAGCTCTGCCGCCGAACAGTGCCCTGGAGGCCGCACCAGTGTCCGCTCCGACCCTTAGCTCGGAGCTGACTGCGTCGATCGAGGATGGGTGCCTGGACACCGCCTCGAGGGCTGCGATCTCTACGGCAATTGAACCAAACACTATCCCTGTCCTTTGCAAGGCTCGTAACTTCAAGGTGTCGGACTCCTTTCCGGACTCCGAACCTTCTGCGCCCCTGCCAATCGAATCCGATTGGGTGCCGGTCATGGAATTCACCGCCGTGGACATCTTTCAGCACTCGCCCTTTGGCGACATCCTAAATTCACTAAAGTCTCTCTCTCTATCAGGAGAGCCCTGGCCGGACTATGGTCAGGAAGGTTGGGATGCGGACGACGAAGAAATTCAAACCCCACCCACCACCCACTACGTAGCCATTGTCGATGATTTAACCGACATGCTAGACTTCGACTTCGAAGACATCGACGGTATGGACGACGATGCAGGAGACGACCAAGAACCAGTGCTTACAGGGCACTGGAAGGCCACCTCGTCATACGACATTTACATGGTGGGCATCCCAAAAGATGGGAATGGTGATGGAACAACGGAGGATGACCCCTCCAAGAAACAGCCTAAGCGCCGGCGTCTGCGGCGCCGCTCTAAATCCTGCCACAGCAAAAACGGTGATTCCGGCACGGGAGACAATAACACCCCGGACAGTGCCGAAGACAACACCCTCCAGCAAGATTCAGCGCAGGAGGATGGAGAAGCCAGCCCTCATGAGAGAGCGGCAGGAAAAGAGGTAGAGGACGATAATTACATGCCTCCCTCTGAAGACGAGGCAAGCCTCGACGACGACAAATTTGTCGTGCCCGAGGATCTCATCGAACAAGAGCGTTTCAAATGCAGGCTTATGGCCACGGCAAGCAGCCTCAAGAAAAAGCAGCAACAGCTTAGAGCTGACCAAGACTTGCTAGCCGACAGATGGACTGAAGTCCTTGCGGCCGAAGAGTATGAACTCGAACGCCCCTCCAAGAGCTACCCAAAACGCAGGCTGCTACCCCGATTAGAGGAGGAAGCACCTAAACCTACATCATCAGCGCATGATACGGCCGACCGACCACCTCGTGGCCGCGACAGAGAGGCCTCTCGGCCCTCCACTCAAGCCGCACCCCGGCGGCGCTCAAAAAATACCAACGCGCGGGAAAATGCGCTAGACCTGCGGGATATACTGGAGGACAAGGCAAGGCAAACAAGATCGATCTACGGATCGCGTGGGCGCCCCACGATATGTGATGATAACCGTCACACCGGATATGGCAATTCTGGTCGGCCGAACACAGTAGACAAAGCTCATTTGAGCTTCGTCGTGATATAGCCCAATACAGAGGCGCCGCACACCCACTATGCTTCACAGACGAAATGATGGATCATCAAATCCCTGAGGGTTTCAAACCCGTAAACATTGAATCATACGATGGCACAACAGATCTTGCGGTCTGGATCGAGGACTATCTCCTTCATATCCACATGGCCCGCGGTGATGACCTACACGCCATCAAATACCTCCCACTCAAGCTTAAAGGACCAGCTCAGCATTGGCTTAACAGCTTGGCAGCGGAGTCAATTGGTTGTTGGGAAGACCTAGAAGCCGCATTCCTCGACAACTTCCAGGGCACCTACGTGCGACCACCAGACACCGATGACCTAAGCCACATAATTCAGCAGCCAGAGGAATCAGCCAGACAATTCTGGACACGGTTCCTAACCAAGAAAAATCAAATCATCGATTGTCCGGATGCAGAGGCCCTTGCAGCCTTCAAACATAACATCCGCGACGAGTGGCTTGCCCGGCACCTAGGACAGGAAAAGCCGAAATCCATGGCAGCCCTCACAACACTCATGACCCGCTTTTGCGCGGGAGAGGACAGCTGGCTAGCTCGTAGTAACAACATGACCAAGAGCCCTGGTAATTCGGATACCAAGGACTGCAATGGCAGGTCGCGTCGCAACAAGCACAAGCGCCGCATTAATGGCGATAATGCTGAGGATACGACAGTCAATGCCGGATTCAGAGGCTCTAAACCCGGCCAGCGGAAAAAGCCATTCAAAAGAAATACTCCGGGCCCGTCCAATTTGGACCGAATACTCGACCGCTCGTGCCAGATACATGGCACCCCCGAAAAACCAGCCAACCACACCAACAGGGATTGTTGGGTGTTCAAGCAGGCAGGCAAGTTAAATACCGAAAACAATGACAAGGGGCTGCATAGTGACGACAAGGAGGAGCCCCGGCCCCGAACAATAGAGGACAGAAGGGCTTCCCCCTACAAGTGCGGACGGTGAACATGATATACGCAACCCACATACCCAAAAGGGAGTGGAAGCGTGCACTAAGGGACGTATATGCGATGGAGCCAGTCGCCCCAAAGTTCAATCTGTGGTCCTCCTGCCCGATCACTTTAGATCGAAGGGACCACCCCACTAGCATCCGCCATGGCGGATTCACCGCATTGGTTCTAGACCCAATCGTTGACGGATTTCACCTCACTAGAGTCCTGATGGACGGCGGCAGCAGCCTGAACCTACTTTATCAGGATACAGTGCGCAAAATGGGCATAGACCCCTCAAGGATTAAACCCACAAAGACGGCCTTTAAAGGCGTCATACCAGGTGTAGAAGCCAACTGTACAGGCTCAGTTACACTTGAAGTGGTCTTCGGATCCCCAGATAGCTTCCGAAGCGAGGAGTTAATCTTCGACATAGTCCCGTTCCGCAGCGGCTATCATGCACTGCTCGGACGAACCGCATTTGCAAAATTCAATGCGGTACCGCACTACGCATACCTCAAGCTCAAGATGGCAGGCCCTCGAGGAGTCATTACGGTCAACGGAAACACCGAACGCTCTCTCCAGACGGAGGAGCATATGGCGGCCCTCGCGGCGGAAGTACAAAGCAGCCTCTCAAGGCAATTCTCGAGTCCGGCTATTAAACGTCCGGACACCATCAAGCGCGCCTGGAGTAACCTACAACAAGACCGCCTGGCACGTCCCGAGCACGCGTAGCAATGCAGCCCCAACCCAGCCCTCGCAAAATTGCGAAACCAGTACTACGCGTACATAATTACGCTCTGGAAATACCATGGGCATAGGCGGAGGGGCACGACCACGGCAGGCCCAGAATGCGACTCAACCGCACCAGGGGCTCCCGGTTGTGCAATTCCTTTTTCTTATTTTCAGGACTCCTTTATCAAGAAGCCCTGTCCGGCAGTAGAATCGCCGAACATACGATGCAACAGCCAGGGAAGCAGAAAGCTACGTCGAGTATCCAGGTGGTCTCTATAACGAGCAGTATACTTGTTTTACATATCATCCTGCAGCTCGCTCCTGGAGGGGGACATGTCAAATAGTCCCGTCCCTTGCTTATCGCACTATTTGTATCGCTCTGCTTTTACCGTAGCTTTTTAATAAACAATGCACAGCTTTTGCCTATTATTGCATTCCTTTTTCTTATCTATATATGTTCACTTATGACATGTTGCATCCGTACGCTTTGGTACGGCCAAATACACCAGGGGCTTAAGTACCCCAAAATATGGTGTGATAAGTCCGAACACTTTCACAAGTGCGGCACCCCGAACTTATAGCATTATATGCATCGGCTCCGAATCATGTCTTGGGTCAATAGTTGGGTTTTCCCGGCTCCCATGTTTTGGTACCTTACGTTCTGTTATATCGGCTAAGGTAGCGCTAGGAGAACCACTTCGATTGTGCCCCGGTTGAGCTGGGTTAAGCACCTCAATGGAGAAAGCTAAAACTGACCGTCATCATAGGGCGAGAGCCGGTCGCTGTTCGAGAGGTTTTCGAGTCCCTAAAGACGGATGCCGCTTAGAGCGAGGAGTCAGCTTTGTCCGGCCCAGGCGTGGATAGCGCCCCGAACTCGGTCTTCCGAATACTAGGGGCTTCGCCGAAATTTAAAATTATAGAATTCTATGGCTAAGTGAGAGTGTTCAAGCATTATAGTCTGGCTGCCTCGTTCGTTGCGTTGACGCCTCCCTCGAAGGACCCAAGAATGGGAAAAAGAGCGCTCAAGTTTATCCCGAACACCCCAGCACTCGCGGCATGGGGGCAGAAGCCGACAACTCGCCATCTCTCAAATTTAATAAACGGCCGCATAGAAGGTAATATTTGAAATTCACAAGCGTTGCTTAGTGCAAATGAACAAGTTTTCAAGCGTACAGGATAACAAATGCGAGTTCACTCAAAAATTACATCTTTGGAGCATTCACCCGCTATAAGGCGGGCACCCTTCTGGACGCCCTCATAATACATCTCGGGCTTGCGATACTCCCTGCCCGGCGGTGGAGCGTCAGTCACAAGCTTCTCAGCGTCCATCTTGCCCCAGTGCACTTTAGCACGGGTGTCGGTGTCAAAACCGGCGGATCTCAGGTAGGGGGTCCTGAACTGTGCGTCTAGGCGGATGGTAACAGGAGACAAGGGACACGATGTTTTTACCCAGGTTCGGGCCCTCTCGGTGGATGTAAAACCCTACTCCTGCTTGATTAATATTGATGATATGGGTAGTACAAGAGTAGATCTACCATGAGATCAAGGAGGCTAAACCCTAGAAGCTAGCCTATGGTATGATTGTTGTTCGTCCTACGGACTAAAACCCTCCGGTTTATATAGACACCGGAGAGGGCTAGGGTTAAAGAGTCGGTTACAATGGTAGGTGATCTACATATCCGTATCGCCAAGCTTACCTTCCACGCCAAGGAAAGTCCCACCCGGACACGGGACGAAGTCTTCAATCTTGTATCTTCATAGTCTTGGAGTCCGGCCGACGGTGATAGTTCGGCTGTGCGGACACCCCCTAGTCTAGGACTCCCTCAGTAGCCCCCGAACCAGGCTTCAATGATGATGAATCCGGCGTGTTGATTGTCTTCGGCATTGCAAGGCGGGTTCTTCTCCAAATCCTGTGTTGAATAGTGTCTGGCTTCTTGTAAATGTTGCACTCCTTGGCTTCTACGCCCAATAATGGCCATCTTCCACGTGTCAAATGAATGCGAAAAGCCAGGGTATTTTTACACTTACCCCCCTAGCCGCGCAAATGAGCTGCCTATAAAAGGAGACGAGGATCTAGATCCGAATCACACCATCCTCCTTCCGCGAGTATTCATCGGAGCGCCTCTGACAAAAATCCATTCCATCATGGACAGTCGACGCGGCTCCTCCTCTCGCACTCCCAGCCCTCAGCCAGGAGATTGGGGGAGATGCTTAGTCCCGCATAGTGAGTTAGTGACGCTCCAAACCGAGGGATTTCTTCCCCCAGCCATTATGGTTCCAGTTCGAGCCGGACTCGCCACCTACAAGGGCGGAAAGCAGGCGGAGAGCGTCCCCAATCCCTCCAAAGGAGAGAGGGTATGCTTTGTCTCTTATCTAATAAGAGGACTCGGATTTCTGATACATCCGTTTCTCCAGGGCCTCCAGCTGCACCACCTTATGCCTGACTCCATTCTGCACATCGCGGGCTTCATGGCCCTTTGTGAGCTGTTCCTGGGCGTCGAGGCTCATTTTGCGCTGTGAGGGGTCGATATATCAAGTGGGCGGAGCTGAGCTATGGCGCATCGCTGGGACCGGATATCTATCCGGAACCCCGAAGAAGGCGTCCGAAGACTGGCCTTCGGAATGGTTTTATATAGAAGACGCCCCACTACCGGATCCAGTTCGGATTGGCCTCCCGGAGTTCAGTAATACTCCTCTGAAGAAACGCCTAAGTTGGCGTCCGTGGAGCCCTCAACGGGAGAATGATAGGGACGTCCAGTACCTGATGGGCCGAATAAGATTATTAGCTCATTCCGGATTGACCATGATTGGGGTCATGGCCACATGCACTATGCGGGGGGTGCAGCCGCTCCAGTATAGGGGCCACCCCATGTGGGATTTCAACGGGGAGGATGATGCCACCCGTCATGGCCGCAAGGGGCCGGGATCGGTCGCCGATCTGGTGAAGATCCTGTCTGGCCTGTATAAAGGGGAGGAGGAGGACTTCCTTCGTGCCAGTCCATTGAATGGATTTTCCATGAACAACCCTCGAAGCTGGGTAAGCGGACACTTGTCTATCCGATCCATATTCCCAAAGTTAAATGTCTCATTTTATGATTTCGACGCAAGAACTGCGCTGGGCCGAAGAGGATATACACAGCCCGGCTCCAAAACCCGAGGATCCGGAATGGTCCCTCGATCCGGCCTCCGAAGAGGATCCATACATAAAGGTGGAGCTGATCGATGGGGTGTTCCACCAACTTAGCATCGACAATGCTTTGGTTGCCATTACGGCCGACTACCCCGGAATATCTCCAGTTTCCCAGGCAACTGTGACCGAAGTCCTAATACCATTACCCATCTGTGCTTATCTCTGATCACCGTATACCAATGGTGTTCCGCAGGAGGTGCCTTTGAGGTGGGAAGCCGAGCCTATGGCGGCTGGCCAACAAGGGGCAGCTCGGCCCAGCAGGCGGAAAAGAAGTGCGGTGCGAATCGAGACGTCGCCACAACGGTATGGCGCGCCACCATGTTTCAAGGAAAGATTCCTGGAAGGCATATTAACGCTCGTGATTTTTTCAGGAGAAAGAGCGCTTGCCGGACTGTGTCCGGAGAGGTTGCCGATCGAGCCTCCGCCAGCCAGGCTCCAACGCCAAGTCCGGAGGAGGAGGCGAACACAAGGCGTGCGCCGGATGCTCCTCCAACGGAGGATGCCGACAGGTTGTCCACCACCAGATCTGAGGTGGAGAGTGCCATGAATCATAGGCGCCGCCGGACAGTTCTTCGTGACGCGTGTTTCTCCCCGGAGGCATTGAATGCCTTTAATTCGGGAGATGCGCACCTCCGTGCTGCTCAAGATGGTCTAGCCAGAGCCACGGAGCAGTATGTGAAAGACATACGGGTGAGTGAATTTTGACAGTTATATATGCCAGTAGCCCCCGAGACTTGAAATAGTTAGAATAACTGATTTAAGGATCATTTGTTATGCAGGATCTTACAGAAAAGAATACCCAACTGTCCCAGGAGCTTCAAGAGTGCAAGGCCCAACTTGAGGCCGCACTAGCCGCCACAGGGGGAGCCACAGAGACCCCCTCCGGTAATGTATACTTTGAAAGATAAGTAGTTTGTGAAGTGCGGTGTGTGTATAAGTCTGACAATAATATTGCAGATAGCGCCGGACTAGATCCGGACAAGCAACAGCTACTACGCCAGCTAAAGGCCGGCAAGAAGGTGCTTACGAGGGTGCGGCAAGAGAAAAATAACCTCCAAGATGCCAACACCCAGCTGGGCGAGGAACTAAAAGATGTTCAGGCCCAGCTGTCTGACTCCGTGAAGGAGAATCGGCGGCTTCGTCGCGGCATTTATAGTAAGTGCTTGAGTGATTGAAAAGAAGAGTTTGGCGAGGAAGTCGATTAACAGAAATATATCTGTAGGTATGCTCACAGGTCGTCCTGCGGAGGAAATGCCCGGTTCAACGGGTGACCTACTTCCCGAGCTGCTGCAGCTGCACGAACGAGTTCGGCAGGTGAGCGGAGTTGCCCAGGCCTTGTGGCCATCCATGTCCCTACCCGAAGGTCTTGGAGAGCTTGCGGAGAAGCTTCATGGAGCACGGCGGCGCTTCTGGCTATGGAAGATATCGGCCTGCCGTCAGGGCGCCAGGGAGGCCTGGGCCATGGTGAAGACGCGGTATGTGAAGGCAGACCCAAACCACATGGCCGAGGTCAGACCTGTGGGGCCCGATGGGAAGGAGATCCCTGTGAGCTTAGTGTACGGCCAAGTAGAGTTGGCCGCAAAGTATTCCCAGCGGGACTGTAAACTAGACAGTCTATTAGATGGTATCAAAGAGGAATACAATCAGTCAGTTTGACTATGTAATTTAAAATGACATGTAAAATGCCTTCTAGCCGGATTGTAGATCGTTTGTCGTAGCGGACCTTTTCGCTTCAACCTCGGGACCCGACAGTCTGGAGTGTGTCCGAATACCCTCGCGGTTATAGGAAAAACCGGGGCATGCGTGGAGACCAGGCGTAGGGGTCATTAGTGCTTTATCAGACAAGTGCCCATCTAGTTATGTTATATTACATGGTTAGTAAGAAACATCTTCCAGGGAGAATAGTTCCGTTAGGGGTTCCTTTCCCTGGGAGGCATGCCCTAAAGTGCATGTCCGGACTGCGAAAAAAGCAGGAAAGCATCAGGGGGCAAATGAGTAAATAGGTAAGAAATCAGCTTTTAATTCACCGACCGAATATTCCCTTAAGAACGCTAGCTTTCGGCTTCACCCAGTCTGAGGTACACATCCGGCTGACCCGGCAGTAACAATCGCAGAGGTGCTCCCTTTACCTCCTAGCCGAACAATCGGGAACGTAGGGGTAAGCATAGGAGCCAGGCAACCCAGCTTGGCCAAAACTTAAGTCATATCGATGCATATAATGGTGAATAAAAGGTACATGCGGAAGTGTGACACATGTGTTGGGCATAAAGCCCGTATAAATAAGCTTATGTTAAAGAAGCCCCCAGGTATAATGAGTGCGAGTAGCACGTCAAGTGTGTGCGAACAATGCGCAGGCGAGCCTCTCAAAGGCTTGTGAGAAAAAAGGGGGGGAAGAAGGAGAGAAATAAAAGACAGTTAAAGTATAAAATATGGACGGGGGAAGGAGACGAACTCAGAGTCCGGCGCTAGGTGTAGAATCTTCGGAGATGGGCTACGTTCCATGGGTTTGGCTCGAGTCGGTTATCCGATGCGTTTCGCAAACGGTATGCTCCGCCGGTCAGGACTTGGTCAATGATGAAGGGACCTTCCCATTTAGGCTTGAGTTTGTCCTTTTTCTTGTCCGGCAGGCGTAGAACTAGTTCGCCAACATTGTAAGTTTTGGCCCGTACTTCTCTGCTTTGATATCTTCGAGCCTGCTGTTTATAGAATGCGGAACGAGCTTTTGCCACGTCGCGCTCCTCCTCTAAGGCGTCCAAACTGTCCTGCCGATCCAGCTCGGCTTCTCTTTCTTCGTACATGCGCACGCGAGGTGAGTCATGAATTATGTCGCAGGGCAAAACTGCCTCTGCGCCGTATACCATAAAAAATGGTGTGAATCCGGTCGTGCGATTCGGCATGGTCCGCAGCCCCCAGAGTACGGATTCGAGCTCCTCTACCCAGTGCGTGTTAGATTCCTTAAGGGACCGCACTAGTCTGGGTTTGATGCCGCTCATGATTAGACCATTTTCTCGCTCCACTTGACCGTTAGTTTGAGGGTGATAGACTGAAGCATAGTCGAGCTTGATGCCCATGTTTTTGCACCAGAGTTTAACCTCGTCGGCCGTGAAGTTCATGCCGTTATCAGTGATGATGCTATGGGGGACGCCGTAACGGTGTACTACCCCCGATATGAAGTCTATCACGGGTCCGGATTCGGCCGTCTTAACTGGCTTGGCCTCTATCCATTTGGTGAATTTATCCACCATGACCAATAGGTATTTTTGCTTGTGGGTTCCTCCTGTAAGGGGTCCAACCATGTCAAGCCCCCAGACCGCGAACGGCCAGGTAATGGGTATAGTTTTGAGGGCGGTGGGTGGCATGTGGCTTTGATTAGCAAAGAGCTGGCAACCGACGCATCGTTGGACTAAGTCCTGTGCATTTGCCTGGGCCGTCGGCCAATAAAATCCTGTATGGAAGGCCTTGCCTACAAGGGCACGGGCTGCGGCGTGGTGCCCACCGAGTCCGGCATGAATTTCAGCCAGAAGATTTCGCCCTTCCTCTTCGGATATACACCTTTCAAGGACTCCGGTTGTGCTTTTCTTATAAAGCTCTCCCTCGTGGACCTTATAGGCTTTAGATCGCCGTACTATGCAGCGGGCCTCGTTTTGGTCCTCAGGGAGTTCCTGCCTAGTTAAGTAGGCTAGGAATGGCTCGGTCCACGGGGCAATAACTGCCATTATTTCGTGGGCTAAAGGTGTTATTTCGTTGGCAGAACCACCGATTGTGTCAGAATGTTCGGTGTTAGGCGGTGCGGTTGGGTCTGGATTGTTGTTTCCGGACTCCCCTTCCCATAGTATGGATGGCTTGAAAAGCCGCTCCAGGAAGATGTTGGGAGGGACGGCATCGCGCTTTGTGCCGATGCGTGCCAATACGTCCGCCGCCTGGTTATTATCCCGGGCTATATGGTGAAATTTGAGCCCTTCGAACCGAGCTGACATTTTTAAGACGGTGTTACGGTAAGCTGCCATTTTCGGATCCTTGGCGTCAAAGTCTCTATTTATTTGGGATATTGCGAGGTTTGAATCCCCGCGAACCTCTAGGCGCTGAATGCCCATGGAGACTGCCATCCGGAGACCATGTAGAAGGGCCTCGTATTCGGCTACATTGTTGGAGTCCGTGTACATTATCTAGAGTACGTATTGGACTGTATCTCCGATTGGGGACGTCAGGACGACGCCAGCCCCCAGGCCGGCCAACATTTTGGGGCCGTCGAAGTGCATGATCCAATTGGAATATGCGCCGTACTCTTTAGGGAGTTCGGCTTCAGTCCATTCGGCGATGAAGTCAGCCAAAACTTGCGACTTGATAGCTCGCCATGGCTTATAGGTTATTTCGAATGGGAGGAGCTCGATGGCCCATTTTGCAATCCGGCCAGTTGTGGCGCGGTTGTTTATAATGTCATTAAGGGGTACTTCGGAGGCTACTGTTATCGAACACTCTTGAAAGTAGTGTCGTAGCTTCCGGGATGCCATGAACACCACGTATGCTATCTTTTGATAATGTGGGTACCGGGACTTGCATGGAGTTAGGACAGTGGACACGTAGTAAACTGGTTTTTGAAGAGGGAACTTGTGTTCGTCCGTTTCTCGTTCGACGACGAGCGCCGCCCTTACAACTTGATGTGTTGCCGCGATATATAATAACATCGGTTCGCCCAAATTGGGCGCGGCCAGGGCCGGATTTGTTGCCAATATGGCTTTGATTTCTCCTAAGCGGGAGATAAAGCGGCTTAGAGCCGCCACGCATCCAGTCAATTTTTGTATTTGCTTGAGGTCTTTTGGGATATCCAATTGTAACAGAGCCCAAGAGCTTTCCGGCTGGTACGCCAAAAACGCATTTTCCGGGTTGAGCTTAATGTCGTATGTTCGGAGATTGTCGAATGTGAGCCTCAAGTCGTCTACTAGAGTTTCGACATGCTTGGATTTGACGACCACATCATCTACGTATGTCTCCACTGTTTTGCCGATCTGTATGGAGTGATGAATGCCGTTGCGGCTTGGTCTGGCTCTGCCATCTTGATTTGGTGGTAGCCGGAGTATGCGTCGAGAAAGCACAATGAATCATGCCCTGTAGTAGCGTCGATGATTTGATTGATGCGGGGGAGGGGGAATGGATCCTTTGGGCAAGCCTTGTTAAGGTCATTGAAGTCGACACATAGGCGCCAGGATTTATCTTTCTTTGGTACCATCACCAGGTTTGCTAGCCAGTCCGGATGTTTTATGTCTCTGATGAATCCGGCTTCCAAAAGTTTGGCTAGCTCCTCTCCCATTGCTTGTCTCTTGGGTTCGTAAAAACACCGAAGAGCCTGTTTGACTGGCTTGAATCCTTTTAGGATATTTAGGCTGTGCTCGGCTAGCCGGCGTTGGATTCCTGGCATGTCTGAAGGGTGCCAGGCAAAAATGTCCCAATTTTCCCATAGGAATTCTCGTAGTGCGGCGTCTACATCAGGGTTTAATTGTGCCCCAATGGAGGCCATCTTTGTAGGGTCCGTTGGATGGACTTGGAATTTGACTATTTCGTCTGCTGGCTTAAAAGAGGTGGGCTTGGATCTTTTATCGAGTATGAAAGAACATGCGGTGCCCCCATGTTTGGTTTTGGTAATTGATGACAATCTCTATGGACTAATGGTTGCCTTGAGTTATATTTGAAGGATTTGTCCATAGGCTTTTCTTGGAGTCCATTTGTTGGTTTCAAGGAGAGTTTGTGATGACCAAGGTGCTATTAAGGAACTATCCAAAGATTGGTCATATGAGTGTTGTGCTTATAGCAAGCATGTCTTGAAGAAGAAGAGTGTGTGATCATTCATGTTTACCTTCAAGACATCATCCAAATGAAGAGAGTTGGAAAGATTCAAGGTTGATCCAGACTAAGTCAAAGAGTGAATCAAGTTGATCAACACACAAAGCATAGAAGATGTACCGAGAGGGATCAAGCGATCCCATGGTATGGTAAGCATTGTCAATTACGCTTTGTGTACTAACCCATGATCTTCGTGAGAGTTCTTTGTGGGGTTAGGTTGTGGGGTGCAAGTTCAAGTGAAGCATCACGAAGAGATCAAATGCTTGAAGCCTGCCGTCCATTGTAGTGACAATGGACTTATGAAGATGTGCGGAAGAGAGGCTCACCCATAGTGGAGTATGGGGGGGCAATCAACTAGTCTTCATCGAGCCAACGCAATCAAGAAAGGTTGTCCAACTTGAGGGAGTCAAGATCGTCATCATCTAGCTCAAGTGGACCATGTGCAAGGCAAAGGTTGGCCCTTGATAGGTTTTCTATTTTATCGGTCTCATGGTAGTTGTGGGAGACCGGGTTATAGGATCAATTGCCGTACTATCAAGGGGGGCTCTCGATGAGTTGCTTGATCGTATCGTTCATAAAGAGCTCAAACCATTGCATCCTTGCATCATCTTTTTGGTTCTTGTTTGGTTCTTCTCCTTGTGAGATTTGGAGCTTATGGTCATTTTCATGACAAGCTCGAGTTCATCGAAAACGGAGTTCACATGCATCTTCTATGATGTTTTCGATGTTGGAGGATATGCCGGTTCTTCTTGGTTGGAGGTTTCACTCCTTTGTTTGCTAAGCTTACCTTGCTGTTTTGATGCTACTCGTCTTGCTCTATCCAACAAGCTTGAGTTTGCTCAATTCGGAGCTCATATGAAGAAGTTATGGCAGTTCTGGTTTTCCTTGGAGTATTCTTTGTTTTCGTGGTTGTGGCATAAGGTTGGCGCCAGCGGTAGTACCGCTGGGCCGGAGCGGTAGTACCGCTTATCGCCACAAGTGGTAGTACCGCTGTCCCACGGCGGTAGTACCGCCCATGGCCATAAGCGGTAGTACGGCTCCAGTTCCGCGCTGGTACCGCCTCGATTCGAGACCGATGTTTTTCGTGTCGGGTTTTGCGGTACTAGGAGCGGTAGTAGTGGTGGTAGTACCGCTCCAAGCGGTAGTACCGCTCTCACTCCCGCGGTAGTACCGCTCTGGGGCCAGGGCCCTGTCTTCCTCGTCAGTGCGGTAGTACCGCTGGGTGGGAGCGGTAGTACCGCTCTCAGCGGTAGTACCGCCCTGCCCTAGCGGTAGTACCGCTCTGTGCGGGGATGTACAGTGGGGTAACGGTTGGATTTTTTCCCTCCTATAAAAGTGGGTCTTCTTCCCCAATGAACCTTATCCTTTAAGCGCGTGTTCTTCCACCATTGTTGACCTTCTTCGAGCTTGCTAACTCTCAATCCCTCCATGGATTCTTGCTAGTTTTTGAGGGAAAAGAGAGAGGAGATCTAGATCCACATTTCCACCAATCACTTTCTCCTCTATGTGAGGGGAACCCTTTGGATCTAGATCTTGGAGTTCTTTGTGTTCTCTTCTTCGTTCTTCCTCTCATTTTCCTCCCTAGCATTAGTTGCTTTGGTGGGATTTGCGAGAGAAGGACTTGGGCACTCCGTGTGCCCTTGCCATTGCATTTGGTGCATCGGTTTGAGTTCTCCACGGTGATACGTGGAAGTGAAGTTTGAGAAGCTTATTACTCTTGGGTGCTTGGTACCCTTGAGCTTGTTCCTCTTGGGTTCTTGGGCACCCTAGACGGTTGGTGGTGTTCGGAGCTCAATCATTGTGGTGTAAAGCTCCGGGCAAGCGTCGGGGTCTCCAATTAGGTTGTGGAGATCGCCCCGAGCAATTTGACGGGTACCGGTGACCGCCCCCAAGGGTTGCCAAAGTGTACGGGTTCGGTGACCGCCCCCAAGGGTCGCCATTTGTACGGGTTCGGTGACCGCCCTCAAGGGTCCCTTAGTGGAATCACGGCATCTTGCATTGTGCGAGGGTGTGAGGAGATTATGGTGGCCCTAGTGGCTTCTTGGGGGAGCATTGTGCCTCCACACCGCTCCAAACGGAGATTAGCATCCGCAAGGGTGTGAACTTCGGGATACATCGTCGTCTCTGCGTGCCTCGGTTATCTCTTACCCGAGCCTTTACTTATGCACTTTACTTTGTGATAGCCATATTGTTCTTTGTCATATATCTTGCTATCACATAGTTGCTTATCTTGCTTAGCATAAGTTGTTGGTGCACATAGGTGAGCCTAGTTGTTTTAGGTTTTGTGCTTGACAAATTAACCGCTAGGTTTATTCCGCATTTGTTCAAGCCTCAACCGTAATTATTTTAAAGTGCCTATTCACCCCCCCCCCCCTCTAGGCGACATACTCGATCTTTGAGAGTATCACATCGTCCCTGTTCACCATGGAGCGCAGCGCGGTGAGTTCCTCGACCGCTAGGGCTTCTGATAATGCCTCGAGGGCTAGTGCGGCTGTCTTATTTTCGGCACAGAGTGCTATGTCCGGATCACTGGCAAGAGTGATGATTCCGTTGGGCCCGGGCATTTTTAGCTTCATATACCCGTAATGGGTATAGCTTGAAAAATTGTGAATGCCTCTTATCCTAATAAAGCATGATATCCGCTGCTGAACGGGGCCACTTGGAACGTGACCTCCTCGGACCTGTAATTGTCCAGCGAACCGAACACCACATCCAGTGTGATTTTTCCTGTGCAGCATGCTTCCCGACTAGGGATTATTCCTTGAAAGGTTGTGCTGCTTCGCTCAATGCGGCTCAAGTCTATTTCCATTTTTTGAAGGGTTTCCTCGTAAATGAGGTTTAATCCGCTGCCGCCGTCCATGAGTACCTTAGTAAGGCGAAAGTCGTCCACTATTGGGCTGAGGACCAATGCGGCTGGTGCTCGGGCTGTTCGGAGTTTAGGTTCGTCACTGGCGTTGAAGGTAATAGTCGTGTCACTCCATGGATTTATTGTTGCTACTTGGTAGACTTCGGCAAGGCTGTGGAGTGTTCGTTTCCGCATATTACTTGATGCGAAAGTCTCGAAGACTATTAATACCGTACTGGTATTGCTGGGCTGGTTCTCTAGAGCTAGAAGCTCTTCACCACTTTTGGCCACCTGCCGTAGTATCCAACATGCTCGAAGGATAGGAGTTGGAGTGGCGCCCTCTGTACTATGAATTTTGCAGGGTCCACTGAGCCATCCCTCCAGTACGGTTCCATGCCCTTTAAGGGGTTTTTGCTTTTTGGTATTTAACCCAGGTGCCTGACGATGATGCACCCTTTTATTTCGGACTAGGGTTGTATTCGGAGCCGGATTATCCCAAAAGTTGGTTTCGGTTTTCCAGGCGCTCTCCATCGCACAGTACTTTCATACTATGGACGCCCAGTCGGCAAAGCGTGTAATTTCGCGACGGCTTATGGAGTTTAGGATTTCCTTGTCCGTGCAGTTATTGCAGAAGAGTAAGATTGCGTCTTCCTCGCGGCAGTCCTTTATCCTGTCCATAACCAGGAGGAATCTGGCCCAGTAATGGTGTACTGTTTCAGCGGGCTCTTGCCGGATTCGGGATAGATCGCTTATGTTTGGGTGGGCGGGTGGAATTAAATTCGGAACCCCGTCCAATCTAAGACTCAAAGGCCGAAAAGTTTCCAAACTTGGAAGCTTGGGTTTTTGGATATTGTCCAATGAATCCAGCCGCTGCCTGACTTTAGGTTTAGGACTTGATCGACGCCTGTCCCTCCGCGGGAATCCGGCATGGAGGGGTCAGGAAACCGGACATAGCTTGTCCTTAATATAGAAGAAGAGTCGTTGTGTTGTTCCTCCACCACAGCAACGTGGTGGGTAGCCTGGGGAGAGTTGATCTCTCTCAGATCGGTTTTAGGCCCAATCTGATCGTAGTCTGCAGCGACTCCCAGGGCGGCGATGTGATCCAAGAGCTCGTTTAAGGAGGAGAGCTCCATCGGATCTAGCTGCTCGGCAAGTTCCGAGTTGACGTGAAGATCACTTTTGATGACCCGAGAAGTCATCATCAGCGCGGCGGCCGAACAGGCGGTCATAAGAAAACCGCCTAGCCGGATAGTTTGGCCGATGGCCAAAACTCCTTTAGCAATGGTGCCGTCTTTAAAGACGGGACGAGGCATCCTTCCTGATGGTGACGGCACAGAGGAACTCTCAATGAAAGCACCAATGTCGGTGTCAAAACCGGCGGATCTCGGGTAGGGGGTCCCGAACTGTGCGTCTAGGCGGATGGTAACAGGAGACAAGGGACACGATGTTTTTACCCAGGTTCGGGCCCTCTCGGTGGAGGTAAAACCCTACTCCTGCTTGATTAATATTGATGATATGGGTAGTACAAGAGTAGATCTACCACGAGATCAAGGTGGCTAAACCCTAGAAGCTAGCCTATGGTATGATTGTTGTTCGTCCTACGGACTAAAACCCTCCGATTTATATAGACACTGGAGAGGGCTAGGGTTACACAAAGTCGGTTACAATGGTAGGAGATCTACATATCCGTATCGCAAGCTTGCCTTCCACGCCAAGGAAAGTCCCACCCGAACACGGGACGATGTCTTCAATCTTGTATCTTCATAGTCTTGGAGTCCGGCCGACGGTGATAGTTCGGCTGTCCGGACACCCCCTAGTCTAGGACTCCCTCAACGGGCAAGGGCCCTATGGGAAACTTCGATACAGACGGAGTGCTTGACGACTTCAATCCATAGACAGGCGTCCACCAGCCGCCTCACCAGCCCGAAGTAGCTTCCAGGCATGGCTTCCTTAGGCCACAGCTGAACTATGAGGCCCTTCATGGCCTGTTCGGCCACCTTATGGAGCTCGACAAGCTGCTTCAGCTGGTCGCTCAAGGGCACCGGGTGTCCGGCCTCAGCATACTGAGACCAGAATACCTTCTCCGTCGAGCTCCCCTCCTTGGCCTGGTAGAATGCGGCAGCGTCGGACACACTGCGGGGCAGATCTGCGAATGCTCCTGGAGAGCTCCGGATTCGGGTAAGTAACAAGTAATTCACTTTCACGTGCTTGCTTTGCATGAAGAATGCCTTACCCGCCGCTATCTTCTTCATCACCTCAATTTCCTGGAGGGCTTTCTAGGCTTCGGCCTTAGCGGCATTGGCGCTCTCAAGAGCCGAGGCAAGCTCGGACTCTCGAGTGTTTGAGTCACGCTCCAAACCCTCGTGTTTTTCCACGAGAGCCTGGAGCTCTTGCCGCACCTCCGCCACCCGCGCCTCCTGCTTCTTTCGCTCGGTGCACTCCGCGGCTGCATTGCTTTCGGCCTTGGACACCGCTTCCTTTAGGGTCGCCACCTCGTTCGTGGCCCCTGCAATACTCACGTTATTCCTGTCATTTTTTGCGACCACATCTTTTATATACTTCCATAAGGTATTACGTACCTTCCTTGTCCTCGAGCTGCTTCTTGGCAAGGCCGAGCTCATTCTCGGACCGCTCGAGGCTCTGCCTCAATGCATTGACCTCCGCAGTCAGTGCGGCAGAGGTCAGCAGCGCAGCCTGCTTTCCCCATATTGACATGCTTATGTTAGACTCCTGCATACATCTTTTTAGATCCTCAGTTCGGCTTTTCTTCCCGAAGACCAAACTGAGCATCAGGGGCTACTGTCTATGCGGTAATATTTTTACATATCTTAAATACATACCTCAAAGCCTGTTAGAAGGCTGGCACAGGCTTCAGTCAGTCCGCTCTTGGCGGACTGAACTTTCTGGATCACCACACTCATAACAGTGTGGTGTTCCTCGTCGATGGAGGCGCCGTTAAGCGCCTCCAGCAAATTATCCGGTGCCTCCGGTTGGACGGAGGTCACCGGTGTCGCAGTCTCGCCCTTCTTACGAAGGGGCCGCCTGCCGGACTCCGGAACCACTGAAGGTTCCGGTACGGAGTCCGGCCCGGGGCCGGACTCAGAACCCTTCGGGGTTTGATCCCTCTTGTGCCCGAAGTCCGGGAGGTTGCCTTGCGGCACCTCCGGGACCTCCTCCTCCTGGCTGGGCCCCTTTTGGGACCCCACCTCGGCGTCATCCGCAGCGCGAGGAGAGGAGACGGCCGGAAGTGAAGTGCTATTCGCGTCCGACGAAGCCAGGGAGCCGCTCGTTGAAGTGTCGAGCCCGTCCTTGGGCGGGCTGCAGGGTTATAGTCGGCGTTAGGAGATTCTATGCGACAAACGAAACGCCATGAGTGATTCTGGTATCCGGATACTTACGATTTCGCCAGGGGCTTAGCCCTCAGTGGCCACTCCTCTTCGCCGTCGTCGGCGTTGGTGGAGTAGTCCGGAGGAAGGGTCCTTCCCTTCTTGGACTCTCCGGCCTCCCCAGTTGGGGCGGCCTTCCTTTTCTTCTCTTCCCCCACTGGGGGAGAGGCCTCTTTTTCCTCCTCCTCGTCTTCGCGGGAGGAGTCCGCCTCGGAGTCATCGGACGATGAGTCTGATAACACCTGACGCCGGGAACTCTTTCGGGTTCCCATGGCCTTCTTCTTGGCCTTCTTCTCCGGCACCACGTGAGGTGCCGGAACCAGCAGCCCCGTCAATCGGGCGTCCGCTGGGTCTTCTGGCAAGGGAGCCGGACAGTCAACCTGCCCGGACGTCTTTTGCCAGGCCTGTCAAAGGTAGGGGAGTTTAGATCCTGCATAGAGTCAAACTATGGAAAATAAGTGTCCTGTAAAGGGTAAAATAGCTTACCTCGCCGGCTTGATGCTGCGAGCTGAATCCGCGATCTTCGGTAGCCGATGCGGGAGCCTTGGCGCCCTTGAACAGCACCTTCCAGGCATCTTCGTACGTAGTGTCGAAGAGCCTGCTCAAGGTTTGGTTCTGTGCTGGATCAAACTCCCACAAGCTGAAGGCCCGTTGTTGGCACGGGAGGATCCGGTGGATGAGCATGACCTGAACTATGTTGACGAGCTTGAGCTTCTTGTTCACCAAGGTTTTGACGCAGGATTGAAGTCCGCTTAGCTCTTCCGAATTACCCCATATCAGGCCCGTCTCTTTCCAAGAGGTGAGCCGTGTAGGGAAGCCAGATAGGAATTCGGGGGCCACCACCCATTTAGGGTCACGCGGCTCGGTGATGTAGAACCACCCCGATTGCCACCCTTTTATGGTCTCCACGAAGGAGCCCTCGAGCCATAAGACGTTGGGCATCTTGCCCACCATGGCACCTCTGCATTCTGCTTGGCGGTCGCCCACTACCTTCGGCTTGACATTGAAGGTCTTCAGCCATAAGCTGATGTGGGGCTGGATGCAGAGGAAGGCCTTGCACACGACGATGAATGCCGAGATGTTGAGGACGAAATTCGGTGCCAGATCGTGGAAATCCAGGCCGTAGTAGAACATGAGCCCCCGGACAAATGGGTGAAGTGGAAAACATAGTCCGTGGAGGAAGTGGGTGAGGAACACCACCCTCTCATGGGGCCCGGGGGTGGGGATGAGCTGCCCCTTGTCGGGGAGCCGATGCGCGATGTCGCTGGACAAGTATCCGACCTTCCACAGCCTCTTGATGTGCCCCTCCGTGATGGAGGAAGCCATCCACTTGCCTCCCGCTCCGGACATGGCTGGGGAAGGTTGAGGCGAGATGTGCGGACTTGGGCGCTGGAGCTCGAGTGCGTGGAAATGGATAAGCAAAGGAGAAAGAAGGCGTAGGTAAAAAGGTGGATCCTTATCCCCTTATATGGGCAGACGAAGCTATGGGTCCCCACCAGCCTGGTAAAACTCGCTTATCTCCCAAGCATCGTAATCAATGGCACGGTTGGGTTACCCACGCCTGTATTGATGAGAATCCCGGAATAAGGGGACATGATCTCTACTTTGACAAGACGTGCCAAGGAAACCGCCTCGCTAAACGTGCTGAGGAGGGACAGTAAAAACGATTCGAATAAAGGCTTGGCCGTGGTGTGATGTCACGCCACGAAATACGTCAGCAGATTGAATTTGTGTAAATGTTATTCTCTCTACGGTGGTATGTGGAACTTATTTTGCATAGCCGGACACTATCCTTGTGTTCAAAATCTTCTATGAAGTATTCGGAGGGGGAACCCGCCTTGCAATGTCGAAGACAATATGCGCGTCGGACTCATCGTCATTGAAGCCTGGTTCGGGGGCTACTGAGGGATTCCTGGATTAGGGGGTGTCCGGATGGCCAGACTATAGCCTTTGGCCGGACTCCTGGACTGTGAAGATACAAGATTGAAGACTTCGTCCCGTGTCCGGATGGGACTTTCCTTGGCATGGAAGGCAAGCTTGGCGATACGGATATGTAGATCTCCTACCATTGTAACCGACTCTGTGTAACCCTAACCCTCTTCGGTGCCTATATAAACCGGAGGGTTTTAGTCCGTAGGACGAACAACAATCATACCATAGGCTAGCTTCTAGGGTTTAGCCTCTCTGATCTCGTGGTAGATCTACTCTTGTACTACCCATATCATCAATATCAATCAAGCAGGAGTAGGGTTTTACCTCCATCGAGAGGGCCCGAACCTGGGTAAAAACATCGTGTCCCTTGTCTCCTGTTACCATCCGCCTAGACGCATAGTTCGGGACCCCCTACCCGAGATCCGCCGGTTTTGACACCGACAAACACTGTCTTTCTCCCTTCAAAAAACACTAGCTTTCTATCCTCACCGTTGGTTACAGATCGTGACGTATCCCCCTCCGCCGGTGAAGGGGAGGAGGGGCAGCGTTAGGCCATCGTCGACAGCGAGGGAGGAGACCCACTGTCGGCCGCACCATTATCTCTGGCCGAGCGCCGGCGCGGGAGGTCCTCCGATCCCTTAGTTGTTGCCTGTGAGCGGATCCGGCCTCCCGCCGCCCACCTATCCACATCCCGACGACCTTCAGGTATATCTTCATTCGAAACCGCCTTAGCTCTATTTCCCCAGCTCGCTACGTCGCTGCATGTGCATCATTTTCTACCTCTCAGCCCCTCTCGATCGGATGGTCCAACGTCACCTATTCTTTTCTTCTTCTATTGTTAGAGGTAAAGCTAATTCATGGAGTCAAATCTTGTACTCCCTCCGTCCGAAAATACTTGTCATTGAAATGGATGTATCTAGATGTATTTTAGTTCTAGACACATCCATTTTGATGACAAGTAATTCCGGACGGAGGGAGTACTTGGTTCAAGCAAGAAATAAAGTGGGGGTGGGGGAATTTAGTATGTACATCGGACTTGGTACAAACAGGAAGGAAAGGGGGTGAAAGTAGTACAGACTGGTCATCCAACTGGTCTCTTGGTCGAAAAGGGAAATATAGGGGTAACGCTGTACACAAAGGTATGACCAGGACTAGATTTGCTATACACACATACGAGTTGGTGGCTAGAGTGAACAAAAATGGGACCAACCCAGATATGTTTCTTGGATGTTTGTTTCTCGGGGCAACAAACTATGAATCACCACTTTATGCCCCTGTTTACATACATGGTGCTGGACTGCTGGTGCACCCACTGTCCCATGCCCTTATACCAAATATTTAGGCTCGATTCGGAATAAAGGGGTAGAAAACATAGGTCTTGATGAAAATAGAGGAATAGAAAAGGAATGTAGGTATAAAACTATGGAACAGCGAACTGGAGGAAACTCTCAAGAGAATGTGTTCGGATGGACTACAAAATGTACAAATTTGTTTTTTTAGAGTAGCATGCTTGGCAGTATGAGATGCTATTTGTTTATTCAGCTGCACAGTGACTACTCTTGTCCTCACCTCACGTACCACACATAGGTGATATTTTTATTCCGGCAAACACAGCACATCAACCTGTCTAACGCATGGCAGCGAGCGCCTGCCTCGGGCTTCCGCCCAAAAAATGAGTAGCGCGTGGATGTTTCTAATCCTATGGAATCAGTACTACTAGACTAGCTTTCCTATGAAACACTCTTCACCTTTCCCGTGTTCCGAACGGTCGGAAGGGAAAGAATACCGTAGGAATTGTGTTCCTACGAAAATCCTGCACCAAACCTGTGAACCGAACGCAGCCTTAGCTGTTCTTAATCTAATGTCCCTGGTAAAAATCAATCCATGCCACTGTTATAAGCCATGACAAGTTTAGCCAAATGTTTTTGCATGTAACTGTTTGAGACTCTGACTGTTTCCTCTGTGCCTTTTTGTGCAAACAGGGATATCCAATTCACCTGGTTGCTGTTGTGACCTTTTGGTGCACTGCACAAAACTCTTCTTAAAAGAAGTGACTTTTGTGCTGTTTAACTGGAATGTCAGAATGGAACAGTTGATTCATTTTGGTGGAACTGCACAAAGGGAGATATGTGTTCCAATCCTCATCATCCATATTGGCGCCATAACCTTCCTTTAGGTAAGAATGATATTTAATGCATATGTTCATCTCTATTTTCTGACTGCCATGAGAAAATAATGTTGTTTTTACTAGTACACTTGTACTCCCTCACTGACAAAACAATTCTAAATTAGAAGGCCAATCATGTACTTGGTTTCACCAACTGGTGAGGAGAAAGAGAAACAGAGCATGAACAGGAAGAAGAAGAATAATAAATAGTGCCAAGGCGATCTTGCTGAAGCCAGAGGCCTTAGTCGAGGCCGTTCAACGGCTCCGGCAACGACTACCTTACATGTGAGACGATCCTCCAGGGAGCCCTTCCACTTCTGCTGTCTCACTTGATTAATTAGGAGTACTTAAGTACCACTAATTTATTACTGCCTAATTTTCCTGTTGGAGTTAAACAAATCTATAGTAGAACCCTATGCTGAATCATGTACGTGTGTATGTTTGTCTATGGAGGTGAATCATGTGGTGGAGCAGGGAGGGAATATTATTAGTGTCATGACATAATAGTGCTATTATTTTGCATGTCAATTTATTGCCATTGGTTCAATGAGGCAATGTTTTGCGTATTGTCCATCATGAATTTGATGCTACTGTTTGAGTAATATGCTAATGTCTTCCTATCCTTTCTCACTAAACTAATGAAGGTTTCACCTTGTTCCTACTTGTGCAAATAGGGATCATGTTGTGCCAATCATACATTTTAGTACAACTACACAAGACAATACAATGAACTGTATCCCAGCCAGTGCTTTAACTCTACTGGAAGTTCTTGATAATCTTTCGATATAATGTCAGCACTGGTAAATAAGAGTGATTTCAACATACATTTGAAGTGCACAAAAATATATACTATTGTGTGATTCCAGTGAGTGCTTTATCATCTCTTATGGGACTACATGAATAAGCTTTTTTTCTCAGGTTGGTACGGGCCTAAGGCCTTCATCCATATTAGTTTGCTGTCATCTCTATTTGTATCGTGCTACTGTCATGAGAAACTCCTTTATCTTTGCACGTTAAAGTTTTGCAACCTATGATAAATGGCAATGCTTTGAGTGTTGAGTTGAGCTAATTGGCACTGATTAAATAAACTAATACCTCTCTTTAAGCAAGACTACTATGTTGCTAACTTTACCCATTAAGATAATGAGGGTGCTTCTATTTGTTAGTGTATGTTTCATCAACTAGTCCCACTATTACAGTAATCTCACTCTCTCAATATATGTGCCAGGGATGCTCGATTTTGGTGGAACTGCACAAAAACTTTGGGTCCCTCATTGCCTCGACAGCTTCCGTCCTTTCCTGCCAGTCGCTAATCTCCGCTTGCTTTCTTACTTTGCTGTCAGTCGCTTGGCTTATCTCGTCTTCTAGTCAAAGGAAATAGTAATTAATATGCTACCTCATACAGGTTGGTACTGGTCTTTATCCTGATTATTATGCCTGTCATATGTATTGGTAATTTGGTATTGTGCTACTGTTTGCCGATTTCATAAAGGAGTAATTTGGAGCCTGAACTCGCAGGCAAGTCATTACATCGGGTGATTTCAGTAGAACTGCACAAAATGATCAGATGGACAGGTACTTATGCTGTTGCTATGTACTCCAAAGTTCACTCAGACAAGCATCGATGTTGATAAGAAGTGCCTATATTCATTCGAGTATCAACCGGCGTCAACCAGTTGTCAAACTCCAAGTATTAGGAGAGTGAACGCCAAAAATATTGCTTGGTGCATAGCCCAGAAAAACGCAGTTCAGTCTTTGGTCCCAACTTGTGCCTTTTGGTTATCGGCACATATGGTAGCGAACTATATGGCATGGAGTCTAAAGATTCCAGACAAATTGGTTGACGCGTATATTCATCTGGCACTTAATCAGTCTGCACGCCAAGGATGCTCCATTTCAGTTGAACAGTACAAAAAATTTGGGTGGTTCATTTTCTCAACCGCCTCCTTTCTCGTCTGCAATGTAGAATTTTGGCGAGATACAGGACCAAGATGAGCCAGTAAACTAGTTGGATGAAAGTAGTGGCCAAGTTGCTCAAACCTCCCTCGGCACGAGGCCACTATTTGAGGATAAACCTACAAACAAAGTTCAGATTGTCTGTGCTGCCTCTTATGTACTCGAAAGTTTACTCTACAAGAACTAATTTTAGCAAGAAGTACCTCCTATTGAACACCATTTACCAGTCTATACCCTAGGTAATTAAAGTTCGTCCATGGATCATATTGGCTGTGATCTCAATCATTTGGATGCATAAACATACTGAACATGTGTATATCTAAATCTTTGTGTGTGAACTTGTTAGTATGCCTACTGTGGGGTATAAAACGCAGGTCTCTTATAAAAGTAATGTTGTGTCCAATTTATGTTTTCCCTCTAACATAACATAACATTATATATATAACGAGCCCACCTAATATGTGTATTTCAAGGAAGTGCAAATGGGATGGGATATCTTAGAAAAAATAAATGGGCCTGATTGACGCGAAATTATTTGTTCACCTAGCCCAGCAAATGGACTGTACATTCTAGAAAACATGGGTTAAATATATGCCACATTTTTGCAGTCTGACATGTGGGCCAATAGGTCGAAGCCTACGCAGGGCGTTGTCAACTTGGTCAACAAATGATTGTGTCATCCACAGCCATTGGATTTATATCCAACGGCTGACATGCACCTTCAATTTCTCGTCTTCTTCCTCCAGAGTCGCCGGGACCGCCTGGTCCGGCCTCCGGCGGCTAGCGGCTCTGCTTAGCACGCATCGCTGTGAAGTGCTACCCCACCGCCGGTCAGGCTATCCCTCCACCCCTCGACACCTCATGTTATTCTCCACAGACTACAGCCTCACGCCCTCATTGGGGGTTGGGTAATTAAATAGGAGAGAGATGGTAGCTTGCACCTTTCCAATGCATTTTTTACTTCACTTCATAATTTGTCCTAAAATCTCTAGATGTACACTCTTCACCGGACAGAGGGAGTGGGTGTGATCGTGCGTGAATATTTTTTTGTTGCGAGAGTGCGCTCCACAAATTATAATAATGATTATTATGCCGATTTGACGGATGTGATCAGTCTCCTAGAGTCGGTTTTAGAGTGCAATTTTGTAATCTATTGCCATAAAAGTAGTTTTATTTTAGATCAGGTTGCTATGAGGAATTTGCTGAGTTTCTCTAATACTGAGTACAACCGAATTGTTGTTTACCTGGCCACACCAGCAATATGTATTCCATCATACTGGAACACATCATACTAATTAGAACAAAATATGAGCATTTCCACCTTTTCTGGTGTCAGATGCATTGCCACGAACCTTTTTGCAGGCGATAGGCAGCGCCACCCATTCAAGCAAAGGGAGGTTGCAACTTTTAGTACCCCGCCACATCCACGGCACAGTGCGCATTCATTCACGGTGGTAAATGGCACATAGCCGGCACGAGCAACCAACCCGGCCGGCCGCTTGACCCAGTCGTATCGCCTTTTGGTTGGAGGCGCTCGCTGCGAGCAACGCTTCACGGTGGTACATTTCACGGGGAGGGACGGAGGGAAGGAGTGGGCATGAGAGAGATAGGCGCTGCCAGGTCACTGAATGAGCCGGTCACTGGTTGGGCTTCACTACACGGGCAGTGACTGTGGCATGATAACCCTGTCCCTGGATGCCCTACATGTCCTCCCCCAGCAGATGAGGGTGGAGGCATTAGGCCAAGCACAGCCATCCTGGGGCCCATCACACATGCATGATGGGGATGCCCTCCTTTTGAACCCCAGCAGGGAGAAGAACTCAACTAGCAGCAGCAGCAAATGCACAAGCAAGCAGACGTGCGTCTATTCATCCACCCATCGCCAGCACCTCAGCAGCGGCGTTGCTACTTGCTAGTAGAGAGTACACTCGCTCGAATTGCTCCAACGCTGATGATGATGTGAACTCTTTGGACTGGATTTTGTGCGTGAGATTGGCCGAGGAACATGCCGCGTTTTGGGCTGCTGGCCATTAATGGTGAGCATGACGGAAACAAAGCAAGAGAATGAAAAGCTGGTTGTCTTTTTCCATTTTTCTCTCCTCTTTTGCAAAGGGATAAGAGCAGTGTGTTGTCACCCCGGCATGTACGTGGCAGACTAGCATGTGGAAAATAAGGATGGGTAGAACTTTCATGTACTCCAATAATAATAAGAGACGTTCAACGTCGAAATTTTCAGCAAAATTTTACTGTAAGATCAAACTCGGAGCATGCATATTTGAGCTTGTTTCTGCACAAAGAGCCAGAGCTGGTGCTGCACCGCATGCATGATAGACTGGGAAAGCACATGGTGGTATTGATACCACTATTCCAAATGCGGGGGGATGATGATAGCGCTGGGTGAGCTTGATTTAAGCCGGGGCTCCAAAACAGCGCAGGCGGGCAGAGGGCCCACGCCCTTGTGGCGATGCCAGAGGCTCCATTCCGAGGCACAGTTTGTCAATGTCACCATGGCCTTTGTAGCTTTTCCAGACTTTGTGTTGTGTGTTCTGTTGTTGTTGTTGCCGCTGCTGTGCTGCTGTATGGAGGAGTGATGGACTCTACATGGAGCTTTTGGGGCTCCCGAAGGGTAAAAACTATTCAATTCACCCAGAGAAAATGACCCGCCCTGCCTATATAGCCTGTGTGAATGGTGCTGGTACTGCTTATTACTACTGACCTGTGAAGCTTCATGAATTTTTACCATATGTGACAACCGGTGTGCCCTCAATTCTCTCACAGTCACAGTGAAGGAATAATAAACAAACCAAAACAAGGAGCACGCCCCAGACTCAAATCTGAAGCTGCAGCCCTAGCCAGGTTTGAACAGGCCTCTTGAGATCTGGGGGAATCAGCGTGCCACTTGCTTGCTGGACATGGACGATTAGTTTAGCAAGGCCTAAACATTGGACACAGCACCATGCATCTATAATAGAGAAGACGGGCAGTATAATAAGGCGAGGAGCCATGTTACTCATGCGATTAAGATAAGCAGAGAGAGGACAAAAACTGGTTGAGGGAACCTTTGACCAACTAAAGGCTAAGCTAAGCTCACTGATTGATGATTTGAAGACAAAGCAAGCCCCGGAAAATTAAAGAAAGGTGGCCGTGCTGCGTGAGTGCGCCTTCTTGTATGTGTGTGCGCGCCACAGTGCCTCCTGGCCCCACACACCCACACACAGGCCATGCGCTACCTCACATGGAAACAGGAGCTGTGTCAGCCTCTTGACTGCCCATTGGCTGGTCTTTTGCTGTTCACCTTGGCCTCCCTCCGTCCTCCTGCCTGCCCCCCTCCAGTACCTCCTACTGCACTGCCCAACCCCTCCTCCTCTCAGATTTACTACTACTTCATACTAGCTCAGGGTAGGGTTTCGTTTCTACCGTGCATCTGCAATGGTACCATGTTTCGATCAACTGATGCGCACACGTTGTACAAATGCCAGCCAACTGCTAAGCAACAAGAACGGTAAAAGCGAATTTGACAAGGCGCAGCCGCAGTGGAGTGGAGGGAAGTTGCACCCAAGAGAATCCACCATTTATATATGTACATACACAGCTCTTACTGGAGCGCTAAGACAAAATAAACGAGGAGCTGAAGAAAGCTGGGAAAGAAAGAGAAGAAAAAGTGGTGAGCTACTCCTATAGGTACATGACATGACAGCTTGGGACTTACGAGAGCTACAAGGGAGGGAAAATTTCTTCTTATCGCGTACCATCAGAAGAAAATTCTAAGCTTGCGTTGCGTGGGAACTTCAGGATGGTATCAGCATCTGAGAGACTGATTTCTACGGGCACTTCGCCCCGGCCCCAGACTGGTCGGACGGACGTGTTGCTGCGGTCACCGCCGGCTGCGTGTTGCCGGCGGTGGTCATCTTCCTAATCTTTCTCCTCCTTGGCTTCCTTGAGGGTCATGTCCATGACCGCAAAACCTGGATCGTCGCTCAGCCCGGTGGCCACCGACGAGGTTTTCGAGTCCACCGTTGACCCAGCCTGGATCTCCTTGAACATCGTCATCACCTTGAGCATCGTTGGCCGCCTCGACGGCCTGTCATCCAGGCATGCACACGCGATTTTCAAATGCTCCAGCAGCTCCAGCTCCAGGGTAGGATCGTCCTTCAGCAGCTCCGGGTCAAACACATCCGTGATCTTCAACTTTGTGTGCATCTTCACCCATCCCACAAGATTATGGTCCTCGCCAAAATCTGTTGAATCCGTCGGCGGCTTCCCGGTGAGCAGCTCCAGCAATACAACGCCGTAGCTGTACACATCGCCCTTGGTGGTGCAACGGAAGCTCTGGTAGTACTCCGGGGGCACATACCCCGGCGTGCCGGCAAGGGTGGACACGCTCAGGTGTGTGTCCACCACACTCATCATCCTCGCCATGCCGAAATCAGAGACCCTTGCCTCCAGATTCTCATCAACGAGCACATTGCTCGACTTCATGTCTCGGTGAATGATGTGTGGAATGCAGTTGTGGTGGAGGAATGCCAATCCTCTTGCTGCCCCAATTGCAATCTTTCGCCTTGCCGCCCAGTTCAGCTTTATCCCAATCTTTTTGCGGTCATGCAGCACATCCTCCAAGCTGCCAAACTTCATGAAGTCATACATCAGCAGCCGCTCCTCACCAATCTTGCAGTAGCCGAGGAGCGGAACAAGGTTGCGGTGTTTGATCTTGCCAATGGTCTCCATTTCCGCTGTGAACTCCCGGTCACCCTGGCCACTCACATGTATTAGCTTCTTGATTGCAACAACCCTCCCATCCTTGAGCTGTGCCTTGTAGACATCACCAAATCCACCGGACCCAATTAAGCTCTCATTGTGGAAGCCATTGGTGGCCTCGACAAGATCACCCAAGGTGAGTTTCTGCAGTGGCTTCTCAAATGCAGCCAGGTTGATGCTGAGAGCATTTGTCCCGGAGAGTCTCCAATTGGAATTCATCGTGCCAGAATGTGACCGGCTATCAATGTATATATCACGGGAGGTACTTGCCTCATCATTCTTCTGCCTCCGCTTCTTGCTCTCGATGGCTATGATGACCAACCCAAATATACAGAAGAGCGAGAACAAGAGTCCCATAGCAACACTGCCTGCAAGGGACGCCTTCCTCCGGTTGGATTGGCCACCGTTGGAAGAGCCTTGCCCAGTATGCGGCTCGCATGCTGGCAGTGGAAAGCCACAGAGACCGGAGTTATTCTCATACTGGCTCTTTGGGAATGTGGCAAGAGAACCAAGCTCTGGAATTGTCCCATTCAGCTGATTACTCGACAGATTGATCTCAGACAAAGACAGTGATGAGAACGAGCTGGGTATCGGCCCTTCCAACCGGTTGTATGAAAGGTCAAGTACTGCGAGCTTCTTTGCACCAGCTAGCTCTGTTGGGATAGCACCAGACAGAAGGTTGTGCCCAAGATTCATGATCATGAGGTAATACATGTTCCCAAGCTCCTTGGGTATCTCGGAATCGAGCTGATTAAACGACAAATCCAGAAATATCATGGAGCCATTCTTGTTGAAGGTGTACTCTGTGCTCCCCATGTACATCCTTGTGAAGTTGCACAGCTTCTTGCTCGGCATCCGACCAAGGTCCTCGGATCGGATGCTTGAGAACTCCAGCAAGCTCCCCTTGCCACGACACTGGCTGCTCAGCTCGTCGTTGCGAAGATACACATAGGGCCGCCCAATAATGAGGCCAACAGTCATCTTCCCCGACTGCTCTGCCAGTTGCGGTGGAATTGATCCATTAAGCTGGTTGCTGTTGAGGTCCAGCCACACCAAGCTCTTGCAGTCACCAAGCTCTGCGGGTATCTGTCCGGTGAAGGAATTATTGCTCAGCTTCAAGATTGCCAAGTTGCTGAGCTTCCCAAGCCAAGGGGGGATCGGCCCGGACAGCCGGTTGCTCGCCAAGGATATCCAGTTGAGCTGCTTGCACTTGGCCAGCTCCGGCGGGATACTGCCGGTGAGCCCGTTGTAGTCCAGGATGAGATGCTCCAGGCCGGGAATGCTCGACAGAGACGCGGGTATCTCGCCCTCCAGTAAGTTCTGCCACATGATAAGGTCCTGGAGGCGGCCAAGCTCGCCGAGGGACTCCGGGATGGAGCCGTTGATGTAGTTGAGACTGAGGTCGAGGGAGACGAGGTCGGTGCAGTTGGAGACGGCATCCGGGATGCTGCCGGAGAGATAGTTGTTCTGAAGGTAGAGCACGCGGAGCCTGGAGTTGGGATCTTGGCAGAGGGTGGAGGGGATGGTGCCGGAGAAGTTGTTGGAGCTGAGGTCGAGCACCTCGAGGTCCGGCAGCGCAGCGACGGAATCAGGGATGGAGCCACTGAAGTGGTTGAAAGAGAGGGACAGCGACTGGAGCTGCTGTAGGCCGGTGAAAGCGTCGGCGGGGACGTCGCCAGAGAAGTTGTTGTTGGAGAGGTTGAGGGCGGTGAGCGACGTGAGGCCGTCGATGTTCGGCGGGAAGGCGCCGGCGAGATGGTTGCTGGAGAGGTTGAGCGCCCTCAGACTACGGCAGCCGGAGAGCGCCCCGGCGGCGACATCGCCGGCGATGAGGTTGCCGGACAGGTCAAGGTACTGCAGCCCGGAGCAGTTGGTGAAGTCCGAGAGGCCGCCGGAGATCTTGTTCCAGGCGAGGTCCAGCCACCGGACAGAGCCGAGGCCGGCGCCCACCATCCAGCGGAGGTCGGCATCTCCGGCGATCTTGTTGCTGGACAGGTCGAGAGCATCCAGGGCCGCAAAGCCCTGCCTGCCACCGCCACCGCCAGCGGCCTTGGCGGCACCAACCGCATCACCGGACAGATTCAACGTCCTGAGCCCGCCGCAGGAGGCGGCGAGCGCGGCCACGTCGGCGACGGAGCCGCGCAGCGCGGCATTTCCGGAGAGGTCGAGCTCCTGCAGCTTGCTGCCGCACCTGGCGCCGGCCGCGGCGGCGAGCGCGCCGCTGACGTTGGCGCCGCGGAGGCTGAGCCTCTCGACGGCGCTGAGCTGCAGCAGGGTGGCCGCGACGGCGCGGAAGTCGGCATTGAGCGCGACGGCCGCGAGCGAGAGCGACGTGAGGCGGCCGCCCCTGCACACCGCGCCGGGGAACCTGCAGGCGCCGTCGCGCGCGGCCCAGCCGTCGAGCGCGTCCCGGTTGGGCAGCGCCGCCCTGAAGTCGTCGAGCAGCTGCGCGTCGTCGGCCGCCGCGAGCGCCGCCAGGAAGAGGAGCGCCGCCGCTATCGCCAGCCGCAGGGAATCCATGTAGGAGCACGCTCTACCTTGAGACCATAAGAGAAGCGGTCTGCAGAAGTGGGAGCAGAGAGAGAGAGGGAGAAGGGAGAGAGAGTGGGAAGTGAGGGGGAGGTCCAACTCGAGATGGTGGTGGTGGGGAGAGAAAGAAAGAAAGAGGGGAGAAGAAGCGAGAGAGAGGAGAGAGAGGAGAGAGGAGGAGGCGGGGGGCAGATTAAACAGCTGTAGGTAAGAGGGGGCAGTGGTGGTGGGGTCACATGGCATGTGCCCCCGTCCGCGAACGAACGAATCGTGGTAGTAATCCGCGGTGCGATTTGATTAACCTACCCAAAGCTAAGCACGGTGCTTATCCGCTAGTTACGGCGACGCTAACCAACCAGGAGCCCGATCCAATCGCCGGTGCGGGGACAGGCGCTGCTCTGCTCGAGGCGCGCTCACGTGCCGCCGGGCCTTGCGAGGCGAGGCGAGGCCGGAGGAAATGACTGCTTTGAGTCTCATCATCATCATCGTGGGGAAGGAGGAGCGAGGTCGCGGTCCGAGCCGGCCGTGCGGAGGAGGAATCCGGGACGCGTGGGCTGCGTTGCTTCGCGAAGGGTTTTTGTCTTTAATTCCGAGGTGGGCTGGTAGATCCGATCCGGGCGGCCGGCCGGAGCGTGCGTGCGTGCGTGCGTGCCACCTTTTTCCAGCCGCCCCACAATGCCCCCCCCCCCCCCCCCCCCCCCCTCTCTCGTCCCCGGCCACCCGGGCAGGGTAAAGTGTCAGACCGCCCGCTAACCTACGCGACGCGATGAAGTCATCACGCACGGCCACACAAGCTGGCCGGAGATTTGCTTTTCTCTCCGGTACGGATACGGTTCGGCGCCGTGGTTTAGTTTCTTCCAGCCTTCGCTACCCGTACGTACGCGCTGCTTCCGCAAGCGCATGCAAATTCCCGTAAAAAAACAATACCAAGCGCATGCAATTACCTAGTTCCTCCACGTCCAGAATTGTCTCGTAAACTTGCAAATCGTGCAAGTCTTATATCCATGCTCTATGTGCTTGAGCTGTTATTTTGGCACACCTGGACATATGATGATCCAGACCAACCGTTTTAGGCACGTCTTTCATTCATACTCCCTCTGTTTTTGTTTAGTAGAGTATTTCGCATATTGGCTTTGTCTCAAGTCAAACTTTATAAATCTTGATCAAGTTTATACACAGAAATTGTAAACATCCACAATATCATTAAATTATCATTAAATGTATAAACTTGTTATTGTGAAAATTTAGATTGTTTTTAATAAACTTGATCTATAAAGTCTAACCTAGGTCAAAGATAATATGTGTGGTAAATAAAAAGCGATGGAGTGGGTTAGGAATATCATAGGAATAAAAAAATTATAGGAAGTGAGATTACATGTAGTATCTCAATTTTCTATAGAAAAAAAGATGTCACTTGGTTCATATGACATGATTTTTTTCATTGGGTCTAGGATCAAGTTTTTTTTAACATGGTACAAACATAAAGGATTTGTTCCTGTCCCCTGTCCTACATAGGGATATGTATCCATTCCTATAAACCAAAGGGCTCTAAAGAAAATTTTCTTACAAAAACTCCATCATTTAGAATTCCCGCAAAAAATCCCTAAACCAAAGGAGCCCTTGGAGGTTTAGGACCAAAGTTGGCACACCTGGGCAAGCTCAAGGATTGTGGATGTAGTTCACTCGAAGTATGTCAGGTGGGAACAAAATTCTATGTTGATTGTACTTGTACATGTAAAGCTCACAAAAAGTTATGAATTAATGTGGTCTTGATATAAATGCAAATATTGATGAGTACAGATGGCACACGGGTTATAGTACGAGAGTGTTAATTGTAAATAAATAAAAAGTTCAGAAAAGTTAAATAAACAAGAGCAATTCAAGAAAATCACTTGACCTGAGACGGCATGACATCATTACATCGAAACACACCATTAGTGGCCACAAAGGAAAGAGTGTGAGAAACGATTTAGATACTTTACACTTTTTAACATGGGTGGTGTGATGGGAACCTAGGTGGGTTTAAACCCCTTGTAGACCTTACAGAAAGCATCCTTGCATTTTAAGTGATTTCCACCTTCAAAAGTTTATCGATGAATTTCTCAGCCCAACGAATGCGACTCGAGCTACTCCACAAAAGTAAAGTTGCGATCTTTTACATCATATGATTCAGTCCATATATTATTTCACCGTTCCAAATTATAACATGTTCTAACTTTTTAAAATTGGGTGTATATAAACGTGTTTTGGTGTGTTTGTTCATTTATTTTCGTGTACGTGTAGTTCTTATTGAAATATCCAAAACGTATTTTGAACAAAGGTGCCACTGTTCAGGCACTAGTATAATTACACTTAGCAGTGCTTTTAACTAGTCCTGCTTGATTGTAAATAAACATGATCTAATTTTAAAAATTGCCTGTATATAAACGTGTTTTAGTGTGTTTGTTCATTTATTTTAGTCCGCTATAGTCCGTATTGAAACATGCAAAACGTTGTTTGAACAAAGGTGGCACAGTTCAGGTACTAGTTCAATTACACTTAACCATGCTTTAAACTAGTCCTGCTTGACTGAACCACTATCTTTTTACAGTGCCTCCTCGATCTTCCATTGCCATAAAAACGAAAAAGGATAAACAGAATGAAAGAAGGCACGCAAATGCATGTCCATCTGCTGCATACCGGGCTCACAATCTTACCATGATTCTATGAATGGCCGAGCAAACGCAAAGTTGAAAAGATCCAGCCAGTCAAACAGGGAACGGGAAAGTGGCTTTATTAGTAGTGGCGCGATGATGAGGTTACGGCCGCACCCGTGCGCCTCGGCGTGTCGCATATTTGGGCTATGAAGTGGAGAGCATACCCCGTGTGGGTGTGGCGGCCCCCACCATCGACGCCACACCATATCCGCTCCATCCCCGAGTCCATCAGTTTCGCTGACGTACGCGGCCCACCCTTCAGTGGAACTGGCGTTTCCGTGGACGCCTGAATGGACAAGTCACTGGGAAATGTTTTGGGAAACGGGGCCCGCATCATGACCCAGCACGTGCGCCTGTCCCTGGACCACCGGTGAGAGACGTCCGTGGCCGTTTGATTCAGACCCTGGTTGATATCATCCGTCCACAGTGAGGCCGGGGATGGGGCCCACTCGTCTGTAGCCGAGCACTGTCGTTGGGTGGGGTGGTGGGTACCGGGTACGCGCAATCTGCCGTTAGATCCCCTCTCGCCCCTCGTCTTTGCTGACGGAAAAAATGGTTACATTACACGAGGCTGTTCCATGCATGGTGACCACTGACCAGTCACGCCATTTGCAGTTTCTTTGACCTCATCGGCCCAAAGCGAGCCCGATTTGATTGCAGAACACCGTACATCTTCTGTGCGTACCTCCCCGTAACGTAGTCCTAGTACTAGCTTCTCCTTTCGGGTGATAGCTCGTTTGCGTCTTTTATGACTGGTTTTGGGTGTTCCTGATCGGAGGAAAGATCCACGAGCCCTGCCGGTGGCTGTCTTCGACTCCGGCGCCGTCGTGACCGCCGTTGTCCTTTACACCAACTCTAGCAAAATCCTCGTATCGCCATAATCATCATAATGATCCTTCACACGCTTCAATATTTTTAGACAGACAGCTTACACTATCATACTTACATTGTCATCCAACTTCATTTTCAAAATAAACATCTTGAAAATCTTCCAAACGGATGCAATCTCAACCTCCTTCTCTTCGAGCATGACCTTCTTCTCTTCACACTTGGGCTTCTTGTCAGTCGCTGCCATCAACATGTTAAACCTTTTTTACCTTACATGCGTCCTTAATGTTAGAGCGCTTGACACTTGCCTCCTCCTGCTTCGTCAAGAGGACCGTCACCCCTTGTTGATTCGCCTTCTTCTCCTCGCATTTCTTTCTTTGGAATGCTCTTTTAATTTTCTTGAACGACTATTTTGTTGGATCGGTTGGATCAGTCGTTTCTTCTGCGGTGCCGATGCAGGCGTTCTTGGCAAAGTTGGCAATGAATATGTTCCACTTGGGTTCCTTACTCAACTTCAACCAATAATGCATGAGGACAAAAAAAAATTCTTCTCAAGCTTTAAGAACAAATTACACGCACGAGAAGGCTACAAAGTAAAGCATTGTCAACAAGATGTATGTATGATCCAGCAAATGACCAACACGGAGAGCATTATCTGGCCAAATGACCAACACATAGAGCATATCCGACCAACAAGTTGAATATCCGACCAAATGGCCAACACATATAACAACTTATTTGCTCGGTGATTTATGCACCACTTGGCCACCATCCGATTAGTTGCTTCAAATGGCCACGATACTTGGACACGACCTCTTGGATGATGTACCATCGATGGTTGAGAGACTTAACCCCATGGTTGTGGATGAGTTCATCGATGTAGGGCTAATGCTAGTGGTCATGGAACGAAGTATGAATGTTGGCCCAAAATGTTGTCATCCAACTTCATTTTCATAATAAACATCTTGAAATTCTCCCAAACGGATGCAATCTCAACCTCCTTCTCTTCAAGCATGACCTTCTTCTCTTCACACTTGAGCTCCTTGTCAGTCGCTACCATCAACATGTTAAACCTTTTTTTACCTTACATGCGTCCTTAATGTTAGAGCGCTTCACACTTGCCTCCTCCTGCTTCGTCAAGAGGTTCTCGAACCTCGTCGTCATCTTGACCGTCACCCCTTGTTGATTCGCCTTCTTCTCCTTACATTTCTTTCTTTCTTCGCCCTGGAACATTGGCCCTCTATCGCCCGCGCACCGGTCATCACCTGCGTGAAATGCTGCTCGGGGCGACGATGCTCCTTCCCCTTGGGCGGGGGCCAGTGGCCATCTCCATTGGATTGATCTCCAGCCAATGCACCATGGTCTTGGCAAATGCAAGCTTGGCCCCCTCAAGGCATGCCGACCACTTCACGGCGTCAATTCGGAGCAGCGCCTCCCACAGCTTCTGCACAAGGCTGAAGTAGGTGTCCGGAATGGGCTCGGTCGGCCATAGACTGATGCAGAGGTCCTTCAAGGCTAGCTCTGACATCTGATGCATCTCCATCAGCTGCTTCATTTGATCACTAAAGGGGGGCGTTCGGAGCCCGCAAACTGCGACCAGAAGAGTCGTTGCGTGGAGTCCTCCTCGAGGATGGCATAGTGCCTCGCTGCGGCTAGCGCATTCTTCGGAAGTTCTGCAAAGACGCCTGCGAAGCGCCAGACCCGCATCAGCAGGGCAAACCGGTGGCCTTCGAACACACTCTGCAATAAGTATTTCTTACCATTTGCACTATTCGCAGCTTGGAGGAGCTCCTCTCGGACACCTCGCGCATCAGTCCTTGTCTCCTGGAGCTTCTTCTCCGTCTTGGATAGCCGGGAGGATTGCTCCTCCTGCCCCTTCTCAAGGGCCTCCAGTTTCTTGGCGACATCCTGGAGCTCCACTTGTACTTCGGTCACTCGAGCCTTGTGCTGCTCAGCAGGAAGCTTGGCCTTCTCAAGCTCGGCCACCGCTTTCTCAGCAGTGGTCTTCTTCTTGGCCGCCTCGGCCTCGGCTTTCTTCAGGGCCTCCTTCAAGCCCTCGACCTCGATGGCGGTAGCTACGGGGTCATCACAATAAAGGATTAGCATACAATCCAGATAGTCCATATCCGGCATTAAGGAAACATATCAAAAAGCTCATCTTGTGCCTCGTCAAGCCACTTGTTAACAAGGTCTAGCTCTTTTTCGGAAAGCTTGAGCTTCCGATCCATCTCCTCTAACGCCACCGCTTTAGCAGCCGCGGCCATGAAAGATTCCTGCATCAGCAAAAGAATTGTCGACATCATTAATCGACCTACCAAATTTGATCCTCCACAAGTTTTCTTCGAAACCCTTGCCGAGTCTCGGGGCCTGCTAGGTATACGACCCACCCAATCTAACTATTACAACCGCATTATGAGGAAAGAGCTACCTCAAAACCTGTTAGAAGGCCTTGGACATCGTCGTTCCGTCCGAATTGGACGGACCGAACACCCTGCATGACAGTACTTTGCCCAGCAATGATGACAGAGTTGTTCACCAACTCCAGCACATCCAGCCAGCCAGTCGCCGCCCGTGTCGAGGTATTCAGTGCCGGTGTTGGCTCCCCGGCCCCTTCCCCGCTGGGAGGAACCTGTGTCATCCAAGGCCTTGGGGGCTTGGGAGCGCTCGATGGAGGGGGTCCGGATGGTCTGGACTACTTTCCCTCGCTAGCCAGGAGGGACGCTCCCTCTAGGTCTTCGGTGACCATGGTGTTAACCTCGACCATTATGGCATCCACCTCCTCCTTTGTGTTTGGTGGAGGAGGAGTCCTTTGCGACCGCACCTCCTCAACCTCTTCGGGGATCATAGGGGGCATGGAGTGCGCCATAGACCCACTGTCCGCCAGTTCGGAGGGCGATGACGTCCCCTTCGAAGTCTGCTCGGTGGGGCATTCATGTGGGGGACTGTAAGTCAGAAGGGTTAACCTTCAAATAAAGCAAGTTACTGAAATCAAGATGACTAAAAGTACCAACACCTTACCTACTGGCCCGAGGCTTGACCCTAGGTTCCTCCTCTAGAACCTTCTCGGACGCTTCGGACTCCTGGTCGGAGTCCTAACTGTCGGACAGAACCAGCTGGGGCCGGTATCGTCTTTTGGGGGCCGGAGAAGGTTGGACCTCCTCGACGTCCTCGGATGTCGCCCACTTCTTGGAGTGCGAGGAGGCACTCTTTTCCTCGTCCTCATCATGGCCCTGATCCTGCATGGACGAGGCCGCCGCATCTCCGGACCAATTTCCTGGGCGGACCTTGCGATGGAGACCCTCCCTGGCCTCTGGCACTTACGTTTTCTTGCCCTTCTTGGTGGGCGCCTTGTAGGGCACCACGACCAGCAGCTTCTCCAGCTGCTCTAATCGGGGCTCTTTCAGCAGGGGTGTCGGGCTGCTTATCTTCTTGGCCTTAGCAAGCCAACCCTGCAAAAATCCGCATACAAGATTAGACCAAACTGAACATGGTATGAATACTCGAACACTCCTCGAAGAAAAATTCAACTCACCTCCTTTGGGGGGTTCGCGGTGTCAAGGCCGATGTCCTTCCCCTCAACTGGCCAGTCCTTCTGGGGCTGGAATAATTGATCCCATACTTTGTCGGGGGTCGTGCCGTAGAGGCTTAGCATGGTGGTCGGATCCTCGGGCTCATACTCCCACATGGGCTTGGCCCCCTATTGGCAAGGGAGGAGCCGGCGGTGGAGCATGATCTGGATCATATCAACCAGCTTAGCGCCGGTCTCTATTATGTTGTCGATGCGTTTCTGCAACACCTTCGTGTGTGCAACACACCCCCAATCCAGAGCCTTGGTGGTCCATGAGGCCAGCCTGGTGGGGTGTCCGGACCTAAATGCGGGGGCTGCTCCCCATGCGGCTTCCCTTGTCTCGGTGATGTAGAACCACTCCTTTTGCCACATCCGGACGGTGTCGACAAAGTGGCCATGCGGCCACTCGACCCTCGTCAGTTTCCAAATCATGGCCCCTCCGCAGGTCGCATGCTCGCCGCCAACCACCTTAGGCTTGACGTTGAATACCTTCAGCCACAAACCAAAGTGCGGCCGAACTCGAAGAAGCGCTTCATAGAAAACTGTAACGCCCCGGATCCAATGCGCCAGGTGTCCGCCAGTTATTCGCCGTTGTTGCCATGTCATTTGCTTGCGTGTTGCATTTTATCATGTCATCATGTGCATCTCATTTTGCATACGTGTTCGTCTCATGCATCCGAGCTTTTTCCCCGTTGTCCGTTTTGCAATCCGGCACTCCTATGTCATCCGGCGTCCCCTTTTTGTCTCTCGTTGTGATGGGGTGTTAAACTTTCTCGGAATGGCCCGAGGTTTGCCAAGCAGCCTTGGTATAGCACCGGTAGACCGCCTGTCAAGTTTCGTGCCATTTGGAGGTCGTTTTGTACTCCAACGGTTAACCAGGTAACCATAAAAGCCTCTTTTGTGTGCAGCCCAACACCCCCTCCAAAGTGGCCCAAAACCCATCCTAACCCCCTCCATGCCCTCCGCCGTTCGATCACAATCGCGTGGCCGAAAACCGCTCCTCATTTGGACTCTGTTAGCTCCCTCTACCTATAAATATGTGCATCTCCCCCGAAATCCCGGTCTAACCCTAGCCTCCTCTTCCTCTGCGCCGCCGGACACATCTCCCCCGCCGTCCGGACATGTCCGCCACCGCCCCTGCCCAATCCGGAGCCGACACCTGTCCGCCGCCGTCGTCCCCGCGGGCCCGACCGCGCCCGCCGCCGCGCCCCGCGGGCCCGAGCGCCCCGCCGCCGCCGCCGCTCGGGTGCCCCGCGCATCCGCTCCCGGCCGCCCGCCGCCGGCGTTCCCGTCGCCGACCTCGCCGGGTCCCTCCGCCGCCCCGCCGGCGCCGGACCCCGCCGCCCGCGCCCGCGAGCTCCCGCGCTCGCCGGAGCCCGGCCCTGGCGCCGCGCTCGCCCCCGAGCCGCCGCCCGCGCAAGGCCGCCCAGCCTCCCGCGCCTCCCCGATCCGCCTCGCCGCCGGTGCACCCGGTCGCCGCCGCCGGCCACTCGGCCTCCGCCACCACCTCTCGCGCCCCACCTCGCCGCCAGCGACGCCCCCTCGTCGGCCGCGCCCGGATCCGGCGGGATCCGCCCCTCTCCGACCCCGCCGACCGCCTCCCCGTCCTCTGCTCCGGCGAGCTCTCCGCCTCACCTCAAAGTCCGTGCAAAACTGGAGGTTGACCCCGTTTATTTCCCGAAGTCCCGAAATATTTTGCATAATCATGCCATGTTCATCGCATCATAACTCTGTGCATACTGCTCCGTTTCGTGCGTGTAATATGTCGAATTGTTCCTCTCGACGAGTACTTCATTTCATTCCATTGCATCATGTTCATTTGAGTCCATCTTAATGCCCGAAATGTTGTTGGAAGCGTGCTATGTGATGTTAATCTGCTGAAACTGTTATAACATGCTCATTTGTCATTTTTGCCATGTTTGATGTGTGCATCCTATGAGGTTGATGTCTACTTGTGTTTTGAACTATGCCATGCCATATTCACAGTGGTGCCATCCATGTATTTTTGTGATTCTTGCACTGAGTGCATCGAGCTCGTGAAGTAGGATACTTGCTGTTGCTGTTTTCCTGGCAGATTCTGTTATATTTTGTTGATATGTAAACCTGCTGCTACTAGTCATTCTATGCATAATCTGGAGATGTTCACTAAGGATGTTTTGTTATACATGTCTTGTTCTATCCATTCATGCCCCTGGTTGCATTTATAGCCTGCTGTATCATGTTGTTATCTTGCTCCAAAATTTGCTAAATAATGTTGCTGTCAACCTGTTAACATTAAGTTCAGTTTTGGCCATGTGTTTTGCTAGTGATCCATGCACCCTATGAACTTGTTCTTGCCATGTTTAGCTTCTCAAACATGTATTCTTACTGTTGGTTGCCTTTCCATGCCATGTATTGCTATGTGGTGAGTGGTTCAAGCTCACCAACATGCCTACTTATTGTTGTTCCTGCCATGTATGTATCTGTCATATCTTTTGCCATGTTTACGTGGGTGCCATCATATTTTCTGTGCCTTTTTGGCTCATGGTCAGTAAGGGACTTTTGTTCTATGTAATTATTAGATTCAAGCCATGCCTTTGTTTGCCATGTTAAGTTCCTGTAGCATGTTGTTTGATAGCTCTAAACATTGCAACCTGATGTTATTTTCTGATAAGTCTGAAACTGTTATAATTTGCAATCTTTCCATGTCTTTTTTAGCATGTTCTAGTTGTTTCTGGAGATAGCTCAGTGTTCATGTTTTGTCATGCTTTACCTGTACTTCATGACCATGCCTTTTGTTCTCTCGGTGGGATGTTGTAGCTTGTTGTTTTGATGCTTGCAATATGCCTAGTTGCTGTTTTGGACAGATTGTTGTTATGACTTGTATAGTGTGTGTGTGTTGAATCGTTGCTCCGTTTTGAGTGTGCTTTATATGAAACTTGCTTGATTTTGCATGAAGTTTCATATTATCATGTTGCATCCTTGTTTTGAGGTGTTTGCTTGATGTTTGTTTGCATTTTTCATCAATGTCATGTTTAACTTGTTTTGCTCATATCTTCTAGGCCGTAGCTCCAAATCTAATGAACTTTATATGTAACTTGACTAGAATCTCGTGTAGATCATCTTGTAGCATCTTAACTTGCTGTTTAACAAATTGAACATAAGGTTTATTCAGATCTGGACCAATTTCGAAATTTGCATATGAGGACTTACCGGAATTGTTATATGTTGTTCCCGGCCTGATTTGAACTTGCTTTGATGTGTTGTTCTTGTTTGCATCATCTCTTGCCATGAGTAGCTTCATGTAGCTTTGTCATGCATCATGCTTGTTGTGCATCATGTCTTGCCTATGTGTGGTGTGTTTACCATGTTGTGTGCTTCTTCTCGATAGTTCCTGTTTCGTTGCGATCGTGAGGATTCGTTCGTCTACGCTTGGTTCGTCTACGTGGCTTCATCTTCTTCATGGACTCGTTCTTCTTCCTTGCGGGATTTCAGGCAAGATGACCGCTACCCTGGATCTCACTACTATCATTGCTATGCTAGTTGCTTCGTTCTATCGCTATGCTGCGCTACCTATCACTTGTTCTTCAAGCCTCCCCAAATTGCCATGAACCTCTAACCTTTTGACACTCTTCCTAGCAAACCATTGCTTGGCTATGTTACCGCTTTGCTCAGCCCCTCTTATAGCGTTGTTAGTTGCAGGTGAAGTTGAAGATTGCTCCATGGTGGACAGTGTTATGTTGGGATATCACAATATCTCTTATATTATTAATGCACCTATATATTTGGTAAAGGGTGGAAGGCTCGGCCTTATGCCTGGTGTTTTGTTCCACTCTTGCCGCCCTAGTTTCCGTCATACTGGTGTTATGTTCCCGGATTTTGCGTTCCTAACGCGGTCAGGTGATGTATGGGACCCCCTTGATAGTTCGCTTTGAATAAAACTTGTCCAGCAAGGCCCAACCTTGGTTTTACCATTTGCCTCACCACCACCTATACCCTTCCCTTGGGTCGGCCAACCCAAGGGTCATCTTTATTTTAGCCCCCCCGGGCCAGTGCTTGTCTAAGTGTTGGTCCAAACCGAGCAACCTGCGGGGCCACCTCGAGGCAACTCGAGGTCTGGTTTTACTCATAGCTTGACTTATCCGGTGTTGCCCTGAGAACGAGATATGTGCAGCTCCTATCGGGATTGTCGGCGCATCGGGCGGCTTTGCTGGTCTTGTTTTACCATTGTCGAAATGTCTTATAAACCGGGATTCCGAGACTGATCGGGTCTTCCTGGGAGAAGGTATATCCTTCGTTGATCGCGAGAGCTTATCATGGGCTAAGTTGGGACACCCCTGCAGGGTATAAACTTTTGAGAGCCATGCCCGCGGTTATGTGGCAGATGGGAATTTGTTAATGTCTGGTTGTAGATAACTTGACACCAGATCCGAATTAAAACACATCAACCGTGTGTGTAACCGTGATGGTCTCTTCTCGGCGGAGTCCGGGAAGTGAACACGGTCTTTGGGTTATGTTTGACGTAAGTAGGAGTTCAGGATCACCTCTTGATCATTGCTAGCTTCACGACCGTTCCGTTTGCTCTCTTCTCGCTCTTATTTGCGTATGTTAGCCACCATACATTGCTTAGTCGCTGCTGCAACCTCACCACTTTACCCCTTCCTTTCCCATTAACAGAATCTGTTAGGAAAACAGCAACAGCAAGTACCCTACTTCACGAGCTCGATGCACTCAGTACAAGAATCACAAAAATACATGGATGGCACCACTGTGAATATAGCATGACATAGTTCAAAACACAAGTAGACATCAACCTGATAGGATGCACACATCAAACATGGCAAAAATGACAAATGAGCATGTTATAACAGTTTCAGCAGATTAACATCACATAGCACTCTTCCAACAGCATTTCGGGCATCAAGATGGACTCAAATGAACATGATGCAATGGAATGAAATGATCGAGACGAACAATTCGACATATTACACGCACGAAACGGAGCAGTATGCACAGAGTTATGATGCGATGAACATGGCATGATTATGCAAAATATTTCGGGACTTAGGGAAATAAACGGGGTCAACCTCCAGTTTTGCACGGACTTCGAGGTGAGGCGGAGAGCTCGCCGGAGCAGAGGAACGGGAGGCGGTCGGCGGGGTCGGAGAGGGGCAGATCCCGCCGGATCCGGGCGCGGCCGACGAGGGGGCGTCGCTGGCGGCGAGGTGGGGGGCGAGAGGTGGCGGCGGAGGCCGAGTGGCCGGCGGCGGCGACCGGGCGCACCGGCGGCGGGGCGGATCGGGGAGGCGCGGGAGGCTGGGCGGCCTCGCGCGGGCGGCGGCTCGGGGGCGAGCGCGGCACCGGGGTCGGGCTCCGGCGAGCGCGGGAGCTCGCGGGCGCGGGCGGCGGGGTCCGGCGCCGGCGGGGCGGCGGAGGGACCCGGCGAGGTCGGCGACGAGAACGCCGGCGGCGGGCGGCCGGGCGCGGATGCGCGGGGCACCCGAGCAACGGCGGCGGGCGCGAACGGGCTCGCGCGGGCCCGCGATGGGCTTGGCGGGCCGCGGCCGCGGGGACGACGGCGGCGGACAGGTGTCGGCTCCGGATTGGGCAGGGGCGGCGGCGTACATGTCTGGACGGTGGGGGAGATGTGTCCGGCGGCGCAGAGGAAGAGGAGGCTAGGGTTAGACCGGGATTTCGGGGGAGATGCACATATTTATAGGTAGAGGGAGCTAGGAGAGTCCAAATGAGGAGCGGTTTTCGGCCACGCGATCGTGATCGAACGACGGAGGGCATGGAGGGGGTTAGGATGGGTTTTGGGCCACTTTGGAGGGGATGTTGGGCTGCACACAAAAGAGGCTTTTACGGTCACCCGGTTAACCGTTGGAGTACCAAACGACCTCCAAATGGCACGAAACTTGACATGCGGTCTACCGGTGCTATACCAAGGCCGCTTGGCAAACCTCGGGCCATTCCGAGAAAGTTTAACACCCGCTCACAATGAGAGACAAAAAGGGGACGCCGGATGACATAGGAGTGCCGGATTGCAAAACGGACAACGGGGAAAAAGCTCGGATGCATGAGACGAACACGTATGCAAAATGAGATGCACATGATGACATGATAAAATGTAACACGCAAGCAAATGACATGGCAACAACGGCGAATAACTGGCGGACACCTAGCGCATCGGATCCGGGGCGTTACAAAAACAATGAAGGTCGAGATGTGGATGAGGCAATTGGGGGCTAGATCGTGAAAATCTAGCTTGTAGAAGAACATCAACCCCCGCCCAAAGGGGTGCAGGGGAAATCCTAGCCCTCTAAGAAAATAGGGAAGAAACACAATCCTCTCGCCCGGCTGGGGCATGGGGATGATCTGGCCTTCTTCGGGGGCCCGATGAGCAACATTGGCCGGCAAATAGCCAGCCTCCTTCTGCTTCAAAATGCCCCCCTCGATGACGCTGGAGGCCTCCCACTTCCCATTGGATCGGATCCAGCCATGGTTGAAGGAGGCAAAGGGGGATTCGCTGTGGAAGCAGAGAGAAAGGGCGCTGGTGCTTGATGACCCACAAGTATAGGGGATCTATTGTAGTCCTTTCGATAAGTAAGAGTGTCGAACCCAACGAGAAGCAGAAGGAAATGACAAACAGTTTTCAGTAAGGTTTTGTCTGCAAGCACTGAAATTGTAGGTAACAGATAGTTTTGTGATAAGATAATTTGTAACGGGTAACAAGCAATGAAAGTAAATAAAGTGCAGCAAGGTGGCCCAATCCTTTTTGTAGCAAAGGACAAGCCTGGACAATTTCTTATAATGAGAAAAGCACTCCCTAGGACACATGGGAATTATTGTCAAGCTAGTTTTCATCAGGCTCATATGATTCGCGTTCGATACTTTGATAATTTGATATGTGGGTGGACCGGTGCTTGGGTACTGCCCTTACTTGGACAAGCATCCCACTTATGATTAACCCCTATTGCAAGCATCCGCAACTACAAAAGAAGTATTAAGGTAAACCTAACCACAGCATTAGACATATGGATCCAAATCAGCCCCTTACGAAGCAACGCATAAACTAGGGTTTAAGCTTCTGTCACTCTAGCAACCCATCATCTACTTATTACTTCCCAATGCCTTCCTCTAGGCCCAAATAATGGTGAAGTTGAAGGAAATATGCCCTAGAGGCAATAATAAAGTTATTATTTATTTCCTCATATCATGATAAATGTTTATTATTCATGCTAGAATTGTATTACCCGGAAACATAATACATGTCTGAATATATAGACAAACATAGTGTCACTAGTATGCCTCTACTTGATTAGCTCGTGAATCAAAGATGGTTAAGTTTCCTGACCATAGACATAAGTTTTCATTTGATTAACGGGATCACATCATTAGGAGAATGATGTGATTGACTTGACCCATTCCGTTAGCTTAGAACTTGATTGTTTAGTATGTTGCTATTGCTTTCTTCATGACTTATACATGTTCCTATGAGATTATGTAACTCCCGCTTATCGGAGGAACACTTTTTGTGCTACCAAATGTCACAAAGTAATTGGGTGATTATAAAGGTTCTCTACAGGTGTCTCCAAAGGTACTTGTTGAGTTGACGTATCTCGAGATTAGGATTTGTCATTCCGATTGTCGAAGAGGTATCTCTGGGCCCTCTCGGTAATGCACATCACTATAAGCCTTGCAAGCAATGTAGCTAATGAGTTAGTTACGGGATGGTGCATTACGTAACGAGTAAAGAGACTTGCTGGTAACGAGATTGAACTAGGTATTGAGGTACTGAAGATCGAATCTCGGGCAAGTAACATACCGATGACAAAGGGAACAACGTATGTTGTTATGCGATTTGACGGATAAAGATCTTCATAGAACATGTAGGAGCCAATATGAGCATCCAGGTTCCACTATTGGTTATTGATCGGAGACAAGTCTCGGTCATGTCTACATAGTTCTCGAACCCGTAGGGTCCGCACGCTTAAAGTTAGATGACGGTTATATTATGAGTTTATGTGTTTTGATCTACCGAAGGTTGTTCGGAGTCCCGGATGTGATCACGGACATGACGAGGAGTCTCGAAATGGTCGAGGCATAAAGATCGATATATTAGACGACTATATTTGGACACCAGGATGGTTTCGGGTGAGATTGGGACAATATCGGAGCTGCGGGAGGTTATCGGAACCCCCCCCCCCCCGGCAGGTATATGGGCCTTAATGGGCTCTAGTGGAAAGGAGGGGAAAGGAGCAAGGGAGGGGGGCACCCCCCCAAGCCCGATCCAAATTGGGAGGGGGCCCGGCCCCCCTTTCCTTCCTCCCTCCTTCCTCTTCCTTCCCTCTCCCTCTCCAAATAGGAAAAGGAGGAGTCCTACTCCCGGTGGGAGTAGGACTCCCCCCTTGGGCGCGCCTCCTCCCCTTGGCCAGCCCCCTCGTCCACTCCTTTATATACGGGAGAGGGGGCACCCCATAGACACAACAATTGATCATTGATCTCTTAGCCATGTGCGGTGCCCCCCTCCATCAGAGTCCTCCTCGATAATATCATAGTGGTTCTTAGGCGAAGCCCTGCATCGGTAGAACATCATCGTCGTCACCACGCCATCGTGCTGACGGAACTCTCCCCCAAAGCTCGGCTGGATCGGAGTTCGAGGGACATCATCGAGCTAAACATGTGCAAGAACTCGGAGGTGCCGTGCGTTCGGTACTTGATCAGTCGGATCATGAAAACATACGGCTACATCAACCGCGTTGTGCTAACGCTTCCGCTTTCGGTCTATGAGGGTACGTGGACACACTCCCCTCTCGTTGCTATGCATCACCATGATCTTGCGTGTGCGTAGGATTTTTTTTTTGAAATTACTACGTTCCCCAACAGTGGCATCCGAGCCAGATTTTATGCATTGATGTTATATGCACGAGTAGAACACAAGTGAGCTGTGGGTGATATAAGTCATACTGCTTACGAGCATGTCATACTTTGGTTCGGCGGTATTGTTGGATGAAGCGGCCCAGACCGACATTATGCGTACGCTTACACGAGACTGGTTCTACCGACGTGCTTTGCACACAGGTGGCTGGCGGGTGTTAGTTTCTCCAACTTTAGTTGAACCGAGTGTGGCTATGCCCGGTGCTTGAGAAGGTTAAAACAGCACTAACTTGACGAACTATCTTGTGGTTTTGATTCGTAGGTAAGAACGGTTATTGCTAAGCCCATAGCAGCCACGTAAAATTTGCAACAACAAAGTAGAGGACGTCTAACTTGTTTTTGCAGGGCATGTTGTGATGTGATATGGTCAAGACGTGATGCTATATTTTATTGTATGAGATGATCATGTTTCGTAACCGAGTTATCGGCAACTGGCAGGAGCCATATGGTTGTCGCTTTATTGTATGCAATGCAATCGCCCTGTAATTGCTTTACTTTATCACTAAGCGGTAGCGATAGTCGTAGAAGCAATAGTTGGCGAGACGAGAACGATGCTACGATGGAGATCAAGGTGTCGCGCCGGTGATGATGGTGATCATGACGGTGCTTCGGAGATGGAGATCACAAGCACAAGATGATGATGGCCATATCATATCACTTATATTGATTGCATGTGATGTTTATCTTTTATGCATCTTATCTTGCTTTGATTGACGGTAGCATTATAAGATGATCTCTCACTAAATTTCAAGATAAAAGTGTTCTCCCTGAGTATGCACCGTTGCCAAAGTTCGTCGTGCCCAGACACCACGTGATGATCGGGTGTGATAAGCTCTACGTCCATCTACAACGGGTGCAAGCCAGTTTTGCACAAGCAGAATACTCAGGTTAAACTTGACGAGCCTAGCATATGCAGATATGGCCTCGGAACACTGAGATCGAAAGGTCGAGCGTGAATCATATAGTAGATATGATCAACATAGTGATGTTCACCATTGAAAACTACTCCATTTCACATGATGATCGGTTATGGTTTAGTTGATTTGGATCACGTGATCACTTAGATGATTAGAGGAAATTCTATCTAAGTGGGAGTTCTTAAGTAATATGATTAATTGAACTTAAATTTATCATGAACTTAGTACCTGATAGTTTTTTGCTTGTCTATGTTTGTTGTAGATAGATGGCCCGTGATGTTGTTCCATTGAATTTCGATGTGTTCCTTGAGAAAGAAAAGTTGAAAGATGATGGTAGCAATTACACGGACTGGGTCCATAACTTGAGGATTATCCTCATTGCTGCACAGAAGAATTACGTCTTGGAAGCACCGCTAGCTGCCAAACTTGCTGCAGGAGCAACACCAGATGTTATGAACGTCTGGCAGAGCAAAGCTGATGACTACTCGATAGTTCAGTGTGCCATGCTTTACGTCTTAGAACCGGGACTTCAACGATGTTTTGAACGTTATGGAGCATATGAGATGTTCCAGGAGTTGAAGTTAATATTTCATGCAAATGCCCGGATTGAGAGATATGAAGTCTCCAATAAGTTCTATAGCTACAAGATGGAGGAGAATAGTTCTGTCAGTGAGCATATACTCAGAATGTCTGGGTATAACAATCACTTGATTCAACTAGGAGTTAATCTTCCGGATGATAGCGTCATTGATAGAATTCTTCAATCACTGCCACCAAGCTACAAGAGCTTCGTGATCAACTATAATATGCAAGGGATGGATAAGACAATTCTCGAGCTCTTCGCAATGCTAAAGGTTGCGGAGGTAGAACTCAAGAAGGAGCATCAAGTGTTGATGGTCAATAAGACCACCAGTTTCAAGAAAAAGGGCAAAGGGAAAAGGAAGGGGAACTTCAAGAAGAATAGCAAACAAGTTGCTGCTCAAGAGAAGAAACCCAAGTCTGGACCTAAGCCTGAGACTGAGTGCTTCTACTGCAAGTAGACTGGTCACTCGAAGCGGAACTGCCCCAAGTATTTGGCGGATAAGAAGGATGGCAAGGTGAACAAAGGTATATGTGATAAACATGTTATTGATGTGTACCTTACCATAGCTCGAAGTAGCACCTGGGTATTTGATACTGGTTCTGTTGCTAATATTTGCAACTCAAAACAGGGACTACGGATTAAGTGGACACTGGCTAAAGACGAGGTGACGATGCGCGTGGGAAATGGTTCCAAAGTCGATGTGATCACCGTCGGCACGCTACCTGTACATCTACCTTCGGGATTAATTTTAGACCTAAATAATTGTTATTTGGTGCCAGCGTTGAGCATGAACATTATATCTGGATCTTGTTTGATGCGAGACGGTTATTCATTTAAATCTGAGAATAATGGTTGTTCTATTTATATGAGTAATATCTTTTATGGTCATGCACCCTTAAAAAGTGGTCTATTATTGATGAATCTCGATAGTAGTGATACACATATTCATAATGTTGAAGCCAAAAGATGCAGAGATGATAATGATAGTGCAACTTGTTTGTGGCACTGCCGTTTAGGTCATATTGGTGTAAAGCGCATGAAGAAACTCCATACTGATGGACTTTTGGAATCACTTGATTATGAATCACTTGGTACTTGCGAACCATGCCTCATGGGCAAGATGACTAAAACGCCGTTCTCCGGAACTATGGAGCAAGCAACTGATTTATTGGAAATCATACATACTGATGTATGTGGTCCAATGAATGTTGAGGCTCGCGGCAGGTATCGTTATTTTCTCACCTTCACAGATGATTTGAGCAGATATGGGTATATCTACTTAATGAAACATAAGTCTGAAACATTTGAAAAGTTCAAAGAATTTCAGAGTGAAGTTGAAAATCATCGTAACAAGAAAATAAAGTTTCTATGATCTGATCGTGGAGGAGAATATTTGAGTTACGAGTTTGGTCTACATTTGAAAAATGCGGAATAGCTTCGCAACTCTCGCCACCCGGAACACCACATCGTAATGGTGTGTCCGAACGTCGTAATCGTACTTTACTAGATATGGTGCGATCTATGATGTCTCTTACTGATTTATTGCTATCATTTTGGGGTTATGCTTTAGAGACGGCTGCATTCACGTTAAATAGGGCACCATCAAAATCCGTTGAGACGACGCCTTATGAACTATGGTTTGGCAAGAAACCAAAGTTGTCGTTTCTTAAAGTTTGGTGCTGCGATGCTTATGTGAAAAAGCTTCAACCTGATAAGCTCGAACCCAAATCGGAAAAATGTGTCTTCATAGGATACCCAAAGGAAACTGTTGGGTACACCTTCTATCACAGATCCGAAGGCAAGACATTTGTTGCCAAGAATGGATCCTTTCTAGAGAAGGAGTTTCTCTCGAAAGAAGTGAGTGGGAGGAAAGTAGAACTTGATGAGGTAACTGTACCTGCTCCCTTATTGGAAAATAGTTCATCACAGAAACCGGTTCATGTGACAACTACACCAATTAGTGAGGAAGTTGATGATATTGATTATGAAACTTCAGATCAAGTTACTACGAAACCTCGTAGGTCAACCAGAGTAAGATCTGCACCAAAGTGGTACGGTAATCCTATTCTGGAGGTCGTGTTACTTGACCATGGCGAACCTACGAACTATGAGGAAGCGATGATGAGCCCAAATTCTGCAAAATGACTTGAGGCCATGAAATCTGATATGGGATCCATGTATGAGAACAAAGTGTGGACTTTGGTTGACTTGCCCGATGATCGGCAAGCCATCGAGAATAAATGGATCTTCAAGAAGAAGACTGACGCTGATGGTAATGTTACTGTCTACAAAGCTCGACTTGTTGCAAAAGGTTTTAGACAAGTTCAAGGGGTTGACTACGATGAGACATTCTCACTCGTAGCGATGCTTAAGTCTGTCCGAATCATGTTAGCAATTGCCGCATTTTATGATTATTAAATTTGGCAAATGGATGTCAAAACTGCATTCCTGAATGGATTTCTGGAAGAAGAGTTGTATATGATGCAGCCAGAAGGTTCTGTCGATCCAAAGGATGCTAACAAAGTGTGCAAGCTCCCGCGATCCATTTATGGACTGGTGCAAGCCTCTCAGAGTTGGAATAAACGCTTTGATAGTGTGATCAAAGCATATGGTTTTATACAGACTTTTGGAGAAGCCTGTATTTACAAGAAAGTGAGTGGGAGCTCTGTAGCATTTCTAATATTATATGTGGATGACATATTATTGATTGGAAATGATATAGGATTTCTGGATAGCATAAAAGGATACTTGAATAAAAGTTTTTCAATGAAAGACCTCGGTGAAGCTGCTTATATATTGGGCATCAAGATCTATAGAGATAGATCAAGACACTTAATTGGACTTTCACAAAGTACATACCTTGATAAAGTTTTGAAGAAGTTCAAAATGGATCAAGTTAAGAAAGGATTCTTGCCTGTAATACAAGGTGTTAAATTGAGTCAGACTCAATGCCCGACCACTGCAGAAGATAGAGAGAAAATGAAAGAAGTTCCCTATGCTTCAGCCATAGGCTCTATCATATATGCAATGTTGTGTACCAGACCTGATGTGTGCCTTGCTATTAGTTTAGCAGGGAGGTACCAAAGTAATCCAGGAGTGGATCACTGGACAGCGGTCAAGAACATCCTAAAATACCTGAAAAGGACTAAGGATATGTTTCTCGTTTATGGAGGTGATAAAGAGCTAGTCGTAGATGGTTACGCCGATGCAAGCTTTGACACTGATCCGGACGATTCTAAATCGCAAACCAGATACGTCTTTATATTGAACGGTGGAGCTGTCAGTTGGTGCAGTTCTAAACAAAGCATCGTGGCGGGATCTACATGTGAAGCGGAGTACATAGCCGCTTTGGAAGCAACAAATGTAGGAGTCTGGATGAACGAGTTCATATCCGATCTAGGTGTCATACCTAGTGCATCGGGTCCAATGAAAATCTTTTGTGACAATACTGGTGCAATTGCCTTGGCAAAGGAATCCAGATTTCACAAGAGAACCAAGCACATCAAGAGACGCTTCAATTCCATCCGGGACCAAGTCTAGGTGGGAGACATAGAGATTTGCAAGATACATACGGATCCGAATGTTGCAGACCCGTTGACTAAGCCTCTTCCATGAGCAAAACATGATCATCACCAAAGCTCCATGGGTGTTAGAATCATTACTGTGTAATCTAGATTATTGACTCTAGTGCAAGTGGGAGACTGAAGGAAATATGCCCTAGAGACAATAATAAAGTTATTATTTATTTCCTCATATCATGATAAATGTTTATTATTCATGCTAGAATTGTATTACCCGGAAACATAATACATGTGTGAATATATAGACAAACATAGTGTCACTAGTATGCCTCTACTTGACTAGCTCATGAATCAAAGATGGTTAAGTTTCCTGACCATAGACATGAGTTGTCATTTGATTAACGGGATCACATCATTAGGAGAATGATGTGATTGACTTGACTCATTCCGTTAGCTCAGCACTTGATCATTTAGTATGTTGCTATTGCTTTCTTCATGACTTATACATGTTCCTATGACTATGAGATTATGTAACTCCTGCTTACCGGAGGAACACCTTGTGTGCTACCAAACATCACAACGTAATTGGGTGATTATAAAGGTGCTCTACAAGTGTCTCCAAAGGTACTTGTTGAGTTGACATATTTCGAGATTAGGATTTGTCACTCCGATTGTCGGAGAGGTATCTCTGGGCCCTCTCGGTAATGCACATCACTATAAACCTTGCAAGCAATGTAGCTAATGAGTTAGTTACGGGATGGTGCATTACGTAACGAGTAAAGAGACTTGCTGTTAACGAGAATGAACTAGGTATTGAGATACTGACGATCGAATCTCGGGCAAGTAACATACCGATGACAAAGGGAACAACATATGTTGTTATGCGGTTTGACCAATAAAGATCTTCGTAGAACATGTAGGAGCCAATATGAGCATCCAGGTTCCGCTATTGGTTATTGACTGGAGACGAGTCTCGGTCATGTCTATATAGTTCTCGAACCCGTAGGGTCCGCACGCTTAAAGTTAGATGACGGTTATAGTATGAGTTTATGTGTTTTGATGTACCGAAGGTTGTTCGGAGTCCCGGATGTGATCACGGACATGACGAGGAGTCTCGAAATGGTCGATACATAAAGATCGATATATTGGATGACTATATTGTTGGAAATATGCCCTAGAGGCAATAATAAATTAGTTATTATTATATTTCCTTGTTCATGATAATCGTTTATTATCCATGCTATAATTGTATTGATAGGAAACTCAGATACATGTGTGGATACATAGACAACACCATGTCCCTAGTAAGCCTCTAGTTGACTAGCTCATTGATCAATAGATGGTTACGGTTTCCTGACCATGGACATTGGATGTCGTTGATAACGGGATCACATCATTAGGAGAATGATGTGATGGACAAGACCCAATCCTAAGCCGAGCACAGAGATCGTGTAGTTCGTATGCTAAAGCTTTTCTAATGTCAAGTATCTTTTCCTTAGACCATGAGATTGTGCAACTCCCGGATACCGTAGGAATGCTTTGGGTGTACCAAACGTCACAACGTAACTGGGTGGCTATAAAGGTGCACTACAGGTATCTCCGAAAGTGTCTGTTGGGTTGGCACGAATCGAGACTGGGATTTGTCACTCCGTGTAAACGGAGAGGCATCTCTGGGCCCACTCGGTAGGACATCATCATAATGTGCACAATGTGACCAAGGGGTTGATCACGGGATGATGTGTTACGGAACGAGTAAAGAGACTTGCCGGTAACGAGATTGAACAAGGTATCGGTATACCGACGATCGAATCTCGGGCAAGTACAATACCGTTAGACAAAGGGAATTGTATACGGGATCGATTGAGTCCTTGACATCGTGGTTAATCCGATGAGATCATCGTGGAACATGTGGGAGCCAACATGGGTATCCAGATCCCGCTGTTGGTTATTGACCAGAGAATGTCTCGGTCATGTCTACATGTCTCCCGAACCCGTAGGGTCTACACACTTAAGGTTCGATGACGCTAGGGTTATAAAGGAAGTTTGTATGTGGTTACCGAATGTTTTTCGGAGTCTCGGATGAGATCCCGGACGTCACGAGGAGTTCCGGAATGGTCCGGAGGTAAAGATTTATATATGGAAAGTTGTTGTTCGGGTTCCGGGAAAAGTTCGGGTTTTTTCGGTATTGTACCGGGAAGCTTCCAGGAGGTTCCGGAGGATTCCGGAGGGGTCCATAGGTCTGGAAATTGTTCCAACACGTCCAATACAGTAGCATGGGCTATAGGGGGGCGCCCTAGCCTTAATGGGCCAGGGGCACCAGCCCCCCAAGGCCCATGCGCATGGGGAGGGAAAACCCTAAAGGGGGAGGGCCTCCACTTGACTTGGGAGGCACTCCTCCCCCCCTTGGCCGCCGCCCCCTCCTCAGATTGGATCTGAGGGGGCCGGCCCCCCTCTCCCTTGCCCCTATATATATGTGGGGGGTGGGAGGGCAGCCGCACCACAAGTTCTGGCGCAGCCCTCCCCTCTCCCAAGTACTCCTCCTCTCTCGCGGTGCTTGGCGAAGCCCTGCAGGATTGCCACGCTCCTCCACCACCACCACGCCGTTGTGCTGCTGCTGCATGGAGTTTTCGTCAACCTCTACCTCTCTCCTTGCTGGATCAAGGCATGGGAGACGTCACCGGGCTGTACGTGTGTTGAACGCGGAGGTGCCGTCCATTCGGCACTAGGATCTCCGGTGATTTGGATCACGACGAGTACGACTCCTTCAACCCCGTTCTCTTGAACGCTTCCGCTTAACGATCTACAAGGGTATGTAGATGCATTCTCCTTCCCCTCGTTGCTAGTCTCTCCATGGATAGATCTTGGTGACTCGTAGGAAAATTTTGAATTTCTGCTATGTTCCCCAATAGTGGCATCATGAGCTAGGTCTATTGCGTAGATTCTTTGCACGAGTAGAACACAAAGTAGTTGTGGGCGTTGATTTTGTTCAATATGCTTACCGTTACTATTCCAATCTTGTTTCGACGGTATTGTGGGATGAAGCGGCCTGGACCGACCTTACACGTACTCTTACGTGAGACAGGTTCCACCGATTGACATGCACTTGGTGCATAAGGTGGCTAGCGGGTGCCAGTCTCTCCCACTTTAGTCGGAACGGATTCGATGAAAAGGGTCCTTATGAAGGGTAAATAGCAATTGGCATATCACATTGTGGTTTTGTGTAGGTAAGAAACGTTCTTGCTAGAAACCCATAGCAGCCACGTAAAACATGCAACAACAATTAGAGGACGTCTAACTTGTTTTTGCAGGGTATGCTATGTGATGTGATATGGCCAAGAAGAATGTGATGAATGATATGTGATGTATGAGATTGATCATGTTCTTGTAATAGGAATCACGACTTGCATGTCGATGAGTATGACAACCGGCAGGAGCCATAGGAGTTGTCTTAATTTATTGTATGACCTGCGTGTCATTGAACAACGCCATGTAATTACTTTACTTTATTGCTAACCGGTAGCCATAGTAGTAGAAGTAATAAGTTGGCGAGGCAACTTCATGGATACACGATGATGGAGATCATGATGATGGAGATCATGGTGTCATGCCGGTGACGATGATGATCATGGAGCCCCGAAGATGGAGATCAAAAGGAGCAAAAATGATATTGGCCATATCATGTCACTATTTGATTGCATGTGATGTTTATCATGTTTATGCATCTTGTTTACTTAGAACAACGGTAGTAAATAAGATGATCCCTTACAACAATTTCAAGAAGTGTTCTCCCCTAACTGTGCACCGTTGCTAAAGTTCGTCGTTTCGAAGCACCACGTGATGATCGGGTGTGATAGATCCTTATGTTCACATACAACGGGTGTAAGATAGTTTTACACATGCAAAACACTTAGGGTTAACTTGACGAGCCTAGCATGTACAGACATGGCCTCGGAACACAGAGACCGAAAGGTCGAGCATGAGTCATATGGAGGATACGATCAACATGAAGATGTTCACCGATGATGACTAGTCCGTCTCACGTGATGATCGGACACGGCCTAGTTGACTCGGATCATGTAATCACTTAGATGACTAGAGGGATGTCTATCTGAGTGGGAGTTCATAAGATGAACTTAATTATCCTGAACATAGTCAAAAGATCTTTGCAAATTTTGTCGTAAGCTCGCGCTTTAGTTCCACAGTTTAGATATGTTCCTAGAGAAAATATAGTTGAAAGTTGACAATAGCGATTATGCGGACAGTAGAAAGCTTATGTCCTTAATGCACCGCTCAGAGTGCTGAACCCCAAACGTTGTTTGTGGATGTTGCGAACATCAGACATACACGTTTTGATAACTATGTGATAGTTCAGTTAAACGGTTTAGAGTTGAGGCACCAAAGACGTTTTCGAAACGTCGCGGAACATATGAGATGTTTCGAGGGCTGAAATTGAGATTTCAGGCTCGTGCCCACGTCAAGAGGTATGAGACCTCTGACGATTTTCTTAGCCTGCAAACTAAGGGAGAAAAGCTCAATCGTTGAGCTTGTGCTCAGATTGTCTGAGTGCAACAATCACTTGAATCGAGTGGGAGTTGATCTTCCAGATGAGATAGTGATGTTTCTCCAAAGTCATTGCCACCAAACTGCTAGAGCTTCGTGATGAGCTATAACATATCAGGGATAGATATGATGATCCTTGAGGTATTCGCGATGTTTGACACCGCGAAAGTAGAAATCAAGAAGGAGCATCAATTGTTGATGGTTGGTGAAACCACTAGTTTCAAGAAGGGCAAGGGCAAGAAGGGATACTTCATGAAACGGCAAATCAGCTGCTGCTCTAGTGAAGAAACCCAAGGTTGAACCCAAACCCGAGACTAAGTGCTTCTGTAATAAGGGGAACAACCACTGGAGCGGAATTACCCTAGATACTTGGTAGATGAGAAGGCTGGCAAGGTCGATAGAAGTATATTGGATATACATTATGTTAATGTGTACTTTACTAGTACTCCTAGTAGCACCAGGGTATTAGATACCGGTTCGGTTGCAAAGTGTTAGTAACTCGAAATAAAAGCTACGGAATAAACGGAGACTAGCTAAAGGTGAGCTGACGATATGTGTTGGAAGTGTTTCCAAGGTTGATGTGATCAAGCATCGCACGCTCCCTCTACCATCGAGATTTGGTGTTTGCGTTGAGCATAGACATGATTGGATTATGTCTATCGCAATACGGTTATTCATTTAAGGAGAATAATGGTTACTCTATTTATTTGAATAATACCTTCAATGGTCTTGACCTAAAGGAATGGTTTATTGAATCTCGATCGTAGTGATACACATTTTCATGCCAAAAGGATATAAGATAGTAATGATAGTACCACTTACTTGTGGCACTGCCATGTAAGTCATATTGGTGTAAAACGCATGAAGAAGCTCCATGTTGATGGATCTTTGGACTCACTTGTTTTGAAAAGTTTGAGACATGCGAACCATGTCTATTGGTGTATACGCATGAAGAAACTCCATGCAGATGGATCGTTTGGACTCACTTGATTTTGAATCACTTGAGATATGCAAATCATACCACATGGGCAAGATGACTAAAAAGCCTCGTTTTTCAGTAAAATGGAACAAGATAGCAACTTGTTGGAAGTAACACATTTTGATGTGTGCAGTCCAATGAGTGCTGAGGCATGCAGTGAATATCGTTATGTTCTTACTTCACAGATGATTCGAGTAGACGTAGAGTATATTTACTTGATGAAACACAAGTCTGAATTATTGAATGGTTCAAGTAATTTCAGAGTGAAGTTGAAGATCATCGTGACAAGAGGATGAAATGTCTATGATATGATCATAGAGATGAGTATCTGAGTTACGAGCTTTGGCACGCAATTAAGACATTGTGGAAATTGTTTCACAATTAATACCGCCTGGAACACCATAGTTTGATGGTGTGTCCGAACATCATAGTTGCACCCTATTGGATATGGTGCGTACCATGATGTCTCTTATCGAATTACCACTATCTTTTATGGGTTAGGCATTAGAGACAACCACATTCACTTTAAATAGGGCACCATGTAATTCCGTTGAGATGACACCGTATGAACTATGGTTTAGAGAAACCTAAGCTGTCATTTCTTAAAGGTTTGGGGCTGCGACGCTTATGTGAAAAAGTTTCAGGTTGATAAGCTCGAACCCAAAGCGGATAAAATGCATCTTCATAGGACACCCAAAACAGTTGGGTATACCTCCTAATTCAGATCCGAAAGCAATAGGGATTGTTTCTTGAATCAGGTCCTTTCTCAAGGAAAAGTTTGTCTCGAAAAGTTGAGTGGGAGGATGGTGGAGACTTGATATGGTTATTGAACCGTCACTACAACTAGTGTGTAGCAGGGCACATGAAGTTGTTCCTGTGGCACCTACACCAATTGAAGTAGAAGCTTATGATAGTGATCATGAAACTTCGGATCAAGTCACTACCGTACCTCGTAGGGTGACAAGGATGCGTACTGCTTCAGAGTGGTACAGTAATCTTGTCTTGAAGGTCATGTTGCTAGACAACAATGAACCTACGAGCTATGGAGAAGCAATGGTGGGCCCAAATTCCGACAAATGGTTCGAAGCCATGAAATCCGAGATAGGATCCATGTATCAGAACAATGCATGGACTTTGGTGGACTTGCCCGATGATCGGCAAGCCATTGAGATAAATGGATCTTTAAGAAGAAGACGGACGTGGATGGTGATGTCACCGTCTATGAAGTTCGACTTGTGGCAAAGAGTTTTTCACAAGTTCAAGGAGTTGACTACGATGAGATTTTCTCATAAGTAGCGATGCTTAAGTCCGTCGGAATCATGTTAGCACTAGCTGCATTTATGAAATCTGGCAGATGGATGTCAAAACGAGTCTCCTTACCAGTCTTCGTAAGGAAAGGTTGTATGTGATACAATCCGAAAGTTTTTGTTGATCCTAAGGATGCTAAAAGGTATGCTGGCTCCAGCGATCCTTCTAAGGACTGGAGTAAGCATCTCGGAGTTGGAATGTACGTTTTGATGAGATGATCAAAGATTTTGGGTTTATACAAAAGTTTATGAGAAACTTGTATTTCCAAAGAAGTGAGTGGGAGCACTATAGAATTTTTGATGAGTATATGTTATTGACATATTGTTGATCAGAAATGATGTAGAATTTCTGGAAAGCATATAGGGTTATTTGAAAAGTGTTTTTCAATGGAAAACCTGGATTAGGCTACTTGAACAATAAGCATCAAGATCTATAAGATAGATCAAAATGCTTAATAGTACTTTCAAATGAGCACGTACCTTGACATGATCTTGAAGGTGTTCAAGATGGATCAGTCAAAGAAGGAGTTCTTGCCTGAGTTGTAAGGTATGAAGTTAAGACTTAAAGCTTGACCACGGCAGAAAAGAGAGAAAGGACGAAGGTCGTCCCCTATGCTTTAGACGTAGGCTCTACAGTATGCTATGCTGTGTACCGCACCGGAAGTGTGCCTTGCCATGAGTCAGTCAAGGGGTACAAGAATGATCCAGGAATGGATCATTGGACAGCGGTCAAAAATTGTCCTTGGAGTAAATAAGGACATGTTTCTCGATTATGGAGGTGATAAAGAGTTCGGCGTAAAGGGTTACGTTGATGCAAGCTTTAACACCTATACGAGTGACTCTGAGTAGCAAACCGGATACGTATAGTGGAGCAACCATTTGGAATAGCTCCAAGTGGAGCGTGGAAGCACCATTTACAGAAGACCTAAAGATTTGTGAAGTACATACGGATCTGAAAGTTGCAGACCCGTTGACTAAAACCTCTCTCACAAGCAAAACATGATCAAACCCACAGAACTCATTGAGTCTTAATCACATGATGATGTGAACTAGTTTAATGACACTAGTAAACTCTTTGGATGTTGGTCACATGGCGATGTGACATGTGAATGTTAATCACATGACGATGTGAACTAGATTATTGACTCTAGTGCAAGTGGGAGACTGTTGGAAATATGCCCTAGAGGCAATAATAAATTAGTTATTATTATATTTCCTTGTTCATGATAATCGTTTATTATCCATGCTATAATTGTATTGATAGGAAACTCAGATACATGTGTGGATACATAGACAACACCATGTCCCTAGTAAGCCTCTAGTTGACTAGCTCGTTGATCAATAGATGGTTACGGTTTCCTGACCATGGACATTGGATGTCGTTGATAACGGGATCACATCATTAGGAGAATGATGTGATGGACAAGACCCAATCCTAAGCCGAGCACAGAGATCGTGTAGTTCGTATGCTAAAGCTTTTCTAATGTCAAGTATTTTTTCCTTAGAACATGAGATTGTGCAAATCCCGGATACCGTAGGAATGCTTTGGGTGTACCAAACGTCACAACGTAACTGGGTGGCTATAAAGGTGCACTACAGGTATCTCCGAAAGTGTCTGTTGGGTTGGCACGAATCGAGACTGGGATTTGTCACTCCGTGTAAATGGACAGGCATCTCTGGGCCCACTCAGTAGGACATCATCATAATGTGCACAATGTGACCAAGGGATTGATCACGGGATGATGTGTTACGGAACGAGTAAAGAGACTTGCCGGTAACGAGATTGAACAAGGTATCGGTATACCGACGATCGAATCTCGGGCAAGTACAATACCGTTAGACAAAGGGAATTGTATACGGGATCGATTGAGTCCTTGACATCGTGGTTCATCCGATGAGATCATTGTGGAACATGTGGGAGCCAACATGGGTATCCAGATCCCGCTGTTGGTTATTGACCAGAGAACGTCTCGGTCATGTCTACATGTCTCCCGAACCCGTAGGGTCTACACACTTAAGGTTCGATGACGCTAGGGTTATAAAGGAAGTTTGTATGTGGTTACCGAATGTTGTTCGGAGTCTCGGATGAGATCCCGGACGTCACGAGGAGTTTCGGAATGGTCCGGAGGTAAAGATTTATATATGGAAAGTTGTTGTTCGGGTTCCGGGAAAAGTTTGGGTTTTTTTGGTATTGTACCGGGAAGCTTCCTGAAGGTTCCGGAGGATTCCGGAGGGGTCCGGAGGTCCGGAAATTGTTCCACCACCTCCAATACAGTAGCATGGGCTGTAGGGGGGCGCCCTAGCCTTAATGGGCCAGGGGCACCAGCCCTCCCAAGGCCCATGCGCATGGGGAGGGAAAACCCTAAAGGGGGAGGGCCTCCACTTGACTTGGGAGGCACTCCTCCCCCCCTTGGCCGCCGCCCCCTCCTTAGATTGGATCTGAGGGGGCCGGCCCCCCTCTCCCTTGCCCCTATATATATGTGGGGGTGGGAGGGCAGCCGCACCACAAGTTCTGGCGCAGCCCTCCCCTCTCCCAAGTACTCCTCCTCTCTCGCGGTGCTTGGCGAAGCCCTGCAGGATTGCCACGCTCCTCCACCACCACCACGCCGTTGTGCTGCTGCTAGATGGAGTCTTCCTCAACCTCTCCCTCTCTCCTTGCTGGATCAAGGCATGGGAGACGTCACCGGGCTGTACGTTTGTTGAACGCGGAGGTGCCGTCCGTTCGGCACTAGGATCTCCGGTGATTTGGATCACGACGAGTACAACTCCTTCAACCCCGTTCTCTTGAACGCTTCCGCTTAGCGATCTACAAGGGTATGTAGATGCAATCTTCTTCCCCTCGTTGCTAGTATCTCCATGGATAGATCTTGGTGACTCGTAGGAAAATTTTGAATTTCTGCTACGTTCCCCAACATATATTTCGACACCGGAATGGTTCCGGGTGAGATTGGGACAATACCGGAGCTCCGGGAGGTTATCGGAACCCCCCGGGAGGTATATGAGCCTTAATGGGCTCTAGTGAAAAGGAGGGGAAAGGAGCAAGGGAGGGGGCACCCCCCCAAGCCCAATCCGAATTGGGAGGGGGCCGCCCCCCCTTTCCTTCCTCCCTCCTTCCTCTTCTTTCCCTCCCCCTCTCCAAATAGGAAAAGGAGGAGTCCTACTCCCGGTGGGAGTAGGAATCCTCCCTTGGGCGCGCCTCCTCCCCTTGGCTGGCCCCCTCCTCCATTCCTTTATATACGGGGGAGGGGGCACCCCATAGACACAAAAATTGATCATTGATCTCTTAGCCGTGTGCGGTGCCCCCCTCCATCATAGTCCTCCTCGATAATATCATAGCGGTGCTTAGGCGAAGCCCTGCGTCGGTAGATGATCATCATCGTCACCATACCGTCGTGCTGACGGAACTCTCCCTCAAAGCTCGACTGGATCGGAGTTTGAGGGACGTCATCGAGCTGAACATGTGCAAGAACTCGGAGGTGTTGTGCGTTCGGTACTTGATCGGTTGAATCATGAAGACGTATGACTACATCAACCGCGTTGTGCTAACGCTTCCGCTTTCGATCTACGAGGGTACATGGACACACTCTCCCCTCTCGTTGCTATGCATCACCATGATCTTGCGTGTGCGTAGGAATTTTTTTGAAATTACTACGTTTCCCAACAGAAGTGTCATGTAGTCGACGTTCACATAACACCACTAGAGGAGAGACAACATACATCTCATCAAAATATCGAACGAATACCAAATTCACATGACTACTAATAGCAAGACTTCACCCATGTCCTCAGGAACAAACATAACTACTCACAAAGCATATTTATGTTCATAATCAGAGCAGTATTAATATGCATTAAGGATCTGAACATATGATCTTCCACCAAGTAAACCAATTAGCATCAACTACAAGGAGTAATCAACACTACTAGCAACCCACAAGTACCAATTTGTGGTTTTGATACAAGATTGGATACAAGAGATGAACTAGGGTTTTGAGAGGAGATGGTGCTGGTGAAGACGTTGATGGAGATTGACCCCCTCCCGATGAGAGGATCGTTGGTGATGACGATGGTGATGATTTTCCCCTCCCGGGGGGAAGTTTCCCCGGCAGAACAGCTCCGCCGGAGCCCTAGATTGGTTCCGCCAAGATTCCGCCTCGTGGCGGCGGAGTTTAGTCCCGTAAGCTTGCTTATGAATTTTTCCAGGGTAAAAGCCTTCATATAGCAGAAGATGGGCACCGGAGGGCCACCAGGGGGCCCAGGAGACAGGGGGCGCGCCCAGTAGGGGTGGGCGCGCCCCCACCCTCCTGGACATGGTGTGGGCCCCCTCTGGTGTTTTCTTCGCTCAATAGTTCTTATTAATTCCAAAAGTGGCTTCCGTGGAGTTTCAGGATTTTTGGAGCTGTGCAGAATAGGTTTTCAATATTTGCTCCTTTTCCATCCAGAATTCCAGCTGCCGGCATTCCCCCTCTTCATGGTAAACCTTGTAAAATAAGAGAGAATAGCCATAAGTATTGAGACATAATGTGTAATAACAGCCCATAATGCAATAAATATTGATATAAAAGCATGATGCAAAATGGACGTATCAACTCCCCAAGCTTAGACCTCGCTTGTCCTCAAGCGGAAGCCGAAATTGGAAAATATGTCCACATGTTTAGAGATAGAGGTGTCGATAAAAATAAAATACGGACGTGAGGGCATCATGATCATTCTTATAACAACAACATATATAGATTTTGTCATATGATTTCTTATGCTCAAGTAACAATCAATTCACAATGTCAAGTATGGTTCAGAAACTTCATTGGGAACTAACAAACTATAATCTCAGTCACTGAAGTAATTGCAATTTATCATAACATCAGAAAGAGTCAAGAATAGAGCTTTTCAGCAAGTCCACATATTCAACTATCATATAGTCTTCCACAATTGCTAACACTCACGCAGTACTTGTGGTTATGGAGTTTCAACCGGACACTGAGAAAGATAGGGGCTTATTGTGTTGCCTCCCAACGTATTCACCTTTGGGTGATGTCAATAATAACAATTCATGCTAACTTACATCCAATTGGATATATATATATATCAAGATCTTTCAAACATGAGGAGCTTGCCAAAGGATAAAATGAAAAAGGGAAAGGTGAAGATCACCTTGACTCAAGCATAAAGTAAAAACATAAAGTAAAAGAATGTCATGTGCTTTTAGGGTTCGATGCACAAAATCTTAATGCAAAAGAATGTCACTTTATATTGCCACTTGTATATGGACCTTTATTATGCAGTCCGTCGCTTTTATTGCTTCCATAACAAGATCGTATAAAGCTTATTTTCTCTGCACTAATAAGTCATACATATATAAAGAGCAATTTTTATTGCTTGCAACATGACAACTTACTTGAAGGATCTTACTCAATCCATAGGTAGGTATGGTGGACTCTCATGGCAAAAACTGGGTTTAAGGATATTTGGAAGCACAAGTAGTATCTCTACTTGGTGCAAGGAATTTGGCTAGCATGAGGGAGAAAGGCAAGCTCAACATGTTGGGAAGATCAATGACAATATACTTTAACTGAGATGTGAGAAAACATAAACCATTACATTGTCTCCCTTGTCCAACATCAACTCTTTTAGCATGTCATACTTAATGAGTGCTCACAATCATAAAAGATGTCCAAGATAGTATATTTGCATGTGAAAACTTCTCTTTCCTTATTACTTCCTATTAATTGCAACAATGACCAAAACTACGTTTGTCAACTCTCAACAACTTTTATGCCTCATACTTTCTATGTGTGGAGTTATTGCTATCCATAAGATCAATATGAACTCTTTTATTCTTTTATTCTTTCTACTTTCTCAAGATCATGGCAAGATAGCAAAGCCCTTGACTCAACACTAATCTTTATTATAGATAGCTCACGGACTCAATTACATAAAGAGATCACAAAGCAAAACTCAAAACTACTTGATACCAAAACTTCAATCTACTAGATCAAGATACTACTAAAAGGATCGAACTAAGTAAAATGGTAAAGAAAGGAGTGTGATGGTGATACGATACCGGGGCACCTCCCCCAAGCTTGGCAGTTTCCAAGGGGAGTGCCCATACCCATGTGATTATGTCCTCGGAGGTGGTGAAGTAGGAGTTGTTCATGGTGTAGGATTCTTCCTCAATTTACGCTTGAGTATAGTATTTTGCTCCTTTAGGTCATCGATCTCCTGCTCAAGACTTAATATTCTTTTGCATAATTCCTATTTATTTTCCTACAAGAGACGAAAAGGGATAAACTCGATCTTTGGCTTCGTTGCTCTATCAGGGAGGCTTGAATTTTTAAACTCCACATGCATGTCCCCAGGTTGAGGTAATGGGGCTTCGTCTTCGTCTGAACTCGTCTCCTCCTTTCCCTTAGGCTCATAGTCTTCCTCTTCTTCAATGGTCCAGCCACCATGCTCCAAGTCCCCGTAGACCTTAGGGTCTGCAAGGTAATCAGCCACATAGCTCTCCCCTTTCGAATCCTGAGACAACATATTACTCTAAATCTGTAACAAAAACAGCTCGAAATGAAAACAGAAGATAATTGCGTGATACGGTGGTCAAAGCCTTCGGGGGATTATATAACGAATTTTTACCGACCAAAATACGTAATGTGCAAGAAAACGGAGTCCAGGAGGCACACGAGGTGGCCAGGAGACAGGGGGCGCGCCCAGGGAGGGTGGGCGCGCCCTCCACCCTCGTGGAGGCCTTGTGTCCTTCCCGGATTACTTCTTTCTTTCCAAAATTCTTAAATATTCCAAAACGGAGGAAAATTGCCATTAGAATTGTTTTGGAGTCGGTTTACTTACCGTACCACATACCTATTCCTTTTTGGAGTCTGAAACGTTCTGGAAAGTGTCCCTTATGTATTCCTTCGGGGTTACGGTTTCAATAATATTAGTCTCAACCTTGATAGGATTACCTGAGATATAATGTTTGATTCTTTGACCGTTCACCACCCTCGGACTTGTGCCTTCGAAGTTGTTGATTTTTATGGCATCGGAACGATAGACCTCCTTGATAATGTAAGGACCTTTCCATTTAGAGAGAAGTTTTCCTGCAAAAAATCTTAAACGAGAGTTGAATAATAACACATAATCACCTACGTTAAATTCTCACTTTTGTATCCTTTTGTCATGCCAGCGTTTGACTTTTTCTTTGAATAGCTTGGCATTCTTATAGGCTGGGGTTCTCCATTCATCAAGTAAGCTAATATCCAATAACCTCTTCTCACCAGCAAGTTTGAAGTCATAGTTGAGCTCTTTAATAGCCCAATATGCTTTATGTTCAAGTTCAAGAGGTAAGTGACATGCTTTTCCATAAACCATCTTATACGGAGACAAAACCATAGGATTTTTGTATGCAGTTCTATAGGCCCATAATGCATCATCAGGTTTCTTGGACCAATTCTTTCTAGATCTATTCACAGTCTTTTGCAAAATTAATTTAAGCTCTCTATTGCTCAACTCTACTTGACCACTAGACTGCGGGTGATAAGGAGATGCGATTCTATGATTGACATCATACTTAGCAAGCATCTTACAGAAAGCGCCATGAATAAAATGTGAACCACCATCAGTCATAAGATATCTAGGGACTCCAAACCTCAGAAAAATAACTTCTTTAAGCATTTTTAATAGAAGTGTTATGATCAGCACTATTAGTTGGAATAGCTTCTACCACTTAGTAATGTAATCAACATCGACTAAAATATGTTTGTAACCATTAGAGGCAGGAAAAGGTCCCATATAATCAAAGCCCCAAACATCAAATGGTTCAATAACAAGAGAATAATTCATAGGCATTTCTTGACGTCTACTAATATTACCAATTCTTTGACATTCATCACAAGATAAGACAAACTTACGAGCATCTTTGAAGAGAGTAGGCCAATAAAAACCGGATTGCAATACCTTATGTGTAGTTCTATCTCCAGCGTGGTGTCCTCCATATGATTCAGAGTGACACTTGCGTAGGATCTGTTCCTGTTCATGCTCAGGTACACAATGTCTAATAACACCATCTACTCCTTCTTTATAAAGGTGTGGGTCATCCCAGAAGTAATGTCTTCAATCATAAAAGAACTTTTTCTTTTGCTGGTATGTTAAACTAGGTGGTATAAATTTAGCAACAATGTAATTAGCATAATCAGCATACCAAGGGGCAGTACGAGAAGCATTAATGACCGCTAATTGTTCATCAGGAATACTATCATCAATAAGTAGTGGGTCATCAAGAACATTCTCTAACCTAGACAAGTTGTCTGCAATGGGGTTCTCAGCTCCCTTTCTATCAACAATATGCAAATCAAATTCTTGAAGCAAGAGAACTCATCTAACAAGTCTAGGCTTAGCATCTTTCTTTTCCATAAGATATTTAATAGCAACATGATCAGTGTGAATAGTAACTTTAGAATCAACAGTATAAGGTCTGAACTTATCACAAGCAAATACAGCTGCTAAAAACTCTTTTTCAGTAGTAGCATAATTTCTCTGGGCAGTATCAAGAGTTTTAGTAGCATACTGAATAACATTCAATTTCTTATCAACTCTTTGCCCTAGAACAGCACCTACAGCATAACCACTAGCATCACACATAATTTCAAAGGGTAAATTTCAATCAGGTGGCTGAACAATAGGTGTAGTGATCAAAGCTTTCTTAAGTGTTTCAAATGCTTCTACAAAATCATCATCAAAGACAAAAGGAATATCTTTTTGTAATAAATTATTCAGAGGCCTAGAGATTTTAGAGAAGTCCTTAATGAATCTCCTATAAAAACCGGCATGACCAAGGAAACTTCTTGTACCTTTTATGTCCTTGGGACATGGCATCTTTTCAATAGCATCAACTTTAGCTTTATCAACTTCAGTACCTCTCTCAGAAATCTTATGCCCCAAGACAATGCCTTCATTAACCATAAAGTGGCACTTTTCCCAATTCAACACGAGACTAGTGTCTTCGCATCTCTGCAAAACTCGATCAAGGTTGCTCAAACAATCATCAAAAGAGGATCCATAAACGGAGAAATCATCCATGAATACCTCACAAATCTTTTCACAAAAGTTAGAGAATATAGCCATCATGCATCTTTGAAAGGTAGTAGGTGCATTACATAAACCAAAAGGCATACGTCTATAAGCAAAAGTACCAAAAGGGCAAGTAAAAGTAGTTTTTGATTGATCCTCCGCTGACATAGGTATTTGAGAGAAACTAGAATAACCATCTAGAAAGCAGAAATGTGTGTGTTTGGATAGTCTTTCTAGCATTTGATCCATAAAAGGTAAAGGGTAATGATCTTTCTTAGTAGCTTTATTTAATTTACGGAAATCAATTACCATCCTATAACCTGTAATAATTCTTTGCGGGATCAATTCATCTTTATCATTAGGAACGATAGTAATACCTCCCATTTTAGGAACGCAATGGACAGGACTTACCCAATCACTATCAGCAACGGGATAAATTATACCTGCCTCAAGGAGCTTTAGTATCTCCTTTCTTACCACTTCTTTCATCTTGGGATTCAATCGTCGTTGAGGATCCCTAACTGGTTTGGCATCTTTCTCCACATTTATTTTGTGTTGGCATAGAGTGGGACTAATGCCCTTAAGATCATCCAGAGTATATCCAATAGCAACACGGTGCTTCTTCAGAGTTTTCAATAATCTTTCTTCTTCTTGCTCTGAAAAGGTTAGCACTAATAATAACAGGATATATTTTCTTTTCATCAAGATAAGCATACTTAAGATTATTAGGTAATGGTTTGAGCTCAAACCCGGGATCACCCTTAGGTGGAGGGGGATCCCCTAGGATTTCAACAGGTAGGTTGTGTTTCAGAATAGGACCCTATTGAAGGAACACTTCGTCTATTTCCCTTCTTTCATTCATAAACATATCATTTTCATGGTCTAGCAAATATTGATCTAACGGATCAGTAGGAGACACGGCAATAGAAGCAAGACCAATAATCTCATCCTTGCTAGGTGTTTCTTTATCACGGGGTTGTCTACGAAACTTAGCAAAATTAAACTCATGAGACATATCCCCTAAGCCAATAGCAACAAAATCCTTTTTGCAATCAATCCTAGCATTAACAGTATTCAAGAAGGGTCTACCAAAAATAATGGGACAAAAGTCATCTTGTGGGGAACTAAGAACAAGAAAATCAGCAGGATATTTAACCTTTGCACACAAGACTTCAACATCTCTAACAATCCCAACTGGTGAAATAGTATCTCTATTGGCAAGCTTGATAGTAACATCAATACCTTCCAATTCAGTGGGTGCAATATCATGCATAATTTCTTTATATAAGTCATAGGGTATTGCACTAGCACTAGCACCCATATCGCATAAGCCATGATAACAATGATCTCCTATTTTAACAGAGATAACAGGCATGCGTACAATAGGTCTATGTATCTTAGCATCTGGTCCAACAATATTAGCAGTCTCACCACAGAAATAAATAACATGCCCATCTAAATTATCATCCAAGAGATCTTTAACCATAGCAATACTAGGTTCAACTTTGATTTGCTCGCGAGGTGTATAAGTCCTAGTATTACTCTTACGAACAACAGTCGAAGTTTTAGCATGATCCTTTATCCTAACAGGAAAAGGAGGTTTCTCAACATAACTAGTAGGAACAATAGGATCATTGTAAGTGACAGTCTTTTCTTCAACTGTAATAGGTGCAAGTTGCAACTACTTTTACTTCAATGGTAGGATTATATTTAAACCATTTCTCCTTAGGGAGATCAATGTGAGTAGCAAAAGATTCACAAAAAGCAGCTACTATCTCAGAGTCAAGCCCATACTTAGCGCTAAATCCACGAAAAGCATCAGTATCCATAAAAGACTTAACACAATCAAACTTAGGTGTTATACCTGACTCCTTACCATCGTCGGAACCCCAATCTTCAGAGCTGCGTTTAATTCTTTCCAATAAGTCCCACTTGAATTCAGTAGTCTTTAGCATATAAGAACCAACACAGGAAGTATCAAGCATGGTGTGATCATTGGGAGAAAGCCGAGCATAAAAGTTTTGGATAATCATTTCTCTGGAGAGCTCATGATTGGGGCATGAATATAACATTGACTTAAGCCTCCCCAAGCTTGAGCGATGCTTTCTCCTTCGCGAGGCCAGAAATTATATATGTAATTACGATCACGATGAACGAAATGCATAGGATAGAACTTCTGGTGAAATTCCAACTTCAATCGTTTATAATTCCAAGATCCCGTATCATTACATAGCCTATACCATGTCAATGCATCTCCCTTCAAAGATAAAGGGAAGACCTTCCTTTTGACAACATCATCGGGGATACCTGCAAGCTTAAATAATCCACAAACTTCATCCACAAAGATAAGGTGTAAATCGGGATGCAATGTTCCATCTCCTGCAAAGGGATTAGCTAGCAGTTTCTCTATCATACCCAAAGGAATCTCAAAGTAAATATTTTCAGTAGGTTCAGTAGGTTGAGGAGCAACTCTTTGCTCTTCTGGTCGAGGTGAAGATACCCCGAACAAGCCCCTCAAAGGATTAGTCTCCATAGTAACAAGTGACAGAAAATTTCAGCACACTATATAAATGTTCCCTTACCAAGTTCCACTCACCAAAGGCGCTTCACTCCCCGGCAACGACGCCAGAAAAGAGTCTTGATGACCCACAAGTATAGGGGATCTATCGTAGTCCTTTCGATAAGTAAGAGTGTCGAACCCAACGAGGAGCAGAAGGAAATGACAAGCGGTTTTCAGTAAGGTTTTCTCTGCAAGCATTGAAATTTGTAGGTAACAGATAGTTTTGTGATAAGATAATTTGTAACGGGTAACAAGCAATGAAAGTAAATAAAGTGCAGCAAGGTGGCCCAATCCTTTTGTAGCAAAGGACAAGCCTGGACAATTTCTTATAATGAGAAAAGCGCTCCCGAGGACACATGGGAATTATCGTCAAGCTAGTTTTCATCACGCTCATATGATTCGCGTTTGGTACTTTGATAATTTGATATGTGGGTGGACCGGTGCTTGGGTACTGCCCTTACTTGGACAAGCATCCCACTTATGATTAACCCCTATTGCAAGCATCCGCAACTACGAAAGAAGTATTAAGGTAAACCTAACCAGAACATTAGACATATGGATCCAAATCAGCCCCTTATGAAGCAACACATAAACTAGGGTTTAAGCTTTTGTCACTCTAGCAACCCATCATCTACTTATTACTTCCCAATGCCTTCCTCTAGGCCCAAATAATGGTGAAGTGTCATGTAGTCGACGTTTACATAACACCACTAGAGGAGAGACAACATACATCTCATCAAAATATCGAACGAATACCAAATTCACATGACTACTAATAGCAAGACTTCACCCATGTCCTCAGGAACAAACGTAACTACTCATAAAGCATATTTATGTTCATAATCAGAGGAGTATTAATATGCGTTAAGGATCTGAACATATGATCTTCCACCAAGTAAACCAATTAGCATCAACTAAAAGGAGTAATCAACACTACTAGCAACCCACAAGTACCAATTTGTGGTTTTGATACAAGATTGGATACAAGAGATGAACTAGGGTTTTGAGAGGAGATGGTGCTGGTGAAGATGTTGATGGAGATTGACCCCCTCCCGATGAGAGGATCCTTGGTGATGACGATGGTGATGATTTCCCCTCCGGGAGGGAAGTTTCCCTGGCAGAACAGCTCCGCCGGAGCCCTAGATTGGTTCCGCCTTGTGGCGGCGGAGTTTCGTCCCGTAAGCTTGCTTATGAATTTTTCCAGGGTAAAAGCCTTCATATAGCAGAAGATGGGCACCGGAGGGCCATCAGGGGGCCCAGGAGACAGGGGGCGCGCCCAGTAGGGGTGGGCGCGCCCCCACCCTCCTAGACAGGGTGTGGGCCCCCTCTGGTGTTTTCTTTGCTCAATAATTCTTATTAACTCCAAAACTAACTTCCTGGAGTTTCAGGATTTTTGGAGCTGTGCAGAATAGGTTTCCAATATTTGCTCCTTTTCCAGCCAGAATTCCAGCTGCCGGCATTCCCCCTCTTCATGGTAAACCTTGTAAAATAAGAGAGAATAGCCATAAGTATTGAGACATAATGTGTAATAACAGCCCATAATGCAATAAATATTGATATAAAAGCATGATGCAAAATGGACGTATCAGTGCTCTGAAGGTCTGCGTAAGCAGGAGGTGGAAGGGGGCGTGAGATGGAGACTGTAGCAGCCCCACTTTATAGGCCGATGATAGGCCTAGGGTTTCCTTTTTCCATGTTGTTGGCTTCTCCATTTCCGGATATGCCCGCAACGTTATGGGCGGGGAGGAGAATCGAAATCATTAACCATATCCCTTGAAAAGCAGGACACGATCTCCACCTCGAGGGGACATGTCGAATGTGGTGTTGGCCTCGAGCCGTGCTTCGAGAAATAGTAACTTCTTAGCGATGTGACTCTTCATTGAAAGAGAAAAAGTTGTCAGATGGAGGCATCATCTGCGCTCGAGCGTTATTTTTTATTATTACCTTCGGTGTTGAGCAAGACTGTTGTTTCAGATTCTGGACATCGCCTAGATGCAAACAGGGAGATACATACTGAAGAACTTGCCTCCCAAGCCGAATATTGGTCATATAAATGGATACCGGATATAGGTCTTGGCGTTGGAGGCAAGTCCGGGGGCTACTGAGGGGGTCATGGACTAAGGGGTCCTCAGGGTGACGACCCATTGCACATGGGCCGGGCTGGTGGAGCTGTATATTGACATGGGATCTATGAAGCCGTGGTGTACCCTCCAAGTCTAGAAAGCGCAGGATCTCTTTAAACCTTTGTTGTAATCTATCTTCGGTAACCCTAATCCTGCCGGTGTCTATATGAACCCAGGGTTTTTAGTATTTAGGACTAGAGATAAATTCATCACCTCCTAGCCTTAGGGTTTAGCTCATGTTGATCACGAGGTAGATCTACTTTGTAACCACATTATATCTTCAATATAATCAAGCATGACATAGGGTTTTACCTCTTTGAGAGGGCCTGAACGTAGGTAAACATTGTGTTCATTGTCCCTTGTTACCCATCGACCCTAGATCCACATCTCGGAACCCCCTACCCCGAGGTCTGCCGGTTTTGACACAAACAGGGAGGACTCAGCCTCTTCCCCCTCCTCCGGACTCTCTTCTTCTTTGTCGTCGTCGTTGTTGTCACTCTCATCATCATCGGATCTCTCCGAGTACTACTGCTTGGTGTCACTTTTCACATCCTAAGGCGAGTGGTCCACCACGGGGATCCTGGAGATCAGGTTCTGGAAGTCCTGAGAAGCAAATGCATGCAAATGTGAGGATCAACTATACAAAAGACCACCTACAAATGAACCAACTGAATCGAAGGCAAATACCTTGATGGGCGGCTGGTCCTTGTGAAAGGCTGGCACTAGCCGAGCCCCCCCCCCCCCCCCCGGGTTATCACGGGCGCATGTGATGGCCTTGATCTTGGCGCCCACCTCCTTCTCAGTGAGGTCTTCTGGATGCACCCGAGTGGAATCACCCGGCCCCTCATATAGCCAAATGGGGTGGGCCCTAGCCTACAGCGGCTGGATGCACCGACTGAAGAAGGTCTCCAACAGGTCCATGCCATTCACCCCACCGTTCATAACACCTATAAACGCGATGGACAGGATGTCGACACCCACGTTCTCCTCCTTCTCTATGATGAGGGTCGGCGGAGCCCATACCCTCTCGGTCGTGTACGGCGGAATGCCCGACTGGCTGTTGGCGCTGGGGATGTCCTTGCAATAGAATTCAAGTTCCCTGCCACCCCTTAACGGAGTCGAGAAAGGTCATCTTGGGGAATGATCTTCCCCCACGCACCCGGATGCCCAGACCCCCGCACAGCTGGGTGACGTGGGTTTTCTCACCAGTTAGCGAGTCCTTCTTCACCGACATCGACCGACAGGTGAAGATGTGTTTGAAGAGACCCTAGTGGGGATAGCAGCCCAGAAAGTTCTCACAGAGGGAGACGAAAGCCGAAAGATAAATGATGGCATTGGGGGGAAAGATGGTGGAGTTGAGCACTGAAGAAATTGAGGAATGCCCGAAAGAAAGGGTGCGGAGGCATCGAGAAACCTCGCTCGACGTGCGTAACGAGCAGGACACAATCGTGTGCCTCCGGCGTTGGCTCGATCTCCCCCGCGTCCAGGCGACGCCACCCGTCGTGTGGGATCAGCCTCTCCTCCACCAAGTCCTCCAGTCGTCGGGTACAAACACGCGACGGGAGCCATTACCCCGACACGTCGTCGGTCGCCGCAACAGCCGAACCGGAGGAGGTGGCCTTCCCCGCCATCTTCGCCCTCTCTGCCTTCGCTATGGAGCCGTTCGCCATCTCCGTGCACTCGGGTGGAGAGAGGAAGTGGAGGAGCCGAGAGGAGAGGAAGGGGATATGAGGCCAAGAGCCCTGCCACCGAGCCTTTTATATCAACAGACAAAATCTCGGAGCAAGTCTCTCACCGCCAGTCCCCGAATCGACGTCCTATGCGGTAGTGCTTTGCGCAGGACAGCCGCGGCACATGGCGGAAATCGCTCACGCAAATCGAGGAGCCATGCCCGCACTTTCCCACCAACGCATGACGATACCACTTTAGCATGCGAACCCACGAATTCAAATCCCAGGATTTCCGGGACAGATCAATCTGATTGATTATTAGCGATTCGTTTCCTAAAGGATGCACGTCAGTCCGACTGACCACCCTCTGCGGGGACCCGTGCACTCGGCCATGTTAAACACCCGACTGAAGTCTTCTTCAGGATCGTTATGTGACGAGCTTGACCTCCCTTTGCGGGTTCACTTGGTCCTCTCGGAAGGCTCCAAGGCGCATGACTCGTAAACCTGGACTTGTAGAAGGCCCACGCTGGTGTTCCCCTGGGATAAAGAGTACCGTCTCTCTGGAGAATCAGGCCACGCACCGGCGTCGCCCCTCGAGTTGCCATGGCACGCCCTCACTCAGGCACCTAGTCTATCTTTCCTGGGAGACGAAATGAATGCCGCCGGGTTTTCTCTCGACGACCAACAACACCCGGTCATCTAGGAAAAAATTAAAGTCCAGAATCCATTGCGTTTTCGTCCAAGGATAAACGAATCATGACTCGAAAATGTATATCGAGTGACCCTGCAACACTCGGATTTAACTGAAGGATCAGTTCGTCTGTTCTATGAAATCCCAACCGATTCGGGGGCTAATGATGTGGTCAGCTATTATAGGTAGGGTCAAGGACCCATCATTCGGGACCCACATGGGGACCATCACCATCATAGGTATGTCCTTGGACCATGCCAACATTCAGATGCATACTTCAGGAGGATCACTCGAACAACCGCACGTCACTCGGCAGACGATCAACCAATCAGACGTACAGGGCAAGAAGGCATCATGGGAGCTGCAACGGTCAAGGGATCCTAAGTTGTCCACTAAATAGAGTTATAAATACCATTACTTGTAATCGTTGTAGTATATATAGGCTCATTACACTAGTAACTGCCTTATTCAATTGCATTAATGGCCCCGGCGGCATGGGAGACATCGGGTTGTGGCGCACTCTATATAAGCCGCACCCCTCTCCATAGCCGGGCAGGTTCAACTCTGTAATCCTATCTATCACATCAAAGCAATCCTCAGGGCACGAGACATAGGGCTTTTACCTCCACCGAGTGAGGGGCCTGAACTCGTTAAACACCGTGTGTTACACCTATGCCATAGCTAGACTCTACCCTTTATTCATACCCCTAGTACACATTGTTAGTATCATAACCCCGACACGGTGCAAATCCTCAAGGATTGCCACACCAGCAAGATGAAAGGCATGAGCGCACCAGTTCAAGCCGTTGTTGTAAGTCCTTACTCCTCCTGCCTTTGAACTGCTTGTTTTTGTGATGTGTTCATTTAACTGCTTGGTTTGCAGCCAATGTCAGTCACTCTGTTCGCTTTGATACACAGTTGTCCTAACGTATCATTTCACCTTACACGGTTTAAAAGAGAGGAAGGATATTCTTTTGGTCTTGATCTATAATCTAGTTGTCATGTTCACATGCCCACACAATGATACAATAGCATGTTTGTTTGATATCTGTTTGCCCATGATATGAATGATGTCATACTATGTTCATCCTACTTTAAACCATGTCTCTTTATCCTTAGATGTCAACAAATGTGAGGAAATAGACAATATTGTAGGCATGCTACATGGACATATCTTCCGAAAGTGATTTTATTATGAGTTGGCACTACAATACATGCTATTACAATAGTTCACCAGAATAAGTTATGTATAAACGTGAAACCTACTTTGTTTCTTTTTGTATCATTAGTAACTTATCTGGTACACTAATCTACAAGTTCAAACTTTCAGCAAGCTATGGAACAAATGATTGAACAACCACAACCACCTAAAGGTGACGAGGCTACCACAGGCACAGTGTCACCTCTTGCTGCAGTGCGTCAATATCTCTCCGCTAACAGTACAAAAAGCACCTTCCTGTGTAATTCTGGGTTGGTAGTCAAGGTAACCTCGTCCAAATCGCCTACTGAACAAAATCTTCTGGCTAGACAGGGTGATATATATGTGCTCCAAACACAAGTCCAATCCCTAATGGAGGTCGTTTATGAAACAAGAATAGTGGTTAACAAATGTTGTCAAGATATGAATGGTCTTAAAACCAGACTATCAGACATTTGCTTCGTTGTTCAAGAGCGATGGCGGAAAAAAGGGGAAGATCATGCTGCTCCATCAGATTCTACAGCCTGAAACACTAGCACTCAGGTCAAATGATGTGTGTTTCTATACATCTGATGGTGCATTTATCTGCAAGGACTGTAAACTTTATGCCAACATGCCTTTTGTTGTATGGCTGGAATTTATTTTATTGTGATACATCATATATCGTGTTGCCAAAGGTTGTAGAAATTACGACGCTATTTTTGTATAGTGTAGGTTTATCTTAGCAATGTATTCAGCCTAAAGCTTCGTAGGAGCCCAACATGCCAACATCGTCGGACCCACAATTCCAATTGGGCTAAAAATGATTATGGGCCGTAATTTGCATGTAGCCCACTAAAATTATCTAGGCCTAAATCAGCATAAGCTTTCTTATTTTTGGTTGGCATGTGCCCACAGTGGGTCTTTAATAGGCCTAAACATAACTTGGGCCCTCAGTGACAACAAGCCGTTAACATGTGTAAATATCTCGAGCCCATAAATAACATGGGCCTTTAATAGGCCGAAAGTGAGATTGGGCCCTAATTGTGCCAAATAACCCACTCGTTACTAGCAGGCCAAAATGTATCTCAGCTCGTGGTGGCCCATTTACAATGTGGATCGTTCACAGGCCAAAATTCAGACGGGCCAAAAATGCGCCAACCTACTACATGGGCCTTTACCAGGCCGGAAATGCAGTCGGGCTTGATTAGTATCAATTTTATATGGGTCGTTAATAGGCCTGATGTGACGTTGGTCCACATATGGCCCATGGATTTCGTCCGACGTTAACAGGCCGAAAAAAAACAGGCTGGAAGTGGCCCAAATCTACAGTGGGCCTCTAACAGGACGAATGTCAGACATGGCCAAATATGACCCAATTCCTTCATGATAGTTTATGGGGCGAAAGTTTCAATGACCAATAAATGGGCTCAAATGAAGCAGGACCTTTAACAGGCTGGAAACACATCGGGTCGTAATTCGGCCCAAATACTTAGCAGACTGTTAACGGGCCAGAAGTGACCATGGGCTGTAATGATGACAAGTCTAGAACGGGTCGTTGACGGGCCGATTGACACTAGTTGTACGGGCCTTAACTGCGAATGGGTCGTCTGCAAGCAGGCCGTTAATGGGCCAGCCCGCTAATTTTGGCTGGGCCAGCCTTTTTAATCTAAATGGGCCGCTGTTGGGTCTTGCCATGTCTCGACGTATCAGAGGCGCCTCCTGTCCATTGGGCGGTTGACATCTGTCCCGTCGCAGAGCTGACACGTGGTTGTTATAGCCAATGAGAATTTTACACGCAGAAAATCACCATTGGTCCCTGCTGTGAACGGGTTATCGGATCCAAACCGGAACCCGATAGCTTAACAGTGACTCGTTACGATGGATGCCATGTGTCGGTTACCCTTGATGAAATCACTTCCATGACACACCATTTATCGTCATGGAAGTGGAAACTTTCGTGATGATAATTTTGGTATTGTCATGGAACACTTCTACGACAACACATGTATGACTATCTTGATTCTGTCATAAAATCGTCATGGATGTACATGCATGAAAGAAAACGTGATCTACTGTGACAAACACGTATCATCATGGAAATGGTTTCTTTTGTAGTGGTAGGTTGACTACTGTCTTAATGTGTTCTAAGGCTTCCAAGCAAGAAGCTGTCCTACAGAGCGATCTTTGGAGGAACACACCTATATGAGCATGACTGCTGGTCACAGTCTATGAGATTGGGGTGATCTCTAGCAAGCTTATGAATAGGCCAGGAGTGTGACTTATATGCTCCACCCGAGGGGTCCGCCTTCGGCAGCCTAGTACCAGTAAGACATGTGGTGAAGCTTCTTTACACTAAACTAACAATTCAAGGCATAGTGCATTGATCAGTTGTGAAGGAGTGTAGCTAGTTTCTCTAGGTGAAGTTCAACCTTAACAGGTCTTCACTGAAACACTGGTATATCGAAACAACAATTGGAACGAAGGACACAATGGGCCCTCAAGATCTGGTGGGGGATTGTTGTAATATTAGGGCGGGCCTAAGGCCCATCTAACAATTTCTGAAAATCTCTAAGGGCCAATGTGGGTTTAGTTGGCACTAGGTGTAGTGGGAAGTTTAGTCCACCCCGGAAGTTGCAGAGGAGTTGGACCTCCTTATAAGGGTTTCTCTTCTACATGCTATTGGAGCTTAAGAATAAAAGAGGCCCTCGCGCACTCCTCCTCCACCGCCCGCGTCGTCATGACGTGACGCAGGTTGCGGGATTGAACCGAATCGAGTTCACACCTATGTACTTATTTTTGCCAGTCAGTAACAGATAGTTTTTTACAGCTAGGACACGATCTGAGTTGTCAGATTGTGGGTTGTCATGGACTCGGACGTGGGTCGAGCCCACATCTCTCCACGCGGCTGATCCTATATAAGTATGAGGTGTCTCCTAACCCTAGCCGGCGCGAACAGATCTCATCTTCTCCACACGCACTGCCCCCCGCCATTCCTTTACAGCTGCTGCCGCCGGTGACTCCATCCCATCCGCCGCGTACACGGTCGACGGGAGAGCAGGCCTCCGAAATCCCGCCTCTCCGGATCCTGTACGGGAGAGGGGCGATTAGGTTTTTGGGAAGCGACTACGCGACTGCTCGCCTCTGTACGTCTACTTCGTCTACGTCCGCGTGGTCTTCCTCATCACTATGTCTCAGTCCGACACCGACCGTCTTGTTGCCGAGAAGCTCGAGGCCGACAAGAAGGCCGCCAAGGATGCTGCTGCCACACCGCCGCCGTGGCTTCTGCCTGTCCTACTGGAGGGCATAACTCATTTATCCCGCTTCTATTGTTTTCTGTTTTAGCCATGCTAGCGTTATACATATATCTGTCTGCAATTAGTGTAGTATGTGCTTGCATGATTGAATATTAGTATGTGGTTATTTCTGTCAATGTCATGCTAGTGATTTATTCTTGGATTAAATTAATCGGAAAATTGCCTATTCACTCAACATCTCCCGCCGCTGGAGGGGCGATGGCGATGACGACACAGACGGCGATGCCGTGGTGTGGATGGAGAATGTGAGGGGTGGAGAGGAGGAAGCTTGTGCCGCCGTCGGAGAAGGCGATGGCGGCCATGCAAAATTGGACCAACAGCAGCGGGATTCGACTAGCGGCGACAAAAATTCGAGGTGATGGTGCACGAGTAGGAAGAGGAGGAGCTGCCTGACGATGGCGGCGCTTATGACTGGCTGGACGGCCTCAACAGATGCGTCCGCCTCAGCCCCGACCGCGCCCGGCGTTACCTCGTCCACGGACAGCGTCTCCTGCGTCACTGCATCCGTGGCCTACCTGCCCACTTCTGCAGTCGGCGTCGACGTGTCCACGGCGGGACACTCTGCGTCCAGCGATACCAACTCACGAGGGATACCATATCCACGGCGGGGGTCTCTGTGCTTCAAGCCGCCGTTTTCTTCTCTAGTACTACTCGCGAGACCAAGTAGTACTCCAACTCTCTAAGTTTTTTTTGAGCAACTTCTCCAACTCTCTAAGTAGTACTCCAAATCGTGCGAGGAGCTGGGGCTTTCTCGTCCAATTCCTAGTGCCAGCACATGCATTGGTATATGGGCTAGAATCTATGCGCACTACATATTGGAACGGAGTGAGTAATAATTAAAAAGGCCGAAATATCGATCTTTTTATATGTAAATTTCGCTTGAACTTAAGAGAATTCCGTCTTATTTATATGAATTACGTCTGGTTTGATTAAATTCGTTTTGAATTATATGTGGGTAACCTTGAATGGTCAGCTTTTATATCCGTGTCCGTGCAAATGCAGAAGGAAATTTGGGGTCAAATGCGTTTGAGGGAGGAGCTTGTGGGGCTGCCGCACGTGGGAGTCGGATAGTGAACGGAACGGACAGTTACGTCCGTGTGCAAGTAACGCGATGCAACCGTGGGCCTGCCCCGTTGCACTTTGCGTCCGTCCCTGTGTGTCCGCTCCTGTGCCATCGGCCCCGTTACGGTTTAGCAGGAACTGTCTTGGACCGCATCTGATCTCGCCTGATCTTATCGCTAGCACCGATATCTCCGGACACAACAACGACGTGCATGTGTATGAGTTGGGCAGCCAGCAGCCGTACCTCTAGGCCAGAGGTTGGGTTACAATGTAACAACGCCTCGCCTACGGGATTGTATCATGGACTATTTACATGGCCCATGGGTTCATCCGTGTCTAAGAGCATCTCTAATAGACTTCTTAAAATAAAAACCTATAAAACGCGGCTATAGGCCAATGAAAAACGCGTTTTAAAGGTCGAATTGAGCTGCGGCCGGATAGATACGGCAAAAATGGACAACAAATCAATATTCCTCTTCAGACAGTAGCAAGCAGCCGCATGGTGCCGTCGGGCTTCCTCCGTCGCGAGCAGCGTGCCTCGGCCTCTAGCCCGTCGGCCTCTAGCGCCTCAGGCGCGAGCATCCTCGACCCGCCTCGGCCTCCAGCGCTCGGCGCCTTCGAGCATCGTCGTGACCTCCTCGGCCACCTCGGCCTCTAGTGCTCGCCCTTTGCTGCCTCAGCCGCTCGGGCTCCGCTTGCCCGCGAGAAATTGGACTAGGGGCTCTAGTAGACAGTCGCGCGCTGCCGCTAGAAATTGGACGAGAGACTCTGGAGCAGGTTTGGTTTTTGGCATAGAAGCGAGAAGAGAAGGCTGGACTTCGCCGGAGCCACGAGAAATCCATGGCAGGAGGAAAAAGCAGTACATGACTTTGTAAGAAATGTTCACCATTTTTATTTTTTTTCATGATTTCACAAAAAAATTCCGAATTCGAAAAATGTTCATGATTTCAAAACATATTCAAGATTACAAAAAATGTTCTCAAATTTGAATTTTTCATCATTTCAAAAACATTGTTCTTGAATTCAAAAAACTGCTCATGATTTAGAAAACTACTAGCAAAAATGCCCGTGCGTTGCAACGGGTAAAAAAATAGCATACGTCAAGACGGTGCAATTGCGCACACTGAAGTCGCCACCTCGCAGGTGCTTCTCTATGAGGCAAATGATAGTTGCATGGATCAAGGTTTGCTCGACCGAAAATCTGGGTTGCGGGAGTTGTGTCAGTGATAGAAAAAATAATGATTTGATTGAGGACAGAGTTTGTTGGACTTAGTTGGGGACATGTGACATGATTTTTTTTTGCGGCAAGACATGATCTAAAATTAATTGATCTAGGTTAAGAACGATTAATTACTGAAGACAGACAGGAGACATTTATCCCAAATAAATTGATATAGTTAAACGATGTTAGTTTCAGATAATTAGTTAACACTATTTTTTCGGTTGTTTACACTAAAATCTAGAGTAACAGGAGCAGCAGTAAATCAACCTGGTAGCAGGGACGTTTGTAGCTTGAAGAAAAAAAATCTTTCAAGCTCCAGCACCGACGGCCACTCTGTCTCTGCATGTATATATGTATGTGTGAGCCTTCCTCCTCAGAGATGTTTTTCGATTGATGATGCATATATGCTGTAGTTCTCGTCTTTTTTCCTGCTTTGGCTTGTGTTATTCATGCAATTTGAGAACATATTTAAGTTGCTAAGATATGATCTAAAAGAGCAGGGTGGGACTATTGATTAAAAAAGGAGTACAACATTTTATCACATGGAGCAACTATTTTGGTAGCGGCCCATAACAGAAACTTAAATTCTGGCCCATGAGACTTACGAAGCTCCAGACCACGTACGACACGGACAACGACGTACAAAACTTCACGGTCGATGTGAAAAGTACCACCTCGAATATGTTTTAAATTTAAACTGAAAGCGTAAAATCACGGGAAGAAGCGTATTGTGACGGTGAACCCGGAGACCCAATCCGTGCTTTATTATTAGGGAGAGATTTACGATTGCAAAAACTATTCATGAATTTGAAAGATGTTTGCAAAATGAAAAAGAAAACTAATAAAAACAAAAAAAGGAAAATGAAAATAAAGACACATAAAGGAACAGGAAAAATAAAAGAAAAACAAAAAAGATATATATATAATAAAGGGCGAAAGAAGGAAAGGAAAGAAAAACCGAAAGCAAAACAAAGTAAACACGAAAAACACGGTCAAGAGAAGGTTATGAACCTTCACAAAACCGGTGGGGAAGAAACCTGAATATGGGCCAGCCCATACATATACCGAAAGACGCATGAGGGGGTAGGCGCTAGAGCGCCCTTATGCCACGCTTTAAGCGCGACGGAGATGGGATGGCCCAGCCGCGTGGAAGGCCACGGCCAGTTTTTTCGTGTTTTTTTTTCTTTTGTCTGTTTTCGTTATTTTCTTATATATATAAACAACAAAAAACAGTCTTCGAAAATAGATTTGAAAAATGTGCAATAAGTATTAAAAAATGTTGGACAAGAATTTGAAAAATGTTCAACAAGTATTTGAGAATGTTGAATAAGTATTAAAATGTTGAATAAGTATTAAAAAAATGTTGAACGAGTATATGAAAAATGTTGAACAAGTATTTGAAAATGTTGAACAAGTATTTTAGAAATGTTGAGTAAGTATTAAAAAATGTTGAATGAGTATACGAAAATGTTGAATAAGTATTTGAAAAGGTTAAACAAGCACTGGAAAATTGTTGAATAAGTACTAAAAAATTTGAACGAGTATTTAAAAAATGTTGAACATGTATTTAAAAAATGTTGAATAAGTATGAAAATGTCAAAAAGTATTTGAAAAATGTTTAATAAGCATTTGGGTAATGTTGAACGTGTATACCAAAAATGTTGATCACTTATTATTATTTTTTGACATATAAGAAAATGTAGAGTGAAAACAAAAAAAAGAACGTAAGAGAAAACAAAAGAAGCACAAAAAATGGAGAATAAAAAAGAAACCAAAAATGAAAAAAAAAGAAAACCAAACAAAAAATGGAGAAGAAAAAAAGAGAACTAAACAAAAAACAAAGAAAACCCTGTCAAAAGAATCAGAAAAAAAACCCATGAAAACCAATGGAAATACTGGCATTGTTCGCCTGAAGTATATTACAGGGTGCAGTGGCTAGTAGAGTGAGCCACCTCTTAGGAGACCAGGAATTGATCCCCACTTCTCCCATACCTTTCTCTTTTTGATTTAGCTGTGCCAAAAAGGGCCGACCCAGCTACCGTACCCTTCAACGAGAGTTCCTACGTTCTTTTGCTTAATGCGAGAAATAGTCGACGCGATATACGCTAGGTCGTTTATTCAGTGGCCTGCGCGCCGACGGGCTCTCTACCACAGTCCATTGGAAGTGTCCCTTCACACAAAATGCAGAGTGGAGCTTTTTAGTGACACAATTTTCTAATTACAAGTATTTTCAAATTACATGAAACTAGGTATTACATCAAGATTGAGGGAGAAATCAGGAGAGGAAGAGAAGAGAAGAGAAGAGAAGGAACAGAACAAGGAGAATAGGGTAGAGCGGGCATTGCCGTAGTCACGCCGGACGGCGGTGGGGCACATCGCGAGGTGGAAGGGAGATCCTTGCCGATGGCGACTTGTAGGAGGCGCACGAGATTGAGTGGAGCTCATGTGGGAGGGCTGTGGTGGACGGCTAGGAGGGCCTGAGGTGGTTTTGCACTGTGGATGAGGTTGGGGGAGCATGGAGGCATGAGAGTCACCAGATATTCGATATGGCGGTGGAGCTCGAAGGAGAGGTACCGTGCTAGGTTTTGGAGGTGGAGGGGTGTGGATTTAAGATGTGTGTGTGTGTGGGGGGGGGGGGGGGGGGAGGGGGTGAGTGTGTGTGTGTGTGTGTGCGTGCGCGCACGTGCATCTGTGTGTGATGAACTGATGATTCAATAATAATATAACAATCAATTTTATAATTAGCAATGCCTCCGGGCTGCTACAAAAATAATATTGCTTTTTCGGACATATTATGTCAAAGGTTGCCATAAGACAATGTCATTCCTGTGGACGAATAATTTTAGTAAACTTATTGTGAAGGACTAGCAAAAGGGTCCGCGCGTTGCAACGGAAGAAAAAAAAATCATAATCTCCAACGACCATGACTTCATTTTACTACGTCATCGAGATAAATTATCACTCTTATTTTCGTGAAATCATGAATATTTTTAAAACTCGTGCACATATCTGAAATCGTTAACATTTTTCAAATCGGTGCACACCTTTACAAATTTTTGAACATTTTCTAAAATCAAGAAAAAAATTCTGAATTTATGAAAGTTTTTCACAATTTGCAAACATTTTTTAAACAATTTTCTTGAATCGTTGAACATTTCTAGAATCGAAGAATCTTTTTTTTGAAAATTGGTGGAACAATTTTTGAAATTAATGAACATTCTTTTGATCTAGCAAAAGAGCTTGTGCGCTGCAACGGGAAAAAAAATCATAATCTCCAATGGCCATGACCACATTTTGTTGCATCATCGAGATACACAATTACTCTCATTTTCGTGAAATCATGAACAATTTTTCAAAATCATGAACATTTTTTTAAACTCGTGAACATATCTGAAACAGTGAACATTTTTACAGTTTTTTCAACATTTTCTAAAATCATGAACATTTTAAACTATTTGCAAATTTTTTTGAATTGTGAACATTTTAAAAATTTATTTTCTTCAATATGCGAACATTTCTAGAAACGACGAACATTTTGTGGAAATTGTTTGGTTAAACTATTTTTCAAATTCATGATTTTTTTTTTGATTTAACAAATATTTTCTGAAATGCATGATCTTTTTTGAATCAACGAACATTTTATGAATCAATAAACTATTTCATAAGTCATGAACAGTTTTGAATTTTTAGGATATTTTTAATAAATGAATATTTTTTGGATTGTTGAAATTTTCTTCAATTTTATTAACATTGTGAATACAAAAACATTTTAGAAAATCATGAACATTTGTTTTATTCCCGTACATTTGTTTTTTTAAATGACGATTTTTTTTGAATATGCAATCATTTTTAAAAATCATGAACATGTTCTGGGTCCACAAACTTTTATGAATTATTTATCATTTTATTTAAAAATTCTCATTTTTTAAAATTTTAGAACATTTTTCCAAATTATTTAAATTAGAAAAAAAATGAAGACGCAAAAGAAATAACACGCCTGCTTGGGCCGCGCCGCTATTCACTTATGAAATTAATTCTATGTTTCCTCCAGATTATGATGAAAATGCATATTTTACGCATGGAGCGAAGGTAGTTGATCAAGCGCAGAATCTTAGGGGCCGCCCATGTAGGACAAACCTTCTGAATTCGGGAAGGTTCCATTGTGTTTTTTTAGGATAAACATTGCCGCTTTATTTAAACTTCAAACCGCGGAATGTCGTCCGAAATAACATCAAGAACAAAGTCCGGGGAAACTCCCAACCAAACCTTACACAACTCATCACCTACGCCTACTTTCGCTAACTTATACGGAACATTAGCACTTCGCCTTACCCACGCAATTATGCTCTCAGCAAATGTCCCAAGAAGAGACTTGACATCTTGCACCCACGGACCTGTAGTGGAGAGATTCTTTCTCGGTTGTTATAGCATGTTTACCACACCTTGAGCATCAAGCTCCACGTGAACTCTTGTTGCATTTATCTCCGCAGCCACCTGTAGACCCCTTCTACACGCCAATATCTCCGAAGCTTCAGGACCAACAACGTTTGGTAAATGATGACAGACTGCTGCCAGAAAGCCGTCGTTGTGATCTCGAAGCACAACACCTCCACCTCCTTTCTCTCCATGTTTAGAAATAGCCCCATCTGAGTTCACCTTCACCCAGCCTTTGTCTGGGGATTCCCAGCGTTGTGGTTCGGCGGGCCTCGGCTCCCTCGGCGACCCTGCACGCACTGCCTTCCATTCGGCCATATGAGTGACAACAATGTGCATTATTTCATGTGGTGGTGGAACAAGCTTTCCCTCTCTCGCTGCATTACGAGCTAGCCAGAGCCCATAGGTGGCATGCACCATCGCCTCCTTTTCTCCATTGGATGCACCAGCGAACTAGTTAAGTAGCCAGCGAGCAAGAGCACTCTGGGTGTCAATCGAACACGGTGGGATCGCCACCGAAACTCCCTTCCCTGAGTGGAGGAGCTGCCAGAACCTCACTGAATGTTGACAAGCTCGGAATCGATGATAAATTGTCTCTTCTCGGCTATAAACAACACAAAAAACACCTGGTTAATTCTACGTCGATGTAGTTCATGGCCTACGGCCAACCCCATTTTGATCATCCGCCAGATATGTATCTTTGCTTTAGCAGGAACATTTGAATCCCACAACCCCATGAATCCCTTGTGCGTATGCACATAATCTGAGTACTCCGAATGTCGGTCCTCGATCTATCCAACGACCTCTTCAAATGGTACGCGGACTTGACGTTGAAGCAACCAATTTTTAGATAATTCCATGCCAAGTAATCCCGCTCATCAGGGCCACCAATCGCTATGTGTTGGATATCATGCGCGTCACTCGAACTAAACATCGCATTTACCTTAGATGAATCCCACGCGCCCCCGTCGGCTGTGAGCAGGTCTGCCACATGCGTCACTCATGGTATGAAGATTTGGCCCACTGGTCTCATACTTCCGCTCCTCGGTATCCAGTTATCATGGTGTATATGCACCTTTGAACCACCCCCTATGCGCCAAATCACCCCTTCACGAAGAAGATCTCTACCATGTAGCACACTTTGGTAAGTGTAGGATTCATTAGCCGGGCAGGTTGCCGACATAATCATTTTGTCCTTGAAATAGCGTTCTTTGATAACCCGCGCACACAAGGAGGTTGGTTCTTGCAAAAATTCTCCAAGCTTGTTTCGCAAGCAAAGCTTGATTGAACGCCTCTGGGTCATGGAACCCGAGTCATCCTACCCTCTTTGTTGCACACCTTTTTTGCCATGAGACACAATGCACTTTCCTTCACCATTCATTGCACCCCACCAGAATTTTGAGGAGATCGAAGTCAGGTTCCGGCATATTTTCTTAGTGAGCTGAAAACAACTCATGGTAAAAGTAGGTACAACTTGAAGACCAGATTTGATTAACACCTCTCTTGCTTTTTGGACAAACCTTGCCCTTTCCAACCACTTATTTTTGTCTTAGATCTCTCAGCGACATACTTAAAAGTGCCCTCCTTGGATCTACCAACTAGTGTTGGTAGCCCAAGGTACCTTTCACTTAGCGCCTCCGAATCAACACCAACAACCCCCTTGAGCTCAACCTTTGCTTCCTCCTGGAACCCCTTGCCAAAAAATATAGATGATTTCTGCATGTTTACATGTTGTCCCGAAGTGGCCTTGTATGTAGCCAAAATCCCCTTTAGGGCCTTCATGTTGGCCCTCGACCCTCTAAAAAAATGTTGTCGTCCGCAAAAAGGAGATGTGTCACATGGGGCAGGTGCTCCTAAAAGACACCCCTTCATAACTGCATCTCTTTTTGCTTTTTTTGATAGGGCCGAAAAACCGTCAACACAAAGAGAAATAGGTAGGGGAAGAGAGGGTCACCCTGCCGTAATCCCCTCGACGGAGAAAAATTCCTGGAGCATACACCATTTAATTTTACAGAGAAAGTTGCAGTGGTGATACACCTCATAATCATCATGATCCATTGTGGTGCAAAGTCCGCCTACTCCAACATCTGTTGCAGAAACACCCATTCAACCCTGTCGTATGCCTTCATCATATTCAACTTTACTGCACACAATGGCTTCTTTCTTTTCCTTGTCCAAATGGCGCGAACACACTCATAACCAACAAGCACGTTATCTGTAATAAGACGCCTAGGTACAAAAGCACTTTGCTCCTCTGAAATAAGAATGGGGAGGATACCTTTCAACCTATTCGCGAGCATTTTTGTAGCAATCTTGTATAGCACATTACAAACTAATCGGTCTAAACTGAGACAACAACTCCGGTGAGTTGGTCTTAGGAATCATGACAATGACTGTGTCGTTAAACGCGACTGGAGCAGCCACTCCACTCGAGAAATCCCGCACCGCCCAGCACACATCCCCTCCTACCTGCACCCAGTGGCGTTGATAGAATAGAGCTGGGAGACCATCTAGTCCAGGCGCCTTCGTTGAACCATCTGGAAAAGTGCCACTCTAATTTCCTCATCAGGAATGGGAGATGTGAGTGTTGCGTTCATCTCTGGCATGACAACCTACTCAATATGTTGGAGTAGATCATTGGCCCCAGTCAATCCATCTATGAGAAAAGTGCCTCATAAAAGTGTCCAACCATCTCTCGCATTTGTTCATCTATTGTACATCTAGTTCCATCTTCCCTTCGAAGAGCTTTAACCGTATTTTTTCTTTTATGCTGCAAGGCTCGGTTCTGAAAGTATTTTCTATTCTGGCCCCTCGCACTCAACCAGTCCACACGCGACCTCCGCTTGTACATTATTTTTTCCCGCGTAAAGATTTCTTTGAGTTGTTCCTCGATCTCATGGACCTCTAGTGAGCAACCGGAGACAAGGGCTCTCGCTTTTGCATCAGATAGCTAATTCTTCAAGTTGTCAATGGTTCTTCTAATAGAGCCAAAGACTTCTCCCGCCCAACATTGCATTGAACCTGAAGTGTAGCGAAGCTTCTGACACATCGCAGCTAGACCTTGTTCACCAGCACCCACGGCCTCCACGCCTATTCAAATATTGCTTGATAGCTCTCATGGCGCGTCCATGCTTCTTCATATCGAAAAGGTCTATCACTAGGCCCATTACGGCGCGGAGCCGTCTCCAATGCCCGAACCAGAATAGCTTGGTGGTATGACTCCTCTATCATAATATGCTCAACTGATGTCTCTGTGAAAAGCTGCAAAAAATTGTCCATGCACGTGGCCTGGTCCAACCGAACCTGGATGTTCTCTGTTCCATCATGTTTGTGATCGCATATATATATATATATATATATATATATATATATATATATATATATATTGATAGCCCGTAAACCCCAAGTCTGCCAGACCGTGGTTGATGAGACAGTCACGAAAATCTTCCATTTGCAAGAAAGGTCTAGGGTTACCACCAATCTGGTCCGACTGAAACAAAGCCTCCTTATAGTCTCCCAAGCATATCCATAGAAGATCATCTTGAGACCGCAGATATCTAATGGCGTCCCATGATTTTTTTCCGTAGCTCCGGGCGGGGTTCTCCAGAGAATCCAGTGATTCTACAGGTCTTCCCCTCACAGACCACCTCTGCATCAATGACATACTGGCACCATGGACGAACTTTAACTTGCAAGTGATCTCCCCACGAAAATGCTAGACCACCACTCTTTCCCGCACAATCCACTGCCACAACATAGTTAAAACCCAAACTCCACTTAAGTCTCTTCATTGCTCTCGCCTTTTTCTTTGTTTTGCAAATAAAAACCATCGCAGGGTTGTAGGATCGTATCAGGTCTCTAAGTTCTCCAACTATTGAGTCCAACCCCAAACCTCGATAGTTCCAGGCTAACAGATTCATTGCAACCAGCGGCTCGGCTCTCGGGGTCCGCCGATTTATCCTTGCTCGCTGATATCTGTTCAAACACTGACATTGTCTTTCGCCCATTGTCACGTATGAATCCATCATGCACAATATGTCTCTCTGGATCATCCTTTTCCACCCACATCTGCTTCGGCCTCCTCTTCCTGTTCACATCCCCAAAGCGATAACTACCACTTGGGTGTGTTGGTTTGTGATCTGATCGAGTCTTTTTCACATAGTAGCCTCTTTTCCTATCCCTCGAGCCATACGGCCGTGAACCAGTGTCCACGTCCATCCATTTGCCCTTCTCACGAGCTGCATGTGATGAATCAATGTCATCCTTGCCCTTCCTCTCCCAATTTTTCCATAGACTCCCCCTATATCTTTGATCCTCAACGAGCTTGCTACGAAGTTCTTTCTCACGATGATTCTACAGATCATCTCTCAAAGCCCTTTCTCTCGGGCCAGCATCATTTTTTTCTAGTCTTCCCCGGACTTTGCTCCTCCATTCTCCTGTCTCTGGACTCGACGCTAGTGCGCGAACCAATAGACCTAGAAAACTCAGTCTGAAGATTTCGTTTTGTTGGTTGACCACGTTCCCTCAGATGACCATGTTTACTCATCTCGCTGTCCCCAGTCTTACTACTCCCAAAACTGTTATTCCTGCTAACCGTAGCCCCCTTAGACCCTTCCCTTGACAACCTGGTTTTTGCTGAAGACGTCCGGAGGCAGCCGCCCCATTACTGCAAAGAATCCACCGGAGGAACACACACCCCATCCACATGCTCTAGTCGCCCACATTCGAAGCAAAAGTGGGGCACCTTCTCATAATTGAAATCATACCAAGTGCCTTGCTTGTCATCCGGTGAGGATTTCAAATAAAAGCCTCTCACTAGAGGTTCATAGACTGAAATTGTGGCTCGAACCCTTAGTTGGTTCCCTCGAGCAAATCACTCCTTGTCCACATCCACCTGGATCACTTTTCCCATCCAATTCCCTAGCGCTTTGCCTAGTTCTTCCGTGCGCTTATCAGGGGGCAGACCATGCACCTGAAACCACACATCAATCTTATCAAACACCATCTCCGAGGGCCTTGTTCCTCCTTCATAATCTTTCAAAATCAGGACACCAAAATGTATTGCCACGACCTGTTATAGAGAGCATGTTTCCAATCCCCCTCACAACCGAAGTGCACCTCAAACACATTACTGCCAAAATCTCTAAACCTGACTTCCTTGTGCAGCCCCCATGCCCTTTGTATCGTTCTTTCCATGACTTTCTTATTGAGGGGTCTAGATTAGCAAGATTTGTCCACCACCGCCCATCCCGCCGTTTGCGGAAGCACCTGTTCCGAGGCCTCAAAGACCATGCCCTCTACCTCCTTGTCCATCAGTACCATACTTCCAATCCTGCAGATAGACTCGCAGCCAGATCCGGTGTCTTGCACTCTGCAGGGGACTTGGAAGAGCCCCTGCTTGCTGATCCACCCAGTTTCCTCGCCGACGACGTAGCCGCCGAGGACACCACCGGGGCCGCCTTTGTTCTCGGAGTCGTGGCGGTCTTCCCATCCATCTTCTCCGCCATCAGCCCCTCTACGGCAGATCAGATCACTGCCAATTCGTGAGCAGGAGAGCATCGTCGCCCCCCAGCCACTACCGGAGACAAAGACACCCCCGCCAGCAAAACCCTAACCCTAGCGCAGAAAGAAAAATTGCCTCGCGATCGCCTCCCTATCGCCTAAGAGTTTTCCTACGCAGGTTCCATTCTGTTTCTTTGTTTAGCTTTTTTCTCTTTATGTTTTCTTTCTTTAGTTTTTTCCACTATCGGTTTTATTTCTTTATTTTCATTTTCGTTTTTCTCTTTTCCTATTTGATTTTTTATTTATGATATTTTTTGAATTTATGATATTTTTGAAATTTCAGTAACATAATTCAAATTCATGAAGTCTTCCTAATTTGTGAATATTTTAAAATTAGTGAATTTCTTTTCATATTTGTGAATAATTTAAAATTTTACAAACATTTTTTAATCCATGATTTTCTGGCCATTTTCACAAAATTGTGAGTAGTTTTTAGATTTTTAATATAATATTCATGCTCACGATTTTTTTTACAGTTTGCTACAGTAACATTTTCTAAAAATTCCAATTTTTTCAGAAAACATCCAAAGTGTTTCAATAAAGGTGGTTGAAAAAAAAGAAAGTTCAGCAAAAAGGCCGAATGGAAAGAAACCGCCAACGCAATATGCACGTGCCATGGATTTGTGCCTTTGCTCGCAATCTATTTGTTTTTAAATAGAAATATATTAACAGAAAAAATGATTAAAACAAAAGGTTGGTTGATAAATTGACCGAGAAGAAAATATCATGCGTAAAACGCACATAGTGCTACATGGGCCGCACCCTTGTCAGTTTTAATTCTGTCATGTAGGACACATGATCCGACCAAACATTACAGGCAGGCCTACTTTGTTGAAAAAAGACAGGGCAATTTATCATAACAATAATATCTTATTTTTATTTAATATAGATTAGTCTTAGGTCTTGTTTGACCGGTGAATGACTCCCTTTGTTGAAAATTCTGTTCCCAAATTCATAAAATAAAAGGGAAAATATTTTCACTTTCCTAAACTAAGACGGGAAATAAGAAGGCGAGCATATCTTCTAAATTAATCATACTCAACTCGGCTCTTCCTAGAATGGGGCATTATCTGTCCCGATAAATAATTCCAGGAGTATTTATTTTGTGGGAGCTGACCACAAATACATCATGCCATCATTTTTGACAAAACTGACGACAAATACATCACGCATTAGTTGTGGCGTGCCCTAGTAGCTGGCCTGCTTCCCTGCCTGCCGGGCAGCGTGCATCCTTTGACAAAATCATTCCGCCGGATAAATCCGGATGGTGGCCAACCGTGACAGACTTCCTCAACAGCCGCCCTTCCCGCCGCTCATCTGCCCTGCCGCGGCAAATCCAACGGCCCATACCTGCACACGTCATAGCACGAGTAAGAAAATACAGCCGACCCAGGAACCGCACGGCACTCGGTCAGAAGCGGCTTGCTGATGAATCAAGTCCGGTCAGCGGGACAGACTTCGGACACGAAAACAAAGCAGCACCAATTCCCGCCTCTTTATAAACCCGACGCGAGTGAGCCACCAAATCACGCAGTTCTGTCATCGCGGCCTACAACCGGGGAAAGCACAAACAAGCCGAGCGCCAACACCATGAGGACACAAGCTGTCGTGCTCGCCTACTCGCTGTTGGCATCCGCGCTGCTGTGCAGGTGCGCCGCGGCCTCGCCGGCGTTCATCGTCGGGAAGCTCGTCATGGGCGGTGAGTATTCAGTCGTACACTAAGAGCTGACCAATCAGTTTGAGTACGATCGACTAGCGTACTTACACATGTGTTTGTGTTTTGCAGGGGTGGAGTTACGCCGTCCCATGATCGACACCATGACGGCGAATCAGTCAGCACCACTGCAACTTTCGACGGCGGCGAGCGATGGAAATGTGAACGGACTCCATCCGAATTGGTTCTCCTTGCTCCCGGAAATAACCTCACCGCTGGGCCTGAACCATCCCTTTGGCGAACAAGGGATAGTGCTCGATCACTTGCTCGTGTTTTTGGTGATCTTTGTTGTGTACATCTTCCGCTGATTTCGAGGCAGTTCCAAATCTTCTCCGGATTACACCCAGATGTATTAGGGCATGTACAATGGCATTATCTCAGCAGTGCCACATAGGATAATTGGTGAGGTGGAAGAGAAAGAACATAAAAAAATGTTTGCCTTCTCTTAATTAAGAGATGATCTCTTAGCAACGATGATCTCACCACAAATTGAGGGATATCTAGTTATTGGAGACAAGACTAAGAAAAACCCATTGTACATTACGTTTTATTGTTTTATCTAGATTACGCGACGGGCATAAGATAAGATAGCCTTATCAACCATTGTACATGCCCTTATATGTGCTGTGTACTATATTTAATGTCCTGCGCAAGAAGTGGAACTAATAATCTGATATGCTAAGAGCAACTCCAATGCACGTACCATTTCTTCCGCCGCCATCTGTTTGGGTCGCCGGGGACAAAAGTGCTGGCCCAACGCGCCAACCTACTCCCAAAACGCATTCGTGCGGATCCATTTCCGGCTGAAATGCGTCGGCGCGGACGTGAAGCAGACGCGTCGTGCATGCTCTCGGTGTCCGCCGCGTTCCTACCTGGCAGCCGCCCAACTACCACTGTCGTCTTTATTAATGACGACCGCCAACCGCGGGCCCATGCGTCAGCAAAGGTGGTCGGCCTTTTTTAATCCGAGCGTGCAGTGGTGGCCCGTCCTCATCCGCTTCCAGACGCCCCCATCCCCATGTAGCCACCCATTGTGCTCCCATGTCGGCGACAAACCCTAGCCACCGTCATGGGCTTCTTCTCCGGCAAGGGCAAGGGCAAGGCCCCCGCTGCCCCTTCCCCCCGCCTTCGCCGGCGTCTTCCCACCGGCCTCGACAGCGCATCAACGTCCCAGTGCACCAGGAGAAGTGGCACTGGGAGCACCACGTCCCCCTCCCATATCCCGACGTGACGCTGCCACACGATTGACACTTGGATCCGAAGAGGATCCCAATGCCGGCGGTACCGCGGTCGGCGTGTGTGCACGTGGAGGAGGTGCGGCGCTAGCGGCAGCTGCTGACGCCGAAGCAGCGCCGCGCCCCCGCCTACACATCCGACTCTCCCGCTTGGGAGCGGTGGTTCACGTTCGAGCACAAGGAGGCCAAGATGCGCGGCGTCTGCGACGTGCAGCATGGCTCTCCGCCGTCGCCCCTCATCATGCGCGACGAGGAACAGGAGGAGAAGGCCGCCTACCAGGCGGTGCTGGCGGCTGCCGTCCGTGAAAGCGAGGAGCAGAAGTGGCACAAGGAGGAGGAGGAGGAGGCGTACCAGGCGCGCATGGTGGAGGCCATAGCGCTCTCGCGGCCGAGGACTGCGTCGTGCCGCCGTTGAGGCCACTATCTTCCGTCAAGGCCGAGCCGACGCCGACCCTCATCGAGCGCTACTCATGGGACGGGGTAGTGCACAAGTGGGTCAGTGCGCCACCGATTTGGTATGGGGCGACGCAGGCACAGGAGCAGGCCTACCAGGAGCACTGGCGGCAGCGGAGACTGGCGGAGGAGCGCCGCGAGGGCGAGCGGCTCGAGCAGCTGGAGCGCGACGCGGAGGAGGAGCACCGCGATGTGGAGGAGGAGGAGCGTCGTGCCCGCGGTGGGGCAGCCCAGCCGGTGGACGACGTCGCCGTAGCCTAGGAGACGGCATTCCCCTGGGCTGGCCCGGCGCCGACGCTCATCGACCTCACCGACTGTAACGACGAGGACGCCTAGAACACCTAGGGCAGCGTGCCTCCTCCTAGTTTTTAGGTTTATTTAATGTATTAACTTAATGTAAAAGTGGACTCGTGGATTCTTGCCGGCCTTTGTGGTCGACATTAATGTTTAATTAACATTTTTTATTTTCAAAATGTTTGTGTTCTTTATTTTTTCGCGCACGCACTCAAAACTGGGTTGGACCAGCGTTGGGTGATGCTTGTAATCTGCATTGGTATTTCCACGGGGAGGAGAGGATGATGCAGCACAGTAGAGATAAGTATTTTCCTCAGTTATGAAACCAAGGTTATCAATCCACTAGGAGAACCAAGCAACACTATGTAAACAACACTTGCACACAAACAACAAAAACTTGCAACCCAACACGTAAGAGGGGTTGTCAACCCCTCAACGGTATTGAGATAGATTAAATTGTATAGATAAATAGATCAAACAAAGATACAAAATAAAATAAATAAAGAAAAAAATGCAGCAATGTATTTTGGATTTAATATATGATAGGAAATAGACCCAGGGGCCATAGTTTTCACTAGAGGCTTCTCTCAAGAAAATAACATACGGTGGGTAAATAGATTATTATTGGGAAATTGATAGAAAAGCAAATAATTATGATGATATCCAAGGCAATGATCATGTATATAGGCATCACATCCAAGATTTGTGGACCGACCCCTACCTGCATCTACTACTATTATTCCACACAGCGACCACTATCCAGCATGCATCTAGTGTATTAAGTTCATGGAAAAACGGAGTAATGCAATAAGAATGATGACATGATGTAGAGAAGATAAACTCACCTATGAATAAACCCATCTTTTTACCCTTAATAGCAACGATACATGCGTGTCATGTGTCTTTCTGTCACTGAGATTGAGCACCGCAAGATCGAACCCATTACAAAGCACCTCTTTCCATGGCAAGATAAATCAATCTAGTTGGTCAAACCAAACCAATACATCAGAGAAGAAATACGAGGTTATAACAATCATGTATAAAATAGTTTAGCAAAGACTCAAATAATATTCATGGATAGAATTGATCATAAACTCACAATTCATCGGATCCCAATAAACACACCGCAGAAAAGAGTTAGATCAAATAGATCTCCAAGAACGTCAAGGAGAACACTGTATTGAAGAACAAAAAGAGAGAAGATGCCATCTAGCTACTAACTACGGACCCGTAGGTCTGTGATAAACTACTCATGCATCATTGGCAACAAGTATGATGAAGAACCCCTCCGTGATCGTTGCCCCCTCTGGCAGAGTGCCGAAAAAGGCCTCTAGATTGGATCTCGTGGTTCTGGAACTTGCGGCGGCGAAAAATGCATTCCGTCGACTCCCCTAGGGTTTTTGGGATTTTAGAGTATTTATAGAGGTGGAGGTAGGTCAAGCGGCTGCCCGTGGGCCCCACTACCCATCAAGGCGCGCCTGAGGCCCCTAGGGTAGGTGTCAAAACTAGGGGGTCCTGAGTTGTGGATCTTGGATCAATGGGGAACAAGTGATGAAGGAGATGGTGTTTACCCAGGTTCGGGCTCTCTCGAAGAGGTAAAACCCTACGTCCTGCTTGATTATATTGAAGTGTATAGGATGATTGCATAGTTGATCTACCACGAGAACAGATGAACGAAACCCAAGATGAGTAGGATGGTGGTTGTTGTTCTAGCCTCTACGGACTAAACCCTCTTGTTTATATAGACACCAGGGGTACTAGGGTTACACATGGTCGGTTACAATGAAGGGACAAACATGCCGATTCTATTATCTTGACTTGGAGGACACACCAAGGCTCCATAGGTTTCCTGTCCGGACACGGGTTCGCCTTACAGCTCGGCCTGGTAGTAGTCGGAGAGCAGCCCACCTGTCCGACCCATAAGAAATAAGGCGGCAGCCCGAGGACCCCTTAGTCCTGGACTCCCTCAGTACCCCCCAAACTAGTCTTCGGAGCCGAGGTATGTGCGGGAATCTTTGTCTTTGTAGACCAGTTCCTTCCCTTACCGGTGTTCACGTCAGGTAAGCGGTCCTCCTCAGCAAAACCTTCAAGGGTCATAAATCCAACCATGCGCTGCCCGGTTATGTAATGATTCTGATTTGTAAACTTTGCTTAGCCTCAAAGACTAATCTCCCAAGTTTGAATAGTATCGTCGTGTGACTACTTTTGGCGAAAGGTCACAACCGGTCACAAATACTAAACCGTTGTGAAAACTTGATTTGCAGTTCCGGGCAGTTCCCCCATTGGCATGTCCCATCCATACGGAGATCATGCCCCGTTTTTTAAGGGATATGATCAATGATCTTGCTCATCCCACTCGCGCATAACAAGACAATTATATCAGGAAGTGGTGAGGACCACAACACAGTAAAGGGACCTTTGGCATCACAACAACTTATAAAAGGGAAACAACCACCGCTATCTCTACACGCTTTCTTGTTCCTCTCTCCATCGCTTTCCCAATCTGCAGATCTCCGGCGCACCGATCCATCCTTCCTCAAGAACCCGTTCCTACCCACTCCCTCATTTCGGCCATGGCCAGATCTGGTTCAAAAGGCAAGTAGGAGGCCTCCAGTGTCACAAACAATGACATCAAGGATCTGAAGCATGCTGGCTACCTCCCGGTCAATGTCGCTCACCGGGATCCGCAGGAGGGCCAAGTCATCCCTACGCCCCAGCAAGGCAAGATGGTGGTGTTCATCCCTGCTTCATCCAAGGGTTGGGCTTCCCGCTCCACCCCTTTGTCAGGGTGATGATGTTCTTCTACAGGCTAGACTTCGACGATCTCGCCCCAAACTCTTTTCTGCATATATCGGCCTTCATCGTCATCTGCGAGGCCTTTCTGCGGGTTCAGCCACACTTCGGCTTGTGGCTCAAGGTCTTCAACATCAAACCGATGATAGTCGATGACCAGCAGGCGGACTATGGGCAGGGGGGGGGGCGATGACTAGCAAGCTCAACCGGGTTGAGTGGTCGGAGGGTACCTTCGTAGATAACATCAAGGTATGGCAGAAAGAGTGGTTCTACATCACCGAACCACGCCACGCGGACTGGGTGGCGGCCCCCGGATTCAGATCCAGACCCCCCACAAGGCTAAACTCATGGACCAAGAAGGGCCTTGACTGGGGATCACCCACAGAGGTGGAGTCGCTGCAGAAATGCGTCTCCAGTATGATAAAGGTGAAGGCTAATCTGACCAACGTGGACCAAGAAGGGCCTTGATTGGAGATCACCCATGTGGTCCTACAAGCTCGAAGACCCAACCACCATGCTTCGCTTCTAAGGCACCACCCACGACAAGCTGTGGAAGGTGCTATTCAAGCCCCAGGAGTGGCCGTCCAAGGAGGGAGACATCAGCCTTGATGCCGCACACCCGCCTCGGGAGGTAACGGGGCTTTACTTTTCAGGTTCTGGTATTCTCCTTTTAACAAGAAACTAACCCTTTCTTCCCTGCATACGCAGAGATGGCTAAAGAAGGTCGTGCTAATTGACAGCCCGGCTCCACTGCCCGAAGACCCCAGGTTGACCGTGCTAGAGGAGATGCTAGCCGTGGCACCGTAGGAGAAAGAGAAGAAGAAGGTTGAGATGAGGGAGGCCCAAGAAGGCCTCTGCCCAAGGGGGTATCCGGACACCTAGTCCGGGGAAACCCAAGCCCCTTCTGCTCACGAGGGGGATCAGGAAAGGGACAGGGAGGAGAGTGACCTGTCCCGCACAAGGAAGAGGGCGGCATCGGGCGATGCCAAGGAGGAACACCATCCTCCTACACCAAAGAAGCAATGCAGGGCTGATACGTCTCCGTCGTATCTATAGTTTTTGATTGTTCCATGCCAATATTCTTCAACTTTCATATACTTTTGGCAACTTTTTATACTATTTTTGGGACTAACATAGTGATCCAGTGCCCAATGCCAGTTCCTGTTTGTTGCATGTTTTATGTTTCGCAGAAAACCCATATCAAATGGAGTCCAAACAGGATAAAAATGGACGGATAATTATTTTGGAATATTTATGATTTTTGGGAAGTAAAATCAACGCGAGACGGTGCCCGAGGGGGCCAGGAGATAGGGGGCGCCCTCTGGACTCTCATGGGTCCCCTGTAAGGCGGTTGACGCTCTTCTTTTGCCGCAACAAAGCTAATTTTATGAGAAAGATCTGGGCGAAGGATTCACCCCAATCGGAGTTACGGATCTCCGGATATAAAAGAAACGGTGAAGGGGCAGAATCTGAGAACGCAGAAACAGAGAGAGGCAGAGAGATAGATCCAATCTCGAAGTGGCTCTCTCCCCTTCCACACCATGGGAGACAAGGACCAGAGGAGGAAACCCTTCTCCCATCTAGGGAGAAGGTCAAGGAAGAAGAAGAAGAAGGGGGGCTCTCTCCCCCTTGCTTCCGGTGGCGCCGGAGTGCCACCAGGGGCCATCATCATCACCGTGATCTTCACCAACACCTCCATCATCTTTGCAAACATCTCCATCACCTTCCCCCATCTATATTTAGCGGTCCACTCTCCCGCAACCCGTTGTACCGTCTACTTGAACATGGTGCTTTATGCTTCATATTATTATCTGATGATGTGTTGCCATCCTATGATGTCTGAGTAGATTTTCGTTGTCCTATCGGTGATTGATGAATTGCTATGATTGGTTTGAATTGCATGTTTTATTATTGGTGTTGTCCTATTGTGCCCTCCGTGTCACGCGAGCGTGAGGGATTCCCGCTGCAGGGTTTGCAATATGTTCATGATTTGCTTATGGTGGGTGGCGTGAGTGACAGAAGCACATACCCGAGTAAGTAGGTTGTTTGCGTATGGGATAAAGGGGACTTGATACTTTAATGCTATGGTTGGGTTTTACCTTAATGATCTTTAGTAGTTGCGGATGCTTGCTAGAGTTTCAATCATAAGTGCATATGATCCAAGAAGAGAAAGTATGTTAGCTTATGCCTCTCCCTCAAATAGAATTGCAATAGTGATTACCGGCCTAGTAACGTAGTCAATTGCTTAGGGGCAATTTCACAACTCCTACCACCACTTTTCCACACTCGCTATATTTACTTTATTGCTTCTTTATCTAAACATCCCCTACTTTTTATTTACGCGTTCTTTATATTCTTGCAAACCTATCCTATCACACCTACAAAGTACTTCTAGTTTCATACTTGTTCTAGGTAAAGCGTGAAGGAAATATGCCCTAGAGGCAATAATAAAGTTATTATTTATTTCCTCATATCATGATAAATGTTTATTATTCATGCTAGAATTGTATTAACCGGAAACATGATACATGTGTGAATACATAGACAAACATAACGTCACTAGTATGCCTCTACTAGACTAGCTCATTAATCAAAGATGGTTATGTTTCCTAACCATAGACATGTGTTGTCATTTGATTAATGGGATCACATCATTAGGAGAATGATGTGATTGACATGACCCATTCCGTTAGCCTAGCACTTGATCGTTTAGTATATTGCTATTGCTTTCTTCATGACTTATACATGTTCCTGTAACTATGAGATTATGCAACTCCCGTTTACCGGAGGAACACTTTGGGTACTACCAAATGTCACAACGTAACTGGGTGATTATAAAGGAGTACTACAGGTGTCTCCGAAGGTACATGTTGAGTTGGCGTATTTCGAGATTAGGTTTTGTCACTCCGATTGTCGGAGAGGTATCTCTGGGCCCTCTCGGTAATGCACATCACTATAAAGCCTTGCAAGCAATGTGACCAATGAGTTGGTTACGGGATGATGCATTACGTAACAAGTAAAGAGACTTGCCGGTAACGAGATTGAACTAGGTATTGGATACCGACGATCGAATCTCGGGCAAGTAACATACCGATGACAAAGGGAACAACGTATGTTGTTATGCGGTTTGACCGATAAAGATCTTCGTATAATATGTAGGAACCAATATGGGAATCCAGGTTCCGCTATTGGTTATTGACCGAGAATAGTTCTAGGTCATGTCTACATAGTTCTCGAACCCTTAGGGTCCGCACGCTTAACGTTACGATGATAGTTTTATTATGAGTTTATAAGTTTTGATGTACCGAAGTTTGTTCGGAGTCCCGGATGTGATCACGGACATGACGAGGAGTCTCGAAATGGTCGAGACATAAAGATTGATATATTGGACGACTATATTCGGACACCGGAAGTGTTCTGGGTGATTTCGGAGAAAACCGGAGTGCCGGAGGGGTTACCGGACCCCCCCGGGAGAGTAATGGGCCTTATGGGCCTTAGTGGGGAAGAGAGAGAGGCGGCCAGGGTGGGCCGCGCGCCCCCTCTCCCTCTGGTCCGAATTGGACTAGGAGGGGGGGGGGGCGGCGCCCCCCTCTTTCCTTCCCCCTCTCCCCCTTCCTTCCCCCTCCTAGTAGGAGTAGGAAAGGAGGAGTCCTAGTCCTACTAGGAGGAGGACTCCTCCTCCTGGCGCGCCCCCCCTGGGCCGGCCGGCCTCCCCCCTTGCTCCTTTATATACGGGGGTGGGGGGGGGGCACCCCATAGACACACAAGTTGATCTACAGATCGTTCCTTAGCCGTGTGCGGTGCCCCCCTCCACCATATTCCACCTCGGTCATATCGTCGCGGAGTTTAGGCGAAGCCCTGCGCCGGTAGAACATCATCATCGTCACCATGCCGTCATGCTGACGGAACTCATCCCCGAAGCTTTGCTGGATCGGAGCCCGGGGATCGTCATCGAGCTGAACGTGTGCTGAACTCGGAGGTGCCGTACGTTCGGTACTTGGATCGGTCGGATCGTGAAGACGTACGACTACATCAACCGCGTTGTCATAACGCTTCCGCTTACGGCCTACGAGGGTATGTGGACGAACACTCTCCCCTCTCGTTGCTATGCCATCACCATGATCTTGCGTGTGCGTAGGAAATTTTTTGAAATTACTACGTTCCCCAACAGTGGTATCAGAGACAGGTTTTATCCGTTGATGTTATATGCACGAGTAGAACACAAGTGAGTTGTGGGCGATACAAGTTATACTGCTAACAGCATGTCACACTTTGGTTCGGCGGTATTGTGAGATGAAGCGGCCCGGGCCGACATTACGCGTACGCTTACGCGAGTCTGGTTTCACCGTTACGAGCACTCATGCTTAAAGGTGGCTGGCGGGTGTCTGTCTCTCTCACTTTAGCTGAATCGAGTGTGGCTATGCCCGGTCCTTGCGAAGGTTAAAACAGCACCAACTTGACGAACTATCGTTGTGGTTTTGATGCATAGGTAAGAACGGTTCTTGCTAAGCCCGTAGCAGCCACGTAAAATATGCAACAATAAAGTAGAGGACGTCTAACTTGTTTTTGCAGGGCATGTTGTGATGTGATATGGTCAAGACGTGATGCTATATTTTATTGTATGAGATGATCATGTTTTGTATCCGAAGTTATCGGCAACTGGCAGGAGCCATATGGTTGTCGCTTTATTGTATGAAATGCAAACGCCATGTAATTGCTTTACTTTATCACTAAGCGGTAGCGATAGTCGTAGAAGCAATAGATGGCGTAAACGACAATGATTCTACGATGGAGATCAAGGTGTCGCGCCGGTGACGATGGTGATCACGACGGTGCTTCGAAGATGGAGATCACAAGCACAAGATGATGATGGCCATATCATATCACTTATATTGATTGCATGTGATGTTTATCCTTTATGCATCTTATCTTGATTTGATTGACGGTAGCATTTTAAGATGATCTCTCAATAATAATCAAGAAGTGTTCTCCTTGAGTATGCACCGTTGTGAAAGTTCTTCGTGCTGAGACACCACGTGATGATCAGGTGTGATAGGCTCTACGTTCAAATACAACGGGTGCAAAACAGTTGCACACGCGGAATACTCAGGTCATACTTGACGAGCCTAGCATATACAGATATGGCCTCGGAACACGGAGACCGAAAGGTCGAACGTGAATCATATAGTAGATATGATCAACATAGTGATGTTCACCATTGAAACTACTCCATCTCACGTGATGATCGGACATGGTTTAGTTGATTTGGATCACGTGATCACTTAGATGACTAGAGAGATGTCTGTCTAAGTGGGACTTCTTAAGTAATATGATTAATTGAACTTAAATTTATCATGAACTTAGTACCTGATAGTATTTTGCTTGTCTATGTTTGTTTGTAGATAGATGGCTCGTGCTGTTGTTCCGTTAAATTTTAATGCGTTCCTTGAGAAAGCTAAGTTGAAAGATGATGGTAGCAATTACACAGACTGGGTACGTAACCTGAGGATTATCCTCATTGCTGCACAGAAAAGTTACGTCCTGGAAGCACCGCTGGGTGCCAGGCCTGCTGCTGATGCAACTAACGACGTTAAGAACGTCTGGCAGAGCAAAGCTGATGACTACTCGATAGTTCAATGTGCCATGCTTTACGGCTTAGAACCGGGTCTTCAACGGCGTTTTGAACGTCATGGAGCATATGAGATGTTCCAGGAGTTGAAGTTAATATTTCAAGCAAATGCCCAGATTGAGAGATATGAAGTCTCCAATAAGTTCTACAGCTGCAAGATGGAGGAGAATAGTTCTGTCAGTGAGCATATACTCAAAATGTCTGGGTATAATAATCACTTGATTCAACTGGGAGTTAATCTTCTGGATGATAGCATCATTGACAGAATTCTCCAATCACTACCACCAAGCTAGAAGAGCTTCGTGATGAACTATAATATGCAAGGGATGAACAAGACAATTCCTGAGCTCTTCGCAATGCTAAAAGCTGCGAAGGTAGAAATCAAGAAGGAGCATCAAGTGTTGATGGTCAACAAGACCACTAGTTTCAAGAAAAAGGGCAAAGGAAAGAAGAAGGGGAACTTCAAAAAGAACGGCAAGCAAGTTGCTGCTCAAGAGAAGAAACCCAAGTCTGGACCTAAGCCTGAAACTGACTGCTTCTACTGCAAGCAGACTAGACACTGGAAGCGGAACTGCCCCAAGTATTTGGCGGATAAGAGGGATGGCAAAGTGAACAAAGGTATATGTGATATACATGTTATTGATGTGTACCTTACTAATGCTCGCAGTAGCACCTGGGTATTTGATACTGGTTCTGTTGCTAATATTTGCAACTCAAAACAGGGACTACGGATTAAGCGAAGATTGGCTAAGGACAAGGTGACGATGCGCGGGGGAAATGGTTCCAAAGTCGATGTGATCGCGGTCGGCACGCTACCTCTACATTTACCATCGGGATTAGTTTTAGACCTAAATAATTGTTATTTGGTGCTAGCGTTAAGCATGAACATTATATCTGGATCTTGTTTGATGCGAGACGGTTATTCATTTAAATCAGAGAATAATGGTTGTTCTATTTATATGAGTAATATCTTTTATGGTCATGCACCCTTGAAGAGTGGTCTATTTTTATTGAATCTCGATAGTAGTGATACACATATTCATATTGTTGAAACCAAAAGATGCAGAGTTGATAACGATAGTGCAACTTATTTGTGGCACTGCCGTTTAGGTCATATCGGTGTAAAGCGCATGAAGAAACTCCATACTGATGGGCTTTTGGAATCACTTGATTATGAATCACTTGGTACTTGCGAACCGTGCCTCATGGGCAAGATGACTAAAACGCCGTTCTCCGGAACTATGGAGCGAGCAACTAATTTGTTGGAAATCATACATACTGATGTTTGTGGTCAAATGAATGTTGAGGCTCACGGCGGGTATCGTTATTTTCTCACCTTCACAGATGACTTGAGCAGATATGGGTATATCTACTTAATGAAACACAAGTCTGAAACATTTGAAAAGTTCAAAGAATTTCAGAGTGAAGTGGAAAATCATCGTAACAAGAAAATAAAGTTTCTACGATCTGATCGTGGAGGAGAATATTTGAGTTACGAGTTTGGTTTACACTTGAAACAATGTGGAATAGTTTCGCAACTCACACCACCTAGAACACCACAACGAAATGGTGTGTCCGAACGTCGTAATCGTACTTTACTAGATATGGTGCGATCTATGATGTCTCTTACTGATTTACCGCTATCGTTTTGGGGTTATGCTTTAGAGACGGCCGCATTCACGTTAAATAGGGCACCATCAAAATCCGTTGAGACGACGCCTTATGAACTGTGGTTTGGCAAGAAACCAAAGTTGTCGTTTCTTAAAGTTTGGGGCTGCGATGCTTATGTAAAGAAACTTCAACCAGATAAGCTCGAACCCAAATCGGAGAAATGTGTCTTCATAGGATACCCAAAAGAGACTATTGGGTACACCTTCTATCACAGATCTGAGGGCAAGATTTTCGTTGCTAAAATCGGATCCTTTCTAGAGAAGGAGTTTCTCTCGAAAGAAGTGAGTGGGCGGAAAGTAGAACTTGATGAGATAACTGTATCTGCTCCCTTATTGGAAAGTAGTTCATCACAAGAACCGGTTCCTGTGATAACTACACCAATTAGTGAGGAAGCTAATGATATTGATCATGAAACTTCAGATCAAGTTTCTACTGAACCTCGTAGGTCTACCAGAGTAAGATCCGCACCAGAGTGGTACGGTAATCCTATTCTGGAAGTCATGTTACTTGAACATGATGAACCTACGAACTATGAGGAAGCGATGATGAGCCCAGATTCCGCAAAATGGCTAGAGGCCATGAAATCTGAGATGGGATCCATGTATGGAAACAAAGTATGGACTTTGGTTGACTTGCCCGATGATCGGCAAGCCATTGAGAATAAATGGATCTTTAAGAAGAAGACTGACGCTGATGGTAATGTAACTGTCTATAAAGCTCGACTTGTTGCGAAAGGTTTTCGACAAGTTCAAGGGGTTGACTACGATGAGACTTTCTCACCCGTAGCGATGCTTAAGTCTGTTCGAATCATGTTATCTATTGCTGCATTTCATGATTATGAAATTTGGCAAATGGATGTTAAAACTGCATTCCTGAATGGATTTCTAGAAGAAGAGTTGTATATGATGCAACCAGAAGGTTTTGTAGATCCAAAAGGTGCTAACAAAGTGTGCAAGCTCCAGCGATCCATTTATGGACTGGTGCAAGCATCTCGGAGTTGGAATAAACATTTTGATAGTGTGATCAAAGCATATGGTTTTATACAGACTTTTGGAGAAGCATGTATTTACAAGAAAGTGAGTGGGAGCTCTGTAGCATTTCTGATATTATATGTAGATGACATATTATTAATTGGAAATGATATAGAATTTCTGGATAGCATAAAGGGATACTTGAATAAAAGTTTTTCAGTGAAAGACCTCGGTGAAGCTGCTTACATATTGGGCATCAAGATCTATAGAGATAGATCAAGACGCTTAATAGGACTTTCACAAAGCACATACCTTGATAAAATTTTGAAAAAGTTCAAAATGGATCAGGCAAAGAAAGGGTTCTTGCCCGTGCTTCAAGGTGTGAAGTTGAGTCAAACTCAATGTCCGACCACTGCAGAAGATAGAGAGAAAATGAAAGATGTTCCCTATGCTTCAGCCATAGGCTCTATCATGTATGCAATGCTGTGTACCAGACCTGACGTATGCTTAGCAATAAGCTTGGCAGGAAGGTACCAAAGTAATCCAGGAGTGGATCACTAGACAGCGGTCAAGAACATCCTGAAATACCTGAAAAGGACTAAGGATATGTTTCTCGTATATGGAGGTGACAAAGAGCTAGTCGGAAATGGTTACGTTGATGCAAGCTTTGACACTGATCCGGACGATTCTAAATCGCAAACCGGATAGGTATTTTTATTAAACGGTGGAGCTGTAAGTTGGTGCAGTTCTAAACAAAGCGTCATGGCGGGATCTACATGTGAAGCGGAGTACATTGCTGCTTCGGAAGCAGCAAATGAAGGAGTCTGGATGAAGGAGTTCATTTCTGATCTAGGTGTCATACCTAGTGCATCGGGACCAATGAAGATCTTCTGTGACAATACTGGTGCAATTGCCTTGGCAAAGGAATCCAGATTTCACAAGAGGACCAAGCACATCAAGAGACGCTTCAATTCCATTCAGGACCAAGTCCAAGTGGGAGACATAGAGATTTGCAAGATACATACGGATCTGAATGTTGCACACCCGTTGACTAAGCCTCTCTCACGAGCAAAACATGATCAGCACCAAGACTCCATGGGTGTTAGAATCATTACTATGTAATCTAGATTATTGACTCTAGTGCAAGTGGGAGACTGAAGGAAATATGCCCTAGAGGCAATAATAAAGTTATTATTTATTTCCTCATATCATGATAAATGTTTATTATTCATGCTAGAATTGTATTAACCGGAAACATGATACATGTGTGAATACATAGACAAACATAACGTCACTAGTATGCCTCTACTAGACTAGCTCATTAATCAAAGATGGTTATGTTTCCTAACCATAGACATGTGTTGTCATTTGATTAATGGGATCACATCATTAGGAGAATGATGTGATTGACATGACCCATTCCGTTAGCCTAGCACTTGATCGTTTAGTATATTGCTATTGCTTTCTTCATGACTTATACATGTTCCTGTAACTATGAGATTATGCAACTCCCGTTTACCGGAGGAACACTTTGGGTACTACCAAACATCACAACGTAACTGGGTGATTATAAAGGAGTACTACAGGTGTCTCCGAAGGTACATGTTGAGTTGGCGTATTTCGAGATTAGGTTTTGTCACTCCGATTGTCGGAGAGGTATCTCTGGGCCTTCTCGGTAATGCACATCACTATAAAGCCTTGCAAGCAATGTGACCAATGAGTTGGTTACGGGATGATGCATTACGTAACGAGTAAAGAGACTTGCCGGTAACGATATTGAACTAGGTATTGGATACCAACGATCGAATCTCGGGAAAGTAACATACCGTTGACAAAGGGAACAACGTATGTTGTTATGCGGTTTGACCGATAAAGATCTTCGTAGAATATGTAGGAACCAATATGGGAATCCAGGTTCCGTTATTGGTTATTGACCGAGAATAGTTCTAGGTCATCTCTACATAGTTCTCGAACCCGTAGGGTCCGCACGCTTAACGTTACGATGACAGTTTTATTATGAGTTTATAAGTTTTGATGTACCGAAGTTTGTTCGGAGTCCCGGATGTGATCACGGACATGACGAGGAGTCTCGAAATGGTCGAGACATAAAGATTGATATATTGGACGACTATATTCGGACACCGGAAGTGTTCCGGGTGATTTCGGAGAAAACCGGAGTGCCAGTGGGGTATCGGAACCCCCCCCCCCCCGGGGGAGTAATGGGCCTTATGGGCCTTAGTGGGGAAGAGAGAGGGGCGACCAGGGTGGGCCGCGCGCCCCCTCTCCCTCTGGTCCGAATTGGACTAGGAGGGGGGGGGGTGGCGCCCCCCTCTTTCCTTCCCCCTCCTAGTAGTAGGAAAGGAGGAGTCCTACTCCTACTAGGAGGAGGACTCCTCCTCCTGGCGCGCCCCCCTTGGGCCGGCCGGCCTCCCCCCTTGCTCCTTTATATACGGGGGGGGGGGGGGCACCCCATAGACACACAAGTTGATCTACGGATCGTTCCTTAGCTGTGTGTGGTGCCCCCCTCCACCATATTCCACCTCGGTCATATCGTCGCGGAGTTTAGGCGAAGCCCTGCGCCGGTAGAACATCATCATCGTCACCACGCCGTCATGCTGACGGAACTCATCCCTGAAGCTTTGCTGGATCGGAGCCCGGGGATCGTCATCGAGCTGAACGTGTGCTGAACTCGGAGGTGCCGTACGTTCGGTACTTGGATCGGTCGGGTCGTGAAGACGTACGACTACATCAACCGCGTTGTCATAACGCTTCCACTTATGGTCTACGAGGGTATGTGGACGAACACTCTCCCCTCTCGTTGCTATGCCATCACCATGATCTTGCGTGTGCGTAGGAATTTTTTTGAAATTACTACGTTCCCCAACAAAGCGAACACTAAGCGTACGTAGAGTCGTATCAGTGGCAGATAGGACTTGAGAGAATATTTGTTCTACCTTTAGCTCCTCGTTGGGTTCGACACTCTTACTTATCGAAAGAGGCTACAATTATCCCGTATGCTTGCGGGTCATCAAGACCTTTTTCTGGCGCCGTTGCCGGGGAGTCATAGCGTGGGGTGAATATTCTCGTGTGTGCTTGTTTGCTTTATCACTAAGTAATTTTTATTTGTTGTTCTAAAGTTGTTCTCTATCTTTAGTTATGGATATGGAACACGAAATACCAAAAAAATTAGGTGCACTTGCTACTCATGGAGATGGGGAACCTCCTAAAACCCTCGATGCTCGTTATGTGACAGAAATTATGTACTACTTTGATAATCCTGAGAAAACCCCATTCAACTTTGTTATGGGAGACACGTTGGATCAACGTGAATACTTTAGGGATTATCACTTGATACAAAAAGGGAAACTATTATGGGATCAAATTCATATATTACGTTGGTATGCTCGTCAACTATGCTTGATACATGATTATACTTGTTGCTCTAGGATGAAGGCTCCACACCTTCCCTTTTCATGCAAATTCAATGATAATAAAACCTTAGCTTCTTATGCTATTGGTGTATATGATTACTATGATGTGGAACAAACAGAAGAATTTGTTACTTTTATGGATGCTTATGAGATTGAATCTATGTTTAAAGAGTTTGATGATTTTGATGATTCAGTTTATAGACCTGAAAATTTTGCTATACTTAAATATTGTTATAATAATTATGAATACAATTACAATATTGATGCATTTATTGAGAAAGTCTCCGCTGTCCAAGAAGAGACTAATATTTTGCAGGAAGCTATGGAAGAAGAAATTGATGAAACTATGAGCTCATTGGATGAAAAAGATGATGAGGAGAGCGAAGAACAAAAGGAGGAAGAACGGATTAGCTACCCGTGCCCACCTTCTAATGAGAGTAACTCTTCAACTCATACATTGTTTAATTTCTCTTCGTGCTTACCGAAGGATGATTGTATGATGATTGTTATGATCCCGTTGATTCTCTTGAATTACCCCTTTTTGATGATGCTTGCTATGCTTGTGGCCAAGATGCCAATATGAATTATGCTTATGGAGATGAACTTGCTATTGTTCCTTATGTTAAACATGAAACTGTTGCTATTGCACCCACGCATGATAGTTCTATTATCTTTTTGAATTCTCCCAACTACACTATATCGGAGAAGTTTGTGCTTACTAAGGATTCTATTGATGGGTTGCCTTTTACCATTGCACATGATGATTTTGATAGATATAATAAGCATGTGCTTGCTGCTCCTACTTGCAATTATTATGAGAGAGGAACTATATCTCCACCTCTCTATGTTTCCAATATGATAAAATTGCAAGAAACTGCTTATACTATGCATTGGCCTTTACTTGGTGTGCATGAATTGTTCTTTTATGATATGCCGATGCATAGGAAGAGAGTTAGACTTTGTAATTGCTTGATATATGTTGCTTTGTGCTCACTACTAAATTACAAATCATTGTTAATTAAAATTGGCTTTGATATACCTTGGGATCCGGGTGGATCCATTACTTGAGCACTATATGCCTAGATTAATGGCTTTAAAGAATGCGCTGCCAGGGAGACAACCCGGAAGTTTTAGAGAGTCATTTATTTCTGTTGATTGCTTTCATATAGTTTAAAAACAAAAAAATAAAGAGGGCAACCCAAAACTTTTCAAAAAGGAAAGTGGAAGTGAGAAAGACACGCATTGTTGAAGTGGGAGAGCTCCTTGAACTTTGTTCATGCTCATGGAAACTTTGTGAATCTTAATTACAGAAAATTTTCATAGAAAATAATTATCCCCTTGTTGGTTTGTGCGGTGCAGGACAGAAGCTTTGGCTGTAGTGCGCGATTTTACATTTTTAACTGGAATGTCAAACGGTTCTGATTCTTTTTGCACTATCTTGCTATACAAATTGTTTACTTTTCCTAATTTTGGTAGAATTTCCGGGGTACCAGAAGTATGGTGAATGTTCAGATTGCTACAGACTGTTCTGTTTTTGATGCATAATTTGCTTGTTTTGATGAACTATCAATTTCTATCAGTGGATTAAGCCATGGAAAAGCTATATTACAGTAGACACAATGCAAAAACAAAATATGAATTGGTTTGCAACAGTACTTAGAGTTGTGATTTGCTTTATTATACTAACGAATCTTACCGAGTTTTCTGTTGAAGTTTTGTGTGGATGAAGTGTTTGATCGAGGAGGTCTCGATATGAGGAAAATGAAGAGAGGCAAGAGCTCAAGCTTGGGGATGCCCAAGGCACCCCAAGTAAATATTCAAGGAGACTCAAGCGTCTAAGCTTGGGGATGCCCCGAAAGGCATCCCCTCTTTTCTTCAACAAGTATCGGTATGTTTTCGTATTCGTTTCGTTCATGCGATATGTGCAAGTCTTGGAGCGTCTTTTGCATTTAGTTTTCATTTTTATTTTATGCAACATGCTGGTATGAGATAGTCCTTGGCTGATTTATAGAATGCTCATTGCACTTCACTTATATCTTTTGAGTATGGCTTTATAGAATGCTTCATGTGCTTCACTTATATCTTTTGAAGTTTGGATTGCCTGTTTCTCTTCACATAGAAGACCGCCATTTGTATAATGCTCTTTTGCTTCACTTATATTTGTTAGAGTGTGGGAATATCTTTTGTAGAAAGAATTAAACTCTCTTGCTTCACTTATATCTATTTGGAGAGATGACAGGAATTGGTCATTCACATGGTTAGTCATAAAATCCTACATAAACTTAAGGATCACTGAATATGATATGTTTGATTCCTTGCAATAGTTTTGCGATATAGAGGTGATAATATGTGGGAGGTATTAGTAGATGGTTGTGTTTAGTAAGTATGTTGGTGTTAGGGTTTGTGATTCCCGAAGCATGCACGTATGGTCTACTAACTATGTAACCAAATTGGCGCGCATTGTATTTTGATTGTTTATCTGTGCGTGAAGGTCGGGGGCGCGCGATGGTTAACTCCTACCAACCTCCCCCCTAGGAGCATGTGCATAGTACTTTGTTTCAAGGGCTAATAAATTTTTGCAATAAGTATGTGAGTTCTTTATGACTAATGTTGAGTCCATGGATTATACGCACTCTCACCCTTCCATCATTGCTAGCCTCTTCGGTACCGTGCATTGCCCTTTCTCCCCTCGAGAGTCGGTGCAAACTTCGCCGGTGCATCCAAACCCCGTGATACGATACACTCTATCACACATAAGCCTCCTTATATCTTCCTCAAAACAGCCACCATACCTACCTATCATGGCATTTCCATAGCCATTCCGAGATATATTGCCATGCAACTTCCATCATCATCATATTCATGACTTGAGCATTCATTGTCATATTTCTTTGTATGATCGTAAGATAGCTAGCATGATGTTTTCATGGCTTGTCCTTTTCTGATGTCATTGCTACGCTAGATCATTGCACATCTTGGTACACCGCCGGAAGCATTCATATAGAGTCATATCTTTGTTCTAGTATCGAGTTGTAATATTGAGTTGTAAGTAAATAAAAGTGTGATGATCATCATTATAGAGCATTGCCCCATGAAAAAAAGAAAAAAAAGAGAGGCCAAAGAAGCCTAAATAAAAAAGGGGGCCAAAGAAGCCCACCCAAAAAAAAAGAAAAAAAAGAAAAAAAGAAAAAAAGAAAAGGGGCAATGTTGCTATCCTTTTTCCACACTTGTGCTTTAAAGTAGCACCATGCTCTTCATATAGAGAGTCTCCTATGTTGTCACTTTCATATACTAGTGGGAATTTTCATTATAGAACTTGGCTTGTATATTCCAACGATTGGCTTCCTCAAATGCCCTAGGTCTTCATGAGCAAGGAAGTTGGATGCACACCCACTTAGTTTTCAGTTTGAGCTTTCATACACTTATATCTCTAGTGCATCCGTTGCATGGCAATCACTACTCCTCGCATTGACATCAATTGATGGGCATCTCCATAGCCCGTTGATTAGCCGCGTCAATGTGAGACTTTCTCCCTTTTTGCCTTCTCCACATAACCTCCATCATCATATTCTATTCCACTCATAGTGCTATATCCATGGCTCACGCTCATGTATTGCATGAAGGTTGAAAAAGTTTGAGAATACTAAAATATGAAACAATTGCTTGGCTGACACCGGGATAGGCATGAGGGGTACCTTGTGTTAAGAAAAGGGAGCATACAAGACTATATGATTTTGTAGGGATAACGTTCTAAAGCATTGATATTTTGAAAGACATGATTGTTTGTTGGGATGCCCTAAGTATTATTGTTTTTATGTCAAATGATAAACTATTGCTTTGAATCACTCGTGTCTTAATATTCATGCCATGATTAGACATATGATCAAGATTATGCCAGGTAGCATTCCACATCAAAATTATATTTTTTATCATTTACCTACTCGAGGACGAGCAGGAATTAAGCTTGGGGATGTTGATACGTCTCCGTCGTATCTATAATTTTGATTGTTCCATGCCAATATTCTTCAAATTTCATATACTTTTGGCAACTTTTTATACTATTTTTTAGGACTAACATATTGATCCAGTGCCCAGTGCCAGTTCCTGTTTGTTGCATGTTTTATGTTTCGCAGAAAACCCATATCAAACGGAGTCCAAACGGGATAAAAACAGGCGGAGAATTATTTGGAATATTTATGATTTTTGGGATGTAAAATCAACGCGAGACGGTGCCCGAGGGGGCCAGGAGATAGGGGGCGCACCCCAGGGAGGCAGGCGCGCCCTGGACTCTCCTGGGCCCCCCGTAAGGCGGTTGACGCTCTTCTTTTGCCGCAAGAAAGCTAATTTTATGAGAAAGATCTGGGCGAAAGATTCACCCCAATCGGAGTTACGGATCTCCGGATATAAAAGAAACGGTGAAGGGGCAGAATCTGAGAACGCAGAAACAGAGAGAGACAGAGAGATAGATCCAATCTCGGAGGGGCTCTCGCCCCTCCCACGCCATGGGAGCCAAGGACCAGAGGGGAAACCCTTCGCCCATCTAGGGAGAAGGTCAAGGAAGAAGAAGAAGAAGGGGGGCTCTCTCCCCCTTGCTTCCGGTGGCGCCGGAGTGCCACCGGGGGCCATCATCATCACCTTGATCTTCACCAACACCTCCATCATCTTCACCAACATCTCTATGACCTCCCCCCCATCTATATTCAGCGGTCCACTCTCCCGCAACCCGCTGTACCGTCTACTTGAACATGGTGCTTTATGCTTCATATTATTATCCAATGATGTGTTGCCATCCTATGATGTCTGAGTAGATTTTCGTTGTCCTATCGGTGATTGATGAATTGCTATGATTGGTTTGAATTGCATGTTTTATTATTGGTGCTGTCCTATTGTGCCCTCCGCGTCGCGCAAGCGTGAGGGATTCCCACTGTAGGGTTTGCAATATGTTCATGATTTGCTTATGGTGGGTGGCGTGAGTGACAGAAGCACATACCCGAGTAAGTAGGTTGTTTGCGTATGTTATAAAGGGGACTTGATACTTTAATGCTATGGTTGGGTTTTACCTTAATGATCTTTAGTAGTTGCGGATGCTTGCTAGAGTTCCAATCATAAGTGCATATGATCCAAGAAGAGAAAGTATGTTAGCTTATGCCTCTCCCTCAAATAGAATTGCAATAGTGATTACCGGTCTATTAATGTAGTCAATTGCTTAGGGGCAATTTCACAACTCCTACCACCACTTTTCGATACTCGCTATATTTACTTTATTGCTTCTTTATCTAAACAGCCCCTACTTTTTATTTATGCGTTCTTTATATTCTTGCAAACCTATCCTATCACACCTACAAAGTACTTCTAGTTTCATACTTGTTCTAGGTAAAGCAAACACTAAGCATACGTAGAGTCGTATCAGTGGCAGATAGGACTTGAGAGAATATTGGTTCTACCTTTAGCTCCTTGTTCGGTTCGACACTCTTACTTATCGAAAGAGGCTACAATTATCCCGTATGCTTGCGGGTCATCAAGGGCCAAGGTGATCCTGTCCGATGACAGCTCGGATTTGGCCATGGAGTCTAAGGCTTCGGAAGAGGTTCCTCAAAGGAACCCCAGGGTCAAACCCCCTGCCCAAAGGTACGAATCCGAAGATTGTCCGGGTACATACCTTAAGTTTTCTTAATAATCATATGTGTGCTCACCGATCACATATAGGAGGAGGACTCCCAACCAGCTGAGCTGGCTGAGAGCGGGACCGGATCATGGTCCACGCCTCCTCTGGCTATCGGGGACACCAGAGAGGTTCTATCCAGAAGGACCCCTCCTGGTTTGGACGCAAGGGGCGGTGGGGATGCCATCATTGCCGAGGTTAACACCTCGGTCGCCGAAGACCAGGAGGGAGGATCCCTCCTGGTGAACAAAGAGGGGGAGCCCGTTCAATCCGCCCCTCCCCGAAGACGGTTCCGGGGCCCCCAACGCCCCTAGAGTCATTCATATCGCCCTCCACTAAAGGGGGAGCCGGGGCCCCGCAGCCAGTATCGAATACCAGAGATCGGGTTGTGGCGGACATGATGGAGGAGGCTTTGGATAGCTCCTCCGTTGTTGCGAAACACCGCGCCATGATGGGCGTTGTTTTACAAAGTATTCGGTCCATCAATAGAGGACTGAAGGAAGCTTTTGGCGGCCTGGTGATGGGCTTCGAGGTAAGCCATGTAATATCCTTTTTATAAAGTGAATTTCTTGAGCAAGGTCATGCAATCCTCATATGTAGCAGCCCCCGAGACTCTATCAGGATTGAAAAAACCTCACGGAGGATAAAAAATCACAGGATCAGTGTCTAAAATTATGTAAACTATTGTGTAGGCTTCGTGCTTGGCAGCAGCTGCTAATGCTGCAGAGCTGACCGAAGTGAATTGGAAGCTCAAAAGCTCCGATGAAGAGCTCGACCTTGTCAACAAGCGGTTCAACGAAGTGCAGGGTTAGTCTGGACTACGTGCGTTAGTAGTTTGATTTTCCTTATCCGGTGAGGTATTCAGAGTGAACCCTAATCAAGGAGTGCTTAGTTCTGCAGCTGTTACCGCGGAGGTCAAAAACCTCAAGGCCGAGCTCAAGAAGGTGAAGCAGGAGGCTGCTGAACAGAAGGCGGCGGCCGAACGAGCGACCATCGAACTATCGACGACGAGGATCGTCAGTGACCAGCACGAGGCCAGAGTGGTCGAGGTGCAGCAGGAGCTCAAGGATGCCATCACTAAATGTGAGGACCTTGAGCAGAAAAATAAGGGTCAAGCCACCGAGCTGCCTTCGGTGAAGTTGGATATCAAGGAGGCGAGGTCGGAAACGCGAGGCGCCCGAGAGGAACTCCACCAAGTGAAGCTTATTGCAGATGGTAAGTCATACTTACTGCAAAGTGTCTTTGGCGGTCATAGGTTCGATTTGCTCAAGCGCGTGTGGAGTTCCTCAGGCGTGTTTGCAGATCTCCCGAGGAGTGCGACATATGTGGCAAGGCATTTTGCATCTCGGGAGGGCAACATCGAGCATATGTTGTTCTGGGCGTAGTTCCAGGCGCCTGAGCACCCTCCCATCCTAAGCAATCAAATGAAGCAACTGATGGAGTTGCACCGGATGGTGGAGCCGGCCATGAGGGACCTCTGTGTCCGGCTGTGGCCTTCAGAGGTGCTACCGAGAAGCTACTTAGGCTTGGTGCAAAAGTTGTGTGATGTTGCGCCCTAGATTGATGCCTTGAAGCGGTCAATGTGCATCGAGGGAGCTCGGATGGCTTTCGTGAAGATGAGGGTACACTAGCTGAAGATCAAGCCGATCGAGATGGCCACCGGACCCCCTCCCCCGGGAAAGGAGCACAGGCGCACCGAGCAATATTTTCCCATCGTAATGGATGGTGCTCGAGCGATAGAGGCCCAGTGTTTGAAAAATGTAATTTGTGAGTGAGCATGCTATCACGTGTTAGATGATAGTTGAACCATTTGCTTTATAATGCGGTTCCTTTGTATGGTTTATCATACTTTGTCTAATTTTGTTTATTTTGACTCTTGTGTGGGCATTTTATTCTGAAATTTACCAGTCGTCGGCTTTAGCCCCCATGTAGATGCTACAAGGGGTGTTTCGACCTCCGAACTATGACCCTTAGCCAACGTCTCGATGCCCGAAGGTAGTAGTGTGTGAGGGAAACAAGGCAATCAGACTATGCGGGTTTAGTACTTTCACTTAGCCATAGGAGCTTCACTGCGGGGGCTGATGTCTACTACACAACCTTCTTCTTGTAGACGTTGTTGGGCCTGCAAGTGCACATGTTTGTAGGACAGTAGCAAATTTCCCTCAAGTGGATGACCTAAGGTTTATCAATCCGTGGGAGGCGTAGGATGAAGATGGTCTCTCTCAAACAACCGTACAACCAAATAGCAAAGAGTCTCTTGTGTCCCCAACACACCCAATACAATGGTAAATTGTATAGGTGCACTAGTTCGGCGAAGAGATGGTGATACAAGTGCAATATGGATGGTATATATAGGTTTTTGTAGTCTGAAATAATAAAACAGCAAGGTAACTAATGATAAAAGTGAGCGTAAACGGTATTGCAATGATAGGAAACAAGGCATAGGGTTCATACTTTCACTAGTGCAAGTTCTCTCAACAATAATAACATAGATAGATCATATAACAATCCCTCAACATGCAACAAAGAGTCACTCCAAAGCCACTAATAGCGGAGAACAAACGAAGAGATTATGGTAGGGTACGAAACCACCTCAAAGTTATTCTTTCGGATCGATCTATTCAAGAGTTCGTACTAGAATAACACCTTAAGCCAAAACCCTGATGTCACCTAGATACTACATTGTCACCTCAAGTATCCGTGGGCATGATTATACGATATGCATCACACAATCTCAAATTCATCCAACCAACACAAATTACTTCAAAGAGTGCCCCAAAGTTTCTACCGGAGAGTCAAGAAAACGTGTGTCAACCCCTATGCATTGGTTCATGGGCGGAACCCGCAGGTTGGTCACCAAAACATACATCAAGTGGCACGTGATATCCCATTGTCACCATAGATAAACACGGCAAGACATACATCTAGTGTTCTCAAATAAAGACTCAATCCGATAAGATAACTTCAAGAGGGAAACTCAATTCATCACAAGAGAGTAGAGGGGGAGAAACATCATAAGATCCAACTACAATAGCAAAGCTCGCGATACATCAAGATTGTGCCATAGAGAGAACACGAGAGAGAGAGAGAGATCAAACACATAGCTACTGGTACATACCCTCAGCCCCGAGGGTGAACTACTCCCTCCTCGTCATGGATAGCACCGGGATGATAAAGATGGCCACCGGGGATGGGTTCCCCCTCTGGTATGGTGCCGGAACGGGCTCCCGAGAGGTTTTTGGTGGCTACAGACGTTTACGGCGGTGGAACTCCCGATCTATCTTGATATATCGATGTTTTTAGGGTACGTAGGCTTATATAGGCGAAAGAAGTCGGTCGGGAGGTGCTTGAGGGGCCCATGAGACAGGGGGCGCGCCCTACAGGGGGGCCTCCTATCTCGTGGCTGCCTCGAGTATCTTCTGACGTGAACTCCAAGTCTCCAGGATTATATTCTTCCAAAAAATCACGCTGCCGAAGGTTTCATTCCGTTTGGACTCCATTTGATATTCCATTTCCTCGAAATACTGAAACAGGCAATAAAATAGCAATATGGGCTGGGCCTCCGTTTAATAGATTAGTCCTAAAAGTAATATAAAAGTGTATAATAAAGCCCATAGACATTCAAAACACATAATAAAATAGCATGAATGCTTCATAAATTATAGATATGTTGGAGACGTATCAGGGGTTAGTGACTAGCCCCCAGTGTTTTGTGATGTTCAGACGAGCCAAGGTATATACCTTCATCACATGGTTTGTGTGAGGACAATCCCTTCATATAACACGGCATAACCTCCAACGATTTGTAGTTTAACACTTGTCATCTGATCGCCTACTAGTTCTTGCTTATTATGAAAGTTAGTTTTCGGCTTTCTCCACTGAGGTACATAACCAGGCTAGCTGGAACTACAATCGCAGTGATTCTCCCTTTACCCTCCTAGCCGAACATGAAGAACGTAAGAGGGTAAGCATAGGAGCCGGGCAACCCAACTATTGATCCAAGACATAATTCAGAACTAATTCATATAATGCAATATCCGAGACGTCGAGCACATGAAAGTAAAGCCTAGTGTTGGGGTGATGCTTGGGACGAGTTTTATAATAGAGCCCCCGGTCTATTAGCCGCTCGCATCGAAATAAAATATGTACCGAACTAGTCTGCTTCGGCGTCGAAGAGCGGAAATGATTATGCAACATAAAATGACTTGCAACGGGACCGTAAAGGGTGGTCTTTATTTCCAGTAAACTCGTGAGATCTAACTATACAATTCAAAATGCCAAAGCAGCTGTTACAGATACTTTGTAAGAAAAATAAATTTTACAGAGGAAATGTTTAGATAGGGCCTTTATGTGTGGTTTGACGTCCCTAGTATGCCCTGTTGCACGTCTGCGTCTTTGCTCTTGAGAGGAGGAAGAATTCATTGGAGAGGGTAAGAGGGGGTCTTGAGAAGTCGCCGTACTGTATTAGTTTGATGTCGGATAGGTCCTAGATGGTACCAATTGTTGTATGAAGAAGTATTTGGTCATAGTTCGGTTGAGCTGAACACTTGGTATTCTAGGGGTTAGTCCCCACAGCTGCCCATGGTATTTTAAGCGCGAAGTTGTGCATCTGAGGCACGTAGTTTGCAACTGTGGTGGGTGTGTTGTGGGGCGCATATCCCTATTTGTATTGAGCATAAAGGGGATCTGAGAGATGAGATAGAGCTCGGGCCCGTTTGCTCGTTTCTCTTGCCTTGATGGCAGACTGGTACTTCAGCCCTTCATTGCCGATTTGGACTTCATCTGCCAGGGCCGCTGTATGCTCCTCGGTCCAGGGTGAGCACTCCGTGTTCCCACTAACCATGATGAAACCTTTGGGACAGGGCATCTTTAGCTTCAGATATGCATAACGGGGGACGGCGCTGAAGTAAATGCCGTACGGCCCAGAAGTGCGTGGTAGCTATTGCAGAAGGGGGCGATGTCGAAGATCAAGTCTTCACTACCGAAGTTGTCGGGCAAGCCGAGTACTACTTCTAGTATCATAGTCCCGAGCAGCGGGCTTTGATGCCTGGGATCACTCCTTTAAAAGGTTGTGCTACTGGGTTTGATCCTTGATGGATCTATGCCCATTTTCCTCACTGTAGTTGAATAAATCAGATTGAGGCTACCGCCTCCATCCATGAGTACTCAAGTGAGGTGGTACCCATCAATAATGGGGTCAAGGACCAGGGTCGCCAATCCTCCATGACAGATAATGGTTGGATGGTCCCTACGGTCGAAGGTGATCAGGCACGCCGACCACGGATTGAATTTCGGGGCTACCGGCTCTACAACGTAGACATCTCAAAGTGCGCGCTTCCTCTCCTTCTTGGGTATATGTGTGGCGTAGATCATGTCATTTTTACCTAAGGAGGGAATTGCTTCTGGCCTCTATTGTTAGGCCCATGAGGCTCTTCATCGTCCTTGCTGCGGGGCCCTTGCATTGCTCCTCGGCTGTGAGTTTGCCGTCCTGTTTGATCATCCAACAGTTATGGTTGGTATGGTTGGCAGGCTTGTCCGAGGTGCCATGGATCTGGCAGGGCCTATCCAGGATTTTGTCAAGTGTGGTTGGGCCGTCCCTGTTCCCTTTAGAGGGCTTCTTCTGCGGCCCCGATTTTGAATTGCCGAATCCAGCATTTACTGCCGTGTTTTCAGCTTCACAACCATTGTGACGATGTCTATTCTTGTTGTGTCGTGGTTTCTCATTTTCATCTAGGACTTCTGAAGTGCCGGGGTCTTCGGCGTTGTTGCTTCTATGAGCCAACCAGCTATCTTCCCCCACGCAAAAGGGGGTCATGAGTGAGGTAAGAGCCGACATCGTCCTTGGCTTGTCTTGGCCAAGCTGACGAGCTAGCCATTCATCTCGTATGTTGTGTTTGAATGTAGCTATTGCCAGAGTGTCCGGACAGTCGATGATTTGGTTCTTCTTAGTTAGGGACCAATTCCAAAATTTCGGGGCTGACTCACCGGGCTGTTGGACCACATGGCTCAGGTCATCGGCATCCAGAGGCCGAACATAAGTGCCTTGAAAGTTAGCTTGGAAGGCATCCTCGATCTCTTCCCAGCTCCCTGTGGAGTTTTTGGGGGAGGTTGTTTAACCAATGCCTGGCTGGTCATTTAAGTTTTAAGAGGAGGTATTTTATGGCATGGAGATCATCTCCTCGGACCATATGAATGTGGAGAAGAAAATCCTCAATCCACACGGTCAGGTCTGTAGTCCCGTCGTATTGTTTGATGTTTATGGGTTTAAACCCTTCGGGTGAACTGGTGTCCCATCACCTAATATGTAGAACACACCGGGTAAGCGGCACCCCTGACTCGGGCCACATCGCGCCGGAGTTCGGCTGCCATCCGGGCCTGGTGCTGCTCCCGAGCTCTATTGTTTTGATCGAGCCAAGCTTGGTATCTGTCCCGTCTAGTAGGAGAGTATCCTCTAGATCCATAGATGGATATTTCTCGACTTGTTGTAGCATCCAGGTCGTGCCATAGGTCATATGGGTCCTCAGGCTCTATTGGCTCCTTTCCTCTCATGCGGGGAGGCGCAGGTGGGTCTTCAACCTTTCGAGCCGTCCTGTCCCATCCTCGAAGGGGCGGTTTGGATGGTTGCCCTAAGTGCATCTAGGTGGTGCGGGCTCAAGGGCCTCATCATCGAATTGTGGCAGCAGTTTCCAGCTTTTGGTTTGGTCCTGCCGTGTATTGCTGAAGCCTTGTTCGGCTGCCAAGACCATCGTCCACCCGTCGTTGAGGGTATTTTTTCGGCTTTTAACTGTTGTTGCTTCTTTTTTAAGCTTCGGGCGGTGGCAATAAGTTGCCATTTGAACCGCTCCTGTTCTAGGGGGTCTTCAGGGACAATGAAGTCCTCGGCCCCAAGGCTTTCCTCATCCTCGGATGGAGGGAGGTAATTGCTGTCTTTGGAGTCGTTGAGGTCCTCGGGGTTATCTTGGTCCTCGTGTCCCTCCAGGCCATCGAGTTGCTCTTCGGGGGCGACATGGTCGCAGAGGTCCTCCATTCCATCTGGGGTATCGTTTTCTCCAGTGGTCGTCTTGCTTTCCCTGCTCTTGCGCCCCTTGGACCATCTGTGGTGATGTAGGCATTTGGGTGGCTCCTCGTAGGGTTTATCGCCGTCCTGTCCGGGGGTGCCATCGCCTTTTTACCAGTGGCACCATCGCCCTTATCGTTGGGCGTGTCCACCATATAGACATCATAGGTGGAGGTGATTGTCCAACGTCCGGTGATGGGAGGGGTGCCGGCATCTTCATCCATGTCGTCAGCCTCTTCAAAGGCATAGTCTAGCATGTCGGTTAAATTTTCGGCAGTGGCTACCAAGTGGGTGGTGGGTGGGACAAAAAATTCTCTGCTATCTGCCTCGGACCCGATCCCATTGTACATCAAAGGAGGGGCATCACTGATGCTTATTATCAAGATCCAATCTAGCATCTTGTTTAACAAGGAGAGACTAGCCGGATCTGTGTCCGGGATTTCTTCGGAGTTAATCTCCGGTGTGGTGGGGTGAGGGGTGAGTCCGACCAGTGTTAACTCCCTATCTTCGGACGCTGAAGCCGCATCCAGGCTTGACGCCATATCCGAGGCAAGAGATTTGACTCCGGCTAGGGTTGACTCCCGGTCTTCTGATGCCGAAGTTGCATCCGGTCTTGAAGCCAGATTCCAGGTAAGAGCCAACCCAGGGATCGGGCTGAAAAGAGAGTCTGAAGTCAAGGGTTCAAGGTTTTTAGGATTCTCAGGCAAGGCCGAGAATCCAGGGAAGATCAGATTGCCCTGAGTATTAGGAACTTACTCCAGGTTACTGAACCTGATCTGGTGCTCAGGGGCGAAGCTATCGACCTAGTCGAGATGACCGGTCGAGTTGGCGTGCAGAACGATGCTGCTGAGCGTGAAGAGCTGCCAGGAATGAAGATGTCCCCGGTACGGATGCTATCTCTGATGATTAGGAAAGCCATCGATCCCTTGGCGATCCAACAACGGAACTCTCAATGAAACCACCAATGTCGATGTCAAAACCAGCGGATCTCGGGTAGGGGGTCCAGAGCTATGGATCTTGGATCAATGGGGAACAAGGAATGAAGAAGACAGTGTTTACCCAGGTTTGGACCCTCTAGAAGAGGTACAACCCTACGTCCTGCTTGATTATATTGAAGTGTATATAATGATTATAGAGTCAATCCACCACGAGATCAGATGAACTAAACCCTAGATGAGTAGGATGGTGGTTGTTCTTCTAGCCTCTACGGACTAAACCCTTTGGTTTATATAGACACCAGTGGTACTAGGGTTATACATGGTTGGTTATGATACGTCTCCAACGTATCTATAATTTTTGATTGTTACATGCTATTATATAATCCATCTTGGATGTTTTATATGCATTTATTTGCTATTTTATGTGATTTTTGGGACTAACCTATTAACCTAGAGCCCAGTGCCAGTTTCTGTTTTATCTTCTTTTTGAGTTTCGCAGAAAAAGAATATCAAACGGAGTCCAAACGAGCTGAAAATTTACAGTAATTATTTTTGGACCAGAAGAAGCCCACGGAGCAACAAAATAGGGCCAGAAGAGTCCGGAGCCAACCAAAAGACAGGAGGACGCGCCCTACCCCCTGGGCGCCCCCCCCTATGTTGTGACTGAATCGAAGACTCCCTGACTTGTTCCAGAGGCCAACACCTCTTATATATCCCCAAACTTCCAGAACAGAACCTAGATCGGGAGTTCCGCCACTGCAAGCCTCTGTAGCCATCAAAAACCAATCAGGACCCTGTTCCGGCACCCTGTCGGAGGGGGAAATCATCACCAGTGGCCATCTTATAATTCCGGCGCTCTCCATGACGAGGAGGGAGCAATTCACCCTCGGGGCTGAGGGTATGTACCAGTAGCTATGTATTTGATCTCTATCTCTCTCTCTCTCTCTCTTTCTCTCTCTCTCTCGTGTTCTTGATTTGGCATGATCTTGATGTACCGCGAGCTTTGCTATTATAGTTGGATCTTATGATGCTTCTCCCCCTCTACCTTCTTGTAATGGATTGAGTTTTCCCATTGAAGTTATCTTATCGGATTGAGTCTTTAAGGATTTGAGAACACTTGATGTATGTCTTGCATGTGCTTATCTGTGGTGACAATGGGATATTCACGTGATCCACTTGATGTATGTTTTGGTGATCAACTTGCGGGTTCTGTGACCTTGTGAACTTATGCATAGGGGTTGGCACACGTTTTCGTGTTGACTCTCCGGTAGAAACTTTGGGGCACTCTTTGAAGTTCTTTGTGTTGGTTTGAATAGATGAATCTGAGGTTGTGTGTTGCATATCATATACTCAAACCCGCGGATACTTGTGGTGACATTGAAGTATAGGTGACATTAGAGTTTTGGTTGATATGTGTCTTAAGGTGTTACTTTAGTACGAACTTTAGGGATGTTTGTGGCACTTATAGGAATAGCCCAATAGATCAATCAGAAAGAATAACTTTGAGGTGGTTTCGTACCCTACAATAATCTCTTTGTTTGTTCTCCGCTATTAGTGACTTTGGAGTGATTCTTTGTTGCACATTGAGGGATTGTTCTATGATCTAATTACATTATCATTGTTGAGAGAACTTGCACTAGCGAAAGTATGAACCCTAGGCCTCGTTTCGAAGCAGTGCAATACCGTTTTCGCTCACTTTTGTTACTTTCTACCTTGCTGTTTTTATATTTTCAGATTATAAAAACCTATACCTACCATCCATATTACGCTTGTATCACCATCTCTTCGCTGAACTATTGCACCTATACAATTTACCTTTGTATTGGGTGTGTTGGGGACACAAGAGACTCTTTGTTATTTGGTTGCAGGGTTGTTTGAGAGAGAACATCTTCATCCTATGCCTCCCACGGATTGATAAACCTTAGGTCATCCACTTGAGGGAAATTTTCTACTGTCCTGCAAAACTATGCGCTTGGAGGCCCAACACGAGTCTACAAGAAGAAGGTTGTGTAGTAGACATCAAGCTCTTTTCTGGCGCCATTGCCGGGGAGGTGAGTGCTTGAAGATATATCTTTAGATCTTGCAATCGAATCTTTTAGTTTCTTGTTTTATCACTAGTTCAGTTTATAAAAGAAAACTACAAAAAAATGGAATTGAGGTTGCCTTATATGCTTCATCTTTCTAATGTTTTTCGTGAAAATGATGGAAAGGAAAATTGTGCTCAAGTGCTAGAAGAAGAAGTCAACAAATTGTTTGGCACTAAATATTTGAATGATGACCATGATTGCAATGTTGCTAGTATGAATTCCTTGTATATCCATGATGCTAATGATGTGCAAAGCCACAAGCTTGGGGACGCTATGTTTGATGAATATGATATTTTTAGTCCCCCAAGTTTTGATGAGAATATTTATTATGATGAAAGCAGACCTCCTATTTATGATGATTATATTGATGAAAGTGGGTTTGGAAGAGTGTCAACTTAAGCAAGTAATGATCCCACTATTTTGGAGGGTGTTGAATCTTATTGTGATAATTATGAAAGTGGATTTGGAGAGGTCATGACTTTATTTAGTGATGAATCCACTATTTTGGAAGAGGTTCCAATTGATTATGAGAACAAAGTTGCTATCTATGATGATTATTGTGATGACATGTATGCTATAAATAATAATGATAACCATGAAACTTGTCATCTTGATTTTAATTTTCAATTGGATTATGCCTCGCATGATAGTTATTTTGTTGAGTTTGCTCCCACTACTATTCATGAGAAGATATTTGCTTATGTGGAGAGTAATAAAATTTCTATGCTTGTGGCTCATGAAAAGAATGCTTTATGTGATGGTTATATTGTTGAATTCATTCATGATGCTGCTGAAAATTATTATGAGGGAGGAACATATGCCTGTAGGAATTGCAATAATATCAAGTTTCCTCTCTATGTGTTTAAAGTTTTGAAGTTATGCTTGTTTTGCCTTCCTATGATAGTTGATTCTTGTTCCCATAAATTGTTTGCTCAAAAAATCCCTACGCATAAGAAGTGGATAAGACTTAAATATGCTAGTCATATTCTTCATGATACTCTCTTTCTAGTTCAATTCTTATATTTTATGTGAGCATCATTGACATCATCATGCCTAGCTAAAAAGGCATTAAAGAAAAGCGCTTGTTGGGAGACAACCCAATATTTATACTTATTGTTTTTGTGTGTTCACATGATTAAGCTACTGTAGTAATCATTTTTATAGCTTTTGTTTCAATAAAGTGCCAAGTAAAGCCTTTGGGATAGTGTGGATGATAGTTGACTTGATTCTGTGCAGAAACAGAAACTTTTGCGTTCAGTCCCGAAAATTTGAAACTTCACTGGAACGTGATTTTGATCTGAATTTTTTTACACATAATTGATGTACAAATTACCTAGACTTACCTAATTTTTCAGAATTTTCGTAGTTACATAAGTATGGAAAGTTTCCAGATTACTACAGACTGTTCTGTTTTTGACAGATTCTGTTTTCTACGTGTTGTTTGCTTATTTTGATGAATCTATGAGTAGTATCGGAGGGTATGAACCATGGAGAAGTTGGAATACAGTAGATATAAATCCAATATGAATTTAGAATGAGTTCACAACAGTACCTAAGTGGTCATTTTATTTTCTTATACTAACGGAGCTTACAAGTTTTCTGTGAAGTTTTGTGTTGTGAAGTTTTCAAGTTTTGGGTGAAGTTTCAATAGACTACGAAACAAGGAGTGGCAAGAGCCTAAGATTGGGGATGCCCAAGGCACCCGAAGGAAATATTCAAGGACAACCAAGCAACTAAGCTTGGGGATGTCCCGGATGGCATCCCCTCTTTCGTTTTCGTTCATCGGTAACCTTACTTGGAGCTATATTTTTATTCACCACATGATATGAGTTTTGCTTGCAGCATCATTTTATTTTTTTATATTTGCTTGATGTTATTCAGAGACATGTTTTCTATCTTTTAGTTCAATAAAAGTCAAGTATAGCCTTTACCATGCTTATTTTACAAGTCTATACGTTGCTGTTTTGAAAACAGAAAGTTTGCTGTTATGTTTTGAATAATGGTGAATAGTCAGAACATGATAAAATCTTGAAATTTTGACACAATGAGTAACAATAAATTTTCTACAGTGTGGTAAATTTTCAGAATTTTTGGAGTTAGGGAAGTATGATTCCTCTTGCATTCTTTAGAGACTGTCCTCTTTAGACAGATTGCTGTTATGTTTGCATTGTTTGCATATGTTTGCTTGTTTAATGATTCTATTTGAGGATAGGAGTGTTAAATATGCAGAGGAGTTTAGTAGGCAATATCAAATAATAATTTTAGTGATTTTCTACAGTAGAGAATCATAAGTTTATTGCGTTGATTTATACTAACTTACCTCACGAGTTCTTGTTGAGTTTTGTGTGGATGAAGTTTTTAAGATTTAGGGAAACCGTGATATAAAAGGAATTAGGGAGACACAAAAGCTCAAGCTTGGGGATGCCCAAGGCATCTGTAATTAATATTTCAAGAAGTCTCAAGCATCTAAGCTTGGGGATGCCCTGGTTGGCATCCCGCCTTTCTTCTTCAACAACTATCAGTGAGTTTTGGTTGAGCCTACGTTTTTTACTTCTTCACATGATATGTGCTATCCTTGAAATGTCATTTTATTTTGCTTTGATTTCTGTTTGAATAAAATCCCAAGATTTGAAATTCTTAAATGTTGGAGAGTCTTCACATAGTTGCATAATTATTCAACTACTCATTGATCTTCACTTATATCCTTTGGAGTAGTTTGTCATTTGCTCTAGTGCTTCACTTATATCTTTTTAGAGTACGACGGTGGTTTTATTTTGAAGAAATTGATGAACTCTCATGTTTCACTTATATTATTTTGAGAGTCTTAAACAACATGGTAATTTTCTTAGGTTATGAATTTAGTCCTAATATGATGGGCATCCAAGAGGGATATAATAAAAACTTTCATATAAAGTGCACTGAATACTATTGGAAGTTTGATTCCTTACGATTGTTTTGAGATATGAGGATGGTGATATTAGAGTCATGCTAGTGTGTAATTGTGGATTGTAGAAATACTTCAATGACAATGAGTCCGGCGCGTAGATTGTCTTTGGCATTGCAAGGCAGGTTCCTTCTCCGAATAGTCCAAGGTAGATTTTGAACACACGAATCATGTCTGGCTCTGCAAAATAAATTCCACGTATCACCGTAGATAGCACAATATTCCACAAATCTAACCTGCTGACAACTTTTCATAGCGTGACATCACGCCGTGGCCCGGTCATTATACGATTCGTTTTTCCCAGCCTGCTACTGCACGTATTGCGAGGCGGTTTTATCGGCACGTCTTGTCGAAGCAGAGATCATGTCCCCCTTATCACGGGATTCTCATCAATACGGGTGTCGGTAACCCAACCGTGCCGTTAATATGACTCCTCGGTTTTAGGCAAGTTCCAAACGGCCACGCGGAGGACGCTTGATATTCACCCTCTTTATAAAGAGGTCAAGACTGGTCCTTTACTTCCCACGCTCGATCCTTCCCTTCTCCTACCTCGAGTTCCAACACCCAAGGTTCAATCTAAGCACTCCGGACCTTCAACCATGTCCGGATCCAACCTTCAAGGCCGGTGGATGGCCTCCTCTGTCACAGAGGAGGACATCAAGAAGCTTAGGGAGGCTAGGTATCTGACCGCCAAAATCCCGCACAGGCTGCCTGCTCAAGGGCAGGTTATCCCCACTCCCGAACCCAATGAGAGTGTTGTATTTGTTTCCCACTTCCTCCGAGGGATAGGCTTTAGTCTTGATCCATTCGTTAGAGGGCTCATGTTCTATTACGGGCTAGATTTCCATGATCTAGCTCCAGATTCCATCCTTCACATCTCGTCGTTTATCGTCGTGTGTGAGGCCTTCCTCCGCATTACCCCTTACTTTGGCTTATGGCTCAAGACCTTTAATGTGAAGCCGAAGATGATCGACGGGTGACACGCAGAGTGTGGAGGTGCTATAATAAGCAAAGGTGCCAATGCCTTATGGCCAAAGGGTTCCTTCCCGGAAGTGTCCGACCTATGGCAACGGGAGTGGTTCTACATCACAACACCCTGAGGTACAAAGCGGGCAGCCGCCCCAGCCTTCCGCTCTGCCCCTCCACCACAACTGGCATCATGGGTCAACAAAGGGCTAGACTGGGGGCCAGTTAATGACGTGCCGACACTGCAAAGCCGCATCCGAGATCTCCTCAAGATGGATATCAGTCTCGTCAAAGTAATTCATGTAATGTTAGTTCACTAGGTCCTGCCATGCCAACATCAATCTCTCCGTATGTGGGAGTTCAACCAGGAAGGACCGCGAACCATTCAGCACTTCTTCGGCATGACGCTCAAAGGGATGTATGGATTATTCTTCGGATCACGAATAAAGTGTCCTGACACCACCGAGGATGCGGGTCTCAACTGCAACCGTCCAGATACCCAGGTAAGTAACTCCGCGACCGATCATGTTGTCTTTATATTTGTCACAACGTTATTCTGAAAAACTTCTCTCAGCTAGGACTGGATAAGAAAGGCGGAGAGGATCAGGTGTACGTCCCCTCTTCCCGAAGGCTCACCGGATCCCGTACTAACCAGGATGCTGGCTCGCGCACCGTATCAAGTGCCATCAGGAGAAGACGAGGGGAGTAATAGGGAAGCTGAAAGTGGGCTTCATACGTTACACATCCAAACCAGGGGAATTAGTGCCACCACGAAGGAGGATGATCGGGGAGGTGAATCTAGAATCCCCTCTCCCCACGGGAAGAAAAGGGCCGCCCCTGAAGACCTGGAAATGGAGGTTTCGAAAAGAGGGAAGAAACCTTCACCAGGGGGCCCTGCCCCGGAGGGCATCTTTACCGCACAGTGCCCACAAGGGGGTCAGCCGTCAGCCGAGCTGTAAGTGAACAAAGGCACATTGGTAAATATGCCCTGTTCTTTTCCTGAGAATAACAACCGAGACATATGTTTTGCAGTCCTGCTCATAGCCCTTCTCCACAATGTTCGTCTTCAGGGGATCTTCTTCGGAGATGATGGAGAGCGAAACGCCTCCTCCTGCTTCCCCGCCTCGTGAGACGGACAACCCTGAGGTGTCGTCGCGGAGGATTTCTCCTGATCCAAAAAGGCCAGAGGGTAACTCCTCGGCCGCCCAAAGTCCGGAGTTCTCGGCTCCTAAGGAAACCAACGGAAAAAGCCCGGGACTGTTTGGTGCACAACCGGACACATTGATGGATCTTCTGGAGTAAGCGGCTATCTTAGAGGCGCATCGTACCTTAATGGGTACGGTGGTTGAGAGGATCTCATCCGCCAAAAGTGGGTTGAATGAAGCTTTCACAAGCCTGCTAAGAGGCTTTGAGGTACGCAAAGTGATATATATATTTTTGATTGTACCACACATGCAAGGTGTGCCTTGTATAGATAGTAGTCCCTGAGACTCTGGTTGCCATCCAGACGCGGCGAGCAGAGGATCATAGTCTCAGGTAATAACAACGTTGCTTTTGTGCACATGCGGCTGCAGATCCGGCGGCTGACCGAACTGCTGATTTTGCCGAATTGAGGCGGCAGCTTGACGTGGCGGATGCGGACATCACGCTTGTGAACAAGCGACTTGACGAGGCACAGGGTATGTATATTCGGGTGGTCAGCAGATATTAAGAGGAGCATGATGCTAGTATTTATAATATGCTTTGACTATAGATGGAGCTGCCGCCATGGAGACCCTTCGGGCAGAACTTGCCCGAGCCAAAGAACAAGCCAGAAGAAGTGATGCGGCCGCCCTGAAGGCAGCCGAAGAGTTAAAAGCCGAACAGGCTGCTCATCGCTAGAGCAAAGATAAAATAGCCAACATGGCTCTTGAGCTACAAAATGCTGCCAGCCGATATGAGCTCCTCGAAAGGGAAAGCCAAGCGAAAGCGGCTGACCTAAAGAAGGCCTTGGAAGCAGCCAAGGAAACTCGCTCTGAAATCAGAGCGGTACGGGAGGAGCTTCGCCAAGCCTAAGATATCGCGGCTGGGAAGCCCTTTTTATTGCGGAAGAAGTTCGGCGATCTGAAGTATGCCCCTCTTGATCACTTGTGGAGTTCTGCAGACGCATCCTTGGATTTAGCAAAGAGTGCTGCTGATGTACTGAGTATTTCAAAGATTAGAAAGATCATGAGGTGGAAAGATTGTTCTGGTCGCAGTTCAGTAATCCAAGGCATCCGCCACTGTTGAATGAGCAAATGGCCGAGTGGGCCGAGCTCCATAGGTTGTCTGGGCTTGCCATGAAGGCTGTCGTGGATCGTCTGTGGATGAAGGAACCAAGTCTGGATAGTTATTTTGGTCTAGTGCAATGATTTCTTCATGCTGTGCCGCATATCGATGCTGTCAAGAGGTCAGCGTGCATAGAGGGTGTGCGAATGGCTCTTGCCCGTGTTAAAACATATTGGGCAAAGATGGAGGCCGCCGAAATTGCAACCAGGGGTCTGCCCGGAGGCCAGGACTCGCCCGAGCACTATTTTGAAGAAGTCCTAGAAGGTGCCTGTTTAATAGAGGCTCAGTGCTCAAAGAATACCATGTTCCAGTGACATGTATCTTGATTGTAAAAACAACGCTTTTAATAATAAAGGCTATATTTATACTTTTGCCCATAAAGTATTGTAGTGCCTCATGTGCGGCCGTTCATGTATGTATGTATATAACCTGAAAGTTTGCAGTCGTCGGCTTTAGCCCCCACGCATATAATGAGGGGGTGTTCGGTAAAAGCGCGTAATCACACTTGATCCAACGTCTTGGTCCGTTAAGGAGGTGATAGCGCGGCAAACAAGGCAATCGGACTATATAGCTTTAACACTTTCACTTAGCCATAGGAGTTTGACGGTCACTAGTAGAAAAGGGGCCAATGGTCCAAGCCGGTCCAGCCCATTAGTCCCGGTTCAATCTAGAACCCGGACCAATGGGGGCACTGGACCCGGTTCGTAAGCCCCGGGGGCCGGCCGGGCCACGTGGGCCATTGGTCCCGGTTCGTCTGGACCTTTTGGTCCCGGTTGGTGGGGCTAACCGGGACCAATGGGCCTCGCTCCTGGCCCACCACCATTGGTCCCGGTTGGTGGCTCGAACCGGGACCAAAGGCTGACCATTCGTCCCAGGTCGTGCCATCAACCAGGACTAAAGGGTTGGTCCACGTTGCGATCAGAGTTTAGTCCCACCTCGCCAACCGAAGGGAAATCGGACCGGTTTATAAGCCCCTCCCTCTCTACCTTATTGAGCTCCTCTGAAAATGAAAATAGATGCCCTTATATAGGGAATTTAGCATAAATTCATACGGATTTCTGTTGAAATTCGTTATGAATTTAAGTTGGATTTCCTCTATAAGCGCATCTCTACTCATTTCTGAGTAGTTTTTTATATAGTTTTTTTTCTTTTTCTGCTATATTTATTTTTTTTCTTTTTATTTCTGAGTTGTAATAAGCCATTAAAAATAAGCATATATGCTCCTTTTTTAGTACAGTTAATCACAACTATTTTTTGCTTCTATTCATTTCTGAGTAGTTTTCTATATTTGTTTTTCTTTTCTGTTATATTTATTCTTTTGTTTTTATTTCTGAGTTGTAATAAGTCATTAAAAATAAGCATCTATGCTATTTTTTTAGTAAAGTTAATCGAAATTATTTTTTCTTCTATTTATTTCTGAGTGGTTTTTATATAGTTTTTTTTTCTTTTTTGCTACATTTATTTTTTTCTTTTTATTTCTGAGTTGTAATAAGTCATTAAAAATAAAAAAGAGGCGCAATGCTCATTAATTTGCTTCAAGCCTTTCGGAATAGTGTCAACTGCACTGCACATAGCTCTGTGCAGTCTACCGTATTCCTCAAGGCTTGAAGCTAACCAACGTGCAGGAGCATTGAGCCTCTTCGTCATCGTGTCTGCACTCAGGGCTTATAAACAGCTGCGAGTGCCTCTCGCTTGGCGAGGTGGGACTAAAAAAATAGCAGCAGGAAGAATAAACAAAAAAATAGCTGCAGAAAATAAAAAAGTAGTTACACGGGTCCATTGGTACCGGTTCATGGCACCAACCGGTACCAATGCCACTCTTTGGTCCCGGTTGGTTGGACCAACCGGGACGAATGCTCATCTTTAGTCCCGCGCAAACAGCTGAACACGTCACGGTCGCCACTGATACACCTCAGCGCCATGCTGCAAAGTACCACCAGCCGACACAACTTGAAGCCCTTGGTGGATCTGTCGTGCGTAGCACACCTCCGACCAAGCATGACCAAGCATAGCACCTGTCGGCCAGGCATGACTGGACAACTCCACCGAAGCTCCGTGCAAGACGAAACCGCTCCTCCTTCCTCTGACTTCCAGCGCTGCTCCACAAAACAATGCTCCCAAGAGAGAAACAACACCGCAGTGCCGCCATCGTCCGGTCTGGAACACCAGATCCTAGGGTTTCCCTCGGAGCAATACGAGTGGGTCAACGGTAGTCACACGACGATGCCTTCATCATGGTAACGACATGGAACACCGCCATCGCCCGCCGTCAGCTCGGTTTTCACCGGCAACTACGTCTCCCCGACTCGCAGCTGGTACCAGATGACGGATCCCGGGATCCGAACACCCAGCCTCAGGCCGACCACCTCTGACTTAAGAGATGACCACCATCGCCGGCTGCAACGGTGAGAACAGATCTGATGTATGCTATTTTTTTAGTAAAGTTAATCAAAATTATTTTTTCTTCTATTTAATTCTGAGTGGTTTTTTATATAGTTTTTTTTTCTTTTCTGCTACATTTATTTTTTTTCTTTTTATTTCTGAGTTGTAATAAGTCATTAAAAATAAAAAAGAGGCGCAATGCTCGTTAATTTGCTTCAAGCCTTTTGGAATAGTCTCAACTGCACTGCACATAGCTCTGTGCAGTCTACCGTATTCCTCAAGGCTTGAAGCTAACCAACGTGCAGGAGCATTGAGCCTCTTCGTCATCGTCTCTGCACTCAGGGCTTATAAACAGCTGTGAGTGCCTCTCGCTTGGCGAGGTGGGACTAACAAAATAGCTGCAGGAAGAATAAACAAAAAAATAGCTGCAGAAAATAAAAAAGTAGTTACACGGGTCCATTGGTACCGGTTCATGGCACCAACCGTACCAATGCCACTCTTTGGTCCCGGTTGGTGGCTCCAACCGGGACGAATGCTCATCGTTAGTCCCGGTTGGAGCCACCAACTGGGACCAAAGGTCTTCGTTTCCCGCCCTTTGCGCTGCTGAAAAGAGGCCTTTGGTCCCGGTTGATCGCTCCAACCGGGACTAAAGGTTGCATTAGTCCCGGTTGGAACGACCAACCGGGACCAATGCTTCTGCTATATATACTGGACTTAGCAGTTTTTGCCAAGACCCATCTCTTTCTCGCCCCGACGCCTCTGCTCCTCGTCGCCGTCGCCGCCGAGCCCTGCCCCGCGCCGCCCCGAGCCCGCCGTGGTCGCCCGCGCACGTCGTCGCCGCCCCCATCGCCGCCCGCGTCCCGTGCCGCCCCGACGTCGTCGCCAGCCGTCGCCCCCGCGCTGCCCCGAGCCCGCGCGCCGTCCCCCTCGCCGCCCCGAGCCCACGCCGTCCCCGTCGCCGCCCCGAGCCCGCTGTCCTCGTCGCCCCTGCCCCGCGCGCCGCCCCGAGCCCGTCGTCGCCCCCTGCCCCGCGCCGCTCGACGCCGATGTGAGCGTTTTTTTTATTTTTGTTAGATTTTTTTAGATTCTTTTTGTAGTTCATAGATTTTTTTTGTTAGGTTAGATGCGTAGTAATTTAGATATGTAGTTCATAGATTTTTTTTGTTAGATTAGATTTTTTTTGTTAGATTAAATGTGTAGTAATTAATTTGTTCATATTATGTTAGATTTTTTTTGTTAGATTAATTAGATTTTTTTGTTAGATTAGAGATGTGTAGTAATTAATTTGTTCATATTATGTTAGATTTTTTTCCTGTTAATAGATTTTTCGGGTGATATTATTATTGAATATGCATGTTTGGTGATATTATTGTTAATAGATTTTTTTGGTGATATTTAGATTGTGTAATTAATTTTGTTCATAGAATTTTAATGATTTTTTTGTTCATAGTATTTAGAAAAAGGAAAAAAAGAAGAAGTAGTTTATATATAGTTGAACTAGCTAGTTGATTTAATAAACTAATTTATTTTACTATATAATGAAGTAGTTTGTTTTTAGTAAGTACTACTTATTTATTTATAGTAAGTGCTTAATTAGTAGTAGAACTAGATAGTTGATTTAATTAGATTTTTTTTGTTAGATTAGATTTTTTTTGTTAGATTAAATGTGTAGTAATTAATTTGTTCATATTATGTTAGTTTTTTTTGTTAGATTAATTAGATTTTTTTGTTAGATTAGATATGTGTAGTAATTAATTTGTTCATATTATGTTAGATTTTTTTTTCTGTTAATAGATTTTTTTGGTGATATTATTATTGAATATGCATGTTTGGTGATATTATTGTTAATAGATTTTTTTTGGTGATATTTAGATTGTGTAATTAATTTTGTTCATAGAATTTTAATGATTTTTTTGTTCATAGTATTTAGAAAAAGGAAAAAAAGAAGAAGTAGTTTATATATAGTTGAACTAGGTAGTTGATTTAATAAACTAATTTATTTTACTATACATAGAAGTAGTTTGTTTTTAGTAAGTACTACTTATTTATTTATAGTAAGTGCTTAGTAGTTGAACTAGATAGTTGACTTAATTAATAAAACTACTTTTATTTAACTATATATAGAAGTAGTTCCCGCGTCGACGTCGGCGATGCCTATCCCGCATCCTCGTCGTCGTCGACTCGGCGGTGGAGGCCTGCTTGATCAGGGCCATGTTCGGGACTGGGCTCCGCCGGGTTGGTATTGGGAGGTGCTACCTTCCGGGGGACGTAGGTTGGTGAGGAGGCAGCCCGTTGTTGACCCGATCCTTGTTTGGTGGCGGTCGCGTGGGCCAGTGACGGTGGTGAGGCATCCGGACACCGCGGAGGTGGTACGTCACCGTGTCAGCGAGGAGGACGAGCACGTCCGTCGCTACATGGTTGCATTGGAGGGGAGGTTCGACAATACCTGGCAGGTTCTTCAGGGATCTCACTGGAGCTATGATCCTGTGATGGTTCCTTATCTTTGGGTGTCCACCGCCCGCGTCGATACCCGTCGGGCGCTACGGTTCTAGTTGTATTAGTGATAATATTCGACGATGTACGGACACCAAGAGATGATATACTTTTGCTTATAATTATTGAATGCATGCTAATTTGAATACTATACTTTATTTTATGATTTGGTTTTGCTTATTTTATGATTTGGTTTTGCTTATTGAATGCTCATATTGGATAAGTTCTCCTTCATTCCCGTGTGCTAGACAATTTGGTATAATGATGCATTCGGGAATGAAAGAGGAGCTACGTACGTACATCGATAGTCAACCCGTGATTAATAATAATGATCTAGTTTAATATTTGAATTATGAACGTAGGCCGGAAATGTCGTACTCATCGGACGACGAAAACCGCCCGGGGGAGTGCGACTGGTGCCACGACGACCGAGGTATCTGCGACAGGTTCATTGAGCTGGACGAAGATCAGCGCTTCAGCATTAAGCTCGAGGAGACCTGCGATGTTCATACGGTACGCAACGACGACAATAGTTTTTTTCATAATTAAGCACGACTTCAACTATTTTAACGTGTATTTTTCATCTTTTCCAATTCGACTAGCTTATCCCATGATTTGCAAGACGCTATGTCTTGGAGAGGATGGGTTTTGAAGACCATGAAAATTTCGAAACCAAAAAAATTATCCTAAGTACCCATCATGGTGTGGATTTTCAAGTAAAGTTGTACAATGCTCAGAATGTAACCCATTTTGGTTGCAAAAATTGGGATGCATTTTGCAAGATGTATGGTCTTGATGAGGGTATGCTTGTCACCATGGATCTTGGTGATCCTACAATCGAGCAAGAGACACCTTCGATTTGGATCCTTGTGGATACACCTCCAGTTCTTCCCTCATGTGAGCTAAACATAGTTATTAAGTAATTTATATTGTTTATTTCAAAATATATAGTTGACAACTTATCTCCATTGACAGCTTATTTTCATTCTTCAAAGAATGTGCGGAAGATGGTAGACAGAACGTACTACACCGAAGGCTCCGAATTAACTTATCAGGAGAAAAATCATCTGGTCGGATTTTGTATTGATCTTGAGAATTACAATATCTACAATCAAATTCCTCAACATTATGGTCAATATGTGCCACTAGTGCACGTGTTGAACTACAGTAACTACCATGGAGATACCCTGGTAAGATTATTTTTTACTATTACAACATCCGTGCATCTTTTTGCACACTTCTAAAACTAGTACATCATTGCTAACTACGAAGTTATTACTATGTTTTTCAACAGATAATCCCGAATGATTGTGTGCCTCATCTGATGTATATGCATGGTAGCCTTCATGTTTTGAACATACGACCAGGTCGTCCTACGAATCTCAACTGTCCATACCGGGTTTCTAAAAGAAGTGGAGACATAACAATCAAAGAATGGAAAAAATGTATGGACAGTCGTAAGGAGCTTCTTGGAAGCAATAAGCAGCGAAGGGCAAGAATTGGAGACAGGATGATCACCATTCTTCATAATGGAGAGTCAGGGTCTATATTGTTTTATGCTATTTTACCTTAAGGGTGTTTAGGTCCTACCTGATACTGATGATCACGTGCTAAGAACAATTATGTAGGGTTGGGTTCGATGACTATATATGAGGATGATGATCGTATGACTTATTATTAATAACGAGTAGAAGTTGTATGATGATGCATGATTAGTAGGACTTGTTATTATATATATATGATGATGTATGATGCAAAGCATGCATGAGCATGTTATATCTGCGGGTGCAATGAACATAGCAGCAACGTTGATAAACCAAGGACGAAGATAAGAGAGGACACTTCTCTCTATTAGCTAGCTATAACAACAACCTAAAAATAACCCCCAAAACCCCTAAAGCAACCACTTTTGTAAAAAAAAACTGACTTTTGGTCCCGGTTGGAGCCTCCAGCCGGGACCAAAGGCCCCGTGACTGGGCTCGGCGCAGAGGGCCACGTGGAGGCACATTGGTCCCGGTTCGTGTTTGAACCGGGACTAATGGGTGGAGGAATTAGTAACGACCCATTAGTCCCGGTTCTTGAACCGGGACTAAAGGCCCTTACGAACCGGGTCTAATGGGTGGTTTTCTACTAGTGGGTGGGGCTACTATATAGCCCCTAGTATGTCCGCGCTCATCCAAATAGGTGCGTGTACATACGTGACCGGGAAACCAGTCCTTCGTTAATGCGGAGGAATCGCGAGGATTCCGCTGGGTCATCGAGTGGTTGACCAGTCTCTCGCTTTATCATGACAGTCAGTTTTCGGCTTTCTCTACTGAGGTGCTCATCCAGATGAACCAGGGCACAATCGCAGTAGTTCTCCCGGTGCCACCTTAGCCGATAGAGCGGAACGTAAGTTAGCAAAACATGGGAGCCGGGCAAACCCAACTATTGACCAAACACATGATTCGGAGCTGATGCATATAAGGCCAAACTCGCGACGCCGAACACTCCCGAAGGTATTCAGACTTTAAAACATATACTGGGCTGAGTATCGCCCTTGATAATGATCCCTGAATTTCCAGGTACGTGCATTAGTCTGGCGCGACGAAAGAGCAGCTGTGGTGAGAGCATAGTTCTCAAAAACACATTGGTTGCTGCCCTTGGAACATCTATTTTAGATCGGCGAATAATAAACTTGCCAATAATGCCGACCAACAGGGTTTGAGCCAACAAGAGATGAAAAAAAGGTTTACGCAGGGTCTTAATCTAAAAAGAAACCTTTGAATGGGGCCCTGCTGCACGTCTGCGCCTTTGTCTCCGTTGTGCCGTATCCTGGAAGGGTGTAGCACCATGGTCATCTGAAAAGAAAAAAGGAAAAACCTAGGTGAAAGAGTCTGGTGTGACCGTGCATAATGTTGGTTAAACTTAATGAACCATAAAAATTCAATTTATTTGATTGTAGATAGGACCGAGCCGAACTATGGATTCTTTTCGTGCGGGCAGCCCCTAGCACCACATATGGGGGTATAGCCGTTTAGTCAAGCTCAGGTTTATCTGGGCTGCTACAAATAGTGGTGCGCCGAACACGTCTAGCCGTGGCCGTGGCCTTGACGACCGATTAGATACTTGGGTTAGAGAGGCTGGTCAGTGGTTCGGCTGCTAGAGCCGCCACGTATTCTTCCGCACGCAGGGAGCACTCTGTATTTCCGCTAATTGTGATGATGCCACGTGGACCAGGCATCTTAAGCTTAAGATAAGCGTAATGCGGAACTGCATTAAAATGAGCGAAGGCTGCTCTTTCGAGTAGTGCATGGTAGCCGCTTCGGAATGGAGCGATATCAAAGATTAGTTCTTCGCTTCGGAAGTTGTCGGGAGAACCGAATACAACCTCTAGTCTTAGAGAGCCCGTGCAGTGGGCCTCTACACCTGGTATTACCCCTTTAATGGTGGTATTGCTTAGGCTGATTCTTGACGGGTCTATCCCCATCTTGCGGATAGTTTCCTGATATATCAAATTAAGACTATTGCCGCCGTCCATGAGGACTCGGGTGAGATGGTATCCATTGATTATTGGGTCGAGCACCAAGGAGCCGAACCTCCATGCTGGATACTAGTCGGATGATCCCTGTGATTGAAAGTGATCAGGCAGGCAGACCATGGATTGAATTTGGTGGCGACGGGTTCTACAGCGTATACGTCTCGGAGTGCGCTTTGCGCGTCCTCTTTGGTATGTGTGTGATGTAAATCATGTTCATTGTTTTGTGCTCTGGTGGAAATTTTTTCTGTCCCCTAGTGTTCGGCTGGCGAGGCTCGTCCTCGTCTTTAGTTGGCGCTTCCCTCCCCTTGTGTTTGGCGTTTAGCTTGCTGGCCTGCTTGAAGACCCAGCATTCTCTGTTGGTGTGATTTGCAGGTTTCTCGAGGGTGCCGTGAATCTGACATGATTTGTTTAGAATTTTGTTTAGGCTGGACGGTCCATCTCTGCTGCCTTTAGATGGCTTTTCCCGTTGACTGGGTCAAGAGCCCCTGAATTTGGCATTTACCACCGTGTTGTCTGGGCTGTCTTCATTATTTCGACGCTTGTTTTTATTGCGTCGCGGCTTCCCGTTGCCATCCCTGACTTCGGATGTGCCTGGGTCGCTGGTGCCACTACGGGCAAACCAACTGTCCTTGCCCGCGTAGAAGCGGGTCATAAGGCTTGTTAGGGCTGCCATTTGTGGCACCCCGGCTCAGAGCGACCGGTTTACCTTGCATTACCAGCCTAGAGACCTTGTCTTCTGGCAACACACAACAACATGGTACAGAAAACAACCGCTTTATTCATGCTAGCGGAACATGGTTCATATTACAACAGTTAGCGAGGCCAAGCGGCACACATGGTGTGGCTGAACAATATGTACATTATTTAGTGAACATAAAGGGGCCTCGATCATGACAACTACTCGGCAGGGGAACAACATCGTAGCGGGACTCCATAGCACAAGGACACCGACGTGGACACGGTCTAGACTCGGACATCACTCCTTTCCAACGGGACTTTCCTGAAATCTGGCATGACACGCCAGGTCAGTACATTGAATGTACTTGGAAGCTCACAATAAGCATAAACAAGATGACAGTCAATATTATGATATTTATCCAATTTAATCAACAATGCAACTATATAACCAACATGCTGTGACATTGCTCAACAGGTACTCATTCTCCCGACTTGCTTACCAGGTGTGACTAACAAACATAATATTACCAAAACATACTCGTGATCCTTACGGCGATCACAACCCGACCATGTCATGGCCCGTGATTCTTACGGCGATCACAACCCGACCAACTCGTGGCCCGTGATCCTTACGGCGATCACAACCCGACAATCCATGTCCAACTCAACACGATGACCTCACTGTCATCCTTAGTGCAATTTAGTGTGCATATTTATTAAGTGTTGACCCATGGTGTACCTTACTTTCGAGCGTGTCCATATCCGTGGACTCGGCTATCGATAGATTGAAAACACTCTGCAGAGGTTAGTACATTGTACCCACACTACGGAACCCATGGCCTCACAATCCCATTCGGGTGGACCAACAGCGTTCCGATGAAACCATTTCACTGTCATGACACTCTCCCGGCCCTTCCGACTCAGACCCCACCAGGCTAGTCCTGGGTGGCCCCGAGTCTACCTCCAGACACCTCGACCACCGTCGTGGCCACGATCCACACTGGGATCCGGCACCAAAATTAACTTAACAACAGGCTCACAAGGTTATGCTTGCCTACCGGGCTAGGGTACAACATGCCCATAACCTTCCCTAAATTGAGGTACCGACCAGAGGCACGACAATGGAACGCATTAAGGCCATCCCATACCGGCAAGTGTGGTTGCACTGGGAAAGGCTCGTTTCAGCGACACCACGACCCGGTCAACAACATGTTCAAGTTGAATTATTAATCAGGTTCAACTTTAATGTGAAAATAAAATAACCGGTGTCATACTGCCATACCATGCATCACTTAACATATGCATCACATAACCATGGAAAGACTGCACCAACCATGCTCCTACGGAGCCAGCATAACTCATGCTACTATACTCGTTAAAACCTCTTTTTACTCATACCAGAACTATTTCTAGCAATATTATCATTAGACCTCATGCAAAATAATATTTAAATTACTCATCAAATTCTGTGACCATATTATTTATTTATCACTTGCAACTATGTTCTCCTTATCTTGCCAACAATATTTACTTCAAACATTCTGAAGTTCAAGTATTTTAACATAACAAGCATATAACAGAATATATTTATTATATAACTAATTTAAATGCATCAATATTCATAAGTTCAAGTATGAAAATCATAAATATTGAAGTGGCACCATGAAAATGTTACTGTGGCTTGCCTTAGCACTGATGAGGTTCACAAAGCTCCTGGTGATCCTCAAGACAAGCTGGTCCCTCTAAAAATATTCAAAAACCACAAATGAAAATATCAAGAAACCTTCTGAAAATTGCCAGAAAATCTAGACAGCAAGGAAAAATCCCATCTTTTGGGTGCTGTTTGGTTTTTTGACACAGAACACGATGCAAAAAGAATCACTACATTTGGGCTTGTAGAATAAAAGTTATGGCCATTTGAATGCTACTGGAATTTAAATGAATTTGAAAAAGAAAACAGAGGGGGGGGGGGTGACGTCGAAGGCGTATTCTCCCAGGGCGCCACCACTCATACCGCTTCACGTGCGTAGTGAGTGGCTGACTAGTGGGCCCCGCTAGTCAGGCCAGAGGGAGGGGAGAAGGAAACAGAGAGGCGCGGCGCTTCGCCGGAGCTTACGCCGGGAGGCTTCTTGGAGGAAAACTAGAGGGAGGGATCGACGGAGAAGATGATTGCGCACCTGCCCGTACCGTAGCATGGCTAACGGTGACCAGACAGCGTCGGATTCTTCCTCGCAAGCGGAGGCATAACACGGTGGTCACCGGAGATAAGGAAGACGAGGGCTTGGGGCGGCTCCAGGGTCTCTAGCTAGGCGCGTTGGCTTCACGGAGGAGAGGCGGAGGCCCTGGCGGGGTCGCCTTGGCTTGAGAGTGGCCGGAGCTGCGGGAACGATCCAGAGGGGATCACCAGCGAGCTCGGCTTGGGGACGGCAGCCCGCGGCCTGCCCGGCCGGGCTGCGGCTTCTAGTGGCTATAGGAGGGAGAGGTGGTGAGTTGCGATGCTCCAGGAGGCTGCGGAGGAGGGTTTTTATAGGCGGGGCGGCAAGGAGGGCTCGGGCTCCGCCGGAGGACAGCTGTCCCCGGCGCCCGGCGACGAACGGCGTCAGAGAGAGAGGGGGAAGGCGACGGGGGTCACGCGGGAGCTGTGCGCGGACGCGGACGAGCACAGGAGCGAGGAGGAAAGGGACGAACACAGAGCGCGGGTACTATGCCGTTGGCCGGACCGTGCCCATGCTCGATGCGGCGCTCCGGCGTCGGCGAGCAGCAGGGAGGAGTTAAGGTGGTGGAGACGAGGATGGTGGCAAGGGGGGACACGCTCTGGCTGGCCGAGCAGCGAGCACGCGCTCCACAGAGGCACTGGCGACGCGCAGAGCGTGTGTTTGGCATGCCAGCACGCTCGGACGAACGCGGTCACCGCGTGGACCGTGACATCAGGCCACCTATGCACTAACCATGATGTCTGGCGTGTAGTCCTTAGTAAAATTAGGTGTTACCACGGCTCGGTTTGGTTCCAGGTGTAGTAGAAGTAAAATGGTGATGAGGTTAAGTTACTGGACATAAACTTTGAAGAGTTACTGTGGTCAAACCACAGGGATTCAAGGGCTGAGCTTTGGGGTTTTACTGACTCTTACTAAGGTGAATAAGCACAGGGAAAACCAGCTACATTGGAGCTAGTAAAAAGGTAGTTGCTGTAGAAACTACCATTTCAGCCCTGAAGTGAAATTATTTTCTGTAGCCAAAATACTCCAAAGAGTGGCAAAATATTTTTGCTCAGGAATGTGCCCTAGGGTCCAAAGAATATTTGGGATTTTTCTCAGGATTTTTAGGGCAACAGAAATGAGGGTTGCTTTGGAGGTCAAAGAGTTTAGCTAGGGTTTAAGAGGCAAAATGAATATTTTTCATTTAAGAAAAATATTCCAAGCAATATTGTTGGGTTGGCCGGGGGTGAAATGATGGATTTGAGGAGGAGAGGGGACACTTGGGTGAAAATCAAAGGATACCCAAGTGGTCAAGTCCAAATGGAATGATTCAAAACTCCAAATCCAAAATCAACTCAGCTGAAAATCAAGCAAAGAAAAGAGGGCAAAAACCAGGCTGTGACAAACCTCCCCCACTTAGAATGAATCTCGTCCTCGAGATTCGGTTGCTTGGGAAAACCATTCTGGATAACATGCCCTTAGAAATTCTTCTGATTCCCAGGTTGATTCTGACTCGGTATGATGCATGCATTGAACCTTGTAAAACTTCCGTGACTTACTGCGAGTGACTCTTTCCATTTGATCCAAAAATTTTACTGGCCTCTCTTCATAGGTCAAGTCCTTTGCCAGCTCTATCTCTGCCAAATCGGCCTTTTTCTCGGGTGGTGAGATGCATCATCGCAGTTGTGAAATGTGGAACATGTTGTGCACGTCGGACAGTTCCGGAGGCAGCTCCAACTGATATGCCACAACACCTACTCGTGTCATGACGGGAAATGGACCAATAAACCTGGCTGCCAATTTTCCACGGGTTTGGAACCTTTTTACTCCCTTCATGGGTGTGACTCGAAGGTAGACATGTTCTCTGGCTTCAAAACTGATCTGCAGGTGCTTTGCATCGTAATAACTTTTCTGTCACGATTTGGCCAGTTGTAACCTGTCTCAGATCTCCTTGACTTGCTTTTGGGCTTCCAGCATGAGATCTGTTCCGAAAATATGGTTGTCTCTGGTTTGAGACCAATTTAATGGAGTGCGGCACTTACGGCCATACAAAGCTTCATAAGGTGACATATTTAAACTGGTATGGAACCCATTGTTATACGAGAACTCGGCGTACGGCAAGCAATCTTCCCATTGTGGTCCTTGGGCTAACACACAGGCTCGGAGCATATCTTCAAGTATCTGATTTACTCTTTCCATTTGCCCATCCGTCTGAGGATGATAAGAGGTGCTGTATTTTAATTTCGTCCCAAGGGCTTGTTGGAGACGAGTCCAGAAAGCAGAGGTGAAAAGTGAACCTCGGTCAGTAGTGATGGTTCGGGGAACTCCATGTAAACTGACAATCCTGGATACATACAGTCGGGCAAGCTCATCTGCTCGGTATGAGGTTTTGACTGGGAGGAAGTGAGCCACCTTGGTTAATGTATCCACTATGACCCAGATCGCATTATTGCCTCATCGGGTCCTGGGTAATCCTGTGATGAAATCCATACAGACATCGTCCCATTTCCATTGTGACACGGGCAGTGGTTGGAGAAGTCCGGCTGGTTTCTGATACTCCGCCTTAACTTTGTTGCATATGTCGCAACAGGCCACGAAATAAGCAATGTCTTTCTTCATTCCATCCCACCAGAATATTTGTCGAAGGTCTTCATACATTTTTGTGCCTCCAGGGTGGATTGAATACGAGGATTCGTGGGCTTCTGAAAGTTTTTTCTGCTTTAGGTCAGCTTGATTTGGCACACAAATCCTTCCCCTGAATTGGAGGGTACCGTACTGATCCTTTGAGAAATCGGATGACTTGATGTGTTTCTGCAGATTGGCATCGCCTGGCTGGGCCTTGCGGATTTCTCCCTCAAGAGTAGGGGTGACCGTCAGAATATTGGCAAGACTAGCCTCAACAACGACCAGGTTGAGCTGAGCAATTTCTTCTTTGAGTTCGGAATGCAGAGATTCCAGCATGACGTTTAAACTGACGGGCTTACGACTGAGTGCATCGGCAACCACGTTGGCCTTACCCGGATGGTAATTTATTCCAAGATCATAATCCTTGACGAACTCCAGCCATCTTCGCTGACGGAGGTTTAAATCCGTCTGAGTAAATATGTATTTGAGACTTTTGTGGTTGGTAAAAATTTGGCACCTTTTTCCAGTGAGGTAGTGTCTCCAAATTTTTAAAGCATGAACTACCGCGGCCAATTCCAAATCATGAGTGGGGTCATTTCCTTCATGGGGTCGTAGCTGCCGTGAGGCATAGGCTACTACCTTGCCATCTTGCATAAGCACACACCCAAGTCCTTGCCGGGAAGCGTCGCAATATACGTCAAAGCTGTGGTAGATATCTGGAAGTGTTAATACCGGCGCAGTTGTTAAGCGCTTCTTTAACTCGGTGAAACTTTTCTCACAGTCTGACGTCCATTCAAACTTCTTATCCTTTTTAAGCAACTCCGTCATGGGCTTAGCAATCTTGGAGAACCCTTCAATGAAGCGACATAGTATCCGGCTAATCCAAGAAAACTCCGGATCTGAGACATGGTGGCGGGTGGCAACCAGTCGAGCACGTCTTTTACTTTGCTTGGGTCCACGGCTATTCCTTTAGCGGATAGTACATGCCCGAGGAATCCAACTTGCTTGAGCCAAAACTCGCATTTACTGAACTTGGCGTACAACTGGTGTTCAAGGAGTCGTTGTAGCACTGCGCGGAGGTGTCCTTTATGCTCTTCTTCACTTCTTGAGTAAATAAGTATATCATAGATGAAGACGACCACGAACTTATCAAGGAAATCCATGAACACTTTGTTCATCATGTGCATGAAGAAGGCGGGGGCGTTGGTGAAGCCGAAGGACATGACGGTATATTCATAAAGACTATAGCGACTAGTGAACGCGGTCTTGGAATATCCTCCTTTTTAATTTTGAGCTGGTAATATCCAGTCCGCAAATCAATCTTTGAGAATACCTTGGATCCACTGAGCTGATCAAACAAATCATCAATTCTTGGCAGAGGGTATTTGTTTTTGATCATGACATCATTCAACTGTCGGTAGTCCACACACATACGAAGTCTACCATCTTTCTTGTCCACAAAAATAGCGGGTGATCCCCATGGCGAGGAACTAGGGCGGATATATCCTTTTTGGAGCATTTAATCGAGCTGTTTCTTTAGCTCTACCAATTCGGATGACGGCATTCGATAATATTTCTTGTGTACTGGTGTGGTTCTGGGCACAAGTTCTATTGCTGTCGACGTTCTGGGAACGGGGGTCCCCAGACTTGCCTGCCTGCGGCCTGCGGCGTGGCTCGAAAGGAGGCCCAGCGCGGCCCATCTTCATCAACACAAGCTCAAGACCCTCGCGAGGGGCCAAGCCTTGCGGGGCGGACGACAAGGAGCTTCCTCAGGCACGACCTCGTCAGGCTGGCTCACGAGGAGGCGGAGAGTTCAAGGCAGGGTACCTCGCGAGGTGCCCATGACGCAAGCCATGACGACCAAGGGCGCCAGTCGGGCGCCAGCCCGCGCAGTGTCCTCACTTCCTCTTTGGTGCAAAGGGGGCAAGCATAGGCGAGAGCATCAAGCAAAGGCATCCATTTCGGTGCAACAAGACCAAGACCAGCCCAACGGCAGGGAAGAAGTCATTGTGGAGCCCAAGCAAGCGTCACCACCAGAGCCTTTGACAGGCGAGGACCAACTTTAGTCAGGATAAGTGTACCCGCTGTTCCCCTTTAAAATGGCCGATTGTTGGCGCCCTTCCCGCTCAATATTTGGGAAGAGGCCCAGGGCCTTTGCCTATAAATAGGACTAGCCACCCCCAGGGTAGAGGCAATCGGGACCGGACCTAGCAAGCTAGACCTGATCGAGAATCCAAGAGCCAGAACCAAGTAGCACCAGCCAAGAACAGACCCTCGCGAGGCTGTTCTTCCTTGTATTGTTCATCATCAGCCCAAGAGGCAATCCACCACACCACACACTGGAGTAGGGTATTACACCACAATGGTGGCCTAAACCAGTATAAATCTTGTGTCTCTTGTGTTGTTCTGTTTGGTAGTTTAGATCCTAGCGATTCGGCGAGGAGCAAGCCGGTAGAGGGTTAAATCTCCGCGCGCACCCCGTGTTCGAACCTCAAGGGTCTGCCGGAACCTGAAATCCGACATTTGGCGCGCCAGGTAGGGGTGCGCCGGAATTTTCCTTCCGTCGTCTCGTTCTTCTCCGACCATCGCATCCATGTCTGACGCTCGTCGGGCTCGCGCCGAGCGCCGAGCCGCCCTCGCTTCCCGTGTCGCCCGGACGGCTCCCGTCGGCGGGCGCCCTCGTTGTTCCCCGTCACCTGCCGTCAACGCCGCCACCGGCCTGGTGGGGAACGAACAGCAAGCATCATCCCAACATCCATCCATGAGGCGGGACGGCCGCACTGCCACACCCTCGCTCACCCCCACTGGTTCTTCGTCACACGCGCCCCGCGCGGCCATGGAGGCCCGAGCTATGCTCATCGCGGCAAACGAGCTCCTGCGCTACTGCCCCATCGACGATGTCTACGAAGAGTGGCTCGACCGAGTCGCTGAGCTCGTCCGCGCTGTCGGGGGCTCCCCCGCGCCGTCCTTCTCGCTGCACCACGCCCCGCCCTGCGCGGGCAATGAAGCTCCTGGGGCGCCTCAGCCGCCTCCTCCTCAAGAAGGCGCCCTGGCCCCAAGGCACGCTGCCCCTGGACGGAACCAACTCCGACAGGCGCCAGCGCGGCAAGAGTAGAGCTGCCAAGAAGTCCCTCGCCCTCGAGAAGCTGCCCGAGCGCTCCCTGCTACAGCACGTCAAGACCCTGCGCTGCCCCCAGCCGCAACGCATGGGGACCCGCAGGACCAAGCTCTCCGTCGCCCAAGGCCCCCTGTGGCCACAGCGGGCTGCCGCGCCTTCACCTCCGAGCTACGCAGCGTCGCGTGGCCCGGCAAGTTCAAGCCAGACCTGCCTCCTCGCTACGACGGCACGGCTAACCCTGCAGAGTTCCTCCAGCTTTACGAGTTGGGCATCGAGGCTGCCAACGGGGATGAGAATGTCATGGCCAATTGGTTTCCCATGGCGCTCAAGGACGGGCCCGCACCTAGCTCCTGAACCTGGCTCCAGGCACGATCTCCTCCTAGGACGAGATGCGCACCCGCTTCATTGCCAACTTCCAGGGTACTCACGACCGGCCACCAGTCGTGAGCGACATGCACCGTATCAAGCAGCAACCAGGGGAAACCCTGCAGAAGTACATCCAGTGCTTCAACAACGCGCGCCTCAAGATCCGCAAGGTGACAGAGGAGGCCATCATCTCAGCCTTCTCCGACGGTGTGCGCGAAGTCAAGATGAAGGAGGAGTTGGCGATGCATGAAGACCTGTGCACCTCCTTGGAGCTGTTCAACTTGGCGACCAAGTGCACCAGGGCTGAGGAGGGACGCCTCTCCCTCCTCGAGCTGCCTGCCGTGGACCCAGAAGAGAAGAAGCCCAAGGCCAAGGACATGAAGCGCAAGGGGGCTGCCGTACTCGCGGCAGAGCTAGACACCAAGCGGGGCAGAGATTATCCCGAATCCTCCAAGGGCAGTCGGTACTGCGTGTACCATGACCTCCACACCCACAACACCAATGAATGCCAAGAGCTCCGGGCCGTGCGTGAAGGAAGGGTCGGCAGACATCCCGACCGCAGCGACCGGGGCTACGACCGAGGAGGAGGAAGGAACACGGGACGTTGGGAAGACCGTGGCCCACGCCAAGGGTGGCGCGACCAACCTCGCGAGGATCGCTGGCAGGACCCACCTCGCGAGGGAGGCTGGAGGGATCAGCCTCGTGAGGATCGCCCGCAAGGGAACGCGGGCCTCCCCCCGCTGCCGCCGCAGCCAAGGAGAAATGAAGACCGTCATCAGGACGAGGGGGCTGGGGGCTTCCAGGAACCACGTGCAATCGCCTGCATCCTGGGTGGAGCTCAAGCCCCAGCCTCTCAACGCATCTTCAAGCAGTTTGCCTGCAAAGTGAATGCAGTCCTCCCCAAGCTCGAGGCCACGCGCCCTCTCAGGTGGTCGGCATGCGCCATCACGTTCAGCTCAGTGGATCAGCCCAAGTGCGTGGCCACAGCCGGAGTCCTCCCGATGCTTTGTTCCCCAATCATCAGCAACGTGCTAGTCACCAGGACCCTCATCGACGGCGGAGCAGGGCTCAACGTCCTATCCGTGGAAACGTTCAACAATCTTCAAGTGCCCTACAGTTAGCTTCAGCCAATCAAGCCCTTCTCCGGAGTCATCGACGGCTCCACGGTCCCGATTGGGCAGGTCCGCCTTCCTGTCACCTTCGGGGCACGCGACAACTACCGCACCGAGCTCATTGACTTCGACGTCGCCCACATTCGCCTGCCGTACAACGCCATCCTCGGGTACCCGGCGCTGGCCAAGTTCATGGCCGTAACCCACCACGGCTACAACGTCCTCAAGATGCCAGGAAGTGGCGGGGTCATCACGGTGCCCTGCGAAGAGAGAGACGCAGTGTGCTCCCTGAGCGAGCCTTTCAGGCCGCATCACTGGAAGACCCGGACCGCGGAGGCAGGAGGCCTCCCAAGGCTGCCCCCAAGAAGAAGAAGACATCGTCCGGCCTGGCCCCTCAGGAGGTAGGTCCCTCAGGGCCCGCGCCTGCTTAGGGGGAACCTCCTTTCATCGCATAGGGAAGCGCGCCCGGCACCCTCCTCAGGTAGGGCTCGGGGGCTCTCCCCTAGAGGGCCGCCGACCTCGCCAAGGTCACGAGGGAGGCGCTTGGGCACCACGTGGAGGCATGTTTCAAAGCACGTTTCCCTCAAGAAGGAGCAAGGTAAGGAGGGCCCAACCCTCAGGAGTTCGTCAGCAAGGCCATTCAGGTGCTACAGGAGTCAAGGGTCATGAGAGGCAGCCACCGCCTACCCGCTGTGGCCTCCCATCCAGGCGAGGATGGTGGGCTGCGCGTCTGCATTGACATACCGGGGCTCAACCGAGCCGCGTCTCAAGAGTGCCTCTGGCCCTCGCGAGTGGGACGTTGTGAGGGTCCGCCCACAGCTACGTGCGCATGCCTTATGGCTTGCCGAATGCGGCTGCTGCGCACCATCGCCTCATGAGGGCCATCCTGGAGGCTCAAGAAGTCAGGCGTTCCGCAGCCCTGGCGGAGATGGAGATGGCCCGCGAGGAGCCGCCAGCGCCTCCGGAGCCTCCTGAGGCCCCTGAGCCTGGGGGCTCGTGAGCATCGGCTCCCGCAGCCTGCCGAGTCTGCTACACCAACACCCCTTCATCCCCAACATCATCAGGTGACATCTTTCAAGTTTCATTTCCGGCTGGGAGCGCCCTCAGGGCCGCATTATTCCCAGGCCGCGTGGGTCCATCCCTGCGGCGTGTATCCCTTTTATTTCATGTTCTTGGCTTACCTTATTGGGGGCGCCCCTCGGGCTGCATCATCCCCAAGTCGCTCGGGCCTGACCCAGCGGCGTGTACCCTTCTTGCGTTTACCTTAGGGGTATGCTTTCGACCCATCATGCTTGTTATTTGGTGCCTTTTCCTCCTGGGTGTCGGAATCTTGGGCGTTAAGGGGGGGTGCCTGAGCATCGCGACTCAGGGCTCCTACCGGCTCTCCAGCCCTCACCCTCTGGTCTTGTCCATGGCATCGCGACCTGGCATGCCAGCGACGGCTGGGACCAGCTCGAGAGCCGGGACTCGAGGACGTAGAGTTTCAACATCTAACCCAGCTTGCGCGTTAAAGGGCGGGGGTGCCTGAGCATCACGACTCAGGGCTCCTACCGGCTCTCTGGCCCTCACCCTCTGGTCTTGTCCATGGCATCGCGACCTGGCATGCCAGCGACGGCTGAGACCAGCTCGAGAGCCGGGACCCGAAGACGTAGAGTTTCGACACCTAACCCAGCTTGCGCGTTAAAGGGGGGTGCCTGAGCATCGCGACTCAGGGCTCCTACCGGCTCTCCGGCCCTCACCCTCTGGTCTTGTCCATGGCATCGCGACCTGGCATGCCAACGACGGCTGAGACTAGCTCGAGAGCCGGGACCCGAAGACGTAGAGCACCGGCATCTGGCCAAATTTGCAGGAACACACTCCAACATAAGGCCTAGAGCCAGGCGCAACCCGCCTTGAGGTAGGGCCCCGTGAGTCCCGTGCTGGCTCACGGGAGCCCCAATACGCCCCGCCAGGCCTTTTGTGCCTCGTCGCCTCTCCAAAGCAACTAATGGCTGACTGTCGATTGCCACGACGAACTCTCGTTCCTTTTGTGATGAACCTGCAGGGTCCCTCCAAAGAGCATCGCCAGGCGAGGCCCTCACGGTGCTTTCTTCGCTCTCGTACACGCAACTTGCTTGCACGTTAAAGGAGGGTGCCTGAGCATCGCGACTCAGGGCTCCTACCGGCTCTCCAGCCCTCACCCTCTGGTCTTGTCCATGGCATCGTGACCTGGCATGCCAGCGACGGCTGAGACCAGCTCGAGAGCCGGGACCCGAGGACGTAGAGCAGAAAGGGGAGCGAAGGCGAGAGGGGAGGAACACGCGAGGACCTCGCCAAGCAACCCCTCATCGGCCAAGACACGGATCTAGCGCCGCACCAGGAAGCGTTGTCCGACCCTCGAGATAAGTCACTCTCCAGAAGCACTGGTTATCGTAGCACCGTCCCCACACCAAGTGCAATCCCGTGTTAGCAACGTCGCTCTCCTTTCTCACCGAATGACGGCTGCTTGAGCGCTAAGGGGGACCTCCTGAGCATCGCGACTCAGGGGCTCTTACCGGACCTCGGGCCGCTCACCTCCTGGCCTTGACCATGGCATCGTGACCTAGCATACCAGCGACGGCTGAAGCCGCCTTGGGACTGGGACCTGTCGGCGCAGAGCATCAAGCCCTCACGAGGTTAGAAAGGAAAGCTAAAACGGAATGAGCATCTCGCACTGCTTCACAATAAGGATCATATTGACAAACGGAGCTACAAACATCTTACAAGCCCTCGCGGGGTACATTCTTGGCTCCTCGCAGGAACAAAAGATGCGAATCCTAAGGAATCCTAGCTACAGAGGCCATCGCGGCGGATGCCATCATCAACAGTGGGCCGCCCAGCACCGGCGCCAACCCCTTCCAGATCAGGGGCGGCGACTGCCTGACAAGACCGCCCTGCTCCGGGAGCGGTGCAGGCTCGAGGGCTCGTAGCTGTCGTCGCTCGTCTCCGGAGTTGCGAAGAGCTCGGCGGAGTCGCTGGATCTACCAGCGCCTCCCCACCTGGGGAGCTGCCGGGGGAGCGGTTGGCTGGCCTCTGTCTCGCCGCGGCAGGGTCCCGACTGTCCCTTTCGGGGTAGCACTCCAGCCGGCGACCCTCCACGTCGAAGACCTTGAAGGACATCACCGAAGCACCGTCATACTCCAGGTGGATCGCGAGGGCACCCCTTGTCCTGCAGACCCGGGCGACCTCGCCCCAGCCTCGAGTCATGAAGAGCTCGCCTGGGGCAACGACCGCGACCTCTGCCCCGGTCGCGAGGGTGCTGCAGCCGGCGTGCTGCAGCCAAAGCCCCAGGGGTTCCCCCTGTCGGATGACGGAGGCGAAAAAAGGAGGGAGACAAATCCAAGACTTAGGAGGCGTGGCGGCGCGAAGCACGAACTCTTGGCAGGAGCCCTCGGCGTGGACTCTAGGGGGGAAGACGCACACCTTCATGACCCGCTGGCGCCGACGGCGGCGCCGCCCGTGGCGTTCGGTGTCGGCTCCTTCAGCGCCATTGATGTGCGTGTACAAGGGAAGCGGGAACCCTGGTGGTGGCCGCTCGCACCAGGGTCTTAACGCTTCCAGGCGAGCGCCCTCGCCCCGCTGCCAGAGGGCAAGCCGCTTCTTCGGGGGAAGCGGGTCAGGTTCCTCTTGGGGAGCTTTTCCCTTCTCTTCCGCGGAGAACCGGCGGATCGGAGCCATTGCAGCAAGACGGAGCAAGACCCAGGAGGGAGGAGAAGCAGAGAGAGTAGACTGGAAGGACGCGCGTCGTTCCGTACTTATAGCTGGTGAAGGCCAACTATCGACCTCCATGATCATAGGTAATCATGACCCGCTTTGCATGCAGGGAATTGTCGAATCCATGAGGTTATCAAGGCGTCGTGGGGAAGCGGAGGCGCCCACGTCCAATCAACCGCCAGGCGGCGCCCAAGGCCGCAGGCTGTTAGGGCCCGTGACGCTTCGCACTTGCCCTTTCGCCTCTCTGCTCAAGTCCGGGCGCGCCATGGGCCCGGGGGCTACTGTCGGCGTTCTGGAAACGGGGGTCCCCAGACTTGCCTGCCTGCGGCCTACGGCGTGGCTCGAAAGGGGGCCCAACACGGCCCATCTTCATCAACACAAGCTCAAGACCCTCGCGAGGGGCCAAGCCTCGCGGGGCGGACGACAAGGAGCTTCCTCAGGCACGGCCTCGTCAGGCTGGCTCACGAAGAGGCTGAGAGTTCAAGGCAGGGTACCTCGCGAGGTGCCCATGACGCAAGCCATGATGACCAAGGGCGCCAGTCGGGCGCCAGCCCGCGCAGTGTCCTCCCTTCCTCTTTGGTGCAAAGGGGGCAAGCGCAGGCGAGAGCATCAAGCAAAGGCATCCATTTCGGTGCAACATGACCAAGACCAGCCCAACGGCAGGGAAGAAGTCATTGTGGAGCCCAAGCAGGCGTCACCACCAGAGCCTTTAACAGGCGAGGACCAACTTTAGTCAGGATAAGTGTACCCGCTATTCCCCTTCAAAATGGCCGATTGTTGGCGCCCTTCCCGCTCAATATTTGGGAAGAGGCCCAGGGCCTTTGCCTATAAATAGGACTAGCCACCCCAGGGTAGAGGCAATCGGGACCGGACCTAGCAAGCTAGACCTGATCGAGAATCCAAGAGCCAGAACCAAGTAGCACCAGCCAAGAACAGACCCTCGCGAGGCTGTTCTTCCTTGTATTGTTCATCATCAGCCCAAGAGGCAATCCACCACACCACACACTGGAGTAGGGTATTACACCACAATGGTGGCCTGAACCAGTATAAATCTTGTGTCTCTTGTGTTGTTCTGTTTGGTAGTTTAGATCCTAGCGATTCGGCGAGGAGCAAGCCGGTAGAGGGTTAAATCTCCGCGCGCACCCCAGTGTTCGAACCTCCAGGGTCTGCTGGAACCCGAAATTCGACAATTGCAAACTCAAGCTCTCGGTCAGGTGGCATGCCTAGCAGTTCTTCTAGGAATACATCGGGAAACTCACTGACCACTAGAATTAATTCCATTTCTACTATTGTTGTAAAAACCATTTCCTTGGAGGGTATGCTTCTACGAGCAATAAACTTGGTAGCTTGTCCATCTTGTCCGGTCAAATTGACTTCTCGGGTCGCACAATTTATGCATACTTGATACTGAGTCAGCCAATTCATACCCAAGATAACATCCTATCAGACTCGATCAGTATCAAGGACGTCGGGAAACAGATTTCATTGATACTAACTTCCAGATTGCGGCAGACAAGATTGCTTTGAATAATAGATCCCGGGGTTTGTACCAGCATATTCTTGCCCAAAAGTGAACAAGGAAATTTGTTCTGGGCGACAAAACTCCGAGAAATAAAAGAGTGGGAAGCCCCAGACTCAAATAAAATTACTGCAGGTATGTTATTAACAGGGAACATACCAATGACGACTTCGGGATTTTCTTGGGCTTCGTCGGCTGAAATATGATGAAGGTATCCCGTGACGTCGTGTTGACTTGGACCGGCTTCCAAATAATGGATTTGAGGCTTGAACGTAGCATTGGTCCGGTTGTTCTTGGGACACTGTATGGCATAATGTCCGGTTTGTCCGCAACTGTAACAGGAATTGTTGCACGGGCGATTCTCCATAACTGGGTTGAGCACGTCATTCTTCACTTGGGTGGTGGTCTTGTTAACATTTTGCTTCCAACTAGGCTGGTATGCCATCGGAGTTGGCTGCCAGGTACGAACCTTCTGCACTGGTTGCATTTCCTTCTTGGGCTCAAACTTGCGTTTGTGATCATTATGGGCAGACTTATTATCTGACACGAGCTTGTGTTCCCTTTCAGCAATGAAAGCCTTCTTCACCAGGGTTTGGAAATCTGGAAAATTGAACACACTGAGAGAACAGCAAAGTTGCGGGTTCAATCCACCCAGAAAGCGGTCCATCTTCCTTTCTTCAGTGGCCACGTCATATTGAGAGTAACGTGACAGGTGATTGAATTTTTATAGATATTCTCCCACTGACTGACTTCCTTGGAGGAGCGCGAGAAATTCACGCTGCTTAGTCTTCATAATTCCCGTAGGGATGTGATATTTTCGGAATTGCTCCTTGAATCTGGACCAGGTAATTGCTTCATTCTCAGTCCCTATGTCTTTCTCACTTTCCCACCATATGGCAGCAGCGCCTTCCAGATAATGTGTTGCAAATGGAACTTTATCCTCTTCATCAGTTCGAGCAACCTCAAGTTTCTTTTCCATAGTTCTTAACCAATCATCTGCATCCAAGGGATCAACGACCTGACTGAAACTGGGAGGCTTAGTCCTTTGCAAATCAGATAGTTTGGAGTGAGAGGCAGACTGATTTCCATTCTGTCCAACCATTGCTTGAATACTTCTGAATATTTTCATTAGATCATTGTTTCGTCGTTCCTCGAACATACGCATAATTTGCTCGGTGGAGGGCGGATTTGGCGGTGGAGGCGGTGGTGGAACGTATGGCTCGGGTGATTGTCCTGCCTGTCGTGCGGAACGCCGAATGGGAGAACCCTCGCGAACGTTGCTACTGCAGCCTCCCCGCATCATCCTAATATGATTTTTCCCAAGTCAACGCAATCAAGATGAGAAGCATTCAACAAAACTAGGGAGAAGCCAACAACAAAAACCAAGCAAAACCGAAAAGGCGAAGAAAATACGGCGAATAAAATAAAGTCCTACATAATTATACATAGACTCATACATGAATGATAACAACATGCCAGGTCCAACTACCCTCATACATGAAACGAAACATCATGACTAATACAACTACAGCCATACTCCGTCCCGACAACTGAGAATACTCGAAAGCTCTACTGTTTGGCTGGCGCTGCGCGGTCCTCTCCTGATGCGGACTCGGATCCAGAACTGACGGGGTTAACGGAGAATTCCGGGTTAAAAGTGACACGACGATGCTGCCTCGAGGGCTCTCCCTCTGGGGCAGGTGGAGGGTGGATCATAGGGGCTGCAGGAGTGGCGAGGAGTGAAACCCACTCGGCAGGAGCACTAAGGGGACTCACAGTCGCGGTGCCCGAGCTACTCGGGGGAGTAACCGGAGAAACAGGGGATCTAGAACTGGCAAGAACGTAGGGAATAAATCCCACAGATGGAGAAGTAGTGGTTGAGCGAGCAGAGACTAAATTAGAGGCTAAAGCAGTACGGGCACGACTCAGCTCATGAGCCAGCTCGTAGATCAGAAGAGAGCTAGCAGTGATGTAGCGAGAAAGGTGGCTAGCGACACTATCAGACTCCGGATCAATGACAGGGAAACGAACACAACCATTATCGTGGAGAGAAGGGTAGTAATGGAAACCTGGGTGATTCTGCATCCGGACCTCATTGTAGTGGAGCTCAACAAGTACCTCGAATGCAACAAACTAGACAACCTGAGAAGTGGAAGAAGCATAGCCGCTATGAGAGGTACGAGTGTAAGAACCGAAATCGGAAGTGGTGCGCAGAGTAACCACAGCGTGATACTCATACACTGAGTCAGCTAGGCGCTCCCGGTACACACGATAGATTGGATCGTCTCCGTGAGGGTACAGCCGACGCCACACGTTACGAAGGAGATGAGGTGACGTGTACGGCATCAGCTGCAACTGGCACGGATATAGCACCAGAGCCATCTACACTCACAACCATTAGCAGGTTAGCATAGAAAAATATAATCAGTGCAGCAATGCAACAACCAGCTACAGTTATTACCGACACTCAACTACAACTCGTATCTAGCATCCAGTTAACTCGGCTTAGTCTAGCGTGGCCTACGGTCAGCGCGGCTCTGGTACCAAGCATTGTGGCACCCTGGCTCAGAGCGACCGGTTTACCTTGCATTGCCAGCCCAGAGACCTTGTCTTCGGCAACACACAACAACATGGTACAGAAAACAACCGCTTTATCCATGCTAGCGGAACATGGTTCATATTACAACAGTTAGCGAGGCCAAGCGGCACACACGGTGCGGCTGAACAATATGTACATTATTTAGTGAACATAAAGGGGCCTCGATCATGACAACTACTCGGCAGTGGAACAACGTCATAGCGGGACTCCATAGCACAAGGACACCGATGTGGACACGGTCTAGACTCGGACAACACTCCTTTCCAATGGGACTTTCCTGAAATCTGACATGACACACCAGGTCAGTACATTGAATGTACTTGCAAGCTCACAATAAGCATAAACAAGATGACAGACAATATTATGATATTTATCCAATTTAATCAACAATGCAACTATATAACCAACATGTTGTGACAGTGCTCAACAGGTACTCATTCTCCCGACTTGCTTACCAGGTGTTTACCAACAAACATAATATTACCAAAACATACTCGTGATCCTTATGGCGATCACAACCCGACCATCTCATGGCCCGTGATTCTTACGACGATCACAACTCGACCAACTCGTGGCCCGTGATCCTTACGGCGATCACAACCCGACAATCCATGTCCAACTCAACACGATGACCTCACTGTCATCCTTAGTGCAATTTAGTGTGCATATTTATTAAGTGTTGACCCATGGTGTACCTTACTTTCGAGTGTGTCCGTATCCGTGGACTCGGCTATCGATAGATTGAAAACACTCTGCAGAGGTTAGTACACTGTACCCACACTACGGAACCCATGGCCTCACACTCCCATTCGAGTGGACCAACAGCGTTCCGACGAAACCATTTCACTGTCATGACACTCTCCCGGCCCTTCCGACTCAGCCCCCATCGGGCTAGTCCTGGGTGGCCCCATGTCTACCTCTAGACACCTCGACCACTGTCGTGGCCACGATCCACACAGGGATCCGGTACCAAAATTAACTTACCAACAGGCTCACAAGGTTATGCTTGCCTACCGGGCCAGGGTACAGCACGCCCATAACCTTCCCTAAATTGAGGCACCGACCAGAGGCACGACAATGAAACGCATTAAGGCCGTTCCAACCGGCAAATGTGGTTGCACTGGGAAAGACTCGTTTCAGTGGCACCACGACCCGGTCAACAACATGCTCAAGTCGAATTATTAATCAGGTTCAACTTTAATGTGAAAAAAATAACCGGTGTCATACTTCCATACCATGCATCACTTAACATATGCATCACATAACCGTGAAAGACTGCACCAACCATACTCCTACGGAGCCAGCATAACTCATGCTACTATACTGGTTAAAACCTCTTTTTTACTAATACCGGAACCATTTCTAGCAATATCATCATTATACCTCATGCAAAATAATATTTAAATTACTCATCAAATTCTATGACCATATTATTTATTTATCACTTGCAACTAAGTTCTCCTTATCTTGCCAACAATATTTACTTCAAACATTCTGAAGTTCAAGTATTTTAACATAACAAGCATATAACAAAATATATTTATTATATAACTAATTTAAATGCATCAATATTCATAAGTTCAAGTATGAAAATCATAAATATTGAAGTGGCACCATGATAATGTTACTGTGGCTTGCCTTAGCACTGATGAGGTTCACAAAGCTTCTGGTGATCCTCAAGACAAGCTGGTTCCTCTGAAAATATTCAAAAACCACAAATGAAAATATCAAGAAACCTTCTAAAAATTGCCAGAAAATCTAGACAGCAAGGAAAAATCCCATCTTTTGGGTGCTGTTAGATTTTTCGACACAGAACACGATGCAAAAAGAATCACTGCATTTGGACTAGTAGAATAAAAGTTATGGCCATTTGAATGCTACTGGAATTTAAATGAATTTGAAAAAGAAAACAGGGGGTGACGTTGAAGGCGTATTCTCCCAGGGCGCCACCACTCATACCGCTTCACACGCATAGTGAGTGGCTGACTAGCGGGCCCCGCTAGTCAGGCCGGAGGGAGGGGAGAAGGAAACAGAGAGGCGCGACACCTCGCCGAAGCTTACGCCGGCGTTGAGGCTTCTTGGAGGAAAACGAGAGGGAGGGATCGACGAAGAAGATGATTGCGCACCTGCCCGTACCCGTAGTGTGGCTAACAGTGACCGGACGACGTCGGATTCTTCCTCGCAAGAGGAGGCAGAACACGATGGTCGCCGGAGATGAGGAAGACGGCGGCTTGGGGCGGCTCCAAGGGCTCTAGCTAGGCGCGTTGGCTTCACGGAGGAGAGGCGGAGGCCCTGGCGGGGTCGCCTTGGCTTGGGAGTGGCCGGAGCTACGGGAACGATCCAGAGGGGATAGCCGGCAAGCTCGGCTCGGGGACGGCAGCCCGCGGCCTGCCCGGCCGGGTTGCGGCTTCTAGTGGCTATAGGAGGGAGAGGTGGTGAGTTGCGATGCTCCAGGAGGCTGCAGAGGTTTTTTTTATAGGTGGGGCAGCAAGGAGGGCTCGGGCTCCACCGGAGGACAGCTGTCCCCGGCGCCTGGTGACGAACAGCGTCAGAGAGAGAGGGGGAAGGCGACGGGGGTCACGCGGGAGCTGTGCACGGACGCGGACGAGTACAGGAGCGAGGAGGAAAGGGAGGAACACAGTGCGCGGGCACTGTGCCATTGGCCGGACCGTGCACGTGCTCGCTGCGGCGAGCCCCGGCATCGGCGAGCGGCAGGGAGGAGTTAAGGGGGTGGAGACGAGGATGGTGGCGAGGGGGGACACGCTCTGGCTGGCCGAGCAGCGAGCACGCGCTCCACAAAGGCGCTGGCGACGCGCAGAGCGCGCGTTTGGCATGCCAGCACACTCGGACGAACACGGTCACCGCGTGGACCGTGACATCAGGCCACCTATGCACTAACCATGATGTCTGGCGTGTAGTCCTTAGTAAAATGAGGTGTTACCATGACTCGGTTTGGTTCCAGGTGTAGTAGAAGTAAAATGGTGATGAGGTTAAGTTACTGGACATAAACTTTGAAGAGTTACTGTGGTCAAACCACAGGGATTCAAGGGCTGAGCTTTGGGGTTTTGCTGACTCTTACTAAGGTGAATAAGCACAGGGAAAACCAGCTACATTGGAGCTAGTAAAAAGGTAGTTGCTGTAGAAACTACCATTTCAGCCCAGAAGTGAAATTATTTTCTGTAGCCAAAATACTCCAAAGAGTGGTGAAATATTTTTGCTCAGGAATGTGCCCTAGTGTCCAAAGAATATTTGGGATTTTTCTCAGGATTTTTAGGGAAACAGAAATGAGGGTTGCTTTGGAGGTCAAAGAGTTTAGCTAGGGTTTAAGAGGCAAAATGAATATTTTTCATTTAAGAAAAATATTCCAAGCAATATTGTTGGGTTGTCCAGGGGTGAAATGATGGATTTGAGGAGGAGAGGGGACACGGGTGAAAATCAAAGGATACCCAAGTGGTCAAGTCCAAATGGAATGATTCATAACTCCAAATCCAAAATCAACTCAGCTGAAAATCAAGCAAAAAAACGAGGGCAAAAACTAGGCTGTGACACCATTGTCCTTGGTTTTTCCTGGCCGAGGTGTCTGGTGAGCCATTCGTCCCAGACACTGTGTTTGAAAGCCGCTAAGGCTTCGGCATCCAGGCAGTCGACGATTTGATTTTTCTTGGTGAGAAATCTGTTCCAAAGCTTACGGGCTGACTCTCCGGGTTGTTGGATTGTGTGACTTAAATCGTCTGCATCCGGAGGTCGGACATAGGTCCCTTGAAAATTTGCCCTGAAAGCGTCCTCAAGTTCCTCCCAACTTTCAATTGAGTTTTTGGGGAGGCTTTTCAACCAGTGCCAAGCTAGTCCTTTCAACTTGAGGGGAAGGTATTTGATGGCGTGGAGATCATCTCCGCGAGCCATGTGGATGTGAAGAATAAAGTCCTCAATCCAGACCGCAGGGTTTGTCGTTCTGTCATATGCCTCTATGTTTATGGGTTTAAATCCCTCTGGAAATTCATGATACAGCACCTCATCGGTGAAGCACGGGGGGTGTGCGGCTGTAACGCCCCAGATTTGTTGCGCCAGGTGTCCGCCAGTTATTCGCCGTCATTGCTATGTCATTTGCTTGCGTGTTGCATTTTATCATGTCATCATGTGCATCTCATTTTGCATACGTGTTCGTCTCATGCATCCGAGCATTTTCCCCGTTGTCCGTTTTGCAATCCGGCACTCCTATGTTCCCCCGGCGTCCCCCTTTTTGTCTCTCGTTGTGAGCGGGTGTTAAACATTCTCGGAATGGACCGAGGTTTGTCAAGCGGCCTTGGTACACCACCGGTAGACCGCCTGTCAAGTTTCGTGCCATTTGGAGGTCGTTTGATACTCCAACGGTTAACCTGGTAACCTCAAAAGCCTCTTTTGTGTGCAGCCCAACACCCCTCCAAAGTGGCCCAAAACCCATCTAAGTCCCTCCATGCTCTCGGTCATTCGAGCACGATCGTGTGGGCAAAAATCGCTCCTCATTTGGAGTCTCCTAGCTCCCTCTAGCTATAAATAGGCCCTCTCCCCCGAAATTCAAGGATGAATCCCCCGAAACCCTAGTCTCCTCCTTCCTCCCGCCGCCGGACGCGTCCACCCCGCCGCCGGACATGTTCGCACCGCCGCCCGCGACCAATTGCCAGCCGCCACGTCGCCACCGTCGGCCCCCTCTCTCTCCTCCGCTGCCAGGGCCCGCGGGGCCCGAAGCCGCCGCCGCCACGGCCTGCACCAGGCCCGAGCTGCCTCGCCGCCTGGATCCTTCCGCGCCGCCGCCGGAGAGCCCCGACCACACCGCCGCCTTCGCCGGCGCTCGTCTCCATCGTCGCCTCGTCGGCGCCTCCGCCGCCCAGCTCCTCCGCCATCAGCGGCTACCCCGCGCGCCGCCGCCCCAGCGCCGCCCTCCGACGTCCCGGCGCCGCCCGATGCCGTCCGCCTCCGCCCCGCCAACTTCGCCCGCGCCGGCCATCGCGGGTCGCGCCGCCCCGCATCGACCGCGCGCCGCCCGCGCCTCTCCTCCGACCTCGCCGGCGGGCCCCTGCACCGCCGCCGGTTACCTACGCTCGCCGGAGCACTGCGTCCTCCACCCTCTGGTCGACCCGTCGTCGACCCCGCCGTCTCCGGTCACCGCGTCTCTCGCCGAAGCATCTCGCCGACGTCCTCGCCCGGATCTGGTCAACCGGGACCAGATCCACCGCTCCCTTCATCCAAACGTGCGGCTCTCCCCTGGATCTCCCCATCCCGCACGATCTCGTCCAGCTTCCCCGAGGTGATTTTTGCCTAAGTCCCTGAGATTCTCAGCATTCTGGTGCCATGTTCATCGCATTATAACTCCGCATCCGTAGCTCCGTTTCATGCGTGTAATATGTCAAATTGTTCGTCTCAACGAGTACTTCCTTCCATTCCATTACATCATGTTCATTTGAGTCCATCTTGATGCCTGAATCATCGTTGCAAGAGTGCTATATAATGTTATCTGCTGTCTGTTAACAGAACATGCTCATTTGTCTTTTTTGCCATGTTTGATGTGTGCATCCTATGACGTTGATGTCTACATATGTTTTCTACTATGCCATGCCATCTTTACAGAGGTGCAATCCATGTATTTTTGTGAGTTGTGTGCTGAGTGCATCGAGCTTGCTAAGTAGGGTACTTGCTGTTGCTGTTTTGCTAGGCTGATTCTGTTATATTTTGATGCTATGTAAACCTGCTGCTACAAGTCATTCTATGCATAATCTGTAGATGTTCACTAAGGATGATTTGTTATACGTGTCATGCTCTATCCATTCATGCCCCTGATTGCATTTATAGCTTGCTGTAGCTTGTTGTTATCTTGATCCAAAGTTGCTAAATAATGTTGCTCTCAGCCTGTTAACATTAAGTTCAATGTTGCCATGATTGTTGTTAGTGATCCATGCACTCTATGACCTTGATCTTGCCATGTTTAGCTTCATAATCATGTCTTCTTACTGTTGGTTGCCTTGACATGCCATGTATTGCTCTGTGGTGAGTGGTTCAAGCTCACCAACATGCCTACTTATTGTTGTTCCTGCCATGTTTGAATCTGTCATATAACTTCCCATGTTTACATGGGTGCCATCATATCCTCTGATCCTTTTTGACTCATGGTCAGTAAGGGGCTTTTGTTATATGCAATTAGTAGATTCATGCCATGCGTTTGGTTGCCATGATAAGTTCCTGTAACATGTTGTTTGATAGCTCTAGACATTGCAACCTGATGTTATTTCTGCTAAGCCTGAAACTGTTAATATATGCAATCTTGCCATGTGTGTTTGAGCATGTTCTAGTTATTTCTGGAGTTAGCTCAGTGTTCATGTTTTGTCATGCTTTACCTTTACTTCATCCCATGCCTTTTGTTATTTTGTTGGGGTGCTGTAGCTTGTTGTTTTGATGCTTGCAATATGCCTAGTTGCTGTTTAGGACAAATTGTTGTTGTAACTTGTATAGAGTGTATGTGTTGCACCGTTGCTCCGTTTTGAGTGTGCTATATATGAAACTTGCTTGATTTTGCATGTTGTTTCATATTATCATGTTGCATCCTTGTTTTGAGGTGTTTTCTTGATGTTTGTATGCATTTTGCATCAATGCCATGTTTAACTTGTTTTGCTCATATCTTTTAGGCCGTAGCTCCGAATCTAATGAACTTTATATGTAACTTGACTAGAATCTCATGTAGATCATCTTGGTGCATCTTAAATTGTTGTTCAACAACTTCAACTTAATGTTTGTTCAGATCTGGACCAACTTTGAAACTTGCATATGAGGACTTACCGGAATTGTTATATGTTGTTTCCGGCCTCATTTAAACTTGTTTTGATGTGTTGTTCTTGTTTGCATCATCTCTTGCCATGAGTAGCCTCATCTAGCTTTCTCATGCATCATGCTTGTTGTGCATCATGTCTTGTCTATGTGTGGTGTGTTTACCATATTGTGTGCTTCTTCTCGATAGTTCCCGTTTCATTGCAATCGTGAGGATTCGTTCGTCTACGCTTTGTTCGTCTTCGTGGCTTCATCTTCTTCATGGACTTGTTCTTCTTCCTAGCGGGATTTCAGGCAAGATGACCGCTACCCTGAATCTCACTAATATTATTGCTATGCTAGTTGCTTCGTTCTATCGCTATGCTGCGTTACCTATCATTTGCTCTTCAAGCCTCCCAAATTGCCATGAACCTCTAACCTTTGACACCCTTCCTAACAAACCATTGCTTCGCTATGTTACCGCTTTGCTTAGCCCCTCTTATAGCGTTGCTAGTTGCAGGTGAAGTTGAAGATTGCTCCATGGTGGACAGGATTTTGTTGGGATATCACAATATCTCTTATTTAATTAATGCATCTATATACTTGGTAAAGGGTGGAAGGCTCGGCCTTATGCCTGGTGTTTTGTTCCACTCTTGCCGCCCTAGTTTCCTTCATACCGGTATTATGTTCCTGGATTTTGCGTTCCTTATGCGGTCGGGTGATTTATGGGACCCCCTTAACAGTTTGCTTTGAATAAAACTCCTCCAGCAAGGCCCAACCTTGGTTTTACCATTTGCCTCACCACCACCTACCTTTCCCTTGGGAGTAATTAACCCAAGGGTCATCTTTATTATAGCCCCCCCAGGCCAGTGCTTGTCTAAGTGTTGGTCCGAATCGAGCAGCCTGCGGGGCCACCTCGGGGCAACTCGAGGTCTGGTTTTACTCATAGCTTGACTTATCCGGTGTTGCCGTGAGAACGAGATATGTCCAGCTCCTATCGGGATTGTCGGCGCATCGGGCGGCTTTGCTTGTCTTGTTTTACCATTGTCGAAATGTCTTGTAAACCGGGATTCCGAGACTGATCGGGTCTTCCTGGGAGAAGGTATATCCTTCGTTGATCGCGAGAGCTTATCATGGGCTAAGTTGGGAAACCCCTGTAGGGTATAAACTTTCGAGAGTCGTGCCCGCAGTTATGTGGCAGATGGGAATTTGTTAATGTCTGGTTGTAGATAACTTGACACCAGATCCGAATTAAAACGCATCAACCGTGTGTGTAGCCGTGATGGTCTCTTCTCGGCGGAGTCCGGGAAGTGAACACGGTCTTTGGGTTATGTTTGACGTAAGTAGGAGTTCAGGATCACCTCTTGATCATTGCTAGCTTCACGACCGTTCCTTTGTTTCTCTTCTCGCTCTCATTTGCGTATGTTAGCCACCATATCATGCTTAGTCGCTGCTGCAACCTCACCACTTTACCCCTTCCTTTCCCTTTAAGCTTTGCTAGTCTTGATACCCATGGTAATGGGATTGCTGAGTCCTCGTGGCTCACAGATTACTACAACAACAGTTGCAGGTACAGGTTTATGCGATGATCTTGACGCGAGAGCGATGCTTGCTTGTTTTGGAGTTCTTCTTCTACTTCTTCTTCGATCAGGGGATAGATTCCAAGTCGGCAGCCTGGGCTAGCAGGGTGGATGTCGTTTGAGCTTCTGTTTGTGTTTCATCTGTAGTCGGATGTTGATCTTATGTATGATGTCATGTTGTATTCGTGTGGCATTGTATGCCTCTTGTATGTATCCCCATCTATTATGTAATGTTGCTGTAATGATATCCACCTTGCAAAAGCGTTTCAATATGCGGTTCTATCCTTGGTGGGACCTTCGAGTCTCTTTAAGATCGTATCGCATATTCGGCGTGACAAGTTGGTATCAGAGCCTCGACCGACCATAGGAGCCCCCTTGATTGATCGTGTAGTTTGGCCGTTGTCGAGTCTAGAAGAAAACTAATTTCTGAGTCTAGCTATATCGGAGAGTAGGAATTCTTTTTACTCCTCAGCCCCTTCATCGCTCTGGTGAGGAATCTTGACGTAGGTGTTTTGAATTACTCCTCTTCCCATTCAAATTTTTCTTTAGGATCACGCAGTTGGTTTTTTTCCAATCGTTGGCTCTCATCTCTTTTCATCCGGTGCATTTCTCGTCAAGTTGACTCGAGCCTCTTCATCTTTGCCAAGTTCAATTCCTCAGTTGTTTTTTTTACCCGCCCACCCCTTTTTCATCTCAGAGTCGGAGTGTGTAATCAAGTATCCATCCTAATCGTGCGAAGTCTTTGCTTTCTTTCCTCAATTTTTTCAACCGGTGTTTTCTCTTCTAGATATTCGTCGATTCCCCTTCCAGTTGCCTGTGTTTTTCCCGCCCTCCCATCCCTTTTTTTCCAGGAGTTTGAGCATCTATTCGAAAAGCTATTTCATTCGTGTGGAGCCTCTTCAGATTTTCCATCAATTATTTCAACCGGTGAATTCTCATCTCGTTCGCCATTCTTCATCTCTTTTTCTTTTCCGGTGGATTTAATTCAAGCTTTTCTGTGTTGATCATATTCTTTTCCTCAGCTAAGTGTTTTTCTCTGCTCGTTCGCCTCTCGCCAGTTTATCCTTCCGGAGTGCTCAAGACATCTCAGAAGATTCGCCTGTGTTCAAATTAATTCGAGGTTGTCACCTCATTCAAATATTTCAATTGTTCCGGTGCATCATCTATCTTTTCAACAACCCTTTCCAACGGTGTTTTCTTTAGTGGGCCCTAACCCACATGTCTTTTCCCAGGATCTTACCTGACTCTTCTAATTCTCCCGGGGTTACTCTCAAATTCTTTTCAAAGTGTGATGTAAGAATGGATCCCATCAGTCACATGCCTTTTCCAAGATCAATTTCAAATCATTTTCATTGTTGGCTCAACCTCTTCGCTTATCATTATCCCGGAGTATCTCCGCGATTTTGGTGTTGTTTCTCGTCGTCATTCTTAACATTTGAAGATTGAAGAAGACTTTTTTCTCTAAATCTTGTCCGTTCTCTCAAAGATTCGCGGTTTTAGCTTCTTGTTATCCTCTCGAATTATTCCATTTGCCAGATATTCCTTTTCTCACCCATCCGGAGTATGTCAGGAGTTGATTTCTGTTTCTTTTCACCGGAGGCCGTCATTCTAGAAGAATTCTTCATCCTCGCATTTTAGCTAACGTTATCCAATTATCCCGGTGCTTCGTTCAAGTGTTCTTTAATCAGCTCATGATCTCTTTGTTCTTTTGCATCTAAATCCCCTCAAGCATATTTGGTTCCTCGAATTCTTCCCGGTGATTCAATCTCTTTCATCAGTCATTTTCGAATTCTTACGGTGGTTCTTTCAGATTCATTCGTTCGTTCTTTCCAATCCTACCGGTGGTTCAGGAAGACTTTATCAAGTTTGCGATATGTCACTTCTCAATCCTTTTCATCAAGAATAAGTTGCATGCCAAATCCGTTTGTCATCAATTAAATTTGGTGAAGGATAAGCATACAATAAATCTTATTCTTATTTCCTCCAAGTGATTAATCCCTTCCTTCAGAGTTTGTTCGTGATGAATAAATTCTACTTTCAAGTGTTTTCATCTTTTCTTTTCCGGAGTTCAAATTTCCTCGGCAATTTCGTCGGAACCTCCATCTAAATCACCGCAAGCTTTAATCTCATTCCTTTCATCATTCATTTCTATCTCCATCCTTTTGTCGCCGGAGTTCTTCATGGTGGTTCTTCATGATTTAATTCATTCTTCAAGAGTTCATCAAGATTCTTGTTGGAGGAGTTCAAGTATCTTTTCTTCTCGCGTCTCGAAGTGTAATTAGTTCTCCATATTCTTTTGAAGTGGAGTTTTGCATTTCTTCGTTCTTCTAAGCTATCCGATCATTTCCGTTTGTGGCTGGTTAATACCTTATGATCTTGAGACGTTACCTATAAGACCACAACAAGCCTTTTCTTTTCGTTGTTGATTTTCTCAACAACTCCGTTTAAACCTTCCTTCTAAAGATGCTTTCAAATTCCATTCGTGGCATCAGTTGTCATTTTCTTCTCCGTTCTTTTCATTCAACTCTTTCAATTCTTCCCGGAGGTTTTTGTGTCATGTCTTCATCAAGTATCATTCCATCCTCTCAAGTTCACGTTCTATTCCTTCCATTTTCAACCGGAGTGCTGCCCAAATCCTTCCAGTCTTATTCGTTTCTTATCTCGTTCTAATCGGAGTGGTTTCATAGTCTATCTGATTCCATGAGCTTTCGATTCTCGTCATTCTCGTCGTTCCTCTCTTCTTCTCGAGTGCTCTCATTTCTTAGCTTCTTCTCTTGAGTTCTTGTTTCACCTCATCCCTTTTCCCTTCCATCTCGGTCCTAAGATCTCGGGACGAGATCTCTTCTTAGTGGAGGAGTGTTGTAACGCCCCGGATTCGTTGCGCCAGGTGTCCGCCAGTTATTCGCCGTCGTTGCTATGTCATTTGCTTACGTGTTGCATTTTATCATGTCATCATGTGCATCTCATTTTGCATACGTGTTCGTCTCATGCATCTGAGCATTTTCCCCGTTGTCCGTTTTGCAATCCGGCACTCCTATGTTCCCCCGGCGTCCCCCTTTTTGTCTCTCGTTGTGAGCGGGTGTTAAACATTCTCGGAATGGACCGAGGTTTGTCAAGCGGCCTTGGTACACCACCGGTAGACTGCCTGTCAAGTTTCGTGCCATTTGGAGGTCGTTTGATACTCCAACGGTTAACCGGGTAACCGCAAAAGCCTCTTTTGTGTGCAGCCCAACACCCCTCCAAAGTGGCCCAAAACCCATCTAAGTCCCCTCCATGCTCTCGGTCATTCGATCACGATCGTGTGGGCGAAAACCGCTCCTCATTTGGAGTCTCCTAGCTCCCTCTAGCTATAAATAGGCCCTCTCCCCCGAAATTCGCGGATGAATCCCCCGAAACCCTAGTCTCCTCCTTCCTCCCGCCGCCGGACGCGTCCACCCCGCCGCCGGACATGTCCGCACCGCCGCCCGCGACCAATCGCCAGCCGCCACGTCGCCACCGTCGGCCCCCTCTCTCTCCTCCGCCGCCAGGGCCCGCGGGGCCCGAGTCAGGCCCGTGGGGCCAGAGGCCGCCGCCGCCGTAGCCCGCACCACGCCCGAGGTGCCCCGCCACCTGGATCCTTCTGCACCGCCGCTGGAGAGCCTCGACCTCGCCGCCCTTCACCGGCGCTCGTCTCCGCCGTCGCCTCGTCGGCGCCACCGCCGCCCAGCTCCTCCGCCCGCCGCGGCTACCCCGCACGCCGCCGCCCCAGAGCCGCCCTCCGACGTCCCGACGCCGCCCGACGCCGTCCGCCTCCGCCCCGCCGACTTCGCCCGCGCCGGCCACCGCGGGTCGCGCCGCCCCGCGTCGACCGCGCGCCGCCCGCGCCTCTCCTCCGACCTCGCCGGCGCACCCCTGCGCCACCGCCGGTTACCTCCGCTCGCCGGAGCACCGCGTCCTCCACCCTCCGGTCGACCCGTCGTCGACCCCGCCGTCTCCGGCCACCGCGCCTCTCGCCGAAGCATCTCGCTGCCGTCCTCGCCCGGATCTGGTCAACCGGGACCAGATCCACCGCTCCCTTCATCCAAACGCGCGGCTCTCCCCTGGATCTCCCCATCCCGCACGATCCCGTCCAGCTTCCCCGAGGTGATTTTTGCCTGTCCTTGAGATTCTCAGCATTCTGGTGCCATGTTCATCGCATTGTAACTCTGCATCCGTAGCTCCATTTCATGCGTGTAATATGTCAAATTGTCGTCTCGATGAGTACTTCATTTCATTCCATTGCATCAGGTTCATTTGAGTCCATCTTGATGTCTGAATCATCGTTAAAAGAGTGCTATATAATGTTATCTGTTGTCTGTTAACAGAACATGCTCATTTGTCTTTTTTGCCATGTTTGATGTGTGCATCCTATGAGGTTGATGTCTACATGTGTTTTGTACTATGCCATGCCATCTTTACAGAGGTGCAATCCATGTATTTTTGTGAGTTGTGTGCTGAGTGCATCGAGCTTGCTAAGTAGGGTACTTGCTGTTGCTGTTTTGCTAGGCTGATTCTGTTATATTTTGATGCTATGTAAACCTGCTGCTACAAGTCATTCTATGCATAATCTGGAGATGTTCACTAAGGATGATTTGTTATACGTGTCATGCTCTATCCATTCATGCCCCTGGTTGCATTTATAGCTTGCTGTAGCTTTTTGTTATCTTGCTCCAAAGTTGCTAAATAATGTTGCTGTCAGCCTGTTAACATTAAGTTCAATGTTGCCATGATTGTTGTTAGTGATCCATGCACTCTATGACCTTGCTCTTGCCATGTTTAGCTTCATAATCATGTCTTCTTACTGTTGGTTGCCTTGACATGCCATGTATTGCTCTGTGGTGAGTGGTTCAAGCTCACCAACATGCCTACTTATTGTTGTTCCTGTCATGTTTGAATCTGTCATATAACTTGCCATGTTTACATGGGTGCCATCATATCCTCTGATCCTTTTTGACTCATGGTCAGTAAGGGGCTTTTGTTATATGCAATTAGTAGATTCATGCCATGCATTTGGTTGCCATGATAAGTTCATGTAACATGTTGTTTGATAGCTCTAGACATTGCAACCTGATGTTATTTCTGCTAAGCCTGAAACTGTTAATATATGCAATCTTGCCATGTGTGTTTGAGCATGTTCTAGTTGTTTCTGGAGTTAGCTCAGTGTTCATGTTTTGTCATGCTTTACCTTTACTTCATCCCATGCCTTTTGATATTATGTTGGGGTGCTGTAGCTTGTTGTTTTGATGCTTGCAATATGCCTAGTTGCTGTTTAGGACAAATTGTTGTTGTAACTTGTATAGAGTGTATGTGTTGCACCGTTGCTCCGTTTTGAGTGTGCTATATATGAAACTTGCTTGATTTTGCATGTTGTTTCATATTATCATGTTGCATCCTTGTTTTGAGGTGTTTTCTTGATGTTTGTATGCATTTTGCATCAATGCCATGTTTAACTTGTTTTGCTCATATCTTCTAGGCCGTAGCTCCGAATCTAATGAACTTTATATGTAACTTGACTAGAATCTCGTGTAGATCATCTTGGTGCATCTTAACTTGTTGTTAAACAACTTCAACTTAATGTTTGTTCAGATCTGGACCAACTTTGAAACTTGCATATGAGGACTTACCGGAATTGTTATATGTTGTTTCCGGCCTCATTTAAACTTGTTTTGATGTGTTGTTCTTGTTTGCATCATCTCTTGCCATGAGTAGCCTCATCTAGCTTTCTCATGCATCATGCTTGTTGTGCATCATGTCTTGTCTATGTGTGGTGTGTTTACCATATTGTGTGCTTCTTCTCGATAGTTCCCGTTTCATTGCGATCGTGAGGATTCGTTCGTCTACGCTTGGTTCGTCTTCGTGGCTTCATCTTCTTCATGGACTCGTTCTTCTTCCTAGCAGGATTTCAGGCAAGATGACCGCTACCCTGAATCTCACTAATATCATTGCTATGCTAGTTGCTTCGTTCTATCGCTATGTTGCGTTACCTATCATTTGCTCTTCAAGCCTCCCAAATTGCCATGAACCTCTAACCTTTGACACCATTCCTAACAAACCGTTGCTTGGCTATGTTACCGCTTTGCTCAGCCCCTCTTATAGCGTTGCTAGTTGCAGGTGAAGTTGAAGATTGCTCCATGGTGGACAGGATTTTGTTGGGATATCACAATATCTCTTATTTAATTAATGCATCTATATACTTGGTAAAGAGTGGAAGGCTCGGCCTTATTCCTGGTGTTTTGTTCCACTCTTGCCGCCCTAGTTTCCGTCATACCGGTATTATGTTCCTAGATTTGGCGTTCCTTACGCGGTCGGGTGATTTATGGGACCCCCTTGACAGTTTGCTTTGAATAAAACTCCTCCAGCAAGGCCCAACCTTGGTTTTACCTTTGCCTCACCACCACCTACCTTTCCCTTGGGATTAATTAACCCAAGGGTCATCTTTATTATAGCCCCCCCCGGGCCAGTGCTTGTCTAAGTGTTGGTCCGAACCGAGCAGCCTGCGGGGCCACCTCGGGGCAACTCGAGGTCTGGTTTTACTCGTAGCTTGACTTATCCGGTGTTGCCCTGAGAACGAGATATGTGCAGCTCCTATCGGGATTGTCGGCGCATCGGGCGGCTTTGCTGGTCTTTTTTTACCATTGTCAAAATGTCTTGTAAACCGGGATTCTGAGACTGATCGGGTCTTCCTGGGAGAAGGTATATCCTTCGTTGATCGCGAGAGCTTATCATGGGCTAAGTTGGGACACCCCTGTAGGGTATAAACTTTGAGAGTCGTGCCCGCGGTTATGTGGCAGATGGGAATTTGTTAATGTCCGGTTGTAGATAACTTGACACTAGATCCGAATTAAAACGCATCAACCGTGTGTGTAGCCGTGATGGTCTCTTCTCGGCCGAGTCCGGGAAGTGAACACGGTCTTTGGGTTATGTTTAACGTAAGTAGGAGTTCAGGATCACCTCTTGATCATTGCTAGCTTCACGACCGTTCCTTTGTTTCTCTTCTCGCTCTCATTTGCGTATGTTAGCCACCATATCATGCTTAGTCGCTGCTGCAACCTCACCACTTTACCCCTTCCTTTCCTTTTAAGATTTGCTAGTCTTGATACCCATGGTAATGGGATTGCTGAGTCCTCGTGGCTCACAGATTACTACAATAACAGTTGCAGGTATAGGTTTATGCGATGATCTTGACGCGAGAGCGATGCTTGCTTGTTTTGGAGTTCTTCTTTTGCTTCTTCTTCGATCAGGGGATAGTTCCAAGTCGGCAGCCTGGGCTAGCAGGGTGGATGTCGTTTGAGCTTCTGTTTGTGTTTCATCCATAGTCGGATGTTGATCTTATGTATGATGTGATGTTGTATTCGTGTGGCATTGTATGCCTCTTGTATGTATCCCCATCTATTATGTAATGTTGATGTAATGATATCCACCTTGAAAAAGTGTTTCAATATGCGGTTCTATCCTTGCTGGGACCTTCGAGTCTCTTTAGGATAGTATCGCATATTGGGCGTGACAAGTTGGTATCAGAGCCTCGACCGACCATAGGAGCCCCCTTGATTGATCGTGTAGTTTGGCCGTTGTCGAGTCTAGAAGAAAACTAATTTCTGAGTCTAGCTATATCGGAGAGTAGGAATTCTTTTTACTCCTTAGCCCCTTCGTCGCTCTGGTGAGGAATCTTGACGTAGGTGTTTTGAATTACTCCTCTTCCCATTCAAATTTTTCTTTAGGATCACGCAGTTGGTTTTTTTCTGATCGTTGGCTCTCATCTCTTTTCATCCGGTGCATTTCTCGTCAAGTTGACTCGAGCCTCTTCATCTTTGCCAAGTTCAATTCCTCAGTTGTTTTTTTTCACCTGCCCACCCCTTTTTCATCTCGGAGTCGGAGTCTGTAATCAAGTATCCATCCTACTCGAGCGAAGTCTTTGCTTTCTTTCCTCAATTATTTCAACCGGTGTTTTCTCTTCTAGATATTCGTCGATTCCCCTTCCAGTTGCCTGTGTTTTTCCCGCCCTCCCATCCCTTTTTTTACCGGAGTCTGAGCATCTATTCAAAAAGCTATTTCATTCGTATATCAAATATACGTTTGGTGTTGCCGGCCTTCTTATCCGCTAAGTATTTGGGGCAGTTCCGCTTCCAGTGACCCTTCCCCTTGCAATAAAAGCACTCAGTCTCAGGCTTGGGTCCATTATTTGAATTCTTCCCGGTAACTGGCTTAGCGGGCGCGGCAACATCCTTGCCGTCCTTCTTGAAGTTCTTCTTGCCCTTTCCCTTCTTGAACTTAGTGGTCTTATTGACCATCAACACTTGATGTTCTTTCTTGATTTCAGCCTCTGCTGACTTCAGCATTGAGAACACTTCAGGAATGGTCTTCACCATCCCCTGCATGTTGTAGTTCATCACAAAGCTCTTGTAGCTTGGTGGGAGCGACTGGAGGATTCTGTCAATGACCGCCTCATCTGGGAGGTTAATGTTCAGCTGGGTCATACGGTTGTGCAACCCAGACATCTTGAGTATGTGCTCACTGACAGAACTGTTTTCCTCCATCTTACAACTATAGAACTTGTCGGAGACATCATATCTCTTGACCCGGGCATGAGCTTGGAAAACTAGTTTCAGCTCTTCGAACATCTCATATGCTCCGTGATGCTCAAAACGCTTTTGGAGCCTCCGTTCTAAGCTATAAAGCATGCCGCACTGAACGAGGGAGTAATCATCAGCACGAGTTTGCCAAGCGTTCATAACATCTTGGTTCTCTGGGACGGGAGCGTCACCTAGCAGTCCTTCTAGGACATATTGCTTCCTGGCAGCTATGAGGATGATCCTCAGGTTCCGGACCCAGTCCGTATAGTTGCTGCCATCATCTTTCAGCTTGGTTTTCTCTAGGAACGCGTTGAAGTTCATGTTGACATGATCGTTGGCCATTTGATCTACAAGAAATATTTGCAAAGGTTTTTAGACTAAGTTCATGATAATTAAGTTCATCTAATCAAATTATGAACTCCCACTCAGATTAGACACCCCTCTAGTCATCTAAGTGTTACACGATCCAAGTCGACTAGGCCGTGTCCGATCATCACGTGAGACGGACTAGTCATCGTCGGTGAACATCTTCATGTTGATCGTATCTTCCATACGACTCGTGTTCGACCTTTCGGTCTCCGTGTTCCGAGGCCATGTCTGTACATGCTAGGCTCGTCAAGTTAACCCTAAGTGTTTTGCTGTGTAAAACTGTCTTACACCCGTTGTATGTGAACGTAAGGATCTATCACACCCGATCATCACGTGGTGCTTCGAAACGACGAACTGTAGCAACGGTGCACAGTTAGGGGAGAACACTTCTTGAAATTGTTGTAAGGGATCATCTTATTTACTACCGTCGTTCTAAGTAAACAAGATGCATACACATAATAAACATCACATGCAATTATATATAGTAGTGACATGATATGGCCAATATCATATAGCTCCATTGATCTCCATCTTCGGGGCTCCATGATCATCTTGTCACCGGCATGACACCATGATCTCCATCATCATGATCTCCATCATCGTGTCTTCATGAAGTTGTCACGCCAATGACTACTTCTACTTCTATGGCTAACGCGTTTAGCAATAAAGTAAAGTAGTTTACATGGCGTTCTTCAATGACACGCAGGTCATACAAAAAATAAAGACAACTCCTATGGCTCCTGTCGGTTGTCATACTCATCGACATGCAAGTCATGAATCCTATTACAAGAACATGATCTCATACATCACAATTCATCATTCATCACAACTTCTGGCCATATCACATCACATGAACAATCGCTGCAAAAACAAGTTAGACGTCCTCTAATTGTTGTTGCATCTTTTACGTGGCTGCAATTGGGTTCTAGCAAGAACGTTTTCTTACCTAGGAATAACCACAACGTGATTTTGTCAACTTCTATTTACCCTTCATAAGGACCCTTTTCATCGAATCCGCTTCAACTAAAGTGGGAGAGACAGACACCCGCCAGCCACCTTATGCAACTAGTGCATGTCAGTCGGTGGAACCGGTCTCACGTAAGCGTACGTGTAAGGTTGGTCCGGGCCGCTTCATCCCACAATACCGCTGAAGCAAGAAAAGACTAGTAGCGGCAAGAAAGTTGACAACATCTACGCCCACAACAAATTTGTGTTCTACTCGTGCAATAGAGAACTACGCATAAACCTGGCTCTGATACCACTGTTGGGGATCGTTGCAGAAAATTAAATTTTTTCCTACGGTTTCACCAAGATCCATCTATGAGTTCATCTAAGAAACGAGTCAAGGGAGTGAGTTTGCATCTACATACCACTTGTAGATCGCGTGCGGAAGCTTTCAAGGGGATGGTGATGATGGAGTCGTACTCGACGTGATTCAGATCACCGATGTCCAAGTGCTGAACGGACAGCACCTCCGCGTTCAACACACGTACGGGACGGGAGACGTCTCCTCCTTCTTGATCCAGCAAGGGGGAAGGAGAGGTTGATGATGATCCAGCAGCACGACGGCGTGGTGGTGGATGCAGCAGAACTCCAGCAGGGCTTCGCCAAGCGACTACGGGAGGAGGACGAGGTGTAGCAGGGGGAGGGAGGCGCCAAGCACAAGGGTACGGCTGCCCTCCCCCTGCCCTCTTTTATATAGGCCCCCAGGGGGGGCGCCGGCCCTGGGAGATTGAATCTCCCAAGGGGGCGGTGGCCAAGGGGGGAGGAGTGCCCCCCAAGGCATGTGGTGCGCCCCCCCCACCCTAGGGTTTCAACCCTAGGCGCAGGGGGTGGGCCTAGGGGGACGCACCAGCCCACTACGGGCTGGCTCCCCTCCCACTTCAGCCCGTGGGGCCCTCCGGGATGGGTGGCCCCACCCGGTGGACCCCCGGGACCCTTCCGGTGGTCCCGGTACATTACCGGGAGACCCCGAAACTTTCCCGATGGCCGAAATACCACTTCCTATATATTATTCTTTACCTCCGGACCATTCCGAAACTCCTCGTGACGTCCGGGATCTCATCCAGGACTCCGAACAACATTCGGTATGCTGCATACTCATATTCATACAACCCTAGCGTCACCGAACCTTAAGTGTGTAGACCCTATGGGTTCGGGAGACAAGCAGACATGACCGAGACGACTCTCGGGCAATAACCAACAACGGGATCTGGATACCCATCTTGGCTCCTACATGCTCCTCGATGATTTCATCGGTTGAACCACGATGTCGAGGATTCGATCAAACCCCGTATACAATTCCCTTTGTCAGTCGGTACGTTACTTGCCCGAGACTCGATCGTCGGTATCCCAATACCTTGTTCAGTCTCGTTACCGGCAAGTCACTTTACTCGTACCGTAATGCATGATCCCGTGACCAACCACTTGGTCACTTTGAGCTCATTATGATGATGCATTACCGAGTGGGCCCAGAGATACCTCTCCGTCATACGGAGTGACAAATCCCAGTCTCGATCCGTGTCAACCCAACAGACACTTTCGGAGATACCTGTAGTGCACCTTTATAGTCACCCAGTTACGTTGTGACGTTTGATACACCCAAAGCACTCCTACGGTATCCGGGAGTTACACGATCTCATGGTCAAAGGAAGAGATACTTGACATTGGAAAAGCTCTAGCAAACGAACTACACGATCTTTGTGCTAAGCTTAGGATTGGGTCTTGTCCATCACATCATTCTCCTAATGATGTGATCCCGTTATCAACGACATCCAATGTCCATAGCCAGGAAACCATGACTATCTGTTGATCACAACGAGCTAGTCAACTAGAGGCTCACTAGGGACATATTGTGGTCTATGTATTCACACGTGTATTACGATTTCCAGATAATACAATTATAGCATGAATAAAAGACAATTATCATGAACAATGAAATATAATAATACTTTTATTATTGCCTCTAGGGCATATTTCCAACACTTATTCCATAGTCCATCGAATCTTTACCCAAAACTTGAAAACTTCACAACACAAAACTCAACAGAAAACTCGTAAGCTCCGTTAGTATAAGAAAATAAATCACCACTTAGGTACTGTTGTGAACTCATTCTAAATTCATATTGGTGTAATATCTACTGTATTTCAACTTCTCTATGGTTCATACCCTCCGATACTACTCATAGATTCATCAAAATATGCAAACAACACATAGAAAACAGAATATGTCAAAAATAGAACAGTCTGTAGTAATCTGTAACTTTTGAATACTTCTGACAATTCAAAAATTCTACCAAATTAGGAAGTCCTAAGAAATTTGTTATTTATTCTTCTGCAAAAAGAATCAACTGAAAAGCACGTGCCTGCGATTTATGAAAACTAATCTCGTGCGTGCAAAATTTTATGTTTTTCAGCAAGATCAAATTAACTATCATCGTAGGTTATCCTAAAGGTCTTACTTGGAACTTTATTGAAACAAAAGCTATAAAACATGATTACTATAGTAGCATAACCATGTGGACACACAAAACAGTAAAGGTAAATATTGGGTTGTCTCCCAACAAGCGCTTTCTTTATTGCCTTTTTAGCTAGGCATGATAATTTCAATGAAGAGAGCATCATGAAGCATATTACTAACACATTTAAGTCTAACCCACTTCCTATACATAGGGATTTTGTGAGCAAACAATTTATGGGAACAAGAAACAACTAGCATATGAAGGTAAAACAAGCAAATCTTCAAGATTTTCAACACATAGAGAGGAAACTTGATATTATTGCAATATGTAGAAGCATATGATCCTCTCTCATAATAATTTTCAGTAGCATCGTGAATGAATTAAACAATATAACCATCACATAAAGCATTCTTTTCATGATCTACACGCATAGAAATTTTATTACTCTCCACATAAGCAAAATTCTTCTCATGAATAGTAGTGGGAGCAAACTCAACAAAATAACTATCATGTGAGGCATAATCCAATTGAAGATTAAAATCATGATGACAAGTTTCATGTTTATGTTTATTCTTTATGGCATACGTGTCATCACAATAATCATCATAAATAGGAGGCATGCTTTTACCATAATAAATTTGCTCATCAAAACTTGGGGGACAAAAAATATCATCTTCATCAAACATAGCATCCCCAAGCTTGTGGCTTTGCATATCATTAGCATCATAGGTATTCAAATAATTCATACTAACAACATAGCAATCATGCTCATCATTCACATATTTTATGCCAAGCATTCTATGTAATTCTTCTTCTAGTACTTGAGCACAATTTTCCTTCCCATCATTTTCACGAAATACATTAAAAAGATGAAGCATATGAGGCACCCTTAATTCCATTTTTTGTAGTTTTCTTTTATAAACTAAACTAGTGATAAAACAAGAAACTAAAAGATTCGATTGCAAGATCTAAAAATATACCTTCAAGCACTCACCTCCCCGGCAACGGCGCCAGAAATTAGCTTGATGTCTACTATGCAACCTTCTTCTTGTAGACATTGTTGGGCCTCCAAGTGCAGAGGTTTGTAGGACAGTAGCAATTTTCCCTCAAGTGAATGGCCTAAGGTTTATCAATCCATGGGAGGTGTAGGATGAAGATGGTCTATCTCAAACAACCCTGCAACCAAATAACAAAGAGTCTCTTGTGTCCCCAACACACCCAATACAATGGTAAATTTGTATAGGTGCACTAGTTTAGTCAAGAGATGGTTATACAAGTGCAATATGGATGGTATATATAGGTTTTTATAATCTGAAAATATAAAAACAGCAAGGTAACTAATGATAAAAATGAGCATAAACGGTATTGCAATGCTAGGAAACAAGGCCTAGGGTTCATACTTTCACTAGTGCAAGTTCTCTCAACAATAATGACATAATTGGATCATATAACAATCCCTCAACATGCAACAAAGAGTCACTCCGAAGTCACTAATAGCGGAGGACAAACGAAGAGATTATTGTAGGGTATGATACCACCTCAAAGTTATCCTTTCTGATCGATCTATTCAAGAGTCCGTAGTAAAATAACACAAAGCTATTCTTTCCGTTTGATCTATCCTAGAGTTCGTACTAGAATAACACCTTAAGACACAAATCAACCAAAACCCCAATGTCACCTAGATACTCCAATGTCACCGCAAGTATCCGTGGGTATGATTATACGATATGCATCACACAATCTCAGATTCATCTATTCAACCAAGACAAAGAATTCAAAGAGTGCCCCAAAGTTTCTACCAGAGAGTCAAGACGAAAACGTGTGCCAACCCCTATGCATAAGTTCACAAGGTCACTGAACCTGCAAGTTCATCACCAAAACATACATCAAGTAGATCACGTGATATCCCATTGTCACCACAGATAAGCACATGCAAGACATACATCAAGTGTTCCCAAATCCTTAAAGATTCAATCCGATAAGACAACTTCAAAGGGAAAACTCAATCCATTACAAGAGAGTAGAGGGGGAGAAACATCATAAGATCCAACTATAATAGCAAAGCTCGAGATACATCAAGATCGTGCCAATCAAGAACATGAGAGAGAGAGAGAGAGATCAAACACATAGCTTGGTACATACCCTCAGCCCCGAGGGTTAACTACTCCCTCCTCGTCATGGAGAGCGCCGGGATGATGAAGATGGCCACCGGTGATGGATCCCCCCCTTCGGCAGGGTGCCAGAACAGGGTCCTGATTGGTTTTTGGTGGCTACAGAGGCTTGTGGCAGCGGAACTCTCGATCTAGGTTATTTTCTCGGGGTTTTTGTAATATAAGAGGTGTTGGCATCAGGGACAAGTCAGGGGGGGCTCCGAGGCGGCCACGAGATAGGGGGGCGCACCCAGGGGGTATGGCACGCCCCCACCCTCGTGGGTGCCCCGGGACTCTTCTGGCCCATCTCCGGTACTCCGTGGGCTTCTTCTGGTCCAAAAATAATCTCCGTGAAGTTTTAGGTCAATTGGGCTCCGTTTGGTCTTCCTTTTCTGCGATACTCAAAAACAAGGAAAAAACAGAAACTGGCACGGGGCTCTAGGTTAATAGGTTAGTCCCAAAAAACATATAAAAAAACATATAAATGCATATAAAACATCTTAGATGGATAATATAATAGCATGGAACAATCAAAAATTATAGATACGTTGGAGACGTATCAGAGATGTTTTAAGCAACTCGACTATTCGACTTAGTTACATGTACATCATGGACACGCTATTCGCCCTTTCGATCCAGTTGCATGTTCACTCTTGGCATGCAAATCGCCTCCTGACCCAGGTTTATGTCCATCCTTTACACACAACTCGCCTCCTGGCCCAGTTGCATGTCCATCCTGGACACCCAGCTCGCATTTTTGACCTACTTGCATTTCCACACACAACTCACAACTCACCTCCACCCAATCGCATGTTCACCCTCGACAAGCAAACACGCCCCACCCAGTTGCATGTCCACCCTAGACCCGAAACTCAACCGACCCAGTTGCATGCTCATCCTCGTCCCGACCTAGTTGCATGTTCACCTTTGACCTAAAACTTAACCCGACACAGTTGCATGTCCACCCTAGAAACACAATTTTTGCCACTCGACCTTGACCCAGTTGCATGTCCATTGTCAATAACAACTCGACCAACCTAGTTTCCATATCCACCTTCGACACTAAACTTGTGTTGACCCCGACCCAGTTGAGTGCCCACCCACGACACACCCAAACTTGGACCCAGTTGCATGTCCACCCTTGACATGCAACTTTCCAATTAACCCCCTGACCCAGTTGCATGTCCACCCTTGACATGCAATTTATCCCTTGAACCCTGACCACGTTGTAAGTCCACCATCAACATGCAACTAGCCCCCCCCCCCCCCGAACCATTACTGAGTTGCAAGTCCACTCTCGACATGCAAATTGTGCACTGACCCCCGACCCAGTTGCAAGTCAACTCTCAACATGCAAATTTCCCATTGACCTCCCCCGACCCAGTTGCATGTCCACCCTCGACATGAAAGTTGCCTCCCCCGAACCCTGATCCAGTTGCATGTCCACCCTCGACATGCAAGTTATCTCCCGAACCTTGACTCTGTTGCAAGTCCACTTTGGACATGCAACTTGCCCCCTCCCCCCTCCCCCCGAACTCTGATCCAGTTGCAAGTCCACCCTCGACATGCAACTGAGTCAGGGGGGGGGGGGGAGGAGAGGAGGGGCAAAACAATGAACTCAAAATAAATTAGTTTACAACCATGATAGTGACAAAAACCTGGGTATCTCACTTACAGACTGAATCACACAAGTACTCCCTCCGTCCCATAATATAAGAGCGTTTTTGACACTAGTGCAGTGTCAAAACACTCTTATATTTTAAGACAGAGGGAGTAGTTGACATGATTTGTTGTCTCTCTTTTCATTTTTGATATCCCTTATATCCATATTTTTTGTATGCTAATTACACCGATGTTTTGTTTTTTCGTGACAAATAACACCAGAAACAAGGGGTAGGAAGGCTAAAACTCTAGGCTCGATTTTTTTTAGATTTTGCTTTGACAAGCAAGGAACTCTCATGTGTAGGCTTAAAGGATGCTTGCTTTTTACAAGCTTTTTTTCTCTCTCTAGAAGCCAGGATCTGACCCGTTGTAGGCTTGTCTGTGTTTTTTCCCTTTTTTTATCTCGTGCAGCAACAACTAAAATCGTCGAGTACCAACAATAACTAAAAATGCCCATGCCCAACAGGTTAGCGTTGCAGAGGTTGTACTTAGGCTACCCAAATGCTATATAGAGTACCATATAGCGAGGAGTAAGGTACTTCTTGCTAAATAGCGATCCAAAGTGGGCCGAACCATTCACGAAGGAGCATCGTTTCGTGAGCAAGTAGTTTTCAGAAGGTTCCTACGAGCTCCGCCGGTTTCAGGAAGCTTCCAGGCTGTTGTTCTTTGTTATTTTTTCTTTTAGCCGGGTTCCTCTAGTTTTGAGCAGGTTTTTTAATCTTTCATCATTTCTCCTTTTTCCTTTTTGTTATTTTTATGTATATTTCCTTTTCCTGGTTTTCATTTATATATTTTTTCTACCTTTTATTTTTCTCTTTTCATTCTTACTTTGCAAACTTTATTTTTTTCAATTTTTGTATTAAAATAAAACCAGCCAAAAAGTTCAACTACATTTAAATAAGTTCATATGCACAAAAAAATGTTCATTGTATATTAAAAAGGTTACAAAAAAATCAGTTTGGATAAAAGAAATGTTCATCGTATAATTAAAATACTTCACCACTAGAAAAGTTCAATTTGTATAAAAGAAATGGTAATCATACATGAAAAATAGTTCATCCTAAACTTTAAAAAAGTAAAACATATATTTATTAAAAATCACTTCATGAGAAAAAAATGTTCATTCATATATTAAAAAATTGTTCTGTGTGGTTTGGAAAATGTTCACCATATATTAAAAAAAATGTTCGCTGTGTTTGAAATTTGTGCACAATATTTTAGAAAAACAAATTATAGTAAAACAGAATTGATTTTAAAAACTCAGGAACCCAGAAAAATAATCCCTAGAAAAGAAAGAAAAACAGAAGGACCTGGGCCTGACCATTATCAGGATGATTGTAAGCGATCGTTCCTAGATGAGGCCTAACAAACCCTAACCCTTAAGTTAACTTGTGATTTAGACCAAATATATGCATGTCGAATCATGCAGGAAGGGGCCAGCTATCAGGCGCGCGCGTTGTCTGTCCTCATCCTCGTCAGCAGTTAACGCCACAGCCGAAAGATAAATCGACTGTCGGTCGACTGATCAATAAATAAAAATCAGTCGAGCTTGCACGTAGTCGATCCCCCTATCTATACATGCACTGAGTTAGACTTAGAGTACAGTTCCCTGTCAACTTAAGAAGAGGTGATCGCCGTCTCTCAGCGCGCGAACGTCATCCACCTCCGCGCCGTCGGCGGTGAGTACACGTCTCGCCGCCATTCCAAACTTGTCTTCCCCAAGCTTCATCAGTTCTTCGAGTGAACCAGGCAGACATACGAGCTTCCCTGCCGCGCGGTCGCCCGCCATGCCACCACCGTGCGGAATTTGCCCGTGGATAACAACACGTATCGGGTCGCCGTTCTGAAACGGGAGTGTGTCGTGCCCGACATCTCTGGCAAATGTTAGCTCCTCTCCATGTCTCACCTTCAGAGATTCAAGATACTGGAGAGAAAGGTAAAATTAATGCCAGGTTCAGACAATCTAGTAAAACAATTTTTTACACTAAATCATCAGGATATTTTTGCTTCTGGACAACACCTGAATAATGCAGCATATGTGCATATAGTACCTGAGCAAAATTGGAGAATATAGTGTCCCCGTCTGCAGTAGCAGGCCGGACGGTGTTCTGCAAGTGGCTACGGCTTATGCGTATGACCTGGGTTAGGGTTCTGCTCCGGATGGTGAATGGCTGCGGGATGTTGAACATCACACCGATATCACCCGCCATGCCATGTGGCCCTATCCTCATGACAAACTGAAACACAGCCAGAGTAATCGCAGGTTATATAGTCGTTGTCCATTTTTTTTCAGTTAAAAGAAGAGTAAAACCTTATTTTTCAGCGGGTTCCGGCAAATTTCAGGCCGGGCTTACCTTCTCCAGGCCATCGTCCTTGGCGGTTCTCAACACATCCTGAAAAGATACACAATGATGTCAGTCAGGGATTATATATACAGTACTTACTAGAAGAAAACAGGGCGTGAGAAAATATGTGCAGTGAATTTACCACTTGGCCGGACGCGATGATGTAGCAGTCCGTCGGGATCTCGTTCTCCAGGACAATGTCCATCTTGGGCGGAAAGAACTCCGCCTTCATCTCCGAGACGAGCTGCACGACGAGGTTGTCGGAGACCCCCCGGAAGAGGTAGCAATCCTCGACCGCGGCCTTGTAGAGGTGCTGCGCGACGGCCGACCGCGCGGCCTTGGGCAGCTCCGACAGCACCTCGTCGGGCAGCAGCAGCTCCGCCATCTGGAACCTCAGCTGCACGCTCTCCACCATATGCTCCCGCATCCACACCGGCAGCCGGTTCGCCTTCCCGTACCTCACCACCTGGTCCACCATGTCCCTCTGCAGGTCCAGTTATTAATGGTGCATCATATGCATCAACTGCAACTGCAGCTGCGTTTGATGCTTTTACTATGCGTTTGTTTGCTGGTGAGGAAGGTACCATGCGGAATGTGGTGGTGGCGCCGTGGACGACGAGGTTGGTCATGTTGCCGATGACGTAGCAGGCGATGCCCATGTTGCAGAGCATGAAGAGGATGCTGAAGAGCTTCTCGCCGGTGTTGGCGGCGTGCAGGTCGCCGTAGCCGACCGTGGCCATGGTGGTCATGGACCAGTACACGGCGTACGTGTAGGCGAACCACACGCTGCGCTCCTTGAAGTCGCCCCGGAGGCTGCCGATCCAGGTCTGCTCCTTGTCCCGGTAGTGGAACGCGAGCCACAGGTACCCGCACGACGCGCAGTGCAGCGCAAACAGAGCCACCTGCATCACCAACTTCTGTTACGCATGAGCCAACTAGTAATTCGGGTTTGCTGACGAATTTCGTGTTCAAGTGTTGTTCTTACGCAGAATAGCTTGATAAACCTAGTCCAGAAGTAGCTCAGCCTGGTGTCTTTCTCCAACCTGCAATGTTCATACAAATAAATGTGTGCGATTTTACCTTGTTATTAGTCATGAGTAAACATGTACTCCATCCGTTCCTAAATATAAGCTTTTCTTAGAGATTTCAATGCGAACTACATACAGAGCAGAATGAATGAATCTACACTCTAAAATACGTCTATATACGTCCGTATGTAGCCCGTATTGAAATCTCTAAAAGTCTTATATCTAATAACGAAAGGACCAACACATATGCTAGCCTCTGTTCATCACCATGCTCTATATGAACAATTAATGAAATAGTCATATCAATGAAACATGGGCAGAAGGTCAAAAAAATATATAAGGTCAAAAAAATGAAACATGGGCAGTCTCAGTCTCAGATCAAGGTCGCTTGAAGCGCGACTACACTGTACAGCCGACAAGATAAGGCCAAAGAAAGAATGCCACGCCGCCCAACTCTATAAAACGTATCTTAAATCGTTTATGGATGCATTATTGAGCACACTCGTACACATTATTAGCCAGACACAAAATCTTAAATGGCCCTGTTGCCAAAGGACTTGACTGAAGTGACTCAAAGCCTGACATTTTGTTCCACCCCAGATGGATCCAGGCCTCCGAACAGGTGTTACTTGTTTCGTTCTATGTCGACAGACATGCTACTCTTATTTTTTTGAGGGTTAAATGACAGTGGGAGAGGCTCCCACTGACTTTGTATTAAATCATGTCACAAACTTACATACTTACAGAGGTGGGGTCAAGGCCTCCAAGCCATGTCTAAAGGGTCTACCAAGCAAGATTACAACTGAGGGTGGAGTAGCACAAAGACAGTTACAGGGGGTTTTACAAGCTTTGGAGGAACGTGGAGATGAAGGGGTGCAACTCTTGTTTGCAGTTGTGTACAAGAAGTTCCACCAGGCTCTTAAAGCGAGCCAGCCAAGAGTCAACAGAGTGAAGCACCCCTCGAAAGTGCTTGTTGCTGCGTTCCCTCCAACCCTTATTGGGCGAGGATTTTTTTTGTTATTGGTGTTAGAGTATCTCTAACCAACCCCTTCTAATTTAGTGAGTATATGACTTTCTATCTTTTAGTGGTGTATATTTGTCCCTCTAAAAAATGCAGCTTCTAACTGAACCCCTAAACTTAACTCCTTCAAAACATAAACATAAATTTGGTGCAAATTTGATTAAATTAATCCATCGTACCTGATTGGAACTCGATTCAACCATCAAGAGCAAGCAAAGGTCGATGACCTTCGTCACCCCTGGCCTATAGAACTTGTACTATCGGCGCTCTTCCTCGACACGCTCTGGGTACAGGCGGCAATATTTTAAATAGCACGCTATTTCGCCGTTATAACGCGGTTATAACATATTTGAAAGAGAGACATTATGTTTTGGCAAAATCGGACGCTACGCCGCTAATCGCGTAATTAGCGCGCTGCACACGCTATAACGTTGTAACGTTGTAACGTTACGACGTGCAGAACATGCAAAACTGAAATAAGCACAGCCCAGCAGGCCCAGCAGGCCAAAACCAACCCACGACCACTAGCTTTCTCACTCCTTTTATCAGATTCTCCCACAAGACCTAACCAGCAAGCCCAGGTGGCTGCCTCGGTGGCTGTTGATGTTAGAGACTCTTAAAACTATGGTTGTTGATGTTTGAGACTTACTATTTTTATGTGCTGGATTTGGCCCTTATGCATATATTGCTTGCTCCTATGAAAAATTTAGTTGCTTAAATACTTTTTTTCTAGATATATTTGATTTTTTTGCAAATGCTATTTTGAAATATAGCACGCTATTAGCGCGCTATAACTTGTGTAGCATTTAAAGAAGGGTCTCGCTATATTTTGTAGCGCGCTATTTAAAATATTGACAGGCGGCGGCGCTCCGCCTTGTATTCCTCGTCGGCGCGATGTCGGGGAAGTTTAGTCGGGGGTTTGCACCGTGGAGGCGCACCGACATGATGTCGTACGCTCGCGCCGCTGACTAGTAAGAACCGACCCAAATCCGCTAGTGGGTCTCCTGGTCGGTGATCTCTGCCACCTACTTCCCCCATGCCCGCTGCCACACGGTGAGGTACCTACTCTGTGGCCCCGGCGATGACCGCATGTCGGGGAACCAGGAAGCGCCGCTACAGGAGGAGGACGGAGCGTGGCGAGCACGGGCTCTGGAGCGTGGAGCGGCGCTTCTGATCGGTGGCGGGGAGCGGCGGCGGCTGGATCTCGCCATTTTTGGTAGTATGGCGGCATCGGTGGCGGTGGAGTGGATAAGGTCGAGCGGTGGGAGGAGGGAGATTTTTACTCCAGCGGTGGCCAACCTAGTATACTTAGGACACTGATATGTACCGCACATGACAACTCCGAACATTTTCGACGCGAAGTTTAGTGACGTGAGGATGGTAACTTTAGTTGTCAAAAGCATGGCAAGTTTTATGCTTCAGTTTATTTTTGACAGAACCTTGCCGTGTGTCGCTAAAAATTGCCATCCTTGCGTGACTGGAACTGGCATCGAGAAATGTCAAGGCCGAAGTGCCACGCATACTGACGTGTGACACTTATCATATGGGTATATTTAAGGATTGGAGCGGCCACAAAGTAAACATTATCCTTCTCTGTTTTAGGAGATCGGTTAGGTGTGGTTTATTGGAGTAAAACCATAATTTTATTTCTCTAACGTCTTTTAGGGGATCGGTTAGTGAAATGAGATACTCTCTCCGTCCGAAAATACTTGTCATCAAAATGAACAAAAAAAAGATGTATCTAGAACTAAAATACATTTAAATACATCCCTTTTATTCATTTTGATGACGAGTATTTTCGGACGGAGGGAGTATAATGGAGTAGCATGCTCGTATGTATGGTACCTTGCAAAGAGCTTACTGGCGCGACGCAGCCGCCAGAGCCGGAGAAGGATGAGGAACCCGCAGGGTCCGTTTTTTTTGCCCCTCATGAGCTGGTAGACTATCTGCAACGGGATTGTGGAGGCCACATCCAGCACGAACCACGGCCGCGTCAGGTACCTATAAATCCAATCCGCGCAAAATACGCACCGTGTTATTACGCATAGATATCGCCAGGAGTCCTAAAGGAAACAAATTAATTCGCGGCGATGAGTATGAGTTAGTACCTCGCGGCGATCTTGCTACGGTCGTCGACGAGGAGGTCGGTGGACCTGTCGCGGTAGGCGACGAAGAAGGACACGACGATGTCGGCGCAGAAGAAGACGTCGACGACCAGGTCCACGACGAGGTGCGCCCGGGAGGCGGCCTTCTCCAGGGCCAGCTCGAACGGCGACGCCCACGCAGAGTAGGCCACCAGCACGATCAGGAACATCTGCCAGTACCTGCGATCGAGATCAACTCCATCGTTCAACCTCGTATAGCACGCGGATTCATGGACGTGCATGCATGCCAAGGCGATCGAGCCGCGCGCACCTGTAGGGGCGGCCGTAAGGGTTGATGACGTTTGGCCGGAGCGGCGGAGGGGCTCCACCCAGTGCTTCCGGGAGATGCCCGGTAGAGAGGCTGATGTTCCGCGGCAGGAGCATCCTCGACGACGACGACGAACCTCTCTGACTTCCTACGCCTGGCATGGCCATGCTAACTAGCAGCCTCTGCGGCCGGCCCTGGGTTAACCGGGAAAGTATCGAATCGGTGATGTAGGGTATTGAATGAGAAAGTTTAGTGCTATCCAATTACTCCTAGTCGAATCCAAAAGAAACAGTGGAATTGTATTTACTTCCTAACTTACCTCTTAATTATCATCAGCCTACCTTTTTGTCTATGACAAGCAATAATGAGTTACTAATAATCTTCCTACCTTAAGCTCCGGCCTCCAAGTATCAACCGGATAATATAGGAACAAAATTAATGAAAATAAGGTGGCACCTGTTTGGGCTGCCTCGGCCCAACCAGGAAAACACGCATAGGGCCCTTACGTGGGCTGGCCAGACCACGGCCTACTAAATTCGTTTTTTTATTTCAAAAAAATATTTTATTAAGTACTAGCACCAATGTCCGTGTGTTGCAACGGAAGAAAACAATGATTCCTATGAACCACGTTGCCAAGCCGAGAAACTGTATCGTGGGACAACGATCGCCGATGAGGATAAGCGTTGAATCATTTGAGGACAACAACAATCAAACCAACCTAGAATAACAATTGCAGCACCAACAACAGCAAGCAAACCAACCTAGATGGATATTAATTGTGAAAAACTTCCCTAATTTAATATATCTATTTGGTCAAATGCAACTTCATCATGCAAACCTGAAGAGTTTCGGAAATAATCAGTCATTGACTTCATATGGAATTAAATTACATATGTAGGTAAACTGTAATTGTACAAATGAATTGGGGACTCTAGATGGAAGTAGCAAAACACACATGGAAGCAAGCAAAGAAATCATCAAAACAAAGGTGAGAAAAAAAGAGTGTGGATAAAAACCAGTGGCGGAAGACTACCTTTGGTTCGAGGGTTAGCGGATGCAGTCAGATATTTTATGTACCTTTTTGTTTTGTGATCTAGTCATATGTAATGATTGATTTTATTATAACAGTTGTGTTCTTGGAGTCTCCTGCAAGAAAACACGTGTTGCCATATATGCATGCCCCATGGGAATCCACAGCCATAATTCGTCTAATTAACTCTCCATTATGATTAGCTAATCATAATTATATGCGTCATGCATGTCTCTCAGGCTGGTTGTAATGGGTAGTATCATAAGTTAGTATCATGCATATGATACTAGTGTATGATACTACCTTCCTAATGCATAGTATCATATGTTAGTATCATAGATGGCTTTATTTATTGCCATGCATGACACATACTAGTTTAGCATTTATTATGATACGGTATCATGATATGATACTCAACCCTTTCTTACTTCATTTAATTCTATGCCACCTCATCAAAGTTGCCTAGTTGGCATGCATGATACTAGCTATGATACTCCCATTACAACCAGCCTAAGAGATTGCCATATACTCCGTTTAATTAGCCAACATTAATTAGCCAGTCATAATTATATGCAGCATGATGTCTCGTCTCTTGGGAATCCCATTCAATTAGTGATGCGGAGCATCCTACGGACATCACCTTGTCAAGAGTCCGTTTGACAAGTGACACATGCGACATCTACTTCGCATACACAAAGGTGAATCATCTCCTTTACATGTGCTCACTTGACCCCTTTGAGGATGGTGTACTACTTGACACTTCTCTTGTGTGCATGCATAGGTATTGTCGAAGCTTCACGGATGTCATGGAGGAGTGCAAGCGCCAAAGAACGACTACACCGTCCGCGAGGGAAGCGTGGAAGAGAAGACGGAAGAAAGGAGAAGAAGACGGAGCAGCTGCAGGAGCCAGGTCGGACATCCGGACCGCCGTCCGGATCATCCGGATAACTGCGTCCGAAGACACCCGAAGGCCTCGCGTGAAGCGGGATCATCCGGGCCCCCTCCCGGATCATCCGGACGACGGCCGGATCATCCGGACCCCCATTCGGATCATCCGGGCCTTGCCTGCGTGCATGCCTCCGGGCCGAGGCCCATGTACCCATTCCGCCCCCTCACTTACCCCTTCGTGGCCTAGACTATAAATAGACCTCCTCCTCCCCATTTTTAGGGTTAGCATTATGATAGCTCATTCTTAGGTGAGTTTTGCTCCTACCTCTACTCTCGAGAGAGAGGGACTATCACTCCCATGGAGTTCAAGACCTCCATGTGAGAAGATCCTGTGGGATATCATCAAGACCCCGTCGCGGGAAGATCCGTCTAGGATACCATCAAGACCTCCTCTTGGAGCTGAACTCTACCTTGTATCTTTCCTTTTGTTGTTCATGTACCTTGTGATCTTGTGTGTTTGATTGTGTAGTGGATGTGCGATTGGACTTGTTCTTGAGTGTTTCCCCTTGTGATTTCTCTCCGTTCTTCCCCCGTGTTAATCGTGTTCTTCGAGGGATCCCACTCCAATCGTGAAAGATCGGCCTCTAGGGTTCAACCCTACATCAATTAGCCTACCGCTAATTACCATCATCTATTTAATTAGCCTACCATTAATTATCCAATCATAATTATATGCATCATATCTGTCTCGCTCGGGAATCTCATTCAATTAGCCCACCTTTAATTACCTCATTCTCTTCCTTCCTTATCTCTTTTTCTCACACTTTTCTTTCCTTACCATCTCTAGACCGCCACGTTGTTTGAAATCCCAAATCCTCAACCTCTCCTAGGACACGACTGGCGAAGGATGACAAAAGTACCTGTCCGTTTTCTTTTCAGGCAACAGGTGCTAGATTAGTTGGTTCACACGTGCGGCCTATATCTCGGCGACCAGGGTTCGCCTTCCAGCACAATTTATTTTGTGGAGGCTACATGCACACAAATGGCCGGTGTGTTAAAAAAAACGCGGCGTACGAAACAAAAAGAGGACGATATACGAAAACACTATAATGGACAAAAAGAAGTGGAGAAACAATCCGTTCTTTAATATTAGGTGAAGATAAAGATATGTCTGAAGAGTATTGTCAGAATTGAGATTTTTAGTTGTCCGAAATCAGTTTTAAAGAAATAGTTAAAAGGTGCAAAAAATGTCATGCATGTAGATATATATGTTCATACGTGGAAATAAAATATTCATCATGTATTAAAAAATGTACCTATGTAAAATAAATAAAATTTTGGATTTAAAAAGGTCAAATATAATTTTATTTCTTATTTAAAAGTTCCATTATTGACAAAACTAAATTCATGTATTTAAAAGTGTATCCTTTGCATAAAGTTTATAGATTCCGAAAAATGTTTAGAAACATGTGGGTATATGTTCATATAATAAATGGTTTAGAGTCCAAACGAAAGAAAAAGGAAGAAAATGAAATAAAAGCAAAAAAAAGAAAACTGAAAAGAAATAGAAAAGGAGAAAAAGGAAAAGTTACAGAAACGCAGAAAGAAAACGCTGATGGGCTCACCCGGGTGACATCTCGGATTTGTCATCTATATTTGCCTCCTTGTCTCAAAAAAAAATTCTATATTTGCCCCCAACGGTATCGTCCCCTCCAGATATTCAATTTTCAATACCATGTATATTAGTTTTTTTATGGGTAAAACACTTTACTTCTCAAATAATAGACATGTCGTTTACAAGAGAATGAGAAATAAAATCTGGAATCACAGATTCCCAAGAACTAGAGGATAAACCAATTTGATTCAAGGTGTCCACAGCAAATAAGCAATCTGATTCAACTCCGATAGCAGTAAGTTCAGCGGCATCAACGCCTTGTATATGTGGGATAAACCAATTTGCAGTAGCAATAAAATCTCCTTTGTCATCACGAGCTATGGCTCCAGAAGCACCTGACAAAGTATCTCCATGAAACGATGTGTCCATATTTATTTTCACCACACCGTGACTTGGCTTCTTCCACATGCAACCATCCTTTCTGCTTGGCATTTTAGATGATACCGACCTGATATAATTAGTCGCTAGGACCCTGATCGACAAAGCTGTCCTTTCTGGTGTTTGAACCTCAATAGACACGTTGACGGCGTTGCCACCAGATGTACCATGCAGCGACGGCTACCAACTCGGTGTTTGGGATTTCAGCTGATCCATCCGGTAAATCATCAGTATTTCCATGGTAATTGATCCGGATCTATCATAAACTACCGCCCTCTGTACAGCTTCCTTTAGGCCAAGCTGCATCCAAATTTCTTTCGCTCGATGACATTGAAACAAACAATGTTGTATATCCTCAACCCCCACTAAACACACTGGGCATTGAGGTGAACAGGGGATATGACATCCAACAAGCACACAAAAACAGGGAAGAACGCCATGTAATACCTTCCATACAAAGTGCTTCACTTTCCCTGGAATCCATAGCCGCCACACATCCTTCTAAACATGATTGATATGAACACTGCCTTGCCCATCTGCTCTTGTCCATTTAGCGCTGAATTGATGCTCAAACTCTCAGTGGTATGCCGATCTCACAGAGAAAGTACCTGACCGGGTATAGTTCCAACCGATGAAGTCCTTGCCCATCTGAACATTTAGTGGTATTCTAAGAATTCTTTCAACATCCACAGGAGAGAACACATCACGTATAAGATTCTCATCCCACTGTCCAGTATGCGGATCAATTAAGTCTTCAACTTTTGACAACATGGTTCCTCCTCTCGGAGAGATAACTCGTCGTGATGGACTTGAAGGAATCCATGGATCTTGCCAAATGTTCTTTGGAACCCGTTTCAATACGCCAAATACACATTAGTCTTTACCTAATAATAAAGCAAATTGGGTTTCGGTCGTCCGTCATGGCATTTTTCAGAAAAGTCCCTGTGTTTTGATGAAATCAACCCGCGGTCCGGATTTAAGTCACACCTGAACCGTTATTTTACATTTTTCGAAACCCCCCCTGATGTTTTAGGTAATTCATCCGCAGATTATATCTAAGTCAAACAAATGCTTTTTTAAATCATCCATATCTTTTAAACCGTAACTCCGATTTAAACATATTATATATCAAATTTGATTAGAAAAATATGTAGTATCCGTATCTTTTAAACCGTAACTTCGGTTTTAACATATTATATATGAAATTTTATTAGAAAAATGTGTGGAATCTAAATATGTTGTTAATTTTACATTTAAATATTTTTAAAATAATTTTTCTAGAAGCAAACTTATAATTTATAGCGCAAGATCCATTTTTTTTCATACCGGCGGCGATCCGCAAATAAACACCACACTATAACCATATAGGGAAAAGAAAATATCGCTAACTACACATGCATACCTCTGAAAAATGTCACGGGGAAAACAATAGATTTCTCATCGTGGGAGTGAGAGAGAGCGAGAGAGAGAGAGAGGGAGAGAGAGAGACGCCTTAGGATTAACCATATTCAAACATGTTTTTGTTTTGTTTTGTGTGAACACTGAGACCATCGCCGACGAGGGTGAGAAGGAGGATAAGCAGCAACACAAACATGATGCCTCGCAAAAATAAAGAAGATGGACCTATTGTGGTCTTGAGTGATGGTTGTTGGGTTAAGAGCGTGTGTTATGTTTTCTCTCCCGTTGCAATGCACGGGCTCTTTTGCTAGTTACTTAAAAAGGTTATTAGTTACCTCGCAAAACAAAGGTTATTAGTTATTATAGTTGTTCTTTTTTTTTTTTCGAGAAAATTTTAGATCTATTCATCAATTGTAAAAGTAGTATAAAGAACATTAGAAGTAAAATTTACATTCATGTCGGTAGACTACCTGCATACAGGGGCGGAGGACCCGGTAGGGCAAGGCAGGGCGGCCGCCCTACCTTAAATTTTGCCAATAAATAATTTGTATAGGCATCGTCGGTTGCCATCTCGAGTTCATGTGTGGTAGCGGCTGCATCTGTTCATCGCTAGGAGGAAGAAAGGAGTAGAAACAAAGACAAGCAGCCGTGGGTTAGGGTTGGGGTATTGAACCGTGTCCGTTTCTTTGAGGACCGAGGCGCCTAGTTTGGTGGGCTGGAGGATACCCGTATTGTGAATTGCTTTGCTTAAAAAAATCCAACAAATTGGTCATGTGCGTGCGCTATTCGGCTGATCTAGCTAAGGTGTTCTTGATTCTTAAAAAACGACAATGATAAATCTTGAATGTTCGGATTTTAAGCATGGCAACTTTAGTTCACATGAGATTGGCAAACATTGCAAACATTGCAATTTTCTGACAAAAAACAAACTGGGACGAAGTTGCCATGTCTTAACAACTAAAGTTGCCATCTCGCGTCAACTAAAGTTTCCATGTAAAAACATTCGGGATGAAATGCTTAAAATCCGAACGTTCGAATTTTATTGGGGTCCTTAAAAACGCTAACTATACATGTGCCAAAGGATTTGATCGGCAAACTTGATGCTAGCTGTGTACATGTGGTACTGGAGCTAGTGTACGGTGCATATGGGGTAGAATACCTAAACAAGAGGGCATCGGCAAAGAGCAAAGTATCTATGGCAATGCAGTCTTGGAAGTTAATTTTGTGATTTTATATTTAACATTATTAGTGTGTACTATGTCCTATTTTATTTTCTATTATACTTCCTCCGTCTCAGTTTTTTAGGGTATTTAGCCTACAAAAAGTCTGATATTTTGAGAAGGTAATACTTTTTTCATGCTTTAGAGTTTGCCCCAGCTTAATTTTTTTTTGTCCTCCGCCGCAGCCTGCATATGCCACGCAGAACAAAAAACTTCTCAATGCCACGCAGAACAGAAAACTTCTCAGAAACACGCCGTCTAACCTCAAACTATACTTTGCAATCTCATGTGTCACCCCTTGGCTTGACAATTGATTTTAGAGAGCTAAAAGTTTGGTACAGTCTACAAACACTAAATGTCTCTTGAGATCAACGTAAGGGAACTTGCCAAGGTTTCTACATGAATTTTTTATGTATCTACTATCTGCATCACCTTGACCCTCCCCCCTCCCCCTGATGTCCTCCATCTCGATCTCATCCTCTCGGTTCCCTCCCCCCTGATCCGATCTAGGGCTTTGAGCCGCCACCGGCCCTCTCCTCACCGCTGCCGGAGCTCCGCGGGGCAAAGCCCAGGCGGGGGATGATAGCGGCGGCGGGGCCTTCCTCCGCAGTGGCTCTGGGATGCGGTTGCCGTGGAGATCCGCGCGGGTGTCCTAGACGTATGTGTCGTCCGACGTCGACGATGCAACAGTGAGGGCCCCTCCACGTCTGATGGTTCACCCAGGCGAGGTGGCGGTTCCGGGTTGTGGTGCGGCTTTGGTCGGTGCAGTTTTCGGTAGCATACGTCACCCATGGACGTGCTGGATGACACATGAGGTCGATCTGGTGGTCCAACTGGGGATGGGCGCAAATTTGGCAGCAAAAGCTGGTTCAGCCTTGGCCAGAACTGTCAACGGCGGTGCTTGCATGTGTCGTTACCTCGTTGAAGGCGTTGTGCGGCGATTCACATTCTCCGGATGCCCCAGGGGAAACCACAGATTTGGACTTTTCCGGATCAGATGATGGCGAGGTTCCCGCTGTCGGTGTCAAAACCGACGAATCTCGGGTAGGGGGTCCCGAATTGTGCGTCTAAGGCTAATGGTAACAGGAGGAAGGGGACAAAATGTTTACCCAGGTTTGGGCCCTCTCTATGGAGGTAATACCCTACTTTCTGCTTGATTGATCTTGATGAATATGAGTATTACAAGAGTGGATCTACCACGAGATCGTAATGGCTAAACCCTAGAATTCTAGCCTATGAGGTTAAGATTGTTGTGGCTAAACCCTAGAAGTATAAACCCACCGGTTTGTATAGACACCGTGGGGACTAGGGTTGTACAAAGTCGGTTACAGAAAAAGGAATCTACATATCCGAATCGCCAAGCTTGCCTTCCACGCAAAAGAGAGTCTCATCCGGACACGGGACGAAGTCTTCTATCTTGTATCTTCATAGTCCAACAGTCCGGACCAAGTATACAGTCTGGTTGTCCGAGGACCCCTTAATCCGGGATAAACCTGGGCAAACGTCGGGCCGGGCCGGGTTTCGGGCCGGGCTTATAAAAGCCCGACCTTCATTTCTCAAGCCCGAGCCCGGCCCGAAGCCCGAAATACTCCATATTTTCAAGCCCGAGCCCGGCCCGAAATCCAGCCCGAAGCCCGAAAGCCCGGCCCGAATGCTGTTTTTAGTACGCGCATGTGCAAGCCCGGCCCGAAGCCCGAAAGCCCGGCCCGAAATACGGAAAAATTGAAGCCCGAGCCCGGCCCGAACTATCTTTCGGGCTGCAAAACGAAGCCCGAGCCCGGCCTGAATGTTAAGCCCGGCCCGGCCCGGCCCGGGTTTTTCGGGCCGGGCTCGGGCCGGGTCGTCGGGCCGGGCTGCCCATGCCCGGGTTTAATCCGGGACTCCCTCAGTAGCCCCTGAACCAGGCTTCAATGACGATGAGTCTGGCGCGCATATTGTCTTCAGCATTGCAAGGCGGGTTCCTTCTTCAAATACTCCAACATAGCCTTCCGAACATAGAAAACGTGTCTGGCTCTGCAAAACAAGTACCACACACAACCGTAGAGAGTATAATATTTCGCGAGTCCAATCCGCTGACAACTTTTTGTAGCGTGACATCACGCCACTGCCTGGTCATTATTCGAACCGTTTTTTAGCCCGCCGGTCCGTATTTCGAGGTGCGGTTTCATTGGAACGTCTTGCCAAAGCGGAGATCGTGTCCCCTTTTCACGAGATTCTCATCAATACGGGCATGGGTGATCCAACCGTGTCATCTGCATGGCGCTTGGGGAATAGGCAAATTTTAAGGCGAGCAGGGAGGCGCATGACTTTTAGTGCCTTTATAACGGGATAAGGATTCATCCTTGTTCACCCATGCCTTCTCCTTCCTCTGCCCATCCATTCTCGAGCTTCAGCGCCCAAGCTCTCGACTTCTCCGCCCATAAAAGCACTCCAATCATGTCCGGATCTAGAGCAGGAGGCAAGTGGATGGCCTCCTCCGTCAAGAAGAAGGACATCAAGGAGCTCCGGGAGGCCGGGTACCTGGCCAAGGACATCGCTCATTGACTTCCGGTCAAGGGACAAATCGTCCCCACCCTGGAGCCCCAAGAGAGGGTGGTGTTCCTCACACACTTCGTCCGCGGGCTGGGATTCCCCCTCCACCCATTCGTCTGTGGACTGATGTACTACTACGGGCTGGACTTCCATAATCTGCCCCCAACTCTATCCTCAACATCTCGGCATTTATTGTTGTGTGCGAGGCCTTCCTCCGCATCCCACCTCACTTCGGCCTATGGCTGAAGACCTTCAATGTGAAGCCGAAGGTGGTGAGCGGCCAACAAGCAGAGTGCGGAGGCGCCATGGTGGGCAAGATGCCCAATGTCACCTAGCCCGAAGGCTCCTTTATGGAGACTGTCAAAGGGTGGCAGTCGGGGTGGTTCTACATCACCGAGCCGTGCGACACCAATTGGGCAGCGGCCCCCGCGTTCCGATCCGGAGTCCCGACGCGGCTCACCTCCTGGCAAGAGAAAGGCATGGCATGGGGCTCTTCGGACGAGCTGACAGCGCTCCAAACGCGCGTCCAGAGCATGATAATCAAGAAAGTCAAGCTCGTCAACGTAATCCAGGTTATGCTCGTCCGCCGGATTCTTCCGTGCCAAAGCTGGACTTGCTATCTGTGGGAGTTTGATCCGGCCAAGCATCAGATCCTATTAGAGCTCTTTGGCACAATGCACAAAGAAATCTGGAAGGTGCTCTTTAAGGGCAACGAGGTGCCACCGGCCACGGACTAGGATTGTGGGCACGACCTAACTCACCTTGCTAATCCGGTAATTTCTCTCATGTTTTCAAGGTGTACCCTTTACTTGCATATCCAAGAAAGGCATCTAAGTCTCCCTATCAATTATTTCAGGACTGGACAGAGATAACGGAGCGGATTAACTGTCCGGCTCCGCTGCCTGAAGGCCCAGAGACTCCGGTCCTGACAAAGATGCTGTTTCCGGCGCCTTACGAGGTGTAGGAGAAGAAGGCTAAGAAGAAGGCCAAGGGGACCAGAAGTGGTCTCCGTCGCAAGGGTACTTCGGACGTGACGTTCGAAGACGCCAAGGCGCACTCCTCTGCCGAAGACGATGAGGAAGAGTAGGAGGAAGAAGAAACCCACTCCCACCTGCAGGAAAAAAACAAAAGGACGGCTTACACGCATGCGGAGGCCGTGGCGTCTAAGAAAGCGAAAGCTTCCTTTACGGACAGCTCCATAGCGGCCACCGACAGCAGCTGGGAGTGGAAGCCCAGGGAGAAGCCCCTGGCCGAATCGTAAGTGTTCTGACATGTATTCGTATCCGGATTCTTTACATTATTGTTTTAATGTGCTTAAATTATGCACATGCAGTCCGGCTTAGTCCCACCTCGAGCGGTCCTTATCAGAGGATTCGCTGGATCCAGCGGCGATGGACAGCGAGACCCTTCTGTCGGCCACCTCTCCCCGGGACCTGGATGGCGCCAAAGCGTCATCCCGAAGGATCCCCGTCCCAGGAGAGAATACGGTGGCCATCCGGGAGGCGCCAAAGGGTGAAGCCTCGGTTGTCGGACACACGGGGGAGCAGACCCCCATGGATACTGACGATGGGGGCCGTATTCAATTCGGCCCTCATCCGAATATAATTGCAGGAGTCTAGTCTAATACGTCTATGTGAATAAGCAAGCATCGCTACTGGCTGCGACCGCTCACACTGCGGAAGTCTCCGAACTGAAGCAAAATCTAGAGCGGGCCGAGGAGGAGCTCGGCCACGTGAAGAAGAAGCTGGAGGACAATCAAGGTATGCAGTAACCTTGTATATATTCAGGAAAGATGAATGATTCGTCCTGACTAAAGTGTCATGAACTTTATTAGGGGCAACAACCGAAGTAGCTGCCCTCAAGAAGGCGCTGGCCAAGGCCGAGGACAAGGCGGCCAAGGAGCAGGCCGCACGTGAAAAGCATGAGGCCCGGGTCAATGAGGTTCAGCAAGAGCTCCAGGACACCGTCAAGAAGTACGAGTCCTTGGAGCACGATTTTAAGAATCAAGAGTCCAAACTTGCCAAGGCCTGCCAGAGTGCACAAGATGCCCAAGCCGAAGCCCAGGGCGCCCTCCAGGAAATCCAGGCGGCCAAGAAGATTACAGAGGGTAAGGCTTTCATTATGCAAATCAGATATGTTAAGGAAAGGTTCCTTTTACTTACCCGGATTTGGAGCTCTCCAGGGGCGTTTGTGGATCTGCCGTGCAGCGTGTGAGATGCTGTGGAATTCTATCAAGCCAAAGAGGGGAGCTCAACGGAGAAGCTGTTCTGGTCGCAATACCTTGGACCGGAACATCTAGTGCCCTTTAGCGATCAGCTAAAACAGCTGGTCGAGCTGCATAAGGCGGCCGAACTAGCCATGAAGGATTTGATAATCTGGCTATGGCCTGCCGAAGCCATGCCTAGCAGCTACTTCGGACTTGTGAAGCGGCTTGTCAGCGCCTGCCCTCGACTTGAAGCCATTAAGCGGTCGGTCTGTATCAAAGGCGCACAGATGGCCTTTGCCCGCGCTAAGATGCATTGGGCGAAGATGGACGCCACGAAGCTGATGACTGAGGGGCCGCCCGAGGGCAAAGAGTGTTGGAAATATGCCCTAGACGCAATAATAAAAGTATTATTATATTTCATTGTTCATGATAATTGTCTTTTATTCATGCTATAACTGTATTATCCGGAAATCGTAATACACGTGTGAATACATAGACCACAATATGTCCCTAGTGAGCCTCTAGTTGACTAGCTTGTTGTGATCAACAGATAGTCATGGTTTCCTGGCTATGGACATTGGATGTCGTTGATAACGGGATCACATCATTAGGAGAATGATGTGATGGACAAGACCCAATCCTAAGCATAGCACAAAGATCGTATAGTTCGTTTTCTAGAGCTTTTCCAATGTCAAGTATCTCTTCCTTTGACCATGAGATCGTGTAACTCCCGGATACCGTAGGAGTGCTTTGGGTGTATCAAACTTCACAACGTAACTGGGTGACTTTAAAGGTGCACTACAGGTATCTCCGAAAGTGTCTGTTGGGTTGACACGGATCGAGACTGGGATTTGTCACTCCGTATGACGGAGAGGTATCTCTGGGCCCACTCGGTAATGCATCATCATAATGAGCTCAAAGTGACCAAGTGGTTGATCACAGGATCATGCATTACGGTATGAGTAAAGTGACTTGCCGGTAACGAGACTGAACAAGGTATTGGGATACCGACGATCGAGTCTCGGGCAAGTAACACAGCGATTGACAAAGGGAATTGTATACGGGGTTTGATCGAATCCTCGACATCGTGGTTCAACCGATGAAATCATCGAGGAGCATGTAGGAGCCAACGTGGGTATCCAGATCCCGCTGTTGGTTATTGCCCGAGAGTCGTCTCGGTCATGTCTGCTTGTCTCCCGAACCCGTAGGGTCTACACACTTAAGGTTCGGTGACGCTAGGGTTGTATGAATATGAGTATGCAGCATACCGAATGTTGTTCGGAGTCCTGGATGAGATCCCGGACGTCACGAGGAGTTTCGGAATGGTCCGGAGGTAAAGAATAATATATAGGAAGTGGTATTTCGGCCATCGGAAAAGTTTCGGGGTCTCCCGGTAATGTACCGGGACCACCGGAAGGGTCCCGGGGGTCCACCGGGTGGGGCCACCCATCCTGAAGGGCCCCACGGGCTGAAGTGGGAGGGGAGCCAGCCCGTAGTGGGCTGGTGTGCCCCCCTAGGCCAACCCCCTGCGCCTAGGGTTGAAACCCTAGGGTGGGGCGGGGGGGGGGGGGGGGGCGCACCACATGCCTTGGGAGGCACTCCTCCCCCCTTGGCCACTGCCCCCTTGGGAGATTCAATATCCCAGGGCCGGCGCCCCCCCTGGGGGCCTATATAAAGGAGGGCAGGGGGGAGGGCAGCCGTACCCTTGTGCTTGGCGCCTCCCTCCCCCTGCTACACCTCGTCCTCCTCCCGTAGTCGCTTGGCGAAGCCCTGCTGGAGTTCTGCTGCATCCACCACCACGCCGTCGTGCTGCTGGATCATCATCAACCTCTCCTCCCCCCTTGCTGGATCAAGAAGGAGGAGACGTCTCCCGTCCCGTACGTGTGTTGAACGCGGAGGTGCTGTCCGTTCAGCACTTGGACATCGGTGATCTGAATCACGTCGAGTACGACTCCATCATCACCATCCCCTTGAAAGCTTCCGCACGCGATCTACAAGTGGTATGTAGATGCAAACTCACTCCCTTGACTCGTTTCTTAGATGAACTCATAGATGGATCTTGGTGAAATCGTAGGAAAAATTTTAATTTTCTGCAACGTTCCCCAACAGTGGTATCAGAGCCAGGTTTATGCGTAGTTCTCTATTGCACGAGTAGAACACAAATTTGTTGTGGGCGTAGATGTTGTCAACTTTCTTGCCGCTACTAGTCTTTTCTTGCTTCAGCGGTATTGTGGGATGAAGCGGCCCGGACCAACCTTACACGTATGCTTACGTGAGACCGGTTCCACCGACTGACATGCACTAGTTGCATAAGGTGGCTGGCGGGTGTCTGTCTCTCCCACTTTAGTTGAAGCGGATTCGATGAAAAGGGTCCTTATGAAGGGTAAATAGAAGTTGACAAAATCACGTTGTGGTTATTCCTAGGTAAGAAAACGTTCTTGCTAGAACCCAATTGCAGCCACGTAAAAGATGCAACAACAATTAGAGGACGTCTAACTTGTTTTTGCAGCGATTGTTCATGTGATGTGATATGGCCAGAAGTTGTGATGAATGATGAATTGTGATGTATGAGATCATGTTCTTGTAATAGGATTCACGACTTGCATGTCGATGAGTATGACAACCGACAGGAGCCATAGGAGTTGTCTTTATTTTTTGTATGACCTGCGTGTCATTGAAGAACGCCATGTAAACTACTTTACTTTATTGCTAAACGCGTTAGCCATAGAAGTAGAAGTAGTCGTTGGCGTGACAACTTCATGAAGACATGATGATGGAGATCATGATGATGGAGATCATGGTGTCATGCCGGTGACAAGATGATCATGGAGCCCCGAAGATGGAGATCAATGGAGCTATATGATATTGGCCATATCATGTCACTACTATATATAATTGCATGTGATGTTTATTATGTTTATGCATCTTGTTTACTTAGAATGACGGTAGTAAATAAGATGATCCCTTACAACAATTTCAAGAAGTGTTCTCCCCTAACTGTGCACCGTTGCTACAGTTCGTCGTTTCGAAGCACCACGTGATGATCGGGTGTGATAGATCCTTACGTTCACATACAACGGGTGTAAGACAGTTTTACACAGCAAAACACTTAGGGTTAACTTGACGAGCCTAGCATGTACAGACATGGCCTCGGAACACGGAGACTAAAAGGTCGAACACAAGTCGTATGGAAGATACGATCAACATGAAGATGTTCACCGACGATGACTAGCCCGTCTCACGTGATGATCGGACACGGCCTAGTCGACTCGGATCGTGTAACACTTAGATGACTAGAGGGATGTCTAATCTGAGTGGGAGTTCATAATTTGATTAGATGAACTTAATTATCATGAACTTAGTCTAAAAACCTTTGCAAATATGTCTTGTAGATCAAATGGCCAACGGTCATGTCAACATGAACTTCAACGCGTTCCTAGAGAAAAGCAAGCTGAAAGATGATGGCAGCAACTATACGGACTGGGTCCGGAACCTGAGGATCATCCTCATAGCTGCCAGGAAGCAATATGTCCTAGAAGGACCGCTAGGTGACGCTCCCGTCCCAGAGAACCAAGACGTTATGAACGCTTGGCAAACTCGTGCTGATGATTACTCCCTCGTTCAGTGCGGCATGCTTTACAGCTTAGAACCGGGGCTCCAAAAGCGTTTTGAGCATCACGGAGCATATGAGATGTTCGAAGAGCTGAAACTAGTTTTCCAAGCTCATGCCCGGGTCGAGAGATATGATGTCTCCGACAAGTTCTATAGTTGTAAGATGGAGGAAAACAGTTCTGTCAGTGAGCACATACTCAAGATGTCTTGGTTGCACAACCGTATGACCCAGCTGAATTAACCTCCCAGATGAGGCGGTCATTGACAGAATCCTCCAGTCGCTCCCACCAAGCTATAAGAGCTTTGTGATGAACTACAACATGCAGGGGATGGTGAAGACCATTCCTGAAGTGTTCTCAATGCTGAAGTCAGCAGAGGCTGAAATCAAGAAAGAACATCAAGTGTTGATGGTCAATAAGACCACTAAGTTCAAGAAGGGCAAGGGCAAGAAGAACTTCAAGAAGGACGGCAAGGATGTTGCCGCGCCCGGTAAGCCAGTTACCGGGAAGAAGTCAAAGAATGGACCCAAGCCTGAGACTGAGTGCTTTTATTGCAAGGGGAAGGGTCACTGGAAGCGGAACTGCCCCAAATACTTGGCGGATAAGAAGGCCGGCAACACCAAAGGTATATTTGATATACATGTAATTGATGTGTACCTTACCAGTACTCGTAGTAACTACTGGGTATTTGATACCGGTGCCGTTGCTCATATTTGTAACTCACAGCAGGAGCTGCGGAATAAACGGAGACTGGCAAAGGACGAGGTGACGATGCGCGTCGGGAATGGTTCCAGAGTCGATGTGATCGCCGTCGGCACGCTACCTCTACATTTACCTACAGGATTAGTTTTGAACCTTAATAATTGTTATTTGGTGCCAAGTTTGAGCATGAACATTGTATCGGGATCTCGTTTGATGCGAGATGGCTACTCATTTAAATCCGAGAATAATGGTTGTTCTATTTATATGAGAGATATGTTTTATGGTCATGCTCCGATGGTCAATGGTTTATTCTTAATGAATCTCGAACGTAGTATTACACATATTCATAGTGTGAATGCCAAAAGATGTAAAGTTGATAACGATAGTCCCACATACTTGTGGCACTGCCGCCTTGGTCACATTGGTGTCAAGCGCATGAAGAAGCTCCATGCTGATGGACTTTTAGAGTCTCTTGATTATGAATCATTTGACACATGCGAACCGTGCCTCATGGGCAAAATGACCAAGACTCTGTTCTCCGGAACAATGGAGCGAGCAACCAACTTGTTGGAAATCATACATACCGATGTGTGCGGTCCAATGAGCGTTGAGGCTCGCGGAGGATTTCGTTATGTTCTCACTCTCACTGATGACTTGAGTAAATATGGGTATGTCTACTTAATGAAACACAAGTCTGAGACCTTTGAAAAGTTCAAGGAATTTCCGAATGAAGTAGAGAATCAACATGACTGAAAGATAAAATTCGTACGATCAGATCGTGGAGGAGAATACTTAAGTCACGAATTTGGTACACACTTAAGGAAATGTGGAATCGTTTCACAACTCACGCCGCCTGGAACACCTCAGCGTAACGGTGTGTCCGAACGTCATAATCGCACTCTATTGGATATGGTGCGGTCTATGATGTCTCTTACCGATTTACCGCTATCATTTTTGGGATACGCTCTAGAGATAGCTACATTCACTTTAAATAGGGCACCGTCTAAATCCGTTGAGACGACACCGTATGAATTATGGTTTGGTAAGAAACCTAAGATGTCGTTTCTAAAAGTTTGGGGATGCAATGCTTATGTCAAGAAACTTCAACCTGAAAAGCTCGAACCCAAGTCGGAAAAATGCGTCTTCATAGGATACCCTAAGGAAACTGTCGGGTATACCTTCTACTTAAGATCCGAGGGCAAGATCTTTGTTGCCAAGAACGGATGCTTTCTGGAAAAAGAGTTTCTCTCGAAAGAAGTAAGTGGGAGGAAAGTAGAACTCGATGAAGTACTACCTCTCGAACGGGAAAGTGGTGCAGCTCAGGAAAATGTTCCTGTGATGCCCACATCAACTGAAGAGGAAAATAATGATGATGATCAAGGTACTTCGGATCAAGTTGCTACTAAACTTCGTAGGTCCACAAGGACACGTTCCGCACCAGAGTGGTACGGCAACCCTGTCCTGGAAATCATGTTGCTAGACAACGGTGAACCTTCGAACTATGAAGAAGCGATGGCGGGCCCAGATTCCAACAAATGGCTTGAAGCCATGAAATCCGAGATAGAATCCATGTATGAAAACAAAGTATGGACTTTGACAGACTTGCCCGATGATCGGCGAGCGATAGAAAACAAATGGATTTACAAGAAGAAGACGGACGTGGATGGTAATGTTACCATCTATAAAGCTCGGCTTGTCGCTAAGGGTTATCGACAAGTTCAAGGGATTGACTACGACGAGACATTCTCTCCCGTAGCGAAGCTGAAGTCCGTCTGAATCATGTTAGCAATTGCCTCATACTATGATTATGAGATATGGCAGATGGACGTCAAAACGGCATTCCTTAATGGACATCTTAAGGAAGAACTGTATATGATGCAGCCGGAAGGTTTTGTCGATCCTAAGAACGCTAACAAAGTATGCAAGCTCCAGCGATCCATTTATGGGCTGGTGCAAGCATCTCGGAGTTGGAACATTCGCTTTGATGAGATGATCAAAGTGTTTGGATTTATGCAGACTTATGGAGAAGCCTGCGTTCACAAGAAAGTGAGTGGGAGCTCTGTAGCATTTCTCATATTATATGTAGATGACATACTCTTGATGGGAAATGATATAGAACTTCTGGACAGCATTAAGGCCTACTTGAATAAGTGTTTTTCAATGAAGGACCTTGGAGAAGCTGCTTATATATTAGGCATCAAGATCTATAGAGATAGATCGAGACGCCTCATAGGTCTTTCACAAAGCACATACCTTGATAAGATTTTGAAAAGGTTCAAAATGGATCAGTCCAAGAAGGGGTTCTTGCCTATGTTACAAGGTGTGAGATTGAGCTCGGCTCAGTCCCCGACCATGGCAAAAGATAAAGAAGAGATGAGTGTCATCCCCTATGCTTCAGCCATAGGATCTATTATGTATGCCATGCTGTGTACCAGGCCTGATGTAAACCTTGCCGTAAGTTTGGTAGCAAGATACCAAAGTAATCCCGGCAAGGAACACTGGACAGCGGTCAAGAATATCCTGAAGTACTTGAAAAGGACAAAGGACATGTTTCTCGTTTATGGTGGAGACTAAGAGCTTGTCGTAAAGGGTTACATCGACGCTAGCTTCAACTCAGATCTGGATGACTCTAAGTCACAAACCGGATACGTGTATATGTTGAATGGTGGAGCAGTAAGGTGGTGCAGCTGCAAGCAGAGCGTCGTGGCAGGATCTACGTGTGAAGCGGAGTACATGGCAGCCTCGGAGGCAGCGCATGAAGCGATTTGGGTGAAGGAGTTCATCACCGACCTAGGAGTCATACCCAATGCGTCGGGGCCGATCAAACTCTTCTGTGACAACACTGGAGCTATTGCCCTTGCCAAGGAGCCCAGGTTTCACAAGAAGACCAGGCACATCAAGCGTCGTTTCAACTCCATCCGTGAAAATGTTCAAGATGGAGACATAGATATTTGCAAAGTACATACGGATCTGAATGTCGCAGATCCGTTGACTAAACCTCTCTCGCGAGCAAAACATGATCAACACCAGAACTCTATGGGTGTTCGATTCATCACAATGTAACTAGATTGGTGACTCTAGTGCAAGTGGGAGACTGTTGGAAATATGCCCTAGAGGCAATAATAAAAGTATTATTATATTTCATTGTTCATGATAATTGTCTTTTATTCATGCTATAACTATATTATCCGGAAATCGTAATACACGTGTGAATACATAGACCACAATATGTCCCTAGTGAGCCTCTAGTTGACTAGCTCGTTGTGATCAACAGATAGTCATGGTTTCCTAGCTATGGACATTTGATGTCGTTGATAACGGGATCACATCATTAGGAGAATGATGTGATGGACAAGACCCAATCCTAAGCATAGCACAAAGATCGTATAGTTCGTTTGCTAGAGCTTTTCCAATGTCAAGTATCTCTTCCTTTGACCATGAGATCGTGTAACTCCCGGATACTGTAGGAGTGCTTTGGGTATATCAAACATGACAACATAACTGGGTGACTATAAAGGTGCACTACAGGTATCTCCGAAAGTGTCTGTTGGGTTGACACGGATCGGGACTGGGATTTGTCACTCCGTATGACGGAGAGGTATCTCTGGGCCCACTCGGTAATGCATCATCATAATGAGCTCAAAGTGACCAAGTGGTTGATCACGGGATCATGCATTACGGTATGAGTAAAGTGACTTGCCGGTAACGAGACTGAACAAGGTATTGGGATACCGACGATCGAGTCTCGGGCAAGTAACGTACCGATTGACAAAGGGAATTGTATACGGGGTTTGATCGAATCCTCGACATCGTGGTTCAACCGATGAAATCATCGAGGAGCATGTAGGAGCCAACATGGGTATCCAGATCCCGCTATTGGTTATTGCCCGAGAGTCGTCTCGGTCATGTCTGCTTGTCTCCCGAACCCGTAGGGTCTACACACTTAAGGTTCGGTGACGCTAGGGTTGTATGAATATGAGTATGCAGCATACCGAATGTTGTTCGGAGTCCCGGATGAGATCCCGGACGTCACGAGGAGTTTCGGAATGGTCCGGAGGTAAAGAATAATATATAGGAAGTGGTATTTCGGCCATCGGGAAAGTTTTGGGGTCTCCCGGTAATGTACCGGGACCACCGAAAGGGTCCCAGGGGTCCACCGGGTGGGGCCACCCATCCCGGAGGGCCCCACGGGCTGAAGTGGGAGGGGAGCCAGCCCGTAGTGGGCTGGTGCGCCCCCCTAGGCCCACCCCCTGCGCCTAGGGTTGAAACCCTAGGGTGGGGGGGGGGGGGGCGCACCACATGCCTTGGGGGGCACTCCTTCCCCCTTGGCCGCCGCCCCCTTGGGAGATTCAATCTCCCAGGGCCGGCGCCCCCCCTGGGGGCCTATATAAAGGAGGGCAGGGGGAGGGCAGCCGTACCCTTGTGCTTGGCGCCTCCCTCCCCCTGCTACACCTCGTCCTCCTCTCGTAGTCGCTTGGCGAAGCCCTGCTGGAGTTCTGCTGCATCCACCACCACGCCGTCGTGCTTCTGGATCATCATCAACCTCTCCTTCCTCCTTGCTGGATCAAGAAGGAGGAGACGTCTCCCGTCCCGTACGTGTGTTGAACGCGGAGGTGCTGTCCGTTCAGCACTTGGACATCGGTGATCTGAATCACGTCGAGTACGACTCCATCATCACCATCCCCTTGAAAGCTTCTGCACGTGATCTACAAGTGGTATGTAGATGCAAACTCACTCCCTTGACTTGTTGCTTAGATGAACTCATAGATGGATCTTGGTGAAACCGTATGAAAAATTTTAATTTTCTGCAACATTCCCCAACAAAGAGCACCGCCGACCCGAACTGTATTTTGACAGTGTCCTGAAGGGATCCCGCCTTGTGGCGGAGCAATGTGCCAAGGATATCATATTCCCATGAAAACATTCATGTTATCCTGTCCTGTAATATGAAACAAGATCGTTATGTAATATAATGCTTGTTTATTTAAAATTTTACCTCCTGTGCGGCCGTTTATGAAATCTGAGAGTTGGCCAGTCGTCGGCTTCTGCCCCCACGTAGATAGTATGGGGGTGCTCGGGATAAATCTAAACACTCTTTACTCCAAATTTTGGTCCTTAAAGGAGGTGTTTAGCGCAACGAACAAGGCAATCAGACTATACAGATTTATCACCCTCACTTAGCCATAGGAGTTTGACAACAAAAATTTTGGCGTAGCCCTTGGTGTTCGGAAGTCCGAACTTGGGGCGCTATACACGCCTAATCAGATAAAAACCGACTCATCACATAATGCGGGAAAAATCTCTAAGGATTTGAAACCTCTCGAATAGCTGACCAGCTCTCGCCGCATCATGACAATCAGTTTTCGGCTTTCTCTACTGAGGTGCTCGTCCTGAAGAACCGGGATATAATCACAGTAGTTCTCCCTTTACTACCCTAGCCGATATAGCAGAACGTAAGGTAGTAAGCACAGGAGCTGGGCAACCCAACTATTGACCAAAGACATGATTCAGAGCCGATGCATATAATGCTATAAGTTTGGGGTGCCGAACTGTACTATAAAAGTGTTCGGACTTTATTGCCGTGTTATGGGGTATTATGAAGCCCCCGGCGAATTAAGGCGTACCAGAGTGTACAGGTGCAATTGATAAAAAATACAAAGACAAGGAAAAAATGAAGTAATAAGCTGATGCCGCAAATATTGAGCCGCAAGTTATTTTTCATTGTAATTTGATTAATACGTCAAGGCGTATTTGTACAAGTAATGTGATAAGCAAATAAGGCTATTTGACATGCCATGACCAAGGGTGAGCTGCGTGTGGGTATTTAAAACAGGTATAATGATCATTAGCAGAGACCACCTCGGGATTCCCTTGTACGTCAAAGCTCCTTGCCTTCTTGGTGTATCCGTCCCGTGATAGGTCCGATGATTAGGTTATCAGAAAAGCCTCGGGAAGAGAAGAACCTGAAATGAAAAAGAAAAAGTGAAGGCATGCGGATCCAGGGGTGGTTGAGCCGCATTATGGACCACGATCTAGCTTTGCCTCCGTCCATGCCCATGGTATTTTGAGTGCGTAGTTATGTACGCGCGGCACAAATGTCACCGCTTGATTGGGACTGGGACGGAGGCCGAATTGCTAGTCAAGCTCTGGACGAGCTGGACAGTACTGCTACAGAGTAGTTCGGACTAGCTTGACAGTGTCTGGGAGCTTTACTGCCGAATTGAGGTTCTGCCTAAAAAGGCTACTCTGTACTTCTGCTGCAAGGGTCGCGGTGTGCTCGTCAGTACGGAGGGAGCGTTCCGTATTTCTGTTGACCGTTATGACACCGTGCGGTTTGGGCATCTTGAGCTTGAGGTAGGCATAGTGCGGCACCGCATTGAATCAAGCGAATGCGGTTCGTCCGAGCAGTGCATGATAGCCACTACGGAAGGGGATGGTATCGAAGATTAACTCTTCGCTTCAGAAATTATCCGGGGATCCGAAGACCACTTCCAGTGTGATTAAGCCCGTACAACAGGCCTCTACACCTGGTATGACACCTTTAAAGGTGGTTTTTGTGGGCTTGATCCTTGAGGGATCGATACCCATTTTGCGCACTGTATCCTGATAGAGCAAGTTCAGGCTGCTGCCACCATCTCGCGTAAGGTGGAATCCATCAATAATTGGGTCAAGGACTAGTGCGGCTGAACCGCCATGACGGATACTGGTCGGATGGTCCTTGTGATCGAAGGTGATCGGATAGGAGGACCATGGGTTGAACTTTGGGGCGACTGGCTCCATCACGTAGACGTCCCTGAGTGCACGCTTGCGCTCCCTCTTGGGGATATGGGTGGCGTATATCATGTTCATTATTTTGACTTGGGGGGAAATTTATTCTGTCCCCCTATGTTCGGTGGTTGGTGTTCCTCGTCATCGTCATCGCTTTCCAACCCTTTCTCCTTATTCTCGGCATTTAACTTGCCGGCCTGTTTGAAGACCCAACATTCCCTGTTGGTATGATTGGCTGGTTTATCAGGTGTGCCACGGATTTGGCATGGTCAATCTAGTATGCGGTCTAGACTGGACAAGCCCGGATTATTTCTCTTAAATGGCTTCTTCCGCTGACCGGACTTAGAGCCACTGAATTCGGCGTTGACCGCCGTGTCTTCGGTGTTATCACCATTGTTTCGACACTTATATCTATTGCGTCGGGGCTTGCCGTTGATGTTTCTAGACTTAGAAGTGCTAGGTTCGCTTGTGTTGTTGTTGCCACGGGCTAGCCAGCTATCTTCGCTCGCACAGAAGCGGGTCATGAGTGCCATAAGGGCTGACATTGACTTCGGTTTTTCCTGGCCGAGGTGTCTGGCCAGCCATTCGTTGCGGACGCTATGCTGAAAGGCCGCTAGGGCTTCGGCATCCGGACATTCGACGATCTGGTTCTTTTTAGTTAAGAACCTAATCCAGAATTTCCTGGCTGACTCTCCGGGCTGTTGGCTTATGTGACTTAAGTCATCGGCATCCGGAGGTTGGACATATGTGCCTTGGAAGTTGTCGAGGAAGGCGTCCTCCAAGTCCTCCCAGCTACCAATGGAGTTCTCGGGCAGACTGTTCAACCAGTACCTAGCTGGTCCCTTGAGTTTGAGCGGGAGGTACTTGATGGTGTGAAGATCATCACCGCGGGCCATATGAATATGGAGAAGAAAGTCCTCAATCCATACCGCGGGGTCTGTTGTGCCATCATATGATTCGATGTTCACGGGATTAAACCCTTCTGGGAAATCATGTCCCATTACTTCATAAGTGAAGAAAAGGGGGTGTGCGGCGCCTCTATATCGGGCCAAGTCGTGACGTAGCTCGGATGGAGTTCGTCTGTGGTTTTCGGCTCGGTCGTGATTATATTTGTCACGTTCGGCCAGGTGGTCGTCGTCACGCATCGGGGCACGCCCTCGTGATCCATAGATTGATCTTGTCTGACCTGCTCTATTTTCCTAGTCACGCCGCAGGTCATGTGTATATCCCCGAACTGTTGTATTTCTGATTGTTTGGCGAGGCAGTGCGGGCTGGTGTTCGGCTCGAGGTGCCGCTTTGTCCCGGCCACGTGATGGTCGGTCAGCCGCATTGTACCTTGGTAGGACGGGCTCCAGCGCCTCGTCATTGAACTGTGGTAACAGTTTGCGCTTCGGGTAGCTTTTGGTTGGGCGTTCGAGGCCATATTCCTCAGCTGCTAGGACATCAGTCCATCTTTCATTGAGCAGATCTTGATCAGCTTGAAGCTGTTGCTGCTTCTTTTTTAGGCTTCTTGCAGTGGCAATTAGCTGACGCTTAAAGCGTTCCTGTTCGGCGGGCTCCTCAGGCACGATGAAATCTTTGTCACCGAGTCTCACCTCGTCCTCGGAGAGCGGATGGTAATAAATGTCCTTCGCGTCTTTGTTTGTGGCATGTTCATCAGGGCTAGCTTGCCCATCTTCCCGTTCGTCTTGTTCGGAGGTTGGCTCAACGGGGTCTTCATTGTCTTCGGCATCGTCCGGAGTGTTATTTTCTCCTGTGACGGTATTGTTGTTTTTACTATGGCGTGGCTTAGAGCGGCGTCACTGACGTCGGCTCTTTGGTTGTGTCTCAAGAGGTTTATCCTCGATTGGATTTTCATTGTCGCCATTGTTTTCTTTGGGTGTATCCACCATGTATATGTTGTATGAGGAGGTGGCTGTCCAACGCCCAGTATGCAGTGGTTCTTGCTCCTCTCCGGCATCATCGTCCATACCGTCAATGTCTTCGGAGTTGTAATCAAGCATGTCGGTTAAGTCATCGACAGTGGCTATGAAGTGGGTGCTGGGTGGGAAACAAAGTTCTTCGTCGCCCACTTCCCACTCGAGCCGAACATAGTTCGGCCGAGAGTCCCCCGACAAGGATAGGGATTTTAATGAGCATAACACGTCGCCAAAAGGTGAGTGCTGGAAGATGTCCGCGAAGCTGAACTCCAAGACCGGTGCCCAATCAGGTTCGATGGACGCGGATGCAAGTAGTCCGGAACCCATGGTCGGAGACGAGTCTGAGGTTCCGGTGACACAAGCCCAGCTCGATGTTGGGTCTGTGTTTGGCTTGAGTGCCGCTGAGTCTGTGACCTCCGTGGCGGGGTTAAGCTTCCCGTCTTCGGATGATGCAGTCCACTTTGGCTCTAGGGCCAGGGCGGTCACATGCGCTATCTCCCGTGTGCGGCCAGATGACAGATCTAGGTCATGTTCATCATGGTGGCCGGGGATAGCCATCATGGGCTCGAGCCCATCGAAGATCAAGTCTCCACGGATATCGGCCACAAAATCCAGGCTTCCAAATCTGACCTGATGGCCAGGGGCGTAGCCATCGATCTGCTCTAGTTGGCCAAGCGAGTTGGCCCGCAGTGCATAGCCGCCGAATACGAAGATCTGTCCGGGGAGGAAGATCCCCCCTGGACTGCGTTTTTGTAGATGATTGATGGATCCATCAAGCCTTCTGATGACGATGCAGCGGAACTCTCAATGAAAGCACCAATGTCGGTGTCAAAACCGGCGGATCTCGGGTAAACAATGTGTCCCCCGCCTCCTGTTACCATTAGCCTTAGACGCATAGTTCGGGACCCCCTACCCAAGATCCGCCGGTTTTGACACTGACACCCGCATCGTCACCCCCATGGGTCATCACCTTTGCGGTTGTATATCGTCTGGAGGGGCAAGTGTTTGTCTTGGTGGCTGTGCGCAGGTCTCCGTATGCTTCTTGTGTGGTGATCAAGGTGGAGCGGTATGCCATCTACAACATTGATGACAACGAGTCTTGGTGAGAAGGTGTAGCAGGGTCTCGGCGCTAGATACTGTTTGATGGGCATGCAGGAGGCTGGCATCATGGTGGCGTTGACAACAAAAGGTCTGGCAAGATCAGTGCATTGATTGCTCCTGAAGATGGGACTGTGGAAGAAGGTGGTGACAGATTCTACAGCGTACGCATGCAGTGCATTCTGAGGTTTTGTTAGACCTGTTGGTTCTCTCGGCTAGCTGGCGGGCGGCTTGGTGAGGCCACCGGATCTCTTGGTTTGCATGCACGAGGTCAGGGCACATCATTAATCTTGTAGGTATGTCAATAATTTTTTGCCAGGAGGGTCTCTTTGGGTTGATCTATGTATTTATTTTGTAAGGCCTTGTTGAATAATGTAATAAAGATAGTTGTGTGCATTGCATGATGCAGAGCCTGGGGTAATCCTCTATTTCGGAAAAAAATCACCGCAAAGTGTCACATAATATCTTTGTTTGTTTTCAATGACGGTTGTCATTGTAATATCTTCTCTGCTTTTTTATGATGTACACATGATGCCTTTATCACAAATTTACATTGGACATTACAATGGCCCGGCCATCACAAAAGGAAGAGGGAGAAGAAACTAGCTTGGCATGAGCACTTGCCTATGCACCCCAAGAGGAGGAGATGGGGATGGACCACGTACATATGAACTCTTGATGATCTAGCTCCCTTTATGACCTTGTATCCTAATGTTGGTTCTCTTAAAATTGCACTCCTATTCTTTTAAATTAATCAAAGTTATAGGTGTGCTATAAGATCTACAAAATAAAATATAAATGGTATGAAAATATATTTTATGGAGAATATAACTAAAACAATTTGGTGTTGAAGATGTTGATTGTTTCTATGTTGTTATATGTCATACAGAATTGATGGCTTCATCTATGTCTCCTAAACCATCTCCAATGTTGACCCCCAAATTGGACACCGTATCCGTCCGCGGACCGGTGGGGACCAGTTCACGGACACTTGTACGGAAGTCGACCATCCAACGTGCCAGCATATATTCGAAAGCAGATTTCAACAAACCGAACGAAACTCGTCCAAACCGGATGATTTTCATATAAATCGGAGCACATTAGTTTCATTTTCAACCCTTTTCATTAAAAAATATCCAGACCTAAACCTAGCCTATGGCGGCGCCCGTCCTCCACGTCCTTATTGTTCCCTTCCGACGATCGCCAGGTCCATCTCGCCGTCTCCATGAGCGGCGGGAATGAGACCCGTGAAGTGAAAATGTGGTCGTCGGCGAGAAAGAGTAGGACATGGGAGACGGAGCAACCCACTTTGGACTCGAGGGCTCGCTGCCTCCCATGCACTACTCATCCCTATAGGAGTCCTTGACCTGCCCTCGCCGGTGGACGTGCGATCTACGATGGACGTGGACGGGATGACACACTCGTCATCCCACCCTCAACACAAAAGTTAGTTGGCGGCGCGTAACAAGCACAATTGGCGGCGTTCTCGTTCGCGATCGATTGCACCGCCTCTGTGCCGGACTAGGCCGTGACCGCGTCCGGCTGCATCGGGACATTTTGTTGTGAGCGACAACTTGAGCGCGCGCTACCTTGTAGAGAGCCCGCTGCTTAGCAAGGAAGTTGGAGTTCTTCGCAACCATGGCCACCACGGCTTCCTCGCTCGTGTGCTCGCCGTAGATTTGGCCCTCCGCTAGTTGATGCTGCTCTAGAGGAAGAGGTTGTACCGCTGTTGTTGGGGGTATTTCCGTGACATCTTAACCCGGCAGGAGAATTAACCCGTCCCAGAACCTGTTGGTTCATGGGTCACTTTTGTCCAAGCGGGTTGTTATTGAATGCCCAGAAGAATATAGATAAGAGTCGACTGATGGGTGGGTTGGCTCAACAGGGCCTAGTAACGAAGGACTATTTGGAGGACAAGTAGAATAGGACACGAATTGTAATTCGACTCGGACTCTATTTTGACCTTGGGGCCTCGACATGTATATAAAGGGGAGCCCCCGAGGCAGAAAGGACTAAGTTACAAGCTGTAGAGTACTAGGTTAGCCAAGTCGCGCCCTTGTAATCAAGATCTCAAGCAATAGTCAAACAAGCAGGGAGTAGGCTATTACCTCTGTTGTGAGGGGCCGAACCTGGGTAAGCCCGTGTCTCTCGATTCTAATCAACCCCGTTCAAGCTGCTACCTAGTTGCGATGTCCTCACGACTAAGTCCTTTTTTGAGGACATCTTCCGTGACAAACCCACGATAGTTCGCTCCCGTCGTGGGGCTATCACTCGGTGGTGTTGAGTTCTTGGAGGGAGATCTCACAGGGAATGAGGGATATGCGATCAGTCACATGACCAAGAGTCACCGTGGCAAGCTGTACATCGATGATTCAGGCTAGGGCCCCGAGGCCGACTCAATCGAGTACAGGTACCGGGTCCCTTTCGGCAAGATCCACGTCTTCATCACCAAGATCGGCGAATCGGGTCCTAAGCCGGACATCTGCACCGACATCATCGACCAGGCTCGGTGCACCCAACTCGGCCAGGCTCAAGCCGACTGGGAGCATGTCTTTGTTAGCTTCACTCAGGGAGTTGACCTCGCAGATAACTCCGCGTCCAACGGGGACACCCTTGCCTACTCTGTTGGCGAATCCTTAGTTGGCGATACCGAGTCAATCCTCCCGCTTTGTTGGTAAGCTTGGGGGCTACTCTGATGATGAGCCGGTCCGGGATGTTTTCGAGTTGCCACACTGGGCTACCATCTACATGGCAGGCACCGCTCCGGCTCATAATTTCACAGCGGCAGGCGCCGTGACGGAAACCGGTACTTCAGCATCGGCCTTGGGTGCGGCCGGCTCAGTCAAATCGCCGGCTCAGGCTTTGGTGGAGTTAGCGGCCACCTTAGCAATGCTCCTGGAGAAACCAGTGACCGTAGGAAATCAGGCAGAGCGCAACGCAGAGGTGACCAAACTTCATGAACAAATGACTAAGGTTTAGGAGGACATCAATAAGGAGAATGCCCACATGGTGTATCCAAACTCAGATCCACGATGAGGTGGAGAACCTTAAAATAGAAGCCTGGTGCATGGGTCTTCGTTAGAGTGCTTCAGATGTGGTCCATCAGAGGAGGCACATGAGTCATCCGCCGTGCAATTTTAAGCCCACACGTTTGCTAGGTACACCGCAAGAAACACACGTTCCAGGGGCGGGAACGAGCCCCGAAAGTGCCGGTTATACCCCAATTGAACCGGGTTGCACCCCTGAATGGAGTCAGATGGCTACCGCCAGCTCAACAACACCAGCCTGAGCCGACCTCGTGTCCTTCGCCCGTTCAAACGCCTCCGCATCATTTCCTGACGCCGCAGGGTCACTTCTCCAACCCCGTCGACAACATGTTCGCAGAAACTACCAACCTTGCCGCGCTTTCGATCACAGGGAATACCCCAGTTGAGATCGAGGCTCGGAATGCCATTGAGATGTTAAATACTACGGTCGCCTAGCAAGCAAATTACTCCTATAGTCAGGAGAGAATTCACTCTACCCCGCACCCGAGCTGTAGCAGGAGCCATCATGCTGAGTCGCCAGTGGTTTCCAGCAGCGCGCGTTGACGCCGTGAGGAGCCACGTGACCCGCCTAGAGCTACGGCCTTGGATGCCCAGGCGATCGTTGATTCAGCTCGGGCTACACGAGAGGCGGAGGCAGCAAACAAGGCAGCTCAAACACCACCCGCTACAACCTAATTGGCTTCACAATGTATGGGATCAAGTATCAGAACCATTGGGATACCCCCTCTAGCGCCAGATCTACGCAATGCGCACATGCCTAAGGATTTCAAAAGCCCCCGCAAGGTTCCCAATTATACGGTTGATCTCGAGTCGGCTGCTTGGATTGAGAGCTACAAGATCACCATGGATATGTGATGACCCACAAGTGTAGGGGATCTATCATAGTCCTTCCGACAAGTAAGAGTGTCGAACCCAACGAGGAGCAGAAGGAAATGACAAGCGGTTTTCAGTAAGGTATTCTCTGCAAGCACTGAAATTATCGGTAACAGATAGTTTTGTGATAAGGTAATTCGTAATGGGTAACAAGTAAAAAAAGTAAATAAGGTGCAGCAAGGTGGCCCAATCCTTTTTGTAGCAAAGGACAAGCCTGGACAAACTCTTATATAGATAAAAGTGCTCCCGAGGACACATGGGAATTATCGTCAAGCTAGTTTTCATCACACTCATATGATTCGCGTTCGTTACTTTGATAATTTGGTATGTGGGTGGACCGGTGCTTGGGTACTGCCCTTTCTTGGACAAGCATCCCACTTATGATTAACCCCTATTGCAAGCATCCGCAACTACAAAAGAAGTATTAAGGTAAACCTAACCATAGCATGAAACATATGGATCCAAATCAGCCCCATACGAAGCAACTCATAAACTAGGGTTTAAGCTTCTGTCACTCTTGTTCCCATCATCTACTTATTACTTCCCAATGCCTTCCTATAGGCCCAAACAATGGTGGAGTGTCATGTAGTCGACATTCACATAACACCACTAAAGGAGAGACAACATACATCTCATCAAAATATCGAACGAATACGAAATTCACATGACTACTTATAACAAGACTTCTCCCATGTCCTCAGGAACAAACGTAACTACTCACAAATCATATTCATGTTCATAATCAGAGAGGTATTAATATGCATAAAGGATCTGAACGTATGATCTTCCACCGAATAAACCAACTAGCATCAATTACAAGGAGTAATCAACACTACTAGCAGCCCACAAGTACCAATCTGAGGTTTTGAGACAAAGATTGGATACAAGAGATGAACTAGGGTTTGCAAGGAGATGGTGCTGGGAAGATGTTGATGGAGATTGACCCCCTCCCGATGAGAGGATCGATGGTGATGACGATGGTGACGATTTCCCCCTCCCGGAGGGATGTTTCCCCGGCAGAACAGCTCCGCCGGAGCCCTAGATTGGTTCTGCCAAGGTTCCGCCTCGTGGCGGCGGTGTCTCGTCCCGAAAGCTTGCTTATGATTTTTTCCAGGGTAAAAGACTTCATATAGCAGAAGATAGGCACCGGAGGCCTGCCAGGGGGCCCACGAGGCAGGGGGCGCGCCAAGGGGGGTAGGGCGCGCCCCCACCCTCGTGGCCCCCCTCTGGTATTTTCTTCGCTCAATATTTTTTATTAATTCCAAAAATAACTTCCGTGGAGTTTTAGGACTTTTGGAGTTGTGCAGAATAGGTCTCTAATATTTGCTCCTTTTCCAGCCCAGAATTCCAGCTGTCGGCATTCTTGCTCTTCGTGTAAACCTTGTAAAATAAGAGAGAATATGCATAAGTATTCTGACATAACGAGTAATAACAGCCCATAATGCAATAAATATCAATAACAAAGCATGATGCAAAATGGACGTATCAACTCCCCCAAGCTTAGACCTCGCTTGTCCTCAAGCGGAAACCGAAATCAAAAAATATGTCCACATGTTTAGAAATAGAGGTGTCGATAAAATGAAATACGGACACGAGGGCATCATGATCATTCTTATAACAGCAACATATATATATATATATTGTCATATGATTTCTTATGCTCGAGTAATAATCTATCCACAATGTCAGGTATGAATCAGAAACTTCATTGAGGACTAACAAACTATGCTCTCGGTCATTGAAGCAATTGCAATTTATCATAACATCGGAAAGAGTCAATATAAGAGCTTTTCAGCAAGTCCACATACTCAACTATCATTTAGTCTTTCACAATTGCTAACACTCACGCAATACTTATGGGTATGAAGTTTTAATCGGACACAGAGAAAGATAGGGGCTTATAGTGTTGCCTCCCAACCTTTTATCTCAAGGGTAATGTCAACAGTAATAGTTCATGCTAACTTACATCCAATTGTATATATATATCAGGATCTTTCCAACACAATGTGCTTGCCAAAGGATAAAATGTAAAAAGGAAAGGTGAAGATAACCATGACTCTAGTAAAGGTATAAGACAAGAATAAAAGATAGGCCCTTCGCAGAGGGAAGCAGAGGTTGTCATGTGCTTTTATGGTTGGATGCACGAAGTCTTAACGCAAAAGAACGTCACTTTATATTGCCACTTGTGATATGGACATTTATTATGTAGTCCGTCGCTTTTATTGCTTCCACATCACAAGATCGTATAAATCTTATTTTCTCCACACTAATAAATCATACATATTTAGAGAGCAATTTTATTGCATGCAACATGACAACTTACTTAAAGGATCTTACTCAATCCATAGGTATTTATGGTGGACTCTCATGTCAAAACCAGGTTTAAGGATATTTGGAAGCACAAGTAGTATCTCTACTTGCTGCAAAGAATTTGGCTAGCATGAGAGGGAAAGGCAAGCTCAGCATGTTGGATGATCCATGACAATATACTTTATTTCGGATATAAGAAAACATAACCCATTACGTTGTCTTCCTTGTCCAACATCAACTCTTTAGCATGTCATATTTTAATGAGTGCTCACAATCATAAAAGATGTCCATGATAGTACATTTATATGTGAGAACCTCTCTTTCTTTATTACTTCCTATTAATTTCAACGATGACCAAAACTATGTTTGTCAACACTCAACAACTCTTATTCATCATACTCTTTATATGTGAAGTCATTACTCTCCATAAGATCAATATGATCTCTTTTATTTCTTTTTATTCTTTCTTTTACTTTTATTCCCTCAAGATCATAGCAAGATAGAAAAGCCCTTGACTCAAGGCTAATCTTTATTATATATAGCTCACGGACTTAATTGCATAGAGGGATCATAAAGCAAAACTCAAAACTAGATCATTCTAAAACTTTATTCTACTAGATCAAGATATTACCAAAAGGATCAACCTAAGAAAAACGGTAAAGATAGGAGTGTGATGGTGATACGATACCGGGGCACCTCCCCCAAGCTTGGCAGTTGCCAAGGGGAGTGCCCATACCCATGTGTTCATGTCTCTTTCTTCGGAGGTGGTGATGATGGAGTCGTTGATGATATAGGCCCCTTCCTTAATTTGCGCTTGAGGATGGAATTTTTCTCCCTTAGATCATCGATCTCCTGCTCAAGGCTTAATATCCTTTTGCATAGTTCATGTTTGTTCTCTTGCAAGAGACGAAAAGGGATAAACTCGATCTTAGGTTTCTTTGCTCTATCAGGGAGGCTTGACTTTTTAAACTCCACATGCATGTCCCCAGGTTGAGGTAATGTGACTTCATCTTCATCTGAGCTCGTCTCCTCCTTTCCCTTAGGCTCGTAGTCTTCTTCTTCCTCAGTGGTCAACCATAATGCTCTAAGTCCCCGTAGACCTTAGGGTGTGCAAGGTAATCAGTCACATAGCTTTCTCCCTCCAAATCCTGGGACGACATATTGCTCTAATCTGTGTCAGAAACAACTCAAGACCAAAAACAGAGGATTTCATCATGGCACGGTGGTCAAAACCTTCGGGAGATTATATAATGAATTTTTACCGACAAAAAGAAGTATCGTGTAAGAAAATGGAGTCCGGAGAGCACACGAGGTGCCCACGAGGCAGGGGGCACGCCCAGGGGGTAGGGCGCACCCTCCACCCTCGTGGATGCGTCGTGTCCTCTTCGGACTACTTCTTATTTTCCTATTTTCTTAAATATTCTAAAACAGAGAAAAACTGCTATTAGAACTGTTTTGGAGTCAGTTTACTTACCGTACCACGTACCTATTCCTTTTCGGAGTTTGAAATGTTCTGGAAAGTGTCCCTTATGTATTCCTCTGGGGTTACGGTTTCAATAACATTGGTTTCAACATTTTTAGGATTACCTGAGATATAATGTTTGATCCTTTGACCGTTCAACACCTTCGGATTTGTGCCTTCGAAGTTGTTGATTTTTATGGCACCGGAACGATAGACCTCCTCATAACATAAGGACCTTCCCATTTAGAGAGGAGTTTTCCTGCAAAAAATCTTAAATGAGAGTTGAAAAGCAACACATAATCACCTACATTAAAATCACGCTTTTGTATCCTTTTGTCATGCCATCTTTTAAATTTTTCTTTAAACAGTTTGGCATTCTCATAGGCTTGAGTTATCCATTCATCAAGTGAGCTAATGTCAAATAACCTCTTCTCACCAGCAAATTTGAAATCATAATTGAGCTCTTTAATGGCCCAATATGCCTTATGTTCTAGTTTGAGAGGTAAGTGACATGCTTTCCCATAAACCATTTTATATGGAGACATACCCATAGGATTTTTATATGCAGTTCTATAAGCCCATAATGCATCATCAAGTTTCTTGGACCAATTCTTTCTAGATCTATTAACATTCTTTTGCAAAATTAGTTTAAGCTCTCTGTTACTCAGTTCTACTTGGCCACTAGACTATGGGTGATATGGAGATGCAATTCTATGATTAACATCATACTTAGCAAGCATTTTACAAAAAGCACCATGAATAAAATGTGAACCACCATCAGTCATTAGGTATCTAGGGACTCCAAACCTTGGAAAAATAACTTCTCTAAGCATCTTAATAGAGGTGTTATGATCAGCACTACTAGTTGGAATAGCTTCTACCCACTTAGTAACGTAATCAACAACAACTAAAATATGTGTATACCCATTAGAGGAAGGAAAAGGTCCCATATAATCAAAGCCCCAAACGTCAAATGGTTCAATAACAAGTGAATAATTCATAGGCATTTCTTGATGTCTACTAATATTACCAATTCTTTGACATTCATCGCAAGACAAGACAAACTTACAGGCATCCTTGAAGAGATTAGGCCAATAAAATCCGGATTGCAATACCTTATGCGTAGTTCTATCTCCAGCGTGGTGTCCTCCATAAGCCTCGGAGTGACACTTGCGTAGGATCTGTTCCTGTTCATGCTCAGGTATACAATGTCTAATAACACCATCTACTCCTTCTTTATAAAGGTGTGGGTCATCCCAGAAGTAATGTCTTAAATCATAGAAAACCTTTTTCTTTTGCTGGTATGTGAAACTAGGTGGTATAAATTTAGCAACAATGTAATTAGCATAATCAGCATACCATGGAGCAGTATGAGAAGCATTTATGACAGCTAATTGTTCATCAGGAAGCTATCATCAATAGGTAGTGGGTCATCAACAACATTCTCTAACCTAGACAAGTTGTCTGCAACGGGGTTCTCAGCTCCCTTTCTATCAATAATACGCAAATCAAATTCTTGTAGTAGGAGAACCCATCTAATAAGTATAGGTTTAGCATCTTTATTTTCCATAAGATATTTAATAGCAGCATGATCAGTGTGAACAGTTACTTTAGAGTCAACAATATAAGGTCTGAACTTATCACAAGCAAATACAACTGCTAAAAATTCCTTTTTAGTAGTAGCATAATTTCTCTGGGCACTATCTAGAGTTTTACTAGCATATTGAATAACATTTAGTTTCTTATCAACTCTTTGTCCTAGAACGGCACCTACTGCATAATCACTAGCATCACACATAATTTCAAAGGGTAAATTCCAATCAGGTGGCTGAACAATAGGTGTAGAAATCAAAGCTTTCTTAAGTATTTCAAATGCTTCTACACAATCATCATCGAAGACAAAAGGAATATATTTTTGTAAGAGATTAGTCAGAGGCCTAGAAATTTTAGAGAAGTCCTTAATAAACCTCCTATAAAAACCGGCATGACCAAGGAAACTTCTTATACCTTTAATGCCTTTAGGACACGACATCTTTTCAATAGCATCAACTTTAGCTTCATCAACTTCAATACCTCTTTCAGAATTTTTTTGCCCCAAGACAATGCCTTCATTAACCATAAAGTGGCACTTCTCCCAATTCAAGACAATATTAGTTTCTTCACATCTCTACAAAATTCGATCAAGGTTTCTCAAGCAATCATCAAAAGAAGATCCATAAACGGAGAAATCATCCATGAAAACCTCAACAATCTTTTCACAAAATAATATAAATGAGCATATTAAAGCCCATTAAACATCCAAAATATATAATATAATAGCATGGAACAATAAAAAATTATAGATACATTGGAGACGTATCAACATCCATGGAGTTCCATCTCACCGTACCAGATAACTTGAGGACGCGTGCAGTATGTTCAATCTCACCCTAAATTGGTTCGCATGGCCTACTTTCCTGAACATATACTATATATTGCTGCATTTGGATAAAAGGTGCCACATGCAGCATATACGTCAAAGGTTTTTTTCCTCTTCTTTCTATATTAGGAAAATTAATGATGTATTGTTCTTTTGACTACTCTCATATTTCCATGACATCATGGTTACCCTATCTGTTTAATTATGATTTTTGTCCTTTGATTTGAACTGTTGTACTATACTTTCAATATCGGCCATATTTTCATGTTACCATATTCTTTAACAATCCTACCATTTTCTGCAGTGCGTTCCTTGCTATGCAACATAATCTTTAGTACAAAATATTGCCCTTTACATAAATCAAGACTGCAGGGATGTCATACTGAACACAAACCATGGATTTACAATTGTTGCTTCTATAAGACTTGATGAATGTGGTCACTCCTATTTTGCCACGGGCCTTTGGACAAAAATTTCTAAGTTTTATGTACTGAAAGCTGGCAGTAAAATTGCACTGCACATAAAAGAGCCTGGTCATGAGATATATGCTAACTTCCGCGATGATATCATCCGTCAGACTTTGTTCGAAGTAAGTGTTCTTTTCAAGTATCTGTATGTTGACTTACCCAGCAATATCAAAGGAATTTTGTAGTATTTAAGCAACCAATTATTATTCCATTTTCTTACTCTATTCCTACCTAATAACTTCTAGTTACCAATACACTTTTCTATTGCCATGTTTTAACTAAATATTCCCTGTACTCCCACTTCTATCAGAAAGAGCCGCTGACGAGGAGACTCCGGAGGTGGAGAACAAGGATGCCAACAAGCGGAGGCGGGTCGAGCAAGAACCGCAAGCGACTCCAGGAGGCCTAGACTTCATCAGCAGCCTCCTGGATGATATGTTGATAGTCATCACCTCCCTCCTTCCAACCAAATATGGGGCGCATGAAGGAAATATGCACTAGAGGCAATAATAAAGTTATTACTTATTTCCTTATATCATGATAAATGATTATTATTCATGCTAGAATTGTATTAACCGGAAACATAATACATGTGTGAATACATAGACAAACAGAGTGTCACTAGTATGCCTCTACTTGACTAGCTCGTGAATCAAAGATGGTTAAGTTTCCTAACCATAGACATGAGTTGTCATTTGATTAACGGGATCACACCATTAGGAGAATGATGTGATTGATTTGACCCATTCCGTTAGCTTAGCACTTGATCGTTTAGTATGTTGCTTGCTTTCTTCATGACTTATACATGTTCCTATGACTATGAGATTATGCAACTCCCGTTTACCGGAGGAACACTTTGTGTGCTACCAAACGTCACAACGTAACTGGGTGATTATAAAGGAGCTCTACAGGTGTCTTCGAAGGTACTTGTTGGGTTGGCGTATTTCAAGATTAGGATTTGTCACTCCGATTGTCGAAGAGGTATCTCTGGGCCCACTCGGTAATGCACATCACTATAAGCCTTGCAAGCATTGTAACTAATGAGTTAGTTGCAGGATGATGTATTACGGAACGAGTAAAGAGACTTGCCAGTAATGAGATTGAACTAGGTATTGAGATACCGACGATCAAATCTCGGGAAAGTAACATACCGATGACAAAGGGAACAATGTATGTTGTTATGCGGTTTGACCGATAAAGATCTTCGTAGAATATGTAGGAGCCAATATGAGCATCCAGGTTCCGCTATTGGTTATTGACCGGAGACGTGTCTCAGTCATGTCTACATTGTTCTCGAACCCGTAGGGTCCGCACGCTTAAAGTTCAATGACGGTTATATTATGAGTTTATGTGTTTTGATGTACCGAAGGTATTTCGGAGTCCCGGATGAGATCGGGGACATGACGAGGAGTCTTGAAATGGTCGAGATGTAAAGATCGATATATTGGACGACTATATTCGGACATCGGAAAGGTTCCGAGTGATTCGGGTATTTTTCAGAGTACCGTAGAGTTACGGGAATTCGCCGGGGAGTATATGGACCTTATTGGGCTTTAGGGGAAAGAGAGAGGAGAGGTTGGGCGCCCCCCCAAGGCCTAGTCCGAATTGGACTAGGGGGAGGGGCTGCGCCCCCTCCTTCCTTCTCTTCTCTCTCCCCTTTCCTTGACTCCTACTCCTACTACTTGGAAGGGGGGGGGGGAATCCTACTCCCGGTGGGAGTAGGACTCCTCCTAGGGAGCGCCATAGAGAGGGCCGGCCCTTCCCCTCCTCTACTCCTTTATATACGGGGAGTGGGGCACCCCTTGGAGACACAACAATTGATCTCTTGATCTCTTAGCCGTGTGCGGTGCCCCCTCCACCATAGTCCTCCTCGATAATATTGTAGCGGTGCTTAGGCGAAGCCCTGCGACGGTAGAACATCAAGATCGTCACCACGCCGTCGTGCTGACGGAACTCTCCTTCGACACTCGGCTAGATCGGAGTTCGAGGGACGTCATCGAGCTGAACGTGTGCTTGAACTCGTAGGTGTCGTAGTTTCGGTGCTTGATCGGTTGGACCGTGAAAACGTACAACTACTTCAACCACGTTGTTCTAACGCTTCTGCTTTCAGTCTACGAGGGTACGTGGACAACACTCTCCCCTCTCGTTGCTATACATCACCATGATCTTGCGTGTGTGTAGGAAATTTTGTGAAATTACTACGTTCCCCAACAGTGGCATCCGAGCCTGGTTTTATGCGTAGATGTTATATGCACGAGTAGAACACAAGTGAGTTGTGGGCGATACAAGTCATACTGCTTACCAGCATGTCATACTTTGGTTCAGCGGTATTGTTGGATGAAGCGGCCCGGACCGACATTACGCATACGCTTACGCGAGACTGGTTCTATCGATGTGCTTTGCACACAGGTGGCTGGCGGATGTCAGTTTCTCCAACTTTAGTTGAACCGAGTGTGGCTACGCCCGATCCTTGCGAAGGTTAAAACAACACTAATTTGACGAACTATAGTTGTGGTTTTGATGCGTAGGTAAGAATGGTTCTTGCTCAGCCCGTAGCACTAACTTGTTTTTGCAGGTCTTGTTGTGATGTGATATGGTCAAGACGTGATGCTATTTTTTATTGTATGAGATGATCATGTTTTGTAACCGAGTTATCGGCAACTGGCAGGAGCCATATGGTTGTCGCTTTATTGTATGAAATGCAAGCGCCCTGTAATTGCTTTACTTTATCACTAAGCAGTAGCGATAGTCGTAGAAGCAATAGATGGCGAAACAACAATGATGCTACGATGGAGATCAAGGTGTCGCACCGGTGACGATAGTTATCACGACGGTGCTTCGGAGATGGAGATCACAAGCACAAGATGATGATGGCCATATCATATCACTTATATTGATTGCATGTGATGTTTATCCTTTATGCCTCTTATCTTGCTTTGATTGACGGTAGCATTTTAAGATGATCTCTCACTAATTATGAAGAAGTGTTCTCCCTGAGTATGCACTGTTGCGAAAGTTCTTCGTGCTAAGACACCACGTGATGATCGGGTGTGATAGGCTCTATGTTCGAATACAACGGGTGCAAAACAGTTGCACAAGCGGAATAGTCAGGTTAAACTTGACGAGCCTAGCATATACAGATATGGCCTCGGAACACGGAGACCGAAAGTTCGAACGTGAATCATATAGTAGATATGATCAACATAGTGATGTTCACCATTGAAAACTACTCCATCTCACATGATGATCGGACATGGTTTAGTTGATTTGGATCACGTGATCACTTAGATGACTAGAGTGATGTCTATCTAAGTGGGAGTTCTTAAGTAATATGATTAATTGAACTTTAATTTATCATGAACTTAGTCCTGATAGTATTTTGCAAGTTATGTTGTAGATCAATAGCTCGCGTTGTTGCTTTCCTATGTTTATTTTGAAATGTTCCTAGAGAAAAATATGTTGAAAGATGTTAGTAGCAATGATGCGGATTGAATCCGTGATGTGAGGATTGTCCTCATTGCTGCACAGAAAAATTATGTCCTTGATGCACCGCTAGGTGACGGACCTATTGCAGGAGCAGATGCAGACGTTATGAACGTTTGGCTAGCCCAATATGATGACTACTTGATAGTTTAGTGCACCATGCTTAACGGCTTAGAATCGGGACTTCAAAGACGTTTTGAACGTCATGGGCCATATGAGATGTTCTAGGAGTTGAAGTTAATATTTCAAGCAAATACCCGAGTTGAGAGATATGAAGTCTCCAACAAGTTCTATAGCTAAAAGATGGAGGAGAATTGCTCAACTAGTGAGCACGTGCTCAGATTGTCTGGGTACTACAATCACTTGAATCAAGTGAGAGTTAATCTTCCAGATAAGATAGTGATTGACAGAGTTCTCTAGTCACCATCACCAAGTTAGTAGAACTTCGTGATGAACTATAGTATGTAAAGGATGACGAAAACGATTCCCGAGCTCTTCGCGATATTGAAATCAACAAAGGTAGAAATCAAGAAAGAGCATCAAGTGTTGATGATTGTCAAGACCACTAGTTTAAAGAAAAGGGCAAAGGGAAATAAAGGGAACTTCAAGTAGAATGACAAGCAAGTTGTCACTCCTGTGAAGAAGCCCAAAACTGGACCAAAGCCTGAAACTGAGTGCTTACACTGCAAAGGAAATGGTCACTGGAAACGGAAATGCCCTGAATATTTGGTGGATAAGAAGGATGGCAAAGTGAACAAGGGTATATTTGATATACATGTTATTGATGTGTGCCTTACTAGTGTTTATAGTAGCCCCTGAGTATTTGATACTTGTTCGGTTGCTAAGATTAGTAACTCGAAACAGGAGTTACATAATAAACAGAGACTAGTTGAGGGGAAGTGACGATGAGGGTTGGAAGTAGTTCTAAGATTGATATGATCATCATCATACACTCCATATACTTTCGGGATTAGTGTTAAACCTAAATAAATGTTATTTGGCGTTTGCGTTGAGCATGAATATGATTTAATCATGTTTATTGCAATACGGTTATTCATTTAAAGTCAGAGAATAATTGTTGTTCTGCTTACATGAATAAAACCTTCAATGGTCATACACCCAATGAAAATAGTTTGTTGGATCTCGATCGTAGTGATACACATATTCATAATATTGATGCCAAAAGATGCAAAGTTCATAATGATAGTGCAACTTATTTGTGGCACTGCCGTTTGGGTCATATCGGTGTAAAGCGCATGAAGAAACTCCATAAAGATGGATTTTTGGAATCACTTGGTTATGAATCATTTTATGCTTGCGAACAGTGCCTTTTGGGCAAGATGACTAAAACTCCGTTCTCCAGAACAATGGAACGAGCTACTGACTTGTTGGAAATAATACATACTGATGTATGCAGACCAATGAGTATTAAGGCTCGTGGCGGGTATCGTTATTTTCTAACCTTCACAGATGATTTGAGCAGATATGGGTATATCTACTTAATGAAACACAAGTCTGAAACATTTGAAAAGTTCAAAGAATTTCAGAGTGATGTGGAAAATTATCGTAACAAGGAAATAAAGTTTCTGCGATCTGATCGTGGAGGAGAATATTTGAGTTACGAGTTTGGCTTTCATATAAAACAATGTGGAATAGTTTCACAGCTCACGCCACATGGAACACCACAGCGTAATGGTGTGTCCGAACGTCATAACCGCACTTTATTGGGTATGGTGCGATCTATGATGTATCTTACCGATTTACCACTATCGTTTTGGGGTTATGCATTAGAGACAGTTGCATTCACTTTAAATAGGGCACCATCAAAATCCGTTTGAGACGACACCTTATGAACTGTGGTTTGGCAAGAAACTAAAGTTGTCGTTTCTTAAAGTTTGGGACTGCGATGCTTATGTGAAAAAGTTTTAACCTGATAAGCTCGAACCCAAATAGGAGAAGTGCGTCTTCATAGAATACCCAAAGGAAACTATTGGGTACACCTTCTATCAAATATCCGAAAGCAAGATATTCGTTGCTAAGATGGATCCTTTCTAGAGAAGGAGTTTCTCTCGAAAGAAGTGAGTGGGAGAAAAGTAGAACTTGATAAGGTAATAGTACCTTCTCCTGAATTGGAAAATAGTTCATCACTGAAATCAGTTCCAGTGATTCCTACACCAATTAGTGAGGAAGCTAATGATGATGATCATGAAACTTCAGATCAAGTTACTACAGAACCTCGTAGGTCTTCCAGAGTACGGTCCGCATTAGAGTGGTATGGTAATCCTGTTCTGGAAGTCAGGTTACTAGACCATGATGAACTTACGAACTATGAGGAAGCGATGATGAGCCCAGATTCCGGGAAATGGCTTGAAGGCCATGAAATCTGAGATAGGATCCATGTATGAGAACAAAGTGTGGACTTTGGTGGACTTGCTCGATCATCGACAAGCCATAGAAAATAAATGGATCTTCAAGAGGAAGACAGACGTTGATAGTAGTGTTACTATCTACAAAGCTCGACTTGTCGCAAAAGTTTTTCGACAAGTTCAAGGTGTTGACTACAATGAGATTTTCTCAACTATAGCGATGCTTAAGTCTGTCCGAATCATGTTAGCAATTGCCACATTTTATGAAATCTGGCAAATGGATGTCAAAACTGCATTCCTTAATGGTTTTCTTAAAGAAGAGTTGTATATGATGCAACCAGAAGGTTATGTCAATCCTAAAGGTGCTAACAAAATATGCAAGCTCCAGCGATGCATCTATGGACTGGTGCAAGCATCTCGGAGTTGGAATATACGCTTTAATAAGTTGATCAAAGCATATAGTTTTATACGGACTTGCAGTGAAGCCTGTATTTACAATAAAGTGAGTGGGAGCACTATAGCCTTTCTGATAAGTATATGTGAGTGACATATTGTTGATCGGAAATGATGTAGAATTTTTTCTGGAAAGCATAAAAGAGTGTTTGAAAGGAGTTCTTTAAAAGAAAGACCTCACCAAAGCTACTTACATATTGAGCATCAAGATCTATTGAGATAGATCAAGACGCTTGATAAGATTTTCAATGAGTACATACCTTGACAAGATTTTGAAGTAGTTCAAAATGGAACAGTCAAAGAAAGAGTTCTTGCCTGTGTTGCAAAGGTATGAAATTGAGTAAGACTCAAATCCCAACCACGACAGAAAATAGAAAGAGAATGAAAGTCATGCCCCATGCATCAGTCATAGGTTCTATAAAAGTATGCCATGCTATAGACCAGACCTATTGTATACTCTGCCCTGGTTTGGCAAGGGAGTACAATAGTGATCTAGGAGTAGATCACTGGACATTGGTAAAAATTATCCTTAGTGGAATAAGGATATGTTTCTCGATTATGGAGGTGACAAAAGGTTCGTCGTAAAGGGTTACGTCTATACAAGTTTTGGCACTGATCCAGATGACTCTAAGTCTTAATCTGGATACATATTGAAAGTGGGAGCAATTAGCTAGAGTAGCTCCGTGCAGAGCATTGTAGACATAGAATATTTGCAAAATACATACGACTCTGAATGTGACAGACCCGTTGACTAAACTTCTCTCACAAGCAAAAGATGATCATACCTTAGTACTCTTTGGGTGTTAATCACATAGCGATGTGAACTAGATTATTGACTCTAGTAAACCCTTTGGGTGTTGATCAAATGACGATGTGAACTATGGGTATTAATCACATACAGATGTGAATATTGGTGTTAAATTACATGGCGATGTGAACTAGATTATTGACTCTAGTGCAAGTGGGAGACTGAAGGAAATATGCCCTAGAGGCAATAATAAAGTTATTATTTATTTCCTTATATCATGATAAATGTTTATTATTCATGCTAGAATTGTATTAATCGGAAACATAATACATGTGTGAATACGTAGACAAACAGAGTATCACTAGTATGCCTCTACTTGACAAGCTCGTGAATCAAAGATGGTTAAATTTCCTAACCATAGGCATGAGTTGTCATTTGATTAACGGGATCACATCATTAGGAGAATGATGTGATTGATTTGACCCATTCCGTTAGCTTAGCACTTGATCGTTTAGTATGTTGCTATTGCTTTCTTCATGACTTATACATGTTCCTATGACTATGAGATTATGCACCTTCCGTTTACCGGAGGAACACTTTGTGTGCTACCAAACGTCACAACATAATTGGGTGATTATAAAGGAGCTCTACAGGTGTCTCCGAAGGTACTTGTTGGGTTGGCGTATTTCAAGATTAGGATTTGTCACTCCGATTGTCGGAGAGGTATCTCTGGGCCCACTTGGTAATGCACATCACTATAAGCCTTGCAAGCATTGTAACTAATGAGTTAGTTGCAGGATGATGTATTACGGAACAAGTAAAGAGACTTGCCGGTAACAAGATTGAACTAGGTATTGAGATACCGACGATCGAATCTCGGGCAAGTAACATACCGATGACAAAGGGAACAACGTATGTTGTTATGCGGTTTGACCGATAAAGATCTTCGTAGAATATGTAGGAGCCAATATGAGCATCCAGGTTCCGCTATTGGTTATTGACCAGAGACGTGTCTCGGTCATGTCTACATTGTTCTCGAACCCGTAGGGTCCGCACGCTTAAACTTCAATGACGGTTATATTATGAGTTTATGTGTTTTGATGTACCGAAGGTAGTTCAGAGTCCCGGATGAGATCGGGGACATGACGAGGAGTCTCAAAATGGTCGAGACGTAAAGATCAATATATTGGACGACTATATTCGGACATCGGAAAGGTTTCGAGTCATTCGGGTATTTTTCGGAGTACCGGAGAGTTACGGGAATTCGCCGGGGAGTATGGGCCTTATTGAGCTTTAGGGGAAAGAGAGAGGAGAGGTTGGGCGCCCTCCCAAGGCCTAGTCCGAATTGGACTAGAGGGAGGGGCTGCGCCCCCTCCTTCCTTCTCTTCTCTCTCCCCTTTCCTTTACTCCTACTCCAACTACTTGGAAGGGGGGGAATCCTACTCTCGGTGGGAGTAGGACTCCTCCTAGGGCGCGCCATAAAGAGGGCCAGCCCTCCCCCTCCTCCACTCCTTTATATACGGGGAGGGGGGCACCCCTTGGAGACACAACAATTGATCTCTTGATCTCTTAGCCGTGTGCGGTGCCCCCTCCACCATAGTCCTCCTCGATAATATTGTAGCGGTGCTTAGGCGAAGCCCTGCGACGGTAGAACATCAAGATCGTCACCAGGCCGTCGTGCTGACGGAACTCTCCTTCGACACTCGGCTGGATCGGAGTTCGAGGGACGTCATCATGCTGAACGTGCGCTAGAACTCGGAGGTGTCGTAGTTTCGATGCTTGATCGGTCGGGCCGTGAAGACGTACGACTACACCAACCGCGTTGTTCTAATGCTTCCGCTTTCGGTCTATGAGGGTACGTGGACAACACTCTCCCCTCTCGTTGCTATACATCACCATGATCTTGCGTGTGCATAGGAATTTTTTTGAAATTACTACGTTCCCCAACAGCGCACACAACCGTCCTTTCCCGACAGTGGCACCCCCTTTGGCACCACACCCCTCTAGACCTCATCGACACCCACGAGCTCTGCCATGGCTATCGCAAAAGCATGGATGCGTACTCCCAGATCCTCAATAGTCACCATGGCCCAACCAGAGGCCTTAGCATGGGCAAATTCTGTTCCAACAGCAAGGACCGAGCCAAGCTTGACGAGTGGTTCTGATTCCCCGCCCTAGATCAGCACGAGGAGCTCACTTTTAATGATTGGCATATGCGCTCGCTGCCAACGTCTGCACTCTGCCTCGCGCCCATGCTACGTGTCGCCAAGTTCAGGAACTGCCATCCCCCCTTAGTGATGCACCCGCTCTTATTCTACCACGACTGAAGCACCTCTAGCTCATCATCGTCTGCCTCCCAAATGGTGACATGGAGCGCCTTTCTGTGGCTATACTGCACTCGAGTACCTTTGTCTTCAGGCGATCAATGGGTTGAGTAGCTTCCACATCACCTTCATGACTCTCCGGACTATTTATGTGTGTTGTTGGTGCTGGAAGAACACATCACAAAATGTGAACCACATCATGGTCATTGAGGACACAACTTTACTTGAGAGGTTACTTGTAGTTGATCAAGAAGGTTCAACAAGAATCAATATTATTTCTGCGCCAAAATTGACAATGGTGGGATACTCGTCTGACAAATACTCTGAACCTGTTATTGGATCCACACCCGTTCAGGTACAACAACCGCCTACTACTTCTCCTTCTAGAAATTAACATTATTTCTAATTTTGAAGATGTATGTTTGTCTGTCATCCAGAAAATGATTCTGACAAGCTTGACAACGAAACTACGCATAGTGAAGGTCTTGGCACTAGAATCTATCAGCCCCAACCTGGACCACCGTGCCTGGAGAAGCTATATATCGATGTGATGTTCCTTTCCTATTAAATGTTAACCATAAGGGAGTTCAATTTTTGACGATTTCTGAAGGATTTTGGAGGATTTCAGTACATACATGCCCCCCATATTGGTTGTTTGATCCATATGGTTACAAACCATCAGCATTTCTCCTTTGGATTCATCTGTACTAGTGTTCTAAGGGAACTTTTCATCCACTCCAACCTCTTGTGAAGAAGGCTACATTTTTGTAGATTGTAATCATTACAAATCCTACAAACCATATAGGCATGTAGTAGTGTTCAAAACTGCATGTAGGCACTAACACGTTTTCTTCTTTTGCAGATAATATTAGGCACGATGGTGGATAATGTGATAAAATATAACAATCACATCGAATGCCTAGATCTGCATCTCTCATAAATTACTTTGAACTCCTACCGAGGGACCTTACCGGAGATTATATTCGCCAGGTTCTTTGTTGTCAGAGCAAGGGTGTTGAAGGTAATGAGGTTTGCCCTACATTTATTTCGCAAAAATGAATGGTTTGTTGATCAGCGCCAGCGGCTGCGGCAGACCAGAATAGTCTCCAAAAAAGATGAATTTCATTCTGGAACTTCAGATGACAGAGTAATCAGAAGTCATCGTGTCAACCCCATACATGACTTCTCAGTGGCTCACGCCTTTGCAAAAATTATGAGGTTTCGAAACTAGCCTTACAAGCGGTAATATTAGTTTGAACCTCTCTTACATCCATGTTCAACGGATCTGCTCGGGCGCTTGCAGCTGATGAGCTGAATTTCATTTCTAATATTAGTTTGAACCTTGTAATCTTTGAATTTGAGCCATATTACTCTAGAATTTGAACCTTGTAATATTTCGAGCTTTTGTGGTACAATCATCGAAATGGCATCGTATGAGACTCGTATATTGGTAGCACTATTTTGACCTTAATATGCAATGTACTTATATTTTATTAACCATTCTCGAATGTGTTTACCTTGTCGATCTCATAGCACACGATCTGTATAGCTAACTTGACTACGATCTTCGACATTATTGCACACAGTTGGTTTCTTCAACCGTGTGCCCTGTAGAGCGCATAATTAATCATCGCACCCGAGTGTCCATCATCACCCTTATGTGTAACTTTGACCTCATCATCCATGGGTAAACTTATGACCAGAGTCATTCCACACACTTCGTTCTTACAAAGCTTTTTGCCAATAAACGCTCACGATTTGTCCCTCTTCTAGCCGACGCGTGGCCAAAACTAGCCGGGCAGGAATCTTGTGCGGTAAACTACACGGTTGTGCGGGAACAGGCTCACCAATGATATATTTGGCACCTCTTCGAGCCCATGCATGGTCAAATGAAACACGTGCAGTGTTCTCAAGGGTGCACTGGAATCCTCCGCTATGAATGCGGTGACAAGACGTGACGATTACAGGCTGGCTGGCCCCCATTTATTACAACGTCTATTTAAGCCTTGTGTCTCTTCAACATTTCAATCATGCCACACTATTGCAAGAAGCACACCCACCATGACAAATTCTTAGAGGGTATCCTGCGCGGCTCCAATGGTGCTCCGAGCGACTGCCGACGAGGAGCAGCAGTTCACCATGCATGACATGTTTGTTAATAACACCCACAGAAGGTTCACGGAGCTCTCGGTGGTGTACACCAACAACCCGGTCTGGGTGGAGCACTCGATCCACATCATGGAGTTGTTGCTTGTTGAGGAGAAGTACAAGGTGGTCGAGTTCGACCTCGGGTACACCCGCGCTCATGTCGGCACTCATCCCAAGGTCGTCGTCACCCATATGTGTGTGCACAATCACGTCCTCATCTACCACTACTGCCTGGACACAAGGCCTTGCGAGCATTTTGCCAGGTTTGTTAATAGCGCCCACTACATGTTCGTTGTGGTGGACATCACAAACGATGTAAAGGTGCTCAAGAATTCGGGCATCGCCTGCCAGAATCTTGTCGACATCTAGGGCCAATACAAGATCTGGGCAGCAACGAGCATGAGAAGGACTCTCTGGTTCACCTCGCCGAGGCCGTCATCGATCCCTACTATAGAGAAATGTAGGATTCCTGCAACAAGGACAAGTGTGCCTTGCACTTGGCTTGGATGGAAAAACTTGAAAAAGCTCACGTTGTGTGCGCGGCCAAGGTTGTGTACACGAGCTACGATATGTACATGCGGATCATTGACATGTGGAAGTGCCTCCTTCCCCAAGACGGCCAGGGATACAGTCGGAAGCAGAGCAATGGCAAGCGTCGTTGCAACAAGAAGTAGATGATTAGATCCTTGTTTATCCTAGTTTAGTATGCATGTAATTGCTTACTTTGGTATGTGGAAATGTTATGTGTATGCTTAATTTGGTTATGCAATGCCGTCTTTTTAAGTATATATGTTGATGCTCTGTAGACAGAGCGTAGATGTTGTGCGGATACAGCAAACCGCATCGCACATGGACTAAATAATGGAACCCGTTGGTGATGTTTTCATCAATCACTCACAATTGTATACCAACAATAATTTGCTCACAACACACACGGCTTGTTAACAGGAATCGTCTGTGTTGTTATCGGTCTTCCCACACATTTCCGACTGTAGACCTGTTCGTCGCGTATCACATCTTGTTAAGTTGAACCGTTTATGTTCTCTTGGCTCAACACAAACAGTTCATCCGAGTGAAATGTATAGCGTATATCGCACACACATTCATCGGGCTGACCATTTCTTTTGTGTTGCCTAATCACAAATAGTTCATCCCAGTGAACTGTATGCCATACATCGCACACACCTTCATCTGGCTGCTCATTTTTGTTGTTCCGCCTCATCACAAACAGTACCAGAGGGGAGCACAACCCACTTAGGCGCGCCTGGGGGCCCAGGCATGCCCTAGTGGGTTTTGCCCACCTCGGTCGCCTCCTATGCCGCCTCTTTGCTCTATAAATACCCCAAAAATCCAAAAACCCTATGTGAGTCGACGAAACACAATTCCAGCCGCCGCAAGTTCCAGAAACACCAGATCCAATCTAGACACCATCACGGAGGGGCTCATCATCCTCATTGGTGCCTCTCTGATGATGCGTGAGTAGTTCATTGTAGACCTAATGGTCCGTAGTTGGTAGCTAGATGCCTTTTTCTTTCTCTTTTGATTCTCAATACAATGGTATCTTGGAGATCTACTTGATGTAACTCTTTTTGGGGTGTGTTTGTTGGGATCTGATGAACTTTGAGTTTATGATCAGATCTTTTTATCCATGAAACTTATGTGAGTTTCTTTGATATCTTATATCCATGATTACTTATAGCCTCGTATTTCTTCTTTGAATCTTTGGTTTAGTTAGACTAGATCAATTTTTCTTGCCATGGGAAGATGTGCTTTGTGATGGGTTCGATCGTGTGGTGTTCTTTCCCAGTGACAGAAGGGGCAGCAAGACATGTATTGATCGTTGCCATTAAGGATAACAAGATGGGGTCTATTCATACATGAATAGATCTTGTCTACATCATGTCATCGTTTTTATTGCATTACTCCGTTTCTCCATGAACTTAATACACTAGATGCATGCTAGATAGCGGTCGATTTGTGGAGTAATAGTAGTAGATGCAGGCAGGAGTCGGTCTACTAAGCTTGGACGTCATGCCTATATAATAATCATTGCATGCATATCATCATAATTATTTGAAGTTCTATCATTTGATCAACAGTAATTTGTTTACCCACCATATGCTATTTTCTCGAGAGAAGCCACTAGTGAAATCTACGGTCCTCGAGTCTATTTTCTCATCATATATCTTCAGATAGATATTGCTATTTGCCTTTTTATTTATTTGCATATTTTATTTTTCAGATCTATATTATCAAAAACCCAAAAATACCTCGTTGAATTTTATTTGCTTTTATTCTATTTGCATCTACCAATCTATCACTTTACCAATCTTTTACCCGAGAGGGATTGACAAACCCTCTTTTGCATCGGGTTGCAAGTATTTGTTCTTTGTGTGCAGGTACCGCATACATAGTGTTTCTTGGTTCTCCTACTGGTTTGATAACCTTGGTTTCATAACTGAGGGAAATACCTACCTTCGCTGTACTGCATCATCCCTTCCTCCTTGGGGAAAATACTAACGCAGATACAATACAAGAAAGGATCATCAAAGGGAATTTCCGGCGTCATTGCTGAGGAGACATAACCAACATCTATCAGGTTCCTAATCACAAATCACATCTCCTTGCAATTTACATTTTTGCCATTTGTCTCTCGTTTTTATCTCCCCCACTTTACAAAAATTTGTCATTTTATTTGCCCTCTTTTTCGTTCGCTGTTTTCTCGTCAGATCTGTTTTTGTGTGCAATCTTGTTTGCATAGTCATGATGACTCAAGAAAACACCAAGTTGTGTGATTTTCCAATACCAACAACAATGATTTTATTAGCACTCTGATTGCTCCTCCCGCCACTAGTGTGGAATCTTGTGATATTAATGTCGCTTTGTTGAATCTTGTCATGAAAGAACAATTTTCCGGTACTCCTAATGAGGATGTCGCATCCCATCTTAACACATTCATAGAATTATGCGATATGCAAAATAAAAAAGATGTGGACAATGATATTGTGAAGTTCAAATTATCTCCATTTTCTTTGCGAGATCATGCAAAAAATTGGGCTTTTTCTTTGCCTCGCAATAGTATCGATTCTTGGGATAAATGCAAAGGTGATTTCATTACTAAGTAATTTCCACCCACGAAAATATTTCTCTTAGAACCCAAATTATGAATTTTAAGCAACATGAGCATGAACATGTTGCACAACCTAGGGAAAGAATGAAACTCATGCTAAAAAATTGTTCTACTCATGGTTTAAATCTTTGGATGATCATAAAAAAAATTATGCGGGGGTGAACTTTGTTTCTAGATATCTTTTAGATTCCGCCACGGGTGGTACTTTTATGGAAATTACTTTGGGCGAAGCTACTGAATTGCTTGACAATATTATGGCAGATTATTCGCAATGGCATGCCGAAAGAGCTCCTACTAGTAAAAAGTTAATTCGGTTGAAGACATTAGTACTTTGAGTGAAAAAGTTGATGCTCTTTATGAAATTGGTTGCTAATAAAAATTCTCCTATTGATCTTAATGATGTGCCTTTGTCTACTTTGATTGAGAAAAATAGTGATCTTGTAGATGTGAATTTTGTCTCGCGAAACAATTTTAAAAACAATGCTTATAGAGGTAATTTTAATCCTAGACCTTTTCCTGGAAATTCCTCTAATAATTATGGTAGTTCCTATGGTAATCCTTCTTATAATAATAATAGGAACACCTTTGATCTTGAGAATAATATTAAAGAATTTATCAATGCTCAAAAAGTTTTCAATAATACGACAGAAGCAAAGTTGAATAAGATTGATGATCTGTCTAGAAGCATTAATAGAATTTCTCATGATGTATTAAATCTCAACGTGAAAATTTTTGTACCCAAGGTTGAGGAATAAATTAAAGCTTTATATGTTTCTGTGGATGAAAGTAAGAAAAGAACCGCTATGCTTATAGCTAAAAGAGAATTATTGGAAAGAGTGTTTTCTAGTGATTGCTTTCATAAAAATGATGAAGATCTTAAAGTAATTGGTGTTTCTTCTATTGATTCCTTGTTTAGTAAGATTTAATTGATGATAAAGGGACTAGAGAAGATTCAACTTTAGCTAGAAGGCGTCCCAATAATTCGAAGGGTGAAAATCTTGATGAAAAAATTAATAAAAGTGGGTTTGGAGAGGTTAAAACTTTAACTAGTGATGTGCCCACTCTTTTGGATTACAAAGACTTTATTTATGATAGTTGCTCTTTGATTGAACGTATTCCTTTGTTGCAATCCATGATAAATTCACCCCATGCTTATGAACAAAATAAAGCGTTTACTAAACATATCGTAGATGCCATGATGAAAGCATTTAAAGAAAAGTTGGAATTAGAGATCTCAATTCCTAGAAAATTACATGATGAATGGGAACCTACCATAAAAGTCAAGATTAAAAATTATGAGTGCTTTGCTTTATGTGATATGGGTGCTAGTATTTCCCAATTTTGAAATCTTTATGTGATGTGCTTGGTCTTACTGATATTGAAGAGTGTTCTTTAAATTTGCACTTGGCGGATTCTACTATTAAAAAGCCTTTGGAAAGAATTAATGATATTCTTATTCTTCCAAATAGGAATTATGTGCCCATAGATCTTATCGTTCTTGATATTGATTGCAATCCGTCTTGTCCAATTATACTTGGTAGACCGTTTTTACGCACTATAGTTGTCGTGATTGATATGAAAGAAGGCAATATTAAATTTCAATTTCCACTAAGAAAGGGTATGGAACACTTCCCTAGAACACGAATTAAACCACCATATGAATCAATCATGAGGGCATCTTATGGATCTAGAACTAAAGATGACAATGCTTGAATCTATGCATTATGCCTAGCTAGGGGCGTAAAACGATAGCGCTTGTTGGGAGGCAACCCCAATGAATAAAATTTATTTTGCTTTTTATTTATGTTCTTGAGTGTTTGCACAATTATGCTGTTATGATTGTGTTCTTATGTTTTAATTAGTGTTCGGGCCAAGCTAAACCTTTGGGATCATGCTAGGTGATAGTTAATTTGATCTTGTTGAAAAACAGAAACATTTACGCTCAGTAAAATAATTTTAATAAATCACAAAAACTTGCTTTTGCTCTGAATTTTTTACACAATATTTATATACAAATTCCCATATTTGACTATTTTTTCATAATTTTTTGAGTTACAGAAGTGTACGAAGTTTTTAGATTGCTATAGACTGTTCAGTTTTTGACAGATTCTGTTTTCTTTGCATTGTGTGCTTATTTTGATGAATCTATGGACTTTATCGGGGGGGGGGGGGGGGGTATAAGCCATGGAAAAGTTGGAATACAGTAGATATAATGCAAAAATAAATTATGAATGGGTTTGCAATAGTACTTAGAGTGGTGATTTGCTTTGTTATACTAACGGATCTCACGAAGGTTTTGTTAAGTTTTGTGTGATTTAAGTTTTCAAGTTTTGGGTGAGATCACGATGGATGAAGGAATACGGAGAAGCAAGAGCCTAGGCTTGGGGATGCCCCATGGCACCCCAAGATAATATTCAAGGATGAACAAGCAACTAAGCTTGGGGACGCCCCGAGTGGCATCCCCTCTTTCTTCTAACGACCATCGGTATTTTACTTGGAGCTATATTTTTGTTCGTCACATATCATGAGTTTTGCTTGGAGCTTCTTGTATTATATGAGTATTCACTTTTTTTGTTTTGTGTCAAGTATACTTGCTGAACACACCTATTTGAGAGAGCCAAAATTATTCTATGATTTGTTAGAATTGCTCTTTATGCTTCACTCAAAAAAATGAGCTATGGAATTGCTCTAGTGCTTCACTTATATCTTTTTTAGCACGGTGTGCTTTGATAATTTTGAAGAAATGCTCTCATGATTCACTTAGATCTATTTGAGATTTTGTATTTTTGAAGAAATTCTCTCATGCTTCATGATGTCTACTACACAACCTTCTTCTTGTAGACGTTGTTGGGCCTGCAAGTGCACAGGTTTGTAGGACAGTAGCAAATTTCCCTCAAGTGGATGACCTAAGGTTTATCAATCTGTAGGAGGCATAGGATGAAGATGGTCTCTCAAGCAACCCTGCAACCAAATAACAAAGAGTCTCTTGTGTCCCCAACAGACCCAATACAATGGCAAATTGTATAGGTGCACTAGTTCGGCGAAGAGATGGTGATACAAGTGCAATATGGATGGTAGATATAGGTATTTGTAATCTGAAATAATAAAAACAGCAAGGTAACAAGTGATAAACGTGAGCGTAAACGGTATTGCAATGATAGGAAACAAGGCCTAGGGTTCATACTTTCACTAGTGTAAGTTCTCTCAACAATAATGACATAGATAGATCATATAACAAGACCTCAACATGCAACAGAGAGTCACTCCGAAGCCACTAATAGCGGAGAACAAACATAGAGATTGTCGTAGGGTACGAAACCACCTCAAAGTTATTCTTTCGGATCAATCTATAAAAGAGTTCGTACTGGAATAACACCTTAAGACACAAATCAACCAAAACCCTAATGTCACCTAGATACTCCATTGTCACCTCAAGTATCCGTGGGCATGATTATACGATATGCATCACACAATCTCAGATTCATCCAACCAACATAAAAGTACTTCAAAGAGTGCCCCAAAGTTTCTACCGGAGAGTCAAGAATGTGTGCCAACCACTATGCATAGGTTCCCAATGTCACGAAACCCGCAAGTTGATCACCAAAACATAAATCAAGTGGCACATGATATCCCATTGTCACCATAGATAATCACGGCAAGACATACATCAAGTGTTCTCATAAAGACTCAATCCAATAAAATAACTTCAAAGGGGAAACTCAATTCATCACAAGAGAGTAGAGGGGGAGAAACATCATAAGATCCAACTACAATAGCAAAGCTCGGGATAGATCAAGATCGTGCCATAGAGGGAACACAAGAGAGAACACGAGAGAGAGATCAAACACATAGCTACTGGTACATACCCTCAGCCCCGAGGGTGAACTACTCCCTCCTCGTCATGGATAGCGCCGGGATGATGAAAGATGGCCACCAGTGATGGGATCCCCCTCCGGCAGGATGGCGGAACGGGCTCCCGAGAGGTTTTTGGTGGCTACAAAGGCTTGCGGTGGCGGAACTCCCGATCTATCTTCTGTTCTGGAAGTTTTACGATACGTAGGTATATATGGGTGTAGGGGGTACGTTGGTGGAGCTACGGGGGCCCCACGAGGTAGGGGGGCGCGCCCGGGGGGCCCCCCCACCCTTGTGAGCACCTCCCGTATCTCCTGACGTGCACTCCAAGTCCATCGGGTGGCTTTCCTTCCGAAAATAACTTCTCCAGTTGATTTCGTTCCATTTTGACTCCGTCTGATATTTCTTTTCCTCGAAACACTGAAATAGGCATAAAACAGCAAATCTGGGCTGGGCCTCCGGTTAATAGGTTAGTCCCAAAAATAATATAAAATTGGATAATAAAGCCCAATATTGCCTAAGACAGTAGATAAAGTAGCATGGAGCAATCAAAAATTATAGATACGTTGGAGACGTATCAAGCATCCCAAGCTTAATTCCTGCTCGTCCTCGAGTAGGTAAATGATAAAAAAGAATTTTTGATGTGGAGTGATACTTTGGCATAATTTCAATGTAAATTCTTAATTGTGATATGAATATTCAGATCCGAAAGATTCAAGACAAAAGTTCATATTGACATAAAAATAATAATACTTCAAGCATACTAATAAAAGCAATCATGTCTTCTCAACATAACATGGCAAAAGAAAGTTCATCCCTACAAAATCATATAGTTAAGCTATGCTTAATTTTCGTCACACAAAGATGTTCCCAACTTCTATACCCCCGATGACAAGCCAAGCAATTGTTTCATACTTAAATAATCTCAAACTTTTTCAACCTTCACGCAATACATGAGCGCGAGCCTTGGATATAGCACTATGGGTGGAATAGAATATGATGATGGGGATTGTGTGGAGAAGACAAAAAAGGAGAAAGTCTCACATTGACGAGGATAATCAACGGGCTATGGAGATTCCCATTAATTGATGTCAACATGAGGAGTAGGGATTGCCATGCAACGGATGCACTAGAGCTATGAATGCTCAACAAAAGAAAACTAGTGGGTGTGCATCCAACTCGCTTGCTCACGAAGACCTAGGGCATTTGAGGAAGCCCATGTAGGAATATACAAGCCAAGTTCTATAATGAAAAATTCCCACTAGTATGAAAAGACAACTTATGAGACTCACTACATGAAGAACAAGGTGCTACTTTGAAGCACAATATATGAGACTCACTACATGAAGAACAAGGTGCTACGTTGAAGCACAAGTGTGGAAAAGAGATAGTAGCATTGCCCTTTTTTGGGAAATGCTCTAATAATGATGATCATCACACTTCTATTGATTATAACATAAGGATTACAACTCAAAACTTAGAACAAGATATGACTCTATATGAATGCCTCCGGCGGTGTACCGGGATGGTGCAATGAATCAAGAGTGACATGTATGAAAAATAATGCATGGTGGCTTTGCCACAAATACGATGTCAACTACATGATCATGCTATGGCAATATGACAAAAGTAATGTATGTCATGAATATGATGATGGAAGTTGCATGGCAATAATATGTCAGAATGGCTATGGAAATGCCATAATAGGTAGGTATGGTGGCTGTTTTGAGGAAGATATAAGGAGGTTTATGTGTGATAGAGCGTATCGTATCACGGGGTTTGGATGCACCGGCGAAGTTTGCACCGACTCTCAAGGTGAGAAAAGGGCAATGCGCGGTACCGAAGAGGCTAGCAAAGGCGAAAAGGTGAGAGTGCGTATAATCCATGGACTCAACATTAGTCAAAAGAACTCATATACTTATTGCAAAAAAATTAGAAGCCATCAAAAATCAAGTACTACACGCATGCTCCTAGGGGGATAGATTGGTAGGAAAAGACCATCGCTCGTCCCCGACCGCCACTCATAAGGATGCACAAGCCAGGTACACTTCATGTTTCAAATTTGTTACACAAGTTTAACCATACGTGCATGCTACGGGACTTGCAAACTTCAACACAAGTATTTCTCAAATTCATAATCACCCAACTAGCACGACTTTGATATTATCACCTCCATATCTCAAAACAATTATCAAGCATCAAGCTTATCTTAGTATTCAACACACTCATAAGAAAGTTTCACATATCTTGAATACCAAGTATATTAATATTAAGAAAATTACCATGCTATTAACGACTCTCAAAATAATCTAAGTGAAGCATGAGAGATCAATAGTTTCTTTAAAACAAATCCACCACCCTGCTCTAAAAGATATAAGTGATGCACTAGAGCAAATGACAAACTACTCCGAAAGATATAAGTGAAGGTCAATGAGTAGCTAAATAATTATGCAACTATGCGAAGACTCTCTCTCATTTAATAATTTCACATCTTGATACTTTATTCAAACAGCAAGCAAAGCTAAAGAAGACTACATTACAAGGATAGCACAACTCATGTGAAGAAGCAAAAACTTAGGCTCAACCGATACTAACCGATAGTTGTTGAAGAAGAAAGGTGGGATGCCTAACGGGGCATCCCCAAGCTTAGATGCTTGAGACTTCTTGAAATATTGTCTTGGGGTGCCTTGGTCATCCCCAAGCTTGAGCTTTTGTGTCTCCTTAATTCCTCTCATATCATGGTTTCTCTTTTTATCAAAAGCTTCATTCACAACAAACTCAACAAGAACTCGTGAGATAGGTTAGTATAAACCAATGCAAAACCTTATCATTTTCTACTGTAACAAATCACTTAAATAATTATTCAACATTGCATACTAAATGCCTCTGCATATTTAATACTCCTATCCTCAAATAGAATCATTAATCAAGCAAACATATGCAAACAATGCAACCATAACAGCAATCTGTCAAAACAGTACAGTCTGTAAAGAATGCAAGAGTATCAATACTTCTATGACTCCAAAAATTATAAACTAAAATTCCCACTGTAATAAATTTATCAGAGCTCAATATTCAAAAAGATTCAACATTATACCACTCTCTGACTTTTCTAGGGAATTTTTGCAACAGCGGTAAACTTTCTGTTTTCAAACAGCAACATGTATACTAGCAAAATAAGCATTGCAAAGGCTATCCTTGACTTCTTTATTGAAACTAAAGATGCAAAACATTATTCTAATGACAGCAAGCAAATACTAACAAAATAAAATGACGCTCCAAGCAAAACACATATCATGTGGTGAATAAAAATATAGCTCCAAGTAAAGTTACCGATGAACGAAGACGAAAGAGGGGATGCCTTCCGGGGCATCCCCAAGCCTAGGCTCTTGGTTGTCCTTGAATATTACCTTGGGGTGCCTTGGGCATCCCCAAGCTTAGGCTCTTTCTACTCCTTATTCCATAGTCCATCGAATCTTTACCCCAAACTTGAAAACTTCACAACACAAAACTCAACAGAAAACTCGTAAGCTCCGTTAGTATAAGAAAATAAAACCACCACTTAGGTACTGTAATGAACTCATTATAAATTAATATTGGTGTAATATCTACTGTACTTCAACTTATCTATGGTTCATACCACTTAATACTAGCCATAGATTCATCAAAATAAGCAAACAACACATAGAAAACAGAATCTGTCAAAAACAGAACAGTCTGCAGTAATCTGTATCAAACGTATACTTATGGAACTCCAAAAATCTGACCAAATTAGGAAGCCCTAAGACATTCGTGTAACAATCCAGAGCAAAAAGAATCCGATCATAAGAACGTTTCTGTGAATTAACAAAACTAATTTACTGGGTGCAAAAGTTTCTGATTTTCAGCAGGATCAACACAACTATCACCGTAAGCCATCCTAAAGGTCTTACTTGGCACTTTATTGAAACAAAAGCTATAAAACATGATTACTAAAGTAGAATAATCATGTGAACACACAAAAACAGTAAGGACAAATATTGGGTTGTCTCCCAACAAGCCCTTTTCTTTAATGCCTTTCTAGCTAGGCATGATGATGACAATGATGCTCACATAAAAGATAAAAATTGAAACATAAAGGGAGCATCATGAAGCATATGACTAGCACATTTAAGTCTAACCCATTTCCTATGCATAGGGACTTTGTGAGCAAACAACTTATGGGAACAATAATCAACTTGCATAGGAAGGTAAAACAAGCATAACTTCAAAATTTTAAGCACATAGAGAGGAAACTTGACATTATTGCAATTCCTGAAAGCATATATTCCTCCCTCATAATAATTTTCAGTAGCATCATGAATGAATTAAACAATATAACCAGCACCTAAAGCATTCTTTTGATGATCTACTAGCATAGAAATTTACTACTCTCCTCATAAGCAAAATTCTTCTCATGAATAGTAGTGGGAGCAAACTCAACAAAATAACTATCATATGATTTAAAATTAGGATGAAGATGACAAGTTTCATGGTTACCATTATTTTTTAAAGCATACGTGTCATCACAATAATCATCATAGATAGGAGGCATGCCTTCATCATAGTAAATTTGCTCATCAAAGCGTGGGGGACAAAAAATAGCATCTTCATCAAACATAGCTTCCCCAAGCTTGTGTCTTTGCATATCATTAGCATCATGGATATTCAAGGAATTCATACTAACAACATTGCAATCATGCTCATCATTCAAAGATTTAGTGCCAAACATTCTATAGATTTCTTCTTCTAGCACTTGAGCACAATTTTCCTTTCCATCATACTCACGAAATATATTAAAAAGACGAAGCGTATGAGACAAACTCAATTCCATTTTTTTTGTAATTTTCTTTTATAGACTAACTAGTGCTAAAACAAGAAACAAAAAGATTCGATTGCAAGATCTAAAGATATACCTTCAAGCGCTAACCTCCCCGGCAACGGCGCCAGAAAAGAGCTTGATGTCTACTACACAACCTTCTTCTTGTAGACGTTGTTGGGCCTGCAAGTGCACATGTTTGTAAGACAATAGCAAATTTCCCTCAAGTGGATGACCTAAGGTTTATCAATCCGTAGGAGGCGTAGGATGAAGATGGTCTCTCTCAAGAAACCCTGCAACCAAATAACAAAGAGTCTCTTGTGTCCCCAACACACCCAATACAATGGCAAATTGTATAGGTGCACTAGTTCGGCGAAGAGATGGTGATACAAGTGCAATATGGATGGTAGATATAGGTATTTGTAATCTGAAATAATAAAAACAGCAAGGTAACAAGTGATAAATGTGAGCGTAAACGGTATTGCAATGATAGGAAACAAGGCCTAGCATTCATACTTTCACTAGTGTAAGTTCTCTCAACAATAATGACATAGATAGATCATATAAAAAGACCTCAACATGCAACAAAGAGTCACTCCGAAGCCACTAATAGCGGAGAACAAACGTAGAGATTATGGTAGGGTACGAAACCACCTCAAAGTTATTCTTTCGGATCAATCTATAAAAGAGTTCGTACTAGAATAACACCTTAAGACACAAATCAACCAAAACCCTAATGTCACCTAGATACTCCATTGTCACCTCAAGTATCCGTGGGCATGATTATACGATATGCATCACACAATCTCAGATTCATCCAACCAACATAAAAGTACTTCAAAGAGTGCCCCAAAGTTTCTACCGGAGAGTCAAGAACGCGTGCCAACCCCTATGCATAGGTTCCCAATGTCACGAAACCCGCAAGTTGATCACCAAAACATCAATGAAGTGGCACATGATATCCCATTGTCACCATAGATAATCATGGCAAGACATACATCAAGTGTTCTCACAAAGACTCAATCTAATAAGATAACTTCAAAGGGGAAACTCAATTCATCACAAGAGAGTAGAGGGGGAGAAACATCATAAGACCCAACTACAATAGCAAAGCTCGGGATACGTCAAGATCATGCCATAGAGGGAACATGAGAGAGAGAGAGAGAGAGAGAGAGAGAGATCAAACACATAGCTACTGGTACATACCCTCAGCCCTAAGGGTGAACTACTCCCTCCTCATCATGGATAGCGCCGGGATGATGAAGATGGCCACCGGTGATGAGATCCCCCTCCGGCAGGGTGCCGGAACGGGCTCCCAAGAGGTTTTTGGTGGCTACAGAGGCTTGCGGCGGCGGAACTCCTGATCTATCTTCTGTTCTGGAAGTTTTACGATACGTAGGTATATATGGGTGCAGGGGGTACGTCGGTGGAGCTACGGGGGCCCCACGAGGGGGACACGCCGGGGGGGGGCGCCCCCTACCCTCGTGAGCACCTCCCGTATCTCCTGACGTGCACTCCAAGTCCATCGGGTGGCTTTCCTTCCGAAAATAACTTCTCCAGTTGATTTCGTTCCGTTTTGACTCCGTCTGATATTCCTTTTCCTCGAAACACTGAAATAGGCATAAAACAACAAATCTGGGCTGGGCCTCCGGTTAATAGGTTAGTCTCGAAAATAATATAAAAGTGGATAATAAAGCCCAATATTGCCTAAAACAGTAGATAAAGTAGCATGGAGCAATCAAAAATTATAGATACGTTGGAGACGTATCACTTCACTTATATTATTTTGAGAGATGAAAATCTTTATGCTCATGTTCTTCACTTAAATTTGTTTGAGCTTGCCAAAAGCAATTGCAACATATGAAACTAGTCCCAGAGTGATAGATATTAAAGAGGGATATAATAAAAACTTTCATGAAGATCATTGGACAAAGTAAACTTGATTCTTTTGTAATAGTTTTGAGATATGATGATAGTGATATTTGAGTCATGTTGATGAGCAATTATGCTTTAGTAAGAATATTGATGTTAAGGTTTGTGATTCCCTATGCAAGCACGAATGTCAATATTTATGCAATGAAATTACATCCTACTTGTGGTGCATTATCCGGTATTATTTATGCTCAATGTGCACTTATGTGATTTTTCGTTTCTTGTTTGGATGCTTCTCAATCTTTTTGCTAGCCTTCACTTGTATTAAGTAGAAATACTACTTGTGCATCCAAAATCCTTAAACCCAGTTGTGCCATATGAGTCCATTATACCTACCTATATGCGGTATTTCCGTGCCGTTCTAAGCAAATTTATATGTGCCATCTCTAATTTTCAAAATGAATTTCCTTTTTGTGTGCTCGTACCGCTCATGAAGCGGCAGGGGGTGGCCAATATTTTCCATTTTAGATGTGTTATTCTCAAGATGAGTGTTTATTCACTTGTCATTGCATGAGAGTACGGCAAAGGTATTAGGGATGCCTAGTCCTGAAACGGAAAATTAATTTACTTTATGTTGTCAAATAATAAATTCCTTGGAAAGTGCTGGTATGGAGGGCACCCATGGATACGGCTAGCCATGGATTGTGAAAGAATGGTGGAAAAAGGAATAAACTTTATTTTCTGTTTGGGAGTTTCCTATGATATATCTAGAATGGAAAGTGTTGGGACTTACTCGGTTGTTTTCGTTGACAGGAAAAGTATGCCACCCACACTGTTTTTTCTCTCTCTTTTTTGCTTTGAGCTCTGGCACCTCTACAAATCCCTACTTCCCTCTGCGAAGGTCTTTTCTATTTACTTTATGCAATTTTTATTTTTTATTTTGAGTCTCCATCTTCTCTTATAAATCACCAACTAAGGGGCACTATGATCGTACTTGAGCATTGAATATAGCTAATATGCGAGTGTGTTTCTTGAATGGATCAATGATTGAGCATGATGGGTTAGGGATAACTTGCTTTAGTGTTGATATTTTGAAAGACATGGTTGCTTGTTAATATGCTTGAATATTGAAATCTTCATGTCAAAACTAGACTATTGCCTTGAACCATATAAAAGTCCATGGACGTCCATGCAACAAAAGAAAAGAATGTGATGAAAATGATATGCAGCATTCCACATCAAAAATTCTGTTTTTATCATTTACCTACTCGATGACGAGAAGGAATTAAGCTTGGGGATGCTGATACGTCTCCAACGTATTTATATTTTTTTATTATTTCATGCTGTTATATTATCATTCTTAGATGTTTTAAAATCATTTTATACAAACTTTATATCATTTTTTGGGACTAACCTATTGACATAGTGCCAAGTGCCAGTTGTTGTTTTTTGCTTGATTTTTACTTTGTAGAATATCAGCACCAAACAGAGTCCAAACGCAGCGGAACTTTTTGGAGAATTTTTCTGGACCATAAGACACCTGTTGGGCCAAAGAAGTACCAGAGGGGGGCTTCGAGGGGAGCACAACCCACCTGGGTGCGTCTGGGGGCCCAGGCGTTACCTGGTGGGTTGTGCCCACCTCGGCTGCCTCCCACACCGCCTCTTTGCTCTATAAATACCCCCAAAATCCAAAGAAAACCTAGAGGACTCGACGAAACACAATTCCAGCCACCGCAAGTTCCAGAAACACAAGATCCAATATAGACACCATCATGGAGGGGTTCATCATCCTCATTTGCGCCTCTCCGATGATGCGCGAGTAATTCATTGTAGACCTACGAGTCCGTAGTTAGTAGCTAGATGGCTTCCTCTCTCTCTTTTGATTCCCAATACTATGGTCTCTTGGAGATCTATTTGATGTAACTCTTTTTGTGGTGTGTTTGTTGGGATCCGATGAACTTTGAGTTTATGATCAGATCTTTTTATCCATGAAACTTATGTGAGTTCTTATATGCATGATTACTTATAGCCTCGTATTTCTTCTTCGAATATTTAGTTTAGTTAGGCCGACTAGATCGATTTTTCTTGCCACGGGAAGAGGTGCTTTGTTATGGGTTTGATCATGCGGTGTTCTTCCCAGTCATAGAAGGGGCAACAACACACCTATTGATCATTGTTATTAAGGATAACAAGATGGGGTATATTCCTACATGAATAGATCTTGTCTACATCATGTCATCATTCTTATTGCATTACCCCGTTTCTCCATGAACTTAACACACTAGATGCATGTTGGATAGCGGTCGATGTGTGGAGTAATAGTAGTAGATGTAGGCAGGAGTCGGTCTACTAATCTTGGACGTGATGCCTATATAATGATCATTTCCTAGATATCATCATAATTATTTGAAGTTCCATCAATTGCCCAACAGTAATTTGTTTACCCACCTTATGCTATTTTCTCGAGAGAAGCCACTAGTGAAATCTACGGGCCCCGGGTCTATTTTCTCATCATATATCTTCAGATCTATATTGCTATTTGCCTTTTTGTTTATTTGCATCTTTTATTTTCAGATCTATATTATCAAAACCCCAGAAATACCTCACTGAATTTTATTTGTTTTTATTCTATTTGCATCTACTAATCTATCACTTTACCAATCTTTTACAAGAGAGGGATTGACAACCCCTCTTTTGCGTCGAGTTGCAAGTATTTGTTCTTTGTGTGCAGGTACTGTTTACATAGTGTTGCTTGGTTCTCCTACTAGATCGATAACCTTGGTTTCATAACTGAGGGAAATACCTACCTTTGTTGTACTGCATCATCCCTTCCTCCTTGGGGAAAATACTGACGCAGATACAATACAAGAATCATCAATGTGAATACATCAAAATGCTTAAATGAAAAATGGCAACCCCATTTTGAGATTAAACAATGAGTATGAACTTACGATCAAGTGATCTCACTTGACTCCTCAGTCAATATACTCTAACATAGGCGACTTTGTCGCCAACCATCTCTAGATGGAGTTCTCCAATGTTCTTTTTTTCATACTTGAATTTCCATTTGCATGTTCTCTTGCCATTGTGTCTCATTTCTAACAAAAAAACTTCATCTAGATCTCCTTTGTTTTCACTGTCATTTGTCTATCTAAAGTTAATTCATTGCAAATCTTTATGACAATTCCTTGGAATTCTTTGTGTAATTTCGTTTGCCAAGTGAGCTGAGTTGACAAAACTTTCCTCTGCATTGAACTCGGTCTAACCTATCCATGCCCATCGGCTAGACCAAAATACAAGGTTCCCTTGTACATAGTTCATCGGTACAATCAACAAGGACTAACTCGATCTCACTGATGAGTACCTTCAGTGGCTCTTCTATTTCGGAGACACCGATGAAAACAAATCGGCGTCACCCATTTTACTGCTGAGAAAACATTGATATTGCCTATTTTTTTTCTTCAACTCCACTCAATGATCCTTTTCCTCTATCAGCATCTTAAGCTGCATGCTGCTTTGTAGGGACTCTCAAGGATCACACATACTCGACTCATATTCCTGAAGTTGCCCTTCTTGGAAATTGATCTCAAAGGGGGAGAGAGAGACCACATCAAAGCTAATCTGATCAAACTTATCAGGAGAAAGAGAGCACATCTAAGCTGTTCTATAGATGCTTGTTAACAAGAGGAGAGAATTCACGTGTCTTTAAGAGGGGAAAGACATGTTAGTATGATTGATTCTAGTTTTGATCTATCTTAATTGACCTATCTTTGCTCCGATTTTATCTCACCCTACCCTCTCCCATTATCCAATGTTAGATTCAGGGGGAGAAAGAGTCTATACTTAAAGAGAGAGAAATCCTTGGAACTTATTGCACATCTTTAAATCTTTGGGGATATGTCTATATCTAAATGCAGTACTCACTTGTAGCACTCACTCTTTACATGTCATCCCAGTCTTGGTATTCTTGTGGATTTTGAAATTGCTTTATTTGGAGTGGTCTTGTGTTATATATAACCTTGTTTTCTAAAGCTACTCCTTCAAACGTCAGCTCAAGACCACAAGGTAAGCATATGCATCACACTCATGTGCATGATAATCTGTTGCTATTGCACATATTGTTTGCAAGAGGGAATCGTAAACATGAAGGTACATCTTTCAACCATTTCGTTTGCTCTAATGCATATAGCCAAGATACATGTAACTCATTGCCTACTCTGTCATGCTATGCATTCACATGCTCTGCTATTCTGTCTTCACATGATTGCATACATGTAGGGGGAGCTTATGCATGTTACATGTTGCTCCAAAGCTTTGCTTACTCCTCTTCGTATCTTTTACTTAAAGCTTTGATGTATGTTGTCATCAATTAAGGGGGAGACTGAAAGCACAAGTGCTCCTTGTGTGATTTTGGTAATTAATGCCAACATATCCCTCATTGGACTAATAGTTTTATCTAGTGTATTTCAGACAAGTTCAACAATGGCGTGGCAAGGACAAGAGGATGTGGAACCCCTTCAAAATGCTAAGGAAAAATATTGGCAAAAGCTCATGACTCTTCATCTTTATTTTAGTGATCCAAGATCACATTGAGTCCATAGGAAAGCCAATACTATTAAAAGGGGATGAGGTGTTGCTTAATGGCTTGCTTGCTCAAATGTTTAGTGACATTGCTCCAAAACCCTCAGCCACTTTATCCATCCAAATATGTCAAAACCAAAAACTTCAACTCGGCCCCACCGATTCTTTCTATCCGGGGCCACCGAGTTCATACGAAATAGCCACAGCCAGAAACCCTAATAGTTTCGTCTCACCGATACGGATTCCGGTCTCACCAAGATGGCCTTGCCAGCACTCTGTGACTTGTTGCATTTATTTCGGTCTCACCGAGATATGCAATCAGTCTCACTGAATTAGCTTGACATATTCTCTGTTGCTTATTGCTTTACTTCGGTCTCACCGAGTTAATGCAATCGGCGTCACCGAGATGTTTTTTCCCTAAGCCCTAGCACATCGGTCCCCCCGAGTTGTTCCAGTCGATCTCCCCGAGATTCCTAACGTTCACATTTTTGAACTAATCGATGCCACCGAATTTAACCATTTGATGCCACCGAGATGAGTCAAATGTGTGTAACAGTTGGATTTTGTGTGGAGGCTATTGTTGGGGAACGTAGTAATTTCAAAAAAATTCCTATGCACACGCAAGATCATGGTGATGGCATAGCAATGAGAGGGGAGAGTGTTCGTCCACGTACCCTCGTAGACCGTAAGCGGAAGCATTATCACAACGCGGTTGATGTAGTCGTACGTCTTCACGATCCGACCGATCCAATCACCGAACGTACGGGGCCTCCGAGTTCAGCACACATTCAGCTCGATGACGATCTCCGGCCTCCAATCCAGCCAAGCTCCGGAGATGAGTTCTGTCAGCACGACGGCGTGGTGACGATGATGATGTTCTACCGGCGCAGGGCTTCTCCTAAACTCCGCGACGATATGACCGAGGTGGAATATGGTGGAAGGGGGCACCGCACACGGCTAAGGAACGATCCGTAGATCAACTTGTGTGTCTATGGGGTGCCCCCTGCCCCCGTATATAAAGGAGTGGAGGAAGGGAGGGCCGGCCCTCTCTATGGCGCGCCCTAGGGGAGTCCTACTCCCACCGGGAGTAGGATTCCCCCTTTCCTAGTCAAACTAGGAGTCCTTCCATGTATTAGGAGTAGGAGACAAGGAAGGGGAAGAGAGAAGGGAAGGAAGGAGGGGGTGCGGCCCCTCCCCCTAGTCCAATTCGGATTAGGCCATGGGGGGCGCGCGGCCTGCCCTAGGCAACCCCTCTCTCTTTCCCGCAGGGCCCAATAAGGCCCAATACTTCTCCCCGGCGAATTCCCGTAACTCTCCGGTACTCCGAAAAATACCCGAATCACTCGGAACCTTTCCGAACTCCGAATATAGTCGTCCAATATATCGATCTTTACGTCTCGACCATTTTGAGACTCCTCGTCATGTCCCCGATCTCATCTGGGACTCCGAACTCCTTCGGTACATCAAAACTCATAAACTCATAATATAACTGTCATCGAAACCTTAAGCGTGCGGACCCTACGGGTTCGAGAACTATGTAGACATGACCTAGAACTATTCTCGGTCAATAACCAATAGTGGGACCTAGATGCCCATATTGGCTCCTACATATTCTATGAAGATCTTTATCGGTCAAACCGCATAAAAACATACGTTGTTCCCTTTGTCATCGGTATGTTACTTGCCCGAGATTCGATCGTCGGTATCCAATACCTAGTTCAATCTCGTCACCGGCAAGTCTCTTTACTCGTTCTGTAATGCATCATCCCATAACTAACTCATTGGTTACATTGCTTGCAAGGCTTATAATGATGTGCATTACCGAGAGGGCCCAGAGATACCTCTCCGACAATCGGAGTGACAAAACCTAATCTCGAAATACGCCAACTCAACATGTACCTTCGGAGACACCTGTAGTACTCCTTTATAATCACCCAGTTACGTTGTGACGTTTGGTAGTACCCAAAGTGTTCCTCTGGTAAACGGGAGTTGCATAATCTCATAGTTACAGGAACATGTATAAGTCATGAAGAAAGCAATAGCAACATACTAAACGATCAAGTGCTAAGCTAACGGAATGGGTCAAGTCAATCACATAATTCTCCTAATGATGTGATCCCGTTAATCAAATGACAACTCTTTTGTCCATGGCTAGGAAACATAACCATCTCTGATAAACGAGCTAGTCAAGTAGAGGCATACTAGTGACACTATGTTTGTCTATGTATTCACACATGTATTATGTTTCCGGTTAATACAATTCTAGCATGAATAATAAACATTTATCATGAAATAAGGAAATAAATAATAACTTTATTATTGCCTCTAGGGCATATTTCCTTCAGTCTCCCACTTGCACTAGAGTCAATAATCTAGTTCACATCGCCATGTGATTTAACACCAATATTCATATCTGTATATGATTAACACCCATAGTTCACATCATCATGTGACCAACATCCAAAGGGTTTACTAGAGTCAATAATCTAGTTCACATCGCTATGTGATTAACACCCAAAGAGTGCTAAGGTGTGATCATGTTTTGCTCGTGAGAGAAGCTTAGTCAACGGGTCTGTCACATTCAGAGCCGTATGTATTTTGCAAATATTTTATGTCCACAATGCTCTGCACGGAGCTACTCTAGCTAATTGCTCCCACTTTCAATATGTATCCAGGTTGAGACTTAGAACCATCTGGATTAGTGTAAAAGTTTGCACTGATGTAAATTTTACAACAAACTCTTTTATCACCTCCATAATCGAGAAACATCTCCTTAGTCCTTACTAAGGATATTCTTGACCAATGTCCAGTGATCTACTCCTAGATCACTATTGTACTCCCTTGCCAAGTTCAGAGCAAGGTATACAATAGGTCTGGTACATAGCATAGCACACTTTATAGAACCTATGACTGAGGCATAGGGAATGACTTTTCATTCTCTTTCTATTTTCTGCTGTGGTCGGGATTTGAGTCTTACTCAATTTCATACCTTTGCAACACAGGCAAGAACTCTTTCTTTGACTGTTCCATTTTGAACTATTTCAAAATCTTGCCAAGGTATGTACTCATTGAAAATCTTATCAAGCGTCTTGATCTATCTCAATAGATCTTGATGCTCAATATGTAAGTAGCTTTTACTGAGGTCTTTTCTTTTTAAAGAACTCCTTTAAAACACTCCTTTATGCTTTGCAGAAAAATTCTACATCATTTCTGATCAACAATATGTCACTCACATAGACTAATCAGAAAGGTTGTAGTGCTCCCACTCACTTTATTGTAAATACAGGCTTCATCGTAAGTCCATATAAAACTATATGCTTTGATCAACTTATCAAAGCGTATATTCCAACTCCGAGATGTTTGCACCAGTCCATAGATGGATCGCTGGAGCTTGCACATTTTGTTAGCACCTTTAGGATTGACAAAACCTTCTGGTTGCATCATATACAACTCTTCTTTAATAAATCCATTAAGGAATGCAGTTTTGACATCCATTTGCCAGATTTCATAAAATGTGGCAATTGCTAACATGATTCATACAGACTTAAGCATCGATACGAGTGAGAAAATCTCATAGTATTCAACACCTTGAACTTGTTGAAAACCTTTCGCAACAAGTCGAGCTTGGTAGATAGTAATACTACTATCAGTGTCCGTCTTCCTCTTGAAGATCCATTTATTTAACATGGCTTGCTGATCATCGAGCAAGTCAATCAAAGTCCATACTTTGTTCTCATACATGGATCATATCTCAGATTTTATGGCCTCGAGCCATTTCGCGGAATCTGGGCTCATCATCGCTTCCTCATAGTTCGTAGGTTCATCATGGTCTAGTAACATGACTTCCAGAACATGATTACTACACCACTCTGGTGCGGATCTTACTCTGGAAGACCTACGAGGTTCTGTAGTAACTTGATCTGAAGTTTCATGATCAATATCATTAGCTTCCTCACTAATTGGTGTATTTGTCACAGGAACTGATTTCTATGATGAACTACTTTCCAATAAGGGAACAGGTACAGTTACCTCATCAAGTTCTACTTTCCTCCCACTCACTTCTTTCGAGAGAAACTCCTTCTCTAGAATGGATCCATTTTTAGCAACGAATATCTTGCCTTCGGATCTGTGATAGAAGGTGTACCCAACTATTTCCTTTGGGTATTCTATGAAGACGCACTTCTCCGATTTGGGTTCGAGCTTATCAGGATGAAACTTTTTCACATAAGCATCGCAGCCCCAAACTTTAAGAAACGACAACTTGGGTTTCTTGCTAAACCACAGTTCATTTGGTGTCGTCTCAACGGATTTAGATGGTGCCCTTTTAACGTGAATGCAGCTGTCTCTAATGCATAACCCCAAAACAACAATGGTAAATTAATAAGTGACATCATAAATCGCACCATATCCAATAAAGTGCGGTTACGACGTTCGGACACACCATAACGTTGTGGTGTTCCAGGTGGCGTGAGCTGTGAAACTATTCCACATTGTTTTAATTGAAGACCAAACTCGTAACTCAATTATTCGTCTTCGCGATCAGATTGCAGAAACTTTATTTTCTTGTTATGATGATTTTTCTACTTCACTCTGAAATTCTTTGAACCTTTCAACTATTTCAGACTTATGTTTCATCAAGTAGATATACCCATATCTACTCAAATCATCTTGTGAAGGTCAGAAAATAACGATACTTGCCACGAGCATCAACACTCATTGGATCGCATACATCGGTATGTATTATTTCCAATAAGTCAGTAGCTTGTTCCATTGTTCCAGAGAACGGAGTTTTAGTCATCTTGCCCAAAAGGCACGGTTCGCAAGCATCAAATGATTCATAACCAAGTGATTCCGAAAATCCATCTTTATGGAGTTTCTTCATGCGCTTTACACCGATATGACCCAAACGGCAGTGCCACAAATAAGTTGCACTATCATTATTAACTTTGCATCTTTTGGCATCAATATTATGAATATGTGTATCATCACGATCGAGATCCAACAAACTATTTTCATTGGGTGTATGACCATTGAAGGTTTTATTCATGTAAACAGAACAACAATTATTCTCTGATTTTAAATGAATAATCGTATTGCAATAAACATGATCAAATCATATTCATGCTCAAACGCAAACGCTAAATAACATTTATTTAGGTTTAAAACTTATCCCAAAAGTTTAGGGAGTGTGTGATGATGATCATATCAATCTTGGAACTACTTCCAACACTCATCGTTACTTCCCCTTCAACTAGTCTCTGTTTATTCTGTAACTCCTGTTTTGAGTCACTAATCTTAGCAACCGAACAAGTATCAAATACTCAGGGGCTACTATAAACACTAGTAAGGCACACATCAATAACCTGTATATCAAATATATCCTTGTTCACTTTTCCATCCTTCTTATCCACCAAATATTCAGGGCATTTCCACTTCCAGTGACCATTTCCTTTGCAGTAGAAACACTCAGTTTCAGGCTTTGGTCCAGCTTTGGGCTTCTTCGTGGGAATGAAAACTTGCTTGCCATTCTACATGAAGTTCCCTTTCTTTCCCTTTGCCCTATTCTTGAAACTAGTGGTCTCGTCAATCATCAACACTTGATGCTCTTTCTTGATTTCTACCTTCGTTGATTTCAACATCATGAAGAGCTCGGGAATCGTTTTTGTCATCCCTTGCATACTGTAGTTCATCACGAAGTTCTAGTAACTTAGTGATGGTGACTAGAGAATTCTGTCAATCACTATCTTATCTGGAAGATTAACTCCCACTTGATTCAAGCGATTGAAGTACCCAGACAATCTGAGCACATGCTCACTAGTTGAGCGATTCTCCTCCATCTTTTAGCTATAGAACTTGTTGGAGACTTCATATCTCTCAACTCAGGTATTTGCTTGAAATATTAACTTCAATTCCTGGAACATCTCATATGGTCCATGATGTTCAAAACATCTTTGAAGTCCCGATTCTAAGCCATAAAACATGGTGCACAAAACTATCAAGTAGTCATCATATTGAGCTAGCCAAACGTTCATAACGTCTGCATCTGCTCCTGCAATAGGTCTGTCACCTAGCGGTGCATTAAGGACATAATTCTTCTGTGCAGCAATGAGGATAAACCTCAGATCACGGATCAAATCCGCATCATTGCTACTAACATTTTTCAACACAATTTTCTCTAGGAACATATCAAAATAAACATATGAAAGCAACAACGCAAGCAATTGATCTTACAACATAATTTGCAAAATACTACCAGGACTAAGTTCATGATAAATTTAAGTTCAATTAATCATATTACTTAAGAACTCCCACTTAGACAGACATCCCTCTAGTCATCTAAGTGATTACGTGATCCATATCAACTACACCATAACCGATCATCACGTGAGATGGAGTAGTTTTCAATGGTGAACATCACTATGTTGATCATATCTACTATATGATTCATGCTCGACCTTTCGGTCTCCGTGTTCCGAGGCCATATCTGCATATGCTAGACTCGTCAAGTTTAACCTGAGTATTCCGCGTGTGCAAAACTGGCTTGCACCCGTTGTAGATGGACGTAGAGCTTATCACACCCGATCATCACATGGTGTCTGGGCACGACGAACTTTGGCAATGGTGCATACTCAGGGAGAACACTTCTTGATAATTTAGTGAGAGATCATCTTAAAATGCTACGTCAATCAAAGCAAGAATAAGATGTATAATAGATAAACATCATATGCAATCAAAATATGTGACATGATATGGCCATGATCATCTTGCGCCTTTGATCTCCATCTCCAAAGTACTGTCATGATCTCTATCGTCACCGACACGACACCATGATCTTCATCATCTTGATCTATATCAAAGTGTCATCACATGGTTGTCTCACCAACTATTGCTCTTGCAACTATTGCTATCGTATAGCGATAAAGTAAAGCAATTATTTGGCACTTGCATCTTATGCAACAAAGAGACATCCGTAGGGCTTCTGCCACTTGCGATAACTTCAACAAAACATGATCATCTCATACAACAACTTATATCTTATCACGTCTTGACCATATCACATTACAACATGCCCTGCAAAAACAAGTTAGACGTCCTCTACTTTGTTGTTGCAAGTTTTATGTGGCTGCTACGGGCTTAAGCAAGAACCAATCTCACCTACGCATCAAAACCACAACGATAGTTCGTCAAGTTAGTGCTATTTTAACCTTTGCAAGGACCGGGCGTAGCCACACTCGGTTCAACTAAAGTTGGAGAAACTGACACCCGCTAGCCACCTGTGTGCAAAGCACGGCGGTAGAACCAGTCTCGCGTAAGCGTACGCGTAATGTCGGTCCGGGCCGCTTCATCCAACAATACCGCTGAACCAAAGTATGACATGCTGGTAAGCAGTATGACTTGTATCGCCCACAACTCACTTGTGTTCTACTCGTGCATATAACATCAACGCATAAAACCTAGGCTCGGATGCCACTGTTGGGGAACGTAGTAATTTCAAAAAAATTCCTACGCACACGCAAGATCATGGTGATGGCATAGCAACGAGAGGGGAGAGTGTTCGTCCATGTACCCTCGTAGACCGTAAGCGGAAGCGTTATCACAACGCGGTTGATGTAGTCGTACGTCTTCACTATCCGACCGATCCAAGCACCGAACGTACGGGGCCTCCGAGTTCAGCACACGTTCAGCTCGATGACGATCTCCGGCCTCCGATCCAGCCGAGCTCCGGAGATGAGTTCTGTCAGCACGACGGCGTGGTGACAATGATGATGTTCTACCGGCGCAGGGCTTCGCCTAAACTCCGCGACGATATGACCGAGGTGGAATATGGTGGAAGGGGGCACTGCACACGGCTAAGGAACGATCCGTAGATCAACTTGTGTGTCTATGGGGTGCCCCCTGCCCCCGTATATAAAGGAGTGGAGGGCCGGCCCTCTCTATGGCGCGCCCTAGGGGAGTCGTACTCCTACCGGGAGTAGGATTCCCCCTTTCCTATTCAAACTAGGAGTCCATCCATGTATTAGGAGTAGGAGACAAGGAAGGGGAAGAGAGAAGGGAATGAAGGAGGGGGTGCGGCCCCTCCCCCTAGTCCAATTCGGACTAGGCCATGGGGGGGCGCGCGGCCTGCCCTAGGCAGCCCCTCTCTCTTTCCCGCAGGGCCCAATAAGGCCCAATACTTCTCCCCGGCGAATTCCCGTAACTCTCCGGTACTCCGAAAAATACCCGAATCACTCGGAAACTTTCCGAACTCCAAATATAGTCGTCCAATATATCGATCTTTACGACTCGACCATTTCGAGACTCCTCGTCATGTCCCCGATCTCATCCGGGACTCCGAACTCCTTCGGTACATCAAAACTCATAAACTCATAATATAACTGTCATCGAAACCTTAAGCGTGCGGACCCTACGGGTTCGAGAACTATGTAGACATGACCTAGAACTATTCTCGGTCAATAACCAATAGCGGGACCTGGATGCCCATATTGGCTCCTACATATTCTACGAAGATCTTTATCGGTCAAACCGCATAACAACATACGTTGTTCCCTTTGTCATCGGTATGTTACTTGCCCGAGATTCGATCGTCGGTATCCAATACCTAGTTCAATCTCGTCACCGGCAAGTCTCTTTACTCGTTCTGTAATGCACCATCCCATAACCAACTCATTGGTTACATTGCTTGCAAGGCTTATAATGATGTGCATTACCGAGAGGGCCCAGAGATACCTCTCCGACAATCGGAGTGACAAAACCTAATCTCGAAATACGCCAAATCAACATGTACCTTCGGAGACACCTGTAGTACTCCTTTATAATCACCCAGTTACGTTGTGATGTTTGGTAGTACCCAAAGTGTTCCTCCGGTAAATGGGAGTTGCATAATCTCATAGTTACAGGAACATGTATAAGTCATGAAGAAAGCAATAGCAACATACTAAACGATCAAGTGCTAAGCTAACGGAATGGGTCAAGTCAATCACATAATTCTCCTAATGATGTGATCCCGTTAATCAAATGACAACTCTGATAAACGAGCTAGTCAAGTAGAGGCATACTAGTGACACTATGTTTGTCTATGTATTCACACATGTATTATGTTTCCGGTTAATACAATTCTAGCATGAATAATAAACATTTATCATGAAATAAGGAAATAAATAATAACTTTATTATTGCCTCTAGGGCATATTTCCTTCAGCTATATATACCCCTCCACCCCCTTCTCCATTTGTGAGAGAGCCGTCAGAACGTGCCTACACTTCCATCATACATTTTCTGAGAGAGAATCCATTCCTACCATTTGAACCTTGATTTGTAGCCTTCCCCAAGTTGCTTTCCACTCAAATCACTCTTACACCATAGACAAATCCGAGAGAGAGAGTTGGGTGTTGGGGAGACTATCATTTGAGAACAAGAGCAAGGAGTTCATCATCAACACACCATCTATTACCTTTTGGAGAGTGGTGTCTCCTAGATTGGTTAGGTGTTGCTTTGGAGCCTCCGTCAAGATGTGGAGCTGAACCAAGAAGTTTGTAAGGGAGAGGAGGTCGCCTACTTCGCGAAGATCTACCCAAGTGAGGCAAGTCCTTCATGGACGATGGACATGGTGGGATAGACAAGGTTGCTTCTTCGTGGACCCTTCGCGGGTGGAGCCCTCCGTTGATTCACGTAGTTGTTACCCTTCGTGGGTTAAAGTCTCCATCAACGTGGACGTACGATAGCACCACATATCAGAACCATGCCAAAAATCATCGTGTCTCCATTGCGTTTCCAAACTCTAATCTGATCCCTTTACTTTCTTGCAACTTGCATGCTTTACTCTTTCCGCTGCATATATACTCTTGTCATGCTTGCTTGAAATGTATTGATAGAGCTTTAACATGTGCTAAACTCAACCTTAAGTTGAAGAAATTAGTCCATGGCTAGGAAACATAACCATCTCTGATAAACGAGCTAGTCAAGTAGAGGCATACTAGTGACACTATGTTTGTCTATGTATTCACACATGTATTATGTTTCCGGTTAATACAATTCTAGCATGAATAATAAACATTTATCATGAAATAAGGAAATAAATAATAACTTTATTATTGCCTCTAGGGCATATTTCCTTCAGCTATATATACCCCTCCACCCCCTTCTCCATTTGTGAGAGAGCCGTCAGAACGTGCCTACACTTCCATCATACATTTTCTGAGAGCGAATCGATTCCTACCATTTGAACCTTGATTTGTAGCCTTCCCCAAGTTGCTTTCCACTCAAATCACTCTTACACCATAGACAAATCTGAGAGAGAGAGTTGGGTGTTGGGGAGACTATCATTTGAGAACAAGAGCAAGGAGTTCATCATCAACACACCATCTATTACCTTTTGGAGAGTGGTGTCTCCTAGATTGGTTAGGTGTTGCTTTGGAGCCTCCGTCAAGATGTGGAGCTGAACCAAGAAGTTTGTAAGGGAGAGGAGGTCGCCTACTTCGCGAAGATCTACCCAAGTGAGGCAAGTCCTTCATGGACGATGGACATGGTGGGATAGACAAGATTGCTTCTTCGTGGACCCTTCGCGGGTGGAGCCCTCCGTTGATTCACGCAGTTGTTACCCTTCGTGGGTTGAAGTCTCCATCAACGTGGACGTACGATAGCACCACATATCAGAACCATGCCAAAAATCATCGTGTCTCCATTGCGTTTCCAAACTCTAATCTGATCCCTTTACTTTCTTGCAACTTGCATGCTTTACTCTTTCCGCTGCATATATACTCTTGTCATGCTTGCTTGAAATGTATTGATAGAGCTTTAACATGTGCTAAACTCAACCTTAAGTTGAAGAAATTAAAAACTGCCACTTTTACTAGTTTAGGGTCTAGTCACACGCCCCGCTCTAGACCCCTCTTCTCGATCCTTTCAGTCCTCCAAGTCAAGATAATAGAATCGTCATGTTTATCCCTTCGTTGTAACCTGATGTCTACTACCCAACCTTCTTCTTGTAGAATCGTGTTGGGCCTCCAAGCGCAGAGTTTTGCATGACAGTAGCAAATTTCCCTCAAGTGGATGACGTAAGGTTTATCAATCCATGGGAGACGTAGGATGAAGATGGTCTCTCTCAAACAGCCCTGCAACCAAATAACAAAGAGTCTCTTGTGTTCCCAACACACCCAATACAATAGTGAATTGTATAGGTGCACTAGTTTGGCGAAGAGGTGGTGATACAAGCGTAATATGGATGCTAGATATAGGTTTTTATAATCTGAAAATATAAAAACAGCAAGGTAGCAAGTAACAAAAGTGAGCGAAAATGATATTGCAATGCTTCGGAACAAGGCCTAGGGTTCATACTTTCTCTAGTGCAAGTTCTCTCAACAATGATAACATAACTAGATCATATAACAATCCCTCAAGTGCAACAAAGAGTCTCTCCAAAGTCACTAATAGCGGAGAAAAACAAAGAGATTATTATAGGGTACGAAACCACCTCAAAGTTATTATTTCTGATCGATCTATTGGGCTATTCCTATAAGTATCACAAACAGCCCTAGAGTTCATACTAAAATAACACCTTAAGACACACATCAACCAAAACCCTAATGTCACCTAGATACTCCAATGTGACCACAAGTATCCACGCGTTTGATTATACGATATGCATCACACAATCCCAGATTCATCTATTCAAACCAACACAAAGAACTTCAAAGAGTGCCCCAAAGTTTCTACCGGAGAGTCAAGACGAAAACGTGTGCCAACCCCTATGCATAAGTTCACAAGGTCACAGAACCCGCAAGTTGATCACCAAAACATACATCAAGTGGATCACGTGAATATCCCATTGTCACCACAGATAAGCACATGCAAGACATACATCAAGTGTTCTCAAATCCTTAAAGACTCAATCCGATAAGATAACTTCAATGGGAAAACTCAATCCATGATAAGAAGGTAGAGGGGGAGAAGCATCATAAGATCCAACTATAATAGCAAAGCTCGCGGTACATCAAGATTGTGCCAAATCAAGAACACGAGAGAGAGAGAGAGAGATCAAACACATAGCTTTTGGTACGTACCCTCAGCCCCGAGGGTGAACTACTCCCTCCACGTCATGGAGAGCGCCGGGATGATGAAGATGACCACCGGTGATGATTTCCCCCTCCGGCAGGGTGCCGGAACAGGGTTCCGATTGGTTTTTGGTGGCTACAGAGGCTTGCGGCGGCGGAACTCCCGATCTAGGTTCTGTTCTAGAAGTTTGGGATATATAAGAGGTGTTGGCATCAGGAACAAGTCAGGGGGGTCTCCGAGTCAACCACAAGATAGGAGGTGTGCCCAGGGGGTAGGGCGCGTCCTCTTGTCTTGTGGTTGGATCAGGACTCTTCTAGCCCAACTCCGATGCTCTGCGGGCTTCTTCTGGTCCAAAAATAATCACCGTAAATTTTCAGCTCATTTGGACTCTGTCTGATATTCCTTTTCTGCGAAACTCAAAAAAATGGAAAAACATAAACTGGCACTGGGCTCTAGGTTAATAGGTTAGTCCCAAAAATCATATAAAATAGCATATAAATGCATATAAAACATCCAAGATGGATAATATAATAGCATGGAACAATCAAAAAGTATAGATATGTTGGACACGTATCAAGCATCCCCAAGCATAATTCCTGCTCGTCCTCGAGTAGGTAAATGATAAAAACAGATTTTTGATGTGGAATGCTACCTAACATATTTATCCATGTAATCTTCTCTATTGTGGCAAGAATATTCAGATCCATAAGATTCAAAACAAAAGTTTAATATTGACATAAAAATGATAATACTTCAAGCATACTAATAAAGCTATCATGTCTTCTCAAAATAACATGGCAAAGCTAGCTATCCCTACAAAATCATATAGTCTAGCTATGCTCTATCTTCATCACACAAAATATCCAAATCATGCACAAGCCTGATGACAAGCTAAGCAATTGTTTCATACTTTTGATGTTCTCAAACCTTTTCAACTTTCACGCAATACATGAGCCTGAGCCATGGACATAACACTATAGGTGGAATAGAATATGGTCGTTGTGGAGAATACAAAAAGAAGGAGATAGTCTCACATCAACTAGGCCTATCAACGGGCTATGGAGATGCCCATCAATAGATATCAATGTGAGTGAGTAGGGATTGCCATGCCACGGATGCACTAGAGCTATAATTTTATGAAAGCTCAAAAAGAAACTAAGTGGGTGTGCTTCCAACTTGCTTGCTCACGAAGACCTAGGGCAATTTGAGGAAGCCCATTATTGGAATATACAAGCCAAGTTCTATAATGAAAAATTCCCACTAGTATATGAAAGTGACACCATAGGAGACTCTCTATCATGAAGATCATGGTGCTACTTTGAAGCACAAGTGTGGTAAAAGGATACTAGCATTGCCCCTTCTCACTTTTTCTCTCATTTTTTTTGTTTTTTTATTTGGGTCTCTCTCCTTTTTTTCCTCTTTTTTATATTTTTATTTTTCGTCCGGAGTCTCATCACGATTTGTGGGGGAATCATAGTCTCCATCATCCTTTCCTCACTGGGACAATTCTCTAATAATGAAGATCATCACACTTTTATTTATTTACAACTCAAGAATTACAACTCGATACTTAGAACAAAATATGACTCTATATGAATGCCTCCAGCGGTGTACCGGGATGTGCAATGAATCAAGAGTGACATATATGAAAGAATTATGAGCGGTGGCTTTGCCACAAATACGATGTCAACTACATGGTCATGCAAAGCAATATGACAATGATGATGCATGTCATAATAAACGGAACGGTGGAAAGTTGCATGGCAATATATCTCAGAATGGCTATGGAAATGCCATAATATGTAGGTATGGTGGCTGTTTTGAGGAAGGTATATGGTGGGTGTATGGTACCAGCGAAAGTTGTGCGGTACTAGAGAGGCTAGCAATGGTGGAAGGGTGAGAATGTGTATAATCCATGGACTCAACATTAGTCATAAAGAACTCACATACTTATTGCAAAAATCTATTAGTTATCAAAACGAAGTACTACGTGAGGGAGTCCTGGATTAGGGGGCCCTCGGACAGCCGGACTACTTACTTTTGTCGAACTGTTGGACTATGAAGATACAAGATTGAAGACTTCGTTCCGTGTCTGGGTGGGACTCTCCTTTGCGTGGAAGGCAAGCTTAGCAATTCGGATATGTAGATTTCCTTCTCTGTAACCGACTCTATGTAACCCTATCCCCCTCCGGTGTCTATATAAACCGGAGGGTTTAGTCCGTAGGACGACAACAATCATAATCATAGGCTAGCTTCTAGGGTTTAGCCTCTACGATCTCGTGGTAGATCAACTCTTGTAATACTCATATCATCAAGATCGATCAAGCAGGAAGTAGGGTATTCCTCCATCGAGAGGGCCTGAACCTGGGTAAACATTGTGTCCCCCGCCTCTTGTTACCATTAGCCTTGGACGCACTGTTCGGGACCCCCTACCCGAGATCTGCCGGTTTTGACACCGACATTGGTGCTTTTGTTGAGAGTTCCACTGTGTCGTCACGATAAGGCTTGATGGCTCCTACAATCATCCACAATGATGCGATCCAGGGGGAGGTTTTCCTCCCCGGATAGATCTTCGTATTTGGCGGCTTCGCACTGCGGGCCAATTCGCTTGGCCATGTGGAGCAGATCGATAGCTACGCCCCTGGCCATCAGGTCAGGTTTGGAAGCCTGAACTACACTGCCAACATCCGCGGAGACTTGATCTTCGACGGATTCAAGCCCATGACAGGTGTGTCGTACAGTCACAATGAGCATGACTTAGATCTGCCATCGGACGGTGTTCAGGAGAACGCACCTGTAGCTGCCCTGGCCTTAGATCCGGGGCAGATCGTGCCATCCGAGGACGGGTGGATAGACCCCGCCACGGAAGCCTCACACTTAGCGGCGATAGAGCCGAACACATACTTCTCCTCCAATGAGGTCTGCATCATCGGACCCTCGGACTCATATTCGGCCATAGGCTCCGAACCGTGTACATCTGTGCCTATCAAATCTGATTGGGCACCGATCATGGAGTTTACCTCTACGGATATCTTTCAGCACTCGCCTTTGGGCGACGTGCTAAATTCACTGAAATCTCTCTCCCTCTCAGGAGACTCTTGGCCGAACTATGTCCAGCTTGAGTGGGAAGCGGACAACGAAGAAATTCGTTCCCCACCCACCACCCACTTAATAGCCACTGTCGACGACTCAACTGACATGCTTGATTTCGACTCCGAAGACATCGACGGTATGAACGACGATGCCAGAGAAGAACAGGAACCACCGCCCACAGGGCGCTGGACAGCCACCTCATCATATGATATACACATGGTGGACACACCCAAAGTAAACAATGGCGAGGAACGGAAGGATGCAATGGAGGATAATCCTCTTGAGAAGCAACCAAAGCGCCGACGGTGCCGCTCTAAATCCCGCCACAGAAAAAACAGCGATAACGGCACAAGAAAGAATAATACCCTGGATGACTCTAAAGGTAAAGACGACCCTATAGGCCCGGCGATGGAGCAGGATGAGCCAGGGGACGGTGAACATAGTCCAGGGCCGCTGTCCGATCACAGCGATGCCGAGGGTAAAACTCATCAACCTGTCTCCGGAGAGGAGAACAGTCCGGACGACGATGCATTCATCATCCCGGAGAAGCACTTGGAAAAAGAGAACCTCTACAATAGGCTTATTGCCACCGCGAGGAGCTTAAAGAAGCAGAAGCAAAGGCTTAAGGCCGTGCAGGATACGCTCAACCACAGATGGAACAAAGTGCTCGACACTGACGAAAAATACGGTGGCGATCGCCACACAAAGAGCTACCCAAAGCGCAAGCTACTGCCCGAATTCGACGACGAGGCCATAGAGCCCATCCCGCCGAAAAACAATACGGCCGATCTGCCGGACCGGCCACCCCGTGGCCGAGACAGGGTGGCTAATGATGCCGCACATAAGTCATCACACGATTTACGTGAGCACCTGGACAAAAGAGCCGGTATGGCCAGGTCCATCTATGGATGTAGTAAGCGTGCTCAGGCGCAGGATCACGGCCACCAAAACGACCATACTGATCGAAACCAGCTTGGAATCAACACCGAACACTACACCCGTCGGAAGCATGCCATGAAACATCCAAATACCGGGGTGCCGCTGTCACGCCCAATATGCGATACTATCCTAAAGAGACTCGAAGGTTCCACCAAGGATAGAACCGCATATTGAAACGCTTTTGCAAGGTGGATATCATTACATCAACATTACATAATAGATGGGGATACATACAAGAGGCATACAATGCCACACAAATACAACATCACATCATACATAAGATCAACATCCGACTATGGATGAAACACAAACAGAAGCTCAAACGACATCCACCCTGCTAGCCCAGGCTGCCGACCTGGAACCTATCCCCTGATCGAAGAAGAATCAGAAGAAGAACTCCAAAACAAGCAAGCATCTCTCTCGCGTCAAGATCATCGCATAAACCTGTACCTGCAACTGTTGTTGTAGTAATCTGTGAGCCACGAGGACTCAGCAATCCCATTACCATGGGTATCAAGACTAGCAAAGCTTAAAGGGAAAGGAAGGGGTAAAGTGGTGAGGTTGCAGTAGCGACTAAGCATGATATGGTGGCTAACATACACAAATGAGAGCGAGAAGAGAAACAAAGGAACGGTCGTGAAGCTAGCAATGATCAAGAGGTGATCCTGAACTCCTACTTACGTCAAACATAACCCAAAGACCGTGTTCACTTCCCGGACTCCGCCGAGAAGAGACCATCACGGCTACACACACGGTTGATGCGTTTTAATTCGGATCTGGTGTCAAGTTATGTACAACCAGACATTAACAAATTCCCATCTGCCACATAACCGCGGGCACGGCTCTCGAAAGTTTATACCCTGCAGGAGTGTCCCAACTTAGCCCATGATAAGCTCTCGCGATCAACGAAGGATATACCTTCTCCCAGGAAGACCCGATCAGTCTCGGAATCCCGGTTTACCATTTTGACAATGGTAAAACAAGACCAGCAAAGCCGCCCGATGCACCGACAATCCCGATAGGAGCTGCACATATCTCGTTCTCAGGGCAACACCGGATAAGTCAAGCTACGAGTAAAACCAGACCTCGAGTTGCCCCGAGGTGGCCCCGCAGGCTGCTCGGTTCAGACCAACACTTAGACAAGCACTGGCCCGGGGGGGCTATAATAAAGATGACCCTTGGGTTAATTACTCCCAAGGGAAAGGTTGGTGGTGGTGAGGCAAATGGTAAAACCAAGGTTGGGCCTTGCTGGAGGAGTTTTATTCAAAGCGAACTGTCAAGGGGGTCCCATAAATCACCCGACCGCGTAAGAAACGCAAAATCCGGGAACATAATATCGGTATGACGGAAACTAGGGCGGCAAGAGTGGAACAAAACACCAGGCATAAGGCCGAGCCTTCCACCCTTTACCAAGTATATATATAGATGCATTAATTAAATAAGAGATATTGTGATATCCCAACAAAATCCTGTCCACCATGGAGCAATCTTCAACTTCACCTGCAACTAGCAACGTTATAAGAGGGGCTGAGCAAAGCGGTAACATAGCCAAGCAACGGTTTGCTAGGAAGGGTGTCAAAGGTTAGAGGTTCATGGCAATTTGGGAGGCTTGAAGAGCAAATGATAGGTAACGCAGCATAGCGATAGAACGAAGCAACTAGCATAGCAATGATAGTAGTGAGATCCAGGGTAGCGGTCATCTTGCCTGAAATCCCGCTAGGAAGAAGAACGAGTCCATGAAGAAGATGAAGCCACGAAGACAAACCAAGCGTAGACGAACAAATCCTCACGATCGTAACGAAACGGGAACTTCGAGAAGAAGCACACAACATGGTAAACACACCACACATAGACAAGACATGATGCACAACAAGCATGATGCATGAGAAAGCTAGATGAGGCTACTCATGGCAAGAGATGATGCAAACAAGAACAACACATCAAAACAAGTTTAAATGAGGCCGGAAACAACATATAACAATTCCGGTAAGTCCTCATATGCAAGTTTCAAAGTTGGTCCAGATCTAAACAAACATTAAGTTGAAGTTGTTGAACAGCAAGTTAAGATGCACCAAAATGATCTACATGAGATTCTAGTCAAGTTACATATAAAGTTCATTAGATTCGAAGCTATGGCCTAGAAGATATGAGCAAAACAAGTTAAACATGGCATTGATGCAAAATGCATACAAACATCAAGCAAACACCTCAAAACAAGGATGCAACATGGTAATATGAAACAACATGCAAAATCAAGCAAGCTTCATATATAGCACACTTAAAATGGAGCAACGGTGCAACACATACACTCTATACAAGTTACAACAACAATCTGTCCAAAACAGCAACTAGGCATATTGCAAGCATCAAAACAACAAGCTATAGCACCCCAACATAATAACAAAAGGCATGAGCATGAATTAAAGGTAAAGCATGACAAAACATGAACACTGAGCTAACTCCAGAAACAACTAGAACATGCTCAAACACACATGGCAAGATTGCATATATTAACAGTTTCAGGCTTAGCAAAAATAACATTAGGTTGCAATGTCTAGAGCTATCAAACAACATGTTACAAGAACTTATCATGGCAACCAATGGCATGGCATGAATCTACTAATTGCATATAACAAAAGTCCCTTACTGACCATGAGTCAAAAAGGATCAGAGGATATGATGGCACCCATGTAAACATGGCAAGTTATATGACAGATTCAAACGTGGCAGGAACAACAATAAGTAGGCATGTTGGTGAGCTTGAACCACTCTCCACAGAGAAATAAATGGCATGGCAAGGCAACCAATAGTAAGAAGACAGGATTATGAAGCTAAACATGGCAATAGCAAGGTCATAGAGTGCATGGATCACTAACAACAATCATGGCAACATTGAACATAATGTTAACAGGCTGACAGCAACATTATTTAGCAACTTTGGAGCAAGATAACAACAAGCTACAGCAAGCTATAAATGCAACCAGGGGCATGAATGGATAGAGCATGACACGTATAACAAATCATCCTTAGTGAACATCTCCAGATTATGCATAGAATGACTTGTAGCAGCAGGTTTACATAGCATCAAAATATAACAGAATCAGCCTAGCAAAACAGCAACAGCAAGTACCCTACTTAGCAAGCTCGATGCACTCAGCACACAACTCACAAAAATACATGGATTGCACCTCTGTAAAGATGTCATGTCATAGTACAAAACACATGTAGACATCAACCTCATAGGATGCACACATCAAACATGGCAAAAAAGACAAATGAGCATGTTCTGTTAACAGACAGCAGATAACATTATATAGCACTCTTGCAACAATGATTCAGGCATCAAGATGGACTCAAATGAACCTGATGCAATGGAATGAAATGAAGTACTCGTCGAGACGAACAATTTTACATATTACACGCATGAAACGGAGCTACGGATGCAGAGTTATAATGCGATGAACATGGCACCAGAATGCTGAGAATCTCAGGGACTTAGGCAAAAATCACCTCGGGGAAGCTGGACGGGATCGTGTGGGATGGGGAGATCCAGAGGAGAGCCGCCCGTTTGGATGAAGGGAGCGGTGGATCTGGTCCCGGTTGACCAGATCCGGGCGAGGACGGCGGCGAGATGCTCCAGCGAGAGGCGCGGTGGCCGGAGACGGCGGGGTCGACGATGGGTCGACCAGAGGGTGGAGGACGCGGTGCTCCAGCGAGCGGAGGTAACCGGCGGCGGTGCAGGGGCGCGCCGGCGAGGTCGGAGGAGAGGCGCGGGCGGCGCGCGGTCGACGCGGGGCGGCGCGACCCGCGGTGGCCGGCGCGGGCGAAGTCGGCGGGGCGGAGGCGGACGGCGTCGGGCGGCGTCGGGACGTCGGAGGGCAGCGCTGGGGCGGCGGCGCGCGGGGTAGCCGCGGCGGGCGGAGGAGCTGGGCGGCGGAGGCGCCGACGAGGCGACGGCGGAGACGAGCGCCGGCGAAGGGCGGTGCCGGTGAAGGCGGCGGCGAGGTCGGGGCTCTCCGGCGGCGGCGCAGAAGGATCCAGGTGGCGGGGCACCTCGGGCCTGGTGCGGGCTGCGGCGGCGGCGGCTTCGGGCCCCGCGGGCCTGACTCAGGCCCCGCGGGCCCTGGCGGCGGAGGAGAGAGAGGGGGCCGACGGTGGTGACGTGGCGGCTGGCGATTGGTCGCGGGCGGCGGTGCGGACATGTCCAGTGGCGGGGTGGACGCGTCCGGCGGCGGGAGGAAGGAGGAGACTAGGTTTTCGGGGGATTCATCCGAGAATTTCGGGGGAGAGGGCCTATTTATAGCTAGAGGGAGCTAGGAGACTCCAAATGAGGAGAGGTTTTAGCCCACACGATCGTGATCGAATGACCGAGAGCATGGAGGGGACTTAGATGGGTTTTGGGCCACTTTGGAGGGGTGTTGGGCTGCACACAAAAGAGGCTTTTGCGGTTACCTGGTTAACCGTTGGAGTATCAAACAACCTCCAAATGGCACGAAACTTGACAGGCGGTCTACCGGTGGTGTACCAAGGCCACTTGACAAACCTCGGTCCATTCCGAGAATGTTTAACACTCGCTCACAACGAGAGACAAAAAGGGGGGCGCCGGGGGAACATAGGAGTGCTGGATTGCAAAACGGACAACGGGGAAAATGCTCGGATGCATGAGATGAACACGTATGCAAAATGAGATGCACATGATGACATGATAAAATGCAACATGCAAGCAAATGACATAGCAACGACGGCGAATAACTGGCGGACACCTGGCGCAACGAATCCGGGGCGTTACAACACCCTCCACTAACAAGAGATCTCGTCCCGAGATCTTAGGACCGAGATGGAAGGGAAAAGGGATGAGGTGAAACAAGAACTCAAGAGAAGAAGCTAAGAATTGAGAGCACTCGAGAAGAAGAGAGGAACGACGAGAATGACGACAATCGGAAGCTCATGGAATCAGATAGACTATGAAACCACTCCAGTTAGAACGAGATAAGAAACGAATAAGACTGGAAGGATTTGGGCAGCACTCCGGCTGAAAATGGAAGGAATAGAACGTGAACTTGAGAGGATGGAATGATACTTGATGAAGACATGACACAAAAACCTCCGGAAAGAATTGAAAGAGTTGAATGAAAAGAACGGAGAAGAAAATGACAACTTATGCCACGAATGGAATTTGAAAGCATCTTTAGAAGCAAGGTTTAAACGGAGTTGTTGAGAAAATCAACAACGAAAAGAAAAGGCTTGTTGTGGTCTTATAGGTAACGTCTCAAGATCATAAGGTATTAACCAGCCACAAACGGAAATGATCGGATAGCTTAGAAGAACGAAGAAATGCAAAACTCCACTTCAAAAGAATACGGAGAACTAATTACACTTCGAGACGCGAGAAGAAAAGATACTTGAACTCCTCCAGCAAGAATCTTGATGAACTCTTGAAGAATGAATTAAATCATGAAGAACCACCATGAAGAACTCCGGTGACAAAAGGATGGAGATAGAAATGAATGATGAAAGGAATGAGATTAAGGCTTGCGGTGATTTAGATGGAGGTTCCGACGAAATTGCCGAGGAAATTTGAACTCCGGAAAAGAAAAGATGAAAACACTTGAAACTAGAATTTATTCATCACGAACAAACTCCGAAGGAAGGGATTAATCACTTGGAGGAAATAAGAATAAGATTTATTGTATGCTTATCCTTCACCAAATTTAATTGATGACAAACGGATTTGGCATGCAACTTATTCTTGATGAAAAGGATTGAGAAGTGACATATCTAAAACTTGATAAAGTCTTCCTGAACCACTGGTAGGATTGGAAAGAACGAACGAATGAATCTGAAAGAACCACTATAAGAATTCGAAAATGACTGATGAAAGAGATTGAATCACCGGGAAGAATTCGAGGAACCAAATATGCTTGAGGGGATTTAGATGCAAAAGAACAAAGAGATCATGAGCTGATTAAAGAACACTTGAACGAAGCATCGGGATAATTGGATAACGTTAGCTGAAATGCGAGGACGAAGAATTCTTCTGGAATGACGGCCTCCGGTGAAAAGAAACAGAAATCAACTCCTGACATACTCCGGATGGGTGAGAAAAGGAATATCTGGCAAATGGAATAATTCGAGAGGATAGCAAGAAGCTAGAACCGCGAATCTTCGAGAGAACGGACAAGATTTAGAGAAAAAACTCTTCTTCAATCTTCAAATGTTAAGAATGACGACGAGAAACAACACCAAAATCGCGGAGATACTCCGGGATAATGATAAGCGAAGAGGTTGAGCCAACAATGAAAATGATTTGAAATTGATCTTGGAAAAGGCATGTGACTGATGGGATCCATTCTTACATCACACTTTGAAAAGAATTTGAGAGTAACCCCGGGAGAATTAGAAGAGTCAGGTAAGATCCTGGGAAAAGACATGTGGGTTAGGGCCCACTAAAGAAAACACCGTTTGAAAGGGTTGTTGAAAAGATAGATGATGCACCGGAACAATTGAAATATTTGAATGAGGTGACAACCTCGAATTAATTTGAACACAGGCGAATCTTCTGAGATGTCTTAAGCACTCCGGAAGGATAAACTGGCGAGAGGCGAACGAGTAGAGAAAAACACTTAGCTGTGGAAAAGAATATGATCAACACAGAAAAGCTTGAATTAAATCCACTGGAAAAGAAGAAGAGATGAAGAATGGCGAACGAGACGAGAATTCACCGGTTGAAATAATTGATGGAAAACCTGAAGAGGCTCCACACATGTAATTGATGTGTACCTTACCAGTACTCGTAGTAACTCCTGGGTATTTGATACCGGTGCTGTTGCTCATATTTGTAACTCACAGCAGGAGCTGCGGAATAAACGGAGACTGGCGAAGGACGCGGTGACGATGTGCGTCGGGAATGGTTCCAGAGTCGATGTGATCGCCGTCGGCACGCTACCTCTAAATTTACCTATGGGATTAGTTTTGAACCTTAATGATTGTTATTTGGTGCCAAGTTTGAGCATGAACATTGTATCGGGATCTCGTTTGATGCGAGATGGCTACTCATTTAAATCCGAGAATAATGGTTGTTCTATTTATATGAGAGATATGTTTTATGGTCATGCTCCGATGGTCAATGGTTTATTCTTAATGAATCTCGAGCGTAGTATTACACATATTCATAGTGTGAATGCCAAAAGATGTAAAGTTGATAACAATAGTCCCACATACTTGTGGCACTGCCGCCTTGGTCACATTGGTGTCAAGTGCATGAAGAAGCTCCATGCTGATGGACTTTTAGAGTCTCTTGATTATGAATCGTTTGACACATGCGAACCATGCCTCATAGGCAAAATGACCAAGACTCCGTTCTCCGGAACAATGGAGCGAGCAACCAACTTGTTGGAAATCATACATACCAATGTGTGCGGTCCAATGAGCGTTGAGGCTCGCGGAGGATATCGTTATGTTCTCACTCTCACTGATGACTTAAGTAGATATGGGTATGTCTACTTAATGAAACACAAGTCTGAGACCTTTGAAAAGTTCAAGGAATTTCAGAATGAGGTGGAGAATCAACGTGACCGAAAGATAAAGTTTCTACGATCAGATCGTGGAGGAGAATACTTAAGTCATGAATTTGGTACACACTTAAGGAAATGTGGAATCGTTTCACAACTCACACCGCCTGGAACACCTCAGCGTAACGGTGTGTTCGAACGTCGTAATCGCACTCTATTGGATATGGTGCGGTCTATGATGTCTCTTACCGATTTACCGCTATCATTTTGGGGATACGCTCTAGAGACAGCTACATTCACTTTAAATAGGGCACCGTCTAAATCCGTTGAGACGACACCGTATGAATTATGGTTTGGGAAGAAACCTAAGCTGTCGTTTCTAAAAGTTTGGGGATGCGATGCTTATGTCAAGAAACTTCAACCTGAAAAGCTCGAACCCAAGTCGGAAAAATGCGTCTTCATAGGATACCCTAAGGAAACTGTCGGGTATACCTTCTACTTAAGATCCGAGGGCAAGATCTTTGTTGCCAAGAACGGATGCTTTCTGGAAAAAGAGTTTCTCTCGAAAGAAGTAAGTGGGAGGAAAGTAGAACTCGATGAAGTACTACCTCTCGAACGGGAAAGTGGTGCAGCTCAGGAAAATGTTCCTGTGATGCCCACACCAACTGCAGAGGAAAACAATGATGATGATCAAGGTACTTCAGATCAAGTTGCTACCGAACTTCGTAGGTCCACAAGGACACGTTCCGCACCAGAGTGGTATGGCAACCCTGTCCTGGAAATCATGTTGTTAGACAACGGTGAACCTTCGAACTATGAAGAAGCGATGGCGGGCCCAGATTCCAACAAATGGCTTGAAGCCATGAAATCCGAGATAGAATCCATGTATATAAACAAAGTATGGACTTTGACAGACTTGCCCGATGATCGGCGAGCGATAGAAAACAAATGGATTTTTAAGAAGAAGACGGACGCGGATGGTAATGTTACCATTTATAAGGCTCGACTTGTCGCTAAGGGTTATCGACAAGTTCAGGGGATTGACTACGACGAGACATTCTCTCCTGTAGCGAAGCTGAAGTCCGTCCGAATCATGTTAGCAATTGCCGCATACTATGATTATGAGATATGGCAGATGGACGTCAAAACGGCATTCCTTAACGGACATCTTAAGGAAGAGCTGTATATGATGCAGCCGGAAGGTTTTGTCGATCCTAAGAACGCTAACAAAGTATGCAAGCTCCAGCGATCCATTTATGGGCTGGTGCAAGCATCTCGGAGTTGGAACATTCGCTTTGATGAGATGATCAAAGCGTTTGGGTTTATGCACACTTATGGAGAAGCCTGCGTTTACAAGAAAGTGAGTGGGAGCTCTGTAGCATTTCTCATATTATATGTAGATGACATACTCTTGATGGGAAATGATATAGAACTTCTGGACAGCATTAAGGCCTACTTGAATAAGTGTTTTTCAATGAAGGACCTTGGAGAAGCTGCTTATATATTAGGCATCAAGATCTATAGAGATAGATCGAGACGCCTCATAGATCTTTCACAAAGCACATACCTTGATAAGATTTTGAAAAGGTTCAAATTGGATCAGTCCAAGAAGGGCTTCTTGCCTATGTTACAAGGTGTGAGATTGAGCTCGGCTCAGTCCCCGACCACGGCAAAAGATAAAGAAGAGATGAGTGTCATCCCCTATGCTTCGGTCATAGGATCTATTATGTATGCCATGCTGTGTACCAGGCCTGATGTAAACCTTGCCGTAAGTTTGGGAGCAAGATACCAAAGTAATCCCGGCAAGGAACACTGGACAGCGGTCAAGAATATCCTGAAGTACCTGAAAAGGACAAAGGACATGTTTCTCGTTTATGGAGGAGACGAAGAGCTCGTCATAAAGGATTACGTCGACCCTAGCTTCGACTCAGATCTGGATGACTCGAAGTCACAAACCGGATACGTGTATATGTTGAATGGTGGAGTAGTAAGCTGGTGCAGATGCAAGCAGAGTGTCGTGGCGGGGTCTACATGTGAAGCGGAGTACATGGCAGCCTCGGAGGCAGCGCATGAAGCGATTTGGGTGAAGGAGTTCATCACCGACCTAGGAGTCATACCCAATGCGTCGGGGCCGATCAAACTCTTCTGTGACAACACTAGAGCTATTACCCTTGCCAAGGATCCCAGGTTTCACAAGAAGACCAGGCACATCAAGCGTTGTTTCAACTCCATCCGTGAAAATGTTCAAGATGGAGACATAGATATTTGCAAAGTACATACGGATCTGAATGTCGCAGATCCATTGACTAAACCTCTCTCGCGAGCAAAACATGATCAACACCAGAACTCTATGGGTGTTCGATTCATCACAATGTAACTAGATTGGTGACTCTAGTGCAAGTGGGAGACTGTTGGAAATATGCCCTAGAGGCAATAATAAAAGTATTATTATATTTAATTGTTCATGATAATTGTATTTTATTCATGCTATAACTGTATTATCCGGAAATCGTAATACACGTGTGAATACATAGACCACAATATGTCCCTAGTGAGCCTCTAGTTGACTAGCTCGTTGTGATCAACAGATAGTCACGGTTTCCTGGCTATGGACATTGGATGTCCTTGATAACGGGATCACATCATTAGGAGAATGATGTGATGGACAAGACCCAATCCTAAGCATAGCACAAAGATCGTGTAGTTCGTTTGCTAGAGCTTTTCCAATGTCAAGTATCTCTTCCTTTGACCATGAGATCGTGTAACTCCCGAATACCGTAGGAGTGCTTTGGGTGTATCAAACGTCACAACGTAACTGGGTGACTATAAAGGTGCACTACAGGTATCTCCGAAAGTGTCTGTTGGGTTGACACGGATCGAGACTGGGATTTGTCACTCCGTATGACGGAGAGGTATCTCTGGGCCCACTCGGTAATGCATCATCATAATGAGCTCAAAGTGACCAAGTGGTTGTTCACGGGATCATGCATTACGGTACGAGTAAAGTGACTTGCCGGTAACGAGACTGAACAAGGTATTGGGATACCGACGATCGAGTCTCGGGCAAGTAACGTACCGATTGACAAAGGGAATTGTATACAGGGTTTGATCGAATCCTCGACATCGTGGTTCAACCGATGAAATCATCGAGGAGCATGTAGGAGCCAACATGGGTATCCATATCCCGCTGTTGGTTATTGCCCGAGAGTCGTCTCGATCATGTCTGCTTGTCTCCCGAACCCGTAGGGTCTACACACTTAAGGTTCGGTGACGCTAGGGTTGTATGAATATGAGTATGCAGCATACCGAATGTTGTTCGGAGTCCTGGATGAGATCTCGGAAGTCACGAGGAGTTTCAGAATGGTCCGGAGGTAGAGAATAATATATAGGAAGTGGTATTTCGGCCATCGGGAAAGTTTCAGGGTCTCCCGGTAATGTACCGGGACCACCGGAAGGGTCCCGGGGGTCCACCGGGTGGGGCCACCCATCCCGGAAGGCCCCACGGGCTGAAGTGGGAGGGGAGCCAGCCCGTAGTGGGCTGGTGCGCCCCCTAGGCCCACCCCCTGCGCCTAGGGTTGAAACCCTAGGGTGGGGGGGCGCACCACATGCCTTGGGGGGCACTCCTCCCCCTTGGCCGCCGCCCCCTTGGGAGATTCAATCTCCCAGGGCCGGCGCCCCCCCCCTGGGGGCCTATATAAAGGAGGGCAGGGGGAGGGCAGCCGTACCCTTGTGCTTGGCGCCTCCCTCCCCCTGCTACACCTCGTCCTCCTCCGTAGTCACTTGGCGAAGCCCTGCTGGAGTTCTGCTGCATCCACCACCACGCCGTCGTGCTGCTGGATCATCATCAACCTCTCCTTCCCCCTTGCTGGATCAAGAAGGAGGAGACGTCTCCCGTCCCGTACGTGTGTTGAACGCGGAGGTGCTGTCCGTTCAGCACTTGGACATCGGTGATCTGAATCACATCGAGTACGACTCCATCATCACCATCCCCTTGAAAGCTTCCGCACGCGATCTACAAGTGGTATGTAGATGCAAACTCACTCCCTTGACTCGTTGCTTAGATGAACTCATAGATGGATCTTGGTGAAACCGTAGGAAAATTTTTAATTTTCTGCAACGTTCCCCAACAATAAGGAGTGGCAAGAGCCTAAGCTTGAGGATGCCCAAGGCACCCCAACGTAATATTCAAGGACAACCAAGAGCCTTGAAGATGCCCCGGATGGCATCCCCTCTTTCGTCTTCGTTTATCGCTTTCGAGATTTAGGAAACCAAGATATAAAAGGAATTAAGGAGACACAAAAGCTCAAGCTTGGGATGCCCAAGGCACCCCAAGAAAATATTTCAAGAAGTCTCAAGCATCCAAGCTTGAGGATGCCCCGGTAGGCATCCCACCTTTCTTCTTCAACAATTATCGGTTAGTATCGGTTGAACCTAAGTTTTTGCTTCTTCACATGATGTGTGCTATCCTTGAAATGTCATTTTGTTTTGTTTTGTGATGGCCCACAAGTATAGGGGATCTATCGTAGTCCTTTCGATAAGTAAGAGTGTCGAACCCAACGAGGAGCAGAAGGAAATGATAAGCGGTTTTTAGTAAGGTTTTCTCTGTAAGCACTGAAATAGTAGGTGATAGATAGTTTTTGATAAGATAAATAGTAATGAGCAAAAGTAAATAAAGTAAATAAAGTGCAGCAAGGTGGCCCAATCCTTTATGTAGCAAAGGATAAGCCTGGACAAATTCTAATAATGAAGAAGGAGCTCCCGAGGACACATTGGGAATTATCGTCAAGCTAGTTTTCATCACGTTCATAAGATTCGCGTTCGGTACTTTCATAATTTGATATTTGGGTGGACCGGTACTTGGGTACTGCCCTAACATGGACAAGCATCCCACTTATTATTAACCCCTATAGCAAGCATCCGCAACTACAAAAATGAGTAATAAGGTAAACCTAACCACAGCATTGAACATATGGGTCCATATGAACCCCTAACGAAGCAACGCATAAACTAGGGTTTAAACTTCTTCACTCTAGCAACCCATCATCTACTTATTACTTCCCTATGCCTTCCTCTAGGCCCAAATAATGGTGAAGTGTCATGTAGTCGACGTTCACATAACACCACTAGAGGAGAGACAACATACATCTCATCAAAATATCGAACGAATACCAAATTCACATGACTACTAATAGCAAGACTTCACCCATGTCCTCAGGAACAAACGTAACTACTCACAAAGCATATTAATGTTCATAATCATAGGGGTAATAATATGCATAAAGGATCTGAACATATGATCTTCCACCAAGTAAACCAAATAGCATCAACTACAAGGAGTAATCAACACTACTAGCAACCCACAGGTACCAATTTGTGGTTTTGATACAAGATTGGATACAAGAGATGAACTAGGGTTTTGAGATGAGATGGTGCTGGTGAAGATGTTGATGGAGATTGACCCCCTCCCGATGAGAGGATCATTGGTTATGACGTTGGTGATGATTTCCCCCTCCCGGAGGGAAGTGTCCTCGGCAGAACAGCTCCGCCAGAGCCCTAGATTGATTCCGCCAAGGTTCCGCCTCGTGGCGGCGGAGTTTCATCCCGTAAGCTTGCCCACAATTTTTTCCAGGGGAAAACCCTTCATATAGCAGAAGATGGACGTCGGAGGCCCACCAGGGAGCCCAGGAGATAGGGGGCGCGCCCTAGGACAGGGTGTGGGCCCCCTGGCCTATTTCTTTTGCCCAAAAATTCTTATTAAATCTAAAAAGTTGTTTCGTGGAGTCTCAGGTCTTTTGGAGTTGTGCAGAATAGATTTCCCACGTTTGCTCCTTTTCCAGTCAGAATTCCAGCTGCCGGCATTCCCCCTCTTCATGGTAAACCTTGTAAAATAAGGGAGAATAGCCATAAGTATTGAGATATAATGTGTAATAACAGCCCATAATGCAATAAATATTGATATAAAAGCATGATGCAAAATGGACGTATCAACTCCCCCAAGCTTAGACCTCGCTTGTCCTCAAGCGGAAGCCGAAATCAAAAAATATGTCCACATGTTTAGAGATAAAGGTGTCGATAAAAAATAAAATACGGAGATGAGGGCATCATGATCATTCTAATAACAGCAACATATATGGATTTTCTCATATGATTTCCTATGTTCAAGTAATAAGCAATTCACAATGTCAAGTATGGTTCAAAAATTTCATTGGGAACTAACAAACTATAATCTCAGTCATTGAAGCAATTGCAATTTATCGTAACATCAGAAAGAGTCAATAATAGAGCTTTTTAGCAAGCTCACATACCCAACTATCTCGTAGTCGCCTACAATTGTTAACACTCACGCAATACTTGTGGTTATAGAGTTTCAGCCGGACACTGAGAAAGATAGGGGCTTATTGTGTTGCCAACCAACATATTCACCTTTAGGTGATGTCAACAATAATAGCCTATGCCAACTTACATCCAATTGGATATATGTATCATGATCTTTTAAACACGAGGAGCTTGCCAAAGGATAAAAATAAAAAGGGAAAGGTGAGAATCACCTTGACTCAAGCATAAAGTAAAAACATAAAGTAAAAGATAGGCCCTTCGCAGAGGGAAGCAGAGGTTGTCATGTGCGTTTAGGGTTGATGCACGAAATCTTAATGCAAAAGAACGTCACTTTATATTGCCCCTTGTATGTGGACCTTTATTATGCAATTCGTCGCTTTTATTGCTTCCACAACAAGTTCGTACAAAGCTTATTTTCTCTGCACTAATAAGTCATACATATTTAGAGAGCAATTTTTATTGCTTGCACCGATGACAACTTACTTGAAGGATCTTACTCAATCCATGGGTAGGTATGGTGGACTGTCATGGCAAAACTGGGTTTAAGGATATTTGGAAGCACAAGCAGTATCTCTACTTGGTGCAAGGAGTTTGGCTAGCATGAGGGGGAAAGGCAAGCTCAACATGTTTGGAAGGTCAATGACAATATACTTTAACTGAGATGTCGGAAAACATAAACCATTACGTTGTCTTCCTTGTCCAACATCAACTCTTTTAGCATGTCATATTTAATGAGTGCTTCACAATCATAAAAGATGTCCAAGATAATATATTTATATGTGAACCCCTCTTTCCTTATCACTTCCTATTAATTGCAACGATGACCAAGGCTACGTTCATCAACTCTCAACATTTTTTATGCCTCATACTTTCTATGTGTGAAGTTATCACTATCCATAAGATCAATATGAACTATTTTGTTCTTTCTACTTTTTCAAGATCATAGCAACATAGCAAAGCCCTTGACTCAACACTAATCTTTATTATAGATAGAACACGGACTCGATTGCAAAAAGAGATCACAACGAAAAACTCAAAACTACTTGATATCAAAACTTCAACTACTAATAGATCAAGAGACTACTAAAAGGATCGAACTAAATAAAGCGGTAAAGATAGGAGTGTGATGGTGATACGATACCGGGGCACCTCCCCCAAGCTTGGCAGTTGCCAAGGGGAGTGCCCATACCAATGTGATTATTTCTTCGGAGGTGGTGAAGTAGGAGTTGTTGATGATGTAGGCTTGTCGTCTGTCTTCCAAGGCATAGGCTCTCCATCATAAAAGGATGATCGAGTCTTCGGGATCCTTAAATCTGCAGCCAAACTCATTCGCTTGAATCTATATTCATACTCACAGTTCTGGTTTTGCAGGTCATAAATCTGGGCTTGGAGGTGCTCGATTTTCTCTTGAAGTTTGAAGATGGTCTCCCCAATGACTTTGGCATCCAGCTTGTGGTTGTTGGTGAACTCCGTGATCATCACCTGGTTGGCGTTGAGTCCATGATCCACCATCCCTTGACACTTGAAAACTTCTTGCTCCATGGCTTCGAGCTTTGTCTCCATGCTCCCAGTACGCCTTGGTCCCTCCACATCGCGGATGTGCAACACCCCCTCACGCATCTCAATGGTTTGAGGGTGATGCAGCACCTCCGCAAGATAGGGGTTGATAACCCTCTCGAAAAACTTGTCCTTGGGAGCGCTTGGAGACGACATGATGTTCTAGATCTGAATCAGAAACAGCTCAAAATGAAAACAGAGGATAATTGCGTGATATGGTGGTCAAAACCTTCGGGAGTATATATAATGATTTTTACCGACCACAATATGTAACATACAAGAAAACGGAGTCCGGGAGGCACACAAGGTGCCCACAAGACAGGGGGTGTGCCCTACAGGGGGGGCGCGCCCTCCTCTCTCGTGGGAGCCTCGTGTCCCTTTCGGACTACTTCTTTCTTCCTAAAATCCTTAAATAATCCAAAACTGATAAAAATTGCCATTAGAGTTGTTTTGGAGTCTTACTTACCGTACCACATACTTATGCCTTTTCGGAGTCTGGAACATTCTGGAAAGTGTCTCTTATGTATTCCTTAGGGGTTATGGTTTCAATAATATTAGTTTCAACATTGATAGGATTACCTGAAATATAATGTTTAATTCTTTGACCATTTACCACCCTCGGGTTTGTGCCTTCGAAGTTGTTGATTTTTATAGCACCAGAACGATAGACCTCCTCGATAACGTAGGGACCTTCCCATTTTGAGAGAAGTTTTCCTGCAAAAAATCTTAAACGAGAGTTGAACAATAACACATAATCTCCTACGTTAAACTCACGCTTCTGTATCCTCTTATCATGCCAGCGTTTGACTTTTTCTTTGAAAAGCTTAGCATTCTCATATGCTTGGGTTCTCCATTCATCAAGTGAGCTAATATCAAATAACCTTTTCTCACCGGCAAGTTTGAAGTCATAGTTGAGCTCTTTAATAGCCCAATATGCTTTATGTTCAAGTTCAAGAGGCAAATGGCATGCTTTTCCATAAACCATCTTATATGGAGACATACCCATAGGATTTTTGTATGCAGTTCTATAGGCCCATAATGCATCATCAAGTTTTTTGGACCAATTCTTTCTAGATCTATTCACAATCTTTTGTGAAATTAATTTGAGCTCTCTATTGCTCAACTCTACTTGACCACTAGACTGTGGGTGATAAGGAGATGCGATTCTATGATTGACATCATACTTAGCAAGCATCTTACAGAAAGCACCATGAATAAAGTGTGAACCACCATCAGTCATGAGATATCTAGGGACTCCAAACCTCGGGAAAATAACTTCTTTAAGCATTTTAATAGAAGTGTTATGATCAGCACTACTAGTTGGAATAGCTTCTACCCACTTAGTAACGTAATCAACAGCAACTAAAATATGTGTATAACCATTGGAGGCAGGAAAAGGTCCCATATAATCAAAGCCCCAAACATCAAACGGTTCAATAACAAGAGAATAATTCATAGGCATTTCTTGACGTCTACTAATGTTACCTATTCTTTGACATTCATCACAAGATACGACAAACTTACGAGCATCTTTGAAAAGAGTAGGCCAATAAAAACCAGATTGTAGTACCTTGTGTGCGGTTCTATCTCCAGCATGGTGTCCTCCATAGGATTCAGAGTGACACTTGCATAGGATTTGTTCCTGTTCATGCTCAGGCACACAACGTCTAATAATACCATCTACTCCTTCTTTATAAAGGTGTGGATCGTCCCAGAAGTAATGTCTTAAATCATAAATATGTGAAACTAGGAGGTATATATTTAGCAACAATGTAATTAGCATAATCAGCATACCAAGGAGCAGTACAAGAAGCATTGACAACTGCTAATTGTTCATCAGGAAAGCTATCATTAATAGGCAGTGGGTCATCAAGAACATTCTCTAGCCTAGACAAGTTGTCTGCAACGGGGTTCTCAGCTCCCTTTCTATCAATAATATGCAAGTCAAATTCTTGGAGCAAGAGAACCCATCTAATGAGTCTAGGCTTAGCATCTTTCTTTTCCATAAGGTATTTCATAGCAGCATGATCAGTGTGAATAGTAACTTTGGAATCAACAATATAAGGTCTAAACTTACCACATGCAAACGCAACTGCTAAGAATTCTTTTTTAGTGGTAGCATAATTTCTCTGAGCAGTATCAAGAGTCTTACTAGCATACTGGATAACATTCAATTTCTTATCGACTCTTTGCCCTAAAACAGCCCCTACAGCATAATCACTAGCATCGCACATAATTTCAAAAGGTAAATTCCAATCAGGTGGCTAAACAATAGGTGCAGTGATCAAAGCCTTCTTAAGTGTTTCAAATGCTTCTACACAATCATCATCAAAGACAAAAGGAATATCTTTTTGCAATAAATTAGTCAGAGGCCTAGAGATTTTAGAAAAGTCCTTAATGAACCTCCTATAAAAACCGGCATGACCAAGGAAACTTCTTATACCTTTTATGTCCTTGGGACATGGCATCTTTTCAATAGCATCAACTTTGGCTTTATCAACTTCAATACCTCTCTCGGAGATCTTGTGCCCCAAGACAATGCCTTCGTTAACCATAAAGTGACACTTTTCCCAATTCAGGACGAGACTAGTGTCTTCGCATCTCTGCAAAACTCGATCAAGGTTGCTCAAACAATCATCAAAAGAGGATCCATAGACAGAGAAGTCATCCATGAATACCTCACAAATCTTTTCACAAAAATCAGAAAATATAGCCATCATGCATCTTTGAAAGGTAGCAGGTGCATTACATAAACCAAAAGGCATACGTCTATAAGTAAAGGTACCAAAAGGGCAAGTAAAAGTAGTTTTAGATTGATTCCCCGCTGAAACAGGTAACTGAGAGAAACCAGAATAACCATCTAGAAAGCAAAAATGTGTGTGTTTGGATAGCCTTTCTAGCATTTGATCAATAAAAGGTAAAGGGTGACGATCTTTCTTAGTGGATTTATTTAACTTACGGAAATCAATTATTATCCTATAACCTGTAATAATTCTCTGCGGGATCAATTCATCTTTATCATTAGGAACAACGGTAATACCTCCCTTTTTAGGGACACAATGGACAGGGCTTACCCATTCACTATCAGCAACGGGATAAATAATACCTGCCTCAAGGAGTTTTAGTATCTCATTTCTTACCACTTCCTTCATTTTGGGATTTAAGCGTCTTTGAGGATCTCTAACTGGTTTGGCATCTTTTTCCACTGAGATTTTGTGTTGACATAATGTGGGACTAATGCCCTTAAGATCATCCAGAGTATATCCAATAGCAGCTCGGTGCTTCTTCAGAGTTTTCAATAATCTTTCTTCTTTCTCTGACAGGTTAGCACTAATAATAACAGGATATATTTCTTTTTCATCAAGATAAGCATACTTAAGATTATCAGGTAATGGTTTGAGTTCAAACACGGGATCACCCTTGGGTGGAGGGGGATCCCCAAGAATTTCAACGGGAAGGTTATGTTTCAGCATAGGTTCTTGTTTAAGGAACACTTCATCTATTTCTTCCCTTTCCTTCATAAACATATCATTTTCATGGTCTAGCAAATATTGTTCTAACGGATCAGTTGGAGGAACAGCAATGGAAGCAAGACCTATAATTTCATCCTTACTAGATGGTTCCTCTTCACGGTGTTGTCTATGAAATTTAGAAAAGTTGAACTCATGAGACATATCACCCAGACCAATAGTAACTACATCCTTTTCGCAATCTATCCTTGCATTAACGGTGTTCAAGAAGGGTCTACCAAATATAATGGGACAAAAGCTATCTTGTGGGGAGCCAAGAACAAGAAAATTAGCAGGATAATTGGTTTTCCCACACAGACTTCAACATCTCTAACAATTCCCATTGGTGAAATGGTATCTCTATTGGCAAGTTTAATTGTGACATCAATATCTTCTAACTCAGCAGGTGCAATATCGTGCTAAATTTCTTTGTATAAGTCAATAGGTATTGCACTAGCACTAGCACACATATCACATAAGCCATGATAACAATGATCTCCTATTTTAACAGAAATAACAGGCATGCCTACCACAGGTCTATGTTTATCTTTAGCACAAGGTTTGGCAATTCTAGCAGTTTCATCACAGAAATAAATAACGTGCCCATCAATATTATCAGACAAGAGATCTTTAACAATAGCAACATTAGGTTCAACTTTGATTTGCTCAGGAGGTGTATAAGTTCTAACATTGCTCTTATGAACAATAGTCGAAGCTTTAGCATGATCTTTTATCCTAACAGGAAAAGGAGGTTTTTCAACATAAACAGTAGGAATAATAGGATCACTATATGTAATAGTCTTCTCTTCGACTGTAATAGGTGCAACTACTTTCACTTCAACAGGAGGATTATATTTAAACCACTTCTCTTTAGGGAGATCAACGTGAGTAGCAAAAGTTTCACAAAAAGTAGCTACTATCTCAGAGTCAAGTCCATACTTAGAGCTAAATCCATGGAAAGCATCGGTATCCATAAAAGATTTAACACAATCAAACTTAGGTGTCATACCTGACTCCTTACCATCGTTGGAACCCCAATCTTCAGAGTTGTGTTTAATTCTTTCCAGTAAGTCCCATTTGAAATCAATAGTCTTCAGCATGTAGGAACCAGCACAGGAAGTATCAAGCAGGTTGCGATTATCAAGAGAAAGCCGAGCATAAAAATTCTGAATAATCATTTCCCGAGAGAGCTCATGATTGGGGCATGAATACAACATTGACTTAAGCCTCCCCCAAGCTTGAGCGATGCTCTCTCCTTCGCGAGGCCAGAAATTGTAAATGTAATTACGATCACGATGAACAAGATGCATAGGATAGAACTTTTGGTGAAATTCCAACTTCAATCGCTTATAATTCCAATATCTCGTATCATCACATAGCCTATACCATGTTATTGCATCTCCCTTCAAAGATAAAGGGAAGACCTTCCTTTTAACAACATCATCGGGAATACCTGCAAGCTTAAATAATCCACAAACTTGGTCCACAAAGATGAGGTGTAAGTTGGGATGCAATGTTCCGGCTCCTGCAAAAGGATTAGCTAGCAGTTTTTCTATCATACCCGAAGGAATCTCAAAGTGAATATTTTCATAAGGTTCAGTAGGTTGAGGAGCATCTCTTTGCTCTTCTGGTTGGGGTGAAAATACCCCAAACAAGCCCCTCAAAGGATTAGTTTCCATACTGACAAGTAACAGAAAATTTCAGCACACTATATAAATGTTTCCTTACCAAGTTCCACTCACCAAGAGCGCTACGCTCCCCGGCAACGGCGCCAGAAAAGAGTCTTGATGACCCACAAGTATAGGGGATCTATCGTAGTCCTTTCGATAAGTAAGAGTGTCGAACCCAACCAGGAGCAGAAGAAAATGATAAGCGGTTTTCAGTAAGGTTTTCTCTGCAAGCACTGAAATAGTAGGTGATAGATAGTTTTGTGATAAGATAAATAGCAACGAGCAAAAGTAAATAAAGTAAATAAAGTGCAGCAACGTGGCCCAATACTTTATGTAGCAAAGGATAAGCCTGGACAAATTCTAATAATGAAGAAGGAGCTCCCGAGGACACATTGGGAATTATCGTCAAGCTAGTTTTCATCATGTTCATAAGATTCGCGTTCGGTACTTTGATAATTTGATATGTGGGTGGACCGGTACTTGGGTACTGCCCTATCATGGACAAGCATCCCACTTATGATTAACCCCTATAGCAAGCATCCGCAACTACAAAAATGAGTATTAAGGTAAACCTAACCACAGCATTGAACATATGGGTCCATATGAACCCCTAACGAAGCAACGCATAAACTAGGGTTTAAACTTCTTCACTCTAGAAATCCATCATCTACTTATTACTTCCCTATGCCTTCCTCTAGGCCCAAATAATGGTGAAGTGTCATGTAGTCGACGTTCACATAACACCACTAGAGGAGAGACAACATACATCTCATCAAAATATCGAACGAATACCAAATTCACATGACTACTAATAGCAAGACTTCACCCATGTCCTCAGGAACAAACGTAACTACTCACAAAGCATATTCATGTTCATAATCAGAGGGGTAATAATATGCATAAAGGATCTGAACATATGATCTTCCACCAAGTAAACCAAATAGCATCAACTACAAGGAGTAATCAACACTACTAGCAACCCACAGGTACCAATTTGTGGTTTTGATACAAGATTGGATACAAGAGATGAACTAGGGTTTTGAGATGAGATGGTGCTGGTGAAGATGTTGATGGAGATTGACCCCCTCCCGATGAGAGGATCGTTGGTGATGACGTTGGTGATGATTTCCCCCTCCCGAAGGGAAGTGTCCCCGGCAGAACAGCTCCGCCAGAGCCATAGATTGATTCCGCCAAGGTTCCGCCTCGTGGCAGCGGAGTTTCGTCCCGTAAGCTTGCCCACGATTTTTTTCAGGGGAAAACCCTTCATATAGTAGAAGATGGACGTCGGAGGCCCACCAGGGGGCCTAGGAGATAGGGGGGCGCGCCCTAGGGGGGGCGCCCCCTGTCTCCTGGACAGCGTGTGGGCCCCCTGGCCTATTTCTTTTGCCCAAAAATTCTTATTAAATCTAAAAAGTTGTTTCGTGGAGTCTCAGGTCTTTTGGAGTTGTGCAGAATGGATTTCCCACGTTTGCTCCTTTTCCAGCCAGAATTCCAGCTGCCGGCATTCCCCCTCTTCATGGTAAACCTTGTAAAATAAGGGAGAATAGCCATAAGTATTGAGATATAATGTGTAATAACAGCCCATAATGCAATAAATATTGATATAAAAGCATGATGCAAAATGGACGTATCATTTTGCTTGCTATTTGAATAAAATACCAAGGTCTAAAATTCTTAAATGTTAGAGAGTCTTCACATAGTTGCACAATTATTTTACTACTAATTAATCTTCACTTATATCTTTTGGAATAGTTTGTCATTTGCCCTAGTGCTTCACTTGTATCTTTTTAGAGCACGGCGGTGGTTTTATTTTGAAGAAATTAATGAACTCTCTTGCTTCACTTATATTATTTTGAGAGTCTTTTAGAACAGCATGGTAATTTTCTTTGGTTATGAATTTAGTCCTAATATGATGGGCATCCAAGATGGGTATAATAAAAACTTCCATGTAAAGTGCATTGAATACTATGAGAAGTTTGATTCTTTATGATTGTTTTGAGATATGAAGATGGTGATATTAGAGTCATGCTAGTGGATTAGTTGTGAATTTGAGAGATACTTGTGTTAAAGTTTGTGATTCCCGTAGCATGCACGTATGGTGAACTGTTATGTGATGAAGTTGGAGCATGATTTATTTATTGATTGTCTTCCTTATGTGTGGAGGTCGGGATAGCGCGATGGTTAACTCCTACCAACCCTTCCCATAGGAGCATGCGCGTATTACTTTGTTTTGATGACTTGTAGATTTTTGCAATAAGTATGTGAGTTCTTTATGACTAATGTTGAGTCCATGGATTATACACACTCTCACCCTTCCATCATTGCTAGCCTCTCTTGTGCCGCGCAACTCTCGCCGGTACCATAAACCCACCATATACCATCCTCAAAACAGCCACCATACCTACCTATTATGGAATTTCCATAGCCATTCCAAGATATATTGCCATGCAACTTTCCATCGTTCCGTTTATTATGACGCGTATCATTGTCATATTGCCTTGCATGATCTGTAGTTGACATCGTATTTGTGGTAGAGACACCTTTCATAATTCTTTCATACATGTCACTCTTGATTCATTGCACATCCCGATACACCGCCGGAGGCATTCACATGGAGTCATATTTTGTTCTAAGTATTGAGTTATAATTTTTGAGTTGTAAGTAAATAAAAGTGTGATGATCTTCATTATTAGAGCATTGTCCCGGTGAGGAAAGGATGATGGATACTATGATCCCCCACAAGTCGGGATGAGACTCCGGACGAAAAAAAATAAAAAAAAGGAAAAAAAGAGGCCATAAAAAAGGAGAAAAAGGCCCAAATAAAAAATAAAAAAATGATGAGAGAAAAAGAGAGAAGGGGCAATGCTACTATCCTTTTACCACACTTGTGCTTCAAAGTAGCACCATGATCATCATGATAGAGAGTCTCCTATGTTGTCACTTACATATACTAAGTGGGAATTTTTCATTATAGAACTCAGCTTGTATATTCCAATGATGGGCTTCCTCAAAATGCCCTAGGTCTTGTGAGCAAGCGAGTTGGATGCACACCCACTTAGTTTCTTTTGAGCTTTCATACACTTATAGCTCTAGTGCATCCGTTGCATGGCAATCCCTACTCACACACATTGATATCTATTGATGGGCATCTCCATAGCCCGTTGATATGCCTAGTTGATGTCAGACTATCTTCTCCTTTTTGTCTTCTCCACAACCACCATTCTATTCCACCTATAGTGCTATGTCCATGGCTCACACTCATGTATTGTGTGAAAGTTGAAAAAGTTTGAAAATACTAAAGTATGAAACAATTGCTTGGCTAAAACCGGGGTTGTGCATGATTTAAATATTTTGTGTGATCAAGATAGAGCATAGCCAGACTATATGATTTTGTAGGGATAACTTTCTTTGGCCATGTTATTTTGAGAAGACATGATTACTTTGTTAGTATGCTTGAAGTATTATTACTCTTATGTCAATATTAAACTTTTGTCTTGGATCTTTTGGATCTGAACATTCATGCCACAATAAAGAAAATTACATTGATAATTATGTTAGGTAGCATTCCACATCAAAAATTATGTTTTTATCGTTCACCTACTCGTGGACGAGCAGGAATTAAGCTTGGGGATGCTTGATACGTCTCCAACGTATCTATAATTTTTGATTGTTCTATGCTATTATATTATCCATCTAGGATGTTTTATATGCTATTTTATATGATTTTTGGGACTAACCTATTAACCTAGAGCCCAGTGACAGTTTCAGTTTTTTCCTTGTTTTTGAGTATCGCAGAAAAGGAAAACCAAACGGAGTCCAATTGACTTGAAACTTCACAGAGATTATTTTTGGACCAGAAGAAGCCCACGGAGTACCGGAGATGGGCCAGAAGAGTCCCGAGGCACCCACGAGGGTGGGGCGCGCCCTACCCCCCGGGCGCCCCCCCCCCCCTATCTCGTGGCCGCCTCGGAGACCCCCCTGACTTGTCCCTGACGCCAACACCTCTTACATATACAGAAACCCCCAGAAAATAACCTAGATCGGGAGTTCCGCCGCCGCAAACCTCTGTAGCCACCAAAAACAATCGGTACCCTGTTCCGGCACCCTGCCGGAGGGGGGATCCATCACCGGTGGCCATCTTCATCATCCTGGCGCTCTCCATGACGAGGAGGGAGTAGTTAACCCTCGGGGCTGAGGGTATGTACCAGTAGCTATGTGTTTGATCTCTCTCTCTCTCTCTCTCTCTCTCTCTCTCTCTCTCTCTCGGGTTCTTGATTTGGCACGATCTTGACGTATCGCGAGTTTTGCTATTATAGTTGGATCTTATGATGTTTCTTCCCCTCTACTCTCTTGTAATGGATTGAGTTTTCCTTTCGAAGTTATCTTATCGGATTGAGTCTTTAAGGATTTGAGAACACTTGATGTATGTCTTGCATGTGCTTATCTGTGGTGACAATGGGATATCACGTGATCTACTTGATGTATGTTTTGGTGATCAACTTGCGGGTTCAGTGATGTTGTGAACTTATGCATAGGGGTTGGCACACGTTTTCGTCTTGACTCTCTGGTAGAAACTTTGGGGCACTCTTTGAATTATTTGTGTTGGTTGAATAGATGAGTCTGAGATTGTGTGATGCATATTGTATAATCATACCCACGGATACTTGCGGTGACATTGGAGTATCTAGGTGACATTGGGGTTTTGGTTGATTTGTGTCTTAAGGTGTTATTCTAGTACGAGCTCTAGGATAGATCGAACGGAAAGAATAGCTTCGTGTTATTTTACTACGGACTCTTGAATAGATCGATCTAAAAGGATAACTTTGAGGTGGTTTCGTACCCTACAATAATCTCTTCGTTTGTTCTCCGCTATTAGTGACTTCGGAGTGACTCTTTGTTGCATGTTGAGGGATTGTTATATGATCCAATTATATTATTATTGTTGAGAGAACTTGCACTAGTGAAAGTATGAACCCTAGGCCTTGTTTCCTAGCATTGCAATACCGTTTACACTCACTTTTATCATTAGTTACCTTGCTATTTTTATATTTTCAGATTACAAAAACCTATATCTACCATCCATATTGCACTTGTATCACCATTTCTTCGGCGAACTAGTGCACCTATACAATTTACCATTGTATTGGGTGTGTTGGGGACACAGGAGACTCTTTGTTATTTGGTTGCAGGGTTGTTTGAGAGAGACAATCTTCATCCTACTCCTCCCACGGATTGATAAACCTTAGGTCATCCACTTGAGGGAAATTTGCTACTGTCCTACAAACCTCTGCACTTGGAGGCCCAACAACGTCTACTAGAAGAAGGTTGCGTAGTAGATATCAATCTCCCTTGGCGCCAAACTAAATAAATAAATTATTAAATCACGACAACAGAAACAAACTGTGCAGCAAAGTGCGCACAACCTTCTAGAAGTACTATGATTCTACATGTGATTGATGGATTAGTCTTGCCTAACCTCAAGCTAGCTGCACCGCTACACCATCACCCGTGATACCCTCACCCTCCCCTCCCCTTTAAGAAGAAAAAGAATAAAACTAAACAACATAATAAAAAACTGCACACAATATATACAGAAATTAATTTTTTCAATAATATGCAAGAATGAACATATAAAATGGAATTGTGCAAAAAGATGTTTTCTAAGCATAATTAATTAGTGGAATGGTATTTCCCTTGAAGAAGAAAATTAAATAAAAAATTGAAACGGAATCAAAATAATGGACTCTTTTTAAGTTAAAATGAATTAGTGGCATTGATATTACCCGGCTCTAGCAAGGGAGGGTTGGTGACGGTGGCGCGCCTTTGGCTTGCTTCAGTGCTTGTACTCATCACTAGGTGGTTGTAGCGACCAGAACTCAAACAGTCTAGTCTCTGTGCATCAGTGTCATCCCTGGATTGGTAATGTTGGCACGCACAGTACTTGAGGATTTATAAAAGAGTTTCAATCACACACTTGTTACATCGAATGTCTCAAAAGAGAACTTATTACAATAATATGGCTTAAGGCCATCTAAAAACGATAACGGCGGAAGGTTTGGAAGATAAAGTGAGTCCATCAACTACAACGGCATAGCTGAGTGAACGACAACGACCTATGGCACCTTACTCGTCGTCTGAAAAGTCTGCAACATGAAATGTTGCAGCCCGAAACGGGTTAGCACATGGAATATGCTGGCAATATAACACATAGAGTAATGAACAGAATAAATGCTATCACTACATGCATATATGGCTGGTGGAAAGCTCTATGGTTACAGTTTTGCATAAAGCCAATTTTTTCCAACAACAAAGAAATAAATTTTATATAACTATCATGGTGGTTGTTAAACATTGAGAAGGTTCCTCCAACTCAATCCCAATTAAGCATCATCATTAAACCCAATCAAATTAATTTAGAGTGATGAGATCAACATGATAATCCAAGAACCAGATACTCAAGATGTCCATAACCGGGGACACGGCTAACCATGATTAGTTTATACACTCGGCAGAGGTTTGTGAACTTTTCCCCACAAGACTCGAACACATCCATGACCGGATATTCGAGACACGGTCTTTCTGAAGCATTAACTCTCTACTCTGGGTAGACAGTACCACCTACAACCCACTACATCTGCTAGTCTACCTCTTCAAGAGCTTCACGCAACTTACTCAACTATGCCAGAGCCTATATTGGCTTGTGGCTGCACATGGAAGTTTCTAGCATGAATAATCTTATGATCCCTTTGAGCCTGGGTGGCGAACCGTAGGATGATCACACGGGTACTCCGGGATATCCTAGGACAACACTGGATTCTCCAGGTGCCCTGACAACCACTGGGTACTCCAGGGTGCCTCAACCAATCCACCCAGATGTGTATTTAAGTAGCCACCTTAAGTTAACCATAATTAACAATATTCACATCTGTCATGGATACACTCACCCAATCCATGTCTACTAGCATAGCATAGCAATATAAGCATCACGTAGAAGTAAGTCCCAAAGGTTTGATAATAAAAGGGCAATAGGTTCTACCTCATCATCTACTTCCCAAAACCCACATGTTATTCAGATCCTAACCATGCAATGTTTGAGGGTTGATCTAATGCACAAAAACTGGGTAATAAAGAGGTATGATCAAAGTGTTACTTGCCTTGCTCATGATCCGCAAAACCTAGAGACTCGTAGTAGCACGCTTCGTACTCCGGGTACTCTATTGCACACAAACAATAACATACATAAGCACTCAACTAAAACACGGGTAAAACTCAAATTAGAGATCTAACCAGAAAGTTCAACTGAAGAACTCCGGTTTGCAAAAAGAATCAAATCAAACGGAGCAACGAAACTCAAACTACGAAAGAAATAAGATCCATTTACTAATCTAGACTAAAGTCAAATTTTACTGTACCAAAATCTTGTTCAAGTTGGTTAAATAGAAAGAGGGCTTTGAGACGAAGATCTAGGCGCTTGAATCGCCTGAATAGGATAAACGAGCGAAAAGATAAACTAAAACGAAGATCAGGGCAGAAATTGCGATTGAAAATAATTGCGGAAAAACCCTGGAAAAAATAAAACGCAACGAACAGGCTAACGAACGAACGTTCGCTGTCTGCGGCTAATCGGACGAACAGCATTCGTTAACAGTAACGTACGGACGAACGTCCGCTATTTAATTAAACAAAAAAAACAAACCGATCGAAAAACGTAACTAGGGTTTTCTAAAAAACCGAACGGTTTTCTCAGGAAACCGGCGGCGGCGACGGCTATACCTTCGGTGAGGTCGGGTTCGGCGGCGGCTCCGACGGCGAGCGGCGGCTGGGGGGCTCCGGCGATGGCGGTGGGTGGCGGCGGCGGCGACGCGGGCTAGGGTTAGGGTTTGGGGTGGCAGCGGGGTCCGGTGGGCTGGCGGGGCTCCGCCTCGCCTTATAAGGCCGGCCAGGTCGGGAGTCAAAGTCGGACACGGCCCGGTTAGGTCGGTAACTTTTTTTTAAATAAATCCTGACGCAGAAAAACTAATAAAAGAAATACTAAACAGAGTCCAGCAATCCTGAAATAAATTTTCACGGTCCTCTAATAATATTGGGGACAAAGTGAACATTTATTTGGGCCCTTAATGCAATTTTGAAAAAACGCATTTTTTTCCTAATTCAAATAAAATAGCAACAAATCTCCGAATAATCTTATTTGATTTTAATATTTTTCTTCCAATATTTCTCTATTTTGGAGAATTTATTTTATCCCCTCTCTTTTATTTTCATATGAGAAATATTCGAAGAGAAAAATAATTAAAATCAAATGATCCTCTTTCCGAGAAAACTCAAATATGAAATAATGAAACCCCCAACTCTCTCTGTGGGTCCTTGAATTGCGTAGAATTTCTAGGATCAACCAAAAATGCAATAAAATATGATATGCAATGATGATCTAATGTATAACATTCCAAATTGAAAATTTGGGATGTTACAGTGGTCTATGATCTGGATGTAATTTTTATTATTTTTAGTGTGCGTTGTACTGCTATGACTGAATATGAATAGATCGAAAGTTTTCCCGCAAAAGAGAGATATTACCCTTTAAGAAGAAAGAATAAACTAAAACAATAAAAGTTCAAAATAATGAAGTTTTCTAAGAAATGAAAAAACGACAAAACTAACACACAATTTACACATAAATTTCAACTTTTATAATATATACAAACATGCATATACTAGTGAAATTTTTCCAAAAAAGAGGTTTCCTAAGAAGGAATGAATTTGCCGCATTCTTATTACCCTTAACAAAGAAAGTGAAAACACAAAAACCCGAAATAATGAAGTTTTCTAAGAAAAAATGAATTAGCTCAATTGGTATCAGCCTTTACAAAGAAATTTAGATTAAAACGAATATTGAGAAAAAAAATGCACACAATTTACACAGAAATTGCACTTTTCTATCACATGCAATTATAAGCATACAATAATGGTAATTTTGAAAGAACAAGAAGTTTCCTAAGGATGATTAACTTAGTGGCATTTGTATTACCCTTGAAGAAGAAAGAAAATGAAATAAAATCTAAAAAAAATCAAAATAATGAAATTTTCTAAGGAAGAATGAACTAGTGGCATTGGTATTAACATTTGAGAAGCAATAGAATGGAAATAATCCAAGACAAACAATGACAATATTTGCATGCAGTTTATGCAGAAATTGCACTTTTTATAATATGCAAGAATAAACGTATAATAGTGAAATTTTTGCAAAAACAATTTTGTAAGAAGGAATGAAATAATAGCATTTGTATTTCTCTTAAAGAATAGAATAAAGTAACATTAAAAGAAAGGTAAATTCAAATTAATGTTTTTACTAATGAATATTGAATTTGTGGCATCCGTGTTACCATTTAAGAATATATAAAATTGAAAAAAAAATAAAAATAATGAAGTTTACTAACGAAGATGAGTTAGTGCATTAGTGTTACCCTTCAAGAAGAAAGAAAATAGAACATATCTAAAATAAACAATTTAAAATTTTCACAAAATTTATGATTTCCAAAATATGCAAAAATAAGCATATAGTAGTGGAATTTCTCAATTTCAAGTTTTAGTCAACTTACGCATAGCTAAAGTGATACGAAGGCACGGTTGCATCCTGTTATGCTCGTTCCAATAACTAGATAATGCCCCGCACGCTGCTGCGGAATTTTTCAGAAATGAACTTATCAGAAAATAAAATTAGAATATATGAGAATAATAGTGCACCACATTCAATCTAGAGGTAAATGGAAGTGGATGCATGTTATATTGTCTTGTGACATTTAAGTTCAATTATTTACTAAATAAAAATAAATATTAATAATGTGGAGGGCTTTCATGTGCTTGATGTTGATGATGTGGAGGGCTTGCATGTGGTGGGAAATGAAAAATGAAAAGCTGAATGGTTGCATGACACTTGATGATGTGGAGGGTGTGCATTTGGTGAAAAGTGAAACATTGATTGGTTGCATGGGCTTGATGATGTGGATAAACTTATATGTCCATTTAAAGGGGAGATGACATGCATGAGGAATATATGATAAGGTGGATAAGTTGCATGTTAAGAAAAATAAGATGGTGGGGGTGAACTTATTAGGGTGTGACTAGGCCTTAGTCAATTGAGATTTAACCAAGTCTAAGTGAAGTGACATACTCCTTTCATTCCATAATGTTGTGCGCCCGCGTTTTCCGAGATCCAAGTTTGACCGTAAAATTAACCAACGAGACCGACAGCGGCAAAAATACGAATTCAGTGGTATAATTTTTGATCCCGCCGATGTCGGTCTCGTTGGTTAATTTTACGGTCAAACTTGAATCTTGGAAAGCGCGGGCGCACTGCATTGTGGAATGGAGGGAGTAATATGCTAGAGAGAAAAGGAAAAACTGAAAAGAAAATTTTTCACAGATCTCAATGTAAGATCTCACGGATATAGCATCGACGGAAACTTATCGAATGAGACTTAGCAAAACTAAACTTATTAATAGGTATATAAGATAAGATTCAGCACTCAATACGTGTTGGTTGGAAAAGATGATCAAGTGGAAGGACTCAATACTCGTTGCACGAACCAAATGCTATTTTAATTGCAAAGATAAAAGAACCAATGCTATTTTTAGAAAATCGCACTAATACATGCAACCGTGAACAGCCTGCGGTCTGCGGCAGTAGCATCGTTTGCTGAAGAACAGAAGAAACAAAATTAAGGGCAGCAGTCCAAGATTAGGAGGAAATCACTCGCCACTTGGCAAAAATGGACATGAGCGATGGGGCAACTCCCTTTCGCTCCTCACGTTCATCCACCATATTCGCGTACGTCCTCCAATATTCAAAGTAGACATAGCCTTCTCCTGAACAAGTTAATCCTCCCCTTGACCTCGGAGCACCCAATAATCCTCCACGCCGGCACGCGATGGCAAGGACGCCGGCCTCGGACGACGACGACGATGGCCCGCCCACCTACACCGTGGCACGCGGGACTCGCCGTGACCCCCGGCTCAAGGACCTCGGCATCTCCTGCATGCTCAACACGGAGGTGGCCGCGCTCCTCGCCGTCATCCGCCGTCGTCCGGACCCCTACGCTTACCTCCCTCCGGCGGTCGCCGCTGCGGAAGAGGCCGTGTTCGCAGGCCTCATCCAGTCCCTCAAGAGCCTCCGTGCCCTCCTCTTCCAGCCCCGCCACGGCGCGTGGCGCTGCTCCGACCCGTCCATGTACCTGTCGCCGTTCCTCGACGTCGTGCAGAGCGAGGAGGTCCCGCCGGCGGCCACCGGCGTCGCCCTGTCGTCCGTGCTGAAGATCCTGCGGATCGACGTGTTCGACGAGTGCTCGCCGGGCGCCCGGGACGCGATACAGGCCATCCTGACCGCGGTCACCAACTGCCGCATAGAGCGCATCGCGGACGCCGGCGCCGAGGAGGCCGTGCTCCTGCGCGTGCTGCAGGTGCTCGCCGCGCTTCTCCGCGCCCGCGCCGCGCCTCTCCTTTCGGACAGCGCCGTGTGCACCGCAGTCAACACGTGCTTCCAGGTGGTGCAGCACGCGGCCAGCAGCCGCGGCAGCGAGCTCCTGCAGCGCACGGCTCGACACTGCATGCACGAGATCCTGCAGGCCGTCTTCGCCCGCCTGCCGGACATCCGCGAGGATGCTGAGGACGACATGTCCGTCACCTCCGCGGCAGGCTTCGGCGCGCGGTGCATGGTTGATGTCTTCAACTTCCTCTGCTCGCTGCTCCTCAATGCCCCCGACATGGTGATGACGCCCGAGGGGCACGGCGCCTTCACCTCCGAGGAGGACGTGCAGCTCTTCGCCCTAGTGCTGCTCAACTCGGCCGTGGAGCTCGGCGGCGAGGCCATTGGCAAGCATCCCAAGCTCTTGCGCCTCATCCAGGATGATCTTTTCTACCACTTGATCTACTACGCCACGGAGTGCAGCCCTCTGGTGCTCTCAATGATCTGCAGCACAGTTCTCAACCTGTACAACTTCTTGCGCAGGTATGCTATGCACCCTTAATTATGTCATCCGAGTCTGTTGTCGCTCCTGTTTTGAATGGCATCTTGTTCCAGGTTCCTCAAGCTCCAGCTGGAAGCGTTCTTCATGTACGTGATACTTCGAGTTGGCGGCGGTGCGAGCGGGCTGCAGCTGCAGGAGGTGGCGATCGAGGGGCTCATCAGCTTTTGCCGGCAGCCAACCTTTGTGATCGAGATGTACGTCAACTATGACTGCGACCCGCTGATGCGCAATGTCTACGAGGAGGTCGGCAAGCTGCTCTGCAAGGCGGCGTACCCGCTGTCGAACCCGATGACGACCGTTCAGCTCCAGGCGTTCGAGGGCCTTGTCAACATGATCACCACCATCGCCGACAACGTGGAGGTCGAGAAGGCCCCAGACCAGGAGGCGTACAACGTGGAGATCTCCGAGTACCGGCTCTTCTGGTTGGAGCGGTGGGACTCGAGCGACGACCATGGCCACGAGACCTGGGTGGACTTCGTCCGCAAGCGCAAGCTCAAGAAGAAGAAGGTGGCCATCGCCGCCAACCACTACAACCGCGACGAGAAGAAGGGCGTCGAGTTCCTCAAGCTCTGCCACCTGGTGCCCACCCCGCCGGACGCCAAGAGCATGGCCTACTTCCTGCGCTACTCGCCGGGCCTCGACAAGGTCAAGATCGGGGAGTTCCTCGGCGACCCGGACGAGTTCAACCTCAAAGTGCTCAAGGAGTTCACCGACACCTTTGACTTCACCGGCTCCATCCTCGACACCGCGCTCCGCACCTACCTGGAGACGTTCCGGCTGCCGGGAGAGTCGCAGAAGATACAGCGCGTTCTCGAGCACTTCTCGGAGCGCTTCTACGAGCAGCAAACGCAGGAGGTGTTCGCGACAAAGGACGCGGCCTTCATCCTCTGCTACTCCGTCATCATGCTCAACACCGACCTGCACAACCCCCAGGTGAAGAAGAAAATGTCAGAGGATGACTTCATCAGGAACAACCGCGCCATCAACTCCGGCAAGGACCTTCCCAGGGAGTACCTGTCCGAGCTCTTCCACTCCATTGCGGTGAACGCCATCACCATGTTCAGCCAGGGCGCCACCAACGTGGAGATGACCACCAGCCGGTGGGCAGACATCGTGAAGCGGTCGCGCTCCATCGAGCCCTTCACGCCCTGCGACTTCAAGCACAAGCTCAGCCGTGAGGTGTTCATTGCTGTCTCCGGGCCGGCCGTCGCGACATTTGCCGCCATATTCGACTACACGGACGACGAGGAGATCCTGAACCAGTGCGTGGAGGGGTTGATCTCCGTGGCACGCATTGCACGCTACGGGCTGGAGGACGTGCTTGACGAGCTCCTCTGCTGCCTCTGCAAGTTCACGACGCTGCTGAATCCCTACGCCACCACGGAGGAGACCATCTTCACTTTCAGCAATGAGCTCAAGCCGAGGATGGCAACGCTGGCTCTCTTCACCATCGCCAACAGGTTTGGCGAGTCGGTGCGAGGCGCTTGGAAGAACATCGTCGACTGCCTGCTCAAGCTCAAGCGGCTCAGGCTGCTACCCCAGTCGATGGTGGAACAGGACGGCAGCGTGTCCAGTCGCTTAGGCCCTCGCCCCAAGTCAGATTCAGCCGCCATTTTCCCCTCGTCGCACCGTGGCGCCGGGACAAGCCGGCATGTGTCCGGCATGATCGGGCGCTTCTCGCAGTTCCTGTCTCTCGACGGCTGTGGCGAGTCGCTGCTCTGCGTCGGCAACGAGTTCGAGAACAACCTCAAGATCATCCAGCAATGCCAGATCGGCAGCATGTTCACGGAGAGCGGGAAGCTGCCCGACGAGTCGCTGCAGAACCTTGGGCGGGCGCTCATCTTTGCGGCCGGTGGCAAGGGCCAGAAATTCAGCACCCCGATCGAGGAAGAGGAGACCGTGGGCTTCTGTTGGGATCTCATCTTGCTCGTCTCCCTCGCCAACCTTCAGCGCTTCGCGTCCTTCTGGCAGCACATGCACGACTGCTTCACGGCCGTGTCCATGCTGCCGCTCTTCTCGCCGTGCCCTTTCGCCGAGAAGGCCATCGTTGTGCTCTTCAAGGTCGCGGTGAAGCTGCTCCCGGGACAGGCCACCCCCGACCGCCTCGCCGAGGAGCTCATCTGCAAGTCCATCAACCTCATGTGGAAGCTTGACAAGGAGATCCTCGACACGTGTTGCGAGGGCATCTCGGAGTGCATCGTGAAGCTCATCATGGAGCACGCCGGGAGCGTGCAGACGCCGCTCGGGTGGAAGACGCTGCTGCATCTGCTGTCGGTCACCGGCCGCCACCCGGAGACCTTCGACCAGTCCGTTGCCGCCATGATCAAGCTGATGAGCGACGGGGCGCACATCTCGAGGTTCAACTACGCGGCCTGCATCGAGGCGGCCTTCGGTTTCGCCGCGCTCAAGATCAGCCCCCTCGAGATTAGCACCAAGATCCTCGAGCTGATGGCCGAGTCCGTGAACTGGCTCGTGCAGTGGCACAAGTCTGGCTACTCTGATCCGGGGAGCAGCAGCAGCAACAGCTCGTCGTCGGTGGAGGACGCGTCGCGCATGGGCAACCTGGCGACCAACATGTTCATCAAGCTGGCGGAGACGCTGCGCAAGACGAGCCTGGTGCGGCGGGAGGAGATCCGCAACCAGGCCGTGACGGACCTCGGCCGGAGCTTCTCGCTGGCCGCCGCGGGGGACCTGGACTTCGGACCTGCGGGCTGCCTGGCGTGCTTCAACCTCGTCATCTTCGCCATGGTGGACGACCTGCACGAGAAGACGCTCGAGTACTCCCGGCGAGAAGGCGCGGAGCGCGAGACGCGGAGCATGGAGGGCACGCTCGCCGCGGCGACAGAGCTGCTGGCCGACGTCTTCGTGCTGTTCCTGGGGACGCTGGCGCAGGGGCCGGGCTTCCGGACGTTCTGGCTCGGCGTGCTGCGTCGGATGGACACGTGCATCAAGTCCGACCTGGCGGCCGGCGGCGGCGCCGGCGTGATGCAGGAGCTGGTGCCTCGGATGCTCAAGAGGATGATCGTCGAGATGAAGAACAAGGAGGTGCTGGTGCAGAGAGAAGGAGATGAGCTCTGGGAGATCACCTACATCCAGATCCAGTGGATTGCACCTGCCGTCAAGGAAGAGCTGTTCCCCGAGTAGTTAACTACTACCTACTAGTTCACCTCACAGAATAATGTTCGAACTTTGAAAGAACAGGAAAATTAGATTCATACTGTACTTTTGTAGGGCTGAATTACCTGTTAGCTTTGTCGTGTGTAGTTTCCAGTTTGACGGCTTATCTGCGTCTGCCCATTTTCTGGTGCCAACTTACCATGCCACAAGCTTGAACAATGATCGTTCGGGGATAATAAGCTTTACAAAGAGTGTGCAATTTGCACCAACTTTAAATCAGAGAAAATAATAATAAGGTGGTTAATTACTCAATTCCACAAGCTTTACAAAGAATATGTGCAATTTGCACCAACTTCAAATCAGAGAAAATAATAAGCGAGACAACAAGGAATCAAAGACTTGAAAAAACAAAGAATGACTCAAACTGGGCAAGTACAACTGCAAACTAGCACTACAAATTAGCCAAGCTTATATTGGTCAAATCACATGTTATTGATCCATATTAATTTTCATCCACGTGGTCATCCCTAAGTGGGGAAAATACAACAATTACGTAATCACTGATATTTTGTTCAGCTTCACACGAGTGATACAAAAGATAATTATACAACAAACTACACGGGGTGTCGACAGATTGAGTTAAACTCGGATATCTGACAATCCTAATATCTAACATTACCAATCGTAATTAAGGCTACCGGATCCAACTATTGACATGAAATCCCCATTTTGTGTCTGAAACACCTTGTGGATCCAACTATTGACATGATATCCCAGCTTTGTTCCTGCATCGCGGAGATTAAACAAGTCATCTTCCATGTTCAAGTTCTGGACTGTTTAAATTCTACTACAGGATAGAAACCAACATTCTATTAATCTGGATAAAACAATGTGATTAAACCACGTGTGCAAAAAGGTAAGGACCTTTCACCTGTTAAAAACAAAAATATGGGCATGGCATATTATTGATAATATTATGACAATGATGTGGGATTTTCACTGCAACAGGGACTTCCATGAATTATTTGGTCAACATCCAACATCCAGAAGTTAGTAATAGTACTCCAACTTGTTGTATTAATGGTACTCACCAAAAGTTAGGAATTATAATCGACTACTTGTACATATGTTACAAAAGGGTGTGGTAATAATAGATAGTTGCAGTTCATGACACCAACTAAAAGCTACTCACAGGGTTGCATTCAAACATGTCAATCATAACCACACAAAGCAACAAGCTCCAAGGCTCCATGCAAAGTTGGAACTTCTAGTTTCCAAGTGACTCTCACATCACCAAGGATTTATTAGCACCAACCAAAGATAGAGGTAAACTAAGTATCAAACATAAAGGAACAGTATTTCAACGTGCATACTGAAGTAGCACTCCGACATAAAAAACTGTATTGAAGAGTGAAACTAAATAAATCGCTAGATAACAGAGTATAGCTCAAATTTCGGATACGCATGTACTGCTTAGAAAATTTCTAATTTTGTGGTAACTTGTAACAAACACACTCAGTCTTTTCCATTTAACACAAAGTTCCTTTGTAGCTCGGGCTACATGGAACCTCTTATCCTCAACCCTCCAGCCTTGCTTTGAGATCCGTACTCTCCAACTAACTAACAACAAGAAGATTTCTCTTTTTTGTTTCTCGAAAATGAAACAACATATGAACTTCAAACTTTGCAGATCGAACAAACATTAGAACATCAATGTGTGAAAAAACTTTCAGATTTTTTGGTCTGATATAAATATACAAAATGAGATTTTCTTTGATTAAAAATATTATTTCAAGTATTTAAAATGCATGGAAAAATCTGAAAGTTTTTTCCTAGATTGTAGTTAGAATGTATTGTTTGTCCTGCAAAATTTGAAGTTCATATGTTATGTCGTTTGAGAGAAACAAAAAAGACAAATGTGTTTGCACGGATCTTGATGCATAAATGGATGGCAAAGATAAGGGGTACCGTGTAGCCTGAGCTACAGAAAACCACACTCTTCCATTTAAAGTATGGAAACAAATAACCAGCTTGCGAAGAGGATTATCCGTCTTTCCGTCATTTGACAAAAACTGAGGTGACACTTCTCAAGAAGATACTATCTTGAGTACGTATCGTAGTGAAGTATAAACAAATGACAGCCTTCATGCTGGTGCTCCAAGATGCAATAACATATATTGTGATCTTTTTTCGAACTTCATTTTCTTCACGAATACGGTTGTAAAGGGAAAGTGCATATTTGGGTAACATTAGGGCCGTAAATCAAGCTCAACGAGTGCCATCTAGGCATAGATAGAGGCCATAAGATTCAGAGCGTGCAAAAGAAGGCCGACAACATATGCATATCGAATCTTTCATAGTCGAAAGCCGCAAACGCAAGTCAACATGTGACCTAGAAATTCCAATAGTATAATATCTTTCCTATATCTTAAATAAAGTCCTGATGGTGGTGCACGATAGTCGGTGGGCTCTGGCTTGTTGAGGTCGCCTTGCGGTTGGGCAGCGGCGTGTGGGCCATGGCAGTTGTTGGCATGGTTGGCGGCAGCGGCGTGCGTCTTTGATGGTGATGGTGTGGGGGTGCCAGAGCCTTGGGTCAAAACACAGCTCCACCTTGCTTGCCATCGACAATGAAAGCGCCCATGGGCGTCGTTCCCCTCCTTGGAGGCGTCGTTATGGGTGCTCTAGCTCATCTCCCGCCATCAAGGGTTTAGTTTCTTCGAGCAAAAGCTCAAGTTCCAGGTTTTTGCTGGAGCGGGTGACTGTGGCGTCCTAATCGCTTCCTCCTTGGAGGCGCCTCTCAGGAGGCCATGGCCTAGCCAGATGAGCTTTTACCGTGCTGAGCTGTGCTGACAGCATTCAGTCGCATGGGTGACTAAGCCATTGGCTCGGTTGATGTGCGGCCTTGGCTCCGGATTTCGTCATCTAGTGAAGGGTGCCGACGCTGGTCCCTTAGGTGGCAGAGCTGTCTGCTGGCTTGGTGGGCGGCCTCATAGCCCATGTGCAAGTAGGAGTGGTGGCTCCAGATTTTCATCTTCATGGGAAGGCTGCCGGCTTTGGTTGCTTGGGTGACAGTGTCGTGGGCCGGCCGGGTGCCCGACCTCGGGGCTGGCGTGTGTTGCTTAGGGTCGTAAGTTGGAGCGGCGGCTCCAGATATGGTTGCGGTGTTTTAGGGTGTCTTCTCTAGTTACTAGTGTGTGCCCTTGAGGCTGATGTGGATGCCAGAGCGGAGGCTCAGGAATCTGCCATTGCGTTGTAGGGTGTCGCTCTGGTCACTTGGGTGGCAGAGGCGCTGGCTCGTCTGGTGTGGAGCCTCGGAGCTGGTGTGTGCGCGTCTCGCAAATGTATCGGTTTTTGGCCAGATTTCCTTATTAACTGGTCAATTTTTTTTCTTAATGAAAAGGCAGAGCTCTCGCCGGTTTCTTGAAAAATATCTCACATAGAATTTTGAATAACTCAATGGTACCAACACAGATTTAACCTAGCATATATCTCCAACAACTCATAGCTGGTCTCATTCTCCTATAACAATGTAGGCAGAGCTCTTGCCGGTTGCTCGAAAAATATCTCAAATAAATTTTTGAATAACCCGATGGTAGCAACACAGATCTAACCTAGCATATCCTATATACCTAAGAGGATTCATCCCCACTATCTTATTTATCTTGACATGCAACCTAGCCACATCATCATGTAGGTCCACCAAATAGTTCATCACCACTAACTCAATTATCTTAACATGCAACTATGCCAACTCACCATGCCACCATGCATGTCCCACTAGATTTAATTCTCTCAACATGCAACTATGCCAACTCACCATGTCATTATGCATGAAAGAACTCACATTAACATGCACCATGCATGCTACTCATATTCAATAAATATTCTACAAATATAATAATAAAGTGTATGTACTTTAGTTTCTATTCTTATATTGCTAATACAAATACTAAAGTTTCATACTGCCAAATCTTATAGAAATAAGTGCATCCAATTCCCGCAGCAACGTGCGGGGTATCATCGCTGATCTCATTCTCCTATAACAATGTAGGCAATTTTAAGGCAAGGTTTGGTACTTAGACATATTTCATTATAATTACCATAGTCATTGGCTGCTGTTGGTGTCATCTAAATCATCAATACACTAAGGCAATTAGATGTGCCTTCTCAAAGGATTTCATTTTCCTTGCACGGACCTAACATCAACCACATTATAATTCTCCTAGCATGCTCCTTCTAATATATGTGGATACAGATTATACCTCAAACAAAATTTCGAACAAATCATAAATGCAAGACCCTACAAAATAATCAAAGGTATCATATCAAGGCTCAACCGCTCAGGATGCTAACATGGGTGTATAACTAATAGACCTATCAAGTACAGCTGGTCACATCTATTTTACTTTCTTGAATGATGTGTTGAGTTCTCTATATGAAATTAAAGATAGGCGCCCACCATGATATAAGCCATAAAGCATGAGGAATGCAACGTAATCTAAATACAATGCTATGGAACATGATTTGGCCCACAAATTGTCATCTTGGATGAAATGAACCAACCTGATTTGCTGAACTTGTACGTGCTGGGCTAAGGAGAAGCATCCAAAGCACCATTGTTCTGCTCCTCAACACCATTGTAATCCTCTAATCTATTGTTAACAGCACCCTCCTTTGCATCCTCCTCCTCAAGACTCGCTATCTCCATTTGTGCCTTCTCCAAAATCTCTCTCCGCCTCACCTCAAGGTCCCTTTGCATATCCTTCCGCATACGTTTCAACTCCGCCATGTGCTGCCTCCTGCTACTCTCCACCCTCTCATAAACCTCCCTAAGCCTATGAATTGCCTCTGTGAGAATCGCAAATTCCTCCCCCTGTACTGCGCCAGCCTCGTATGTCTGTTTTTCCCTCAATTGCGCATCTGGCACTGAATTCCCTGGTACCACTTTGCTACATCCAGCGAGCACAAGCTCCCCGACGTCCACTCCCCATGAACGGCGTGGCACTGGATGCGTGTCACGGCGCCGCGTCACGAGAGGAGTTAGTGGCGGCAGTAGCGGCGTCGGCGTCGGCGTCGGTGGGCACATGAGGGACAGCATCTTGTCGAAGTATACCCATTTGGAGGGCGAGGGGTTGCTGGAGCGGTGGGCAGCCAGGCGGGACCTCTCCTTCTCCTTCCGAAACATCTTCCTGAGGGTGTCGATGCGGTTGCGGCACTGCGACTCGGAGAAGTATCCCGCGGGGCGGGAGGCAGCGGCGGCTACGATGCGGGAGACCTCGAGCCACTCGTCGGCGCTGAGGCTGCGGCGGCCGTCGCAGGCGAAGCGTTCGCCCCAGGCGTCGAGGAGCGCGAAGGTGGACTCCTCCGTCCACTCAGGCGTCGTGCGCGGGGCCGGGGCTGAGGGCGCAGAGCGCGGAGCGAACTCGAAGCCGAGCGCATAGCGGTCGGTGCGGCGACGCTTGGAGCGCGGCGAGGGGGAGGCACCGGAGGAGGAGGGCGAGGCAGACGGGGAAGCGGCGGCGGCGTCGTGGTCCATGTGCTGAGCTAGGGTTTGGGCTGGAGCTGTTCGGCGATGTGGATTGGCCGGAACGATTGCGAGTCCGGCGAGGTTAGAATTTGGGAGTAGTACGATTTTTACGCAGACATCGCCCACTAGTACTTCAACGGAAAATCTTGTGCCCGTCAGATTGGAGATTGTGCGGGCAAGATCGCGAGGAAGGAAATCCTTTTTGTAAAGGGCGCTGCTAGCTGTCGGTCGACCGGCCCAAATTTCCGCCACTTGGTTATGATCTCTTTCATCATAGTCATTTGATTCTTGTCCGTTCAATCCTTCACCTTTCATACATGTGCATTGTGGGTCAATGAAGTCACCGGCAGCCCCATCGGCCACCGCCACCGTTGCAGCTCATAGTTCGCCTTCATCGCCCACCGCTCTCATTGCAACTCGTAGCTCGCTGCACTCGTTGCAATAGCAATTGTCCGCCCTCGCGTAGCAGTTGATCGCCCTCGTCGTCGGTTGTGGCTCGCCGTCAAGTCAACGCACTCGATTGTGACACTTGGAGGACTAATCACGCACAGCATGCCCGACTCCAGGCATCGTTGCTGTAGTACCACACACTCCCCCTTGCAACCATGTCGGTAGTCTCGCATCCATGGTCGTAGCATACACATAGCCAGCTCCAGCATCTTCAGGTTGTGTTTGCAACATCGCTTTCAACGGGTTCCAGTATCTCCAACTCCACTGATGGTGTGTCCTACTAGGGGGATGCTAACCACGTCGGCTCCCAGAGGTGGGCTGGGTCGAGGACCCCCAAACAACCAACTAGTGGGCCACATTCGTCAAGCCCCATGACGTATTCAAGATGGAATATTCCGAAGACTTGATGCATACTCCAAGGCACAAATACAATCTTCGACAAGTGTCTATATAAGTTGAGGGGTTTAGACCGTAGAGGCGAACTCATTCACATACGATCTCGAGGTAGATCAACCTATACTCTGTCCCCCATCCATAATCAATACAACAAATTAGGACATAGGGTTTACCTCTTCGAGAAGGCCTGAACGTGGGTAAATAGCGCATCCCCTCTCTGTCTTGTTACTATCAGCCAAGGCTACCAGCTCGGAACCCCCTACCAAAGATCTGCCGGATTCGACTCCGTCATTGGTGGCCCATGCAGGTGATGAGTGATATTTTTACACTCATGTACCCTTTCTTTAAACCGAGATACTTCATTAAAACTGAGATATTCGCTCTGATATTGTTACTAATGACTAATGAATGCAAAGGATTCCACAAATCCTCTCTTTGATGTGTTTCCAAGGGGAAATGGGCTAAAAAAAGGAAGAAATCACGTGTAAACATGGAAAGGAGTAGAAATGGAGATAGAAAAAATCACTAGGAGGCGCACCAGAGAAAACAGCTCAAAAGATGGCGTTTCATACGACCGCAAGCGCTCGTATGAGCGGTCGTATGGCGTGGATTCCAAGGGTCTTTGTCCAGGTGAACAACTTTTATAAAGGGGACCACGTCGAAATGTCAACAGAACAATATCGAGCAAAGCCAGAATAGAACCATCTACATCCTCTCTCATCAACCATAGCCTCCGCCATTTTCATCTCCATAGCCACCATCACCACCATAGTCCATCTCCCTCTAGTTCATACTTGTAATCGTGCAGCGCAGAAGGCATCCACTATAAGACATATTATCAATCGATCGATCTTCAAGATGTGTTCTTCAATGTTTTCTCCATGCGATCTGATCTCCATGTGTGAGTAGTTCGGTAAAGTATGGGTTGAGGTATAGGCCTTGCAACCCTCTGTATTTCTTGTGGGGCTTTGAATTAACATCTCGTATGTGTGAAATAAAATTGTTTCATAGATGTCTCTTGCCTTGTCCGCGATCTTCATCCTCTGGTTATCCAGGATCATGGAGATCGAGTCATGGAGAGGTTAAGGGCAGGGAGAATGTGAAGTGTTATTTGATACGTCTCCAATGTATCTATAATTTTTTATTGTTCCATGCTATTATAGTATCAATCTTGAATGTTTTATATACACTTACAAGCAATTTTTGGGGACTAACCTATTAACTTAGTGCCCAGTGCATGTTGCTGTTTTTTGCCTATTTTTGTTTTTTTAGAATATCAGTACCAAACAAAGTCCATATGACACAAAACTTTTTGAAGATTTTTATCTGGACAAAGGAGACACTAGAAGCTTCAGGAGGAAGTCAGAAGACGAAGGAGGTGGCCACGAGCCACCAGGGCCCGCCCTGGTGCCTCGTGAGCCGACCTTTGCTCCGTTTGACCTAATTCCGCCTCTATAAATTCTCTAAAATCGGGAAACCAACAGAGAGCCACCCAAAACACTTTTTCCGCTGCCGCAAGTTCCTGTTCTCGCAAGATCCCATCTGGATGCCTTCGTCGGCACTCCGTCGGAGGGGCACTCAATCATGGAAGGATCTATATCAGCCTTGTTGCCCTTCTAATGATGTGTGACTAGTTTACCACAGACCTACGGGTCCACAGTTAGTAGCTAGATGGCTTCTTCTCACTATTTGATCTTCAATACAATTTTCTCCTTGATGTTCTTGGAGTTCTATTCGATGTAATCACTTTTTGCAGTGTGTTTGTTGGGATCCGATGAATTGTGATTTTATGATCATATTATCCATGAATATTATTTGAGTCTTCTCTGAAATCTTTTATGCATGATTATTATAGCTTCATATTTCTCTTCGATCTATTGATTTGGTTTGGCCAACTAGATTAATTTTTCTTGCAATGGAAGATGTGCTTCGTGATGGGTTCGATTTTGTGGCGCTCAATCTCAATGACAAAAAGGGACATGACATGTATTTGTATTGTTGCCATTAAGGATAAAAAGATGGGGTTTATTCATGTGTGAGTTTACTTTGTCTACATCATGCCATCTTGCTTAAGGCGTTTCGTTCTTTATGAACTTAATACTCTAGATGATGCTGGATAGCGATCGATGTGTGGAGTAATAGTAGTAGATGCAACATCATTTCGGTCTACGTGTCTCTGATACGTCTCCGTCGTATCTATAATTTTTTATTGTTCCATGCCAATATTATTCAACTTTCATATACTTTTCGCAACTTTTTATACTATTTTTGGGACTAACATATTGATCCAGTGCCCAGTGGCAGTTCCTGTTTGTTGCATGTTTTATGTTCCGCAGAAACCCAATATCAAACGGAGTCCAAATGGGATAAAAATGGACGGAGCTTATTTCTGAAATATTTATGATTTTTGGGAAGTAAAATCAACGCGAGACGGTGCCCGAGGTGGCCACGAGGGTGGCCTACGCGCCCACTTATACTGGGCGCACCCCTGACCCTCGTAAGGCGGTTGACGCTCTTCTTTGGCCGCAAGAAAGCTAATTTTTGGAAAAATATCTGGGCGAAGGTTTCAATCCAATCGGAGTTACGAATCTTCGGATATAAAAGAAATGGTGCCAGGGCAGAATCTGGGAGCGCAGAAACAGAGAGAGACAGAGAGATAGATCCAATCTCGGAGGGGCTCTCGCCCCTCCCAAGCCATGGGAGCCAAGGACCAGAGGGGAAACGCTTCTCCCATCTAGGAAGAAGGTCAAGGAAGAAGAAGAAGAAGGGGGGCTCTCTCCCCCTTGCTTCCGGTGGTGCCGGAACGCTGCCGGGGGCCATCATCATCATCGTGATCTTCACCAACACCTCTGCCATCTTCACCAACATCTCCATCACCTTCCCCCTTCTATACTCAGCGGTCCACTCTTCCGCAACCCGTTGTACCCTCTACTTGAACATGGTGCTTTATGCTTCATATTATTATCCAATGATGTGTTGCCATCCTATGATGTCTGAGTAGATTTTCGTTGTCCTACCGGTGATTGATGAATTGCTATGATTGGTTTGAATTGCATGTTTTATTATTGGTGATGTCCTATTGTGCCCTCTGTGTCGTGCAAGCGTGAGGGATTCCCGCTGTAGGGTTTGCAATATGTTCATGATTTGCTTATGGTGGGTGGCGTGAGTGACAGAAGCACATGCCCGAGTAAGTAGGTTGTTTGCGTATGGGATAAAGGGGACTTGATACTTTAATGCTATGGTTGGGTTTTGCCTTAATGATCTTTAGTAGTTGCGGACGCTTGCTAGAGTTCCAATCATAAGTGCATATGATCCAAGAAGAGAAAGTATGTTAGCTTATGCCTTTCCCTCAAATAAAATTGTAATAGTGATTACCGGTCTAGTAAAGTAGTCAATTGCTTAGGGACAATTTCACAATTCGTACCACCACTTTTCCACACTCGCTATATTCACTTTATTGCTTCTTTATCTAAACATCCCCTAGCTTTTATTTACGTGCTCTTTATTATCTTGCAAACCTATCCAACAACACCTACAAAGTACTTCTAGTTTCATTCTTGTTCTAGGTAAAACGAACACTAAGCGTGCGTAGAGTCGTATCAGTGGCAGATAGGGCTTGAGAGAATATTTGTTCTACCTTTAGCTCCTCGTTGGGTTCGACACTCTTACTTATCAAAAGAGGCTACAATTATCCCCTATACTTGTGGATTATCAAGACCTTTTTCTGGCGCCGTTGCCGGGGAGTCATAGCGTGGGGTGAATATTCTCGTGTGTGCTTGTTTGCTTTATCACTAAGTAATTTTTATTTGCTGTCCTAAGTTGTTCTCTATCTTTAGCTATGGGCAGGAAACACAAAATACCAAAAAAATTAGTTGTACCTACTGAACCAATGGTTGAAGAACCACTCAAAATCTATCACACTCCTGAAGCTTTTTACTTGGATCATCTTCGATTCCTTTGCGCTCGTGCCGAAACCCCAACTAGCTTAGTTGAGGGTAAATCTTTAGATGAGAATGCTTGTTATGTGCGACACCGTATATCTGAAAAAGGGAAACTTTTACTGGATCAAATTCATCGTTTGCAATGCTATGTTGGAATTTATGTGAAATATATGATGTTACTTGTTGTTCTAAAAATCCTAAGAAACACCTTCCCTACCAATGTGAGTTTAGTGATAATGGAATTGTATCTTCGTATGCTAAGGGTGTTTATAATTACTATGATGTTCAACAAATTGAAGAATTGGTTGCTTTTAAGGGTGCTTATGAAATTGCTTCTTTGATTGAAAAGTATGGTGCTACTCTTTACAAATCTGGAAATTTTGCCATGCTTAAATATTGATATGATAATTATGCTTCTAATGCTTATGTTAAACCATATATTGAGGACTCCTCTGCTATCCAAGAAGAGACTAATATTTTGTAGGAGTCTATGGAAGAAGAAATTGATGAAACTGTGAGCTCATTGGACGAAAAAGATGAGGAGGAGAGCGAAGAACAAAAGGAGGAAGAGCGGATTAGCTACCCGTGCCCACCTTCTAATGAGAGTAACTCTTCAAATCATACATTGTTTAATTTCCCTTCGTGCTTACCGAAGGATGATTGCTATGATGATTGTTATGACCCCCTTGATTCTCTTGAAATATCCCTTTTTGATGATGCTTGCTATGCTTGTGGCCAAGATGCCAATATGAATTATGCTTATGGAGATGAACTTGCTATAGTTCCTTATGTCAAACATGAAATTGTTGCTATTGCACCCACGCATGATAGTCCTATTATCTTTTTGAATTCTCCCGACTACACTATATCGGAGAAGTTTGTGCTTATTAAGGATTATATTGATGGGTTGCCTTTTACTACTACACATGATGGTTTTGATGAATGTAATATGCATGTGCTTGCTGCTCCTACTAGCAATTATTATGAGAGAGGAACTATATCTCCACCTCTCTATGTTTCCAATGTGATAAAATTGCAAGAACTGCTTATACTATGCATTGGCCTTTACTTGGTGTGCATGAATTGTTCTTTTATGACATGCCGATGCATAGGAAGAGAGTTAGACTTCGTTGTTGCATGATATATTTTACTTTGTGCTCACTACTAAATTACAAATCATTGTTAATTAAAATTGGCTTTGATATACCTTGGGATCCGGGTGGATTCATTACTTGAGCACTATATGCCTAGCTTAATGGCTTTAAAGAAAGCGCTGCCAGGGAGACAACCCGGAAGTTTTAGAGAGTCATTTATTTCTGTTGAGTGCTTTTATAAACTTTAAAAACAAAAAAATAAAGAGGGGAACCCAAAACTTTTTCAAAAAGGAAAGTGAAAGTGAGAGAGACAAGCATTGTTGAAGTGGGAGAGCTCCTTGAACTTTGTTCATGCTCACGGAAACTTTGTGAATCTTGATTACAGAAACTTTTCATTAAAAATAATTATCCCCTTGCACATTTCCATTGTATTATAAAAATAATGTCCAAGGTTTGCCTTTAGGATGTTTACAATGCTTGTTGGTTTGTACAGTGCAGGACAGAAACTTTGGCTGTAGTGCGTGATTTTACAATTTTTACTGGAACGTCAAACGGTTCTGATTATTTTTGCAATGTCTTGCTGTACAAATTGTTTATGTTTCCTAATTTTGGTAGAATTTTTGGGGTACCACAAGTATGGTAAATGTTTAGATTGCTACAGACTGTTCTGTTTTTGACAGATTCTGTCTTTGATGCATAGTTTACTTGTTTTGATGAAACTATCAATCTCTGTCAGTGGATTAAGCCATGGAAAAGTTATATTATAGTAGGCACAATGCAAAAACAAAATATGAATTGGTTTGCAATAGTACTTAGAGTAGAGATCTGCTTTATTATACTAATGGATCTTACCGAGTTTTCTGTTGAAGTTTTGTGTGGATGAAGTGTTTGATCGAGGAGGTCCCAATATGAGGAAAAGGAAGAGAGGCAAGAGCTCAAGCTTGGGGATGCCCAAGGCACCCCAAGTAAATATTCAAGGAGACCCAAGCGTCTAAGCTTGGGGATGCCCGGAAGGCATCCCCTCTTTCTTCAACAAGTATCGGTATGTTTTCTCTTTCTTCAACAAGTATCGATATGTTTTCATATTCGTTTCGTTCATGCGATATGTGCAAGTCTTGGAGCGTCTTTTGCATTTAGTTTTCACTTTTCTTTTATGCACCATGCTAGTATGAGATAGTCCTTGGTTGATCTATAGAATTCTCATTGCACTTCACTTAAATCTTTTGAGTATGACTTTATAGAATGCTTCATATGCTTCACTTATATCATTTGAAGTTTGGATTGCCTGTTTCTCTTCACATAGAAAACCTCCATTTGTAGAATGCTCTTTTTCTTCACTTATATTTGTTAGAGCATGGGAATATCTTTTGTAGAAAGAATTAAACTCTCTTGCTTCACTTATATCAATTTAGAGAGATGACAGGAATTGGTCATTCACATGGTTAGTCATAAAATCCTACATAAAACTTGTGGATCACTGAATATGATATGTTTGATTCCTTGCAATAGTTCTGCGATATAGAGATGATAATATGTGGGAGGTACTAGTAGATGGTTGTGTTTAGTAAGGATGTTGGTGTTAAGGTTTGTGATTCCCGAAGCATGCACGTATGGTCTACTAACTATGTAACCAAATTGGCGCGCATTGTATTTTGATTGTTTATCTTTGTGTGAAGGTCGGGGGCGTGCGATGGTTAACTCCTACCAACCTCCCCCCTAGGAGTATGCGTTTAGTACTTTGTTTCGAGGGCGAATAAATTTTTGCAACAAGTATGTGAGTTCTTTATGACTGATGTTGAGTCCATGGATTATACGCACTCTCACCCTTCCATCATTGCTAGCCTCTTCGGTTCTGTCCATTGCCCTTTCTCATCTTGAGAGTTGGTGCAAACTTCGCTGGTGCATCCAAACCTCGTGATACGATACGCTCTATCACACATAAGCCTCCTTATATCTTCCTCAAAACAGCCACCATACCTACCTATCATGGCATTTCCATAGCCATTCCGAGATATATTGCCATGCAACTTCCATCATCATCATATACATGACTTGAGCATTCATTGTCATATTGCTTTGCATGATTGTAAGATAGCTAGCATGATGTTTTCATGGTTTGTCCGTTTTTTGATGTCATCGCTATGCTAGATCATTGCACATCCCGGTACACCGCCGGAAACATTCATATAGAGTCATATCTTTGTTCCAGTATTGAGTTGTAATATTGAGTTGTAAGTAAATAAAAGTGTGATGATCATCATTATAGAGCATTGCCCCATTCAAAAAAAAGGGAGAGGCCAAAGAAGCCTAAATAAAAAAAGGGGGGCCCAAAGAAGCCCATCCAAAAAAAGAAAAGAAAAGAAGGGGCAATGTTACTATCCTTTTACCACACTTGTGCTTCAGAGTAGCACGATGTTCTTCATATAGAGAGTCTCTTATATTGTCACTTTCATATACTAGTGGGAATTTTCATTATAGAACTTGGCTTGTATATTCCAACGATGGGCTTCCTCAAATGCCCTAGGTCTTCATGAGCAAGCAAGTTGGATGCACACCCACTTAGTTTTCAGTTTGAGCTTTCATACACTTATAGCTCTAGTGCATCCATTGCATGGCAATCCCTACTCCTCGCATTGACATCAATTGATGGGCATCTCCATAGCCCGTTGATTAGCCGCGTCGATGTGAGACTTTCTCCTTTTTTGTCTTCTCCACATAACCCCCACCATCATATTCTATTCCACCTATAGTGTTATATCCATGGCTCACGCTCATGTATTGCATGAAAGTTGAAAAGGTTTGAGAATACTAAAGTATGAAACAATTGCTTGGCCGACACCGGGATAGGCATGAGGGGTACCTTGTGTTAAGAAAATGGAGCATACAAGACTATATGATTTTGTAGGGATAACGTTCTGGAAGCATTGATATTTTGAAAGACATGATTGTTTGTTGGGATGCCCTAAGTATTATTGTTTTTATGTCAAATGATAGACTATTGCTTTGAATCACTCGTGTCTTAATATTCATGGCATGATTAGATACATGATCAAGATTATGCTAGGTAGCATACCACATCAAAAAAATATCTTTTTTATCATTTACCTACACTACAAAAAAAAGACACATCCGTGACATTTTGGGCCGAACGAATTTTTTTTCTGTCATACATATGACACTTCTATGACGATAATTGTGACAAAACCCGGTATCATCATAGATGTGGTGGGCTCCTACTTCTATGACAAAAAATCATGACAAAAAATGGGTTTTTTGTCCTGGGCGGGCCGGAGACGCAGCTGCATGACATTCTTTGGGCCGTCCATGACGGAAAAAACTGTGGTAGAAGCGAGGGCGAGGAAAATTTCGGGGAGTTCCCGGTTATGGTGGGAGGTCGGGGGCCGAGCGATGCGCGTTTCTCTCGTACACATACGCGCATGTGTGCAAGGCGTGGGCTCTAACTGAACCCGAGCGAGGCGTTGGGCTCTAACTAAACCCGAGCAATTGCACTGCAGGCTACGCGTTACTGAACCCGAGCGATCGATCGATGGCTGTTAACTGAACCCGATCGAGCGATTGCTTCGCTACTGCTGCTAACAGAAGCCGATCGATTGGATGAACAGTGAGCGTTGCGGGGGGGGGGGGGGGGGGGGTTGGATGAACAGTGAGCGGTGGCATTGCCTCTGGATGAACAGGACCCCATGGTGTGGAGGGCTAGATGAATAGTAGACCATAGAGGGGTGGTTGAACAGTAGCCGGTGGAGTAGAGCACGGTGGAGGCTGGATGAACAGGAGCCCGTGGAGGCTGGAGGAGGTCGACGGTAGCCCGTGGCGGCTGGAGGAGGTCGACGGTGGAGATGAACAGTATCCCATGGAGTCCCATTTTGCGGTACTCCACACCCCTCCCAATGAACAGGACCCCCGTTTCGACCGTAGCGCTCCAACACAAGTCCGTTTCGTCCGTTTTGCGGTACGCCACACCCCTCCCAATCAACAGGACCCCCGTTTCGACCGTAGGAGGTCCGTTTCGTCCGTTTTGCGGTACGCCACACCCCTTCCGATCAACAGGACCCCCGTTTCGACCGTAGGAGGTCCGTTTTGTCCGTTTTGCGGTACGCCACACCCCTCCCGATCAACAGGACCACCGTTTCGACCGTAGGAGGTCCGTTTCCTCCATTTTGCGGTACGCCAGACCCCTCCCGATCAACAGGACCCCCGTTTCGAACGTGGCCGGTCGAACACAAGGCCGTTTCCTCCGTTCTGCGGTACGCCAAGCCTCGTTTCCATCGCCTGTTCCGTCCAAGCCCTCCCGATGAACATGACGACGCATTCCGTTCCGACCCAGCCGGTTGGCTCCCCATGAACACGACGACGACGATGTTTCTCCGTTCCAACCCAGCCATGTACACGAGCCCTGGCCATATGTATGCGCGAGTAGGCGTTCAAGACCCCGCTCGTATGTGCACATACGTGGCCGTATTTTCTTTCTTGCACCTTGGCCGCTGTGCGTACGTGTACATGCTACGTGCGTGCCTCTACTACGACATGTGCGCGCCTCTACATCCACCAGTATATATGTACGTACACGTTCGCGACCAGAATGACAACACTACGTATGCTTCAACCAGGTGGGTCCCGACTGTCAGGCAATTCCTTGCGTGCGAAAATGTAGCTGGTGGGTCCCAATAGTCAGGGGGGCGAATCATTTTTTTGGGACGCACTTCCTTGTGTGCGAAGAGGTAGCTGGTGGGTCCCAGCAGTCAGGGGGGCGAATCGTTATTTTTGCCCGGACGCACTTCCTTGCATGCGAAGATGTAGCTGGAGGGTCCCAGGAGTCAGGGGCGTATCATTTTTTTTGCCCGGACGCACTTCCTTGCGTGCGAAGATGTAGCTAGTGGGTCCCAGCAGTCAGGGGGAAACGTTTTTTTCGCGAAATACAGTGGCCCGTCCGGTGGGTCCTAGTTGTCAGGTGGAGGAATCATTATTTTCCGCGTAATAAGAAGGCACTTCCTTGCTGCGGCCGTGGACCCAGCTGTGAGCCTCCCCACATACAATCCACGTCCGATGGAAGTCGTTCCTTGACCATGTTGACCACGCCGCGCCGAGAGCACTAGGGCGGTGGACGACGGCGAGGCCTAGGAAGGGGACGACGGGGAGCCAGGGAAGACGCGGCAGTGGAAGCCCGCGCAGAGAGGAGTACGAGGGTTCACTGGTTCGGCTGCGGTGTGAGGCTGCCGTCGCCGCAGAATAACAGGGGGTGTGGGTGAGTAGAGGGATGGCCTGGCCCGCGGTGGGAGTAGTACGGGGCGGTGAGGCCTCCGTGGCATCACAACCGGCCACGGGAGGCAGGAGCACGCGACACGACCAGCGCTGCTTTGGGCGGCTGGAGCAAGAAGACCAGAGGTTGAAGAAGCACTACGGCCGTTGGATGGACATCGTACGATCACTGCAGCTAGAATCTTTTATATTGACTAAGTTGACAAAGCCCTTGGTACGCGTCAACTTAGTAGGCCCACAGCTCGGATTTGGTAGAGAACATATAGCCCATTTGCGATTTGTAAGAATGTACAACCCATATTTTAATTCTAATGGAATTTACTACAGCCCATTTACAGTTTGTTAAAAGTACAGCCCAACTTCTCGCCAGGACAACGATTAATAATTTCAAACAACCGCTCAAAACAGAATTCAAAAAAAAAATTCCCACATTTTGATGGGATCCAAAATATTTTTATCCGAAATTTCTAGTCAGATTAAATATAATTTCAAAATAAAGTTGTATTACGTTAAAATCCAACGAAATATTGCGCGCGCAACAAGTAATGAAATTAAAATTTTCAAATTCAAAAATAATATATTTTTTAAAGTAATTACGTGTTTGGTGCATAGTAACTGCCCAGTTATTATAATTACATCCCATTTATTATTTCTTAAAGTCCATACCTCCTAGGAAAGTATGCAGCCTAGCGGGGCGGAGAATAACAAGTCGACCCAGATATTGTGTACAACTGTCAGCCCAGTTGCATTGCTGATGTTGAAAAAAAGGCCTGTGTAGTACAGTACAGCCTAACATGGTTACTCAGCCCACATTCAGCGACGCTGAAAAGGCCCAAACAAGGCTTCTGTACAACTTTTTGAAGTCACTGAGCTCAATTAATAACTTAGGAAAAAAGTTAGATTACAGTGGAACCTAATTAAAAGCTGTCACAAGCAAATAAATAATTCAACGGGTCCCACTTGTGCGTGTGCGCGCGCGCGCGCTCGCGCGCGCGCGTGTGTGTGTGAGTGAGAGAGAGAGATAGAGAGATAGAGAGATAGAGAGATAGAGATAGAGATAGAGGCCCATCGGTCGATGCTCGTAAATACATCTTTCAGCCATATGCATTGCTGATGCTCAGTAAAAACTTATATAGTTGACACAATCATATAGAACATCATAGCACACTAAAATTGCATAGAAAAATTTCACGCAGGCGGCACAATCAGGATGGAAGCAGTGGATCGCTACGGGGAGGGCTATGTTGAAACCAATGAAGTCGTACATAACGGTTCATCATCTTTATCAATGACGGGGAAATATCTTGAATGTTGTGCAAATAAAACAGACAGACAACACAATAAGTTCTGCTAGCACGGGGAAAGTCTGACGTTGACTTCTGTAATGGACGTCGTCGACGGACCCTGGCACCAGCGGCGGCGGCAGGACTTTGATTGATGGATTGACCACTTCTTCGACATGCACGAACACTCGATACAGGTACATCCCTGATGTGGTCCGCGACGGCCTTGGTGGTGACGAATAGTACAACCCCGGTTCCTGCACCAGTATCTCAACACCAGTCACCTTCGGTATGGTGGACGGCTTCTTCATCCATACCATAACCGTTAGAGCCCAGCTGTCTGGAGGAACAAACATACTTACGAGCTCACCTCCAAGGTCGTTGATAAGCTCATTCATGGACTCGCTGTTCCAAGCACGTCGAGGCATGCCATGGAAGGTAAGCTCTGTTAAAAACTCAAGCTCAGAGGGCATCGAGCCCCATCCTGGGTGCCACCGATCAAAGCTCACCAGCACGCCATCGCAAAACAAACGCCGGGAAGATTCGAACACACGACTGCAGTCGAAAGTTGTCCGGAACCTGACGAAGAAATCAGCCGGTGGCAGACAGACTTCGACAAGCAAGTTACTTATTTGGATGCCGTGCGCAATGCCAAGAGCTTTGACAAGGTCGTCCGGCGAGACGGGAGGCCGGTCGCCGTTGATGGTTACCATCAGCACTTTGCCGGTAAACTGGTCGTCAAGCGCCACCATGCCACTGTTGAGCGACAACACGTAGCAACCGAAGGCAGGATGGACCTCAGGATCTCCGGCTCGGAGATCCGTGTTGACCGGCGACATGATAGTGCGGTTGAGTACAGGGAGTACATGAGGGGGATTTAGGGGAACTGGAGTAGGAATCGATATTCTAGAGGTGGAGGAGGGGCGGGAGACTGGGGATGGAAAGGTAGCATGAATTTCGAGCACGCGCCAATATGCTCTCGATGCGCAAGCGCACGAAAACACCGGTGGCGCCCACATGTCGGCCTAAGAGTCCTTATTCTTTCTTTTTTGGAGAGCCTGGCCTTTTTTTCCAGGTTCTTTTGAGAGCCCGGCCTGAGAGTCATAATTGACATGTTTGGCATTGCGTTACTACTCGACCCATATTAAACGACACCTCACTGGCCCAAACAAGTGTACATCATCGAAAATACACTGAGCTCAAATTATATAACTTGAAAAAAGGAGATATACTCTGTACACTGGAGAATGGTGATGCCCTCATTTAGCCCACTAGTAGTTCGATACAATAAATAGTTCGAAACAACGATATATACAACATTCAAACACTAACTAGTGACTACTACTAACATAAACAACAAGACATGATAGTTCATAAGAAGTCTTGCTACACCACCAAAACACACCCATCTGCAGCGCTCAGACTCTCGTGATCCAGACGAGAATGACATTTTAAACATAAGAAACTATTACATAGTAAGAGTGACATAGACGAGGATGACCAAATGACAAGGAATATGCATAACAAAAGAAAGAACTACCCATCCAGAACCAGCAGCAAAGACAACAAAGTCATTCGAAGAGATGATCCAACACCATCATAATTTGCAGCCCCGCTTCAGCGACCAATGATCCGAAGACACCAGTACTCCACCCTTTCGATGCAACAACCCAATTACCTATCAACCTGAAGGCTTGAACCACATCACCGCCTGTCGTAATTGAGACATCCAAGGATCAAAGTTAATCCGGATGCCTTTGTCATTCTCACCTTCTTTTGGCTGCAGGCTGCATCGTTGACAATCAGGGGAGTTTGCTCCCGAACTCCTAGGGCTCGCCGTGTAGACACAGTTTTCCATAGCAAACAGAGCCTCTCTGCCATCAAGGCCCTTGCCAACGGTGATCTCCTGGTTAATCGGATAATTGAGTCCGAGAAACAGAGAGTGTGAACCAAGGCTGTTTACCCGCCTCCAACTAAAAAATCCTAAAGGCCCCAACAAGCTGGTATCCTGCTCATAGACGTAACAGCCAATGTCCGGATACTCACGTATTACACGGTGCTTGTATACAGTGGGGTTTTTGCAATATAACTTTTCCGGCTCACGTGTCTGAATGATCATCAGTCTTTTGCCGTCGTCTGATCAAGCGAGGAACCAGTTGTGCTTCTCTGTTTTTGGTAAAGGTGGTGTGATTACAAAGGGCAGTAACTGTAGGGACACTGCATCATATCAAAAAGGACAGGCATTGTTAATGTAAGATCAGCATTGTTTAGAGTATGAGTAGGATAATGCAAGCTACAGTATTGATATGTTCCTGTTGTAACTGGGAGGAAAATACAGGGAAATGTATACTGGGTTCGAAAATATAGAAGTGCCATGCATGGTTATACTCATGTTATCTCGCAATCGATTCTTCACAGGAAACTACCATGTCATGCATGTTATGTAATCATGTTCAGTCCTCACAAACAAATTCTTTAAGGTAACTAACAGACCATGCATTGTTATATACTCGTGTTCTGTGGGCAAATTTTTTGTGAGGATATTATTCTAGACATTGATTGCTGAAGGGCGAATATAGGTATGTACACATGGTAAGCATTGCAGGATTTCACTACTTCCAAATATAGAGTTCTCCATATGCATATTTACTTCCCTAATGTATGGTTAGATGAAACCAACAGTGTGGTGCATGTTTCTACATCATGAAAATGAGGAAACTAACATGGCCATTGATACACACTCATATTTAGTAGTAGTATATAGATTACTGTAAAATAAGGATAATATCCATATATTCCTAACTGTTTGATTATTCAGGGTACAAATTGGCTGTAATGACATGGTCACAATCGCATGAATTAACTCATTCCAAATATAGATGATTTACGGCGTCTCTAATACATTGCCATAGTTCTACTCAGATTCTGCTCAAACAGGGATATGCCAATCATCACAAAAAGTTCAAACAATGTCATGGCGTCATCATTAACATGAGATGGAAACAAATTACACGCGCTGTCCCAGCAATACGTGGTGCCATCTGCTTTGTCGATCGCGTAGATGATGCCATTATGTTCAATAGCATCACAGAAGTGTGTATCAGCTTTGACGGTGATCCACTGCGAGCCGAGTTGTCTCCAGCTAAAGAAGGCACCGGCATAAAGATAGGCGAGTCCGCGGTCGAACAAGGCAATTAGCTTGGAGTCTGTGTAATTCGCATGTCGTGTGGGCACTTGGCAGATTACAATCTTCTGTAAAACAAGTTCCGTCCAACTGACGTATTAATCTAGATGACTTGGACCGCAACGGTAATACTCTATATAATCCAACGGAGGAAGGATAATCTCATGGGAGGTCTGGAAGTTCACGAGCACCAACTTTTTACCGTCTTCTCTGAAGGCAGCCATCCAGTGGGAGTTCATGCCGACCCAGTACATACCTGCCAAGAAGTTTTGGGCGATGGTGATCGGATCGATGTCGAGGGAAATGATGTACGGCGACCCACTACATACCTGCAAAGAAGTTTAGGCTAATGGAGATCGGATTGAAGTCGAGGGGCATCATGTACGCCTCCGTATCATGGTGAGTCAATCTCGCAAGACCAGATAGCAGCGAGCAGGGTGTCTTGAAAAGCTTAGGCCTCGCTTCGATGATGGCCGTGTGCATGTCCCTCGAGCATGCAGCCAGCCGCAGGACGCTCAACATATCCATACACGAACAACAGAGGTCGAGGATGTCACTAGGGAGATTGCTCCAATCACGGCTCATATGGATGCTGCGCGGTTTGCGTTCAGCCATGGTGGAGTTTGGAAGGGGGCTTGATTTACGGGGGGGGGGGGGGGAGGATGTCGATGCTAGAGCGGCTAGCGAGGGAATAGTGGTACTGGGGGAGGCGAGTGAGGTGACGGTACACGGGGGCACAGTGAGATGGAGACGGAGACAGAGATGGAGATGGAGTGGTGCTATGGGAGAAGAGAGGGAGACGAGGCGAGGCGCCAATGTGTTGTACAACGGCGATGACAGACTGCACAGTGCACAGGGTGAGGCTGACTTTGGTAACCCGAACACGCCGCCTGGACTAATGTCAGGCGCAGGGTGTTGTCACTTCACTGTGAGGACCGGATGAATAGTATTTTAACCATCAAGTGTACCACAGTTGTACTACTACTACTAGTAGTAGTAAGAACATGAGTACTCCAGTATTGTATAGCGGAAATAGGTCTCCCGTGCTAGCATGCCTGTACACTTCATCATTCAGGTATCATCCATATTGCGAGCATAACCAAATTCTCGTGCATGCCCAATCAACGCCTTGCCGCGATGCATGCAGTGGTCGTTCTGGTGCATCAAGGACGGCATGCAGATCATTCCACACTTGAGAAGAGGAAAAATGGAAAGGTAGAACGCGGCAACAGAGGAAGAGAACGCTGGCTAACGAGGCCGGGAGGTGATCGAGCAGGAAGTTAATGCTCCACGCTTAAAGGTTTTGGGAAAACCTGATTTTCATAAGGTGACTTATACTCACCTAAACGGAGGGAGTATTCCTTAACCAGAGAATGTTGTGTCTCCCACTCACGCGCTCAAAAAAAAAGCTACGACACATTTTTTTATCTGTTTTCATAGGTCCCACCTATCAGGAAGGATGGGCACGTACACGAACAGGTACGACTCATCAGTCTACCCGCATAGCCTTTTCGTTTAGTCTACCTAGCCGTCTAATCAACTGCCTGCACGCCACTTCTCACATTTTCTTCTCCATCGGGAACCGATTCTCCTCAGCTTCTTCACCTCCCCTTTGTCTTCATTTGCATCCAAACCCCACTGCGTTCACATTGTTTTAACCTCTTTAAATAATCATCTACTACTTTAGTTAGACTAGCCTTCTAATCCTAATTCTCCAAACCATAGCCCTCCGTTCCAGCGGTTCCAAATGGCGAAAGAGATCGAGATGCAGGTTTTTAGCGTCCAACATGTCCTTGTCGAAGGCTCGATGCGCATAGTATCCACCGTCACCGTCCACCCAAGGGTTGTTCGGCAGTGGATCAACAATGTATCCAACTCCCTCGAAAAGGTAGAGACGAGGGTCATCGGTCTTAATGTAGAGTACACGGAGCGTGCCCCTGGGAAGATCCAGCGTGCCGCCGTCCTTCAGCTATGCCTAGAAGATGATGTTTTGGTGTACCACATCATACACTCGCCCTCCATACCAGGTGAGCTTCATGATTTCTTGTCTCGGGAGGACGTATACTTCTGTGGGGCAGCCATCGAAGGGGACAAATAGAACCTGGAGCCGTACAACCTTGATTTGAAAAGCATCGCTGACCTACAAACCAGAATCAAAATTCCTGTAGAAGATTATGATAAACAGACACCATCCCTATTCGACATAGCAAATTTTGTGCTCGGTACAAATCTTTAGAAGGGTGACGAGCCGGTGGCATTAAGGTCGTCTGGATGGGAGAATTATCCCTTGATGTACGAGCAGATAAAATATGCTGCCCTCGATGCCCGTGTGAGTTTCGAGATAGCTGCAAGGTCCAAAGAGCTTGTTGCGAAGCCGTCTCCCACAGAGAATGAGAATGAGAAGAAGAAGAAGAAGAAGAAGAAGAAGAAGAAGAAGAAGAAGAAGAAGAAGAAGAAGAAGAATAAGAAGAAGGGGCTGCACCAGCAGGAGGGCATTATGGATGGATGAACTATTTCCTCTCTTGTAAAAAAAATTATTCCCTCTCGGTGTATATCGATATAGATGGACTATTTCGATGGTGTGCATGTCTTTGGAACAGAGTAGTAGCATGGGTCCGCTTGACTATAAGGAACTATTTATCCGCATATATAGCTTTCTCTGCTACTCCTTCCAGTGATCGGTATGCAGTGCATGTGTCCGTAGACATGACAGCTTGTCCATGGAAGTTCAACTACGGTGACCATCACATTTCATCTCGCGATTCCCACGACGCCTCTCCAACCCACGGTACCACGCCCCCCCGACGTGCGCCTCACCCCTCTCGGCCACACCGCCCCTCTGCCTTTGTGTGTATGACATGTGGGCCACCTAAAATGCGGCAAGCATCAAGTTTCTACCATAGCCACACGCGATTCCCACGACGCCGCTCGAACCCATGAAACCACACGTCCCCCGACCTGCGGCTCACCCCTCTTGGCCCCACTGCCCCTCTGCCTTCAGGAGCATTACATGTGGACCAGTCACCTATCGGTTCCACATGTTATTGACTCAAAGGTAGGTGTAGTAAGGCACAGAAGCTTAGTTCCGACGGCCCTGAGAGGGAAATGTAACTCCTGTGCCAGGGTTTGTGGTGCTCCCGCAGCACAAACTCGTGCCAAACTCGAGATTTGTTTCTTTACTATACATGCACGCAACGATTTAATGGACATTGTAATCTCAACATGTGATGGGGAGCTCTAAATTTGAATTTGAAACTTATAAAACGAAAATATTCAAAACAAATAAACTGGGAGAGAGGGAGTATATCGTAGGATGTGTCCCATACAAAGTAAGTCCCCTGGTTTGTCACCGCGAAGATGCGGTTAGAAAGGAGCACAACGTCTTCCTACTCGTACGGCAACAAATCGGCCGCAGACAGCATGGTCCGACTTTGACCGCCATGTGCAAGGTTTGTGCTATCTTATTCAATCTCACCGTGGTTCCATCGTACCAATTCATGCGGTGGCCCATTGCATGGCTGATCCCAATGTTGGACAAAGGTTCTACGGGAACGGTGTCACCGTTGTAAATGTTGTGAAAATTGATGTTGGTACCCTCCCGTACATATGCAAGCCAATCTCCACTCGCACCGAGCCTAACCTGTGAAACAGTGGGCAGGGGGAGAATTAGGAAATGGACACGGAAGTAGTCTTTAGAATGCATTTACTACGTGATCAAACTCATCTTACCTGCTCATCGGAGGAAATCCGAGTGCCCCTCAACGTCGGCATCTCAAGGGGCATCAACTTGCAACTACAGCCACACCGCGCTGGAGAGACCCCCAAGGAACCATCCTCGTGTGTTTTACGGAACATCAAGATGCATTCGTATGAGTAGTTTATCTTGTGAGAGAAAAGGATGAACGAGGGAAGGCCTCTAGAGATAGAGATGGACACTACTACTACCAATGTGCCGGCCCGTGCGTCGCAATGGATCCAAAGTAGTAGAATAATACTTGTTCAAGTGCTTGAAATATAAACACTCTAGTTTTGATATACATGTGTAAGCAGACATGATAGCTTGTCCATGGAAGTTGAACCACGACGACCATCACGTTTCTTGTTTCTACCACTGCCACACCCACACGCGATTCCCACAACGCCGCTCCAACCCAAGGCACGACGTCCCCCGACGTGGGCATGGATCCGCTGACGTGGCTATCACTGCCTTGCCCTACCTTTCCTTCCCTGACAGGTGGGACCCGTGCTTATGGGTCCCACATGTCAGTGACAGAATGGTAGGATTGTTCGCGTCAGGGGATCCTCATCCCCCCGACGTGCCTCTCATCCCTCTCGGCCCCACCACTCCTCTGCCTTTGTGTGCATGACATGCGGGCCAGCTAAACTGCGGCGACCATCAACTTTCTACCACAGACACACCCGATTGGACGTGGTTTGCCTGCTCCGCTGCTGTGCTCCGATCCGTACTCCTGCACCATCGAATTTTCATCCAGCGGTTGTGACACATTTCGTCCCGGGCATCAATCTTCAGCTGGAGTACTTATGTACTGCAGGTAGTACCCGCCGGTGTGGCCATCTACGCCTCGTAACGCCCTGATGCCCAGCTGTGGCACCCTCGCCACGGCCACGCCACCACCGGCCGGTTCATCTCGAACGAGTGAGTCGCGAACCACGCCACCACCATGAGAATGACATGTGGGCCAGCCGCATTTAAGGTCCGCATGTCATCGACTCATAGATCGGGCACTAAGCCATTCAAGTTCGGTCCCGTGGGCCCCGAGAGGGAAATGTAACTCCTGCGCCAGGCCTTGTGGTACTCCCGCAGTATGAGCTCGTGCCAAAACTGGAATTTGTTTCTTACTACTACCAACTAGTACTAGTAAGGTACACGTGCATTGCACGCATGAGATTCTGGTGGTTCGTGCATTATGCTTCTACATGTGGAGTTTTCTGGATTCTAACATGTGGCAAAATCTGGTGGAATGTAAGGTTAGGCAAGTTTGATTAACTTAGGTGAGTGTTTGGTTCAAGCCACACCTTAGGCAAGCCACACTAAGGCTCCACATGACATACACACAAAAAATGTGGCAAGATTCCCTTAGGCTTGCCAACTTGTGGCTCTCATTTTGAAGAACTAATAACTTTGCCTACGCTTAGTTGTGGCAAAGTTAGTCATGAATTAAGTTCAACCATGGAGTCTTGTAGATTATACATGTGGCAGAATCTGTGGATGATATCCAACGACCAGTAGTGCTCGGATTTGCCATCTTTGTACCGTCGGATTGGCTTCATCCAACGACCAACTTTCAAAGTTTTTCACACACTATATAGGGGGTATAGATATAGATGTGTCGGTCCGTTGCAATGGATCCAAAGTATATCTATTTAGTGGAGTGCACTCTAAACACATTATCTATTTATTTTTCTCTAACCTTCCGTAGCCATGCAACCAAGCCACATAAGCTTCATGGGTGCCCCCCACATCATATTATTCATGCTACATTGATTGAAAAAAAGATAAATCACCCAAAACAAGATCTTCCCATTTTTTGTTCCTACGATGTTGTGTCGTGCATGTACCTACTAGTTGTATAGTGGTAGTACTAGTAATATAGTATTAGGAGTACAAACTTGGTACTAGTAGGAGTAGTACTAGTACGGAATGCTCCTACTCTATCAACGAGCCCCATCTGACACCAATTTTTTTTGAAAGCGACACCAAATTTCTTGGCTTCCGTGCTATAGCTAGATCTTCCCCTTGTTTCTGTTTTCCAACCCGGCGGCGGGCGGGGTGTCGGTTTGCTCAACGGCGGTCCCACATGAAAGTAAAAATGCTAGGCAACACGCCTTCCCTAAGCTATGTGTCGTGCCAGACGGGCTGTGGAGTACTCCCGATTCCCGGGCGTGTGGGGGTGCGACGTGAACGCGGCATGCCTTTTCCTTTTACTAGCAATGTGCCCGTGCGTTGCGACAGATCCAAAGTAGTAGAATAGTAGTATTTGTTCACAAACTTGAAAGAAATCACTATTGTTTTGATATACTCCTAATATATTACTCCCTCCGTACCTAAATATTTTTCTTTTTTGAGATTTCAAATGGACTATCACTGTCACATACGGATTATATAGACATATTCTAGTGTTTCTAGCAAGATGCCCGCGCGTTGCACGGAGTTGATGGAAAAGGTAAGCACAACTTATAAATTGATGGATGGAGTACTAGTTAAAGTGATGCATATAATTAAGCAAAGGGATCACACATGTCGGTATTGATTGGAACAAGAATGCAACATCACAATAAGAATTAAGGCCACGATGATGCAATCGCAGTGGTGGTTACAGAAGGCAAGACGAAAGATGGATCCATGAACGTACGACCTCCTCCTCCTCAACTTAATGCGTTGGGCCATCGACCGGTGGCTAAGGAGCGGCGGCTTTTGTGGCGAGGTCGAGGTGCTTCTCAGCAAAGGCATCCAAGGCTTCCAGCCGGTTGAGGAAGGCCAACGTCGTAGCGTCCTCACTGGCCTTGTAGATACCTATGTACACGATTTTCTCGTACATGTGGATGTGTAGGTCGACAAATTCTTGCAGGGCGAGGCGCCTCGCGGCGAGCGCGACTGATACGTCTCCGTCGTATCTATAATTTTTGATTGTTCCATGCCAATATTCTACAACTTTTATATACTTTTGGCAACTTTTTATACTATTTTTTGGGACTAAAATATTGATCCAGTGCCTAGTGCCAGTTCCTGTCTGTTGCATGTTTTTTTGTTTTGCAGAAACCCAATATCAAACGGAGTCCAAACGGGATAAAAACGGACGGAGATTTTTTTTGGAATATTTATGATTTTTGGGAAGTGAAATCAACGCGAAAGGGTGTCCGGGGTGGCCACGAGATAGGGGGGCGCGCCCTCACACCTTGGCGCGGCCTGGGCTCTCGTGGGCCACCCGTAAGGCAGTTGACGCTCTTTGTTTGGCACAAGAAAGCTAATTTTATGAGAATGATCTGGGCGAAAGATTCACCCCAATCGGAGTTATGGATCTCCGGATATTTAAGACACGGTGAAGGGGTAGAATCTGAGAACGTAGAAACAGAGAGATAGATCCAATCTCGGAGGGGCTCTTGCCCCTCCCACGCCATGGGAGCCAAGGACCAGAGGGGAAACCCTTCTCCCATCTAGGTTGAAGGTCAAGGAAGAAGAAGAAGAAGGGGGGCTCTCTCCCCCTTGCTTCCGGTGGCACCGGAACGCCGCCGGAGGCCATCATCATCACCGCGATCTTCACCAACACCAACGTCATCTTCACCAACATCTCCATCACCTTCCCCATCTATATTCAGCGGTCCACTCTCCCGCAACCCGCTGTACCCTCTACTTGAACATGGTGATTTATGCTTCATATTATTATCTAATGATGTGTTGCCATCCTATGATGTCTGAGTAGATTTTTGTTGTCCTATCGGTGATTGATGAATTGCTATGATTGGTTTGAGTTGCATGTTTTATTATTGGTGCTGTCCTATGGTGCCCTCGGTGTCGCGCAAGCGTGAGGGATTCCCGCTGTAGGGTTTGCAATATGTTTATGATTTGCTTATAGTGGGTTGCGTGAGTGACTGAAACACAAACCCGAATAAGTAGGTTGTTTGCGTATGGGATAAAGGGGACTTGATACTTTAATGCTATGGTTGGGTTTTACCTTAATGAATCTTTAGTATTTGCGGATGCTTGCTAGAGTTCCAATCATAAGTGCATATGATCCAAGTAGAGAAAGTATGTTAGCTTATTTCTCTCCCTCAAATAGAATTGCAATAGTGATTACCGGTCTAGTAACATAGTAAATTGCTTAGGGACAATTCCACAACTCTTATCACCAGTTTTCCACACTCGCTATAGTCTTTATGTAAATAGCCCCTAGTTTATATTTACGTGTTCTTTATTATTTTGCAAAGTTATCTAACAACACCTACAAAGTACTTCTAGTTTCATACTTGTTTTAGGTAAAGCGAACATCAAGCGTGCGTAGAGTCGTATCAGTGGTCGATAGGACTTGAGAGAGTATTTGTTCTACCTTTAGCTCCTCGTTGGGTTCGACACTCTTACTTATCAAAAGAGGCTACAACTATCCCGTATACTTGCGGGTCATCAAGACCTTTTTCTGGCGCCGTTGCCTGGGAGTCATAGCGTGGGGTGAATATTCTCGTGTGTGCTTGTTTGCTTTATCACTAAGTAATTTTTATTTGCTGTTCTTAGTTTTTCTCTATCTTTAGTTATAGATATCGAACGCAAAATACCAAAAAAATTAGGTGTACTTGCTACTCATTGAGATGGCGTAACTCCTAAGACCCTCGATTCTCATTACGCGAAAGATATTATGTACTACTTTGATAATCCTGAGAAAACCCCATTCAACTTTATAATGGGAGACACATTGGATCAACGTGAATACTTTAGGGATTATTGCTCGACACAAAAAGGGAAACTATTATGGGATCAATTTATTATGTTGCGTTGGTATGCCTGGAATCTATGCTTGAAATATGATATTACTTGTTGCTCTAGGATGAAGGCTCCACACCTTCCCTTTTCATGCAAATTTAATGATAATGAAACCTTAGCTTCTTATGCTAATGGTATATATGATTACTATGATGTGGAACAAATATTAGAATTTGTTGCTTTTAAGGCTGCTTATGAAATTGAATCTTTGTTTGAAAAGTATGAAGCTTTATATGATGATGCTTATAGGCCTGAAAATATTCTATACTTAGATATTGCTATGAAAATTATGAATACAATTACTATATTAATGCATTTATTGAGAAAGTCTCCGCTGTCCAAGAAGAGACTAATATTTTGCAGGAAGACATGGAAGAAGAAATTGATGAAACTGTGAGCTCATTGGATGAAAAAGATGATGAGGAGAGCGAAGAACAAAAGGAGGAAGAGCGGATTAGCTACCCGTGCCCACCTTCTAATGATAGTAACCCTCCAACTCATACATTATTTAATTCCCCTTCGTGCTTACCAAAGGATGATTGCTATGATGATTGCTATGATCCCTTGAATTTGTTTGAAATATCCCTTTTTGATGATGCTTGCTATGCTTGTGGCCAAGATGCCAATATGAATTATGCTTATGGAGATGAACTTGCTATAGTTCATTATGTTAAACATGAAATTGTTGCTATTGCACCCACGCATGATAGTCCTATTATCTTTTTGAATTCTCCAAACTACACTATATCGGAGAAGTTTGTGCTTATTAAGGATTATATTGATGGGTTGCCTTTTACCATTGCACTTGATGATTTTGATGAATGTAATATGCATGTGCTTGCTGCTCCTACTTGCAATTATTATGAGAGAGGAACTATTTGTCCACTTCTCTATGTTTCCCATACTATGAAATTGCAAGAAACTGCTTATACTATGCATTGGCCTTTACTATGTGTGCATGAATTGTTCTCTTATGACATGCCGATGCACATGAAGAGAGTTAGACTTCGTTGTTGCATGATATATGTTACTTTGTGCTCACTACTAAATTACAAATCATTGTTAATTAAAATTGGCTTTGATATACCTTGGGATCCGGGTGGATTCATTACTTGAGCACTAAATGCCTAGCTTAATGGCTTTAAAGAAAGCGCTGCCAGGGAGACAACCCAGAAGTTTTAGAGAGTCATTTATTTCTGTTGAGTGCTTTCATATAGTTTAAAAAATAAATAAAGAGGGTAACCTAAAACTTTTCAAAAAGGAAAGTGAAAGTAAGAAAGACAAGCATTGTTGAAGTGGGAGAGCTCCTTGAACTTTGTTCATGCTCACGGAAACTTTGTGAATCTTAATTACAGAAACTTTTCATCAAAAATAATTATCCCCTTGTACAATTCCATTGTATTATAAAAATAATGTGCCAAGGTTTGCCTTTAGGATGTTTACAATGCTTGTTGGTTCGTATGGTGCAGGACAGAAACTTTGGTAGTAGTGCGCGATTTTACATTTTTAACTGGCATCAAACGGTTCTGATTCCTTTTGCACTGTCTTACTATACAACTCGTTTATTTTTCTAATTTTTGTAGAATTTTTGGGGTACCAGAAGTATGGTGGATTTTCAGATTGCTACAGACCATTCTGTTTTTGACAGATTCTGTTTTTGATGCATAGTTTGCTTGTTTTGATGAATCTATCAATTTATATTAGTGGATTAAGCCATGGAAAAGTTATATTACAGTAGACACAATGCAAAAACAAAATATGAATTGGTTTGAAACAGTACTTAGAGTGGTGATTTGCTTTATTATACTAACGGATCTTACCGAGTTTTCTGTTGAAGTTTTGTGTGGATGAAGTTTCTAAACGGGGAGGTCTCGATATGAGGAAAAGGAAGAGAGGCAAGATCTCAAGCTTGGGGATGCCCGAGGCACCCCAAGTAAATATTCAAGGAGACTCAAGCGTCTAAGCTTGGGATGCCCCGGAAGGCATCCCCTCTTTCTTCAACAAGTACCGGTATGTTTTCGTATTCGTTTCGTTTATGCATTATGTGCAAGTCTTGGAGCGTCTTTTGCATTTAGTTTTCACTTTTCTTTTATGCACCATGCTGGTATGAGATAGTCCTTGGTTGATTTATAGAATGCTCATTGCACTTCACTTAAATCTTTTGAGTGTGGATTTATAGAATTCTTCATGTGCTTCACTTATATCATTTGAAGTTGGATTGCCTGTTTCTGTTTACATAGAAAACCGCCATTTGTAGAATGCTCTTTTGCTTCACTTATAATTGTTAGAGCATGGGCATATCTTTTGTAGAAAGAATTAAACTCTCTTGCTTCACTTATATCTATTTAGAGAGATGACAGGAATTGGTCATTCACATGGTTAGTCATAAAATCCTACATAAACTTGTTGATCGCTGAATATGATATGTTTGATTCCTTGCAATAGTTTTGCGATATAAAGGTGGTGATATTAGAGTCATGCTAGTGGGTGGTTGTGGATTGTAGAGACACTTGTGTTGAGGTTTGCAAGTCCCGTAGCATGGACGTATGGTAACCGTTGTGTGACAAATTTGAAGCATGGGGTGTTTCTTTGATTGTCTTCCTTATGAGTGGCGGTCGGGGACGAGCGATGGTCTTTTCCTACCAATCTATCCCCCTAGGGGCATGCGTAGTAGTACTTTGCTTCGAGGGCTAATAAACTTTTGCAATAAGCATATGAGTTCTTTATGACTAATGTGAGTCCATGGATTATACGCACTTTTACCTTTCCACCTTTGCTAGCCTCTTTGGTACCGCACATTGCCCTTTCTCACCTCGAGAGTTGGTGCAAACTTCGCCGGTGCATCCAAACCCTGTGATACGATACGCTCTATCACACATAATCCTCATTATATCTTCCTCAAAACAGCCACCATACCTACCTATCATGGCATTTCCATAGACATTCCAAGATATATTGCCATGCAACTTCCATCATCATCATATTCATGACTTGAGCATTCATTGTCATATTGCTTTGCATGATCGTAAGATAGCTAGCATGATGTTTTCATGGCTTGTCCGTTTTTTGATGTCATTGCTATGCTAGATCATTGCACATCCCGGTACACCGCCGGAAGCATTCATATAGAGTCATATCTTTGTTCCAGTATCGAGTTGTAATATCGAGTTGTAAGTAAATAAAAGTGTGATGATCATCATTATTAGAGCATTGTCCCCAAAAAGAAAAAGAAAAGAAAGGCCAAATAAAAAAAGAAAAAAAGAAAAAAAAGAAAAAAAGAAAATAAATAAAAAGGGGCAATGTTACTATCTCTTTTTCCACACTTGTGCTTCAAAGTAGCACCATGTTCTTCATGTAGTGAGTCTCATATCTTGTGCTTCAAAGTAGCACCATGTTCTTCATATAGATTGTCTCCTATGTTGTCTTTCATATACTAGTGGGAATTTTCATTATAGAACTTGGCTTGTATATTCCAACGATGGGCTTCCTCAAATGCCCTAGGTCTTCATGAGCAAGCAATTTGGATGCACACCCACTTAGTTTCTTTTGTTGAGCTTTCATACACTTATAGCTCTTAGTGCATCCATTGCATGGCAATCCCTACTCCTCGCATTGACATCAATTGATGGGCATCTCCATAGCCCGTTGATTAGCCGCGTCGATGTGAGACTTTCTCCTTTTTTGTCTTCTCCACATAACCTCCATCAATATATTCTATTCCACCTATAGTGCTATATCCATGGCTTGCGCTCATGTATTGCGTGAGGGTTGAAAAAGCTGAAGCGCGTTAAAAAGTATGAACCAATTGCTCGGCTTGTCATCGGGGTTGTGCATGATGGGGGCATTTTGTGTGACGAAAATGAAGCATGGCCAAACTGTATGATTTTGTAGGGATAAGCTTGCTTTGGCCTTGTTGTTTTGAAAAGACATGATTGCTTTATTGGTACGCTCAAAGTATTATTGTTTTTATGTCAAATGATAGACTATTGCTTTGAATCACTTGTGTCTTAATATTCATGCCATGATTAGATTACATGATCAAGATTATGCTAGGTAGCATTCCACATCAAAAATTATCTTTTTTTTATCATTTACCTACTCGAGGACGAGCAGGAATTAATCTTGGTGATGCTGATACGTCTCCGTCGTATCTATAATTTTTTATTGTTCCATGCCAATATTCTACAACTTTTATATACTTTTGGCAACTTTTTATACTATTTTTTGGGACTAACATATTGATCCAGTGCCCAGTGCCAGTTCCTGTCTGTTGCATGTTCTTTTGTTTCACAGAAACCCAATATCAAACGGAGTCCAAATGGGATAAAAACGGATGGAGATTTTATTTGGAATATTTATGATTTTTGGGAAGTGAAATCAACGCGAAACGGTGTCCGGGGTGGCCACGAGACAGGGGGGCGCGCCCTCCCCCCGAGCACGGCCTGGGCTCTCGTGGGCCACCCGTAAGGTGGTTGACGCTCTTCTTTTGGCGCAAGAAAGCTAATTTTATGAGAAAGATCTAGGCGAAAGATTCACCCCAATCGGAGTTACGAATCTCCGGATATTTAAGAAACGGTGAAGGGGTAGAATCTGAGAACGCAGAAACAGAGAGATAGATCCAATCTCGGAGGGGCTCTCGCCCCTCGTACGCCATGGGAGCCAAGGACCAGAGGGGAAACCCTTCTCCCATCTAGGGAGAAGGTCAAGGAAGAAGAAGAAGAAGGGGGCTCTCTCCCCCTTGCTTCTGGTGGCGCCGGAACGCCGCCGGAGGCCATCATCATCACCGCGATCTTCACCAACACCGCCGTCATTTTCACCAACATCTCCATCACCTTCCCCCATCTATATTCAGCGGTCCACTCTCCCGCAACCCGCTATACCCTCTACTTGAACATGGTGCTTTTTGCTTCATATTATTATCTAATGATGTGTTGTCATCCTATGATGTCTGAGTAGATTTTCGTTGTCCTATCGGTGATTGATGAATTGCTATGATTGGTTTGAGTTGCATGTTTTATTATTGGTGCTGTCCTATGGTGCCCTCCGTGTCGCGCAAGTGTGAGGGATTCCTGCTGTAGGGTTCGCAATATGTTTATGATTTGCTTATAGTGGGTTGCGTGAGTGACTAAAACACAAACCCGAGTAAGTAGGTTGTTTGCGTATGGGATAAAGGGGACTTGATACTTTAATGCTATGGTTGGATTTTACCTTAATGAATCTTTAGTATTTGCGGATGCTTGCTAGAGTTCCAATAATAAGTGCATATGATCCAAGTAGAGAAAGTATGTTAGCTTATGCCTCTCCCTCAAATAGAATTGCAATAGTGATTACCGGTCTAGTAACGTAGTCAATTGCTTAGGGACAATTCCACAACTCCTACCACCACTTTTCCACTCTCGCTATATTTACTTTATTGCATCTTTATCTAAACATCCCCTAGTTTATATTTACGTGTTCTTTATTATCTTGCAAAGTTATCCAACAACACCTACAAAGTACTTCTAGTTTCATACTTGTTTTAGGTAAAGCGAACGTCAAGCGTGCGTAGAGTCGTATCAGTGGCCGATTGGACTTGAGAGAGTATTTGTTCTACCTTTAGCTCCCCGTTGGGTTCGACACTCTTACTTATCAAAAGAGGCCACAACTATCCCGTATACTTGCGGGTCATCAGCGACCTCCAGGTGGACATTCTTCGTGGCGTCGGTGGGCAGTCGCAGGGCCACCAGTGCTTGAAAGAGGTTCTGGCCATGGAGCCCGATTAGGATGGTAGGCAATGGGGAGCCAGGGCGCGCGGGCTGGAGGAGTACGGCGATGTCGTCCGCGAGCTTCTTGAGGACGGTGAACTTGTTGCTAGTGGCAACGATCATCTGGTCCAAATGAGAGTCGTAGTTGGCGTCGACGGCGGCCATCCACCAGCCGGTCTCCACACCGTCTGGAGACGATCCTCGGCGCCGTGCCGCAGGCCGGCGTCGTGGATCGGACCATCTGGCGTAGCCGCTGGCCGCTCACGCGCATCCCCGCCATGGGTCTGGAGTGAGCTCTTTTGCGCTTAGTGTAGGTGCTTAGGCAAATGCTTAGGTGCGTATGATGTGGTAGATGCATTGGAATGGAGGGGCGCCTTTATATGAGGGCAATGAGGGCAAACTGCGTTGCATTCACATCATGCAGCCTATTTTCCAGGACCTCCTCCCATTACTTCCCTCATGCATTAACTGAAGGAGGATGCATTGCCCGTTCAACACATCGGGAACCGCTACTCCCTCCCTCGTTTGCATTAAAGCCGTATTGGGAACTGCACCGCCCGCTGTCAAATCGAATACTCCCTCCGTCTAGGTGAGTATTAAGTCATCTTACGAAAACCAAATACTCCCTCCTTTCCGGTTTACAGGGCTTATCTCAAAATTTTAGTTTTTTTCATTTTATAAGGCTCAATTTGGTTGTTCCCCATCACATGTTCAGATTCCAAGATGCATTAAATCATTGCATGAAAGTATTAAGAGAAAATTGACCAATGCATGTAATTTATGCATGCATGCATTGCAATTAATGCATTGGTAAACATTCTTTTTTGAGGAAAACAAGAGCATTAATTGGGTGCTTTTGCAAACTACAAAAAGTATTCCACCACTCACCATCTATCTTGGTTGGTGAGATTTTTGAATTGAGCCTTATAAACCGGAAAGGAGGGAGTAGTAAACACATAGGCGTGGTGCATTAACTCTCACGTTTTTTCTTATTTTTTGACATAAATAGAGCAATCAACCAATAAGAGATGTGGGGCTTGTATGCTTTTAATGACTTGAGACTATCAAACATGACATGCAGTGGTCAGTTCGTTGCACAAGAACAAATACAACCCATGTCAGCACACACGCATCTTATAGCATCACATCCAATGGCTATAAAAGATGAATGAGACCAAATTATATCTCATCCAGATGAGTTCTAGCAAAACTGTATTAATAATACTTAGTACTCCCGCGCCATGTATCATATATTAGTATCATGTAGTACTTTATTTATTGCCATGTATGACACATAGTACTCAACTCTCTCTCTCTTTCTTCATTTAGTTCTATGTCACCTCATCAAAATTGCTAACGCTAGTACCATTACAACCAGCCTTAGCAAATACTTTTTTCCTCTCCACCTTGGTCACCTAGACGGAGGGAATACTGCGCGGGCTTTTCCTGCGTGGTAGGCGGGGCAGTTCCGCCTAGTCGGTTCTATAGAGACGCGAGAAGACGAGGGAGTAGGCTGCTGCAAACGTAGGGCTGTGTGATTTGACAGCGAGTTACTGCTGGATAGGTGGGGCCCCGTGATTGACTTGCCATTATCATTTTAACTGCGGCGCTACGACCGGCGTGAGTCTCCCGATTCTTGACCACCTCCATACAGGTGCCTCTCCCAATGCTCCACCATGTAGTAGAGGCTGGCTCTTGCATGAGAGCCCACTTCTCCACCTTTTCCTTGCCTCTCTTTCCTCCACATATGCAAAAATGCCATGTAAAGCGCAGTATTGTACTTACTTGCTCCTATAGGTGCTTAAGCTTGCCACATAGGCATAAAGTCTGATGTGGCAAGTTAATCAAGAAGAGAGAGACTAGTTTGGTGACCCAAGGAAGAAACGGTGGTAAGCGCGTGTACCTAGGTGAAAAGACAATTTTGAGTCTATAGCTAATTAAATGAAGCAAACTTAGCAACACCATTTCATTGGAAGAGGTCACTCCTTGGCAAATGCAATAAATACTAGTACTCCCTGTGTCCCATAATATAAGAACGTTTTTGGCACTACACTAGTGTCAAAAACATTCTTATATTATGGGACGGAGGGAGTACGAAGAAATAGATGGAGAGAAGTAAAAAAATACACTTATAGCCAACCTTATAGCCAAAACCTTGTTGTAGTATGAGTGACTAAGTGATGACTATGTATGACATGCCAACATCAGATAGCCTAACGCACCATGTTAAATCTCCAAGGGCGCGACCGCGCGAGCGACGCGACGGTCGTGGTAGGCGCGACCATGATACGGGCTGTTGGCAGCCCTTGGATCTAAGATCAAACGGTCGCATGCTGAGTTGCTGAAAATTTGCAGAATAACCCTCCAGGATAGGATATTCACCCATAGGTCTAGAATCACGCCATGCAACCGTTCGATCTCAGATCCAAGGGATCTCGGAAGCCCGTATCATGGGAGAATGGAAAGCCACTACCCTGCCGTTCGCATGCTGGCAGTTCGCTCCTACTCGTCCCCGCACGTCCTTTAATACTACGATGGTTCGCTCCTAGTCGTCCCGTCCATTCACATTACGACAGTTCCACTAATCCTAACCCTCCTCCCAAATCCATGGCATCCCAAATCTCCCCGATCGGTGATGAGTACAAGGTTAGAACCATCATCGGCGATGAGTTCGACATCATCTACACCCGTTCTTCCGCGACAGTGAAAGGATGCCTTTCTCGCTTCAGACGCATGTTCGAAGACTCAGATGATGAGTGGGTCGCTGGGCTAGATATTGAGTACACCACAGTCCTGGGACGAGAGAAGGATCTAAAGGACGAAGAGAGGAAGAAGCTCGCCGTGATCCAGGTTTGCGTGCATGACTTATGCTTGGTCTACCACATATGCCATGCCGATGTTGAGTGCCAGGATTTTAAGGACTTCCTTGAGAGCAACCTAGTGAAATTCGTTACTATAGACTTTGGTAACGACAAAGAAGTCCTGCATAGGATAGGCCTCGTTGTAGGCAACACCTTCGACCTCCAGAAGAATCGGCTGGTGTCCTCTCGTCAGCCTTCAATGCTGACCCTGGCAGGAGCCATGGTTCATCCTTCGTACGGTAAACGGGAGAAACCTCCATACACGTTTCATCGTCATGCATGGCAGCGGAATGTACTAGATATAGACCACATCCACTACGCTGCAATGGATGGCTACCTTTGCTTCAATATCTACAAGGGTTGGATGAAGAGCAACAGCCACGTGTGCAGTTCAAGCAAAGAAGTATCGGCCAAGAGGAAGAGGGACAAGGACGAAGTCGAGAACGTGGACAAGGACTCCGAGTAAGGTGGCAGTGTCGTTGCTCATGGTGATTCTAATGCAGTGTCTACCGGTATAGTTGCAAAGTTTAATTTCAGGTGTGCTTAGTTTAATTTGAGGGGTGTGTTGTGCTGAGCCCCCAGCAGAACTATGTTATGTTTCTTCTTGTTACTTTAACTCTTCAGGTTGTACATACTAGTATTTCTTACATTTCATCTTTTAGTTGGTATAGTACTACCACTCGTTTCTTCACATTATATACGTACAATATATATGGCCAACATCATATAGCCAGCAGTTTAGTTGTCAAAGAATTTCAAGGTGCTTAGTTTTGTCAAAGAATTCCAGGGTGCTTAGTTTTATTTGAGGGATGGGTTGTGCACTTGTGCTGGACACCATTATTGTGACAAGCCTTTTTAATAGTACTATATGCATAATTTGGCGTCGAGCGCTCTCTATATGTACCACCTTTTTTTATTTTCAAGTTTTGCTCCATGGTGCAATCCATCGATACTACTACTGTACAAAAGTGGAGTATATACATTTTTTAAAAGGCTAGAGGGCGAGGCAGTCTAGCTCAGTCGGTTTCACGAGAGGCGAGGGCCTTTGTGATTTGACGGCTCATTACTGCTATCAAATCGAAAAGTACTGTGCCGCCCGCTGCACGCCCGACGCCTCCATTAAACCCCTCCATTAAACCCGCATGCAAACCGAGAATCCTACTCCGGCCACACGTCCGTTCATGAGCGGGCCGGAATTAAACGCAACACCGGCCGAGCTCCTCCCGTCCGCTCTCAGTTTAAACAAGGCCAGACGCCAGCCAAGCTCCTACCGTCCGCCCTCTATTTACACGAGGCCAGACAGACAGCGGGCAAGAATCGCACCCCTCCGCCGCTCCCCCATCTCCTCCTTCACCATTTTCTCCACTCTTTCGATGGCTTCCGATGAGCCGTTCTCCGGCATATTACCCGGTTGGGTGGCCCATCGAGCCCTCCGGATACGGGCGAGGCTGCTCGGTGCTTCACCAACCTCGCTTGGCCCGACGGAGCCAGTTGCCGCCCCAAGAAGGCGTGTGGTTTAGCAACTCGCTGCTCCAGTTCAGCTCGATGAGGAGTGGCGAGTTGCTCCATGCCGGCACGGCGGCGAGCACGCCGGTACGGGCGCCGTTGCTACCGCGTCGTACCGCGCCACCAGTGTCTGTGGTGGCCGTGCCTCCCGTGTCTGTGGGCGCACCTCCCGTGCCTGCGGTAGCGCCATGCAGGCAAAGACAAAAGCCGGGTGCGTGGAGAGCGACGAGTCGGTGGCTAGCTTCTCCGTGTCCACCGCCATCATCGAGGAGAAGTAGAACACGGGAGGCCACCGCCACTTGGGACCCATGAAGGCCACCGCCGAGGCGACGACCGCGGATTCAGGTGGTTTCTTTGCTGCTTCATCTCTTCCGAGGACCTTCGTCGACCCCGCAAATGTCTGACAGACATGAGGAAGACAAAGGGATCCGCGGGCTGCCATTTAGAACTAAAATAAGTCTAGATACATCCATTTCTAGGACAAGTATTTCCGGACGAAGGGAGTATTAATTATACAAGAGAGCCGGATTGGCACCTCTTAGTTCATGTAAATGTAATGAAATCCATCATGTTTATATGAAGATCCGGCTTTTTTATACGAAATCCTTCATGCTTATATGAAATCAGTCCGTGTTTGCACGAATTTCATCTGGTTGGTTAGAGTTGTAAAAATGTATGCCGCTGGCGTTTGATGCCGTCCTCCACGGAAGGAAGCGGGAAGAAATTTGCCGGCTGCCGTTGGAGATGCTCTTTATGCTGGAAATAATAGAGTGACATCCAATCCATTTGAGTTAATTGCCTGTATGATTGTCCCTCTATAAAAAGTTAATTGCATGTACAGTGTACACGTGACTTCCAGGGTGGCTACAGCTTCGTATAGAAAGTTAAAAAGAAACAAGTCCATCCTTAATCTTGTATTCTAAGTACTCTGTGGGTTCCACTGTCAGTACAGTAGCGAAAGAAGTATATATTAAATAAGCAGAGTAATATATAATATAAAAAACTAAAGTTAAAAGACACAATTCGAAATCATGTCATCGCGTTGTGAGCATCCGGCGCTAACCAGCCCAGCACATTTTTGTTGTAGACCATGCTGGAGATATATCTCCATGTCTACTCTTATATATACTCCATTCGTTCCTAAATATTTGTCTTTTTCAGATTTCAAATGGACTACCACATACGGATGTGTATGTAGACATATTTTAGAGTGTAGATTCACTCATTTTGCTCCATATGTCTTTTCAGGAAGGGGTCAGATTTGTCCTTGATTTATTTATGAGGTATCCAGATGGCACTGCACTGCCAAGAAAAGAGGGTAACATCAAAATTATGACTACTTTTTTGAGTATGTTGGTAAGGTCCGGTCATAGTGTAACGCCCCGGATCCGATGCGCCAGGTGTCTGCCAGTTATTCACTTTCGTTGCCATGTCATTTGCTTGCGTGTTGCACTTTGCCATGTCATCATATGCATTTCATATCATGTCATCATGCGCATTGCATTCGCATACGTGTTCGTCTCATGCATCCGAGCATTTTCCCCGTTGTCCGTTTTGCAATCCGGCACTCCTATGTCACCCGGCGTTCCCCTTTTACCTCTTTTCATGTGCGGGTGTTAAACATTCCCGGAATGGACCGAGGTTTGTCAAGTGGCCTTGGTATAGCACCGGTAGACCGCCTGTCAAATTTCGTGCCATTTGGAGTCCGTTTGATACTCCAACGGTTAACCGGGTAACCGCAAAGCCCTCTTTTATTGCAGCCCAACACCCCTTCCAAAGTGGCCCAAAACCCACCAAACTCCCCTCCATGCTCTCGGTCGTTCGATCACGATCGCGTGGCAGAAAACCGCTCCTCATTTGGACTCTCCTAGCTCCCTCTACCTATAAATATGTGCCTCCCCCGTCCAAATCGCAGATGAAACCCTAAGAATTTCCCCCGCCGCCACCGGACATGTCCAACTCCGGCCGGACACGTCCAGCTTCCACCTCACCCGGCGAATCACGCGCCGCCACGTCACCTTCCCTGCCGCCGCAGCCAACCGGCATCCTCCACGTTGCCCCGCGCCTACGCCCACTTCGCCGCACCAGCGCCGCGGCCCGCCCGGGTCCATCCGGAGCCCGCCCGGGCCCATCCGCCGCCGCGCCAGGCCCAGATCCGTGCTGCACCTCCCGCTCCGCTCCGTTTCCATGGCCTCGTCCCCGACCTCCGCCTCCGCCTCCGCCCGAGCTCCCGCCGGCGAGACGCCCTGCTGGCGACCAACTCCGGCGAGGCCAGGCCAGCCCCATCGCGGGACCTCCTCCCCGTGCCCCTGCTTCTCCTCCGAGGCTCTCCCTCACGATCTCTCTCTCTCTCCTGTGCCAGGACGCCATGGATGGGCGCCCCAAGCTCCACCGGCAACAGCGCCGCCCCGAGCTCCGTCCGCCGCTGCTCTTGCCCGGATCCGGTTGCCCATGGCCCGATCTACCCATTCCCGGCCATCCCGAGCCTCGTCGGAGTCCCACGCCCCTTCCTCGTCGCCGTTGACTTCCACCGGAGGCGTCCTATACGAGGAATGGATCTTCCCCGATCTGCTAGTTTTTTTTCGCGAGGTGAAATTCTGCTAAGTCCCCGGTTTATTTTGCATTATCATGTCATGTTTGACCTGCTGTATCTCTGCATCTGTAGCTCCGTTTCATGCGTGTAATATGTCAAATTGTTCGCCTCGACGAGTACTTCATTTCATTCCATTGCATCATTTTCATTTGAGCTCATCTTGATGCCCGAAATGCTGTTGGAAGAGGGCATGTTGATGTTAAACTGCTGAAACTGTTATAACTTGCTCATTTGTCATTTTTGCCATGCTTGATGTGTGCATCCTATGAGGTTGATGTCTTCATGTGTGTTAATCTATGCCATGTCATCTTTCCAGGGGTGTATGCCATGTATTTTTGTGATCAATGTGGTGACTAGCACAAGCATGCAAACTAGGCTTCGTGATATTGCTGATTTTAGTCCCTGTTCTGCTGTTATTTTGATGCCATCTAAACTTGATGCTACAGAGAGATCCATGCATATTTTGAGATACTTCAGTAAGGGTGTTTTGAACATATGGTTATTGTCTATCTATTCATGCCCTTGTTTGCAATTTTGGAGTTGTCTAGCATGTCATTTTGGTGCTCTACTTTTGCTTCAAAATGTTTCCTGGCAGATTGTTTACATGTTATTCAATTTGGCCAAGCTTGCTATAGTTGATCCTTGCATGCTATAGACTTGTTCTTGCCTTGGTTGGTTTCACAAACATGCCTTCTTGATGATTCTATGCTTATCTTGTCATGCAATGACTTGTGGTGAGTGAATCGAGCCTGTTAAGTAGTGTACTTGCTGTTGCTGTTTTGCTAGGCTGAATCTGTTATTTCGTGATGCTATATAAACATGTTGCTACTAATCATTCTATGCATAATCTGGAGATGTCCTATAAACATGTTTTGATCTACATGTCATTCTCTATCCATTCATGCCCTTGGTTGCAATTATAGCCTACTGGAACATGTTGTTATCTTGCTCCAAAGTTGCTTGATAATGTTGCTATCAGCCTGTTAACATTAAGTTCACTAGTTCCCATGTGTTTTGCTAGTGTTCCATGCACCCTATGACCTTGCTATTGCCATGCTTAGCTTCATAAACATGTCTTCTTACTATTGATTGCCTTGTCATGCCATGTATTGCTCTGTGGTGAGTGGTTCAAGCTCACCAATATGCCTACTTATTGTTGTTCCTGCCATGTTTGAATCTGTAATATAACTTGCCATGTTTACATGGGTGCCATCATATTTTCTATACCTTTTTGGCTCATGGACAGTAAGGGACTTTTGATCTATGCAATTAGTAGATTCATTCCATGCCTTTGTTTGCCATGATATGTTCCTGTAACATGTTGTTTGCTTGCTCTAAACATTGCAACCTGATGTTATTTCTGCTAAAGTCTGAAACTGTTATTATTTGCAATCTTTCCATGTCTTTTGAGCATGTTCTAGTTGTTTCTGGAGATAGCTCAGTGTTCATGTTTTGTTATAATTTACCTATACTCCATGCCCATGCCTTTTGTTATTATGTTGGGGTGCTGTACCATATTGTTTTGATGCTTGCAATATGCCTAGTTGCTGTTATGGACAGATTGTTGCTATGACTTGTATAGTGTGCATGTGTTGAACCGTTGCTCCGTTTTGAGTGTGCTCTATATGAAACTTGCTTGGTTTTGCATGTAGTTTCATATTACCATGTTGCATACTTGTTGGTGTGTTTGCTTGATGTTTGGGTGCATTTTGCATCAATGCCATGTTTAACTTGTTTTGCTCATATCTTCTAGGCCATAGCTCCGAACTAAATGAACTTTATATGTAACTTGACTAGAATTTCGTGTAGATCCTCTTGGTGCTCTTTAACTTTCTGTTTAGCAACTTGAACATAAGGTTTATTCAGTTCTGGACAAATTTCGAAATTTGCATATGAGGGCTTACCGGAATTGTTATATGTTGTTCCCGGCCTCATTTAAACTTGCCTTGATGTGTTGTTCTTGTTTGCATCATCTCTTGCCATGAGTAGCTTCATGTAGCTTTGTCATGCATCATGCTTGTTGTGCATCATGCCTTGTTCATGTGTGGTGTGTTTACCTATGTTGTGTGCTTCTTCTTGTTAGTTCCTGTTTCGTTGCGATCGTGAGGATTTGTTCGTCTACGGTTGGTTCGGCTTCATCCGTTTGTCTTCTTCATGGACTCGTTCTTCTTCCTTGCAGGATTTCAGGCAAGATGACCGCTACCCTGGATCTCACTACTATCATTGCTATGCTAGTATCTTCGTTCTATCGCTATGCTGCGTTACCTATCATTTGCTCTTCAAGCCTCCCAAATTGCCATGAACCTCTAACCTTTGACACCATTCCTAGAAAACCATTGCTTGGCTATGTTACCGCTTTGCTCAGCCCCTCTTATAGCATTGTTAGTTGCAGGTGAAGTTGAAGATTGCTCCATGGTGAACAGGGTTATGTTGGGATATCACAATATCTCTTATATTATTAATGCATCTATATATTTGGTAAAGGGTGGAAGGCTCGGCCTTTTGCCTGGTGTTTTGTTCCACTCTTGCCACCCTAGTTTCCGTCATACCGGTGTTATGTTCCCGGATTTTGCGTTCCCTACGCGGTCGGGTGATTTATGGGACCCCCCTGACAGTTTGCTTTGAATAAAACTTGTCCAGCAAGGCCCAACCTTGGTTTTACCATTTGCCTCACCACCACCTATCCCTTTCCCTTGGGTCGGCCAACCTAGGGGTCATCTTTATTTTAGCCCCCCCGGGCCAGTGCTTTTCTAAGTGCTGGTCCGAACTAGAGTCCTTTGCAGCGCCCCCTCAAGGAAACTTGAGGTCTGGTTTTAGTTGTACGGAGTGCTCATCCGGTGTTGCCCTGAGAACGAGATATGTGCAGCTCCTATCGGGATTGTCGGTGCATCGGGCGGCTTTGCTGGTCTTGTTTTACCATTGTCGAAATGTCTTGTAAACCGGGATTCCGAGACTGATCGGGTCTTCCTGGGAGAAGGTCTATTCCTTCGTTGATCGCGAGAGCTTGTCATGGGCTAAGTTGGGATACCCCTGCAGGGTTTAAACTTTCGAGAGCTGTGCCCGCGGTTATGTGGCAGATGGGAATTTGTTAATGTCCGGTTGTAGATAACTTGACACCAGATCCGAATTAAAACGCATCAACCGTGTGTGTAGCCGTGATGGTCCCTTCTCGGCGGAGTCCGGGAAGTGAACACGGTTTCTGTGTTATGTTTGACGTAAGTAGGTGTACAGGATCACCTCTTGATCATTGCTAGCTTCACGACCGTTCCTTTGTTTCTCTTCTCGCTCTCATTTGCGTATGTTAGCCACCATATATGCTTAGTCGCTGCTGCAACCTCACCACTTGACCCCTTCCTTTCCCATTAAGCTTTGCTAGTCTTGATACCCATGGTAATGGGATTGCTGAGTCCTCGTGGCTCACAGATTACTACAACAACAGTTGCAGGTACAGGTTATGCGATGATCATGATGCGAGAGCGATGTTTGCTTGTTTTGGAGTTCTCCTTCTGCTTCTTCTTCGATCAGGGGATGGGTTCCAGGTCGGCAGCCTGGGCTAGCAGCGTGGATATTGTTTGAGTTTCTATTTATGATTCATCCGTAGTCGGATGTTGTTCTTGTATATTGTATTGTTGTATTCATGTGGCATTGTATGCCTTTTGTATGTATCCCCATCTATTATGTAATGTTGATGTAATGATATCCACCTTGCAAAAGCGTCTCAATATGCGGGTCTATCCTTGGTGGGACCTTCGAGTTCCTCTTGGATAGGGTCGCATATTGGGCGTGACAAGTTGGTATCAGAGCCTCGACCGACCCTAGGAGCCCCCTTGATTAATCGTGTAGTTTTGCCGTTGTTGAGTCTAGAAGAAAACTATTTTCGGAGTCTAGTTATATCGGAGAGTACGAATTCTTTTTACTCCTCAGCTCCTTTCGTCGCTCTGGTGAGGAATCTTGACGTAGGTGTTTTAAATTACTCCTCTTCCCTTTCAAATTTTTCTTTAAGTTCACGCGGTTAGTTTTCGTTCGTTGGTTCTCAGCTCTTTTATCCGGTGCAATTCCCGTCAAGTTGACTCGAGTCTCTTCATCTTTGAGTTCAATCCTCAGTTGTTTTCTTTTCCCAGCCGCCCACCCTTCTTCCTCTCGGAACCGGAGTCCGTAATCGAGTATCCATCCTACTCATGCGAATCTTTGTTTTCTTTCCTCAATGATTTCAACCGGTGTTTTCTCTTCAAGATATTCGTCGATTTCGCCTTCCGAGTTTCTTTTGTTTTCCCGCCCTCCCCCCTTTTTTCTTCCCGGAGTCTGACTCTCTTTCGAGCATCAATTTCATTCATATGGGAACCTCTTCAGTCTTCCCTCAATCATTTCAACCGGTGAATTGTCGTTTCGTTTGTCATTCTTCATCCTTTCTTTTTCCGGTGCTCTCAATTCAAGTTTTTCGGGTTGATCATATTCTTTTTCCTTGGCTCAAGTGTTTTTCCTTGCTCGTTCGCCTCTCGCCAGCTTATCCTTCCGGAGTGCTCAAGATATCTCAGGAGATTCGTCTGTGTTCGAATTAATTCGAGGTGGTCACCTCATTCAAATATTTCAATTGTTCCGGTGCATCTTTTATCTGTTCAACATCCTTTCCAACGGTTGTTTTCTTTAGTGGGCCCTAACCCACAGGTCTTTTTCCAGGAACTTACCTCACTCTTCTAATTCCCCCGGAGTTATTCTAAATTCTTTTCAAGTGTGACGTAATAAATGAATTTCATCAGTCGCATGCCCTTCCAAGATCGATTTCAAATCATTTTCATGGTTGGCTCAACCTTCCCGTTGTTCATTCTCCCGAAGTTCTTGTTTCACCTCATCCCTTTTTTCCCTTCCGTCTCGGTCCTAAGATCTCGGGACGAGATCTCTTGTTAGTGGAGGAGTGTTGTAACGCCCTGGATCCGATGCGCCAGGTGTCTGCCAGTTATTCGCCTTCGTTGCCATGTCATTTGCTTGCGTGTTGCACTTTGCCATGTCATCATATGCATTTCATATCATGTCATCATGCGCATTGCATTCACATACGTGTTCGTCTCATGCATCCGAGCATTTTCCCCGTTGTCCGTTTTGCAATCCGGCACTCCTATGTCACTCGGCGTTCCCCTTTTACCTCTTTTCATGTGTGGGTGTTAAACATTCTCGGAATGGACCGAGGTTTGTCAAGCGGCCTTGGTATAGCACCGGTAGACCGCCTGTCAAGTTTCGTGCCATTTGGAGTCCGTTTGATACTCTAACAGTTAACCGGGTAACCGCAAAGCCCTCTTTTTTTGCAGCCCAACACCCCTTCCAAAGTGGCCCAAAACCCACCAAACTCCCCTCCATGCTCTCGGTCGTTCAATCACGATCACGTGGCCGAAAACCGCTCCTCATTTGGACTCTCCTAGCTCCCTCTACCTATAAATATGTGCCTCCCCCGTCCAAATCGCAGATGAAACCCTAAGAATTTCCCCCGCCGCCACCGGACATGTCCAACTCCGGCCGGACACGTCCAGCTTCCACCTCACCCGGCGAATCACACGCCGCCACGTCACCTTTCCTGCCACCGCAGCCAACCGGCGTCCTCCACGTCGCCCCGCGCCTGCGCCCACTTCGCCGCACCAGTGCCGCGGCCCGCCCGGGCCCATCCGGAGCCTGCCCGGGCCCATCCGCCGCCGCGCCAGGCCTGGATCCGTGCGGCGCCTCCCGCTCCGCTCCGTTTCCATGGCCTCGTCCCCGACCTCCGCCTCCACCTCCGCCCGAGCTCCCGCCGGCGAAACGCCCTGCCGGCGACCAACTCCGGCGAGGCCAGGCCAGCCCCATCCCGGGACCTCCTCCCCGTGCCCCTGCTTCTCCTCCGAGACTCTCCCTCACGATCTCTCTCTCTCTCTTTCCTGTGCCAGGATGCCATGGATGGGCGCCCCAAGCTCCACCGGCAACAGCTCCGCCCCGAGCTCCGTCCGCCGCTGCTCTTGCCCGGATCCGGTTGCCCATGGCCCGATCTACCCATTCCCGGCCATCCCGAGCCTCGTCGGAGTCCCATGCCCCTTCCTCGTCGCCGTTGACTTCCACCGGAGGCGTCCTGTACGAGGAATGGATCTTCCCCGACCTGCTAGTTTTTTTTTCGCGAGGTGAAATTCTGCCAAGTCCCCGGTTTATTTTGCATTATCATGTCATGTTTGACCTGCTGTATCTCTGCATCCGTAGCTCCATTTCATGCGTGTAATATGTCAAATTGTTCGCCTCGACGAGTACTTCATTTCATTCCATTGCATCATTTTCATTTGAGCTTATCTTGATGCCCGAAATGCTGTTGGAAGAGTGCATGTTGATGTTAAACTGCTGAAACTGTTATAACTTGCTCATTTGTCATTTTTGCCATGATTGATGTGTGCATCCTATGAGGTTGATGTCTTCATTTGTGTTGATCTATGCCATGCCATCTTTCCAGGGGTGTATGCCATGTATTTTTGTGATCAATGTGGTGACTAGCACAAGCATGCAAACTAGGCTTCGTGATATTGCTGATTTTAGTCCCTGTTCTGCTGTTATTTTGATGCCATGTAAACTTGATGCTATAGAGAGATCCATGCATATTTTGAGATACTTCAGTAAGGGTGTTTTGAACATATGGTTATTGTCTATCTATTCATGCCCTTGTTTGCAATTATGGAGTAGTCTAGCATGTCATTTTGGTGCTCTACTTTTGCTTCAAAATGTTTCCTGGCAGATTGTTTACATGTTATTCAATTTGGCCAAGCTTGCTATAGTTGATCCTTGCATGCTATAGACTTGTTCTTGCCTTGGTTGGTTTCACAAACATGCCTTCTTGATGATTCTATGCTTATCTTGTCATGCAATGACTTGTGGTGAGTGAATCGAGCTTGTTAAGTAGTGTACTTGCTGTTGCTGTTTTGCTAGGCTGAATCTGTTATTTCGTGATGCTATATAAACATGTTGCTACTAATCATTCTATGCATAATCTGGAGATGTCCTATAAACATGTTTTGATATACATGTCATGCTCTATCCATTCATGCCCTTGGTTGCAATTATAGCCTGCTGGAACATGTTGTTATCTTGCTCCAAAGTTGCTTGATAATGTTACTATCAGCCTGTTAACATTAAGTTCACTAGTTCCCATGTGTTTTGCTAGTGTTCCATGCACCCTATGACCTTGATATTGCCATGCTTAGCTTCATAAACATGTCTTCTTACTGTTGGTTGCCTTGCCATGCCATGTATTGCTCTGTGGTGAGTGGTTCAAGCTCACCAACATGCCTACTTATTGTTGTTCCTGCCATGTTTGAATCTGTAATATAACTTGCCATGTTTACATGGGTGCCATCATATTTTCTATACCTTTTTGGCTCATGGTCAGTAAGGGACTTTTGATCTATGCAATTAGTAGATTCATTCCATGCCTTTGTTTGCCATGATATGTTCCTGTAACATGTTGTTTGCTTTCTCTAAACATTGCAACCTGATGTTATTTCTGCTAAAGTCTGAAACTGTTATTATTTGCAATCTTTCCATGTCTTTTGAGCATGTTCTAGTTGTTTCTGGAGATAGCTCAGTGTTCATGTTTTGTTATAATTTACCTGTACTTCATGCCCATGTCTTTTGTTATTATGTTGGGGTGCTGTAGCATATTGTTTTGATGCTTGGAATATGCCTAGTTGCTGTTATGGACAGATTGTTGCTATGACTTGTATAGTGTGCATGTGTTGAACCGTTGCTCCGTTTTGAGTGTGCTCTATATGAAACTTGCTTGGTTTTGCATGTAGTTTCATATTACCATGTTGCATCCTTGTTTTGGTGTGTTTGCTTGATGTTTGGGTGCATTTTGCATCAATGCCATGTTTAACTTGTTTTGCTCATATCTTCTAGGCCGTAGCTCCGAACTAAATGAACTTTATATGTAACTTGACTAGAATTTCGTGTAGATCCTCTTGGTGCTCTTTAACTTGCTGTTTAACAACTTGAACATAAGGTTTATTCAGTTCTGGACCAATTTCAAAATTTGCATATGAGGGCTTACCGGAATTGTTATATGTTGTTCCCGGCCTCATTTAAACTTGCCTTGATGTGTTGTTCTTGTTTGCATCATCTCTTGCCATGAGTAGCTTCATGTATCTTTGTCATGCATCATGCTTGTTGTGCATCATGCCTTGTTCATGTGTGGTGTGTTTACCTATGTTGTGTGCTTCTTCTTGTTAGTTCCTGTTTCGTTGCGATCGTGAGGATTCGTTCGTCTACGGTTGGTTCGGCTTCATCCGTTTGTCTTCTTCATGGACTCGTTCTTCTTCCTTGCGGGATTTCAGGCAAGATGACCGCTACCCTGGATCTCACTACTATCATTGCTATGCTAGTAGCTTCGTTCTATCGCTATGCTGCGTTACCTATCATTTGCTCTTCAAGCCTCCCAAATTGCCATGAACCTCTAACCTTTGACACCATTCCTAGCAAACCATTGCTTGGCTATGTTACCGCTTTGCTCAGCCCCTCTTATAGCGTTGTTAGTTGCAGGTGAAGTTGAAGATTGCTCCATGGTGAATAGGGTTATGTTGGGATACCACAATATCTCTTATATTATTAATGCATCTATATATTTGGTAAAGGGTGGAAGGCTCGGCCTTTTGCCTGGTGTTTTGTTCCACTCTTGCCACCCTAGTTTCCGTCATACCGGTGTTATGTTCCCGGATTTTGCGTTCCTTACGCGGTCGGGTGATTTATGGGACCCCCCTGACCGTTCGCTTTGAATAAAACTTGTCCAGCAAGGCCCAACCTTGGTTTTACCATTTGCCTCACCACCACCTATCCCTTTCCCTTGGGTCGGCCAACCCAGGGGTCATCTTTATTTTAGCCCCCCCGGGCCAGTGCTTGTCTAAGTGCTGGTCCGAACTAGAGTCCTTTGCAGCGCCCCCTCAAGGAAACTTGAGGTCTGGTTTTAGTTGTACGGAGTGCTCATCCGGTGTTGCCCTGAGAACGAGATATGTGCAGCTCCTATCGGGATTGTCGGCGCATCGGGCGGCTTTGCTGGTCTTGTTTTACCATTGTCGAAATGTCTTGTAAACCGGGATTCCGAGACTGATCGGGTCTTCCTGGGAGAAGGTCTATTCCTTCATTGATCGCGAGAGCTTGTCATGGGCTAAGTTGGGACACCCCTGCAGGGTTTAAACTTTCGAGAGCCGTGCCCGCGGTTATGTGGCAGATGGGAATTTGTTAATGTCCGGTTGTAGATAACTTGACACCAGATCCGAATTAAAACGCATCAACCGTGTGTGTAGCCGTGATGGTCCCTTCTCGGCGGAGTCCGGGAAGTGAACACGGTTTCTGTGTTATGTTTGATGTAAGTAGGTGTTCAGGATCACCTCTTGATCATTGCTAGCTTCATGACCATTCCTTTGTTTCTCTTCTCGCTCTCATTTGCGTATGTTAGCCACCATATATGCTTAGTCGCTGCTGCAACCTCACCACTTTACCCCTTCCTTTCCCATTAAGCTTTGCTAGTCTTGATACCCATGGTAATGGGATTGCTGAGTCCTCATGGCTAACAGATTACTACAACAACAGTTGCAGGTACAGGTTATGCGATGATCATGACGCGAGAGCGATGTTTGCTTGTTTTGGAGTTCTCCTTCTGCTTCTTCTTCGATCAGGGGATAGGTTCCAGGTCGGCAGCCTGGGCTAGCAGGGTGGATATTGTTTGAGTTTCTGTTTATGATTCATCCGTAGTCGGATGTTGTTCTTGTATGTTGTATTGTTGTATTCATGTGGCATTGTATGCCTTTTGTATGTATCCCCATCTATTATGTAATGTTGATGTAATGATATCCACCTTGCAAAAGCGTCTCAATATGCGGGTCTATCCTTGGTGGGACCTTCGAGTTCCTCTTGGATAGGGTCGCATATTGGGCGTGACACATAGTCACTTGTTGAAATCTCTAAAAAGACAAATACTCCCTCCTTCCGGAAATACTTGTCATCAAAATGGATAAAAGGAAATGTATCTAGACGTATTTTAGTTTTAGATACATCTCTTTTTATCCATTTTGATGACAAGTATTTTCGGACGGAGGGAGTAGAAAACAGAGTTGGTGATGATGGTGTGCGTGCCATCCTGCAATATAGGCCGTCGGATTTATATCTAATGGATAGGAAAGAAACTATGACAATTTTGCAAAAATATACCCACACGTCTCTCCACGTTCGCAAATAAGGCCTTCTCTCGTTCAACCTTTTCTCTCACAAGATAAACTACTCATACAAATGTATCTTGATGTTCCGTGCAACGCACGGGCAGCTAGCTAATTTCTTTTAAAATAGTTGCTGTGAAAATTGGGTTGAAGTGATATATTTTATGTCTGCCCCGAATGATTTCAGATTCACTAGTAGTAACAAAGAAAAGGTTGCCTTGTTAATTAACAAAAAACAAGGTGAAAACTATCACATGAGGCCGGTAAAAACAAGGCACACTGGGTTCAGCGTCATTGTCACTACAGCTGTGCGCGCGCGAGAAGTCTACATATTGAGGGGGCTACCAAGCAAGGCACCAAGACGGAATGTTTGAGAGAGAAACCAATTGACAGATTATGATCAGATCGAGTTGTCACCCTTCTGTTGTCATTGTTGGGGGGGGGGGGAGGGAGAGAAAGACGTATCGAGAGTGTGCGCAGTAGGCACAGAGGCAAAACTAGCGAGTGTGTGTGTGTGTGTGTGTGTGTGTGTGTGTGTGTGTGTGTGTGTTTGAAAGAGGAGTAGATAGATTATTATCAAGATCGATGTGCCATCCTACTCCTTCGGTGCCGGGTAGTGTGTGTGTGTATGTTTGAGAGAGAAGCCAGTCGATAGATTAGTATCAAGATCGAGGTGTCACCCTACTCCTTCGGTGTTGGGAAGTGTGGGTGTGGGGGGTGAGGGAGTCCTGGATTAGGGGGTATCTGGACAGCCGGACTATATACTTTGGCCAGACTGTTGGACCGTGAAGATACAAGACTCAAGACTTCGTTCCGTGTCCGGATGGGACTCTCCTTTGTGTGGAAGACAAGCTTGGCGATCCGGATATTAGATCTCCTTCTTTGTAACCGACTCTGTGTAAACCCTAGCCCCCTCCGATGTCTATATAAACCGGAGGGTTTAGTCCGTGGTAGGACAATCATAATCATCATAGGCTAGCTTCTAGGGTTTAGCCTCTACGATCTCGTGGTAGATCAACTCTTGTAATACTCATATCATCAAGATCAATCAAGCAGGAAGTAGGGTTTTACCTCCATCGAGAGGGCCCGAACCTGGGTAAAACATTGTGTCCCTTGCCTCCTGTTACCATTGGCCTTAGACGCACAGATCGGGACCCCCTACCCGAGATCCGCCGGTTTTGACACCGACATTGGTACTTTCATTGAGAGTTCCTCTATGTCGTCGCTGCAAGGCTCGATTGCTCCTTCAATCATCAACAACAACGCTGTCCAGGGTGAGACTTTTCTCCCCGGACAGATCTTCATGTTCGGCGGCTTCGCACTGCGGGCCAATTCGCTTGGCCATATGGAGCAGATCGATAGCTACGCCCCTGGCCAGCAGGTCAGGTTCGGAAACTTGAACTATACGGTCGATATCCGCGGAGACTTGATCTTCGACGGATTCGGGCCTACGCCGGGAGCGCCGAACAGTCACGACGAGCACGGCCTAGTCCTGCTGTCAGACAATACTCGGGATATCGCACCTGCAGGAGCTCCGGACCTAAATCTGGGGCAGATTGCGTCGTCCGGGGACGGGTGGATAGACCCTGACTCTAAGGCCGCGCACTCATCGGCGGTAGAGCCGAACACAGACTCCACCCCCAAGAAAGCCTGTGTCACCGGACCCCTGGACTCGTGTCCAGCTGTAGGTTCCAGACTGCGCGCCCCCGAGCCCGCCGAATCTGGTTGGGCTCCGGTAATGGAGTTCACCGCTGTGGATATCTTCCAGCACTCGCCCTTCGGCGACATGCTGAACTCATTAAAGTCTCTCTCTTTGTCAGGAGACTCTCGGCCGAACTATGTCCGGCTCGAGTGGGAAGCAGGCGACGGGGGATTCGTTGCCCACCCACCACCCACTTCATTGCCACTGTCGATGATTTGACCAACGTGCTTGACTTCGACTCTGAAGACATCGACGGTGTGGACGACGATGTAGGAGAAGAACAGGAACCACCGCCCATGGGGCGCTGGACAACCACCTCCTCGTACGATATATATATGGTGGACACTCCAAAAGAAACCAATGGCGATGAGGCAATGGAGGATAACCCCTCAAGGAAGAAAGCAAAGCATGGGCGTCATCGGCGCTGCTCCAAGCCCCGCCACAACAATACCGGCACGGGAGACGAAAACAAATCGGATGGTGCTAAAGATGAATACAACCCAGATCAGCCTGCCTTCGAGTAGGCCGAACAGGAAGACGGGCAAGTCAGCCCAGACGAACATGCGACGGACGGATACCAGGAGGAGGACAACTACATGCCCCCTCCGAAGACGAGATAAGCCTCGGCGACGATGAATTCGGCGTGCCTGAGGATCCTGTAGAGCAGGAGCGCTTCAAGCGCCGGCTTATGGCCACTACGAGGAGCCTGAAAAAGAAGCAGTAGCAGCTTCAAGTTGATCAAGATCTGCTCACAGACAGATGGACTGAAGTCCTGGCAGCCGAGGAATACGGACTCGAGCGCCACACCAAAGGTTACCCAAAGCACAAGTTGCTACCTCAACTCGAGGAAGAGCCTGTACTACCAGCACAGGACGAGGTTGATCGGCCACCTCGTGGCCGGGATAAAACGGCGTATCAGCCCGAATACCAGCCCGTACCCCCACGCCAACACACTACGGCCCGGGGCAATAGGCAGGACCTGCGAGACATACTGGAAAACAAGGCAGGACAGCAAAGACCGATATACGAATCGCGGGGGCGCGCCCCAACACGTGACGATGATCGTCACGCCGGATACACTATCAACAAATCCGGCCGGGCCGAGCATAGCCAACCAGACTTATTTGAACTGCGTAGCCACATAGCTCGGCATAGAGGCGCCGCACACCCCCTCTGCTTCACTGACGAAGTGATGGATCACGAATTCCTAGAAGGGTTTAAACCCGTAAACATTGAATCATGCGATGGCACAACAGACCCCACAGTATGGATCGAAGATTTCCTTCTCCACATTCACATGGCCCGCGGTGACGATCTACACGCCATCAAATATCTTCCCCTTAAGCTCAAAGGACCGGCCCGACACTGGCTAAATAGCCTGCCGGCAAATTCCATCGGCAGTTGGGAAAACCTGGAGGACGCGTTCCTCAACAACTTCCAGAGCACGTACGTGCGACCACCGGATGCTGATGACTTGAGTCACATTACCCAACAGCCTGGAGAGTCAGCCAGAAAATTCCGGACTCGGTTCCTAACTAAAAAGAACCAAATTGTCGACTGTCCGGACGCCGAAGCCTTGGTGGCCTTTAAGCATAATATCCGCGACGAGTGGCTCGCCCGACACCTCGGCCAGGAAAAGCCGAAGTCCATGGCGGCCCTCACGACACTCATGACCCGCTTTTGCGCGGGCGAGGACAGCTGGTTGGCCCGCAGTAGCACCATGCCAATAAACTCCGGCACTTTAGATATCCGCGACAATAACGGCAAGCCACGGTGCAACAGACATAAGCATCGGAACAATGGCGACAACATCAAAGACACGGCAGTCAACGCCGGATTCAGTGGCTCAAAATCCGGTCAGCGGAAAAAACCATTCAAAAGAAACAATCAGGGATCGTCCAGTCTGGACCGCATACTTGATCTCTTGTGCCAAATTCACGGCACTCCGGATAAGCCAGCAAACCACGCTAACAGAAATTGCTGGGTGTTCAAACAAGCCGACAAAATAAATGCCGAAAACAAGGACAAGGGGCTGCACAACGACGATGACGAGGAGCCCCGGCGTCCGAACACAGGGGGACAGAAGAAATCCCCCCCAGGTGAAAACGGTCAATATGATCTATGCCACCCACATTCCCAAACGGGAACGAAAACAAGCACTAAGGGACGTTTATGCGATGGAGCCAGTCGCCCCAAATTTCAACCCATGGTCAGCCTGTCCGATCACTTTTGATCGTAGGGATCACCCTACCATTATCCGTCACGGCGGTTCAGCCGCATTGGTCCTCAACCCAATCATTGATGGATTCCACCTTACGCGAGTCCTTATGGACGGTGGCAGTAGCCTGAACCTGCTTTATCAGGACACAGTGCGCAAAATGGGCATCAATCCCTCAAGGATCAAGCCCACCAAAACCACCATCAAAGGTGTAATTCCAGGAGTAGAGGCCCGTTGTACGGGCTCAATAACACTGGAAGTGGTCTTCGGATCCCGAATAACTTCCGAAGCGAGGAGTTAATCTTTGACATCGTCCCTTTCCGTAGTGGCTATCATGCACTGCTCGGACGAACCGCATTCGCTCGATTCAATGCGGTACCACACTATGCATACTTCAAGCTCAAGATGCCAGGACCTCACGGGGTTATAACAGTCAATGGAAACACAGACCGCTCTCTCTGTACAGGAGCACATTGCGGCCCTCATGGCAGAAGTACAAAGCAGCCTTCTCCGGCAAACCACTAATCCGGCGACAACAACCCCGAACACCGTCAAGCTAGTCCGGAGCACCCCGCAACAGGATCGCCAGGCATGCGAAAAGCGCGACTAGCAGTCCGGCCTCTGCCCTAGTCCCATTCAAGCAACATTTGTGCCGCGCGTACACAATTACGCACTCAAAATACCATGGGCATAGGTGGAGGCGCAATGGTGATGCGGTCAATAGTGCGGTTCAACCGCAATATACTTTAATAACCCCCTTTTCTCTTTCAGGACCCTACTTTCGGGCAGCCTCTTCAGAGAGTCGAATCATCGGACTCATCTCAGGAGGGAAAACCAAGGAGGCAAAAGGCTTTACGCACAAAGGGAATACCTAGGTGGTATCTGTCAATGATCGTTATACCTGTTTTATACACCTACATGCGGCCTGCCCTTGGATAGGACATGTCAAATAGTCCTATTTGCTTCTGCTCAATGCATTAATTGTACACATACGCTTGGACGTATTATTTATCAATGGGAGATAATATATAGCGTCAGCTTATTATTCCTATGTCCACATTTTCCCTAAAAATGTTTATTTAATATTGAACCCGTACACTTTGGTACGGTCAGTTTGCCAGGGGCTTCTCATGGTGCCCCTTAATATGGCAAGATAAGTCCGAACACTTTCAACAGTGCGGCACCCCGAACTTATAGCACTATATGCATCAGCTCCGAATCATGTCTTGGGTCAATAGTTGGGTTTGCCCGGCTCCCTTGTTTGGTACCTTACGTTCCGTTATATCGGCTAAGGTAGCGCAGGGAGAACTACTGCGATTGTGTCCCGGTTCTTCCGGACGAGCACCTCAGTAGAGAAAGTCGAAAACTGACTGTCATGATGCGGCGAGAGCTGGTCGCTGTTCGAGAGGTCTTATAATCCTTAATGATTTTTTCCGCTTTAGGCGAGGAGTCGGCCTCGTCCGATTTAGGCGTGTATAGCGGCCCAATTCGGCTTTCCGAATCCTAGGGGCTTTGCCGCAATTTAAAATTGTAGACTTCTATGGCTAAGTGAGAGTTATAAAGCCGCATAGTCTGATTGCCTTGTTCGCTGCGCCAAGCACCTCCTTCAAGGACCAAAAATTTGGATAAAAGAGTGTTTTGGGTTTTCCACGAACACGCCAGTACTAGTTATGTGGGGGCGGAAGCCGACGAATGGCCTACTTTCAGAATTTTATAAACAGCCGCACAGAAGGTAATATTTTAAATCAACAAAACGCTATATAGCGCAAACAAGTTCGTTTTCATATTACAAAGACGACACGAGTACATTCACTCAAAGATTGTGTGCTTGGTACATTCATCGGCCACGAGACGAGCACCTTTCATCATGCCATCATAATATTTCTTGGGGTAGCGATGCGCCTTGCCCTTCGGTGGTCCTTCCTTCACCAGCTTCTCTGCATCAAGCTTGGCCCAATGCATCTTCGCACGGGCAAAGGCCCGGCGGGCACCCTCAATGCAAACGGATCACTTGATAACTTCAAGCCGCGGGCAGGCATTTACCATCCGCTTTATAAGGCCGAAGTAACTGGCAGGCAGGGGCTCACCAGGCCACATCCGGACTATGAAATCCTTCATGGCCACTTCGGCCGCCCTGTGGAGTTCAACCAATTGCTTTAGTTGGTCACTCAGAGGCATTGGGTGTTCGGCTCCAGCATACTGGGACCAGAACAGCTTCTCCGTTGAGCTCCCCTCTTCGGCACGGTAGAACTCCACGGCATCCGATATGCTGCGTGGCAGATCTATGAATGCCCTGGAGAGCTCCGAATTCGGGTAAGTAAAAGAAATGTCTCCTCCACATGCTTGCTTTGCATAATGAATGCCTTACCCGCCGCTATCTTCTTGGCCGCCTGGATTTCCTGCTGGGCCTTTTGGGCTTTGGCCTTGGCATCTTTCATGCTCAAAAGGGCCTTCGCAAGCTCAGACTCCTTCGTCTTGAAGTCACACTCCAAGGACTCGAACTTCTTGCCGAGCTCCTGGAGCTCTTGCTGTACCTCGCCCACCCTAGCATCTTGCTTTTCACGCTTAATGCGCTACATGGCCGCTCTGTTTTCGGCCTCGGATAGTGCTTTCTTTAGGGCCGCCACTTCGGTCGTGGCCCCTGTTACATAATCATGACGCTTTTTGTTAGCGTCACCAATTTTCCCTACTATATGATATGTGAACGGGGTATCACTCACCTTTGTTCTCTTCGAGCTGCCTCTTAGTGAGGCGGAGCTCCCCTTTGGCCTGCTCCAGGTCCCGTTTAAGTCCAGTGACCTCTGCTGTGCGGGCAGCAGCGGCAAGCAGTACCGCCTGCTTATTCACATAGACACATACTGTTAGACTCCTGCGGTTTAGAGTTGACCCTCCGTTTGGCTTTTCTTTCTGAACACCAAACAGAGTATCAGGGGCTACTGTCTATTGGGGGATAATTCTCACACTTTTGATTACTTACCTCAAAGCCTGTCAGGAGGCTGTTACAGGCTTTGGTCAATCCGCTTTTGGCAGACCGAACCTTCTGAATCACCGCACTCATAAGAGTACGGTGCTCTTCATGCATGGAAGCGCCGCGAAGCACTTCCAGCAGACTATCCGACGCCTCTGGCGTAACGGAAGTCATCGGCAGGGCCGGCTCGCCCTCCTTAGCGAGGGGTTGCATGCCCGAGTTCGGAACCTTTGGAGGTTTCGGTACTGTGTCCGGCTGGGGGCCCAACTTGCTGCGGCTGTCGTCAGCATAATCTGCGGGGATCTTACGCCCCATGTGCCCGACATCTGGAATTTCACATTGGAGCGTCTCCAAAGTCGCCCCCCTGCTCTGGGACCCTTTGGGACCCCACCTTCGTGTCATCCGCAGGCCGAGGTGAGGTGGCCGGCGGGAGCGAATTCATCGCCGAATCGCTCAAAGACCCATCCGAAGAGGATACCTCGGGATGGGCCCTGGCCGGACTCCATATACGTGTTCGGCGTTATAACAAACTATGAAGCTAAGTGGCACTACAGTATTAACAGGGTGCGGATACTTACGATCTCACCAGGGGCTTGCCCCTGGGCAGCCACTCCTCCTCGCTGTAGGCGGCTGTGGTGGAGTGATCCGGAAGGGACGCCTTTCCCTTCTTCGGCGTCTTAGCCTCCCCCTGCGGGGCGGCTTTCCTTTTCCTCTCCTTCCAAATATGGGGAGGCGGAATTTCTTCTTGTTTCCACCCGCCTCCGCGGGAGGAATCTGCCTCGTCGTCCTCGGATGACGAGTCTATGATGCCCTTGCGCCGGGGACCCTTCCTGGTCCCCAAGGCCACCCTCTTGGACCCCTCGGCCTCCCCGGATGGGGCGGACCTTTTATTATCCTCCCCCCCTTCGTGGGAGGAGTGTGCCTCATCGTCTTCGGACGAGGCGTCCGGTGTGACCTTACGCCGGAGACCCTTCCTGGTCCCCGTGGCCTTCTTTTCGGCCTTCTTTTCCGGCACCTTGTAAGGTGCCGAGACTAGCATCTCCATCAGGATAGCGGTTGCTGGGTTTTTCTGGCAATGGAGCCGGACAGTCGACCCGCTCCACCGTCACCACATAATCCTGATTAAAAACACACGATGACTTAAAATCCTCCCATGAGTATGCTGGGAAAGGTACATCTGGTGATGGTCAGAAAACTCACCGGATGAGGGAGCTGCGTGGCGTGAAGTCCGCGGTCCTCGAATGTGGGAGGAGGTATTTCGGAGGCCTTGAATAGCACCTTCTATGCGTCCTTGTGTGTCGTGCCGTAAAGCTCTTGAAGTGTCTGGTGTTCGGCCGGAACGAACTCCAACAGATTAAATGCCCGTCTTTGGCACGGAAGGATTCGGCGGACGAGCATGACCTGGACCACGTTGACGAGCTTGATTTTCTTGTCCATCATATTTTTGATGCAGTTCTGAAGTCCTGCTAGATCTGCAGGTTCACCCCAGGCCAGGCCCTTCTTTTCCCAGGAAGTGAGCTGCATGGGGATTCCGGATCGGAATTCGGGGGTTGCCGCCCAGTTGGCATCGCACGGCTCGGTGATGTAGAACCACCCCGATTGCCACCCTTTCACGGTCTCCGCGAAGGAGCCATCAAGCCAGGTAACATTGGGCATCCTGCCCACCATGGCACCTCCGCACTTCGCTTGCTGGCCGCTCACGATCTTCAGCTTCACGCAGAAGATTCGTAGCCACAAGCCGAAGTGGGGCTTGATGTGGAGGAAGGCCTCGCACACGACGATAAACACCAAGATGTTGAGGACGAAATTTGGGGCTAGATCATGGAAGTCCATCCATAGTAAAACATGAGCCACAAAGGGATGAAGTGGAAATCCCAGTCCACGGACGAAGTGGGCAAGGAACATGACCCTCTCGTGGGGTCCCGGAGTCGGAATGATCTGCCCCACGTCCGGCAGCCGGTGCGCGATATCTGCAGTCAAGTATCCGGCCGCCTGGAGCCTCGTAATATGCTCCTCCTTGACGGTGGAGGCCACCCACTTGCCTCCTGCTCCGGACATGTTTGGCTGTGCGGAGAAGGCGTGAACTAGGGCGCTGGAGCACAAGGGTGCGAGAATGGATAGGCGAAGAAGGAAGAAAGCGTGGGTAAAAATGGGGAATCCTTATCCCTTTATAGAGGCGACGCAAACGGTGCTCCTCCCCACTTGCCCGTTGAAAATCGCTTATTTCCCAAGCGCCACGATTGATGGCGCGGTTGGGTTGCCCGTACCCTATTGATGAGAATCCCATGATAAGGGGACATGATCTCTACTTCGAAAAGACATGCCGAGGAAACCGCCTCGCAATATGTGCTGTGGCTGGTTGTGGGAAAACGGTTCGAATAATGACTCGACCGTAGTGTCATGTCACGTTATCTGAAGTTGTCAGCAGATTACATTTGTGGAATATCATTCTCTCTACGGTGGTATGTAAGAATCGTCTTGCAAGGCCGGACATGATTTAAGTGTTCGAGGTTTGCTTTGGAGTATTTGGAGATGGAACCCGCCTTGCAGTGCCGAAGACAATCTACGTGCCGGACTCATCGTCATTGAAGCCTGGTTCAGGGGCTACTGAGGGAGTTCTGGATTAGGGGGTATCCGGACAGCCGGACTATATACTTTGGCCAGACTGTTGGACCATGAAGATACAAGACTCAAGACTTTGTTCCGTGTCCGGATGGGACTCTCCTTTGCGTGGAATACAAGCTTGGCGATCCGGGTATTAGATTTTCTTCTTTGTAACCGACTCTGTGTAAACCCTAGCCCCCTCCGGTGTCTATATAAACCGGAGGGTTTAGTCCGTGGTAGGACAATCATAATCATCATAGGCTAGCTTCTAGGGTTTAGCCTCTACGATCTCGTGGTAGATGAACTCTTGTAATACTCATATCATCAAGATCAATCAAGCAGGAAGTAGGGTTTTACCTCCGTCGAGGGGGCCCGAACCTGGGTAAAACATTGTGTCCCTTGCCTCCTGATACCATTGGCCTTAGACGCACAGATCGGGAACCCCCACCCGAGATCCGCCGGTTTTGACACCGACGGGGGGGGGGGGGGGGCAGTGACACTCACATATCTCTACTCTTATAAAAAACAGAGTTGGTGATGATGGTGTTCCTGCCATCCTGCAATATAGGCCATCCGATTTATATCCGACGGGCAGGAAGGAAACTATGGCAATTTTTCAAAACGATACCCACACCCCTCTCCGCATTTGCAAATAAGGCATGCCCTCATTCATCCTTTTCTCCCACAAGATAAACTTCTCATACAAATGCATCTTGATGTTCCGTGCAACGCATGGGCATCTTGCTAGTAGGGAGAAGGAGTTTGTGTGACACATATCTAGCTATATTAAGGGATAGGTAGATAGCATATGTGTGAGAGGCATTATTATACTTTGAGACATTAGTGGCTGTGGGTGGGCGGAATTAAAGGGGTGGGCATGTTAGACATAGAGAGCATGTGTGTTTCTGTGTGAGAGACTTGTAGGACGGGGTAGAAAGACGAATTTAACCCTGACGGAGGGAGAGAAATACATGAAGTGCGCGTGTGTGATTCCGATGCCCACAGGGAAATGAGATATGTATGCGTGTGAGAGAGATTGCACAATTCATTCACGTATCACTATCTAGCGATCGTGGACATGCATCGCTTGAACATAAGTCAATATCTACTTCGTATCGTGGCCAAAGGTACAATATTTATTCAATGCTATAAAGATTGGACACTCACATATCACATTTTTTTCTATTTAAATAAACCTTTTCAGTTGTGCATGCCAAAGTTACAGTGATGTTTCTTCAAACAACCAATGTAGCTATCATGTACATGCACCATTGTTACTATTACATTCAAATTCATTAGTCTTGGATGATTTAAGTTTCTATTTTGAAGTAATATATGTAATATTCATATATGAATTCAACGGGTACACAATTTATGAAATGGAGGCTATGTAACCATATGAGGTAACACTTTTAAGTGGCGGACTACAATATCCATTTCTTTTTGTGCGCCTCTACACTAACACGTCAATGCATTATGTTTAAAGTAAATAACCAATGGCACTAAATTAACTATTTACACGAGAAATACATAGGCTGAGCGTTTGATCCCTTCCTTTGTGAACGCGCCACTACACCCGTACGATTGGCCGCGCCCGTGTGAACGTCCAAGTTATCGGCGCATCATCCCGAGTTATTGTCTTTTTTTTCTGGGGTGGACTTCACACCAGTTATTAACTGCTGACGCGTGCCCCGTGTACACAGTCTAGCACGACCTTCCCGCTAGCACGGTCCAAAATTAGTTGAAACTGGATATGAACGATCCCGCAGGCGGCAAAATCTCCCGCCTCCTTCTAAAATTTCCGCCACCTTACTCTTTAGCATGCGAAATTCCCCTTTTGTCCTTGGTGCACGGAGACCAACAGTTACAATACCGCCCTCATCTACATGATAGGTCGGGGCTGCTTTGGTAACTTCCAGTTCCCCCCACTACACGGCACCCCCATTTCCTCTCCCCCTCCCGCAAAAACGACTAACTCCACAACACCAGAGCATCTTACATCACGCCGTCCGTACTTCATCGCCCTTTCTCCCCTCCCCTCTCGAAACCCTAGACTGCTCATCCACCGGCGTACCATAGCCCATTCACTACCAGCGGCGTCCACCTCGTCGGATCTGCTTCTGCGGCCGCATCTACCCCTCCCACCTCCCCTAGAAACAAGTAGACTGCCCATCCACCACTGTACCACAGCCCATTCAGTGTCGGCCTTGTCCACAGCGCCGGATCTGCTTCGCCGGTACTCTCGTCAACTGCCGCGCATCTGCAGCGGCTCATTCGTACTCCCCACCGGAGACGCTCCGTCCACACCCCCCGGAGCCGCCCCACCGACGCCCCATCGATGACCTCTGATCCTCTTCGCCGACACCTTCCTCAACCCTACCGGAGCCGCTTCGCCGACACCTTCCTCAACCCTACCGGAGCCGCTTCGCCGACACCATCGTCAACCCTACCGGAGAGGCTTCGCCTATACCATTCTCAACCCTACCGGGGCCACTTTGCCAACTCACAAGTCCATGGCCTCAGATCCGCTTCCTCGCACCCTCATCAAACCTAACGGAGCAGCTTCTGACGCCCCATCCACGGCCGCAGATCCGCATCGTCGACACCACCCATAACCCAACCAGTGGAGCAGCTTCTGACACCCCGTCCACGGCCGCAGATCCGCATCGTCGACACCATCCTTAACCCAACCACCGGGACAGCTTCTGACGCCCCGTCCACGGCCACAGATCCGCGTCGGACATCATCCTTAACCCAACCACCGGAGCAGCTTCACCTACGCCCTCGTCCACGGCCACAGATTCGCTTCGCCCACACCGTAGTCCACCCTACCAAAGTCGCTCCACAAACACCCTACTCAACGGTTCTAGATCTCCTTACCGGACCCCGACAACCAGCGCAGCGTCATCACCCTTGACGTTTCTAACCTGATTCCCACCGTCTGGAGAGATGCCAAGCACCCGCCACGGCCTAGGTACTTGTCACCTTTAAACCCGTCCAGCATCACCTGCCCGATGTACTTCAAATATACTAATCGGTCACTGTTACCTGTTATGCAGCTGGCAAAAACTACAAGGACAATGTTTCTTCTGGATCTAACAGCTTGGCCAACCAAGATCCTGGACTGAGGCATTACTATGATCTTGTAAGCGCATCTCTCTCTCTTGTATTGTTCTGTGCCTGCCAGCGTGCTTTGCTAGGATTTTTGATCAGTAATCCCTTTGTGCAGACAATGATTTCTACTACTGGCGGCTAAATTAGATATGTAGATGTCATACATGATACTACCTCGTACCTCCGTTCCTAAATATAATTCTTTCTAGAGATTCCACTATAGGCTACATACGGAGCAAAATGAGTGAATCTACACTCGAAAATGCATCTATATACATCTGTATGTGGTCCATACTATAATCTCTACAAAGACATATATTTAGGAATAGGGGCAGTACATTACACAAAATCGTAGGTGGCATGTAGGAATTCCAGTGCACTACATTAGGCTCCCTTAGAGTGCCTGCTAGTCCAACATACAGAGTCATGGCTAGTTTATGGTACGCACACAATCGTTAATTGGTGGTTTAAATATGCGCAAGGGATATGCAATGTAGTATCATGTAGAGATGTCTGAAATTAGCCATGTCAACTTGCAGATAGGATTACACAATGAAAAAGTACAAGATGTAGGTGGCAATTTCATGGAACATCGCAAAAAAAGGAGAGGCAGCGGTGAGCCTATACAGTGTGCTATGGTACGTCACTCCTCCATTGCAATCATCGTGACATGTTATTTGTATGCCAGTTCTATTAGCCAAGCTTCTTAGGGACATTTATTACGAGTTATCCTAAGAAAATAAGCACCTGTGAATATATGCTCCATGTAGTAAGCCAACCAGTTCCTTTCATTGCGTTTTCAGCTTATCTTTGGTATGATCAGTGGAAAGTCTAGATTGCATTATATTTTTTTCATTTTGCTGCCCATATGGAAATTAATTTGACTTGCAAACATCACAAATTGAACCCAGTGCAGTAATTAATATGATAGGAAAACAGACCCTCACTATTTGCTCAAAATGCAAATACAAAGATACCATCTACTTGGCACAATCTACTTTGGTCAATTTTTTGCATAGAGATCCCATTGCCTAATTTAAACGAAGAAAGCATGACCCACATTTAAATTAAGAACAATTATTTATTGCAATTCGATGGTCCAAGTGGTTGGTTATTATCATATAGCAGCACCACCTGAAAGCATCATATACCAGCAGCAACAGCTCATAGCAACTCATCATACAACAGCAGCACTCTGTAATTCATCATATACCAGCAGCAGCTCATAGCAATTCATCATATAGCAGCAACAGGAGAAGCTCATAGCAATTCATCATATAGCAGCAGGAGCAGCTCATAGCAATTCATCATATAGCAGCAGCAGGAGCAGCTTGTAGCAACTTATCATATAGCAGGAGCAGCTCATAGCAATTCATCATATAGCAGCAGCAGCTCATAGCAACTCATCATACAGCAGCAGCAGCTCATAGCAATTCATCATATAGCAGCAGCAGGAGCAGCTCATAGCAATGCATCATATAGCAGCAGCAGAAGCAGCTCATAGCAATTCATCGCATAGTGGATCAGAATGAAAATTTGGCAAAAAATCAGAGGAGATCCTCACCTTGTTGGATGAGCTCATCCTTCAACAGCACCTCAAGGCCATGGCCTGGGAAGAGGGGAGGGGGAATAAGGTGCCTTCTGCCGCAGTGTGGCATCAGCCGTAGTTGTGCAGCGCCTGCTGGAGTAGTGCGTTGGACGAACCACAATGGAGCAGCTGTTGGAGACCATGAGAATGTGGGGCGACGCCAGAGGGAGGAGCAGCCAGGGAGATTTGCCCCTACCCGCCGGCCATGTAGCCTAGCTGGACATAGCATCGTCGAGGACCAGGCCAGATGGGACCAGTGGCGATGACTCGCTGGAGGAACCCTAGTGCTGCAGGCAGGGGATCGAGGTAGAGGGAAAGGGGAGAGGAGATGCAAGCGGGCAGGGCAATGAATGCTTGCGTGTTTGTTTTTACTTGAGGGTCAGGTGTGACACGGGCGTCAGCAGTTGCATTTTGAGTAGGCAGACAACAGAGTCATTTCACTATTCCCCTTCCCTTCAATTTTTAGTGAGGTTCTACCCGAAACACCCCCGTCCAAAGCGAAATTAGTTAAGCCCAAGCCCATAACTCAAAAATGACTTCTTTACATCTTTTATGGCTTATTTTGACAATATGCCCTGACAAGGCGGAATCAAACTGGCCCTTAACCTGCAATTCAATTGTGCGTGCAATGATGAATCACTCCTGCCTGCTATCTGTACATTTAGGCATCATCATACATGGCATAACCTAATACATGTGCATTCCATTGTAGAATCTGGAATATGCAATGTTTATATTAGTTCATACGTTGCACATGATGTTTAAATGCCCCTTAAATCTGGTCAGTCAAGTGATGGTCTTTAAGCCTCCTTCTTTGCTTCTTTTCTTGATATGTAAGATTTTCTCACACATCTGTTCAATTGCTTGTTTGCATCAGCCAGCCATACTAGGACTGTTTGCTTTGATTACTTGTTGTTCTTGACCTAACACTCTAACAAAGCTTGTCAACAATTTAAACACTAAGAGCTGCTGTAGTGGGGCCTTGTCTAACTCATAGGTGACATAAAGGTTTGGCTGTACACTACAGTAGGCTCTCCAAGAGTACCCGGAGATCCAGTTCGAAGGTATGCCTAGTTTTTACATAGTGCAGACATAGTAAATGCTCATTTCATTGTGTGCAAGTGCAAGAGATGCGGCATGTTTCATTATGTGGTGTTGTTTTGTTATAATCTCATCCTTTTGTGTTCACAGACTGGAAAGTATGCATATTTATCTTCCAAGGAGACGAGTAACTAGTTTGTGTCACCTTGCAGAGGGGGAGCAATGAAGATAAAATTGAGGATTTCCAAGTACAAGACGTTAGGAAGGAGCCCATCAAGAGAAGTAGGAGCTGCGCTGAGCCTCTTCAACCTGCTAAGGTAAGTCACTGTATGCAACTCAACAGTTCAATTCCTTGTTTGTTTCAGGCATAGTTAATTTTCTCTTTTCAATTGCTTTATTTGTCCTCAGTTAATGAGATGCCCAAATAATCATGCCTGATGTTCGGTACTTGTATAACTATTAGTTGACATAATTAAAGGCCTTACCATTAATTACTCAGCCGAAGTGTGCCTGAAGCTTTGAAGTCTATTAACCAACTATTATTGGATGAGGCTCACAATCTAGTTTATACTATGCTAATGAGTGCATAGTTTTGCCTGCTGTAGTATGTTTGTATGAAACCCTCTGCTGTTCATTATGCTCCCTAAGACTTTAATTGAGGTACAGAATGGCCAACTGCTTGCTTACTTATACGCAATGTGTTGTCTAAATTTGTAACTTGTATGTGTTTTCAATTGGGCCCCAACATCATGCTCCTCTGATGAGCTAAGAGGGATTTCAATATGCAGGCTGCACAGACTATCTTTTTTATAATTTTTAAAATATCACCTGCTTATGCTTCATGACATGTAACATTTTTTTGAAAGTGACGTGTAACATTATTGTTAGTCCTGTTTTGCCATGTAATACAAAATAGTGTCTTGTTCGCTTCACTGTTGTAACTATATTTTTGCCATAGACATGTGTACTTACAGAAACATTTCAGGATGAAGTGACATCAACACAAAGATCTGCGAGCAGTGCGGCATGGCCGTTACCGAATGATTATGGATTGGAATTGGAATGTGCTAATGTTCTTGTCGGTGTTCTGGGAACGGGGGTCCCCAGACTTGCCTGCCTGCGGCCTGCGGCGTGGCTCAAAGGAGGCCCAACACAGCCCATCTTCATCAACACAAGCTCAAGACCCCCGCGAGGGGCCAAGCCTCGCGGGGTGGACGACAAGGAGCTTCCTCAGGCACGGCCTCGTCAGGCTGGCTCACGAGGAGGCGGAGAGTTCAAGGCGGGGTACCTCGCGAGGTGCCCATGACGCAAGCCATGACGACCAAGGGCGCTAGTCGGGTGCCAGCCCGCGCAGTGTCCTCCTTTCCTCTTTGGTGCAAAGGGAGCAAGCGCAGGCGAGTGCATCAAGCAAAGGCATCCATTTCGGTGCAACAAGACCAAGACCAGCCCAACGGCTAGAAGGAAGTCATTGTGGAGCCCAAGCCGGCGTCACCACCAGAGCCTTTGACAGGCGAGGACCAACTTTAGTCAGGATAAGTGTACCCGCTGTTCCCCTTCAAACTGGCCAATTGTTGGCGCCCTTCCCGCTCAATATTTGGGAAGAGGCCCAGGGCCTTTGCCTATAAATAGGACTAGCCACCCCCAGGGTAGAGGCATCTGGACCTGACCTAGCAATCGGGATCCTCACCAAGAAACCAGTAGATAGAGCGATTGAACTCCTCCCAGCAGTTCGTCAGACCAGCCAGGAACAGACCCTCGCGAGCCTGTTCTGCCTTGTATTGTTCATCATCCGCCCAAGAGGCAATCCACCACACCACACACTGGAGTAGGGTATTACACCACAATGGTGGCCTGAACCAGTATAAATCTTGTGTCTCTTGTGCTATTCTGTTTGGTAGTTTAGATCCTAGCGATTCGGCGAGGAGCGAGCCGGTAGAGGGTTGAATCTCCGCGTGCACCCCAGTGTTCGAACCTCAAGGGTCTGCCGGAACCCGAAATCCGACATTTGGCACGCCAGGTAGGGGGGCGCCGGAATTTGCCTTCCGTCGTATCGTTGTTCTCCGACCATCGCATCCATGTCTGACGCTCGTCGGGCTCGCGCTGAGCGCCGAGCCGCCCTCGCTTCCCATGTCGCCCAGACGGCTCCTGTCGGCGGGCGCCCTCGTCGTTCCCCGTCACCTGCCGTCAACGCCGCCACCGGCCCGGTGGGGAACGAACAACAAGCATCGTCCCAGCATCCATCCATGAGGCGGGACGGCCGCACTGCCATGCCCTCGCTCACCCCCGCTGGTTCTTCGTCACGCGCGCCCCGCGTGGCCATGGAGGCCTGAGCTGCCCTCATCGCGGCAAACGAGCTCCTGCGTTACTGCCCCATCGACGACGTCTACGAAGAATGGCTCGACCGAGTCGCCGAGCTCGTCCGCGCCACCGGAGGCGCCCCCGCGCCGTCCTTCTCGCTGCACCGCACCCCGCCCTGCGCGGGCAATGAAGCTCCTGGGGCGCCTCAGCCGCCTCCTCCTCAAGAAGGCGTCCTGGCCCCAAGGCGCGCGGCCCCTGGGCGGAACCCGCTCTGTCAGGCGCCAGCGCGGCAAGAGCAGAGCTGCCAAGAAGTCCCTCGCCCTCGAGAAGCTGCCTGAGGGCTCCCTGCTCCAGCACGTCAAGACCCTGCGCTGCCCTCAGCTGCGGCGCATGGGGACCCGCAGGACCAAGCTCTCCGTCGCCCAAGGCCCCTTGTGGCCACGGCGGGCTGCTGCGCCTTCACCTCCGAGCTGCGCAGCGTCGCGTGGTCCGGCAAGTTCAAGCCAGACCTGCCTCCTCACTACGACGGCACGGCTGACCCTGTAGAGTTCCTCCAACTCTACGAGTTGGGCATCGAGGCTACCAATAGAGATGAAAAGGTCATGGCGAACTGGTTTCCCATGGCGCTCAAGGACGGAGTGTGCACCTGGCTCCTGAATCTGGCCCCAGGCACGATCTCCTCCTGGGACGAGATGCGCACCCGCTTCATCGCCAACTTCCAGGGTACTCGCGACCGGCCACCCGCCGTGAGCGACATGCGCCGTATCAAGCAGCAACCAGGGGAAACCCTGCAGAAGTACATCCAGCGCTTCAACAACGCGCGCCTCAAGATCCCCAAGGTGACGGAGGAGGCCATCATCTCTGCCTTCTCCGACGGTGTGCGCGACGTCAAGATGAAGGAGGAGCTGGCGATGCATGAAGACCTGTGCACCTCCTTGGAGCTGTTCAACTTGGCGACCAAGTGCGCCAGGGCTGAGGAGGGGCGCCTCTCCCTCCTCGAGCTGCCTGCCGTGGACCCCGAAGAGAAGAAGCCCAAGGCCAAGGACGTGAAGCGCAAGGGAGCTGCCGTACTCGCGGCCGAGCCAGACACCAAGCGGGGCAGAGATCAGCCCGAACCCTCCAAGGGCAGTCGGTACTGCGTGTACCACGACCTCCACACCCACAACACCAATGAATGCCAAGAGCTCCGGGCCGTGCATGAAGGAAGGGTCGGCAGACGTCCCGACCACAGCGACCGGGGCTACGGCCGAGGAGGAGGAAGGAATGCAGGACGTTGGGAAGACCGCGGCCCGCGCCAAGGGTGGCGCGACCAACCTCGCGATGATCGCTGGCAGTACCCGCCTCAGGAGGGAGGCTGGAGGGATCAGCCTCGCGAGGATTGCCCGCAACAGAACGCAGGCCTCCCTCCGCTGCCGCCGCAGCCAAGGAGAAATGAAGACCGTCATCAGGACGAGGGGGCTGGGGGCTCCAGGAACCACGCGCAATCGCCTGCATCCTGGGCGGAGCTCAAGCCCCAGCCTCTCAGCTTATCTTCAAGCAGTTCGCCCGCGAAGTGAATGCAGTCCTTCCCAAGCTCGAGGCCACACGCCCTCTCAGGTGGTCGGCATGAGCCATCACGTTCAGCTCAGCGGATCAGCTCAAGTGCGCGGCCACAGCCAGAGTCCTCCCGATGCTTTGTTCCCTAATCATCAGCAACGTGCTAGTCACCAAGACCCTCATCGACGGTGGGGCAGGGCTCAACGTCCTGTCCATGGAAACGTTCAACAATCTTCAAGTGCCCTACAGTCAGCTTCAGCCAACCAAGCCCTTCTCCGGAGTCACCGACGGCTCCACGGTCCCGATCGGGCAGGTCCGCCTTCCTGTCACCTTCGGGGCATGCGACAACTACCGCACCGAGCTCATCGACTTCGACGTCGCCCACATTCGCCTGCCGTACAATGCCATCCTCGGGTACCCGGCGCTGGCCAAGTTCATGGCCGTGACCCACCACGGCTACAACATCCTCAAGATGCCAGGAAGCGGCGGGGTCATCACGGTGCCCTGCGAAGAGAGAGATGCAGTGTGCTCCCTGGAGCAAGCCTTTCAGGCCGCATCGCTGGAAGACCCAGACCGCGGCAGCAGGAGGCCTCCCGAGGCCGCTGTCGGTGTCAAAACCGGCGGATCTCGGGTAGGGGGTCCCGAACTGTGCGTCTAGGCGGATGGTAACAGGAGACAAGGGACATGATGTTTTACCCAGGTTCGGGCCCTCTTGATGGAGGTAAAACCCTACGTCCTGCTTGATTAATACTGATGATATGGGTAGTACAAGAGTGGATCTACCACGAGATCAAGGAGGCTAAACCCTAGAAGCTAGCCTATGGTATGATGGTTGTAATGTATGTTGTGTCCTACGGACTAAATCCCTCCGGTTTATATAGACACTGGAGAGGGCTAGGGTTACACAGAGTCGGTTACAATGGTAGGAGGTCTACATATCCGTATCGCCAAGCTTGCCTTCCACGCCAAGGAAAGTCCCATCCGGACATGGGACGGAGTCTTCAATCTTGCATCTTCGTAGTCTTGGAGTCCGGCGGACGATGATAGTCCGGCTGTCCGGACACCCCCTAGTCCAGGACTCCCTCAGTAGCCCCTGAACCAGGCTTCAATGACGATAAGTCCGGCACGCATAATGTTCGGCATTGCAAGGCGGGTTCCTCCTTTAAATAATCCGGAGAAGATCATGAACACCAGGATAGTGTCCGGCTCTGCAAAATAAATTCCACATTCCACCGTAGAGAGAATAAAATGTACACAAGTTCAATCTGCTGACGTATTTTGTGGCATGACGTCACACCACTAACAAGCCTTTACTTGAATTGTTTTTTATTATACCACCTCAGCACGTTTAGCGAAGCGGTTTCCTTGGCACGTCTTGTCGAAGCAGAGATCGTGTTCCCCTTATTCCGGGATTCTCATCAATACGGACGTGGGTAACCCAACCGCGCCATTGATGGTGGCGCTTGGGAGATAAGCGAGTTTTACCAGGCTGGTGGGGGACGCATAGTCTTCGCCCGCCTATATATAAGGGATAAGGATTCACCTTTTCACCCACGCCTTCTTCCTCCTTTGCTTATCCACCACTGCGTACTCAAGCTCCAGCGCCCAAGTTCACGCATCTCATCTCAACCTTCTCCGACCATGTCCGGAGGGGGAGGCAAATGGTTGGCTTCCACCGTTACGGAGGAGCACATCACAAAGCTGCGCAGCGCCGGATACCTTTCCGGCGACATCGCGCACCGGCTGCCCGACGAGGGGCAGCTCATCCCTACCCCCGGGCCTCATGAGAGGGTCGTTTTCCTTCCCCACTTCCTCCGCGGACTGGGCTTTCCACTTCACCCCTTTGTCCGGGGGCTCATGTTCTACTACGGCCTGGATTTCCACGATCTGGCGCCGAACTTCATCCTCAACATCTCGGCGTTCATCGTCGTGTGCGAGGCCCTCCTCTGCATCCGACCCCACTTCGGCTTGTGGCTCAAGACCTTCAACGTCAAGCCGAAGGTAGTGAAGGGCACGCAGGCGGAGTGCGGAGGCGCCATGTTGGGCAAGATGCCCAACGTCCTCTGGTTCGAAGGGGCCTTCGTGGACTCCGTCAAGGGGTGGCAATCGAGGTGGTTCTACATCACCGAGCCGCGCGACCCTACGTGGGCGGCGGCCCCCAAGTTTAGATCTGGTATCCCTACGCAGCTCACCTCCTGGAAAGAGAAGGGCTTGTTGTGGGGTAATTCGACGGAGCTGACGGGACTCCGAGCCTGTATCCAGAAGCTGGTGAACAAGAAGCTCAGGCTCGTCGACGTGGTCCAAATCATGCTCGTCCGCCGGATTCTCCCATGCCAAGAACGGGCATTCAATCTATGGGAGTTCAATCCAAAACAGCACCAGGCGCTGAGCAGGCTCTTCGACACGATGTATGAAGGCGCCTGGAGGGTGCTGTTTAAGGGCGCCGAAGCCCCCACATCCGCGACGGAAGATCGCGGATTTCACTCGCAGCATCTGGCTGACGAGGTAATTGATTCTACCCCTTTACGGGACACTTATTATAAATAGATTGGTTCTAAGAGGGTTTCAATTTCCTTTTTCCTTTGACAAGAATGGATGAAGAAGGCCGAGCAGCTCATCTGCCCGGCTCCCATGCCAGAAGACCCAGTGGGTGCCCGTCTAACGGGGCTGCTGGTTCCGGCACCGCACATGGTGCCGGAGAATAAGGCCAAGAAGGTGGCCACGGGCACTCGAAAGAGTTCCCGTTATCAGGCGTCCGACGACGAGGCGGACTCCTCCCCCGAAGATGAGGAGGAGGAAGAAGACTCTCTCCTGGAGGGGGGAGAGAGGAAAAGGAAGGCTTCCCCAACAGGGGAGGCCGAAGGGTCCAAGAGGGGGAGAACTATTCCCCCGGACAGCTCCGCCAACATCGACGTTGGCGACGAGGAGTGGCCTTCAAGGGCCCGGCCTCCGGCGAGATCGTAAGTATCCGGATCCCTGATATGCAATTTCTTTTGTGTCACATAGTGTCCTACTAATGCCGCATATTGCCCGCAGTCCGGCCGATGATGATCTCCCCGCTTCATCGAGCGGGTCGTTGGCCCCGTCGGATGTGGATTCACTTCCGACTTCCTCTACCCCCCGCGCCGATGAGGACGCTGAGGTGGGATCCCAGAAAGCGACCCATCAGGAGGAGGCTCCGGAGGCGCCGCAAGGCAGCCTCCCGGACTTTGCGCCGGACTCTACGCCGGAACCTGCAGTGGTTCCAGAGTCCGGCAGGCGGCCCCTTCGAAAGAAGGGCAAGACCGTGACGCCGGCGGCCTCCGTCCAACCGGAGGCGCCAGACAACTTGCTGGAGGCGCTCAAAGGCGCTTCCATCGAGGACGAACACCGCACTGTTATGAGTGCGGTGATTCAGAAGGTTCAGCTCGCCAAGAGCGGGCTGACCGAAGCCTGCAGTAGCCTTCTAACAGGCTTTGAGGTAAGAAGTTAAAATTATGTAATGTAATACCGCATAGACAGTAGCCCCTGATGCTTGGTTCGGTGTTCGGAAAGAAAAGCCGGACTGAGGATCTAAAAAGATATTCGCAGGTTGCTAATAAATTATGTCAATATGGGTTTGCAGGCTGTGCTGCTGACCTCTGCCGCACTTACTGCGGAGGTTGGTGCATTAAAGCAAGATCTCGAGCGGTCCGAGCGAGAGCTCGGCCATGCCAAGAGGCAGCTCGAGGACAAAGAAGGTGAATAGCACCTTTTTGAATTTTTACCTTACAGAAAAGGATTTTGGTTGCAATAAAATTAACAAGGATAGTATGTGTACTGCAGGGGCCACAAACGAGGTGGCATCCCTGAAGGAGGCTGTGTCCACAGCCGAACGCAGTGCGGCCGCGGAACAGGCAGAGCGAGAAAAGCAGGAGGCACAGGTGGCGGCAGTGCGGCAAGAGCTCCAGGCTCTCATGGAGAAGCATGAGAGTTTGGAGCATGACTCCAAGACTCGAGAGTCTGAGCTTGCCTCGGCTCTCGAAAGTGCCAAGTCCGCCAAGGCCGAGGCTCGTCAGGCCCTTCAGGAGATTGAAGATGTGAAGAAGATAGCGGCGGGTAAGGCATTTTTCATGCAAAGCAAGCATGTTAATGTAAACTACCTGACACTTACCCGCATTCGGAGCTCTCCAGGGGCATTTGCAGATCTGCCGCGCAGTGTATCCGATGCCGCCGCATTCTACTGTGGCGAGGAGGGGAGCTCAACGGAGAAGGTCTTTTGGTCTCAGTACGCTGAGGCCGGCCATCCGATGCCCCCAAGCGACCAGCTGAAGCAGCTGGTCGAACTCCACAAGGTAGCTGAGGAAGCCATGAAGGGCCTTATAGTCCGGCTGTGGCCTGGACAGGCCATGCCTGGGAGCTACTTCGGCCTCGTGCGGCGGCTGGTGGATGCGTGCCCCTGGGTGGATGTCATCAAGCGCTCCGCCTGTATTGAAGGTGCTCGTCGGGCCCTTGCCCGCGCAAAGGTGCACTGGGGCAGGCTGGATGCGGAGAAGCTTCTTACTGACCCGCCGCCCGCGGGCAAGGAGTATCGTACGCCCGAAATGTACTATAAGACTGTCCTGAAGGGTGCCCGCAATATTGCGGATGAGTGCCCCAGAGATTTAATTATTGAGTGAAAACTTGCTATGTATTATCCTGTGCGCTTGAAAACTTTGTTCATATGCGCTACGCAACGCTTGTTTAATTTAAAATATTACCTTCTGTGCGGCCGTTTATAAAATCTGAGAGATGGCAAGTTGTTGGCTTCAGCCCCCGAGCCGCAAGTGCTGGTGTGTTCGGGATAACTTGAGCACTCTTGTTCCCATCTTTGGGTCCATCTAGGGAGGCGCTCAACACAACGAACAAGGCAACCGGACTTATAATGTAACGCCTTCGATGCAGCTATATCTCCCACGTGTCGAAGCACGACTTAGAGGCATAACCGCATTGAAAGCAATGTCGCAAGTGAGGTGATCTTCACACAACCCATGTAATACATAAGGGAAAGAGATACATAGTTGGCTTACAGTCGCCACTTCACACAATACATAAATAAACATCCATCATTCAGGTTACACTCAAGGTCCGACTACAAAACCAAAATAAAAGAAGACTACCCCAAATGCCACACAGATCCCCGATCGTCCCAACTGGGCTCCACTACTGATCGTCTGGAAATGAAACATAGTAACTACCAAGGGCCTCATCAAACTCCCACTTCAGCTCAGTTGCGCCATCTGCGCTGGTGTCACCGGTACCTGCATCTGTTTTGGTAGAATCTGTGAGTCACGAGGACTCAGCAATCTCACACCCGCGAGATCAAGACTATTTAAGCTTAAGGGAAGGGTGGTGTAATGAGGTGGAGCTGCAGCAAGCGACTAGCATATATGGTGGCTACAATCGCAAGAGAGAGCGAGAAGAGAAGCGAGGCACGGTCGTGAAGCTAGTAGCGATCAAGAAGTGATCCTGAAACTACTTATGTCAAACATAACTCCAACACCGTGTTCACTTCCCGGACTCCGCCGAGAAGAGACCATCACGGCTACACACGCGGTTGATGTGTTTTTAATTAAGGTCAACTTCGGGTTTTCTACAACCGGACATTAACAAATTCCCATCTGCCTCATAACCGCGGGCACGGCTTTCGAAAGATAATACCCTGCAGGGGTGTCCCAACTTAGCCCATCATAAGCTCTCACGGTCAACGAAGGATAAACCTTCTCCCGGGAAGACCCGATCAGTCTCGGAATCCCGGTTCGCATGACATTTCGACAATGGTAAAACTAGACCAGCAAAGCCTCCCGAATGTGCCGACAAATCCCGATAGGAGCTGCACATATCTCATTCTCAGGGCACACCGGATTGTCCAAACTTCCGATAGGCCATGCCAGAGTTGCCCCTGGTGGCCACCGGCGGCTGACAGGTTGGACCAACACTCACGACGAGCACTGGCCCCGGGGGGTAAATAAAGATGACCCTCGGGCTCGCGAAAACCCAAGGGAAAAAGGCTTAGGTGGGAAATGGTAAAACCAAGGTTGGGCCTTGTTGGAGGAGTTTTATTCAAAGCGAACTGTCACGGGGGTCCCATAAATCACCCAACCGCGTAAGGAACGCAAAATCAAGGAACATAACACCGGTATGATGGAAACTAGGGTGGCAAGAGTGGAACAAGACACCAGGCATAAGGCCGAGCCTTCCACCCTTTACCAAGTATATAAGGTGCATTAATTAAAACAATAGATATTGTGATATCCCAAAATATCCATGTTCCAACAAGGAACAAACTTCATCTTCACCTGCAACTAGCAACGCTATAAGAGGGGCTGAGCAAAAGCGGTAACATAGCCAAACAACGGTTTGCTAGGAAAGGATGGTTAGAGGCTTGACATGGCAATATGGGTGGCATGATATAGCAAGTGGTAGGAAACGTAGCATAGGCATAGCAAAAGAGCGAGCATCTAGCAAGCAAAGATAGAAGTGATTTCGAGGGTATGGTCATCTTGCCTGCAAGGTTCTCAGAGTTGTCGAAGGCTTGATCCTCGTAGGCGTTCTCAACAGGTTCCTCGTTCATGTACTCGTATCCCGGCTCTACCCAAAGCAAGAACACAAGCAATGGAACAACAATCAAACAAGGAGCAATGCACAAGCAATATGATGCAATACATGACATGCTATGCGAGATGTGATATGAATGCATATGTGTGCTCCGGAAGGAAAATGATGAACAAGGCATCAACTTGGCAAACCAAGTATGCCGCTGGAAAGATGAGATGATTCCGGTTGAAATCGATATAAAGATCACCGGAATCGGATGCACGGTTTGCAAATGACAAGCAAAAACAAGAATGACGCGAATCTGCGTTTAACAGCACGATGCTACTTAGCATGCAACAAGAAACTATGCTACAGCACCCCAACATAAAAACAAAGCATATGACAGTGATCTACAGGATATGCTTAACAAAAGAGGAACACTGAGCTACGGCTAAATCACATCATAACAGGCTCAATCAAGCATGGTGAAAGTGCAAAAAATATCAGGTTCACAGACTTAGCGGAAATACTAGTATGCCAGAAATTAACATCAGGAAGGCATGTTTAGAGGAAGCAAACAACCTGCTACAGGAACTTATAATAGCAAAACAAGGCATGACATGATTCTACTCAAAGCATAGATCAAAAGTCCCTTACTGACCATAAGCCAAAAAGGACCATAAGAAATGATGGCACCCATGTAAACATAGCAAGTTTCATTACAGATCTCAAACTTGACAGAAAAACTGGACATGGCAAAAACAGATAACAAGTAGGCATGTTCGTGAGCTCGATGCACTCACTACAGAGCATCTCATGATAAACTAAGCATACACCCATCAAGAAGACATGGCATAGAAGCTATAGATGGCAAGAATAACATCATAGCATACATGGATCAACTACAACAACCTTGTGAAAATTGAATATCATGTAAACAATCTGCCAGGAAACATTTTGAAGCAAAAGTAGAGCACGAAAATGACATGCTAGACTACTCCATAATTGCCAACAAAGGCATGGATGGATAGAGCACATCCATATGTTCAAAACACCCTTACTGATCATGCTCAGAATGGGCATAGATCTCTCTGTAACAACATGAACACATGGCATAAAAATAACAGCAGGACATGACTTAGTGAAATTACTAAGTTCCTGAAATCAGCAACATTATCATCCCTAGTTTGCATGCTTGTGCTAGTCACCATAGAGATCACAAAAATACATGGCATACACCCCTGGAAAGATAGCATGGCATAGATCAAAACATATGTAGGACTCAAGTTCATAAGGTGCACACATTAATCATGGCAAAAATGACAAAAGTGCATGTTCTGTTAAGAAACAGAAACTAACATCACATAGCACTCTTCCAACAGCATTTAGGGCACCAAGATGAGCTCAAATGAAAATGGTGCAATGAGATGAAATGATGTACTCATCAAGGCGAACAATTTGATATGCTACACGCCCAAAACGGAGCTACGGGTGCAAAGTTGTGATGCTATGAAGATGCAACAATTTATCACAGAAAAAGACTTGGACGAAAAATGGGGGGGGGGGGGAGGGAGAAGTCAACCCTTGCTCGTCCCGATCTGGATCTGGCTGCACGGAAACCAAGGCGACACCGGAGTTGGAGCTCGGGGCCGGAGGGAGGAGAGGCCGGGCGGCCGGGGCGGATCCGGCGGCGGCGGCGGCGAAGGCGCGGCCGGGGCGCGGGCGGCGCGGGGGGGGGGGGGGGCGCGGGGCGGCGTGACGCGCGGCGGCGGGGCGGCGCGGCCGGGCTGCGGAGGCGGACGCCGGGCGCGGCGGGTGGCGGCGCAGCGCGGCCGTGGGAGCGGGCGGCGGCGGGCGCGGCAGGGCGCTCCACGGGAGCGGGCGGCGGCGGCGGGCCACGGGGGCCCCGCACGGGCCTCACGGGCCCGCAGGGTCGGCCGGCGAAGTGGGTGCGGGCTGCCCACGTGGCGGCGCCCGATTCGTTCGGCGGCGCGGGCGGACGTGTCCGGTCGCCCGGATTTCGTCCGGCGGCGCGAGGGGAGCTGGGAGACTAGGGTTTCGTCCGGAAATTCGGGGGAGTGCACATATATATAGGTAGAGGGAGCTAGGAGACTCCAAATGGGGTGTAGTTTTCGCCCAAACGATCGTGATCCGACGACGGAGAGCATGGAAGTGACTTAGATGGGTTATTGGGCTGTTTTGGTGGGGTGTTGGGCTGCAACCCAAAAGAGGCCTTTGCGGTTACCCGGTTAACCGTTGGAGTATCAAACGAGCTCCAAATGACTCGAAACTTGATAGGTGGTCTACCGGTGGTATACCAGGGCCACTTGGCAAGGCTCGGTCCATTCCGAGAATGTTTAACACCCGCACACAAAATAGAACAAGAGGGGTGCGCCGGTGCATGTGGGAGCGTCGGAATGCAAAACGGACAATGGGGAAAATGCTCGGATGCGTGAGACGAACATGTATGCGAATGAGATGCACATGATGACATGATATGAGATGCATGACATGGACAAAATGCAAAACGAAAACAAAACCCAACCACGGAGGGAATATTATAGCACATAGCCGAAAATGGCTAGAGTTGGAGTTACAAATATGGAAAGTTACATTCGGGGTGTTACGACACTCCACCACTACAAGAGGATCTCGTCCCGAGATCTAGGACTGAAAGAACTCCGGATATTCGAAACGGAGGTGATCCTCGCGCTCCCAGGTGGCTTCTCGGTCGGAATGGTGTGACCACTTCACTTTCAGGAATTTGATTGACTTGTTGCGAGTCTTGCGCTCGGTTTCTTCCAGAATAGCAACGGGGTGCTCATGATAAGAGAGATCTTCTTGGAGGTTAATTTCTTCAAAGTTGATAGTGCGCTCAGGAATCTTGAAGCACTTGCGGAGCTGTGACACATGAAACACATCGTGCACGTTTGCAAAGTTGGATGGAAGCTCAAGTTGATAGGCGAGATCGCCTCTTTTGCCAATGATCTTGAAAGGACCCACGTATCTAGGGGCAAGCTTCCCTTTGATACCGAAGCGACGAGTGCCTTTCATTGGAGAGACACGGAGGTAGACATGGTCTCCGATTTCAAAAGCCACATCACGGTGCTTGTCATCATAATAGCCCTTCTGGCACGATTGCGCGGCTTTGAGATTCTCACGAATGACTTTGCACATTTCTTCGGCTTCTGTGATCAAGTCGTTGCCAAGAAGTTGGCGTTCACCTGTCTCGGACCAATTGAGAGGAGTACGACACTTCCTGCCATAGAGAATTTCGAATGGGGCCTTGCCCGAACTCGCTTGGAAGCTGTTGTTGTAGGAGAACTCGGCATATGGAAGGTAATCTTCCCACTTCATGCCAAAGGAAATGACACAAGCCCTGAGCATATCTTCAAGGATTTGATTGACTCGCTCGACTTGGCCACTTGTTTGAGGATGGAAAGTTGTGCTGAAACGAATGTTGGTGCCCATGGCCTTCTGAAAGGAGTCCCAGAACTTAGAAGTGAAGATGCTTCCACGGTCTGAAGAGATCAATTGTGGAATACCATGCAAGGAGACAATTCTGGAGGTGTATAGCTCTGCCAACTGAGCTACTGTGATAGATTCTTTGATAGGAAGGAAATGAGCCACTTTAGTAAGCTTGTCAATGACAACGAAGATAGCATCATTTCCACGCTTGGACTTAGGAAAACCAGTCACGAAGTCCATCTCGATGTGATCAAACTTCCATTCCGGAATAGCAAGAGGTTGGAGGAGACCCGCTGGTCTTTGGTGTTCTACTTTCACCCTTCTACAGACATCACATTCATTCACGAATTGAGCAATTTCTTGCTTCATTTGAGTCCACCAATATGACTGCTTGAGGTCATGGTACATCTTCGTACTTCCAGGATGAATGGATAGGAGGGAATTGTGTGCCTCATTCATGATGACTTTTCTCAGATCGCCTTTGGGAACCACAATTCGATCCTCGAAGAAAAGATTATCTTTGTCATCCAAGCGATAGCACTTGTATTTGGAAATGCCCTTGTCAATACCACGTTTCACCTTCTTCACCATGGTATCCAGGAGTTGTGCCTCACGAATTTGATCTTCCAAAGTAGGAGAGACTATGAGGTTGGCAAGAAAGCCTTGAGGGACTACTTGAAGATTCAGTTTGCGGAAAGCTTCACAAAGATCCGGTTGGAAGGGCTTGAGAATTAAGCTGTTGCAATAAGCCTTTCTGCTCAAGGCATCTGCAATCACATTCGCCTTGCCAGGAGTATATTCAATACTTGGATTGTACTCTTGAATCATTTCGACCCATCAAGTTTGCCTGAGGTTGAGGTTGGGTTGAGTGAAGATATACTTGAGGCTCTTGTGATCGGTGAAAATATCCACTTTCCTTCCCAACAAGAGATGTCTCCATGTTATCAATGCATGGACAACTGCCACCAACTCAAGATCGTGAGTGGGGTAGTTCTTTTCATTGGGCATCAACTGACAAGAGGTATAGGCCACAACTTTCTTATCTTGCATTAACACAGCACCGAGACCTTGAAGAGAAGCATCACAGAATACTTCGAATGGCTTGGATTCATCAGGAGGAGTCAAGACAGGAGCTGTAACTAGTTTTTCTTTGAGGGTGTTGAAAGCGACATCACACTCAGGCGTCCAGACATACTTTACATGCTTCTGGAGGAGGTTGGAAAGAGGCTTTGCAATCTTAGAGAAGTTCTCAACGAATCTTCGGCAATAGGTTGCAAGATCGAGAAAACTGCGGAGCTGCTTGACATTCTGAGGAGGTTCCCAATTCACAATTGAAGACACCTTCTCGGGATTAACAGCGATGCCCTTGGCGGAGATGATGTGACCAAGATAAAGAACTTCATCAAGCCTGAACTCACATTTGGAAAACTTCGCATAGAATTGATGCTCTCTGAGCTTGTCGAGCACCAATTGCAAATGTTTGGCATGATCCGACTTATTCTTGGAGAAGACCAAAATATCATCGAGATACACCAAGACGAAATCATTGGTGTAGGGGTTGAAGATAAAGTTCATCATTCGAGAGAATGTTGGAGGAGCATTGACAAGGCCGAAAGACATGACAGTATATTCATAAGAACCATAGCTTGTTCTGAAAGCTGTCTTGGGAATATCTTGTTCACGAATGCGAATCTGATGATAACCCATACGGAGGTCTAGCTTGGAGAAAACTTTAGCACCTTTGAGTTGCTCGAATAGCTCATTGATGTTGGGAAGTGGATATTTGTTCTTGATTGTCTTCTTATTCAATGGACGGTAATCGACGCAAAGTCGGTCCGTGCCATCCTTCTTCTGGACAAAAAGAACTCCACATCCCCATGGAGATGAACTCGGTCTGATCAAACCCAGACGCTCTTGTTCATCAAGCTGCTTCTTCAATTCCTTCAGTTCTTCATGTCCAAGCTTGTAAGGACGCTTGCAAACGGGTTCAGTGCCAGGCTCAAGATCAATAACGAATTCGACTGGCCGATGCGGAGGCATACCCAGAAGCTCTTCTGGAAAGACATCTTGGTACTCACAAACGACTGCAATTTGAGAGATTGCATGTAGCTCACCCTTCTCATTGAGAGAAAACAACCGAATGGTTTCATCACGAGCGGCATAGATGATAACATCCTCAGAAGAGTGTGTCAATTGAATTTCCCTGGCAGCACAATCAAGTTGAGCTTTGTGCTGAGAAAGCCAGTCCATCCCAAGAATTAGATCGATATCAGAGTCACCAAGAACAATTGGTTTAGCCAGAAATCTATAGTCGCCCATCTTGATAGAAACATCCGGAACCATGTAGCTTGCGTTCATGCATTTACCCAGAGAGACAACTGCTAATAGTCTAGGCAAATCTTGGAAAGACAACTCATGCTTAGATGCAAATGGTTTTGAGATGAAACTAAGCGATGCACCAGTGTCAAAAAGAACTTTTGCAAGAATATCATTAACAGGAAGATTACCCATGATCACGTCTGAAGAATCCTCTGCCTGAGCTGCATTCATCATGTTGACCTTTGCAAACTTGGGATTATGCTTGACCACTGCATTGCTTGAAGACCTCACAGGAGGAGGAGGAGGAAGGCGCCTTTGGTTGAAGCATTTGTTCGCATAGTGACCTTTCTACTGGCACTTGTTGCAGGTCACCTCTGAGAGCGGACGGTGATAAGGAGCATTTGACCTTGGAGCTTGAGGCTGAGACTTGTTCTGATAGACTGGGTTGGGTGGGTGGGAAGATCCACGACCACCTGAGTTCTTCTGTTGGTAAGGCTGGCGAAACGGCGGAGGAGGAAGGTAGAACTTTTGCTGCTTAGCTGCGCCTTGAGAGGAAGAAGAAGACTGAACTACATCCCTGATTCTCTTCTTTGAAGCCTCACACTTGAGCTGAGCACCTTCTTGCTTGAGTGCCATATTGTAGAATTGATCAAACTGAGTAGGCTCAACAAGAACAAGAGCTAACTGCAGATCCTCTCTAAGGCCACCTCTAAATTGATAGATCATACTCTTTTCATCAGGAACATCTTGTTTAGCGAAGCGAGCAAGTTTCTGAAATTGCTTGTTGTATTCGTACACTGACATGTTGCCTTGCTTGAGATTGCGGAACTCCTCACGCTTGCTCTCAACAACACTGGTAGGAATGTGGTGAGCTTTAAAGTCCCGACAGAAATCAGTCCAAGTAATCACTCGACCTCCTCTGGAATCCTTGTATTGCTGGAACCAATCAGCTGCTTGATCCTTGAGCTGAAAAGACGCGAACTTGACGTAGTCCTCAGGCCGGACATTGCTGCATTCGAAATGCTTGTTGATATCCACGAGCCAATCGTCGGCGTCTGTGGCCTCGACACAGTAGCTGAAAGACTTTGGCTGATTTGCAAGGAACTGGTTGAGGGTAGGAAACTGAGGCTGATGGTAGAACTGCCCTTGACCTTGATTCCCTTGGTTTCCTTGGCCTTGGTTATGCTCTTGCATCAGCTGAATCAACAACTGAGCGTTGGCGTTAGTGGTTGCCATCAAAGTTTGCCATGCCTCCAGAGGCGGAGGTGGGGGTGGAGGGTTCGCCTGACTTCCATCACTGTGTTCCGGATTCTGACGCGTTGGCGGAGCCATCCTGAAGAGGGTGACATCCGTTAGCATCTTGATAGACAGATAGACAAGTTGAATCAACGGATAGAAATTGCAACATATAGTCTTCACAATAAACATCCGAACAGGGATGAACGAATGAATTCCAAAGTAAACATCACGTCCATTAAGGTGAGAAGCCACTTGATAAGAGATTGATGAATGAAAATAAAAAACAAGGTATGAATGGAACAAATAAGTGGTAAGGATTACCCAATCACAAACCAAAAATCTGCGGGAAGAAAAGCTAGAGCTACTTGAATCCCACCTATAAACTCCCGAAACTTTCTGGTTATGCAATCAGGTGTTGGGGATACAGGGGAAGCAATATATCTCACCCAAACTAACAATCCCTACATCCAGCTGTATCCATCCGTCAACACATAACCAAGAAACCTTCAGAAATCGTGTACCTCAACCTTCGAAAAGCATCTGTTATACGAGTCATGGCAATACTCCCGTACTCACCTCAGTACTGGGTTATCGGGGTTATCTCACCAATAACTGCATAAAAGAGATTTTCGATGTCGGCGTACTAAACTCAGGTATTCCAGAACTGAACGATAAAATTATGGCGACAACACCTCAGAGCTCAACTCCCCGGGACACTTCCACTAAACCCCTGACAGGAGGCACCAAGACAATGTTCTCATCATAAAACCATCGAAACGATTCCAAGATACCCGCATGATCCTAAAAAAAAATTAGTGAAAATTGAGAAGAGAAGAGTCAAAACTCTACGTCAGAATGCCTTACCAGAGCGATGAAGAGACTGGGGAGTAAAAAGAATTCCTAACTCTCCGATATATATAATCCTAAATGACTCAAAACATTTTTCTAGACACAACTCGGCCGCTAAAAACGATCAAGCAGTGGGGCTCCTAAGGTCGGGGAAGGCTCTGATTACCAACTTGTAACGCCCTCGATGCGGCTATATCTCCCACGTGTCGAAGCACGACTTAGAGGCATAACCGCATTGAAAGCAATGTCGCAAGTGAGGTGATCTTCACACAACCCATGTAATACATAAGGGAAAGAGATACATAGTTGGCTTACAGTCGCCACTTCACACAATACATAAATAAACATCCATCATTCAGGTTACACTCAAGGTCCGACTACGGAACCAAAATAAAAGAAGACTACCCCAAATGCCACACAGATCCCCGATCATCCCAACTGGGCTCCACTACTGATCGTTTGGAAATGAAACATAGTAACGACCAAGGGCCTCATCAAACTCCCACTTCAGCTCAGTTGCGCCATCTGCGCTGGTGTCACCGGTACCTGCATCTGTTTTGGTAGAATCTGTGAGTCACGAGGACTCAGCAATCTCACACCCGCGAGATCAAGACTATTTAAGCTTAAGGGAAGGGTGGTGTAATGAGGTGGAGCTGCAGCAAGCGACTAGCATATATGGTGGCTACAATCGCAAGAGAGAGCGAGAAGAGAAGCAAGGCACGGTCGTGAAGCTAGTAGCAATCAAGAAGTGATCCTGAAACTACTTACGTCAAACATAACTCCAACACCGTGTTCACTTCCCGGACTCCGCCGAGAAGAGACCATCATGGCTACACACGTGGTTGATGTGTTTTTAATTAAGGTCAACTTCGGGTTTTCTACAACCGGACATTAACAAATTCCCATCTGCCTCATAACCGCGGGCACGGCTTTCGAAAGATAATACCCTGCAGGGGTGTCCCAACTTAGCCCATCATAATCTCTCACGGTCAACGAAGGATAAACCTTCTCCCGGGAAGACCCGCTCAGTCTCGGAATCCCGGTTCGCATGACATTTCGACAATGGTAAAACTAGACCAGCAAAGCCTCCCGAATGTGCCGACAAATCCTGATAGGAGCTGCACATATCTCGTTCTCAGGGCACACCGGATTGTCCAAACTTCCAATAGGCCATGCCAGAGTTGCCCCTGGTGGCCACCGGCGGCTGACAGGTTGGACCAACACTCATGATGAGCACTGGCCCGGCGGGGGGGGGGGGGGGGGTAAATAAAGATGACCCTCGGGCTTGCGAAAACCCAAGGGAAAAAGGCTTAGGTGGCAAATGGTAAAACCAAGGTTGGGCCTTGCTGGAGGAGTTTTATTCAAAGCGAATTGTCACGGGGGTCCCATAAATCACCCAACCGCGTAAGGAACGCAAAATCAGGGAACATAACACCGGTATGATGGAAACTAGGGTGGCGAGAGTGGAACAAGACACCAGGCATAAGGCCGAGCCTTCCACCCTTTACCAAGTATATAAGGTGCATTAATTAAAACAATAGATATTGTGATATCCCAAAATATCCATGTTCCAACAAGGAACAAACTTCATCTTCACATGCAACTAGCAACGCTATAAGAGGGGCTGAGCAAAAGCGGTAACATAGCCAAACAACAGTTTGCTAGGAAAGGATGGTTAGAGGCTTGACATGGCAATATGGGTGGCATGATATAGCAAGTGGTAGGAAACGTAGCATAGGCATAGCAAAAGTGCGAGCATCTAGCAAGCAAAGATAGAAGTGATTTCGAGGGTATGGTCATCTTGCCAGCAAGGTTCTTAGAGTTGTCGAAGGCTTGATCCTCGTAGGCGTTCTCGACAGGTTCCTCGTTCACGTACTCGTCTCCCGGATCTACCCAAAGCAAGAACACAAGCAATGGAACAACAATCAAACAAGGAGCAATGCACAAGCAATATGATGCAATACATGACATGCTATGCGAGATGTGATATGCAATGCATATGTGTGCTCCGGAAGGAAAATGATGAACAAGGCATCAACTTGGCAAACCAAGTATGCCGCTGGAAAGATGAGATGATTCTGGTTGAAATCAATATAAAGATCACCGGAATCGGATGCACGGTTTGCAAATGACAAGCAAAAACAAGAATGACGCGAATCTGCGTTTAACAGCACGATGCTACTTAGCATGCAACAAGAAACTATGCTACAACACCCCAACATAAAAACAAAGCATATGGCAGTGATCTACAGGAGATGCTTAACAAAAGAGGAACACTGAGCTATGGCTAAATCACATCATAACAGGCTCAATCAAGCATGGTGAAAGTGCAAAAAATATCAGGTTCACAGACTTAGCGAAAATACTAGTATGCCAGAAATTAACATCAGGAAGGCATGTTTAGAGCAAGCAAACAACCTGCTACAGGAACTTATAATAGCAAAACAAGGCATGACATGATTCTACTCAAAGCATAGATCAAAAGTCCCTTACTGACCATAAGCCAAAAAGGACCATAAGAAATGATGGCACCCATGTAAACATAGCAAGTTTCATTACAGATCTCAGACTTGACAGAAAAACTGGACATGGCAAAAACAGATAACAAGTAGGCATGTTCGTGAGCTCGATGCACTCACTACAGAGCATCTCATGATAAACTAAGCATACACCCATCAAGAAGACATGGCATAGAAGCTATACATGGCAAGAACAACATCATAGCATACACGGATCAACTACAACAACCTTGTGAAAATTGAATATCATGTAAACAATCTGCCAGGAAACATTTTGAAGCAAAAGTAGAGCATGAAAATGACATGCTAGACTACTCCATAATTGCCAACAAAGGCATGGATGGATAGAGCACATCCATATGTTCAAAACACCCTTACTGATCATGCTCAAAATGGGCATAGATCTCTCTGTAACAACATGAACACATGGCATAAAAATAACAGCAGGACATGACTTAGTGAAATTACTAAGTTCCTGAAATCAGCAACATTATCATCCCTAGTTTGCATGCCTGTGCTAGTCACCACAGAGATCACAAAAATACATGGCATACACCCCTGGAAAGATAGCATGGCATAGATCAAAACATATGTAGGACTCAAGTTCATAAGGTGCACACATTAATCATGGCAAAAATGACAAAAGTGCATGTTCTGTTAAGAAACAGAAACTAACATCACATAGCCCTCTTCCAACAGCATTTCAGGCATCAAGATGAGCTCAAATGAAAATGGTGCAATGAGATGAAATGATGTACTCATCGAGGTGAACAATTTGATATGCTACACACCCAAAACGGAGCCACGGATGCAAAGTTGTGATGTTATGAAGATGCAACAATTTATCACAGAAAAAGACTTGGACGAAAAACGGGGGGGGGGGGGGGAGAAGTCAACCCTTGCTCGTCCCGATCTGGATCTGGCTGCACGGAAACCGAGGCGACGCCGGAGTTGGAGCTCGGGCCCGGAGGGAGGAGAGGCCGGGGCGGATCCGGCGCCGGCGGCGGCGAAGGCGCGGGCGGCGCAGGGGGGCCGCGGGGCGGCGCGGCCGGGCGGCGGAGGCGGACGCCGGGCGCGGCGGGCGGCGGCGGGCGCGGCGGGGCGCTCCACGGGAGCGGGCGGCGGCGGCGGGCCGCGGGGGCCCCGCACGGGCCTCACGGGCCCGCGGGGTCGGCCGGCGAAGTGGGCGCAGGCTGCCCACGTGGCGGCGCCCGATTCGTCCGGCGGCGCGGGCGGACGTGTCCGGCCGCCCGGATTTCGTCCGGCGGCGCGAGGGGAGCGGGGAGACTAGGGTTTCGTCTGGAAATTCGGGGGAGTGCACATATATATAGGTAGAGGGAGCTAGGAGACTCCAAATGGGGTGTAGTTTTCGCCCACACGATCGTGATCCGACGACAGAGAGCATGGAAGTGACTTAGATGGGTTATTGGGCTGTTTTGGAGGGGTGTTGGGCTGCAACCCAAAAGAGGCCTTTGCGGTTACCCGGTTAACCGTTGGAGTATCAAACGAGCTCCAAATGACTCAAAAGTTGACAGGTGGTCTACCGGTGGTATACCAGGGCCACTTGGCAAGGCTCGGTCCATTCCGAGAACGTTTAACACCCGCACACGAAAAAAAAACAAGAGGGGTGCGCCGGTGCATGTGGGAGCGTCGGAATGCAAAACGGACAACAGGGAAAATGCTCGGATGCGTGAGACGAACATGTATGCGAATGAGATGCACATGATGACATGATATGGGATGCATGACATGGACAAAATGCAAAACGAAAACAAAACCCAACCACGGAGGGAATATCATAGCACATAGCCGAAAATGGCAAGAGTTGGAGTTACAAATATGGAAAGTTACATCCGGGGTGTTACATATAATGCTTGAACACTCTCACTTAGCCATAGAATTCTTTAATTTTAAATTTTGGCGAAGCCCCTAGTATTCGGAAGACCGAATTCGGGGCGCTATCCACGCCTTCGTCGGACATTGTCCGGAACTTCGCTCGAAGCGGCGTGACTCTTTAAGGACCCGAAAAGACCTCTCGAACAGCAACCAGTCTCTCGCCTTATCATGCCAGTCAGTTTTAGCTTTCTCCACTGAGGCGCTCGCCCAGCTCAACCGGGGTGCAATCTCAATGGTTCTCCCAGTGCCACCTTAGCCGACAGAACGGAACGTAAGGCACCAAAACGTGGGAGCCGGGCAAACCCAACTATTGAACCAAGACATAATTCGGAGCCGATTCATATAATGCTATAAGTTCGGGGTGCCGCACTTGTGAAAGTGTTCGGACTTATCACACCATAATGCGGGGAACATAAGCCCCTGGTGTATTCGGCCGTACCAATAATATACGGCTGCGAGATATCATTAATGAACATATGTGTAAAGTAATGCAATAACAGGCAAAAACGCTGCATTATTTATTAAAGAATTCTGCTATGAGTGCAGAATGATACAAATAGTGCGATAAGCAAGGGATTGGACTAATCAAACATGTCCCCCTCTAGGGATGGGCTGCGGAGTGTTTGTCGCAGTCTTCTTTCTTCCCTGGCTGTTGCATCGTGAGTTTGGCGGGTCCACCGCCGGACAGGGCCTCTGGTGAACGGAGTCCTGTGTTTATAAAGAAAGAAAATAGTAACAAAAAGGAGTGACGCACTTGTGAGCCCCTGGTGCGGTCGAGCCGTACTCTGGGTCTGTTGCGGTCGTGCCCCTTCCCCTAGGCCCATGGTATCTCCAAAGCGTAATGATGTACGCGGAGGGTTGGTCTTGCAATTATGCAAGGGCTGGGGTTGGGGCCGCATTGCTACGCGTGCTTGGAACGTGCCAGGTGGTCTTGGTTGATGTTGCTCCGGGCGCGCTTGGCCGTGTCCGGCCGTTTAACGGCCGGACTCGAATATTGCCTTAAAAGGTTGTTTTGTACTTCTGCCGCGAGAGCCGCTGTGTGTTCCTCCGTTCGGAGGGAGCGTTCCGTATTTCCATTGACCGTGATGACTCCGCGAGGGCCTGGCATCTTGAGATTGAGGTATGCGTAATGCGGTACCGCGTTGAACTTTGCAAACGTGGTTCGTCCGAGCAGGGCGTGATAGCCACTGCAGAATGGGACTATGTCGAAGATTAACTCCTCGCTCCGGAAATTGTCCGGGGATCCGAAGACCACTTCCAGTGTGACTGAGCCTGTACAATTGGCCTCAACACCTGGTATGACGCCTTTGAAAGTCGTCTTTGTAGGTTTAATCCTTGAGGGGTCTATGCCCATCTTGCGCACTATATCCTGATAAAGCAGGTTCAGGCTACTGCCTCCGTGAGGTGAAATCCATCGACGATTGGGTCTAAAACCAATGCGGCGAATCCGCCATGGAGGATACTGGTCGGATGATCTCTTCGATCGAAAGTGATCGGGTAAGAGGACCATGGATTGAACTTAGGGGCGACTGGCTCCATCGCATATACGTCCCTTAGTGCACGCTTCCGCTCCCTCTTGGGTATATGGGTCGCGTATATCATGTTCACCGTCCGCACTTGTGGGGGGAAACCCTTCTGTCCTTTATTGTTCGGCGGTCGGGTCTCTTCCTCGTCGTTGCTGTGCAGCCCCTTGTCATTGTTTTCGGCAATTAACTTGCCTGCCTGCTTGAACACCCAACAATCTCTATTGGTGTGATTAGCTGGCTTTTCAGGGGTGCCATGTATCTGGCATAAGCGGTCGAGTATTCGGTCCAAATTGGACGGACCCGGAGTGGTTCTTTTGAATGGCTTCTTCTGCTGACCGGGTTTGGAGCCTCGGAATCCGGCATTGACTACCGTATCCTCCTTGTCGTCACCGTTAATGCGGCGTTTATTTTTGTTTCGACGCGACCTGCCATTGTGGTCCTTGGTATCCGGACTGCCATAATTTTTACGGAGGTTGTTGCTGCGAGCTAGCCAGCTATCCTCTCCCGCACAGAAGCGGGTCATTAATGATCTGAGGGCTGCCATGGATTTCGGCTTTTCCTATCCTAGGTGCTGGGCTAGCCACTAGTCGCGGATGTTATGCTTGAAGGCTGCAAGGGCCTCTGCATCCGGACAGTCGACGATTTGATTTTTCTTTGTAAGGAACCGTGTCCAGAATTGTCTGGCCGATTTGTCTGGCTGTTGAATTATGTGGCTTAGGTCATCGGCGTCTGGTGGTCGCACATATGTGCCCTGGAAGTTGTCAAGGAATGCGGCTTCCAGGTCTTCCCAACACCCAATTGACTCAGCGGGCAAGCTGTTAAGCCAATGTCGAGCTGGTCCTTTAAGCTTGAGTGGGAGATACTTGATGGCGTGGAGATCATCGCCGCGGGCCATATGGATGTGAAGGAGATAATCTTCGATCCAAACCGCGGGGTCTATTGTGCCATCGTAGGATTCAATGTTTACGGGTTTAAACCCTTCGGAGATTTGATGATCCATTACTTCGTCAGTGAAGCATAGCGGGTGTGTGGCGCCTCTATATTGGGCAATATCACGACGTAGCTCGAGAGAGCGTTGTCTGCTGTGTTCGGCCCGGCCGGAGTTATTGTATCTGGCGCGACGGTATTCGTCGTGGGTCGTGGGGCACCCACGTGGTCCGTAGATGGATCTGGATTGCCTTGCTTTGTCCTCCAATATATCTCGCAAGTCTGGCGCGTTCCCTCTTGGCTTCGTACTTTTGGAGCGATGCCAGGGTACGGTCTTGGTGGAGGGCCTAGATGCCTCTCTGTCTCGACCACGGGGTGGTCGGTCGGCCGTATTGTGCGCTGGCGATGAAGGTATGTATGTTTCCTCCTCTAATCGGGGGAGCAACTTGCGTCTTGGGTAGCTTTTGGAGGGGCGTTCGAGTTCATACTATTCGGCCGCGAGGACCTCGGTCCATCGATCGGCCAGCAGGTCCTGATCAGCTTGAAGCTACTGCTGCTTTTTCTTTAGGCTATTTGCCGTGGCGATAAGCCTGCGTTTAAAACGCTCTTGTTCGACGGGATCCTCGGGCACGACGAATTCGTCGTCGTTGAGGCTTGCCTCGTCTTCGGAGGGAGGTATATAATTATCATCCTCGACCTCTTTGTCTGCCGCCCTCTCGTGAGGGCTTGCTTCTGCATCCTCCTGCGCTGAATCCTGTTGGAGGGGATTATCTTCGGCACTCTCTGGAGTATTCTTATCTCCTGTGCCTGAATCTCCATTCTTGCTGTGGCGGGATTTAGAGCGGCGCCGCTGACGTCGGCGCTTGGGCTGTTTCTTTGAGGAATCTGCCTCCGCTGCTTCTTCGCTGTCCCCCTCTTTTGGGGTGTCCACCATGTATATGTCATATGACGAGGTGGTCTTCCAGTGCCCTGTAGGCGCTGGTTCTTGTTCGTCTCCGGCATCGTCGTCCATACCGCCGATGTCCTCAGAGTCGTAGTCTAGCATGTCTGTTAGATCGTCGACAGTGGCTACAAAGTGGGTGGTGGGTGGGCTTTGAATTTCTTCGTCGTCCGTATCCCAACCGTCCTGGCCATAGTCCGGCCAGGTCTCTCCGGATAGCGAGATATGTTTTAGCGAATTTAGGATGTCGCCAAAGGGCGAGTGCTGGAAGATGTCCGCGGCGGTGAATTCCATAACCGGCGCCCAATCAGATTCGATTGGCAGGGGCGCGGGAGGTCCGGAGTCCGGAGGGGAGTCCGGCACCTCGGAGTCATGTGCTTCACAAGGGACAAGGTTAGTGTTCGGCTCCATCGCCGTGGAAGTTGCAGCCCCCGAGGCGGTGTCCAACCATCAGTCCTCGATCTGGGCGATCGGCTTCGGACTAAGGGCCGGAGCGGATTCTTGTGCGGCCACCAAGGCACAGTCCGGCGGCAGAGCTAGATCATGCCCATCGTAGCAGTGCGGCACGCTTGGCTGTGGCTCGAGCCCGTCGAAGATCAAGTCCCCGCGGAGGTCGGCCGTGAAGTTTAGGCTCCCGAACCTGACCTGACGGCCAGGGGCGTAGCTTTCGATCTGCTCCAGATGGCCAAGTGAATTAGCCCGCAGTGCGAAGCCGCCGAATACGAAGATCTGTCCGGGGAGAAAAATCTCACCCTGGACAGCGTTGTCGATTGAAGAAGCCATCGAGCCTATCGGTGACGACACAGAGGAACTCTCAATGAAAGCACCAATGTCGGTGTCAAAACCGGCGGATCTCGGGTAGGGGGTCCCAAACTGTGCGTCTAGGCGGATGGTAACAGGAGACAAGGGACACGATGTTTTACCCAGGTTCGGGCCCTCTTGATGGAGGTAAAACCCTACGTCCTGCTTGATTAATACTGATGATATGGGTAGTACAAGAGTGGATCTACCACGAGATCAAGGAGGCTAAACCCTAGAAGCTAGCCTATGGTATGATGGTTGTAATGTATGTTGTGTCCTACGGACTAAAGCCCTCCGGTTTATATAGACACCGGAGAGGGCTAGGGTTACACAGAGTCGGTTACAATGGTAGGAGATCTACATATCCGTATCGCCAAGCTTGCCTTCCACGCCAAGGAAAGTCCCATCCGGACACGGGACGGAGTCTTCAATCTTGCATCTTCGTAGTCTTGGAGTCCGGCGGACGATGATAGTCCGGCTGTCCGGACACCCCCTAGTCCAGGACTCCCTCAGCCGCCCCCAAGAAGAAGAAGACATCGTCCGGCTCAGCCCCTCAGGAGGCAGGCCCCTCAGAGCCCGCGCCTGCTCAGGGGGAGCCTCCTTCCATCGCATAGGGAAGCGCGCCCGGTGCCCTCCTCAGGCAGGGCTCGGGGGCTCTCCCCTGGAGGGCCGCCGACCTCGCCAAGGTCACGAGGGAGGCGCTTGGGCACCACCTGGAGGCATGCTTCGAAGCACGTTTCCCTCAAAAAGGAGCAAGGCAAGGAGGGCCAAACCCTCAGGAGTTCGTCAGCAAGGCCATTCGGGAGTTACAGGAGTCAAGGGTCATGAGAGGTAGCCGCTGCCTACCCGCTGTGGCCCCCCATCCAGGCGAGGATGGTGGGCTGCGCGTCTGCATCGACATACCGGGGCTCAACCGAGCCGCATCTCAAGAGTGCCTCTGGCCCTCGCGAGTGGGACGTTGCGAAGGTCCGCCCCACAGCTACGTGTGCATGCCTTACGGCTTGCCGAACGTGGCTGCTGCGCACCAGCGTCTCATGAGGGCCATCTTGGAGGCTCAAGAGGTCAGGCGTGCCGCAGCCCTGGCGGAGATGGAGATGGCCCGTGAGGAGCCGCCAGCGCCTCCGGAGCCTCCTGAGGCCCCTGGGCCTGGGGGCTCATGAGGATCGGCTAACGCAGCCCACCGAGTCTGCTACACCAACACCCCTTCGTCCCCAACATCATCAGGTGACATCTTTTAAGTTTCATTTCTGGCTGGGAGCGCCCTCAGGGCCGCATTATTCCCAGGCCGCGTGGGTCCGTCCCTGCGGCATGTATCCCTTTTATTTCATGTTCCTGGCTTACCTTATTGGGGGCGCCCCTCGGGCTGCATCATCCCCAAGCCGCTCGGGCCTGACCCAGCGGCATGTACCCTTCTTGCGTTTATCTTAGGGCTATGCTTTCGATCCACCATGCTTGTTATTTGGTGCCTTTTTGTCCTGGGTGTCGGAATCTTGCGCGTTAAAGGGGGGGGGTGCCTGAGCATCGCGACTTAGGGCTCCTACCGGCTCTCCGGCCCTCACCCTCTGGTCTTGTCCACGGCATTGCGACCTGGCATGCCAGCGACGGCCGAGACCAGCCCGAGAGCCGGGACCCGAGGACGTAGAGTTTCGACATCTAACCCAGCTTGCGCGTTAAAGGGGGGTGCCTGAGCATCGCGACTCAGGGCTCCTACCGGCTCTCCGGCCCTCACCCTCTGGTCTTGTCCACGGCATCGCGACCTGGCATGACAGCGACGGCTGAGACTAGCCCGAGAGCCGGGACCCGAGGACGTAGAGTTTCAACATCTAACCCAGCTTGCGCGTTAAAGGGGGGGTGCCTAAGCATCGCGACTCAGGGCTCCTATTGGCTCTCCGGCCCTCACCCTCTAGTCTTGTCCATGGCATCGCGACTTGGCATGCCAGCGACAGCTGAGACCAGCCCGAGAGCCTGGACCCAAAGATAGCACTGGCATCTTGCCAAATTTGCAGGAACACACTCCAAGATAAGGCCCAGAGCCAGGCGCAACCCGCCTTGAGGTAGGGCCCCGTGAGTCCCGCGCTGGCTCACGGGTGCCCAGATACACCTCGTCAAGCCCTACCGTGCCAACCACGTGTCAGGGTGGGGCTGTATACGCCCCAGGGGCTCCTCCCGGAGGGGAGCCCCCTCCCACGCAGCAGTGGAAGCACCATGCTCCGCGCTGGCTGACGACACTGCCGAGGAGCGGCTATGCCCGTACGCATACGGAAGCGCTATGCTCCGCGCTGGTGATAAACAACTGAGGATGGCCTCCGGGCCGCATCAACCTCAGGGAGCCCGGAGCTCAGTGTCTGGCCTTTTCGCAACGCCTCCCCTCGGGAGTGCCGCGCGAAGGGGCTGGGCACGGGGGCTGCGCCTAGGTCACGCCCAGACGCACACCACCTGGCCAGGCCCCCCCCCCCCCCCGGGCCTGGTTCGTTGCACGTCCCTCCCTGAGCGGAGCCAAGGTACGAAGGCTGTTTGAGCATCAAGGGGGACTCCTGAGCATCGCGACTCAGGAGCCTAACTGGTCACGTAGCCCCTCACTCCTTAGTTCCAAAAGGCTAACGACGGTTGAGGTATGCGCGGGGCCGGGCTCTGCAGACGTAGAACGGCAGATCCACCCGCATCTCACCTTCCTAAGGAGTCACCCCCACATATCACCTCCCTACTTGCTGTTCGAGCGCCAAGGGGGACTCCTGAGCATCGCGACTCAGGAGCCTAACTTGTCACATAGCCCCTCACTCCTTGGTCCCGTCCTGGTTTCTGGTCGGGGCCAATGGCGGCTGAGGTATGCGCGGGGCTGGGCTCTGCCGGCGTAGAACATAAGCAAGTAGGAAGGAATAATGCAAATTTCAGGGAATTCAAAAGCAAATATTACAGTCCATACTGTTATCACATCATCAAACATAAGTTTTAACGCCTCCCCGAGGCATGGTACATGCGCATGAATTAAAAGTAGGATGGGAGCCACGACAGAGTCACTTGCCGGCGGGGGAGCTGCGCGGAGCAGGTTCGCCTTGTGGAGCAGCAGGGCTAGCAGCGCTCCGCTTTGGCTTGGTACTGAAGGCCCGGAACTTCCCCAGTAGAGCCTCCACACGACCCTTCACGGCCTCAGCAGCGGCAGCGGCACGCTCGCCGCTCACTGGCTCCAGCAGGCTGTCGAGGTCAATGTTGGGGTCACGAAGATAGATGTGGGTGAAGACCCGCGTCAGCGCTGCAGAAGACAAGACGGGTGCCTCGGCCTCAGCCGTAGGGCCAAGGCCAAGGGTGACGTCTTGAAGGGCGCGAACCAGGAAGGGAAGCAGCTTGGCGGGGCCATCCTCCTCGCCGGCCAGCGGGCTCTCAAGGCCGTTGTCATAAAGTCTCTTCAGCGAAGTGCGAGCCTTCTCTTCCATATCAGCGAAGGCCACACGATCCTCGGCGAGAACCCAGGCCTTGCCGTCCAGCTCAACCTTCCTCGCCTCCAGCTCTTGCTCCAGTGCGCCTAGGCGGCCACGACGCCTCTTGAGCTTGGCCTCCAGGTCCTTGACGGCCGCCTCGCGAGCCTTCATGCTTTCTCCTGCTCTTGGCGAAGGCGGGCCTCCTCGGCAAGCTGGTTCTGCAGGCCCTTTAGCTCGCTCTCCAGCGTCTCACAGCAACCTTGGACGCTAGCTGCCTCTCCCAGGGCAGCATCACGGGCAACCTTCACCTCAAGGACGGCCTGTTTCTCCTCGTCGCAAGCCGTCGAGGCCTGGACCAGCGCAGCCCGTATCGAAGCATCGGAGCGAATCCAGCCAGAAGCCAACTCCAAGCGCCCGTCCACTAGACGAGGGTCGGCGCCCAGAAGATCCTGCCGAAGACGGTCCAGACCGGCAACGGCGCGATCCAGAACAGTATTCGGGGAAGCAGCAGTCGGTGGAGTAGGAGGAGAAGACGGCCACGTGACCACAGTATTTTGAGACGGAACCCGCTGCGCCACGACGGTTGTGGTGGCGGCGTCAGGCAAGGGCACCTCGGGAGTCGCCTGGGCCAAGGGGGCTGAGCTCGCCCCAGCAGGCTCAGCCTGGCCTCGCGAGGATGCTCGGGCAGGAGAGGCCTGCGCGTCACAGTCACCTTATTTCTCGGGCAGAGGCACTACCACGGATGGGACCTCATGAGCTCCCTTCGGCTTCTTTGCCACGGGCGCTAGCCTGTTTGGAAGATACGAGCATCAAGTCTCGGCAACAGAACAATAATCAAGACAGGAATCAAGCACTTACAGGTCGTCACTGGTGGGCTCAAGTAGCCTCCGGCCGTACTTAAAGCCCGAGAGCCGGCTGCAAGGGTCAGCTTCAAGGGGCTCGGGAGCAAGAGGCGCGCCTGCGGATCGCCTCGGGGCCGGGGCAGACCCGCGGGGGATCAGCCCAGTCCGGTCCTTCTTCGGGATCGGAGGCAGGATCCCACCGCCCTGCTCATCCTCATCCTCGTCATCGTCACTCTGGGGGAGGCAGAGAGTGCGGGGCCTGCGCCGAAGGGGAGGAGCCCTTGACTCTGCCTCTGAGTCAACCCCCTCTTCCTGCTCCCCTTCTTCCTTCTCTTTGCTGGAGTCGTCGGAGGACACGTCCACCAGGTCCTATGGAGCCTCCGTGGGCATGGGCCCGTCCCCGTTGAAGACGGGCATGGACCCCACTACCTGCTCCCAGTCCTCATGGAGGAACAGGGGCGTAGGAGCGCCCTCCAGCCTCGCCATGTTGCCCCCAACCAAGGACTGGAGGACTGCAGCCAGATCCTCGTCGGCCAAGACCGTGGGGCTCGGGTGGGGCCTCCACATCGGAAGCGAGTACTGACGGAGCAGAGCCAGCTGATTCTCCAGGAACTCCCTCAGCAGCGACGCACCGGTCAGCTTTGCCGCCGCCACGCTGGCCAGCCTCAGATTTGCGTCCATCTTCTCCAACACCAGCTTCGCGCGGGGATCCAGAAGCTCCACTCGGGACCAGTCCTCGGAGCTTGCGGGGTGCTCCATGGGTAGGATCAGCCGAGGGTGGATGCGCCCAGCATCCACCAAGACCCACTTGCTCCTGAAGGCCTCGATCCTCTTCCAAGGGTTCGAAATGGCGATGGAGCCGCCGTACGCAACGAAGCTCGCGCACGCGGAGGCGGAACCACGGGAGGTCCGGAGGGAGAAGTAGTGGCGTAGCAAGGCCACCGAGGGTTTCACCCCTACGTGAGCCTCACAATAGTAGGCGAAAATCGCCAGAAGAAGGACGGAGTTGGGATGGAGGTGCAGAGCTTGAATATTGTAGTGGTGGAGGACAGAGAAGAAGAACTCAGAAAAGGGAGGCACCAGACCGGCGATGATGGCGCTCACGAAGAGCAGATAGAAGGTGCTCCCTCGGCCTTCAGGGATGGTAGAGCCGGCCTTGAACACCTTCGTCCCGTCGATGCCCTGCGCCGCCGCCATCTGGCGCACCCGGGCAAGGCTTGCCTCTAACACATTTGGCGAGTCCAAGGCAGGCGAGTACCAAGCTCCGGCCGGGGCTTGGCGAGGCGCCATGACTGGCTAGGGCGTGCAGACGGAGTAGATCTGAAGATTTCGGAAGCAGGGAGGAGAGGCGCAAGAAAGGGGATCTGAGCAGCAACTGGAGTAAGTAAAGGAGGCAAGGGAGATGGCCCTCCTTTATCAACTCGCGCGGTTGCAGAGGCGCCCACATCCAATCAACCGCCACGCGGCGCCCAAGGCCGCAAGCTGTTAGGGCCCGTGACGCTTCGCACTTACCCTTTCGCCTCTCTGCTCAGCCAAGATCGGGCGTGCCGTGAGCCCGAGGGCTACTGTCGGCGTTCTGGGAACGGGGGTCCCCAGACTTGCCTGCCTGCGGCCTGCGGCGTGGCTCTAAGGAGGCCCAGCACAACCCATCTTCATCAACACAATGTCAAGACCCTCGCGAGGGGCCAAGCCTCGCGGGGCGGACGACAAGGAGCTTCCTCAAGCACGGCCTCGTCAGGCTGGCTCACGAGGAGGCGAAGAGTTCAAGGCAGGGTACCTCGCGAGGTGCCCATGACGCAAGCCATGACGACCAAGGCGCCAGTCGGGCGCCAGCCCGCGCAGTGTCCTCCTTTCCTCTTTGGTGCAAAGGGAGCAAGCGCAGGCGAGAGCATCAAGCAAAGGCGTCCATTTCGGTGCAACAAGACCAAGACCAGCCCAACAGCCGGAAGGAAGTCATTGTGGAGCCCAAGCCGGCGTCACCACCAGAGCCTTTGACAGGCGAGGACCAACTTTAGTCAGGATAAGTGTACCAGCTGTTCCCCTTCAAAATGGCCAATTGTTGGCGCCCTTCCCATTCAATATTTGGGAAGAGGCCCAGGGCCTTTGCATATATATAGGACTAGCCACCCCCAGGGTAGAGGCATCTGGACCTGACCTAGCAATCGGGATCCTCACCAAGAAACCAGTAGATAGAGCGATTGAACTCCTCCCAGCAGTTCGTCGCACCAGCCAGGAATAGACCCTCGCGAGGCTGTTCTGCCTTGTATTGTTCATCATCCGCCCAAGAGGCAATCCACCACACCACACACTGGAGTAGGGTATTACACCACAATGGTGGCCTGAACCAGTATAAATCTTGTGTCTCTTGTGCTGTTCTATTTGGTAGTTTAGATCCTAGCGATTCGGCGAGGAGCGAGCCGGTAGAGGGTTGAATCTCCGCGTGCACCCCAGTGTTCGAACCTCAAGGGTCTGCCGGAACCCGAAATCCAACAGTTCTCGAGCATCAACTAGAGGTGGCAAGACAACGTGTACATGACTGTCAACGTATAATCAACAAGTTGAGACTGGACATGCAGGTATTAGATGCAGGAGTCAAAAAAAATGAAACAAAACACTGAGGTAACCATGAAGGAATTGGAGATTTTGCAGACTGAAATTTGTGCTATCTGAATCCGGCCAATCCTATTTTCTGAAGAGATTATAGTTCAAATGGAGTTAAGTTGATACGCGTCCATGATGTATGAGCTGTATCTGCCTAGTGTATGTAATTTGCTGTTCGTGTATGCTTTATTATCACCTGTGCCGAACAATAATGCCCAATGGGTATAATCGGCTGTAATTTCTTTATTGTATAGTGTAGGATTATTCTACCTTTCTATGCCTTGATCTCTTTGTTGTATAGTGTAAGCTTTTTAGAGGTGATAGTATTGAGTAGGATAATTCTTTGAATATGCTATATCGTTCAAACGGGGGCCAACTCGCCCGGCCATGGCCCTTCATGGGCCGTACGGTCCATGGGCCATGTACGGGCCGTTGGATCCATGGGCCTTCTACGTCTCATAGGATCCATGGGCCTTGTAAGGGTCGACTCATTTATGGGTCTTGTATGGGTCTTTAATGGGCCGTAGACGGGCCTTTAATGGAAATCGTACGTTTTATGGGCTGAGCATAACGGGCCGTTAATAGGCCGTATTTGGTGATGCTATGAAAATGGCCCAACAGATTAATGGTCCACAAACGGGCCGACTGTAATGACGGGCTGAATTTGCCCACAAGCAGAAAATGATAGTAACGGGCCGTAAGTAACCGAATGCTGCAAATGAGCCCAAGAATAAATGGCCCCTCAGAAGGCCAAAAGTTAACTTGGGCTGGAAACGGCCCAACGGAATAGCGGGCCGTTCATGGGTATAAAGTGATACATTATTCATTACGGGCCAGTTTCACCATGCGCCGTTAATGGGTGTAAAGTGATACACTGTTCATTACGGGCCAGTTTCAGCATGGGCCGCTAATGGGCCAAGAGTTACAAAGGGCCTCATATGGGCCGAAAGACGTCATGGGCCATACATGGGCTAGAAGTGAAAACAGGCTGGAATCATATTGGATAGCCCAGATGACGCTACTGGGCCTAATTCGGATAGGGCATAACGGGCCTTGGGTTAGCGGGCTGTAAATGGGCTATATGCGAACAGGCCGTTAACAGGCTTTCCATGGGCCGGCCCGCTAGCTTTTGACCAAGTCAAACGGGCTGGCCTTTTCACAGGAATGGGCCACTGTTGGGTCGTGCCACGTGTGGACGTATCATAGGCGCCTTCTGTCCAATGAGTGGATGACATCTGTCCCAACGATGAGCCGACACGTGTTTCCTCCAGCCAATGATGATTTTACACATGGAAAATCCCCATTGGTCGGGGCTGTTAACGGGTTATCGGATCCAAAACCCGACCCGATAGCTTAACGACGCTCCGTTACGGTGGATGCCACGTGTCGGTCACCCTTGACGAAAGCACTTCTGTGACGCGCAATTTATCATCATGGAAGTGGACACTTCCGTGATGATAATTTTGGTAATGTCATGGAACACTTCTACGATAGCACAGGTATGACTATCTTGATTGTGTCATAAATTTGTCATGGATGTACATGCATGACAAAAAACGCGACCTACTGTGACAAACACGTATCATCACGGAAGTGTATTTTTTTTGTAGTGCTACTCGAGGACGAGCAAGAATTAAGCTTGGGGATGCTGATACGTCTCCGTCGTATCTATATTTTTTGATTGTTCCATGCCAATATTATTCAACTTTCATATACTTTTGGCAACTTTTTATACTATTTCTGGGACTAACATATTGATCCAGTGCCCAGTGCCAGTTCCTATTTGTTGCATATTTTATGTTTCGCAGAAACCCAATATCAAACAGAATCCAAACGGGATAAAAATGGACGGAGCTTATTTTTGGACTATTTATGATTTTTGGGAAGTAAAATCAACGCGAGACGGTGCACGAGGTGGCCATGAGGGTGGCCCGCGTGTCCACTTATATTGGGCGCGCCCCTGACCCTCGTGGGCCCCTCGTAAGGCGGTTGACGCTCTTCTTTGGCCGCAAGAAAGCTAATTTTTGGAAAAATATCTGGGTGAAGGTTTCAATCCAATCGGAGTTAGATATAAAAGAAACGGTGCCAGGGCAGAATCTGGGAGAGCAGAAACAGAGAGAGACAAAGAGATAGATCCAATCTCGGAGGGGCTCTCGCCCCTCCCAAGCCATGGGAGCCAAGGACCAGAGGGGAAACCCTTCTCCCATCTAGGGAGAAGGTCAAGGAAGAAGAAGAAGAAGGGGGGCTCTCTCCCCTTACTTCCGGTGGTGCCGGAATACTGCCGGGGGCCATCATCATCACCGCGATCTTCACCAACACCTCCGCCATCTTCACCAACATCTCCATCACCTTCCCCCTTCTATACACAGCGGTCCACTCTCCCGCAACCCGCTGTACTCTCTACTTGAACATGGTGCTTTATGCTTCATATTATTATCCAATGCTGTGTTGCCATCCTATGATGTCTGAGTAGATTTTCGTTGTCCTACCGGTGATTGATGAATTGCTATGATTGATTTGAATTGCATGTTTTATTATTGGTGCTATCCTATTGTGCCCTCCGTGTCGCGCAAGCGTGAGGGATTCCCGCTGTAGGGTTTGCAATATGTTCATGATTTGCTTATGGTGGGTGGCATGAGTGACAGAAGCACAGACCCGAGTAAGTAGGTTGTTTGCGTATGGGATAAAGGGGACTTGATACTTTAATGCTATGGTTGGGTTTTACCTTAATGATCTTTAGTAGTTGCGGATGCTTGCTAGAGTTCCAATCATAAGTGTATATGATCCAAGAAGAGAAAGTATGTTAGCTTATGCCTCTCCCTCAAATAAAATTGCAATAGTGATTACCGGTCTAGTAAAGTAGTCAATTGCTTAGGGACAATTTCACAATTCCTACCACCACTTTTCACACTCTGAAAGTGCGTTATATCGACTAGAGGGGGGGGGGTGAATAGGCGATTTTTATGAATTCTTCACTAAGGAATTTGGTGGTGAGGAAATTCCTTACTGAAGAACTACTTGCAGCGGAGTAAGTACTCAGAAGTAAACGTAACAGGATACAAACATAGTCATCATGATGAAATGAAGACTAGCATAGAGTACAGAAAGCGTAAACACAGGATAACAAGATGAAGACGGACAGACTGAAGAAATTGAACTAAGGAATTTGTGAAAGTCTTCAGTCAAAGTCTTCAAGAACATATATGAACAACATACAACACAGTAATGAGGAAATGAAAGAGTTGAGGAATTAGAACCAGTTAGTTGGTGAAGACAATGATTTGGTAAACCAGTTCCAACTGCTGTCTCAGTTGTACGTCTGGTTGGAGCGGCTGAGTATTTAAACTCGAGGACACGCAGTCCCGGACACCCAGTCTCTGAGCCGCAACTCAGGACACCCAGTCCTCACCGTATTCTCCTTGAACTAAGACCACGCAGGCCTCATCCAATCACTCGTGGTAAGTCTTCAGGTGACTTCCAAACCTTCACAGACTTGGTCACTCGGCGATCCACAATTCCTCTTGGATGCTCTAGACCTTGACACCTAACCGTCTGGAAGAAGCATAGTCTTCAAAGGTAACAAGCGTCGGATCCACGCAGGATCAATTTCTTCAGTGATGCTCAATCACTTTGGGTTTGTGGGGGTTTGGTTTTGGGATTTTCCTCACTTGATGATTTTCGCTCAAAGTCCTCGGAGGTTGGGTTGCTCTCAAATGACAAGTGTCAAGTTCTCTCGGAGCAGCCAACCAACTAGTGGTTGTAGGGGGCGGCTATTTATAGCCTAGGGAGCAGCCTGACATGATAAGACATAAATGCCCTTCAATGATATGACCGTTAGGTGGATAAGATATTTTGGACAGCCGGCACGCAGCACAGCAACGGTCGGAAATTTGACTCTCAAATTTCTCAGGGCTATCATGTTCCTCACTGTGTAGGCAATTCGTACTGGCGAATTCCTAACTCCTCAGTCAGAGCAAAGTCTTCAGTGACCAGAAGAACTGCGTCTCTGTCACTGAAGAAATTGACTGAACTGTATGAGATTTCCAATGGCTTCACTCGAAGGGATTGGTAGGTGTAGGATTTTGAGTTGAGCATCACATGGAAATTTTTCCTTAGTATTTCCTTGACCCCCTTTAACAGTACGGTGTTTCCTATGACTCAAGAAAGAGAAAATGAAACTACGAAAACAAAAGTCTTCAGGCTTCATGTTCCTCAATTGAATACCAAGTCTTCAAGGTCACACCAATTTCTTCACTTTCAAAGTCTTCAGAAATCTTCAGAATATCAAAGTCTTCAGTCGAAGAACTTCATTTTTAGGGGTCAACTTTCTCTGTAAATATCAAACTCCTCATAGACTTATAGACCTGTGTACACTCACAAACGCATCAGTTACTTAACCTATAAGTCTTCAATACACCAAAATCACTAAGGGGCACTAGATGCACTTACAATCTCCCCCTTTTTGGTGATTGATGACAACATAGGTTAAGTTTTCAATGGGGATAAACATATGAAGTGTAAATACTGATATTGAGGAATTTGATTGCAAGATATAGAAGAACTCCCCCTGAATATGTGCATAGTGAGGAATTTGCTTTTGAGGCAATGCACATTTGAAGAATTTGAATCATGGAGATCTCCCCCTATATCTTGTAATTCATACACGCATTTGATATATAATATGAAGAATTTGAAATGCATGATGAAATATGGTGCCTGATGAGATTCAGCATGCGTGCAATAATATTAACGAGGAATAAGCATGCAGAATAACACATCAAAAGTATCAGAGCACAGTGCATCAAAGTTAGAGCACAATGCACCATCCAAAAGTGTCAGGGCACCATCGGATTTAAGATTACAACTCGATCCAATAAAAAGTTTCGGAAGAACGAGAGTTGTAACTTAGCAAAACGCCCATAATATAAACCCGCTTGAAGACTAACTCAGATTTCTCCCCTTTGTCATCAAATGACCAAAAGGATCGAAACTGAGGACTAACGCCCCTGAAGAATTTCAAGTCGATGGAGGAGCGCCAGCGTTGTTGGGGTTGTTTGTTGAAGTAGGGCCTGCCGTAGTGTTGTCCAAATCTTCATGTTCATCAGTTTCACGCGATGAAGAATAAGAACTGGCCACCAGATCAGGAACTTTGACTCTCTTGAATTTCTTCGGAGGTGGTGCAGACCAGTCAAATGCTTCCTGGAGACCCATAGTCTTTAGTTCTTCCGCGGAATATACATGAGTGAGAACAGCCCAGGTGCGGTTGAGGGTTTCATGAAGGTGATACTGATTTTTCTTCACTGCATTATGGGTTGAGGTCATGTTGTGAAGAATTGCAGCAAATTTGCGTTTCACCCATTTGTGATTGCGATCAACCTTCTGATGAAGACTGAGGAGTAACTCACGGTCAGTCATCACCCTGGGTGTTGTTGCTTGAGGCTTTTGCTTGGCTGATGTATTTGCGGCAGTGTCATGTGTTGCAGAATCATCATTGGTGGAGTAAGATGTAGCCAGACGGAATTGACCATCCAATGGACGAGTGCCTTCATCGACCATAGCAGCTGCCTTGCCCTTATCATCAGATGATGAAACTGGTCGCTTAAGGACTTCAATGGGCGGCAAGTAGCTACCATGGTTCAGAGTGTCAGCTTTGTAGTTCAGTGAAGATCTTGCCGTTATGAATCTCATAATCCAAGGCGCATAGGGCTTCAGCTCAAAAGGTGACATTGCAACATTAGCCAGAGTCCTCATGAAGAAATCATGGAAGTTGACAGGAACGCCATGAATGATGTTGAAAAGCATGTTCTTCATGATACCAACGACATCTTCATCATTTGAGTCGTGGCCTTTGATAGGACTCATTGTCTTCGTCGGGATTCGATAGACAGTCCGAGGCACATACAACAATTCCTTGACGAGGAATTTGGTTCGAGGGGCCTGCCCTGGCTTCAAAGGCTTCATGAGCACTTGCATATAATGATCTGTCAGTTCTCGGTCATTGTAGATGCAACGTGCACTATCATGGGGAGGATCAAGAGGAAGGACACGAAGCAATTCAGTTGCTGGTGCCTTGTAGTGAGTATTTTCTATCATCCAATCCAGCACCCATGAATTGACATCTTCAGCATCTCCGGTGATATGCAAAGTGGCATAGAACTGAATAATGAGTTCTTCATTCCAATCACAGATATCAATGCAGAAATTCAGTAGTCCTGCATCATGAATAACGCGGAGGACTGGCTCGAAGCACGGCAGAGATTCCATATCCACATGAGGAATATGCTCATGATCGAAGATTTTGTCCTTGTCAAAGAGCACTGAGGAATAGTAGTTGGCTTGAGTAGCAGTCCAGAAACGTCTCTTCCTTATGCGAGCAGAGTCATATGGATTGTAATCAGTGAAGAACACATGCTCAGAAAAGAAGTCTTCAGCCTTGAATTTTTGCTTGCTAGAGAACGGATTCTTCGGTTTGGGCAGAGGAGTGTCAGTGATTTGCAGCACCACCTCAGGAATCACGATCTCAGGTGCTTCAGGCTGAGGAATTTCTGGTTCCTCTTCTTGTGCAGTTTGGGGATCAGCAGCAGCAGGTTCTTCAGCACTAGCGGCTGGAATTTCTTCATGAACCGACGATGTGGGATGAGTTTCTTCAGAGCCCATTTGAACAGTTGTAGCCGGGGACTGAGGTATTTGTTGAATAGGAGTGAAGAGAGGAGTATTGGGATGCTGACTTTCCCAAAAGTCATCGTTCATCACTGGTGTAGTGCATCCAATATCCACATCTTCTTCTTCTTTTTCAATTTCCTCAACACCAGCCTCTTCAGCTGTGAACTGAGGCATAGGTGAGGAAATGACTGACGTTGAAGGGAATGTTTCTACTTCAATTTCTTCATCAAACTGCTCTGAGGTAGCAACAAAATGATTTTCTTCATCAGATCCGCTTGGGATCTTGTAGTCTTCTCCATAAGGAACAATTTCCTTTGATGACATGGAGGAAATCGGAACGGCATCAATAGGATTTTCAAGCGAGCTGGTCATTGGCTTCATTTTCTTCGCGGTCAAAGAATTTGACGCAGCTGATGCCTTCCTTTTCTTCACTACAGCTCGCTCTGAGCCTTGGTCTTCTTCACTTCATAAGCAGAAGGAAGAATTGGAGTTGGTGTTGGCGCAGGAGGAGCTGAGGACTGTGGTTCATTTTCTTCAGGCGCAACTGGTGCAGTTGCCCTGATCTCTTCAGTTTCTTCAGGTGCACCACTAGTGGATGCCCTGGGAATTTCTTCAGCGGCTAGAATGGAGTCATCATCCCTGGAACTTGTATTCTCATCAGCAGGCTGAAAGTCATCAGCAGTGCTGGTATGTTCTTCAGCAGGTTGAGCAGAGTCTGCAGCCTGAGGATTTTCTTGTTGCGATGGGGCTGCAACAGTTGTCATTTTCTTCGTCAAATTGACGAATCTCACTTTGGCTCCTTGCCAATCAGCATTGTATGCATCGAAATCTTTGCTGAGGGCTTGGATCTCAGATTGAGCCTTGAGAAGTTCTTCAGGAGTCAGTCTGACGATGTTCTTCTTCAGAAGCTTCTCCTTTCTAGCTTGTGCTCTCTTTATCTCACGAGACTTTTCAAACTTCCATTTCTCTTCAGAGATGAAATGGGTCAGCATATGACTTTGACCAGGAGTCAGAGGCAGATCAGGCATTGGATTGTTTGGATCCTGATGCCATAAGTCGATGTAGTCGAGGATCTTCTTCGGATCCAGAAGCAGAGGCACAGGTGTTCCTTTGGCTCTAGCGGCCTTTGCTTGTCTGTCTCTAATGATTTCTGCAAGTTCTTCATCAGAAGCCTCATCATCAGAGGGCACTTGGAAAGCAACCTGTTTCTTTCTTGGACTTGGCCGAGGACCACGTCCAGCTGTTGCTTTTGTCTTCAGCAGAGTGGGGCCTGATGAGGACATTGGTGCAGCTAAGGAACTCGCTGAGACACCAGAAGCAATTGAGAAACCCTGAGTCCTTTGACATGTAGCCAGATGCACAGGAGTTGAGGACTTGGAGGGAGCTGATGGTGAAGCACTTGGCTTGCGAGCAGGCTTCTTCGGCATTGATTTCCTTGGCTTGGCCGAGGTCTCAGCGGTAGCAGCAGCAGCAGAATCCTCATTGAATTTCCTCACTGCCTCCTTGGCTTGTCTTGCCAATTTTGCTTGGTGCCTAGCCCATTCTTCAGGAAAGTCTTCACCACTTTTGATGCTAGTGGGATCAGCGACTTGGCCAGGTGCCAATGGAGTTCTTGGGCATGGAGGATTTAAGGCGAATTTCTTCATGTACTTTGGAGTAACATATCGATATTCCCTCCATTCTCGTGCCCATCTTCGTTCAATCCTCTAAATGCGCACTTTGCGCTGATTCTTGTTTCCTTTGCCAAACTTGGCTTCATCAGGTGTGCAATAATCCTTGTATATTTCATCAGGGATCTCGAAAGCAGTCATGACCTCCGGTCTCTTTCCTCCTTTCTGCGGTCTCTTTCCTTCTGCCATTTTCTTCAGATGAGGAATTTGAACAATAGAACACTCTGAGGAAGTATGCAGTTTTTCTTCGAGGAACGCTGCAAATGAGTTAAATTGATGAGAACCTAGTGATTCAGCAGCGGACATGAGTACCTGTGAACAGAGTGTAGGTGCTAGAAATTTGGAGAGGTCATATGCATTCTCAGAAGATTTTTTTTCGAAAAGACAAGTTTTGAGGAATTTGACCAGTTGAGCCTTGAGGAATTTCACTAAGCGTTCTTGTCTTAGGTTCCAGAGTTGTACAGATCAAAAATCCGCACAATTGAGGAATCTTGAAGAATTGAGTGCTTAGAGAGATGGATCAAGAGCATACAGTGTGTGAGGTGTTCATATGTGAAGATTTGAAGAATAAAACACCTTTGATGATTTTCAGAAAAGTTTGAGAATCAAAGCGAGTAATAAAAGTGACTTTTAATTACCCGAACTGAAGAACACGACGAACAGAGATGAACAGCGATGAAGTTCGTCAAGTTAGATCTCCCACGCCCTAACTTGGTAGAGGGAGACAGCTACGGCAGCGGCGGAGTGAAGATTTCCGCAGCCGGCGCGAGTACGACGGCGACGAGGTCGAGGAAGTGAAGCTCTTCCTCACCGGCGGCGATGGAGTAGCGGCGGCGCTAGGGTTTGAGGAGAGCTCGAGCGAGAGACAGCGACCGAGCGGAGTAAATGAAGTAAGGAAGGGAGAGGGGTATTTATAGCCACGGTAAAAACTTGTTCGCCCGAAGATTTTGGGACGAACATGCCCCTGCCCTTTCTTCTTCACGCGACATGTGTCACCCACGTACTGTGCAGATGAGATCGTGTAAGATCGTGGGTGAATAAACTAATGCATCATGGGATGCAGAACGGTTTGAGTGGTAAAACCGAAAATCTGGATAAGATTTGTTTTAAAAATTCGTTCGCAATTTCTTCAGCTGACAAGGACACAGTGAATACTTTGAACGAGTTTCAATTAGAACGCACATGAAGAATTTGTGAATAGAATGGGTTGAGTATAGCATAGAGGGGGAAGGGTCCGATCACATTCACTTAGCCGAAATTGCAACTTGAAGAAATAGCAATAAGTGAATGCTGTAGAGGACATAAACTCACATATATATATAGCCAATGAAAAAAAAACGACGGAAACCGTGAAGATTTTGCAAAGTTGAAGAAATTGAAAGACTGAGGAATTTCAAACATGAGGAAAAACTCAAATTGAAGATTTTCAAGTTTTGTGGTGGCGTGTCCCACCGTATAAGAATGATGATTTCAGACACCGCGTACAATTGTCGTAGGGTTCTGAGAATCAAATTCTTCATTAATTTCATCACACTTAGAGTGTTATTTTTCATTGATTGAAGAAAAACGTTTCTTCATGTGTTGCACATCTAAGTCATCAATTCTGCATAAGGGTTAGGATGTGTGTCCTTTTCAAAGAACATTCGAAGATTCTAAGATATTTAGCTCACACCGCAACTTGCTAAATCTCTTCTCATCCAAGGGCTTAGTGAAGATATCAGCTAGCGTTCTTCAGTCTTCACATGCTCGATGGAGATGTCGCCCTTCAACACATGATCACGAAGAAAATGATGACGAATCTGGATGTGCTTAGTCTTCGAGTGCTGAACTGGGTTGTGAGCAATCTTGATGGCACTCTCATTGTCGCAGAGGAGAGGCACATTCTTCATTTTGATGCCATAGTCCTTGAGGGTTTGCTTCATCCAAAGCAGTTGAGCACAGCATGAGCCAGCAGCAATGTATTCAGCTTCAGCAGTAGACAGTGATACGCAGTTCTGTTTCTTCGAGGACCAACAGACCAAAGATCGTCCGAGGAAATGACAAGTGCCAGATGTTGACTTGCGGTCCACACGATCACCAGCATAGTCAGAGTCAGAATATCCAATGATATCAAAAGCAGAGCCCTTGGGGTACCATAATCCTAGTGTTGGTGTGTGAGCTAGATATCGAAGAATATGCTTCACAACCTTATGGTGTGATTCCTTCGGTGCAGCTTGAAATCGGGCACACATGCAAACACTAAGCATTATATCTGGCCTAGATGCACATAAGTACAATAAGGAACCAATCATGGAGCGGTAAACCTTGTGATCGAAGTCAATACCATTTTCATCAGTGCATAGATGGCCATTTATGGGCATAGGAATTTTGACGCCTTTGCAATCTTGCATGCCGAATTTCCTCAGTACATCTTTGAGGTATTTGTCCTGAGATATGAATATGCCATTGCGCTGCTGACGAATTTGAAGACCTAAGAAGAATTTCAACTCTCCCATCATAGACATTTGATATTCTTCACTCATCATATAGGCAAATTCATCACTATAACGTTGGTTAGTACAGCCAAAGATAATATCATCAACATATATTTGGCACACAAACAGTTCACCATCATATGATTTAGTAAAAAGAGTAGGGTCGAGTGAACCGGGTGTGAAGCCATTCTTCACGAAGAATTCCTTCAATGTATCATACCACGCCCGAGGGGCTTGCTTGAGGCCATAGAGGGCCTTATTGAGTCTGAAGACTTTGTCAGGATTCTTGGGATCTTCAAAACCTGGGGGTTGAGCAACATATACTTCTTCCTCAAGCTTACCATTGAGGAATGCACTTTTCACATCCATTTGATATAAGATGATATCATGATGGTTAGCGTAAGCAAGTAATATGCGAATAGCCTCAAGTCTAGCAACAGGTGCAAAAGTTTCATCGAAATCAGTTCCTTCAACCTGTGTGTAGCCTTGAGCTACTAGTCGTGCCTTATTCCTCACCACAAGGCCATTTTCATCTTGCTTGTTGCGGTAGATCCACTTTGTGCCAATGATATTATGCTTGCAAGGATCTGGGCGATTGACCAATTCCCAGACATTGTTCAGCTCGAACTGATGTAATTCTTCTTGCATAGCCTGAATCCACTCCGGCTCCAGAACTGCTTCATCTACCTTAGTGGGCTCTGTGATAGAAACAAAAGCATAGTGCCCACAAAAGTTAGATAAATGTGATGCTTTTGAGCGTGTGAGAGGACCTGGTGCGCTAATGTCATCGATGATCTTCTCCACTTGCACTTCTTTTGCAACGCGTGGATGAGTTGGTTGTCGCTGAGGATTTTGATCAGCATTTTCTTCAGCACCATTTTCCTCATCTTGTTCTTCAGGTGCATCAGCTCGACGTTCTTCACGAACAGGAATGAATTCTTTAGCAGATTCTTCAGTCGGAATAACATCCTCAGTTGCCTTGAGCTTGATAGCATCCTCAGGTGCTGGTTCATCTAACACAGAAGGTAGGTGCTCTCTTTGCGAGCCATTAGTTTCATCGAACCGCACATCTACAGTGTCAACAATCTTGTGAAGAACAATGTTGAAGACTCTGTAGGTGTGCGAGTCCTTTCCGTAACCAAGCAGAAAACCTTCATGTGCTTTCGGTGCAAATTTAGAGTTATGGTGAGGATCTCTAATCCAACATTTAGCACCGAAGACTTTGAAATAATTCACATTGGGTTTCTTGCCAGTGAGGAGTTCATAGGCAGTCTTCTTGAAGAATTTGTGAAGATATACTCTGTTGATGATGTGGCAAGCAGTATCAATTGCATCAATCCAAAAACGCTGAGGCGTTTTGTATTCATCAAGCATAGTGCGAGCCATCTCAACAAGAGTTCTGTTCTTGCGCTCTACGACGCCATTCTGCCGAGGAGTATAGGGAGCAGATAACTCATGAGTAATACCAAGTTCATCAAGACCGGAATTCTTGAACTCAGTTCCATTGTCACTTCTGATATGTTTGATCTTCACACCAAAGTTGGTTGAAGCCCTCGAGGAAAATCGTTTGAAGACTTCCTGCACTTCATTTTGTAAGTAGCAATGTGTACCCATGTATATCGAGAATAATCATCAACAATGACAAAACCATATAGAGATGCATCATTAGCGACTGCTGAATAATGATTAGGTCCGAAGAGGTCCATGTGAAGCAATTCTAATGGACGGGTAGTGGTCATGATAGTCTTCGCTGGATGCTTGGCCTTGGTCATTTTCCCAGCCTCACAGGCTCCGCATAAGTGATCCTTGAGGAATTTGACATTCTCAATGCCAATGACATGCTTCTTCTTCGCAAGCGTGTTCAAATTCCTCATGCCTGCATGACCAAGTCGTCGATGCCATAGCCAGCCTTCTGAAGCTTTTGCAAGTAGACACACGGCTGGTTGTGGTCCTGTAGAGAAATCAACAATATACAGATCTCCTCTCCTAAAGCCTTCGAAGACTTTGGAATTGTCAGGTTCCATAATCACAACACAACGATATTTGCCAAAGACAACAACCATATCAAGATCACAAAGCATTGAGAATGACATGAGATTGTATCCTAAGGACTCAACAAGCATGACTTTGTCCATGTGCTTATCCTTAGAGATAGCAACCTTACCAAGACCCAATACATGACTTTTGCCTTTGTCAGCAAAGATGATATGCTTCAGAGGTGACAGTGATAAGGGAGCATCCATCAATAGATTCTTGTCACCAGTCATGTGATTTGTACATCCACTATCGAGGACCCATTCAGTGGTTTTGAGTTGATCATCCTGCATATGAATTAGTGTAGCTTACAATCTCATATGCTTCATCAGTGAAGAATATGATATCAAGTTCATCAGATGAATTTCATCAAGCAGTAAACAGGTATAGCAGTACGAGGACGTGTGAAATGAAAGTTCATTTCATCATAATTCGCCTGCGTCCCTTTTTGAATTTTTGTCAGGTCCCCAGCAAATTCTTCAGACGTTAGAGCACGTCTGGAGACCTGACCCTGCAGAAGAGATTAGTTCTTTTTCTTCACCACCCACATCTGGAGGGGTGGCAAAGAGTTCATCATTCTGCGAGCATCATATGAGAAATGTGGCAAAGATGCCAAACCATTTCACTTCACATAAGAGGGGTTAGGGTAAGCATATGAATAAGCAAAGTAATTCTTCGAGGACTTATGAACATAATGGTTTGAAGAATAATGCACATATTCATAGCCCTTAGCTCTACACTGTGAGACAGAGTTGTTAGCACGACGATAATCATATGAGGACTTTGATCCAGTTGAGGAATTTGATCCATATGAAGAATTTGGTCCATATGAAGAATTTGATCTGGGGTTCCTGTTCTTCACAGGTGGTGTCATGAGGACATTCACCTGAAGACTTTCAACACAACTTTTGGGAACCTAGATTTTCTTCATAGGGGAACCGTTCCTGCAGTTAGTGCCAACATATCTAGCAAATACTTCACCATTCTGTTTTTTAAACAGTTTATAGTTGGAGTCAAATGACTCATCAGAAGAATGCGGAGATTCACATGTAAAGCCAGATAAGTTAGATGGATCAACTGGAGGTCCCTTTGCAGCAACCCATGAGGTTTTGGGGTACTGCTCAGGCTTCCAATATGTTCCATCAGCATTGAGTTTCCTCTCAAAGGCAATACCCTCTTTCCTAGGGTTTCTGTTGAGGATCTGCTTTTTGAGCACATCACAAAGTGTCTGATGCCCTTTGAGGCTTTTGTACATGCCTGTCATGTACAATTCCTTCAGCCCTGCATTGTCAGTGATACTAGCAATGTCCTCAGATGAGGAATTAGTGATAGCGGAGGCAGATGAAGAATTTGTAACATTTGAAGCATTTGAACATTCAGGTGAAGAATTAGCAGATTCACGTTCAATGCACTTTAAGCATGGAGGAACAAATTCTTCCTGAGAAGCGCTGATTTGTTGAGCAAGTAATGAATCGCGCTCCTTCTGAAGATCTTCATAACACACTCTTAGCTTTTCAAGATCTTCCTTTCTTTGAAGAGATTCAAGAGAAAGCTTCTCGTGACCTTGCTTTTCTTGAAGAAATTCATAAGAAAGTTTCTCATGATCAGACAAGAGAGAGTTATGATGACCTTGAAGGTTATCAAACCTAGACTGAAGTCTCTGAAGATTTTCAGTCAAGGCTTTAGTGCGATCCATTTCTTCACCCAACATATCATCACTTTTATCTAGCATGTTTTGAACCTTTTCAAGAGCCCATTGTTGTTTCACACCAATTTTAGCAAGTTTAGAGTAGCTGGTCTTGAGATCCTCATCAGATTCATTTTCACTAGAGTCAGAGGAGTTGTATTTGAGTACCTTAGCACCTTTCGCCATGAAGCAATAGGTGGGAGCGTAGCCATCATTATCTTCATCAGGCTTGTCGATGGAGTCAGTTTCTTCAGTGTTGAAGATGGACTTGCTGACGAAGGCAGTAGCAACGGCCAGACTCGCAACACCAGACTTAGATTCTTCAGACTCCTCCTGTTCATCATTTTCCTCAGATTCAGCTTCAGAGTCCATCTCCTTGCCAATGAATGCCCGAGCCTTCTTGGAGATGCTCTTCTTGTGAGATGAAGACTTCGAGGATTTTGATGACAAAGATTTTGACGATTTCTTCTTCTTCTTCGCATCATCAGAACTGTAATCCTTGTATTTCTTCTTCTTCATTTCCTTTTCCCACTGAGGACAATCTTGAATATAGTGACCAGGCTTCTTGCATTTGTGGCAAAGTCTTCTCTTATAGTCACTGGATGAGGAATCATTTCCTCTTGAGGATTTTCCAAAGCGACCACGTCTTGTGAACTTCTGGAATTTCTTCACAAGCAGTGCTAGATCCTGGCTCAGTTCTTCAGGATCACCAAGGCTACTACCAGAATCCTCATATTCAGAGTCAGACACAACCTTGGCCTTGAGGGCACGTGGTTTGCCATAGTTTGAGCCATAGAGATCTCTCTTTTCAGCAAGCTGGAACTCGTGAGTGTTTAGCCTTTCGAGGATATCAGAAGGATCAAGCGACTTGTAGTCAGCACGTTCTTGTATCATCAGTCCCAGAGTATCAAATGAGGAATCAAGCGATCTTAGCAGTTTCTTCACAACTTCATGATCAGTGATGTCAGTGGCACCGAGGGCTTGAAGCTCATTTGAGATGTCAGTGAGGCGATCAAAGGTTTGTTGGACATTCTCATTGTCGAGTCTTTTGAAGCGGTTGAAGAGATTCCGAAGAACATCGACTCGAGAGTCACGCTGAGTTGAAACTCCTTCATTTACTTTGGACAACCTATCCCAGATAAGCTTAGCAGTTTCCAAAACACTCACTCTTCCATACTGTCCTTTGCTCAGATGGCCACATATGATATTCTTCGCTTGAGAATCGAGTTGTTTGAATCTCTTCACATCGGTAGCGTTCAGTGAGGGAGTGACAGTGGGGACACCATTTTCCACAACATACCAGAGATCGTTATCAATTGCCTCAAGATGCATTCGCATCTTGTTCTTCCAGTAGGGGTAGTCCTTTCCATCAAAGGTAGGACACTCAGCCGAGACCTTGATCATACCTGCGGTCGACATAACTAAAACTCCAGGCGGTTAAACCAAAATCACACAAAACAAGGGAGTACCTTACTCTGATACCAATTGAAAGTGCGTTATATTGACTAGAGGGGGGTGAATAGGTGATTTTTATGAATTCTTCACTGAGGAATTTGCTGGTGAGGAAATTCCTTACTGAAGAACTACTTGCAGCGGAATAAGTACTCAGAAGTAAACGTAATAGGATACAAACATAGTCATCATGATGAAATGAAGACTAGCACAGAGTACAGAAATCGTAAACACAGGATAACAAGATGAAGACAGACAGACTGAAGAAATTGAACTGAGGAATTTGTGAAAGTCTTCAGTCAAAGTCTTCAAGCACAGATATGAACAACATACAACACAGTAATGAGGAAATGAAAGAGTTGAGGAATTAGAACCAGTTAGTTGGTGAAGACAATGATTTGGTAAACCAGTTCCAACTGCTGTCTCAGTTGTACGTCTGGTTGGAGCGGCTGAGTATTTAAACTCGAGGACACGCAGTCCCGGACACCCAGTCTCTGAGCCGCAACTCAGGACACCCAGTCCTCACCGTATTCTCCATGAACTAAGACCATGCAGGCCTCGTCCAATCACTTGTGGTTAGTCTTGAGGTGACTTCCAAACCTTCACAGACTTGGTCACTCGGCGATCCACAATTCCTCTTGGATGCTCTAGACCTTGACGCCTAACCGTCTGGAAGAAGCACAGTCTTCAAAGGTAACAAGCGTCGGATCCACGCAGGATCAATTTCTTCAGTGATGCTCAATCACTTTGGGTTTGTGGGGGTTTGGTTTTGGGATTTTCCTCACTCGATGATTTTCGCTCAAAGTCCTTGGAGGATGGGTTGCTCTCAAATGACAAGTGTCAAGTTCTCTCGGAGCAGCCAACCAACTAGTGGTTGTAGGGGGCGGCTATTTATAGCCTAGGGAGCAGCCCGACATGATAAGACATAAATGCCCTTCAATGATATGACCGTTAGGTGGATAAGATATTTTGGACAGCCGGCGCGCAGCACAGCAACGGTCGGAAATTTGACTCTCAAATTCCTCAGGGCTATCATGTTCCTCACTATGTAGGCAATTTGTACTGGCGAATTCCTAACTCCTTAGTCAGAGCAAAGTCCTCAGTGACCAGAAGAACTGCGTCTCTGTCACTGAAGAAATTGACTGAACTGTATGAGATTTCCAATGGCTTCACTCGAAGGGATTGGTAGGTGTAGGATTTTGAGTTGAGCATCACATGGAAATTTTTCCTTAGTATTTCCTTGACCCCCTTTAACAGTACGGTGTTTCCTATGACTCAAGAAAGAGAAAATGAAACTACAAAAACAAAAGTCTTCAGGCTTCATGTTCCTCAATTGAATACCAAGTCTTCAAGGTCACACCAATTTCTTCACTTTCAAAGTCTTCAGAATATCAAAGTCTTCAGTCGAAAAACTTCATTTTTAGGGGTCAACTTTCTCTGTAAATATCAAACTCCTCATAGACTTATAGACCTGTGTACACTCACAAACGCATCAGTTACTTAACCTATAAGTCTTCAATACACCAAAATCAGTAAGGGGCACTAGATGCACTTACACACTCGCTATATTCACTTTATTGCTTCTTTATCTAAACAGCCCCTAGCTTTTATTTACGTGCTCTTTATTATCTTGCAAACCTATCCAACAACACCTACAAAGTACTTCTAGTTTCATTCTTGTTCTAGGTAAAAGGAACACTAAGCGTGCGTAGAGTCGTATCAGTGGCAGATAGGGCTTGAGAGAATATTTGTTCTACCTTTAGCTCCTCGTTGGGTTCGACACTCTTACTTATCGAAAGAGGCTACAATTATCCCCTATACTGGTGGGTTATCAGTCTCGAACGTGGTGCCTATATACATAATCATTTCCTTGGATATTGTCATGATTACTTGCTTTTCTATCAATTGCCAAATAGTAACTTGCTTACTCAGCGTATGCTATTTTCAAGAGAGAAGCCTCTTGTGAAAACTATGGCCTCCAGGTCTACATTTATCATATATTAAAATCCAAAAATACCTTGCTGCAATTTTCCTTTATTTATTTTATTTTGTGTTCTATCTATCTATCTGTCTATCACTGCAAAATTTAATCTTGTAAATAATTGTCAAGGGATTGGTAACCCCTTGTTCGCATTGGGTGCACGTATTTGTTATTTTGTGTGCAGGTACTGCTAATGAGGTATTGCATGATTCTCGTATTGGATTGATAACCTTACACTACCGCAGGATGCTGCTAACATGACACTACGATCAGAGACCCTTCGAGAAATTGTGTGCGATGCAATAATCACTAACGGTGGTGTCAAAGAACCGTCAAAAATGTACAAAACGTTTGCGATGACGGATGCATCAAACACGGGTAAAATTTTAGTTGCGTGTGCGATGCAGGGCATACGGTTGATTCAGCAGAACTGTTTGCGATGAGGAAGAACAACAAAAACAGGCAGCCATATCAATGTGTGTGCGATATATGGCATACAGTTCGCTCTGATGAACCATTTGCGATGATTGAGGTGAACACAAACGATTCAGCGTAACAAGATGTGTGTGATACCAGGCAAACAGGTTGGTAATCAAAATTGCGATCATTATAGACAGCCCATACGGTCTTTTTTGTGAATTGTGTGTTCGTCAGGGCACACAGTTCAACAAACCAACCTGTGGGCGATAATGTAGGAGATCTCTGTCGAATACATATTACTAACCGTCTGCGATGGGATTGACATGATAAAGAGAGAGATATACAGTCTGCTTAATTTAGTCCTCCTTCTTGTTGTTGTCGTTGGATGGCCCCGCGACATCGTCTTGACGAGGACGCTTCTTGCCGCTGACCATTGGCTTTTCATCGCCGCCGCCATCGTCATCATCGTTGTTGTCATTGTCCTCCTCCTCCTCCTCATTCGACCATTCCTCCTCCTCATCATCATCATCCCGATCTTCTTCGTCCTCCGATGGCTCCTCATCCATCTGGTTGTCGTCTGACGACTCCGGAGGTGGCGTCCCTTTCATGAACCGGATATAATCAAGGTCTGTGCTCGACGCCGGACTCATGGAAGACGAGCAGGATGATTTTGATGTTGACCTATCATCGGGCGCCAGACTGCTGGCCGAACTATCGTCCTCGCTGTCGCTCGACATGGCTTCGGAGTGTGTGCCAGTGTGTAGCGCGGCCTGCCGGGGACGATGAAGATGGTGGACACTTAAGCAGGGTATGCAAAGAAGAGGAACTGCCAATTGAAGCAGTGTTTGACGTATTATCTAACCGCAATTATTTGTACCCAGTCGCTCCAAATTCCCGGGGTTGCGCAAGACTCCTATTGGCTATTTGGTTGGTTCCCTTTTTCAGGACAAAAACAAGGAACGAGTTTTGGGATTATGCACCGGTAATGGTACGAACGGAGTAGGACAGTTGGCAAGCAATACATTGAGCTCTTCTTATTGATAAAGCCAGTAATAATCAAACTAGAAAGAAAAATAAAAAAGACAAAGAAAAATATCTGCACGAATCTTCGCGTAACATCAATGGCATAGGAGTACCTAAATGTGCATTATTTAGAGCCCATCTAGATGTGATTTAGCAATACTGTCAAACAAAATGCCTAACCATCATTACAAACAGCGCACAGAACATGGCTAATGCGACAACCACAACTACACATGCTAGTTCCTTCTTGTCTCTTGCTTTCATCTATTGCGTGTGATTGATTCTTTCTTGCTTCATCGTACCGATTGTACATTCCAGATCAGCCAGTTTCTTCTTCAGCTTAACGTTATCTTCTGCGAGCTTGGTGATAACACTCCGAGCCCTTCCATGCCATTCTTCATCCAACCAGTTAACAAAGGCACAAGCCTCATATTCCTGCCAATGTTAAATAGTATTCGGGATGAGCGGTGGCATTAACTCAAGTAAAATGATGAACTTAGCACTAACCTCTAAGGGGCAACTGAGAAACCGCATGCCAATGTCGAATCCCTCTATGCATACACGTCGAGCGGGAGTGTGCCCATGCACACAACTCATCTTTTGGTACTTCTCGGTGGCGCAAAACTCGGACTCGAACTCGTGTTGCGGGAGTCCGGAGTCATGCTCCGGATCCTGCGGCAGGTCGCTTTCCTTGGGGGGAGGGGTTCAATTCAGGACGGATTCAGCAAGGAGCTACTTTGGACATGCTAAAAAAGATCGGGATAGATTGGAACCTGACCGGACGATTCAGATTCGTAGTACACCTGCCTTCTGATGACCTTAGGCAAGTGCTCGTCGGCGACCGCCGTCGTGGCGGCGATATGAGCAGGAGCAGCCGCACCGAAACCATCAGCACCACTCGCCCGCATTCCCCCAATGTCAGCTCCACGTGAGGGAATTTGGAGGCTATGTAGAGATTTGGGGGAAATGGGGAAACTATGGGGATAAGCTAACGGTCGGGAACTATTTATGGCACTATATGTTGGAGTATACGAGACACTATTTATACATGTCGCTTGTGTCAGGTATTACAACGTCACACACGATTTGCCCACCAAACCGTGTGAGAAGACAACGTAGGTGAGACAAGGTTGCCGTTACATAACCGTATGTGATGTACTACCCTATACATATAATTGAGTTACAGTGATATTGTGTAAACAACCGCTCTGCGGATATCCATAAAAAAATAGCCGGTACGCATCTAGAGATGGCGGCGATGGCCTAGGCAAGGGCTACCGGAGAAGAGGTCAATCCTGGGTTGGTGGGCAGTGGCGGCGTCATAGGAGGTCAATCCTCGGTCTGTGGTGGGAGATAGGAGGAGCTCAGCTGTCGAGGTTGGCGGCGGTGTGATTCAAGCATATCCATCACGGTCGATGGCGGGATAGTGGAGGTTGAACTTCGGGCGGCAGCCGCACTAAGCTTTGCTCCTCGACCCTACTGTCTCGGCATGCCGCCGCATCGCACTTCTCTATCTACTGGGTGGAGGTCGCCGCGCGACTACTTAATTAAGGTATTCTTTTCGTGAGTGCATTAATAAGAAATCCAATTCCTAAAGGTAGTGTTGTACTAGTATCTGCGTGTAAATTGACTGGCCATGAATTTTTGCCATTGCACATCTGGATAAAAATATGGAGCGCCCTCAGTAATTATGAAAATAAAGCCTTGTGATTTATGCACGCATCATTGGGCTGCAGTTAATCTGTGTATCAATGTTGTTGTTTTGTTTTTAATTACCATTCATGTGGTGCAGATGGAACGATCTGAATGGATGAAGATCTGAATACCGCATATTTGATCAATGGTGTGACAGAGTTCATGAATTTGGATGAAAGTACAAAATAGAGGATTGGTGATGCAGATTACATACTGTGTCCATGTGCTGATTGTGCCAATACAGAGTCATGTGTAGTTACAGATGTCCAGTGGCACTTAGTGTCTCGGGGATTCATGGATAGATATACACGTTGGACCAGACATGGTGAAGACGAGGTCATGGATGAAGATACCCAGGGCTGCGAGATGCCAAACCCCGATCAGTGTCACTTGGATGTTGAATCTAACATCGGGGCAGAGGCGTCAAGCTATCAATGGAACACCAAAAAGCCGAAACGCCCACTAGAAAAACCAAGACGTCGACGCAGATGACAACGATCTTGATATGCCAGATTTTCCTGCTATGATTGCAGATTTCGAGGGCCCAGACAAGGATATTATTGGGTACAAGGATCTGTCAACCATTGGTGCAGACTCCAAGAAAGAATTGTATCCAGGTTGCCAAAAGAAATATTCCAGGTTGAGTGCCACCCTGGCGCTTCTCAGATTTAAAGCAGCAAACGGTCTATCAAACAAGGGCTTCACAGAGATGTTAGGTATTTTCAAAGAAATTCGTCCGGAAGATAATGTGCTCCCCAAAAGCATGAATGAAGTGAAGAAAATTGTTTGCCCATTGGAACTTGAAGTACAGAAGATACACGCTTGTGTGAATGATTGTATATTGTACGTGGAGATTACAAAGATTTGCGTGCATGTCCGAATGCAAGCATGCATGATACAAGCGCAGGAGAGCAAAGGACAAGTACAAATTGGACGACGAGATCAAGAGAGGAATCCTGTTCAAGGTTGTTTGGTACTTGCCTTTAATTGCAAGGTTGAGGCGATTGTTTGCAAACCCTAGAGAGGCAAAGAGGTTGCGGTGGCATCATGATGAGCGAATTGCGGATAAGTGTATGAGGCACCCGAAAGATGGGGCTCAGTGGGAATTAATCGACAACAAGTTTGAAGACTTTGCCAAGGATCCTAGAAGTATAAGGCCCGGGGAGTGTACTGACGGGATGAATCCTTTTGGCGATATGAGCACCAATCACAACACATGACTTATGCTTTTGTGCATATAGGCCCGAAGCAACCTGGAAATGACATCGACATTTACTTTCAGCTACTGGTAGAAGAACTGCTGACAGTGTGGATAGATGCACCTGCTGTAAAATATTATGATGCTTACAAAAAGGAGATTTTCGATCTACATGCGATGTTGGTGCACACCATTCAAGATATGTTGGCATTAGGCAACACATCATGGCAGAAAACAAAGGGAGATGTAGGGTGTGTCACATGCATGGATAGGACAACTAGCAGAAGACTTCCCAACTCGTGTAAAACCGGGTATTTGCGTCATCGTAGGTTCTTACGAAAAAATCACCCATAGTGAAAGATGAAAGCTGAATTTGATGGTACGGCAGAGGTAGAAGTGGGCCCAAGACCCTATGATGGGGAGGTGGTCCACAACATGGCCAAACAAATTAATGTTGTACTTGGCAAGAATCACGCTAAGACGGTGAAACAAACACCCAAAGGTCAAGTTATTAAGAACAAATCGGTGTTCTGGAAATTACCTTACCAGGACATTCTACGTGTACGTCACTGCATCGATGTCATGCACGTAGAGAAGAATGTATGTGAAAGCATCCTTGGTACTCTGCTCAAGATTAAAGGTAAAAGAAAGGATGGTGTTGGTTCACGGCTCGATATGCTTGTTGATCAATCAAAAGGCAAGAGTGAAGCAGAAGATGATGACAAATTCATCAAAGCTCGCCAGAGTTACAATTTCAGTACAAAAGAAGCAACACAGTTCTTCACCTATTTGTTGTCAGTTAAGACACCATCTTCCTACTCCGCAAACATCTGAAGTCTCGTGGACGTGAGCTCAGGTAAAACGAAGTTGGGACACATGAAGTCACATGATTGCCATGTAATGTTGACACAAATCCTCCCGGTGGCCATCGGGAATCTGTTGGACAAAGTTATAAGGAGCACACTCATTGAGCTCTATGATTTCTTCAACTAACTATGGCAGAAAGTTGTAGATCCTAAAGAGCTGGATCATATGCAAGATGATATTGCAAGAATATTGTGCAACCTAGAGATGTTTTTCCCACCATCATTCTTTGATGTCATGGTCCATCTCACTGTGCACCTTGTTGACGAGATAAAGTATTGTGGTCCTGTGTTTCTTTGCAACATGTATCCCTTTGAGCGGTTCATGGGAATACTGAAGCGCTTTTGTCGGAACCGAAGCCATCCAGAGGCAAGCATCCTACAAGGTTGTACGGCAGAGGAGGTGGTTGAGTTTTGCACCAAATACATGAAACAATGACCTATAGGTTTGCCCCTCTCTCGCCACGAGGGAAGGCTGAAAGGTAAGTTGGACCTTACTGGCACGCAAATGGCTGCACCCGTAGAATTGGCAGAGAAAGCCCATTTGACGGTACTTCTTAATAGCCCAGTTCTCACCACTTACACCGAAGAACACTTGGCGGAGATACACCAAAGCTTCTTACCAATGTTGCCTTCATCGGATGTGGAGATGAAGGAGCACACTAAGAACTACGCCAAATGGCTGAAGAAGCATTTGGTACAAGGATCCATCGATGACATTGCTACATGGTTGGCACAAAAGCCATCACCTATGGTGTTGACGTACCAAGCATATGACATAAATGGATACATGTTCTACATTGATGAATGTGATGAGAAGACCTCATATCAGAACAACTCTGTTTGATTAGAATGCATGACTATAGATGAAACTGATAAAAGGGTATACTATGGAACCATCAAAGGGATTTGGGAGCTTGACTATGTGAAAGTTAAGGTGGCATTATTCAGGTGCTCATGGATCCTTCTTGGTCAAGTAAAGGTTGATGATTACAGGAAGACCTGTGTTAACAGGACAACGATGGCATATCACGCAGACCCGTTCATTCTTGCCAGTGATGCTACACAGATTTTCTTCGCGGAAGACCCTTTGCATAAGAACGGCCATGTAGTGATGCATGGGAAGAGGAGGGTACTTGGTGTCAACGATGTTGCCGATGAGGACGAGTACGATGAATTTGATGGGTTGCCAGCCAAGGGATCACTTAACCCTGTAACAGAGAAGCATAAAATAATCAAAAAACCCAAGTTCATTCAGGGTCAACTTAATGATCCAGTTCCCCCATGTACATGGGAATTAAGTCATAAGAATAGTCTTTATGCCTACCCTGCAACTTAATTCATTCAATTTAGAACTGTCGCGTGTACTGAATTTGTGAGTTATGCCCGGTTTTCTGTTGATATAAGAACCATTAATATGTTGACCTTGATATGATGTCAGCTCAGGCAAATGAATATGAACTATTTTTTGTTATTATTATTATTATTATTATTATTATTATTATTATTATTATATCATAGAGGTAGCACACTCAATTGATCTCACTACAGTATGTGTGAACAAAAATATGTATGCAATCTGGATTGCGAATAGCACAAGGTTCGCTGATGAAAGCCGTGTGTCGACAAAACCCCGCCCACAATCTGAGTAGTGCGTTTTGATTGGCCAGAATCTAAACCCCATGGATCGTATGTCTGCACAGTTGGATGCTCCCAGATCGAACGACAATCCTCATCCCTTTCGATAGCACATGCAGTTCCGATTGTAATTTTATTTTTATGCACAAAATGCATGTTAAACTCAAAAAATATCTTAAATATAGCTAACGATACCCGAAATCCGCCAGAAAATAAAACCCGTGGTATAATGGTGATTGCATACCGTGGAAATATTTATGAGGCAAAATGATGAAGTCAACGGCTACAGGAGTTTGAATTGACACGTCTCCTTTGGGAAACCATGATCCTTTATGTGAGATGCTCCGGTTTGGAAGGAACGATCGTCAAAACTTGTGCCAAACTTTACCATTTTTTTCCACGGGGTCGTGATAGCACGCCAGAGGCACACATCGATTATGATGAGATGTCCGGACTCCATCTGAATTTCCTGTAATTAAAATATCAACTAGGCATACGCTAGTGGCCGCACCTCGCGGCCGAAATGTTTGAAACTTCTCCCCGCTTCTCGAACAAACGGATGAAAACTCGCAAGGCAACACACAAATGATCTGTACACCTTCTTTGCTAGGCTGGTCGTAATGGGATATCATAGCTAGTATCATGCCAACTAGGCAATTTTGATGAGCTGTCATAGAATTAAATGAAGAAAGAGAGGGTTAAGTACCATATCATGAAACCGTGTGTCATAATAAATGCTATATATGCTACTATGTGTCAATGCTATACTAGTATATGATCTATACTCCCTCCGTCCGGGTTTATTAAGCCTAAAGACAACTTCTCTTAGACCAAGACACATAGTAATTTGCTCACATTAATTATTCCATTCCACTCCAATGCACTCTCTCACATGCATGCAACCAATGAAAAAGCATGCATGAAGTGTATTAATTTTCCAACCATGGCACCAACAACAATGGCTTTCAATGCAACCAATGAAATGGTTGCATGCATGCACCTCTCCAAGGCAGGGCCTTATAAAAAGGGACATGCATGCTTGTGTTGCTGAGAGGCCTAATAAACCTAGACGGAGGGAGTACTAGCTAGCTACCTCTGTAATGCGCGCATAGTATCATAAGTTAGACTACGTATACCCACAGTGGGAGTAACATAGGTAGTAACATCACACATATCTAGATAAAATAGATGATGTGGCAGGCAATAAATTAAGAAAGAGAGGCATGTGGTAACATAGCTAGTTACTAATTAAGACTAGCCATAGTGCATAGTAACATACACTAGTAACATACACATATCCCTAGCCTATGTTACTACCTTTATAGTGGGTAGTAACATAAGTGTGGTGCCGTGCAAAGCTTCATTTATTAGGTTATAGACTCATAGTGCATTGGGACATGTGATGTTACGGTAACTAGCTAAGTTACTCAAACTACCTCTCCTCATTAACTCATTGCCACATGAACATATTTGCTTGGTTGGACTTGATGTTACTGCTGAAGTTACTCCCATTGTGGCTAGTCTAATAGTATGAGTAACATCACACATATCAAGGCAAGATGAGTCTATAGCTTAATAAATGAAGTGTTGCGCATGTTACCACACATATGTTACTCCCCACTATAGAGGTAGTAGCATGGAGTAGTAACATGGGCATGTTACACTATCCATTGTGGCTAGTCTTAGTATCTTAGGTTGCCTTATTAATTGCCATGCATGACACAAAGTAGTACAACATTTAATATGTGATACATCATATCATGATATGATACCCGGCTCACACCCTCTCTTTCCTTATTTAACTGTGTGCCACATCATCCAAAAAGTCTAGTTGGCATGTGTTGGGGATATAGCTACTGAGTGTAAACTGGCCAGGAGGGACCGGTTCACCCTCGACTATGGCAAAGCCCATGAAGAATCCAGGAGATGGTGAAGTTATTAAGCAAGCTTAGAGGCCTAAATCCCAAAGGCGGATTAAGGCCCATAGTGGTAAACTGCCATGACTATGTAACTTGTAATGTAAGAGGGAAGGAGAGACCAAACCGAACACTTTGTATGAGTCGGTTTCGGGACTCTGTAGACCGGCCGGGCGTCAACCTGTGTATATAAAGGGACGACCCGGCGGCGGTTCAGGGATAACAAACAACAACTCGAGACTCAGGCAAGCGTATTTGCTCCCTGGTCATCGAAACCTAATTAATCCCATCACAACTAGACGTAGGCTTTTACCTTCATCGAAGGGGCCGAACTAGTACAAACTATCGTGTCCCTTGTCCGGTTTAACCCCTTCAAGCTAACCCGTTGCGGTGGCTCCACGACTAAGTCCTTTCATGAGGACATCTGACATGTTAATTCCACGACAGTTGGCGCCCACCATGGGGCTATCGCATGATGGTTTCGAGTTCTTGAAGGGCAACTTTGAAGGACTCAAGGGGTACGTGGTCGGACGGATGACCAAGAGTCGTCGCGGCAAGCTCTACATCGACGACGAAGGATGGGGCCCCGAGGTCGGCTCAATCGAGTACGGGTACCGGGTCCCCTTTGGCGGAATTCATGTCTTCATCGGCAAGATCGGCGAACCGGGCCCTGAGCCAGACATCTGCACCAACCTCGTCGAGACGGCTCAGCGTGCGAGTCCAGCCCGGGTCAAGCCCGCCGTGAAGCATGCGTTCATAGGATGTGTCCATGGGATCGGATCTGAATCGGTGTCTGAAGGCGAGACGGCCGTATACTCCGACAGCGTGTCATCCACTGGCGAAACGGAGTCCTTGTACCAGATTCATAACGGTGTGTTCGAAGGATATTCCGATGGCAACAGTATTCCGGACCTCCTTGAACCACAAAGTCAGGTTGCCGTTTACATGGCCAGAATGCAGCCCATGTTGCAGTCTTCGTCTACAACAACAATGAATACCGGATCAGCAGCCGCGGCAGGAGTCCCGGCACGCCGACCGGCTCAAGTACTCTCCGGTTTGATGGACGCCTGGGCGACCTTGTTAACCACGGCAGTCACCCCGAAGATGCGGGATCAGCACAATGCGGACATTGCGAAGCTGAAGGACCAAATAACACAGGCTAAGGAGGACCTGGCAACTGAGGATGCTAGGATGGCTGAAGAAAGGGCCGCTTTGGATGCCCAGTCACAGCAGATACAGGCACAGAATTACCAGCTCATGCTGGATCGGACCGCATCAGAGGATGTAATGCGAAGGAAGTACCGATCTCGTCTACCGCCGGTTTACGAAGGGTTAATTCTCTTTCAGACGCCATGCGCTGGACCGAGCAATCCGGCAGCTGCAAACCGGACAGATGCACCTAGGACAGCTCCAGATCAATTACAGATAACAGAGCCACCCCGACCAACAGATAACCCACCGCAATACGCGTCTACACCATCGGGTCAGTTCACGAGCCCTTTGGATAACATGATTGCCGCAGCATCACGCCTGGCAGCCATTCCGATGGAGGGCGATTCAATAGCAGCAATTGAAACACGGCGGGCGAGAGACCTTCTTCAAACCGCCGTGGTACAGCAGCATGAAAGTGCGTTATATCGACTAGAGGGGGGGTGAATAGGTGATTTTTATGAATTCTTCACTGAGGAATTTGCTGGTGAGGAAATTCCTTAGTGAAGAACTACTTGCAGCGGAATATGTACTCAGAAGTAAACATAACAGGATACAAACATAGTCATCATGATGAAATGAAGACAAGCACAGAGTACAGAAAGCGTAAACACAGGATAACAAGATGAAGACAAACAGACTGAAGAAATTGAACTGAGGAATTTGTGAAAGTCTTCAGTCAAAGTCTTCAAGCACAGATATGAACAACATTCAACATAGTAATGAGGAAATGAAAGGGTTGAGGAGATAGAACCAGTTAGTTGGTGAAGACAATGATTTGGTAAACCAGTTCCAACTGCTGTCTCAGTTGTACGTCTAGTTGGAGCAGCTGAGTATTTAAACTCGAGGACACGCAGTCCTGGACACCCAGTCTCTGAGACGCAACTCAGGACACCCAGTCCTCACCGTATTCTCCTTGAACTAAGACCACGCAGGTCTCGTCCAATCACTCGTGGTAAGTCTTCAGGTAACTTCCAAACCTTCACAGACTTGGTCACTCGGTGATCCACAATTACTCTTGGATGCTCTAGACCTTGACGCCTAACCGTCTGGAAGAAGCACAGTCTTCAAAGGTAACAAGCGTCGGATCCATGCGGGATCAATTTCTTCAGTGATGCTCAATCACTTTGGGTTTGTGGGGGTTTGGTTTTGGATTTTCCTCACTTGATGATTTTCGCTCAAAGTCCTCGGAGGATGGGTTGCTCTCAAATGACAAGTGTCAAGTTCTCTCAGAGCAGCCAACCTACTAGTGGTTGTAGGGGGCGGCTATTTATAGCCTAGGGAGCAGCCCGACATGATAAGACATAAATGCCCTTCAATGATATGACCGTTAGGTGGATAAGATATTATGGGACAGCCGGCGCGCAGCACAGCAACGGTCGGAAATTTGACTCTCAAATTCCTCAGGGCTATCATGTTCCTCACTGTGTAGGCAATTCGCACTGGCAAATTCCTAACTCCCCAGTCAGAGCAAAGTCATCAGTGACCAGAAGAACTGTGTCTCTGTCACTGAAGAACTTGACTGAACTGTATGAGATTTTCAATGGCTTCACTCGAAGGGATTGGTAGGTGTAGGATTTTGAGTTGAGCATCACATGGAAATTTTTCCTTAGTATTTCCTCGACCCCCTTTAACAGTACGGTGTTTCCTATGACTCAAGAAAGAGAAAATGAAACTACGAAAACAAAAGTCTTCACGCTTCATGTTCCTCAAAATGAATATCAACTCTTCAAGGTCACACCAATTTCTTCACTTTCAAAGTCTTCAGAAAGTCTTCAGAATGTCAAAGTCTTCAGTCGAAGAACTTCATTTTTAGGGGTCAACTTTCTCTGTAAATATCAAACTCCTCATAGACTTATAGACCTGTGTACACTCACAAACGCATCAGTCCCTTAACCTATAAGTCTTCAATACACCAAAATCACTAAGGGGCACTAGATGCACTTACAATCTCCCCCTTTTTGGTGATTGATGACAACATAGGTTAAGTTTTCAACGGGAATAAACATACGAAGTGTAAATACTGATATTGAGGAATTTGATTGCAAGATATAGAAGAACTCCCCCTGAATATGTGCATAGTGAGGAATTTGCTTTTGAGGCAATGCACATTTGAAGAATTGAATCATGGAGATCTCCCCCTATATCTTGGAATTCATACACGCATTTGATATATAATATGAAGAATTTGAAATGCATGATGAAATATGGTGCCTGATGAGATTCAGCATGCGTGCAATAATATTAACAAGGAATAGGCATGCAGAATAACACATCAAAAGTATCAGAGCACAGTGCAGAGCACTATGCACCGTTCAAAAGTATTAGGGCACCATCGGATTTAAGATTACAACTCGATCCAGTAAAAAGTTTCGGAAGAACGAGAGTTGTAACTTAACAAAACTCCCATAATATAAACCCGCTTGAAGACTAACTCAGATTTCTCCCCCTTCGTCATCAAATGACCAAAAGGATCGAAACTGAGGACTAACGCCCCTGAAGAATTTCAAGTTGATGGAGGAGTGCCAGCGTTGTCGGGGTTGTTTGTTGAAGTAGGGCCTGCTGCAGTGTCGTACAAATCTTCATGTTCATCAGTTTCATGCGATGAAGAATAAGAGCTGGCCACTAGATCAGGAACTTTGACTCTCTTGAATTTCTTCGGAGGTGGTGCAGACTAGTCAAATGCTTCCTGGAGACCCATAGTCTTCAGTTCTTCCACGGTATATACATGAGTGAGAACAGCCCAGGTGCGGTTGAGGATTTCATGAAGGTGATAATGGTTTTTCTTCACTGCATTATGTGTTGAGGTCATGTTGTGAAGAACAGCAGCAAACTGACGCTTTACCCATTTATGATTGCGATCAACCTTCTGATGAAGACTGAGGAGTAACTCACGGTCAGTCATCACCCTGGGTGCTGTGGCTTGAGGCTTTTGCTTAGATGAGGTATTTGTGGCAGTGTCATGTGTAGCAGAGTCGTCATTGGTGGAGTAAGAAGTAGCCAGACGAAATTGACCATCCAATGGACGAGTGCCTTCATCGATCACAGCAGTTGCCTTGCCTTTATCATCAGATGATGAAACTGGTCGCTTGAGGACTTCAATGGGAGGCAAGTAGCTACCATGGTTCAGAGTGTCAGCCTTGTAATTCAGTGAAGATCTTGCCCTTATGAATCTCATAATCCACGGCGCATAGGGCTTCAGCTCAAAAGGTGACATAGCAACATTAGCCAAAGTCCTCATGAAGAAATCATGGAATTTGACGGGAACGCCATGAATGATGTTGAAAAGCATGTTCTTCATGATGCCAACGACATCTTCATCATTTGAGTCGTGGCCTTTGATTGGACTCATTGTCTTCGTCAGGATTCGATAGACAGTCCGGGGCACATAGAGCAATTCCTTGATGAGGAATTTGGTTCTTGGGGCCTGCCCTGGCTTCAAAGGCTTCATGAGCACTTGCATATAATGATTCCTCAGTTCAGGGTCATTGTAGATGCAACGTGCACTATCATGGGGAGGATCAAGAGGAAGGACACGAAGCAATTCAGTTGCTGGTGCCTTGTAGTGAGTGATTTCGGTCATCCAATCCAGTACCCATGAATTGACATCTTCAGCATCTCCGGTGATATGCAGCGTGGCGTAGAACTGAAGAATGAGTTCTTCATTCCAATCACAGATATCAGTGCAGAAGTTCAGTAGTCCAGCATCGTGAATAACACTGAGGACTGGCTCGAAGCACGGCAGAGATTCCATATCCACATGAGGAATATGTTCATGATCGAAGATTTTGTCCTTGTCAAAGAGCACTGAGGAATAGAAGTTGGCTTGAGTAGCGGTCCAGAAACGCCTCTTCCTTATGCGAGTAGAGTCATATGGATTATAATCAGTGAAAAACACATGCTCAGAAAAGAAGTCTTCAGCCTTGAATTTTTGCTTGCTTGAGAACGGATTCTTCGGTTTGGGCAGAGAAGTATCAGTGATTTGCAGCACAACCTCAGGAATAGCGAGCTCAGGTACAGCAGGCTGAGGAATTTCTGGTTCCTCTTCTTGTGCAACTTGAGGATCAACAGCAGCAGGTTCTTCAGCACTAGCGGCTGGAATTTCTTCATGAACAGATGAAGTGGGATGAGTTTCTTCAGAGCCCATTTGAACAGTTGTAGCCGGGGACTGAGGAATCTATTGAATAGGAGTGAAGAGAGGAGTATTTGGATGCTGACTTTCCCAAAAGTCATCATTCATCATTGGTGTAGTGCATCCAATATCCACATCTTCATCTTCTTTTTCAATTTCCTCAACACCAGCCTCTTCAGCTGTGAACTGAGGCATAGGTGAGGAAACGACTGGCGTTGAAGGGAATGCTTCCACTTCAATTTCTTCATCAAACTGCTCTGACGTAGCAGCAGAATGATTTTCTTCATCAGATCCGCTTGGGATCTTGTAGTCTTCTCCATAAGGAACAATTTCCTTTGATGACATGGAGGAAATCGGAATGGCATCAATAGGATTTTCAAGAGAGCTGGTCATTGGCTTCATTTTCTTCGCAGCCGAAGAATTTGACGTAGCTAATGCCTTCCTTTTCTTCACTGCAGCTCGCTCTACAGCCTTGGTCTTCTTCACTTCATAGGCAGAAGGAAGAATAGGAGTTGGAGTAGGCGCGGGAGGAGCTGAGGACTGTGGTTGATTTTCTTCAGGCGCAACTGATGCAGTTGCCCTGATCTCTTCAGTTTCTTCAGGCGCACCACTAGTGGATGCCCTGGCAATTTCTTTAGTGGCTGGAATGGTGTCATCAGCCCTGGAACTTGTGTTTTCATCAGCAGGCTGAAAGTCATCAGCGGTGCTGGCATGTTCTTCAGCAGGCTGAGCAGAGTCTGCAGCCTGAGGATTTTCTTGTTGCGATGGGGCTGCAACAGTTGACATTTTCTTTGTTAGGTTGACGAATCTCAATTTGGCTCCTTGCCAATCAGCATTTTATGCATCGAAGTCCTTGCTGAGGGCTTGGATTTCAGATTGAGCCTTGAGAAGTTCTTCAGGTGTCAGTCTAACAATGTTCTTCTTCAGAAGCTTCTCCTTTCTAGCTTGAGCTCTCTTTATCTCACGAGCCTTTTCAAACTTACATTTCTCTTGAGAGATGAAATGGGTCAGCATGTGACTTTGACCGGGAGTCAGAGGCAGATCAGTCATTGGAGTGTTTGGATCCTTGTGCCATAGGTCAATGTAGTCAAGGATCTTCTTCGGATCCAACAGCAGTGGCACAGATGTGCCTTTGGCTCTAGCGGCCTTTGCTTGTCTGTCTCTGATGATTTCTGCAAGTTCTTCATCGGAGGCCTCATCATCAGAGGGCACTTGGAATGCAACCTGTTTCTTCCTTGGACTTGGCCGAGGACCGCGTCCAGCTGTTGCTTTTGTCTTCAACAGTGAGGGGCCTGATGAGGACATTGGTGCAGCTGAGGAACTTGGTGAGACACCAGAAGCAATTGAGAAACCCTGAGTCCTTTGGCATGTAGCCAGATGCACAGGAGTTGAGGACTTTGAGGGAGCTGCTGAGGACTTTGGTGGAGCAGCAGCAGTCTGAGGAATTTGCCGTGAGGGCGCAGCTGAGGAACTTGGCCGTGAGGGCGCTGAAGGTGAAGCAGTTGGCTTACGAGCAGGCTTCTTCGGCATTGATTTCCTCGGTTTGACCGAGGTCTCAGCAGCAGCAGCAGCGGAAGAATCCTCATTGAATTTCCTCACTGCCTCCTTGGCTTGTCTTGCTAGTTTTGCTTGACGCCTAGCCCATTCTTCAGGAAATTCCTCACCACGCTTGATGCTGGTGGGATCAGCTACTTGGCCAGGTGCCAATGGAGCTCTTGGGCATGGAGGATTTAAGGCGAATTTCTTCATGTACTTAGGAGTAACATATCGATATTCCCTCCATTCTCGTGCCCATCTTCGTTCAATCCTCTGAATGCGCACCTTGCGATGATTCCTTTTTTTCTTTGCCAAACTTGGCTTCATCAGGCGTGCAATAATCCTTGTATATTTCATCAGGGATTTCGAAAGCAGTCATGACCTCCGGTTTCTTTCCTCCTTTCTACGGTCTCTTTCCTTCAGCCATTTTATTCAGATGAGGAATTTGAACAATTGAGCACTCTGAAGAAGTATGCAGTTTTTCTTCGAGGAACGCTACAAATGAGTTAAGTTGATGAGAACCTAGTGATTCAGCAGCGGACATGAGTACCTGTGAACAGAGTGTAGGTGCGAGGAATTTGGAGAGGTCATATGCGTTCTCAGAAGATTTTTCGAAAAGACAAGTTTTGAGGAATTTGACCAGTTGAGCCTTGAGGAATTTCACTAAGCGTTCTTGTCTTAGGTTCCAGAGTTGTACAGATCGAAAATCCACACAATTGAGGAATCTTGAAGAAAATGAGTGCTTAGAGAGATGGATCAAGAGCATACAGTGTGTGAGGTGTTCATATGTGTGAAGATTTGAAGAATAAAACACCTTTGAAGATTTTCAGGAAAACTTGAGAATCAAAGTTAGTAATAAAAGTAACTTTTAATTACCCGAACTGAAGAACACGACGAACTGAGATGAACAGATGTGAAGTTCGTCCGGTTCGATCCCCATGCCCTAACTTGGCAGAGGGAGATAGCTACGGCGGTGGCGGAGTGAAGATTTCCGCAGCCGGCGTGAGTACGACGGCGACGAGGTCGAGGCAGTGAAGCTCTTCCTCACCGGCGGCGCTAGGGTTTGAGGAGCTCGAGCTCGAGACAGCGACCGAGCGGAGTAAATGAAGTGAGGAAGGGGAGAGGGGTATTTATAGCCACGGTAAAAACTGTTCGCCCGAAGATTTTGGGACGAACATTCCCCTGCCCTTTCTCCTTCACGCGACATGTGTCACCCACGTACTGTGCAGATGAGATCGTGTAAGATCGTGGGTGATTATAATAATGCATCGTGGGATGCGGAACGGTTTGAGCGGTAAAACCGAAAATCTGGATAAGATTTGTTTTAAAGTTTCGTTCGCAATTTCTTCAGCTGACAAGGACACAGTGAAGACTTTGAACAGGTTTCAAATAGAACACACATGAAGAATTTGTGAATAGATTGGGTTGAGTATAGCATAGAGGGGGAAGGGTCCGATCACATTCACTTAGCAAAAAATGCAACTTGAAGAAATAGCCATAAGTGAATGCTGTAGAGGACATAACTCACATATATATATATAGTCAATGAAGAAAAACGACGGAAACAGTGAAGATTTTGCAAAGTTGAAGAATTTGAAAAACTGAAGAATTTCAAAAATGAGGAAAACTCAAATTGAAGATTTTCAACTTTTTGTGGTGGCGTGGCCCACCGTATAAGAATGATGATTTCAGACACCGCGTACAATTGTTGTAGGGTTCTGAGAATCAAATTCTTCATTTATTTCTTCACACTTAGAGTGTTATTCTTCATTGATTGAAGAAAAACGTTTCTTCATGTGTTGCACATCTAAGTCATCAATTTTGCATAAGTGTTAGGATGTGTGTCCTTTTCAAAGAACATTCAAAGATTCTAAGATATTTAGCTCACACCGCAACTTGCTAAATCTCTTCTCATCCAAGGGCTTGGTGAAGATATCAGCTAGCTGTTCTTCGGTCTTCACATGCTCGATGGAGATGTCGCCCTTCAACACATGATCACGAAGAAAATGATGACGAATCTGGATGTGCTTTGTCTTCGAGTGCTGAACTGGGTTGTGAGCAATCTTGATGGCACTCTCATTGTCGCAAAGGAGAGGCACATTCTTCACATTGACGCCATAGTCCTTGAGGGTTTGCTTCATCCAAAGCAGTTGAGCACAGCATGAGCGAGCAGCAATGTATTCAGCTTCAGCAGTAGATAGTGATACGCAGTTCTGTTTCTTCAAGGACCAACAGACCAAACATCGTCCGAGGAAATGACAAGTGCCAGATGTTGACTTGCGGTCCACACGATCACCAGCATAGTCAGAGTCAGAATATCCAATGAGATCAAAAGCAGAGCCCTTGGGGTACCATAATCCTAGTGTTGGTGTGTGAGCTAGATATCGAAGAATATGCTTCACAGCCTTGTGGTGTGATTCCTTCGGTGCAGCTTGAAATCGGGCACACATGCAAACACTAAGCATTATATCTGGCCTAGATGCAGATAAGTACAATAAAGAACCAATCATGGAGCGGTATACCTTGTGATCGAAGTCAATACCATTTTCATCAGTGCATAGATGGCCATTTGTGGGCATAGGAATTTTGATGCCTTTGCAATCTTGCATGCCGAATTTCCTCAGTACATCTTTGAGGTATTTCTCCTGAGATATGAATATGCCATTGCGCTGCTGATGGATTTGAAGACCTAAGAAGAATTTCAACTCTCCCATCATAGACATTTGATATTCTTCACTCATCATATAGGCAAATTCATCACTATAACGTTGGTCAGTACAGCCAAAGATAATATCATCAACATATATTCGGCACACAAACAGTTCACCATCATAAGATTTAGTAAAGAGAGTAGGGTCGAGTGAACCGAGTGTGAAGCCATTCTTCACGAAGAATTCCTTCAATGTATCATACCACGCCCGAGGGGCTTGCTTGAGGCCATAGAGGGCCTTATTGAGTTTGAAGACTTTGTCAGGATTCTTTGGATCTTCAAAACCTGTGTGTAGCCTTGAGCTACTAGTCGTGCCTTATTCCTCACCACAAGGCCATTTTCATCTTGCTTGTTGCGGTAGATCCACTTTGTGCCAATGATATTATGCTTGCGAGGATCTGGGCGATTTACCAATTCCCAGACATTGTTAAGCTCGAACTGATGTAATTCTTCTTGCATAGCTTGAATCCACTCCGGCACCAGAAATGCTTCATCTACCTTAGTGGGCTCTATGATAGAGACAAAATCATAGTGCCCACAAAAGTTAGATAAATGTGAAGCTCTTGAGCGTGTGAGAGGACCTGGTGCGCTAATGTCATCGATGATCTTCTCCACTTGCACTTCTTTTGCAACGCGAGGATGAGCTGGTTGTCGCTGAGGATTTTGATCAGCATTTTCTTCAACACCATTTTCCTCATCATGTTCTTCAGGTGCATCAGCTCGACGTTCTTCATGAATAGGAATGAATTCTTCAGCAGATTCTTCAGTAGGAATGACATCCTCAGTTGCCTTGAGCTTGATAGCATCCTCAGGTGCTGGTTCATCTAACACAGAAGGTAGGTGCTCTCTTTGCGAGCCATTAGTTTCATCGAACCGCACATCTACAGTGTCAACAATCTTGTGAAGAACAATGTTGAAGACTCTGTAGGTGTGCAAGTCCTTTCCGTAACCAAGCATAAAACCTTCATGTGCTTTCGGTGCAAATTTAGAGTTGTGGTGAGGATCTCTAATCCAGCATTTAGCACCGAAGACTTTGAAATAACTCACATTGGGTTTCTTGTCAGTGAGGAGTTCATAGGCAGTCTTCTTGAAGAATTTGTGAAGATATACTCTGTTGATGATGTGGCACGCAGTATCAATTGCATCAATCCAAAAGCGCTGAGGCGTTTTGTATTCATCAAGCATAGTGCGAGCCATCTCAACGAGAGTTCTGTTCTTGCGCTCCACGACGCCATTTTGCTGAGGAGAATAGGGAGCAGACAATTCATGAGTAATACCAAGTTCATCAAGATAGGCATCAAGGCCGGAATTCTTGAACTCAGTTCCATTGTCACTTCTGATATGCTTGATCTTCACACCAAAGTTGGTTGAAGCCCTCGAGGAAAATCGTCTGAAGACTTCCTGCACTTCATGTTTGTAAGTAACAATGTGTACCCATGTATATCGAGAATAATCATCAACAATGACAAAACCATATAGAGATGCATCATTAGTGACTGCTGAATAATGATTAGGTCCGAAGAGGTCCATGTGAAGCAATTCGAATGGACGGGTAGTGGTCATGATAGTCTTCGCTGGATGCTTGGCCTTGGTCATTTTTCCAGCTTCACAGGCTCCGCATAAATGATCCTTGAGGAATTTGACATTCTCAATGCCAATGACAAGCTTCTTCTTCGCAAGCGTGTGCAAATTCCTCATGCCTGCATGATCAAGTCGTCGATGCCATAGCCAGCCTTCTAAAGCTTTTGCAAGTAGACACACGGCTGGTTGTGGTCATGTAGAGAAATCAACAATATACAGATCTCCTCTCCTAAAGCCTTCGAAGACTTTGGAATTGTCAGCTTCCATAATCACAACACAGCGATACTTGCCAAAGACAACAACCATATCAAGATCACAATGCATTGAGACTGACATGAGATTGTATCCTAAGGACTCAACAAGCATGACTTTGTCCATGTGTTTATCCTTAGAGATCGCAACCTTACCAAGACCCAATACCTGACTTTTGCCTTTATCAGCAAAGATGATATGCTTCAGAGGTGACGGTGATAATGGAGCATCCATCAATAGATTCTTGTCACCAGTCATGTGATTTGTACATCCACTATCGAGGACCCATTCAGTAGTTTTGGGTTGATCATCCTGCAGATGAATTAGTGTAGCTTACAATCTCATATGCTTCATCAGTGAAGAATATGATATCAAGTTCATCAGATGAATTTCATCAAGCAGTAAACAGATATAGCAGTATGAGGACATGTGAAATGAAAGTTCATTTCATCATGATTCGCCTGCGTCCTTTCAGGCAATTTCGTCAGGTCCCAGCAAATTCTTCAGACGTTAAAGCACGTCTGGAGACCTGACCCTGCAAAAGAGATTAGTTCTTTTACTTCACCACCCACATCTGGAGGGGTGGCAAAGAATTCATCATTCTGCGAGCACCATATGAGAAAGGTGGCGAAGATGCCAAACCGTTTCGTTTCACATAAGAGGGGTTAGGGTAAGCATATGAATAAGCAGAGTAATTCTTCGAGGACTTATGAACATAATGATTTGAAGAATAATGCACATATTCATAGCCCTTAGCTCTACCCTGTGAGACAGAGTTGTTAGCACGATGATAATCATATGAGGACTTTGATCCATTTGAGGAATTTGATCCACGTGAGGAATTTGGTCCGTATGAGGACTTGGATCCATATGAAGAATTTGATCTGGGGTTCCTGTTCTTCACAGGTGGTGTCATGAGGACATTCACCTGAAGACTTTCAACATAACTTTTGGGAACCCAGATTTTCTTCATAGGGGAACTGTTCCTGTAGTTAGTGCCAACATATCTAGCAAATACTTCACCATTCTGATTTTTGAACAGTTTATAGTTGGAGTCAAATGACTCATCAGAAGAATGAGGAGATTCACATGTAAAGCCAGATAAGTTAGATGGATCAACTGGAGGTCCCTTCGCAGAAACCCACGAGGTTTTGGGGTACTGCTCAGGTTTCCAATATGTTCCATCAGCATTGAGTTTCCTCTCAAAGGCAATACCCTCTTTCCTAGGGTTTTTGTTGAGGATCTGCTTTTTAAGCACATCACAAAGTGTCTGATGCCCTTTGAGGCTTTTGTACATGCCTGTCATGTATAATTCCTTCAGCCCTGCATTGTCAGTGATACTAGCAATGTCCTCGGGTGAGGAATTAGTGATAGCAGAGGCAGATGAAGAATTTGTAACAGTTGAAGCATTTGAACATTCAGGTGATGAATTAGCAGATTCACATTCAATGCACTTTAAGCATGGAGGCACAAATTCTTCCTGAGAAGCGCTGATTTGTTGAGCTAGTAATGAATCGCGCTCCTTCTGAAGTTCTTCATAACACACTCTTAACTTTTCAAGATCTTCCTTTCTTTGAAGAGATTCAAGAGAAAGCTTCTCGTGATCTTGCTTTTCTTGAAGAAATTCATAAGAAAGTTTCTCATGATCAGATAAGAGAGTGTTATGATGACTTTGAAGGTTATCAAACCTAGACTGAAGTCTCTGAAGATTTTTAGTCAGGGCTTTAGTGCGATCCATTTCTTCACCCAACATATCATCACTTTTGTCAAGCATGTTTTGAACTTTCTCAAAAGCCCGTTGTTCTTTCATAGCAATCTTAGCAAGTTTAGAGTAGCTAGGCTTGAGATCCTCATCAGATTCATTTTCACTAGATTCAGAGGAGTTGTATTTGAGTACCTTGGCACCTTTTTCCATGAAGCAGTAGGTGGGAGCGTAGCCATCATTATCTTCATCAGGCTTGTCGGTGGGGTCAGTTTCTTCAGTGTTGAAGATGGACTTGCTGACGAAAGCAGTAGCGACGGCCAGACTCGCCACACCAGACTCAGATTCTTCAGACGCCTCCTCTTCATCATTTTCCTCAGATTCAGCTTCAGAGTCCATTTCCTTGCCAATGAATGCCCGAGCCTTCTTGGAGCTGCTCTTCTTGTGAGATGAAGACTTTGAGGATTTTGATGCCGAAGATTTTGATGATTTCTTCTTCTTTGCATCATCAGAACTGTAATCCTTGTATTTCTTCTTCTTCATTTCCTTTTCCCACTGAGGACAATCTTGGATATAGTAACCAGGTTTCTTGCATTTGTGGCACAGCCTTCTCTTATAGTCACTGGATGAGGAATCACTGCTTCTTGAGGATTTTCCAAAGCGACCACGTCTTGAGAACTTCTGGAATTTCTTCACAAGCAGTGCTAGCTCCTGGCTCAATTCTTCAGGATCACCAAGGCTACTACCAGAATCCTCATATTCAGAGTCAGACACAGCCTTGGACTTCAGGGCATGTGGTTTGCCATAGTTTGAACCATAGAGATCTCTCTTTTCAGCAAGCTGGAACTCGTGAGTGTTTAGCCTTTCGAGGATATCAGCAGGATCAAGCGACTTGTAGTCAACACGTTCTTGTATCATCAGTCCCAGAGTATCAAATGAGGAATCAAGCGATCTCAACAGTTTCTTCACCACTTCATGATCAGTGATGTCAGTGGCACCGAGGGCTTGAAGCTCATTTGAGATGTCAGTGAGGCGATCAAAGGTTTGTTGGACATTCTCATTGTCGAGTCTTTTGAAGTGGTTGAAGAGATTCCGAAGAACATCGACTCGAGAGTCACGCTGAGTTGAAACTCCTTCATTTACTTTGGATAGCCTATCCCAGATAAGCTTAGCAGTTTCCAAAGCACTCACTCTTCCATACTGTCCTTTGCTCAGATGGCCACATATGATATTCTTCGCTTGAGAATCGAGTTGTTTGAATCTCTTCACATCGGTAGCGTTCAGTGAGGGTGTGACAGAGGGAACACCATTTTCCACAACATACCAGAGATCGTTATCAATTGCCTCAAGATGCATTTGCATCTTGTTCTTCCAGTAGGGGTAGTCCGTCCCATCAAAGGTAGGACACCCAGCCGAGACCTTGATCATACCTGCGGTCGACATAACTAAAACTCCAGGCGGTTAAACAAAAATCACACAGAACAAGGGAGTACCTTGCTCTGATACCAATTGAAAGTGCGTTATATCGACTAGAGGGGGTGAATAGGCGATTTTTATGAATTCTTCACTGAGGAATTTGCTTGTGAGGAAATTCCTTAGCGAAGAACTACTTGCAGCGGAATATGTACTCAGAAGTAAACATAACAGGATACAAACATAGTCATCATGATGAAATGAAGACAAGCACAGAGTACAGAAAGCGTAAACACAGGATAACAAGATGAAGACAAACAGACTGAAGAAATTGAACTGAGGAATTTGTGAAAGTCTTCAGTCAAAGTCTTCAAGCACAGATATGAACAACATTCAACACAGTAATGAGGAAATGAAAGGGTTGAGGAGATAGAACCAGTTAGTTGGTGAAGACAATGATTTGGTAAACCAGTTCCAACTGCTGTCGCAGTTGTACGTCTGGTTGGAGCGGCTGAGTATTTAAACTCGAGGACACGCAGTCCCCGGACACCCAGTCTCTGAGCCGCAACTCAGGACACCCAGTCCTCACCGTATTCTCCTTGAACTAAGACTACGCAGGTCTCGTCCAATCACTCGTGGTAAGTCTTCGGGTGACTTCCAAACCTTCACAGACTTGGTCACTCGGCGATCCACAATTACTCTTGGATGCTCTAGACCTTGACGCCTAACCGTCTGGAAGAAGCACAGTCTTCAAAGGTAACAAGCGTCGGATCCACGCGGGATCAATTTCTTCAGTGATGCTCAATCACTTTGGGTTTGTGGGGGTTTGGTTTTGGATTTTCCTCACTTGATGATTTTCGCTCAAAGTCCTCGGAGGATGGGTTGCTCTCAAATGACAAGTGTCAAGTTCTCTCGAAGAAGCCAACCAACTAGTGGTTGTAGGGGGCGGCTATTTATAGCCTAGGGAGCAGCCCGACATGATAAGACATAAATGCCCTTCAATGATATGACTGTTAGGTGGATAAGATATTTTGGGACAGCCGGCGCGCAGCACAGCAACGGTCGGAAATTTGACTCTCAAATTCCTCAGGGCTATCATGTTCCTCACTGTGTAGGCAATTCGCACTGGCGAATTCCTAACTCCTCAGTCAGAGCAAAGTCATCAGTGACCAGAAGAACTGCGTCTCTGTCACTGAAGAACTTGACTGAACTGTATGAGATTTTCAATGGCTTCACTCGAAGGGATTGGTAGGTGTAGGATTTTGAGTTGAGCATCACATGTAATTTTTCCTTAGTATTTCCTCGACCCCCTTTAACAGTACGGTGTTTCCTACGACTCAAGAAAGAGAAAATGAAACTACGAAAACAAAAGTCTTCACGCTTCATGTTCCTCAAATGAATATCAAGTCTTCAAGGTCACACCAATTTCTTCACTTTCAAAGTCTTCAGAAAGTCTTCAGAATGTCAAAGTCTTCAGTTGAAGAACTTCATTTTTAGGGGTCGACTTTCTCTGTAAATATCAAACTCCTCATAGACTTATAGACCTGTGTACACTCACAAATGCATCAGTCCCTTAACCTATAAGTCTTCAATACACGAAAATCACTAAGGGGCACTAGATGCACTTACACAGCAGGCTTATTCGTATAGCCGGGATAGAATTCATTCAACCCCTCGTCCGAGCCCAAGCTATAGCAGGCGTATGGATGAACCAGAAGTGTCTAGCAGCGCGCGACATCGTAATGCTCAAGATGTGGTGGATCATGGCAGGGCATGAAGGGATGCCGCTTTGGGTTGTTATCAACCCGCCCCGGTTCAGCCAGCAGCGTCAGTTGACCGAGGCACCGGGCTTGCCTTCAGTTCCTGGGGAGTGCCGTGCCTTATTCCGGCTCTCCGTAATGTGCGTCTGCCCAAAGATTTCAAGGGTCCATGCAAAGTGCCTAATTACACGGCGGATCAGCCACCTGAGGCGTGGGTCGAGAGTTATGAGATGGCAATGGAGATGTTGGATGTAGATGAAGCGGCCTCTGCAAAGTACTTCACGATGATGTTGGAAGGAATGGCCCGTACTTGGTTGAAAAATCTACCAGCTAATTCCATCGAGTCATGGGATCAGTTGAAGGCCCGGTTTATAGCCAATTTCAAAGACACGTGCAAACAGCCCATGTCCATTATGGATCTGGATGCTTGTGTTCAAGGGGAGAACGAGTCAACAACTCATTGGGTACGCCGGGTTTCAGAAGTTTTGCACACGTCCGACCGGATTAACGCTGGTCAAGCAATTATAACACTGGAGCGCAATTGCCGGTTTAAGTCACTGAACATGAAGTTGGGACGGCTCAAGCGCCACTGCAACAACATGGGACCCTCATGGCAGCTTTGGTCAAGTATGCCGATTCTGATAATACCAAGGATCCCGATTCTGATAATGAGAAACCGGAGAAGGGAAAGAAGAACGGCGGTGCAAAGGGGCAGCAGCACAACCAAGGAGGCCATGGGAATAATGGTAAGCGTAAAGCGGATTCAGATTTTGTGGCTAACGCTAATGTGCAGCGTAGTAAAGGTAAACCGCCCCAGCGCGACGGGGCGATGAATCTGGAGCGTTTGTTGAATCAGCCCTGTCCAAAGCATGGGACCAAGGAGGCTCCTGCAACACATCTCTAGAAGGATTGTAACATTATGAAGGAGTTCAAAAACTCTGATCTTTTCCGGTATGATCAGGGTCCGTCGGGCGGTTCAGGTCCAGGTTTTCATGGTGGCGGCTGTTCAAACTCTGGGTTTCAGAATAATCATGACAACCAGAACAACCAATGTGGTAATAACCAGCAAAATAATCAAGGAAATCAGCAACAGTCGGGTTACCAGAGTCACCCAAAGCAGTTGAATGGTGGGCAGTATCATGTGTTCACCACTAGTTTGTGCAAGCGTGATCAGAAGCTTCACAAGAGGACAGTCAATGCTATTGAACTGGTAGTTCCACGTTATCTGCGGTGGTCCGAATAGCCTATTGTGTGGAGTAGGGAGGATCATTCGCCCCGGGTTGACAATCCGGGTCACCTGGCTTTGGTGGTGGCACCTCAGGTGGGAGGCTATAAGTTCACCAAGGTACTCATGGATGGAGGAAGCAGTATCAACGTTCTGTATTATGAGACCTTCCGTCACATGGGGTAGACAGACAAGAGTCTTAAACTGTCCAACACTGTTTTTCATGGTGTAGTACCAGGTAAATCGGCATATCATGTAGGTAAGATCGCTTTGGAAGTTGTGTTTGGTGATGAACATGACTCCCGGTCTGAGACATTGACCTTTGAGGTGGTGAGAATTCAGAGCCCGTATCATGCACTATTTGGGCGACCGGCTTATGCAAAATTCATGGCGAGGCCTTGTTATATTTACTTGCAGCTCAAGATGCCGGGTCATAAAGGGACTATCACGGTTCATGGAAGTCGAAAAATCGCTTTGGATTGCGAGGAAGGTGATGCGGCTTATGCTGAGTCGGTTTGTGCTACAGAGGAGCTAAAGTTTTATAAGGAAAATGTTGATCCGGCAGATATGACCCCTCTGAAGAAGCCCACCACTGAGCATGACCCAACCCTGCATTTCAAACCGGCTAACGAGACAAAGCTTGTTGACTTCGTGCCTGGCGATTTGTCCAAGCAGTTCAGCATCAGCACAAATCTGGATCCGAAATAGGAAAGCGCGCTCATCGAGTTCATCCGTGAGAACCGGGACATTTTTGCATGGAAGCCTTCTGACATGCCAGGTGTACCGAGGGAACTCACTGAGCACACTCTTAAGATTGATCCCAAGTTTAAACTGGTCAAGCAATTTCTTCGTCGCTTTAATGAAGAAAGACGCAAGGCAATTGGTGAAGAGGTAGCCCGGCTGTTGGCTGCTAGGTTTATCGTCGAAGTGTTTCATCCTGAATGGTTGGCTAATTCGTTGCTTGTTCTTAAGAAAAACGGCACTTGGTGTATGTGTGTGGACTACACGGACTTGAATAAGGCTTGCCCGGCCGATCCCTTTGCTCTCCCGCGTATTGATCAGATCATTGATGCGACGGTGGGTTGTGAGCGCCTGAGTTTTTTGGATGCTTATTTAGGATATCATCAGATCAAGATGGCAGTTAAGGACCAGGAGAAGACAGCCTTCATCACTCCCTTCGGAGCCTTCTGCTATGTTTCTATGCCCTTTGGGCTCAAGAGTGCCCAAGCAACTGATCAGCGTTGTGTGCAGAATTGTCTTCACACGTAGATTGGGCGTAATGTTCATGCCTATGTGGATGACATTGTGGTAAAATCCAGGAAGAAGGAAACACTGATAGATGATCTCAAGGAGATGTTTGAATCTTCAGGTTTACAAGATGATGCTTAATCCGGATAAATGTGTTTTTAGTGTTCTGGCAGGCAAGCTTCTCGGTTTTCTTGTATCCAACAGGGGCATTGAGGCTAATCCGGAAAAGATTAAGGCAATCACATCCCTGGCTAAACCGAAGTGTATCAATTATGTTCAGCGTCTAGCAGGTCGGATTGCAGCCCTTAGCCGGTTTATCAGTCGTCTGGGAGAGAAGGCAATTCCTTTGTATCAGATGTTGAAAAAGACAGATGATTTCGTCTGGAGTGATGCAGCCAATGCGGCTTTTGAGGAGTTAAAGCGGTAGTTGGTTGAACCGCCGGTTCTTGCAGCCACAGCTGATAATGAGCCTTTGCTGTTATACGTGGCTGCCAATGCCCGAGCGGTCAGTGTGGTAATTGTGGTTGAGCGTAAGGAAGCTGGGAAGGAATATCCGGTTCAACGGCCTGTATACTACATCAGTGAAGTCCTGATCGAGTCAAAACAACGCTATCCACATCGGCAGAAGTTGGTGTATGGGGTTTTTATGGCAAGTCGAAAACTCAAGCAATACTTTCAAGGCCATCCCATCACAATGGTTAGTTCTGCTCCTTTGGGCGATATAATTCAAAACAGGGAAGCAACTGGCTGGGTTGCAAAGTGGGCGATTGAGCTTGGACCACACGGTTTGAAGTATGTACCTCAAACAGCCATCAAATCTCAGGCCCTCGTGGATTCTATCAATGATTGGACCGAGTTGCAAGCACCAGAAGACAAACCGGATAATACATACTAGACTATTCATTTTGATGGATCCAGGCAGTTGGAGGGCTCAGGGGCTGGAGTTGTTCTCACTTCCCCTCGAGGTGATAAAATTTGCTATGTCCTCCGCTTGATGTTTCCCTGTACTAACAATGCAGCTGAGTACGAAGGTTTACTCCATGGTCTCCGTGTGGCCAAAGAGATGAACTTAAGTCGAGTTCGTTGTTTTGGAGATTCTGATCTGGTGGCTCAGCAAGTTTCTGGTACTTGGGATTCTAAGGATCCACTCATGGCGGCTTACAGGCATGAGGTGGATATTGTGGCGGGTCACTTCAAAGGGTATCAAGTTGAGCATATCGATCGGCGCAAAAACGAAGCAGCAGATGCTTTGAGCCGGCTTCGATCTCAGCGTAAACCGGTACCTCCTAATACCTTTTTAGATATCTTGCATAACCCGTCTGTTAAGTTGCCTACAGAAGAGGATTTGGCTGTTCCTGATCCGGAGGCTCAATTGGTGGCTGCTTTGCATATTGTGCCAGATTGGACAATTCCATATCTGGCGTATTTGAACTGGGGCGAACTACCAGATGATAAAGTCCTGGCTCGACAGAAAGTCTGGCGATCCAAGTCCATGGTTATTCACAATGGCGAGTTACACCGCTGTAGCGTTTCAGGGGTATTTCAACGTTGTGTTTCTCCAGAAGAAGGTCAAGAGATCCTACGAGAAATTCATGAAGGGGATTGTGGTCATCATGCCGGTTCAAAGTCACTGGTTGCCAAAGCTTTCCATCATGGATTTTACTGGTTGACAGCTCATGCTGATGCGGAGGATTTGGTAAAGCGATGTGATGCTTGTCAAAAAAATTCACGCAGGGCTCATATTCCGGATCAAGAACTACGGATGATTCCTATCACTTGGCCTTTTGCTACTTGGGGGCTTGATATGGTGGGGCCCTTTAAGCGTTCCCAGGACAAGAAGACCCACCTGTTGGTGGCAGTTGATAAATTCACTAAGTGGGTTGAAGCGGAGCCTGTCAGCAAGTGTGATGCAGCTACGGCGGTTCAATTTCTCAAAAAGATTATCTTCCGCTTTGGCTTTCCACACAGTGTTATCACGGATAATGGTACAAACCTTTCCAAAGGTGAGATGGAGGATTTCTGTCAGAGAGAGCACATCCGGCTTGACTTAGCATCTGTGGCGCACCCTCAATCCAACGGTCAAGCGGAGCGAGCCAATCAAGAAATTTTGAAGGGTCTTAAGCCCCGACTCATGATTCCCTTGAAGCGGACGCCGGGTTGTTGGGTGGAAGAATTACCTCCTGTATTATGGAGTATCAATACCACCCCCAATCGATCAATAGGTTACATACCTTTCTTTATGGTATACGGGGCAGAGGCAGTTCTACCAAGTGATATACGTCATGACTCGCCCCGGGTTGCTAATTATGTTGAAGCGGACAACGAGCAAGCCCGCCAAGAGGCGCTGGACCTGTTAGATGAGAAACAGGATATGGCTCTGGCTCGATTGGCGGTTTATCAACAAGACCTACGGCGTTATCACAGCCGCCGGGTTAGGACAAGAACCTTTCAAGAAGGTGACTTGGTGCTCCGGCTCATCTAGGATCAGACCGACATGCACAAGTTATCCCCGCCTTGGGAAGGACCCTTTGTGGTCAGCAAAAATCTGCACAACGGATCATACTACCTCATTGACGTTCGAGACAACTCACGCAACTCTGAGGAGGAGACCCGGTGGCCGTGGAACATAGCTCTCCTCCGGCCTTACTACACTTGAACCATAGGCTCTTCTTATGTACATATTTCGACAATGTATTTATTATGATCAATAAATAAACCAGCATCCTTACTTTAAGTAGGGCCTCTGCTATTTTTTCTCAAATATCCTTTGAGTCACATGGGGGCTTCAGCTGACAAAGTGGAGTACTACCTGTCAAACCGGCTATCACGCCACAACATAGCTTGGGAACTTCACACCCAAGGGGCCAAAGATAGTCTGGATGCTATGCACAACTCAAACATAGGCACCCAATGAGCACAGCTCATCACGTTACTTGGGGGCTCCTTGTGTCAAATACCAAGGAGTTTGAATGGACCCTTGTAGCTGGATATCAACCCACGGCTTTGAAGCCTGGTATATTTACCTAAAACCCCGGGTTAACTTGCCTTCATCAAGTAAGACACTCCTATCCAGGTCATCCTAGCACGGCCCTCCGAACGTTTGACAGTTACTCTCATTGAGACCCTGCACTTGTCAAAGTTAAAACGGTGATTGGTTAGTTGGAGGTCCATCTTAAAAGGCTTTGTTAAATGGTTCAACTCAGCGGCCTGGCAGCCCACAAAAAGCCTCGAATTTGGGCCTGGCAGCCCTCAAAAAGCCTCGACTACACGGTTTTATTTGCGTTTATCACTTTTTTATTGATAAATTTTATGTTAAACCGATTTTCTTGACCTGGTCAGTCATCTTATTAGCCCGGTATTCCCTAAACCGGCTTGGTTTTCAACTACACGTTGACAGACCTTATTATTAAACCGGAGTTCGTTAACCCGGCTTGGCTTTGACTACCTGTCGCCAGCTTTTGATCATATGATGTTTATCATCACCCGGTATGACTTATTATACGTCATCAGTACATGGAGTTATACAAGATTTTCAGATTTGGGGTTTTCACCCTTATTACAATCAAAGTTGGTCAACCAACTAAAGGGATATTACATCACAGGACCCTTTCTTTTTTATGCAGACAAAGGAATTGCATATTATGATACATGAACCAACATTGAAAATATCATGGCGGATCACATAAAGTATCTCCTACTACATGATGGCGGTAGATCAAAATATTCTTGCTATCCTATTACAAGGCACTTAGCAGCCCAAAATATGGAATTGTTTTAAACCAGACAGTTTCTAACGTATCAACCGGATTGCCAGATCAAGCTTCATCACCATGTTGATGTGAAGTAGATGGGTCATCTCGCGTCGGTTCAGCCTCCTCCTCCCCGTCCAATGGCTGGAAGTCATTGGTGGTCCAGTCAATCCGGGTTAAGGCCTGAAAGACAGCCTCTTCACTTATAAGCTCAGTCGGATCAATGTCAGGGGCGTAAGTGTGCTTACGGATTGGCGGAACAAGGTTTTGCACTTCGGGAATAACAGCCTCAACCCGTTTGTTGTTAGCATCATAGAAGGATCGATGAACCGTCAAGTTAGCTTCTTCTGCCAACTGACTCGCCAGAGGACGCATCTCCCTTGTCACACGTTTGAGGGCGTCGTTATCAAGCACTTCGCCGTTTTCTTGCTGACTGGGGAAGCCCTTGGCTATATCAGCCGGATCAAGATCAACTATCCATGCCTTGGCTCAAGTAAGTGCTAACAAAGTGCCAGCCCTGGCAGCGGATCGCTTCAACTGTTCTATCTGTGCTGGCATCATAGATAACCGGTCCAGCGTGTCCTTGATCAGTGTTGGAGCTGCATTGTCATAAGAAGTTGCGCAGATCACCCGTTGGACGCTGGTATACAACTGTTTAATCAGTGTATAGGCGGCCTTTAGTTTCTTCCGCATGTTAGAGCCCAGATGAGCAATGCGGATACCTGCATCGGTTTAAGGACTTCATGTTAAACCGGCAAAATTTCAAAGGCGGACTATTCATAAAGTCTTGGTCAGCAGTGCTTACCAAATATTGCAGAAGTCATGGCATTGACCTGGTGCTTTAATCCGGTAAGCTCTTCCGTCACCGGTTTAAGAGCTGATTCAGCGTCTTCCGCCCACTTCAGCAATCCAGCCTTTTCGGTATCCCAGTTGGTCTGCTCAGACTTGAACCATTCTTTGAGTTGTTCCATAGTGGTTACGGCGGTTTTCAATTCGTCCCTGGCCTTGGTGGTTTCTGCTTGCTAAGTTTTTAGATTTTCTTGAAGATCGGCAATTTGAGAGACTTGTTGGTTTATCTCACTCTGTAACAGTAAGAAGAGCATGTCAATATCTTTGTCAAAGTCCCAAGCATATAACCAGTTATACACTTGGCACTTGGGGGATAATGCGGATCATTTTTTCTACTAATTATTGAAGTCCCACGGATTAATACAAGTTTTCATCATGGCACTTGGGGGCTAATGAGTGTTTGATTAGAAATACACAAGGTAATTAATAAAGCACAATATGGAATTTACAAAGTCTCGGTTTGAATTTTTAAAGACAAACCGACCCTTGGGGGCTACAATGCAATGAAGGTACAGAGCAAAGATCAAACTGTTTACCTCATAGCGCTCCTTCATCAGATTTACTAAACCGGCTTCATAATCATGGCTGGTGTAAAGCCGGTTCAAGAAACCAGAGTGAAGGTCTTGAGCAGAGAGATCAACATAAGCTGACAAATCAGTCTTCCCCTTCCCCTTGCTCATAGCAGCAAATTCATCCTTAGCAGTGTGCTTTGATAGAGCAACCGGATTACCAGGGGCGGTATATGCAGTGCCAGTAACAACAACATCATCATCTTTGGCCGGGCTGGATGAATTGACATTCTTAACAGGGCTTGGTGCTTTGGCAGCAGGGCTCGATGGTCTGTTAACAGGGCTTGGCGGATCAGCAGTTGAATCCCGCTGCTCAACGGTTGGACTTGGAGGGGCATGGAGATGTGAGGTATCAACATGTACATCCGGTTCAACCTCTGGCGGGTTAGCATCAGCATCTTGGTTTTGCATAGTAGAGCTGTCTATGGCAATCTCAGGAATTTTGCCATCATGCTCTAGGGTCTTCTCCGGATCAACATCATCAGTAGGGTCGCTGGTCTTGGCTTTCTTACTTAATCGAGCCTTGGCATTGCAACATCAAAGGTTAGAATATGGTAAACCGACACATAAAGAAACAAGTTGAGGAGTAATGTACTTACCCAGCAACGACTTTGAGAGGAGGCAGCTGAGTGGTTGATGAACCGCCAGACGAGTTGGAAGAGGCCTAGTAATTCGGGTCAGATGGATTGAGTGGGCATCGGAAGAAACCTTTAAAAGGATAACGTTTATCAGGAGAACAAGTCACCTCTGGACGACATTTCCGGGTTGGCGTATCTGCTAAACCGGACGAAGTGATTTGCTGACCACTATGCCGGGTTGTGCGACGCTCTTCAACTTGCTGTGTCTTCAAAGAAAATTTTGGATCCAAATGAGCAAGGGGGTGAGATTGTTTTACTTTCCGGACTGTGCGGCGAACTCTTTGAACCGGTACAAGATCTGAATCGGAAGAAAGAAGGATTACCTCAACATGGTCTGCATGGCTGGCCTCAGCATCATCCTGGGAATAGTCATTGTCAATAAGATGTACGAAAAAGGAACCAAGTGAGTCAAGTTCTACCTCTGCGTCTGATTCCTCATCTTCTGGCGGATCAGAAGACTCGGTGGTTTTCTTCTTGGCAGCTTTCTTGGTGGCCTTGTTCTTTGCACGAGGAGCCCTGGCCGGTTTAGTCCGTTTCCAAAAGGAGTTGTTAGCCTGAAATTAAGGCAAGGATAGGTTAGTACACAGTTAATACGGAGGCGAGTCAATAAAGTATTTAGATGAGCTTTACCTCCGGCGGTTTATTGGAGATGCAAAAAGTTGGCAACCTGGTTTGGCTGCATGCAGAGATCGGCTCATCAAGCATTTTCTTCACAGATTCAGTAACTTCAAGATCGGTCATTACTACTTTGTGATATCGTTGAGGGTCTTTGACATTGCCAGTATATTCATGCATCAATCCAGGGCGGCGGCTTAAAGGCAAGATGCCCCAAGAAACCCAGCAGCGGACAAGATCAATGCCAGTCAAACCGTTGGCCATGAGAGCCCGGAGCTTGGCAAGTTGAGGTGCAAAGTTCTTCCGTTCTGCGGCGGTTAAGCGTAAAGGTAATGGGTGGCCATTGCTGAGCCGGTGAGGGAGATAACCCGGCAAGGGATTTTCTCCATCAGGGGCAGTGTTCCGGCAATAAAACCAAGTCTGGTTCCAATCTTTAGGATGGCTATGATGCATGAGGGAAGTCAACTTCTTTCCTTTTCTGGATTGAGACGCCACCAAGCTCTGTGTTGGGACCATCTGAGAATTCTGTACGGCGGTTCAGATGAAAGAAATACCGGACCAGCTCCACGGTTGGCTCTTCTTGAAGATAGACTTCGCAGAATAGTTGAAAGTTGCATATATTGGACACAGATTTTGGACCAATATCTTGCGGATGGAGTTGGAAGCTTGCGAGGACATCCCGGAAATTTTTTGATCCGGGCGGGCTGAATCCCCCGGTCTAAGTGTTGCATAAAAACAATCACTTCTCCATCTTGAGGTTCAGGTGGACATTCAGATTCCGGATCTCGCCAATGAAGGACCCTTTTTGAGGCTAAAGCGCCAGTAGTGACGTATCCGTTGATTTGTGTTTCCGTAATCCGGGACGGAACCCAATTGCAAGCTGAGAATTGTTTCGTCATCTTGGAAGGGGAACTGAAAGGAAAAATAAAGTCGGTTTACAAATTAACGGTTTAAGTGTATTATTCACAGTCAAACTGGAACATCGTCATGTAAGTTCAGTTGGCGTTTAACCAAGGGCTAATGATGAGTGGCGGATTAATAAATTGCTACAAGATTTAAACCGCCCTTTGGTGGAGGAGACAGATGAAAATATGCTAAGTGTTGACAGAAACAAGTTTCACACAATGATCAAATTTATTTGGATCTACCACGCCTCCGTAAAGAAATTTTTCTGTGATCTATAAAGGCGTTAAACAGAACAGAGAAGTTTGTGCATTCTATCAAGGGATTCTATACAAGAAGACTTACTAAGTATTAAACTGGATACGGAGTGATTACCGCACGAGATTTATACTACAGTTGAATCAAACAAGCTATGGCAGAAGCAAATACGAAGAAACTAGGGATGAGCGCCTATGAACGCAGGTGAAAACAGGAGCCCTAAAATGTAGATCTAGGGTTATGAGGGAGAAGCTTACCGGATGCGCAGGATAGCAGAGGAACACCAAAGATCTCTGGTACAACCAGGTTGATGCAGCAGTCTCTGTTGACGCAGCGTTTGAAGGTCGAGGACGGCGGCAAAGCTTTAGGGCTGGGGCGTCGCGAGGAAGAAGAAGAAGAATGGAAGGGGAGGAAAAGAAAGGGCCCTCGGGTTTATTTATAAGGAAAATGGATAAAGACTGACGCGAAAATCGAGGAGTCCAAAACGGCGAGTGGTGCAGCTGTCGCCTCGATTTCCGGGATGATATTAATGAAGGGAATCTTTTTATTTCGTTTTTTTACAGGGATGACGTCATGATGATCCGTTGCTGTATCCAGAGGATGACGCCATGGCGGTTTAATAAAGTTCATAAACAAGATGTCATGGTGGTTTACGAAAATACAAGAAGATGTCTACAATATATCTTTCAAGTTGCTGAAGATTGACATGAACAGGTTCAAATCAAACTGGGGCCTAATGTTGGGGATATAGCTACTGAGTGTAAACCGGCCAGGAGGGACCGGTTCACCCTTGACTATGGCAAAGCCCATGAAGAATCCAGGAGATGGTGAAGTTATTAAGCAAGCTTAGAGGCCTAAAGCCCAAAGGCGGATTAAGGCCCATAGTGGTAAACCGCCATGACTATGTAACTTGTAATGTAAGTTAGGGAAGGAGAGACCAAACCGAACACTTTGTATGAGTCGGTTTCGGGACTCTGTAGACCGGCCGGGCGTCAACCTGTGTATATAAAGGGACGATCCGGCGGCGGTTCAGGGACAACAAACAACAACTCGAGACTCAGGCAAGCGTATTTGCTCCCTGGTCATCGAAACCCAATTAATCCCATCACAACTAGACGTAGGCTTTTACCTTCATCGAAGGGGCCGAACTAGTATAAACTCTCGTGTCCCTTGTCCGGTTTAACCCCTTCAAGCTAACCCGTTGCGATGGCTCCACGACTAAGTCCTTTCATGAGGACATCTGACGTGTTAATTACACGACAGCATGCATATGATGTCGCTTGATACTCCCATTACGACCAACCTTAGGGGTGGCCATAGTGGGGGTATCATAGATGGTATCATGCACTTGAGAATAGCAAATATGGTGATGTGTGGGAAAGAAGCAGTAACATAGATACTGTAGCATATATAATATAAATGTTATACTACTTTGTGTCATGCACATGGCCATAAATACGGTCATCTATGTTATATATATATATATATATATATATATATATATATATATATATATATATATATATATATATATATACTAGCTCTATGATACTATATATATCCACTATAAGAAGGTACGTGCATAGTATCATACACTATATAGTATCATATGCATGATAGTATAGTATATATGATACTTCCCTACTATACAAAGGTTGGCCATAGTGATGGTATATACATATCATAGCTGCACTCGGAAAAATAGCAAGTATGCTGATGTGACAAAGAATTAAATATAGTGAGGGTTAGAACGTTAGAGTAACATATAGGTTGACACCATATCATGTTAAATGCGATGCTAATTTGTGTCATGCATGGCAATAAATATGATCTATGATACTATACATATATATACTCTATGTATTATACTATGCGCTATAATTGAAGGTAGTATCGTCATACACTATAGCTAGTATATATACTCTATGTATTATACTATGCGCTATAATTGAAGGTAGTATCGTCATACACTATAGCTAGTATCGTCATACACTATAGGAATAGTTATTCTTCACCCCCCCCCCCTCTATTTTAACATCAATGCACCGTAATTTTACGTTCCTTAAATCTTGTCTTATTCCAGACATAAAAAGAGAACGTAAGAAAATATATAATCGCCGTAAAAAATATTTTATGTTACGTAAATTACAGATGTAAAAACATAGTGTAAAATGTACATAAAATGTATTTTTCTAGTCTTCTGACTTTTTTCTATGCCAAATTTTACACAGTGAATCAATATGACCATAAATATTTGTATTTGAAACATAATTTATTTATGAAATGATCGTAATATTACCTTGGGTGAAGAATAATTATTCTGCACCCTGGGTGATGAATAGTAACACTATATATATATATATATATATATATATATATATATATATATATATATATATATATTCGCAAATACACGTCCGTGTTAGCGCAGGATCATTTGGGTGTCGCTTTTGCGAGTTTTCATTCATTGTGCGAGAAATGGGAAAAAACTTCAAATAGTTCGGCCGCAGCGTGCGACCAGAGGCGTAGGCCTTGTTGGTATTTTAATTTCAGGAAATGCATATAGAGTCCCGAAAATAACAAAAATCATTGTGCCACTGTAGCGTGCCCCTCACGATCGCATGGAAATTTTTTGGTAAAGTTTGGCACAAGTTTTGGTGCTTGCACCTTCTATACCGGAGCATCTCACAAGAAGGATCATAGTTTCCAAAAAGGAGACGCGACACTTCGACTACAAATCGTCATTTACTCTACATCGTTCCACCTAAAAAGAATCATGGTAAACAATCGCGGATATACCCCTCGGTTTGATTTTCCGGCCCATTTAGGTCGTCTTCTATGTTTAAGTCATTCTTTGCACTTACCTCTTGCATTTTAGTGCATATAAAGTCAAAAACTCTACTACGACTACATGTGGGTGTTTTATTTAGGCTATACTTAATTAATTAGGCTACTCATAGTGGAGAGTGTCATATACTATATCATGCGCGCGCGCGCCCACACACACACACACACACACACACACACACACACATATATATATGTGTGTGTGTGTATATAGTATATATAGAAATTAAACGAGATCTATTTCTTTTTGCATATATTCAAAGTTTGAGAGTGCTAGCGAGGCCTGCCGCCTGGTAAAATGTACCAGAAAATCGAAACATAGGGTATAATCGTGATTTCCTACCGTGGGAAAAAAATTTGGAGGTGAAATAATGAACTCATGTTTTCATTCAAATAATGTTGTTAGTTAATGCAAATGTTTTCAAATAGCACCCATTTCACTCATGAAAGCCGTGTGTCCACTAAACCGTGGCCGATGCCCCCCCTGCCACGCGCTCGATCAGAGCCGTGCGTTTTGATTGGCCAGAATCCAAACCCCACAGATCGTACGTCTGCACCGTTGGATGCTCCCAGATCGAACGGTGATCCTCATCCCTTTCGACAGCAGATGCAGTTTCGGTTGTGATTTTTTATGCGGTTCCTCCTTCGACGATGACTCCTTCACCACCCGATTACGCTATTAGTTAATGTAAATATTTTCAAATAGCACACGGTTCACTCACGAAAGTCGTGTGCCTACCAAACCGTGGCCGATGCCCCCCTTGCTGCGTGCGCGATCTGAGTTGTGTGTTCTGATTGGACAGAACCCAAACCCCACGGATCGTACATCTGCACCGTTGGATGCTCCCAGATGAAACGACAAACCTCATCCCTTTAGACAGGAAATGCAATCCGCCTAGGAATTGTTTTATATGCCAAAATGCATGGTAAATGCCAAAAAATGTCTTACATATAGCACACGATACCTGAAATGCGCTAGCAAATCAAACCCATGGTATAATGGTGATTGCTTAACATGGGACAAATTTAGAGGCGAAACAATGAACTCACCACTTCATTTCAAAATCAGTATATCTTCATTTCAAACGAAATTTTTCTCTTTGTGCACACGAGAGCTTAGAGGCAACCGTTTGCTTAGGCCTTTCCACGTGGCGACCGGGGATATTTTGCACCCTTTTCACCTAGGCCACCAGCACCCCCCCCCCCCCACGGCCCGCCGCGTTTCACTCAACTAATCCACCCAATCTCCATCGCCAGCTCCCCCTCCCCCAGATTCACATCAGAACCCTCTCTAGCGCCGGCGTGCTCACCCCGGTCGTGTGCCCTCTCTTTGGTATCAAGCCTACCTCCACTTCCGTTCCCAACACGCGGCTGCCCGCGCCTCGCCGTCTTCGTTTGCTCGCCAGCCACCCTCGAGCATATCAATGCTGTAATCCTTGCCTCTCCTGTGGTCCGGCTGGGTTTGCATTAAGAAGCCTGTTAGTTACTGCTCTCCATCGCGGTGAGGCATATTCCCTCGCAATCCCTCTTCCTATTTCGGTCCGTATGTTCCCAAATTGGCTATAAAATAATAGAGAGCATATACATGTTAATTATCTACCTTCCTAACTAGTGCATATAAGCTGTATTTGTTCCAATAAGTTACTGCCGATTTACAGATCGCGGGCACCCGAGTCACACAAACTTAACAAATTAGTCATACATTTTCTAAATTATTGCATGAAATGTTTAGAAAGCTTGATACCAAGTTGTTAGTTTTATGCTTATCCTCCTTTCCTGAGTTTCGCATGTGTTCTCTATAGATGCCGAATAGCAGCGACAACACTCATGCTTCAGGCGATGTATCTTCATATGATTTCGACAACCCTATGTCTTCAGAAGATGGTGAGGGATCAAGGAATCATGAATGGGATAGAGCTACATCAATTACCATTCCGGTCAGGACATGGAGGTACGCTCCAAGGAGGCCCACACACCAGCCTAAAGGTGTATATGAAGTAACTGAGATTGATATAAAGTCTTGGGCTCCAACTAAACCAGATAAAGCACGCATGAGGTTTAGGAGTGTGTGTGGATTTGTTGGCAGGGCAAGGCTCAACATAAATCTGCCGGGGTTTCGGAAGGCTTACACAGAAACACGGCGACTGATAGTCCGGGAGATCATGGATCACTTCAATGTTACAGAGCAGTGGAGAATGCAGGTGGAACACGCTGCACTGAAGAAGGCTAGGGATGCTTGGAGAAACTAGAAGCACATGTTGTACAAGAAGTACTTGAGTGAAGGCAAGGACCCAATCCCCGCATACCCCCAAATTACAAAGGCTGACTAGGCAAAATTCAAAAGGGTCAGGGCAACTAAAGAGTATGCTGAGAAGAGTTTCAAGCAATCGGAACTTCAGAAGAAGAACACACACACACACACACACACACACACACACACACACACACACACACACACACCGTATGGGTGTGGCAGGATACCATGGCATGAAACCGATATGGGACCAGGAGGACAAAGAAGCAGTAGCGGCGGGTGGGGAACCGACCTTTAGTGAAATCAGGGGCGAACGCGCCAGAGACTACTTGCAGGCTTGTGCAATGAGGCGTGATGACGGAATTTATTACTTTAAAAACTCACATGACAAAAAACGGTATCAAGTGATGGTAGAGGCTTCCAAGATCCCTGGAAGATTCTAGAGGAACTCAGGGCCATGTGACATTTTGTCCATTGCTCTGGAAACAAAAGAGCCCCCTGGCCGTGCAAGGGGTATAGGTGTTAATGTCCCGCACAAGAGGGCTTTCACACTTAGCAAAGAAGAGAGGCTCAACATGAAAAAAGCGAAGAGTGAAATGAAGAAGATTGAATTGTATGAAAGGTTGAGGAAGGAAATGTATCTGACTGTTTGAAAGGATCTTGAGCAGTCAATGATGACTGGGAAGACTGTAACACTAACAGATATCCAGCAGGTGGGAGGGGAGGCGGGCATGGATGTTGCTGCTTATTGCGCGATAACACATCACAAGAGTAGCTGTGCATCAGCTGACCCCAACGACACTGAGACTGCAGCTGCTCGTGATGATGCTATATCTGATCTATCTGGAATGGAAGACAGACTGAAGGGCGTGCTTACACATTATGAAGGTATAATAAATGTGCAACAGCCTGGGTTTGCCCACCCTTCTTGGAAGAGGGCCTCTTGTTGGACAATGTGCAATTGAAGCCGGGCTGTCTGAAGTGGTACATGACTAAAGTAAAGCCTGGATTCAATGAATTTGCCCTCAAGAATGTCCTAGGAGACCTTCATGAGCAAAGGACCTTGGGGGAAACACTGTTACATCACATCCAGTTGCCACGAAAGGAAATAGAGTTCATCGATGAGATCCCTGAAGCCCCGCCAAGAGCAACCAATGTCACCCCTCAACCGGTGACGCTCTCCTTGCCACAGTAGCTCTCACGTGCTTCCCCCAAAGAACCTAATACTCATAATATGACGACTGATGCATCAACCTTTGATCAGGGCCCGACTTTGTGGCATACAGGCCATGTCGTCCTCCGCCCCAAAGCAGCCAGTGTCTAGGCCTACAACTGCTAAAGATGCACCACCGATTCAGATGCCGGCTGCTAAAGCAGCGGGGGGAGACCCAGCTGCAGCACATGCTCAGCAGACCAACCTGGTGGAGCAGACAGCTAAGCAGTCTGATGCTTCGGAACCGCCTGCTAAGCAGTCTGTAGGTCCAGAACCGACTGCTCATCAGTCCGTCGGCCCACAGTCGCGTGATCAGCATACCAATGCGTCAGCACTTCCCGCTCAGCAAACCTACGCGTTGGCACGGCCTCCTCAGCACACCGACAGGTTGGCACCACTGTGCAGAAACCAGACTTAGCTTCAATGCATGGTCAGCAGTCCGATGCATCTGCTCCTATAGCCCAACAGTCTGTCATAGCAGCACCGCCAACTCAGCGGTCCGGCAAAGACAAATCGTCTGCTAAGTAGTCCGTCAAAGCTTCACCATCTGCTGAGCAGTCTACCTTGCATGCAACCAGACGTTCTACCAGAAATGCTTCAAGTACCAAGAAGGAAGTGGCCAAAAAGCCTACACCTGCGACGAAGCGCAGCGGGAAAGTGAAGAAGAAAGAGAATGATTGCCTCTTGCTTAAAGCACTCATCCCCCAGAACCAAATTAACAACAGGCTATTCGAATCGAGGAGTAATATTATTTCTGACGAGATGGATGATGAAGTAGAATTGGTGCTTGCTAAAAGTAAAGCATATGTACTTGCTACGTCTTGAGCTTTCATTGGTTTTCCTTGAAGAGGAAAGGGTGATGCAGCAATAGTAGCGTAAGTATTTCCCTCAGTTTTTGACAACCAAGGTATCAATCCAGTAGGAGGCTCCTCAAAAGTCCCACGCACCTACACAAACAAACGAAGAACTCGCAAGCAACGCAATAAAGGGGTTGTCAATCCCTTCACGGCCACTTGCGAAAGTGAGATCTGATAGAGATAGTATGATAAGATAAATATATTTTTGGTATTTTATGATATAGATTGGAAAAGTAAAGATGCAAATAAAAGTAGATTGAAAGCTTATATGATAAAATATAGACCCGGGGGCCAGAGGTTTCACTAGTGGCTTCTCTCAAGATAGCAAAAGTATTATGGTGGGTGAACAAATTACTGTCGAGCAATTGATAGAAAAGCGAATAATTATGAGATTATCTAGGTATGATCATGTATATAGGCATCACGTCCGTGACAAGTAGACCGACTCCTGCCTACATCTACTACTATTACTCCACACATCGACCGCTATCCAGCATGCATCTAGAGTATTAAGTTCATAAGAACAGAGTAACGCATTAAGAAAGATGACATGATGTAGAGGGATAAACTCATGCAATATGATATAAACCCCATCTTTTTATCCTCGATGGAAACAATACAATCCGTGCCTTGCAACCCCTATTGTTATTGAACCCAAAGCTAAGCACTTCTCCCATTGCAAGAAAGATCAATTTAGTAGGCCAAACCAAACTGATAATTCGAAGAGACTTGCAAAGATAACTCAATCATACATAAAAGAATTCAGAGGAGATTCAAATATTTCTCATAGATAAACTTGATCATAAACCCACAATTCATCGGATCTCGACAAATACACCACAAAAAGAGTTACATCGAATAGATCTCCACAAGAGAGGGGGAGAAGATGGTATTGAGATCCAAAAAGAGAGAAGAAGCCATCTGGCTAATAACTATGGACCTGAAGGTCTGTGGTAAACTACTCACAACTCATCGGAGGGGCAATGGTGTTGATGTAGAAGCCCTCCATGGTCGATTCCCCCTCCGGCGGAGCACCGACGAAGGCTCCAAGATGGGATCTCACGGATATAGAAGGTTACGGCGGTGGAAATAGTTTTTCATCGGCTCCCTAGATCTTTTCGGGGTACGTGGGTATATATAGGAGGAAGAAGTAGGTCGGTGGCCGCCCAAGGGGCCCATGAGATTGGGGGTACGCCCTGTAGGGGTGGGCGCACCCTCCACCCTAGTGTCCGCCTCGATCGCTTCTTGACTTGCACTCCAAGTCCTCTGGATCACGTTCGTTCCAAAAATCACGCTCCCGAAGGTTTCATTCCGTTTGGACTCCGTTTGATATTCCTTTTCTTCGAAATACTGAAATAGGCAAAAAAAACAACAATATGGGCTGGGCCTCCGGTTAGTAGGTTAGTCCCAAAAAATGATATAAATGTGTAAAATAAAGCCCATAAACATCCAAAAGGGGTAATATAATAGCATGGAACAATAAAAAATTATTGATACGTTGGAGACGTAAAGCATCCCCAAGCTTAATTCCTGCTCGTCCTCGAGTAGGTAAATGATAAAAATAGAATTTTTGATGTGGAATGCTACCTAGCATATTTCTCAATGTAATTTTCTTTATTGTGGCATGATTGTTCAGATCCAAATGATTCAAGATAAAAGCTTATAAAACATAAAAAATAAAAATGCTTCGAAGCATACTAACAAATAATCATGTCCTATCAAAATAGCATAGCCAAAGAAAGCTTATCCCTACAAAATCATATAGTTAGGCAATGCTTCATTTTCATTACACAAAATACTCCCATCATGCACAACCCCAGTTTCAGCCAAGCAATTGGTTCATACTTTTTAACGCGCTTCAGTTTTTCAACTCGTATGCAATACATGAGCGCAAGCCATGGATATAGCACTATGGTGGTATATGGTGGTGGTTGTGAGGACAAAAAGGGAGAAGATAGTCTCACATCAACTAGGCGTATCAACGGGCTATGGAGATGCCCATCAATAGATATCAATGTGAGTGAGTAGGGATTGCCATGCAACAGATGCACTAGAGCTATAAATATATGAAAGCTCAACAAAAGAAACTAAGTGGGTGTGCATCCAACTTGCTTGCTCACGAAGACCTAGGGCATTTTGAGGAAGCCCATCATTGGAACATACAAGCCAAGTTCTATAATGAAAAATTCCCACTAGTATATGAAAGTGACAACATAGGAGACTCTCTATCAGGAAGATCATGGTGCTACTTTGAAGCACAAGTGTGGTAAAAAGGATAGTAGCATTGTCCCTTCTCTCTTTTTCTCTCATTTTTTCTTTTTCTTTTTTTTCTCTCTTTTTTTCTTTTCTCTTTTTTTCTTTGGCCTTTCTTTTTTTGGCCTTTCTCTTTTTTTCTTTTTTTCCTTTTGTAAAGTACGAAGTCTCATCCCGACTTGTGGGGGAATCATCACACTTCTATTGATTTACAACTCAAGAATTATAACTCAAAACTAGAACAAGATATGACTCTATATGAATGCCTCCGGCGTTGTACCAGGATATGCAATGAATCAAGAGCGACATGTATGAAAATTATGAAGGTGGCTTTGCCACAAATACGATGTCAACTATATGATCATGCAAAGAGCAATATGACAATGATGAAGCGTGTCATAATAAACGGACCGGTGGAAAGTTGCGTGGCAATATATCTCGAAATGGCCATGGAAATGCCATAATAGGTAGGTATGGTGACTGTTTTGAGGAAGGTAAATAATGGGTGCATGATACCGGCGAAAGTTGCGCGGTATAATAGAGGCTAGTAAAGTGGAAGGGTGAGTGTGCGTATATCCATGGACTCACATTAGTAATAAAGAAATCATATACTTATTGCAAAAGTCTACTTGCCCTCGAAGCAAAGTACTACTACGCATGCTCCTAGGGGAAGGGTTGGTAGGAGTTAACCATCGCGCGATCCCGACCTCCACTCATAAGGAAGACAATTAAAAGAGCACCTCATGCAACAAATTTGTCACACAACTTTTACCATACGTGCATGCTGCAGGACTTGCCAACTTCAACACAAGTATTTCTCAATTTCATAATTACCCACTAGCATGACTCTAACATTACTACCTCTATATCTCAAAACAATTATCAAGCATCAAATTGATCCTAGTGTTTTATACACTTTCTATGATAGTTTTTATTATACCCAACTTGGATGTTCATCATTCTAGGACCAAATTTGTAACCATAGCAAATACCATGCTGTTCTAAAAGACTCTCAAAATAATATAAGTGAAGCAAGAGAGACTAGAAATTTCTACAAATTTAGGCCACCGCCGTGCTCTAAAAGATATAAGTGAAGCACTAGAGCAAATACTATCTAGCTCAAAAGATATAAGTGAAGCACATAACATATTCTAGCAAATTCTAATCAAGTGGGATTCTCCCAAAAGGTGTGCACAACAAGGATGATTGTGGTAAACTAAAAAGCAAATACTAATATCATACACGACGCTCCAAGCAAAACACATATCATGTGGCGAATAAAAATATAGCTCCAAGTAAAGTTACCAATGAACGAAGACGAAAGAGGGGATGCCTTCCGGGGGCATCCCCAAGCTTAGGCTTTTGGCTACTCTTGAATATCTTGGGGTGCCATGGGCATCTTCAATCTTAGGCTTTTACCACTCCTTATTCCATAGTCCATCAAATCTTTACCCAAAACTTGAAAACTTCAGAACACAAAACTCAACAGGAAATCTCATAAGCTCCGTTAGTGAAAGAAAACAAAACCACCACCAAAGGTACTATAATGAACTCATTCTTTATTTATATTGGTGTTAAACCTAATGTATTACAAGTTCTCTATGGTTCATACCACTTAATACTAGCCATAGATGCATCAGAATAAGCAAACAACACACGAAAGGCAGAATCTGTCAAAAACAGAACAGTCTATAGTAATCTGTAACTAACGCAAACTTCTGGAACTCTAAAAATCCTACCAAAATAGGAAGTCCTGGACAATTTGTCTATTGATCTACATCAAAAATAATAAACGCAAAAGCACGTTTCTGTGATTTAACAAAACTAATTTCGTGCGTGCAAAGTTTCTGTTTTTTCGCAGAATCAGATGAACTATCACCATAGGTCATCCTATAGGTTCTACTTGGCACAAACACTAATTAAAACACAAAAACACATCTAAACAGAAGGTAGATGCAAAATTTATTACTAAACAGAAACAAAAACAAAAAACACAAATAAAATTGGATTGCCTCCCAACTAGCGCTATCGTTTAATGCCCCTAGCTAGGCATAAAAGCGAGGATAGATCTAAGTAGTGCCATCTTTGGCACTCAATTCATAAGTAGCTCACATGATAGATTCATAAGGTAATTTAATTTTCTTTCTTGGAAAGTGCTCCATGCCCTTCCTTAATAGAAATTGGAATATAATATTCCCTTCCTTCATATCAATAATCGTGCCAATCGTTCTAAGGAAAGCTCTACCAAGAATAATAGGGCAAGTAAGATTGCAATCAGAAGGCATCTTATTAAAATTACCATAAGAATTATTGTAGGAATTTCCATAATTATTAGAGGAATTACTAGGGAATGGCCTAGGATTAAAGTTTCCTCTATAAGCATTGTTTCCAAAACTATTCCTACCAACAAAATTCACATCCATAGATTCATTATTATTCTCAATCAAAGTAGACAAAGGCATATCATTGGGATCAAGAGGAGCATTCTTACTAGTAAACAATTTCATAAGTTCATCCATCTTTCCACTCAAAACATTAATTTCTTCTATAGCATGCACTTTTTTACTAGTAGATCTTTTGGTGTGCCATTGAGAATAATTAGCCATAATATTATCAAGAAGTTTTGTAGCATCTCCTAAAGTGATTTCCATAAACGTGCCTCCTGCGGCCGAATCTAAAAGATTTATAGAAGCAAAGTTCAAACCAGCATAAATTTTTTGTATGATCATCCATAAATTCAAACCATGAGTAGGGCAATTGCAAATCATCAATTTCATTATTCCCCAAGATTGGGCAACATGCTCATGATCAAGTTGTTTAAAATTCATAATATCATTCCTAAGAGTGATAATCTAAGCAGGAGGAAAATATTTAGAGATAAAAGCATCTTTGTACTTGTTCCAGGAATCAATACTATTTTTAGGCAAAGACGAAAACCAAACTTTAGCACGATCTCTAAGTGAAAACGGGAATAACTTCAATTTAACAATATCATTATCCGTATCTTTCTTCTTTTGCATATCACACAAATCAACAAAGTTGTTTAGATGGGTAGCGGCATCTTCACTAGGAAGGCCGGCGAATTGATCTTTCATAACAAGATTCAGCAAAGCAGTATTGATTTCACAAGACTCAACATCATTAAGAGGAGCAATCGGAGTACTAAGGAAATCATTATTATTGGTATTGGAGAAATCACACAATTTGGTATTATCTTGCGCCATGGCAACAAGTAATCCAACACACAAGCAAACAGAAAAAAAGTCAAGCGAAAGAGTGAGGAGAAGATTGGGAAAGAGAGGGCGAATAAAATGGCAAGGGTGAAGTGGGGGAGAGGAAAATGAGAGGCAAATGGCAAATAAAGTAAATGCGAGGGAGATGAGTTTGTGATGGGTACTTGGTATGTCTTGACTTGAGCAAAGACCTCCCCGGCAACAGCGCCAGAAATCCTTCTTGCTACGTCTTGAGCTTGTGTTGGTTTTCCTTGAAGAGGAAAGGGTGATGCAGCAATAGTAGCATAAGTATTTCCCTCAGTTTTTGAGAACCAAGGTATCAATCCAGTAGGAGGCTCCTCAAAAGTCCCACACACCTACACAAACAAACAAAGAACTCACAACCAACGCAATAAAAGGGGTTGTCAATCCCTTTACGGCCACTTGCGAAAGTGAGATCTGATAGAGATAGTATGATAAGATAAATATATTTTTGGTATTTTATGATATAGATTGGAAAAGTAAAGATGCAAATAAAAGTAGATTTAAAGCTTATATGATAAAAGATAGACCCGGGGGCCATCGGTTTCACTAGTGGCTTCTCTCAAGATAGCATAAGTATTATGGTGGGTGAACAAATTACTGTCGAGCAATTGATAGAAAAGCGAATAATTATGAGATTATCTAGGTATGATCATGTATATAGGCATCACGTCCATGACAAGTAGACCGACTACTGCCTGCATCTACTACTATTACTCCACACATTGACCGCTATCCAGCATGCATCTAGAGTATTAAGTTCATTAGAACAGAGTAACACATTAAGAAAGATGACATGATGTAGAGGGATAAACTCATGCAATATGATATAAACCCCATCTTTTTATCCTCGATGGCAACAATACAATACGTGCCTTGCAACCCCTATTGTCACTGGGTAAGGACACCGCAAGATTGAACCCAAAGCTAAGCACTTCTCCCATTGCAAGAAAGATCAATCTAGTAGGCCAAACCAAACTGATAATTCGAAGAGACTTGCAAAGATAACTCAATCATACATAAAAGAATTCAGAGGAGATTCAAATATTTCTCATAGATAAACTTGATCATAAACCCACAATTCATCGGATCTCGACAAACACACCGCAAAAAAAGTTACATCGAATTCATCTCCAGAAAAGAGGGGGAGAACATGGTATTGAGATCCAAAAAGAGAGAAGAAGCCATCTAGCTAATAACTATGGACCCGAAGGTCTGTGGTAAACTACTCACAACTCATCGGAGGGTGCTGGGGATATAACTACTGAGTATAAACCGCCCAGGAGGGGCCTGATTATGCTCATCCATATTAAAGCCCATGAAGACAAGGAATATGGCGCTTTACTATTGAAGCTTAGAGGCCTAGGGCCCAAGGGCGGATTAGGGCCCATAGTCATAAATCGCCATGAGATGTGTAACTTGTGTTGTAAGTTAGGGAAAGGTAGAAACCGAGCCAGGCACGTGTATGAGCTGGCCTCGGTATTCTGTAAACCGCCGGGCATCAACCTGTCTATATAAAGGGACGACCCGGCGGCGGTTCAGGGACAAGAAATAACAACTCGAGAGATAGGTAAAGCGGATTCGCTCCCTGCTCATTGAGACCCCATCAATTCCACCACAACTGGATCATAGGCTTTTACCTTCACCGCAAGGGGCCGAACCAGTATAAACTCCCTGTGTCCTTTGTCGGGTTTAACCCCTTTAAGCTAATCTCGTTGCAATGGCTCCACGACTAAGTCCTCTCACTAGGACATCTGACGTGTTAATTCCACGACCCGTGGGGCTATCGCACGATGGTTTCGAGTTCTTGAAGGGCAACTTTGAAGGACTCAAGGGATACGCGGTTGGCCGGATGACCAAGAGTCGTCGCGGCAAGCTCTACATCGACGACACAGACTGGGGCCCCGAGGCCGGCTCAATTGAGTACTGGTAGCGGGTCCCCTTTAATTTGGCGGAATTCATGTTTTCATCGGCAAGATTGGCGAACCGGTCCCTGAGCCGGACACTCCACCGACCTCGTCGAGACGGCTCAGCGTGCGAGTCCTGCCCAGATTCAGCCTGCCATGAAGCATGCGTTTGTTGGATTCATCCACGGTGCGGAATCTGAACCGGTGTCCGATGGTGAGACGGTCGTCTATTTAGATGGCGAATCATCTATCGGCGAAACCGAGTCACTATACCAATTGCAAGATGGCTGGTTCGGGGGCTGTTCCGATGGCGATAGTATTCCGGACCCCTTTGAACCGCCAAACCGGGTTGCAATCTTCATGGCCGGTATGCAGCCCACATTGCAATCTTCAACTGCAGCAGCAATGATTTCCTGATCAGCAGCCGGGGCAGGAGGCCCTGCTCGTCGGCCAGCTCAAGTTCTGTCCGGTTTATTGGATGCCTGGATGACATTATTGGCCATAACAGTTACCCCGGAGACTCAAGATCGGCATGACGTGGAGGTTGCAAAGCTGCGGGATCACATAACTCAGGCCATGGAGGACTTGGCAGCTAAGGACACCAGAATGGCTGATGAGCGGGCCGCTTTAGATGCTCAGTCGCAGTGGATTCAAGCGGAGAATTACCGGCTCATGCTGGATCAGAATGCTTCGAACGAAGTATTGAGGAGGAGGCACCGGTCCTATCTACCGTCGGTTTATGAAGGAATGAATCTCTTTAATACACCAGGAGCTGGACCCAGTAATCCGGCAGCGGTGAACCGAGCTGAAGCACCTGGGACAGGAGCGCCGGATCAGCCATGGATGACGGACCCGCCTCGACAAACAGATAACCCGCTGCAATACATGCCGACACCATCGGGTCACTTCTCTAGTCCTCTGGATAACATGATTGCTGCGGCGTCTCGATTGGCAGCTATAGCCATGGAGGGCGAGTCACTAGCGGCGGTTGAAACGCGATGGGCCCGGGATCTTCTTCAAACCGCTATGGTGTAGCAGCAGGCTTATTCATATAGCCGAGACGGAATAGATTCAACCCCTCGTCCGAGCAAGAGTTACAGCAGGCACATTGATGAACCGGCTGTGTCAAGCAGTGCACGGCACCGTGACACCCCTCGAGGGCCTAATCTGGCGCGCGGTGGTATGAATGCTCAGGATGTGGTGAACAATGGTAGAGCACGTCGGGAGCAAGAGTTAGCAGCACAGTTGGCAGCACAGTACGCGAATCATCAAACTGCTCTGGTTCAACCGATGGCATCAGTTGAACGGGGACTGGCTTTCAGCTCTTGGGGGGTGCTGTGTCTTACCCCAGCTCTACGTAATGTGCGGTTACCGAAGGATTTCAAGGGCCCGCATAAGGTGCCTAATTATACCGCCGATTTACCCCCCGAGTCATGGGTTGAGAGTTATGAGATGGCGATGGAGATGCTGGATGTGGATGAAGTGGCGTGTGCAATATACTTCACCATGATGTTGGAGGGAACGGCCCGCACTTGGTTAAAAAGTCTTCCAGTTAATTCGATCGGTTCATGGAACGAGTTGAAGGCCCGATTTATAGCAAACTTCAAAGACACGTGCAAGCAACACATGTCAATTGTGGATCTGGCCGTCTGTGTCCAAGGAGAAGGCGAATCAACGACTCATTGGGTGCGTCGGGTTTCGGAAATTCTGCATTCATCGGACCGCATCAATGCTGATTTGGCAATCATAACATTGGAGGGCAATTGCCGGTTTAAACCATTGAAGTTGAACTTGGGACGGCCCAAGCGTCACTGCAATGACATGGGAACGCTTATGGCAGTTTTGGTTAAGTATGTCGATTCTGATAATTCCAAGGATCCCGAGTCTGACAACGAGGAGCCGGAGAAGGGAAAAAAGAACGTCGGCGCAAAAGGGCAGCAGCATAACCAGGCGAGCCATGGGAATAACGTTAAGCGCAAGGCGGATAGTAATTCTGGCTTTGTGGCTAACACCAATGTGCAGGGCAATAATCAGCGCCGTAAAGGTAAACCGCCCCCGCGGGGCGGAGGATCAGGTATGAATCTGGAGCATCTATTGAAGCAGCTTTGCCGAAAACACGGGACGCAAGATAAACCAGCTATGCACCTATGGAAGGATTGCTTCATTATGTGAGAGTTCAAAAATTCCGATCTCTTCCGGTATGATCACGGACCGTCTGGCGGTTCAGGACCTGGGTTTCACGGACCGGGTTATGGTGGAGGTAGCTCCGGTTCAGGTTTTCAGGGTAACCAAGGTGGACAGGGCAATCAAGGTAATCAAGGCAACCAAGGCGGTTATAATCAACAAGGGAATCAGCAACAGCAGTAGTCGGGTTATCAGAGTAACCCGAAGCAGTTAAATGGTGGACAATATCATGTCTTCACTACTAGTCTGTGCAAGCGCGATCAGAAGCTCCATAAGAGGGCAGTGAACTCCGTTGAACCGGCGGTGCCTCGTTATTTGCGCTGGTCTGAGCAGCCTATTCTGTGGAGTCGAGAAGATCATCCGCCCCGGGTTGATAATCCGGGTCATCTGACGTTAGTGGTCGCACCATAGGTTGGAGGTTATAAGTTCACCAAAGTGCTCATGGATGGAGGGAGCAGTATCAATATCTTGTATTATGAAACCTTCCGACGTATGGGGTTAAGGGATAAGAATCTTAAACCATCGAACACCGTTTTTCACAGTGTGGTACCTGGTAAATCGGCTTACCTGGTCGGTAAGATAGCTCTGGAAGTGGTTTTTGGAGATGATCATGATTCAAGGTCCGAGACATTGAACTTTGAAGTGGTCAAAATCAGAAGTTTGTACCATGCCCTATTTGGACGGCCGGTTTATGCTAAGTTCATGGCAAGGCCGTGTTATGTTTACCTGCAGCTCAAGATGCTGGGTCATAAGGGGACCATCACAGTTCATGGCAATCACAAGATTGCTTTGGAGTGCGAGGAAGGTGATGCGGCTTATGCTGAGTCAGTTTGAGCAACAGAGGAGTTAAAATTCTATAAAGACAATGTTGATCCAGCGGATATGACTTCTCTGAAGAAACCCACTACAGAGCATGATCCGGCTTTGAAGTCTAAATCGGCTGACGAGACCAAGTTGGTTGATTTTGTTCCCGGCGATTCATCCAGGCAGTTTAGCATCAGTGTTAACTTGGATCCAAAATAGGAAGGCGCACTCATTGAGTTCATCCGTGAGAACCGGGACATCTTTGCATGGAAACATTCTGACATGCCAGGTGTACCGAGGGAACTTGCTGAGCACACTCTTAATATTGATCCCAAGTTTAAACCGGTCAAATAGTTTCTTCGCCGCTTTAATGAAGAGAGATGCAAGGCCATTGGTGAAGAGGTAGCCCAGCTATTGGCAGCAGGGTTTATTGTGGAGGTCTTTCACCCTGAGTGGTTGGCTAACCCGGTGCTGGTACTTAAGAAGAACGGCACTTGGCGTATGTGTGTGGACTACACGGATTTGAACAAAGCTTGCCCAGCTGATCCCTTTGCCCTCCCTCGTATTGTTCAAATCATTGATGCTACGGCGGGTTGCGAGCATTTGAGTTTTCTGGATGCCTATTCGGGTTACCATCAGATCAAAATGGCAGTTAAGGACCAGGAGAAGACGATGTTTATAACTCCTTTTGGAGCCTTCTGCTATGTTTATATGCCTTTTGGGCTCAAGAGTGCTCAAGCGACTTATCAACGGTGTGTGCAGAATTGCCTCCATAATCAGATTGGGCGCAATGTTCATGCTTATGTGGATGATATCATGGTGAAATCTAGGAAAGCAGAGACACTCATAGCTGACTTGCAGGAAACTTTTGATAATCTGAGGGTTTATAAGATGATGCTTAATCCGGCTAAGTGTGTTTTTGGTGTGCCAGCTGGCAAGCTCTTGGGTTTTCTGGTGTCTAACAGGGGCATTGAAGCTAATCCAGAGAATATCAAGGCTATTACATCCCTGGCTAAACCGGCGTGTATCAATGATGTTCAACGGCTGGCGGGTCGTATTGCAGCGCTTAGCCGGTTTATCAGCCGGTTGGGGGAGAAGGTGATCCCGCTTTATCAGATGATGAAGAAGACAAACAACTTTGTCTGGAATGATGCTGCTAATGCGGCGTTTGAGGATTTGAAGAGGCAGTTAGCCGAACCGCCTGTTTTTGCTGCCCCCATCGATAAGGAACCTTTGCTGTTATATGTGGCTGCTAATGCCCGAGCTGTCAGCGTGGCTATCGTGGTGGAGCGCAAGGAGGCTGGTAAGGAATATCCGGTTCAACGGCCGGTTTATTATATCAGTGAGGTACTCATCGAGTCCAAACAGAGATATCTGCACTGGAAGAAGCTGGTGTATGGAGTGTTTATGGCAAGCCGGAAGCTTAAGCAATACTTTCAAGGCCATCCCATCACTGTGGTCAGTTCCGCTCCATTGGGAGACATCATCCAGAACAAGGAGGCGACTGGCCGGTTCGTTAAGTGGGCTATTGAGCTTGGGCCTCACGGGTTAAAATATATGCCTCACACTGCTATCAAATCCCAAGCACTTGTGGATTTCATAAATGACTGGACAGAGTTGCAGGCACCGGAGGATAAACCGGATAACACATACTAGACTATTCACTTCGATGGATCCAGACAATTGGACGGCTCGAGGGCTGGAGTGGTTCTTACTTCCCCTCGAGGTGACAAATTTTGCTATGTTCTCCGCTTAATGTTTCCCTGTACTAACAATGCAGCAGAGTGGCTAAGGAGATGAACCTAATCCGGGTACGTTGCTTCGGCGACTCCAATTTAGTGGCTCAACAGGTATCTGGTACATGGGATTCCAAGGATCCACTTATGGCGGCTTATCAACGTGAGGTGGACATCATTGCTGGTCATTTCAAGGGTTACCAGGTTGAGCACATTGATCAGTGCAAGAATGAAGCAGCGGACGCTCTAAGCCGGCTTGGATCTCAGCGTAAACCGGTGCTGCCTAATGTTTTTCTTGATGTTCTGCATAACCCGTCAGACAAGATACCGACGGAGGAGGATTTGGCTATTCCTGACCCAAAAGCTCAATTGGTGGCGGTTCTTCATGCTATCCCTAATTGGACATTGCCATACCTGGCGTACATGAACCGGGGCGAGTTACCAGAGGACGAAGTTTTAGCCAAACAATTAATCCGGCGGTCTAAGTCCATGACTATTTTCAATGGCGAGTTGCATCATTGCAGTGTCTCAGGGGCGTTTCAGCATTGTATTTCTCCTAAAGAAGGCTGTGAGATCTTGCGTGAAATCCATGAAGGATATTGTGGTCATCATGTCGGTTCAAAATCCTTGGTGGCTAAGGCTTTCCGGCACGGTTTTTACTAGTTAACAGCTCATACAGATGCGGAGGATCTGGTCCGGAAGTGTGATGGCTGTCAGAAGTTTGCACGTCGAGCTCATGTTCCGGCTCAGGAGTTGAGGATGATTCCAATCACCTGGCCAGTTGCAACTTGGGGGATGGATATGGTTGGGCCTTTTAAGAGGTCCAAGGATAAGAAGACCCACCTTCTAGTGGCGGTTGATAAATTTACCAAGTGGGTGGAGGCAGAGCCAGTGAGCAAGTGTGATGCGGCTACGGCGGTTCAATTCATGAAGAAGGTGATCTTCCGCTTTGGTTTTCCGCACAACATTATAATAGATAATGGCATGAATCTTTCCAAGTGAGGTATGGAAGAGTTCTGTCAATGTGAGCACATCCGGCTTGATGTGTCATCAGTAGCCCACCCCAATCTTATGGTCAAGCGGAGAGAGCTAATCAGGAAATCTTGAAGGGTATCAAGCCCCGACTTATGGTCCCTTTGAAGCGGACGCGGGGTTGTTGGGTAGAGGAGTTGCCTTCCATTTTATGGAGCATTAACACCACCCCCAATAGATCTACGGGTTACACACCTTTCTTCATGGTTTATGGAGCGGAAGCAGTTCTCCCAAGTGATATTATCCATGACTCGCCCCGAGTGGCAGCTTACGTTGAAGCAGACAATGAAAGAGCATTCCAGGATGCATTGGACCTGTTAGATGAGCAACGGGATATTACGGCAGCTCGCTCGGTGATTTACCAGCAAGACCTGCGGCGTTATCACAGCCGCCGGGTTAAAACCAAGACTTTCCAAGAAGGTGACTTGGTGCTCCGGCTCATCCAAGATCAGACTGACATGCACAAGTTGTCTCCGCCTTGCGAAGGGCCCTTTGTGGTCAGCAAGAATCTGAACAACGGGTCATACTACCTCATTGATGTTCGAGAGCACAAAGACTCACGCAAATCAGAGGAGGAGACTCGTCGGCCGTGGAATATAGCTCATCTTCGGCCTTACTACACCTGAGCCACAAGCTCGTACTATGTATATATTTTTGATAATGTACATATTATGATCAATAAATAAACCGACATCCTTGCTAAAGCGGGGCCTCTACCGTTTCGTCTTATATGTCTTCTCTGTGACATGGGGGCTTATGCTTACAAAGCGGAGTTCTAGTTACCCATTAAACCGGCTTATACAGCCATATAAAAAAGCTTGGGAGCTTCACACACAAGGGACAAAAGAGAGTCTGTTGCCACGCACAGCTCAAACATAACTACCCATTGAGCACAGCTCACAATGTTACTTGGGGGCTCTTTGTGCACAGCAACAAAGAATTTTAAAGGACCCTTGTAATAGGCTATCAAGCCAGGCTTGGAAGCCAGGTGTATTCACCTAAAACCCCGGGTTAACCTGCCTTCATCAAGTAAGCCACTCCGTCCAGTTAATCCTGGTATGACCCGTCGAACGTTTGACAAGTCAATCTTATAGAGACCCTGAACTTGTCAAAGTTAAAACGATGATTGGTTAATGTGAGGTCCATCTTAAAAGGCTTTGCAAAATGGTTTAACTTAGCGGCCTGGCAGCCCATGAAAAGCCTAGAATTTGGGCCTGGCAGCCCTTGAAAAGCCTCGACTACAAGTTTTCATTTGCTTTTATTTTTTCCAAGTTTTTTCTCCTTTGATAAGATTTTGAGATAAACCGGCGTCTATTGACCCGGCCTGACTATAAGTCATCAATATAACCCGGTGTTCATTAATCCAGCGAGGCTTTCAACTATAAGTTGTTTTAGTACACAACCAATCTTAAACCAGTGTTTACTACAACCCGGTCTGGCAATGACTATAAGTCGCCAGAATGATCATCCAGTGTTTATCATAACCCGGTATGGCTTCTTATAAACCAGCATGGCATGGCGAGAGTTATCAACACTGAAAGATTTGGGTTATCACCCTTGCTACAAACAGTGGGTAAACCAACGATGTGATTCAACATCACAGGTATGATATATTTCATATTTCATTTTACAGCCTTGGTTATAAACTCTGGCTTTATATTGGGTATCATAACCCGTCCGGCGGTAAACCGCCAGGACAATTTTAAGTTTGCAGAAAAACAGGATTGCATAACACTGTTAAAGATCATAAGCAGACATGGCATATCATGACAGATTGATAGTCTCAGGAAAGTTGCTATGCACGATGGCATTGCAGAATAAGTGTTTCAATCTATGCACGATGGCATAGTAGACCAAGTGTTTCAAGCTAGCCTATTACAAGGTGTTTCAAACACCCAAAAGGATAATTGTTTTTCGTACAGATGACCATGCGCAAGATGATAAACCGGCTTCCGAGTTATGGTTCTGCTTCAGCTTGATGTGAAGATTGCGGATCGTCTTGCGCCGGTTCAACCTCCGCCTCCCCACCCACTTGCTGGAAGTCAATGGTTGTCCAGTCAATTCCAGACAAAGCTCGGAAGACAGCTTCATCACTTATAAGATCTGACGGTTCAACGTCAGGGGCATAAGTATGCTTACGGATTGGCGGGATTAAGTTCTGGGCTTCATAAACCTACGCATCGATCCGTCTGTTGTCTACGTCATAGATGGACCGGTGGAAAGACAAATCAGTCTCTTCGGCCAGTCTACTCACAAGAGGATGCATTTCCTTTGTCATGTCTTTAAGAGCATCCTCGTCAAATTCCGACCCATCTTCTTTTTCACTCGGGTAACCATTTCCAATATCCTCTGGATCAAGGTCAGCTATCCAAGCCTTAGCCCGAGTTAGTGCAGATAAAGCGCTAGCCCTTGCAGCAGATCTCTTCACCTCATCTAGTTGGGCCGGTGTCATTGAGAGCTTGGCCAGTGTATCCTTGATTAAGGTTGGTGGCGGTTTATTGTATGAGGCAGTGCAGATCACTCGTTGAGCACCGGTATATAACTGCTCAATTAATGTATAAGCAGCCTTCAGCTTCTTGCGCATATCTGAGCCAAGATGGGCGACGTGGCTACCTGCAATGGTTACAATAATATTGTTAAACTGGCGGTTCCAAGGACGATTAAGTATTGATCATTAAAAGTATACTTACCAAAGATGGCTGAACTCATAGCGCTGATTTGCCGCTTCAAGCCAGACAGCTCTTCTGCCACCGGTTTAAGGGCCGTTTCAGCGTCTTCCGCCCGCTTCAGTAAATTGGCGTTTTCAGCCTCCCAATCTGCTCGCTCGCCCTTAAATCCCTCCTTCAATTGCTCCATGGCGGTTAAAGCGCCCTTTAATTCATCTTTGGCCTTTGAAATTTCGGCTTGCTGAGACTTGATGTTTTTCTGGAGATCGGCGATTTGGGAGTCTTTGTTGGTCAAGTCAGCCTGCAAAAGACAGACAACAAGTGGTTAATGCATTTTCAAAGTCCCAAGCACATAACAAGTTATACACCTGGCACTTGGGGGCCAATGCGGATTGCTTTTATCAATTGATATTTTAAGTCCCAAGCATACAACAAGTTTTACACTTGGCACTTGGGGGCTAATGCATATCGGTTCAATTCAAGGTTATCCAGGTTCTGACAATAAACCGGATCATGTTGATAATTGTAATTTTGGAAACTACAGAAGATATACCGGTTCATCCTAAAGGTATAAACCGGTCTACAGGGACTACGCAAGCAAAATCCAAATATTCTCCTATTATAAGTCCCGGTTCACATTCATACTGATGAAACGGCCCTTGGGGGCTACTAGATTTGATAGTTGAAGCAGGATATAAGGAAAAAGAAGTTATTCAAAGGAACAAGGGTTTACCTCATATCGCGCTTTCATCAGGTTTACTAAACCGGCTTCATAGTCACGACTGGTGTACAGACGGTTTAGATATCCAGAATGGATGTCCTGAGCAGAGAGATGGGCATAACTCGATAAGTCTATTTTCCATTTACCCGTATCCACAGCAGAGAATTCTTCTTTTGCACTGTGCTTGGATAAAGCGATAGGATTGCCAGGAGCAGTGTGGCCAAAGCCGGTAATCACAACGTCATCTGTTGCGCCTTCAACAGTTTTATCTGGGCTTGGCGGTTTATCAGAGGCCTTTGCTGGGCTTGGTGGATCGGCAGCTGGGCTTGGTGGATCAGAGTGTTGGCTTGTTGGATTTATTTCTAATGGATCAGCAAAAGTATCCTGACCCTGAGGTGCCGGGTCATCCAGAGCAATGTCAACATTTTGATCAATAGCCTCTGAGGTCCTCTCCGATTCAGTAGCCGGATTATCATCAGTTGGTGTAGTCAGCTTGGCTTTTTTGCTAAGTCTGGCTTTGGCACTACAAATAACAAAAATAGAGGTTAGTACAATAAACCGAAGCAAGAGAGCAAAACTGAGTTTACTATGCTTACCCAGGGACGGTCTTGAGAGGAGGCATTTGTGTAGTCGATGAATCGCCGGAGGAGGAATTGGAAGTGCCCTGGTAATTCGAATCAGAAGGATTAAGAGGATATCGGAAGTACCCTGCATTGGGATAAAGTTTATTAGAAGTATAAGAGACCTCTTGAAGACGCTTGCAAACCGGGGAATATGGTAAACCGGACGAAGTAACCACTTGACCACTGTGCCAGGTTGTTCGGCGACCTTCTTGCTGCCGTGTCTTCAAAGAAAAGTGTGGATACAAATGAGCAAGAGGGTGTGAATGTTTTTCTTTCTGGACTGCTCGATGAAGTTTTTGTACTGGCACATGATTTGAATCGGAGGATAGAACAATTACCTCTGCTTCACCAGCGTGGCTAGCTTCTGCATCATCCTGATAATAATCATTGTCAATGAGGTGTATGAAAAAAGAACCAAGAGAATCTAATTGTACCTCTGAGTCCGGATTATCAAGGTTCTCATCATTGGCCACATAAGAGTGTTCGGCGGTTTTCTTCCTTGCTGACTTCTTTATAGCCTTAGTCTTGCTGCGAGGAGCTTTTGCCGGTTTATCCTGGGGCTTGATCGATTTATCTTGAGACTTCTTCTTCCAAAAAGGATCGTCACCCTGTACAGATGAACAACAAATTATAAAGGAATATTTAAAGAAAGGACGGATTAAAGGAAAAAAGGAGGAGGCAGTTCTTACAGCTGGCGGTTTATTGGGAATACAGAAGGGGCTAAGCCCTACTTGACTGCAGACGGCTTCCGGTTCATTCAATATTTTCTTAACAGCTTCAGTAACTTCATCTTCTGTTAGCTGAATATCAACATGACGTTGAGGATCTTTCAAGTCCCCTGTGTACTCACACATTAAACCGGGGCGCCGGCTTAAAGGCAGAACGCTCCAAGATATCTAGTAGAGGACGAAGTCAACACATGTTAAACTGTTGGCCATAAAGGCCCTGAGTTTGGAAAGTTGTGGCGCATAGGTAGACCGTTCTTTGGCAGTCAGCCTTTGAGGGAACGAATGAGTATTGCTCAAACGGTGAGGGCGGTAACCCGACAGAGGATTTTCGCCAGATGGAGAAGTGTCTTTGCAGTAAAACCAAGTTTGATTCCAGTCCTTGGGATGACTATGAAGCTTGGCATGGGGGAAAGTGACATCTCTCCTCTTCTGAATTGACATCCCGCCAAGCTCAGTGTTGGGTCCGTCTGAGAATTTTGTGTGACGGTTCAAGTAAAAGAAATCTTTGAACAAATCAACTGTGGGTTCTTCTTGAAGATAGGCCTCACAAAACACTTGGAAATCACAAATATTGGACATAGAGTTTGGCCTAATATCTTGTGGGTGGAGTTGCAAGTAAGCAAGAACATCCCGGATTTTTTTTACCCGGGTGGGCTGAACCCTCGATTTAGATGATCAGTAAAAACAACTACTTCTCCATCCTGAGGTTCAGGAGGATTCTCTAAACCAGGGACTCTCCAATGGATGGTTTCTTTGCTCGCTAAAGCACCAGTCAAAACATACCTAGTTAACTGCTCTTCCGTAACTCGGGAAGGGACCCAATTGCAAGCATAAAACGTCTTGGCCATTTGAACGTGATGCTGGAAAAGAGGATCAAGGCCGGTTTAAGAGTTTGATTAATATAGACAGTCTGGTTTACAGACAGAAACATAAATTGAAACCCATATGCATGATAACCCGAAATTTCATATCAAGGATGAGTAGGAGGTTTATAAAGAGGGCTAATGGTACCTAACGGATTATCATTTTCTGAAAAGTACAAACTGCCTACAATGGCGTGGAAGTTTCAGATTTGAAATATTCCTAAGTGTTGTGCAAATAGATTTCATAAGTTTGTGTCGTAAATCTGGATCTACAACAGTTCTGAAAAGGAGTTAAATTTGAGACCTAAAAACACGACAGCAGAGGAACACGTATATTTAGATGGGATCTTATGCAGAGAAGGGTGTTTTCTGTGATTGAAAACGGATGCTAAACTATTAAGTGCCTAGCCTTTACTATCAGATTCAAGCTCAGTTATGCGATCTAAAGGAAGAAAGCGAGGAAAGGTGAAGAACACGAATGAACAGTGAAAACCCTAATGCAGATCTGTGATATAACAAGAAGAGGAACTTACTGATGCTGCTGAACAACGAAGGAGACGTCAAGTTTCTCTGGTCCGATCAGGTTGATGCAGGGGCCGTTGGCGGTGCGGATGCGAAGGTCGATGGCGGCGGCTGCGCTCGAGCTCTGAGGCGACGCGAGGAAGAAGATGAGGCGAAGGGGCACGAAGGGGAAAGGAAAGAATGACCCTTGGCCGTATTTATAAGGCGAAGGGATAAGTGGTAGGCACGGGAATCGAGGAACCAAAAAGTGGATAACTGACATAGCTGTCGCCTCGGTTTTCGAAGGGTCATTAATGAAAAGGATATGTTTACAGATCTTTTACAGATAGATGACGTCACGGCAATTTATTGTAATATTAGAAGATGACGTCACGGCGGTTTACCAAGATCATATGGAGGAGATGTCATGGCGGTTTACAAGGATCATACAAGGATGTTCAAGGAGTTTTCTCTAAAATGTTGAAGATTGACATGAACAAGTTCAAATCAATCTGGGGCCTAATGTTGGGGATATAACTACTGAGTATAAACCGCCCAGGAGGGGCCGAATTATGCTGATCCGTATTGAAGCCCATGAAGACAAGGAATATGGCGCTTTACTATTGAAGCTTACAGGCCTAGGGCCCAAGGGCGGATTAGGGCCCATAGTCATAAACCGCCATGAGATGTGTAACTTGTGTTGTAAGTTAGGGAAAGGTAGAAACCGAGCCAGGCACATGTATGAGCCGGCCTCGGTATTCTGTAAACCGCCGGGCGTCAACCTGTGTATATAAAGGGACGACCCAGCGGCGGTTCAGGGACAAGAAACAACAACTCGAGAGATAGGTAAAGCGGATTCGCTCCCTGCTCATCGAGACCCCATCAATTCCACCACAACTGGATCGTAGGCCTTTACCTTCACCGCAAGGGGCCGAACCAGTATAAACTCCCATGTCCTTTGTCCGGTTTAACCCCTTTAAGCTAATCTCGTTGCAATGGCTCCATGACTAAGTCCTCTCACTAGGAAATCTGATGTGTTAATTCCATGACAGTTGGCGCCCATCGTGGGGCTATTGCACGATGGTTTCGAGTTCTTGAAGGGCAACTTTGAAGGACTCAAGGGATACGTGGTTGGCCGGATGACCAAGAGTCGTCACGGCAAGCTCTACATTGACGATGCAGGCTGGGGCCCCGAGGCCGGCTCAATTGTGTACGGGTACCGGGTCCCCTTTGGCGGAATTCACGTCTTCATCGGCAAAATCGGCGAACTGGGCCCTGAGCCGGACACCTCCACCGACCTCGCCGAGACGGCTCAGCGTGCGAGTCCTGCCCAGATTCCCCCTACAGGGGGCGCACCCTGTAGGGGTGGGCGCGCCCTCCACCCTCATGGCCGCCTCGATCGCTTCTTGACCTGCACTCCAAGTCCTCTGGATCACGTTCATTCCAAAAATCACGCTCTCGAAGGTTTCATTCCGTTTGGACTCGGTTTGATATTCATTTTCTTTGAAATACTGAAATAGGAAAAAAACAGCAATATGGGCTGGGCCTCCGGTTAGTAGGTTAGTCCCAAAAAAAGGATATAAATGTGTAAAATAAAGCCCATAAACATCCAAAAGGGGTAATATAATAGCATGGAACAATAAAAAATTATAGATACGTTGGAGACGTATCAGTACTTGACGTACGCAATTACGTCCATGGCCAGCCATTTCTTGTTGGCGAATACTTTGATGAGTGCAGCTCCAGTTGCAGCAAGTTACATGAATATTGCATGTATCAAATGTCAACAGGTCTTCATTGTTTGCTAGTCCACTTCAACAGAGATTATTTCCGACATGATGCTGGTTCATTCCATGTGAGTTTCAAGGACTTACATCTCTTCTTCAACTTCAACGAGCTTGATGCCACTCCTGATAGATGCCTGATTTTGTAAGTACTTAACAAACTCTAATCAACTTCTCCATACAAGGCTGTAAATGATAAACAGCTAACTGCATTTTATTCCTCTCAAGGGATTGAACGTGCACAGAAGAAAAAGGGAGAGTGTGTATTTCATAGATCCTGCATTAGCAAATGGCACAACATTACATGGTAAGGACGAACGGGGTTGGGCCATTAACACGGTCGCCCGTATCTTCAAAAACACGTCCCATGCAGAACCATTTCTCTGGCCATATCATGAAAGGTGAGTCAAGTAAACAACCACACATACACTGTTTGTCTTTTAGATTTCGACATAATTTATAAGTTCATGGCTTTTTTAATATGTAACCGTCACTGGACATTGGTATTCATTGTTCCAAACAAGATCACAATTTACTACATCGATTCTCTCAGAGTGTCAAGAAACGCTCAGGATCTGACGCATCTTCAGCAATTCATGGATAGGTATATGATGTTGAAATTAATTTGCATTCATATCTGGTTCAATAATTGATGTCATCAAAATTCATCTTAATTTGCAGCATGCTCGCATTGTGGAAAACTAAACCAGGGAACCTGTTCAAGAGGGAACTACCACTGTAGCACGAGATCGTTTCTCTGGTAACACACCGAAAGCCGTTATTTTTGGAAAATTTATAGTCTGCAAATACCTTTTCTTACGCTAGTCAAATGTTCAAGCTTCTAATTAAACCTCTTTCTATTTTGTCCAAAGAAAAAATAATACATCTAACACCGGTTAGGTTGTTCCTAACATGACAAATACATGACTAATTCTATACAAGAAAATTCAATGTCCAAAGCAAGAAGCAGGGACCAACCTTTGTGGATACTATGTTTGCAGACACATGATCTCCGTCTGCAAATCTGTTGATAGTTGTGATGATCCTTGCGAATTAGTACTAGTAAGTCTATTTTAATTAATATCTTCTACTCCAATCATATGGCACATTCTGATATTAAAAATACTGCAGCTCATCTTAGAACCGAGGACAACCGCTCCCGACTGGTGAATTGTTGATGGTTCGGAGATTTATCAGCAACTTCTTCCTGAATCACTACATCAATCCCACTAGTGATAATGAAGATTTCAGCATGCGTTCTCCTGAAACATTGAGTAAGAGTTACCGCTAAACACATATGCATGGATCCATTGTTTTCCATTTGATGAGGTCTTCATATTTCGTACAATATGATTAATTATGTAATGCATATATGTGTGGACAAATCATTGGAATTCAGCTACCATATGTTCAATTGAAATTGTTGCGAAATCTTTTGTTCAATTGAATATTGTGGCGAATTTGTTTTTGCGTGCCAATTCAAAATGGGATATTCTTGTTTATTTGTTCAATTGAATATTGTGGCCAATTTGCTTTATGTGTGCCAATTCAAAATGGGATATTTTTGTTTATTTGTCCAATTGAATATTGTGGAGAATTTGCTTTTTGCATGCCGATTCAAAATGGGATATTTTTGTTTTAACTGGCAATTGCTCCGCACACGGTTCAGCTAAATGAGTGTGTGTGATCCACATCGGAAAGCATACGTCAATCATAGCGGAACCGTCGGTGATACACAGCAGATCACAAATGATTTGCAGCGCTACTACGTGTGCGTAGGCTCTCTGGAACCGTTTGTGATATCAAGTTATCGCACACGGGAACTTGGAGTAAACCGTGCCCTATGTAAAATACAATCTCAGTCATAATTTTTTTAGGAAACGTGTGGGATCCCAAACGAAAAGCACACGTCACTCTAGCCGCAACCGTCGGTGATACACAACAAATCACAAACGGTCTCCAGCACTTGTATGTGTGCGAAGGGGATCTTGAATCGTTTGTGATTGAACCTTATCGCAGACGGTAAATGTTGGGAGAACGTGTGCAATGGAGTCTTGCATGGCAGACTGGTTCCGCAGAAAACTCATGTGTGATAGGGCACATATCGCACACAGTTCATATGTTTGTCTATGTGTCTTGCATACTGTTTCCCAAACGGTTCATTATGACACACCGTTTGATTTCACTGTGTCATTAGAAACATTTAATCACCGATCCTACACGTGCGAAAGAATTTAGTGTGTGCTGCATTGCACACGATTACGTTTTGCAAGGCCTGTGGATCATGGCTCCATATCCCCGATGGTTTCTGGGTAGTGTGGGAAGGACCCCCTATCGCCCGCACTCACTTGGCGACGGTTCCAAATGCCATCGCGGAAAGGGTTTAAAACCGTTTGTATAGCACCGACGCGTACCAGTGTTAGTTCTTAACTGAGGGAAATACTTATCTCTACTGTACTGCATCATCGCTTCCGCTTTGTGGAAATACCAATGTAGCTCACAACTAGCGGGAAGAATTTCTGGTGCCATTGCCGGGGAGACATCATCTACATCTATCAAGTACCTACGCATAAACTTTCATCTCCTTGAATTTACATTATTTGCTATTTTCCTCTCGTTTTCATCTCCCCCACTTCTAAAAAGCTTTTACAAAAACGCAGAAATATTTTCCATTTGCATTTTGCTTGTTTGCCTTTTTGTTTGCTTGTTATCTTGTGTGCCTAGTCACAATGTCTCAAGAAAATACAAAATTGTGTGGTTTTTCCACTAATGATAATGATTTTATTAGTACTCCAATTGCCCCTCCCGTGCTAGTGCGGAGACTTGTGAGATTAATGCCACCTTGTTAAATCTTGTTATGAAAGAACAATATTCTGATAGTCCTAATGAAGATGTTGCATCCCATCTTAACACTTTTGTAGAATTGTGTGACATCAAAATAAAAAATAAGTGCATAATGATATTGTCAAACTAAAACTATTCACGTTCTCATTGCAGGATCGCACAAAAATTTGGTTTTCATCTTTGCCATGAAATAGTATTGATTCTTGGGATAGGTGTAAAGATGTCTTTATTACCAAGTATTTTCCTCCCACAAAAAGTATCTCTCTGAGAAATCAAATTATGAATTTCAAGAAACTTGAGCATGAACATGTTGCCCAATCTTGGGAGATGATGAAACTAAGAAGAAATTACCCTACTCACAATTTAAATTTATGGACGATCATACACAAAAATTATGCGGGATTGAACTTTGTTTCTAGAAATCTTTTAGATTCCGCCGCAGGTGGTACTTTTATGGAAATTACATTGGGAGAAGCTACCAATTTTCTTGCTAGTATTATGGAAAATTATTCACAATGGCATACTGAAAGAGCTCCTACTAGTAAAAAAGTGAATTCGGTTGAAGAAATTAGTACTTTGAGTGATAAAGTTGATGCGCTTATGAAATTGGCTGCTTGTAAAAAAGATCTTACTGATCCTAATGATGTCCCATTCTCCACTTTGATTGAGCCAAATAATGACCCCGTAGATGTGAATTTTGTCTCATGAAACAACTTTAATAGTAATGCTTATAGAGGTAATTTTAATCCTAGGCTATTTCCTGGAAATTCCTCTAATAATTTTGGCAATTCCTATGGTAATTCTTATAATAATAATAATAATAATAATAATAATAATAATAATAATAATAATAATAATAATAATAATAATAATAATAATAATAATAATAATAGGATGCCCTATGATCTTGAAAGTAATATTAAAGAATTTATTAATGCTCAAAAAGTTTTCACCACTAAGATAGAAGAAAAAAATGAGTAAACTTGATTATATGTCTAGGATGTTGGATAGAATTGTACATGATGTGGATAGTCTTCAATATAAAATTTTGCCACCCAATATTGATATTATTGAATCAAGTAAAGCTTTATATGTCTCCAAGGATGAAAGTAAAGGAACAACCGCTAGGTTGAGGGCTAAGCGAGAATTCTTAGAAAAAGCGATCCTGCCCTGTTTTTATCGTAGTAATGATGAAGACATTAAAATGATTGGTGTTTCTTCTAGTGAATCTTTATTTAGCATTCTGAAACTTGATGAAAAGGGGACTGAACTATTCAACTTTATCTAGAAGGCGTCCCCATAGTTTGGAGGGTGAAAATCTTGATGAAATATTGATAAAACTGGGTTTGGAGAGGTAAAAACTTTAAATAGTGATGTACCCGCTATCAAAGATTATTATTATGATAGTTGTTCTTTAATTGAGTGTATTTCTTTGTTGCAATCCTTCCTAAATTCACCCAATGCCTATGAACAAAACAAGGCTTTTACTAAACATATCGTAGAAGCAATGATGAAAGCTTTAGAAGAAAAGCTAGAACTAGAAATTTCAATTCCTAGAAAATTATATGATGGAACCAACCATTAAATTCAAGATAAAAAATTATGAATGCAATGCCTTATGTGATTTGGGTGCTAGTGTTTCCACAATACCAAAATCTCTTTGTGATGTGCTCGGTTTTATTAATATGGATGATTGTTCTCTCAATTTGCACTTAGTGGATTCTACCATTAAGAAACGTTTGGGTAGAATAAATTATGTTCTTATCCTTGCAAATAGGAATTATGTACCCATTGATTTTATTGTGCTTGATATTGAAAGCAATCCGTCTTGTACCGTAATACTTGGTAGACCGATCTTACGAACCATACGTGCTGTTATTGACATGAAAGAAGGGAATATAAAATTTCAATTTCCGTTAAATAAAGGTATGGACCATTTACCTAGAAAAAGAATTAAGACACCATATGAATCCATTATGAGGTCCACCTATGGAATAAATTTGAAAGATGACAACACTTGAAATTATGCATTATGCCTAGCTAGGGGCGTAAAACCATAGCGCTCGTTTAGAGACAACCCAATAGTTATGTTAATTTTCTAGTTCTTTTTCTATTTTCTGAGTGTGAACACAATTATGCTACTGTTATGGTTGTGTTTTTGTGTTTTAATTACTGTTTGTGCCAAGTAAAGCCTTTGGGATGATTTGGATGCTACTTGATTTGATTCTGCGAAAAATAAAAACTTTTGTGCCCAGTTCTGGTATTTTATAAATTCAGTGGAACATGCTTTTGATCTGATTTTTTACACATAATTTATATAAAAATTTCCCACGTGGTCCTATTTTTCAGAATTTTTGGATTACAGAAGTATGGTCAATGTTCAGATTACTACAGATTGTCCTGTTTTTGACAGATTTTGTTTCGTTGCATTGTTTGCTTGTTTCGATGAAACTATAGATTGTATTGGGGGGTATAAGCCATGGAGAAGTTAGAATACATTAGGTATAATTCAATAATAAAATATGAATAGGTTTGTAATAGTACTTAAAGTAGTGATTTGCTTTATTATACTAACGGACCTCACGAAGGTTTTGTTGAGTCTTGTGTGCTGAAGTTTTCATGTTTTGAGTGAGATCACGATGGATGAAGGAATAAGGAGTGTGAAAGTGCAACTAATCCCCGGGTGGTTTTGGTAATTCATAACAACATATAGCTCATTGAACTAATATCCATTCAAGTTAAATATTTCAAAACATTCAATGATTGGCATGGCATGGACTAGAGATGTGGACCCCTCAAAATGCTAAGGACAAAGATTGGCAAAAGATCAAGACTCTTCATTTTCATTTCAGTGATCCAAGATCACATTGAGTCCATAGGTAAGCCAATACTATTTAAAGGAGATGAGGTGTTGCTTAATGGTCTACTTGCTCAAAGTGCTTACTGATATTGCTCCAAAACCATCACCCACTTTCTCATTTCCACATATGTCTAAAACCCAAAGTCAAACTCGGCCCCGCCGATTTGATCTATCCAGCGTCACCGAGTTCAGATGACATAGCCATTGCCAGAAACCCTAGACAATTCGGTCTCACCGATATGGATCTCGGTCTCACCGAGATGGCATTGCAAAATCTCTGTTTCCCTTTATAACATTTCGGTCTCACCAAAATGAGCGATCGGTCCCACCGAGTTTGCATGCGAAACTCTCTATTTCCCTTTGTAACATTTCGGTCTCACCGAAATGAGCGATCGGTCCCATCGAGTTTTCCTGACCAACTCTATGTTTACTCATTGCTGAAATCGGTCTCACCGACACTACAAAGAAAATACACTTCCAACTCTGTGTTTGCTCATTGCTGAAATCGGTCTTACCGACACTACAAAAAAATACACTTCCATGATGATACGTGTTTTTCATAGTAGGGCACGTTTTCTGTCATGCTTGTACATCCATAACGATTTTATGACAGAATCAAGATAGTCATACCTGTGCTGTCGTAGAAGTGTTCCATGACATTACCAAAATTATCATCACGGAAGTGTCCACTTCCATGATGATAAATCGCGTGTCATGGAAGTGCTTTCGTCAAGGGTGACCGACATGTGGCATCCACCGTAACGGGCTGCCTTTAAGCTATCGGCTCCGGTTTTGGATCCGATAACCCACTAACAGTCCACAGCAATGGGGATTTTCCACGTGTAAATTTCTCATTGGCCAGAGGAACCACGTGCCGGCTCACCGTTGGGACAAATGGCATCCACTCATTGGACCGAAGGTGCCTATGATACGTCAACATGTGGCACGGCCCAACAGAGGCTCATTCTGGTGAAAAGGTTGGCCCGTTTCACTTGGTCAAAAGGTAGTGGGCCGGCCCACGGAAAGCCTGTTAACGACCTGTTCGCATATAGCCCATTTACAGCCCGCGAAGTCACGGTCCATTAAGGCCTATCCGATTTAGGCCCAGTTGCGTCATCTGGGCCGTCCAATATGATTCCAGCCCATTGTAACTTCCGGCCCATGTATGGCCCATGACGTCTTTCGGCCCATATGAGCCCTTTGTAACTCTTGGCCCATTAACGACCCCTGGTGAAACTGGCCTGTAATGAAACAGTGTACCGCCTTATACCCATTAACAGCCCATTATTCCATTGGGCCATTTCTAGCTCGTGTTATCTTTCGGCCTTCACATGGCCTATTTATTCTTGGGCTCATTTCGAGCAATCGGTTACTTACGGCCCGCTACTAGCCTTTTCTGCTTGTGGGCCAAATTCAGCCCGTGGTTACAGTCGGCCCATTTGTGGCCCGTTAATCCTTTGGGCCATTTTCATAGCAACATCAAATACGGACGATTAATGATGGCCCGTTATGGTTGGCCCATGAATGGACGATTCCAGCTCTAGCCCGTTTACGACCCATAATGCAGTCTGTTATTGTCCCATGTTTGGCCAATCAATCATATGGCCCGTACAAGGCCCATTGATGCTACGGCCCGTAGAGGGCCCATTGTTTCTATGGCCCGTAGAAGGCCCATTGTTTCTACGACCCATAGGAGGCCCATGGTCACTACAGTAAATATGTAGCCCATGGTTATTGTGGCCTAGTTTTAAAAAAATAGGTTACTGCGGCCACTAGCAAACCGCGGGAAAGAACTGCACTGACTACAAGCAAACAAATAAAGAAGACAATGAGGAAATAAATAAGCAAGCAACTTACGCTAGGCTATCACGACTATTACACATTTGCATCCACTGGGCATCAAAGTTTGCCACCAGTGCAAATATAGGGAACAAAGCAGCATATCACATACATTGGTTGTCAAAGTTGGCGACCAGTGCAAATACACTCCGCAGCAAAACTAGTCCAGAACTGAAACCACTTCAGAAGAGCTCAAGAAAGAATACCCTGGATACCCATAATGCTGGCAAGATGCTTAGCAAGCTTATTAACTTTCTCTTGTTTGGCGCTTAAATCCTCCAGCGCTTGCTGTTGCACCAGAAAGTATGCATATGAATTCAGCAGGGACTTCCTTAGTCCTTCGGCTTCTTGCCGCAGCACAACTAACTGATGCCTTCCATCTTGTAGCTGAGACTGAAGAAGCCAAAGTGATTCAGACAGCGAGTTCGAACAACTTGTGCCAGTGGTACTGGCCAGTAACTCGAACACTACATCAATGCATGACTGTGGGGTTGTCTCACTGTCTATAAGATCGTTTTATCACCTTTCTTGGAGACCAACAGGGTTGTCTCACTATATTGAACCTTATCTGCATTAATTTCTCTACCAGTGCATAGTGGGGTGCTCTTCTCCAATATTCTGTTTGCATTCTACAAGAGAAACAAGCAGACACATCACATGTTTAGCATGTAGTATATGAAACTCATTTTGGTAAACCGGTTCAGTGGTAAGGTGGACAGGATAACAACATGAAACAAGAAACATTTTTGGGAGATGGTTAAAGAGATGGTCAAAAGAATGCTTGATAGCCCGCATGCTGAGGAGTTGCAACTTAGAAGACTTAATTATGGGGCGGTTACTCTGATTCCTAAAATGAAAGATGCTGCAACTAACATATATCTATGTACTATGGTCACTATATTGTCCATATCATTCTAGTTTATGTTGCCAAATCAAGATAGAGACACAGTTCAAATCATATATTTTTAAGACACAGCAGCATAGACAGAATATAAGTGTGAGAAACTACACAGCACTGGAAACACTTGTAATGTGCATCACATGAGAACATAAATGTTTATACAATTGAAACTGAAATCAACGTAGAGCAATAAGTTAGAACAGCAATCAGTTAACGAAATAGGTTTAAAACATACATGTTGCGCCATTGGAGTTTCAATTGGATCCTTCAAATTGGAAAGTAGTTGGTATCAGTAAATACAATGATGCAAGAGCAAAGGAGTGTGGACCATAGCTTTGAAATCTGACCTGAGAACAGTTGCTCTTCTGCTTTAAACGTGGAGTTTGGGTTCGCTGTGGTGGTCTTCGTGCTTTAGGCACTACAGTTGCTTTACAAACTGCTCATGTGGGGGTACTCTATGATGGACATGGTGTTGTGTCATCTAGAAGTGGGTTACTATCCGCTAGGGTTGGGGTTAGATGGGTTGTAGTTGGTTCTCTATCCAATAGTGTAAGTGTGCAATCTGGAAGAGTCTCGATTATGTGTGGTGGGGCTAGTTCGTGGGCCAGTACAACCATGGTTCAATCTGCATCGACGGGTGGCACCGTATTTTGTGAAGAACGGGTTTTTGCTCCCTTAGATACTGCCATCACACCCTCCAATTCAAATGGCTGATAAACAAGAAAAGAACTTGAATGTACAAACATTGTATGATAGACAGATGTGGTAATTCACATATATGTTGTCTAACCAAACAGGACAACATGACACAATTTCACATATATGATGGCTAACTAAACAGGATAGCATGACACAGTTTCAGATATATGATGGATAAATTAACAGGATATAATGGCATAATTCAACATATGATGAGTATCTAAACAGGATGACATGACAAAACTATATGATGTCTTTCAAAAATAGTTTGGGATGAAATAAGTTACGTACATGTTGTCTAAGTATATAGGATGTCATGATATAATTGACATAATTGATTCATATACTAAGCAGTTGGCACTCGCATGTATGATCTCTAAACTAAGCAGATGGAATTGAATATTGTGCATATGATGTCTAAACTAAGCAATGCAAGACACCATATGCATGATATGAGAAATATAAACATTGCAAATTAGAGCATACACCTCAGGTGGGATATAGGACTAGTCATCTGTCTCTGAATCCTCCTCTGAGGAGCTACCTGTAACCATCGAGATATATGCTTCAACAGGTACAATTGCCTGCTCTAAAGACCTTGTTTTCACTCCTGATTTTTCCATAACCGGCTCAAGTGGCTGATACACATGAAGAGTAGTTCAATATACACAGATTGTCGACAAATGGAATCGTAATGAAAAAAGGATGGCATGAGATAATTCACATATATAATGCCTGGCCACATGGCGGTGCATAATTCACATATATGATAACTGGCTGAAAAACATGGCATTGCATAATTTGCATGTCTGATATAGAAAGCAAATGGGAGGCATTAACACAAAGCATGTCCAATCTAAGCAGATGGCATGGCAATGCAAGACACCACATGCATGATATGAGCAATATAACCCTGCCAACTTAGAGCATGCACCTCGGGGGGGGGGGGGGAGGATACAACTGGTCATCTGTCTCTGAATCCTCCACTGAGGAGCTATTTGTAACTAGCAAGAAATCTACATCGACAGGTAGCACTGACTGCTTAGAAGACCTTGTTTTCACTCCAGATTTTCCCATGACCGACTCAAATGGCTGATGCACAGGAAGAGTAGATGAATGTATAAACATTATTTACAATTGGAATACATTATGAAAAATAAATATGGCACAATATAATTCACATATACGATGACTGTCTAAATAGGATGGCATTGCATGATTCACGTATATGATGCCTAGCTAAAGAAGATGGCATTGCATAATTCCCATATACTCCCTCCGTTCCTAAATATTTGTCTTTTAGAGATTTCAAATGGACTACCACATACAGATGTATATAGACATATTTTAGAGTGTAGATTCACTCATTTTACTCCGTATGTAGTCACTTGTTGAAATCTCTAAAATGTTAAATATTTAGGAAGTGTGGGAGTATGATATAGAAACCTAACAGGTGGCATTCACACAAAGCAAATCTAAACTAAGTTGATGAGATATAAGATGTATAATGTAAGCAATGCGAGGCGCCATATGCATGATATGACCAACATCAGCATGCCAGGTTAGAGCAAACACCTCAGGGGGTAAATAGAAGTGGTCGACTCCCTTTCAATTCCCCTCTGAACAGTTATCTTCCTCTGAATACAATCTGGAATGGCGGGAGGGGGGGCACTTCACCCACCATGGAGCGGCGTCTGCATGACATTATATTCCCATGCAACGGTCTTCTCTTTTTCTCTACATGTTCAGTGTGATTGTGTACAATAACTGACATGCATAATAAAAAAACATAGTTAGATTATGTAAGGCCTAAAGGGTGCATGCAGAAATCAAGACAGGTGGTAGTAAACAAGTGTATAGATCCAAAACTAATGATAGCATGTAGATTATAGCTTCAATTTAAAAAGATAGACGATGGATCATCTATTGTTTGTTGCCCACCCAACATGAACCACATAGAAGACCCCAGATGAACCAGATAGTAGACAAGTACTATTCGTTACTACCTCGATATGTGCCCCACAGGCATTTTAAAACTCAAGTTTGAACATTAGTTTGGACCTGACTCGGAGTCTAAGAGGTGAACAGGATAATAAAGTAGCAGGTAATAATAACTGATGTATAACATAAGCAGACACGAAAGAGTGTGACCTCTCTTTCAGAACTGTGTAGTCCTCAGGTTCATCTGCTCAATCGATGATGGTAATGCAGTTGGCGTGGTGATATGTCTCCAACGTATCTACTTTTCCAAACACTTTTGCCCTTGTTTTGGACTCTAACTTGCATGATTTGAATGAAACTAACCCGGATGACGCTGTTTTCAGCAGAACTGCCATGGTGTTGTTTATTGTGCAGAAAACAAAAGTTCTCGGAATGACCTGAAAATCCACGGAGATAACTTTTGGAAAATATAAAAAATACTGGCGGAAGAATCAAGGCCAGGGGCCCCACACCCTGTCCATGAGGGGGGGCGCGCCCTCCCCCCCCCCCCCCTCGGTGCGCCCCTGTCTCGTGGGCCCCCTGATGCTCCACCGACCTCAACTCCAACTCCATATATTCCGTTTTGCAGAGAAAAAAATTAGAGAGAAAGTTTCATCTCGTTTTACGATACGAAGCCGCCGCCAAGCCCTAATCTCTCTCGGGAGGGCTGATCTGGAGTCCGTACGGAGCTCCGGAGTGGGGGATTCATCGCTGTCGTCATCATCAACCATCCTCCATCACAAATTTCATGATGCTCACCGCCGTGAGTGAGTAATTCCATCGTAGGCTTGCTGGACAGTGATGGGTTGGATGAGATTTACCATGTAATCAAGTTAGTTTTGTTAGGGTTTGATCCCTAGTATCCGCTATGTTCTGAGATTGATGTTGCTATGACTTTGCTATGCTTAATGCTTGTCACTAGGGCCCGAGTGCCATGATTTCAGATCTGAACCTATTATGTTTTCATGAATGTATGTCTGTTCTTGATCCTATCTTGCAAGTCTATAGTCACCTATTATGTGTTATGATTCGACAACCCCGAAGTGACAATAATCGAGATACTTCTCTGTCACGCCCAATATGCGACCCTATCCAAAAAGGAACTCGAAGGTCCCACCAAGGATAGACCCGCATATTGAAACAATTTTGCAAGGTGGATATCATTACATCAACATTACATAATAGGTAGGGATACATACAAAAGGCATACAATGCCACACGAATACAACAATACCTCATACAAGAGATCAACACCCGACTACGGATGATACATAAACAGAAAATCAAACAATATCCACCCTGCTAGCCCAGGCTGCCGACCTGGAACCTATCCCCTGATCGAAGAAGAAGCAGAAGAATAACTCAAAGCAAGCAAGCATCGCTCTCGCGTCATGATCATCGCATAACCTGTACCTGCAACTGTTGTTGTAGTAATCCGTGAGCCACGAGGACTCAGCAATCCCATTACCATGGGTATCAAGACTAGCAAAGCTTAAATGGGTAAGGAAGGGTAAAGTGGTGAGGTTGTAGCAGCGACTAAGCATGATATGGTGGCTAACCAACGCAAATAAGAGCGAGAAGAGAGCAAGCAGAACGGTCGTGAAGCTAGCAATGATCAAGAGGTGATCCTGAACACCTACTTACGTCATACATAACACAGAAACCGTGTTCACTTCCCGGACTCCGCCGAGAAGAGACCATCACGGCTACACACTCGGTTGATGCGTTTTAATTCGGATCTGGTGTCAAGTTATCTACAACCGGACATTAACAAATTCCCATCTGCCACATAACCGCGGGCACGGCTCTCGAAAGTTTAAACCCTGCAGGGGTGTCCCAACTTAGCCCATGACAAGCTCTCGCAATCAACGAAGGAATAGACCTTCTCCCAGGAAGACCCGATCAGTCTCGGAATCCCGGTTTACAAGACATTTCGACAATGGTAAAACAAGACCAGCAAAGCCGCCCGATGCGCCGACAATCCCGATAGGAGCTGCACATATCTCGTTCTCAGGGCAACACCGGATGAACACTACGTACGGCAACCGACGATACCCCAAGTTGCCTAGGGGCGGCACCGCAAGTGGCTCTAGTTTGGACCAACACTTAGACAAGCATTGGCCCGGGGGGGGCTATAATAAAGATGACCCTTGGGTTAATTACTCCCAAGGGAAATGTAGGTGGTGGTGAGGCAAATGGTAAAACCAAGGTTGGGCCTTGCTGGACAAGTTTTATTCAAAGCGAACTGTCAGGGGGGTCCCATAAATCACCCGACCGCGTTAGGAACGCAAAATCCGGGAACATAACACCGGTATGACGGAAACTAGGGCGGCAAGAGTGGAACAAAACACCAGGCATAAGGCCGAGCCTTCCACCCTTTACCAAGTATATAGATGCATTAATAATATAAGAGATATTGTGATATCCCAACAAAACCCTGTCCACCATGGAGAAATTTTCAACTTCACCTGCAGCTAGCAACGCTATAAGAGGGGCTGAGCAAAGCGGTAACATAGCCAAACAATGGTTTTCTAGGAATGGTGTCAAAGGTTAGAGGTTCATGGCAATTTGGGAGGCTTGAAGAGCAAAAGCTAGGTAACGTAGCATAGCGATAGAACGAAGCAACTAGCATAGTAATGATAGTAGTGAGATCCAGGGTAGCGGTCATCTTGCCTGAAATCCCGCAAGGAAGAAGAACGAGTCCATGAAGAAGATGAAGCCATGAAGACGAACCAAGCGTAGACGAACGAATCCTCACGATCGCAACGAAACGGGAACTATCGAGAAGAAGAACACAACATGGTAAACACACCACACATAGGCAAGACATGATGCATAACAAGCATGCTGCATGACCAAGCTACATGAAGCTACTCATGGCAAGATATGATGCAAACAAGAACAACACATCAAGGCAAGTTTAAATGAGGCCGGGAACAACATATAACAATTCCGGTAAGTCCTCATATGCAAATTTCGAAATTGGTCCAGATCTGAATAAACCTTATGTTCAAGTTGTTAAACTGCAAGTTAAAGAACACCAAGAGGATCTACACAAAATTCTAGTCAAGTTGCATATAAAGTTCGTTAGATTCGGAGCTACGGCCTAGAAGATATGAGCAAAATAGGTTAAACATGGCATTGATACAAAATGCATACAAACATCAAGCAAACACACAAAAACAAGGATGCAACATGATAATATGAAACTACATGCAAAATCAAGCAAGTTTCATATAGAGCACACTCAAAACGGAGCAACGGTGCAACACATACACTCTATACAAGGCATAAGAACAATCTGTCCATAACAGCAACTAGGCATCTTACAAGCATCAAAACAACATGCTACAGCACCCCAACATAATAACAAAAGGCATGGGCATGAAGTACAGGTAAAGCATAACAAAACATGAACACTGAGCTATCTCCAGAAACAACTAGAACATGCTCCTAAACACATGGAAAGATTGCAAATAATAACAGTTTCAGACTTATCAGGAAATAACATCAGGTTGCAATGTTTAGAGCTTCAAACAACATGTTACGGGAACTTATCATGGCAAACAAAGGCATGGCATGAATCTACTAATTGCATAGATCAAAAGTCCCTTACTGACCATAAGCCAAAAAGGATCAGAAGATATGATGGCACCCACGTAAACATGGCAAGTTATATTACAGATTCATACATGGCAGGAACAACAATAAGTAGGCATGTTCGTGAGCTTGAACCACTCACTACAGAGCAATACATGGCATGGCAAGGCAACCAACAGTAAGAAGACATGTTTATGAAGCTAAGCATGGCAAGAGCAAGTTCATAGGGTGCATGGATCACTAGGAAAACACATGGGAACAAGTGAACTTAATGTTAACAGGCTGACAGCAACATTATCAAGCAACTTTGGAGCAAGATAACAACATATTCCAGCAGGCTATAATTGCAACCAAGGGCATGAACGGATAGATCAAGACATGTAGATCAAAACATGTTTATAGAGCATCTCCAGATTATGCATAGAACAACTACTAGAAGCATGTTTACATAGCAACAAAATATAACAGAATCTGTCAGGAAATCAGCAACAGCAACTACCCTCCTTAACAAGCTCGATGCACTCAGGACACAACTCACAAAAATACATGGCATACACCCCTGGAAAGATGGCATGGCATAGATCAACATACATGTAGACATCAACCTCATAGGATGCACACATCAATCATGGCAAAAATGACAAATGAGCAAGTTATAACAGTTTCAGCAGGTTAACATCAACATGCACTCTTCCAACAGCATTTCGGGCATCAAGATGAGCTCAAATGAAAATGAAGCAATGGAATGAAATGAAGCACTCGTTGAGACGAACAATTTGACATATTACATGCACGAAACGGAGCTATGGATGCAGAGATGTGATGCGATGAACATGGCATGTTTATGCAAGAAAACTGGGACTTAGTGGATTTCGGGGCAACCTCCAGATTTGCACGGATTACGAGGCGGCGGCGCGAGCTCGCCGGAGAGGTCGCCGGAGATGACGGGGAGGCGGATCCGTGGCCGGAGAGAGCACCTCCGGCCGGATCTCGCGGCGAGGAGGCGCGGGGCCGGGGCTCCCGGAGCGCGGGAGGGAGGAGCGGAGCCGGCGGGCGGCCGGAGCGGCTCCGGCCGGCGAGGGAGCTGGCGGCGGCGGAGCCGAGAGACGGCGAAGACCGGCGCCGGGGCGCTCGGGCGGCGGCGGCCGCGGCCAGGCGCGACAGCGCGCGGGGCAGAGCGGGGCCGCGGCGGCGGGCGGCGGCCGGCGGCGGCGACGCGGTGCAGGCGGCGGCCGGCGGCGGCGACGCGGCGCAGGTGGCGGTGCGGGCGAGGCGGACGAGCCCGGCGGCGGCGGCGGAGGCGGGCCCCGCGGGCCCGGCGCGGGCTCGCGGGCCGGCGGCGGCGGGGACGACGCAGAGGGCGACGTGGCGCGGTGCGATTGGGCGAGGGCGAGGGCGGACATGTCCGGGCGCGGGCGGACGTGTCCGGTGGCGGCGGGGGCGATTTGATCTAGGATTGGACACTTGGACTGCGGGAATTTCGAGGGAGGCCACATATTTATAGGTAGAGGGAGCTAGGAGAGTCCAAATGAGGAGCGGTTTTCGGCCACGCGATCGTGATCGAACGACCGAGAGCATGGAGGGGAGTTTGGTGGGTTTTGGGCCACTTTGGAAGGGGTGTTGGGCTGCAAACAAAAGAGGGCTTTACGGTTCCCCGGTTAACCGTTGGAGTATCAAACGACCTCCAAATGGCACGAAACTTGACAGGCGGTCTACTGGTGGTATACCAAGGCCGCTTGGCAAACCTTGGTCCATTCCGAGAAAGCTTAACACCCGCTCACAACAGGAGAGAAGAAGGGGACGCCGAAGGACATAGGAGCGCCGGATTGCAAAACGGACAACGGGGAAAATGCTCGGATGCATGAGATGAACGCGTATGCAAATGCAATGCACATGATGACATGATATGAAATGCAGATGATGACATGGCAAAGTGCAACACGCAAGCAAGTGACGTGCCAACGGCGGTGAATAAACTGGCGGACACCTGGCGCAGCGAATCCGGGGCGTTACATTCTCGGTGATGACCATAGTTTGAGGAGTTCATGTATTCACTATGTGCTAATGCTTTGTTCCGGTACTCTATCAAAAGGAGGCCTTAATATCCCTTAGTTTCCACTAGGACCCCGCTGCCACGGGAGGGTAGGACAAAAGATGTCATGCAAGTTCTTTTCCATAAGCACGTATGACTATATTCGGAATACATGCTACATTACATTGATGAACTGGAGCTAGTTCTACGTCACCCTATGTTATAGCTATTACATGGGGAATCGCATCCGACATAATTATCCATCACTGATCCAATGCCTACGAGCTTTTCACATATTGTGCTTCGCTTATTTACTTTTCCGTTGCTACTATTACAACTACTACAAAACTATTATCTTTACTTTCACCACTGTTACCTGTATTATCATACTACTTTGCTACTAAATACTTTGTTGTAGATACTAAGTTATCCAGGTGTGGTTGAATTGACAACTCAACTGCTAATACTTAAGAATATTCTTTGGCTCCCCTTGTGTCGAATCAATAAATTTGGGTTGAATACTCTACCCTCGGAAGCTGTTGCGATCCCCTACACTTGTGGGTCATCAAGACCAATTTCTGGCACCGTTGCCGGGGAGCATAGCTCTATTCTTTGAGTCACTTGGGATTTATATCTGTTGATCACTATGAGGAACTTGAAAGATGAAAGAACCAAGATTTTTCCCTCAACTACGAGGGGAGGTAAGGAACTGCCATCTAGCTCTGCACTAGATTCTCCTTCTATTCTGAGTAAGCTTGCGACACCTAAACCTGCTACTGCTTTGAATTTTGATATGTCGCATGCTATTGATGATGCCACTTCTGCTATGCATGATACTTATGATGAAACAACTTCTGTGCGTGATACTACTGTGCCATTAGGTGAATTTCTTGATGAACAACTTGCTAGGGTTAGAGAGAATGAAATTATTGAAGATGCTATTATTGATGATAGTGATCATGAAAGTTCTCCCCCTGATTATGAATTGCCTGTAGTTCCTGAGGGTTATGTTATGGATGAGGAAGCTGCTAGAGCTATCTTTGATTGCAAAGATAGATATGATCTTAAGAAGTTATTAGCTAATTGGAAGTAGCAATCTCTTAATGCTAGAATGAAACCTGACCCCGCTTTTGCTACTTCACCTATCTATGTTACTGATAAGGATTATGAATTCTCTGTTGATCCTGAAATTATTACTTTGGTCGAATCTGATCCTTTTTATGGCTATGAATCTGAAACTGTTGTGACACATCTTACGAAGTTAAATGATATAGCCACCCTGTTTACAAATGATGAGAAGTCTCGCTATTATTATATCCTTAAGATATTTCTGTTCTCATTAAAGGGTGATGCCAAGACTTGGTTTAATTCTCTTGATCCTGGTTGTGTGCGTAGTCCCCAGGATATGATTTATTACTTCTCTGCTAAATATTTCCCTGCTCATAAGAAACAAGCTACCTTGCGGGAAATATACAATTTTGTGCAAATCAAAGAAGAGAGTCTCCCACAAGCTTGGGGGAGGCTTCTCCGATTACTTAATGCTTTGCCTAATCATTCTCTTAAGAAAAATGAAATACTTGATATCTTTTATAATGGACTAACTGATGCTTCCAAGGACTACTTGGATAGTTGTGCTGGTTGTGTTTTCAGGGAAAGAACAGTTGACCAAGCTGAATTACTATTGAATAATATGTTGACTAATGAAAATAATTGGACTCTTCCTGAGCCAATTCCTGAGGCAATCCTTGATCCAATTGAGCCAACTCCTCAGGCTATTCCTAAACCAACTCCGAAGAAGAGGGGTGTTCTATTTCTCAGTCCTGAAGATATGCAAGAGGCAAAGAAATCAATGAAAGAAAAAGGTATTAAAGCTGAAGATGTTGAGAATTTACCACCTATTAAAGAAATACATGGTCTTAATATACCGCCTATTGAAGAAACACATTGTCTTGATAACCCGACACAGGTAGTAAAGGTAAATTCTCTCTATAGATATGATAAAGTTGAAATTCCCTTTACTAAATTTCATAGCCCATGCTTAGATGAATTTGATAACTTTATGGCTAGACAAGAAAGTTCTAATGCTTATGTTGGTATAGAATTAAAGAATAATGCTTTCGAGATAGGACGCTTGAGTGATTATATGGCTAGAGTTAAAGGTGAATGCCCTTTACTAAATTTCATAGCCCATGCTTAGATGAATTTGATAACTTTATGGCTAGACAAGAAAGTTTTAATGCTTATGTTGGTAGAGAATTAAAGAATAATGCTTTCAAGATAGGACGCTTGAGTGATTATATGGCTAGAGTTAAAGGTGAACTTAAACTCATTAGCAAATATGCTTCTATGGTTACCACTCAAGCTGAGCAAGTACTTAAAGCTCAAAGTGATTTGCTTGATGAATTAAATAATAAACATGATTTTGCTATTAGAGTGGCTACTAGAACTGGTAGAATGACTCAGGAACCTTTGTATCCTAAAGGCCACCCTAAGAGAATCGAGCATGATTCTCAGAGAAATAATTTAGAGGCACCTAGTTCTTCCAAAAAGAAGAAAAAGAAAAATGATAGGACTTTGCATGCTTCTAGTGAACCTGTTGTAGACACACCTGAGAATCCCAATGATATTTCTATTTCTGATGCTGAAACACAATCAGGTGATGAACATGAACCTAGTGATAATGTTAATGATCATGTTCATGTTGATGCTCAACCTAGCAAAAACAATGATGTAGAGATTGAACCTGTTGTTGATCTTGATAACCCACAATCAAAGAATCAACATTATGATAAGAGAGATTTTATTGCTAGGAAGCACGGTAGAGAAAGAGAACCATGGGTTCAGAAACCCATGCCCTTTCCTCCTAAACCATCCAAGACAAAGGATGATGAGGATTTTGAGCGCTTTGCTGAAATGATTAGACCAATCTTCTTACGTATGCGCTTGACTGATATGCTTAAGTTAAATCCTTATGCTAAGTATATGAAGGATATCATTACAAATAAAAGAAAGATACCGGAAGCTGAAATTTCCACCATGCTTGCTAACTACACTTTTAAAGGTGGAATAACAAAGAAACTTGGAGATCCCGGGGTACCAACTATACCATGCTCCATTAAAAGAAATTATGTTAAACCTGCTTTATCTGATCTTGGAGCCGGTGTTGGTGTTATGCCTCTCTCTTTATATCGTAGACTTGGATTGAATAAGTTGACACCTACTGAAATATCTTTGCAAATGGCTGATAAATCAACTGCTATACCTGTTGGTATTTGCGAGGATGTGCCTGTTGTGGTTGCAAATGTCACTATCTTAACGGACTTTGTTATTCTTGATATTCCCGAGGACGATAGTATGTCGATTATCCTTGGTAGACCCTTTTTGAATACTGCAGGGGCTGTTATTGATTGCAACAAAGGCAATATCACTTTTCATGTTAATGGTAATGAGCATACGGTACACTTTACGAGGAAACAACCTCAAGTTCATAGCATCAATTCTATTGGAAAAAGTCCAACTATCATTATTGGAGGTTTTGAATTTCCTCTTCCTACTATCAAGCAAAAGTATGATATTCTTATTGTTGGGGATGTTCATATCCCCGTTGAGGTAACTTAGTGTTATTCGAAATTTCTCCGGTTCCGTGTTATTCGGAATGAGTTTGTTAACAAGACTAGATCAACCTTGTTAGTGGATTCATTTTGATGATCATGAGATGGATGAAACTAGAAGGCACAACCTTCTGTACCCTCTTTTTACTTTCTATTATTTAAGATAAATAAAGCAAAAATAGTATTATCTGTCTGTTTTCTGAATTATCCGTGCAATAAAAAAATATCCCGAAAATAAAAGAGCTCCAAATGCCCTGCAAATTTAGTATGATTTTTATGGAATATTTGAGGATTTTAGGCACTGAAAACACTACAGGAGGGGCAAGCACCAGGCCACGAGAGTGGAGGGTGCGCCCCCCTGTCTCATGGGCCCACGGTGGCCCCCCTCCACTTATTCCTGCACCCACACACTCCATCTTCTTCCTAAAAAAATCCCCATCCAGCTCAAGCACGAGTTCTAGCTCATTTTGCTGCGATTTTCGATCTCCTTGCTCAAAGCTCCATTCATAAAACTGCTTTGGGAGATTGTTGCTTGGTATGTGACTCCTCCATTGGTCCAATTAGTTTTTGTTCTAGTGCTTTATTCATTGAAATTTTTTGCTGCATAGGTGACCCTGTTCTTGAGTTTGCATGTTAAATTTATGAGGTCTCAAGCAATTCTAATGCATCATATAGGCTCTAGGCACTTGTAGGAGTAGTTGCTACCAATCTTGTTTAGTTTTATTCACTCTTATTTTGAAGTTACTAAAATTTTAGGAAATTTTCAGAAAAATAAATATGTCTAGGAGAATGTACCAAGGTGGTTCCTCAATAAAGAAAGGGCCCAGGCTTGCTATGCGTGAGCAAGACGATGAAATACCGAGGGACGCAGAAGTGCGAGCTTGTGAGTGGCCATTAGACGATTTTATGGTCAATGCAGTAATTAAGGATGAATTTGACGCATATGTGCGTAATGCCGATCTTGAGGACTTCTTACAAGGCAAAAGGAAGATATGTTGTTACCAGGGAGGAAGCAGCTGAACACGAGGGGAGAGCGGAGGCGGTTCGCCAACATGCCGCAGCTCAGGAGGCATTTGCTGCTGCATCTCAATACGACCCCGGTTACAACTACGGATATTAGTCAGGCTACCCTTGGCCTTAGACCAACTTAGGCCAAAAGCATAAGCTTGGGGGAGTACGTATTTCTCACCGACTTTACATTCATGTTCACACACTATTCTAGGTGTCGGTGCTCATACTCTTTCATTGTATTATCCATGCTAGTTTAATTTTCTTTTTCTCGCCTTCTTCTTGTGTGTTTGATAAACCTTAAGAAAAACCAAAAAAAATAGTTAGTTTAATTTCCATGCTTGTAGTAGAATTAAAATGAAAACCCAAAAAGATTTCTCGTTCTTCTTTTTACTTGTTGGGAGCTTTCCCGTGTAAATAGTTTTATTTTCTTTTCTTTCCTTTGGGGGTCGAGAGTAGAAGACCATATTGAAATTGTTTAGTGGCTCTCATATGCATGATTGTTTATTTAACTTAGAGCCCACATTACTTTGTCTTCTCTCTTGAGTTGAATGCTTGCAGGTCCCAGCTTAGTCCAATGCACGTGCACTATTATTATTATACACATCATTCGGTTGTGCAAGTGAAAGGCAATAATGACGATATATGATGGACTGATTGAGATGAGAAAAGCTGGTATGAACTCGACCTCTCTTGTTTTTGTAACTATGATGAGTTCATCGTTCCTGATTCAGCTTATTATCAAGTAAACATATTTGCAATGACATTTAGATATTATAGTTGCTTGTGCCATGCTTGATTAGCTATGATTTATAATGGTTTACCTTGCATGCCAACATGCTATTAAAGTGATTGTGATGTGGTATGATGGGATGGTATCCTCCTTTGAATGAATTAAGTGACTCGACTTGGCACATGTTCACGCATGTAGTTGAAACAAATCAACATAGCCTTCATGATATTTGTGTTCATGGTGGATTATATCCTACTCATGCTCGTACTCGGTGTGAATTAATTTTAATGCATGTTCATGATTGTTGTCGCTCTCTTAGTTGGTCGATTCCCAGTCTTTTGCTAGCCTTCACCTGTACTAAGCGGGAATACTGCTTGTGCATCCAAACTCCTTAAACCCCAAAGTTATTCCATATGAGTCCACCATACCTTCCTATATGCGGTATCTACCTGCCGTTCTAAGTAAATTTGTATGTGCCAAACTCTAAACCTTCAACTGAAATTTTGTTTTGTATGCTCGAGCAGCTCATGTTTCAACTAGGGCTGCCTGTATCTTCCATGCTAGGTGTGTTATTCTCAAGAGGAGTGGACTCTGCTCCTCATTCACGAGAAAGGGTCGGTAACCGGGATGCCCAGTCCCATGATCCAAAAAGATCAAAGCAAATCAATATAATTAAACAAAACTTCCCCAGTGCTGTTGTTAGTTGGAGGCACTTGTTGTTTCGAGCAAGCCATGGATTGATGCTTGTTGGTGGTGGGGGAGTATAAACTTTTACCATTCTGTTTGGGAACTGCCCATAATGCATGAAGTATGGAAGATATAGCCATCTCATAGTTGTTGCGTTGACAATGAAAGTATGTCTGTCGGTGTCAAAACAAGCGGATCTCGGGTAGGGGGGCCCGAACTGTGCGTCTAGGCGGATGGTAACAGGAGACAGGGGACACGATGTTTTTACCCAGGTTCGGGCCCTCTCGATGGAGGTAAAACCCTACTCCTGCTTGATTGATATTGATGATATGGGTAGTACAAGAGTGGATCTACCACGAGATCAAGGAAGCTAAACCCTAGAAGCTAGCCTATGGTATGATTGTTGTAATGGTTGTTGTCCTATGGACTAAAACCCTCCGGTTTATATAGACACCGGGGAGGGCTAGGGTTACACAGAGTCGGTTACAATGGTAGGAGATCTACATATCCGTATTGCCAAGCTTGCCTTCCACGCCAAGGAAAGTCCCATCCGGACACGGGACGAAGTCTTCAATCTTGTATCTTCATAGTCTTGGAGTCTGGCCGATGATGATAGTCCGGCTATCCGGACACCCCCTAGTGTAGGACTCCCTCAGTAGCCCCTGAACCAGGCTTCAATGACGATAAGTCCGGCGCGCATATTGTTCGGCATTGCAAGGCGGGTTCCTCCTCCGAATAATTCACAGAAGATTGCAAACACCAGGATAGTGTCCGGCTCTGCAAAATAATTTCCACATTCCACCGTAGAGAGAATATTATGTACACAAGTTCAATCTGCTGACGTATCCTGCAGCATGATGTGACGCCACTACCAAGCCTTTACTTGAATCGTTTTTTATTATACCACCTCAGCGCGTTTAGCGAAGCAGTTTCCTTGGCACGTCTTGTCGAAGCAGAGATCGTGTTGCCCTTATTCCGGGATTCTCATCAATACGGACGTGGGTAACCCAACCGCGCCCATCGCCACGCCCCCTCTATCGAAGGCGAGTCCCGAACGGTCACGGAGACGGCTCTTGGTATTCTTCCTCTTTATAATAGGACCAAGGCTCGTTTCTTTTCTTCAATCCTCCATCGAACCTTCTCCTTGCTCCAAGTTCCAACACCCAGAGCCCCAGATTCGAGCGCTTCGGACCTTCAACAATGTCCGGCTCCGACCTTCAGGGCCGGTGGATGCCCTCCTCCGTCATGGAGGAGGACGTGCTAAAGCTGCGAGAGGCCAAGTACCTGTCTTACGAGATTTCGCACAGGTTGCCTGCCGAAGGGCAGGCCATCCCCACCCCCGAGCCCGGCGAGTACGTCGTCTTTGTATCCCACCTCCGTTGGGGTTTAGGCTTCCCGATGGATCCTTTTGTGAGAGGGCTCATGTTCTACTATGGGCTGGAATTCCATGACTTGGCTCCGAAGTCCATCCTCCATATTTCCTCATTTATTGTTGTCTGCGAAGCCTTCCTCTGTGTCACCCCCCACTTTGGCCTGTGGCTGAAGACCTTCAATGTGGAGCCGAAGATGATCGGGGGGCGTCAAGCAGAGTGCGGCGGGGCGGCTGTAAGCAGGAGGGCCGATGCCCCGTGGCCCGAGGGCTCCTTCCAAGAGGAGCTCGGCTTGTGGCAGCAGGAGTGGTTCTATATCACCGCTCCGAAGGGCAGCAGGCAGAAACCATCGCCCTTATTCCGCTCGGGACCTCCACGACGGTTGATGTCGTGGGTCAACCAAGGGCTCGATTGGGGGCCGTCAAAGGACGTGCCCCTACTGCAGGGCCGGATTCGAGACCTCCAAGCGAGGGAGACCGATCTGGTTGTTGTAATGCAGGTCATGTTGATTAGGCGTCTCATGCCCTGCAAACGCCGCCCTCTCCGGCTGTGGGAGTTTAATCTGGAGGGACCACGGATTCTCCAACACTTCATGGGTATGACACCCGTGGAGATGTACAAATTATTCTTCGGATCATGAGAGGCGTGTCCGAAACTGACCGAGGACACCGGCCTAAGCTGCAATCGCCCGGATACACAAGTAAGTAGCTCCGAGTCCGGACATACCGTTTGTTTGCCTTTCTATGATTTGCCTTTTGACCGATTTCCTTCTAAACAGGAGTGGATAGCACAAGCAAAACTAATACGGTGTTCGGCCCCCCTCCCAGAGACCGCGCCGGATCCCGTGCTGGTCAGGATGCTGGAGGTGCGCCTTCAGAGGAAGGCGAAGGGAAAAACAGAGGAGCTACCGCCTCGCCCAAGGAGGCTCTTGAAGAAGGGGGGATCGAGAATCCCTCCCTCCAGGGGGAGAAGAGGACCGCCTCCAAAAACCCGGAGGCCAAAGCCCCTAAGCGGGGGAAGAAATCTTCACCAGAGGGTCCTGCGTCCGAGGAGGCCCCGGCCGCACAGTCTCCCCTAAAGAATCAGCCCTCCAGCGAGCCGTGAGTAGAAAAAAGGGGGTTCGGTAATAAGAGACATCCCTATTTGTGCTTCTGAGGATAACCGAAATTTTTACCTTGTAGTTCGGATCTCCGACCATCTCAGATGAGCTCGTCTTCGGGGGACCTTCGTCCGAAGATGGTGGAGAGCGAGACGCCTCCGTCTGCTGCGCCGTCGGATAAGGCGGACGAGCCTGAAGTGTCATCACGGAGGGTATCCCCGAGCTCGGCAGAGCCGAAGAGTTCGGCACCGACTAGAGTTCGGCCGGGGGAGCTGAAGGATCTACTTGAGAAGGCGTCCATCTCAGAAGACCACCATGCATTGATGAGTATGGTGATTGGAAGGATTTCGTCTGCCGAAAGCGGATTGCATAATGCCGTCAGGAGTTTGCTGGCGGGGTTTGAGGTACGAAAAACGACACACCTTTTTGACAGTTTTGCACATAAAAGTGCGCCCTATATAGATAGTAGCCCCTGAGACTCGGTAGGTTGTCGAAAGCGATAGCGTGCCAAGGATCAAAATCATAGGTTTCAATTTTCGCCATTCCTATGCAGGTGGCGGATCGTCCGAGGGCCAGCCGGACTGATGGAGTTGCTGAACTAAAGCGGCAACTCGACGTTGCGGATGCGGACATCGCGCTAGTCAACTGGCGACTTGATGAGTCGCAAGGTAAGTGTTTCTTTGCGGTCACTTAGTAAGGGAGCCGAAGCCCACTCCTTACAACATGTGTTTAAAATGCAGATGGTGCCGCTGCTGTGGAGAGCCTTCGGGCCGAACTTGCTCAAGCCAAGGAGCAAGCCAGAAGGAGTAATGCGGCGGCCTCTAGGGCGGCCGAGGAGTTAGAAGCCGAAAGGGTTGCACACTGCCGAAGCAGGGAAGAGATGGCCGAAATGGCTGTGAAGTTAAAAGATGCTACCGACCGCAATGAGGTTCTTAACAAGGAGCGCCTAGTGGAGCGAGAAGACCTGGGGAAGGCCACCGCCGAAGCCAAGGATGCCCGTTCTGCACTGCGGGCTATAAAGGAGGAGCTGCGCCAAGCCGGGGACATTGTGGCTGGCAAGCCCTTTCTGCTGCGCCGAAGGTTCACGGATCCAAAGTATGCTCAACTTGGCCAGCTGTGGGGTCCGGAGGATCCTTATATGGACTTAGCGGCAAGTGCGACGGATGCCGTTGTGCACTTCCGAAGTCAGAAGGACCACAAGACGGAAGAGCTGTTTTGGTCTCAATTGTATAGTCCGGAGCGTTCGCTTTCGCTGACAGACCGGTTGGCCGAGTGGGCTGAGCTGAATAGGTTGTCAGGACTTGCCATGACGGATATCGTGACTCATGTCTGGCCGGATAGGCCCAAGCCGAAGAGCTATTTCGGCTTATTGCAGCAGTTTCTTGGGGCGGTGCCGCATATCAAGGCGATGAAGTGGTCGGCCTGCATAGAGGGTGCACGGATGGCCCTTGCCCGTGTGAAGACACATTGGACAGAGATGGATGCCACCGCAGTTGCGACCCAGGGTTCGGACGAGAACAGGTTACCCGCCGAGCACTATTTTGGGGAAGTTCTGCGTGGTGCTCGTGTAATAGAGTCGCAGTGCTCGAAAAATGTCACGCTCAAATGAACGTTTAATTTTATAAAACAATGTTTATGATGTAGGCGCTTTTTGTACTTGTGAGTTCAAGTATTGAAGTATCTCATGTGCGGCCGTTTATGTATACGTATGTATAACTTGAAAGATGGCAGCCGTCGGCTTTAGCCCCCACGCACAAGGTGCGGGGGTGTTCGCAAAAATAGCGCATTTTCACACTTAATCCGACGTCTCGGTCCTGTTAAGGAGGTGGTAGCATAGCAAACGAGGCAACCCGACTATAATGCTTTATCACTTTCACTTAGCCATTGGAGTTCGAGGGTGGGGCTACGATATAGCCCCTGGGGGCACCGCACTATCCGAATTCGGGGCGCATATGTGCCTGACCGGGAAACGGTCCTTCGTCAAAGTGGAGGAATTCTAAACATTCCTGTGGTCGATTGAGTGGTTGACTAGTCTCTCGCTGTATCATGACAGTCAGTTTTCGGCTTTCTCTACTGAGGTGCTCTCCCAGCCGAACTGGGGCACAATCGCAGTAGTTCTCCTGGTGCCGCGTTAGCCGATGATACGGAATGTAAGGCAGAAAAACGCAGGAGCCTGGCAAACCCAACATTTGACCAAAGACATGATTCGGAGCTGATGCATATAAGTCCTAACTCGAGACGCCGAACACTCCCTAAGGTGTTCGGTCTTTATGATAACGGGCAGAACAATGCCCTAAGCCCCTAGTGTCCAGGTACGGGCGAGGTCCTCTGACGCGGCCGATGCCAAAACGTCAGTCTCCTCTCTGGTTATAATAAAAACCAGGGGATTATAGCAACAAGAGACAGTAAAAAAGGTTTATGCAGGGTCTTAATCTGAAAAGAATCCTTGAAACGGGTCCCTACTGCACGTCTGCGCCTGTGTCTCCATTGTGCCGTATCCTAGACGGGTGTGCACGTTGTTCATCTGTAAAAAAAGAGAGGAACTTAGTTTGAAAAGAAATCATGCGAAAAGTGCGTAAAAAATTGGAATATTAATAAATTAATAAAGCTAAGCCTATATTAGCTCATTATTGCTTATATGCATAGCCCCTTGTGAAGGGGTGTGCGGCTAGGGAGCCCCTAGCTTATTTATGCCGGACTCGTCTAGCCGTGTCCGGGGTCTTTGAATGACCCTCTTAATGAAATGATGCCACGTGGACTGGGCATTTTAAGTGTAAGAGACGCGTAATGTGGTATTGCGTTAAAGCGGACAAAAGCTTCACGTTCCAATAGTGCTTGATAGCTGCTTTTGAATGGGGCGACATGAAAGGTCAGCTTTTCACGTCGGAAGTTGTCAGGTGACCCGAACACAACTTCTAGTAATAAGGAGCATGTGCACTTGGCGTAAGGGCCTGGCGTCACTCCTTTAAAGGAAGTGCGGCTATGTCGAATTTTAGTAAGGTCTATCCCCAACTTGCGGATTGTGTTCGGATATAGCAGGTTTAAATCGCTGCCGCCGTCCATCGGGACTTGTGTAAATTGTAGTCCGTCGATTATAGGATCCAATATCAGAGCAGTCCATCCTGCGTTTCGAACACTTTTGGAATAATCCAGGTGGTTAAAAGTGATTGGTTTTGACATCCAATCTCGCGGTTCCGCTGGGGTGGACCGTGCGACACCTATCTGAGTGGGTGCCGCATTGTTTTTCCGTACTATCACATGGAGTGAGTTTACTGCTTTGACTTCTTGTGGGGAAGTCTTTTGTCTTCCAGTGCTCTGCTGGTGGGGTTCGTCATCGTCCTCGCTTGGCGTGTCGAGCCCCTTGTGTTCGGCGTTGAGTCTGCCGAACTATTTAAAAACCCAACAGTCTCGGTGGGTGTGGTTTGCAGGCCTTCCGGAGGTACTGTGGATTTGACATATCCGATCCAAAATTTTGTTTAAGTTGGATAGCTCATCACTGTTATCCTTAAGAGGCAGTGTTTTATTGTTAAGCCGCGAGCTTTTGAATCCGGCGTTGACCGCCGTGTTCTTTGGGATTTTTTCTTTATTCCGGCGTTGATCTTTTCTGCGCCGTGATTTTCCGTTTCCATCTCTGATCTCGGATGTACTTGGGTCGCTGGTGCTGCATCTTGCTAGCCAGCTGTCTTCCCCCGCGCAAAAGCGGGTCATGAGGCTTGTTAGCGCGGCCATTGTCCTCGGCTTCTCTTGGCCGAGGTGTCTGGCGAGCCATTTGTCTCGGACGTTGTGTTTAAACGCTGCTAAGGCTTCAGCGTCTGGACAGTTGACTATTTGGTTCTTTTTGGTAAGGAACCTGTTCCAGAATTTGCGCGCTGACTCTCCGGCCTGTTGCGTTATATGACTTAGATCGTCTGCATCCGGAGGGCGGACATAAGTCCCTTGAAAATTTGCTCTAAACGCATCCTCAAGCTCTTCCCAACTTCCAATAGTGTTTTCTGGGAGGCTTTTGAGCCAATGCCGAGCTGGCCCTTTGAGCTTGAGGGGTAGATATTTTATGGCGTGGAGATCATCTCCTCTAGCCATGTGTATGTGTAGTATGTAATCCTCTATCCAGACTCCAGGGTCTGTTGTTCCGTCGTATGCCTCTATGTTTATGGGTTTGAACCCTGCTGGAAATTCATGGTCCAACACCTCATCGGTGAAACATAGTGGGTGTGCGGCGCCCCTGTATTTGGGTGTGCCGCTGTCTTCGAACACTTGGCGTGTTGTGTTGCTTCCTGGGGCCCTCTGTTTTGGCCCGTAAATGGACCTGGCTGGGCCATCTGTTTTCCCAGGATCATGAGTTGGCTTGTGTGCGGCGCCGCTTGTCGCTTTTGGCCTGTCATTTGGCCGTCTATCCGGCCAGGCGGCCTCTTTGTTCTTTGATTGTCGGGGCTCTATGGCTTCCTCGTCAAATTCTGGCAGCAGCTTGCGCTTCGGGTAGCTCTTTGTTTGGTGGCCATTGCCATATTTGTCTGCGGTCTTGAGTACTTTGCTCCACCTCATTCTAAGTATGTCTTCCGCTGTTTTGAGCTTCCGTTTATCCTTCTTCAGACTTCTTGCAGTGGCGACGAGTCTTTTGTGAAGGTTCTTATGCATTGGTGGTGTGTCCGGCGTGAGGTCGTCTGGACTGTTGGTTTCGCCGAGCATGGATTGATTATCCGATTCGTCCTGTTCGGACGGTTGCTTGGTTGCATGTTCGTCGTCCACTGGTTTGCCCTGCTCTATTGCTGGCTCAATAGGAGCACTGTTTTTGTCTACGTCGCTGTTTTGGCTGTGTGTCGGCAGGATTATCCTTTTCCGCGCCCCGTTGTTCCTCGCTATCGTTTCCTTTTGGGGTGTCCACCATATATACGTCATTGGTTGGGGTGGCCTTCCAGTGTTCGGTGAGCGCTGGTTCTTGATCGTCTCCAGCATCGTCGTCCATACCGTCGATGTCTTCGGAGTCGTAGTCTAGCATGTCGGTTAGATCGTCAACAGTGGCTACAAAGTGGGTGGTGGGTGGGTCTTGAATTTCTTCGTCGTCCGCATCCCAACCATCCTGGCCGTAGTCCGGCCAGGGCTCTCCGGACAGCGAGAGATGCTTTAGCGAATTTAGGATGTCGCCAAAGGGTGAGTGCTGAAAGATGTCCGCAGCGGTGAACTCCATGATCGGCGCCCAATCGGATTCGATTGGCAGGGGCGCAGGAGGTTCGGAGTCCGGTGGGGAGTCCGGCACTTCGGAGTCACGAGCTTTATAAGGGACAAGGTCAGCGTTCGGCTCTATCGCCGTAGAAGTTGCAGCCCCCGAGGCGGTGTCCAGCCACCCGTCCTCGATCTACGCAATCGGCTCTGAGCTATGGGTCAGAGCGAATTCATGTGCAGCCTCCAAAGTACTGTCCGGCGGCAGAGCTAGATCATACCCATCGTGACAGTGTGGCACGCTCGGCTGCGGCTTGGATCCATCGAAGATCAAGTCTCCGCGGATATCCGCCGTGAAGTTTAGGCTTCCAAATCTGACCTGATGGCCAGGGGCGTAGCTTTCGATCTGCTCCAGATGGCCAAGTGAATTGGCCCGCAGTGCGAAGCCGCCGAATACGAAGATCTGTCCAGGGAGAAAAGTCTCACCCTGGACGGCGTTGTTGATTGAAGAAGCCATCAAGCCTATCGGTGACGACACAGAGGAACTCTCAATGAAAGCACCAATGTCGGTGTCAAAACCGGCGGATCTCGGGTAGGGGGTCCCGAACTATGCGTCTAGGCGGATGGTAATAGGAGACAGGGGACACGATGTTTTTACCCAGGTTCGGGCCCTCTCGATGGAGGTAAAACCCTACTCCTGCTTGATTGATATTGATGATATGGGTAGTACAAGAGTGGATCTACCACGATATCAAGGAGGCTAAACCCTAGAAGCTAGCCTATGGTATGATTGTTGTAATGGTTGTTGTCCTACGGACTAAAACCCTCCGGTTTATATAGACACCGGGGAGGGCTAGGGTTACACAGAGTCGGTTACAATGGTAGGAGATCTACATATCCGTATTGCCAAGTTTTCCTTCCACGCCAAGGAAAGTCCCATCCGGACACGGGACGAAGTCTTCAATCTTGTATCTTCATAGTCTTGGAGTCCGGCCGATGATGATAGTCCAGGACTCCCTCAATGCCGCTCAAAATGTTATTCATCTCTATTTTAAAATCGAGCTCTGCACCTCTATAAATCCCTGCTTCCCTCTGCGAAGGGCCTATCTATTTACTTTTATGTTGAGTCATCACCTAATTATTAAAAAGCACCCGCTGGAGAGCACACTGTCATTTGCATTCATTACTATTAGTTTATATTGGGTATGACTTGACTGGATCTCTTTTACCATGAATTACAATGTTTAGTCAGTCCTTGATCTTTAAAGGTGCTCTGCATTTATGTTTTGCGGTCTCAGAAAGGGCTAGCGAGATACCATCTTGTTATATCATATTATTATTGTTTTGAGAAAGTGTTGTCATCCGAGTTTTATTATTATTGCTCGCTAGCTAATTATGCCATTGATATGAGTAAATATGAGACCTAAGTGTTATTGTGAGTATGGTTAGTTCATAATCTTTGCTAAAAACTTGAATGTTGGCTTTACATATTTACAACAACAAGAGCAAATAGAGTTTGTAAAAGTTTTTCTTTATCACTTTTAGTTTATCAACTGAATTGCTTGAGGACAAGCAAAGGTTTAAGCTTGGGGGAGTTGATATATCTCCAACGTATCTACTTTTCCAAACACATTTGCCCTTGTTTTGGACTCTAACTTGCATGATTTGAATGAAACTAACCCAGACTGACGCTATTTTCAGCAGAACTGCCATGGTGTTGTTTATTGTGCAGAAAACAAAAGTTCTCGGAATGACCTGAAAATCCACGGAGATAACTTTTGGAAAATATAAAAACTACTGGCAAAAGAATCAAGGCCAAGGGGCCCCACCCTGTCCACGAGGGTGGGGGCGCGCCCTCCCCCCTGGGCACGCCCCCCTGTCTTGTGGGCCCCCTGATGCTCCACCGACCTCAACTCCAACTCCATATATTCCATTTCGCGGAGAAAAAAATCAAAGAGAAAGTTTCATCGCGTTTTACGATACGGAGCCGCCGCCAAGCCCTAATCTCTCTCGGGAGGGCTGATCTGGAGTCCATTCGGGGCTCCGAAGAGGGGGATTCGTCACCGTCGTCATCATCAACCATCCTCCATCACCAATTTCATGATGCTCACCGCCATGCGTGAGTAATTGCATCGTAGGCTTGCTGGACGGTATGGGTTGGATGAGATTTACCATGTAATCAAGTTAGTTTTGTTAGGGTTTGATCCCTAGTATCCACTATGTTCTGAGATTAATGTTGCTATGACTTTGCTATGCTTAATGCCTGTCACTAGGGCCCGAGTGCCATGATTTCAGATCTGAACCTATTATGTTTTCATGAATATATTTGTGTTCTTCATCCTATCTTGCAAGTCTATAGGCACATATTATGTGTTATGATCCGACAACCCTGAAGTGACAATAATCGGGATACTTCTCGGTGATGACCATAGTTTGAGGAGTTCATGTATTCACTATGTGATAATGCTTTGTTTTGGTACTCTATTAAAAGGAGGCCTTAATATCCCTTAGTTTCCACTAGGACCCCGCTGCCACGGGAGGGTAGGACAAAAGATGTCATGCAAGTTCTTTTCCATAAGCACGTATGACTATATTCGGAATACATGCTTACATTACATTGATGAACTGGAGCTAGTTCTGTGTCACCCTATGTTATAGCTATTACATGAGGAATCGCATCCGACATAATTATCCATCACTGATCCAATGCCTACGAGCTTTTCACATATTGTGCTTCACTTATTTACTTTTCCGTTGCTACTGTTACAATTACTACAAAACTATTATCTTTACTTTTACCATTGTTACCTTTGTTATCATACTACTTTGCTACTAAATACTTTGCTACAGATACTAAGTTATCTAGGTGTGGTTGAATTGACAACTCAACTGCTAATACTTTAGAATATTCTTTGGCTCCCCTTGTGTCGAATCAATAAATTTGGGTTGAATACTCTACCCTCGAAAGCTGTTGCGATCCCCTACACTTGCAGGTTATCACGTGGCTGCTGGCAATAGGGAAGATGATCTGAGGCGGCGAAAGGAAGTCAGCAGGGGGAATCTCTGCTGCAGTGAACGCTTTCATCGATGGTGCACCTCAGGTGAGGTGGATGACGGCACGGAAGGAGCAGGACATAACACATAGAGTTTTCTTTGACACCTATCTGAAAATGAAGTAATTCTGTAAGGGCTCCTTAGGATTGGAGGATTATATAAACGCAGGGACAGGAAAAATACAGGAATAGGATTGGAATGCATGTGCAAAAAAGAGCATTTACAAACATAGGATTTCTGTCAACTTGAGAGTTTGGTTCACATGAATTGGAAGAACACGGGAATGGAGAAACATGGTCAAATTAAAGTCAAACCACGTGAACATGAAAAAAATAAGAATCTTATTATGCCAGTAATGCAATTAGTCCTGTTCTCCATGCATATTAATTGAAAAAGACATCCAGGTGGATATTCAAATTCCTACATTTTTTCTTTGAAAGAGACACCAAAGGAAAAAATCCTCCAGTTTTCCTTTGCTCCATTCCTTCTAACCAAATGCACGAACAGTAGTACCATAGTAAAGTTTCCAATTCCTATGTTTTCCTTCACTTTTTCTTTGAACCAGTGGCAATTCTAGTAGGCAGTCTTCAACAGGCTGAGGCCTGACCTCAAAATATTTTGTGAGCTTACATTTGGTCCACATTAGTATCATATAATGGCTATCTTGCTAAACCAATTAAAATTGTGGTTCAAAAGATCATTTAGTTTTCTCCCTGTTAACTTTGTGACCACGATTCATTTATTTCTAGATTGGCAACTGCTTAGAACCAAAGGATCCCTGAGGGATCGACATGAATGCAGAGTAACAAAGTGATTTGACGAGTGTACAACCTCTTTGGCATAGCCTTGTCGACCTCAGCTAAGGGAGTCCTGGATTAAGGGGTCCTCAGATGGCCGGACTATGTAGCGTGGGCCGGACTGATGGGCTTTGAAGATACAAGATAGAAGACTTCTTCCTGTGTTCGGATGGGACTCTCCTTTGTGTGGATGGCAAGCTTGGCGTTCGGATATGTAGATTCCTTTCTCTGTAACCGACTTTGTATAACCCTAGTCCCCTCCAGTGTCTATATAAACCAGAGGGTTTAGTCCGTAGAGGTAATCATAATCATACAGGCTAGACTTCTAGGGTTTTAGCCATTACGATCTCGTGGTAGATCAACTCTTGTAACACTCATATTCATCAAGATCAATCAAGCAGGAAGTAGGGTATTACCTCCATAGAGAGGGCCCGAACCTGGGTAAACATCATGTCCCCCGCCTCCTGTTACCATCAACCTTAGACGCACATTTCGGGACCCCCTACCCGAGATCCGCCGGTTTTGGCACCGACATTGGTGCTTTCATTGAGAGTTCTGCTGCGTTGTCACCAAAAGGTTTGATGGCTCCGTCAATCATCTACAACAATGCAGTCTAGGGGGAGGTTTTCCTCCCCGGACAGATCTCCATATTCGGCTCCTTCGCACTGCGGGCCAACTCGCTTGGCCATCTAGAGCAGATCGACAGCTACGCCCCTGGCCATCAGGTCAGATTTGGAAGCTTGAATTACGTTGCCGATATCCGCGAAGACTTGATATTCGATGGATTCAAGCCCATGGCAGCCGCTCCCTGCCACCACGATGAACGTGACCTAAGTCTCTCATCGGACCGTGCCTAGGATATAGCGCATGTAACTGCTCTGGCCCTGGATCTGGAGCAGATTGTGCCGTTCGAGGACGGGAAGCTCAACCCCGCCATGGAAGCCGCAGACTCAGCGGCGTTAGAGCCGCACACAGATCCAACCTCGAGCGGGGCCTGTGTCACCGGAACCTCGGATTCGTCTTCGGCCATAGGTTCCGAACTGCGTGCATCCGCTCCCATCGAACCTGATCAGGCGCCGACTGCTGAATTCAGTTCCGCGGACATCTTCTAGCACTCACCTTTAGGCGATGTGCTAAACTTACTAAAAGCCCTCTCCTTATCAGCGGACTCTCAGCTAAACTGTATCCGGTTTGGTTTGGAAGCTGATGACAGAGAAGTCCGCTTCCCACCCACCACAAGCCACTGTCGAAGACTTAACCGACATGCTCGATTACGGCTCCAAAGACATCGACGGTATGGACGATGATGCCGGAGAGGAGCAGGCACAAAAACCACCGCTTACAGGGCGCTGGACAGCCACCTCCTCGTATGACGTATACATGGTGGATACACCCAAAGAGAACAACGGCGACAACAAAAAGGATCCAGTCGAGGATAAACCTCCTGTGATACAGCCAAAGCGCCAACGTCAGCGGCGCCGCTCTAAACCATGCCATGGAAAAAACAGCAATACCGACACAGGAGGAAATAATACTCCGGACGATGTCGAAGACAACGAAGACCCCATTGAGCCAACTTCCGAATAGGATGAACGGGAGGATGGGCAAGTCAGCCCTAATAAACAGGCCGTTATTGAAGACTCAGAGAATAGTAATTATCTTCCACCCTCCGAGGATGAGGTGAGCCTCGGTGATGAAGACTTTATCATGCGTGAGGTGCCCGTCGATCAAGAGCGCTTTAAGCGCCGGCTAATAGACACTGCAAGGAGCCTAGAAAAGAAGCAGCAACAACTTCAAGCTGATCAAGATCTACTCAATGACAGATGGACTAATGTCCTGGCATCCAAGGAATATGGCCTCGAGCGCCCAACCAAAAGTTACCTGAAACGCAAATTGTTACCCCAATTCAATGACGTGGCGCTGGAGCCCGTCCTACCAGCGCATAATGCGGCTGACCGGCCACTGCGTGGCCGGGACAAAGAGGCAACTCAAGCTGAACACTAGCCCGCACTACCTCACCGTAAAAACAGAGACACAACAGCTCGGGGATACACATATAACCTGTGGCATGACCTGGAAAAAAAAGCAGGTCAGACCAGATCGATCTATGGATCGCGGGGGCGTGCCCGGATGCGCGATGATGGCCATCCGGCCGGACATGACAAACATAACCATGCCCGAGCCAAAAACCGCATACGAACTCCATCTGAGCTACGTCCCGATTGGCCCGATATAGAGGTGATGCACACCCCCTCTGCTTCACTGATGAAGTAAGGGAACATTAATTCCCGAAAGGGTTTAAACCCGTGAACATCGAATCATATGATGGGACAACATACCCCGCGGTATGGATTGAGGATTTTCTCCTCCATATTCATATGGCCTGCGGTGATGATCTTCACGCCATCAAATACCTCCCGCTAAAACTCAAGGGACCTGCTCAGCACTGGTTGAACAGTTTGCCCGAAAACTCAATTGGTAGCTGGGATGACTTGGAAGATGCCTTCCTCGACAACTTCTAGGGTACATATGTCCGACCTCCGGATGCCGACGACTTAAGTCACATAGTTCAACAGCCTGGAGAGTCAGCCAGGAAATTCTGGACTAGGTTCTTAACTAAAAAGAACTAGATCATCGACTGTCTGGATGCCGAAGCACTAGCGGCCTTTAAACACAACATCCGTGACGAATGGCTCGCCCGACACCTCGGACAAGAAAAGCCAAAGTCTATGGAAGCCCTCATGACGCTTATAACCCGCTTCTGCATGGGCGAGAATAGCTGGCTAGCCCGTAGCAATAACAATACAAGCGAACCTGGCACTTCTAAAGCTAGAAATAGCAACGGCAGGCCCCGACGCAACAGACACAAGCGTCGAAGCAACGGTGACAACACCGAGGATACGATGGTCAACGCCGGATTCAGTGGCTCTAAGTCCGGTCAGTGATATAAAACAAAAATTCCGGGCTAGTCCAGCTTGGACCGCATACTCGATCGTCCATGTCAAATCCACGGCACTCCTGATAAACAAGCCAATTATACCAACAGAGACAGTTGGGTTTTTAAACAGGCCGGCAAGTTAAATGTCGAGAACAAGGAGAAGGGGTCGCAAAGCGAGGATGATGACGAGGAGGCCCGGCCACCGAACACAGGGGGACAAAAGAAATCCCCCCCAAGTTAAAACGGTGAGCATGATATACGCTACCCATATCCCCAAGAGGGAGCGCAAGCGCGCGCTCAGGGACGTCTACGCGATGGAGCTAGTCGCCCCAAAGTTCAACCCATGGTCGTCCTGCCCGATCACCTTCGATCGCAGGGACCATTCGACCAGTATCCGTCATGGCGGTTCAGCCGCACTGGTCCTCGACCCAATCATTGATGGATTCCATCTTACGTGAGTCCTCATGGACGGTGGCAGCAGCCTGAACCTGCTCTATCAAGATACAGTGCACAAAATGGGTATCGATCCCTCAAGGAACAAGCCCACCAAAACCACTTTTAAAGGAGTCATACCAGGTGTAGAGGCCCGCTGAACGGGCTCAATCACACTGGAGGTGGTCTTCGGATCCCCGGACAATTTCCGAAGCGAGGAGTTGATCTTTGATATCGTCCCCTTCCACAACGGCTATCACACACTGCTCGGACGAACCGCATTCGCTCGATTCAATGCGGTGCCACACTATGCTTATCTCAAACTCAAGATGCCTGGAGCAGGCGGTGTCATAACAGTCAATGGAAACATGGAACTCTCTCTTCGTACCGAGGAGCACACCGCTGCCCTCGCAGCAGAAGCACATAATGGCCTTTTCAGGCAGAACCTTAATTCGGCGGCCTAGCTCCCGGACACTATCAAACTAGTCCGAACTACTCTGCAGCAGGACAGTCTAGCTTGTCAAGAGCTTGACTAGCAATTCGGCCCCCATCCTAGTCCCGGCCAAACGGCGGCATTCGTACCGTGCGTACATAACTACGCACTCAAAATACCATGGGCATAGACTGAGGCACAGCTAGATCGTGGTCCATAATACGGCTTAAGCTCCCCTAGACCCACATACTTTCACTTTTTATTTTTCTTTTCAGGTTTCTTTTTTTTCCCAGGCCTTTCCTGGTGGCCTGATTGTCGGACCTATCAAGGGACGTATACACCAAGACGGCAAGAAACATTGATGTATAAGGGAATTTCTAGGTGGTCTCTTTAAACGATCGTTATGCCTATTTTAAGGACCCGCACGCAACTCTCCCTTGGTCGTGGCATGTTAAATAGCCCTGTTTGTTATCGCACTACTTGTACAAATACGCTTTGACGTATTAATCAAACTATAATGGAAAATAGTTTGCGGCCCAATTTCTGCGACATTAGCCTATTACTTCATTTTTCTTTTTCTTGATATTCTTATCAATTGCACCCATACACTCTGATACACCTTAATTCGCCAGGGGCTTCATCACACTCCATAATACGGCAACAAAGTCTGAACACTTTTTTACAGTATAGTTCGGCACCCCAAACTTTAGCATTATATGCATCGGCTCTGAATCATGTCTTTGGTCAATAGTTGGGTTGCCCGGCTCCTGTGCTTACTACTTTACGTTCCACTATATTGGCTAGGGTAGTAAAGGGAGAACTATGATGATTGTGTCCTGGTTTATCTGGATGAGCACCTCAGTAGAGAAAGCCGAAAACTGACTGTCATGATGCGGCGTGAGCCGGTCAGCTGTTCGAGGGGTTACAAATCTTTTGAGATTTTTTCTGCATTACCCGATGAGTCGGTTTTTATCCGATCAGGTGTTTACAACACGCCAAGTTCGGACGTACGAATACTAGGGGCTGCGCCTTACATTTCTATTTGTCAAACTCATATGGCTAAGTGAGGGTGATAAAGCCACATAGTCCGATTGCCTGGTTTGTCGCGCTGAACACCTCCTTTAAGGACCAAACTCTGGGATAAAGAGTGTTTAGATTCATCCCGAACACCCGAGTACTACCTACGTGGGGGCTGAAGCCGACGACTGGCCAACTCTCAAATTTAACAAAATGGCCGCACGGGAGGTAAAATTTTAAATAATAGGCATTATATACATAACGGCTCTGTTTCATAATACAGGAAGGGACAATATGAATGACTTCATTCAAAGATAATGTCTTTTGAACACTGCCCCTCTACAATGCGGGATCCCTTCAGGACATCTTCAAAATACCGCTCGGGCGTGCGATGCTCCTTGCCAGCGGGCGGTCCCTCGGTCGCAAGCTTCTCGGCGGCCATCTTCGCCCACTGTATCCTGACTCGGGCGAAGGCCATTCGCGCGCCTTCGATGCAGACCGACCGCTTGATGGCATCAAGCCGAGGGCAGGCATTGACCAGCCGCTTCACGAGCCCAAAGTAGGTGTTGGGTATGGCTTCAGCAGGCCATAGATAGATTATTAAATCCTTCATGGCTAGTTCGGCCACCCTATGCAGTTCGACCAGCTGTTTTAGCTGATCGCTAAAGGGCACCGGATGTTCTAGCACAAGGTATTGCGACCAAAACAGCTTCTCTGTGGAGCTCCCGTCTTCGGCTTGGAAGAACTCCACAGCATCTGAAACGCTGCATGGCAGATCCACAAACGCCCCTGGAGAACTCCGAATCCGAGTCAGTAAGAGGAATATTTTATTCACATATTTGCTCTGCATAATAAAAGCCTTACCCCCCCCCCCCCCCCCCCCGCGCGCGCGATTTTTCTAGCCTCCTGGACTTCCTGGAGGGCGCCCTGGGCTTCAACCCGGGCATCATGTACTCTTTGGCGAGCGTTGGCAAGTTCGGACTCTTGATCCGCAATGTTGCGCTCCAAGGACTCGCATTTCTTCACGGCGTCCTGGAGCTCCTGCTGGACCTCACCGACCCTGGCCTCATGCTTTTCACGGCGGCTTGTTCCTTGGCTGCTCTCTCCTCGGCCTCGGCCAGCTCCTTTTTGAGAGCCTCCGCCTCGGTCGCTGCTCTTGCAAATAAAATGGCACTACGGTCATTACAAATCATCTATCCTTTCTGATATACAGAAGGTCATTACATACCTTGTTATCCTCTAGCTGCTTTTTCACGCGGCCGAGCTCTTCCTCGGCCCGCTCCAGAATCTGCTTCAGTCCGTAAACCTCAGCAGTATGAGAGGTCGCAGCCAGTAGCGACGCCTGCTTGTTCACATTAACTCATCTGGTTAGTCTCCTCAAAAGTTGTTTGATCCTCTGTCCGGCTTTTCTTTTCGAACATCGGACAGTGTCTCAGGGGCTGCTATCCATACTGTGACATTCTTTTTACATAATTGCGTTGCTTACCTCAAAGCCTGTTAGAAGGCTTGTGTAGGCTTCGGTTAGTCCGCTCTTCACGGAACGAATCCTCTCAACCACCGTACCCATAAGGCTATGGTGTTCCTCAACAATGGAAGCACTTTGCAGCACTTCCATTAGAGTGACCGACACCTCTGGCTGGACAGAGGTCATCGGCGAAATTGGCACACCTCCTCCTTTTGAAGGAGGCTGCTTGCCGGGTTCCAGAGCTGCATAGGTCTCCGTGACCGTATTCGACTGGGGGCCGAACTAAATATGGCCCCCATCGCTGGTCTCCATGAGGATTTCCTCCCCCATGTGTCCGACGACTAAGGTTTCACCATCCGGCGCACCCTGACGGTCTCCTGAGTATCACCCTGGCCTGGGATCCTTCAGGACAACACCTCGGTGTCATCCATGGCCTTAGGAGAGGAGGCCGCCGGAAGGGACCCGCCGTCCATCGCCTTCGGGTACAGCGAACCCCCCGAAGATGAGGATCGCTCGAGGTCGGACCGAGCCGGACTGCAAATGCATGATTCAACATGTTAAGACTATGAAATAGGGAGCCCGGATATATGAATGCGTCCGGGTTTTTGAGTACTCACGACTCGTCCAGGGGCTTGTCTCGAGGGTGCCGCTCTGGGCTGCTGTCGACATCCCACATGGAGTTATCCGCGAGGGAACCCATCCCCCTCTTGGACGCCTCTGCCTCCAGATTTGTGGAGGCCGCCCTCCTCTTCCTTCCCCCCTCAGGGGGAGAGTTGCTTTCCTCCTCTTCGTCCCCAGAGGCGGAGGAGTGAGTATCGGTGTCTTCGGATGTCACGTCCGAAGCACCCTTGCGACGGAGGCCACCTCTGGTCCCCTTGGCTTTCTTCCTGGCCTTCTTCTCCGGTGCTTGATAGGGCGCCGGAACCAGCATCTTCATTAGATGGGGAATTGCTGGGTCTTCGGGCAGCAGAGCCGGACAGTGAATCCACTCCACCTTCTTTGTCCAGCCCTGAGAGAATCAGTAGGGACGCTTAGGCGTCTTCCTCGAGTATGCAAGTAAAGGATACACCTCGAAAACATGAAAAAACTTACCGGACTAGCGGGATGGGCCAAGTTGTGCCCATGGTCCTCGGTCGTATCCAGCCACGTCCCGTTGGACTTGAAAAGCACCTTCCAGATGTCTTCGTGCGTAGTGGCAAAGAACTGTAGCAAGGTCTGGTGCTTGGCTGGATCGTACTCCCACAAATGGCAAGTACGGCTTTGGCACGGAATGATCCCGCGAACAAGCATCACCTGGATCACATTAACAAGCTTGATCTTCTTGTCCATCATGATCCCGATGCACGTCTGAAGCACTGTCAGCTCGTCCGACGAAGACCAGTCCAGGCACTTCTCTGTCCAGGAGGTGAGCCGCATCGGAGCTCCGGACTGGAATTCGGGAGCCGCAGCCCAGGTTGTGTCGCGCGGTTCTTTGATGTAGAACCATGATTGCTGCCACCTTTTGACGGTCTCCTCAAAGGAGCCTTCGGGCCATGTGACATTGGGCATCTTGCTCACCATGGCACCTCCGCACTCTGCGTGTTGGCAACTCACCACCTTCGGCTTCACATTGAAGATCTTTAACCACAATCCAAAGTGGGGTGGGATGCGGAGGAAAGCCTCACACACGGCAATGAATGCCGAGATGTTGAGGAAAGAATTTGGGGCTAGATCATAGAAATCTAGCCCGTAGTAGAACATGAGTCCGCGGACGAATGGGTGGAGAGGAAATCCCAGCCCGCGGGCGAAATGGGGGATGAACACCACCCTCTCATGGGGCTCCGGGGTGGGGACGATCTGTCCCTTGGCCGGAAGCTGGTGGGCGATTTTCTTGGCCAAATACCCAGCCTCTCGGAACTTCGAATGTCCTTCTCCATGACGGAGGAGACATCCACTTGCCCCGCGCTCCGGATCCGGACATGGTTGGAGTGCTTTCTTGGGGCGGAAAAGATGAGAACTTGGGCACTGGAGCTCGAGAATGGGGGAGGCAGAGAGAGAAGGCATGGGTGAAAGGGGTAAATCCTTATCTCTTTATAAAGGCAGGGAGAGGATTCAGACTTTTGGACTGTGCATGCACCGCAGCTAGTTCAAAAGCAGGAGAACACATATATCCAGACAAGCGGGACTAGGGTATTACGCATCTTTGCGGCCCGAACCTGGGTAAAACCCCTGTGTGCTGACTGCTAGGCCTGCTCTTCATGCAGCTAATCCCCCTCCGAACATAGAAGGGATCCTTGTGACCCCATAGGTGTTCGTTTCCCCAACATTTGTAGGCCCACAAGTCAGCCTCCAAATCTGGTGGGTCCTAGCTAGCAGGGGGAATCATTTTTTTTCATAATAACGTGGAACTTCCTTGCGTGCGAAGAAGTTTTCTGGTTTTTTTATTTCTCCTTTTTCGAGTTAGAATAAAAAGAAAACAATTTAGCATCTTTGGTACAATCTATATTTTCACGTAAAGGATCATAATAAAGCTGGTGGGTCCTAGCTGTCAGGGAGAGGAAACTTTTTGTTTCCGCGTAATAAAGGAAGCACTTCCTTGCGTGCAAAGAGGTAGCTGGTGGATAAAACCTGTCAGGGGGAGAAATTATGTGTTTTCGCATAATACGGGGGCACTGGCTGCATGCGGCCATGGGCCCTATGGGTCCCTACTGTCAGCCACTCCACGTACATGCCTCTTCCTATGGCAATCGTTTGTTGACAAAGTTGACCACGCCGTGCCTTGATAACCAATGAAGTGAACGATGGCGAGTCCTAGGAAGGGAATGACCTGGAGCCGGCGAAGACACGACAGTGGATGCCCATGTGGAGGGGAGTACGAGGGTTCACTGGTTCGGCTGTGATGTGAGGCTGATGTCGCCGGAGAAGAACAGGAGGTGTTGGTGAGTAGAGGAATGGCTTGGATGTCGTTTGGGAATAGGGTGGACCGGTGAAGCCTGTGTGGCAGCATAGCTGACCACGAGAGCCAGTAGCAGGCGGTACCGTTGGTGATGGTTTGGGCGGGTGAAGCAAGAATATCCGAGATTGAAGAAGCACTATAGCCGTTGGATGAACATCCAATTGCCACTGCTACTAGAATGTCTTGACTATAAGTTGACAAAGCCTTCTGTACGCCTTAGTAGGTCCAAAGTCTTCCATACGCATCACTGACTATAATTCTAAAAAAAATAGTAGGCCCACAGGTGAGCATCACATCTGTTGCAGAGAACATATAGCCCATTTGCGATTTGTAATAATGTACAGCCCATTTTTAAATTCTAATGGAATTTACTACAACCCATTTATGGTCTGTTAAAATTACAGCTCATTTTCTAGCTAGGACAATGATTAATAAATTTCAACCAACCGCTCAAAACAGAATGCAACAAAAAATCCACATTTTGATAGGATCCGAAATATTTTTGTCCCGAAATTTTGAGTCAGATTAATATAATTTCAAAATGAATTTGTATTGTGTAAAAAATCTAAAAAAAATATTGCGCGCACAATAAGTAATGAAATTAAAATTTTCAAATTCAAAAAATAATATTTTTGAAACTAATTACCTGTTTGTTGTGTTTCTGTATATTTACAGCCAAGTTTTTATAATTACATCCCATTTATTATTTTTTAAAGCCCATTTTCTTGTTAGGCCTAATGCATCCCTCCTAGTTAAGATTTACAACCCAGCGGGGCGGAGAATAACAAGTTGACCTGGGTTCGGTACTCCGCAAAAATATATAGCTGGGCTAGCCATTTTCACCTTGAAAAAGTAACATATAGCCTAAATATTTGGTCGACATAAAATAATAGCCTGGGCTAGACGGGCCACAGCCCACTCAGTTGATACCCTGCTCCTCTGAACAACAACAAAAACATCAGTCAAAAAAAACTACGCTTACACCTAAAAAACAAATACTGCTCGAGCTGATGGGTCCCAGTTGTCGGCCGCTCCTTGTGCAATTCTCGCGTTTATTGACTATATAGGTTGACAATGGTGTGGAACCATGATGTCAGGAAACTAGGAGGAAGCAAAAAAATTATAGTTGTATATAATAAGGAGGAACTTGCAGACGTACGGCTATGGCCCTGGTGGGTCCCTACTGTCATCCTCTCCAAGTAAAGTTATGTCTTGATTCCTCATGTTCGTTGACCATGTTGACAATGCTCGGCGCCACGAGAGCGCAACAAATCGAAGGACGACGGAGAGGGCCTCACGGGCCCTACAAATGGTCTGATATAGCGCTCACTGCTCATTTAGGAAGCCATGATCATCGGACACCTATGAGTACGTTCGTGAGACTGAGCCAGCATGAAATGGTAAGGTCGCGCCTAGGAGCTCTGGATTGTTTCATACATGTATTAAGATACAAGTGCAATTTACTCGTCACCGGAAACAACGCGTAAAATACAGGCGTAATGAAACCGACGGCCCGAGGTCTGTAACAAAAACCCGCGAGTTACGCGTGTAATTTGAGAGACCGGTGTATATTTTACTAGTCGAAATTGACCAATCAAGCGCTTCGCCCAAGACCATCTGCTTTTATTCACTAGCATCATTTTTACAAGCGCTTTTGGTTGGAAAATGATGATCCAATCACAACCTAAGATGATGAGTTATTCGGAAGATCATATGGTTTCACCTCTAACCTACCGGAGTTGTCGTATAGGCTATGAATGAAACATAAGATGATAAACTTCTTAAGCACACAAACAATAGAAGAGGATGATCTTCTTAACATGCAAATCACTAGCATTAGATCAACACGCAAAACAATATGAAGCATTATTCTCAGGAGGCACGGTGAACAGCTCATGATGTCGCATGCCACAACATTCCAAGCTCAACTTTGCAATCAAACTCACAAGGCCTGGCATTACATAGAAAACATTCAGAACAAACTCTTAAAATAACTTACATAAGTCAACATTCATGTGACTATGCATCTCAGCAGAGTAAATATTTACTTCTGAACTGAACATAGGAATAGGAAAAGACGATTGACGATGCTCACAACAAAGGGCATCCCACTCCAAAATATCAAATGCATGTCTTCTGGCTAACATCAGTGAGCAAAATGACAAGGTTTTCCAATTCCAATATATTAAACTAATGTCTTCTTGCTAACATCAATGATTAAACTTTGACAAGCTTTTCCCATTCAAAATATGTAATGCCTATGATTGTGGAACGGGCTGGGTTTGTCATCAGTTTGCACATTGAAATGGCGCATGGAGCCAGATTAACCAGCGTATTTTTTTTGTGTACCACTAAAATCAAACAATGTCTTGTGTAGCACAGTGAATTTTGTATTTATATGTTGCAAGAAAACAAAGACACACTAGCACACACATAATATTTATATGTTGCGTTATGGTTTATTTATATGTTGCAAGGCATTGAACATGTTGGCAGCTCCATTCAAGTAGATAGTCCGGTGGCTCAAGGTGACGATGTATTATTAGAGAACCATTCGATGTATTGTGCATGATGAAGTATTATGTAGGACAAGAACCATCTAAACATTTTGTGCAGTTCCACTGAAATCAAACTGAGCATCCCTGTCTGCATAAATATAGAAAAAGTGTGATGAATATAATAGTGGTACTAGTTGATTAAACATACGCTTACAACTATAATCATCTTCATTATCTTAACAGGAAAAGATAGCAATACAATAGCTTCAATTAAACATTTATTCAAAACAATACAACAATATAAGTAGCACAACATAACAAAGCAAAATCATGTGGAGGAAGGCCGCCACGATCACACGGTACCCAAAATGAGTTGTGCTCTGCACGTACGCGCCGCATCGACCCCTTTCCCTTTCCGCTCGATATCTCCGACGATGTGGCCAGTTTCCGTCGAGAACTAGGGGGAAACGGCTTGGGGCGATCCACCGGTCCACCCCGAGGCCAGCCACAGGCAGTCCGCATAGGGTGTGTGTGTGGGTGAGTCAGTCCAGGTCAGTCACCCGGACACGGGCCGCATCGGCATCGCCTTCCCCATAAAAAAGGCCTCCCTCGCCTCCGGGCGGAGCTTTCGAAGCTCCTTCCCCCTCCCCCTCCCCCTCCCCACCTGCGCTGTGGCCCCACCCACCTCGCAACCATCACCACCGCCCACCATTCCCACCGCCGTCGCCCCTATATCCACTCCCCCGGCCACTCTCCCCCCTCGCACCCGCCGCCCGCCCGTGCTCCTCCTCCACTGATTCCTCCTCACTGCTGCTCTCTCTCCCGGGGTCGCCGCCGCCGCCACGAGATCTCGGGCCATAGTGTGTCTTTGTTTGTACTATATATGTATGTATGTATGTATGTATGTATGTATGTATGTAGTGCAGCGAAAGTGTGGAGAGTGCAAACCCTAGCGAACAAGCACTGAGGCTCCAGCTTATATAGTACTCGTGTATACTACTAATATAGTGGAGTGGTTTTCTTTTTCTCTCCATAACAATCGTTTTAAATTGTGTAAGTACGAAACAAAATTCTTTATTTAACGGACCAGTGAAGAAAACTACTCCCTCCGTCCCATAATATAACAGCGTTTTTGACACTACACCAGTGTAAAAAATGCTCTTATATTATGGGACGGAGGGAGTACTTACGATCAACTAACGATCCACGCGTCCTGGTTGCACTTTCTGTCCTTCACATGCGGTACACTATCCTCTGTTAAGTGAACAATCAGATACATGCCAAATTAATTATCGGAAAGGTGTGAGAGTGTGTACAAATAAAGAATTTTAATTTCAATTATCGGAAAGGTTTGAGAGTATGTATAGTTTGCCCTCTCTCAATAATTATGGTTTGTTGTGTTCGGCCTAAACTTGGTCAAACTTTACAAAGTTTGACTTCAGTCAAATCTAATATGCAGAGTAAATAAGAACGGAGGGGTACTACGTCTATTCGAGTTTTTAGTCCACACCATATTTTTAATCAAAGTCTGAACACATATTTAGTTAATAGCTAGACAAATAAAATTACAGGGGAGCTGAAGTTACAGGGGAGCTGAAGACAAAGTTATGAGAAGGCTTAGAAATCAATACAAAACTTATGCTCTTAGTACCAACGTCGATGCTTCTTCGAGGAAACATTTGGTTCATAGCCAATTCTGTGATAAAATTGCACCAACGTGAAAGACGACTGCGTCTCCAACGCAACCAACGTGAATTGATGAAGGATATCATCTTTGTGGGTAACAAGCAAAGAGCATTGATGGAAGATAGCTTGTTTTTCGTCAAAAATCGACCAGCATCACCAGCCGATGCAACCATGAGATTCAGCCATGAGCATCGATAAGTCATCATGGTGATGCATCATCCATTTGGCATCAAGTTTGGGTGAGGAACCAATGAAGTTTGACAAAACCTCACTGTGGTCTGTTTGTTCTTGGTAATCAAGCTTGAGGAAGGAAGAACCACGTGGCAGAGGACAGTGAGGTGGAACAACAATGGCCATTCAAGTTTGTGTAGTTCCACTAAAATTGAGGAAGACATGCCCGGGTATGGAGATATGCATCGCTATTTTGCAAAAATATAAAAAAGGGATATAGTGTTTTTACTTTATTTTGGCAGTGGTACAAGATTAGACTAGCCACAATGGAGAGTAACATACACTAGTAACATACGCATATCCCTAGACTATGTTACTACATTCATAGTGGGTAGTAACATATTAGGTTATAGACTCATATTGCATTGGAACATGTGATGTTACAGTAACTAGCTAAGTTACTCAAAATTACCTCTCTGCTCATTAACTCATTGCCACATAAGCAAATTTGCTGAGTTATACTCGATGTTACTATTGAAGTTCCTCCCACTGTGGCTAGTCTTAACAACGACATCTCAATTGTCAACAAGAATTAATGAAAAGTACACCAACAAACAGAAGCATCATGATTATCTTGATGGGAACTAAACCAGGATACCTGAGAAAAAAAGCAGGGCAGAAGCATTACTTAAAAGGGACGTCACTTTAACATGGGCATTGCTTCATTTAACCAGTGATAGTATTAGATTAGCAGTAGCAATAGGAGCATACGGATAATGACCGCACAACCACCATGTACTTTTTGTCAAAAAAACATGTATACCTCCACCAAGGCATAAACCAGGACAACTTTTTGAGTGGCCTTTCCTCTATGATATTAAAAAATAGGTGATGTTGGACCAGCCGACGAACCCTAGCTAGTGTACATGGGGGGCTGGGGAGTAGTAGCATAGAAGAAAACCCGCATGAAGCGACCTGGGGAGCTGGACCAGTACAATGAAGCATGAAATCCAAAAGAAGTTATACACTTATACCTCAAGTGGGCGAGATGTCGCTTAGGCGGGCAAGCAAGATCTGCCCACACAATGGTAGCGAACAAGGGCATGGAGGACCTTCGTCCGCGCCAGTGCCAACTCATAGAGGACAGTGTGCATCATCTTCCTCCAGCGCTGACAGCGACAACGTCAACGTTGCACCTCCTCACCTGCCACAGCGGACGGGATTTTGTCGGATCTGTGACCGCCGCTAAGGAGAGAAATAGAGTGGACACTGTCATCTTGTTTAGATATGGAGAGGGTGAGAGAGCCAGACGTGAGAAACCCTATCAAATAAGAGGCTATATATACAATGGAGTAAAAAATCTCTTAGGAGTGGTTTCAAATAGAATACGCGCGTTCCCGGAAAAAAGAAACAAAAACTGGCGGACAAATCTTTCTTTAACGTACCAAGAAAGAAAACTCGATCAAAAACACACCCCCACTTCCAGGTCGCAGTTTGTATTGCTCACATGTTGTCCCCAACCCTCCATTATTAAGTGAACAAATTAAAAGGTCAGATTATTACGTATGTAAGCTGCCTTTTCGTGTACAAATGTGCTCCATCGTGTACTCGCGGGTATCTCGGTGGCAGAGTGAGTGTGTGTACATTTCTTCTTGTATGGCATACTCCATTTATCTCACTTCATATAGTTTCCCACTCCTATGATATTCCTATCCTAGGAACAAAATGAGGTGGTACTAAGTTTGTGTGTGTGTAGGGAGAACGAGACATCGATGGTGTGTACAAGTAGTAGCGAGAGTCGTCGCGCACACACACATAGACATAGACATGCATATCCGTGTTTACGTAAAATTCCATCTCCATCTCCATCTCCATCTCCAATCATATTTCTCCAACTAGCACATTATTTACGTTATTAATTATATCCAAAGCAATATTTACGTACAACATCTCTTGTTTGCGGGCGTCCGGACCGCTGCCACGCCCGCTCCTGACCGCCCTGGCCAACCCGAACCCTCCTCATCACCCATGCGTGCTTCCCGCCCGAAACGGTCAGTGCCGCATTCATGCCCGGCCAAAGCGGACATGACCTCTCACTGGCGCCGACATTGAAGCGGCCCGCCGGCCGAGAGAGCGCTGCCCGCGCCGCTTCCTGATGCACACGGCTGCTCCGCATTCAAACGTTGCCATGGCCGGCCACAACATGCATGTAAAAAGTTCTTGGGGTTCCGTGCTACAGCTAGCTGTCCTCCCCCTCCTCATCAATCTCTTCTATTAGTGCTAGTACTCCATGGCGCGATCCATCGACAAGCAGACTAGAAAGTTATCGTATACTACTTGGCTTGCGGTGAGTGGCATGCCGAGCAACTGTGTGGGGTGGAAACATGGAGGAGGGTGAGACACGAATGCGACAGAAGTGATTTAAACGTTGGTTTTTCTCGATGGCGCGATCCAACGAAACGAAATGTTGGTTTCCAAAAGAATATTGTAGTGCATTAGAGAGATAGAGTGATGGTTTGCTTCTTCCGTCCAATAACTATAGTCACTATTACTGCAGCGGTAGAGCATCATAGAGCGCCTGCACTCTTATTTACTTATTCTGTGATAAAACTAACTTTCTCCACTCTTACACCGGAGGAGTACGGAACACGGCAGCCCAGTGACTACATGGCCCACCTCCCACTATCACCACATTCCTTGGACATTGTGCGACACCTCCGGTCCTTTTTTCTTTGTGTAGTAGTACATTTTACCACATGACCCACCATACACACTCACACACTACCTCTATCCCCTATGTAATTTATGCATGATACTAGTATATGATACTCCCCACTATGAGTAGCCTTATACCATACAAAAAAGGACTGGAGGGAGTACGAAGCTTTCTGATTTTATTTCATGTATGTATCCTGACTCCAAGGTTACCTCGTTACAACATTCCATAAAATACAAAGGAAAACTAACATGCATGCTGATGCATCTCAATCATTCGCAGATCATAGCCAATATTTACTTCACAACTAAAGACAAAAGTTGCGAGAGTGTGTACAGAAAAACTACTGATGGGGTCTATGCCGTAAACCCTAAACCCTAAATAGGATTTAATTTCTTGGCTAGGTAGAACCTGTCGAAGGAAAGAAGCCTGGCACCCTCAGATCATACGATGCTTTTGTGCAGTTCCACTAAAATATCAAGCTGAGCATCCCTGTTGGCAAAGATATTGAAGAAGTGTGATTAGAATAATAGTAGTGGCACTGGTTCATGACACATAAACTCATCACAAATAGAAGCCGGTAGAAGTAGAGAAAGATCCACATCGAGATGGAGCTACATGGGGAGCTGCGGCAGTGGAGCAAGCCGGCTTCAAAAAGAAGTTGTACCTGCGACGTCGGGGTGTAGCTAGAAGGGCAGTTGGGAGGCGGCATCAGCCCATACCACGGGGACCCCCGATTAGGACACACCGACAATGGGTTTTCTCCCTCGTTGCTGTCGACCGCGTCTACGCAGAACATCATCCCCTTCCCCCAGCGGCGGGATCAGGCCGGATCTGTGAGCAACGGTGTGGCCACCATCATTCTATGCTTGTGAAGAGAGCAAACCAAGCAAGCAGGCTTGTAGCTTAGGCTCCTTCTAGTGTATATATAGTGGAGCGGATTTCTTTTTCTCTCCATATCAACCATTTTATATTGCGTATGTGTCATTGAAGAGTGAAATGATGGTTGCTTTGTCCGACTAACTTACTATGTGATTTGACTGCTCCTGGGTGGCCCCTACACATACTCCCCCTATGTGTATGAACATTCCTGAGTCTCACTTGTACTTATCTCTATTTTCTTGCATGACACGTAGACAGGATGCGCATAGAGGAATTTTGTTACTGCGCGTTGTCAGGTAGTACTACTAGTACCTACTCCCTCCTTCCGGTTCAGTACTAGTACTCCCTCTATCCTGGCTTATTGGTCCCCTTTGTACTCAATTCATGGGCTCGTTTTCCTCAAGAAATTATCTTTACCAACGTATTAATATCATAAATGCATGCATGAACAATGAATGATTAAACCTTGCATGGAATGTTTTGACAAAACATTGACTTATGAACATGTGAATGTGAGGGACTACAACCTCGTGCATGCATGCAACAGTCACATGTACACATGGACGCAAAAACGCGTGCGACGCCCTAATGCATGCATGTCCGAGCACACGGCGGAACACACACGGTCAAGCTCAAGTGCTCAACGTACACGTATAAACACCGGAAAATGTATATATTGACCGCATTGAGCGTATTATGAAGTCCACTGACTGTATTTTTACAAATATACAGTGACAGACAGTGTATTTACCTCGTTTCAAATTAAGCCATATTAACCGGAAAGGAGGCGGTATGGACTAGCATTACTTTGTTGTGTCCCGTCAACTTGCCGAACGAGGAGAAGCTTGCAGGACGAGAGAAGCTTGTGCGCAGTGGCTCGCGGGACAAGGAGAAACTTTTGACTAATGCAAGCTCTCCCTCGCTCAGACGATGGACATGCAACAGTTAATTTGGTGTCAGATTGCCAGAATCATACACTATACTAGTACCATTATGGTTCGACTTCCCGAAGAGGCGAACAGCCAAGCGCAAAGTTTACTACTCTGAGTAATAGTATTACGTAGTACTTCTAGTACTATTATACAGGTATATACTACTAGGAACTGCATGGTGGAGCGTCAGCACTCTTATTTTATTTTAATCTGTGATAAAGCAATCTTCAACACATTTGGTTCTCTTCGAGGGTTCTCACATGTGATAATGGAAATTGATTGCCTAGAACACTCGCCACTATTCTCACTTAATTCTGGCTCCTATCCTATTAGAAATAGGAGCACTCAGTAATATTTTCTCTTTTTTGTTATTTTGCATGTAAACAGGTCAGCAAACCTTGCAGCACATCTTTGTGCGAACCGTGTTTGCTGCACTTTGAATGTGACCGAGAGCTGGCTTGATGAAATACCTTGTTTCCTTCTTCTTTTTTTGCGAGGTACCTCGCTTCCTAGCGACCATCCTCTTGGTTGATTGTCATAAGAATGCTTATATATTAATAAAGCTCTCTCATTTACCCACAAAAAAGATTAAGCCATATTAACCGGAAAGGAGGTAGTATGGACCAGCACTACTTTTTGGTGTGTATCCACTGGTACGCGTCGGTACTATACAAATGGTTTTAAACCCCTTTCCGCGATGGCGTTTGGAACTTTCGCCAAGTGAGTGTGGGCGATAGGGGGGTCCTTCCCACACAACCCAGAAACCGTTAGGGATATGCCCTCTTGGCACACACGCTCGGCAAAATGAGGTCGTGTGTGACCGGCGAGCGAGCAAATACGGTTATAAGTACAGTAGTGCTAAAAGAATACAATTATACAGGTGAAAACATTTCCGGTCGTAAGTACATCCCACGCAGTTAGCCCCCGGTAAACGTTTCCGTTCGTATGTACATTCCACACAGTCCATCCAAGGAATAGGTTTCTGTTAGTATGAACATCACAAACAGTCAATAATTTTTAAGCGTGTGTTATAAGGTGACGCTCGCAAACATTTAATAAGAAAGAACTATCTGCGATGTTGTTGTTAATCGCACACGTTTTTTCTTGGCTGATCGTGTGTGCAGTGGAGATTGATCGCACACGTTTTTTCCTGGCTGATCGTGTGTGCAGTGGAGATTGATGGCACGCGTAGTGCATCCTAGAAACGTGTATGATCTCCACGTCTATCATAGACGTTTCACTTTTGCAAACCGTGTGCAGTGTAATCTCTAATTAATCCCTAATTTAAAAATCACCTTTTTGAATTTGAAAGTAGGCAATCACTTATTTCATATCCAACCAGGTTTATTACAAATATAGGTTCAACCACGAATTCATAATTCGATGCACAGGTACATATACTGAAGAACTACAGAAGCACCAAGTAAAGAGTTATGAACCATAGTTGTACTAAAGACTGTAAAGAGAGAGGCGAAAGACATTCTGGTTGCTGGAGAAGCTGAAGCGGAATGCCCATATTGTGCCCTCCTCCATGCGTAATGCGTGCATGACTCTAGGCCAACCCCTTGTGATGGCTGCCCGTCTATCCTTCACTGTCTTCATTACGACTACTCGATACTCATTGTAGTCTGGATGAAATACTTTAACCTTCATTGCGTGTCCACCAATCATGTACTTTGCGAGGTAATCTTGAGTGAACTGCTTCGAGAACCATTACGAATGAAAAAGATCTAGACATTGTTGTCTAACAACTCATTATGGGAAGTAAAAAGAGAAGGCCGCAGAGTTTGTAGTTACCATCCTACAGCTCACTGTTGTGTTGGATAGAGCATAAAAAAATAATTTGCTTGCCACCATTCGTATCTTTTTGCTAATAATCCTTATCAGTTTCCTCACTTGATGCTTGTTCATGAATATCTCATTGCCCCATACGCAAAAAGGGTCAATGCGTGTATCCTTGCCAAGGGTGTATGTACCTACAAGCAACAAGTCAATATTAGAAGCTAACAAGTGTCCAGACCTGGATCTATATGCACTACATTATGGAACGACGGGGCAGTACAAGCCGAGGGATGAAGCTAACCTCGGCGGAAAATAGTGTCCACTCCCGTTGTTGTCCTGCATAAGTAGTGGCAAGGCATGATAAGTATGGCAACCTTAACATCAAACAAATATAGCAAAGGTAAACAATATCATCTCTAAATGATAGCTTGAATGTGTTGGTTTCAGCATGCTGTTAAAGCATATATAAAATGGAAGGCAATGTTACCAACAGCAGGCTTAACAGCCATCAAATATTGCAATTCAAACTGGTATTGTTGAAAATGAATAGAATGTAGGTAATGCTTAAACATCACTGGATAAATGTGTAAAACTGAAATAGAGGGCACGTGTTAACTACACCAGGCATAATTGGAACCAAATATAGCCGTTGAAACTGGTATTGATGCAGTCGAAAGGCACAGTTCCGACTTGCACATAATGATCAACACATTGTGAATGACTGGAATAAATAAGGCATAAATGATCGGTATAACAACCAAATATAGCCATTGAAAACTGGACAGAGTCTCACTGGAACGAACCTAACAAGTAAATAAAGATAAACATGGCATATGCTTGAAAACTGGACAAATGCTCACTGCAACCAACATAACAAGCAAATACAGATAAACAAGGCATCTGCTTGAAAACTGGACAAATGCTAAAAAAGCAACCTAACAACCAAATACAGATAAACAAGGCATCTGCTTGATAACTGGACAACTGCTAATTGCAACCAAATGAAGACAAAATACATATAAACAAGGCATCGGCTCGATAACTGAAAAAAAATGCTTACTTCAACCAACCTAACAACCTAACACAGATAAACAAGGCATCTACTCACTATAAACAACCAAATATAGCCATTCGTGAAACTGAAGTGGACAATTCATACTTAAACATCACATAGCCTTATTGAACAATACATTTTTGCATAACTGAAATAATTAAACACGGCACAGTTATAGCACCGCACGCCAAATGCTACTATAACAAAGGGTACGGGTTGGCAACCTAGGAAAGGTAAGATTTGCTGACAGGATGTTGCCTCACATTTCATGGATGGGATCCTTCCAGTTGGAAGAGCACATACCCATGGTGGAAGAACCTTTGTGGGTGCCCTCCTCATGGTCGTGGTCGTGGTCGATGAGATCTGACTTCGCAATTGAGGATTCCAAGCCGCCGCCGTAGAACGTGTCCTTCAGAAATGACAAAATGGGCTCGATGGTGTATAAGGATCGCAAATCCTTGACCGTTTGGCGGAGGAGATCAGCGGTAGGGCCATCGAAGAGATCGACGACGATTGACGAGGGGTTGGAGAGGGACCATGTAACCGGTGACATGGCCCGCATGAAGCCGTCGCTATCGACAAGCTTGATGTCGTAGCCAGCTTTCCCGAGATACAGTAATACGCAAGCCCGCTGACATGAAGCCTTCGATATGGCAACGTAGTCAACATCTTCGCCGGCTTCCGCGGTGACGTGTTTCTCCGGGATCGATGGGTCAGGGCGAACGGCGGCCACCTCGCCAACGTCCGTCAGGGAGGCCATGATAAACAACTTCTTGGCCGAGCACTCGTGGGGCTCCCAGGAATACGTGGTCAAGCTTAGGCTGCAACATTCTGGAGCAGGGGATGTGGATCTAGCGGGGAGGGACACCGCAAGCCTCATCTAAAAACTCAAGGGAGTGGGGCGACGGTATGGGAATCGTTGGGTAACCTGAACATTATTATCTAAGCTAGGAGGAACGGGCAGACCGGCATGGGTTGGCGGCGGCGCCGACGACGGCCGCGAGCTAGGGTTCAGGGGGGAGGGGGCGGGTGGGGGACTGTGGTGGTGGGGGGGTTGTGGTGTTTGAGGATACGCCGCGGCTACTATTTTTTGTAATGGTGGGTGGATATGGTGGTGGACGAGGGAGGGTGACGGTTCAAATGCCTCGGCTACAACAATTTACGATAAGGTAGGTGCTGGAGGAGTATGGGCGACGGTTGAAGTACGGCGGCTACTAAAATTTGGGTAAAGGAATTGATGCGGGGCGGGAGTGCCGAAGATTGTGCACGGTCCAATAAGAATATGTGTGTATGATAATAACGAAAAGTGGTGGAACCGCCGATTTTTGCAACGCTCAAGGCGGGTAGTTTCTTTTTATATTTCTAGCTAGCTGGTCTATCGCACACAGTTCGTCCTGATTCCTAAATAAACTCGCCCGCCTTTAGCTTGAGCAGTTGTGGTGATTTTACAGCGCACTTTCATGGCACATTGTTAAGCCAGTACCTGCACCATTTTGCTCACGCTTGCGCAGTCGTGGTGATTTTACAGCGCACTTGCATCGCACACGGTTAAGCCAGTACCTTCACCATTTTGCTCGCGCTTGCGCAGTCGTGGTGATTTCACAGCGCACTTGCATCGCACACGGTTAAACCAGTACCTCCACCATTTGCTCGCGCTTGCGCAGTCATGGTGATTTTACAGCGCACTTGCATTGCACACGGTTAAGCCAGTACCTGCACCATTTTGCTCGCACACATTTATTCTTTTAGAAACTGTGTACGATGGCTGGTGTGTTGCCGCCTAGCCTTCAATGAGCACTAACACTGGTAGCGGGAAACCGATGGGAGAAGAGGCGGGAAACCGATGAGAGGAGTGGCGGGAAACGGTAGCCTGTTTAGAAAACTTAGAAGAGAAGGAAGCATGAGCTAGCACGACGCATGCGCACAGTGCTTACCCATGTACTGCATGTGCTGTCGAAAGGGCTGAGGGCCGTTCGATCTGGGAGCATCCAACGGTGCAGACGTACGATCCGTGGGGTTTGGGTTCTGGCCAATCAGAACACACGACTTAGATCACGGGCGCATCGGCCACAGTTTGGTAGGCACACGACTTTCGTTTGGCACTTTTATACACCAATTGAGTTTCCTAGGCATTTAATGTCCATAATTCAAATCTGAACTTCAAATACATGCTCCAGTTCACCAAAATGGCTACAAAAATTATACATGTGTCCTTGGGTACATGTTTAGGTCCCATGCCAGGAATGGGAATGAATTACAATCGTACCGGTGTCCTGGCTCGTCCTAAAACATTTAGAAACTCGGGTTTTAAATCCCCGTAAATGCTAAACTCACCAGAAAGTCATGAAAGTTGGCATGGTGTCACGTCATGGCGCATATATGTCGTGGTAAAAACATTGTCCAATTTGGGCCAAGCTTTATTACAAACCTCAAATGAACTCTGAAAAGGTTTAAAGTTGTCATGGTATCATCATTTTACCCACATAGCATGTTCTCAAAAGTTGAGAGGGTTACGGCAAAAACTGGAAGCACTTCGTGTGAGAAATGGACAATCTCTTTCGAAGTATCTGGGTTTTGAACGAAAAATCATCTGTTACAAAGGGATTTCATTTTTTTGAAGTTATTTGAACTCCAGACTTTTGTGTGTTCAAAATGCACCATTCAAAGCCACATCATCAATTTTCAACCATTCTGACTTCATTTGGTATTTTTCATGCATTTACTGATTTTTTTTAGCTAAATGACCCTGAAATTGAAAAGCTCTTCAAATGAACTCCGAAAAGGTTGAAAGTTGGCATGGTATCATCATTTCACCCGCATAGCATGTTCTAAAAAGTTGAGAGGGTTAAGGCAAAAACTGGATGCACTTCGTGTGCAAAATGGACAATCTCTTTCGAAGGCATGGTGTCACGTCATGGCACATATATGTCGTGGTAAAAACATTGTCCAATTTGGGCCAAGCTTTATTATGAACCTCTTACAAACCGGAGCTTCTCTCAACAAGAAGCCTTGTGGTTCCGATAGGGAAACATGTTCCCCTTGTTGTCGAAACATAATCACGGCCTCTTTTTGCCTTGTATTTTCTTCTACGGCAACATGGAACTACATGATATCCATGCTGAAATTTAAACTTATTCAGGGTTCGTTTGGCCTTTTTATACACTAATTGAGTTTCCTAGGCATTTAATGTTCATAATTCAAATCTGAACTACAAATACATGCTCAAGTTCACCAAAGTGGCTAGAAAAATTGTACATGCATGTGTCCTTGGGTGCATGTTTAATTAGATCTCTTGCTAGGAATGGGAACGAATTACAACCATACCGGCGTCCTGGCTCGTCCTCAAACATTTGGAATCTCGGGTTTTAAATCCTCATAAAATCCAAAACTCACCAGAAACTCATCAAAGGTGGCATGGTGTCACGTCATGGCACATATATGTCGTGGTAAAAACATTGCCAATTTGGGCCGAACTTTATTACAAACCTCTTACAAACTGGAGCTTCTCTCAACAAGAAGCCTTGTGGTTCCGATAGGGAAACATGTTCCCCTTGTTGTCGGAACGTAATCACGGCCTCTTTTCGCCTTGTATTTTCTTCTACGGGCAACATGGAACTACATGATATCCATGCTGAAATTTAAACTTATTCAGAGTTTGTTTGGCCTTTTTATACACTAATTGAGTTTCCTAGGCATTTAATGTCCATAATTCAAATCGAAAGTATAAATACATGCTCCAGTTCACCAAAATGGCTAGAAAAATTATACATGCATGTGTCCTTGGGTGCATGTTTAGGTCCCGTGCAAGAAATGGGAACGAATTACAACCTGACTGGCGTCTTGGCTCGTCCTCAAACATTTGGAATCTCGGTTTTTAAATCCCCATAAATCCAAAACTCACCGGAAAGTCATTAAAGGTGGCATGGTGTCACGGCATGGCACATATATGTCATGGTAAAAACATTGCCAATTTGGGCCAAGCTTTATTAAAACCTCTTACAAACCGAAGCCTGTCGCAAGAACCCTCGTGGTTTCGATAGGGAAACGTGTCCCCTTGTGGGCCAAACGATAATCGCTCCCTCTTCTATCCTCGTATTTTTTTCTGCACGCAACACGTATGGAACAACGGGAGATTCGCGTTGAACTTTAAAATTATTCATGGTTTGTTTGACCCTTTTTATTCATTAATTGAGTTTTCTAGGCATTTAATGTCCATAATTCAAATACGAACTACAAATACATGTTCCAGTACACCAAAATGGCTAGAAAAAACGTACATGTGTCCTTGGGGTGCATTTTTAGGGTTCGTTTGGCCATTGTATATATTACTAATTAAGTTTTCTATGCATTAAATGTAGTCCATAATTCAAACTAGAACTACAAGCACAAAATGGGTGGCACGTACATGTGTCATTGGGTGCATGTTTGGGTCTCATTTAAGGAATGGGAAGGAATTATAAACTTGTCGTTGTCCTGAAACATTGAGAATCTTGGTTTTTAAATCCTAGTAAATCAAAAACTCACCCAAAAAACATGAAGCTTGGCATGGTTTCATGACATGGCACATATATGTTATAGTAAAAAAATCGTCCAGTTTGAGAAGAGGCGCACACATTAGTAGCCAACGAAGTCCTTTTTGAAACAATAAGCTGACACGTTAATATCACAAATGCTTGTATTATATGAACCATGTTAGTATTTAACCATACTAAGTGTCGTGCGTGTAGCTGTTTGATTAGACGGGACGAGTGCGAGAAGTCCGCCGTGCAGGCTCGACGGGACGCGTGCGCGCAGTCTGCCGTGCAGGCTCGACAGGATGCATGCATCATGTCCACTTGTAGGCTCGACGGGACACGTGGAAGCAACAAGGCCGCCCATGCTCACCGGGAAGCGAGCTCTTTGACCTCCATGCACCAGCCGCCGCCCGCCTCGCTCAAAACTTCACCATTAATGGGTTAATTAAAGTGCCTGGACGGAGGTTTTTTTCAGGGGTGGACAGAGGGTGTTTGGTTGTGATCCCATGGCAGCATTTGCTTAGTTCGCGTTTTCAACTCGTATTCTGGCCTAATTTGAATTGCCACATAGGGCAACGGATAATACGACGACAAATAAAAAGGCAACGGATAGTACGACGACAAATTTACAATGGCGCAGATAATAATTGTCTTAAATATTTCGGATAATTTTAAATGCCACATGCGGCAAAGTTCGGAAGACACGGGGGCAAGAGAAGAAGGAAATCGTAGACAACGATCTAGATCACTACTGTGTCTACTCTTCGATGGATCGTCGGGCGATGACATCCTCTAGCTCCTTCCTCATTTCCTCACGGCTTTGCTTGAAAGCAGCCACGGATTCCTCCACCTCCTGCTCGCGCTCGATCCAGATCTTCCTCAAGTCACCCATCAATTCCTCGACGACCGCTGTCAGCGTCATCCCTGAGGCACTGCTCTGCTCATGCAACATCTTCCAGCCGGCGGCCTCCTCCTCCTCCTCAGTGAGCGCCTTGAGGAGCTTCACATTGTCACCCATGAGTTGCTCGACGAGGCCGGTCGCCTTGTCAACCGAGGCATCGCTGATCTCGAGCAGCTTCATCAAGCCGTTGACCAGCTCATGGCTTAATGAGGCCAGCGAGAATGTCATCGTCGCCGGCCAAGGACTTCAGCAATGCCATCTCGTCGTGAATGCCGGCGCGGCGAGTGCGCTTGTTAGAGCCCTCGCGTGCCTGTGAGAGCTCGTTCGAGGGCTCCACGGCGCGCCGGGACATCTCTGCTGCGGCTGCCGCTTCACGGAGGGACCTTTCTAGTGCTTATGCGGCCTTGGTCCTTGCTGTCTGGTTATATGCCCACCCAAAACTCCTCCTATCGGTCATGGCGGAACAACTTGACAGGAAAGACCAGTTTTGTAGGTGATGAGGAGAGGAACTGTGAAGTAATTTTCGAGTGGGTAGTTTTTATAGCCCGGTGCTAAGTGTGAACACATATTAGTTTGATCGGTGTGAACACATATTAGTTTGATCTGTGTGAATAGATTTGCAATTACTTATTGTGTTGTAATCTGCAATGTGAGGAGAAACAAATTCAAAATTTATTGATGGTTCTGGGCCCACAAAGCCCCGTTTTTGTTGTTCCGTCTCATTGCAAACAATTCTTTTGGATCAACCATATGCCACGCATCGGAAGCCCAAAACGTGGGCCCTTATTCTCAGATGTACGTGTACATGTCTGCCTACTATCACACACGGTCATGATATCACCATCGTGTCCTATGGATGTTCCGTCGCGTCTTCCACGGGGTGCCAGAAGGTTGACCACATGGTTACTCGCCGTGGCGTCCCTACTTTTTTTTTCTTTTTTTGCAGGTCCGTGGCATCCCTGCGCGCGCCCTGCTTGCCGTTGAGGCAAATTTACAATGGAACGGTTAATAATTGTCTTACATATTCAGGATAATTTAAAATGCCACATGCGGCAAAGCACAAAACACTCACGACCTACTTATGCATACAATTATAATAAAATATAGGTTAAAAAGCTGAGCTGGCGGCCTTCCGACGACGGTATTCTTGGACTCCATGATCAGCATATCACCCTTGCGTCCATTCATTATGTGTAACTTACTTATCATCGCACACGAGTACTCGCAGACGCATCGTGTGCGATACTCCTAGCCACCGCAAACAACTAGTTTGCATTTTTCGAAGTCTTTTGTACGAACAGAATCACATGAACTTACTATAGTAACCATCTGTGTTATAATTTCTCATCCCAAATGGTTCATCCGAGTGGGCTGTTTGCTGCGTATCACACACATCTGGTTTACATGAATCATTTGTGTTCTTTTGGCGGATCGCAAATGCCCCACATCACACACATCTTGTTAAGATGAACCGTTTCCGATCTCTTGCCTAATCGAAAATAGTTTGTCCGAGTGAATCGTATGATGTATATCACACACACCTTGATCTGGCTGACCGTTTTTGTTGCATTCCCTAATAGCACACAGTTCATCGGAGGGAACTGTATGCCGTATATCACACACATTGATATGGCTGCTCGTTTCTGTTGTTGTTCCTCATCGCAAACAGTTCTACTGGATCAACCATATGCCCTTCATCGCACACGCAACTAAAATCTGAATCGTGTTTGATGCATCCATCATCGCAAAATGTTTTGCATATTTTAGACGGTTCTCTAACACCACCGTTTGTGATTATTGCATTGCACACTGTTTCTCGAAGGGTCTCTGATTGTAGTGTCGCATTAGCAACATCTTGCAGTAGTGCTCGTCAACTCGCAGAACAAGGAGAAGCTTGCAGGACAAGGCGAAGCTCGCTTACGCCCTCTCCGTCTACCACATGCCTGATGGCTCGCAGGACGAGGAGAAGCTTTTGAGAGATGCAACCTACCCTCGCCCAGGCGGTGGACGTGCAGTAGTTCATTCGGTGTCAGCCAGAGGCATACATAGTAGTACCATCATTGTTCGACTTCCCGAAGAGGTGAAGAGCCAATCGACTACTGCTAGTATACAGGTACTAGGAACCGCTTGGTGGAGCGTTTGTACTCTTATTTTATTTTAATCTTTGATAAAGTACACATTTATTTGGGAGAAGTGCGGAAAACGGCAGCCCAATAGTACTATTAAAAAACATCGGACATGTAATGATGATATCGACCAACCATGCTCGAATATATCTTGGCCTTCGTGCGAGCCCCTCTATGTGTTCTCGTTCCTCGTCTCTCTCAAGGAACGGCGGGTTGGCCATTTTGCCATCAATTGAGATCGGTTTGCTCACACTCCGGTCCCACATGTCAGTGATATGCCAAGAGAAAGTGCGTTGACCGACTGGCCATACACGTACTTGGTTTTTCATCTTCATACTACTCCCTCCGTCACAGTTTACAGGGCGCGCTTCATTCTCATGCATTTCTCTTCATGCATTTCACCACCAGAGAGATTTTAGACGCGTTAGGTTTAATGCTTAATTAATTAGGGCGTGGTAACCGCAATCAATTCCACAATTTTCTCTCGATGTAGGTGTGTACACGGAGTGGAGTAAGTGCATGCATGTGTGTACCCGGGGTGGAAGCACTGCATGCATGTGTGTATGCATTATTTCCTCTACTAGTAATAGACGTCGTGCTATAACTACCAATGCTATTTTTCAGGCCGATCGCTAGTCGCCTTGGTCCCACGGATTGTTGTAGCGCACTCTATAAACAGTGACAAAGGGATTAGTATGAGTGGATTCAAAGAAGAGCGTATTGATGGTTGCTTCTTCCGAGCAACTTACAGTGGGAGAGGTGGGACTTATGATTTGACTGCTCATTACTCACTATTAGTGCGGCGCAACGACCGGGCCGAGTCTCCCATGCGGTTGTGCACTACTCCCTCCGTTCTTAAATATTTATCTTTCTAGCGATTTCAACAAGTGAATACATACGAAGCAAAATGAGTGAATCTGCACTCTAAAATATGTCACATGGCACATGGAGGGAGTATAATTTGGTGCATGGCACATGGACTCGGATACTGAAGAGGCTTCTGGCAATGTTATCATGCTTCCAACATTTGATCAAATAATTGACATACTATACAAATAATTTTCCAATGACATGAAATTGTACAATGCTCTGAGCTTTCAGCTTTTGTTTCATGTGTCTTGCCATCCATGCTCTTTTGGAATAAATAAAAAACTAACTTCCTTGCTAATGCATCTCATTGAGTAGCAGATCAGAGCTAATATTTACATCACAACTGAAGACAAAGTTGTGAGAAGGTGTTAAATTAAAATTGATCCATGCTTTCATTGGCAGCAACTTCCCCCCAGCTCTGTCTAAATCAACAAGGCATGTTGGGAAAAAAGTAGCTATCAGGACCATGCAACATTCCGATCATTTTGTGCAGTTCCACAAAAATAGAGCTGAGTGTCCCTGTTCCAAAGATATTAAGTGTGATTACAATAACAGAGGACTGTTGATTAAACAATAAACACACAAATAGAAGACAGTCACCTTTGCAGTCTCTCTTAAGACTAACTAGTTGGAGAAGATTAAGCAAATAGTTGGAGAAGATTAGGCTCGCGGTTGGATGAGGAGGATAGAGCAAAACCAATCTCCCTTTGTGCAGTCACACTGAAATATAGAGACGTTGCCCGTGTGATATTTTAGTAGAACTGCACAAGACACTCTTAAGAAAAAAGTGATTTGTGCAGTTCACTAAAAGGTCGCAATCGCAACGAGGTGAAATGGATAGCCCTGTTTGCAAAAAAGAGGTAGAAAGGAAATAATACTGGCCAATAACAGTTGATGACACATACGGCGACAAAAAAATAAGCATATTCCTTGTCCTAACGGAAGATAACAACACGGTTGTGTTTATCTAAAATGGTTTGAGGACGAGATTGCAATATGGAAAGTACGCCGGCCGAGCTACGTTTTGGGAAAAAACTAGGGAAGATCCACATGAAAGATTTTCCACATGCAGTGGCGTGGGAAGATGGGCAGTGGAGCAAGGCTAGAGGGGATACCTGAGGGTCGTCGGGATGTAACTAGGAGGGTGGTGGCGGGCGGGATCTGCCCATACTACGGCAACGAGCAAGTGTCTTAGGCCTTACCGCGCCGGAGCTTGGTCAAAGAGAACAGCGGGTACCGCAGATCAGGACGTGCTACCTCGGCGCCGTTGAACGGAGAAAGGATGCACATCCTCCCGTTTCGCCGGCGGACGGGATGCAGCCGGATCAGTGACCAACGGTGAGAGAAAGAGAGGCCGCCGCCACCTTGTGTGAGATACTCTGAAGAGAGACAAACCCCGGCAGGCAGGCTCCCTTGTATATAGTGGAGCGGACTACTTTTTTCTCCATAAAAATCGTTTTATATTCTATGTATGTGCCATTGAGCAATATAACTTTATTTAAAAATAACGCGCCAACGCATCAAGTCGAACTTTGTTTCGTGCACGCGTGGTACACGACCTCCGTAGGAAAACAACCGCTACACGCACTCAAATTAGCACGTGGTCTGCCATTTCATATAGAAATGAGCTCCATCGTGCGTGCACCCATGCAGGTGTGGCTAGGACGAAGCGTGAGTACGTCTACCTATTCTCTTTGTGTACGTACACCACCTACGTGGGTTTGTGTGAGAAAGATACAAACTTAGAGAGAGAGATAGTGTGTGAGTTCGTGAGTGTTTTTTCTTGGGGGTGCGTGAGAGATAGACAGGTATGTGTCGATGATATTTTAGAAAAAAATGTAACATATTCAATGTGTGTGAAACAGAGCCCTGGATATATCATATATATAGAGGGGGCGATCCACGAGAAGAGAGTGGAGGTATCATCGGCGTGATGTATCCATAGAATCGAAGAGAGGGATGAAGTGTGTGTGTGCGCGCAATCTATAAAGAGTGCCATCGAATTTGTGTGTGCCCACATCAAAGATATGGGGTGGCTGGCCTACTGGAACGTGAGAGGGGACAGGTGCAGTTTGTCTCTGTGGCATGGATACCTACCTACAGCGTTCAACTATCAGTGTGTGTGTGGGAGGGGGAAAGAGACCTAACTATAGAGGTAGAATGGCTGGTATATGTGTGGACGAGGAGAGAGACCTACCTTATGTATTGAGGGAGATCGAATGGCATCCATGCATATGTGTAGGAGAGAAATAAGGTTGGGAGAGAGATAGAGCTAGAGTGTCAGAGGGGTTGGTGGTGGAGTTGCTTCTCACAAATGGTGGGAGAGGCCTGCTAGGCAAATGGAGGTCACGCGTGCAATATCAATAAGAGAGGGGACGCCTGCCTGTCTGTGCATGTGCGTGTGAGAGACGGGTCAGGAGGCATGCCTGAATTATGAGGGAGGGCGATATGGCTGTGGTAAGCAGACGTAACTACATAGGAAGATCAATCGTCCTTTGTCGAGGAAAGGGAGAGACATAACTTGTGAGGTACGTCGATCGATGCGTGGGGAAAAAGAGTTATAGTCGACCTAGGTACATGTAGGGAGATCGATTGGCTAAACATGCATGTATGTGTTAGAAGCAAATAAGACCTGAAGAGAAGGATAGGGGGAGAGAGAGGGATGCAGCTAGGAGGTGGTGCGAGAGTCCTACAATATCGAGGGGGAAGGAGTGTGCGAGTATTAGATTGATGAAAAGAGGGGCGGGAGTGAGGCATGGACGGTGAGAAGAGAAGAGGGAAATCTTGTGTTTGTGGTAGGCACACCTAGCTAGAGAGGTATATCGATCGGTGTGTGCCGAAAAGAAGGAGCTGGGGGCCTACACACACCATGGGTGAACGACCTAAAGTGAAATGACGAATGTGCGTAATGGAGCTAGAGAATGCTGAGGGAGGGTGAGAGGGAGGCGGGCGTGTGCATGCATGAGAGAAAGTTGGCGCTAGCTACAAAGATAAGAGGATTGTCTGGGTGTGAAAGACGAATAGAGATCATAATTCATTATAAAAGTGAATTCGGACATTTGAAGAATATATCATAGTGATTTAAACCGACGCATGCATGAATATATATAATGGTGATAAGCATGGTGTGGTTATGAACATGTTATACTACATATAATATATTGAACATTTATGTAACATCACAAACTTTCAATTTAGAATGTTTTACAATAATTAGCTAAGCATCTACGCATTTTGTTTGGATCGAGAGGCATTTGGAAATTTCAGAGGCACTTGAGTTTTTATTTGAATTTGAATTCAACCTGGCATTTGAAATTCATTTCAAAAAAATCCCTGACAAATACTTGTTCAAAAGTATGAGAGGAGCTAACATGACACTCCAAAAATGTCATAAGAAAATAATGCCAAAAGTTTGAATCCAAATTTGGATTTATTTGGAATTTTTTCAAAAAATGTATTTTATAAAGTTTTTGTTTCACCTCTGAAAAATAGTTAATCTTATAGGTTTTATTTTTCTGAATTTTTTGATATATATATATATCCTATATAAAAGTATTTTTATTTTCTCTATATCTATTTATTTTCCCTTTGTCAAAAAAAACCTCAGCGAGCTGGCCATGCCAACCGGCCGAGCGAGCGCCCGAGCAGGCCGCGACCCCCACGCTCGGTCCCCTCGCTCGAGCCTCTCTCTCCCTCACGTAGCCCCCCCTCTCTCTCATTTTTTTCTCTCTTTCTTTTTTCCCTCTGACCGCTAGACCCCACAGCATCATCTCCTTTGTCCCGATACTCCCGTGCACGTATCTCGTTTCGTTCGACGCCGGTCGTGCCCGCACCTCTCTCAAAACCCTAGCCCGACTCGACCACTAGCCCAAGGAACACGTCCTATAAGTACCCCTACCCGTCCTCCTGCCATCCCCTTCAGAAACTCTCGCAAAAACCTCTCACGTCCGCCACCATCTTCGTTCCGATCTCGCCTCAGCCACCGCAATTCACTGCCATTTTCATCACCGGGGAGCCTCACTGAGACCTATCCCTTTTTCAACCCACTGCCCTCATTGTTGCCCATCAGTTTGACAAGGTCTCATTTCTTCTTATCAACAGCAGCATGACTTAGAGCTTGTCCGCCCGCCACCGGAGTTGTAGAGCACCAGAGCTCCGACACCTTCTGCCGCACCATCCCGACGTCCCCGATCGCCCCGGAATCCACCCCGCGATGCCCTCGCTTCGCCACATCCGTTCAGCCACTCCACCGACGCCCATGACCACCAGAATTGCCACCTCACTCGACGTCGACCGCTGCTCCGTCGCCTCTGTACGTCGTCAATGTCGTTTTAAGCCACCTCCCCTTCATCCTTTAGATCAACATCCAATGCTCCAGATTAGATCAAGCCAAGGGGTACGGTTGTCTTTATTAGATCGGTTTACTTCAGTTAAGTTACGGTTTAGGCTAGACCAGACAGATCGGTTTTCTTTTAGTTGTTCGCACGCGCAGGTTTCTGTTAATTTCTGCCCGAGCGCTACTTAGCTACAGACCTCACCCCTCCTAGGCCCAGTAGTGTCGTCTGTTTTTTTGTCCTTTTTTCGTTTCTGTTTTTAAAACAAAAAAGTTCCAATCTTGGAAAAATTATATCTCTTAGGTTATTTAGACTTTTTGATTGATTCTTTTTGCTCTAGTCTGCAAATTTCCTATATTTCATGTATAAAATAGTTTCGGCCATGTTTTAGTTTTAAAAAAATTATATGAGTTTTAGTCAGATTAGTATTTCTGCTATAAAATGAGCTAGGATTAATTTTTCTTAGTGATTCTTTTTACCACTGCTTTGTTTTGACCTTACCTAGCAGTAGGATTAATTTGGATATTTATACATTATATTAAAATTAGTTTTACATGAAAACAACCCTATTTTAGTTTATTTCACTTTGTGGTCGTTTTCTGTTGTTTTAATTACTTTAAAATTTATTTCCGCCTCTGTTGTATTTTATTTCAGATTTTTTTCTCTATTTTTAGAAGGTGAACTTTTATTTACAGAAAAAGAAATGTTCTATTTTATTTTCTTACTAGTTTTTTAATCATAATTAGAGTTTTAAAGTAGCTTTTAATGCGTTTCTTTTTGCACAAAGTTTTTATAATGTTTTCCTTTCTGTTAGTTAACAAAACTCTTGTTTTGGTTCTGTTAAAGAAAGTTTTAGTAGGATAAAACTATTTTCTAGTTGTTTGCTTGAAGTAATGAAAACCTTGTTTTGAGTTCTTCGAGCTTTCTTTGGTTTTGGTTTGATTGCTTATGTGTGATTTATGTTAGCTTGTTGTTATGTTAATATGGTTGTATGTTTGTATGCTTATGTGATTATTGTTTGCTTCAATAGAATTTTCGGAGTGCGAAGCTTGCTATCACGAGTCACTAGCGTTCGAGGACCGTCAGCCAGGCAAGTCATTCGATCATGTTTTACAACACCTATGATTTGTTGCATTAGAATTTTACTCCCCACCATGCATGCAATAAGAGAATTTTAAGTTATGTTCTTGAGTAGTATCATGTGGTAGGTTGAACCCAATCCCCTTGTTACCAATGCCCGGGACGATGTAGTTGATTGCTATGCTTTCGTAGACGGGGTTGGTTGAGTGGTTCACATGTGAGATGTGAAAGACAAGATGATGACAACCCCATGACTTCAAGATGCTCAAGATGGACTTCAAATTTACTACTGGGTGGAGGACAGAAATTGATGGGCACCCTGGAGCAACCAGCGGATGGCCGGGATGCATGGAGAAGTGCCATGACATCTTGCGGAAAGCTTCACCTAGCCACGAAGAGATGGATGGATACACCTTGACCGGAAGCTTACCTGTGCAGCCGCAAACCAATATGGGATCTGGCTTGGTCGACCCTAGGCGTGACTCTGGCTGGACGGTGCTACGAGATGTAGAAGAACGATAGGATTGGATGGGCACCGGCAGTGGCCCAGAGGAGCTCTATGGAAGACCTAGTTTCGTTCGTCCTGTCTTCAAACACAAGGCAGTGCGAGGACATAAAGGAGGAAATGATTCTTGCGGGTAAAGTTCATAAGGCTCTACATAGTAGAAATCTAATCGATTAGCCGTGTCCCTGGTTACGGACAACTGAGCCTCTGAAAATTGGAGTATTTCGGAAATCTCAACACCGAACTAAATAAATTAATTGATGGGTTATTAATAATTTGGGAATGAGACATTGGTTGGCGGAACCATCTCAATAAGAACCAACATTTTGTAGTAATTGCAAGCAAGTCCTTTGTTGTAGGGAAAAATTGGCTTTTTCGCAAAAACATAAAGCTTATAGCCCCACAACCAAATTGCATATAGTGTTAGCAATATTTGTTATTCTCTCTTCATGACTTGCCGGCATATTCAAAATGTTGACCTACACGGCTGCAACGTCTTATGTTGTAGAGGAGTTTTTCGACCAGGAGTGGGGCTACGATCCACGCTCGGTGATTTCCCTATGGAGTCGGATGGACTCACTTATCGTCTACGCTTCCGCAACTTTATTTAGTTTATTTCTCATGAGTTGGCCTTCGGCCAAATTTATTATGATGTAATAAAGACTCGATATGAGAATCGTGTAATAAATTAAGCTGTGAATGAACTTTGAATCTTTTCATCAGTGTACTGTGTGTGCCAGCATGATCTTGGGATGGTACAGATACACAGAGACTTGACCGATTTCGGGTCGGGTCGTTACAATTTATTTAAATTTTTGATAATTTATGGCTTTTGCAGCTCAGGGCTAAAAACTTGTCATAATGTAGGGGGCGGGGCACTATACTTTGTGTGATAAACACAGTATGCATGAAACATGTTTTAGATTACGAAGATCTAGTTAGTACATCAAATGTACTATTATTTGGAATCAACATCAAGTGTATTCAAAATTTCAAATTCGGGTTCATACAGTAAACATAGTTCATATCTATCTCTATAGTAATAATGTGTTGTGTTGTTAAGATAATACACGAATGATGGTTTAAGTTGGCAACAATCAGGATTGTAGATTCTTATTCAACTAGAGAAACAAATTCAAATTTAGTTCAAGTTGCAATAGTAGTATAGATATTTGGAATGTACTAAAATGTTTGTATGAGTAGGTTACATGCATTATACAGCCAGCGAAAAAATTTAATTGGACATAACATGGATTCATAGCTTTGAATAGCATTTGTACAGTTAAACGGGACAAGACTCTCTCTTTGTGTGGTGCAAATAGTTTTATTTTTTTCGTATTTTTTTGCTAAGGGAAGTGCGAATTGATTTGGTACGTACATTATTACACGTTAGCCTTGTCCATAAAATTCAACCCGCGCCTTGTTATCCCGAAAATTCAGATATCGTGCTCCCAAAACTCGCGCCTTCACAGCCCGGGCCTTGCTATCCCGAAATTACAACACGCGCGAAAACTCAATCCAGCTGCCAAATATGAGCATCCAGGTTCCGCTATTGATTATTGATCGGAGATGTGTCTCGATCATGTCTACATAGTTCTCGAACCCGTAGGGTCCGCACGCTTAACGTTCGATGACGATTTGTATTATGAGCTATGTGATTTTATGACTGAAGTTTGTTCGGAGTCCCAGATGAGATTATGGACATGACGAGGAGTCTCGAAATGGTCTAGACATAAGGATTGATATATTGAAAGGTTATGTTCGGACACCGGAAAGGTTTCGGAATGGTTCGGACATTTTTCAGAGTACCGGGAGGTTATTGGAATCACCCGGGAAAGTAGTGGGCCTTCATGGGCCTTAGTGGAAAGGAGAGGAGGGCCCGCAGGGTGCCTCCCCCATGGCAAGTCCGAATTGGACTAGGGAGGGGGCGGCGCCCCCTCTTTCCTTCTCCCTCTCCTCCTCCTTCCCTCTCTCCCCCTGTTGGAAAAAGGAAGGGGACTCCAACTAGGATTAGGAATCCTAGTTGGACTCCCCCTATGGCGCGCCCCTCCTAGCCGCCGGCCTCCTCCCTCCCTCCTTTATATACGGGGGCAAGGGGCACTCCAAAGCACAACAGACAATCTCTCAACCGTGTGCGGTTCCCTCCTCCATAGTTTAACACCTCGGTCATATCGTCGTAGTGCTTAGGCGAAGCCCTACACCGGATCAAGAGCACGAGGGACGTCATCGTGATGAACGTGTGCTAAACACGAAGGTGCCGTACGTTCGGTACTTGGATCGGTTATATCGTGAAGACGTTCGACTACATCAACCGCGTTACTAAATGCTTCCGCTTTCAGTCTACAAGGGTACGTGGACACACTCTCCCGTCTCGTCGCTATGCATCTCCTAGATAGATCTTGCGTGATCGTAGGAAATTTTTTGAATTACTACGTTTCCCAACAACAGGTACCAATCTGAGGTTTTGAGAGAGAGATCGGATACAAGAGACGAACTAGGGTTTGGAGAGATGGTGTTGGTGAAGATGTTGATGGAGATTGACCCTCTCTCGATGAGAGGATCGTTGGTGATGACGATGGCTTTGATTTCCCCCTCCCGGAGGGAAGTTTCCCCGGTAGAGTAGCTCCCCCGGAGCCATAGATTGGTTCTGCCCAGGTTCCGCCTCGAGACGGCGACGCTTTGTCCAGAAAGCTTCCTTCTGATTTTTTTTTCCAGGTCAAAACACACCATATAGTAGAAGATGGGCATCGGGGGCCTGCCAGGTGGCCCACAAGGAAGGGGGGCGCCCAGGGGGGTAGGGCGCGCCCTCCACCCTTGTGGATGGCATGTGGCCCCCCTCTGGTGCTTTCTTCGCCCAATATTTTTAATTAATTTCAAATTGACTCTCCGTGAAGTTTCAGGACTTTTGGAGTTGTGCAGAATAGGTCTCTAATATTTGCTCCTTTTCCAGCCCATAATTCCAGCTGTCGGCATTCTCCCTCTTCATGTAAACCTTGTAAAATAAGAGAGAAAAGGCATAAGTATTCTACCAAAATAAGTAATAACAACCATAATGCAATAAATATCAATATAAAAGCATGATGCAAAATGGACGTATCAATTGGGCCCTCTAGGGCAAATGGGGTTATATACAAGAAGATGGGCCCTGGAGGCCTGCCAACATCACCACAAGCACGAGGGGCGCGCCCCCGAGGCTTGTGGCTGACTGGTGGGTCCCCCTCTAGTATTTTTCCACCAATAATTTTAATATATTCAAAAATAATTCTTCGTCAATTTTCAGCTCATTTGGAGATGTTCAAAAAAGTTGCCTCCGATATAGCCCTTTCCGGTCCTGAATTCCAGCTGTCGGCAATCTCCCTCTTCATATAATTGTTGCAAAATAAGAGAAAAAAGGCATAAGAATTGTATCCTAAAGTGAAAAGTAGTCCATAATGCAATAAATATCAACATGAAAACATGATGCAAAATGGACGTATCAAAACCCATCAGTGATTATTTCATCAATCGTTGGCAACTGTTTACCATCAACCGTTTACCCACAACACACACAGTTTATTTGGAGCAATCGTCTGTGTTATTATCAGTCTTCCCACATATTTCTGATTACTGACATGTTTGCCGCATATCACACAATCTTGTTAAGGCGAACCGTTTTTGTTGTTTTGCCTCATCGCAAACAGTTCATCCGAGTGAACTATATGTCGTCCATCGCACACACCTTGATCTGGCAAACTATTCTTGTTGTGTTTGCTAATCGCAAACAGTTCATTTGAATGAACTATATGTCATATATCGCACACACCTTAATCTGGCTAACCGTTTCTGTTGTTCTGACTCACCGCGAACAGTTTGTATGGATCAACTGTATGCCGCGTATCACAATCGCAACTCTAATCTAAATCATACTTGATGTCTCTGCCATCACACAGTTTGTCTCATTGGTGATGATTTTATTACGACACCGTTTGTGATTCATCACTCGCACGCAGTTTCGTCGGAGGTTCTATGATTCATGTGTCGTGTTAGCAGCATCCTGCAGTAGTGAGCGTGACTCATTATCTTCTTCTCACCTCATCATCCTCATCATCCACTTGTTGATTTCCAAGCCGACTTATTGGGTTGATTGACAACAGGTAACTCCAAGACTTATATAAATTGGTGGTTTCGGTTCTTAGGGGGTGATGTGATACTATTTAATGACAATGGGAAGAGCCGACTTATTGAGTTGGTGAGTTTTTTCTAGGCCCAGCGGAGTCCCAACATAGTATGCCCTTGGCCCATGTAGGGTGCTAACTCAATGCGGCCCAATCGAAGGGAAAAAAGTGGAGCAGGCCCCCTAACTGCACGTTTTGGAGGCCCAGACTGAAAATTTATTTATGCATGGATGGACAATTTTTAATTACCATCCCAGATAGGTACGAGAGAAAATAACTCTATACGATGAACCGATCAAAAATTCAGAGAAACACACCTTACTTTATTAGTAGGAGCTACTATTTTTGTGGTCTGGAAGCGCAATAAGTGGTGTGCCCAGCCACCGCCACATGTCGCATACTGCATTTCAGATTATTTTTTTTATTTCTGTAAGATTTTTCGTGATTTAGATGTTTTTTTGTTTTTTTCCTGTTTTTGATTTGTTTTCTCTATGATTTGGAGCTTTTTTTTCTAAAGCACAACTGTGCTTCTTTAAAAAGGAAAATTTTGTGCTTTCATGAGAAGCACAAATTTGCTTCTTGTGAAAGCACAATTTTTTTTCTCGACAAGCACAGATTTGCTTCTCGTGGAAGCACAGATTTGCTTCCGGCACAAGCACACCTATGCTTCTTCGAAGACATATTTTTTCCTGAGAAGCAAAGATTTGCTTCTCATGGAAGCACGGATTTGATTATACGAGAAACACAACTGTGCATTATGAAGAGGGGAAAAAATTCTAAGCTTCCACGAGAAGTACATATCATATTCGTTTTTCTCAATTGCCGGTTTTTTGTTTTCTTTTTTGGGATTCTTTATATTTCTGGTATTCGATTTTTCCATTAAAAAGTTCGTCAAAACCTACTAACTAGGAATCTAGTTTTGAATATCTCGACGCAAGAAATCCAATAGTGAAAATGGTTCGAGATTTGGATGCAAGATTCAAAAGATAAAACATTTAAAATAAACAAATCTACGAAAAAACTCAGAGGTTGCGATAAGTGGCACATATGCAGTGTGCCACTTGTTAGCGTCTAGGAACTTGAGGACTGACCTTCCCAAGGGGTAAACCTTATGACTAGTGATTTTTGGCAAATAGCCACCAATCCGCACCCCCATGCGCCCTGCGTGCATTTTGGGCCAGCCCATGTGTAGACACGCCTTTTTCACTTTTCTTCTTTTGATTTTTCATTATGTTTCCTTTTCTTTTTGTTTTTTACTTCAAGAACTGTTCATTAATCTCAAAATTCTAAAAAAATAGAATTTCTAAATTTAAAATATTCTTCACGAATTTGGAATGTTTTGAATTTCAAAATATGTTCAAGAATTTAAAGAAATGTTTGGTATTTCATAAAATGTTCATGCATTTGAAAAAATGTTTAGGGATTTCAAAATATGTTCATCGATTTGATAAATGTTTTCAAAGTTTCCAAATTGTTCACGAGTTTGAAAATGTTCATGAATTAAAAACTATTCACACTTTCAAAAATTATTTATGAATTTGGAAAATCTTCGCAATTTCAAAAATTGTTTGTCGATTTGAAAAATGTCATGAATACAAAAAAATCATGAATTTAAAAATTATTCATGAATTCATGAATTGGTCGTAAACTAGAAAAATGTTGATGAATTCAAAATATTTGCAGTTTTGAAAATAGCTCATGATTTCTAAAAATGTTTGCAGACTCCAAAAAGTTCACGAATAGAATATATGTTCGAGAATTAAAAAAATGTCCACAAAAGTAAAGGAACAAAGAAAACAGAGATAAAAAATAAAAATAAAAATAAATCTAGAAAAACCAAAGAAAAAACCATAAAAAAAAGAAAATATCGGTCTGGGACTGTTCTAGAAGCTCTCCCAAACTGGAATAGAGCTCCCCGAAATCTATATGGGTGGCCCATCATAGCAAATCAACATGTTGTGTGTTTTGCTTACTTCAAGTGGCCCGCATCATAAATAGGGTTGGCCTAGCTAGGCCGTCCTTAGCGATGCACGCACGGAGAAGCTTCGTTCAGGCTAGGTCGTGAATCCCACGTTGCTTCGCTTTTTCGTTCAGTTAGCATGTACAAAACCACCATACTAATTCGATTAGTAAACATGAAAGCCGAAGTTGGTCGTATCAATGAAAAGAAGAAAACCAGTTTTTTGGTTTCTGCTTGGGTTCCATGCCTACTAGGTCACCTTTTGGTACTTGGCCTAATTTTTAGTTAAAATAAGTTTATGCTGGACTTGTTTAAATATCGTCGGTTTGCACGTAATATATGGAACTTGCTATCATTTCGTCCGTTTAGCTTAAATTTCGTCCGTGTTTGTGTTTGATCCATTTGAAATAACTTTGGTTGGATGGACTCCATCCCAATGGCAATCCATGGACATCTCCCGACGTGTCCATAAACTTTTGATGATATCCATTTGGTGATTGCCATTGAAAATAGCCTAGTAGGTTTACAATATGGCCCAGATAGATCCCCATCGGGCATCCTCCACTTGCGGGGCATTTTTTGCGTTCGTAGGCGAAGATACCTCAACCATTCATCAGACAAGATCAAATGGGCCCAAACTAATTCTTATTATCCATATTACAGTCAAAATTGTATCCAGCTTTTTCAAGGTGGGATAGGAATGTTTATTAGACCAGGTAATTTTGCCGCCACTCATGATCGCCCTTAGATCAAGTGTATTAATATTATAATTAAATAGCAGTTGAGTGACTATGATGCTTATTTTTGTTTATTCTCCCCATAATGTCTAATAATATTGATCACCACCAACTATACAAGGTATAGTCATATTACCACAAAAAGAAGCAAGCTCGAGGAGAAAATTCCTCCCTTAATACCTCATGAGCAGATCCATATACTACCAGAAACCCCAATTAACTTTCCTCTTAATATCCAACATATGGTGGCCTAGGATTTTGAGAAATGTAGGTTTTCAACCGGGCCCTACTTGCTAAGCAATCATGGCGCTTAGTTCCGAGACCAGAGAGTTTGTGTGCTCGGATTCTCAAGTTAAAATATTAATGGCACCTTTCTGGACACGATCTTCGCGTCCGATGCATTACTTGTGTGAAGAGGTGAAAGGATCGATATGGTTGACTAGAGGGGGGGTGAATAGGCAACTAACAATTTTTAAGCTTTTCTTTACCAAATTAAACTTTGCAACAAATAGGTTGTCTAGATATGCAACTAAGTGAGCAACCTATATGATGCAATATCAACTAGCACGCAAGCAAGCAAGAGATGTAACAATAAGTAAGCTTGCGAAAGTAAAGGCACGAAATAATCAAGAGTGGAGGTGGAGACGAGGATGTGTTACCGGAGTTCCTTCCTTTTAAGGGGAAGTACGTCTCCGTTAGAGCGGTGTGGAGGCACAATGCTCCCCAAGAAGCCACTAGGGCCACCGTATTCTCCTCACGCCCTCACACGATGCGAGATGCCGTGAATCCACTATTGGTGCCCTTGAAGGCGGCGACCGAACCTTTACAAGCAAGGTTGGGGCAATCTCCACAATAATCGGAGGCTCCCAACAACAACAACACCACGAAGCTTCACCACAATGGAGTATGGCTTCGAGGTGACCTCAACCGTCTAGGGTGCTCAACACCCAAGAGTAACAAGATCCGCAAGGGATAAGTGGGGGGAATCAAATATCCTTTGGTGGAAGTGTAGATCGGGCCCTTGTCACCCAATCCCGAGCAAATCAACAAGTTTGATTGGCTAGGAAGAGAGATCGGGCGAAAATGGAGCTTGGAGCAACAATGGAGCTTAGAGGTGGAAGAGGTAGTCAACTAGAGGTAGAAGACATCCCTTATATAGTCGTGGAAAAAATCCAACCGTTATCCACATGTTCTGCCCGCGACTCACGGTACTACCGCTCCAAGGAAGCAGTACTACCGCGAGGCAACGCGGTACTACCGTGGACGACCACGGTACTACCGTGGCAACTGCACAGGCCGGAACAAGCCTGACGAAGGAGCAGTACTACCGCTGGCGCGGTACTACCGCTCCCCCTTGCGGTACTACCGCAAGGCAGGAGGGTCACGGCCTGGGAAGGGCGCGGATGAAATAAATTACATCCGTGCCTACTTCCGCAGAAACTAGGGTGGTGCAAAAACCCGACGTGGTACTACCGCTTGAGAGGCGCGGTACTACCGTGGTCGGCGCGGATGTAAAACATTACATCCGCGCCTACTACCGCGACACTGCGGTACTAGGTCGAAGGGGCACGGTACTACAACTCCTAGGGAGCGGTACTACCGTGGGCCCCCGCGGTACTACCGCGCTGGGCGAGCGGTACTACCGTGGGGGGCGCGGATGTAAAAAATTACATCCGCCCCTACTACCGCACCGGAGCGGCACTAGGCCAGGGTGCCGCGGTACTACCGCACCGAAGGGGCGGTACTACCGTGACACGCCGCGGTACTACCGCTTGTACCTGCGGTACTACCGCAAGTACAGCAGTAGTCGCCAGTTTTCCACACAACCAAGATAACGATGGGTAGCTCCAAAGTGCAAGGAAAGAAGGGACAAGTGTACGTGTGATTCCACCCTACCTTTCCGACGCGGACCCCCTCTTAATAGACGGCACTCCTACGACTCAACTCCACCAAAGAGAAACGTAGAACAACGCCGGCTTCAACAGACTCCGAGGGGCACCGAATCGTCTTGTGCCTAATGATGAAGTATCTGATGGACTCAAGGCACACGATTAGTCCGCACAAGCATTGTCATCAATCACCAAAACACTTAGGAATAAATATGCCCTTACAAGAGGGATCGAAGAACTCGTAAAGAGAGGTGTTTTGTGGAGAGTAGCAAATGGGATTAGTATCCAAATCCTCAGGGGTAATTGGATGCCAAGGCAGTCAGGACTCAAGGTACTATCTCTTAAGACCAAGAGACGAAACAGATGGGTTAATCACCTCATGTTGCCGCAAGCAAGAAAGTGGAATGTACCCCTTATCGATGAGCTATTCTATAGTTTTGACACAGAGGAAAAATCCACGCTAAAATTCCTCTCAATGAGACCGAAGACCATCTAGCGTTGAACTATGGGGAAAATGTCATCTTCACATAAATGAACTTGACACAATTGGAAGAAATAGCTCGTTCGTCACGTAGCGTCGGCACTAGAAGGGAAAAATTCTAGAACTTGATGGGGAAAGCGGAGGTCCAACACAAAGTCTACATTGTTGCTTGGAGAATTGCCACCGACTCAATTCCCACAAAGGAGAACAAAAGGAGGAGAACCCTGGAAATTGATGGCGTTTGTAACATATGTGGTAGAGAGAAGGATGATGCTCACCACACCGTTATGAACTGCACCAAGGCTAAAGTTCTCAGAGAGAAGATGAGAGAACACTCGGCATTGCCAGAAGAACCATTACTTGTTGCACATGATCTAGACTGGCTATTACATGCTTTAAGCCAATGTACTATACACATGCGAGAGAAACTATTGTTGTTTCTATGGCGGTCATGGCATCTTAGGGTATGACATTGTGCATAACAAAGGGGAAGCAAAGATTTTGGATTCAGGCCTTTTCTAAAGAATTACTAGAAACGTTGAACTCTGAAGCCCCAATTGAAGTCATGTCAAATGGGAAAAACTCTTGCATGAAACTAAGAGCATCCGTCATCTAATCGAGACATGCCACTAGTCCAGGCCCCAAGGAGCTTGTACTAGACTGGATGTCCATGCTTCTTATGTTTCAATTTTGGGGGCATGTGATGTTGCAAAGGAAGCGGAAGCCAGCGACTTGATGATTGTACTCAAGTGTTTAAGAAATATAAATAGTGAGCAGATGCATGTTGAGTCTGACTGTGTTGTTGTTGTGTCTGATGTGAATTCAAGAGTTAGGAACATCGCCAAGTAACGGACTAAGTATGAAGAGGTAAAAGTTTGATGGGTGGATCCAGTCTATGTGAGGTGAGAAAACTAAAAGAGTGTAAGGTGGCCGCGCATGAGTTGGCTACTCATGCCAGATTTCATGGAGATTTTTATCCACGGAAGAATGTGCCACTAAATTTTTATCCATGTTAATTGCAGTATTTACTAAGCTGTGATCGCCACAGTCAAAACCCAACGCGTGAGACAAGATCCCGCAAAACCCACCGGGAACCGTGCCCTGGACCGCGTGTTCCAAGCTGACAGCAACCTTCCTCAAAAAAACAAAAACAAAAAAGCTGACAGCAACCAACAGCGAACGCACGGTGTCGCACCGGGATCCCGAGGATGCAGGTAGCTTAAGCATTGGCAGTCAACCTCGCCAGATCTTAACCCCGAAGTTAACGGCCGGGCGTCCCTCTCGGCTCACGCGTTGGGCACACATCAAAGCGCAGGATCGTTCCGCGACTCTGCGAGTGCGACGGGTCGGGAAAAAACTGGTGGTGTTCCTCGTCAGTTCCCTCCGCGCCGAGAAGATTTGATCGCAAGGCTCGAGTTCGTGCGGCTATGGCCGTGTGGAAGCCGGCGATCACACACGCGCTAGCTTATTGGGGAGGGCGATGGACTGACTTTTCGTGTCTGCTCATCAGGGATGCGTGGATCGCCCGTAGGTTGACTTGGTCTCGGCTTTCCAAGGACCGAGTCTAGATCCGGCCATTTTTTTGCCTAGATTGTGTGCTGCACTTTTCTACTGGAGCAGACGCATGTATTATTGGCAGTGGAGACTCGTCACTTGCTCCAATCGTCTTTCCTGTCTAGAACCAGATCACATCGGGCAAACTCGCATGATGCCTTTCTCACCCCACACGCATGTCCCTTCTTTTCCACAAAGTGTTTAAACCAAAAGCAGCTGTACTTTTCTTGTATATCTCTTTCGACGTAGTGCCCCACATATCCCACCTCCTATCACATATCGTCTCGGCGTCTCATGTGCACGCATCAGTTAATTTTGGACAATTGCCTTTGGCGTCCAAGTAGAGAGTACACCATTTCGCCAAAAAAAGGAGAAGAAAAGAGTGCACCAAACTTCTCCGGCTGAATAATTTGGGTACGAGCTGCAATGCGTGCAGCATGACCCTATCCCTCTCCGGTCACCAAATCAGCGTGTGCTCTTAATACACGACGGCATTACATCTGCACGTACGATACCTCTGTTCTCAAATATTTGTCTTTTTAGAGATTTCAAATAGACTATCACATACGAATGTATATAGACGTACTTTAAAGTATATAGATTCACTTATTTTGCTTTGTATGTAGTCACTTATTGAAATCTTTAAAAAGAAGTATTTAGAAACGGAGGAAGTAGAAGCTAGAAGCGTCTGTCAGCTTCCTGTCACCCCAAAAATGTGGTACTTTAACATACCATATGTTAGCAATACTTAGAGCAACTCCAATGGGGTGACCCAAACAGACGGCGATTTCATCCGCTTTTTGTCCGTTTGGGTAGGCCGCCCGCCCGGCGTCCGTCCAACACGCTGATTTATATGTGCCGGCGTGGCCGTGTGGCCCTCATATTTTTTGCATGATTGCATAGTGTGAATCAAATAACATAGTTTTGGACCGAATAAAATAACATAGTTTATTACAAGCTGAATGAAAATAAAAATGTCTCACATAGTTTTGCAAACGAATAAAAGAAGATACATCTATTGGTTGCCAAAATGAGCCCACATATACTCAACCAAATCATTTTGCAGTTGCACGTGAGTTTTCCAATCACGCATGTCTTGATGAAATTGGGTGAACTGTTCAAACGTTGCCTCTACTCCATGCTCAGGCAAAACATTATCACCCTGAAATTGAAACCCTTGATCATACAGACGTTTCGGATGCTCGTCTTCTACGATCATATTGTGCATGATCACACAAGCAGTCATCACCTCCCACAGTTTCTGCGTGCTCCAGGTATTAGCAGGATACCGAACGATGCCCCATCGAGATTGCAAAACATCAAAGGCACGCTCGACATCCTTCCTAGCACTCTCTTGCTCTTGGGCAAATGTTTTCCTCTTCTCTCCGACAGAGTTGGGTATTGTCTTGACAATAGTGGTCCACTGAGGATAGATACCGTCATCCAGATAGTATCATTTGTCGTAGTTGTGGCCGCTGACAGTAAAGTTCAACGGTGGGCTGTTGTCTTCGGCAAGCCTAGCAAACACCGACGAGCGCTGAAGCACGTTGATATCATTGTGTGATCCGGCCATGCCAAAGAAAGTGTGCCAGATCCAGAGATCTTGAGACGCCACGGCCACTAGTATGATAGTACAAGCCCTGACATGGCCCTTATACTGCCCTTGCCAAGCAGAAGGGTAACTCTTCCACTCCCAATGCATGCAGTCTATGCTACCAAGCACCCCTGAGAAGCCCATGCTGGCATTCATCGCCAACAAACGGGCTGTATCTTCACCAGTCGGCTCTCTCAAGTACTGAGGGTCAAACACAATAATAACAGCCTTACAGAACTTATACAGGGACTCTAGGCAAGTAGACTCGCTCATACGGACGTACTCGTCAATGAGATCACCGGGCACTCCGTATGCAAGCATTCGGATGGCGGCAGTGCATTTCTGATAAGAGGAAAAACCAATCTTGCCAACGTCATCCTCTTTGCACTCGAAATAGTCATCATTGCCGACCACCCCTTCTCTAACACGGTTGAAAAGATGCCTACTCATACGGAAACGGCGCCAGAATTTCTGATGTTTGAACAACGGGTTTGTTGTATCAAAGTAGTCCTTTCAAAGAAGGAAATGCCCGCTCTCTCAGTTGCGATTCAACGCCGGAAGGTGGCCCTGAATGGAGCCACAGAACAATGGCCGCTGGCTGTTGAGGTGGTGATGGACCAACACGACAGCCAATATCTCCTCCTCGTCATCGGAGGACGAATCGTCGGAGTCGCAAAGGAAATTGTGAAAAAAGAACTCGTCGGCGGAGTCCGTTTTGTACCTTGGCAAACTGCCGAGCAACTTGCAGGCGTCAGTGAAGGAAACGGCCGGCGAAGGGAGTCGCGGCGCGCACGGACCAGCTAGCTGTCCTGCCGGCGTCCGATGAGCGTGCCGGCGTTGGACGAGCGTGCCGGTGAGGATCTGGCCGGGCGGCGAGGCGGCTTCTTGGTCGGGGGCGGCTATGTGTGTGTGTGTGTGGGGGGGGGGGGGCGTGGGGTGTGGGAAGCAGTCGGGTCCCCGGCGGCAAGACGGCGGTGGCGGGCGACGTGGGAGTGGGCGGTGTAGCTGGGCGGATCTGGAGGCGCCGGTAGCTGGCAGAGTCGCCGGCCAAAATGGGCGGCGGCTTCGTCGACGAATGAGGAGGGCGAGGGTTGCTGTTGGATGGGGGAAAACCAATGTGCCACTGACCAGCAGGCCCGGGGAAGGAGAAGGCGAGCGTGCGCGCGTCCGTCGCGGGTCCGCGCCGACGTAAATCCGACTCAAAAATGGGCCGGGAATGAGTAGCCCGCGGACAAAAAGCAGACGCGCGTCCGTTTGAGTCGCGCGTTGGGTCGCTTTTTGTGTCCGCACCGATCCAAAAGGACGACGGCGGACGAAATGGTTCGCTCCGTTGGAGTTGTTCTTACCTGTCATCTAGAAAGAGAAAAATCAGGGACCCAGATGCACAAGAATGGAATTATCCTAATGCAAGTTGAAGAATCTAGCGAAGAAAAGGGACGCGCGGCGATCCCGATGCTGCCCACATGGATTTACCGTCCGGCGTCAGGAGCGAGGAGAGTAAACTTCTGAAGTCGGAACCCATGTGCCGATGTCCTTCCTTGGCCAGTCTAATTTCAGCTTTGTAGCAGCGGAATGGACAATGTCAGTCGAAGATTCCCGTCACTGCCCATTCAATTTAATATGGACGCGTCATTTGTTATAAGAGTTCATGGTAATGTGTTTCTACTCACGAATCTGTGAGAACGGATTAATAGATAAAATTAATTTACATTTTTTTCTAGAAATTGCTAGCTCTATGAGGAGAGGAGTAAAAGATCCAGAACTGTACAAGGCAAGCGAAAAGCAAGTTGAACCCGGTCAAACCAGAGACAAAAGAGTAGTAGCTCGTACAGCTCAACAACCCGAGGCGCGGCAAGGGCCCGCCCTGCAGTCCACATGGCGGTGGCAGTGGACGGTCCCGCCGGATCTGGCGTCTGCCTGGGGGAGATGCTTCTGATCTGAGGCGCCAGCACTTAAAAAATGAGAAGAAAGGGATGCCTGGGGGAGATGCTTCTCATCCGGAGCTGTGCGGTCCGGTGCGTCCTTGGCCGTTGAATGGCTTTTGCCGGCTCTCGCCTTTTCTTCTCCTCGCATCATCTCCATCCCTCCCCAAGAAGCCCCCCAGAAGCACTTTTTTGGCATGGACGAAAAAAAAGTCTCACTCGCGTCCCACGAGCTCGATTAGCATTGGATCTGGTCAAAATTTTGACCGGTGAACCTACCCCAAACCCAGGATCCTGGGGGCAGCTCAGGGAGTAGAGAGACTGTTTTGCATGTCATTTGGCCGACCATCAGCCTCCCACTCCCTCTCTCCTCACTTTTCCTCAAGGGCCCACCCACGTGCTGCTCTCCTTTCTCTTTTCCTTCTCTCCACCCATGGGCACAGTAGGGCGGGCAGCCACGGCGGGGTGCGGTCGAGCTCGGCGGGGTGCGGGCAGTGCGAGCTTGGCGGCGCGTGGTACGCGCGGTGGGCGCTAGCGCGGCACCGACACGGGCGAGCTCGCGGTGCGCGGGCGCGGCGCAGGCACGGGTGAGCTCGGCGGCGAGCGGCAAGTCGGCTCGGGCGCGCGCGCGGCTTGGATCAACAGTGGCATTCCAACGAGCGTCCAACGGAAGCGAGCTTTCCCGCGAGACGCTCCTTTGGAGGGCGGCCAAGCTTCCCATCTACTCTGTGGCGCTCGTGCCTCTCACTATGAGTTCCCCGCGGCTGCAAATTCCTCAGACGCGGCGGCCGACACGACGACGGTGTTGAGCACCACAGGCGGCTGACGGGAGACAGGCGCCACCGTTCCTTCAAGCGGACCACGGGGAGGCTGACCGCCTGATGAAGGAGTGTCCTGCGGGGGCGGAGGCCCGCCCGCCAAGGGAGACGGCGAGGGCGCCACGACCGACGCGTACGAGCAGTTTGCCTCGACTCGGAGGACGACGACGGAACTCGTAGTCACCGCTTAGGGAGGCAGCCAGGCGGGCGAGCGACCGGGCGCGGCGGGCGCGCGCGGGTCGCGGATTGCGGCGCACCTGGGGCCTCCAACTAGTGGGAAACGCCCCCCCCCCCCCCCCCCCCCCCCGGTCGCCGCCCAAAAGCAAAATTAGCGCCAACAAATCTTCATCCGGCGCAAAAATCGTCCCTGGGGGCACAACGACTAGAGATGCTCTCACCGGTCACCACGTCCGCGCCTGCAGTGCACATGGTTATGTTGCGCTTTTGCCCTCCAGAATTTGAAGTTTCGTTGTCGGGCCACTCAGGGCGTGTTTGGCAGCCGTAGCAGCCGGCCCTGGCTTAGCCAGCCTGACTTAGTGAAGGCTGGTTGAGCAAATGCAGATTATAATGTAACATCTGCGCATTGTTTGGTTGTCCGCATCTAGTTCTCTCGCATTAGGGGATAGCTTACGAATGGTGTTTGGTTGCCTGAATTGGCTCGACTCATGCAACTACATGGTGTTTGGTTGTATAGTGGTATATGATTAAGAGCTAAGACTTACAGTTAACACACATTGTGCCTCGCAACTGCAGTGGGCGGTGACAGCAGTGTCGCGTCCGACACGATGAGCATGGAGTCTCGGGCGAGCGTTCTTGTCGGCGCCGCGACGAACTAGTTGCTAGCGTCGCCGCCGAAGAGAAGTCTGTGCGGAGGAGCGCTGGGGCAAAGGATGAGGGAGGAGAAATGCAGTGCGTGTCGGACCATGGCGATTGCGGTGGACGGTGGTCGTGGCGCCGCGTCCGACAAGACATGCACAGAGTCGTGCACGAGTGACCCCGTTGGCGGTGCGACGAACTAGTTGCTAGCCTCGTCGCCGCAGAGAAAGTCCGCACGAAGATAGTGTACAGAGGAGGAGAAATGCAGTGCTCGCGCCATGGCAGCGTCAGTGCAGTAGGACGAGAGAGAGAGAGAGAGAGAGAGAGAGAGAGAGAGAGAGAGAGAGAGAGAGAGAGGGAGAGAGAGAGAGAGAGAGAGGCCGAGATGACAGACGCCGATGACGACTCCAGTGTAGTAGGATGTGGACAAGGAGGTCAAGAGGAACGGCGCCGGCGTTGAAAGGGACGAACAGGATGGCTCTGAGGCAGAGGACAGAGGAGAAGAAATACACTGTGCGCGTAATTGCAGCATTGGTGCAGTAGAATCGACGAAACAAAAAATGCGACATGAATGTCGTGAGGAACTGCGATATTAGGTTGCTGGTCAAGAAAGTTTCAAACTATCGATCGTGCGCGACGAATCTAACAAAGTTTGTACAAAATAGCTTCAAGCATGAACACAAAATTGAGCATGTATGTCCGACGAAACTACGAACAGAACGCCTGAATGGAACTGTAACATCGACATGCATCTTCGTTGTGTTGATATGAGGGGAGAAAGAAGAAAGGAGATTAGGGAGGAGGTTAGTGGAGGTGGCAGAAGAAGTACATACAGAGCTCGCATCCCTCCAGCCTCCTCTCGTGTAAGGGACCCACCCATGTGCGCTCACTGTGCATCGCTCGGGCCTGGCTCGCAAGAAACTACCGATCTGAGTGTGCCCAGTGAGCCAGGCCTAGAGGCGCTTTAAGTTCCGTGTGATGCAGGCCCAGCAGCGAACGCAGGTAACCAAACAACCAAGTTTTTCTCACGCGGGCCTGGTTGGGTCTTATGCGGCAACCAAACGCGTCCTCAGCGGCCAGACCTTTGACCTGGATATGGATCACAGCAACACGCATAGGCCAAATTTGGTGTTTTGACCCTTTTTTGGAAGTTCGGCATGATTTGACCCTAGTTCGATAAAATTTGTGGATCTGACCCTTTTCCTATTGCCATCATCCTTGGCGATAGGGTACAACAGCCTACCACCACAGGCATTGGCGGTAGGAACCTGGTCAACATAACAGCGTTGTTACAGTCTACTGACATAGATAAATGGCTACCGCCAGGGTGAATGGCGGTAGGCTGTTCAAACCTACTGCCAAAGAGCATGGTGGTAGATGCATGCGTGCATCAATCCTACAAGGTGCAGTCATGCAACTTTATGTTTACTCGCGTTAGGCCAACTCCAACGCGTTACCCCAAACAGACATTCATTTTGTTCAAATTTCGTCCGTTTGGGGGTGGCAATGGGGCTTGATACGTCTCCAACGTATCTATAATTTTGTATTGTTTCATGCTATTATATTATCCATCTAGGATGTTTTATAGCATTTTTGTACTATTTTATATCATTTTTTAGACTAACCTATTAACCTAGTGCCCAGTGTCAGTTGTTGTTTTTTTCCTTGTTTTTGACTTTTACAGTAAGGAATATCAGACGGAGTCCAAATGGAATAAAACTTTACGTGATTTTTCTTGGACCAGAAGAAACCTACGGGACTTGGAGAAGAGGCCAGAAGACCCATGAGGAGGCCACAAGCCGTAGGGGCGCGCCCGGGGGGCGCCCCGAGGGCTTGTGGGCCCCTTATAGACCTCCTAACCCTAATTCCAGCACTATATATTCTCAAATATTTCCCTTATATCAGAAGCGTCCACAAAAGTACTTTTCCGCCGCCGCAAGCCTCTAACCTTGCGAGATCCTATCTTGGGGCCTTTTTTCGTACTCTGCCATAGGGGGATTCGATCACTGAGGGCCTCTACACCAACCTTGCTGCCCTTTCGATGATGTGTGAGTAGTTTACCACAGACCTAAAGGTCCATAGCTAGTAGTTAGATGTCTTCTTCTCTCTCTTTGATCTCAATACAATGTTCTCCTGGATGTTCTTGGAGTTGTATCCGATGTAACCTTCTTTTGCGGTGTGTTTGTTGAGATCCGATGAATTGTGGATTTATGATCAGATTATCCATGAATATAAATTGAGTCTCCTCTGAACTCTTCTATGCATGATTTAAATAGCTTGTATTTCTCTCTGATCTATTGATTTGGTTTGGCCAACTAGATTGGTCAATCTTGCCATGGGAGAGGTGCTTTGTGATGGGTTCAATCTTGCGGTGTCCTCACCCAGTGATAGTAGGGGTAGCGAGGCACGTATTGTATTGTTGCCATTAAAGATAAAAAGATGGGGTTTATATCATACTGCTTGAGTTTATTGCTCTACATCATGTCATCTTGCTTAATGCGTTACTCTGTTCTCTTGAACTTAATTCTCTAAATGCAGGCAAGAGTTGGTCGATGTGTGGAGTAATAGTAGTAGATACAAGCAGGAGTCGGTCTACTTGTCACGGATGTGATGCCTATATTCATGATCATTGCCTTAGATATCATCATAACTACGCGCTTTTCTATCAGTTGCTCAACAGTAATTTGTTCACCCACCATATGTTTTATTTTAAGAGAGAAGCCTCTAGTGAATCCTATGGCCCCGGGTCAATTTTCCATCATATATTTTCAGATCTATAAACCAAAAACACAAAAATACCTCGCCGAGTTTTATTCACTTTTTATTTGTTTTATATCTATCTCTATTATATCTCACTCTTGCAAGTGACCCTGAAGGGATTGACAACCCTCTTTTCGCGTTGTGCGCAAGTGTTTGTTAGTTTGTGCAGGTGCATCTATTGGAGACTTGCTTGTTCCTCCTACTGGATTGATACCTTGGTTCCTAACTAAGGGAAATACTTATCTCTACTTTGTTGCATCACCCTTTCCTCTTCAAGGTAAATAACAATGCAAGCTCAAGAAGTAGCAGGAAGAATTTCTGGCGCCGTTGCCGGGGAGGATACACATCAAGCCTACCAAGCACCTATCATAAACTCTAATCGCTTGCATTTACATTACTTGTCATTTTCCTCTCGTTTTCCTCTCCCCAATTTCTAAAACATTTTCAGAAAAACACAAAAAATGCCTTTTTATTCACCTTCTTTCCATTCATCTTTTCGTTTGCTTTTTGTTTGCTTGTGTGCTATATTGTTTGCTTTGTCACGATGTCTAAAGAAAATACTGTTGTGTAACTTTCCAACACTAATAATAATGATTTTAATAGTACTCCGATTGCTCCCGCCACTAGTGCGGAATCTTATGAAATTAATGCTGTTTTTTTTAATCTTTTTATGAAAGAACAATTTTCTGGTAGCCCTGATGAAGATGCGGCATCCCATATAAACACTTTCATTGAATTGTGTGATATGAAAAATAAAAAAGATGTGGATAATGATATTGTTAAATGGAAGCTATTTCCTTTCTCAATACAAGATCATGCCAAAACTTGGTTTTCATCTTTGCCTAAAAATAGAATTGATTCATGGAACAAGTGTAAATATGCTTTTATTTCCAAGAATTTTCCTCCTGCTAAGATCATCTCCCTTAGGAACGATATAATGAATTTTAAGCAACTTGATAATGAAAATGTTGCTTGGGAGAGGATGAAATTTTTGATAAAAAAATTGCCCTACTCATGGTTTAAGTTTATGGATGATCATACAAAATTTTTATGTGGGATTTAATTTTGCATCTAGAAATCTTTTGGATTCCGCCGCAGGTGGTACTTTTATGGAAATCACATTAGGAGGAGCTACTAAACACCTAGATAATATTATGGCAAATTACTCTCAATGGCATACCAAAAGAGCTTCTACTAGTAAAAAATTGCATGCAATTGAGGAAATTAATATTTTGAGTGGAAAGATGGATGAACTTATGAAATTGATTGCAAGTAAGAGTGCTACTATTGATCCTAATGATATGCCTTTGTCTACTTTGATTGAGAATAATAATGAATCTATCGATGTGAATTTTGTTGGTAGGAACAATTTTGGTAATAACGCGTATAGAGGCAATTTCAACCCTAGGCCGTTTCCTAGTAATTCCTCTAATAATTATGATAATTACTACAACAATTCTTACACGAATTATAATAATATACCTTCTGATCTTGATAATAATATTAAATATTTTATAAATTCTCAAAAGATTTTTAATGCTATGGTAGAAGAAAAATTGCTTAAAGTTGATGATGTGGCTTGAAATGTTGATAAGATTTCTCTTGAGATTGATTCTTTGAAGATGAGATGTATGCCGCCCAAGCATGATATTAATGCGTCTTTAAAAACTATTAGAATCTCGATTAATGAAAGTGAAGAAAGAACCGCTAGGATGCGTGCTAAGAGAGATTGGTTTGTGAAAGTATGTTCTTCTAGTTTTCGTGATAATAATGATGAAGATCTTAAAGAGATTGGTGTTACTCCTATTGAATCTCTATTTGGCAATATAAAAATTGATTAATATGGGACTGCAGATAAGTCAACTTTAGCTAGAAGGTGTCCTAATAATTTGGAGGGTGATGATCTTGATCAAAAAATGATGAAAGTGGGATTGAAGAGGTCAAAACTTTAGGCAGCGATGAACCCACTCTTTTGGATTTCAAGGAATTTAATTATGATAATTGATCTTTGATTGATTGTATATCCTTGTTGCAATCCATGCTTAATTCGCCTCATGCTTACAATCAAAATAAGGCTTTTACTAAACATATCGTTGATGCTGTGATGAAATCTTTTGAAGAAAAACTTGAGCTACAACTTTCAATCCCTAGAAAGATTTATGATGAGTGGGAACCTACTATAAAGATTAAAATTAAAGATTATGAGTGCTATGCTTTGTGTGATTTGGGTGTTAGCGTTTCCACTATTCCAAAAACTTTGTGTGATTAGTTAGGTTTCCATGAATTTGATGATTGTTCTTTGAATTTGCATCTAGCAGATTCCTCTATAAAGAAACATATTCGAAGGATTAATGATGTTCTTATTGTTGCAAATAGGAATTATGTTCCTATAGGTTTTATTGTGCTTGATATCGATTGCAATCCTACATGTCCTATTATTCTTGGTAGACCTTTCCTTACAACGATTGGTGCAATTATTGATATGAAAAGAGGAAACATTAGATTTCAATTTCCATTAAGGAAGGGCATGAAACACTTTCCAAGAAAGTAAATTAAGTTACCATATGAATCTATTATGAGGGCTGAGGGAGTCCCGGATTAAGGGGTCCTCAGACAGCCGGACTATATGCATATACCGGACTGTTGGGCTATGAAGATACAAGATAGAAGACTTCGGTCAGTGTCCGGATGGGACTCTCCTTTGCGTGGAAGGCAAGCTTGGCGGTTAGGATATGAAGATTCCTTTCTCTGTAACCGACTCTGTGTAACCCTAGTCCCCTCCGGTGTCTATATAAACCGGAGGGTTTAGTCCGTAGGACAAGAACAATCATAATCATAGGCTAGCTTCTAGGGTTTAGCCTCCACAATCTTGTGGTAGATCAACTCTTGTAATACTCATATCATCCAGACCAATCAAGCAGGAAGTAGGGTATTACCTCCATCAAGAGGGCCTGAACCTGGGTAAACATTGTGTCCCCCGCCTCCTGTTACCATTAGCCTTAGACGCACAGTTCGGGACCCCCTACACGAGATCCGCCGGTTTTGACACCGACATTGGTGCTTTCATTGGGAGTTCCACTGTATCGTCACCGTAAGGCTTGATGGCTCCTTCAATCATCTACAACAACGCAGTCCAGGGGAAGTTTTTCCTCCCCCGACAGATTTTCGTATTCGGCGGCTTCACACTGCGGGCCAACTCGCTTGGCCATCTGGAGCAGATCGATAGCTACGCCCGTGGCCATCAGGTCAGGTTTGGAAGCTTGAACTACACCACCGACATCCGCAGAGTCTTGATCTTAGACGGATTCGAGCCCATGACAACCGCGCCCTGCTGCCATGACGGATATGACCTAAATCAACCATCAGACTGTGTGCAGGAGATAGAGAATGTAATCGCTCTGGCCCTAGATCCAGAGCAAAGCATGCCATCCAAGGACGAGAAGCTCAACCTTGCCATGGAGGCCGCAAACTCAGCGGCGCTAGAGCCTAACATGGATCCGACCTTGAACGAGGCATGTGTCATCGGAACCTCGGACTCATCTCCGGCCATAGGCTCCAAACCGCGTGTATCCGCACCCATCGAATCTGACCGGGCGCCTATCTTAGAGTTCGGCTCCGCGGACATCTTCCAACACTCACCCCTAGGTGATGTGTTAAACTCATTAAAGTCCTCTCCTTGTCAGGAGATTCTTGGCCGAACTATGTCCGGCTTGAGTGGGAAGCGGACGACTAAGAACTTTGTTACCCACCCACCACCCACTTGATAGCCACTGTCGACGATTTGACCGACATGCTTGATTTCGACTCCGAAGACATCAACGGTATGGACGACGATGCCGGAGAAGAACAGGAACCACCGCCCACAGGGCGCTGGACAGCCACCTCTTCATACGACATATACATGGTGGATACACCCAAAGAAGACAACGGTGATGACAAAAAGGATCCAGTTGAGGATAAACTTCCTGAGAAGCAGCCAAAGCGCCGACGTCAGCGGCGTCACTCTAAATCACGCCATCGTAAAAATAGCGATACCGGCACAAGAGGGAATAACACCCCGGACGACGCCGAAGACAATGAAGAAACCGTGAACCCAACAATGGAGCAGGACGAGCAAGGTGACGGCAAACATAGTCCGGGGCCCCTGTCCGATCACAGCGATGCCGAAGACTCCAATTATCAACCTGTCCCCGAAGAGGACATCAGTCTGGATGACGATGCATTCATCGTCCCGGAAAAACAACTAGAACAAGAACACCTCCACCAGATACTTATCGCCACCGCGAGGAACTTGAAGAAGCAGAACCAATGGCTTAAAGCCGCATAGTATACGCTCAATGATAAATGGAACGAAGTGCTCGACACTGAGGAAAAATACGACGGCAACCACCAAACAAAGAGCTACCCCAAATGCAAACTGCTGCCCGAATTTGACGATGATGCTATTGCGCCCATACCGCCGAATAACAATATGGCCGATCAACCAGGCCGACCACCTCATGGTCGAACAGAGCGGCTAACAACGCCGCACAGAAAACCGCACCCCTCCCCATAAAGGAAAGGAGGTCGCAACCCAGAACCAGAAACACAATTTACGCGAAGACCTGGACAAAAAGGCTAGCAGAACCAGGTCCATTTATGGATCCAGGGAACATGTTCCCGCACAGGATCAGGGCCATCAAACCAAATATGCCGGTCACTTACCAGTTCGGCACCGAACACTACAACCGTCGGATCCACGCCGTGACACAGCCAAATACAAGGGTGCTGCACACCCCCTGTGCTTCACCGATGAGGTGCTGGATCATGAATTTCCAGAAGGGTTTAAACCCGTGAATATCGAGGCATACAACAGAATGACAGACCCTGCGGTCTGGATAGAAGACTTTATTCTTCACATCCACATGGCTTGCGGAGACGATCTCCACGCCATCAAATACCTGCCCCTCAAGCTAAAAGGACCAGCTCGGCACTGGCTGAAAAGCCTCCCTGAAAATTCTATTGGAAGCTGGGAGGAACTTGAGGACGCTTTCAAGGCCAATTTTTAAGGGACCTATGTCCGACCTCCGGATGCACACGATCTAAGTCACATAACCCAACAACCCGGAGAGTCAGCCCGTAAGCTTTGGAACCAATTTCTCACTAAGAAGAACCAAATCACCGACTATCCGGACGCCGAAGCCTTAGCAGCTTTCAAACAGTGTCCGGGACGAATGGCTAGCTAGACACCTAGGCCAGGAAAATCCAAAGACAATGGCAGCCCTAACTACACTCATGACCCGCTTTTGCGCGGGAGAGGACAACTGGTTGGCCCGTAGCAGCACCAGCAATCCTGGCACATCCGAAGTCAGGGATGGCAATGGAAAGCCACGACGCAATAAAAATAGACGTCGAATCAATGAAGAAAGCCCAAGAAATACAGTGGTAAACATCGGATTCAGGGGCTCTAGACCCGGTCAACGGAAAAAGTCACTAAAAGGCAGTAGAGATGGTACATCTAGCCTAGATAAAATTCTAGAAAGGTCCTGCCAGATTCATGGCACCCCCGACAAACCAGCCAATCATACCAACAGAGAAAGTTGGGTCTTCAAGCAGGCCGGCAAGCTCAACACTGAGCACAAAGGGAAGGGACCGCAAAGCGAAGACGAGGACGAATCTCGCCAGCCAAATATGGGGGGACCGAAGAAATTTCCACCAGGGGTCAAAACAGTGAACATGATTTATGTCACTCATATCCCAAAGAGGGAGCGCAAACGCGCACTCCGAGACGTGTATGCTATAGAATCTGTCGCCCCCAAATTCAACCCATGGTCGGCCTATTCAATCACCTTCGATCGCAGGGATCATCCGACTAGTATCCATCACGGGGGCTCGGCTGCCTTAGTGCTCGACCCAATAATTGATGGATACCACCTCACTCGAGTCCTCATGGACGGCGGCAGTAGTCTCAATCTGATATATCAGGACACTGTCCGTAAGATGGGGATAGACCCGTCAAGAATCAAGCAAAGCAGCACTACCTTTAAAGGAGTAATACCAGACATAGAGGCCTGCTGCACGGGCACTCTAACATTGGACATCGTCTTCGGCTATCCCGATAACTTTCAAAGCGAAGAGCTAATCTTTGAAATTGCTCCGTTCCGAAGTGGCTATCATGCACTACTCGGATGAACGGCCTTCGCCCGTTTTAATGCAGTCCTGCATTACGCTTATCTTAAACTCAAGATGCCTGGAGCACATGGCGTTATCACGGTGAGTGGAAATACAGAGCGTTCTCTTCGTACAGAAGAGTACGCGGCGGCTCTAGTAGCCGAAGCACGAAGCGGCCTTCTCAAGCCGAGCAGCTTATCGGTCCTCAAGACCACGGACACAGCCAAACGTGTTCGGCTTACACCTACTTGTAACGGCTCAGATAAACCTGAGCTTGTTTATCAGCCCTGCCCCCATATATCGCCCCATAAGAAGACTGTGCATGTTTTCCCGTATACATAAATATACACTCAAAATTCCTTGGGTGGCACTAGGGGCAACCGGCACGTTAGAAGTCTATAGTCCGGCTTGACACTATTCGGACTCAAGAAGCTATAGTTCATGGTTCATCAAAACCAACAAACTATACCCACGGCCATACTAGATTCTTTCACCTAGTTCTTTCTTTTTTACATATAGGCCATCATGATATACCGTTCAAGGACACGGCACAACGGAGACAAAGGCGCAGACGTGCAGCAGGGCCCCGTTTCAAGGTTTCTGTTTAGATTAAGACCATGTGTAAACTTTTTTTCTTATTATTATCTCTTGTTATTTCATACCCTCCTGGCATATAAAAAAGCCCAGGAAAGATATCGACAGTATTTGCGAACTTACTATTCGCCGTACTAAACTGGATGTTCTAGAAGCAACCAGCAGTGTGCTTTGAGAACTATGCTCTCACCACAGGCGCTCTCTCCTCATGCCGGGTCATAGCACGTGCGTTGAATTCAAGGTTCATTACCGGGGGCTGTATCCAGCCCGGTATATATTGAAAAGTCCGAATACCTTCGGGAGTGTTCGGCGTCGCGAGTTTCAGCCTTATATGCATCAGCTCCGAATCATGTCTTTCGTCAATAGTTGGGTTTGCCCGGCTCATGTGCTTGCTACCTTATGTTCCGCTGTATCGGCTAAGGTGGTAAAGGGAGAACTACTGCGATTGTGCCCTGGTTCATCCGGACGAGCACCTCAGTAGAGAAAGCCGAAAACTAACTGTCATGATAAGGCGAGAGCTGGTCAACCACTCGATGACTCAGCAGAATCTTCACGATTCCCTCACATTAATGAAGGACCGGTTTCCCGGTCACGTATGTAAACGCACCGTATTCGGATAAATGCGGACATACCAGGGGCTATATAGTAGCCCCACCGTCAAACTCCTATGGCTAAGTAAAAGTGTTAAAGCTCTATAGTCCGATTGCCTAGTTCGCCGCACTAACACCTCCTTAACAGATCAAGACGTTGGGTCAAGTGTGATCAAGTGCTTTTCCGAACACCCCGACGTTATACGCGAGGGGCCTGAAGCCGATGACTGCAAACTTTCAGATTATATACATATATACATAAACGGCCACACAGGAGGCACTAAAATACTTTACGGGCAAAAGTATAAACACTGCCTTCATTAACATAAGCATTGTTTTTACAATTCGGATACATGTTACTCGAACATAATATTTTTTGAGCACTAACCCTCTATCAAGCGGGCACCCTCTAAAACTTCTTCAAAATAGTGATCTGGTGTGTCCTCACCCTCGGATGGACCCCATGTTGCAATATCGGTGGCCTTTATCTTCGCCCAATACGTCTTCACACGGGCAAGGGCCATCCGTGCACCTTCTATGCATGTTGACCGCTTGACAGCGTCGATATGCGACACTGCACAAACAAGTTGTTTCACTAAACCAAAATAACTATTCGCAGTTGGTCCCTCAGGCCACAGCCGGTCCACGATAGCCTTCATGGCAAGTCCGGATATCCTGTGGACCTCGGCCCTTTCGGCCATCTGCTCATTCAACAGCAGCGGACGCCTTGGCATGCTAAACTGCGACCAGAAAAGACGTTCCGCTTCATGGCCTTCTTGGGCCTGGAAAACCTGTGTCGCATCAGAAGCAATCTTTGACAAGTCCAAATATGCGTCCGAAGAACTCCACATTTGATCAAGCGGGGCATACTTCGGATCGCCAAACTTAGTTCGTAATAAAAAGGGCTTCCCAGCCGCGATCTCCCTGGCTTGCCAGATCTCCTCCCGTGCCGCTCTGGCCTCTGACCGGGTTTCCTTTGCCGCTAGTAAGGCCTTCTCAAGGTCAGCCGTTTTTTCTTTGGTCTCTTTCTCGAGAAGTGCATATTGGCTAGCGACATCCCTTAGCTCAAGCGCCATGTTGGATATTTTCTCCTCACTCAGGCGATGAGCAGCCTGTTCGGCTTTTAATTCACCAACTGCCTTCTCGGCAGCCGCGTTGCTTATCCTGGCTTGCTCCTTGGCCCGGGCAAGCTCAGCCCAAAGGGTCTCCACGGCGGCAGCACCATCTGTAGTCAAGCATATTATAAATTCCAGCATCATGCTCCTATTTATACTCATTGACCGCCCAAAAGACATACCTTGCGCCTCGTCAAGCCGCTTGTTCACGAGCGTGATGTCATCATCCGCTACATCAAATTGTCGCTTCAGTTCGGCAAATTCGGCAGCCCGGGCAGTGGCCGGGGCTGCAGCCTCCTGTGTACAAATTAGCAAAATTATTTCCCGAGCTTATTTATCTTTTGATCCTCTGACCGCCCCGTTCAGAGGGAAACCAGAGTCTCAGGGGCTACTATCTATACACAGTACACCTTGTGTATATGGTACAATTAAAAAAAAGTGTGTGTCACATTGCGTACCTCAAAGCCTCTTAGCAGGCTCGTGAAAGCTTCATTCAATCCGCTTTTCGCGGACGAAATTCTCTCAATCACCGTACCCATTAAGGTACAATGTTCCTCCGAGATAGGCGCTTGCCGCAGAAGACCCATCCATATGTCCGGCTGTATATCGGATAGTCCGGGGCTTTTGTTGTTGGTCTCTCTAGGAGGCGAACACCCCGAACCTCGGGCGGCCGAAGAGTCATCTTCTGGCCTTGTCCTCCTTCACGGATCGGGAGAGATCCTCCGGGACGAGACGACACCTCGGGGTCGTCTGCCTTACGGGGCGGGGAAGTATGAGGCGGTGTTTCGCTCTCCATCATATCTGGAAGAAGATCCCCCAAGGATGAAGACTGTTGAGGGAGGTTATATGCCAAAATGCAAAACATACGTTTCAGATATTACCCTCACAAACAAGAAAAGAGTGGGGTATGCTTATTAAAGCACCTTTGTTCACTTACGGTTCGGCTAAAGGCTGCCCCCCTTGTGGGCACTGTGCAGCAATATCGCCTCCCGAATCCGGGCCCCCCTAATAGGCATTTTTTCCTCACTTGGAGGCCTCTGCCTTCAGGTCTTCGAGGGAAGCTCTCTTCTTCCCGTGGGGGAGGGAATGTTAGATTCTCCTTCCCGTTCATCCTCCGACACGGGAGTTCCGATTTCCCTGGATACGGTGCGTGACGCACCTCCGGTATGAAGGCCACTTTGGGCTCACCACTCCTCTCCTTTTCTTCCCTCAACGGCACTTGATAAGGTGCCAGAGCCAGCATCCTGGTTAACACTGGGTCCGCTGAGTTTTAGGGAAGAGGGGCCGAACACCTGATCCTCTCCACCTTCTTTACCCAACCCTGGTCGAGTATGGTTTTCTCAGTTTTGTTATGGGAAACTTAAACTAAAAACGTGTTCAGAAATTGAGTGCTTACCGGGAATCCGGATGGTTGCAGTCGAGGCATGCGTCCTCTGTGGTGTCCGGACACCTTTTTCATGACCCGAAGAATAATTCATACATCCCTTCGAGCGTTGTGCCGAAGAAGCGCTGAATGGATCGCGGTCCTTCTGGATTGAACTCCCACATACGAAGAGGTCGGCACTGGTATGGCAAGACCCGACGGACTAACATAACTTGGATTACCTTGATGAGATCGATGTCCTTCTTAATAAGGTCTCGAATGCGGCTTTGCAGTATTGGAACTTCATCTAGCAATCCCCAATCTAGCCCCTTGTTGATCCACGATGCAAGCTGTGGCGGAGGTCAGGATCGGAAGGTGGGTGGAGCCACCCACTTTGTACCACGAGGCTCCGTGATATAGAACCACTCCCGTTGCCATAGGCCAGAAGCTGCAGTGAAGGAACCCTTTGGCCAGACGATATCGGCCAATTTGCTTATTAAAGCACCTCCGCACTCCGCGCGTCTCCCGTCTATTATCTTCGGCTTTACATTGAAGGTCTTGCGCCATAAGCCGAAGTGTGGAGAGATACGGAGGAAGGCCTCACATACGATAATGAATGATGAGATGTAAAGGAAGGAGTCCGGAGCTAGATCATGGAAATCTAGTCCGTAGTAAAACATGAGCCCTCGAACGAAGGGATGAAGGGAGAAACCTAGCCCCCGGAGGAAGTGAGGGATAAATACGACCCTCTCATTAGGTCTAGGAGTAGGGATAACCTGCCCCTATGTAGGAAGCCTGTGAAGGATCTCCGCGGTCAAATACCTCACCTCCCTGAGCTTCGTAATATCCTCCTCGGTGACGGAAGAAGCCGTCCACTGGCCTTGAAAGCTGGATCCGGACATGGCCTGAGGTTCGAAGCGACTGGTTAAACCTTGGGTGTTGGAACTCGAGGTGGGAGGAGGAGGAGAGTAGCGTAGAGGGGAAAGGCGGGTCTCGGCCTCCTTATAAAGATGACGAATATCAAACATCCCCTACGTGGCCTTAAAACATGCATATTCCCAAGGAATCATACCAATAGGACGGTTGGGTTACCCACACCCGTGTTGATGAGAATCCCGCAATAAGGGTACACGATCTCCGCTTCGACAAGACGTGCAATAAAACCGCCTCGTGAAGCGTGGAGCAGGAGGTTGGAAAAACGATTCGAAATAATGGCTGAACGATGACGTAATATCGTGTTGCAAAAGCTGTCAGCGGATTGTATTAGAGAAAACATTATGCTCTCCACGGTGGTATATGGAATTTGTTTTGTAGAGCCGGACACAATTCTTATGTTCAAGATCTACTTTGGAGTATTCGGAGAAGGAACTCGCCTTGCAATGCCGAAGACAATCTGCATGTCGGACTCATCGTCATTGAAGCCTGGTTCAGGGGCTACTGAGGGAGTCCCGGATTAAGGGGTCCTCGGACAGCCAGACTATATGCATATGCCGGACTATTGGGCTATGAAGATACAAGATAGAAGACTTCGTCCCGTGTCCGAATGGGACTCTCCTTTGCGTGGAAGGCAAGCTTGGAGGTTAGGATATGAAGATTCCTTTCTCTGTAACCGACTCTATGTAACCCTAGCCTCCTCCGGTGTCTATATAAACCGGAGGGTTTAGTCCATAGGACAAGAACAATCATAATCATAGGCTAGCTTCTAGGGTTTAGCCTCTACGATCTCGTGGTAGATCAACTCTTGTAATACTCTTGTCATCAAGATCAATCAAGCAAGAAGTAGGGTATTACCTCCATCGAGAGGGCCCGAACCTGGGTAAACATTGTGTCCCCCGCCTCATGTTACCATTAGCCTTAGACGCATAGTTCGGGACCCCCTACCCGAGATCCGCTGGTTTTGACACCGACAAGGGCCACTTATGGATTAAATACCAAAGATGACAATACTTAAATCTATTGCAATATGCCTAGGCATGGGCGTTAAACAATAGCGCTTGTTGAGAGGCAACCAAATTTTCTATTTTGTGTTTTTTTTGTTTTTGCCACTGTTTTTGAATAAATACACATTATTACCTCTGTAGTAATTGTGTTTTAAGTGTTTTAATTAGTGTTTGAGCTAAGTAAGACCTTTGGGATGATCTATGGTGATAGTTGATTTGATCTTGGTGAAAAACAGAAACTTTTGCGTCCAGTAGCAGAATTTTGAAAATTCACAGGAATGTGTTCTGGATCTGAATTTTTTACACAAGATTGATATACAAATTGCCTAAGTTTTCCTAATGTTTCGGAATTTATGGAGTTATAGAAGTATATGAAGTTTCCAGATTAATACAGATTATTTTGTTTTTGACAGATTCTATTTTCTATGTGTTGTGTGCTTATTTTGATGAATCTATGGGTAGTATCGGGGGGTATGAACCATGGAGAAATTGGAATATAGTAGATATAACACCATTATAAATTTAGAATGAGTTCACAACAGTACCTAAAAGTAGTGATTTGTTTTATTATACTAATGGAGCTTATGAGTTTTGTGTTGTTAAGTTTCCAAGTTTTGGGTAAAGATTGGACAACGGAATAAGGAGTGGCAAGAGCCTAAGCTTGGGGATTACCAAGGCACCCCAATGTAAAATTCAAGGAGAACCAAGCATCGAAGCTTGGGGATGCCCGTGATGGCATCCCCTCTTTTGTCTTCAATCCATCGGTAAAATTACTTTAGGCTATATTTTTATTCACTACATGATATGTGTTTTGGTTGGAGCGTCTTGTGATATATGAGTCTTTTCTTTCTTTGCTTTTTAGTTTGCCACAATCGTCCTTGTTGTACACACCTGTTGAGAGGGACACATATTAATCGTGAATTTATTAGAATACCCTATGTGCTTCACTTACATCTTTTGAGCTAGGCAGTTGCTCTAGTACTTCACTTATATCTTTCTAGAGCACGGTGGTGGTTTTATTGTCTAGAAATTGATGAACTCTCATGCTTCACTTATGTTATTTTGGGAGTCTTGAAAATAGTATGGCAATTTGTTTAGGTTATGAATTTAGTCCTAATATTATCGGCATTCAAGAGGGATATAATAAAAACTTTCGTATAAAAGCACTGAATATATGAGAAGTTTGATTCCTTGCATTTGTTTTGAGATATAAAGATGGTGATATTAGAGTCATGCTATTGAGTATTTGTGGATTGGTAGAAATACATGTGTTAAAGTTTGTGATTCCCTAAGCATGCACTTATGGTGAACCGCTATGTGATGAAGTCAGAGCATGCGTTATTTTTTTGATTGCCTTCCTTTGTGTGGAGGTCGGGAGTGCGTGATGGTTAACTCCTACCAACCTCTCCTCTAGGAGCATGCATATTAGTACTTTCTTTTGAGGGCAAATAATTTTTTGCATAAGTATGTGAGTTCTTTATGACTAATGTTGAGTCCTGGATTATACACACTCTCACCCTTCCACCATTGCTAGCCTCTCTAGTACCACACAACTTTTGCCGGTGCATTAAACCCACCATATACCCTTCCTCAAAACAGCCACCATACCTACCTATTATGGCATTTCCATAGCCATTCCAAGATATTTTGCCATGCAACTTCCACAGTTCTATTTTATTATGACACACACCATCATTGCCATATAGTTCTCATATGCATGAGGCATTCATATGGAGTCATATTTTGTTCTAGTATCGAGTTGTATGTAAATAAAAGTTTTATGATCATCATTATTAGGGCATTGTCCCATGTGAGGAAAGGGTGATGGAGGCGATGATTCTCCCACAAGTAGAGATGAGGCTCCGGACGAAAAATAAAAAAAGAGGCCAAAGAGCCCAAAAAAAAGAGGCCAAAGAGCCCAAAAAGACAGAAAAGGGGGAAATGAGAGAAAAAGAGAGAAGGGACAATGTTACTATCCTTTTTCCACACTTGTGCTTCAAAGTAGCACCACTTCTTCATGATAGAGAGTCTCCTATTTTGTCACTTTCATATACTAGTGGGAAACTTTCATTATAGAACTTGGCTTGCATATTCCAGTGATGGTCTTCCTCAAATTTCCCTAGGTCTTCATGAGCAAGCAAGTTGGATGCACACCCACTTAGTTTTCTTTTGAGCTTTCATACAATTATAGCTCTAGTGCATCCGTTGCATGGCAAGCCCTAGTCACTCGCATTGATATCAATTGATGGGCATCTCCATAGCCTATTAATTTGCCTAGTTGATGTGAGACTTTATCTTTTTTTCTTCTCCACACAACCTCCACCATATTCTATTCGACCTATAGTGCTATATCCATGGCTCACGCTCATGTATTGCGTGAAAGTTGAAAAGGCTTGAGGACATTAAAAATATGAAACAGTTGCTTGGCTAACACCGGGGTTGTGCATGATGAAATATTTTGTGTGATGAAGATAGAGCATAGCAAGACTATATGATTTTGTAGGGATAACTTTCTTTGGTCATGTTATTTTTAGAAGACATGATTGCTTTATTAGTATGCTTAAAGTATTATTATTTTTATGTCAATATTAAACTTTTTTGGAATCTTATGGATCTGAATATCCATGCCACATAAAAGAAAATTACATTGATAAACGTGTTAGGTAGCATTCCACATTAAAAATTCTGTTTTTATCATTTACCTACTCGAGGACGAGCATGAATTAAGCTTGGGGATGCTTGATACGTCTCCAATGTATCTATAATTTTTTTATTGTTCCATGCTATTATATTATCCATCTAGGATATTTTTATATGCATTTTGGTACTATTTTATATCATTTTTTTGGGACTAACCTGTTTACCTAGTGCCAAGTGCCAGTTGTTGTTTTTTTCCTTGTTTTTGACTTATACAGAAAGGAATATCAAATAGAGTCCAAATGGAATACAACTTTACGGTGATTTTTCTTGGACCAGAAGAAACCTATGAGACTTGGAGAAGAGGCCAGAAGACCCACGAGGAGGCCACAAGCCATAGGGGCGCGCCCCAGGGGGGCGGCCCCAGGGCTTGTGGGCCCCTCATAGACCTCCTAACCCTAATTCCAGCACTATATATTCTCAAATATTCCCATACTAGAAGCGTCCACAAAAATACTTTTCCGCCACCGCAAGTCTCTGACCTCTTGATATATCATCTTGGGGACTTTTCCGGTACTCTGTCGGAGGGGGACTCGATCACGGAGGGCCTCTACACCAACTTTCCTGCCCTTCCAATAATGTGTGAGTAGTTTACCACAGACCTATGGGTCCATAGCTAGTAGCTAGATGACTTCTTCTCTCTCTTTGATCTTCAGTACAATGTTCTCCTCGATGTTCTTGGAGTTCTATCTGATGTAATCTTTTGTTGCGGTGTGTTTGTTGAGATCCGATGAATTGTGGATTTATGATCAGATTATCTATGAATATTATTTGAGTCTCCTCTGAACTCTTTTATGCATGATTTAAATAGCTTTGTATTTTTCTCTGATCTATTGATTTGGTTTGGCCAACTAGATTGATCTATCTTGCCATGGGAGAGGTGCTTTGTGATTGGTTGAATCTTGCGGTGTCCTCACCCAGTGATAGCAGGGGTAGCGAGGCACGTATTGTATTGTTTTCATTAAGGATAAAAAGATGGGATTTATATCATACTGCTTGAGTTTATCACTCTACATCATGTCATCTTGCTTAATGTGTTACTCTATTCTCTTGAACTAGATACTCTAGATGCAGGCAGGAGTCGGTCAATTTGTTGAGTAATAGTAGTAGATGCAGTCAGGAGTCAGTCTACTTGTCACAGATGTGATGCCTATATTCATGATCATTGCCTTAGATATCGTCATAACTATGCACTTTTCTATCAATTGCTCAACAGTAATTTGTTCACCTACCGTATGTTTTCTTTCAAGAGAGAAGCCTGTAGTGAATCCTATGCCCTCGGGTCTATTTTCCATCATATATTGTTAGATCTATAAACCAAAAATACCTCGCCGAGTTTTATTTACTTTTTATCTATTTTATATCTATCTCTATTAGATCTCACTCTTGCAAGTGACTGTGAAGGGATTGACAACCCTTTTTTTGCGTTGTGTGAAAGTGTTTCTTAGTTTGTGCAGGTGCATCTATTGAGACTTGCTTGTTCCTCCTACTGGATTGATACCTTGGTTCTTAACTGAGGGAAATACTTATCTCTACTTTGCTGCATCACCCTTTCCTCTTCAAGGGAAATAACAATGCAAGCTCAAGAAGTAGCAGGGCCGTGTCCGCCCGGATTTGTGGATGCGGCGGGCAGGCGCCCAATGCACGACCACATTTTGGTCGCATCTTATCCATTCAACACCACACCAGATAAAATGAAAATGATTCATATGAAATGGTTCAAATCAAACATAGCTCCTAAATAGTCTTTACAACCCAATCAAAATTTGTTTGCATGACAAGAAAACAATATCAAATAGTCTTACAACCCAATCAAAATTTGTTTGGATGACAAGGAATTAAACTGATAGATCTGCTGGTTGCCAATGTGAGTCCACACATACTCAACCAAGCCATCCTAGAGCTGGACATGAGTATGCCAATCATGCAATTCCTGATGAAACTCGACAAACTGTTCAAAGGTTGCAGGAGGTGCATGCGTAGGCTCAACATTTTCACCGTGGAAATCAAACCCTTGGTTGTAGATGCTATCATCGCTCTTATCCTCCATGATCATGTTGTGCATGATCACACAAGCAATCGTCACCTTACAAAGCTTCTTCATGCTCCATGTTAATGCAGGGTGTTGGGGAAACGAACACCTATGGGATCACAGGAATCCCTTCTACGTTTAGTCGGGGGATTAGCAGCACGAACAGTAGGTCTAGCAGTCAGCACAAGGGGATTTTACCCAGGTTCGGGCCGCGAAGATGCGTAATACCCTGGTCCTGCTTGTCTGGATATATGTGTTCTTGAGCTCTTGAACTAGCTGTGGTGCATGCCCAATTCAAAAGTCTGAATCCTCTCTTTGTACGCCTTGGGCCTCCTTTTATACGTAAAGAGGTCGCCACAGTGGCACACAGGAGGTGGAAAGCAAGCTACAGTGTACGAGCTTATCGCTCAGCATCGTAGGACAAGCGCATTTAATGCGCTGCCTACGTGCCCTCTTACTTTATCGGGGACGGCAACAGGAGCCATCCCGTCCGTCGCCGCCCCTCCTTGCTTCGACACTCATCCAGGCTGATGAGGCATGCAGTGCCACGCTGGCTAACTAGCTGCTGTGTTGGCGCGATGGTAGAGCCTCCATGAAGATCTGCATGCCGCCATGCAGGCGCCTGTTTAGTTGGCACACTGGTCGTCGCACTGGAGTGGCGGTGAGGTGGCAAATCCTTGTCGGGCGCGGGCCTGGCTGCGGCCCAGGGATCGTCCCCGACAAGACTTGCCGGGGGCCTTGCAGTCGTCCCCGACAAGGATCTTGTCGGGGGTCTTCGCAGTCGCCCTCAGCAAGGATCTTGTCGGGGGTCTTTCGTCTTTTGGTCCCACATGGACTCGCGGGCTGTCAATCTCTATGAAGATCTGCATGCTACCACGAATGCGTTCCCAAATCTTGGTCTTGACGTGTCGATGGTGTCAGAACTCTCAGCGTCAAGGGTGATGGGCTTGCTGGTGCTGCGTAGGTTGCCCCGGCAAGGATGTTGCTGGAGGAGGTCCAGCTCGCCTTCTGCTCCTTGTTCCTCGAGTATCTGTCTTGGTAGCCTTCGTGTTTTTATCTTCTGCCGCCCTGCCTAGCCCGGCCACAGGCGTGGCTACAACAACCCGTGCACAAGTAAGGGGTACGAAAGAGCCTGTACTTTTGTACACCGACAGGAGCCCCCGGGCCTGGGCCACACATGAGTGCAAGGCGTAGTTGGGCCAGGTCCAAAGCAGTGCGCGGGCACGCGTGGTAGGGACTTAACTTCCACGATCTCTTCACGAGTTGCGCTTCCCCATGATTCGCGTCGAGCGCGTGACGTAGGGGTCGTGCGTGGGATGGCCTCAGCATGCTTGCGTCATCCTGTAGTCAATAGTAAAGAGGTGGCCCATGCTTCCCTTATTTAAAAAAGAGATATTTCCAGGGGCGCTATTCATTTACTAAATGGACTCGGGTAGCAGCCTGCATGGCACCGTACCCCACGATAACGGGGTGGAAAACGGTCGCCCCACCTGTTCCCACACCTCTGACTCGCTCGCCATGTGTCCCCCATGCCTTGGGAAAGGCAAGCGATGGATGCGGCGGACGTGGGCATTAACGCTGAGGCGGGAAACCAGGCATCGCTGATTGGGGCAGCGGGTCAGTCCTGATTCCCTGTACTTCAGGAGGCCATATTGGTCGTGTGGGGTGGCTGCCCCTTGGGCTGGGTGGCCGGGCTCCGGCCTTGCTCTTCTATGAAAAGGGAGAGGGACGGTGCTTTTCTGCACTCGCCCTCTTCCCTTCCTTCTGCTTGACATCTTTCTTCCACTCGCCATGGTGAGAGGGCGTGTTGGCACTTTGACGGTGGCGACGATGGCTTCTGCTTGACAGCGCATTCCTCCTCCTCCAAAGCCCTCGATGGCGGAGCCCGCCGCGAGGGCGAGATGAAGGGGACGAGGCCGAGGCCGCCGCGGGGCTTGGGAAAGAGGAGGACGGGGCAGCGCGCCGGCTGCGCTTCCGCTGGCGGCCCCTCCTCTAATGGACGGACATGTCAGAGATTAGCCTCTCGAGTTCTTTATCCGGCTGTACAAGTGTGTGTGCGACCATCTCCACCTCCCTACCCCATTTTCTCAGGTGATGGAGAAGGATCCGCCGTAGGCTTTCAGGCTACACATGAGGGGCTGCGGGAACGGCGGCACGTGGGTCAATGTCGCCTTCCCGCGCCCTCACGTCATGTACCTTCGCCGTGGGTGGAAGATTTTTACACGCGCCCACAGCTTGTCAGAGGGGCATGTTCTCCATTTTAAATTAATGGAGAACAACCTGCTCTCCGTCAAGGTCTTCGGGAGCTCAGGAATCCAGTTAGGGTGCTGCGTGGAGAGTTCCACTGACGACGAAAGCTCCTCCTCGAACAACAGTGGCGAGGAGGACATCGCCAGCAACGACGAAGGTAGCGGGCGGGAGGACGACGACTCCGACTCCAACTGACCATTAGTGGTAGCACCATCATCTGCTCCGCTTCCTTCCCCGGCAACACGCCTTGCCGGGGGGTGCATCCTGCTGGCTCTGGCGTCGGTGGTCAACGGGCTTCCCGTCAAGCTCTCCATCGACGCGTTCCCCATGCCCGGCCCCGTCTTCACTTGTTGTGCCTGGGAGGAAAGGGGCAAGAGCGGGGATTATGGGGCACTTTTCTTTTTCACAATTTGTAGGCACTTGCCAAATCTTAACTTTCTAGAAAATGTAATCTCCCGAGCCCATGCTTATGTTCTGTAACATTTTTACTTGCATCAACATATCAATGAAAAAGGTGAGCTTTTGCCGGGAACTCACGCACGTACACATTCATGCAGGGGCGAAACGCCCCTTTAATAAAAAGTTTTCCCGGTAAGCTACCTTGCCAATGTCCCCTATGCGTGCTGGAGAGTCACATCTGTCGGGTTACAAACACAGGGTCCAGCCCCCTGCCAATCTCTTTTTACCAAAGGTTACTGTGACCACCCCAACCGAAGCAGCGTTCTAGTCAGGGATGGGAGCACCTAGGTCTAAACAGAGTGGCGAGGTTTTCTAATGCACAAGTCACAAGTTATGAACATGGATGGGAAGGAGATGAACTTTATCTGGTTGGGTTGTCGGGGATGACGTGCCGGGCAGTCTTCTCAATTTCTTGCCGGAGCGTTGTCACCACGGTTGAAAGGAGGAGAGGACAGGGGCATGGAACCTTGGCGGTTCCCCAGTACCTGCTAGGATCTAAGGTAGCACAATGTCCTGGACAAGCACGCATGCATATATATATATATATATATATATATATATATATATATATATATATATATATATATATGAACATGAACATGGAAACTAGCAGGAAACTATACATACGGAAAGCTATCTGACTGCGCACAGGGTCTGCGCCTGGCTCTGTACATAGGGTTACATCCCTTGCCGGCAAGGCTAGTACAAAAGGGGGTTGTCGGAGCTCCCGACAACTGCACCCTATGGGTGAAACTTGCGAAGATGTTTGATATTCCAGGAGTTGCTCACCAGAATGCCATCTTCGGTCTCCAGGCGGACTGCGCTGGGCCTGGTGACTCGTATTACCCGATAAGGGCCTTCCCACTTTGGCGTCAACTTGTTTGAATTCTTGGCGGACTGAACACGCCAAAGAACAAGTCACCTTCCTCAAGGCTTCGGGCATGAACCTTGCGGCTATGATAGCGGCGCAAGGCTTGCTGGTAGCAAGCGGCTCGCGCAGCAGCTTGAAGACGATCTTCCTTGAGGAGCGTTGCATCATCTTGGCGCAACTGCTCTTGCTCAAGCTCATCATAAGCGAGCACTCGAGGTGACCTGTATATGAGTTCCATGGGGAGAACTGCTTCTGCCCCATATACCAGGGCAAAGGGTGTCTGGCCAGTGGCTCGATTTGGTCTCGTTTTGATTGACCAAAGAACCGTTGGCAATTCATCAATCCAGCGCCTTCCACACTTGCATAGCCTGCCGAAAGTCCTTGTTTTGAGGCCTTGCAACACTTCAGCATTTGCTTTTTCTGCTTGGCCATTACTTCTTGGATGAGCAACAGAAGCAAAGCAAACCTTGCTGCCAAGGTCTTCGATATACAACATGAAGGTGCGGCTCGTGAACTGTGTGCCGTTGTCGGTGATGACTCTATTTGGCACACCAAAATGGCAAACGAGTCCCTTGAAGAACTTGACGGCCGACTGCGCCATCACCTTCCTCACTGGCTCCACTTCCGGCCACTTTGTGAACTTGTCAATTGCAATGTACAAGTACTCAAAGCCCCCGACAGCATGGGGAAGGGGCCAAATATGTTGAGCCCCCAGACCAAAAATGGCTAGGAAAGAGGAATTGTTTGAAGGGCCTAGGCTGGTTGATGGAGCTTCTTTGAATGAAACCGGCACACTTCACACTTGGTACTAGTGTCATTGCATCCTGGAGGGCAGTGGGCCAGAAGAAACCTTGCCGGAATGCCTTGCCCGCAAGGGCTCTTGACCCTATGTGGGAGCCACATATGCCTCCGTGGATCTCTGCCAACAGCTCCAGTCCGTCCTCCCGAGGAATACACGTCAATTTCACGCCGTTCATTCTCCTTATGTATAGGACATCATCCACAAACTAGTACATGCTGGACCGACGGGCTACTTTCTCTGCTTCTTCCTGCTCCTCAGGGAGCTCCCCTCTTTCGAGGAAACGAACTGTATGATGTCCCTTGCTGGAGCCTGAGGCTCGACGGCAAGGACTAAAGGCATGTCTTCTGCCACAGGGGCAACTGTCTCTATGGAAAGGGCCGGGGGCTCTGCCAGAGGCTGCTGCTCCTCGGCAAACTTGGGATACCCGGCAACTTCCTTGTCGACGGCTCCTGGGAGCTCCACAGGAAAGTACTTGCCAGGGCCCGCTTTCCTTTGCTTGTTCTGCCCTGCTGATGGTTCGATGGATGGCTGACTTAATTGAAGCACAAAGGTACCTGGTTCCACAGGCAACTTGAGGGCAGCGTGCTTTGACAGCAATGTTGTTCTCCACTCGAGGAACATGCTCCGCTTGTAGGCCGTCAAAGCAATCTTCCAACTTCCTCACTTCATCCATGTAGGCCTCCATCAATGGGCTCTGATACTCCTTGTTGACCGGCTTGACAACGAGTTGCAAGTCTCCTCTGACGATAAGCTTCCTAATCCTGAGGTTCACCGTGATCCTGAGACCGGCAAGCAACCCCTCGTACTCCGCAGTGTTGTTTGTTGACTTCTCCCGGGGAAAATGCATCTGGACAAAGTACTTGAGGTGCTCTCTGGTGGGTGCGACGAGCAGCATGCCGACACCAGCACCTTGCAACGAGAAAGCCCCATCAAAGTACATAATCCAATGACTGCTTGCCTCTTTGCTGGGAAGAGTGGTTTCTTGAACTTCTTCGTCGGGCGTGGATGCCCATTCTGCTATGGACTCTGCCAAGGCTCTTCTCTTGATCGTCGAAGTACTTACAAATCTGAGCCCAAAGCTCAACAACTCCAACGCCCACTCCACAATCCTCACAGTTGCATCTGGGTTGTGCAAGATTCATTGCAACAGGAGGCGAGTGACGACGGTGATCTCGTGCGCTTGAAAATAGTGGCGCAGCTTTCTTGAGGCCATAAGAAGGCTGAAAAGCAAATTCTGCATGCCAGAATACCTTGACCTAGCCCCCTGTAAGAGGGAGCTGACAAAATAGACTAGGTGTTGCACCACCTTCTTCTTCTACCTTACTTCACTTACTTGCACATACTCTGTCTTGTCGGAACCGGGCTCTGCCGGGGGTTCTGTCTTGCCGGCATCGGGCCTTGCCGGCCCTCGTTCCTCATCCGATGTCCTTGCCGCAGCCGTTGCCTCTTCCTCAACTTCTCTCTCCGCCACTAGCGCAACACTGACCACTTGATTTGTTGCTACTAAATATAGCAGCAACGGCTCTTGTGGTTTGGGCGCGACTAGTATTGGCGTAGAGGAGAGGTACCTCTTTAAATCTTGCATCGCTGCCTCTGCCCCGGAGTCCATTTCACTAGACCCGCCTTTTTTAGAATTTTGAAAAAGGGGAGGGTGCACTCAGCGGACTTAGAGATAAACCTACTCAGGGCGGCAACGCAGCCGGCAAGCCTACGGACATCCTTGACTCGTCTGGGCGCCTCAATCTGCTCAATGGCTTTGATCTTGTCGGGATTCGCTTTGATTCCACGTTGAGACACAAAGAATCCAAGAAGTTTGCCGAATGGGACGCCGAACACACACTTCTCTGGGTTGAGCTTGAGGTTGATCTTGCGCAAATTTGCAAAGGTTTCTTCCAGGTCCTGGACGAGCGTGGCCTTGTCTTTGGTTTTGACTCCTATATCATCCATGTAAGCTTCCATATTTTTATGGAGCTGGGGCTCAAAACCAATCTGGATTGCTCGGGCGAACGTCGAACTAGTGCTCTTCAACCTGAAAGGCATTTGTACGAAACAATACGTACCACATGGGGTGATGAACGCGGTCTTTTCTTCATCTTCCTTCTTCATGAAGATTTTATGATATCCGGAGTAGGCGTCGAGGAACGACAACAGGTCACACCCGGCAGTGGAGTCCACTATCTGGTCGATACGTGGCAATGGGAAAGGATCCTTTGGACAGGCTTTGTTGATATCAGTATAGTCGATACATAGCCTCCACTTCCCATTCGCCTTACATACTACCACTGGGTTGGCCAACCACGTTGGGTGGAGTACTCCCTTGACCAAGCCTGCCACCTCCAACTTCCGGATCTCCTCAATGATGAACTCTTGTCGCTCCAAAGCTTGCTTTCTGACCTTCTGCTTGACGGGCCGTGCATGGGGGCAGACAACAAGATGGTGCTCAATCACCTCCCTGGGAATGTTGGGGATGTCGGATGCCTGCCATGCAAACACGTCGACATTCGCCCGCAGGAAGGCGACGAGCGCGCTTTCCTATTTGCTGTCAAGGGTGGAGCTTATGGTAAAATCTCTGCCCGTGCCATCCTCCTTGACGGGCACCTTCTTGGTTTCTGGTGGGGCTGCCTTAGACTTCTTGCTCCTGCCAGTAGAGCTCTCTGGCACGTCCTCAATGGGAACACAGCACTCTGAAGAGGCGCGTTTGCCGGAGTGAGTGCAGGAGCCCTTGCCGGAGCCAGGAGTCTTGCCGACGGTCGAGGCCTTACTGGTCTTCTTCTTGGTGGCGAGAGCAGGTGTCTTGGTGGCAAATGCTGCAACCGCCTCTCGATAGAGCTGATCGGCGCAGATGAGCGCGTCCTTCTGTCGCGGCTGACGGTGATGATGCTCACCAGGTCGGGCATCTTCATCTTGTTATATGCGTAGTGTGACGCCGCCATGAACTTGGCCAGCACCGGGCGGCCAAGGGTCCCGTTATATGGCAACGGGATCTCGGCAACATCGAAAATGATTCTCTCTATCCTATAGTTTAGATAGCCACCAACGTTACTGGTAGCGTCACCTTTCCCTTGTGCTGGTGATACGTCTCCAACATATCTATAATTTTTTATTGTTCCATGCTATTATATTACCCCTTTTGGATGTTTATGGGCTTTATTTTACACATTTATATCATTTTTTGGACTAACCTACTAATCGGAGGCCCAGCCCGTATTGCTGTTTTTTTGCCTATTTCAGTATTTCGAAGAAAAGGAATATCAAACGGAATGAAACCTTCGGAGCGTGATTTTTGGAACGAACGTGATCCAGAGGACTTGGAGTGCAAGTCAAGAAGCAGCCGAGGCGGCCACGAGAGGGGAGGGCGCGCCCACCCCAACAGGACGTGCCCCATGTCTCGTGGGCCCCTCGGGCAGCCACAGACGTACTTCTTCCTCCTATATAAGCCTACGTACCCCAAAATATCTAGGGAGCCAACGAAACATAATTTCCACCACCGTAACCTTCTGTATCCACGAGATCCCATCTTGGAGCCTTCGCCGGCGCTCCACCGGAGGGGGAATCGACTACGGAGGGCTTCTACATCAACACCATAGCCTCTCCGATGAGTTTACCACAGACATCCGGGTCCATAGTTATTAGCTAGATGGCTTCTTCTCTCTTTTTGGATCTCAATACAATGTTCTCCCCCTCTCTTGTGGAGATCTATTCGATGTAAACTCTTTTTGCGGTGTGTTTGTTGAGATCCGATGAATTGTTGGTTTATGATCAAGTTTATCTATGAGAAATATTTGAATCTCCTCTGAACTCTTTTATGTATGATTGAGTTATCTTTGCAAGTCTCTTCAAATTATCAGTTTGGTTTGGCCTACTAGATTGATCTTTCTTGCCATGGGAGAAGTGCTTAGCTTTGTGTTCAATCTTGCGGTGTCCTTACCCAGTGACAGAAAGGGTTGCAAGGCACGTATTGTATTGTTGCCATCGAGGATAAAAAGATGGGGTTTATATCATATTGCATTAGTTTATCCCTCTACATCATGTCATCTTGCTTAATGCGTTACTCCGTTCTTTATGAACTTAATACTCTAGATGCAGGCAGGAGTCGGTCGATGTGTGGAGTAATAGTAGTAGATGCAGGCAGGAGTCGGTCTACTTGTAGCGGACATGATGCCTATATACATGATCATGCCTAGATAATCTCATAATTATTCGCTTTTCTATCAATTGCTCGATAGTAATTTGTTTACCCACCGTAATACTTATGCTATCTTGAGAGAAGCCTCTAGTGAAACCTGTGGCCCCCGGGTCTATCTTTTATCATATAAGCTTTCAATCTACTTTTATTTGAATCTTTACTTTTTGCATCTATATTATAAAATACCAAAAATATACTTATCTTATCATACTATCTCTATTAGATCTCACTTTCGCAAGTGGCCGTGAAGGGATTGACAACCCCTTTATTGTGTTGGTTGCGAGTTCTTTGTTTGTTTGTGTAGGTGCGTGGGACTTTTGAGGAGCCTCCTAGTGGATTGATACCTTGGTTCTCAAAAACTGAGGGAAATACTTACGCTACTATTGCTGCATCACCCTTTCCTCTTCAAGGAAAACCAATGCAAGCTCAATACATAGCAAGAAGGATTTCTGGCGCCGTTGCCGGGGAGGTCTTCGCTCAAGTCAAGACATACCAAGTACCCATCACAAACTCATCTCCCTCACATTTACATTATTTCCCATTTGCCTATCGTTTTCCTCTCCCCCACTTCACCCTTGCCGTTTTATTCGCCCTCTCTTTCACAATCTTCTCCTCTCTTTTCGCTTGCCTTTTTCTGTTTGCTTGTGTGTTGGATTACTTGTTGCCATGGCGCAAGATAATACCAAATTGTGTGATTTCTCGAATACCAATAATAATGATTTCCTTAGTACTCCGATTACTCCTCTTAATGATGTTGAGTCTTGCTGCTTTGCTGAATCTTGTTATGAAATATCAATTCGCCGGCCTTCCTAGTGAAGATGCCGCTACTCATCTAAACAACTTTGTTGATTTGTGTGATATGAAATAGAAGAAAGATACGGATAATGATATTGTTAAATTGAAGTTATTTCCGTTTCACTTAGAGATCGTGCTAAAGTTTGGTTTTCGTCTTTGCCTAAAAATAGTATTGATTCTTGGAACAAGTGCAAAGATGCTTTTATCTCTAAGTATTTTCCTCCCGCTAAGATTATCACTCTTAGGAATGATATTATGTATTTTAAACAACTTGATCATGAGCATGTTGCCCAATCTTGGGAAAGGATGAAATTGATGATTCACAATTGCCCTGCTCATGATTTGAATTTATGGAAGATCATACAAAAAATTTATGCCGGTTTGAACTTTGCTTCTAGAAATCTCATAGATTCGGCCGCGGGAGGCACGTTTATGGAAATCACATTAGGAGATGCTACAAAACTTCTTGATAATATTATGGCTAATTATTCTCAATGGCACACAAAAAGATCTTCTAGTAAAAAAGTGCATGCTATAGAAGAAATCAATGTTTTGAGTGGAAAGATGGATGAACTTATGAAATTGTTTGCTACTAAAAATACTCCTCTTGATCCCAATGAAATGCCTTTGTCTACTTTGATTGAGAATAATAATGAATCTATGGATGTGAATTTTGTTGGTAGGAATAGTTTCGATAACAATGCTTATAGAGGAAACTTTAATGCTAGACCATTCCCTAGTAATCCCTCTAATAATTATGGAAATTCCTACAATAATTCTTATGGTAATTTTAATAAGATGCCCTCTTATTTTGAGAATAGTGTGAAAGAATTTATGATTTCTCAAAAGAATTTTAATGCTTTGCTTGAAGAAAAATTGCTCAAAGTTGATGATTTGGCAAGGAACGTTGATAGACTTTCGCTTGATGTTGATTCTCTTAAACTTAGATCTTATCCTCCTAAGCATGATATCAATGAGTCTCTCAAAGCAATGAGAATTTCCATTGACGAGTGAAAGGAAAGAACCGCTAGATTGCGTGCTAAGAAAGATAGCTTTGTAAAAGCGTGTTCTTCTAGTTTCCATGAAAATAATGATGAAGATCTTAAAGTTATTGATGTGTCTCCTATTAGATCTTTGTTTTGCAATATGAATCTTGATAATAATGGGACTGGTGATGAGTCAACTTTAGTTAGAAGGCGTCCCAAGAATTCGGAGTTTTTGGATCTTGATGCTAAATTTGGTAAAAGTGGGATTGGAGAGGTCATGACTTTAAATAGTATTGAACCCACTATCTCGGATTTCAAGGAATTTGATTATGATAATTGTTCTTTAGAAGGTTGTATTTCCTTGTTGCAATCCGTTGTTAATTCTCCTCATGCTTATAGTCAAAATAAAGCTTTTACCAAACACATTGTTGATGCCTTGATGCAATCTTATGATGAAAAACTTAATTTGGAAGTTTCTATACCTAGAAAACTTAATGATGAGTGGGAACCTACTATAAATATTAGAATTAAAGATCATGAGTGTTTTTCTTTGTGTGATTTGGGTGCTAGTATTTCCACGATTCCGAAAACTTTATGTGATATTCTAGGTTTCCACGATCTTGATGATTGCTCTTTAAATTTGCACCTTGCGGATTCCACCATTAAAAAGCCAATGGGAAGGATCAATGATGTTCTCATTGTTGCAAATAGAAATTTGGTTCCCGTAGATTTTATCGTTCTTGATATAGATTGCAATCTTTCTTGCCCTATTATTCTTGGTAGACCTTCCTTAGAACGATTGGCGCGATTATTGATATGAAGGAAGGGAATATTAGATTCCAATTCCCATTAAAGAAAGGCATGGAGAACTTTCCAAGAAAGAAAGTCAAATTACCTTATGAATCTATCATGCGAGCTACTTATGAATTGAGTGCCAAAGATGGCACTACTTAGATCTATCTTCGCTTTTATGCCTAGCTAGGGGCGTTAAACGATAGCGCTAGTTGGGAGGCAACCCAATTTTATTTGTGTTTTTTGTTTTTGTTACTGTTTAGTGATAAATATTACATCTACCTTCTGTTTATATGTGTTTTTATCTTTTAATTAGTGTTTGTGCCAAGTAGAACCTATAGGATAACCTATGATGATAGTTGATTTGATTCTGCTGAAAAACAGAAACTTTGCACGCACGGATTTAGTTTTATTAAATAACGGGAACGTGCTTTTGCGTTGATTCTTTATGCTGATGATCAATAGACAAATTGTCCAGAACTTCCTATTTTGGTAGGATTTTTAGAGTTCCAGAAGTTTGTGTTAGTTACATATTACTACAGACTGTTCTGTTTTTGACAGATTCTGTTTTTCGTGTGTTGTTTGCTTATTTTCATGCATCTATGGCTAGTAAAATAGTTTATAAACCATATAGAAGTTGGAATACAGTAGGTTTAACACCAAAATAAATAAAGAATGAGTTAATTATAGCACCTTATGTGGAGGTTTTGTTTTCTTTCACTAACGGAGCTTATAAGATTTCCTGTTGAGTTTTGTGTTGTGAAGTTTTCAAGTTTTGGGTAAAGCTTTGATGGATTATGGAATAAGGAGTGGCAAAAGCCTAAGCTTTGGGATGCCCATGGCACCCCAAGATATTCAAGAATAGCCAAAAGCCTAAGGTTGGGGATGCCCCGGGAAGGCATCCCCTCTTTCGTCTGCGTTCATTGGTAACTTTACTTGGAGCTATATTTTTATTCGCCACATGATATGTGTTTTGCTTGGAGCGTCGTGTATTATATTAGTCTTTGCTTTTTAGGTTACCACAATCATCCTTGCTGTACACACCTTTTGGTAGAATCCTACTTGATTAGAATTTTCTAGAATACTCTATGTGCTTCACTTATATCTTTTGAGCTTGATAATTTTGCTCTAGTGCTTCACTTATATCTTTTAGAGCACGGCGGTGACTTATTTTTGTAGAAATTGCTAGTCTATCATGCTTCACTTATATTATTTTGAGAGTCTTTTAGAACAGCATGGTATTTTCTATGGTTTTGAAATTGGTCCTAGAATGGTAGGCATCCAAGTTGGGTATAATAAAAACTATCATAGGAAGTGAATTGGATGCTATGATCGATTTGATACTTGACAATTGTTTTCAGAGAGGGAGGTAGTGATATTAAAGTCATGCTAGTTGGGTGATTATGAATTTAAAGAATGCTTGTGTTGAAGTTAGCAAGTCCCGTAGCATGCACGTATGGTTAAACTTGCGTGACAAATTTGAAACATGAAGTGTACCTGGCTTGTGCATCCTTACGAGTGGCGGTCGGGGACGAGCGGTGGTCTTTTCCTACCAATCTATCTGCCTAGGATCATGCGCGTAGTGCTTGATTTTTGATGACTTCTAAATTTTTGCAATAACTATATGAGTTCTTTTGACTAATGTTGAGTCCATGGATTATATGCACTTTTACCTTCCCGCCATTGCTAGCCTCTTCGGTACCGTGCATTGCCCTTTCTCACCTTGAGAGTTGGTGCAAACTTCGCCGGTGCATCCAAACCCCGTGATACAATACGCTCTATCACACATAAACCTCCTTATATCTTCCTCAAAACATCCACCATACCTACCTATATATTATGGCATTTCCATAGCCATTCCGAGATATATTGCCATGCAACTTTCCACGGTTCCGTTCATTGTCATCATGACATACTTTACTTTTGTCATATTGCCATTGCATGATCATGTAGTTGACATCGCATTTGTGGCAAAGCCACCATGCATAATTTTTCATACATGTCACTCTTGATTCATTGCACCATCCCGGTACACCGCCGGAGGCATTCATATAGAGTCATTTCTTGTTCTTGTTTCGAGTTGTAATTCATATGTTGTAATCAATGAAAGTGTGATGATCATCATGATTAGAGCATTGCCCAAAAAACAAAAAGAAAAAAGAAAGGCTAAAAAAAGGCCAAAGAAAAGAAAAGAAAAAAAGAAAAAAAAAGAAAAAAGAAAAAAAGGAAAAAAAGGAAAAAAAGAAAATAAATAAAAAGGGCAATGTTACTATCTGTTTTTCCACACTTGTGATTCAAAGTAGCACCTTGTTCTTCATGTAGTGAGTCTCATATTGTGCTTCAAAGTAGCACCATGTTTTTCATATAGTGAGTCTCATAGGTTGTCTTTTTCATACTAGTGGGAATTTTTCATTATAGAACTTGGCTTGTATATTCCTACAATGGGCTTCCTCAAATGCCCTAGGTCTTTGTGAGCAAGCAAATTGGATGCACACCCACTAGTTTTCTTTTGTTGAGCATTCATTTATAGCTCTAGTGCATCCGTTGCATAGCAATCCCTACTCCTCATGTTGACATCAACTGATGGGCATCTCCATAGCCCGTTGATTATCCTCGTCAATGTGAGACTTTCTCTTTTTTTGTCTTCTCCACACAATCCCCATCATCATATTCAATTCCACCCATAGTGCTATATCCATGGCTCACGCTCATGTATTGCATGAAGGTTGAAAAAGTTTGAGATTATTTAAGTACGAAACAATTGCTTGGCTTGTCATCGGGGGTATAGAAGTTGGGAACATCTTTGTGTGACGAAAATGAAGCATAGCCTAACTATATGATTTTGTAGGGATGAACTTTCTTTTGCCATGTTATTTTGAGAAGACATGATTACTTTGATTAGTATGCTTGAAGTGTTACTATTTCTTTTATCAATATGAACTTTTATTTTGAATCATTTGGATCTGAACATTCATGCCACAATAAAGAAAATTACATTGAGAATTATGCTAGGTAGCATTCCACATCAAAAATTCTATTTTTATCATTTACCTACTCGAGGACGAGCAGGAATTAAGCTTCGGGATGCTTGATACGTCTCCAACGTATCTATAATTTTTTATTGTTCCATGCAATTATATTACCCCTTTTGGATGTTTATGGGCTTTATTTTACACATTTATATCATTTTTGGGACTAACCTACTAACCGGAGGCCCAGCCCGTATTGCTGTTTTTTTGCCTATTTCAGTATTTCGAAGAAAAGGAATATCAAACGGAGTCCAAACGGAATGAAACCTTCGGGAGCATGATTTTTGGAACGAACGTGATCCAGAGGACTTGGAGTGCAAGTCAAGAAGCAGCCGAGACGGCCACGAGAGGGGAGGGCGCGCCCACCCCTACAAGGAGCGCCCCCTGTCTCGTGGGCCCCTCGGGCGGCCATCGATGTACTTCTACCTCCTATATAAGCCTACGTACCCCAAAAACATCCAGGGAGACAACGAAACACAATTTCCACCACTGTAACCTTCTGTATCCGCGAGATCCCATCTTGGAGCCTTCGCCGGCGCTCCGCCGGAGGGGGAATTGACCACAGAGGGCTTCTGCATCAACACCATAGCCCCTCCGATGACTTGTGAGTAGTTTACCACAGACCTTCGAGTCCATAGTTATTAGCTAGATGGCTTATTCTCTCTTTTTGGATCTCAATACAATGTTCTCCCCCTCTCTTGTGGAGATCTATTTGATGTAAACTCTTTTTGCGGTGTGTTTGTCGAGATCCGATGAATTGTGGGTTTATGATCAAGTTTATCTATGAGAAATATTTGAATCTCCTCTGAATTCTCTTATGTATGATTGAGTTATCTTTGCAAGTCTCTTCGAATTATCAGTTTGGTTTGGCCTACTGATTGATCTTTCTTGCCATGGGAGAAGTGCTTAGCTTTGGGTTCAATCTTGCGGTGTCCTTACCCAGTGACAGAAAGGGTTGCAAGGCACGTATTGTATTGTTGCCATCGAGGATAAAAAGATGGGGTTTATATCATATTGCATGAGTTTATCCCTCTACATCGTGTCATCTTGCTTAATACGTTAGTCTGTTCTTTATGAACTTAATACTCTAGATGCAGGCAAGCATCGATCGATGTGTGGAGTAATAGTAGTAGATGCAGGCAGGAGACGGTCTACTTGTTGCGGACGTGATGCCTATATACATGATCATGCCTAGATAATCTCATAATTATTTGCTTTTCTATCAATTGCTCGACAGTAATTTGTTCACCCACCATAATACTTATGCTATCTTGAGAGAAGCCTCCAGTGAAACCTATGGCCCCCGGGTCTATTTTTTATCATATAAGCTTTCAATCTAATTTTATTTGCATCTTTACTTTTTGCATCTATATTATAAAATACCAAAAATATATTTATCTTATCATACTATCTCTATCAGATCTCACTTTCGCAAGTGGCCGTGAAGGGATTGACAACCCCTTTATTGTGTTGGTTGCGAGTTCTTTGTTTGTTTGTGTAGGTGCGTGGGACTTTTGAGGAGCCTCCTACTGGATTGATACCTTGGTTCTCAAAAACTGAGGGAAATACTTATGCTACTATTGCTGCATCACCCTTTCCTCTTCAAGGAAAACCAACGCAAGCTCAAGACGTAGCAGCTGGCTCCTTCCCGGATTGATCCCTTGGAATGTACCTGTTTCCTCAAGATCTTCATCAGTGATCTGCAGCCTATTGATCATGTTGGGTGAGATCAAGTCCAGACCGGCCCCACCGTCAACTAACATCTTCGTCACCTTGAGGTTGTGTATTGTTGGTGATACCAACAACGGCAAATACCCGACCGCGGTTGTGCGATCAGGGTGATCCTCGGCGTCGAAAATGATAGGCGTGTGGGACCACCTTAGTGGCTGCTGGGCGTCGACCATCGGTTTCACCGCATTAATATCACGCACCCACTGTTTTAGTTGGTGGTGGGAGGAATGCAACGAGGCACCTCCGTCAACACACATGACCTCTGTCGCCTTCTGAAACTCATGCTCGGTGGACTCGTCATCATGATCGCCATCCTCTTATTTCTTGTCATGGCCTTGGGCAGGCCTCTCTTGTTGCTTCTCCTTGTCGCCGCGACCTCCTCGGCCGCCGCGCTTCTTGTTGGATCCTTCAGTGCCACCTTGTCCCTTCTCCTTGTATCGTCTCTCGTATTTAGCCCTTTGCTTCTTCATTAGTAGCTCCACTTGGCGGCAATTCTGGATGTCGTGGCCCTTGGTACGGTGAATCTTGTAGTACTGCTTGTCGGAGCCCTCTGACTTGCCGGCAGTCGCCAAGGCCCAGCAGGCGTTGCATCCGGACATCTCCTTGCTGGGGTCGTCAACCTTGGCCTTCTTGGTGGTGCCGGGGTCGCCGGATTCCTCGACGACAAGCACGGTCTTGCCCTTGCGCTTCATTGTACGTCGTCGGCCCTTCTTCGCCGGGGCGACGGCGTCTTCGTCTTCTGAGTCTGTCGGCATATTCGCCGGGGTACTTTCTTCCTTCCTCGGCTCGGGCACACCTGTCAGCCAGAACATACAGTTCGGCAATATCTACATCCTTGTTCATCACCAGCTCTTCACGCATCTTACGATTGCACATGTTCTGATGGAACATGCTGATGACAGCGGCCGGATGAACATCGGGGATGTTATACTGCACACGGCTGAATCTCTGTATGTACTTGCTCAAGCATTCGCCGTCCCTCTGAGGGATCACATGCAAATTGCTTGCCTGGCCAGGAGCTACGTGGCCGCCCGTGAAGGCACCAACAAACTCGTGGCATAGATCGGACCAAGAGGAGATGGAGTCTATTGGCAAATGCACCAACCATGACCTGACGTTGGGCTTGAGTGCCAACGGGAAATAGTTGGTGAGTACCTCGTCGTCTTGTGCTCCGGTGGCTTGCATCGCGATGGTGTAGACGCTCAGGAACTCAGACGGATGGGTCCTGCCGTCGTACTTCTCTGGGACCTCCGGTTTGAACATGCGGGTGTTGGGCCACTGGAATTGCCACAGCTCATGGGTGAACGCTGGACAGTTATTGCGTAGGGCAAGTCGCCACCGTCCCCCGGTGCAGGCTTGTACGCAGTAGGCCCAACACATCTATCAGATTGGTGACGTGCCTCCTGTCGCCAGTCAATAGTGGTCCCGACGTATTCCTTGAGTCGCTCTCGAATAACTTGATGTTGCTCACAACACACCCGTGGGTCAGACGATGTCGTGGACACATTTTCATGGGCGTCAACCCGACGGACTGGCCGCGGTGGAGGGGAGCACCGTGGTTGCGGCGCCTCCAACCCTTCCACAGCCTATATGCGCCGGCTCATCGGTCCGGTGCCGCGAGGGACTTGCTTCCCGGTGTACATCCCTGTTGGCGTGGCCAATAAGGCTTTGGATGGCAGCCCTCCACTCTTCTTGCTTCTCCAAGGCGGGAGGAAAGTCGAGGAGTAGTTGCGCTCGCGCCAATGCTTCTGCTCATGTGGGTGGCAGTGACAGGCACGAGGAACGGGAGGAACTCGGACTTCTAACTATGTTAGAAGGAGTCCCATCACGATTCCGCGGCCGCGCGCCCTTTTCGCTCGCATCATGGCGTGCATGTCGGCCCTGCGCGTCTTGAGAGTGACGCTGAGGGCTTTTGCCGCGACGACCCCCGGGGTCTTCAATATCGTGGCGCTGTTCGTCGCGCGCGAGCTGAGAGGACCGCGGCGCGTGCGCTAGCGGGGTTGTCTTCCTGCCCTTGGAGGTCCCCGCACCACCCATAGGTAGCGCAGCTCCATCCTTGGGCGCGGCAGTGTGCGTACTTTCGTCGCCGCTGCGAACGACGCCGCTCGCCTGGCTTCTCGTATCTGGGTGGCGCAAACGGTCTTGATCTCCTTCACCACTAGCGTCTGCCACATCGCCCGTCCGTGCGGGCACGGGCGGAGCGGCTCTGGATGGGCCAACCAATGCGATCGTCTTCTTCTTTGGAGCCATCGTGGTGAAGAAACTGCTGTGCTATTCTCACAACTAATGACCCCTACCTAGCGCGCCAAAGATGTCGGGGAAACGAACACCTATGGGATCACAGGAATCCGTTCTACATTCAGTTAGGGGATTAGTTGCATGAAGAGCAGCTCTACCAGTCAGCACAAGGGGATTTTACCTAGGTTCGAGCCGCAAAGATACGTAATACCCTAGTCCTGCTTGTCTAGATATATGTGTTCTTGAGCTCTTGAACTAGCTGCGGTGCATGCCCAGTTCAAAAGTTCGAATCCTCTCTCTGTATGCCTTGGGCCTCCTTTTATACGTAAAGGGGTCGCCACAGTGGCACACAGGAGGTGGAAAGCAAGCTACAGTGTACAAGCTTATCGCTCGGCATCGTAGGACAAACGCATTTAATGTGCTACCTATGTGCCCTCTTACTTTATCGGGGATGGCAACAGGAGCCATCCCGTCCGTCGCCGCCCCTCCTTGCTTCGACACACGTCCAGGCTGATGAGGCATGCAGTGCCACGCTGGCTAACTAGCTGCTGTGTTGGCGTGATGGTAGAGCCTCCACGAAGACCTACATGCCACTACGCAGGCGCCTGTTTAGTTGGCACACTGGTCGTTGCACTGGATTGGTGGTGAGGTGGCAAATCCTTGCCGGGTGCAGGCCTGGCTGCGGCCCAGCGATCGTCGCCGGCAAGTCCCACGTGGACTCGCGGGCTGTCAATCCCTATGAAGATCTGCATGCTACCACGCATGCGTTCCCAAATCTTGGTCTTGACGTTGTCGATGCTATTAGAACTCTCAGCCTCAAGGGTGATGGGCTTGCAGGTGCTGCGTAGGTTGCCTCGGCAAGGATGTTGCCGGGGGAGGTCCAGCTTGCCTTCTGCTCTTTGTTCCTCGAGTATCTGTCTTGGTAGCCTTCGTGTTTTTATCTTCTGCTGCCCTGCCGGGCCCGGCCACAGGCATGGCTACAACTACCCGTGCACAAGTAAGGGGTAGAAAAGAGCCTGTACTTTTGTACACCGACACAGGGTTATGAATGATACCCCGCCGAGACTCGAGCACACCGAAAGCATGCCCCACATCCTTCCTAGCACTCTCTTGCATTTGGGCAAACCTCTGTCTCTTCTGTCCTTGTGGATTGGGTATGGTCTTCACAAGAGTGGACCACTGAGGATAGATGCCATCAGCTAGGTAATATCCCTTGTTGTAATGGTGGCCATTGAACTCAGAGTTGACCTCCGGGGAGTGTCCTTTCGCAAGCCTTGCAAACATTGGAGACCGCTGAAGAACACTAATATCATTCTGAGAACCAGCCATGCCAAAGAAAGAATGCTAGATCTTGTGAAGCCACACCTTCTAGTATAATAGTGACACCTTTCACATGCCCCTTGTACTGCCCCTGCGAAGCAAATGGACAGTTATTCCATTTCTAGTGCATACAACCTATACTACCAAGCATGCCCGGAAAGCCCCTCTCGGCATTGATCGCCAACAATCTCTCTGTATTAGCGGCAGTTGGCTCTCTGAGGTACTCAGGGCCGAACACTTCCACCGCGGCCGTGCAAAAACTATACAACGAGAGGAGACATGTGGACTCACTCATACGAACATACTCATTCACAAGATCACCAAGAATTCCATATGCAAGCATGCGAATAACCACAGTGCAGTCCTACAATGAAGAGAAACCAAGCTTGCCTAGGGCATCCTCTTTGCACTCAAAGTATGGTCCATGCACGACCACTCCCTCGCGAATATGATTGAACACATGCCTCCTCATTCGGAATTGGCGACGAAATTGATGTGACCTAAAGAGTGCACCATCCATAAAGTAATCAACATAGAGAAGGGTGTGGCCTTTCTCCCTATTGCGTTCCAAGGCCGAAGCATGGCCGGGATTGATCCCCTATACCGAGGCCGCTTCCTAGTGATGTGTTCCTGTACGACCAATGTAGCCACCAACTCGTCGTCATCCTAGGATGAATCATCCGACGAGCAAATGAAGTTGTGAACGAAAAACTCATCTCCACTATCCATTGTACCTTCTGAGCAATCAGTCAAACGTCTTGCGGTTGAAGGCAATACGCCCTAGAGGCAATAATAAAGTTATTATTTATTTCCTCATATCATGATAAATGTTTATTATTCATGCTAGAATTGTATTAACCGGAAACATGATACATGTGTGAATACATAGACAAACATAACGTCACTAGTATGCCTCTACTTGACTAGCTCATTAATCAATGATGGTTACGTTTCCTAACCATAGGCATGTGTTGTCATTTGATTAATGGGATCACATCATTAGGAGAATGATGTGATTGACATGACCCATTCCGTTAGCCTAGCACTTGATCGTTTAGTATATTGCTATTGCTTTCTTCATGACTTATACATGTTCCTGTAACTATGAGATTATGCAACTCCCGTTTACCGGAGGAACACTTTGGGTACTACCAAACGTCACAACGTAACTGGGTGATTATAAAGGAGTACTACAGGTGTCTCCGAAGGTACATGTTGAGTTGGCGTATTTCGAGATTAGGTTTTGTCACTCCGATTGTCAGAGAGGTATCTCTGGGCCCTCTCGGTAATGCACATCACTATAAGCCTTGCAAGCAATGTAGCTAATGAGTTAGTTATGGAATGATGCATTACATAACGAGTAAAGAGACTTGCCGATAACGAGATTGAACTAGGTATTGGATATCGACGATCAAATCTCGGGCAAGTAACATACCGATGACAAAGGGAACAACGTATGTTGTTATGCGGTTTGACCGATAAAGATCTTTGTAGAATATGTAGGAACCAATATGGGCATCCAGGTTCCGCTATTGGTTATGACCGAGAATAGTTCTAGGTCATGTCTACATAGTTCTCGAACCCGTAGGGTCCGCACGCTTAACGTTACGATGACAGTTTTATTATGAGTTTATAAGTTTTGATGTACCGAAGTTTGTTCGGAGTCCCGGATGTGATCACGGACATGACGAGGAGTCTCGAAATGGTCGAGACATAAAGATTGATATATTGGACGACTATATTCGGACACCGGAAGTGTTCCGGGTGATTTCGGAGAAAACCAGAGTGCCGGAGGGGTTACCGGAACCCCCCGGGGAAGTATTGGGCTTTAGTGGGCCTGAGGGGAGAGAGAGGGCAGCAGCCCAGGAGGTGGCGCGCCCCCTCCCATGGGGAGTCCGAATTGGACTAGGGGAGGGGGGCGCAGCCCCTCTTTCCCTCTCCCTCTCCCTCTCTTTCCTTCCCCCTTCCTCCTTCCTAGTTGGACTAGGAAAGGGGAGTCCTACTCCCACTAGGAGGAGGACTCCCCCCTCCTTGGCGCGCCCCTAGGGCCGGCCGGCCTCCCCCCTTGCTCCTTTATATACGGGGGCAGGGGGCACCCTAGAAACACACAAGTTGATCTACGGATCATTCCTTAGCCGTGTGCGGTGCCCCCCTCCACCATATTCCACCTCGGTCATATCGTCGCGGAGTTTAGGCGAAGCCCTGCGCCGGTAGAACAACATCATCGTCACCACGCCGTCGTGCTGATGGAACTCATCCCCGAAGCTTTGCTGGATCGGAGCCCGTGGATCGTCATCGAGCTGAACGTGTGCTGAACTCGGAGGTGCCGCACGTTCGCTGCTTGGATCGGTCAGATCGTGAAGACGTACGACTACATCAACCGCGTTGTGCTAACGCTTCCGCTTACGGTCTACGAGGGTACGTGGACAACACTCTCCCCTCTCGTTGCTATGTCATCACCATGATCTTGCGTGTGCGTAGGAAATTTTTTGAAATTACTACGTTCCCCAACAGCAGCATCCGAGCCAGGTTTTATGCGTAGATGTCATATGCACGAGTAGAACACAAGTGAGTTGTGGGCGATACAAGTCATACTGCTTACCAGCATGTCATACTTTGGTTCGGCGGTATTGTGAGATGAAGCGGTCTGGTCCGACATTACACGTACGCTTACGCGAGACTGGTTTCACCATTACGAGCACTCGTGCTTAAAGGTGGCTGGCGGGTGTCTGTCTCTCTCACTTTAGCTTAATTGAGTGTGGCTACGCCCGGTCCTTGCGAAGGTTAAAACAGCACTAACTTGACGAACTATCATTGTGGTTGTGATGCATAGGTAAGAACGGTTCTTGCTAAGACCGTAGCAGCCACGTAAAATTTGCAACAACAAAGTAGAGGACGTCTAACTTGTTTTTGCAGGGCATGTTGTGATGTGATATGGTCAAGATGTGATGCTATATTTTATTGTATGAGATGATCATGTTTTGTAACCGAAGTTATCGGCAACTGGCAGGAGCCATATGGTTGTCGCTTTATTGTATGAAATGCAAACGCCATGTAATTGCTTTACTTTATCACTAAGCGGTAGCGATAGTCGTAGAAGCAATAGATGGCGTAACGACAACGATGCTACGATGGAGATCAAGGTGTCGCGCCGGTGACGATGGTGATCACGACGGTGCTTCGAAGATGGAGATCACAAGCAAAAGATGATGATGGCCATATCATATCACTTATATTGATTGTATGTGATGTTTATCCTTTATGCATCTTATCTTGCTTTGATTGACGGTAGCATTTTAAGATGATCTCTCACTAATAATCAAGATTGTTCTCCTTGAGTATTCACCGTTGCGAAAGTTCTTCGTGCTGAGACACCACGTGATGATCGGGTGTGATAGGCTCTACGTTCAAATACAACGGGTGCAAAACAGTTGCACACGCGGAATACTTAGGTCATACTTGACGAGCCTAGCATATACAGATATGGCCTCGGAACACGGAGACCGAAAGGTCGAACGTGAATCATATAGTAGATATGATCAACATAGTGATGTTCACCATTGAAACTACTCCATCTCACGTGATGATCGGACATGGTTTAGTTGATTTGGATCACGTGATCACTTAGATGACTAGAGAGATGTCTGTCTAAGTGGGAGTTCTTAAGTAATATGATTAATTGAACTTAAATTTATCATGAACTTAGTACCTGATAGTATTTTGCTTGTCTATGTTTGTTTGTAGATAGATGGCTCGTGCTGTTGTTCCGTTGAATTTTAATGTGTTCCTTGAGAAAGCAAAGTTGAAAGATGATGGTAGCAATTACACGGACTGGGTCCGTAACCTGAGGATTATCCTCATTGCTGCACAGAAGAATTACGTCTTGGAAGCACCACTGGGTGCCAGGCCTGCTGCTGATGCAACTGACAATGTTAAGAACGTCTGGCAGAGCAAAGCTGATGACTACTCGATAGTTCAGCGTGCCATGCTTTACGGCTTAGAACCGGGTCTTCAACGACGTTTTGAACGTCATGGAGCATATGAGATGTTCCAGGAGTTGAAGTGAATATTTCAAGCAAATGCCCGGATTGAGAGATATGAAGTCTCCAATAAGTTCTATAGCTACAAGATGGAGGAGAATAGTTCTGTCAGTGAACACATACTCAAAATGTCTGGGTATAATAATCACTTGATTCAACTGGGAGTTAATCTTCCTGATGATAGTGTTATTGACAGAATTCTTCAATCACTACCACCAAGCTACAAGAGCTTCATGATGAACTATAATATGCAAGGGATGGACAAGACTATTCCCAAGCTCTTCGCAATGCTAAAAGCCGCGGAGGTAGAAATCAAGAAGGAGCATCAAGTGCTGATGGTTAACAAGACCACCAGTTTCAAGAAAAAGGGCAAAGGGGAGAAGAAGGGGAACTTCAAGAAGAACAGCAAACAAGTTGCTGCTCAAGAGAAGAAACCCAAGTCTGGACCTAAGCCTGAAACTGAGTGCTTCTACTGCAAGCAGACTGGACACTGGAAGCGGAACTGCCCCAAGTATTTGGCGGATAAGAAGGATGGCAAAGTGAACAAAGGTATATGTGATATACATGTTATTGATGTGTACCTTACTAATGCTCGCAGTAGTACCTGGGTATTTGATACTGGTTCTGTTGCTAATATTTGCAACTCGAAACAGGGACTGCGGATTAAGCGAAGATTGGCTAAGGACGAGGTGACGATGCGCGTGGGAAATGGTTCCAAAGTCGATGTGATCGCGGTCGGCACGCTACCTCTACATCTACCATCGGGATTAGTTTAGACCTGAATAATTGTTATTTGGTGCCAGCGTTGAGCATGAACATTATATCTGGATCTTTTTTGATGCGAGATGGTTATTCATTTAAATCAAAGAATAATGGTTGTTCTATTTATATGAGTAATATCTTTTATGGTCATGCACCCTTGAAGAGTGGTCTATTTTTATTGAATCTCGATAGTAGTGATACACATATTCATAGTGTTGAAACCAAAAGATGCAGAGTTGATAATGATAGTGCAACTTATTTGTGGCACTGCCGTTTAGGTCATATCGGTGTAAAGCGCATGAAGAAACTCCATACTGATGGGCTTTTGGAATCACTTGATTATGAATCACTTGGTACTCGCGAACCGTGCCTCATGGGCAAGATGATTAAAACGCCGTTCCCCGGAACTATGGAGCGAGCAAATGATTTGTTGGAAATCATACATACTGATGTTTGTGGTCCAATGAATGTTGAGGCTCGCGGCGGGTATCGTTATTTTCTCACCTTCAGAGATGATTTGAGCAGATATGGGTATATCTACTTAATGAAACACAAGTCTGAAACATTTGAAAAGTTCAAAGAATTTCAGAGTGAAGTGGAAAATCATCATAACAAGAAAATTAAATTTCTACGATCTGATAGTGGAGGAGAATATTTGAGTTACGAGTTTGGTCTACACTTGAAACAATGCGGAATAGTTTCACAACTCACGCCACTCGGAACACCATAACGAAATGGTGTGTCCGAACATCATAATCGTACTTTACTAGATATGGTGCGATCTATGATGTCTCTTACTGATTCACCGCTATCATTTTGGTGTTATGCTTTAGAGACGTCTGCATTCACGTTAAATAGGGCACCATCAAAATCCGTTGAGACGACGCCTTATGAACTGTGGTTTGGTAAGAAACCAAAGTTATCGTTTCTTAAAGTTTGGGGTTGCGATGCTTATGTGAAGAAACTTCAACCAGATAAGCTCGAACCCAAATCGGAGAAATGTGTCTTCATAGGATACCCAAAAGAGACTATTGGGTACACCTTCTATCACGGATCTGAGGGCAAGATTTTCGTTGCTAAAATCGGATCCTTTCTAGAGAAGGAGTTTCTCTCGAAAGAAGTGAGTGGGAGGAAAGTAGAACTTGATGAGATAACTGTATTTGCTCCCTTATTGGAAAGTAGTTCATCACAAGAACCGGTTCCTGTGACAACTACACCAATTAGTGAAGAAGCTAATGATATTGATCATGAAACTTCAGATCAAGTTTCCACTGAACCTCGTAGGTCCACCAGAGTAAGATCCGCACCAGAGTGGTACGGTAATCCTATTCTGGAAGTCATGTTACTTGACCATGATGAACCTACGAACTATGAGGAAGCGATGATGAGCCCAGATTCCGCAAAATGGCTAGAGGCCATGAAATCTGAGATGGGATCCATGTATGATAACAAATTATGGACTTTGGTTGACTTGCCCGATGATCGGCAAGCCATTGAGAATAAATGGATTTTTAAGAAGAAGACTGACGCTGATGGTAATGTAACTGTCCATAAAGCTCGACTTGTTGCGAAAGGTTTTCGACAAGTTCAAGGGGTTGACTACGATGAGACTTTCTCACCCGTAGCGATGTTTAAGTCTGTCCGAATCATGTTACCTATTGCTGCATTTCATGATTATGAAATTTGGCAAATGGATGTCAAAACTGCATTCTTGAATGGATTTCTGGAAGAAGAGTTGTATATGATGCAGCCAGAAGGTTTTGTTGATCCAAAAGGTGCTAACAAAGTGTGCAAGCTCCAGCGATCCATTTATGGACTGGTGCAAGCATCTCGGAGTTGGAACAAACGCTTTGATAGTGTGATCAAAGCATATGGTTTTATACAGACTTTTGGAGAAGCCTGTATTTACAAGAAAGTGAGTGGGAGCTCTGTAGCATTTCTGATATTATATGTAGATGACATAGTATTAATTGGAAATGATATAGAATTTCTGGATAGCATAAAGGGATACTTGAATAAAAGTTTTTCAATGAAAGACCTCGGTGAAGCTGCTTACATATTGGGCATCAAGATTTATAGAGATAGATCAAGACGCTTAATAGGACTTTCACAAAGCACATACCTTGATAAAATTTTGAAAAAGTTCAAAATGGATCAGGCAAAGAAAGGGTTCTTGCCCATGCTTCAAGGTGTGAAGTTGAGTCAGACTCAATGCCCGACCACAGCAGAAGATAGAGAGAAAATGAAAGATGTTCCCTATGCTTCAGCCATAGGCTCTATCATGTATGCAATGATGTGTACTAGACCTGACGTATGCTTAGCAATAAGCTTGGCAGGAAGGTACCAAAGTAATCCAGGAGTGGATCACTGGACAGCGGTCAAGAACATCCTGAAATACCTGAAAAGGACTACGGATATGTTTCTCGTATATGGAGGTGACAAAGAGCTAGTCGTAAATGGTTACGTTGATGCAAGCTTTGACACTGATCCGGACGATTCTAAATCGCAAACCGGATACGTATTTTTATTAAATGGTGGAGCTGTAAGTTGGTGCAGTTCTAAACAAAGCGTCGTGGCGGGATCTACATGTGAAGCGGAGTACATAGCTGCTTCAGAAGCAGCAAATGAAGGAGTCTGGATGAAGGAGTTCATTTCCGATCTAGGTATCATACCTAGTGCATCGGGACCAATGAAGATCTTCTGTGACAATACTGGTGCAATTGCCTTGGCAAAGGAATCCAGATTTCACAAGAGGACCAAGCACATCAAGAGACACTTCAATTCCATTCGGGACCAAGTCCAAGTGGGGGACATAGAGATTTGCAAGATACATACGGATCTGAATGTTGCAGACCCGTTGACTAAGCCTCTCTCACGAGCAAAACATGATTAGCACCAAGACTCCATGGGTGTTAGAATCATTACTGTGTAATCTAGATTATTGACTCTAGTGCAAGTGGGAGACTGAAGGAAATATGCCCTAGAGGCAATAATAAAGTTATTATTTATTTCCTCATATCATGATAAATGTTTATTATTCATGCTAGAATTGTATTAACCGGAAACATGATACATGTGTGAATACATAGACAAACATAACGTCACTAGTATGCCTCTACTTGACTAGCTCATTAATCAAAGATGGTTACGTTTCCTAACCATAGGCATGTGTTGTCATTTGATTAATGGGATCACATCATTAGGAGAATGATGTGATTGACATGACCCATTCTGTTAGCCTAGCACTTGATCGTTTAGTATATTGCTATTGCTTTCTTCATGACTTATACATGTTCCTGTAACTATGAGATTATGCAACTCCCGTTTACCGGAGGAACACTTTGGGTACTACCAAACGTCACAACGTAACTGGGTGATTATAAAGGAGTACTACAGGTGTCTCCGAAGGTACATGTTGAGTTGGCGTATTTCGAGATTAGGTTTTGTCACTCCGATTGTCGGAGAGGTATCTCTGGGCCCTCTCGGTAATGCACATCAATATAAGCCTTGCAAGCAATGTAGCTAATGAGTTAGTTACAGAATCATGCATTACGTAACGAGTAAAGAGACTTGCCGGTAACGAGATTGAAATAGGTATTGGATACCGACGATCAAATCTCGGGCAAGTAACATACCGATGACAAAGGGAACAACGTATGTTGTTATGCAGTTTGACTGATAAAGATCTTCGTAGAATATGTAGGAACCAATATGGGCATCCAGGTTCCGCTATTGGTTATTGACCGAGAATAGTTCTAGGTCATGTATACATAGTTCTTGAACCCGTAGGGTCCGCACGCTTAACGTTACGATGACAATTTTATTATGAGTTTATAAGTTTTGATGTACCGAAGTTTGTTCGGAGTCCCGGATGTGATCACGGACATGACGAGGAGTCTCGAAATGGTCGAGACATAAAGATTGATATATTGGACGACTATATTCGGACACCGGAAGTGTTCCGGGTGATTTCGGAGAAAACCGGAGTGCCGGAGGGGTTACCAGAACCCCCCGGGGAAGTATTGGGCCTTAGTGGGCCTGAGGGGAGAGAGAGGGCAGCAGCCCAGGAGGTGGCGCGCCCCCTCCCATGGGGAGTCCGAATTGGACTAGGGGAGGGGGGCGCAGCCCCTCTTTCCCTCTCCCTCTCCCTCTCTTTCCTTCCCCCTTCCTCCTTCCTAGTTGGACTAGGAAAGGGGAGTCCTACTCCTACTAGGAGGAGGACTCCCCCCTCCTTGGCGCGCCCCTAGGGCTGGCCAGCCTCCCCCCCTTGCTCCTTTATATACGGGGGCAGGGGGGCACCCTAGAAACACACAAGTTGATCTACGGATCGTTCCTTAGCCGTGTGCAGTGCCCCCCTCCACCATATTCCACCTCGGTCATATCGTCGCGGAGTTTAGGCGAAGCCCTGCGCCGGTAGAACAACATCATCGTCACCACGCCATCGTGCTGACGGAACTCATCCCCGAAGTTTTGCTGGATCGGAGCCCGGGGATCGTCATCGAGCTGAACGTGTGCTGAACTCGGAGGTGCCGTACGTTCGGTGCTTGGATCGGTCAGATCGTGAAGACGTACGACTACATCAACCGCGTTGTGCTAACGCTTCCGCTTACGGTCTACGAGGGTACGTGGACAACACTCTCCCCTCTTGTTGCTATGACATCACCATGATCTTGCGTGTGCGTAGGAAATTTTTTGAAATTACTACGTTCCCCAACAGCGGTCGTGGTGGGAAATCGGTCGGATACTGCACGCCCTGCTTCTCCCGCAGGCAGCAAAGCAAAGTTTTGGGGTCGGTGGTGCTGGAGGGCGCCCTGCGTCACCAAATGGCCGGCCAGAAGATGTTGGGGACGACGGGCGACATCGACGATCGTAGATTGTCTCCCACTGGCAACAAGAGAATGTCGGCCAAATGCTTTCCGGAAGGCCGGTGTGGAGATAGCTATGGCATGGCGCGGTGGCGGTTGAGACGACCCTGGTTGGAAGACAACGCGGCTGAGGATGGTGGTGCCAGCGGCGATGTTGGGGCGCGGAGGGAGGTAGAAGAAGAGAAAAGGGGGTCTATCTCCCCGTCGGGCGTGCCAAGGCAGGACAAGGGTATGCACTACTCGCGTCGCGCGTGTCTGTTCAGCCGCAAACTCGGCCCAAACTTGGGCCGGGAATGGGTCGAAAGCGGACATAAAATGGACGATGGTCGGTTTGTGGCCGCGCGTTGGGAGGCCTGCTTTGTCCGTTTACCCCCAAAAGGACACCGGCGGACAGGATGGGGTCGCGCGTTGGAGTTGGCTTTAGAGAGAGATGAGAGCTGTAACTATTTCTAGCATCCCTTTTTATCACTACCTCCCATGAAACATGCATGCATGCATCAATCTTGTTGGAGAGGGATGAGAACCAGATGCATGTTTGTTTTCATGGATTGTTCCAATCAATCACTCTGTCTCTCTTCCATTGCACATGCATGTGCATGCAATGTAGCAGGAGCAGCAGCCGGCTGGCATGCATGCAGCAGTAGCAATGCGTTAGATGCATGCACATGCATCACACTCAACTCTGAACAAGGACCCTGCCGTACCACCAAGGACTCTGGTGGTAGGGTATAATGGCCTACCATCGAAGGCTGTGGTGGTAAGGTATTTTCCATGTTATAACAATGTAATTGTATAGTTAGACCTGAAGGAAATATGCCCTAGAGGCAATAATAAAGTTGTTATTTTATATTTCCTTATTCATGATAAAGGTTTATTATTCATGCTTGAATTGTATTGATCGGAAACCTTGATACATGTGTGAATACATAAACAAACAACGTGTCCCTAGTGAGCCTCTACTACACTAGCTCGTTGATCAAAGATGGTTAAGGTTTCCTAACCTTGGACATGAGTTCTCATTTGATAACGAGATCACATCACTAGGAGAATGGTGTGATGGACAAGGCCCATCTGTTAGCTTAGCATAATGATCGTTCAGTTTTATTGCTATAGCTTTCTTCATGTCAAATACATATACCTTCGACTATGAGATTATGCAACTCCCGGATACCGGAGGAATGCCTTGTATGCTATCAAACGTCACAACATAACTGGGTGATTATAAATATGCTCTACACGTATCTCCAAAGGTGTTTGCTGAGTTGGCATAGATAGAGATTAGGATTTGTCACTCCGAGTTGTGGAGAGGTATCAGTGGGCCCTCTCGATAATACACATCATAAGATTGCAAGCAAACGACTAAGATTTAGTCACGAGGTGATGTATTATAGAACAAGTAAAAAGACTTGCCAGTAACGAGATTGAACTAGGTATGAAGATACCGACGATCGAATCTCGGGCAAGTAACATACTGATGGACAAAGGGAATTACGTATGTTGTCATAACAGTTCGACAGATCAAGATCTTCGTAGAATATGTAGGAGCCAATATGGGCATCCAGGTTCCACTATTGGTTATTTACCGTAGAGGTGTCTCAGTCATGTCTACATAGTTCTCGAACCCGTAGGGTCCGCACGCTTAACGTTCGATGACGATATAATATTAGCTGAGTTATGTGATTTGGTGACCGAATGTTGTTCAGAGTCCCGGATGAGATCACGAACATGAAGAGGAGTCTCGAAATGGTCGAGAGGTAAAGATTGATATATAGGACGATGGTATTCGGACACCAGAAGTGTTCCGGAGGGTACTAGGTACATATCGGGTCATCGGAAGGGGTTCCGGGCACCCTCGGCAAAAGATATGGGCCTTATGGGCCAAGAGGGGAAACACACCAGTCACAAGGGGCTGGTGCATCCCCCATATAGGCCGGCCTAAGGAGGGGAAGGAAAGGGGAGAAGGGAAAGGAAAGTGTGGATTAGGATTCCCACTTCCTTCCCTCCCCCCTCTTTCCTTCTCCCTCGGTTAAATAAGGTAGGGGCGCCACTTGGGGAGGACCCCAAGTAGTATTTAGCCTACTTGGGCCGCCTCCTGGCAGCCTCCCCTATCCCTCCCACCAATATATATATGTTGGGGGGCGCCCTAGCACACCCCAGACAATTGCCTAGCCGTGTGTGGCGCCCCCTCCACCGTTTACACCCCTGGTCATATTTTCTAGTGCTTAGGCGAAGCCCTGCAGAGATCACTTCACCATCACCATCAACACACCGTCATGCTGACGAAACTCATCTACTACCTCGACGTCTTGCTGGATCAAGAAGGCGAGGGACGTTGATAACCCACAAGTATAAGGGATCGCAACAGTTTTCGAGGGTAGAGTATTCAACCCGAATTTATTGATTCGACACAAGGGGAGCCAAAGACTATTCTCAAGTATTAGTAGTTGAGTTGTCATTTCAACCACACCCGGATAACTTAATATCTGCAGCAAAGTATTTAGTAGCAAAGTAGTATGGAAGTAACGGTAACAGTGGCAAAAGTAACAGTAGCAGTTTTGTAGTAATTGTAACAGTGGCAACGATAAAGTAACTAAGCAAAGAGCAATATGTGAAAAGCTCGTAGGCATTGGATCAGTGATGGATAATTATGTCGGATGTGATTCCTCATGTAATAGTTATAACATAGGGTGACACAGAACTAGCTCCAGTTCATCAATGTAATGTAGGCATGTATTCCGAATATAGTCATACATGCTTATGGAAAAGAACTTGCATGCCGTCTTTTGTCCTACCCTCTCGTGGCAGCGGGGTCCTATTGGAAACTAAGGTATATTAAGGCCTCCTTTTAATAGAGTACCGGACCAAAGCATTAACACTTAGTGAATACATGAACTCCTCAAACTCAGAACATAGTGGATACTAGGGATCAAACCCTAACAAAACTAACTCGATTACATGATAAATCTCATCCAACCCATCACCGTCCAGCAAGCCTATGATGGAATTACTCACGCGCGGTGGTGAGCATCATGAAATTGGTGATGGGGGATGGTTGATGATGACGACAGCGACGAATCCCCCTCTCCGGAGCCCCGAACAGACTCCAGATCAGCCCTCCCGAGAGAGTTTAGGGCTTGGTGGCGGCTCCGTATCGTAAAACGCGATGAATCCTTCCCTACGATTTTTTTCTCCCCAAACGTGAATATATGGAGTTGGAGTTGAGGTCGGTGGAGCTTCAGGGGGCCCACGAGGTAGGGGGCGCGCCCTAGGGTGGGCGCCCCCACCCTCGTGGACAGGGTGTGGCCCCCTTGACATTGATTCTTTCACCAATATTTTATATTAATTCCAAAAAGTTGCTCCGTAGATTGTCAGGTCATTCCGAGAACTTTTATTTCTACACAAAAATAACACCATGGCAGTTCTACTAAAAACAGCGTCAGTCCGGGTTAGTTCCATTCAAATCATGCAAGTTAGAGTCCAAAACAAGGGCAAAAGTGTTTGGAAAAGTTGATACGACGGAGATGTATCAACTCCCCCAAGCTTAAACCTTTGCTTATCCTCAAGCAATTCAGTTGACAAACTGAAAGTGATAAAGAAAAACTTTTACACACTCTGTTTGCTCTTGTTGTTGTAAATATGTAAAGCCGGCATTCAAGTTTTCAGCAAAGATTATGAACTAACCATATTCACAATAACACTTAGGTCTCATGTTTACTCATATCAATGGCATAATCAACTAGCGAGCAATAATAATAAATCTCGGATGACAACACTTTCTTAAAACAATCATAATATGATATAACAAGATGCTATCTCGCAAGCCCTTTCTGAAATCGTAAAACATAAATGCAGAGCATCTCTGAAGAACAAGGACTGACTAAACATTGTAATTCATGGTAAAAGAGATCCAGTCATAGTCATACCCAATATAAATTAATAGTAATGCATGCAAATGACAGCGGTGCCTCCAGCGGGTGCTTTTTAATAAGAGGGTGATGACTCAACATAAAAGTAAATAGATAGGCCCTTCGCAGAGGGAAGCAGGGATTTGTAGAGGTGCCAGAGCTCGATTTTGAAATAGAGATAAATAACATTTTGAGCGGTATACTTTCACTGTCAACGTAACAACCAAGAGATCTCGATATCTTCCATGCTACACACATTATAGGCGGTTCACAAACAGAATGGTAAAGTTTATACTCCCCCTCCACCAACAAGCATCAATCCATGGTTTGCCCGAAACAACGGGTGCCTCCAACTAACAACAATCCTGGGGGAGTTTTGTTTGCATTTATTTTGATTTGATTTGAGCATGGGACTGGGCATCCCGGTGACCAGCCATTTTCTCGTGAGTGAGGAGCGAAGTCCACTCCTCTTGAGAATAACCCGCCTAACATGGAAGATACATACAACCCTAATTGATACATGAGTTGTTCGAGCATACAAAACAGAATTTCATTTGAAGGTTTGGAGTTTGGCACATACAAATTTACTTGGAACGGCAGGTAGATACCGCATATAGGAAGGTATGGTGGACTCATATGGAATAAATTTGGGGTTTATGGAAGTGGATGCACAAGCAGTATTCCCGCTTAGAACAGGTGAAGGCTAGAAAGAGACTGGGAAGCGACCAACTAGAGAGCGACAACAGTCATGAACATGCATTAAAATTAATCAACACTGAGTGCAAGCATGAGTAGGATATAATCCACCATGAACATAAATATCGTGAAGGCTATATTGATCTTGTTTCAACTACATGCGTGAACATGTGCCAAGTCAAGTCACTCAAATCATTCAATGGAGGATACCACCCTATCATACCAGATCACAACCATTTTAATAGCATGTTGGCACGCAAGGTAAACCATTATAAACTCCTAGCTAATTAAGCATGGCATAAGCGACTATAATCTCCAATTGTCATTACAAACATGTTTATTCATAATAAGCTAAATCAGGAACGATGAACTAATCACATCTACAAAAACAAGATAGGTCGAGTTCATACCAGCTTCTCTCATCTCAATCAGTCCATCATATATCGTCATTATTACCTTTCACTTGCACGACCGAACGGTGTGGATAATAATAATAGTGCATGTGCATTGGACTAAGCTGGAATCTGCAAGCATTCAATTCAAGGGAGAAGACAAGGTAATATGGGCTCTTGGTTAAATCAACAATAATGCATATAAGAGCCACTCAACATTTTCATCATGGTCTTCTCCTCTCGACCCCCAAAGGAAAGAAAAGAAATAAAACTATTTACGCGGGAAAGCTCCCAACAAGCAAAAGAAGAACGAGAAATCTTTTTGGGTTTACTTTTAGTTACTACTACTACAGACATGGAAAGTGGACTAGCTAAATGCTATGACTATTTTTTTTGGTTTTTCTTAAGGTTTATCAAACACACGAGAAGAAAGCAAAAAGGGAAATAAACTAGCATCGATAGTACAATGAAAAAGTATGAGCACCGACAACCAGAATGGGTGTGTGAACATGAATGTAATGTCGGTGAGAAATACGTACTCCCCCAACTTAGGCTTTTGGCCCAAGTTGGTCTATGCCCATGGATCATAACTACTCTCTTCGGTGTACAGAGGAGTGTCATCTGACTGCCACTGGCTGGCGATCTCCTCCGGATCCCACTGATAAAAGGACGGTCGGTAAGGGTCAAGTGGTGGTTCCGGCTCAGGCTCTAGAGCTGATGTCTGGCCCCGGTATGCTTGAACGGCCTCTGGCAAGATGAGGTACGTGCCTGCAGATAAGTCAAACAAAGAGGGTGCAGGCAAGATAATAGTCTCACTGTGAGTTTTATGAAATCTCAAACTATACTTAAGCATCTTCTCGTCATTTTTAACAATAAACTCATGTGCTACCATGCTCTTATAATCTAGAAATGTAGGGGGCAGCAGCTTTTCTTATTTCTCATAATGCCTAATAGGTATCCTGAAGTGTTTAGCAAGGCATGAAGCATAGATACCTCCAAAGATGGGGCCCTTTGTATGGTTCAGACTTAATCGTTTAGCAATAATAGCGCCTAAACTAACAGTGGTATCACGAAATAAAGCATGGTAGAAAATAACAATATCAGGAACACTAAGGTTTCCATAGTTCCCGCGACCAATTAAGCTTCTACTAGCAAATATTGCAAAGTAATGTAGAACAGGAAAGTGTATGCTAGTAACTCTTGCATCAGAAACCTTCCTCGTTTCCCCTACAGTAATCATATCAATAAATCCATCCACATCTCTACGATGTGGTTCCTCTATGCTGCCCTCGAAGGGTATCTTGCAAACCGTAAAAAATTCACATAGTGACCTCTCCCTAACCTCATCATATAAATGAAACTCCACTGAAGGTGGTGATTTCTTAGAGTGAAAGTAAAATTTTTGCACGAAAGTACTAGTGAGTAAGAGATATTGTTCGAGCTGGTCATGGAGGAAGTAGGTGAGGCCCGCATCATCGGCCAAAGAATAAAAATCATCATCAATTCCGACTGCTCTCAAGAACTCATCACAAGGCCATTCACATGGCCAAACTTCCGCGACGCGAGGGAGATTATACTTGGGCTTTTTATTCTCCTTACTTTGTTTATCCTTCGAGATTTGGCTAGAAGAGCCCCTCAAAAATCTCTTCATCATTTTCTGAAAATTTCTGAAATTTTTAGCAACTCAAAATAAAAGTGAACCAAACTCAACAAAATTGATAGCAACTACTCCCACAAGTGCCTACAAACTATATCATGCATTATAACTACTTGGGACCATATAAATTTGACATGCAAGCTCAAGAACAGGGTCACGTAGGCAGCAAAAATTTGCAATGAATAAAGTACTAGAACAAAAACTAATTGGACCATTGGAGGAGTCACATACAAAAGAACAATCCCCCAAAGCAGTTTTGTGAATGGAGCTTTGAGCAAGGAGATCGAAAATGGAAGCAAGATGAGCTAGAACTCGTGCTTGAGCTGGATGGTGATTTTTTTGGGAGGAAGAAGAAGAGTGTGGGTGCAGGAATAAGTGGAGGGGGGCCACCGTGGGCCCACGAGGTAGGGGGCGCGCCCCAGGGGGTGGGCGCGCCCTGGACCCTCATGGCCAGGTGCTTGCTCCCCCTGCTGTGTTCTCAGTGCCAGATATTCTCGAATATTCCAGAAAAAATCATATTTAATTTTCAGGGCATTTGGAGAACTTTTATTTTTGGGGTATTTTTTATTGCACGGATAATTCCAAAAACAGACAGAAAATACTATTTTTGCTTTATTTAATCTAATTAACAGAAAGTAAAAAGAGGGTACAGAAGGTTGTGCCTTCTAACTTCATCCATCTCATGATCATCAAAAGGAATCCACTAACAAGGTTGATCAAGTCTTGTTAACAAACTCATTCCGAATAACATGGAACCGAAGAAATTTTGAATAACACTAGGTTACCTCAACGGGGATATGCACATCCCCAATAATAAGAATATCATATTTCTTCTTGACAGTAGGAAGAGGAAATTCAAAACCTCCAATAATAATCAATGGAATTTTTTCAATAGAATTGATACTGTGAACTTGAGGTTGTTTCCTCGGAAAGTGTACCATATGCTCATTACCCTTAACATGAAAAGTGACATTGCCTTTGTTGGAATCAATAACAGCCCCTGCAATATTCAAAAAGGGTCTACCAAGGATAATCGACATACTATCGTCCTCAGGAATATCAAGAATAACAAAGTCCTTTAAGATAGTAACGTTCGCAACCACAACAGGCACATCCTCACAAATACCGACAGGTATAGCGGTTGATTTATCGGCCATTTGCAAAGATATTTCAGTAGGTGTCAACTTATTCAATTTAAGTCTACGATATAAAGAGAGAGGCATAACACTAACACCGGCTCCAAGATCACATAAAGCAGTTTTAACATAGTTTCTTTTAATGGAGCATGGTATAGTTGGTACTCCTGGATCTCCAAGTTTCTTAGGTATTCCACCCTTAAAAGTATAATTAGCAAGCATGGTGGAAAATTCAGCTTGCGATATCTTTCTTTTATTTGTTATAATATCTTTCATGTACTTAGCATAAGGATTCACTTTAAGCATATCAGTCAAACGCATACGCAAAAAGATAGGTCTAATCATTTCAGCAAAGCGCTCAAAATCCTCATCATCCTTTTTCTTGGATGGTTTAGGAGGAAAGGGCATGGGTTTCTGAACCCATGATTCTCTTTCTTTACCGTGCTTCCTAGCAATGAAGTCTCTCTTATCATAATGTTGATTCTTTGATTATGGGTTATCAAGATCAACAGCAGGTTCAATCTCTACATCATTATTATTGCTAGGTTGAGCATCAACCTGAACATTATCATTAACATTATCACTAGGTTCATGTTCATCACCAGATTGTGTTTCAGCATCAGAAATAGAAATATCATTGGGATTCTCAGGTGTGTCTACAACAGGTTCACTAGAAGCATGCAAAGTCCTATCATTTTTCTTCTTCTTCTTAGAAAGACTAGGGGCGTCTACATTATTTCTCTGAGGATCTTGCTCAATTCTCTTAGGGTAGCCCTCAGGATACAAAGGTTCCTGAGTCATTTTACCCCCTCTAGTCATAACTCTAACGGCAAAGCCATGTTTATTATTATTTAATTCATTGAGCAAACCATTCTGAGCCTTAAGCACTTGTTCTACTTGAGTGGTAACCATAGAACCATGTTTACTAATGAGTTAAGTTCATTCTTAACTCTAGACATATAATCACTCAAGTGTCCAATCATATAAGCATTACTTTTGAATTGTCTACCAACATAAGCATTGAAGTTTTCTTTTTTAGCCATAAAGTCATCAAATTCATCCAAACATTGGCTAGCAAACTTAGTAGATGGGATTTCAACTTTATCAATTCTATAGAGAGAATTTACCTTTACTACCTGTGTCGGGTTATCTAGACCATGTATTTCTTCAATAGGTGGTATATTAAGGCCATGTATTTATTCAACAGGAGGTAAATCCTTAACATCTTCAGCTTTAATACCTTTCTCTTTCATAGATTCCTTTGCCTCTTGCATATCTTTTGGATTGAGAAATAGAACACCTCTTTTCTTCGGAGTTGGCTTAGGAGTTGGTTCAGGAAGTGTCCAATTGTTTTCATTACTCAACATATTATTCAATAGCAATTCAGCTTGATCAATAGTCCTCTCCCTGAAAACACAACCAACACAACTATCCAGGTGGTCTCTGGAAACATCGGTTAGTCCATTATAAAAGATATCAAGTATTTCTTGAGAAGATGATCAAGCAAAGCATTAAGAAATCGGAGAAGCCTCCCCCAAGCTTGTGGGAGACTCTCTTCTTCAATTTGCACAAAATTATATATTTCCCTTAAAGCAGCTTGTTTCTTATGAGCGGGGAAATATTTAGCAGAGAAGTAATAAATCATATCCTGGGGACTACGCACACAACCAGGATCAAGAGAATTAAACCAAGTTTTAGCATCACCCTTTAATGAGAACGAAAATATCTTAAGGATAAAGTAGTAGCGAGATTTCTCATCATTAGTGAACAGGGTGGCTATATCATTCAATTTAGTAAGATGTGCCACAACAGTTTCAGATTCATAGCCATAAAAAGGATCAGATTCAACCAAAGTAATTATCTCAGGATCAAAAGAGAAATCATAATCCTTATCAGTAACACAGATAGGTGAAGTAGCAAAAGCAAGGTCATATTTCATTCTAGCATTTAGAGACTTCTGTTTCAGCTTAGCTAATAATTTCTTAAGATCAGATCTATCATTGCAAGCAAGAAAATCTCTAGCAGTTTCTTCATCCATAACATAACCCTCAGGCACAACGGGCAATTCATATTTAGGGGGAGAATCTTCATCATCACTTTCATCAATATTATCAGTTTTAATAGTTTCATTCTCTCTAGCCATAGCAAGTTGTTCATCAAGAAATTCACCTAATGGCACAGTAGTATCAAACATAGAAGTAGTTTCATCATAAGTATCATGCATAGCAGAAGTGGCATCGTCAATAATATGCGACATATCAGAATTAATAGCAGAAGCAGGTTTAGGTGTCGCAAGCTTACTCATAACAGAAGGAGAATCAAGTGCAGAGCTAGATGGCAGTTCCTTACCTCCCCTCGTAGTTGAGGGATAAATCTTAGTTCTTTCGTCTTTCAAGTTCCTCATAGTGACCACCAGATATAAATCCCAAGTGACTCAAAGAATAGAGCTATGCTCCCCGGCAATGGCGCCAGAAAATAGTCTTGATAACCCCACAAGTATAGGGGATCGCAACAGTTTTCGAGGGTAGAGTATTCAACCCTAATTTATTGATTCGATACAAGGGGAGCCAAAGAATATTCTCAAGTATTAGTAGTTGAGTTTTCAATTCAACCACACCTGGATAACTTAATATCTGTAGCAAAGTAGTATGGAAGTAACGGTAACAGTGGTAAAAGTAACAGTAGAAGTTTTGTAGTAATTGTAACAGTGGCAACGGTAAAGTAACTAAGCAAAGAGCAATATGTGAAAAGCTCGTAGGCATTGGATCAGTGATGTATAATTATGTTGAATGTGATTCCTCATGTAATAGTTATAGCATAGGGTGACACAGAACTAGCTCCAGTTCACCAATGTAATGTAGGCATGTATTCCGAATATAGTCATACGTGCTTATGGAAAAGAACTTGCATGCCGTCTTTTGTCCTACCCTCTCGTGGCAGCGGGGTCCTATTGGAAACTAAGGGATATTAAGGCCTCCTTTTAATAGAGTACTGGACCAAAGCATTAACACTTAGTGAATACATGAACTCCTCAAACTACGGTCATCACCGATAAGTATCCCGATTATTGTCACTTCGGGGTTAACGGATCATAACACATAATATGTGACTATAGACTTGCAAGATAGGATCAAGAACTCACATATATTCATGAAAACATAATAGGTTCAGATCTGAAATCATGGCACTCGGGCCCTAGTGACAAGCATTAAGCATAGCAAAGTCATAGCAACATCAATCTCAGAACATAGTGGATACTAGGGATCAAACCCTAACAAAACTAACTCGATTACATGGTAAATCGCATCCAGCCCATCACCGTCCAGCAAGCCTACGATGGAATTACTCACGCACGGCGGTGAGCATCATGAAATTGGTGATGGAGGATGGTTGATGATGATGACGGCGACGAATCCCCCTCTCCGGAGCCCCGAACAGACTCCAGATCAGCCCTCCCAAGAGAGTTTAGGGCTTGGCAGTGGCTCTGTATCGTAAAACGCGATGAATCCTTCTCTCTGATTTTTCTCCCAAACATGAATATATTGAGTTGGAGTTGAGGTTGGTGGAGCTTCAGGGGGCCCATGAGGCAGGGGGCGTGCCCTAGGGGGGTAGCGCCCCCACCCTCGTGGACAGGGTGTGGGCCCCCTGACGTTGATTCTTTATTAATTCCAATATTTTTTATTAATTCCAAAAGGTTGCTTCATGGATTTTCAGGTCATTCCAGAACTTTTATTTCTCCACAAAAATAACACCATGGCAGTTCTGCTGAAAACAGCGTCAGTCCGGGTTAGTTCCATTCAAATCATGCAAATTAGAGTCCAAAACAAGGGCAAAAGTGTTTGGAAAAGTAGATACGATGGAGACATATCAGACGTCACCAAGCTGAAAGTGTGCTGAACGCGGAGGTGACGTGCGTTCGGTACTTGATCGGTTGAAGCGTGAAGAAGTTCGACTACATCAACCGCATTGTGAAACGCTTCCGGTTATGGTCTACGAGGGTACATAGACACACTCCCCCTCATTGCTATGCATCTCCATGGATAGATCATTGCGTGCGCGCAGAGTTTTTTTATTTTTCCATGCAACGATTCCCAACAGTGGCATCATGAGCCAAGTCTATGCGTAGATGATATGCACGAGTATAACACAAAGAGTTGTGGGCGATAATAGTCATACTGCTTACCACCAAAGTCTTATTTTGATTTAGCGGTATTGTGGGATGAAGCGGCCCGGACAAACCTTACATGTCCATGTACATGAGACCGGTTCCACCGACAGACATGCAACTAGTTTTGCATAAAGGTGGCTGGCAGGTGTCTATTTCTCCTACTTTAGCTGAATCGAATTTGACTGCGTCCGGTCCTTAAAGAAGGTTAAAAAAGCAAATTTGAAGAAACACCGTTGTGGTTTTTGCCTTAGGTAAGAACGGTTCTTGCTAGAAGCCCGTAGCAACCACGTAAAACTTGCAACAACAAAGTAGAGGGCGTCTAACTTGTTTTTTGCAGGGTACGTTGTGATGTGATATGGTCAAGACATGTGATAAACGTTATTGTATGAGATGATCATGTTTTGTAAAGTTATCGGCAAGGCAAGAACCTTATGGTTGTCTCTTTATTGTATGAAATGCAAACGCCATGTAATTGCTTTACTTTATCACTATGTGTTAGCAATAGTTGGCGAGACGACCACGACGCAACGATGGAGATCAAGGTGTCGAGCCAGTGATGATGGAGATCATGACGATGCTTTGGAGATGGAGATCAAAAGCACGAGATGATGATGGCGGCCATACCATGTCACATATTTTGATTGCATGTGATGTTTATCTTTTATGCATCTTATTTTTCTTAGTACGGCAGTAGCATTATAAGATGATCCCTTCACTAAATTTCAACATAAAAGTTTTCTCCTTGAGTATGCACCGTTGCTACAGTTCGTCGTATTGAGAAACCATGTGATGATCAGGTGTGATAGACTCTACGTTCACATACAACGGGTGTAAGACAGTTTTGCACATGCAGAATACTTGGGTTAAACTTGACGAGCCTACCATGTACAAACATGGCCTCGAAACACGAGAGATCGAAAGATCGAAAGTGAATCATATAGTAGATATGATCAACATAGAGATGTTCACCTTTGATGACTACCCCATCTTACGTGATGATCGGACATGGGTTAGTTGATTCGGATCACGTATCACTTAGATGACTTGAGGGATGTCAGTTTAAGTGGGAATTCTTAAGTAATTTGATTAATTGAACTTAATTTATCATGAACTTAGTACTGATAGTATTTGCATATCTATGTTGTAGATCAATGTCCCGTGCTACCATTCCCTTGAATTTTAATGCATTCCTAGAGAAAGCTAGGTTGAAATATGATTGTAGCAACTACACGGACTGGGTCCGTAACTTGAAGATTATCCTCATTACTGCATAGAAGAATTATGTCCTTGATGCACCGCTAGGTGAAAGGCCTGCTGCAGGAGCAGATGCTGATGTTTTGAATGTCTGGCAAGCTCGATCTGATGACTACTCTATAGTTTAGTGTGCCATGCTTTACGGCTTAGAACCTGGACTTCAAAGACGTTTTGAACATCATGGAGCATATGAGATGTTCCAGGATTTGAAGTTAATATTTCAAGCAAATGCCCGGGTTGAGAGATATGAAGTCTCCAACAAGTTCTATAGCTGCAAGATGGATGAGAACAACTCTGTCAGTGAACATATACTCAAAATGTCTGGGTATTATAATCACTTAACTCAGCTAGGAGTTGATCTTCCAGTTGATTGTGTCACTGATAGAGTTCTTCAATCACTACGACCAAGCTACAAAGGCTTCGTGATGAACTATAATATGCAAGGGATGGACAAAAAAATCCAAAGTTCTTCGCAATGCTTAAAACCGCGGAGGTAGAAATCAACAAAGAGCATCAAGTGTTGATGGTTAACGAAACCACTAGTTTCAAGAAAAAGGGCAAGGGAAAGAAAGAGAACTTCAAGAAGAATGGCAAGCAAGTTGCCACTCCCGGGAAGAAACCCAAAGATGGACCCAAGACTGAAACTGAGTGCTTATACTACAAAGGGACTGGTCACTAGAAGCGGAACTGCCCCAAGTATTTGGCGGATAAGAAGGATGGCAAAGTGAACAAAGGTATATTTGATATACATGTTATTGATATAAACCTTACTAATGCACGTAGTAGTGCCTACGTATTTGACACTGGTTCGCTTGCTCATATTTGTAACTCGAAACAGGAGATATGGATTAAACGAGATTGGCTAAGGACTAGGTGCGATGCGCGTCGGGAATGGTTCCAAGGTCGATGTGCGCCGTCAGCACGCTACCTCTACATCTACCTTCGGGATTAGTTTTAGACCTGAATAATTTTTATTTGGTGCCAGCTTTGAGCATGAACATTACATCTGGATCTTGTTTAGTGCGAGACGGTTACTCATTTAAATCAGAGAATAATAGTTGTTCTATTTATATGAATAATATCTTTTATGGTCATGCACCCTTGAAGAGTGGTCTATTTTTGTTGAATCTTGATTGTAGTGATACACATATTCATAATATTAATGTCAAAAGATGCAAAGTTGATAATGATAGTGCAACATATTTGTGGCACTGCCGATTAGGTCATATTGGGGTAAAGCGCATGAAGAAGCTCCATGCAGATGGGCTTTTGGAATCACTTGATTATGAAGAATTTGATACTTGCGAACCATGCCTCATGGGGAAGATGACTAAAACTTTGTTCTCCGGAACAATGCAACGAGCCAAAGACCTATTGGAGATAATACATATCGATGTATGTATGTGGTCCGATGAGTGTTGAGGCACGCGGCGGTATCGTTATTTTCTGACCTTCACAGATGATTTGAGCAAATATGGGTATAACTACTTAATGAAACACAAGTCTGAAACATTTGAAAAGTTCAAAGAATTTCAAAATGAAGTGGAGAATCATCGTAACAAGAAAATAAAGTTTCTACGATCTGATCGTGGAGGCGAATATTTGAGTTACGAGTTTGGCCTTCATTTAAAACAATGTTGAATAGTTTCACAACTCACGCCACCTGGAACACCACAGCGTAATGGTGTGCCCGAACATCGTAACCGTACTTTATTAGATATGGTGCAATCTATGCTGCTTCTTACCGATTTACCACTATCGTTTTGGGGTTATGCATTAGAGACATCTGCATTCACGTTAAATACGGCACCGTCTAAATCCGTTGACACCATATGAACTGTGGTTTGGCAAGAAACCTAAACTGTTGTTTCTTAAAATTTGGGGTTGCGACACTTATGTCAAAAGGCTTTAGCCTGATAAGCTCGAACCCAAATCGGAGAAGTGCATCTTCATAGGATATCCTAACGAAACAATTGGGTACACCTTCTACCATAGATCCGAAGGCAAGATCTTTGTTGCCAAGAATGGAATATTTCTAGAGAAGGAGTTTCTCTCGAAAGAAGTGAGTGGGAGGAAAGTAGAACTTGATGAGGTAATTGTACCTTCTCTCAATTTAGAAAGTAGCACATCAGAGAAATCCGTTCACATGATGCCTACACCAACTGGAGAGGAAGTTCATGATGATGATCATGAAACTTCAGATCAAGTTATTACTGGACCTCGCAGGTCGAACAGAGCATGTTCCGCACCAGAGTGGTACGGTAATCCTGTCCTGGAAGTCATGTTACTAGACCATGACAAACCTACGAATTATGAAGAAGCTATGATGAGCCCAGATTCCGACAAATGGTTTGACGCCATGAAATCTGAGATATGATCCATGTATGGGAACAAAGTATGGACTTTGGTGGACTGGCCCGATGATCGCAAGCCATAGGGAATAAATGGATCTTCAAGAAGAAGATTGACGCTGATGGTAATGTTACTGTCTACAAAGCTCGACTTGTCGCAAAAGGTTTTCGAAAAGTTCAAGGGGTTGACTACGATGAGAGCTTCTCACCCGTAGCGATGCTTAAGTCCGCCCGAATCATGTTAGCAATTGCTGCACTTTATGATTATGAAATCTGGCAAATGGACGTCAAAACTGCATTCCTTAATGTATTTCTTAAAGAAGAGTTGTATATGATGCAACCAGAAGGTTTTGTCGATCCTAAAGGTGCTAACAAAGTGTGCAAGCTCCAACGATCCATCTATGGACTGGTGCAAGCATCTGGGAGTTGGAATATATGCTTTGATGAGGTGATCAAAGCATATGGTTTTATACAGACTTTCAGTGAAGCTTGTATTTACAAGAAAGTGAGTGGGAGCTCTGTAGCATTTCTGATATTATATGTAGATGACATATTGTTGATTGGAAATGATATAGAATTTCTGGATAGCATAAAAGGATACTTGAATAAGAGTTTTTCAATGAAAGACCTCGGTGAAGCTGCTTATATATTGGGCATCAAGATCTATAGAGATAGATCAATACGCTTAATATGACTTTCACAAAGCACATACCTTGACAAAGTTTTGAAGAAGTTCAAAATGGACCAGTCAAAGAAAGGGTTCTTGCCTGTGTTACAAGGTGTGAAGTTGAGTCAGACTCAAAGCCCGACCACTTCAAAAGATAGAGAAAAATGAAAGTCATTCCCTATGCCTGTGCCATAAGTTCTATCATGTATGCTATGTTGTGTACCAGACCTGATGTGTGCCTTGCCATAAGTCTGACAGGGAGGTACCAAAGTAATCCAGGAGTGGATCACTGGACAGCGGCCAAGAACATCCTGAAGTACCTAAAAAGGACCAAGGATATGTTTCTCATTTATGGAGCTGACAAAGAACTCGTCGTAAATGGTTATGTTGATGACACTGATCCAGATGACTCTGAGTCACAAACCGGGCACATATTTATATTGAACGGTGGAGCTGTCAGTTGGTGCAGTTCCAAGCAGAGCGTAATGGTAGGATCTATGTGTGAAGCGGAGTACATAGCTGCTTCGAAAGCAGCAAATGAAGGAGTCTAGATGAAGGAGTTCATATTCGATCTGGGTGTAATACCTAGTGCATCGGGTCCAATGAAAATCTTTTGTGACAACACTGGAGCAATTGCCTTCGTAAAGGAATCCATACAAAAGAACTAAACACATCAAGAGATGCTTCAACTCCATTCGTGAACAAGTCAAGGATGGATACATAGAAATTTGCAAGATACATATGGATGTGAATGTGGCTGACCCCTTGACTAAGCCTCTTCTGCGAGCAAAACATGATCAACATGAAGACTCCGTGGGTGTTAGACTCATTACAATGTAATCTAGATTATTGACTCTAGTGCAAGTGGGAGACTGAAGGAAATATGCCCTAGAGGCAATAATAAAATTGTCATTTTATATTCCCTTATTCATGATAAAGGTTTATTATTCATGCTAGAATTGTATTGATCAAAAACCTTGATACATGTGTGAATACATAAACAAACAACGTGTCCCTAATGAGCCTCTACTAGACCAGCTCGTTGATCAAAGATGGTTAAGGTTTCCTAACCATGTACATGAGTTGTCATTTGATAATGGGATCGCATTATTAGGAGAATGATGTGATGGACAAGACCCATCTGTTAGCTTAGCATATTGATCATTCAGTTTTATTGCTATTGCTTTCTTCATGTCAAATACATATTCCTTCTACTATGAGATTATGCAACTACCGGATACCGGAGGAATGCCTTGTGTGATATCAACGTCACAACATAACTAGGTGATTATAAAGATGCTCTACAGGTATCTCTGAAGGTGTTTGTTGAGTTGGCATAGATCAAGATTAGGATTTTTCACTCCGATATCGGGTAGGTATCTGTGGGCCCTCTCGGTAATACACACCATAAGCTTGCAAGCAAACGACTAAGGAGTTACTCACGAGGTGATGTATTACGGAATGAGTAAAGAGACTTGCCGGTAACGAGATTGAACTAGGTATGAAGATACCGACGATCAAACCTCGGGCAAGTAAAATACCAAAAGGGAATTACGTATGTTATCATAACGGTTTGACCAATAAAGACCTTCGTAGAATATGTAGGAGCCGATATGAGCATCCAGGTTCCACTATTGGTTATTGACCGGAGAGGTGTCTCGGTCATGTCTACATAGTTCTCGAACCCGTAGGGTCCGCACGCTTAATGTTCGATAATAATATAGTATTATATGAGTTATGTGATTTGGTGACTGAATGTTGTTCGGAGTCTCGGATGAGATCAAATACATGACGAGGAATATCGAAATGGTCGAGAGGTAAAGATTGATATATAGGACGATGGTATTCGGACACCAGAAGTGTTCCGGAGGGTACTAGGTACATATCGGGTCACCGGAAGGGATTCCGGACACCCCCGGCAAAAGATATGGGCCTTATAGGCCAAGAGGGGAAATGCACTAGCCACAAGGGGCTGGTGCGCCCCCCCATATGGGCCAGCCTAAGGAGGGGAAGGAAAGGGGAGAAGGGAAAGGAAAGTGTGGATTAGGATTCCCACTTCCTTCCCTCCCCCCTTTTCCTTCTCCCTCGGTTAAATATGGCAGGGGGCGCCACTTGGGGAGGACCCCAAGTAGGATTCGGCCTACTTGGGGCACCTCCCCTCTCCCTCCCACCTATATATATATATGTTGGGGAGCGGCCTAGCACACCCCAAACAATTTCCTAGCCGTGTGCGGTGCCCCCTCCACCGTTTACCCCCTTGTCATACTTTCGTAGTGCTTAGGCGAAGCCCTGCGGAGATCACTTCACCATCACCGTCACCACGCGATCATGCTGACGGAACTCATCTACTACCTCGATGTCTTGCTGGATCAATAAGGCGAGGGACGTCACCGAGCTAAACATGTGCAGAACACGGAGGTGCCGTGCGTTTGGTACTTGATCGGTTAAAGCGTGAAGAAGTTCGACTACATCAACTGCGTTGTGAAACGCTTCCGTTTATGGTCTACAAGGGTACATATACACACTCTCCCCCTCGTTGCTATGCATCTCCATGGATAGATCATTGCATGTGCGTAGAATTTTTTGTTTTTCATGCAATGGTTCCCAGCAAAACCCTACCATTGGAGATTATGGCGGCAGACAGTGCTACCCTACCGCCAGGGACTATGGCGGGAGGAAAAAGGGCCAGATCCTGAAATATTTTTGAACCGGGGGCAAATCGTGCTTAACTTTTGGGAAAGGGTCAAAACACCAAATTTGGCACACGCAGACAGAAGAAAAGAGTGTTGTTGTTTCTTCCATCCAATTTTATTTTGCTACTCCCTCTATAAAGAAATATAAGAGCGTTTACTTTCTAAGTTTTCTGATGACTCCACTGTATCTCTCCATCGACCACAGATCACCCTTTGTCGTGCCGTCTATTTAGATTTCAAAGTAGCTTAATGGGTTTTTCTTTCTTTCGAGAGAGGGAGGACAACATTGCGCCATCAGGTGGATACGCTCAACTTATGATTGTGTTGCAGTAGCCAATGCATTAGTACCTCCGTTCGGGTTTACTAGTCCATTTTGTATTTTGTGCCTAATTTTGACCGTAGATTTGACTAATAAAATATAAGTTGTATGTCGCAAAACTAATATGGTTGGATTCATACTCGAAAGTGGTTTCCAATTATACTATTTGTGTAGTATAAAACTTATTTTTTTGGTTGTTAAATCAAGGCCAAATTTTGATCCAAAATACAAGTGGGGCTAATAACTCTAGATCAAGGTAGTGTATCTTAAATTATATCTTACTAGTAAAAGAAGTCGTGTGTTGCAGCGGGAGAAGAAAATATGGCACTCCATAACCCAAAAACCATGACACAAGACCGTAATAGGTCCACATCCTTTATTTCAATACATCGCATCCCATTTGTGTGGCCACTTATCATTCTTCCCATCCTCGCTAAGGTGACCTCAAGTGTCTATCTCTCTCTCTCTCTCTCTCTCTTTCTCTCTCTCTGCACAACTTGAGTAATCTATTTCTTTTCTTATGAGGTCTTGGCGAGCGTGCATGCATGGTTATAGATGATTTATTTCATCTCCAATTCTAGTTTGTTGAGGTGTTCATTTCCAATCCAGATCGACACAGGTATGAAAGAAAGACGAAACATGCGATATTGATTAAGGTTGCAGCCTCAATCACATTTTTTAAATGGTTAACAAGTAAAAAAAAGACATCATATTCAGATTGTACATATTTTTCTAATCAAATTTCATATATAACTTGTTAAATTTGGTGTTAAGGCTTAAAGGATATGCATTTTTTTAAAGACATTTGGTATGTACTGTAGGTTGATTAATCCAATTATCAAGGGATTTCCTGCAAAAGCGAAAATCTGACTGAAAACTGGCCCATGGGTTTAATACCAGAAACATCAGGGGGTTTCTGCAAAAGATAAAATCCAACTTAGAGATGGATTGCGGGTCAATTACCAGAAACATCATAGGGGTTTCTGTAAAATAGCATGATGGACAAAGAATACCCGTTTTCTTTATTAGTATGTATATGTATAGATGCATTACCACCCAGAAAAAACATCATACACATTAGCTATGCACTTAGATATAGTCTCTTAAATGAATTGTAAATGAACGCGACATTTTTGCTCCCCGGTGCATCTGCGCCTGAGGTGAAGTCCATGCCAAATTTTATAGAGTTTGGACATTTTAGTAGCTCTCAGCAAAAAAGAAAAATTTTAGGGTTGTAAGAAAGTTTACTGTTCATGTACTATTTTGACCGATTTAGTCTTTTTTTCTCATGAGCTCCTCGAATTTTTGAACAAGCTGAAATTTGACACGAACATCATGATAACTCTCCATCGTATCTTTATTTTTTGATTATTCCACGCTATTATATTATACATCTTGGATGTTTTATATGCTATTTTATATTATTTTTGGTACTAACCTATTAACCTAGAGCCCAGTGCTAGTTTCTGTTTTTTCCTTGTTTTTGAGTTTTGCAGAAAAGGAATATCAGACGGAGTCCAAACGAGCTGAAAATTTATGGTGATTTTTTATGGACCAAAAGAAGCCCCGAAGTACAAGAGTTGGGCCAGAAGAGTCCCGAGTCAACGACGAGGGTGGAGGGCGCCCCCTCCTACGGCGTGCCCCCTGCCTTGTCGCTGACTCATGGACCCCCCTGACGTGAAACCGACACCAATAATTCTTATAAATCCAGAAACCCCCAAAAAGAACCTAGATCGAGAGGTCCACCGTCGAAAGCCTCTATAGCCACGAAAAACCAATCGGGAGCCTGTTTCAGCACCCTGCCAGAGGGGGAAACCATCACCGGTGGCCATCTTCATCATCCCGGCAGTCTCCATGACGAGGAGGGAGTAGTTCACTCTCGTGGCTGAGGTTATGTGCCAGTAGCTATGTGTTTGATCTCTCTCTCTCTCTTGTGTTCATGATTCGGCCCGATCTTGATGTACCGCGAGCTTTGCTACCATAGTTGGATCATATGATGTTTCTCCCTCTCTACCTTGTGATGAATTGAGTCTTTTCCTTTGAGGTTTTGTTATGTCGGATTGAATCTTTGGATGTGAGAGCACTTGATGTATGTCTTGCGATGGGATATCCGTGGTGACAATGAGATGTTCTGTTGACCCACTTGATGTATGTTTTGGCTATCAACTTGCAGGTTCCCGTGGTGACATTGGGGTAATCTATGCATAGGGGTTGATGCACGTTTTCATATTCCTTTCTCAGGTAGAAATCTCGGGATGCTCATGAAGTTCTTTGTGTTGGATTGAATATAATGAATCTGATTTTTTTATGCATATTGTATAATTGACCCACGGATACTTGTGGTGACATTGGAGTATCTAGGTGACATTAGGGTTGATTGATGTATGTCATATGGTGTTATTTTACTACGAACTCTAGGGTTGTTTGTGACACTTATAAGAATAGCTCAATGGATTGATCGAATAGAATAACTTTGAGGTGGTTTCGTACCCTACAAGAAATTTCATCTTATGTTCTCCACGATAGGAACTTTGGAGTGATTCTTTGTTGCATGTTGAGGGACTGTTATATGATCTAATTATGTTATCATTCTTGAGAGAACTTGCACTAGTGAAAGTGTGAACCCTAGCTAGGCCTTGTTTTCAAGCATTGCAATACCATTTTCGCTCACTTTTGTTACTAGTTACCTTGTTGTTTTTATATTTTAAGATTACAAAAACGTATATCTACCATCCGTACTATACTTGTATCACCATCTCTTCGTCGAACTAGTTCACCTATACAATTTACCATTGTATTGGGTGTGTTGGGGACACAAGAGACTCTTTGTTATTTGGTTGTAGGGTTGTTTGAGAGAGACCATATTCATCCTACACCTCCCACGCATTGATAAACCTTAGGTCATCCACTTGAGGGAAATTTGCTACTATCCTACAAAACTATGTGCGTGGAGGCCCAACACAAGTCCACAAGAAGAAGGTTGCATAGTAGACATCAATCTCTTTTCTGGCGTCATTGCCGGGGAGGTGAGTGCTTGAAGGTATATCTTTAGATCTTGCAATTGATTCTTTTAGTTTCTTGTTTTATCACTAGTTTAGTCTATAAAAGAAAACTACAAAAAAATGGAATTGAGGTTGCCTCATATGCTTCATCTTTTTAATGTCTTTCGTGAAAATGATGGAAAGGAAAATTGTGCTCAAGTGTTAGAAGAAGAAGTCTATAAAATGTTTGGCATAAAATCTTTGTATGGTGAGCATGATTGGAATGTTGTTAGTATGAATTCCTTGGATATCCATGATGCTAATCATATACAAAGCTACAAGCTTGGGGATGCTATGTTTGATGAATATGATATTTTTAGTCCCCCAAGTTTGGATGAGCAAATTTATTATGATGATAGCATGCCTCCTATATATGATGATTATGTTGATGAAAGTGGGTTTGGAAGAGTGTCAACTTTGGGAAGTAATGATCCCACTATTTTGGAGGATGTTGAATCTTGTTGTGATAATTATGAAAGTGGATTTGGAGAGGTCATGACTTTATTTAGTGATGAATCCACTATTTCGGAACAGGTTCCAATTGGTTATGAGAAGAAAGTTGCTATCTATGATGATTATAGTGATGACATGCATGCTATAAAGAATAATGATAACCATGAAACTTTTCATCTTGATTTTAATTTTCAATTGGATTATGCCTCACACGATAGTTATTTTGTTGAGTTTGCTCCCACTACTATTCATGAGAAGAAATTTGCTTATGTGGAGAGTACAAAAATTTCTATGCTTGTAGATCATGAAAAGAATGATTTATTTGATGGTTATATTGTTAAATTCATTCATGATGCTACTGAAAATTATTATGAGGGAGGAATATATGCATGTAGGAATTGCAATAATATCAAATTTCATCTCTATGTGTTGAAAATCTTGAAGTTATGCTTGCTTTGCGTTCCTATGCTAGTTGATTCTTGTACCCATAAGTTGTTTGCTCACAAAATCCCTATGCATAGGAAGTGGGTTAGACTTAGATGTGCTAGTCATATGCTTCATGATGCTCCCATTATGTTTCATTTCTTTACTTTTATGTGAGCATCATTGAAATCACCATCCCTAGCTAAAAAAGGCATTAAGGAAAAACGCTTGTTGGGAGACAACCCAACATTTAACCCTACTGTTTTTATGTGTTCACATGATTATGCTACTGTAGTAATCATGTTTTATATCTTTTGTTCCAGTAAAGTGCCAAGTAAAGCCTTTGGGATAGTGTGGATGACAGTTGACTTGATTCTGTGCAAAAACAGAAACTTTTGCGCCCAGTCCAGGAATTTCTAAAATTCACTTGAACGTGCTTTTTCTCTGAAGTTTTTACACAAAATTGATATACAAATTTCCTAGATTTTCCAAATTGTTCAGAATTTTTTGAGTTACAGAAGTACACGAAGCTTCTAGATTACTACAAACTATTCTGTTTTTGACAGATTCTGTCTTCATGTGTTGTTTGCTTATTTTGATGAATCTATGAGTAGTATAGGAGGGTATGAACCATGAAGAAGTTGTAATACAGTAGATATAACACCAATATGAATTTAGAATGAGTTCACTGTTGGAAATATGCCCTAGAGGCAATAATAAAAGCATTATTATTATATTTCCTTGTTCATGATAATTGTGTTTATTGATGCTATAATTGTGTTATCCGGAAATCGTAATACATGTGTGAATAACAGACACCAACATGTCCCTAGTAAGCCTCTAGTTGACTATCTCGTTGATCAATAGATAGTCATGGTTTCCTGACTATGGACATTGGATGTCATTGATAACGGGATCACATCATTAGGAGAATGATGTGATGGACAAGACCCAATCCTAAACATAGCACAAGATCGTATAGTTCGTTTGCTAGAGTTTTCCAATGTCAAAGTATCTTTTCCTTAGACCATGAGATCGTGTAACTCCCGGATACCGTAGGAGTGCTTTGGGTATACCAAACGTCACAACGTAACTTGGTGACTATAAAGGTAGACTACGGGTATCTCCGAAAGTGTCTGTTGGGTTGACATGGATCAAGACTGGGATTTGTCACTCCGTATGACGGAGAGGTATCACTGGGCCCACTCGGTAATGCATCATCATAATGAGCTCAGAGTGACCAAGTGTCTGGTCACAGGATCATGCATTACGGTACGAGTAAAGTGACTTGCCGGTAACGAGATTGAACGAGGTATTGGGATACCGACGATCGAATCTCGGGCAAGTAACATATCGATTGACAAAGGGAATTGCGTACGGGGTTGATTGAATCCTCGACATCGTGGTTCATCCGATGAGATCATCGTGGAGCATGTGGGAGCCAACATGGGTATCCAGATCCCGCTGTTGGTTATTGACCTGAGAGTCGTCTCGGTCATGTCTGCTTGTCTCCCGAACCCATAGGGTCTACACACTTAAGGTTCGGTGACGCTAGGGTTGTGAAGATATGTATATGCAGTAACCCTAATGTTGTTCGGAGTCCCGGATGAGATCCCGGACGTCACGAGGAGTTCCGGAATGGTCCGGAGGTAAAGAATTATATATAGGAAGTGCAGTTTCAGGCATCGGGACAAGTTTCGGGGTTATCGGTATTGTACCGGGACCACCGGAGGGGTCCCGTGGGCCCACCGGGTGGGGCCACCTGTCCCGGGGGGGCACATGGGCTGTAGGGGGTGCGCCTTGGCCTAGATGGGCCAAGGGCACCAGCCCCTATAGGCCCATGCGCCTAGGGTTTCCACAAAGGAGGAGTCCAAGTGGTGGAAGGCACCCCTAGGTGCCTTGGGGGGGAGGGAAACCTCCCCTTGGCCGCCGCCCCCCCCCCTAGTAGATGCCATCTACTAGGGCCGGCGCCCCCCCCCCTTGCACCCCTATATATAGTGGGGAGAGGAGGGACTTGAAACACTAGCCCCTGGCGCCTCCCTCTCTCCCCGTTACGTCTCTCCCTCGTAGTATTGGCGAAGCCCTGCTACTGTGACGCCCTGCATCCACCACCACGCCGTCGTGCTGCTGGATCTTCATCAACCTCTCCTCCCCCCTTGCTGGATCAAGAAGGAGGAGACGTCTCCCATCCCGTACGTGTGTTGAACGCGGAGGTGCCGTCCGTTCGGCGCTTGGTCATCGGTGATTTGGATCACGTCGAGTACGACTACATGATCACCGTTCTTTTGAACGCTTCCGTGCGCGATCTACAAAGGTATGTAGATGCATCCGATAGCTCGTTGCTAGATGAACTCCTAGATGATCTTGGTGAAACGAGTAGGAAAATTTTTGTTTTCTGCAACGTTCCCCAACATTCACAACAGTACCTAAGTGGTGATTTATTTTCTTATACTAACGGAGCTCATAAGAGTTTTCTGTTGAGTTTGGTGTTGTGAAGTTTTCAAGTTTTGGGTAAAGTTTTGATGGACTAAGGAATAAGGAGTGGCAAGATCCTAAGCTTGAGGATGCCCAAGTATTCTCAATTGGATGTCTGTTTACAATTACTTTCTTATCACCTCCTGCCTGCCATAACTGTTATAAGGTTTACTGACATGGTGGGTGGAGTCTCGAAGCAAAAGACAATCAAAAACCTTTCCTTCTCCTGCTCATCCCTTGCTTTTGGGAAGTGCCATATGAATTTGCATGGGACCCTAAGGTAATATTTAAGGACAACCAAGATCCTAAGCTTGGGGATGCCCCAGATGGCATCCCCTCTTTCGTCTTCGTCTATCGGTAAATTTACTTGATGATATATTTTTATTCACCACATGATATGTGTTTTGCTTGGAGCGTCATTTTCTTTTGTTTATATTTGCTTGCTGTTATTCAGAGACATGTTCTCTATATTTTAGTTCAATAAAAAGGTCAAGTATAGTCTTTACCATTCTTATTTTACAAGTCTATACGTTGTTGTTTTTAAAACAGAAAGTTTGTTGTTATGTTTTGAATATTGGTGAATAGTCAGAACATGATAAAATATTGAAATTTTTACACAATGAGTAACAACAAATTTTCTACAGTGTGGTAATTTTTCGAATTTTTGGAGTTAGGAAAGTATGATTCCTCTTGCATTCTTTACAAACTGTCCTGTTTAGACAGATTGCTGTTATGTTTGCATATGTTTGCTTGTTTAATGATTCTATTTGAGGATAGGAGTGTTAAATGTGCAGAGGCATTTAGTAGGCAATATCAAATAATAATTTTAGTGATTTTCTAGAGGGAATGATAAGGTTATTGCATTGATTTATACTAACTTATCTCACGAGTTCTTGTTGAGTTTTGTGTGGATGAAGTTTGAAAGATTTATAAAAGGAATTAAGGAGACACAAAAACTTAAGCTTGGGATTCCCAAGGCATCCATAATTAGTATTTCAAGAAGTCTCAAGCAGCTAAGCTTGGGGATGCCCCGGTTGGCATCCCACCTTTCTTCTTCAACAACTATCGATCAGTTTTGGTTGAGCCTAAGTTTTTTCTTCTTCACATGATATGTGTTATCCTTGCAATGTTATTTTATTTTGCTTTGCTTGTTTGAATAAAATATTTAGATCTTAAATTCTTAAATTCTTAAATGTTAGAGAGTCTTCACATAGTTACATAATTATTTGACTACTCATTGATCTTCACTTATATCTTTTGGAGTAGTTTGTCCTTTGCTCTAGTGCTTCACTCATATCTTTTTAGAGCACGGTGGTGGTTTTATTTTGAAGAAATTGATGAACTCTCATGCTTCACTTATATTATTTTGAGAGTCTCCCTAAACAGCATGGTAATTTGCTTAGGTTATGAATTTTTTCCTGATATGATGGGCATCCAAGAGGGATATAATAAAAACTTTCATATAAAGTGCATTGAATATTGTGAGAAGTTTGTTTCCTTATGATTGTTTTGAGATATGAGGATGGTGATATTAGAGTCATGCTAGTGAGTAATTGTGGATTGTAGAAATACTTGTGTTGAGTTTTATGATTCCCGAAGCTTGCACGTATGGTGAACCTTATGTAACGAAGTTGGAGCATGATTTATTTATTGATTATCTTCCTTATGTGTGGTGGTCGGGGACGAGCGATGGTCTTTTCCTACCAATCTACCCCCCTAGGATCATGGGTGTAGTACTTTGTTTCGATATCTAATAGATTTTTGCAATAAGTATGTGAGTTCTTTATGACTAATGTTGAGTCCATAGATTATACGCACTCTCACCCTTCCACCATTGCTAGCCTCTCTAGTACCGCGCAACTTTCGCCGGTACCGTACACCCACCATATACCTTCGTCAAAACAGCCACCATACCTACCTATTATGGCATTTCGATAGCCATTCTGAGATATATTGCCATGCAACTTTCTACCATTCTGTTTATTATGACACGCTTCATCATTTCATATTGCTTTGCATGATCATGTAGTTGGCATAGTATATGTGGCAAAGCCACCATTCATAATTTTCATACATGTCACTCTTGAGTCATTGCACATCTCGGTACACCGCCGGAGGCATTCATATAGAGTCATATTTTGTTCTAAGCATCGAGTTGTAAATTTCGAGTTGTAAGTAAATAAAAGTGTGATGATCTTCATTATTAGAGCATTATCCCATGTGAGGAAAGGATGATGGATGCTATGATTCCCTCACAAGTTGGGATGAGTCTCCGGACTTTATGAAAAATAAAAGAGGCCAAAGAAGCCCAAATAAAAAAAGAGGCCAAAGAAGCCCACCAAAAAATTAAAAAAAATGAGAGAAAAGAGAGAAAGGGCAATGTTACTATCCTTTTTCCACATGTGTGCTTCAACGTAGCACCATGATCATCATGAAAGAGAGTCTCCTATTTTGTCACTTTCATATACTAGTGGGAGTTTTTCGTTATAGAACTTGGCATGTACATTCCAACGATGGGCTTCCTCAAATGCCCTAGGTCTTCATGAAAAAGCAAGTTGGATGCACACCCACTTAGTTTCCTTTTTGATCTTTCATAAACTTATAGCTCTAGTGCATCCGTTGCATGGCAATCCCTACTCACTCACATTGATATCTATTGCTGGGCATCTCCATAGCCTATTGATATGCCTAGTTGATGTGAGACTGTCTCCTTCTTTTTGTCTTCTCCACAACCACCATATTCTATTCCACCTATAGTGTTATGTCCATGGTTCAAACTCATGTATTGTGTGAAAGTTGAAATGGTTTGAGAACATTAAAAGTATGAAACAATTGCTTGGCTTGTCATCGGGGTTGTGCATGATTTGAATATTTTGTGTGATGAAGATGGAGCATAGCCAGACTATATGGGCGTCGCCCCCTCCGGATTCTCGGAAGCCGTCCTCTTCTTCCTCCTCGTGATGCGAGAGGAGTCACTCTCCACCTCCTCTTCATCCTCCTCTTCATCCTCGCCTTCTTCGTGAGAGGAGATGACCTCGGTTTCTCCAGATATAGCATCCGAAGTACCTTTGCGGTGGGGCCCGCCCTTGGGCCCGTTGCCCTTCTTCTTGCTCTTCTTCTCCGACGCTTGGTAGGGCATTGGGACCAGCATCTCCTCCAGCTGAGGAGTGAGTGGGTCTTCGGGCAACAGAGCCAGACTCTTGATCCGCTTCGCCTTCTTTGTCCAGACCTGTAAAGAGGTGGGCTGATCAGATTCATATTGATCGAATATATAGACCAACATACCTTCGGAAAATTAACACTTACCGGAGTGGCCAGATTCTCGGCGTCAAGACCGACGTCTTCGATCTCCATGGGCCAGCTCTTCTGGGCCTTGAATAACAGCTTCCGTATTCCTGCGCCCGTCGTGCCGAGGAAGTGTTGCAGTGTTCGCGGCTCCTCCGGATTGAACTCCCACATGGGGGAAGTCCAGCACTAGTAGGGGAGAATGCGGTAGAAGAGCATGATCTGCACCACATTGGTGACACCGACATTCTTGCCCAGCACGTTGGTGATACGCGTTTGTAGCGTCTGCACCTCCGCCTGGGACCCCCAGTTGAGGTCCTTGGCGTTCCACGACGCGAGCCTCGTGGGGGCTCCAGATCTGAACTCCGGAATCGCCGCCCAGTTGGTGTGGCACGGCTCGGTGATGTAGAACCATTCTTGTTGCTAGAACTTGACGGTATCGACAAAGGACCCCTTGGGCCATGTGGCATTGGGAAGCTTGCTTATCATGGCCCCGCCGCAGTTTGTGTGCTGCCCATCGACCACCTCTGGCTTCACATTGAAGATCTTCAGCCATAGGCCGAAGGGTGGGGGGATGCGGAGCAAAGCCTCACACACGACGATAAAACACCGAGATGTGGAGTAAAGAGTTTGGGGCTAGATCATGAAAATCTAGCCCGTAATAGAACATGAGTCCTTGGATGAAGGGATGGAGTGGAAAACCTAGCCCTATAAGGAAATGGGGGAGGAAGACAACCCTTTTGCCGGGCTCCGGAGTGGGGATGATCTGACCCTTGGTGGGGAGCCTGTGCGCGATGGTTGCGGCTAGGTATCCTGCACTCCGGAGATCCTTTATCTCCTTCTCTGTGACGGAGGAGGCCTCCCACTTGCCCTTGGAACCGGATCCGACCATGGTCAGAGGAGGTGGTGGTGGTGAGGAGGACGGAAACTTTCTTTCAGGCACAGAGAGCTTGGGAGATTGGAACGCTGAGGAGATTGGAAGGTGTGGGGAAGAGAGGAGAAATCCATTGCCCTCTTATAGGCAGCAAAAATGCCAACTGTCCCCCACTTATGCCTTGAAACTCGCCTGTTCCCAACGTGGGCATGCGTCGTAAACGGTTGGATTACCCAAATCTTATTGATGAGCAATCCCGTAATAAGTGGGCACGTTCTCTATTTTGACGATACGGGCCAAGAGGGCTTGGCCTTGAAATACGGAACACGGGGTGTGAAAACGGTTCAAAATGCTAAAGGGTCAAGTCTGACGCTTCGCTGGAAAAAGGTTGTCAGTAAAGACATTGTTCCTATTTTTTATATATCCTGCCTTCGCGGCTAAGGGTTGTGTCAATTATGCAAAGCCGAATACAGTTCTTTTATGGAGGAAAGCTGACGTATATTGTTCAGGGAACCCGCCTCGCAATGCCGAAGATAATCTACGCGCTGAACACGTCGTCATTGAAGACTGGTTCAGGGGCTACTGAGGGAGTCCTGGACTAAGGGGTCCTCGGGCGTCCGGTCTATTGGACATGGGCCAGACTAATGGGTCGTCAAGATACAAGGAAGGATACCACCTCTTGTGTCTGGTGGGGACAACCGTATACGTGGATGGCAAGCATAGGTGTCCGAATATACTATTTCCTTTTTGTTAAACTGACTTTGTACAACCCTAAGCCCCTCCGGTATCTATATAAACCGAAGGGTTTAGACCGAAGGCAGGATCATAATACTGATAGGCTAGCCAAGTTAGGGTTTAGCCACTATGATCTCGAGGTAGACCAACTCTTGTAACCCCTATACCCTTCGAATATAATAAAACAGGAGTAGGGTTTTACCTCCATTAAGAGAGCCCAAACCTGGATAAACTTTGTGTCCTTTTGACTATTGTTACCATCAATCTGCAGACATACAGCTTGGGCCCCCTACCCGAGATCTGCCGGTTTTGACACCGACAGTGATCCTCATAATTTCACTTATAATTTGACGTTTAACAAGGAATCCGTGGTAGACACATATTTGCCTACACCTGCTCTCTTTGATGTTCATAACAGGGGAAGATATTAAGTTCTTGAGAGTGAGGCCCAAGCTCATAACGCAGCGCTTGTGGCTGCATGGTGGGGTGAGGCATCCTCACCGAGAGCCTCCATGAGCTACCACTCTACCCATTACACAGGCTACTGACTGATTACCAAGTTAGGCCAAAAGCCTAAGCTTGGAGGAGTATGTATTCCCACCGACATTACATTCATGTTCACACATTTCATTCCAGTTGTCGGTGTCCACACTTTTTCATTGTACCATCCACGTTTAATTTATTTTCTCGTCTTCTTCTTGTGTGTTTGAAAAACTTTGAAAAATCCACAAATATGTTTCTCGCTTATTTTCTATTTTTCTTCCTAGTTTAAATTGTTGTAGCACTAAAAAGAAAACCCAAAACGATTTCCTTGTTCTTCTTTTACTTGTTGGGAGCTTTCCCGTGTAAATAGTTTTTCTCGTTTTTGCTTTTCTCTTTTCATTTGCTTGTTTACGAAAAAACAAAAACTCCAACATATTTCAGTATGTTTCTCTGAATTTCTTTTCCTTTTGTTGAGCAATACCAAGTAGAAGACCACGATGAAAATGTTGAGTGGCTCTCATTTGCACTATTGATCTAATAAAGAGTCCATATTACCTTGTCTCCGCCTCTTGAATAAAATGTTTGCAGATTTCAGCTTAGTCCACGTCACTCTTGCACTATTATTATTTTCAAATTGTTCGTTTGTGCAAGTGAAAGGCAATAATGATGATATTAAATGAAATGGCCGTGGCAGAGAGAAACGGGTATGAACTCGACTTGTTCTGTTTTTGTAAATATGTTTAACCTAATACCCATGATTCAGCCTATTATGAGCAAACATGTTTGCAATGACAATTAGAGATTGTAGTTTCTCATGCCATGCATAAGTAGCTAGGAGTGAATAATGACTTATCTTGGATATCAACATTGCGCTAAAATGATTGTGATATGGTATCCCGCTCTGAATGTTTGAGTGGCTTGACTTGGCACATGTTCATGGATGTAGTTGAATCAAAATCAACATAGCCTCTATGGTATTTATGTTCATGGTGTTCATATCCTACTCATGCTAGTATCCAATGTTACTTATGCATAATACATGTTCATGATCGTTGTTGCTCTCTAGCTGGCCGCTTCTCAACCTATTTGCTAGACTTTGCCTGTACTAAGTGGGAACTCTACTTGTACATCAAAAACCTGAAACCCAAGTTATTCCAGATGATTCCACCATACCTACCTATATGCGGTATTACCCTGCCATCCTAAGTAAATTTGCATGTGCCATCTCCAAAAACTTCAAATAAATATCCTTTTGTGTGCCTGGATCGTTCATGGAACGACATGAGGTACTCGGTATCTTCCATGCTAAGCAGGTTATTTTCAGGTCGAGTGTTTATTCACTCGACATCGCATGAGAAAAGGGCGGTAATAGGGATGCCCAGTCCCAAACTGCAAAAAGAAAAGAGCTTACAAATAATCAAACAAAAAACCCCAATGGAGTCATAACCTTTACATTTCCGCTTGGGAACCACCACTAGCGTGTTTAGCATGGAAGATATTGATAACTGATAGTCGTGAAGTAAATGAGAAGGGTGCATGTCTCAAAATTTCTTTTACCTCTGTTTTAAAAACTTGAGCTTTGGCACCTCTGCAAATCACTGCTTCCCTCTGCGAAGGGACTAACTATTTACTTTTATGTTGTGTCATCACCTTCTCAAATAAGCGCCAGAACCTGAGAGCACTGTTATCATGCTGATGCATTGTGTATAGCTAATGTTGGGTGCATCATGACTGGATCTTTCTACCATGAATTACAATGTTTAGTCGATGCTTGAACTTTGGGGGTGCTCTGCATTTATGTTTTGCGGTCTTAGAAAGGGCTAGCGAGATACCACTATTATCATATTATATCATGGTTGTTTTGACAACGTGTTGCTGTTTGAGATATCTTATTATTGATCTCTAGTCAATTATGTCATTGTTATGAGTTAATATAATTTTATGAGTTATTGTCGACATGGTTAGTTATAATCTTTGCTGAAAACCTGGGTGCTGTTTAAGCCTATTTATGAAACAAGAGCAAAAGAGTTCATAAAAGTTTTTCTTTTTCACTTTTAGTTTATCAACTGAATTGCTTGAGGACAAGCAAAGGTTTAAACTTGGGGGAGTTGATATGTCTCCAACGTATCTACTTTTCCTAACGCTTTTCCTCTTGTTTTGGACTCTAATTTGCATGATTCGAATGAAACTAACCCCGGACTGACACTGTTTTCAGCAGAACTACCATGGTGTTGTTTTTGTGCAGAAATAAAAGTTCTCGGAATGGAACGAAACTTTGCGAGGATTTTTCATATCGATAAAGAGAATTTCTGGAGCCAAGAGCCACCTGAGGGGGCACTTGGGAGGGCACAACCCACCAGGGCGTGCCTGCCCCCCAGGCGCGCCCCGGTGGGTTGTCCCCACCTGGTGTCCCCGCTGACCCTGAAACTGACGCTATAAAATCACATTATTCCAGAAAAAAATCAGGGAGAAAGAATTATCGCGTTTCACAAGACGGAGCCGCTGCCGTCTCCTGTTCTTCATCGGGAGGCCAGATCTGGAGTCCGTTTGGGGCTCCGGAGAGGGGGATCTTTGACCTTCGTCATCACCAACACATCTCCATCACCAATTCCATGACGCTCCCCACCGGGAGTGAGTAATTCCTTCATAGGATCCCTGGTCGGTGAGGAATTGGATGAGATTCATCATGTAATTGAGTTAGTTTTATTAATGCCTAATCCCTAGTATCCATTATGTTTTGAGATTGCTGTTGCTATGACTTTGCCATGCTTAATGCTTGTCACTTTGGGCCTGGGTGCCATAATTTCAGATCTGAACCGTTTATGTTATCACCATAATGCCCATGTTCTAAATCCGATCTTGCAAGTTATTGAAGGAAATATGCCCTAGAGGCAATAATAAAGTTATTATTTATTTCCTCATATCATGATAAATGTTTATTATTCATGCTAGAATTGTATTAACCGGAAACATAATACATGTGTGAATACATAGACAAACACAACGTCACTAGTATGCTTCTACTTGACTAGCTTATTAATCAAAGATGGTTATGTTTCCTAACCATAGACATGTGTTGTCATTTGATTAATGGGATCACATCATTAGGAGAATGATGTGATTGACATGACCCATTCCGTTAGCTTAGCACTTGATCGTTTAGTATGTTGCTATTGCTTTCTTCATAACTTATACATGTTCCTGTAACTATGAGATTATGCAACTCCCGTTTACCGGAGGAACACTTTGGGTGCTACCAAACGTCACAACGTAACTGGGTGATTATAAAGGAGTACTACAGGTGTCTCCAAAGGTACTTGTTGGGTTGGCGTATTTCGAGATTAGGTTTTGTCACTCCGATTGTCGGAGAGGTATCTCTGGGCCCTCTCAGTAATGCACATCACTATAAGCCTTGCAAGCAATGTGACTAATGAGTTAGTTGTGAGATGATGCATTACGTAACGAGTAAAGAGACTTGCCGGTAACGAGATTGAACTAGGTATTGAGATACCGACGATCGAATCTCGGGCAAGCAACATACCGATGACAAAGGGAACAACGTATGTTGTTATGCGGTTTGACCGATAAAGATTTTCGTAGAATATGTAGGAGCCAATATGAGCATCCAGGTTCCGCTATTGGTTATTGACCGAGAATAGTTCTAGGTCATGTCTACATAGTTCTCGAACCCGTAGGGTCCACACGCTTAAGATTTCGATGACAGTTTTATTATGAGTTTATGAGTTTTGATGTACCGAAGGAGTTCGGAGTCCCGGATGAGATCGGGGACATGATGAGGAGTCTCGAAATGGTCGAGACGTAAAGATCGATATATTGGACGACTATATTCGGAGTTCGTAAAGGTTCCGAGTGATTCGGGTATTTTTTGGAATACCGGAGAGTTACGGGAATTCGTATTGGGCCTCAATGGGCCATACAGGAAAGGAGAGAAAGGGCCAAAAGGATGGCCGCACCCCTCCCCTTGGACTAGTCCGAATTGGACTAGGGAGGGGGGGCGCCCCCTTCCTTCCTTCTCCTTCTCTCTTCCCTTTCCTTCTCTCCTACTACTACTACATGGAAGGGTTCCTAGTTCTACTAGGAAAGGGGGAATCCTACTCCCGGTGGGAGTAGGACTCCCCTAGGGCGCGCCATAGAGAGGGCCGGCCCTCCCCCTCCTCCACTCCTTTATATACGGGGCAGGGGGCACCCCATAGACACACAAGTTGATCTACGGATCGTTCCTTAGCCGTGTGCGGTGCCCCCCTCCACCATATTCCACCTCGGTCATATCGTCGCAGAGTTTAGGCGAAGCCCTGCGCCGGTAGAACATCATCATCGTCACCACGCCGTCGTGCTGACGGAACTCATCCCCGAAGCTTTGCTGGATCAGAGCCCGGGGATCGTCATCGAGCTGAACGTGTGCTGAACTCGGAGGTGCCGTACGTTCAGTACTTGGATCGGTCGGATCGTGAAGGCGTACAACTACATCAACCGCATTGTCATAACGCTTCCGCTTACGGTCTACGAGGGTACGTGGACAATACTCTCCCCTCTCGTTGTTATGCCATCACCATGATCTTTTGTGTGCGTAGGAAATTTTTGAAATTACTACGTTCCCCTACAGTGGCATCCAAGCCAGGTTTTATGCGTAGATGTCATATGCACGAGTAGAACACAAGTGAGTTGTGGGCGATACAAGTCATACTGCTTACCAGCATGTCATACTTTGGTTCGGCGGTATTGTGAGATGAAGCGGCCCAGACCGACATTACGCGTACGCTTACGCGAGACTGGTTTCACCGTTACGAGCACTCGTGCTTAAAGGTGGCTGGCGGGTGTCTGTCTCTCTCACTTTAGCTGAATCGAGTGTGGCTACGCCTGGTCCTTGCGAAGGTTAAAACAGCACTAACTTGACGAACTATCGTTGTGGTTTTTGATGCGTAGGTAAGAACGGTTCTTGCTAAGCCCGTAGTAGCCACGTAAAATTTGCAACAACAAAGTAGAGGACGTCTAACTTGTTTTTGCAGGGCATGTTGTGATGTGATATGTTCAAGACGTGATGCTATATTTTATTGTATGAGATGATCATGTTTTGTAACCGAAGTTATCGGCAACTAGCAGGAGCCATATGGTTGTCGCTTTATTGTATGAAATGCAAATGCCCTGTAATTGCTTTACTTTATCACTAAGCGGTAGCGATAGTCGTAGAAGCAATAGATGGCGTAACGACAACGATGCTACGATGGATATCAAGGTGTCGCGCCGGTGACGATGGTGATCACAATGGTGCTTTGAAGATGGAGATCACAAGCACAAGATGATGATGGCCATATCATATCACTTATATTGATTGCATGTGATGTTTATCCTTTATGCGTCTTATCTTGCTTTGATTGACGGTAGCATTTTAAGATGATCTCTCACTAATTATCAAGAAGTGTTCTCCCTGAGTATGCACCGTTGCGAAAGTTCTTCGTGCTGAGACACCACGTGATGATCGGGTGTGATAGGCTCTACGTTCAAATACAACGGGTGCAAAACAGTTGCACACACGGAGTACTCAGGTTAAACTTGACGAGCCTAGCATATACAGATATGGCCTCGGAACACGGAGACCGAAAGGTCGAATGTGAATCATATAGTAGATACGATCAACATAGTGATGTTCACCATTGAAACTACTCCATCTCACGTGATGATCGGACATGGTTTAGTTAATATGGATCACGTAATCACTTAGAGGATTAGAGGGATGTCTATCTAAGTGGGAGTTCTTAAGTAATATGATTAATTGAACTTAAATTTATCATGAACTTAGTCCTGGTAGTATTTTGCTAATTATGTTGTAGATCAATAGCTTGCATTGTTGCTTTCATATGTTTATTTTGATATGTTCCTAGAGAAAATTGTGTTGAAAAATGTTAGTAGCAATGATGCAGATTCGATCCGTGATCTGAGGTTTATCCTCATTGCTGCACAGAAGAATTATGTCCTTAATGCACCGCTAGGTGACAGACCTATTGCAAGAGCAGATGCAGACATTATGAACGTTTGGCTAGCTCAATATGATGACTACTTGATAGTTTAGTGCACCATGCTTAACGGCTTAGAATTGGGACTTCAAGGACGTTTTGAACGTCATGGACCATATGAGATGTTCCAGGAATTGAAGTTAATGTTTCAAGCAAATACCCGAGTTGAGAGATATGAAGTCTCCAACAAGTTCTATAGCTAAAAGATGGAGGAGAATCGCTCAACTAGTGAGCATGTGCTCAGATTGTCTGGATACTACAATCGCTTGAATCAAGTGAGAGTTAATCTTCCAGATAAGATAGTGATTGACAGAGTTCTCTAGTCACCATCACCAAGTTACTAGAACTTCGTGATGAACTATAGTATGCAAGGAATGACGTAAACGATTCCTGAGCTCTTCGTGATGTTGAAATCGACGAAGGTAGAAATCAAGAAAGAGAATCAAGTGTTGATGATTGACAAGACCACTAGTTTCAAGAAAAGGGAAAGAAAGGGAAACTTCAAGTAGAATGGCAAACAAGTTGTCACTCCCATGAAGAAGCCCAAAGCTGAACCAAAGCCTGAAACTGAGTGCTTACACTGCAAAGGAAATGGTCACTGGAAACGGAAATACCCTAAATATTTGGTGGATAAGAAGGATGGCAAACTGAACAAGGGTATATTTGATATACAGGTTATTGATGTGTACCTTACTAGTGTTTATAGTAACCCCTGAGTATTTGATACTTGTTCGGTTGCTAAGATTAGTAACTCGAAACAGGAGTTACAGAATAAACGGAAACTAGTTGAGGGTGAAGTGACGATGTGTGTTGGAAGTGGTTCCAAGATTGATATAATCATCGCATACTCCCTATACTTTCGGGATTTGTGTTGAACCTAAATAAATGTTATTTGGCATTTGCGTTGAGCATGAATATGATTTGATCATGTTTATTGCAATACAGTTATTCATTTAAAAGCAGAGAATAATTGTTGTTCTGTTTAAATGAATAAAACCTTTGATGGTCATACACCCAATGAAAATAGTTTGTTGGATCTCGATCGTAGTGATACACATATACATAATATTGATGCCAAAAGATGCAAAGTTGATAATGATAGTGCAACTTATTTGTGGCACTGCCGTTTGGGTCATATCGGTGTAAAGCGCATGAAGAAACTCCATAAAGATGGATTTTCGGAATCACTTGGTTATGAATCATTTGATGCTTGCGAACCGTGCCTTTTGGGCAAGATGACTAAAACTCCGTTCTCCGGAACAATGGAACAAGCTACTGACTTATTAGAAATAATACATACCGATGTATGCGATCCAATGAGTGTTGATGCTCGTGGCAAGTGTCGTTATTTTCTGACCTTCACAAGATGATTTGAGCAGATATGGGTATATCTACTTGATGAAACATAAGTCTGAAATAGTTGAAAGGTTCAAAGAATTTCAGAGTGAAGTGGAAAAATCATCGTAACAAGAAAATAAAGTTTCTATGATCTGATTGTAGAGATGAATATTTGAGCTACGAGTTTGGCCTTCATTTTAAACAATGTGGAATAGTTTCACAGCTCATGCCATATGGAACACCACAACGTAATGGTGTGTCCGAACGTCATAATCGTACTTTACTAGATATGGTGCGATCTATGATGTCACTTATCGGTTTACCACTATCGTATTGGGGTTATGCATTAGAGACAGCTGCATTCACGTTTAATAGGGCACCATCTAAATCCGTTGAGACGACACCGTATGAACTATGGTTTAGCAGCAAACCTAAGCTGTCGTTTCTTAAATTTTGGGGCTGCGATGCTTATGTGAAAAAGTTCCAACCTGAAAAGCTCAAACCCAAATCAAAGAAGTGCGTCTTCATAGAATACCCAAAGGTAACTATTGGGTACACCTTCTATCACAGATCCAAAGGCAAGTTATTCGTTGCTAGGATGGATCCTTTCTAGAGAAGAAGTTTCTCTCGAAAGAAGTGAGTGGGAGGAAAGTAGAACTTGATGAGGTAATTGTACCTTCTCCCTTATTGGAAAGTAGTTCATCACAGAAATCAGTTCCAGTGATTCCTACACCAATTAGTGAGGAAGCTAATGATGATGATCATGAAACTTCAGATCAAGTTGCTACCAAACCTCGTAGGTCTTCCAGAGTAAGATCCGCACCAGAGTGGTACGATAATCATGTTCTGGAAGTCATGTTACTAGACCATGATGAACCTACGAACTATGAGGAAGCGATGATGAGCCCAGATTCTGCGAAATGGCTGGAGGCCATGAAATCTGAGATAGGATCCATGTATGAGAACAAAGTGTGGACTTTGGTGGACTTGCCCGATAATCGGCAATCCATAGAAAATAAATGGATCTTCAAGAAGAAGACGGACGTTGATAATAGTGTTACTATTTACAGAGCTCGAATTGTCGGAAAAAAGTTTTTCGACAAGTTCAAGGTGTTGAATACAATGAGATTTTTCTCATTCGTATCGATGCTTAAAAGTCTGTCCGAATCATGTTAGCAATTGCCGCATTTTATGATTATGAAATATGGCAGATGGATGTCAAAACTGCATTCCTGAACGGGTTTTTGGAAGAAGAGTTGTATATGATGCAGCCAGAAGGTTTTGTCGATCCAAAGGGTGCTAACAAAGTGTGCAAGCTCCAGCGATCCATTTATGGACTGGTGCAAGCCTCTCGGAGTTGGAATAAACGCTTTGATAGTGTGATCAAAGCATTTGGTTTTGTACAGACTTTTGGAGAAGCATGTATTTACAAGAAAGTGAGTGGGAACACTACAGCATTTCTGATCAGTATATGTGAATGACATATTGTTGATCGGAAATAATGTAGAATTATTCTGCAAAGCATAAAGGAGTGTTTGAAAGGAGTTTTTCAAAGAAAGACCTCGGTGAAGCTGCTTACATATTGAGCATCAAGATCTATAGAGATAGATCAAGATGCTTGATAAGTTTTTCAATGAATACATACCTTGACAAGATTTTGAAGTAGTTCAAAATGGAACAGTCAAAGAAAGAGTTCTTGCCTGTGTTACAAGGTGTGAAATTGAGTAAGACTCAAAGCCAGACCACGGCAGAAGATAGAAAGAGAATGAAAGTCATTCCCTATGCCTTGGCCATAGGTTCTATAAAGTATGCCATGTTGTGTACCAGATCTATTGCATACCCTACCACTGAGTTTGGCAAGGGAGTACAATAGTGATCTAGGAGTAGATCACTGGACAGCGGTCAAACATTATCCTTAGTAGAATAAGGATATGTTTCTCAATTATGGAGGTGACAAAAGGATCGTCGTAAAGGGTTACATCGATACAAGTTTTGGCACTGATCCAGATGACTCTAAGTCTTAATCTGGATACATATTGAAAGTGGGAGCAATTAGCTAGAGTAGCTCCGTGCAGAGCATTATAGACATAGAATATTTGCAAAATACATACGGCTCTGAATGTGACATACCCGTTGACTAAGCTTCTCTCACGAGCAAAACATGATCACACCTTAGTACTCTTTGGGTGTTAATCACATAGCAATGTGAACTAGATTATTGACTCTAGTAAACCCTTTGGGTGTTGGTCACATGACGATGTGAACTATGGGTGTTAATCATATACAGATATGAATATTGATGTTAAATCAAATGGCGATGTGAACTAGATTATTGACTCTAGTGCAAGTGGGAGACTGAAGGAAATATGGCCTAGAGGCAATAATAAAGTTATTATTTATTTCCTCATATCATGATAAATGTTTATTATTCATGCTAGAATTGTATTAACCGGAAACATAATACATGTGTGAATACATAGACAAACACAACGTCACTAGTATGCCTCTACTTGACTAGCTTATTAATCAAAGATGGTTATGTTTCCTAACCATAGACATGTGTTGTCATTTGATTAATGGGATCACATCATTAAGAGAATGATGTGATTGACATGACCCATTCCGTTAGCTTAGAACTTGATCGTTTAGTATCTTGCTATTGATTTCTTCATAACTTATACATGTTCCTATAACTATGAGATTATGCAACTCCCGTTTACCGGAGGAACACTTTGGGTGCTACCAAACGTCACAACATAACTGGGTGATTATAAAGGAGTACTACAGGTGTCTCCAAAGGTACTTGTTGGGTTGGCGTATTTCGAGATTAGGTTTTGTCACTCCGATTGTCGGAGAGGTATCTCTGGGCCCTCTCGGTAATGCACATCACTATAAGCCTTGTAAGCAATGTGACTAATGAGTTAGTTGCGAGATGATGCATTACGTAACGAGTAAAGAGACTTGCCGGTAACGAGATTGAACTAGGTATTGAGGTACCGACGATCGAATCTCGGGCAAGTAACATACCGATGACAAAGGGAACAACGTATGTTGTTATGCGGTTTGACTGATAAAGATCTTTGTAGAATATGTAGGAGCCAATATGAGCATCCAGGTTCCGCTATTGGTTATTGACCGAGAATAGTTCTAGGTCATGTCTACATAGTTCTCGAACCCATAGGGTCCGCACGCTTAAGGTTTCGATGACAGTTTTATTATGAGTTTATGAGTTTTGATGTACCGAAGGAGTTCGGAGTCCCGGATGAGATCGGGGACATGATGAGGAGTCTCGAAATGGTCGAGACGTAAAGATCGATATATTGGACGACTATGTTCGAAGTTCAGAAAGGTTCCGAGTGATTCGGGTATTTTTCGGAGTACCGGAGAGTTACGGGAATTCGTATTGGGCCTCACTGGGCCATACGGGAAAGGAGAGAAAGGGACAAAAGGATGGCCGCACCCCTCCCCTTGGACTAGTCCAAATTGGACTAGGGAGGGGGGCGCCCCCTTCCTTCCTTCTCCTTCTCTCTTCCCTTTCCTTCTCTCCTACTCCTACTGCATGGAAGGGTTCCTAGTTCTACTAGGAAAGGGGGAATCCTACTCCCGGTGGGAGTAGGACTCCCCTAGGGCGCGCCATAGAGAGGGCCGGCCCTCCCCCTCCTCCACTCCTTTATGTACGGGGGCAGGGGGCACCCCATAGACACACAAGTTGATCTACGGATCGTTCCTTAGCCGTGTGCGGTGCCCCCCTCCACCATATTCCACCTCGGTCATATCGTCGGGGAGTTTAGGCGAAGCCCTGCGCCGGTAGAACATCATCATCGTCACCACGCCGTCGTGCTGACAGAACTCATCCCCGAAGCTTTGCTGGATCGGAGCCCGGGGATCGTCATCGAGCTGAACGTGTGCTGAACTCGGAGGTGTCGTACGTTCGGTACTTGGATCGGTCGGATCGTGAAGACGTACGACTACATCAACCGCGTTGTCATAACACTTCCGCTTACGGTCTACGAGGGTACGTGGACAATACTCTCCCCTCTCGTTCCTATGCCATCACCATGATCTTGCGTGTGCGTAGGAAATTTTTGAAATTACAACGTTCCCCAACAGTTATAGTCACCTACTACGTGTTATGATCCGGCAACCCCGGAGTGACAATAGTCGGGACCACTCCTAGTGATGACCGTAGTTTGAGGAGTTCATGTATTCACCGTGTGTTAATGCTTTATTCCGGTTCTCTATTAAAAGGAGGCCTTAATATCCCTTAGTTTCCAATAGGACCCCGCTGCCACGGGAGGGTAGGACAAAAGATGTCATGCAAGTTCTTTCCATAAGCACGTATGACTATTTACAGAATACATGCCTACATTATATTTATGAACTGGAGCTAGTGCCGTATCGCCCTAGCTTATGACTGTCTCATGATGAATATCATCCAACGAGTCACCGATCTAATACCTACGAATTTATCTTATATTGTTTCTGCCAAGTTACTATCTCTACTGCTATCGTTACTGCTACAAAATCATTGTTATCACTGTTACCATTACTGTTGCTACTGCTGCCATTATCAAAACTTTCATATTACTGTGCTACTAATCACTTTCCTGCAGATAATTAATCTCCAGGTGTGGTTGAATTGACAACTCAGCTGCTAATACCTTCAAATATTCTTTGGCTCCCCTTGTGTCGAATCTATAAATTTGGGTTGAATACTCTACCCTCAAAAACTGTTGCGATCCCCTATACTTGTGGGTTATCAGGTTGGTTCAGGCCGCTTCATCCAACAATACCGCTGAATCAAAATAAGACATTGGTGGTAAGCAGTATGACGATCACCGCCCACAACTCTTTGTGTTCTACTCGTGCATATCATCTACGCATAGACCTGGCTCGGATGCCACTGTTGGGGAACGTAGCATGCAATTTCAAAAAAAAATTACCTATGCTCACGCAAGATCTATCTATGATATGCATTGCAATGAGAGGGGGAGAGTGTGTCCACGTACCCTCGTAGGCAGAAAGCAGAAGCATTAAATTAACGCGGTTGATGTAGTCGAACGTCTTCTCGAATCAACCGATCAAGTACCGAACATATGGCACCTCCGAGTTCTGCACACGTCCAGCTCGATGACGTCCCTCAAACTCTTGATCCAGTAGAGGTACGAAGGAGCCGATGAGTTCCGTCAGCATGACAACATGGTGACGGTGATGGTGATGTGATTCACGCAGGGCTTCGCCTAAGCACTACGACAATATGACCGGAGGAGTAAATGGTGGAGGGGGGCACCGCACACGGTTAAGAAACAACTGTTGTGCTTTGGGGTGCCCCCTACCCCCGTATATAAAGGAGGAGAGGGGAGGAAATCAGCCATAGGGCGCGCCATGGGGGGGGGGGGAAGAGGGAAAGGGAGGGAGAGGGAGAGGGAAAGGGGGCCCCCCTCCCCTTGTCCAATTCAGGGGGTGCGCGCCACCTCCTCGTGGCCTGCCTCTCCACTCCCCTATGGCCCATATGGCCCATTAACTTTCCCGGGGGGGGGGGGGGGTCTGGTAACCCCTCGGTACTCCAAAAAAATACTCGAACCACTGCGGGACCATTCCGGTGTCTGAATATAACTGAGGGAGTCCTGGATTAGGGGGTGTCCGGATAGCCGGACTATCATCGTCAGCCGGACTCCAAGACTATGAAGATACAAGATTGAAGACTCCATCCCGTGTCCGGATGGGACTTTCCTTGGCGTGGAAGGCAAGCTTGGCGATACGGATATGTAGATCTCCTACCATTGTAACCGACTCTATGTAACCCTAGCCCTCTTCGGTGTCTATATAAACCGGAGGGTTTTAGTCCGTAGGACAACACAACCATTACAACAATCATACCATAGGCTACCTTCTAGGGTTTAGCCTCCTTGATCTCGTGGTAGATCCACTCTTGTACTACCCATATCATCAATATCAATCAAGCAGGAGTAGCGTTTTACCTCCATCGAGAGGGCCCGAACCTGGGTAAAAACATCGTGTCCCTTGTCTCCTGTTACCATCCGCCTAGAAGCATAGTTCGGGACCCCCTACCCGAGATCCGCCGGTTTTGACACCGACATTGGTGCTTTCATTGAGAGTTCCTCTGTGCCGTCACCGATAGGAAGGATGCCTCTTCCCGTCTTTAAAGACGGTATCTTCGCCGAAGGAGCCTTGGCCGCCGGCCAAACTATCCGGCTGGGTGATTTCCTCATGACCACCTGTTCGGCCACCGCTTCGACGACGACCTCTCAGGTCGTCAAAAGCAATCTTCGCATCAACTCGGAATTCGCCAAGCAGTTGGATCCAATAGAGCTTTCGTCCGTAAACGAGCTCTTGGATCGCATCGCCGCCCTGGGAGTCGCTACAGACTACAATCAGATTGGGCTTAAAACCGATCTGAGAGAGATTAAGTCTCCCCAGGTTACCCACCACGTCGCGGTGGTAGAGGAACAACGTGGCGGCTCTTCTCCTATATTGAAAACTAGTCATGTCCGGGCTTCCGAACCCTCCATGCCGGACTCCAGCAGGGGACGTACTTCGATCAAGCGCTGAACCTAAAGTCAGGCGTCGGACCGGACTCGTTGGACGACGTCCAACGATCCAAGCTTCCAAATTCGGAAACTACTCGGCCCTTGAGCCTCGAGATGGGTAGGGTTCCGGACTTAATTACACCCACCCACCCAGACATATGCGATCTATCTCAAATCCGGCAAGAGCACGCTGAAACAGTACATTATTACTGGGCCAGATTCCTCCTGGTTATGGACAGGATAAAGGACTGCTGAGAGGAAAACGCAATTTCAATTTTCTGCAATAATTGCACGGACGAGGGAATCTTGAACGCCGTCAGACGCCGTGAAATTACACGCTTCTCTGACCCGGCGTCCATAGTACGGAAGTACTGTGCGATGGAGAGTTTCCGGAAAACCGAAACTAAGTTTTGGTACAATCCGGCCCCGAATATAACCCCTAGTCCGTAACAAAAGGGTGCAGCACACTCAGGCACCAGGTATAAGAACCAAAAAGCAGAAACCCCATAAAGGGAAAGGAACCATACTGGAGGGATGGCTCAGCGGAACCTGTAAATTCACAGTACAGAAGGCGCCACCCCAACACATAGCCTTCGAGCATGTTGGATATTGCGACAGGTGGCCAAAAGTGGCGAGGAGCTTCTAGCCCCGGAAAACCACTCCAACAGTACCAGTACGGTGTCAACAGTCTTCGAGACTTTTGCATCAAATAATGTGCGAAAATGAACAATCCGCAGTCTCGCCGAAGTCTACCAAGTAGCAACAACAAATCCATGGAGCGACACGGCCATCACCTTCAACGCCAGCGACGAACCTAAATTCCGAACAGCTCGAGCACCAGCCGCATTGGTCCTCAGTCCAATAGTGGACGGTTTTCGTCTTACCAAGGTACTCATGGATGGCGGCAGCGGACTAAACCTCATCTACGAGGAAACTCTTAAAAAAATGGAAATAGACTGGGGCCGCATTGAGCGAAGCAGCACAACCTTTAGAGGAATAATCCCTAGCCGGGAAGCGCGCTGCACAGGAAAAATCACACTTGATGTGGTGTTCGGCTCGCCGGACAATTACAGGTCCGAAGAGGTCACGTTCCAAGTGGCCCCGTTCAGCAGCGGATATCACGCTATATTAGGACGGGAGGCATTCACAATTTTCCAAGCCATACCCCATTACGGGTACATGAAGCTTAAGATGCCTGGGCCCGGCGGAACAATCACTCTCGCTAGTGATCCAGACATAACACTCCGCGCCGAAAACAAGACAGCCGCATTAGCCCTGGAAGCACTATCCGAAGCCCTAGCGGCAGAAGAACTCACTGCGCTGCGCTCTACGGTGAACAGGGACGATGTGATACTCGATAAGAGATCCAAGTCCACTTCTTTCAAACCAGCGGACGAAATAGTCAAATTCCAGGTCCACCCAACGGACCAAAAAAAGACGGCCTCCATCGGGGCACAGTTGAACCCCGATGTAGATGCCGCACTGCGTGAATTCCTTCAGGAAAATTGGGACATCTTTGCCTGGCACCCTTCAGATATGCCAGGAATCCCACGTAGATTGGCAGAACACAGCCAAAACATCCTAAAAGGATTCAAGCCAGTCAAGCAGGCTCTTCGGTGATTTTCCGAGCCCAAAAGACAGGCAATGGGAGAAGAGCTAGCCAAACTACTGGAAGCCAGATTCATCAGAGACATCAAACATCCGGACTGGCTAGCAAACCTGGTAATGGTACCAAAGAAGGACAAATCCTGGCGCCTATGTGTCGATTTTAAAGACCTCAACAAGGCCTGCCCAAAGGATCCCTTCCCCCTCCCCCGCATCGACCAAATAATCGATGCTACTGCAGGGCACGATTCATTGTGCTTCCTTGACGCATATTCCGGCTACCATCAAATCAAGATGGCGGAAGCGGACCAAGCCGCAACGGCATTCATTACTCCATATGGACCATTGTGCTTCAACACGATGCCCTTCGGGCTCAAAAACGTCGGCACAACATATCAGCGCATGATTCAGACATGTCTGGCTACCCAGATCGGCAAAACTATAGAAGCATACGTAGACAACATAGTCGTCAAAACAAAACACGTCGAAACTCTAGTAGACGATTTGAGGCTCACATTCGACAACCTCCGAGCATATGACATCGAGCTGAATCCGGAAAAATGCGTTTTCGGCGTACCAGCCGGAAAGCTCCTGGGCTTCATTGTATCCGGTAGAGGAATTGAAGCAAACCCAGCCAAGATCCGAGCTCTGTCACAGCTAGATATTCCAAAAGACCTCAAACAAATACAAAAATTGACCGGATGTGTGGCGGCCCTAAGCCGCTTTATCTCCCGTTTGGGTGAAAAGGCATTGCCCCTCTATCGCCTCCTCAGGCGCACCGAACACTTCGAGTGGACGGATGCTGCCACTGCCGGACTCGAAGAAATCAAAGCCGTATTGGCAACAAATCCGGTCCTGGCCGTGCCTAACCTGGGCAAACCAATGTTATTATACATCGCGGCAACACATCAAGTTGTAAGCGCGGTACTCGTCGTCGAACAAGAAACAGAAGGGCACAAATTCCCTCTTCAAAAACCAGTGTACTACGTATCCATTGTCTTAACTCCCTGCAAGTCCCGGTACCCGCACTATCAAAAGATAGCATATGCGGTGTTCATGGCATCCCGGAAGCTCCGACACTACTTCCAAGAGTGTTTGATAACAGTGGCCTCCGAAGTGCCCCTCAACGACATTATAAACAACCGCGACGCGACGGGCAGGATTGCAAAATGGGCCATTGAGCTCTTACCATTCGATATAACTTATAAACCTCGGCGAGCTATAAAGTCGCAAGTCTTAGCTGACTTCGTCGCCGAATGGACTGAAGCCGAACTCCCTAAAGAGTACGGCGCATACTCCAATTGGATTATGCATTTTGACGGCTCCAAAATGTTGGCCGGCTTGGGGGCTGGCGTCGTATTGACGTCCCCAACCGGGGATACAGTCCAATATGTACTTCAGATAATGTACACGGACTCCAACAATGCGGCCGAATATGAGGCCCTCCTACATGGCCTCCGGATGGCAATCTCCATGGGCATTCAACGCCTAGAGGTGCGCGGGGATTCAAACCTCGCAATATCCCAAGTAAATGGAGACTTTGACGCCAAGGATCCGAAAATGGCAGCCTATCATAACGCTGTCCTAAAAATGTCAGCTCGGTTCGAAGGGCTCGAATTCCACCATGTAGCCCGAGATAATTACCAAGCAGCCGACGTACTGGCACGCATCGGCGCAAATCGCGACGCTGTCCCTCCTAACATCTTCCTGGAACGACTCTTTAAGCCATCCGTACTATGGGAAGAGGAGTCCGGAAATAACAACCCGGAGGCAGCTGCACCACCCAACACAGAACAATCTGACATCACCGGCAACTCAGCCGATGAAATAACACCTTCAGCCCATGAAATAATGGCAGTAATCGCCCCGTGGACAGAGCCGTTCCTAGCCTACTTACTTAGGCAGGAACTTCCCGAAGACCAAAATGAGGCCTGCTGCATAGTCCGGCGATCTAAAGCCTACAAGGTCCACAAGGGAGAACTCTATAAGAAAAGCACAACCGGAGTCCTTCAACGGTGTATCTCCGAGGAGGAAGGGCGAAACCTTCGGGCTGAAATTCATGCCGGACTAGGCGGACACCACGCTGCAGCTCGGGCCCTTGTAGGCAAGGCATTCCGTACAGGATTTTATTGGCCGACGGCCCAGGCAGATGCGCAGGACTTAGTCCAAAGATGTGTCGGTTGTCAGCTCTTTGCTAATCAGAGCCATATGCCACCTACCGCCCTCAAAACTATACCCATTACCTGGCCGTTCGCGGTCTGGGGGCTTGATATGGTTGGACCTCTTAAAGGGGGAACCCACAAGCAAAGGTACTTATTGGTCATGGTGGACAAATTCACCAAATGGATAGAGGCCAAGCCAGTTAAAACGGCAGAGTCCGGACCAGTGATAGACTTCATATCCGGGGTAGTACACCGTTACGGTGTCCCCCATAGCATCATTACCGATAACGGCACGAACTTCACAGCCAATGAGGTTAAATTATGGTGCAAAAATATGGGCATTAAGCTCGATTACGCTTCAGTCTATCATCCTCAAACCAACGGTCCAGTGGAACGAGCAAATGGTCTCATAATGAGCGGCATCAAACCCAGACTAGTGTGGTCCCTTACGAAATCTGACACGCACTGGGTAGAGGAGCTCGACTCCGTACTCTGGGGGCTGCGGACAACGCCCAACCAAACTACCGGATTCACACCATTTTTGATGGTATACGGCGCATAAGCAGTTTTGCCCTGCGACATCATTCATGACTCACCTCGAGTGCGCATGTACGAAGAAAGAGAAGCCGAGCTGGATTGGCAGGACAGCTTGGACACATTGGAGGAAGAACGCGACGTCGCCAAGGCTCGTTCCGCATTCTATCAGCGGCAGGCTTGAAGATATCAAAGCAGAGAAGTACGGGCCAAGACTTACAACGTTGGCGAACTAGTTCTACGCCTGCCGGACAAGAAAAAGGACAAGCTCAAGCCCAAATGGGAAGGCCCATTCATTATAGATCAAGTCCTGACCGGCGGAGCGTACCGTCTGCGAAATGCGTCGGACAACCGACTCGAGCCGAACCCATGGAATGCAGCCCGCCTCCGAAGATTCTATGCCTAGCACCGGACTAAGAGTTCGTCTCCTTCCCCCGTACAAATTTTTACACTTCAGCTGTCTTTCGTTTCCCTTTTTTCTCTCACCCCTTTTCATAAAAGCCGTTAAAGGCCTACTTGCGCATTGTTCGCACACACTTGATGTGCTATCCGCACTCATTATAACTGGGGGCTTCTTTACCAGAAGCTTACTTATAAGGGCTTCATGCCCAGCACATGTGTCAAACTTCCACATGTACCTTTTTATTCACCATTATATGCATCGATATGACTTAAGTTTTGGCCAAGCTGGGTTGCCTGGCTCCTGTGCTTACCCCTACGTTCCCGATTGTTCGGCTAGGAGGTAAAGGGAGCACCTCTGCTATTGTTACTGCTGGGTCAGCCGGATGTGTACCTCAGACTGGGTGAAGCCGAAAGCTAGCGTTCTTAAGGGAATATTCGGTCGGTGATTTGAAAGATGATTTTTTTACCTATTTATTTATCTGCCCCCAGATGTTTTCCTGCTCTTTTCGTAGTCCGGACATGCACTTTAGGGCATGCCTCCCAGGGAAAGGAACCCTTAACAGAACTATTCTCCCTGGAAGATGTTTCTTACTAACCATGTAATATAACATAACTAGTTGGGCACTTGTCTGATAAAGCACTAATGACCCCTACGCCTGGTCTCCATGCATGCCCCGGTTTTTTCTTAACCGAGAAGGTATTCAGACACACTCCGGACTCTAGGGTCCCGAGGTTGAAGCGAAAAGGTCGGCAAAGACAAACGATCTACAATCCGGCTAGAAGGCATTTTACATGTCATTTTACAATACATTTTCAAATCTATTGACTGTATTCCTCCTCAATCCCGTCTAACAGGCTGTCTAATTTACAGTCCCGTTGGGAATATTTAGCAGCCAACTCTACTTGGCCGTACACTAAACTCACAGGGATCTCCTTCCCATCAGGCCCCACAGGTCCGACCTCGGCCATGTGATTGGGATCCGCCTTCTTGTACCGCGTCTTCACCATGGCCCAGGCCTCCCTGGCACCTTGGCGGCAGGTCGAAATCTTCCATAAACGGAAGCGCTGTCGCACTCCCTGAAGCTTCTCCGCAAGCTCTCCAAGGCCCTCGGGTAGGAAGAGGGATGGCCATAAGGCCTAGACGTCGCCGCTCATCGCCTGCCGAACTCGTTCGAGCAGTTGCACCAGCTCGGGAAGTTGATCACCCGTTGATACGGGCATCTCCTTAGCAGGGCGACCTGTGAGTACACCTACAGACATATTTCTGTCAATTGACTTCCTCGCCGAACTCTTCTTTTCAAAGGAGTTCGCTCAAGCACTTACTATAGATGCCGCGACGAAGCCGCTGATTCTCCTTCACGGAGCCAGACAGCTCGGCCCGAACACCTTTCAGCTCTTCTCCAAGCTGGGCGTGGGCATCTTGGAGCTTGTTTCTTTCCTGCTGCACCCTTGTCAGCACCCTCTCGCCGGCCTTCAGCTGGTGCAGTAGGTCTTGCTTGTCCGGATCTAGTCCGGCAACACCTACAACGAAATTGTCAGGCTTACACGCACGCCGCACACCTATTATATTTTTGAAATAATGTGTTACCAGGAGGGGTCTCTGCATCTCCTCCTGCGGCAGCTAGTGCGGCCTCGAGTTGGGCCTTGCACTCTTGCAGCTCCTGGGACAACTGGGTATTCTTCTCTGTAAGATCCTGCACATCAAATGATCCTTAAATCAGTTACTCTAACTACTTTAAGTCTCGGGGGCTACTGGCAAATACAACTATTAAAATCTCTTACCCGTATGTCCTTTACATACTGCTCCGCGGCTCTGGTTAAACCATCTTGAGCAGCACGGAGGTGCGTGTCCCCCGTGTTAAAGGCATTCAATGCCTCGGGGGAGAAGCATGCGTCACGAAAAGCTGTCCGGCGGCGCCTATGGTTCATGGCGCTCTCCACCTCAGACCTGGTGGCGGACAGTCTATCGGCATCCTCCGTTGGAGGAGTATCCGGCTCGCGCCTTGCGCTTGCCTCCCCCTCCAGATCAGGCGTTGGAGCCTGGCTGGTAGAAGCTGGGTTGGCAACTCCTACGCCCGCCGTCCGGCGGGCACTCTTTCTCCTGCAAAGGTCATGAGCATTCAAACACTTCCTAGGAACTTTGTCCTAAATAACGATCGCGAGCTATACCGTTGCGGCGACGTCTCGATCCGCGCCGCACTCCTCTTCCGCCTGCTGGGCCGGACTGACCCTTGTTGGCCAGCTGCCGTGGCCTCGGCCTCCTGCCCTGAAGGCGCCCCCTGCAAGACACCATGGTACACGGTGGTCAGAAATGCGCAAGGACGGAATAATGGTGTCAGGACTTTGGTCACAATCACCTGGGTTGCCGGAGATAGGCCGGGGTAGTCAGCCGTAATGGCGACTAGAGCATTGTCCATGCTGAGTTGATGGAACACCCCATCGATTAGCTCCACCTTTATGTCCGGATCCTCTTCGGAGGACGGATCAAGGGATCTTTCTGGATCCTCGGGCTGTGGAGCCGGGCTATGAATGCTCTCCACAGTTCGGCGCAGATCCTGCGTCAGAACCATAAAGTAAGGCACTTAACTTTGAAAGCGTGGGTCGGATAAATGAACATTCGCTTACCGAGCTTCGAGGGTTGTTCATGGAGAACCCATTCAATGGGCTCGTCTGGAGGAAGTCCTCCTTCTCCCCCTTGTACAGGCCGGACAAAATCTTCACCAGGTCTTCGGCCGATCCCGGCCCTTGGTGGCCATGACGAGTGGCATCATTCTCTCCATTGAAATCCCACATGGGGTGCCCCCTGTATTGCAGCGGCTGCACCCCCCGCATAATGCACGTGGCCATGACTCCGATCATGGTCAGTCCGGAATGGGCCAGTAACCTTATCCGGCCCATCAAATAATGGACGCTCTTGTCTTCCTCCAGCTGGGGGCTCCGCGGACGCCAACTCAGGCGTTTCTTCAGAGGAGCATTACTGAACTCCGGGAGGCCGATCCGAACAGGGTCCGGCAACGGAGCGTCTTCTACATAAAACCATTCTAAAGGCCAGTCTTCGGACGCCTTCTTAGGGGTTCCGGATGGATATCCGGTCCCGGCGATGCGCCATATTTCGGCACCGCCCACTTGATATATGGACCCCCCCCCCCCGTGAGAGCGGGGTACGAGGCAAAATAACCTCTTCCACAGCGCAAAATGGGGCTCGATGCCCAGAAATAGCTCACAAAGAGCTACGAAGCCCGCGATATGCAGAATCGAGGCGGGCGTGAGGTGATGAAGCTGGAGTCCGTAGAACTCCAGAAGGCCGCAGAGGAACGGATGTACAGGAAATCCAAGCCCCCTTATCAGATAGGGGACGAAGCATACCCGCTCCCCTTTGTTGGGACTTGGGGTAGCCTCCGCTTGCTTCCCGCCTTTGTAGGTGGCCAGCCCGGCTCGAACCGGGACCATAAAGGCCAGAGGAAGATATCCCTCCACTTGGAGCGTCACTAGCTCGTTATGAGGGACAGAACACCTCCTCCAATCTCCTGGCAGAGGGCTGGGAGCGCGAGAGGAGGAGCCGCGACGACGGTCCATGATGGAATGGATTTTTGGTCAGAGGCGCTCCGATGAGTACTCGCGGATGGAAGATGGTGTGATTTGGATCTGGATTCTTGCCTCTCTTATAGGCAGATTATTTGCGTAGCTAGGGGGTAAAATGTAAAAGATACCCTGGCTTTTCGCATTCGTGCGACGCGTGGAAGAAGGCCATTATTGGGCGTGGAAGCCAAGGAGCGCAACGTCTACAAAAGAGCCGGACACTATTCGGCAGGTACATGGAACTTAAAGGAGAACCCGCCTTGCAACGCCGAAGACTATATACGTGCTGGACTTATCGTCATTGAAGCCTGGTTCGGGGGCTACTGAGGGAGTCCTGGATTAGGGGGTGTCCGGACAGCCGGACTATCATCGTCATCCGGACTCCAAGACTATGAAGATACAAGATTGAAGACTCCGTCCCATGTCCAGATGGGACTTTCCTTAGCGTGGAAGGCAAGCTTGGCGATACGGATATGTAGATCTCCTACCATTGTAACCGACTCTGTGTAACCCTAGCCCTCTCCGGTGTCTATATAAACCGGAGGCTTTTAGTCCGTAGGACAACACAACCATTACAACAATCATACCATAGGCTAGCTTCTAGGGTTTAGCCTCCTTGATCTCGTGGTAGATCCACTCTTGTACTACCCATATCATCAATATCAATCAAGCAGGAGTAGGGTTTTACCTCCATCGAGAGGGCCCGAACCTGGGTAAAAACATCGTGTCCCTTGTCTCCTGTTACCATCCGCCTAGACGCACAGTTCAGGACCCCCTACCCGAGATCCGCCGGTTTTGACACCGACAATAACCTTCCAATATATCAATCTTTACCTGTCGACCTTTCGAGACTCCTTGTCATGTCTGAGATCTCATCTGGGACTCCGAACAACCTTCGGTCACCAAAACACATAACTCATATAATACATATCGTCATCGAACATTAGGCGTGCGGATCCTACGGGTTCGAGAACTATGTAGACATGATCGAGACACCTCTCTGGTCAATAACCAATAGCGGAACCTGGATGCTCATATTGGTTCCTACATATTCTACGAAGATCTTTACCGGTCAAGCCGCAATGTCAACATACGTTATTCCCTTTGTCATCGATATGTTACTTGCCCGAGATTCGATCATCGATATCTTCATACCTAGTTCAATCTCATTACTAGCAAGTCTCTTTACTCATTCTGTAGTGCATCATCCCGTAACTAACTCATTAGTCACATTGCTTGCAAGGCTTCATATGATGTGCATTATCGAGAGGGCCCAGAGATACCTCTCCGATACTCGGAGTGACAAATCCTAATCTTGATCTATGCCAACACAACAAACACCTTCGGAGATACCTGTAGAGCATCTTTATAATCACCCAGTTACGTTGTGACGTTTGATAGCACACAAGGTATTCCTTCGGTGTCTGGGAGTTGCATAATCTCATAGTCGGAGGAATATATATATATGACATGAAGAAAGTAGTAGCAATAAAACTGTACGATCATTATGCTAAGCTAACGGATGGGTCTTGTCCATCACAACATTCCACAAATGATGTGATTTCGTTCATCAAATGACAACTCATATCCATGGCTAGGAAACTTAACCATCTTTGATCAACGAGCTAGTCTAGTAGAGGCATACTAGGTACACAGTGTTTTGTCTATGTATTCACACATGCATCAAGTTTCCGGTTAATACAATTCTAGCATGAATAATAAATATTTATCATGATATAAGGAAATATAAAATAACAACTTTATTATTGCCTCTAGGGCATATTTCCTTCAAGTTGTTCATCAAGAAATTCACCTAGTGGCACAATATCATCAAGTAGAGTACTTGCGTCTTCACAAGTTTCATTTATAGTAGAAGTAGTATCATCAATTACTTGTGACATATCAAAATGAATAGCGGGTGGTGGTGGTGTCGCAAGCCTCTTAAAACAAAAGGTGAATCAAGTGCGGAGCTAGATGGCAGATCCTTACCTCCCCTCATCTTAGAGGGTACGATCTTAGTCTTAGCATCTTTCAGATTCTGCATAGTGTAAAATCCCAAGTGAAATCAATAAATAGAGTTATGCTCCTGGGCAACGGCGCCAGGAAAAATTCTTGATAATCCACAAGTATGGGGGATCGCGATAGTCTTCGAGGGTAGTATTTCACCCAAATTTATTAATTGGCACAAGGGGAGCCAAAGAATATTTAGGAGCATTAACATTTGAGTTGGCAATTCAATCGCACCTAGAAAATTGTATTTCTAGAACAAAGTATTTAGTAGCACAATAGTTTGATAGTTTTGATAGTAACAATAATAGTAGCAATAGTAACAGGAACGGTAACAGTAGCAGTTTGTGAGGATTGTAACAGCAGCAGCAATGAAAGTAACTTAGCAAAGATCAATATGAAAAAAGCGTAGGCATTGGATCAAGGATGGATATTTGTGTTGGATGATATTCATCATGTAACAGTCACAACCTAGAGCGATACATAATAGCTCCAATTCATCAATGCAATGTAGGCATGTATTTCGTATATAGTCATATGTGCTTATAATAAGAACTTGCATGACATCTTTTGTCCTACCCTCCCGTGGCAGCGGGGTCCATAAGGAAACTAAGGGATATTAAGACATCCTTTTAATAGAGTACTGGACCAAAGCATTAACACTTAGTGAATACATGAACTCCTCAAACTACGGTCATCCCCAAAGAGTATCCCAACTATTGTCACTTTGGGTCTAAGGATCAAAACAATAGCAAGTGTATATAACTTGCTAGGATCAAGAACTCAAATATATTCATGAAAACATAGAGGGTTCAGATACATGACACACGGGCCCTAGTGACAAGCATTAAGCATAGCAAAGTCATAGCAACATCAATCTCGGAACATAGTGGATACTAGGGATCAAGCCCTAATAATTTGACTCGATTGCATGAAAAATCTCATCAAACTCCATCACCATCCAATAAGCCTATGAAGGAGTTACTCACTCTTGGTGGTGAGCATCATGGAATTGTTGATGGAGAAGAGTTGATGATGATGATGGCGACGAATTCCACCCTCTGGAGCCCCGAACGGACTCTGGATCATCCCTCCCGTGGAAGAACGTGAGGTGGTGGTGGCTCTGTATCGTAAAACGCGATGATTCCTTCTCTCTGATTTTTTTCTTCCTTAGACGATACTTATGGAGTTGGAGTTAGGGCAAACGGAGGCCCGCGGGACCCATGAGCTCACAGGGGGCGCGCCCCTGAGCTTGTGGCTCCTGGGTGCCCCCTCCAGTAGTTCTCTTCGCCAATATCTTTTATATATTCTAGAAATATTCTCCGTAAATTTTCAGCTCAATCCGAGAACTTTTTATTTCTGCACAAAAATAACACCATGGCATTTCTGCTGAAAACAACGTCAGTCCAGGTTAGTTCCATTCAAATCATGCAAATTAGAGTCCAAAACAAGTGCAATTTTTTTTGGAAAAGTAGATACGTTTGGGACGTATCAATGACCGATAGCGGAATCGTGGACGTCCATATTGATCCCTATGATTACACGAATGACATTCGAGTGAAATTTTGGTTATCATGTGCTATTCACTTTGCTTTGCAACTCTTTAGAAACCCGTGGTGAGATGTATCGATATCCTCTTGAGTCATACACATGCTCACTATACCGTTCCCATTTTTTTTCTTCTTTCTCGTTGACGTGTTCCGGCATCCCCGTGACATATTTACCTGTGTCTGGCCAAATGATGATGGATGCCGTTACACCGAGAGGGCCCTCAGAATATCTCTCCATCATTGGAAGTGCAAATCCCACTCTCGGGCTATCTAGTCATTTGCCAAACTTTCCGATAAACCTGTAAGTTGTCGTTATGATCACCGTGTTACAGATGACTTTTGAGCAACCCCAAAGTCCACCGTACAGCAAGAAGTGACTACGATACTCTCATGGTGTAAGGAACTAAATCACACGTTAACACTTCGTGCTATAGCAATTGACTTCAGACGATATTATCTCAAAGTATAACAAACAAGTTTGGGTCGATTCAATATGATCGTTCTTCCAATATCATACTCACAATGTTGTTTTAGGACCATAATTACACTTAACGATATCCTAAGATTTGAAAAACGTGATCACCAACAACACTTGAGCCAGTCGTAGATGCAAGACTAGAACCTAATTTTATCGTCTATCATTCCACACTAGCATGTGCGTTTTTCACTGGATCGCATATTCCAGGATTATAGCAGTTATAACATAGAATATAAACTCTTAATATGAACACGAAAATATAATAATACAATATTATTGCCTCTAGAGCATATTTCGAACAGCGGGACCCCTCCGCACAACTCGAGAAAAGGGGTGTAAGTCCCTGACTTGTAGCATCGGTGGTGTCCTTTTAGCACCACCGTGGCACCACACGTCGGTGCTCGCGTGCTCGTAATGGTGGCTACATTAGCTTCGAGATGCTATCTGACTTAATCATTATTATTTTGATGAAATTAGCTAATTGATTGATCTCAGAGAGATAAACATTCATATCATCGGCTAAACGACGTGAGTATTTTTTTGGCAACGTGACCAAGTCAAGTAATTGAAAAGAAGTTGAGACAAAAGTATGTGTAACAGAAATGCATGCTGCATGCCCACTCCACTTGGAAACAAATGATTTGATGACCTATGGCCAACTATGTCAAAAAAATTATATCGTTGGATTCGTATTTGGACATAGTTTTCAATTATATAATTTTTTGTGACATGCATGAACATTTTGTTAGTTAAATCTATGGTCAAAATTTGGCACAGTATACATTAAGGACCAATAAACCAGGACGGATGTAGTACCAAAAAGAGATCCGACACTTATCCGTACTATAAAGGAACAGAGGGAGCAATTGCCAATTGTATCAACACTTATTTGGTAGTCCAAGTAAAGCAAACAAGTGAGGAAAAGAGTAGGTGATGGGAAACAAATCAAGTTGGGCAGGAGGGAGTCGTATGTAAGGGGGAAATTGGACAAACATAAGACGAGAGAAGGAGACGGAACCTTACATATTTTCAGAATATTGTTTCACCGCAAAAAAAAAACATATGAATATTTAGCTAGTAGTTTAAGAAGAAGCAAAAATATATGAGGTGAGTGCATAAATGGAAAAGTTATTAGGTATGGCGTGAGTTGGGCAAATTGGACCAGAATTAATATGCCGATTATATATACTACTCCTCCCTTCGATCCAATTAATTGTCGTAATTTTAGTATAACTTTGTAGTAAATCAACTACAATTAATATGAATCAGAAGAAGTACAAGGTAAAGTAAGGTGACAACTCAACAAAAAGAAATAATGCATCGAATAGCTGCCCATTTTGCACTACAAGTACTCCAGCTGTTTTTTTTTCCTTTTGCATCTTATCTCTTGAATGGACGTCGAATAGTTTGATGTCTTGCTAGTCTGGCTTGCCTCACTAGTTCTAGGCTTGGTGGGTTTAGTTGTGTCTTTTTTCTATTCGGGTTGAGCATCCCTTGTCTCTCTGCTCTGGGTTCCATGCTCATGCCTTCTCGCGTTCATGTCATGTTTTGTAATCCTCTTCTGTACTCAATTCTCTTTCTTTTTATCAATGAAATGATATGCAAGCTTTGTGTATTCGCGATTTTTTTTCGTAAGGTGACTTACACACCTAGATGGAGGGAGTAGTAAACCAACGACAATTAATATGAATCAAAAGAAGTAGTACAAGGTAAAGTAAGGTAACAACTCATCAAAAGATAAATAATGCATCGAATAGCTGCCCATTTTGAACTACAAGTACTCCAGCTGTTTTTTTTCCCTTTGCATCTTATCTCTTGAATGGACCGAGTTGTGTTATGGGTGACAGCTTTGAGTGACCCACTTTTCCTTAATTAACCACGATGTATTGATGTTAGACAGCAGAGACGTGTAATGATGCATTCACGATCAAGTAGAGTGGTACTATATGTTTCCCCTTAAAAAAGAAGAAGAAAAAGAGTACCACAGCTGCTGTTAGCGTCCTCGTGTTTGCTTCGTTTGTACCGTGGCATCATCTGTTCAATCAATTTACACAGCAAAGGAAGGGGAAACGTACTTTCATGGAAAGAAACCATTGAAGTCGTGACCAAAAAGACAGCGCACACGGCACACGAGACGCGACGGAGATTAAACGGGTGGCAGTAGAATTCACATGGAAGATTCTTCGGCCCGAATCAATCAACGCGAAATCTTCCCGTCTCTCTGGTCCGTCCACTTCGCCGGCGCGCCCCTATCATTTCCGGGTAATCACACAAAAGCCTCTGCGTTTCCCATCCCGGCCACTCCAGCACGAACGCACGCACGCGGCCGGCCCGCACGCGCCCACACCGTTTCGTTTCAGTTCCTCCGCGGCTCCGCCTTCCCCTCCCCCACGCCAGCGTCGCACGGAGGATTTTCAATTTTTCAAACCACTCCCAGAACTCCCCATCCACCACCACACCCAGCCCAGATCTAACCCTAAACCCAAATGCCGCTATGACCACGCCGCGCGCCACCGCCACGCGCCGCGTGGGGTCGGCCGCCGCCGCCGCCCAGGCGGCGGCCGGCGAGCCCTACAACATCCTGCCCATCCACGACCTCCTCGCCGAGCACCCGTCGCTGCGCTTCCCCGAGGTGCGGGCCGCCGCCGCCGCGCTCCGGGCCGTGGGGGGCCTCCGCCCGCCGCCCTACTCGCAGTGGCGCGCCGACCAGGACCTCATGGACTGGCTCGGCGCCTTCTTCGGCTTCCAGCGGGACAACGTGCGCAACCAGCGGGAGCACCTCGTGCTCCTGCTCGCCAACGCGCAGATGCGCCTCTCCTCCGCCGACTTCTCCGACACCCTCGAGCCCCGCATCGCGCGCTCCCTCCGCCGGAAGCTCCTCCGCAACTACACCTCCTGGTGCGGCTTCCTCGGCCGCCGCCCCAACGTCTACGTCCCCGACGCCGACCCCCGCGCCGATTTGCTCTTCGCCGGCCTCCACCTCCTCGTCTGGGGCGAGGCCGCCAACCTCCGCTTCCTGCCCGAGTGCATCTGCTACATCTACCACCACATGGCTCTCGAGCTGCACCGGATCCTCGAGGGCTACATCGACACCACCACGGGCCAGCCCGCCAACCCCGCCGTGCACGGCGAGAACGCCTTCCTCGCCCGCCTCGTCACGCCCATCTACGGCGTCATCCGCTCAGAGGTCGAGTCCAGCCGCAACGGCACCGCTCCCCATGCCGCCTGGCGGAACTACGACGACATCAACGAGTACTTCTGGCGCCGTGATGTCTTCGACCGTCTCGGCTGGCCCATGGAGCAGTCCCGGCAATTCTTCCGGACGCCGCCCGACCAAGCCCGTGTGCGCAAGACTGGCTTCGTCGAGGTCCGCTCCTTCTGGAACATTTACCGGAGCTTCGACAGACTGTGGGTCATGCTGGTGCTCTACTTGCAGGCCGCAACCATTGTTGCGTGGGATGGTGAGACTTGGCCGTGGCAGAATCTCACGGGAAACCACCGTGCAGCCCAGGTGCGTCTGCTCACCGTCTTCATCACCTGGGCGGCACTACGCTTCCTGCAGTCGCTGCTGGACATCGGCACACAGTTACGCCGCGCGTTCAGGGATGGACGCATGCTTGCAGTGCGCATGGTGCTCAAGGCCATTGTGGCAGCTGCGTGGGTTGTTGTATTTGCTGTGCTGTACAAGGGAATCTGGAGCCAGAGGGACAGTGACCGTGGCTGGTCGTGGGGGACCGATTCTCGAATCATGAAGTTCTTGTATGCAGCAGCAGCGTTTCTGATCCCCGAGGTCCTTGCCACCGTGCTCTTTATTATTCCTTGGGTGCGGAATGCATTGGAGAAGACAAATTGGAAGATCTGCTATGCCCTCACCTGGTGGTTTCAGAGCCGCAGCTTCGTTGGCCGCGGGCTTCGTGAGGGCACCTTTGACAATGTGAAATATTCTATTTTCTGGGTGCTTCTGCTTGCTGTGAAGTTTGCCTTTAGCTATTTCCTCCAGATCAGGCCACTTGTAAAACCTACAAAAGAGATATACAGGCTGAGTAAGGTCACATATGCTTGGCATGAGTTCTTTGGGCAGAGCAACCGATTTGCTGTGTTTATATTGTGGTTGCCGGTAGTTTTGATCTACCTCATGGATATCCAGATCTGGTATGCAATCTTCTCTTCCATGGCCGGTGCATTTGTGGGGCTGTTTGCACACTTGGGAGAGATCCGTGACATGAAACAACTGAGGCTGAGGTTCCAATTCTTTGCAAGTGCCATGTCATTCAACATCATGCCAGAGGAGCAACATGTGAATGAGCGCACTTTCTTGCCCAACCGGCTTCGGAATTTCTGGCAGCGACTGCAGCTACGGTACGGGTTCAGCCGATCGTTCCGTAAGATCGAGTCAAATCAGGTAGAAGCACGGCGGTTTGCACTTATTTGGAATGAGATTATCACCAAGTTCAGGGAGGAGGATATTGTAAGTGATCTTGAAGTTGAGCTCCTCGAGCTACCACCTGAGCTGTGGAATGTGCGTGTGATCCGTTGGCCGTGCTTCTTGCTTTGTAATGAGCTGTCACTGGCACTTGGGCAGGCAAAGGAGGTCCAAGGACCTGATCGCAGGCTCTGGAGGAAAATCTGCAAGAATGATTATCGTCGTTGTGCGGTCATTGAGGTGTATGATAGTACCAAATACATGCTGCTAGAGATCATCAAGGAAAGGACTGAGGAGCACGGCATTGTGACACAATTGTTTCGCGAGTTCGATGAATCCATGAATTTGGATAAGTTCACTGTGGAGTATAAGATGTCTGTGCTGCAAAACGTCCATGCAAAGCTTGTAGCACTGCTAAGCCTACTTCTCAAGCCCAACAAGGATATCACAAAGATTGTCAATGCTCTTCAGACTCTCTATGATGTTGTGATTCGTGACTTCCAGGCTGAGAAAAGGAGCATGGAACAGCTGAGGAACGAAGGCCTGGCACAATCAAGGCCAACCAGCCTTCTCTTTGTGGACACTGTCGTGCTGCCTGATGAGGAGAATGCCACTTTCTATAAGCAGGTACGGCGCATGCACACCATCCTGACCTCACGTGACTCTATGGTCAATGTCCCAAAGAACCTTGAAGCTCGGCGGAGGATTGCATTTTTCAGCAATTCATTGTTCATGAACATACCACGGGCAACCCAGGTGGAGAAGATGATGGCCTTCAGTGTCTTGACACCATATTATAACGAAGAGGTGTTGTACAACAAGGACCAGCTCTATAAGGAGAATGAAGATGGCATATCAATACTATACTATCTGAAACAGATCTACCCAGATGAGTGGGAGTTCTTTGTTGAGCGCATGAAGCGTGAGGGGATGTCTGATATGAAGGAGCTGTACAGTGAGAAGCAAAGGTTAAGAGATCTTCGGCACTGGGTCTCATACAGGGGACAGACACTATCACGAACTGTGAGGGGGATGATGTACTATTATGATGCTCTCAAGATGCTGACCTTTCTGGATTCTGCCTCTGAACATGACTTAAGAACTGGATCGAGGGAGCTTGCTACAATGGGTTCCTCAAGATTTGGATCCTCGAGAAGAGAAGGGAGTGCTGGTGGCTCAGGGTATTATAGCAGGGCCTCTTCGTCACACACACTGAGCAGAGCAACCAGTGGTGTGAGCTCTTTGTTTAAAGGTAGCGAGTATGGGACTGTCCTTATGAAGTACACTTATGTGGTTGCATGCCAAATTTATGGCCAGCAGAAAGCTAAAAATGATCTGCATGCTTATGAGATCTTGGAGCTAATGAAGAATTATGAAGCACTTCGTGTTGCCTATGTTGACGAAAAACACTCGGCTGGTGCCGAACCAGAGTACTTCTCCGTCCTTGTGAAATACGACCAGCAGTTGCAGAAAGAGGTTGAAATTTATCGAGTGAAGTTGCCTGGGCCACTGAAGCTTGGTGAAGGCAAGCCAGAGAACCAGAATCATGCACTCATCTTCACAAGGGGTGATGCGGTTCAAACTATTGATATGAACCAAGACAATTACTTTGAAGAGGCTCTGAAGATGAGAAATCTGCTAGAAGAGTTCAATCGCCATTATGGAATTCGCAAGCCAAAAATCCTTGGGGTTCGGGAACATGTGTTCACTGGCTCTGTATCTTCTCTAGCTTGGTTTATGTCTGCCCAAGAAACAAGTTTTGTCACTCTGGGGCAGCGAGTTCTAGCTAACCCACTCAAGGTTAGAATGCATTATGGCCACCCAGATGTGTTTGATCGTCTTTGGTTCTTGGGCCGAGGTGGTATTAGTAAAGCATCAAGAGTAATCAACATCAGTGAGGATATCTTTGCTGGGTTCAATTGTACCCTCCGTGGAGGCAATGTTACACACCATGAGTACATCCAGGTTGGTAAAGGAAGGGATGTGGGGCTCAACCAGGTTTCTATGTTTGAAGCCAAGGTTGCTAGTGGCAATGGTGAGCAAACTCTGAGCCGTGATGTTTACAGACTGGGCCACAGATTGGATTTCTTTCGGATGCTCTCGTTTTTTTATACAACCATTGGATTCTATTTCAACACAATGATGGTTGTGCTAACTGTCTATGCATTTGTCTGGGGGCGATTTTATCTTGCGCTTAGTGGGCTCGAGGAGTACATCACAAAGAACACTAGCACTACTAATAATGCAGCCCTGGGAGCTGTCCTGAATCAGCAGTTCGTCATACAGCTGGGCCTGTTCACAGCATTGCCCATGATTATTGAAAATTCACTTGAGCATGGTTTCCTCAATGCTGTATGGGATTTCTTAAAAATGCAATTGCAGTTTGCATCTGTTTTCTACACCTTCTCAATGGGAACCAAGACACATTATTATGGGCGGACAATCCTTCATGGAGGTGCAAAGTATCGAGCTACTGGCCGTGGATTTGTTGTGGAGCACAAGAAATTCGCCGAGAACTACAGGCTATATGCCCGTAGCCATTTTCTAAAAGCAATAGAGCTCGGCGTGATATTGGTTCTCTATGCATCTTACAGCAGCAGCGCTGGGAATACATTTGTGTACATCCTGCTGACGCTTTCCAGTTGGTTTTTAGTATCCTCGTGGATTTTGGCCCCCTTCATCTTTAATCCATCAGGTTTGGACTGGCTGAAGAATTTTAATGATTTTGAGGATTTCCTAAGCTGGATTTGGTTCCAGGGTGGAATCTCAGTGAAGTCAGATCAAAGCTGGGAAAAGTGGTGGGAGGAGGAAACTGATCACCTTAGGACCTCTGGTCTGTGGGGGAGCATCTTGGAAATCATTATAGACCTCCGATATTTCTTCTTTCAGTATGCAATTGTTTACCGGCTTCACATTGCCAGTGAGAGTAGAAGCATCCTTGTCTATCTTCTTTCATGGACATGCATACTGCTGGCTTTTGTGGCTCTTGTCGCAGTTGCTTACTTCCGAGACAGATACGCAGCAAAGAAGCACATAAGGTATCGGCTTGTCCAAGCTATAATTGTTGGTGCCACTGTGACTGGTATTGTCCTGTTGATAGAATTCACAAATTTCCAGTTCATTGATGCCTTTACTAGTCTCTTGGCTTTTCTGCCAACTGGCTGGGGAATCATATCTATTGCTCTGGTGTTCAAGCCATACCTGAGGAGGTCTGAGACAGTCTGGAAAACTATTGTCACAGTGGCACGCCTGTATGATATACTGTTTGGAGTAATTGTTATGACACCTGTAGCTGTGTTGTCATGGTTGCCGGGGCTTCAGGAAATGCAAACAAGGATCCTATTCAATGAAGCCTTCAGCCGAGGACTTCATATTTCTCAAATGTTTACTGGCAAAAAAGGACATGGAGTTTAAGGTATGATGTGTGTACTTGTCTTGTGTCTCTTTGTAAGGATGCCTATGAACACTTTAGGAGCAAGTGGTCCAACTCTGCACATGTTAGCTTAATTTCTAGAATTGCTTCTAAAGATAACAAATCATTGATTGTTCTTGAACTTCCTTATCCCTTATTTCCTTGTTAGTTATTTTTATCCAACCGCTCTGTTCATTGAATGAAACAGCACCACACAACACTTGTTTAAAGCTCAGTGAAACAAAAGGGAAATATTACAGCGCCTGCTAGCGCAGCCTGCTCTAACCTTATTTCCTTATTAGGTACTCCCTCCGTCCCAAAATAAGTGTCTCAAGCTTAGTTCAACTTTGTACTAAAGTTAGTACAAAGTTAAGACACTAATTTTGGGACGGAGGGAGTATCTAAACAGAAAATCTGTTTGTTTGAATCGCAAATGTGTTCTCACCTGCAATCAGATACTTGTTCTCCAGCTAAATTCACCTTTTGTTCTTTCAGCTCAACCCATTTTCATTTCTCAAAGTGATCTGCTTCATTATTCTGGAGGGTGCAGTTCTTCTCAGTGATATACGGTACGTGGATGGCACATGGTCAAGTACTGTAGTGTAGGTACAGCTGTTCTAACACACTAACATTGAGACTACAATGCAGGTTCACAGAGGCTTCTGGTTTAGAGTAGATGGATGCTAGTTTCTGTACAGGCGACATCTTTACCTTGATTCTTCGTAACTTGATGTACACATGGATTTCTGTAGTAGAAATGATGCAATCAAACTTAATGAGTCGTCGATTCGGCTCATATTCATGGTTCGAGATTTTGCTAGTTTTGTAGTGAAACAGAGCTGTACAAGCTTTATCCTGAATGGACCTCTCGTGCCAGACATTTCTTCGGGTGCTGCCATATTTTTGTTGTAAAGCTGGGAATAGCTGTTCCTGCTTTTACCTGCACATACATCTACATTGTGGGAGATTGTAATCTTGTACACCAATTGTTATTATCGGAAATGTCATCGGCTGGGTCTTTCCGGCGGCGCGGCTGGCTGATCCATCTTGGGATGTACTCCCTCTGTTCCCAAATACTTGTCTTTCTAGGCATTTTAAATGGACTCAACATACGGATGTATGTAGACATATTTTAAAGTATAGATTCACTCATTTTGCGCCGTATGTAGTCACTTGTTGAAATCTCTAGAAAGACAAGTATTTAGGAACGGAGGGAGTACTACTCATGTCAATTATTGTGTCTGCTTTATGCATGCTGCAGTCTGGGCCCTGATCATGTTCTTCAGCTCTTGCCGATTATTGTCTAGTTTATGCATGCTGCAGTCTGGATTCTGATCATGTTCTTCAGCTCTTGTGCATGATTATGTGTGCGGTGATGCGCCTCATCAGCTCATGTCGTCTTGTGTTTACGGGTGAATTCTATGAGCCTGGCCTGGGCTTGCGCCATGCTGTCCGCTCCGCCTTGTGTTCATGAGATGCACCACCAGGGCTATCTTTTACAGACGTACTTCCATTTTTTTGATATATGTTAAATATTTTTAGATACACGTTGAAACATTTTTTAAACTACGTGACTATTTTTTACATTGTATAAGCATTTTTAAATGTCAATATTTTAAAATTCGTATGTTTTTTTAAATGTAGTAATGTACTTTTCTTGAATGGTATGAAACATTTTTTACATTGTATAAACATTTAAAATAAATGTCATGTACATTCTTTTTAAACCCTTGACCATTTTTGAAACGTCACAAATAATATTTTTAAATGCTATGAACATTTCTTAAACTTCACAAACAATTTTTTTTACTAAGCATGAACATTTTGAAGTGTGTGCTGAACTTTTCAAAAGTTTAACTAATGTAATGATTGAGCTATCTATATTTGGAATATTTCTAAAATAATAATACAACTAAAAGGAAAAAAAACCCTGTGTCATAGATGTGAGGCGCTAATGCACGCGCACATCTATCAGGAGCAACTAGTTGGAGGGTGCCATGTGGCACGTCCCAGCATTGCCACATGTCATGCACGAACGCTTCCCGTAAGATGGTTTCTTTCAGGTTTTTCTGTGTTTTCTTTTATTATAACTATTATTATTTTCTATTTTCTATTCCTTTGTGTTTTTGTGCTTCATGCAAGCACAATTGTGCTTCCCCTAATGTGAAGCAAAGGCGTGCTTCCGTGTGAAGCACAATTTGTGCTTCGACAAGGGGGTAAATAAGGGGGAGAGGAGTTGTAACGATAGAAAAGAGAAATGACTATACGGAACCAACGATTTCTCTCTTCTTAAACAACCTATATACTCCACACTTAACCAACATTTGATAGGTCATCCAACCTCAAGTGTGAATATATAATTGTGCTTCACTTTTCTGAAGCACAGTTAAGTAAAAAAAAGTTAAAACCTATAAACATGGGATCTACTTTCAAAGATCTCGATGTGAGGATAGCCGACAGTGAAAGCGGTTCGTGATTTGGACACACGATTCGAGAGATAAATCAATTTGAGAAATGAATCTACGAAATATGCACAAATAACCCACACATCTTTCCTTGCCCAAGGGAAGAAGTCCACAAAAACTCCATAACTACGACGAGTGGCGCACAAGTATTGTGCCACTTGTCACCACCAGAGGAAATTGGAGTGAGCCTTGCAAGAGTTATCCCTTAACTAGTGATTTTACTGAGATGCACCCTGGCTTTGAGTTGTGACTCAACCTGAATTGATGGACTCGTGTTTGTAATCGACCTTGATGAGGCTCGCAGGCAGACTAAGACACTAGGTCGATATTAAGGAAACATGCGACAAATGGAATTAGCACGGGGCTCCTTTCTTTAAAAACCCGACCAGGAGGCTAGCGGGTACTCTTGTTGGGATTAGTCCCACATTGGTCGCGGGAGGAGACAGAAGACGACTTGTAAGGGTAGGGTGTTCCCTCCTAAGAGGCTAGTCTTTTGGGGGAAGAGGTCCCAAGATCTCTCATAAGTCAGTGTCGCATGTGGGTTGGAAACGCTAGTTAGCGGACTCGCGATTGCGCAACAACTCTAGCATCCTTTATGGTAATGTGTAGGAGAGACCCTTGATACGTTTCCAACGTATCAACTTTTGTAAACACTTTTGCTCTTGTTTTGGACACTAGTTTGCATGATTTGAATGTAATTAACTCGGACTGACGCTGTTTTCAGCAGAACTACCTTCGTGTTATTTTTGTGCAGAAATAAAAGTCCTCGAAATTGGACAAAACTTTACAGAGATTTTTATGGAATAAATAAAAATACTGGAGCCCCCCCAGCAGGGCACAAGCCCGAGGGCGCGCCCACCCCCCAAAGGCACACCATGTGAGCTTGTGGGTCCCACAAGCCTTCGTTTGACCTAATTCCAAGGCAATATATTCCGTCTTCCCGAGAAAAAGATCAGAGAATTTTCTTTATCGCGTTTTACTATACAAAGCCGCCACCACCTCCTATTCTTCACCAGGAGCCCTAATATGGAGTCTGTTTGAGGCTCCGGAGAGAGGGATTTGTCGTCGTTGTCATCATCAACCTTTCTCCATCAACAATTCCTTGATGCTCACCACCGGAAGTGAATAACTCCTTTGTAGGCTTGCTGGACGGTGATGGAGATGGATGAGATTTCTTATGTAATCGAGGCAATTTGTTACGGCATGATACCTAGTATCCACTATGTTCTGAGATTGACGTTGCTATGACTTTGATATGCTCCATGCATGTCATTAAGGCCCGAGTGCCATGATTTTAGATCTAAACACTTATGCTTTTCACGATTATATACTTGAGATGTTGATCTTACTTGCAAGTTATATGCACCTATTATTGTTCCAAAGCGCAGACCCCAAAGTGACAATAATTGAGATACTCTGTGGAAATGACTATAACTTGAGGAGTTGATATATTCACTATTTGTTAATGCTTTGTTCTGGTTCCCTATTAAAAGGAGCGCCTTAGTTACCCTTAGTTTCCATTAGGACCCCACTACCACGAGAGGGTAGGACAAAAGATGTCATGTAAGTTCTTACCACAAGCATGTATGACTATATACAAAGTACATGCCTACATATGATTTGATTGACGAATTGGAGCTATTGTGTATCGCTCTAGGTTGTGAGTGTTACATATTGAATTTCTGGTGCCGTTGCCGAGGAGCACAACTCTGTTCATTAAGTTTACTCAAGAGTTAAATACTTGATGTAATTTATATTCACTATGAAGAATTTGAGAGACTCCAAGACCGAGATCATGCCCTCTAAAATGAGGGGAGGTAAGGAGCTGCCAACTCTCCATGCTTGGTTCACCTTCTGTTTTAAGTCATACACCACCACCTGCTGTTCAGTATGATATATCGCAAGTAATACACACTGCTTCTGCTATTGATGATTGCTACTTGTAAGCTGCGTTGGGATTTCCCCGAAGAGGAGGGGATGATGCAGTACAATAGAGATAAGTATTTCCCTCAGTTATGAAACCAAGGTTATCAATCCAGTAGGAGAACCAAGCAACACTATGTAAACAACACCTGCACACAAACAACAAATACTCGCAGCCCAACGCGTAGAGGGGTTGTTAATCCCTCAATGGTATTGAGATAGATTATATTGTATAGATTTTGATAAATAAATCTAACTAAAACACAAAATAAAATAAATAAAATAAAATTGCAGCAAGGTATTTTTGGTTTTAATATATGATAGAAAATAGACCGGGTCCGTAATTTTCACTAGAGGCTTCTCTCGAGAAAATAACATACGGTGGGTAAACAAATTACTATTGGGCAATTGATAGAAAAGCAAATAATTATGACAATATCCAAGGCAATGATCATGTATATAAGCATCACATCCAAGATTAGTAGACTGAAATGATTCTGCATCTACTACTCCACATGTTGACCGCTATCCAACATGCATCTAGTGTATTAAGTTCATGGGAAAACGGAGTAATGAGATGGCATGATGTAGAGAAGACAAACTCATGTATGAATAAACCCCATCTTGTTACCCTTAATAGCAACTATACATGCGTGTCATGTCTCTTTCTGTCACTGAGATTGAGCATCGCAAGCTCGAACCCATCACAAAGCACCTCTTCCCATGGCAAGATAAATCAATCTAGCTGGTTAAACCAAACCAATAAACCGGAGAAGAAATACGAGGCTATAACAATCATGCATAGAAGAGTTCAGAGAAAACTCATATAATATTCATGAATTTTAGAACTGATCATAAACTCACAACTCATCGGATCCCAACAAACACACCGCAAAAATAGTTACATCAAATAGATCTCCAAGAACATTGAGGAGAACATTGTATTGAAGATCAAAAAGAGAGAAGAAGCCATCTAGCTACTAACTACGGACCCATAGGTCTGTGGTAAACTACTCACACATCATCGGAGGGGTAGCAAGGATGATGGAGAACCCTCCATGATCGTTGCCCTCTCCGGTAGAGTGCCGAAAAAGGCCTCTAGATTGGATCTCGTGGTTCTGGAACTTGCGGCGGCGGAAAAAATATTTCGTCGACTCCCCTAGTTTTTGTGGGATTTTAGTGTATTTATAGAATCAGAGGTAGGTCAAGGCGGTGCCCATGGGCCCCACTACCCACCAGGGCGCACCAGAGGCCCCTGGCGCTGTGGTGCCCAGTGGGCCCCACGAGCCTCTTCTTGTGGCCTCCAGAGTCTTCCAGGGTCTCTTCTTGCCAGAAAAAATCCCCAAAAAGTTTTGTGGCATTTGGACTTCGTTTGGTAATGATATTCTACAAAGTAAAAAACAAGCAAAGAACAACAACTGGCACTAGGCAGTAAATTAATAGGCTAGTCCCAAAAAATGATATAAAGTTGCTAGTAAATGTATATGGAACATCCAAGATTGATAATATAACAGCATGGAACAATCAAAATTATAGATACGTTGGAGACGTATCAATGATACTCATGATGATGCTTCTTACTTGCTTAATTAAAGTGTGCCACTTGGGGAACTTGATGCTCATATTGCTAAAGCTAAAGAATATGAAATTACCGAAAAATATGAATCACCTGCTACACCTAGTACTCCTGCTAGGTCTAAGATGTTTGATACTCCTGATGGTTACACTTTTCCTGAGGATATTACTAGAGAATTAATGGCTTATGATACTCATAATGGCCTAGATGTTTTATATCTATACTTAAAGAAAAAGCCATGAACCAAATGATGAAACATGACCCTAAGTTTGCTACATCTCCTATCTTTATTGATGATGAGGATCATGAATTCTCTGTTGATCCTGAACTTATCATTCTGCTAGAATCTGATCCTTTTGATGGTTATGAGTCTGAAAAGGTTATTGTCCATCTTACTAAACTAAATGATGTTGCCACCCTGTTTGCTCAACAGGAGAACATTCATTATTATTATATCCTTAAGTTGTTTCCTTTCTCATTAAAGGGCGATTCTAAAACTTGGTTTAATAACCTTACTCTTGGTAGTGTGTGTAGTCCCCATGACATGATTTACTATTTCTCTAAAAAATATTTCCCTTCTCATATGAAACAAGCTACCTTATCGGAAATGTATAGTTTTAAACAACTTGAGGAAGAGCATCTCCCTCAAGGTTTGGGGAGACTTCTCCAATTATTAAATGATTTGATTGATCATCCTCTTAAGAAAAATGAAATCCTTGATATTTTCTATAGCAGACTAATAGATGCTTCTAGGGATTACCTAGATAGTTGTGCTGGTTATGTTTTCACGAAAAGAACAGTTACACATGCTCAAGATTTATTGAACAACTTTTTGAGAAATGTTGACGATTGGACACTTCCCGGACCACCTCCGAAACCAATTCTGGAGAAAAGAGGTATTCTATTCCTCAGTCCAGAAGATATGCAAGAAGCCAGAATCTATGAAAGAGAAAGATATTAAATCTGAAGATGTTAAGAATCTAACACCTATTAAAGAAATACATTGACTCAACATTCTGACACATGTACTATAGGTAAATTCTCTTTATAGGTTTGATGAAGGTGATATTCCTTATAATAAATCTCCAAGTCAGTGCCTAGATAATTTGATAATTTTATCATTAAACAACAAAACTTGAATTTGCAAATTAGTGATCAATTGAAGCAAATCCTATTGTGATTGACGCTTGAGTGATGTGCTAGTTAGAGTTTTCAATGATGTTAAAGGATTATGCATGCGTTTTTCTATGGTTCACACTGAGCTTGAACAAGTTTCTAGATCACAACATGATTTGTTTAGGGACATGCATAATAAACTTAATAAGCATGTTGTTGGAGTAATTACTAGAGGTGGTAAAATAGCTCAGGAACCTTTATATCTTGAGGTCCATCCTAAAAGAATTGAACAATATTCTCACAAAGTTAATGATAGTGCACTTTGTTAACCTAAGAATAAAAGGAATAGGAATAAAACTTTGCATGCTTCTAGTGAACCTGTTATAGAAAAACCTCCTGAAAATCCTAATAATGTTTCTTTTTCTAATGCTGAGACATAATCTAATGATGAGCATGAACCTAATAATGATATTGATAATGCTAATGATGTTAATGATGATCATATTGTTGACGATGCTCCACGTAGTAATAATAATGAACCTGATAATGATGTTGAGATAGAACCTGAAGTTGAGCTTGATGAATCACCACCTAAGAACAAAAGATATGATAAGAGAGATTTTGTTGCTACAAAGCATGGTAGAGAAAGAGAGCCATGGGTACAAAAACCTATGTCTTTTCCTAGTAAAGCTTTAACGTCTAAAGACGAGGACACTTTTAATCGCTTTGTTGAATTGCTTAGACCTCTATTCCAGCAAGTACCTTTGACTGACGCTATGAAAATGCCTCCTTATGCCAAATATATGAAAGATATTATTACTAATAAAAGAAAGATTATTGAGGCTGAAATTTCTACTATGCTTGTAAATTATTCTGTCAAGGAAAAAATACCTGAAACCTAGGAGATCCAGGGAGACCTACTATACCATGCTCTATTAAGAATAATCATGTTAAAACTGCTTTATATGATTTCGGAGCTGGTTTTAGCGTCAGGCCCTTTTCTCTATAAAAGACATGATTTTAATAAGTTGATTCTCGCTGAATTCTCTTTGCAAATGGCCGATAAGTCTACAACTATTCCTGTTGGTATTTGTGAGGATGTTCCGGTTGTGGTTTCTGATTTTACTATCTTAATGGACTTTGCTATTCTTTATATGCCCGAGGATGACAATATGTCGGTTATCCTTGGAAGACATTTTATTAATACTGCAGGGGGTGTTATTGATTGTAATAAAATCAAGATCACTTTTCATGTTAATGACAATGAGCATATGGTTTATTTCCCGAGGAAGCCAAATAAAGGGAACAGTCTCAATTCTATTGAAAAATTTATGACTATCACTACTAAAGACTTTGAATTTTCTCTCCCGCTTCCAGAAATAAATATCAAAATATTATGATTGGAACGATGCCTATCAAAGTTGAGGTAACTTAGTGTTGTATAAAGATTCTTTGGATTTATGCCACTCAGAAATAGTTCATTAATAAGATTTGATCAACCTTGTTAATGTATTCTCTTTGAGGAGCATATGGTCGATGAATTCTGTAAGCGCAACTTTCTATAACTTTAGTTTATCCTTTGTTATTTTTAGTTTTGTAAAAAGTTCAGCGCATTAGGATGCCATGTTTATCCCATTTTCAAAATTTTCTATGCAATAAAAATGTCTTGAAAATAAAAGTTCTTAGAATGTCCTAAAAATTTAGTATGATTTTTTGTGCAATAATATTTAAGAGTTTCGGGCACTGAACACACCCCAGGCGGTGCACCTGCTGGCCACAAGCATGCATGGGACGCTCACCCCCTGGGTGCGCCATGTGATCTTGTGGGTCCCATAGGACCCATCACTAGTAACCCATGATGACAACCTTCTTCTGCGCCCAGAAAAATTCAGTGTTGCTCTCTTGCTCAAGTTCTTGCTCATACACGCACAATTTTCGATCTAGTTGCTTGGGGCTCCATTTCTGAAATTTTTTGGAGGAATTGCTCCTTGGTATGTGACTCCTCCAATGGTGTAGCGACTCGACCCGAATGGATCAAGTCTCTGTGCTTAAGTGTCATCCCTGGATCGGTATGCTGACACACACAGTACTCGAGGATTTATAACAGAGGTAAATCACATGTATAAAGTAACGTAAATACTATTACCTCAATCCAAATAGCGGAAGTAACAAGGTTGTGGATTCCCATAAACACCAACGACAAAGTTGAGTGTAGAAATCGTAACCCTAACGTAGCACTTACTCGTCGTAAGATCCTGCAACATGAGACGTTGCAGCCATAAAGGGTCAGTACATTGAATGTACTGGCAAATTCACACCATAGAGTAATGATGAATAAAGGCTATCACTACATGCATATTTGGCTGGTGGAAAAGCTCTATGGTTACAATTTTGCGTAAAGCCAATTTTTCCCTACTGTAAAGGAATAAATTTTATTTAACTATCATGGTGGTTGTTAAACATTGAGAATGGTTGACAGCATTCTCAATCCCAATTAAGTAACATCATCATTAAAACCCAACAAGATTAATTAAAGTAACATGATGAGATTCACATGATAATCCAAGTACTAGATACTCAAAACGTCCATAACCGGGGACACGGCTAATCATGATTAGTTTATACACTCTGCAGAGGTTTGCGCACTTTTCCCCACATGACTCGATCTCCTCCGTTGGTTTTCTCGCACTACATGGTGTTTGAGAAACGAATGACCGAGACATAGTCTTTCAGAAGCGCTAGCACCTTACGATGGGTAGACCGGTACACCTACTTTCCCCTACATCTGCTAGTCTACCACTGTAAGAGTTTGCACGACATAATCAACTATGCTAGAGCCCATAATAGCATGTGGCTGCAGACAGAAATTTCTAGCATGAATAATCTTATGATCCCTTTGAGCCTGGGTGGCGGTCCATCAAAAATTGGCAATCCTGGTCTACCCAGGTGCCTAGACAGGCAATCCTGGAATAACCAGGTACCTCAATCCACCCAGATGTGTATTAAAGTTGCCACCTTAAATAAACCATTAATTAACAATCTCACATTTGTCATGGAAATTCACTCAAACCCAATCCACGTCTACGAGCATAGCATGGCATAATAAGCAAACGTAGAAGTAACTCCCAAGGGTTTGATAATAAAACAGGTAATAGGTGCTACCTCAATCTACTTCCCAAAACCCACAATTTAATTAGATCCTAATCATGCAATGTTTGAGGATTGATCTAATGCATAAAAACTGGGTAATAAGGGATATGATCAAAGTGTGAACTTGCCTGCAATGTTGATGAAGATGATTCGCACTCAAAACTCTTGATAGTTCTACTCGTCACACTCCGGTCAATCTATCGTGAGCAAGCAATAGTAACCACACATAAGCAATCACTCAAAAGATCGAAAAGAACGAAGAGTACAATTCGGAAAACATCAAAACCAAGCGAATAACTCTTGCAACATAAAACAATTCCTAACCATACCAAAACTTAGTGAATTTGGCCTTATCAGAAAGTTTAGTTCAAGAGCTTCGATTTGCAAAAACAATCAACTCAAATGGAGTTATAAAACTCAAGTTACGATCAAACAAAGTTCAAAGTCAAATCTGATCTAATTCAAATTTTAAACTTTCAAAAACATGTTTGAGTTGGATTACTGGATAGAGGAGATCATAATGAAGAAGTGGGCGTTGGTTTCGTTGGATTTGGATAAACGAGCAAAAAGTTGTGAGCGTTTGAAAACTAGGGGCCAATCTGTAAATAAATATATTCACGGATAGGTCCCTGACGTAAATAAACAGAAAAAGAAAAGACTAAATAGTGAACGTTCGCTGCCGAGCGCTAACTAATGAAAACCGTTCGCTAAAAAGATCTAAACGAAAAACGTTCATTATCTAACAAAACCTAAAAATTATAAAACCGATTTGGAAGAAAAAACGATCTATATACAGAAAACCGGCGGGTTTTCTCGGTTTATACCGAATCGATGAGATGAATCGGCGGCGACGGTGGCTTTCTCCGGCGAGGCGGGGCAGTGGCGATGGCGAGCTCCGGTGTGGCGCGGTTTCGCGACGAGGGGCGAGGGCGGCGAGGTGGCGGAGGTGGCGCGGGCGGAGTGCGGCGACGACGGTGGTGCAGAGCAGCGGCGGCGGCGGCGGTTGACAACGGTGGCGGCGGCTGCAGGCTCCGGCAAGATGCGGGAGGAGGCGGCGGTGCGAGCAGAGAGGGAAACGGGGCCGGGGCCTCAGGATTTATAGGGGAGGGGAGGAGGTGGCGTGGAGGAGGGGGCAGAGGAGGCCGGAGGCGGCACGGCGTCCATGGCGGCGCGGCGGCGGACTCGGGACGAGTCCCAATCGGGGACGGGAGCGAGCGGCTCGCTGGGCTGGGCCTTGACCTGGCAGGAGCTGGGCCGACCCAGTTCGGCGGAGGGAAGTTTTTTTTAAAGAGACAAACAAAACAAAAATAAAAACAAAAGAAAAATAGAAATATTATATAGGCATATAATATATCAAAATTTTTAGAAAAAGATTTTCTACAACATGAACATTATTCTAGCTTCAAATAAAATACGCAAAAATTCTTATAAATCAAACATTGTTGCTACTATCATAAAATCCAACGAAAATCATTTTAAAAATACCAAAATGAATTCAAATTTATTTTTCTCCAATTTTCTATTGTAGGGAATCATGTTACCCTATTTTCTGTATATTTTATTTTTGGAGAAAAATAATTTGAATAAAACTCCAATAACTCCAAATTGAAAATAAATTCAAAGGAACTTTAAATTGGATTTGTTTTAAACTCCCAACTCATATTTCATATGTTTTGAAGAAGTCATTTTATCTTCCCTCATGAAAATCATTGAGTTGCATGAAGTTTAAGAATTGGAAATAATTCCAAATGAAAGTCAAATCTTTTCAAAACCCTTTCATTTAATAAAATGGAAGAAGTCATATCATCTTCGCTCAAGGGTTTTGAGTTTGAAAAGTATTTGAATCCATGGAGATCAAAAAGCAAAGGTGAAAGTTTGGGAAAGTCCTTTTATTCCCTCTCATTTAACTTTCAAATAGTTTCGAATTCACTCACTTTCAATCAATCAATCACACAACAATCAAATAAACAATCAAATCTATCTATTTAATATAACATTCCAAAATTTAGAATTTTGGGATGTTACAAACCTACCACCCTTAAAATGAATCTCGTCCTCGAGATTCGGAGAGGCTAGCAAGAAATAGGTTAGGTTTGGGGGTCTTCAAAATCCATTGATCGTCTCCGGGGTCTCGGGTGCTACCACCCTTAGAAGCATCGATGCGGTTCCATCAAAACTCATATACTCCATCCTTATTTCTGACAGTGTTGGTCTTCTCAGATCTCGGAAAAAATTCCCTCTCTGGGCTCTTCCGGTAGTGGCATAACTTTCCCTCAATACTTATGTCCTTTCATCTTGGTACGGTTATTCCGAGACTGGGTCTTCTTAGCTGACGGGTCTGGCGCCAATACTAAACAACTATCGATATCTCCTGGTGGTCAACAATTTATGGTTTCTCCTGCAAGAAATGGGTCTGGGTTGAACCTCACCGTATGACCTAAGTTTGGCAACAGCGGCCTTGTACAAGGGAAAATACTTATACCATTCTAAGGTTCAAACAAGGTTTTGATCGTCGTCTCTCTACTATAGGTAAGTCACTCAGATTTACCATCCCATATAGCAAGGCGAACAATAAGAGTAAGTCGGTATGGTGATCAATCCATCCCGCACCCAAATCATTACCGTGTATATGGTTTAGTGAATCTCGCATTTTAACACTCGGTCATCCTCACAAGCATTGCATAATTTCTCTTGTTGACGAACCAAGTTCGGATAAACCCATTGATTCTGCAAGCCAAACATACATCTATCATTCCTTAACAACTCTCAGGTTTTGCGTAAACTCCTATACGATCGTCTGTCGATAAAAGGTAACTCCTTCCAGGGTTTTCCTTCAGCAAGAGTGTGCTTGCTTCTTGGTAGGTCCTGGGGCCTGTGGGTTATGGCCCATCTCATCACTTGTGAACCTTGAACTCATCATCGCGGGCAACTGATCGTTATTCCAACATTCAACTTCCAACTTCCTAGCATACTTAAAATCCATCCAATTGTAATGTCTTTCTTCCTTCTATTGGCACCAAACCAGGACATGATTACTCAGACTCATCATGGAATTTCCATTGATCCATATTTCCAACATATACCTCCTTTATATCCAATAGTAATTCATCTCTTCATCCTCGTGGGATATCCAACATATCGAGATAAAACTTATACTTACGAAGTCCATACTCCACTTCGTGGAACATTATTATCCTTTCCAGGATCAAGCGTCCTTACGGGGAAATATTGGCCATCCCTGCATGGCACTTCTTCAACTGGGAAATGTGAAACACATCATGAACTCCTGACAGTGCTTCGGGTGACTCCAACTTGTTGGCCACTTCTCCCATACGCTCCAAAACTCGGTATGGTCCTACAAATCTCGGGGCTAACTTTCCCTTAACTCCAAATAGTTTAACTCCTCGCAGAGGGGACACACGAAGACATGCTCTATCTCCAATTTCATAGACTTCCTCCTTACATTTTTGAGTCTGCATAACTCTTCTGCCTGGACTGAGCTACCTTCAGTATATCTCGAATCAACTTAACATTCTCTTATGACTCCTTGATCACATTTGGTCCAAACAACTGACGGTCTCCAACTTCATCCCACATCAACGGTGTCTGGTTCCTTCTCCCATACAAAGCTTCAAAAGGGGCCATCTTCAAACTGGCTGGGTAACTGTCGTTGTATGAGAACTCCACGTAAGGTAGATTATCATCACTACTAGATCCATAATCTAGCGCACATGCTCTCAACATGTCCTCCAGAATCTGATTGACTCTCTTGATTTATCCATCTGTCTGCGGATGAAAGGCTGTACTGAACTCTAGCCTAGTACCCAAAGTCTGGTGCAGCTGATTCCAAAACTTTGAGGTAAACTGTGTTCCTCTATCTGATACGATGGTCCTCGGAACTCCATGCAGACATACGATCCTGGTCAAATATATCTTGGCCAACTTTGCACTTGTATAGGTGGTTTTCACTGGGATAAAATGAGCCACTTTGGTCAAGCGAATCAACTACTACCCAGATAGAGTCATATCCCGTTCGGGTTCTGGGAAAATCCGGTAATGAAATCCATGCCAAGCTTATCCTACTTCCATTCGTGTATCGGCATAGGCTGTAGTAATCCTGCTGGCTTCTGATGCTCTGCTTTTACTCTCTCTGGCATACATCACCTACGACTACATACTCCGCAATATCCTTCTTCATACCAGTCCACCAGAAACGCTCCTTACATCTTGGTGTTTCCAGGGCGAATCGAGTATGGTGAGTCATGAGCCTCCTTAAGTATTAACATCCTGATCTTTGCATTATTGGGCACATATACACGATCCTCAAACCATAAGATGTCGTGCTCATCCTTACGAAAACCTTTGGCCTTTCCTCTGCTCATCCTCTCTTTTAACTCAGAAATCTCTTTGTCATCCTTCTGAGCTTCATGGATCTTTCCCAACAAGGTAGACTGAACTTCCATTGTTGCAACAAAACCTTTGGGAACAATCTCCAACCGAAGTTCCCTGAGATCCTTGGCTAACTCCTTCGGTAAATCCCCACTTATGAGGGTATTCATCCTGGTGTTCTTTATGGTTGTGTCCTATTTCTCCACAAAGTTTGCATGCACAAGATTTCTTCATATCATTTCCATAAGGCGTCAACTTCTGGGACACAAGCCGAGACTTTAGAAGAGTCAACTTAATTCTTCCCAAAAGGTTACTCCTTGCCATCCATTGATGGTTTGGTACATCCTCCACTAGGTAGCAGCACCTCTTTCAAAGCATTGAAGAGCATGCTGGGCCATATCCTTTCCGGCTATAGGGTTATTCTCCATATGATCCTCCATGTTCTGAATCCATTGGTCCATCTCCAATTGACTCATCGGTCCAGAAAATATAAGCTCATCTCCATTCATCCTCTATTGGGCCCATGGGTTTGGGGTGGGATAAGAGAGATCGAGAGGGATGCACACAGTACAAACAATAGTTTTGAAAAGACAGGTTTTATTGTGGCTGTCGGAAAAACAACAAACAAATGACAGCTCACAAACGTCGCATCTAACGTAGGTACAACGGGGTTTGGTCTTCTAATGGTCAATAAATCTTCAACGTCGCCAAACTCTTCAAGTCTTGTTCATGTCTCTGATGGCTCCTTCTGATCATGCTTGTCCTTCTCAAGTTCTTTTGCCAAATCATCTCTGTTGACGCGAAGTTTCTCCTAACATCCTTTAATATTCTGGAGTTGCGTTCCAAACTTCTGGGTTTCAACCTCCTTGACATGAACCATGGTCCTAATGTCCTTCAGTTCCTGAAAAATCTCCGGTATCTCGAGGTCTTACTCCTCCCGCTTGGCTACTTTCAGCTTCAAGGTCCTGAGTTCTTCACGAAATACTTCCTTGTCAAAATACTGCTTCTTGTAGGTCCATCTTAACTGCTTGATGTAACACTCCACATCCTGGTGATACACCTGCTAAGGTTAAACTTCGTCTTTTGCTGATAGGTGCTCTGAGGGAGTCCTGGACTAGGGGGTGTCCGGACAGCCGGACTATCATCGTCGGCCGGACTCCAAGACTATGAAGATACAAGATTGAAGACTTCGTCCCGTGTCCAGATGGGACTTTCCTTGGCGTGGAAGGCAAGCTTGGCAATACGGATATGTAGATCTCCTACCATTGTAACCGACTCTGTGTAACCCTAGCCCTCTCCAGTGTCTATATAAACCGGAGGGTTTTAGTCCGTAGGACACACAACCATTACAACAATCATACCATAGGCTAGCTTCTAGGGTTTGGCCTCCTTGATCTCGTGGTAGATCCACTCTTGTACTACCCATATCATCAATATCAATCAAGCAGGAGTAGGGTTTTACCTCCATCGAGAGGTCCCAAACCTGGGTAAAAACATCGTGTCCCTTGTCTCCTGTTACCATCCGCCTAGACGCACAGTTCGGGACCCCCTACCCGAGATCCGCCGGTTTTGACACCGACATTGGTGCTTTCATTGAGAGTTCCACTGTGCCATCACCGATAGGAAGGATGCCTCTTCCCGTCTTCAAAGACGGTATCTTCACCAAAGGAGCCTTGGCCGCCGGCCAAACTATCCGTCTGGGTGGTTTTCTCATGACCGCCTGTTCGGCCACCGCTTCGACGATGACCTCTCGGGTCATCAAAAGCAATCTTCACGTCAACTCGGAATTCGCCGAGCAGTTGGATCCAATAGAGCTCTCGTCCATAAATGAGCTCTTGGATCGCATCGCCGCCCTGGGAGTCGCTACAGACCACGATCAGATTGGGCTTAAAACCGATCTGAGAGAGATTAACTCTCCCCAGGTTACCCACCACGTCACGGTGGTAGAGGAACAACGCGGCGACTCTTCTCCTGTATTGAAAACTAGTCATGTCCGGGCTTCCAAACCCTCCATGCCGGATTCCCGCAGGGGGACGGACTTCGATCAAGCACTGAACCTAAAGTCAGGCATCGGACCGGACTCATTGGACAACGTCCAACAATCCAAGCTTCCAAATTTAGAAGCTTCTCGGCCCTTGAGCCTCGAGATGGGTAGGATTTCGGATTCAATTCCACCCACCCACCCAGACATATGTGATCTATCTCAAATCTGGCAAGAGCCCGCTGAAACAGTACATCATTACTGGGCCAGATTCCTCCTGGTTATGGACAGGATAAAGGACTGCCGAGAGGAAAATGCAATTTCAATTTTCTGCAATAATTGCACGGACGAGGGAATCCTGAACGCCGCCAGTCGCCGTGAAATTACACGTTTCACCGACCTGGCGTCCATAGTACGAAAGTACTGTGCGATGGAGAGTTTCCGGAAAACCGAAACTAAGTTCTGGGACAATCCGGCCCCGAATACAACCCTAGTCCGTAACAAAAGGGTGCATCACACTCAGGCACCAGGTACAAAAACCAAAAAGCAAAAACCCCATAAAGGGCACGGAACCGTACTGGAGGGATGGCTCAGCGGACCCTGTAAAATTCACAATACAGAAGGCGCCACCCCAACACATAGCCTTCGAGCATGTTGGATATTGCGGCAGGTGGCCAAAAGTGGCGAGGAGATTCTAGCCCCGGAAAACCACTCCAATAGTACCAGTACGGTGTCAACAGTCTTCGAGACTTTCGCATCAAATAATATGCGAAAACGAACAATCTGCAGCCCCGCTGAAGTCTACCAAGTAGCAGCAACAAATCCATGGAGTGACACGGCCATCACCTTCAACGCCAGCGATGAACCTAAATTTCGAACAGCCCGAGCACCAGCCGCATTGGTCCTCAGTCCAATAGTGGACGACTTTCGTCTCACCAAGGTACTCATGGATGGCGGCAGCGGACTAAACCTCATCTACGAGGAAACTCTTCAAAAAATGGAAATAGACTGGAGCCGCATTGAGCGAAGCAGCACAACCTTTAGAGGAATAATCCCTAGCCGGGAAGCGCGCTGCACAGGAAAAATCACACTTGATGTGGTGTTCGGCTCGCTGGACAATTACAGGTCCGAAGAGGTCACGTTTCAAGTGGCCCCGTTCAGCAGCGGATATCACGCTATACTGGGACGAGAGGCATTCACAATTTTTCAAGCCATACCCCATTACGGGTACATGAAGCTTAAGACGCCTGGGCCCGGCAGAATAATCACTCTCGCTAGTGATCCGGACGTAGCACTCCGCGCCGAAAACAAGACAGCTGCATTAGCCCTGGAGGCACTATCCGAAGCCCTAGCGGCAGAAGAACTCACTGCGCTGCGCTCTACGGTGAATAGGGACGATGTGATACTCGATAAGAGATCCAAGTCCACCTCCTTTAAACCAGCAGATGAAATAGTCAAATTCCAGGTCCATCCAACGGACCCAACAAAGACGGCCTCCATCGGAGCACAGTTGAACCCTGATGTAGATGCCGCACTGCGAGAATTCCTTCGGGAAAATTGGGACATCTTTGCCTGGCACCCTTCAGTTATGCCAGGAATCCCACGCAGATTGGCAGAACACAACCTAAACATCCTAAAAGGATTCAAGCCAGTCAAACAGGCTCTTCGGCGATTTTCTGAACCCAAAAGACAGGCAATGGGAGAAGAGCTAGCCAAACTACTGGAAGCCGGATTCATCAGAGACATTAAACATCCAGACTGGCTAGCAAACCTGGTAATGGTACTAAAGAAGGACAAATCCTGGCGCCTATGTGTCGATTTTAAAGACCTCAACAAGGCCTGCCCAAAGGATCCCTTCCCCCTCCCCCGCATCGGCCAAATAATTGATGCTACTGCAGGGCACGATTCATTGTGCTTCCTTGACGCATACTCCGGCTACCATCAAATCAAGATGGCGGAAGCGGACCAAGCCGCAACGGCATTCATTACTCCATACGGACCATTCTGCTTCAACACGATGCCCTTCGGACTCAAAAACACCGGCGCAACATATCAGCGCATGATTCAGACATGTCTGGCTACCCAGATCGGCAAAACAGTAGAGGCATACGTAGACGACGTAGTCGTCAAAACCAAACACGTCGAGACTCTAGTAGACGATTTGAGGCTCACATTCGATAACCTCCGAGCATATGACATTAAGCTGAATCCGGAAAAATGCATTTTCGGCGTACCAGCCGGAAAGCTCCTGGGCTTCATTGTATCCGGTAGAGGAATTGAGGCAAACCCAGCCAAGATCCGAGCTCTGTCACAGCTGGATATTCCAAAAGACCTCAAACAAATACAAAAATTAACTGGATGCATAGCGGCCCTAAGCCGCTTTATCTCCCGTTTGGGAGAGAAGGCATTGCCCCTCTATCGCCTCCTCAGGCGCACCGAACACTTCGAGTGGACGGATGCTGCCACTGCCGGACTCGAAGAAATAAAATCCATATTGGCAACAAATCCGGTCCTGGCTACGCCTAACCTGGGCGAACCAATGTTGTTATACATCGCGGCAACACATCAAGTTGTAAGCGCGGTACTCGTCGTCGAACGAGAAACAGAAGGGCATAAATTCCCTCTTCAAAAACCAGTGTACTACCTATCCACTGTCTTAACTCCCTGCAAGTCCCGTTACCCGCACTATCAAAAGATAGCGTATGCGGTGTTCATGGCATCCTGGAAGCTCCGACACTACTTTCAAGAGTGTTCGATAACAGTGGCCTCCGAAGTACCCCTCAACGACATTATAAACAACCGCGACGCGACGGGCCGGATTGCAAAATGGGCCATTGAGCTCTTACCATTTGATATAACTTACAAACCTAGGCGAGCAATAAAGTCGCAGGTCTTGGCTGACTTTGTCACTGAATGGACTGAAGCCGAACTCCCTAAAGAGTACGACACATACTCCAATTGGATTATGCACTTCGACGGCTCCAAAATGTTGGCCGGCTTGGGGGCTGGCGTCGTACTAACATCCCCAACCGGGGACACAGTCCAATACGTACTTCAGATAATGTACACGGACTCCAACAATGCAGCCGAATACGAGGCCCTCCTACATGGCCTCCGGATGGCAATCTCCATGGGCATTCAACACCTAGAGGTGCGCGGGGATTCAAACCTTGCAATATCCCAAGTAAATGGAGACTTTGACGCCAAGGATCCAAAAATGGCAGCCTATCATAACGCTGTCCTAAAAATGTCAGCTCGGTTTGAAGGACTTGAATTCCACCACGTAGCCCGGGATAATAACCAAGCAGCCGACGTCTTGGCACGCATCGGCGCAAAACGCGACGCTGTCCCTCCAAACATCTTCCTAGAACGGCTCTTTAAGCCATCCGTACAATGGGAAGAGGAGTCCGGAAATAACATCCCAGAAGCAGCTGCACCACCCAACACAGAACGATCTGACATAATCGACGACTCAGCCAATGAAATAACACCTTCAGCCCACGAAATAATGGCAGTAATTGCCCCGTGGACAGAACCATTCCTAGCCTACCTGATTAGGCAGGAGCTTCCCGAAGACCAAAACGAGGCTCGCTGCATAGTTCGGCGGTCTAAAGCCTACAAGGTCCATGAGGGGGAACTTTACAAGAAAAGCACAACCGGAGTCCTTCAAAGGTGTATCTCCGAAGAGGAAGGGCGAAACCTTCTTGCTGAAATTCATGCCGGACTAGGCAGACACCACGCCGCAGCCCGGGCCCTGGTAGGCAAGGCATTCCGTACAGGATTTTATTGGCCGACGGCCCGGGCAGATGCTCAGGACTTAGTGCAAAGGTGCGTCGGTTGTCAGCTCTTTGCTAATCAGAGCCATATGCCACCCACCGCTCTCAAAACTATACCCATTACCTGGCCGTTCGCGGCCTGGGGGCTTGACATGGTTGGACCCCTTAAAGGGGGAACCCACAAGCAAAGGTACCTATTGGTCATGGTGGACAAATTCACCAAATGGATAGAGGCCAAGCCAGTTAAAGCGGCAGAGTCCGGACCAGTGATAGACTTCATATCCGGGGTAGTACACCGTTATGGTGTCCCCCATAGCATCATTACCGATAACGACACGAACTTCATGGCCGATGAGGTTAAATTATGGTGCAAAAATATGGGCATTAAGCTCGATTACGCTTCAGACTATCACCCTCAAACCAACAGTCAAGTGGAACGAGCAAATGGTCTAATAATGAGCGGCATTAAACCCAGACTAGTGCGGTCCCTTACGGAATCTGACACGCACTAGGTAGAGGAGCTTGACTCCGTACTCTGGGGGCTGCGGACAACGCCCAACCGTACTACCGGATTCACACCATTTTTTATGGTATACGGCGCAGAGGCAGTTTTGCCCTGCGACATCATTCATGACTCACCTCAAGTGCGCATGTACGAAGAAAGAGAAGCCGAGCTGGATCGGCAGGACAGCTTGGACGCATTGGAGGAAGAACGCGACGTCGCCAAGGCTCGTTCCGCATTCTATCAGCAGCAGGCTCGAAGATATCAAAGCAGAGAAGTATGGGCTAAGACTTACAATGTTGGCGAACTAGTTCTACGCCTGCCGGACAAGAAGAAGGACAAAATCAAGCCCAAATGGGAGGGACCCTTCATTATCGATCAAGTCCTGACCGGCGGAGCGTACCGTCTGCGAAATGCATCAGACAACCGACTCGAGCCGAACCCATGGAACGCAGCCCGCCTCCAAAGATTCTACGCCTAGCGCCGGACTAAGAGTTCGTCTCCTTCCCCCGTCAAAACTTTTACACTTCAGCTGTCTTTCGTTTCTCTCTTTTCTCTCACCCTTTTCATAAAAGCCCTTAAAGGCCTACTTGCGCATTGTTCGCACACGCTTGATGTGCTATCCGCACTCATTATACCTGGGGGCTTCTTTACCAGAAGCTTACTTATAAGGGCTTCATGCCCAGCACATGTGTCAAACTTCCACATGTACCTTTTATTCACCATTATATGCATCGATATAACTTAAGTTTTGGCCAAGCTGGGTTGCCTGGCTCCTGTGCTTACCCCTACATTCCCGATTGTTCGGCTAGGAGGTAAATGGAGCACCTCTGCGATTGTTACTGCCGGGTCAGCCGGATGTGTACCTCAGACTGGGTGAAGCCGAAAGCTAGCGTTCTTAAGGGAATATTTGGTCGGTGACTTGAAAGATGATTTTTTACCTATTTATTTATCTGCCCCCAGATGTTTTCCTGCTCTTTTCGCAGTCCGGACATGCACTTTAGGGCATGCCTCCCAGGGAAAGGAACCCTTAACGGAACTATTCTCCCTGGAAGATGTTTCTTACTAACCATGTAATATAACATAACTAGTTGGGCACTTGTCTGATAAAGCACTAATGACCCCTACGCCTGGTCTCCATGCATGCCCCGGTTTTTTCTTAACCGAGAAGGTATTCGGACACACTCCGGACTCTAGGGTCCCGAGATTGAAGCGAAAAGGTCGGCAAAGACAAACGATCTACAATCCGGCTAGAAGGCATTTTGCATGTCATTTTACAATACATTGTCAAATCCACTGACTGTATTCCTCCTCAATCCCGTCTAACAGGCTGTCTAATTTACAATCCCGTTGGGAGTATTTAGCGGCCAACTCTACTTGGCCGTACACTAAACTCATAGGGATCTCCTTCCCATCGGGCCCCACAGGTCCGACCTCGGCCATGTGGTTGAGATCCGCCTTCTTGTACCGCGTCTTCACCATGGCCCAGGCCTCCCTGGCACCTTGGCGGCAGGCCGATATCTTCCATAAACGGAAGCACTGCGGCGCTCCCTGAAGCTTCTCCGCAAGCTCTCCAAGGCCCTCGAGTAGGGAGAGGGACGGCCATAAAGCCTGGACGACGCCGCTCATCGCCTGCCGAACTCGTTCGAGCAGTTGCACCAGCTCGGGAAGTTGATCACCCGTTGATACGGGCATCTCCTCTGCAGGGCGACCTGTGAGCACACCTACAGACATATTTCTATCAATTGACTTCCTCGCCGAACTCTTCTTTTCAAAGGAGTTCGCTCAAGCACTAACTATAGATGCCGCGGCGAAGCCGCTGATTCTCCTTCACGGAGCCAGACAGCTCGGCCTGAACACCTTTCAGCTCCTCTCCAAGCTGGGCGTGGGCATCCTGGAGTTTGTTCCTTTCCTGCTGCACCTTCGTCAGCACCCTCTCGCCAGCCTTCAGCTGGCGCAGTAGTTGTTGCTTGTCCGGATCCAGTCCGACAACATCTGCAATATCATTGTCAGACTTACACGCACGCCGCACACCGCTTATCTTTTTGAAATAATGTGTTACCAGGAGGGGTCTCTGTGTTTCCTCCTGCGCCAGCGAGCGCGGCCTCAAGTTGGGCCTTGCACTCTTGTAGCTCCTGGGACAGTTGGGTATTCTTCTCTGTAAGATCCTGCATATCAAATGATCCTTAAATCAGTTACTCTAACTACTTTAAGTCTCGGGGGCTACTGGCATATACAGCTATTAAAATCTCTTACCCGTATGTCTTTTACATACTGTTCCGTGGCTCTGGTCAAACCATCTTGAGCAGCACGGAGGTGCGCGTCCCCCGCGTTAAAGGCATTCAACACCTCAGGGGAGAAGCACTCGTCACGTAAAACTGTCCGGCGACGCCTATGGTTCATGGCGCTCTCCACCTCAGACTTGGTGGCGGACAGTCTGTCGGCGTCCTCCGTTGGAGGAGTATCCGCCTCGCGCCTTGCGCTCGCTTCCCCCTCCAGACCAGGTGTTGGAGCCTGGCTGGCAGAGGCTTGGTTGGCAACCTCTCCGCCCGCAGTCCGGTGAGCACTCTTTCTCCTGCAAAAGTTATGAGCATTCAAACGCCTCCTAGGAACTTTGTCCTAAACAATGGTCGCGAGCTATACTGTTGCGGTGACGTTTTGATTTGTACCGCACCCCTCTTCCGCCTGCGGGGCCGGACTGTCCCCTGTGGGTCAGCCGCCGCAGGTTCGGCTTCCTGCCTTGAAGGTACCTCCTGCGAGATACCATTGTATACGGTGGTCAGAAAAGCGCAAGGACGAAATAATGGTGTCATGACTTCGGTCACAATCACCTGGGGAGCCGGAGATAGGCCGGGGTAGTCAGCCGTACTGGCGACTAGAGCATTATCCATGCTGAGCTGGTGAAACACCCCGTCAATTAGCTCCACCTTTATGTCCGGATCCTCTTCGGAGGACGGATCAAGGGATCTTTCTGGATCCTTGGGCTGTGGGGCCGGACTATATATGCTCTCCACAGTCCGGCGCAGATCCTGCGTCAAAACCATAAAGTAAGGCACTTAACCTTGAAAGTGTGGGTCGGATAAATGAACATCCGCTTACCCAGCTCCGAGGGTTGTTCATGGAGAACCCATTCAATGGGCTCGTCTGGAGGAAGTCCTCCTTCTCCCCCTTGTACAGGCCGGACAAAATCTTCACCAGATCTTCGGCCGATCCCGGCCCTCGGCGGCCATGACGAGTGACATCATTCTCCCCGTTGAAATCCCACATGGGGTGGCCCCTGTATTGCAGCGGCTGCACCCCCCGCATAATGCACGTGGCCATGACTCCAATCATGGTCAGTCCGGAATGGGCCAGTAACCTTATTCGGCCCATCAAATAATGGACGCTCTTGTCTTCCTCCAGCTGAGGGCTCCGCAGGCGCCAGCTCAGGCGTTTCTTCAAAGGAGCATTGCTGAACTCCGGGAAGCCGATCCAAACAGGGTCCGGCAGTGGAGCGTCTTCTACATAAAACCATTCTGAAGGCCAGTCTTCGGACGCCTTCTTAGGGGTTTCGGATGGATATCCGGTCCCGGCGATGCGCCATATTTCGGCACCGCCCACTTGATATATTGACCCCCCGTGAGAGCGGGGTACGAGGCAGAATAGCCTCTTCCACAGCGCAAAGTGGGGCTCGATGCCCAGGAATAGCTCGCAAAGAGCTACGAAACCCACGATATGCAGAATAGAGGCGGGCGTGAGGTGATGGAACCGGAGTCCGTTGAACTCCAGGAGCCCGCGGAGGAACGGATGTACAGGAAATCCGAGCCCCCTTATCAGATAGGGGACGAAGCATACCCGCTCCCCTTTATTGGGACTTGGGGTGGCCTCCGCTTGCTTCCCAACTTTGTAGGTGGCCAGCCCGGCTCGAACCGGGACCATAAAGGCCGGAGGAAGATATCCCTCCACTTGGAGCGTCACCAGCTCGTTGTGCGGGACAGAACATTTCCTCCAATCTCCTGGCAGAGGGCTAGGAGCGCGAGAGGAGGAGCCGCGTCGACGGTCCATGATGGAATGGATTTTTGGTCAGAGGCGCTCCGATGAGTACTCGCGGAAGGAAGATGGTGTGGTTTGTATCTGGATCCTTGCCTCTCTTATAGGCAGGTTATTTGCGCAGCTAGGGGGTAAATCATAAAAGATACCCTGGCCTTTCGCATTCGTGCGACGCGTGGAAGAAGGCCATTATTGGGCGTGGAAGCCAAGGAGCGCAACATTTGTAAGGGAGCCGGACACTATTCGGCAAGCACATGGAATCTGGAGGAGAATCCGCCTTGCAACACCGAAGACTATATACGCGCTGGACTTATCGTCATTAAAGCCTGGTTCGGGGGCTACTTAGGGAGTCCTGGACTAGGGGGTGTCCAGACAGCCGGACTATCATCGTCGGCCGGACTCCAAGAATATGAAGATACAAGATTGAAAACTTCGTCCCGTGTCCGGATGGGACTTTCCTTGGCGTGGAAGGCAAGCTTGGCAATACGGATATGTAGATCTCCTACCATTGTAATCGACTATGTGTAACCCTAGCCCTCTCCGGAGGCTTGCTTCTAGGGTTTGGCCTCCTTGATCTCGTGGTAGATCCACTCTTGTACTACCCATATCATCAATATCAATCAAGCAGGAGTAGGGTTTTACCTCCATCGAGAGGGCCCGAACCTGGGTAAAAACATCGTGTCCCTTGTTTCCTGTTACCATCCGCCTAGACGCACAGTTCGGGACCCCCTACCCGAGATCCGCCGGTTTTGACACCGACATGCTTCATCAGCTTTCTACCATCCAATACTTCCGAATGCATGCTTAACTCAACACGGTAATAATAGCATAAAAGAGTGATAACCTCTTGGATATCCAAATTTCTGCCCTGGTCATTGACATGAAATTTTATTCCATAGTTGATATCTCCTGCCTTAGGGTTTTCTTGACAGAACTTTGAGTTCTAATGCTCCATGTTCAGGTCTTTCTCCGATACTCCTTGATCTCGGGTATTGACAGCTTCCATAGTCTATCAAGTTCCATAAGTGTAGCCTTCCTTGGTCATACCAAATCTAGAAATTTCGTATTCTCCTAGTCTTCGAAGTCTTTATCCGTCGTAGTTTCCATCATTATAATGCTCGGTAAAATCCTCTTCATTCCGAAGTGGTCTTAGTTGTCCGATATCTGGTCCTTCTTGGAATGGTCTCATCATTCGAATCTTCGAGGGGTCAAAAGGGGAAAGGGGTATGGTCTCACTAAAATGGAATATTTGAATAAGCTCAGAAGAGAAGAGAGGTAAAAGATCCTTTTGAAAAGAAAGTTGTAGAGAAAAATCTTTCCTATGGGCTTGCCAGTTTCTAGGGTCACATCCTACAGTCAACATGTGCTCTGATACCATCTTGTAGCGACCCGACCCGAATGGATCAAGTCTCTGTGCTTAAGTGTCATCCCTGGATCGGTATGCTGACACACACAGTACTCGAGGATTTATAACAGAGGTAAATCACATGTATAAAGTAACGTAAATACTATTACCTCAATCCAAATAGCGGAAGTAACAAGGTTGTGGATTCCCATAAACACCAACGACAAAGTTGAGTGTAGAAATCGTAACCCTAACGTAGCACTTACTCGTCATAAGATCCTGCAACATGAGACGTTGCAGCCACAAAGGGTCAGTACATTGAATGTACTGGCAAATTCACACCATAGAGTAATGATGAATAAAGGCTATCACTACATGCATATTTGGCTGGTGGAAAAGCTCTATGGTTACAGTTTTGCGTAAAGCCAATTTTTCCCTACTGTAAAGGAATAAATTTTATTTAACTATCATGGTGGTTGTTAAACATTGAGAATTGTTGACAGCATTCTCAATCCCAATTAAGTAACATCATCATTAAAACCCAACAAGATTAATTAAAGTAACATGATGAGATTCACATGATAATCCAAGTACTAGATACTCAAAACGTCCATAACCAGGGACACGGCTAATCATGATTAGTTTATACACTCTGCAGAGGTTTACGCACTTTTCCCCACATGACTCGATCTCCTCTGTTGGTTTTCTCACACTACATGGTGTTTGAGAAACGAATGACCGAGACATAGTCTTTCAGAAGCGCTAGCACCTTACGATGGGTAGACTGGTACACCTACTTTCCTCTACATCTGCTAGTCTACCACTGTAAGAGTTCGCACGACTTAATCAACTATGCTAGAGCCCATAATAGCATGTGGCTGCACACGGAAGTTTCTAGCATGAATAATATTATGATCCCTTTGAGCCTGGGTGGCGGTCCATAAAAAAAAGGCAATCCTGGTCTACCCAGGTGCCTAGACAGGCAATCCTGGAATAACCAGGTACCTCAATCCACCCAGATGTGTATTAAAGTTTCCACCTTAAATAAACCATTAATTAACAATCTCACATCTGTCATGGAAATTCACTCAAACCCAATCCACGTCTACGAGCATAGCATGGCATAATAAGCAAACGTAGAAGTAACTCCCAAGGGTTTGATAATAAAACAGGTAATAGGTGCTACCTCAATCTACTTCCCAAAACCCACAATTTAATTAGATCCTAATCATGCAATGTTTGAGGATTGATCTAATGCATAAAAACTGGGTAATAAGGGATATGATCAAAGTGTGAACTTGCCTGCAATGTTGATGAAGATGATTCGCACTCAAAACTCTTGATAGTTCTACTCGTCACACTCCGGTCAATCTATCGTGAGCAAGAAATAGTAACCACACATAAGCAATCACTCAAAAGATCGGAAAGAACAAAGAGTACAATTCGGAAAACATCAAAACCAAGCGAATAACTCTTGCAACATAAAACAATTCCTAACAGTACCAAAATTTAGTGAATTTTGCCTTATCAGAAAGTTTAGTTCAAGAGCTTCGATTTGCAAAAAGAATCAACTCAAACGGAGTTATAAAACTCAAGTTACGATCAAACAAAGTTCAAATTCAAATCTGATCTAATTCAAATTTAAACTTTCAAAAACATGTTTGAGTTGGATTACTGGATAGAGGAGATCGTAACGAAGAAGTGGGTTTTGGTTTCATTGGATTTGGATAAACGAGCAAAAAGTTGTGAGCGTTTGAAAACTAGGGGCCAATCTGTAAATAAATATATTCACGGATAGGTCTCTGACGTAAATAAACAGAAAAAGAAAAGACTAAATAGTGAACATCGGTGCCGAGCGCTAACTAATGAAAACCGTTCGCTAAAAAGATCTAAACAGAAAACGTTCATTATCTAACAAAACCTAAAAATTATAAAACCGATATGGAAGAAAACCGATCTATATACAGAAAAACCGGTGGGTTTTCTCAGTATATACCAGATCGGTGAGATGAACCGGCGGCGACGGTGGCTTTCTCCGGTGAGGCGGGGCAGTGGCGACGGTGAGCTCCCCGTGGCGCGGCTTCGCGACGAGGGGCGAGGGCGGCGAGGTGGCGGAGGTGGCGCGGGCGGAGTGCGGCGACAGCGGTGGTGCAGAGCAGCAGCGACGGTTGACAACGGCGGAGGTGGCTGCGGGAGGAGGCGGCGGTGCGAGCAGAGAGGCAAACGGGGCCGGGGCCTCGGGATTTATAGGGGAGGGGAGGAGGTGGCGTGGAGGAGGGGGTAGAGGAGGCCGGAGGCGGCACGGCGTCCATGGCGGCACGGCGGCGGACTCGGGACGAGTCCCGGTCGGGGACGGGAGCGAGCGGCTCGCTGGGCTGGGCTTTGGCCTGGCAGGAGCTGGGCCGACCCAGTTCGGCGGTGGGAAGTTTTTTTTTAAACAGACAAACAAAAACAAAAATAAAAACAAAAGAAAGATAGAAATATTATATAGGCATATAATATATCAAATTTTTTAGAAAAAGATTTTCTACAACATGAACATTATTCTAGCTTCAAATAAAATACATAAAAATTCTTATAAATCAAACACTGCTGCTACTCTCATAAAATCCAACGAAAATCATTTTAAAAATACCAAAATGAATTCAAATTTATTTTTCTCCAATTTTCTATTGTAGGGAATCATGTTACCCTAATTTCTGTATATTTTATTTTTGGAAAAAAATAATTTGAATAAAACTCCAATAACTCCAAATTGAAAATAAATTCAAAGGAACTTTAAATTGGATTTCTTTTAAACTCCAACTCATATTTCATATGTTTTGAAGAAGTCATTTTATCTTCTCTCATGAAAATCATTGAGTTGCATGAAGTTTAAGAATTGGAAATAATTCCAAATGAAAGTCAAATCTTCTCAAAACCCTTTCATTTAATAAAATGGAAGAAGTCATATCATCTTCGCTCAAGGGTTTTGTGTTTGAGAAGTATTTGAATCCATGGAGATCAAAAAGCAAAGGTGAAAGTTTGGGAAAGTCCTTTTATTCCCTCTCATTTAACTTTCAAACAGTTTCGAATTCACCCACTTTCAGTCAATCAATCGCACAACAATCAATCAAACAATCAAATCTATCTATTTAATATAACGTTCCAAAATTTAGAATTTTGGGATGTTACAAATGGCTCAATTAGTTTTTGTTCTAGTTGTTTATACTTTGCTTATTTTATTGCTATTGTTGACCATGAAAATGAGCTTGCATATTTTATTTAGTTGGTTCTAAGTAGTTTTGATGCATGATATAGCCTCCAGGCACTTGTGGGAGTAGTTGCTATCAATTATGTTGAGTTTTGTTCACCTCTTATAAGTTGTCTAAATTGTTTAAAAAAAGAAAGATGTTTCGGAGGATGCTCTCAGGAGGCTCTTCAAGCTAGAGCGCGGCAAGACACGCATACCACGAGCCCAAACAAGGTTCTCTGCGGGATGCTGATGTGAAAGCTTGTCAGTGGCTATGTCTAACCTAATTCCAAGTGTATATATTCTGTCTTCCAGAGGAAAAAAAATTAGAGAGAAAGTTTTATCGCATTTTACTATACGGAGACGCCGCCACCTCCTGTTCTTTGTTGGGAACCCTAATTTGGAGTCCGTTCGAGGCTCCAAAGAGAGGGATTCGTCAGCCACGTCATCGTCAACCTTTCTCCATCAACATTTCATGATTCTCATCACCGAGAGTGAGTAATTTCTTTGTAGGCTTGTTGGACAATGACGAAGATGAATGAGATTTCTTATGTAATCGAGTCAAATTGTTAGGGCATGATCCCTAGTATCCACCAAGTTCTGACATTGATGTTGGTATGGCTTCACTATGCTTAATGCTTGTCACTAGGGCCCCGAGTGCCATGTTTTCAGATCTGAACATTTATGCTTTTCATGATTATATAATGGATATGTTGATCTTATCTGCAAGTTGTACACACCTATTATTGTTTCAAACCACAAACCCTAGTGACAATAATTGGGATACTCTCCGGGAATGACTGTAATTTGAGGAGTTCATATATTCACCGTTTGCTAATGCTTTGCTCCGGTTCTCTATTGAAAGGACCGTCTGAATTGCCCTTAGTTTCCAATAGGATCTCGCTGCCACGGGAGGGTAGGACAAAAGATGTCATGCAAGTTGTTACCACAAGCACATATGACTATATACGGAATACATGCCTACATATGATTGACGAATTGGATCTGTTGTGTATCGCTCTAGGTTGTGGCTGTTACATATTGAATTTCATCCAAATATCCAACACTCATCCATTGCCTACACTTTTATAATATTGTCTTTGCTCAATTCACTATTACTCATGTTATTCCAATTGCTACAAAACTACTATCACGGCTACTGTTACCACTGCTTTCACTGCTATCATATTACTGTGCTACTAATAAATTGGTGCAAGGAAGTGATTCTCAGGTGTGGTTGAATTGACAACGCAACTGCTAAGGCTTATATATATATATATATATATATATATATATATATATATATATATATATATATATTCTTTCGCTCCCCTTGTGTTGATTCAATAAATTTGGGTGAAATACTACCCTTGAAGACTGTTGCGGTCTTCTATACTTGTGCGTCATCACCCCCTTGTAGCACACCAAATCATAAGGCCTTGTTCGGTTCAAGAGTGTTTAATACTCTAGTGGATTTAATCCTCTAGAGGATTGGGTGATCCCCCACCCTGCACCAGGAACAAATACAAGTCGCCATGCAATCCATGTTAATTATTATGCATTCAGTTAACCCTTTGTGCAGCTAGATAGAGAACAAAGAGTAGACATGGGAGAAGCACATAGAGAGACAAAGAGAGAACCAACCTGAAGGTCTTTTCCCCGGTAGCCTCCTCTTCTCCGGCGTGAGGTGGCGGCGGAGATTGGTCAAAGTCCAGCTAGGGTATCGGCCGGGCTCCATGGTTGTCTGGGTTGCCGCCGAGCTTGTGCCGCTTCCCTTGAATGTTGTGCCGATAGTTGAAAAGGGGAGTAGTGATGGGGAACGAAGCATGAAAATAATTTTTTCCTATGAACACCCAAGACCTAATCTAGGAGATCCAAAGCAATGAGAGGGGAGTGTGTCTACATAACCTTGTAGACCGAAAGCGGAAGCGTACATAACGCGGTTGTGTAGTTGTACTCTTCGCGATCCAATCACAATCCAATCCGATCTAGTGCCGAACGGACGACACCTCCACGTTCAGCACACGTGCAGCTCGATGAGGTCTCCTCCTTGATCCAGCAAGCAAGAGAGGAGAAGTAAATGGTATCTCAACCAGCATGACGGCGTGGTGGAGATGGTGGTGGTGCAATCCCGGCAGGGCTTCGCCAAACACTGCTAGAACCAATCGAAGGAGAAAACGGAGTTTTGGGAGAGGTAGGTTTGCCGCTGGGGCGCGGGATTTTGTGTCCCTAGCCTCTCCCTCCCCCACACTATTTATAGGAGGCAAGAGGGAGGGTTGGGGCGCAGCGTTGACCCATCCTCCAAGGGAGGGGGTGCCGGCCTAGGGAGGAATCCTCCCTCCCCCAGGCACCTAGGGGGGTGCCTTCCCCCTTAGGACTCTTCCCCTTTTCCTTATTCTAGGCACCTGGGACTTTTGGGGCTGGTGACCCTGGCCCATGGAGGCCAGGGTGCACCCCTACAGCCCATGTGGGCCCCCGGGGCAGGTGGACCACTGGACCCCTTTTGGCACTCCCGATACAATACCGATAATGCCCGAAACTTTTCCGACGACCAAAACATGACTTCCTATATATGAATATTTACCTCCGGACCATTTCGGAGCTCCTCGTGATGTCCGAGATCTCATCCGGGACTCCGAACGACATTCCGTTACCTATGCACATATCCCAATACTACTCTAGCATCATCGAACGTTAAGCATGCGCACCCTACGGGTTCGAGAATCATGTAGACATGATCGAGACACGCCTCCAGTCAATAACCAATAGCGGTACCTCGACGCCCATATTGGTTCCTACATATTCCACAAGGATCTTTATCGGTTGAACCACGATGTCAAGGATTCAGTCAGTCCCGTATGCAATTCCCTTTGTCCGACGATATGTTACTTGCTTGAGATTCGATCGTTGGTATCTCCATACCTAGTTCAATCTCGTTAGCGGTAAGTCTCTTTACTCATTCCATAATACAAGTTCTTGTGACTAACTCATTAGGCACATTGCTTGCAAGCTCTTTGCAATGTTGTATTACCGAGAGGGCCCAGAGATATATCTCCCCGTCACACGGAGCGACAAATCCCAGTCTCAATTCATGCCAACTCAACAGACACCTTCAGAGATACCTGTAGATCACCTTTATGATCACCCAACTATGAAGTGACGTTTGGATACACAATAAGTATTCCTCCGGTGTCAGGGATTTGAACGATCTCATGGTCTAAGGAGCAGATACTTGACATGATGAAAGATGTAGAAAATAACTAAAGGATATGATGCTAAGCTTACGGTTGGTACTTTTCCATCACATCATTGTCCTAATGATGTGATCCCGTTATCAAATGACAACTCATGTCTACGGTTAGGAAACGTTAACCATCTTTGATCAACGAGCTAGTCTAGTAGAGGCATGGTTGCTTGTATCTGCGTTGGTATTACTCCAAAGAGGAGAGGATGATTGATACGTCTCCAACGTATCTATAATTTATGAAGTATTCATGCCATGTTTACAAAAAAATTATATGGTTTTGGTATGATTTTATTAGAACAAACCCGGGCTGACGCTGTTTTCAACAGAACTACCATGGTGTCATTTTTGTGCAGAAATAAAAGTTCTTGGAATGGTCTGAAAATTTACGGTGATTTTTTGTGGACCAAAAGATACCCCCGAAGCACCGGAGCTGGACCAGGAGGTGACCAAGGAGGCCACAAGCCAGGGGGTGCGTCCTACCCCCCACGGTGCTGTAACCCACAAGTATAGGAGATCAGTTGTAGCCTTTCTCGATAAATAAGAGTGTCGAACCCAACGAGGAGCTAAAGGTAGAACAAATATTCCCTCAAGTTCTATCGACCACCGATACAACTCTACGCACGCTTAACGTTCTCTTTACCTAGAACAAGTATGAAACTAGAAGTACTTTGTAGGTTGTAAGTGCATCTAGTGCCCCTTAGTGATTTTGGTGTATTGAAGACTTATATGTTAAGAGACTGATGCGTTTGTGAGTGTACACATGTCTATAAGTCTATGAGGAGTTTGATATTTACAGAGAAAGTCGACCCCTAAAAATGAAGTTCTTCAACTGAAGACTTTGGATTTCTGAAGACTTTCTGAAGACTTTGAAAGTGAAGAAATTGGTATGACCTTGAAGACTTGGCAATCATTCGAGGAACATGAAGCGTGAAGACTTTTGTTTTCGTAGTTTCATTTTCTCTTTATTGAGTCATAGGAAACACCGTACTGTTAAAGGGGGTCGAGGAAATACTAAGGAAAAATTTCCATGTGATGCTCAACTCAAAATCCTACACCTACCAATCCCTTCGAGTGAATCCATTGGAAATATCATACAGTTCAGTCAATTTCTTCAATAACAGAGACAAAGTTCTTCTGGTTGCTGAGGAATTTGTTCTGACTGAGGAGTTAGGAATTTGCCAGTGCGGATTGCCTACACAGTGTGGAACATGATAGCCCTGAGGAATTTGAGAGTCAAAATTCCGTCCGTTGCTGTGCTATGCGCTAGCTGTCCCAACATATCTACCCACCTAACGGTCATATCATTGAAGGGCATTTATGTCTTATCATGTCAGGCTGCTCCCTAGGCTATAAATAGCCGCCCCTACAACCACTAGCTGGTTGGCTGCTCCGAGGGAAACTAACACTTGTCATTTGAGAGCATCCCATCCTCCGAGGACTTTGAGCGAAAATTATCAAGTGAGGAAAACCCAAACCCAACACACCTACAACCCAAAGTGATTGAGCATCACTGAAGCGATTGATCCTGCATGGATCCGACGCTTGTTACCTTTGAAGATTGTGCTTCTTCCAGACGGTTAGGCGTCATGGTCTAGAGCATCTAAGAGGAATTGTAGATCACCGAGTGACCTAGTCTGTGAAGGTTTGGAAGTCACCTGAAGACTTACCACGAGTGATTGGGCAAGGTCTGTGTGACCTTAGCTCAAGAAGAATACGGTGAGGACTGTGTGTCCTCAGGTTTAGTTACCTAGCCGCTTCAACCAGACGTACAACTGAGACAACAGTTGGAATTGGTCTACCAAATCATTGTCTTCACCAAGCTTACTGGTTCTATTTCCTCAACTCTTTCATTTCCTCATTTCAGTTGTTGTGAGCTTGTTCATATCTGTTTGAAGACTTTGACTGAAGAGTTTCTCAATTTCCTCAGTTCAATTTCTTCAGTCTGTCCGTCTTCATCCCATGTTATCCTGTGCTTACGCTTTCTGTACTCTGTGCTTGTCTTCATTTCGTCATGATGACTATGCTTGTGTTCTGCTATGTTTACTTTTGAGTATTATTTCCGTTGCAAGTAGTTCTTCATTTAGGAATTTCCTCATCTGCAAATTCCTCAGTGAAGAATTCGTAAAATTCACCTATTCACCCCCCTCTAGTCGATATAACGCACTTTCAATTGGTATCAGAGCAAGATACTCCCATGTTCTGTGTGATTTTGGTTTAATCGCCTGGAGTTTTAGTTATGTCGACCACAGGTATGATCAAGGTCTCTACTGGGTGTCCTACCTTTGATGGAATGGACTACCCCTACTGGAAGAATAAGATGCGAATGCATCTTGAGGCAATTGATAACGATCTCTGGTATGTTGTGGAAAATGGTGTTCCCTCAGTCACACCTTCTCTGAACGCTACTGATGTGAAGAGATTCAAGCAACTCGATTCTCAAGCGAAGAATATCATATGTGGCCACCTGAGCAAAGGGCAATATGGAAGAGTGAGTGTTTTGGAAACTGCTAAGCTTATCTGGGATAGGCTGTCCAAAGTGAATGAAGGAGTCTCAACTCAACGTGACTCTCGTGTTGACGTTCTTCGCAATCTGTTCAACCGCTTCAAAAGACTCGACAATGAAAATGTTTAGCAAACCTTCAATCGCCTCACTGACATCTCAAATGAGCTTCAAGCGCTTGGCGCCACTGACATCACCGACCATGAGGTGGTGAAGAAATTGCTGAGATCACTCGATTCTTCATTTGATACTCTGGCACTGATGATTCAAGAACGTGCTGATTACAAGTCACTTGATCCCGCTGATATCCTCGAGAGGCTAAATACTCATGAGTTCCAGCTTGTTGAGAAGAGAGATCTCTATGGTTTGAGCTATGGAAGGCCACGTGCTCTGAAGGCCAAGGCAGTCTCTGAGTCTGAAGATGAAGACTCTGCTAGCAGCCTTGGTGATCCTGAAGAACTGAGCCAGGAACTAGCTCTGCTCGTGAAGAAATTTCAGAAGTTCTCAAGACGTGGTCACTTTGGAAAATCCTCAAGGAGCAATGATTCCTCATCTAGTGACTACAAGAAGAGGCTATGCCACAAATGCAAGAAACCTGGTCACTACATTCAAGATTGTCCTCAGTGGGATAAGGAATCAAAGAAGAAGAAATACAAGGACTACAGTTCTGATGACACAAAGAAGAAGAAGAAATCTTCAAAGTCTTCATCATCAAAATACTCGAAGTCTTCATCTCACAAGAAGAGCAGCTCCAAGAAGGCTCAGGCATTCATTGGCAAGGAAATGGACTCTGAGGCTGAATCTGAGGAACATGAGGACGAGGAGGCATCTGAGGAATCCGAGTCTGGTGTGGCGAGCCTAGCTCTTGCTACTGCATTCGTTAGAAAGTCTATCTTTGAAAGTGCGTTATATCGACTAGAGGGGGGGGGGGGTGAATAGGCGATTTTTATGAATTCTTCACTGAGGAATTTGCTGGTGAGGAAATTCCTAAGTGAAGAACTACTTGCAGCGGAATAAGTACTCAGAAGTAAACATAACAGAACACTAGCATGGTCATCATGATGAAATGAAGACAAGCACAGAGTACAGAAAGCGTAAACACAAGATAACACAAGAAAGAAGACGGACAGACTAAAGAAATTGAACTGAGGAAATTGAGAAAGTCTTCAGTCAAAGTCTTCAAAAAGATATGAATAGACACACAATAACAGACATGAGGAAATGAAAGGAGTTGAGGAAATAGAACCAGTAAGCTCGGTGAAGACAATGATTTGGTAGACCAGTTCCAACTACTGTCTCAGTTGTACATCTGGTTGGAGCGGCTGAGTATTTAAAGTCGAGGACACCCAGTCTCGGACACACAGTCCACACCGTATTCTCCTTGAGCTAAGGTCACATAGACCTCACCCAATCACTCGTGGTAAGTCTTCAGGTGACTTCCGAACCTTCACAAACTCGGTCACTCGGCGATCCACAATTCCTCTTGGATGCTCTAGACTTTGACGCCTAACTGTCTGGAAGAAGCACAGTCTTCAAAGGAAACAAGCATCAGCTCCAAGCAGTATCAATCTCTTCAGTGATGCTCAATCACTTTGGGTTTGTAGGTGTTGGGTTTTGGGTTTTCCTCACTTGATGATTTTCGCTCAAAGTCCTCAGAGGATGGGATGCTCTCAAATGACAAGTGTCAGTTTCTCTTGGAGCAGCCAACCAGCTAGTGGTTGAAGGGGGCGGCTATTTATAGCCCAGCGAGCAGCCCGACACGATATGACATAAATGCCCTTGTCTGATATGACCGTTAGGTGGGTAGATATTTTGGAACAGCTGGCGCATAGCACAGCAACGGTTGGTATTTTGACTATCAAATTCCTCAGGGCTATCATATTCCTCACTGTGTAGGCAATTCGCACTGGCGAATTACTAACTCCTCAGTCAGAACAAGTTCCTCAGAGACTAGAAGAACCTCGTCTCTGTCACTGAAGAATATAACTGAACTGTATGAGATTTCCAATGGCTTCACTCGAAGGGATTGGTAGGTGTAGGATTTTGAGTTGAGCATCACATGGAAATTTTTCCTTAGTATTTCCTCGACCCCCTTTAACAGTACGGTGTTTCCCATGACTGAAGAAAGAGAAAATGAAACTACGAAAACAAAAGTCTTCATGCTTCATGTTCCTCGAATGATTGCTAAGTCTTCAGGGTCACACCAATTTCTTCACTTTCAAAGTCTTCAGAAAGTCTTCAGAAATCCAAAGTCTTCAGTTGAAGAACTTCATTTTTAGGGGTCGACTTTCTCTGTAAATATCAAACTCCTCATAGACTTATAGACCTGTGTACACTCACAAACACATCAGTCCCTTAACCTATAAGTCTTCAATACACCAAAATCACTAAGGGGCACTAGATGCACTTACAGTCTCCCCCCTTTTTGGTGATTGATGACAATATACATTAAGTTTTCAACGGGGATAAACATATGAAGTGTAAATACTGATATTGAGGAATTTGATTGCAAGATATAGAAGAACTCCCCCTGAAGATGTGCATGGTGAGGAATTTGCTTTTGAAGCAATGCACACTTGAAGATTATTATCATGGAGATCTCCCCCTATATCTTGTAATTCATACACGCATTTGATATATAATATGAAGAATTTGAAATGCATGATGAAATATGGTGACTGATGTGATTCAGCATGCGTGCATTAACATTAATGAGGAATAAGCATGTAGAAGAAATCAGCAAAAGTATCAGGCCACCAGAGAGTTTAAGATTACAACTCGATCCAGCAAAGTCATTAGAAGAACGAGAGTTGTAACTTAGCAAAAAAATGCCCATATAGGATAGACCCGCTTGAAGACTAACTCAAATTTATCCTCCTTTGTCATTAAATGACCAAAAGGGTTGAAACTGAGGACTAACACCCCTGAAGAATATCATGATGATGGAGGAGCGCCAGCGTTGTCAAGGTCTTGAGTCGTTGTAGGGCCTGCTACAGTGTCGTCCAAGTCTTCATACTCGTCCGTGGCGCGTGATGAAGAATATGAGCTGGCCACCAAGGAAGGAACCTTGACCTTCTTGTATTGTGTGTCTATTCATATCTGTTTGAAGACTTTGACTGAAGACTAAGGTCAATCTAACTTGACTGAAATATGGTTCTTGGCACATAGAGCAATTCCTTCACGAGGAATTTGGTCCTTGGGGCTTGACCATGCTTTAGCGGCTTCATGAGCACTTGCATATAGTGAGTAGTGAGTTCAGGCTCATCATACAGACAACGAGCACCGTCAGGTGGAGGACTGATTGGTAGGGCATGAAGCAATTCAGAGGCGGGTGCCTTCTAATGAGTGTTTTCAGTCATCCAGTCCAACACCCACGAGTTGACGTTAGCAGCATCACCTGTGATATGCAGAGTTGAGTAGAACTGAAGAATGAGCTCTTCATTCCAATAAACTATGCCAGAGCAGAAGTTGAGCAAGCCTGCATCATGAAGCATGCTGAGGACTTGAGAGAAGCACGACATTGATTCCATGTCCACATGAGGAATATGCTTGTGATCGAAGACTTTGTCCTTGTTGAAGAGCAGTGAGGAATAGAAGTTGGCCTGGCTAGCAGTCAGAAATGCTTCCTTCTAAGACGAGCATTGTCATAGGGGTTGAATTTAGTGAAGAACACGTGCTCGCTGAAGAAATCATCAACCTTGAATTTTTGCTTCTTGGAGAAGGGATCCTTTGGCTTGGGCTGAGGAGTGTCAATCAATTGCATCACCACCTCAGGAATTGCAATCTCAGGTTCCTCAGGCTGAGGAATTTCAGGCTCTTCTGCAGCTTCAGCCTGGTTCTTCATTTCCTCATTGATATTTTCTTCAGCACTAGTGGCTGGAATTTCTTCATGAACACTTGGGGTTGCATGAGGTTCTTCAGATCCCATTTGCACTTTAGTAGTAGCAGGGGACTGAGGAATTGCTTGGAGTGGAGTGAACATTGGAGAGTTGGGGTGCTGACTGTCCCAAAATTCATCATTGAGCACGTGAGTGGTACAGCCAATGTCCACATCCTCATCTTCTATTTCTTCAACACCTGCATCTTCAGCAGTGAACTGAGGCATAGGTGAGGAAAGGACTGGGGTTGAAGGGATCTCATCCACTTCAATTTCTTTGTACAACTACTCTGTCGAAGCAGCAGAAGGAGTTTCTTCATCGGATTCATTGGGAATCACATAATCTTCACTAAAAGGAACACGGTCCTTTGATGGCATGGAGGAGACTGGAATGGCATTAATTGGGTTGTCAATTGAGCTAGTCAGTGGCTTCATCTTCTTCGGAGCTGAAGAATTTGATGAAGTTGATGCCTTCATTTTCTTCACAGCTACATGCTCTGCAGCCTTGGTCTTCTTCCCATCTGATGCAGATGGAAGGATCGGAGTTGGTGTAGGCGCAGAGGACTTTGGTTCATTTTGCTAAGGCGCAACTGATGCAGTTGCCCTGACTGGTTCACTTTCTTCAGGCGCACCACTAGTGGATGCCCTGGCAATATCTTCAGCGGCTGGAATGGAGTCATCAGTCCTGGCACTCTCTGTTTCTTCAGCAGCCTGATTGTCATCAGCGGTGCTGGCATGTTCTTCAGTAGGCTGAGCAGACGTTTCAGCCTGAGTAACTTCAATGTGCACAGGAGGTGCAGCACTTGAAATGAATTTCTTTGTTAGATTGACGAACTGCACCTTGGCGCCCTTCCAGTCAGCATAGTAGCGATCGAATTCATCACTCGATTGCTTGATTTCAGCTTGCAAAGCAATGAGCTGATCAGGGGTGAGAGTGAGGACATTGTCCTTGAGGTAGCGCTGTTTCTTGTACCGCACTTTCTTCAAACTTCTGCCTTGTTCAAATTTCAATTTTTCTTCCTTAATGAAGGCAGTCAAAACATGATTCTGACCAGGAGTGAGGTTCATCTCCGGCAAAGGCGTGTTGGGGTCCTTGTGCCATAGGTCAATGTAATCGAGGATCAACTTTGGATCCAACATCAGTGGCACATTGCTGCCTTTGGCTCTAGCGGCCCTGGCTTGCCTGTCTCTGATCATTTCGGCAAGTTCTTCATCATCAGCCTCATCATCATCAGAGGGCACTTGGAAGGCGACCTGCTTCTTGTGAGGACTTGGTCGAAGGCCTCGTCCAGCAGTGGCCTTTTTCTTCAGCAGAGTGGGGCCAGCTAAGGATTTTGGTGCAGCTGAGGAACTTGTAGATGATCCTGAGGCAATTGAGATGCCTTGGGTCCCTTGGCACATGGCGAGATGCATAGGTGCCGAGGATTTGGTCGGAGCAGCTGAAGACTTTGACGGAGGAGCTGACGAATTTGAAGGAGCAGTATGAGGAATTTGCCGTGAGGGCCTTGAAGAATCTGGCCTTGAGGGCATTGCAGAGGAGCTTGGTTGTGAGGGCATCGAAGGAGAAGCGCTTGACTTATGCGTAGGCTTCTTATGCATTGCCTTCCTTGGCTGACTAGCAAAGGCCTGAGCAGCAGAGTTTGAGTTGAATTTCTTCACTGCTTCCTTTGCTTGCTTGGCCAGTTTGGCCTGGCGCTTTGCCCATTCATCAGCATAGTCCTGACTGCGCTTGAGGCTGGTGGGATCTGCCACTTGGCCTGGTGCCAATGGAGGTCTTGAGCATGGAGGGTTGAGCGCGAATTTCTTCATATACTTGGGAGTAACATACCTGTACTCCCTCCATTCTCGTGCCCATCTCCTCTCTATCTGTTGTATGCGCACCTTGCGCTGATTCTTGTCCTCCTTGCCAAACTTGGCCTCATCAGGAGTACAGTATCCAGCATAAATGTCCTCAGGGATTTCAAACGCAGTATTAACCTCAGGCCTCTTTCCTCCCTTCTGTGGCTTCTTATCAACCATTTTCTTCAGCTGAGGAATATGAACAACTGAAGTTTCTGAAGAGGTGTGCAACTTTTCTTCGAGGAACGTTCCAAATGAGTTAAGTTGATGAGAACCTAGTGATTCAGTAGCGGACATTTGTACCTGTGAATAGAGTATAGTTGCAAGGAATTTGGAGAGGTCATATGCGTTCTTAGAAGGTTTTTCAAAAATGAATAGGTTTGAGGAATTTGACCAAATGAGTCTTGAGGAATTTCACTAAGCGTTCTTTGTCTTAGGTTCCAGAGTTGTATAGATTGAAAATCCACACAACTGAGGAATCTTGAAGAAAATCATTGCTTAGAGAAACGAATCAAGAACTGATAACATGTGACGTGTTCATGTGTGAAGATTTGAAGAACAAACACTTTTGAAGATTTTCAAGAAAACTTGAGAATCAAAGAGGGCAGTAAAAGTAACTTTTAATTACCCGAAGTGAAGAACTCGACGAGCTGGGAAGAGTAGATGTGAAGTTTGTCAAGTCAGATCTTCCACGCCCTAACTCGGCAGAGGAAGACGGCTACGACGGCGGCGGAGTGAAGAAATACGCAACCGGCGCGAGTACGATGGAGACGAGGTCGAGGCAGTGAAGCTCTTCCTTACCGGAGACAATGAAGTAGCGGCGGTGCTAGGGTTTCGGGAAGCTCGAGCGGGAGTGAGAGCGAGCGAGGTGAAAGTGAAGTGAGGAAGAGGCAGGGGTATTTATAGAGGGAGTGAAATGACTGTACGCCCGAGGAAATCGGACGAACGTGCCCCTATCCCTTCTCATCCGCTTGACATGTGTCACCCACGTACTGAGAGGTGGCGATCGTGTAGGATCGTGGGTGAGTAGATACATATTGTCATGAGAAGTGGAACGGTTTGAGCGGCAAAGCCAAAAATTTAGATAAGATAAGTTTAAAAATTCCGTTCGCAATTTCTTCAGTTGTCCAGGACACAGTGAAGATTTTGAATGAGTTTTAACTAGAACGCACATGAAGAATTTGTGAATAGACTGGGTTGAGTTTAGCACAGAGGGGGAAGGGTCCGATCACATTCACTTAGCAGAAGAAATCAACTTGAAGAATTAGCAATAAGTGAATGCTGTAGAGGACATAAAACTCATATATATATATATATATATATATATATATATATATATATATATATATATATATATATATTCAAATGAAGAACAACACCGGAAAGAGTGAAGACAATGCAAATTTGAAAAACTAAGGAATTTCAAAAACGAAGAAATACTCAAATTGAAGATTTCCAACTTTGGGTGGTGGCGTATCCCACCGTATAAGAAAGCTGATTTCAGACACCGCGTACAATTGTCGTAGGGCTCTGAGAATCATTTTCTTCATTAATTTCTTCACACTTAGAGGGTTAGTCTTCATTGATTGAAGAAAAATGTTACTTCGTGTGTTGCACATCTAAGTCATCAAGTCAACATAAGTGTTAGGATGTGTGTCCATTTCAGAGAACATTCGAAGATTCTATGATATTTAGCTCACACCGCAACTTGCTAAACCTATTCTCATCCAAGGGCTTAGTGAAGATATCGGCCAGTTGATCTTCAGTGCTGACGTGGTCGATGGAGATGTCGCCCTTCAACACATGATCACAAAGAAAATGATGACGAATCTGGATGTGCTTGGTCTTCGAGTGCTGAACTGGGTTATGAGCAATCTTGATAGCACTCTCATTGTCACAGTAGAGAGGCACATTCTTCACGTTGATGCCATAGTCCTTGAATGTTTGCTTCATCCATAGTAGTTGAGCACAGCACGATCCAGCAACAATGTACTCAGCTTCTGCAGTGGAGAGTGATACGCAGTTCTGTTTCTTCGAGGACCAACAGACCAAGGATCGTTCGAGGAAATGGCATGTGCTTGATGTTGACTTGCGGTCCACGCGATCGCCAGCATAGTCAGATTCTGAATATCCAGATCAAAACAAGAGCCCTTGGGATAGCATAATCCAAGTGTTGGTGTGTGAGCTAAGTATCGAAGAATATGCTTCACAGCCTTATGGTGTGATTCCTTCGGTGTAGCTTGAAATCGGGCACACATGCAAACACTAAGCATAATATCCGGCCTAGATGCACATAGGTACAATAAAGAGCCAATCATGGAGCGGTATACCTTTTGATCAAAGTCTTGACCATTTTCATCAGTGCACAGATGGCCATTTGTGGGCATTGGAATTATGACCCCTTTGCAATCTTGCATGCCGAATTTCCTCAATACGTCCTGAGGTATTTCTCCTGAGATATGAATATCCCATTGCGCTGTTGACGAATTTTAAGACCTAAAAATAATTTTAGTTCTCCCATCATAGACATTTGATATTCTTCACTCATCATATAGGCAAATTCATCACTATATCGTTGGTCAGTACAGCCAAAAATGATATCATCAACATATATTTTGCACACAAACAATTCATCATCATAAGATTTAGTGAAAAGAGTTGGGTCGAGTGAACCGGGTTTGAAGCCTTTCTTCATGAGGAATTCCTTCAAAGTATCATACCACGCCCGAGGGGCTAGCTTGAGGCCATACAGGGCCTTGTTGAGTTTGAAGACTTTGTCAGGATTCTTTGGATCTTCAAAACCTGGGGGTTGAGCAACAAATACTTCTTCCTCAAGCTTACCATTGAGGAATTCACTTTTCACATCCATTTGTTGTAAGATAATATCATGATGGTTAGCATAAGCGAGTAATATGTGAATAGCCTCAAGTCTAGCAACAGGTGCAAAGGTTTCATCAAAGTCAATTCCTTCAACCTGAGTGTATCCCTGAGCTACAAGCCGTGCCTTATTCCTCACCACAAGGCCGTTTTCATCTTGCTTGTTGTGGTAGATCCACTTTGTGCCAATAATGTTGTGCTTGCGAGGATCTGGACATTTGTCCAGTTCCCAGACGTTGTTGAGCTCGAACTGATGTAATTCTTCTTGCATTGCTTGAATCCACTCAGGCTCCAGAAATGCTTCATCTACCTTAGTGGGCTCTGTGATAGAGACAAAAGCAAAGTGCCCACAAAAGTTAGACAAATGTGAAGCTTTTGAGCGTGTGAGAGGACCTTGTGCTTCAATGTCATCGATGATCTTCTCGATTTGCACTTCGTTTGCAATACGAGGATGAGCGGGTTGTCTTCGAGGAATTTGATCCGCATTTTCTTCAAGAGCATTTTCCTCAGCACCATTTTCTTCAGGTGCGCCAGCTCGACGTTCTTCATGTTCTGGAATGAATTCTTCAACAGATTCTTAGGTAGGAATGACATCCTCAGTAGCCTTGAACTTGATAGATTCTTCAGGTGCTGCTTCATCTATCACAGAAGGTAGGTGCTCTCTTTGCGAGCCATTAGTTTCATCGAATCGCACATCTATAGTTTCAACAACCTTGTGAAGAACGTTGTTGAAGACTTTGTAGGTGTGTGAGTCCTTTCCGTAACCAAGCATGAAGCCCTCATGTGCTTTCGGTGCGAATTTAGATGTGTGATGAGGATCTCTAATCCAACATTTAGCACCGAAGACTTTGAAGTAACTCACATTGGGTTTCTTGTCAGTGAGGAGTTCATAGGCAGTCTTCTTGAAGAATTTGTGAATATATACTCTGTTGATGATGTGGCATGCAGTATCAATTGCCTCACTCCAGAAACGATGAGGCATCTTGTATTCATCAAGCATAGTGCGAGCCATCTCAACAAGAGTTCTGTTCTTGCACTCCACAACGCCATTCTGTTGAGGAGTATAAGGAGCAGATAACTCATGAGTAATACCAAGTTCATCAAGATAGTCAACAAGACCAGAATTCTTGAACTGAGTTCAATTGTCACTTCTGATGTGCTTGATCTTCACACCAAAGTTGGTTGAAGCCCTCGAGGAAAATCATTTGAAGACTTCCTGCACCTCATGTTTGTAAGTGACAATGTGTACCCATGTGTAACGAGAATAATCATCCACAATTACAAAGCCATATAGAGAAGCATCACTTGTAATAGCAGAATAATGATTAGGACCGAAGAGATCCATGTGAAGCAATTCAAATGGTCGAGTGGTAGTCATGATAGTCTTCGCTGGATGCTTGGCCTTTGTCATCTTTCCAGCTTCACAGGCTTCGCATAAGTGATCCTTGAGGAATTTGACATTCTCAATGCCAATGACATGCCTCTTCTTCGTGAGCGTGTGCAGATTCCTCATGCCGGCCTGACCAAGTCGTCGATGCCATAGCCAGCCTTCTGAAGCTTTTGCAAGTAAGCATACATCCGGTTGTGGTCCTGTAGAGAAATCAACAATGTACAAGTCTCCTCTCTTAAAGCCTTCGAAGACTTTGGAATTGTCAGCTTCCATGATCACAACACAACGATACTTGCCAAAGACAACAACCATATCAAGATCACAAAGCATTGAGACAGACATGAGGTTGTATCCTAAGGACTCGACAAGCATGACTTTGTCCATGTGTATGTCCTTAGAGATTGCAATTTTACCTAGACCCAATACCTGACTTTTGCCTTTGTCAGCGAAGATGATATGCTTCAGATGTGACAGTGATAAAGGAGCATCCATCAATAGATTCTTGTCACCCATCATGTGATTCGTACATCCACTATCGAGGACCCACTCATTGGCTTTGGGTTGTTCATCCTGCAGATGAATTAGTGCAACTTACGAACTCATATACTTCAACAGTGATATGACATCAATATCATCAGATCAATTTCTTCGAGCAATAAGAATAGATAAACAGTATGAGGACGTGTGAAATGAAAGTTCATTTCATCATGATTAGCCTGCGTCCTATCAGGCACAGTTCAGGTCTCCAGCAAATTCGTCAAACGTTTTGAGCACATCTGGAGACCTGACCCTGCATAAGAGATTAGTTCTTTTTCTTCACCACCCACATATGAAGGGGTGGCAAAGAATTCATCACTCTGCGAGCACCATATGAGAAAGGTGGCATAGACGCCAGTCCACTTCGTTTCACATAAGAGGGGTTAGGGTAAGCATATGAATAAGCAGAGAAATTCTTCGAGGACTTATGGACATAATGATTTGAAGAATAATGCACATATTCATAGCCCTTAGCTCTACCCTGCAAAACAGAAGGGTTAGCACGATGATGATCATATGAGGACTTTGATACTTTTGAGGAATTTGATCCATGTGAGGAATTTGGTCCATATGAGGACTTGGATCCATATGAAGAATTTGGTTCATATGAAGAATTTGATCTGGGGTTCCTATTCTTCATGGGCGGTGTCATGAGGACATTCACCTGAAGATTTTCAAGGCAACTTTTGGGAACCCAGATTTTCTTCATATGGAAACCGTTCCTGCAGTTAGTCCCAACATATCTAGCAAATACTTCACCATTCTGATTTTTGAACAGTTTATAGTTGGAGTAAAATGACTCATCAGAAGAATGAGGAGATTCACATGTAAAACCAGATAAGTTAGATCGATCAACTGGAGGTCCCTTTGGTTTAACCACCTGGAGTTTTAGTTATGTCGACCGCAGGTATGATCAAGGTCTCTACGGGGTGTCCTACCTTCGATAGAACGGACTACCCCTACTGGAAGAATAAGATGCGAATGCATCTTGAGGCAATTGATAATGATCTCTGGCATGTTGTGGAAAATGGTGTTCCCTCAGTCACACATTCTCTGAACGCTACTGATGTGAAGAGATTCAAGCAACTAGATTCTCAAGCGGAGAATATCATAGTCACACGTGATGAAGAATAACAGACAATGATTTGGTAGACCAGTTCCAACTGCTGTCTCAGTTGTACATTTGGTTGGAGCGGCTGAGTATTTAAACTCGAGGACACCCAGTCCCGGACACACAGTCCTCACCGTATTCTCCTTGAGCTAAGGTCACACAGACCTCACCCAATCACTTGTGGTAAGTCTTCAGGTGACTTCCGAACCTTCACAAACTCGGTCACTCGGCGATCCAGAATTCCTCTTGGATGCTTTAGACCTTGACGCCTAACCGTCTGGAAGAAGCACAGTCTTCAAAGGAAATAAGCGTCGGATCCACGCAGGATCAATCTCTTCAGTGATGCTCAATCACTTTGGGTTTGTACGTGTTGGGTTTTGGGTTTTCCTCACTTGATGATTTTCGCTCAAAGTCCTTAGAGGATGGGATGCTCTCAAATGACAAGTGTAAGTTTCTCTCGGAGCAGTCAACCAGCTAGTGGTTGAAGGGGGGGGCTATTTATAGCCTAGGGAGCAGCCCGACATGATAAGACATAAATGCCCTTGTCTGATATGACCGTTAGGTGGGCAGATATTTTGGAATAGCTGGCGCATAGCACAGCAACGGTCGGAATTTTGACTATCAAATTCCTCAGGGCTATCATGTTCCTCACTGTGTAGGCAATTCGCACTGGCGAATTCCTAACTCCTTAGTCAGAAAAAATTCCTCAGAGACAAGAAGAACTTCGTCTCTGTCACTGAAGAATATGACTGAACTGTATGAGATTTCCAATGGCTTCACTCGAAGGGATTGGTAGGTGTAGGATTTTGAGTTGAGCATCACATGGAAATTTTTCCTTAGTATTTCCTCGACCCCCTTTAACAGTACGGTGTTTCCTATGACTCAAGAAAGAGAAAATGAAACTACGAAAACAAAAGTCTTCACGCTTCATGTTCCTCGAATGATTGCCAAGTCTTCAGGGTCACACCAATTTCTTCACTTTCAAAGTCTTTAGAAAGCTTCAGAAATCCAAAGTCTTCAGTTGAAGAACTTCATTTTTAGGGGTCGACTTTCTCTGTAAATATAAAACTCCTCATAGACTTATAGACCTGTGTACACTCACAAACGCATCAGTCCCTTAACCTATAAGTCTTCAATACACCAAAATCACTAAGGGGCACTAGATGCACTTACAATCTTCAACTCTGAAGAAAATGGCTTCACCAACAAGGCTGATGAAGGCAATGATGACTACGCTCCCACCTATTGCTTCATGGCAAAGGGTGCCAAGGTAACTAAATACCCCTCCTCTGAATCTAGTGAGGATGAATCTGATGAAAACCTCAAGCCCAGCTACTCTAAACTTGCTAAGATTGCTGTGAAACAACCAAAGGCTATTGAAAAGGTTCAAAACATGCTAGACAAAAGTGATGATATGTTGGGTGAAGAAATGGATCACACTAAAACCTTGACTGAAAATCTTCAAAGACTTCAGTCCAAGTTTGACAACCTTCAAGGTCATCATAACACTCTCTTATCTGATCACGAGAAGCTTTCTTATGAATTTCTTCAAAGAAAGAAAGATCTTGAGAAGCTAAGAGTGAGTTATGAAGATCTTCAGAAGGAGCGCGATTCATTACTTGCTCAACAAATCAGCGCTACTCAGGAAGAATTTGTTCCTCCTTGTTTGAAGTGCATTGAACATGAACTGCTAATTCTTCACCTGAATGTTCAAATGCTTCTAATGCTACAAATTCTTCATCTATCTCTACTATCACTAATTCCTCATCTGAGGACATTGCTAGTATCACTGATGATGCAGGGCTGAAGGAATTGTACATGATAGGCATGTACAAAAGCCTCAAAGGGCATCAGACTCTTTGTGATGTGCTTAAAAAGCAGATCCTCAACAGGAACCCTAGGAAAGAGGGTATTGCCTTTGAGAGGAAACTCAATGCTGATGGAACATATTGGAAGCCTGAGCAGTCCCAAAACCTCATGGTTGCTGCAAAGGGACCTCCAGTTGATCCATCCAATTTATCTGGCTTTTCATGTGAATCTTCTCATTCTTCTGATGAGTCATTTGACTCCAACTACAAACTGTTCAAAAATCAGAATGGTGAAGTATTTGCTAGATATGTTGGCACTAACTGCAGGAACGGTTCCCCTATGAAGAAAATCTAGGTTCCCAAAAGTTACCTTGAAAGTCTTTAGGTGAATGTCCTCACCACACCACCTGTGAAGAATAGGAACTCCAGATCAAATTCTTCATATGGACCAAATTCTTCATATGGATCCAGGTCCTCATACGGACCAAACTCCTCACGTGGATCAAATTCCTCAAAAGTATCAAAGCCCTCATATGATCATCATCGTGCTAACTCTTCTGTTCCGCAGGGTAGAGCTAAGGGCTATGAATAAGAGCATTATTTTTCTAATCATTATGTTCATAAGTCCTCGAAGAATTTCTCTGCTTATTCATATGCTTATCCTAACCCCTCTTATGTGAAACGAAGTAGACTGGCTTCTATGCCACCTTTCTCATATGGTGCTCGCAGAGTGATGAATTCTTTGCCACCCCTTCAGATGTGGGTGGTGAAGAAAAAAAACTAATCTCTTATGCAGGGTCAGGTCTCTAAACGTGCTTAAAATGTCTGAAGAATTTGCTGGAGACCTGAAGATTGCCTGAAAGGACGCAGGCTAATCATGAAGAAATGAATTTTCATTTCTCACGTCCTCATACTGTTCTATTTGTTCTATTGCTTGACGAAATTGATCTAATGATATTGATGTCATATTCTCCACTGATGAAGTATATGAGTTCGTAAGTTGCACTAATTCATCTACAGGATGATCAACCCAAAGCCAATGAGTGGGTCCTCGATAGTGGATGTACAAATCACATGACTGGTGACAAGAATCTACTAATGGATGCTCCTTTATCGCCATCACATCTGAAGCATATCATCTTCGCTGACAAAGGCAAAAGTCAGGTATTGGGTCTAGGTAAGGTTGCAATCTCAAAGGATCGACACATGGACAAAGTCATGCTTGTCGAGTCCTTAGGATACAACCTCATGTCTGTCTCGATGCTTTGTGATCTCGATATGGTTGTTGTCTTTGGCAAATATCATTGTGTTGTGATCATGGAAGCTGACAATTCCAAAGTCTTCGAAGGCTTTAGGAGAGGATACTTGTACATTGTTGATTTCTCTACAGGACCACAACTGGCCGTATGCCTACTTGCAAAAGCTTCAGAAGGCTGGCTATGGCATCGACGACTTGGTCATGCTGGCATGAGGAATTTGCATGCGCTTGTGAAGAAGAAGCATGTCATTGGCATTGAGAATGTCAAATTCCTCAAGGATCACTTATGTGGAGCCTGTGAAGCTGGAAAGATGACAAAGGCCAAGCATCCAGCGAAGACTATCATGACTACCACTCAACCATTTGAATTGATTCACATGGATCTCTTTGGTCCTAATCATTATTCTGCTGTTACAAATGATGCATCTCTATATGGCTTTGTTATTGTTGATGATTATTCTCGTTACACATGGGTACACATTGTCACTTACAAACATGAGGTGCAGGAAGTCTTCAAACAATTTTCCTCAAGGGCTTCAACTAACTTTGGTGTGAAGATCAAGCACATCAGAAGTGACAATGGGACCGAGTTCAAGAATTCTGGTCTTGATGACTATCTTGATGAACTTGATATTACTCATGAGTTATCTGCTCCTTATACTCCTCAGCAGAATGGCGTCGTGGAGCGCAAGAACAGAACTCTTGTTGAGATGGCTTGCACTATGCTTGATGAATACAAGATGCCTCGTCGTTTCTGGATTGAGGCAATTGATACTGCGTGCCACATCATCAACAGAGTATATCTTCACAAATTCTACAAGAAGACTGCTTATGAACTCCTCACTTACAAGAAACCAAATGTGAGTTACTTCAAAGTCTTCGGTGATAAATGTTGGATTATAGATCCTCATCATAATTCTAAATTTGCACCGAAAGCACATGAGGGTTTTATGCTTGGTTACAGAAAGGACTCACACACCTACAAAGTCTTCAACAATGTTCTCCACAAGGTTGTTGAAACTGTAGATGTGCGGTTCGATGAAACTAATGGCTCGCAAAGAGAGCACCTACCTTCTATGTTAGATGAACCAGCACCTGAAGAATCTATCAAGTTCAAGGCTACTGAGGATGTCATTCCTACCGAAGAATCTGCTGAAGAATTCATTCCAGAACATGAAAACATCGAGCTGGCGCACCTGAAGAAAATGGCGCTGAGGAAAATGCTCCTGAAGAAAATGCGGATCAAATTCCCTGAAGACAACCCGCTCATCCTCGCATTGCAAATGAAGTGCAAGTCGAGAAGATCATCGATGACATTGAAGCACCAGGTCCTCTCACACGCTCAAAAGATTCACATTTGTCTAACTTTTGTGGGCACTTTGCTTTTGTCTCTATCACAGAGCCCACTAAGGTAGATGAAGCATTTCTGGAGCCTGAGTGGATTCAAGCTATGCAAGAAAAATTACATTAGTTAGAGCTCAACAACGTCAACTGGTCAATCGTCCAGATCCTCACAAGCACAATATCATTGGCACAAAGTTGATCTACCACAACAAGCAATATGAAAATGGCCTTGTGGTGAGGAATAAGGCATGGGTTGTAACTCAAGGCTACACATAGGTTGAAGGAATTGATTTCGATGAAACTTTTTCACCTGTTGCTAGACTTGAGGCTATTCGCATATTACTTGCTTATGCTAACCATCATGATATTATATTACAACAAATGGATGTGAGAAGTGCATTCCTCAATGGTAAGCTTTAGGAAGAAGTATATGTTGCTCAACCCCCAGGTTTTGAAGATCCAAAGCATCCTGACAAAGTCTTCAGACTCAATAAGGCTCTGTATGGCCTCAAGCAGGCCCCTCGAGCGTGGTATGATACTTTGAAGGAATTCCTCATGAAGAAATGCTTCAAACCCGGTTCACTCGACCCAACTCTTTTCACTAAATCTTATGATGGTGAACTTTTTGTGTGCCAAATTTATGTTGATGATATCATTTTTGGCTGTACTGACCAACGTTACAGTGACAAATTTTCCTATATGATGAGTGAAGAATATCAAATGTCTATGATGGGGGAATTGAAATTCTTTTTAGGTCTTCAAATTCGTCAACAGCGCAATGGGATATTCATATCTCAGGAGAAATACCTCAAAGATGTATTGAGGAAATTCGGCATGCAAGATTGCAAAGGGTCAAAATTCCAATGCCCACAAATGGCCATCTATGGACTGATGAAAATGGTAAAGACTTTGATCAAAAGGTATACCGCTCCATGATTGGCTCTTTATTTTACCTATGTGCATCTAGGCCAGATATTATGCTTAGTGTTTGCATGTGTGCCCGATTTCAAGCTACACCGAAGGAATCACACCATAAGGCTGTGAAGCATATTCTTCGATATCTAGCTCACACACCAACACTTGGATTATGCTATCCCAAGGGCTCTTATTTTGATCTCATTAGATATTCAGACTCTAACTATGCTGGTGATCGTGTGGACCGCAAGTTAACATCAGGCACATGCCATTTCCTCGGACGATCTTTGGTCTGTTTGTCCTTGAAGAAACAGAAGTGCGTTTCACTCTCCACTGCAGAAGCTGAGTACATTGCTGCTAGATCGTGCTGTGCTCAATTACTATGGATGAAGCAAACATTTAAGGACTATGGCATCAACATGAAGAATGTGCCTCTCTACTGCGACAATGAGAGCGCTATCAAGATTGCTCATAACCTAGTTCAGCACTCGAAGACAAAGCACATCCAGATTCGTCATCATTTTCTTCGTGATCATGTGTTGAAGGGCGACATCTCCATCGACCACGCAAGCACTGAAGATCAGCTGGCTGATATCTTCACTAAGCCCTTGGATGAGAAGAGATTTAGCAAGTTGCTGTGTGATCTAAATATCCTAGAATCTTCGAATGTTCTCTGAAAAGGACACACATCCTAACACTTATGAAAAATTGATGGCTTAGATGTGCAACACACAAAGTAACGTTTTTCTTCAATCAATGAAGACTAACCCTCTAAGTGTGAAGAAATTAATGAATAAATTGATTCTCAGAGCTCTACGACAATTGTACACGGTGTCTGAAATCAGCTTTCTTATACGGTGGGTTACGCCACCAACCAAAGTTGAAAATCTTCAATTTGAGTTTTTCTTTGTTTTTGAAATTCCTCAGTTTTTCAAATTCTTCAACATTGCATTGTCTTCACTCTTTCCGTCATTGTTCTTCATTTGACTACATATATATATATATGAGTTTATGTCCTCTACAGCATTCACTTATTGCCAATTCTTCAAGTTAACTTTTCTACTAAGTGAATGTGATCGGACCCTTCCCCCTCTATGCTAAACTCAATCCAGTCTGTTCACAAATTCTTCATGTGCGTTCTATTTGAAACTTGTTCAAAATCTTCACTGTGTCCTTGTCAGCTGAAGAAATTGCGAAAGGAACTTCTAACCTATCTTATCTAAATTTTTGGCTTTGCCGCTAAAACCGCTCCACATCCCACAACAATACTTATCTATTCACCCACGATCTTACGTGATCGCCACCTCTCAGTACGTGGGTGACACATGTCAAGCGAATGAGAAGGGCCAGGGGCACGTTCGTCCAATTTCTTCGGGCGTACAGTTATTTCACTCCGACTATAAATACCCCCTCCCATGCCTCACTTCGTTCTTACTCCGCTCGTTCTCACTCCCGCTCGATCTTCTCAAACCCTAGCGCCGCCACTACTTCATCGTCTCCGGTGAGGAAGAGCTTCACTGCCTCGACCTCATCGCTGTCGTACTCGCGCCGGTTGCGGATTTCTTCACTCCGCCGCTGCCGTAGCTATCTTCCTCTGCCGAGTTTGGGCGTGGAAGATCTGAACTGACAAACTTCACATCTACACTTCCCAGTTCATCGTGTTCTTCATCAAGGGTAATTAAAAGTTACTTTTACTGCCCTCTTTGATTCAAATGTTTTCTTGAAAATCTTCAAAGGTGTTTATTCTTCAAATCTTCACACACTGAACACCTCACATGTCATCTGCTCTTGATTCGTTTCTCTAAGCAATGATTTTCTTCAAGATTCCTCAACTGTGTGGATTTTAAAATCTATACAACTCTGGAATGTAAGATAAAGAACGCTTAGTGAAATTCTTCAAGACTCATCTGGTCAAATTCCTCAAACTTATTCTTTTTGAAAAACCTTCTGAGAACGCATATGACCACTCCAAATTCCTCGCAACTATATTCTGTTCATAGGTACACATGTCCGCTGCTGAATCACTAGGTTCTCATCAACTTAACTCATTTGCAGCGTTCCTCGAAGAAAAGTTGCACACCTCTTCAGAAACTTCAGTTGTTTATATTCCTCAGCTGAAGAAAATGGCTGACGGTAAGAAGCCACAGAAGGGTGGAAAGAGGCCTGAGGTCAACACAGCATTTGAGATCCCTGATGATATTTATGCTAGATACTGCACACCCCCTGAGGAAGATAAAAATCAGCGCAAGGTGCGCATTCAAATGATTGAGAGGAGATGGGCACGGGAATGGAGGGACTACAGGTATGTCACTCCCAAGTATATGAAGAAATTCACACTCAATCCTCCATGCCCAAGACCTCCATTGTCACCTGGCCAATTGGTAGATACCACTAGCCTCAAGTGCGGTGAGGATTATCCTGATGAATGGGCAAAACGCCAGGCCAAACTGGCCAAACAAGCAAGGGAAGCAGTGAGGAAATTTAATGAAGACTCTGCTACTGCTACTACTGCTGCTGAGGCCTCTTCTAGCAAGCCGAAGAAGGCCATGGCTAAGAAGCCAGCTCACAAGCCAAGTACTTCACCCTCAATGCCCTCACGACCAAGTTCCTCAGCAATGCCCTCACGGCCAGATTCTTCAAAGCCCTCACGGCCAATTCCTCAAACTGCTCCTCCTCCTTCAATGTCATCAGCTCCTCCGACAAAGTCCTCAGCTGCTCAGACTAAATCCTCTGCACCTGTGCATCTCGCCACGTGCCAAAGGACTACAGGCATCTCAATTTCCTTAGGAGCTTCTGCGAGCTCCTCAGCTGCACCAAATTCCTCAACTGGCCCCTCACCGCTGAAGAAAAAGACCACTACTGCACGAGGCCTTCGACCAAGTCCTCACAAGAAGCAGGTCGCCTTTCAAGTGCCCTCTGATGACGATGAGGCTGATGATGAAGAACTTGCCGAAATCATCAGAGACAGGCAGGCTAGGGCCGCTAGAGCCAAAGGCAGCAAAGTGCCAATGCTACTGGATCCTAAGTTGATCCTAGATTTCATCGATTTATGGCACAATGACCCAAACACGCGTTTATCGGAGATGAACCTCACTCCTGGTCAAAGTCATGTTTTGACTGCCTTCAATGAAGAAGAGAAGTGGAAATTTGGAGAAGGAAGAAGAGTGAAGAAAGCGCAGTACAAGAAGAAGTGCTACCTCAAGGACAATGTCCTCACTCTTACCCCTGAACAACTCATTGCCTTGCAAGCTGAGATCAAGCAACTGAGTGATGAATTTGATCGCTACTTGACATGTCTCCAACGTATCTACAATTTATGAAGCATTCATGCTATTTTATTATCTGTTTTGAATGATTACGGGCTTTATTATACACTTTTATATTACTTTTGAGACTAACCTATTAACCGGAGGCCCAACCCATATTGATGTTTTATTGCCTGTTTCAGTATTTCGAACAAAAGGAATATCAAACGGAGTCCAAACGGAAAGAAACCTTCGGCAGCGTGATTTTTGGAACGAATGTGACCCAGGAAACTTGGAGTGCAAGCCAGGGGAGCATCGAGGAAGCCACGAGATAGGGGGCATGCCCACCCCCTTGGCGCGCCCTACCCTCTCGTGGGCCCCTCGAGGCTCCCCCGACCGACTTCTTTCACCTATATAAGCCTACGTACCCTAAAAACATCGAAACGAAGATAGATCGGGAGTTCCGCCACCGCAAGCCTCTATAGCCACCAAAAACCTCTTGGGAGCCCGTTCCGGTACCCTGCCGGAGGGGGGATCCCTCCCCGGTGGCCATCTTCATCATCCCGGTGCTCTCCATGACGAAGAGGGAGTAGTTCACCCTCGGGGCTGAGGGTATGTACCAGTAGCTATGTGTTTGATCTCGTTTTCTCTTTGGCTTGATCTTAATGTATCGCGATCTTTGCTATTATAGTTGGATCTTATGATGTTTCTCCCCCTCTACTCTCTTGTGATGAATTGAGTTTTCCTCTTGAAGTTATCTTATCGGATTGAGTCTTTAAGGATTTGAGAACACTTGATGTATGTCTTGCCGTGCTTATCTGAGGTGACAAAGGGATATTCACGTGATCCACTTGATGTATGTTTTGGTGATCAACTTGCGGGTTCCGCCCATGAACCTATGCATAGGGGTTGGCACACGTTTTCGTCTTGACTCTCCGGTAGAAACTTTGGGGCACTCTTTGAAGTACTTTGTTTTGGTTGAATAGATGAATCTGAGATTGTGTGATGCATATCGTATAATCATGCCCACGGATACTTGAGGTGACAATGGAGTATCTAGGTAACTCTAGGGTTTTGGTTGATTTGTGTCTTAATGTGTTATTCTAGTACGAACTCTTGAATAGATTGATCCGAAAGAATAACTTTGAGGTGGTTTTGTACTCGACCATAATCTATTCGTTTGTTCTCCGTTATTAGTGGCTTTGGAGTGACTCTTTGTTGCATGTTGAGGGATTGTTATATGATCTATCTATGTTATTATTGTTGAGAGAACTTGTGCTAGTGAAAGTATGAACCCTATGCCTTGTTTCCTACCATTGTAATACCGTTTACACTCACTTTTATCATTAGTTACCTTGCTGTTTTTATAATTTCAGATTACAAAAACGTTTATCTACTATCCATATTGCACTTGTATCACCAACTCTTCGCCGAACTAGTGCACCTATACAATCTACCATTGTATTGGGTGTGTTGGGGACACAAGAGACTCTTTGTTATTTGGTTGCAGGGTTGTTTGAGAGAGACCATCTTCATCCTACTACTCCCACGGATTGATAAACCTTAGGTCATCCACTTGAGGGAAATTTGCTACTGCCGTACAAACCTGTGCACTTGCAGGCCCAACAACGTCTACAAGAAGAAGGTTGTGTAGTAGACATCAAGCTCTTTTCTGGCGCCGTTGCCGGGGAGGCTAGGTAAGCGGCACCCACACACTGTCAACTAAGCTCATTTATAGCGCCGTTGCCGGGGAGGTGAGTGCTTGAAGGTATATCTTTAGATCTTGCAATCGAATCTTTTTGTTTCTTGTTTTATCACTAGTTTAGTTTCTAAAATAAAACTACAAAAAAATGGAGTTAAGCTTGTCTCATACGCTTCATCTTTTTAATATCTTTCGTGAGAATGATGGAAAGGAAAATTGTGCTCAAGTGCTAGAAGAAGAATTACATAGAATACTTGGTACTAGATCTTTGTATGATGAGCATGATTACAATGTTGTTAGTATGAATTCCTTTAATATCCATGATGCTAATGATATGCAAAGCCACAAGCTTGGGGAAGCTATGTTTAATGAAGATGATATTGTTAGCATCCCAAGTTTTGATATGCAAAGTTGTTATGATGATAGCATGCCTCTTACCTATGATGATTATATTGATGAAAGTGGGTTTGGAAGAGTGTAAACTTTAGGAAGTAGTGATCCCACTATTTTGGAGGATGTTGAATCTTATAATATTTATGAAAGTGGATTTGGAAGAGTGTCAACTTTATTTAGTGATTCCACTATCTTGGGAGAGGTTTCAATCAATTATGATGAGAACGAAGTTGCTACTTATGATGATTATTGTGATGAAACTTATGCTATAAAAAGTAGTGATGATTATATTTATAAAACTTGTCATGATTATGATTACTCTTTTTCTAAACATTACTCTTTTAATGTGGAAGCAATTTTTAGTGCTCAATTCTTTTATGATACTTCCACTATTCCGAATGAGAAGAATTTTGCTTATGTGGAGAGTAGTAAAATTTCTATGCAAGTATATCATGAAAAGAATGCTTTAGGTGCTGGTTATATTGTTGAATTCATTCATGATGCTACTGAAAATTATTATGAGGGAGGAACACATGCTTGTAGGAATTTCAATAATATCAAGTTTCCTCTCTATCTGTTGAAAATCTTGAAGTTATGCTTTTTTTACCTTCCTATGCTAGTTGATTATTGTTCCCATAAGTTGTTTGCTCACAAAATCCCTATGCATAGGAAGTGGGTTAGACTTAAATGTGCTAGTCATACACTTCATGATGCTCCCATTATGTTTCAATTCTTATCTTTTATGTGAGCATCATTGTCATCATCATGCCTAGCTAGAAAGGCATTAAAGAAAAGCGCTTGTTGGGAGACAACCCAATATATATCCTTACTGTTTTTGTGTGTTCACATGATTATGCTACTGTAGTAATCATGTTCTATAGCTTTTGTTTCATTAAAGTGCCAAGTAAGACCTTTAGGATAGCCTACTGTAATAGTTGTGTTGATCCTGCTGAAAGTCAGAAACTTTGGCACCCGGTAAATTAGTTTTGTTAATTCACAGAACGTGCTTCTGATCTGATTCTTTTTACTCTAGATTGGTACACAAATTACTTAGGACTTCCTAATTTGGTAAGATATTTGGAGTTCTAGAAGTATATGTTTGATACATATTACTACAGACTGTTCTGTTTTTGACAGATTCTGTTTTCTATGTGTTGTTTGCTTATTTTGATGAATCTATGAGTAGTATCAGAGGGTATGAACCATAAAGAAGTTATAATACAGTATATATTACACCAATATGAATTTAGAATGAGTTAATTAAAGTACCTAAGTGGTGGTTTTATTTTCTTATACTAACGGAGCTTACGAGTTTTCTATTGAGTTTTGTGTTGTGAAGTTCTCAAGTTTTAGGTAAAGATTCAATGGACTATGGAATAAGGAGTGGCAAGAGCCTAAGCTTGGGGATGCCCAAGGCACCCCAAGGTAATATTCAATTAAGATCAAGAGCCTAAGCTTGGGGATGCCCCGGAAGGCATCCCGTCTTTCGTCTTCGTCCATCGGTAACCTTACTTGGAGCTATATTTTTATTCACCACATGATATGTGTTTTGCTTGGGGCGTCATTTTATTTTGTTAGTATTTGCATGCTGTTAGTTAGAATATTGTTTTGCATCTTTAGTTTCAATAAAAAAGTCAAGGATAGCCTTTGCCATGCTTATTTTGCTAGCATACATGTTGCTGTTTGAAAACATAAAGTTTACCGCTGTTGCAAAAATTCTCTAGAAAAGTCAGAGAATGTTATAATGTTGAAACGTTTTGAGTATTGAGCTCTGATAAATCTTCTACAGCGTAATATTTGTTTCATAATTTTTGGAGTTAGGGAAGTATTGATACTCTTGCATTCTTTACAGACTGTACTGTTTTGGCAGATTGCTGTTATGTTTGCATTGTTTGCATATGTTTGCTTGTTTAATGATTCTATTTGAGGATAGGAGTATTAAATATGCAGAGACATTTAGTATGCAATGTTGAATAATAATTTTAGTTATTTATTACAGTAGAAAATGATAAGGTTTTGCATTGGTTTATACTAACCTATCTCACGAGTTCTTGTTGAGTTTGTTGTGGATGAAGCTTTTGAGAAATAGAGAAACCATGATATGAGAGGAATTAAGGAGACACAAAAGTTCAAGCTTGGGGATGCCTAAGGCACCCCAAGATAATATTTCAATAAGTCTCAAGCATCTAAGCTTGGGGATGCCCCGTAGGCATCCCACCTTTCTTCTTCAACAACTATCGGCTAGTATCAGTTGAGCCTAAGTTTTTTGCTTCTTCATATGAGTTGTGCTATCCTTGCAATGTCATTTTATTTTGTTTTGCTTGCTGTTTTAATAAAGTACTTAAGATCTGAAATTCTTTAATGAGAGAGAGAGAGAGTCTTCACATAGTTACATAATTATTTAGCTACTCATTGATCTTCACTTATATCTTTTTGGAGTAGTTTGCCATTTGCTCGTGTGCTTCACTTATATCCTATGAGTAAATTGTTGAATGAGTTGATTGTCATAAATCTGAAACTATATATGTCTCATTTGCTTATCCCATGGGGAGTAATGACTTCACATCTAAGAAGTAGAGGTTGTAAATTTATTGAAGGTTAGCAAGCATTGTATTGGTCATTTGAACAATTCATGAAAGAATATTGAAGGAAGAGAGATTCCACATATAAATACACTATCCTAGACATCTTTTATAATTGTAAGCACTCATTAAGTATGACATGCTAAAGAGTTGATGTTGGACAAGGAAGACAACGTATTGGGTTATGTTTTCGCACATCTCAATTAAAGTATATTGTCATGGATCATTCAAACATGTTGAGCTTGCCTTTCCCCCTCATGCTAGCCAAAATTCCTTGCACCAAGTAGAGATACTACTTGTGCTTCCAAATATCCTTAAACCCAGTTTTCCCATGAGAGTCCACCATACCTACCTATGGATTGAGTAAGATCCTTCAAGTAAGTTGTCATCGGTGCAAGCAATAAAAAATGCTCTCTAAATATGTATGATCTTTTGGTGTGAAGAAAATAGCTTTATACGATCTTGTTATGGAAGCAATAACAACGACAGACTGCATAATAAAGGTCCATATACAAGTGGCAATATAAAGTGACGTTCATTCGCATTAAGATTTTGTGCATCCAACCCTAAAAGCGCATGACAACCTCTGCTTCCCTCTGCGAAGGGCCTATCTTTTACTTTATGTCTTTTACTTTATGCTTGAGTCAAGGTGATCTTCACCTTTCCCTTTTTCATTTTATCCTTTGGCAAGCACCTCGTGTTGGGAAGGTCCTGATATATATATCCAATTGGATGTAAGTTAGCATGAACTATTATTGTTGACATCACCCAAAGGTGAATACGTTGGGAGGCAACACTATAAGCCCCTATCTTTCTCAGTGTCCGATTGAAACTCCATAACCATTAGTATTGCGTGAGTGTTAGCAATTGTAGAAGACTATATGATAGTTGAGTATGTGGAGTTTACTATTCCTGAAAATAAGATGAATTGCAATTGTTTGATGACTGAGAATGAAGTTTGCTAGTTTTCAAGAAAGTTTATGGTCTATGCTTTGACATGTGAAATGCTTGTTACTTTATCATGAGAAGTTTTATGAGATGAACTACTGTTATGACATATATCATGCTAGAAAAGGTGATTTAAATTATCATTGATCAAACTTGTGAACCTTCTAGCATTCACACTTCATAAATTCTTTTTTTATCATTTACCTACTCGAGGACGAGCAGGAATTAAGCTTGGGGATGCAGATACGTCTCCAACGTATCTATAATTTATGAAGCATTCATGCTATTTTATTATCTGTTTTGAATGATTACGGGCTTTATTATACACTTTTATATTACTTTTGGGACTAACCTATTAACCGGAGGCCCAGCCCATATTGCTGTTTTATTGCCTGTTTCAGTATTTCGAAGAAAAGGAATATCAAACGGAGTCTAAACAGAATGAAACCTTTGACAGCGTGATTTTTGGAACGAACGTGACCCAGGAAACTTGGAATGCAAGCCAGGGGAGCATCGAGGAAGCCACGAGATAGGGAGGGCGCGCCCTACCCTCTCGTGGGCCCCTCGAGGCTCCCCCGACCGACTTCTTTCGCCTATATAAGCCTACGTACCCTGAAAAAGAAGATAGATCGGGAATTCCGCCGCCGCAAGCCTCTGTAGCCACCAAAAACCTCTCGGGAGCCCGTTCCGGCACCCTACCGGAGGGGGGATCCCTCACCGGTGGCCATCTTCTCATCTCGGCGCTCTCCATGACGAGGAGGGAGTAGTTCACCCTCGGGGCTAAGGGTATGTACCAGTAGTTATGTGTTTGATCTCTCTCTCTCTCTCTCTCTCTCTCTCTCTCTCGTGTACTCTCTATGGCACGATCTTGATGTATCGCGAGCTTTGCTATTATAGTTGGATCTTATGATGTTTCTCCCCCTCTACTCTCTTGTGATGAATTGAGTATTCCTCTTGAAGTTATCTTATCGGATTGAGTCTTTAAGGATTTGAGAACACTTGATGTATGTCTTGCCGTGCTTATCTGTGGTGACAATGGGATATTCACGTGATCCACTTGATGTATGTTTTGGTGATCAACTTGCGGGTTCCGCCCATGAACCTATGCATAGGGGTTGGCACACGTTTTCGTCTTGACTCTCCGGTAGAAACTTTGGGGCAGTCTTTGAAGTAATTTGTGTTGGTTGAATAGATGAATCTGAGATTGTGTGATGCATATCGTATAATCATGCCCACGGATACTTGAGGTGACAATGGAGTATCTAGGTGACATTAGGGTTTTGGTTGATTTGTGTCTTAAGCTGTTATTCTACTACGAACTCTTGAATAGATTGATCCGAAAGAATAACTTTGAGGTAGTTTCGTACCCTACCATAATCTCTTCGTTTGTTCTCCGCTATTAGTGGCTTTGGAGTGACTCTTTGTTGCATGTTGAGGGATTGTTATATGATCTATCTATGTTATTATTGTTGAGAGAACTTGCGCTAGTGAAAGTACGAACCCTATGCCTTGTTTCCTACCATTGCAATACCGTTTACGCTCACTTTTATCATTAGTTACCTTGTTGTTTTTATAATTTCAGATTACAAAAACCTTTATCTACTATCCATATTGCACTTGTATCACCATCTCTTCGCCGAACTAGTGCACCTATACAATCTACCATTGTATTGGGTGTCTTGGGGACACAAGAGACTCTTTGTTATTTGTTTGCAGGGTTGTTTGAGAGAGACCATCTTCATCCTACGCCTCCCACGGATTGATAAACCTTAGGTCATCCACTTGAGGGAAATTTGCTACTGTCCTACAAACCTGTGCACTTGCAGGCCCAACAACGTCTACAAGAAGAAGGTTGTGTAGTAGACATCACTACTATGCTGACTGGCTTGGAGCCAAAGTCAGATTTGTGAAGAATACTAACAAACTCACTTCAAATGTTGCAGCCCCAACGCAACAAGAAATTCCTCAGGTTGAAGCATCTGCTCAGCCTACTTAAGAACATGCCAGCACCGCTGATGACAATCAAGCTGCTAAAGAAAATGAAAGTACCAGGGCTGATGACTGCATTCCAGCTGCTGAAGAAATTGCCAGGGCATCCACTAGTGGTGTGCATGAAGAAAATGAGGAAGTCAGGGCAACTGCATCAGTTGCGCCTGAAGAAACTGAACCAAGTTCCTCTGCTCCTCCTACGCGTACACCAACTCCGATTCTTCCATCCGCATTAGATGTGAAGAAGACCAAGGCTGCAGAGCGTGTGGCTATGAAGAAAAGGAAGGCATCAACTTCATCAGATTATGCAGCTCCGAAGGAGATGAAGCCTTTGACAAGCTCAATTGACAACTCGATTGATGCCGTTCCTGTCTCATTCATGCCATCAAAGGACCTAGTTCCTTTTGGTGAAGATTATGTGATTCCAAGTGAATCCGTTGAAGAGAATCCTTCCGCTGCTTCGTCAGAGCAGTTGGATGAAGAAATTGAAGTGGATACAATCCCTTCAACACCAGTTGTCTCCTCGCCTATGCCTCAGTTCACTGCTAAAGAGGCCAGCGTTGAAGAAATGGAATATGAGGATGTGGACATTGGTTGTACCACACCTGTGCTGAATGATGACTTTTGGGAAAGTCAGCACCCCAACTCTCCAATGTTCACTCCACTTCAAGCAATTCCTCAGTCCCCTGCTGCTACTGAAGTACAAATGGGATCTGAAGAACCTCATGTAACCCCATCTGTCCATGAAGAAATTCCAGCCACTAGTGCTGATGAAAATGTAAATGAAGAATTGAAGACCCAGGCTGCAGCTGAAGAAGAACCTCCAATTCCTCAATCCGTGGATCCTAAGATTGTGATTCCTGAGGTGGTGATGCAACTGACTGATACTCCTCAGCCCAAGCCAAAGGATCCCTTCTCAAAGAAGCAAAAATTCAAGGCTGATGACTTCTTCGACGAGCATGTTTTCTTCACTGAATTCAACCCTTATGACAATGCTCGTCTTAGAAGGAAGTGCTTCTGGACTGCCAGCCAGGCAAACTTCTATTCTTCAGTGCTTTTCAACAAGGACAAAGTCTTCGACCACGAGCATATTCCTCACGTGGACATGGAATCCATGCCTTGCTTCTCTCAAGTCCTCAGTATGCTTCATGATGCAGGACTGCTCAACTTTTGCTCTGACATAGTTGATTGGAATGAAGAGCTTATTCATCAGTTCTACGCAACACTGCACATCACAGGTGATGCTGATGATATCAACACTTGGGTGTTGGACGGGATGTCCGAAAACACTCATTATAAGGCACCGACCTCTGAATTGCTTCATGCCCTGCCAATCAGTCCTCCACCTGAAGGTGCTCGTTGTCTGTACCACGAGCCTGAACTCACTGCTCATTACATGCAAGTGCTCATGAAGCCTCTGAAGCCTAGTCAAGCCCCAAGGACCAAATTCCTCGTAAAGGAATTGTTGTATGTGCCAAGAACCGTCTATCGCATTCTGACGAAGACTATGAGTCCTATCAAAGGCCACGACTCATCTGATTAGGAAATTGTTGGCATCGTGAAGAATATGCTATTCAACATCATGCATAGCATCCCTGTTGAGGGAGTCCTCGATTAGGGGGTATCCGGACAGCCGGACTGTGTACAACGTCCGGACTATTGAAGCGTGAAGATACAAGACCCAAGACTTCGGCCCGTGTCCGGATGGGATTTTCCTTGGCGTGGAAGGCAAGCTTGGCGATCCGGATATTATATTTCCTTCCTTGTAACCGACTCCATGTAAACCCTATCCCTCTCCGGTGTCTATATAAACCAGAGAGGTTGGCCCTTAGAAGGCCGATCACAATTACAATCATACCATCATAGGCTAGCTCCTAGGGTTTAGCCTCTACGATCTCTTGGTAGATCTACTCTTGTACTGCCCATACCATCAATATTAATCAAGTGGGAAGTAGGGTTTTACCTCCATCGAGAGGGCCCAAACCTGGGTAAACATTTGTGTCCCTTACTTCTTGTTACCATCAGCCTTGATGCACATATCGGGACCCCCTACCCGAGATCCGCCGGTTTTGACACCGACATTGGTGCTTTCATTGAGAGTTCCTCTGTGTCGTCACTGTCAGGCTCGATAGCTCCTTCAATCGTTATCAACGACGCTGTCCAGGGTGAGACTTTCCTCCCTGGACAGATCTTCGTGTTCGGCGGCTTCGCGCTGCGGGCCAATTCGCTTGGCCGCCTTGAGCAGATCAACAGCTATGCCCCTGGCCATCAAATCAGGTACGGAAACCTGAACTACACGGCGGATGTCCGCGGAGACTTGATCTTTGACGGATTCAGGCCAGCGCCAGAAGCGTCGAACAGTCACGATGAGCACGGCTTAGACCTGCTGTCGGACGTTGCTCGGGATATCACCCCGGCAGAGGCCTCGGATCTAAATCCGGGGCAGGTTGCTTCGCCTAAGGACGGAGGGCTGGATCCCGCCCCGCAGGCCGTGCCCTCATCGGCGATGTGGCCGAACACATGTCTCACCTCTGAGGGAACCTGTGACTCCGGACCCCCCGGATTCATATCCGGATGCAGGTTCCAGTCCGCGCGCCCCCGAGCCCGCCAATCCTGGTTGGGCTTCGGTGATGGAGTTCACCGCGGCGGACGTCTTTCACCACTCGCCCTTCGGCGACATGCCAGACTTATTGAAGTCTCTCTCCTTGTCAGGAGACTCCGGGCCGAACTATGTCCGGCTCGAGTGGGAAGCAGACGACGACAAAATTCGTTGCCCACCCACCACCCACTTCATTGCCACGATCGATGATCTAACCGACGTGCTTGACTTTGACTCTGAAGACATCGACGGTATGAACGACGATGTAGGAGAATTACAGGAGCCTCCGCTCACCGGGCGGTGGACGGCCACCTCCTCATATGATATATATATATATATATATATATATATATATATATATATATATGGTGGACACTCCGAAGGAAACTAATGGCGACGAGGCAACGGAGGACAACCCCTCGGGAAGAAAATCAAAGAATGGGCATCGTCGGTGCCGCTCCTAGCCCCGCCACAGCAACACCGGCCCCAGAGACGAAAATAATCCGGATGGCGCCGGAGAAGAATATGACCCTGACCAGCCCGCCTTCGAGCAGGCCGAACAGGAAGATGAGCAGGTCAACCCAGAAGAACAGGCGACAGACGCATACCCGGAGGAGGACAACTACATGCCCCCCTCCGAAGGCGAGATCAGCCTTGGCGACGACGAATTCGCCGTGCCTGAGGATTCCGTGGAGCAGGAGCGCTTCAAGCGTAGGCTTATAGCCACTGCGAGGAGCCTGAAGAAGAAGCAGCAGCAACTCCAAGCTGATCAAGACCTACTCACAGATAGATGGACTGAAGTCCTAGCAGTCGAGGAATATGGACTCGAACGCCAAACGGCTGACCGGCCACCCCGTGGCCGGGATAAAACGGGATACCAGCCCGCACCCCCATGCCGATACACTACGGCTCAGGGCAACATGCATGACCTGCAAGATATTCTGGAAAATAAAGCAGGACAGCCAAGATCGATCTACGGATCGAGGGGGCGTGCCCCAGCGCACGACGGAGACCGTCGCGCCGGATATATCATCAACAAGTCCGGCCGGGCTGAACATAGCAACCCAGACCAATTCGACCTGCGTAGCCACATAGCCCAGCACAGAGGCACCACACACCCTCTGCTTCACTGACGAAGTGATGGATCATGAATTCCCAAAAGGATTCAAACCCGTAAACATCGAATCATACGATGGCACAACAGACCCCGCAATATGGATCGAAGATTTCCTTCTCCACATTCACATGGCCCCCGGAGATGATCTACACGCCATCAAGTATCTTCCCCTTAAGCTCAAAGGACCAGTCCGACACTGGTTAAATAGCCTGCCAACAAATTCCATTGGCAGTTGGGAAAACCTGGAAGACGCATTCCTTGATAACTTCCAGGGCACATATGTGCAACCACCGGATGCTGATGACCTGAGCCACATTACTCAACAACCCGGAGAGTCAGCCCGGAAATTCTGGACTCGATTCCTCACTAAAAAGAATCAAATAGTCGACTGTCCGGACGCCGAAGCCCTGGCGGCTTTTATGCATAATATCTGCGACGAGTGGCTCGCTCGACACCTCGGCCAGGAAAAACCCAAGTCTATGGCAGCTCTCACAACCCTAATGACCCGTTTTTGTGCGGGTGAGGATTGCTGGTTGGCTCGCAGCGGCACCACGCCACATTCCGGCGCTTCGGACGGCCACGAAGCTAACGGCAAGCCACGGTGCAACAGACATAAGAGACGGAACAACGGCGACAGCACTGAAGACACGACACGCCAGTCAACACCGGATTCAGCGGATCTAAGTCCCGACAGCGGAAAAAGCCATTTAAAAGAAATAATCAGGGACCGTCCAGCCTGGACCGCATACTAGAGCGCTTGTGCCAAATTCATGGCACACCGGATAAACCAGCCAACCACACCAATAGAGACTGCTGGGTGTTCAAACAGGCCAGCAAGATAAACGCCAAAAACAAGGACAAGGGGCTGCACAGCGACGATGATAATGAGCCCCGACGTCCGAATACGGGGGGACAAAAGAAATTCCCCCCCAGGTGAAAACGGTCAATATGATCTACGCCACTCACATCCCCAAACGGGAACGGAAGCGAGCACTACGAGACGTCTATGCGATGGAGCCAGTCGCCCCCAAATTCAACCCATGGTCAGCCCGTCCGATCACCTTTGATCGTAGGGATCATCCCACTAGCATCTGTCATGGCAGCTCAACCGCACTGGTCTTAGACCCAATCATCGACGAATTCCACCTCACGCGTGTCCTTATGGACGACGGTAGTAGCCTGAACCTTCTTTATCAGGACACAGTGCGCAAGATGGGCATTGATCCTTCAAGGATCAAGCCCACCAAAACTACTTTTAAAGGTGTAATTCCCGGAGTAGAGGCCCGCTGTACGGGCTCTATAACGTTGGAAGTGGTCTTCGGATCCCCGGATAAGTTCCAGAGCGAAGAGCTAATCTTTGATATCGTCCCTTTCTGCAGTGGTTACCACGCACTGCTCGGACGAACCGCATTCGCTCGATTCAATGCGGTACCACATTATGCATATCTCAAGCTCAAGATGCCAGGACCGCGCGAGGTCATCACTGTCAATGGAAATATGGACCGCTCCCTTCGAACAGAAGAGCATACGACAGCCCTCGCGGAAGAAGTACAATGCGGCCTACTCTGACACACCAATCCGGCGACAACTCCGAGCACTGTCAAGCGAGTCCGGAGCACCCCGCAACAGGATCATCAGGAAAACCAAGATCGTGATTAGCAGTCCGGCCTCCGCTCAAGCCCCTCCAAAGCAGCATTCATGCTGCGCGTACACAATTACGCACTCAAGATACCATGGGCATAGGCGGAGGCGCATCAATGACTCAGTCGATAATGCGGGTAACCGCCAAATACCTTCATACTCTTTCCCTCTTACCTTTCAGGACACCGCGCTAGTGCAGCATCCGTAGAAGAGCCGAATTGCCAGACTCATAGGGGAGAGACATCCAAGGAGGCAACAGACGTGCAGAACAGAAGAAAACCCAAGTGGAATCTATTTGCGATCATTATACCTGCTTTATCTACCTGTACACAGCCTACCCCTGGATAGGACATGTCAAATAGTCCTATTTATCTCCGCTTAATGCATCTGTTGTAAACATATGCTTAACCGTATTTTTCGTCAATGGGAGACTATATATAGCGTCAGCCTATTATTCTTATTGGAGCATTTTTTCTCCTATATATGTTTATTTGGTTTTGCATCCGTACACCTTGGTACGGTCAGTTTGCCAGGGGCTTCTCATGGCGCCCCGTAATATGGCAACTAAAAGTCCGAACACTTTCAATAGTGTGACACCTCAAACTTATAACACTATATGCATCAGCTCCGAATCATATCTTGGGTCTATAGTTGGGATAGCCCGGCTCCCTTGTTTTGGTGCATTATGTTCTATTATATCGGCTAAGGTAGCACAGGGAGAACTACTGTGATTGTGTCCCGGTTCTTCCGGACGAGTACCTCAGTAGAGAAAGCCGAAAACTGACCAGCATGATGTGGCGAGAGCTGGTCGCTGTTCGAGAGGTACTAAAATCCTTAAAGATTTTCCACTTTAGGCGATAAATCGGCTTTGTCTGATCAAGGCGTATATAGCGCCCCAATTCGGCCTGCCGGATTCTAGGGGCTTCGCCGAAATTTAAAATTGTAGACTTCTATGGCTAAGTGAAAGTTATAAAGCCGCATAGTTCGATTGCCTCGTTCGCTGCGCTGGACACGTCCTTAAGGGACCAAACATTTGGGTAAAGAGTGTCCGGGTTTTCCACGAACACCCCAGTGCTAGTCACGTGGGGGCAGAAGCCGACGACTGTCCTACTTTCAGGATTTTGTAAACAGCCGCACAGAAGGTAATATTTTAAATAACAAAAGCGCCACATAGCGCAAGTAACTTCGTCCTTAAAATACAAACATGACAGAAGTGAATTCATTCAAAAATGGTGTCCTTGGTACATTCGTCAGCCATGAGACGAGCACCCTTCATAACGCTATCATAGTACAACTCGGGATGGCGATGCGCCTTTCCCTCCGGCGGCCCGTCCTTGACCAGCTTCTCCGCATCCAGCTTGCCCCAATGCACCTTCACGCGGGCAAAGGCCCGGTGGGCACCCTTGATGCACACGGATCGCTTGATCACCTCAAGCCGCGGGCAGGCATCCACCATCCGCTTGATCAGGCCAAAGTAGCTACTGGGCAGGAGCTCACCAGGCCACATCCGGACTATGAAACCTTTCATAGCCAGTTCGGCCGCCCTGTGGAGTTCGACCAACTGCTTCAGTTGGTCACTCAGAGGCATCAGGTGTTCGGCCCCAGCATACTGGGACCAGAACAGCTTCTCCATTGAGTTCCCCTCCTGGGCACGGTAGAACTCCGCAGCGTCTGATACGCTGCGTGGCAGATCTGCGAATGCCCCTGGAGAGCTCCGAATTCGAGTAAGTAAAAGAAACGCCTCCTCCACATGTTTGCTTTGCATAAAGAATTTCTTACCCGCTGCTATCTTCTTGGCCTCCTGGATCTCCTGCTGTGCTTTCTCGGCTTTGGCCTTGGCGTCTTTTAAATTCGTAAGGGCCTTCGTAAGCTCGGCCTCTTTCGCCTTCAGATCATGCTCCACGGACTCGCCTTTCTTGCCGAGGTCCTGGAGCTCTTGCTGTACCTCACCTACCCTAGCACTTTGCTTTTCGCGCTCCTTACACTCCAAGGCCGCCTTGTCTTCGGCCTCGGACAACGCCTTCTTCAGGGACGCCACTTCGGCGGTGGCCCCTGTTACACGGTCACGACACTTAGGTCTTAGACCCACCAATTCCGCCTATCCTTAACTATATAAGAGCGGGAATTACTTACCCTTGTTCTCTTCGAGCTGCCTCTTCGCGAGGTCGAGCTCTCCCTGCGCCTGCTCCCGGTCTCGCTTCAGTTCGGCAACCTTGGCAGTACGGGCAGCAGCAGTAAGCAGCACAACCTGCTTATTACTTGACCCTCTGCTCGTCTTTTCTTTCCGGACACCAAACAGAGTATCAGGGGCTACTACCTATTGGGTGGTAATTTTGCACATATTTATTACTTACCTCGAAGCCTGTTAGGAGGCTGGTGCAAGTTTGGTCAGTCCGCTCTTGGCGGACGAAACCTTCCAAATCACCGTACTCATAAGAGTATGGTGCCCCTCATCCAGGGAAGCACCGCGAAGCGCTTCTAGCAGACCGTCCGGCGCCTCATGCGCAACGGAAGTCCGTGACACAGACGGCTCATCCTCCCTAGCGAGGGGTCGCCCGCCTGAGCCCAGAACCATCGAAGGTTCCGGAATTGTGTTCGGCTGAGAGCTTGGCTGGCCAAGGCCCTCATCGACACGATCCACGAGGATCTTGAACCCCGCGTGTCCGACGTCGGGGACCCTACCTCGGGGTGTCTCCAGAGTCACCTCCCCCCGCTCTGGGAGCCTTCGGGACAACACCTTCGTGTCATCCGCGTGTTGAGGAGTAGTGACTGTCGGAAGCGAATTGATCTCCGAATCACTCAGGGACCCGGAGGAAGACACTTCGGGAAGATCCCTGGCCGGACTGCACATATGTTCGGCATTACAAAATGCAAACACTATGAAGTGAAATCATGATAGGATGCAGACACTTACGATCGCACTAGGGGCTTCCCCCTGGGCAGCCACCCCTCCTCACTATGAGCGGCCGTGGCGGAATAGTCCGGAAGGGGCACCTTCCCCTTCTTGGATGCCCCAGCCTCCCCTTCCGGGGCGGCTTTTCTTTTTATTCCCCTCCCCAGTGCGGGGAGGTGGAATTTCTTCTTGATTCCCCCGTCTCCGCGGGAGGAATCTGACTCGTCGTCATCCGACGACAGGGGTATGACGGCCTTGCGCCGGGGGCCTTTTCCGGCCCCCTGGTCCGCCTCACCGGACCCCTCATCCTTTCCGGATGGGGCGTCTTCTTCTTCTTCCTCCTCCCCTTCGTGGGAGGAGTCCACCTCGTCGTCTTCGGACGAGGCTTCTGGCACAACCTTACGTTGGAGACCCTTTCGGATCCCCGGGGCCTTCTTCTCAGCCTTCTTCTCCGGCACCTTATACGGCGTCGGGACCAGTATCTCCGTCAGGAGAGCATCTGCTGGGTCTTCTGGCAGCGGAGCCGGGCAATAAACCTGCTCTGCTGTCTCCACGTAATCCTGAAGCAAATATGCACCACTACTTAAGGCACTCCCATGAATATATCGGGAAGAACTGGGTCCGGTGTCAGTCTAAGAACTCACCGGCCTAGGAGCCTGTGCGGCGTGAAGCCCGCGGTCCTCGGATGTTGGAGGAGGTACTTCGGAGGCCTTGAACAGCACCTTCCATGCGCCTTTGTGCGTCATGTCGTAGAGCCTCTGGAGCGTCCGGTGCTCGGTTGGGATGAACTCCCATAGATTGACTGCCCGCCTCTGGCAGGGCAAGATCCGGTGAACGAGCATGACCTGGATCACGTTGACAAGCTTGATGTTCTTGTCCTTCATGCTTTTGACACATGTTTGGAGTCCGGCCAGCTCCGTGGAATCGCCCCAGGACAGGCGCTTCTTCTCCCAGGATGTGAGCCGCATGGGGGCTCCGGATCAGAACTCGGGGGCCGCTGCCCAGTTGGCGCCGCGCGGCTCGGTGATGTAGAACCACCCCGATTGCCATCCTTTTACGGTCTCCGCAAAGGAGTCGTCGAGCCATGTGACGTTGGGCATTCTGCCCATCATGGCCCCTCCGCACTTTGCCTGTTGGCCGCTTACCACCTTCGGCTTCACGCAGAAAGTTTTCAGCCATAGGCCGAAGTGAGGCTGGATGCATAGGAAGGCCTCGCACACGACGATGAACGCCGAGATGTTGAGGACAAAATTCGGGGCTAGATCGTGAAAATCTAGCCCGTAGTAGAACATAAGCCCGCAGACGAAGGGATGGAGTGGAAATCCCAGTCCACGGACAAAGTGGGCGACGAGTACGACCCTCTCATGGGGTCCTGGGGTCGGAATGACCTGCCCGGCATCTGGTAGACGGTGCGCTATGTCCGCGGCCAAGTATCCGGTCGCCCGAAGATTTGTGATGTGCTTCTCCTTGACGGTGGAAGCCACCCACTTTCCTCCTGCTCCGGACATGTTTAGTTGTGCGGGGAAGACTTGGGCTTGGGCGCTGGAGCTCGAGGGGGCAAGAGTGGGCAAAGGAGGAAGAAGGCGTGGGAGAAAATGGGGGAATCTTATCCCTTTATAGAGGCACCGGAAGCGGTGCGCCTCCCCACTTGCCCGTTGGGAATCATTTGTTTCCCAAGCGCCACGATTAATGGCGTGGTGAGATTACCCATACCTGTATTGATGAGAATCCCGTAATAAGGGGACACGATCTCTGATTTGACAAGACGTGTCATAGAAACCGCCTCGTAATATGCGTTGTAGCTGGTTGTGTGGAAATGGTTCGAATGATGGATCCAATCATAATAACGTATCACGTCATCAGAAAAAGTTGTCAGCAGATTGCATTTGTGAAATAGCATTTTCTCTACAGTGGTATGCGAAGATCATTTTTCAGATCCGGACACGATTTGAGTGTTCGATAATTTCTTTGGAGTATTCGGAGAAGGAACCCGCCTTGCAATGCCAAAGACAATACTGCGCGCCGGACTCATCGTCATTGAAGCCTGGTTCAGGGGCTATTGAGGAGTCCTAGATTAGGGGGTATACGGACAGCCGGACTGTGTACAACGTCCGGACTATTGAAGCGTGAAGATACAAGACTCAAGACTTCGGCCCGCGTCCGGATGGGATTTTCCTTGGCATGGAAGGCAAGCTTGGCAATCCAGATATTATATTTCCTTCCTTGTAACCGACTCCATGTAAACCCTAGCCCTCTCCGATGTCTATGTAAACCGGAGAGGTTGGTCCTTAGAAGGCCGATCACAATTACAATCGTACCATCATAGGCTAGCGCCTAGGGTTTAGCATCTACGATCTCGTGGTAGATCTACTCTTGTACTACCCATACCATCAATATTAATCAAGCAGGAAGTAGGGTTTTACCTCCATCGAGAGGGCCCGAACCTGGGTAAACATCTGTGTCCCTTACTTCTTGTTACCATCAGCCTTGACGCACAGATCGGGACCCCCTACCCGAGATCCGCCGGTTTTGACACCGACACCTATCAACTATAATGATTTCTTCATGAGGACTTTGGCAAATGTTGCACTTTCTCCGTTTGAGCTGAAGCCTTATGCTCCTTGGATCATGAGATTCCTCAGAACAAGGTCTTCACTCAACTACAAAGCTGACTTTCAGAATCACCTCAGCTACTTGCCACCGATTGAAGTCCTCAAGCGGACATATTCCTCAGCTGATGAGAAGGGCAAGGCACCAGCTGTTATCGATGAAGGTATTCGTCCATTGGAGTGTCAGTTCCGCAAAGCTGCATCTTATTCCACCAATGATGACTCTGCCACTCATGATTTTGCTTCCAATGCATCCAAGCCAAATCCTCAAGCCACTGCTCCTCGTGTGATGACTGACCGTGAGCTGCTTCTTAGTCTTCACCAGAAGGTGGATCGAAACCACAAATGGGTTAAGCGTCAGTTTGGCTCTATTCTTCACAACATGACTGCTACACATAATGCAGTGAAGAAAAACCATTACTACCTCCATGAAGTCTTTGATCGCACCTGGGCTATTCTGTCACATCTATATGGTGAGGAAGATTTGAAGCAAATGGGTTTCAAGGAAGATTTTGACTGGTCTGCTCCTCCAACGAAGAAATACAAGAAGGTCAAGGTTCCTTCCTTGGTGGCCAGTTCATTTTCTTCGTCACGCAACACGAATGAATATGAAGACTTGGACGACACTGCGGCAGGCCATACAACGACACAAGACCCCAACAATGCTGGTGCTCCTCCATCATCATGATATTCTTCAGGGGCATCAGTCCTCATTCTTCAACCCTTTTGGTCATTCAGTGACAAAGGGGGAGAAATTTGAGTTAGTCTTCAAGCGGGTCTATCTTATATGGTTTTTTTACTAAGTTACAACTCTCATTCTTTTGATGACATTGCTGAATCGAGTTGTTAACTTAAACTCTATGGTGGCCCGATACTTCTGCTGAGTTCTTCTGCATGCTTATTCCTCATTAATGTCAATGCACGCATGCTGAATGACATCAGTCACCATATTTCATCATGCATTTCAAATTCTTCATATTATATGTCAAATGTGTGTATGAATTACAAGATATAGGGGGAGATCTCCATGATTATACTCTTCAATTGTGCATTACTTCAAAAGCAAATTCCTCACTATGCACATCTTCAGGGGGAGTTCTTCTATATCTTGCAATCAAATTCCTCAATATCAGTATTTACACTTCATATGTTTATCCCCGTTGAAAACTTAACCTATATTGTCATCAATCACCAAAAAGGGGGAGATTGTAAGTGCATCTAGTGCCCCTTAGTGATTTTGGTGTATTGAAGACTTATAGGTTAAGAGACTGATGCGTTTGTGAGTGTACACAGGTCTATAAGTCTATGAGGAGTTTGATATTTACATAGAAAGTCGACCCCTAAAAATGAAGTTCTTCAACTGAAGACTTTGGATTTCTGAAGACTTTCTGAAGACTTTGAAAGTGAAGAAATTGGTATGACCATGAAGACTTGGCAATCATTCGAGGAACATGAAGCGTGAAGACTTTTGTTTTCGTAGTTTCATTTTCTCTTTCTTGAGTCATAGGAAACACCGTACTGTTAAAGGGGGTCGAGGAAATACTAAGGAAAATTTTCCATGTGATGCTCAACTCAAAATTCTACACCTACCAATCCCTTCGAGTGAAGCCATTGGAAATCTCATACAATTCAGTCAATTTCTTTAGTAACAGAGACAAAGTTCTTCTGGTTGCTGAGGAATTTGTTCTGACTGAGGAGTTAGGAATTTGCCAGTGCGGATTGCCTACGCAGTGAGGAACATGATAGCCCTGAGGAATTTGAGAGTCAAAATTCGGACCGTTGCTGTGCTATGCGCCAACTGTCCCAAAATATCTACCCACCTAACGGTCATATCACTAAAGGGCATTTATGTCTTATCATGTCAGGCTGTTCCCTAGGCTATAAATAGCCGCCCCCTACAACCACTAGCTGGTTGGCTGCTCCGAGAGAAACTGACACTTGTCATTTGAGAGCATCCCATCCTCCGAGGACTTTGAGCGAAAATCATCAAGTGAGGAAAACCCAAACCCAACACACCTATAACCCAAAGTGATTGAGCATCACTAAAGAGATTGATACTGCGTGGATCCGACGCTTGTTACCTTTGAAGACGGTGCTTCTTCCAGACGGTTAGGCGTCATGGTCTAGAGCATCCAAGAGGAATTGTGGATCGCCGAGTGACCTAGTCTGTGAAGGTTTGGAAGTCACTTGAAGACTTATGACGAGTGATTGGGCGAGGTTTGCGTGACCTTAGCTCAAGGAGAATACGGTGAGGACTGTGTGTTCGGGACTGTGTGTCCTCAAGTTTAATTACCTAGCCGCTCCAACCAGACGTACAACTGAGACAGTAGTTGGAACTGGTCTACCAAATCATTGTCTTCACCGAGCTTACTGGTTCTATTTCCTCAACTCCTTTCATTTCCTCATTTCAGTTGTTATGTGCTTGTTCATATCTGTTTGAAGACTTTGACTGAAGACTTTCTCAATTTCCTCAGTTCAATTTCTTCAGTCTGTCCGTCTTCATCCCGTGTTATCATGTGCTTATGCTTTCTATACTCTGTGCTTGTCTTCATTTCATCATGATGACTATGCTTGTCTTCTGCTATGTTTACTTTTGAGTACTATTTCCGCTGCAAGTAGTTCTTCTTTTAGGAATTTCCTCATCTGCAAATTCCTTAGTGAAGAATTCATAAAAATCGCCTATTCACCCCCCTCTAGTCGATATGACGCACTTTCATAGGTGTTGTAGGATAGGTTTGCAAGATAATAAAGAGCATGTAAATAAAAGCTAGGGGTTGTTTAAATAAAGAAACAACTAAGTTAGTTTTAGTAGAGAGCTTTTTGTCATGAGAAAGTAATTTGTCAATAGGCAATCGGTAACTAGACCAGTAATCATTATTGCAATTTTGTATGAGGGAGAGGCATAAGCTAACATACTTTCTCTGCTTGGATCATATGCACTTATGATTGGAACTCTAGCAAACATCCATAACTACCAAAGATCATGAAGGTAAAACCCAACCATAGCATTAAAGTATCAAGTCCTCTTTATTCCCATACACAAACAACCTACTTACTCGGGTCTGTGCTTCTATCACTCACGCCACCCACCATAAGCAAATAATGAACATATTGCAAACCCTACAGCGGTGATCCCTCACGCTTGCGCGACACGGAGAGCACTATAGGACAGCCCCAATAATAAAACATGCAACTCAAACCAATCTTGATCATCAATCAACCCACAGGACAAAACGGATATACTCAAACATCATAGGATAGCCATACATCATTGGGAAATAATATATAGTGTTGAGCACCATGTTCAAGTAGAGATTATAGCGGGTAAAAGAGAGGTTACACCACTGTATAGAGGGTGAGAGAGCTGGTGAGGACGGCGGCGAAGTTGTTGGTGTAGATCGCCGTCACGATGATGGCCCCGGCGGCCTTCCGGCGCCACCGGGAGAGAAGGGGAGAGAGCCCCCCCTCCTTTCTTGTTCTTCCTTGACCTCCCCCCTAGAGGGAGAAGGGTTTCCCCTCTGGTCCATGGCCTCCATGACGGTGGAGGGGCGGGAGCCCCTCTGAGATTGGATCTCTCCCTCTGTTTCCTTCTGTTTATGCGCTCCCAAATTCTGGCCTTCCACCGTTTCTTAACTTCCCGGAGATCCATAACTCCAATTGGGCTGAAATTTTAACACGATTTTTATCCAGATATTAGCTTTCTTGCGGCCGAAGAAGTGCACCAACCGCCTTACGGGGTTGCCACAATGTTCCAGGGCACGCCCTAACCCCTGCGGCGCGCCCCTTGCCTTGTGTCCCCCTCAGGCATCGTCTCGCGTTGATTCTTTTCCCAAAAATCACATATATTCCAAAAAATATCCATAAGTTTTTATCGCGTTTGGACTCCATTTGATATGGATTTTCTACGAAACAAAAAATATGCAACAAACATGAACTGGCACTGGGCATTGGGCGCTGGATCAATATGTTGGTCCTAAAAATAGTATAAAAAGTTACCAAACGCATATGAAAGTTGTAGAATATTGGCATGGAACAATCAAAAATTGTAGATATGATGGAGACGTATCAACATACCCAAGCTTAGTTCTTGCTCGTCCTCGAGTAGGTAAATGATAAAAAAGATATTTTTGATGTGGAATGCTACCTAGCATAATCTTGATCATATAATCTAATCAGGGCATGAATATTAAGACACGAGTGATTCAAACCAATAGTCTATCATTTGACATTAAGACAATAAAACTTCAAGCATACTAATTAATAAAGCAATCATGTCTTCTCAAAATAACATGGCCAAAGAAAGTTATTCGTACAAAATCATATAGTCTGGCTATGCTCCATCTTCACCACACAAAGTATTTAAATCATGCACAACCCTAGTTTTATCCAAGCAATTGTTTCATACTTTAGTATTCTCAAACCTTTTCAACTATCATGCAATACATGAGCGTGAGCCATGGACATAACACTATAGGTCGAATAGAATATGGTGGTTGTGGAGAAGACCAAAAAGAAGGAGATAGTCTCACATCAACTAGGCAAATTAATGGGCCATGGAGATTCCCATCAATCAATATCGATGCAAATGAATGCTCAAAAGTAAACTAAGTGGGTGTGCATCCAACTTGCTTGCTCATGAAGACCTGGGGCATTTGAGGAAGCCCATCGTGGGAATATATAAGCCAAGTTCTATAATAAAAATTCCCACTAGTAAAATATGAAAGTGAAAAAATAGGACACTCTCTATCATGAAGAACATGGTGCTACTTTGAAGCACAAGTGTGGAAAAGGATAGTAACATTCTCCCTTCTCTCTTATTCTCTCATATTTTTGTTTTTTTATCTCTCTTTTTTCTCCCCTTTCTTTGGGCTTCTTTTTTGGGACAATTACATTTGAGCCCCTAGTTGGGTCACACCCGTGTGTTTTGCCCCTAAATTCAAAAAACCCTCATTTCTGCCCGAGCTCGTTTGCTCTTCTTATGCGTTTTCCCTTTGACCGTTTGACCGTAACTTTGAAAACTTCATAATGAATTCATACTAACTCAGAAAAATGCATATAAGATATCAAAATGTTCGAAAAAACATCACCTGTATGTGCATGTCATTTGCATTCATGACAAAAAGTGCATTCATGACAAAAGACATCATATGATCTCAAAGTGAGATAGGGACTTTTCAGCACTTTTGTCATGAATGCAAATGACATGCACATATAGGTGATGTTTTTTCGATCATTTTGATATCTTACTTGCATTTTCTTTGAGTTAGTATGAATTCGTTACGAACTTTTGAAAGTTGCGGTCAAACAGTCAAAGGGCGAAAGCATAAGAGGAGTAAACGAGGTTGGACAGAAATGAGGGTTTTTTGAATTTATTGGCAAAACACATGGGTGTGACACAACTAGGGGCTCAAATGTAATTGTCCCTTCTTTTTTTGTCCGGAGTCTCATCCCGACTTGTGGGGGAATCATAGTCTCCATCATCCTTTCCTCACTGGGACAATGCTCTAATAATGATGATCATCACACTTTTATTTACTTACAACTCAATATTACAACTAGGTACTAGAACAAAAGTACGACTCTTTATGAATGCCTCTGGCAGTGTACCAGTATGTGCAATGATCTAGCGTAGCAATGTCATCAAAAAACGTACAAGCCATGAAAACATCACGCTAGCTATCTTACGATCATGCAAAGCAATATGACAACGATGGAGCGTGTCATAATAAAAACAGAACTGTGGAAGTTGCATGGCAATATATCTCGGAATGGCTATGGAAATGCCATAATAGGTAGGTATGGTGGCTGTTTTGACGAGGGGAATATGGTGGGTTTAATGCACCGGTGAAAGTTGCGCGGTACTAGAGAGGCTAGCAATGGTGGAAGGGTGAGAGTGCGTATAATCCATGGACTCAACATTAGTCATAAAGAACTCACATACTCATTGCAAAAGTCTATTAGCTATCGAAACAAAGTACCACGTGCATGCTCCTAGGGGAAGGGTTGGTAGGAGTTAACCATGGCGCCATCCCGAACTCCACACAAAGGATGTCAATCAATAAATAAATCATGCTCCGACTTCGTTACATAATGGTTCACCAAACATGCATGCTACATGAATCACACACTTTAACACAAGTATTCTTACCAATCCACAAGTACTCACTAGCATGACTCTAATATCACCATCTTTATATCACAAAACTATTGCAAGGAATCCAACATATCACATTCTGTGGTCCACAAGTTTTATGTAGGATTTTATGACTAACCATGTGAATGACCAATTCCTATTGACTCTCTAAATAGATTTAAGTGAAGCAAGAGAGTTTAATTCTTTCTACAAAAGATATGGCCATGCTCTAAAAAATATAAGTGAATCAAAAGAGCATTCTACAAATGGCGGTTTTCTATGTGAAGAGAAACAGGAAATCCAAACTTCAAATTATATAAGTGAAGCACATGAAGCATTCTATAATGCCATACTCAAAAGGTTTAAGTGAAGGGCAAAGAACATTCTATAAACCAACCAAGGACTATATCATACCAACATGGTGCATTTATTAAAATAAAAATAGAAAGGCACATGACGCTCCAAGATTTATGCGTATCATGTGACGAATAAAAATATAGCTCCAAGTAAAATTACCAGGATCGTTAGAAGAAAGAGGGGATGCCTTCCGGGGCATCCCCAAGCTTAGTTGCTTGGGAGTCCTTGAATATTACCTTGCGGTGCCTCGGGAATCCCCAAGCTTAGGCTCTTGCCACTCCTTATTCCTTCATCCATCGTGATCTCACCCAAAACTTGAAAAATTTCAATCACACAAAACTTAACAAAACCCTCATGAGATACGTTAGTATAATAAAACAAATCACCACTTTAAGTACTGTTGCAAACCCATTCATATTTTGTTTTGGACTGTAGCTACTGTATTAACTTCTCTATGTCTTATACCACCGATAAAATTGATAGTTTAATCTAAACTAGCAAAACAATGCATCAAAATCAAAATCTGTCTTAAACAAGACAGTATGTACCAATCCGACCATCTACCATACTTTTGTAACTCCAAAAATTCTGAAAAATTAGGACAAAATAAAAAATTTCATAGCAGTATTGTGTAAAATTTTCAGAAACATTCGACATCCTAGTAAAAAAATGTAAATTCACGCGCTACAGACAAAGTTTCTGTGTTTCCACTACACAAACCAAACAAGAAATCTAAACATCCTAAAGGTAAATATTCGCACATTATTTTTAAAATAAAAGGGATTTGTACAAGTGGATAATTATTTTTGTTGAAAAGTTTCTGTAATCGAGATTCACAAAGTTTCATGGGCATGAACAAAGTTCAAGGACGCCCCCACTTCAACGGTGTTCGTCGTTCTCACTTTCACTTTTCTTTTTGAAAAAGATTAGGTTCCCACTTTATTTTTTGTTTTTAAACTTTTTAAAAGCACTCAACAGAAATAAATGACTCTCTAAAATTTCCAGGTTGTCTCCCTGGCAGCGCTTTCTTTAAAGCCATTAAGCTAGGCATATAATGCTCAAGTAATGGATCCACCCAGTTTCCAAGGTATATCAAAGCCAATTTTAATTAACAATGATTTGTGATTTAGTAGTGAGCACAAAGTAACATATATCATGCAACAACTAAGTCTAATTCTCTTCCTATGCATCGGCATGCCATAAAAGTACAATTCATGCACATCAAGTAAAGGCCAATACATAACATAAATAGTCTCTTGCAATTTTATCGTATTGGAAACATAGAGAGGCGGAGATGTAGTTCCTCTCCCATAATAATTGCAAGTAGGAGTAGCGAGCACATGCATATTAAATTTATCAAAATCATCATGTGTAGTAGCAAAATGCAACCCATCAATATAATCCTTAATAAGCGCAAACTTCTCCGATATAGTGTAGTTGGGAGAATTGAAAAAGATAATAGGACTATCATGTGTGGGTGCAATAGCAACAATTTCATTCTTAACATAAGGAACTATAGCAAGTTCATCTACATAAGCATAATTCATATTGGAATCTTGGCCACAAGCATAGCAAGCATCAAGTTTATGAAAAAGGAATATTTCGAATGAATCAAAGGGATCATAGCAATTATCATAGCATTCATCCTTCGGTAAGCACGAAGGGAAATTAAACAATGTATGATTTGAAGAGTTACTCTCATTAGAAGGTGGGCATGGGTAGCTAATCCGCTCTTCCTCCTTTTGTTCTTCGCTCTCCTCGTCATCTTTTTCATCCAATGAGTTCACAGTGTCATCAATTCCTTCTTCCATAGATTCGTGCAAAATATTACTCTCTTCTTGGACAGCGGAGACTTTCTCAATAAATGCATCAATATCGGAATTATATTCAAAATTCTCATAGCAATATTTAAGTATAGCATAATATTCAGGTCTGTAAATAGCATCATCAAGATTTTCACACTTTTCAAACAAAGATTCAATTTCATAAGCACCCTTAAAAGCAATGAATTCTTCTATTCGTTCCACATCATAGTAATCATATATACCAATTAGCATAAGAAGCCAAGGTTTTATTATCATTAAATTTACTTGAAAAGGGAAGGTATGGAGCCTTCATCCTAGAGCAACAAGTATAATCATATCTCAAGCATAGTTCCCGAGCATACCAATGCAATATATGAATTTGATCCCATAACAGTTTCCCTTTTTGTGTCAAGCGATAATACCTAAAGTATTCATGTTGATCCAACGTGTCTCCCATTATATAATTGAATGGGCTTTTCTCAGGATTATTAAAGTAGTGCATAATATCTTTCACGTAATGAGCATCGAGGGTTTTAGGAGGTTCCCATCTCCATGAGTAGCAAGTGCAACTATTTTTTTGGTATTTCGTGTTCCATATCCATAACTAAAGATATGAAACAACTTAGAACAGCAAATAAAATCTACTTGGTGATAAAGCAAACAAGCACACACGAGAATATTCACCCCACACTATTGCTCCTCGGCAACTGCGCCAGAAAAAGGTCTTGATAACCCACAAGTATAGGGGACCATTTGTAGCCTTTCTCGATAAATAAGAGTGTCGAACCCAACGAGGAGCTAAAGGTAGAACAAATATTCCCTCTAGTTCCACCGACTACCGATACAACTCTACGCACGCTTTACTTAGAACAAGTATGAAACTAGAAGTACTTTGTAGGTGTTGTAGGATAGGTTTGAAAAAAATAAAGAGCACGTAAATAAAAGCTAGGGGCTGTTTAGATAAAGAAACAACTAGGTTAGTTTTAGTAGAGAGCTTTTTGTCATGAGAAAGTTATTTGTCCCTAGGCAATCGATAACTAGACCGGTAATTATTATTGCAATTTTGTATGATGGAGAGGCATAAGCCAACATACTTTCTCTTCTTGGATCATATGCACTTATGATTGGAACTCTTGCAAACATCTGTAACTACTAAAGATTGTTGGGGAACGTAGTAATTTCAAAAAATTTCCTACGCACACGCAAGATCATGGTGATGCATAGCAACGAGAGGGGAGAATGTTGTCTACGTACCCTCGTAGACCGAAGCGGAAGCATTGACACAACGTAGAGGAAGTAGTCGTACGTCCTCCCGGTCCAACCGATCCAAGCACCGTTACTCCGGCGCCTCCGAGTTCTTGACACACGTACAGCTCGATGACGCACCCCGTTCTCCGATCCAGCAGAGGCGCGGGGAGGAGTTCCGTCAGCACGACGGCGTGGTGACGATCTTGATGTTCTCCTGTCGCAGGGCTTCGCCTAAGCACCGCTACAATATGACCGAGGTGTAATATCGTGAAGGGGGGCACCGCACACGGCTAAGGAACGATCTCAATGATCAACTTGTGTGTCCATGGGGTGCCCCCTACCCCCGTATATAAAGGAGTGGAGGAGGGGAGGGCCGGCCCTCTACTATGGCGCGCCCTAGGGGAGTCCTACTCCCACCGGGAGTAGGATTCCCCCTTTCCTAGTTCAACTAGGAGTCCTTCCATGTATTAGGAGTAGGAGACAAGGAAGGGGAAGAGAGAAGGGAAGGAAGGAGGGGGTGCGGCCCCTCCCCCTAGTACAATTCGGACTAGGCCATGGGGGGGGCGCGCGGCCTGCCCTAGGCAGCCCCTCTCTCTTTCCCGCAGGGCCCAATAAGGCCCAATACTTCTCCCCGGCGAATTCCCGTAACTCTCCGGTACTCCGAAAAATACCCGAATCACTCGGAACCTTTCCGAACTCCGAATATAGTCGTCCAATATATCGATCTTTACGTCTCGACCATTTCGAGACTCCTCGTCATGTCCCCGATCTCATTCGGGACTCCGAACTCCTTCGGTACATCAAAACTCATAAACTCATAATATAACTATCATCGAAACTTTAAGCGTGCGGACCCTACGGGTTCGAGAACAATGTAGACATGACCTAGAACTATTCTCGGTCAATAACCAATAGCGGAACCTGGATGCCCATATTGGTTCCTACATATTCTACGAAGATCTTTATCGGTCGAACCGCATAACAACATACGTTGTTCCCTTTGTCATCGGTATGTTACTTGCCCGAGATTCGATCATCGGTATCCAATACCTAGTTCAATCTCGTTACCGGCAAGTCTCTTTACTCGTTCCGTAATACATCATCTCGCAACTAACTCATTAGTTGCAATGCTTGCAAGGCTTAAGTGATGTGCATTACCGAGAGGGCCCAGAGATACCTCTCCGACATTCGGAGTGACAAATCCTAATCTCGAAATACGCCAACCCAACAAGTACCTTTGGAGACACCTGTAGAGCACCTTTATAATCACCCAGTTATGTTGTGACGTTTGGCAGCACACAAAGTGTTCCTCCGATAAACGGGAGTTGCATAATCTCATAGTCATAGGAACATGTATAAGTCATGAAGGAAGCAATAGCAACATATTAAACGATCGGGTGCTAAGCTAACGGAATGGGTCATGTCAATCAGATCATTCAACTAATGATGTGACCTTGTTAATCAAATAACAACTCCTTGTTCATGGTTAAGAAACATAACCATCTTTGATTAACAAGCTAGTCAAGTAGAGGCATACTAGTGACACTCTGTTTGTCTATATATTCACACATGTATTATGTTTCCGGTTAATACAATTCTAGCATGAATAATAAACATTTATCATGATATAAGGAAATAAATAATAACTTTATTATTGCCTCTAGGGCATATTTCCTTCAGTCTCCCACTTGCACTAGAGTCAATAATATAGATCACATCACAATGTGATTAACATCGATAGTTCACATCATCATGCGATTAATACCCATAGTTCACATTGCCATGTGACCAACACCCAAAGGGTTTACTAGATTTAATAATCTAGTTCACATCGCTATGTGATTAACACCCAAAGAGTACTAAGGTGTGATCATGTTTTGCTTGTGAGAAAATCTTAGTCAACGGGTCTGTCACATTCAGAGCCGTATGTATTTTGCAAATATTCTATGTCTACAATGCTCTGCATGGAGCTACTCTACCTAATTGCTCCCACTTTCAATATGTATCTAGATCGAGACTTAGAGTCATCCAGATCGGTGTCAAAACTTGCATTGACGTAACCCTTTACGACGAACCTTTTGTCACTTCCATAATCGAGAAACATATCCTTATTCCACTAAGGATAATTTTGACCGCTGTCTAGTGATCTACTCCTAGATCACTATTGTACTCCCTTGCCAAACTCAGTGTAGGGTATACAATAGATCTGGTACACAACATGTCATACTTTATAGAACCTATGGCCAATGCATAGGGAATGACTTTCATTCTCTTTCTATCTTCTGCCGTGGTCGGGTTTTGAGTCTTACTCAATTTTACACCTTGTAACATAGGCAAGAACTCTTTCTTTGACTGTTCCATTTTGAACTACTTCAAAATCTTGTCAAGGTATGTACTCATTGAAAAAACTTATCAAGCGTCTTGATCTATCTCTATAGATCTTGATGCTCAATATGTAAGTAGCTTCACCGAGGTCTTTCTTTGAAAAACTCCTTTTAAACACTCCTTTATGCTTTGCAGAATAATTCTACATTATTTCTGATCTACAATATGTCATTCACATATACTTATCAGAAATGCTGTAGTGCTCCCACTCACTTTCTAGTAAATACAGGCTTCACTGCAAGTCTGTATAAACTATATGCTTTGATCAACTTATCAAAGCGTATATTCCAACTCCGAGATGCTTGCACCAGTCCATAGATGCACATTTTGTTAACACCTTTAGGATCGACAAAACCTCTTGGTTGCATCACATACAACTCTTCTTTAATACCTCCATTAAGGAATGCAGTTTTGTTTATCCATTTGCCAGATTTCATAAAATGCGGCAATTGCTAACATGATTCGGACAGACTTTTAAGCATCGATACGAGTGAGAAAATCTCATTGTATTCAACATCTTGAACTCTGTCAAAAACCTTATTCGACAAGTCTAGCTTTGTAGATAGTAACACTACTATCAGTGTCCGTCTTCCTCTTGAAGATCCATTTATTTTCTATGGCTTGCCGATCATCGGGCAACTCCACCAAAGTCCACACTTTGTTCTCATACATGGATCTCATCTCAGATTTCATGGCCTCAAGCCATTTTGCGGAATCTGGGCTCATCATCGCTTCCTCATAGTTCGTAGGTTCATCATGGTCTAGTTACATGACTTCCAGAACAGGATTACCGTACCACTCTGGTGCGGATCTCACTCTGGTTTACCTACGAGATTCGGTAGTAACTTGATCTGAAGTTACATGATCATCATCATTAGCTTCCTCATTAATTGGTGTAGTAGTCACAGGAACAGATTTCTGTGATGAACTACTTTCCAATAAGGGAGAAGGTACAATTACCTCATCAAGTTCTACTTTCCTCCCACTCACTTCTTTCGAGAGAAACTCCTTCTCTAGAAAGGATCCATTTATTAGCAACGAATGTTTTGCCTTCGGATCTGTGATAGAAGGTGTACCCAACAATTTCCTTTGGGTATTCTATGAAGACGCACTTCTCCGATTTGGGTTTGAGCTTATCAGGATGAAACTTTTTCACATAAGCATCGCAGCCCCAAACTTTAAGAAACGACAACTTTGGTTTCTTGCTAAACCATAGTTCATATAGTGTCGTCTCAACGGATTTAGATGGTGCCCTATTTAACGTGAATGCAGCTGTCTCTAATGCATGATCCCAAAACGATATTGGTAAATCGATAAGAAACATCATAGATTGTACTATATCCAATAAAGTACGGTTATGACGTTCGGACACACCATTATGATGTGGTGTTCCAGGTGGCATGAATTTGTGAAACTATTCCACATTGTTTTAATTGAAGACCAAACTCGTAACTCAAATATTTGTCTTCGCGATCAGATCGTAGAAACCTTATTTTCTTGTCACGATGATTTTTCCACTTCACTCTGAAATTCTTTGAACCTTTCAACTATTTCAGACTTATGTTTCATCAAGTAGATATACCCATATCTGCTCAAATCATCTGTGAAGGTCAGAAAATAACGATACCCGCCGCGAGCCTTAACACTCATTGGATCGCATACATTAGTATGTATTATTTCCAATAAGTCAGTTGCTCGCTCCATTGTTCCGGAGTTTTAGTCATCTTGCCCATGAGGCATGGTTCGCAAGCATCAAGTGATTCATAATCAAGTGATTCCAAAATCCCATCAGCATGGAGTTTCTTCATGCGCTTTACACCAATATGACCTAAACGGCAGTACCACAAATAAGTTGCACTATCATTATTAACTTCGCATCTTTTGGTTTCAATATTATGAATATGTGTATCACTATGATCGAGATCCAATGAACCTTTTTCATTGGGTGTGTAACCATATAAGGTTTTATTCATGTAAACAGAACAGCAGTTTATTCTCTTACTTAAATGAATAACTGTATTGCAATAAACATGATCAAATCATATTCATGCTCAACGCAAACACCAAATAACATTTATTTAGGTTCAACACTAATCCCGAAAGTATAGAGAGTGTGCGATGATGATCATATCAATCTTGAAACTACTTTCAACACACATCGTCACTTCACCCTTAACTAGTTTCTGTTTATTCTGCAACTCCCGTTTCGAGTTACTACTCTTAGCAACTGAACCAGTACCAAATACCGAGGGGTTGCTATAAACACTAGTAAAGTACACATCAATAACATGTATATCAAATATACCTTTGTTTACTTTGCAATCCTTCTTATCCGCCAAATACTTGGGGTAGTTCTGCTTCCAGTAACTAGTCCCTTTGCAGTAGAAGCACTTAGTCTCAGGCTTGGGTCCAGACTTGGGCTTCTTCACTTGAGCAGCAACTTGCTTGCCGTTCTTCTTGAAGTTCCCTTCTATCCCTTTGCCCTTTTCTTGAAACTAGTGGTCTTGTTAACCATCAACACTTGATGTTCTTTCTTGATTTCTACCTTCATCGATTTCACCATCATGAAAAACTTGGGAATCATTTTCATCATCCCTTGCATACTATAGTTCATCACGAAGTTCTACTAACTTGGTGATGGTGACTAGAGAATTCTGTCAATCACTATCTTATCTGGAAGATTAACTCCCACTTGATTCAAGCGATTGTAGTACCCAAACAATCTGAGCACATGCTCACTAGTTGAGCGATTTTCCTCCATCTTTTAGCTATAGAACTTGTTGGAGACTTCATATCTCTCAACTCGGGTATTTGCTTGAAATATTAACTTCAACTCCTGGAACATCTCATATGGTCCATGACGTTCAAAATGTCTTTGAAGTCCCGATTCTAAGCCGTTAAGCATGGTGCACTTAAACTATCAAGTAGTCATCATATTGAGCTAGCCAAACGTTCATAACGTCTGCATCTGCTCCTGCAATAGGTCTGTCACCTAGCGGTGCATTAAGGACATAATTCTTCTGTGCAGCAATGAGGATAAACCTCAGATCACGGATCCAATCCGTATCATTGCTACTAACATTTTTCAACACAATTTTTCTCTAGGAACATATCAAAATAAACATATGAAAGCAACAACGCAAGCTATTGATCTTACAACATAATTTGCAAAATACTACCAGGACTAAGTTCATGATAAATTTAGGTTCAATTAATCATATTACTTAAGAACTCCCACTTAGACAGACATCTCTCTAGTCATCTAAGTGATCACGTGATCCAAATCAACTAAACCATAACCGATCATCACGTGAGATGGAGTAGTTTTCAATGGTGAACATCACTATGTTGATCATATCTACTATATGATTCACGCTCGACCTTTCGGTCTCCGTGTTCCGAGGCCATATCTGCATATGCTAGGCTCGTCAAGTTTAACCTGAGTATTCCGCGTGTGCAAAACTGGCTTGCACCCGTTGTAGATGGACGTAGAGCTTATCACACCCGATCATCACGTGGTGTCTGGGCACGACGAACTTTGGCAACGGTGCATACTCAGGGAGAACACTTCTTGATAATTTTTAGTGAGAGATCATCTTAAAATGCTCCCTTCAATCAAAGCAAGATAAGATGCATAAAGGATAAACATCACATGCAATCAATATAAGTGATATGATATGGCCATCATCATCTTGTGCTTGTGATCTCCATCTCCGAAGCACCATCATGATCACCATCGTCACCGGCGTGACACCTTGATCTCCATCGTAGCATCGTTGTCGTTTACGCCATCTATTGCTTCTACGACTATCGCTATCGCTTAGTGATAAAGTAAAGCAATTACAGGGCATTTGCATTTCATACAATAAAGCGACAACCATATGGCTCCTGCCAGTTGCCGATAACTTCGGTTACAAAACATGATCATCTCATACAATAAAATATAGCATCATGTCTTGGCCATATCACATCACAACATGCCCTGCAAAAACAAGTTAGACGTCCTCTACTTTGTTGTTGCAAGTTTTATGTGGCTGCTACGGGCTTAAGCAAGAACCAATCTCACCTACGCATCAAAACCACAACGATAGTTTGTCAAGTTGATGCTGTTTTAACCTTCGCAAGGACCGGGCGTAGCCACACTCGGTTCAACTAAAGTTGGAGAAACTGACACCCGCTAGTCACCTGTGTGCAAAGCACCGCGGTAAAACCAGTCTCGCGTAAGCGTACGCGTAATGTCGGTCCGGGCCGCTTCATCCAACAATACCACCGAACCAAAGTATGACATGCTGGTAAGCAGTATGACTTATATCGCCCACAACTCACTTGTGTTCTACTCGTGCATATAACATCAAACCATAAAAACCTAGGCTCTGATACCACTGTTGGGGAACGTAGTAATTTCAAAAAATTTCCTACGCACACGCAAGATCATGGTGATGCATAGCAACGAGAGGGGAGAATGTTGTCTACGTACCCTCGTAGACCGAAGCGGAAGCGTTGACACAACATAGAGGAAGTAGTCGTACGTCCTCCCGGTCCAACCGATCCAAGCACCGTTACTCCGACACCTCCGAGTTCTTGACACACGTATAGCTCGATGACGCACCCCGTTCTCCGATCCAGCAGAGGCGCGGGAGGAGTTCCGTCAGCACGACGGCGTGGTGACGATCTTGATGTTCTCCTGTCGCAGGGCTTCGCCTAAGCACCGCTACAATATGACCGAGGTGTAATATCGTGGAGGGGGGCACCGCACACGGCTAAGGAACGATCTCAATGATCAACTTGTGTGTCCATGGGGTGCCCCCTACCCCCGTATATAAAGGAGTGGAGGAGGGGAGGGCCGGCCCTCTACTATGGCGCGCCCTAGGGGAGTCCTACTCCCACCGGGAGTAGGATTCCCCCTTTCCTAGTTCAACTAGGAGTCCTTCCATGTATTAGGAGTAGGAGACAAGGAAGGGGAAGAGAGAAGGGAAGGAAGGAGGGGGTGCGGCCCCTCCCCCTAGTCCAATTCGGACTAGGCCATGGGGGGGGGGGGGGGGGCGGCCTGCCCTAGGCAGCCCCTCTCTCTTTCCCGCAGGGCCCAATAAGGCCCAATACTTCTCCCCGGCGAATTCCCGTAACTCTCCGGTACTCCGAAAAATACCCGAATCACTCGGAACCTTTCCGAACTCCGAATATAGTCGTCCAATATATCGATCTTTACGTCTCGACCATTTCGAGACTCCTCGTCATGTCCCCGATCTCATCCGGGACTCCGAACTCCTTCGGTACATCAAAACTCATAAACTCATAATATAACTGTCATCGAAACCTTAAGCGTGCGGACCCTACGGGTTCGAGAACAATGTAGACATGACCTAGAACTATTCTCGGTCAATAACCAATAACGGAACCTGGATGCCCATATTGGTTCCTACATATTCTACGAAGATCTTTATCGGTCAAACCGCATAACAACATACGTTGTTCCCTTTGTCATCGGTATGTTACTTGCCCGAGATTCGATCGTCGGTATCCAATACCTAGTTCAATCTCGTTACCGGCAAGTCTCTTTACTCGTTCCGTAATACATCATCTCGCAACTAACTCATTAGTTGCAATGCTTGCAAGGCTTAAGTGATGTGCATTACCGAGAGGGCCCAGAGATACCTCTCCGACATTCGGAGTGACAAATCCTAATCTCGAAATACGCCAACCCAACAAGTACCTTTGGAGACACCTGTAGAGCACCTTTATAATCAACCAGTTACGTTGTGACGTTTGGTAGCACACAAAGTGTTCCTCCGGTAAACGGGAGTTGCATAATCTCATAGTCATAGGAACATGTATAAGTCATGAAGGAAGCAATAGCAACATACTAAACGATCGGGTGCTAAGCTAACGGAATGGGTCATGTCAATCAGATCATTCAACTAATGATGTGACCTTGTTAATCAAATAACAACTCGTTGTTCATGGTTAGGAAACATAACCATCTTTGATTAACAAGCTAGTCAAGTAGAGGCATACTAGTGACACTCTGTTTGTCTATATATTCACACATGTATTATGTTTCCGGTTAATACAATTATAGCATGAATAATAAACATTTATCATGATATAAGGAAATAAATAATAACTTTATTATTGCCTCTAGGGCATATTTCCTTCAAAGATCATTAAGGTAAAACCCAACCATATCATTAAAGTATCAAGTCCTCTTTATTCCCATACGCAAACAACCTACTTACTCGGGTCTGTGCTTCTTTCACTCACGCCACCCACCATAAGCAAATCATGAACATATTGCAAACCCTACAGTGGGGATCCCTCATGCTTGTGCGACACAAAGAGCACCATAGGACAACACCAATAATAAAGCATGCAATTCAAACCAATCTCGATCATCAATCAACCCATAGGACAAAATGGATATACTCAAACATCATAGGATAGCCATACATCATTGGGAAATAATATATAGCGTTGAGCACCATGTTCAAGTAGAGATTACAGTGGGTAAAAGAGATGTTACACCGCTGCATAGAGGGGGAGAGAGTTGGTGATGACAGCGGCAATGTTGTTGGTGTAGATCGCCGTCGCGATGATGGCCCCGGCAGCGTTCCGGTGCCACCGGGAGAGAGGGAAGAGAGCCCCCTCCTTCTTCTTCTTCCTTGACCTCCCCTATAGATGGGAGAAGGGCTTCCCCTCTGGTCCATGGCCTCCATGGCAGCAGAGGGGCGGGAGCCCCTCCGAGATTGGATCTCTCCCTCTGTTTCCTTCTGTTTATGCGCTCCCAGATTCTAGCCTTTTGCCGTTTCTTAAATTTCCGAAGATCCCTAACTCCAATTGGGATAAAATTTTAACATGATTTTTATCAGGATATTAGCTTTCTTGCGGCCGAAGAAGGGCACCAACCACCTTACGGGGTGGCCACAAGGGTCCAGGGCGTGCCCTACCCCCTGGGGCATGCCCCTGCCTTGTGCCCCCTCAGGCATCGTCTCACGTTGATTCTTCTTCCCAAAATCACATATATACCAAAAAAATATCTGTAAGTTTTTATCCCATTTGAATCTGTTTGATATGGATTTTCTGCGAAACAAAAAATATGCACCAAACAGGAACTGGCACTGGGCACTGGATCAATATGTTAGTCCAAAAAATAGTATAAAAAGTTGCCAAAAGTATAAGAAAGGTGTAGAATTTTGGCATGAAACAATAAAAAATTATAGATACGACGGAGATGTATCAAGTGCTAGCTCCAGGCTTGTGGGCCCCTCGGGCACCCCCTGGACGTGAGACCAACACCAAAAATTCTTATAAATACCCAAACCCCCGAAAAGAACCCTAGATCGGAAGTTCCACCGCCACAAGCCTCTGTAGCCACGAAAAACCTATCCGGACCCTGTTCCAGCACCCTACTGGAGGGGGAAATCATCACCGGAGGCCATCTTTATCATCCCAGCGGTCTCCCTGACAAGGAGGGAGTAGTTCACCCTCGGGGTATAGGGTATGTACCATTAGCTATGTGCTTGATCTCTCTCTCTCTCTCGTGTTCTTGATTTGGCACGATCTTGATGTACCACGAGCTTTGGTTGGATCATATGGTGTTTCTCCCTCTCTATCTTCTTGTGATGAATTGAGTTTTACCTTTGAGGTTTCACTATTGTCGGATTGAATACTTTTATGGATCTGAGAACACTTGATGTATGTCTTACGTGGGATACTCGTGGTGACAATGGGGTGTTCTATTGATTCACTTCATGTATGTTTGGGCACTCAACTCACGGATTCCCGAGGTGACATTGGGGTAATCTATGCATAGGGGTTGATGCATGTTTTCGTCCTTGTTTCTCCGATAGAAATCTTGGGGCACTCTTTGAAGTTCTTTGTGTTGGATTGAATATTATGAATTTGAAGTTGTTTGATGCATATCATATAATTGACCCACGGATACTTGTGGTGACATTGGAGTATCTAGGTGACATTAGGGTTGATTGATGTGTATCATATGGTGTTATTTTACTACGAACTCTAGGGCTGTTTGTGACACTTATAGGAATAGCTCAATGGATTGATCGGAAAGAATAAATTTGAGGTGGTTTCATACCCTAAAAGCAATTTCATCTTATGTTCTTCGCGGTAGGAACTTTGGAGTGAATCTTTGTCACACGTTGAGGGATTTCCTATGATTTAATTATGCTATCATTGTTGAGAGACTTTGCACTAGTGAAAGTATCAACCCTAGGCCTTGTTTTCAAGCATTGCAATACCGTTTTTGCTCACTTTTGTTACTAGTTACCTTAAAAATATATTTTTACCGTCCATATTACACTTGTATCACCATCTCTTCGCCGAACTAGTGCACCTATACAATTTGACCTTGTATTGGGTGTGTTGGGGACACAAGAGATTTCTTGTATTTGCTTGCAGGGTTGTTTGAGAGAGACCATCTTCATCCTACGCCTCCCACGGATTGATAAGCCTTAGGTCATCCACTTGAGGGAAATTTTCTACTGTCCTACAAAACTCTACACTTGGAGGCCCAACTCGAGTCTACAATAAGAAGGTTGTGTAGTAGACATCAATGATGCAGCACAACAACGGTAAGTTTTTCCCTTGGTTATAGAACCAAGGTATCAATCCAGTAGGAGGATCCACCCAAACTATGTAAGCAACACTGTCGGTGTCAAAACCGGCGGATCTCGGGTAGGGGGTCCCGAACTGTGCGTCTAGGCGGATGGTAACAGGAGACGAGGGACACGATGTTTTTACCCAGGTTCGGGCCCTCTCGATGGAGGTAAAACCCTACGTCCTGCTTGATTAATATTGATGATATGGGTAGTACAAGAGTGGATCTACCACGAGACCAAGGAGGCTAAACCCTAGAAGCTAGCCTATGGTATGATTGTTGTATGTTGTCCTACGGACTAAAGCCCTCCGGTTTATATAGACACCGGAGGAGGCTAGGGTTACACAGAGTCGGTTACAATGGTAGGAGATCTACATATCCGTATGGCCAAGCTTGCCTTCCACGCCAAGGAAAGTCCCATCCGGACATGGGACGAAGTCTTCAAGCTTGTATCTTCGTAGTCTTGGAGTCCGGCGGACGATGATAGTCCGGCTGTCCGGACACCCCTAGTCCAGGACTCCCTCAGTAGCCCCTGAACCAGGCTTCAATGACGATTAGTCCGGCGCGCATAATGTTCGGCATTGCAAGGCGGGTTCCTCCCTTGAATAATCCAGAGAAGATCATGAACACCAGGATAGTGTCCGGCTCTGCAAAATAAATTCCACATTCCACCGTAGAGAGAATAAAATGTACACTTAGTTCAATCTGCTGACATATTATGCGGCGTGACATCACACCGCTACCAAGCCACTGTTTGAATCATTCTTTACTATACCACCTCAGCACGTTTAGCGAAGCGGTTTCCTTGGCACGTCTTGTCGAAGCAGAGATCGTGTTCCCCTTATTCCGGGATTCTCATCAATACGGACGTGGGTAACCCAACAGCGCCATTGATGGTGGCGCTTGGGAGATAAGCGAGTTTTACCAGGCCGGTGGGGGACGCACAGTTTTGTCCGCCTATATATAAGGGATAAGGATTTACCTTCTCACCTACGCCTTCTTCCTCCTTTTCTTATACATCTCCGCGCACTCAAGCTCCAACGCCCAAGCTCGCGCATCTCGCCTCGACCTTCTCCGAATATGTCCGGAGCAGGAGGCAAATGGCTGGCCTCCACCATTAAGGAGGAGCACATCACCAGACTGCGCAGCGCCGGATATCTTTCCGGCGATATCGCGCATCGGCTGCCCGACGAGGGCCAGCTTGTCCCTACCCCTGGGCCTCACGAGAGGGTCGTCTTCCTTCCCCACTTCCTCCGCGGACTGGGCTTTCCGCTCCATCCATTCGTCCGGGGGCTCATGTTCTATTACGGCCTGGATTTCCACGATCTGGCGCCGAACTTCATCCTCAACATCTCGGCGTTCATCGTCGTGTGTGAGGCCTTCCTCTGCATCCGGCCCCACTACGGCCTGTGGCTCAAGACCTTCAACGTCAAGCCAAAGGTTGTGAAGGGCACGCAAGCGGAATGCGGAGGCGCCATGTTGGGTAAACTACCCAACGTCCTTTGGCTCGAAGGGGCCTTTGTGGACTTCGTCAAGGGGTGGCAATCGGGGTGGTTCTACATCACCGAGCCGCGCAAGCCTACCTGGGCGGAGGCCCCCGAGTTTAGATCTGGCGTCCCCATGCAGCTCACCTCCTGGAAAGAGAAGGGCTTGCTGTGGGGCGATCCGAAGGAGGTGACTGGACTCCGAGCCTGCATCCAGAAGCTGGTGAGCAATAAGCTCAGGCTCGTCGACGTGGTCCAAGTCATGCTCATCCGCCGGATTCTCCCATGCCAAGAACGGGCATTCAATCTGTGGGAGTTCAATCCGGAACAACACCAGGCGCTGAGCGGGCTCTTCTATACGACATACGAAGGCGCCTGGAGGGTGCTGTTTAAGGGCGCCGAAGCCCCCGTATCCGCGACGGAAGATCGCGGATTCAGCTCGCAGCATCCAATTGACGAGGTAACTGATTCAACCCCATTACGGTACACTTTATAGTAATCGAATTGATTATAAGAGGGTTTCATCCGTTCCTTTCCTTTGACAGGAATGGATGGAGAAGGCCAGGCAGCTTATCAGCCCGGCTCCCATGCCAGAAGACCCAGTGGACGCCCGTTTAGCAGGGCTGCTGGTTCCGGCACCGCACGTGGTGCCGGAGAAGAAGGCCAAGAAGGTTGCCGCGGGGACTCGAAAGAGTTCCCGCAATCAGGCGTCTGACAACGACGTGGACTCCTCCCCCGAAGATGAGGAGGAGGAGGAGTACTCTCTCCCGGAGGGGGGAGAGAAGAAGAGGAAGGCTTCCCCAATAAGGGAGGCCGAAGGGTCCAAAAGGGGGAGAACTATCCCCCCGGACAGTTTCGCCAACACCAGCGTTGGCGAGGATGAGTGGCCTCCAAGGGCCATGCGTCCGGCGAGATCGTAAGTATCCGGATCCTTGATATGCAATATATTTTATGTCGCGTAGTGTCCTTCTAACGCCGCGTTCTGTCCGTAGTCCGGCCGATGACGATCTCCCCGACTCATCGAGCGGGTCGTTGGCCTCGTCGGATGTGAATTCACTTCCGACTGCCTCTACCCCACGCGCCGACGAGGACGCCGAGGTGGGATCCCAGAGAGGGACCCATCAGGAGGAGGCTCCGGAGGCGCCGTCAGGCAGCCTCCCGGACTTTGCGCCGGACTCTACATCGAAACCCGCAGTGGTTCCAGAGTCCGGCAAGCGGCCCCTTCGAAAGAAGGGCAAGACCATGACATCGGCGGCCTCCGTCCAACCGGAGGCACCGGATAACTTGTTGGAGGCGCTTAAAGGCGCTTCCATCGAGGAAGAACACCGCACTATCATGAGTGCGGTGATTCAAAAGGTTCAGCTCGCCAAAAGCGGGCTGACCGAAGCCTGCAGCAGCCTTTTAACAGGCTTTGAGGTAAGAAGTTAAAATTATGTAATGTAATACCGCATAGACAGTAGCCCCTGATGCTCAGTTCGGTGTTCGAAAAGAAAAGCCGGACTGAGGATCTAACAAGATATCCGCAGGGTTGCTAAAAATATGTCAATATGGGTTTGCAGGCTGCGCTGCTGGCCTCTGCCGCATTAACGGCGGAGGTCGATGTGCTGAAGCAGGATCTCGAGCGGTCCGAGCGAGAGCTCGGCCATGCGAAGAAGCAGCTCGAGGACAAAGAAGGTGAGTAACACCACTTTGAATAGGTACCTTACAGAAAAGGATTTTGGTTGCAATAAAATTAACAAGGATAATATGTGTATTGCAGGGGCCACTAACGAGGTGGCAGCCCTGAAGGATGCTGTGTCCGCGGCCGAACACAGTGCGGCCGCGGAACGGGCAGAGCGAGAAAAGAAGGAGGCACGGGTGGTGGAAGTTCGGCAAGAGCTCCAGGCTCTCATGGAAAAGCATGAGAGTTTGGAGCGTGACTCCAAGACTCGAGAGTCCGAGCTTGCCTCGGCTCTCGAAAGTGCCAAGTCCGCCAAGGCCGAGGCCCATAAGGCCCTTCAGGAGGTTGAAGATATAAATAAAATAGCGGCGGGTAAGGCATTTTTTCATGCAAAGCAAGCATGTTAATGTAAAATACCTGACACTTACCCGCATTCGGAGCTCTCCAGGGGCGTTTGCAGATCTGCCGCGTAGTGCGTCCGATGCCGCCGCATTCTATCGTGGCAAGGAGGGGAGCTCGACGGAAAAAGTCTTCTGGTCTCAGTATGCTGAGGCCGGACACCCGGTGCCCCCAAGCGACCAGCTGAAGCAGCTGGTCGAACTCCACAAGGTAGCTGAAGAGGCCATGAAGGGCCTTATAGTCCGGCTGTGGCCTGGAGAGGCCATGCCTGGGAGCTACTTTGGCCTCGTGCGGCGGCTGGTGGATGCATGCCCCTGGGTGGATGTCATCAAGCGCTCCGCCTGTATTGAAGGCGCTCGTCGGGCCCTCGCCTGCACAAAGGTGCAATGGGGCAGGTTGGATGCGGAGAAGCTTCTCACGGACCCACCGCCGCTGGGCAAGGAGTATCGCACGCCCGAAATGTATTATAAAACTGTCCTGAAGGGAGCCCGCAATATTGCGGATGAGTGCCCCAGAAATGTAATCTTTGAGTGAATTTGCTATGTATTATCCTGTGCGCTGAAACTTTGTTTATGTGCGCGTTAAGCAATGCTTGTTTAATTTAAAATATTACCTTCTGTGCGGACGTTCATAAAATCTGAGAGATGGCAAGTCGTTGGCTTCAGCCCCCAAGCCACGAGTGCTGGGGTGTTCGGGATAAACTTGAGCACTCTTGTTCCCATTGTTGGGTCCATCGAGGGAGGCGCTCAACACAACGAACAAGGCAACCGGACTTATAATGCACCAAAACAAGGCAACCGACAGAACGGAACGTAAGGCACCAAAACGTGGGAGCCGGGCAAACCCAACTATTGACCCAAGACATGATTCGGAGCCGATTCATATAATGCTATAAGTTCGGGGTGCCGCACTTGTGAAAGTGTTCGGACTTATCACACCATAGAGTGGGGAACATAAGCCCCCGGTGTATTAGGCCGTACTAAAATATACGGGCGCAAGATGTCATATAATGAGTATATATATATAAAAGGTAATGCAATTGCGATCAAAAAGGTGCTGCATTATTTATGAAAGAAAGTCTGCTAGTAGAGCGGACTGATACAAATAGTGCGGTAAGCAAGGGATTTGGACTAAGTAAACATGTCCCCCTCCAGGGATGAGCTGCGGACTTGGTGTATATAATCGAATTTAATGCTCGTAATTGAGACCACCTGAGTGTTCGTCGCAGCCTTCTTTAGTCCCTGACTGTTGCATCGTGAGTTCGGCAGGTTCGCCGCCGGACAGGGCTTCTAGTTAACAGAGTCCTGTGTACATAAAAGAAGAAAAATAAAAAATATAAAAAAAGAGGGGGGCACACTTGCGAGCCCCCGGTGTGGTCGAACCGCACTCTAGGTCCGTTGCGATCGTGCCCCTCCCCTGTGCCCATGGTATCTCCAAAGCGTAATGATGTACGTGGAGTGTTATTACTGCGATCATGCGCGGGCGAGGGTTGGGGCCGCATTGCTACGCATGCTCTGATCGCGCCAGGTGGTCTTGGTTGGTATTGCTTCGGGCGCGTTTTGCTGTATCCGGCTGTTTAACGGCCGGACTGGAGAATTGCCTTAAGAGGCTACTCTGTACTTCTGCCGCGAGAGCCGCTGTATGTTCCTCCATTCGGAGGGAGCGTTCCGTATTCCCATTGACCGTGATGACTCCACGAGGTCCTGGCATCTTGAGCTTTAGGTATGCATAATGCGGCACCGCGTTGAATTTTGCAAACACGGTTCGTCCGAGCAGAGCGTGATAGCCGCTGTGAAACGGGACTATGTCGAAGATTAACTCTTCGCTCCGGAAATTATTCGGGGATCCGAAGACCACTTCCAGTGTGACTGAGCCTGTACAGTTGGCTTCCACTCCTAGTATGACACCTTTAAAGGTTGTCTTTGTAGGTTTAATCCTTGATGGGTCTATGCCCATTTTGCGCACTGTATCCTGATAAAGCAGGTTCAGGCTACTGCCGCCGTCCATCAGGACTCTCGTGAGGTGAAATCCATCGACGATTGGGTCTAAAACCAATGCGGCGAATCCGCCATGGCGTATGCTGGTCGGATGGTCTCTTCGATCGAAAGTGATCGGACAAGAGGACCATGGATTGAACTTCGGGGCGACTGGCTCCATCTCATAGACGTCCCTTAGTGCGCGGTTCCTCTCCCTCTTGGGTATGTGGGTCACGTATATCATATTCACCGTCCGCACTTGTGGGGGAAAACCCTTCTGTCCTCTATTGTTCGGTGGTCGGGTCTCTTCCTCGTTGTCGCTGTTTAGCCCCTTGTCATTGTTTTCGGCAATTAACTTGCCGGCCTGCTTGAACACCCAGCAATCTCTATTAGTGTGGTTAGCTGGCTTTTCAGAGGTGCCATGTATCTGGCATAAGCGGTCGAGTATTCGGTCCAGATTGGACGGACCCGGAGTGGTTCTTTTGAATGGCTTCTTCCGCTGATCGGGTTTAGAGCCTCGGAATCCGGCGTTGACTGCCGTATCCTCCTTATCGTCGCCATTAATGCGGCGCTTGTTTTTGTTTCGACGTGACCTGCCATTGTTGTCCTTAGTATCCGGACTGCAAGAATTTTTATGAAGATTGTTGCTGCGAGCTAGCCAGCTGTCCTCTCCCGCGCAAAAGCGGGTCATTAACGATGTGAGGGCTGCCATAGATTTCGGCTTTTCCTGCCCCAGGTGCCGGGCTAGCCATTCGTCCCGGATGTTATGTTTGAAGGCTGCAAGGGCCTCTGCATCCGGACAGTCGACAATTTGGTTTTTCTTTGTCAAGAACCGTGTCCAGAATTGTCTGGCCAATTTGTCTGGCTGCTGAATAATGTGGCTTAGGTCATCGGCGTCTGGTGGTCGCACATACGTGCCCTGGAAGTTGTTGAGGAATGCGGCTTCCAGGTCTTCCCAGCACCCAATTGACTCTGCGGGCAAGCTGTTAAGCCAATGCCGAGCTGGTCCTTTAAGCTTGAGTGGGAGATACTTGATGGCATGGAGATCGTCGCCGCGGGCCATATGGATGTGGAGAAGATAGTCTTCGATCCAAACCGCGGGGTCTGTTGTGCCATCGTAAGATTCGATGTTTACGGGTTTAAACCCTTCGGGGATTTGATGATCCATTACTTCGTCGGTGAAGCATAGCGGGTGTGCGGCGCCTCTGTATTGAGCAATATCGCGACACAGCTCGAGAGAGCGCTGTCTGCTGTGCTCGGCCCGGCCGGGGTTATTGTATCCGGCGCGACGGTATTCGTCGTGGGTTGTGGGGCGCCCACGTGATCCGTAGATGGATCTGGATTGTCTTGCTTTGTCCTCCAATATGTCTCGCAAGTCCGGCGCGTTCCCTCTTGGCTTCGTACTTTTGGAGCGATGCCGGGGTACGGTCTTGGCTGGGGGCCTGGATGCCTCTCTGTCACGACCACGGGGTGGTCGGTCAGCCATATCGTGCGCTGGTGATGGAGGTATGTATGCTTCCTCCTCTAATCGGGGGAGCAGCTTGCGTCTTGGGTAACTTTTGGAGGGGCATTCGAGTTTATACTCTTCGGCCGCGAGGACCTCGGTCCATCGATCGGCCAGCAGGTCCTGATCAGCGTGAAGCTGTTGCTGCTTTTTCTTTAGGCTGTTTGCTGTGGCGATAAGCCTGCGCTTGAAGCGCTCTTGTTCGACGGGATCCTCAGGTACGACGAATTCATCATCGTTGAGGCTTACTTCGTCTTCGGAGGGAGGCATATAGTTATGATCCTCGACCTCTTCATTTGCCGCCCTCTCGTGAGGGCTTGCTTCTGCATCCTCCTGCACTGAGTCTTGCTGGAGGGGATTGTCTTCGGCACTCTCTGGAGTATTATTATCTCCTGTGCCGGAATCTCCATTCTTGCTGTGGCGGGATTTAGAGCAGCGCCGCTGATGCCGGCGTTTGGGCTGCTTCTTTAAAGAGTCTGCCTCCGCTACTTCTTCGCCGTCCCCGTCTTTTGGGGTGTCCACCATATATATGTCGTATGACGAGGTGGTCTTCCAGTGCCCTGTAGGCGCTGGTTCCTGTTCGTCTCCGGCATCGTCGTCCATAGCGTCGATGTCTTCGGAGTCGTAGTCTAGCATGTCGGTTAGATCATCGACAGTGGCTACAAAGTGGGTGGTGGGTGGGCTCTGAATTTCTTCGTCGTCCGTACCCCAACCATCCTGGCCATAGTCCGGCCAGGACTCTCCTGATAATGAGAGATGCTTTAGTGAATTCAGGATATCGCCAAAAGGCGAGTATTGGAAGATGTCCGTGGCGGTGAATTCCATAACCGGCGCCCAACCCGGATCGATTGGTAGGGGCGCGGGAGGTTCAGAGTCCGGCAAGGAGTCCGGCGCCTCGGAATCATGAGTTTCGCAGGGGACAAGGTTAGTGTTCGGCTCCATCGCCGTGGATGTTGAAGCCCCCAGGGCGGCGTCTATCCACCGGCCCTCGATCTGGGCGAACGGCTCCGGACTAATGGCCGAAGCGGATCCGTGTGCGGCCACCAAGGCACTATTCAGTGGCAGAGCTAGATCATGCCCGTCGTCACAGTGCGGCGCGCTTGGCTGTGGCTCGAGTCCGTCGAAGATCAAGTCTCCGCGGACATCGGTCGTGAAGTTTAGGCTTCCGATTCTGGCCTGACGGCCAGGGGCGTAGCTTTCGATCTGCTCCAGATGGCCAGGTGAATTAGCCCGTAGTGCGAAGCCGCCGAATACGAAGATCTGTCCGGGGAGAAAAGTCTCACCCTGGACAGCGTTGTTGGTTGAAGATGCCATCAAGCCTATCGGTGACGACACATAGGAACTCTCAATGAAAGCACCAATGTCGGTGTCAAAATCGGCGGATCTCGGGTAGGGGTCCCGAACTGTGCGTCTAGGCGGATGGTAACAGGAGACGAGGGACACGATGTTTTTACCCAGGTTCGGGCCCTCTCGATGGAGGTAAAACCCTACGTCCTGCTTGATTAATATTGATGATATGGGTAGTACAAGAATGGATCTACCACGAGATCAAGGAGGCTAAACCCTAGAAGCTAGCCTATGGTATGATTGTTGTATGTTGTCCTACGGACTAAAGCCCTCCGGTTTATATAGACACCGGAGGAGGCTAGGGTTACACAGAGTCGGTTACAATGGTAGGAGATCTACATATCCGTATCGCCAAGCTTGCCTTCCACGCCAAGGAAAGTCCCATCCGGACACGGGACGGAGTCTTCAATCTTGTATCTTCGTAGTCTTGGAGTCCGGCGGACGATGATAGTCCGGCTGTCCGGACACCCCCTAGTCCAGGACTCCCTCAAACACCTTCACACAAATAACAAAAACTTGCAACCCAACACATAAGAGGGGTTGTCAATCCCTCCTCGGTATTGATATAGATTAAATTGTACTCCCTCCGTCCCATAATTTAAGACATTCTTGACACTACACTAGTGTCAAAAAACGTCTAAATATTATGGGAAGGAGGGAGTATGAGAGTGAGATTGGATAAATAGATCTAACAAAAACACAAAATAAATAAATAAATAAAAAGTGCAGCAAGGTATTTTTGGATTTTTGGATTAATAAATCTGAAAATAATATGATAGAAAATAGACCCGGGGGCCATAGATTTCACTAGAGGTTTCTCTCGAGAAAATAGCTTTCGGTGGGTAAACAAATTACTATTGGGCAATTGATAGAAGAGCAAATAATTATGACGATATCCAAGGCAATGATCATGTATATAGGCATCACGTCCAAGATTAGTAGACCGACTCCTGCTTGCATCTACTACTATTACTCCACACATCTACCTCTATCCAGCATGCATCTAGTGTATTAAGTTCATGAATAAACGGAGTATGCAATAAGAACGAAGACATGATGTAGACAAGATCTAATCATGTAAGAATAGACCCCATTTTTTATCCTTAATGGAAATCATACATGTGTGCCATGCCTCTTTCTGACACTGAGATTGAGCACCGCAAGATCGAACCCATCACAAAGCGCCTCTTACCATTGCAAGAAAAATCAATCTAGTTGGCCAAACCAAACCAAAGTTTCGGAGAAGAAATACAAGGCAATAACAATCATGCATATAAGAGCTCAACAAAGACTCAAATTATATTCATAGATAGATCCGATCATAAACTCACAATTCATTGGATCCCAACAAACACACCGCAAAAAAGAGTTACATCAAATAGATCTCCAAGAACATTGAGGAGATCCTTGTATTGAGAAACAAAAAGAGAGAAGAAGCCATCAAGCTACTACCTACGGACCCATAGGTCTGTGGTAAACTACTCACGTATCATCTGGGGAGCACCAATGAGGATGATGAATCCCTCCGTGATTGTTTCCCCCTCCGGCAAGATGCCGAAAAAGGTCTCTAGATAGGGTCTCGTGGTTCTAGAGCTTGCGGCGGTGGAAACTCTGATCTCTCAACTCCCCTATGTTTCTGGAATATTTGGGTATTTATAGAGCTGAGAGGTGGTGGAGGAGACTCCCGTGGGCCCCACTACCCACCAGGGCACGCCAGGGACGCTTCTGGCATGCCCTGGTACTTAGTGGGCTCCACGGGCTTCCTCTTGTGCAACTCTTGGGCTTCCTGGTTGTCTTCTGGGCAGAAAAATTCTCCAAAAAGTTTTGCTGCATTTGGACTCCGTTTGATATGGATATTCTGCGAAGTAAAAAACAAGCAAAAAACAGCAACTGGCACTGGGCACTATGTCAATAGGTTAGTCCAAAAAAATGATATAAAGTTGCTATAAAATGAATATAAAACATCCCAGATTGATAATATAATAGCATTGAACAATTAACAATTATAGATACATTGGAGACGTATCAAGACATACTAGGGACACGGTGTAGTTTATGTATTCACACATGTATTTAAGTTTCCGGTCAATACAATTCTAGCATGAACAATAAACATTTATCATGAACTGGAAATATGATAATAACCATTTTATTATTGCCTCTAGGGCATATTTTCAACACTCTCCCACTTGCACTAGAGTCAATAATCTAGTTCACATCTCTACATGATTAACACCCAGTCAGTTCTGGGGTTTGATCATGTTTTGCTTGTGAGAGAGGTTTTTGTCTACGGGTCTGCAACATCCAGATCCGTGTGTACTTTGCAATCTCTGTCATACTATAGGCGCTGCTACCACACTCCACTTGGAGCTATTCCAAATGGCTGCTCCACTATATGTGTCCGGTTCATGACTCAGAGTCATCTGGATCGGTTTCAAAGCTTGCATCGACGTAACCCTTTATGGCGAACTCTTTATCACCTCCATAAACAAGAAACATTTCCTTAGTCCTCTAAGGATAATTTTGACCGCTATCCAGTGATCCACTCCTGGATCACTCTTGTACCCCCTTACCAGACTCATGACAAGGCACACATAGTGTATGGTACATAGCATGTCATACATTAGAGCCTATGGCTGAGGCATAGGGGATGACCTTCATCCTTTCTCTTTCTTTTGCCATGGTCAAGCTTTGAGTCTTACTCGACTTCACACCTTACAATACAGGAAAGAACTCCTTCTTTGACTGGTCCATTTTGAACTCCTCCAAAATCTTGTCAAGGTATGTGCTCTGTGAAAGTCTTCTCAGTTGTCTTGATCTATCTCTATAGATCTTCATGCCAATATTTAAGCAGCTTTAGCCAGGTGTTCCTTTGAAAAACTCCTTTCAAACAACCCTTTATGCTTTCCCAAAATTCTAAATCATTTCCAATCAACTATATGTCATCCACATATAGTATCAGAATTGCTATAGAGCTCCCACTCACTTTCTTGTAAATACAAGTTTCTTCACAAACTTTGATAAACCCAAAAGCTTTGATCACCACATCAAAGCGTATATTCCGACTCCGAGATGCTTGCAACAGTCCATAGATGGACCGCTGGAGCTTGCATACCTTTTTAGCTTCCTTAGGATCCACAAAACCCATTGGGTTGCATCATATACAACTCTTCCTTAAGGAAACCGGTTTTCACATCCATCTGCCAGATTTCATAATCTAAAAATGCAGCAATTCTAACATAATTCTAACAGACTTAAGCATCGCTACGGGTGAGAAAGTCTCATCATATTCATCTCCTTGAACTTGTCAGAAACCCTTTGCGACAAGTCGAGCTTTATAGACGTTGACACTACCATCAATATCTGTCTTCTTCTTAAAGATCCATTTATTCTCAACGGCTTATCGATCATTGGGCAAGTCCACCAAAGTCGATAATTTGTTCCCATACATGGATCCTATCTCAGATTTCATGGCCTCAAGCCATTTGTCAGAATTCGAGCTCATCATAGCTTCTTCATAGTTCGTAGGTTCGCCATTGTCTAACAACATGATTTCCACGACTGGATTACCGTACCACTCTTGTGCAGAACGTCCCCTGATCGACATATAAATCTTAGTAGTAACTTGGTCTGAAGTTTCATGATCATCGTCATTAGCTTCCTCTTCGGTTGGTTTAGGCATCATGGGAACTGCTTTCCGTGATGTGCTACCATCCAATTTGAGAGAACGTACAATTACCTCGTCAAGTTCTACTTTCCTCCCACTCGCTTCTTTCGTGAGAAACTTCTTCTCTGGAAAGGTCCCATTCTTGGCAACAAAGATTGTCGGTGTAAAAACCGGCGGATCTCGGGTAGGGGGTCCCGAACTGTGCGTCTAGGCGGATGGTAACAGGAGACAAGGGACACGATGTTTTTACCCAGGTTTGGGCCCTCTTGATGGAGGTAAAACCCTACGTCCTGCTTGATTAATATTGATGATATGGGTAGTACAAGAGTGGATCTACCACGAGATCAAGGAGGCTAAACCCTAGAAGCTAGCCTATGGTATGATTGTTGTAATGTATGTTGTGTCCTACGGACTAAACCCGTCCGATTTATATAGACACTGGAGAGGGCTAGGGTTACACAGAGTCGGTTACAATGGTAGGAGATCTACATATCCGTATCGCCAAGCTTGCCTTCCACGCCAAGGAAAGTCCCATCCGGACACGGGACAGAGTCTTCAATCTTGTATCTTCGTAGTCTTGGAGTCCGGCGGACGATGATAGTACGGCTGTCCGGACACCCCCTAGTCCAGGACTCCCTCAGTAGCCCCTAAACCAGGCTTCAATGACGATAAGTCTGGCGCGCATAATGTTCGGCATTGCAAGGAGGGTTCCTCCTTTGAATAATCCAGAGAAGATCATGAACACCAGGATAGTGTCCGGCTCTGCAAAATAAATTCCACATTCCACCGTAGAGAGAATAAAGTGTACACAAGTTCAATCTTCTGACGTATTTTGCGGCATGACGTCACACCACTACCAAGCCTTTACTTGAATCGTTTTTTATTATACCACCTCAGCACGTTTTAGCGAAGCGGTTTCCTTGGCACGTCTTGTCGAAGTAGAGATCGTGTTCCCCTTATTCCGGGATTCTCATCAATACGGACGTGGGTAACCCAACCGCGCCATTGATGGTGGCGCTTGGGAGATAAGCGAGTTTTACCAGGCTGGTGGGGGACGCATAGTCTTCGCCTGCCTATATATAAGGGATAAGGATTCACCTTTTCACCCACGCCTTCTTCCTCCTTTGCTTATCCACCTCCGCGTACTCAAGCTCCAGCACCCAAGTTCGCGCATCTCGTCTCAACCTTCTCCGACCATGTCCGGAGGGGGAGGCAAATGGTTGGCTTCCACCGTTAAGGAGGAGCATATCACATAGCTGCGCAGCGCCGGATACCTTTCCGGCGATATCGCGCACCGGCTGCCCGACGAGGGGCAGCTCATCCCTACCCCGGGCCCCATGAGAGGGTCGTTTTCCTTTCCCACTTCCTTCGCGGACTGGGCTTTCCACTTCACCCCTTTGTTCGGGGGCTCATGTTCTACTACGGCCTGGATTTCCACGATCTGGCGCCGAACTTCATCCTCAACATCTCGGTGTTTATCGTCGTGTGCGAGGCCCTCCTCTGCATCCGGCCCCACTTCGGCTTGTGGCTCAAGACCTTCAACGTCAAGCCGAAGGTATTGAAGGGCACGCAGGCGGAGTGCGGAGGCGCCATGTTGGGCAAGATTCCCAATGTCCTCTGGTTCGAAGGGGCCTTCGTGGACTCCGTCAAGGGGTGGCAATTGGGGTGGTTCTACATCACCGAGCCACGCGACCCTACGTGGGCGGCGGCCCCCGAGTTTAGATCTGGTATCCCTACGCAGCTCACCTCCTGGAAAGAGAAGGGCTTGCTGTGGGGTAATTCGACGGAGCTGACGGGACTCCGAGCCTGTATCCAGAAGCTGGTGAACAAGAAGCTCAGGCTCGTCGACGTGGTCCAAGTCATGCTCGTCCGCCGGATTCTCCCATGCCAAGAACGGGCATTCAATCTGTGGGAGTTCGATCCGGAACAGCACCAGACGCTGAGCGGGCTCTTCGACACGACGTACGAAGGCGCCTGGAGGGTGCTGTTTAAGGGCGCCGAAGCCCCCGCATCCGCGACGGAAGATCGCGGATTTCACTCGCAGCATCCGGCTGACGTAGTAAGTGATTCTACCCCTTTACGGGACACTTATTGTAAATAGATTGATTCTAAGAGGGTTTTCAATTTCCCTTTTCCTTTGACAGGAATGGATGAAGAAGGCCGAGCAGCTCATCTGCCCGGCTCCCATGCCAGAAGACCCAGTGGGTGCCCGTCTAGCGGGGCTGCTGGTTCCGGCACCGCATGTGGTGCCGGAGAAGAAGGCCAAGAAGGTGGCCACGGGCACTCGAAAGTGTTCCCGTTATCAGGCGTCCGGTAACGAGGCGGACTCCTCCCCCGAAGACGAGGAGGAGGAAGAAGACTCTCTCCCGGAGGGGGGAGAGAGGAAAAGGAAGGCTTCCCCAATAGGGGAGGCCGAAGGGTCCAAGAGGGGGAGAACTATTCCCCCGGACAGCTCTGCCAACACCGACGTTGGCGACGAGGAGTGGCCTTCAAGGGCCAGGCCTCCGGCAAGATCGTAAGTATCCGGATCCCTGATATGCAATTTCTTTTGTGTCACATAGTGTCCTATTAATGCCGCATATTGCCCGCAGTCCGGCCGATGATGATCTCCCCGCTTCATTGAGCGGGTCGTTGGCCCCGTCGGATGTGGATTCCCTTCCGACTGCCTCCACCCCCCGCGCCGATGAGGACGCCGAGGTGGGATCCTAGAGAGGGACCCATCAGGAGGAGGCTCCGGAGGCGCCGCAAGGCAGCCTCCCGGACTTTGCGCCGGACTCTACGCCAGAACCTGCAGTGGTTCCAGAGTCCGGCAGGCGGCCCCTTCGAAAGAAGGGCAAGACCGTGACGCCGGCGGCCTCCGTCCAACTGGAGGCGCCGGACAACTTGCTGGAGGCGCTCAAAGGCGCTTCCATCGAGGAAGAACACCACACTGTTATGAGTGCGGTGATTCAGAAGGTTCAGCTCGCCAAGAGCGAGCTGACCGAAGCCTGCAATAGCCTTCTAACAGGCTTTGAGGTAAGAAGTTAAAATTATGTAATGTAATACCGCATAGACAGTAGCCCCTGATGCTCAGTTCGGTGTTCGGAAAGAAAAGCCAGACTGAGGATCTAAAAAGATATTCGCAGGTTGCTAATAAATTATGTCAATATGGGTTTGCAGGCTGTGTTGCTGACCTCTGCCGCACTGACTGCGGAGGTTGGTGCATTAAAGCAAGATCTCGAGCGGTCTGAGCGAGAGCTCGGCCATGCCAAGAGGCAGCTCGAGGACAAAGAAGGTGAGTAGCACCACTTTGAATTTTTACCTTACAGAAAAGGATTTTGGTTGCAATAAAATTAACAAGGATAATACGTGTACTGCAGGGGCCAAAAATGAGGTGGCAGCCCTAAAGGAGGCTGTGTCCGCGGCCGAACGCAGTGCGGCCGCAGAACGGGCAGAGCGAGAAAAGCAGGAGGCATAGGTGGCGGCAGTGCGGCAAGAGCTCCAGGCTCTCATGGAGAAGCATGAGAGTTTGGAGCGCGACTCCGAGACTCGAGAGTCCGAGCTCGCCTCGGCTCTCGAAAGTGCCAAGTCCACCAAGGCCGAGGCCCGTAAGGCCCTTCAGGAGGTTGAAGATGTGAAGAAGATAGCGGCGGTAAGGCATTTTTCATGCAAAGCAAGCATGTTAATGTAAACTACCTGACACTTACCCGCATTCGGAGCTCTCCAGGGGCGTTTGCAGATCTGCCGCGCAGTGTATCCGATGCCGCCGCATTCTACCGTGGCGAGGAGGGGAGCTCAATGGAGAAGGTCTTCTGGTCTCAGTACGCTGAGGCCGGCCATTCGGTGCCCCCAAGCGACCAGCTGAAGCAGCTGGTCGAGCTCCACAAGGTAGCTGAGGAGGCCATGAAGGGCCTTATAGTCCGGCTGTGGCCTGGACAGGCCATGCCTGGGAGCTACTTCGGCCTCGTGTGGCGGCTGGTGGATGCGTGCCCCTGGGTGGATGTCATCAAGCGCTCCGACTGTATTGAAGGTGCTCGTCGGGCCCTTGCCCGCGCAAAGGTGCACTGGGGCAGGCTGGATGCGGAGAAGCTTCTTACTGACCCGCTGCCAGCGGGCAAGGAGTATCGTACGCTCGAAATGTACTATAAGACTGTCCTGAAGGGTGCCCGCAATATTGCGGATGAGTGCCCCAGAGATGTAATTATTGAGTGAAAACTTGCTATGTATTATCCTGTGCGCTGAAAACTTTGTTCGTATGCGCTACGCAACGCTTGTTTAATTTAAAATATTACCTTCTGTGCGGCCGTTTATAAAATCTGAGAGATGGCAAGTCGTTGGCTTCAGCCCCCAAGCCACGAGTGCTGGGGTGTTCGGGATAAACTTGAGCACTCTTGTTCCCATTTCTGGGTCCATCTAGGGAGGCACTCAACACAACGAACAAGGCAACCGGACTTATAATGCTTGAACACTCTCACTTAGCCATAGAACTCTATAATTTTAAATTTCGGCGAAGCCCCTAGTATTCGGAAGACCGAATTCGGGGCGCTATCCGCGCCTTCGTCGGACATTATCCGGAACTTCGCTCGATGCGGCATGAGTCTTTAGGGACCCGAAAAGACCTCTCGAACAGCGACCAGTCTCTTGCCTTATCATGCCAGTCAGTTTTAGCTTTCTCCATTGAGGCGCTCTCCCAGCTCAACCGGGGCGCAATCGCAGTGGTTCTCCCAGTGCCACCTTAGCCGATAGAACGGAACGTAAGGCGCCAAAACGTGGGAGCCGGGCAAACCCAACTATTGACCCAAGACATGGTTCGGAGCCGATTCATATAATGCTATAAGTTCGGGGTGCCGCACTTGTGAAAGTGTTCGGACTTATCACACCATAATGCGGGGAACATAAGCCCCTGGTGTGTTCGGCCGTACCAATAATATACGGGTGCGAGATGTCATTAATGAACATATGTGTAAAGTAATGCAATAACAGGCAAAAACGCTGCATTATTTATTAAAGAATTCTGCTATGAGTGCGGAATGATACAAATAGTGCGGTAAGCAAGGGATTGGACTAATCAAACATGTCCCCCTCCAGGGATGGGCTGCGGACTGGTGGATATAATCAAATTTAATGCTCGTAATGGAGACCACCTGAGTGTTTATCGTAGTCTTCTTTCTTCCCTGGCTGTTGCATCATGCATTCGGCGGGTTCACCGCCGGACAGGGCCTTTGGTGAACGGAGTCCTGTGTACATAAAGAAAGAAAATAATAACCAAAAGGAGTGACACACTTGTGAGCCCCTGGTGTGGTCGAGCCGCACTCTGGGTCTATTGTGGTTGTGCCCCTTCCCCTAGGCCCATGGTATCTCCAGAGCGTAATGATGTACGCGGAGGGTTGGTCTTGCAATTATGCAAGGGCTGGGGTCGGGGCCGCATTGCTACGCGTGCTCGGAACGTGCCAGGTGGTCTTGGTTGATGTTGCTCCGGGCGCGTTTGGCCGTGTCCGGCCGTTCAACGGCCGGACTCGAATATTGCCTTAAAAGGCTGCTCTGTACTTTTGCCGCGAGAGCCGCTGTGTGTTCCTCCGTTCGGAGAGAGCGTTCCGTATTTCCATTGACCGTAATGACTCCGCGAGGGCCTGGCATCTTGAGCTTGAGGTATGCGTAATGCGGTACCGCGTTGAACTTTGCAAACGCGGTTCGTCCGAGCAAGGCATGATAGCCACTGCGGAATGGGACTATGTTGAAGATTAACTCCTCGCTCCGGAAATTGTCCGGGGATCCGAAGACCACTTCCAGTGTGACTGAGCCTATACAATTGGCCTCAACACCTGGTATGACGCCTTTGAAAGTCGCCTTTGTAGGTTTAATCCTTGAGGGGTCTATGCCCATCTTGCACACTGTATCCTGATAAAGCAGGTTCAGGCTACTACCGCCGTCCATCAGGACTCTCATGAGGTGAAATCCATCGACGATTGGGTCTAAAACCAATGCGGCGAATCCGCCATGGCGGATACTGGTCGGATGATCTCTTCGATCGAAAGTGATCGGGCAAGAGGACCATGGATTGAACTTAGGGGCGACTGGCTCCATCGCATATACGTCCCTTAGTGCATGCTTTCGCTCCCTCTTGGGTATATGGGTTGCGTATATCATGTTCACCGTCCGCACTTGTGGGGGGAAACCCTTCTGTCCTCTATTGGTCGGCGGTCGGGTCTCTTCCTCGTCGTCGCTGTGCAGCCCCTTATCATTGTTTTCGGCAATTAACTTGCCTGCCTGCTTGAACACCCAACAATCTCTGTTGGTGTGATTAGCTGGCTTTTCAAGGGTGCCATGTATCTGGCATAAGCGGTCGAGTATTCGGTCCAAATTGGACGGACCCGGAGTGGTTCTTTTGAATGGCTTCTTCCGCTGACCGGGTTTAGAGCCTCGGAATCCGGCGTTGACTGTCGTATCCTCCTTGTCATCGCGGTTAATGCGGCATTTATTTTTGCTTCGATGCGACCTGCCATTGTTGTCCTTGGTATCCGGACTGCCAGAATTTTTACTGAGGTTGTTGCTGCGAGCTAGCCAGCTATCCTCTCCCGCACAGAAGCGGGTCATTAATGATGTGAGGGCTGCCATGGATTTCGGCTTTTCCTGTCCTAGGTGCCGGGCTAGCCATTCGTCGCGGATGTTATGCTTGAAGGCTGCGAGGGCCTCTGCATCCGGGCAGTCAACGATTTGATTTTTCTTTGTGAGGAACCGTGTCCAGAATTGTCTGGCCGATTCGTCTGGCTGTTGAATTATGCGGCTTAGGTCATCGGCGTCTGGTGGTTGCACATATGTGCCCTGGAGGTTGTCGAGGAATGCGGCTTCCAGGTCTTCCCAACACCCAATTGACTCTGCGGGCAAGCTGTTAAGCCAATGCCGAGCTGGTCCTTTAAGCTTGAGTGGGAGATACTTGATGGCGTGGAGATCGTCGCCGCGGGCCATATGGATGTGAAGGAGATAATCTTCGATCCAAACCGCGGGGTCTGTTGTGCCATCGTAGGATTCAATGTTTACGGGTTTAAACCCTTCATGGATTTGATGATCCATTACTTCGTCAGTGAAGCATAGCGGGTGTGCGGCGCCTCTATATTGAGCAATGTCACGACGTAGCTCGAGAGAGCGTTGTCTGTTGTGTTCGGCCCAGCCGGAGTTATTGTATCTGGCGCGGCGGTATTCGTCGTGGGTCGTGGGGCGCCCACGTGATCCATAGATGGATCTGGATTGCCTTGCTTTGTCCTCCAATATATCTCGCAAGTCCGGCGCGTTCCCTCTTGGCTTCGTACTTTTGGAGCGATGTCGGGGTACCTTCTTGGTGGAGGGCCTAGATGCCTCTCTGTCTCGGCCACGGGGTGGTCGGTCGGCCGTATTGTGCGTTGGCGATGAAGGTATGTATGTTTCCTCCTCTAAGCAGGGGAGCAACTTGCGTCTTGGGTAGCTTTTGGAGGGGCGTTCGAGTTCATACTCTTCGGCCGCGAGGACCTCGGTCCATCGATCGGCCAGCAGATCCTAATCAGCTTGAAGCTGCTGCTGCTTTTTCTTTAGGCTATTTGACGTGGCGATAAGCCTGCGTTTAAAACGCTCTTGTTCGATGGGATCCTCGGGCACGACGAATTCGTCGTCGTTGAGGCTTGCCTCGTCTTCGGAGGGAGGTATATAATTATCATCCTCGACCTCTTCGTCTGCTGCCCTCTCGTGAGGGCTTGCTTCTGCATCCTCCTGCGCTGAGTCTTGCTGGAGGGGATTTTCTTCGGCACTCTCTGGGGTATTATTATCTCCTGTGCCTGAATCTCCATTCTTGCTGTGGCGGGATTTAGAGCGGCGCCGCTGTCGTCGGCGCTTGGGCTGTTTCTTTGAGGAATCTGCCTCTACTGCTTCTTCGTTGTCGCCCTCTTTTGGGGTGTCCACCATGTATATATCATATGACAAGGTGGTCTTCCAGTGCCCTGTAGGCGCTGGTTCTTGTTCGTCTCCGGCATCGTCGTCCATACCGTCGATATCCTCGGAGTCGTAGTCTAGCATGTCTGTTAGATCGTCGACAGTGGCTACAAAGTGGGTGGTGGGTGGGCTTTGAATTTCTTCGTTGTCCGTATCCCAACCGTCCTGGCCATAGTCCGGCCAGGTCTCTCTGAATAGCGAGAGATGCTTTAGTGAATTTAGGATGTCGCCGAAGGGCGAGTGTTGGAAGATGTCCGCGGCGGTGAACTCCATGACCGGCGCCCAATCAGCTTTGATTGGCAGGGGCGCGGGAGGTGCGGAGTCCGGCAGGGAGCCCGGTACCTCGGAGTCACGAGCTTTACAAAGGACTAGGTTAGTGTTCGGCTCCATCACAGTGGAAGTTGCAGCCCCTGAGGCGGTGTCCAGCCACCAATCCTCGATCTGGGTGATCGGCTCTGGACTAACGGCCGGAGCGGATTCGTGTGCGGCCACCAAGGCACTGTCCGGTGGCAGAGCTAGATCATGCCCATCGTGACAGTGCGGCACGCTCGGCTGTGGCTCGAGCCCGTCGAAGATAAAGTCCCCGCGGATGTCGGCCGTGAAGTTTAGGCTTCCGAACCTGACCTGACGGCCAGGGGCGTTGCTTTCGATCTGCTCCGGATGACCAAGTGAATTAGCCCACAGTGCGAAGCCGCCGAATACAAAGATCTGTCCAGGGAGAAAAGTCTCATCCTGGACAGTGTGGTTGTTGATTGAAGAAGCCATCGAGCCTATCGGTGACGACACAGAGGAACTCTCAATGAAAGCACCAATGTCGGTGTCAAAACCGGCGGATCTCGGGTAGGGGGTCTCGAACTGTGCGTCTAGGCGGATGGTAACAGGAGACAAGGGACACGATGTTTTTACCCAGGTTCGGGCCCTCTTGATGGAGGTAAAACCCTACGTCCTGCTTGATTAATATTGATGATATGGGTAGTACAAGAGTGGATCTACCACGAGATCAAGGAGGCTAAACCCTAGAAGCTAGCCTATGGTATGATTGTTGTAATGTATGTTGTGTCCTACGGACTAAAGCCCTCCGGTTTATATAGACACTGGAGAGGGCTAGGGTTACACAGAGTCGGTTACAATGGTAGGAGATCTACATATCCGTATCGCCAAGCTTGCCTTCCACGCCAAGGAAAGTCCCATCCGGACACGGGACGGAGTCTTCAATCTTGTATCTTCGTAGTCTTGGAGTCCGTCGGATGATGATAGTCCGGCTGTCCGGACACCCCCTAGTCCAGGACTCCCTCAAAGATCTTGCCCTCGGATCTGTGGTAGAAGGTATACCCAATGGCCTCTTGATGGTATCCTATGAAGACATACTTCTCCACTTTGGGTTCGAGCTTATCAGGCTGAAGCCTCTTGACATAAGGGTCGCATCCCCAAACTTTAAGAAACGACAACTTAGGTTTCTTGCCAAACCATAACTCATATGGTGTCATTTCGAGATGGTGCCCTATTTAAAGTGAATGTGCTATCTCTAATGCACAACCCAAAAACTATAGTGGCAAATCAGTAAGAGACATCATAGAACACACCATATCCAATAGGGTACGATTACGATGTTTAGACACACCATTACGATGTTGTTGGAGATATAGTTTTGAGGTGTGACCCACCCAGGAGCGGCCAGGTTACACTGGTGATGGTTTAATATGAAGAAGGTCCAAGGAGGCCCAAGGTGTGAAGACAGCGGCTCTTGGAGGCAGGCCTGGTGAAAGCCCAAGACCCGGGCCTGTGAGTCGCCGCATGATGACATGCCTTGTAAGGCATGACTATTTAGAAACCGAGCCAGCCAGGGTGTGTGAGCCAGCAGGGACTCTGTAAGCCTCCGGGTCTCAACCTGTGTATATAAAGGTGAGACCCGGCGGCAGGTTAACTCAAGAAACAAGCAATCGAGAACTAGGTCAAGTGTATTCGCTCCCTTGTAATCGAAACTCAAGCAATACAACTAGAAGTAGGACGTAGGCTTTTACCTCCACCATGAGGGGCCAAACCTGGGTAAACTCTTTGTGTCCTTTGTCCTATTCAACCCCTTCAAGCTAACCTAGTCGTGATGGCTCCACACCCAAGTCCTTTCACCAGGGCATCTGCCGTGACAAAACCATGATAGTTGGCGCCCACCGTGGGGCTCTCATATGATGGTTTCGAGTTCTTGAAGGGCAGCTTCTCAGGGATAAAGGGATACACCATGGGCCGGATGACCAAGAGCCGCCATGGCAAGATCTATATCGGTGATGCTAGCTAGGGTCCTGAGGCTGATTCAATTGACTACGGGTACCGGGTCCCCTTCGGCAGAATTAACATTTTCATCGGAAAGGTCGGTGAGTTATTGGCTGAGCCGGACACCTGCACCGACAACATTGAGATGGCTCGGCATGCGCGACCCGCCAAGGTCCAACCAGCCCAGAAGCGAACCTTCGTTGGCTTTATTCATGGGGCAGATCTTTAGGAAGGTTCTGTGTCTAGTGGAGAGACAGCCATCTACTCAGGTGATGAGTCTTCCATTGGCGAAACTGAGTCAGTTTATAGACTGCAAGACGACGGGCTTGGGGGCTACTCCGATGGTGAATGTATTTCGAACTCCTATGAGCCACCGAGCAGGGCTGCTATCTTCTTGTCCGGTATGCAACAGATGTTGAACTCATCAACCGCCGCAACTATGACCTCCGAGGTCTTATCCGAGCTCTTGGATGCTCTGGCGACTCTGTTAGCCGTAGAAGTGACTCCGGCGACTCAAGCACAACATAATGTGGAAGTTGTGAAGCTACGTGATGAGGTAGCCAAGGCTAGAGAAGAGCCTAATGCAGAGAATGTCAGGATGGCAACAAAGGAGCCGCCTTGGAGGCCAAGTCAGAACGGGTACGCACCGAGACCTTTCGTTTAAGTCTGGACCAGAACGCATCAAACACTGTCCTACGGAGGAGGCACCAGAGCCGTTTCCTCTGCAGTTTGAGGGGACGAATCTCTTTACTACGCCCAGCGTAGGGCCAAGTAACCTGCCTGGTGTGACCCGGACCACTGAGGCGCCTGTGACTGGAGCGGCGGTTTAGCCCCACGTAACAAACCCGCCTCATGTAGATTTAACCCCGCCTCAGCGAGTATCAACACCTCCGGGTCATTACGCCAACCCGCTGGATAACATGATTGCTGCGGCTTCACGGCTGGTGGCTCTTCCCATTGAAGGCGAGTCTCCTATTGCGATAGAGGCACGGAATGCTGTGGAACTTATTCATACGGCGGTAGTTCAACAGGTGGCTTACTCCTATAGCTGCGAGCGAATCCATTCAACTCCGCGTCAGAGCCAAAGCTACAGCCGGCGTGTTGAGTCACCGACGGTTTCCAGCAGCGAACATTGGCGAAAGCCGCCCCATGGGCCTAACCCGCTCCGTGATGATAATATCGTTCAGCAACTGACAGATCAGGCTAGATCATGTCAAGAGGCAGAGCTAGCGGCTCAATTAGCAACTCATCAACAACCTCAGTTAAACCCTTCTGCGTCTATAGAAGCTGGGATGACCTGTAGGTCTGTTGGAGTGCCTTGTCAAGTGTCGGCTCTGTGAAACTAGCGTCTGCCCAATGATTTTCAGAGTCCTCGTAAGGTGCCTAATTACACAGCTAATCAACCACCCGAGGCTTGGATTGAGAGCTATGAGCTAGCCATGGAGATGCTGGATGTTAACGATGATGTATGTGCCAAATACTTCACCATGATGCTGGATGGGCCGACTCGAACTTGGCTGAAGGGGTTACCTGCCAATTCCATCAATTCATGGGCTGAGTTGAAGGCACGTTTTATTCAGAATTTCAAAGACACGTGCAAGCAGCCCCTATCGATCATCAACCTAGATGCTTGTGTTCAGCGCGAGGATGAGTCGGCCCACCACTGGGTGCGCCGGGTCTCGGCTGTTATCCATTCATCGGATAGCATCAACACCGGTTCTGCTGTTCTAATTCTGGAGAAAAATTGTCGTTTTCTCCCCCTCAAGTAGAAGTTACGGCGGCTTAAGTGTCATTGCAATGACACGGGAGAGCTCATGACGGCTCTTATCAAATATGCTGACTCATACAACACTAAGGACCCTGGGTCCGACGAAGAGAAGTTTGGCAAGGGGAAGAAGAACGGCAATGGAAAGGGACAACAACAAAATATGACATGGCAAAATCAGGGCAACAATGGTAAACGTAAGCAATTGGATGGCGGGTCAGGTTTTGTGGCCAACACCAATACGCAGCGTAATACTCAGCGTCGTAAGGGTAGGCCGTAGTTTGGAGGGCCAAAATTCAACCTGGAGGTGCTGTTAAATGAGCCTTGCCCAAAACATAATCTTCCGTATAGTCCATCAACTCACTTGTGGAAGGATTGTTTTATTATGAAGGAGTATAAAAATCATGGCTATCTCCAGACTCGTAATAACAATAACGGCCCGCATGGCAGGTCAGGATCCGGCTCTCAGGGACCCAGCTTTAGGGACGGCAGCTCAAACTCTGGATATCAGTGACAAGGTAATCAGAGTGGTTATAATAAGCAGCCCAGTCAGAATAACCAGCAACAGCAGTCAGGGTATCATAGGAACCCTAATCAGCTTAACAGTGGCCAATATCATGTTTTCACCACAAGCCTTTGTAAGCGAGAGCAAAAGGTTCATAAGCGTGTGGTTAATACAGTTGAGCCGGTGGTGCCTCGATAATTATGGTGGTCAGAGCAGCCAATCGTATGGAGCCGTGCGGATCACCCGCCCCAGGTTGACAATCCAGGTCAGCTAGCATTAGTGGTAGCCTCTCAAGTTGGGGGTTACAAGTTTACTGAAGTGCTCATGGACGGAGGCAGCAGCATCAATATCATTTATTATGATACTTTTCGTCGTATGGATTTAACTGACAAACATCTTAAGCCGTCTTCTACAGTCTTTCACGGCGTGGTACCTGGTAAATCGACATACCCAATTGGTAAGATTTCCTTGGAGGTGGCTTTTGGTGATGACCATGATTACAGGGCAGAGACGTTTTGGTTTGAGGTGGTCAAAATTAAGAGCCATTATCATGCTTTGTTTGGACGGCCGACTTATGTCAAATTTATGGCACAGACTTGTTATGTGTATCTACAGTTTAAGATGCTAGGACATAAAGGTACAATTACGGTTCATGGTAATAGAAAGATTGCTTTGGAGTGCGAAGAAGGTGATGCACCTTATGCTGAGTCTGCTTGTGCTACAGAGGAACTTAAGTATTATAAGGATAATGTTGACCCGACTGACATGACTCTATTGAAGAAGCCAACCATAGAGCAAGACCCTTTGTTGAGGTTTAAATCAGCGGATGATACCAAGCAGGTTGACTTTGTCCCTCACAACTCATCTCAGTGGTTCACTATCGGTGCTAATATGGATCCAAAATAGGAAAGCGCGCTCATCGAGTTCATCCGTGAGAACTGAGACATCTTTGCATGGTAGCCTTCAGACATGCTGCGTGTACCGAGAGAACTCATTGAGCACACTCTCAATATTGATCCTAAAGTAGCCGATCAAGCAATTCCTTCATTGTTTTAATGAAGAGAGTAAGTCCATTGGAGAAGAGGTGACCCGGCTCTTGGTGGCCGGGTTCATCATTGAAGTTTTTCACCCTGAGTGGTTGGCTAATCCAGTGCTGGTACTTCAGAAAAATGGCACTTGGCATATGTGTGTGGATTATATAGACCTCAGCAAAGCTTGGCCAGCTAATCCCTTTGCTCTTCCCCGTATTGATAAGATCATAGGTGCCACGGTGGGTTATGAGCATTTGTGTTTCCTGGATGCTTATTCTGGTTATCATTGGATCAAGATGGCAGTCAAAGACCAAGAGAAGAGGGCTTTTATCACACCTTTTGGGGCTTTCTACTATGTGTCTATGCCTTTTGGGCTCAAGAGTGCCCAGGCGACTTATCAGCATTGTGTCTAGAACTGCTTTCATAATCAGATTGGATGTAATGTTCATGCTTATGTGGATGATATTGTTGTGAAGTCTAGGAAGAAGGAGACTTTGTTGGATGACCTGGAAGAGACCTTTGATAATCTTTGGGTTTACAAAATGATGCTTAACACGGCCAAATGTGTCTTTGGTGTGCCTGCAGGCAAGCTCTTGGGTTTTTTGGTCTCTGAAAGAGGTACTGAAGCTAACCCAGAGAAGATCAAAGCTATCACTTCATTGGCTAAACCGGCATGTGTCAATGATGTCCAACGTTTGTCGGGTCGTATTGCAGCCTTAAGCCGGTTTATAAGCCGCTTGGGAGAGAAGGCTATTCCTCTGTACCAGATGATGAAGAAAACAGATCGTTTTGTTTGGAGTGATGCTGCTAATGAGGCATTTGAGGAACTTAAAAAACAGTTGGCTGAGCCGCCGGTTCTTGCAGCTCCTATTGAGAAAGAGTTGTTGCTGCTATATGTGGCTGCTAACAGTAAAGCTATCAGTGTGGCAATTGTTGTGGAGCGCAAGGAAGCCAGAAAGGAATACCCAGTATAGCGGCCGGTTTACTATGTCAATGAGGTGTTAATTTAATCTAAGCAAAGATACCCACATTGGCAGAACCTGGTTTATGGAGTATTCATGGCGAGTCGTAAGCTAAAGCAATATTTTCTAGGCCATCCCATTACTGTGGTCAGTTCTGCTCCTTTAGGAGATATTATTCAAAATAGAGAGGCCATTAGCTGGGTTGCCAAATGGGCAGTAGAGCTTGGACCTCATGGCTTAAGATATGTGCCAAGAACAACTGTCAAGTCTCAAGCACTAGTGGACTTCATCAACGACTGGACAGAGCTACATATGCCTCAAGAGAAGCCTGATCACACATATTGGACTATTCATTTTTATGGGTCCACGCAATTGGAAGGCTCGGGGGTGGAGTTATTTTGACTTCCCCACTAGGTGACAAATTTTGTTATGTCTTAAGGCTGATGTTTCCTTGTACTAACAATGTAGCTAAATATGAGGCGTTGCTTCATGGTCTCAGAATGGCTAAAGAGATGAACTTAAGCCGGGTCAGGTGTTTTGGCAACTCAGATTTGGTGGCTCAGCAAGTCTCAGACACTTGGGATTCTAAAGACCCGCTCATGGCGGCTTATCGCCGGGCAGTTGATAATATCGCTGGTCACTTCAAAGGTTATCAGGTGGAGCATCTTGATTGAAGGAAGAATGAGACGGTCGATGCTTTAAGCCGGCTTGGGTCTCAGCATAAGCCGGTACCCCTAATGTTTTCCTTGACGTGTTGCATAATCCTTCACTCAAATTGCCATCAGAAGAGGATCTTGCTATTCCTGACCCGGAGGCACAATTGGTGGCGGCTCTCCATGCAATCCCTGATTGGACAGTTCCATATTTGGCTTATATGACCGGTGGTGAGTTTCTTGAGGACAAAACTTTGGTCAGGCAGATAACCCGCGGTCTAAGTCCATGACCATTGTCAATGGCGAGTTACACCAATGCAGTGTCACAGGCGTGTTCCAGCATTGTGTTTCTCCTAAAGAAGGTCGTGAGATTCTAAGAGAAATCCATGAAGCTGATTGTGGTCATCACGCCAGTTCTAAATCTCTAGTAGTTAAAGCTTTCTGTCATGTATTTTATTGGTTGATGGCTCATACTGATGCGGAAGACCTTTTTAGTAAGTGTGATGGCTGTTAGAAATTTTATCGACGAGCTCATGTGCCGGCTCAAGAATTGCGGATGATTCCAATCACTTGGTCGTTTGCAGTCTGGGGGATTGATATGGTTGGAACTTTCAAAAGGTCTAAAGACAAGAAAACCCACCTCTTGGTGGTTGTTGACAAATTTAGCTAGTGGGTTGAGGCCGAGCCGGTCAGCAAATGTGATGTGGCAACGATGGTTTAATTCATTAGGAAAGTAATCTTCCATTTTGGCTTTCTTCATAGTATCATAACTGACAATGATACCAATCTATCCAAAGGAGCTATGAGAGAGTTCTGTCAAAAGGAGCATTGTCATCTTGATGTCTCATCAATAACTCACCCACAGTCCAATGGTCAAGCTGAGAGGGCCAATCAGGAAATTTTGAGAGGTATAAAGCCCCGGCTTATGGTTCCATTGCAGAGAACGCAGGGTTGTTGGGTTGAGGAGTTACCCTTAGAAAATTGGAGCATCAATACTACTCCCAATAGGTCAACAGGCTATATGCCCTTCTTCATGGTCTATGGGGCAAAGGCGGTTCTTCCAAGCGATATCCGTCATGACTCGCCCCGTGTGGCGGCTTATGTTGAAGCTGTTAATGAAAAAGCATGTCAGGATGCACTTGATGTGTTGGATGAGGAGCATGACTTTGCGGCGGCTCGTTCGGCGATATACCAGCAAGATCTGAGACGCTATCATAGCCGGCGGGTTAAGACCCAGACCTTTCAAGAAGGTGATTTGGTACTCCAGTTGATCCAAGACCAAGCAAATATGCATAAGCTATCCCCACCCTAGGAAGGACCCTTTGTGGTCAGCAAAAACCTGAACAATGGGTCATACTACCTCATTGATATTTGAGAACACAAGGATTCGCGTGCATCGGAGGAAGAGACCCGCCGGCCTTGGAACATTGCTCATCTTTGGCCTTATTACACTTGAGCCACTGGCTCTTGTGCTGTACATACTTTTGTCACTGTATATATTATGATCAATATAGTAAAGCCGACATCCCTGATAATTCAGGGTCTTTGTCATTTCATCTCTAAGCATCCGAGTCTTTATTATTTGTTCATAAGGTTACTTGGGGGCTTCCAACCCAACGGGTTTAGCTTTCTTACCTCTTTGACCAGGCATAAAACACCGAATCCCAAGTTTTGACCTGCCTGTCTGCTTGATGCCCCTCCACTAGTTAAACCTGAATGCCCCGCCGTACTCTTAACAGTCAGTCTTTTAAACAAGACCCTGAACTCGTTAAGGCTAACACGACGATTTGTCATGTGGTGGCTGGCTTATAGTAAGCGAGGACGACTCTAAGGCTGTGCGGCCTATGAAAGCACTGAATCTTAGTGGTTGTGCGGCCCATGAAAGCACTTGAATTTTAAGGCTTTGCGGCCTATGAAAGCACATGAATTTTTTCTGAATTTCTTTTTCTGGACATTTTGGATTTGCACTCCTTACAGAATTTTTTGCTCAAGTGTACTTTGTACAATTTAGGCCACGTAGCCTTGATTATATAACTCATACATTGAGCATATTTGGGTCCGATAACCCGCCCTGATAGCGGATTATAAGCCGCCGGAAAATTTGCCTTGGGCAATCAAAATCATGATATTTCGTGTCCACGGCTTATCATTATCAAAGGAGTTACCATGATACCAATCTACAGGTATGTTTTCTATGATAATATGAATATTCAGGGTTTGGTAAACCGCTCTGTTTTTTCACTTAAGTCGCGAACATATTTCCAGCTTAAATAGCCTTTATTATAGTCTTTCTATGCAATATTTCAAAGATTATTATATCATGATTTGTTACCCGCCATGGCTTAAACCTCCAGGGCATATATTTTTTACCTTGTATGTAGAAAATATGAGGACATCGATCTGTCCCACATGGATGATGATACTATGAAAAGGAACAACGATGACTCATCAAACGATTATACTGGCGGTACAAACGTCAAAATGGCTCAAATATGCAGGATGGCCTAACAGATCATTGTTCGAAAACCTAGGCTATTACAAGGCCATAGTGGACCTACAAAATGGGACTTGATTGTTTTTCAGCACATTGTGCTCATGCTCTAATCTAAGAGCCGCCTGGTATTAATGGTCTTCGCCACGACGGGTTGATGCCTCCGGGTTATCCCGCTCTGGCTCTTCTACTTCGCCGGTCTGGGGGTCAAGAGACTTCCAGTCGATGCCGATTAAGGCTTCGAACACAACTTCATTGTTCATAATTCGCGATGGATCGACATCAGGAGCAAAAGAATGCTTATGTGTTGGAGGAGTAAGGTCCACGATCTCATAAGCCGGCGCTTTCACCTTTGCATTTTCCATAGTGTAAGCCGCCTGGTACCTGGATAAGTCAGTTTCCTCGGCCAATTTGCACGCAAAGGGACACATCTCCTTCATGCACTTAACAAAGTCTGCCTGGTCGAAAGGAGACCCATCTTATTTAAGTCTTGAACAACCGGTGCCATCTCTGCCGGGTGTAACTCTGCTTGCCATGCCTTGGCCCGGTTCAGAGCTATAATAGCACCAGCACGGGCGGCTAGTCGCTTTATTTCTTCCAGTATTTTGGGCATGACAGACAGTTTACCTAGCACCTCCCTGAGGAGGGTAGCTAGGCGGCTGTTTGCCATTGGAGATAGCCACCATAGTACATTGTGTGCCGGTGTATAACTGATCCACCTGACTATAAACCACCTTCAACTTCAGCAGCATGTCTTGGCCAAGATTGGAGCTCCTCGGGCCAATTCAGTAAAACATACAGGTGAGTCGCCGAGCCAGTTACAATTAAAAAGATTGAGACAGGTTAACATGTTCAGAATTACTTACCAAAGATAGAAGATGTCATCTGTGAGATATGGCGTTGTAAGTCGGTCAGCTCTGCAGTGGTCTCTTTCAAGGAAGCTTCAACAGTTTCTGCCCTTTGCAATAAGGCGGCTTTTTCTTCCTCCAAGGCGATTCTCTCCGTGGAAAATCCAGCTTTGAGCTTCTCGTTCTCATCCAGGCTAAACTTAAACTTGGAGTCAGCTTTGTGAGTTTCATCCTCTTGGTGTTCAAGCCTGGTCTTCACATATGCCAATTGGGACTCAGTCAAGCTTAAGGCATCCTGCAAGTAAGGATCAAAAGGTTATAAACATATTTGTCAAGACGTTATTTACATTCAAAGTCCCAAGCCCTTTGCACAAAGTACTCGGCACTTGGGGGCTAATGTATGAGGAAGTTCTTTTCACATGGCCTTGCGGGAGATCTAGCTCATCTTTATCAGATAAGCCGGCCTGTGAGGGCTATGAGGAAAAATTATCCTTTGAAGCTAATAAAATGATACGGTTCATCCTTATCTAAACAAATCCGGTTTGTGAGGGCTATGACTCGAACTTTGCAATGATATATTTATTAAAGTCTTAACCATACTCAACAAATCCTTTCCCATGGCTAAGATTTGGGGGCTAGATGACTCTATAGACAGAGGAAGCAGATGTTCATACCTCGTATTTCTATCACATTCTTTTTACCATGTCCGCTTCCAGATCACGACCAGTATGCAGACGGCTCAAATAGCCAAAATATAGCTCATTGACATCCAATTTGGAGTATCTCGCAATGTCAAACTTGGTTTTGCTCTTTTTAATTAGTTCCTCCTTGGCAGAATGCTTAACTAAAACCGTGTGGTTCCCCGGCTCTACATAGCCAGTGCTAGTAATCAAGACATCTTCAGTATCTTCCTCGGCAGGCTTGATAGGGCTTGGCGGCTTAGCACTTGACGGGTTAACACTCATGGGATCCATGGGGGTGTCATGAGTCTCTGGTGGCGGGTCATCAGCAGTGTCTTCAGGGTTCTGATTTGAAGCTTCTGATGTTGGGGTTTGTTTCTCTGGCTCATGGACCTTGGGATCTTCGACATGCTTTCCTACCTTCAAATTCTTGCTTGGTTTGGCTATACCACTGAGAATAAGACATATTACGATGTGAATATATCAGTTTTAAAAGATTTAAAGCAAAGAAGTCAAAATGTTCTTACCCAGGGGCAATCTTGAAGGGAGGCATCTGAGTCCCAGTAGAGTCACTGGAGGATGAATGGGAAGTTCCCTGATAATTTGAGTTGGAAGGATTAACTGGTTGACGAATAAGACCCGCCTTTGTAAATAATGGGATTGAACTCTGAGGCACCTCTTTTTGACGTTTGCGAGGGACTGACGTGTTGGGTAAGCCGGCAGAAAGGTATCCGCCTCCGCTGTTCCGGGTTGTGCACCGGGCTTCATGTCGTTGTTTCTTCAAAATAAAGTTTGGATCCAAGTAAGCTAAAGGGTGAGAAAACCTTACTTTCCGGGTCACTTGTCAAACTTTTTGTCTTGACAGAGGCTCTGAGTCGGAGGAAATAATAGTTACCTCTTCAATGTCTGCTTGGCTGGTTTCCGCATCATCCTGAGAGGAGTTACCGTCAATAAGATGCATAAAAAAGGAACCAAGAGAATCAAGTTCTACCTCCGACTCATTCTCCAGGGCAAATAGCTCTGATGTGTCTGATTTCTTCTTATTTTTCTTTAAGGCCTTGGTCTTTGCTCTAACCTTTTTGGCTGGTTTATCCTGAAGTTTTTTGCTCCAAAAAGAAGAGTCGGCCTGCAGAAAGTAAATGAGGATAAGGAGTGTGCAGTTTTACACAATAATGAATAAAGTAAATGGGTTTGACCACTTACATCTCGAGCTGGGTTAAGAGTGCAGAAGGGATTCAACCCCGCCTTGCTGCAACTTTCTAAGCTTTTCCCAAGCAGCGTTCTGGTCATTTCATTGATCGCTTTATCATCTAGATGTACTTGGCAGTGGCGTTGAGGATCTTTAACATTGATAAGTGTATTCGCACATTAATCCGGGTCGGCGGCTCAAAGGTATGATTCTCCAAGTGACCCAGCACAGGACCAGATCAACTCCGGTTAATCCATTAGCCAGCAAGGCTCTTATCTTCGAAAAGGTGGGGATATACTTAGACCATTCTGCGGTACTGATCTGGTCAGGAAGTGGGTGTTTTGGGTTAAGCCGGCAGTCACGGAAACCCGACATAGGATTTTCATCAGATGAAGATGTGTCTTGGCAGTAAAACCAAGTCTGATTCCAATCTTTTGGGTGACTGGGAAGTGCGGCTGCAGGAAAGATAGCATTTCTTCGTCTTTGGGTTGAGATTCCACCAAGCTCTTGGGTCCGTCGGTGAATTCAGTATGGCGATTCAAACAATAATACTCTCTGAAAAGATCAACACTAGGCTCTTCTTGAAGGTATACTTCACAAAAGACTTGAAAGTTGCAGATATTGGAAACAAAGTTGGGTCCGATATCTTGAGGGAGAAGTTGAAAGAAGTTCAATACATCACGATTTTTTTTGACCCGGGAAGTGAGAAGCCCCGGTTTATATGGTCAGCAAAGACGATGACTTCGCCTTCCTTTGGTTGAGGTATAACTTCTGGCCCTGGAACCCGCCAGTGGATGACATTTTTTGTTGCTAAGATGCACATCTGAACATACTTATTAAGACTTTGCTCCGTTATAGTTGAAGCGACCCAATTGCACGAGGTGATGGTCTTAGTCATCTTTTACCATGTAAGGCCTAAGAAGGAAATATTGGCGGGTTAAATTCGTGATGGTAAGCTACCCAAAGGTTAAAGAAAGCAAATTTATTATGCAAAATTGGTTATGTGCAAAGATTGATTGCTAGAAAGAGAATGAATGGCATGATTAAAATCGACAAGGCATGGTCAGGCAATATCAGCTTTAGGTAAATGTTGGCGGTTTAAAAATTCATAAGCCGACAGGCATTTGGCAGGTTACAAAATATCATTTAAGCCACACCTACAGCAGTGGTGGAGCAGTTATCTACAAATCAAGAATGGAGTGAAATTTCACCAAGTGCTGAACAAACAAGTTTCGCAAGTTTTGCTTGTGATTTTGGATCTACGACAGTTCGGAAAATAGGTGGAAATTGTTAAATCTAAAACATGGAGGATGAACTGCTATATTGAAGGTTGAATCTCGGAAAGAAGGGATACATTTATGATTCAAGACAAATATTACAAGCTACAATTGCAAGTTTTCAGTGTCATTCTTGGATTGATTAAAGTAGTGTGGCAGTGGAACTTCGATGAACCCTATGAACAAAAATGATCAAACGTGAATCTAGGTCAAAGGGAGAACTTTACCTGGATGCTTGAATGAATAGCGGGGGTGCGCTGCCATTATCTGGTCCAGTCAGGTTGATGTAGCGGCCTGTGCTGAAGTCGCTGGCAGGGGGGGCGGCGGCGGAGCTCTGTTGGCATTGGTCGTCGTGAGGAGGAAGACGAAGAGGCAGAGGCAGTGGTAAACGTGAAAAGGAGGGCCCATGTACCTATTTATAAGCAGATGATAACATGGCATGCACGGAAATCGGGGGGGGGGGCAAGATGATTATGTTTACGGTGCGGGCGCCTCAATTTTCAGGAAGCGCATTAAAGATAAGGATCCGTTATGATATCCTAGGTCCTGTGCGACATTAATGCACATGACATCATGGCGGGTTATAAGGATTCTATTTACATGATGTTACGGCGGATGAAAGTGGTCTGCATAAAATTAGACATTCGTGTGGTTCTGTTAAGTTAAAACACTGAAGATGTCAACATGCGGCCTAATGTTGGATATATAGTTTCGAGATGTGACCCGCCCAGGAGGGGCCGGGTTACACCATTGACGGTTTAATATGACGAAGGCCCAAGGTGTGAAGATAGCGGCTCTTGGAGGTAGGCCTGGTGAAAGCCCAAGACCCAGGCCTGTGAGCCGCTGCATGATGACTTGCCTTGTAAGGCATGACTAGGTAGAAACCGAGCCGGCCACGGTGTGTGAGCCGACCAGGATAGTAAGCCTCCGGGTCTCAACCTGTGTATATAAAGGTGAGACCCAGCGGCGAGTTGCTCAAGAAACAAGCAATTGAGAACTAGGTCAAGCGTATTTGCTCCCTTGTAATCGGAACTCAAGCAATACAACTAGAAGTACGACGTAGGCTTTTACCTCCACCATGAGGAGCAGAACCTGGGTAAACTCTTTGTGTCCTTTGTCCCGTTCAACCCCTTCAAGCTAACCTAGTCGCGATGTCTCCACACCTAAGTCCTTTCACTAGGGCATCTGCCGTGACAAAACCACAACAGCTGTGGTGTTCCAGGTGGTGTTAGCTGTGAAACAATTCCACATTGTCTTAAATGCATACTAAACTCGTAACTCAAATATTCACCTCATTGATCAGATCGTAGAAATTTAATTTTGTTATTACGACGATTCTCCACTTCACTATGAAATTCCTTGAACTTTTTCAAATGTTTTAGACTTGTGTTTCATGAAGTAAATATACCCGTATCTACTCAAATCATCTGTGAAGGTAAGATAATAACAATATCCACCGCGTGCTTCAACACTCATCGGACCGCATACATCGGTATGTATTATTTCCAATAAGTCACTAGCTCGCTCCATTATCCCGGAGAACAAAGTTTTAGTCATCTTTCCCATGAGGCATGGTTCACATGTCTCAAATGATTCATAATCAAGTGATTCCAAAAGTCCATCAGCATGGAGTTTCTTCATGCACTTTACACCAATATGACCTAAGTGGCAGTGCCACAACAATGTGGTACTATCATTATTAACTTTGCATCTTTTGGCATCAATATTATGAATATATGTATCACTACGATTGAGATTAAACAAGAATAAACCATTGACAAGGGGTGCATGACCATAAAATATACTACTCATATAATAGAATAACCATTATTTTGTGACTTAAATGAATAATCGTCTTGCAATAAACAATATCCAGATATAATGTTTTATGCTCAACGCAAGCACGAAATCACCATTATTTAGGTTTAATTCTAATCTCGAAGGTATTACGAGCGTGCCTATGGCGATCATATCAACCTTGGAGACACTTCCAACACTTACCGTCACCTCACCCTCAGCTAGTCTCCGTTACTTCGTAGCTCCTACTTTGAGCTACTAATATTAGCAACTGAATTTGTATCAAATACCCAGATGCTACTACGAGTACTAGTGAGGTACACATCAATAACATGTATATCAAATATGCCTTTGTTGACATTGTGAGCCTTCTTATCTGCCAAGTACTTGGGGCAATTCTGCTTCCAGTGGCCTTTCCCCTTGCAATAGATGCACTCAGTCTCGGTTTGGGTCCAGCCTTGGGTTTCTTCATGGGAGCAGCAACTGCCTTGACATTCTTCTTGAAGATCCCTTTCTTTCCCTTGCCCTTCTTGAAACTGGTGGTCTTATTGACCATCAACACTTGATTCTCGTTCTTGATTTCTACCTCCGCGGCCTTAAGCATCACAAATAGCTCGGGGTAGTTTACTCCATCCCTTGCATATTATAGTTGATCATGAAGCCTTTGTAGCTTGGTGGCAGTGACTGGAGAAATATGTCAATCGGTACTTCATCCGGAAGATTAACTCCCAACTGATTCAAGCGGTTGTAGTACCCACACATTCTGAGTACATGCTTACTAACGAAGCTGTTCGCCTCCATCTTGCAGGCAAAAAACTTGTCAGAGGTCTTATGCCTTTCGACACACGCATGAGCCTGAAATACCAATTTCAGGTCTTGGAACATCTCATATGCTCTATGGCGTTCAAAACGTCTTTGGGGCCCTGATTTCTAAGCCGAAAGCATGCCGCACTGAGCTATCGACTAGTCAACAGAACGTGTATGTCCTCACTCGTCTGAGGATGTTGTGAACGTCTGAGGATTGTCCTCACTATTTCACAGAAGGCTTATGTCCTTAATGCACCGCTCGGTGTGCCAACTATTGCTTCTACAACTATTGCTAACGCATAGTGAGGGAGTCCTGGACTAGGGGGTGTCCGGATAGCCGAACTATCATCATCGGCCGAACTCCAAGACTATGAAGATACAAGATTGAAGACTTCGTCCCGTGTCCGGATGGGACTTTTCTTGGCGTGGAAGGCAAGCTTGGCAATACGGATATGTAGATCTCCTACCATTGTAACCGACTCTGTGTAACCCTAGCCCTCTCCGGTGTCTATATAAACCGGAGGGTTTTAGTCCGTAGAACAACAATCACAACAATCATACCATAGGCTAGCTTCTAGGATTTAGCCTCCTTGATCTCGTGGTAGATCCACTCTTGTACTACCAATATCATCAATATTAATCAAGCAGGAATAGGGTTTTACCTCCATCGAGAGGGCCCGAACCTGGGTAAAAACATCGTGTCCCTTGTCTCCTGTTACCATCCGCCTAGACGCATAGTTCAGGACCCCCTACCCGAGATCCGCTGGTTTTGACACCGACATTGGTGCTTTCATTGAGAGTTCCTCTGGGTCGTCACTAATAGGCTTGATGGCTCCTTTGATCATCAACAATGACGCGGTCCAGGGTGAGACTTTTCTCCCCGGACAGATCTTCGTATTCAGCGGCTTTGCACTGCGGGCCAATTCTCTTGGCCATCTGGAGCAGATTGAAAGCTACGCCCCTGGCCATCAGGTCAGATTTGGAAGTCTGAACTTCACGGCTGACATCCGCGGAGACTTGATCTTTGATGGATTTGAGCCACAGCCGAGCGCGCCTCACTGTCATGATGGGCATGATTTAGCTCTGCTGCCGGACAGTGCCCTGGAGGCCGCACACGAGTCCGCTCTGATCCTCAATTCGGAGCCGACTCAGCAGATCGAGGACGGGTGGCTAGACACCGCCTCGGGGGCTGCTACCTCTACGGCGATGGATCCGAATACTAACCTTGTCCCTTGTGAAGCTCGTGACTCCGAGGTGCCGGACTCCTCGCCGGACTCCGAACCTCCTGCGCCCCCTCCAATCGAATCCGATTGGGCGCCGATCATGGAGTTCACTGCTGCGGACATCTTTCAACAGTCGCCTTTCAGCGACATCCTGAATTCGCTAAAGTATCTCTCGTTATCAGGAGAACCCTGGCCGAACTGCGGTCAGGATGGTTGGGATGCGGACGACGAAGAAATTCAAAGCCCACCCACCACCCACTTAGTAGCCACTGTCGACGATCTAACCGACATGCTAGACTTCGACTCCGAAGACATCGACGATATGGACGACGATGCCGGAGACGATCAAGAACCAGCGCCTACGGGGCACTGGAAAGCCACCTCAACTCATGACGTATACATGGTGGATACACCAAAAGGAAGCGATAACGAGGAACAACGGGACGCGGCGAAGGATAATTCCCCCGAAAAACAACCAAAACGGCGACGCAAGCGCCGCCCGAAGTCCCGCCTCGATAACAACATCACCCATAATGACCCAGCCGTAGAGAAGGGTGAACCAGTGCACCACCGAACACGCAACCAAGCAACCATCCAAACAGGATGAATTGGACAAGCAACCCATCCCCGGCGAAAACAACAGCCAGACGATCTCACGCCGGACACATCACCGGAGCATAAGAACCTTCACAAAAGGCTCGTCGCCACTGCAAGAAGTTTGAAGAAGTAGAAGCGGAAGCTCAAAATAGCGGAAGACGTACTCAGAATGAGATGGAGCAAAGTACTCAAGACCGCATACAAATATGGCAATAGTCACCAAGCAAAGAGCTATCCGAAGCGCAAGCTGTTGCCCGAATTCGACGAGGAGGCCGTAGAGCCACCACAATCAAAAAGCAAAGAGGCCGCCTGGCCGGATAGACGACCAGATGATAGGCTAAGAGCGGCAAGCGACGCCGCACACAAGCCGGCACATGATACACATAAAGATCCTCGCAAAAAGGATGGCCTGGTCAGGTCCATTTATGGACCAAAAAAGATAGCTCAAGGAAGCAACACAGCACGCCGAGTGTTCGAAGATAACAGCACACCTAAATACAGGGGCGCCGCACACCCACTATGTTTCACCGATGAGGTACTGGATCATGAATTTCCAGCGGGATTTAAGCCCGTAAACATAGAGGCATACGACGGGACAACAGACCCCGGAGTCTGGATTGAGGATTACATCCTACACATACATATGGCTAGAGGAGACGATCTCCATGCCATAAAATACCTACCCCTCAAGCTCAAAGGGCCAGCTCGCCATTGGCTCAAAAGCCTTTCAGAAAATACCATTGGAAGTTGGGAAGAGCTCGAGGATGCGTTTCGAGCAAATTTTCAGGGGACTTATGTCTGCCCTCCGGATGCAGACGATTTAAGTCACATAACTCAACAGCCCGGAGAGTCAGCACGCAAATTCTAGAACAGGTTCCTCACCAAAAAGAACCAAATAGTCGACTGTCCAGACGCCGAAGCCTTAGCAGCTTTTAAGCATAACGTCCGAGACGAATGGCTTGCCAGGCACCTCGGCCAGGAAAAACCAAGAACAATGGCCGCGCTAACAAGCCTCATAACCCGCTTTTGCACGGGGGAAGATAGCTGGCTCGCAAGATGCAGCACCAGCGACCCGAGTACATCCGAGGTCAGCGATGGAAATGGGAAATCACGACGCAGAAAAGATCAGCGCCGGAATAAGGAAAATGGCCCAAAGAGCACGGCGGTCAACGCCGGGTTCAAAAGCTCTCGGCCGAATAACAAAACACTGCCTCTTAAGGACAACAGTGATGAGCTATCCAACCTAAACATAATTTTGGATAGGATATGTCAAATCCACAGTACCCCCGGGAAGCCTGCAAACCATACCCACCGAGATTGTTGGGTCTTCAAGCAGTGCGGCCGACTTAACGCCGAACACAAGGGGCTCGACACGCCAAGTGAGGACGATGACGAACCCCACAGGCAGAGCGCCAGAAAACAAAAGAACTTCCCACAAGAAGTAAAAACAGTGAATTCACTTCAAGTGATAACAAGGAAAAATACGGCAGCATCTACCAAAGCACATGCCGCACGGTCCACCCCAACGGAACCTCGAGATTGGATGTCAAAACCAATTACTTTCGACCATATGGATTACTCCAGAAGTATTCGAAACGCAGGATGGACTGCTTTGATATTGGATCCTATAATCGACGGACTACAATTTACACAAGTCCTAATGGATGGCGGTAGCGATTTAAACCTGCTATATCCGGACACAATCCGCAGAATGGGGATAGACCCTACCAAAATTCACCATAGCAGCACTTCCTTCAAAGGAGTGAAGCCAAGCCCTTACGCCAATTGCACGGGCTCCTTACTACTAGAAGTTGTGTTCGGTTCATCCGACAACTTCCGTCGCGAAAAGCTAATCTTCCATATCGCCCCATTTAAGAATATCCACCAAGCACTATTGGGCCGTGAAGCTTTCGCCCGCTTTAACGCAATACCGCATTACGCGTCTCTTACACTTAAAATGCCCGGTACACGCGGCATCATCTCTTTAAAAGGTCGTTCAAGACCCCGGACACGGCTAGGCGAGTCCGGCATAAATAAACTAGGGGCTTCCTAGCCGCATACCCCTTTACAAGGGGCTGCGTGCATGAACAATGAGAGCCAATAAAGCTCAACTCTATGCATTTTTTAAATCACACTATGTTTTAAATACATTTCTTGCACGATATCTTTCCAAACTAAGTTCTTCTCTTTTACAGATGAACAACGTGCTACACCCGTCCAGGATACAGCACAAGGAGACACAGGCGCAGACGTGCAGCAGGGACCCGTTGCAAGGATTCTTTTCAGATTAAGACCCTGCGTAAACCTTTCTTACTGTCTCTTGTTGATACACATCCCCTGGTTTCCTATCATAACCGATGAGGAGGCTGGCGTTTTGGCATCGGCTGTGTCAGAAGTTTTCGCCCGTACCTGGACACTAGGGGGTTAGGGCATTGTTCTGCTTGTTATCATAAAGACCGAATACCTTAGGGAGTGTTCGGCGTCTCGAGTTAGGCCTTATATGCATCAGCTCCGAATCATGTCTTTGGTCAAATGTTGGGTTTTCCCGGCTCCTGTGTTTTGCTGCCTTACGTTCCGTATCATCGGCTAACGCGGCACCAGGAGAACTACTTCGATTGTGCCCCGGTTCGGCCTGGCGAGCACCTCAGTAGAGAAAGCCGAAAACTGACTGTCATGATAAAGCGATAGACTGGTCAACCACTCGATCGACTACCGGAATGTCTAGAATTCCTCCGCTTTGACGAGGGACTGTTTCCCGGTCAAGCACATACGCGCCCCGAATTCGGAGAGCGCGGTGCCCCTAGGGGCTATATCATAGCCCCACCTTCGAACTCCTATGGCTAAGTGAAAGTGATAAAGCATTATAGTCCGGTTACCTAGTTTGCTATGCTACCACCTCCGTCACAGGACCAAGACGTTGGATTAAGTGTGAAAAGGCGCCCTTTTGCAAACACCCCCGCACTATGTGCGTGGGGGCTGAAGCCGAAGACTGCCATCTTTCAGGTTATATATACATACACATTAACGTCCGCACAGGAGATATTTCAATACTTGAATGCACAAGTATAAAAAGCACTTATATTATAAATATGGTTTTACAAATCATACATGTCATTTGAACATAACATCTTTCGAGCACTGCGACTCTATTAAACGAGCGCCCTGCAGGACTTCCCCAAAATAGTGCTCGGCAGGTAACCGGCTTTTATCCGAACCCCGGGATGCAACAGCGGTGGCATCCATCTCCGCCCAGTATGTCTTAACACGGGCGAGAGCCATCCGTGCACCCTCTATGCATGCCGACCGCTTCATCGCCTTGATATGCGGCACCTCCCCAAGGAATTGCTGCAATAAGCCGAAATAACTCTTCGGCTTGGGCCTTTCCGGCCACAGATGAGCCACCACATCCGTCATGGCAAATCTGGACAGTCTATTCAGCTCAGCCCACTCATCCAACCGATCGGTCAACGGAAGTGAATGCTCCGGACTGTGGAATTGAGACCAGAAAAGCTCTTCCATTTCGTGATCCTTTTGGCTCCGGAAGTGCACGACCGCGTCCGCCGCACTCGCCGCCAAATCCAGATAAGGATCCTCCGCACCCCACAGCTGGCCCAACTGAGCATACTTCTGATCCGTGAACTTCCGGCGCAGCAGAAAGGGCTTTCCAGCCGCAATGTCTCTGGCCTGACGCAGCTCCTCCTTTATAGCCCTCATTGCAGAACGGGCATCCTTGGCTTCAGCGGCGGCCTTCTTCAGGTCCTCTTGCTCTTCTTGGCGTTCTCTTTCAAGAACCTCATAGCGGTCGGTAGCATCTTTTAGTTTCACGGCCATTCCGGCCATCTCCTCCCTGCTTCGGCAGTGAGCAGCCTTTTCGGCTTTTAGCTCGTCCGCCGCCTTCGAGGCAGCCACATCACTTTTTCTGGCTTGCTCCTTGGCTCGAGCAAGCTCTGCCCGAAGGTTTTCCACAGCAGCGGCACCATCTGCATTAAGCATAGATGTTGTAAGGAATGGGCGTCAGCTCCCTTACCAGGTGACCGCGGAGAAACCACTCACCTTGTGACTCGTCAAGTCGCTTATTGACCAGCGTGATGTCCGCATCCGCAACATCCAGTTGCCGCTTTAGCTCGGCAACTCTATCAGTCCGGCTGGCCACCGAACGCTCCGCCCCCTGAATAGGAATGGCAACATATTAAAACTGAGATTATGATCCTCGTCACGCTGTCAATTCTGACAACGTACCAAGTCTCAGGGGCTACTATCTATACAGGGCGCACTCTATGTGCAAAACTGTCAAAAGGCATGTCATTTTTACGTACCTCAAACCCCGCCAGTAAACTTCTGACGGCATCATGCAACCCGCTCTCAGTGGATGAAATTCTTTCAATCACCATACTCATTAATGTACGGTGATCTTCTGAGATAGACGCCCTCTCAAGCAGATCCTTCAGCTCCCTCGGCCGTACACCAGTTGGTGCCGAACTCTCCGGCCCCGCCGGACTCGGGGAGACCCTCCGCGACAACACCTCAGGGTAGTCCGCCCCGCCTGACGGTGCGGCAGATGGAGGCGTCTCACTCTGCATCATCTCCGGACGAAGGTCCCCAGAAGATGAGCTCAGCTGAGAAGGGCGGAGATCCGAACTACAAGGTAAAAACTTCGGTTATCCTCAGAAGCAATAATAGGGATGTCCCTTATTACAAAACTCCCCTTTTTCTACTTACGGCTTGCTGGAGGGCTGATTCCTCTGGGGAGATAGTGCGGCCGGGGCTTCTCCTGGCGCAGGACCCTCCGGCGAAGATTTCTTCCCCCGCTTTGAGGCCTTAGCCTCCGGATCTTCGGAAGCGGTCCTCCTCTCCCCCTGGAAGGAGGGATTATCGATCCCCCCTTTCTTGAAAGCCTCCTCAGTGGAGGCGGTAGTTTCTCTGTTTTCCCCTTCGCCCTCATCTGAAGGCGCAACCTCCAACATCTTGACCAACACCGGATCCTGTGTGGTCTCCGGGAGGGGGGCCGGACACCGTATCGGTTTTGCCTGCGCTATCCACTCCTATCCAAGGGATAGCTGGTCAAAAGGCAAATCCATGATAAACAAATGGACGATATGTCTGGACACAGGGTTACTTACTTGAGTATCCGGGCGATTGCAGCTTAGGCCGGCGTCCTCGGTCAAGTCCGGACACATCTCTTGTGATCCGAAGAACAGCTTGTACATCTCCACGGGTGTCGTACCCATGAAGTGTTGGAGAGCTCGTGGTCCCTCCGGATTGAATTCCCACAGGAGGAGGGGGCGACGTTTGCAGGGCAGAAGACGCCGAATCAACATAACCTGCGTCACTACGACCAGATTGATCTTCCTCTCTTGGAGGTCTCGAATCCGGCCTGCAATAGGGGTACGTCCTTGGACGGCCCCCAGTCGAGCCCTTTGTTGACCCATGACATCAGCCGTTGTGGAGGGCCCGATCGAAAAACGGGCGGCGGCCTTTGCCTGCTGCCCATGGGAGCGGTGATATAGAACCACTCCTGTTGCCACAAACCGAGTTCCTCTTGAAAAGAGCCCTCGGGCCATGGAGCATCGGCCCCCTTGCTTATAACCGCCCCGCCGCACTCTGCCTGACGCCCCTCAATCATCTTCGGCTCCTCGTCGAAGGTTTTGAGCCACAAACCAAAGTAAGGGGTAGTGCGGAGGAAGGCTTCGCAGACGACAATAAATGATGAGATATGGAGGATAGACTCCGGAGCCAAGTCATGAAATTCCAGCCCATAGTAAAACATGAGCCCTCTTACAAAAGGATCCATCGGGAAGCCTAAACCCCGACGGAGGTGAGACATGAGCACGACGCTCTCGCCTGGCTCGGGAGTAGGAATGACTTGCCCTTGGGCAGGCAACCTATGCGAAATCTCGTAGGTTAAGTACCTGGCTTCTCTCAGCTTTAGCACGTCCTCTTCCGTGATGGAGGAGGGCATCCACCGGCCCTGCAGGTCGGAGCCGGACATTGTCGAAGGCCCAAAGCGCTTGAATCTGGAGCCCTGAGTGTTGGAACTCGGGGCGAGGGGCGGATTCGATTGAGGATTGAAGAAAAAGAACGAGCCTTGGTCTCATTATAAAGAGGGAGAATACCAAGAGCCATCCCCGTGACCGTTTGGAACTCGCCTTCGATGGAGGGGGCGTGGCGACGGGAGCGGTTGGGTTACCCACGTCCGTATTGATGGGAATCCCGGAATAAGGGGAACACGATCTCTGCTTCGACAAGACGTGCCAAGGAAACCGCTTCGCTAAACGCGCTGAGGTGGTGTAATAAAAACGATTCAAGTAAAGGCTTGGTAGTTGTGTGACGTCACGCCACAAGATACGTCAGCAGATTGAACTTGTGCAAATATTATTCTCACTACAGTGGTATGTGGAATTTATTTTACAGGGCCGAACACTATCCTGGTGTTCAGAATCTTCTATGAATTATTCGGAGGAGGAACCCGCCTTTGCAATGCCGAAGACAATATGCGCGCCGGACTCGTCGTCATTGAAGCCTGGTTCAGGGGCTACTGAGGGAGTCCTGGACTAGGGGGTGTCCGGATAGCCGAACTATCATCATCGGCCGGACTCCAAGACTATGAAGATACAAGATTTAAGACTTTGTCCCGTGTCCGTATGGGACTTTCCTTGGCGTGGAAGACAAGCTTGGCAATACGGATATGTAGATCTCCTACCATTGTAACCGACTCTGTGTAACCCTAGCCCTCTCCGGTGTCTATATAAACCGGAGGGTTTTAGTCCGTAGAACAACAATCACAACAATCATACCATAGGCTAGCTTCTAGGGTTTAGCCTCCTTGATCTCGTGGTAGATCCACTCTTGTACTACCAATATCATCAATATTAATCAAGCAGGAGTAGGGTTTTACCTCCATCGAGAGGGCCCGAACCTGGGTAAAAACATCGTGTCCCTTGTCTCCTGTTACCATCCGCCTAGACGCACAGTTCGGGACCCCCTACCCGAGATCCGCCGGTTTTGACACCGACACATAGCGATAAAGTAAAGCAAGTACATGGCATTATTTGTTGACACACATGTCATATAATAAATTAAAGAAAACCCTATGGCTCCTATTGGTTGCCGTACTCATCGACATGCAAGTCGTGTGAAAGATCAAGGATGTCGCCTAGAGGGGGGTGAATAGGCGCTTTAAAATAATTACGTTTAGGCTTGAACAAATGCGGAATAAACCTAGCGGGTAATTTGTCAATCACAAAACCTACAACAACTAGGCTCACCTATGTGTGCCAACAACTTATGCTAAGCAAGATAGACAACTAAGTGATAGCAAGATATATAACAAGAAACAATGTGGCTATCATAAAGTAAAGTGCATAAGTAAAGGGCTCGGGTAAGAGATAACCGAGGCACACGGAGACGATGATGTATCCCGGAGTTCACACCCTTGTGGATGCTAATCTCTGTTTGGAGCGGTGTGGAGGAACAATGCTCCCCAAGAAGCCAGTAGGGCCACCTTAATCTCCTAACGCACTCACACAACGCAAGATGTCTAGATTCCACTAACTAAGGGACCCTTGAGGGCGGTCACCAAACCCGTACACTTTGGCAACCCATAGAGGCGGTTGAGGGAGTCCTGGATTAGGGGGTATCCGGACAGCCGGACTGTGTACAATGTTCGGACTATTGAAGTGTGAAGATACAAGACTCAAGACTTCGGCCCGTGTCCGGATGGGATTTTCCTTGGCGTGGAAGGCAATCTTGGCGATCCGGATATTATATTTCCTTCCTTGTAACCGACTCCATATAAACCCTAGCCCTCTCCGGTGTCTATATAAACCGGAGAGGTTGGTCCTTACAAGGCCGATCACAATTACAATCATACCATCATAGGCTAGCTCCTAGGGTTTAGCCTCTACGATCTCGTGGTAGATCTACTCTTGTGCTACCCATATCATCAATATTAATCAAGGAGGAAGTAGGGTTTTACCTCCATCGAGAGGGCCCGAACCTGGGTAAACATCTACGTCTCTTGCTTCCTGTTACCATCAGCCTTGACGCACAGATCGGGACCCCCTACCCGAGATCCGCCGGTTTTGACACCGACATTGGTGCTTTCATTGAGAGTTCTTCTGTGCCGTCGCTGTCAGGCTCGATGGCTCCTTCAATCGTCATCAACGACGTTGTCCAGGGTGAGACTTTCCCCCCCAGACAGATCTTCGTGTTCGGCGGCTTCGCGCTGCGGGCCAATTCGCTTGGCCGCCTGGAGCAGATCGACAGCTATGCCCCCGGCCATCAAATCACGTTCGGAAACCTGAACTACACGGCGGATATCCGCGGAGACTTGATCTTCGACGGATTCAGGCCAGCACCAGAAGCGCTGAACAGTCACGATGAGCACGGCTTAGACCTTCTGTCGGACGTTGCTCAGGATATCACCCTGGTAGAGGCCTCGGATCTAAATCCGGAGCAGGTTGCTTCGCCTAAGGACGGAGGGCTGGACCCTGCCTCGCAGGACGTGCCCTCATCGGCGATGGAGATGAACACAGGTCTCACCTCTGAGGAAGCCTATGACTCCGGACCCCCGGAGTCATATCTGGATGCAGGTTCTGGTCCGCGCGCCCCCGAGCCCGCCGATCCTGGTTGGGCTCCGGTGATGGAGTTCACCGCGGCGAACGTCTTTCAACACTCGCCCTTCGGCGACATGCTGGACTTATTGAAGTCTCTCTCCTTGTCAGGAGACTCCGGGCCGAACTATATCTGGCTCGAGTGGGAAGCAGACGGCGACGGAATTCGTTGCCCACCCACCACCCACTTCATTGCCACGATCGATGATCTAACCGACGTGCTTGACTTCGACTCTGAAGACATCGACGGTATGGACGATGATGTAGGAGAATTACAGGAGCCTCCGCTCACCGTGCGGTGGACGGCCACCTCCTCATATGATATATATATGGTGGACACTCCGAAGGAAACTAATGGCGACGAGGCAATGGAGGACAACCCCTCGGGAAGAAAATCAAAGAATGGGCATCGTCGGCACCGCTCCAAGCCCCACCACAGTAACACCGGCCCCGGAGACGAAAATAATCCGAATGGCGCCGGAGAAGAATATGACCCTGACCAGCCCGCCTTCGAGCAGGCCGAACAGGAAGATGAGCAGGTCAGCCCAGAAGAACAGGCGACAGACGCATACCCGGAGGAGGACAACTACATGCCCCCCTCCGAAGACGAGATCAGCCTCGGCGACGACGAATTTGGCGTGCTTGAGGATCCCGTGGAGCAGGAGCGCTTCAAGCGTAGGCTTATAGCCACTGCGAGGAGCCTGAAGAAGAAGCAGCAGCAACTCCAAGTTGATCAAGACCTGCTCACAGATAGATGGACTGAAGTTCTGGCAGCCGAGAAATATGGACTAGAACGCCAAACGGCTGACTGGCCACATCGTGGCCGGGATAAAACGGGATACCAGCCCGGATACCAGCCCGCACCCCCATGCCGATACACTACGGCTCAGGGCAACAGGCACGACCTGCAAGATATTCTAGAAAATAATGCAGGACAGCCAAGGTAGATCTACGGATCGAGGGGGCGCGCCCCAGCGCACGATGATGATCGTCGTGCCGGATATATCATCAACAAGTCCGGCCGGGCTGAACATAGCAACCCAGACCAATCCGACCTGCGTAGCCACATAGCCCGGCACAGAGGCACCGCACACCCCCTCTGCTTCACTGACGAAGTGATGGATCATGAATTCCCAGAAGGATTCGAACCCGTAAACATCAAATCATACGATGGCACAACAGACCCCGCAGTATGGATCGAAGATTTCCTTCTCCACATTCACATGGCCCACGGAGATGATCTACACGCCATCAAGTATCTCCCCCTTAAACTCAAAGGACCAGCCCGGCACTGGTTAAACAGCCTGCCAGCAAATTCCATTGTTACTTGGGAAAACCTGGAAGACACATTCCTTGATAACTTCCAGGGCACATATGTGCGACCTACGGACGCTGATGACCTGAGCCACATTACTCAACAGCCCGGAGAGTCAGCCCGAGAATTCTGGACTCGGTTCCTCACTAAAAAGAACCAAATAGTCGACTATCCGGACGCCGAAACCCTGGCAGCTTTTAAGCATAATATCCGCGACAAGTGGCTAGCTCGACACCTCGGCCAGGAAAAACACAAGTCCATGGCAGCTCTCACAACCCTAATGACCCGTTTTTGTGCAAGTGAGGATAGCTAGTTGGCTCGCAGCGGCACCACACCACATTCTGGCGCTTCGGACGGCCGTGATGCTAACGGCAAGCCACAGCACAACAGACATAAGAGATGGAACAACGGCGACAACACTGAAGACACGGCAGTCAACGCCGGATTCAGCGGATCTAAGTCCGGACAACGGAAAAAACCGTTCAAAAGAAATAATCAGGCACCGTCCAGCCTGGACCGCATACTAGAGCGCTCATGTCAAATTCATGGCACACTGGACAAACCAGCCAACCACACCAATAGAGACTGCTAGGTGTTCAAACAGGCCGGCAAGATAAACGCCGAAAACAAGGACAAGGGGCTGCACAGCGATGATGACGATGAGCCCCGGCGTCCGAATACGGGGGGGCAAAAGAAATCCCCCCCCCCCCTAGGTGAAAACGGTCAATATGATCTACGCCACTCACATCCCCAAACGGGAACGGAAGCGAGCACTACGGGACGTCTATGTGATGGATCCAGTCGCCCCCAAATTCAACCCATGGTTAGCCTGTCCGATCACCTTTGATCGTAGGGATCATCCCACTAGCATCTGTCATGGCGGCTCATCCGCACTGGTCTTAGACCCAATCATCGACGGATTCCACCTCACGCGTGTCCTTATGGACGGCGGTAGTAGCCTGAACCTGCTTTATCAGGACACAGTGCGCAAGATGGGCATTGATCCTTCAAGGATCAAGCCCACCAAAACTACTTTTAAAGGTGTAATTCCTGGAGTAGAGGCCCGCTGTACGGGCTCTATAATGTTGGAAGTGGTCTTCGGATCCCCGGATAACTTCCGGAGCGAAGAGCTAATCTTCGATATCGTCCCTTTCCGCAGTGGTTACCACGCACTGCTCGGACGAACCACATTCGCTAGATTCAATGCGGTACCACGTTATGCATATCTCAAGCTCAAGATGCCAGGACCGCACGGGGTCATCGCTGTCAATGGAAATATGGACCGCTCCCTTCAAACAGAAGAGCATACGGCATCCCTCGCGGCAGAAGTACAATGCGGCCTACTCCGACACACCAATCCGGTGACAACTCCGAGCACTGTCAAGCGAGTCCGGAGCACCCCGCAACAGGATCATCAGGAAAACCAAGATCGTGATTAGCAGTCCGGCCTCCCCTCAATCCCCTCCAAAGCAGCATTTGTGCCGCGCGTACACAATTACGCACTCAAGATACCATGGGCATAGGCGGAGGCGCATCAACGACTCAGTCGATAATGCGGGTAATGGACAAATACCTTCATACTCTTTCCCTCTTACCTTTCAGGACACCGCGCTAGTGCAGCATCCTCAGAAGAGCCGAATTGCCGGACTCATAGGGGAGAGACATCCAAGGAGGCAACAGACATGCAGAACAGAAGAAAACCCAGGTGGAATCTATTTGCGATCATTATACCTGCTTTATCTACCTGTACACAACCTACCCCTGGATAGGACATGTCAAATAGTCCTATTTATCTCCTCTTAATGCATCCGTTGTAAACATACGCTTAAACGTATTTTTCGTCAATGGGAGACTATATATAGCGTCAGTTTATTATTCTTATTGGAGCATTTTTTTCTCCTATAAATGTTTATTTGGTTTTGCATCCGTACACCTTGGTATGGTCAGTTTGCCAGGGGCTTCTCATGGCGCCCCGTAATATGGCAACTAAAAGTCCGAACACTTTCAATAGTGCGGCACCCTGAACTTATAGCACTATATGCATCAGCTCCGAATCATGTCTTGGGTCTACAGTTGGGATAGCCCGGCTCCCTTGTTTTGGTGCCTTACGTTCCGTTATATCGGCTAAGGTAGCGCAGGGAGAACTACTGCGATTGTGTCCCGGTTCTTCCAAACGAGCACCTTAGTAGAGAAAGCCGAAAACTAACGGGCATGATGTGGCGAGAGCTGGTCGCTGTTCGAGATGTACTAAAATCCTTAAAGATTTTCCGCTTTAGGCGATAAATCGGCTTTGTCCGATCAAGGCGTATATAGCGCCCCAATTCGGCCTTCCGGATTCTAGGGGCTTCGCCGAAATTTAAAATTGTAAACTTCTATGGCTAAGTAAAAGTTATAAAGCCGCATAGTCTGATTGCCTCGTTCGCTGCGCTGGACACCTCCTTAAGGGACCAAACATTTGGGTAAAGATTGTCCGGGTTTTCCACGAACACCCCAGTGCTAGTCACGTGGGGGCAGAAGCCGACGACTGTCCTACTTTCAGGATTTTGTAAACAGCCGCACAGAAGGTAATACTTTAAATAACAAAAGCGCCACATAGCGCAAGTAACTTCGTCCTTAAAATACAAACATGACAGAAGTGAATTCATTCGAAAATGATGTCCTTGGTACATTCATCAGCCACGAGACGAGCATCCTTCATAACGCCATCATAGTACAGCTCGGGATGGCGATGCGGCTTGCCCTCCGGCGGCCCATCCTTGACCGGCTTCTCCGCATCCAGCTTGCCCCAATGCACCTTCACGCGGGCAAAGGCCCGGCGGGCACCCTTGATGCACACGGATCGCTTGATCACCTCAAGCCGCGGGCAGGCATCCACCATCCGCTTGATCAGGCCGAAGTAGCTACTGGGCATGAGCTCACCAGGCCACATCCGGACTATGAAACCTTTCATAGCCAGTTCAGCCGCCCTGTGGAGTTCGACCAACTGCTTCAGTTGGTCACCCAAAGGCATCGGGTGTTCGGCCCCAGCATACTGGGACCAGAACAGCTTCTCTGTTGAGTTCCCCTCCTGGGCACGGTAGAACTCCGCAGCGTCTGATACGCTGCGTGGCAGATCTGTGAATGCCCCTGGAGAGCTCAGAATTCGAGTAAGTAAAAGAAACGCCTCCTCCACATGTTTGATTTGCATAAAGAACTTCTTACCCGCTGCTATCTTCTTGGCCTCCTGGATCTCCTGTTGTGCTTTCTCGGCTTCGGCCTTGGCGTCTTTTAAATTCATAAGGGCCTTCGCAAGCTCGGCCTCTTTTGCCTTTAGATCATGCTCCACGGACTCACATTTCTTGCAGAGGTCCTGGAGCTCTTGCTGTACCTCACCTACCCTAGCACTTTGCTCTTCGCGCTCCTTACACTCCAAGGCCGCCTTGTCTTTAGCCTCGGACAGCGCCTTCTTCAGGGACACCACTTCGGCAGTGGCCCCTGTTACACGGTCATGACACTTAGGTGTTAGACCCACCAATTCTGCTTATCCTTAAATATATATGAGCGGGAATTACTTACCCTTGTTCTCTTCGAGCTGCCTCTTCGCGAGGTCGAGCTCTCCCTGCGCCTGCTCCAGGTCCCATTCAGTTTGGCAACCTCGGCAGTACGGGCAGCAGCAGCAAGCAGCACAGCCTGCTTATTCACAATAATACTTATGATTAGGCTCCTATGGATTATACTTGACCCTCTGCTCGGCTTTTCTTTCTGAACACCAAACAGAGTATCAGGGGCTACTACCTATTGGGTGGTAATTTTGCACATATTTATTACTTATCTCGAAGCCTATTAGGAGGGTGGTGCAAGCTTCGGTTAGTCCGCTCTTGGAGGACGAAACCTTCTGAATCACCGTACTCATAAGAGTACGGTGCCCCTCATCCAAGGAAGCACCGCGAAGCGCTTCCAGCAGACTGTCCGGCGCCTCATGTGCAACGGAAGTCTGCGACACAGAGGCTCGCCCTCCCTAGTGAGGGGTCGCCCGCCTGAGCGCGGAACCACCGAAGGTTCCGGAATTGTGTTCGGCTGAGAGCTTGGCTGGCCAAGGCCCTCATCGACACGATCTGCGGGGATCTTGAACCCCGCGTGTCCGACGTCTGGGACCCCTGCTCTGGGAGCCTTCGGGACAACACCTCCGTGTCATCTGCGTGTTGAGGAGTAGTGGATGTCGGAAGCGAATTGATCTCCGAATCACTCAGGGACCCGGAGGAAGACACTTCAGGAAGATCCCTGGCAGGACTGCACATATGTTCGGCATTACAAAATGCAAAAACTATGAAGAGAAATCATGATAGGATGCGGACACTTACGATCGCACTAGGGGCTTCCCCCTGGGCAGCCACCCCTCCTCACTATGAGCGGTCGCGGCGGAATAGTCCAGAAGGGGCACCTTCCCCTTCTTGGACACCCCAGCCTCCCCCTCTGGGGCGGCTTTTCTTTTCTTCACCTCCCCAGTGCGGGGAGGTGGAATTTCTTCTTGATTCTCCCCGCCTCCGCGGGAGGAATCTGACTCGTCGTCATCCGACGACAGGGGTATGACGGCCTTGCGTCGGGGGCCTTTTCCGGCCCCCTGGACCGTTGTCGGAAGCATGAAGATACAAGACTCAAGACTTCGGCCCGTGTCTGGATGGGATTTTCCTTGGCGTGGAAGGCAAGCTTGGCGATCAGGATATTATATTTCCTTCCTTGTAACCGACTCCATGTAAACCCTAGCCCTCTTCGATGTCTATATAAACCGGAGAGGTTGGTCCTTAGAAGGCCAATCACAATTACAATCATACCATCATAGGCTAGCTCCTAGGGTTTAGCCTCTACAATCTCGTGGTAAATCTACTCTTGTACTACCCATATCATCAATATTAATCAAGCAGGAAGTAGGGTTTTACCTCCATTGAGAGGGCCCGAACCTAGAAACATCTGTGTCCCTTGCTTCCTGTTACCATCAGCCTTGACGCACAGATTGGGACCCCCTACCCGAGATCCGCCGGTTTTGACACTGACAGCGGTCACCGAAACCCGTCAAAATGCTCGGGGGGGTCTCCACAACCTAATTGGAGACCCCGACGCTTGCCCGGAGCTTTACACCACAATGATTGAGCTCTGAACACCACCAATCATCTAGGGAACCAAGGCACCCAAGAGGAACAAGCTCAAGGGTACCAAGCACCCAAGAGTAATAAGCTTCTCATCTTGTAACTTCCACGTATCACCATGGAGAACTCAAACCAATGCACCAAATGCAATGGCAATGCCACAGGAGTACCCAAGTCCTTCTCTCCCAAATCTCACCAAAGCAACTAATGCTAGGGAGGAAAATGAGAGGAAGAACGAACAAGAGACCACGAAGAACTCCAAGATCTAGATCCAAGGGATTCCCCTCACATAGAGGAGAAAGTTATTGGTAGAAATGTGGATCTAGATCTCCTCTCTCTTTCCTTCCCAAAACTAGCAAGAATCCATGGAGGGAGAGAGATAGAAAGCTCGAAGAAGGTCAACAATGGGGGAAGAACACGAGCTAAAGAGATAAGGTTCAATGGGGAAGAAGACCCCCTTTTATAGGCACCCCCGAATCCAACTGTTATGCACTCAGGTCGTGCACAAGCGGTACTACCGCTTAGCAAAGTCAGAACAGCCCAACGAGACAGAAAACACGAGTTGTCGTTCTCCCAGAGAGGTAGTACTACTCATGGGAGAGGTAGTACAACCGGAGAGGTAGTACCGCTTAGAAGAGGTACTACCGTCCGGAGAGGTAGTACCACTTATAAGAGGTACTACCGCTCGGAGAGGTAGTACCGCTTATAAGAGGTACTACCACTTATAAGAGGTATTACCCTTGGGGGAGGTCACCGAAGCCGTACACTTTGGCAACACTTAGGGTGGTCACCGAAACCCGTCAAAATGCTCGGGGCAATCTCCACAACCTAATTGGATACCCCGACGCTTTCCCGGAGCTTTACACCTCAATGATTGAGCTCCGAACACCACCAACCGTCTAGGGCACCAAGGCACCCAAGAGGAACAAACTCAAGGGTACCAAGCACCCAAGAATAATAAGCTTCTCAAATTGTAACTTCCACGTATCACCGTGGAGAACTCAAACCGATGCACCAAATGCAATGGCAAGGGCACATGGAGTGCCCAAGTCCTTCTCTCCCAAAGCCTACCAAAGCAACTAATGCTAGGGAGGAAAATTGTCACAGCCTGGTTTTTGCCCTCTTTTCTTTGCTTGATTTTCAGCTGAGTTGATTTTGGATTTCGAGTTTTGAATCATTCCATTTGGACTTGATCACTTGGGTATCCCTTAAATGAAAAATATTCATTTTGCCTCTTAAACCCTAGCTAGACTCTTTGACCTCCAAAGCAACCCTCATTTCTGTTGCCCTAAAAATCCTGAGAAAAATCCCAAATATTCTTTGGACCCTAGGGCACATTTATGAGCAAAAATATTTCACCACTATTTGTAGTATTTTGGCTACAGAAAATATTTTCACTTCTAGGCTAAAATGGTAGTTTCTACAGCAACTACCTTTTTACTAGCTCCAATGTAGCTGGTTTTCCCTGTGCTTATTCACCTTAGTGAGAGTCAGTAAAACCGCAAAGCTCAGCCCTTGAATCCCTGTGGTTTGACCACAATAACTGTTCAAGGTTCCTATCCAGTAACTTAACCTCTTCACCATTTCACTTCTACTCCACCTGGAAACAAACCGAGCCGTGGTAACACCTTAGTTTACTAAGGACTACACGCTAGACATCATGGTTAGTGCATATGTGGCCTGATGTCACGGTCCACGCGGTGACCGCGTTCGTCCGAGCGTGCTGGCATGCCAAACGCGGGCTCTGCGCGTCGCCAGCGCCTCTGTGGCGCGCGTGCTCGCTGCTCGGCCAGCCAGAGCGTGTCCCCCCTTGCCATCATCCTCGTCTCCACACCCTTAACTCCTCCCTGCCGCTCGCCGACGCCGGAGCTCGCCGCAGCGAGCATGGGCACGGTCCGGCCAACGGCACAGTGCCCGCGCACTGTGTTCTTCCCTTTCCTCCTCGCTCATGTTCTTGTTCGCGTCCGCGCACAGCTCCCGTGTGACCCCCGTCGCCTTCCCCCCTCTCTCTGACGCCGTTCGTCGCCGGGCGCCAGAGACAGCTGTCCTCCGGCGGAGCCCGAGCCCTCCTTGCCGCCCCGCCTATAAAAACCCCCCTCCGCAGCCTCTTGGAGCATCGCATCTCACCACCACTCCCTCCTATAGCCACTAGAAGCCGCAGCCCGGCCGGGCTGGCCGCGGGCTGCCGTTCCAGAGCCGAGCTCACCGGTGATCCCCTCTGGATCGTCCCCGCAGCTCTGGCCATTCCCAAGCCAAGGCGACCCCGCCAGGGCCTCCGCCTCTCCTCCGTGAAGCTAACACGCCAAGCTAGAGCCCCTGGAGCCGCCCCTAGCCGTCGTCTTCCTCATCTCCGGCAACCATCATGTTCTGCCTCCGCTTGCGAGGAAGAATCCGACGCCGTCCGGTCACCGTTAGCCACGCTACGGGTACGGGCAGGTGCGCAAGAACCTTCTCCATCGATCCCTCCCTCACGTTTTCCTCCAAGAAGCCTCAACGCCGGCGTAAGCTCCGGCGAAGCGCCGCAGCTCTCTATTTCCTCTCCCCTCCCTCCAGCCTGACTAGCGGGGCCTGCTAGTCAGCCACTCACTACACGCGTGAAGCGGTATGAGTGGTGGCGCCCTGGGAGAATACGCCATCGATGTCACCCCCTCTCTGTTTTCTTTTTCAAATTCATTTAAATTCCAGTAGCATTCAAACAGCCATAACTTTTATTCTACAAGTCCAAATGCAGTGATTCTTTTTGCATCGTCTTCTGTGTCCAAAAATCTAACAGGTCCCAAAATATGGGATTTTTCCTTGCTGTCTAGATTTTCTGGCAATTTTCAGAAGGTTTCTTGATATTTTTCATTTGTGGTTTTTGAATATTTTTCAGAGGAACCAGCTTGTCTTGAGGATCACCAGGAGCCTTGTGAACCTCATCAGTACTAAGGCAAGCCACAGTAACATTTTCATGGTGCCACTTCAATATTTATGATTTTCATACTTGAACTTATGAATATTGATGCATTTAAATTAGTTATATAATAAATATATTATGTTATATGCTTGAGCGTGGTTGGTGCAGTCTTTGCACAGTTATGTGATGCATATGTTAAGTGATGCATGGTATGGCAGTATGACACTGGTTATTTTCTTTTCACATTAAGTTGAACCTGATTAATAATTCAACTTGAACATGTTGTTGACCGGGTCGTGGTGCCGCTAAAACGAGTCTTTCCCAGTGCAACCACATTTGCCGGTATGGGACGGCCTTAATGCGTTTCATTGTCGAGCCTCTGGTCGGTACCTCAATTTAGGGAAGGTTATGTGCGTGTTGTACCCTAGCCCGGTAGGCAAGCATAACCTTGTGAGCCCGTTGTTAAGTTAATTTTGGTACCGGATCCCAGTGTGGATCGTGGCCACGACAGTGGTCGAGGTGTCTAGAGGTAGACACGGGGCCACCCAGGACTAGCCCGGTGGGGTCTGAGTCGGAGGGGCCGGGAGAGTGTCATGACAGTGAAATGGTTTCGTCGGAACGCTGTTGGTCCACCCGAATGGGAGGGTGAGGCCATGGGTTCCGTAGTGTGGGTACAGTGTACTAACCTCTGCAGAGTGTATTTAATCTATCGATAGCTGAGTCCACGGATACGGACACGCTCAAAAGTAAGGTACACCATGGGTCAACACTTAATAAATATGTACACTAAATTGCACTAAGGATGACAGTGAGGTCATCGTGTTGATTTGGACATGAGTTGTCGGGTTGTGATCGTCGTAAGGATCACGGGCCACGAGTTGGTCGGGTTGTGATCGTCGTAAGGATCACGGGCCATGAGATGGTCGGGTTGTGATCGCCGTAAGGATCACGAGTATGTGTTGGTAATATTATGTTTATTGGTCACACCTGGCAAGCAAGTTGGAAGAATGAGTACCTATTAAGCACTGTTACAACATGTTGGTTATATAGTTGCATTGTTGATTAAATTGGATAAATATCGTAATATTGTCTGTCATCTTGTTTATGCTTATTGTGAGCTTGCAAGTATATTCAATGTATTGACCTGGCGTGTCATGCCAGATTTCAGGAAAGTCCCGTTGGAAAGGAGCGATGTCCGAGTCTAGACTATGTCCACGTCGGTGTCCTTGTGCTATGGAGTCCCGCTACGACGTTGTTCCGCTACTGAGTAGTTGTCATGATCGAGGCCCCTTTATGTTCACTAAATAATGTACATATTGTTCAGCCGCACCGTGTGTGCCGCTTGGCCTCGCTAACTGTTGCAATATGAACTACGTTCCGCTAGCATGAATAAAGCAGCTGTTTTCTGTACCATGTTGTTGTGTGTTGCCAGAAGACAAGGTCTCTAGGCTGGCAATGCAGGGTAAACCGGTCGCTCTGAGCCGGGGTGCCACAACGCTTGGTACCAGAGCCGCGCTGACTGTAGGCCATGCTAGACTAAGCCGAGTTAACTGGACGCTAGATATGAGTTGTAGCTGAGTGTCGGTAATAACTGTAGCTGGTTGTTGCATTTCTTGCACTAATTATATTTTTCTATGCTAACCTGCTAATGGTTGTGAGTGTAGATGGCTCTGGTGCTGTATCCGTGCCAGTTGCAGCTGATGCCGTACACGTTGCCGCATCTCCTTCGTAACGTGTGGCGTCGGCTATACCCTCACGGAGACGTTCCAGTCTATCGTGTGTACCGGGAGCGCCTAGCTGACTCAGTGTATGAGTATCACGTCGTGGTTACTCTGCACACCAGTTCCGATTCCAAATCTTAATCGTACCTCTCGTAGCGGCTACGCTTCTTCCGCTTCTCAGGCTGTCCAGTTTGCTGCATTCAAGGTACTTGTTGAGCTCCGCTACAATGACGTCCGGATGCAGAATCACCCAAGTTTCCATTACTACCCTTCTCTCCATGATAATGGTCGTGTCCGTTTCCCTGTCATTGATCCGGAGTCCGATAGTGTCGCTAGCCACCTTTCTCGCTACATCACTGCTAGCTATCTTCTGATCTACGAGCTGGCTCGTGAGCTGAGTCATGCCCGTACTGCTTTAGCCTCTACTTTAGTCTCTGCTCGCTCAGCCACTACTTCTCCATCTGTGGGATTTATTCCCTACATTCCTGCCAGTTCTAGATCCCCTGTTTCTCCGGTTACTCCCCCGAGTAGCTCGGGCACCGCGACTGCGAGTCCCCCTAGTGCTCCTGCAGATTGGGTTTCACTCCTTGCCACTCCTGCAGCCCCGATGATCCACCCTCCACATGCCCCTGAGGGAGAGCCCTCGAGGCAGCGTCGTCGTGTCACTTTTAACCTGAAGGTCTCCGTTAACCCCGTTAGTTCTGGATCCGAGTCCGCATCAGGAGAGGGCCCCGCAGCGCTAGCCGAGCAGTAGAGCTTTCGAGTATTCTCAGTTGTCGGGATGGAGTATGGTTGTAATCGTACTAGTCATGATGTTTCGTTTCATGTATGAGGGTAGTTGGACCTGGCATGTTGTTATCTTTAATGTATGAGTCTATGTATAATTATGTTGGACTTTATTTTATTCTCCGTATTTTCTTCGTCTTTTCCGTTTTGCTTTGTTTTTGTTGCTGGCTTCTCCCAAGTTTTTGTTGAATGCTTCTCATCTCGGTTGCGTTGACTTGGGAAAATCATATTAGGATGACACGGGGAGGCTGCAGTAGCAATGTTTGCGAGGGTTCTCCTGTTCGGCGTTCCGTAGGACAGGCAGGACAATCACCCGAGCCGTATGTTCCACCACCGCCTCCACCGCCAAATCCGCCCTCCACCGAGGAAATTATGTGTATGTTCGAGGAACGACAAAACAATGATCTAATGGAAATATTCAGAAGTATTCAAGAAATGGTTGGACAGAATGGAAATCAGCCTGCCTCTCACTCCAAGCTATCTGATTTTCAAAGGACTAAGCCTCCCAGTTTTAGTCAGGTCATTGATCCCTTGGATACAGATGATTGGTTAAGAACTATGGAAAAGAAACTTGAGGTTGCTCGAACTGATGAAGAGGATAAAGTTCCATTTGTAACACATTATCTGGAAGGCGCTGCTGCCATATTGTGGGAAAGTGAGAAAGCCATAGGGACTGAGAATGAAGCAATTACCTGGTCAAGATTCAAGGAGCAATTCCGAAAATATCACATCCCTGCGGGAATTATGAAGACTAAGCAGCATGAATTTCTCGCACTCCTCCAAGGAAGTCAGTCAGTGGGAGAATATTTACAAAAATTCAATCACCTGTCACGTTACTCTCAATATGACGTGGCCACTGAAGGAAGCAAGATGGACCGATTTCTTGGTGGATTAAACCCGCAACTTCGCTGTGCTCTCAGTATGTTCGATTTTCCAGATTTCCAAACCCTGGTGAACAAGGCTTTCATTGTTGAAAGGGAACACAAGCTCATGTCAGATACTAAGTCTGCCCATAACCATCACAAACGCAAGTTTGAGCCCAAGAAGGAAATGCAACCAGCGCAGACGGTTCGTACCTGGCAGCCAACTCCGATGGCATACCAGCCCAGTTGGCAACAAAATGTTAACAAGACCACCACCCAAGTGAAGAATGATGTGCTCAACCCAGTTATGGAGAATCGCCTGCGCAACAATTCCTGTTATAGTTGCGGACAAACAGGACATTATGCCAAACAGTGTCCCAAGAACACCCAGACCAATGCTACGTTCAAGCCTCAAATCCATTATTTGGAAGCCGGTCCAAGTCAGCACGACGTCACGGGATACGTTCATCACATTTCAGCCGGCGAAGCCCAAGAAAATCCCAAAGTTGTCATTGGTATGTTCCCTGTTAATAACATACCTGTGATAATTTTATTTGACTCTGGGACTTCCCACTCTTTTATTTCTCGAAGTTTTGTCGCCCAGAACAAATTTCCCTGTTCAATTTTGGGCAAGAATATGCTGGTACAAACCCCGGGATCTATTATTCAAAGCAATCTTGTCTGCCGCAATCTGGAAGTCAGTATCAGCGAAATCCGTTTCCCGACGTCTTTGATACTGATTGAGTCTGAAAAATTGGATGTTATCTTGTGTATGAATTGGCTGACTTAGTACCAAGTATGCATAAATTGTGCGACCTGAGAAGTCAACTTGACCAGACAACATGGACAAGCTACCAAGTTTATTGCTCGTAGAAGCATACCCTCCAAGGAAATGGTTTTTACAGCAATAGCAGAAATGGAATTAATTCCAGTGGTCAGTGAGTTTCCCGATGTATTCCCAGAAGAACTGCCAGGCATGCCACCTGACCGAGAGCTTGAGTTTGCAATAGAACTTGTGCCCGGAACCACACCAATACAAAAGAAATATTATCGAATGCCATCATCCGAATTGGTGGAGCTAAAGAAACAGCTCGATGAAATGCTCCAAAAAGGATATATCTGCCCCAGTTCCTCGCCATGGGGATCACTCGCTATTTTTGTGGACAAGAAAGATGGCAGCCTTCGTATGTGTGTGGATTACCGACAGTTGAATGATGTCACGATCAAGAACAAATACCCTCTGCCAAGAATTGATGATTTGTTTGATCAGCTCAGTGGAGCCAAGGTATTCTCAAAGATTGATTTGCGGACTAAATATTACCAGCTCAAAATTAAAAAGGAGGATATTCCCAAGACCGCGTTCACCACTCGCTACGGTCTTTATGAATATACCGTCATGTCCTTCGGCCTCACCAACGCCCCCGCCTTCTTCATGCACATGATGAACAAAGTATTCGTGGATTTCCTTGATAAGTTCGTGGTCGTCTTCATTGATGATATACTTATTTACTCAAGAAGTGAAGAAGAGCATAAAGGACACCTCTGCGCAGTGCTACAACGACTCCGTGAGCACCAGTTGTATGCCAAGTTCAGTAAATGCGAGTTTTGGCTCAAGCAAGTTGGATTCCTCGGGCATGTACTATCCGCTAAAGGAATAGTCGTGGACCCAAGCAAAGTAAAAGACGTGCTCGACTGGTTGCCACCCGCCACCGTGTCTCAGATCCGGAGTTTTCTTGGATTAGTCGGATATTACCGTCGATTTATTGAAGGGTTCTCCAAGATTGCTAAGCCCATGACGGAGTTGCTTAAAAAGGATAAGAAATTTTAATGGAAGTCAGACTGTGAGAAAAGTTTCACCGAGTTAAAGAAGCACTTAACAACTGCGCCGGTATTAACACTTCCAGATATCTACCGCAACTTTGACGTATATTGCGACGCTTCCCGGCAAGGACTTGGGTGCGTGCTTATGCAAGATGGAAAGGTAATAGCCTACGCCTCACGGCAGCTATGATCCCATGAAGGAAATTACCCCACTCATGATTTGGAATTGGCCACGGTAGTTCATGCTTTAAAAATTTGGAGACACTACCTCATTGGAAAAAGGTGCCTAATTTTTACCGACCACAAAAGTCTCAAATACATATTTACTCAGCCGGATTTAAACCTCCGTCAGCGAAGATGGCTGGAGTTGGCCAAGGATTATGATCTTGGAATAAATTACCATCCGGGTAAGGCCAACGTGGTTGCCGATGCACTCAGTCGAAAGCCCATTAGTTTAAACGTCATGCTGGAATCTCTGCCTTCAGAGCTTAAAGAAGAAATTGCTCAGCTCAACCTGGTCATAGTTGAGGCCGGTCTTGCCAATATTCTGATGGTCACTCCTACTCTTGAGGAAGAAATCCACAAGGCCCAGCCAGGTGATGCCAAACTACAGAAACGCATCAAGTCATCCGATTTCTCGAAGGATCGGTACGGTACCCTCCGATTCAGGGGAAGGATTTGTGTGCCTAATCAAGCTGACCTAAAGCAGAAAATTTTGTGAGAAGCCCACGAATCCTCGTATTTAATCCACCCTGGAGGCACAAAAATGTATGAAGACCTTTGACAAATATTCTGGTGGGATGGAATGATGAAAGACATTGCTTATTTCGTGGCCTGTTGTGATATATGCAACAAAGTTAAGGCGGAATATCAGAAACCAGCCAGACTTCTCCAACCACTGCCCGTGTCACAATGCAAATGCGATGATGTCTGTATGGATTTCATCACAGGATTACCCAGGACCCAACGAGGCAATAATGCGATCTGGGTCATAGTGGATACATTAACCAAGGTGGCTCACTTCCTCCCAGTCAAAACCTCATACCGAGCAGATGAGCTAGCCCAACTGTATGTATCCAGGATTGTCAGTTTACATGGAGTTCCCAGAACCATCACTACTGACCGAGGTTCACTTTTCACCTCTGCTTTCTGGACCCGTCTCCATCAAGCCCTTGGGACGGAATTAAAATACAGCACCGCATATCATCCTCAGACGGATGGGCAAACGGAAAGAGTAAATTAAATACTCGAAGATATGCTCCGAGCCTGTGTATTAGCCCAAGGACCACAATGGGAAGATTGCTTGCCGTACGCCGAGTTCTCGTATAACAATGGGTTCCAGACCAGTTTAAAAATGTCACCTTATGAAGCTTTGTATGGCCGTAAGTGCCGCACTCCATTAAATTGGTCACAAACCGGAGATAGCCATATTTTTGGAATAGATCTCATGCTGGAAGCCGAAAAGCAAGTCAAGGAGATCCGAGACAGATTACAACTGGCCAAATCGCGACAGAAAAGTTATTACAATGCAAAGCACCGACAGATCAATTTTGAACCCGGAGAACATGTCTACCTTCGAGTCACACCCATGAAGGGAGTAAAAAGGTTCCAAACCCGTGGAAAATTGGCACCCAGGTTTATTGGTCCATTTCCCGTCATGACACGAGTAGGTGCTGTGGCATATCAGTTGGAGCTGCCTCCGGAACTGTCCGACGTGCACAACGTATTCCACGTTTCACAACTGCGACGGTGCATCTCACCACCTGAGAAAAAGACCGATTTGGCAGAGATAGAACTGGCAATGGACTTGACCTACGAAGAGAGGCCAGTGAAAATTTTGGATCAGATGGAAAGAGTCACTCACAGTAAGTCACGGAAGTTTTACAAGGTTCAATGGATGCATCATACCGAGTCAGAATCAACCTGGGAATCAGAAGAATTTCTAAGGGCATGTTATCCAGAATGGTTTTCCCAAGCAACCGAATCTCAAGGACGAGATTCATTCTAAGTGGGGAGGTTTGTGATAGCCTGGTTTTTGCCCTCTTTTCTTTGCTTGATTTTCAGCTGAGTTGATTTTGGATTTGGAGTTTTGAATCATTCCATTTGGACTTGATCACTTGGGTATCCTTTGATTTTCACCCAAGGGCCCCCTCTCCTCTTCAAATCCATCATTTCACCCCTGGCCAACCCAACAATATTGCTTCGAATATTTTTCTTAAATGAAAAATATTCATTTTGCCTCTTAAATCCTAGCTAAACTCTTTGACCTCCAAAGCAACCCTCATTTCTGTTGCCCTAAAAATCCTGAGAAAAATCCAATATTCTTTGGACCCTAGGGCACATTTCTGAGCCAAAATATTTCACCACTCTTTGGAGTATTTTGGCTACAGAAAATATTTTCACTTCTGGGCTGAAATGGTAGTTTCTACAGCAACTACCTTTTTACTAGCTCCAATGTAGCTGGTTTTCCCTGTGCTTATTCACCTTAGTGAGAGCCTGTGGTTTGACCACAGTAACTGTTCAAAGATCCTGTCCAGTAACTTAACCTCTTCACCATTTCACTTCTACTGCACCTGGAAATAAACCGAGCCGTGGTAACACCTAAGTTTACAAAGGACTACACGCCAGACATCATGGTTAGTGCATATGTGGCCTGATGTCACGGTCCACGTGGTGACAGCGTTCGTCCGAGCATGCTGGCATGCCAAACGCGCGCTCTACGCGTCGCCAGCGCCTTTGTGGCGTGCGTGCTCGCTGCTCGGCCAGCCAGAGCGTGTCCCCCCTCGCCACCATCCTCGTCTCCACCCCCTTAAATCCTCCATGCCGCTCGCCGACGCCGGAGCTCGCTGCAGCGAGCACGGGCACGGTCCGGCCAACGGCACAGTGCCCGCGCACTGTGTTCGTCCCTTTTCTCCTCGCTCCTGTGCTCGTCCGCGTCCACGCACAGCTCTCGCGTGACCCCCGTCGCCTCCCCCCTCTCTCTCTAACGCCGTTAGTCGCCGGGCGCGGGAGATAGTTATCCTACGGCGGAGCCCGAGCCCTCCTCACCGCCCCGCCTAAAAAAACCCCCCTCCGCAACCTCCTGGAGCATCACATCTCACCACCACTCCCTCCTATAGCCAGTAGAAGCCGCAGCCCGGCCGGGCAGGCCGCGGGTTGCCGTTCCGGAGCCGAGCTCGCCGGCGATCCCCTCTGGATCGTCCCCGCAGCTCCGGCCACTCCCAAGCCAAGGCGACCCCGCCAGGGCCTCCGCCTCTCCTCCGTGAAGCTAACGCGCCAAGCTAGAGCCCCTGGAGCCGCCCCTAGCCATCGTCTTCCTCATCTCCGGCGACCACCGTGTTCTGCCTCCGCTTGCAAGGAAGAATCCGACGCCGTCCGGTCACCGTTAGCCACGCTACGGGTACGGGCAGGTGTGCAAGAACCTTCTTCGTCGATCCCTCCATCTCGTTTTCCTCCAAGAAGCCTCAACACCGGCGTAAGCTCCGGCGAAGCGCCGTGCCTCTCTGTTTCCTTCTCCCCTCCCTCCGGCCTGACTAGAGGGGCCCGCTAGTCATCCACTCACTACGCACGCGAAGTGGTATGAGTGGTGGCGCCCTGGGAGAATACGCCATCGACGTCACCCCCTCTCTGTTTTCCTTTTCAAATTCATTTAAATTCCAGTAGCATTCAAACAGCCTTAACTTTTATTCTACAAGTGCAAATACAGTGATTCTTTTTGCATCATCTTCTGTGTCCAAAAATCTAACAGCTCCCAAAAGATGGGATTTTTCCTTGCTGTCTAGATTTTCTGGCATTTTTCAGAAGGTTTCTTGATATTTTTCATTTGTGGTTTTTGAATATTTTCAGAGGAACCAGCTTGTCTTGAGGATTACCAGGAGCCTTGTGAACCTCATCAGTACTAAGGCAAGCCACAGTAACATTTTCATGGTGCCACTTCAATATTTATGATTTTCATACTTGAACTTATGAATACTGATGCATTTAAATTAGTTATATAACAAATATATTCTGTTATATGCTTGTTATGTTAAAATGCTTGAACTTCAGTATGTTTGAAGTAAATATTGTTGGTAAGATAATGAGAACTTAGTTGCAAGTGGTAAATAAATAATATGGTCATAGAGTTGATGAGTAATTTGAATATTATTTTTGCATGAGGTATAATGATGATAATTGCTAGAAATAGTTCTGGTATAAGTAAAGAGAGGTTTTAACCAGTATAGTAGCATGAGTTTATGTTGGCTCCGTAGGAGCGTGGTTGGTGCAGTCTTTGCACGGTTATGTGATGCATATGTTAAGTGATGCATGGTATGGCAGTATGACACCAGTTATTTTCTTTTCACATTAAGTTGAACCTGATTAATAATTCAACTTGAACATGTTGTTGACCGGGTCGTGGTGCCGCTGAAAGGAGTCTTTCCTAGTGCAACCACATTTGCCGGTATGGGACGGCCTTAATGCGTTTCATTGTCGTGCCTCTGGTCGGTACCTCAATTTCGGGAAGGTTATGGGCGTGATGTACCCTGGCCCGGTAGGCAAGCATAACCTTGTGAGCCTTTTGTTAAGTTAATTTTGGTACCGGATCCGAATGTGGATCGTGGCCACGACGGTGGTCGAGGTGTCTGGAGGTAGACACAGGGCCACCCAGGACTAGCCCGGTGGGGTCTGAGTCGGAGGGGCTGGGAGAGTGTCATGACAGTGAAATGGTTTCGTCGGAACGCTGTTGGTCCACCCGAATGGGAGGGTGAGGCCATGGATTCCGTAGTGTGGGTACAGTGTACTAACCTCTGCAGAGTGTATTTAATCTATCGATAGCCGAGTCCATGGATACAGACACGCTCGAAAGTAAGGTACACCATGGGTCAACACTTAATAAATATGCACACTAAGTTGCACTAAGGATGACAGTGAGGTCATCGTGTTGATTTTGACATGAGTTGTTGGGTTGTGATCACCGTAAGGATCACGGGCCACGAGTTGGTCGGGTTGTGATCGCCGTAAGGATCACGGGCCATGAGATGGTCGGGTTGTGATCGCTGTAAGGATCACGAGTATGTGTTGGTAATATTATGTTTGTTGGTCACTCCTGGTAAGCAAGTCGGAAGAATGAGTACCTGTTGAGCACTGTTACAGCATGTTGGTTATATAGTTGCATTGTTGATTAAATTGGATAAATATCATAATATTGTTTGTCATCTTGTTTATGCTTATTGTGAGCTTGCAAGTACATTCAATGTACTGACCTGGCGTGTCATGCCAGATTTCAGGAAACTCCCATTGGAAAGGAGTGCTATCCGAGTCTAGACCGTGTCCACGTCGGTGTCCTTGTGCTATGGAGTCCCGCTATGACGTTGTTCCGCTGCCGAGTAGTTGTCATGATCGAGGCCCCTTTATGTTCACTAAATAATGTACTTATTGTTCAGCCGCACCATGTGTGCCGCTTGGCCTCGCTAACTGTTGTAATATGAACTACGTTCCGCTAGCATGAATAAAGCGGTTGTTTTCTGTACCATGTTGTTGTGTGTTGCCAGAAGACAAGGTCTCTAGGCTAGCAATGCAGGGTAAACCGGTCGCTCTGAGCCGGGGTGCCACAAAAATGAGAGGAAGAACGAAGAAGAGACCACGAAGAACTCCAAGATCTAGATCCAAGGGGTTCCCCTCACATAGAGGAGAAAGTGATCAGTAGAAATGTGGATCTAGATCTCCTCTCCCCCCCAAAGAAAAACTAGCAAGAATCCATGGATGGATTGAGAGATAGCAAGGTCGAAGAAGGTCAACAATGGGGGAAGAACACAAGTTAAAGAGATAAGGTCCAATGGGGAAGAAGACCCCCTTTTATAGGCACCACCGAATCCAACCATTATGCACTCAGGTTGTGCACAAGCGGTACTACCACTCGGAGGAGCGGTACTACTGCTTAGCACTGTCAAAACTACCCAACAAGACAGAAAAACACGAGTTGTAGTTCTGCCAGAGAGGTAGTACCAGTCAGGGGAGAGGTACTACCACCCGGAGAGGTAGTACCGCTTATAAGAGGTACTACCGCCCGAAGACGTAGTACCACTTATAAGAGGTACTACCGCTCGGGGAGGTACTACCGCTTATAAGAGGTATGACCGCTCTCTACTACCGCTCTACTAGCGTGAAACCCAACACAAAAAATTGCATCCCCGGAAGCAGCGGTACTACGCGCGACCCAGGGCCGCTGTAGTGCCGCTTACTACTGCTCGAGAGAGTAGTACTACCGCTTGAGGCTTTCAGGAACACAACCGAGAAACCATAGGATGCAATAAAACCTAAATTGCCACAACTTCTGCAAGACTCCGAATTGACCAAACTCAAGCTTGTTGGATAGATGACGACGAGAAGCATCCAAATAACAACTAGTTATATTAAGAAGTCGCAGGGGAGGTATGCCTAAGGTATATAGGAGTGAAACCTCCAACAGAGAAGAACCAACATAACCTCCATCATCGAAAACCTCATAGAACATGCATGTGAACTCCCTTTTCGATGAACTCGAGCTTGTCATGAAGATGACCCAAAGCTCCAAATATCTCAAGGAAAAAAAACCAAAAAAGAACAAAGAAAGATGTTGCAACGATGCAATGGTTTGATTTCTCTAAGAACGATATGATCAAGCTACTCACTTGAGAGCCCCCTTGATAGTACGACAATCGATACTATAATCCGGTCTCCCAACTTCCAGCATGAGACCGGTAAAATAGAAAACCTATCAAGGGCAAACCTTTGCCTTGCACATAATCCACCTGAGCTAGATGATGATGATCTTGTCCTCAAGATGGATCACTTTTCTTGATTGCGATGGGTCGATAAGACTAGTTGATTGCTCCCCCATACTCCCCTATGGGTGAGCCACTATTCGGCACATCTTCACAAGTCCATTGTCACCACATTGGATGGCAAGCTTCAAGCATGATCACTTCGTGATGCTCCACTTGAACTTGCACACCGCAAACTTGATGACGATCACCACTTGATGTCATCCTCTTCATGGGTTGTATGATATCTTTCTCTTGACGCAAGCCCACGGAAACATACCTAACCCCACATAGAACTCGCACATAGACCATGGGTTAGTACACAAAGTGCAATGCACAATGCTTACCATACCTTGGGATCACTGGATCCCTCTTGATACATCTTCTATGCTTTGTGTGTTGATCAACTTGATCCACTATTGACTTAATCTTGATCAACCATGTATCATGACCAATTTTTATATAATTCCTTTGAAAGCACCTTGGTCAACATCAACACATAAATTCCTATGGACAAATCCTTCAAATATAACTCAAGGCAACCATTAGTCCAAATAGATTGTCATCAGTTACCAAAACCAAACATGGGGGCACCGCATGTTCTTTCATCATGAACCTATTACAAAACATGATCATCTCATACATCAACATATATCACATCATGTTTTGGCCATACCACATCACAACTTGCCCTGCGAAAACAAGTTAGATGTCCTCTACTTTGTTGCTGCAATTTTTACATGGCTACTAGGGCAAACTATAAGAACCGTTCTTATCTATGCAAAACCACAATGGTGATATAAAAGTTGCCTTTTAACCTTCTACAAGGACTTCCCTTGTCAAACCAGATTCAACTACAGTAGGAGAGACAGACACCTGCAAAGCCACTTTTATGCAATACAAGTTGCATGTCAAACAGTAGAACCGGTCTCATGTGCGAGGACATGTAAGGTTGATCCAGGCCGCTTCATCCCACAATGCCGCCGAATCCAAATAAGACAAGGGAAGTAAGCAATTTGAACATCAACGCCCACAACATCTTTGTGTTCTACTCGTGCATATACCTCTATGCATAGACCTAGCTCATGATGCCACTGATGGGGAACGAATCATGAAAATCATAAATTTCCTATGAACACCCAAGATCTAATCTAGGAGATGCAAAGCAACGAGAGGGGAGTGTGTCTACATACCCTTGTAGACCTAAAGCGGAAGCATATATAACGTGGTTGATGTAGTCGTACTCTTCGAGATCCAATCACGATCCAATCCAATCTAGCGCCGAACGGACGGCAACTCCGCATTCAGTACACGTGTGGTTCGATGACGTATCCTCCTTCTTGATCCAGCAAGCAAGAGAGGATAAGTAGATGGGATCTCAACCAGCATGGCGGTGTGGTGGAAATGGTGGTGGTGCAATACCGGCAGGGCTTCGCCAAACGTAGTCAGAACCAACCTGAGGAGAAAATGGGGTTTTGGGAGAGGTAGGGCTGCCGCTGGGATGCGGGATTTTGTGTCCCCAGCCCCTCCCTCTCCCCCACTATTTATAGGAGGCAAGGGGAGGGCTAGGGCGCAGCCCTGACCCCTCCAAGGGAGGGAGCACTGGCCTAGGGAGGAATCCTCCCTCCCCAAGCCACCTAGTGGGGTGCCTTCCCCCCTTAGGACTCTTCCCCCTTTTCCTTGTTCTGGGCGCATGGGAATTTTGGTGATGGTGCCCCTGGCCCATGTATGCCAGGGCGCACCCCATACAACCCATGTGGGCCCCTGGGACAGGTGGACCCCCCCCCCCCCCCACCCCGCTGGACCCCCGGTACAATATCGATAACGCCCGAAACTTTCCCGGCGACCAAAACAGGACTTCCTATTTATAGATCTTTACCTCCAGACCATTCCGAAGCTCCTCGTGATGTCTGATCCGTCTCCAACATATCTATAATTTTTTATTGTTCCATGCTATTGTATTATCCATCTTGGATGTTTTATATGCATTTCTATGGTATTTTATATGATTTTTGGGACTAACCTATTAACCTAGAGCCCAGTGCAAGTTTTTGTTTTTTCCTTGTTTTTGAGTATCGCAGAAAAGGAATATCAAACATAGTCCAATTGACCTAAAAATTTGTAGCGACCAGACCTTAAACAGTCTGATCTCTGTGCATCAGTGTCATCCCTGGATCAGTAATGCTGACACGCATAGTACTTGAAGGATTTATAACAGAGTAGCAATCACACACTTATTACATTGAATTGTCTCCAAAGAGAACTCATTACAATAAATATGGCTTAAGGCCATCTAATAACGATAACAGCAGAAGGCTTGGAAGATAAGTGAGTCCATCAACTCTAACGGCATCACTGAGTATAGAACCACGACCTAAGGCACCTTACTCGTCGTCTGAAAAGTCTGCAATATGAACGTTGCAGCCCGAAATGGGTCAGCACATGGAATAAGCTGGCAATGTAACACATTGAGCGTAATGAAAGAGTAAATCTATACTACATGCATGTATGGCTTGGTGAAAAAGCTCTATGGTTACAATTTTGCGTAAAGCCAACTTTTCCCTACTTCAAAGGAATAAATTTTATTTAACTATCATGGTGGTTGTTAAACATTGAGAGCGTAGACACCCTCTCAATCCCAATTAAGCATCAACATTAAAAACCCAACAATATTAATTAAAGTAACATGATGAGATTCACATGATAATCCAAGTACTAGATACTCAAGATGTCCATAACCGGGGACACGGCTAACCATGTCTAGTTTATACACTCTGCATAGGTTTGCGCACTTTTCCCCACAAGACTCGATCTCCTCCGTTGGGATTCTCGCACTACATGGTGTTTGAGAAACGGATGACCGAGACATAGTCTTTCAGAAGCACTAGCACCTTACGATCGGGTAGACAGTACCAACCTACATCCCTTACATCTGCTAGTCTACCACTGTAAGATTTCGCACAACTTAGTCAACTATGCTAGAGCCCATAGTAGCTTGTGGCTGCACACGGAAGTTTCTAGCATGAATAATCTCATGATCCCTTTGAGCCTGGGTGGCGGTCCATAAAGAAAAAAAGGCAATCGCTGGAATACCCAGGTGCCTCAACCCACCCATATGTGTATTAAAGTTGCCACCTTAAATAAACCATTAAATTAACAATCTCACATCTGTCATGGATACACTCACCCAATCCACGTCTACTAGCATAGCATGGCATAATAAGCAAACGTAGAGTAACTCCCAAGGGTTTGATAATAAAACAGGTAATAGGTACTACCTCATCTACTTCCCAAAACTCACATATTAATCAGATCCTAATCATGGAATTGTTTGAGGATTGATCTAATGCAATAAAACTGGGTAGTAAAAGGGTATGATCAAAGTGTTACTTGCCTTGTTGATGATCCATGAAACCTAGAGACTCAAAGTAGCAAGCGGCGCACTCCGGGTACTCTATCGCAAACAAACAAGCATACAATAAGTACTCATCAAATGCACAGGTAAAACTCAAATAAGAGATCTAACCAGAAAGTTCAACTTAAGAACTCCGGTTTGCAAAAAGAATCAAACCAAACAAAGCAACGAGAGTCAAACGACGAAAGAAACAAGCTTTGTTTACTAATCTGGACCTAAGTCAAATTTTACAGTAGCAAAAACTTGTTTGAATTGGTTAAATGGAAAGAGGGTTTCGAGACGAAACTCTAGGCGCTTGATTCGCCTGATTCCAATAAACGAGCGAAAAGTTATACTAGAACGAAAATCGGATCAGAAATCGCGAGCAGAAATAATCGCGGAAAATCCGATAAAATTAAAAACGGATGAACAGGCTAACGAACGAACGTTCGCTGTCTGCGAAAAAAAATGAAAATCGTTCGTTAAAACGAACAAACGAATGGGCATTCGCTAAATAACTAAACCGGAAGAAAAAAATAAAAAAATGATCTAATAAAAAAATCGCGCTTTTAAAAAAACCGGGCGGTTAACCGGCGAAAACAGGCGGCGGCGGCGGCTACCTCGGGTCGGGGTCCGGCGAGGCGGCGGCGGGCTCCAGCGGGGCTGGCGGCGGCGGCGGCGAGGGCGGACGCCGGCGGGGCGGTTGGGCGGTGGCGGCGGCGGCGGGATCCGGCGTCGGGGCGGCGCGGCGCAAGCGGCGGCGGCGATCTCCGGCGGCGGCGGCGGCGACGGGAGGCGGGCGGCGCTAGGGTTCGGGGTTGGGGGCTGGTGGCTCGGGCCTCCGGCTCTTAAAGGGCCGGCCGGGTCGGAGTCCCGGACGGACACGGTCCGGTTATGTCGGTTTGTTTTTTTTAAACATTACGCGCAGAAAAATAATTAAAAGAAATACTAAACGGACTCCAAAAATCCCGAAATAAATTTTCCCCGACTTCTAAAATCAAGACGGTTTAGATGAACATTTATTTGGGGCCTAAACACAATTTTGAAAAACGCGCATTTTTCCTAAATACAAATAAAATAGCAATAAAATCCAAAATAAAATCTTATTTGATTTTATTATTTAATCCTCAATATTTGTTTATTTTGGGAAAGTCATTTTATTCCCTCTCTCATATTTTTATAATTGAAATAATTGAAGATAAAATTAATCAAATCAAATGATCCTATTTACAAAATTTGAGAAAACTCAAATATGAAAATAACGAAATCCCCAACTCTCTCCGTGGGTCCTTGAGTTGCGTAGAATTTCTAGGATCGAGCCAAAATGCAATAAATATGATATGCTATAATGATCTATTGTATAACATTCCAAATTGAAAATTTGGGATTTTACAAACCTACCCCCCTTAAGATGAATCTCGTCCTCAAGATTCGGGTTGGCTAGAAAATAGGTGAGGGTGATCCTTCAGTAGATCTTCCTCTCGCTCCCAGGTGGCTTCATCCTCTGTGTGGTGGCTCCACTGAACTTTGCAAAACTTGATAAGCTTGTTGCGGGTGACTCGGCTGGCATACTCAAGAATCTTAACTGGTTTCTCCTCATAGGTCAAATCACTGTCCAACTGAATCGCTTCCAGTGGCACTGTATCTCTCAGTGGTATATCAGCCATCTCTGCATGGCACTTCTTCAACTGGGAAACGGGAACACGTCGTGAACTCCTGACAATCCCTCAGGCAATTCCAACTTGTAATCAACTTCTCCCATACGCTCCAAAACTTTGTATGGTCCCACAAAACGTGGTGCTAACTTTCCCTTAACTCCAAAGTGCTTAACTCCTCGAAGTGGTGATACACGAGGATAGACTCTATCTCCGACTTCGTAAACAGTCTTCTTGCGTTTAGGATCTGCATAGCTTTTCTTCCTGGACTGGGCTACCTTGAGCCTATCGTGAATCAACTTCACTTTCTGTTCAGACTCCTTAATCAGATCTGGTCCAAAAAACTGGCGGTCTCCAATTTCATCCCACGATAACGGGGTCCTGCACCTCCTTCCGTATGAGGCTTCGAAAGGGGCCATCTTCAAACTGGATTGATAACTATTGTTGTAAGAGAACTCTGCATATGGCAAATTGTCGTCCCAACTAGATCCATAATCTAGCGCACAAGCTCTCAGCATATCCTCCAAAATCTAATTGACTCTCTCGGTCTGTCCATTTGTCTACGGATGAAAGGCTGTACTGAACTCTAGCCTGGTACCCAAAGTTTTGTGTAACTGATTCCAGAACTTTGAGGTTAACTGGGTTCCTCTATCTGATACAATACTCCTCGGGACTCCATGCAGACATACAATCCTGGTCATGTATATCTTTGCCAACTTAGCACTGGTGTAAGTGGTCTTCACTGGGATGAAATGAGCTACCTTCGTCAAACGATCAACTACAACCCAAATCGAGTCATAGCCCAAACGAGTCCTGGGCAATCCCGTGATAAAATCCATGCCTAACTTATCCCACTTCCATTCGGGAATTGGCAATGGTTGTAACAATCCTGCTGGCTTCTGATGCTCTGCCTCTACTCTCTGACATACATCACAAACTGCTACATACTCCGCAATATCCTTCTTCATTTTGGTCCACCAGAAAGTATCCTTCAAATCCAAATACATCTTGGTATTTCCTGGGTGAATCGAATATGGTGAATCATGGGCCTCTTGCAGAATCAATTTCCTGATCACCGGGTCATTAGGCACATAAACGCGGTCTTCAAACCATAGGGTATCGTGCTCATCCTCACGAAATCCTTTAGCTTTTCCTTTGCTCATCTTCTCCTTTCTAGAGGCAATATCCTTGTCAGTCTTCTGAGCTTCTCGGATCTTATCCATCAAAGTAGATTGAATCTCCAATGCTGCTACATAGCCTCTCAGAACTATTTCCAAACATAGCTCATGAAGATCCTCGGCTAACTCCTTCGGTAATTCTCTGGTCATTAGTGTGTTCACATGGCTCTTATGGCTCAACGCATCGGCTACTATGTTAGCCTTTCCGGGGTGATAATGCAATCTCATATCATAATCCTTGATGAGCTCCAACCATCTCCTTTGCCTGAGATTCAACTCCTTCTGTGTGAAGATGTACTTCAAACTCTTGTGATCCGTGTACACCTCACAATGGTTTCCGATGAGAAAATGTCTCCAAGTCTTCAATGCATGCACTACGGCTGCTAACTCCAAATCATGGGTGGCATAGTTCAACTCATGAGGTTTTAGTTGTCGTGAGGCATACGAAACAACTCTTCCCTCCTGCATAAGCACTGCTCCAAGTCCTCGACGTGAAGCGTCGCAAAACACCTCGTAATCCTTGCTCTGATCTGGCAGAATCAACATTGGCGAGGTAACCAAACGTTTCTTCAACTCCTGGAAACTGGCCTCACATTCCTCAGTCCATTTGAACTTGGTATCCTTCTTCAACAACTCCGCCATGGGCTTCGCAATCTTCGAGAAATTCTTAATGAATCTCCGATAGTATCCTGCCAGTCCAAGAAAACTCCGGATCTCTCCAACTATCGTTGGTGCTACCCAATTGGTCACAGTGACAACTTTGGTGGGATCTACTGCTATTCCTTCTCCGGATATAACATGTCCGTGGAATCCCACTTCCTTCAACCAAAATTCACATTTGCTAAACTTGGCATATAACTAATGTTCTCTGAGCTTCTCAAGAACCAAACGCAAATGCTCCTTATGCTCCTCCTCGTTCTTCGAGTAGACCAAAATATCATCAATAAACACCACGACGAACTTATCCAGAAATTCCATAAACACCTTGTTCATCATGTTCATGAAATAGGCAGGTGCGTTAGTCAGACCAAATGACATAACTGTATACTCATACAGCCCATACCTGGTGGTAAAAGTCGTCTTAGGTATATCCTGCTCTCGAATCTTCAACTGATGGTATCCTGATCGCAAGATCTTGGAAAATATCTTAGCTCCCTGCAATCGGTCGAACAAATCATTGATCATCGGCAGTGGGTACTTGTTCTTGATGGTTACTGCATTCAATCCTCGATAATCAACAACCATCCTCAATGATCCGTCCTTCTTCTCCACTAGAAGTACTGGCGATCCCCAAGGCGAAGAACTTGGGCGAATATAGCCTTTATCAATTAGCTCCTTAATCTGCTTCTTAATCTCCTCCAAATCTTTTGCAGGCATCCTGTATGGTCTCTTAGATATCGGCCCTGTGCCTGGCAAAAGCTCAATCAAAAACTCAATGTCTCTATCCGGTGGCATGCCTGGCAACTCTTCTAGAAATACTTCAGGAAAATCCTTCACCACTGGTACTTCCTCCTGTACACTCCTGATAAGGAATTTACTTGAGTCCTCTTCGGCACATGCCGGGATACATACTTGATCCTTCTTCCTTCTGGCGTTGTGAGCAAAATCGTCTTACTGGCGCATTCAATGTTCCCTCCATACTTCGATAACCAATCCATGCCTAATATCTAGGGGTGGGCATTTAACCCGAAAACCGAGCGACCGAACCGAATTAACCTGGCCCGAAGCCGAATGGACCGAAACTGATTTATTCGGTACTATGCTCGGTTAGTGATTCTAGGAAACTGAATTTACTTTGATTATTTCGGTCTGCGTGCTTGCTAAACAGAAATGACCGAAGCACCGAGGCCCACTGGTAACTCGAGTAGTTTTTGCTAGCTAATCACGCGTCCTTCATAAATTAATTTCCATTCGTACGCTCTGACTCTGTGCTGCCAGCGAAACAAAAATCAATTGAATTGATGGCGCCTTGATGTGATGTGTGGCCAACAGTGACGTAGGCTGGCTGGCTGGTCCCCTCATTCCCTCACTAACTCTCGTCCACGTGTACTGGATATCAGTCTGCTTTCATTTTTTATAGTGAACCTAGGTGTTGTTTGCTGCTGCCTGCTGTCTCGCTCAGCTCCTGTCATCCTTTTCTATTCTTTGAGCATAACACGTCTTGTCATGTTCCAAAATAGGTGACTCAACTTTGTACTAAACAACTTTGTACTAAAGTTTAGTACAAAGTTGAGTCACCTATTTTGGAACGGAGGGAGTAGCTCAAACCAGCCTCGCGCGGTTGTGCCCAGGCGCCCAGGCCCCAGCTGTTCGGTGTATTCGGTGTAGAACCGAATACCGAACCGATCAATCGGTGCACCGAAGGCTCAGTTTTATTTATTGCTAGAGACCGATCGGTTGGTGTTTTCTGGGAACCGAGAAAAGTGAAACACCGAAGCACCGAACCGTTCGGTTCGGGGGAACCGAACACCCACCCCTACTAATATCACATCCAATCCTTGCGATTCCAATACTATAAGGTCTGAGGGAAACACGTAGTTACTAATCCTTAATGGTAACCGATCACACCATAGACTAGCCATATATTCTGCTCCAGGCGAGGTTACTAACATGGGTGACCTAAGGGCTTGGGTTGGTAGTTTATACTTATCCACAAATCCCCTTGATATGTATGAATGCGATGCACCAGTATCAAAAAGAACGACTGCAGTAAATGACTTAACCAAAAACTTACCTATTACTGCATCGGGCTGGGCTTCAACCTCCTCCACGTTAACGTGGTTCACTTGTCCCCTGTTGAAAGGGTTCGGCTTCTTCCCAGAGCTTCCATTGCCATTTCCATTCTGGGCTTCAGGACATTCATTGGCATAATGTCCAGTCTTCTGACACTTATAGCAAGTGACTTGGCTCAGGTCTCTCTTGGCTGGTGTTGAGGGATTGGTACGGTTCTGGCCATTGCTTCCTCCATTCCCGTTACCATTCTTGGAACCATTATGGTTGTGTGAGCTACCACCTCCATGGGTATGCTGGAACTGTCCTCCCGATTTTGGGGTAAAACGTGGCTTCTGCTGAGCTCCAGAATTGTACTTCCCTCTTCCATACTTCCTCTTGCGGTTTTCAATCTGCTGCTGCTTCCCTTCAATCATGAGAGATCTATCTACCAACTCCTGGTAGTTATTGAAAGTTTCTACCATCAACTGCATGCTCAGCTCCTCATTCAGTCCTTCCAGAAACTTCTCCTGCTTAGCTGCATCCGTAGCAACGTCATCTGGGGCATAACGTGCTAGCTTACTAAAGTCATCCATATATTGGCCAACTATACGTACTCCCTGGCGTAAGTTGCAAAACTCACGCTTCTTCATGGCCATTGCTCCTGCTGAAACAGGGGCAGTACGGAAAGCCTGCTGAAACTAATCCCATGTGACAGTGTCGATGGGGTAAGTGGCTGTGAAATTCTCCCACCATGATGTTGCGGGTCCTTCAAGCTGATGTGCGGCAAAATGCACCCTTTCCGCATCTGTGCATCCTGCAGTGGTCAACTCCCTTGCTGTCTTGCGGAGCCAATCATCTGTAACAATCGGCTCGGTGCTACTGGAGAACATCGGCGGATTCAGCCTAAGAAAACGGGTTAAGTGATCGACAGGTGGTGGCGGTGGTGGGTTGTTGTTGTTGTTGTTCCCCAGATTCTGATTTTGGACTAGCAACTACATCAACGCATTCTGCTGCTGGATCAACTGAGTGAGCTCCGGTGGGAAAGCAAATCCATTGTCACATCTCGGAGGCATCTGAGGGTTTAGAAAAGATGAGAATATAGAATAGAATGAGATCTAGAGAGAAAACACTACCCATATGCACATGAGACAAAAGCAAACAATATCACTTCAATCAATTCAAACAAGGGCATACAACGGTCTAACTATCATTACAAAAGTGCTAGGACTATACTAGATACATGGGGGAATACTACTACTGTTATGGTGGTCAACTAGAAAAACTGCTCCGATGAAGACTCCATGATATCTGCTCTAGCTTCATCAACATAGTCATCATCACTATCATCTGGGTCTGAGTCCGTGTCGTCGATGATGATGTAGTTCTCTGGACAAGTGCAATCATCTTCTCCTCCAGTTGCTGGAAATCCCATAAACACTCTTAGCTTCTTCTTCAGATCATCATTCTTCTCCACTAGTGTTGCTATTTCCTCCTCATATCCATCACGTGTAGACTTGAGTTCTTCCTCCAGTTCTGTGATTTTGGTCATGGCCTTCTTCAGATCCATCATGCCTGCGCACATCTGGTTCTCCTGGCGTCGAATGTGCTGGTTTAACTCCTGGATGAAAGCTGCAATTGATCTATCCTTCCTGGTGCTGATCATCTCCCATTGTTCATCTCGGCGCGCACAAATCTGGTATATAGTATCCTTGAGATCCTTGTGGTAAACTTCTTCAATGCGTCCCATTGTGATGTGGGCTGCCATGCTCTTTCCTAGGCTCCAGGTGGTGCATCAAAGGAAAACTCTATGGGCTCAGTGACGGGCATGAATGTCCTTCCAAGTACTTGAACTTGAATCATCCAGCGCTCCTCTTCCGGTAAAGTGGCGTTGTAGGTCCCGGTGAAACTTGGTACTCCGATGTTCAGGTATCTAGTGACTTCCTTCAGGTGACGTCCAAAGGGTGTCTCTTCATCCGGTTGCGTGAACTTGTTCCTTGCATCCGCCATCCTAAAAGAGTAGAAAAGATGAGGAGTCAGAAATGAGAAGAGAGAGTAGTGATCTAGGGCTTTAGCTTAGTGGTCGTGTCCTACAGTCAGCGTGTGCTCTGATACCATCTTGTAGTGACCACACCTCAAACAGTCTGATCTCTGTGCATCAGTGTCATCCCTGGATCAGTAATGCTGACACACACAGTACTTGAAGGATTTATAACAGAGTAGCAATCACACACTTTTTACATCAAATTGTATCCAAAGAGAACTCATTACAATAAATATGGCTTAAGGCCATCTAATAACGATAACAGCGGAAGGCTTGGAAGATAAGTGAGTCCATCAACTCCAACGGCATCACTGAGTATAGAACCACGACCTAAGGCACCTTACTCGTCGTCTAAAAAGTCTGCAACATGAACGTTGCAACACAAAACGGGTCAGCACATGGAATATGCTAGCAATGTAACACATAGAGCATAATGAAAGAGTAAAGCTATAGTACATGTGAGGGAGTCCTGGACTAGGGGGTGTCCGGACAGCCGAACTATCATTATCCGCCGGACTCCAAGACTACGAAGATACAAGATTGAAGACTCCGTCCCCTGTCCGGATGGGACTTTCCTTGGCGTGGAAGGAAAGCTTGGCGATACGGATATGTAGATCTCCTACCATTGTAACCGACTCTGTGTAACCCTAGCCCTCTCCGGTGTCTATATAAACCGGAGGGCTTTAGTCCGTAGGACAACATACATTACAACAATCATACCATAGGCTAGCTTCTAGGGTTTAGCCTCCGTGATCTCGTGGTAGATCCACTCTTGTACTACCCATATCATCAATATTAATCAAGCAGGACGTAGGGTTTTACCTCCATCGAGAGGGCCCGAACCTAGGTAAAAACATTGTGTCCCTCGTCTCCTGTTACCATCCGCCTAGACGCACAGTTCGGGACCCCCTACCCGAGATCCGCCGGTTTTGACACCGACATTGGTGCTTTCATTGAGAGTTCCTCTGTGTCGTCACTGATAGGCTTGATGGCAACTTCAACCAACAACGCTGTCCAGGGTGAGACTTTTCTCCCCAGACAGATCTTCGTATTCGGCGGCTTCGCACTGCGGGCTAATTCACTTGGCCATCTGGAGCAGATCGAAAGCTACGCCCCTGGCCGTCAGGTCAGATTCGGAAGCCTAAACTTCACGGCCGATGTCCGCGGAGACTTGATCTTCGACGGACTCGAGCCACAGCCAAGCGCGCCGCACTGTGACGATGGGCATGATCTAGCTCTGCCGCCGAACAGTGCCTTGGAGGCCGCACACGAATCCGTTCTGGCCATTAGCCCGGAGCCGATCGCCCAGATCGCGGGCCGGTGGATAGACACCGCCCTGGGGGCTTCAACATCCACGGCGATGGAGCCGAACACTAATCTTGTCCCCTGCGAAACTCGTGATTCCGAGGCGCCGGACTCCTTGCCGGACTCCGAACCTCCCGCGCCCCTACCAATCGATTCGGACTGGGCGCCGGTTATGGAATTCACCGCCGCGGACATCTTCCAATACTCGCGTTTTGGTGATATCCTGAATTCACTAAAGCATCTCTCGTTATCAGGAGAGTCCTGGCCGGACTATGGCCAGGATGGCTGGGGTACGGACGACGAAGAAATTCAGAGCCCACCCACCGCCCACTTTGTAGCCACTGTCGATGATCTAACCGACATGCTAGACTATGACTCCGAAGACATCGACGGAATGGACGACGATGCCGGAGACGAACAAGAAACAGAGCCTATAAAGCACGGGAGGACCACCTCGTCACATGACATATATATGGTGGACACCCCAAAGGAGAGCGATAACGAGGACCAACGGGCCGCGGCAGAAGATGACCCCGCCGATAAACGACCAAAACGGCGGCGCAGACGCCGCCCTAAGTCCCGCCTCGACGACAACAACGCTCCCAAGGAGCCCGCAATACGGCTGGGCTCACAAGTGGACGACGAACATGCAGATAAGCAACCGTCCGAACATGATGAGTCAGATAATCAGTCCAGGCCCGGTGAAAACAACAGTCCGGACGACCTCATGCCAGACACGCCACCGGAGAGCAAGAACCTTTGGAAAAGACTCGTCAGTACTGCAAGAAGCCTGAAGAAGGAAAAACGGAGGCTCAAAACAGCGGAAGACACACTCAGAATGAGATGGAGCAAAGTGCTCAAAACCGCAGATAAGTACGGCAATGGCCACCAATCAAAGAGCTACCCGAAGCGCAAGCTGCTACCAGAATTCGACGAGGAGGCCATAGAGCCTCCACAGTCCAAAAATAAAGAGGTTGCCTGGTTGGATAGACGGCCAGATGATAGGCCAAATTCTGACAGCGGCGCCACACATAAACCAACCAACGAACTTGGAAGGATAGATGGCCCAGCCAGGTCCATCTACGGGCCAAAGGAGAAGGCCCCAAGAAGCAAGGCAACACGCCAAGTGTCCGATGATAGCGGCACACACAAATACAGGGGCGCCGCACACCCACTATGTTTCACTGATGAGGTGCTGGACCATGAATTCCCAGCAGGATTTAAACCCATAAACATAGAGGCCTATGATGGAACAACAGACCCTGGAGTCTGGAGAGAAGATCATATACTGCATATACACATGGCCAGAGGAGACGATCTCCACGCCATAAAATACCTATCCCTCAAGCTCAAAGGGCCAGCCCGTCATTGGCTTAAAAGCCTCCCAGAAAACACTGTTAGAAGTTGGGAAGAGCTCGAGGACGTGTTTAGAGCAAATTTTCAAGGAACTTATGTCCGCCCTCCGGATGCAGATGATCTAAGTCATATAACTCAACAGCCCGGAGAGTCAGCGCGGAAATTCTGGAACAGGTTTCTTACCAAAAAGAACCAAATAGTCGACTGTCCGGACGCCGAAGCCCTAGCAGCTTTCAAGCACAATGTCCGAGACGAATGGCTTGCCAGGCACCTCGGCCAAGAGAAACCGAGGACAATGTCCGCACTAACAAGCCTCATGACCCGCTTCTGTGCGGGAGAGGATAGCTGGCTAGCAAGATGCAGCACCAGCGACCCAAGTACATCCGAGATAAGAGATGGAAACGGAAAATCACGGCGCAGAAAAGAGCAGCGCCGGAATAAAGAGAAAAGCCCAAAGAGCACGGCAGTCAACGCCGGATTCAAAAGCTCGCGGCCCAACGACAAAACACAGCCTCTTAAGGATGACAACGATGAATTGTCCAACTTAAACAAGATTTTGGGTCGGATATGTCAAATCCACAGTACCCCCGGAAGGCCTGCAAATCACACCCACAGGGATTGTTGGGTTTTTAAACAGTCCGGCCGACTAAATGCCGAACACAAGGGGCTCGACGCGTCAAGCGAAGAAGATAAACCCCACCAGCAGAGCACCGGAAAACAAAAGACTTTCCCACAAGGAGTCAAAGCAGTAAACTCACTTCATGTGATAATAAGGAAAAATAGTGCGGCACTTTCTATAAAGAGCTTCGCGTGGTCCAACCCAGCAGACCATAGAGATTGGATATCAAAACCAATCACTTTCGACCACCTGGACTATTCCAGAAGCATTCGAAACGCGGGACGGACTCCCCTGATATTGAATCCCATAATAGACGGATTACAATTTACTAACGTCCTAATGGACGGAGGCAGCGACTTAAACCTGCTGTATTCAAACACAATCCGTAGGATGGGGATAGACCTTACCAAAATCTGACACAGCCGCACTTCCTTCAAAGGAGTGAAGCCAGGCCCTTACGCCAAGTGCACAGGCTCTATATTACTAGAAGTCGTGTTCGGATCGCCGAACAATTTTCGACGCGAAAAATTAATTTTTCACATCGTCCCATTCGAAAGTGGATATCAAGCACTCTTGGGACGAAAGGCTTTCGTCCGCTTCAACGCCATACCGCATTACGCGTCTCTTACACTCAAGATGCCCGGTCCGCGTGGCGTCATTTCAGTGCGAGGGTCACTTAAAGACCCCGGACACGGATAGACGAATCCGGCTTCAGCAGGCTAGGGGCTCCCTAGCCGCATACCTCTTCATAGGGGGCTGCGCGCACAAACAACCGCGGGTTCATACAAACCCCGCTTTAATTATTTATATTTCTTCTTTTACACATATTTTTCGCATGAATTGTTTTCAAACTAAACGTTCCTCTCTTTCTACAAATGAACAACGTGCATACCCGTCCAGGATAACGGCGCAACGGAGACACAGGCGCAGACGTGCAGTAGGGACCCGTTGTGAGGATTCTTTTCAGATTAAGACCCTGCATAAACCTTTTTTACTATCTCTTGTTGTTATTATCCCTTGGGTTCTTCCTATAGCCAAAACGGAGCCTGACGTTTTGGCATCGGCCGCGTCAGAAGACCATGCCCGTACCTGGACACTAGGGGCTTAGGGCATCGTTCTGCCCATTATTATAAAGACCGAACACCTTAGGGAGTGTTCGGCGTCTCGAGTTAGGCATTATATGCATCAGCTCCGAGTCATGTCTTTGGTCAAATGTTGGGTTTGCCCGACTCCTGTGTTTTGCTGCCTTACGTTCTGTATCATCGGCTAACGCGGCACCAGGAGAACTACTGCGATTGTGCCCCAGTTCGGCTGGGCGAGCACCTCAATAGAGAAAGCCGAAAACTGACTGTCATGATACAGCGAGAGACTGGTCAACCACTCGATCGACTACCGGAATGTTTAGAATTCCCCGCTTTGACGAAGGACCATTTCCCGGTCAGGCACATACGCATCCCGAATTCGGAGAAGCGCGGTGCCACCAGGGGCTATATCGTAGCCCCACCCTCGAGCTCCACTGGCTAAGTGAAAGTGATAAAGCATTATAGTCCGGATTGCCTCGTTCGCTACGCTACAACCTCCTTAAACAGGACCGAGACGTCGGATTAAGTGTGAAAACGCGCTATTTTTGCGAACACTCCCGCACCCTGTGCGTGGGGGCTGAAGCCGAAGACTGCAATCTTTCAAAGTTATACAAATGTATACGTAAACGACCGCACAGGAGAAGTTTTACTACTTGGGACGCACAAGTATAAAAAGCAGTTATAGCATAACCGTTATTTTACAAGCTAATACGTTCATTTGAACGTGACATTTTTCGAGCACTGCGACTCTATTACACGAGCGCCACGCATAACTTCCCCGAAATAGTGCTCGGCGGGGAGCCGGCTTTCATCCGAACCCTGGGCAGCAACAGCGGTGGCATCCATTTCCAGACAATGCGCCTTCAAACGGGCAAGAGCCATCCGCGCGCCCTCGATGCAGGCCGACCGCTTCATCTCCTTTATGTGCGGCACCGCTCCAAGGAATTGCTGCAGTAAGCCGAAGTAGCTCGTCGCCTTGGGCCTCTCTGGCCAGACATGGGCCACGATGTCAGTCATGGCAAGTCCGGACAATCTATTTAGCTCGGCCCATTCGGCCAACCGGTCTGTCGACGAAAGTGAGCGATCCGGACTATGGAATTGAGACCAGTATAGCTCTTCCGTCTTGTGATCCTCCTGGCTCCGGAAGTGCTCAACGGCATCAGCCGCACTTGCAGCTAAGTCCATATACGGATCCTCCGGACTCCACAGCCGCTCAAATTGAGCATACTTTCCATCCATAAACCGGCGACGCAGCAAAAAAGGCTTGCTAGCCATGATATCTCCGGCCTGGCGCAGTTCCTCCTTCATAGCCCGCATTGCAGAGCGGGCATCCTTGGCTTCGGCGGTGGCCTTCTTAAGGTCTTCCCGCTCCGATAAGCGCTCCTTTTCAAGAGCCTCATTGCGGTCGGCAGCATCCTTTACTTTCATGGCCAATTCGGCCACCTCTGCACTGCTTAGGCAGTGCGCAGCCCTTTCGGCTTTCAACTCCTCGGCCGCCCTCGAGGCAGCCGCGTCACTCCTTCGGGCTTGCTCCTTAGCTCGAGCAAGTTCGGCCCGAAGGCTCTCCACAGCAGCAGCACTGTCTGTACAACATCATATAATTTATCAGAGGAGGGCTTCGACCCCCTTAATAAAGCGACTGCGGAGAACTCATTTATCTTGCGACTCGTCAAGTCGCCGGTTGACAAGTGCGATGTCCGCATCCGCCAAGTCAAGCTGCCGATTTAACTCGGCAAACCCACTAGTCCGGCTAGCCCTCGGACTATCCGCCACCTGCATAGGAACGGCGGAATTCATTACTTTCGATTTCGATACTCGGCACGCTGTCGTTTTCGACAACCTACCGAGTCTTAGGGGATACTATCTATACAGGGCGCATTTTCATGTGCAAGCCTGCCAATAAACAAAGAGATGCGTCATTCTCGCATACCTCAAACCCCGCCAGCAAACTCATAGCGGCATTGCGCAATCCGCTTTCGGCGGACGAAATCCTTCCAATCACCATACGCATCAACGCACGGTGATCTTCTGAAATGGGCGCCCTCTCAAGCAGATTCTTCAGTTCTCCTGGCCGGATACTAGTGGGTGCCGAACTCTCTGGCCCCTCTGGACTCGGGGATACCCTCCGTGACGACACTTCAGGCTCGCCTGCCTTATTTGACGGCGCTGCAGACGGAAGCGTTTCACTCTCCATCATCTCCGGAAGAAGGTCCCCCGAAGATGAACTCATCTGAGAAGGCTGCAGATCCGAACTGCAATACAAATATTTCGGTTACCCACAGAAGCACAAATGAAGGTATTTCCTTACTAATTAACTCCCTTTTTCATACTCACGGCTCGCTGGAGGGCTGATCCTTTGGCGATGATTGTGCGTCCGGATTCTCTCCGGACGCCGGACCCCCCGGTGAAGATCTCTTCCCACGCTTAGGGGCTTTGGCCTCCGGATCTTTGGAGGCGGTCCTCTTCTCCCCCTGGAGGGAGGGGTTCTTGATTCCCCCCTCTTCAGACGCCCCTTTGGGCGAAATATTAGCTCCTCTATTATCCCCTTCGCCCCCTTCTGTGGGTGCGACCTCCAACATTCTGACCAGCACGGGCTCCAGTGCGGTCTCTGGGAGGGGGTCCGGACACCTTATCAGCCTTGATCGCGCCACCCATTCCTGTGAAGAGTGATGGGTTAGGAGGCGAACTCTAGAAAGGCATATAAACAGAATGTCCGGACTCTGAGCTATTTACCTGAGTATCCGGGCGATTGCGGCTTAGGCCTGCGTCCTCGGCTAATTCCGGACACGCCACCTGCAGTCCGAAGAACAACTTTTACATCTCCACGGGTGTCGCACCCATAAAGTGTTGGAGATTCCGAGGTCCCTCCGGGTTGAACTCCCATAGACGGAGAGGACGGCGTTTGCAGGGCAGAAGATGCCTGATTAGCATAACCTGCATCACCACGATCACGTCGATCTCCCTCGCTTGGAGGTCTCGAATCCGGCCCTGCAGTCAGGGCACATCTTCGGACGGCCCCCAATTGAGCCCTTGGTTGACCCACGACATCAGTTGGCGTGGAGGTCCCGGGCGGAATGAAGGCGGCGGCTTTTGCCTGCTGCCCTTCGGAGCGGTGATATAGAACCACTCCTGCTGCCACAGTCCGAGTTCCTCTTGGAAGGAACCCTCGAGCCATGGGGCATCGGCCTTTTTGCTTATGGTCGCCCCGCCGCACTCCGCTTGACGCCCCCCGATCATCTTCGGCTCCACCTTGAAGGTCTTCAGCCACAGGCCGAAGTCGGGAGTGACGCGGAGGAAGGCTTCGCAGACGATAATGAATGCGGAGATGTGGAGGATGGACTCCGGAGCCAAGTCGTGAAAGTCCAGCCCATAGTAGAACATGAGTCCTCTCACGAAGGGGTCCGTCGGGAAGCCTAAACCCCGACGGAGGTGGGATACGAAGACAACGAACTCACCGGGCTCGGGGACGGGCACGGCCTGCCCTTGGGCGGGCAACCTGTGTGAAACCTCGTAGGCCAGGTACTTGGCTTCACGTAACTTCAATATGTCCTCCTCCGTGACGAAGGAGGGCATCCACCGGCCCTGGAGGTCGGAGCCGGACATGGTTGAGAATTCGAAGCGCTCGAATCTGAGGCTCTGGGTGTTGGAACTGGGAGAAAGGAGGAGATTCGATGCGAGATTGAAGAACAAGGACAAGCCTTGGTCCTCTTATAAAGAGGAAAAAATACCAAGAGCCGTCTCCGTGACCGTTTGGGATTCACCTTCGATAGAGGAGGCGTGGCGACGGGAACGGTTGGGTTACCCATGCACGTATTGATGAGAATCCCGGAATAAGGGGGACACGATCTCTGCTTCGACAAGACGTGCCAAGGAAACCGCTTCGCTAAACGTGCTGAGGTGGTGTAGTAAAAAACGATTCAAACAGTGGCTTGGTAGCGGTGTGATGTCACGCCGCATAATACGTCAGCAGATTGAGCTAGTGAACATTTTATTCTCTCTACGGTGGAATGTGGAATTTATTTTGCAGAGCCGGACACTATCCTGGTGTTCATGATCTTCTCTGGATTATTCAAGGGAGGAACCCGCCTTGCAATGCCGAACATTATGCGCGCCGGACTAATCGTCATTGAAGCCTGGTTCAGGGGCTACTGAGGGAGTCCTGGACTAGGGGGTGTCCGAACAGCCGGACTATCATTATCCGTCGGACTCCACGACTACAAAGATACAAGATTGAAGACTCTGTCCCGTGTCCGGATGGGACTTTCCTTGGCGTGGAAGGCAAGCTTGGTGATACGGATATGTAGATCTCCTACCATTGTAACCGACTCTGTGTAACCCTAGCCCTCTCCGGTGTCTATATAAACCGGAGGGCTTTAGTCCGTAGGACAACATACATTACAACAATCATACCATAGGCTAGCTTCTAGGGTTTAGCCTCCTTGATCTCGTGGTAGATCCACTCTTGTACTACCCATATCATCAATATTAATCAAGAAGGACGTAGGGTTTTACCTCCATCGAGAGGGCCCGAACCTGGGTAAAAACATTGTGTCCCTCGTCTCCTGTTACCATCCGCCTAGACGCACAGTTCGGGACCCCCTACCCAAGATCCGCCGGTTTTGACACCGACAACATGCATGTATGGCTTGGTGGAAAAGCTCTATGGTTACAGTTTTGCGTAAAGCCAATTTTTCCCTACTTTAAAGGAATAAATTTTATTTAACTATCATGGTGGTTGTTAAACATTGAGAGCGTAGACACCCTCTCAATCCCAATTAAGCATCAACATTAAAAACCCAACAATATTAATTAAAGTAACATGATGAGATTCACATGATAATCCAAGTACTAGATACTCAAGATGTCCATAACCGGGACACGGCTAACCATGATTAGTTTATACACTCTGCAGAGGTTTGCGCACTTTTCCCCACAAGACTCAATCTCCTTCGTTGGGATTCTCGCACTACATGGTGTTTGAGAAACGGATGACCGAGACATAGTCTTTCAGAAGCACTAGCACCTTACGATTGGGTAGACAGTACCAACCTACATCCCCTACATCTGCTGGTCTACCATTATAAGAGTTTGCACAACTTAGTCAACTATGCTAGATCCCATAGTAGCTTGTGGCTGCACACGAAAGTTTCTAGCATGAATAATCTCATGATCCCTTTGAGCCTGGGTGGCGGTCCATAAAGAAAAACAGGCAATCGCTGGAATACCCGGGTGCCTCAATCCACCCAGATGTATATTAAATTAACAATCTCACATCTGTCATGGATACACTCAACCAATCCACGTCTACTAGCATAGCATGGTATAATAAGCAAACGTAGAGTAACTCCCAAGGGTTTGATAATAAAACAGGTAATAGGTACTACCTCATCTACTTCCCAAAACCCAAATATTAATCAGATCCTAATCATGCAATTGTTTGAGGATTGATCTAATGCAATAAAACTGGGTAGTAAAAGGGTATGATCAAAGTGTTACTTGCCTTGCTGATGATCCGCGAAACCTAGAGATTCAAAGTAGCAAGCGGCACACCCCGGGTACTCTATCGCAAACAAACAAGCATACAATAAGTACTCATCTAATGCACAGGTAAAACTCAAATAAGAGATCTAACCAGAAAGTTCAACTTAAGAACTCCGGTTTGCAAAAAGAATCAAAGCAAACGAAGCAACGAAAGTCAAACAACGAAAGAAACAAGTTTCGTTTACTAATCTGGACCTAAGTCAAATTTTACAGTAGCGAAAACTTGTTTGAGTTGGTTAAACGGAAAGAGGGTTTCGAGACCAAACTCTAGGCGCTCGATTCGCCAGATTCCGATAAACGAGCGAAAAGTTATACTAGAACGAAAATCGGATTAGAAATCGTGATCAGAAATAATCGGATCAGAAAAACAGATGAACAGGCTAACGAACGAACGTTCGCTGTCTGCGAAAAAACGAAAATCGTTCGTTAAAACGAACGAACTAACGGGCGTTCGCTAAATAACTAAACCAGAAGAAAAAAATTAAAAAAACTGATCTAATAAAAAACAACCGCGGTTTTAAAAAAATGGGCGGTTAACCGGCGAAAAACCAGCGGCGGGAGCGGCTACCTCGGGTCGGGGTCCGGCGAGGCGGCGGCGGGCTCCGGCGGGGTTGGCGGCGGCGGCGGCGAGGGCGGACGGCGGTGTGGCGGTCGGGCGGTGGGGCGGTGGCGGCGGAGGGATCCGGCGGCGGGGCGTCGAAGCGGCGCGGCGCGGGCGGCGACAGCGGAACACGGCGGCGGTGGCGGGAGGCGGGCGGCGCTAGGGCTCAAGAGCGGGGGCTGGCGGCTCGGGCCTCCGGCTCTTAAACGGCCGGCCGGGTCGGAGTCCCGGACGGACACGGCCCGGTTAGGTCGGTTCGTTTTAAAAAAAACATTACACACAGAAAAATGATTAAAAGAAATACTAAACTGACTCCAAAAATCCCAAAATAAATTTTCACCGACTTCTAAAATCAAGCCGGTTTAGATGAACATTTATTTGCGGCCTAAATGCACTTTTGAAAAACGCGTATTTTTCCTAAATTCAAATAAAATAGCAATAAAATCCAAAATAAAATCTTATTTGATTTTATTATTAAATCCTCAATATTTCTTTATTTTGGGAAAGTCATTTTATTCCCTCTCTCGTATTTTTATAATTGAAATAATTGAAGATAAAATAAATAAAATCAAATGATCCTATTTTCAAAATTTGAGAAAACTCAAATATGAAAATAACGAAATCCCCAACTCTCTCCGTGGGTACTTGAGTTGCGTAGAATTTCTAGGATCGGGCCAAAATGCAGTAAATATGATATGCAATAATGATCTATTGTATAACATTCCAAATTGAAAATTTGAGATGTTACAAAATTTACGGAGATTATTTTTGGACCAGAAGAAGCCCACGGAGCATCGGAGATGGACCAGAAGAGTCCCAAGGCTACCACGAGGGTGGAGGGCACGCCCTACCCCCTGGGTGCGCCCCCCTACCTCATGGCTGCCTCGTGGACCTCCCCCGATGTGAAACCGACGCCAAAAATTCCTATAAATAAAGAAAGCCCCAAAAAGAAACCTAGATCGGGAGTTCCGCTGCCGCAAGCCTCTATATCTACCAAAAACCAATCGGGACCCTGTTCCGGCACCCTGCCAGAGGGGGGATCCATCACCGGTGACCATCTTCATCATCCCGGCGCTCTCCATGACGAGGAGGGAGTAGTTCACCCTCGGGGCTGAGGGTAGCTATGTGTTTGATCTCTTTCTCTTGTGTTCTTGATTTGGCACGATCTTGATGTACCGCGAGCTTTGCTACTATAGTTGGATCTTATGATGCTTCTCCCCTTCTACCTTCTTGTAAATGGATCGAGTTTTTCCTTTGAAGTTATCTTATCGGATTGAGTCTTTAAGGATTTGAGAACACTTTATGTATGTCTTGCATGTGCTTATCTGTGGTGACAACGGGATATTCACGTGATCCACTTGATGTATGTTTTGGTGATCAACTTGTGGGTTTTGTGACCTTGTGAACATATGCATAGGGGTTGGCACACGTTTTCGTCTTGACTCTCCGGTAGAAACTTTGGGGCACTCTTTGAAGTTCTTTGTGTTGGTTTGAATAGATGAATCTGAGATTGTGTGATGCATATCATATAATCAAACCCGCGGATAATTGAGGTGACATTGGAGTATCTAGGTGACATTAGGGTTTTGGTTGATGTGTGTCCTAAGGTATTATTTTACTACGAACTCTAGGGCTGTTTGTGACACTTATAGGAATAACCCAATAGATCGATCAGAAAGAATAACTTTGAGGTGGTTTCGTACCCTACAATAATCTCTTTGTTTGTTCTCTTCTATTAGTGACTTTGGAGTGACTCTTTGTTGCACATTGAGGGATTGTTATATGATCCAATTATGTTGTCATTGTTGAGAGAACTTGCACTAGTGAAAGTATGAACCCTAGGCCTTGTTTCGAAGCATTGCAATACCGTTTACGCTCACTTTTGGTACTAGTTACTTTGCTGTTTTTATATTTTCATATTAGAAAAATCTATATCTACCATCCATATTGCACTTGTATCACCATCTCTTCGCCGAACTACTGCACCTATATGATTTACCATTGTATTGGGTGTGTTGGGGACAAAAGAGACTCTTTGTTATTTGGTTGTAGGGTTGTTTGAGAGAGACCATCTTCATCGTACGCCTCCCACGGATTGATAAACCTTAGGTCATCCACTTGAGGGAAATTTGCTACTGTCCTACAAATCTCTGCACTTGGAGGCCCAACAACGTCTACAAGAAGAAGGTTGCATAGTAGACATCAAGCTCTTTTCTTGCGCCGTTGCCGGGGAGGTGAGTGCTTGAAGGTATATCTTTAGATCTTGCAATTGAATCTTTTAGTTTCTTGTTCTATCACTAGTTTAGTTTATAAAAGAAAACTACAAAAAATTGAATTGAGGTTGCCTCATATGCCTCATCTATTTAATGTCTGTCGTGAAAATGATGGAAAGGAAAATTGTGCTCAAGTGCTAGAAGAAGAAGTTAGAAAATGTTTGGCATAAAATCTTCGTATGATGAGCATGATTGCAATGTTGTCAGTATGAATTCTTTGAATATCCATGATGCTAATGATATGCAAAGCTACAATCTTGGGGATGCTATGTTTTATGAATATGATATTTTTAGTCCCCAAGTTTTGATGACAATATTTATTATGATGAAAGCATGCCTCCTATTTATGATTATTATATCGATGAAAGTGGGTTTGGAAGAGTGTCAACTTTAGGAAGTAATGATCCCACTATTTTGGAGGGTGTTGAGTCTTATTATAATTATGAAAGTGGATTTGGAGAGGTCATGACTTTATTTAGTGATGAATCCACTATTTCAAAAGAGGTTCCAATTGATTATGAGAACAAAGTTGCTATCTATGATGATTATTTTGATGACATGTATTCCATAAAGAATAACCATGAAACTTGCCATCTTGATTTTAATTTTCAATCCCATGATAGTTATTTTGTTTATTTCGCTTCCACTATTCCAAATGAGAAGAATTTTGCTTATGTGGAGAGTAGAATAATTTCTATGCTTCATCATGAACAGAGTGCTTTATGTGATAGTTATATTGTTGAATTCATTCATGATGCTACTAAAAATTACTATGAGGGAGGAACATATGCTTGTAGGAATTGCAATAATATCAAGTTTTCTCTCTATGTGTTGAAAATCTTGAAGTTTTGCTTGGTTTACCTTCCTATGCTAGTTGATTCTATTTACCATAAGTTTTCTGCTCACAAAATCCCTATGCATAGGAAGTGGGTTAGACTTAAATGTGCTAGTCATATGCATCATTATGCTCCCTTTGTCGTTCAATTCTTATCTTTCATGTGAGCATCATTGAAATCATCATGTCTAGCTAGAAAGGCATTAAAGAAAAGTGCTTGTTGGGAGACAACCCAATATTTAACCCTACTGTCGGCGTCAAAACCGGCGGATCTTGGGTAGGTGGTCCCGAACAATGCGTCTAAGGTCGATGGTAACAGGAGGCGGGGGACACAATGTTTACCCAGGTTTGGGCCCTCTCTATGGAGGTAATACCCTACTTCCTGCTTGATTGATCTGGATGAATATGAGTATTACAAGAGTTGATCTACCACGAGATCGTAATGGCTAAAAACCCTAGAAGTCTAGCCTATATGATTATGATTGTGATTGCCTCTACGGACTAAACCCTCCGGTTTATATAGACACCGGAGGGGACTAGGGTTGTACAAAGTCGGTTACAGAGAAAGGAATCTACATATCCAAAAGCCAAGCCTGCCTTCCACGCCAAGGAGAGTCCCATCCGGACACGGGAAGAAGTCTTATGTCTTGTATCTTCATAGCCCATCAGTCCGGCCCATGTCAACAGTCTAGACGGCCGAGGACCCCTTAATCCAGGACTCCCTCAGTAGCCCCTGAACCAATCTTTCAATGATGATGTGTCCAGCGCGCAGATTGTCTTTGACATTGCAAGGCGGGTTCCTCCTCCGATTACTTCAAAGTACCTGACTTAAAGAGCAATATTTGGCTTTCCATTTAATCTTGCGCTCATCGGCTTCCGCACCTTCATGACTTCAGCTTCCACGTGTCGAGCGAATACGAGAGGTCCGGGTATTTTTGCACATACCACCCTGACCATATAAGAAAGGAGTCTATTAAAGAGATTGGGATCTTCAGATCTATCCCGCATCAAGCGAGGAATCCACAGAGCTTGCTAGGAGAAACCATTCCAACATGGATAGCGCTCCCAGCTCTTCCTCCCATCCCCACATTCCCGTAAAAGGCGATTGGGAGAAATATTCCGTATCCCACAATCGGTTAGTGAAGCTGCAGACACAGGGATTTCTTCCCCCCGCGGATCTAGTCGCCATTCGAGCAGGATAGATTTCCTCCAACGGCGGGGATCAGTCAGAGAATTGCCCCAATCCATCCAGGGGGAACGAGTGTGTTGTGTTCCCTATTTGTTGAGAGGCGTTGGATTTCCAATCCACCCGTTCCTTCGAGGGCTTCTGGAGTATTATGGCCTCCAACTGCACAATTTCACTCCTTCCTTTGTCCTGCACATTGCGGGTTATGTTGCTCTTTGTGAGTTATTCCTGGGTTGTGAGGCCCATTTTGAATTATGGAGGAAACTATTCTGCCTCATCCCTCGTAGCCAAGAGGGATCAATATTTGAAGTGGGCGGAGCCGAGGTATGGCATATCACCGGTACCGGATACCTGTCCGGCACGTCGAAGAAGGCATCCGAAGAGTGGTCTTCCGAATGGTTCTATATTGAGGACGCCGCCCTTCTCGACTCAGTCCGAATGGGTCTTCCCGAATTTTCAAGTATTCCGTTGAAGAAACGCCACAGCTGGCACCAGCGAAGCCTCGAGGAGGAAGATATTGCGGAAGTCCATCAATTGATGAGGAAGATAAAGACACTCGCTCGGTCCGGATTATCAATAGTCGAGGTAATGGAGACTTCCGTAGTACAAGGGGTTCAGCCACTTCAATACAGAAGGCTTCCCATGTGGCACTATAATGGGGAAGATGACGCCTCCCGCTGCTGCCGGAAGGGTCCAGACTCCCCCACCGCTTTGGCCAAAATATTGGCCGAACTATACAAAGGGGAGGAAGAGAAGTTCACTCGCATTAAGCGGCGAGATGGATTTTCCATGTACAATCCTCCTAGCTGGGTGAGTTCCAATCCCACTACTCTACTCAATCTACTCCCTGAGTCACTTTCCGTGGACATTAATCCATCCACTTGTAACAGGAAAGGTGAAAGATCACCAAGGGGCTCCACAGCCCCGCCCCACAGCCAAAGGACCACAACCGAGACCTTGACCCTGGATTCGAAGAGGATCCGAACATATTCGTGGAGCTCGAGGATGGGGTGTTCTACCAGGCGAGCCATGACGGCACAGAAGTGGCCATCACCACCGGCTATCCCGGTATTCTCCCTACCTCACATGTAAGTAATCAGGAGACATTTCCTCAGAAAGAGCTTCCTCATTCTGCTTCACCCACCGCACTGTCTCGTGCTCCAAAGGGGAGGCGCTCGGCGCGCCATCCTGCACCAAAGGCGACTCCAAAGAGAGCGGCGCCCGCACCGGGCAAGCTTTCGAAGAGGAAGACAAGCGAAGACACATTGGAGCTGTCATCAAAAAGGTATGGCTTTGTAAATATGCCCTTTAGCAGTCACATCCAACTGTGACATTATCCGTTTGTGTCTCATCAGGAAGAGTGTTTGCCGGACTATGTCTGGTAGTCGTGCCAGTCACACTCCCAACAGCCAGGTTCCAGATCCTGTCGCAACGATGAGGGATGATACGGGAGCGCCGCTGGATTGTCCTTTGGCAGAGGATTCGGATGATGTGTCCGTCACAAACTCAGAAGTGGAGAGCGTCATGAACCATCGGCACCGGAGGGCCGCTTTCTGCGACCCCGGCTTTTCAAAAGAGGCATTCAATGCCTTCAGCTCGGCTGATGCATAAATCCGAGCTGCTCGAGACGGGCATGCCAGAGCCACAGACCAACATTTGAAAGATATGCGGGTGAGCTCACATTGCATAAATCTGATAATTATATACCAGTAGCCCCTGAGACTTGAAGCAGTCGATTCAGCTGATTTAAGGATCATTGTCAAACCAGGTGCTTACGGACAAGAACAACCTGTTGTCTCAAGAGCTGGAAAAGTGTCGAACCCAACTATCTTCTGCGATAGCCGAACTGGAGAAATCCAAGAAGGCATCGCCTGGTAATGTGTCCCTCCAGCAAGAAAAACATGAATATATACCGGCAATACTAACACAGTTGCATATCTTATGGCAGGATCATCAGATCGGCCGGCAAAGGCACTAGATGTCGCACAAGCGGGTGAACAAGAAACCAAAATGCAACTGGCTGCGGGCGAATGTATACTGACACAGGTCAGGGAGGAGAAAAACAAACTCCAGGATTCCCACACCAAGCTGGGCGAAGAACTGAAAGATGTGCGGGCCCAGCTGACTGACTCTGTGAAGGAAAATAAGAGGCTGCGAGGCAGCATATTTAGTATGTGTTCAAACTTACCTCTGCGTAATTCAGCGAGGAAAGGAACTGACAGAGTTATGTCTGTGATACGTCTCCAATGTATCTATAATTTTTTGTTGTTCCATGCTATTATTTTATCCATCTAGGATGTTTTATATGCATTTATATGCTATTTTATATGATTTTTGGGACTAACCTATTAACCTAGAGCAAGTGCCAGTTTCAGTTTTCTCCTTGTTTTTGAGTTTTACAGAAAAGAAATATCAAACGGAGTCTAATTGACGTGCCGTGACGTAAGACCTACGCCAAAAATTCCTATAAATACAGAAACCCCCAGAAAATAACCTAGATCAGGAGTTCCATCGCCGCAAGCCTCTGCAGCCACCGAAAGTCACTCTAGACCCGTTTCGGCACCCTGTCGGAGGGGGGAATTCCTCTCCGGTGGCCATCTTCATCATCCCGACGCTCTCCATGACAAGGAGGGAGTAGTTCACCCTCGGGGCTGAGGGTATGTACTAGTAGCTATGTGTTTGATCTCTCTCTCTCTCTCGTGTTCTTGATTTGGCACGATCTTGATGTACCGCGAGCTTTGCTATTATAGTTGGATCTTATGATGTTTCTCCCCCTCTACTCTCTTGTAATGGATTGAGTTTTCCCTTTGAAGTTATCTTATCGAATTGAGTCTTTAAGGATTTGAGAACACTTGATGTATGTCTTGCATGTGCTTATCTATGGTGACAATGGGATATTCACGTGATCTACTTGATGTACGTTTTGGTGATCAACTTGCGGGTTCAGTCCTTGTGAACTTATGCATAGGGGTTGGCACACATTTCGTCTTGACTCTCCGGTAGAAACTTTGGGGCACTCTTTGAAGTTCTATGTGTTTGTTGAATAGATGAATCTGAGATTGTGTGATGCATATCGTATAATCATACCCACGGATACTTGAGGTGACATTGGAGTATCTAGGTGACACTAGGGTTTTGGTTGATTTGTGTCTTAAGGTGTTATTCTAGTACGAACTCTAGGATAGATTGAACGGAAAGAATAGCTTCGTGTTATTTTACTATGGACTCTTGAATAGATCTATCAGAAAGGATAACTTTGAGGTGGTTTTGTACCCTACAATAATCTCTTCGTTTGTTCTCCGCTATTAGTGACTTTGGAGTGACTCTTTGTTGCATGTTGAGGGATAGTTATATGATCCAATTATGTTATTATTGTTGAGAGAACTTGCACTATTGAAAGTATGAACCCTAGGCCTTGTTTCAACGCATTGCAATACGGTTTGTGCTCACTTTTATCATTAGTTACCTAGCTGTTTTTATATTTTCAGATTACAAAAACCTATATCTACCATCCATATTGTACTTGTATCACCATCTCTTCGCCGAACTAGTGCACCTATACAATTTACCATTGTATTGGGTGTGTTGGGGACACAAGAGACTCTTTGTTATTTGGTTGCAGGGTTGTTTGAGAGAGACCATCTTCATCCTACGCCTCCCACGGATTGATAAACCTTAGGTCATCCACTTGAGGGAAATTTGCTACTGTCCTACAAACCTCTGCACTTGGAGGCCCAACAACGTCTACAAGGAGAAGGTTGCGTAGTAGACATCAAGCTCTTCTCTGGCACCGTTGTCGGGGAGGTGAGTGCTTGAAGGTACATCTTTAGATCTTGCAATCGAATCTTTTAGTTTCTTTTTTTATCACTAGTTTAGTATATAAAAGAAAACTACAAAAAAATGGAATTGAGGGTGCCTCATATGCTTCATCTTTTTATTGTCTTCCGTGAAAATAAGGATTCCGATAATTATGCTCAATTGCTAGAGGAAGAATGCATTAAAATGTTTGGCACTAAATCTTTGAATGATGAGCATGATTGCAATGTTGTTAGTATGAATTCTTTGAATATCCATGATGCTAATGATATGCAAAGCCACAAGCTTGGGGATGCTATGTTTGATGAAGATGATATTATTAGTCCCCTAAGTTTTGATGAAGATAAGAAAATTTATTTTGATGAAAGCATGCCTCCTATTTATGATGATTATATTGATGAAAGTGGATTTGTAGAGGTCATGACTTTATCTAGTGATGACTCCCCTATTTCGGAAGAGGTTCCAATTGATTATGAGAACAAAGTTGCTATCTATGATGATTATTGTGATGACATGTATGCTATAAAGAACAATGATAACCATGAAACTTGTCATCATGATTTTAATTTTCAGTTGGATTATGCTTCACATGATAGTTATTTTGTTGAGTTTGCTCCCACTACTATTCATGAGAACAAATTTGCTTATGGGGAGAGTAGTAAAATTTCTATGCAAGTAGATCATGAAAATAATGCTTTATGTGATGGTTATATTGTTGAATTCATTCATGATGCTACTGAAAATTATTATGAGGGAGGAACATATGCTTGTAGGAATTGCAATAACATCAAGTTTTCTCTCTATGTGTTGAAAATCTTGAAGCTATGCTTGTTCTGCTTTCCTATGCTAGCTGATTCTTGTTCCCGTAAGTTGTTTGTTCACTAAATCCCTATGCATAGGAAGTGGGTTAGACTTAAATGTGCTAGTCATATTCTTCATGATGCTCCCTTTATGTTTCAATTCTTATCTTTTATGTGAGCATCATTGAAATCATCATGCCTAGATAGGGGCGTTAAATGTGAGCAATTGTTGGGAGGCAACCCAATTTTATTTTTGTTCTTTGCTTTTTGCTCCTGTTTAGTAATAAATAGTTCACCTAGCCTCTGGTTAGATGTGGTTTTATGTTTTAATTAGTGTTTGTGCCAAGTAGAACCTTTGGGAAGACTTGGGCGACGATCTTGCTGTAAAAAATAGAAACTTTAGCGCTCACGAAATTAGCCGCCATTTTTTACTGGAGAGTACTTTTAGGTTGATTCTTTTTGCAGATGATTAATAGACAAATTACTCAGGTCCAACAATTTATCTCAGAATTTTTGGAGTTCCAGAAGTATACGTTTGATACAGATTACTACAGACTATTCTGTTTTTGAAAGATTCTGTTTTCTATGTGTTGTTTGCTTGATGAATCTATGAGTAGTATCGTAGGGTATGAACCATAGATAAGTTGTAATACAGTATATATTACACCAATATGAATTTAGAATGAGTTCACAACAGTACCTAAGTGGTGATTTATTTTCTTATACTAACGGAGCTTACGAGTTTTGTGTTAATTTTATGTTGTGAAGTTTTCAAGTTTTGGGTAAAGATTCGATGGACTATGGAATAAGGAGTGGAAAGAGCCTAATCTGGGGATTCCCAAGGCACCACAATGTAATATTCAAGGACAACCAAGAGCCTAAGCTTGGGGGTCCCCCGGATGGCATCCCCTCTTTCGTCTTCGTTCATCGGTAATTTTACTTGGAGCTATATTTTTATTCACCACACGATATGTGTTTTGCTTGGAGTGTCATTTTATTTTGTTAGTATTTGCTTGATGTTATTTAGAATAATGTTTTGCATCTATATTTTCAATAAAAAATTCAAGGATAGCCTTTACCATGCTTATTTTCCAAGTATACATGTTGCTTTTTCAAACAGAAAGTTTATCAATGTTGCCAAAATTCCCTAGAAAATTCAAAATATAATAAATTGTTGAAACTTTTTGAAAAATAAGCTCTGATAAATTTTCTACAGTTTAGTATTTTTCTCATAATTTTGGAGTTAGGTAAGTATGATGAATCTTGCATTCTTTACATACTATACTGTTTTGGCAGATTGCTGTTATGTTTGCATTGTTTGCATATGTTTGCTTGTTTAATGATTCTATTTGAGGATGGGAGTATTAAATATGCAGAGACATTTAGTATAAAATTTTGAATAATAATTTTTGTGATTTGTTACAGTAGAAAATAATAAGGTTTTTGCATTGGTTTATACTAACTTAGCTCACGAGTTCTTGTTGAGTTTGGTGTGGATGAAGCTTTCGAGATTTAGGAAACCGAGATATAAAAGGAATTAAGGAGACAAAAAAGCTCAAGCTTGGGGATGCCCAAGGCACCCCAAGATAATATTTCAAGAAGTATCAAGCATCCAAGCTTGGGGATGCCCCAGTAGGCATCCCACCTTTCTTCTTCAACAATTATCGGTTAGTATCGGTTGAACCTAAGTTTTTGCTTCTTCACATGATGTGTGCTATCCTTGAAATGTCATTTATTTTTGTTTTGCTTGCTGTTTGAATAAAATACCAAGATCTGAAATTCTTAAATGTTAGAGAGTCTTCACATAGTTGCACAATTATTTGACTACTCATTGATCTTCACTTATATCTTTTGGAGTAGTTTGTCATCTGCTCTAGTGCTTCACTTATATCTTTTTAGAGCACGGCGGTGGTTTTATTTTGAAGAAATATATGAACTATCATGCTTCACTTATATTATTTTGAGACTCTTTTATAACAGCATGGTAATTTGTTTTGGTTATGAAACTAGTCCTAATATGATAGGCATCCAAGAGGGATATAATAAAAACTTTCATATAAAGTGCATTGAATACTATGATAAGTTTGATCCCTTATGATTGTTTTGAGATATGAAGATGGTGATATTAGAGTCATGCTAGTGGAGTAGTTGTGAATTTGAGATATACTTGTGTTAAAGTTTGTGATTCCCGTAGCATGCACGTATCGTGAACCGTTATGTGATGAAGTTGGAGCATGATTTGTTTATTGATTGTCTTCCTTATGAGTGGAGGTCGGGATCGCGCGATGGTTAACTCCTACCAACCATTCCCCTAGGGGCATGCGTGTAGTACTTTGTTTTGATGACTTGTAGATTTTTGCAATAAGTATGTGAGTTCTTTATGACTAATGTTGAGTCCATGGATTATATGCACTCTCACCCTTCCACCATTGCTAGCCTCTCTTGTGCCACGCAACTCTTGCCGGTATCATACACCACCATATACTTTCCTCAAAACAGCCACCATACCTACCTACTATGGCATTTCCATAGCCATTCCGAGATATATTGCCATGCAACTTTCCACCGTTCCGTTTATTATGACACGCTCCATCATTGTCATATTGCTTTACATGATGGCAAAGCCACCATTCATAATTCTTTCATACATGTCACTCTTGATTCATTGCATATCCCGGTACACTCCCGGAGGCATCCACATAGAGTCATATTTTGTTCTAAGATCCTTGAGTTGTAAGTAGATAAAAGTGTGATGATCTTCATTATTAGAGCATTGTCCCATGTGAGGAAAGGATGATGGAAGCAATGATTCCCTCACAAGTTGGGATGAGTCTCAGGACTTTATGAAAAATAAAAGAGGCCAAAGAAGCCCAAATAAAAGAAGAGGCCAAAGAAGCCCACCAAAAAAAGAGAGAAAAAGAGAGACGAGGCAATGCTACTATCCTTTTACCACACTTGTGCTTCAAAGTAGCACCATGATCTTCATGATAGAGAGTCTCCTATTTTGTCACTTTCATATACTAGTGGGAATTTTTGATTATAGAACTTGGCTTGTATATTCCAATGATGGGCTTCCCTACGTCTTCGTGAGCAAGCGAGTTGGATGCACACCCACTTAGTTTCCTTTTGATCTTTCATACACTTATAGCTCTAGTGCATCCGTTGCATGGCAATCCCTACTCACTCACATTGATATCTATTGATGGGCATCTCCATAGCCCGTTGATACGCCTAGTTGATGTGAGACTATCTTCCTCCTTTTTGTCTTCTCCACAACCATCGTATTCTATTCCACCTATAGTGCTATGTCCATGGCTCACACTCATGTATTGCGTGAAAGTTGAAAAAGTTTGAGAATATTAAAGTATGAAACAATTGCTTGGCTAAAACTGGGGTTATGCATGATTTAAATATTTTGTGTGATGAAGATAGAGCATAGCCAGACTATATGATTTTGTAGGGATAACTTTCTTTGGCCATGTTATTTTGAGAAGACATAATTACTTTGTTAGTATGCTTTAAGTATATGTCAATATTAAATTTTTGTCTTGAATCTTATGGATCCAAATATTCTTGCCACAATAAAGAAGATTACATTGATAAATATATTAGGTAGCATTCCACATCAAAAAATTTGTTTTTATCAGTTACCTAATCGAGGACGAGCAGGAATTAAGCTTGGGGATGCTTGATACGTCTCCAACGTATCTATAATTTTTTATTGTTCCATGCTCTTATATTATCCATCTAGGATGTTTTATATGCATTTATATGCTATTTCATATGATTTTTGGGACTAACCTATTAACCTAGAGCCCAGTGCCAGTTTCTGTTTTCTCCTTGTTTTTGAGTTCTACAGAAAAGGAATACCAAACAGAGTCCAATTGACGTGCCAATTTTTGATGATTTTTTATGGACCAAAAGAAGCCCCTGGAGTGAAAGAGTTGGGCCAGAAGAGTCCCGGGCTGCCCACGAGGGTGGGGGTGGGCGCGAACCCCTGTCTCGAGGATAGCCCGGAGACACCCCCTGACGTGAGACCTATGCCAAAAATTCCTATAAATACAGAAACCCCCAGAAAATAACCTAGATCGGGAGTTCCACCGCCACAAGCCTCTGTAGCCACCAAAAGCCAGGCTAAACCCGTTTCGGCACCCTACCGGAGGGGGAATCCCTCTCCGGTGGCCATCTTCATCATCCCGGCGCTCTCCATGATGAGGAGGGAGTAGTTCACCCTCGGGGCTGAGGGTATGTACCAGTAGCTATGTGTTTGATCTCTCTCTCTCTCTCTCATGTTCTTGATTTGGCACGATCTTGATGTACCGCGAGCTTTGCTATTATAGTTGGATCTTATGATGTTTCTCCCCTTCTACTCTCTTGTAATGGATTGAGTTTTCCCTTTGAAGTTATCTTATTGGATTGAGTCTTTAAGGATTTGAGAACACTTGATGTATGTCTTGCATGTGCTTATTTGTGGTGACAATGGGATATTCACGTGATCTACTTGATGTATGTTTTGGTGATCAACTTGCGGGTTCAGTCCTTGTGAACTTATGCATAGGGGTTGGCACACGTTTTCGTCTTGACTCTCCGGTAGAAACTTTGGGCACTCTTTGAAGTTCTATGTGTTGGTTGAATAGATGAATCTGAGATTGTGTGATGCATATCGTATAATCATACCCACGGATACTTGAGGTGACATTGGAGTATCTAGGTGACATTAGGGTTTTGGTTGATTTGTGTCTTAAGGTGTTATTCTAGTACGAACTCTAGGATAGATTGAACGGAAAGAATAGCTTCGTGTTATTTTACTACGGACTCTTGAATAGATCGATCAGAAAGGATAACTTTGAGGTGGTTTCATACCCTACAATAACCTCTTTGTGTGTTCTCGGTATTAGTGACTTTGGAGTGACTCTTTGTTGCATGTTGAGGGATAGTTATATGATCCAATTATATTATTATTGTTGAGAGAACTTGCACTAGTGAAAGTATGAACCCTATGCCTTGTTTCAACGCATTGCACTACCATTTGTGCTCACTTTTATCATTAGTTACCTTGCTGTTTTTATATTTTCAGATTACAAAAACCTATATCTACCATCCATATTGCACTTGTATCACAATCTCTTCGCCAAACTAGTGCACCTATACAATTTACCATTGTATTGGGTGTGTTGGGGACACAAGAGACTCTTTGTTATTGAAGGAAATATGCCCTAGAGGCAATAATAAAGTTATTATATATTTCCTCATATCATGATAAATGTTTATTATTCATGCTAGAATTGTATTAACCGGAAACATAATACATGTGTGAATACATAGACCAACATAACGTCACTAGTATGCCTCTACTTGACTAGCTCATTAATCAAAGATGGTTATGTTTGCTAACCATAGACATGTGTTGTCATTTGATTAATGGGATCACATCATTAGGAGAATGATGTGATTGACATGACCCATTCCGTTAGCCTAGCACTTGATCGTTTAGTATGTTGCTATTGCTTTCTTCATGACTTATACATGTTCCTGTAACTATGAGATTATGCAACTCCCGTTTACCAGAGGAACACTTTGGGTGCTACCAAACGTCACAACGTAACTGGGTGATTATAAAGGATCACTACAGGTGTATCCAAAGGTACATGTTGGGTTGGCGTATTTCGAGATTAGGTTTTGTCACTCCGATTGTCGGAGAGGTATCTCTGGACCCTCTCGGTAATGCACATCACTATAAGTCTTGCAAGCAATGTAACTAATGAGTTAGTTACGGAATGATGCATTACATAACGAGTAAATAGACTTGCCGGTAACGAGATTGAACTAGGTATTGGAGACCGACGATCGAATCTCGGGCAAGTAACATACCGATGACAAAGGGAACAACGTATGTTGTTATGCAGTTTGACCGATAAAGATCTTCGTAGAATATGTAGGAGCCAATATGAGCATCCAAGTTCCGCTATTGGTTATTGACCGAGAATAGTTCTAGGTCATGTCTACATAGTTCTCGAACCTGTAGGGTCCGCACGCTTAAGGTTTCGATGACAGTTATATTATGAGTTTATGAGTTTTGATGTACCGAAGGAGTTCGGAGTCCCGGATGAGATCGGAGACATGACGAGGAGTCTCGAAATGGTCGAGACGTAAAGATCGATATATTAGATGACTATATTCGGAGTTCGGAAAGGTTCCGAGTGGTTCGGGTATTTTTTGGAGTACCGAAGAGTTACGGGAATTCGTATTGGGCCTTAATGGGCCATACGGGAAAGGAGAGAAAGGGCCAAAAGGGTGGCCGCACCCCTCCCCTTGGACTAGTCCGAATTGGACTAGGGAGGGGGGGCGCCCCCATCCTTCCTTCTCCTTCTCTCTTCCCTTTCCTTCTCTCCTACTCCTACTACATGGAAGGGTTCCTAGTTCTACTAGGAAAGGGGGAATCCTACTCCCGGTGGGAGTAGGACTCCCCTAGGGCGCGCCATAGAGAGGGCCGGCCCTCCCCCTCCTCCACTCCTTTATATACGGGGGCAGGGGCACCCCATAGACACACAAGTTGATCTTCAAGATCGTTCCTTAGTCGTGTGCGGTGCCCCCCCTCCACCATATTCCACCTCGGTCATATCGTCGCGGAGTTTAGGCGAAGCCCTGCGCCGGTAGAACATCATCATCGTCACCACGTCGTCGTGCTGACGGAACTCATCCCCGACACTTTGCTGGATCGGAGTCCGGGGATCGTCATCGAGCTGAACATGTGCTGAACTCGGAGGTGCCGTACGTTCCATACTTGGATCGGTCGGATCGTGAAGACGTATGACTACATCAACCGCGTTGTCATAACGCTTCCGCTTACGGTCTATGAGGGTACGTGGACAACACTCTTCCCTCTCGTTGCTATGCATCACCATGATCTTGCGTGTGCGTAGGAAATTTTTTGAAATTACTACGTTCCCCAACAGTGGCATCAGAGCCTAGGTTTTATGCGTTGATGTTATATGCACGAGTAGAACACAAGTGAGTTGTGGGCGATACAAGTTATACTGCTTACCAGCATGTCATACTTTGGTTCGGCGGTATTGTTGGATGAAGCGGCCCGGACCGACATTACGCGTACGCTTACGCGAGACTGGTTTTACCGCCGTGCTTTGCACATAGGTGACTAGCGGGTGTCTGTTTCTCCAACTTTAGTTGAACCGAGTGTGGCTACGCCCGGTCCTTGCGAAGGTTAAAACAGCACTAACTTGACGTACTATCATTGTGGTTTTGATGCGTAGGTAAGAACGGTTCTTGCTCAGCCCGTAGCAGCCACGTAAAACTTGCAACAACAAAGTAGAGGACGTCTAACTTGTTTTTGCAGGGCATGTTGTGATGTGATATGGTCAAGACGTGATGAGATATAAGTTGTTGCATGAGATGATCATGTTTTGTTGAAGTTATCGGCAACTGGTAGAAGTCCTATGGTTGTCTCTTTGTTGCATAAGATGCAAGTGCTAAATAATTGCTTTACTTTATCGCTATGCGATAGCAATAGTTGCAAGAGCAATAGTTGGCGAAACGACCATGTGACGACACATTGATATAGATCAAGATGATGAAGATCATGGTGTCGTGCCGGTAATGATAGAGATCATAACAGTACTTTGGAGATGGATATCAAAGGCGCAAGATGATCATGGCCATATCATGTCACATATTTTGATTGCATATGATGTTTATCTGTTATACTTCTTATTCTGTTTTATTTGACGGTAGCATTTTAAGATGATCTCTCACTAATTATCAAGAAGTGTTCTCCCTAAGTATGCACCGTTGCGAAAGTTCTTCGTGCTGAGACACCATGTGATGATCGGGTGTTATAGGCTCTACGTTCAAATACAACGGGTGCAAAATAGTTGCACACTCGGAATACTCGGGTTAAACTTGACGAGCCTAGCATATACAGATATGGCCTCGGAACACGGAGACCGAAAGGTCGAGCGTGAATCATATAGTAGATATGATCAACATAGTGATGTTCACCATTGAAAACTACTCCATCTCACGTGATGATCGGACATGGTTTAGTTGATTTGGATCACGTGATCACTTAGATGACTAGAGAGATGTCTGTCTAAGTGGGAGTTCTTTTGTAATATGATTAATTGAACTTAAATTTATCATGAACTTAGTCCTGGTAGTATTTTGCAAATTATGTTGTAGATCAATAGCTCGCGTTGTTGCTTTCATATGTTTATTTTGATATGTTCCTAGAGAAAACTATGTTGAAAGATGTTAGTAGCAATGATGCTGCACAGAAGAATTATGTCTTTGATGCACCGCTAGGTGACAAACCTATTGCAGGAGCAGATGCAGATGTTATGAACGTTTGGCTAGCTCAATATGATGACTACTTGATAGTTTAGTGCACCATGATTAACGGCTTAGAATCGGGACTTCAAAGACATTTTGAACGTCATGGACCATATGAGATGTTCCAGGAGTTGAAGTTAATATTTCAAGCAAATACCTGAGTTGAGAGATATGAAGTCTCCAACAAGTTCTATGGCTAAAAGATGGAGGAGAATCGCTCAACTAGTGAGCATGTGCTCAGATTGTCTGGGTACTTCAATCGCTTGAATCAAGTGGGAGTTAATCTTCCAGATAAGATAGTGATTGATTGAATTCTCTAGTCACCATCACTAAGTTACTAGAACTTCGTGATGAACTATAGTATGCAAGGGATGATGAAAACGATTCCCGAGCTCTTCGTGATGTTGAAATCAACGAAGGTAGAAATCAAGAAAGAGCATCAAGTGTTGATGATTGACAAGACCACTAGTTTCAAGAAAAGGGCAAAGGGAAAGAAAGGGATACTTCAAGTAGAATGGAAAACAAGTTGTCACTCCCACGAAGAAGTCCAAAGCTGGACCAAAGCCTGAAACTGAGTGTTTTCTACTGCAAAGGAAATGGTCACTGGAAGTGGAAATGCCTTGAATATTTGGTGGATAAGAAGGATCGCAAAGTGAACAAGGGTATATGTAATATACAGGTTATTGATGTATGCCTTACTAGTGTTTATAGTAGCCCCTGAGTATTTGATACTTGTTCGGTTGCTAAGATTAGTAACTCGAAACAGAAGTTACAGAATAAACAGAGACTAGTTGAAGGGGAAGTGACGATGAGTGTTGGAATGGTTCCAAGATTGATATGATCATCATCACACACTCCCTATACTTTCGGGTTTAGTGTTAAACCTAAATAAATGTTATTTAGCTTTTGCGTTGAGCATGAATATGATTTGATCATGGTTATTAGAATACAGTTATTCATTTAAAGTCAGAGAATAATTGTTGTTCTATTTACATGAATAAAACCTTCAATGGTCATACACCCAATGAAAATAGTTTATTGGATCTCGATCGTAGTGATACACATATTCATAATATTGATGCCAAAAGATGCAAAGTTAATAATGATAGTGCAACGTATTTGTGACACTGCTGTTTGGGTCATATCGGTGTAAAGCGCATGAAGAAACTCCATAAAGATGGATTTTCGGAATCACTTGGTTATGAATCATTTGATGCTTGCGAACCGTGCCTTTGGGCGAGATGACTAAAACTCCGTTCTTCGAAACAATGGAATGAGCAACAAACTTGTTGGAACTAATACATACTGATGTATGCAGGCCAATGAGTATTAAGGCTCGTGGCGGGTATCGTTATTTTCTGACCTTCACAGATGATTTGAGCAGATATAGGTATATCTACTTGATGAAACATAAGTCTTAAATAGTTGAAAGGTTCAAAGAATTTCAGAGTGAAGTGGAAAATCATCGTAACAAGAAAATAAAGTTTCCGCGATCTGATCGTGAAGATGAATATTTGAGTTACGAGTTTGGTCTTCAATTAAAACAATGTGGAATAGTTTCACAGCTCACGCCACCTGGAACACCACAACGTTATGGTGTGTCTGAACGTCATAACCGCACTTTATTTGATATGGTGCGATCAATGATGTCTCTTACCGATTTACCAATATCGTTTTGGGGTTATGCATTAGAGACAGCTGCATTCACGTTAAATAGGGCACCATCTAAATCCGTTGAGATGACACCCTATGAACTGTCGTTTGGCAAGAAACCCAAGTTGTCGTTTCTTAAAGTTTGGGGATGCGATGCTTATGTGAAAAAGTTTCAACCAGATAAGCTTGAACCCAAATTGGAGAAATGTGTCTTCATAGGATACCCAAAAGAGACTGTTGGGTACACCTTCTATCACGGATCTGAGGGCAAGATTTTCGTTGCTAAATTCGGATCCTTTCTAGAGAAGGAGTTTCTCCCGAAAGAAGTGAGTGGGAGGAAAGTAGAACTTGATGAGGTAATTGTACCTTCTCCCTTATTGGAAAGTAGTTCATCACAGAAATCGGTTCCAGTGATTACTACACCAATTAGTGAGGAAGTTAATGATGATGATCATGAAATTACAGATCAAGTTGCTACCAAACCTCATAGGTCTTCCAGAGTAAGATCCGCACCAGAGTGGTACAGTAATCATGTTCTGGAAGTCATGTTACTAGACCATGATGAACCTACGAACTATGTGGAAGCGATGATGAGCCCAGATTCCATGAAATGGCTTGAGGCCATAAATCTGAGATATGATCCATGTATGAGAACAAAGTATGGACTTTGATTGACTTGCTCGATGATTAGCAAGCCATGTTAAATAAATGGATCTTCAAGAGGAAGACGGACGTTGATAGTAGTGTTACTATCTACAAAGCTCGACTTGTCGCAAAAAGGTTTTTCACAAGTTCAAGGTGTTGACTACAATGAGATTTTCTCAACTGTAGCGATGCTTAAAGTCTGTCCGAATCATGTTAGCAATTGCCACAATTTATGAAATCTGGCAAATGGATGTCAAAACTGCATTCCTTAATGGGTTTTTTAAAGAAGAGTTGTATATGATGCAACCAGAAGGTTTTGTCAATCCTAAAGGTGCTAACAAAATGTGCAAGCTCCAGAAATCCATCTATGGACTGGTGCAAGCATCTCGGAGTTGGAATATACGCTATGATAAGTTGATCAAAGCATATAGTTTTATACAGACTTGCGGTGAAGCCTGTATTTACAAGAAAGTGAGTGGGAGCACTACCGCCTTTCTGATAAATATATGTGAGTAACATATTGTTGATCAGAAATGATGTAGAATTTTTCTGGAAAGCATAAAGGAGTATTTGAAAGGAGTTCTTTAAAAGAAAGACCTCAGTAAAGCTACTTACATATTGAGCATCAAGATCTATTGAGATAGATCAAGACGCTTGATAAGTTTTTCAATAAGTACATACCTAGTCAAGATTTTGAAATAGTTCAAAATGGAACAGTCAAAGAAAGAGTTCTTGCCTGTGTTGCAAAGGTGTGAAACTTAGTAAGACTCAAATCCCGACCACAACAGAAAATAGAAAAGAATGAAAGTCATTCCCTATGCCTCACTCATAGGTTCTATAAAGTATGCTATGTACCAGACCTATTGTATACCGTGCTCTGAATTTGGCAAGGGAGTACAATAGTGATCTAGGAGTAGATCACTGGACATTGGTCAAAATTATCCTTAGTGGAATAAGGATATGTTTCTCAATTATGGAGGTGACAAAAGGTTCGTCGTAAAGGGTTACGTCGATACAAGTTTTGGCACTGATCCAGATGACTCTAAAGTCTCAATCTGGATACATATTGAAAGTGGGAGCAATTAGCTAGAGTAGCTCCGTGCAAAGCATTGTAGACATAGAATATTTGCAAAATACATACGGCTCTGAATGTGATAGACCCGTTGAATAAACTTCTCTCATGAGCAAAACATGATCATACCTTAGTACTCTTTGGGTGTAAATCACATAGTGATGTGAGCTAGATTATTGGCTCTAGTAAACCCTTTGGGCGTTCATCACATGACGATGTGAACTATGGGTATTAATCACATACAGATGTGAATATTGGTGTTAAATCACATGGTGATGTGAACTAGATTATTGACTCTAGTGCAAGTGGGAGACTGAAGGAAATATGCCCTAGAGGCAATAATAAAGTTATTATATATTTCCTCATATCATGATAAATGTTTATTATTCATGCTAGAATTGTATTAACCAGAAACATAATACATGTGTGAATACATAGACCAACATAACGTCACTAGTATGCCTCTACTTGAATAGCCCATTAATCAAAGATGGTTATGTTTCCTAACCATAGACATGTGTTGTCATTTGATTAATGGGATCACATCATTAGGAGAATGATGTGATTGACATGACCCATTCCGTTAGCCTAGCACTTGATCGTTTAGTATGTTGCTATTGCTTTCTTCATGACTTATACATGTTCCTGTAACTATGAGATTATGCAACTCCCGTTTACCGGAGGAACACTTTGGGTGCTACCAAACGTCACAACATAACTGGGTGATTATAAAGGAGTACTACAGGTGTCTCCAAAGGTACATGTTGAGTTGGCATATTTCGAGATTAGGTTTTGTCACTCCGATTGTCGGGGAGGTATCTCTGGGCCCTCTCGGTAATGCACATCACTATAAGCCTTGCAAGCAATGTAACTAATGAGTTAGTTACGGAATGATGCATTACGTAACGAGTAAAGAGACTTGCCGGTAACGAGATTGAACTACGTATTGGAGACCGACGATCGAATCTCGGGCAAGTAACATACCGATGACAAAGGGAACAACGTATGTTGTTATGCGGTTTGACTGATAAAGATCTTCGTAGAATATGTAGGAGCCAATATGAGCATCCAAGTTCCGCTATTGGTTATTGACCGAGAATAGTTCTAGGTCATGTATACATAGTTCTCGAACCTGTAGGGTCCGCACGCTTAAGGTTTTGATGACAGTTATATTATGAGTTTATGAGTTTTGATGTACTGAAGGAGTTCGGAGTCCCGGATGAGATCGGGGACATGACGAGGAGTCTCGAAATGGTCGAGACGTAAAGATCGATATATTGGATGACTATATTCAGAGTTCGGAAAGGTTTCGATCGATTCAGGTATTTTTCGGAGTACCGGAGAGTTACAGAAATTCGTATTGGGCCTTAATGGGCCATACGGGAAAGGAGAGAAAGGGCCAAAAGGGTGGCCGCACCCCTCCCCTTGGACTAGTCCGAATTGGACTAGGGAGGGGGGGCGCCCCCTTCCTTCCTTCTCCTTCTCTCTTCCCTTTCCTTCTCTCCTACTCCTACTACATGGAAGGGTTCCTAGTTCTACTAGGAAAGGGGGAATCCTACTCCCGGTGGGAGTAGGACTCCCCTAGGGCGCGCCATAGAGAGGGCCGGCCCTCCCCCTCCTCCACTCCTTTATATACGGGGGCAGGGGGCACCCCATAGACACACAAGTTGATCTTCAAGATCGTTCCTTAGCCGTGTGCGGTGCCCCCTCCACCATATTCCACCTCGGTCATATCGTCGCGGAGTTTAGGCGAAGCCCTGCGCCGGTAGAACATCATCATCTTCACCACGCCGTCGTGCTGACGGAACTCATCCCCGACACCTTGCTGGATCAGAGTCCGGGGATCTTCATTGAGCTGAACATGTGCTGAACTCGGAGGTGCCGTACGTTCGGTACTTGGATCGGTTGGATCGTGAAGACGTACGACTACATCAACCGCGTTGTCATAACGCTTCCGCTTACGGTCTACGAGGGTACATGGACAACACTCTTCCCTCTCGTTGCTATGCATCACCATGATCTTGCGTGTGCGTAGGAAATATTTTGAAATTACTACGTTCCGCAACAGTTATTTGGTTGCAGGGTTGTTTGAGAGAGACCATCTTCATCCTATGCCTCCCACGGATTGATAAACCTTAGGTCATCCACTTGAGGGAAATTTGCTACTGTCCTACAAACCTCTGCACTTGGAGGCCCAACAACGTCTACAAGGAGAAGGTTGCGTAGTTGACATCAGTCTGTAGGTATGCTCACGGGCCATCCCAAAGAAGAGGTCTCCGGATCGTCGGGCGATCTGCTACAAGAGCTGTCTCAAGTGCACGAGAGAGCTCAGCAAGCGATGCAAAGTGTCGCCCAGGCCTTATGGCCATCTGCCTCCCCTCAAGGAAGTATGGAGGAGCTTGTACAACTATTCAAGGGAGTGCGGCGGCGCTTCCGATTATGGAAGATATCGGCTTGCCGGGAAGGTGCGCAAGAGGCCTGGGCCATGGTGAAAACACGGTATACCAAGCTCGATCCGAATCATATGGCCCAGGTCGGACCTTTAGGGTCAGATGGAAAGAAATTCCTGTTAGTTTGGTATATGACCAGGTAAAAGTAGCCGCAAAATATCCTCAACAGGATTGTAAGCTAGACAACCTGTTGGACAGCATAGAAGAGGAAATTTTTGAGTCCTAGTGACTATGTACTTTCCTTGACATATTTGTCCCTAGCCGGATTGTAAAACAATTGTCATGGCAGACCTTTTCGCTTCAACCTCTGAACCTGAAGGTGCGGAGTGTTTCCGAATACTTGAGCGGCAAAACAAACCAGGGTATGCGTGGAAACCAGGCGTAGGGGTCATAGTTGCTTGAACAGACAAGTATCCGGCTAGCTATGTTATATTACATTGTGATTGTAAGAAACATCTTCTAGAGAGAATAGTTCCGTTAAGGGTTCCTTTCCCTGGGTGTGCATGCGTTAACGTGCATGTCCGAACTGTGATTGAAAAATCACAGCATACATAACATCTGGGGGTTCAAAGTTTACTGAGTAAAAAACATATTTAGTCCGCCGACCGAATATTCCCTTAACAACGCTATCTTTCAGCTTCACCCAGTCTGAGGTACACATCCGGATAACCCAGCAGTAACAATCGCAGAGATGCTCCCTTTATGCCCTAGCCGAACTAACGGGAACGTAGGGATAAGAACAGGAGCCAGGCAACCGAGCTTGGCCAAAACTGAAGTCATATCGATGCATATAATGGTGAAGAAAAGGTACATACAGCGAAAAGACACATATGTGATGAGCTTAATGCTCGGAAAATAATGATAATAAGCTTATGTACAAGAAGCCCCCGGGTATAATGGACGTACATATTTGAGGATGTGTACATCATAGGTGCATGGTCTAGCCGCACGAAAGCTTTAAGGCTAAAAAAAGAAAAAAAGAAAAGAGAGGGAAAACGAAAAATAATGGAAACAAAAGGGAGAAGGAGACAAACAAAGAGTTCAGGGCTAGGCATAGAATCTTTGGAGTCTGGCCGCGTTCCATGGGTTCGGCTCTAGGCGATTATCTGGTGCATCACGCAGGCAGTACGCTCCTCCAGTAAGAACTTTGTCAATTATGAAGGGACCCTCCCACTTGGGCTTGAGTTTGTCTTTTTCTTCTCCGACAAGCGTAGAACGAGTTCGCCAACATTATAAGTCTTGGACCGTACTTCTCTGCTTTGATATCTGCGGGCTTGCTATTGATAAAATGTGGAACGGGCTTTTGCGACGTCGCGCTCCTCCTCCAGGGCATCTAAGTTGTCTTGCCGATCAAGCTCGGCCTCTCTCTCTTCATACATGCGCACTCGAGGTGAGTCATGAATAATGTCGCAGGGTAACACAGCCTCTGCGCCGTACACCATGAAGAAAGGTGTATATCTGGTAGTGTGATTGGGCATGGTCCACAGCCCCCAGAGTACAGAGTCGAGATCCTCCACCCAATGCATGTCTGATTCTTTTAAAGACCGCACTAGTCTGGGCTTAATGCCGCTCATAAGAAGAACATTGGCTCATTCGACTTGACCGTTTGTTTGCGGGTGATAGACGGAGGCGTAATCGAGCTTAATGCCCAGATTAGCACACCAGGTTTTACTTCATCGGCTGTGAAACTGGAGCCGTTATCGGTGAGATGCTATGCGGAACACCATAACAGTGCACAACATCGGATATGAAGTCTATCACTGGTCCGGCTTCGGCGTTTTAACTGGTTTGGCCTCTATCCACTTAGTGAATTTATCCACCATGACCAACAGGTATTTTTTTCTTATGGCTTCCTCCTTTAAGGGGTCCGACCATATCGAGCCCCCATACCGCGAAAGGCTAAGTGATGGGGATTGTTTGTAGAGCAGTGGGTGGCATATGGCTCTGGTTCACGCAAAGCTGGCATCCGACGTAACGTTGGACAAGGTCCTGTGCATCTGCTTGGGCCATCGGCCAATAGAAGCCTGTACGGAAGGCCTTGCTTACAAGGGCCCGAGCCACAGCGTGGTGACCACCAAGACTGGCATGAATTTCAGCCAAGAGCTACCGCCCCTCTTCCTCGGAGATGCATCTTTGAAGTACTCTGGTAGCGCTTTTCTTGTAGAGTTCTCCGTCGTGAACCTTGTGGGCTTTCGAGCGCCGGACAATGCGGCGTGCCTCATTATGATCCTCAGGGAGTTCTCGCCTATTAAGGTAGGCCAAGAAGGGTTCGGTCCATGGGGCAACGACTGCCATGATAAGATGGGCCGACGGTGTTATTTCGGTGGCTGAGCCCCTGATGATATCGGTGTGTTCAGAATCTGGCCCTATAGTCGGATCCGGACGGGTATTGCCGCTCTCCCCTTGCCACACCATTGATGGCTTGAAGAGTCTTTCCAGAAAGATGTTAGGTGGGACGGGGTCGCGCTTGGCGCCGATGCGAGCAAGGACATCCGCCGCTTGATTACTTTCTCGAGCCACATGATGAAACTCGAGCCCCTCGAACCGAGCCGACATTTTGAGAACGGCGTTATGGTAAGCTGCCATCTTCGGATCTTTGGCATCGAAATCTCTATTTATTTGAGATATTGCGAGGTTTGAATCCCCGCGCACTTCCAGGCATTGTATGCCCATGGAGACAGCCATCCAAAGACCATGCAAAAGGCCTCGTATTAGGCTGCATTGTTGGAGTCTGTTTATAATATTTGGAGTACATACTGAACTGTATTTCCAGTGGGGGATGTTAGGACAACGCCCGCTCCTAAGCCTGCCAACATTTTGGAGCCGTCGGAGTGCATGACCCAGTTGGAATATGTGTCGTACTCTTTAGGGAGTTCGGTCTCTGTCCATTCGGCGATGAAGTCGGCCAGTACTTACGATTTAATGGCTCGGCATGGTTTGTATGTTATGTCGAATGGGAGGAGCTCAATGGACCACTTGGCAATCTGGCCCGTGGCGTCGCGGTTGCTTATTATGTCATTGAGTGGTACTTCGGAGGCCACCATGATTGATCACTCTTGAAAGTAGTGTCGTAGCTTCCGGGATGCCATGAAGACCGCGTATGCTATTTTTTGTAATGAGGGTACCGGGATTTGCATGGTGTGAGGACAGTAAATACGTAGTATACCGGCTTTTGAAACGGGAATTTGTGTCCGTCCTCTTCTCGTTCGACGACGAGCGCCGCACTCACGACTTGGTGTGTTGCTGATATGTATAATAACATGGGTTCGCCGACGTTCGGTGCGGCCAGGATTGGGTTGCTCGCTAAAAGAGCCTTTATTTCTTCCAGTCCGGCCGTTGCCACGTCCGTCCACTCGAAGTGTTCGGTGTGTCGGAGAAGGCGATAAAGTGGCAATGCTTTTTCTCCTAGTCTGGAGATAAAGCGGCTTAAAGCTGCCACACATCCGGCTAGTTTTTGGACTTGTTTAAGGTCTGTTGGCGTAGCCAACTGTGACAAAGCTTGGATTTTAGCTGGGTTCGCCTCAATTCCTCTATTGGAAACGATGAACCCAGTAGTTTTCCAGCGGGAACGCCAAAAACACACTTTTCCGTTTTGAGCTTGATGTCATATGTATGGAGGTTGTCGAATGTGAGATGCAGATCGTCTATTAACGATTCGACGTGCCTAGTTTTGATGACGACATCATTACGTACGCTTCAACTGTCTTGCCGATCTATTTTTCTATCATGTTTGAATCATGCGTTGGTAGGTGGCACCGGTGTTTTTTAGTCCGAAGGGCATAGTGTTGAAGCAGAACTGCCCATATGGGGTAATGAATGTTGTTGCGGCTTGGTCGGACTCCTTCATCTTGATTTGATGGTATCCGGAGTATGCGTCGAGGAAACACAGTGAGTCGTGTTTGGCTGTAGCATCAATAATCTGATCGATGTGAGGGAGGAGAAATGGATCCTTAGGGCAGGCCTTGTTGAGATCTTTGAAATCGACACATAGGCACCGGGATTTATCCTTCTTTGGTACCATCACCAGGTTTGCTAGCCAGTCCGGGTGTTTTATTTCTCTAATGAATCCGGCCTCGAGTAACTTGGCTAGCTCCTCCCCCCATAGCTTGTCGTTTGGGTTCGGAAAAGCGTCACAGTGTTTGCTTGACTGGTTTATATCCCTTCAATATATTGAGGCTGTGTTCGGCCAGCCTGCGTGGGATCCCTGGCATATCAGAAGGGTGCCAGGCGAATATGTCCCAATTTTCGCACGGGAACGCTTGTAGTGCGGCGTCAACCGTTGGGTCCAGCTGTGCCCCGATGGATGTTGTCTTCTTGGGGTCTGTCGGGTGGAATTGAAATTTGACTATTTCGTCTGCTGGTTTAAAGGAGGTGGATTTGGGTCGCTTGTCCAGGATCACGTCGTCCCTCTCCATCATGGAACGAAGTGCGTTTAATTCTTCGGCTGCTAGGGCTTCAAACAATGCCTCGAGGGCCAGGGTTGCGGTTTTGTTTTCGGCACGGAGTGCTATGTCCGGATCACTTGCAAGAGTGATAATACCATTGGGCCCGGGCATCTTGAGCTTCATGTACCCGTAATGAGGTATAGCTTGGAAGAGTGCAAATGCATCTCGCCCTAATAAGGCGTGATATCCACTGTTGTAAGGGGCCACTTGGAAAGTTATCTCTTCGGACCGATAATTCTCTGGCGTGCCGAATACCACGTCAAGTGTGATTTTTCCTGCGCATCACGCCTCCTGACTGGGAATGATTGCTCAGAAGGTCGTGCTACTTTGCTCAATGCGGCTCCTGTCTATTTCCATTTTGTTGAGAGTTTCCTCATAAATGAGATTAGTCCACTGCCGCCATCCATGAGCACTTTGGTAAGCCGAAAGCCGTCCACGATCGGACTGAGGACCAAGGCGGCAGGTGCCTGGACTATCTTGAATTTTGGTTTGTCACCGGCATTAAAAGTTATGGCCGTGTCATTCCAGGGGTTTATTGTTGCGACTTGGCAGACTTCAGCAAGGCCACGGAGTGCCCTTTTGCGCCTATTGTTTGAGGCGAAAGTCTCGAAGACCGTCAATATTCTGAGGCCGTCGTCTTCCATGGGGTGTTGCTCTGTGGTATTTTTGGTGAGGAGATCCTCGCCGCTCTCGTCCACTTGCCAGAGTATCCAACATGCTCTAAGGCTATGGGTTGGTATGGTATCCGGTGTTGTGTGTATTTTGCATGCCTGTCAAGCCATCCCTCCAGAACGGTTCCACGCCCCGTAATGGGCTTCGATTTCTTTACTAATGGATCACGCGACCAACGAGGGTGCATCCTTTTTGCCCGGGCGAGGGGTTGGAGGGAAGCCGGTGGCTCCCAAGGAGCTGCCTGAGTTTTCCAGGCGCTTTCCATTGTGCAGTACTTCTGTACTATGGTTGCCAAGTCAGCAAAGTGTGATACGCGACGGCGGCTAATGGCATTGAGGATTCCCTCATCCGTGCAATTGTTGCAGAATAATGAGATCGCGTCTTCATCGCGGCAATCTTTGATCTTGTCCTTGACAAGGAGGAATCAGGCCCAAAAGTGATGGACTGTTTCCTCAGACTGCTATCGTATGTACATAAGATCGCATGTATCTGTGTGGGTGGGTGGTTTTGAATCCAAACCCTGACCCAATTTGGGATCCGGAGTTTGAGAAACTTCTGGGCTTAATAGTTCGGGCTCCGGGATATCAACCGATTTTTCAGGTCCATCGTCCGACTCTAGGTTCGGAGGACGGGGCATGTCTTTCCATGGACGGGTATTCAGCTCTTTGGGCTCGGAAATCCTAACATAGTTCATCCTCAATATAGAGGAAGAGTCGTTGTATTGCTCCTCTACTACCGCTATCTGATGGGTGATCGGCGGAGATTTGATTTCTCTCTGATCGGGTTTAAGCCCAATCCGATCATAGTCTGCAGCGACCCCCAAGGCGGCGATGCGATCCAGGAGTTTGTTTAAAGATGACAACTCCGTCGGATCCATCTGTTTGGAGTATTCGGAGTCGACATGGAGGCAATTTTTGATGACCCAAGAAGTCATCGTCGGATTAACGGCCGAACGGGCAGTCATGGTAAAGCCGCCCAGACAGAGGGTTTGGCCTGAGGCCAGGGCTCCTCCGGAGGTGATATTGTCCTTGATAACAAGGCAAGCCATCAACCCTGTCTTCGACGTCATAGTGGAACTCTCAATGAAAGCACCAATGTCGGTGTCAAAACCGGCGGATCTCGGGTAGGGGGTCCCGAACTGTGCGTCTAAGGTCGATGGTAACAGGAGGCGGGGGACACAAGGTTTACCCAGGTCCGGGCCCTCTCTATGGAGGTAATACCCTACTTCCTACTTGATTGATCTTGATGAATATGAGTATTACAAGAGTTGATCTACCACGAGATCGTAATGGCTAAAAACCCTAGAAGTCTAGCCTATATGATTATGATTGTGATTGCCTCTGCGAACTCAACCCTCTGGTTTATATAGACACCGGAGGGGACTAGGGTTGTACAAAGTCGGTTACAGAGAAAGTAATCTACATATCCGAACGCCAAGCTTGCCTTCCACGCCAAGGAGAGTCCCATCCGGACACGGGAAGAAGTCTTCTGTCTTGTATCTTCATAGCCCATCAGTCAGGCCCATGTCAACAGTCCGGACGGCCGAGGACCCCTTAATCCAGGACTCCCTCACCTACTATTTTTGTGTGTTCACATGATTATGCTACTGTAGTAATCATGTTTTATAGCTTTTGTTTCAATAAAGTGCCAAGTAAAGCCTTTGGGATAGCGTGGATGATGGTTGACTTGATTCTGTGCAAAAACGGGAACTTTTACACTCAGTCCAGGAAATTTAAAAATTCACTGGAACGTGCTTTTGATCTGAATTTTTTACAAAATATTGATATACAAATTGCCTAGATTTTCCTAATTTTTAATAATTTTTGGAGTTACAGAAGTATGGAAAGTTTCCAGATTACTACAGACTGTTCGGTTTTTGACAGCTTCTGTTTTCTATGTGTTGTTTGCTCGTTTTGATGAATCTATGAGTAGTATCGGAGGGTATGAACCATGGATAAGTTGGAATACAGTAGATACAACACCAATATGAATTTATAATGAGTTCACAACAGTACCTAAGTGGTGATTTATTTTCTTATACTAATGGAGCGTACAAGTTTTTTGTTGAGTTTTGTGTTGTGAAGTTTTCAAGTTTTGGGTAAAGATTCGATGGACTATGGAATAAGGAGTGGCAAGAGCCTAAGCTAGGGATGCACAAGGCACCCCAAGGTAATATTCAAGGACAACCAAGAGCCTAAGCTTGGGGATGCCCCGGATGGCATCCTCTCTTTCGTCTTTGTTCATCGGTAACCTTACTTGAGGCTATATTTTTATTCACCACATGATATGTGTTTTGCTTGGAACATCATTTTATTTTATTTTGTTTTGCTTGTTGTTTGAATAATATCCCAAGGTCTGAAATTCTTAAATGTTAGAGAGTATTTACGTAGTTACATAATTATTTGAGTACTCGTTGATCTTCACTTATATCTTTTGGAGTAGTTTGTCATTTGCTCTAGTGCTTCACTTATATCTTTTTTGAGCACGGCGGTGGTTTTATTTTGAAGAAATTGATGAACTCTCATCCTTCACTTATATTATTTTGAGAGTCTTAAACAGCATGGTAATTTTCTTAGGTTATGAATTTAGTCCTAATATTATGGGCATCCAAGAGGGATATAATAAAAACTTTCATATAAAGTTCATTGAATACTATGAGAAGTTTGATTCTTTATGATTGTTTTGAGATATGAAGATAGTGATATTAGAGTCATGCTAGTGGGTAGTTGTGCATTTGAGAGATACTTGTGTTAAAGTTTGTGATTCCCGTAGCATGCACGTATGGTGAACCGTTATGTGATGAAGTCGGAGCATGATTTATTTTTTGATTGTCTTCCTTATGAGTAGCAGTCGGGGACGAGCGATGGTCTTTTCCTACCAATCTATCCCCCTCGGAGCATGCCCGTAGTACTTCATTTTGATAACTAATAGATTTTTGCAATAAGTATGTGAGTTCGTTATGACTAATGTTGAGTCGTTGGATTATATGTACTTTCACCCTTCCACCATTGCTAGCCTCTCTTGTGTCGCGCAACTTTCGCCAGTACCATACACCCACCATATACCTTCCTCAAAACAGCCACCATACCTACCAATTATGGCATATCCATAGCCATTCCCAGATATATTCTCCTGCAACTTTTTACCGTTCCGTTTATTATGACACGCTTCATCATCGTCATATTGCTTTGCATGATCATGTAGTTGACATAGTATTTGTGGCAAAGCCACCTTTCATAATTCTTTCATACATGTCACTCTTGATTCATTGCACATCCCGGTACACCGCCGGAGGCATTCACATCGAGTCATATTTTGTTCTAAGCATTGAGTTGTACTTTTTTGAGTTGTAAGTAAATAAAAGTGTGATGATCTTCATTATTAGAGCATTGTCCCATGTGAGGAAAGGATGATGGAGGCTATGATTCCCCAACAAGTACGGATGAGACTTCGGACGAAAAATAAAGAAAAAAATGGAAAAATAGAAAAAAGAAAAAAATGATGAGAGAAAAAGAGAGAAGGGCCAATGTTACTATCCTTTTTCCACACTGTGCTTCTGTAGCGACCAGACCTCAAACGGTCTGATCTCTATGCTTACGTGTCATCCCTGGATCGGTATGCTGACACACACAGTACTCGAGGATTTATAACAGAGGTAAATCACATGTATAAAGTAACGTAAATACCATTACCTCAATCCAAAATAGCGGAAGCAACAAGGTTGTGGATTCCCATCAACACCAACGGCAAAGTTGAGTATAGGAAATCGTAACCCTAACGTATCACTTACTCGTCGTCTGAAAAGTCTGCAACATGAAACGTTGCAGCCCGAAAACGGGTCAGCACATGGAATATGCTGGCAATGTAACACATAGAGAGTAATGAAAGAATAAGCTATACTACATGCATATATGGCTGGTGGAAAGCTCTATGGTTACAGTTTTGCGTAAAGCCAATTTTTCCCTACTGCAAAGGAATAAATTTATTTAACTATCATGGTGGTTGTTAAACATTGAGAATGGTTGACAGCATTCTCAATCCCAATTAAAAAGTACTCATTAACAAACCCAACAATATTAAATTAGAGTAACATGTTGAGATTCACATGATATTCAAGTACTAGATACTCAAGATGTCCATAACCGGGGACACGGCTAATCATGATTAGTTTGTACACTCTGCAGAGGTTTGCGCACTTTTCTCCACAAGACTCGATCGCCTCCGTTTGGTTTCTCGCACTACATGGTGTTTGAGAAACGGATGACCGAGACATAGTCTTTCAGAAGCGCTAGCACCTTACGATGGGAAGACCCGTACACCTACATCCCCTACATCTGCTAGTCCACCACTATAAGAGTTCGCATGACTTAGTCAACTATGCCAGAGCCCATAATGGCTTGTGGCTGTACACGGAAGTTTCTAGCATTAATTATCTTATGATCCCTTTGAGCCTGGGTGGCGGTCCATAGGAAAATCACACGGTACCCCCGGGATTTCCAAAAAAACAGGCAATCACTGGATACCCCAGGTGCCTCAATCCACCCAGATGTGTATTTAAGTTGCCACCTTAGATAAACCATTAATTAACAATCTCACATCTGTCATGGATATTCACTCACCCAATCCACGTCTACTAGCATAGCATGGCATAATAAGCAAACGTAGAAGTAACTCCCAAAGGTTTCATAAGTAAAATAGGTAATAGGTACTACCTCATCTACTTCCCATCCCACAATTTAATTAGATCCTACTCATGCAATGTTTGAGGATTGATCTAATGCATAAAAACTGGGTAGTAGAAAAGGTATGATCAAGTGTTACTTGCCTGCAATGTTGATGAAGATGATTCGCACTCAACTCCTGATAGTTCTATTCGTCACACTCCGGTCAATCTATCGTGAGCAAGCAATAGTAACCACACATAAGCAATCACTCAAAAGATCGAAAAGAACGAAGAGTACGATTCGGAAAACATCAAAACCAAACAAATGACTCTTGCAGCATAAAACAATTTCTAACAGTACCAAAACTATGTGTATTTGGCCTTATCAGAAAGTTTAGTTCAAGAGCTTCGATTTGAAAAAAGAATCAACTCAAACGGAGTTATAAAACTCAAGTTATGATCAAACGAAGTTCAAATACAAATCTAATCTAATTCAAATTTTTAAACTTTCAAAAACATGTTTGAGTTGTTTTACTGGATAGAGGAGATCATAACGAAGAAGTGGGCGTTGGTGTCGTTGGATTTGGACTAGCGAGTAAAAAATAGTGAGGGTTTGAAGATTATGGACTAATCTGTAAATAAAATCATCACGGATAGGTCCCTGGCCGAAATTAAAAATAAAAGAAAAACTCTAAATAACGAACGTTCGTTTATAAGATCTAGACAGTGGACGTTCGCTGTTTAATAAAACCTAAAAAAACAGATCCCGTCTAGGGTTTAAAAACAACTGAAGTGAAAGAAAACCGGATCAGACCGGGGTCGGTTTATACCGGTTCGGGTGGTCCTTCGTCGAAGACCGGCGGCGGATCTCCGGCGGCTTCCTGCTGTGGCGGGCGGCGGCGAGGAGCGGGGCGACGGCTGCGGGCGTCGGCGGCGACGGCGAGGTAGCGGGGAAGGGGCGGCGCATCGAGGCGCGTCTGGAGGTGGGGTCGGCGGCGGCCGAGGCGGGCGGCGGCGGCGGTGGCTCAGATGCGGCGAGAGGCGAGGCGAGAGGAGGAAAAGAGGGGCGGCGACTCGGGGCTGGCCTTTTAAAGGGGTAGGGGAGGAGGTGGCGTGGAGGAGGGGGCAAGAGAAGGGAGGAGGAGTCCGGGCGGACTCGGCGGCGGTCGCCGACGTGCGGCAGTGGGACTCCTGCCCGGGGTCGGTGACGAGTGCGGCTGGGCTGGGCCGCGGCCTGGCTGGGAGCTGGGCCGGCCCAGTTCGGCGGCGGACATTTTTTTTTAAAACATTTATCCGCACAAACCAAAATAAAACAAAATAAACAGAAATATTATATAGGCATATAATATATCAAAATTTGCAGAAAAAGATTTCCTACAACATGGACATGTTTATAAATTCAAATAAAATCCTCACAAATTAAGATAATTCAAAGAGTGCTACTGCTCTAATAAAATCCAACAAAAATCATTTTAAAAATACCAAAATTAATTCAAATTTATTTCTCTCCAATTTTCTGATGTAGGGAATCATGTTACCCTATTTTCCATATATTTTATTTTTTGAAGAAAAATAATTTGAATAAAACTCAAATAACTCCAATTTGAAAATAAAATTCAAAAGAACTTTGAATTTAATTCTTTTAAAACTCCCAACTCATATTTCATATGTTTTGAAGAAGTCATTTTATCTTCACTCGTGAAGATCATTGAGTTGCATAAAGTTCCTGGGTTGGAAATATTTTCCAAATGAAATTCAAATATTTTCAACACCCCTTGTCATTTAAATAAATGGAAGAAGTCATGTCATCTTCTCTCCAGGGTTTTGTGATGAAAAGAATTTGAATTCACGAAGATCATAAAAGCAAAAATGAAAGTTTTGGGAAAGTCCTTTTATTCCCTCTCATTTAACTTTCAAAAAGTTTCGAATTTCACTCAGTCAATCACACAACAATCAAACAACCAATCAATCTATCTATTTATTATAACATTCCAAAATTTAGAATTTTGGGATGTTATAAACCTACCACCCTTAAAATGAATCTCGTCCTCGAGATTCGGAGAGGCTAGCAAGAAATAGGTTAGGGTTTGGGGTCTTCAAAATCCAACGTTCGTCTCCGGGGTCTCGGGTGCTACCACCCTTAGAAGCATCGTTACAGTTCCGTCAAAACTCTTATACTCCATCCTTATTGTTGGCAGTGTCGATCTTCTCAGATCCTCTGAAAAATTTCCTTCTCTGGCTCTTCCGGTAGCGGCATAACCTTTTTCCTCAATACTTCTGTCCTTTCATATTGGTAAGGTTATTCTGACACTGGGTCTTCTTGGCTGACGGGTCTGGCGCCAATGCTAAACAACTATCGATATCTCATGGTGGTCAACAATTTATGGGTTCTCCAGCAGAAAACGGGTCTGGGTTGAACCTCACCGTATATCCTACGATTGGCAACAGCTGTCGTGTACCAGAAAAAAATACTTATACCATTCTAAGGTTTAAACAAGGTTTTGATCGTCGTCTCTCTACTATAGGTAAGTCACTCAGATTTACCATCCCACATAGCAAGGCGAACAATAAGAGTAAGTCGGTATGGTGATCAATCCATCCCGCACCCAAATCATTATCTTGTATATGGTTTAGCGAATCTCGCATTCTAACACTCGGTCATCCTCACAAGCATTGCAGAATGTCTCTTGTCGACGAACCAAGTTCGGATAAATCCATTGATTCTGCAAGCCAACAAACATCTATCGTTTCTTCACAACTCTCAGGTTTGGCGTTGCTCCTATAAAATCGTCGGTGGGTAAAGGCATAACTTCTTCTAGGGTTTTTCCTTCAGCAAGAGCGTGCTTGCTTCTTGGCAGGTCCGGGGGCCTGTGGGTTATGGCCCATCTCATCACTTGTAAACCTTGAAATCATCCTCTGGGCAACTGATTGTTATTCCAACATCCAACTTCCTAGCATTCTTAATTCCATCCGATTGTATTGTCTCCCTTCCTTCGGTTGTACCAAACCAAGACGTGATTACTCAGACTTATCATGGAATTTCCATTGATCCATATTTCCAACATCATACCTCCTTTATATCCAATAGAAATTCATCTCTTCATCCTCGTGGGATATCCAACATACCGAGATAAAACTTATACTTATGAAGTCCATACTCCATTTCATGGAACATCATTATCCTTTCCAGGGTCAAGCATCCTTACAGGGGAATATTGGCCATCTCTGCATGGCACTTCTTCAACTGGGAAACGTGAAACATATCATGAACTTCTGACAGTCCTTCGGGTGACTCCAACTTGTTGGCCACTTCTCCCATACGCTCCAAACTTGGTATGGTCCTACAAATCTCGGGGCTAACTTTCCTTCATTCCAAATCATTTAACTCCTCGCAGAGGGGACACACGAAGACATGCTCTATCTCCAATTTCATAGACTTCCTCCTTGCATTTTTGAGTCTGCATAACTCTTCTGCCAAACTGAGCTACCTTCAGTCTATCTCGAATCCACTTAACATTCTCTTCTCAATCCTTGATCATATTTGGTCCAATCAACTGACGGTCTCCAACTTCATCCCACATCAACGGTGTCTGGCACCTTCTTCCATACAAAGCTTCAAAAGGGGCCATCTTCAAACTGGCTTGGTAACTGTTGTTGTATGAGAACTCCACGTAAGGTGGATTATCATCCCTACTAGATCCATAATCTAGCGTACACACTGTCAACATGTCCTCCAGAATCTGATTGACTCTCTCGGCCTATCAATCTGTCTGCGGATGAAAGGCTATACTGAACTCTAGCCTAGTACCCAAAGTGTGGCGCAGCTGATTCCAAAACTTTGAGGTAAACCGTGTTCCTCTATCGATGGTCCTCGGAACTCCATGCAGACATACATCCTGGTCAAATATATCTTGGCCAACTTCACACTTGTATAGGTGGTATTCATTGGGATAAAGTGAGCCACTTTGGTCAAGCGAATCAACTACTACCCAGATAGATTCATATCCCAATCGGGTTCTGGGAAATCCGGTAATGAAATCCATGCCAAGCTTATCCCACTTCCATTTGGGTATCGGCATAGGCTATAGTAATCCTGCTGGCTTCTGATGCTCTGCTTTTACTCTCTCTAGCATACATCACCTACATACTCCGCAATATCCTTCTTCATACCAGTTCACCATAAACTCTCCTTCAAATCCAAATACATCTTGGTGTTTCCAGGGCGAATCGAGTATGGTGAGTCATGAGCCTCCTTAAGTATTAACTTCCTGATTTTTGCATTATTGGGCACATATACACGGCCTCGAACCATAAGGTGTCGTGCTCATCCTTACGAAAACCTTTGGCCTTTCCTTTGCTCATCCTCTCTTTTACCTCAGCAATCTCTTTGTCATCCTTCTGAGCTTCACGGATCTTTCCCAACAATGTAGACTGAACTTCCATTGTTGCAACAAAACCTTTGGGAACAATCTCCAACCGAAGTTCCCTGAGATCCTCCGCTAACTCCTTAGGTAATCCTCCGATTATGATGGTATTTGTCCTTGTTTTCTTTATGGTTGTGTCCTATTTCTCCACAAAGCTTGTATGCACAAGGTTTCTTCATATCCTTTCCATAAGGCCTCAACTTCTGGGACACAAGACTAAGACTTTAGCAAAGTCAACTTAAATTCTCTCCAAGTGGTTACTCTTTGCCATCCATTGATGGTTTGGTACATCCTCCACCAAGTAGCAGCACCTCTTTCAAAACACTGAAGAGCATGTTGGGTCATATCCTTTCTGGCTTTAGGGTTATTCTTCATGTGATCCTCCATGTTCTGAATCCATTGGTCCATCTCCAATTGACTCATTGTTCCAGAAAATATGAGCTCATCTCCATTCATCCTCTATTGGGTCCATGGGTTTGGGGTGGGATAAGAGAGATCGAGAGGGATGCACACAATACAAACAATAGTTTTGAAAAGACAGATTTTATTGTGGCTGTCGGAAAAACAACAAACAAATGACAGCTCACAATCGTCGCATCTAACGTAGGTACAACGGGGTTTGGTCTGCTAAAGGTCAATAAATCTCAACGTCATCAACTCTTCAAGTCTTGGTCATGTCTCCGATGGCTCCTTCTGATCATGCTTGTCCTTCTCAAGTTCTTTCGCCAAATCATCTCTATTGACGCAAAGTCTATCATGACGTCCTTTAACCTTTTTTTGGAGTTGCGTTCCAAACTTCCGGGTTTCAACATCCTTGGCATGAACCATGCCCTGTTGTCCTTCAGTTCCTGACGGATCTTCGGTATCTCGAGGTCTTACTCCTCCAGCTTGGCTACTTTCAGCTTCAAGGTCCTGAGTTCTTCACAAAATGATCCCTTATCAAATATAGCTTCCTGCATGTCCACCTTAAACTTCCTGATGTAATTCTTTAGATCCTGGTGATACACCAGCTAAGGTCTAAACTTCATCCTTTGCTGACAAATGCTCCATCAGCCTTCTACCATCCAATCCTTCCATGCATCTGCATGCTTAACTCCGCATGGTGACAATAGCATAACGGGTAATAACACCATGGTCAGTCGTGTCTATGCTCATGTTACTGCCATGAGCTTTTATTCCATAATTGATATCTCCTGTCTTAGGGTTTTCCTTGACGTAAACTTCAAATTATAAGGCTCCATGTTCCGGTCTTTCTTCGATACACCTTGATCTCGGGTATTGACAACTTCCATAGTCTGCCAAGTTCCATAAGGGTAGCCTTTCTAGGTTATACTAAATCTGGAAATTCTTCATAGCCTCCAATTCCTCATAGTCTTCGGAGTTTCAACTGTTGCAGTTTTCCAATTATAATGCTCAGTAAAATCCTCTTCATTCCGAATGGTCTTAGTTGTCCGATATCTTGTACTCCTTGGAGTGGTCTCATCAGTCGAATCTCCATGGGGTCAAAAGGGGAAAGGGATATGGTCTCACTAAAAGGAATATTTGAATAAGCTCAGAAGAGACGAGAGGTAAAAGATTCTTTTGAAAAGAAAGTTGTAGAGAAAAATCTTTCCTATGGGCTTGCCAGTTTCTAGGGTCACGTCCTACAGTCAACATGTGCTCTGATACCATCTTGTAGCGACCAGACCTCAAATGGTCTGATCTCTGTGCTTACGTGTCATCCCTGGATCGGTATGCTGACACACACAGTACTCGAGGATTTATAACAGAGGTAAATCACATGTATAAAGTAACGTAAATACCATTACCTCAATCCAAAATAGCGGAAGCAACAAGGTTGTGGATTCCCATCAACACCAACGGTAAAGTTGAGTATAGGAAATCGTAACCCTAACGTATCACTTAATCGTCGTCTGAAAAGTCTGCAACATGAAACGTTGCAGCCCGAAAATGGGTCAGCACATGGAATATGCTGGCAATGTAACACATAGAGAGTAATGAAAGAATAAGCTATACTACATGCATATATGGCTGGTGGAAAGCTCTATGGTTACAGTTTTGCGTAAAGCCAATTTTTCCCTACTGCAAAGGAATAAATTTATTTAACTATCATGGTGGTTGTTAAACATTGAGAATGGTTGACAGCATTCTCAATCCCAATTAAAAAGTACTCATTAACAAACCCAACAATATTAAATTATAGTAACATGTTGAGATTCACATGATATTCAAGTACTAGATACTCAAGATGTCCATAACCGGGGACACGGCTAATCATGATTAGTTTGTACACTCTGCAGAGGTTTGCGCACTTTTCCCCACAAGACTCGATCGCCTCCGTTTGGTTTCTCGCACTACATGGTGTTTGAGAAACGGATGACCGAGACATAGTCTTTCAGAAGCGCTAGCACCTTACGATGGGTAGACCCGTACACCTACATCCCCTACATCTGCTAGTCCACCACTATAAGAGTTCGCACGACTTAGTCAACTATGCCAGAGCCCATAATGGCTTGTGGCTGTACACGGAAGTTTCTAGCATTAATTATCTTATGATCCCTTTGAGCCTGGGTGGCGGTCCATAGGAAAATCACACGGTACCCCCGGGATTACCAAAAAAACAGGCAATCACTAGATACCCCAGGTGCCTCAATCCACCCAGATGTGTATTTAAGTTGCCACCTTAGATAAACCATTAATTAACAATCTCATATCTGTCATGGATATTCACTCACCCAATCCACGTCTACTAGCATAGCATGGCATAATAAGCAAACGTAGAAGTAACTCCCAAAGGTTTCATAAGTAAAACAGGTAATAGGTACTACCTCATCTACTTCCCATCCCACAATTTAATTAGATCCTACTCATGCAATGTTTGAGGATTGATCTAATGCATAAAAACTGGGTAGTAGAAAAGGTATGATCAAGTGTTACTTGCCTGCAATGTTGATGAAGATGATTCACACTCAACTCCTGATAGTTCTATTCATCACACTCCGGTCAATCTATCGTGAGCAAGCAATAGTAACCACACATAAGCAATCACTCAAAAGATCGGAAAGAACGAAGAGTACGATTCAGAAAACATCAAAACCAAACAAATGACTCTTGCAGCATAAAACAATTTCTAACAGTACCAAAACTATGTGTATTTGGCCTTATCAGAAAGTTTAGTTCAAGAGCTTCGATTTGCAAAAAGAATCAACTCAAACGGAGTTATAAAACTCAAGTTATGATCAAACGAAGTTCAAATACAAATCTAATCTAATTCAAATTTGAGTTGTTTTACTGGATAGAGGAGATCATAACAAAGAAGTGGGCGTTGGTTTCGTTGGATTTGGACTAACGAGTAAAAAGTAGTGAGGGTTTGAAGATTATGGACTAATCTGTAAATAAAATCATCACAGATAGGTCCCTGGACGAAATTAAAAATAAAAGAAAAACTCTAAATAACGAACGTTCGTTTATAAGATCTAGACAGTGGACGTTCGCTGTTTAATAAAACATAAAAAAACAGATCCCGTCTAGGGTTTTATAAAAACCGAAGTGAAAGAAAACCGGATCGGACCGGGGTCGGTTTATACCGGTTCGGGTGGTCCTTCGTCGAAGACCGGCGGCGGATCTCCGGCGGCTTCCCACGGCGGCGGGCGGCGGCGAGGAGCGGGGCAACGGCTGCGGGCGTCGACGGCGACGGCGAGGTAGCGGGGAAGGGGCGGCGCATCGAGGCGCATCTGGAGGTGGGGTCGGCGGCGGCCGAGGCGGGCGGCGGCGGCGGCTTTCGATGGCGGCGGCGGCGGCTTTCGATGGCGGTGGCGGCGGCTCAGATGCGGCGAGAGGCGAGGCGAGAGGAGGAAAAGAGGGGCGGCGACTCGGGGCTGACCTTTTAAAGGGGCAGGGGAGGCGGTGGCGTGGAGGAGGGGGCAAGAGAAGGGAGGAGGAGTCCGGGCGGACTCGGCGGCGATCGCCAGCGTGCGGCAGTGGGACTCCTGCCCGGGGTCGGTGACGAGTGCGGCTGGGTTGGGCCGCGGCCTGGCTGGGAGCTGGGCCGGCCCAGTTCGGCAGCGGACTTTTTAAAAAAAAAATTATCCGCACAAACCAATATAAAACAAAATAAACATAAATATTATATAGGCATATAATATATAAAAATTTGCAGAAAAAGATTTCCTACAACATGGACATTTTTATATATTCAAATAAAATCCTCACAAATTAAGATAATTCAAAGAGTGCTACTGCTCTAATAAAATCCAACAAAAATCATTTTAAAAATACCAAAATTAATTCAAATTTATTTCTCTCCAATTTTCTGATGTAGGGAATCATGTTACCCTATTTTCCATATATTTTATTTTTTGAAGAAAAATAATTTGAATAAAACTCAAATAACTCCAATTTGAAAATAAAATTCAAAAGAACTTTGAATTTAATTCTTTTAAAACTCCCAACTCATATTTCATATGTTTTGAAGAAGTCATTTTATCTTCGCTCGTGACAATCATTGAGTTGCATAAAGTTCCTGGGTTGGAAATATTTTCCAAATGAAATTCAAATATTTTCAACACCCCTTGTCATTTAAATAAATGGAAGAAGTCATGTCATCTTCTCTCCAGGGTTTTGTGATGAAAAGAATTTGAATTCACGAAGATCATAAAAGCAAAAATGAAAGTTTTGGGAAAGTCCTTTTATTCCCTCTCATTTAACTTTCAAAAAGTTTCGAATTTCACTCAATCAATCACACAACAATCAAACAACCAATCAATCTATCTATTTATTATAACATTCCAAAATTTAGAATTTTGGGATGTTACAACTTCAAAGTAGCACCATGATCTTCATAATAGAGAGTCTCCTATTTTGTCACTTTTATATACTAGTGGGAATTTTTCATTATAGAACTTGGCTTGTATATTCCAATGATGGGCTTCCCTACGTCTTCGTGAGCAAGCGAGTTGGATGCACACCCACTTAGTTTCTTTCTGAGCTTTCATACACTTATAGCTCTAGTGCATCTGTTGCATGGCAATCCCCACTCACTCACATTGATATATATTGATGGGCATCTCCACAGCCCATTGATACGCCTAGTTGATGTGAGACTATCTCCTCTTTTTGTCTTCTCCACAACCACCATATTCTCTTCTACCATAGTGCTATATCCATGGCTCACGCTCATGTATTGCGTGAAAGTTGAAAAAGTTTGAGAACATCAAAAGTATGAAACAATTGCTTGGCTTGTCATCGGGGTTGTGCATGATTTCAGTATTTTGTGTGATGAAGATGGAGCATAGCCAGACTATATGATTTTGTTGGGATAAGCTTTCTTTGGCCATGTTATTTTGAGAAGACATAATTGCCTTGTTAGTATGCTTGAAGTATTATTGTTTTTATGTCAATATTAAACTTTTGTTTTGAATCTTATGGATCTGAATAGTCTTGCCACAATAAAGAAAATTACATTGATAAATAAGTTAGGTAGCATTCCACATCAAAAATTCTGTTTCTATCATGTACCTACTCAAGGACGATCAGGAATTAAGCTTGGGGATGCTTGATACATCTCCAATGCATGCTATTATATTATCCATCTTGGATGTTTTATATGCATTTGTATGATATTTTATATGATTTTTGGGACTAACCTATTAACCTAGAGCCCAGAGCCAGTTTCTGTTTTTTCCTTGTTTTTGAGTATCGCAAAAAAGGAATATCAAACAGAGTCCAACTAACCTAAAAATTTACGGAGATTATTTTTGGACCAGAAGAAGCCCATGGAGCATCGGAGATGGACCAGAAGAGTCCCGAGGCCACCACGAGGGTGGAGGGTGCGCCTTACCCCCTGGGCGCGCCCCCCTACCTCGTGGCTGCGTCGTAGACCCCCCCCCCCCCTGACGTGAAACCGATGCCAAAATTCCTATAAATACAGAAACCCCCGAAAAGAAACCTAGATCAGGAGTTCCGCCGCCGCAAGCCTCTGTAGCCACCAAAAACCAATCGGGACCCTATTCCGGCACCTTGCCGAAGGGGGGATCCATCACCGGTGGCCATCTTCATCATCCTGGCGCTCTCCATGACGAGGAGGGAGTAGTTCACCCTCGGGGTTGAGGGTATGTACCAGTAGCTATGTGTTTGATCTCTCTCTCTCTCTCTCTCTCTCTCTCTCTCTCTCTCTCTCTCGTGTTCTTGATTTGGCACAATCTTGATGTACCGCGAGCTTTGCTACTATAGTTGGATCTTATGATGCTTCTCCCCCTCTACCTTCTTGTAATGGATTGACTTTTTCTTTTGAAGTTATCTTATCGGATTGAGTCTTTAAGGATTTGAGAACACTTGATGTATGTCTTGCATGTTCTTATCTGTGGTGACAGTGGGATATTCACGTGATCCACTTGATGTATGTTTTGGTGATCAACTTGCGGGTTCTGTGACCTTGTGAACTTATGCATAGGGGTTGGCACACATTTTCGTCTTGAATCTCTGGTAGAAACTTTGGGACACTCTTTGAAGTTCTTTGTCTTGGTTTGAATAGATGAATCTGAGATTGGGTGATGCATATCGTATAATCAAACCCGCGGATACTTGAGGTGACATTGGAGTATCTAGGTGACATTAGGGTTTTGGTTGATGTGTGTCTTAAAGTGTTATTTTAGTACAAACTCTAGGGTTGTTTGTGACACTTCTAGGAATAGCCTAATAGATCGATCAGAAAGAATAACTTTGAGGTGGTTTCATACCCTACAATAATCTCTTCGTTTGTTCTCTGCTGTTAGTGACTTTGGAGTGACTCTTTGTTGCATGTTGAGGGATTGTTATATGACCCAATTATGTTATCATTGTTGAGAGAACTTGCACTAGTGAAAGTACGAACCCTAGGCCTTGTTTCGAAGCATTGCAATACCGTTTACGCTCACTTTTGCTACTAGTTACCTTACTGTTTTTATTTTTCAGATTACAAAAACCTATGTGTACCATCCATATTGCACTTGTATCACCACTCGTCGCCGAACTAGTGCACATATACAATTTCCCATTGTATTGGGTGTGTTGGGGACACAAGAGACTCTTTGTTATTTGGTTGCAGGGTTGTTTGAGAGAGACCATATCCATCCTACGACGCCCACGAATTGATAAGCCTTAGGTCATCCACTTGAGGGAAATTTGCTACTGTCCTACAAACCTCTGCACTTGGAGGCCCAACATCGTCTACAAGAAGAAGGTTGCATAGTAGACATCAATGTCCGGGATCTCAACCGGGACTCCGAGCAACATTCGGTTACCTATGCACATATCCCAATACTACTCTAGCGTTATCGAACGTTAAGCATGCAGACCCTACGGGTTTGAGAATCATGTTGACATGACCGAGACACCTCTCCGGTCAATAACCAATAGCGGGACCTGGATGCCCATATTGGTTCCTACATATTCCACGAAGATCTTTGTCGGTTGAACCACGATGTCAAGGATTCAGTCAATCTCGTATGCAATTCCCTTTGTCTGACGATATGTTACTTTCCCGAGATTCGATCGTCGATATCTCCATACCTAGTTCAATCTCGTTACCGGCAAGTCTTTTTACTCGTTCCATAATAAAAGATCATGTGACTAACTCATTAGGCACATTGCTTGCAAGCTCTTTACGATGTTGTATTACCGAGAGGGCCCAGAGATATCACTCCGTCACACGGAGCAGCAAATTCCAGTCTCGATCCGTGCCAACTCAACAGACACCTTCTACCTGTAGAGAACCTTTATGATCACCCAGTTACGAAGTGATGTTTGGATACACATTAAGCATTCCTCCGGTGTCAGGTAGTTGCATGATCTCATGGTCTAAGAAACAGATACTTGACATGATGAAAGTTGTGCAAATAACTAAATGATCTGATGTTAAGCTTACGGTTGGGTCTTTGTCCATCACATCATTCTCCTAATGATGTGATCCCGTTATCAAATGACAACTCATGTATATGGTTAGGAAACCTTAATCATCTTTGATCAACGAGCTAGTCTAGTAGAGGCATACTAGGGACACGGTGTAGTTTATGCATTCACACATGTATTTAAGTTTCCGGTCAATACAATTCTAGCATGAACAATAAACATTTATCATGAACAGGAAATATGATAATAACCATTTTATTATTGCCTCTAGGGCATATTTCCAACAAGAAGAAGGGGAAGGAGGAAGCGCACTGCAACTATCTGATCTGGTAGCGTCTCTGGTGCCGGTGCCGCCGGCGCTAAATGGAGAGAAGGAGAGAAGGTCGGGGTGAGAGAGACAAAGAGAGCTCGCTTAACGTTTCGCGAGAGGTTTGCTTCCACGATAAGGGCCGCGTGGGTCATTTCCCAGCGATTTCCACGGGGTTTGGGAGGGATTTGGCCTAGACCGGGTCCAACCGAAGACGCATATAAGACAGGCCTGGATCCAACCCTGGCCGAGGGCCCAATATCGGCGGGGATTGTTTTAAATGAACAAGGCCTAAGGGTATCTCTCCCACATAGCTACCCTCTGATCCTGGTCTAATTGGTCTAAAGGTTTAGACTCCTGATTAGACAGGCTCTAGCCCTTCTTCATGGATGTCGAAGTGCTGCCGGATTACTACTTTGGAACACGTGGATACCTCGAAGGGGTCGTACACTTTGACTATATATCGGCGGATCGTCTTGGAGAAATTCTCACGGCTGGGAGGTATAACCTAACTGCGGGAATCATCACGCTTCACCAACTTCTTAACTGTTCTCGGTACTCTGCTAGTTGATGAGTTTGATCATTACCGGCCATCTCTATAATGTTCCTGAGTATGATCGTGTAGCATAAAAAAAAATTGTTGCGTAACACGTTCCCCTACAGATGATGTTTCTAATGTTAATTTTCACCACATGGGTGATCCTATCAACCTCCCACAATGAGACGCTGATGAGTTTTGAGGTTTTTCTCTAAATGTGTCAGATGCATGGGAAAGCAGAAGCTTATCACTGGTTTCTCTGATTTCCAAGTTGTTTCCTGTAATCATGTTTGCAATTTGGTGGCTGCTCATGTACTTGACTCCCATGGTGCCCGTATCGCCCAGGGTAGTGGCACAACGCTAACCTGGAAAGAAGGCGACCCATTTCTAGTCGACGCAGAAAACAGGCGACCAAATACATGTTCAGCCAGCGTGGAATTCAAAGTTCAAAGTGACAGGAACAAAGTCAGTCAGCGTGGAAATCCCGTGCCAGTTACCGTTCTCACAGGTCAGTCAGCGTGGAATCCCAAAGCAGTAACCGTTCACACAAAGAGCAACACCGCCACACAATCCCTGGTCCAAAGCACAGCATTTGTGTGCCCCAATGGCTACAAGGACTTGGATTCTGCTTATTGCTTCCACACAGGTGGAGCTTCTGTAATTTCCCATTGCATTGCATTCTATAGTATGTAACAGCTGTGTGATGTTGGTACAGACCAATGTTCCTTAACAATGAAGAGGATGGCACAACAAGTTACAACCAAGGCAAGGAACTACTGGCCGATAATTTGGTGGAAAAAAACGGCAATATGGGACAGCTACCATAAATTAAGGTGTAATGTGTCAAGCCCAAATAAAATCCGCACTTGACTGCGGGTGCACCAGACGCACTTGACTTCGCCCAAGTTAAGATTAACCAACTCAGGGCGGAGTTGCTGCAGTTCTATCCGAATCAGCGTGAAGGAAGCACCCATCTAACAAGGAAAATGCAGGGCCATTCGAGCACTCAGTCGTCTCCAAATAAAGTGGAGAGGACCAGGTCTTGCACAAAGGTCGCCCTGCTTGTGGCTTGTTTCCGCTTTTGTTCCCTTTCCTCACTTGTGAGGGACGAGTCAATACTGCCATGGAAAAATACAATTTAAGTTTGCAGATCGAATGAGGGAAATAGAAGTCGCTAAAAACGGAATAAAGAATGTATATTTGAGGGATTCTATAAAGCTGCTTTGGGGGCACAATACTTGAGCACATATATGACTGAAGTGTAACTACAGAGTTATAGGACAAGGAATCCTTTTGCCTCAAATGGTCCAAATGCACTGTCTCTAAACATCAAAGCTAAACTTATAAGATGTGTGTATTCTCATGATTACGGCTACTCTATATGTTATCCAATAGTTTCTTTTTGGGGGAATAAAGAATATAGTTACTGAAGAAACAGTTTTGGCTATGTGAAACTATTAGACTCGGCTAGCAATAGCTTACTGAAAGAACAAGGAGCAATTCGAAATAAGAGAACTGCTGCTCACAAATGCAGTGAAATTTTCCAATAGCAGGAGAGGAATTATTTCCAGATGCAAAGCCATGGAATCGGTTCAAACAATAACTAGGATATTCGGATTTGGATCACAACAGGACTAGATTTGATTTTGAGAATCTATCTTATTTTTGTCGTAAAAAGTGTGTAAATCGTGTGCAGGTAATAGATTTAAAATGATTCACAGGAATAAAACCGGTAGGATAATTGGCCTGATACCAGGATAATTATATATACCTTGATTCCCAAGGTTGAGGAGGTGCCTCCTTAAGAATTGAAGTATCATCTAGAACCGGAACTGATGATTTCGATGGTTCTTCGGCATCTGATGTTGCAAAACCCAGGCCAAACGATGAAAGCAGTGGATCAGCATAAATATTTGTAGTGGCGGTGGTGGTGTTCCTTGACCTATGACTATGACCGCCTCCTAGAAGCGCCTGCAAATGAGCATCACGTAGATCTCGGCTCAGTAAAGAAAGTGCACGGCGCTCGGGAATAACGAATCTGCGCAACCGGCTGCCATTCTGTAGATGCCAAGAATAAAAAGGGCATCAGAAACCTTACTGACTTGACAGAAACATTGTTTTTAGCCAAGTTATCCATGAGAAATTAGCATAAGCATGTACAAGAGAAGGAGAGAGAAACCTTGAACAAGTAACCATGATGCATGGTGATATGATTTAGCATATCTCTTGTAATCTTTTCAGAGCAGATGGGGCAAGGCTGAAATAAGAATGGAAAAATAATTAGGGGAAGATATAAAAAAACAATATGTTTGAACAGTCTGACTTTATGACAAAAACAACATAATATGCTAAATTTAACATAAGTAGCTATTTTAGCTGCCAGGAAGTTTGCAGTTAATCTCTGGAATATTTATTGGAAATGGACAATCTCTGGAACGTGAGTTTCAGGTAACAGTATCCTTGTGATATGTGCAAATGCTTTGGTAGCTTCTTGAGTGTGCACTGCATCCACTTGAACGCGATGGATCAAATATAGCAACTGAATCCATCGTCTCATTTTTAATCTCTCCAAAAAAATCAAATCGCTTTGTGCATCCTAACAGGTAGAAAGTGCTGCCATGAACTTTCAAATGTTCAGACTTCAGGCATGTAATTTCTAGAATCCTTTTCCCCTAGCACAAGTAGCTACCAGGTGTGCCGTAGGTGGATTACTACTCTTGTGTCTTAACTCAATATTTGGGAATACTTCTATGTCAACTGAGCATAGCTCAACTACTACAATGACAAGCAAATACCAAGGTTATCACACTGCCCTGTATCTAAGAGTAGACCTTCACGTACAAGTAGAGAACAAGTCTGATAGGTTAGCAATTGACCCGAAACCTTAGGCAAGCTAAATCTACAAACGAGTGAACCTTTTGATTTCTGGGCCAAGATACAAACTTTCGTTCTAGTATCATTTTCTGTGGTCAAGCCCTCCTGCACAATGAACTGATGAATACCTGACCCTACATCTTGGGTCACCTAGCACTCATTCATGAGAGTGGAGTATAGGAGATTTGGGCAAAACCATAGCGAGCTTGCGATCAATCAAATGAAAATAGTTAAAAGGAGCTAACATTTTGAGTTAATCCGCTGGGTCAACCCCTCAGGCCACAGCATTTTCTACAGCTCCAATCGGAAAAGGAGCAAGATGCGAGTTTTGAAGAGAACATCAAACTATGAGGGTCGGGCACGGTGGCGATTTACTGACCGCGGGGTGTGGCTCGTAGGGGTGGTCCTCCTCGAGGTGGACGCAGAGGGAGCCGAGGTCGTAGTCCTCGTAGCAGTACGGGCAGGCGACTTCCGGCCATCTTGCCTCCTCCAGCTGCATCTCCATCTCCATGTCCATCTCCCCGTCGTCCTCCATGTCCATGTCCACTTCCTCCATCCCCATCCCCGCCATATCTGCATCCAGCCCAACATGAAATTAATTAAGTAAATCCAGTGAAGGGGGGAGGGCGAAGAGGCAAGGCGAGACGAGAAGGGCGCACGCACCGTCGATGTGGCCGAGCTGCGCGGCGTAGAAGCGCTTGGCGGCGGCGAGGCGCGAGATCCAGTGCTCCGAGTCCATGATTGGGTTCCTCTTCCTTCCTCCTCTTGGTTCCTGTGCTAGACGCGCTTACTGAGCCAGCCGCTTCCTCCGGGCCTCACCTCCGCAGCCACCACCTAGACTTTTCAGGGGATCCGACTCCGTCTCCGTTCGCCGCCGAACTCCGACAGCGAGAACCCAACAAGTGAACCTCTTGATTTCTGAAACGAAGCCTTTTTCTTTGGAGGATTTGCCCTGTGGTTGCTTAGCCCAGCAGTGACCTAGCTCCTCAAGGTGGGGTGGATTTTTCGGTTGACGGAGAAGAAGAGGAAGAGGAGGAGGCGACGACGAAGCTTCTTCTTATGAGGGGAGGAAGAGGAAATGGGTGAGAAATCGGGGCGCGGGGCCTTTTCGTGCAGGGTAGTACCGGTCGCCGTCCCGGTCAGCAGCAGCGGCCGGGCCGACAGCTACCCCGTGGCGTCGGGTGTAGTGAGGCGATGACGGGTGGGCGCACGGGGCGCCCGGGTCCCGGCCGGCGGTGGATGGGGGTCGCGTGTCCGTGGGCCGTGGCGAGTGCGGGAGGGAAGGAAACCGCGTCGCGTGGTAGGAGTGGTGGTGGCTTCTGGTGGGCTCGCTCGCTCATCACGGGGTAAAAGAGAGAACGGGGGAGGTGTCGCGTTGCGTGGTTGGTTGCGGAGGGTGGAGCCGCGGGGGAGGGATTTTTTTACTTATTTTTCTGGTGGACACGGCCGGGGGCCGGCCAAGGGAGGACGGGGACGTGTGGCCGGCCGAGCGCGAGCGGGGAAACGAGGAGGAATTTGTGGTGCCGTGTGCTCATCGCTGCAGTCGTTTCAATCGTCGCCGTCACGCGGAATGCGCACCGTTTCTCTCTAGAACCAGAATGGAAAGCACAGTTGTCAGCAGGCCGGAGCTTTTAATCTAGCAAGATCCCTTGTTTGTTTCTTAAAATGTTTAAATTATACCCAAGTGATAGCCACCAGGGCCGGGCCGGCAAAATCCAGGGCCCTGTGCGAAACTAAAAATTAAGGCACTATCTCACTAGAAAAAAAAACTAACGAGCAATTATAATGTATATATATATCTCGCACAGAAAATTTGCAATTGTATAGGAGTATAATATAATGTCTTACATAATATAATGTCTTATAGTATTTGCAGTTGTATATAATTAGAAAGGAGGACTCACCAGCGACAGGCTACCTGTTTAAAGCCGTGAAGCACGCAGAGGATGGAGGCCGTGAGATGGTGAGGGCACCTGGAGATGGAACTGTCATGAGCGGTTGTCGCGGAATCGCCCAGATCGATCCTCCTGTAGGCAGCAGCCAGTAGCTGAAGCGGAGCCGAGTAGCCAACTCAATCGATTGTCGCCGAATCGCCCCGATCGGCTACGCGATCGCTGTTTTGCGATCGATCTAATCTAACTCCCGTCTAACGATCATGTTTTCTTTTTTCTTTTATGTGCTACGATCCCCTGGATAACCGAGAAGAAAAGATCGAGCATCGTGGGATGGGATCGGCCTGGCGCTGGCTCGCGTCGCGGACGCCAGCGGCCCAGCATCCAGCCCAGCGGCCCCGGCGAAACAGCAAAATATATACTAGGCCTGCAGAAATCTGGGCCCCCCAAATTTATGGGCCCTGTGCGGGCCGCACACTTTGTACAACTGTTGGCCCGGGCCTGATAGCCACACATGCCGCACAAAGTAACGCCATCCTGATGTATTTATAACTAAAATTGTCATAAAAAACCTCAAGAAAAACTCATCGGACCCGGGGAAATTGTCAAAGCATTTGACCATTGACACATTGAAATATATAAAACTAGTAAATAAAATCCTAGATAAGAAGTGAGTCGGTCTCAAAATAAATAATGTGGATCTAATAGAGTACTACTATATTTTGGACGACGATGTCTGCCATACGTGTGGCACGAGGGCCCCCGGACCGAACGACTCGTCAGGTTGTATGCGCGAGCCAGCCCGCACGACCTCGTTCGGGCGAACAATAAAACCGCCCACACGTTCGGGCGTCCACCCCACGGCCCGCATACTGGAGCAAGCACCTCCCCACCCCCGTGAGCGCGTACGCGTGTGGGTACCCCTCGAGACAGTCGTTGTCTCGAAAAACTCTAGACCCCCTCTTCGACCTGCAGACCAAAAGCAGTCATCGCACCACCCCTCCCGATTTAGATTCTCTCCTTTCCCTGCCCCGATCCCCTTCTAACAAGTTGCCATGGCAACCCACTGCAGATCCTAGCCAGATCTAAATAAAAAAGCATCAACGATCTGCTGGTTTAAATCTGGCTAGGATCGTACCCCCTCCCCTTCCTTGTAATTCCTGCCATCAATTGTTTGTACCATTGCCATCCACAGATCTGGATGTGTAGGAAGCTATATCTGACCACTAGGGGTGAAATTGCCATGTATGATTTTTTTCAAAGGTTTTTGGTGCACATCATGTCAAAAACTTGGAGAAGCTACACTCAAACAGTTTCCATGAATTTGAGTTGCTTCCTTGTTACTCGCTCCGTCCCAAAATTCTTGTCTTAGATTTGCCTAGATACGGATGTATCTAATACGGAGGGAGTAATTGCGAGATCAACAACAAAGGATTAATCAAGGAAAAAAACTAGTTGGAAATGTATGGAAATTGCCTTGAAGGTTTGCACATAATAGTTGTGCGACTTAACAAGTATAGTTGCCACCCCTGGTAGCCACCAAAAAGCTAAAAATTGCCGTCCTGCGGCTCTTATATTTGCCATGCAATTCCAGTGATAATTGCCGCCCCATGTTGCATATAATGAGCCATGATATTCTAAAAAATTAATTGCCACCCAAGTTGTAGTTCATTTGCCATGTTTGGTAGAAGTAATTTGTCGTGACAAAGGCGAGCGTAGTTGCTGATTAAAGTTGCCATGAAAAGCTTTTGATACTTTCCATCCCCAGTTGGCACTAATAGTTGCCGTCTCACTTGAAGTTAAGCTCTCGGAAAAAAAAATCCTACTCATAAAACGAATGGAGCTTGGAGACAGTTCTAATCCTTAGTTATTCGAACCGACACAAGCGCCCGCATGGGATGCGCATGCGCTAGGCTATGATGAACTCATAAAAACCATGTCTAACTTTCTACAGGGTAAACAAGAGCAGACGATAAAAAAATGAATGGAGCTTTGAGACGGTTCTAATCCTTAGTTATTCGGACCGGCACAAGCGCCCGCATGGGATGCGCTAGGCTATGATGAACTCATTTCATCTGGACCATTGCTTCCCCTACTACAATAATATGCAAACATAGGTACGGACAACTGATACGTCTCCAACGTATATTTTTATTATTATTCCATACTATTATAGTATCAATCATGGATGTTTTATATGCAATTATATATCTTTTTGGGGACTAATCTATTAACCTAGTGTCCAGTGCCAGTTGTTGTTTATGGCTTTTCAGAAAATAAATATGAAACAGACTCAAAACGGAGAAAAAACTTTGGATTGTTTTTTTTCTGGACCAGAAGGGACCCTAGAAGGTTCGAGAGAAGACCCGAAGAGTCACGATGGAGTGACAGGCTCGGGAGGCGCCCCCCAGGGGGACGCCCCCAGGCTTGTGGGCCCCTCGTGGCACCTCTTGACCTAATTTTGCCTCTATAAATTCTCAAATATTTCCCTGACATCGGAGAGCCACCTGAAATACTTTTTTCGCCGCCGCAAGTTTTTGTTCTCATGAGATCCCATCTGGAGGCCTCCGTAAGTACTCTGTCGGAGGGGGAATCGACCACGGAGGGGCTCTACATCAATCTTGCTGCCCTTCTGATGATGTGTGGGTAGTTTACCACAGACCTACGGGTCCATAACTAGTAGCTAGATGACTTCTTCACTCTCTTTGATCTTCAATACAATGTTCTCCTCGATATTCTTGGAGATCTATTCGATGTAATGATTTTTTGCGGTGTGTTTGTTGGGATCCGATGAATTCTTAGCTTATGATCAGATTATCCATGAATATTATTTGAGTCTTCTTTGAACTCTTTTATACATGATTGTTATATCTTTGTATTTCTCTCCCATCTATTGATTTAGTTTGGCCAACTAGATTAATTTTTCTTTCAATGGGAGAGGTGCTTTGTGATGGTTTCATCTTGTCGTGCTCAATCCAAGTGACAGAAGGGGACATGACACGTATTTGTATCGTTTCCATTAAGGAGTGGGGTTTATTCATGCGTGAGTATTCTTTGTCTACATCATGTCATCTTGCTTAAGGCGTTATTCCGTTCTTTATGAACTTAATACTCTAGATGCATGCTACATAGCGGTCGATGTGTAGAGTAATAATAGTAGATGCAGGCGGAGTCGGTCTACTTGTCTCGGACGTGATGCCTGATACGTCTCCCTAATCTATACTTTTTTATTGTTCCGTGCCAATATTTATTTCTGTTGGGTGCTTTTATAAAGTTTAGAATCAAAAAATATAGCGGGGGACCTAATTTTTTTCCAAAAAGGGAAGCGATTGAAAGGTGATGCATTGGAGAAGTAAGGGTCGATCTTGAACACTTGTGTTCATGCTCATGGAAACAATGTAAAATTTTCATGGAAGTTTCTCGTGAAAATAATTGTCCTCTTGTACAAATCCATTGTATTATAAAAATAATGTGCGAAGATTTACCTTTAGGATGATTAGATTGCTTGTTGGTATGTGCGTTGTAAAAACAGAAACATTGGCTTTAGCGTGTGAATTTTAGTTTTTTTACTAGAACATCAAAAGTTTCTTAAATTTTTACACAGTATTGCTATGCAAATTGTTTATTTTTTCCTAATTTTTCAGAAATTTTGGAGTCCCAGGAGTATGGTTAATGTTCAGATTATTACAGACTGTCCTGTTTAAGACAGATTATGTTTTTGATGCATTGTTTTGCTTGTTTTGATGAAACTATCGATTCTATCGGTGGTATAAGCCATGGAAAAGTTATAATATAGTAGCTACAATGCAAAAACAAAATATGAATGGGTTTGCAACATTGCTTAAAGTAGTGATTTGCATTATTATACTAATGGATCTCACGAGGTTTCTGTTGAGTTTTGTGTGAATGAAGTGATCAAAGATCGAGGAGGTCTCGATATGAGGAGAAGGATGAGAGGCAAGAGTTAAAGCTTGGGGATGCCCAAGGCACCCCAAGTAAATATCCAAGGAGACTCAAGCGTCTAAGCTTGGGGATGCCCGGAAGGCATCCCATATTTCTTCAACAAGTATCGATATGTTTTCGTCTTCATTTCGTTCACATGATATGCGTAAATCTTGGAGCATCTTTTGTGTTTAGTTTTCACTTTTGTTTTATGCACCATGCTGGTATGAGATAGTCCATGGTTGATTTATATAACTAGTTGACCCGTTGCGCCAAATGGCGCAGAGACCCGCTGAAGCCATGTTGTCGATGAAAATAGTTTTCTTTTGCAGACATTGGTAGTAGAAAGCCTATTTTAGAATCCATGTTCACATTGAAAAGAAAATCCATGGTTTGGATTATTTAGTTGTGGGCAAGTACACACAGTAACAAATTTAACACCCTTTAATAAAAAAGAATGGTAGTTTGTTGTCTACAATGAGATGTACACATACATTTAAATTTGATAGCACAAAGTCCCATTGAAAACCATGTTGCGGTGAAAATACCTGCATTTTTTAGTAATCTTTTGTTGAGAAAGCACGCATGTTAAGAATTTAGATCCCCATGTATACTAAAAAGGTACTCCCACTATCCTAGAATATAAGAACGTTTTTGACACTCTGCTACTATTAGAAATGTTCTTATATTTTGGGACGGAGGGAGTACATACTAGTTAAGGAGGCTTTTTTAAGGTGCTTGTATCAATTTTTTTGTCTGTATGTTTGAAAAAAGAGGCTATTTCTATGTCACTCAGACACATGTCTATTTTAAAGTAGTCATATGGTAGTTAGTTTTGAAGGAAATATGCCCTAGAGGCAATAATAAAGTTATTATTTATTTCCTTATATCATGATAAATGTTTATTATTCATGCTTGAATTGTATTAACCGGAAACATAATACATGTGTGAATACATAGACAAACTTAATGTCACTAGTATGCCTCTACTTGACTAGCTCATTAATCAAAGATGGTTATGTTTCCTAACCATAGACATGAGTTGTCATTTGATTAACGAGATTACATCATTAGGAGAATGATGTGATTGACTTGACCCATTCCGTTAGCTTAGCAGTTGATCGTTTAGTATGTTGCTATTGCTTTCTTCATGACTTATACATGTTCCTACAACTATGAGATTATGCAACTCCTGTTTACCGGAGGAACACTTTGTGTGCTACAAAACGTCACAACATAACTGGGTGATTATAAAGGAGCTCTACAGGTGTCTCCAAAGGTACATGTTGAGTTGGCGTATTTCGAGATTAGGTTTTGTCACTCCGATTGTCGGATAGGTATCTCTGGGCCCTCTCGGTAATGCACATCACTATAAGCCTTGCAAGCAATGTAGCTAATGAGTTAGTTACGGAATGATGCATTACATAACGAGTAAAAGAGACTTGCCGGTAACGAGATTGAACTAGGTATTGAGATACCGACGATCGAATCTCGGGCAAGTAACATACCGATGACAAAGGAAACAGCGTATGTTGTTATGCGGTTTGACCGATAAAGATCTTCATAGAATATGTAGGAGCCAATTTGAGCTTCCAGGTTCTGCTATTGGTTATTGACCGGAAACGTGTCTCGTTCATGTCTACATAGTTCTCGAACCCGTAGGGTCGCACGCTTAAAGTTTCAATGACGATTATATTATGAGTTTATGAGTTTTGATGTACCGAAGGTTGTTCGGAGTCCCGAATGTGATCACGGACATGACGAGGAGTCTCGAAATGGTCTAGACATGAAGATTGATATATTGGAAGCCTATATTTGGATATCGGAAGTGTTCCGGGTGAAATCGGGATTTTACCGGAGTACCGAGGGGTTACCGGAACCCCCCGGGGGCTTAATGGGCCATAGTGGGCCTTAGTGGAGAAGAGGAGAGGCGGCCAGGGCTGGGCCGCGCGCCCCGCCCCCTAGTCCGAATAGGACAAGGAGAGGGGGTGGCACCCCCCTTTCCTTCCTCTCTCTCCCTCCTCTTTCCCCCTTCTCCAAGTCCAACAAGGAAAGGAGGGAGTCCTACTCCCGGTGGGAGTAGGACTCCCCATGGCGCGCCTCCTTCCTGGCCGGCCGCTCCCTCCCACTACCAAAAAATACACTTCCGTGATGATACGTGTTTGTCACAGTAGGTCGCATTTTCTGTCATGCATGTACATCCATGACGATTTTATGACAGAATCAAGATAGTCATACCTGTGCTGTCGTAGAAGTGTTCCATGACATTACCAAAATTATCATGACGGATGTGTCCACTTCCATGACGATAAATCCCGCGTCACAGAAGTGCTTTCGTCAAGGGTGACCGACACGTGGCTACCACCGTAACGGAACGCCGTTAAGCTATCGGGTCGGGTTTTGGATCCGATAACCCGTTAACAGCCCCGACCAATGGGGATTTTCCACGTGTAAAATCATCATTGGCTGGAGGAAACACGTGTCGGCTCATCGTTGGGACAGATGTCATCCACTCATTGGACAGAATGCACCTATGATACGTAGACACGTGGCACGACCCAACAGAGGCCCATTCCTGTGAAAAGGCCGGCCCGTTTGACTTGGTCAAAAGGTGGCGGGCCGGCCCATGTAAAGCCTGTTAACGACCTGTTCGCATATAGCCCATTTACAGCCCGCTAACCCAAGGCCCGTTACACCCTATCCGAATTAGGCCCACTAGCGTCATCTGGGCCACCCAATATGATTCCAACCCGTTTTCACTTCTGGCCCATGTATGGCCCATGACGTCTTTCGGCCCATATGAGGCCCTATGTAACTCTTGGCCTATTAACAGCCCGTGGTGAAACGGGCCCGTAATGAACAGTGTATCACTTTACACCCATTAACGGCCCGTGGTGAAACTGGCCCGTAATGAACAGTGTATCACTTTATACCCATTAACGGCCCGTTATTCCGTTGGGCCGTTTCCAACCCATGTTATCTTTCGGCCTTCTCAGAGCCCATTTATTCTTGGGCTCATTTCCAGCATTCGTTTACTTATGGCCCATTACTATCATTTTCTGCTTGTGGGCCAGATTCAGCCCATGGTTACAGTCGGCCCGTTTGTGGTCCGTTAATACGTTGGGCCGTTTTCATAGCGTCATGAAATACGGCCTATTAACGATGGCACATTATGGTCGGCCCATGAACGGACTATTCCAACTCTAGCCCGTTTACGGCCATAATGCGGCTTTTATTGGCCCATGTTATCATACTGCCCATATAAGGCCCATTGATGATACGGCCCGTAGAAGGCCCATTGTTTCTACGGCCCGTAGAAGGCCCATTATTTCTACGGCCCGTAGAAGGCCCATTGTTTCTACGGTCCGTAAAAGGCCCACTGTTTCTACGGCCCGTAGGAGGCCCAGTGTCACTACAGTAAATATTAGCCCATGGTTATTGTAGCCAATTCTCAAAAAAAAGGTTATTGTAGCCTAGTTTTAAAAAATAGGTTATTGCAGCCACTAGCAAACCGCGGAAAAAGAACTGCAATGACTATAAGCAAACAAATAAACAAGACAACAAGGAAATAAATAAGCAAGCAACTTACACTAGGCTATCACGACTATCACATATTACATCCGCTGGGCATCAAAGTTCACCACCAGTGCAAATAAACGCACTGACAAAAGAATATACAAAACTGAGAGCACTTCAGAAGGCACTAGGCCTGGCCAGGTCGGCCCCCCAAACAGCTGAAGAAGCTGAGTAGACCTCAGTTGTGTCAACAATAGATGCATCAACACTAGATTTAAGGCATGATGGTGCGCACGGCAGTCCTCTGACATCTTCATTGCATCTATGACTTCAAGTTGGAGCTGAGCTGAAGCAAGCCTTTCCGCTTTAAGTTGAGACTGAAGAAGTCAAACTGATTGAGGCAGTGACTGCAAAGAGGTTGTCTCACACCTGCTGGTGAGTAGCTTCAACTCACTGTCTTCATCAAGATAGGAACTTGGGGTCATCTCGCTGTCCTCAAGATGGTTTGGCTCACTATCTTCCCTAAAGTTCTGTCTGGCGTAAGAGATACGACTCTGAAAGAGAAACAAGGAGACACGTAACAGGTTTCACAATTACATAAGCAAATAAATGGATCTGTTCTGCATCAGGAACATGTTTTTACAACAACAATTTGAAACTGGTAGTTGTTGCAAACATCCAATCAGATGTAAACAGCAAAGCAAACAACAATGGAGGAAATGATGCCTATCCAAATCTATACTAGAACAAAGTTTGAAGGCTTGAGAATGATGAACTTACATTACATGTTAACACGGGCTGGACAAAGCCCTTCTCCATGTTGATGGAAGGATAATTCAATAAACTCCCCAAAGAAAATTCTTTATAAGCGTTGCCATTATTCTAATTTTGCAAAGAGTAAATATAGATCAAATAATATTGGAAGAAATAGAGGATAATGAAGCTCAGGTGCAGACTGATGATACATAATCAAATAGCAATTAATTAAGTACAACGTTACAAGGCAAAAGGGAGAGAGGTACTGACAAGAGCAATGCAGAGCCTATTATTGCTTTGAGATCGTATGATCCTTTGAGCAAGGAGATTCATCTGAAATTAGTTTTCATACAAGAGAGAAGGTAAGGCACAAGCAGAAATTTAGGAGTTCAAATTTTGAATTGATATCATAGACAGTACCTGACGCTGGGCTCCCAGCAGTTCTAGTAGGGGTTTGGCCACTGGAGTAGGGGTAAAGTGTGGTACAGTTGGGCCTGTGTTTTCTGTGGCTGCTGATCTATCTGATTTAATAGGTATCACTACCTTTTCCAAATACCTAGTTTGTACTCCTTGAGGATCTGCACTCACCCTCTTCCTTTTGGACATCTATTACGAAAGAACAACATTTGACTGGAAAAACATAGTGTGACGACACATGGAATAGGTACAGAAAATGGATAGGTATGGCATATAATCATATATGATGCATAAACTAAGTAGATGGTGTAACAAAGTAGAAGTAATGCAAGAGGTCAGATGCAAAATATGTGCGACCAATACAACTTTGCAAAGTTAGAGCAAGCACCTTGATGGGTGAATAAGATAGGCCGTCCTCCACCATGCCAAGTTTATTAGCCAGTGGATCGTTCCGCAATATTCCTCTCGTGTGCCCATCCTCATATTCATTTTGATAATGTTCAATATCTGACATGCATGAAAACATAAAAACAAGTGAGATTTTTTTTGTAATGCAGAAGTGATTCTAATCCAATACTGCCTCCCTGTAAACCCCTTTGTGCTATCTCTGCAATTCTTTTAAAAGATGCCATGCATGCTGTAATTTGTTGTGTGCATTAATATAATGTGGCCTACTACTCAAAATATGAGAGCTCCAGAAGTGATGACACTTCACAGATGATAGCTTCAACATATAGTAAAGAAGAACAAGTTGACCTGACCTGACAGATTCAAAATATACTAAGGGAGAACAACTCGACCTGACCAGTCGATCGCAAGAGAAGAGTATCATCTTAAAGAAGAGCAGAAGAGCAAGCAGATTGAAGATATTACAAGTCTTTCAATACAATGTCGGTTGACCACCCATGATGAACCAGAGCGCACAGAGAAATACTATTCTTTCTGGTCTCTCCATATGTGGATCACATGCATTTCGAAACTAAAGTAGGAACATTTAGCTCACCAATTAAACATCTCTCAGTTTTACTAATATCAGCAATAATATCATATATGAATTTGTACAACTAAGCTTGTTTAGCTCGATGGGTGGAGCAGTGCTATTACAACACGAACCACGTAGGCTAATTGTGGTCATCATAAAATGGGGAAAACATAAGCATGATGAGTACAGTGTTGACCGTGGCAGTGGAATGGCAGATCTGAAGCTGCAAACCACGCAAAGGGTAGTTAGCAACCGATGTTTGCTTTGAAATAACAACTAAGATTTGGTATGGACAAGAAGTACGGTTAACAAGTGACAAAGAAATGCAATTATGCTGTCTCTCTATATGTCGCGACATGCATTTGGAAACTCAAGTGGGACCTTTAGCTAACCAATTAAATGTGTCGGTTAACTAATATCAGTATCATATCACAATCATATTTGAACAACTAAGCTTTAAAATTCTGAGTGTTGTGTTGTTTAGCTTGAAGGGTGGAGTAATGCTAGTACGACAGAAAGCACCTACGCAGATCATAGTAGAGTAGATAAAAGGGGAAAACCCTAAGCATCAAGAGAAAAATCAGGAAAGTGGAACTAGCTGGACCAGTGGGTGGCACACATGCTTTTCGAAATGAATATAGGAACATTAGGTGACCAATTAAACGTTCTCTGTTTTAGTGATATGAGCATCATATCAGATTCGTATTTCAACACGTAAGCTTTGGGTTGAGGTCTTGAGGAGCAGTGCTAGCACGACACGAAGCACCTACGATGATGGTAGTGAATATAAAGGGGGGAAACCATAAGCTTTACGAGTATAGTGCCCATGCCATGGCGGATCTGAAGGTGCAAACCGGACAAAGCTACTTCGTAACCAATGTTTGCTTTCAACTAGCCACTACGATTTGGTACGGACAAGAAAAGTACAGTAAACAAATTACGATCTATTTTCTGGGTGATATCAATAACTTAAGCACATATGGAAGAGTACCACCTCTCTTGTGACGCCGTGTAGGCCTATGCTGATACGTTGAGGGTGTTGCGGGTGCGATGGCTGTCGACGACGGGGAAGAAGACTTTAGACGGCAGACGGCCGGGTCGGGGGATATATCCTATTGCCGTGGACGAGGCGGTCGTAGGAGTGGTAATGGCAAGGTGGACGACAGTGCCGATGAAGCGAGAGGAGGCGAAGAAAGGATCCTGGTCCAGCGCCGTGGATGAGAGACGTCCATCTCTTGAAGTGGACGATGGGGTAGGGGTAGCGGCTCCTGTAAGGTGGAGGGTGGGGTGGCGGACGGAGGAGGCTGGACGCAGTGCGGAGGTTGTCGTGCCACCGACGGTGTATGAATGGGGAAATGGAGGGGAGGGGGGGATCTCAAACTTTGGGACGCGCTTCTCTGAAATGGGGGAAAGTTACGAACTTATCCCCCGTTTAAAATTTCGGACATCGTGTCGGTTGGGGATAGGACGGTAATCTCGCATCTCCCAAATATTTGCCGGTAACTATTTCGGGCGAGGAGAGGGTGTTTTGCCACCCACGGTTGGCGCCCACGGTGTATGAACGGGGCTGTCAGGTAGGGCGGTTGTGTCACGTCTGATGGAAGTTACACATCTGCCCCAATTTAAAATAAGCCTACATCGATTTTGGATGAGGAGAGTTTGTTTTGCCGCCCACCGTGTATAAATGGGAAAATGGAGGAAGAGACACATGTCTTTCGGACGAGCTTGAATCAAATGTGTTTTGCCGCCCACGTTTGGCGCCCACCGTGTCTGAATGGGCTCAGAGGCCGTCGTGTCACATCTGATTGAAGTTACTAGTCTACCCCTATTGACAGCAGTGTAAATCCGGTCGATAAGGATGTCAAGTGTCAGGGGTATACAGTAATTTCCATCTCGCAAACACTTGCTTCGGGCAGCCCACAAATTATAGTGGGTGTTTAGCCGCTTCGTTCAAAACTTGGGAGAATTAGCATTCACGTTTGCCCTGGGACCTGGCAAACTAAATTCAAATCCAATTTGTATTCGATTACGAATATCCACAAATAATTATATGTTTTGTTATTTATTTCTTCAAAACCACAACAAAGATTTATTCCACCTTTATATATGATTATGATTTAGAAATGCCGTGATCTTCGAATTCAGTAGGTTGGATACACTCTGATTCAAACAGTTATTTCATCCAATACAATATGCCCACACGAAAAACAGTTCACCTTATGTCAATCATACAAGTACTGGGGATTACCTCGCCTAAAAAATTCGGATCATTACAACACATGGACAACATAGGGGGTCTTGCAACATAATCCATTCAGAGACATGACACAACATGCAAGTATAATAATCTAATGACAATTTCAACTGGTATCTAAAGAAGAACCGGGATTACCTTGGGCTTCAGATAGCAGAAACAGCAGGACCTCCTCCGTCTTCAAATGCAACATTCTTACTTCCTCCAATTCTTGGGTTGCTTGCATAATGCGTGCCGCTAATTCCGTAATTTCCAGCCTCAAGATAAAGATTACCTCATTCATGGCAGCCACACCATCTCTTTCTGCCTCTAGTAGAGCCTCAAGCACTATAATATCTGTGCTCAGACTGCTCTCCGGCGGTGTTGCCTCTGAACTACTACCATCTGGTAACATGGATGGCGCACTGCTTCCTCAAATAGATTCTGGGGTTGTACATTGTGTCCTAGTGTGAACGGCATCCTGAAAGGTTTCCGCTGGACATAAGTAAGAGATAGTTATCGTATGATCCAGGCAGTAAGCTTACATGGTAAACGACGGACGAATTATTGCCAAGCATGGCAAACTATATTTAAATGGTTCGAAGCAGCATCAGCCGAAAAGAAATTAAAATGGTAAGATGAAACTAGGGATGTAAGTGGCAAATAACGACATCCACCAGTCCCATCTAGTTAGTTTTTGCTACCTCCCTAGTTCATTTTCCTCAAAAAACAAAAACTCTTTTGAACTATCATACCACTAGTGGACTTTAATCGGGATTAAACGGGACCCAGTTGACATCCCTAGTTGAAAGGGAGTGTACAACCACTATATTTAAGTTGCCAAGGCATCTAAGCAGTTGAAATAATCTGAGAAAGCACTTAATAGTGTGGCCTCATATAAACTACAAAGACAGTCTTGTGATGAAGTTGAGAGGAAAACTTAAGGACTCAAATGAAATAGGCATGCATTTCTTTACGATAGTACAGCAGGCACTGCTGACATATTGGCCAACTCAGGTATAGCGTAACAACAAACAAGCATTCGAATCAAGCAATACAGCAAAGCAGACAACTGAACTATTTGTAATTCGGTACGATTACACGTTGAGGGCACAAGCCAAGAAAGCAGCCCACTCGCATTACATTTCACATGTACTAAAACACACTGGCTTACCATATGTTGCTGTGAAGCCTAGCTGATGTTGCAATGTTCTTTGAAGATATCGTCAGCATCCCGTGGTTGCAAATCTAGTTGTTATAGTTTATTCTTCCCATCTATTTAGGTAAAACTAATTTTAATCGCATGCACTGGTCCGAATTGATCATCAATGGTTCATCTAAACTAATGAAAGAAGGGTGTGTGCATACACGACAATATATCTGCTTCCCTCTATTTTTATGCTTGTTCGAGGTGCCAGCCCCAAAAGAACAAATATTTTGCTTGATGGTGTTGGCAGCTCCATAATTAATAGAAGCATCAAATTATTCATGCAACTTGGGAAGATCAAGAACACACAAACAAGTAATGAAAAGAGGCTCGGAGCAGTGATGTAATAGCTAGCATCAGAAAATGTAGGGTAAGACGAATAAAAAGCAGCGGAACCACATGCTAGTTTGCTGATGTGTAATTAAGCATAGAGAACATTAAGCAGTCTGATGGAACCAACAGGTGGCATCAGAACAAAATTAAAGCATATTAACTATGTGTGCACTGGTATGTAATTTAGCACATGTAACATGTTCACTGCCAGAAGTATGGCCCTACAGGTGCAAGAAGAATAACGCGTCTCATGAAAAACTGAATGATGCCCTGAAGAAATTCAAAGGTGCGGTGCTTATGCTAGGAAAGTGATCGTAGGCACCGGCCGTTGGATAATAGTACCTGATTCTCGGTGGCGTATTGGTATCGTTGTCATACTTGATAGCTAAGGATCGTCGATGGTGCTCGTGTTGCGGTTGAGTTTGGGTCGGCTGTCGTCGTCGCTGAAGCGGCTCTGGTGCTATGGTTGCGGCGCCTATCGACATACAAGAAAGCTCATCTGTGGTAAGTGAATAGTTGCATGATAAAGAGAAAAACCGAAGGAGTACAAATCGAAATAACCTGATGAGGTTGCGGCGTCGGTAAAGCAGGGCCGGTGGAGTTGAGTATGGCGTCCGTGGAGTGGGTCCGGTGCAGTGGACGAAGGCTTCGGTGAGGCGGATCTGTTGCCGCGGACGAGGGCTTGTATGAAGGGCCAGAAAAGGGGCGGACAAGGGAGTCAGTGAAGGGCCTACGCTGTGGTGGACGAGGGCGCCGGTTAAGCAGATCCGGTGCGGTGGACCATGATGGCGTTCAAGGAGATCTGGAGCGGTGGACAAGCCAGTCGCTGAAGCGGCTCCGGTGAAGTGGTGAGTTGGCAGTTGGGGGGTCCAAGGTGCGGAAGGTAGATCCGGCAGGGTGTGAGGTCCACCGCTGCGGTGGAGGACTAGATTCGGCGGCTTGCCGTGGTTGGGGGGGTCGGGGAGGGGAAGGGGAGGGGCTCTGGGGAAGAATGTTGGGGGCAAAGAGGGGAAAACAATGGAGTTACCAAAGCAGCCCTTTTCCGTTCATGTGGCAGGGGTAAAAGAGGATTATCGCAGGGCTAAACTTTCGGGCGCGTGATATTTCGATGTGAGCGGGAAGTTTGAAAGCTTTTGGCGCCTAAAATTATAAGTATTCTTCTCTCGTACGGCCGACTATGATATCATGGCCGACAATTTGTTTGTTTTGCACGCAAAAAAAATGTGCAAGTTTTGAAAATCAATGTCTCCAACTCGAAACTTAGATTGTCCATTCAATTCAAATATGGATCATTGAGCTACTACAAGCAAATACCATCATACGGTCCAATTCAAATGAAATTCCAAATGTGTTCATCCTAAATATGATGATAAAAGCAAAAATGTGTATGTCTATGAATAAAGTGGATGATCATAAAGTTTGAACATGCCCGTATGTGTATATCTCTAGGTTTGATATATGAATTTGAAATCACGAAATCCCGGCTTAAAAAATGTACCTCTGTTTAAATGAATTACAAAAGCTAATGATGGAGTCGAATTCCAAAATTCCAATCTTAGGTTTGTAATTCTGGTACATCAAGGTATATCACGCATGTTCAAAAGTATCGTTATCTCATAGCACAAACTGTGAAACAAATTGATCAACCATGAGTGCACAATATCTCAATTACGCTAAAGTCCCTCAAATATAGACACCTCACTCTTTATCTGAAGTCAACCCCCCCACCACCACCACACACACACACATAGAGAAGTCGTTCTCTCCCCCAAACACCAACACACGAGCACATTAACACCCCTCTCTCTTGTAAAGTCCGGACCCCAACATAGGTCTCTATCACTTTATCTCTCGGGCATGCACACATCTCTTCCCTCACTCTCTAGGTCTCCCGCTGTCTCTCTTACCCAAGCACACGCACTATGTAGAGTGTATATTTCCCATACACACAAAACGTCTATCTCCCTAGTTATGTGGTTCTCGCGCACTCACCTCACACACCACCCCCACTGCAAACAAGCACGCTTTGTCTCCTTGTGCACCACTCTCCTCTTTCTATCTCTCCCACATGCGGACCCGCCCCAGCTCCTTCCCTGTATACATATATGTCGTGACTCTTTGCATAGCTCCCTAATGTATAATTGTTCTCGATTTCACACATTGTTCTCTACACCATCTATTCTAGATCTCTCATGAAGTCCCTATCACACACACGATGACTCGCTTCCCTCGCGTCTCCGTTCATAGGCCAATTTCGGACAACATCAACATTGTCTCCCTATCTATACACCATTTATGGACACAAACGAACCCTCTCGCCCCTCTCTCTCGCCTCTCTCTCTCTCTCTCTCTCCGTCACTAGCTCTCTCTTTCTCTCGCTCTCACACCCCTCTCCCACACACACACTCGATATCTCTTCCAAATAGTCTGCTCCCCCCGCCCGCACCCATGCTATCTCGCTACTACACATGTCACACCATTCCCCCTTCCCTTATACTAGGTTTACATCATCAGTGGTCTCTACTCCACATACACTCTCTCCCTGTCACACACAAACGCGTGCACAAACACACACAGACACGCACAAACACCAATTTATCTGGATCCTCATCTCTCCCCATGTCCGCATGTGTATCTCACACACTCACTCTCTAATTATGTATATGTGTCTCCATGGTACATAACACAAAGCCCTATGTACATGTTTCTCTCTATCCTCCACACACATAGACACAAAGAATCTGTTATCATTGCCTCAGTCTCTGACATATCACACACGCACACTGTCTCTCTCCCTCGCAAACATGCTCAACAAGGGTTTCCCCATGAATAACTTACCATCTATTCATTAACAGTCGTGGCAGTACGGCGAACACGAGACGTGAACAAGAATAAATCTACATGTGCTTAGACCACCTAGTATGACTACTAGGACTAGAGCAAGCCAAAAAGCGTGCTGCTATCACCCCCTTCTTGTCGGCGACGGGAAAATCTTTGTTTTACACAGTCGAGAAGTCATTGTGCTAAGGCCCCACATGCCAAGGCATTGAATAGAATGTAGATGCTAGTTTACGGAAGCAAGTATCGATAATACGTTTGTATCTCCATACTTATATTTCTTCTCTTATAAAAAACCGAGTTGGTGATGATGGTACGTGTGCCATCTTGCAATATAGACCTTCCGATCTATATCTGACGGATGGAAATGAAACTAAAAGATACCCGCACCCCTCTCCACATTTGCAGACAAGGCCTTCCCTCGTTCATCCTTATCTCCAACAAACCTCATTGTTGAGCAATTAAGAAAGGAAGCCTCTGGAACAAACTGGCCTGGTGGCCGCTTCGGCGTCGTCAATCCCCATGCCTCCGCTCAGTCCGACCACCAACCACCACCACACCCCACTCCTCTTCACCTTATCTCATATTTCTCGAGATATCATTAGTTTTTACACATGGGATTACTCTCGCAAGGGTCAATCACAACAAGTGTTTTATAAAAAAAATGCATCTTGATGTTCCGTGCAATGCACGGATCTTGCTAGTACTCCTACACAAGACTAAGTTGGTGATGCTGGTGTGTCTGCCATCCGTCGTTTCTGACCATTACATCTACATCTAACAATTGTGAGGTAAGTTGTTGCCTTTTCTCACCAACATCCCACTTGTCTACCAATTTGCAGAAAAACCCATAATTAGTATCTTAAAACCAACCACATCCCTCCCTGACCTCACCAAAACAGCCCAAGGAATATATTCTAATTGAAACATAATATATCTCTAGTGACATATGTATATCAAAATTAGAGTGTTTTGTACCAAGTTTGTGAATAAGTACTATTCTAATTATGATTTGTTGCAACGGACATGAACATTGCTAGTATTTCCAACCATGCATTTTTTTCCTAGTATTCCATAGTTTCGAGTTTTCCATCAAGATATTAGTCACTCATGGTTGATATTTACTTTCAATAATGTACACATATGCACTATGTAACTAGCCCTACTTATTGGCTTCCAAAGCTTAACTTTCACTCCTACTTACAATATGTAGAGTATTTAACAAAAAACTACCACTTTCAACCAGCCCTAGGAAGAATCTATTGTACAAAAAATAGCAAAAACATACCCAAAATTTCTTAATCCACGCCAAAAACTACTACCTAGTACTCCTACCAATTAGGTTCGTTTAAACCCATTTATGACAGGGTTGGCCCACACGTCCGTGTTGACGAGGCAGCTTAAACCAACACATTTTGTTTGACCGTTGACACGAGGGACACACATCTGACCTTCTATCCTGTTATTCCCACTCAAATCATTATTTTCCTGAACATTACTTCAAACAGTACCGATGCGTGTTCGTCGGTGGCACCGGTGATGAGCGAGTTGGCCGCCGCTCCGCCGGACGGGCCGGACGCCGCGCTGGACTCTGCACGGGTTGGCAGGCTGGCCCAAGCGTGACTCACGAGCGAGCAAGCCGCTGCGCTGGCCTTCACTCGAGCCAGATGGCTGGCCTGAGCACGGCGCGCGCGAGCAAGCCGCTGCGCTGCCGTGCTAATCTAGCTAGCAAACCTTGCAGACAAGCAGCTGGACGGAGCTATCTTGGCTAGCTAGCGGCCGCGAGCGCCGGACGGAGCTGGCATCCGGGCTGCCGCAACATGGGCTCCGCACCGTGGCGGTTTTGACCTCGCCTTCTGCCGGCGGCGGTAGCTGCGTCCCATGGCCGAGGATGACTAGCTGGACGGGCCGGAGGTAGGAGGTCACTCGAGGATTTTTGTTGGTAAGAGCATGTACAATGGTTGATAAGGTAGTCTTATCTTAAGTCTGCCACGTATGCAAGTGGTAGTAGTTTCTTGGCATTTTAGTGGTTTCTTGCATTATTAGGGGTTTCTTGTAAGGAACAATGTACGTACTAGTAGCGACAAAAGGCGATTCTAGGTTGCGTTGTACTCCAACGAGTACTACTCGTTTTGTGGGTTCGATCCCGGCCGAACGCACGGCGGCCTTTTTTTAAATAGTACTACTACACTTTGCTATGAGCCAATGTTTTACACGGGTAGTTTGAGTTTTGAAGTCAAACGGACGTGCGGCCCCACAATCTGGGTGCACCGGACAGCCTAGCCACGTGAACGGGTTTTCCTTCCCAGCATCCCGTGGCTCGCGTGCTCGCCCTAGCCGCACCTTGCTTGCAGCTTCCTCATTAGCTAGTAGCATATTTAAACTAGCGCCTCCCAGTTAAGCCCGAGGAGCCGGAAAAGCCTGGCGGGGCATTGGGAACTGTGCAATATGGCTCTGTACGTAAAGTGCTCTACTACTACTTTGTAGCTTGTGGCGTTGCACGCATGGACTTCACTCCATTATCAGCTCTACTATAAAAAAAATTCCTCTTGACGTGTTTTTTTAAACGGAGGCAAAAGCTTTGCTTCATCTCATTCATAAAGAAGGAACTACTAACAAAGTTCGACGAGATCCATTGCACCTCCACAAATGGAAGCGAAAAGTCTAGTCTCGCTGTATCAAATAACTCAAATGTTCTGGCCCTGCAGTAACCGTCGTTGATAAACATGCTGCTAGAGGAGCGGCTGAGTAGGCCAGCTACGTGAGAGGAGCGGCTGAATAGAGCACCGAGAGTACCCACTAGGCCACTACGCAGGTGTACTTCCCCTGCATTGATAGAAAACCGATGGTTCTAGAGAACAGTAGTACCCTCCACTTCCAACTGTAGCTCCTTGGCCCTGAGATTTAAGAGTTCAAAACTGGTGCACTATACTATACTAGACTAGAAGTACAGTACATCGCACTACTAGTTGAGAAAAGTAGTACTAGTACTGCTACAGTACGAGTACGTACTCCTCCGTCACATAATGTAAGACGTTTTTTGACACTAGTTGGCGTGTACAAAAAATGGCAAAAACATACCCAAAATTTCTTAATCCACGCCAAAAACTACTACCTGGTGCCAAAAATTTCTTACTAGTGCTATTATTTACAGTATAATGCAATCCCATAACGTTCCATAATGCTAGTACTAGTAGTAAATAATAGCCTCACCCCTTCGCTGAGGAACGATCTACAGTTGGAAGGGACGAGGCCCTGCGGCTGCGGTTACTACGCTCTTATCTCCTCCTCGCCAGTTCCCCTCCCCCCGAAGAGAAGGCAGTTTGTCGCCGCTCCCATGGATTCGCCAGGCAGTTCTCCTCCTCGTCGGGGCTGGGAGACCTTGGACGACGATCCTCTGGAAGAAATCGCACGCCGCTCCGACGTCCTCACCGCCGCAAGATTCGGTGCTTCCTGCACCCACTTTTTCAAGACGCTGCTTAAATAGGCTTGGGAAAAGGCCATGCTTGTTGGTCTTCCATGCGTCCTCGAGGAGAAGGTTCTTCTATGGGACAATCCTTCGAACAGTCCACTGCTCCCTGGCCATGGTTGCACGTTGACTCTGCTAGAGTTGCCGATGTTGAGAGGTAGTCGGATTTTGTCCGATGAGCAGGTCAGTAATGGAGTTTGATCATGTAGTACTTAGTTATTCCATTTCCATCCCATAATTTCTCCGTTGCCCACCATCTTATATATAGGTATGGGTCGGTGCCAACGAAGATTGGCTTGCATACCTCCGGCAGGATACCACCGTCATGTTGCACAACATCCACAGCAGTGCGGCCGTTCCGGTAAACCCCTTCTCCACCAGTGGGATCGGCCTTCCGGACTGGCTGGGCTTGAATACGTATGATGATGCCTACATGAGATTGAAGAAGATAGCAATTGCGGACCCGCCGACAAAGCGACGTGGCTACGACGATTACTATCTCATCGCGGTGTTCGACATAAGGATTGCCATCAATGCAAGACGCAGTAACGGCAGAGGCTGGTGCATGTTGGCGGCGGTAGATTTGTACCCCTACACGTTCGAAGGCGCCGTGCGCCATCTGTTGGGGAACGTAGTAATTTCAAAAAATTTCCTACGCACACGCAAGATCATGGTGATGATATAGCAACGAGAGGGGAGAGTGTATGTCCACGTACCCTCATAGACCGTAAGCGGAAGCGTTAGCACAACGCGGTTGATGTGGTCGTACGTCATCACGATCAACCGATCCAAGCACCGAACGTACGGAGCCTCCGAGTTCAGCACATGTTCATCTCGATGACGTCCCTCGAACTCTGATCCAGCCGAGTGTCGAGGGAGAGTTCCGTCGGCACGACGGCGTGGTGACGATCTTGATGTTCTACCGGCGCAGGGCTTCGCCTAAGCTTCGCGACGATATGAACGAGGTGGAATATGGTGGAAGGGGGCACCGCACACGGCTAAGGAACGATCCGTAGATCAACTTGTGTGTCATGGGGTGCCCCCTTGCCCCCGTATATAAAGGAGCAAGGGAGGAGGAGGCCGGCCCTAGGGGAGGGCGCGCCATGATGTGGAGTCCTACTAGGACTCCAAGTCCTAGTAGGAGTCCACCAAGAGGGGAGGAAGGGAGAAGGAAGTGGAGGAGAAGGAAAGGTGGTCGGCCCCCTTTTCCCTAGTCCAATTCGGACTAGAGGGGAGGGGGGGCGCAGCAGCCCCTTGGCCTTTTTCTCCTCTTCCCACTAAAGCCCATCAAGGCCCAATACTCTTCCCCGTATTCCCGTAACTCCCCGGTACTCCCGAAAATACCCGTATCACTCGGAACCTTTCCGAACTCCGAATATAGTCGTCCAATATATCGATCTTTATGTCTCGACCATTTCGAGACTCCTCGTCATGTCCCCGATCTCATCCGGGACTCCGAAATCCTTCGGTACATCAAAACTCATAAACTCATAATATAAATGTCATCGTAACGTTAAGCGTGCGGACCCTACGGGTTCGAGAACTATGTAGACATGACCTAGAACTATTCTCGGTCAATAACCAATAGCGGGACCTGGATGCCCATATTGGTTCCTACATATTCTACGAAGATCTTTATCGGTCAAACCGCATAACAACATACTTTGTTCCCTTTGTCATCGGTATGTTACTTGCCCGAGATTTGATCGTCGGTATCCAATACCTAGTTCAATCTCGTTACCGGCAAGTCTCTTTACTCGTTCCATAATACGTCATCTCATAACTAACTCATTAGTTACATGCTTGCAAGGCTTAGGTGATGAGTATTACCGAGAGGGCCCAGATATACCTCCCCGACAATCGGAGTGACAAATCCTAATCTCGAATTATGCCAACCCAACATGTACCTTCGGAAACACCTGTAGTACTCCTTTATAATCACCCAGTTATGTTGTGACGTTTGGTAGTACCCAAAGTGTTTCTCCAGTAAACGGGAGTTGCATAATCTCATAGTTACAGGAACATGTATAAGTCATGAAGAAAGCAATAGCAACATACTAAATGATCAAGTGCTAGGCTAACGGAATGGGTCAAGTCAATCACATCATTCTCCTAATGATGTGATCTCGTTAATCAATGACAACTCTTTTGTCCATGGCTAGGAAACATAACCATCTCTGATAAACAAGCTAGTCAAGTAGAGGCATACTAGTGACACTATGTTTGTCTATGTATTCACACATGTATTATGTTTCCGGTTAATACAATTCTAGCATGAATAATAAACATTTATCATGAAATAAGGAAATAAATAATAACTTTATTATTGCCTCTAGGGCATATTTCCTTCAGTCTCCCACTTGCACTAGAGTCAATAATCTAGTTCACATCGCCATGTGATTTAACACCAATATTCATATCTGTATATGATTAACACCCATAGTTCACATCATCATGTGACCAACATCCAAAGGGTTTACTAGAGTCAATAATCTAGTTCACATCGTTATGTGATTAACACCCAAAGAGTACTAAGGTGTGATCATGTTTTGCTCGTGAGAGAAGCTTAGTCAACGGGTCTGTCACATTCAGATCCGTATGTATTTTGCAAATATTTTATGTCCACAATGCTCTGCACGGAGCTACTCTAGCTAATTGCTCCCACTTTCAATATGTATCCAGGTTGAGACTTAGAGTCATCTGGATCAGTGTTGAAGTTTGCACTGATGTAACTTTTACAACAAACTCTTTTATCACCTCCATAATCGAGAAACATCTCCTTAGTCCTTACTAAGGATATTCTTGACCAATGTCCAGTGATCTACTTCTAGATCACTATTGTACTCCCTTGCCAAATTCAGAGCAAGGTATACAATAGGTCTGGTATATAGCATAGCATACTTTATAGAACCTATGACTGAGGCATAGGGAATGATTTTTCATTCTCTTTCTATTTTCTGCTGTGGTCGGGATTTGAGTCTTACTCAATTTCATACCTTTGCAACACAGGCAAGAACTCTTTCTTTGACTGTTCCATTTTGAACTATTTCAAAATCTTGCCAAGGTATGTACTCATTGAAAATCTTATCAAGCGTCTTGATCTATCTCAATAGATCTTGATGCTCAATATGTAAGTAGCTTTTACTGAGGTCTTTTCCTTTTAAAGAACTCCTTTAAAACACTCCTTTATGCTTTGCAGAAAAATTCTACATCATTTCTGATCAACAATATGTCACTCACATATACTAATCAGAAAGGCTGTAGTGCTCCCACTCACTTTATTGTAAATACAGGCTTCATCGTAAGTCCATATAAAACTATATGCTTTGATCAACTTATCAAAGTGTATATTCCATCTCCGAGATGCTTGCACCAGTCCATAGATGGATCGCTGGAGCTTGCACATTTTGTTAGCACCTTTAGGATTGACAAAAACCTTCTGGTTGCATCATATACAACTCTTCTTTAATAAATCCATTAAGAAATGCAGTTTTGACATCCTTTTTCCAGATTTCAAAAAAATGTGGCAATTGCTAACATGATTCGGACAGACTTTTAAGCATCGATATGAGTGAGAAAATCTCATTGTATTCAACATGTTGAACTTTGTCAAAAACCTTTTTCGACAAGTTTAGCTTTGTAGATAGTAACACTACTATCAGCGTCCGTCTTCCTCTTGAAGATCCATTTATTTTCTATGGCTTGCCGATCATCGGGCAACTCCACCAAAGTCCACACTTTGTTCTCATACATGGATCTCATCTCAGATTTCATGGCCTCAAGCCATTTCGCGGAATCTGGGCTCATCATCGCTTCCTCATAGTTCGTAGGTTTGTCATGGTCAAGTAACACGACCTCCAGAACAGGATTACCGTACCACTCTGGTGCGGATCTCACTCTGTTTTACCTACGAGGTCCGGTAGTAACTTGATCTGAAGTTACATGATCATCATCATTAGCTTCCTCACTAATTGGTATAGTAGTCACAAGAACAGATTTCCATGATGAACTACTTTCCAATAAGGGAACAGGTACAGTTACCTCATCAAGTTCTACTTTCCTCCCACTCACTTCTTTCGAGAGAAACTCCTTCTCTAGAAAGGATCCATTTATTAGCAACGAATGTTTTGCCTTCGGATCTGTGATAGAAGGTGTACCCAACAATTTCCTTTGGGTATTCTATGAAGACGCACTTCTCCGATTTGGGTTTGAGCTTATCAGGATGAAACTTTTTCACATAAGCATCGCAGCCCCAAACTTTAAGAAACGACAACTTTGGTTTCTTGTTAAACCACAGTTCATATAGTGTCGTCTCAACGGATTTAGATGGTGCCCTATTTAACGTGAATGCAGATGTCTCTAATGCATGATCCCAAAACGATATTGGTAAATCGGTAAGAAACATCATAGATTGTACTATATCCAATAAAGTACGGTTATGACGTTCGGACACACCATTATGATGTGGTGTTCCAGGTGGCATGAATTTGTGAAACTATTCCACATTGTTTTAATTGAAGACCAAACTCGTAACTCAAATATTTGTCTCCGCGATCAGATCGTAGAAACCTTATTTTTCTTGTCACGATGATTTTTCCACTTCACTCTGAAATTCTTTGAACCTTTCAACTATTTCAGACTTATGTTTCATCAAGTAGATATACCCATATCTGCTCAAATCATCTGTGAAGGTCAGAAAATAACGATACTTGCCACGAGCATCAACACTCATTGGATCGCATACATTGGTATGTATTATTTCCAATAAGTTAGTTGCTCGCTCCACTGTTCTGGAGAACGGAGTCTTAGTCATCTTGCCCATGAGGCATGGTTCGCAAGCATCAAGTGATTCATAATCAAGTGATTCCAAAATCCCATCAGCATGGAGTTTCTTCATGCGCTTTACACCAATATGACCTAAACGGCAGTGCCACAAATAAGTTGCACTATCATTATTAACTTTGCGTCTTTTGGTTTCAACATTATGAATATGTGTATCACTGCGATCGAGATCCAATGAACCATTTTCATTGGGTGTGTAACCATATAAGGTTTTATTCATGTAAACAGAACAACAGTTTATTCTCTTACTTAAATGAATAACCGTATTGCAATAAACATGATCAAATCATATTCATGCTCAACGCAAACACCAAATAACATTTATTTAGGTTCAACACTAATCCCGAAAGTATAGGGAGTGTGCGATGATGATCATATCAATCTTGAAACTACTTTCAACACACATTGTCACTTCACCCTTAACTAGTTTCTGTTTATTCTGCAACTCCCGTTTCGAGTTACTACTCTTAGCAACTGAACTAGTACCAAATACCGAGGGGTTGCTATAAACACTAGTAAAGTACACATCAATAACATGTATATCAAATATACCTTTGTTTACTTTTGCCATCCTTCTTATCCGCCAAATACTTGGGGTAGTTTTGCTTCCAGTAACCAGTCCCTTTGCAGTAGAAGCACTTAGTCTCAGGCTTAGGTCCAGACTTGGGCTTCTTCACTTGAGCAGCAACTTGCTTGCCGTTTTGCTTGAAGTTCCCTTCTATCCCTTTGCCCTTTTCTTGAAACTAGTGGTCTTGTTAACCATCAGCACTTGATGTTCTTTCTTGATTTCTACAGTCATCGATTTCAACATCACGAAGAGCTCGGGAATCGTTTTCGTCATCCCTTGCATACTATAGTTCATCACGAAGTTCTAGTAACTTAGTGATGGTGACTAGAGAATTCTGTCAATCACTATCTTATCTGGAAGATTAACTCCCACTTGATTGAAGCGATTGAAGTACCCAGACAATCTGAGCACATGCTCACTAGTTGAGCGATTCTCCTCCATCTTTTAGCTATAGAACTTGTTGGAGAATTCATATCTCTCAACTCGGGTATTTGCTTGAAATATTAACTTCAATTCCTGGAACATCTTATATGGTCCATGACGTTCAAAACGTCTTTGAAGTCCCGATTCTAAGCCGTTAAGCATGGTGCACTAAACTATCAAGTAGTCATCATATTGAGCTAGCCAAACGTTCATAACGTCTACATCTGCTCTTGCAATAGGTCTGTCACCTAGCGGTGCATCAAGGACATAATTTTTCTGTGCAGCAATGAGGATTAACCTCAGATCACGGATCAAATCCGCAACATTGCTACTAACATTTTTCAACACAGTTTTCTCTAGGAACATATCAAAATAAACATATGAAAGCAACAACGCGAGCTATTGATCTACAACATAATTTGCAAAATACTACTAGGACTAAGTTCATGATAAATTAAAGTTCAATTAATCATATTACTTAAGAACTCCCACTTAGACAGACATCTCTCTAGTCATCTAAGTGATCACGTGATCCAAATCAACTAAACCATGACCGATCATCACGTGAGATGGAGTAGTTTTCAATGGTGAACAACACTATGTTGATCATATCTACTATATGATTCACGCTCGACCTTTCGGTCTCCGTGTCCCGAGGCCATATCTGTATATGCTAGGCTCGTCAAGTTTAACCTGAGTATTCTGCGTGTGCAAAACTGGCTTGCACCCGTTGTAGATGGACGTAGAGCTTATCACGCCCGATCATCACGTGGTGTCTCGGCACGACGAACTTTGGCAACGGTGCATACTCAGGGAGAACACTACTTGATAATTTTAATGAGAGATCATCTTAAAATGCTACCGTCAATCAAAGCAAGATAAGATGCATAAAGGATAAACATCACATGCAATCAATATAAGTGATATGATATGGCCATCATCATCTTGTGCTTGTGATCTCCATCTCCGAAGCACCGTCGTGATCACCATCGTCACCGGCGCGACACCTTGATCTCCATCGTAGCATCGTTGTCGTTACGCTATCTATTGCTTCTACGACTATCGCTACCGCTTAGTGATAAAGTAAAGCAATTACAGGGCGTTTGCATTTCATACAATAAAGTGACAACCATATGGCTCATGCCAGTTGCCGATAACTTCGGTTACAAAACATGATCATCCCATACAATAAAATATAGCATCACGTCTTGACCATATCACATCACAACATGCCCTGCAAAAACAAGTTAGACGTCCTCTACTTTGTTGTTGCAAATTTTACGTGGCTGCTACGGGCTTAGCAAGAACCGTTCTTACCTACGCATCAAAACCACAACGATAGTTTGTCAAATAGACTCCATTTTAACCTTCTCAAGGACCGGGCGTAGTCACACTCTGTTCAACTAAAGTGAGAGAGACAGACACCCGCCAGCCACCTTTAAGCACGAGTGCTCGTAACGGTGAAACCAGTCTCGCGTAAGCGTACGCGTAATGTCGGTCCGGGCCGCTTCATCTCACAATACCGCTGAACCAAAGTATGACATGCTGGTAGGCAGTATGACTTATATCGTCCACAACTCACTTGTGTTCTACTCATGCATATAACATCAACGCATAAAACCTAGGCTCGGATGCCACTGTTGGGGAACGTTGTAATTTCAAAAAATTTCCTACGCACACGCAAGATCATGGTGATGATATAGCAACGAGAGGGGAGAGTGTATGTCCACGTACCCTCGTAGACCGTAAGCGGAAGCGTTAGCACAACGCGGTTGATGTAGTCGTACATCTTCACAATCAACCGATCCAAGCACCGAACGTACGGAGCCTCCGAGTTCAGCACACGTTCAGCTCGATGATGTCCCTGGAACTCTGATCCAGCCGAGTGTCGAGGGAGAGTTCCGTCAGCACGACGGTGTGGTGACGATCTTGATGTTCTACCGGCGCAGGGCTTCGCCTAAGCTTCGCGACGATGTGACCGAGGTGGAATATGGTGGAAGGGGGCACCGCACACGGCTAAGGAATGATCCGTAGATCAACTTGTGTGTCATGGGGTGCCCCCTTGCCCCCGTATATAAAGGATCAAGGGAGGAGGAGGCCGGCCCTAGGGGAGGGCGCGCCATGATGTGGAGTCCTACTAGGACTCCAAGTCCTAGTAGGAGTCCACCAAGAGGAGAGGAAGGGAGAAGGAAGTGGAGGAGAAGGAAAGGTGGCCGGCCCCCTTTTCCCTAGTCCAATTCGGACTAGAGGGGAGGGGGGCGCAGCAGCCCCTTGGCCTTTTTCTCCTCTTCCCACTAAAGCCCATCAAGGCCCAATACTCTTCCCCGTATTCCCGTAACTCCCCGGTACTCCCGAAAATACCCGTATCACTCGGAACCTTTCCGAACTCCGAATATAGTCGTCCAATATATCGATCTTTACGTCTCGACCATTTCGAGACTCCTCGTCATGTTCCCGATCTCATCCGGGACTCCGAACTCCTTCGGTACATCAAAACTCATAAACTCATAATATAAATGTCATCGTAACGTTAAGCGTGCGGACCCTACGGGTTCGAGAACTATGTAGACATGACCTAGAACTATTCTCGGTCAATAACCAATAGCGGGACCTGGATGCCCATATTGGTTCCTACATATTCTACGAAGATCTTTATCGGTCAAACCGCATAACAACATACTTTGTTCCCTTTGTCATCGGTATGTTACTTGCCCGAGATTTGATCGTCGGTATCCAATACCTAGTTCAATCTCGTTACCGGCAAGTCTCTTTACTCGTTCTGTAATACGTCATCTCATAACTAACTCATTAGTTACATGCTTGCAAGGCTTAGGTGATGAGTATTACCGAGAGGGCCCAGAGATACCTCCCCGACAATCAGAGTGACAAATCCTAATCTCGAATTATGCCAACCCAACATGTACCTTCAGAAACACCTGTAGTACTCCTTTATAATCACCCAGTTACGTTGTGACGTTTGGTAGTACCCAAAGTGTTCCTCCGGTAAATGGGAGTTGCATAATATCATAGTTATAGGAACATGTATAAGTCATGAAGAAAGCAATAGCAACATACTAAACGATCAAGTGCTAGGCTAACGGAATGGGTCAAGTCAATCACATCATTCTCTTAATGATGTGATCTCGTTAATCAAATGACAACTCTTTTGTCCATGGCTAGGAAACATAACCATCTCTGATAAACGAGCTAGTCAAGTAGAGGCATACTAGTGACACTATGTTTGTCTATGTATTCACACATGTATTATGTTTCCGGTTAATACAATTCTAGCATGAATAATAAACATTTATCATGAAATAAGGAAATAAATAATAACTTTATTATTGCCTCTAGGGCATATTTCCTTCACCATCTAGGCCGCATCTTCATGGTGACAAGCCAGGGGACTTGTTTCATCTGGTTGCCATCCTACGGTACGGGAGATTACAAACGGAATGCACAAACCATCATTTGCATCCCTAATGGTACTCCATTATTTGCAGGGACCAGTCATCCCCCGATCAAAATAAGATCGCCAATCCTGGATGTGCATTTGCATCCGCGATTCGGTCTAACCTGGAACCTTGTAGCTGACTTTGGCATATCGGGATCAACTTTCTTAGTAGTCGTTACCCATGGTACCACTGATGTGCAACATGGTCACACAATCTACCACGATCGGACCGTCACCATCTACCGAGGTATTCCATTTTTTAACCCTCTCGCCTTCTCTTTCATTGTTGTACTAGTAGTATACTTAGTAGTACTAGTAGGAGTACTTTTCACCTTGGAGGACGCGTATATCTAGCTAGGCCCTTGAAGACTTGAACCCACTAGCTGCCACCATTTTTGTTTTTCCATGTCTTACTATCTCATCCATGTAGCCAAGAGTGGCTATATATAATAAGCCGGTTATTTTACTTCCTCTATACCGGAGTAGTACTATTTGCTGCACAGTATTACTGATCGCCATATTTGAGCACAACATTATTATGCATGGACCTTGACTATGTACGTCACCATGTGTCTAGATCTGGGATGCCGCGTGTACCAGATGAACGGCGCCGAGTTCGACCCCCATGATGCTACATGGGTGTCGAGGAACACTCTTGGAGAGTACTCGCTTTTCATCGGGGACAGCTACCTCATTGTGAAGCGGATGCCACCTTCCGTGCACGTCATGGAAGGCTTGCCATTCATGAAGCATGGTTGTGTCTTCAGTGCGCACCGCCGGATGAACGCTATCCCTGATTTATGCTGCTTCAGCTTGGATGAGTCTCCATCGTGTGGAACCGGACTAGAAAGTTGCGACAATGATTCCCGTTGCCCACCGCTATGGATCATGCCATCCAGGAAGAACACCTGGGACTGGAACCTGGAGGAGGACATGCATGTAGCCCATGTATAACGTGTAAGTGGAGTACGGTAATTGTGAACGGTAGCGTTGTGAATATATGTAGACTAGTCGTGCACAAATTTATCACATGAATTGGAGATGAACTTGTGTGGCATACTGGCATTTGTCCTTTAGAATTTATTACTAGTAAATGTGTTATGTGTACGTGCAACTTGTGTGGTTGTTGCACTGGCTCCAACATGCTCTTTGAGAAAAAAAGGTGGCACAGCTTTGGATATACGTGACGTGGCGGCATCATACAGTAGCATCGTTCACTATAGTTGTAGTACACTCCTACTAGGACGACAACTCCTATAAAACCTTGCGCTTGGCTCTTTGCCTCTTTGGGAGGTTCAACAGTTCGTACTCGTGTGAACCTTGCACTTGGCTCTTCGCCTCTTCGGAAGGTCCAACAATGATGATACTACAGTAGAATATGCTTCTGGCAATCTGACACTGATTGAAGTGCTGCACGTCCACCGCGAGGGAGAGGGCGAGGGAGAGGGAGAGGGAGAGGGAGAGGGCGCTGTAGTCAAAACCCTCTCCTCGTCCTACGAACCACCGTGCGCGTGGGCGAGGGAGAGGCGTAGTAAGCAAGCTTCTCCTCGTTCAGCGAGTTGACAGGACACATCAAAGCAGTACTAGTACTAGTAGTAGTCCATACTGCGTCCTTTCCGATTAATATGGCTTAATTTGAAACGAGAAAAATACACTGGCGGTCAACGCATGTAACAATACGCTCTTTACGGTCACTATATATAGTTTTGCGTCGATTATACGATCACTAGCTCATCGTAGAGCATCGTGTTGCACCCTACTGACCGGCCACATAGTCGACGTGGCACTTTGTTGACTGGTTAAATTGTCACCTGGTTTCTGGGTCCCACCTGTCAGTTGGCAGAGCAAAGAAATCAGTTAAACAAAACTTTACGCAGGCACGACACGAGTCCAACCCTTGTGCCCGAACTGCCCTAGCTGTGTATGTGAGTGCATGAACGTGTCCTCCCTCGGTCTTCCAACAAAGAGTGTACATCGACTATAAAACAAAGAGTGTAGTACATGATGTACATCTACACTTCCAATGCATTTAGCCTTTAATCTAAATCGATATTGATTGACTAATGCACCAACTTGTGTTGTAGGTATAGGCTACACCTACATGTCTATCCTTAATTACAGCATGCAACGGCCTTCATTTAATCTTCTTATCTCAATGGTCGCATGCACACATAAGTCTGCTACTTTTGGGCGTTAATTATGCCCTGGTCAATGTGTAAATCTCTAAATGTACAGTCTTTCACAGACGTAGGGAGTAGGTTGAGCACTTGAGCGTGAGCGTGTGTGTTGCGTCGTGTGCTATGTGCCGCATGGGTGCGTGAGTGTTGCGTGCGTCCATGTGTACGTGTGAGTGTTGCATGTTGCATGCATGCATGCATGCATGGGGCTTACTCCCTCCCATTGACATGTTCATATTTCAAGCTTCCTCTATTCCCTCCATATCGTGATACTCCCTCTGTTCCCAAATAGTACGGAGTAAAAGCCTCACTCTGTTCCCAAATACGGAGTATTTGTCTTTCTACAGATTTCAACAATTGACTAGGAACGGAGCAAAATGAGTGAAGTGAGCGTAGAGGCATAGGGATACTGTAGAAAGGAAGTCCTCGCGATCCATTATTCCCCATCTCGATCAGAGAGAACTATTCAACTAGTCTTCGCAGTGAAGTGACAATACACGCTGCAGCAGATGGGACACGTAATTAATAAGCTGAACCAGCGTGTTGGTGTTACTAAATCAGCCTTACCCAGTATTGCCATCATGTTTGCCAGTAGAGCACGCTTCCGCAAATACGCCTACGCACCTCTGTCCTCCATTAACTGGCATATGGGCCCTCTTGTGGTAGACCCACATGTCATTGGTGTAACTATTTACACTCCGAAGGACGGTGCCTATATCCTGGTAGTAGTACTAGTGGAATTGATATTTAATGCACTTTCTTCCCCGTCTTCCACTCTTCTTCCTCCTCTCTTCTTCTTCCTCCTCTCTTCCCCATCGCCGACCGCACACCATTTACCCCCGCTCACTGCTCGCCCGCCCGCGCCATCTTCCTTGGTAGCTCGCGCGTACCATATCCCCCCGCTCACTGCTCGGCCACACGAGGAGAAGCTTCTTCGCTCGCCCACCCGGCAGAACTGACTGACACGCAGAGCCGCAATTGGAATTCCCTCCCTGATGTTCTCTTGGAGCAGATCTGTAGTCGTATGGACCTACTCAGCACCGTCCGTCTGGCCGCATGCTCGGTGTCTTTGTACCGTCTACTCGTCTGCAACCGGCCGGCTCTTTTCAAGACACCCTGCTTGCTGATTCCCGATCCTCGTAGGTGGCCTAGACACCGACTTGACGATCCTACAGAGGTTGCCATGGTGCCCCTCGACATGCTACCACTACCCGTCCACCTGTCCTTCATGCGCGACCACTACTGGGCGGGCATGAAGGCCAACTGGATCGCCCTCATCCACCACACCGGTAGTCCGTGGCGTCTCGTGGATATCTACACCCAGCGAGAGATCACCCTTCCATCATTGGATACCGCCGCCATCGAGCCTCGCGGCCCGCCGGACACTCCTGCCTACTACGCACAAGACGCGTCAAGCTTTTGGCTCAACCTCTGTTTGCAGAAAGTTGTAATCCGCGAAGTGCCCACACCATCAGAAGACTACATGGATTACAAGCTCATTGCCTTGTTCAACATGGGATTAGTCTATCTGGAATCCGGTCGCCATACATGGTTATGGCTCATGATCAATCCTATTGAGGCAACATTTCTGTCTTGTGCTATAGTGCACGATGGCATCGTTTACGCGGTCGACGCACAGATTGGCTGCCTATACTGGTGGAATCTATCGTCGTGTAATTGTTCTATCTCATCTCATCTTTACCTTATGAATACGACTGCCTGTTCATTTGTTACAAATTTAGAATGCATAGCATGTCTATAACCACATCATTGCTACATGTTCCTCTCATTTCCTAGATTTTTATGACCGCACATGTTATTGTTAGAGTTGATATGAGAACAATTGGCATCTAATGATTGTTAGAATACATATTATGAGCATAACATCATGATTGCTATATGTTACTCTTGTTTACAAGATTTTTATAACAACGCATGTTATTGCTTAGAGTTGATATGAGAACAGTAGTAGTAAGTGCTATGGTAGAATATGAGTAGGCGCTTTCGTAGCTGTTTTCCTCTCATTGTTACATGATGTTTGAACCATGACATGTTGCTAGAATATGAAAGCCATTGGCTTATTTTTTTTAACTTGGGGTATGATTATGACCACGGCATTGCAATTCTCTGTCTATTATATGTGTCACTGTTATAATAATCTTAATTCCACACATACTCTGAACATGATTGCTTATTTTTGTCCTTCTGGTCTCCAATTTGAATTGTTGCAGCAGATGCAAATGTGCTGGCCTTCATGATTCCAGGACCTGGAATCATACCAGCCAATGGGAGGTGGTTTATCGCTCGTTCAGCTGACGGCGGTCATTTGATGCTCATTCGCACATACCAAATTGACCAAACCATTACATCAAACCACATGCAGTACAATGCGTGGGGCGTTCGTGACATTGATGGCTATGGCTGCTTCGTGTTCGAGAAAGATCCCAGCTCCGTTGGGCCAGGCGTATTCAACTGGAGGCGGGTTTACAGCCTCGGCAACCACTCCTTGTTCCTTGGGCTCAATTATCCGATCATCCAACCAATCATCGATCATATCACCGACGATGATTACTGTGCTATGCAACTTCCATTCGCGAGGGGGGCTGTGTTTACACATCATACCATGGGTTTCATGAATCACCATATCCAGAGATTCGTCGACACAGCTTGTTGCCAGATAATCTTCAGTGTGTGAAAGGCATCAAGCTTCCATGCGATGGATGGCTTTTGCAAACCCGACATGCGGCGATGTGGTTCATGCCAACAGCAAATATGCACAACTTGATTCATGCTGATATCTAGACTGAGCCATGTATTCTGCTGCTGTAGCACGACCCTCTTTTGTTGGATATTATATACTGTTGTTAGTTTGAAGCACTCCTCTAGTTTGAAGGATAGATACCTTCCTGGTATCAAGTGCATCCTAACTCACCTGCGTAGGATGTAATGATAATGATGATGGAGATGCTATGCAGAAGCCATATATATATATCAGTTAGGCTTCAAGTGCATACTTGTTAGTTAAACCTATGTATAAATTGTGACACTAAATACGACTAGTAAGTAGTACAGTAGCAGTACTAGTATACGTCGGTCAAATTATTCATCATGTCCACACATTGAATTGACGTGACAACACGCTGCGCGTGAGGTGACACAAGAATCCCGACGGCGTGTTCGGGTATTCTGGACTTCAGATTTGGACTACCACTTATCTGTCGAAATCTTTCATCATTCACTTAAAACGGTCGATTGATCATACATTAAGTACCATATAACTGGAATTACCGATGCAAGTCGAAGAAGGATTGGCTGGTGCTGCCGGTTGGCGTCAAGTTTGATCCCACGGATTAGGAGCTGATCGAGCACTGCTACGTCTTGAGCTTGCATTGGTTTTCCTCGAAGAGGAGAGGGTGATGCAGCAAGTGTAGCTTAAGTATTTCCCTTAGTTTTGAGAACGAAGGTATCAATCCAGTAGGAGGCTCCTCAAAAGTCCCACAAACCTACACAAACAAATTGAGAACTCGCAACCAATGCAATAAAGGGGTTGTCAATACCTTCACGGCCACTTGCGAAAGTGATATCTAATAAAGATAGTATGATAAGATAAATATATTTTTGGTATTTTATAATATAGATGCAAAAAGTAAAGATGCAAATAAAGGTAGATTGAAAGCAAATATGATAAGAGATAGACCCGGGGGCCATAGGTTTCACTAGAGGCTTCTCTCGAGATAGCATAAGTATTACGGTGGGTGAACAAATTACTGTCGAGCAATTGATAGAAAAGCGCATAGTTATGAGATTATCTAGTCATGATCATGTATATAGGCATCACATCCAAAACAAGTAGACCGACTCCTGCCTGCATCTACTATTATTACTCCACACATCAACCGACTCCTGCCTGCATCTAGAGTATTAAGTTCATAAGAACGGAGTAACACATTAAGCAAGATGACATGATGTAGAGGGATAAACTCATGCAATATGATATAAACCCCATCTTGTTATCCTTGATGGCAACAATACAATAGGTACCTTGCAACCCTTTCTGTCACTGGGTAAGGACATCGCAAGATTGAACCCAAGGCTAAGCACTTCTCCCATGGCAAGAAAGACCAATCTAGTAGGCCAAACCAAACTGATAATTCGAAGAGACTTGCAAAGATAACTCAATCATACATAAAAGAATTCAGAGAAGATTCAAATATCATTCATAGATAAACTTGATCATAAACCCACAAGTCATCGGATCTCGACAAACACACCGCAAAAAGAGTTTACATCGAATAGATCTCCACAAGAGAGGGGGAGAACATTGTATTGAGATCCAAAAAGAGAGAAGAAGCCATCTAGCTAATAACTATGGACCCGTAGGTCTGTGGTAAACTACTCACAACTCATCGGAGGGGCAAGGATGTTGATGTAGAAGCCCTCCGTGATCGATTCCCCCTCCGGCAGAGTGCCGGCGAAGGCTCCAAGATGAGATCTCGCGGATACAGAAGGTTACAACGGTGGAAATTGTGTTTCGTGGTGCCCCTGGATGTTTTCGGGGTACATAGGTATATATAGGAGGAAGAAGTACATCGGTGGCCGCCCAAGGGGCCCACGAGATAGGGGGCGCGCCCTACAGGGGGGCCTATCTCGTGGGGCCCTCGAAAGCTTCTTGACTTGCACTCCAAGCTCTCCGGGTCACGTTTGTTCCAGAAATCACGCTCCCGAAGGTTTCATTCCGTTTGGACTCCGTTTGATATTCCTTTTCTTCGAAATACTGAAATAGGCAAAAAAACAGCAATATGGGCTGGGCCTCCGGTTAGTAGGTTAGTCCCAAAAATGATATAAATGTGTAAAATAAAGCCCATAAACACCCAACAGGGGTAATATAATAGCATGGAACAATCAAAAATTATAGATACGTTGGAGACGTATCAAGCATCCCCAAGCTTAATTCCTGCTCGTCCTCGAGTAGGTAAATGATAAAAAGAGAATTTTTGATGTGGAATGCTACCTAGCATAATTCATAATGTAATTTTCTTTATTGTGGCATGAATGTTCAGATCCAAATGATTCAAAATAAAAGTTCATATTGATAAAAGAAATAGTAACACTTCAAGCATACTAATCAAAGTAATCATGTCTTCTCAAAATAGCATGGCAAAAGAAAGTTCATCCCTACAAATTCATATAGTTAGGCTATGCTTCATTTTTGTCACACAAAGATGTTCCCAACTTCTATACCCCCGATGACAAGCCAAGCAATTATTTCATACTTGAATAATCTCAAACTTTTTCAACCTTCACGCAATACATGAGCGTGAGCCATGGATATAGCACTATGGGTGGAATAGAATATGATGATGGGGATTGTGTGGAGAAGACAAAAAAGAGAAAGTCTCACATTGACGAGGATAATCAACAGGCTATGGAGATGCCCATCAATTGATGTCAACATGAGGAGTAGGGATTGCCATGCAACGGATGCACTAGAGCCATAAATGAATGCTCAACAAAAGAAAACTAGTGGGTGTGCATCCAACTTGCTTGCTCACAAAGACCTAGGGCATTTGAGGAAGCCCATCGTAGGAATATACAAGCCAAGTTCTATAATGAAAAATTCCCACTAGTATGAAAAAGACAACTTATGAGACTCACTATATGAAAAACATGGTGCTACTTTGAAGCACAATATATGAGACTCACTACATGGAGAACAAAGTGCTACTTTGAAGCACAAGTGTGGAAAAAGAGATAGTAACATTGCCCTTTTTATTTATTTCCTTTTTCTTTTTTTCTTTTTTTCTTTTTTTTGGGCCTTTCTTTTTTTTCTTTTGGTCTTTCTTCTTTTTTTTCTTTTTTTTTCTTTGGGCAATGTTCTAATAATGATGATCATCACACTTCTATTGATTACAACATAAGAATTACAACTCGAAACTAGAACAAGATATGACTCTATATGAATGCCTCCGGCGGTGTACCGGGATGGTGCAATGAATCAAGAGTGACATGTATGAAAAATAATGCTTGGTGGCTTTGCCACAAATATGATGTCAACTACATGATCATGCAATGGTAATATGACAAAAGTAAAGTATGTCATGATGATGATGAACGGAACGATGGAAAGTTGCATGGCAATATATCTCGGAATGGCTATGGAAATGCCATAATAGGTAGGTATGGTGGCTGTTTTGAGGAAGATATAGGGAGGTTTATGTGTGATAGAGCGTATCGTATCACGGGGTTTGGATGCACCGGCGAAATTTGCACCAACTCTCAAGGTGAGAAAGGGCAATGCACGGTACCGAAGAGGCTAGCAAAGGCGGAAAGGTAAAAGTGCGTATAATCCATGGACTCAACATTAGTCAAAAGAACTCATATACTTATTGCAAAAATTTAGAAGTCATCAGAAACCAAGTACTACGCGCATGATCCTAGGGGGATAGATTGGTAGGAAAAGACCATTGCTCGTCCGCGACCGCCACTCATAAGGATGCACAAGCCAAGTACACTTCATGTTTTAAATTTCTTACACAACTTTAACCATACGTGCATGCTACGGGACTTGCTAACTTCAACACAAGCATTATTTAAATTCACAATCACCCAACTAGCATGACTTTAATATCACTACCTCCATATCTCAAAACAATTATCAAGTATCAAATTATCATAGCATCCAATTCACTTCCTATGGTAGTTTTTGTTATACCCAACTTGGATGCCTACCATTCTAGGACCAACTTTATGATAATAGCAAATACCATGCTGTTCTAAAAGACTCTCAAAATAATATAAGTGAAGCATGAGATACTAGCAATTTCTTCAAAATTAAGACACCACCGTGCTCTAAAAGATATAAGTGAAGCACTAGAGCAAAAACTATCAAGCTCAAAAGATATAAGTGAAGCACATAGAGTATTCTAGCAAATTCTAATCAAATAGGCTTCTCCCAAAAGGTGTGTACAGCAAGGATGATTGTGGTAAACTAAAAAGCAAAGACTAATATAATACACGACGCTCCAAGCAAAACACATATCATGTGGCGAATAAAAATATAGCTCCAAGTAAAGTTAGCAATGAACGAAGACGAAAGAGGGGATGCCTTCCCGGGGCATCCCCAAGCTTAGGATTTTGGCTATCCTTGAATATCTTGGGGTGCCATGGGCATCCCCAAGCTTAGGCTCTTGCCACTCCTTATTCCATAGTCCATAAAAGCTTTACCCAAAACTTGAAAACTTCACAACACAAAACTCAACAGGAAATCTTATAAGCTCCGTTAGTGAAAGAAAACAAAACCACCACATAAGGTACTGCAATGAACTCATTATTTATTTAATTTGGTGTTAAACCTACTGTATTCCAACTTCTTTATGGTTCATAGACTGAATTACTAGCCATAGATGCATTGAAATAAGCAAACAACACACGAAAAACAGAATCTGTCAAAAACAGAACAGTCTGTAGCAATCTGTAACTAACGCAAACTTCTGGAACTCTAAAAATCCTACCAAAATAGGAAGTCCTGGACAATTTTTTTTATTGAACAGCAGCGAAAAGAATCAACACAAAAGCACGTTCCTGTGATTTAACAAAATTGTATTCGTGCGCGTAAAGTTTCTGTTTTTCAGCAGAATCAAATAAACTATCATCGTAGGTTATCCTATAGGTTCTACTTGGCACAAACACTAATTAAAAGATAAAAACACATCTAAACAGAAGGTAGATGCAAGATTTATTACGAAATAGGAGCAAAAACAAAAAACATAAAGAAAAATTGGGTTGCCTCCCAACTAGCGCTATCGTTTAACGCCCCTAGCTAGGCATAAAAGCAAAGATAGATCTAACGAGTGCCATCTTTGGCACTAAATTCATAAGTAGCACTCATGATAGATTCATAAGGTAATTTGACTTTCTTTCTTGGAAAGTGCTCCATGCCTTACTTTAAGGGAAATTGGAATCTAATATTCGCTTCCTTCATATCAATAATCGCACCAATCGTTCTAAGGAAAGGTCTGCCAAGAATAATAGGGCAAGAAATATTGCAATCTATATCAAGAACGATAAAATCTACGGGCACCAAATTTCTATTTGCAACAATAAGAACATCATTGATTCTTCCCATAGGCTTTTTAACGGTGGAATCCGCAAGGTGCAAATTTAAAGAGCAATCATCAAGATCATGGAAACCTAGAATATCACATAAAGTTTTCGGAATCGTGGAAACACTAGCACCCAAATCACACAAAGCAAAACACTCATAATCTTTAATTCTAATCTTTATAGTAGGTTCCCACTCATCATTAAGTTTTCTAGGTATAGAAACTTCCAAATTAAGTTTTTCATCATAAGATTGCATCAAGGCATCAACAATATGTTTGGTAAAAGCTTTATTTTGGCTATAAGCATGAGGAGAATTAACAACGGATTGCAACAAGGAAATACAACCTTTTAAAGAGCAATTATCATAATTAAATTCCTTGAAATCCGAGATAGTAGGTTCAATATTATTAGAAGTTGAGGATTCTCCAATCTCACTTTTACCAAATTTAGCATTAAGATCTAAAGATTCCGAATTCTTGGGACGCCTTCTAGGCAAAGTTGATTCATCATCAGTCCCATAATCATCAAAATTCATATTGCAAAACATAGATCTAATCGGAGACACATCAATAACTTTAAGATCCTCATCATTATTTTCACGGAAACTAGAAGAACACACTTTTATAAAGCTTTCTTTCTTAGCACGCAATCTAGCGGTTCTTTCCTTGCACTCATCAATGGAAATTATCATTACTTTGAGAGACTCATTGATATCATGCTTAGGAGAAGAAGATCCAAGATTAAGAGAATTAACATCAAGCGAAAGTCTATCAATGTTCCTAGCCAAATCATCAACTTTAAGCAATTTTTCTTCAAGCAAAGCATTAAAATTCTTTTGAGAAATCATAAATTCTTTCACACTATTCTCAAAATCAGAGGGCATCTTATTAAAATTACCATAAGAGTTATTGTAAGAATTTCCATAATTATTAGAAGGATTACTAGGGAACGATCTAGCATTAAAGTTTCCTCTATAAGCATTGTTTCCAAAACTATTCCTACCAACAAAATTCACATCCATAGATTCATTATTATTCTCAATCAAGGAAGACAAAGGCATATCATTGGGATCAAGAGGAGTATTTTTAGTAGCAAACATCTTCATAATTTCATCCATCTTTCCACTCAAAACATTGATTTCTTCTATAGCATGCACTTTTTTACTAGAAGATCTTTCGGTGTGCCATTGAGAATAATTAGCCATAATATTATCAAGAAGTTTTGTAGCATCTCCTAATGTAATTTCCATAAACGTGCCTCCCGTGGCCGAATCTAAGAGATTTCTAGAAGCAAAGTTCAAACCGGCATAAAATTTTTGTATGATCATCCATAAATTCAAACCATGAGTAGGGCAATTGCGAAGCATCAATTTCATCCTTTCCCAAGATTGGGCAACATGCTCATGATCAAGTTGTTTAAAATTCATAATATCGTTCCTAAGGGTGATGATCTTAGCGGGAGGAAAATACTTAGAGATAAAAGCATCTTTGCACTTGTTCCAAGAATCAATACTATTTTTACGCAAAGACGAAACCAAACTTTAGCACGATCTCTAACTGAAAATGGAAATAACTTCAATTTGACAATATTGTTATCCGTATATTTCTTCTTTTGCATATCACACAAATCAACAAAATTGTTTAGATGAGTAGCGGCATCTTCACTAGGAAGGCCGGCGAATTGATCTTTCATAACAAGATTCAGCAAAGCAGTATTGATTTCACAAGACTCAACATCATTAAGAGGAGCAATCGGAGTACTAAGGAAATCATTATTATTGGTATTCGAGAAATCGCACAATTTGGTATTATCTTGCGCCATGGCAACAAGTAATCCAACACACAAGCAAACAGAAAAATGGCGAGCGAAAAATAGAGGAGGAGATTGGGAAAGAGAGGGCAAATAAAATGGCAAGGGTGAAGTGGGGGAGAGGAAAACGAGAGGCAAATGGAAAATAATGTAAATGCGAGGGAGATGGGTTTGTGATGGGTACTTGGTATGTCTTGACTTGAGCGAAGACCTCCCCGGCAACGGCGCCAGAAATCCTTCTTGCTACGTCTTGAGCTTGCGTTGGTTTTCCTCGAAGAGGAGAGGGTGATGCGGCAAGTGTAGCGTAAGTATTTCCCTCAGTTTTGGGAACCAAGGTATCAATCCAGTAGGATGCTCCTCAAAAGTCCCACGCACCTACACAAACAAACTGAGAACTCGCAACCAACGCAATAAAGGGGTTGTCAATCCCTTCATGGCCACTTGCGAAAGTGAGATCTAATAAAGATAGTATGATAAGATAAATATATTTTTGGTATTTTATAATATAGATGCAAAAAGTAAAGATGCAAATAAAGGTAGATTGAAAGCAAATATGATAAGAGATAGACCCGGGGGCCATAGGTTTCACTAGAGGCTTCTCTCGAGATAGCATAAGTATTACGGTGGGTGAACAAATTACTGTCGAGCAATTGATAGAAAAGCACATAGTTATGAGATTATCTAGGCATGATCATGTATATAGGCATCACGTCCAAAACAAGTAGACCAACTCCAGCCTGCATCTACTACTATTACTCCACACATCGACCGACTTCTGCCTGCATCTAGAGTATTAAGTTCATAAGAATAGAGTAACGCATTAAGCAAGATGACATGATGTAGAGGGATAAACTCATGCAATATGATATAAACCCCATCTTGTTATCCTCGATGACAACAATACAGTACATGCCTTGCAACCCTTTCTGTCACTGGGTAAGGACATCGCAAGATTGAACCCAAAGCTAAGCACTTCTCCCATGGCAAGAAATACCAATCTAGTAGGCCAAACCAAACTAATAATTCAAAGAGACTTGCAAAGATAATTCAATCATACATAAAAGAATTCAGAGAAGATTCAAATATTATTCATAGATAAACTTGATCATAAACCCACAATTCATCGGATCTCGACAAACACACCGCAAAAAGAGTTTACATCGAATAGATCTCCACAAGAGAGGGGGAGAACATTGTATTGAGATCCAAAAAGAGAGAAGAAGCCATCTAGCTAATAACTATGGACCCGCAGGTCTATGGTAAACTACTCACAACTCATCGGAGGGGCAAGTATGTTGATGTAGAAGCCCTCCATGGTCGATTCCCCCTCCGGCAGAGTGCCGACGAAGGCTCCAAGATGAGATCTCGCGGATATAGAAGGTTACAGCGGTGGAAATTGTGTTTTCGTGGTGCCCCTGGATGTTTTCAGGGTACGTAGGTATATATAGGAGGAAGAAGTACGTCGGTGGCCGCCCGAGGGGCCCACGAGACAGGGGGCGCCCTACAGGGGGGGCGGCCCCCTATCTCGTGGGGCCCTCGGAATCTTCTTGACTTGCACTCCAAGCTCTCCGGATCACGTTTTTTCCAAAAATCACGCTCCCGAAGGTTTCATTCTGTTTGGACTCCGTTTGATATTCCTTTTCTTTGAAATACTGAAATAGACAAAAAAGCAGCAATATGGGCCGGGCCTCCGGTTAGTAGGTTAGTCCCAAAAATGATATAAATGTGTAAAATCCCATAAACATCCAAAAGTGGTAATATAATAGCATGGAACAATAAAAAATTATAGATACATTGGAGACGTATCAAGCACCTTGAGGCCAAAGTGAGTGCTGACAGCGCGAGATTTCAGTCTCTCATTGATTTGTACATACGAGCCATCGACAGCGAGCACGACATATGCTACACCCAACCTGAGAAACTTCCAAGTAAGACACCGATCGGCCGTCCACTTGCACAAACATATTCCTTTGTTTATAGCTCTATTTTTCTTTTTAGACGCAGACCAGGTGAAGCAATTACAATTTGACAGTTAATAAAAAGTGAAACAAGTGACTGCAACATGCCAAAGATGTTATGAAAATGCCAACTAGGTACACTAAAACCTGTATTCCACAATACTGCAGGTATCACACTGAGTGGCCTAAGGAAGCATTTCTTCCAGCGCAATTCCAGGCATTCAAATGGGGCACGTGGACGCGTCGCAAGATACAGTCGGAGTGCGGCATGCACGCGATGTGGCACAAGACTGACAATACCTTGCCGATGATGGTCAATGGCCGACAGACGGGCAACAAAAAAGGTTCTGGTGCTCCACACCAACAAGAACTTCGACCAGCAGAGGACCAACTGGGTGATGCACCAGTACCACCTCGGGGACCTGGAGCAAGAGAAGGAGCGGGAACTGGTCCTCTGCAAGATTTTCTACCAGACGAACACTAGGGCTAGGAGTAAAAAGATTATAAGTTAGTTTGGTATTGGTAGTTGTACTACCTTCTCATCCGCAAGTTGGTATTGTTGTTAACGATCTTTTGGTATGAACTTGCATTTGCTTCCAACCATCATGCCGAGGGTCGGCGTGGATATAAAGCTGAATCATTTGTTTCGAAACGAATTTTCATGCACCTAATTTTTATTTGATGGGTAGCATAAGCACCCGCCGTTCGAATTCCTAGTTCTCCAATTTTTTCGAAACAAGTGCATGCACTTATTATCACGATAAAAAAATATCCGTTCTGCATCCCAGTTATCAGTCTGTACTTGCAGAATTCTCTCGTTTATTGAGCACATATATTGTTTTTTCAGGTCGAGCAAGTTTCAACTGGGCTGTAGACTGCCTAGGGTTGGTTTTGTTTTTAACAGGCCCAGCCCATGACGACAACGGGGCATAAAGATCCAACAGGTATCTACTGGCCTCTAGCCCGCCAGCATTGGTTATATTTTGTCTTACAACATCTGCAGGCAGTTTTCTTTACTGAATCAAACACACAACCCAGTTCTATTTTCCTCTTGAAACGCATGTCCTACATTCATTTTCTAATCTCTACCTATAGTTTTACTAGTTCATATACACGTATCATTATATTGAAAACACATAAAATTCCCTTTTCATATTTACATCCTTATTTTTGTTGTTTTTTCCCACCCAGCGCTGATTTTTTTACCACTGGTTTTCCCTTAAACCAACTCAATTGTCCCACGTCTTATTTGCTTAAAGAACAAAACGATTTTTTGGCAAATCAATAAGTTCTTAAAAAATGTTTATCATTTCGGGATTACAATAGTTTGGACTCCATCGAAATATGCAAAATAAGGTTGAACTTTTTGACCGTGGTCCTGGGCAGAAAATGGGCTATAATAAATTACTTAAGAATTAGCAAATGGGCTGCAAATTATAAAAAATAGCAAATGGGCTTTATGTTGTGTGCCACAGATTTGGAGGCTGACTTGTGGGCCTACTAAGTTCATGCGTACACAAGGTTTCTTAAAAACAAACTTAGTCAACAATCGACTCTACCAGCGTCAGACCGTTAGATGTCAATCTAACGACAATCGTGCTTCTTCAGTATCTGATTTTCCTGCCCCAGCCGCCCAAACCAGCGCCGTCGGAACTGCCTGCTCCCGCCTCCCGTGGTCGGCAGTGCTACCGGGCAGGCCTCATGGCCCCATCATACTCGCATCCCTGGCCTCTCTATCCCTCTACTCACCCACACCTCCTATTATTTTCCGGCGACGACAGCCGAACCAGTCAACCCTCGTACTCTCCACCGCGTGGGCAGCCACTGCCGTGTCTTCCCGGCTCCATGTCGTTCCCTTCGTAGGCCTCGCCGTCGTCCACCACCCTGGTGCTCTCGGCGCGGCGTGGTCAATGATGTCCATCCAACGGCCGTAGTGCTTCTTCAACCTCTGGTCTTCTTGCCCCAGCCGCCCAAATTAGCGCTGGTCGTGCCGCATGCTCCTGCCTCCCGTGGCTGGTTGTGCTGCCGCGGAGGCCTCACCGTCCCCATACTACTCCCACCGCTGGTCAGGCCATCCCTCCACTCACCCACTCCCCCTGTTATTCTACGGTGACGGCAGCCTCATACCGCAGCCGAACCAGTGAACCCTCGTACTCCTCTCCGTGTGGGCATCCACTGCCGCGTATTCCCCAGCTCCGCATCGTCCCCTTCCTAGGCCTCGTCATCGTCCACCGCCGTGGTGCTCTCGGCGCGGCGTGGTCAATGTGGTCAATGACTGACTTCCATCGGAAGAGTACTGTACGTGGAGAGGCTGACAGCTGGGTCCACGGCAGCAGCAAGGAAGTGCCTCCTTATTATGTGCAAAATAATTATTCCTCCACCTGACAGCAAGGACCCACCGGACGGGACACCAGTATTTCACAGAAAAAACGTTTCCCCATGACTGCTGGGACCCACCGGACGGGCCATCGTATTTCGCGAAAAAACGTTTGCCCCTGACTGTTGGGACCCACCGGACGGACCACCGTATTTTGCGAAAAAAACGTTCCCCCCGCTGTCAGCTCGGACCCACCGGAAGTGCCTCCTTATTACGCACAGAAAAATGAATACTCCTCCTGCTAGCTGGGACCCACCATGGTGGGAGGCTAACTTGTTGGCCTACTAAGTTGACGGGGACATAGGGCTTTGTCAACTTAGTCAATATGAACGATTCTAGCTCCAGTGACCGTACGATGTCCATCCAATGGCCGTCGTGCTTCTTCAATCTCTGCTCTTCCTGCTCCAGCCGCTCAAGCAAGCGCCAGCGGGACTGCCTGCTCCCTCCTCCCCGCGGCCGGCTATGCTGCCGCACAGGCCTCACCGCCCCACCGTACTCTCATCGCTGGCCTAGCCATCCCTCTACTCACCCACACCTGTTGTTATTCTCCAGCGAGGGCAGATGAACCAGTAAACCCTCGTACAGTCGTACTCCCCTCCGCGTGGGAAACAACTACCGAGTCTTCCCTGCCTCCATGTCGTTCCCTTCCTAGGCCTCGTCGTCGTCCACCGCCCTGGTGCTCTCGGCGCGGCCTGGTCAACGTGGTCAACAACTAACATGCATCTGAAGTGGACTGTACGTGGAGAGGCTGACAGCTGGGTCCACGGCCGCACGCAAGGAAATGCCTCCTTATTACGTGCAAAATAATGATTCCTCCACCTGACATCGGGGACCCACCGAAAGGGCCTCTGTATTTCGCGAAAAAATGTTATCGCCGCTGACAACTCGGACCCACCAGCTATATCTTCGCACGCAAGGAAGTGCCTCCTTATTACGCACAAAAAAATGAATACTCCCACTGTTAGCTGGGACCCAGTATATTGGCAGGCTGACTTGTGGGCCTACTAAGTTAACGGGGACGGAGGGCTTTGTCAACTTAGTCAATATGCACGATTCTAGCTCCAGTGACCGTACAATGTCCATCCAATGGCCGTAGTGCTTCTTCAACCTCTGGTCTTCTTGCTCCAGCCGCCCAAACCAGCGCCGGTCGTGCCTTGTGCTCCTGCCTCCCGTGGCCGGCTGTGATGCGGCGGAGGCCTCACTGCCCCTACTACTCCCACCGCTGGCCAGGCTATCCCTCTACTCACCCACACCCCCTGTTATAGTGTTATTCTGCGGCGACGGCAGCCTCACACCGCAGCGAACCAGTGAACCCTCGTACTCTTCTACGCGTGGGCATCCACTGCCGCGTCTTCCCCTGCTCCGCATCGTCCCCTTCCTAGGCATCGCCGTCGTCCACCGCCCTGGTGCTCTCGGTGCGGCATGGTCAACATGGTCAAGGAACGGCTTCCATCGGACGTGGACTGTACGTGGAGAGGCTGACAGCTGGGTCCACGGCCGCAGCAAGGAAGTTCCTCCTTATTACGCGCAAAATAATTATTCCTCCACCTGATAGCAGGGACCCACCGGATGGGCCACCATATTTCGTGAAAAAAACGTTTCCCCCCTGACTGCTGGGACCCACCAGCTACATCTTCACACACAAGGAAGTGCGCCCGGGCAAAAAAAAACGATTCACCCCCCTGACTGCTGGGACCCACCAGTTACATCTTCGCAGGCAAGGAAGTGCCTGACAGTCGGGACCCACCTGGTCGAAGCGTATGTAGCGTTGTCATTCTGTTTGCGAACGTGTACGTACATACTGGTCGATGTAGAGGCACACACGTGTCGTAGTAGAGGCGCGCACGTGTCGTAGTAGAGGCGCGCATGTGTCGTAGTAGAGGCGCGCACGTAGCATGTACACGTATGTATAACGGCCAGGGTGCAAGAAAGAAAATACGGCCACCTATGTGTACATACAGGTGGGGTCCCGAATGCCTACTCGCACATACGTACGACGAGGGCTCGTGTTCATGGGGAGGCAACGGTATGCGTCGTGTTCATGGGGAGGCAACGGAATGCGCTGTGTTCATCGGGAGGCAACGGAACCCGTGGGAGCCAACCGTCTGGGTCGGAACCGAATACGTGGTCGTGTTCATCGGGAGGGATTGGACGGAACAGGCGATGGAAATGAGGCCTGGTGTACCACACAACGAAGGAAACGGATCTTCTACGTTCGGAACGGGGTCCTGTTGATCGGGAGGGGTGTGGCATGCCGCAAAACGGAGGAAACAGACCTCCTATGGTTGAAACGGGGTCCTGTTGATCGGGAGGGGTGTGGCGTACTGCAAAACCGAGGAAACGGACCTCCTACGGTCAAAACGGGGGTCCTGTTGATCGGGAGGGGTGTGGCGTACCGCAAAACAGATGAAACGGACTTGTGTTGGAGCGCTACAGTCAAAACGGGGGTCTTGTTGATCGGGAGGGGTGTGGCGTACCGCAAAACGGGACTCCACGGGATACTGTTCATCTCCACCGTTGACCTCCTCCAGCTTCCACGGGCTACTGTTGACCTCCTCCAGCCTCCACGGGCTCATGTTCATCCAGCCTCCACCGGCACTACTCCACCGGCTACTGTTCAACCACCCCTCCACCGTCTACTGTTCATCCAGCCCTCCACACCATAGGGTCTTGTTCAACCGCCCCTGCATGGGCACCCCTCCACCGTCTACTGTTCATCCAGCCCTCCACACCACGGGGTCCTGTTCATCCAGAGGCAACGCCACCGCTCACTGTTCATCCACCCCCCCGCAACGCTCACTGTTCATCCAATCGATCGGCTTCAGTTAGCAGCAGTAGCGAAGGAATCGCTCGATCGGGTTCAGTTAACAGGCATCGGTTGATCGCTCGGGTTCAGTAACGCGTAGCCTGCAGTACAATCACTCGGGTTTAGTTAGAGCCCAACGCCTCGCTCGGGTTCAGTTAGAGCCAACGCCTCGCACACACGCGCGTACGTGTATGAGAGAAACGGGCATCGCTCGGCCCCCGACCTCTCACCGTAACCGGCAACTCCCCGAAATTTTCCTCCCCCTCGCTTCTAACACGGTTTTTTCCGTCATGGACGGCCCAAAGAATGTCATGCAGCTGCGTCTCCGGCCCGCCCAGGACGAAAAGCCCATTTTCTGTCATGATTTTTTGTCATAGAAGTAGGAGCCCACCACATCTATGATGATACCGGGTTTTGTCACAATTATCGTCATAGAAGTGTCATATGTATGACAGAAAAAAAATTTGTTTGGCCCAAAATGTCACGGATGTGTCTTTTTTTTGTAGTGTTCCCCCTTGCTCCTTTATATACGGGGGCAGGTGGCACCTCTAGAAACACAACAACAGATCATTGATTTCTTAGCCGTGTGCAGTGCCCCCCTCCACCATAGTCCTCCTCGATAATATTGTAGCGGTGCTTAGGCGAAGCCCTGCGACGGTAGAACATCAACATCGTCACCACACCGTTGTGCTGACGGAACTCTCCCTCGACACTCGGCTGGATCGGAGTTCGAGGGACGTCATCGAGCTGAACGTGTGCTAGAACTCGGAGGTGTCGTACTTTCGGTGCTTGATCGGTCGGGCCGTGAAGACGTACGACTACATCAACCGTGTTGTTCTAACGCTTCCACTTTCGGTCTACGAGGGTACGTGGATGACACTCTCCCCTCTCGTTGCTTTGCATCACCATGATCTTGCGTGTGCGTAGGATTTTTTTGAAATTACTACGTTCCCCAACAAGTTTGGTCCACAAAGCGCCGCTTGGAGAAGAATATGAAGCAACAAGGTATCCAGCGACCTATTATCTCTTCTTCCTCAGCAACTTTGTTCAGTCAGAGCCGAACTCCTAGGCGCTCATGTGTCTCTAAAATTGGTGATATTTCTCCCATTTTCCTAATACTTCCAGCTGGTTTAATGCATGGATTTGAGTCATATTTATCCGGACTTTATATTTCCTATCTTCTTTGGGACATTTTTACTCTTTTCCTATCTTTTTAGGCACCACATATCTTGATCAACATCTCTTTCCACATAGATGACATGTTGCACCAAATGACACAGAGTCCCATTTAAAACCATGTGCTCGTTGAAAATATTTGCATTTTTCAGTAACCCTGTGTTTGAGAAAGTGCAGACATAAAAACTTGGCCTTTTATGTAAAAGTTTAATTGATTGTACATAATTAAGCTCACATAAAAGGCAAGATGGAAACAAATAGAGTAGCATTATATCATGTGGCACAGAGTCCCATTTAAAGCCACGAGAGCTTTGAAAATATTTGTATTTGTTAATAACTTTAGGTTTGAGCAAGTGCATAGGGCTTGAACTGTTGACCCATTCCATCAAATGGCGTAAATTCCCATTTAAAATCTGGTGTGTTTTCAAAAGGTTCTTCTTTGTTGATAAAATTAGGTTTTAACAATCACTTGGGGCCAGTAAGAGCATCATTATGCCTGACATACATACCCTAGGCACGTCATTAGGTAGTATGTGATCCCTAAACTTCAGTACATAGAAACATAGACCCAACAAAGCATTTCAAGATTGTCTTAAAAGATGTGCTCATTGATTCACAACTTTTGAGTTAGTGTACAAAGAATAGTTTGGATAGTCATAGAATATACATTACAGATTAAAGAACGAGAAGATGATATATTGTTTGAAAAGGAGATGACAGCGAACAAATTGTCGAAGCTTTGTTGCTAAGTGTATTTTATAGAACGTGCAAACAAAATCAACCAAGCGGTCGCCTCTTCTAACAAACATTAAACAGATACATAGCATGCCCTTGCTCGGGTTGAAGCTTCATTCGACGAAGGGATGCACATTAGAACAAAAGCAGGGCCACCGACCTTGATTCCTTTTCTGGTTTCCAGGTGGAAAGTACCATCGTGGAGAAACTTCTAAAGAAAAACAATAGAGAACAAATGGCCTATAAAAGAGCAAATAGTATCCTAAAAAATTAATTTAGACAACAATAGTAACCTGATGATGGGCTCAAATACATGCACTGTGACAACTAACCATTACAACAGAAACATGCTTAAGAGAGTGAATTATGTGTAACATTACTAACCGATCTCTTTCACTACAATAATAGAAGCATAAATAATAAACGACCATATGTTCTAGATGTTTTTGCTCATACAACCTGTATTTCTTATCCCTTTTCCATCATATTTTAACTTGATCTCTGATCACATTACAGCTGCACGACCATATATCATAAAAATAAATAATTTCCAGTGTAATTTTCAGTTTAGTAGAGCAAAATGAGTATTTCTTTCCAAAGAAAAGAGGATGCAGATTATGGGCAATAAAGTTGCCTTCAGATGTAGAACAACCATCACTAACACCTTAGCACTGTTTTTTTGCTAAGCAAAGTAGATACAAAGGTTGGTTCTAATGATTATAAAATTATAAGGTCCAGCCTATAGAATTTGGCTATACATAAGTATGATTACAAGAACATACTTACAAATTAGAATGTCTGCAGCATCGGCACAATCAAAACCAAAGTGCTGGAGGAAGCAAGAGGTAAAGAGAGAGGACACCAAATTACCTCTATATGCCACACCATGTAACACCTCCCAGCCAAAATCAAGATGGTGAATTAGCATGCAGAAATACATAGTGAAGGAAATATGCCCTGGAGGCAATAATAAAGTTATTATTTATTTCCTCATATCATGATAAATGTTTATTATTCATGCTAGAATTGTATAACCGGAAACATAATACATGTGTGAATACATAGACAAACATAGTGTCACTAGTATGCCTCTACTTGACTAGCTCATTGATCAAAGATGGTTGAGTTTCCTAACCATAGATATGAGTTATCATTTGATCAATGGGATCACATCATTAGAAGAATGATGTGATTGACTTGACCCATTCGGTTAGCTTAGCACCTGATCGTTTAGTATGTTGCTATTGCTTTCTTCATGACTTATACATGTTCCTAGGACTATGAGATTATGTAACTCCTGCTTACCGGAGAAACACTTTGTGTGCTACCAAATGTCACAACGTAACTGGGTGATTATAAAGGTGCTCTACAGGTGTCTCTGAAGGTACTTGTTGAGTTGACGTATTTTGAGATTAGGATTTGTCACTCCGATTGTCGGAGAGGTATCTCTGGGTCCTCTCGGTAATGCACATCACTATAAGCCTTGCAAGCAATGTAGCTAATGAGTTAGTTGCGGGATGATGCATTACGTAACGAGTAAAGAGACTTGCCGGTAACGAGATTGAACTAGGTATTGAGATACCGACGATCGAATCTCGGGCAAGTAACATACCGATGACAAAGGGAACAACGTATGTAGTTATGCGGTTTGACCCATAAAGATCTTCGTAGAATATGTGGGAACCAATATGAGCATCCAGGTTCCGCTATTGGTTATTAACCAGAGATGTGTCTCGGTCATGTCTACGTAGTTCTCGAACCCGTAGGGTCCGCAGGCTTAAAGTTTGGTGACGATCAGTATTATGAGTTTTTGTATTTTGATGTACCGAAGGTAGTTCGGAGTCCCGGATATGAATACGGACATGACGAGGAGTCTCGAAATGGTCGAGAAGTAAAGATCAATATATTGGATGACTATGTTCGTGTTGGGGAATGTAGTAATTTCAAAAAAATTCCTACGCACACGTAAGATCATGGTGATGCATAGAAACGAGAGGGGAGAGTGTGTCCACGTACCCTCGTAGACCGAAAGCGGAAGTGTTAGCACAACGCGGTTGATGTAGTCGTACGTGTTCACGATCCGACCGATCAAGTACCGAACAAAAGGCACCTCCGAGTTCAACACATGTTCAGCTCGATGACGTCCCTCGAACTCCGATCTAGCCGAGCTTTGAGGGAGAGTTCCATTAGCACGACAGCGTGGTGACGATGATGATGTTCTACTGACGTAGGGCTTCGCCTAAGCACCGCTACGATATTATCGAGGTGGATTATGGTGGAGGGGGGCACCGCACACGGCTAAGAGATCCAAGGGATCAATCGTTGTGTCTAGAGGTTGCCCCCTGCCCTCGTATATAAAGGAGCAAGGGGGAGGCGACCGTCCTAGGAGGAGGGCGCGCCAAGGGTGGGGAGTCCTACTAGGACTCCCAAGTCCTACTAGGATTCCCCTTTCCTTTCCGGAGTAGGAGAGAAGGAAAGAGGGGGAGAGGGAGAAGAAAATGGGGGCTGCACCCCTTGTCCAATTCGGACCAGAGGGGGGGGGGGGCGCACGCCTCCTTCCTTTTGGCCTCTCTCCTCTATTCCCATATGGCCCAATAAGGCCCATATACTCCCCGGCGAATTCCCGTAACTCTCCGGTACTCCGAAAAATACCCGAATCACTCGGAACCTTTCAGAAGTCCGAATATAGTCGTCCAATATATCGATCTTTACGTCTCGACCATTTTGAGACTCCTCGTCATGTCCCCGATCGTATCCGGGACTCCAAACTACCTTCGGTACATAAAAACACATAAACTCGTAATATAACCGTCATCGAACTTTAAGCGTGCGGACCCTACGGGTTTGAGAACTATGTACACATGACCGAGACACGTCTCCGGTCAATAACCAATAGCGGAACCTAGATGCTCATATTGCCTCCCACATATTCTATGAAGATCTTTATTGGTCAAACCGCTTAACAACATACGTTGTTCCCTTAGTTCAATCTCGTTACCGACAAGTCTCTTTGCTCGTTATGTAATGCATCATCCTGCAACTAACTCATTAGTCACATTGCTTGCAAGGCTTATAGTGATGTGCATTACCGAGAGGGCCCAGAGATACCTCTCCGACAATCGAAGTGACAAATCCTAATCTCGAAATACGCCAACTCAACATGTACATTCGGAGACACCTGTAGAGCTCCTTTATAATCACCCAGTTATGTTGTGACGTTTGGTAGTACACAAAGTGTTCCTCCGTAAAACGGGAGTTGCATAATCTCATAGTCATAGGAACATGTATAAGTCATGAAGAAAGCAATAACAACATATTAAACGATCAAGTGCTAAGCTAACGGAATGGGTCAAGTCAATCACATCATTCTCTAATGATGTGATCCCGTTAATCAAATGACAACTCATGTCTATGGCTAGGAAACTTAACCATCTTTGATTAACGAGCTAGTCAAGTAGAGACATACTAGGGACACTATGTTTGTCTATGTATTCACACATGTATTATGTTTCCGGTTAATACAATTCTAGCATGAATAATAAATATTTATCATGAAATAAGGAAATAAATAATAACTTTATTATTGCCTCTAGGGCATATTTCCTTCAGTTCGGACACCGGAAGTATTTCGGGAGGTTTCGGACATTTACCGGAGTACCCGGGGGTTACCGGAGCCCCCCGGGGAGTTTATTGGGCCTCATGAGCCCTAGTGGAGAAGAGGAGGTGCAGCTACGGCAGGCCGCGCCCCCCTCCCCCTCTAGTCCGAATTGGACAAGGAGGGGGGTGGCGCCCCCCTTTCCTTCCTCTCCTCTTTCCCTTCCTTCCCTTCTCCTACTGCAACAATGAAAGGTGGAGTCCTACTCCCGGTGGGAGTAGGACTCCCCCCTTGGCGCATCCTCCTTGGCCGGCCGCCTCTCCCCCCTTGCTCCTTTATATACGGGGGTAGGGGGCACCTCTATACACACACGTTGATCTGTTGATCTCTCCCACCCGTGTGTGGTGCCCCCCTCCACCATATTCCACCTCGGTAATATCATAGCGGTGCTTAGGCGAAGCCCTGCGTCGGTAGCATCATCAACACCATCATCACGCTATCGTGCTAATGAAACTCTCCCGCAAAGCTTTGCTGGTGCGGAGTTCGTGAGACGTCATCGAGCTGAACGTGTGCTGAACTCGGAGGTGCCGTACGTTCGGTACTTGGATCGGCCAGATCATGAAGACGTACGACTACATCAACCGCGTTGTGCTAACGCTTCCACTTTCGTTCTACGAGGGTACATGGACAACACTCTCCCCTCTCGTTGCTATGCATCACCATGATCTTGCGTGTGCGTAGGAATTTTTTTGAAATTACTACGTTCCCCAACAGTTGCATCTGAGCCTGCTTTTATGCGTAGATGTTATATGCACGAGTAGAACAAAAGTGAGTTGTGGGCGATACAAGTCATACTACTTACCAGCATGTCATACTTTGGTTCGACGGTATTGTTGGATGAAAGCAGCCCGGACTGACATTACGCGTATGCTTACATGAGACTGGTTCTATCGATGTGCTTTGCACATAGGTGGCTGGCGGGTGTCAGTTTCTCCAACTTTAGTTGAATCGAGTGTGGCTACGCCCGGTCCTTGAGAAGGTTAAAACAACATTAACTTGACGAAATATCGTCATGGTTTTGATGCGTAGTTAAGAACGGTTCTTACTCAGCCCGTAGCAGCCACGTAAAAATTGCAAGAACAAAGTAGAGGACGTCTAACTTGTTTTTGCAGGGCATGTTGTGATGTGATATGTTCAAGACATGATGCTAAATTTTATTGTATGAGATGATCATGTTTTGTAACAAAGTTATCGGCAACTGGCAGGAGCCATATGGTTGTCGCTTTATTGTATGCAATGCAATCGCCCTGTAATTGCTTTACTTTATCACTAAGCGGTAGCGATAGTCGTAGAAGCAATAGTTGGTGAGACGACAACGATGCTACGATGGAGATCAAGGTGTCGCGCCGGTGAATATGGTGATCATGACGGTGCGTCAGAGATGGAGATCACAAGCACAAGATGATGATGGCCATATCATATCACTTATATTGATTGCATGTGATGTTTATCCTTTATGCATCTTATTTTGCTTTGATTGACGGTAGCATTATAAGATGATCTCTCACTAAATTTCAAGGTAAAAGTGTTCTCCCTGAGTATGCACCGGTGCCAAAGTTCGTCGTGCCGGGACACCATGTGATGATCGGGTGTGATAAGCTCTATGTTCATCTAAAACAGGTGTAAGCCAGTTTTGCACATGCAGAATACTCGGGTTAAACTTGACGAGCCTAGCATATGCAGATATGGCCTCGGAACACCGAGACCGAAAGGTCGAGCGTGAATCATATAGTAGATATGATCAACATAGTGATGTTCACCATTGAAAACTACTCCATTTCGCGTGATGTTCGGTTATGGTTTAGTTGATTTGGATCACGTGATCACTTAGATGATTAGAGAGATGTCTATCTAAGTGGGAGTTCATAAGTAATATGATTAATTGAACTTAAATTTATCATGGACTTAGACCTGACAGTATTTTGCTTCTAATTTGTTGTTTTATTGAATTTTAATGCGTTCCTTGAGAAAGCAAAGTTGAAAGATGATGGTAGCAATTACACGGACTAGGTTCGTAACTTGAGGATTATCCTCATTGCTGCACAGAAGAATTACATCCTGGAAGCACCCGCTAGGTGCCAGGCCTGCTGCAGATGCAACTGATGACGTTAAGAATGTCTGGCAGAGCAAAGCTGATGACTACTCGATAGTTCAGTGTGCCATGCTTTACGGCTTAGAACCGGGACTTCAACGACGTTTTGAACGTCATGGAGCATATGAGATGTTCCAGGAGTTGAAGTTAATATTTCAAGCAAATGCCCACATTGAGAGATATGAAGTCTCCAATAAGTTATACAGCTGTAAGATGGAGGAGAATAGTTCTGTTAGTGAACATATACTCAAAATGTCTGGGTATAACAATCACTTGATTCAACTGGGAGTTAATCTTCCGGATGATAGTGTCATTGACAGATTTCTTCAATCACTGCCACCAAGCTACAAGAGCTTCGTGATGAACTATAATATGCAAGGGATGAACAAGACAATTCCCGAGCTCTTCGCAATGCTAAAGGCTGCGGAGGTAGATATCAAAAAGGAGCATCAAGTGTTGATGGTCAACAAGACCACCAATTTAAAGAAAAAGGGTAAAGGGAAGAAGAATGGGAACTTCAAGAAGAACGCCAAACAAGTTGCTGCTCAAGAGAAGAAACCCAAGTCTGGACCTAAGCCTGAGACTGAGTGCTTCTACTGCAAATAGACTGGTCACTGGAAGCGGAACTGCCCCAAGTATTTGGCGGATAAGAAGGACGGCAAGGTGAACAAAGGTATATGTGATATACATGTTATTGATGCATACCTTACCAGAGCTCGCAGTAGCACCTGGGTATTTGATACTGGTTCTGTTGGTAATATTTGCAACTCAAAACAGGGACTACAGATTAAGAGAAGACTGGCTAAGGACGAGGTGACGATGCACGTGGGAAATGGTTCCAAAGTCGATGTGATCGCCGTCAGCATGCTACCTCTACATCTACCTTTGGGATTAGTTTTAGACCTAAATAATTGTTATTTTGTGCCAGCGTTAAGCATGAACATTATATCTGGATATTGTTTGATGCGAGACGGCTATTCATTTAAATCTGAGAATAATGGTTGTTCTATTTATATGAGTAATATCTTTTATGGTCATGCACCCTTGAAGATTGGTCTATTTTTGTTGAACATCGATAGTAGTGATACACATATTCATAATGTTGAAGCCAAAAGATGCAGAGTTGATAATGATAGTGCAACTTATTTGTGGCACTGCCGTTTGGGTCATATTGGTGTAAAGCGCATGAAGAAACTCCATACTGATGGACTTTTGGAATCACTTAATTATGAATCACTTGGTACTTGCGAACCGTGCCTCATGGGCAAGATGACTAAAACGCCGTTCTCCGGAACTATGGAGCGAGCAACTGATTTATTGGAAATCATACATACTGATGTACGTGGTCTAGTGAATATTGAGGCTCGCGGTGGGTATCATTGTTTTCTCACCTTCACAGATGATTTGAGAAGATATGGGTATATCTACTTAATGAAACATAAGTCTGAAACATTTGAAAAGTTCAAAAAATTTAGAGTGAAGTGGAAAATCATCGTAACAAGAAAATAAAGTTTCTACGATCTGATCGTGGAGGAGAATACTTGAGTTATGAGTTTGGTCTACATTTGAAACAATGTGGAATAGTTTCACAACTCACGCCACCCGGAACACCACAATGTAATGGTGTGTCCGAACATCGTAATCGTACTTTACTAGATATGGTGCGATCTATGATGTCTCTTACTGATTTACCGCTATCATTTTGGGGTTATGCTTTAGAGACGGATGTATTCACGTTAAATAGGGCACCATCAAAAATCCATTGAGACGACGCCTTATGAACTATGGTTTGGCAATAAACCAAACTTGTTGTTTCTTAAAGTTTGGGGCTGTGATGCTTATGTGAAAAAACTTCAACCTGATAAGCTTGAACCCAAATCGGAGAAATGTGTCTTCATAGGATACCCAAAGGAAACTGTTGGGTACACCTTCTATCACAAATCCGAAGGCAAGACATTCGTTGCTAAGAATGGAACCTTTCTAGAGAAAGAGTTTCTCTCAAAAGAAGTGAGTGGGAGGAAAGTAGAACTTGATGAGGTAACTGTAACTACTCCCTTATTGGAAAGTAGTTCATCACAGAAACCGGTTCCTGTGACGACTACACCAATTAGTGAGGAAGCTAATGATATTGATCATAAAACTTCAGATCTCGTTACTACCGAACCTCGTAGGTCAACCAGAGTAAGATCCGCACCAGAGTGGTATGGTAATCCTATTCTGGAGGTCATGTTACTTGACCATGGCGAACCTACAAACTATGAGGAAGTGATGATGAGCCCAGATTCCGCAAAATGGCTTGAAGCCATGAAATATGAGATGGGATCCATGTATGAGAACAAAGTGTGGACTTTGGTTGACTTGCCCGATGATCGGCAAGCCATCGAGAATAAATGGATCTTCAAGAAGAATACTAACGCTGATGATAATGTTACTGTCTACAAAGCTCGACTTGTTGCGAAAGGTTTTCGACAAGTTCAAGGGGTTGACTACGACGAGACTTTCTCACCCGTAGCGATGCTTAAGTCTGTCTGAATCATGTTGGCAATTGCCGCATTTTATGATTATGAAATTTGGCAAATGGATGTCAAAACTGCATTCCTGAATAGATTTCTGGAAGAAGAGTTGTATATGATGCAACCAGAAGCTTTTGTCGATCTGATAGGTGCTAACAAAGTGTGAAAGCTCCAGCGATCCATTTATGGACTGGTGCAAGCCTCTCGAAGTTGGAATAAACGTTTTGATAGTGTGATCAAAGCATATGGTTTTATACAGACTTTTGGAGAAGCCTGTATTTACAAGAAAGTGAGTGGGAGCTCTGTAGCATTTCTGATATTATATGTGGGTGACATATTGTTGATTGAAAATGATATAGAATTTATGGATAGCATAAAAGGATACTTGAATTATAGTTTTTCAATGAAAGACCTTGGTGAAGCTGCTTATATATTGGGCATAAAGATCTATAGAGATAGATCAAGACGCTTAATTGGACTTTCACAAAGTACATACCTTGATAAAGTTTTGAAAAAGTTCAAAATGGATCAAGCAAAGAAAGGGTTCTTGCCTATAATACAAGGTGTGAAATTGTGTCAGACTCAATGCCCGACCACTGCAGAAGATAGAGAGAAAATGAAAGATGTTCCCTATGCTTCAGCCATAGGATCTATCATGTATGCTATGCTGTGTACCAGACCTGATGTGTGTCTTGCTATTAGTTTAGCAGGGAGGTACCAAAGTAAGCCAGGAGTGGATCACTGGACAGCGGTCAAGAACATCCTGAAATACCTGAAAAGGACTAAGGATATGTTTCTCGTTTATGGAGCTGACATAGAGCTAGTCATAAATGGTTACGTTGATGCAAGCTTTGACACTGATCCGGACGATTCTAAATCACAAACCGGATACGTGTTTATATTAAACGGTGGAGCTGTCAGTTGGTGCAGTTCTAAACAAAGCGTCATGGTGGGATCTACGAGTGAAGCGGAGTACATAGCTGCTTCAGAAGCAACAAATGAAGGAGTCTGGATTAAGGAGTTCATATCCGATCTAGGTGTCATACCTAGTGCATCGGGTCCAATGAAAATCTTTTGTGACAGTACTCGTGCAATTGCCTTGGCAAAGGAGTCCAGATTTCACAAGAGAACCAAGCACATCAAGAGACGCTTCAATTCCATCCGGGACCAAGTCCAGGTGGGAGACATAGAGATTTGCAAGATACATACAGATCTGAATGTTGCAGACCCGTTGACTAAGCCTCTTCCACGAGCAAAACATGATCAGCACCAAGGCTCCATGGGTGTTAGAATCATTACTGTGTAATCTAGATTATTGACTCTAGTGCAAGTGGGAGACTGAAGGAAATATGCCCTAGAGGCAATAATAAAGTTATTATTTATTTCCTCATATCATGATAAATGTTTATTATTCATGCTAGAATTGTATTAACCGGAAACATAATACATGTGTGAATACATAGACAAACATAGTGTCGCTAGTATGCCTCTACTTGACTAGCTCATTGATCAAAGATGGTTGAGTTTCCTAACCACAGATATGAGTTATTATTTGATCAATGGGATCACATCATTAGAAGAATGATGTGATTGACTTGACCCATTCCGTTAGCTTAGCACTTGATAGTTTAGTATGTTGTTATTGCTTTCTTCATGACTTATACATGTTCCTATGACTATGAGATTATGTAACTCCCGCTTACCCGAGGAACACTGTGTGTGCTATCAAACGTCACAACGTAACTATGTGATTATAAAGGTGCTCTACAGGTGTCTCAGAAGGTACTTGTTGAGTTGACGTATTTAGAGATTACGATTTGTCACTCCGATTGTCGGAGAGGTATCTCTGGGCCCTCTCGGTAATGCACATCATTATAAGCCTTGCAAGAAATGTAGCTAATGAGTTAGTTGCGGGATGATGCATTACATAACGAGTAAAGAGACTTGCCGGTAACGAGATTGAACTAGGTATTGAGATATCGACGATCGAATCTCGGGGAAGTAACATACCGATGACAAAGGGAACAACGTATGTAGTTATGCGGTTTGACCGATAAAGATCTTCATCGAATATGTGGGAACCAATATGAGCATCCAGGTTCCGCTATTGGTTATTGACCGGAGACGTGTCTCGGTCATGTCTACATAGTTCTCGAACCCGTAGAGTCTGCATGCTTAAAGTTTGGTGACGATCGGTATTATGAGCTTTTGTATTTTGATGTACCGAAGGTAGTTCGGAGTCCCAGATATGATCACAGACATGATGAGGAGTCGCGAAATGGTCGATACGTAAAGATCGATATATTGGATGACTATGTTCGGACACCGAAAGTGTTTCGGGAGGTTTCAGACATTTACCGGAGTACCAGGGGGTTACTGGAACCCCCCGGGGAGTTTATTGGGCCTCATGGGCCCTAGTGGAGAAGAGGAGGTGCGGCCAGGGCAGGCCGCGTGCCCCCTCCCCCTCTAGTCCGAATTGGATGAGGAGGGGGGCGGCGCCCCCTTTCCTTCCTCTCCTCTCTCCCTTCCTTCCCTTCTCCTACTCCAATAAGGAAAGGTGGAGTCCTACTCCCGGTGGGAGTAGGACTCCCACCTTGGCGCGCCCTCCTTGGCCGGCCGCCTCTCCCCCCTTGGTCCTTTATATACGGGGGCAAGGGGGCACCTCTAGACACACAAGTTGATCTATTGATCTCTCCCAGCCATGTGCGGTGCCCCCCTCCACCATATTCCACCTCGGTAATATCGTAGCGGTGCTTAGGCGAAGCCCTGCGTCGGTAGCATCATCGACACTGTCATGATGCCGTCGTGCTGACAAAACTCTCCCGCAAAGCTCTGCTGGATCGGAGTTCGTGGGACGTCATTGAGCTAAATGTGTGCTGAACTCGGAGGTGTCGTACCTTCGGTACTTGGATCGGTCGAATCATGAAGACGTACGACTACATCAACCGCGTTGTGCTAACGCTTCCGCTTTCGGTCTACGAGGGTATGTGGACAACACTCTCCCCTCTCGTTGCTATGCATCACCATGATCTTGCATGTTCGTAGGATTTCTTTTGAAATTACTACGTTCTCCAACAGATAGAAACAAACATACCACTTGGCAGATGATACGTCTCCAACGTATCTATAATTTATGAAGCATTCATGCTATTTTATTATCCGTTTTGAATGATTACGGGCTTTATTATACACTTTTGTATTACTTTTGGAACTAACCTATTAACCGGAGGCCCAACCCCTATTGTTGTTTTATTGCCTATTTCAGTGTTTCGAAGAAAAAGAATATCAAACGGAGTCCAAACGGAATGAAACCTTCGGAAAAGTTATTTTTGGAACAGAAGCAATCTCGGGAACTTGGAGTACAAGCCAGGGAAGCATCGAGGAGGCCACGAGATAGGGGGGCGCGCCCACCCCCTGGGCGCGCCCTCCACCCTCGTGGTCCCCTCGAGGCTCCCCCGACCGACTTCTTTCGCCTATATATTCCCATATACCCTAAAACCATCGAAGGACAAGATAGATCGGGAGTTCCACCGCCGCAAGCTTCTGTAGCAACCAAAAACCTCTCGGGAGCCCGTTCCTACAGCCTACCGGAGGGGGAACCCATCACCGGTGGCCATCTTCATCATCCCGATGCTCTCCATGACGAGGAGGGAGTAGTTCACCCTCGGGGCTGAGGGTATGTACCTGTAGCTATGTGTTTGATTCCCTCTCTCGTGTTCTCTCTATGGCACGATCTTGATGTATCGCAAGCTTTTCTATTATAGTTGGATCTTATGATGTTTCTCCCCTTCTACTCTTTTGTGATGAATTGAGTATTCCCTTTGAAGTTATCTTGTCGGATTGAGTCTTTAAGGATTTGAGAACACTTGATGTATGTCTTGCCGTGCTTATCTGTGGTGACAATGGGATATCACATGATCTACTTGATGTATGTTTTGGTGATCATCTTGCGGGTTCCGCCCATGAACCTATGCATAGGGGTTGGCACACGTTTTCGTCTTGACTCTCTCGTAGAAACTTTGGGGCAGTATTTGAAGTACTTTGTGTTGGTTGAATAGATGAATCTGAGATTGTCTGATGCATATCGTGTAATCATGCCCACAGATACTTGAGGTGATGATGGAGTATCTTGGTGACATTAGGGTTTTGGTTGATTTGTGTCTTAAGGTGTTATTCTAGTATGAACTCTATATAGATTGAACGGAAAGAATAGCTTCGTGTTATTTTACTACGGACTCTTGAATAGATAGAACAGAAAGGATAACTTTGAGGTGGTTTCGTACCCTACCATAATCTCTTCGTTTGGTCTCCGCTATTAGTGGCTTTGGAGTGACTCTTTGTTGCATGTTGAGGGATAGTTATATGATCCAATTATGTTATTATTATTGAGAGAACTTGCACTAGTGAAAGTATGAACCTTAGGCCTTGTTTCCTACCATTGCAATACCATTTACGCTCACTTTTATCATTAGTTACCTTGCTGTTTTTATAATTTCAGATTACAAAAACCTATATCTATTATCCATATTGCACTAGTATCACTATCTCTTCGCCGAACTAGTGCACCTATACAATTTACCATTGTATTGGGTGTGTTGGGGACATAAGAGACTCTTTGTTATTTGGTTGCAGGGTTGTTCGAGAGAGACCATCTTCATCCTACGCCTCCCACGGATTGATAAACCTTAGGTCATCCACTTGAGGGAAATTTGCTACTGTCCTACAAACCTCTGCACTTGGAGGCCCAACAACGTCTACAAGAAGAAGTATTGTGTAGTAGACATCAAGCTCTTTTCTGGCGCCGTTGCCGGGGAGGTGAGTGCTTGAAGGTATATCTTTAGATCTTGCAATCGAATCTTTTTGTTTCTTGTTTTATCACTAGTTTAGTCTATAAAAGAAAACTATAAAAAAAAATGGAATTGAGTTTGCCTCTTATGCTTCATCTTTTTAATATCTTTCGTGAGTATGATGAAAAGGAAAATGTGCTCAAGTGTTAGAAGAAGAAGTCTATAAAATGTTTGGTACTAAATCTTTGTATGATGAGCATGATTTCAATGTTGTTAGTATGAATTCCTTGAATATCCATGATGGTAATGATATGCAAAGCCACAAGCTTGGGGAAGCTATGTTTGATGAAGATGATATTTTTTGTCCCCCAAGTTTTGATGAGAATATTTATTATGATGAAAGCATGCCTCCTATTTATGATGATTATATTGATGAAAGTGGATTTGGAAGAGTGTCAACTTTATTTAGTGATGATTCCACTATTTCAGAAGAGGTTCCAATTGATTATGAGAACAAAGTTGCTATCTATGATGATTATTGTGATGACTTGTATGCTATTAAGAATAATGATAACCATGAAACTTGTCATCATGATTTTAGTTTTCAATTGGATTATGCCTCACATGATAATTATTTTGTTGAGTTTGCTCCCACTACTATTCATGAGAACAAATTTGCTTATGTGGAGAGTAGTAAATTTTCTATGCAAGTAGATCATGAAAAGAATGCTTTATGTGCTGGTTATATTGTTGAATTCATTCATGATGCTACTGAAAATTATTATGAGGGAGGAATATATGCTTGTAGGAATTGCAATAATATCAAGTTTCCTCTCTATGTGCTTAAAGTTTTCAAGTTTTGCCTGTTTTGCCTTCCTATGCTAGTTGATTATTGTTCCCATAAGTTGTTTTCTCAAAAAATCCCTATGCATAGGAAGTGGGTTAGACTTAAATGTGCTAGTCATATGCTTCATGATGCTCCCGTTATGTTTCAATTCTTATCTTTTATGTGAGCATCATTGCCATCATCATGCCTAGCTAGAAAGGCATTAAAGAAAAGCGCTTGTTGGGAGACAACCCAATATTTACCTTTACTATTTTTGTGTGTCCACACGATTATGCTACTGTAGTAATCATGTTTTATAGCTTTTGTTTCAATAAAGTGCCAAGTAAGACCTTTAGGATAGCTTACGGTGATAGTTGTGTTGATCCTGCCGAAAATCAGAAACTTTTGCACCCAGTAAATTAGTTTTGTTAATTCACAGAAACGTGCTTCTGATTTGATTCTTTTTTCTCTGGATTGGTATACAAATTTCTTAGGACTTCCTAATGTTGTATGAGTTTTGGAGTTCCATAAGTATACGTTTGATACAGATTACTACAGACTGTTCTGTTTTTGACAGATTCTGTTTTCTATGTGTTGTTTGCTTATTTTGATGAATCTATGAGTAGTATCGGAGGGTATGAACCATAGATAAGTTGGAGTACAGTATATATTACACAAATATGAATTTATAATGAGTTTATTACATTACCTAAGTGGTGGTTTTATTTTCTTATACTAACGGAGCTTACGAGTTTTCTGTTGAGTTTTGTGTTGTGAAGTTTTCAAGTTTTGGGTAAAGATTCGATGGACTATGGAATAAGGAGTGGGAAGAGCCTAAGATTGGGGATGCCCAAGGCACCCCAAGGTAATATTCAAGGACAACCAAGAGCCTAAGCTTGGGGATGCCCCGGATGGCATCCCCTCTTTCGTCTTAGTCTATCGGTAACTTTACTTGGAGCTATATTTTTATTCACCACATGATATGTGTTTTGCTTGGAGCGTCATTTTATCTTGTTAGTTCTGCTTTCTGTTATTTATAATAATGTTTTGTATCTTTAGTTTCAATAAAAATGTCAAGGATAGCCTTTACCATGCTTATTTTGCTATACATGTTGCTGTTTGAAAACAGAAAGTTTATCGCTGTTGCAAAAATTCCCTAGAAAAATAAGAGAATGATATAATGTTGAAACTTTTTGCATATTGAGATCTGATAAATCTTCTACAGCATAGTATTTTTCTCATAATTTTTGGAGTTAGGAAGCATTGGTACTCTTGCATTCTTTACAGACTGTACTGTTTTGGCAGATTGCTGTTATGTTTGCATATGTTTGCTTGTTTAATGATTCTATTTGAGGATAGGAGTATTAAATATGCAGAGGCATTTAGTATGCAATGTTGAATAATAATTTTAGTGATTTGTTACAGTAGAAAATGATAATCTTTTGCATTGGTTTATACTAACCTATCTCACGAGTTCTTGTTGAGTTTGGTGTCGATGAAGCTTTTGATAAAAAGAGAAACCATGATATGAGAGGAATTAAGGAGACACAAAAGTTCAAGCTTGGGGATGCCCAAGGCACCCCAAGATAATATTTCAAGAAGTCTCAAGCATCCAAGCTTGGTGATGCCCCGGTAGGTATCCCACCTTTCTTCTTCAACAACTATCGGTTAGTATCAGTTGAACCTAAGTTTTTGCTTCTTCACATGAGTTGTGCTATCCTTGAAATGTCATTTTATTTTGCTTTGCTTGCTGTTTGAATAAAATACCAAGATCTGAAATTCTTAAATGAGAGAGAGTCTTCACATAGTTACATAATTATTTAGCTACTGATTGATCTTCACTTATATCTTTTTGGAGTAGTTTGTCATTTCCTCGCGTGCTTCACTTATATCCTATGAGTAAATGGTTGAATGAGTTGAATGTCATAAATCTGAAATTATATATGTCTCATTTGCTTATCCCATGGGGAGTAATGACTTGACATCTAAGAAGTAGAGATTGTAAATTTATTGAAGGTTAGGAAGCATTGTATTGGTCATTTGAACAATTCATGAAAGAATATTGAAGGAAGAGAGATTCCACATATAAATATACTATCATAGACATCTTTTATAATTGTGAGCACTCATTAAGTATGACATGCTAAAGAGTTGATGTTGGACAAGGAATACAACGTAATGGGTTATGTTTTCTCACATCTCAGTTAAAGTATTACCATGGATCATTCAAACATGTTGAGCTTGCCTTTCCCCCTCATGCTAGCCAAATTCCTTGCACCAAGTAGAGATACTACTTGTGCTTCCAAATATCCTTAAACCCAGTTTTGCCATGAGAGTCCACTATACCTACCTATGGATTGAGTAAGATCCTTCAAGTAAGTTGTCATCAGTGCAAGCAATAAAAATTGCTCTCTAAATATGTATGATCTATTAGTGTGAAGAAAATAAGCTTTATACGATCTTGTTATGGAAGCAATAAAAGCGACAGACTGCATAACAAAGGTCCATATACAAGTGGCAATACAAAGTGACGTTCTTTTGCATTAAGATTTTATGCATCCAACCATAAAAGCGCATGACAACCTCTGCTTCCCTCTGCGAAGGGCCTTTCTTTTACTTTATTCCTTTTACTTTATGCAAGAGTCAAGGTGATCTTCACCTTTCCCTTTTTTCGTTTTATCTTTGGCAAGCACCTCGTGTTGGAAAGATCCTGATATATATATATATATATATATATATATATATATATATATATATATATATATATATATATCCAATTGGATCTAAGTTAGCATGAACTATTATTGTTGACATCACCCAAAGGTGAATACATTGGGAGGCAGCACTATAAGCCCCTATCTTTCTCAGTATCTGATTAAAACTCCATAACAATTAGTATTGCGTGAGTGTTAGCAATCATGGAAGACTATATGATAGTTGAGTATGTGGTGTTTGCTAAATCAAAGCTCTGACATAGACCCTTCCTGAAAATAAGATGAATTGTAATTGTTTGATGACTAAGAATGAAGTTTGCTAGTTTTCAAGAAAGTTTATGGTCTATGCTTTAACATGTGAATAGCTTGTTACTTGATCTTGAGAAGTTTTATGAGATGAACTACTGTTATGACATATAATCATGCTAGAAAAGGTGATTGAAATTACATTGATCAAACTTGTGCACCTTCTAGCATTCACACTTCATAATTTCTTTCTTTTATCATTTACCTACTCGAGGACGAGCAGGAATTAAGCTTGGGGATGCTGATACGTCTCCAACGTATCTATAATTTATGAAGCATTCACGCTATTTTATTATCTGTTTTGAATGATTACGGGCTTTATTATACACTTTTATATTACTTTTGGGACTAACCTATTAACCGGAGGCCCAGCCCATATTGTTGTTTTATTGCCTATTTCAGTGTTTCGAAGAAATGGAATATAAAACGGAGTCCAAACGGAATGAAACCTTCGGAAAAGTTATTTTTGGAACAGAAGCAATCGCGGGAACTTGGAGTGCAAGCCAGGGAAGCGTCGAGGAGGCCACGAGATAGGGGGGGGGGGCGCCCACCTCCTGGGCGCGCCCTCCACCCTAGAGCCAAGGGCAGTGTTGTGCCATTCATGCTGGATCCGAAGAAGATCCTGGACTTCATTGAGCTCTGGCACAAGGACCCAAACACTCCCTTGCCAGAATTAAACCTCACACCTGGCCAAAGTCATATGTTGATGGCCTTCATCTCTGAAGAAAAATGGAAATTTGAGAAAGCTAGGTCCATGAAGAAACACGGTACAAGAAACAACACTTTATGAAGGACAACGTTCTAAAGCTATCGCCTGATGAACTTGTCGCTCTGCAATCTAAGATCAAGAAACTCAGTGATGAATTTGACGCCTACAAGGCAGAATGGCTGGGAGCCAAAGTCAGATTTGTCATAATGGCAAAGGGATTTACACCCAATGTTGCTACTCCAACCCACATTGAAATTCCTCAGGCTGAAGCATCTGCACAGCCGACTGAAGAACATGCTAGCACCACTGATGAAAATCAGGCTACTGATGAAACTGAAAGCACCAGGGCTGATGAAGCTATTCCGGCCGCTGAAGAAATTGCCAGGGAAACCACTAGTGTTGCGCCTGAAGAACATGTCAGGCCAGCTAAAGCAGCTGACACTGCGCCTGAGGAAACTGAACAAGTCAGGACAACTGCATCAGTTGTGCCTGAAGAAACTGCACCAATTTCCTCTGCTCCTCCTGCACCAATGCCAACACCAAGTCCTATCCTTCCTTCTGCATTAGAAGTGAAGAAAACCAAGGCTGCAGAGCGAGCGGCAGTGAAGAAACGGAAAGCCTCTGCTTCCTAAGAGTCTTCTGCTCCTAAGAAGGCGAAGACTTTGACCAGCTCTTTTGCAAATCCCATAGATGATGTTCCTGTTTCAAGCATGCCATCAAAGGAACTTGTTCCTTTTGGTGAAGATTATGTGATTCCAAGCGAATCTGATGAAGAAGATCCTTCTGCTGCTTCGACAGAGCAGTTGGATAAAGAAATTGAATTGGACAATTTCACTTCAACCCCTCTGGTGTCATCGCCCATGCCTAAGTTCACGGCTAAAGAGGCAGGCGTTGAGGAAATTGATGATGAAGAAGAAGACGTGGACATTGCGTGCACCACTCCAGTGTTGAATGATGACTATTGGGAAAGTCATCACCTCAATTCCCCCATGTTCACACCACTGCCATAGATTCCTTAGCCCCAGTCCAGACTGAAGAAATTCATACGGGCTCTGATGAACCTCAAGCACCTCTTCTTACCATGCCTGAAGAAATTCCAGCCACTAGTGCTGATGTTAAAGCTGCTGAAGAAAAGGAGACCCAGGCTGCTACTGAAATGGAAACTGAGATTCCTCAACTTGTGGCCCCTGAGACTATGATTCCTGAGGCAGTGAAGACATTGACTGATACACCTCAGCCCAAGACGAAGAATCCGTTCTCGAAGATGCAGAAGTTCAAAGCTGATGACTTCTTTCATGAGCATGTATTCTTCACTGACTACAACCCATATGACTCTGCTCGTCTCCGAAGGAAGCGTTTCTGGACAGCAAGTCAGATGAACTTCTACTCTTCACTACTATTCGATAAAGACAAGATCTTTGACCATGAGCATATTCCTCATGTGGATATGGAATCGCTGCCTTGCTTCACCCCGGTCCTCAATGTTCTTCATGATGCTGGGCTACTCAACTTCTGCACTGATATATGTAATTGGAATGAAGATCTAATTCTTCAGTTCTACGCAATGCTGCACATCACCGGCAATTATGATGATATAAATTCTTGGGTGTTGGACTGGATGACAGAGAACACATACTTCAAAGCACCAGCCTCTAAATTGCTTCATGCCCTGCCTGTCATTCCTCCCCTTGAAGGTGCACGTCTCCTCTATCATGAACCTGAGCTCTCTGGTCATTTCATGCAAGTGTTGATGAAGCCGCTGAAGTCTGGCCAAGCCCCAAGAACCAAATTCCTCGTGAAGGAATTGCTTTATGTGCCTCGGACTGTCTATCGCATTTTGACCAAGACCCTGAGTAGTATCAAAGGCCACGACTCTAATGAAGAAGTCGTTGGCATCATGAAGAATCTGCTATTCAATATCATGTAGGGTATTCCAATCAACTATCATGACTTCTTCATGAGGACTTTGGCAAATGTTGCTCTTTTGAAAGTGCAACTATCCCTGGGTGGTTTTGGTAATTCCTAACAACATATAGCTCATTGAGCTAATGCTATTTCAAGATAAATATTTCAGGAAAGCTCAATGATTGGCATGGCATGGATGAGAAAAGTGGATCCCTCAAAATGCGAAGGACAAAAGGATTGGCTCAAGCTCAAAGCACAAGACTCTACATTTTCTATTTTAATGATCCAAGATCACATTGAGTCTATAGGAAAAGCCAATACTATCGAGGAGGGATGAGGTGTTGCTTAATGAGTTTCTTGCTCAAAATGCTTAGTGATATGCTCCAAAGCCCTCAACTACTTTCTCACATCCACATATGTCCCAAACCAAAAGTCAAACTCGGCCCCACCGAAACCATCTATCCGGCGCCACCGAGTTCTGTTGACATAGCCACTGCCACAAACCCTAATCTTTTTGGTCTCACCGATAGGGATCTCGATCTCACCGAGATGGGATTGCAATCTCTCTATTTCCCTTCGTAACGTTTCGGTCAAACAGAGATGAGCGATCGGTCCCACCGAGATTGCAATGCAAACTCACTGTTTCCCTTTCATAACGTTTTGGTTCAACTGAGATGAGCGAATTGGTCCCACCAAGTTTGCCTGACCAACCCTCTGTGTGTTTATTACCAAAATCGGTCTCACCGAGTTTGTGTAATCGGTCTCACCGAGATTACGTTATGCCCTAACCCTAACCATATCGGTCCCACCGAGATGACATGTTGGTCCCACCGAAAACTCTAACGGTCACATTATTTACTAAATCGGTTCGACTGAGTTTCACAATTCAGTCCCACCGAGTTTAGTAAGTTGTGTGTAACGGTTAGGTTTTGTGTGGATGCTATATATACCCCTGTCGGTGTCAAAACCGGCGGATCTCGGGTAGGGGGTCCCGATCTGTGCGTCAAGGCTGATGGTAACAGGAAGCAAGGAACACAGATGTTTACCCAGGTTCGGGCCCTCTCGATGGAGGTAAAACCCTACTTCCTGCTTTATTAATATTGATGATATGGGTAGTACAAGAGTAGATCTACCATGAGATCGTAGAGGCTAAACCCTAAGAGCTAGCCTATGATGGTATGATTGTAATTGTGATCGGCCTTCTAAGGACCAACCTCTCCGGTTTATATAGACACCGGAGAGGGCTAGGGTTTACAAGGAGTCGGTTACAAGGAAGGAAACACAATCCGGATCGCCAAGCTTGCCTTCCACGCCAAGGAGAGTCCCATCCGGACACGGGCCGAAGTCTTGAGTCTTGTATCTTCACGCTTCAATAGTCCGGACGTTGTACACAGTCCAGCTGTCCGGATACCCCCTAATCCAGGACTCCCTCAGTAGCCCCTGAACCAAGCTTCAATGACGATGAGTCTGGCGCGCAGTATTGTCTTCGGCATTGCAAGGCGGGTTCCTTCTCCGAATACTCCAAAGTAGTTAGCGAACACGTAGACCGTGTTCGGATCTGCAAAATGATCTTCACATGGTATAAATCTGATTTGCTGGCAATCTTTGTGTGTTGTGCCCGTGCATCATGGCTTGGTCCAACGGGAACCGACGTTTCTTACCCCACCTCGACTCGTGTTACGAGGCGGTTTTATTGGCACGTCCCGTCGAGGCAGAGATCATGTTCCTCTTATTACGGGATTTTCCATCAATATGGGCGTGCGTGACCCCATGACGGTTGTTGGCATAACCCCGTGTGTTTTTAGATAAGCCTCAAACGATCACACTGAGGACTCTTGATATTCACCCTCTTTATAAAGGGGTCAAGACCTACGCATCTTTTTCACCTTCATCGCGCCTTCTCGCACCTCGAGTTCTAACACCCCAAAACCTAAGCTCCAACCCCCCCGGAACCTCCAATATGTCCGGATCTGACCCTCAAGGCCGGTGGCTGGCCTCCTCGATTAAAGAGAAGGACATTGCAAAGCTTAGGGAGGTCACATACCTGACCACCGATATCAACACATGCTTCCTGCTCCAGGGCAGGTCATCCCTACGCCGGAGCCCAATGAGTGCGTCATTTTCGTCCCACACTTCCTCCGCGGTTTGGGTTTCACCCTCGATCCCTTCGTGAGGGGGCTCATATTCTACTATGGGTTGGATTTTCATGATCTGGCTCCAGATGCTATCCTCCATATCTCGTCGTTTATTATCGTGTGCGAGGCCTTTCTCCACGTCACGCCACACTTCGGCTTATGGCTCAAGACCTTCAATGTGAAGCCGAAGATGATCGAGGGGCGACATGTGGAGTGTGGAGGTGCCGTAATAAGCAGGAACGCCGATGCCCCATGGCCATAGGGTTCTTTCCTAGAAGTATCTGATGTATGGCAGTGGAGGTGGTTTTATGTTAAGGCTCCAAGAGGCACAAAGTGGGTAGCCGCCCCCGATTTCCGCTCTGGCCCTCCGTCACAGTTGGCATCTTGGACAGACATAGGACGGAATTGGGGGCCGGCTGGTGATGTACCAGTACCGCAGAATCGCATCCGGGAGCTTCTTGAGAGGGACATTAACCTCGTCAGCATAATGCAAGTGATGTTAATCCGGCGGATGTTGCCGTGCCAACGCCAGCCTCTCCGAATGTGGGAATTCAATCCGGAGGGTCCGCGGACTATCAAGCACTTCTTCGGCTTGAAGCCCGAAGAGATGTGCAAATTATTCTTCGGACGGAAAGTAAAGTGTACGGACACCGTCGAGGATGCGGGCCTAAGCTGCAATCGCCTAGATACCCAAGTAAGTAGCCTTGATACCGGACACCCTGTTTTGTATTTGTCATGATTGTTTATTCTGAAAATCACCCACGTCCAGGAATGGCTCGGCAAGGCGGAGCGAATCAGGTGTCCGGCGCCACTTCCCGAAGGCTTGCCCGCCCCTACCATGGCCAAGATGCTCGACCGGGTACTCAGCAGAATGCCCTCGGGGAAAGACAAGGGGAGGAATGAAGAAACCGAACCCCACACGCTACGCATCCGAACCGGGGGAATTGTAACCTCCCCCAAGGAGGATAGTCGGGGAGGGGAGGCTAAGGCCTCCTCCCCGTGCGGGAAGAAGAGGGCCGCCTCTGAAGACTTGGAGGCGGAGACGCCCAAACCAGGGAAGAAGGTATCACCAAGGGGCTCTACCGCGACGGGCATCCTCACCGTGTTATGCCCGCCAACGGGCCAGCCCTCCACTGAGCCGTAAGTCAATCATTAATTTGAAGGTACTGTATTTCTCCTGGATCAATAACCAGGATTCAACTTTTTGCAGTCCGGCTAGCAGCTCTTCTCAACAGGGATCGTCTTCGGGGGACCTTCCTCCAGAGATGATGGAGAGCGAGACCCCACCCGCCTCTTCGATTCATGAAGCGGGCGACACCGAGGTGTCGTCACGGAGGAGTCCGGATTTGCCGAAGCTGGAGGCCAATACATCAACCTCCCTGAGTCCGGACATACTAACGGGCTTACTAGAGCGAGCTGCGCTCTCGGAGGAGCACCGCTCATTAATGAGCGCGGTGCTCAAGAAGATTTCATCCGCTACAAGCAGTTTGAATGAAGCATTCACAAGCCTGCTCAGAGGCTTTGAGTTATGTAATGGAGAATACACTATTTCTTTGGTTGTGAGGCATGCGCTAGGTGTGCTCCATATAGATAGTAGCCCCTGAGACTCTGGTTGCCCGCCCTAGGCGGCAAACGGGGGATCATAAAACAATTATTGTGCTATGAATATGTGCGGGTACTTATGGGTCCGGACGCCGGCCAGTCCATTGAAGTTGCCGAACTAACGAGACAAATTGGATCGATTGATGCCGATATCGCACTGGTGAATGAGCGGCTGGACAAATCACAAGGTATGTGTTCTGTCTTCCATTGCATAGGAAAATATTAAGGTGGCACATATTAATGTAATATGTTCGGACTGCAGATGGTGCTACTGCCATGGAGGCCCTGAGGGCGGAACTTGCTCTAGCCAAGGAACAAGGTCGGGTGAGCAATGCGGCTGCCCTAAAGGCGGCCGAGGAATTGAGAGCCGAACAGGCTGCCCATCGCCGAAGCGAGGAAAAGATAGCCGAAATGGCTATCGAGTTAAAAAATGCCGCTGACCGGTATGAGCTCCTGAAAAAGGAGGATAAATCGGCTGACCTGAGCAAGGCGCTTAATGCCACCAAGGAAATACGTACCGAGCTCAGGGGTGCGTGGGAGGAGCTTCAACAGGCCGGTAAAATCGCGACTGGGGGCTCCTATTTCCTGCGGACGAAGGTCTTCGATCCGAAGTACGCTCCCCTGGATGGACGCTGGAGTTCGGCGGACGCATATGAGGACCTGGCGAAGAGTACGGCTGATGATGTGGAGTTCTTCAAAGATCAGGGTGAGAAGGAAGTGGAGAAGCTTTTCTGGTCGCAGTTCAATGCTCCCACTCGCCCGCTGCCGTTAAGTGATAAGATGGCTACTGTACCGGAGCTTCACAGGCTGTCCAGGCTTGCAATGAGGTCTGTAATAGACCATCTTTGGCCGAAGGGGCCTAAGCCGGACAGTTACTTTGGTTTGGTGCAACAGTTCCTTGGGGCCGTGCCTCGGATCGATGCCATGAGGAGGTCGGCGTGCATAGAGGGTGCGCGGATGGCCCTTGCCCGCGTTAAAGCGTATTGGATGGATATGGATGCCACTATTATAGCGTCCCAGGATCCGGTGGGGGGCCAATATCCGGCCGGGCACTACTTGGCGCAGGTCACAGGGGGTGCCCGCCTGATAGAGGCGCAGTGCCCGAAGAATGTCCTATTCGAGTGATGATTCGAATCATTGAAAAAACAATGTTTATTTTGATTATAAGGCTATGTTTATAATGTTTTTCTGAAAATATGATCGTGTCCCCTGTGGGCCGTTTATATATATATATATATATATATATATATATATATATATATATATATATATATATATATATATATATATAGGACAGAGCTATTCTGTTACCGGTGATAGAATATTATTCTGTTACCCTCGGTCCCTATAAGGCGTGGCCGGCCCCCCAAAAAGAAAAGTACCCTGATCCCCCCGCAGATCCTTCTTACCCCGTGCCCACCGCCGCCCGACCTCCTCCCCACCGTGCCGCCGGCTGGCCTCCTCCCAGCGCGCCGCCGGCCGGCCTCCTCCCAGTGCGCCTCCGGCCGACCTCCTCCCCCCGCGCCGCCGGCCGGCCTCCTCCCAGTGTGCCTCCGGCCGGCCTCGCCTCAAGCGCGCTGCCGCGACGGCCCTCGCCGCCACCAGCACCACCTCCTCATCCTCGTGAGCCCACGCCCGTCACTCCCCACGAACCCCGCCGCCTCCTTCCCTCCTACATCGGCGACGCCCTTACCTCGCGCCGATAGCCGCCCTCCCTCGCGCGTCGGCCTCCTCCACCCCCCACGCTCAGGACGCCTTCCTTCCTCCGCTCCGGTCGCCTTCCTTTCTCCGCTCCGGTCGCCTTCCTCCTCACACGCCGGCCTCCTCCCTACCCTGTGCTCTGTCTGCCTTTCTTCTCGCGCTCCGGCCGTCTTCCTCCCCGCGCTCCGGCCACCTTCCTCCCCGTGCTCCGGCCTCCTTCCTCCCTGCAATCAGTCCGCCTCCCTCCCCACGCTCCGTCCACCTTCCTCCCCGAGATCCGTCCGCCTTCTCCCCTGAGATCCCATGGCCGTACCGTCGCCGGCCAACCCCTCCATCTGTAAGTAAGGGCACTTGGCCGCCCTCCACGCCGGGGTGGCCCTGCTAGCCATCAGCGGGGGAAGCGGAGTAGCTGCCATGGCGGGGGTCAAGACGAGTTCGTCCTACCTTACCTACATTTGAATTTGGACTTCATCAAATTGCGAGCATGAACTGAATTCTGAAAAAAATACATTTTGCCGATGTTCTTGCAGGTTCAGGAACAACTTTGGCTTGAGGCTGTGCAAAGACCACCGCCCGTCCCTACCTTACCTACAGGTTTGGGTCTTAATTAAACTCGATTGTCAAAATTGATACAGTACTTAGAAAAACATTGCTTAGTGTTCCGTTCTTGTAGACTAATTAACCTGTCAGGTTGGTGCTGATTTGGGACTATGATTAAAACTAGAGGCTGATGTTGTTCAGGCTCATGGAGCTCATGGAGCTCGACCTCTCCTCCGTGGCCTCCGTCTGCAAGTTCGCCGATGACATCCTCATGTATGTACGCCTCCTCTTCTAATCCCCACACTGCTTCCTACTAGTTCCAATCATGCCCCACCAAAAAAGAAAACATACACTAGGTGTCACAGTTCACTACGGATTTGATCATCAGTTCATAAAAAATCACAGAAAAAAGAACAATGTGTTACTACCATGGGAGGCTCCCTGCTGGATGTCAGCGCCGGAGGGGTATCCCCGCAGCCATAGACTTCTCTTCTCTCGTGCAATGCAAGGTTGATTTTCCTCTTAAACATTCACACAGAAAAGAATAGAGCTACTCCATACACATTGTGTGCCGGCATCAGAACATCTTATACTAATTAGTAAGTTCAGGAAATATGTTCCAAACTGAAGCTCAGACAAGGAGACAGGGATATATAGATAGAGCGCTATGATGTGTGTTGTTAGTTATGAATAATTCAGGGGAAAAACTGGATACTTATCATGGGTTATGAAGTAGACAAAAATGCATTTCATAGCATTTGCTATATATGTGTACACCTTTGTAGTCTTTTTCAGTTCAAGTTTTGCTAGGAAAAAAAGATTTGTCGCAATTCAATATAAAATAGTGAAATCAGTTAGCTGATGGAAAATAATTCAAGCATATGTGTGCACACTGCAGTAGCAATTCGGGGCATAAAGCTGGCGAGCAGGTATGAGCAGCGAGCTGCTACTACACTTGTGTGGCTACTTCCGCGAATGAATCTGGCTAGTTATAGCTATTGGTACTAAACGTGTGTGCCTGTGTTATCTTTGGTAGCTAATATTTGTCGTGTGCAACTACTGAACCTGGTGTCCTGCTGCTATTGAACTGTTTTGATGCAAATGTCGCTGATGAACATACTTTGTGTAGAAAAAGCTACAAAAAATCACTTTTTCTGGTTGTGAAAATTTCTAAACTTGCTCTGGTCTAGCAGTTCAACAAATATTGATGTTTGGTTAATATTTTTTATGATCCATTTGGCAGAAAAGATTCATTTGATTTCTGAAGCTTATATACAACACTTCTGTCCTAAAATCGTTTTTTCATGTCAATGGTTGAGGTGCAAAAGAGAAGTACATGTACATATACTGAATCTAAATGGGGTAAACATGAACAAGTACATGTACATATACATTGTGATGAGTTGAAATCATGCTAGTACCTTTTTTCCGGTCAGTTTAATAAAAACAAAATAACATTGTAGGATAGTACTCACTGTTGTTTGAATGGTGCACTGTTTAGCTATCGCAAATTGTGGGCAGCATTGGTATGTTCAGGGGAACTGTAATTATTTACTGTTTGTCATGCTCTTTAGTGTTTGTTTCTATTCCTGTTAGCACCAAATAATTTTTTGAAAATGTTTATTTTGTGCTCCCACATATTTGTTTTGGGCAGTACAGACACATCGGCACAGTGAGTAAGGATGCGGCACCTCCAATGCGCTAGCCCAAGATGACGACGCCCATCACTAGCATGAAGGACATCAGCAGGTTGAGGATAAAGTACACGACACAGCCAATGAGAATGACCAGAACCTGGAATCCGTACACATAGCAGCAGCTGCAAGTTCAAACTTTTTGTCTATGATGATTTGATTGCTACTTCTTAAAAGAAAGTGCACATGACAGTTAGATGTTTGTGCAAGAAAGGAAAAATGGTTTGAATTAAAAACATTGATTTGTACGAGTTGAAAACAGTGATTAGTTCGATAGTGCTCTCTCCTGCCTATTTTGGTTTATGTCCACGAATGGACACAAAATATATGGGAAATGTTCTATTATTACTAGCATATAAGTACAGAAAAAAGTTCAACACGATGTCCCAGATAAGTTTGAGAAAAAGCTCAAACAAAAAAACCATCCAAATTCAAAATGGTAAAATGAGATAAGTCCAGAATATCGTCGCAAAACAATGTTGAGTTCAAAAGAAAACAGGAAATTTATACCGAAAATACAGAGTAAAGTCTAGTATGTGAAAACACGCTCAGTACAAAACCCATACATACATCCGTTCAAGTACTCTTTTCCAAACATATATTTGTCCGTTCTACAAAGGGAATGCCGGAACTGAGTTTTTCATTTCACATGTGTGAAAAATATTTCTGTCAGATGAAAGGAAAAATGGTTTAATTAAAAATATTGATCAGTACGAGTTAAAAATGGTGGTTCGTTCGGAGTAAAAGAAACGACAGAAATTCAAATTGTAAAAGTTCAAGCAAAAGGAAACCCCATGCAATTCAAATGGTAAAAAGTACAAGTCGTAAAATTAGAAAAGTTCATAACACCGTTCTAAAAAAATTTGAGTTAAAAGAAAACATGCAAACCATTTTATTTTTGAAAAGAATAGCATTCAATTCAACGATATAAACCATGCAAGTTTGGAAACGACAATATAGTAAACCGTTGAAAAGTTACGAGCAAAACACTAACGAAAAAACATAGTAAAGTCGAGTCTGTGAAAGCACACGTTCTAAGAGCAATTTTCAAAAAAAATCGTTTTTTCAAAATTGAGTCCAAAACACGTTCAGCACAAACCCATACGGAGATCAGTTCGAGTACTATGTTTCAAAAATAGAAAAAAATTAGCACAATCGGTAACACCGTATTCAAAACTACTCAGTGGAAAATACCTCAGTACAAACATAGACTCAATGGAAAACACGCTTAGTACAAACCCATACAAACATCAGTACAAGTACCCCTTTTCAGAATCATTCAAAATTACTCAAAAAATAGCTCGGTACAAACATACACATATATCAGTACGACTACTCTGTTTTTCAGACGAGAAAACAACAGGATCTGTCATGCCGTATTTCAAATTACTCTTAAATGATTGCAAAGTACAGAAAACGTTCAACATGACTAAGTTTTGCATTTTCGATAGCTATCCAGCAATATATTATTTGCCCAATTTTGATAAACTTTTAAAAAAATCACGTTCAAAATCAAATTCGATCATATTTAAATTCGTTTTTAAACCGTAAGGAATTAGAAAAAAAATTCTATAGGAAAAAGTTGCGCATTTTCCATAGCTTTCCAACGCCATATCATTTGCGTCAATCCGACAAACCGTTTGCAAAAAAAATGCAAAAATACGTTTCGCCCAGAATTTCACCGTTTTCAAATTACTTTTAAATTGTATATAATTTAAAAAATAGTAGATATATGGAAGATGCGGATTTTTACCAGCTTTCCAACGCCATCTTATTTGCTCAATTCCGATGAATCGTTTGAAAATTGAGTCCAAAATACGATTCACGTTTTCGGTTTTGAAAAAAACAGTTTTTTCAAAACTGCTCTTAGACCATGATGATTTTGCAAAAAATTCCTATATATTTGTAATGTAGATGTCAAGAGCTTTCCAACGATATATTACACGTCCCATTCCGACGAAAAGATGATCAGTTCAACAAGATGAAAATTATCAGTACAACCGCGTGAAACCGTCAGTTCAAAAAGGGTAACAGAATAATATTCTGTTACGCGTAACAGAATAGCCCAGATGTATATATATATATGTATGTGTGTGTGCGTGTGTGTGTGTGTGTGTATGTGTGTGTAATCTGAAAGTTAGCAGTCCTTGGCTTCAGTCCCCACGCATACAATGCGGGGGTGTTCGCGAAAAAATGTGCTTAATCGCACTTTATCCAACGTCTTGGTCCATTAAGGAGGTGATCGCACGTCGAACTAGGCAACCGGACTATATAGTTGTAACACTTTCACTTAGCCGCGGGATTCTAACGTTGGGGCTACTATGTAGCCCCTGGTACCTTCTTGTGCATCCGAATACGGGCGCGTATGTACCAGGCCGGGAAATGGCCCTTCGTTAATGCGGAGGAATCCTAGAGATTCCGGTGGGTCATCGAGTGGTTGAACAGTCTCTCGCTGCATCATGATAGTCAGTTTTTGGCTTTCTCTACTGAGGTGCTCATCCGGAGTAACCAGGGCACAATCGCAGTAGTTCTGCTTTGGCCACTGAGGGAGTCCTGGACTAGGGGGTGTCCGGACAGCCGGACTATCATTATCCGCCGAACTCCAAGACTACGAAGATACAAGATTGAAGACTCCGTCCCGTGTCCGGATGGGACTTTCCTTGGCGTGGAAGGCAAGCTTGGCGATACGGATATGTAGATCTCCTACCATTGTAACTGACTCTGTGTAACCCTAGCCTCCTCCGGTGTCTATATAAACCGGAGGGCTTTAGTCCGTAGGACAACATACATTACAACAATCATACCATAGGCTAGCTTCTAGGGTTTAGCCTCCTTGATCTCGTGGTAGATCCACTCTTGTACTACCCATATCATCAATATTAATCAAGCAGGACGTAGGGTTTTACCTCCATCGAGAGGGCCCGAACCTGGGTAAAAACATCGTGTCCCTCGTCTCCTGTTACCATCCCCTAGACGCACAGTTCGGGACCCCCTACCCGAGATCCGCCGGTTTTGACACCGACATTGGTGCTTTCATTGAGAGTTCCTTTGTGTCGTCACCGATAGGCTTGATGGCATCTTCAACCAACAACGCTGTCCAGGGTGAGACTTTTCTCACCGGACAGATCTTCGTATTCGGCGGCTTCGCACTGCGGGCTAATTCACTTGGCCATCTGGAGCAGATCGAAAGCTACGCCCCTGGCCGTCAGGTCAGATTCTGAAGCCTAGACTTCACGGCTGATGTCCGCGGAGACTTGATCTTCGACGGACTCGAGCCACAGCCAAGCGCGCCGCACTGTGACGATGGGCATGATCTAGCTCTGCCGCCGAACAGTGCCTTGGTGGCCGCACACGAATCCGTTCCGGCCATTAGTCCGGAGTCGATCGCCCAGATCGAGGGCCGGTGGATAGACGCCACCCTGGGGGCTTCAACATCCACGGCGATGGAGCCGAACGCTAATCTTGTCCCCTGCGAAACTCGTGATTCCGAGGCGCCGGACTCCTTGCCGGACTCCGAATCTCCCGCGCCCCTACCAATCGATTCGGATTGGGCGCCGGTTATGGAATTCACCGCCGCGGACATCTTCCAATACTCACCTTTTGGCGATATCCTGAATTCACTAAAGCATCTCTCGTTATCAGGAGAGTCCTGGCCGGACTATGGCCAGGATGGCTGGGGTACGGACGACGAAGAAATTCAGAGCCCACCCACCGCCCACTTTGTAGCCACTGTCGACGATCTAACCGACATGCTAGACTATGACTCTGAAGACATCGACGGAATGGACGATGATGCTGGAGACGAACGAGAAACAGAGCCTATAAAGCACGGGAGGACCACCTCGTCACATGACATATATATGGTGGACACCCCAAAGGAGAGCGATAACGAGGACCAACGGGCCGCGGCAGAAGATGACCCCGCCGATAAACGACCAAAACGGCGGCGCAGACGCCGCCCTAAGTCCCGCCTCGACGACAACAACGCTCCCAAGGAGCCCGCAATACGGCAGGGCTCACAAGTGGACGACGAACATGCAGATAAGCAACCGTCCGAACATGACGAGTCAGATAATCAGTCCAGGCCCGGTGAAAACAACAGTCCGGACGAACTCATGCTGGACACGCCGCCAGAGAGCAAGAAACTTCGGAAAAGACTCGTCAGTACTGCAAGAAGCCCGAAGAAGGAAAAACGGAGGCTCAAAACAGCGGAAGACACACTCAGAATGAGATGGAGCAAAGTGCTCAAAACCGCAGATAAGTACAGCAATGGCCACCAATCAAAGAGCTACCCGAAGCGCAAGCTGCTACCAGAATTCGACGAGGAGGCCGTAGAGCCTCCACCGTCCAAAAATAAAGAGGCTGCCTGGTTGGATAGACGGCCAGATGATAGGCCAAATTCTGACAGCGGCGCCACACATAAACCAACCAACGAACTTGGAAGGATAGATGGCCCAGCCAGGCCATCTACGGGCCAAAGGAGAAGGCCCCAAGAAGCAAGGCAACACGCCAAGTGTCCGATGATAGCGGCACACACAAATACAGGGGCGCCGCACACCCACTATGTTTCACCGATGAGGTGCTGGACCATGAATTCCCAGCAGGATTTAAACCCATAAACATAGAGGCCTACGATGGAACAACAGACCCTGGAGTCTGGATAGAAGATTATATACTGCATATACACATGGCCAGAGGAGACGATCTCCACGCCATAAAATACCTACCCCTCAAGCTCAAAGGGCCAGCCCGTCATTGGCTTAAATGCCTCCCAGAAAACACTGTTGGAAGTTGGGAAGAGCTCGAGGACGCGTTTAGAGCAAATTTTCAAGGGACTTATGTCCGCCCTCCGGATGCAGATGATCTAAGTCATATAACTCAACAGCTCGGAGAGTCAGCGCGGAAATTCTGGAACAGGTTTCTTACCAAAAAGAACCAAATAGTCGACTATCCGGACGCCGAAGCCTTAGCAGCTTTCAAGCACAATGTCCGAGACGAATGGCTTGCCAGGCACCTCGGTCAAGAGAAACCAAGGACAATGTCCGCACTAACAAGCCTCATGACCCGCTTCTGTGCGGGAGAGGATAGCTGGCTAGCAAGATGCAGCACCAGCGACCCAAGTACATCCGAGATAAGAGATGGAAACGGAAAATCACGGCGCAGAAAAGAGCAGCGCCGGAATAAAGAGAAAAGCCCAAAGAGCACGGCAGTCAACGCCGGATTCAAAAGCTCGCGGCCCAACAACAAAACATAGCCTCTTAAGGATGACAGCGACGAACTGTCCAACTTAAACAAGATTTTGGGTCGGATATGTCAAATCCACAGCACCCCCGGAAGGCCTGCAAATCACACCCACAGGGATTGTTGGGTTTTTAAACAGTCCGGCCGACTAAATGCCGAACACAAGGGGCTCGACGCGTCAAGCGAAGAAGATAAACCCCACCAGCAGAGCACCGGAAAACAAAAGACTTTCCCACAAGGGGTCAAAGCAGTAAACTCACTTCATGTGATAATACGGAAAAATAGTGCGGCACTTTCTAAAAAGAGCTTCGCGCGGTCCAACCCAGCAGACCATAGAGATTGGATATCAAAACCACTCACTTTCGACCACCTGGACTATTCCAGAAGCGTTCGAAATGCGGGACGGACTCCCCTGATATTGAATCCCATAATAGACGGATTACAATTTACTAACGTCCTAATGGACGGAGGCAGCGACTTAAACCTGCTGTATTCAAACACAATCCGTAGGATGGGGATAGACCCTACCAAAATCCGACACAGCCGCACTTCCTTCAAAGGAGTGACGCCAGGCCCTTACGCCAAGTGCACAGGCTCCATATTACTAGAAGTCGTGTTCGGATCGCCGAACAATTTTCGACGCGAAAAATTAATTTTTCACATCGTCCCATTCGAAAGTGAATATCAAGCACTCTTGGGACGAAAGGCTTTTGTCCGCTTCAACGCCATACCGCATTACGCGTCTCTTACACTCAAGATGCTCGGTCCGCGTGGCGTCATTTCAATGCGAGGGTCACTTATAGACCCCGGACTCGGATAGACGAATCCGGCTTCAGTAGGCTAGGGGCTCCCTAGCCGCATACCTCTTCACAGGGGGCTGCGCGCACAAACAACCGCGGATGAACAACGTGCATACCCGTCCAGGATAACGGCGTAATGGAGACACAGGCGCAGACGTGCAGTAGGGACCCGTTGTGAGGATTCTTTTCAGATTAAGACCCTGCGTAAACCTTTTTTACTGTCTCTTGTTGTTATTCTCCCTTGGTTTCTTCCTATAGCCAAAGCGGAGCCTGACGTTTTGGCATCGGCCGCGTCAGAAGACCACGCCCGTACCTGGACACTAGGGGCTTAGGGCATCGTTCTGCCCATTATTATAAAGACCGAACACCTTAGGGAGTGTTCGGCGTCTCGATTTAGGCATTATATGCATCAGCTCCGAATCATGTCTTTGGTCAAATGTTGGGTTTGCCCGGCTCCTGTGTTTTGCTGCCTTACGTTCCGTATCATCGGCTAACGCGGCACCAGGAGAACTACTGCGATTGTGCCCCAGTTCGGCTGGGCGAGCACCTCAGTAGAGAAAGCCAAAAACTGACTGTCATGATACAGCGAGAGACTGATCAACCACTCGATCGACTACCGGAATGTTTAGAATTCCCCACTTTGACGAAGGACCGTTTCCCGGTCAGGCACATACGCGCTCCGAATTCGGAGAAGTGCGGTGCCACCAGGGGCTATATCGTAGCCCCACCCTCGAGCTCCACTGGCTAAGTGAAAGTGATAAAGCATTATAGTCCGGATTGCCTCGTTCGCTATGCTACCACCTCCTTAAACAGGATCGAGACGTCGGATTAAGTGTGAAAACGCGCTACTTTTGTGAACACCCCCGCACCCTGTGCGTGGGGGCTGAAGCCGAAGACTGCAATCTTTCAAGTTATACAAATGTATACGTAAACGGCCGCACAGGAGAAGTTTTACTACTTGGGACGCACAAGTATAAAAAGCAGTTATAGCATAATCATCATTTTACAAGCTAATACGTTCATTTGAACGTGACATTCTTCGAGCACTGCGACTCTATTACACGAGCGCCACGCATAACTTCCCCGAAATAGTGCTCGGCGGGGAGCCGGCTTTCATCCGAACCCTGGGCGGCAACAGCGATGGCATCCATCTCCGGACAATGCGCCTTCACACGGGCAAGTGCCATCCGCGCGCCCTCGATGCAGGCCGACCGCTTCATCTCCTTTATATGCGGCACCGCTCCAAGGAATTGCTGCAGTAAGCCGAAGTAGCTCGTCGCCTTGGGCCTCTCTGGCCAGACATGGGCCACGATGTCAGTCATGGCAAGTCCGGACAATCTATTTAGCTCAGCCCATTCGGCTAACCGGTCTGTCAACGGAAGTGAGCGCTCCGGACTATGGAATTGAGACCAATATATCTCTTCCGTCTTGTGATCCTTCTGGCTCCGGAAGTGCTCAACGGCATCAGCCGCACTTGCAGCTAAGTCCATATACGGATCCTCTGGACTCCACAGCCGCTCAAATTGAGCATACTTTTGATCCATAAACCGGCGACGCAGCAGAAAAGGCTTGCCAGCCACGATATCCCCGGCCTGGCGCAGTTCCTCCTTCATAGCCCGCATTGCAGAGCGGGCATCCTTGGCTTCGGTGGTGGCCTTCTTCAGGTCTTCCCGCTCCGATAAGCGCTCCTTTTCAAGAGCCTCATTGCGGTCGGCAGCATCTTTTACTTTCATGGCCAATTCGGCCACCTCTGCCCTGCTTAGGTAGTGCGCAGCCCTTTCGGCTTTCAACTCCTCGGCCGCCCTCGAGGCAACCGCGTCACTCCTTCGGGCTTGCTCCTTAGCTCGAGCAAGTTCGGCCCGAAGGCTCTCCACAGCAGCAGCACCGTCTATACAACATCATGTAATTTATCAGAGGAGGCTTTGACCCCCTTACTAAAGCGACTGCGGAGAACTCATTTACCTTGCGACTCGTCAAGTCGCCGGTTGACAAGTGCGATGTCCGCATCCGCCACGTCAAGTTGCCGATTTAACTCGGCAAACCCACTAGTCCGGCTAGCCCTCGGACTATCCGCCACCTGCATAGGAACGGCGGAATTCATTACTTTCAATTTCGATCCTCGGCACGCTGTCGTTTTCGACAACCTACCGAGTCTCAGGGGCTACTATCTATACAGGGCGCATTGTCATGTGCAAGACTGTCAATACACAAAAGGGTGCGTCATTCTCGCGTACCTCAAATCCCGCCAGCAAACTCATGGCGGCATTGCGCAATCCGCTCTCGGCGGACGAAATCCTTCCAATCACCATACGCATCAACGCATGGTGATCTTCTGAAATGGATGCCCTCTCAAGCAGATTCTTCAGTTCTCCCGGCCGGATACTAGTGGGTGCCGAACTCTCTGGCCCCTCCGAACTCGGGGATACCCTCCGTGACGATACTTCAGGCTCGCCTGCCTTATCTGACGGCGCTGCAGATGGAGGCGTTTCACTCTCCATCATCTCCGGAAGAAGGTCCCCCGAAGATGAACTCATCTGAGAAGGCTGCAGATCCGAACTGCAATATAAATATTTCGGTTACCCACAGAAGCACAAATGAAGGTATTTCCTTACTAATTAACTCCCTTTTTCATACTCACGGCTCGCTGGAGGGCTGATCCTTTGGCGATGATTGTGCGTCCGGATTCTCCCCGGACGCCGGACCCCCTGGTGAAGATCTCTTCCCACGCTTAGGGGCTTTGGCCTCCGGATCTTTGGAGGCGGTCCTCTTCTCCCTCTGGAGGGAGGGGTTCTTGATTCCCCCCTCTTCAGACGCCCCTTTGGGCGAAATATTAGCTCCTCTATTTTCCCCTTCGCCCCCTTCTGTGGGCGCGACCTCCAACATTCTGACCAGCACGGGCTCCAGTGCGGTCTCTGGGAGGGGGGCCGGACACCTTATCAGCCTTGATCGCGCCAACCATTCCTGTGAAGAGTAATGGGTCAGGAGGCGAACTCTAGAAAGGCACATAAACAGAGTGTCCGGACTCTGAGCTATTTACCTGAGTATCCGGGTGATTGCGGCTTAGGCCTGCGTCCTCGGCTAAATCCGGACACGCCACCTGTGGTCCGAAGAACAATTTGTACATCTCCACGGGTGTTGCACCCATGAAGTGTTGGAGAATCCGAGGTCCGTCCGGGTTGAACTCCCATAGACGGAGAGGACGGCGTTTGCAGGGCAGAAGATGCCTGATTAGCATAACCTGCATCACCACGATCAGGTCGATCTCCCTCGCTTGGAGGTCTCGAATCCGGCCCTGCAGTGAGGGCACGTCTTCGGACGGCCCCCAATTGAGCCCTTGGTTGACCCACGACATCAGTTGGCGTGGAGGTCCCGGGCGGAATGAAGGCGGCGGCTTTTGCCTGCTGCCCTTCGGAGCGGTGATATAGAACCACTCCTGCTGCCATAGTCCGAGTTCCTCTTGGAAGGAACCCTCGGGCCACGGGGCATCGGCCTTTTTGCTTATGGCCGCCCCGCCGCACTCCGCTTGACGCCCCCCGATCATCTTCGGCTCCACCTTGAAGGTCTTCAGCCACAGGCCGAAGTGGGGAGTGACGCGGAGGAAGGCCTCGCAGACGATAATGAATGCGGAGATATGGAGGATGGACTCTGGGGCCAAATCGTGAAAATCCAGCCCGTAGTAGAACATGAGCCCTCTCACGAAGGGGTCCGTCGGGAAGCCTAAACCCCAACGGAGGTGGGATACGAAGACGACGTATTCGCCGGGCTCGGGGGCGGGCATGGCCTGCCCTTGGGCAGGCAACCTATGCAAAACCTCGTAGGCCAGGTACTTGGCCTCACGTAACTTCAATATGTCCTCCTCCGTGACGGAGGAGGGCATCCACCGGCCCTGGAGGTCGGAGCCGGACATGGTTGAGAATCTGAAGCGCTCAAATCTGAGGCTCTGGGTGTTGGAACTGGGAGCGAGGAGGAGATTCGATGCGAGATTGAAGAACAAGGACAGGCCTTGGTCTTCTTATAAAGAGGAAAAAATACCAAGAGCCGTCTCCGTGACCGTTTGGGATTCGCCTTCGATAGAGGAGGCGTGGCGACGGGAACGGTTGGGTTACCCACGCACGTATTGATGAGAATCCCGGAATAAGGGGAACATGATCTCTGCTTCGACAAGACGTGCCAGGGAAACCGCTTCGCTAAACGTGCTGAGGTGGTATAGTAAAAAACGATTCAAGTAAAAGCCTGGTAGCGGTGTGATGTCACGCCGCATAATACGTCAGCAGATTAAACTAGTGTACATTCTATTCTCTCTACGGTGGAATGTGGAATTTATTTTGTAGAGCCGGACACTATCCTGGTGTTCATGATCTTCTCTGGATTATTCAAGGGAGGAACCCGCCTTGCAATGCCGAACATTATGCGTGCCGGACTAATCGTCATTGAAGCCTGGTTCAGGGGCTACTGAGGGAGTCATGGACTAGGGGGTGTCCGGACAGCCGGACTATCATTATCCGCCGGACTCCAAGACTACGAAGATACAAGATTGAAGACTCCGTCCCGTGTCCGGATGGGACTTTCCTTGGCGTGGAAGGCAAGCTTGGCGATACGGATATGTAGATCTCCTACCATTGTAACCGACTCTGTGTAACCCTAGCCTCCTCCGGTGTCTATATAAACCGGAGGGCTTTAGTCCGTAGGACAACATACATTACAACAATCATACCATAGGCTAGCTTCTAGGGTTTAGCCTCCTTGATCTCGTGGTAGATCCACTCTTGTACTACCCGTATCATCAATATTAATCAAGCAGGACGTAGGGTTTTACCTCCATCGAGAGGGCCCGAACCTGGGTAAAAACATCGTGTCCCTCGTCTCCTGCTACCATCCGCCTAGACGCACAGTTCGGGACCCCCTACCCGAGATCCGCCGGTTTTGACACCGACAGCCACCTTAGCCGATAATAACGGAACGTAAGGCGGCAAACCCAGGAGCCGGGCAAACCCAACATTTGACCAAAGACATGATTTGGAGCTGATGCATATAAGGCCAAACTCGTGACGCCGAACACTCCCGAAGGTATTCGGACTTTATAACAGATGATGAGCTCAAGAATGCCCATTCATTATAAACCATGTATTTCCAGGTACGTGTGTTAATCTGTCATGGCGAAATGCCAAAAACGGCAGTATCCTCTGTGGGTATGGAACCCATGGGATGGTCAAACAACAAGAGGCAATAGAAAAGGTTTACACAGGGGCTTAATCTAAAAAGAAACATGTTGAACGGGGCCCTACTGCACATCTGCGCCTTTGTCTCCATTGTGCCGCATCCTGGAAGGGTATCGCATGAACGTTGTCTGTGGAAAAGGGAAACTCATAGAAGAGTGCAATGTAAGTATGCGATGGATAGTAAAAGTGTAAGGTGTTGGCCTTCCAATAAGGTTGAGCCAAGTGTGGGGCTTTATTACGTATTTTTAGCCCCTGGTATCCACAATAGGATTACATATACGGTGCCCTGGTTTGATATGGGCTGCTGAACTCGTCTAACCGTGTCTGTGGTCTTAACGAGCCGTCATGTTTTTTTGTTAGAGGCCGCTTATAGTCCGGCTGCTAGGGCCACGTGTTCCTCTGCGCGTGAAGGGCGCTCTGTTATTCCGCTAATGGCGATGATGCCACATGGATCGGGCATCTTGAGTGTAAGGTAGCCATAGTGCGGCAATGCGTTGAAGCGGGCGAAGGCCGTTCTTCCAAGCAATGCTTGATAGCTGCTTTGGAAGGGTGCGATGATGAAGAGTAGTTCTTCGCTTCTGGAGTTGCCTGGGGAGCCAAATGTTACCTCCAGTATGATGGAGCCCCTGTTGTAGGCTTCAACGCCTGGTACCACCCCTTCAAAGGTGGTGTTAATTTTGCTGATTCTAGATGGGTCTATCCCCATCCTGTGGACAGTGTCCTCATATATTAAATTGAGACTACTGCCGCCGTCCATGAGGACGTGGGTGAGATGTATATCTGGCCATGGGCCGGGCCGGGCCTGAAAAAGCCCATGGCAGAAAACTGAGGCCCATGCCCTCACAAGCCCTATCACTGGGCCTACTTTTCAAGCCCAAGCCCAGCCCATCTAGTAAAAAGCCCTAAAAAGCCCTTAGGTCTTAGGGCCATGGGCCGGGCCTCTTCCTTAAAATATCAATATGCCAAGCCCAAGCCCATCCACACCCTACTGGTGGGCTCCGGCCCATGGTCAAGCCCATCGGGCCTAGGCCCTGGATTTTAGGGCTGGGCCTGGGTGGGCCGACAGGGCTGAGCCTGAGATGGCCAGGACTAGGGAGATGGTACCCGTCGATTATCGGGTCAAGCACCAAGGCATCTGATCCTTCGCGCCGAATACTAGTTCGGCCATCCAGGTGGTCGAAGGTGATCGGATAAGACATCCGGTAGTTAAGCGTGGGTACAAGGGCTCTATATCGCGCGCGTCTTTATGGGCGCGTTCGTGCCTGCTCGAGGATGTACGAATCGTGTGGATCATATTCACTGTTTTAACCTCTGGCGGGAATTTCTTCTGTTCCCCAGTGTTCGGTGGGCGAGGTTCATCCTCATCTTCACTTGGTGTTTCCCTTCCCTTATGTTCGGTGTTTAGTTTGCCAGCCTACTTGAAGACCCAGCACTCTCTGTGCATGTGGTTCGCAGGTTTGTCAGGGCTGCCATGAATTTGGCATAGTCTGTCCAGGACTCTGTTTAGACCGGACGGTCCCTCTTTACTGCCTTTAGATGGCCTATTTTGCTGGTTAGGTCGAGAGCCCCTGAATCCGGCATTAACCGTTGTGTTATCCGAGCTCTGTTCCTTGTTTTGGCGTTTGTTTTTATTACGCTGTGGCTTCCCGCTGCCATCCCTTATTTTGGACGTGCTGGGGTCGCTGGTGCCTTTACGGGCTAGCCAGCTATCTTCACCTGTGCAAAAGCGGGTCATGAGGCTTGTTAGGGCTGCCATTGTCCTTGGTTTTTCTTGGCCGAGGTGTCTGGCGAGCCACTCGTCACGGATGCTGTGTTTGAATGCCGCTAGGGTTTCAGCATCCGGACAATCAACGTTTTGATTCTTCTTAGTGAGGAATCTGTTCCAAAGCTTTCGGGCGGACTCTCCGGGCTGCTGGATTATATGACTTAAATCATCAGCATCCGGAGGCCGGACATAAGTCCCTTGAAAGTTAGCCCTGAAAGCGTCCTCATGTTCCTCCCAACTCCCGATTGAATTTTCGAGGAGGCTTTTCAACCAGTGTCTAGCTGGTCCCTTTAGTTTGAGGGGAAGGTATTTAGTGGCGTGGAGGTCATCCCCGCGAGCCATATGTATATGTAGTATAAAGTCCTCGATCCAGACCCCTGGGTCTGTCGTTCCGTCGTATGCCTCTATGTTCACAGGTTTAAAGCCCTGTGGGAATTCATGGTCCAGTACTTCGTCAATAAAGCATAGGGGGTGAGCAGCCCCTCTGTATCTGGACGCGTTGTGGCATGCTGTCAGCTGTTGTTGTGTCCGGTGTTTATTCCGAACTTGTATTTGATTGACATAGTCTTTGTGACGACCGCAGTCCCCCGCCGGGGTGTGTCCTTTAGATCCGTAGATGGACCTAGCTGCGCCAGCTGTCTTATCCAGGTGCTCACGTAAATCATGTGCGTCTTTGGTAGCTGCTTTGTTGCAGTTATGAAGTGGTACGTCTAGTCTCCTGGTCATGTTACTCTTTGGTGGAACGGCCTCGTCGTCGAATTCTGGCAGTAGCTTACGCTTTGGGTAGCTCTTTGTATGGCGATCGTCGCCATATCTTTCTTCAGTGTCTAGCACTTTGTTCCATCTGCGATTGAGCATTTCCTGTGCGGCTTTAAGCCGTTGCTTCTGCTTCTTCAGACTTCTTGCTGTGGCCATAAGCTTTCTGTGGAGATTATCTCGTTCCACGCATTCTTCCGGAATTATGAATGCGTTATCATCCGGACTGTCTTCTTGTCCTGGGCCGGTTTGATGAACCCGTCCCTCTAGATCATTGTCTTCAGGCGTCTGCTCCGAACTGTGTCTGGCGTGACCTGGTTCGTCCTGCTCCATCGCTGGTTCTGTTTGGTCGTTGTTGCCTTCGGGGTTGACTGGAGTATCCATCCTTCTGGTGCTCTTGCTTATATTTTTACTCTTGCTGGATTTGGAACGGCGTCTGCGCCGTCTCTTTGGCTATTGCCCGGGGGTTTTATATTCCGGATTGTCACCGTTGTCTTCCTTGGGCGTATCCACCATGTATATGCCATGTGACGAGGCGGGAGTCCGGTACCCCATAGATTCTGAGTCTTCTCCTGCATCGTCGTCCATACCGTCGATGCCTTCGGAGTCGAAGTCAAGCACGTCGGTTAAATCATCAACCGTTGCTATGAAGTGGGTGGTGCGTGGGTAACGAATTTCTTCGTCGCCTGCTTCCCATTCGAGCTGGACATAGTTCGGCCCGGAATTCTCTGTCAAAGAGAGAGTTTTTAATGAGTTTAGCATGTCGCCAAAGGGCGAGTGCTGGAACATGTCCGCAGCGGTGAACTCCATTATTGGGGCCCAACCAGGCCTGGTGGGCTCGGGAGCACGCGGACTGGGACCTACAACCGGATATGAACCCGGGAGCCCGGAGTCACAGGCTTCCTCAGAAGTGCGGCCTGTGTTCGGCTCCAACGCCGATGAGTGTATGGCCTGCGGGGCGGGGTCCATCCCTTCGTCCCTAGGCAACGCAGCCTGCTCCGGATTTATGTCCGGGACTACTGCAGGGGTGAAATCCCGAGTGTTGTCCGATAGCAGGTCCAGGCCATGCTCATCGTGACTGTCCGGTGTTCCTGGCACGGGCCCAAATCCGTCGAAGATCCAGTCTCCGCGGGTATCCGCCGTGTAGTTCAGGTTTCCGAACCTGATTTGATGGCCAGGGGCGTAGCTGTCGATCTGCTCCAGATGGCCAAGCGAATTGGCCCGCAGTGCGAAGCCGCCAGACACAAAGATTTGTCCGGGGAGGAAAGTCTCGCCCTCGACTATGTCGTCAATGATGATTGAAGGAGCCATCGATCCCAACAGCGATGACACAGAGGAACTCTCAATGAAAGCACCAATGTCGGTGTCAAAACCGGCGGATCTCGGGTAGGGGGTCCCGATCTGTCGTCAAGGCTGATGGTAACAGGAAGCAAGTAACACAGATGTTTACCCAGGTTCGGGCTCTCTCGATGGAGGTAAAACCCTACTTCCTGCTTGATTAATATTGATGATATGGGTAGTACAATAGTAGATCTACCACGAGATCATAGAGGCTAAACCCTAAGAGCTAGCCTATGATGGTATGATTGTAATTATGATCGGCCTTCTAAGGACCAACCTCTCCGGTTTATATAGACATCGGAGAGGGCTAGGGTTTACAAGGAATCGGTTACAAGGAAGGAAACACAATATCCGGATCGCCAAGCTTGCCTTCCACGCCAAGGAGAGTCCCATCCGGACATGGGCCAAAGTCTTGAGTCTTGTATCTTCACGCTTCAATAGTCCGGACGTTGTACACAGTCCGGCTGTCCGGATACCCCCTAATCCAGGACTCCCTCAACCCCTCCACCCACTCTTCATTCATGGAGAGCGCCATCAGAACATGCCTACACTTCCAACATACATTTTCTGAGAGAGAACCACCTACACTTGTTGAAAGAACATGCGGTGGCCTCATGTTTGGTTTTGGCAATTGATGACAATATCTATGGACTAATGGTTGCCTTCAGTTATATTTGAAGGGTTTGTCCATAGGCTTTTCTTGGAGTCCATTTGTTGGTTTCAAGGAGAGTTTGTGATGACCACGGTGCTATTAAGGAATTATCCAAAGATCGGTCATGTGAGTGTTGAGCTTATTGCAAGCATGTCTTGAAGAAGAAGATTGTGTGATCATTCATGTCGACCTTCAAGACATCATCCAAATGAAGAGAGTTGGAAAGATTCAACACACAAAGCACACAAGATGTACCGAGGGATCAAGTGATCCCATGGTATGGTAAGCATTGTCCATTACTCTTTGTGTGCTAACCCATGGTCTTCGCGAGAGTTCTTTGTGGGGTTAGGTTGCGGTGTGCAAGTTCAAGTGATGCATCACAAAGAGATCAAGTGCTTGAATCTTGCCGTCCATTGTGGTGACAATGGACTTGTGAAGATGAGCGGAAGAGTAGCTCACCCATAGTGGAGTATGGGGGAGCAATCAACTAGTCTTCATCGAGCCAACGCAATCAAGAAAGGTGGTCCATCTTGAGGAGGAGTAGATCGTCATCATCTAGCTCAAGTGGACTTTGTGCAAGGCAAAGGTTTGCCCTTGATAGGTTTTCTATTTTACCGGTCTCATGGTAGTTGTGGGAGACCGGGTTATAGGATCGATTGCCGTACTATCAAGGGGGGCTCTCGATGAGTTGCTTGATCGTATCATTCATAGAGAGCTCAAACCATTGCATCCTTGCATCATCTTTATTGGTTCTTGTTTGGTTCTTCTCCATGCGAGATTTGGAGCTTATGGTCATTTTTATGACAAGCTCGAGTTCATCGAAAACGGAGTTCACATGCTTCTTCTATGATGTTTTTGATGTTGGAGGGTATGCCGGTTCTTCTCTGTTGGAGGTTTCACTCCTTTGTTTGTTAAGCTGTTTTGATGCTACTCGTCTTCCTCTATCCAACAAGCATGAGTTTGCTCAATTCGGAGCTCATTTGCAGAAGTTATGGCAGTTCTGGTTTTATTGTTTCCCTCTGTTGTCTTCTCTGCAAAATGAAGGACTCCTAGTGCTGCTGATCTGGGCCATGCGGTAGTACGGCTCTCCGGAGCGATAGTACTGCAGGCCCTTGCGGTAGTACCGCAGTCCCCTGTGGTAGTACTGCAGGTGCTCACGGTAGTACCGCTCTGTGGGAGCGGTAGTACCGTGGCCTCAGGCCAGGCGCAGCTGCTCGAGCGGTAGTAGGGGCGGATGTAATTTTTTACATCCGCGACCTACGTGGTAGTACCGCGCCACGGGCGCGGTAGTACCGTGGGCTCTGGCCAGGCTTAGCAGCATGAGCGGAAGTAGGGGCGGATGTAATTTTTTACATCCGCGCCCTACGCGGTAGTACCGCTCTTCATGTGCGGTAGTACTGTGCCGGATTTTTGCGCAGATCCTCCCTCAGCGGAAGTAGGTACGAAAGTAATTTTTTACTTCTGTGCTTTCTCTGCGCCTAGTGTTGCCTGCCTCACGGTAGTACCGTAGGGGCACGCGGTAGTACCGCTCCGGCGGTTCTACCGCTCGTTGCCCTGTGCAACAGGCCTTCATCTGGCCAGTGCTGCATATGAGGTAGTACCGCAACCTGCAGCGGTAGTACCGCAGCCAACCGCGCTAGTACCGCAGCTCCGTGCGGTAGTACCGCGTCGTGCGGGCTGAGTGAGGGGATAACGGTTGGATTTCTCCCCACCTATAAAAGGGGGTCTTCTTCCCCATTGAGACTTATCCTTTAAGCTCGTGTTCTTTCCCCATTGTTGACCTTCTTCGAGCTTGCTAACTCTCAATCCCTCCATGGATTCTTGCTAGTTTTTAAGGGAAAAGAGAGAGGATATCTAGATCCACATTTCCACCAATCACTTTCTCCTCTATGTGAGGGGAACCCCTTGGATCTAGATCTTGGAGTTCTTGGTGTTCTCCTTCTTGTTCTTCCTCTCATCTTCCTCCCTAGCATTTGTTGCTTCAGTGGGATTCGAGAGACAAGGACTTGGGCACTCCCTGTGCCCTTGCCATTGCATTTGGTGCATCGGTTTGAGTTCTCCACATGATACGTGGAAGTTACAAGTTGAGAAGCTTATTACTCTTGGGTGCTTGGTACCCTTGAGCTTGTTACTCTTGGGTGTTTTGGACACCCTAGAGGTTGTTCCTCTTGGGTGCCTTGGCACCCTAGACGGTTGGTGTTGTTCGGAGCTCAATCATTGTGGTGTAAAGCTCCGGGCAAGCGTCGGGGTCTCCAATTAGGTTGTGGAGATCGCCCCGAGCAATTTGACGGGTACCAGTGACCGCCCCCAAGGGTTGCCAAAGTGTACGGATTCGGTGATCGCCCCTCAGGGTCGCCATTTGTATGGGTTCGGTGACCGCCCTCAAGGGTTCCTAAGTGGAATCACGGCATCTTGCATTGTGCGAGGGAGTGAGGAGATTTCGGTGGCCCTAGTGGCTTCTTGGGGAGCATTGTGCCTCCACACTGCTCCAAACAGAGATTAGCATCCGCAAGGGTGTGAACTTCGGGATACATTGTCGTCTCCGCGTGCCTCGGTTATCTCTTACCCGAGCCCTTTACTTATGCACTTTACTTTATGATAGCCATATTGTTCTTTGTCATATATCTTGCTATCACATAGTTGCTTATCTTGCTTAGCATAAGTTGTTGGTGCACATAGGTGAGCCTAGTTGTTTTAGGTTTTGTGCTTGACAAATTAACCGCTAGGTTTATTCCGCATTTGTTCAAGCCTAAACCGTAATTGTTTTAAAGCGCCTATTCACCCCCCCCCCCTTTAGGCGACATCCTCGATCTTTCACTTGTGTTGAGGTCAAGATATTCCATTCCTACCACATAAATCTTGACCTCTAGCCTTCCCCAAGTTGCTTTCCAATCTTCTTTCCACCAAATCCAAATCCTGTGAGAGAGAGTTGTGTGTTGGGGACACTATCATTTGAAGCACAATAGCAAGGAGTTCATCATCAACACACCATTTGTTACTTCTTGGAGAGTGGTGTCTCCTAGATTGGCTAGGTGTCACTTGGGAGCCTCCGATAAGATTGTGGAGTTGAACCAAGGAGTTTGTAAGGGCAAGGAGATCGCCTACTTCGTGAAGATCTACCCTAGTGAGGCAAGTTCTTCGTGGGCGACGGCCATGGTGGGATAGACAAGGTTGCTTCTTCGTGGACCCTTCGTGGGTGGAGCCCTCCATGGACTCGCGCAACCGTTACCCTTCATGGGTTGAAGTCTCCATCAACATGGATGTACGATAGCACCACCTATCAGAACCACGGCTAAAAAATCTCTATGTCAACATTGCGTTTGCTCCCTCAAACTCCTCCCCTTTACCTTCATATGCAATTGTTTTACATTCCGCTGCTATACTCTTAGAATTACACATGTAGGTTGATTGATTGACTTGTGCTAAGTTGCTAAAATCTGTCAAGAACTAAAATTGGGAAAAGGCTAGATTTTTATTTGGTCAAGTAGTCTAATCACCCCCCCCCCCTCTAGACATACTTTCGATCCTACAAGTGGTATCAGAGATTTGGTCTCCATTTGCTTTGATTTCCATAGCTTTTGGTGGTCATAGCCTTGGTTTCACAACCTAGGAGATTATGGCGTCTAGCGAGGGAAACTACCACCGTAGAGGTCCTTACTTTGATGGTACTAATTTTGCTAGTTGGAAGCATAAGATGAAAATGCATATTCTTGGACATAACCCCGCCGTTTGGGCTATTGTGTGTATTGGCTTGCAAGGTGAATTCTTTGATGGGAGAGAACCGAACCGTGAAGCTACCGTCGAAGAGTTGAAGATGCTGCAATACAATGCTCAAGCTTGTGATATCCTCTTCAACGGATTGTGCCCTGAAGAATTCAACAAAACCAGTCGTCTTAAGAATGCAAAGGAAATTTGGGATAGTTTGATTGATATGCACGAAGGTACCGACTCCGTCAAGGAATCCAAATTGGAGTGCTTCAAAGTCAACTTGACAAGTTCAAAATGAAGGATGGTGAAGGCGTCGCTGAGATGTAATCTAGGCTTGCTCTTATCACAAATGAGATTGCCGGCTTAGGAAGTGAAGAGATGACCGACAAATTCATCATCAAGAAGATCCTAAGAGCCTTGGATGGAAAATATGATACCGTGTGCACATTGATCCAAACGATGCCCAATTACAAAGATCCCAAGCCAACGGAAGTCATTGGAAGAATTGTTGCTCATGAGACGTCACTCAAGGATAAGGAGGAGCTCCACAACAAGTCAAGTGGTGCTTACAAAGCCTCATGTGAAGCTCCCACATCATCAAGTGAGAAACAAACCTTCAATGAAGAATTGAGCCTAATGGTGAAGAACTTCAACAAGTTCTACAAGAGTAGAAGCGAGGAAAGAAGTTCCAAGTCAAGGTCCTACAATGGCAAAAGATCTTCTAGTCGTGAGCTCAATTGTGGAAGACCCGGACACTATTCCAATGAGTGTACGGCTCCCTACAAAAAAAGAGAATATTCTCCGAAAAGAAGGAGTAGAGGAGAAGAATCACCATCAAGAGAAAGAAGGAGTAGAGATGATCATTATGAATGAAGAACATCCCGGAGAAGCAAGGATTCGGAAAGGAAGGACAAGTCATCAAGGAGCTACACAAAACAAAGACATCAAGCTAATGTTGGTGAATGGGTATCCAGCTCCAACTCCGACAATCACTCCGAGAGAAAATATCACTCCGACTCTGAATATACTCAAGATGAAGGTGTTGCCGGTCTAGCACTTGTGTCAACCAACTCCTACGACATACTTGACTCACCAAATGAAGGAATTGGAAGATGCTTCATGGCTAAAGGCCCAAAGGTATCACACCCCGAGTATGTTGATTTCAATAGTGATGAAGATGACTTGTTAGGTGATGATGATTTACTTGTTGACAACTCTAGTGATGAATACTATGATGAAACGTCAAATAATCATGCTAATGAAGATAAAACGAATGACAATGATAAGGAGAAAATTGAGCGTCTAACTAAAGAACTAAACACTCTTAAGTTGGCTCATGAAACTATCTTAGAAGATCATCGAGAACTTTTAAAGACTCATGAGAAGTTACGCTTTGAAAAGCTCAATCTTGAGCAAGAGCATGAGTTTTTAAAGGCAATCAATGATGATCTTCACAAGAAAAGTTCTTCTTACATTGCCAAGCGTTTACTCTTATCTACTTACATGCCACAAGTCAAGTCTAGTAACAAGAACAAGAAAGATTCTTCCTCTAGTAGTAACAATAATCATGCTAAATCCAATGTTGTTGCTTCTAGTAGTTCTCTTGATTCCTCTAATGATTCTCTTAGCCAAGTTACACTTGAGCAAGAAAATAGCTTATTGAAGGGAATTATAGAGAAAGGTGTTTACAAAAGCCATGCAGAGAGTAAGCAATTCGAGGAAATTGTACGCAAGCAAGGAAGGCACCGGAAGAATCAAGGTGTTGGTTTTGAACGAAAGTTCAATGCCAATGGAGTTGAGTGGGAAGATCAATACCCCAAGACGAAGTTTGTTACTCAACAAGAGAAGTATGATCCTACTTCTTTCAAAGGGACACAAGCTCAAGATGATCTTCCACCACAAGACCACAAGCAAAAAGGCAAGGACAAGCTTCAAGAGGAGATTGATGCATTTGAAGAAGCTCCTAAGGCCTTGGTCAAGTGGGTTCCCAAGACTACATCAAGTTCTACTTCATCAAGTACAACTACAACTCCAAGGATTCCCATCAAGATGATGTGGATCCCAAAGAAGAAGAACTAGAGAGTTCTTGAGGGTGACTCCGCCAACATACTTCACTCATATCATTTTGGCAAGGACAAGTGCAATCAACTTCCACATCTTGCACTAGTTCAAGGAGTCACAAACCCTCTTGTTGGTAAGACAAGGGACAAGTTAACCTAATGCTTTCATGGACATCATCTTGTGTATGCATCACTCTATGTCTATGGATATCCTTGTTTGTTCCTTGTGGGACTAACCCGTGTAGGTATTGAAAGTGCAACTCACTCCAATGGATTGCTCCAAATGATCTACATCAACATTGAGCATCCACATCTTCAACACCTACATGAAGTCATCATCGACAAAACCCAAGGTTAGTTCATCCCTCTTAGGGGGGATCTCACATCTAGGGGGAGCTTTACTCCAAGAATTGAGCTAAAGCAACTCTAATGGTGTGAACACAACAATGCTTTATGTAAAAGTGGTAACCCCACTTGTGCTTAAACGATGAGTATGACTTATGATCAAATGTTCTCATTTGACTCCTAAGTCAATATACTCATATATAGATGACCTAGTCATCGCCAATTGCTTGATAGATGCTAGAATTGGTTGTGCATGCTTTGCCACATATTTCATTTGCCATTTTATTGTGTGAGCATGTTGGTTGCATATTTTACTCATTCAAGGACATCCACTTGTTGTTTTGATTGTTTGGTTTATTTTCTTTTGCCAAGTGGATGGACAAGAATGCCTAAGAACCTTCTCTAGCTATCTATGCTTTTCTTATCTCAAACTCTATTCATGCTACATCATAAAGTTTGATGAAGTCAGATTCGAACCACTCTGTGTGAGGAGCACTCGGAGTCCCCGATTCGTCATAGACTTAAACTTCCAAAACCTCTTTGTGCATTTCGGTCTGACCGATTCATCCTTTTCGGTCATACTGAGATCACTAAGTTGATCTAGGGTTTCAACCTCGGTGCAACCGATTAGAACTTTTCGATCACACCGAGTTGCAGTAACTGCTTGCAGTTTTGCATCTCGGTGCCACCGAGTTGTTCCACTCGGTCACACCGATAGGGTCAGGCTATATATACTCACGGGTCAAATTTTGGAAAATTTTCTGAAACCCTTCACCCGCGCATAGCCTGCTCTGCCTCTTCGGGTCTCCAGATCGTCCTCCTCGCCACTAGCGACCTCCTGCCGTTGGTGTCCGCCGCCGTAGCAAGTTCACCGCCACACTAGGGTATGAACTTGATACTTTGTGCTAATCTTTAACTCCGATTCCTAGCACATTGCTTTGCCAGGATTCTTGCCACGTTTGAAAACATTCCATCCAGCGAAAGCACTCCGTAGATTAGATTAGATTTGAAAATTTAGGGTTAGGTTTTTGCCGAACTCATCTCGGACCGACCGAGTTGTAGAAATTAGTCTCACCGATTTGGCTTAGGCCATTGCACATGTGATTTTCGGTCTGACCGAGAATTGCAAATCAGTGTGACCGAGATCGATTCTTTGTGAAACCCTAGCAGTCTCAGTGCCACCAAACTGTGACTCGGTCTGACCGAGTTCACTAGTTTAGGTTCCAAAAGCTGCTTCGGTATCACCGTGTTTACAAATCGGTAGCTCCGAAATGCTTTCTGTAGAAAACTAAAACTAAGTTTTTGACTCAATTGTTTTGCAAAAACCACTGCACTTTGTGATGCTCATCCACTCTACCTCATCTATATCTATTCACAGGGTATGCTGTCAGTGAGTTTGCCTACAAAGTGTCTGATCAAAGTGATAGCCAGAACAAGACAGAGGAGCAAGCTCAGATGAGTGAGGGCACTAGTCCCTCAAGCAGTTATGATGAGGGTAGCAGGAGCACACCCAGCAATTTGCCAAAAGCAGCCACCAGGACAAGGAAGAAGAAAACCTCAGATTCTGAAGATGAGGACTATATTGCTGTTGAGGATGAGGCCACTTCAAAGAAGAAGGTGCTGAAAAAGGAGTATGGCACCTGCCATGAACAAGAAGGCACCTGCCAGGAGAATGCCCACATCCAAACCTAGGAAGGTTGCCACTGGTGAAACCATGAAGTTCACAATTGAGCCTGATGAAGAAGCTGCTGGCCAAGAAAGGAAGAAGAAGAGGAAGAGGATGCTGCACCAGCACCCAAAGCTCAGAAGCTCATGGGAGATGCAATTAAGTCAGGGGTTGCTCCATCTAAGCCCAAAGCTGCTCCCAAGGCTGCTGCTCCAGCACCAAAGCCTAAACCCAAGAGGAACACCAGAAGTATACCTGCATCAGAGAAGAACAAGGCCCTAGTGCCTGAAGCTGCTGAAGAAGATGATGATTCTCTTGTTTTGAGAAAGTTGAAGCCCAAGTCTGGAGATCACAAGATGATCAGAGGTCATGCTATCAACTTCCTGCATTTGTTTGATATACCTCAAAAATTCAAAGTCATGAGCCTGATTGTGGAAACAATCAAGAGAACAGCAGCTGATCAGAAGAGAAGTTGTGGTATGCTCCACACATTCAGGAGCTCATCAACTCAAAGATGGGCACATGCACATATCTTTTGGATAAGGAGCATCTACCCTTATACCCTGAGTTTGAAGATAACACTGTTGAGATGAATGAGGAGGAACCATCATCTGTACAAGCACATGAGAAGAGAGAGAAGGCAAGGGCAAAGCAAGCTGCAAAGATGCCAATTGTTGAAGAGGCATCTCAAGTGTTCCTGAAGAGCAAGCAAGGTCATCTTGGCTATTTGATTGCCTCCACCTTGACAATTGAGAAGGTCTTGGCCACCCTGACTCAAAACCAGGAAAGCTTGGAGAGGATCATAGAGCAGAAGTTTTATGCTCTTGATATGAAGGTCACTGAGATCCAAACTGCAGTTGAGCAACTTCAGGAGGATGTGGAGGAGAAGAAGGGCAAGTATACTACAGATGCATTTGCTAGAGTGCCCAGAGGACAGAGATCTGGTGCAGTGCATGTTCCAGACACCAGAGCTACATCATCTGCACCAGCTGCCACAGCTTCAGTGCCACCAGCTCCAGCAGCCACTCCATCAGCTCCAGCTACATCAACTGATGCTTTCGTCCTTGGAGTCATCCCTACACCATCTCATGAAGACCAAGGCTGAGAGTCGTTTAGCACTATGCATTTTTAAACTTTTTGGTAACTTGTTGCCAAAGGGGGAGAAAAATGTATAGATCATAGGCTTCGAGAGAGAGTGTTTCTTTTGATCTCTCTTGTTTTTGATGGTTGAACTTCTTTATTGTGTGTTTGCTTGATACATTATGCCTTTTGTGAGATATTTGGATGATCATGTGTTTGATCATATGCTACCTTAATGCTTGTTGGATGATATTATCTTTTATATCCTTATATGATCATTCACTTTGCTTGGTGATGAGTGCATGTGTTCAATTCTTATCATTTTGTGCGCTCCACCAAGATGTATGTGACCTGAAAGAGTAACCCATGATCCTAACACATTGTGCATTTGTAGTCCAAAGCAAATTTTAAATAATGCACAAATTTAGGGGAGATTTTACTTATCACATACTTCTCAAAGCGATGATGTTTTTCAATCTTATTATAATTTGTCGAAGCTTTGATCTATATGTTGTCATCAATTACCAAAAAGGGGGGAGATTGAAAGTGCAACTATCCCTGGGTGGTTTTGGTAATTCCTAACAACATATAGCTCATTGAGCTAATGCTATTTCAAGATAAATATTTCAGGAAAGCTCAATGATTGGCATGGCATGGATGAGAAAAGTGGATCCCTCAAAATGCTAAGGACAAAAGAACTGGCTCAAGATCAAAGCACAAGACTCTACATTTTCTATTTTAGTGATCCAAGATCACGTTGAGTCTATAGGAAAAGCCAATACTATCAAGGAGGGATGAGGTGTTGCTTAATGAGTTTCTTGCTCAAAATGCTTAGTGATATGCTCCAAAGCCCTCAACTACTTTCTCACATCCACATATGTCCCAAACCAAAAGTCAAACACGGCCCCACCGAAACCATCTATCCGGCGCCACCGAGTTCTGTTGACATAGCCACTGCCACAAACCCTAGTCCTTTCGGTCTCACCGATAGGGATCTCGGTCTCACCAAGATGGGATTGCAATCTCTTTGTTTCCCTTCGTAACGTTTCGGTCAAACCGAGATGAGCGATCGGTCCCACCGAGATTGCAATGCAAACTCACTGTTTCCCTTTCGTAATGTTTCAGTTCAACCGAGATGAGCGAATCGGTCCCATCGAGTTTGCCTGACCAACCCTCTGTGTGTCTATTACCAAAATCGGTCTCACCAAGTTTGTGTAATCGGTCTCACCGAGATTACGCTATGCCCTAACCCTAACCATATCGGTACCACCGAGATGACATGTCGGTCCCACCGAAAACTCTAACGGTCACATTATTTACTAAATCGGTCTGACCGAGTTTCACGATTCGGTCCCATCGAGTTTGGTAAGTTGTGTGTAACAGTTAGATTTTGTGTGGAGGCTATATATACCCCTCCACCCACTCTTCATTCGTGGAGAGAGCCATCAGAACATGCCTACACTTCCAACATACATTTTCTGAGATAGAACCACCTACACTTGTGTTGAGGTCAAGATATTCCATTCCTACCACATAAATCTTGATCTCTAGCCTTCCCCAAGTTGCTTTCCACTCAAATCTACTTTCCACCAAATCCAAATCTTGTGAGAGAGAGAGAGAGAGTTGAGTGTTGGGGAGACTATCATTTGGAGCACAAGAGCAAGGAGTTCATCATCAACAAACCATTTGTTACTTCTTGGAGAGTGGTGTCTCCTAGATTGGCTAGATGTCACTTGGGAGCCTCCAACAAGATTGTGGAGTTGAACCAAGGAGTTTGTAAGGGCAAGGAGATCGCCTACTTCGTGAAGATCTACCCTAGTGAGGCAAGTCCTTCGTGGGCGACGGCCATGGTGGGATAGACAAGGTTGCTTCTTCATGGACCCTTCGTGGGTGGAGCCCTCCACGGACTCGCGCAACCATTACCCTTCGTGAGTTGAAGTCTCCATCAACGTGGATGTACGATAGCACCACCTATCGGATCCACGGCTAAAAAATCTCCGTGTCAACATTGTGTTTGCTCCCTCAAACTCCTCCCCTTTACCTTCATATGCAATTGTTTTAAATTCCGCTGCTATACTCTTAGAATTGCATGTGTAGGTTGATTGATTGACTTGTGCTAAGTTGCTAAAATCTGCCAAGAACTAAAATTGGGAAAAGGCTAGATTTTTATTTGGTCAAGTAGTCTAATCACCCCCCCCCCTCTAGATAGACTTTCGATCCTACATCTTTCTCCATTTGAATTGAAGCCTTACGCTCCCTGGATCATGAAATTCATTAGATCAAGGTCTTCAATCAACTACCAGGCTGATACACTTAATCATGGTAGCTACTTGCCCCCCATTGAAGTCCTCAAGCGGACTATTTCCTTAGTTGATGAGAAGGGCAAGGCCACTATTATTGATGAAGGCATTCGTCCATTGGATGGACAGTTCCGCAAAGCTGCATCCTACTCCACCAATGATGACTACCACTCATGACTTTGTCACCAATGCTTCAAAGCAAAATCCTCAAGGCACAGCTCCTAGGGTGATGACTGATCGTGAGCTTCTCCTCAGTCTTCATCAGAAGGTCGATCGCAACCACAAATGGGTCAAGCATCAGTTTGGTTCAATTCTTCACAACATGACTGCTACACACAATTCAGTGAAGAAGAACCATTACTGACTCCATGAAGTATTTGATCGCACCTAGGCTGTTCTGACTCATCTCTTCAGTGAAGAAGATCTTAAGCAGATGGGCTTCAAGCAGGACTTCAGCTGGTCTAAGCGACCGTCGAACAAATTCAAGAAGGTTGAAGTTCCTTCTTTGGTGGCCAGCTCATTTTCTTCATCGCGTGAGACTGATGAAACTGAAGATTTGGACGACACTGTGGCAGGCCCTACTCCAACAACCGACCCCAACAACGTTGGTGCTCCTCCATCAACTTCGTAATGATATTCTTCAGGGGCGTTAGTCCTTACTTTTCGTCCCTTTTGGTCATTTGATGACAAAGGGGGAGAAATTTGAGTTAGTCTTCAAGCGGGTCTATTTATATGGCCGTTGTTTTGTTAAGTTGCAACTCTCGCTCTTCTGAAGTGTTTGTTGGATCGAGTTGTAAACTTAAGTCCGATGGTGACCTGATACTTTTGCTCTGTTTTTCTGCATGCTATTTCCTCATATATGTTATGCATGCATGTTGAATTACGTCAGCCACCATATTTCATCATGCATTTCAAATTCTTCATTTGATATGTTAAATGCGTGTATGAATTACAAGATATAGGGGGAGATCTCCATGATATTACTCTAAAATGTGCATCTGCTATCAAAAGAAAATTCCTCAGATATGCACATCTTCAGGGGGAGTTCTTCTATATCTTGCAATCAAATTCCTCAATATTGAGCACTTTCAATTAATATGTTTATCCCCATTGAAAACTTAACCTATTTGTAAGTGCATCTAGTGCCCCTTAGTGATTTTGCTTTATTGAAGACTTATAGGTTAAGGGACTAATATGTTTGTGAGTGTACACATGCTCTATAAGTCGATGAGGAGTTTGATATTTACGTTGAATGTCGACCCCTAAAAATGTATGTCTTCAGTTGAAGACTTTGGTTCTCCTGAAGATTTTGAAAGTGAAGAAATTGGTGTGACCTTGAAGACTTGGATATTCATGTTGTCGGCGTTCTGGGAATGGGGGTCCCCAGACTTGCCTGCATGCGGCCTGCAGTGTGGCTCAGGCAGTGGCTCGGTACGGCCCGTCTTCATCAACCCAAGTTCAAGACCCTCGCGAGGGGCCAAGCCTCGCGGGGTGGACGACACAAGGCTTCCTCAGGGGTGGCCTCACCAGGCAGGCTCGTGAGGAGGCAGAGAGATCAAGGCAAGGAGTACCTCGCGAGGTGCTCGTGACGCAAGCCATGACGATCAAGACCAGGCGGGCGCCAGCCAGCGCAGTGTCCTCGTTTCCTCTTTGGTGCAAAGGGGACAAGCGCAGGCACAGAGTACCGAGGCATCAAGCAAAGGTTTCCATATCAGCGCAACGAGACCAAGACCAGTAGAGCGGCAGGACGGAGATCACCATGGAGCCCAAGACGGCATCATCACCAGTGCCTTTGGCAGTCGAAGACCAACTTTAGTCAGGATAGCTTGTACTAGCTGTCCCCCTTCAAAATGGTTGTTGTTGGATCCCTTCCGGCTCAATATTTGGGAAGAGGACCAGGGCCTCTATATATAGAGATAGCCACCACAGTAGAGGGGAGGGAATCATTCCCTAGTAGAACACCGCACCAGCTCAAGAACACCCCTTGCGAGGCTGTTCTTCCTTTGTACTGTTCATCATCAACCCCAGAGGCAATCCACCACACCACACACTGGATTAGGGTATTACACCACAACGGTGGCCCGAACCAGTATAAACCTCGTTTCCCTTGTATTGTTCATCGTGCTAGCTTAGAATCATGGCGAGGTTTTGGGGCGTGAATCGGTAGGGAGAAGATCTCCGTGCGCACCCTAGAGTTCGAACCTTGAGGGTTTTGCCGGAACCTGATATCCGACATTTGGCGTGCCGGGTAGGGGTGCGCTGGAGCTCTCCCCTCTATCGACCCGCTCTCCATCAACACCGTGCGCTGGGGCCAGGGGGCTCTGAGCCTTGGCCCCCGCCTTGCGATAGGTGCAGTGGACGCACAAGTTCAAGCCAGAGATGCCGCCGCGCTACAATGGTGTGACGGATCCGCTGGTTTTCCTGCTGGCGTACGAGGAGGCCGTCCTCAAGGCCGGGGGCGACAACGGGGTCATGGCCAACTGGTTCCCCATGGCCCTCACAGGCTTCCCGCATGTGTGGCTGCTCCACCTACCATCAGCTTCTATGGCCTCCTAGGAGGAGCTGCGCAACCTCTTCCTCACCCACTATGCTGCGCCGGCGCCCCCGGTCATCGCAGCTCTTCTGGGCGGCTCGCAGGTGCTACCCTCAGGCCGCCAAGTCAAGCCGTTTGTCCGCCAGATTGGCATCGCCCTCACATGGCACGGAGCTCCTACGGGTTGGACGACACCCAAGGCCGACCTGACCTTCAGCTCGGACGATCACCCCGTCAACACCGCCTACTCGGGTGCGCTCCCAATGCTTTGCATACTCACCATCTGCCAGGTGGCCGTCACCAGGACCCTCATAGACGGCAGTGCCGGCCTCAACGTGCTCTCGGTGGAGGCCTTCAGCCTCCTCCATGTACCGCCGGAACGACTCCAACCCAGCAAGCCCTTCTCGGGCGTCGGAGGCGGTTCCTCTGGCTCCCTGGGGTAGATCCGCCTCCCGGTGACCTTCGGCACCCACGACAACTTCCACACAGAGCTGGTCAACTTCAACATCGCCCACATCGGCCTCCCGTACAATGCCATCCTCGGCTACCCCGCCTTGGCCAAATTCATGGCAGCGACCCATCCAGACTACAACCTCATGAAGATGCCCGGGAGCGGCGGTGTCCTCACCATAGCTGGAGATAACAAAGATGCTCTGCTAGCGCTCAAGCTCGCCCTCAAGATAGCTGCAGTAGTGCAGCCCGCCGGCACCGACATCTCCAAGGCCAAGGGGGTTGCGCCGACCAAGAAGAAGCAGCTATTCACAAAGGACAAGGCGGAGACCAAGCAGGTACCAGTTGATGAGGATGGATCCTCCGGCGCCACCTTCACCATAGGTACCGATCTCGACCCCGACGAGGAGGAGGCACTGGTGAAATTCCTGTGCTCAAACAAGGAGGTGTTCGCGTGGGAACCCAAACAGCTAGCGGGGGTCCCATGGCAGGTGATTGAGCATCACCTGAATGTGTTCCCTAATGTACACCCCGTGAAGCAGAAAGCAAGGCGGCAGTCCATCGAGAAGCAGGCCTTCATCGTTCAAGAAACCCGCAAGCTGGAGGCAGCAGGTGTTATTCGCGAGGTTTGCTACCCCGAATGGCTGGCAAACCCTACTGTTGTGCCGAAGAAGGGAGGAAGGAGCGCATGTGCGTCGACTTCACCAACCTCAACAAGGCATGCCCTCAAGATCCGTTCCCACTCCCTCGCATCGACCAAATTGTCGACTCTACCGCTGAGTGCGACCTGCTGTGCTTCCTGGATGCATTTTCGGGCTATCATCAAATCAAGATGGCGATAGAAGACGTGGAGAAGACGACCTTCCTGACCCCATGCGGGGTGTACTGCTACACCTGCATGCTGTTCGGGATGCGCAACGCGGGCGCAACCTTCCAGCAACTGATGCACATCGCCTTGGGCCGGCAGCTCGGGAGAAACGCCGAGGCCTACATCAACGACATTGTGGTAAAGTCTCGGGAGGCAAAGACCTTGATCGAGGACCTGGAAAACACCTTCGCGAGCCTCCGTGAAGTGGACCTGCGGCTCAACCCAGAGAAGTGCGTGTTTGGCGTTCCTTCTGGCAAGCTTCTGGGCTTCCTCGTGTCCCACAGAGGAATCGAGGCCAACCCAGAGAAGGTCAAGGAAATCGAAGACATGAGTCCGCCCCAAACCCTCAGAGAAATGTAGAAGCTCGCTGGGCGCGTAACCGCGTTAGGACGCTTCACCTCCAAGCTGGGGGAGCGCGCCTTGCCTTTCTTCAAGCTGATGAAGAAGAAAGGCCCATTCGAATGGACACAGGAGGCCGACAAAGCATTTCAAGACCTCAAGAAGTACCTGACCAGCCCTCCCGTGATGGTGGCACCGCGCCCTCTCGAGCCCCTGGTGCTCTACCTCGCCGCCACACCCTACTCCGCCAGTGCAGCTCTGGTGGCGGTTCAGGAAGAGCGCCAGGTCAAGGCTGCATCACGACCGTCCACGGCCCCGGCCGCGGCAGCACAAGACCAGGAAGGCCTCACGAAGACCATGGCCTCGGCAGAAGGAGACCAGCTGTCGGTGTCAAAACCGGCGGATCTCGGGTAGGGGGTCCCGAACTGTGCGTCTAGGCGGATGGTAACAGGAGACAAGGGACACGATGTTTTTACCCAGGTTCGGGCCCTCTCGATGGAGGTAAAACCCTACTCCTGCTTGATTAATATTGATGATATGGGTAGTACAAGAGTAGATCTACCACGAGATCAAGGAGGCTAAACCCTAGAAGCTAGCCTATGGTATGATTGTTGTAATGGATGTTCGTCCTACAGACTAAAACCCTCCGGTTTATATAGACACCGGAGAGGGCTAGGGTTACATAGAGTCGGTTACAATGGTAGGAGATCTACATATCCGTATTGCCAAGCTTGCCTTCCACGCCAAGGAAAGTCCCATCCGGACACGGGACGAAGTCTTCAATCTTGTATCTTCATAGTCTTGGAGTCCGGCCGATGATGATAGTACGGCTATCCAGACACCCCCTAGTCCAGGACTCCCTCAGTAGACCCTAAACCAGGCTTCAATGACGATGAGTCCGGCGCGCATATTGTTCGGCATTGCAAGGCGGGTTCCTCCTCCGAATTAATCGTAGAAGATTTGTGAACACTAGGATAGTGTCCGGCTCTGCAAAATAAATTCCACATACCACCGTAGAGAGAATAATATGTGCACAAGTTCAATCTGCTGACGTATTTTGTGGCGTGACGTCACACCACTACCAAGCCCTTACTTGAATCGTTTTTACTATACCGCCTCAGCGCGTTTAGCGAAGCAGTTTCCTTGGCACGTCTTGTCGAAGTAGAGATCGTGTTCCCCTTATTCCGGGATTCCCATCAATACGGACGTGGGTAACCCAACCGCGCCCGTTGCCACGCCTCCTCTATCGAAGGCGAGTCCCAAACGGTCACGGGGACGACTCTTGGTGTTCTCCCTCTTTATAATGGAACCAAGGCTCGTTTCTTTTCTTCAATCCTCAATCGAATCTGCCCCTCGCCCCAAGTTCCAACACCCAGAGCCTCAGATTCAAGTGCCTCGGACCTTCAACGATGTCCGGATCCGACCTAGAGGGCCGGTGGATGCCCTTCTCCGTCACGGAAGAGGACGTGCAAAAGCTGAGAGAAGCCAAGTACTTGACCTACGAGATTTCGCATAGGCTGCCCGCCAAAGGGCAAGTCATTCCCACACCTGAGCCCGGCGAAAGCGTCGTGTTTGTGTCCCACCTCCGTTGGGGTTTAGGCTTCCCGATGGATCCTTTTGTGAGAGGGCTCATGTTTTACTATGGGTTGGAATTCCATGACCTGGCTCCGGAGTCCATCCTCCACATCTCGTCATTCATTGTCGTCTGCGAGGCCTTCCTCCGCACTACCCCCCACTTCGGTTTGTGGCTCAAAACCTTTAACGTGGAGCCGAAGATGATCGAGGGGCGCCAAGCAGAGTGCGGCGGGGCGGTTGTAAGCAAGAGGGCCGATGCTCCATGGCCCGAGGGCTCTTTCCAGGAGGAGCTCGGCTTGTGGCAACAGGAGTGGTTTTATATTACCGCTCCCAGGGGCAGCAGACAGAAGCCGCCGCCCATCTTTCGCTCGGGACCTCCACGACGGCTGATGTCATGGGTCAACCAAGGGCTCAACTGGGGGCCGTCAAAGGACGTGCCCCTATTGCAAGGCCAGATTCGAGACGTCCAAGCGAGGGAGATCAATCTGCTCGTGGTGATGCAAGTCATGCTGATTAGGCGTCTTCTGCCCTGCAAACGGCGTCCTCTCCGGCTGTGGAAATTCAATCCGGAGGGACCACGAATTCTCCAACACTTCATGGGTACGACACCCGTGGAGATGTACAAATTGTTCTTCGGATCACAAGAGGTGTGTCCGGAATTGACCGAGGACGCCGGCCTAAGCTGCAATCGCCTGGATACGCAAGTAAGTAGCTATGTGTCCGGACATACCGTTCGTTTGCATTTCTAGGATTTGCCTTTTAACCAATTGTCCTCTGAACAGGAGTGGATAGCGCAAGCAAAACTGATACGGTGTCCGGCCCCCCTCCCAGAGACCGTGCCGGATCCCGTGCTGGTCAGGATGCTGGAGGTTGCGCCTTCAGAGGAAGGCGAAGGGGAGAACAGAGGAACTACCGCCTCTACCAAGGAGGCTTTTGAGAATGGGGGGATCGAGAATCCCACCTTCCAAGGGGAGAAGAGGACCGCTTCCGAAAACCCGGAGGCCAAGGCCTCGAAGCGGGGGAAGAGATCTTCACCGGAGGGTCCTGCGTCTGGGGAGGCCCCGGCCGCACTATCTCCCCTAAGGAATCAGCCCTCCAGCGAGCCGTAAGTAGAAAAGGGGGAGTTTTGTAATAAAGGACATCCCTATTTGTGCTTCTGAGGATAACCTAAGTTTTTACCTTGTAGTTCGGATCTCCGTCCTTCTCAGATGAGCTCGTCTTCGGGGGATCTTCGTCTGGAGATGATGGAGAGCGAGACGCCTCCATCTGCCGCACCGTCAGGTGGGGCGGACGACCCTGAGGTGTCATCACAAAGGGTATCCCCAAGTCCGGCAGGGCCGAAGAGTTCGGCACCAGCTGGTGTACGGTCGAGGGAGCTGAAGGATCTGCTTGAGAGGGCGTCTATCTCAGAAGATCACCGTACATTGATGAGTACGGTGATTGGAAGAATTTCATCCGCCGAAGGCGGGTTGCACGATGCCATCAGAAGTTTGCTGGTGGGGTTTGAGGTACGTAAAAATGACATACCTCTTGACAGTTTTGCACATAAAGCACGCCCTGTATAGATAGTAGCCCCTGAGACTCGGTATGTTGTCGAAGGCGACAGCGTGCCGAGGATCATAATCTCAGGTATTAATTCTCGCCTTTCCTACACAGGTGGCGGATAGTCCGGTGGCCAGCCGGACTGATGGAGTTGCTGAACTAAGGCGGCAACTCGACATTGCGGATGCGGACATCACGCTAGTCAATAAGCGACTTGACGAGTCGCAAGGTAGGTTGTTTCTCCGTGGTCACCTAGTAAGGGAGCCGAAGCTCACTCCTTACAATATGTGTGCTTGATGCAGATGGTGTCGCTGCTGTGGAGGACCTTCGAGCAGAGCTTGCTCGAGCCAAGGAGCAGGCCAGGAGGAGTGATGCGGCTGCCTCGAAGGCGGCCGAAGAGCTAGAAGCCAAAAGGGCTGCTCACTGCCGAAGCAGGGAGGAGATGGCCGAAATGGCCGTGAAGCTGAAAGATGTTACCGACCGCTATGAGGTTCTTGAAAAAGAGCGCCGAGCGGAGCAAGAAAGCCTGAAGAAGGCCACCGCCGAAGCCAAGGATGCCCGTTCTGCAATGAGGGCTATAAAGGAGGAGCTGCGTCAGGCCGGAGATATTGCGGCTGGCAAGCCTTTTCTGCTGCGCAGGAGGTTCACAGATCCGAAGTATGCTCAGCTTGGCCAGCTGTGGGGTCTGGAGGATTCCTATATGGATTTAGCGGCGAGTGCGGCAGATGCCGTTGTGCACTTCCGAAGTCAAAAGGATCACGAGACAGAAGAGCTGTTTTGGTCTCAATTCCACAGTCCGGAGCGTTCACTTCCGCTGACCGATCGGTTGGCTGAGTGGGCTGAGCTGAATAGACTGTCCGGACTTGCCATTACGGATATCGTGGCTCATGTCTAGCCGGATAGGCCCAAGCCGAAAAGTTATTTTGGCTTATTGCAGCAATTCCTTGGGGCGGTGCCGCATATCAAGGCGATGAAGCGGTCGACCTGCATAGAGGGTGCATGGATGGCCTTCGCCCGTGTGAAGACGTACTGGACGGAAATGGATGCCACCGATGTTGCAACCCGGGGTTCGGACGAGAGCCGGTTACCCGCCAAGCATTATTTTGGGGAAGTTCTGCGGGGTGCTCGTGCAATAGAGTCGCAGTGCTCAAAGAATGTCATGTTTAAATGATTTCTATGATTTGTAAGACGATATATATAATATAAGTGCTTTTTATACTTGTGCGTTCAAGTATTGAAATATCTCCTGTGCGGCCGTTAATGTATACCTGTGTATAACCTGAAAGATGGCAGTCTTCGGCTTCAGCCCCCACGCACATGGTGCGGGGGTGTTTGCAAAAATAACGCGTTTTCACACTTAATCCAATGTCTTGGTCCTGTGAAGGAGGTGTTAGCGTAGCAAACAAGGCAACCGGACTATAATGCTTTATCACTTTCACTTAGCCATAGGAGTTCGAGGGTGGGGCTATGATATAGCCCCTAGGGGCACCGCGCTCACCGAATTTGGGGCGCGTGTGTGCCTGACCGGGAAATGGTCCTTCGTCAAAGCGGAGGAATTCTAAACATTCCGGTAGTCGATCGAGTGGTTGACCAGTCTCTCGCTGTATCATGACAGTCAGTTTTCGGCTTTCTCTACTGAGGTGCTCGCCCGGCCGAACCGAGGCACAATCGCAGTAGTTCTCCTAGTGCCGCGTTAGCCGATGATACGGAACGTAAGGCAGCAAAACACAGGAGCCGGGCAAACCCAACATTTGACCAAAGACATGATTCGGAGCTGATGCATATAAGGCCTAACTCGAGACGTCGAACACTCCCTAAGGTATTCGGTCTTTATGATAACGGGCAGAACAATGCCCTAAGCCCCTAGTGTCCAGGTACAGGCGAGAATTTTTGGCGCGGCCGATGCCAAAACGCCAGCCTCCTCGTTGGTTATGGTAAAAAAACCGTGGGATATGAATCAACAAGAGACGGTAAGAAAGGTTTATGCAGGGTCTTAATCTGAAAAGAATCCTTGCGACGGGTCCCTGCTGCACGTCTGCGCCTGTGTCTCCGTTGTGCCGTATCCTGGACGGGTGTGCACGTTGTTCATCTGTAAAAAGAGAGGAACTTAGCTTGAAAAGAAATCGTGCAAAAAAATTTATTGAAAGCAAAGTATGAATGAATGAATAAAGTTGAGCTTTTAGTGGCTCTTTATTGTTTGTACGCGCAGCCCCTTGTGAAGGGGTATGCGGCTAGGGAGCCCCTAGTTTATTTGTGCCGGACTTGTCTAGCCGTGTCCGGGGTCTTAAACGACCTTTTAATGAGATGATGCCGCGTGGACCGGGCATTTTAAGTGTAAGAGACGCGTAGTGCGGTATTGCGTTAAAGCGGGCGAAAGCTTCACGTCCCAATAGTGCTTGATGGCTACTTTTGAATGGGGCGACATGGAAGATTAGCTTTTCGCGACGGAAGTTGTCGGGTGATCCGAACACAACTTCTAGTAGTAATGAGCCCGTGCACTTGGCGTAAGGGCCTGGCGTAACTCCTTTCAAGGAAGTGCGGCTATGGAGAATTTTAGTAGGGTCTATCCCCAACTTGCGGATTGTGTCCAGATATAGCAGGTTTAAATCGCTGCCGCCATCCATTAGGACTTGTGTAAATTGTAGTCCGTCGATTATAGGATCCAATATCAAAGCAGACCATCCTGCGTTTCGAATACTTCTGGAATAGTCCAGGTGGTCGAAAGTAATTGGTTTTGACATCCAATCTCGGGGTTCCGCTGGGTGGATCGTGCGGCACGTACTTTAGCGGGTGCCGCACTATTGTTCTATATTATCACATGAAGTGAGTTTACTGTTTTGACTTCTTGTGGGAAAGTCTTTTGTTTTCCGGTGCTCTGCTGGTGGGGTTCGTCGTCATCCTCGCTTGGCGCGTCGAGCCCCTTGTGTTCGGTGTTGAGTCGGCTGGACTGTTTGAAGACCCAACAATCTCGGTGGGTGTGGTTTGCAGGCTTCCCGGGGGTACTGTGGATTTGACATATCCGATCCAAAATTTTGTTTAAGTTGGATAGCTCGTCACTGTTGTCCTTAAGAGGCAGTGTTTTGTTGTTCGGTCGCGAGCTTTTGAATCCGGCGTTGACCGCCGTGTTCTTTGGGCTCTTTTCTTTATTTCGGCGCTGGTCCTTTCTGCGCCGTGATTTTCCGTTTCCATCTCTGATCTCGGATGTACTAGGGTCGCTGGTGCTGCATCTTGCTAGCCAGCTGCCTTCCCCCATGCAAAAGCAGGTCATGAGGCTTGTTAGCGCGGCCATTGTTCTTGGCTTTTCCTGGCCGAGGTGTCTGGTGAGCCATTCGTCTCGGATGTTATGTTTAAAAGCTGCTAAGGCTTCGGCGTCGGGACAGTCGACTATTTGGTTCTTTTTGGTGAGGAACCTATTCCAGAATTGGCGCGCTGATTCTCCGGGCTGTTGGGTTATGTGACTTAAATCGTCTGCATCCGGAGGGCGGACATAAGTCCCCTGAAAATTTGCTCTAAATGCGTCCTCGAGCTCTTCCCAACTTCCAATGGTATTTTCTGGGAGGCTTTTGAGCCAATGCCGAGCTGGCCCTTTGAGCTTGAGGGGCAGATATTTTATGGCGTGGAGATCGTCTCCTCTAGCCATATGTATGTGCAGGATGTAATCCTCAATCCAGACTCCGGGGTCTGTTGTTCCGTCGTATGCCTCTATGTTTACGGGCTTGAACCCTGCTGGAAATTCATGATCCAGCACCTCATCGGTGAAACATAGTGGGTGTGCGGCGCCCCTGTATTTGGGTGTGCCGTTGTCTTCGAACACTCGGCGTGTTGTGTTACTTCCTGGGGCCCTCTTTTTTGGCCCATAAATGGACCTGACCGGGCCATCTGTTTTGCGAGGATCATGTGTCGGCTTGTGTGCGCCGCCGCTTGTCGCTCTTGGCCTGTTATCTGGTCGTCTATCCGGCCAGGCGGCCTCTTTGCTTTTTGACTGTGGGGGCTCTACGGCCTCCTCGTCGAATTCGGGCAGCAGCTTGCGCTTCGGGTAGCTCTTTGTTTGGTGGCTGTTGCCATACTTGTCCGCGGTCTTGAGTACTTTGCTCCATCTCATTCTGAGTATGTCTTCCGCTGTTTTGAGCTTCCGTTTCTTCTTCTTCAGACTTCTTGCAGTGGCGACAAGCCTTTTGTGAAGGTTCTTATGCTCCGGTGGTGTGTCCGGCGTGAGATCGTCTGGACTATTGTTTTCGCGGGAATGGATTGATTATCCGATTCATCCTGTTCGGATGATTGCTTGGTTGCATGTTCGTCGCCCACTGGTTTGCCATGCTCTATGGCTGGGTCATTATGAGTGCTGTTGTTGTCGAGGCAGGACTTAGGGCGACGCTTGCGTCGCCGTTTTGGTTGTTTTTCGGGGGAATTATCCTTCGCCGCGTCCTGTTGTTCCTCGTTATCGCTTCCTTTTGGGGTGTCCACCATGTATACATCATGAGTTGAGGTGGCTTTCCAGTGCTCGGTATGCGCTAGTTCTTGGTCGTCTCCAGCATCGTCGTCCATACCGTCGATGTCTTCGGAGTCGTAGTCTAGCATGTCGGTTAGATCGTCGACAGTGGCTACAAAGTGGGTGGTGGGTGGGTTTTGAATTTCTTCGTCGTCCGCATCCCAACCATCCTGACCGCAGTCCGGTCAGGGCTCTCCTGATAACGAGAGACGTTTTAGCGAATTCAGAATGTCGCCAAAGGGTGAGTGCTGAAAGATGTCCGCGGCGGTGAACTCCATGATCGCCGCCCAATCGGATTCGATTGGTAGGGGCGCAGGAGGTTCGGAGTCCGGCAAGGAGTCCGGCACCTCAGAGTCACGAGCTTTACAAGGGACAAGGTCAGTGTTCGGCTCCATCGCCGTAGAGATTGCAATTCCCGAGGTGGCATCCAGCCACCTGTCCTCGATCTGCACGGTCGGCTCCAAACTAGGGGTCGGAGCGGACTCATGTGCGGCTTCCAGGGCACTGTCCGGCGGCAGAGCTAAATCATGCCCATCGTGACAGTGCGGCACGGTCGACTGTGGTTCGAATCCATCGAAGATCAAGTCTCCGCGGATGAAGGCCGTGAAGTTTAGGCTTCCAAATCTGACCTGACGGCCAGGGGCGTAGCTTTCGATCTGTTCCAGATGGCCAAGCGAATTGGCCCGCAGTGCAAAGCCACCGAACACGAAGATCTGTCCGGGGAGAAAAGTCTCATCCTGGACTGCGTAGTTATTGATGATTGAAGGAGCCATCAAGCCTATCGGTGACGACACAGAGGAACTCTCAATGAAAGCACCAATGTCGGTGTCAAAACCGGCGGATCTCAGGTAGGGGGTCCCGAACTGTGCGTCTAGGCGGATGGTAATAGGAGACAAGGGACACGATGTTTTTACCCAGGTTCGGGCCCTCTCGATGGAGGTAAAACCCTACTCCTGTTTGATTAATATTGATGATATGGGTAGTACAAGAGTAGATCTACCACGAGATCAAGGAGGCTAAACCCTAGAAGCTAGCCTATGGTATGATTTTTGTAATGGATGTTCGTCCTACGGACTAAAACCCTCCGGTTTATATAGACACCGGAGAGGGCTAGGGTTACACAGAGTCGGTTACAATGGTAGGAGATCTACATATCCGTATTGCCAAGCTTGCCTTCCACACCAAGGAAAGTCCCATCCGGACACGGGACGAAGTCTTCAATCTTGTATCTTCATAGTCTTGGAGTCCGTCCGATGATGATAGTCCGGCTATTCGTACAACCCCTAGTCCAGGACTCCCTCACCAGCCCCAACAGGAAGACGCCCCAGGGCTGAAGGGGCCTCACCAGGCAGCCCAGGTGCTAGGGGCTCCGACGTCTCAGGAGGCGCCTAACCCTCCGGAGGGCATGGGCCTGTCAGCACACCCACCCTCGTTGAGCATCCGGTGTACTTCGTTAGCACGGTGTTGTGGGATGCTAGGGCACGGTACTTCGTTAGCACGGTGCTGCGGGATGCTAGGGCACACCCACCCTAACCCTCCGACGTCTTGCTTGGACTGCTGGTGGCCTCGCGTAAGTTGTGGCATTACTTTCAAGGTCACCCCATCAGGGTCATCTCAGCCTACCCATTGAAAAGGGTACTCAGGAGCCCCAATTCTGCTGGAAGGGTTGCCGAATGGAACATTGAGCTGCAAGCATTTCAGTTGGAATTCAGCACAACCAGGGTCGTCAAGGGAGCCGCACTTGCAGATTTTGTGGTAGAATGGACGGAGGCGACAGCGCTCGAAGCACGCGAAGATCGGTCACTTTCCCCAGGGAGCGAGGCACCAGACGGCTGGGTCATGTACTTCGATGGGGCATTCTCGCGACATGGCGCAGGGGCTGGCGCAGTGTTTATATCCCCCACTCAGGACAAGCTCTATTACGCCGTGCAGCTCTATTTCCTGCATGGCGAGAAGGTCTCCAACAACATAGTAGAATACGAGGGCCTTATAGCGGGCTTAAAAGCTGCAGCAGCACTGGGGGTGAAGTGCCTCATCATCAAGGGTGACTCACAGCTGCTCGTCAACTTCTGCAACAAAGTGTACGAGCCAAAGGACGAGCACATGGAGGCGTATCTTGCGTAGGAGCGCAGGATGGAAAAGCAATTTTGGGGGCTGGAGTTGCAGCATGTGCCCCGCGGCACCAACCAAGAGGCTGATGACATTGCCAGGATGGCATCCAGGCGGCTGCCTCAGGAGCCTGGCATTTTCGAGGAACGGCTCTTCAAGCCCTCGGCAGCACTGTCACTATCAAGCACAGCGCAAACCTCGGGAAGAACTCCCTCAACCACCTGCTACAGGAGCCCCGGCCTGTGGCCCAACCTCGGGACCACACTTGCTCCTGGCGCTGGAGCCTCAGGAGGGATGCTGGACTACGGAATTCAAGGACTACCTTATGCAAGGGACCCTTCCAGAGAAAGAGGAGGACGCGGAACGTGTGGCCCGGCAGGCCACGGCCTACTGTATCCAAGACGGAGAGCTCTACCGGAAGTGGCCGAATGATGTTTCCCTGTGTTGCATCTCCATGGAACAGGGGAAGGAGCTACTGGCTGACATACACGGTGGAGACTGTGGCCGCCACTCGTCATCATGGACCCTTGTCGGCAAGGCATTTCGCAGCGGGTTCTATTGGCCCATGGCATTCAATGACGCAATCAAGCTGGTGAAGGCTTGCGAAGCCTGCCAAGCAGATCCATCAGCCAGCTCAGGGCCTACAGACCATCCCACTCTCGTGGCCGTTCGCGGTCTCGGGGCTGGATATCTTGGGCCTGTTTCCTCGAGCGCCTGGGGGATACCTCTACCTCTACGTCGCCATCGACAAGTTCACCAAGTGGGCGGAGGTGGAAGCCGTCCGCACCATCCCAGCTGGCTTTGCAGTCAAGTTCATCAAGGGCCTCGTGAGCTGATTCAGGGTCCCAAATCGCATCATCACCGACAACGGTTCGCAGTTCACCAGCAATCTCTTCAAAACATATTGTGCTAAACTTGGAATGCAGATATGCTACGCTTCGGTGGCACACCCCGGAGTAACGGCCAGGCCGAATGCGCCAACGCGGAGGTCCTGAAAGGCCTCAAAACCAGGACCTTCAAGAAGAAGTTGGAGGCCTGCGGCAGGGGCTTGTACGACGAGCTCCAGTCCGTGCTATGGTCCATCCGCACTACCGCTGCCAAGTCGACTGGCGAAACCCCGTTCTTCCTCGTCTACGGAGCAGAGGCGGTCCTCCCTCACAAGGTCAGGCGTCACTCCACGCGGGTCTTAGCGTTCGATGAAGCGCAGAAGGACGCCATGTGGGGGATGGACCTTGTGCTGGGGGAGGAGCACCATCGAGAAGCCGCACTACGAGCGGCAAGATACCAGCAGGCGCTACGACGGTATCATTGCAGCAACATCCGCCCCAGGACTCTTGAGGTAGGTGACCTCATGCTCAGGCGGGTGCTCTCCAGGGAAGGGCTGCACAAGCTCTCGCCCATGTGGGAGGGCCTGTTCAAGGTTGTTCATGTTTCCAGGCCTGGGGCCGCGCGCCTGGAGACTCGGGAGGGGGTACCCATCCCAAACGCTTGGAATATTCAGCACCTCCGGAAGTTCTACCCTTGAAGAAAGGCACGGTGCCAAAGAAGGCCCCGTGCCTGTGAAGAAAGGCCCGGCGCCTGTAAAGAAGGCCCGGTGCCTGTGAAGCTCGCCGCCCCAAGAAAGGCCCAGTGCCTGTAAAGAAGGCCCGGTGCCTATGAAGCTCGCCGCCCCAAGAAAGGCCCAATGCATGTGAAGAAGGCCCAGTGCCTATGAAGCTCACCGCCCGTGACACTCTCAAGTAATAATGAGTTGGGGTTGTACATGCCCCGGAGTCTCCAGAGTGCCGCCCTTGGGCCTTGGGGGCTCCCGCCCACACCCAGTGGCAGCACTTAGCGCCGCGCTCGTGAGAAGACGTCGAAGACTAGACTAGGTGCCGGACGCGGCTTTTCATTTGCTTTCCGCAGTTGGCTTGTTCTCCCTTGTTTGAACCTTTATCGGAGTTGCTTCTAGTGTTGTTTGCCGCCCACTGCCACTGTTCTCTATCTTTGGCTTTTGCCCGGCTCGCTCTCTCTCTCGCAAGCCTCGCGAGGGGGCTGTGCGGGCTCCCTCGTGAGACCACTCTCGCCTGATTTTCGTGAGGCTCCCTCACTCAAGTTCACACCGGGAGCACCCCTCCCGGTTCGTGCCCCACGGGCATCGCGACACAAAGCGCGGGACCTAAGCTGGCCACCCTCGCGACCAAGGTTCGGAAACTATTCTCCCAACTGATCTTTGCAGACCTTAAGATGCCCGGCGAGGCCTCAAGCAGGTACCTCGCCAGGTGAAAACTACGGCAAACATCCCGAGCTAAGTTGTTCCTACGCACAAGCACATAACCGCAACACCACAACACATCACATGGACGATAAAAATGGCATGATAATTAAGGATCATAGTCTTTTGCACGCCTCCACGGGGCTCCATACTTCTCTCTCTCTCAATGCAGGAAAAGGAGAAAAACAAAAAAAACGGCGCGTGCCCTGCGACAGCTCGTGAGGAGGGATCGGCATCATCCTCCCGAGCTCAGTCAGACTCTGTCTCGCGCTTCACCGGGGCGCGGCAACGGGACGACCCGCTACCGCCCTCGAAGCGGGCGCGGCAACATGGAGACTGATCGCGGCCACCGCTGGAGGAGCTGTCACCGGAGGAGGAGCCGCTGAAGCTCGGCGAGCTGTGGACGCCGCCAGGAGCTGGTTCGCCTTCACCCTCATCGCAGTCGTCGCCAAGGCCAAGCACCTCGTAGCGGTCATCGTCTTCAGGGAAGCACCCAACATGGTGGCCATTTTCTCCGAACACCCTCACGTAGACGGTCGCGTCGCCATCGAATTTGAAGTGGAGGGTGCACTGCCGGCCCAGGCCACGCGTGCGGGCAAACATCTGCCAGCTGCGGGCCAGGGCCACGTCCCCGGCAACGGAGATATCCACCGCGACCCAGGAGGCCCTGCTATAGCAGTCGTCCGCCTGCAGCCAGAGCCCGCCAGGGCCGGCGGCCGACAGTTCACCGGCGAAGAAGCGAGGGAGCTGGAGCCAGCTCCTGGCCGGATTGTTCGACCATACAACAAACTCCGGCAGCACCACCGGCGAATGGAAGCGCGGTCGGGGAGGCCGCGCAGCCATGACACTCTTCCTCCACCAACTGGGTTGCCCCGACATGGGCGACCACCGTCGAGTGAAGGGCCACCACCGCCGACCACGAGGAGCCACGACGGGAGTTGCGGGATGCTTGCGGGGATGACCACGGCCACGCTTGGGCGGAGGAGAGCCAGGCCCTTCCTGGCGAGCCTTCCCCTTTTCCGCGGCCGAGAACCTCTTCACGGGCGCGATGGGATGCTGCAAGCGATCGGGGCGAGGAAGAAGAAGAAGCAGGCGGAGCGAGAAGAGATGGACAACGGGGGCTCCCGCCCCTCCCCATTTATAGCCTAGAGGAGGCCAACCGTCGGCCTCCATGATCGCAGGTAATCATGACTCTTTTTGCATGCAGCAGGGACTCATCAAATTGGGCAGTTGTCGAGGCAGCATGGGGAAGCGGAGGCACCCACGTCCAATCAACCGCCACGCGGCGACCAAGGCCGCAGGCTGTTGGGGCCCGCTCCAATTTGCACTTGCCCTTTGGCTTTGCTGCTAAGCCAAGTCCGAGCGTGCCTTGGGCCCGGGGGCTACTGTCAGTGTTCTAGGAACGGGGGTCCCCAGACTTGCCTGCCTGCGGCCTGCAGCGTGGGTCAGGCATTGGCCCAGTACGGCCCGTCTTCATCAACCCAAATTCAAGACCCTCGCGAGGGGCCAAGCCTCGCGGGGCGGACGACACAAGGCTTCCTCAGGGGCGGCCTCACTAGGCAGGCTCGCGAGGAGGCGGAGAGATCAAGGCAAGGAGTACCTAGCGAGGTGCTCGTGACGCAAGCCATGATGATCAAGGCCAGGCGGGCGCCAGCCAGCGCAATGTCCTCGTTTCCTCTTTGGTGCAAAGGGGACAAGCACAGGCGCGGAGTACCAAGGCATCAAGCAAAGGTTTCCATATCATTGCAACAAGACCAAGACCAGCAGAGCGGTAGGACGGAGATCACCGTGGAGCCCAAGACGGCATCATCACCACTGCCTTTGGCAGTCGAAGACCAACTTTGGTCAGCATAGCTTGTACTAGTTGTCCCCCTTCAAAATGGCTGTTGTTGGCTCCCTTCCCGCTCAATATTTGGGAAGAGGACCAGGGCTTCTATATATAGAGATAGCCACCACAGTAGAGGGGAGGGAATCCTTGCCTATTAGAACATCGCACCAGCTCAAGAACACCCCTCGCGAGGTTGTTCTTCGTCTATACTGTTCATCATCAGCCCCAGAGGCAATCCACCACACCACACACTGGATTAGGGTATTACACCACAATGGTGGACCGAACCAGTATAAACCTCGTGTCCCTTGTATTGTTCATCATGCTAGCTTAGAATCGCGGCGAGGTTTTGGGGCGTGAATCGGTAGGGAGAAGATCTCCGTGCGCACCCCAGAGTTCGAACCTTGAGGGTTTTGCCGGAACCCGATATCCGACACATGCAATGATTATGAAGCATGAAGACTTTTGTGTTCGTAGTTTTACTATCTCTTTCTTGAGTCATAGGAAACATCATACTATTAAAGGGGGTCAAGGTAATACTAAGGAAACTGATTTCCAAGTGATGCTCATCTCAAAATCCTACACCTACCCAATCCTTTCGAGTGAAGCCATTGGAAATATCATATCAGCTCAGTCAATTTCTTCAGTGATAGAGACGAAGATCTTCTGGTCTTTGAGGAATTTGTCCTGAGAGGAGTTAGGAATTTGCTAGTGCGGATTACCTACACAGTGAGGAAGATGATAGCCGTGAGGAATTCGAACCTAAAATCCGACCGTTTTTGTGCTACGCGCCAGCTGTTCAAAATATCCTACCACCTAATGGTCATATCATTGAAGGGAATTTATGTCTTATCATGTCGGGCTGCTCCCTAGGCTATAAATAGCCGCCCCCTACAACCACTAGCTGGTCAGCTGCTCAGCGAGAAACTGACACTTGTCATTGAGAGCATCCCATCCTTCGAGGACTTTGAGCGAAAATCATCAAGTGACGAAAACCCAAAATCCAAACCCAAACACCTACAAACCCCAAGTGATTGAGCATCATTGAAGAGATTGTTCCTGTGTGGAACCGATGCTTGTTACCTTTGAGGACTGTGTATCCTCCAGACAGCTAGGCGTCATGGTCTGAGCATATAAGAGGAATTGTGGGTCGCCGAGTGACCAAGTCTGTGAAGGTTTGGAAGTCACCTTTGAAGACTTACCACGAGTGTTGGGGGAGGTCTGTGTGACCTTAGCTCAAGGAGAATATGGTGAGGACTGTGTGTCCGGGACTGTGTGTCGTCGAGTTTAAATACTCATCCGCTCCAACTAGACGTACAACTGTCACAGCAGTTGGAACTGGTCTACCAAATCATTGCCTCCACCAAGCCTACTAGTTCTATTTCCTCAACCCTTTCATTTCCTCATTCATGTGTTGATGAACCTGATCATTACTGTTTGAAGACTTTGACTAAAGACTTTCTCTATTTCCTCAATCCAATTTCTTCAGTCACATTGTTTTCAGCCTACTTATCCTGTGTTCACGCTTTCTGTACTCTATGTTTGTTTTCATTTCATCATGATGACTATGCTACTGCTCTGTTATGCTTATACCTGAGTACTTATTCCGCTGCTAGTGTGTCGTTACTTAGGAATTTCTTCACCTAGAAATTCCTCAGCGATGAATTTGTAAAAATCGCATATCCCCCCCCCCCTCTAGTCGACTTAACGCACTTTCAATAGGAAACATGATCTACAAAAAATAAATTGCCATGAATAGTTAGTTGAAGTTGCCATGTGATGTGAACTTAACTTGCCATGAATGTTGCAATAAAGTTGCCATTAATGGTGAATTGAAATTGAGATGATGGTTAATTTGAAGTTAGCATGTTTCTTGAAGTAAAGTTGCCATGTGAGTGAGAGTAAAGTTTGCATGTGGATGAAGTGATTACGAGGAAAAATTATGGAAAAATGGCTTCGGCCAATTGTTGCCATGTTAGATGGACATTGTTTGATGTGCGCTGATGAACTAAAGTTGCCATCTCTAAAAACATATGCAAAAGTAATTGTGGAAAAATAGTGATGAAAACTGTAAAAACAAAGTGGTGGTTATGTGAAGATGCCATGTATGGTAAACTGAAATTGCCATGTCTGGTGAGGTAAAGATGCCATTTGTGTTTCAAGAAAGTTGCCACATGTGGTGAACTACGGATGGAAGATAAATATATATTGGCACAAAATGTGTAAAAAAACTTCTGGAAGGTGAACACTCACAAATTTTTTCACGTGAGCTTGAAATCGCCATTCCGGGTAAAATATCTCCTAACTAGAGCATGGTGGAAGTCACCATCCCAAATTTTTGAGGTGACGTTATAGGGCATGATGATCTTGTCGACGCTAATGTCAACATGTCGATTGACATAGTCGATCCCACATGCGACTACATTCTATGACATTTTACCTGTAGGCCTCACTGGCTCAGCTAGATCACCAAGATCGACATACATCACTCCGCATTGAATGATTTTAGTTCTGTCCAAACATGGGTTGTACGAGAATAACATGAAAGAAGCATAACTTGGAAGAAAACAAAAGAAGATGGACATGGCAGAAAGAGGATAATTTCGTGACCTACAAATTAAACACTACGACGACAACCAAGGATAAAAGAATAAAAATTGAACCCAGTCATTTGTTGCCCTGTCTTCAGACTGGAAATCTTTCACCGGTGGTGGTTGAACTACCCTCTCCTGCCTCACAGACCCAGGAGTTGCGCTGCTGGAAACATCATCTAATGCGAGTACCTGAGGTGCACTATAACTTGATTGGCCTTGTTTGTGCGATGATCTCCTGTTTAGTGCATCTTGCTCCATCTTGCGGTAAGCTTCATCTAAAGAAGGCGAAATCTCATCAGGTGTTCCTGTAGACAAACACATGCAAAAAAATGGAATAAAAATTTATAAATACAAGTTCAATGTTGAACTTACCATGTGTGGGTGAGTTGATTTGTCGTATGAGTACAAATTTGAAAAATATTGCAATCTATATGCGGGATGAGTTGACATGGCAGTGCTACTATGATTGCCATGCGAAAAACATAACACGTGAAGTTGTCATTCCAGATCAATTGTAATTGTCGTGTATAGTGCATGTAGTTTACCATGTCAGTTCAAACAAAATTTGCCATGAACATGAAACAGATGAAGATAGTGTCACCTATGTGCAGTAGAAGTTACCATGCCACGTCAATCATGTTTGACAAGAGAGAAAAAAACTTTAAAATTGCCATGTCAGTTCTACTACATTTGCCATGGACAGAACATGTAAACTGCCATGTCAAAAAACAAATATGTATAAGAGAAGTTACCATGTCACTTGAATTATATTTGCTAGGAAAAGAACAAAGAAACTAAAGTAGCCATGTAAAATCAACTACATTTGCCAAAGATAGAACATCTGAACTGCCATGTTAGTTCACCAGTATTTTCCATGAACATGAAACAAAAGTGAAAAAATTACCTTGAACTATAGGCTCTGCAAACTAAATAGCCTTTCAGCCATCAATATTAGGTCGCGCCATCATCGTCACCATGCCAGTCGGGTAAGAAAGAGAAATAGGCATAGGATCAATGGGTTGTTCGGCCTGACTACGATCAATCCCAAGGCTGCAGCTAGGTGGGATAAAAGCCATGGGGTGCCTCTCCTTCTGCTCACTCGGGTTCTGAAGAAACTGTTTTCTAGAATCTAAAGGTGATAGCTGAACAAACATGACATTCTCATCTGCTGAAACACCATCTGGATTCATGGTACGAGGGGGCCGGGGTGTTGTTCAGGATTTCAACTACATTCTTCTTTGCTATCTACTTGCCATGCAGATCAATTTTTGGAGAGTATAGGACACCCAAGTTGACGGGACGCTTGGCAGTACGCAGATTTAAGCTGGCGGGGATCTTGTCAGCCGTAGAGGATGACGACTCCTAGGCACATGCATCTCCAGCCATAAAACGCCCCTTATCAATTGCATCTGCAGATATCTGGACTTTTTTGGTCTCCGCTACTTTGCTTTGTGCAACAGGTGGGGAAAGCATGGAAGCAGACACAAAGCCTGTGTCAGCTCTCCTATTACCGAACTCCGTTGCACTAGATGATGGTGCAGCTTTCTTATGGGTGAGGGAGTCCTGGATTAAGGGGTCCTCGGACAGCCAGACTATATGCGTATGTCGGACTGTTGGGCTATGAAGATAGAAGATGAAAGACTCCGTCCCGTGTCTGGATGGGACTCTCCTTTGCAAGGAAGGCAAGCTTTGCGATTCGGATATGAAGATTCCTTTCTCTGTAACCGACTCTGTGTAACCCTAGCCCCCTCCGGTGTCTATATAAACCGGAGGGTTTAGTCTATAGGACAACAATAATAATAATCATAGGCTAGCTTCTAGGGTTCAGCCTCTACGATCTCGTGGTAGATCAACTCTTGTAGTACTCATATCATCAAGATCAATCAAGCAGGAAGTAGGGTGTTACCTCCATTGAGAGGGCTCGAACCTGGGTAAACATTGTGTCCCCCGCCTCCTGTTACCATTAGCCTTAGTCGCATAGTTCGGGACCCCCTACCCGAGATCCGCCGGTTTTGACACCAACATTGGTGCTTTCATTGAGAGTTCCACTGTGTCGTCACCCATAAGGCTTGATGGCTCCTTCAATCATCAGCAACATAGTCCCGGATGAAGTTTTTCTCCCCGGACAGATTTTTGTATTCGGCGGCTTCGCACTGCGGGCCAACTCGCTTGGCCATCTGGAGCAGATCGACAGCTACGCCCCTGGCCATCAGGTCAGGTTTGGAAGCTTGAACTACACCGCCGACATCCGCGGAGACTTGATCTTCGACGGATTCGAGCCCATGACAGTCGTGCCCTGCCACCACGATGAACATGACCTAAATCTGTCATCAGACTGTGTGCAGGAGATTGTGCCTGTAACCGCACTGGCCCTAGATCCAGAGCAGAGAACGCCATCCGAGGACGGGAGGATCAACCTCACCACGGAAGCCGTGGACTCAACGGCGCTAGAGCCGAACACAGACTTGACCTCCAACGAGGCATGTGTCATCAGAACCTTGGACTCGTCTCTGGCCACAGGCTCCGAACCGCGTGAATCCACACCCATCGAATCTGACCGGGCGCCGATCTTAGAGTTCAGCTCCGCGAACATCTTCCAACACTCACCCCTTGGCGACATGTTAAACTCATTAAAGTCTCTCTCCTTGTCAGGAGATTCTTGGTCGAACTATGTCCGGCTTGGGTGGGAAGCGAACGACAAAGAACTTCGTTGCCCACCCACCACCCACTTGATAGCCACTGTCAACGATTTGACCGACATGCTTGATTTTGACTCCGAAGACATCAACGGTATGGACGACGACGCCGGAGAAGAACAGGAACCACCACCCACAGGGCGCTGGACAGCCACCTCTTCATACGACATATACATGGTGTATAAACCCAAGGAAGACAAGGGTGATGACAAAAGGACCCAGTTGAGGATAAACTTCCTGAGCAGTAGTCTAAGTGCCGACGTCAACGGAGCCGCTCTAAATCACGCCATGGTAAAAATAGCGATACCGGCAAAGAGAGAATAGCACTCCGGACGATGCCGAAGACAACAAAGACCCCACCAAGCCAAGTCTCGAACAGGCTGAACGGGGAGACGGGTGGGCCAGCCCCGATGAACAGGCCGTGAACAACGACTCGGAGGACAGCAATTACATGCCTCTCTCTGAGGATGAGATGAGCCTCGGCAACAAAGAATTTATTGTGCCAGAGGACCCCGTCGAGCAGGAGCGTTTTAAGCGCCGCCTTATAGCCACGGCAAAGAGCCTGAAGAAGAAGAAGAAGCAGCTTCAAGCTGATCAAGATCTGCTCACTGATAGATGGATTGAGGTCCTGGCAGCCGACGAATATAGACTCGAACGCCCAACAAAAAGTTACCCAAAGCGCAAATTGCTACCTCAATTCGATGACGAGGCGCCGGAGCTGGCACTACCAGCGCACAATGCGGCTGACCGACCACCGCGTGGCCGAGATAAAACGGCAATTCAGCCTGAGCACCAGCCGGCACTGCCTCGCCGAACAAATAGAAACACAACAGCTCGGGGATACACACATGACCTGCAGTACGATTTGGAAAACAGAGCAGGACAAATCAGATCGATTTATGGATTGCGGGGGTGCGCCCCAACGTGCAACGACGTCCACCAAGCCAGATATAACAAGCACAAACCTATCCGAGCCGAATACCGCAGATAAGCTCCATCCGAGCTGCACGCCGACATAGCCTGACACAGAGGCGCCGCACACCCCCTCCGCTTCACTGATAAGTAATGGAGCATGAATTCCCAGAAGGGTTTAAACCCATAAACATTGAATCATATGATGGAACAACAGATCCCGCAGTATGGATCGAGGACTTCTTTCTCCATATACATATGGCCCGCGGCGATGACCTCCATGCCATCAAGTATCTCTCGCTAAAACTCAAGGGACCAGCTAGGCACTGGTTGAACAGTCTGCCCAAAAACTCCATTGGCAGTTGGGAGAACCTGGAAGATGCATTTCTTGACAACTTCCAGGGCACTTATGTCCGACCTCTGGATGCCGATGACTTAAGTCATATAATCCAATAGCCCGGAGAGTCAGCCGGGAAATTCTGGACTCGGTTCTTAACTGAAAAGAACCAAATCGTCGACTGTCGGATGCCGAAGCCCTAGCAGCCTTTAAGCATAACATCCGCGACGAGTGGCTCGCCCGACACCTCGGCCAAGAGAAGCCGAAGTCCATGGCAGCCCTTACAACACTCATGACTCGCTTTTGTGCAGGCGAGGATAGCTGGCTAGCTCGTAACAACAGCACCTCAAGTAAACCTAGCACTTCTGAAGCCAGAGATAGCAACGGCAAGCCCCGACGCAATAGACACAAGCGTCGAAATAATGGCGATAACGCTGAAGACACGGCCGTCAATGCCGGATTCAGTGGCTCCAAGTCCGGTCAGGGGAAAATCCATTTAAAAGAAACAATACGGGCCCGTCCAGTCTGGACCGCATACTCGATCGTCCATGTCAAATCCACGGCACCCCCGATAAACTAGCCAATCATACCAACAGAGAATGTTGGGTCTTTAAACAGGCCGGCAAGTTAAATGCTGAAAACAAGGAAAAGGGGCCGCAACGCAATGACGACGAGGAACCCCGGCCACCGAACACAGGGGGCAGAAGAAGTTTCCTCCCCAAGTTAGAACAGTGAACATGATATACGCTACCCATATCCCCCAAAGGGAGCGGAAGCACGCACTAAGGTACGTCTACGCGATGGAGCCAGTCGCCCCAAAATACAACCCGTGGTCCTCCTATTCAATCACTTTTGATCGAAGGGACCATCCGACTAGTATCCGTCATGGCGGTTCAGCCGCAGTAGTGCTAGACCCTATCATTGACGGATTCCACCTCACACGCGTCCTCATGGACGGTGGTAGCAGCCTGAACCTGCTCGATCAGGATACAGTGTGCAAAATGGGTATTGATCCCTCAAGGATCAAGCCCACAAAAACCACCTTTAAAGGTGTCATACCAGATGTAGAGTCCTGTTGTACGGGCTCAATCACACTGGAAGTGGTCTTCGGATCCCCGGATAATTTCTGAAGCGAAGAATTACTCTTCGATATCGTCCCATTCTGAAGTGGTTATCATGCACTGCTTGGACGAACCGCATTTGCTCGTTTCAATGCGGTGCCGCACTATGCCTACCTTAAGCTCAAGATGCCCGGACCTCGCGGTGTTATAACAGCCAATGGAAATACAGAGTTGTAACGCCCCGGATTCGATGCGCCAGGTGTCCGCCAGTTATTCGCCGTCGTTGCCATGTCATTTGCTTGCGTGTTGCACTTTGCCATGTCATCATCTGCATTTCATATCATGTCATCATGTGCATCGCTTTTGCATACGTGTTCGTCTCATGCATCCGAGCTCTTTCCCCGTTGTCCATTTTGCAATCCGGCACTCCTATGTTCCCCGGAGTCCCCTTTTGTCTCTCGTTGTGTGCGGGTGTTAAACTTTCTCGGAATGGCCCGAGGTTTTCCAAGCGGCCTTGGTATAGCACCGGTAGACCGCCTGTCAAATTTCGTGCCATTTGGAGTCCGTTTGATACTCCAACGGTTAACCGAGTAACCGCAAAGCCCTCTTTGACTTGCAGCCCAACACCCCTTCCAAAGTGGCCCGAAACCCAGCAAACTCCCCTCCATGCTCTCGGTCGTTCGATCACGATCGCGTGGCCGAAAACCGCTCCTCATTTGGACACTCCTAGCTCCCTCTACCTATATAAACACCTACCCCTCCGAATTTTCGGGTCCAAACCCTAGCCCCTTCTTCCTCCGCCCACCGGACGCGTCCGCGCCGCGCCGGACACGTCCGCCGCCGCCTCCCTCAGCCACTCGGAGCCCACCACGTGGCACTCCGGCCTCCCCCGCGCCGCCGGCCCGCCAGGCCCGCGGGAAGCCCGCGCGGCCCGCGCGCTGCCGCCGCCGCCGCCCGAGCGCGCCCTTTCGCCCGAGCGCCGCCGCGTCCCCGCCCGCCGGCGCGCCGCCGCCGCTCCGTCACGGCGCCGCCGCCCGCCGCCTCGCGACCCCGTCGCCGGCCTCCGCGTCGTTGCCGGCCCCGCATCGCCGCCGCCCCGTCCTCGGCTGCGCCCGCCGCCGACCGTCTCCGCCGCCGCCGTGCCGCTGCTCCCCGTCGCCGGCGTCTGCCGCGCCGCCGCCCTCCACCAAGCCGCCGCCCCGGCGCCTCCCGCCGCCGGCCATCGCGCCCTCACCGCCGGTCGCCCCGACCGCCGCCTCCGGCCCCGCCCCGGCCGGATCTCGCGCCGCAGCTCCGGGAGCTGCCGTATCCGTCCGCCCCGGACCTCCCCGGCCTCCTCCCCGTCCAACTCCGGTAGCCGCGCCGCCCTGCTCCGACGAACCTTGAAATCCGCGCCACCGTTGACTTCTCCCGGAGGTGAAAATTCGTCTAAGTCCCAGATTTTTGACATAATCATGCCATGTTCATCGCATCGCCTCTCTGCATCCGTAGCTCCGTTTAGTGCGTATAATATGTCAAATTGTTCATCTCAACGAGTACTTCATTTCATTCCATTGAATCATTTTCATTTGAGCTCATCTTGATGCCCGAAATGCTGTTAGAAGAGTGCATGTTGATGTTAATCTGCTGAAACTGTTATAACTTGCTCATTTGTCATTTTTGCCATGATTGATGTGTACATCCTATGAGGTTGATGTCTACATGTGTTTTGATCTATGCTATGCCATCTTTCCAGTGGTGCCAACCATGTATTTTTGTGAGTTATGTAGTGAGTGCATCAAGCTTGTTAAGGAGGGTACTTGCTGTTGTTGTTTTCCTGACAGATTCTGTTATATTTTGTTGCTATGTTAACATGCTTCTACAAGTCATTTCATGCATTATCTGGAGATTGTTCACTAAGGATGTTTTGTTATACATGTCTTGCTCTATCCATTCATGCCCTTGGTTACAATTATAGCCTGTTGTAGATTGTTCATATCTTGCTCCAAAGTTGCTTGATAATGTTGCTGTCAACCTGTTAACATGAAGTTCAGTTTTGGCCATGTGCTTTTCTAGTGATCCATGCACCCTATGACCTTGTTCTTGCCATGCTTAGCTTCATAAGCATGTCTTCTTACTATTGGTTGCCTTGACATGCCATGTATTGCTCTGTAGTGAGTGGTTCAAAGCTCACGAACATGCCTACTTATTGTTGTTCCTGCCATGTATGAATCTGTAATATAACTTGCCATGTTTACATGGGTGCCATCATATTTTCCGTGCCCTTTTGGCTCATGGTCAGTAAGGGACTTTTGATCTATGCAATTAGTAGATTCATGCCATGCCTTTATTTTCCATGATAAGTTCCTGTAACATGTTGTTTGATAGCTCTAAACATTGCAACCTGATGTTATTTCTGCAAAGTCTGAAACTGTTAATATTTGCAATCTTCCCATGTGTTTTGGAGCATGTTCTAGTGATTTCTGGAGATAGCTCAGTGTTCATGTTTTGTTATGCTTTACCTATACTTCGTGCCCATGCCTTTTGTTATTATGTTGGGGTGTTGTAGCATGTTGTTTTGATGCTTGCAATATGCCTAGTTGCTGTTTTGGACAGATTGTTGTTATGACTTGTATAAAGTGTATGTGTTGAACCGTTGCTCCGTTTTGAGTGTGCTTTATATGAAACTTGCTTGATTTTGCATGTAGTTTCATATTATCATGTTGCATCCTTGTTTTGAGGTGTTTGCTTGATGTTTGTATGCATTTTGCATCAATGCTATGTTTAACTTGTTTTGCTCATATCTTCTAGGCCGTAGCTCCGAATCTAATGAACTTTATATGTAACTTGACTAGAATCTCGTGTAGATCATCGTGGTGCATCTTAACTTACTGTTTAACAACGTGAACATAATGTTTATTCAGTTCTGGACCAATTTTGAAATTTGCATATGAGGACTTACCGGAATTGTTATATGTTGTTTCCGGCCTCATTTAAACTTGCCTTGATGTGTTGTTCTTGTTTGCATCACCTCTTTCCATGAGTAGCTTCATGTATCTTTGTCATGCATCATGTTTGTTGTGCATCATGTCTTGTCTATGTGTGGTGTGTTTACCATGTTGTGTGCTTTTTCTCGATAGTTCCCGCTTCGGTGCGATCGTGAGGATGTGTTCGTCTACACTTGGTTCGTCTTCGTGGCTTCATCTTCTTCATGGACTCGTTCTTCTTCCTTGCGGGATTTCAGGCAAGATGACCGCTACCCTGGATCTCACTACTATCATTGCTATGCTAGTTGCTTCGTTCCATCGCTATGCTGCGTTACCTATCATTTGCTCTTCAAGCCTCCCAAATTGCCATGAACCTCTAACCTTTGACACCCTTCCTAGCAAACTGTTGTTTGGCTATGTTACCGCTTTGCTCAGCCCTCTTATAGCATTGCTAGTTGCAGGTGAAGTTGAAGATTTCTCCATGGTGGACAGGATTTTCGTTGGGATATCACAATATCTCTTATATTATTAATGCATCTATATATTTGGTAAAGGGTGGAAGGCTCGGCCTTATGCCTGGTGTTTTGTTCCACTCTTGCCGCCCTAGTTTCCGTCATACCGGTGTTATGTTCCCGGATTTTGCGTTCCTAACGCGGTCGGGTGATTTATGGGACCCCTCTGACAGTTCGCTTTGAATAAAACTCCTCCAGCAAGGCCCAACCTTGGTTTTACCATTTGCCTCACCACCACCTACCTTTCCCTTGGGAGTAATTAACCCAAGGGTCATCTTTATTTTAGCCCCCCCGGGCCAGTGCTTGTGTAAGTGTTGGTCCGAACCGAGCAGCCTGCGGGGCCACCTCGTGGCAACTCGAGGGCTGGTTTTACTCATAGCTTGACTTATCCGGTGTTGCCCTGAGAACGAGATATGTGCAGCTCCTATCGGGATTGTCGGCGCATCGGGCGGCTTTGCTGGTCTTGTTTTACCATTGTCGAAATGTCTTGTAAACCGGGATTCCGAGACTGATCGGGTCTTCCTGGGAGAAGGTCTATTCCTTCGTTGATCGCAAGAGCTTATCATGGGCTAAGTTGGGACACCCCTGCAGGGTTTAAACTTTCGAGAGTCGTGCCCGCGGTTATGTGGCAGATGGGAATTTGTTAATGTCCGGTTGTAGATAACTTGACACCAGATCCGAATTAAAACGCATCAACCGTGTGTGTAGCCGTGATGGTCTCTTCTCGACGGAGTCCGGGAAGTGAACACGGTCTTTGGGTTATGTTTGACGTAAGTAGGAGTTCAGGATCACCTCTTGATCATTGCTAGTTGACGACCGTTCCTTTGCTTCTCTTCTCGCTCTCATTTGCGTATGTTAGCCACCATATCATGCTTAGCCGCTGCTGCAACCTCACCACTTTACCCCTTCCTTTCCCATTAAGCTTTGCTAGTCTTGATACCCATGGTAATGGGATTGCTGAGTCCTCATGGCTCACAGATTACTACAACAACAGTTGAAGGTACAGGTTATGCGATGATCTTGACGCGAGAGCGATGCTTGCGTGCGTTGAGTTCTTCTTCTGCTTCTTCTTCGATCAGGGGATAGGTTCCAGGTCGGCAGCCTGGGCTAGCAGGGTGGATATTGTTTGAGTTTCTGTTTATGATTCATCCGTAGTCGGATGTTGATCTCTTGTATGATGATATTGTATTCGTGTGGCATTGTGTGCCTTTTGTATGTATCCCTATCTATTATGTAATGTTGATGTAATGATATCCACCTTGCAAAAGCGTTCCAATATGCGGGTCTATCCTTGGTGGGACCTTCGAGTTCCTTTTGGATAGGGTCGCATATTGGGCATGACAAGTTGGTATCAGAGCCTCGACCGACCTTAGGAGCCCCCTTGATTGATCGTGTAGTTTGGCCGTTGTTGTGTCTAGAAGAAAACTGTTTTTGGAGTCTAGTTATATCGGAGAGTAGGAATTCTTTTTACTCCTCTGCCCGTTCGTCGCTCTGGTGAGGAATCTTGACGTAGGTGTTTTGAACTACTCCTCTTCCCCTTCAAAATTTTCTTTAGGTTCACGCAGTTGGCTTTCCGATCGTTGGTTCTCAGCTCTTTTCATCCGGTGCATTTCTCGTCAAGTTGACTCGAACCTCTTTGTCATTCGCGAGATCAATCCTCAGTTCTTCCTCCGACGTCGATGTTGTTTCCCTGTCCGAAGTTGCCCTTGTTTTTTTCCCACCTGTCCTCCCTTCTTCTTCTCAAATCCGGAGTCCGTAATCGAGTATCCATCCTACTCGTGCGAAGTCTTTGCTTTCTTTCCTCAATGTTTTCAACCGGTGTTTTCTCTTCAAGATATTCGTAGCTTCCCCCTTCCAAGTTGCCGTTGTTTTCCCGCCCTCCCCCCCTTTTTTCTTCTCGGAGTCTGAATCTCTTTCGACCATCAATTTCATTCGTGCAGAGCCTCTTCAGTCTTCCCTCAATTATTTCAACCGGTGAATTCTCGTTTTGTTCGACATTCTTCATCCTTTCTTTTTCTGATGCACTCAATTCAAGTTTTTCGGGTTGATCATATTCTTTTTCCTTGGCTCAAGTGTTTTTCCTTGCTCGTTCGCCTCTCGCCAGTTTATCCTTCCGGAGTGTTCAAGAAATCTCAAGAGATTCGTCTGTGTTCGAATTAATTCGAGGTTGTCACCTCATTCAAATATTTCAATTGTTTTGGTGCATCATCTATTCCGCATTCCTTTTCCAACGGTGTTATCTCTTCAGTGGGCCCTAACCCACAGGTCTTTTCCCAGGGTCTTACCTGATTCTTCTAATTCCCCGGAGTTATTCTCAAATTCTTTTCAAGTGTGACGTAAGAATGAATTTCATCAGTCACATGTTTTTCCAAGATCTCTTTCAAATCATTTCATTGTTGGCTCAACCTTTTCGATTTTCATTCTACCGGAGTACCTCAGTAATTTTGGTGGTGTTTCTCGTCATCATTTGAAGATTGGAGAAGAGTTTTTCCTCTAAATCTTGTCTGTTCTCACGAGGATTCGTGATTCTAGCTTCATGTTATCCTCTCGAATTATTCCATTTGTCAGTTATTCTTTTCATCCATCTGGAGTATTTTAGGAGTTGATTTCTTTTTCGTTTCACTGGAGGCCATCATTCCAGTTAAGGTTATCCAATTACCCCGGTGCTTCGTTCAAGTATTTTTCAATCAGTTCGCGATCTCTTCGTTATCTTGTCTCTTAATTCCCTCAAGCATATTCGTTCTTCTAATTCTTCCCGGTGATTCATTCTCTTTCGTCAGTCATTTCCGAATTCTTACGGTGGTTCGTTCAAGATTCTTTTCCTTGTTTATCATATTAATCAATTCATTCTTTTGAATCCTACCGGTGGTTCATGAAGACCTTCTCAACTTTGCGATATGTCACTTCTCAACCCTTTTCAAGAAGAATAAGTAATATGCAAAATCCATTGCTTGTCATCAATTCAACTTGATGAAGGATAAGCATACAATAAATCTTATTCTTATTTCCTCCAAGCGAGTAACTCCTTCCTTCGGAGTTTGTTCTTGATGAATAAATTCTAGTTCCAAATGTTTTCATCTTTTCTTTTCCGAAGTTCATATTTCCTCGGTCTTTTCGTCGGAACCTTCCATCTAAATCATCGCAAGGCTCATCTTATTCTTTCATCCTTCATTTTATCTCATCACCCTTTTGTCTACGGAGTTCTTCATGGTGGTTCTTCATGAGACAATTCTTTCTGCAAGAGTTCATCAAGTACCATTCCATCCTCTCAAGTTCGTGTTCTATTCCTCCATGTTTAAACCGGAGTGCTGCCTAAATCCTTTCAGTCTTATTCGTTTCTTTTCTCATTCTAACCACTCCGGTTAGAACGAGATGTTTCATAGTCTATCTGAATTCGTGAGCTTTCGATTCGTCATCCTCGTCGTTCCTCTCTTATTCTCGAGTGCTCTCGATTCTTTGCTTCTTCTCTTGAGTTCTTCTTTCGCCTCATCCTTTTTTTTCCCTTCCATCTCGGTCCTAAGATCTCGGGACGAGATCTCTTGTTAGTGGAGGAGTGTTGTAACGCCCCGGATTCGATGCGCCAGGTGTCCGCCAGTTATTCGCCGTCGTTGCCATGTCATTTGCTTGCGTGTTGCACTTTGCCATGTCATCATCTGCATTTCATATCATGTCATCATGTGCATCGCTTTTGCATACGTGTTTGTCTCATGCATCTGAGCTCTTTCCCCGTTGTCCGTTTTGCAATCTGGCACTCCTATGTTCCCCGGCGTCCCCTTTTGTCTCTCGTTGTGTGCGGGTGTTAAACTTTCTCGGAATGGCCCGAGGTTTGCCAAGCGGCCTTGGTATAGCACCGGTAGACCGCCTGTCAAGTTTCGTGCCATTTGGAGTCCGTTTGATACTCCAACGGTTAACCGGGTAACCGCAAAGCCCTCTTTGACTTGCAGCCCAACACCCCTTACAAAGTGTCCCAAAACCCAGAAAACTCCCCTCCATGCTCTCGGTCGTTCGATCACGATCGCGTGGCCGAAAACCGCTCCTCATTTGGACTCTCCTAGCTCCCTCTACCTATATAAACACCTCCCCCTCCGAATTTTCGGGTCCAAACCCTAGCCCCTTCTTCCTCCGCCCACCGGACGCGTCCGCGCCGTGCCGGACACGTCCGCCGCCGCCTCCCTCAGCCACTCGGAGCCCGCCACGTGGCACTCCGGCCTCCCCCGCGCCGCCGGCCCGCCAGGCCCGAGGGAAGCCCGCGCGGCCCGCGCGCCGCCGCCGCCGCCCGAGCGCGCCCTTTCGCACGAGCGCCGCCGCGTCCCCGCCCGCCGGCGCGCCGCTGCCGCTCCGTCACGGCGCCGCCGCCCGCCGCCTCGCGACCCCGTCGCCGGCCCCGCATCGCCGGCGCCCCGTCCTCGGCCGCGCCCGCCGCCGACCGTCTCCGCCGCCGCCGTGCCGCTGCTCCCCGTCGCTGGCGTCTGCCGGCGCCGTCGCCCTCCACCGAGCCGCCGCCCCGGCGCCTCCCGCCGCCGGCCATCGCGCCCTCGCCGCCGGTCGCCCCGACCGCCGCCTCCGGCCTCGCCCCGGTCGGATCTCGCGCCGCAGCTCCGGGAGCTGTCGGATCCGTCCGCCCCGGACCTCCCCGGCCTCCTCCCCGTCCAACTCCGGCAGCCGCGCCGCCCTGCTCCGACGAACCTTGAAATCCGCGCCACCGTTGACTTCTCCCGGAGGTGAAAATTCGTCTAAGTCCCAGATTTTTGACATAATCATGCCATGTTCATCGCATCGTCTCTCTGCATCCGTAGCTCCGTTTAGTGCGTATAATATGTCAAATTGTTCGTCTCAACGAGTACTTCATTTCATTCCATTGCATCATTTTCATTTGAGCTCATCTTGATGCCCGAAATGCTGTTAGAAGAGTGCATGTTGATGTTAATCTGCTGAAACTGTTATAACTTGCTCATTTGTCATTTTTGCCATGATTGATGTGTGCATCCTATGAGGTTGATGTCTACATGTGTTTTGATCTATGCTATGCCATCTTTCCAGTGGTGCCAACCATGTATTTTTGTGAGTTGTGTAGTGAGTGCATCAAGCTTGTTAAGGAGGGTACTTGCTGTTGTTGTTTTCCTGACAGATTCTGTTATATTTTGTTGCTATGTTAACATGCTTCTACAAGTCATTTCGTGCATTATCTGGAGATTGTTCACTAAGAATGTTTTGTTATACATGTCTTGCTCTATCCATTCATTCCCTTGGTTACAATTATAGCCTGTTGTAGATTGTTCATATCTTGCTCCAAAGTTGCTTGATAATGTTGCTGTCAACCTGTTAACATGAAGTTCAGTTTTGGCCATGTGCTTTTCTAGTGATTCATGCACCCTATGACCTTGTTCTTGCCATGCTTAGCTTCATAAACATGTCTTCTTACTGTTGGTTGCCTTGACATGTCATGTATTGCTCTGTAGTGAGTGGTTCAAGCTCACGAACATGCCTACTTATTGTTGTTCCTGTCATGTATGAATCTGTAATATAACTTGCCATGTTTACATGGGTGCCATCATATTTTCCATGCCCTTTTGGCTCATGGTCAGTAAGGGACTTTTGATCTATGCAATTAGTAGATTCATGCCATGCCTTTATTTGCCATGATAAGTTCCTATAACATGTTGTTTGATAGCTCTAAGCATTGCAACCTGATGTTATTTCTGCAAAGTCTGAAACTGTTAATATTTGCAATCTTCCCATGTGTTTTGGAGCATGTTCTAGTGATTTCTGGAGATAGCTCAGTGTTCATGTTTTGTTATGCTTTACCTATACTTCATGCCCATGCCTTTTGTTATTATGTTGGGGTGTTATAGCATGTTGTTTTGATGCTTGCAATATGCCTAGTTGCTGTTTTGGACAGATTGTTGTTATGACTTGTATAAAGTGTATGTGTTGAACCGTTGCTCCGTTTTGAGTGTGCTTTATATGAAACTTGCTTGATTTTGCATGTAGTTTCATATTATCATGTTGCATCCTTGTTTTGAGGTGTTTGCTTGATGTTTGTATGCATTTTGCATCAATGCCATGTTTAACTTGTTTTGCTCATATCTTCTAGGCCGTAGCTCCGAATCTAATGAACTTTATATGTAACTTGACTAGAATCTCGTGTAGATTATCGTGGTGCATCTTAACTTGCTGTTTAACAATGTGAACATAATGTTTATTCAGTTCTTGACCAATTTCGAAATTTGCATATGAGGACTTACCGGAATTGTTATATATTGTTTCCGGCCTCATTTAAACTTGCCTTGATGTGTTGTTCTTGTTTGCATCATCTCTTGCCATGAGTAGCTTCATGTAGCTTTGTCATGCATCATGTTTGTTGTGCATCATGTCTTGTCTATGTGTGGTGTGTTTACCATGTTGTGTGCTTCTTCTCGATAGTTCCCGCTTCGTTGCGATCGTGAGGATGCGTTCGTCTATGCTTGGTTCGTCTTCGTGGCTTCATCTTCTTCATGGACTCGTTCTTCTTGCGGGATTTCAGGCAAGATGACCGCTACCCTGGATCTCACTACTATCATTGCTATGCTAGTTGCTTCGTTCCATCACTATGCTGCGTTACCTATCATTTGCTCTTCAAGCCTCCCAAATTGCCATGAACCTCTAACCTTTGACACCCTTCCTAGCAAACCATTGTTTGGCTATGTTACGCTTTGCTCAGCCCTCTTATAGCATTGCTAGTTGCAGGTGAAGTTGAAGATTTCTCCATGGTGGACAGGATTTTGGTTGGGATATCACAATATCTCTTATATTATTAATGCATCTATATATTTGGTAAAGGGTGGAAGGCTCGGCCTTATGCCTGGTGTTTTGTTCCACTCTTGCCGCCCTAGTTTCCGTCATACCGGTGTTATGTTCCCGGATTTTGCGTTCCTAACGCGGTCGGGTGATTTATGGGACCCCCCTGACAGTTCGCTTTGAATAAAACTCCTCCAGCAAGGCCCAACCTTGGTTTTACCATTTGCCTCACCACCACCTACCTTTCCCTTGGGAGTAATTAACCCAAGGGTCATCTTTATTTTAGCCCCCCCGGGCCAGTGCTTGTGTAAGTGTTGGTCCGAACCGAGCAGCCTGCGGGGCCACCTCGTGGCAACTCGAGGGCTGGTTTTACTCGTAGCTTGACTTATCCGGTGTTGCCCTGAGAACGAGATATGTGCAGCTCCTATCGGGATTGTCGGCGCATCGGGCGGCTTTGCTGGTCTTGTTTTACCATTGTCGAAATGTCTTGTAAACCGGGATTCCGAGACTGATCGGGTCTTCCTGGGAGAAGGTCTATTCCTTCGTTGATCGCAAGAGCTTATCATGGGCTAAGTTGGGACACCCCTGCAGGGTTTAAACTTTCGAGAGCCGTGCCCGCGGTTATGTGGCAGATGGGAATTTGTTAATGTCCGGTTGTAGATAACTTGACACCAGATCCAAATTAAAACGCATCAACCGTGTGTGTAGCCGTGATGGTCTCTTCTCGGCGGAGTCCGGGAAGTGAACACGGTCTTTGGGTTATGTTTGACGTAAGTAGGAGTTCAGGATCACCTCTTGATCATTGCTAGTTGACGACCGTTCCTTTGCTTCTCTTCTCGCTCTCATTTGCGTATGTTAGCCACCATATCATGCTTAGCCGCTGCTGCAACCTCACCACTTTACCCCTTCCTTTCCCATTAAGCTTTGCTAGTCTTGATACCCATGGTAATGGGATTGCTGAGTCCTCGTGGCTCACAGATTACTACAACAACAGTTGCAGGTACAGGTTATGCGATGATCTTGACGCGAGAGCGATGCTTGCGTGCGTTGAGTTCTTCTTCTGCTTCTTCTTCGATCAGGGGATAGGTTCCAGGTCGGCAGCCTGGGCTAGCAGGGTGGATATTGTTTGAGTTTCTGTTTATGATTCATCCGTAGTCGGATGTTGATCTCTTGTATGATGATATTGTATTCATGTGGCATTGTGTGCCTTTTGTATGTATCCCTATCTATTATGTAATGTTGATGTAATGATATCCACCTTGCAAAAGCGTTCCAATATGTGGGTCTATCCTTGGTGGGACCTTCGAGTTCCTTTTGGATAGGGTCGCATATTGGGCGTGACAAGAGTGCTCCCTCCGTACTGAGGAGCACACCGCGGCCCTTGCAGCAGAAGTACAGAATAGCCTTCTTAGGCAAAACCTCAATTCAGCAATAAATCCCTCGGACACTGTCAAGCGGGTCCGAGCTACTCTGGAATAGGACTATCCGGCTCATCCAGAGCTCAGCTAGCAATCCGGCCTTCGTCCCAACCCCAATAAAGCGATGAAATTCGTGCCGCGCGTACACAACTACGCACTTAAAATACCATGGGCACGGGCGGAGGCACGGCTAGACCGCGGTCCACAATGCGGCTCAACCGCCCCCGGATCTGCATACCTTCACTTTTTCTCTTTCTTTCAGGGTTTTTCTCCTCTCAAGGCTTTTTATGATAAAACTGATCACCGGCCCATCGTGGGACGGATACACCAAGAAAGCTAGGGGCTTGGACGTACAAGGGAATACTCAGGTGGTCTCTACTAACGATCGTCATACTTGTTTTAAACACCTGCACACAGCTCGCTCTTGGTCGTGGCATGTTAAATAGTCTTATTCGCTTATTGCACTACTTTGTACAGATACGCCTTGACGTATCAAACAACTTACAATGAAAAATAATCTGTAGCGTCTGCTCATTACTTAAATTTTCCTTGTCTATTCATTTTCAATTGCACCCGTACATTCTGGTATGCCTTAATTCGCCAGGGGCTTCATTGCACCCCATAACACGGCAAGAAAGACCGAACACTTTACAGTACAGTTCGGCACCCCAAACTTATAGCATTATATGCATCAGCTCCGAATCATGTCTTTGGTCAATAGTTGGGTTGCCTGGCTCCTGTGCTTGCTACCTTACATTCCGCTATATTGGCTAGGGTAGTAAAGGGAGACCTACTGCGATTGTGTCCTGGTTCTTCCAGACGAGCACCTCAGTAGAGAAAGCCGAAAACTGACTATCATGATGCGGCGAGAGCTGGTCAGCTGTTCGAGAGGTTTTCAAATCATTAGAGATTTTTTCTGCTTTATTCGAGGAATTGGTTTTTGTCCGATTAGGCGCGTATAGCGCCCCAACTCCGGCCTTCCGAATACCAAGGGCTACGCCAAAATTTAAAATTATAGAACTCCTATGGCTAAGTGAGGTTGATAAAGTTGTATAGTCTGATTGCCTTGTTCTCTGCGCTAAACACCTCCTTAAAGGACCAACAATTTGGATAAAGAGTGTTTAGATTTATCCCGAACACCCCTGTACTAGCTACGTGGGCGCAGAAGCCGACGACTGGCCAACTCTCAGATTTTATAAACAGCTGCACAGGAGGTAAAATTTAAAATAAGAAGCATTATATTACATAAAGACCTCGTTCCATATTACAGGACAGGATAAAGTAATGCTTTCATGGGAAATGGTATCCTTGGCACATTGCTCCGCCATAAGGCGGGATCCCTCCATGACACTGTCATAGTACTTCTCGGGCTTGCGATGCTCCTTGCCCGTGGGCGGACCCTTGGTCATCAACTTCATGGCATCCATCTTCGCCAGTGCGTCTTGGCACGGGCGAAAGCCATCCGCGCACCTTCAATGCAGACCGACTGCTTGACGGCATCAAGTCGAGGGCAGGCACTGACCAGCCGCTTCACGAGTCCGAAGTAGCTACTGGGCATGGGCTCGGCAGGCCATAGCCAGACTATTAGGTCCTTCATGACTAGTTCGGCCGCCTTGTGTAGCTCGACCAACTGTTTTAGCTAGTCGCTAAGGGGCACCGGATGTTCTGATCCAAGGTATTGAGACCAGAACAACTTCTCCATAGAGCTCCCTTCTTCGGCTCGAAAGAACTCTACAGCATCTGATATGTTGTGTGGTAGATCCGCAAACGCTCCTGGAGAACTCCAAATTTGGGTAAGTAAAAGGAACGTTTCCTTCACACACTTGCTTTGCATAATAAAAGCCTTACCCGCCGTGATCTTCTGGGCCGCCTGGATTTCCTGGAGGGCACTCTGGGCTTCGGCTCGGGCATCTTGCGTGCTCTGGCGGGCCTTGGCAAGTTCGGACTCTTGAGTCTTCGAATCACGCTCCAAGGACTCGTACTTTTTGATGGCGTCCTGGAGCTCTTGCTGGACCTCGCTGACCCGGGCCTCCTGCTTCTCGCGCGCGGCGTGTTCCTTAGCCTCTTTGTCCTCGGCCTAGGCCAACGCCTTCTTGAGGGCCGCTACTTCAGTCGCGGCCCCGAATAAAGTTCATGACACTTTAGTCAGTACGAACTTTTCATCCTTCCTAAATATAAAGCACTGGTTAGTGCATACCTTGGTTGTCCTCCAGCTGCTTCTTCCCGAGGCCAAGTTCTTCCTCGGCCCGCTCCAGATTCCGCGTCAAGACGGAGACCTCTGCAGTATGAGTGGCAGCGGCCAGCAGCAACGCCTGCTTATTCACATAGACATGTTATGTTAGACTCCTGCGAAAATTATTTTGATGCTCTGTTTGGTTTTTCTTTCCGGACACCGGACAGAGCATCAGTGGCTACTGTCTACAAGGTGATATTATTTTACAACTATATTACTTACCTCAAAGCCTGTTAAAAGGCTAATGCAGGTTTCGGTTAGTCCATTTTTGGCGGATTGGACTTTCTCAATCACCATACTCATAAGAGTACGGTGTTCTTCCATAATAGAAGCGCCTTGTAGCACTTCCAGCAATCTATCCGGTGCCTCTGGATGGACAGAGGTCACCGGTGGAGGTGGCTTGCCCCCCTCGCTCGGGAGAGGCTGCCTGCCTGAATCCGGAGCCACTTGGGTTTTCGGAGCTGTATTCGGCTGAGGGTCGAAATGGATGCGGCCCCCATCGTCGGGGTCCATAGGGGTCTTTCCCCCATGTACTCGGCAATCGGGGTTTTGTCCTCCGGCATCACTGGAACGGTCTCCCCTTGGCCCGATATCCTTCGAGACAGCACGGTGTTGTCCGTGGCCTTGTGGGAGGTGGCCGTCGGAAGGGACCCGTTGTTCATCACCGACAGGTCCAGCGACCCCTCGAAAGAGGAGGATAGCTCGATGTTGGACTGGCCGGACTGCAGATGCATGGTCTAACACATTAAAAACGATAAAGTGAAAAGACCGGAAATATTACCATATCCGGATACTTACGATTTGGCCAGGGGCTTGACCCTGGGCCCCCACTCCCCGCTGCTGTTGGTGGCTGCGGCGGAGTAGTCCGAAGGGAGATATTCCCCTTCTTGGATGCCTCGGCCTCCCCATGTGTGGAGGCCTTCCTCTTCTTTTTCCCCCAGTGGGGGGGCGGGTCTTCTCCTCCTCCTCCACTCTGGTCCCCTTGGCTGCCTTCTTGGCTTTCTTCTCCGGCACCTCATAAGGCGCCGGAAACAGCATCTTCGTCAGAAGAGGCATTTCTGGATCTTCGGGTAGCGGAGCCGGACATTCAATCTACTCCGCTGTCGTTACCCAGGCTTGAAAGATTGGCATGGAGGCTTAGGTTCCTCCCACAGATATGCCGGTAAAAGATATACCTTGCAAACATAAAAGAACTTACCGGATTAGCCCGGCGTTTTGCGCTAAGCCCGCGATCTTCGGACATGGGCGGTGGTACCTCGCCGGCCTTAAAAAGCACCTTCCAGATGTCTTCATGTGTCATAGCAAAGAGCTCCAGCAGCGTCTAGTGCTTGGCCGGGTCGAGCTCCCACAAATTACAAGTCCGTCTCTGGCACGGAAGAATCCGGCGGAAGAGCATGACCTGGACCACGTTGACAAGCTTGATTTTCTTGCCTATCATGTTCTGGACACATGTCTGGAGCCCAGTTACTTCTTCTGCTAAGCCCCAGGCTAAACCCTTCTCTTGCCAGGAGGTGAGCCGCATGGGGACTCCGGATGGGAATTCGGGGGCCGCCACCCAGTTGGTGCCACGTGGCTCGGTGATGTAGAACCACCCCGATTGCCACCCCTTTATAGTCTCCACAAAGGAGCCTTCAGGCCAGGTGACATTGGGCATTTTGCCCACCATGGCGCCTCCGCACTCCGCTTGTTGGCCGCTCACCACCTTTGGCTTCACATTGAAGGTCTTCAGCCATAGGCCGAAGTGAGGTGGGATGCGGAGGAAGGCCTCACACACGACAATTAATGCCGAGATGTTGAGGATGGAGTTGGGGGCCAAGTCGTGGAATTCCAGCCCGTAGTAGAACATTAGTCCGCGGACGAGCGGGTGGAGGGGGAATCCCAGCCCGTGGACGAAGTGGGAGAGAAACACCACCCTTTCTTGGGGCTCCGGGGTAGGGATGATCTGCCCCTTGGCCGGAAGCCAATGAGCGATGTCTATGGACAAGTACCCGGCCTCCCGGAGCTTCTTGATGTACTCCTTCTTGACGGAGGAGGCCATCCACTTACCTCCGGCTCCAGATCCGGACATGATTGGAGCGCTTTTTGGCGGAAGAGATGGGTGCTTGGGCGCTGGAGCTCGAGAATGAATGAGCAGAGGAAGAAGAGGGCGTGGGTGAAAGAAGGGAATCTTTATCCCTTTATAAAGGCAGTAAAAATCATGCACCCCCCACTCGCCCTAAAACTCGCTTATTTTCCAAGCGTCGTGCCGATGGCACGGTTAGGTTACCCATGCCCGCATTGATGAGAATACCTTGATAAGGGGACACGATCTCTGCCTTGACAAGACGTGCCAATGAAACCGCGCCTCAAAATACGGAGGGGCAGGATAAAATGGTTCGAATAAAGACCGGGCCGTGGCATGATGTCACGCTATAAGTTGTCAGCAGATAGGACTCGTGGGATATTATTCTCTCTACAGTGGTATGTGGAATTTGTTTTCGCAGAGCCGGACATGATTCTTATGTTCAAGATCCACTTTGGAGTATTCGGAGAAGGAACCCGCCTTGCAATGCCGAAGACAATTTGCGCGTCGGACTCATCGTCATTGAAGCCTGGTTCAGGGGCTACTGAGGGAGTCCTGGATTAAGGGGTCCCCGGACAACCGGACTATATGCGTATGCCGGACTGTTGGGCTATGAAGATAGAAGATGAAAGACTTTGTCTCGTGTCTGGATGGGACTCTCCTTTGCGTGGAAGGCAAGCTTGGCGATTCAGATATGAAGATTCCTTTCTCTCTAACTGACTCTGTGTAACCCTAGCCCCCTCTGGTGTCTATATAAACCGGAGGGTTTAGTCCGTAGGACAACAACAATCATAATCATAGGCTAGCTTCTAGGGTTCAGCCTCTATGATCTCGTGGTAGATCAAATCTTGTAATACTCATATCATCAAGATCAATCAAGTAGGAAGTAGGGTATTACCTCCATTGAGAGGGCCCGAACCTGGGTAAACATTGTGTCCCCCGCCTCCTGTTACCATTAGCCTTAGACGCATAGTTCGGGACCCCCTACCCGAGATCCGCCGCTTTTGACACCGACAATGGGGACTCTTCCTAGGTGACATGGCAGCTTGTACACACGTTGTCGGAGGAAACTGCACACTGGGAGCCGGTGCAACAACTGTGGGACAAAAATCAGGTGTAGATGTCTTCTGATAAGATATTCTAGCCGCAACCCCTTCCTTTATGGCCGTGACAGTTCCAGCAGTTGCACGTGGGCCATCTGTGGCAGATGAATGAAAGTCTTCCTTGGCTCTACTGAGCTCTGCAGCATCCACTTCATCACATCCTGAACGGCTATGAGGTATGTCAACAGCATTCCTCATTGAAAGAAGAGCAGGCACAACCTCAGCAGTCCTAGAGAATACCGATTCATCGATACCGGCTCTACCGTTACCTCCAACTATGGTCTGCATGTCTACAATGGGTGGAGATGGATACTTTTGTGCAGCGGAACTGGCAATAATAGTATGTGGTGCAGCGGCAGATGTGGCAACTGGTGGCTCATGTAGAGCTGCGTTGTCGGACGACCCAAGCTTGGAGTGAATGCAGTCTAGTGGGTCTTTCTTCTTGGGTTTGCCCCCATGTGCAACAATCTTCTTGACCCTAAAGTGTAGAACGAACGACAAATAATAAATGCATGAAAATTAGAAACCAAAAAATGTGTACAAATAAAACACGGGAAGGAAAAGAAAATAAAAAAATGATAGAAGAAACGGTATATGCATTCTGATGCAAAACTGCCATCTCTGGTCTGCTTGATTTGCCATGTCTAGATTAACAAAAAACTTAAAAAATGTCTTGCTGAGTCGAAAACCAATACCCAAGTGGTGTGATGTAGTAGTTTCCATGTGTAATATGCAGGAGTTTTCATATGGAATGTGCTAAAGTTGCCATGTACATTTTGCAAAAGATTGGAATGGGCTTAATCACTGATTCTAATGTGAGGTGAAGTTACCATGGGTAACTGATACGTCTCCAATGTATCTTAATTTATGAAGTATTCATCTCATGTTTAAAACAATTTTATATGGTTTTGGTGCACTTTCATATGATTTTTATGGAACTAGTCTATTAACCAAGTGCCCAGTGTAAGTTGTTGTTTTCTGCATGTTTTTGGCTTTTTAGAAAATCCACACCAAACGAAGTCCAAATGCCACAAAACTTTACGGTGATTTTTTGGACCAAAAGAAACCCCTGAAGCTTCGAGGAAGGACCATAAGACTCATGAGGTAGCCACAAGCCTGGGGCCGCGCCCACCCCCCTAGGGCACACCCCTTGAGCTTGTCGGTCCCTTGTGGGCCCCTCTGACGTGAAACCGATGCCAAAAGTTCCTATAAATATAGAAGACCTCAGAAAGAAACCAAGAACTTCCATGCCACTGCCGCAAGCCTCTGTTCCAAAGTTATCTCATCTAGAGGCCTTCTCTGGCACCCTATCAGAATGGGAAATCAACACCGGAGGCCATTTTAATCATCCCGGTGGTCTCCATGGCAAGGAGGGAGTAGTTCACCCTTGGGGCTGAGGGTATGTGCCAGTAGCTATGTGTTTGATCTCTCTCTCTCTCTCTTATGTTTTTGATTTGGCACAATCTTGATGTACGGCGAGCTTTGTTAATATAGTTGGATCATATGGTATTCTTCCCTCTCTATCTCTTGTTGTGATGAATTGAGTCTTACTCTTTGAGGTTTTCTTATGTTGGATTGAATATTTTATTTGATATCACTTGATGTATGTCTTGCATGTCGATACCCGTGGTGGCAATGGGGTAATCTAAGCACACAGGTTGATACACGTTTTCATCTAACTTTCTCTGATAGGAACTTTAAAGTGATTCTTTGTTGCACGTGAGTGAATGTTATATGATTCAATTATGTTAGCACTGTTGAGGAATTGCACTAGTGAAAGTATGAACCCTAGGCCTTGCTTCCAATCATTGCAATATTGTTTGTGCTCACTTTTTCTACTTGCTAACTTGTTGTTTTTATAATTTTAGATTACAAAAACCTATGTCTACTATCCATACAAAACTTGTATCACCATCTCCTCGCCGAACTAGTGCACCTATAAAATTTACCATTGTATTGGGTGTGTTGGGGACACAAGAGATTTCTTGTATTTAGTTGTAGGGTTTTTTGAGAGAGACTGTCTTCATCCTACACCTCCCATAAATTGATAAACCTTAGGTCATCCACTTGAGGGAAATTTGTTGTTGTCATACAAAACTCTGCGCTTGGAGGCCCAACAGAGTCTACAAGAAATAAAAGTTGTGTAGTAGACATCAGTAACATACAAGAGTTGCCATGTGGGATATACTGAAGTTGCCATGTGCATTTTGAAAAGGATTGCCATGTGCTACACCACTGATGTGGTGTAAATTAAAAAAATTGCCATGCATAGTAAACAAGAACTGCCATGTGGAATATACTGAATTTGCCATGTGTATTTTGACAAGGATTGCCATGTGATACACCACCGAGTTAGATGCCAAATAGAGAGAGGAAGAAAAAGCACCTCCTGGTTGTTTTCCTCAAGTCCTCCAGAACAACAGGATCCCCGATGTTGGACGACGCTATGCGAGGAGACAAGAGTGTGGTCGAGATGCCAGCCATAGTGGGTGGCAACTTCTTCAACCGGACAGAAGCATGAGAAGGCGTATCCACATGTTTGTGCTTTGTTGCTATACCACCAGCGGTCGCCTCACTGGACTCGAAAAACATAGGCAAGAGAGTAAGAAGAAGAGTCAGGGCCTATTACAGGCGAAAACATTGGGAAATGATGAAAACATGTGTCAAAAGGAACAAAAACCAAACCTACTCCAAGCAACAACAGGATCAATCCTAAGCCTCTTGCCGGCAGGGACCTGAGAGTCATCCTCTGGCACTCTTCCCCTTTTTCAAAGTAGAAAACTGGTGTCACTTGCGACACTGGAAGAATTTTGTCCCCTGGATGGGGGAACAACCGGTGAAGCCTTGTCAGTAGGAGATCCATCTTGAATTTCCTGAGATTGATCATGGCCAATGTCCTGGTGCACATTGTCCATCTGTTGTCTTCTTCCTTGTCAAGACTAGCACCATCACCACCAAATCCAGCACTGAACAACTCCTCCATTGTATTGCGGAGCTCCTGAGAATTGTTGTCAGCGTGCCGGCCACGGCAACCAGTTGGATGATATGTGCGTTCTCCAACTAAAGAAATGAAATTCCTGGCAACTGCATCACCATCAGCACCCAACAATGTCGTCCAACACTGAACCAATTTCCCAAGAAGGTTGCTCATGCTAGACGCAAACTAGCCGACAAGATGCTCGACAAAACCCCTCGGCTGGCTTGGACAAACAAAAACAGATGCACCCGTTAGGAAAGGGGGGAGGGGGAGAAGGAATCAAAAAATGCCAGATGGCATGGATCATGTAACTATGTGTGTGAAAGATAGCATGTCCGAATTACCTCGAGGGAACAAGATGGACCTGAATGCACATCCAACCATTTGGTGAAATTATGTGGGCCACCAAAGAAGTTGTAGTCAATAGAATGCTTTGCCATTAGCTGCGGATACCGGCAAGAGGTCAGTGGTACGAAAATAAATAATGGTAAATTATAAAAGTAAAAAGAGGTTGTAGGCACATAGGGAGTAAAAAAGATGGATCGCACGTATGTGGAAAAACAAAATGCCATCTGCAGTCTACTATTTTCTCCGTGTGCGCGCTTGTAGACTTGCCATGTGGATTGTGTAGGAACTGGGGTTGCCATATGCATTTCTGAGTTTAACTTGACTGATACACAAATTTGCCATCTCCATTGTGAAATTAATGTTTAAAAAACATGTGCATTAAACTTCAAAGTGCCATGCATGATCTAACTGATTTGCCATGTTCTCATAATTAAATTTTGAAAATTTTAAAAGTTGGCTTGAGGAGTTTACAACATTTGCCGTACATTATGAACTATAGTTCACGTGTGGAGTGTGTAGAAAAGATGCCCATCTAATTTTGCAGTTGACATGTGTGCGGTAAAAAATAGATTTCCCATTAGGAATATGTTAAAGTTGCCATGAACATTCTAATATGATTGCCATGTGAAAAAGTGGAAGTTGAAGGTGAAAATAACAACAACAAAGTAAAGAACTATCCATGAAATGGGCAAAAGGAAAAGAGAAAGCTAACCTGGAGTTTGCCATACATTGTGTCGGATATCCTATCTGCAAGAAGGACAACCTTGACCACATCGTAATTCCAAGCATGGACGACAAACTTATGTGGAGGAAGCGGGCCTCCTAACTCAACGAGGTTGACACTAGAGATGTCAAGCTTGTCAATGTACATAAGTTGTAAGAACACGGCCAAAAAATGGGGGGAAAGGGGAAACATTTTAGTATACATTGGGTGAATCATTGAAGAATGGGAATAGAAAAAAAGCACATATGACGCAATGTTTTGGAAGAAATAGGAGACATGAGGTAGAAGATTTGTCGCGTGGGTAGTGCTGCATTTGACATGTGGTAAAAGTAGGTTTGCCATGTGCAGACTACTATATTTGCCATGTGGGTGGTACTAAATTTTTCATATTTCAAATGATGTAGTTGCCATGTATGAAGTACTCCCTCCGTCCGGAAATACTTTCTTAGAAATGGATAGATACATCCATTTTATCCATTTCTAGGACAAGTATTTCCGAACGGAGGGAGTATTATACTTGACATGTCTGATATTCTATATGTGCCATGTATGTAATACTATAATTGCCATGAGTTGCAAACTATATGTAAAAATTTAAACATTGTTACAATCACAATGTGGGAGAATAAAATGAAGTTGACATTTGAAAGGTGTTTTGTGTGACTTGTGGTCATGACCAAAAAAATGCCATGTCTGGGCCACTGTATTTGCCATATATGCACTACTGTAGTTGCCGCATTTGATCTATTAGAGTTGCCATGTGGTATCTGCTAGATTAGCCGTGTGGGATGCGCTAGATTGTGAAGAAAGAAATAATGTGCCATGTGTAAACATTTAAAAAAACACTAACCATTAGGTAGAGGCGGCAACCCTTGTAGTACATCTTTTTGGCGAAGGCGTCATGAAGGAAGCAGCAGTGAACTTACACCAATTCATGTTTTTACATCTTTGAACTTGTCCTACAAATTCAAAAAGGACATCATGCGCGGTTAAAAAACAAATTGAAAAGATATGTTAGTACATGACAACAAAAAATACAAAATTAAAGAGTACCAAGATAACGAGAATGTACCAGGATAGAAAAGCATCTGCTGCTTGGGGGAAGGGACGTGGTAGGCGCAAATATGGATGAGATCAGGTACATTAAGAGCTTCATCTTGAAGACCTCCCCGTGGATTTTCATAGTAGCCAAAGAATTCTCAAGGGAAGTCTTGAAAGGCATGGATTGCTCGCCGGGAAACAATCACGGGACCAAACATTCCTCAACATTGTTGTCCACCTGGTAAGGGACATCGATCCCGCCATGGGGGACACCCAAAGTGTAATAAACACAGTCCTAATCCAAAGGGATCCTTCCACGTCCTGGAATAACAAATTCCCCAGAAGCAGGGTCATAAATCTCCCCGAGCCAAGTTTGTGCATTGGACATCCATCAAAGCCCGCATCCCCATCTCTGCATTAGTTGCCTTCTTCTCCTCGTTGAATCCTTTATTCAGTTCAGTCAGCTTTTCTTACAAACCTCTATTGCGTGGTTTCTTCTTCTAGAAACAATTGACAAGAGTACAAAATGAAGGTCATCAGAAAGAAAAACTTAAAACTTGACAAGATGTGCATTTCAAAAAAGAAATAGAATGTATGTTCCTCTACGAGTATGCAATGTGTGAGAGTGTGGTTCTCTGAAAAGGTATAGGGGTTGTGGTTGACATGTGTCATGTGCTGGAATTGTCATATAAAGTAATATGTAGTAACCAGGTGCAATGTGCTAAAATTGCCATGTGGTAGCTACTGTATAGAAAGCTTGAAGTCTCGAAGGGTAGTTTCCATATGCATTGTGTTCTAGTTGCCATGTGCAATAACAAAATGTTATCATGTTCAATCTGCTAAAATTTCCACAATGGAGGAATAAATTGTCAGGGGTGCGATGAAAGCAAGAACTTCCTTGCCGTCTTTTTTGCCACCAGCCACATCATTCTGTGGCGGCTCCATGAAGTCGTCGTCTTCATCTTCATGGTGGTTGCGAACCATGATGTTGTAAAAAGAACAAAGGCACAAAAAGGCAAAAGGAAAGAATGTTTAGAAAGTTGCCATGGTGTTAGTCAGTACTATGGCAACAATTGTGGTTAAGATCCTGGATCAGATTAGGCTGTCATGCTTATTGATCGGTCACACGACAAGTAAATAGGTTCTTGTGAGTAATAAGTTGTACGCTCACACTAAAGTAACCCATCGTAACAGCATGAGAAATGTGGCATTACCAATATGACTGAACAACATAGCAATTTTGTTGGAAACAACATCGTACATAATGAAAAAAACGGCTACATTTCCCATGGTTATGTTCACTGGCATGGCAGTTAATGCATCTTGGTGCAGACGAAGTTGCCATGTTCTCAGTATGTGAGTACGGCCAGTGTTTAGAATATGGCAAATGGAGAGGTGCTAAAAAGTTGCCATGTTTCTGTTCCCTGGCATGGCGATTGATGCATCCTGGTCTAGAGAAAAGTTGCCACGGACTCAATTTATGAGTACGGAAAGTGTTCAGAATACGACACATGTAGAGTGGCTAAAAATTTGCCACGTGTATGTCTGACAGCATGGCAGTTGATGGATCCTGGTATAGAGAAAATTGCCATGTTCTTATGAAAGGAGTACGACAAAGTGGCATAGGGAGAGTTGCCATGTATATAGTTAGTAAGAGCATCTCTAGCAGACCCCTTACAAGGCTAGCCCATATAAGGGGTTTCCGGTTCACGTTTTCCCTCTTATAAGGGGGGGATTTGGCTACAGCCGAGTAGAAACCTTATATGAAATTGTAAATTTGAAAAAAAATTGAGCGAGAAGTGAACAAGAAACAGTAGAGATGATCATTCATACATACATATAATAGAGATGATCATTCATACATACATATAGTTCATCGATTACATATTGCGCGTCGGCCTACCCTAACCCTAAACTAGCCAAAATGGGGCTCACTAAAGCCTTGCGGGTGCAACGGCGACGCTGCGGCGATCACTCGTCATCGTTGTCGAAGGTGAGGTCAATGTACATGGAGTCTTGTGCTTCGGCTTCATGGTGCCACGCCTCCTCCTTCTCCTCAAACTCCAGTGCCTTGATGAGGTCCTGCTAGAGCAGGACGTTGTTGACCTCCTTGTCCCGGTGGCGGTGCTGCACCACCTCCTCCTCCTCCCGCGCACTGCGCGCGAGAATTTCCGCCTCGATGACGGCCGCCTCGGAGGAGGGAGGTAGTCCTCTGGCCCGACGACGCCGGCGCGCGGCCGCTCCACCTCGTGCTCCCTCCTCACCGCGCGGAGCGGCAAGCGATCCTCCGCCTACCTCTTGACGAGTGACAGCGGCGTGCATGAGCTGCACGCACTGGAGGAGCTACACGCGTCGTACGAGCAGCCCGCGCCGGAGAAGAGCCGAGCCTGCCGCGGGTCGTACTCCTCCGTTTTGCTGCGGAGAAGGGGCGACGACGGCTCAAGGCCACGGTTGGCGTACCGCCGGGCGGACCGCTTCCTCGCTACGTTGGAGATGACGCAACGCTTTCTCTCGGGGTCGTCGCCACTGCGTCGGCCAAAGATCCACATCTCGCCCCACATAATAGCGGATCGGTGGGCCGGGCGGCGGATTTATGTCACTGACGGTGAGAAATCATAGGCGGGGTGTGGAATCGCGACGGCAGGGGGATAGGGTTTCGACCTATATAGCGGCCGCGGACCCGGATATATACTGCGCGGGAGGGGGGGTTGTTTCCAGGCCACTGTAATTTTTTTACGGGTCGGGCTGACTATACAGGGTCTGGTCTGGCCCAAAAATCAGGTCAATCTCGTATAGTCACTAGAATTGTACGGTCCGCACGGTTTTAAGGGGTCTGCAATAGATGCTCTAACAAGGCTAAATGATGAGTTGTGGTTGAACAGGAATTGTCATGTTCTTATTAAAAATGTAAGGAATCTACAAATTATGACAAAAAACGCAGGTAACGTGGCATGCCCAACACTAGTACATAACATGATAGTTTTAGTTGAAAACAAAACATGTGTAGTGTTGGGGAAAACAGAATAAAATTGCCATGGCAATATGATGTAGCATGGCAACTGATGCATTTGTGGTTTAGACAAAGTTTCCATGTCTGCTAATTGGAGGAACGGAAAAACGTGTATTTGTTTCATGTCAGGGATAGTTGCCATGTTGCCCTGAAGAAGCATGACAAGTAAGGGTTTGTGGATATGAGGAAGTTGCCATCTACTAACTAAGCAGTACAGCAAAAATATTAAGGTATTGATTCAGAAGGAGTTGCTTTGTTCGCATTCAGCAACATGGAAATTATGTAGGTTTCTAGTTACAGGAAATTGCCATGGTATTTCACAAATTGTGATGATCAAACACAGTATTCTACATAAATTCAAACGAATATTTGTGCCAAAAAAAGCAATCTAAATCTAGGGGTTCATACAAAACGAACATATCATGTTATGTGTCTGCAGATTTACACTATGAGAAACCCCAACGACGAGCCCAGGGCTAGGTAGCACGCGGGGATTGACCACCCCCCCCCCCCCCCCCCCCCCCCCCATGGCAACGGGAAACGGTCACCCGTACCATTCCGTTGCGGATTCGACAAGGAACCACCGCGGAAAACAGAGGAGCGGCGTGGAGCAATACCCTGAGGCTGCGGGTGGAGCTTCCCGTGGCTGAAATGCCAAATCCGCGTCGAACCTATCTACGCGACGGCAACTCCCATCGGCGGGAAATGAGAACCCTCCCCCATCCACCGCTGATTCACCATGGAATCGCCACTGGAGCACAAAGGGGGAGCGGCAAGGGTTTCGCGCGATTACCTTTGCGTGACTTCAAAGTCTCGCCATGATGCAGTGCTGCATGGACTCCCAGTAACAGCAACCGGCCTTCGCGGCCCTTCCACCGCGGTTTCGCCGGAGAGTTGACGTGAAATCGCCTCGGTGTTGCCGAACTGTCACGAGGATGGAGAAGGGAATGGAGTGGAATACGGGTGGAGGAGAAGTGGAGGTGAGTGGGGCGATTAAAACGGCTCCGTGTTGGAATAACCGCGGGCTGGTGGCTGTGCGACGCCATTCGGGCGAGCAGCAATTCCCCCGCACGCCGATTCAAGTAACCGCAGGTGGTGGTCGTGTGAGACGACATTCGGGCGAGCAGCAGTTTCACCACACGCCACTCCATGATGACGTGGCACTCGACCCAAGGGGAATTGCTGTAAGATTCGTGCAGGCAGAATGAACGTGGATGGATGCGTTTAGACCATGTTCCTTCATGCCACACGTGTGGCACTTATCAGGTGGGTATAATTTTGAACCAAACCTTTTAACCTTTGATTATTTTTCGTAGTAATAATATCTCAGGGTTTGCAACCAAAACTTGGTACTATACGACCATTAACTAAAATATGTCTACGGTTGACTAGTTGGCGGGCCCCAACATTCGCTTGAAGACAAATACTATCGAAAAAGGATATTATCCAAATTCATTTCTAGTAATTGTAGTAAAACCTGGCTTGTTGACATTCTTGCTTTTCTAGTGATATGTACATATCTAAGTAATTGTCCTTCTGTCAGACCATAATGAAAACGCAATTTCTGTTTTTCTTGAAGACAACCCTCCGTCCCATAATATAAGAGTGTTTTTTACACTAGTATAGTATCAAAAATGTTCTTATATTATGGAACGGAGGGAGTACAATATTGCTCCTTTTTTCCATAATTGAATTTTTTTTTTAAGATTACTTCCGGATTTAGGTGCTTTCTAGTTAGTCCTGGTAAATTTGATCCTTAGTATGGAAGTAACACTTTTTTAAATGGATCAAATCTGCTTTAGTATGGAAGTATTATAAAGGTTGATAATCCCAAACATAAATAAATAAAAGTACATCAAAATTTGGACCATCGAACAACCACTGCCGCGCGAGAGCTAGTCATCGACGCGTCGATTTCGCCACTCATACCGAAGCTGGCTTGACCTTGTCGATGACATCCAAAAAGCACTCGTGCACGTATCTCTAGGGACTAGTGCCCTGGAGAAGTAGTCGTCGTTGAACCTTTAAATCAATCCAAAGAATCTGACACCAAATCTCGTCGTCACTTACGCATGATGAGAAACCCTAACCTCGTCGCCCCGAAGAGCTGGAGGAAGCTACGAAGCTCAGTCTAATCCGTCCCACCTGGTCAACTTGAGAAGGATCGGAATCTGGAAGACAGAGTCGAAGAAGAAGTGTCACGATTCGTCCGAGCGCTGCCTCTGCAAGGACTGAAACCCTAACCTATCTATTAGCCGAAGCCAACGGATCAGGATTCCCCACCCCACCACCGACCGCCTCCGCCGAAGGGGGGGCGAGTCCACAGGCTCATCGAGGGAGGAAGGCTTTGCACTACCACCTTACGAGAGGGAAAAAAAGACATGATCACCCATTTCAAGTCTAGAAATTGAACCTGGATGATTAGGTTTCACCATAAGAAACCTGACCATCTGATGAGAAGACGCGAGTCATCAGTATCACTTTTGTGTTGCTTTTTAAATTTCTGCGTTTCATTGTGTCTGTTTTTATTGCGTGACAGATACCTTCTTTTTCATTGATCTGTGTTCGTTTTGTTTTGCCTGGAGGTGTTAAGTGCGGCTAGTGATAGAGAAACGATGAAAGGTCGGTATCTATCGTGCAAAAGTAATCATGAACCAGGCCTAGGTCTAGACTGGCATTATTAACGCCAACATGTGCTGAATCATGGAAGGGGCCAGGCGTACCAATCCTGACCTGAGGGAGACACCATAGTCGTTAGCAATCGATTATGGCTTTACAGGTCAATCGATTATGTTATTGCTCAACCGCGTCAATGATAGAGATGCTCCAAATGTCAAACACTGTACCACATCCTACCCCTGCCTGGGGAGAGCAAATATACAAACATTTTTATATCCCAGTTCCCAAAACCACTTGCGCCCAAGCTTATCCGGATCGGTGACCAACGGCGTTAATTAACTACACTGCGAGAATGGAAAACAAAATCCAGATTCAGCACCCAACAGAAGAAATATCATGCAAGGGAAAACAAAGGCGGCTCTTCTGATAAAAATTATACTCTGCCTTGGGCACATTGTACTTGTACACATGAGGGAATTGCACTGCTCCAACGAATTAGTAAACTAACAAGGCACACACTTTTTACACTGGCAGATTGTTGAGGCAGCCACCATGATGTGCCACCAGATAACCAATACAAACCTGACTGCTGTACTACATACATACCAACCTACCGAGCAACAGCTTCCCCGTTCCACATCTAGCCCACTTTGCCCCCAAAAAAGGGGCAAAAGGCTTATTATTGTCCACCAGTATCACTACCTGCGTAAATGGTCACCTGAGACAAGCTCTTATTCACTGTACTCTGACGAGTATGAGGTCGCGCCTTCATCTTCATCTGCATTCACCTCAACTCCATCACCACCATCATCCCCATCATCACCTATATCATCATCCTCGTCCATCTCATCATCAACATCAGCGGAAGCATGGTTCACGTCGTATTCTTCCTCGTCGCCCTCTCCGTCCCCTTCAGCGTCTTCATCATCATCCTCGGTCTCATCATCCATCATGACATGGGCATGGGGTCTCAACCCACCAGAATAGGCTCTCGAGTAATCTGGAACCTGCTCCTCATACTCCTCATCCATGGGCTGGCCGTTTTCCCCGTTGTCTTCTGATTGATCTGATTCGGATTCAGAGCTGTTCTCGTCACCATCACCTTGGATGTACGGTCTTCTGCTCTCCAAGCCCCACTCTTCTGCACCTGAGCTTCGTGGAGACTCCTCAACAGCAGAAGGCTTCACATTGCTAAGCATGCTGAAGCTTCCCAACAGATTAGCCTTTGGAATCGATCTGCCTCTGCCCTCAGATGATGGCTGCCGAGGCCTAACTGTTCGACGTCCGCGCCCACGGCCACGGCCACGGACACGGCCTCGACGTGCGTTCTTTCTTGGGGCTTTCTCATATGCAGCATCCTCATCCATAAATTCAATCCTAGATGAGCTGCTAATACCTCTTGGGATCCTTCCACCTCGACTTCGACCTCTTCCTCCCCTGCTACCTCCTCTACTTCCTCTTCCACGACCCCTGCGGCCACTACTGGGAGGCCCCCTTGCATCATACAGGTCAAAACCAGTTGGTTCCAGCGGCTCTAGATCTTGTGCCTTCTTAACAACAGTATACCTTGATGCAAGCTTCTGCAGGAAGGGAAAAATAATCACACAGCTAATGGTAGCATTAAACATGAGAAGCAACGTACATGTCGTACAAACAAATCATCGACTTGAACATTTGATGACAATACATGATTTAATTCATATGTATAGTAGAGCAAGAAGGTGCAAAGCAAGCGAGAGATGAAGTAGAAAGTCCGGTACGTCTGAATACTTTTTCAACGATAGTACGCTATTTTATACAGTAGTTACTACTTAAAGTTCAAACAACAAAAGGCAGTATTCTCGAACTTTATCTTACCATGGAATCTCCACCATCTCTCTCCTTCTTTTGATTCTGTACGTATGAAACAGCATAATCAAGGTCTAACATTCTTAATGTGATGGCAGCAGTAGTGTCAGGAACCCATGGAAGTACAGAAGTTCCAGGTAGTGAGGAAGGATTCTGGGAAGGCATATCTTCTGTCTTTGAGTTATTAAGCAATTCATTTGATGTTTCAAAATCAGAAGACAGGTAGCCTCGTCTTATTGCACCTTCTAGCAGAGTCAACATCTGCAAGGGAGAGAAGAACATCAGCACAGATATTATGTGAAAAGGTAGAGAAATGAAATAAGAATGAACCCATCAGTATGCACGCAATTTCAGCATCTGTACTTGAATCGTCTAAATATACCCAGGAAGAGGGTAACAGTAAGAAGCCATGAGTCATCAAAACAAGCTATGTCAGTTTCCAAGAGTATATAGGAAGCCATGAGCGATAAAAACATAGTCCAGTTTCCAAAAGAGAGTAACAGAAGTAATAAGATAGGAAGCCATGAGCCATCAAAACGAAAAGTGTTTATGCCTGTTGCATTAGCATCGCCCTTGGTGCTTCAATTCATGTATGCTAAGGCTGGAGCTAGTAAGAGATGGCATTGCTGGTGAAGTGGTCAAAACTCAAAACCACATGGTTCAAGCTATCATGGTCAGTCAGCTTGATGGTTAATCCTGGTTATGACCAACGCTATTTCAGCAATTTAATAATTACCCACATTCACTGACACAGAACAATGCAGTCTTATTGTCATGAATGTTTCAGGCTGTTTTCTAATAAGGCCTTGACCATCTACCACAACTGCTTCTAGCCAACATATTCAGAGAACAATTAACATAAGGCAATAAATGTTTGCCAAACAAAAAAATCTAACCACATGTCCAGAGTAAGGGAGAAATAAATGCAGAACCTGGAATATTTCCTCGACGGATGTGGTAGAGTGCAACTTCACACCCCAAGATTTCCGATATCCATCACTCCAAAAAGGTTGAAGTGCTTCTGATGGTATCGAAGCCTGTAAAAAAACACCAATATATCATCAAACAGCTACAGTGGACAAGTAAGCTAAATTGAGAAGCAAACAACCAACAGAAACTTCACCTCAATGGTAGCTAACTGCAACTTGAGCAATCTCATTCCAATTGGAACAGAATAGTCTGCAATTTGCATCTTCCAGTTAGGGTCAGTTCTTCTCTTCTCGTCACATTGTGACGTGTGCTCAGAATAATTATAAATGGATTTGAAGGTCTTATGGCAAGACGAGCAGTGCCTTTCTTCTGCTAAGTAAATCTGATAGCAGTAATTACAAGAACGCATCAGTGCAGAGCACCTTTTCTTCCCATACTTCATGGCACATGTCAGTTGGCGATCCCAACATTCGCTCCACATCCATTTTAAAAAACCATCCGCCCTTTTTGAGATAGATATCTTCTCCACATCATTACGTCCAAGCTCTATTTTGAACGAATCAGAATATGTGGTGGCACTATCAGCAGAGACACTGGAAAGAGTACTGCTTGGGCTTCCAAACTCACTACGATAACTTGCACGCATTGTATCAGTAGCTCCATTCTTTAGGTACCTTCCAGCTGATTGTTCAATGGCTGCGCCCTGTTTCCTCTTAATACCTTCCTTAAAGGTTGATTCAACCCTTTGCAGCATCGAGTGCAGTTGTGCCTCCCGGCTGCCACGTGTATCAAGGGAAGCTACCAGAGCATCAAACACCTGCAGTTTTATTACACGGAATATCTAAAGATTAGAGACGATGTGATGGATGCACTATATATATCCTGCTATGGCTGACTGTAAAAGGAACATTGGAGACAGAGGCAAACAGGTTTCAGATTTCTACACGGTATATGCATCTGTGGACACAAAACAGCATTAGGTTATATATTTCAAAAGGTAAGCACAGACTGCATGCAGAGTAAAGAATGTAGATAGTGTAAGGGCAGCCCGGTGCACGTAGCTCCCGCTTGCGCAGGGTCCGACCACTTTGGGTCTTTTGAACGCAGCCTTTCCCTGCATTTCTGCAAGAGGCTGTTTCCAGGACGATGTAGATAGAGTAAATACCGAAATTCAAATGTTCATCTGAAAAGAGGGATTTAGTACAGAACCAACTTCAAACTAGTTAGGTTGAAGTTAAAAGTTAACATCTACGAACTTATAAACAACAAGGGAGTTTCCGCGATTCCTGTGGGAATTTACTGTTTCCTATAAAATAATCCTACATTATTCCAGCACTCTATACAGGGCATAAATGGTTCAAGAAAAATCATACGATCTGAAAGCTAACATCAATCTTCAAAAGTGGACTAGTGCGTCATATTTGAAAAAATATAACACATAGAAAAAAGATAAAACAATAGTACTTGCATACTCTCCAGAAATGTGTTCTGATAACTACAAAAAAATTAAGTGTGCTGTATAACAACTAGGTTAAATCGTACTTGAAAAACTATAACACAGAAAAAAAAGCAGAATATTCATTAGCATAACAACGTATTCTCCGGAATTCTGTTCTGACAAGTAAACTGCAGTTTTGAGTTATATGTACAATAACCAGGTTAGCTCAAATATATACAAACTAAATCAATACCTCCTCTGAGTCAATAACCCTCCAATATCCCTCTCTCGATTCAAAAAAGATTCTTCCTGAACCAGGATCATTTGGTGATGTGGAAGTTGAAAACTGCCAATATCGGTTTCGTCTCCGATCCTGTCCAAGGGGAAGCGATCTGTAAACATACAGCTGCTCTGCTCTATGACCAATATATGATTTCAACTGAGACCGTGTTTTATCGGCATATGCATACTGCTGAGCAGATAAATTATCTGGTGTTGCACTGGTTTCTTGCCCCGTGCCATTCCTTTCATAAGACACATTGCCAGCATTACTCAGTTGATTAAGTATCTCATTATTGTTTGAAGTCCCTGCATTTTCATCATTGTCTATATCAAGATTACGGACTGGAGTTGGAGTAGTCTCTGTGGCATTATTTTCTGGAATAACATCAGCCTTTAAACTCGTGTAAGAATTATACTGCACTTTGCTAGCAAACTCTTCTTTGGAACGTCTTTTATCAAGTTGTGCCTCCGCCCACATTTGTTTTTTTATGGCATTCGCTGCTTCCAAACGTTCCTGCAAGACTCTTATAATCAAGTGTTGCCTAATAAGAAAGTGACAACTGAAAGGATAGTTGAAGGATCTTTACCTCGAGAACAGCTCGAATAGAGTTCCCTTCAGTGGCAACACCAACAAGCGCGACCAATGCATTTAGACGTTCTTCGACATTAAGATCACAATAGTCACCTTCTGCTAGTCCCTGTACCCAAGACTCACCTTGGTTGCTTTCATCGATCTGTGTATCTTCAGGATCACCAGTGATTACCTCGGGATGATCTGATGAAGCTCTGAGAGGTGAAACACTTGAAGTACCTACTGCACTGGAGTCGCCTAAAGAAAGCATGGCGATATCTTTTCGAGATGTAGTAGAACTAATTGGTTGAGTTAATGCAGCATCCAAATCATCTGGATCCCCTTTTACGTCACCAACTTTAGTCGCAGTTGGTATTACACCTTGTGCTTTAACAGCAAGAAGGGGGTCCTTCTCATCTCCTACCTCAATATTCACATCATCACCGTCAGGGTCATCATCACAATCAGATTCCTCGTCTCTATCAACATCATCCACCTCTTTTTCAGCTTCAGAGTCAGACAGCACATTCTGAAAAGCCCTAATTTTTTCACGTGCTGCTGACAGCACAGCCTCAGAATCAGCTGGATCTTTTCTGTAAGGGGACTTTACACAATATGTTGAAGGAGCAGTTCGCTCAAAAAGTTTTGTATCCCTTGACAAGGCAGCAGCTATAGATGCCTCAGGTGTCTTGCTTGTGGTAAGATCTCTCAGTCCAGATTTCTGAACAGAGAAAGAGCAAATAAATCTATTAAATTAGAGATAGAAGAACAGAAGGCATGATAAAGCTAGCATATCTTTATCTGCATACCTGGATTTTCTCTGCAACTTCCAATATTGTGAGACCACTGCTATCTTCAAGAGAAAGCACATGGAAAGCAGCAAATTTTACCGTCCCAGGAGTGAGGCGATGCCGAGATCGACGATGGGTGTAACCTCTCTCTTTCATCAAAGCGGCAGCACGCACGGCTGCTGAACCATTTCGGAGAGCGGATATGACATTCTGACCATCCTGGCCCTATATATCAAATTTTAAATGAATCTTGTTAAAACTCTTCCAGAAGTGTTTCTTGTCATGCACAAGTATAGAGATAGCATACAAACCTCATTTTCATCACGATAAAAAACATCTTCAGCATTCCTTTTCTTCAGTTGAGGTCCAAAACCAGCAGATAAAGCAAACTGCCGTAAAATTTCAGGCCAGGTAAGAAGATTGAGGTGGCGCTGCCAGTTACGTATATTGAATCCCCAAGAATATGCCTGCAAAAAGGTTTAAAATATATAAATCTCATGCAAACAACAAATAATCTGAAGGAACAATCAGAGCTTTCAGGATATCTGCACACACATACCCCTTCAACAATTTGTGGATGGCCACCTCCTGGATTTACCCCCAATGCAACCGACGGAGTTCGGGCGACATCCTCGATATCCTTTATGATAGATTTCAGAAGAGCAACATGCAATTCCCCCAACAACCTTGAATCCTACAAAACAAATCCAGTAAGCTAACTCATGGCGTTACTTATTAGGCTATTATTGCCTTCACCAACAGCTACAAGAAAAGGTAGCCAGGAGAGATGACATCGAACAACTTATGGGTTTAAAAAGAGTGAAGTTACATAGCACCTATGAAATTGATGGAAACAGCAGTAGCCAATAACAAACCAAATTCATGGCAAACATTAGATACAAAAAACCTATCAATGGTTGGTTTGCAAGGTCCATCAGGTCCAAGTTTGATCATCAATGTTTATCAAAAATGTGCTGGTAAATTTATAAATATTAGTGCTGTGATAACTTTTTGCAGCAAACATGTTGATACAAGTTCTTGTGCCCAATATAGCAAGTAAATAATACAAATATATTCACCCCCCTTGTCCCTTTTACTAGAACAGTCCAGGGCAGATAATTACCCTCTCCAAAGAAAACACTTACATAATCATGAAGAGACTGAAGAAACTCATCAAGTGTAACTGAAGAAAGCTCGAGGACATCAGCAAAAGTAATCAAGAATTTCCACACCTGCAATTCATGTAGCAACAGTTTCACTGCAAATATTATCAAGTACACATAACTGAACTATATAACTCGGAATTTAGAATAGCATGCGCATTAGCTTAAAAATTACCAGCAGTTCTATCCGATAGAATGTTAATTGCAAAAGGTGTACTGAGCTAAGCACATAACTAACAGATGAATGTGAACTTACTACATAGTCCAGTAACTAAATGAAGCGTTCTAACTATCTGTTGGCAGTTTGACACTACAACACCTAATGGAAATATCTAAAACAAGATCAGAACATGTCTTTTCAATAAAACAACAAGCTAGTCCTATGCTTCTGGGTTTAATATCTCTTGGGGCAATGGAATGCTAGAATATGGTATGCGTACTCTGGAAAAGAAGTGATCATGGTGCGTCGTTTATATCCACATTGACCTGATTCGAATGTATTAAAAGGAGTATTTACCACATGCACTTGACAAAAAGTCAAAGACAAGGAAAGATATACAACCAAGAATGCAACATATATGTGATTTCTTGATAAGATAAAAGCAACACTTTGAATGTGTAATGTAACATCTCTTTGGAAATGGATTGCACATCTGCATATTATTGGAGCGGGGCCAACTGCAAGTATTGCAACAACCATATATAACAATCAGACCATTACCATCAAAAGCTTTCCAACACCTTCCTCGGATCCTGTCCAAGGCTTTATCAACAATGGCGCCTTCAATCTCACCATTTCAGGGGGGAATTGGCTCAACATGCCTGGAAGAAGAATGCGAGGCAGGGAGGGGGGGGGGGGGGGTGAAAAATGCAATGTGCAGTTAGACTTCACGTGTTGGAACAATGATGCATTAAACAAAAGCATACGGCCAACGTTGCACATCTATTTCGACATGGCAAGCTTGCCCACCCTAGTCTTACACAGTGGCACCCCATTTTTTTTTCCCTAACGCATGTATGCAGCAAACAGAGAGGAAGTGTGCATGTAGTATGTAAGCATGACATCAGCAACATTCTCTCAACTCTTAAAACTATAAACTTATCTCTCAAACCACTAATCCAATTGACGATCAGTTTCACCGTTGGCTTCGTTGCGGCAAGATCTTCGAAGCTAGATCCCATGTTCACATGTTTCGGTGACTTCTTTTTTTGTCAACGGTTGCCAGATTATAGCCAAGTACTTACCAGATTATAATAACCTGGCTACCAGGTTGCCACTACTGTAAAGATTTGCATGATAGGACTCCTAGGGTTTTTACCATCTCTTAAACATTCTTAGCACTTGAATACTCACTCTAGTTTCTACATAAACACTACATTTCCTAAGAACATATAAACTTTTGCCATTTGCCTGGAACCGTACACTATAATGTGGCAACTGTTAACTGCTAACATGGCAACAGTGGTACTATAATCTGGGAACTGGCGCCACAAAAAACATTCATCAAAACGGAACAGCATGGGGTCTTGTTTTGAAGCCCTCGTCAAGACAAACTCACAAATAAAGATGGATTGCTAATCGGATTAACGGTTTGAGATAAATCATATCAAAAACTCAGATTTAGTACAATATGTCGATGATGTCAGTATGAGGTGTAAGATTCTGCATGCATGCATAGCTCTCTTCCTCCAGTAATAATCATTTAGATTTTTCCCTTCTTTGATACTGTCATAACTCGTCGTAAAAGGATATATACACAACCAAACGAGTACTAACTAATTAAATGAATCACTCGGACTTCAGATCACTAGACACCATTTAACTTTGATCAGTTCTTTGGGCAATAAATTTTAGAGGTGGATTTTGAACTAAGTTTTTGTGCAAGATTCGGGAGTGGTTTGATTTTGTTGTATTTCACTTACAATAGTACTTAATAAGCATACCTCGGAATGAATCCAGCTGCTGCAATGTGTCGCTATCAAGACAAAGCATTGAGGGTAACCCTTTGCTTTGTGCAGCCAATTCCATTAGCTCCAAGCGCTCATCTTCCACAAGCTCCATATACTCCCGTGCAATTCTTCGTGCTGTGGCCCTTTCATTAGCAGCCTTCTGCCTCGCCATCTCTTTCTCTTTTCTGAGTTCCTCCTTTTGTCTTTGTTTCTCTGCCTGCAAATATGTAGACAGATCTTAATGCTAAACAGAAGTAGTGCTACATATACTACAGTACTATATCTGGGTTACAGTTTATTTCAAAGGAACTGAAAAAACTAACTCGTCTAGATTGCTTCTGCAAAAACTTCTCCATGCGCTCATGTTCCCGCCTTTGCTCCTTTTGGAATCTCTCTTCCTCTCTTTGCCTCTCACGAAGCAATCGCTCCTCTTCTTTTCTCCTTTCACGATCATGTCTCTCCATTTCCTTGCGCATTTGTTCCTCTCTCTGCAAGGACATGAAACCATAAATGACTTTCATGCCAAATAGTATATGCTGATGATATCCATCAACTGAAAACAAGCAGAGATACCTTTCTCCTCAATATGTCTTGTTTTTCAAGCTCCTTCCTGATCCGTTTTTCATGAGCTTCGACTTCCTTTGCAATTTTTGCTTCCTCGTTATGCTGAAGAACATGCCAGATAAATTCAATATGCTCACAAATGTCCAAGGCTGAAGAAAAAGATGCATATATGAGGTTAGAGAGAAACAAACTTTTCGCTTCCTATCCACTCGAGAAGCATCTTCATCATGATAAGCCCTTGTTTCCGATGATATAAGTGGGTCTTCAAAGCCAGCAACATGAGAACTACCAAATTGACCATCGACTGGCACAGAATTAATGTTGCTATTAGATTGATTCATCTCGTAATCTGTCGATACTGCAGGAAACACCTGAGGCCTGCCAGATTGAGGCAGAAGACCTTGGCCTTCAAAAGCATAACCAGGCGCCATCTCCTCAGATACATGGAGAAGGTGCGGTCCTGGAGTGAGAGATGGAATCCTCGAATTTGAAGCTTCAACCGGAGTGTCATAGTAATGAGATCTACTTGCTCTCTCGTATGCATCACTTGGCTGCTCAGGAAGAAATTGATACTCATGAACTGCCCTCGATCCACCATGAGGGTGAACTTGAGGTGGTGGATTACCAACCATTGATTTTCTCTTCCCAGCAAACGAATTCGGAACAAGAGGGTGCTCCATGCTGGGCAAAAATGAGGACACCTGGTGGGGGAAAAGATGCATAAACAATTAGGGGTGGGTTTGAGAAAGAAATCAAGGGGGAGGGGGACTCAAGCCTTAGAATAAAATATCACACCAACAGTGCTCTCACTTTCAGTCCTCAAAATAAAGATCACGGCACAAATGATTAGAACAAGATAGTGGTAGACTCTCTGAGAAGATAGTTATAAATAATTAGGAACATTGGATAAGGGAGAACTTCAATGGAAAAGGTATCAACGGGTGATACGTAAACCGATGAAGTAACACGCAAAAAGAGAGCAGGTGTTCCCACTAAATATGGCCATATAAAACCTGGAACTGCAGTTGAGCACAACCAATGCATGCATCGAAACTCGGTGCTATTTCCCTTTTAGTAAGGGTTGTGCATGACGTTGACAAGACATCCATACTACACAGTAACGATGCCATATCAACACGTGTTGGCAACAACGGTTTTTACCATTTGGTAGATCCAAATACATGGCCTACTCCAGATCATGAAATCTCCGTCGTTGGTGTTAAGCACAATACACTGAACTCATTTCATTGGGACAACAATACAATTCCTGGACGGGGCTAATAGAGTAGCATAGTTACCATGATATCCATATGCTGAAAAGTTATACAAACCAACAATGTAACAATGGACTAAAATGTCGACTCAGAACTACCATACAAAATTATCTCAATGATGCAGTAATGGTACTCTATAACATAAGCAAACAGAAGTTTACAGAAACAATTTTTGCAGTGACGAAAATCCACTACACGCTTATAAGGCACTAAGATGCATAAACTTAGTTATGCAAGTTTCCTAAATATTTACCTTTAAGAGATCCGGATCATGCCTAGAAAATATCTTTGCGTCATATGATCGGACAGGCTGCTTTTGCTGCTCCGGAACTGTGTGAGAAAAAGTATGTCAGCAATCAGAAGGATGTGAAATTATGAATAAATGGTGACTCTGTCCATGCTATCAATAGATACCACACGTGAATCTTCTTTCACCAAATAGAGAAGCTCAATGGTACAGGCCTTAGTTATATGTCATTAGGCGATTGCTTAACTGTGTGTTTATTTTTTTACTTGTATAACAATAATCTGGAAGAGTCTAATGAAACACCCCCACACAAGGTGCTGTCATGCAAACTCGCATTTTAGCCACTGGATCAGATTTACAGACTTCGGGCGGTGGGCAGCTTGCCGCACACACGCTCACCCCTGAACACTTACTCATCGGTACGCAGCAGCTATGTTTACTCATCGGCACGCAGCAGCTATGTCTGCTCAATCTGAAGGTAGTGGAGCTCTCACACACACACACACAGAGATGTCATAGGAAAGCGGCATTGAGCAAGTCAACTGATCACTGATCAAGGCACTTTAGGATTTCGTGTTACAGACTGATCCAATGTAAACCACTTTCCATAGGGTGATGGTGGAATGTTATTACCGACTAATGTTCCTTATTTTTTGCTGTGTATTTCATTCAAATGAGGAAAAAGGTCTACTTGTCAAAAGTTCAGTTTTCTACCTTAAAACTCTATAAACCGTATGACTTGCCACCTCAAACTATTGAAACCATCCATTTTCACCCTTATGGTTTCATTTTCATTAGTTTAACTTTTAAGTGATGTGAACAAGTTCTGAAAATCCAAAACAAGCTCCACCACTTAAGATAATAAAAAAATCACCAGATGCTAAGAAAAATAGGTGAAAACATATCAATAAACGGAACTTGGTACATTGCTACGACATGGCAGTGATGTGGTGGACACGTGGCAGTCACATCAGCACTTGTGAAACTACCCAAGGGCAAGGGTAAAAATGGACGATTTCGATATTTCAAGGCTACGAATCAAATGGCTTTAGACTTGAGGGTCGAAAAGTGAACTTTTGCTTAAGTTCAAGGTTGACAGTGAAATTCTTTATTCATAAAAAGGTTATTCGTCTTTGTTTGATAAGATCCTATGATATGTAGTAGTTATTATCTAAATCACTTCTCACTAGAAGGAAATTAGTAATTTGGTCTATACTACATGGCCCTCTTAATCCAAGTTCAAAGGGATGTTTTGTCTTACTTTTCATTTCCGCTTTATGTTGATCAATCATTATTCTCCAACATATGATCTACAGTTCATTTTCATTATTAGATAATGACTCATCTGGTCACTCCAATCACATATTATTACTCTTCATTATAGAGTAAACTAAATTTAAGTCTTCACCATTAATCCATTATAGAGAAAATGATGCATAAGATTAATGGGTTTAAGAGTAGTCTACATAAAAAACCTGACTGCAAAATCACACTAAGCACGGACAAATGAGACCTGAAAGTTTCCACCCGGTTCAACTACAAATTAGCTTGGGCATTCTTTAGCTCAAAATCCTCACGTTGAACACAATAACTTCAGATTTTAGGAAAAGTACCGATTGGTGCACCAAAGGCGCCTGGAGGAAGCGGATCAAAATCGACACCGAGGACGGGTCCATCCTCCCTCAACGGTTCCCCGAGCTGTGACTCGACAGAAGTAATCACCCTGAGCTCAGCTTGCCTGAACTGCATCGGCACCACGGGTGGTGGCAGCATAACAGACAATGGCTCATAATACCTCCTCCCAATGTCAGGTGCAGAAATCCTGGGCACTGCCGAAGACCGTCCAGCTCCCCTACGGGAGTGAGTAGGGGGCAGCAGCGGCTCATCGTAAGGACTGCCGGCGCTCATCATAAGGTCAGTGCTCGCCAGCGGCATTGCCTGTAGCGGCAACACCGGTGGGGGTACGGGCACAGGTGTTGCTGGGCCCTCTTCGTCCCGCCGTTGCCTCTTGGCCGGCGGCTTGCGGTCCTTGAGCCGCCTGTGGCAGAACCACATTTGCAGCTGCCTGTCTGACAGGCCTATCTTCACTGACAGCTCGGCACGCATGGCTTCCGAGGGGTACTGCTCCGCTGCACGAAACGAAAACGATGAACCGAACCCTGGTTGAAAAGCTGAATCGAACACAACCCAAAAAATCCGACAGAACTCAAAACATGGAAACACGCGCACCTAAATACGTCTGCTCGAGAACATCGAGCTGGTAGGGGGTCTTCATCATGCGCTTCACCGGCTTCTCCCCGGAGCCAGAGGGGCCCGCGGCGCCCCCGGAGGCCGAGGCCGGGGCGGCCACGGCTGGCGGCGCAGGGGTCTGGGGCGTCCTCTCCTCCGGCGCCTCCCGCGGCGGCCCGTCTCCGGCGCCGGCGGCGTCCATGGCGGTGGGGACCGAAACCTAGATCCGAACTCCAGCAGAGGAACCCAGAAGCTTTCCCCTCTGGTAGGGTTTTCCCCGCACCAAGAAACAGGAGCGAATGCGGCACTTTCCCACTATATGCCGCAGGCGAGGCGAGGAAAAGTCGAATCGATGTGCGGCCGGATCTTCTTCGCCACGAAGCGAAGCGGGACAGTTAGTACTAGTACTAATCTAATGATGATGACTTGAACACTACGAACAACGGGGGACGAGGCGCACGAGAGGGGGGATAGGGATGTGGGGAGATTGGGGGAAAGAAAAACAGGAACAGCAGCAGCAGCGGGAGGAAGGCGGAGGCAGCAACAGGGAGGGCCACTGCTGGAGCTGGTGGATCATTCATGCGCCTTTGGGATTGGGTTCCGATTTGGATCGCTTCCATCGTATGCTAGCTAGGGTAGTAAGAGTACTACTGCTGCAGCTCGCCTCCTCTCGCTTAATAAAAACCAAACCCTTTTTTCTCCCCCTCTTTCTTTTTCGTCGGGGGTTCGGGCACCTTTTATTGCCCTCTTTTCTTTTCTGGCTGCTGCGTTGTTTTGTTGTTGTGTGCGGGGAATATTTGTGGATCGATGCGGGGGGATGTGGAATAATTAGTGGGTGCTTGGATTTCTTGGGGTTTGATCTTGGGGGTGGCTTTTTGCTTTTGACTAGTAGTAGTAGTGAGTGGTTCGCGGGGCGAGTTGCTGCTGGTGCGTGCGTGTGTTGTGTTCATAGGATTGCTCCTCCCGTACCAAGGGGGATCATTGGACGAAGCGCGGGTGGATACAAGAACTGGCCGGGATCTTCTGCGGGGCGCAGCTTTGCGTGGCCTGCGGCCGCCAGGCGACTTTGGCGCTTTGGTTTGGGACATCGGTCGTGCACGTGATGACGGGTGATGGTGGGTAGGGCCTCCTGTCTCCTTCCTGGTGGAGTCGACTAAAAACAAAAGTCTCCTCGTGAGAATGTGTTAGAGCAACTCCAAAGATCCCGGCCCATTTCATCCGCGCGTGTCCGTTTGGATCAAAACAGAAATAAAAGTCTGGTCTAACATGCCGATCAGACGGACGCGGCGTCCGCTTTTTGTTCTCCGCGCGACTCATTTCACGCCCAAAATTGGGCCTCGTTTGTGTCGACGCGGACACGAAACGAACGCGCGTGACGCCCGCCTATCCCTCTGACCCGTCAGTCGGTGACACATAGGCATTCCATCTTCCTCTCATCGACAGCCAGCACACCCAGCCGCCACTCCCCCCTCCCCCTCGTCGCCGCCGCCCAGTCGTCTGCATGCATGACCCCCACCCCACACCCCAAGCACGTCTCCCGTCGCCCGTCGTTGTCGCCACCGCTTCGCCCTACCGCCATCGCAGCACCTCTGACGTCGCGTCACCACCACCACCACCCCCATCGCCTGCAGTACCCAAGCGTGGGGACCTCGCTCCGCCAGGCGCCCGCACGCTCGCCGGATGTTGACGGACCTGCTACCTGGTCCAGGGAAGGCGTAGGGCTCTTCACCGGCCAGCTTCTTCCACCATGCCCACAAGTTGTTCGACGCTTTACCCGCAAGGTACCAATGGACTCCTCGACGAGTTCTTTTTCCACGGTTTCATTTGTGACTCAGATGATTCTTCATCCGACGATGAGGAGCTTGTGGCCGATGTGTTGGACGTCCATGACCACCTTAGTAGGCAACGACCGATGTTCAGGGGCTCGATCCCGTGACACACTCCGGTGTTGAATCGCAATCAAGAGAGCGGCCATTTTCTACTCTGGAAGGACTACTTCGAGACCCCCAACCCGCTCTTCAAACAACACCTATTTCGTCGTCGTTTCCGTATGGCTAGACATGTGTTCAACCGTATCCGGGAGGTGGTGGTGGCGTACGGTAAGTATTTCAAATGCAAGGAGGATGCCCTGGGAAAGATTGGCTTCTCCTCTTATCAAAAATGCACTGCAACTATTCGGATGCTTGCATACGGAGTTCCCGATGATCTCATTGATGAGTATGTTCGAATGAGTGAGTCGACGTACCTAGACTCCTGTATGGGTTCTGCAAGGCTGTGATAGCGGTGTTTGGCTCGGACTTCTTGAGAGTGCCAAATGCTGCAAATACAGCCCAATTGTTGACGATGAATGCCATTCGGGGCTTTCCGGGGATGCTTGGTAGCATAGATTGTATGCATTGTGTCGTGGGATTTTCGCGGGAGTAGCCAGGGGGAACCGCATCACGGCAGATGCCACGGGTGGCTTATCGTGGGTGGAGCAAGGCCACAGTGGAATATCCGGGAAGGGTATGCGGATAGCACGCAGAGGTTTACCCAGGTTCGGGGCTCTCCGGGGAGATAATACCCCTACTCCTACATGTCTGTATATGAGGAATGTATCGCAGTACAGAGTTGCTCCTCGAGTTGTATCATAAATGTGTGTATGAGCTAGTGTGGGCATGATGGTTTGGAGCCTCATCCCGTGAGTGTGTGAGTGAGAGAATGGATGAGAGAGTGGAAGGCTTGGTGCCCTTTTATAGTGGGGGGTGGGCATGGTGGGTGGTGGCCCACCCACCAACTACACTATTGGAGATGTCATGTGAGGTGACGCATGACACAGGCTATAGTGCGCCACTATTGCTCAGCAGTGCCCCGGGTATGGCCGTCTTGTCCGTGTCGTGTCGATGTTGTGGTTGACTCCGCACAGCAGGCCGGCTGGAGCAGCCGGACGGGGAGTAGGTTGGAGCAGCCGGGTGGTGAGCCGGTCAGGGCAGCCGGACAAGGAGCCGTCTGGAGCGGCCGGGTGGCGAGCCGGCCGGAGCAACCGGACCGAGGGGCACCCCGATGTTTTGAAGTGTCGCTTCGCCGTCTTGGGCCTACCCTGGGGTCATCCCCTCGACAGTAGCCTCCGGGAAACTTGGAAAAGTTGCGCGGGGTTTTTTTAGCGGGCGTCGATGAAGCAGAAGATGTCGATGATGGTCGGCTGCGGACCGCAGCCGACGCAGCCTGCGTCCGACGGGGGTGCGCGAGCGCACCCAATGGGTGTAGCCTCCGAGCCTTCGGACAACTTTGGAAAAGTTGGGTGGAGGGTCTTCGCGGTTGTTGGTGCAGATGATGGTGTCAGAAATGCCGGTTGCAGCCGGCGGCGGGTGTGCAACAGGCGCTACGTGTTCCGAGTGGGGGCGCGCAAGCGCACCTACTGGGTGTAGCCTCCGAGTCTCAGGGCAACTTGGAAAAGTTGGGCGGAGGGTCTTGCTGTTGATGATGAAGCCGACGATGACGTCGAGGGTGTCGGGCACGGACACAGAGTCCGTCGGCTGGTGGGCGCGGGGGCCCTGCCGGGCACGGACACAAAGTCCACCGACTGGTGGGCGCGGGGACCTGTCGGGCGTGGACGCGGAGTCTGCCGGCTGGTGGGCGCGGGGCCCTGCCGGACGGGAATGTGGAGTCCGCCGGCTGATGGGTGCGGGGCCCTGTCGGGCGCGGACGCAGAGTCTGCCGGCTGATGGGCGCGGGGCCCTGCCGGGCACGGACGCGGAGTCCGCTGACTGATGGGCGCTGGGCCTTGCCGGGCGCGGACGTGAAGTCCGTTGGCTGAGTGGGGGCGCGCGAGCGCACCCACTGGGTGTAGCCTCCGAGCCTCCAGACGACTCGAAGAGTCGAGTGGAGGGTCTTGCCGTTGTTGAAGCACATGGCGGCGGCAGAAATGCCGGTTGCAGCCGGCGTCAGAAATGTCGGTTGTAGCCGGCATCGGGCCTGCAACCTGCCTCCGAGCCTCCGGGCGAGGGGAGGTTCCCCATGGAGATGATCATGTAAAAGACAAGGTTAGTCTGCGCAGATATATCAAATGTTTGCTTTCAGTAGTGCAAGTTTTATGCGGAGGGTGCCGACTCGGTTCGTCCGAGCCCCCTTCAATCTTTTTCATGTCCTCTCTCGCTAGCCAGGCAGCCGCTTTGCGGTCTATGGCTGAGAGTGGGCCACGGAGTGGAGTGTACAATACTCAGACTCTGGGAGCGGGCTCGACCGAGTAAATACTCATAAAGGAAACGACTGAGTCATCCAAGCCATCTTCTACCGGGACGTTTTTTGTGTGGGTAACCTCTAGCTTTTGCTCTCGCTAGCCGGACAGCCGCGTGGCGGTCTGTGGCTGAGAGTGGGCCTTCGGTATTGTATACGCTACTAAACCGTCTGCGGAAACGGACGTATCAGGCCGAGCGGCCAGCCCCCGGGCCAAGGCTAGTTGGCACCGGGGCGAATCAGTTGTGCAACTGTAATAAAGGCGGAGGTGGTCCCTGATGACGTCTGCTAGGACTATGTCGGTATTTGTTGGAAATATGCCCTAGAGGCAATAATAAAAGTATTATTATTATATTTCCTTGTTCATGATAATTGTCTTTTATTCATGCTATAACTGTATTATCCAGAAATCGTAATACACGTGTGAATACATAGACCACAATATGTCCCTAGTGAGCCTCTAGTTGACTAGCTCGTTGTGATCAACAGATAGTCATGGTTTCCTGGCTATGGACATTGGATGTCGTTGATAACGGGATCACATCATTAGGAGAATGATGTGATGGACAAGACCCAATCCTAAGCCTAGCACTAAGATCGTGTAGTTCGTTTGCTAGAGCTTTTCCAATGTCAAGTATCTCTTCCTTAGACCATGAGATCGTGTAACTCCCGGATACCGTAGGAGTGCTTTGGGTGTATCAAACGTCACAACGTAACTGGGTGACTATAAAGGTGCACTACAGGTATCTCCGAAAGTGTCTGTTGGGTTGACACGGATCGAGACTGGGATTTGTCACTCCGTGTAAGCGGAGAGGTATCTCTGGGCCCACTCGGTAGGACATCATCATATGCGCAATGTGACCAAGGAGTTGATCACGGGATGATGTGTTATGGAACGAGTAAAGAGACTTGCCGGTAACGAGATTGAACAAGGTATAAGGATACCGACGATCGAATCTCGGGCAAGTACAATACCGCTAGACAAAGGGAATTGTATACGGGATTGATTAAGTCCTTGACATCGTGGTTCATCCGATGAGATCATCGTGGAACATGTGGGAGCCATCATGGGTATCCAGATCCCGCTGTTGGTTATTGACCGGAGAACGTCTCGGTCATGTCTACATGTCTCCCGAACCCGTAGGGTCTACACACTTAAGGTTCGATGACGCTAGGGTTATAAAGGAAGTTTGCATGTGGTTACCGAATGTTGTTCGGAGTCCCGGATGAGATCCCGGACGTCACGAGGAGTTCCGGAATGGTCCGGAGGTAAAGATTTATATATGGGAAGTCCTATTTTGGCCACCGGAAAATGTTCGGGATTTTTCGGTATTGTACCGGGAAGGTTCTAGAAGGTTCCGGAGTGGGGCCCACCTGCATGGGGGGACCCACATGAACGTGGGTAGTGGGGGAAAGGCCCCACACCCCTGGTCAAGGCGCACCAAGATCCCCCCTTAGAAGGAATAAGATCATATCCCAAAGGGATAAGATCAAGATCCCTAAAAAGGGGGGATAGCAATCGGTGGGGAAGGAAATGATGGGATTTCTTTCCTCCCACCTTTGCCAACGCCCCAATGGACTTGGAGGGCAAGAAACCAGCCCCCTCCACCCCTATATATAGTGGGGAGGCATATGGGAGCTTCACCCTTGCCCCTGGCGCAGCCCTCCCTCTCCCAAGTGCTCCTCCTCTCTCGCGGTGCTTGGCGAAGCCCTGCAGGATTGCCACGCTCCTCCACCACCACCACGCCGTTGTGCTGCTGCTGGATGGAGTCTTCCTCAACCTCTCCCTCTCTCCTTGCTGGATCAAGGCTTGGGAGACGTCACCGGGCTGTACGTGTGTTGAACGCGGAGGTGCCGTGCGTTCGGCACTTGAGCATCGGTGATTTGAATCACGACGAGTACGACTCCATCAACCCCGTTCAGTTGAACGCTTCCGCTTAGCGATCTACAAGGGTATGTAGATGCACTCTCCTTTCTACTCGTTGCTGGTCTCTCCATAGATAGATCTTGGTGATACGTAGGAAAATTTTTGAATTTCTGCTACGTTCCCCAACAGTGGCATCATGAGCTAGGTCTATTGCGTAGATTCTTTGCACGAGTAGAACACAAAGTAGTTGTGGGCGTTGATGTTGTTCAATATGCTTACCGTTACTAGTCCAATCTTGTTTCGACGGTATTGTGGGATGAAGCGGCCCGGACCGACCTTACACGTACTCTTACGTGAGACAGGTTCCACCGATTGACATGCACTTGGTGCATAAGATGGCTAGCGGGTGCCAGTCTCTCCCACTTTAGTCGGAACGGATTCGATGAAAAGGGTCCTTATGAAGGGTAAATAGCAATTGGCATATCACGTTGTGGTTTTGCGTAGGTAAGAAACGTTCTTGCTAGAAACCCATAGCAGCCACGTAAAACATGCAACAACAATTAGAGGACGTCTAACTTGTTTTTGCAGGGTATGCTATGTGATGTGATATGGCCAAGAAGAATGTGATGAATGATATGTGATGTATGAGATTGATCATGTTCTTGTAATAGGATTCACGACTTGCATGTCGATGAGTATGACAACCGGCAGGAGCCATAGGAGTTGTCTTAATTTATTGTATGACCTGCGTGTCATTGAACAACGCCATGTAATTACTTTACTTTATTGCTAACCGGTAGCCATAGTAGTAGAAGTAATAAGTTGGCGAGACGACTTCATGGAGACACGATGATGGAGATCATGATGATGGAGATCATGGTGTCATGCCGGTGACGATGATGATCATGGAGCCCCAAAGATGGAGATCAAAAGGAGCAAAATGATATTGGCCATATCATGTCACTATTTGATTGCATGTGATGTTTATCATGTTTATGCATCTTGTTTACTTAGGACGACGGTAGTAAATAAGATGATCCCTTACAACAATTTCAAGAAGTGTTCTCCCCTAACTGTGCACCGTTGCTACAGTTCGTCGCTTCTAAGCACCACGTGATGATCGGGTGTGATGGATTCTTACGTTCACATACAACGGGTGTAAGACAGATTTACACAGCGAAAACACTTAGGGTTAACTTGACGAGCCTAGCATGTGCAGACATGGCCTCGGAACACAGAGACCAAAAGGTCGAGCATGAGTCGTATAGTAGATACGATCAACATGAAGATGTTCACCGACGTTGGCTAGTCCGTCTCACGTGATGATCGGACACGGCCTAGTTGACTCGGATCATGTGATCACTTAGATGACCAGAGGGATGTCTATCTAAGTGGGAGTTCATAAGATGAACTTAATTATCTTGAACATAGTCAAAAGACCTTTTGCAAATTATGTCGTAAGCTCGCGCTTTAGTTCTACTGTTTAGTTATGTTCCTAGAGAAAATATAGTTGAAAGTTGATAGTAGCTATTATGCGGACAGTAGAAAGCTTATGTCCTTAATGCACCGCTCAGTGTGCTGAACCCCAAACGTCGTTTGTGGATGTTACGAACATCAGACATACACGTTTTGATAACTACGTGATAGTTCAGTGAAACGGTTTAGAGTTGAGGCACCAAAGACGTTTTTCGAAAAGTCGCGGAACATATGAGATGTTTTGAGGGCTGAAATTGAGATTTCAGGCTCGTGCCCACGTCAAGAGGTATAAGACCTCCGACTATTTTCTTAACCTGCAAACTAATGGAGAAAAGCTCAATTGTTGTGCTTGTGCTCAGATTGTCTGAGTACAACAATCACTTGAATCGAGTGGGAGTTGATCTTCCAGATGAGATAGTGATGTTTCTCCAAAAGTCATTGCCACCAAGCTGCTAGAGCTTTGTGATGAACTATAACATATCAGGGATAGATATGATGATCCTTGAGGTATTCACGATGTTTGACACCGCGAAAGTAGAAATCAAGAAGGAGCATCAATTGTTGATGAAACCACTAGTTTCAAGAAGGGCAAGGGCAAGAAAGGATACTTCATGAAACGGCAAATCAGTTGCTGCTCTAGTGAAGAAACCCAAGGTTGAACCCAAACCCGAGACTAAGTGCTTCTATAATAAGGGGAACAGCCACTGGAGCAGGATTACCCTAGATACTTGGTAGATGAGAAGGATGTCGATAGAAGTATATTGGATATACATTATGTTAATGTGTACTTTACTGGTACTCCTAGTAGCACCAGGGTATTAAAATACCGGTTCGGTTGCTAAGTGTTAGTAACTCGAAATAAAAGAGCTACGGAATAAACGGAGACTAGCTAAAGGTGAGCTGACGATATGTGTTGGAAGTGTTTCCAAGTGTTGATATGATCAAAGCATCGTACGCTCCCTCTACCATCGAGATTGGTGTTTGCGTTGAGCATAGACATGATTGGATTATGTCTATTGCAATACGGTTATTCATTTAAGGAGAATAATGGTTGCTCTGTTTATTTGAATAATACCTTGAATGGTCTTGCACCTAAAATGAATGGTTTATTGAATCTCGATCGTAGTGATACACATGTTCATGCCAAAAGATAGTAATGATAGTACCACCTACTTGTGGCACTGCCACGTAAGTCATATCGGTATAAAACGCATGAAGAAGCTCCATGTTGATGGATCTTTGGGCTCACTCGTTTTTGAAAAGTTTGAGACATGCGAACCATGTCTATTGGTGTATATGCATGAAGAAACTCCATGCAAATGGACCGTTTGAACTCACTTGATCTTGAATCACTTGAGACATGCAAATCATACCACATGGGCAAGATGACTGAAATCCTCGGTTTCAGTAAAATGGAACTAGAAAGCAACTTGTGGGAAGAAATACATTTTGATGTATGCAATCCAATAAGTGCTGAGGCATGTAGTGGATATCGTTATGTTCTTACTTCACAGATGATTCGAGTAGATGTTGAGAATATTTACTTGATGAAACACAAGTCTGAATTATTGAATGGTTCAAGTAATTTCAGAGTGAAGTAGAAGATCATTGTGACAGGAGGATAAAATGTCTATGATATGATCATAGAGATGAATATCTGAGTTACGAGTTTTGGCACACAATTAAGACATTGTGGAAATTGTTTCACAATTAAAACCGCCTGGAACACCATAGTGTGATGGTGTGTCCGAACATCATAGTTGCACCCTATTGTATATGGTGCGTACCATAATGTCTCTTATCGAATTACCACTATCATTCATGGGTTAGGCATTAGAGACAACCACATTCACTTTAATAGGGTACCACATAATTCCGTTGAGACGACACCGTTTGAACTATGGTTTGGAGAAACCTAAGTTGTCGTTTCTTAAAGGTTTGGGGCTGCGATGCTTATGTGAAAAGTTTCAGGTTGATAAGCTCGAACCCAAAGCGGATAAAATGCATCTTCATAGGACACCCAAAACAGTTGGGTATACCTCCTAATTCAGATCCGATAGCAATATGGATTGTTTCTTGAATCGGGTCCCTTCTCGAGGAAAGGTTTCTCTCGAAAAGTTGAGTGGGAGGATGGTGGAGACTTGATGAGGTTATTGAACCATCACTTCAACCAGTGTGAAGCAGGGCACAGGAAGTCGTTCCCGTGGCACCTACACCAATTGAAGTGGAAGCTTATGATAGTGATCATGAAGCTTCAGATCAAGTCACTACCGAACCTCGTAGGACGACAAGGACGCGTACTACTTCGGAGTGGTACAGTAATCCTGTCTTGAAGGTCATGTTGCTAGACAACAATGAACCTACGAGCTATGGAGAAGCAATGGTGGGCCCAATTCCGACAAATGGTTAGAAGCCATGAAATCCGAGATAGGATCCATGTATCAGAACAAAGCATGGACTTTGGTGGACTTGCCCGATGATCGGCAAGCCATTGAGATAAATGGATCTTTAAGAAGAAGACGGACGTGGATGGTAATGTCACCATCTATGAAGCTCGACTTGTGGCGAAGAGTTTTTCACAAGTTCAAGGAGTTGACTACGATGAGATTTTCTCATCCGTAGCGATGCTTAAGTCCGTCGGATTCGTGTTAGCATCAGCTGCATTTATGAAATCTGGCAGATGGATGTCAAAACGAGTTTCCTTGCCAGTTTTCGTAAGGAAAGGTTGTATGTAATACAATCAGAAAGGTTTTGACGATCCTAAGGATGCTAAAAGGTATGCTGGCTCCAGCAATCCTTCTAAGGACTGGAGTAAGCATCTCGGAGTTGGAATGTACACTTTGATAAGATGATCAAAGATTTTGGGTTTATACAAAGTTTATGAGAAACTTGTATTTCCAAAGAAGTGAGTGGGAGCACTATAGAATTTCTAATGAGTATATGTTGTTGACATATTGATGATCAGAAATGATGTAGAATTTCTAGAAAGCATATAGGGTTATTTGAAAACTGTTTTTCAATGGAAAACCTGGATTAGGCTACTTGAACAATAAGCATCAAGATCTATAAGATAGATCAAAATGCTTAATAGTACTTTCAAATGAGCACGTACCTTGACATGATCTTGAAGGTGTTCAAGATGGATCAGTCAAAGAAGGAATTCTTGCCTGAGATGTAAGGTATGAAGTTAAGACTTAAAGCTCGACCACGGCAGAAGAAAGAGGAAGGACGAAGGTCGTCCCCTATACTTTTATCATAGGCTCTCTACAGTATGCTATGCTGTGTACCGCACCTGAAGTGTGCCTTGCCATGAGTCAGTCAAGGGGTACAAGAGTGATCCAAGAATGGATCACAGGACAGCGGTCAAAGTTATCCTTAGTAACTAGTGGACTAAGGAATTTTCTCGATTATGGAGGTGGTAAAAGAGTTCGTCGTAAAGGGTTACGTCGATGCAAGCTTAACACCTATCCGGATAGCTCTGAGTAGAGATACCGGATACGTATGATGGAGCAACAATTTAGAATAGCTCCAAGTAGAACAGTTATTTGGAATAGCTCCAAATAGAGCGTGGTAGCTGCATCTAGGAGATAACATAGAGATTTGTAAAGCACACATGGATCTGAAAGGTTCAGACCCGTTGACTATAACCTCTCTCACAAGCATAACATGATCAAACCCTAAACTCTTTGGGTGTTAGTCACATGGGGATGTGACCTTGAGTGTTAATCACATATCGATGTGAACTAGATTATTGACTCTAGTGCAAGTGGGAGACTGTTGGAAATATGCCCTAGAGGCAATAATAAAAGTATTATTATTATATTTCCTTGTTCATGATAATTGTCTTTTATTCATGCTATAACTGTATTATCCAGAAATCGTAATACACGTGTGAATACATAGACCACAATATGTCCCTAGTGAGCCTCTAGTTGACTAGCTCGTTGTGATCAACAGATAGTCATGGTTTCCTGGCTATGGACATTGGATGTCGTTGATAACGGGATCACATCATTAGGAGAATGATGTGATGGACAAGACCCAATCCTAAGCCTAGCACTAAGATCGTGTAGTTCGTTTGCTAGAGCTTTTCCAATGTCAAGTATCTCTTCCTTAGACCATGAGATCGTGTAACTCCCGGATACCGTAGGAGTGCTTTGGGTGTATCAAACGTCACAACGTAACTGGGTGACTATAAAGGTGCACTACAGGTATCTCCGAAAGTGTCTGTTGGGTTGACACGGATCGAGACTGGGATTTGTCACTCCGTGTAAGCGGAGAGGTATCTCTGGGCCCACTCGGTAGGACATCATCATATGCGCAATGTGACCAAGGAGTTGATCACGGGATGATGTGTTATGGAACGAGTAAAGAGACTTGCCGGTAACGAGATTGAACAAGGTATAAGGATACCGACGATCGAATCTCGGGCAAGTACAATACCGCTAGACAAAGGGAATTGTATACGGGATTGATTAAGTCCTTGACATCGTGGTTCATCCGATGAGATCATCGTGGAACATGTGGGAGCCATCATGGGTATCCAGATCCCGCTGTTGGTTATTGACCGGAGAACGTCTCGGTCATGTCTACATGTCTCCCGAACCCGTAGGGTCTACACACTTAAGGTTCGATGACGCTAGGGTTATAAAGGAAGTTTGCATGTGGTTACCGAATGTTGTTCGGAGTCCCGGATGAGATCCCGGACGTCACGAGGAGTTCCGGAATGGTCCGGAGGTAAAGATTTATATATGGGAAGTCCTATTTTGGCCACCGGAAAATGTTCGGGATTTTTCGGTATTGTACCGGGAAGGTTCTAGAAGGTTCCGGAGTGGGGCCCACCTGCATGGGGGGACCCACATGAACGTGGGTAGTGGGGGAAAGGCCCCACACCCCTGGTCAAGGCGCACCAAGATCCCCCCTTAGAAGGAATAAGATCATATCCCAAAGGGATAAGATCAAGATCCCTAAAAAGGGGGGATAGCAATCGGTGGGGAAGGAAATGATGGGATTTCTTTCCTCCCACCTTTGCCAACGCCCCAATGGACTTGGAGGGCAAGAAACCAGCCCCCTCCACCCCTATATATAGTGGGGAGGCATATGGGAGCTTCACCCTTGCCCCTGGCGCAGCCCTCCCTCTCCCAAGTGCTCCTCCTCTCTCGCGGTGCTTGGCGAAGCCCTGCAGGATTGCCACGCTCCTCCACCACCACCACGCCGTTGTGCTGCTGCTGGATGGAGTCTTCCTCAACCTCTCCCTCTCTCCTTGCTGGATCAAGGCTTGGGAGACGTCACCGGGCTGTACGTGTGTTGAACGCGGAGGTGCCGTGCGTTCGGCACTTGAGCATCGGTGATTTGAATCACGACGAGTACGACTCCATCAACCCCGTTCAGTTGAACGCTTCCGCTTAGCGATCTACAAGGGTATGTAGATGCACTCTCCTTCCCCTCGTTGCTAGTCTCTCCATAGATAGATCTTGGTGACACGTAGGAAAATTTTGAATTTCTGCTACGTTCCCCAACAGTATTTCCCCCACGAGGAGAGGATGATATAGCACAACGACGGTAGGTATTTCCCTCGGTTATGAAACCAAGGTATCAAACCAGTAGGAGAACCAAGCAACAAAACGTAAACAACCCCTGCACACAAATAACAGCCACTCGCAACCCAACGTGTTAAAGGGGTTGCCAATCCCTTTCGGGTAACGGCGCCAGAAATTGGCGAGGAGACGGGAGAAAATTGTAATAGATTGAAATAATATATCGCAAATAAAATAAAGTGCAGCAAAGTATTTTTGTGTTTTTGGTTTAATAGATCTGAATAAAAAACGCAAAGGGAAAGTAGATCGCAAGGCAAATATATGAGAAAGAAACCCGAGGGCCGTAGGTTTCACTAGTGGCTTCTCTCGAGAAAAATAGCAAACGGTGGGTAAACAAATTGCTGTTGAGAAATTGATAGAACTTCAAATAATTATGACGATATCCAGGCAATGATCATTACACAGGCATCACATCCAAGATTAGTAGATCGACTCCTGCCTGCATCTACTACTATTACTCCACACATCGAGCACTATCCAACATGCATCTAGTGTATTAAGTTCATGGAAAAATGGAGTAATGCAATAAGAACGATGACATGATGTAGACAAGATCCATTTATCTATTGTGGCAGATATTAGATCTCGTCTTTTTATCCTTAGTAGCGACGATACATACGTGTTGGTTCCCTTTCTGTCACTGGGATCAAGCACCGTAAGATCGAACCCACTACCGGGCACCTCTTCCCATTGCAAGACAAATAGATCGAGTTGGCCAAACAAAACCCAGATATCGGAGAAGAAATACGAGGCTATTAGAGATCACACATATAAGAGATCAAAGAAACTCAAATAACTTGCATGGATATAAAAATATATGACTGATCATAAACTCGAAGTTCATTAGATCCCAACAAACACATCGCAAAAGGACTTACATCATATGGATCTCCAAGAGACCATTGTATTGAGAATCAAGAGAGAGAGAGAGAGAGAGAGAGAGAGAGGGGAAGCCATCTAGCTACTAACTACGTGCCCGTAGGTCTACAAAGAACTACTCACGCATCATCGAAGAGGCACCAATGGAAGTGGTGAAGCCCTCCGTGACGGTGTGTAGATTGGATCTGGTGGTCCTGGACTCTGCGGCGACTGGATGAATATTTCATCGACTCCCCTAGGGTTCTGGTATTTTTGGGGTATTTATAGAGCAAAGAGGCGGTCCGGGGGGCACCCAAGGTGGGCACAACCCACCAGGGCACGCCAGGGCCTTCTAGCGTGCCCTGGTGGGTTGTCCCCTCCTCGGTACTCCCCCTAGGTGCAACTAGGGCCCATCTTCTTCCTTCTGGCCCATAAAAATTTTCCGTAAAGTTTCGGGGCATTTGGACTCCGTTTGATACTGATTTCTTGCGATGTAAAAAACATAGAAAAAATAGCAATTGGCACTTGGCACTATGTCAATAGGTTAGTACCAAAAAATGACTATAAAATGATTATAAAACATCCAAGGTTGATAATAAAACAGCGTGGAAAATCAAAAATTATAGATACGTTGGTGACGTATCAGCATCCCCAAGCTTAACTCCTGCTCGTCCTCGAGTAGGTAAGTGATAAAAACAGATTTTTTTATGTGGAGTGTTGTTCATCAAGTCATATCATATTCTTTTCTTTATAGTATGGACATTTGGACTTTTATGTGATTCAAAGCAATAGTCTAGTTTTGACATAATAATTTAGATGCTCAAGCATATCAACAAGCAACCATATCTTTCAAATTATCAACGCTAAAGTAAGTTATCCCTGGCCCATCATGCTCAAACATTGATCCATTCATGAAACACACACGCATATTAGCTACACCCAATACTTACTCACGATCATATTGCCTCCTAGTTGGTGATTTTGTAAGAGAAGATGGAGACTCAAGTTCAAAAGTAAAAATTGCATAAAGTAAAATAAAGGCCCTTCGCAGAGGGAAATAGGGATTTGTAGAGGTGCCAGAGCTCAAAGCAAAAAATAGAGATAAAAAATATTTTGGGAGGTGTACCATCCCACCAACGAAATGACGCAGAGTTCCGAACACTTTCCATGCTAGATATGCCATAGGCGGTTCCCAAACAGAAAATAAAGTTTATTCCTTTTTCCACCATACTTTCACTTTCCATGGCTAGCGGAATCCACGGTTGCCTTTCATACCAACACTTTCTAAGGAATTTATTATTTGACAACATAAAGTAAATTCATTTTTGCATTTCGGGACTGGGCATCCCAAAACCTTTGCCTTACTCTCGTGCAATGACAAGTGAATAAACACTCATCGTGAGAATAACACATCCAACATGGAAAATATTAGCCACCCGTTACTGTTCCGCAAGTGAAACAAACACACAAAAGAGAAGTTTATTTTGAAAATTAGAGATGGCATATGCAAATTTGCTTAGAACAGCAAAAAAATACCGCATATAGGTAGATATAGTGGACTCATGTGGCAAAACTGATTTAAAGGATTTTGGATGCACAAATAGAGGTCATATTTGGTGCAAAATGAAGGCTAGCAAAAAGATTGCGAAGCGACCAACCAAGAAACGAATAATTTCGTAAAGCAAGCATTAAGCATAATTAACACCGAATAATGCACCACAAGTAGGATATAATTTTTGTTGCATGATTATTGACTTTCGTGCATGCATAGGGAATTACGAACCTTAACACCAATATTCTTACTTGAGCATAATTACTCATCAACATATCTCACATATCACATCATCATATCTCAAAACTATTACTAAGAATCAAGTTTATTTTGTCCAATGATCTTCATGACATTTTTATTTATTTCATCCTTCTTGGATATCTACCACTTTGGGACTAATTTTCATGTGTTGCTTTTCATAAGCTCAAACAAATATAAGTGAAGATCATGTGCATAACAAATTTTCTTTCTCTCAAAATAATTTAAGTGAAGCAAGAGAGAAGTTCTTCCAAATTTTACTAACTCTCAATAAATCTAACTGAAGCAAGAGAGCATTTCTTCAAACATACTAAGCACACCGTGCTCAAAAAGATATAAGTGAAGCACTGGAGCAAGTCCTAGCTCATAAAAGATTTAAGTGAAGCATAGAGAGCAATTCTAACAAGTCATGATATAATTTTGGCTCTCTCAAATAGGTGTGTCCAGCAAGGATTGGTGACTTAAAACACAGAATAGAACAAGTAAAGACACATATCATACAAGACGCTCCAAGCAAAACACATATTATGTGACGAATAAAAATATAGCCTCGAGTAAAATACCGATGGTCATTAGAAGAAAGAGGGGATGCCACTCGGGGGCATCCCCAAGCTTAGTTGGTTCCTCATTCTTGGATAATAGCTTGGGATGCTGGGGCATCCCCAAGCTTAGGCTCTTATATCCTTCTTTCATCCATCGTAAGATAACCCAAAACTTGAAAACTTCAATCACACAAAACTCAACAAAACCTTCGCGAGATCCGTTAGTAAAAGAAAGCAAACCACTACTATAAGTGTTGTGTCAAACCAATTCATATTTTATTTTTGTATTATATCTACTGTATTCCAACTTTTCTATGGCAAAAACTCATCAAAGAAAACCATAGATCCATCAAAATAAGCACACAACACAAAGAAAACAGAATCTGTCAAAACGAAACAGTCTATAATACTCTAGAACTTTCGAAAACTTTTGTAACTCAAAAAATTCTGAACAATTAGGACGACCTAGGTAAAAATAATCAGGGCAGAAGCTCTTTTTTGTGATTTATGAAAATTATTTTCGTGAGCGCAAAGTTTCTGTCTTTTTCAGCAAGATCAAACAACTATCACCCAAGAAGATCCTAAAGGTTTTACTTGGCACAAACACTAACTAAAACACAAAAAACACAATCATAATGGTAGCATAATTGTGTAAACACACAAAAACCGAAAGTAAAAAAGCAAAAATAAATTTTATTCATCGGGTTGCTTCCCAACAAGCACTATAGTTTTACGCCCTTAGCTAGGCGTAAGGCAAGGATCTAAGTTTTATCATCTTGTTTGCGTTTCCCTTGGAGGTGTTTTTGTCAGGAGGTTTTGTGAATAAAACATAAAACACATTTTCCATGGACACATCAACACTAGCAAGTTGCTTGTTATCATATCCCTTTTGGTTTCCGGCAGCTATCCAAGAATAATGTTGATTAACATTATTGAAAATTTGCTGAATGAGATCTAAAACAAGGACTTGCTTTCTAAGATTCTCATAAAAAAATGTTATCCCCAAGCAAGTGTCTTAAAGCATAATCACTATTATAAAGAATCTCATCTATTACGGGTTTTTCGCGATTCATACCATAAAAGTCAAAGATCTCCCTAGCTTCCCGTATTATGTAGTCAAATTCGTCCATAAGAATAAGAATGGCTATTTTTTTTTCTTTAGGATTCTTTATCACAGGCAACTCATAAAATAATCTTTGCAAAGTAGGATGGGTACGGATAAACTTAGTCTCAAGTTTCAGAACTAGTGCTGAAATAGCTTCCGCATAAGATTTAGTTCTTTGAAGTATAGGAATATCATTAAAACTTAAGTTTACAACACAATTGAAAAATTCTTGGATATGTTCTTTCCCCATAAAATTCCCTTGCCCCAAGACAAAAGTTTTGGCATCCAGATTGCCCGTACGCTCCATTTTAGGAGTTAGGCCATCATATGTTCCTGCCATACCGAAATCACTCATGGCGGCAAGTAAAGAGATAGATCTGACAAGAAAATGGCAAACGGAAAAAGAGGGGCGAATAAAACGGAAAATTTTTGTGAAGTGGGGGACAGGAAAATGAGAGGCAAATGGCAAATAATGTAAATTGCGAGGAGATGAGATTTGTGATTAGGAACCTGGTTATGTTGAAGATCCTCCCCGGCAACGGCGCCAAAAATTCCCTTGATGATGTCTGCTAGGACTACGTTGGTATTTCCCCCAAGAGGAGAGGATGATGTAGCACAACGACGGTAGGTATTTCCCTCAGTTATGAAACCAAGGTATCGAACCAGTAGGAGAACCAAACAACAAAACGTAAACAGCTCCTGCACACAAATAACAGCCACTCGCAACCCGACGTGTTAAAGGGGTTGTCAATCCCTTTCGGGTAGCGGCGCCAGAAATTGGCGAGGAGACGGGAGAAAATTGTAAATAGATTGAAATAATAGATCGCAAATAAAATAAAGTGCAGCAAAGTATATTTGTGTTTTTGGTTTAATAGATCTGAATAAAAAACACAAAGGAAAAGTAGAACGCAAGACAAATATATGAGAAAGAAGACCCGGGGGCCGTAGGTTTCACTAGTGGCTTCTCTCGAGAAAAATAGCAAACGGTGGGTAAACAAATTACTGTTGGGAAATTGATAGAACTTCAAATAATTATGACGATATCCAGGCAATGATCATTACATAGGCATCACGTCCAAGATTAGTAGACTGACTCCTGCCTGCATCTACTACTATTACTCCACACATCAACCGCTATCTAGCATGCATCTAGTGTATTAAGTTCATGGAAGAAAGGGGTAATGCAATAAGAACGATGACATGATGTAGACAAGATCCATTTATCTATTGTGGCAGATATTAGATCTCGTCTTTTTATCCTTAGTAGCAACGATACATACATGCCGGTCCCCTTTCTGTCACTGGGATCAAGCACCATAAGACCGAACCCACTACCGGGCACCTCTTCCCATTGCAAGACAAATAGATCAAGTTGGCCAAATAAAACCCAAATATCAAAGAAGAAATACGAGGCTATAAGAGATCACGCATATAAGAGATCAAAGAAACTAAAATAACTTTCATGGATATAAAAATATATGACTGATCATAAACTCGAAGTTCATCATATCCCAACAAACACACCGCAAATGGACTTACATCATATGGATCTCCAAGAAACCATTGTATTGAGAATCAAGAGAGAGAGAGAGAGAGAGAGAGAGAGAGAGAGAGAGGAAGCCATCTAGCTACTAACTACAGACCCGTAGGTCTACAAAGAACTACTCAGGCATCATCGGAGAGGCACCAATGGAAGTGGTGAACCCCTCTGTGACGGTGTCTAGATTGGATCTGGTGGTTCTGAACTCTGCGGCGGCTGGATGAATATTTCGTTGACTCCCCTAGGGTTCTAGTATTTTTGGGGTATTTATAGAGCAAAGAGGCGGTCCGGGGGGCACCCGAGGTGGGCACAACCCACCAGGGCGCGCTAGGGCCTCCTAGCGCGCCCTGGTGGGTTGTCCCCTCCTCGGGACTCCCCCAGGTGCAACCAGGGCCCATCTTCTTCCTTCTGGCCCATTAAAAAATCTCCGTAAAGTTTCGGGGCATTTGGACTTCGTTTGATATTGATTTACTGCGATGTAAAAAACAAAGAAAAACAACAACTCGCACTTGGCACTATGTCAATAGGTTAGTACCAAAAAATGATGTAAAATGACTATAAAATGATTATAAAACATCTAAGATTGATAATAAAATAGCATGGAACATTAAAAAATTATAGATACGTTGGAGACGTATTAGTCCCCGAGTTTTGCTCAGGGTTATCCGGTTTGCGTGGTGCAGAAAATATGTGGGTGAGGAGCTCACATTGCTTTGGCGCACACGAGGTGGAGATTGTCGATGACAACCGGCGTGGCTTGGTGCTCGCGGAGCGCGCTGGCGCACCCACTGGGGGTAGCCTTCGAGCCTGCAGGTGCTCGAAGGGGGGCCAGCCGGTTGGGCCCGACCGGCCAGGCGGCAGGGCGGGACGCGGTCGAGCTGGCTTGGCACAGCTGGTCGGGCGTCGAGACGGGCGGGACCATCGACGGAGCGGCGTCGCGGAGGCGACGGGCGGCCTCTTTTTTTGCAGCCGTTGGATTTTTTTCTTTTTTCTTTCTATCTCCAGCCGACTTCACTTTTTTTCTTTTTCTCGATGCCGGATGGGCAGTCGGCCCTTCTTCTGCACAAGCAGCTGGCCATAGCGGGTAGACAGGGCACGCCGAAGTTGGCCTAGGGCGGGCGCCCGGAGGCAGGGGGAGTCGGAGCCGGCTAGGCGCAGGGTGGGGGCCCCATGTGCGAGCGGGAGGCGACAGCGGCTACCCGGCCGGTGCGGGACATGAAGCGGCGAGGAAGAGCCGGCCAGCAGGAGGCGGCAGCGGCGACCCGGCCGGCGTGGCGGGCGGGCCGGAGAAGCGGAGCCGGCAGCGGCGACCCGGCTGGCGCAGGACTTGGAGGGGCGAGACGGACGGCTCAGGGGAGTTGTATGCAGGCGCTGAAGGCCGGTGCGGTTTGTGGTGGAAGCCGGCATCCGGTTTGCGGGGAAGCCATCTGGTTTGCGTTGCAGGCAAAGGTGGTCAGCCGGTCACAGGCGGGGCCGCACGCGCGTGCTTGCTGGAGGCGCGGCAACGAATCGGGCGACACGCGCATGGGGTGAACATGAACGGGGTTGCAGTAGTACGCGGGGGACCCGCAGTGGCGCGAAGGGGAGGCCGCGGACAAGAGCCACAGGGGGCTCGGCGGGGACTAGCTGTGCCGCGGATAGGAGCTGCAGGGGATCCACAATGGAGCGCGGCGCAGCGACACGGGAGGCGCAAGAGCAGGCCGCGGTGGTCGTGCTGCTGAAGGAGAGGAGAACCAGGTGCGGGAGCGACCGGTGGAGGAGCTGGCGGAGGTCGCAGGGCTCTCGGCGGGTGCAAGCGGCGCTGCCGTCGGTGCGCGTGTAGGACGCATCCTCCGATGGCGCTCAGCTAGGGTCAAAGAGGGCGCAGCGGGCCGGCAAGGCCGAGCACGAGGGCGAAGCTGTGCGCGCGCGGGGGGGGGGGGGGGGGGGGGCGCAGCAGGCCGGGGCGAGATGGGGCCCCGCGCGCGACGGCGGAGCAGCGAGGACGGAGGTCGAGGCAGCGCGTGCTCGCTTGCGGGGATGCTGGGCAGAGGCGATGCAGGGGCGCCGCCGCGTGGGGGGACACCGGGCGTGCGAAAGGAGGCCCGACATGCGGTGGACGACGGCGACGGACGCCACGACGTGGCCAGGGTGGAGGAGGCCAGGCGCGGGATGCTCGAAGACGGGAAGGAGGAGGGCCAGGCGCGGCCTGACGCGGGGATGATCGGTGGAGGCGCTCGGGTGCGGAGCAAAGCAGTGTGGTGGAGCGAACGCAGACAAAGCGAGTGGAGGGGAGCCGCGGGCGACATGTGCGCCCGTGCAGCCTGCGGGTACAAGGTCGGAGATGGCCTCCCCGTGGGAGCTCTTGGCCGGGAACACCATTGCGGGGGCTCGCGACAAGGAGCAGGGGAGCTTGCTGGGTACCATGCTTGGTCGGAGGAGCGCGCAAAGGAGAGACGACACACAGTCGGAACGACCAGAGCGAGATGTAGTGCACAGACGATGGCGATGTCATGGTGGTGGTGACGAAAAGGGCGATGCCGATGACAAGGATGCACCATCCCACGCGGTCGCTCTCTGGGCTGGTCGACATCGAGCCCCCGGGCGCTACCGGAGAGACGGCGCGACGCCGCGGTGATGATGACGAAGATGGTCCCACCCGGACCTTGGATCCAGCAGTAGCTCACCCCACGCTGGGCGCCAACTGTCGTGGGATTTTCGCGGGAGTAGCCAGGGGGAACCGCATCACGGCAGATGCCACAGGGTGGCTTATCGTGGGTGGAGCAAGGCTACAGAGGAATATCCGGGACGAGTATGCGAATAGCAGGCGGAGGTTTTCGGGGCTCTCCGGAGAGATAATACCCCTACTCTGCATGTCTGTATATGAGGAATGCATCGCAGTACAATGTCTGTATATGAGGAATGTATCACAATACAGAGTTGCTCTCGAACTGTATCATAAATGTGTGTATGAGCTAGTGTGGGCATGATGGCTTGGAGCCTCATCCCGTGAGTGTGTGAGTGAGAGAATGGATGAGAGAGTGGAGGACTTGGTGCCCTTTTATAGTGGGGGAGTGGGCATGGTGGGTGGTGGCCCACCCACCAACTACACTATTGGAGATGTCATGCGAGGTGACGCATGACACACGCTATAGTGTGCCACTATTTCTCAGCAGTGCCCGGGGTATGGTCGTCTTGTCCGTGTCATGTCGATGTTGCGGTTGACTCCGCGCAGCAGGCCGTCTTGAGCAGCCGGACGGGGAGCAGGTTGGGGCAGCCGGGTGGCGAGCCGGCCGGGGCAGTCGGGCAGGGAGCCATCTGGAGCGGCCGGGTGGCGAGCCAGCCGGAGCAGCCGGACTGAGGAGCGTCGGCCGCCCTGATGTTTTGGAGTGTCGCTTTGCCGTCTGTGGCCTACCCGGGGGTCATCCCCCCGACACATTGGGAGTGGAAGAACTACCCTTTTGCTTGGAAGGGGCACAATAGGGGCCATGTCAAAACTTGCACTGTCATTCTTGAGACCGTGGCCTCACTAGATCTCTGGATTTGGCACTTTTTCTTCGGCAAGGCCGGATCTCACAATGATATCAATGTGCTTCAACGCTCCTCGGTGTTTGCAAGCCTGGACTAACTCTTATATAAAGCAAAGCGCTCCCGAGGACACATGGGAATTATCGTCAAGCTAGTTTTCATCACGCTCATATGAGTCGCGTTCGTTACTTTGATAATTTGATATGTGGGTGGACCGGTGCTTGGGTACTGCCCTTTCTTGGACAAGCATCCCACTTATGATTAACCGCTATTTCAAGCATTCGCAACTACAAAAGAAGTATTAAGGTAAATGAGGGAGTCCTGGACTAGGGGGTGTCCGAACAGCCGGACTATCATTATCCGCCGGACTCCAAGACTACGAAGATACAAGATTGAAGACTCCGGCTCGTGTCCGGATGGTACTTTCCTTGGCGTGGAAGGCAAGCTTGGCAATACGGATATGTAGATCTCCTACCATTGTAACCGACTCTGTGTAACCCTAGCCCTCTCCGGTGTCTATATAAACCGGGGGGCTTTAGTCCGTAGGACAACATACATTACAACAATCATACCATAGGCTAGCTTCTAGGGTTTAGCCTCCTTGATCTCGTGGTAGATCTACTCTTGTACTACCCATATCATCAATATTAATCAAGCAGGACGTAGGGTTTTACCTCCATCGAGAGGGCCCGAACCTGGGTAAAAACATCGTGTCCCTCGTCTCCTGTTACCATCCGCCTAGACGCACAGTTCGGGACCCCCTACCCGAGATCCGCCGGTTTTGACACCGACATTGGTGCTTTCATTGAGAGTTCCTCTGTGTCGTCACCGATAGGCTAGATGGCATCTTCAACCAGCAACGCTGTCTAGGGTGAGATTTTTCTCCCCGGACAGATCTTCGTATTCGGCGGCTTCGCCCTGCGGGCCAATTCACTTGGCCATCTGGAGCAGATCGAAAGCTACGCCCCTGGCCGTCAGGTCAGATTTGGAAGCTTAAACTTCACGGCCGATGTCCGCGAAGACTTGATCTTCGACGGACTCGAGCCACAGCCGAGCGCGCCGCACTGTGACGATGGGCATGATCTAGCTCTGCCGCCGAACAGTGCCTTGATGGCCGCACACGGGTCCGCTCCGGCCATTGGCCCGGAGACGATCGCCCAGATCGAGGGCCGGTGGATAGACGCCACCCTGGAGACTCCAACATCCACGGCGATGGAGCCGAACACTAATCTTGTCCCCTGCGAAACTCGTGATTCCGAGGCGCCGGACTCCTCGCCGGACTCCGAACCTCCCGCGCCCTTACCAATCGATCCAGATTGGGCGCCGGTTATGGAATTCACCGCCGCGGACATCTTCCAATGCTCGCCTTTCGGCGATATCTTGAATTCACTAAAGCATCTCTCGTTATCAGGAGAGTCCTGGCCGGATTATGGCCAGGATGGTTGGGATACGGACGACGAAGGAATTCAGAGCCCACCCACCACCCACTTTATAGCCACTGTCGACGATCTAACCGACATGCTAGACCTTGACTCCGAAGACATTGACGGAATAGACGACAATGCTGGAGACGAACAAGAAACAGAGCCTATAAGGCACGAGAGCACTACCTCGTCACATGACATATATATGGTAGACACCCCAAAGAAGAGCGATAACGAGGATCAACGGGCCGCGGCAGAAGATGACCACGCCGATAAACGACCAAAGCGGCGGCGCAGGCGCCGTCCTAAGTCCTGCCTCGACAACAACGCTCCCAAAGAGCCCGCAATACGGCAGGGCTCACAAACGGACGACGAACACGCAGATAAGCAACCGTCCGATCATGACGAGTCAGATAATCAGTCCAGGCCAGGTGAAAACAACAGTCCGGACGACCTCACGCCGGACACACCGCCGGAGAGCAAGAACCTTCGAAAAAGACTCGTCAGTACTGCAAAAAGCCTGAAGAAGGAAAAACGGAGGCTCAAAACAGCGGAAGACACACTCAGAATGAGATGGAGCAAAGTGCTCAAAACCGCAGATAAGTACGGCAATGGCCACCAATCAAAGAGCTACCCGAAGCGCAAGCTGCTACCAGAATTCGACGAGGAGGCCATAGAGCCCCCACCGTCCAAAAATAAAGGGGCTGCCTGGCTGGATAGACGGCTAGATGATAGGCCAAATTCTGACAGCGGCGCCACACATAAACCAACCAACGAACTTGGAAGGATAGATGGCCCAGTCAGATCCATCTACGGGCCAAAGGAGAAGGCCCCAGGAAGCAAGGCAACACGTCAAGTGTCCGATGATAGCGGCACACACAAATACAGGGGCGCCGCACACCCACTATGTTTCACTGACGAGGTGCTGGACCATGAATTCCCAGCAGGATTTAAACCCATAAACATAGAGGCCTACGATGGAACAACAGACCCTGGAGTCTGGATAGAAGATTATATACTACATATAAATATGGCCAGAGGAGATGATCTCCACGCCATAAATTACCTACCCCTCAAGCTCAAAGGGCCAACCCGTCATTGGCTTAAAAGCCTCCCAGAAAATACTGTTGGAAGTTGGGAAGAGCTCGAGGACGCGTTTAGAGCAAATTTTCAAGGGACTTATGTCCGTCCTCTGGATGCAGATGATCTAAGTCATATAACTCAACAGCCCGGAGAGTCAGCGCGGAAATTCTGGAACAGGTTCCTTACAAAAAAGAACCAAATAGTCGACTGTCCGGACGCCGAAGCCTTAGCAGCTTTCAAGCACAATGTCCGAGACGAATGGCTCGCCAGGCACCTCGGTCAAGAGAAACCGAGGACAATGTCCGCACTAACAAGCCTCATGACCCGCTTCTGTGCGGGCGAGGATAGCTGGTTAGCACGATGTAGCACCAGCGACCCAAGTACATCAAGAGATGGAAACGGAAAATCACGGCGCAGAAAAGAGCAGCGCCGGAATAAAGAGAAAAGCCCGAAGAGCGCGGCAGTCAACGCCGGATTCAAAAGCTCGCGGCCCAATAATAAAACACAGCCTCTTAAGGATGACAGTGACGAATTGTCTAACTTAAACAAAATTTTGGGTCGGATATGCCAAATCCACAGTACCCCCGGAAGGCCTGCAAATCACACCCACAGGGATTGTTGGGTTTTTAAACAGTCCGGCCGACTAAATGCCGAACACAAGGGGCTCGACGCATCAAGCGAAGAAAATAAACCCCACCAGCAGAGCACCGGAAAACAAAAGACTTTCCCACAAGGGGTCAAAGCAGTAAACTCACTTCATGTGATAATACGGAAAATAGTGCGGCACTTTCTAAAAAGAGCTTCGCGCGGTCCAACCCAGCAGACCGTAGAGATTGGATATCAAAACCAATCACTTTCGACCACCTGGATTATTCCAGAAGCATTCGAAATGCGGGACGGACTCCCCTGATATTGAATCCCATAATAGACGGATTGCAATTTACTAACGTCCTAATGGACGGAGGCAGTGACTTAAACCTGCTATATTCAAACACAATCCGTAGGATGGGGATAGACCCTACCAAAATTCGACACAGCCGCACTTCCTTCAAAGGAGTGACGCCAGGCCATTACGCCAAGTGCACTGGCTCCATATTACTAGAAGTCGTGTTCGGATCGCCGAACAATTCTCGACGCGAAAAATTAATTTTTCACATCGTCCCATTTGAAAGTGAATATCAAGCACTCTTGGGACGAAAGGCTTTTGTCCGCTTCAACGCCATACCGCATTACGCGTCTCTTACACTCAAGACGCCCGGACCACGTGGCGTAATTTTAGTGCGAGGGTCACTTAAAGACCCCGGACTTGGATAGACGAATCCGGCGTCAGTGGGCTAGGGGCTCCCTAGCCGCATACCCCTTCACAGGGGGCTGCACGCACAAATAACCGCGGGTTCATACAAACCCCGCTTTAATTATTTATATTTCTAATATTTTTCGCACAAACTGTTTTTAAAACTAAACGTTCCTCTCTTTTTACAGATGAACAACGTGCATACCCGTCCAGGATAACGGCGCAACGGAGACACAGGCGCAGACGTGCAGTAGGGACCCGTCGTGAGGATTCTTTTCAGATTAAGACCCTGCGTAAACCTTTTTTACTGTCTCTTGTTGTTATTCTCCCTTGGTTTCTTCCTATAGCCAAAGCGGAGCCTGACGTTTTGGCATCGGCCGCGTCAGAAGACCATGCCCGTACCTAGACACTAGGGGCTTAGGGCATCGTTCTGCCCATTATTATAAAGACCGAACACCTTAGGGAGTGTTCGGTGTCTCGAGTTAGGCATTATATGCATCAACTCCGAATCATGTCTTTGGTCAAATGTTGGGTTTGCCCGGCTCCTGTGTTTTGCTGCCTTACGTTCCGTATCATCGGCTAACGTGGCACCAGGAGAACTACTGCGATTGTGCCCCAGTTCGGCTGGGCGAGCACCTCAGTAGAGAAAGCCGAAAACTGACTGTCATGATACAGCGAGAGACTGGTCAGCCACTCGATCGACTATCGGAATGTTTAGAATTCCCCGATTTGACGAAGGGCCGTTTCCCGGTCAGGCACACGCGCTCCGACTTCGGAGAAGGGCGATGCCACCAGGGGCTATATCGTAGCCCCACCCTCGAGCTCCACTGGCTAAGTGAAAGTGATAAAGCATTATAGTCCGGATTGCCTCGTTCGCTACGCTACCACCTCCTTATAACAGGACCGAGACATCGGATTAAGTGTGAAAACGCGCTATTTTTGCGAACACCCCAGCACCTTGTGTGTGGGGGCTGAAGCCGAAGACTGCCATCTTTCAAGTTATACACAAGTATACGTAAATGGCCGCACAGGAGAAGTTTTACTACTTGGACGCACAAGTATAAAAAGCAGTTATAACATAATCATCGATTTACAAGCTAATGCGTTCATTTGAACGTTACATTCTTCGAGCACTGCGACTCTATTACACGAGCGCCACGCATAACTTCCCCGAAATAGTGCTCGGCAGGGAGCCGGTCTTCATCCGAACCCTGGGCAATAACAGCGGTGGCGTACATCTCTGGACAATGCGCCTTCACACGGGCAAGAGCCATCCGCGCGCCCTCTATGCAGGCCGACCGCTTCATCTCCTTTATATGTGGCACCGCTCCAAGGAATTGCTGTAGTAAGCCAAATTAGCTCGTCGCCTTGGACCTCTCTGGCCAGACATGGGCCACGATGTCAGTCATGGCAAGTCCGGACAATCTATTTAGCTCGGCCCATTCGGCCAACCGGTCTGTCAATGGAAGTGGGCGATCCAGACTGTGGAATTGAGACCAATATAGCTCTTCCGTCTCGTGATCCTTCTGGCTCCAGAAGTGCTTAATGGCATCGGCCGCACTTGCAGCTAAGTCCATATAGGGATCCTCCGGACTCCACAGCCGCTCAAATTGAGCATACTTTCCATCCATAAACCGGCGATGCAGCAGAAAAGGCTTGCCAGCCACGATCTCTCCGGCCTGGCACAGTTCCTCCTTCATAGCCCGCATTGCAGAGCGGGCATCCTTGGCTTCGGCAGTGGCCTTCTTCAGGTCTTCCCGCTCTGATAAGCACTCCTTTTCAAGAGCCTCATTGCGGTCGGCAGCATCCTTTACTTTCATGGCCAATTCGGCCACCTCGGCCCTGCTTAGGCAGTGCGCAGCCTTTTCGGCTTTCAACTCCTCGGCCGCCCTCGAGGCAGCCGCTTCACTCCTTCGGGCTTGCTCCTTAGCTCGAGCAAGTTCGGCCCGAAGGCCCTCCACAGCAGCAGCACCGTATGTACAAACAGCATATAATTTATCAGAGGAGGGCTTCGACCCCCTTAATAAAGCGACTGCAGAGAACTCTTTTACCTTGCGACTCATCAAGTCGCCTGTTGACAAGTGCGATGTCCGCATCGGCCAAGTCAAATTGCCGATTTAACTCGGCAAACTCACTAGTCCGGCTAGCCCCCGGACTATCTGCCACCTGCATAGGAACGACGGAATTCATTCCTTTAGATTTCGATCCTCGGTACGCTGTCGTTTCCGACAACCTACCGAGTCTCAGGGGCTACTATCTATACAGGGCGCATTTTTTATATGCAAAACTGTTAAAAGACAAAGGGGTGCGTCATTCTCGCATACCTCAAATCCCGCCAGCAAACTCATGGCGGCATTACGCAATTCGCTCTCAGCGGACAAAATCCTTCCAATCACCATACACATTAACGCACGGTGATCTTCTGAAATGGACGCCCTCTCAAGCAGATTCTTCAGCTCTCCCGGCCGGACACTAGTAGGTGCCGAACTCTCTGGCCCCTCCGGACTCGGGGATACCCTCCGTGATGACACTTCGGGTTCGCCTGCCTCATCTGGCGGCGCTGCGGACGGAGGCGTATCGCTCTCCATCATCTCCGGAAGAAGGTCCCCCGAAGATGAACTCATCTGAGAAGGCTGCAGATCCAAACTGCAATATAAATATTTCGGTTATCTACAGAAGCACAAATGAAGGTATTTCCTTACTAATTAACTCCCTCTTTCATACTCACGGCTCGCTGGAGGGCCGATCCTTTGATGATGATTGTGCGTCCGGATTCCTTCCGGGCGCCGGACCCCCCGGGGAAGATCTCTTCCCACGCTTAGGGGCTTTGGCCTCCGGATCTTCGGAGGCGGTCCTCTTCTCCCCCTGAAGGGAGGGGTTCTTGGTTCCCCCCTCTTCAGTCGCCCCTTTGGGCGAAATATTAGCTCTTTTATTTTCCCCGTCGCCCCCTTCTGTGGGCGCAACCTCCAACATTCTGACCAGCACGGGCTCCAGTGCGGTCTCTGGGAGGGGGGCCGGACACCTTATCAGCCTTGATCGCGCCACCCATTCCTGTAAAGAACAAAGGGTCAGGAGGCGAACTCTAGAAAGGCACATAAACAGAATGTCCGGACTCTGAGCTACTTACCTGAGTATCCGGGCGATCGCGGCTTAGGCCTGCATCCTCGGCTAAATCCGGACACGCCACCTGCGGTCCGAAGAACAACTTGTACATCTCCACGGGTGTCGCACCCATGAAGTGTTGGAGAATCCGAGGTCCCTCCGGGTTGAACTCCCATAGACGGAGAGGACGGCGTTTGCAGGGCAGAAGATGCCTGATTAGCATAACCTGCATCACCTTGATCAGGTCGATCTCCCTCGCTTGGAGATCTCGAATCCGGCCCTGCAGTGAAGGCACGTCTTCGGACGGCCCCCAATTGAGCCCTTGGTTGACCCACGACATCAGTTGGCGTGGAGGTCCCGGGCGGAATAAGGGCGGCGGCTTTTGCCTGCTGCCCCTTGGAGCGGTGATATAGAACCACTCCTGCTGCCACGGTCCAAGTTCCTCTTGGAAGGAACCCTCGGGCCACGGGGCCTCGACCTTTTTGCTTATGGTCACCCCGCCGCACTCCGCTGGACGCCCCCCGATCATCTTCGGCTCCACCTTGAAGGTCTTCAGCCATAGGCCGAAGTGGGGAATGACGCGGAGGAAGGCTTCGCAGACGATAATGAATGCGGAGATATGGAGGATGGACTCCGGAGCCAAGTCGTGAAAGTCCAGCCCATAGTAGAACGGGAGCCCCCTCACGAAGGGATCCGTCGGGAAGCCTAAACCCCGACGGAGGTGGGATACGAAAACGACGTATTCACCGGGCTCGGGGGCTGGCACAGTCTGCCCTTGGGCAGGCAACCTGTGCGAAACCTCGTAGGTCAGGTACTTGGCCTCACGCAACTTCAATATGTCCTCCTCCGTGACGGAGGAGGGCATCCACCGGCCCTGGAGGTCGGAGCCGGACATAATTGAGGATCCGAAGCGCTCGAATCTGAGGCTCTGGGTGTTGGAACTGGGAGCGGGGAAGAGATTCGATGCGAGATTGAAGAACAATGGCGAGCCTTGGTCCTCTTATAGAGGGGAAGAAATACCAAGGGCCGTCTCCGTGACCATTTGGGATTCCCCTTCGATAGAGGAGACGTGGCGACGGGAGCGGTTGGGTTACCCACGCATGTATTGATGAGAATCCCGGAATAAGGGGAACACGATCTCTGCTTCGACAAGACGTGCCAAGGAAACCGCTTCGCTAAACATGCTGAGGTGGTATAGTAATTCAAACAAAGGCCTGGTGGCGGTGTGATGTCACGCCGCATAATACGTCAGCAGATTGAACTAAGTGTACATTTTATTCTCTCTACGGTGGAATGTGGAATTTATTTTGCAGAGCCGGACACTATCCTGGTGTTCATGATCTTCTCTGGATTATTCAAGGGAGGAACCCGTCTTGCAATGCCGAACATTGTACACGCCGGACTTATCGTCATTGAAGACTGGTTCAGGGGCTACTGAGGGAGTCCTGGACTAGGGGATGTCCGGACAGCCGGACTATCATTATCCGCCGGACTCCAAGACTACGAAGATACAAGATTCAAGACTCCGGCTCGTGTCCGGATGGTACTTTCCTTGGCGTGGTAGGCAAGCTTGGCAATACGGATATGTAGATCTCCTACCATTGTAACCGACTCTGTGTAACCCTAGCCCTCTCCGGTGTCTATATAAACCGGGGGGCTTTAGTCCGTAGGACAACATACATTACAACAATCATACCATAGGCTAGCTTCTAGGGTTTAGCCTCCTTGATCTCGTGGTAGATCTACTCTTGTACTACCCATATCATCAATATTAATCAAGCAGGACGTAGGGTTTTACCTCCATCGAGAGGGCCCGAACCTGGGTAAAAACATCGTGTCCCTCGTCTCCTGTTACCATCCACCTAGACGCACAGTTCGGGACCCCCTACCCGAGATCCGCCGGTTTTGACACCGACAGTAAACCTAACCATAGCATGAAACATATGGATCCAAATCAGCCCCTTACGAAGCAACTCATAAACTAGGGTTTAAGCTTCTGTCACTCTAGCAACTCATCATCTACTTATTACTTCCCAATGCCTTCCTCTAGGCCCAAATAATGGTGAAGTGTCATGTAGTCGATGTTCACATAACACCACTAGAGGAGTGACAACATACATCTCATCAAAATATCGAACGAATACCAAATTCACATGACTACTAATAGCAAGACTTCACCCATGTCCTCAGGAACAAACATAACTACTCACAAAGCATATTCATGTTCGTAATCAGAGGGGTATTAATATGAATTAAGGATCTGAACATATGATCTTCCACCAAATAAACCAACTAGCATCAACTACAAGGGGTAATCAACACTACTAGCAACCTACAGGTACCAATCTGAGGTTTTGATACAAAGATGGGATACAAGAGATGAACTAGGGTTTGAGAGGAGATGGTGCTGGTGAAGATGTTGATGGAGATTGACCCCCTCCCGATGAGAGGATCGATGGTGATGATTTCCCCCTCCCGGAGGGAAGTTTCCCCTGCAGAACAGCTCCGCCGGAGCCCTAGATTGGTTCCGCCAAGGTTCCGCCTCTTGGCGGTGGAGTTTCGTCCCGAAAGCTTGCTTATGATTTTTTCCAGGGTAAAAGTCTTCATATAGCAGAAGATGGGCACCGGAGGGCTGCCAGGTGGCCCACGAGGCAGGGGGCGCACCCAGGGGGTAGGGCGCGCCCCCCACCCTCGTGGATGGTGGGTGGCCCCCCTCTGGTATTTCTTTCGCTCAGTATTTTTTATTAAATACAAAAATGACTTTCATGGAGTTTCAAGACTTTTGGATATGTGCAGAATAGGTCTCCAATATTAGCTCCTTTTCCAGCCCAGAATCCCAGTTGCCGACATTCTCCCTCTTCATGTAAACCTTGTAAAATAAGAGAGAATAGCCATAAGTATTGTGACATAACGTGTAATAACAGCCCATAATGCAACAAATATCGATATAAAAGCATGATGCAAAATGGAAATATCACTGCACCTTGTTTACTTTTGTTACTTGTTACCCGTTAGGAATTATCTTATCACACAACTTTCTGTTACCAATAATTTTAGTGCTTGTAGAGAATACCTTGCTGAAAACCGCTTGTCATTTCCTTCTGCTCCTCGTTGGGTTCGACACTCTTACTTATCGAAAGGACTATGATAGATCCCCTATACTTGTGGGTCATCAAGACTCTTTTCTGGCGCCGTTGTCGGGGAGTGAAGCGCCTTTGGTAAGTGGAATTTGGTAAAGAAACATTTATATAGTGTGCTGAAATTTACTGTCACTTGTTACTATGTAAAATAATCCTTTGAGGGGCTTGTTCGGGGTATCTTCACCTTGATCGGAAGAGCAAAGAGTTGCTCCTCAACCTACTGAACCTACTGAAAATATTTATTATGAAATTCCTTCGGGTATGATAGAGAAACTGCTAGGTAATCCTTATGCAGGAGATGGAACATTACATCCCGATATGCACCTAATGTATGTGGATGAAGTTTGTGGATTATTTAAACTTGCAGGTATGCCCGAGGAAGTTGTCAAGAAGAAGGTCTTCCCTTTATCTTTGAAGGGAAAGGCATTGGCATGGTTTAGGCTATGTGATGATATTGGATCATGGAACTACAACCGATTGAAATTGGAATTTCATCAAAAGTTTTATCCTATGCATCTGGTTCATCGTGATCGGCATTATATATATAAATTTTGGCCTCGTGAAGGAGAAAGTATCGCTCAATCTTGGGGGAGGCTTAAGTCAATGTTATATTCATGCCCCAATCATGAACTCTCAAGAGAAATTATTATTCAAAAATTTTATGCTCGGCTTTCTCATAATGATCGATCCATGCTCGATACTTCTTATACTGGGTTTTATATGAAGAAGGATATTGAATTCAAATGGGATTTGTTGGAAAGAATTAAATGCAATTCTGAAGATTGGGAACTCGATGAAGGTAAGGAGTAAGGTACAAACCTGAAGTTTGATTGTGCTAAATCTTTTATGGATACCGATGCTTTTCGTGATTTTAGCACTAAATGTGGACCTGACTCTAAGATAGTAGCTTATTTTTGTGAATAATTTGCTACTCATGTTGATCTCCCTAAGGAGAATTGGTTTTTTTGGGGAACGTAGCATGCAATTTCAAAAAAATTCCTACGATCACGCAAGATCTATCTAGGAGATGCATAGCAACGAGAGTGGGAGAGTGTGTCCACGTACCCTCGGAGACCGAGAGCGGAAGCGTTAGCTTAACACGGTTGATGTAGTCGAACGTCTTCCCGATCCAACCGACCAAGCACCGAACATATGGTACCTCCGAGTTCTGCACATGTTCAGGTCGATGACTTCCCTCGAACTCTTGATTCAACAAAGTGTCGAGGGAGAGTTTTGTCAGCAGGACGGCATGGTGATGGTGATGGTGAAGTGATCCACGCAGGGCTTCGCCTAAGCACTACGACAATATGACCGGAGGAGTAAACGGTGGAGGGGGCACCGCACACGGCTAAGAACAATTGATGTGTCTAGAGGTGCCCCCACCCCCGTATATAAAGGAGGAGAGGGGAGGAGGCCGGCCCTAGGTGGCGCGCCAAGTGGGGGGAAACCCACAAGGACTCCTAGTCCTAGTTGCCCCCCTTCCTTCTTTCGGAGGGGGAAAGGGCAAAGGAGACGGAGAGGAAGAAGTAAAGGGGGGTGCCCCCCTCCCCTTGTCCAATTCAAACTCCCCATGGGGGGGGGCACCCCCTTGTGGGCTGCCCTCTCTCTCCCCTATGGCCCATGTGGCCCATTACTTTCCTCAGGGGGTTCCGGTAACCTCCCGTTACTCTGATAAATATCTGAAACACTCCGAAACCATTCCGTGTCTGAATACTATCGTCCAATATATCAATATTTACCTCTAGACCATTTCGAGACTCCTCGTCATGTCCGTGATCTCATCCGGGACTCCGAACAATCTTCTGTCACCAAAACACATAACTCATAATACAAATCATGATCAAATGTTAAGCGTACGGACCCTACGGGTTCGAGAACTATGTAGACATGACTGAGACACCTCTTCGATCAATAACCAATAGCGGAACCTATATGCTCATATTGGCTCCCACATATTCTACAAAGATCTTTATCGATCAAACCATTATGACAACGTACGTTATTCCCTTTGTCATCGTTATGTTACTTGCCCGAGATTCGATCGTCTGTATCCTCATACCTAGTTCAATCTCGTTACCGGCAAGTCTCTTTACCCGTTTCGTAATGCATCATCTCGTAAATAACTCATTAGTCACATTGCTTGCAAGGCTTATTATGATGTGCATTACCGAGAGGGCCCAGAGATACCTCTCCAATACTCGGAGTGACAAATCCTAATCTCGATCTATGCCAACCCAAAAAAACACCTTCGGAGATACCTGTAGAGCATCTTTATAATCACCCATTTACGTTGTGACGTTTGATAGCACACAAGGTATTCCTCCGGTATTCGGGAGTTGCATAATCTCATAGTCAAAGGAACATGTATAAGTCATGAAGAAAGCAATGGCAATAAAACTTAACGATCATTATGCTAAGCTAATGGATGGGTCTTGTCCATCACATCATTCTCCTAATGATGTGATCCCGTTCATATGACAACACATGTCTATGGTTAGGAAACTTAACCATCTTTGATTAACAAGCTTGTCTAGTAGAGGCTTACTAGGGAGACGATGTTTTGTCTATGTATCCACACATGTATCAAGTTTCCGGTTAATAAAATTCTAGCATGAATAATAAACATTTATCATGATATAAGGAAATATAATATAACAACTTTATTATTGCCTCTAGGGCATATTTCCTTCAGGTTTAAATATCATTCTCCCATTGAAGTTAAAGTAGTAGAACCTATTAAAGTTGAAGAAGAAACTATTACTTATAATGTTGATCCTATTGTTCCTTACCGCTTATATTGAGAAACCACCTTTTCCTGTTAGAATAAAGGATCATGCTAAAGCTTCAACTGTGGTTCGTAAGAGTTATACTAGAACACCTACACCCCCTGAACAAATTAAAGTTGAACCTAGTATTGCTATGGTTAAAGATCTCTTGGTTGATAATATTGATGGACATGTTATTTATTTCTGTGATGAAGCTGCTAGAATTGCTAAACCTGATATTAAAGATAAACATAGACCTGTTGTTGGCATGCTTGTTGTTTCTGTTAAAATATGAGATCATTGTTATCATGGCTTATGTGATGTGGGTGCTAGTGTGAGTGCAATACCTTATACATTATACCAAGAAATTATGAATGATATTGCACCTACTGAGATAGAAGATATTGATGTAACTATTAAGCTTGCCAATAGAGATACTATATCACCAATTGGGATCATTAGAGATGTTGAAGTCTTGTGTGTGAAGATAAAATACCCTACTGATTTTCTTGTTCTTGCTTCCCCACAAGATGATTTTTGTCCCATTATATTTGGTAGACCTTTCTTGAATACTGTTAATGCTAAGTTAGACTGCAAGAAAGATATTGTTACTATTGGTCTAGGGGATATGTCTCATGATTTTAATTTCTCTAAATTTCGTAGACAACCCCATGATAAAGAATCACCTGGTAAGGATGAAATTGTTGGTCTTACTTCTATTGCCGTGCCTCCTGCCGATCCTTTAGAACAATATTTGCTAGACCATGAAAATGATATGTTTATGAATGAAAGAAGGGAAATAGATGAAATATTCTTTAATCAAGGGCCTATTTTGAAACACAATTTGCCTGTAGAAATCCTCGGGGATCCTCCTCCACCCAAGGGTGATCCCGTGTTTGAGCTTAAACAATTACCTGATACTCTGAAATATGCTTATGTTGATGAAAAGAAGATATATCCTGTTATTATTAGTGCTAACCTTTCAGAGCATGAAGAAAAGAAATTATTGAAAACTCTAAAGAAGCACCGTGCCGCTATTGGATATACTCTTGATGATCTTAAGGGCATTAGTCCCACTCTATGTCAGCACAAAATTAATTTGGAGGCCGGTGCTAAACCGGTTGTTGGTTACCAACGAAGGTTAAATCCTAAGATGAAAGAAGTGGTAAGAACTGAAATACTAAAGCTTATAGAGGCAGGTATAATTTATCCCATTGCTGATAGTAGATGGGTAAGTCCTGTTCATTGTGTCCCTAAGAAGGGAGGTATTACCGTTGTTCCTAATGATAAGAATGAACTGATTCCACAAAGAATTGTTACAGGTTATAGAATGGTAATTGGATTTCGCAAATTAAACAAAGCTACAAGAAAAGATCATTACCCTCTACCTTTTATTGATCAAATGCTAGAAGGACTACCCAAACATACACATGTTTGCTTTCTAGATGGTTATTCTGGTTTCTCTCAAATACCTATGTCAAAAGATGATCAGGAAAAGACCACTTTTACTTGCCCTTTCGGTACTTTCTCTTATAGACGTATGCCTTTTGGTTTATACAATGCACCTGCTACCTTCCAAAGATGTATGACTGCTATATTCTCTGACTTCTATGAAAAGATTGTTGAGGTTTTCATGGATGATTTCTCTGTTTACGGAACTTCTTTTGATGATTGCTTAAGCAACCTCGATCGAGTTTGGTAGAGATGTGAATAAACTAATCTTGTCTTGAATTGGGAGAAGTGCCACTTTATGGTTAATGAAGGTATTGTCTTGGGGCATTAAATTTCTAAAAGAGGTATTGAAGTTGATAAAGCTAAAGTAGATGCTATTGAAAAGATGTCGTGTCCTAAAGCTATCAAAGGTATAAGAAGTTTCCTTGGTCATGCTGGTTTCTATAGGAGGTTTATTAAAGACTTCTCTAAAATTTCTAGGCCTCTCACTAGTCTCTTGCAAAAAGATGTTCCTTTTGTTTTTGATGATGATTGTGTAGAAGCATTTGAAATACTTACGAAAGCCTTGATTTCTGCACCTATTGTTTAGCCCCCTAATTGGAATTTACCTTTGAAATTATGTGTGATGCTAGTGATTATGTTGTTGGTGTTGTCCTAGGGAAAAGAGTTGATAAGAAATTGAATGTTAGTCATTATGCTAGTAAAACTCTAGACAGTGCCAAGAGAAATTATGCTACTACTGAAAAAGAATCTTTAGTAGTTGTGTTTGCTTGTGATAAGTTCAGATCTTATATTGTTGATTCCAAAGTAACTGTTCACACTGATCATGCTGCTATTAAATATCTTATGGAAAAGAAAGATGCCAAACCTAGACTTATTAGATGGTTTCTCTTGTTACAAGAATTTGATTTGCATACTATCGATAGAAAGGGAGCCGAGAACCCCGTTGCAGACAAGTTGTCTAGGTTAGAAAATGTTCTTGATGACCCACTGCTACTTATGATAGATTTCCTGATGAACAATTAGCTGTCATAAATGCTTCTCATAATACTCCATGGTATGCTGATTATGCTAATTATATCGTTGCTAAATTTATACCACCTAGTTTCACATACCGGCAAAATAAAAAGTTTTTCTATGATTTAAGACATTACTTTTGGGATGAAGCACACTTTTATAAAGGAGTAGATGGTGTTATTAGACATTGTGTCCCTGAGCATGAATAGGAACATATCCTACGCAAGTGCCACTCTTAGGCTTACGAAGGACACCACGCTGGAGATAGAACTGCACATAAGGTATTGAATCCGGTTTTTATTGGCCCACTCTCTTTAAGGATGCTCGTAAGTTTGTATTGTCTTGTGATGAATGCCAAAGAATTGGTAATATTAGTAGACGTCAGGAAATGCCTATGAATTATTCACTTGCTATTTAACCATTTGATGTCTGGGGCTTTGATTATATGGGACCTTTTCCTTCCTCTAATGGGTATACACATATTTTAGTTGCTATTGATTACGTTACTAAGTGGGTAGAAGCTATTCCAACTAGTAGTGCTGATCATAACACTTCTATTAAGATGCTTAAAGAAGTTATTTTTTCCGAGGTTTGGAGTCCCTAGATATTTAATGATTGATGGTGGTTCACATTTTATTCATGGTGCTTTTCATAAAATGCTTGCTAAGTATGATGTTAACCATAGAATTACATCTCCATATCACCCTCAATCTAGTGGTCAAGTAGAATTGAGCAATAGAGATATTAAATTTATTTTGCAAAAGACTGTTAATAGATGGTTTCTTTGTTTTGGAATATTTAAAAAATTAGGAAAATTAAAAGTAGTTTGAAAGAGACACGAGGAGACCATAAGGGTGGAGGGCGCGCCCCCTGCCTTGTGGCCACCTCGTGTGCCCTCCGGACTCCGTTTTCTTGCACAATACTTCTTTTGGTCGGTAAAAATTCAATATATAATCTCTCGAAGGTTTTGACACCCGTACCACGGCAAAATCCCCTGTTTTCGTTTTGAGTTGTTTCTGCAGCAGATTTAGAGCAATATGTCATCCCAGGATTCGGAGGGAGAAAGCTATGTGGCTGATTACGTTGCAGACCCCAAAGTTTACGGGGATTTGGAGCATTGTGGTTGGACCACAAAGGAAGAAGAAGAATATGATCCTAAGGGAAAGGAGGAGACAAGCTCAGATGAAGATGAAGTCCCACTACCTCAACCTGGGGACATGAAAACAAATAGGAACCATGTAAAAAGATACTAAGTCTTGAGCAGGAGATCGATGACTTAAGGGAGAAAAATTCTATCCTCAAGCGCAAGCTAAGGAAGAAGCCTACTACATCAACAACTCCATCATCACCACCCCCGAAGAAAGAGACATAAGTACATGGGTATGGGCACTCCCCTTGGCAACTGCCAAGCTTGGGGAGGTGCCCCGGTATCGTATCACCATCACACCTCTATCTTTATCATTTTTCTTAGTTCAATCCTTTTGGTTATATCTTGATCTAGTAGAATAAAGTTTTTAGTATGATCTAGCTTTGAGTTTTGTTTTGATCTCTATCTATGTAATCAGGCCCGTGAGTTATATAAATAAAGAGTTGTTTTGATTTGAGGGCTTTGCTTTCTTGCTATGATATTGAGGGAATTAAAGAAAGAATGAAAAGAAATAAAAAGATCGTATAATGATCTTATGGAGAGTAATGACTTCACATATAAAGAGTATGATGGGTAAAAGTTGTTGATAGTTGACAAACATAGTTTTGGTTATTGTTGCAATTAATAGGAAGTAATAAAGAAAGATATGCTTCACATATAAATATACTATCTTGGACCTCTTTTGTAATTGTGAGCACTCATTAAAATATGACATGCTAAAAAGTTGATGTTGGACAAGGAAGACAACATAATAGGTTATGTTTTCTTATATTCGAATAGAAGTTATATTGTCATGGATCATCTAACATGTTGAGCTTGCCTTTCCCTCTCATGCTAGCCAAATTCTTTGCACCAAGTAGAGATACTACTTGTGCTTCCAAACATCCCTAAACCCAGTTTTGCCATGAGAGTCCACCAAACCTACCTATGGATTGAGTAAGATCCTTCAAGTAAGTTGTCATCGGTGCAAGCAATAAAAATTGCTCTCTAAATATGTATGATCTATTAGTGTGAAGAAAATAAGCTTTATACGAACTTGTGATAAGGAAGAAATAAAAGCGACGGACTGCATAATAAAGTTCTTTATCACAAGCGGCAATATAAAGTGACGTTCTTTTGCATTAAGATTTTGTGCATCCAACCTCTGCTTCCCTCTGCGAAGGGCCTATCTTTTACTTTTATCTTGTACCCTTATACAAGAGTCATGGTGATCTTCACCTTTCCTTTTTAAACTTTTTCCTTTGGCAAGCACTATGTGTTGGAGAGATCCGGATATATATATCTACTCGGATGTAGGTTTTCATAAAGTACTATTGTTGAAATTACCCTTGAGGTAAAAGGTTGGGAGGCGAAATTATAAGCCCCTATCTTTCTCTGTGTCCGATTGAAACTTTGTACCCATAAGTATCGCGTGAGTGTTAGCAATAGTGAAAGACTAAATGATAGTTGAGTATCTGGACTTGCTGAAAAGCTCTTATATTGACTCTTTTAGATTTTATGGTAAATTGCAATTGCTTCAGTGACTGAGATCATAGTTTGTTAGTTTTCAATGAAGTTTCTAATTCATGCTTTACCTTGTGAATGAATTGTTAATTTAGCATAAGAAATTATATGACAATATATGTTGTTGTTCTAAAGATGATCATGATGCCCTCATGTCCGTATTTTATTTTATCGACACCTCTGTCTCTAAACACATGGACATATTTTTCGATATCGGCTTTCGCTTGAGGACATGCGAGGTCTAAGCTTGGTGAGTTGATACGTCCATTTTGCATCATGCTTTTATATTGATATTTATTGCATTATGGGCTGTTATTACACATTATATCACAATACTTATGCCTATTCTCTCTTATTTTACAAGGTTTACATGAAGAGGGAGAATGTCGGCAGCTAGAATTCTGGACTGGAAAAGGAGCAAATATTGGAGACCTATTCTGCACAACTCCAAAAGTCCTGAAACTTCATGGAGAATATTTTTGGAATATATAAAAAATACTGTGTGAAGAAAGCACCAGAGGGGGGCCACCTGCCATCCACAAGGTTGGAGGGCGCGCCCTACCCCCCTGGGCAGGCCCTCCGGTCTTGTGGGCCCCTTGGCAGGCCCCCGACACCCATCTTCTGCTATATGGTGTGTTTTGACCTGGAAAAATCAGAAGGAAGCTTTCGGGACGAAGCGCCACCGTCTCGAGGCGGAACCTGGGCAGAACCAATCTAGGGCTCCGGCGGAGCTGTTCTGCCAGGGAAACATCCCTCCGGGAGGGGGAAATCATCACCATCGTCATCACCATCGATCCTCTCAACGAGAGGGGGTCAATCTCCATCAACATCTTCACGAACACCATCTCCTCTGAAACGCTAGTTCATCTCTTGTATCCGATCTTTGTCTCAAAACCTCAGATTGGTACCTGTGGGTTGCTAGTAGTGTTGATTACTCGTAGTTGATGCTAGTTGGTTTATTCGGTGGAAGATCATATGTTCATATCCTTAATGATAGTTAATACTCCTTTGATTATGAACATGAATATGCTTTGTGAGTAGTTATGTTTGTTCCTGAGGACATGGGAGGAGTCTTGTTATAAGTAATCATGTGAATTTGGTATTCGTTCGATATTTTGATGAGATGTATGTTATCTTTCCTCTAGTGGTGTTATGTGAACGTCGACTACATGACACTTCGCCATGATTTGGGCCAAGGGGAAGGCATTGGGAAGTAATAAGTAGATGATGGGTTGCTAGGGTGACAGAAGCTTAAACCCTAGTTTATGCGTTGCTTCGTAAGGGGCTGATTTGGATCCATATGTTTCATGCCATGGTTAGATTTATCTTAATTCTTCTTTCGTAGTTGCGTATGCTTGCGAGAGGGGTTAATCATAAGTGGGAGGCTTGTCCAAGGAAGGGCAGCACCCAAGCACTGGTCCACCCACATATTAAATTATCAAAGTAACGAACGCGAATCATGTGAGCATGATGAAAAATAACTTGACAACAATTCCCATATGTCCTTGGGAGCGCTTTGCTTTATATAAGAGTTCGTCCAGGCTTGTCCTTTGCTACAAAAAGGATTGGGCCACCTTGCTGCACCTTGTTTACATTTGTTACTTGTTACCCATTACGAATTATCTTATCACACAACTATCTGTTACCGATAATTCCAGTGCTTGCAGAGAATACCTTGCTGAAAACCGCTTGTTATTTCCTTCTGCTCCTCGTTGGGTTCGACACTCTTACTTATCGAAAGGACTATGATAGACCCCCTATACTTGTGGGTCATCATACCCAATGGGGAAAGACACATTTCAAACGGACGAGGAAGACATGGACGAGGAAGTCGTCAGGCCACGCATGCCAGAGTAGCCATCTAGCTGCACGCCGGACTGGCCTTCTGGCAACCGAGCAAGGAGATCGCTGCCTCACATCGTCGACGCTCCGGCAGATTGGCTGCTGGAGAGCATGGGCGCGCTCACGTGGGTGCCCAGCATTGAGGTCAAAGGCGTCAGGCATTGCCGGTTCACGGCATGCCGATGGTCCGGAACCGGAAGTAGTAGGAGCTGTTGTTGGGCTTCTTGAGTAGTAGGAGCAGGTTCTAGTGGGGACACACGGCGAGCTCCACGGATGGCAAGGACAGGAGCTGGAATGGGTCATCACTACAGCTGGGACGACACGGTGTGTACTGCTTGATGACCTTCAGCAAGGTCGCGACTTAGGACGACAACAATAGTGGTTGCTGCATCACCGGGGGGGGGGGGGGGGCAATGGGGTCGGGCGCGAGAGGGAGGGGAGACTGAAAAGCGGGGTAGGTGGGGAAACTGCGGGATTTATTCACTGCCATATGGACCCGCGCACAAACACGGGTGGAAAAACGAACCTCTGGTGTGTGTCCGTCTCGACCCAAATCTCTCCCAAATTTGGGGATAAACTAGGTCCGAGTGGACACAAAACGGACAAGAAATGAGATCAGTCGCTGCGTTGGGCCGTGTTTTTTGTCCGCACGGACCCAATTCGACAACACCGGACAAAATGAGGGGTTGCGTTGGAGTTGGCCTAAGAGCATATACAACCAGACCCCATTTTCTCCTAAACGAGTCCACATAGGCATAACATCGTCAGACAAAAAAAGCCATTTAACTAAAACCTGAAGCTAGCTCAAACATCTCGGTTGCCCAACACCCCTTTAATTCAAATCATATGTGGGGTAGATTTGGGGTCGCGTGGGTGCATGCGTCACATCAGACCGGCTCATCCTAACCCTATGTATCTCCCGTCTCCATCCGCACCTCGGATCAAACCCTAGGCATTATTGTCACTCCACTCCACTTCTAGTATGCTCCGCCAAGCTCCTCTATGGTAATCTTCAACCATTTTTAGCCAACAACTCTGGATCCGTCAAATGGGGCCTCGCCCCCTGCATGAACGAGGAGGAGATAGCCGTTCTGCTGGCTCTCCACCGTCCAGGGAGGACACCCAAGCTCTAGTGCTGGTGGTGCATGTCGAAGTGAGGGCATGAGCTAGTGGGGCTTGGATCCAGCGCTAGCAATGCTTCCATCAGAGGCTCAAGGCATGTGTCTACCCCGGAGCCAGAGCTGTCGAGCGATGGCTCGAGGTACACACGCGCCCTCGAGGATGCCATGAGGCATCTGAGCAACCTCGGTGTTGGGTCCTTGTCCCAGCGACATTGGGCTGTGCCTGTGAGGTCAATGGTGCCAATGTGCACGACCAAACATGCTTCGGATGCCCCAACAGTGATGGCAAAGGTGAGGTCGAGGCCCGGCATGCCTATCGTGAGAGGGTGAAGATGAGTTGCGAGAGAGTTGCACCGCGCCGCGTTGGACAAGCCTGCGGGGACAAGGTCATGGATGATATTTGTGCCTTGGATCATGGCATGTGCTCATGGTGGAAGAAACGGGGTCATGTTCATCAGCAGGAAATGCCTACGGCCAAAACCGGGTCCTGTTCATCAGGAGGGGTGTGGCGTACCACAAAACAGCCTCCACGGACTACTTTTCATCCAACGTCATATGCTTACGACCTCTATAGGGTCCTGTTCATCGACCCCAACTATTAGGGCATTTCCCGCCTTAGTGTTTTTTTATGATGACAATACATTTTGCGGACTAATAGTGTGCCCAAGTTACTCAGGTATACTTTGTTTGGCGCAAGACGGTTAGGCATTCCCTCCGAACGGAAAAGATCGAAGACGGAGTTTCCGATGTGTTTATTTCTTTGGTCATAGGAAATCCATACTATTAAGAGGGAATCTGCATGGAAGGTACTAGGTAAATCAATGCACGTACACATTCTATTGCACCCACCATATATCCTTCCGTTCGAGGAGAGAGGTGGCAGTGGTTTTGCGCCAAGCGGTTATATCGCTTGCTCAAGCGGTTGTACCCATGTACCAGTATCTTCAGGTGTCTTCCAAGCGGTTGTACCGCTGCCTCTGGGCGGTTGTACAGCCTCATGCTTGGCAAACCCTAGGACAGATGGCAGGCAGTTATACCGGCCTAGTACGGCTCTACCACCGGAATTGCTTCTGTTGTGGAGCGGTAGTTGGGTGATGGAGGCCCGGTAGTTACCGGACGGCTCCTGCGAACCGGTACTACCGATGATCGGAAGCGGTTGTACTACCTCGGTCTTAGCCACCACCAGTACGAGGGTTCGGCGGTAGCACCGGTGCAAGCACCGCCCAAACACCGCTATGGGGGTGATTCCCCTCTATTATGAAGCGGGAGTTGGGCGGTGGTGGTCCGGTAGTTTTCGGGTGACTCTGGGCTACCTGTACTACCAGTGCTTCCACCGGTTGTACCACTTGGTGCACTTCTGTAGGGTATCCCACGAATCTCGGTTGTATCGGTGGTTCGGTTAGTTGTATCGCTGTAGTGTAAAAACAACTATAACGGTTCAATTTGGTGGTCACTATATAAGTAGGTGGTTCTTCCACCTAGCATTTACCTCTTGACTCTCTCTCTCTCTCTCTATCTATCTATCTCTCTCTCCTCCATTCATGCCCTTCAAGCTTTCTTGCCCGATCTCTCTCTCTCTAGCCACTCAAACTTGTTGATTTGCTAGGGATAGAAGCAGGAGACCTAGATCTACACTTCCACCAAAGGAAGTTCAATTCACCCATACTTTCTTGTGTGGATTTTGTTACTCCTGGGTGTCTAAATCTTCTATGACTACCAAGGTAAAATCCTTGTTTAAAGAATTCCTTGGGTGTTTAAATAATGGTGGCAAGCTCATCCACAAAGACAAGACCGAGTCCTTCCCCAACAAGAACAACTTCACAAAGAAGGTGACACAAAAGGGTCTGGTGGCGCACGAAGAGTACATCTCTGATGATGATGATGATGCAAGTGGTGAAGGAATGGCAATGGCCTTCATGGACACTGCCAGCTCTTCCCCAACCTCGGTGTCTCTCTTTGACGCCCCAACATACGAGAACCTCATCCCCAAGTGCCTCATGGCAAAAGGCCTCAACAAGATAACCTCCAACATCAAAACTTCCATTACTACTAATCCCTCTTTGTTGAATTGTGTGGATGAAAATGAGGAGGTAAAGGTGGATGACAACGAGTTTGACAAGTTCTTGGGTAAGATCAAAGGTGAGACCAATAAGCACTTTGTTGCTCTCTTGGAACAACTAGGTGAGGCCAATCGTACATTGAGTGTCACGAAGAGACCATCACTGAGATGGAAGGGCATAGCCGTGAATATGCCGATGGGATTGAGAATCTTTCTATTGCTCTCGTAGAAGAGCAAGGTCTTCTTTTGGCTATTGAGGAATCACACAATGTTAATCCTTCTAGATATAAGAACAATCGTGATCATGCTCAAGTTCTTGCTCGTGTGCTCAAATCCGAAAGTGTTGAGCTTGGGGTTGGCCATGATAGACTTAAAGAGGAGTTTGAGTTGTTTGACAAGGCTCACAAGGCCTTGTCAAGTGCTCATGCCACACTCAAGGAGTCTCATGATCAACTCTAAGTGAAGCTCACTAAGGAACTAGCCACATGCCCTCCTTTTGTGTTAATTGATAATGCCCATGCTACTAACCCTTGTTGTGAGCATGTGCATCTTGTGGAGGAGAATCCAAAGTTGAAAGAGAAACTTGAGAAAGGCCTTGTGACTTGCATACAAGGTGAGAAGAACCTCAACAAATTTTTGAGCAATAAAAAGGAAGTTGTGGCAAAGGAGGGACTTGGGTTTGTGCCCAAGTCAAAGAAGAAGAAGAAAGTGAGACCAAGAAACCTGTCCCTCTCAAGGAGGTATTTGTCAAGGAGGGAGAAGGTGATCCTAAGGAGAAGAAGAACAAGGTGGTGGGTGGTGATGCCAAGAAGGGCAAAAGCACTCCTCCCAACAAAGCTGGTGACTTTATCCCTTCGTATGTTTTATGTCGTCCTAGTGATGGCATGTTTATACAAAATTTGTTGGTTCTTATTATGAGTACATTGAATGGCCTATTTGGGTTCCTAAGACTCTTATTACTAACATCAAAGCACCCATTCAAAAAGGGCCAATTCCATTTCCCCCCTAATTTCGGCCCGACCTCATCTTTACCCCTAATAAAAAACAATGATCAACTATGCCCCTCTTCCGTTAGATGGTGTTATGGAAATACACCTCCGTGCCATTTCTGTCCGGTCAAAGGGGTTTGACCGTCAAATGGATTTTTTTGGACATTTTTACCCCTCGCAAAGAAAATAAAATTAAATAAAAGAAAAAAAATAGGCAGAGAGAACCTTACATGTATCCGGCTCATGTAGGCAGCCCAACCCACCACCGATGCCCGTTGTCCTCTTCAAGCTTGTGCTCAGAAGCACGAGGGCGTGTCGAGGCCATGTGCACCGTCGCCGTTCCGCATAGCCTACGCACTCCCCATGCCATCTAACCATGTCCAGAAGCTCCATCGACCTCCACCATGTCTCCATGATGATGCCCATGAGCTGGGAAGAACCGCATCGCTGCCTGATTTATCATCTTCACCGCCGGCCGCCGAAGGTTGCCATTGCCGATTCGTTGTCGTCAGAGCTCACCCAACCCTGTCGGCCTGCCCATCAGAACCACTGTGATCAACACTCTAACAATTCTAGTCGGTATCTTCTTTCTGTCCTTGTAGGCCTTGGCCTCTTGTGTGGTGTCCTTGGGTAGGGCATATAGGTCAGGCCTAAGACCCTACCCTAGGTACATGTCATCCTCATGATGACCCACAAGTATAGGGGATCTATCGTAGTCCTTTCGATAAGTAAGAGTGTCGAACCCAACAAGGAGCAGAAGGAAATGACAAGCGGTTTTCAGTAAGGTATTCTCTGCAAGCACTGAAATTGTAGGTAACAGATAGTTTTGTGATAAGATAATTTGTAACGGGTAACAAGCAATGAAAGTAAATAAGGTGCAACAAGGTGGCCCAATCCTTTTTGTATCAAAGGACAAGCCTGGACAATTTCTTATAATGAGAAAAGCGCTCCCGAGGACACATGGGAATTATCGTCAAGCTAGTTTTCATCACGCTCATATGATTCGCGTTCGGTACATTGATAATTTGATATGTGGGTGGACCGCTGCTTGGGTACTGCCCTTTCTTGGACAAGCATCCCACTTATGATTAACCCCTATTGCAAGCATCCGCAACTACAAAAGAAGTATTAAGGTAAACCTAACCATAGCATGAAACTAGTGGATCAAAATCAGCCAGTTACGAAGCAACGCATAAACTAGGGTTTAAGCTTCTGTCACTCTAGCAACCCATCATCTACTTATTACTTCCCAACTGAAAGTGCAACTATCCCTAGGTGGTTTTGGTAATTCATAACAACATATAGCTCATTGAGCTAATGCTATTCCAAGACAAATATTTCAGGAAAGCTCAATGAATGGCATGGCATGGATGATGAAAGTGGATCCCTCAAAATGTTAAGGACAAAGGATTGGCTCAAGCTCAAAAGCTCAAGACTCTACATTTTACATTTTAGTGATCCAAGATCACATTGAGTCTATAGGAAAAGCCAATACTATCAAGGTGGGATGAGGTGTTACTTAATGAGCCTCTTGCTTCAAGTGCTTAGTGATATGCTCCAAAAACCCTCAACTACTTTCTCACATCAACATATGACCTAAACCCAAAGTCAAAATCAGTCCTACCGATTCTTTCTATCCGACTCCACCGAGTTCAAATGTCATAGCCACTGCCACAAACCCTAGGCAAATCGGTCTCACCGATAGGGATCTCGGTCTCACCGAGATGGGATTGTAATCTCTCTGTTTCCCTTCGTAATGTTTCGGTCTAACCGAAGTGGATTGGTCCCACCGAGATTGCAATGTAAACTCTCTATTTCCCTTTCGTAACATTTCGGTCTCACCGAAAGAGCGAATCAGTCCCATGAGTTTACCTGACCAACTCTCTGGTTGGCTAATTACCAAAATCGGTCTCACCAAGTTTGTGTAATTGGTCTCACCGAGATTACGTTATGCCCTAACCCTAACCATATCGGTCCTACCGAGTTGCATGTCGGTCCCACCGAAAATCCTAACGGTCACTAGGTTTACTGAATCGGTCAGACCGAGTTTGTTGATTCGGTCCCACCGGGTTTGGTAAATTGTGTGTAACGGTTAGATTTTGTGTGGAGGCTATATATATGTGACGCCCCCGATTCAATCGTACACTAATCATACACGCAAACGTGTACGATCAAGATCAGGGACTCACGGGAAGATATCACAACACAACTCTACAAATAAAACAAGTCATACAAGCATCATATTACAAGCCAGGGGCCTCGAGGGCTCGAATACAAGAGCTCGATCATAGACGAGTCAGCGGAAGCAACAATATCTGAGTACAGACATAAGTTAAACAGGTTGCCTTAAGAAGGCTAGCACAAACTGGGATACAGATCGAAAGAGGCGCAGGCCTCCTGCCTGGGATCCTCCTAACTACTCCTGGTCGTCGTCAGCGGGCATCACGTAGTAGTAGGCACCTCCGGTGTAGTAGGGATCGTCGTCGACGGTGGCGTCTGGCTCCTGGGCTCCAGCATCTGGTTGCGACAACCAGAAAGAAAGGAAAGGGGGGAAAGGGGGGAGAAAGCAACCGTGAGTACTCATCCAAAGTACTCGCAAGCAAGGAGCTACACTACATATGCATGAATATATGTGTAAAGGGCCATATCAGTGGGCTGAACTGCAGAATGCCAGAATAAGAGGGGGATAGCTAGTCTTATCGAAGACTACGCTTCTGGTCACCGTCGTCTTGCAACAGGTAGAAGAGGGTAGTCTGAAGTCCTCCAACTAGCATCTCCAAGTAGCAACTCCAAGTAGCATCTCCAGTAGCAACTCCAAGTAGCATCTCCAGTAGCATCGCATAGCATAATTCTACCCGGCGATCCTCTCCTCGTCGCCCTGTTAGAGAGCGATCACCGGGTTATATCTGGCACTTGGAAGGGTGTGTTTTATTAAGTATCTGGTTCTAGTTGTCATAAGGTCAAGGTACAACTCCAAGTCGTCCTGTTACCGAAGATCACGGCTATTCGAATAGATTAACTTCCCTGCAGGGGTGCACCAACTTACCCAACACGCTCGATCCCATTTGGCCGGACACACTTTCCTGGGTCATGCCCGGCCTCGGAAGATCAACACGTCGCAGCCCCACCTAGGCACAACAGAGAGGTCAACACGCCGGTCTAAACCTAAGCGCGCAGGGGTCTGGGCCCATCGCCCTGAGCACACCTGCACGTTGCGTACGCGGCCGGAAGCAGAACTAGCCCCCTAATACAAGTGCAGGCTTACGTTCCAATCCGGCGCGCGCCACTCAGTTGCTGACGTCAAGAAGGCTTCGGCTGATACCACGACGCCGGGATACCCATAACTACTCCCACGTAGATGGTTAGTGCGTATAGGCTCGTAGCCAACTCAGATCAAATACCAAGATCTCGTTAAGCGTGTTAAATATCCGCGAACGCCGAACAGGGCCAGGCCCACCTCTCTCCTAGGCGGTCTCAACCTGCCCTGTCGCTCCGCCACAAAGATCCACACAGAGGGCCGTCGGGACAAAGGTCCTTTCAGCCCCCAATCCGTGAATCACTCGCGGGTACTCTTCGAGCGGACCCGACTTTAGTCACCATCTGTAGTATGTATGTATGTATAGTATATACCCGTGATCACCTCCCGAGTGATCACGGCCCAATAGTATAGCAAGGCAGACTGACAAGAATGTAGGGCCAATGATGATAAACTAGCATTCTATACTAAGCATTTAGGATTGCAGGTAAGGTATCAACAGATGTAGCAACAATGTCAGGCTATGCATCAGAATAGGATCAACAGAAAGCAGTAACATGCTACACTACTCTAATGCAAGCAGTATAGAGGAGAATAGGCGATATCTGGTGATCAAGGGGGGGGCTTGCCTGGTTGCTCAGACAAGGAGGGGTCGTCGGTGACGTAGTCGTCCACAGGGGCATCAGCATCGTCACGGGGGCTACCGGAGAGAAGAGGGGGGGAGAAACAGTAAATACATAGCAAGCAAGTGCATAACAGGTCAACAAGCAAAGCTAGACGTGTTCTAACGCGGTATGAGGTGATATCGGTGAAGGGGGGAAACATCCGGGAAAGTATCCCCGGTGTTTCGTGTTTTCGGACAGATGAACCGGAGGTGAAATGTTGCAGGTTCACTATGCTAGGGACGCGTGGCGGATGAACGGGTTGCGTATCCGGAATCGTCTCGTCGTTCTAAGCAACTTTCATGTAGAAAGTATTTTCATCCGAGTTACGGATTAAAAGATATAATTTTCTAAAGATTTAAATCATTTTCTGATTTTAATTATTTATTTAATTAATTTAATTTAACATTATCCAGAACAGTGCATGCTGACGTCATCCTGACGTCAGCATGACGTCAGCAGTCAACAGAGGTGTTGACTGGGTCGCTGACGTGTGGGTCCCACTGGTCATTGACTTAGTTAACTAAACAGGATTAGTTAATTTAATTAAAGTGATTAGGTTAATCTAATCAAGATTAATTAAGTTAATTAATTACTTAATTGTTTTCTTAATTATTCTTTTTATTCTTTTTTTTATAAAACGTTCTGTGGGGTGGGGCCCCCATGTCAGTGGCCCGGAGGCCTTAGCGGGCGGGCGAAACGGGCACAGGGGCGCGTGCGGTTGCGGGCGCCCGCACTGGATGCAGCCAGTCGGGACGGCAAGGGGGGTTCGCCGGCGTGGCAACGGCGAAGGCCACGGCAGGGCAAAAAGGGGAGGAGCAGGGCACGGGCGCGGTCGTCGCCGAGCTGGCGCGGGCGCGTGGGGAACCGCGAAGGGGCGCGGCCACGCAGAGGCGGCGAGGTGAGGTGCGCGGCTGGAGCAGGGCCCCGACCGTGGCTACGGCGAGCACACGAGCAGCCGGCGCGGATGAGGTCGGATGCGCAGCAGTGGAAGGCAGCGGAGCGAGGGCTCGGGGGGGACCACAGCGAGGCAACGAACGGCGGCACAGGGCAGCGCGGGCGAAGGGTGACGGGCGCGGCCATGGGCTTGCCTGCGCGCGGAGGGCGCGGGGCGACGTTGCCGGTGCGGGACGAGCAGGAAGGCAAAGGGGAGAGGCGAGGCTCACATCGAGGAGCAGGGACGGCACAGTGGGAGTCGGGGTGGTTGACGGGGACGACGCGCGATGGGGAGGCAGGCCGGTGGGGAAGGTCCGGCGAGGACGAGCTCCGGGCGCGGGGCAGCGAGCTCCGGGCGGCGGCGCGGTCCTGGCGGCGACGGAAGGCGACGAGGGCTTCCTCCCACGATCCCGATCCAATCGGGGGAGAGGGGGGAGATATTTTGCGGGGGGGGGGGGGGGGTGTGGGGGTGTTTGGGCTAGGGTTTCCTCCCTGGTGGGGGGTTATGGAGGGGAGGTAGCGGGCCGGCCGGCTGGGCCTGGGGGTTGGCCCAGTTGGGCCACGGCCCAGGGGGGTTTCTCTTTTTTTTTTTGATAGTCTTAGGTTTTAGTTTTTCTGTTTTGTTTTTCCTTTTTTTTATTTTATTATTTCTTTTCTGTTTAAATTCAGCTAAAAGTAATTAGGCATTTTATAAAAAGGGTTTGCTGCACCATAATTACCTTTGTAATATTTGGCGTCCACCGAACATTTTTGTTTAAATTTTGAAAACTTTTATTGTCGACTTGATTTTGAATTTGAATTCGAATTGGTTTCGAACTAACGTCAGATTAGCAACATAAATCGAGGTGACGTGGCATCATTAGCGGAGGGTTACTGTGGCTTAATTATCCGGGCGTCACAATTCTCCTCCACTACAAGAAATCTCGTCCCGAGATTTAAGCGGTTGAGTAAGGGGGAAGGTGTTGGTAGCGGGGAAAAAAAAACTAACGAGTCTTCTCGGTCTTGGCTGCCCTTTCGAAGAGGTTGATCCCTTTCGTTGATGTCTTCATTTCTCTGCTTCAATTCACCATGATCAATTTGCCATCCTTTCTTCGGGATCTCCATCGTCCTACGAACGCGGCCAAGGGAAAAAAAAACTCCGGAAGAACGCATCTCCACAAAGCTGGGCATCTGACGGTGAACTCAATGGGAAATACACAAGGTACCCCACGAGTTGTATTTCAGTGAATTCGTTTAGTGCAATATACGATGGTACCACAATTTCAAACGGGTAGGCAATCATTCGATGACTAGACAGAAGCTGGAATGGGGGGTTTGAACAGCGAGAATAACATGGTGTCTGATTCCAGGATGAATAATGGTATAGCATTCAGCTCATGAATCACATACGAAGCCAGGTGCAAATGATACATTAGAATCCGGGTTATAAAGAAGAGTCAAGTTTCGATCCAATGGACCTGTGGGTTATGGGCCCACCATGTGGGTTGAAAATAGGAAGGGTGGTGACATCTTGCACAGCCGCGACAGGGAGGCATGTCAGTGAATAGCTTGTCAGCTATGTCGGCAACAACGTTGGTACCAAGGACGACGGACGAAGAGAACCATTATCCTGCTCGTTGAACGAGGCGGACCAATAGGCAAGGTTCTCATCCATCGGTGGCTACCAGAATGTCATCAACAATAGTAACAGGATCTTACAGACAGAATGGTAAAACAAGGTGCCTACCTAAGCAGGGAATTATCTCTGCTTAGTTAAGTCAAGATTGGAAAGGAAAACGTGATTATCAGATTAAACAGAACGATGAAAGGAAAATTGTGATTACACACAATTATTAGGAGTATATCCTTCCCATGTACAAGCAGAATATGGCATACAGGGTAGGAGAGCAAGTACCCAACCATTCAGATAAGAGGCAAGGATGAATCAAGATGTTACCCATACAACGGTGTTTGGATAACTAACAAGAAACATTTAGCATCGCGCCTCCAATGTTCTTGTTGAAGAGCGGGGTATCATAGTCATGCTTCGAGGTAACCATGATATGGTGTTTCAATCAAGGGCCAGACTTTGGATACACAAATAACCCATCAGGAGCAACTTATAAAATAAGTCTTACAATTTCCTCCAGGAAGAATGGTTATCCTTGCAAAAGAAATTATAATGACAGGTCCTCCAGCCAGGGGGTGCTAGGCATGACATCATCTTACCGGGTCATCTAAGAACCATCATCATAACTCCTGGAAAGTTGTCCCAACCATCATATCTGACCGAGATTCAGATCCGATTGGTGTCATGATACCTCAGACTCAGGATGTCCGAGAAGAAAAAGGTGCAACACAAATAGACGAAATGACATTGCAAGATTCTCAGGAAATGAACTATGGAAGCGAGTTCCGAAACAAGAGTTCATCATTAAAGCAAGAAGAGGATGATGAGGTGGCTGATGGACTCAGCGATAATTCAACGAGGCATCCAAAAAGATGCATCTCCTCAATTATGTGGATAAGGAGATAGCTTTTGTCAGATCAAATGATATAATGAAGCATGTTTGAGGAAAACATACACAGTTAAACATGGGTTGAAAGGTGCGCCCGAAATATGGGTTGGGTTGCACGACCAATGTCAGAATGGTGATTCAATAATCAATAGTCTAAGAATGAATGGCCGACCATTAACTTCAAAGCAATAGGGTTGCTAAATAGGCAGAATCCAAACAGCAACGTTCACTTGTTGGTACCCCGGTTGGGATCAACGCGAGGACCAAGAAAGAATGGTGATTATGAGAAGTATCACTATAGCAAGAATTCTTAAGAGGTGGAGCAATCCTCACAACATTCTTGACATCAAAGATGGTAATACTCCGCGGTAGAATCATAACATAAGTTGGATAACAAGGAACTCAAGGTACAACACAAAACAGGAACAACTTTTGTGTTGGAGGGAATGCAATAATGTTGTGGATGATAACCCAAACCATCGAGGGCAAAGGATGCTATTTCTCATCAAGAATTCGATAGATATCTTGGAAGACCTCAGAATGTTGATGATGATCACGACACATTTGTCGAGAGGTTTCGAGAAGATGTAACTGATCGGTGATGACATCATGTCAACGGAAATGATGAAGCCAAAAGTCATTGGGACCATGGGTACGACACAAACTCGAAATCAAGCTTGCTGTTCAAGAACAAACGATATGATGAGGAAAATCGATTGTAAGATTAGCTCACCGTCAAAATTTGTGCTCCGAGAAGAAGGACCCGGTAGTACAGTTAAAAATTAGCACAATGATATAGCCAATCAGGCTAGGAATGACTTGAAGGATTATTAAACTCATAAGCAATGAAAATTACTTAGAGTTATTGAATCGAAGTGCAGAATCGATTCACTTACCGGTGTTCTCGAGTGAAATAACTCAAAACCCGGGGGAAATCTGAAATCAGTGAGAAGCAATAATAGATGGAGACTCATAGGAAGCAACACAGTTCGTTGATATTCTCGAGATACTGGAGGGTATTGCTCGAAGGAAGATTGACATAGGGGTTGCGGAGAGGTATTGATCCGCAGAAGACAAGTGTTTTCACTTGCTTGAGAAATGGGATCAAGTAGAAAATATGGTCGGAACCATGATTGCCAAGGATCAATTCACAGATACCTGATGATATTATATCAAGGCAATAGTTATTATTACAAGAAGCTTCCATGATAGGATCTACATCGTGTCCATGGGCATGAACACAAGTTCAAGGTCGACTCCCACTTATTCAATGTATAACCTTCCATTCACTTCTCGTATTTCGAAAATGACATTAGTTGTTGAACGTTTTACCTGGTGCAATACCAGATAAGTATGACCCGTGAAATCTTTCGGGTTCACACAGGTTAGGGAAGGCATTGGTTCAACCCATCGGGATATCTTAGAAACATATACCACAAGTTCCAAGAGTAAATGTCACCAGCTCGAAAGCAGAGCATGGTTGAGAAAAACAGAGGATACAAATTACCAAAGCCTTTATATATCCGTGGAAAGGCTCACAAGGTTATTTGAATATGAAGGACATTGTCGGATAATAATCCAACAAAGGACTTGACGGTCCACAAAGGATCTGCTGTGAGTATCGCTACTTAACCAGAAAAGGAAAGAATGCAAATGCATTAGGTTATAGAATCATCTGACTAATTCGAAGCATAAATGCAAAGGAATTGTGAGTCCATATCGAAGGATCAGAAGTAATGCTCTGATCAACGGCAATTGGATTGGTCGAGAACCAATTCCAGTTAAAAGAATGGCAACTCAGTCAGAAAGGTAATTTATAAGGATTAATGGTGATTGCGTGTATTCGCAAACATATTGAGTCAACAGACTCAAAATGATAATGACAAGGGATGCCATTAAGATTACGAGACTTATGGGATCAACCATAATGCAAGTAAGCAAGAATTTCAAGAGCAATAGGCTGCTCAGGATTTTCGGAAGATCGGGTAGTATTTGAATGTATTTTTTTTTTTTGAAACACATGAACAACTTTGGACAAACGGATACTCAGCAAGCGCGAGTAATTATCCGTAGGGGTATTCATGCAGCAAGGAACTGCAGGGCAGTAAGCATAAAGAATTCTCGGAATATCGAAGAGTATTTCAGGACATCTTGTAATAACAAGAGCAACTAGGGATGACAATATGAACGATAGGTGTAAGTAGTTATCCAGAGGGATTTATCGATTGGAGTGAATTGCAAAAAGCGATGGCACATAGTCTCGAGAGCACATTGTAGAGTATCTTCGGAATCTTCTGGTGCAGCAGGCGATCATCGGTAACAAGGGGCTCTCCGGGAGAAGTACTTGCGAGAACCTAAAGTTAGTTTTGTTTTTAGCAAAATCATTTAACCCGAATAGAAGAGAGCTCAGAGTCCCAGAGTAAAGATCGAGGAGTAAAAGATCCTAATACCACCCAATGGCGACGTGGGCCCATAGGCCACACAGCCATGTTAGTAAAAGTTTTTGCAATGTCTAGACTCGACTTCGGCCAAGGAGTGTGGAAGGGGGATTCCTACAGGCAGTCGGCTCTGATACCAACTTGTGACGCCCCCGATTCAATCGTACACTAATCATACACGCAAACGTGTACGATCAAGATCAGGGACTCACGGGAAGATATCACAACACAACTCTACAAATAAAACAAGTCATACAAGCATCATATTACAAGCCAGGGGCCTCGAGGGCTCGAATACAAGAGCTCGATCATAGACGAGTCAGCGGAAGCAACAATATCTGAGTACAGACATAAGTTAAACAGGTTGCCTTAAGAAGGCTAGCACAAACTGGGATACAGATCGAAAGAGGCGCAGGCCTCCTGCCTGGGATCCTCCTAACTACTCCTGGTCGTCGTCAGCGGGCATCACGTAGTAGTAGGCACCTCCGGTGTAGTAGGGATCGTCGTCGACGGTGGCGTCTGGCTCCTGGGCTCCAGCATCTGGTTGCGACAACCAGAAAGAAAGGAAAGGGGGGAAAGGGGGGAGAAAGCAACCGTGAGTACTCATCCAAAGTACTCGCAAGCAAGGAGCTACACTACATATGCATGAATATATGTGTAAAGGGCCATATCAGTGGGCTGAACTGCAGAATGCCAGAATAAGAGGGGGATAGCTAGTCTTATCGAAGACTATGCTTCTGGTCACCGTCGTCTTGCAACAGGTAGAAGAGGGTAGTCTGAAGTCCTCCAACTAGCATCTCCAAGTAGCAACTCCAAGTAGCATCTCCAGTAGCAACTCCAAGTAGCATCTCCAGTAGCATCGCATAGCATAATTCTACCCGGCGATCCTCTCCTCGTCGCCCTGTTAGAGAGCGATCACCGGGTTATATCTGGCACTTGGAAGGGTGTGTTTTATTAAGTATCTGGTTCTAGTTGTCATAAGGTCAAGGTACAACTCCAAGTCGTCCTGTTACCGAAGATCACGGCTATTCGAATAGATTAACTTCCCTGCAGGGGTGCACCAACTTACCCAACACGCTCGATCCCATTTGGCCGGACACACTTTCCTGGGTCATGCCCGGCCTCGGAAGATCAACACGTCGCAGCCCCACCTAGGCACAACAGAGAGGTCAGCACGCCGGTCTAAACCTAAGCGCGCAGGGGTCTGGGCCCATCGCCCTGAGCACACCTGCACGTTGCGTACGCGGCCGGAAGCAGAACTAGCCCCCTAATACAAGTGCAGGCTTACGTTCCAATCCGGCGCGCGCCGCTCAGTTGCTGACGTCAAGAAGGCTTCGGCTGATACCACGACGCCGGGATACCCATAACTACTCCCACGTAGATGGTTAGTGCGTATAGGCTCGTAGCCAACTCAGATCAAATACCAAGATCTCGTTAAGCGTGTTAAATATCCGCGAACGCCGAACAGGGCCAGGCCCACCTCTCTCCTAGGCGGTCTCAACCTGCCCTGTCGCTCCGCCACAAAGATCCACACAGAGGGCCGTCGGGACAAAGGTCCTTTCAGCCCCCAATCCGTGAATCACTCGCGGGTACTCTTCGAGCGGACCCGACTTTAGTCACCATCTGTAGTATGTATGTATGTATAGTATATACCCGTGATCACCTCCCGAGTGATCACGGCCCAATAGTATAGCAAGGCAGACTGACAAGAATGTAGGGCCAATGATGATAAACTAGCATTCTATACTAAGCATTTAGGATTGCAGGTAAGGTATCAACAGATGTAGCAACAATGTCAGGCTATGCATCAGAATAGGATCAACGGAAAGCAGTAACATGCTACACTACTCTAATGCAAGCAGTATAGAGGAGAATAGGCGATATCTGGTGATCAAGGGGGGGGCTTGCCTGGTTGCTCAGACAAGGAGGGGTCGTCGGTGACGTAGTCGTCCACAGGGGCATCAGCATCGTCACGGGGGCTACCGGAGAGAAGAGGGGGGGAGAAACAGTAAATACATAGCAAGCAAGTGCATAACAGGTCAACAAGCAAAGCTAGACGTGTTCTAACGCGGTATGAGGTGATATCGGTGAAGGGGGGAAACATCCGGGAAAGTATCCCCGGTGTTTCGTGTTTTCGGACAGATGAACCGGAGGTGAAATGTTGCAGGTTCACTATGCTAGGGACGCGTGGCGGATGAACGGGTTGCGTATCCGGAATCGTCTCGTCGTTCTAAGCAACTTTCATGTAGAAAGTATTTTCATCCGAGTTACGGATTAAAAGATATAATTTTCTAAAGATTTAAATCATTTTCTGATTTTAATTATTTATTTAATTAATTTAATTTAACATTATCCAGAACAGTGCATGCTGACGTCATCCTGACGTCAGCATGACGTCAGCAGTCAACAGAGGTGTTGACTGGGTCGCTGACGTGTGGGTCCCACTGGTCATTGACTTAGTTAACTAAATAGGATTAGTTAATTTAATTAAAGTGATTAGGTTAATCTAATCAAGATTAATTAAGTTAATTAATTACTTAATTGTTTTCTTAATTATTCTTTTTATTCTTTTTTTTATAAAACGTTCTGTGGGGTGGGGCCCCCATGTCAGTGGCCCGGAGGCCTTAGCGGGCGGGCGAAACGGGCACAGGGGCGCGTGCGGTTGCGGGCGCCCGCACTGGATGCAGCCAGTCGGGACGGCAAGGGGGGTTCGCCGGCGTGGCAACGGCGAAGGCCACGGCAGGGCAAAAAGGGGAGGAGCAGGGCACGGGCGCGGTCGTCGCCGAGCTGGCGCGGGCGCGTGGGGAACCGCGAAGGGGCGCGGCCACGCAGAGGCGGCGAGGTGAGGTGCGCGGCTGGAGCAGGGCCCCGACCGTGGCTACGGCGAGCACACGAGCAGCCGGCGCGGATGAGGTCGGATGCGCAGCAGTGGAAGGCAGCGGAGCGAGGGCTCGGGGGGGACCACAGCGAGGCAACGAACGGCGGCACAGGGCAGCGCGGGCGAAGGGTGACGGGCGCGGCCATGGGCTTGCCTGCGCGCGGAGGGCGCGGGGCGACGTTGCCGGTGCGGGACGAGCAGGAAGGCAAAGGGGAGAGGCGAGGCTCACATCGAGGAGCAGGGACGGCACAGTGGGAGTCGGGGTGGTTGACGGGGACGACGCGCGATGGGGAGGCAGGCCGGTGGGGAAGGTCCGGCGAGGACGAGCTCCGGGCGCGGGGCAGCGAGCTCCGGGCGGCGGCGCGGTCCTGGCGGCGACGGAAGGCGACGAGGGCTTCCTCCCACGATCCCGATCCAATCGGGGGAGAGGGGGGAGATATTTTGCGGGGGGGGGGGGGGGGGGGTGTGGGGGTGTTTGGGCTAGGGTTTCCTCCCTGGTGGGGGGTTATGGAGGGGAGGTAGCGGGCCGGCCGGCTGGGCCTGGGGGTTGGCCCAGTTGGGCCACGGCCCAGGGGGGTTTCTCTTTTTTTTTTTGATAGTCTTAGGTTTTAGTTTTTCTGTTTTGTTTTTCCTTTTTTTTATTTTATTATTTCTTTCTGTTTAAATTCAGCTAAAAGTAATTAGGCATTTTATAAAAAGGGTTTGCTGCACCATAATTACCTTTGTAATATTTGGCGTCCACCGAACATTTTTGTTTAAATTTTGAAAACTTTTATTGTCGACTTGATTTTGAATTTGAATTCGAATTGGTTTCGAACTAACGTCAGATTAGCAACATAAATCGAGGTGACGTGGCATCATTAGCGGAGGGTTACTGTGGCTTAATTATCCGGGCGTCACAATATACCCCTCCACCTCCTCTTCATTCATGGAGAGAGCCATCAGAACAAACCTACACTTCCAACTTACCATTTCTGAGAGAGAACCACCTACTCATGTGTTGAGGCCAAGATATTCCATTCCTACCATATGAATCTTGATCTCTAGCCTTCCCCAAGTTGCTTTCCACTCATATCTTCTTTCCACCAGATCCAAATCCTATGAGAGAGAGTTGAGTGTTGGGGAGACTATCATTTGAAGCACAAGAGCAAGGAGTTCATCATCAATGCACCATTTGTTACTTCTTGGAGAGTGGTGTCTCCTAGATTGGCTAGGTGTCACTTGGGAGCCTCCGACAAGATTGTGGAGTTGAACCAAGGAGTTTGTAAGGGCAAGGAGATCGCCTACTTTGTGAAGATCTACCACTAGTGAGGCAAGTCCTTCGTGGGCGACGGCCATGGTGGAATAGACAAGGTTGCTTCTTCGTGGACCCTTCGTGGGTGGAGCCCTCCGTGGACTCGCGCAACCGTTACCCTTCGTGGGTTGAAGTCTCCATCAACGTGGATGTATGATAGCACCACCTATCGGAACCACGACAAAAACATCCGTGTCTCCAATTGCGTTTGAATCCTCCAAACCCTTCCCTTTACATTCTTGCAAGTTGCATGCTTTAATTTCCGCTGCTCATATACTCTCTGCATGCTTGCTTGAATTGTGTGAAGATTGCTTAACTTGTCCAAAGATAGCTAAAATCTGCCAAAGTCTAAAATTGGGAAAAGGTTAAGTTTTTAATTGGTCAAGTAGTCTAATCACCCCCTCTAGACATACTTCAAGGTCCTACAAGTGGTATCAGAGCTTTGGTCTCCATTTGCTTTTATTTCCATAGCTTTTGGTGGTCATAGCCTTGGTTTCACAACCTAGGAGAGTATGGCGTCTAGCGAGGGAAATTATCACCGTAGAGGTCCTTACTTTGATGGCACTAATTTTGCTAGTTGGAAGCATAAGATGAAAATGCATATTCTTGGACATAACCCCGTCGTTTGGGCTATTGTGTGTATTGGCTTGCAAGGTGAATTCTTTGATGGGAGAGAGCCGAACCGTGAAGCTAGCGCGGATGAATTGAAGATGCTGCAATACAATGCTCAAGCTTGTGATATCCTCTTCAATGGCTTGTGCCCTGAAGAATTCAACAAAATCAGTCGTATTGAGAATGCAAAGGAAATTTGGGATACTTTGATTTATATGCATGAAGGTACCGACTCCGTCAAGGAATCCAAGTTGGATGTGCTCCAAAGTCAGCTTGACAAGTTCAAAATGAAGGATGGTGAAGGTGTCGCTGAAATGTACTCTAGGCTTGCTCTTATCACAAATGAAGTTGCCGGCTTAGGAAGTGAAGAGATGACCGACAGATTCATCATCAAGAAGATCCTAAGAGCATTGGATGGAAAGTATGATACCATGTGCACATTGATCGAAATGATGCCAAATTACAAAGATCTCAAGCCAACGGAAGTCATTGGAAGAATTGTTGCTCATGAGATGTCACTCAAGGATAAGGAGGAACTTCACAACAAGTCAAGTGGTGCTTACAAAGCCTCATGTGAAGCCCCCACATCATCAAGTGAGAAACAAACCTTCAATGAACAATTGAGCTTAATGGTGAAGAACTTCAACAAATTCTACAAAAGTAGAAGCAAAGAAAGAAGCTCTAAGTCAAGGTCCTACAATGACAAAAGATCTTCTAGTTGAGAGTGCAATTGCTACAATTGTGGGAGACCCGGACACTATTCCAATGAGTGTACGACACCCTACAAAAGAAGAGAAGATTCTCCAAAAAGAAGAAGTAGAAGAGAAGAATCACCACCAAGAGAGAGAAGGAGTAGAGATGATCGTTATGAACGAAGACCCTCACGGAGAAGCACGGATTCGGAAAGGAAGGACAAGTCATCAAGGAGCTACACAAAACGAAGACATCAAGCTCATGTTGGTGAATGGGTATCCGACTCCGACTCCGACAATCACTCCGAGAGAAGCTATCACTCCGACTCCGAATATACTCAAGATGAAGGTGTTGCCGGTCTAGCACTTGTGTCAACCAACTCCTATGACATATTTGATTCACCAAATGAAGGAATTGGAAGATGCTTCATGGCCAAAGGTCCTAAGGTAACACACCCCGAGTATGTTGATTTTAATAGTGATGAAGATGACTTGTTAGGTGATGATGATTTACTTATTGACAACTCTAGTAATGAATACTATGATGAAACATCAATTAATCATGCTAATCAAGATAAAACGAATGACAATGATAAGGAGATGATTGAGCTTCTAACTAAAGAACTAAACACTCTTAAGTTAGCTCATGAAACTATCTTCAAAGATCATCGAGAACTTTTAAGGGCTCATGAGAAGTTACGCTTTGAAAAGCTCAATCTTGAGCAAGAGCATGAGTTCTTAAAAGCAATCAATGATGATCTCCGCAAGAAAAGTTCTTCTTACATTGCCAAGCGTTTACTCTTATCTACTTACATGCCTCAAGTCAAGTCTAGTAACAAGAACAAGAAAGATTCTTCCTCTAGTAGTAACAATAATAATGCCAAATCCAATATTGTTGCTTCTAGTAGTTCTGTTGATTCCACTAATGATTCTCTTAGCCAAGTTACACTTGAGCAAGAAAATAGCTTATTGAAGGGAATTATAGAGAAAGGTGTATACAAGAGCCTTGCCGGGAGTAAGCAATTCGAGGAAATTGTACGCAAGCAAGGAAGGCACCGGAAGAATCAAGGTGTTGGTTTTGAACGAAAGTTCAATGCCAATGGAGTTGAGTGGGAAGAAGATCAATACCCCAAGACAAAGTTTGTTCCTCAACAAGAGAAGTATGATCCTACTTCCTTCAAGGGAACACACGCACAAGATGTTCTTCCACCACAAGACCACAAGAACAAAGGCAAGGACAAGCTTCAAGAGGAGATTGATGCATTTGAAGAAGCACCTAAGGCCTTGGTCAAGTGGGTTCCCAAGACCACGTCAAGTTCTACTTCATCAAGTACAACTACAACTCCATGGATTCCCTTCTTGATGATGTGGATCCTGAAGAAGAAGAACTAGAGTGTTCTTGAGGGTGACTCCGCCAACATTCTTCACTCATATCATTATGGCAAGGACAAGTGCAATCAACTTCCATATCTTGCACTAGTTCAAGGAGTCACAAACCCTCATGTTGGTAAGGCAAGGGACAAGGTAACCTAATGTTTCCATGGACATCATCTTGTGTGTGTGAGTCATTCTATGTCTATGGATATTCTTGTTTGTTCCTTGTGGGACTAACCCATGTAGGTATTGAAAGTGCAACTCACTCCAAAGGATTGCTCCAAATGATCTACATCAACATTGAGCATCCACATCTTCAACAACTACATGAAGTCATCATCGACAAAACCCAAGGTTAGTTCATCCCTCTAAGGGGGGATCTCACATCTAGGGGGAGCTTAACTCTAAGAATTGAGTCAAAGCAACTCTAATGATGTGAACACATCAATGCATTATGTAAAAGTGGTAACCCCACTTGAGCTTAAACGATGAGTATGACCTATGATCAAATGTTCTCATTTGACTCCTAAGTCAATATACTCATATATAGATGACCTAGTCATCGCTAATTGTTTGATAGATGCTAGAATTGGTTGTGCATGCTTTGCCACATATTTCTTTTGCCATTTTATTGTGTGAGCATGTTGGTTGCATATTTTACTCATTCGAGGACATCCACTTGTTGCTTTGATTGATTGGTTTCTTTTTCTTTGGCCAAGTGGATGGAATGCCTAAGAACCTTCTCTAGCTATCTATGCTTTTCTCGTCTCAAACTCTATTCATGCTACATCACAAAATTTGATCAAGTCAGATTCGAACCACTCTGTGTGAGGAGCACTCGGAGTCCCCGATTCGTCATAGACTTAAACTTCCAAAACTTCTTTGTGCTTTTCGGTCTGACCGATTCCTACATTTCGGTCATACCGAGATCACTAAGTCAATCTAGGTTTTCAATCTCGGTGCAACCGATTTGAACTTTTCGATCTCACTGAGTTGCTATAACTTTCAACAGTTATGCATCTCGGTGCCACCGAGTCGTTCCACTAGGTCACACCGACAGTGTCGGGCTATATATATACACGGGCAAAAATTTGGAAAACTTTCTCCAAACCTCTTCGCCCGCGCATAGCTTGCTCTGCCTTCTAGGTCTCCAGATTGTCGACTTCGTCGCCAGCCGCCTCCTGTCACTGGTCTCCGCCGCCGTCAACGGATTTCGTCTCCGCCGTTGCCGCCGTAGCGAGTTCATCGCTGAACTAGGGTATGAACTTGATCACAGTGCTATCCTCGTCTGATTCTCAGCACATTGTGTTCATTATGATTCTTGCCACGATTGAAACACTTCTATCCAGTCAAAACAATCCTTAGAATAGATGCGATTTGAAAATTTAGGGTTAGGTTTCCGCCGAAACCATCTCGGACCCACCGAGTTGAAAACTCGGTCCCACTAATTCGGCTAACGCCATTGCACTAGTAACTCTCGGTGTGATCGAGAATTGCTAATCGGTGTGACCGATTTTAGAACTTTGTGAAACCCTAGCAGTCTCGGTGCCACCGAACTGTGACTCGGTCTAACCGAGTTCACTAGTTTAGGTTCCAAAACTGCTTCGGTATCACCGAGTTTGAAAATCGGTTGATCCGAAATGCTTTCTGTGGAAAACTAAAACTAAGTTTTTGAATCATTCTTCTGCAAAAATCTTTGCATTTTGTGATGCTCATCCATTCTATCTCATCTATAAGTATTCACAGGGTCAGCAGTCAGTGTTTGCAGCATGTCAGACCAAAGTGACAGCCAGAACAGGGAAGAAGAGCAGATTCACATGAGTGAGGGCACTAGTCCCTCTAGCACTTCAGATGATGGCAGCAGAAGCACTCCTGGCAATTTGCCTAAAGCAGCCACAAGAGCCAGAAGGAAGAGAACCTCAGACTCTGAGGATGAGGACTATGTGGCAGCTGAAGATGAGTCTACTTCCAAGAAGGTAGTGCTCAAAAAGGAGTATGGCTCAGCAAAGAACACAAAGCCTGGACTTAATAGGAAGGTCCCTGCCAAGAGGACACCTATGTTGAAGGTCAGAGGATCAACACAAGTAGCTGAAAAACCTGATCTCAAAGAGGCACCTGCAAGGAGGATTCCCACTTCTAAACCCAGGAAGGTTGCCACTGGAGAAACTATGAAGTTTACTATCGAGTTAGAAGATGAGGCTACTGGTCAAGACAAGAAGAAGAAGAGAGTCAGAACCACCACTGCCAAAGTTCTTGGCAATCCCTCTATGAGGAGAGACTCTGATGAGGAGGAAGAAGAGGTTGCTGCACCAGCACCCAAGGCACAAAAGCTGATGGGTGATGCTATAAGGTCAGGGGTTGTATCATCAAAGCCAAAAGAATCACCCAAAGATGCCTCCAAGCCCAAGATTGCACCAAAGAGGAGTACAAGAAACATACCTGCTGCTGAGAAGAACAAGGCCCCAGTGCCTGAAACTGTTGCTGAAGAAGAAGAAGATGAAGAGCATGTCCTGAGAAAGTTGAAGCCAAAGATTCCAGACCACAATGATGCTCATCCTGTGGCTGAGAACATGAAGCTGAGAAAGGATGCAGGACTCAGACAGTGGAGGTTGTCAGATCCATATGCTATCAGGAGGAGGACTGCTGTTGACTACAAGTTCCACACTAAGGAACAACAGGACTTCTATGAGACTGTATTGTTGGACAAGAAGCCTATAGTTTGTGACATGAGGTGGGTCGACTGGACCTACATGAAGGAGAATGAGGAACACTATCCTGGAGTGCAAGACAGTTTCATTGCTTGTGGAGTTGTAGACTTTGTTGGGCAGAAGCTCACAAAGTGGAATGATGAGCTCATTATGCAATTCTACTCCATAACACATTTCTATCCAGATGGCAGGCTAGTTTGGATGTCTGAAGGTACGAGATACCAATCAACTATTGAGGAATGGGCAAATCTGATCAATGCACCCAAGGAGCAGGAAGATGACTTGGATGTCTATGCCAAGAAGAAGATGGATCACAATTCCATGGCTCATATGTACAAGGAGATCCCAGATGCCGCAGTTGAGACACATAAGTTTGGATCTGTACATTATCTTCTGTCAGGCCTCCCAACAATCAACTGGATCCTCAGGCATACTCTATTGCCCAAGTCAGGTGACCACAACATGATAAGAGGCCATGATATAAACTTGCTACACTTGTTTGATGTGCCACAGAAATTCAAGGTCATGAGCCTCATTGTTGAAACTATCAAGAGGACAGCAACAGACCAGAAGAGAAGTTGTGGGTATGCCCCACAGATTCAGGAGATGATTAACTCCAAGATGGGCACAGGCACATACTTGCTGGACAAGGAACATTTTGCTATCTATCCAGAATTTGAGGACAACCAAGTGGTTATGGATGAAGATGAACCATCTTCTGTGCATGCTCAAGCCAAGAAGGAGAAGGCAAGGACAGACAAGGCTACCAAGATGCCAACAATGGAAGAGGCATCTTAGTACTTTCTGAAAAGCAAACAGGATCAACTAGGCTACTTGATTGCTTCCACTCTGAGGATTGAGAAGGGGCTGGCCACCTTGACTCGAAACTAGGAGAGCCTGGAAAGGATCATGGAGCAGAAGTTCTACAATTTAGATGTGAAGGTGACTGAGATCCAGTCTGTTGTTGAGCAGCTTCAGGATGACATGGAGGAGAGGAAGGGCAAGACAACCACAGATGCATTTGCCAGAGTGCCTAGAGATTAGAGATCAGCTGCAGTGCCAATGACAGACACTAGAGCCACTTCATCTGCACCAGCTACAGCTCCTACAGCTCCAGTGCAACCAGCTTCAGCACCCACACCTCCAGCTCCATCTACATCAACTGATGCTTTCATCCTTGGCGTTCTATCTACACCACCACTTGAAGATCAATCCTGAGAGTCGATCTAGTACTATGCATTTTCTATGAACTTTTTGGTAACTTGTTGCCAAAGGGGGAGAAAAATGTATAGATCATAGGCTTCGAGAGAGAGTGTTGCTTTTTGTTCTCTCTTGCTTTGGTGGTTAAACTTCTTTTGATTGCTTGAGATACTATGCTATTATCTGTGAGACATTGATGATCATGTGTTTGATCATAAGCTACACTTTTGCTTGTTAGATGATATTATCTTACTTATCCTTATATGATCATTAACTTTGCTTGGTGATGAGTGCATGTATTCAATACTTATTATTTTGAGCGCTCCACCAAGATGTATGTGACATGGAAGAGTAACCCATGAGCCTAATTCCTTGTGCATTTGCAGTCCAAAGCAAATCTTAAACTATGCACAAATTTAGGGGGAGCTCTTGCTTATCACATACTTCTCAAAGCGACGATGTTTTTCAATCTTATTATCATTTGTCGAAGCTTTGATCTATATGTTGTCATCAATTACCAAAAAGGGGGAGATTGAAAGTGCAACTATCCCTAGGTGGTTTTGGTAATTCATAACAACATATAGCTCATTGAGCTAATGCTATTCCAAGACAAATATTTCAGGAAAGCTCAATGAATGGCATGGCATGGATGATGAAAGTGGATCCCTCAAAATGTTAAGGACAAAGGATTGGCTCAAGCTCAAAAGCTCAAGACTCTACATTTTACATTTTAGTGATCCAAGAACATTGAGTCTATAGGAAAAGCCAATACTATCAAGGTGGGATGAGGTGTTGCTTAATGAGCCTCTTGCTTCAAGTGCTGAGTGATATGCTCCAAAAACCCTCAACTACTTTCTCACATCCACATATGACCTAAACCCAAAGTCAAAATCGGTCCTACCGATTCTTTCTATCCGGCGCCACCGAGTTCAAATGTCATAGCCACTGCCACAAACCCTAGGCAAATCGGTCTCACCGATAGGGATCTTGGTCTCACCGAGATGGGATTGTAATCTCTCTGTTTCCCTTTGTAACATTTCGGTCTAACCGAAGTGAGCAATCGGTCCCACCGAGATTGCAATGTAAACTCTCTGTTTCCCTTTCGTAACATTTCGGTCTCACCGAAAAGAGCGAATCGGTCCCACCGAGTTTACCTGACCAACTCTCTGGTTAGCTAATTACCAAAATTGGTCTCACCGAGTTTGTGTAATCGGTCTCATCGAGATTACGTTATACCCTAACCCTAACCATATCGGTCCTACCGAGTTGCATGTCGGTCCCACCGAAAATCCTAACGGTCACTAGGTTTACTGAATTGGTCAGACCGAGTTTGTTGATTCGGTCCCACTGAGTTTGGTAAATTGTGTGTAACGGTTAGATTTTGTGTGGAGGCTATATATACCCCTCCACCTCCTCTTCATTCGTGGAGAGAGCCATCCAAACAAACCTACACTTCCAACTTACCATTTTTGAGAGAGAACCACCTACTCATGTGTTGAGGCCAAGATATTCCATTCCTACCATATGAATCTTGATCTCTAGCCTTCCCCAAGTTGCTTTCCACTCAAATCTTCTTTCCACCAGATCCAAATCCTATGAAAGAGAGTTGAGTGTTGGGGAGACTATCATTTGAAGCACAAGAGCAAGGAGTTCATCATCAACGCGCCATTTGTTACTTCTTGGAGAGTGGTGTCTCCTATATTGGCTAGGTGTCACTTGGGAGCCTCCAACAAGATTGTGGAGTTGAACCAAGGAGTTTGTAAGGGCAAGGAGATCGCCTACTTCGTGAAGATCTACTACTAGTGAGGCAAGTCCTTCGTGGGCGATGGCCATGGTGGGATAGACAAGGTTGCTTCTTCATGGACACTTCGTGGGTGGAGTCCTCCGTGGACTCGCGCAACCGTTACCCTTCGTGCTTGAAGTCTCCATCAACGTGGATGTACGATAGCACCACCTATCGGAACCACGACAAAAACATTTGTGTCTCCAATTGCGTTTGAATCCTCCAAACCCTTCCCTTTACATTCTTGCAAGTTGCATGCTTTAATTTCCGCTGCTCATATACTCTTTGCATGCTTGCTTGAATTGTGTGAAGATTGCTTGACTTGTCCAAAGATAGCTAAAATCTGCCAAAGTCTAAAATTGGGAAAAGGTTAAGTTTTTAATTGGCCAAGTAGTCTAATCACCCCCCCTCTAGACATACTTCAAGGTCCTACACCAACCTTCCTCTAGGACCAAATAATGGTGAAGTGTCATGTATTCGACGTTCACATAACACCACTAGAGGAGGGACAACATACATCTCATCAAAATATCAAACGAATACCAAATTCACATGACTATTAACAGCAAGACTTCACCCATGTCCTCAGGAACAAACGTAACTATTCACAAAGCATATTCATGTTCATGATCAGAGGAGTATTAATACGCATTAAGGATCTGAACATATGATCTTCCACCAAGTAAACAAATTAGCATCAACTACAAGGAGTAATCAACACTACTAGCAACCCACAGGTACCAATTTGTGGTTTTGATACAAGATTGGATACAAGATATGAACTAGGGTTTTGAGAGGAGATGGTGCTGGTGAAGGTGTTGATGGAGATTGACCCCCCCCCCCCCCCGATGAGAGGATCATTGATGATGACGATGATGATGATTTCCCCCTCCCGGAGGGAAGTTTCCCCGACAGAACAGCTCCGCCGGAGCCCTAGATTGGTTCCGCCAAGGTTCCGCCTCGTGGTGGCGGAGTTTCGTCCCGTAAGCTTGCTTATAATTTTTTCCAGGGTAAAAGCCTTCATATAGCAGAAGATGGGCACTAGAGGGCCACCAGGGGCCCAGGAGACAGGGGGCGCGCCCAGTAGGGGGGGCGCGCCCCTACCCTCCTGGTCAGGGTGTGGGCCCCCTCTAGTATTTTCTTCGCTCGATAATTCTTATTAATTCCAAAAATGACTTTCGTGGAGTTTCAGGACTTTTGGAGCTGTGCAGAATAGGTTTCCAATATTTGCTCCTTTTCCAGCCAGAATTCCAGCTGCCGGCATTCTCCCTCTTCATGATAAACCTTGTAAAATAAGAGAGAATAGCCATAAGTATTGTGACATAACGTGTAATAACAGCCGATAATGCAATAAATATCGATATAAAAGCATGATGCAAAATGGACGTATCAACTCCCCCAAGCTTAGACCTCGCTTGTCCTCAAGCGGGAGCCGATATCAAAAAATATGTCCACATGTTTAAAGATAGAGGTGTCGATAAAAATAAAATACGAACATGAGGGCATCATGATCATTCTTATAACAGCAACATATATAGATTTTGTCATATGATTTCTTATGCTCAAGTGACAATCTATTCACAATGTCAAGTATGGAACATAAACTTCATTGAGAACTAACAAACTATAATCTCAATCATTGAAGCAATTGCAATTTATCATAACATCAGAAAGAGTCAAGAATAGAGCTTTTCAGCAAGTCCACATACTCAACTATCATATAGTCTTCTACAATTGCTAACACTCACGCAATACTTATGGTTATGGAGTTTTAATCGGACACTGAGAAAGATAGGGGAAATATGTATTCACCTTTGGGTGATGTCAACAATAATAGTTCATGCTAACTTACATCCAATTGGATATATGTATCAGGATCTTTCCAACTCGAGGTGCTTGCCAAAGGATAAAATGAAAAAGGGAAAGGTGAAGATCACCTTGACTCTTGCATAAAGTAAAAGACATAAAGTAAAAGATAGGCCCTTCGCAGAGGGAAGCAGAGGTTGTCATGTGCTTTTAGGGCTAGATGCACAAAATCTTAATGCAAAAGAACGTCACTTTATATTGCCACTTGTGATATGACTATGGGCCCTAATACTCCCTTGGGCCATTAATTTCCAAGGGATTTGGAAGTAATAAAAAGGGATTTGGAAGCACAATATGTCAGTTGCCAAGGGGAGTGCCCATACCCATGTGATTTTGTCCTCGGAGGTGGTGAAGAAGGAGTTGTTGATGATGTAGGCTTGTCGTCCATCTTCCGAGGCATAGGCCCACCATCATAGAAGGATGATCGAGTCTTCGGGATCCTTAAGTCTGCAGCCAAACTCATCCTCTTGAATCTATATTCATACTCACAGTTTTGGTTTTGCAGGTCATAGATCTGGGCCTGGAGGTGCTCGATTTTCTCATGAAGCTTGAAGATGGTATCCCCAATGTTCTTGGTGTTTAGGTTGTGGTTGTTGGTGAATTCCGCGATCATCATCTGGTTGGCGTTGAGTCCACGCTCCACCATCCCTTGGCACTTGAAAACTTGTTGCTCCATAGCTTCGAGCTTTGTCTCCATGCTTCCGGTACGCCTTGGTCCCTCCACATCACGGATGTGCATCGCCCCCTCACGCATCTCAATGGTTTGAGGGTGTTGCAGCACCTCCGCGAGATAGGGGTTGATAACCCTCTCGAAAAACTTGTCCTTGGGAGCGCTTGGAGACGTCATGGTGCTCTATATCTGTCAAAAAAACAGCTCGAAACGAAAACAGAAGATTTTTGCATGATACGGAGGTCAAAACCTTCGGGAGATTATATAATGAATTTTTACCAACCAAAAGAAGTAACGTGCAAGAAAACGGAGTCTGGGAGGCACACGAGGTGCCCACGAGATAGGGGGGCGCGCCCAGTAGGGGGGCCCTCCACCCTCGTGGGGGCCTCGTGTCCTTCCCGAGTTATTTCTTGCTTTCCAAAATTCTTAAATATTCCAAATCAGAGAAAAACTGCCATCAGATTTGTTTTGGAGTCGGTTTACTTACCGTACTACATACCTATTCCTTTCCAGAGTCTGAAACGTTCTGGAAAGTGTCCCTTATGTATTCCTCCGGGGTTACAGTCTCAATAATATTAGTTTCAACATTGATAGGAATACCTGAGATATAATGTTTGATTCTTTGACCGTTCACCACCTTCGGATTTGTGCCTTCAAAGTTGTTGATTTTTAAGGCACCGGAACAATAGACCTCCTCGATAACGTAAGCACCTTCCCATTTAGAGAGAAGTTTTCCTGCAAAAAATCTTAAATGAGAGTTGAATAGCAACACATAATCACCTACGTTAAACTCACGCCTTTGTATTCTTTTGTCATGCCATCTTTTGACTTTTTCTTTGAACAGTTTGGCATTCTCATAGGCTTGGGTTCTCCATTCATCAAGTGAGCTAATATCAAATAACCTCTTCTCACCGGCAACTTTCAAGGCATAGTTGAGCTCTTTAATAGCCCAATATACTTTATGTTCAAGTTCAAGGGGTAAGTGACATGCTTTTCCATATACCATCTTATACGGAGACATACCCATAGGATTTTTATATGCAGTTCTATAGGCCCATAATGCATCATCAAGTTTCTTGGACCAATTCTTTCTAGATCTATTAATAGTCTTTTGCAAAATTAATTTGAGCTCTCTATTGCTCAACTCTACTTGACCGCTAGACTGTGGGTGATAAGAAGATGCAATTCTATGATTAACATCATACTTAGCAAGCATTTTACGAAAAGCACCATGAATAAAATGTGAACCACCATCAGTCATGAGATATCTAGGGACTCCAAACCTCGGAAAAACAACTTCTTTGAGCATCTTAATAGAGGTGTTATAATCAGCACTACTAGTTGGAATAGCTTCTACCCACTTAGTAACGTAATCAACAGCAACTAAAACATGTGTGTATCCATTAGAGGCAGGAAAAGGTCCCATATAATCAAAGCCCCAAACATCAAATGGTTAAATAACAAGAGAATAATTCATAGGCATTTCTTGAAGTCTACTAATATTACCAATTCTTTGACATTCATCACAAGACAAGACAAACTTATGAGCATCTTTGAAGAGAGTAGGCCAATAAAAACCGGATTGCAATACCTTATGTGCAGTTCTATCTCTAGCGTGGTGTCCTCCATATGGTTCGGAGTGACACTTGCGTAGGATCTGTTCCTATTCATGCTCAGGTACACAACGTCTAATAACACCATCTACTCCTTCTTTATAAAGGTGTGGGTCATCCCAGAAGTAATGTCTTAAATCATAAAAGAACTTTTTCTTTTGCTGGTATGTGAAACTAGGTGGTATAAATTTAGCAACAATGTAGTTAGCATCATTAGCATACCATGGAGCAGTACGAGAAGCATTAATGACCGCTAATTGTTCATCAGGGAAGCTATCATCAATAGGTAGTGGGTCATCAAGAACATTCTCTAACCTAGACAAGTTGTCTGCAACGGGGTTCTCGGCTCCCTTTCTATCAATAATATGCAAATCAAACTCTTGGAGCAAGAGAACGTATCTAATAAGTCTAGGTTTAGCATCTTTCTTTTCCATAAGATATTTAATAGCAGCATGATCAGTGTGAATAGTAACTTTAGAATCAACAATATAAGGTCTGAACTTATCACATGCAAATAAGACTGCTAAGAATTCTTTTTCAGTAGTGGCATAATTTCTCTGGGCAGTATCAAGAGTTTTACTAGCATACTGGATAACATTTAATTTCTTATCAACTCTTTGCCCTAGAATAGCACCTACAGCATAATCACTAGCATCACACATAATTTCAAAGGGTAAATTCCATTCAGGTGGCTGAACAATAGGTGCAGTAATCAAAGCCTTCTTAAGTATTTCAAATGCTTCTACACAATCATCATCAAAGACAAAAGGAATGTATTTTTTCAATAAATTAGTGAGAGGCCTAGAGATTTTAGAAAAGTCCTCAATGAACCTCCTATAGAAACCGTCACGACGAAGGAAATTCTTATACCTTTTATGTCCTTGGGACATGGCATCTTTTCAGTAGCATCAACTTTAGCTTTATCAACTTCAATACCTCTTTCAAAAATCTTATGCCCCAAGACAATGCCTTCATTAACCATAAAGTGGCACCTTTTCCAATTCAAGACGAGACTAGTGTCTTCACATCTCTGCAAAAGTCGATCAAGGTTGCTTAAGCAATCATCAAAAGAGGATCCATAAACGGAGAAGTCATCCATGAATACCTCACAAATCTTTTCACAAAAGTCAGAGAATATCGCCATCATGCATCTTTGAAAGGTAGCAGGTGCATTACATAAACCAAAAGGCATACGTCTATAAGCAAAAGTACCGAAAGGGCAAGTAAAAGTAGTTTTTGATTGATCCTCCGCTGACACGGGTATTTGAGAGAAACCAGAATAACCATCTAGAAAGCAGAAATGTGTATGTTTGGATAGTCTTTCTAGCATTTGATCAATAAAAGGTAAAGGGTAATGATCTTTCTTAGTAGCTTTATTTAATTTACGGAAATCAATTACCATCCTATAACCTGTAATAATTCTTTGCGGGATCAATTCATCTTTGTCGTTAGGAACAACAGTAATACCCCACCTTCTTAGGGACGCAATGGACAGGACTTACCCAATCACTATCAGCAACGGGATAAATTATACTTGCTTCAAGGAGCTTTAGTATCTCCTTTCTTACCACTTCTTTCATCTTAGGATTTAACCGTCGTTGAGGGTCTCTAACTGGTTTGTCATCTTTCTCCAATTTTATTTTGTGTTGGCATAGAGTGGGACTAATGCCCTTAAGATCATCCAGAGTATATCCAATAGCAGCACAGTGCTTCTTCAGAGTTTTCAATAATATTTCCTCTTCTTGCTCTGAAAGGTTAGCACTAATAATAACATGATATATCTTCTTTTCATCAAGATAAGCATATTTAAGATTATTAGGTAAAGGTTTGAGCTCAAACATAGGATCACCCTTGGGTGGAGGGGGATCCCCTAGGATTTCAACATGTGAGTTGTGTTTTAGAATAGGACCTTGTTGAAGGAATACTTCATCTATTTCCCTTCTTTCATTCATAAACATATCATTTTCATGGTCTAGCAAATATTGTTCTAACGGATCAGTAGGAGGCACGACAATAGAAGCAAGACCAATAATTTCATCCTTACTTGACAATTCTTTATCATGGGGTTGTCTATGAAATTTAGAAAAATTAAACTCATGTTTCATATCCCCCAAGCCAATTGTAACAACATCCTTTTTGCAATCAATCTTAGCACTAATAGTATTCAAGAAGGGTCTACAAAATATAATGGGACAAAAGCCATCTTGTGGGGAACCAAGAACAAGAAAATTGAGGGAGTCCTGGATTAGGGGGTGTCCGGATAGCCGAACTATCACCGGTGGCTGGACTCCTAGACTATGAAGATACAAGATTGAAGACTTCGTCCCGTGTCCGGATGGGACTTTCCTTGGCATGGAAGGCAAGCTTGGCGATACGGATATGTAGATCTCCTACCATTGTAACCGACTCTGTGTAACCCTAACCCTCTTCGGTGCCTATATAAACCGGAGGGTTTTAGTCCGTAGGACGAACAACAATCATACCATAGGCTAGCTTCTAGGGTTTAGCCTCTCTGATCTCGTGGTAGATCTACACTTGTACTACCCATATCATCAATATCAATCAAGCAGGAGTAGGGTTTTACCTCCATCGAGAGGGCTCGAACCTGGGTAAAAACATCGTGTCCCTTGTTTCCTGTTACCATCCGCCTAGACGCACAGTTCGGGACCCCCTACCCGAGATCCGCCGGTCTTGACACCGACATTGGTGCTTTCATTGAGAGTTCCTCTGTGCTGTCGCCATCAGGAAGGATGCCTCATCCTATCTTTAAAGATGAATGAGGGAGTCCTGGACTAGGGGGTGTCCGGACAGCCGGACTATCAATATCCGCCGGACTCCCAGACTACGAAGATACAAGATTGAAGACTCCGTCCCGTGTCCGGATGGGACTTTCCTTGGCGTGGAAGGCAAGCTTGGCAATACGGATATGTAGATCTCCTACCATTGTAACCGACTCTGTGTAACCCTAGCCCTCTCCGATGTCTATATAAACCTGAGGGCTTTAGTCCGTAGGACAACATACATTACAACAATCATACCATAGGCTAGCTTCTAGGGTTTAGCCTCCTTGATCTCGTGGTAGATCTACTCTTGTACTACCCATATCATCAATATTAATCAAGCAGGACGTAGGGTTTTACCTCCATAGAGAGGGCCCGAACCTGGGTAAAACATTGTGTCCCTTATCTCCTGTTACCATCCGCCTAGACGCACAGTTCGGGACCCCCTACCCGAGATCCGCCGGTTTTGACACCGACATTGGTGCTTTCATTGAGAGCTCCCCTGTGTCGTCACCGATAGAGCGGATGCCTCCACCCGTTTTCAAAGACGGTGTTTTCGCCGGAGGGGCCTTGGCCGCCGGCCAAACTATCCGGCTTGGTGGTTTTCTCATGACCGCTTGTCCGGCCGCCGCTTCGGCAATGACTTCTCAAGTCGTCGAAAGCAATCTTCGCGTCAGCCCTAAAGCTGCCGAACAGTTAGATCCAATAGAGCTCTCGTCTGTTAACGAGCTCTTAGATCGCATCGCCGCCCTGGGAGTCGCTACGGACTACAACCAGATTGGGCTTAAAACCGATCTGAGAGAGATTAACTCTCCCCAGGCCACCCACCACGTTGCAGTGGTAGAGGAGCAATACATCAACTCTTTGCCAGTGTTGAAAACAATTCATGTCCGGATTCCCGAACCCTCCATGCCGGATTCCCGCGGGGGGACGGACTTCGATCGAGCATCGAACTTAAAATCATGCATCGCCCCGGACTCGCTGGATTGTCCCCAGCAAAACACACTTCCAAATTCGGAAACCCCTTGGCCTTTGAGCCTCAAGATGGGCAGGGATCCGGATTTTATTCCACCCACCCGCCCAGACATATGCGATCTATCTCTAATACGGCAAGAGCCTACAGAAACAGTACATCACTACTGGGCCAGATTCCTCCTTGTTATGGACAGGATAAAGGACTGCCGAGAGGAAAACGCAATATCAATCTTCCGCAATAACTGCACGGACAAGGGAATGCTAAACGCCATTGATCGTCGCAAAATTACGCGCTTCACCGATCTCACATCCATTGTACGAAAGTACTGTGCGATGGAGAGTTTTCGGAAAACCAAAAATCAATTTTGGGATAATCCGGCCCCAAACCCGGTCCGCAGTAAAAGGGCGCCTTACACTCAGGCCCCAGATGCAAAAACGAAAAAACAAAAACCCAATAAGGGAAACGGAACCGCACTGGAGGGATGGCTCAATGGACCCTGTAAGCTTCATAATACAGAGGGAGCCGTCCCAACACATAGCCTTCGAGCATGTTGGATATTACAGCAGGTGGCCAAAAGTGGCGAAGAGCTTCTAGCTCCGGGAAACCACTCCAACAATACCAGCACGGTATCAACAGTCTTCGAGACTTTCGCATCAAATAATATGCGAAAATGATCAATCCGCGAACTCGCCGAAGTCTACCAAGTAGCAACAGCAAATCCATGGAGCGACACAGCTATTACCTTCAATGGCAGCGACGAGCCCACATTCCGAACAACCAGAGCCCCAACCGCACTGGTACTTAGTCCCATAGTGGACGGCTTTCGATTGACAAAAGTCCTCATGGACGGCGGCAGCGGACTAAACCTCATTTATGAGGAAACCCTGCGAAAAATGGAAATCGATTGGAGCCGTATTGAGCGAAGCAGCACAACCTTTAGAGGAATAATCCCTAGCCGGGAAGCGCGCTGCACCGGAAAAATCACACTCGATGTGGTGTTCGGCTCCCCGGACAATTACAGATCCGAAGAAGTCACGTTCCAGGTGGCCTCGTTCAGCAGTGGGTATCACGCCATATTAGGACGAGAGGCATTCACAATTTTTCAAGCAATACCTCATTACGGGTACATGAAGCTCAAAATGCCTGGGCCCAGCGGAATAATCACTCTCGCTAGTGATCCGGACATAGCACTCCGCGCCGAAAACAAGACAGCCGCACTAGCCCTCGAGGCACTATCCGAAGCCGTAGCGGCAGAGGAACTCACCGCGCTGCGCTCTACGGTGAATAGGGACGATGTGATACTCGATAAAAGATCCAAGTCCACCTCCTTCAAACTAGCATACGAGATAATAAAATTCCAGGTCCATCCAACGGACCCAACAAAGACGGCCTCCATTGGGGCACAGTTGAACCCCGAAGTAGACGCCGCACTGCGCGAATTCCTTCGGGAAAATTGGGATATCTTCGCCTGGCATCCTTCGGACATGCCCGGAATCCCTCGCAGGTTGGCAGAACACAGCCTAAACATCCTAAAAGGGTTCAAGCCAGTCAAACAGGCTCTTCGACGATTTTTCGAGCCCAAAAGACAGGCAATGGGAGAAGAGCTAGCCAAACTATTGGAAGCCAGATTCATTAGAGATATCAAACATCCGGACTGGCTAGCAAATTTGGTGATGGTACCAAAGAAGGATAAATCCTGGCGCCTCTGTGTCGATTTTAAAGACCTCAATAAAGCTTGCCCAAAGGATCCCTTCCCTCTCCCCCGCATCGATCAAATCATCGATGCCACAGCAGGGCACGATTCGTTGTGCTTCCTGGACGCATACTCTGGCTATCATCAAATCAAGATGGCGGAAGCAGACCAAGCCGCAACGGCATTTATCACTCCATATGGACCATTCTGGTTCAACACGATGCCCTTCGGACTCAAAAACGCCGGCGCAACATATCAGCGCATGATTCAAACGTGTCTGGCCACCCAGATCGGCAAAACAGTCGAGGCATACGTAGCCGACGTAGTCGTCAAAACAAAACACGTCGAAACTTTAGTAGACGATTTGAGGCTCACATTCGACAACCTCAGAGCATATGACATCAAGCTGAATCCGAAAAAATGCGTTTTCGGCGTACCAGTCGGAAAGCTGCTGGGCTTCATCGTATCCGGTAGAGGAATTGAAGCAAATCCGGCCAAAATCCAAGCTCTGTCACAGTTGGATATTCCAAAAAACCTCAAACAAATACAAAAATTAACAGGATGCGTGGCAGCCTTAAGCCGCTTTATCTCCCGTTTAGGAGAAAAGGCATTGCCCCTCTATCGCCTCCTCAGGCGCACCGAACACTTCGAGTGGACGGATGCTGCCACTGCCGGACTCGAAGAAATAAAGGCCATACTGGCAACAAATCCGGTCCTGGCTGCGCCCACTCTGGGCGAACCAATGTTGTTATACATCGCAGCAACACATCAAGTTGTAAGCGCAGTCCTCGTCGTCGAACGAGCGACAGAAGGGCATAAACTCCCTCTTCAAAAACCAGTGTATTATGTATCCACTGTGTTAACCCCCTGCAAATCCCGTTACCCGCACTATCAGAAGATAGCATATGCGGTGTTCATGGCGTCTCGAAAGCTCCGGCACTACTTTCAAGAGTGCTCGATAACAGTGGCCTCTGAAGTACCACTCAATGACATTATAAATAACCGCGACGCAACGGGCAGGATAGCAAAATGGGCCATTGAGCTCTTACCATTCGACATCACTTACAAACCTCGACGAGCTATAAAGTCACAAGTTTTGGCTGACTTCGTCGCCATATGGACTGAAGCGGAACTCCCTAAAGAGTACGGCGCATACTCCAATTGGACTATGCATTTCGACGGCTCCAAAATGTTGGCCGGACTGGGGGCTGGCGTCGTACTGACGTCCCCCACCGGAGATACAATCCAATATGTACTTCAAATAATGTACACGGACTCCAACAATGCAGCCGAATACGAGGCCCTGTTACATGGTCTCCGGATGGCGGTCTCCATGGGAATTCAACGCCTAGAGGTGCGCGGGGACTCAAACCTTGTAATATCCCAAATAAACGGAGACTTCAACGCCAAGGATCCGAAAATGGCAGCATATCGCAATGCTGTCCTAAAAATGTCAGCTCGGTTTGAAGGACTCGAATTCCATCACATAGCCCGAGATAATAACCAAGCGGCCGACGTCCTAGCACGCATCGGTGCGAAACGTGATGCTGTCCCTCCAAATATCTTCCTGGAACGGCTCTTCAAGCCATCCGTACTATGGGAAGAGGAGCCCGGTAGCGACAAACCGGAGAAAACCGCACCAACCGGTGATTCGGCAGACGACATAACACCCTCCGCCCATGTCATAATGGCAGTAATCGCCGCGTGGACAGAACCTTTCCTAGCCTACTTACTTAGGCAGGAACTTCCCGAAGACCAAAATGAGGCCCGCTGCATAGTCCGGTGATCGAAGGCCTACAAGGTCCATGAGGGAGAACTTTATAAGAAAAGTACCACCGGAGTCCTTCAAAGGTGTATCTCCGAAGAAGAAGGGCGAAACCTCCTGGCTGAAATTCATGCCGGACTAGGCGGACACCACGCAGCAGCCCGGGCCCTTGTAGGAAAGGCATCCGTACAGGATTTTATTGGCCGACGGCTCGGGCAGACGCACAGGACTTGGTCCAGCGATGCGTTGGTTGTCAGCTCTTTGCTAATCAGAGCCATATGCCACCCACTGCCCTCAAAACCATACCCATTACCTGGCTGTTCGCGGTCTGGGGGCTTGACATGGTTGGACCCCTTAAAGGGGGAACCCACAAGAAAAAGTACCTATTTGTCATGGTGGATAAGTTCACCAAATGGATAGAGGCCAAACCGGTCAAAACGGCAGAGTCCGAACCAGTGATAGACTTTATATCAGGGGTGGTACACCGTTACGGAGTCCCCCACAGCATCATCACCAACAATGGCACGAACTTCACAGCCGACGAGCTTAAGTCATGGTGCAAAAATATGGGCATCAAGCTCGACTATGCGTCAGTCTATCACCCTCAAACCAATGGTCAAGTGGAAAGAGCAAATGGTCTAATAATGAGCGGCATTAAACCCAGACTAGTGAGGTCACTCACCAAATCCGACACACAATGGGTCGAGGAGCTCGACTCCGTACTCTGGGGGCTGCGGACAACGCCTAACCGTACTACTGGATTCACACCATTTTTATGGTATACGGCGCAGAGGCAGTCTTGCCCTGTGACATTATTCATGACTCACCTCGAGTGCGCATGTATGAGGAAAGAGAGGCCGAGCTTGATCGGCAGGACAGCTTGGACACATTGGAGGAAGAACGTGACATCGCGAAGGCTCGTTCCGCATTCTATCAGCAGCAGGCCCGAAGATATCAAAGCAGAGAACTACGGGCCAAGACTTACAACGTTGGTGAACTAGTTCTACGCCTGCCGGACAAGAAAAAGGACAAGCTCAAGCCCAAATGGGAGGGCCCCTTCATTAACGATCAAGTACTGACCGGCGGAGCATACCGTCTATGAAATGCGTCGGATCACCGACTCGAGCCGAACCCATGGAATGCAGCCTGCCTCCGACGATTCTATGCCTAGCGCCGGACTAAGAGTTCGTCCCCTTCCCCCGTCCAAACTTTTACACTTCGGCTGTCTTTTGTTTCTCTTTTTATCCTTTTCACTTAAAAGCCCTTCCGGGCATATTTTTGCATTTTTTGCATACGCATGATGTGCCATCCGCACTCATTATTCCTGGGGGCTTCTTTTACAGAAGCTCAATTATACGGGTTTTATACCCAGCACATGTGTCAAGCTTCCACATGTACCTTTTACTCGCCATTATATGCATCGATATGACTTAAGTTTTGGCCAAGCTGGGTTGCCTGGCTCCTGTGCTTACCCCTACGTTCCCGATTGTTCAGCTAGGAGGTAAAGGGAGCACCTCTGCGATTGTTACTGCCGGGTCAGCCGGATGTGTACCTCAGACTGGGTGAAGCCGAAAGCTAGCGTTCTTAAGGGAATATTCGGTCGGTGACTTAAAAGATGACTTTTTACCTATTTATCTATTTGCCCCCAGATGTTTTACTGCTTTCTTTGCAGTCCGGACATGCACTTTAGGGCATGCCTCCCAGGGAAAGGAATCCTTAACGGAACTATTCTCCCTGGAAGATGTTTCTTACTAACCATGTAATATAACATAACTAGTTGGGCACTTGTCTGATAAAGCACTAATGACCCCTATGCCTGGTCTCCATGCATACCACGGTTGTTTCTTAACCAAAAAGGTATTCGGACACACTCCGGACTCTAGGGTCCCGAGGTCGAAGCGAAAAGGTCGGCAAAGACAAACGATCTACAATCCGGCTAGAAGGCATTTCACATGCCACTTTAAAGGATAACATACATTGTCAAATTTACTGATTGTATTCCTCTTCAATCCCGTCTAACAGGCTGTCTAGTTTACAGTCCCGTTGGGAAAATTTAGCAGCCAACTCTACTTGGCTATACACTAAACTCACAGGGATCTCCTTCCCATCGGGCCCCACCGGTCCAACTTCGGCCATGTGGTTGGGATCCGCCTTCTTGTACCGCGTCTTCACCATGGCCCAAGCTTCCTTGGCACCTTGACGGCAAGCCGAAATCTTCCACAAACGGAAGCGCTGCCGCACTCCCTGCAGCTTCTCCGCAAGCTCCCCGAGGCCCTCGGGTAGGGTGAGGGCTGGCCATAAAGCCTGAACGACGTCGCTCATTGCCTGCCGAACTCGTTCGAGTAGCTGCAACAGTTCGGGAAGTTGATCACCCATTGATATGGGCATCTCCTCTGCAGGACGAACCGTGAGTATACCTACAAGACATATCATGTCAAAATACTTCCTCACCGAACTCTTCTTTTCAAAAGAGTTCGCTCAAGCACTTACTATAAATGCCGCGACGAAGCCGCTGATTCTCCTTAACGGAGCCGGACAGCTCGGCCTGAGCGCCTTTCAGCTCTTCTCCGAGCTTGGCGTTGGCATCCTGGAGCTTGTTCCTTTCCTGCTGAACCCTATTCAGCACACTCTCGCCGGCCTTTAGCTGGCGTAGCAATGCTTGCCTGTCCGGATCTTGTCCGGCGGTACCTAAAAATGTCATTATTAGACTCGCGCGCACGCCGCACAGCGCTTATATTTATTAATAAAAATGTGTTACCAGGAGGGGTCTTTCCGTCTCCTCCTGCGGCAGCAAGTGCGGCCTCAAGTTGGGCCTTGCAATCTTGCAGCTCCCGAGACAGCTGGGCGTTCTTCTCGTTAAGTGCCTGAAATTTCCAATGATCCTTAAATCAGTTAGCATAACTACTTTAAGTCTCGGGGGCTACTGGTATATACAGCCTTTAAATTTCCCTTACCCGTATGTCTTTCACATACTGCTCCGTGGCTCTAGTAAAACCATTTTGAGCAGCACGGAGATGCGCGTCCCCTGCGTTAAAAGCATCCAATGCCTCCGGGGAAAAGCACGCTTCTTGAAATACTGTCCGGCGGCGCCTATGGTTCATGGCGCTCTCCACCTCAGACTTGGTGGCAGACAGTCTGTCGGTATCCTCCGTTGGAGAAGGATCCGGCTCGCGTCTTGCGCTTGCCTCCCCCTCCAGGCCGGGCGCTGGAGCCTGGCCGGTGTTGGTCGGATTGGCAATTCCTGCGCTCGCAGTCCGGCGAGTGCTTTTTCTCCTACAAAGATCATGAGCACTCAGACGTTTCCTCGGAACGTTGCTCTAAAAATTCAAATACGAGCTATACCTTTGCGGCGACGTTTCCGTCCGCACTACGCTCCTTTTCCGCCTGCTGGTTCGGACTGACCTCTGCTGGTCGGCCGCCGCGGGCTCGGCTTCCTGCCATAAAGGCGCTTCCTGCAAAATACCATCGTTTGCGAAGGTCAGAAATGGGCAGGGATGAGATAATGGTGTCCGGACTTCGGTCGCGGTCACCTGGGAAGCCGGGCTTAGCCTGGGGTAGTCCGCCGTAATGGCGACCAAAGCATTGTCTATGCTGAGCTGGTGATACACCCCATCGATCAGCTCCACCTCGATATCCAGGTCCTCTTTGGAGGCCGGATCCAGGGATCCTTCTGGATCCTCGGGTTGTGGAGCAGGACTCACCATGTCCTCCACAGTCCGGCGTAGATCCTGCGCCGAAGACATAATGTAAGAAGCTTAAACTTCGAAAGCATGGGTTGGGCCCTTCGAGGTGTTCACTTACCCATCCTCTGGGGTTGATCATGGAAAACCCATTCAAAGGGTTCATTCGAAGGAAATCCTCCTTCTCCCCCTTGTACAGGCTGGACAGGATCTTCACCAGATCCTCGGTCGAATCCGGCCCTTTGCGGCCGTGCCGGGTAGCATCGTCTTCCCCGTTGAAATCCCACATGGGGTGGCCTCTGTATTGCAGTGGCTGCACCCTTCGCTTGATGCATGTCGCCATGACTCCGATCATGGTCAAGCCGGAATGAGCCATTAATCTTATCCGGCCCATCAAGTAGTGGACTCTCTTGTCTTCCTCCAATCGGGGGCTCCGTGGGCGCCAGCTGAGGCGTTTCTTCAAGGGAGCAGCACTAAACTCCGGGAGGCCGATCCGAACTGGGTCTGGCAGCGGAGCGTCTCCTACATAAAACCACTCCGAGGGCCAGTCTTCGGGCGCCTTCTTGGGAGTGCCAGATAGGTATCCGGTCCCGGCGATGCGCCATATTTCGGCGCTGCCCACTTGATATATGGACCCCTGGTAAGAACGGGGTACGAGGCAAAACAGCCTCTTCCACAATGCGAAATGGGGCTCAATGCCCAGGAGTAGCTCGCAAAGAGCTACGTAGCCCGCGATATGCAGGACAGAGGCGGGCGTGAGGTGGTGGAGCTGGAGTCCGTAGAACTTCAGGAGCCCGCGGAGGAACGGATGTATTGGAAATCCGAGTCCCCTTATCAGATAAGGGACAAAACATACTCGCTCCCTCTTGTTGGGGCTTGGAGTGTCCTCCGCCTGTCTCCCACCTTGATAAGTAACCAGTCCGGCCCGGACTGGGATCATGAAGGCCGGAGGGAGGAATCCCCCCGTTTGGAGCTTCACAAGCTCGTTGTGCAAAACAAAGCACCTCCTCCAATTCCCCGGCGGTGGGCTGGGAGCGCGCGAAGAAGAGCCGTGTTGACGATCCATGGTGGAATGGATTTCTAGGTCAAAGGCGCTTCGATGGAGTTTTCGCGGGAGGAAGACGGTGTGGTTTGGATCTGGATTCTTGCCTCTTTTATAGGCGGGCGACTCGCACAATTGGGGGGTGAAATGCAAAAGACACCCTGGCTTTTCGCATTCGTGCGACGCGTGGAAGAGGGCCATTATTTGGCGTAGAAGCCGAGGAACACAGTATTCAAGATGAAGCCGGACACTGTTCGGCAGGTACATGGAATTTGAAGGGAGAACCCGCCTTGCAATGCCGAAGACTATAAACGCGCTGGACTTATCGTCATTGAAGCCTGGTTCGGGGGCTACTGAGGGAGTCCTGGACTAGGGGGTGTCCGGACAGCCGGACTATCAATATCCGGCAAGAGCCCACAGAAACAGTACACCATTACTAGGCCAGATTCCTCCTGGTCATAAACAGGATAAAGGATTGCCGTGAGGAGGACGCAACTTCATTCTTCTGCAATAATTGCACATACAAGGGAATCCTCAACGCCGTAAGTCGTCGTGAAATGACACGCTTCGCTGACTTGGCATCCATAGTACAAAAGTACTGTGCGATGGAAAGCGCCTGGAAAACCGAAATCAATTTTTGGGACAATCCAGCCCTGAATACAATCCCAGTCCGAAATAAAAGGGTGCATCATCGCTAGGCACCTGGGTTAAAAACCAAAAAGCAAAAACCCTCTATAGGGCATGGAACCGTATTGGAAGGATGGCTCAATGGACCCTGCAAAATTCATAGTACAGAGGGCGCCACTCCAACTCATAGCCTTAGAGCATGTTGGATACTACGGCAGGTGGCCAAAAGTGGCGAAGAGCTTCTAACTCCAGAGCACCAGCCCAAGGATACCAGTATGGTATTAATAGTCTTCGAGACTTAGACATCAAATAATATGCGGAAACGAACACTCCGCAGCCTTGCCGAAGTCTACCAAGTAGCAACAATAAACCCATGGAGTGACACGGCCATTACCTTTAATGCTAGTGATGAACCTAAATTCCGAACAGCCCGAGCACCAGCCGCATTGGCCCTCTGTCCAATAGTGCACTGCTTTCGCCATACCAAGGTACTCATGGACGGTGGCAGCGGATTGAACCTCATTTACAAGGAAACCCTCCGAAAAATGGAAATAGACTGGAGCCGCATTGAGCGAAGCAGCACAACCTTTAGAGGAATAATCCCCAGTCGGGAAGCATGCTGTACAGGAAAAATCACACTGGATGTGGTGTTCGACACGCCGGATAATTATAGGTCCGAGGAGGTCACGTTCCAAGTGGCCCCATTCAGCAGCGGATATCACGCTCTGTTAGGGCGAGAAGCATTCACAATTTTTCAAGCTATACCCCATTACGGGTACATGAAGCTCAAAATGCCCGGGCCCAACAGAATCATCACTCTTGCTAGTGACCCGGACATAGCACTCCGCGCCAAAAACAAGACAGCCGCACTGGCCCTTGAGGCACTATCCGAAGCCCTAGCGGCCGAGGAACTCACTGCGCTGTGCTCCATGGTGAATAGGGACGATGTGATACTCGATAAGAGATCCAAGTCCACCTCCTTTAAACCAGCGGACGAAATAGTCAAATTCCAAGTCCATCCAACAGACCCTACAAAAACGGCCTCCATTGGGGCACAACTAAACCCTGATGTAGACGCCGCACTACGAGAATTCCTACGTGAAAATTGGGTCATTTTTGCCTGGCACCCTTCAGACATGCCAGGAATCCCACGCCGGCTGGCCGAGCACAGCCTAAACATCCTAAAAGGATTCAAGCCAGTCAAATAGGCTCTTCGGCGTTTCTCCGAACCCAAGAGACATGCCATGGGAGAGGAGCTAGCCAAATTATTGGAAGCCAGATTCATCAGAGATATAAAACATCCGGACTGGCTAGCAAACCTGGTGATGGTACCAAAGAAGGACAAATCCTGGCGCCTATGTGTCGATTTTAAGGACCTCAACAAGGCTTGCCCAAAGGATCCCTTCCCACTCCCCCGCATCGATCAAATTATCGACGCTACCGCAGGACACGACTCATTGTGTTTCCTCGGCGCATACTCAGGCTACCACCAAATTAAGATGGCAGAGCCCGACCAGGCCGCAATGGCATTCATCACCCCATACGGCCCATTCTGCTTCAACACAATGCCCTTTGGGCTCAAAAACGCCGGCGCAACATATCAGCGCATGATTCAGACATGTCTGGCAAACCAGATCGGCAAAATAGTGGAGGCATACGTGGACGATGTGGTCGTCAAAACCAAGCACGTCGAAACTCTAGTAGACGATCTGAGGCTCACGTTCGATAATATCCGAACATATGACATTAAGCTTAACCCGGAAAAATGCGTTTTGGCGTACCAGCCGAAAAGCTCTTGGGCTTCATTGTATCCGGTAGAGGAATTGAAGCAAACCCAGCCAAGATCCGAGCTCTGTCACAATTGGATATTCCAAAGGACCTCAAACAGATACAAAAATTGACGGGATGCATGGCGGCTCTGAGCCGCTTTATCTCCCGTTTAGGAGAAAAGGCATTACCTCTTTATCGCCTCCTCTGACGCACCGAACACTTCGAGTGGATGGATGCCGCCACGGCCGAACTCGAAGAAATAAAAGCCATATTGGCAACAAACCCGGTGCTGGCCGCGCCCAACATGGGCGAACCAATGCTATTATATATCGCGACAACTCATCAAGTTGTGAGCGCAGTGCTCGTTGTCGAACGAGAAACGGACGGACACAGGTTTCCCCTACAAAAACCAGTTTACTACGTGTACAGTTTCCTAACTCCATGCAAGTCACGGTACCCACATTATCAAAAGATAGCGTACGCGGTGTTCATGGCATCCCGGAAGCTACGACACTACTTTCAAGAGTGTTCGATAACAGTAGCCTCCGAAGTACTTCTTAACGACATTATAAACAACCGCGATGCGACGGGCCAGATTGCCAAATAGCCCATTGAGCTCCTCCCATTCGACATAACCTATAAGCCACGACGAGCTATTAAGTCGCAAGTTTTGGCCGACTTCATCGCCGAATGGACTGAAGCCGAACTCCCTAAAGAGTACGGCGCATATTCCAACTGGATAATGCACTTCGACGGCTCTGAAATGTTGGCTGGTCTGGGGGCTGGCGTCGTTTTGACGTCCCCAACCGGAGATATGGTTCAATATGTACTCCAGATAATGTATACCGACTCCAACAACGCAGCCGAATACGAGGCCCTTCTACACGGCCTCCGGATGGCAGTCTCCATGGGCATTCAACGCCTAGAGGTGCGTGGGGATTCGAACCTCGCGATATCCCAAATAAATGGAGACTTCGATGCCAAGGATCTGAAAATGGCAGCTTATCGCAACGCCGTCCTAAAAATGTCAGCTCGGTTTGAAGGGCTCGAATTTCACCATATAGCCCGGGATAACAACCAGGCAGCAGACGTATTGGCGCGCATTGGCGCAAGGCGTGATGCCGTCCCTCCCAACATCTTCCTAGAGAGGCTGTTCAAGCCATCCATACTTTGGGAGGGGGAATCCGGAAATAACAACCCGGACCCAACCGCACTGCCCGACATCGAACATTCTGACACAATTGGTGGTTCTGCCAACGAAGTAACATCTTCAGCCCACGTAATAATGGCAGTCATTGCCCCGTGGACAGAACCATTCCTAGCCTACCTAACCAGGCAGGAACTTCCCGAGGACCAAAACGAGGCCCGCTGCATAGTGCGGCGATCTAAAGCCTATAAGGTCAATGAGGGAGAGTTTTACAAGAAAAGCACAACCGGAGTCCTTCAAAGGTGTATCTCTGAAGAGGAAGGGCGGAATCTTCTGGCTGAAATTCATACCGAACTCGGCGGGCACCACACTGCAGCCCGGGCCCTTGTAGGCAAGGCCTTCCGCACATGATTTTATTGGCCAACGACCCGGGCAGATGCTCAGGACTTAGTCCAACGATGCGTCGGTTGCCAACTCTTTGCTAATCAAAGCCACATGCCACCCACCGCCCTCAAAACTATACCCATAACATGGCCCTTCGCGGTCTGGGGGCGTGACATGGTTGGACCCCTTAAAGGAGGAACCCACAAGCAAAAATACCTACTGGTCATGGTGGATAAATTCAGCAAATGGATAGAGGCCAAACCTGTTAAGACGGCTGAATCCGGACCGGTGATAGAATTCATATCAGGGGTCGTACACCGTTACGGCTTCCCCCATAGCATCATCACTGATAACAGCACGAAATTTACGGTCGACGAGGTCAAACTCTGGTGCAAAAACATGGGCATCAGGCTCGACTATGCTTCAGTCTATCACCCTCAAACTAACGGTCAAGTAGAGCGAGCAAATGGTCTAATCATGAGCGGCATCAAACCCAGACTAGTGCGGTCCCTCAAGGAATCTAACACGCACTGGGTAGAGGAGCTCGACTCCGTACTCTGGGGGCTCCGGACCACTCCAAATCGCACCACCGGATTTACACCATTCATTATGGTATACGGTGCAGAGGCAGTTCTGCCCTGCGACATAATTCATGACTCACCTCGCGTGTGCATGTACGAAGAAAGAGAAGCCGAGCTCGATCGACAGGACAGTTTGGACACATTGGAGGAGGAGCGTGACGTGGCAAAAGCCCGTTACGCATTCTATCAACAGCAAGCTGGAAGATATCAAAGCAGAGAAGTACGGGCCAAAACTTACAACGCTGGTGAGTTAGTTTTACGCCTGCCAGACAAGAAAAAGGACAAACTAAAGCCCAAACGGGAAGGTCCCTTTATCATCGACCAAGTCCTGACCGGTGGAGCGTACCGTCTGCGAGATGCATCGGATAACCGACTCGAGCCAAACCCATGGAACGCAGCCCGTCTCCGAAGATTCTACGCCTAGCGCCGGATTCTGAGTTCGTCTCCTTCCTCTTTCTATATTTTACATATTAGCTGTCTTCTGTTTCTCTCCTTCTCCCTCCTTTTCTATTACAGCCTTTGAAAGCTTGTTCGTGCATTGTTCGCACACGCTTGAAGCGCTATCCGCGCTCATTATACCTGGGGGCTTCCTTAACAGAAGCTTATTTTACGGGCTTCATGCCCAACACATGTGTCACACTTCCGCATGTACCTTTTATTCACCATTATATGCATCGATATGACTTAAGTTTTGGCCAAGCTGGGTTGCCTGGCTCCTGTGCTTACCCCTACATTCCCGATTGTTCATCTAGGTGGTAAAGGGAGCACCTCTGCAATTGTTACTGCCGGGTCAGCTGGATGTGTACCTCAGACTGGGTGAAGCCGAAAGCTAGCGTTCTTAAGGGAATATTCGGTCGGTGAACTAAAAGACGATTTCTTATCTATTTATTTATCTGCCCCCAGATGTTTTTCTACTTTTTTCGCAGTCCGGACATGCACTTTAGGGCATGCCCCCCAGGGAAAGGAACCCCTAACGGAACTATTCTCCCTGGAAGATGTTTCTTACTAACCATGTAATATAACATAACTAGTTGGGCACTTGTCTGATACAACACTAATGACCCCTACGCCTGGTCTCCACGCATGCCCCGGTTCTTATATAACCGCGAGGGTATTCAGACACACTCCAGACTATCAGGTCCCGAGGTTTAAGCGAAAAGGTCCGCTATGACAAACAATCTACAATCCGGATAGGAGGCATTTTACATGTCATCTTAAGTTACATAGTCAACTTGACTTGACATATTCCTCTTCAATGCCATCCAACAGGCTGTCTAGTTTACAGTCCTGTTGGGAATACTTTGCGGCCAATTCTACTTGGCCGTACACCAAGCTCACAGGGATCTCCTTCCCATCGGGCCCCGCAGGTCCGACTTCGGCCATGTGGTTTGGGTCAGCCTTCGTGTACCGCGTCTTCACCATGGCCCAGGCCTCCCTGGCGCCTTGACGGCAGGCCGATATCTTCCATAAGCGGAGGCGCTGCCGTGCTCCCTGAAGCCTCTCTGCAAGTTCTCCAAGGCCTTCGGGCAGGGAGACAGATGGCCACAAGGCCTGGGCGACGCCTTTTCATCACCTGCCGAACTCGTTCGTGCAGTTGCAAGAGCTCGGGAAGAAGGTCACCCGTAGAACCGGGCATTTCCTCTGTAGGACGGCCTGTGAGCATATCTATAGACATAACTCTGTTAGTCGACTTCCTCGCCGAACTCTTTTTCAAAGTTCGTTCAAGCACTTACTAAAAATGCCGCGTCGAAGCCGCCGATTCTCCTTAACGGAGTCAGATAGCTGGGCACGAACATCCTTTAGTTCCTCACCCAGCTGGGTGTTGGCATCTTGGAGATTATTTTTCTCCTGCCTCACCCTCGTAAGCACATTCTCGCCGGCCTTTAACCGGCGCATGAGCTGCTGCTTGTCCGGATCTACCCCAGCGCCATTTGCAATATTATTGTCAGACTTATACACACGCCGCACTTCACAAATCACTTATCTTTGGAAGCATATATTACCAGAGGGGGTCTCTTTGGCTCCCGCCGCTGCGGCTAGTGCGGCTTCAAGTTGGGCTTTGCACTCCTCCAGCTCCTGGGACAGTTGGGTATTCTTTTCTGTAAGATCCTGCACAATAAATGATCCTTAAATCAGTTATTCTAACTATTTTAAGTCTCGGGGGCTACTGGCATATATAACTGTCAAATTTTCTCACCCGTATGTCTTTTACATACTGCTCCGTGGCTCTGGCTAGACCATGTTGAGCGGCACGGAGGTGCGCATCTCCCGAATTGAAGGCATCCAATGCCTCTGGGGAAAAACATGCGTCACGAAGAACTGTCCGGCGACGCCTATGATTCATGGCACTCTCCACCTCGGAATTGGTGGCAGATAACCTGTCGGCATCCTCTGTCGGAGGAGCATCCGACGCACGCCTCGTGTTGGCCTCCGCTTCTGGACCTGGCTTTGGAGCCTGGCGAGCGGAGGATTGATTAGCAACCTCTCCGGATATAGTCCGACGAGCGCTCTTCTTCCTGAAAAAGCATGAGCGTTAGTATGCCCCCCTGGAATAAAACCTGGGAGCAAGATGACACGCCATACCGTTGCATCGGCGTTTCAATCTGGACTGCACTTCTTTTCGGCCTGTTGGGTCTTGCTGTCCCTTGTTGACCGGCCGCCGCAGGCTTGGCCTTCTGCCTCAAGGACTTCCCCTGCGAAACACCATTGGTATGCGGTGATTAAAAACACGCACAGACGGGTCATTTTCAAAGTATCGGGACTTCGGTCTCAGTTACCTGCGAGGCGGGAAGTATTCCGGGGTAATCGGCCGTAATGGCGACCAACGCATTATCGATGCTCAGTTGGTGGAAAACCCCGTCGATCAGCTCCACCGATATGTCTGGATCCTCTTGGGAGGTCGGGTCGAGGAACCGTTCCGGATCCTTGGGTTGTGGAGGCGGGCTGTTTATATCCCTTACGGCCCGGCGCAGTTCCTGCGCCAAAATCACAAAATGAGATACTTGACTATGGGAATACGGATCGGATAGGCAAAAATAAATGTCCGCTTACCCAGCTTGGAGGATTGTTCATAGAAAATCCACCCCGCGGGTTGATGTGGAGGAATTCCTCCTCTTCTCCCTTGTACAATGCAGACAAGATCTTCATCAGATCGGCGACCGATCCCGGCCCCTTACGGCCGCAGCGGGTGGCATCATCCTCCCCGTTGAAATCCCACATGGGGTGGCCTCTATACTGGAGCGGCTGCACCCCCCTCATAATGCATGTGGCCATGACCCCGATCATGGTCAGTCCGGAATGAGCTAACAACCTTATCCGGCTCATCAGGTAAATGATGTCCCTGTCGTTTTCCCTCCGAGGGCTCCGTGGACGCCAGCTTAGGCGTTTCTTCAAAGGAGTGTTACTAAACTCAGGGAGGCCGACCCGAACAGGGTCCGGTAGGGGGACATCTTCTATATAAAACCATGCCGAAGGCCAGTCTTCGGACGCCTTCTTCGGGGTTCCGGATAGATATCCGGTCCTGACGATGCGCCATAGTTCGGCTCCGCCCACTTGATATATTGACCCCTCTTGAGAACGGGGCACAAGGCAGAACAACTTCCACAGCGCAAAATGAGCCTCGATGCCCAAAAAGAGCTTGCAAAGGGCCACGAAGCCCGCAATATGCAAAATGGAGGCAGGCGTAAGGTTGTGCAACTGGAGGCTGTAGAACTCCAGGAGCCCCCGGAGAAACGGATGAATTGGAAATCCGAGCCCTCTTATCAAATAAGAGACAAAGCATACCCGCTCTCCTTTGGAGGGGCTGGGGACGCTCTCCGCTTGTTTTCCGCCCTTATAGGTGGCGAGTCCGGCTCGAAATGGAACCATGAAGGCTGGGGGAAGAAATCCCTTGGTTTGGAGCGCCGCTAGCTCACTGTGCGGGACGGAGCATCTCTCCCAATCTCCAGGCTGAGGGCTGGGAGGGCGAGAGGAGGAGTCGCGTCGACCGTCCATGATGGAATGGATTTCTGTCAGATGCGCTCTGATGAATACCCGCGAGGGGAGAATGGTGTGATTCGGATCTAGATCTTCGTCTCTTTTATAGGCAGCTCATTTGCGCAGCTAGGGGGATAAATGTAAAAATACCCCGGCTTTTCGCATTCGTTCGACACGTGGAAGATAGCCATTATTGGGTGCAGAAGCCGAGGAGCGCAATATTTACAAGAAGCCGGGCACTACTCAACAGGTACACCAGATTTGGAGAAGAACCCGCCTTGCAATGCCGAAGACTATCTACGCGCCGGACTCATCGCCATTGAAGCCTGGTTCGGGGGCTACTGAGGGTGTCCTGGATTAGGGGGTGTCCGGATAGCCGAACTATCACCGTTTGCCGGACTCCTGGACTATGAAGATACAAGATTGAAGACTTTGTTCCGTGTCCGGATGGGACTTTCCTTGGCGTGGAAGGCAAGCTTGGCGATACGGATATGTAGATCTCCTACCATTGTAACCGACTCTGGGTAACCCTAACCCTCTTTGGTGCCTATATAAACTGGAGGGTTTTAGTCCATAGGACGAACAACAATCATACCATAGGCTAGCTTCTAGGGTTTAGCCTCTCTGATCTCGTGGTAGATCTACTCTTGTACTACCCATATCATCAATATCAATCAAGCAGGAGTAGGATTTTACCTCCATCGAGAGGGCCCGAACCTGGGTAAAAACATCGTGTCCCTTGTCTCCTGTTACCATCCGCCTAGACGCACAGTTCGGGACCCCCTACCCGAGATCCGCCGGTCTTGACACCAACAAAAATCAACGGGATATTTAACCTTCCCACACAAGACTTCAACATCTCTTACAATCCCAAATGGTTTAATAGTATCCCTGTTGGCAAGCTTAATTGTAACATCAATATCTTCTAACTCAGCGGGTGCAATATCATGCATAATTTCATTATAGGGAAATAGGTATTGCACTAGCAGTGGCACCCATATCACATAAGCGATGATATCAATGATCTCCTATTTTAACAGAGATAACAGGCATGCCTACAACATGCCTATGTATCTTAGCATCTGGTTTAGCAATATTAGCAGTTTCACCACAGAAGTAAATAACATGCCCATCTATATTATCATCCAAGAGATCTTTAACCATAGCAATACTAGGTTCAACATTAATTTGCTCAGGAGGTGTATATGTTCTAGTATTACTCTTACGAACAACAGTTGAAGCTTTAGCATGATCCTTTATCCTAACAGGAAAAGGTGGTTTCTCAACATAAGTAGTAGGAACAATAGGATCATTATAAGTGATAGTCTTTTCTTCAACTGGAATAGGTGCAACTACTTTTACTTCAATGGGAGGATTATATTTAAACCACTTCTCCTTAGGGCGATCAACGTGAGCAGCAAAGGATTCACAAAAAGAAGCTACTATCTCAGAGTCAAGTCCATATTTAGCGCTAAATCCACGAAAAGCATCGGTATCCATAAAAGATTTAACACGATCAAACTTAGGTGTCATACCTGACTCCTTACAATCGTCGGAACCCCAATCTTCAGAGTTGCATTTAATTCTCTCCAATAAATCCCACTTGAATTCAGTAGTCTTCAGCATATAAGAACCAACACAGGAAGTATCAAGCATGGTGCGATCATTGAGAGAAAGCCGAGCATAAATTTTTTGAATAATCATTTCTCTTGAGAGCTCATGGTTGGGGCATGAATATAACATTGACTTAAGCCTCCCCCAAGCTTGAGCGATGCTTTCTCCTTCGCGAGGCCAGAAATTATATATGTAATTACGATCACGATGAACAAGATGCATAGGGTAGAACTTCTGGTGAAATTCCAATTTCAATCGTTTATAGTTCCAAGATCCCGTATCATCACATAGCCTATACCATGTCAATGTGTCTCCCTTCAAAGATAAAGGGAAGACCTTCCTCTTAACAACATCATCAGGAATACCTGCAAGCTTAAATAATCCACAAACTTCATCCACAAAGATAAGGTGTAAATCGGGATGCAATGTTCCATCTCATGCAAAGGGATTAGCTAGCAGTTTCTCTATCATACCCGAAGGAATCTCAAAGTAAAAATTTTCAGTAGGTTCATTAGGTTGAGGAGAAACTCTTTGCTCTACTGGTCTGGGCGAAGATACCCCGAACAAGCCCCTCAAAGGATTAGTTTCCATAGTAACAAGTGACAGAAAGTTTCAGCACACTATATAAATGATTCCTTACCAAGTTCCACTCACCAAAGGCGCTTCACTCCCCGGAAACGGCGCCAGAAAAGAGTCTTGATGACCCACAAGTATAGGTGATCTATCATAGTCCTTTTGATAAGTAAGTGTGTCGAACCCAACGAGGAGCAGAAGGAAATGACAAGCGGTTTTCAGTAAGGTATTCTTTGCAAGCACTGAAATTGTAGGTAACAGATAGTTTTGTGATAAGATAATTTGTAACGGGTAACAAGCAATGAAAGTAAATAATGTGCAGCAAGGTGGCCCAATCCTTTTTGTAGCAAAGGACAAGCCTGGACAATTTCTTATAATGAGAAAAGCGCTCCTGAGAACACATGGGAATTATCGTCAAGCTAGTTTTCATCACGCTCATATGATTCGCGTTCGGTACATTGATAATTTGATATGTGGGTGGACCGGTGCTTGGTACTGCCTTTCCTTGGACAAGCATCCCACTTATGATTAACCCCTATTGCAAGCATCCGCAACTACAAAAGAAGTATTAAGGTAAACCTAACCATAGCATGAAACTAGTGGATCCAAATCAGCCCCTTACGAAGCAACACATAAACTAGGGTTTAAGCTTCTGTCACTCTAGCAACCCATCATCTACTTATTACTTCCCAATGCCTTCCTTTAAGCCCAAATAATGGTGAAGTTTCATGTAGTCGATGTTCACATAACACCACTAGAGGAGAGACAACATACATCTCAACAAAATATCGAATGAATACCAAATTCACATGACTATTAACAGCAAGACTTCACCCATGTCCTCAGGAACAAACGTAACTACTCACAAAGCATATTCATGTTCATGATCAGAGGAGTATTAATATGCATTAAGGATCTGAACATATGATCTTCCACCAAGTAAACCAATTAGCATCAACTGCAAGGAGTAATCAACACTACTAGCAACCCATTGGTATCAATTTGTGGTTTTGATACAAGATTGGATACAAGAGATGAACTAGGGTTTTGAGAGGAGATGGTGCTGGTGAAGATGTTGATGGAGATTGACCCTGTCCCGATGAGGGGATCGTTGGTGATGACGATGATGATGATTTCCCCCTCCCAGAGGGAAGTTTCCCCGGCAGAACAGCTCCGCTGGAGCCCTAGATTGGTTCTGCCTCATGGCGGAGTTTCATCCCATAAGCTTGCTTATGATTTTTTCCAGGGTAAAAGCCTTCATATAGCAGAAGATGGGCACCGGAGGGCCACCAGGGGGCCCAGGAGACAGGGGGCGTGCCCAGTAGGGGGGGCGCCCCCACCCTCCTGGCCAGGGTGTGGGCCCCCTCTGGTATTTTCTTCGCTCAATAATTCTTATTAATTCCAAAAATGACTTTTGTGGAGTTTTAGGACTTTTGGAGCTGTGCAGAATAGGTTTACAATATTTGCTCCTTTTCCAGCCAGAATTCCAGCTGCCGACATTCTCCCTCTTCATGATAAACCTTCTAAAATAAGAGAGAATAGCCATAAGTATTGTGACCTAACGTGTAATAACAGCCCATAATGCAATAAATATCGATATAAAAGCATGATGCAAAATGGATGTATCTCCTCACATACCACATCACAAGATGCCCTGCAAAAACAAGTTAGATGTCCTCTACTTTGTTGTTCAAATTTTACGTGGCTGCTATGAGCAACTAGGAAGAACCGTTTTACCTATGCAAAGCCACAGCAGTGATAATCAAGTTGCCTTTTAACCTTCTACAAGGACCGCGTTTGTCAAATTAGATTCAACTAAAGTAGGAGAGACAGACACCCGCTAGCCACCTTATGCAAAACAAGTTGCATGTCAGTTGGTGGAACCGGTCTCATGTGCGAGGACATGTAAAGTTGGTCCGGGCCGCTTCATCCCACAATACCGCCGAATCCAAATAAGACAAGAGAGGTAAGAAATTTGAGCATCAATGTCGACAACTCTTTGTGTTCTACTCGTGTATATACATCTACGCACTGACCTGGCTCATGATGCCACTGTTGGGGAACGAAGCATGAAAATCAAAAAAAAAATCCTATGAACACCCAAGATCTATCTAGGAGAAGCATAGCAACGATAGGGGAGGGTGTGTCTACGTACCTTGTAGATCGTTAAGCGGAAGCGGATATCATGCATTTGATGTAGTCATACTCGTCACGATCCAATCGCGGTCCAAACCGATGAAGTACCGAACAGATGGCACCTCCTCGTTTAGCACATGTACGGCTCGATGACGTATCCTCCTCCTTCTTGATCCAGCAAGCGAGGGAGGAGAAGTAGATGGGATCATCGGCAGTATACGGTGTAACATTGATGGTGGTGGAGTGATTCTGACAGGGCTACACCAAGCGCTACCGAAACAACAAAGACGGGGGAGTTACGAAGTAACGAGAGAGAGGGGGGGAGGGCTTGTGTGTCCTCTTGGGGGTGCCCCCTCTCCTATATATATATAGGTGGAGGGGTGTGGTGGCCAACCCTCCAAGCCCTAGGGGCACACCAAAGGGGAGGAGTTGGACTCCTAGCCCAATTCCCTCCTTTTCCATACACAGGTGGACTTTCACTTCTCCCAAGCCACATGGGCCTTGAGAGACTTGTGCGTCTGGCCCAATAAGGCCAGGGTGTCTCGACTCAGCCGATGCTGACCCTTAGTATGTGGTGGAACCCTTGGCGAACTTCTGGACTCCTCCGGAAGTTTCCTCAACCTTCTGGAAGTTTCCTCGTACAATACCGAAAAAACAGAAACTTTTTTCGGAACTCTAAAACAACTTTCCATATATAAATATTTAACTCCGGATCATTCCGGAGCTCCTCGCGATGTCTCGGATCCCATCCGGCATTCCAAATAACATTCAGTCACCAACATGCATATCCCAATATTACTCTAGCGTCACTGAACGTTAAGCAAGCGGACCCTAAGGGTTCGAGAATCATGTAGACATGACCAAGACACCTCTCCGGTCAATAGCCAATAGCGGAACCTGGATTCCCATAGGTTCGTACATATTCCATGAAGATCTTTTATCGGTTGAACCACAATGTCAAGGATTCAGTTAATCGCGTATGCAATTCCCTTTGTCCGGTGATACATTACTTGCCCGAGATTTGATCGTTGATATTTCCATACCTAGTTCAATCTCATTGCCAACAAGTCTCTTTACTCATTTTGTAATACAAGATCTCGTGGCTAACTCATTAGCCACATTGCTTGCAAGCTCTTATGATGTTGTATTACCGAGAGGGCCCAGAGATATCTCTTCGTCACACGGAGTGATGAATCCCAGTCTCGTCCATACCAACCCAACAAACACCTTTAGAGATACCCGTAGAGCATATTTGTGATCACCCAGTCACGAAGTGATGTTTGATAGCACACAAGGTATTCCTTAGGTAACCGGGAGTTGCATGATCTCATGGTCTTAGGAATAGATACTTGACATGAAGAAAGCTATAGCAATAAACTCAAGTGATACGATCGAATGCTAAGCTTACGGTTGGGTCTTGTCCATCACATCATTCTCCTAAGGATGTGATCCCGTCATCAAATGACAACTCATGTCTATGGTTAGGAAACCTTAACCATCTTTGATCAACGAGCTGGTCTAGTAAAGGCTCACTAGGGACCTAGTATTTGTTTATGTATTCACACATGTATTTAAGTTTCCGGTAAATACAATTCTAGCATGAATAACAAAGCTTTATCATGAACAAGGAAATATGATAATAACCAATTTATTATCGACTCTAGGGCATATTTCCAACAATCGGGCGTGGAGGCTCGGATTGACTGTCCGACAGGACGGAAAATCTATCTTTTTGCACGGACTGCCATACTGATATTCTTTTGTGACCGGACATGTAAACACTAAAGCGTACTCAGTCTTTTTGGTTGTGATCGTGCACTGATGTGATCTGGTGCGTTATGTGATCGAGAGCATTTGAATTTCAAATTGACCGCACTAACGGACATTTAGGGGTTCGCGGACGGATGCCGTAAGTTGGGCTTAGCTGTGAGATCAAAATTTGGTCCCTCTGAGAGCATCTCCAAGGCAGACCTGCAAACCTCCCGCAACCGTCCGGACCGCGGAAGCCATCCAATGATGACCAGTATCGGTCTGCGGAGCGGTCCGGACGTGATTTCTCCTGCAAACCAGAGACAAAAGTGGGAGAGGTTTACGGGAGTTCGGACCACTCCCAAGCCTACTTCTGACCACCCTGGCCCACCAAAAATACCCTTCCCCCTCCTGCACGCGCTCCACCCGGCACCAGCTGTCCGCATTCATGCGGTTATAGAGCGCGCCACTCCGTATTGAAGACGGCTCAGGGCGGACATGACCTCTCACTGCCTCCGCCATTGAAGCGGGGCGCCGGCCGAGGACGCCGCCCGTTGCATGCCCGTCTTAACACGCTTCCTCGCCGCATTCATACGCACCCATTAACCCCATATGGAAGCCAAGGAAACTACTCTAGCCACACGTCCGTTCATGAGTGGGCTGGCATTAAATGCAACACCGACCGAGCTCCTCCCGTCCGCCCTCTATTTAAACGATGACAGGCGTCGGACAAGTAGCACACCCTTTCGTCACTCCCCCAATCTCCTCCTTCACCATTTTCTCCACCATTTTGATGGCATCCAACGAGGAGGAAGAGCATTTCCCCGGCATAAAAGCCAGCATGGTGGCCCGCCAAGCCCGACGGATACAAGCGAGGCAACTCGCTGCTCCGCCTACCTCCCCTAGGTCGACGGAGCAAGTTGCCGCCCCAATCCGACACGTGGTTCAACAACTTGCCGCTACAAGCCAGCTCGCGAAGGAGTGGTGAGTTGCTCCAAGCTGGCACGGAGGGGAGCACGGCAGCACGGGCATGGATGACACTGCGTTGTACCACCCCTCCAGTGCCTACGACCGCGCCATCCACCGTCGACACGCGCGTAGCTGCACCATGCATATAGAGAAATAAGGAAGGTGCACGGAGGAGACCGATGAGTCGGTGGCCAGCGTATCCGCATCCACATCTGCTGGCAACTTCGAGAGAAAGTAGAACGTGGGAGGCCGCGACCGCTTGGGTCCCGGGAAGGCCACCGCCGGCGCGTCGCTGGCTTGTACATCTAGTGACATGCCTAGTTTCTTCTTTATCTTAGACCACCTAGCCTGGGCATCCATGGAAGCACCCTTCCCCACTACAAAAAAAATACACTTCCGTGATGATACATGTTTGTCACAGTAGGTCACGTTTTCTGTCATGCATGTACATCCATGGCGATTTTATGACAGAATCAAGATAGTCATACCTATGTTGTCGTAGAAGTGTTCCATGACACTACAAAAATTATCATCACAAAAGTGTCCACTTCCATGACGATAAATCACGTGTCATAGAAGTGCTTTCCTCAAGGGTAACCGACACGTGGCATCCATCATAACAGGTCGCCGTTAAGCTATCTGGTTCCGGTTTGGATCCGATAACCCGTTAACACCGCTGACCAATGGGTATTTTCCACGTGTAAAATTCTCATTCGTCGGCAGATCCACGTGTCGGCCCGACGTTCAGACAGTTGTCATCCAGCGAATGGACGGAACGGGCCTATGATACGTCGACACGTGTCTCGGCCCAACAGTGGCCCATTCAGGTTAAAAGGTCGGGCCTGTCAAAATAAGCGGGCCGGCCCATTAGCGGCCTACTTGAGTCAGGCCCATTCACAAGAACGATCCATACAAGTTACACAAAATCGGCCCATCAAAGGCCCATTCTAGATTTGACAATTTCCAGCCCATCGTAAGTTTCAGCCCGTTAACAGCCCGCTACGTCTTCGGGCCCAATTACGGCCCGAGCTTCTTTCGACCTATTAGCAGCCCATCATCAGTTACAGCCCGCAATGTCTTTCGGCTTTTTCTTGGCCCATTCTGCAGTTGGGCCAATTCTAGCCCATTGTGACTTTAGGCTTGTCCTTGGCCCATTTGGTAAATGGGCCAATTCCTAGCCCATTTTGTCTTTCAGCCTGTTAACGGCCCACACAATAGTTGGGCCTTTGACTTTGGGTCCATTAGGGGCACACGTTCCGCAGGGCAAAATTTCAGCCCGAGGTGACTTTCGGCCTGTTAAAAGCCTAGTTTGCAAATTGGACCTCCTCTGGCCCATAACACTTCCGGTCTCTTACTGGCACGTAAAGTAAAAGGGATGAGAAATTGACATTTATTTCGGCCTGCTAGAGGCCCGCGGGCCATTTCCATTTATACGGCCCTATCGAGCTTTTGGTCTGTTAACGGCCTGCTAAGAGCCGTTGTTACGGTGGGCCACATCATTCGGGATCCACTAAATATTATCTTGACCTGCCCAATTAAGGCCCGCTTTAACTACACATGTTTGTTCGTTTGTATGGCGTCCAGGAAATGTTTGGGCGTGTTGGCCCCCGTTTCAGCGATATAGCATATTCAAGAATTATCCTACTCTATACTATCGTCTCTAAAAAACATACACTATACAATAAAAAGACTGAGGCATAGAAACATAGAATAATCCTACACTATACAATAAAGAAATTACAGCCGAATATATCCATTGGGCATTATAGTTCGGCACCAGCGATAATAAAGCGTACACAAACAACAAATTACATACACTGACAAATAAAGCTCATACATCATGGACACATACGCATCAATAGAACTTACCATTTGAACTATAATATCTTCAGAAAATAGGATTCTCCAGATTCAGATAGCACAAATTTCAGTCTGCAAAATCTCTAATTCCTTCATGGTTACCTCAGTGCCTCGTTTCATTTTTTTGACTCCTGCATCTAATACCTGCAAGTCTAGTCTCAACTTGTTGATTGTACGTTGAGAATCATGTACACGTTGTCTTTCCACCTCTAGTTGATGCTCGAGAACATCAACACATTCCAATTCCAATCCATAATCATTTGGTAACAGCCATGCCGCACTGCTCGCAGATCTTTGTGTTGATGTCACTTCATCCTGAAATGTTTCTGTAAATACACATGACTAGGGCAAAAATATAGTTACAACAGTGAAGCGGGCAAGACAAACTAGAGGAGCAAGTGATATTTTAAAAATTACAAAAATGGTAGTTTGTGCAGCCTGCATACAGAAATCTCTCTTAGCTCACTAGAGGAGCATGATGTTGGGGCCAAATCCAAAACACCGACAAGTTACAAATTTAGACAGCATGTTGCCTATAAGTAAGCAAGAAGTTGGCCATTCTGTAGCTCAATTAAAGTCTTAGGGATCATATTGAACAACAGAGCGATCCATACAAACCTACTACAACAAGCAAAACTATGCAATCATTAGCCTAGTATAAACTAGATTGTGAGCCTTATGCAGTAATAGTTGGTTAATAGACTTCAAAGCTTCAGGCACACTTCACCAGAGTAATTAAATGGTATGGCCTTTAATTATGTCAACTAATAGTTATACAAGTACCCAACATCAGGTATCATTGTTTGGGCATCTCATTAACCGAGGACAAATAAAGCAATTGAAAAGAGCAAATTAAATATGCCTGAAACAAACAAGAACTGTTGAGTTGGATACAGTGACTTACCTTAACTGGTTGAACAGGCTCAGCGCTGCTCCTCCTTCTCTTGCAAGGCTCCTTCCTAACATCTTGTACTTGGAAATCCTCAATCTTATCTTCATTGCACCCCCTCTGCAAGGTGACACAAACTAGTTACTCGTCTCCTTGGAAGATAAATATGCATACTTTCCAGTCTGTGAACAACACAAAAGGATGAGATTATAACAAAACAACACCACACAATGTAATGAAACATGCCACATCTCTTGCACTTGCACACAATGAAATGAGCATTTACTATGTGTGCACTATGTAAAAACTAGGCATACCTTCGAACTGGATCTCCTAGTACTCTTGGAGAGCCTACTTTAGTGTACAACCAAACCTTTATGTCACCTATGAGTTAGACAAGCCCCCACTACAACAACCCTTAGTGTTTAAATCGTTGACAAGCTCTGTTAGAGTATTAGGTCAAGAACAACAAGTAATCAAAGCAAACAGTCCTAGTATGGCTGGCTGATACAAACGAGCAATTGAACAAATGTGTGAGAAAATCTTACATATCAAGAAAAGAAGCAAAGAAGGAGTCTTAAAGACCATCACTTGACTGACCATATTTAAGGGGCATTTAAACATCATGTGCAACATATGAACTAACATAAGCATTGCATATTCCAGATTCTACAATGGAATGCACATGTATTAGGTTATGCCATGTATGATGATGCCTAAATGTACACTATAACAGGCATGAGTGATTCATCATTGCACGCACAATTGAATTGCAGGTTAAGGGCAAGTTCTATTCCGCCTTTTCAGAGATTATTGTCAAAATAAGCCATAAAAGATGTAAAGAAGTCATTTTTGAGTTATGGGCTTGGGCTTAACTTATTTCGCTTTGGAGGGGGGTGTTTCGGGTAGAAGCTCACTAAAAATTGAAGGGAAGGGGAATAGTGAAATGACTCTGTTGTCTGCCTATATTACACTCAAAATGCCACTGCTCACGCCCACATCACACCTGACCCTCAAGTAAAAACAAACACACAAGAGTTCATTGCCCTTCCCGCTTGCATCTCCTTTCCCATTTCCCTCTACCTCGATCCCCTACCTGCAGCGCTAGGGTTCCTCCAGCGAGTCGTCGCCATTGGTCCCATCTGGCCTGGCCCTCGGCGATGCTCTGTCCAGCTAGGCTACATGGCTGGAGGTAGGACCAAATCTCCCCGGCTACTCCTCCCTCTGACACCGCCCCTCATTCTCATGGTCTCCAGCAGCTGCTCCACTATGGTCCGTCCAATGCACTACTCCGGTGGGCGTCGCACAACTACGGCTGATGCCACACTGCAGCAGAAGGCACCTCATTCCCCCTCCCCTCCTCCTAGGCCGTGGCCTTGAGGTGCTGTTGAAGGATGAGCTCATCCAACAAGGTAAGGATCTCCTCTTATTTTTTGCCAAATTTTCATTCTGATCCGCTATACGATGAATTGCTATGAGCTGCTTCTGCTGCTATATGATGCATTGCTATGAGCTACTCCTACTGCTGCTATATGATGAATTGTTATGAGCTTCTCCTGCTCACTACAAAAAAATACACTTCCATGATGATACGTGTTTGTCACAGTAGGTCACGTTTTCTGTCATGCATGTACATACATGACGATTTTATGACAGAATCAAGATAATCATACCAGTGCTGTCATAGAAGTGTTCCATGACATTACCAAAATTTTCATCACGAAAGTGTCCACTTCCATGACGATAAATCGTGTGTCATAGAAGTGCTTTTGTCAAGGGTGACCGACACGTGGCATCCACCGTAACGGCTCACCGTTAAGCTATCGGGTCCGGTTTTGGATCCGATAACCCGTTAACAGCCCCGACCAATGAGGATTTTCCACGTGTAAAATCATCACTGGCTGGAGGAAACACGCGTCGGCTCACTATTGGGACATATGTCATCCACTCATTGGACAGAAAGCGCCTATGATACATCGACACGTGGCACGGCCCAACAGAGGTCCTTTCCTGTGAAAAGGCCGGCCCGTTTGACTTGGTGAAAAGGTGGCGGGCCGGCCCACGGAAAGCCTATTAACGGCATGTTCGCATATAGCCCATTTACAGCCCGCTAACCCAAGGCCCGTTACGACCTATCTGAATTAGGCCCAGTAGCGTCATCTGGGCCGTCCAATATGATTCCAGACCGTTTTAACTTCCGGCCCATGTATGGCCCATGATGTCTTTCGACCCATATGAGGCCCTTTGTAACTCTTGGCCCATTAACGACCCGTGGTGAAACTGGCCCATAATGAATAGTGTATCACTTTATACCCATTAACAGCCCATTATTTTGTTGGGCTATTTCTAGCCCATGTTATCTTTCGGCCTTCTCAAGGCCCATTTATTCTTGGGCTCATTTCCAGCATTCGGTTACTTACTGCCTGTTAATGCCATTTTCTGCTTGTGGGCCAAATTCATCCAGTGGTTATAGTCGGCCTGTTTGTGGCTCGTTAATACGTTGGGCCGTTTTCATAGCATCATCAAATACGACTGATTAACGACGGCCCGTTATGGTCGGCCCATGAACGGACGATTCCAACTCTAGCCCGTTTACGACCATAATGCGGTTTGTTATTGGCCCATGTTTGGGTAATCGATCATATGACCCGTAGAAGGCCCATTGATGATACGACCCGTAGAAGGGCCATTGTGTCTACGGCTGATAGTAGGCCCATTGTTTCTATGCCCCGTAGAAGGCCCATTGTTTCTATGGCTCATAGAAGGCCCATTGTTTCTACAGCCCGTAGGAGGTCCAGTGTCACTATAGTAAATATGTAGCCATGGTTATTGTGGCCTAGTTCTAAAAAAATATGTTATTGTGGCCACTAGCAAGCCGCGGAAAAAGAACAACACTGACTACAAGCAAACAAATAAACAAGATAACAAGGAAATAAATAAGCAAGCAACTTACGCTAGGCTATCATGGCTATTACACATATTACATCCACTGGGCATCAAAGTTTGCCACCAATGCAAATATAGGGAACAAAGCAACATATCCTATATACTGGTTGCCAAAGTTGGTGACCAGTGCAAATAAACGCCGTAGCAAAACAAGTCCAGAACTGAAACCACTTCAGAATATCTCAAGAAACAATATCGTAGGTACCCATAATGCTGTCAAGATGCTTAGCAAGCTTATTAACTTTCTCTTGTTTGGCGCTTAAATCCTCCAGCGCTTGCTGTTGCACTAGAAAGTATGCATCTGAATTCTACAGGGACTTCCTCAGTCCTTCAGCTTCCTGTTGCAGCACATCTGATCGATGTCTTTCAACTTGAATTTGAGACTCAAGAAGACGAACTGATTCAGGCAGCGAGTTCGAAGAACTTTTGCCAGCAGTAGTGGCCAGTAACTCGAACACTACATCAAGACAGGACTTTTGGGTTCTCTCACTTTTGTCAAGATAGTTTTTATCAGCTTTATTGGAGACCAACAGGGATGTCTCACTGTCTTGAACCTTATCTGCATTACTTCCTTTACCATTGCATAATGGAGTACTATTCGGCAATATTTTGTTCGCATTCTAAAAGATAAACAAGCAGACACATCACAGGTTTACCATGTTGTATATGAAACTCATTTTTGTAAATTAGTTCAGTAGTAAAGTGGACAGAATAACAACATGAAACAAACATATATCTATGTACCATGGTCACTTTATGGTCTATATCATTCTAGTTTTTGTTGCCAAATCAAGATAGAGACACAGTTCAAATAATATTTGTTCAAGACAAAGCAGAATAGTCAGAATATAAGTGTGGGAAACTATAGAGCAACAAGAACACTTGTAATGTGCATGACAAGAGAACATAATTGTTTATTCAATTGAAACTGAAATCAACATAGAGCAAGTTACAACAGCAAACCAGTTGAAGAAACAGGTTTAAAACATACCTGTTGCGCCATTGGAGTTTCAATTCCATCCTTCAAATTTGAAAATAGTTTGTATGAGTAAATACATTGATGCAAGAGCAAAGGAGTATGAACCATAGCTACAGAACCTGACCTGAGAATGATTCTTCTTCTCCTTTAAGCGTTGAGTTGGGATTTAGAGTGGTGGTCCTCGTGCTTTGGGCACTGCAGTTCCCTTACTAACTGCTCGTGTTTGGGTGCTCTGTGGTGGAGACAGTGTTGTGTTAACTGGAACTGGGTTACTATCTGCTGGGGTTGGGGTTAGAAGGGGTGTAGCTGGTTCTCTGTCCAACTGGGTAGGGGTACAATCTCTGAGAGTCTGGGTTATGTGTGGTGGGGCTGGTTCTTGGGCAAGTACAACCGTGGTTCTATCTACATCAACTGGTAGCACTATCTTTTCTGAAGACCGTGTTGTTACTCCCTTAGATACTACAATCACCCTCTCCAATTCAAATGGATGATAAACAAGAAAAGTAATTGAATGTACAAACATTGTATGATAGACAAGTGCAATGGATAGTGGGGAATAAAAGTGGGCATGAAATAATTCACATTTATGTTGTCTAACCAAACAGGATAGCATGACACAATTTCACATATATGATGGCTAACTAAACAGGATAACATGACACAATTTCACATTATGATGGCTAACTAAAAAATATGGAAAGACATAGTTCAAAATATGATGACTATGTAAACAGGATGACATGATATAACTATATAATGTGTTTATTAAATAGGTTGGCATGCCATAATTCACATACATGCCGCCTATGGAAACATGATAGCATGATATAATTCACGGATAGAATGACATAATTCAAAATATGATGACTGTAAACACTAAACAAGATGACATGATATAACTATGTGATGTCTTTATTAAATGGGTTGCCATGCCATAATTCAGATAGATACTGTGTATGTAAATATGATGGCATGATATAATTCAAATATATGATTTATATAGTAAGCAAGTAAGTAGATGGCAATCCATATATGATGTAAAAACTAATCAATGCAAGACAACATGCATGGCATGGGTAATATAACCCTGCCAAGTTCGAGCATAGACCTCAGGGGGGAAATAGGACTAGTCATCAGTCTCTGAATCCTCCTCTGAGGAGCTCTCTGTATCCAGCAAGATGTCTACTTCAGCAGGTAGCATTGTCTGCTCTGAATACATTGTTTTCACTCCAGATACTTCCATCACCGCTTCAAATGGTTGATGCACAGGAAGAGTAGTTGAATATACAAACATTGTCGACAAATGGAACACGTAATACAAAAAATGATAGCATGATATAATTTACATACATGATGATTGGCTAAACAGCATGGCATTGCATAATTGATACGTCTCCAATGTATCTATAATTTTTTATTGTTCCATGCTATTATATTACCTGTTTTGGATGTTTATGGGCTTTACTTTGCACTTTTATATCATTTTTGGGACTAACCTACTAACCGGAGGCCCAACCCATATTGCTGTTTTTTTTGCCTATTTCAGTGTTTCAAAGAAAAGGAATATCAAACGGAGTCCAAATGGAATGAAACCTTCGGTAGCGATCTTTTTGGAACAAACGTGATCCAGAGGACTTGGAGTGCAAGTCAAGAAACAATCAAGGAGGCCACGAGGGTGGAGGGCGCCCCCCTATCTCGTGGGCCCCTCGGGAGTCCACCGACCTACTTCTTCCTCCTATATATACCCACGTACCCCGAGAACATCAGAGGCGACCACGAAAAACTATTTCCACCATCGTAACCTTCTGTATCCGCGAGATCCCATCTTGGAGCCTTCGTCGGTGCTCCGCCGGATGGGGAATCAACCATGGAGGGCTTCTACATCAACACCATAGCCTCTCCGATGAGTTGTGAGTAGTTTACCACAGACCTTCGGGTCCATAGTTATTAGCTAGATGGCTTCTTCTCTCTCTTTGAATTTCAATACCATGTTCTCCTCGATCTTCTTGGATATCTATTCGATGTAACTCTTTTTGTGGTGTGTTTGTCGAGATCCGATGACTTGTGGGTTTATGATCAAGTTTATCTATGAGAAATATTTGAATCTCCTCTAAATTCTTTTATGTGTGATTAAGTTATCTTTGCTAGTCTCTTCGAATTATCAGTTTGGTTTGGCCTACTAGATTGATCTTTCTTGCAATGGGAGAAGTGCTTAGCTTTGGGTTCAATCTTGCGGTGTCCTTTCCTAGTGACAGCAGGGGCAGTAAGGCACGTGTTGTATTGTTGCCATCGAGGATAAAAAGATGGGGTTTATATCATATTGCATGAGTTTATCCCTCTACATCATGTCATCTTTATTAATGCGTTACTCTGTTCTTTATGAACTTAATACTCTAGATGCATGTTGGATAGCGGTCGATGTGCAGAGTAATAGTAGTAGATGCAGGCAGGAGTCGGTCTACTTGTCACGGACGTGATGCCTATATACATGATCATGCCTAGATAATCTCATAATTAGTCGCTTTTCTATCAATTGCTCGACAGTAATTTGTTCACCCACCGTAATACTTATGCTATCTTGAGAGAAGACACTAGTGAAACCTATGGCCCCCGGGTCTATATTTTATCATATAAACTTTGAATCTACTTTTATTTGCATCTTTACTTTTCCTATCTATATTATAAAATACCAAAAATATATTTATCTTATCATATTATCTCTATTAGATCTCACTTTCACAAGTGGCCATGAAGGGATTGACAACCCCTTTATTTCGTTGGTTGCGAGTTCTTATTTGTTTGTGTAGGTGCGTGGGCCTTTTGAGGAGCCTCCTACTGGATTGATACCTTGGTTCTCAAATACTGAGGGAAATACTTACACTACTATTGCTGCATCACCCTTTTTCTCTTCAAGGAAAACCAACGCAAGCTCAAGACATAGCAAGAAGAATTTCTGGCGCCGTTGCCGGGGAGGTCTTCACTCAACTCAAGACATACCAAGTACCCATCACAAACTCATCTCCCTCGCATTTACATTATTTGCCATTTGCCTCTCATTTTCCTCTCCCCCTCTTCACCTTTGTCGTTTTATTTGCCCTCTCTTTCCCAATCTCCTCTCTCTTTCGCTTGTCTTTTTGTGTGCCTGTTTGCCCTTATGGCTTTGCCTAAGAACACCGACCTTCATCTTAGAAGGTTGGAGGAGATTGGATCAAACGTTAGAAGTTTTATGACTTTACAATTTGAATATAATAATTTCTTCAGAAAAGATCTTAAAGAACAAAAAAAGTTTTATGGGGTTTTGAACAAAGAGCTTGATGATATGTCTAAAGAATTTTATGGTTTGAACTCTTAGATTACTCGGTTTGAAAATTCTATAGCCCAAATTTCTGATAAGCAAGCTACCTTAGTCAATAAGATGGTTGCCAAACCAGAAAAGTTAGATGAACATAATGATGAAGATCTTAAAGTTATTGATGTGTCCCCTATTAGATCTTTGTTTTGCAATATGAATCTTAATAATGATGGGACTGCAGATGAGTCAACTTTAGTTAAAAGGCGTCCCAATGATTCGGAGTTTTAGATCTTGATGCTAAATTTGGTAAAAGTGGGATTGGAGAGGTCAAGACTTTAAATAGCATTGAACCCACTATCTTGGATTTCCAGGAATTTAATTATGATAATTGTTCTTTAGAAGATTGTATTTCCTTGTTGCAATCCATTTTGAATTCTCCTCATGCTTATAGTCAAAATAAAGCTTTTACCAAACATATTGTTGATGCCTTGATGCAATCTTTTGATGAAAAACTTAATTTGGAAGTTTCTATACCTAGAAAACTTTATGATGAGTGGGAACCTACTATAAAGATTAAAATTAAAGATCATGAGTGTTATGCTTTATGTGATTTGGGTGCTAGTGTTTCCATGATTTCGAAAACTTTACGTGATATTCTAGGTTTCCATGATCTCGATGATTGCTCTTTAAATTTGCACCTTGCGGATTCCACCATTAAAAAGCCAATGGGAAGGATCAATGATGTTCTCACTGTTGCAAATAGGAATTTGGTGCCCGTAGATTTTATCGCTCTTGAAATAGATTGCAATCTTTCTTGTCCTATTATTCTTGGTAGACCTTTCCTTAGAACGATTGGTGCGATTATTGATATGAAGGAAGGGAATATTAGATTCCAATTTCCATTAAGGAAAGGCATGGAGCACTTTCCAAGAAAGAAAGTTAAATTACCTAATGAATCTATCATGTGAGCTACTTATGAATTGAGTGCCAAAGATGGCACTACTTAGATCTATCCTCGCTTTTATGCCTAGCTAGGGGCGTTAAACGATAGCGCTAGTTGGGAGGCAACCCAATTTTATATGTGTTTTTTGTTTTTGTTTTTGTTTAGTAATAAATTTTGCATCTACCTTTGATACGTCTCCAACGTATCTATAGTTTTTGATTGTTCCATGCTATTATATTACCCCTTTTGGATGTTTATGGGCTTTATTTTACATATTTATATCATTTTGGGACTAACCTACTAACCGGAGGCCCATCCCGTATTGCTGTTTTTATGCCTATTTCAGTATTTCGAGGAAAAGGAATATCAAACGGAGTCCAAACGGAATGAAACCTTCGGGAGTGTGATTGTTGGAACAAACGAGATCCAAAGGACTTGGAGTGCAAGCCAAGAAGCAGCCGAGGCGGCCACGAGATAGGAGGGCGCGCCCACCCCTACAGGGCGCCCCCTGTCTCATGGGCCCCTCGGGCGGCCACCGACCTACTTATTCCTCCTATATATACCCACGTACCCCGAAAACATCCAGGGAGCCAACAAAAAACAATTTCCACCGCTGTAACCTTCTATATCCGCGAGATCCCATCTTGGAGCCTTCGCCGGTGCTCTGCCGGAGGGGGAATCGACCATGGAGGGCTTCTACATCAACACCATAGCCCCTCCGATGAGTTGTGAGTAGTTTACCATAGACCTTCGAGGTCCATAGTTATTAGCTAGATGGCTTCTTCTCTCTTTTTGGATCTCAATACCATGTTCTCCCCCTCTCTTGTGGAGATCTATTCGATGTAACTCTTTTTGCGGTGTGTTTGTCGAGATCCGATGAATTGTGGGTTTATGATCAAGTTTATCTATGAGAAATATTTGAATCTCCTCTGAATTCTTTTTTGTGTGATTGAGTTATCTTTGCAAGTCTCTTCGAATTATCGGTTTGGTTTGGCCTACTAGATTGATCTTTCTTGCCATGGGAGAAGTGCTTAGCTTTGGGTTCAATCTTGCGGTGTCCTTACCCAGTGACAGCAGGGGTTGCAAGGCACGTATTGTATTGTTGCCATCGAGGATAAAAATATGGGGTTTATATCATATTGCTTGAGTTTATCCCTCTACATCATGTGATCTTTCTTAATACGTTACTCTGTTCTTATGAACTTAATACTCTAGAAGCATGCTGGATAGCGGTCGATGTGTGGAGTAATAGTAGTAGATGTAGGCAGGAGTCGGTCTACTTGTCACGGACGTGATGCCTATATACATGATCATGCCTAGATAATCCCTTAATTATTCGCTTTTCTATCAATTGCTCAACAGTAATTTGTTCACCCACCATAATACTTATGCTATCTTGAGAGAAGCCACTAGTGAAACCTATGGCCCACGGGTCTATCTTTTCTCATATAAGCTTTCAATCTACTTTTATTTGCATCTTTACTTTTCCTATCTATATTATAAATTACCAAAAATATATTTATGTTATCATACTATCTCTATCTGATCTCACTTTCACAAGTGGTCGTGAAGGGATTGACAACCCCTTTTTTGCGTTGGTTGCGAGTTCTTTGTTTGTTTGTGTAGGTGCGTGGGACTTCTGAGGAGCCTCCTACTGGATTGATACCTTGCTTCTCAAAAACTGAGGGAAATACTTACACTACTATTGCTGCATCACCCTTTCCTCTTCAAGGAAAACCAACGCAAGCTCAAGACGTAGCAAGAAGGATTTCTGGCGCCGTTGCCGGGGAGGTCTTTGCTCAAGTCAAGACATACCAAGTACCCATCACAAACTCATCTCCCTCGCATTTACATTGTTTTCCATTTGCCTCTCGTTTTCCCTCCCCACTTCACCCTTGCCGTTTTATTTGCCCTCTCTTTCCCAATCTTCTCCTCTCTTTTTCGCTTGCCTTTTTCTGTTTGCTTGTGTGTTGGATTACTTGTTGCCATGGCGCAAGATAATACCAAATTGTGTGATTTCTCCAATACCAATAATAATGATTTCCTTAGTACTCCGATTGCTCCTCTTAATGATGTTGAGTCTTGAAATCAATACTGCTTTGCTGAATCTTGTTATGAAAGATCAATTTGCCGGCCATCCTAGTGAAGATGCCGCTACCCATCTAAACAACTTTGTTGATTTGTGTGATATGCAAAAGAAGAAATATACGGATAACAATTTTGTTAAATTTAAGTTATTTCCGTTTTCACTTAGAGATCGTGCTAAAGTTTGGTTTTCTTTTTTGCCTAAAAATAGTATTGATTCTTGGAACAAGTGCAAAGATGCTTTTATCTCTAAGTATTTTCCTCCCGCTAAGATCATCACTCTTAGGAACGATATTATGAATTTTAAACAACTTGATCATGAGCATGTTGCCCAATCTTGGGAAAGAATGAAATTGATGATTCGCAATTGCCCTACTCATGGTTTGAATTTATGGATGATCATACAAAATTTTTATGCCGGTTTGAACTTTGCTTCTAGAAATCTTTTAGATTCGGCTGCGGGAGGCACGTTTATGGAAATCACTTTAGGAGATGCTACAAAACTTCCTGATAATATCATGGCTAATTATTCTCAATGGCACACCGAAAGATCTTCTAGTAAAAAAGTGCATGCTATAGAAGAAATCAATGTTTTGAGTGGAAAGATGGATGAGCTTATGAAGTTGTTTGCTACTAAAAATACTCCTCTTGATCCCAATGATATGCCTTTGTCTACTTTGATTGAGAATAATAATGAATCTATGGATGTGAATTTTGTTGGTAGGAATAGTTTTGGAAACAATGCTTATAGAGGAAACTTTAATCCTAGAGCGTTCCCTAGTAATTCCTCTAATAAGTATGGAAATTCCTACAATAAGATGCCCTCTGATTTTGAGAATAGTGTGAAATAATTTATGATCTCTCAAAAGAATTTTAATGCTTTGCTTGAAGAAAAATTGCTAAAAGTTGATGATTTTGCTTGGAACGTTGATAGACTTTCGCTTGATGTTGATTCTCTTAAACTTAGATCTACTCCTCCTAAGCATGATATCAAGTCTCTCAAAGCCATGAGAATTTCCATTGATGAGTGCAAGGAAAGAACCACTAGATTGCGTGCTAAGAAAGATTGCTTTGTAAAGGCGTGTTCTTCTAGTTTCAATGAAAATACTGATTAAGATCTTAAAGTTATTGATGTGTCTCCTATTAGATCTTTGTTTTACAATATGAATCTTAATAATAATGGGACTGGAGATGAGTCAACTTTAGTTAGAAGGCGTCCCAATAATTCGGAGTTTTTAGATCTTGATGCTAAATTTGGTAAAAGTGGGATTGGAGAGGTCATGACTTTAAATAACATTGAACCCACTATCTCAGATTTCAAGGAATTTGATTATGATAGTTGTTCTTTAGAAGGTTGTATTTCCTTGTTGTAATCCGTTGTTAATTCTCCTTATGCTTATAGTCAAAATAAAGCTTTTACCAAATATATCGTTGATGCCTTGATGCAATCTTATGATGAAAAACTTAATTTGGAAGTTTCTATACCTAGAAAACTTAATGATGAGTGGGAACCTACTATAAAGATTAAAATTAAAGGTCATGAGTGTTTTGCTTTGTGTGATTTTGGTGCTAGTGTTTCCACGATTCCGAAAACTTTATGTGATATTCTAGGTTTCCATGATCTTGATGATTGCTCTTTAAATTTGCACCTTGCGGATTCCACCATAAAAAAGCCAATGGGAAGGATCAATGATGTTCTCATTGTTGTAAATAGAAATTTGGTGCCCGTAGATTTTATCGTTCTTGATATGCAATCTTTCTTGCCCTATTATTGTTGGTAGACCTTTCCTTAGAACAGTTGGTGTGATTATTGATATGAAGGAAGGGAATATTAGATTCCAATTTCCATTAAGGAAAGGCATGGAGCACTTTCCAAGAAAGAAAGTTAAATTACCTTATGATTCTATCATGCGGGCTACTTATGAATTGAGTGCCAAAGACGGCACTACTTAGATCTATCCTCGCTTTTATGCCTAGCTAGGGGCGTTAAACGATCGCGCTAGTTGGGAGGCAACCCAATTTTATATGTGTTTTTTGTTTTTGTTTCTGTTTAGTAATAAATTTTGCATCTATCTTCTATTTAGATGTGTTTTTATGTTTTAATTAGTGTTTGTGCCAAGTAGAACCTATAGGATAACCTATGGTGATAGTTAATTTGATTCTGCTGAAAAACAGAAACTTTGCACGCACGAAATTAGTTTTGTTAAATCACAAAAACATGATTTTGCGTTGATTCTTTTTGCTGCTGATCAATAGAAACATTTCCCAGGACTTCCTATTGTTGTAGGATTTTTAGAGTTCCAGAAGTTTGCGTTAGTTACCGATGGCTACAGACTGTTCTGATTTTGATAGATTCTGTTTTTCGTGTGTTGTTTGCTTATTTTGATGCATCTATGGCTAGTATTAAGTGGTATGAACCATAGAGAACTTGGAATACAGTAGGTTCAACACCAATATAAATAAATAATGAGTTCATTACAGTACCTTATGTGGTGGTTTTGCTTTCTTTCACTAACGGAGCTTATAAGATTTCCTGTTGAGTTTTGTGTTGTGAAGTTTTCAAGTTTTGGGTAAAGATTTGATGGACTATGGAACAAGGAGTGGCAAAAGCCTAAGATTGGGGATGACCATGGCACCCCAAGATATTCAAGAATAGCCAAAATCCTAATATTGGGGATGCCCCGGGAAGGCATCCCCTCTTTCGTCTTTGTTCATTGGTAACTTTACTTGGAGCTATATTTTTATTCGCCACATAATATGTGTTTTGCTTGGAGCGTCGTGTATGATATTAGTATTTGCTTTTTGGTTCTCCACAATCATCCTTGCTGTACACACCTTTTGGGAGAAGCCTACCTTATTAGAATTTATTAGAATACTCTATGTGCTTCACTTATATCTTTTGAGCTAGATAGTTTTTGCTCTAGTGCTTCACTTACATCTTTTAGAGCACGGCTGTGGCTTAATTTTATAGAAATTGCTAGTCTCTCATGCTTCACTTATATTATTTTGAGAGTCTTTTAGAACAACATAGTATTTTCTATGGTTATAAAATTGATCCTAGAATGGTAGGCATCCAAGTTGGGTATAATAAAAACTATCATAGAAAGTGAATTGGATGCTATGATCAATTTGATGCTTGATAATTGTTTTGAGATATGGAGGTAGTGATATTAAAGTCATGCTAGTTGGGTGATTATGAATTTAAAGAATGCTTGTGTTGAAGTTAGCAAGTCCCGTAGCATGCACATATGGTTAAAGTTGTGTAACAAATTTGAAACATGAAGTGTACTTGGATTGTGCATCCTTATGAGTGGCGGTCGGGGATGAGCGGTGGTCTTTTCCTACCAATCTATCCCTCTAGGATCATGCGCGTAGTGCTTGGTTTTTGATGACTTCTAAATTTTTGCAATAAGTATATGAGTTCTTTTGACTAATGTTGAGTCCATGGATTATACGCACTTTTACCTTTCCATCATTGCTAGCCTCTTCGGTACCATGCATTGCCCTTTCTCACCTTGAGAGTTGGTGCAAACTTCGCCGGTGCATCCAAACCCCGTCATATGATATGCTCTATCACACATGAACCTCCTTATATCTTCCTCAAAACAACCACCATACCTACCTATTATGGCATTTCCATAGCCATTCTGAGATATATTGCCATGCAACTTTCCACCGTTCCGTTTATCATCATGACAAACATTACTTTTGTCATATTGCCATTGCATGATCATGTAGTTGACATCGTATTTGTGGCAAAGCCACCATGCATAATTTTCATACATGTCACTCTTGATTCATTGCACCATCCCCGTACACCGCCGGAGGCATTCATATAGAGTCATATCTTGTTCTAGTTTTGAGTTATAATTCATGTGTTGTAATCAATAAAAGTGTGATGACCATCATTATTAGAGAATTGTCCCAAAGAAAAAAAAGAAAGGCAAAAAAAGGCCAAAGAAAAAAAAAGAAAAAAGAAGAATAAGAAAATAAATAAAAAGGGGCAGTGTTACTATCTCTTTTTCCACACTTGTGCTTCAAAGTAGCACCATGTCCTTCATATAGCGAGTCTCATTTGTTGTGCTTCAAAGTAGCACCATGTTCTTCATAGAGTGAGTCTCATATATTGTCACTTTCATATAATAGTGGGAATTTTTCATTATAGAACTTGGCTTGTATATTCCTACGATGGGCTTCCTCAAATGCCCTAGGTCTTCGTGAGCAAGCAAGTTGGATGCACACCCACTAGTTTCTTTTGTTGAGCTTTCATTCATTTATAGCTCTAGTGCATCCATTGCATGGCAATCCCTACTCCTCATGTTGACATCAATTGATGGGCATCTCCATAGCCCGTTGATTATCCTCTTCAATGTGAGACTTTCTCCTTTTTTTGTCTTCTCCACACAATCCCCACCATCATATTCTATTCCACCCATAGTGCTATATCCATGGCTCACGCTCATGTATTGCGTGAAGGTTGAAAAAGTTTGAGATTATTTAAGTACAAAACAATTGCTTGGCTTGTCATCGGGGGTGTAGAATTTGGGAACATTTTTGTGTGACGAAAATGAAGCATAGTCTAACTATATGATTTTGTAGGGATGAACTTTCTTTAGCCATGTTATTTTGAGAAGACATGATTGCTTTGATTAGTATGCTTGAAGTGTTACTATTTCTTATGTCAATATGAAATTTTATTTTGAATCATCTGGATCTGAACATTCATGCCACAATAAAGAAAATTACATTGAGAATTATGCTAGGTAGCATTGCACATCAAAAATTCTGTTTTTATCATTTACCTGATCGAGGATGAGCAGGAATTAAGCTTGGGGATGCTTGATACGTCTCCAACATATCTATAATTTTTGATTGTTCCATGCTATTATATTACCCCTTTTGGATGTTTATGGGCTTGATTTTACATATTTATATCATTTTTGGGACAAACCGACTAACCGGAGGCCCAACCCGTATTGTTGTTTTATTTGCCTATTTCAGTATATCGTAGAAAAGGAATATCGAACAGAGTCCAAACGGAATGAAACCTTCGGGAGCGTGATTTTTGGAACAAACGAGATCCAGAGGACTTGGAGTGCAAGCCAATAAGCAGCCGAGCCGGCCACGAGATAGGAGGGCGCGCCCCCTGTCTCATGGGCCCCTCGAGCGGCTATTGACCTACTTCTTCCTCCTATATATACCCACGTACCCCGAAAACATCCAGGGAGCCAACGAAAAACAATTTCCACTGTTGTAACCTTCTGTATCCACGAGATCCCATCTTGGAGCCTTCGCCGGCGCTCCGCCGGAGGGGAAATCGACCACAGAGGGCTTCTACATCAACACCATAGCCCCTCCGATGAGTTGTGAGTAGTTTACCACAGAGCTTCGGGTCCATAGTTATTAGCTAGATGGCTTCTTCTCTCTTTTTGGATCTCAATACCATGTTCTCCCCCTCTCTTGTGGAGATCTATTTGATGTATCTCTTTTTGCGGTGTGTTTGTTGAGATACGATGAATTGTGGGTTTATGATCAAGTTTATCTATGAGAAATATTTGAATCTCCTCTGAATTCTTTTATCTGTGATTAAGTTATCTTTGCAAGTCTCTTGGAATTATCGATTTGGTTTGGCCTACTAGATTGATCTTTCTTGCCATGGGAGAAGTGCTTAGCTTTGGGTTTAATCTTGCGGTGTCCTTACCCAGTGACAGCAGGGGTTGCAAGGCACGTATTGTATTGTTGCCATCGAGGATAAAAAGATGGGGTTATATCATATTGCTTGAGTTTATCCCTCTACATCATGTCATCTTTCTTAATAAGTTACTATGTTCTTATGAACTTAATACTCTAGATGCATGCTGCATAGCGGTCGATGTGTGGAGTAATAGTAGTAGATGCAGGCAGGAGTCGGTCTACTTATCATGGATGTGATGCCTATATACATGATCATGCCTAGATAATCTCATAATTATTCGCTTTTCTATCAATTGCTCGACAGTAATTTGTTCACCCATCATAATACTTATGCTATCTTGAGAGAAGCCACTAGTGAAACCTATGGCCCCCGGGTCTATCTTTTATCATATAAGCTTTCAATCTACTTTTATTTGCATCTTTACTTTTCCTATCTATATTATATAATACCAAAAATATATTTATCTTATCATACTATCTCTACCAGATCTCACTTTCACAAGTGGCCGTGAAGGGATTGACAACCCCTTTATTGTGTTGGTTGCGAGTTCTTTGTTTGTTTGTGTAGGTGCGTGGGACTTCTGAGGAGCCTCCTACTGGATTGATACCTTGGTTCTCAAAAACTGAGGGAAACACTTACGCTACTATTGCTGCATCACCCTTTCCTCTTCAAGGAAAACCAATGCAAGCTCAAGATGTAGCAACCTTTTGTTTATATGTGTTTTTATGTTTTATTTAGTGTTTGTGCCAAGTAGAACCTATAGGATAACCTATGGTGATAGTTAATTTGATTCTGCTGAAAAACAGAAACTTTGCATGCACGAAAATAATTTTAGTAATTCACATAGAAGTGCTTTTGCATTGATTCTTTTTGCTGTAGATCAATAGAAAAATTTCCCAGGACTTCCTATTGTGGTAGGATTTTTAGAGTTCCAGAAGTATTCGAGAGTTACAGATTGCTACAGACTGTTCTGTATTGGACAGATTCTGTTTTTCGTGTGTTGTTTGGTTATTTTGATGCATCTATGGCTAGTATATAAGGATATGAACCATAGAAAAGTTGAAATACAGTAGGTTTAACACCAATATAAATAAAGAATGAGTTCATTACAGTACATTATGTGGTGGTTTTTCTTTCTTTCACTAACGGAGCTTATGAGATTTCCTGTTGAGTTTTGTGTTGTGAAGTTTTCAAGTTTTGGGTAAAGATTTGATGGACTATGGAATAAAGAGTGGCAAGAGCCTAAGCTTGGGGATGCCCATGGCACCCCAAGATATTCAAGAATAGCCAAAAGCCTAAGCTTTGGGATGCCCCGGAAGGCATCCCCTCTTTCGTCTTCGTTTGTCGGTAACTTATTTGGAGCTATATTTTTATTCGCCAGATGATATGTATTTTGCTTGGAGCATCTTGTATGATATCAGTATTTGCTTTTTAGTTTTCCACAATCATCCTTGCTGTACACACCTTTTGGGAGAAGCCCACTTGATTAGAATTTATTAGAATACTCTATGTGCTTCACTTATATCTTTTGAGCTAGATAGTTTTTGCTCTAGTACTTCACTTATATCTTTTAGAGCACGACAGTGGCTTAATTTTGAAGAAATTGTTGATCTCTCATGCTTCACTTATATTATTTTGAGAGTCTTTTAGAACAACATGGTATTTGCTATGGTTATAAATTTGGTCCTAGAATGATGAGCATCCAAGTTGGGTATAATAAAAACTATCATAGAAAGTGCATTAAACACTAGGATCAATTTGATGCTTGATAATTGTTTTGAGATATAAAGGTGGTAATGTTAGAGTCATGCTAGTGGGTAATTATGAAATTGAGAAATACTTGTGTTGAAGTTGGCAAGTCCAGTAGCATGCATGTATGGTAAAAGTTATGTGACAAATTTGTTGCATGAGGTGCTCTTTTGATTGTCTTCCTTATGAGTGGCAGTCGGGGACGAGCGATGGTCTTTTCCTACCAATCTATCCCTCTAGGGGCATGCGTAGTAGTACTTTTCTTCGAGGGCAAGTAGACTTTTGCAATAAGTATATGAGTTCTTTATGACTAATGTGAGTCCATGGATATACGCACACTCACCCTTCCACTTTGCTAGCCTCTATTGTGCCACGCAACTTTCGCCGGTATCATGCACCCATTATTTACCTTCCACAAAACAGCCACCATACCTACCTATTATGACATTTCCATAGCCATTCCGAGATATATTGCCATGCAACTTTCCACCGTTCCGTTATTATGACACACTCTATCATTGTCATATTGCTCTTTGCATGATCATGTAGTTGACATTGTATTTGTGGCAAGGCCACCCTCATAATTTTCATACATGTCACTCTTGATTCATTGCATATCCCAGTACACCGCCTGAGGCATTCATATAGAGTCATATTTTGTTCTAAGTGTTGAGTTGTAATTCTTGAGTTGTAAATTAATAAAAGTGTGATGATCTTCATTATTAGAGCATTGTCCCAAGCGAGGAAAGGATGATGAAGACGATGATTCCCCCACAAGTCGGGATGAGACTTCAGACTTTAAAAAAGAGAGGCTAAAGAGCCCACCAAATAAAAAAAGGAAAGTCCAAATAAATAAATAAAAAAAGAGAGAAAGGCCAAAAAAATGAGAGAAAAAGAGAGAAGGGACAATGCTACTATCTCTTTTCCACACTTGTGCTTCAAAATAGCACCATGATCTTCATGATAGAGAGTCTCTTGTGTTGTCACTTTCATATACTGGTGGGAATTTTTCATTATAGAACTTGGCTTGTATATTCCAATGATGGGCTTCCTCAAAATGCCCTAGGTCATCGTGAGCAAGCGAGTTGGATGCACACCCACTTAGTTTACTTTGTTGAGCTTTCATACATTTATAGCTCTAGTGCATCCGTTGCATGGCAATCCCTACTCACTCACATCGATATCTATTGGTGGGTATCTCCATAGCCCGTTGATATGCCTAGTTGATGTGAGACTATCTTCTCCCTTTTAGTCCTCACAACCGCCACCGTATACCACCATAGTGCTATGTCCATGGCTTGCGCTCATGTATTGCGCAAGAGTTGAAAAAGCTGAAGCGCGTTAAAAAGTATGAACCAATTGCTCGGCTCGTCATCGGGGTTGTGCATGATGGGAGTATTTTGTGTAATGAAAATGAAGCATGGCCTAACTATATGATTTTGTAGGGATAAGCTTTCTTTGGCTATGCTAGTTTGATAGGACATGATTATTTGTTAGTATGCTTCGAGTATTACTACTTTTATGTTTTATAAGCTTTTATCTTGAATCATTTGGATCTGAACAATCATGCCACAATAAAGAAAATTACATTGAGAATTATGCTAGGTAGCATTCCACATCAAAAATTCTATTTTATCATTTACCTACTCGAGGACGAGCAGGAATTAAGCTTGGGGATGCTTGATACGTCTCCAACGTATCTATAACTTTTGATTGTTCCATGCTATTATATTACCTGTTTTGGATGTTTATGGGCTTTACTTTACACTTTTATATCATTTTTGGGACTAACCTACTAACGGAGGCCCAACCTGTATTGCTATTTTTTTTTGCCTATTTCAGTGTTTCGAAGAAAAGGAATATCAAACGGAGTCCAAACGGAATGAAACCTTAGGGAGCGATCTTTTTGGAACAAACGTGATCCAGAGGACTTGGAGTGCAAGTCAAGAAAATAATCAAGGAGGCCAGGAGGGTGGAGGGCATGCCCCCCTACTAGGCGCGCCCCCTATCTCGTGGGCCCCTCAGGAGTCCACCGACCTACTTCTTCCTCCTATATACCCACGTACCCCGAGAACATCAAAGGCGACCACGAAAAACTATTTCCACCACCGTAACCTTCTGTATCCGCGAGATCTCATCTTGGAGCCTTCACCGGCGCTACCGGAGGGGGAATCAACCATGGAGGGCTTCTACATCAACACCATAGCCTCTCCGATGAGTTGTGACTAGTTTACCATAGACCTTCGGGTCCATAGTTATTAGCTAGATGGCTTCTTCTCTCTCTTTGAATCTCAATACCATGTCCTCCTCAATCTTCTTGGAGATCTATTCGATGTAACTCTTTTTGCGGTGTGTTTTTCGAGATCCGATGAATTGTGGGTTTATGATCAAGTTTATCTATGAGAAATATTTGAATCTCCTCTGAATTCTTTTATGTGTGATTAAGTTATCTTTGCAAGTCTCTTCGAATTATCAGTTTGGTTTGGCCTACTATATTGATCTTTCTTGCAATGGGAGAAGTGCTTAGCTTTGGGTTCAATCTTGCCGTGTCCTTTCCCAGTGAGAGCAGGGGCAGCAAGGCACGTATTGTATTGTTGCCATTGAGGATAAAAAGATGGGGTTTATATAATATTGCATGAGTTTATCCCTCTACATCATGTCATCTTTCTTAATGCGTTACTCTGTTCTTTATGAACTTAATACTCTAGATGCATGCTGGATAGCGGTCGATGTGTGGAGTAATAGTAGTAGATGCAGGAAGGAGTCGGTCTACTTGTCGCGGATGTGATGCCTATATACATGATCATGCCTAGATAATCTCATAATTATTCGCTTTTCTATCAATTGCTCGACAGTAATTTGTTCACCCACCGTAATACTTATGCTATCTTGAGAGAAGCCACTAGTGAAACCTATGGCCCCCAGGTCTATCTTTTATCATATAAGCTTTCAATCTACTTTTATTTGCATCTTTACTTTTCCTATCTATATTATAAAATACCAAAAATATATTTATCTTATCATATTATCTCTATCAGATCTCACTTTCGCAAGTGGCCATGAAGGGATTGACAACCCCTTTATTGCGTTGGTTGCGAGTTCTTGTTTGTTTGTGTAGGCGCGTGGGACTTTTGAGGAGCCTCCTACTGGATTGATACCTTGGTTCTCAAAAACTGAGGGAAATACTTACGCTACTATTGTTGCATCACCCTTTCCTCTTCAAGGAAAACCAACGCAAGCTCAAGACGTAGCAATAATTCACATATATAATGCCTTTGCAACAAGATAGCATTACATAATTCACATATATAATGTCTTACAAAAAGATGGCAATGCATAATTCACATATATGGTAATTAGACACTAAACAGGTGGCATTCACACAAAGCATGTCTAAATTAATCAAATGACATAGCAATGCAAGACTCCATATGCACGATATGAGCAACATAACCCTACCAAGTTAGAGCATACACCCGGGGGGGGGGGGGAGGGGGAATAGGACTGGTCATCTGTCTCTGAATCCTCCTCTCAGGAGCTATCCATAACCAGCGAGATATGCGCTTCGTCAGATAGCATAGTCTGCTCTGAAGACCTTGTTTTCACTCCAGAATTTTCCATCACCGTGTCAAATGGCTGATGCATAGGAAGAGTAGTTGAATGTACTAAGATTGTTGACAAATGTAATACGTAACGAAAAAAAGGATGTCCTGATATAATTCACATATAAGATGACTGGCTAAGCAGGATGGCGTTGCAAAATTCACATATATGATGCCTTGCTAAACAGGATGGCATTGCAAAATTCACATATATGATGCCTCTGAAGAAGAATATGGAGTACATGAAGTGACCAGTTACGTTTATGCCAGGATGAAGAAGCCCTGTCTATCTTCTCATCAAAAGGAGCAGTTGAAGGATGGTTACATTACTACCCACAAGACCAAACTAACTTCAGCTCAGAAGGACTGACATATCTCCATCTTTTTTGCTGTGATGCGCAAGTACAATGTTGTTCCAGGATTCTTTCCGGTGAGTTCCATTTTTTTTAAAGTGTGCTCTACATGGATCATGTAGGTGCCTGTATAAACTGTCAATTCATAGTACAATTTGCTTTATACTAATCACTTTTTTGTATTTGTGCAAACAGGGGTGCTCAGCTTGATTTCAATGGGAAATACACAAAATGTTCATGAATACAATGAATCATTCATTTCCACCACAAGAAAGGAGGTGCCGATATGTTCAAGGAGTTGCAACATATAAAGGCGAAATCATACAAGCTACGCGCGAATTTGGTTGATTTTGGTGGAGCTGCACAAAAAGAACAGCTGGTTTATTTAGCGTGAGGTGCCATGTCAATGTCCGAACTGATGGAAAACCCTGCCCATTCCACAATCATAGGCATTTGATATTTTGGAATGGGAAAACCTTGTCAAAGTTTGCTCATTGATGTACGCGAAACAACAAGCATTTGACATTTTGGAATGGGACAACCTTGTCAAATTTTGCTCATTGATGTTAGCAAGAAGACATGCGTTTGATATTTTCGAATGGGACGCCCTCTGCTATCAGCAGCATCGATTGATTTTTCTTTATTCTTTAGTTTTGAAGTAAATATTGGCTCTGACATGTGAATCGTTGAGATGCATAATCATTGATTGTTTTGAATGTTCTCTATGAATTGCCAGGCCTGTGTGTTCGATTGCAATGTATAGGAACGCTAAAAAGCTGCTCAAACTCTTTGTACTCCCTCTGTTCCTTTTTACTTCGCACATTGTGAAAGTTCATACTATTTCTATAAGATTGATCAAAGTAGAGATACTTTGACTGCAGACAAAACTTGTATGCAGAGTAAAAAGGACCGGAGGGAGTACATGTGAAACCGCTGCAAATGAGTTGATCACCCTGGAAATAATGCTAGTACGTACTCCCTCCGTTTCTTTTTAGTCTGCATATAAGATTTGATCAAAGTCAAACTTTATAAAGTTTGATTAACGTTATATAAAAAAATATATCATCATCTACAATACTAAAGTCATATGTTACGAAAATTAATTTCACCATTCGTCTAATAATGTTAATTTCATAATGTGAATGTTGATATATTTTCCTACAAAGCTAGTCAAACTTTGTAAAGTTTGACTTTAACCAATTCTTATATGCGAACTAAAAAGAAACAGAGGGAGTATCGTTTTGCATGTTCATCCAATGCCAGTGATACAAGAATTCGAACTAATCGAACTAAATTCATTCATACACGATCGGATTTCATATAAACATGCCAGATTTCATTACATTTCATACATTCTTAAACTAAAAAGGGGTGCGCTGTAGGTATAATTAATTAACCGAAGCTACCCACCTGTGTCCGGCTGAGCCGAACAGAAGCTTCTTCTCCAGCGGACTAAGCTTTAGTGACTTAACTGCAGGTGCAGTTGCATAACTGACATGTGGCCCAAATGCCTGTTGGGCCCACGTGTCAGTCAGCCAACTGCACCAGCAGTTAAGTAGAAGTAGCGTCCTTCTCCAACATAGTCCTCCGATTCCACGTCGCCGCCAAGAAGCTAATCGGCCGTCAATGGTAAACCCGCCTAGCTTGGCTTCAACCGGAGGGTAGCAGCAGTGGCCTTACTTGGACCCAAGCGGCGGCGACCTACCGTGTTCTACTCTTCATCGTTTTCTGTGTGGCGCGGCCTCGTTGGCACCGGGGTGGGGCCTCGATGGAGCCGGAAATTTCCTCTATCTCGTTGCCGGCGGGGCGGCGCCTCGACGGAGCGGGGGAAATCCCCCTCGTTGCTGGCAGGGTGGGGCCTCAGCTGAGCCAGCGATGTCCTCTACCTCGTTGTTGGTGGGGTGGGGTCTCGGTGGAGTAGGGTCTCCGCCTCGGTGCCGGCGGGGAGGGGCCTCGACGGAGTAGGGCCTCCGCCTCGGTGCCGGCGGGGCGGGGCCTCGGCAGAGCCGGCGGTGTCCTCTGCCTCATTGTTCGCGTTGCGGGGCCTCAGCGGAGCAGGGCCTCGTCGACGCCAGCGGAGCTGGGACTCCTCGGAGCCAGCATTGTCCTCTGCCTTGTCCTCGGTCTCACCAAACAGCGCCTCGCCCGCTTCGTCGCCCTCTTTGTAGGCGCCCGCATGCGGTACCGCCAGCGCTCGAGGCGGTCCTTGCGGGCGGAGCAGTACGAGTCGAGTAGCGCCTCCTGCTCCGCCTGCTCCACGGTGATCTGCTCCTCCGCCTGCAGGTGCTCCTGGAGGAGATGGTGGTTGTAGGCGGCATCGGTTTGCGCCTCCCCGAACTGCTCCTGACGCTTCTGCCTCATCGTGTCCATGTATTGGGCACGGGCCTCGCCGACGATCATGGTGCAATGCACCGGGGAGGATGGCGTGGAGTAGGGGGTTGGCCCTGGATCGTCGACTACCATGCTCTCCATTGGGACGTCGTCGTCCTCCAGCTGCCTGCCGGCCAGCCAGTCGGCAGCAATGGCTGCCATCTCCTTTTGGTCCGTCGTCCGCCCGTCCCGAAGAGCGCTGGAGCGCGAGGAAGCCATGGTGGGCAGTAGTGGTCTGGACAGGAGAAAGGGAACGGAGGCGGATGACTGTGGCTATGGCTGGCGCAGCAATTTATGTAGCAATGGTGGGCGGCAGAAGGACGGATGTGTGGCACCGGAGTAGCCGCCTCGACAACCGCGTATCATTAATGTGGGCGACAGACGGACGAATGGACAACACTTGTGTTGTTTGAAGGCGGAGCAATCGCCTGCACCGGGAAGCGGGGCGGGCGGCGCTGACTGTTTCGGGCGGAAAGCGCGCGTGGGCGAGGGAGGTGGTCTGGGTGGGCTAGGGTAGTCAGACTCATGCTTGGCAGCGGGTCAATCCAGCAGCCGGACTTGCTGGCTTGCCAGGGAGCTCGCCGAGCTGAGCGACGACAATCAGATGATGGACAAAGCTTCCGACCAGGAGCCGGCGCCACTGTCCAAGCCGGTTCATCCCGTGTTTACCATAGAGCAGGTGTGGCCCACTTCGACGCCCTAATGGCGGAAGAGCTACCAGCGTAGGAGGAACTGTGCTGCAACCTCCGTCTCTTCAACGAGCACTGGTGAACAAGCGAACAACAATGCCGTCGCGGACATGTGGCCCTATGATCCTGGCTTCCCGAATGAGCAGCGAGCGTTGTATCTGACCATCCGTAGGGCCTGCGAGGCCCTCTTCGTCGTCCTTCGAGTTGTTGCACTCGCCGTGGCATCGCCGTCTCGCATTGTCAACATGGTCAATGGACATGAGGAATGAGGAGATGACTTTACTTGGAGAGGATGACAGTGGGGACCCACCAGGGCCATAGCCACACGTACGCAAGTGCCTCCTTATTATATACAACTGTAATATTTTTGCTTCCTCCTGGTTTCCTGACATCACGGTCCCACACCATTGTCAACCTATGTAGTCAATAAATGAGAGAGTTGCACAAGGAGCAGCCGACAGCTAGGACCAAGCAGCTCGAGCAGTATTTGTGTTTTTGAGGTGTGAGCGCTGCAGATTTTTTCTTGAGCGATGTTTTCGTTGTTGTTCAGAGGAGAGCAGGGTATTAACTGGGCGGGCAGTGACCCGTCTAGCCCAGGCCAGATATCCAGCCCAGATATTAATTTTTTTCAAGCTGAAAATGGCTAGCCCAGCTATACTTTTTTCTGAGGAATACCCAGGCAAGGTTAACTTGTTATTCTACGCCCCGCTAGCTGCAAATCTTTCCTAGGAGGGATGCATTAGGCTTAACAAGAAAATGAGCTTTAACAAATAATAAATGGGATGTAATTATAAAAACTGGGCAGTAACTATAAAAAAATGCACCAAACACGTAATTACTTTATAAAATATTATTTTTGGATTTTGAAAAATTTAATTTCATTAATTGTTGCGCGCGCAATGTTTCGTTGGATGTTTACGTAATACAAATTTATATTGAAATTGTTTTTAATCTGACTAGAAATTTCGGGATAAAAATATTTCGGATCCCATCAAAATGTGGGAAATTTTCTTGAATTCTGTTTTGAACAGTTGGTTGAAATTATTAATCGTTGTGCTAGCTCGAAAATGGGTTATACTTTTAACAAACTGTAAATGGGTTGTAGTAAATTCCATTAAATTCAAAAATGGGTTGTACATTCTTACAAATCTCAAATGGGCTATAAGTTCTCTGCCACACACTTGTGGGCCTAATAAGTTGACGCGTCCCTCAAAAAAAAGTTGACGCGTATGTCAGGCTTTGTCAACTTATAGTCAACACACGGTTCTAGCAACAGTGGCCGTCAGATGTCCATCCAACGAATGTCGTGCTTCTTCTTCAATCTAGGATATTCTAGCTTCACCCGCCCAAAAATGATTCCCCCCTGACATCTGGGGCGCACCATTTCGGAAGCTGACCTGTGGGCCTACTAAGTTGACGCGTACCAAGGGCTTTGTCAACTTAGTCAATATAAACGATTCTAGCTACAGTTACCGTACGATGTCCATCCAACGGCCGTCGTGCTTCTTCAACCTCTGGTCTTCTTGCTCCAGCCACCCAAAGCAGCGCCGGTCATGCCGCCTGCTCCTGCCTCCCATGGCCGGCTGTGCTGCCATGGAGGCCTCACCGCCCCCTACTACTCCCACCGCTGGCCAGGCCATCCCTCCGCTCACCCACACCCCATGTTATTCTGTGGCGATGGCAACCTCACACCGCAGCCGAACCAGTGAACCCTCGTACTCCTCTCTGCATGGGCATCCACTGCCACGTCTTCCCCGGCTCCGCGTCGTCCCCTTCCTAGGCCTCGCCGTCGTCCACTGCCTTGGTGCTCTCGGCGCGGCGTGGTCAATGTGGTCAACGACCAACTTCCATCGGAAGAGTACTGTATGTGGAGAGGCTGACAGCTGGGTTCACGGCCGCAGCAAGGAAGTGCCTCCTTATTACGCGAAAAATAATGATTCCTCCATGTGACAACAGGGACCCACCGGATGGGCCATCGTATTTCGTGAAAAAAAAGTTTCCCCCGATTGCTGGGACCCACCAGCTACATCTTCGCACGCAAGGAAGTGCATCCATACTACGGGGAAAAATGATTCGCCCCCTGACTGCTGGGACCCACCAGCGACATCTTTGCACGCCAGGAAGTGCATGACAGTCGGGACCCACCTGGTCGAAGCGTAGGTAGCGCTATCATTCTGGTCGCGAACATGTACGTACATACGATTGGTCTGTCTACAGGCTGCATCGATGAACCGTGGCCGTGTAAGGAAGGGCACGTGTCGTAGTAGAGGCGCACATGTGTCGTAGTAGAGGCGCGCACATAGCATGTACACATACGTACAGCGGCCAGGGTGCAAGAAAGTAAATACGACCATGTACGTACATACGGGCGGGGTCTCGAACGCCTACTCGCGCATACGTACAGCCAGGGCTCTGTCCATGGTTGGGTCGGAATGGAGAAACTGCATCATCGCGTGTTCATGGGGAGGCAACAAAATGCAGCGTGTTCATCAGGAGGCAACAGAACGAGTGCTGTTCATCGGGAGCCAACCGGCTTGGACGGAACAGCCGATGGAAACGAGGCATGGCGTACCGCATCACGGAGGAAATGGACTTGTGTTCATCCGGCCACAGTCAAAACGGGATCCTGTTCATCGGGAGGGGTCTGGCGTACCGCAAAACGGAGGAAACGGACTTCTGTTGAACCTCCTACGGTCGAAACGGGGTCCTGTTGACCGGGAGGGGTGTGGCGTACTGCAAAACGGAGGAAACGGACTTGTGTTGGAGCGCTACGGTCGAAACGGGGGTCCTGTTCATCGGGAGGGGGTGTGGCGTACCACAAAACGGGACTCCACAGTATACTGTTCATCTCCACCGTCGACCTCCTCCAGCCTCCACGGGCTACTGTTCATCCACCGTCAACCTCCTCCAGCCTCCACCTGCGACTGTTCCTCCACGGCTCCTGTTCATCTAGCCTCGACCGCTCCTCCACCGGCTACTGTTCAACCAGCCCTCTCCACGGGGTCCTGTTCAACCACCTCTCCATGGGCTACCTTTCATCCAGCCCTCCACCGGCTACTGTTCAACCAGCCCTCCACAGGGTCGTCCCGTTCGTCCAGCCCTCCACAGGGTCCTGTTCATCCACCCCTCCACCGGCATGATCGATCGGGGTCCTGTTCATCCAGTGGGGCACGGGTTCCTGTTCATCCAACCCCCCACCGGGAACTGTTCATCCAAACCCCCAACAATGCTCACTGTTCATCAAGAGGCAGTAGGTTCGATCGGCTTCAATTAGCATCAGTAGCGAAGGAATCGCTCGATCGGGTTCAGTTAACAGCCATCGGTCGATCGCTCGGGTTCAGTAACGCGTAGCCTGCAGTGCAATCACTTGGGTTCAGTATGCGAATGCCTCGCTCGGGTTCAGTTCGAGCCCAACGCCTCGCACCCACGCGCGTACGTGTACGAGAGAAATGCGCATCGCTCGGCCCTCGACCACCCACCATACCGGGAACTCCCCGATATTTTCCGCGCCCTTGCTTCTACCATGGTTTTTTCTGTCATGGACGACCCAAAGAATGTCATGCAGCTGCGTGTCCGGCCCGCCCAGGACGAAAAGCCCATTTTCTGTCATGATTTTTTGTCATAGAAGTAGGATCCCACCACATCTATGATGATACCTGGTTTTGTCACAATTATCGTCATAGAAGTGTCATAAGCATGACAGAAAAAATTTCGTTCGACCCAAAATGTCATAGATGTGTCTTTTTTTGTAGTGGCTGCTGCTATATGATGAATTGCTATGAGCTGGTACTGCTATATGATGAATTGCTATGAGCTGCTGCTGCTATATGATGAGTTTCTATAAGCTGCTCCTGCTGCTGCTATATGATGAATTGCTATGAGCCGCTCCTGCTGCTGCTATATGATGAATTGCTATGAGCTGCTGCTGCTATATGATGAGTTTCTATAAGCTGCTCCTGCTACTGCTATATGATGAATTGCTATGAGCTGCTCCTACTGCTGCTATATGATGAATTGCTATGAGCTGCTCCTGCTGCTGCTATAACATAAATTGATATGAGTTGCTGCTAGTATATCATGAATTGCACACTGCTGCTGCTGCTGATGTTGTATGATGAGTTGCTATGAGCTGCTGCTGCTGCTATATGATGCTTTCAGGTGGTGCTGCTATATGATAATAACCAACCACTTGGACCATCGAATTTCGATAAATAGTTGTTCTTCGTTTAAATTTGGGTCATGCGTTCTTCATTTAAATTAGGCAATGAGATCTCTATGGAAGACATTGACCAAAGTAGATTGTGCCAAGTAGATGGTATGTTTGTATTTGCATTTTGAACAAATATTGATGGTATGTTTTCCTACCATATTAATTACTACACCGGGTTCAATTTGTGATGTTTGCAAGTCAAATTAATTTTCATATGGGTAGCAAAATGACAAAATATAATGCAATCTAGACTTTTCACTAATCATACCAAAGATAAGCTGAAAAGGAAGGCAATGAAAAGAACTGGTTGGCTTATTACCTGGAGATTATATTCACAGGTGCTTATTTTCTTAGGATAACTCGTAATAACTGTCCCTAAGAAACTTGGCCAATAGAACTGACATACAAATAACATGTCACGATGATTGCAATGGAGGCCCAGTTCTTTTGCCAGATTGTCCCAGAATCTGACCCCTACCCAGATTCTCCCTGAATCTTTGAGCCCCATTTGTTTTGTAATCATATCTAGTTAGGGTCTAATTAGGTAGGATTGTAAAACAAAAGGGGGTCAAAGATTCCAGGAGAAGCTAGAGAGGGGCATATTCTGGGAGAATCCTACAAAAGAACTGGGCCGGAGTGACCTACCATAGCACACTTTACAGGCTCACCGTTGCCTCTCCTTTTTTTGTGATGTTCCATGAAATTGCCACATGCATCTTGTACTTCTTCATTGCATAACCCTATCTGCAAGTTGATACGGCTAATTTCAGACATCTCTACATGATAATACATTGCATATCCCTTGATCAAACCACCAACTAACGATTGTGTGCGTAGCATAAACTAGCCATGACTCTGTGTGCTGGACTAGCAGGCACTCTAAGGGAGCCTAATGTAGTGCACTGGAATTCCTACATGCCACCTACGATTTTGTGTAACGTACTATCTCTGTTCCTAAATATATGTCTTTGTAGAGATTCTAGTATGGACCACATACGGATGTATATAGATGCATCTTCGAGTGTAGATTCACTCATTTTGCTCTGTATGTAGCCTATAGTGGAATCTCTAGAAAGACTTATATTTAGGAGCAGAGGTACTATCATGTATGACATCTACATATCTAATTTAGCAGCCAGTTGTAGAAATCATTGTTTGCACAAAGGGATTACTGGTCGAAAATCCTAGCAAAGCGCGCTGGCAGGCACACAACAATACAAGAGAGAGAGACGCACTTATAAGATCATAGCTATGCCTCGGTCCAGGATCTTGGTTGGCCAAGCTGTTAGATCCAGAAGAAACATCATCCTTGTAGTTTTTGCCAGCTGCATAAAATGTAACAACGACCTGTTAGTATATTTGAAGTTCATCGGGCAAGTGATGCTGGACGGGTTTAAAGGTGACAAGTACCTAGGCCGTGGTGGGTGCTTGGCATCTTGCCAGACGGTGGGAATCAGCTTAGAAACATCAAGGGTGATGACGCTGCGGTGGCTGTCGGGGTCCGGTAAGGAGATCTAGAACCGTGGAGTAGGGTGTTTGTGGAGCGGCTTCGGTAGGGGGGACTACGGTGTGGGTGAAGCAGATCTGAGGCCATGGACGAGGGCGTCGGTGAAGCTGCTCTGGTGGTTGGGTTCAGGATGGTGTCGATGATGCAGATCTGCGGCCGTGGATGGGGCGTCAGAAGCTGCTCCGGTAGGTTGGACAAGGGTGCGATGAAGCGGATCCGAGGCCGTGGACTTGTGAGTTGGCAAAGCGGCCCCGGTAGGGTTGAGAATGGTATAGGTGAAGCTACTCCGGTAGGTTTGACGATGGTGTCGGCGAAGAGGCTCCGGTAGGGTTGAGGAAGGTGTCGGCGAAGAGGATCAGAGGTCGTCAATGGGGGCGTTGGTGGGGCGGCTCCGGGGGGTGTGGATGAAGTGTCTCCGATGGGGAGTATGAAGGAGCCGCTGCAGATGCGCTGCGTTAAGGAGAGTACCAGGAAAGCAGATCCAACACCATGGACAAGGCTGGCACTGAATGGGCTATGGTACAGTGATGGATGAGCAGTCTACTTGTTTCTAGGGGAGGTGGGAGGGGTAGATGCGGCCGCAGAAGTAGATTCGGCGAGGTGGACGCTGCTGGCAGTGAATGGGCTCTGGTACGCCGGTGGATGAGCAGTCTAGGGTTTCGAGAGGGGAGGGGAAGAAAGGCCGATGAAGTACGGACGACATGATGTAAGATGCTCTGGTGCTGTGGAGTTAGTCATTTTTGCGGGAGGGGGTGAGGAAATGGGGGTGCCGTGTGGTGGGGGGAACCAGAAGTTACCAAAGCAGCCCCGACCTATTATGTAAACGAGGCGGTATTTGTAACTGTTGTTCTCTGTGCACCAAGGACAGAAGGGGAATTTCGCATGCTAAATACTAGGTGGCAGAAATTTTAGAAGGATGCGGGAGATTTTGCCGCCCGCGGCATCGTTCGTATCCAGTTTCAACTAATTTTGGACAGTGCTAGCGGGAAGGTCATGCAAGACTGTGTGCACGGGGCACGCGTCAGCAGTTAATAGATGGTGTGAAGTCCACCCCAGAAAAAAAGATAATAACTCGGGATGATGCACCAATAACTTGGACGTTCACATGGGCGCGGCCAATCGTACGGGTGTAGAGACACGTTCACAAAAAAGGGATCAAACACTCAGCCTATGTATTTCTCGTGTAAATAGATAATTTAGTGCCATTGGTTATTTACTTTAAACATAATAAATTGATGTGTTATTGTAGAGGCGCACAAAAAGAAATGGATATTGTAGTCCGACAAAAGAAATGGATATTGTAGAGGCGCACAAAAAATGGATGTTGAATTCATATATGAATATTACATATATTACTTCATAATAGAACCTTAAATCATCCAAGACTAATGAATTTGAATGCAAGACTAACAACGGTGCATGTACATGATAGCTACATTAGTTGTTTGAAGAAACATCACTGTAACTTTGGCATGCACAATTGAAAAGGATTATTTAGAAGAAAAAATGTGATATGTGAGTGTCCAATCTTTATAGCATTGAATCGATATTGTATCTTTGGCCACAATATGAAGTATATATTGATTTATGTTCAAGCGATGCACGTCCACGATCGCTAGATAGTGATACATGAATGAATTGTGCAATCTCTCTCACACGCATACATATCTCATTTCTTCATGGGCATCAGAATCACACACGCGCACTTCGTGTATTTCTCTCCCTCCGTCAAGGTTAGAATTCGTCTTTCTACCCCGTCCTACAAGTCTCTCACACAGGAACACACACACTCTCTCTTGAACATGCCCACCCCTTTAATTCCGCCCTCCCACCGCCATTAATGTCTCAAAGTATAATTATGTCTCTCACACATATGCCTAAGGTTAACTCGAGTTTTGGAACCATATGAATACATACAATGGGATTCTAGCAGAGCACCTTTTGTTTTGAGATTTCGCTCTCTCTCTCTCTCTCTCACACACACACACACACACATACACACAAACAAACGCACGCGCGCGCGCGTAGACATTGTTTCTCTCTTCATTTTTTTCTGACACTTGCATGCACACCATTTGTTTATCTCTGTGATGCTTTAAGTATGCCTCGCACACATGCTATCTACCTATCCCTTAATATAGATACGTGTCACACAAACTCCTTATCATTATATCTAAGTGTCACTGCCTCCCTCCCCCACACCCACACACACACACACACTTCCCGACACCGAAGGAGTAGGGTGACACCTCGATCTTGATACTAATCTATCTACTGGCTTCTCTCTCAAACACACACACATGTAAACTACCCGACACTGAAGGAGTAGGGTGGCACCTCGATCTTGATAGTACTCTATCTGCTGGCTTCTCTCTCAAGCAAACACGCATACACACACACTCGCTAGTTTTGCCTCTGTGCCTACCGCGCGCACACCCTCGATACATCTTTCTCTCCCTCCCCCTCCCCACCCCCCAACAATGACAGCAGAAGGGTGACAACTCGATCTTGATCTTAATCTATCAACTGGTTTCTCTCTCTCTCTTTCTCTCTCTCTCTCTCTCTCTCTCTTTCTCTCTCTCTCTCTCTCTCTCTCTCTCTCACACACACACACACACACTGTCAGATGTTGGGCTGGCAGACCCTTAAGGTTCGAACTCTGGGGTGCGCGCGAAGATCTTCCCCGTACCGATTCACATCCGATCGCCTTGCGAGAATCTAAGCTAAAGCAATGAACAACACGAGGGACACAAGATTTATACTGGTTCGGGCCACCGTTGTGGTGTAATACCCTACTCCAGTGTGTGGTGTGGTGGATTGCCTCAGGGGCTGATGATGAACAGTACAAAGGATGAACAGCCTAGCGAGAGGTGTTCTTGAGCTGGTGCGATGAACTGCTTGGGTGAGTTCGATCGCCTCTCGGTCTAATGAGCACTCGGTGAGTCCCCCCCTCACCTTTGTGGTGGCTAGTCCTATTTATAGAGGCCCTGGTCCTCTTCCCAAATATTGAGCGGGAAGGGCGCCAACAACGGCCATTTTGAAGGGGAACATATAGTACAAGTTATCCTGACTAAAGTTGGTCTTCGACTGCCAAAGGCACTGGTGATGACGCCATCTTGGGCTCCATGGTTACCTCCATCCTGCCGCTCTGCTGGTCTTGGTCTCGTTGCACTGAAATGGCAACCTTTGCCTGATGCCTCGGTACTCCACGCCTGTGCTTGCCCCCTTTGCACCAAAGAGGAAAGAAGGACACTCCGCAGGCCGGCGCCCGCCTGGCGCCCGCCTGGTCTCGATCGTCATGGCTTGCATCACGAGCACCTCGCGAGGTACCCTGCCTTGATCTCTCCGCCTCCTCGCGAGCCTGCCTGGCGAGGCCGTCCCTGAGGAAGTCCTGTGTCGTCCGCCCCGCAAGGCTTGACCCCTCACGAGGGTCTCGAGTCTTGCGCTGATGAAGATGGGCCGTACTGGGCCACCACTCGAGCCACGCCGCAGTCCGCAGTTAGGCAAGTCTGGGGACCCTCGTTTCCAGAACGCCGACAGTAGCCCCCGGGCCCAAGGCGCGCTCGGACTTGGCTTAGCGGAGAAGTGAAGGGGCAAGTACGGAGCACCGCGGGCCCCATCAGCTTGCGGCCTTGGGCGCTGCATGGCAGTTGATTTGACGTGGGCGCCTCCGGTTCCCCATGCTCCCTCATTATGCGCCTGGCTAGGCGGCCACGAGGCTTGTACACAGTTATCCTCCCTTTGCCGCCTGCGTGCTTCTTGTTCCCTTTTCCTCCTCGAGCCTCTCCTTCCGCCTCCAATCCATCTCGAGTTCTCCCCCTTTCCATTGCCATGGCGCCAACGAAAAAGGATAAGGGGAAGAAACCTGCGCCTTCGTCCAGCGCGCCTCCGGCGGCTGCTCCCGCCGTTGACAAGTCACTTATACTCAATCTGGAAGCCCTGGAGAAGGTCTGCTCCGCGCTTGCCTCCAGCTTCAATGAGTGCGGGAAGACGACGGTCTGGCCCACGTCCCATGCCTCCTTCGATAGGATCGTCACGGAGGTCCGATTCTTTGCCGACGCCTTGTGGGCGGGCCTGGTTCCCCCCTTTTCCGCCTTCTTCAATGCGGTGCTTTCCCATTACCAGATCCACATGATGCATCTTGGCATCCAATCCATTACTCTGCTTGCTGTCTTCGCCTTCGTCTGCGAGGCCATGGTGGGGATTCCTCCTTCCGTTGCCCTTCTGCGCCACTTCTTCTCTCTGCACTTGTCCGACCCTTCCTGGTGTTTGGGATGCGTGAGCTTCCAGGCCGTGCCAGAGACGGCGGCCTCAGGGATCGATTTTGGCCTCCCACCTTCCGCGAGCGGTGGATGTATGTGGACGTTGGGGTGCCCAGCCCCCTGCTCGCGCACCCGATGCTGCCTGCTATTACCAATCCTGGTTGGGGTCACGAGGAGCTTACGAGCCCCTAGCTTGCCTTCACCTGGCATCGCTTTGGTAGGCTGAGGGAGCTCGGGGTGATGGCACCTCAGGTGGTGAAGGAGTTCCTCCAGCGTTGCATCGCTCCTCTCCAGCGCCATTCCTGCCCAATGTGGGCTTACTCCGATCGTCAGGACCGTATAAGGATCCAAGAAGGGGATCTCGCGCCTGAGACGCTGAAGAAGGTGCTGCAGGTCCTGACTGGCGACCCCTCTCCTGGCAGCGTTCATCATGGAGGCGCCCTGTTGTATCTTTGCACAAATAGGGTCGACTTCGTGAGGCAGATGCCCCGCTTTGACGAACGGGGGCTGCGCCCGACTGGCCTCGCGGTGCCCCGCAAGAACCCGGTTGCTGCAATCCTTCCCCAAGCCGCCCGCGCCGGCCTTGCCTCAGGAGCCGTTGTAGGGAGGCAAGTGTTGGCAGGAGCTGGGGGAGCCTGACGTCGAGGTGCTGATGTCGCATGGGGTTCCCGAGGCGTCATCCTTCGGAGCTCATGGAGCCCCCTTGAGGTGGCGGCTGATGAGAGGGCGCGACTTGCGGCTCCCGAGGCTGAAGCCCCTGAGGCCTCGGCAGGCCACCAAGAGGTGGCACCTGATCACTCCTCTCAGGCTGGTGCCCCTGATGTAGGCCGTCTTGATGCCCCGGCTTCTATGCCGCGCGCCGGCCCTCACGTCACGAGCTTGGGCTGGTTCCGCATATATTTCGAGGCCCTTCGCAAGAGGAAGGAGGCTTCCGGTGGTGATGATCGCCCGTACTGCCCATTGAAGCACATGAAGTACTTCGCCATGGACGAGTAAGTCCCTCCTTACAGTTCCTTGCTTGCCACTCCCTTTGCTAACCGTGGCCTTTCAGGATCCCCTCTGACAAGCCCGCGGAGCCAGCTGAGGAGCCGCTTCCTCAGGCTTCTCCTTCGTCACCGACCTTGATTGTCCCGAGTCTACACGCCGCCCTCGATGCAAGATCGGCTGGAGAGGCAGGCCGGCCTGTGGCGTGCCTTGAACCTGTCGGCGCGCCGCTCTTCCCTCGTGAGCTCTCCTTGGGCACAACCAGCTTGCCCCGAGCTCCTCCACTGATCATAGGCGATGAGTGGCTGAAGTTGATCTTCGGGTCCTCAGCGGGAGGTGGATTGACGCCTGGCTGGGTCCCTTGCAGGGCCCGCCCGGCAATCGCAGGGGCGCCAGCCCCCAGCCCCCTGCCGAGAGGGGGCGAACCACTCCAGGGCCCTCCGCTAGCGTCGATGGCAGAGGATGATGTTGACGACATGCTTGGGCGTGCGCGGGAGCGCAGCGCTGTCCGCCAAGCTTTCCTCCAGAGGGCGACCGATGCAGTGAGCCAGCTTGGCACAGAGCTGGCAGGCGAAGACGCGCGTCTCAAAGCTGAAGGCTTGAGGCTGGTCGAGGAGCGGTGCAAGCTGAAGGCGGCTGTTGGTCTCGCGCGCCACCAGCGTGATCTCGAAAATGCCAAGGCCGAGGCATCCCTGGCGGCCTCTCGGGAGGCCTGCTCCTGGGCCATTAAGGAGGCTCAGGAGGCAGATAGGCGACGCGAAGCTGCGGAGGAGCGTGTGTGGGAGCTCCAAGACTGGTGCAACTCCCTGGAGCAGCAGGTGGAGCTGCGCCGAGCCACCCTTGCGTTGCTAAAAGGGGGGCCCACTGAAGAGGAGGAGCTCCAGAGGCGCGAGGAAGCACTGACATTGGAGGCTGCCGAGCGCAACCTTGATCTGGAGCGGTTGGAGACGAGGGAGTGTCAGGTTACCCAGGCGGAGGACAACGTCGGCGCGCGGGAGGCCGGATCCAGGAGGAGATCGACCGTCGCGTGGCGGAGGCTCGCGCCGGCCTTGAGCGCGAGTATGGAGAGCGGTTGGAGCTGGTCAAGGCTGAAGCCGCGGGTAGGACTGCCGCCCTCAGGACCAGGCTGACCGAAGTCACGCAGCAAGCTGAGGCCACTGCTGCCACACTGGGCTTGGTGCAGGCTGAGCTGGCCTCCTCCCGCGCCGAGCTACTTCTTCTTAAATGGTGGGTGGATGACACCGAGGCCGTCGCGCAGCGGAATGCGGACGAGATCCGATAGCGGCAGACGTTGGAACACATGCACGGCCCCATGCTCCGGATGCTCAGGGAAAGGGCCAATGCGGCCTTGGGAAATATGTGTGAGGCAGTTGCTGAGGAGCCGCATGTGACCAACTATGCAGGCAATCTCCGGTTCTTCACTGATGTGGTGACGCATCTGGAGAACCGGTTTGAGAGGTCTCGCCAGTTGGTGGAGGAACGGAGCCGCGGCCTGCTCGCGTGGGCATTCTCCCGCGTCTTCAGCCATCTCCAGAACATCGACCCCCTCTTCGACTGCGATGCCGCCATCGCCTCGGTGCCTGAGGCCGTCCGAGGCGACCTAGCACGGTGGGTGGAGGACAATGTAGATGCGCTCATCCGGGCCTTCACCTCTGATGACGACGGGGTGATCATTGCTGTTGATGAAGGCGACGTGGTGAACGGTGGTGAAGACGGTGCCAACCACAGCGATGAAGAGGCTGGCAGCGACGACGGCGGTGCCAGCGATGCCTCTGGGGATGCCCTGGAGGACGCGGTGAGCGACATGTCCAATTGACCCCGCGCTTCCCCCTGCTATTTGTCCTGCGCAGGAAGAGACTCGGGCGTGGCCCTAAAGGTTGTGAGAGCATTTTAGGAGGGGAAGCCCCTCATGTAAAAAGATTGTTGCCTACGTGTTGTTCAGATCGTCGCCGGATGGGCGCCTGCATGATGCCATGATTTTCGTGATGAGTAGGTTGCTGTGGTTTTACCTTCGTCTTGGCGAGCCTAGAGTGGGCTCGCAGTGTCCATCCGAGGGCCTCATGAGGGTCCCGTTTGACCATGCGGTGAGAGCCTGGCTGGAGCGAACGCCGACTGCGGGACGGCAGGCGCACATGCTCGGCCCTGCCCTACTCGCGAGGGGCCCGCGAGAGGGAGGCAGCTAGTGTGAATTCCAACTTGAACAGAAATCGGAGCACGAGAAAGCACACGAATAAGACACGACACCCCTCCCCGCACACATAAACACAAATTCGACTTCAACTTAGATTCGAAACGAGAAAGCTTGTTTGCACGAAAAGAAGCAAGAGCAAAAGGCCGCGTCCGACACCTAGTCTAGTCTTCGACGTCTTCTCACCAGCGCGGAGCTAAGTGCTGCCACCGGGTGTGGGAGGGAGCCCCCGAGGCCTGAGGGCGGCTCTCCAGAGACTCCGGGGCGTGTACAGCCCCAACTCATTATTACATCAGAGTGTCACGGGCGGCGAGCTTCACAGGCATTGGGCCTTCTTCATAGGTACTGGCCTTGCTTCATATTGCCAGATGAGGACCCCGCCTTGCGCCACCCTTGACCACCATCAACGGCGACCGGAAATTAGGACGACGCCAATGGGGAAAAGGGGACGCCAGCGGTTCCCCCGACGACCACGGGTCCTCTGCCGGGGGCAGGCCCTGCGGCACCTCCCCGGCAGAGGGCCTACATCCGAAGAATGCCTTGCTCCGCATGCCGTGGGGAGGAGCCTGGCTCCCGACCCCTCTCCAGCTGCCCCCAGTGCCCTCCTCCTGAGGGGAAGGATATTGCTGCACTGGGGACGGTGAACATGATATACGCAACCCACATACCCAAAAGGGAGCAGAAGCATGCACTAAGGGACGTATATGCGACGGAGCCAGTCTCCCCAAAGTTCAATCCGTGGTCCTCCTGCCCGATCACTTTTGATCGAAGGGACCACCCCACTAGCATCCGCCATGGCGGATTCGCCGCATTGGTTCTAGACCCAATCGTTGACGGATTTCACCTCACTAGAGTCCTAATGGACGGCGGCAGCAGCCTGAAGCTGCTTTATCAGGACACAGTGCACAAGATGGTCATAGACCCCTCAAGGATTAAACCCACAAAGACGACCTTTAAAGGCGTCATACCAGGTGTAGAGGCCAACTGTACAGGCTCAGTTACACTTGAAGTGGTCTTCGGATCACCGGATAACTTTCCGAGGCGAGGAATTAATCTTCGACATAGTCCCGTTCCACAGCGGCTATCACGCACTGCTCGAACAAACCGCATTTGCAAAGTTCAATGTAGTGCCACACTACGCATACCTCAAGCTCAAGATGCCAGGCCCTCGAGGAGTCATTACGGTCAGCGGAAACACCGAACGCTCTCTCCGAATGGAGGAGCATACGGCGGCCCTAGCGGCAGAAGTACAAAGCAGCCTCTTAAGGCAATCCTCGAGTCCAGCTATTAAACGTCCGGACACCGTCAAGCGCGCCCGGAGTAACGTACAACAAGACCACCTGGCACGTTCCGAGCATGCGTAGCAATGCGGCCCCAACCCCAGCCCTCGCGAAATTGCTAAACCAGTACTATGCGTACATAACTACGCTCTGGAAATACCATGGGCATTGGGGGAGGGGCACGACCACGGCAGGCCTAGAATGCAGCTCAACCACACCAGGGGCTCCCAATTGTGTCATTCTTCTTTTTTCTCTTACTTTCAGGACTCCTTTATCAAGAAGCCCTGTCTGGCAGTAGAATCGCCGAACACACGATGCAACAGCCAGGGAAGCAGAAAGCTACGTCGAGTGTCCAGGTGGTCTCTATAACGAGCAGTATACTTGTTTTACATATCATCCCGCAGCTCGCTCCAAGAGGGAGACATGTCAAATAGTCCCGTCCCTTGCTTATCGCACTATTTGTATCGTTCTGCTTTTACCGCAACTTTTTTGAATAAACAATGCATAGCTTCTGCCTATTACTGCATTCCTTTTTCTATCTATATATGTTCACTTATGACATGTTGCAGCCGTACACTTTGGTACGGCCAAATACACCAGGGGCTTAAGTACCCCAAAATATGGCGTGATAAGTCCGAACACTTTCACAAGTGCGGCACCCCGAACTTATAGCATTATATGCATCGGCTCCGAATCATGTCTTGGGTCAATAGTTGGGTTTGCTCGGCTCCCATGTTTTGGTACCTTACGTTCCGTTATATCGGCTAAGGTAGCGCTGGGAGAACCACTGTGATTGTGCCCCGGTTGAGCTGGGTTAAGCACCTCAGTGGAGAAAGCTAAAACTGACTGTCATGATAGGGCGAGAGCCGGTCGCTGTTTGAGAGGTTTTTCGAGTCCCTAAAGACTTATGCCGCTTAGAGTGAGGAGTCGGCTTTGTCCGGCCCAGGTGTGGATAGCGCCCCGAATTCGGTCTTCCAAATACTAGGGGCTTCGCCGAAATTTAAAATTATAGAATTCTATGGCTAAGTGGGAGTCTTCAAGCATTATAGTCCGGTTGCCTTGTTCGTTGTGTTGAGCGCCTCCCTCGAAGGACCCAAGCATGGGAAAAAGAGCGCTCAAGTTTATCCCGAACACCCGAGCACTCGTGGCATGGGGGCAGAAGCCGACGACTCGCCATCTCTCAAATTTAATAAATGGCCGCACAGAAGGTAATATTTTAAATTCACAAGCGTTGCTTAGCGCATATGAATAAGTTTTCAGCGTACAGGATAACAAAGGTGAGTTCACTCAAAAATTACATCTTTGGAGCATTCACCCGCTATAAGGCGGGCACCCTTCAGGACGTTCTCATAATACATGTCAGGTTTGCGATACTCCCTGCCCGGCGGTGGAGCGTCCGTCACAAGCTTCTCAGCGTCCATCTTGCCCCAGTGCACTTTAGCACGGGCAAGGGCCCTACGGGCACCTTCGATGCAGACGAAGCGCTTGACGACTTCAATCCATGGACAGGCATCCACCAGCCACCTCACCAGTCCGAAGTAGCTCCCAGGCATGGCTTCCTCGGGCCACAGCCGAACAATGAGGCCCTTCATGGCCTGTTCGGCCACCTTATCGAGCTCGACCAGCTGCTTCAGCTGGTCGCTCAAGGGCACCGGGTGTCCGGCCTCAGCATACTGAGACCAGAACACCTTCTCCGTCGAGCTCCCCTCCTCGGCCCGGTAGAATGCGGCAGCGTCGGACACACTGCGGGGCAAATCTGCGAATGCTCCTGGAGAGCTCCGGATTCGGGTAAGTAACAAGTAATTCATTTTCACGTGCTTGCTTTGCATGAAGAATGCCTTACCCGCCGCTATCTTCTTTAATGCCTCAATTTCCTGGAGGGCTTCTTGGGCTTTGGCCTTAGCGGCTTTGGCACTCTCAAGAGCCGAGGCGAGCTCGGACTCTCGAGTCTTTGAGTCATGCTCCAAACTCTCGTGTTTTTCCACGAGAGCCTGGAGCTCTTGCCGCACCTCCGCCACCCGCACCTCCTATTTCTCTCGCTCGGTGCGTTCTGCAGCCGCATTACTTTCGGCCTTGGACACCGCCTCCTTCAGGGTCGCCACCTCGTTCGTGGCCCCTGCCATTCTCATGTTATTCCTGTTATTTTTTGCAACCACAAGTTTTATATACTTCCATAAGGTATTACTTACCTTCCTTGTCCTCGAGCTACTTCTTGGAAAGGCCGAGCTCGTTCTCAGACCGCCCGAGGCTCTGCTTCAATGCATTGACCTCCGCAGTCAGTGCGGCAGAGGTCAGCAGTGCAGCCTGCATTCCCATATTGACATGCTTATGTTAGACTCCTGTGTATATATTTTTAGATCCTCAGTTCGGCTTTTCTTTCCGAACACCAAACTGAGCATTAGGGGCTACTGTCTATGCGGTAATATTTTTACATATATTAAATGCATACCTCAAAGCCTGTTAGAAGGCTGGCATAGGCTTCAGTCAGCCCGCTCTTGGCGGACTGAACTTTCTGGATCACCACACTCATAACAGTGCGGTGCTCCTCGTCGTTGGAGGCGCTGTTAAGCACCTCCAGCAAATTATCTGGTGCCTCCAGTTGGACAGAGGTCACCGGTGTCGCAGTCTCGCCCTCCTTACGAAGGGGCTGCCTGCCGAACTCTGGAACCACTGAAGGTTCCAATGCGGAGTCCGGCCCAGGGCCGGACTTAGAACCCCTTGGGGTTTGATCCCCCTTGTGCCCGAAGTCCGGGAGGTTGCCTTGCGGCACCTCCGGGACCTCCTCCTCCTGGCTGGGCCCCTTTTGGGACCCCACCTCGGCGTCATCCGCAGCGCGAGGAGAGGAGACGGCTAGAAGTGAAGTGCTATACACATCCGATGAAGCCAGGGAGCCGCTCGTTGAAGTGTCGAGCCCGTCCTTGGGCGGGCTGCAGGGTTATGTTCGACGTTAGGAGATTCGATACGACAAACGAAACACCATGAGTTATTCTGGTATCCGAACACTTACGATGTCGCCAGGGGATTAGTCCTCGGTGGCCACTCCTCTTCGCCGTCGTCGGCGTTGGTGGAGTAGTCCATAGGGAGGGTCCTCCCCTTCTTGGACCCTTCGGCCTCCCCTGTTGGGGCGGCCTTCCTTTTCTTCTCTCCCCCCGCTGGAGGAGAGGCTTCTTTTTCCTCCTCCCCGTCTTTGCAGGAGGAGTCCGCCTCAGAGTCATCGGACGATGAGTCCGGTAACACCTGGCGCCGGGAACTCTTTCGAGTTCCCGTGGCCTCTTCTTGGCCTTCTTCTCCGGCACCACGTGAGGTGCCGGAACCAGCAGCCCCATCAATCGGGCGTCCACTGGGTCTTCTGGCAAGGGAGCCGGACAGTTAACCTGCCCGGACTTCTTCTGCCAGGCCTGTCAAAGGTAAGGGAGTTTAGATCCCGCATAGAGTCAAACTATGAAAAACAAGTGTCCTGTAAAAGGTAAAATAGCTTACCTCGCTGGCTTGACGCTGCGAGCTGAATCCGCGATCTTCGGTAGCGGATGCGGGAGCTTCGGCGCCCTTGAACAGCACCTTCCAGGCATCTTCGTACGTAGTGTTGAAGAGCCTGCTCAAGGTTGGGTGCTGTGCCGGATCAAACTCCCACAAGTTGAAAGCCCGTTGTTGGCACGGGAGGATCCGGTGGATGAGCATGACCTGGACTACGTTGACGAGCTTGATCTTCTTGTTCAGAAGGTTTTGGACGCAGGTTTGGAGTCCGGTCAGCTCTTCCAAATTACCCCATGTCAGGGCCTTCTCTTTCCAGGAGGTGAGCCGTGTGGGGATGCCAGATCGGAATTCGGGGGCCGCTGCCCATTCAGGGTCACGCGGCTCGGTGATGTAGAACCACCCCGATTGCCACCCTTTGATGGTTTCCATGAAGGATCCTCGAGCCATATAACGTTGGGCATCTTGCCCACCATGGCACCTCCGCACTCCGCCTGCTGGCCACCCACTACCTTCGGCTTGACATTGAAGGTCTTCAGCCATAAGCCGAAGTGGGGCTTGATGCGGAGGAAGGCCTCGCACACGATGATAAATGCCGAGATGTTGAGGATGAAATTCGGGGCCAGATCGTGGAAATCCAGGCCGTAGTAGAACATGAGTCCCCGGACAAATGGGTGGAGTGGTAAGCCTAGTCCACGGAGGAAATGGGGGAGGAACACCACCCTCTCATGGGGCCTGGGGGTGGGGACGAGCTGCCCCTCGTCTGGAAGCCGGTGCGCAATGTCGTTGTGCAGGTATCCGGCTTTCCTCAACTTTCTGATGTGCCCCTCCGTGATGGAGGAGGCCATCCACTTGCCTCCCGCTCCTGACATGGCTGGAGAAGGTTGAGGCGAGATGTGCGGACTTGGGCGCTGGAGCTCGAGTCCGCAAAAATGGATGAGCAAAGGAGGAAGAAGGCGTGTGTGAAAAAGTGGATCCTTATCCCCTTATATGGACGGACGAAACTATGCGTCCCCACCAGCCTGGTAAAACTCGCTTATCTCCCAAGCGCCGTAATCAATGGCGCGGTTGGGTTACCCACGCCTGTATTGATGAGAATCCCGGAATAAGGGGACACGATCTCTGCTTTGACAAGACGTGCCAAGGAAACCGCCTCGCTAAATGCGCTGAGGTGGGACAGTAAAAATGATTCGAATAAAGGCTTGGCCATGGTGTGATATCACGCCACGAAATACGTCAGCAGATTGAACTTGTGTAAATATTATTCTCTCTACGGTGGTATGTGGAACTTATTTTGCAGAGCCGGACACTATCCTTGTGTTCAAAATCTTCTATGAAGTATTCGGAGGAGGAACCCGCCTTGCAATGTCGAAGACAATATGCGTGCCAGACTCGTTGTCATTGAAGCCTGGTTCAGGGGCTACTGAGGGAGTCCTGGATTAGGGGGTGTCCGGATGGCCGGACTATAGCCTTTGGCCGGACTCCTGGACTATGAAGATACAAGATTGAAGACTTCGTCCCGTGTCCGGATGGGACTTTCCTTGGCGTGGAAGGCAAGCTTGGCGATACGGATATGTAGATCTCCTACCATTGTAACCAACTCTGTGTAACCCTAACCCTCTTCGGTGCCTATATAAACTGGAGGGTTTTAGTCCGTAGGATGAACAACAATCATACCATAGGCTAGCTTCTAGGGTTTAGCCTCTCTGATCTCGTGGTAGATCTACTCTTGTACTACCCATATCATCAATATCAATCAAGCAGGAGTAGGGTTTTACCTCCATTGAGATGGCCCGAACCTGGGTAAAAACATCGTGTCCCTTGTCTCCTGTTAGCATCCGCCTAGACGCACAGTTCGGGACCCCCTACCCGAGATCCGCCGGTTTTGACACCGACAGCAGCCATCCGCTGCAGCGACCTAAACCTCCTGCGACCCATGGTTAGCATAAGCCTGCTCCCGAGGGATTAGCAGTACCCGATAGTTGCTGCCGCCGACAAGGTTGTCGAGGCTCCCGTGAGGCTCCTGAAAGAGCTCGGCTTCTGGCACCTCTTCCTCCCAGCCTGGCCCAAGGAATGAGCCGTGGTCTTCCTCCAGTGCGTACCCTTGATCCACCATGTGGGGCACATAGGCCTCCGGGGTCACCACCCCAAAGGCCTCCCTGTGGTGCTCCGCGCGCCATGCAGTTCGACTTGAAGCTCCATCTTTTGGACGGTAGGGTGGCGGCCCGCTAGGATCATAGGCAGCGATGCGCATGCCCTCGCTTACCAGGGGCGGCGCCGGCGCAGCTGGCTGCCCGGCGCCGATGGCCAGGCCGGTGTGATGAAGCCTTGAGGTGCGCCCGGGGGTGCGTGGGCACGGATTGGCCCGCCTCGTGATCCGCCCGGGGCCTGGGGCGAAAGCTGGACGCAGAATGGGGGTGCCCCTGAAGCAGCGGCATCTAGGAGCTCGGTGACACATTCCAGCAGCACATCGCGACCGCTTTCTTGCAGTCTGCACCGCAGCAGCTCTCGCGCCACCATGAGCACGGCCTTCATGTTCGCTTGCTCCCGTCGGGTGTGTGGTGCCGTGGCCGCAGCGTGGCTTGAGGCCCTCGCTACCGATCGTACTAGCCGTTGAGTGAGGGCAAGCGACGCCTGACCGCGTCGCCCGCGCCCCGCAGCGCTCTGCGGGATGTGGGCTGTCTGAGGTGCGGGGTTGAGGTCGCCTTGGGCAGACGGCACGGCATGGGCAGGCCATGCCGCTCAGCAGTCGGAGTTGGCCGTTGGGTCGCCGGGCATGGAGGCGGTGAAGTGGCGGAACGTAGGAGGGAAGAAGGAAGACTCTGGCGTACCCCTACCTGGCGCGCCAAATGTCGGATGTTGGGTTCCGGCAGACCCTTAAGGTTCGAACTCTGGGGTGCACGCGAAGATCTTCCCCCTACCGATTCACGTCCGATCGGCTCGCAAGAATCTAAGCTAAAGCGATGAACAACACGAGGGACAGAAGATTTATACAGGTTCGGGCCACCGTTGTGGTGTAATACCCTACTCCAGTGTGTGGTGTGGTGGATTGCCTCAGGGGCTGATGATGAACCGTACAAAGGATGAACAGCCTCGCGAGAGGTGTTCTTGAGCTGGTGCGATGAACTGCATGGGTGAGTTCGATCGCCTCTCGGTCTAGTGAGCACTCGGTGAGTCCCCCCCTCACCTTTGTGGTGGCTAGTCCTATTTATAGAGGCCCTGGTCCTCTTCCCAAATATTGAGCGGCAAGGGCACCAACAATGACCATTTTGATGGGGAACATCTAGTACAAGTTATCTTGACTAAAGTTGGTCTTCGGCTGCCAAAGGCACTGGTGATGACACCGTCTTGGGCTCCATGGTGACCTCCATCCTGTCGCTCTGCTGGTATCGGTCTCGTTGCACTGAAATGGCAACCTTTGCCTAATGCCTCGGTACTCCACGCCTGTGCTTTCCCCCTTTGCACCAAAGAGGAAACAAGGACACTGCGCAGGCTGGCGCCTGCCTAGTCTCGATCGTCATGGCTTGCGTCACGAGCACCTCGGGAGGTACCCTACCTTGATCTCTCTGCCTCCTCGCGAGCCTACCTGGCGAGGCCGTCCATGAGGAAGTCCTGTGTCGTCCGCCCCACGAGGATTGGCCCCTCGCGAGGGTCTTGAGTCTTGCGCTGATGAAGATGGGCCGTACTGGGTCACCACTCGAGCCACGCCGCAGGCGGCAGGCAGGCAAGTCTAGGGACCCCCGTTCCTAGAACACCGACTCTCTCTCTCTCTCTCTCTCTACTTGTGTCTCTGTGCCTTGCTCAAACACACTCGATACGTCTTTCTCTCCAGATCCCCCTCGTTATGTAGACTTCTCATGCGCGCACAGCTATAGTGACGATGACGCTGAACCCAGTGTGCCTTGTTTTTACCGGCCTCATGTGATAGTTTCCACCATGTTTTCTATTAATTAACATGGCAACCTTTTCTTTGTTACTATTAGTGAATCTGAAATCATTCGGGGCAGACATAAAATATATCACTTCAACCCAATTATCGCAGTAACTATTTTAAAAAGAAACTAGCTAGATGCCCATGCGTTGCACGGAACATCAAGATGCATTTGTCTGAGTAGTTTATCTTTTGAGAGAAAAGGATGAACGAGGAAAGGCCTTATTTGCAAATGTGGAGAGGGGTGTGGGTATATTTTTGCAAAATTGCCATAGTTTCCATCCTATCCGTTAGATATAAATCCAGCGGCCCATATTGCAGGATGGCACGCACACCATCATCACCAATTCTATTTTCTACTCCCTCCGTTCCTAAATATTTTTCTTTTTAGAGATTTCAGGAAGTGACTACATACAGAACAAAATGAGTGAATATACACTCTAAAATATGTCTAGATACACATCCGTATGTGGTAGTCCATTTGAAATCTGAAAAAGACAAATATTTAGGACCGGAGGGAGTATGAGAGTAGACATGTAGATATATCTCTAGCATGGTCCACAATGAAAATGTGCTGAACTAGTTAGCGCCGAATGCTCGCAATGCAATGACCTGAGTTCAAATTCTGTCTTTAACTTTAGATTTTTGTATTATATATTATTTATATTTAACATATACTTCTTTCGCTACTGTACTGATAGTGGATCCCATAGAGTACTTAGAATACAAGATTAAGGAAGGATTTGTTTCTTTTTTTACTTTCCGTACGAAGCTGTAGCCACCCTGCAAGTCACGTGTACACTGTACATGCAATTAACTTTTTATAGAGGGGGAATCATACTTGCAATTAACTCAAATGGATTGGATGTGAGTCTATTATTTCCAGCATAAGAGCATCTCCAACGGCAGCCGGCAAATTTCCTCCCGCTTCCTTCTACGGAGGACGACATCAAACGCCAACGGCATACATTTTCACAACTCTAACCAACCAAAGGAAATTCGTGCAAACACGGACTGATTTCATATAAGAATGAAGGATTTCGTATAAAAAAAGGCGGATCTTCATATAAACATGATGGATTTTGTTACATCTGCATGAACTAAGCACTGCTAATCCGGCACTCGTGGTTTGATTAATACTACCTAATCTAAATGGCCGCCCGCAGATCCCTTTGTCTTCCTCATGTCTGGCAGACACTTGCGGGGTCGACGAAGGTCCTCGCAAGAGACGAAGCGGCAAAGAAACCACCTGAATACGCAGTCGTCGCCTCGGCGGTGGCCTTCATGGGACCAAAGTGGCGGCGGCCTCCCATGTTCTACTTCTCCTCGATGATGGCGGCGGACACTGAGAAGCTGGCCACCGACTCGTCGCTCTCCATGCACCCAGCTTCTGTCTCTGCCTGCATGGCGCTACCACAGGCACGGGAGGCATGGCCACCATAGACACCGGTGGCGCGGAATGACGCGACAGTGATGATGCCCGTGCCGCCGTGCTCGCCGTCGTGTCGGCATGGAGCAACTCGCCACTCCTCATCGAGATGAACTGGAGCGGCGAGTTGTTGAACCACGCGCCGGCTTGGGGCGGCAACTGGCTCCGTCGGGCCAAGCAAGGTTGGTGAAGCACCGAGCGGCCTCGCTCGTATCAGGAGGGCTTGGCAGGCCACCCAGCCGGGTAGTATGCCGGAGAACGGCTCCTCGAAAGCCATCGGAAGAGTGGAGAAAATGGTGAATGAGCAGAGGGGTGAGATTCTTGCCCCCTGTCTGTCTGGCCTCGTTTGAATAGAGGGCGGACGGTAGGAGCTTGGCCGGCGTCTGGCCTCGTTTAAACTGAGGGCTGACGGGAGGAGCTCGGCCAGCGTTGTGTTTAATTCCGGCCCGCTCATGAACGGATGTGTGGCTGGAGTAGGTTTCTCGGTTTCCATGCAGGTTTAACGGAGGCGAGGAGGCGTGTTCAGCCGGGCGTGCAGCAGGCGACATAGTACTATTCGATTTGACAGCGGGCGGCACAGTTCCCGATACGGCTTTAATGCAGACGAGGGAGAGGGTAGCGGTTCCTGAAATGCTGAATGGCCAATGATGCATCCTCCTTCAATTAGCATCGTGAATGCATGAGGGAAGTAATGGGAGGAGGACCGGGAAAAGAGGCAACACGATGTGAATGCAATGCAGTTTGCACTCATATAAAGGTGCCCCTCCATTCCAATGCATCTATCACATCGTACGCACCTAAGCATTTGCCTAAGCACCTACACTAAGCGCAAAAGTGCTCACTCCAGACCCATGGCGGTGATGCGCGCGAGCGGCCAGCGGATGTGCCAGATGGTCCACGACGCCGGCCTGCGGCATGGCGCCGAGGATCGTCTCCAGAAGGTGTTGGTGACCGGCTAGTGGATGGCCGTCGTCGACGCCAACTACGACTCTTAGTTGGACCAGATGATCATTACCACCACCAACAAGTTCACCGTCGTCAAGAAGCTTGCGGATGACATCGCCGTACTCCTCCAGCCTGCACGCCCGAGCTCCTCATTGCCGGCCACCCTAATCGGCCTCCATGGCTGGAACCTCTTTCAAGCACTGCTGGCCCTGGGACTGCCCGCCGACGCCCCAAAGAATGTCTACCTGGAGGTCACGCTCGCCACGAGGCACCTCGCCCTACAAGAATTCGTCGACCTACACATCCACGTGTACGAGCAAATCATGTACATAGGTATCTACGAGGCCAGTGAGGACGCTACGACGTTGGCCTTCCTCAATTGGCTGGAAGCCTTGGATGCCTTTGCTGAGAAGCACCTTGACCTCGCCACAAAAGCCGCCGCTCCTTAGCTGCCGGTCGGTGGCCCGGCGCACTGAGTTGAGGAGGAGGAGGTCGTACGTTGATGGATGCATCTTTCTTCTTGCCTCCTGTAACCACCACTGCGATCCCATCATCATGGCCTTAATTCTTATTGTGCTATTGCATTCTCGTTCCAGTCAATACAGTCATGTGCGATCCTTTTGCTTAATTATATGCATCACTGTAACTAGTACTCCATCCATCAATTTATAAGTTATGCTTACCTTTTCCATCAACTTTGTGCAAAGCACATGCATCTTGCTAGAAACACAAGAACATGTCAGATCGCATGTGACCAAACTGATGATGCGCCAACCTAGCTACTACCCTGCTTATCTGGCGGAAAAAGCCCCGCCCTAGCATTTCCAGTCATTATTTCTATCTATCGATCGTGCCAAGGAGCAGAACCAAATGTTACAATTTATACATGTTTCTCTACTCCTACTCTAAAAGACTCAGTTGGTGATGGTGGTGTGTCTGCCATCCGTTGTTTCTGACCATTAGATCTGCATCTAACGGTTGTGAGGTAAGTTGTGGCATTTTGCAACAATAGCCCACTTCTCTGCTCCAATTTGCAGAAAACTCCTTACTATCATGAAAGCAACCACATCCCTCCCTCACCTCATCAAAACAGCCTGAGAAATATATTTTGAGTTAAAAGTAAAATATTTTTAGTGCTATATATGTATATCAAAACAAGAGTGTTTTATTTCAAGTTTGTGAACAAGTACTACTATTCTACTAGTACATTGGATCCGTCGCAACGCACGGGCACATTGCTAGTAAAACGAAAAGGTCTATCGCGTTCGCGTCGCACCCCCACACGCCCGGGAATCAGGAGTACTCCACGGCCCGTCCGGAACGCCACATAGCTAGGGAAGGCGTGTTTCCTAGCATTTTCACTTTCATGTGGGACCGTAGTTGAGCAAACCGACTATTGGCAAACGGCACCCCACCCGCCGCGTTGCAAAACAGAAACAAGGAGGGGAAGATCTAGTTGTAGCACAGAAGCCAAGAAATTTGGCGTCAGTGGCGCTTATTGATAGAGTAGGAGCATTCCGTACTACTACTCCTACTAGTACGAAGTTTGTACTACAACTAGTACTACCACTATAAAACTACTAGGTACGTGCATGGCACAACATCGTAGGAACAAAAAACGGGAAGATCCACTACTGGAATTAGCTTATTTGCCGTCTGCCAACTCTTTGTCGTCTGCTGGCTGACGGCAAAGAAGGACTTTGTCGTCAGCCACAAGAAAACGGACGGCAAATAGGCAGCGGACGACAATGGAAGGCTTTGCCATCAGCATATGTTTGTCGTCCGCTAGCGGACGACAAAGAAGCTTTGCCGTTAGCTAGCTGACGACAAAGAGGGTGGGTGGCAGGCTTACGAGGGTACCCTAACGGCCATTTCTTTGCCGTCTGCTGGCTGACAGCAAAACTTCTTTGCCATCCGCCAGTAGTCGGCAAAGAAAATGGCCGTTAGGTCGTCCGTTTCCCCCCGGCCCCACCCTACTAGTTATGCTCTTTGCCGTCTGCTAGCAGACGACAAAGAACTGTGATCTACTAAAAAGGGTCGGGCCATGCCCGCGCCCCCATGCCCCCCCCTCTCTCTCTCTCTCTCTCTCGATCTCCTCCTCCTTCACCACCCACGCCGCCGCCCTCGACCGCCACTCCGCCCCGCCGCCCCGTCCCATCACCCCACCGCGCCGCCGCCCTGTTGTGGGGAACGAGCACCTATGGGGCAGGGCCCCTTTTCGGTCCGGCAAGGGAGCGGAGGGCGCACCCAGAGCAGATTGAGGCGAAGGCACGCGGGCGATTTTACCCTGCTTCGGAGCTCTCCGGAGAGATAAAACTCCTAATGCTGCTTTGTGTTTCTATTCTGTTCTTGCTCAAGAGCGTGGGTGTGTTGTAGTGTCGAATGAGTCGAACCGAACCCGAACCCCCTCTACGTGCGCATGGGCCTCCTTTTTATAGGTTAAAGGGGTCACCGACAGGTGGCAGCGTAGGAAGAGGGGTAAAAGAGTAAAAATGGGGGTTGGTACAACCGCTACCAATAGTGCTCCCTACCTAACTCTGACGGCAGGGGACAAGGGCATTTAATGCTCGTCCGGTCGCCCAAACAGTGTAGGAAACGACCGTTAGGGGCGCCACCGATCGCCACGATGGCCTCCTTGTCATCTTCACTTGCCACCTCGCACCGCTTGCTGCACAGCTACCCGCCACGTGCACCTGCGATGGTCCTGGGGCGACACGTCATCGGATGCTCTGGAGCTCGGGTGCAGAGTGGCAGCCTTGCCGCGGCAAGCGCCTTGTCGCGGCCGTTGTCTTGTCGCACCCATAAGCTTGCCGCTCGCCGGGTCTTGCCGGGACGCGCGAAGCGTCGTGGCAAGTTTTCTGAAGTGCCTTGGTTGGCCTTCCCGGCAAGCTCCTCTTGCCGGGGTCTTGTCCTTCCCGGCAAGCTCCTCTTGCCGGGGTTCTGTCTTCTCAGCTAACACTTTGTTCTTGAATGGCAGTAAATAGGAATAGTGGAGGATCTTGGCGGACGTCCGGCAAGCCTTGCCGCGGGACGCTACGACTGCCCGTGCACAAGTTCGGGGTACTAAGGTACCCCTACTTTAGTACACCGACAGGAGCCCCTGGGCCTGGGCCATACACGGTGCCGAGCGCTGTTGGGCCAGGCTCAAAACGGGGCACGGGCACACGCGGCCTGGGTCCAAACCAAACCCACTCCGTATCCACCGCGTTCTCCCGTAACGGCACGCATCAATCGCGGCGTCGTGGGAGAGATCGTGGGCAATACTTAAATCCAGGAAATGCGTAACGTTCGCATCCCCTGCTTCTGCATCCCCGCCACGCGGCTCCCATGCACTTGGGGTCGCGGACGGTGGAAGTGGGAAACTGGGCCGTTGCGAGCGAAGGCAGCGGGTCGGTCCCAACTCCCTGCTCTTCCCGTGCCCTGATTCGCTGAGCGGGGCGGCCGAGCCCCCACCTTGCTCCTTTAAGAAGAGCGGGAGGGGGGCGCAGGAGCCCGCACTCTCTCATCCTCTCCTTTCTTCAGCTTCTGCTCCCCTTTCTCTCATTCTCCATGGAGGAAGGGAACCCTGGCCCTTCATCGGTGGCGGCGAGGGTCGTCGCCAGACAGCGCACCCCTTCCTATCCCACGCCCGTGGTGGCAGAGCCAGCCATAAGGGGAAGAGGGAGGGGGCGAGGTCGTGGACGAGGTCGAGGACGAGGTCGAGGCGCTCGGGGAAGAGGTGGACGGGGCGGCGCGCCATCTCCGCCTCCGCCGGCGGTTCCTCTCCCCACGGCGGTCCATACAGGGGACGACCCTTGCGAGTTCTTCGTCAGGCTGCGCCGGGCGCCTCGTCGTCGCCTCCGGCTTCCAGCTCCGTTTGCGAGCGCGATGGAGTTGGACCCGCCCGAGTCATTGAGACTGCACATGAGGGGCTGTGGGATCAACGGCACGCGAGTCCGCGTTGTATTCCCAGCCCCTAATGTGATGTATCTTGATCGTGGGTGGAAGACGTTCGCCCGCATCCACAGCCTGATGGCGGGGTTTACCCTCCATTTTAAGTTAATGGAGGGCGATCTCCTCTCCGTCAAGGTCTTCGAGTGCTTCGGCACTCGGGCGAAGTGCTGCGTGGACAGCTCCTCCGATAGCGAAGACTCCCCCTCGAGCAAGAGTGACGAGGAGGAGAGCGACAGCGATGATGAGGGTAGCGGGCGGCGGAATGGCGGGCCCGACTAGGTGTCGGGCGCCGCTTCGTGCGTCACCGGCGACCCCATCATCCGTGTCGCCGGCTCCTTGAACTCCCCGGGGTCGTCTCCTTGGGCGGCTGGCGTAGGGAGGCTGCGGAAGGGGAAGAGGGCTGGCGACAAGGCCGTCAAGTCGGAGTATGAGGGCGTAGTGCCCTCGACAGCGTGCTGACGTCCTGCCGCCCCGTCTTCGAGCCCTGCTTCCGGCGCCGCCATCACCGTCCAGCCTTCGGATAGCCCCCAGGATGTTCTCTTGGTGTCTTTTGGCATCTGTAGCTCGCCTAGGCGCCCCTTTTGCCCTTTTCGCCTCCTTGACCTACCTCCTGAAGAGAGGGACAGGAAAGGGATTACGGGCATCTTATCTTTTTAATTTGTAAGCCTCCGGGCCTTAGCCGCATTTAAAACTTGTAATCCTCTCTTTCATGTTTTTCATCCTCTATGGACTGTACCTGAGTGGGATGTTTTTTAATGAAAAAGGAATGCTTGTTATGTTATATCCTTTACTCAATTCCATCCTTTGTATGTTTTTACCCTACGCTTTTAGGGAACTTGCCAGTGGGAACACACTTGCCGCGAGCGCTGAGTGCGGAACATCAGCAGCCTGCCGGCGGTGTTGCTTCCGGCAAGAAACCTTGTCGGGGCTAGTTGCAGCACAATTTCATCGTTGAGCGGACTCAAAACAGATTAAGGGCGCAACTTAGCCACGAGTCGATTCCTCCGCGCACAGGTTTTCCATACAAGGCATGGTCGTTCAAGGAATATAACATAAAAATTTAAAAAAATTGACAGTGCTCAAACTTTGACAACTTAGTTTTTCTGTCGTCTGTGTCCGGCAAGGCTGTACTTCTTCGAACGGCGCCCGGTCCACACCTAGCTCCTCGATCCAATTTCTTCCGCACTTACGCAGCCTGTCGAAAGTTCTGGTCTTGAGCCCGCGCAGCACTTCAGCGTTCGCCCTCTCCGCTTGACCGTTGCTTCTCGGGTGAGCAATAGAAGCGAAGCAGATCTTGGCGCCAAGATCTTGGACGTACTGCATGAAGGTGCGGCTCGTGAATCGTGTGCCGTTGTCAGTGATGATCCTGTTAGGGACTCCGAAACGGCAAACAATTGACCTGAAGAACTTGACTCCTGACTGTGCGGTCACCTTCCTCACTGCCTCCACTTCAGGCCACTTTGTGAACTTGTCGATTGCAATGTACAAGTACTCAAAGCCCCCGATAGCTCGGGGGAAGGGGCCGAGGATATCGAGCCCCCAGACCGAAAATGGCCAGGATAAAGGGATTGTTTGGAGAGCTTGAGCTGGTTGATGTATCTGTTTGGAGTGGAACTGGCACGCTTCACACTTGGTTACTTGTGCAGTTGCATCCTGGAGGGCTGTCGGCCAGAAGAAACCTTGCCGGAAAGCTTTGCCGGCAAGTTCTCTTGCGCCAATGTGGTGACCACATATGCCTCCATGTATCTCCGCCAACAGCTCCTGTCCATCTTCCCGGGAAATGCACTTCAATTTCACTCCGTTGAATCTTCTTCTATACAGTATGTCATCGACAAACTGGTACATACTTGATTGCCGGGCTACTCTCTCCGCTTCTTCTTGTTCTTCGGGAAGTTCTCCTGTCTGAAGGAAATGGACGATCTGCTGTGCCCATGCCGAAGCTTGTGGCTCAACGACAAGGACTAAAGGCGCAAATACTGCTACGGGAACATCCGCTTCTACGGCAAGAATCTGGGATCCTGCCGGAGCGTGATGCTCCCCGGCAAGCGTGTCGGGACACAGCTTGTCGGGAGTGTCTTCTTCAACGAAACAAACCCCAGGGCTTGTCGGAGCAGACTGCTCCTCAGCACTTTCTGTGTTGATCCTGGGGACCTTCTTGACGGCGGCTTCAGGGAGCTCTGCCGGAAAATAGTCGCCAGTAACCAACTTCCTCTTCTTGCTCTGTCCAGTTGATGGTGTTACAGACGGTTGAGTCAGCTTGAGCACAAAAATCCCTGGTTCCACAGGTAACTTGAGTGCGGCGCACTTTGACAGGCCGTCTGCAATGTCATTCTGAGCTCTTGGAACGTGTTCCATCTGTAGGCCATCAAAATGTTCTTCTAGCTTCCTCACTTCATCAATGTACGCTTCCATCAATGGACTCTGATAATCTTTGTTAACTTGACGGACGACAAGCTGCGAGTCACCCCTGACAATAAGCTTCTTGATCCCAAGGTCTGCCGCGATCCCGAGTCCGGCAAGCAAGCCTTCATACTCTGCAGTATTGTTTGTTGCTTGCTCCTTGGGGAAGTGCATCTGGACCACGTACTTGAGGTGCTCTCCGGTGGGTGCGACAAGTAGCGCGCCCGCACCGGCGCCTTGCAGCGAGAAGGCACCATCAAAGTACATGACCATTCTTTGCTTGCTTCCTTGACGGGGATGCTCCTCTCCGGAGTTTCTTCATCGGGTGTTGGCGTCCATTCTGCTATGAATTCTGCCAATGCTCGGCTCTGAATAGTTGAAGTACTTTCAAACTTGAGGCCAAAGCTTGACAATTCCAGTGCCCACTCGACAATCCTGCCTGTTGCTTCTGGGTTCTGCAATATCCTCTTCAACGGAAAGCGAGTGAACACTGTGATCTCGTGTGCTTGAAAGTAATGGCGCAACTTCCTCGAGGCCATGAGAAGGCCGAAAAGCAACTTCTGCACACCAGAGTACCTTGATCTAGCCCCCTGCAGAAGGGAACTGACAAAGTAAACTGGGCGCTGCACCATTTTCTTCTGTTTCTCTTCTTGTGGCTGCGCAGATCCATCCTTGTCGGGACTAGAGCTTGTCGGGGAAGCCTCCTTCTTGTCGCCGGATTCGCTTGCCGCGGCCGCTGGCTCATCATCCGCCTCCCTCTCCGCTACTAACGCAGCACTAACCACTTGATTGGTTGCCGCCAGATATAGCAGCAACTTCTCTTGTGGCTTAGGTGCGACAAGTGTTGGAGTGGAGGACAAATATTTCTTCAAGTCTTGCAGCGCAGCCTCCGCTTCCGGAGTCCATTTCATTGGACCCGCCTTTTTCAAAATTTTGAAAAACGGCAGGGCGCGTTCAGCAGACTTGGAAATGAACCTGCTGAGAGCAGCAACACAGCCGGCAAGCGTTCGCACATCCTTGACGCGTTTTGGTGCTTCGATTTGCTCGATGGCCTTGATCTTGTTGGGATTGGCTTCAATCCCCCTCTAGGACACAAAGAACCCAAGAAGCTTGCCGGAAGGAACTCCAAACACGCACTTCTCGGGGTTCAACTTGAGATTGATCTTGTGCAGATTTGCAAAGGTCTCGTCCAAATCTTGGATCAAAGTTTCTTTGTCCTTGCTCTTGACCACTATATCATCCATGTAAGCTTCTACATTTCTGTGCAGCTGTGGCTCAAAAGCATGACTGACTACCCTTGCAAATGTTGAACCAGCATTCTTTAGTCCGAAAGGCATCCATACAAAGCAGTACGTGCCACATGGAGTAATGAATGCGGTTTTCTCTTCATCCTCTTCTGCCATGAAGATCTGATGATATCCTGAGTATGCATCAAGGAATGAAAGCAGATCACATCCTGCCGTGGAGTCGACAATCTGGTCAATGCGCGGCAAGGGAAATGGATCCTTGGGACAAGGTTTATTAACATCAGTGAAGTCAATACAAAGCCTCCACTTCCCGTTCGCCTTGCGCACGACTACTGGATTGGCTAACCACGTTGGATGGAGTACTCCTCGGACCAGGCCTGCTGCTTCCAATTTCTTGATCTCTTCAGCAATGAACTCTTGTAGCTCTACTGCTTGTTTTCTGACTCTCTGCTTGACGGGCCGCGCGTGAGGCAGACGGCAAGGTGGTGCTCAATTACTTTCCTGGGAACACCGGGGATGTCAGATGGTTGCCATGCAAACACATCGACATTCGCCCGCAGGAAAGCAACGAGCGCGCTTTCCTATTTAGGGTCAAGCGTGGCACTGATGGTGAAGGTACCACCAGTGCCGTCCTCCTTGGCGGCCACTTTCTTGGTCTCTGGTGAAGCTGTCTTTGCCTTCTTGCACTTGCCGGTGGAGCTCGATGGTGCGTCCTCGACGGTAGCGCAGCACTCCGAAGAGGTGCGCTTGCCGGAGTGGGCATCAGAGCTACTCTTGCCGGACTTGGTCTTCTTCTTCCCCCGGGAGCTTCAGCGGCAAGTGGTTTGCGTTCTGCTGCAGCTGCTGCTTCCCGGTAGATCTTGTCGGTACAGATAAGTGCATCTTTCTTGTCGCCATGGACAGAAATAACACTTATCGGACCAGGCATCTTCAGCATGTTTTAGGCGTAGTGAGAGGCTGCCATGAACTTGGCAAGCGCTGGACGGCCAAGTATCCCATTGTAGGGTAATGGGAAATCAGCAACGTCAAATGTGACTCTCTCTGTCCTGAAATTCAGCTCGCTGCCAAACGTCACTGGCAGCGTGATCTTCCCCTTCGGCTTGCTCCTTCCTGGGTTGATTCCTTGGAAGGTACCAGTCTCTTCGAGCTCGCTGTCGGGGATCTGGAGCTTCTTGAGCACCGCGGAAGAGATCAGATTCAGGCCGGCCCCGCCGTCAACCAGCATCTTCATGACCTTGAGGTTGCGGATTGTTGGCGAGACCAACATCGGCAAGCACCCGACCGTAGTGATGCGATCAGGGTGATCCTCAACATCAAATATGATGGGCGTGCTGGACCACTTCAGGGGCTTGCGCGACTCAACGGACGGTTCTGCTGCATTCACTTCCCGCACCCACTGTTTGAGTTGGCGGTGCGAGGTGTGCAGAGAAGCACCGCCGTTGACGCACAAAACCTCCGTTGCCTTCTGGAACTCCTGCTCGTCAGTCTCATCCTCCTCCATCTCATCATCTTCATCTTCGTCTTCGTCTTTGTCGCGGCCACGGGGAGGCCTATCTCCTTGCCGCTGCTTGGCCTTGCCGCGGCGCCCTCCCCGGGCGGGACGCTTCTTGCCGGATCCTCCACCACCTTCTTGGGCCTTCTCCTTGTCGCGGCGTTCGTATTCAGCTTTCTGTAGCTCTGCCATCTGCTCAACCTTCTTGCAAGCTTGGAGGTCGTGGCCCTTGGTGCGGTGGATCTTGCAGTACTGCTTGCCGGAGCCGTCCTGCTTGTCGGCGGCTACCACAGCCTCGCCGGAGTCACCAGCTTTGGCCTTCTCGGAACCGCCTCCGTTGCCGGACTGCTTAACAACTAGCACATCCTTAGCCTTCCTCTTTCTATTATTCCGCCTCCGGTTCTTCTTTGCCGGAGGGGCGTCCTCACTGTCAGATCCTTCTGCTCCTGCATTCTCTCCGGGGAGTCTCCTCCCCTCTTCAGCCCGTGCACACTTGTCGGCCAGAGCATATAGCTCGCTGACATCTCTGATTTTGCACATCGCCATCTCCTCCCTCATCCTGCGGTTACGCATGTTCTGATGGAACGTGCTGATAACCGCGGCAGGGTGGACGTCTGGGATGCTGCGCTGCACCTGGCTGAATCTCTGTATGTACTTGCGCAGGGGTTCTCCTTCCTTCTGGGCGAGCAGATGAAGGTCGCTCTCCTGGCCATGGGGTTTGTGGCCACCTGTGAAGGCGCCAACAAACTGATGGCACAGGTCCGCCCACGAAGAGATGGAGTTGTCCGGCAAGTGCATGAGCCAAGATCTGACGTTGGGCTTGAGCACCAGCGGGAAGTAGTTGGCGAGGATCTTCTCGTCGCGCCCTCCGGCAGCCTGCACCGCAATGGTGTAGACGCTGAGGAACTCTGACGGATGTATCCTGCCATCGTACTTCTCGGGCACGTCTGGCTTGAAGTTCTTGGTACTGGGCCACTGGACCTGCCGCAGCTCACGGGTGAACGCAGGGCAACCTACCACGTACGGCAAGTCGCCTGGTTCCCCTGGCGCATGCATATCGACAGCGGGCCCAGCGCGCTAGTCAGATTGACGCCGCGCTTCTCTTCAACGCTCGATGCGAGTGCGAGCGTCTTCGTGTCATCGTTCTTGGAGAACTTGGCGTTGATTGCGGCGAGCTCGCGGGTCCGACGACGTGGTGGAGTCGGTGTCGAGGTTGGCCCGACGAGTTGGCGATCTTGGCCTTCGAGGCGGGGAGTGCACGGTGGTGGCACCCCCAGCGGTCTTGTCGGCGTCGGCTTGCGCCTGGGCGTCTTGCCGGGGCTTCAAGGTGCTTGGTTGCCGGGGCTTGTCGCCGTTGGCGAAGCCGATGAGGCTCTGAATGGCGGCCCTCCAGTCGTCGATCTTGTCTGGCGCTGGAGGGTAATCTAGAAGCAGCTCGGCTCGGGCTAGCGCTTCCTCTGGAGTGTTGGGTGGCGGTGGCGAGCGACGCGAGGTGCGAGATACGCTCAAACTTCTAACGGTGTTAGAAGGAGCGACGTCTCGTCCAGGCGACCGCACTGCGCTCGTGCCGGCGTGTTGACGCGCACGTTGGCCCTGAGCGTCCCGCGACCCACCAGCTTGGCCTTGTTCCAACGTGAGTACGGTGCTAGGAGCACCGTGGCGTTGTCGATCCTGCACCCCCTGGGAGGGTTGCGGTGGATGTACAGACGTTGAAGCTTGCGGGGCCTTGTCCTTGGACCTGGTGACGACGCGAGTCCCACCGTCGGCGCCCGCTCCTCCGTCGGTGTCCACCCCACCGCCCGTTTGCTCCGGTGGCGGCAGGATAGTCGCAGACGGAGCGGCCACCTCCGAAGTCTTCTTCTTCGGTGGCATGTCGATGTAGATGTTGATGTAGCACGCGCGGACGCCGGATCAGATACGCATGACCTCGACGCCCCCCTACCTGGCGCGCCAAAGATGTCGTGGGGAACGAGCACCTATGGGGCAGGGCCCCTTTTCGGTCTGGCAAGGGAGCGGAGGGCGCACGCAGAGCAGATCGAGGCGAAGGCACGCGGGGGATTTTACCCAGCTTCGGAGCTCTCCGGAGAGATAAAACTCCTACTGCTGCTTTGTGTTTCTATTCTGTTCTTGCTCAAGAGCGTGGGTGTGTTGTAGTGTCGAATGAGTCGAACCGAACCCGAACCCCCTCTACATGCGCATGGGCCTCCTTTTTATAGGTTAAAGGGGTCACCGACAAGTGGCAGCATAGGAAGAGGGGTAAAAGAGTAAAAACGGGGGTTGGTACAACCGCTACCAACAGTGCTCCCTACCTAACTCTGACGGTAGGGGACAAGGGCATTTAATGCCCGTCCGGTCGCCCAAACAGTGTAGGAAACGACCGTTAGGGGCGCCACCGATCGCCACGATGGCCTCCTTGTCATCTTCACTTGCCACCTCGCACCGCTTGCTGCACAGCTACCCGCCACGTGCACCTGCGATGGTCCTGGGGCGACACGTCGTCGGATGCGCAGGAGCTCAGGTGCAGAGTGGCAGCCTTGCCGCGGCAAGCGCCTTGCCGCGGCCGTTGTCTTCTCGCACCCGTAAGCTTGCCGCTCGTCGGGTCTTGTCGGGACGCGCGTAGCATCGTGGCAAGTTTTCTGAAGTGCCTTGGTTGGCTTTCCCGGCAAGCTCCTCTTGCCGGGGTCTTGTCCTTCCCGGCAAGCTCCTCTTGCCGGGGTTCTGTCTTCTCAGCTAACACTTTGTTCTTGAATGGCAGTAAATAGGAATAGCGGAGGATCTTGGCGGACGTCCGGCAAGCCTTGCCGCGGGACGCTGTGACTGCCCGTGCACAAGTTTGGGGTACTACGGTACCCCTACTTTAGTACACCGACACGCCCCGCCACCCTGCCCCATCGCCCCACCACCCTGCCGCCCCATCGCTACACTGCCCCGCCGCCACGCCGCGCGCCCCGCCCCGGCTTGCCGCCACACCTCCGCCGCGGCGCCCAGCCCGCCTCGGCTCGCCACCCTGCCCCGCACCACCCCCTGCCCCGGCTTGTCGCCCCGCCCCGGCGGCGCCCTGCCCCCGCCGCCCTGGCGCCCGCCGGCTCCTCCACCACAGCCGAGCCAAGGTGAATTTTTTTTACTGTTTTTTGTGTCTAGGTTTAATTAGGTTATAGTGGTAGGATTAGGTTACAGCCATATTTAGGTTTAGATAAATAGAAGAAGAAAAAAATTGAAAAAAAGACGAAGTAGAAGAAGAGGAAAAAGGGAAAACGGAAGAGGGTTACCAAGGGGATAGATGGTGGAGCCAGTGGGTCCCACTGGTCTCTACGCCCATGCCGAGAACCCTCCGTCCGAGTGCTGACCTGTCGACCGTGCATCGCCATACCTGAGGAACAAAGAGAAAGAAGAAGAAGAAGAAGAAGAAGAAGAAGAAGAAGAAGAAGAAGAAGAAGAAGAAGAAGAAGAAGAAGAAGAAGAAGAAGAAGAAGAAGAAGAAGAAGAAGAAGAAGAAGAAGAAGAAGAAAAAGACACCCTGACCCACACCCGTACACCCCGACACTACATCCACGTCCCACAAGTGACGCCAACGTCCGGCGTCCCAAAGCAACCGTTCTCGGTGTCGATGGCGGTCGAACACCATTGCGAATTAGGGGGTTAACTAGGGGGTTCCTCTTCATAACCCGCAAGTATACGGGATAGTTGTAGCCTCTTTTGATAAGTAAGAGTGTCGAACCCAACGAGGAGCTAAAGGTAGAACAAATACTCTGTCAAGTCCTATCGGCCACTGATACGACTCTACGCCCGCTTGACGTTCGCTTTACCTAGAACAAGTATGAAACTAGAAGTACTTTGTAGGTGTGATAGGAAAGGTTTGCAAGATAATAAAGAACGCGTAAATAAAAGCTACAGGCTGTTTAGATAAAGATGCAATAAAGTAAATCTAACGAGTGTGGAAAAGTGGTGGTAGGAGTTGTGAAATTGTCCCTAAGCAATTGACTATGTTACTAGACCGATAATCACTATTGCGATTCTATTTGAGGGAGAGGCATAAGCTAACATACTTTCTCTTCTTGATCATATGCACTTATGATTGGAACTCTAGCAAGCATCCGCAACTACTAAAGATCATTAAGGCAAAACCCAACCATAGCATTAAAGTATCAAGTCCCCATTATCCCATACGCAACAATCCCCTTACTCGGGTTTGTGTTTCAGTCACTCACGCAACCCACTACAAGCGAATCATGAACGCATTGCAACACCCTACAGCGGGAATCCCTCACGCTTGCGCGAGACGGAGGACACAATAGGACAGCACCAATAATAAAACATGCAACTCAAACAAATCATAGCAATTCATCAATCACCGATAGGACAACGAAAATCTACTCAGACATCATAAGATGGCAACACATCATTGGATAGTAATATGAAGCATAAAGCACCATGTTCAAGTAGAGGGTACAACGGGTTGCGGGAGAGTGGACCGCTGGATATAGATGGGGGAAGGTGATGGAGATGTTGGTGAAGATGACGGCGGTGTTGGTGAAGATCACGGTGATGTATGTTCCCCGACGGCGTTTCGGCGCCACCGGAAGCAAGGGGGAGAGAGCCCCCTTCTTCTTCTTCCTTGCCCTCCTACCTAGATGGGAGAAGGGTTTCCCCTTTGGTCCTTGGCTCCCATGGTGTGGGAGGGGCAAGAGCCCCTCCGAGATTGGATCTATCTCTCTATTTCTGCGTTCTCGAATTCTGCCCTGGCACCGTTTCCTTTATATCTGGAGATCTGTAACTCCGATTGGATTGAAACCTTCGCCCAGATCGTTTTCCAAAAATTAGCTTTCTTGCAGCCAAAGAAGGGCATCAACCGCCTTATGGGTGGCCCACGAGATAGGGGGCCCCCCCTGGAGTGGTGCCGTGGGCCACTCTCGTGGCCACCTCGGGCATCGTTTCGCGTTGATTCTTCCTCCCAAAAATCACAAATATTCCAAAATAATTCTCCGTCCATTTTTATCCCGTTTGGACTCCGTTTCATATGGGGTTTCTGCGAAACATAAAACATGCAACAGATAGGAACTAGCACTGGGCACTAGATCAATATGTTAGTCCCAAAAAATAGTATAAAAAGTTGCCAAAAGTATATGAAAGTTGTAGAATATTGGCATGGAACAATCAAAAATTATAGATACGACGGAGACGTATCAGCATCCCCAAGATTAATTCCTGCTCGTCCTCGAGTAGGTAAATGATAAAAAAGATAATTTTTGATGTGGAATGCTATCTAGCATAATCTTGATCATATGTCTAATCATGGCATGAATATTAAGACACGAGTGATTCAAAGCAATAGTCTATCATTTGACGTAAAAAAATTAATACTTTGAGCGTACTAATAAAGCAATCATGTCTTTTCAACACAACAAGGCCAAAGCAAGCTTATCCCTACAAAATCATATAGTTTGGCCATGCTTCATTTTCATCACACAAAATGCCCCCATCATGCACAACCCCGATGACAAGCCGAGCAATTGGTTCATACTTTTTAACGCGCTTCAGCTTTTTCAAACCTCACGCAATACATGAGCGCAAGACATGGATATAGCACTATAGGTGTAATAGAATTTAATGATGGAGGTTATGTGGAGAAGACAAAAAGGAGAAAGTCTCACATCGACGCGGGTAATCAACGGGCTATGGAGATGCCCATCAATTGATGTCAATGTGAGGAGTAGGGATTGCCATGCAACGGATGCACTAAGAGCTATAAGTGTATGAAAGCTCAACAAAAGAAACTAAGTGGGTGTGCATCCAACTTGCTTGCTCATGAAGACCTAGGGCATTTGAGGAAGCCCATCGTTGGAATATACAAGCCAAGTTCTATAATGAAAATTCCCACTAGTATATGAAAGTGACAATATAGGAGACTCACTATATGAAGAACATGGTGCCACTTTGAAGCACAAGTGTGGAAAAAGGATAGTAACATTGCCCCTTTTATTTTTCTTTTTTTTCTTTTCTTTTTCTTTTTTCTTTCGGTGGGCTTCTTTGGCCCCCTTTTTTTTATTTAGGCTTGTTTGGCCTTTCCTTTTTTTTCTTTTTTTCTTTTTCTTTTTTTATGGGGCAATGCTGTATAATGATGATCATCACACTTTTATTTACTTACAACCCAATATTACAACTCGATACTAGAACAAAGATATGACTCTATATGAATGCTTCCTGGTGTACCGGGATGTGCAATGATCTAGCGTAGCAATGACATCAAAAAATGGACAAGCCATGAAAACATCATGCTAGCTATCTTACGATCATGCAAAGCAATATGACAATGAATTCTCAAGTCATGTATATGATGATGATGAAAGTTGCATGGCAATATATCTCGGAATGGCTATGGAAATGCCATGATAGGTAGGTATGGTGGCTGTTTTGAGGAAGATATAATGAGGCTTATGTGTGATAGAGCGTATCGTATCACGGGGTTTGGATGCACCGACGAAGTTTTCACCAACTCTCGAGGTGAGAAAGGGCAATGGACGGTACCGAAGAGGCTAGCAATGATGGAAAGGTAAAAGTTCGTATAATCCATGGACTCACATTAGTCATAAAGAACTCACATACTTATTGCAAAAGTTTATTAGCCCTCGAAGCAAAGTACTACTATGCATTCCCCTAGGGGATAGATTGGTAGGAAAAGACGATCGCTAGTCCCCGACCGCCACTCATAAGGAAGACAATCAAAGAAACACCCCATGCTTCAAATTTGTCACACAACGGTTACCATACGTGCATGCTACGGGACTTGCATATCTCAACACAAGTGTCTCTACAATCCACAACCACCCACTAGCATGACTCTAATATCACCATCTTTATATCGCAAAACTATTGCAAGGAATCAAACATATCATATTCATCGATCTACAAGTTTATGTAGGATTTTATGACTAACCATGTGAATGACCAATTCCTATCATCTCTCTAAATTGATATAAGTGAAGCAAGAGAGTTTAATTCTTTCTACAAAATATATGCCCACGCTCTAACAAATATAAGTGAAGCAAAAGAGCATTCTACAAATGGCGGTTTTCTATGTGAAGAGAAACAGGCAATCCAGACTTCAAATGATATAAGTGAAGCACATGAAGCATTCTATAAAGCCACACTCAAAAGATTTAAGTGAAGTGCAATGAGCATTCTATAAATCAACCAAGGACTATCTCATTCCAGCATGGTGCATAAAATAAAAGTGAAAACTAAATGCAAAAGACGCTCCAAGACTTGCACATAATGCATAAACGAAACGAATACGAAAACATACTGATACTTGTTGAAGAAAGAGGGGATGCCTTCCGGGGCATCCCCAAGCTTAGACGCTTGAGTCTCCTTGAATATTTACTTGGTGTGCCTCAGGCATCCCCAAGCTTGAGCTCTTGCCTCTCTTCCTTTTCCTCATATCGATACATCCTCGATTAGACACTTCATCCACACAAAACTTCAACAAAAAACTCGGTAAGATCCGTTAGTATAATAAAGCAAATCACTACTCTAAGTACTATAGCAAACCAATTCATATTTTGTTTTTGCATCGTTTCTACTGTAATATAGATTTTCCATGGCTTAGTACACTAATATAAATTGATAGATTCATCAAAACAAGCAAACTATGCATCAGAAACAGAATCTGTCAAAAATAGAACAGTCTGTAGCAATCTGAACATCCACCATACTTCTGGTACCCCAAAAATTCTACCAAAATTAGGAAAAATAAACGAGTTGTACAGTAAGACAGTGCAAAAGGAATCAGAACCATTTGACGTTCCAGTTAAAATGCAAAATCATGCACTACAGCCAAAGTTTCTGTCCTGCACCGTACAAACCAACAAGCATGGTAAACATCCTAAAGACAAACCTTGGCACATTATTTTTGTAATACAATGGAATTGTACAAGGGGATAATTATTTTTGATGAAAAGTTTCTGTAATTAAGATTCACAAAGTTTTTGTGAGCATGAACAAAGTTCAAGGAGCTCTCCCACTTCAACAATGATTGTCTCTCTCACTTTCACTTTCCTTTTTTCAAAAGTTTTAGGTTCCCCTCTTTATTTTTTTGTTTTTAAACTATATGAAAGCACACAACAGAAATAAATGACTCTCTAAAACTTCCGGGTTGTCTCCCTGGCAGCGCTTTCTTTAAATCCATTAAGCTAGGCATTTAGTGCTCAAGTAATGAATCAACCCGGATCCCAAGGTATATCAAAGCCAATTTTAATTAACAATGATTTGTAATTTAGTAGTGAGCACAAAGTAACATATATCAAGCAACAACGAAGTCTAACTCTCTTCCTATGCATCAGCATGTCATAAAAGAACAATTCATGCACACCAAGTAAAGGCCAATACATAGTATAAACAATTTCTTGCAATTCTATCGTATTGGAAACATAACGAGGCAGAGATGTAGTTCCTCTCTCATAATAATTTCAAATAGGAGCAGCAAGCACATGCATATTATATCTATCAAAATCATCATGTGCAATGGTAAAAGGCAACCCATCAATATAATCCTTAATAAGCACAAACTTTTCCGATAAAGTGTAGTAGGGAGAATTCAAAAAGATAATAGGACTATCATGCATGGGTGTAATAGAAACAATTTCATGTTTAACATAAGGAAATATAGCAAGTTATCTCCACAAGCATAATTCATATTGGCATCTTGGCCACAAGCATAGCAAGCATCATCAAAAAGGGATATTTCAAACAAATTCAAGGGACCATAGCAATCATCATAGCAATCATCCTTCGGCACGAAGGGGAATTAAATAATGTATGAGTTGGAGGGTTACTCTCATTAGAAGGTGGGCACGGGTAGCTAATCCACTCTTCCTCCTTTTGTTCTTCGCTCTCCTCATCATCTTTTTCATCCAATGAGCTCACTGTTTCATCAATTTCTTCTTCCATAGCTTCCTGCAAAATATTAGTCTCTTCTTGGACAGCGGAGAAGTCCTCAATATATGGTTTAACATAGGAATTAGAAGCATAATTACCATAACAATATTGAAATATGGCAAAATTTTCAGATTTGTAAAGAGTAGCATCATACTTTTCAATCAAAGAGGCAATCTCATAAGCACCTTTAAAAGCAACAAATTCTTCAATTTGTTGAACATCATAGTAATTGTAAACACCCTTAGCATACGAATATATGATTCCATTATCACTAAACAAGCATTGATAGGGTAGGTGTTTCTTAGGGTCTTCAGAACAACAAGTAAACTCATATATTTCACATAAATTCCAAGCATAGCATTGCAAACGTTGAATTTGATCCCATAATAGTTTCCCTTTTTCAGATATACGGTGTCGCACAAAACAAGCATGACCATCTAAATATTTGCCCTCAACTAAACTAGTGGGGGTTTCAGCACGAGCACAAACGGATCGAAGATGATCCAAGTAAAAAGCTTCAAGAGTGTGATAGAATTTGAGTGGTTCTTCAACCACTCGTTCAGTCGGTACACCTATTTTTTTGGTATTTTGCGTTTCCTACATAACTAAAGATAGAAAAAAACTAAGAACATCAAATAAAAATTACTTAGTGATAAAGCAAACAAGCACACACGAGAATATTCACCCCACGCTATGACTCCCCGGAACGGCGCCAGAAAAAGGTCTTGATAACAAGCAAGTATACGGGATAGTTGTAGCCTCTTTCGATAAGTAAGAGTGTCGAACCCAACGAGGAGCTAAAGGTAGAACAAATACTTTCTCAAGTCCTATCGGCCACTGATACGACTCTACACACGCTTGACGTTCGCTTTACCTAGAACAAGTATGAAACTAGAAGTACTTTGTAGGTGTGATAGGAAAGGTTTGCAAGATACTAAAGAACGCATAAATAAAAGCTAGGGGCTGTTTAGATAAAGATGCAATATAGTAAATCTAGCGAGTGTGGAAAAGTGGTGGTAGGAGTTGTGAAATTGTCCCTAAGCAATTGACTATGTTACTAGACCAGTAATCACTATTGCAATTCTATTTGAGGGAGAGGCATAAGCTAACATACTTTCTCTTGTTGGATCATATGCACTTATGATTGGAACTCTAGCAATCATCCACAACTACTAAAGATCATTAAGGTAAAACCCAACCATACATTAAAGTATCAAGTCAACTTTATCCCATACGCAACAATCCCCTTACTCGGGTTTGTGTTTCAGTCACTCACACAACCAACTATAAGCGAATCATGAACGCATTGCAACACCCTACAGTGGGAATCCCTCACGCTTGCGCAACACAGAGGGCACAATAGGACAGCACCAATAATAAAACATGCAACTCAAACCAATCATAGCAATTCATCAATCACCGATAGGACAACGAAAATCTACTCAGACATCATAAGATGGAAACACATCATTGGATAATAATATGAAGCATAAAGCACCATGTTCAAGTAGAGGGTACAGCGGCTTGCGGGAGAGTGGACCGCTGGATATAGATGGGGGAAGGTGATGGAGATGTTGGTGAAGATGACGGCGGTGTTGGTGAAGATCGCGGTGATGATGATGGCCCCCGACGGTGTTCCGGCGCCACCGGAAGCAAGGGGGAGAGAGCCCCCCTTCTTATTCTTCTTCCTTGACCTCCTCCCTAGATGGGAGAAGAGTTTCCCCTCTGGTCCTTGGCTCCCATGGTGTGGGAGGGGCGAGAGCCCCTCCGAGATTGGATCTATCTCTCTGTTTCTGCGTTCTCGAATTCTGCCCTGGCACTGTTTCCTTTATATCTGGAGATCCGTAACTCCGATTGGATTGAAACCTTCGCCCAGATTGTTTTCCAAAAATTAGCTTTCTTGCGGCCAAAGAAGGGCATCAACCTCCTTACGGGTGGCCCACGAGATAGGGGGCGCGCCCCCCTGGAGTGGTGGCATGGGCCACTCTCGTGGCCACTTCGGGCACCGTTTCGCGTTGATTCTTCCTCCAAAAAATCACAAATATTCCAAACTAATTCTCCGTCCGTTTTTATCCCGTTTGGACTCCATTTGATATGGGGTTTCTGCGAAACATAAAACATGCAACAGACAGGAACTGACACCGGGCACTAGATCAATATGTTAGTCCCAAAAAATAGTATAAAAAGTTGCCAAAAGTATATGAAAGTTGTAGAATATAGGCATGGAACAATCAAAAATTATAGATACGACAGAGACGTATCAGTTCCTCGGTGTCGATGGTACCCTAAATAGCAAGTATCGTTAGTGCGAGGTACATGTGGCCGTCGGTGTCGAATACTACATCCACGTCCCACAAGTGACACAGGGGTCCTGCGTCCAGCAGCAACAGTTCTCGGTGTCGATGGCGGTCGAACACCATTGCGAATTTGTCTGGCAGCCTCAGAGATGATGATTGAAAGCTAAGTGTTGAAACTTAAAACACCCAAACTAACTCAAGTCGGGTTGGTTGTTTGAAATTTCAAAACTTGGCTTTAATCCTTATCGCAGAGGCTGCCAGACAAATTCGCCAAGGTGTTCGACCGTCATCGGCCACCAGAACTATTGTTGCGGGACGCCGGACGCCGGCTTCACTTGTGGGATGTGGATCTAGTGTCCAACGCCGACCGCCTCATGTACGTTGCACTGATGGTAGTTGCTATTTAGTTTACCCAGGGATGAGCGGGTTAGAGGGTTCCTCGGTGTCGATGGTACCGTAAATAGCAAGTATCATCAGTGCGAGGTACATGTCACAGTCGGTGTCGAATACTTGCTATGTTACTCATCTTTCGATTTAAATATGCGGTTATTTCATTGCTGCGAGGGTCTAGTGTTCGATGAGCTCCGCCCTTGCGTTCGTTGGTGAGCACAAATGACATCTCCTCCTCCCCCCCTTCATTTGCTCTGTTCCGGTCTTCGTGCCGATGAAACTTGCTAGCTATAGGTGTCAATCATCAGTATGCGTAACCACTATGCATCTCTCGTTCGAAAGGGTTACATCTATAAATATGCATGCATTTGCATATTTATAATCGTGATTCTTTTGAATTGTCCAACGTTATCCATGGACATCCCGAGTATGTGTAGATTGGGTTCGGTTTTCCCATATGCTCTGCTCCGGATCCAATGCAGAATTTCGTCAGTGCCTCCCTATTGTTCTCCAGGTACACATCCTCTCCGCTTATTGCCGAGACGTGTATCAGGAGAACAACGAGGAGGTGCTGCCGAAATTTTGCGTCGGATTCAGAGCAGAGCATGGGAAAACGAACCCAATCTACACATACTTGGGTGGGACTAGGACCTATATTTACCTATTAGCGTGTAGGTTGCATAGCCGTAATAAAACTGACAAACTCCATTAACTGATGGATATGGTTTGCTTAATTATGTATATATATCTTGTGTGTCTAGTAGGAAGTCAATATGAATGATCGTGCATGGATGTACACCGGTTACACTAGTTAGAAAGTTTGGACCGAGGAATGGTTAACAAAAATCAAGGGGTTTGTTAGAGCCGCATTTGCAAATGGCCAGGAATTAAGCTAGTGCCCCTGTGCCCGGTGCGACAACTATAAAAAGAGGGGCCGGCTTGAAATGAGTAAAGACCTGCAGAAGTTTGGTTTTACGTCTGATTACACGGTCTGGACATTACATGGTGAGTCTGCCCAACGTGCCAGAGCCGAGGTGGTTCGTCGTTGCACCGACGAGCATGGTACCAGGACCGCAGACATGGTGCAAGACTTTGATGATGCTCGGGACTCGGAGGAGATGGAGGAATACGCAAAGGCCTTCACTGAAATGTTGGAGTCCTCAAACGTCCTCTCAACGAGCACACTGAGCTTTGTCAGCTGGATGCCATCTCACAAATAATGGCTTTGAAGGCTCAATTCAACTTGGGCAGAGAATGCTATGACGTGATGATGACAGTATTCGAACGATTTCTACCCAAAGGCCATGTGCTACCTCCAAACCTGTACCAGTCAGACAAAATCCTTGGTGCTCTTAAGATGCCCTATGAGAAGATACATGCCTATGAGAAAGGATGTGTCTTATTTAGGCTTCAGTATGAGGACTTGAACTATTGTCCCATTTTCAATTCTTCCAGGTATGTTGTGGTAGACAATGGTATGGGTGAGAAGACGCAGACCAAAATACCCGTTAATGTTCTTCGGTATATGCCAATCGTACCAAGACTTCAACGTATTTTCATGGTCGAAGAGACAGCCAGACAGATGACATGGCACAAAACGGGCAAAAGAACCGAACTAGATGCAGATGGGAATGTGATGATGGTGCCACATCAGATGGTGAAGCGTGGAAGCGCTTCGATGCATTACATAAGGAAAAAAGGCAGATCCAAGGCATCCTCGAGTCGCCGTCAGCACAAATGGGTTCAGTGTGTTTGGTTAGATGGTAGCCCCATACAACTGTTGGCCCCTGTTTGTCATTCCACTCAATCTCCCCCCAGGCAGATTATGCAAAGAAAGAACATTTACCTGACATTGATAATTCCAGGGCCCAACTATCCGGGGAAGAATATGAATGTGTACATGCGGACGCTTAAGGACGAATTGCAAGAAGCCTGGGATAATGGGTTCAAGACATACGATGCCTTTAGCAAAGAGAACTTCATAATGCGTGCCTAGTACATGTACTCGACGCATGACTTGCCGGCGTATGCGCTATTCGTTGGCTGGTGTGTGCATGGAAGGTTCCTGTGCCCCACATGCAAGGGAGCTCTTGAGTTTCGTTGGCTGACGGCAGGGCACAAGTATAGTTGCTTCGACTTGCATAGACAGTTTCTAGATCCTCGCCATAAGTTCAGGAAAGACAGGAAGAACTTCATGAAAGGTAGAGTTGCCAAACACTCTACACCACCTGCGTTGACAGGCCAACAGACCCTAGATCAGTTAAACGCTCTCGAGCCAGATCCAGAGTGTCCAGGGTATTTCAAGGGGTATAATAAGGAACACACCTGGTCTCACAAGACATGCTTCTGGGATCTGCCTTACTTCAAAGACCTCCTTTGCCCACACAACATCGACGTGATGCACACTGAAAAGAATATTGCCGAAGCCATTTTTGGTACATTGTTCGGCATAGAGGGGAAATCAAAGGATAATACTAAGGCTAGAGACGATCAAGAGGAGCTCTGTGATAGACCATTACAAAACATGCAAGAACCGAAAGGAAAGAGGAACTGGACGAAGTCAAAGGCATGGTTCAGTCCTGGAAGGCCAACTACGAAGGAAATTATTTTTTGGGTGAAAATGCATTTAATGTTCCCCGATGGGTATGCAACAAATCTAAAGAGGGGAGCGAGTCTTGATAAATTGAAAATATTTGGTCTAAAAAGTCATGATTGGCACATATGGATTGAGCGCATAATGCCGATGATGTTGTGTGGCTTCATCCCTGAGGATGAATGGCTAGTACTGGCAGAGCTGAGCTATTTCTTCTGTGTTCTTTGTGTGAAAGAACTATCGCCTGGCCTCCTAAAAGAAATGGAACAGTTGGCGCCGGAGTTGATCTGCAAGTTAGAGATGATCTTTCCGCCAAGCTTCTTTAATCCAATGCAACACTTGATTTTGCATCTCCCGACTGAGGCACGATTGGGGGGGCGTGCAAGATCATTGGTGCTACTCAGCTGAGAGGATGCAACAGACGCTTTGAGCAAAATGTAAAAATAAACATAGAATAGAAGCATCGATGACCGAGGCATTCATCACTGAGGAGGCGTCAAACTTCGTGACAGCACACTACGAAGCCAAAAATCGTCATTTGCATAATCCGAAGCCTCGGTACAATGCTGACGATCCTAAAAAGGGTCAATCCAACCTCAGCCTATTCAAATGGAATCTCGCACCATCCAGTGCTTGGAAACCAGTATCGTTGGATGTTGAAGAATGGCGGACCATTTTGATGTATCTCTTTAACAACCTAACAGAAGTGCGGCTGTACATCGAATAAGATCTCATTACATTGTTTCGCAACTTCTAATTTCTTTGAACTGCTCTTATTCCTGGATATTTGATGCAGTCGATACGTCGCCATATTCTCGTATGGAGCGGTGATCCAAAGGATTCCGTCGAAGAGTATGAGCTTCTGGCAAAGGAAGGAGGCAAATATCCCGGTTTCATCTCTTGGTTCAAAAAAACGGTAATTTCCATTAGACCCTTTCATTTCTGTGGCTAATTTGCAACTAATGCAACAATCCTTTCATATTAAACTTGTAGGCTAATTTAGAGATTACGGATGCCGAATTGAGACAAGTAGCTAATGGTTTTGACTATAAGGTCCGTTCATTTGACAATTACGACATCAACGGGTATCGCTTTCGTACCTATGGCAAAGAGCTATCTATGGCCGACCGAAAGTCTACAAATTGTTGTGTCTCTGCTATCGGTGAAGGAGGTCTCGAGTATTATGGAAGAGTTGAAGCAATTTGTGAACTTCAATTCTATGGTGAAAACCCACTGAGGGAGTCCTGGACTAGGGGGTGTCCGGACAGCCGGACTATCATCGTCCGCTGGACTCCAAGACTACGAAGATACAAGATTGAAGACTCCGCCCCGTGTCCGGATGGGACTTTCCTTGGTGTGGAAGGCAAGCTTGGCAATACGGATATGTAGATCTCCTACCATTGTAACCGACTCTGTGTAACCCTAGCCCTCTCCGGTGTCTATATAAACCGGAGGGCTTTAATCCGTAGGACATAACATCCATTACAACAATCATACCATAGGCTAGCTTCTAGGGTTTAGCCTCCTTGATCTCGTGGTAGATCTACTCTTGTACTACCCATATCATCAATATTAATCAAGCAGGACGTAGGGTTTTACCTCCATCAAGAGGGCCCGAACCTGGGTAAAACATCGTGTCCTCTCGTCTCCTGTTACCATCCGCCTAGACGCACAGTTCGGGACCCACTACCCGAGATCCGCCGGTTTTGACACCGACATTGGTGCTTTCATTGAGAGTTCCTCTGTGTCGTCGCCGATAGGAAGGATGCCTCCACCCGTCTTCAAGGACGGTATTTTCGCCAAAGGGGCCTTGGCCGCCGGCCAAACTATCCGGCTAGGTGGTTTTCTTATGACCGCCTGTCCGGCCACTGCTTCGACAATGACTTCTCAAGTCGTCAAAAGCATCCTTCACGTCAGCTTGGAACTTGCCGAGCGGCTGGATCCAATAGAGCTCTCGTCTGTCAACGAGCTCTTGGATCGCATCGCCGCCCTGGGAGTCGCTACGGACTACAATCAGATTGGGCTTAAAACCGATCTGAGAGAGATTAACTCTCCCCAGGTCACCCACCACGTCGAAGTGGTAGAGGAACAATGCGGCGACTCTTCTCCTGTATTGAAAACTAGTCATGTCCGGGCTCCCGAACCCTCCATGCCGGATTTCCGCGAAGGGACGGACTTCGATCAAGCACTGAACTTAAAGTCAGGCATCGGACCGGACTCGTTGGACAACGTCTAGCAATCCAAGCTTCCAAATTTGGAAACTTCACGGCCTTCAAGCCTCGATAGGGGTAGGGTTCCGGACTTTAATCCACCCACCCGTCCAGATATATGCGATCTATCCCTAATACAGCAAGAGCCCGCTGAAACAGTACATCACTACTGGGCCAGATTCCTCCTGGTTATGGACAGGATAAAGGACTGTCGAGAGGAAAACGCAATCTCAATCTTTTGCAATAATTGCACGGACAAGGGAATATTGAACGCCATCTGCCGTCGTGAAATTACACGCTTCGCCGATCTGGCGTCCATAGTACGGAAGTACTGTGCGATGGAGAGTTTCCGGAAAACCGAAAACCAGTTTTGGGACAATCCGGCCCCGAATACAACCCTAGTCTGCAACAAAAGGGTGCATCACACTCAGGCCCCAGATACAAAAAACAAAAAGCAAAAACCCCATAGAGGGCACGGTACCGTACTGGAGGGATGGCTTAGCAGACCCTGTAAACTTCACAGTACAGAGGGCGTCGTCCCAACACATAGCCTTCGAGCATGTTGGATATTACGGCAGGTGGCCAAAAGTGGCGAGGAGCTTCTCGCCCCGGAAAACCACTCCAACAATACCGGTACGGTATCAACAGTCTTCAAGACCTTCGCATCAAATAATATGCGGAAACGAACAATCCGCGGCCTCGCCGAAGTCTACCAAGTAGCAACAACAAATCCATGGAGCGACACAGCCATCACCTTCAACGCCAGCGACGAACCTAAATTCCGAACAGCCCGAGCACCAGCCGCACTGGTGCTTAGTCCTATAGTGGACGGCTTTCGACTTACAAAGGTCCTCATGGATGGCGGCAGCGGACTAAACCTCATTTACGAGAAAACTCTTCAAAAAATGGAAATAGACTTGAGCCGCATTGAGCGAAGCAGCACAACCTTCAGAGGAATAATCCCTAGCCGGGAAGCACGCTGCACCGAACACACTCGATGTGGTGTTCGGCTTGCCGGATAATTACAGATCCGAAGAAGTCACGTTCCAAGTGGCCCCGTTCAACAGAGGATATCACGCTATATTAGGACGAGAGGCATTCACAATTTTTCAAGCCGTACCCCATTATGGGTACATGAAGCTCACAATGCCTGGGCCCGGCGGAATAATCACTCTCGTTAGTGATCCGGACACAGCACTCCGCGCCGAAAACAAGACAGCCGTATTAGCCCTGGAGGCACTATCCGAAGCCCTAGCGGTAGAGGAACTCACCGCGCTGCGCTCTACTGTAAATAGGGACGACGTGATACTCGATAAGAGATCCAAGTCCACCTCCTTTAAACCAGCGGACGAAATAGTAAAATTCCAGGTCCATCCAACGGACCCAACAAAGACGGCCTCCATCGGGGCGCAATTGAACCCTGATGTAGACGCTGCACTGCGAGAATTCCTTCGGGAAAATTGGGACATTTTCGCCTGGCACCCCTCGGATATGCCCGGAATCCCACGCAGATTGGCAGAACACAGCCTAAACATCCTAAAAGGATTCAAGCCAGTCAAACAGGCTCTTCGACGATTTTCTGAACCCAAAAGACAGGCAATGGGAGAAGAGCTAGCCAAACTATTGGAAGCCGGATTCATCAGAGATATCAAACATCCGGATTGGCTAGCAAACCTGGTAATGGTACCAAAGAAGGACAAATCCTGGCGCCTATGCGTCGATTTTAAAGACCTCAACAAGGCCTGCCCAAAGGATCCCTTCCCCCTCCCTCGCATCGACCAGATAATCGATGCTACTGCAGGGCACGATTCATTGTGCTTCCTTGACGCATACTCCGGCTATCACCAAATCAAGATGGCGGAAGCGGACCAAGCCGCAACGGCATTCATCACTCCATATGGACCATTCTGCTTCAACACGATGCCCTTCGGACTTAAAAATGCCGGCGCAACATATCAGCGCATGATTCAAACATGTCTGGCCACCCAGATCGGCAAAACAGTAGAGGCATACGTAGACGACGTAGTCGTCAAAACCAAACACGTCGAAACTCTAATAGACGACTTGAGGCTCACATTCGACAACCTCAGAGCATATGACATCAAGCTGAATCCGGAGAAATGCGTTTTCGATGTACCAGCCGGAAAACTCCTGGGCTTCATTGTATCCGGTAGAGGAATTGAAGCAAACCCAGCCAAGATCCGAGCTCTGTCACAGCTAGATATCCCAAAAGACCTCAAGCAAATACAAAAATTGACCGGATGCGTGGCGGCTCTAAGACGCTTTATCTCCCGTCTAGGAGAAAAGGCATTGCCCCTCTATCACCTCCTTAGGCGCACCAAACACTTCGAGTGGACGGATGCTGCCACTGCCGGACTCGAACAAATAAAGGCCATATTGGCAACAAATCCGGTCCTGGCTGCGCCCAACCTGGGCGAACCAATGCTGTTATACATCGCGGCAACACATCAAGTTGTGAGCGTGGTACTCGTCGTCGAACGAGAGACAGAAGGGCATAAATTCCCTCTTCAAAAACCAGTGTACTACGTCTCCACTGTGTTAACCCCCTGCAAGTCCCGTTACCCGCACTATCAAAAGATAGCGTATGCGGTGTTCATGGCATCCCGGAAGCTCCAACACTACTTTCAAGAGTGTTCAATAATGGTGGCTTTCGAAGTACCACTCAACGACATTATAAACAACCGCGACGCGACGGGCAGGATTGCAAAATGGGCCATCAAGCTCTTACCATTCGATATAACTTACAAACCTCCGCGAGCTATAAAGTCACATGTCTTGGCTGACTTTGTCGCTGAATGGACCGAAGCCGAACTCCCTAAAGAGTACGGCGCATACTCCAATTGGATTATGCACTTCGACGGCTCTAAAATGTTGGCTAGACTGGGGGCTGGCGTCGTATTGATGTCCCCAACTGGGGACACAGTCCAATACGTACTTCAAATAATGTACACAGACTCCAACAACGCAGCCGAATACGAGGCCCTTTTACATGGTCTCCGGATGGCAATCTCCATGGGCATTCAACGCCTAGAGGTGCGCGGGGATTCAAACCTTGCAATATCCCAAATAAATGGAGACTTTGTCGCCAAGGATCCAAAAATAGTAGCATATCGCAACGCTGTCCTAAAAATGTCAGCTCGGTTTGAAGGACTTGAATTCCATCACGTAGCCCGAGATAATAACCAAGCAGCCGACGTACTGGCATGCATCGGTGCAAAACGTGACGCTGTCCCTCCAAACATCTTCCTGGAACGGCTCTTCAAGCCATCCGTACTATGGGAAGAGGAGTCCGGAAATGACAAACCGGAAAAAACCGCGCCAACCGGCGATTCAGCCGATGACACAACACCTTCAGCCCACGACATAATGGCAGTAATCGCCCCGTGGACAGAAGCATTCCTAGCTACTTGCTTAGGCAGGAACTTCCCGAAGACCAAAATTAGGCCCGCTGCATAGTCCGGCGATCTAAAGCCTACAAGGTCCATGAGGGAGAACTTTATAAGAAAAGTACAACCGGAGTCCTTCAAAGGTGTATCTCCGAAGAGGAAGGGTGAAACCTCCTGGCTGAAATTCATGCCGGACTAGGCGGACACCAGGCAGCAGCTCAGGCCCTTGTAGTAAAGGCATTCCGTACAGGATTTTATTGGCCGACGGCCCGGGCAGATGCTCAGGACTTAGTCCAAAGATGCGTCGGTTGTCAGCTCTTTGCTAATCAGAGCCATATGCCACCCACCGCCCTCAAAACTATACCCATTACCTGGCCGTTCGCGGTCTGGGGGCTTGACATGGTTGGACCCCTTAAAGGGGGAACCCACAAGAAAAGGTACCTATTGGTCATGGTGGACAAATTCACCAAATGGATAGAGGCCAAACCAGTCAAAACGGCAGAGTCCGGACCAGTGATAGACTTTATATCCGGGGTAGTACACCGTTACGGTGTCCCCCACAGCATCATCACCGATAACGGCACGAACTTCACGGCCGACAAGGTTAAGTCATGGCGCAAAAACATGGGCATTAAGCTCGATTACGCTTCAGTCTATCATCCTCAAACCAACGGTCAAGTGGAACGAGCAAATGGTCTAATAATGAGCGGCATCAAACCCAGACTAGTGCGGTCACTTACGAAATCTGACACGCACTGGGTAGAGGAGCTCGACTCCGTGCTCTGGGGGCTGCGGACAAAGCCCAACCGTACTACCGGATTCACACCATTTTTTATGGTATACGGCGCAGAGGCAGTTCTGCCATGCGACATTATTCATGACTCACCTCGAGTACGCATGTATGAAGAAAGAGAAGCCGAGCTGGATCGGCAGGACAGCTTGGACGCATTGGAGGAAGAACGCGACGTTGCCAAGGCTCGTTCCGCATTCTATCAGCAGCAGGCTCGAAGATATCAAAGAAGAGAAGTACGGGCCAAGACTTACAACGTTGGCGAACTAGTTCTACGCCTGTCGGACAAGAAAAAGGACAAGCTCAAGCCCAAATGGGAGGGCCCCTTCATTATCGATCAAGTCCTGACCAGCGGAGCGTACCGTCTACGAAATGCATCGGATAACCGACTCGAGCCGAACCCATGGAACGCAGCCCGCCTCCGAAGATTCTATGCCTAGCGCTGGACTAAGAGTTCGTCCCCTTCCCCCGTCCAAATTTTTACACTTCAGCCGTCTTTTGTTTCTCTTTCTTCCCTTAACCATTCTACTAAAAAGCCCTTAGGGGACTACTTGCGCATTTTCGCATACACTTGATGTGCCATCCGCACTCATTATACCTGGGGGCTTCTTTAACAGAAGCTTAATTATAAGGGCTTCATGCCCAGCACATGTGTCAAGCTTCCACATGTACCTTTTATTCACCATTATATGCATCGATATGACTTAAGTTTTAGCCAAGCTGGGTTGCCTGGCTCCTGTGCTTACCCCTACGTTCCCGATTGTTCGGCTAGGAGGTAAAGGGAGCACCTCTGCGGTTGTTACTGCCGGGTCAGCCGGATGTGTACCTCAGACTGGGTGAAGCCGAAAGCTAGCGTTCTTAAGGGAATATTCGGTCGGTGACTTGAAAGATGATTTTTTACCTACTTATTTATCTGCCCCCAGATGTTTTTCTGCTTTTTTCGCAGTTCGGACATGCACTTTAGGGCATGCCTCCCAGGGAAAGGAACCCTTAAAGGAACTATTCTCCCTGGAAGATGTTTCTTACTATCCATGTAATATAACATAACTAGTTGGGCACTTGTCTGACAAAGCACTAATGACCCCTACGCCTGGTCTCCATGCATACCCCGGTTGTTTCTTAACCGAGGAGGTATTCGGACACATTCCGGACTCTAGGGTCCGGAGGTTGAAGCGAAAAGGTCGGCAAAGACAAATGATCTACAATCCGGTTAGAAGGCATTTCACATGTCATTTTAAAATACATTGTCAAATCTACTGACTGTATTCCTCCTCAATCCCGTCTAACAGGCTGTCTAATTTACAGTCCCGTTGGGAAAACTTAGCGGCCAACTCTACTTGGCCGTATACTAAACTCACAGGGATCTCCTTCCCATCGGGCCCCACAGGTCCGACCTCGGCCATGTGGTTGGGATCCGCCTTCCTGTACCGCGTCTTCACCATGGACCAAGCCTCCCAGGCACCTTGGCGGCAGGCCGAAATCTTCCACAAACGGAAGCGCTGCCGCACTCCCTGAAGCTTCTCCGCAAGCTCCCCAAGGCCTTTGGGTAGGGAGAGGGCTGGCCATAAAGCCTGGATGACGTCGTTCATTGCCTGCCGAACTCGTTCGAGCAGCTGCAACAGCTCGGGAAGTTGATCACCCGTCGATACGGGCATCTCCTCCGCAGGGCGACCTGTGAGTATACCTACAAGACATATTTTGTCAATTGACTTCCTCGCCGAACTCTTCTTTTCAAAGGAGTCCGCTCAAGCACTTACTATAGATGCCATGACGAAGCCGCTGATTCTCCTTAACGGAGCCGGACAGCTCGGCCCGAACGCCTTTCAGCTCGTCTCCAAGCTGGGCGTGGGCATCCTGGAGCTTGTTCCTTTCCTGTTGCACTTTATTCAGCACCCTCTCGCCGGCCTTCAGCTGGCGTAGTAATTCTAGCCTATCCAGATCTTGTCCGGCAGCACCTGCAATGTCATTATTAGACTTGCGCGCACGCCGCACAGCGCTTATATTTTTCAAAAAAAAATGCGTTACCAGGAGGGGCCTCTGTGCTTCCCCCTGCGGCAGCAAGTGCGGCCTCAAGCTGGGTCTTGCACTCTTGCAGCTCCTGAGACAGTTGGGTATTCTTCTCAGTAAGATCCTGCGTTTCAAATGATCCTTAAATCAGTTAACATAACTACTTTAAGTCTCGGGGGCTACTGGCATATATAGCTATTAATTTCTCTTACCCGTATGTCTTTTACATATTGCTCTGTGGCTCTGGTAAAACCATCTTGAGCAGCACGGAGGTGCGCGTCCCCTGCGTTAAAGGCATTCAATGCCTCAGGGGAGAAGCACGCGTCGCGAAATACTGTCCGGCTGCGCCTATGGTTCATGGCGCTCTCCACCTCAGACTTGGTGGCGGACAGTCCGTCGGCATCTTCCGTTGGAGGAGTGTCCGGCTCGCGCCTTGCGCTCGCCTCCCCCTCCGGACCAGGTGCTGGAGCCTGGGTGGTAGAGGTTGGATTAGCAACCTCCATGCCCGCAGTTCGGCGGGCGCTTTTTCTCCTACAAAAGTCATGAGCACTCAAACGCTTCCTAGGGACGTTGCTCTGAATAATGAACTGTGAGCTATACCTTTGCGGCGATGTTTCAGTCCGCGCCGCGCTCCTCTTCCGCCTGCTGGTCCGGACTGGCCTTTGTTGGTCAGCCGCCGCGGGCTCGGCTTCCCGCCCCGGAGGCGCTTCCTGCAAAACACCATCGTATGCGAAGGTCAGAGATGAGCGAGGAAGAAACAATGGTGTCGGGACTTCGGTCACAATCACCTGGGAAGCCAGATATAATCCGGGGTAGTCAGCCGTAATGGCGACTAAAGCATTGTCCATGTTGAGTTGGTGGAACACCCCGTCGATTAGCTCCACCTTTATGTTCGGATCCTCTTCGGAGGCCGGATCCTGGGATCTCTCTGGATCCTCGGGTTGCGGAGCTGGACTCACCATGTCCTCCACGATCCAACGCAGTTCCTGCGTCGAAGACATAATATAAGAAGCTTAAACTTTGAAAACATGGGTCGGGCCCTTAAAGTGTCCGCTTACCCAACGCTGAGGGTTATTCATGGAGAACCCGTTCAACGGGTTCGTCTGGAGAAAGTCCTCCTTCTCCCCCTTGTACAGGCTGGACAGGATCGTCACCAGATCCTCGGCCGAATCCGGTCCTTTGCGGCCATGACGGGTGGCGTCGTCTTCCCTGTTGAAATCCCACATGGGGTGGCCCCTGTATTGCAGTGGCTGCACCCCCCGCGTAATGCATGTTGCCATGACTCCAATCATGGTCAACCCGGAATGGGCCAGTAATCTTATTCGGCCCATCAGATAATGGACGCTCTTGTCTTCCTCCAGTTGGGGGCTCCGCGGGCGCCAACTAAGGCGTTTCTTCAGAGGAGCAGTGCTGAACTCCGGGAGGCCGACCCGGACAGGGTCCGGCAGCGGAGCGTCTTCTATGTAAAACCATTCCGAAGGCCAGTCTTCGGACGCCTTCTTAGGGGTTCCGGATGGATATCCGGTTCCGGCAATGCGCCATATTTCGGCGCCGCCCACTTGATATATAGACCCCTCGTGAGAACGGGGTACGAGGCAGAACAACCTCTTCCACAGTGCAAAATGGGGCTCGATGCCCAGAAATAGCTCGCAAAGAGCTACGTAACCCGCGATATGCAGGATGGAGGTGGGTGTAAGGTGATGGAGCTAGAGTCCGTAGAACTCCAGGATCCCGCGGAGGAACGGATGGATAGGAAATCCGAGTCCCCTTATCAGATAGGGGACGAAGTATACCCGCTCCCCTTTGTTGGGACTTGGGGTAGCCTCCGCTTGCTTCCCACCTTGGTAGGTGGCCAGCCCGGCTCGGACCGGAACCATGAAGGCCGGTGGGAGATATCCCCCCACTTGGAGCTTCACCAGCTCATTGTGCGGAACAGAGCATCTCCTCCAATCTCCTGGCAGAGGGCTGGGAGCGCGAGAAGAGGAGCCGCGTCGACGGTCCATGATGGAATGGATTCTGGGTCAAAGGCGCTCCAATGAGTATTCGCGGAAGGAGGATGGTGTGATTTGGATCTGGATTTTTGCCTCTCTTATAGGCAGATTATTTGCACGGCTGGGTGGTAAAACATAAAAGATACCCTGGCTTTTCGCATTCGTGTGACGCGTGGAAGAAGGCCATTATTGGGCGTGGAAGCCAAGAAGCACAACATTGATGAGGAAGACGGACACTGTTTGGCAGGTACATGGAACTTAAAAGGAGAACCCGCCTTGCAACACCGAAGACTATATACGCGCTGGATTTATCGTCATTGAAGCCTGGTTCGGGGGCTACTGAGGGAGTCCTGGACTAGGGGGTGTCCGAACAGCCGGACTATCATCGTCCACCGGACTCCAAGACTACGAAGATACAAGATTGAAGACTCCGCCCCGTGTCCGGATGGGACTTTCCTTGGCGTGGAAGGCAAGCTTGGCGATACGGATATGTAGATCTCCTACCATTGTAACCGACTCTGTGTAACCCTAGCCCTCTCCGGTGTCTATATAAACCGGAGGGCTTTAGTCCGTAGGACATAACATCCATTACAACAATCATACCATAGGCTAGCTTCTAGGGTTTAGCCTCCTTGATCTCGTGGTAGATCTACTCTTGTACTACCCATATCATCAATATTAATCAAGCATGACGTAGGGTTTTACCTCCATCAAGAGGGCCCGAACCTGGGTAAAACATCGTGTCCCTCGTCTCCTGTTACCATCCGCCTAGACGCACAATTCGGGACCCCCTACCCGAGATCCGCCGGTTTTGACACCGACACCCACCAAACGTCGTAGTCTTCAGATGTTATTGGTTCCAGCCCAGGGAGACTAGAAGGACTCATGAACATATAGGGCTAGTCGAAATCAAACAAAGCACCCATTTGGATGTTCCCGATGTCTATATTACGGCTCAATAGGCAACCCGAGTTTTCTATCTACCTTGGACCTGTCAAAGTGATCCAAAGCTCAGTGGCTGGGATGTCGTTTATGAAGTGCTGCCACCTGTTAGACCACCTCCTCCCCATGAAGAGGATTATGAACCTCACATTAACCAAGACACATATGACGAAGGAGAATTCTTCCAAGAAACACGTCTTGCCAAAAAACATTTCAAGAACCGCTCTACTCCACCCCAGAACATTGAAGTAGACAACAATAGTGAATCCTACTTCACCCCTGAGCCGGAACAAGAAGAGCCGGAAGAAGAAGAAGTTACTGCTGCAGATGACCTTTCAATGCTTGAACGATTACGTAAAGGTGGCCTTCCACATGACGATGCATTTATTAATGATGATGATGAGCACGTCATTACCGATAGCGATGATGATGATGCATTTATTAATGATGATGATGAGCACGTCATTACCGATAGTGATTATTAGGTATTCAAATTTTTATGTTGTACTTGATTTATATAGTTATTTGTATGATTGTATGATTTATATAGTTGGTATGTATAATTTTCTTACTTTGTATGATTGTTTCTTATACATAGTGCCATGGTCTTGATGTCCGTCCCTGTCGGCCCTCGCCCGCTTTATGATTCGGATGTAGTAAATTCTCTTTCATAACTATTTGTCGCATTTCACATTTATGACAATTATGGCCATCAGGTTGACATAGAGATATTTTAATCTAGGAGGTATGTGAATCAAAATTTGAAACCGACCCTCTTGTCGAGAAGTTAAATTTAGTTGAAAAAGAAAATGAGTATTTGAAAGGAAAAAAATTAAAAGAATTGAAGAAGAGAAGATGACATTGGAGTTGTATGTTGCCGATGTCATCGATGATCACAAGATGAAGATGAATGCAATGCGCTTGAAGATGGATGCAATGCGCCTGAAGCTTAAGAAGATTAGAAATGCCATTGATAATGAGGCTTGGTATCATTATGCTGTTGGATCAATTGTTACCTTAGTTGTGATCTTCATCATATTTGTTGTGATGAGGGTAAGTTTTCTCTAATGTTTTGCTTTACAAATGGATACTTAGCTTATTTTCCTCCTAAATGGCACAATTACCTAAGTTAGATAAAAAATGAGCTATACTTAGCTTATTCAGTTCATTTATGACATAATTAGCATACTTAGGTAAAAAATGGCATGATAATCTTTGTTACCTCCAAAATGATATAGACTTAGCTTATTTTCCTCAAAAATGACATAATAACCTTACTAAGCTCCAAAATGACCTATTTACCTAGCTTAGCTCTAAAATGACCTACACTTAGCATTTTTACCTAGCTTAGCAATAAAATGGCATTTTTACTTACCTTAGTTAGAAGAAGAAGAAGATAAAGAAGAGGAGAGGAGAAAAAGAAAGAGAAGAAAAAAAATCTTCTTCTTCCTCTTCTTCTTCTTCTTCTTCTTCTTCTAACTAGTCTTCTTCTTCTAACTAGTATTCTTCTTCTTCTTCTAACTTTCATCTTTCCCAATTTGCAGATTTGCTTTACATGAGGAAGGCTCGGATTCATGGAGTGTACTATTCTTCTGGTGCTTCCTTGTTGCTTATGAAAACTTGTTTGTATATGTATGTCTATATGGATATGTTGTTGGAAACTTGTTTGTGGTTATGTATATGTGGATATGTTGGACTTTGTTAAACTATGTTGTTGGATTTGATGAAATATGTTGTTGGACATGCTATTGGATATGTTGGATATGTTTGCATGTATATCTGTGTTTGAAACCATGTCTAATTAATTGGATTAGAATAAAAACAGGGGATGTATAGCCTCTTTGCCATCCGCTAGCAGATGACAAAGAGGACACGTGGCAGTCACCTGTGCAAACTGGGAACGCTGGCTGCCTATTTGGTCATTTTGCCATCTGCAAGCGGACGGCAAAGTGACCAAATAGACCTGGCAAACAGGGCCATCTATGTTGTCTGCTAGCAGACGGCATAGCTGGCCATGTGGTAGCTTCCTAGTGCTGCCCTAGCTAAGCTCTTTGCCGTCTGTCAGAGAACGGCAAAGAGCGCCGTTAACCCCCTAACGACCCTCACCCCACACCACTGACGTCCGTCGTCGTTGACGTTCACTGGCCTTAGATGGCGGGCGGCACAATCCTTTGCCGTCCGTTTCTGCGAAGCGGACGGCAAAGGACTTTGCCGTCCGGGATCTGTGCCTTTGCTGTCCGCCATGGCGGACGGCAAAGAAGCTGATTCCAGTAGTGATCTTGTTTTGGGTGATTTATCTTTTTTCAGTCAACGTAGTACTCCACTAAATATGATGTGGGGGCACCCATGAAGCTTATGTGGCTTGGTTGCATGGCTAGGAAAGGCTAGAGAAAAATAAATAGATAATGTGTTTAGAGTGCACTCCACTAAATAGATATACTTTGGATCCATTGCAATGCACGGGCCGGCACGTTGGTAGTAGTAAGAAACAAATTCTGGGTTTTGCATGAGTTCATACTGCGGGAGCACCACAAGGCCGGCCACAGGATTTACATTTCCCTCTCGGGGCCCACGGGACCGAGCTTCAGTGGCTTAGTATAACGGCCTATGAGTCAATGACATGTGGACCTTAAATGCGGCTGGCCCATATGTCATTCTCATGGTGGTGGTGTGGTTCGCGACTCACTCGTTCGAGATGAACCGGCCGGTGGTGGCGTGGCCGTGGCGAGGGTACCACAGCTGGGCGTCGGGGCCTTACGAGGCGTAAATGGACACACCGGCAGGTACTACCTGTAGTACATAAGTACTCCAGCTAAGGAGTGATACCCAGGATGAAATGTGTCACAGCCATTGGATGAAAATTTGATGGTGCGGGAGTACGGATCGGAGCACAGGAGCGGAGCAGGCAAACCGCGTCCAATCGGGTGTGGCTGTGGTAGAAACTTGATGGTCGCCGTAGTTCAGCTAGCCCGCATGTCATGCACACAAAGACAGAGGAGCAGTGGGGCCAAGAGGGATGAGGCACACGTCGGAGGGACGTCGTGCCGTGGGTTGGAGCGGCGTCATGGGAATAGCGTGTGGCAGTGGTAGAAACATGATAGTCGTTGTGGTTCAACTTCCATGGACAAGCTATCATGTTTGCTGACACATGCATTGCATATCGCTCACTGCAAGGAACAGTAGTAGAGAAAACTTGTTCCAAAGATACCATTTTCCGATAAAATTCTAGAGATATCATTAGTTTTTACACATGGGATTACTCCTGCAAGGGTCAATCACAACAGGTGTTCTGGAAAAAAAATGCATCTTGATGTTCCCTGCAATGCACGGGCATCTTGCTAGTTATAGAAGAAACCCACATGGGCATCTTGCCGTAGGGTGTGCCACCGACCCAAACTCATTTTTTCAGACGCTTAAGTGCACCAGATGTCGTGCCATGCTAACAAATGTAAAAAAACAACTCCAATTTTTTAAAAACATGCTATCTTCAAACTAGCCACACCCGTCCCTCACCTCATCAAAACAGCCCGAGGAATAAATTTTGAGTGAAGCATGATTTATTTTTACTGATATATGTATATCAAAACTAGAGTGTTTATATTTTAAGCCCGTGAACAAGTATTATTCTACTAGTTTGGATCCATTGCAACGCATGGGCCGACACATTGGTAGTAGTAGTCTCTATCTCTACTCTTATAAAAACAGAGTTGTTGATGATGGTGTGCCTGCCATCCTGCAATATAGGCCTCCCGATTTATATCTAACGGATGGGAAGGAAACTATGGCAATTTTGCAAAAAGATACCCACACCCCTCTCCACATTTGCAAATATGGCCTTCCCTCGTTCATCCTTTTCTCCCACAAGATAAACTACTTAGACAAATGCATCTTGATGTTCCGTGCAACGCATGGGCATCTTGCTAGTCTACTACTCTTATAAAACATAGAGTTGGTGATGATGGTGTGCCTGCCATCCTACAATATAGGCCGTTCGATTTATATCTGACGGATAGGAAGAAAAGTATGTCAATTTTGCAAAAAGATACCCACACCATCTCCACATTTGCAAATAAGGCCTTCCCTTGTTCATCCTTTTCTCTCACAAGATAAACTACTCATACAAATGCATCTTGATGTTACGTGCAACGCATGAGGATGTTTCCTTGGGGGTCTCTCCAGCGTGGCGTGGCCGTAGTTGCAAGTTGACGCCTGAGGGAGTCCTGGATTAGGGGGTGTCCGGATAGCCGAACTATCACCTTTGGTCGGACTCCTGGACTATGAAGATACAAGATTGAAGACTTCGTCCCGTGTCCGGATGGGACTTTCCTTGGCGTGGAAGGCAAGCTTGGCGATACGGATATGTAGATCTCCTACCATTGTAACCGACTCTGTGTAACCCTAACCCTCTTTGGTGCCTATATAAACCGGAGGGTTTTAGTCCGTAGGACGAACAACAATCATACCATAGGCTAGCTTCTAGGGTTTAGCCTCTCTGATCTCGTGGTAGATCTACTCTTGTACTACCCATATCATCAATATTAATCAAGCAGGAGTAGGGTTTTACCTCCATCGAGAGGGCCCGAACCTGGGTAAAAACATTGTGTCCCTTGTCTCCTGTTACCATCCGCCTAGACGCACAGTTCGGGACCCTCTACCCGAGATCCGCCGGTTTTGACACCGACATCGGTGCTTTCATTGAGAGTTCCTCTGTGTCGTCATCTTTAGGCCCGATGGCTCCTCCGATCATCAACAACGATGCGGTCCAGGGTGAGACTTTTCTCCCCGGACAGATCTTTGTATTCGGTGGCTTTGCACTGCGGGCCAATTCGCTTGGCCTTCTGGAGCACATTGAAAGCTACGCCCCTGGCCATCAGGTCAGATTTGGAAGTTTGAACTATATGGCTGACGTCCGCGGAGACTTGATCTTCGACGGGTTCGAGCCACAGCCAAGCGCGCCGCACTGTCACGATGGGCATGATCTAGCTCTGCCGCCAGACAGTGCCTTGGAGGCCGCACCAGTGTCCGCTCCGACCCTTAGCTCGGAGCCGACCACGCCGATCGAGGACGGGTGGCTGGACACCGCCTTGGGGGCTGCTATCTCTATGGCGATTGAGACAAACACCAACCCTGTCCTTTTCGAAGCTCGTGACTCCAAGGTGTCGGACTCCTCTCCGGACTCCGAACCTTCCGCGCCCCTGCCAATCGAATCCGATTGGGCGCCGATCATGGAGTTCACTGCCGTGCACATCTTTCAGCGCTTGCCCTTTGGCGACATCCTGAATCCCCTAAAGTCTCTCTCTTTATCAGGAGAGCCCTGGCCAGATTATGGTCAGGAAGGTTGGGATGCGGACGACGAAGAAATTCAAAACCCACCCACCACCCACTTCGTAGCCATTGTCGATGATTTAACCGACATGCTCGACTTCGACTCCGAAGACATCGACGGTATGGACGACGATGCAGGAGACGACCAAGAACCAGCGCCTACAGGGCACTGGAAGGCCATGTCGTCATACGACATATACATGGTGGACATCCCAAACGATGGGAATGGCGATGGAACAACGGAGGATGACCCCTCCAAGAAACAGCCTAAGTGTCGGCGTCAGCGGCGCCGCTCTAAATCTCGCCACAGCAAAAACGGCGATTCCGGCACCGGAGATAATAACACCCCGGACAGTGCCGAAGACAACCCCCTCCAGCAGGATTCAGCACAGGAGGATGGAGAAGCCAGCCCTCATGAGAGAGCGGCAGACAGAGAGGTAGAGGAAGATAATTACATGCCTCCCTCCAAAGACGAGTCAAGCCTCGACGATGACGAATTTGTCGTGCCTGAGGATCCCATCAAACAGGAGCGTTTCAAACGCAGGCTTATGGCCACGACAAGCAGCCTAAAGAAAAAGCAGCAACAGCTTAGAGCTGACCAAGACTTGCTAGCTGACAGATGGACCAAAGTCCTTGCGGGTGAAGAGTATGAACTCGAACGCCCCTCCAAGAGCTACCCAAAATGCAGGTTGCTACCCCGATTAGAGGAGGAAGCACCCAAACCTACATCACCAGCGCATGATGCGGCCGACCGGCCACCTCGAGGCCGCGACAGAGAGGCCTCTCGGCCCTCCACTCAAGCCGCACCCCAGCGTCGCTCAAAAAGTACCAAGGCACGGGGAAATGCGCCAGACCTGCGAGATATATTGGAGGACAAGGCAAGGCAAACAAGATCGATCTACGGATCGCGTGGGCGCCTCACTACACGTGATGATACTGTCATGCTGGATACATCAAATCCGGTCGAGCCGAACCTAACAGACAAAGCTCATTTGAGCTACGTCGTGATATAGCCCAGTACAGGGGCGCCACACACCCACTATGCTTCACAGATGAAGTAATTGATCATCAAATCACCGAGGGTTTCAAACTCGTAAACATCGAATCGTATGATGGCACAACAGATCCCGCAGTATGGATCGAGGACTACCTCCTTCATATCCACATTGCCCGCGGTGATGATCTACACGCCATCAAATACCTCCCACTCAAGCTTAAAGGACTAGCTCGGCATTGGCTTAACAGCTTGCCAGCGGAGTCAATTGGTTGTTGGGATGACCTAGAAGCTGCATTCCTCGACAACTTCCACGGCACCTATGTGCGACCACCAGACGCCGATGACCTAAGCCACATAATTCAGCAGCCAGAGGAATCGGCCAGACAATTCTGGACACAGTTCGTAACCAAGAAAAATCAAATCGTCGACTGTCCAGATGCAGAGGCCCTTGCAGCCTTCAAACATAACATCCACGACGAGTGGCTTGCCCGGCACCTAGGACAGGAAAAGCCGAAATCCATGGCATCCCTCACAACACTCATGACCCACTTTTGCGTGGGAGAGGACAGCTGACTAGCTCGTAGTAACAACATGACCAAGAGCCCTGGTAATTCAGATACCAAGGACAGCAACGGCAGGTTGCGTCGCAACAAGCACAAGCGCCGCATTAACAGCGATAATGCTGAGGATACGGCAGTCAATGCCGGATTCAGAGGCTCTAAACCCGGTCAGCGGAAAAGGCCATTCAAAAGGAATAATCCGGGCCCGTCCAATTTGGACCGAATACTCGATCGCTCGTGCCAGATACACGGCACCCCCGAAAAACCAGCCAACCACACCAACAGGGATTGTTGGGTGTTCAAGCAGGCAGGCAAGTTAAATGCCGAAAACAATGACAAGGGGCTGCATAGCGATGATGAGGAGGAGCCCCGACCACCGAACAATAGAGGACAGAAGGGCTTCCCCCCACAAGTGCGGATGGTGAACATGATATACGCAACCCACATACCCAAAAGGGAGCGGAAGCGTGCACTAAGGGACGTATATGCGATGGAGCCAGTTGCCCCAAAGTTCAATCCGTGGTCCTCCTGCCCGATCACTTTTGATCGAAGGGACCACCCCACTAGCATCCGCCATGGCAGATTCGTCGCATTGGTTCTAGACCCAATCATTGACGGATTTCACCTTACCAGAGTCCTGATGGACGGCGGCAGCAGCCTGAACCTGCTTTATCAGGATACAGTGCGCAAAATGGGCATAGACCCCTCAAGGATTAAACCCACAAAAACGACCTTTAAAGGCGTCATACCAGGTGTAGAGGCCAACTGTACAGGCTCAGTTACACTTGAAGTGGTCTTCGGATCCCCGGATAACTTCCGAAGCGAGGAATTAATCTTCGACATAGTCCCGTTCCGCAACGGCTATCATGCACTGCTTGGACGAACCGCATTTGCAAAGTTCAATGTGGTGCCGCACTACGCATACCTGAAGCTCAAGATGCCAGGCCCTCGAGGAGTCATTACAGTCAACGGAAACACCGAACGCTCTCTCCGAACGGAGGAGCATACGGCGGCCCTCGCGGCGGAAGTAAAAAGCAGCCTCTCAAGGCAATTCTCGAGTCCGGCTATTCAATGTCCAGACACCTTCAAGCGCGCCCGGAGTAACCTACAACAAGACCGCCTGGCACATTCCGAGCACGCGTAGCAATGCGGCCCCAACCCCAGCCCTTGTGAAATTGCGAAACCAGTACTACGCGTACATAATTACGCTCTGGAAATACCATGGGCATAGGGGAAGGGGCACGACCACGGCAGGCCCAGAATGCGGCTCAACCGCACCAGGGGCTACCGATTGTGTCATTCTTTTTTTTCTTACTTTCAAGACTCCGTTCTCAAGAATCCATGTCCGGCAGTACAATCGCCGAACACATGATGCAACAGCCAGGGAAGCAGAAAGCTACGTCGAGTGTCCAGGTGGTCTCTATAACGAGCAGTATACTTGTTTCACATATCATCCCACAGCTCGCCCCTGGAGGGGGACAGGTCAAATAGTCCCGTCTATTGCTTATCGCACTATTTGTATCGTTCTGCTTTTTATCGCAGCCTTTTTGAATAAACAATACATAGCTTCTGCCTATTATTGCATTCCTTTTTTTATCTATATATGTTCACTTATGACATGTTGCATCCGTACACTTTGGTACGGCCAAATACACCAGGGGCTTAAGTACCCCAAAATATGGTGTGATAAGTCCGAACACTTTCACAAGTGCGGCACCCCGAACTTATAGCATTATATGCATCGGCTCCGAATCATGTCTTGGGTCAATCGTTGGGTTTACCCGGCTCCCATGTTTTGGAACCTTACGTTCCGTTATATCGGCTAAGGTAGCGCTGGGAGAACCACTGTGATTGTGCCCCGGTTGAGCTGGATTAAGCACCTCAGTGGAGAAAGCTAAAACTGACCGTCATGATAGGGCGAGAGCCGGTCGCTGTTCGAGAGGTTTTCGAGTCCCTAAAGACTTATGCCGCTTAGAGCGAGGAGTCGGCTTTGTCCGGCCCAGGCGTGGATAGGGCCCCGAACTCGGTCTTCCAAATACTAGGGGCTTCGCCGAAATTTAAAATTATAGAATTCTATGGCTAAGTGAGAGTGTTCAAGCTCTATAGTCCGGTTGCCTCGTTCGTTGCGTTGAGCACCTCCCTCGAAGGACCCAAGAATGGGAAAAAGAGCACTCAAGTTTATCCCGAACACCCCAGCACTCATGGCATGGGGGCAGAAGCCGACGACTCGCCATCTCTCAAATTTAATAAACGTCCGCACAGAAGGTAATATTTTAAATTCACAAGCGTTGCTTAGCGCATATGAACAAGTTTTCAGCGTACAGGATAACAAATGCGAGTTTACTCAAAAATTACATCTTTGGAGCATTCACCCGCTATAAGGCGGGCACCCTTCAGGACACCCTCATAATACATCTCGGGCTTGCGATACTCCTTGCCCGGCGGTGGTCTGTCCGCCACAAGCTTCTCAGCGTCCATCTTGCCCCAGTGCACTTTAGCACGGGCAAGGGCCCTACGGGCACCTTCGATGCAGACGGAGCGCTTGACGACTTCAATCCATGGACAGGCGTCCACCAGCCACCTCACCAGCCTGAAGTAGCTCCTAGGCATGGCTTCCTTAGGCCACAGCCAAACTATGAGGCCCTTCATGGCCTGTTCGGCCACCTTATGGAGCTCGACCAGCTGCTTCAGCTGGTCACTCAAGGGCACCGGGTATCCGGCCTCAGCATACTGAGACCAGAACACCTTCTCCATCGAGCTCCCCTCCTCGGCTCGGTAGAACGCGGCAGCATCGGACACACTGGAGGCAGATCTGCGAATGCTCCTGGAGAGCTCCGGATTCGGGTAAGTAACAAGTAATTCACTTTCACGTGCCTGCTTTGCATAAAGAATGCCTTACCCGCCGCTATCTTCTTCATCGCTTCAATTTCCTGGAGGGCTTTTTGGGCTTCGGCCATAGCGGCTTTGGCGCTCTCAAGGGCCGAGGCGAGCTCGGACTCTCGAGTCTTTGAGTCACGCTCCAAACTCTCGTGTTTTTCCACGAGAGCCTGGAGCTCTTGCCGCACCTCCGCCACCCGCGCCTCCTGCTTCTCTCGCTCGGTGCGCTCCGCGGCCGCATTGCTTTCGGCCTTGGACACCGCTTCCTTCAGGATCGCCACCTCATTCGTGGCCCCTGCAATACTCACGTTATTCCTGTCATTTTTTGCAACAACATCTTTTATATACTTCCATAAGGTATTACATACCTTCCTTGTCCTCGAGCTGCTTTTTGGCAAGGCCGAGCTCGTTCTCGGACCGCTCAAGGCTCTGCTTCAATGCATTGACCTCCGCAGTCAGTGCAGCAGAGTTCAGCAGCACAGCCTGCATTCCCCATATTGACATACTTATGTTAGACTCCTGCGTACATATTTTTAGATCCTCAGTTCGGCTTTTCTTTCCGAACACCAAACTGAGCATCAGGGGCTACTGTCTATGCGGTAATATTTTTACATATCTTAAATACATACCTCAAAGCCTGTTAGAAGGCCGGCACAAGCTTTAGTCAGCCCGCTCTTGGCAGACTGAACTTTCTGGATCACCACACTCATAACAGTGCGGTGCTCCTCGTTGATGGAGGCACCGTTAAGCGCCTCCAGCAAATTATTCGGTGCCTCCGGTTGGACGGAGGTCACCGGTGTCGCAGTCACACCCTTCTTACGAAGGGGCCACCTGTTGGACTCTGGAACAACTGAAGCTTCCGGTGCGGAGTCCGGCCCAGGGCTGGACTTAGAGCCCTTTGGGGTTTTATCCCCCTTGCGCCTGGAGTCCAGGAGGTTGCCTTGCGGCGCCTCCTGGACCACCTCCTCCTGGCTGGGCCCCTTTTGGGACCCCACCTCGGCGTCATCCGCAGCGCGAGGAGAGGAGGCAGCCGGAAGTGAGGTGCTATTCACGTCCGACGAATCCTGGGAGCCGCTCGTTGAAGCGTCGAGCCTGTCCTTGGGCGGGCTGCAGGGTTATATTCGGCGTTAGGAGATTCTGTACGACAAACGAAACACCATGAGTTATTCCGGTATCCGGACACTTACGATGTCGCCAGGGGCATAGCCCTTGGTGGCCACTCCTCTTCGCCATCGTCGGCGTTGGTGGGGTAGTCCGGAGGAAGGGTCCTTCCCTTCTTGGACCCTCCGGCCTCCCCAGTTGGGGCGGCCTTCCTTTTCCTCTCTCCCCCCGCTGGGGGAGAGGCCTCTCTTTCCTCCTCCTCGTCTTCGCGGGAGGAGTCCGCCTCGGAGTCATCGGACGATGAGTCCGACGACACCTGGCGCCGGGAACTCCTTCGAGTTCCCGTGGCCTTCTTCTTGGCCTTCTTCTCTGGCACCACGTGAGGTGCCGAAACCAGCAGCCCTGTCAATCGGGCGTCCGCTAGGTCTTTTGGCAAAGGATCCGGACAGTCAACCTGCCCGGACGTCTTCTGCCAATCCTATCAAAGGCAAGGGAGTTTAGATCCCGCATAGAGTCAAACTATGGAAAACAAGAGTCCCGTAAAGGGTAAAGTAGCTTACCTCGCTAGCTTGACGCTGCGAGCTGAATCCGCGATCTTCGGTAGCGGATGCAGGAGCCTCGGCGCCCTTGAACAGCACCTTCCAGGCATCTTCGTACGTAGTGTTGAAGAGCCTGCTCAAGGTTTGGTGCTGTGCCGGATCAAACTCCCACAAGTTGAAGGCCCGTTGTTGGCACGGGAGGATCCGGCGGATGAGCATGACCTGGACTACGTTGACAAGCTTGAGCTTCTTGTTCACCAGGTTTTGGATGCAGGTTTGGAGTCCGGTCAGCTCTTCCGAATTACCCCATGTCAGGCCCGTCTCTTTCCAAGAGGTGAGCCGTGTAGGGAAGCCAGATCGGAATTTGGGGGCCGCTGCCCATTTAGGGTCACGCGGCTCGGTGATGTAGAACCACCCCGATTGCCACCCCTTTATGGTCTCCACGAAGGAGCCCTCAAGCCATAGGATGTTGGCCATCTTGCCCACCATGGCACCTCCGCACTCCGCTTGGCATTGACATTGAAGGTCTTCAGCCATAAGCCGAAGTGGGGCTGGATGCATAGGAAGGCCTCACACACAACGATGAACGCTGAGATGTTGAGGATGAAATTCGGGGCCAAATCATGGAAATCCAGGCCGTAGTAGAACATGAGCCCCCGGACAAATGGGTGAAGTGGAAAACCTAGTCTGCGGAGGAAGTGGGTGAGGAACACCACCCTCTCATGGGGCCTGGGGATGGGGATAAGCCGCCCCTTGTCGGGGAGCCGATGTGCAATGTCGCTGGACAAGTATCCGGCCTTCCGCAGCTTTTTGATGTGCCCCTCCGTGACGGAGGAGACCATCCACTTGCCTCTCGCTCCGGACATGGCTAGGGAAGGTTGAGGTGAGATGTGCGGACTTGGGCGCTGGAGCTCGAGTGCGCAGAAATGGATGAGCAAAGGAGGAAGAAGGCGTAGGTAAAAAGGTGGATCCTTATCCCCTTATATGAATGGACGAAGCTATGCGTCCCCACCAGCCTGGTAAAACTCGCTTATCTCCCAAGCGCCGTAATCAATGGCGCGGTTGGGTTACCCACGCCCGTATTGATGAGAATCCCAGAATAAGGGGACACGATCTCTGCTTTGACAAGACGTGCCAAGGAAACCGCCTCGCTAAATGCGCTAAGGTGGGACAGTAAAAATGATTCGAATAAAGGCTTGGTCGTGGTGTGATGTCACGCCACGGAATACGTCAGCAGATTGAATTTGTGTAAATATTATTCTCTCTACGGTGGTATGTGGAACTTATTTTGCAGAGCCGGACACTATCCATGTGTTCAAAATCTTCTATGAAGTATTCGGAGGAGGAACCCGCCTTGCAATGCCGAAGACAATATGCGCGCCGGACTCGTCGTCATTGAAGCCTGGTTCAGGGGCTACTGAGGGAGTCCTGGATTAGGGGGTGTCCGGATAGCCGAACTATCACCTTTGGCCGGACTCCTGGACTATGAAGATACAAGATTGAAGACTTTGTCCCATGTCCGGATGGGACTTCCCTTGGTGTGGAAGGCAAGCTTGGCGATACGGATATGTAGATCTCCTACAATTGTAACCGACTCTGTGTAACCCTAACCCTCTTCGGTGCCTATATAAACCGGAGGGTTTTAGTCCGTAGGACGAACAACAATCATACCATAGGCTAGCTTCTAGGGTTTAGCCTCTCTGATCTCGTGGTAGATATACTCTTGTACTACCCATATCATCAATATTAATCAAGCAGGAGTAGGGTTTTACCTCCATCGAGAGGGCCCGAACCTGGGTAAAAACTTCGTGTCCCTTGTATCCTGTTACCATCCGCCTAGACGCACAGTTCGGGACCCCCTACCCGAGATCCGCCGGTTTTGACACCGACAACGCCCCTTGAGATGCCGACGTTGAGGGGCACTCGGATTTTGTCCGATGAGCAGGTAAGTCATGAGTTTTATCACGTAGTAAATGCATTCTAAAGACTATTTCCGTGTCCATTTCCTAATTCTTCCGCTGCCCACTGTTTCACAGGTTGGGCTTGGTGCCAGTGGAGATTGGCTTGCATATGTACGGGAGGGTACCAACATCAATTTGCACAACATTTACAACAGTGACACCGTTCCCGTAGAACCTTTGTCCAACATTGGGATCAGCCATGCAACGGGCCACCGCCTGAATTGGTATGATGCAACCACGGTGACATTGAAGAATATAGCAGTCATGGAAGCCCCGATAAGGTCATCCGTCAACCAAAATTACACTCTGATCGTGGTGTTTGACATCGCGATTGCTTTCACGAACCTTGCACATGGTGGTCAAAGGTGGACCATGCTGTCTGCGACCAATTTGTTGCCGTACGAGTATGAAGACGTTGTGCTCCTTTCTAACCGCATCTCGCGGTTACAAACTAGGGGACTTGTTTCATATACGACACATCCTACGGTATACTCCCTCTCTTCCAGTTTATTTGTTTTGATTTTTTTCTTTTTATAAATTTCAAAATCAAATTTAGAGCTCCCCATCACATGTTGAGATTACAATGTCCATTAAATCGTTGAGTGCATGTACTAGTAAGAAACAAATCTCGAGTTTGGCACAAGTTCATGCAGCGGTAGCACCACAAGGCCTGGTGCAGTAGTTACATTTCCCTCTCAGGGCCCTCGAGACTGAGCTTCAGCGCCTTACTACACCTGCCTTTGAGTCAATAATATGTGGACCCGATAGGTGGCTGGTCCACATGTAATGCTCCCGAAGGCAGAGGGGTAGTGGGGCCGAGAGGGGTGGGCCATTGGTCGGGGGACGTGTGGTGTCATGGGTTTGAGCGGCGGCGTGGGAATCGCGTGTGGCTGTGGTAGAAGCTTGATGCTCGCCGCATTTCAGGTGGCCCACATGTCATGCACACAAAGGCAGAGGGGCGGTGCGGTCGAGAGGGGTGAGGCGCACGTCGGGGGACGTGGTGCCGTGGGTTGGAGCGGTGTCGTGGGAATCGCGAGTGGCAGTGGATGAAACGTGATGGTCGCCATAGTTGAACTTCCATGGACAAGCTATCATGTCTATGGACACATGCATTGCATACCGATCACTGGAAGGAGTAGTAGAGAAATCTAGGCGAATAAATAGTTCCGTATAGTCAAGCGGACCCATGCTACTACTTGTTCCAAAGACATGCACACCATCGAAATAGTCCATCTATATCAATATACATAGAGAGAAAATATATTTTTACAAGAGAGGAAATAGTTCATCCATCCATAATGCCCTGCTGCTGGTGCAACTTCTTCTTCTTCTTCTTCTTCTTCTTCTTCTCATTTTCTGTGGGAGACGGCTTCGCAACAAGCTCTCTGGACCTTGCAGCTATCTCGAAACTCACACAGGCATCGAGGGCAACATATTTTATCTGCTCGTACATCAAGGGATAATTCTCCCATCCAGACGACCTTAATGCTAGCGTCTTGTCACCCTTATGAAGATTTGTTCCGAGCACAAAATTTGCTACGTCTAATAGGGATAGTGTCAGTTTATCACAATCTTCTACAGGAATTTTTATTTTGGTTTGTACGTCAGCGATGCTTGTTAAATCAAGATTGTACGGCTCCAACTTCTGTTTGTCCCCTGCGATGGCTTCCCCACAGAAGTATATGTCCTCTCGAGACAAGAAATCATGGAGCTCACCTGGTATGGAGGGCACGTGTATGATGTGGTACACCAAAACATCATCTTCGAGGCACAACTAAAGGACGGCGGCGCGTTCAATCTTCCTAGTGGCACGCTCCGTGTACTCTGCGTCGAGACCGATGACCTTCATCTCCACCTTTTGGAGGGAGTTGGATACATTGTTGATCCACTTCCGAACAACCCTTGGGTGGTCGGTGACGGTGGCAACTATGCTCAACGAGCCTTCGATGAGGACATGTCAGACGCTAAAAACCTGCATCTCGGTCTCTTTCGCCATTTGGAACCGCTGGACCGGAGGGCTGTGGTTTGGAGAATTAGGATTAGATGGCTGGTCTAACTGAAGAAGATGATTATTTAAAGGGGCTTCGGAATTACTCCAGGAGTATGTGAAGTGGTTAAAACAATGTGAATGCAATGTGGTTTGGATGCAAATGAAGATGAAGGAGAGGTGAAGAAGCCAAGGAAAATCGGTTCCTGATGGAGAAGTAAATGGGAGAAGTGGCCTGTAGGCAGTTGATTAGACGGCTAGGTAGACTAAACGAAAAGGCTATGCGGGTACACTGAGGAGTGGTACCTGTTCGTGCACGTGATCATCCTTCTAGCGCTATATGTGCCACTTGCTAGTTGAGGTCACTCTTTCGAATCACCGTGGCGAGACATTTTATGATTCCTTTTTTATTTCTGCACCCCTCCTGACAGGTGGGACCTATGCAAACGGATAAAAAAATGTGTCATAGCTGGTTCGGATGGATATTGGCACGTGCGTGGGAGACACAACATTCTCTAGTTAAGGAATATGCGGTTATCCTCAAAAAAGAAAAAGCCTTCTTCGCTCTTCCGCATGCACGCGAATTTAGTTCTGCTTGCAACATGGATGATACCTGGAGGATGAAGTGAACCCAGAGGCATGCTAGCACGGGAGACCTATTTCCGCTATACAGTACTACTTCGTATGTTCCTACTAGTAGTAGTACAACTGTGGTACACTTGATGGTCAAAATATTATTCATCCGGTCCTCACAGTGAAGTGACAAGACCCTGCGCCCGAGGTGACACTAGTCCAGGCGGCGTGTTTGGGTTACCAAAGTCAGCCTCACCTTGTGCACTGTGCAGTCACTGTCACCACCGATGTATAGCATGCCTCGCCTCGTCTCCCTCTCCCCTAGCACCATTCCATCTCCATCTTTGTCTCGTCAGAGATCCTGAGGTCACTCTTCATCATCTCACTATGCCCCCGCGTACCCTCGCCTCACTCGCCTCCCCCAGTACTACTATTCCCTCGCTAGCCGCTCCAGCACCGAGAGCCTTCTCCCCCGTAAATCAAGCCTCCCAAAAACCCACCTTCCAAACTCCACCATGGCCGAACATGAACCGTGCAGCATCCATACGAGCCACGATTGGAGCAGTCTCCCCAGTGACATCCTCGACCTCTGTTGTTCGTGTATGGATATGTTGAGCGTCGTGCGGCTGGCTGCATGCTCGAGGGACATGCACACGGCCATCGTCGAAGCGAGGCCTAAGCTTTTCAAGACACCCTGCTTGTTGCTATCTGGTCTTGCGAGATTTGCTCACCATGATACGGAGGCGTACATGATGCCCCTCGACTTCAATCCGACCTCCATTAGCCGAAAATTCTTTGCAGGTATGTAGTGGGTCGCCGTACATCATTTCCCTTGACTTCGATCCAATCACCATCGCCCGAAACTTCTTGGCAGGTATGTACTGGGTCGGCATGAGCTCCCACTGGATGGCTGCCGTCAGACAAGACCGGAAAAAGTTGGTGCTTGTGAACTTCCACACCTCCCATGAGATTATCCTTCCTACATTGGATTATATAGGGTTTTACCGTCGCGGTCCAAGTCATCTAGATTACGAAGTCAGTTGGATGCACCTTGTTTTGTAGAAGATTGTAATCTACCAAGTGCCCACATGAGATGTGAATTACGCTGACTTCAAGCTAATTTCCTTGTTCAACCGCGGACTTGCTTATCTTTCCGCTGGTGCCTTCTTTAGCTGGAGACAGCTCACCTCGCAGTGGATCATAAAAGCTGATACACACTTCTGTGATGCTACTGAACACAATGGCATCATCCACGCGATCGACAAAGAAGATGGCACCACGTATTGCTGGGATGGCATGTGTAAGTTGTTTTCGTTTGATATTAATGATGACGTCATGACACTATTTGAACTTTTTGTGATGATTGGCATATCCCTGTTTGAGCAGAATTTGAGCAGAACTATGGCAATGTATTAGAAACGCCGTAAATCAGCTATATTTGGAATGAGTTAATTCATGCGATTGTGACCATGTCATTACAGCCAATTTGTACCCCTGAACAATCAAACGGTTAGGAAGATATGGATATTCTCCTTATTTTATAGTAATCTATATACTACTAAATATGAGTGTGTATCAACGGCCATATTAGTTTCCTCATTTTCATGATGTAGAAACATGCATCACACTGTTGGTTTCATCTAACCATACATTAGGGATGTAAATGTGTATATGGAGAACTCTATATTTGGAAGTAGTGAAATCCTACAATGCTTACCATGTGTACATACCTACATTCGCCCTTCAGCAATCAATTCCTCACAAAAAAATTCCCCACAGAACATGAGTATATAACATGCATGGTCTGTTAGTTTCCTTGAAGAATTTGTTTGTGAGGACAGAACATGATTACATAACATGCATGACATGGTAGTTTCCTGTGAAGAATCGGTTGCGAGATAACATGAGTATAACCATGCATGGCACTTCTATATTTTCGAACCCAGTATACATTTCCCTTTATTTTCCTCCCAGATCCAACAAGGACATATCAATGTTGTTTCTTGCATTATCCTACTCATACTCTGAACAATGCTGATCTTACATTAACAATGCCTATCCTTTTTGATATGATGCAGTGTCCCTATAGTTACTGCCCTTTGTAATCACACCACTTTTGCCAAAAACAGGGAAGCACAACTGGTTCCTCGCTCGATCAGACGACGACAAAAGACTGATGATCATTCGGACACATGAGCCGGAAAAGTTATATTGCAAAAACCCCTGTGTACAAGCACCGTGAAATACGTGAGTATCTGGACAGTGCATGTTACGTCTATGAGCATGATACCAGCTTGTTGGGGCCTTCAGAATTTTTGAGTTGGAGGCGTGTAAACAGCCTTGGTTCACACTCTCCGTTTCTCGGACTCAATTATTCGATTAACCAGGAGATTACCGTTGGCAAGGACCTTGATGGCAGAGAGGCTCTGTTTGCCATGGAAAACTATGTCTACACGGCAAGCCCTAGGACTTCGGGAGCAAACTCCCCTGATTGTCAATGGTACAGCTTGCAACCAAAAGAAGGTGAGAATGACAAAGGCATCTAGATTAACTTTGATCCTTGGATGTCTCAAGTACAACAGGCAGTGATGTGGTTCAAGCCTTCAGGTTGATAGGTAATTGGGATGTTGTGTCGAAAGGGTGGCGTACTGGTGTCTCCGGATCACTGGTCGCTGAAGCGGGGCTGCAAATTATGATGGTGTTGGATCATCCCTCGTCGAATGACTTGTTGTCTTTGCTACTTGTTCTGGATGGGTAATTCTCTCTTTTGTTATGCATATTCTTTGTCATTTGGTCATCTTCGTCTATGTCACTCTTATTATGTAATAGTTGCCTCTATTTAGAATGTCATTCTTGTCTAGATCACGAGAGTCTGAGCGTTGCAGATGGGTGCGTTTTGGTGGTGTTGGAAGACTTCTTATGAACTATCATGTCTTGCTGTTTATGTCAGTAGTAGTCACTAGTCAGTGTTTGAATGTTGTATATATCATTGTTTCGAACTGTTTATTGTCTCGAACAGCTGGTGGGCTAAATGAGGGCATCACCATTCTCCAATGTTCAGAGTATATCTCCTTTTTTCAAGTTATAGTTTGAGCTTAGTGTCTTTTTGATGATGTACACTTGTTTGGGCCAGTGAGGTGTCGTTGAATATGGGCTGAGTAGTTACGCAATGCCAAATAGGTAAATTATGACTCTCAGGCCGGGCACTCAAAAGATCCTAAAAAAGGCCGGGCTCTCAAAAAAAAGAAAGAATAAGGACTCTCAGGCCGACATGTGGGCGCCACCGGTGTTTTCGTGCGCTTGCGCGCCGAGAGCATATTGGCGCATGTTTGAAATTCATGCTACCTTTTCATCCCCAATCTCCCGCCCCTCCCCCACCTCTGGAATCTCGATTCCTACTCCAGTTCCCCAAAATCCCCCTCATGTACTCCCTGTACTCAAACGCACTATCATGTCGCCGGTCAACGCAGATCTCTGAGCCAGAGATCTTGAGGTCCGTCCTGCCTTCGGGCGCTGCGTGTTGTCGCTCAACAGTGGCATGGCGGCGCTTGATGAACAGTTTGCCGACAAAGTGCTGATGGTAACCATCAACGGCGACCAGCCTCCCGTCTCACCGGATGACCTTGTCAAAACTCTTGGCATTGCGCACGACATCCAAATAAGTGACCTGCCCATCGAAGTCTGTCCGCCACCGGCTAATTTCTTCATCAGGTTCCAGACAACTTTCGACTGCAGTCGTGTGTTCGAATCTTCCCGGCGTTTGTTCTGCAATGGCGCACTGGTGAGCTTTGATCGGTGGCACCCAGGATGGGGCTCGATACCCTCCGAGCTTGAGTTTTTAACAAAGCTTACCTTCCATGGCATGCCTCGACGTGCTTGGAACAACGAGTCCATGAATGAGCTTATCAATGACCTTGGAGGTGAGGTCGTAAGTATGTCTGTTCCTCCAGACAGCTGGGCTCTGGCGGTTATGGCATGGATGAAGAAGCCGTCCACCATATCGAAGGTGATTGGTGTTGAGATACCGGTGCAGGAACTAGGGTTGTACTATTCCTCGCCACCAAGGCCGCCGCAGACCACTTTAGGGATGCACCTGTATCGAGTGTTCATGCATGTCGAAGAAGTGGTTAATCCATCAATCGAAGTCCTGCCGCCGCCGTTGGTGCCAGGGTTCATAGACGACGTCCATTACAGGAGTCAACATCAAACTTTCCCCGTGTTGCTCGGAATGATGGATGGCACAGGGCCTACTCCATCACGCGACGGAGGCCACTGCTTCTTTGGGATAAGAGGCAGGACTGGCTGCCTGGATGTGCTCTAATTTGAGGTAACAATTGAATCTTGTCAGATACTAGTTAAATCCGAGGTATGGGTGTGAAGCACTGATGTGTCAGTACATTTGATTGTGACCTATTCTATTTTTGTACCTGAACTTTTTTTAGAAAGGATTGTACGTCAACTTAATGTGCTAGCAGAACTTATTGTGTTGTCTATCTGTTTTCTTTGCACATCATTCAAGATATTTCCCCATCAATGATAAAGACAATGAACCGTTATGTACGAGTTCGTTGGTTTCAACATAGCCCTACCTATAGCAATCTACTGCTTCCACCCTGATTGTCCCACCTGCATGAAATTTTTGTATGCAAGTTCAGTGTGCTATGATGTTCTATATGATTGTGTCAACTATATAAGTTTTACTAAGCATCAGCAGTGCATATGGCTGAAAGATGTATTTACGAGCATTGACCGATCGGTCTCTCTCTCTCTCTCTCTCTCTCTCTCACACACACACACACATGCACGCACACACACGCACAAGTGGGACCCGTTCAATTATTTCTTCGCTCGTGACAACTTTTAATTAGGTTCCACTGTACTATAATTTTTTTCTTAAGTTATTAATTGAGCTTAGTGACTTCAAAGAGTTGTACAGAAGACTTGTTTGGGCATTTCCGGTGTCGCTGAATGTGGGCTGAGAGCCATGTAAAGTTGTACAGTACTACACATGCCTTTTTTTTAAACATCAGCAATGCAACTGGGCCGACAGTTGTACACAATATCCGGGTTAACTTGTTATTCTCCGCCCTGCTGGGCTGCAAATCTTTCCTAGGAGGGATGCATTAGGCTTAACAAGAAAATGAGTTTTAAGAAATAATAAATGAGATGTAATTATAAAAACTGGGCAGCAACTATACAAAAAATTGTACCAAACACGTAATTAGTTTAAAAAAATATTATTTTTGGATTTTGAAAATTTTAATTTCATTAATTGTTGCGCGCGCAATATTTCGTTGGATTTTTACGTAATACAAATTTATTTTGAAATTATATTTAATCTGACTAGAAATTTCGAGATAAAAATATTTTGGATCCTATCAAAATGTGGGAAATTTTATTGAATTCTATTTTGAGCGGTAAAATAGGCTGTACTTTTAACAAACTGTAAATGGGCTGTAGTAAATTACATTAGAATTCAAAATGGGTTGTACATTCTTACAAATTGCAAATGGGCTATATGTTCTCTGCCACACACTTGTGGGCCTACTAAGTTGACGCGTCTCCTAAAAAAACTAAGTTGACGCATATGCAAGGGTTTGTCAACTTATAGTGAACACACGGTTCTAGCAGCAGTGGCCGTTCGATGTCCGTCCAACGGATGTCATGCTTCTTCTTCAATCTCAGATATTCTTGCTTCAGCCGCCCAAAAAATGATTCCTCCCCCTGACATCTGGGGCGCACCGTTTTGGAGGCTGACCTGTGGGCCTACTAAGTTGACGCGTACCAAGGGCTTTGTCAACTTAGTCAATATAAACAATTCTAGTTGCAGTGACCGTACGATGTCCATCCAACGACCGTCATGCTTCTTCAACCTCTGGTCTTCTTGCTCCAGCCGCCCAAACCAGCGCCGACCATGCCGCCTGCTCCTGCCTCCCACGTCCGGCTGTGCTGCCACCGCTGGCCGTGCCATCCCTCTATACTCACCCACACCTCCTGTTATTCTCCGGCGACGGTAGCCTTACACTGCAGCTGAAGCAGTCAACCCATGTACTCCCCTCTGCATGGGCATCCACTGCCGCGTCTTCCCCGGTTCCGCGTCATTCCCTTCCTAGGCCTCGCCGTCGTCCACCACCTTGGTGCTCTCGGCGCGGTGTGGTCAACGTGGTCAATGAAGGACAACCATCGAAAGAGGACTTTAGGCAGTGAGGCTGACAGCTGGTCCCACCAGCTACATCTTCGAACACAAGGAAGTGCCTCCTTATTACTCACAAAATAAAAATGATTCCTCCCTCTGACAGCTGAGACTGACCGGCTATATCTTCGCATGCAAGGAAGTGCGTCCTTATCCTCCCTGATCGCTGGGACCCACCCAGTCAAAGCCTACGTAGCGTTGTCATTCTGGCCGCGAACGTGTATGTACATATTGGTCGATCAGACTGTCTGTAGGCTGCAGCAGTGAATCGCTGTAGAGTAAGGAAGGGCACGAGTTGTAGTACAAGCGCGCACGTAGCATGTACACGTGCGTACAGCCCGGGTGCAAGAAAGTAAATACGGCCACGTACGTACATACGGGCGGGGTCTCGAATGCCTACTCGTGCATAGGTACAGCCAGGGCTCATGTACATGGCTGGGTCAGAACGGAGAAACTGCACTGTCGTGTTCATCGGGAGCCAACTGGCTGGGTCAGAACGGAATGCGTTGTGTTCATTGGGAGCAACCGGCTTGGACGGAACAGCCAATCGAAACGAGGCCCGACGTATCGCGGAACGGAGGAAACAGCCTTATGTTCAAGCGGCCACGGTCGAAACGAGATCCTGTTCATCGGGAGGGGTCTGGCGTACCGCAAAACGGAGGAAACAAACTTCTCTTAGACCTCCTACGGTCAAAACGGGGTCCTGTTGATCGGGAGGGGTGTGGCATACCGTAAAACGGCGGAAACAGACTTGTGTTGGAGCGCTACGGTCGAAACAATGGTCCTGTTCATCGGGAGGGGTGTGGCGTACCGCAAAACGGACTCCACGGCCTACTGTTCATCTCCACTATCAACCTCCTCTAGCCTCCACGGGCTACTGCTCATCCACTGTCGACCTCCTCCAGCCTCCACTTGCGACTGTTCATCCATGGGCTCCTGTTCATCCAGCCTCCACCGCTCCTCCACCGGCTATTGTTCAACCAGCCCTCTCCACGGGGTCCTATTCAACCACCCCTCCACGGGCTACTGTTCATCCAACCCTCCACCGGCTACTGTTCAACCAGCCCTCCATGGGATCCTGTTCATCCACCCCCAACTGGCCCGATCGATCGGGGTCCTGTTCATCCAGCGGCAATGGCCTCTACTACCATGAGGTCCTGTTCATCCATCCCCCCACCAGGAACTGTTCATCCAACCCCCCCTCCCCCTCCAACAACACTCACTGTTCATCAAGAGGCAGCAGGTTCGATCGGCTTCAGTTAGCAGCAGTAGCGAAGGAATTGCTCGATCGGGTTCTGTTAACAACCATGGACCAATTGCTCGGGTTCAGTAACACGTAGCCTGCAGTGCAATCGCTCGGGTTTAGTAGGCGAACGCCTCGCTCGGGTTCAGTTAGAGCGCAATGCCTCACACACACGCGCGTACGTGTATGAGAGAAACATGCAAACCTCCATGCATTGCTCAGCCCCGACCACCCACCGTAACCGGGAACTCCCCGATATTTTCCTCGCCCTCGCTTCTACCACGGTTTTTTCTGTCATGGACGACCCAAAGAATGTCATGCAGCTGCGTCTCTGGCCCTCCTAGAACGAAAATCCCATTTTCTGTCATGATTTTTATCATAAAAGTAGGATCCCACCACATCTATGATGATACAGGGTTTTGTCACAATTATCGTCATAGAAGTGTCATAAGCATAACATAATTTTTTTGTTCGGCCCAAAATGTCACAGATGTGTCTTTTTTTGTAGTGCCCCTCCGGCTGAAGCACCCTCTTCGCCACACTCCGGTGAGCGGCGCAGCCGGACATAGGGAAGATACGGGGGAAGAATATGCCTCTGGGACTCCCTGCAGTCCGTTGACGAAGGGATCCGCCGTTGCCGGCCATAGATTATTGTAGTGTATCCGTGTCGTGGGAGTGGAGCTCTGCACGACCGTACGTGCACATAGTTTTAACTTTTCAGTTAAAATATTTCCAAAATGTAACCATTTGCGTCCGGTTTGTATGAAATCCATCATGTTTGTATGAAATCCGGCCGATTTGCATGTAATTCGGCCGTGTTTGCACGAATTTCGTCCAATTAGTTTCAATTGTTGTGAAAATGTATGCGACTACCGTTGGATGACTACCTCCCGCATCCGTGTCCGTAGACTCATGTAGGTTGATGGAGATGCCCTGAGGCCAACTCTAATGCACGACCCCAAATGGTCCTCCCGTGTCCGTTTGGGGGTAAATGGACAAAGCAGGCCTTCCAACGCGCGGCCGCAAACGGACCATCGTCCGTTTTCTATCCGCTTTTGACCCATTCCCGGCCCAACTTTGGGCCGAGTTTGCAGCCGAACGGACACGCGCGGATGCGATCGACGCGTGCCCTTATCCTGCCCTAGTGAAAGGGCATTTCCCTACCTTATGTTTTGGATGATGATGACAACCCTTTGTTGGTCTAATCCTGTGCTAAATGTTTTAGGTTCTTGATGATTCAGCTTACATCGGTTAGTGGTTCTCTCTCGAAGGAAACGATTGAAGACGAAATCCTCTACGCTTTTTATCTCTTTGGTCGTAGGGAACCCGTACTATCAAGAGGGAATCCACTTTGGAAAGAATAGGGGAATCCATTCACGTACACCTCCATCACCCATCTTTTGTCGAGAGAGTGCCTCCCTTTTGATCTAATCTCTGCTGTGTTTTCCCAGCGCTTGTACCGCTCGTTCGAGCGGTTGTACCGCTGGCTCTTGGCGCTTCCCTGTCTTTGTCGAGCGGTGGTACCGCTGCCTCCGGGCGGTGGTACCGCCACCAGGCTCTGCAAAGACCAACAGCGGTTGTTCCGGCCATGCACCGCCCATGTACCGGTCAGGCTTCTGTTTTGATGCGGTGGCTGGGCGGTGGTGGCCCGGTTGGTCCGGTTGTTCCTCATCAACCGGTACAACCGGAGGTTCAAGCGGTTCTTCCGCTCATACCTTAGCCGCTCAAGCGCTCAAGGCCAAGCGGTTGCACCGACCCGGCACCGCCCAACTACCGCCCTCAAGGGTGACTCCGTTCTGTTTCGGTGCGGTAGTTGTGCGGTGGCTGGGCGGTTGGTCCGGTTATTTTCTAATGACCGGTACTACCGCCCGGTGGCCCGGTTGTACCGCCTGGTAGGGTTCTACCATTACATCGTGAGTCCCGGTTGTACCGGGAAGAGGAGCGGTTGTACCGATGCAATGTTGTAAACGCAGTAACAGTTGGATTTATTAGGGTTGCTATATAAGGTGGTTCTTCCACCTACCACTCCCACCTCTTACCTCTCTCACTCCACCATTAATGCTCTGAAGCTCTCTTGCCCGATCTCTCTCTCTAGCCACTCAAACTTGTTGATTTGCTAGGGATTGAAGGAGGAGACCTAGATCTACACTTCCACCAAAGGATATTTGCTTCCCCCATACTTTCTAGTGTGGATTTTGTTACTCTTGGGTGCTTGAGCACCCTAGACGGTTGAGGTCACCTCGAAGCCATATTCCATTGTGGTGAAGCTTCGTGGTTTCATTGGGAGCCTCCAATTGTTGTGGAGATTGCCCCAACCTTGTTTGTAAAGGTTCGGTTGCCGCCTTCAAGGGCACCAATAGTGGAATCACGGCATCTCACATTGTGTGAGGGCGTGAGGAGAATACGGTGGCCCTAGTGGCTTCTTGGGGAGCATTGTGCCTCCACACCGCTCTAACAGGGACGTACTTCCCCTTAAAAGGAAGGAACTTCGGTAACACATCCTTGTCTCCAACGGCTCCACTCTTGGTTATTTCGTGCCTTTACTCTTGCAAGCCTACTTGTGTTGTATCCCTTGCTTGCTTATGAGTTAGTTGTTTTTGCATCATATAGGTTGCTCACATAGTTGCATATCTAGACAACCTATTTTGTTGCAAAGTTTAATTTGGTAAAGAAAAGCTTAAAAATTGTTAGTTGCCTATTCACCCCCCCCCCTCTAGTCAACCATATCGATCCTTTCAATTGGCATCAGAGCCTCATCTCTTTTTAAGGACTTTAAAGTACGAAGAGTATGGTTGACATCATAGATGATGTGGGAGAGCACTCCAGTGCGAATCTGATATCATCTACGGGAGATGGGGGTAACTCGATCTCACGTGAGGAATTCAATGTGGCGTTGGACACATTGAAAACCTCCATGACGACCGAGGTCAAGGACATGTTTAAGGAATTCTTAGAAGGGCTTAAACTTTCCACCGCGCCCGTGAAAGTGGGTGATCCCGCCAACACAGTGACGGATGCTAACCCCGAAAAGGGGGGAGCTACTAGTGAGAAAGCTCCTTTGTCTAGTGGTAAAAATGGCACCTGCATCTTTGCCCATGTGGAACCTCCAATTTATGGAGGGCCGATTTCCTCTACTCATTTAAATCATGCCGATCCTCCTCCTAAATATGAGAAACATGAAGATTTTGATTCTTGGGTTTATCGCTTCAAGCGTCATTTAAAACATGTGAATACTAACCTTTGAAGAATCATTGAAGAAGGTTTCTATCCTCATGACTCAAGCAACTTCACCCCTCGAGAAGTCGTGGATAATCAATTCAATGAGAGTGCTCTCTTCATCATCCAAGATGCAATCCTTCCTGAAGATCTCCCTCATCTTCGATCTCATGCCATGGCTAAGGACGCATGGAAATGTGTTGTGTCTCTCTATCGAGGAAGTGCTAGCATTCAACGCTCCAACTATGAAGTGGTACAAGATGAAGCCGATGAGTTTGCAATGAAAGAAGATGAAGAACCTCGTGAGCTCTTTTGAAGAGTGACCAAACTCGCGGTCTCACTCCGAGATCATGGAAGCAAGGACACGGATGACAATTGGATCAAGCACAAGTTCCTCAAGGCCATGATGCCCTCCAACAAGGTCATGTCCTCCGTCATTCGTCAAAGACCGGACTTCCACTCCATGACCTCAAGTGAAGTGTTGGATGAGTTCGTTGCAATGAGCATCTTGGACAAGACCGCCGACAATGCGGTGCTCCGCTCTCAAAGGGCAAAGAAGCCCAACATTGCTTTGAAGGCCAAGGTTATTATGGAAGAAGAGGAAGAAGTGGAAGATGAGGAGAGCAACCCCGAAGACACCAAATATGATTATCATGAGCACATGGCCCTTGCTTCAAGACAATTTTGGAGCAAGAAGAATACAAGGCCCAACTTCAACAAGAACAACTCAAGCGGCGTCAAGGGCAAGCAACAAGTGAGAACATGATTCAACTATGGCAATATGAGCCATTTCGTTGCGGATTGTCCTTACGAGAAGCGGGAAGACAATGGTGGCAAGTTCATCCGAAAGGACAAGGCCAAGTCCTTCCCCAACAAGAACAACTTCGCCAAGAAGACACCCACTCGTGGGTTGGTGGTTCAAGAAGAATACCAAGAGGATGATGATGATGATGAAAATGGAGAAGCAATGGCCATGGCATCCGTTGCCATTGCTACTACTCCCCGGGTGTCTCTCTTTGATTCACCCAATGAGAACATCACCGCCAAGTGCCTCATGGCTAAAACTTCAAACAAGGTAACCCCCAACATCACAACCACCATCATTACTAATCCCTCCTTGGAGGATTGCATTGATGAACATGATGGTTCTAATGAGGAAGTGAATGAATTTGAGTCTTTTATGAGTAAGCTCAAGGGCAAGTCCAAGAAGCATTTTGTCGCTCTCTTGGAACAACTTGGTGAGGCAAATGACATGATCGAGGCTCACGAAGAAACCATCTCTAAGATGGAAGGTCATAGTCGTGACTATGCCGATGAGATATAGGATCTCTCTAATGCTCTTGAGGAAGAGCGTGTTCATCGTTTGACTTTTGAGGAGTCATACAACGATGACCATGCTAAGTTAAAGAAAGATATTGATCATGCTCTTGTCGTGTCTCGTGTGCTAACTTCCAAGAAGGCTAAAGTAGGGGTTGATCATGCTAGACTCAAAGAGGAGTTTGAGATACTTGACAAGGCCCACAAGGTTTTTAAGGGTGCTCACGCTAACCTCAAGGAGTCTCATGCTCAACTCCAAGTTAAGCTAACCAAGGAAAAGGCCACCTTCCCTCATATGGTATTAATTGATAATGCATGTGCTACTAACCCATGTTGTGAGCATGTGCATCTTGTGGAGGAGAATGCCAAATTGAAGGATCAACTTGAGAAAGGCCTTGTGACATGAATTCAAGGTGAGAAGAACCTCAACGACCTTTTGAGCAATCAAAAGGAAGTTGTGGGCAAGGAAGGAATTGGGTTTGCACCCAAGTCCAAGAGCAAGAAGAAGAAGAACGACAAGACCAAACGTCCCCTTCCTCTCAAGCAAACCTTTGTGAAAGAGGGAAAGGGTGCTCCTAAGGAGAAGAAGGAAAAAGTGAAGGGATTTAACGTCCAAAAGGGCAAAAGCATTTCTTCCAACAAAGCCGGCGACTTTAACCCATCATATGTGTTGTGCCATGCTAGTGATGGACATGTTTATGATAAATTTGTTGGCTCTCCTTATGAGTACATTGAGTGGTCTATTTGGGTTTGAGGGAGTCCTGGACTAGGGGGTGTCCGGACAGCCGGACTATCATCGTCCGCCGGACTCCAAGACTACGAAGATACAAGATTGAAGACTCCGTCCCATGTCCGGATGGGACTTTCCTTGGCGTGGAAGGCAAGCTTGGCGATACGGATATGTAGATCTCCTACCATTGTAACCGACTCTGTGTAACCCTAGCCCTCTCCGATGTCTATATAAACCGGAGGGCTTTAGTCCGTAGGACATAACATCCATTACAACAATCATACCATAGGCTAGCTTCTAGGGTTTAGCCTCCTTGATCTCGTGGTAGATCCACTCTTGTACTACCCATATCATCAATATTAATCAATCAGGACGTAGGGTTTTACCTCCATCAAGAGGGCCCAAACCTGGGTAAAACATCGTGTCCCTCGTCTCCTATTACCATCCGCCTAGACGCGCAGTTCGGGACCCCCTACCCGAGATCCGCCGGTTTTGACACCGACATTGGTGCTTTCATTGAGAGTTCCTCTGTGTCGTCACCGATAGGCTCGATGGCTTATTCAATCAACAACAACGCCGTCCAGGGTGAGACTTTTCTCCCCGGACAGATCTTCGTATTCGGCGGCTTCGCACTGCGGGCCAATTCACTTGGCCATCTGGAGCAGATCGAAAGCTACGCCCCTGGCCGTCAGGTCGGGTTCGGAAGCTTAAACTTCACGGCCGACATCCGCGGGGACTTGATCTTCGACGGACTCGAGCCACAGCCGAGCGTGCCGCGCTATCACGATGGGCATGATTTAGCTCTGCCGCCGGACAGTGCCTTGGTGGCCGCACACGAATCCGCTCTGGCCCCTGGTCCGGAGCTGTAACGCCCCGGATTCGTTGCGCCAGGTGTTTGCCAGTTATTCGCCGTCGTTGCCATGTCATTTGCTTGCGTGTTGCGCTTTGCCATGTCATCATATGCATTTCATATCGTGTCATCATGTGCATCTAATTTTGCATACATGTTCGTCTCATGCATCCGAGCTTTTTCCCCGTTGTCCGTTTTGCAATCCGGCGCTCCTATGTCATCCGGCGTCCCCTTTTTGCCTCTTCTCTTGTGCGGGTGTTAAACGTTCTCGGAACGGACCGATGTTTGCCAAGCGGCCTTGGTATAGCACCGGTAGACCGCCTATCAAGTTTCGTGCCATTTGGAGGTCGTTTGGTACTCCAACGGTTAACCGGGTAACCGTAAAGCCTCTTTTGTTGCAGCCTAACACCACTTCCAAAGTGGCCCAAAACCCAGCAAACTCCCCTCCATGCTCTCGTTCGTTCGATCACGATTGCGTGGCCGAAAACCGCTCCTCATTTGGACTCTCCTAGCTCCCACTACCTATAAATATGTGGCCTCCCCCGAAATTTCCGCAGTCCAACCCTAGCCTTCGTCCTCCTCCCGCAGTCGGACACGTCCAGACCCCGCCGGACATGTCCGCCGGCCACCTCGCTCCGGCCAATGGCGTCGCGCCACGTCACCCCGCCGCCGCCCTCGTCCAACCGCGCGCCGCCACCTCACCCTCTCTCTCCTCCCACCGCCGCCGCCGGCCCGCGGGACCCGGATCGGGCCCGCGCGAGCCCGTCCGCGCCGCCTCCCGGCCCGCGTGCGCCGCCGCCCGGCCCGAGCCGGCCCCGCCGTCGCCCGCCTCGCCCGCCACCGCCGACGCGCCCGCTGCCCCGCCACCGCACGTCGCCTCCCGCCGGCGCCGACCCACCACCGAGCCGGTGCGGTCCCACGCCCGCATCGCCCCGGCGCCCCGCCGCTGCGAGCCCCGGTCGGCCCCGCTCCGCCGGTCGCGCCGCGCCCCGCCGCCGGGAGCCGCCGCCCCGGCCTCCTCCGCCCTTCCCCGGCCGGATCCGCGCCCCTCCGGCGTCCCCACGGCCTGGATCTGGCCGGCCCCGACCCGCCGGTGCCTCTCCCTCGCCCTCTCCGGCACCGTCTCCGGCGAGGCCCGGCTCACCTTGAAGTCCGCGCTCGGATCTGGATCTGAAAAAAAGGAGGTTGACCCCCGAAACGCCTAAGTCCCTGAGTTTTTGCATTATCATGCCATGTTTGTCCTGCTATATCTCTGCATCCGTAGCTCCGTTTTGTGCATGTAATATGTCAAATTGTTCGTCTCGACGAGTACTTCATTTCATTCCATTGCATCATTTTCATTTGAGCTCATCTTGATGCCCGAAATGCTGTTGGAAGAGTGCATGTTGATGTTAATCTGCTGAAACTGTTATAACTTGCTCATTTATCATTTTTGCCATGATTGATGTGTGCATCATATGAGGTTGATGTCTACATGTATGTTGATCTATGCCATGCCATCTTTCCAGGGGTGTATGCCATGTATTTTTGTGATCAATGTGGTGACTAGCACAAGCATGCAAAGTAGGCTTCGTGATATTGCTGATTTAGTCCCTGTTCTGCTGTTATTTTGATGCCAGGTAAACTTGATGCTACAGAGAGATCCATGCATATTTTGAGTTACTTCAGTAAGGGTGTTTTGAACATATGGTTATTGTCTATCCATTCATTCCCTTGTTTGCAATTATGGAGTAGTCTAGCATATCATTTGAGTGCTCTACTTTTGCTTCAAAATGTTTCCTGGCAGATTGTTTACATGTTATTCAATATGGCCAAGCTTGCTAAGTAGGGTAGTTGCTGTTGCTCATCAAGCCTCCCAAATTGCCATGAACCTCTAACCTTTGAAACCATTCCTAGCAAACCATTGTTTGGCTACGTTACCGCTTTGCTCAGCCCCTCTTATAGCGTTGCTAGCTGCAGGTGAAGTTGAAGATTGCTCCATGGTGGACAGGGTTATGTTGGGATATCACAATATCTCTTATATTATTAATGCATCTATATATTTGGTAAAGGGTGGAAGGCTCGGCCTTATGCCTGGTGTTTTGTTCCACTCTTGCCGCCCTAGTTTCCGTCATACCGGTGTTATGTTCCCGGATTTTGCGTTCCTAACGCGGTCGGGTGATTTATGGGACCCCCCTGACAGTTTGCTTTGAATAAAACTTGTCCAGCAAGGCCCAACCTTGGTTTTACCATTTGCCTCACCACCACCTATATTTCCCTTGGGAGTAATTAACCCAAGGGTCATCTTTATTATAGCCCCTCGGGCCAATGCTTGTCTAAGTGTTGGTCCAAACCAGAGCCACTTGCGGTGCCGCCCCTAGGCAACTTGGGGTATCGTAGGTTGCCGTACGTAGTGTTCATCCGGTGTTGCCCTGAGAACGACATATGTGCAGCTCCTATCGGGATTGTCGGCGCATCGGGCGGCTTTGCTGGTCTTGTTTTACCATTGTCGAAATGTCTTGTAAACCGGGATTCCGAGACTGGTCGGGTCTTCCTGGGAGAAGGTATATTCCTTCGTTGATCGCGAGAGCTTGTCATGGGCTAAGTTGGGACACCCCTGCAGGGTTTAAACTTTCGAGAGCCGTGCCCGCGGTTATGTGGCAGATGGGAATTTGTTAATGTTCGGTTGTAGATAACTTGACACCAGATCCGAATTAAAACGCATCAACCGAGTGTGTAGCCGTGATGGTCTCTTCTCGGCGGAGTCCAGGAAGTGAACACGGTTTCTATGTTATGTTTGACGTAAGTAGGTGTTCAGGATCACCTCTTGATCAATGCTAGCTTCACGACCGTTCCGCTTGTTTCTCTTCTCGCTCTCATTTGCGTATGTTAGCCACCATATCATGCTTAGTCACTGCTGCAACCTCACCACTTTACCCTTCCTTTCCCATTAAGCTTTGCTAGTCTTGATACCCATGGTAATGGGATTGCTGAGTCCTCGTGGCTCACATATTACTACAACAACAGTTGCAGGTACAGGTTTTACGATGATTTTGACGCGAGAGTGATGTTTGCTTGCGTTGAGTTCTTCTTCTGCTTCTTCTTCGATCAGGGGATAGGTTCCAGGTCGGCAGCCTGGGCTAGCAGGGTGGATATTGTTTGAGTTTCTGTTTATGATTCATCCGTAGTCGGATGTTGTTCTTGTACATGGTATTGTTGTATTCATGTGACATTGTATGTATTGGATGTATCCCCTCTATTATGTAATGTTGATGTAATGATATCCACCTTGCAAAAGTGTTCCAATATGCGGGTCTATCCTTGGTGGGACCTTCGAGTTCCTTTTGGATAGGGTCGCATATTGGGCGTGACAAGTTGGTATCAGAGCCTCGACCGACCTTAGGTGCCCCCTTGATTGATCGTGTAGTTTGGCCGTTGTTGAGTCTAGAAGAAAACTATTTTTGGAGTCTAGTTATATCAGAGAGTAAGGATTCTTTTTACTCCTCAGCCCCTTCGTCGCTCTGGTGAGGAATCTTGACGTAGGTGTTTTGAATTACTCCTCTTCCCATTCAAATTTTTCTTTAGGTTCACGCATTTGGTTTTCCGATCGTTGGTCCTCAGCTCTTTTCATCCGGTGCATTTCTCGTCAAGTTGACTCGAGCCTCTTCTTCTTTGCCAAGTTCAATCCTCAGTTGTTTTATTTTCCCACCCACCCTCCCTTCTTCCTCTCGGAACCGGAGTCCGTAATCGAGTATCCATCATACTCGTGTGAAGTCTTTGCTTTCTTTCCTCAATGATTTCAACCGGTGGTTTCTCTTCAAGATATTCGCCGCTTCTCCCTTCCAGTTGCCTTTGTTTTCCCGCCCTCCCACCCTCTCCCCGGAGTTTGAGTCTCTTTCGAGCATCTATTCCATTCGTGCGGAGCCTCTTCAATCTTCCCTCAATTATTTCAACCGGTGAATTCTCGTCTCGTTCGTCATTCTTCATCTCTTTTTCTTTTCTGGTGGATTCAATTCAAGTATTCGGTGTTGATCATATTCTTTTCCTCGGTTCAAGTGCTTTCCTTGCTCGTTCGCCTCTCACCAGTTTATCATTCCGGAGTTCGGAAGACATCTCAGAAGATTCGTCGGTGTTCCAATTAATTCGAGGTTGAAACCTCATTCAAATATTGCAATTGTTCCGGTGCATCATCTATCTGTTCAACAATACTTTCCAACGGTGTTCTATTTTAGTGGGCCCTAACCCACATGTCTTTTTCCAGGATCTTACCTGACTCTTCTAATTCCCCCGGAGTTATTCTCAAATTCTTTTCAAAGTGTGACGTAAGAATGGAGTTCATCAGTCACATGCCTTTCCAAGATCGATTTCAAATTCTTTTCATTGTTGGCTCTCGATTCTTTGCTTCTTCTCTTGAGTTCTTGTTTCACCTCATCCCTTTTTCCCTTCCATCTCGGTCCTAAGATCTCGGGACGAGATCTCTTGTTAGTGGAGGAGTGTTGTAACGCCCCGGATTCGTTGCGCCAGGTGTTTGCCAGTTATTCGCCGTCGTTGCCATGTCATTTGCTTGCGTGTTGCACTTTGCCATGTCATCATATGCATTTCATATCGTGTCATCATGTGCATCTCATTTTGCATACATGTTCATCTCATGCATCCGAGCTTTTTCCCCGTTGTCCGTTTTGCAATCCGGCGCTCCTATGTCATCCGGCGTCCCCTTTTTGCCTCTTCTCTTGTGCGGGTGTTAAACGTTCTCGAAATGGACCGATGTTTGCCAAGCGGCCCTGGTATAGCACCGGTAGACCGCATGTCAAGTTTCGTGCCATTTGGAGGTCATTTGGTACTCCAACGGTTAACCGGGTAACCGTAAAGCCTCTTTTGTTGCAGCCCAACACCCCTTCCAAAGTGGCCCAAAACCCAGCAAACTCCCCTCCATGCTCTCAGTCGTTCGATCATGATCGCGTGGCCGAACACCGCTCCTCATTTGGACTCTCCTAGCTCCCTCTACCTATAAATATGTGGCCTCCCCCGAAATTTCCGCAGTCCAACCCTAGCCTTCGTCCTCCTCCCGCAGTCGGACATGTCCGGACCCCGCCGGACATGTCCGCCGGCCACCTCGCTCCGGCCAATGGCGTCGCGCCACGTCACCCCGCCGCCGCCCTCGTCCAACCGCGCGCCGCCACCTCACCCTCTCTCTCCTCCCACCGCCGCTGCCGGCCCGCGGGACCCGGATCGGGCCCGCGCGAGCCCGTCCGCGCCGCCTCCCGGCCCGCGTGCGCCGCCGCCCAGCCCGAGCCGGCCCCGCCGTCGCCCGCCTCGCCCGCCGCCGCCGGCGCGCCCACTGCCCCGCCGCCGCACGTCGCCTCCCGCCGGCGCCGACCCACCACCGAGCCGGTGCAGTCCCGCGCCCGCATCGCCCCGGCGCCCCGCCGCTGCGAGCCCCGGCCGGCCCCGCTCCGCCGGCCGCGCCGCGCCCCGCCGCCGGGAGCCGCCGCCCCGGCCTCCTCCGCCCTTTCCCGGCTGGATCCGCGCCCCTCCGGCGTCCCCACGGCCTGGATCTGGCCGGCCCCGACCCGTCGGTGCCTCTCCCTCGCCCTCTACGGCGCCGTCTCCGGCGAGGCCCGGCTCGCCTCGAAGTCCGCGCTCGGATCTGGATCTGAAAAAAACGAGGTTGACCCCCGAAACGCCTAAGTCCCTGAGTTTTTGCATTATCATGTCATGTTTGTCCTGCTATATCTCTGCATCCGTAGCTCCGTTTTGTGCGTGTAATATGTCAAATTGTTCGTCTCGACGAGTACTTCATTTCATTCCATTGCATCATTTTCATTTGAGCTCATCTTGATGCCCGAAATGCTGTTGGAAGAGTGCATGTTGATGTTAATCTGCTGAAACTGTTATAACTTGCTCATTTATCATTTTTGCCATGATTGATGTGTGCATCCTATGAGGTTGATGTCTACATGTATGTTGATCTATGCCATGCCATCTTTCCAGGGGTGTATGACATGCATTTTTGTGATCAATGTGGTGACTAGCACAAGCATGCAAACTAGGCTTCGTGATATTGCTGATTTAGTCCCTGTTCTGCTGTTATTTTGATGCCATGTAAACTTGATGCTACAGAGAGATCCATGCATATTTTGAGTTACTTCAGTAAGGGTGTTTTGAACATATGGTTATTATCTATCCATTAATACCCTTGTTTGCAATTATGGAGTAGTCTAGCATGTTATTTGAGTGCTCTACTTTTGCTTCAAAATGTTTCCTGGCAGATTGTTTACATGTTATTCAATATGGCCAAGCTTGCTATAGTTGATCCTTGCATGCTATGGAGTTGTTCTTGCCTTGCTTTGTTTCACAAACATGCCTTCTTGATGATGCTATGCTTATATTGTCATGTAATGACTTGTGGTGAGTGAATCGAGTTTGTTAAGTAGTGTACATGATGTTGCTGTTTTGCTAGACAGATTCTGTTATATTTTGTTGCTATGTTAACATGCTTCTACTAATCATTCTATGCATAATCTGGAGATGCTCTATAAATATGTTTTGATCTAAATGTCTTCCTCTATCCATTCATGCCCCTGGTTGTAATTATAGCCTGCTGGAACATGTTGTTATCTTGCTCCAAAGTTGCTTGAAAATGTTGCTGTCAGCCTGTTAACATTAAGTTCACTTGTTCCCATGTGTTTTCCTAGTGATCCATGCACCCTATGAACTTGCTCTTGCCATGCTTAGCTTCATAAACATGTCTTCTTACTGTTGGTTGCCTTGCCATGCCATGTATTGCTCTGTGGTGAGTGGTTCAAGCTCACGAACAAGCCTACTTATTGTTCTTCCTGCCATCTATGAATCTGTAATATAACTTGCCATGTTTACATGGGTGCCATCATATCTTCTGATCCTTTTTGGATCATGGTCAGTAAGGGACTTTTGATCTATGCTAGTAGTAGATTCATGCCATGCCTTTGTTTGTCATAATATATTCCTGTAACATGTTGTTTGATAGCTCTAAACGTTGCAACCTGATGTTATTTCTACTAAAGTCTGAAACTGTTATTATTTGCAATATCTCCATGTCTTTTTGAGCATGTTCTAGTTGTTTCTGGAGATAGCTCAGCGTTCATGTTTTGTTACGCTTTACCTGTACTTCATTCCCATGCCTTTTGTTATGATGTTGAGATACTGTAGCATATTGTTTTGATGCTTGCAATATGCCTAGTTGCTGTTATGGACAGATTGTTGTTATGACTTGTATAGAGTGTATGTGTTGCACCGTTGCTCCGTTTTGAGTGTGCTCTATATGAAACTTGCTTGATTTTGCATGTAGCTTCATATTACCATGTTGCATCCTTGTTTTGGTGTGTTTGCTTGATGTTTGTATGCATTTTGCATCAATGCCATGTTTAACTTGTTTTGCTCATATCTTCTAGGCTGTAGCTCCGAATCTAATGAACTTTATATGTAACTTGACTAGAATCTCGTGTAGATCATCTTGGTGCATCTTAACTTGCTGTTTAACAACTTGAACATAAGGTTTATTCAGTTCTGTACCAATTTCGAAATTTGCATATGAGGACTTACCGGAGTTGTTATATGTTGTTTCCGGCCTCATTTAAACTTGCCTTGATGTGTTGTTCTTGTTTGCATCATCTCTTGCCATGAGTAGCTTCATGTAGCCTTGTCATGCATCATGCTTGTTGTGCATCATGTCTTGTTCATGTGTGGTGTGTTTACCATGTTGTGTGCTTCTTCTCGATAGTTCCCGTTTCGTTGCGATCGTGAGGATTCGTTCGTCTACGCTCGGTTCGTCTTCGTGGCTTCATCTTCTTCATGGACTCGTTCTTCTTCCTTGCGGGATTTCAGGCAAGATGACCGCTACCCTGGATCTCACTACTATCATTGCTATGCTAGTTACTTTGTTCTATAGCTATGCTGTGTTACCTATCTGTTGCTCATCAAGCCTCCCAAATTGCCATGAACCTCTAAGCTTTGAAACCATTCCTAGCAAACCGTTGTTTGGCTATGTTACCGCTTTGCTCAGCCCCTCTTATAGCGTTGCTAGCTGCAGGTGAAGTTGAAGATTGCTCCATGGTGGACAGGGTTATGTTGGGATATCACAATATCTCTTATATTATTAATGCATCTATATATTTGGTAAAGGGTGGAAGGCTCGGCCTTATGCCTGGTGTTTTGTTCCACTCTTGCCGCCCTAGTTTCCATCATACCGGTGTTATGTTCCCAGATTTTGCGTTCCTAACGCGGTCGGGTGATTTATGGGACCCCCCTGACAGTTCGCTTTGAATAAAACTTGTCCAGCAAGGCCCAACCTTGGTTTTACCATTTGCCTCACCACCACCTATATTTCCCTTGGGAGTAATTAACCCAAGGGTCATCTTTATTATAGCCCCCCCGGGCCAATGCTTGTCTAAGTGTTGGTCCAAACCAGAGCCACTTGCGGTGCCGCCCCTAGGCAACTTGGGGTATCGTCGGTTGCCGTACATAGTGTTCATCCGGTGTTGCCCTGAGAACGAGATATGTGCAGCTCCTATCGGGATTGTCGGCGCATCGGGCGGCTTTGCTGGTCTTGTTTTACCATTGTCGAAATGTCTTGTAAACCGGGATTCCGAGACTGATCGGGTCTTCCTGGGAGAAGGTCTATTCCTTCGTTGATTGCGAGAGCTTGTCATGGGCTAAGTTGGGACACCCCTGCAGGGTTTAAACTTTCGAGAGCCGTGTCCGCGGTTATGTGGCAGATGGGAATTTGTTAATGTCCGGTTGTAGATAACTTGACACCAGATCCGAATTAAAACGCATCAACCGAGTGTGTAGCCGTGATGGTCTCTTCTCGGCGGAGTCCGAGAAGTGAACACGGTTTCTGTGTTATGTTTGACGTAAGTAGGTGTTCAGGATCACCTCTTGATCATTGCTAGCTTCACGACTGTTCCGCTTTTTTCTCTTCTCGCTCTCATTTGCGTATGTTAGACACCATATCATGCTTAGTCGCTGCTGCAACCTCACCACTTTACCCTTCCTTTCCCATTAAGCTTTGCTAGTCTTGATACCCATGGTAATGGGATTGCTGAGTCCTCGTGGCTCACAGATTACTAAAACAACAGTTGCAGGTACAGGTTTTACGATGATTTTGACGCGAGAGCGATGTTTGCTTGAGTTGAGTTCTTCTTCTGCTTCTTCTTCGATCAGGGGATAGGTTCCAGGTCGGCAGCCTGGGCTAGCAGGGTGGATATTGTTTGAGTTTCTGTTTATGATTCATCCGTAGTCGGATGTTGTTCTTGTACGTGGTATTGTTGTATTCATGTGACATTGTATGTATTGGATGTATCCCCTCTATTATGTAATGTTGATGTAATGATATCCACCTTGCAAAAGCGTTCCAATATGCGGGTCTATCCTTGGTGGGACCTTCGAGTTCCTTTTGGATAGGGTCGCATATTGGGCGTGACAGGAGCCGATCGCGCAGATCGAGGACCGGTGGCTGGACACCGCCTCGGGGGCTGCAACTGCCATGGCGATGGAGCCGAACACTAACCTTGTCCCCGGTAAAACTCGTGACTCCGAGGCGCCGGACTCCCTGCCGGACTCCGAACCTCCTGCGCCCCTGCCAATCGAATCTGATTGGGCGCCGATCAAGGAATTCACCGCCGCGGACATCTTTCAGCACTCCCCCTTTGGCGATATCCTAAATTCACTAAAGCATCTCTCGCTATCCGGAGAGCCCTGGCCAGATTACGGCCAGGATGGTTGGGATGCGGACGACGAAGAAATTCAGAGCCCACCCACCTCCCACTTTGTAGCCACTGTCGATGATCTAACAGACATGCTAGACTATGACTCCGAAGACATCAACGGCATGGACGACGATGCCGGAGATGATCAAGAACCAGCGCCCACGGGACACTGGAAGACCACCCCAACACATGATATATATATGGTGGATACCCCAAAAGGAAGCGATAACGAGGACCAACGGGGCGCGGCAAAGGATAATCCCGCCAATAAACAACCAAAGCAGCGACGCAGACGCCACCCTAAGTCCCGCCTCGACAACAACAGCACTCCTAATGACCCAGCAATAGAGCAGGGCAAACCAGTGGACGACGAACATGCAGCCAAGCAACCGTCCGAACAGGACGAGTCGGATAATCAATCCATGCCCAGCGAAACCAACAGTCTAGACGACCTCACGCCAGACACACCACCGGAGAATAAGAACCTTCGAAAAAGATTCGTCGCCACTGCAAGAAGTTTGAAGAAGGAAAAACGGAAGCTCAAAACAGCGGAAGACATACTCAGAATGAGGTGGAGCAAAGTGCTCAAAACCGCAGACAAATACGGCAATGGCCATCAATCAAAGAGCTACCCGAAGCGCAAGCTGCTCCCAGAATTTGACGAGGCCGCCTGGCCGGATAGACGGCCAGATGATAGGCCAAAATCTACAAGCGGCGCCGCATACAAGCCGACTCACGACCCTGGGAAAACAGATGGCCCAGCCAGGTCCATTTACGGGCCAAAAAATAGGGCCCCAGGAAGCAACAAAACACGTCAAGTGTTCGAAGACAGCGGTACACCCAAATACAGGGGCGCCGCACACCCACTATGTTTCACCAATGAGGTGCTGGATCATGAATTCCCAGCAGGGTTTAAACCCATAAACATAGAGGCTTACGACGGAACAACAGACCCTGGAGTCTGGATAGAGGATTATATACTACACATACGCATGGCTAGAGGAGATGATCTCCGCGCCATAAAATATTTACCCCTCAAGCTCAAAGGGCCAGCCCGTCATTGGCTCAAAAGCCTCCCAGAAAACACTGTTGGAAGTTGGGAAGAGCTTGAGGACGCGTTTAGAGCAAATTTTCAAGGGACTTATGTCCGCCCTCCGGATGCAGACGATCTAAGTCATATAACTCAACAGCCCGGATAGTCAGCGCGCAAATTCTGGAACAGGTTCCTTACTAAAAAGAACCAAATAGTCGACTGTCCGGACGCCAAAGCCTTAGCAGCTTTTAAACACAACGTCCGAGACGAATGGCTCGCCAGACACCTCGGCCAAGAGAAGCCGAGGACAATGTCCGCGCTAACAAGCCTAATGACCCGCTTTTGCGCGGGGGAAGATAGCTGGTTAGCAAGATGCAGCACCAGCGACCCAAGTACATCCGAGATCAGAGATGGAAATGGAAAATCACGGCGCAGAAAGGATCAGCGCCGGAATAAAGAGAAAAGCCCAAAGAACACGGCGGTCAACGCCGGATTCAAAAGCTCGCGGCCAAACAACAAAACACTGCCTCTCAAGGATAACAGTGATGAGCTATCCAACTTAAACAGAATTTTGGATCAGATATGTCAAATCCACAGTACCCCCGGAAGGCCTGCAAACTACACTCACCGAGATTGTTGGGTTTTCAAACAGTCCGGCCGACTCAACGCCGAACACAAGGGGCTCGACGCATCAAGCGAGGACGATGATAAACCCCACCAGCAGAGCACCGGAAAACAAAAGACTTTCCCACGAGAAGTCAAAGCAGTAAACTCACTTCATGTGATAATACGGAAAAACAATGTGGCACCCGCTAAAATGGGTCTCGCACGGTCCAACCCAGCGGAACATCGAGATTGGATATCAAAACCAATCACTTTCGACCACCTGGATTATTCTAGAAGCGTTCGAAATGCAGGATGGACTGCCCTCATATTGGATCCTATAATCGACGGACTACAATACACAAGTCCTGATGGATGGAGGCAGCGATTTAAACCTGCTATATCCAAACACAATCCGCAAGTTGGGGATAGACCTTACTAAAATTCGACATAGCCGCACTCCCTTTAAAGGACTGATGCCAGGCCCTTACGCCAAGTGCACAGGCTCCTTATTGCTAGAAGTTGTGTTCGGGTCACCGAACAACTTCCGACGCGAAAAACTAATCTTTCATGTCGTCCCATTCAAAAGTAGCTATCAAGCAGTATTGGGACGCGAAGCTTTTTTCCGCTTCAACGCCATACCACATTACGCATCTCTCACACTTAAAATGCCCGGTCCACGTGGCATCATTTCATTACGAGGATCATTTAAAGACCCCGGACACGGCTAGACGAGTCCGGCATAAGTAAGCTAGGGGCTCCCTAGCCGCACACCCCTTCGCAAGGGGCTGTGCGTATAAGCAACAACGAGCTAATATAGACTCCGCTTTACTTATTAAAAAATTTCATATACTTTTTTTCGCACGATTTCCTTTCAAACTAAGTTCCTCTCTTTTTACAGATGAACAACGTGCACACCCGTCCAGAATAACGGCACAACGGAGACACAGGCGCAAACGTGCAGTAGGGACCCGTCGCAAGGATTCTTTTCAGATTAAGACCCTGCGTAAACCTTTTTTATTGTCTCTTGTTGCTATAATCCCCTGGTTTCTCATTATAGCCAGAGTGGATCCTGACGTTTTGGCATCGGCCGTGTCAGAGGACCCTGCCCGTACCTGGACACTAGGGGCTTAGGGCATTGTTCTGCCCATTATTATAAAGACCCAACACCTTAGGGAGTGTTCGACGTCTCGAGTTAGGCCTTATATGCATCAGCTCCGAATCATGTCTTTGGTCAAATGTTGGGTTTGCCCGGCTCCTGTGTTTTGCTGCCTTACGTTCCGTATCATCGGCTAACGCGGCACCAGGAGAACTACTGCGATTGTGCCCCAGTTCGGCTAGGCGAAGCACCTCAGTAGAGAAAGCCGAAAACTGACTGTCATGATAGAGACTGGTCAACCACTCGATCGACCACCAGAATGTTTAGAATTCCCCCGCTTTGACGAAGGACTGTTTCCCGGTTAGGCACACACGCGCCCCAAATTCGGAGAGCACGGTGCCCCCAGGGGCTATATCGTAGCCCCACCCTCGAACTCCAATGGCTAAGTGAAAGTGATAAAGCATCATAGTCCGGTTGCCTCGTTTGCTACGCTACCACCTCCTCAACAGGACCGAGACGTCGATTAAGTGTGACAATGCGCTATTTTTGCGAACACCCCCGCACCATGTGCGTGGGGGCTGAAGCCAAAGACTGCCACCTTTCAGGTTATACACACGTATACATAAACGGCCGCATAGGAGATATTTCAATACTTGGAACGCACAAGTATAAAAAGCGATTACATCATAACCATTGTTTTACAAAATACAACGTTCATTTAAACGTGACATTTTTCGAGCACTGCGACTCTATTACACGAGCACCACGCATAACTTCCCCAAAATAGTGCTCGGCGGGTAACCGGCTTTCGTCCGAACCCTGGGTACAACAGCGGTGGCATCCATCTCTGTCCAATGTGTCTTCACACGGGCAAGGGCCATCCGCGCACCTTCTATGCAGGCCGACCGCTTCATCTCCTTGATATGCGGCACCGCCCCAAGAAATTGCTGCAATAAGCCAAAATAGCTCGTTGCCTTGGGCCTCTCTGGCCAGACATGAGTCACGATATCCGTCATGGCAAGTCCGGACAACCTGTTCAGCTCAGCCCATTCGGCCAACCGATCGGTCAGCGGAAGTGAACGATCCGGACTATGGAATTGAGACCAAAACAGCTCTTCCGTCTTGTGATCCTTCTGACTCCGGAAGTGCACAACGGCATCCGCCACACTTGCCGCTAAGTCCATATATGGATCCTCCGGACCCCATAGCTGGCCAAGCTGGGCATAATTTGGATCCGTAAACCGGCGACGCAGCAAAAAGGCTTGCCAGCCACAATGTCTCTGGCTTGGCGCAGCTCCTCCTTCATAGCCTGCATTGCAGAACGGGCATCCTTGGCCTCGGCGGTGGCCTTCCCCAGGTCTTCTCGCTCCGATAGGCGCTCCTTTTCAAGAGCCTCATTGCGGTCGGTAGCATCCTTCAATTTAACGGCCAATTCGGCCATCTCTTCCCCGCTTCGGCAGTGTGCAGCCCTTTCGGCTTCTAACTCTTCGGCCGCCCTCGAGGCAGCCGCATCACTCCTTCTGGCCTGCTCCTTGGCTTGAGCAAATTCCGCCCGAAGGCTCTCCACAGCAGTAGCACCATCTACGTCAAGCATAAATATTATAAGAGGTGGGCTTTGACTCACTTAAATAGGTGACTGCGGAGAGACAACTTACCTTGCGACTCGTCAAGTCGCTTGTTGACTAGCGCGATGTCTGCATCCGCAACATCGAGTTGCCGCATTAATTCAGCAACTCCATCAGTCCGGCTAGCCCCCGGACTATCCTCCATCACCCCTCTTTTGTCGAGAGAGTGCCTCCCTTTTGATCTAATCTCTGCTGTGTTTTCCCAGCGGTTGTACCGCTCGTCCGAGCGGTTGTACCGCTGGCTCTTGGCGCTTCCCTGTCTTTGTCGAGCGGTGGTACCGCTGCCTCCGGGCGGTGGTACCGCCACCAGGCTCTACAAAGACCAGCAGCGGTTGTTCCGGCCATGCACAGCCCATGTACCGGTCAGGCTTCTGTTTTGATGCGGTGGCTGGGCGGTGGTGGCCCGGTTGGTCCGGTTGTTCCTCATCAACCGGTACAACCGGAGGTTCAAGCGGTTCTTCCGCTCATACCTTATCCGCTCAAGCGCTCAGGGCCAAGCGGTTGCACCAGCCCGGCACCGCCCAACTACCGCCCTCAAGGGTGACTCCGTTCTGTTTCGGTGCGGTAGTTGTGCGGTCGCTGGGCGGTTGGTCCGGTTATTTTCTAATGACCGGTACTACCGCCCGGTGGCCCGGTTGTACCGCCTGGTAGGGTTCTGCCGTTACATCGTGAGTCCCGGTTGTACCGGGACAAGGAGCGGTTGTACTGCTGCAATGCTGTAAACGCAGTAACGGTTGGATTTATTAGGGTTGCTATATAAGGTGGTTCATCCACCTACCACTCCCACCTCTTACCTCTCACTCCACCATTAATGCTCTGAAGCTCTCTTGCCCGATCTCTCTCTCTAGCCACTCAAACTTGTTGATTTGCTAGGGATTGAAGGAGGAGACCTAGATCTACACTTCCACCAAAGGATATTTGCTTCCCCCATACTTTCTAGTGTGGATTTTGTTACTCTTGGGTGCTTGAGCACCCTAGACGGTTGAGGTCACGTCGAAGCCATATTCCATTGTGGTGAAGCTTCGTGGTTTCGTTAGGAGCCTCCAATTGTTGTGGAGATTGCCCCAACCTTGTTTGTAAAGGTTCGGTTGCCGCCTTCAAGGGCACCAATAGTGGAATCACGGCATCTCACATTGTGTGAGGGCGTGAGGAGAATACGGTGGCCCTAGTGGCTTCTTGGGGAGCATTGTGCCTCCACACCGCTCTAACGGAGACGTACTTCCCCTTAAAAGGAAGGAACTTCGGTAACACATCCTCGTCTCCAACGGCTCCACTCTTGGTTATTTCGTGCCTTTACTCTTGCAAGCCTACTTGTGTTGTATCCCTTGCTTGCTTATGTGTTAGTTGTTTTTGCATCATATAAGTTGCTCACATAGTTGCATATCTAGACAACCTATTTTGTTGCAAAGTTTAATTTGGTAAAGAAAAGCTTAAAAATTGTTAGTTGCCTATTCACCCCCCTCTAGTCAACCATATCGATCCTTTCACCTGGCCCACCCATCAGGGAGACAGACCCCCTTTTTCTCTTCCTTACCTCCCATCGCCCCCTCCCAACATTGCCACTGCCACCACACTCCCCGGCCGCATCGTCTTCCACAAGGGTCGTTCCAACCAGCACCACGCCATGCCATAGCTGTCTCCGCACCGACGTTCTGGAAAGAATTTGGTTGGCGTTCTCCTTGGTGCCAGTGGGAGAGATACTACGGCCGCCGGTGTCGCCCGTCGTACCGAACGTCCTTAGGCCGGTCGTTTGTTGCCGCAGGGCGCCCTCCAGCACCACCGACACCCAAAACCTTGCTTTCCCGCCTGCTAGGGGGGCAGGACGTGCACTATTTGGCAGCGCCTCCAGCACGATCGCAAGGCGTTTGCCGGATTGCTCACAAGATACAATCGTTAACAGTGATGAGTTTTTTCTTTCACAACTTCATTTGCTCATCGGATGATGAAGAGACGGTGGCTCCGTTGGTCGTACATGAACACATTAGTAGGAAGCGCCCTCGGTACAGGGGATCAATCCCCGGCCATGCTCGGCCTTGAACCGCAATAGGGAGAAAGGTTACACCCTTCTCTATGCTGATTACTTTATGGATGGTGCACTCTTTAGGCCACATCAATTTCGTCGCCGATTCCGAATGAGAAGGCATGTGTTCAATCGTATTCGTGAGGGAGTGGTCGCGCATGCCCCATACTTTGAGTGCAAAGAGGATGCCCTAGGCAAGCTTGGTTTCTCTTCATACCAGAAATGCACTGCCCCTATCCGCATGCTTGCATATGGAATTCCTGGTGGTCTTGTGGATGAGTATGTTTGTATGGATTTTGCACGACCATGGTGGAAGTGTTCGGCCCTGAGTACCTCAGAGAGCCAAACGCCGCTGATACAGAGAGGTTGTTGGCGATCAATGCCGAGAGGGGCTTTCCGGGCATGCTTGGTACTATAGATTGTATGCACTGGAAGTGGAAGAACTGTCCATTTGCTTGGTAGGGGCAGTACAAGGGGCATGTGAAAGGTGCCACTATTATACTTGAAGTTGTGGCTTCACAAGATCTCTGGATATGGAATTCTTTCTTCGGCATGGCTGGTTCTCAGAATGATATTAGTGTTCTTTAGCGGTCTCCGGTGTTTGCAAGGCTTGTAGAAGGCCAATCCCCGGAGGTTAACTTTGAGGTCAATGGCCACCATTACGGACAGAGATCAGGTGACATGCACGTTTGCATGTCACCGTGTGCCTTGCGGCCAGCATTCAAATTTAAACACTGCGAAAAAATCTGAAAAAAATCATGCATATTCACATCACATATTAAGATAACCCCTAAAAAATTCAGATCAAAATTCGAAACATACATCGAGAAACAAAAAAGAGAAACTCAGATGTGATGTCTACAGAGAACCATTCGCGAACTATTCATGACAGATTTCTCTTTTTTGTTTCTTGATGTATGTTTCAAATTTTTGATCTGAATGTTTTAGGGGTTATCTTAATATGTGCTGTGAACATGCATGATTTTTTTTCAGATTTTTTTGCAATGCTTAAATTTGAATTCCAGCCGCAAGGCACACGGTGACATGCAAACGTGCATGTCACCTGATCTCTGTCCATTACAACAAGGGATATTACCTAGCTGATGGTATCTATCCTCAGTGGTCCACTCTTGTGAATACCATATCCAATCCGCAAGGAAAGAAGAGATAAAGGTTTGCCCAAATGCAGGAGAGTGCTACGAAGGATGTGGAGCGTGCTTTCGGTGTGCTTCAGTCTCGGTGGGGTATCGTTCGTAACCTTGCATTGACATGGAGCACGAAGAAGCTTTGGGAGGTGATGACTGCTTGTGCGATCATGCACAACATGATTGTGGAGGATGAGCGCGATGATAGCATCTACGACCGAGGGTTTGATTTCCAGGGTGAAAATGTTGAGCCTGAGCATGTGCAACCTTTGAACAGTTTGTCAAGCTTCATCAGGAATTGCGTCATTGGCATACTCATGTCCAGCTTCAGGATGACTTGGTTGAGCACATGTAGACTCACATTGACAACCAGTAGATCTATCATTTTAATTTATTTTCATGCAAAACAAATTTCAATTGGACTGTAAGACTATTTGATATCGTTTTTCCTTTTAATTGGGTTGTAAAAGACCATGTCAGACGTATACCAATTTGCTATATTTGATTTGAACCATCTGATATGCATACTGTGCTCGTTGAACGGACGAGATGCGATCGAAATGCGACCTCGCGTTGGTCGCACGGCCGCCGCATCGAGAAAACCGGACGAACACGGTCTCATTGTGATCCCAAACGGACGTTTCGTCCGTTTGGGCCGTGCCTTGGAGTTGGCCTGAGGCCAACTCCACCGCGCGACCGCAAACGGACGCCCGTTTTGTCCGGATTATGTCCGTTTGGGTAGGGCAATGGGGTCGTGTCTGGGCAGTTTCCGGGATGCGGTGGCCGTGCGCCCAGCGTGCAGACGCATCCCGGTCGCATCTTGTCCGCGTGCACTTTTCTTTGCAAGTCCTTAAACTTTCTTCATCATTCATTTTTGATACATGACAATACATCATCACATTTTGACTAGTAAAGCAAGGCCAAAGAAAACAAGAACCACAAGAATACATTTGAGAAGATACCCAACTTACATAACTGCTCCCTTGAGTTGGGTTAGGGCCTTCTCGATGCACTCATTGTTGATCTGTGGAGGAGGCTCGACGTTGCACCCTCCTTTCTTCTTCAAGCCAGAAGTCGACGTTGCTTCCTCACACGTAGTATCGTGCCTAGCCTCTAATCTAGCAACAAGTGCACTTGTCTCATCTACAGCCTCTAGGCTAGTTAAAAGTGCACGAACATGTACTAGATTTCGCTCTATCAATATATCGATGTACTCTTCTTCCCAATACAAAAACTTGCATCCATTCTACACAATAAAACTTAAAGTTAGCACAACTAGTCTAATCCGAGAGCACAAACCGAAGCTAAAAAGAGCACATACCCCATCGTTTAAGCACTTGATGAACACCCATCCGGGATGCTCCGGCGTTGTAAACATGCGGCGCACGACCATCCTTGGGCAGTGGTCGCACTTGATGAGGGGCAATGGTGCGCCGACGAGTTTTTGGGCAAGCACCGAGCCCGGCCGACCGCCAGTCGCGTACCTGCCGAAGATTCGAGCGGCTAGAGGACGAGCCACTGCCTGCATGTGGCCTTGCGGCCCTGCCAGGGCCTTCCGGCGAGGTGCCCGGCCAGTCCATGGCGCGGCCCGGCCTCCCACAGCCGGGCGAGCTCAAGACCGACCGGATCCGCCCCAAATCCGGCCGGCGGGTGCGCAAACCAGGTGGCCGTGGTGCGGTAGCTCGGCGACGACGAGGGGAAGGGGCTGGGCGAGCGCGCGTCCGAGTTGCACGGCTGCAATGGCAGCGGCGGCAGCGGCGGCGACGGCGAGGGGAAGAGTGGGGAAGAGTGGAGTGGGATGCGGCCGGAGGGAGGGAGGGGGGCGGATAGAAAAAGGCCCGTCCTGTGCCACCGACGGGCGGGCCACGCGCAGACGGCCAGCGCGTCGCGTGGTGTCTGTTTCACCCCAAAAGCGGCGCAAACTGGCCCGCGGATGGGTCGAAAGCGGACACAAAACGGACAAAAGTCCGTTTGCTTCCGCGCGCTGGACCGTTCAGTTTGTCCGTTTACCCCAAATGGACGGCCCGGACAGAACGGGGTCGCGCGGTGGAGTTGGCGTGAGCGCGTTGAAAGGTCTGTAGGCGGAAATAGCTGAAGCAAAAACCGGCCCCGCCGCCTCCCTTTGTAGAGACCTCTGCCGCCGACGCCAAAGCGGCAAGCCGGCACACCTGCTTCTCATCCCTCCACCCCCCAATGCCGCCGGCGAACCTCACCCCGACTAAATGGCCCAAGAACCTCACCGCCGAACACCTCCACCGCCTTGTCCGCGCCGAGCGTGATCCCCGCCGCGCGCTCGCCCTCTTCGACGCGGCCACCGCCGCGCCCGTCTCCACTTCCGCGCCCACACAAATCCTCCCCTCCCCGGACACCGTCTCCCTCCTCACCTCCCGCCTCGCCTCCGCTGGCCTCCTCCCCCTCGCCACCTCCCTCCTCTCCCGCTCGCGCGCGCTCTTCCCCTCCAACGCCGACCTCGAGCCCCCCTTCCTCACCCTTCTCCGCGCCTTCTCCCGCACCCACCGCCCCCTCGACGCCCTCCAACTCTTCCGCTCCGCCCCCTCCGCCCTCTCTCTCCCCCACTCCGCCCGCTCCTACACCGCCGTCCTTGCCGGCCTCGTCGCGCACTCCCATCTCCCCCTCGCCCATTCCCTCCTCGCCGACATGCGCGCCGCCGGCTTCGGCCCCACCACCGCCACCTACAACGTCCTCCTCAAGGCCCACTGCTCTGATGCCGACGCTCCTATCGACCACGCGGTCCGCCTTTTCCGCAACATCCCCAAACCTGACGCCTGCTCCTACAACACCCTCCTCGACGGGCTCTGCCGCCGCAGCCGCAGGGCCGAGGCCCAGGAGCTGTTCTCCGAGATGGTAGAAAATGGTGTTGCGCCCACAGTGGTTACTTACACGACTATCATCAATTGGCTCGCACGGGAGGGCTGCTTGGACGATGCACTGGAGATGTTTGACGAAATGGGAAGGAGAGGTATTGCACCCAATGTTATTACATATAGTTCTCTGATTGATGGTTTGTGCAAGGGTGGGCGTGCAGCATCAGCACTGGACTTGTTGGAGAGGTTGACCAAGGAGGTGAAGCTGCCAAATACAATCATATATAGTTCTGTCATTAATGGCCTCTGTAGGGAGGGCCTGCTGAGGGAGGCAATGGAGGTTTTGGACCGGATGCGTCTCCAGGGGAGGAAGCCTGATGCTGGATTGTTTGGGAAGCTCATTGTTGGGCTGTGTGATGCAGGAAGGGCTGTGGAGGCTGCAAATTACCTGGATGAGATGGTTCTTGCTGGCGTTCAACCGAACCGGGTGACTTGGAGCCTTCATGTCAGGATAAACGTTGCAGTGGTGACAGCATTATGTGTTAAGGGTGAAGTTGGGAGGGCTTTCCAGGTGTACCAGAGCATGAGGACTCGTGGCATTTCTACCGAGCCAAGCATTTTCCATCTCCTGGTTGAGTTCTTCTGCAAAAAGAACCATTTGGAGAAAGCAGCTTGTGTTGTGCTTGACATGTTGTCAGAGAGGTGCATCCCTGAGAGGGAAACATGGGATGTTATTGTCAGCGGCTATTGGAGTAAGAAGAAAGTCAGACAAGAAGCTGAGCAAATATGGAACCAATTAGCAGTTATCTGATTGAAAATAAAAATAAATGTGGTGCTACACTGTGCTGGTCGGACCCTTCCTCGGACTCTGCATAAGCGGGAGCTACATGCACCAGGCTGTCCCCCTGCTACACTGTGCTGGTACATGATCCGCCTAAGACTTATCAAGCAAAAATTGTGAACCGACACACTTGTTCCGTCATGGGGTTGCACAAGTGAGAGAGTTTTGCTACCAAACCCCTTAAACTCCAGTGCTTCCATGTCCAGGATATGCGAAGTACTAATATTTATTGTATGAATAATTTTTGAAGTGACAAGCACGCGGGCAGTGTTCAGGTACGATGTGGGTTTGTCTTCCATATCTCTTGTTTTTGTATGTATAGAGATACATACATGCGCTCTGCTGAAGTTCATTTCTATTCTTGTCATGTGTCTTCTGTTTCCTTATTTCGTTGACCAAAATGTTTGTTCAGGGTTATTGCACGACGACTTAAAAGCTGCGTGGTATGACTTCAAGAATGCACTGTCTGATTTGATTTTTAAAGTCTTCTTTTCTAGACATGTTAATTTTGGAAAAACTAGCAAATTACAATACAAAACTTAACTACATATATGTATGAAGATTCAAGACAAAAACAAGCTATCGACTCCTGGTATATTGCTTCTTTCCCAATTAATGAAGACTTCTTTCCGTGCCTGCCGCGTATTTGATTCCATCCATGTATCGACTTTCCCTCCTATGCTCTGAGTTCGAGTATCAATAATGATTCGAGTTCATATTGTTCCTATGTTATGGTATGGATATACATGATGGATGAGATTCTGTGGACAGAGAGCCAATTCCAGTAGACTTATGGAACGTTCTTGTTCACGTGCATCCAGTAGGAATTGAACCCTCAAATTTACCAATTATGAGTTGGGCGCTTTAACCATTCAACCAAAAGTCTTACTTGTATCATATCAAAGATTTTAAAAATTGTGGTACGTGCCAAAGACGTATCAAATATATTGTCCTGCCAGGTGCCAGCACTGTTCATTTCTGAATACACAAAACATGTTCATGTCGAAGACCACCATAGGTACTCTTATAAATATTATTTTAGAGAAATAGGTGCTGTATATTTCTCTCTATCCCGCTTAAGGGGCTTTCGAATCTGTGTTTGATCAACAGGAACTAGAGCGAACAAATCCTTTGAAGACCCGACTATTGTGGAGAGACTGGGAAGCCAATGCCATGGCGGGTGGTTGGGAAGCTAACAAACAGCATGCTTCCAATAACCCCAATAGCAACTGGCAATGTTGTGAGAACTTGTTTTGTGTCCTCTGATGGTATTGGATAAAAGCAAGATGCCACATTCTGGTCAAATAGGGCGATTGCAACAAAAATCACTGCTGAGACAGTTGCATGGAAAAAGTCTAGAAATGTTATCTTATATTCAACCGCAGCGTGTGGATCAAGAGTAACTCCACCATCATTGACCCACAATCCCTTGAACGTGGCAAACCCGTATCGTACCTTTCCGTTCTCATCCCTGAAGCTATCTGTGAAGGTAACAACAAAGAACGAGAGTGCACAGAGCACCACAAGCCCTCCCGTCATCATCCGTTCCAAGTCACCACAGTGGCCTTGTTTAGCCATGGTTGGAGCCATCAGCTGGAAGGCAAGCACGGTGCCTGATGGAAGGAGTTTGGCGAGGTGCCCGGTGCTCTGGTATGCCTGTCTGATTGCCTTCTGCACGGGGCTCATGTTGTCAGTGCCATCAGTTCTGTTGGACAAAAGCGGATGCCTCTGATCCTTCTGCAATTCCATGTCCGGCTGTGTAGCAGTCGTTGCTGCTCGTGCCCTCTTTGTTTGCTTCCTTTAACAGGTCTTTGAGGATGTAGTATAAGGAAAGAGAAGATGGGGCCTGTAGTAGGGATTTGAAGGGAATGAAGCCGGTGACCTGCTTCTATTTGCCGCCCATTTTGGATTGCTTGCAAGAAAAAGAAGCAAAAACTGAAGGCAAGCTGGGATCCTGGGTTGCAGTTTCTGGCGAGAAAAACATGTGGGCTGGTGGTGCTGCTGTTTCTCTGTTGCGTTCTAGCTGTTGTAAAAGCACGTTTAGGTAACAGAAGGAACCATAGTTATTCTGCGTCTAATTTTTCGTCCGTTATGCCTTGTGGTGATTACGCAAGTGCATGCTGTTACTAACCAGAGGTGTGCCTAAGAGCAAGCAACTCTAGCAGATTCTAAAAAAAGAGCCTCTAAAATGGGTTGGAGTGCACTCCGAGATCTTTGGAGGCTCAAAAGCAGTCGTGCAAATTTAGATATTGTAAAATACTCCCTCCGTCCCATAGTATAAGAACGCTTTTTACACTACATTAGTGTTAAAAACGCTCTTATATTATGAGACAGAGGGAGTAGGGGTAGCTTCTAAAATTCTGTCATGTCATGGGACCCACTCGTCATTGGGACTCCCTTTTCCTTTTTCTCTGGAAGAAAAAACCCATGCCCGGACTCGAGCACTCCGTGTAGAGAGAATCTGCTAGAATGTTCTTTTCTGCCGCGTAGCATCTATATTGGCGTTATTATGGAGTTCATGTGCTTTTGGGGACCTGCTAGAGTTGCTGAGTGGGCAATAGTTTTTACTTACATTTCCTCTGATGGCAGGCAAGAGGCTCTTCCCAAGCATTAACCCGAAATATATGCCCCCTTGCATAGCTTCGGTCTTATATGGTTTTGCTCTTTGCCGACATGATCTTTGTGGGTGTGTTGGTGTTGGCTATGTGCATCTTAATTATGCAGAGAACATACGTGTTCACTGCGTTTGTATCTCCTTGATACTTTATTATGAGTTAATAAAATACGCTCTTTATAAAAAAATGTGGCGATGTAACTACATCAATCACCGTCTATCTATCAAATCAAAACACTCTCGTCCAGCTTATTTATGCATGTGTGTTGGCAAACAATAGCAGAATTATGATTTTTACATTTTTAGAGTATTATGATATTTGTGTATGTCTTCTCTTAGTTGTCGGTTTTGTAATTCATTCTAATAATCACATAATTTTTTAGCAGCATGCAAAATTAGTTGCTAAAAGTGACATGAGAAGATAATGCATCGTATAACACATTTTACATGTGCATTGTCCTAATTTTGATGCGTCCTACCTCCTGTCCCTTGTGGCCGCTGCGGATCTGCCTAGTCTCCTGTAACCTTAGTCCCATGGAGGCGCGGTGGCCTTTGGCCCTTGTTAGCGGGAGGACTTCGTTTTTATGTGTTTTTATAATTTGATTAGGGTTTGTGTCCTACTCAGGAGACGAGGCGGTGGTGGCTCTCTGAAGATGGAATAAAGTTCTCCCTGCCTAATCTCTGCCCCGACGGTACATCTAGCATAATTGAAGGGCATGTGAAGGTGTGTCTCTAGTAGATCTCGTGAAATTCGGTCAATGTTTCTCTTTAATGTTCCGTTAGGACCAGGTCTTTGTTCGTCTGACTGTGGGTGGGATCTTTTCGATGTACGCTTCTCTACATCGACTTTCAATGTACACTTCTCTACATCGGCGATGGTTGATCTTCTGTTGCGGTAGTCGTGTGGGGCTTTAGCACGTCGATTTCTCGACTGTCCGGTATAACAAGGTTTGCCCGACTCCAGTGAAAGAAGCAATGATGACAGCGTGTATTCGGTTCGTTTCGGTGCTTGGTCTATGGATATGAATTTCAATTACTTTTTGTGTACTGTCTTGACAATTATTGAATAAATAGAAAGTTTTCTTGAGAAAAAAAAGAGAGAAGCGAGTAAGGTGTTCGTGCAAGCCCAAATGGGGGCTAGACCAGAAACCGGCCTCGCCGATCTTCCTTTTTTTTTTTCTTTTGTGATGAAAACCCCCGGACAATCTTCAGAGCCACAATTCAGACAAAACATACATTGTCTCATGCATGCGATCAAGCATAAAGGTCACACAGGAACAATCCGCTTTAGGCTCCGACAAGCAATTAAATTGCTTTTCTCAGGACAAACCTGTTCCTCCCTGCAGCACGCAGCTGCTTTGCTGACGACACGAGCAAGCATGCACGCTTTGCATAGCATGTGGTGCTAGTGCTACTGCCTACCGCTACTCACCTCGCCTGGAGTCCTGGAGTCTTGGGGGAGCACTGCAAAGTTGATGATATATCAAACACGACTCATGTGATTTCTTCTTTTTCCATCCTTCTTGCATCATGGCAATAGAATGATTCATTCACGAAACTTTTGCTTGGCCAATCATCTGGAGCATATATTGGCATGCAAAACGTTTGTGCACGATAACTCCAATCACAACTCCAATCACGGATCATCAAACAGAAGACCAGCATCAAATGTTTACGGACATCCAAATTTGTCCTTGGACAATGGGCTTGGCGCCAGCCATCCAACCGTACGTGGGCCGTTTGAAATGGATAGAACAAAAATACAGATGAAATTCATGCTAAGAAAATTTATTAAATTTCAATATATTTAGAATCAAACGAATGAAATTTAAACAAGTTCAAACTAATTTTTTTAACCTAACCTAAACTAAACAAGGCAAGGTACGACGACCTCATATCCAAGGTCTCCTTGGCTGGAGGGACCTCCATCGTCGTCTGCACTGTCGCCTGAGCCACCGTGCACGTCGTCAGTTGAGACGTCGTGTGACGTTGTCCTCTTGGACCAGGGGTCTTTCACCACATCGTCTCCCGGCCTGATGGGCTGGGCCAAGGACCCCATGTTGGTTCACCAGTGGGCCACATCGAAGTTGCCCATGGTACAGAAGGAAGGTTCCCGAAGACTTGTCGTACACTCCGAGATGCTGGGAATCATATACAACTCGTCTTCCCTTCACATAGCTGACTAGGATGTAACCCTAGACCCCCCGGTACCTATATAAACCAAGGAGTAGGGCACTAGAGGACACACAAAAATCTCAAGGTAGATCATATGTACTCCATATGAAAGCAATATACACAAGCAGGACGTAGGGTTTTATCTCTCTAGAGAGCCCGAACCTGGGTAAAAACTCATGTCCTTGTTACTACCATCTCTAGACCCTTAGTTCGGAACCCCCTACCCGAGATTTGCCAGATCAGCTCCGTCATTGGTGGCCCAAAAAGGTCCCACTAAGAAGTCGCAATGATTCGATGGGGATCACAATCGGTGAGCAGACCGACACGATCATGACCTTCGTGCCCGGGCATATCTTCGTTCTCGGTAGCATCCCCCTCTTCCCCGACTCGACCGGCTACCTTGGCCAGGTCAAAACTTTCACTATAGGACGGATCGTAAGATTTGGCAACCTGGAGTATATCGCGAACTCATGCAGAGAGCAGGTCTTCATGAGCTCCGTATCAAACCAGATCCAAGAGCAGCCCGAGATGCTCGCCTTGATCTTGATGTCGAATCTGACTCAGGACGAGTGCAAGAACCTCTCATTGGGACCGACCTCAGGTCAGAACCTGATGATGCCGCCCGAGAACTTGGCAATAGACCAAGCCACAAAACAAGAACCAAGATCCGGGTTGGGCATGATCTTAAAAATACCCCCTATTGCCGCGACGTCAAATCAGGCCAAGAAAGATCGCGAGAAATCATTCCTCAATGAGATCTTAGATCAGATTCAAAAGCTAGCAATATCGGACGATCAGACCTCGGTGTACGATCAAATCTAGGATTCATCGAGAAAAGTCAGATTTTTTGACCCACCCACCACCCATCTAGTTGCCAATGTTGAGGACCTAATCGATGTCCTCACAAGCGCCTTCGAGGAGGTCGATGACATGAATGAGGAGGTCGGTGAGTCCTCGGATAGCCTGCCAATAGCCGCCGCACCCACATGTAAGTGGACGACAACCTCGACCTACAACATCTACATGGTAGGCACCCCCAATGGCAACAACGGTGGAGGCGGCAACAACAACAATGGTGGGGGCGGCAATGGCCCTAAGGTGGATGTTACAAAACGACGGGAATAATAACAACAATGACAACAACGCCAATCCCGATGTCAATGCGGACGAGCCCCATAGCACTCTCGGTTTGGAAGGCCAAGACATGTTGAACGAATCACTTGGCAGCCCCAACCATGGTGCGTTGAGGCTGAGTCTGCTTGGCACAACCAACAAGATAACTGAGAAAAATCGTTGATTCGCGAGGAGCGAGACAACATGGGAGATTGGTGGAATGAGCTCTTCTCAGCTAAAGAAGTGCTCAAGGCCAAGATGAGGCAGGTGATGAACAATAGAGCGCCACCAAGCTATTACAAAAACCTACTGAAAGTGCAACTAAACCCCAGGTGGTTTTAGTAATTCATAAAAAACATATAGCTCATTGAACTAATATCCATTCAAGATTAATATTTTAGGAAGTTCAATGAATGACATGGCATGGACTAGAAATGTGGACCCCTAAAAATGCTAAGGATACATATTGGCAAAAGCTCAAGACTCTTCATTTCTATTTTAGTGATCCAAGATCACATTGAGTCCATAGGAAAGCCAATACTATTAAAAGGGGATGAGGTTTTGCTTAATGGCTTGCTTGCTCAAATGCTTAGTGATACTGCTCCAAATAAACTCAACCACTTTCTCCATCCAAATATGTCAAAATCCCAAACTCCAAGTCGGCCCCACCGATTCTTTCTATCCGGCGCCATCGAGTTCCCATGACATAGCCACTGCCAGAAACCCTAATAGTTCGGTCTCACGGATATGGGTCTCGGTCTCACCGAGATGGCCTTGCCAACACTTTGTGACTTGTTGCATTTATTTCGGTCTCACCGTGTTATGCAATCGGTCTCACTGAATTGGCTTGATATTCTCTCTATTGCCTTATTGCTTCACTTTGGTCTCACCGAGTTGATGCAATCGGTGCCACCGAGTTAATGTTTCCCCTAAGTCCTAGCACATCGATCCCACTGAGTTGAGTCAGTCCCGCCGAGATTTCTAACATTCACATTTTGAACTAATCGGTCTCACCATGTTCATCTATTCGGCCTGACCGAGTTGGGTCAAATGTGTGTAATGGTTGGATTTTGTGTGGAGGCTATATATACCCCTCCATCCCCTTCTCCATATGTGAGAGAGCCATTAGAATGTGCTTACATTTCCAGCATACATTTTCTAAGAGAGAACCACCTACTCATGTGTTGAGATCAAGATATACTAATCCTACCACAAGAATCTTGATTTCTAGCCTTCCCAAGTTGCTTTCCACTCAAATCATCTTTCCACCATATCCAAATCTGTGAGAGAGACAGTTAAGTGTTGGAGAGACTATCATTTGAAGCACAAGAGCAAGGAGTTCATCATCAACACAACATCTATTACCTTTTGGAGACTGATGTCTCCTAGATTGGTTAGGTGTCGCTTGGGAGCCTCCGTCAAGTTGTGGAGTGAAAGGATCGATATAGTTGACTAGGGGGGGGGTGAATAGGCAACTAACAATTTTTAACTTTTCTTTACCAAATTAAACTTTGCATCAAAGTAGGTTGTCTAGATATGCAACTAGGTGAACAACCTATATGATGCAACGTCAACAAGCACACGAGCAAGCAAAGGATACAACACAAGTAAGCTTGCAAAAATAAAGGCGCGAGATAACCAAGAGTAGAGCCGGTGGAGACGAGGATGTGTTACCGAAGTTCCTTCCTTTCGAGGGGAAGTACGTCTCCGTTGGAGCGATGTGGAGGCACAATGCTCCCCAAGAAGCCACTAGGGCCACCGTATTCTCCTCACGCCCTCACACAATGCGAGATGCTGTGATTCCACTATTGGTGCCCTTGAAGGCGGCGACCGAACCTTTACAAACAAGGTTGGGGCAATCTCCACAACTTAATTGGAGGCTCCCAACAACACCACGAAGCTTCACCACAATGGAGTATGGCTCTGAGGTGACCTCAACCGTCTAGGGTGCTCAAACACCCAAGAGTAACAAGATCCGCTAGGGATTAGTGGGGGGAATCAAATTTCTCTTGGTGTAAGTGTAGATCGGGGCCTTCTCAACCAATCCCGAGCAAATCAACAAGTTTGATTGGCTAGGGAGAGAGATCGGGCGAAAATGGAGCTTGGAGAAACAATGGAGCTTTTGGGGGAGAGGTGAGTCAACTTTGGGGAAGAAGACACCTTTATATAGAGGGGAAAACAATCCAACCGTTATCCCCCCAAACAACCACGCACAGAGCGGTACTACCGCTTGGGCAGGGCGGTACTACCGCTGACAGGCGGTACTACCGCTCCCTCCCAGCGGTACTGCCGCGCTGACGAGGGTTGCAGGGTCCTGGACCCAGAGCGGTACTACCGCGGAAGTATGGGCGGTACTACCGCTTGGAGCGGTACTACCACCACTACTGCCGCTACTAGTACAGTAAAACCCGACACGAAAAACAGCGGTCTCGAGTCGAGGCGGTAGTAGCCCGGAACCACTGCGGTACTACGGCCGAAGACCGCAAGCGGTACTACCGCTCGGGGAGCGGTACTACCGCTTGACGCGCTTCGGCGGTACTACCGCTGAGGACCGCGGTACTACTGCTGGGACAAGACAGGGCAGACAAGGAGAGGAAAGATAGCTCCAATGAAGCGGAAAGGAACATCGGGTGTGATAAGGATGTGTACGTGTTGATTCCACCCTAGCCTTACCAAAGCGGATCCCCTCTTGATAGTACGGTGACTCCTACAAAACTAGTCCACCAACAGAGAAACAAAGGAGCTACACCATCTTGAATAAAACACCGAGGGGAGGCAATCGTCTCGTGCCAAAGGATGAATCTCTGAAAATCTCAATGCACACGATTAGTCCGCAAAAGCATTGTCATCAATAACCAAAACATCTTGGGGATAAATATACCCTTACAATCTCCCCCTTTTTGGTGGACTGATGACAATACAGGATTTGCACAAACGGGAAACATATAGGACAAGCGCAAAACCCCACTGTCCTAAAATGTAGATGGGCTCCCCCTAGATGTGTGCTATCTAGATAAGTGCTTTGGACTGCACGGCACACATACTAGGATCAACGCTCCCCCTACATTTTAGAGACCAACAACCTAAGCAGGGTATATGAGAGCAACATAGATAACAGGATAAGCATGCAACTCATAAGCTAGATAGACATAGATAATGATACTCGAAAGATAAGGTAGCATATGTCTCACACCATATGACTGGAACTTAGGTCTCACTGACAAAAACCAAACAAAGCAAACTGTGAGAAAACACAAACACGCACACAGAAGACGGAAGACACAAATCACAAATCCCCAAACTCTCTTCCCCTTTGGCATCGAGACACCAAAAAGGAGAGGGAGTGTTGCTACGGCTCCAGGTGATAGCAAGAGAGGGACTCAAATATCAGATCTCAGCGGGGTCGTCTTCGCCACCGTCGTTGGTCGGGAAGTGCTCGGCATCAGAATCTGTCCATGGGCAGTGCTGCTAAATCCACTCCTCCTCCTCAGTAAGCTGGTCCTCAGATCCACTGTTAACTGTGGCACCCAACTGATGCATGAGCTCCTTGTGACGACCTCGGGCCTTCTTCTCAGCCACATGAGTCCTGTACTGACCGTGAGACTCCATGCAAAACAACTTCTTCATCTTGAGCTTGAGCTTCTTTGCCCAAGAGGGCTCTGCCGCAGAAGGCTCATAGTCATCATCATCCTCAGCCTCAGCCTCAGCCTCCTCCTCGGTATCCATGGCAGTAGCAGACAAAGGACCTCCAGATTTGGGGACCTGAGTGCCCCAGTTGTCCTTCTTCCTCAGACGCTTGATGTCATGAGAGACCAACTCTCCAGTCTCTAGCATCACCTTGGGATAGACACGATCCCAGGCCTTCTCAATAAGCAGCATGATGAACGGACCATAAATCGGGCACTTGCGCTCGGAGATAGCAGATAAGAGCTCAGACCACATAACATGAGAGATAACCAGGGACTCACCGGTGTTTTCTTCCTTCTCACGCTGGCAGAAGAGAAGCATGTCCACGAGATAAGAATGAACCATATCCAGATTCCCGATGCGAGGGAAAAGAGTCTCATGGAAGACACGGTGAAGAATGTCCAGAAAGGCAGGCAGCTCATACGTTTCCTTCTTCGTCTCAGGGTTGATCTTCAAAGTGCAGTAGGGCCATAGTGCTTGCTTGTGAATGGAGGTGGTGTTGCGGTGTGGGCGAAAGCCGACAGGAGACGCAGGCCCGTGATCTTCCACCCCAATCAACTCCATGAATGCCTTCCACTTGACAGAAAGCAACTTGCCATTGGTCATCCAAGTCAGTGTCCTGTCCTCATCAGTCCCGAGATGAACCGTGGCATAGAATTGGGCCACAATATCAGCATCATAATCTTTGTTGAATTGCATGACACCAAGAATGTTCAGTTGAGTGCACATCTGAAGAGCTTCACCAAAGTATTCATGATCCTTCTCCATATGGTCGGTGTCGATGGAGTGCACGTTAACAAAGAGGTTCTTCTTGGCCTTGAGCTCATCAAAGAAGATGGCAAACTGAAACCTATTCCAGAACGGACGGTTGACCAAAGTGGGATCTTGGTCTACCTCATAGGGGTTGCGGCGACGCCTTGCCCAGAACTCCTTGGCTTGCATTTCCGGCACGGTTTTGCCAGATTGCTTCGGCTTGGCAGCAGACTTCTTCTTGAGTTGAGGTGGAAGTGGATCACTTGAGGAACCTCCTGCAGACTCAGTTGTGCGGTAACGCTTTGATGTGGCACGACCAGGGTTGATACGCCGAGCCTGAGGCTCAGGAAGCTCATCACCTGGAACCACACACAAGAACATGCAAAACAACCAGAGAGAATGAGCATAAGCCACCAAACACAACCAAAAGAATCACTGAGTAGTAATAGTATGATGGAACCTGGTAGAGGGCGGTAGTACCGCGACCTGTGAGTGGCAGTACCACTCCAGAGGGAGCGGTAGTACCGCTTGAGACGGGGAAACAACAGTTTCCTACTACCGTGGTCAGATCCGGCACTACCATCCTACCAAATTCAAAAATACTTCTACCAATCACTAATCCAAACTGCCTAGATGCCTTCTCCATCCAACTCAAGCCTAGATTTGGCCAAAAATCTAGAGATGCAACCACTACTGCCCCTAAGATGCTAGATTGGAAATCTAGACAAGAAGAGAGAGGGAACGGGGGCAATACCGGCATCCATGGCAAGAGGACAAGGTGGGGATCGACTCCACCGAAGGGAATGGAGAGGGACGCCCCAGAGAAGGAGATCCGCCGGAGCCCTCCCGCGGCGCCGGTTGCTGGAGAGACGAGACGGAGCAAGGGGGCGAGCGAATGGGTATGGGGAGAGAAACCTCCCCTGCCCACGATATAACCCCCTGACCTCGCCCCGCAGCGGTAGTACCGCGCTGGTGAGCGGTAGTACCGCTTGAAGCGGTAGTACCACGCACCACCAGCAGTAGTACCGCCCAGTAACAAAAGGCACAAGGCAAGACAGCTAAGCTAAAAAAGAAACGGAGAAACACAACCAAGATGAGAGAAAAACCAATACGGCCACAAACCCACTAACAAAAGTCCAAAACACACCTCTTCAAGAGAGGGCGGTGGCCGAGGCCACCTATGTTTGAGTCAAGAGGTATGGCGTCGCGAAGATTTTAACCTTGGACCCATGACCAAAACTCGTCCTTGAAGCACAAGTACCATCCAAAAATGGTTAAAGTGAAAGACTAGATCAATTTATGCATAATGGGGGGAGGGAGAGTTCATTGAGAAAACAACACTCCCCCTATTTCCATGCCTACATCTAAACTAGACAACAAGTTGAGTGAGGTGGGGTGTGCAAGGGTTCAAGTCACATTGCTTGAATCAATAATATTTAGCTCTTGCCTTAACTCGCGAAATCTTGCTTCATCCAAGGGCTTCGTGAAAATATCTGCAAGGTTATCATGAGTGTTGACATACTTGAGCTCGATCTCCCCTCGCCTAATGTGATCCCGGATGAAGTGATACCGAATCTCAATATGCTTTGTCTTGAAGTGTTGCACCGGGTTGAGAGAAATCTTGATGGCACTTTCATTATCACACCAAAGAGGCACTTTGTCACAAATGACACCGTATTCCTTTAAAGTTTGCCTCATCCATAAGATTTGTGCACAACAACTACCGGCCGCCACATATTCCGCTTCGGTGGACGAGAGAGACACACAACTTTGCTTCTTGGAAGACCAACTCACCAAAGAGCACCCAAGAAATTGGCACCCTCCGGAAGTGGACTTCCTATCCACTTTGTCTCCCGCCCAATCAGAATCCGTAAATCCTTCAAGCTTGAAGTTTGCTCCTCTTGGGTACCATAAGCCAAAGTTTGGGGTATGAGCCAAATATCGAAAGATTCGCTTGACCGCCACATAGTGACTTTCCTTTGGTGCGGCTTGAAACCGTGCACACATTCCCACACTCAACATGATATCCGGTCTAGATGCACAAAGGTAAAGCAAGGAGCCAATCATGGAGCGATATACCTTTTGATTCACCGCTTTACCATTGGGATCAATGTCAAGTTGGCACTTGGTAGGCATTGGTGTAGTAGCCGGCTTGACATCACTTAGCTTGAATCTTTTTAGCATGTCTTGTGTGTATTTGGCTTGGTTGATGAAGGTACCTTCTCTTCGTTGTTTGATATCAAAACCAAGGAAGAAATTCAACTCTCCCATCAAAGACATCTTGAACTTGGAGGTCATGAGAGCGGCAAATTCCTCATTGAAAGCTTTGTTAGGAGAACCAAAGATAATATCATCAACATATAGTTGGCATACAAACAACTCCCCTTTGACCTTCTTAGTAAAAAGAGTGGGATCGATTTGCCCCACCTCAAATCCACGATCTTGTAACAACTCGGTAAGGTGGTCATACCACGCACGTGGGGCTTGTTTAAGTCCATAAAGTGCCTTATCGAGTTGATACACATGATCCGGGAAGTAGGGATCCTCGAACCCGGGGGGTTGCTTGACATAGACCAACTCATTAATAGGTCCATTAAGAAAAGCACTTTTCACATCCATTTGTTGCAACTTAAAGTTGTGATGGGAAGCATAAGCAATCAACAAACGTATGGATTCAAGGCGAGCAACGGGAGCAAAGGTTTCACCATAGTTGATACCCTCGACTTGGGAGTAGCCTTATGCTACCAATCTTTCCTTGTTGCGAGTGATGTTCCCATGAGCATCTTGCTTGTTCTTGAATATCCACTTGGTTCCAATGACATCGTGGTTCCCCGACGGCCTTGGCACCAATCTCCACACCTTTTTGTACTCGAAGTTGTTGAGTTCTTCATGCATGGCATTGAGCCAATCCGAATCTTCGAGCGCCTCATAGACCTTTTTGGGTTCAACACAAGAAACAAACGCGCGATGCTCACAATAGTTTGCTAATTGTCTATGAGTGCTTACCCCTTTCTTAGGCTTCCAACCACATTCTCCATGAGATGACCTTTGGTGGTGAGCTTGGAAGCAATCTTCGCGGCACGACGCTCTAATTCCTCCTCGGATGTGGAAGGAGGAGGGTTAACTTGATTATCTTGAGCGCCATCTTGAGCTTGTTCTTGATCTTGAGCTTGCTCATGATCTTGACCTTGCTCGAGGGGAAGAACTTGACCTTGGGCATCAATTGGTGGTTCACCACCATCTTGAGGTTGATCTTGCCCTTGGTCTTGTTCACGAGGTTGAGGGCCTTCACTTTGTTCTTCGAAAGCGTGTGAGTCTTGGGAAGGTGATGGCTCCACTTGAGTGGAGCATTGTCCTTCTCCTTCGGCCACAAGGGGTTCCTCAATGGGTAGAATATGACCAATACCCATTCTTCTTATGGCTTGGGGAGGAATTTCATCACCTACATCATAAGTACCACTTTGCTCCACTTGGGAGCCGTTATTTTCGTCAAACTCCATGTTACACGTCTCCTCAATGAGTCCATGGACTTGTTGAGGACACGGTAAGCATGAGAGTTTGTAGCATAACCAACAAATATACCCTCATAAGTTCTAGCTTCAAATTTAAACAAACTAACACCTTTCTTGAGAATGAAACACTTACACCTGAACACTCGAAAGTACTTGAGATTGGGCTTGTTACCGGTGAGTATTTCATAAGGAGTCTTGTTCAAGCCCTTGCGGAGATAGAGCCGATTGGATGCATGACACGCGGTGTTGATGGCTTCGGCCCAAAAGTTGTATGGGGACTTGAACTCCGCCATCATGGTCCTTGCCGCATCCATCAACGTCCGGTTCTTCCTCTCCGCTACACCATTTTGTTGAGGGGTATATGGTGCAGCATATTGATGCTTGATCCCCTCATCACTAAGAAACTCATCCAAGGTGTAGTTCTTGAACTCGGTGCCGTTGTCACTTCTTATAGTCAAGATCTTTGCATCATGTTGACGTTGAGCTTCATTTACAAAGTCGATGACGGTTTGTTGAGTCTCACTCTTCCTCTTGAAGAAATATACCCAAGTGTATCTTGAATAATCATCCACAATCACCAAGCAATACTTTCTTCCTCCAAGACTATCAAAAGATGGGGGCCCAAAGAGATCCATGTGAAGGAGCTCCAAGGGTCTCTTCGAGTAGATGATAGTCGTGGGAGGGTGAGCCTTCTCATGAAGCTTTCCTTCGATACAAGCACTGCAAGCACGATCTTTGGCAAAACTAACATTTGTTAGTCCACGGACATGGTCCCCCTTGAGAAGACTTTGCAAAGATCTCATATTGACATGGGCTAAACGGCGATGCCAAAGCCATCCCACGTCAGCTTTAGCCATTAGGCATGTCGCGGTCTTAGTGGGTCGCTTCGAAAACTTGATCACATAGAGACTGTTCTTGACATGCCCAACAAAGGCTACTTTAAGAGTCTTGCTCCACAAGAGGGCCACGGTATCAATGTCAAAGAAAGTAGAAAAACCCATGAGTGCAAGTTGACGAACGAAAAGCAAGTTGTATGCAAGGGACTCAACAAGCATGACTTTCTCGATCGTTAGATCATGAGAAATGACAACCTTGCCAAGACCCAATACCTTAGAATGTGAGGCATCACCCCACTCGACATTGGTGGGCATAGATGGAATCTTTTGCACGTCCACCACCAAGTCCTTGCTCCCGGTCATATGATTTGTTGCTCCACTATCGAGCAACCATGAACCTCCACCGGAAGCAAGCACCTACAAGAGATCAATGCTTGGTTTTAGGTACCCATTTAGTAATGGGTCCTTTGATGTTAGTAACAAGGGTCTTAGGAACCCAAATAGGCCACTCAATGTACTCATATGGAGAACCAACAAATTTAGCATAAACATGTCCATCACTAGCACGTCACAACACATATGACGGGTTAAAGTCGCTGGCTTTGTTGGAGGAGGGAGAGGTGGTGTTGCCCTTTTTGACATCAACACCCTTCACATTGTTCTTCTTCTCCTTAGGAGCACCCTCTACCTCTTTCACAAAGGTTTGCTTGAGAGGGGGAGGTCGTTTGGTCTTGTCGTTCTTCTTCTTGTTCTTGGACTTGGGTGCGAATCCAATTCCTTCCTTGGCCACAACTTCCTTTTGATTTTTCAAAAGGTCGTTGAGGTTCTTCTCACCTTGAATGCATGTCACAAGGCCTTTCTCAAGTTGATCCTTCAATTTGGCATTCTCCTCCACAAGATGCTCATGCTCACAACACGGGTTAGTGGCATATGCATTATCAATTAATACCATATGAGGAAAGGTGGCCTTTTCCTTGGTTAGCTCAACTTGGAGTTGAGCATGAGACTCCTTGAGGTTTGCATGTGCACCCTTCAAGACCTTGTGGGCCTTGTCAAGTACATCAAACTCCTTCTTGAGTCTAGCATGATCAACCCCAAGTTTAGCCTTCTCGGAATTTAGCACGTGAGACACAACAAGAGCATGATCAAGATCTTTCTTTAACTTGGCATGGTCACCGTTGTGTGACTCCTCAAGAGCCAAATGATGCCCACGCTCTTCCTCAAGAGCATTGGAGAGATCCGATATCTCATCGGCATAGTCACGACTATGACCTTCCATCTTAGAGATGGTATCTTCATGAGCCTCGATCATGTCATTGGCTTCACCAAGTTGTTCCAAGAGAGGAACAAAGTGCTTCTTGGATTTGCCCTTGAGCTTACTCATAAAAGACTCAAATTCATTTACTTCTTCATTAGACCCCTCACTTTCATCAATGCCATCCATCAAAGAGGGATTAGTAATGATGGTGGTTTTGATGTTGGGGGTTACCTTGTTGGTGGCTTCAGCCATGAGGCACTTGGCGGTGATGTTCTCGTTGGGTGAATCGAAGAGAGACATCCGGGGAGATGTGGCAATGGCAACGGATGCCATGGCCATTGCTTCTCTATCTTCATCATCATCGTCATCCTCACGATATTCTTCTTGAACCACCAACCCACGAGTAGGAGTCTTCTTGGTGAAGTTGTTCTTGTTGGGGAAGGACTTGGCTTTGTCTTTTCGGATGAACTTGCTACCATTCACTACAGGAATCAGCTACTTTGCCATCAGCCACGGCGGACGGCAAAGGCATGGATGGAGGACGGCAAAGGTCTTTGCCGTCTGTCGCAGACGACAAAAGTGGATGGCAATGTAAGGGACAACAAAGAGCTACATTTCCATCCGCTTCGGGCGGCTGATGGCAAAGGGTCCTTTGCCATCAGCTGCCGACGGCAAAGAATGCTGACGGCAATAATTGTACTGTTACTCCGTTAGGTGGTTAACGGTAAGCCTTTGCCGTCGGCCGCTGACGGCAAACATCGGAAGGCCTTTGCCGTCCGCCGCTGTAGGCAAAGTTACTTTCTCTTTGCCATCAGCCACTATTGGCAAACTGACCAGATAGGTCAGCCTCCCAGGAAGCAACAGTTGCCTGCCACGTGGTCTCTTTGCCGTCCGCTGCTGATGGCAAAGAGCCCTTTGCCGTCGGTGGCAGACGGCAAAGAGCCTGCATAATGGCTTTTTTTCCCCTGTTTTTTTAAATCCAACAATTTTCACAGCAAATATATATGGCATATATAGATATATTTCACAGGGCTATATAACAGCACATAAGTTTCATCGTACATACATATATAGTTCCATCCACTCATACATAGCAAGTTGCACATACACATAAGTTGCAACCATTAGGAAGTTGCACATACATATTACAATGCAAAGTTTCATCAAGATAGCAAGTTCCATCGTAGCAAGCTAGAAGAATACTAGAAGAGAATGAAATAAAAAACAAGCACTCCATCATAGCAAGCTAGCTTCCGCGAAGTGAATGAAATCTGCAAAATGGCAAATAAGAAAGTTAGGAAAAGGTGACTAGAAGAAGAAGACTAGAAGAAGAAGCACGCCATCGTTTGTGAGGTAACTTAGGTGAAACGGATCGTTTATGAGCTAACTTAGGTAAAATGCATCCTTTTAGAGCTAATGTAGGTAAAATGGATTGTTTATGAGCTAACTAAGCTAATTATGCCGTTTTTTACATAAGTAAGGTAAGTACATGTCATTATTGAGCAAACCTAGTTAACTAAGCATATTATAACTAACTTAGGTCATTTTGGAGGAAACAAAGCTAAGTATAGATCGTTTTAGAGCTAACTTAGGTAAAATGGCTGGTTTTGGAGGTCAGTAAGCTTATTAAGTCATTTTGCAGGAAAAGAAGCTAACTCTAGGTCATTAAGGTAAGCATATTGGATGAAATAAAGCTAAGTCTAGGTCTTTATGCATTTGTTAAGCAAAAAACTAGAGAAACTTACCTTGATCATGGAGGTGTGGGAGCGGGCTGGCTCATGCCAGTAGCTGGAGAAGGATCATGTGATGCTTGTGTGGAGTAACGCTGCACCAAAGATCATTTCCAATGTTCGTTAGCATGATGCCACTCATATGTTAAGACTAGCAAGTAACGTCCATTCAAATTAAACTCACCGTGGTCTCAGGAGCAATCTCTAGATCAATGGCTATGGAGCCACGGGACCTCCCGCCACTAGATATCATCACCTGCTCTGGATTGTAGGGGATCTGGCTCGGGTTAAACTCCTCCCCTTTCCTCGCCTTCCCCTTGACTTGCTTGTAAGAGGCAGTGTGGGCCATGGCATACAGGTCGTACCCCTCTGGCACCTTATCCGTCTTATTGTAGCATGCCTAAAAGAGAGAAACAAAGTAAATTAGTAATTAAAGGGCTCAAGCTAGCATGATGAATGAATTGCATTAATAATGAAGCAAACCACATTACCCAATTCCGCCCGAACTGATATAAGCTGGAGCTACCTTGATGGTGTGGCACACATTCAATTTGGGCACATTTGTCCTTGGCCTCGGTTGGCTCCCCTTCCATCTTTCAACACTTGCCATGACAAAGAGTGAACGAAATTAGTACAACATAAAAAAATACCGACATGAATAATAATATGTATATCACTTAAGTGTATCATCATCAAGTACAACATAAAAAAATTGAATACCTGACACTACTAATAATCTCGATCAGTATCATCAATAAATGCATAATCATCATCATCACTATAATCAATGACGGGCTCATAGGGTTCAGTGGCATCAACATGTGGAAGGCCACCTTTACGTAACCGGTCAAGCATTGAGAGGTCGTCCGCAGCAGTAACCTCTTCTTGTTTCGGCTCTTCTTGTTCCTCCTCTAGGGTGATGTGGGATTCACTATCGCTGTCTACTTCAATGTTTTGGGGTGAAGTATACCGGTTCTTGAAACTCTTTTTGGAAAGACGTGTCTCTTGGAAGAATTCTCCTTCATATGTGTATGGGTTAATGTGAGGTTCATAATCCTCTTCCTTTGGGGGAGATAATCTAGCACGTGGCGGCACTTCATAAACGACATCCCAACCTTTCAGATTTGGATTAGTTTGGCAGGCCCAGAGTAGATAGAATACTTGGGTCGCCTGTTGAGCCATAATATAGACATCAGGAACATCTAAATGGGTGCTTTGGTTGATTTCAACTAGCCCTATATGTTCATGAGTCCTTCTAGTCTCCTTCGGCTGAAACCAATAACATTTGAAGACTACGACATTCGGTGGGTTTTCACCATAGAATAGAAGTTCATAAATTGCTTCAACTCTCCCATAATACTCGGTACCTCCTTCGCCGATAGCAGATACACAACAATTTGTAGACTTTCGGTCGGCCATAGATACACAACAATTTGTAGACACGCATTATGAAGTTTCGTTTGCTATAGGCGTTGTATGTCTTGAACCCATTATCCCAGGCTTCTTGCAATTCGTCCTTAAGCGGCTGCATGTACACATTCATATTTTTCCTCGGATAGTTGGGCCCTGGAATTATCAACGTAAGGAAAATGTTCTTTCTTTGCATAATCTGTCCGGGGGGGGGGGGGGGGGATATTGAGTGGAAAGACAAATACGGGCCAACAACTGTATTGGGCTGCCGTCATACCAAACACACTGAACCCATCGGTGCTGATGCCGACTCGAGGATGCCTCGGATCTGCCGCTTTATCAGCATGTAATTCATCAAACTTTTTCCACGCAACACCATCCGATGTGTGTACCATCATCAGATTACCATCTGCATCTAGTTCGGTTCTTTTGCCTATTTTGTGCCATGTCATCTGTCTGGCCGTCTCTTCGAACATGAAAAGACGTTGAAGTCTTGGTACGATTGGCATATACCGAAGAACACTAACAGGGATTTTGGTCTGTGTCTTCTCACCCATACCATTGTCTACCACAATATACCTGGAACACTTGCAAATGGGACAATAGTTCAAGTCCGCATAGTCAAGCCTAAATAAGGCACATCCTTTCTCACAGGCATGTATCTTCTCATAGGGCATCTTCAGTGCACGGAGGATTTTTGTCCGACCGGTACAGGTTTGCAGGCATTACATGGCCTTTGGGTAGAAAGCGTCCAAATACTGTCATAATTGCGTCATAGCATTCTCTGCCCAAGTTGAACTGAGCCTTCAAAGCCATTACTTGTGAGATGGCATCCAACTGACAAAGCTCAGTGTGCTCGTGGAGCGGACGTTTTGAAGACTCCAACATTTCATTGAAGGCCTTTGCAGATTCCTCCATCTCCTCGTCCGAATCCCGAGCATCATCATATTCTTGCACCATGTTTTCCATCCCGGTACCATGCTCGTCGGTGCGACGATGATCCACCTCAGCTCGGTCACGTTGGGCAGACTCACCATGAAATGTCTGCACCGTATAATCGGGTGTAAAACCATTATTCTGCAGGTGTTTACCCATTTTAGCCTCTGTCCTCTTTTCCCAATTGCCGCATCGGAAACAGGGGCACCAAGTTTTCCTCTAGCCATTTGCAAATGCGGCTTGCACATACCCCTTGGTTTTTGTGAACCATTCAGTGCTCCATTTGTTCTGACCAGTGTGACCGGTATACATCCACGCACGATCACTCATCTTGACTTTCAGAGCTACTGGACACACAACAATTATATATATAATTCACCATGTATATATTCATCAGTTGATCTACTTTGTCAATTTTATTACGTCCATGCAACCTACACTCTAATAGGTAATGGTAGGTCCTAATCCCACCCGAGTATATGTAGATTGGGTTCATTTTCCCAAGCTATGCTCCGGATCCGACGCAAAATTTTGGCAGCACCTCCCTGCTGTTCTCCTGATACACGTCTCTGCAATAAACAGAGAGGATGTGTACCCGGAGAACAACAGGGGAGGCACTGACGAAATTTATGCGTCGGATCCGGAGCAAAGCATATGGGAAAACGAACCCAATCTACACATACTCGGGCTGTCCATGGATATCGTTGGACAATTCGAAAGAATCAAGGTTATAAATATGCAAATGCATGCATATTTATAACTATGACGCTTTCGAACGGGAGACACATATTGGTTACGCATACTGATGATTCAAGACACATATATAGCTAGCTACCAAATTTCATGTCATTTGTGCAAATAATTAATGGGGGAGAAGGACATGTCATTTGTGCTCACCCACGAACGAAGGGGCAGAGCTCGTCAAACGCACGGCGAGGTCGTCGAACACCAAACCTCGCCGTGATGAAACAACTGCACATTTAAATCTACCCGATCAACACAATTATATATGATGTTTTTCATAACAAAATCGAAAAATATATGACCTAACTAATAATTCACAAATATATAACCCCGTCGGCCTCTGGAAGGCCAAAGAGCACCTTTTCGGGAGGTTTAGGGGGTCGGGGTGTCATGTCGGTGTCGGGGTGCTGTTTCGGGGTCAGGGTGTCGTGTCGGGGTCAGGGTGTCGGGGTGTGGTGTCGTGGTCTGTGTGTCGGGGTGTGGTGTCGGGGTCGGGGTGTCGGGGTCAGGGTGTCAGGGTCAGGTGTCGGGGTGTGGTGTCGGGGTCGGGGTGTCGGGGTCAGTGGTCGGGGTGTTTCCTTCTATCCTTCTTCTTCTTTCCTTCTCTTCTCCTTCTTTCTTCTTCTTCTTTCCTTTCTTCTTCTTCTTCTATCCTTGTTCTTCTTTCCTTTCTTCTTCTTCTTCTTCTTCTTCTTCTTCTTCTTTCCTTTCTTCTTCTTTCCTTTCTTCTTCTTCTTCTTCTTCTTTTTTCATCTTTTTTCTACTTCTTTTACTTCTTTTCTTTTCTTCTATTCTTCTTCTTCTACTTCTTTTCATCTTCTTCTTTTTCATCTTTTTTCTACTTCTTTTCTTTTCTTCTTTTTCATCTTTTTTCCACTTCTTCTTCTTTTCTTCTACATATTCTTTTTTCTAACACTAACACTAAATTTTCTTCTTTTCTAACACTAAATCTAACACTAACACTAACACTAAAAATTAAACAAGAATTAAATAGCAAAAAAAAAAGAAAAACAGAAAAAAAATACTCACCGAAGCAGGGGGCAACGCTGGCGCCGGGGTGGTGGGTGGGTGGGGGGGGGGGGGGGCGGCGGGGCTCCGGGGCAGTGGGATGGCCCGGCGGCGGGGGCGGGTGTCGGGGAAGCTGATCCACGGACACCTATGGGACCGGCGGACCGAGCCCCTTTCGGTTCGGCGGGGGGCGGAGGTCGCGTGAAGAGTGGATCGAGGCGAAGCACACGAGCAGTTTACCCAGCTTCGGAGCTCTCCGGAGGGATAATACTCCTACTGCTGCATGTCTGGGTGTATTGAGTTCTTGCTCGAGAGCGCTGAGTGCTACAGTACACACTAGCTGCTAACGAAACCGAGCGTGAGTGTTTTTCTGCCTCCCCCCCCTCTACGTTGCGCATGGGCCTCCTTTTATATGCTCAAGGGGTCACCGACAGGTGGCAACGTAGACAAGGGTAAAAATGGAAAGGTGTTGTGGTTGGTACAACTACCTGTACAGTGTATCATACCTAACCCTGACGGCAGGGGACAAAGGCATTAAATGCCCGTCTGCGTCGCCCAAATAGTGTAAAAAGGGACCGTCAGGGACGCCACCACTTGCCATGATGGCAATCTTGTCAGCGTCGCTTGCCACCGCGTACCGCTGGCTGCACAGCCTCTTGCCACGCGCGCCTGGAAAGGTCCCAGGGCGACATGTTGGTGGATGTGCTGGAGCGCGGGTACAGAGTGGTAGCTTGCCGCGGCAAGCGCCTTGCCGCGGTCGTTGTCTTGTCGCGTCCGGAAGCTTGTCGCTCACTGGGCCTCGCCAGGATGCGTGGCGCGTCGCGGCAAGTTCCTTGAGATGCCTCGGTTGGCCTTCCCGGCAAGCTCCTCTTGCCGGGGCCTTGTCTCCTTGGCTTGAATAATTTGTTCTTGGATGGCTCCAAAGGAATCACGGAGGACCTTGGCGGTCACCCGGCAAGCCTTGCCGCGGGGTGCTGCGACTGCCCGTGCACAAGTTCGGGATACTAGGGTGCCCCTACTCTAGTACACCGACAGGAGCCGCCGGGCCTGGGCCACACACGGTGCTGAGCGCTGTTGGGCCAGGCCCAAAATAGGGCACGGGCACGCGCGGCCTGGGTTACGCCGTATCTTACTCTGTATCCATCGCGCCCTCCCCGAACAGCACGCGTCGAATGCGGCGTCGTGGGAGAGATCGTGGGTGGTTTCTTTATTCGGAAAGATGGAACGTCCGCCCCATCCCTCTTTATAAGCAGGGGAAACAGGGGCAGTTCGCCCATCTCGCCGGTTGCTATTCCAATCTCAAAAACCTCCGCCGCCCCTCCCTTTCTTCCCAAAGCTGAAAGAGAGCAGCGCTCCGCCCCCCATCACCACCAGCACCACCAACGCCGTCGATCTCCCCCACCACTTCCGCCATGGCTCCGAAAGCCGACAAGGGGAAGGTCGTGAAGTCGACCGAGGCGCAGCGGCTCGCAGCGCTGCGAAAGGAGCAGGCAACCTTCCCCCCCAAGCTCGCCGCGAAGGAGCTGAGGGAGTACTACTACCTCTTCTGGTCGACGGAGATGCGAGCGCATCCGCGCATGAAGGTACTCTCAGCCGCCGCTTCGGAACTGGCTCCGAATGGGTATCCCTTCTTCGCGTTGTTCTTCTACTGCGGGCTCTGCCCGCCTTTCTCTGAGTTTTTCTGCGACATTATGAACACCTACGGGTTCCACCTCCTTGACTTCACCCCCAATGCCGTTCTGACCATGGCAGTTTTCACACATCTCTATGAAAACTTTGTCGGAGTCTATCCAAATGTAGCTCTTTTTCGCCACTTCTTTATGCCCCGAGTTAAGAGAGGGGAGCCTTTATCCGGAGGAGTCGCCTGGATCTCGAGAGCTGGCAAGAAGGAAGCCTATCTGGAGGGAGAGCTCCACGACAAGTAGGAGGAATGGAGAGCAGACTGGTGCTGGATTGTCGAGGAGAACCCGCAGCCATTTACCGCCTGGCGCCAAGCCCCAGTAGCGCGCGGCAACGATTGGAGCAACGTGGCCCCGGAAGACGATAGGCTAAAGATTGCCGTCACCCGGATCCTACGCCTCAGGCTTGCCGGGCTCACTGTAGGCACCGTTGGCGCAGATTTTCTTTGCTGCCGCATCGCCCCCCTGCAGGAGAGGAGGAGACCCGCCTGGGAGTTCCAGAATGCGGCGGACATCATGAGGCTGTGCCTGGGCCTCAACTTCAACTTCACTGTCCTGGAACTGGACGCGATGCTCCAGGAACTGTTCAAGCACGACCCTCAACATCCCGAAGTGTTCAGGTTGCCGAAGGGTGTCGTTCCGCTGTGCAACAACTCCTCGCTCGACCGCATCTGTGCAATGATGCCGCTGTGCGATTCGCATGGAATTGTCCCAACTTGGCAAGAGCCTGCAGACGACGTCGTGCAGGAGTTCTTTGACGGCTTGGTGGAAGTGCCGGTCCGCTCCGATGAACAGAAAAGCCTTACTCGCGACACCACTGATGCGGAGATGCAGCACATCGCCACTAGGCTGGAAGAGGCGGAGGCAGCCGCTGCCGTGGGCGAGTTTGGATTCACCGTGGAGGAGGCAAAGGCAGCAGAGGCGGCAAGCCTTGCCGAGCGAGAGGAGCTTGCCGGCGAGGGAGAGCTTGCCGGGCCTGAAGTCGAGTCGAGCGAGCCCGCCGAGGGTGCGAGCGGCTCGTTGAAGACCAACTCCTCTTCCTCCTCATCTTCAGACAGCTCGCCGCAAGCAGAGCCCCCAGCTCCACCAAGAAGGCGTCTCCGCAAGGCCGGGGACGTAGCGGGGCGGCAGATGAGTCAACAGCCGCCGCGCCGCGCGACACGCTCTACCGTGGCAAGCACTATTGCCGCGGGAGCACCTCACGCCGCTGCGGCAACTGGAGCGGGGTCCTCCCGGACCACCGCTTCTGCTCCTGCCGCTCCGAATGCCGCGGTGGCGGCCGGAGTTGGGCCGTCTCGGACCACCGCCACTGCCCCCACCAAGCGGCTAAGGGAACCTACTCCTCCGCCTCCTACTTCGACCTCTCCGCGCTCAGCTCTGACGAGGAAGAAGAAGAGTAAGATTCTTTGTTGTACTTGTAGTTCTTCAATTCTTGCTGTTTTGTCTTGTATCTGATTTGTTTTACTCCGAACCCATTCCTTTTCAGGACTCTGGCCCAGAGAGCGGCGAAGAGAGCCAAGGTTCCGGTGATTGTCATCGAGGACGAACCCACCACGACAGCGGGGTGTGTGTCCGAGACCACCTTGCCGGACCCGGCAACTATTCCCCAAAGCAGGCCCCAGCGCAGCCCCCAGCGTAAGTATATGGTTTACTTCCCGCTGTTAGGCGCGCATGGGTGCTCTTTCTTTGCTGACATCTGACTATTGGTTTGCGTAGGAGTAGAGCAGCCTCACCAGGAGCGCTCGGAAGCCGCCCCCGACATGCCATCTGCTTCGACTACACCGCCAAGGGAGGGTTCCCCGGCAAGGGAGCGTTCTCCGGTAAGGGAGAAGTCTCCGGCAAGGGAGAGTTCTCCGGCAAGGGACAGCACCAGCGACCCCCCGGTGGCAGAGACCACGACTGTAGAACCCAGTACAGGTAATCCTCTTGCTTGAAAACTTCCCTTGGGTTCTTCTTCTTCTGATTTTTTTTGGATATTTGCTTGACTTTTCTCCCTTTTCCAGCCGTCAGATCCCTCTGCCACGGAGCCGATGGACCAAGGTTGCCGGCGAGGAGAACGCGCACGGCAATACCGATGACGTCGCTGCCACCGAAGAAGCAGCTGACGCTGATGATCCCGCTGGCGAAGAGGCCGCCAAAGCTTCCGCCGCAAAAGCCGGCGAGGGGTCTGGCGATCGCACTGACGGCCCCGAGGCCGCAGGAGCGCCAGGCACTATGCCGACCGCCGATCCCTCCGCCGCTGCCGCAGCGTCAGGCTCCGAAGAGCCCCAGCCTGGCGCCTATTTGAAGGCCGGCGATGGAGTCTTCATCAAGCTCCCCTGGGCGTCAAGCTCCAGGGCGCCGGTCGAAGGAGAAATCTTGGATGGAGAGGTGTTCGCCTCCACTGGGCTGACGCTGGTTGATGCGCCGAGTAGCAGCAGCGGCGAGTCTGAGGAGGAGCGGCTGCTGCGGAAGCTGTTGTCGCTCTACTGCGCTCGACAGGCCAAGCTGGAATCCCGAGAAGCGCTTGTCGCAAGGGCGGGAGTGGATATCGAGCAGCGCGCGGAAGAGCTCCGGGGTTTTAATCAGGAAGCTCTCCGGTCCCTGGCAGAGGAGCGGAAGCAACTTGCCGAGGAGCGGAAAGACTTCCTCCTCGAGAGGGCTGAAGTTGAAGAGCAACAGCGGCTTGCCGCCGAGAAGCTGTCTGCGCGGGAGGGCGAGTTGGCGCAACGGAAGGTCAACCTTGACAGCCACGAGGAGGAGCTTGCTGCGCGCGAGCAAACATTCGACGGGGCTCTCAAGGAAGTAGAGGATGCTGCCGCAGCTGCCGAGGCCGCCAAGAAGGAGCTGGAGACAAAGGTGACGCAGCTGGAGGCCGATCTCAAGGCGAGCGGTGAAGAGCTTGCCGCGCTCAAGCGTGAGCGCGAGAAGGACGCCTACACCCTTGGCGAGCTGCAGGGTCGTCTCGCCGGGAAGAGCAAGGAGCTTAGAGCCGCCAAGGACTCCAACGCAGATCTTGAGTTGAAGCTGACTACTTTGACCAAGACGCTGGACGGCGCCAGCGAGCAGGAGGTGGCCTTGATGGAGAAGATCAAGGCCGACGAGGCGCTGCTGGCGAGTGCTGCTGCCACCCAGAACACTTTTAGGGAGAATGTGGAGTATTGGACGGAGGGTCTCGTGGATGTTGCCGCATCCATTGACAGGGAGCTGGCGCGGCTGGGGATGGAGGATCTCGGGTATCCCTCCGATGAGAACCTCCAACCCAGCGCCAAGCTCGCCTTGTTCTTCAAAGGCGTGGCGACGGCCCTCCAGCGACTCCGGGAGAAGATCCCAAAGCAGCTGGCCGACGAGTCGCACAAGATCTGCGTGGGAGCTCTTCAAAAGGTGTTGGTGAAGGTGGCCTTCCGCAACCCAGGCCTCAACCTCACCAACGTCCTCAGGACCTTGCCGCCGGATGCTGATCTGGAAGCGCTCAAGACCCTTGTCGCACCCATTGTGGACAAGGTGAGCGGGATCAAGAGGGTTGAGGGCGATCGCATAGATTAGGCCGCCCGTTTTCTCCTTTTCTTGTCGCTGCTGGTCATGTCATGAGAACAATCTGTTAGAGCTGCGACAAGCTATCTTGTAATATAACTCTATTTTGGGTAGTGATTGCTATGTTATTTCCTTTACTTGATTCCTTCCTTTGTATGTTTTTGCCCTACGCTTTTAGGGAACTTGTTGGCGCAGGCACCTTAGCCGCGAGCGCTGAGTGCGGGACGTCAGCAGCCTGCTAGCGGTGCCGCTACCGACAAGAAACCTTGTCGCAACTAGTCGCAGCTCACTTAAGTTGTTGAGCGGACTCGAAACAAAGTAAGGGCGCAAGTAGTTACGAGTTGGTTCCTCCGCGCACAGGTTTTCCATACAAAGCACGGTCGTTCGAGGAAGATAACTTAAATTTTTTTAAAACTAATTGCTCAAACTTTGGCAACTTAGCTTTTCTGTCATTTGCTTCCCGGTAAGGCGAAACTTTCTTGAACGATGCCTGGTCCACACCATTATCTTCTCCTTTCCCCCCGACAAACTTGTGGGCGAGGGAACCTTCCTTTCTTTGAGAAAAAGAAAGAAGAGAAAATAAAGATATGGAGCCTTACGACTCGTTATTGCTTACCGGGGGTAGGTGCTGCACAAAGTGTCAAATAACACATGCAAAAAATAGAAAGCATGAAATTGACAAGATGTGCGGAGCACATGAGCTTTACTTATGTACGGGGTCTGCGCCCGGCTTTGTACAAAGGATTACATGCAACAGAGGCAAGGCTTGTACAAAAGGTGGTTGCCGGAACAGGTTCTGGCAACCGCGCCTTACGGGTAAAACTTACGAAGATGTTCAATGTTCCAGGAGTTGCTCACGGGAATGCCATCTTCGGTCTCAAGGCGGACAGCGCCAGGCCTAGTGACTCGTTTCACCCGGTAAGGGCCTTCCCACTTCGGCGTCAACTTGTTGGAATTCTTGGCGGACTGAACGCGCCGAAGAACAAGGTCGTCTTCCTCGAGACTTCTGGCATTAACTTTGCGGCTATGGTAGCGGCGCAAAGCTTGCTGGTAGCGAGCAGCTCATACAGCGGCCTGAAGACGGTCGTTCTCAAGGAGCAGCGCGTCATCTTGTCGCAGCTGCTCTTGCTCAAGCTCATCATAAGCGAGCACTCGAGGTGATCCGTGTACGAGTTCTGTGGGGAGAACTGCCTCTGCTCCATAGACTAGAGCGAAAGGTGTCTGGCCAGTGGCTCGATTTGGCGTCGTCCTGATCGACCAAAGAACCACCGGCAGCTCCTCAATCCAGCTCTTTCCGCACTTGCGCAGCCTGTCGAAAGTCCTGGTCTTGAGCCCGTGCAACACTTTAGCATTTGCCCTCTCCGCTTGACCGTTGCTTCTCGGATGAGCAACAGAAGTGAAGCAGACCTTGGCGCCAAGATCTTCGACGTACTGCATGAAGGTGCGGCTCGTGAATTGCGTGCCGTTGTCGGTGATGATCCTGTTAGGGATCCCGAAGCGGCAAACAATCGACCTGAAGAATTTGACTGCTGACTGTGCTGTCACCTTCCTCACTGCTTCCACTTCCGGCCACTTTGTGAACTTGTCGATTGCAACGTACAAGTACTCAAAGCCCCCGACAGCTCGGGGAAAGGGGCCGAGGATGTCGAGCCTCCAGACCGAAAATGGCCAGGATAAAGGGATCGTCTGGAGAGCTTGAGCTGGCTGTTGTATCTGCTTGGAATGGAACTGGCACGCTTCACACTTGGTTACTTGTGCATTTGCATCCTAGAGGGCTGTCGGCCAAAAGAAACCTTGCCGGAATGCTTTGCCGGCAAGCGCTCTTGCGCCAATGTGGTGACCACATATGCCTCCATGTATCTCTACCAACAGCTTTTGTCCATCTTCCCGGTGAATACACTTCAATTTCACACCGTTGAGTCTTCTTCTTATAGTGTGTTGTCGACAAACTGGTACATACTTGACTGCCGGGCTACTCTTTCCGCTTCTTCTTGCTCTTCAGGAAGTTCTCCTATCTGAAGGAAACGAACAATCTGCTGTGCCCATGCTGGAGCTTGCGGCTCGACAACAAGGACTAAAGGCACATCCGCTGCTGCGGGAACATCCGCTTCTACGGCGAGAACCTGCGGCTCAGCCGGAGCTTGACGTTCCCCGGCAAGCTTGCCGGAGCAAAACTTGTCGGGAGCGTCTGCTTCAACGGAACAAACCCTAGGGCTTGCCGGAGCAGACTGCTCCTCAGCACCCTTGGTGTTGATCTTGGGGACCTTCTTGGCGGCGGCTTCGGGGAGTTCTGCCGGAAAATAGTCACCAGAAATCAACTTCCTCTTCTTGCTCTATCCAGTTGATGGCGTTACAAACGGTTGAGTTAGTTTGAGCACAAAGATCCCTGGTTCCACAGGTAACTTAAGTGCGGCGCACTTCGACAGCCATCGACAATGTCGTTCTGAGCTCTTGGAACATGTTCCATCTGTAGGCCGTCAAAGTGCTCTTCTAACTTTCTCACTTCATCAACGTAAGCTTCCATCAACGGACTCTGATAATTCTTGTTCACTTGGCGGATGACAAGCTGCGAGTCACCCCTGACAATGAGCTTCTTGATCCCAAGGTCTGCTGCGATCCTGAGACCGGCAAGCAAACCTTCATACTCTGCGGTATTGTTTGTTGCTTGCTCCTTGGGAAAGTGCATCTGGACTACGTACTTGAGGTGCTCTCCGGTGGGCGCAACAAGTAGCACGCCCGCACCGGCGCCTTGCAGCGAGAAGGCACCATCAAAGTACATCAGCCACTCTTTGCTTGCTTCCATGACGGGGATGCTCGTTTCTGGAATTTGTTCATCTGGTGTTGGCGTCCATTCTGCTATGAATTCTGCCAATGCTCTGCTTTGGATAGTTGAAGTGCTCTCAAACTTGAGGCCAAAGCTTGACAGTTCCAGTGCCCACTCGACAATCCTGCCCGTTGCTTCTGGATTCTGCAGTATCCTCTTCAGCGGAAAACGAGTGAAAACTGTGATCTCATGTGCTTGGAAGTAATGGCGCAGCTTTCTCGAGGCCATGAGAAGGCCGAAAAGCAATTTCTGCACACCAGAATACCTTGACCTAGCCCCCTGCAGAAGGGAACTGACAAAGTAAACTGGGCGCTGCACCATTCTCTTATGTATCTCCTCATGCGCCTGTGCAGATCCATCTTTGTCGGGACCAGAGCTTGTCGGTGAAGTCCCCTGCTTGTCGCTGGATGCATCTGCCGTGGTTGCTGGCTCATCATCCGCCTCCCTCTCCGCTACTAACGCAGCACTAACCACTTGATTGGTTGCCGCTATATACAGCAGCAACTTCTCTTGTGGCTTAGGTGCGACAAGTGTTGGAGTGGAGGACAGGTATCTCTTTAAGTCCTGCAGCGCAGCTTCCTCTTCCGGAGTCCATTTCATTGGACCTGCCTTTTTCAATATTTTGAAAAACGGCAGGGCGCGCTCGGCAGACCTAGAGATAAACCTGCTGAGAGCAGCCACGCAACCGGCAAGTCTTCGTACATCCTTGACGCGCTTTGGTGCTTCAGTCTGCTCAATGGCCTTGATCTTGTCGGGATTGGCTTCGATTCCCCGCTGAGACACGAAGAACCCGAGAAGCTTGCTGGAGGGGACTCCAAACACACACTTCTCGGGGTTAAGCTTGAGGTTGATCTTGCACAGATTTGCAAAGGTTTCGTCTAAATCCTGAATCAGAGTTGCCTTGTCCTTGCTCTTGACCACTATGTCATCCATGTAGGCTTCCACATTTCTGTGCATTTGTGGCTCAAAAGCGTCATGGACTACCCTTGCAAATGTTGAACCAGCATTCTTTAAACCGAAAGGCATCTATATAAAACAGTATGTGCCACATGGAGTGATGAATGCGGTCTTCTCCTCATCCTCTTCTGCAATGAAGATCTGATGGTATCCTGAATATGCGTCAAGAAATGAAAGCAAGTCACATCCAGCCATGGAGTCAACAATCTGGTCAATGCGCGGTAAGGGAAATGGGTCTTTGGGACAAGCTTTATTGACATCGGTAAAGTCAATACAAAGCCTCCATTTCCCGTTTGCCTTGCGCACGACCACAGGATTGGCCAACCACGTAGGATGGAGCACTCCTCTGACAAGGCCTACTGCTTCCAATTTCTTGATTTCTTCTGCGATGAATTCTTGGCGCTCCACTGCTTGTTTCCTGACCTTCTGCTTGACGGGCCGCGCATGAGGACAGACGGCAAGATGGTGCTCGATTACTTTCCTGGGAACACCGGGGATGTCAGACGGTTGCCATGCAAACACGTCGACGTTCGCCCATAGGAAAGCAACAAGCGTGCTTTCCTATTTAGGGTCGAGAGTGGCACTGATGGTGAAGGTACCACCAGTGCCGTCCTCCTTGGCGGACACCTTCTTGGTCTCTGGCGGAGCTGCCATTGTCTTCTTACGCTTGCCGGTGGAGCTCGATGGTGCGTCCTCGACGGTAGCGCAACACTCCGAAGAGGTGCGCTTTCCGGAGTGGGCATCAGAACTCTTGCTGGACTTGGTCTTCTTCTTCCCCCCGGGAGCTTCAACGGCAAGTGACTTGTGATCTGTTGCGGCTGCCGCTTCCTGGTAGATCTTGTCGGCGCAGATAAGAGCATCCTTCTTGTCGCCAGGGACAGAGATGACACTTATCGGGCCTGGCATCTTCAGCATGTTGTATGCATAGTGAGAGGCTGCCATGAATTTGGCGAGTGCTGGACGGCCGAGTATCCCATTGTAAGGCAATGGAAAGTCAGCAACGTCAAAAGTGACCCTCTCAGTCCTGAAGTTCAACTCGCTGCCAAATGTCACCGGCAACGTGATCTTTCCCTTCGGCTTGCTCCTTTCTGGATTGATTCCTTGGAATGTGCCGGTCTCTTCGAGCTCGCTATCAGGGATCTGGAGTTTCTGGAGTACCGCGGAGGAAATCAGGTTCAAGCCGGCCCCGCCGTCAACTAGCATCTTAGTGACCTTGAGGTTGCGGATAGTTGGTGAAACCAACATCGGCAAGCACCCGACCGCAGTTATGCGATCAGGGTGGTCCTCAATATCAAAGATGATAGGCGTGCTGGACCATTTCAGAGGCTTGCGTGACTCGACGGGTGGTTCTGCCGCATTGACTTCCCGCACCCACTGCTTGAGCTAGCGGTGTGAAGTATGCAGAGAAGCACCGCCGTCAACGCACAGGACCTCTGTGGCTGTCTGGAACTCCTGCTCACCGGTCTCGTCATCATCCATATCTTCATCGTCGTCTCGTCTTCATCCTTGTCGTGGCCGCGGGGAGGTCTGTCTCCTTGCCGCTGTTTGGCCTTGCCGCGGCGTCCTCCTCGGCCGGGGCGTTTCTTGCTGGATCCTCCAGCACCTTCTTGGGCCTTCTCCTTGTCGCGTCGCTCGTATTCAGCCTTTTGCTGCTCGACAAGCTGCTCGACCTTCTTGCAACTCTGGAGGTCATGGCCCTTGGTGCGGTGGATCTTGCAGTACTGCTTGTTGGTGCCGTCCTGCTTGTCAGCGACCGCCACAGCCTGGCAGTTGGTGCATGCGGCAATCTCCTTGCCGGAGCTACCAGCTTTGGCTTTCTTGGTGCCACCTCCGTTGCCGGACTGCTCAACGACTAGCACATCTTTGCCTTTCTTCTTCCTGTTGTTCCGCCGCCAGTTTTTCTTTGCCGGGGCGGCATCCTCGCTATCAGATCCTCCTGCTCCTGTATTCTCTCTGGGGAGTTTCCTCCCTTCCTCAGCACGTGCACACTTGTCGGCCAGGGCATATAGCTCACTGACGTCTTTGATCTTGCACATCGCCATCTCCTCCCGCATCCTGCGGTTTCGCACGTTCTGATGGAACACGCTGATGACCGCGGTAGGGTGGACATCTGGGATGTTGTGCTGTACACGGCTAAATCTCTGAATGTACTTGCGCAGGGGCTCTCCTTCCTTCTGGAAGAGCAGATGAAGGTCGCTCTCTTGGCCATGAGGTTTGTGGCCGCCTGTAAAGGCGCCGACAAACTGATGGCATAGGTCTGCCCAGGAGGATATGGAGTTATCCGGAAAGTGCATGAGCCAGGACCTGACATTGTGTTTGAGCACCAGCGGGAAGTAGTTGGCAAGGATCTTATCGTCCCGCCCCCCGGCAGCTTGCACCGTGATGGTGTAGATGCTGAGGAACTCCGACGGATGCGACTTGCCGTCGTACTTCTCTGGTACGTCTGGCTTGAAATTCTTCGTGCTGGGCCACTGGACTTGCCGCAGCTCACGAGTGAACGCAGGGCAACCTACCGCGTACGGCAAGTCGCCTCGTTCCCCTGGCGCATGCATGTCGATAGAGGGCCCAGCGCGCTGGTCCGATTGACGCCGCGCTTCTCTTCGGTGCTTGATGCGAGTACGAGCGTCTTCTTGCTGTCGTTCGTGAAGAACTTGGCGCTGATCTGATGATGTGGTGGAGTCGCTGTCGAGGTAGATCCGGCGAGTCGGCGATCTTGGCCTTCGGGGTGGAGAGTGCATGGTGGTTGCACCCCCACCGGTTTTGTCGCCATCGGCTCGTGCCTGGCAATCTTGCCGTGGCTGTGATGTACTCGGCTGCCGTGGGGTGTCGCCGTTGGCGAAGCCGATGAGACTCTGAATGGTGGCCCTCCATTTGTCGATCTTGTCTGCCGTTGGAGGGTAATCCAGGAGCAGTTGAGCTCGCGCCAAAGCTTCTGCTGAAGTGGTGGGCGGCAGTGGCGAACGGTGCGAGGAGCGGGATATGCTCGGACTTCTAACTATGTTAGAAGGAGTAGTTTCCTGTCCAGGCGACCGTGTCTCGCTCGTGCCAGCGTGTTGGCTTGCATGCTGGTCTTGAGCACCCCGAGATCCACCGGCTCGATCTTGGTCCAACGAACGTATGGTACCACGAGTACCATGATGCTGTCGGTCCCGCGCCTCCTGAGACGGGCGTGGTGCATGTACGAACGCTGAGGTCTACGCAGCCTTGTCCTTGGACCTGGCAGCACCGTGAGCTCCCTCGTCGACGCCCGTTCTTCCGCCGGCGTCTACCCCACCACCCGTTTGCTACGGTGGTGGTGGGATCGACGCGGACGGAGTTGCTGCCTCTGAAGCCTTCTTCTTCGGTGGCACGTCGATGAAGAAGATGAAGATCTAGCTCGTGTGAACGCCGGATCAGGTTCACAAAGCCTCGACGCCCCCCTATCTGGCGCGCCAAAGATGTCGGGGAAGCTGATCCACGGACACCTATGGGACCGGCGGACCAAGCCCCTTTCGGTTCGGCGGGGGGCGGAGGTCGCGCGAAGAGCGGATTGAGGCGAAGCACACGAGCAGTTTACCCAGCTTCGGAGCTCTCCGGAGAGATAATACTCCTACTGCTGCATGTCTGAGTGTATTGAGTTCTTGCTCGAGAGCGCTGAGTGCTACAGTACACACTAGCTGCTAACGAGACCGAGCGTGAGTGTTTTTCTGCCTTCCCCCCCTCCCTCTACGTTGCGCATGGGCCTCCTTTTATATGCTCAAGGGGTCACCGATAGGTGGCAACGTAGACAAGGGTAAAAATGGAAAGGTGTTGTGGTTGGTACAACTACCTGTACAGTGTATCATACCTAACCCTGACGGCAGGGGACAAAGGCATTAAATGTCCGTCTGCGTCGCCTAAATAGTGTAAAAAGGGACAGTCAGGGATGCCACCGCTTGCCACGATGGCAATCTTGTCAGCGTCGCTTGCCACCGCGTACCGCTGGCTGCACAGCCTCTTGCCACGCGCGCCTGGAAAGGTCCCAGGGCGGCATGTTGGTGGATGTGCTGGAGCGCTGGTACAGAGTGGTAGCTTGCCGCGGCAAGCGCCTTGCCGCGGTCGTTGTCTTGTCGCGTCCGGAAGCTTGTCGCTCACCGGGCCTCGCCGGGACAGTGGCACGTCGCGGCAAGTTCCTTGAGATTCCTCGATTGGCCTTCCCGGCAAGATCCTCTTGCCGGGGCCTTGTCTCCTTGGCTTGAATACTTTGTTCTTGAATGGCTCCAAAGGAATCACGGAGGACCTTGGCGGTCACCCGGCAAGCCTTGCCGCGGGGTGCTGCGACTGCCCGTGCACAAGTTCGGGATACTAGGGTACTCCTACTCTAGTACACTGATAGCGGGGGCGGCGCCGGGCGGGAGGGGCGGGGGCGGGGGCAGGAGGGGCGGGGGCAGCGCCGGGCAGCGGGACAGTGGGGGCGGGGGCGGGGGCGGCGCCGGGCGGCGGGACGGTGGGGTGTCGGCGTGTGGGTGAGGGGGCGGTGGCGGGGGTGGCGCCGGGCGGCGATGGCGGGGGCGGCGGGGTACCGGGGCGTCGGCGGGTGGGGGAGGGGGTGGGGGCGGCGGCGGCGCCGGGCGGCGGGGGGCGGTGGCGGGGGCGGCGAGGGCGGGGGCGGCGCTGGGCGGCGGGGGCGGGGGCGGCGCGGTGGGTGGACGATGTGGGCGTCGGGGAGGAGGTCGAGGGAGAAGAGAGAGTAACGGGCGGGGGAGGGGACTCGGCCGTTAGTTAGGTTAGTTAGGTTAGCCTTTGCCGTCCGCCCACCTTGCCGTCCGCTTTTGTTCATATTTGCCGTCTGCTGCGGACGACAAATAGGGGGACGTTAAATTTTTTTGTTAGTGGGTGCCACCTTCCTCCTTGCCGTCAGCCAGCGGACGGCAAAGAAATGGCCGATGGCAAAGACCTTCTTTGCCGTCTGCCATTTGTTTGCCGTCTGCTTCTTGGTAGCTGATGGCAAAGACCTTCTTTGCCGTCCGCTAGCTGACGGCAAAGATATGGCAGACGGCAAATTCCCTGATTCCAGTAGTGATTGTCTTCCCGCTTCTCGTAGGGACAATCCACAACGAAATGGCTCACATTGCCACAGTTGAAACAAGTTCTAACTCGTTGCTTGCCCTTGACTCCACTTGAGTTGTTCTTGTTGAAGTTGGGTCTTGAATTCTTCTTGCTCCAAAATTGTCTTGAAGCAAGAGCCATGTGCTCATGATAATCATATTTCGTATCTTCGGGATTGCTCTCCTCATCTTCCTCTTCTTCCTCTTCTTCCACAATGACCTTGGTCTTCAAGGCAAGGTTGGGCTTCTTTGCCCTTTGAGAATGGAGCACCGCATTGTCGGCGGTCTTGTCCAAGATGCTCATTGCAACGAACTCATCCAACACTTCACTTGAGGTCATGGAGTGGAAGTCCGGTCTTTGGCGAATGACGGAGGACATGGCCTTGTTGTAGGGCATCATGGCCTTGAGGAACTTGCGCTTGATCCAATTGTCATCCGTGTCCTTGCTCCCATGATCTCGGAGTGAGACCGCTAGTTTGGTCACTCTTCGAAAGAGCTCACGAGGTTCTTCATCTTCTTTCATTGCAAACTCATCGGCTTCATCTTGCACCACTTCATAGTTGGAGCGTTGAATGCTAGCACTTCCTCGATAGAGAGACACAACGCATTGCCAAGCGTCTTTGGCCATGGCATGAGGTATGAGGTCGAAGATGAGGGAGATCTTCGGGAAGGATTGCATCTTGGATGATGAAGAGAGCACTCTCATTGAATTGATTATCCACCACTTTTCTCGGGGTAAAGTTGCTTCGGTCATGTGGATAGAAACCTTCTTCAATGATTCTCCAAAGATTAGTATTCACATGATTTAAATGATGCTTGAAGCGATACACCCAAGAATGAAAATCCTCTTTTTTCACAATCTTAGGAGGAGGACCGGCATGATTTAAATGAGTAGAGGGAATCGGTCCTCCATAAATTGGAGGTTCCACATGGGCAAAGATGCCGGTGCCATTTCTACCACTAGTAGAAGGACCCTTCTCACTATTAGCTTCCCCCTTGTCGGAGTTAGCATCCGTCACCTTGTTAGCGGGATCACCCACTTTCAACGGCGAGGTAGGTAGTTTAAGTCCTTCTAAGAATTTATTAAACATGCTTTCAACCGTGGTTGTCATGGAGGTTTTCAATGTGTCCAAGGCCACATTGAATTCCTCACGGGACACCACGGTTTCCCCATTACCCGTAGACGAGATCGGATTCACACCGGAGTGCTCCTCCTCCCCACCGTCTACAATGTCAACCATACTCTTCGGACGATAAAGTCCTTAATAAAGAGTCGAGGCTCTGATACCAATTGAAAGGATCGATATAGTTGACTAGGGGGGGGGGGTGAATAGGCAACTAACAATTTTTAACTTTTCTTTACCAAATTAAACTTTGCATCAAAGTAGGTTGTCTAGATATGCAGCTAGGTGAACAACCTATATGATGCAATGACAACAAGCACACGAGCAAGCAAAGGATACAACACAAGTAAGCTTGCAAAAATAAAGGCGCGAGATAACCAAGAGTGGAGCCGGTGGAGACGAGGATGTGTTACCGAAGTTCCTTCCTTTCGAGGGGAAGTACGTCTCCGTTGGAGCGGTGTGGAGGCACAATGCTCCCCAAGAAGCCACTAGGGCCACCGTATTCTCCTCACGCCCTCACACAATGCGAGATGCCGTGATTCCACTATTGGTGCCCTTGAAGGCGGCAACCGAACCTTTACAAACAAGGTTGGGGCAATCTCCACAACTTAATTGGAGGCTCCCAACAACACCACGAAGCTTCACCACAATGGACTATGGCTCCAAGGTGACCTCAACTGTCTAGGGTGCTCAAACACCCAAGAGTAACAAGATCCGCTAGGGATTAGTGGGGGGAATCAAATTTCTCTTGGTGGAAGTGTAGATCGGGGCCTTCTCAACCAATCCCAAGCAAATCAAAAAGTTTGATTGGCTAGGGAGAGAGATCGGGTGAAAATGGAGCTTGGATCAACAATGGAGCTTTTGGGGGAAGAGGCGAGTCAACTTTGGGGAAGAAGACACCTTTATATAGAGGGGAAAACAATCCAACCGTTATCCCCCCAAACAACCACGCACAGAGCGGTACTACCGCTTGGGCAGGGCGGTACTACCGCTGACAGGCGGTACTACTACTTCGTCCCAGTGGTACTGCTGCACTGACGAGGGTTGCAGGGTCCTGGACCCAGAGCGGTACTACCGCGGAAGTATGGGCGGTACTACCGCTTGGAGAGGTACTACCGCCACTACTGCCGCTACTAGTACCGTAAAACCCGACACGAAAAACAGCGGTCTCGTGTCGAGGCGGTAGTAGCCCAGAACCACTGCGGTACTACGACCGAAGACCTCAAGCGGTACTACCGCTCGGGGAGCGGTACTACCGCTTGACACGCTTCGGTGGTACTACCGCTGAGGACCGCGGTACTACCGCTGGGACAGGACAGGGCAGACAAGCAGCGGAAAGATAGATCCAATGAAGCGGAAAGGAACATCGGGTGTGATAAGGATGTGTACGTGTTTATTCCACCCTAGCCTAACCAAAGTGGATCCCCTCTTGATAGTACGGAGACTACTACGAAACTAATCCACCAACAGAGAAACGAAGGAGCTACACCGTCTTGAATAAAACACCGAGGGGAGGTAATCGTCTCGTGCCAAAGGATGAATCTCTGAAAATCTCAACGCACACGATTAGTCCGCAAAAGCATTGTCATCAATCACCAAAACATCTTGGGGATAAATATGCCCTTACAATCTCCCCCTTTTTGGTGGATTCATGACAATACAGGATTTGCACAAACGGGAAAGATATAGGACAAGCGCAAAACCCCACTATCCTAAAATGTAGATGGGCTCCCCCTAGATGTGTGCTATCTAGATAAGTGCTTTGGACTACACGACACACATACTAGGATCAACGCTCCCCCTACATTTTAGAGACCAAAAACCTAAGCAGGGTATATGAGAGCAACATAGATAACAGGATAAGCATGCAACTCAAAAGCTAGATAGACATAGATAATGATACTCGAAAGATAAGGTAGCATATGTCTCACACCATATGACTAGAACTTAGGTCTCACTGACACAAACCAAACAAAGCAAACTGCGAGAAAACACAAACACGCACATAGAAGACGGAAGACACAAATCACAAATCCCTAAACTCTCTCCCGCTTTGGCATTGAGACACCAAAAAGGAGAGGGAGTGTTTCTACGGCTCCAGGTGATAGAAAGAGAGGGACTCAAATATCAGATCTCAGCGGGATCGTCTTCGCCACCTTCGTCGGTCGGGAAGTGCTCGGCATCAGAATCTGTCCACGGGCAGTGCTGCTGAATCCACTCCTCCTCCTCAGTAAGCTGGTCCTCAGATCCACTATTAACTGTGGCACCCAACTGACGCATGAGCTCCTTGTGACGACCTCAGGCCTTCTTCTCAGCCACATGAGTCATGTACTGACCGTGAGACTCCATGCGGAACAGCTTCTTCATCTTGAGCTTGAGCTTCTTTGCCCAAGAGAGCTCTGCCGCAGAAGGCTCATAGTCATCATCATCCTCAGCCTCAGCCTCAGCCTCCTCCTCGGTATCCTTGGCAGTAGCAGACGAAGGACCTCCAGATTAGGGGACCCGAGTGCCCCAGTTGTCCTTCTTCCTCAGACGCTTGATGTCATGAGAGACCAACTCTCCAGTCTCTAGCATCACCTTGGGATAGACACGATCCCAGGCCTTCTCAATAAGCAGCATGATGAACGGACCATAAATCGGGCACTTGCGCTCGAAGATAGCAGATAAGAGCTCATACCACATAACATGAGAGATATCCAGGGACTCGTCGGTGTTTTCTTCCTTCTCACGCTGGTAGAAGAGAAGCATGTCCACGAGATAAGAATGAACCATATCCAGATTCCCGATGCGAGGGAAAAGAGTCTCACGGAAGACACGGTGAAGAATGTCCAGAAAGGCAGGCAGCTCATACGTTTCCTTCTTCGTCTCAGGGTTGATCTTCAAAGTGCAGTAGGGCCATAGTGCTTGCTTGTGAGTGGAGGTGGTGTTGCGGTGTGGGCGAAAGCAGACAGGAGACGCAAGCCCGTGATCTTCCACCCCAATCAACTCCATGAATGCCATCCACTTGACATAAATCAACTTGCCATTGGTCATCCAAGTCAGTGTCCTGTCCTCATTAGTCCCGAGATGAACCGTGGCATAGAATTAGGCCACAATATCATCATCATAATCTTTGTTGAATTGCATGACACCAAGAATGTTCAGTTGAGTGCACATCTGAAGAGCTTCACCATAGCACTCTCGGTTTGGAAGGCCAAGACATGTTGAACGAATCACTTGGCAGCCCCAACCATGGTGCGTTGAGGCTGAGTCTGCTTGGCACAACCAATAAGATAACTGAGAAAAATCGTTGATTCGCGAGGAGCGAGACAACATGGGAGATTGGTGGAATGAGCTCTTCTCGGCTAAAGAAGTGCTCAAGGCCAAGATGAGGCAGGTGATGAACAATAGAGCGCCACCAAGCTATTACAAAAACCTACTGAAAGTGCAACTAAACCCCAGGTGGTTTTAGTAATTCATAAAAAACATATAGCTCATTGAACTAATATCCATTCAAGATTAATATTTTAGGAAGTTCAATGAATGACATGGCATGGACTAGAAATGTGGACCCCTAAAAATGCTAAGGATACATATTGGCAAAAGCTCAAGACTCTTCATTTCTATTTTAGTGATCCAAGATCACATTGAGTCCATAGGAAAGCCAATACTATTAAAAGGGGATGAGGTTTTGCTTAATGGCTTGCTTGCTCAAATGCTTAGTGATACTGCTCCAAATAAACTCAACCACTTTCTCCATCCAAATATGTCAAAATCCCAAACTCCAAGTCGGCCCCACCGATTCTTTCTATCCGGGGCCATCGAGTTCCCATGACATAGCCACTGCCAGAAACCCTAATAGTTCGGTCTCACGGATATGGGTCTCGGTCTCACCGAGATGGCCTTGCCAACACTCTGTGACTTGTTGCATTTATTTCGGTCTCACCGTGTTATGCAATCAGTCTCACTGAATTGGCTTGATATTCTCTCTATTGCCTTATTGCTTCACTTTGGTCTCACCGAGTTGATGCAATCGGTGCCACCGAGTTAATGTTTACCCTAAGTCCTAGCACATCGATCCCACCGAGTTGAGTCAGTCCCGCCGAGATTTCTAACATTCACATTTTGAACTAATCGGTCTCACCAAGTTCATCTATTCGGCCTGACCGAGTTGGGTCAAATGTGTGTAATGGTTGGATTTTGTGTGGAGGCTATATATACCCCTCCATCCCCTTCTCCATATGTGAGAGAGCCATTAGAATGTGCCTACACTTCCAACATACATTTTCTAAGAGAGAACCACCTACTCATGTGTTGAGATCAAGATATACCAATCCTACCACAAGAATCTTGATTTCTAGCCTTCCCCAAGTTGCTTTCCACTCAAATCATCTTTCCACCATATCCAAATCTGTGTGAGAGAGTTAAGTGTTGGAGAGACTATCATTTGAAGCACAAGAGCAAGGAGTTCATCATCAACACAACATCTTTTACCTTTTGGAGAGTGATGTCTCCTAGATTGGTTAGGTGTCGCTTGGGAGCCTCCGTCAAGTTGTGGAGTTGAACCAAGAAGTTTGTAAGGGCAAGGAGATCGCCTACTTTGTGAAGATCTACCCAAGTGAGGCAAGTCCTTTGTGGGCGATGGCCATGGTGGGATAGACAAGGTTGCTTCTTCATGGACCCTTTGTGGGTGGAGCCCTCCGTGGACTCGCGCAACCGTTACCCTTGATGGGTTGAAGTCTCCATCAATGTGAACATACGATAGCACCACCTATCAGAACCATGCCAAAAATCTCCGTGTCTTCATTGCGTTTGCACTCTCCAAACCTTTCCCTTTACCTTCATGTGCAATGTTCTACTTTCCGCAACTACACTCTTAGAATTGCATGTGTAGGTTGATCGCTTGACTTGTGCTAATTGCTAAAATCTGCCCACAGCTAAAATTGGGAAAAAGTTAGGTTTTTATTTGGTCAAGTAGTGTAGTCACCCTCCTCTATACCTACTTTCGATCCTACAAGTGGTATCAAGGCTTTGGTCTCCATTTCCCTCAATTTCCATAGCCTTGGTGATCATAGCCTTGGTTTCACAACCTAGGAGAGTATGGCGTCTAGCGAGGGAAATTACCACCGTAGAGGTCCTTACTTTGGTAGTACTAATTTTGCTAGTTGGAAGCATAAGACGAAAATGCATATTCTTGGTCATAACCCCGCCGTTTGGGATGTTGTGCGTATTGGCTTGCAAGGTGATTTCTTCAAGGATGGAAAAGAAACGGATCATGAAGCGATAGCAGAAGAAATGAAGATGTTGCAATACAATGCTCAGGCTTGCGATATTATCTTCAATGGATTATGCCCGAAGAATTCAACAAAATTAGCCGCCTTGAGAATTCAAAGAAAATTTGTGACACTTTGGTTGATATGCACGAAGGTACTGAGTCCGTCATGGAATCCAAATTGGATGTGCTCCAAAGTCAACTTGACAAGTTCAAGATGAAGGATGGTGAAGGAGTCACTGAGATGTACTCTAGGCTTGCTCTCATCACCAATGAGATTGCTGGCTTGGAAGAGAAGAGATGACCGACAAATTCATCATCAAGAAGGTCCTAAGAGCCTTCGATAGAAAATATGATACCATGTGCACTTTGATCCAAATGATGCCCTACTATAAAGATCTCAACCCCACGGAAGTCATTGGTAGAATTGTTGCTCATGAGATGTCACTCAAGGATAAGGAAGAGCTCCATAACAAGTCAAGTGGTGCTTACAAAGCTTCAAGTGATACTCCCGTGACATCAAGTGAGAAGCAATTCTCCAATGAAGAATTTAGCTTAATGGTGAAGAACTTCAACAAGTTCTACAAGAATAGAAGCTCCAAGTCAAGATCCTACAATGAAAAAAGATCTTCTAGTCATGACTATAATTGCTACAATTGTGGAAGACCCGGACACTACTCCAATGAGTGTACGGCTTCCTACAAGAAAAGAGAAGATTCACCAAAAAGAGGAGTAGAAAAGATGAATCACCTCCAAGAAAGAGAAGGAGTAGATATGACCGTTATGAACGAAGACCCTCTCATAGAAGCAAGGATTCGAAAAGGAAGGAAAAGTCATCAAAGAGCTACACAAGACAAAGACATCAAGCTCACGCTGGTGAATGGGTATCCGGTTCCGACTCCAACAATTACTCTGAGAGAAGCTATCACTCCGACTCTGAATGTACTCAAGATGAAGGAGTTGCCGGTCTTGCACTTGTGTCATCCAACTCCAACAACATATTTGACTCACCAAATGAAGGAATTGGAAGATGTTTCATGGCTAAAGGCCCTAAGATATCACACCCCGAGTATGTTGATTTCAATAGTTATGAAGATGATTTGCTAGGTGATGATGATTTACTTGTTGACAACACTGCTGATGAAAACTATGATGAACTTGCTAATAATCATGCTAATCAAGATGAAATGAATGCCATTGATAAGAAGGAGATTGAGCGTCTAACTAAAGAACTAAACACTCTTAAGTTAGCTCATGAAACAACTCTAGAGGATCATAGAGAGCTCCTAAGGACTCATGGGAATCTATGCTTCGAGAAGCTAAATTTAGAGCAAGAGCATGAGTTCCTAAAGGCTATCAACGATGATATTCGAAAGAAGAGTTCTTCTTATCTTGCCAAACGTCTCCTCTTATCTACTTACATGCCACAAGTAAAATCTAGCAACAAGAACAAGAAAGATTCTTCCTCTAGTAGTAACAACAACCATGTTAAATCCAATATTGTTGCGCCTAGTAGTTCTCTTCATTCCACTAATGACTCTCTTAGGCAAGTTACACTTGAGCAAGAAAATAGCTTATTGAAGGGAATTATAGAGAAAGGGTTTACAAGAGCCTTGCCGTAAGTAAGAAATTTGAGGAAATTGTACGCAAGGAAGGAAGGCACCGAAAGAATCAAGGTGTTGGTTTTGAACGAAAGTTCAATGCCAATGGAGTTGAGTGGTAAGAAGATCAATATCCCAAGACAAGGTTTGTTCCTCAACAAGAGAAGTATGACCCCACTTCTTTCAAGGGAACACTAGCTCAAGATGATCTTCCACCACAAGACCACAAGCTAAAAGGCAAGGACAAGCTTCAAGAAGAGATTGATTCATTTGAAGAAGCTCCTAAGGCCATGGTCAAGTGGGTTCCCAAGACTACGTCAAGTTCTACTTCGTCAAGTATGACTACAACTCCAAGGATTCCCATCAAGTTGATGTGGATCCCAAAGAAGAAGAACTAGAGTGTTCTTGAGGGTGACTTTGCCAATATACTTCATTCATATTCATTTTGGCGAGGACATGTGCAATCAAATGTCATATCTTGCACTAGTTCATGGAGTCACAAACCCTCTTGTTGGTAAGACAAGGGACAAGGTAACCTAATGCTTTCATGGACATCATCATATGTGTGTTTCACTCTATGTTTATGGATATCCTTGTATGTTCCTTGTGGGACTAACCCTTGTAGGTATTGAAAGTGCAACACTCCAATGGATTGCTCCAAAAGATCTACTTCAACATTCAGCATCCACATCTTCAACATCTATGTGAAGTCATCATCGACAAAACCCAAGGTTAGTTCATCTCTCTTAGGGGGGATATTACATCTAGGGGGTAGCCTTGCTCTTAAAACTGAGCTAAAGCAACACTAATGGTGTGAACACATCAATGCTTATGTAAAAGTGGTAATCCCACTTGTGCTTAAACGATGAGTATGCCCTACGATCAAATGTTCTCGTGTGACTCCTCAGTCAATATACTCATATAGATGACCTAGTCATCACCAATTGCTTGATAGATGATAGAATGTTTTGTGCATGCTTTGACACATGTTTCATTTTGCTATCATATTGTGTGAGCATGTTGGTTGCATAATTTCTCCACTCGAGGACATCCATTTGTAGTTTTGATTTTTTGGTTTTTATTGGCCAAATGGATGGACAAGAATGCTTAAGAACCTTCTCTAGCTATCTATGCCTTTTCTCTTCTCAAATTCTATTCATGCTACATCACAAAATTTGAACAAGTCCTTTTCGGACCCTCCGGGTGAGGAGCACTCGGAGTCACCAATCCGTCAAGGGCTGACTTCCAAAACCTTCTTGTGCATTTTGGTCAGACCAATACACTCATATTGGTCCCACCGAAACCACTAGATTGATCCAGGTTTTTACCTCGGTGCCACCGATTAGAACGATTCGGTCTCACCAAGTTGCAGCAACTACAAGCAGTTTTGCATCTCAGTGCCACCGAGATGTTCCACTCTACGCCATAGACAACGTATGGGTATTATGAGGACCCCGACTCAAAGCCACACTGATCTAGCATGTAACGCCTCATATCACTTTGCGGCCTCATGCACGGTATTCCCACAGGTGTCGCCTTACCTTGCCCGGGACCGTTTGCACCTTTTGGCACATGTATATGATAGTGTCTCTAGCATTCATATGACAAGGAGCCCGAGCTGACATGGCTAGTCGTGAATCCAAAGTGGCACTAACTTATAGGGACAGTCATACATGACCCAGCAACGAACGTGTCGGTCATCAGCGAGTGAATCCGGGCTGTAGCAACTGGGCTAGCATGACTCCGATAAACCGGGCTGTAGTAGGCTAACAGGACTCCGTTGACACCGCGTGACATTCCCCCGAAGGGACAGACACAGGAACAAAGAAGGACACATGCCAGCCAACCTAAGTGTTTCGGAGCAGTAGCAAGCTACCAAGGCTTAGTGGAAGCACTAGGAGACATTTCCCGGTAAGAGAGGCTACCAAGGATAAACAACTAGATAGTCAGATCCCACACATACCAAGCATTTCAATAACATACACACAGTATGCTCCATATGTGCAAATATCACATGGCATCACAACATGCCTCTACAACTCAAGTATTTTATTGAATAGGCTCTGAGGAGCGAGATATTGCAAACATGGGTCTCTCGACCCAGCATTTAGAGCATACAAGTCAAAGCACATGCGGAAGCTTAACATGTATGAGTACAGACATCTACAAATGAAAAAGGCTGAGAAGCCTGACTAAATACAAGAGCCTGCCGAGGGCACAACATCATAGCTGAGGTAACAAGCTAAACATCGAAGTCCATGCAGAACTACTAGTGAGACTGAAGTCTCTCTGCAAAACATAAATTAAGCAAACGTGAGTACAAATGTACCCAGCAAGACTTACATCAGAACTATCTACATATGCATCATTATCAACAAAGGAAATGGTGGGGTTTAACTGCAACTAGCCAGCTTTGACTCGGTGGCTATCCTGAACTACGACTGCGAGTAACTCCTTTGAGGTGGCGCACACGAGTCCACATATTCACCATATCAATACAACACTATGGATCCGCTCCCGTATCCCTACGAGAACACCATGAATAGCACTCACGCTTATCTTGCGTATTTTAGAGTATCCACTTTCACTTGTCTATGAAGTGTGTAGGCAACCCAGAGGTCCTTACCGCGGACGCGGCTATTCGAATAGATTATGTTAACCCTACAGGGGTGTACTTCTTCACACACTCTCTCACCACTTACCGCCGTTTACACGACATGTACTCGGCAACCTTCAAGCGGAAGCCCAACGAGGGTGTCGGCCATGGCCTACCTAAACACTCAAGTCTCTAGTCCAGGTTTATCACCTATTCAGGTTCCATCCGCAGGGAGTTCGGCCGAGGTTTCCACATACGGCCCCGAACGATGTGTACAGGGTTTCGCGACACCAAACGGGCGCCCGGCATACCCAGCCATGTGCCTACCGCATCACAGCCCACCCCTCTGGTCAGCACTGCCCACAGCCTCCAGCATACTACAAACACCAGATACTACTTGCAACTCCTGGACAGAGGACAAGGGTGATTAAGAAGCCGAGAGGGTCCATGGTTTCGGGCCCAATGCGTGGTAGTAACTGTTTCATGGATCACAAACACAGAACTCAGTTCCTGAGGACGGCTTCAATGAGACAACCCACCATGTACTCCTACATGGCCTCTCACCGCTACCTTTACCAAATCATGTTCACACACTTAGCTCACACACAGTAGGACATGTTCATCACCATTCCAATTCATCCCCGATGAATCAGACTTGACTCAACTCTAAGCAGTAGCAGGCATGACAAACAAGCATGAATGAGTAGGCACATCAGGACTCAAACAACTCCTACTCATGGTAGTGGGTTTCATCTATTTACTGTGGCAATGACAGGTCATGCAGAGGAAAGGGGGTTCAACTACCGCAACATGTAACAAATAAATCATTGTTGTCCTAATGCAGTAAAAGAGAGCAGGAGCGAGAGAGTGGGATTGTTTCAGAATGAACAAGGGGGTTTTGCTTGCTTGGACTTCTGAAGATAGTATAGCTCTTCATCGGTGTCATCGAACTCATCGTCGGAACCACGTCTATTGAGAGGGGACAAACACCGGCAAACAAGGAAGAACACAATCAATGCAATGCACAATATGATGCATGATCATGGCATGGCAATATGCTATGGTTTGAGCTAATGCAACTAGCATCAGGTTAGATGGAGTTGGGTTGAATCTAAGATTCAAATTCAAACTCCATATATGACATTTCAAATGCCATTAATTCAAATTGTTGTACACAACAGCTTTAAGTTGTTCAAACATGCATGATAAAGCAATAAACAGATTCTTTGGATTTTTCTGATCATTTTCCATATATAACTTGTTTTATTTGGAGCTACGGTTGAATTTATATGATTTTTAGAAGTTTAAGCCTTTTTCTGGATTTTTCTGATTAAATAGAATTAAACTAATTCCAGAAAAGGATTTAATGCGCTAGCCTGACGTCAGGGTGACGTCAATGAGTCAACGGGTCAGCCCAGGTCAAACTGACTAGTGGGGCCCGCGTGTCAGTGGCTAACTAAGCTAACCTAGTTTAATTAGCACTAACCTAGGTTAAACTAATTAAGTTTAAACCTAAACTAGGTTAAATAGCCGGGTGGGGCCCGCATGTCATAGACCCAGGGGATGTCAAATCCCCTGGTCAACCGGGGCTAAACCACCGGCGTTTAGCCGCCGGCGGCAGCAGACGCGGCGGAGGGCTCGGGCTTGCTCCTCTGGCATCCAAATGGACGGCGGAGAGCGGCTACGGGGAGCTGAAGCTCACCCGCGCCCGTTGCGGCAAGCAGCAGTAGCTAGGGCCGCCGGAGACGACAACCATGAGCTCAGCAGCGGCGGCCGGAGCTCGGGCATGCCCGGTTCGGCGCTAGGATGCATGGCAGGGGACGCGGAGAGGTGCTACAGGCTCCTGGGGGTGTGGCAAACACGATGACGCGCTCGGGTTCGAGCCCGCGTGGCTATGGCCACGACGACGGCGTGCAGAGGCGGTGGCGCATGCGGGTGCGGGTGGCGTGGCGGCTATGGCGAGTGGCAGAGAGAACGAATAGGGTGGGGACGGTCAGTGGCTCACAGCGAGCACGACGAGCGGGTCGGTGAGCTCGGGGAGGGGCTGATGGAGATGGGAGGTCACCGGCGACCTCGGCGGTCGAACAACAAAGACGAGGTCGGGGACGACGTTTTGGGGTGTCCGGCGTCGAGCGAGTAGATGTGGAGGATGAGGGCGTCGAGGTGGAGGCCATGGACACGTCGGCGATGCGAGGGAGGGCCTGTGGGCGTGGCGACAGCGAGCGGTGGCGACGGCGGCACTCGGATGAGGCTTGGGGAGGAGCTACAGAGGAGGAGAGGGAGCAGCGAGTGGTGGAGAGGGAGCAGGGGCTTCGGGGCGTCTCCGTGGCACACCTGGGGGGATCGAGGCTGCGCGGCTGAAGCAGGAGGTGGCAAGGCGTCGTCGGCGCGCTTGCCACGCACCTGTCTGTCCTCCTGGCAGGAGGAAGACGATAGGGGGAGGGCTGCTGGGCTAGGCCAACAGGTGGGCTGCCAGCTGGGCCGGCCAGGTAAGATTCTCTCTCTCTCTTTTATTTATTGTTTCTGTTTTCTATTTTTGTGTAACTTCTGAGCTTTATTGAAAATACCAAAACGTTTCCAAAAATCCTGAAAATAGTTGTGGGCTCTGTTAGGATTATTCCTAACTGCCCACACTTAAGTTCAGAATTAATTGAGCACTTAAAATAATATATAGCATTTAAATGCCCAATTGCAAATAGCATATGCTTTAATTCAGTGACCTTAGGTGTCCTAGAAAAATGTGAATCAATTTTTGGCAGAGGTTCTAACCCAAGACAAAAATGATGGACATTTTAGAAGGGCATTTCAGGTTCATTGAAAATGATTTTATGTTGAACCTATTTGATCTGATCTAGTGCTAGGGTTTGATCAGTCCCCATTTCAATTTCTCATAGAATTTAGAGATGATGCATGGAGACTAAAGCAAGGACAGGCAAGGCCTGGACTGGGGCTGTGACAACTCACCCCCACTAAACAAGAATCTCGGCCCGAGATTCAAGACATGAGGTAAGAAGACAAAGGGGACACTAAGTATCACAAACTTCATGATCCAACTGTCTTCTCGAGGTGATTGATTTTTCATTTCAAATTGATCTTGACGTCTTTGCTTTCGAGATCTTCATCCAACACAAGGACAGAAAAACCGAGACATGTCTACGAAGATGGATCATCTTAATGATCACAAGATCAATGCACGGAATGAGACGTAGAAACATCTCTCGGGCTGAGATACGAAGCATTCATCCAAAGGGATGGAGTGGAACAGATGTCGAAGGTTCACTAGGTAGACAACACTTCCACACTTAAGAGGGTGGTGATCGGTTGTCAACGTAGCGAGGAGTTGAGTTGCCATGATACCATAATGAGACATCTTGGAGGAGGTGACTCGTAGAATCATCCCCTTAAGTGGCAAAAAGAATTACTTTTGATTCAGAGATCATTGAAACTCTCTATACCAGTCTAAGGCAATTCTCGAGTGATCGTTTGGAGGGGTTCGGTAGAATGGCATACCCAGATTAGAATGGATGATGTGGATTACCTTGTTCAAGACAAGGCAATGGATGATTTTGCTTATCATCAGAAATGGATGGAACCCATGGTAGGACCACTTTGAGAATGATCATGACCAATAATTATTGAGAAGGGTAATCTAGAGTAGGGTGGCACGAGGGAGGTGCAAGCTGGCAACAAAATGCAAATGATGGGAATGATTCTAGTAACTGGGGAAAAACTCAATAGACGGGAGTGAATCCACTGTTTGAAAGGGTTATAGCATAACCGAGGAAACTGAGATCACTATGCAATTAATGCCAATGATAAAACCTAGAGCTTGCGCATGCTCTCAAGAACTTGAGCATTTCCATATTCATCAAGGTTTTACCAACATCTGTGTCAAGGATCCTGGCAACACAACATACTACCATGATGAGTACTGGTGGAGGAAGAAGATGCAAGGAGGACAACACTTTCTCAGATTTCACCTTAGCGAGGCCAAGGGGACAAAATCTGGGTGATCGACCGAGAGACATTTAGCACTCCGCTTCTAATGTTCTCCTTGATGTGCTAGTGTAACCCATTCATAGATATGGTTTGATATTTAGAACATCAAGTAAAAGGTCGGACTTCGGAAACACAAAAATCCATAAGGGACAACTAGGGAGTAAATCCTACGAAATCCTTATGGGGAGGTGGCCAACTTCCTCAATCAAGATACTACAATAACAGGTCTTCCGGCTGGGTGTGTTGGCCAAGACATCCACTTTACCGGGTTACAGAGAGACCAATATTATAGTTCTCGGGAAACGTTCCAACCATCATATCAGCCTGAGATTCAGATCTGGTTGGTGTCAGGATATTCCAGACTCACCTAGTCTAGAAAGAAAAATGAAAGTTTGCAACACAAATCGACGAGACGACGTTGCGAGATTCTTGGGAAATGAACTACGATAGCAAGCTCCAAAACAAGAGTGGGTTCTACTAAACACATGTGAGCATGTTGTCCCAGACAAACATGATCGCATGGTAGTCTTACAACAAAACACTATCGAGTTCTGGTAGGGAACCATCATTAATGATATTGAAGTCTCCATGCGTGGAAGTCTAAAGAATTCACCTTAGAACAGACTCCTTTATCTTGAACAAATCAATCGGTGGCTTGGTGAGCTAGGAAAATCATATGGAATGGAGGCGGCCAACCTACCAAACCATAGAGTACTTCACACATGTGCATGACCAACTTGGGATGATTCCAGAGGAAGCAAAACAAGCTTTCTCGAATTCACGGCGGCAACTTACATCAAGTGCACGTGAATTAGAGGAAGTCACTTCTTTCATCCAAACGTATAACTCATGAGCGGAACATGAAGGCAATGCTTACAAAGTTTCCAATACTAACTTAGATATTCAACATGCATCATGGACAAGGTGAAATTATTGTCAATGGGCTCAACAACAATTCATCTAGGTTTCCATATAAGTGGAATTCCACAATTTAGTGAACACGGTGATAGCATTGGCCAGACCAAAAGATATGATGGTGTATGCTCGAGGGACAACCACGAGTAAGACAACATTATGAACATCGTTGGTTCTGGTTTGATTTGACGATAGCCCACACTCAAATCAAAGATTGGGTAGGACAATAGCTCCAGCAATTTATCGCAAGGATAAATCAAGGAAGGTATCATCTTTCTTCAACACACACACAAAAGATATCCCTTTGAAATGAACTAGGTTAGACAAAGCTTTATCTTCCAACTCTCCAAGTTGTTGTTGAGCTTAACCAACTAGCTCAGGGTATCCAACACGGATTCTTGGAGAAAGGGTGGTTTCGAAAACCAACTTGATCACGAGCTCAACATAGAGGTCAGGTGACAACCTGGTGATACCTCCGAGAAGACATTCGGAAAATCACGAACCACCTATATGTTACTAAGATCGAGAACAATCTTGCTTTTCAGGGCAAGATTATATGACCAGAAGAGCGAGGGATTGCCAAAGTCCTAACTCATTGATTGAAAAATACACCAAAAATAAGGACTAGGTAGCACAATCTATCTTAGAATGATGATTCAAGAACCACTAAGAATGAAATTATTGTCCTTATCTACCAAGCAACAAGGTTGCTAGGAGTATAGATTTCACACATCATGATTCACTTGTCGGCACTCTGGTTGTGACAACATGGAACCGAGGAATGAATAATGATGGTGAGAAGTATCACTACATCGAGAATCCATAAGAGAAGGTGCAACGCTCATGACATTCCTGACATAAAGTGGGCAATACTTCAGGGTAGAACAGAACAAAAGCTGGGTTGACATTTTGATCTGCGAGGTACAACTACTTTGACCCCATCCTGGATGTGGATGAGGTACTGGAGTTTGTTTCTCCTAGTCATTCTGGAATAGAATGGCTTGACGGACCACAGGAGTAATAGGCATCAATGAACGAATGCACGCATACTCTTGACTATCAATTGATAGACGAGGGTCAGAAGACAACTAAGAGGGACAACTCAAAGAACGTATGATTTTCTGAGTTATGGATGCATAGGTTAGTATGTCAAACCAAGTTCAACATATTTCTTCCAGACAATCCATGCAGAGAGGTAGGACTGGTAGAGCCACAACATAGAATCGAGAACTCATCGAGATCACTTTTGTTGTGATCTTTTGGTTCAATGAGGAACTGCTGCTGTAAATAGTTCATGGTATTTGGAAGAACGATATACCACGAACCTCGAGAACTATCGCAAAGGTTACTATTAACCTAAAGGAACTAGCAAACACTATCAACATGAAGTAAGGAGGGTGAATCTCGGGTTCGAAAACCCAGAAGTAGAATACCTACATACTAAGTGGCATCACGGGATGCTTTCGAGAATGAAGGCCAGAGTCATCATACTGGGAACACAAAGCATGGCTAAGTTACTAGGTGATACTCTAGACATCTAGGGTCATAATAATAACTCCGACATATATATCGAGGCAATAGAGCACCTCAACTTAGCGATTTGTGTGATTAACCTGGCCTAAAGGAACATCGAAACCAGAGGGAAAAGATTTTGTAAATGCATCAGACTGTTTAGAAACCTAGGACGACTCGGACAACATAACGGCTGTAAATGCTTAAAAAGATTTGAGGTATGCTACAAAAAGGTGGCATAACCACTCAGAAGCACAATATCAAGGTTTCGAGATCAATAGTTAACATACGGAAGTAGTAGGAGCTGAACTGAGGCTTGAATTCAACAATCTCACAAGTCTACAAATTAGTAACACGTGATCCTGATAGAAAGAGGAGATAATCTAGTTCCTTAACTCTGCAGGAAAGATAAGATGACTCGGATCAGAAGGGCATAAGGTATAAGGAGTAAAAGGCGCCTTATGTTCCCAACCACAATCAATTCCCTTATATAACTAAAGAATTTCTAGACTCAACTTCGACCAGTTTGGCTTGGTAATCCTACAAGCAGTCAGGCTCTCATACCAAAGCTGTCAGGACCTCGACTCAAAGCCACACCGATCTAGCATGTAACACCTCATATCACTTTGCGGCCTCACGCACGGTATTTCCACGGGTGTCGCCTTACCTTGCCCGGGACCGTTTGCGCCTTTTGGCACACATATATGATAGTGTCGCTAGCATTCATATGACAAGGAGCCCGGGCTGACATGGCTAGTCGTGAACCCAAAGTGGCACTAACTTATAGGGACAGGCATACATGACCCAGCAACGAACGTGACGGTCATCAGCGAGTGAATCCGGGCTGTAGCAACTGGGCTAGCAGGACTCCGGTAAACTAGGCTGTAGCAGGCTAACAGGACTCCGGTAGACACCGCTTGACATTTCCCCGAAGGGACAGACACAGGAACGAAGAAGGACACATGCCGGCCAGCCTAAGTGTTCCGGAGCAGTAGCAAGCTACCAAGGCTCAGTGGGAGCACCAGGAGACATTTCCCGGTAAGAGAGGCTACCAAGGATAAACAACTAGATAGTCAGATCCCACACATACCAAGCATTTCAATAACATACACACAATATGCTCGATATGTGCAAATATCACATGGCATCACAACATGACTCTACAACTCAAGTATTTTATTCAATAGGCTCCAAGGAGCGAGATATTGCAAACATGGGTCTCTCGACCCAGCATTCAGAGCATACAAGTCAAAGCACATGCGGAAGCTTAACATGTATGAGTACAAACATCTACAAATGAAAAAGGCTGAGAAGCCTGACTAACTACCAGATCCTGCCGAGGGCACAACATCATAACCGAGGAAACAAGCTAAACATCGAAGTCCGTGCGGAACTACTAGCGAGACTGAAGTCTCTCTGCAAAACATAAATTAAGCAAACATTAGTACAAATGTTCCCAGCAAGACTTACATCAGAACTATCTACATATGCATCATTATCAACAAAGGGGATGGTGGGGTTTAACTACAGCAAGCCAGCTTTGACTCGGTGGCTATCCTGAACTACGACTGCGAGTAACTCCTTTGAGGTGGCGCACACGAGTCCACATATTCACCATATCAATACACCACTATGGAACCGCTCCCGTCTCCCTACGAGAACGCCATCCATAGCACTCACGCTTATCTTGCGTATTTTAGAGTATCCACTTTTACTTGTCTATGAACTGTATAGGCAACCCAGAGGTCCTTTATCGCGGAAGCGGCTATTCGAATAGATTATGTTAACCCTGCAGGGGTGTACTTCTTCACACACACTCTCACCACTTACCGCCGTTTACACGACATGTACTCGGCAACCTTCAAGCGGAAGCCCAACGAGGGTGTCGGCCACGGCCTACCTAAACACTCAAGTCTCTAGTCCAGGTGTATCGCCTATTTGGTTCCATCCACAGGGAGTCCGGCCGAGGTTTCCACATACAACCCCGAACGATGTGTACAGGGTTCCGCGACACCAAACGGGCGCCCGGCATACCCGGCCACGTGCCTAACGCATCACAGCCCACCCCTCGGGTTAGCGCTGCCCACGGCCTCCAGCATACTAAAAACACCATAAACTACTTGCAACTCGTGGCACTACAAAAAAAATACACTTCCGTGATGATACGTGTTTGTCACAGTAGGTCGCGTTTTTTGTCATGCATGTACATCCATGACGATTTTATGACAGAATCAAGATAGTCATACCTGTGCTGTCGTAGAAGTGTTCCATGACATTACCGAAATTATCATCACGGAAGTGTCCATTTCCATGACGATAAATCACGTGTCACAGAAGTGCTTTTGTCGAGGGTGACCAACACGTGGCATCCACCGTAATGGAACGCTGTTAAGCTATCGGGTTGGGTTTTGGATCCGATAACCCGTTAACAGCCCCGACCAATGGGGATTTTCCACGTGTAAAATCATCATTGGCTGGATGAAACACGTGTCGGCTCACCGTTGGGACAGATGTCATCCGCTCATTGGACCGAAGGCGCCTATGATACGGCGATACGTGGCACGGCCCAACATAGGCCCATTCATGTGAAAAGGCCGGCCTGTTTGACTTGGTCAAAAGGTGGCGGGCCGGCCCACAGAAAGCCTGTTAATGGCCTGTTCGCATATAGCCCATTTACAGCCTGCTAACCCAGGGCCCATTACGACCTATCCGAATTAGGCCCAGTAGCGTCATCTGGGCCGTCCAATATGAAACTTCTAGCCGATGTGTGGCCCATGACTTCATTCGGCCCATATGAGGCCCTTTGTAACTCTTGGCCCATTAACGGCCCGTGGTGAAACTGGCCCGTAATGAACAATGTATCACTTTATACCCATTAACGACCCGTTATTCCATTGGGCTGTTTCTAGCCCAAGTTATGTTTCGACCTTCTCAGGGCCCATTGATTCTTGGGCTCATTTGCAGCATTCTGTTACATACGGCCCGTTACTGTCATTTTTTGCTTGTGGGCCAAATTCAGCCCGTCGTTACAGTTGGCCCGTTTGCGGACCGTTAATATGTTGGGCCGTTTTCATGTCAAAAAAACCCGTTGGGCTGTTTTCATAGAGTTATCAAATACGGCCTATTAACGGCCCGTTATGGTCCACAAATAGTATGTCCCATGATTGGCGAAATGATGATACGCCCCGTAGAAGGCCCATGGATCCTATGGCCCGTATGAGGCCCATGGATAGTACGGCCCGTAGAAGGCCCATGGATCGTAGGGCCCGTAGAAGGCCCATGGACCCTACGGCCCGTAGAAGGCCCATGAAGCCTAAGGCCCGTATAGAAGGCCAATGGATCCGGCCCGTATAGAAGGCCAATGGATCCTACGGCCGGAAGAAGGCCCATGGATCATACGTCCTGCAGGAGGCCCATGGTTACAATAGTCCGTGTGTTGCCATGATTATTTTGGCCTAGTTACCAAAAATAGGCTATTGTGGCCACTAGAAAAACACAGAAAAAGAACTGCAGTGACTACAAGCAAACAACTAAACAAGACAATAAGGAAATAAATAAGCAAGCAATTAACGCTAGCCTATTACCGCTATTACACATATTACATCCACTGGGCATCAAAGTTCGCCACCAGTGCAAATATAGGGAACAAAGCAGCATATTACATACACTGGCCATCAAAATTGGCCACCAGTGCAAATAAACGCGGCAGTAAAACAAGAGCATAACTAAAACAACTTCAGAAGAGCTCAAGAATCGTTATCCTGGGTATCCACCATGGTGGCAATAAGCTTAGCAAGCTTATTAGCTTTGTCCTGTTTGGCGCTAAAATCCTCCAACGCTTGATGTTGCACCAGAAAGTATGCATCTGAATGCTCTAGGGACTTCCGCAGTCCTTCCGCTTCTTGTCGCAGCACAGCTGATCGATGTCTTTCAGCTTGTAGTTGATACTCAAGAAACCAAACTGATTCAGACAGTGAGTTTGAATAGCTTGTGCTAGCGGTAGTGGCCAGTAACTCGAACACTAAACCAAGACAAGACTTTGGGGTTGTCTCACTGTCTTCAAGATAGTCTTCCTTAGCTGTTTTATTAGATTTGTTGGAGACCAACAAGGATGTGTCACTATCCTGAAACTTATCTGCATTACTTCCTTTACCATTGCTTAATAAGGCACTCTTCCCCAATATTCTGTCAGCATTCCAAAAGAAGAAACAAGCAGACACATAACAAGTTTAGCATGTACTAGTATATGAAACTCATTTCGGTGAACCAGTTCATTAGTAAGGTGGACAGGATTAAACTACCATGTCTTCTATTGCCAAGTACTAGTACATAATAAAAGCATCAAACAAACATATATCTGTGTCCTATGGTCACTACATTGTCTTGCCAAATCAAAATAGAGACACGGTTCAAATCATATCAGTTCAAGACAAAGCAGCAGTGAAAGAATACAAAGCGTGGGAAACTACACGGCACAACAAGATTTCAGATGGGTACCACGGGTCTACATGTACAACAACACTATTGGCTCTGTTGTGATGCTAGTAATGTGCATGATATGAAAGTCAACTGTATACACAATTGAAATTGAAATCAATAGAGCTATTGATAAGAGCAAACCTGTTAAAGAAACATGCGTGAACATACTTGCTGTGCCATTGGAGTTTCGATTGGATCCTTCAATTTAAAAATAAGTTTGTATGAGTAAATACAGTGATACAAGAGCAAAGCAATCATAGTTAAAAAAGGCGCGCCTAAGCTAGCGCTTAAGCGCGCCTAGGCTCTAGGCGTTGGCAAAACGCATTGCGCATAACTATGCTTAATCTATGCATAACTGCGCATAAGCATGTGCTAAAGCGCAAGGCGGTGGCAAAATGCACAATTAACGCCTAGCGCTTTTTTGAACTATGATAGCAATGGAATCTTAAATTAGAACAGTTGTTCTTCAGGTTTAGGCACTTGTTCTAAACGAATAGAGTACAGTAAAACGCAAGAATATAATACTTAAAAAATATAAAATGAGCTCATAGGCCTTACCAAATTCTTGGTTTGGGACCAGTACAGAACTAGGCGTTCCCAGTCATCGTCCAGTAAATGTGTCTCAGGAGAACGTAAGGGAATTTGATGAGTTTCTTTGCCGGTGAAGTACGTTTTCTTCAGGTAATTCCGATACTGCCACCAAGCATTCTTGAAGATAGCAGAGGTATTAGCACAGGTTACCTCATCCTGAGTTTCCAAATCAGTCCTTCTCTATAGAGAAAAATGGGAAAATTTGCTGTATTATAACCATCATGGAGGTAGGATGTATGGGACGAAGCAAAGTAATTGCCATGAATAACATTACTTACACATAACTCCTGGACAAACACCTGCAACTGGCATTTTCCTTCATCTTCAGTATAATATTTCCATGGCGCCACCAAAGAGGTTCTCGGCCGCAGAGAAGGGAAAGGCTCGTCGGGAAGAGCCTGACTCTCCCCCGCCCAGGCGCGGCTGATGTCGTCTACGCAAGCATCCCGTGGCCCCCGCAGTGGCTCCCCGCGGTCACAGCGGCGGTTCCCTGCACGGTGATGGGCGCCTGGTTGTCGAGGGAAGGCGCGCCGTGGCTGCGCGGCCTCCCAGGCCGCGCTTCCACTCGGTGGAGGTGCTGCCGGAGTTCGTCGTGTGGTCGGCGAACCCAACCAGCACATGGCTCCATCTTCCTCAATTCTTTGCAGGTGAACTTCCTGCAGGCGCTCCGGGCGGCCTCTGGCTTCAAGCGGACGGTTGCTGCAATAGGGCCTCCCGGGCTTCGCTGGAAGTCTCCATCGCCGGGAATGTGTTCCTGACCCACGGCCGGCAAATGTTTGCCCGCGCGCGTGGCCTGAGCCAGTGGTGCACCCTGCACTTCAAGTTCGATGGCGACGCCACCCTCTATGTGAGGGTGTTCGGAGAAGGCGGTCGCCGCGCTGGGGGCTGCCCCGAAGGCGATGATCAGGACGAAGATGACGGCAGGCGCGTGGTCGGCGGCGTTCATGGCTCGCCAAGCTTTGGCGGCTCTCCTTCAGACAGCAGCTCCTCCAGTGATGGCCGCGACCAGCCTCCGCGCTGTCGCGCTCGCCTTGAGGGACGTAGCGGGTTAGTCCATCGTCGCGCCTCGGTGAAGCACGAGGAGGAGTCCGACTGAGCTCCGGAGGTAGTATGAGCCCTCGCCGCAAGTTGGTGCCGAGCAGGCCGTGCCCATTTTGTTTTTCTCCCTTCCCTGCGCAAAGAGAAAGTAGCGTAGGGCCCCGTGGGGGCGTGCTGGACTGTTGCTATTAGTTATCATCCCGTCTCCGCTATTTCTGTGCTGTGTTTTGGTGCCGCATGCTCGCGTGCAGGAATTACTTAGCTCGGGGGAACTTGCCCCAGTCTTCACTTCCCAAGGCTGAGGCCTCACTGTGCGCTTCATATCCTGCAAGGATTAGTCAGGAGTGGTAACTTTTGGTCTCGGTCGCGGAGGCGACCGACTCAGGTCCTGTATTTGGGTCACGATGCCCGTGGGGCACGGACCGGGAGGGGTGCTCCCGTAGTGGACTTGGATAGGAAAACCTCACACGACTGGGGTAGAAAACACTCGTGAGGGCACCCACGCAGCCCCCTCGCGAGACTTGCGCGAGAGAAAACGAGGCAAGTAGGCGAAAAAGGCAGAGAGTCACAAGCCAAGGACGGCAACAATTCCAATGAAACTTCAAATAGGGATGAACAAGCCAACTGCAGAAAGCAAATGAAAAAGCCGCGTCTGGCACCTAATCTAGTCTTCGACGTCTTCTCACCAGCGCGGAGCTAAGTGCGGCCACTGGGCGTGGGCGGGTGCCCCCGAGACCCGAGGGCGGCTCTCCGGAGACTCCGGGGCGTGTACAACCCCAACTCATTATTACGTGAGAGTGTCACGGGCGGCGAGCTTCACAGGCATTGGCCTTCTTCACAGGCTCCGGGCCTTTCTCGAGGAAATGAGCTTCACAGGCGTTGGCCTTCTTCATAGGTACTGGGCCTTTTTGGTTCGTCTAGCTTCACAGGCGCCGGGCCTTCTTTACAGGCTCTGGGTCTTTCTTCAAGGGTAGAATTTCCGGAGGTGCTGGATGTTCCACGTGTTCGGGACGGGCACCCCCTCCTGAGTCTCCAAGCATGCGGCGCCAGGCCTGGAGACATGAACAACCTTGAACGGGCCCTCCCACATGGGCAAGAGCTTGTGTAGCCCCTCCCTGGAGAGCACCCGTCTGAGCACGAGGTCACCTACCTCGAGGGTCCTGGGGCGGATGCCGCGGCAATGGTACCGCTGCAGTGCTTGCTGGTATCTCGCAGCCCGAAGCGCAGCCTGCCGACGGTGTTCCTCGCCAAGCACGAGGTCCACCCCCCGCATGGCGTCCTGCTGTGCTTCGTCGAAAGCTAGGACCCGCGTGGAGCGATGCCTGACCTCGTGAGGAAGGACCACCTCAGCACCATAGACGAGGAAGAACGGGGTTTCGCCGGTCGACTTGGTAGCGGTAGTACGGATGGACCATAGCACGGACTGAAGCTCGTCGTGCCAGCCCCTGCCGCAGGCCTCCAGCTTCTTCTTGAAGGTTCGAGTCTTGAGGCCTTTTAGGACCTCCACGTTGGCGCGCTCAGCTTGGCCGTTGCTCCGAGGGTGTGCCACCGAAGCATAGCATATCTGCATTCCAAGGTTAGCACAATATGTTTTGAAGAGATTGCTGGTGAACTGCGAACCGTTGTCGGTGATGATGCGATTGGGTACTCCAAACCGGCTCACGAGGCCCCTGATGAACTTGACCGCTGAGCCAGCTGGGATGGCGCGGACAACTTCCACTTCTGCTCACTTGGTGAATTTGTCAATGGCGACGTAAAGGTAGCGGTAGCCCCCTGGCGCCCGAGGAAATGGGCCAAGGATGTCCAGTCCCCAAACAGTGAATGACCACGAGAGGGGGATGGTCTGAAGGCCCTAAGATGGCTGGTGAATATGCTTGGCATGGAATTGACAGGCTTCACAAGCCTTCACCAGCTCGATTGCATCATTGAGTGCTGTTGGCCAATAGAAACCGCTGCGAAATGCCTTGCCGACGAGTGTGCGTGAAGACGAGTGGTTCCCACAGTGTCCACCGTGAATGTCTTCCAGTAGCTCTTGTCCTTGCTCCTTGGAGATGCAATGTAGGGTAACGTCATTCGGCCGCTTCCGGTAAAGCTCTCCGTCTTGGATGCAGTAGGCCGTGGCTTGCCGCGCCACGTGTTCCGCGTCCTCCTCCTTTTCTGGCAGGATCCCTCGCATCAAATAATCCTTGAACTCCGTGGTCCAACATCCCTCTTGAGGCTCCAGCGCCAGGAGCAGGCGTGCCCCTGAGGTCGGGCCACATGCCGGGGCTCCCGAGGCAGGCGGTTGAGGGAGCTCCTCCCGAGGCTGCGCTGTGCTTGATAGTGATGTTGCTGCTGAAGGTTTAAAGAGCCATTCCTCGAATACGCCAGGCTCCTGGGGCAACCGCCTGGACGCCCTTTTGGCGATGTCATCAGCCTCCTGATTGGTGCCGTGAGGCACATGCTGCAACTCCAGCCCCCAAAACTGTTTCTCCATCCTGCGGACCTCCGCGAGATATGCTTCCATGTGTTCGTCCTTCGGCTCGTATACCTTGTTGGAGAAGTTGACGAGGAGTTGTGAATCGCCCATGATGGTGAGGCGCTTTACCCCCAAGGCGATTGCAGCTTTCAAGCCCGCTATCAGGCCCTCGTATTCTGCTATGTTGTTGGAGACCTTTTCTCCATGCTGGAAGCAACGTTTGAACGACATAGTAGAGGTTTTCCTGAGTGCGAGATATGAGCACTGGCGCCAGCCCCCGCGCCCTGTCGCGAGAATGCCCCGTCAAAGTACATGACCCAGCCGTTTGGCGCTTCACTTCCTGGGGAAAGCGACCGGTCCTCGCCCGCTATGAGCCCCGGGGCCTCTGCCCATTCTGCCACGAAATCTGCAAGTGCGGCTCCCTTGATGACTCTGGTCGTGCTGAATTCTAGCTGAAATGCTTGCAAATCGATGTTCCATTCGGCAACTCTTCTAGCTGAGTTGGGGCTCCTGAGTACCCTTTCCAAGGGGTATGCTGAGACAACCTTGATGGGATGGCCTTGAAAGTAGTGCCGCAGCTTGCACGAAGCCACTAACAGAGCGAGGAGGAGCTTTTGGGGCATGGGGTACCGCGTCCTCGCGTCCCGCAGCATCATGCTGACAAAGTATACAAGGTGCTCGACAAGGTTGAGGGTGCTGGCGCAGCCCGCGTCCTCCGGAGGTTGAGGCGCCTCCTGAGACGACGGGGCCCCCATCGCTTGGTCGCTTGGAGAGGCCTCCTTTGCTCGGGGTGCATTCCCCTGCTGAGGCTGATCCTTTTCTGCTGCGGTCGTGGTCTTTGCGAGGCTTTCTTGACTTTGCTCTGCTTCGGCTGGGATGGCAGCCGCGGCCTTGGTCCGGTGCTCCTCTCTAACCGCCACCAGGGCGGGGTGGCTGCAAGGTAAAGCACCAAGGGCTCCCGAGGGCGCGGAGCTACCATCACCGGAGGGCTGGTAAGGTACTTCTTGAGATCTTGGAATGCCTTGTCGGCCTCTTCAGTCCACTCGAACGGGACCTTCTTCTTCATCAGCTTAAAGAAGGGTAGTGCCCGCTCCCCCAACTTGGAGATGAAGCGTCCCAGTGCGGTTACACGCCTGGTGAGCTTCTGCATTTCTCTGAGGGTCTTCGGCGGGCTCATGTCTTTGACTGCTTTGACCTTCTCTGGGTTGGCCTCGATGCCCCTGTGAGACACGAGGAAGCCCAGGAGCTTGCCCGAGGGGACTCCAAATACGCACTTCTCCGGGTTGAGCCGCAAACCCACTTCACGGAGGCTCGTGAAGGTTTCTTCCAGGTCCTGTATCAGGGTTTTGCCTCCCGAGACTTCACCACAATGTCATCGAGATAAGCTTCAGCGTTTCTCCCGAGCTGCCGGCCCAAGGCGATGTGCATCAGCCACTGAAAGTTCGCGCCTGCGTTGCGCAACCCAAATGGCATGCAGGTATAGCAGTACACTCCACATGGGGTCAGGAAGGACATTTTGTCCACATCTTCTACCGCCATCTTGATCTGGTGATAGCCCGAGAAGGCATCCAGGAAGCACAATAGGTCACACTCGGTGACAGAGTCGATGATCTGGTCGATGCGAGGGAGCAGGAATGGATCCTGTGGGCAGGCCTTGTTGAGGTTGGTGAAGTCGACGCACATGCGTTCCATTCCTCCCTTTTTCGGCACAACAAGAGGGTTGGCCAGCCAATCAGGATAGTGGACCTCGCGAATGACGCCTGCTGCCTCTAATTTGCGGGTTTCTTGGATGATGAATGCCTGCTTCTCAGTGGACTGTCGCCTTGCCTTCTGCTTCACAGGGCGCACGTTGGGGCACACATTGAGATGATGCTCAATCACATCTCTTGGGACCCCTGGCAGCTATTCAGGCTCCCACGCAAACACCTCCTTGTTTGCGCGCAAGAACTTCACCAAGGCCTCCTCCTGCTCAGGGTCGAGGTTGGCGCCTATGGTGAAGGTGGCGCTAGTGGATCCATCCTCGTCGACCGGTACCTGCTTGGTCTCCCCCTTGTCTTGGGTGAATAGCTGCTTCTTCTTAGCCGGCGCAGCCCCCTTGGGCTCAAGGGCATCTGTGCCGGCGGGCTGCGCCACCGCCGCCGTCTTGAAAGCAAGCTTGAGCACCTACAGCGCATTCCTCGTGTCTTCGGGCACGGTAAGTACGCCGCTGCTCCCGGGCATCTTCATGAGGTTGTACGCCGGGTGAGTCGCTGCCATGAACTGGGCCAAGGCTGGGTAGCCGAGGATGGCGTTGTACGGGAGGCGGATGGGGGCAATGTCGAAGTCGATCAGCTCCGTGTGGAAGTTGTCGTGGGTGCCGAAGGTCACTCGGAGGCGGATCTGTCCCCGGGAGCCGGTGGAACCGCCCCCGACGCCCGAGAAGGGCCTGGTGGGTTGCAGCCGTCCTAGCGACACGTGGAGGAGGTTGAAGGCCTCCACTGAGAGCACGTTGAGGCCGACGCCACCGTCGATGAGGGTCCTAGTGACAGCCACCTGGCAGATGGTGGGGGTGCATAGCATCAGGAGTGCACCCAAACAGGCGGTTTTGGAGGGGTGATCATCCGAGCTGAAGGTCAAATCGGCCTTGGGTGCCACCCAGCCCGGAGGGGTTTCACGGCGCTTGAGGACGGCGCCGATCTGGCGGACGAACGGCTTGACGTGGCGGCTCAAAGGTGGTGCCTGCGATCCGCCCAGGATGGCTGCGACGACTGGGGGTGCTGGCGCAGCATGATGGGTGAGGAAGAGGTTGCGCAACTCCTCCCAGGAGGCCACAGAAGCCGCCGGCAGGTGGAGCAGCCACATGCGCGGGACGCTGGTGAGGGCCATGGGCAACCAGTTTGCCATGACCTTGTCGTCGCCTCCGGCCTTGAGGACGGCTTCTTCGTACGCCAGCAGGAAGGCCAGTGGGTCGGCCGCCCCGTCGTAGTGCGGTGGCATGTCCGGCTTGAACTTGTTCGGCCACTGCACCTATCGCAAGGCGGGGGCCAGGGCTCGGAGCCCCCTGGTCTCCGTGCCGACGTCGACAGCCGGAGTGGGCGGTGCGTTGGCCGCCATGAGGGTAGAGCGTGGCACTGATGGGGAATGGGTCGACGGAAGGGAGAGCTCTGGCACACCCCTACCTGGCGCGCCAAATGTCGGATGTGGGGTTCCAGCAGACCCTTAAGGTTCAAACTCTGGGGTGCGCACGAAGATCTCCCCCCTACCGATCTACGTCCGATCGCCTCGTGAGATCTAAGATAAAAACAATGAACGACACGAGGGACACAAGATTTATACTGGTTCGGGCCACCGTTGTGGTGTAATACCCTACTCCAGTGTGTGGTGTGGTGGATTGCCTCAGGGGCTGATGATGAATAGTACCGGGGAAGAACGACCTCGCGAGAGGTGTTCTTGAGCTGGTGCGATGAACTGCTTGGGTGAGTTCGATCGCCTCTCTCTCTAATGAGCACTCGACCTGTCCCCCTTCCTTGGTGGTAGCTAGTCCTATTTATAGAGGCCCTGGTCCTCTTCCCGAATATTGAGCGGGAAGGGCGCCAACAACGGCCATTTTGAAGGGGAACATCTAGTACAAGTTATCCTGACTAAAGTTGGTCTTCGGCCACCAAAAGCACTGGTGATGACGCCGTCTTGGGCTCCACGGTGACCTCCATAATGCCGCTCCACTGGCCTTGGTCTCGTTGCACTGGAAGGCAACCTTTGCCTGATGCCTTGGTACTCCGCATTTGTTCTTGCCCCCTTTGCACCAAAGAGGAAACAAGGACACTGCGCAGGCCGGCGCCCGCCTGGTGCCCGTCTGGCCTCGGTTGTCATGGCTTGCATCACGAGCGCCTCATGAGGTACCCTGCCTCGATCTCTCCGCCTCCTCGCGAGCCTGCCTGGCGAGGCCGTCCCTGAGGAAGCCTTGCGTCGTCCGCCCCGTGAGGCTTGGACCCTCGCGAGGGTCTTGAGTCTTGTGCTGATGAAGATGGGCCGTACTGGGCCACCACTTGAGCCACGCCGCAGGCTGCAGGCAGGCAAGTCTGGGGACCCCCGTTCCTAGAACGCCGACAACTACAACAACTGAGGTAAAAACTGTTGACTCTGAACTTAACCGTCGAAACTGAAATTTACTGTGGAATCTGAATGCTACTGTCGAAACTGAACGCAATGGTAGCAAAGAGGCACTTGACATTTAGTTTAGGGAGGGCCTGCAGTTCATCTTGAACCTGCACCCTCCTGAGCCGCCAGCCACCACCGGCCGAACCGCCGGCCCCAGCACCGCCTCGCCGCCCCGAAACAACTCGCCACCGCCACCCTGGCCAGCCCTCCAGTCCCCCCGCCCCCACCCTGAACCCTAAGATAGATAGTGGGGTACCTCTCCGGCGAGCCCCCGTCCCCGCTGCGGGTGGTTCTTCCTTAACTCCGGCGAGCCCCCCAACCCCTAAAAATCGACTGACCCAAAATTCTATTCAGTCGACTGAAGTGTGGCTTAATCGGAGCAGAGCAGCTGCAAGAGCAAGGGGGAGAGCAGCAGCAGCAGCTGGGCGAGCAAGCGATCGAGCGAGAGCCGGAGCAGCAATAGCAGCGCGAGCGAGCAAGCGAGAGCCAGAGTAGCAGCAGCAGATCCGGCTGGTATGGACGCCGCCGCCGAAGGGGCCTCGCACTGGGGGAGAGCCGCCGTGGAGATGTCGCCTGCGACGCCGGCTTCAAGGTAGCCGCTCCATGGGGGTGCGGGATGGAGCACCGTCGGTGCCGGGAGGTCGAGTTAAGGAGAAGGTGCGATGCGATGAGTGTACAACCTCTTTGGTGGCACCGAGTAGGCCTCGGCTTCATTCGAGGAGTCGGTGAGGATGCTGCGGTTCCGGTGGAGCAGGTTAAGGCGGCGCTGTGGGAATTGAGCAGCCGCGATAGACGAGGCGATCGTCGGAGCAGCTCCTTAGAGGTGGAGGACGGGGCAGTTGAACTGGCGGGACGGCGAGATGGACGACGGATCCTCATCCGGGGAGGTGGATGAGGGATGTCGAGCTATTGCGGTGGGCAACGTCGTCGGGGAAGAGGCTCCTGCTAGGCAGCGGTGACGTGGCGGACGAAGGAGGGTGGGGTTTTGCGACTGGAGCGGAGAGGTTATGGCGGCCTGGGATTTCGAATGGCGAAAAGGGGGCGATGGGAGGGGGTGAAGCATGCTTTAGGGACGCGCTTGTCCAAAATGTAGGGTGTGTTACAAAAGTAACCCCCACCGATTTGAACTAGCGGCCCTTTCGGCTCAGGGTTAGAAGGGGGATTTTGCACGTCGGGATTAGGCAGTTGGAGGGAGTTTTTGCGCGCATTGTAATTTCGGGATAGCAAGGCACGGGTTGTGAAGGCGCCAGTTTTGGGAGCACGATATCTGAATTTTTGGGATATAACAAGATGCGGGTTGAATTTTAGGGATAAGCCTAACGTGTAGTAATATTGTACTTGTACGTACCAAATCAATTCACAATTCCCTCAACCAAAAAGAAAACAAAAAAAATTAAAACTATTCACACCACACAAAGAGAGAGTCTTGCCCCGTTTTACTATACAATGCTATTCAAAGCTACTCCCTCCGTCCATCTATATAGGGCCTAATGCGTTTTTTGATGCTAACTTTGACCAAATATTAGAGCAATAATATATGACATGCAACTTACACAAAGCACACCGTTAAATTCCTTTGTGAAAGGTTCTTTCAATGATATAATTTTCACATTGTGCATGTCATGTACTATTAATCTTGTCAATAGTCAAAGGCAGTCTTAAAAATCTCATTACGCCCTATATAGATGGAAGGAGGGAGTATGAATCCATGTTATGTACGATTAAATTTTTTTGCTTGCTGTATAATGCATGTAACCTACTCATACCAACATTTTAGTGCATTCCAAATGTCTATACTACCGCTGCAATTCGAACTAAATTTGAATTCGTTTCTCTATTTCAATAAGAATCCACAATCATGATTGTTGCCAACTTCAACTATCATAGTTTCCTCGCTATCCGCCAGATATAAATCGGACGGCCTATAATTCAGGATGACAGGCACACCATCATCAACAACTCCGTTTTTTATAAGAGTAGAGATAAAATATATTAAATGTAGTATAACATGTTCATAACCACACCATGTGTATCACCGTTATATATATTCACACATGCGTCGGTTTAAAACACTATCATAAATTCTTCAAATATCCGAATTCGCTTTTTATAATGAAGTATATATGATCTCTGTTCGTCTTTTACACCCACAAAACCCTCTTATCTTTGTAGCTAGCGCTAACTTTCTCTTGTGCATGCACATGCCCGCAACCCTCTCACCCTCCCTCAGCATTCTCTAGCTCCATCGCGCAAATTCGTCTTTTCACTTTAGGTCGTTCACCCATGGCTCCTTCTTTACGGCACACATCGATCGATATGCCTCTCTAGCCAGGTGTGCCTAGCACAAACACAAGCTTCCCCTCTTCTCTTGTCATCTTCCATGCCTCACTCCCACCACTCTTTTCATCGTTCTCGTACTCACACACTCCTTCCCCCTCGATACAGTATGCCTCTCGTACCACCTCCTAGATGCACCCTTCTCTATCTATCCTTCTCCTCGTGCCTCATTTGCTTCTAACACACACATGCATGTATACCAATCAATGTCCCAACATATACCTAGATCGACTTTAACTACCCCCCCATCGATCGACGTACCTCACAAGTTATGTCTCTCCTTTCTCTAACAAAGGGCGATTGATCTTCCTATGTAGTTACGTCTACTTACCACAGCCACATCGTCCCCCCTCATCATCCGTGCATGCCTCCTGACCCTTCTCTCACATGCACGTGCACAGACAACAAGCAGCCATCTCCTCTCTTATTGATATTGTGGGCGTGCCCTCCGTTTGTCTAGCAAGCCTATCCCACCATTTGTTAGAAGCAACTCCACTACCACCCCCTCCAACACTCTAGCTCTGTCTCTCTCCCAACCTTATTCCTCTCCTGCACATATGCATGGATGACGATCGATCTCGCTTAATACATGAGGCAGATCGATCTCCTTAATACATGAGGTAGGCCTCTCTCCTCCTCCACACATATACCAGCCATTGTACCTCTATAGTTAATTGGGCCTCCCTCTTCCCCCACCACACACCGATAGTCGAGCGCTGCAGGTAGGTATCCATGCCACAGAGACAAACTGCACATGTCCCCTCTCATGTTCCAGTAGGCTAGCCACTCTATATCTTTGACGTGGGCACACACAAATTCGATGGCACTATTTATCGATCGCGCGCGCGCACACACACACACATCATCCCTCTCTTCGATTCTATGGACACCTCAAGCCGATGATACCTCCACTCTCTTCTCGTGGATCGCCCCCTCTATATATATGTTATATCCAGGACTCTATTTCACAGGCATTGCATATGTTACATTTTTTGATTGACCCCCCCAAAAAAAACTCTCAAGAACCCACACACTATATCTCTCTAGGTTTGTATCTCTCTCACACAACCCCACGTAGGTGGTGTACGTATACAAGAAGAGAATAGGTGCACCGTGCACGTACTCACGCTTCGTGCCCAGCCACACCCGCGCGGGTACACGGTGGAGCTCATTTCTTTACGAAATGGCAGCCCACGTGCTAATTTGAATGCCTGTAGCGGTTGTTTACCTAGGGAGGTCGTGTACTACGCGTGCACGAAACAAAGTTCGACTTGACACGTTGCCACGTTATTTTTAAATAAAGTTATAGCACTCAATGGCACGTACACAAAATATAAAATGATTTTTATGGAGAAAAGGTAGTCCGCTCACTATATACAATGGAGCCTGCCTGCCTGGTTTGTCGCTCTTCAGAGTATCTCACACAAGGCTGCGGTGGCCTCTCTCTCTCTCTCTCTCTCTCACCATTGGTCACTGATCCAGCCGCATCCCGTCCGTCGGGGGAAAGGGAGTGCGGTGGTCTCTCTCTCTCATCGTTGGTCACTGATCCAGCCGCATCCCGTCCGCCGGGGGAAAGGGAGGAAGTGCATCGTTTCTCCGTTCGACGGCGCCGAGGCAGCACGTCCCGATCTACGGTACACGCTGTTCTCTGTGACCATGCTCCGGCGCGGTAGGGCCTACGCCACCTGCTCGCAGATTCCGCCCGCCGCCGCTCACCTAATTACATCCCGACGACCTCTAGGTATCCCCTGCGGCGTTGCTCCACTGCCCATTGTCGGTGTACTAAAGTAGGGGTACCTTAGTACCCCGAACTTGTGCACGGGCAGTCGCAGCGACCCGCGGCAAGACCCTCAACGGCTACTTTGACGCCGTTCAAGAGCAGAGTACTCAAGCTAAAGCCCCGGCAAGAGGAGCTTGCCGGGAAGGCCGACCAAGGCCCCGGCAAGAGGAGCTTGCCAGGAAGGCCAACCAAGGCCCCGGCAAGAGGAGCTTGCCGGGAAGAAGACAAGACCCCAGCAAGAGAATCTTGCCGGGAAGGCCACTCCAGGCATTCCAAGGAAACTTGCCACGACGCCCCGCGCGTCCCGGCAAGGCCCAGCGAGCGGCAAGCTTGCTGGTGCGACAAGATAAGGGCCGCGACAAGGCGCTTGCCGCGGCAAGGCTGCCACTGTGCACCCAAGCTCCAGCGCATCCAACGACGTGCCACCCCAGGACTATCCCAGGAGCACGTGGCAAGGCGCTGTGCAGCCATGCAGTGCGAGGTGGCAAGAGGAGCTGACAAGGAGGCCATCCTGGCGATCAGTGGCGCCTCTAGCGGTCGTTTCCTTGCACTGTTGGGGCGACCGGACGGACATTAAATGCCCCTGTCCCCTGCCGTCAGAGTTAGGTACTGGACACTGTTGGTAGCAGTTGTACCAACCCGCGTTTTTACCTTTCTACCCCTCTTTCTACGCTGCCACCTGTTGGTGACCCCTTTAGCCTATAAAAAGGAGGCCCATGCGCACATAGAAAGGGTGGGGGGGGGGGGGGTTCGGGTCGGTTCGGAGGTTCGGAGTTTTTCCGCAGCTACGCCACACCCGCTCTCTCGAGCAAGAACAGAATACAAACACACAAAGCAGCAGTAGGAGTTTTATCTCTCCGGAGAGCTCCGAAGCTGGGTAAAAATCCCTCACGCGCTCTCTCGCCTCGATCTGCTCTGCGTGCGCCCTCCGCTCCCTTGCCGGACAAGAAGGGGCCCTCCTGCCCCATAGGTGCTCGTGCTCCCAGTTCCCCACGACATCTCTGGCGCGCCAGGTAGGGGGGCGTCGAAGTCGTGCGTATCTGATCCGGCGTCTGCGCGCTACATCAACATCTTCATCGACATGCCACCGAAGAAGAAGACTTCGGAGGTGGCCGCTCCGTCTGCGACTTCTCTACCGCCACCGGAGCAAACGGGCGGTGGGGCAGACGCCGGCGGAGGAACGGGCGCTGGCGGGGGGACGCGCATCGTTACCCGGTCCAAAGACAAGGCCCCGCAAGGTTCAGCTTTTGCATATCCACCGCACCCATCCCAGGAGGTGCAGGATCGCCAACGCCATGATGCTCCTAGCACCGTACTCGCGTTGGAGCAAGGCCGAGCTGGTGGGTCGCGGGACGCTCAAGGCCAACATGCACGTCAACACGCTGGCACGAGCGCAGTGCGGTCGCCTGGGCGAGATGTTACTCCTTCTAACACTGTTAGAAGTTTGAGCATGTCTCGAACCTCGCGTCGCTCGCCACCGCCACCCAAGATTCCAGAGGAAGCGCTGGCCCGAGCCTAGCTACTCCTAGATTACCCTCCAGCGCCGGACAAGATTGACGACTGGAGGGCAGCCATTTATAGCCTCATTGGCTTCGCCAACGGCGACAAGCCCCAGCGACCAAGCACCTCGAAGCCCCGGCAAGGCGCCCAGGCGCAAGCCGATGCCGACAAGACCGCTCGGGGTGCCACCACCGCGCACTCCCCGCCCAGAAGGCCAAGATCGCCGACTCGCCGGGCCAACCTCGACACCGACTCCACCGCGTCGTCGGACCCGCGAGCTTGCCGCGATCAACGCCAAGTTGTCCAAGAACAACGACACGAAGACGCTCACACTCGCATCGAGCGTCAAAGAGAAGCGCGACGTTAATCTGACTGGCGCGCTGGGCCCACTGTCGACATGCATGCGCCAGGGGAGCCAGGCGACTTGCCGTACGTGGTAGGTTGCCCTACGTTCACTCGTGAGCTGCAGCAGGTCCAGTGGCCCAGCACCAAGAACTTCAAGCCAGACGTGCCCGAGAAGTACGATGGCAGGATACATCCGTCAGAGTTCCTCAGCATCTACACCATCGCGGTGCAGGCTGCCGGGGGGCGCGACGAGAAGATCCTCGCCAACTACTTCCCGCTGGTGCTCAAGCCCAATGTCAGATCTTGGCTCATGCACTTGCTGGACAACTCCATCTCTTCGTGGGCGGACCTGTGCCATCAGTTTGTTGGCGCCTTCACAGGCGGCCACAAACCCCATGGCCAGGAGAGTGATCTTCACCTGCTCGCCCAGAAAGAAGGAGAACCCCTACGCAAGTACATACAGAGATTCAGTCAGGTGCAGCGCAACATCCCAGACGTCCACCCTGCCGCGGTTATCAGCGCGTTCCATCAGAATGTGCGTAACTGCAGGATGAGGGAGGAGATGGTGATGTGCAAAATCAGAGATGTCCGCGAGCTATATGCTCTGGCCGACAAGTGTGCACGGGTTGAAGAGGGGAGGAGGCTCCCCGGAGAGAATGCAGGAGCAGAGGGATCTGACAGCGAGGGCGCCCCTCCGGCAAAGAGGAAACGGAGGCGGAATAACAGAAAGAGGAAGGTTAAGGACGTGCTAGTTGTTGAGCAATCCAGCAGCGGAGGCAGTTCCGAGAAGGCTAGAGCTGGTAACTCCGGCGAGGCTGTGGTGGCCGCCGACAAGCAGGACGGCTCCGACAAGCAATATTGCAAGATCCACCACACCAAGGGCCATGACCTCCAAGCCTGCAAGAAAGTTGAGCAAATGGCGGAGCTACAGAAAGCTAAATATGAGCGCCGCGACAAGGAGAAGGCCCGGCAAGGTGGCGGAGGATCCGGCAAGCAGTATCCCGCCCGGGGAGGGCGCCGCGGCAAGGAGACAGGCCACCCCGCGGCCGCGACAAAGACGAAGACGAAGATGAGGATGATGAGATGGAGGAAGATGAGACTGACAAGCAGGAGTTCCAGAAGGCAACAGAGGTGTTGTGCATCGACGGCGGTGCTTCTCTGCACACCTCGCACCGCCAACTCAAACAATGGGTCCGGGAAGTGAACGCAGCAGAACCGTCCGTTGAGTCGCGCAAGCCCCTAAAGTGGTCCAGCACGCCCATCATCTTCGACATTGAAGATCACCCTGATCGCATCACTGCGGCCGGGTGCTTGCCGATGTTGGTTTCGCCAACAATCCGCAACCTCAGGGTCACGAAGATGCTGGTTGACGGCGGGGCCGGCCTGAATCTAATCTCCTCCGCAGTGCTCAAGAAGCTCCAGATCCCCGACAGCAAGCTCGAAGAGACTGGTACCTTTCAAGGAATAAACCTGGGAAGGAGCAAGCCGAAAGGGAAGATCACACTGCCAGTGACATTTGGCAGCGAGCTAAACTTCAGGACAGAGAGTCACATTTGACGTTGCTGATTTCCCATTGCCCTACAATGGGATACTCGGCCGTCCAGCGCTCGCTAAGTTCATGGCAGCCTCTCACTATGCCTATAATGTGCTCAAGATGCCTGGTCCGATAAGTGTCATTTCTGTCCAAGGCGACAAGAAGGATGCGCTCATCTGTACCGACAAGATCTACCGGGAAGCAGCAGCCGCAGCAGAATGCAAACCACTTGCCGCTGAAGCTCCCAGGGGGAAGAAGAAGATCAAGTCCGGCAAGAGTAGCTCTGAGGCCCACTCCGGCAAGCGCACCTCTTCGGAGTGCTGCGCTACCGTCGAGGACGCACCATCGAGCTCCACCGGCAAGTGCAAGAAGGCAAAGACAGCTTCACCAGAGACCAAGAAAGTGGCCGCTAAGGAGGACGGCTGGTGGCACCTTCACCATCAGTGCCACGCTTGATCCTAAATAGGAAAGCGCGCTCGTTGCTTTCCTGCGGGCGAATGTCGATGTGTTTGCGTGGCAACCATCTGACATCCCCGGTGTTCCCAGGGAAGTAATGAGCACCACCTTGCCGTCTGTCCTCACGCGCGGCCCGTCAAACAGAGAGTTAGGAAGCAAGCAGTGGAGAGACAAGAGTTCATTGCAGAGGAGATCAAGAAGTTGGAAGCAGCGGGCCTGGTCCGAGGAGTACTCCATCCGACGTGGTTAGCCAATCCAGTAGTCGTTCGCAAAGCAAACGGGAAATGGAGGCTTTGTATTGACTTCACTGATGTTAATAAAGCTTGTCTTAAAGATCCATTTCCCTTGCCGCGCATTGATCATATTGTCGACTCCACGGCGGGATGTGATCTGCTTTCATTCCTTGATGCATATTCAGGATATCATCAGATCTTCATGGCAGAAGAGGATGAAGAGAAAACTGCATTCATTACTCCATGTGGCACGTACTGCTTTGTACGAATGCCCTTCGGACTAAAGAATGCTGGTTCAACATTTGCAAGAGTAGTCACTCATGCTTTTGGGCCACAGTTGCACAGGAATGTAGAAGCTTACATGGACGACATAGTGGTCAAGAGCAAGGACAAAGAGACTTTGATCCAAGACTTGGACGAGACTTTTGCAAATCTGCCGCAGGATCAACCTCAAGTTGAATCCTGAGAAGTGTGTGTTTGGAGTTCCTTCCGGCAAGCTTCTCGGATTCTTTGTGTCCCAGAGGGGGATTGAAGCTAATCCCGACAAGATCAAGGCCATTGAGCAAATCGAAGCACCAAAGCGCGTCAAGGATGTGCGAAGGCTTGCCGGCTATGTTGCTGCTCTCAGTAGGTTCATCTCTAAGTCTGCTGAGCACGCCCTGCCCTTTTTCAAAATTTTGAAAAAGGCAGGTCCAATGAAATGGACTCCGGAAGCGGAGGCTGCGCTGCAGGACCTGAAGAGATACCTATCCTCTACTCCAACACTTGTCGCACCTAAGCCACAAGAGAAGTTGCTGCTATATCTGGCGGCAACCAATCAAGTGGTTAGTGCTGCGTTAGTAGCGGAGAGGGAGGCAGATGATGAGCCAGCGACCGCGGCAAGTGAGCCCAGCGACAAGCAGGGGGCTTCTCCGACAAGCTCTGGCCCGACAAGCCCTGATCCAGCAAGTTCCGGTTCCGGCAAAGATGGATCTGCGCAGCCACAAGAAGAGAAACAGAAGAAGATGGTGCAGCGCCCAGTTTACTTTGTCAGTTCCCTTCTGCAGGGGGCTAGATCAAGGTAATCTGGTGTGTAGAAGTTGCTTTTCGGCCTCCTAATGGCCTCGAGGAAGCTGCGCCATTACTTTCAAGCGCATGAGATCACAGTGGTCACTCGCTTTCCGTTGAAAAGGATATTGCAAAATCCGGAGGCAACGGGCACGATTGTCGAGTGGGCACTGGAGTTGTCAAGCTTCGGGCTCAAGTTTGAAAGTACCTCAACTATTCAGAGCCGAGCCTTGGCAGAATTTATAGCGGAATGGACGCCAACGCCTGATGAAGAAACTCCGGAGAGGAGCATCCCCGTCAAGGAAGCAAGCAAGGAATGGGTCATGTACTTCGATGGCGCCTTCTCGCTGCAAGGCGCCGGTGCGGGCGTACTACTTGTCGCACCCACCGGAGAGCACCTCAAGTACGTGGTCCAGATGCACTTTCCCAAGGAGCAAGCAACAAATAATACTGCAGAGTATGAAGGCTTGCTTGCCGGACTCAGGATCGCGGCAGAACTTGGGATCAAGAAGCTTATTGTCAGGGGTGACTCACAGCTTGTCGTCCGCCAAGTTAACAAAGATTATCAGAGTCCGTTGATGGAAGCCTACATCGATGAAGTGAGGAAGCTAGAAGAGCATTTTGACGGCCTGCAAATGGAGCATGTTCCGAGAACTCAGAATGACATTGCATATGGACTGTCAAAGTGCGCCGCACTTAAGTTGCCTGTGGAACCAGGGATTTTTGTGCTCAAGCTGACTCAGCCATATGTGACACCATCAACTGGACAGAACAAGAAAAGAAAGTTGATTACCGGCGACTACTTTTCGGCAAAGCTCCCCGGAGCCGCCGCCAAGAAAATCCCCAGGATCAACGCAGAGAGTGCTGAGGAACAGTCTGCTCCGACAAGCCCCAGGGCTTGTTTCGTTGAAGCAGACGCTCCTGACAAGCTGTGTCCCGACACGCTTGCCGGGGAGCATCACGCTCCGGCAGGATCCCAGATTCTTGCCGTAGAAGCGGATGTTCCCGCAGCAGCATTCGCGCCTTTAGTCCTTGTCGTCGAGCCACAGGCTCCGGCATGGGCACAGCAGATCGTCCATTTCCTTCAGACAGGAGAACTTCCCGAGGAACAGGCAGAAGCGGAAAAAGTAGCCCGGCAATCAAGTATGTACCAGTTTGTCGATGACATACTGTACAGAAAAAGATTCAACGGAGTGATATTGAAGTGCATTTCCCGGGAAGATGGACAGGAGCTGTTGGCGGAGATACATGGAGGCATATGTGGCCACCACATTGGCGCAAGAGCACTTGCTGGCAAAGCCTTCCGGCAAGGTTTCTTATGGCCGACAGCCCTCCAGGATGCAACTGCACAAGTAACCAAGTGTGAAGCGTACCAGTTCCACTCCAAACAGATTCATCAGCCAGCTCAAGCTCTCCAAACAATCCCTTTATCCTGGCCATTTTCGGTCTGGGGGCTCGATATACTCGGCCCCTTCCCCCGAGCTGTCGGGGGCTTTGAGTACTTGTACGTTGCAATCGAAAAGTTCACAAAGTGGCCGGAAGTGGAGGCAGTGAGGAAGGTGACAGCACAGTCAGCAGTCAAGTTCTTCAGGTCAATTGTTTGCCGTTTCAGAATCCCTAACAGGATCATCACCGACAATGGCACACAATTCACGAGCCGCACCTTCATGCAGTACGTCCAAGATCTTGGCACCAAGATCTGCTTCACTTCTGTTGCTCATCCAAGAAGCAACGGTCAAGCGGAGAGGGCAAACGCTAAAGTGCTGCGCGGGCTCAAGACCAGAACTTTCGACAGGCTGCACAAGTGCGGAAGAAATTTGATCGAAGAGCTGCCGGTGGTTCTTTGGTCGATCAGGACGACGCCAAATCGAGCCATTGGCCAGACACCTTTTGCTCTTGTCTATGGAGCAGAAGCAGTTCTCCCCACGGAACTTGTATACGGGTCACCTCGAGTGCTCGCTTATGATGAGCTTGAGCAAGAGCAGCTGCGGCAAGATGACGCGCTGCTCCTCGAGGAAGATCGTCTTCAGGCTGCTGTGCGAGCTGCTCGCTACCAGCAAGCTTTGCGTCGCTATCATAGCCGCAAAGTTAAAGCCAGAAGCTTCGAGGAAGGCGACCTTGTTCTTCGGCGTGTTCAATCCGCCAAGAATTCCAACAAGTTGACGCTGAAGTGGGAAGGCCCTTATCGGGTGAAACGAGTCACTAGGCCCGGCGCTGTCCGCCTTGAGACCGAAGACGGCTTTCCGGTGAGCAATTCCTGGAACATAGAGCATCTTCGCAAGTTTTACCCATAAGGCGCGGTTGCCGGAATCCGTTCCGGCAACCAACTTTTCTACAAGCCTTGCTGCTGTTGCATGTAACCCTTTGTACAAAGCCGGGCGCAGATCCCGTGCATAAATAAAGTTCATGTGCTCCGCACATCTTGTCGAATTTCATGCATTCTTTCTTTCTTGCATGTTTTACCTGACACTTTGTGCAGCACTCATCTCTGGTAAGAAATAACGAGCCTTAAGGCCCCATATCATTATTTTCACCCCTTTCTTTTTCTCAAAAGGGAGGTCCCTTCGCCCACAAGTTCACGGGGGGGGGGGGGGGAGGAGAGGATGAAGGTGTGGACCGAGCGTCGTTCAAAGAAGTACAGCCTTGCCGGGACACAGACGATAGAAAAGCTAAGTTGCCAAAGTTTGAGCACGATCATTTCCTTAAAATTTTAAGCTATCCTCCTTGAACGACTCTGCTTTGTATGGAAAACCTGTGCGCGGAGGAACCTCCTCGTAGCTAGTTGCGCCCTTACTTCGTTTCGAGTCGGCTCAACAACTTAAGTGAGCTGCTAAGCGCCCTTACTTTGCTTCGAGTCCGCTCAGCAACTTAAGTGAGCCGCTAAGCGCCCTTACTTTGTTTTCGAGCCCGCTCAACAGCTTAAGTGCGCTGCAACTAGTTGCGGCAAGGTTTCTTGCCGGGACTGGCACCACCAGCAGGCTGCTGATGTCCCGCACTCAGCGCCCGCGGCAAGTGTGCTCAGGCACCGCCAGTAAGCTGCTGATGTTCCGCACTCAGCACTCGCGGCAAGCGTGCCTGTGCCGGCAAGTTCCCTAAAAGCGTAGGGTAAGAACATACAAAGAAAGGACCAAGTAAAGGAGATAGCATAGCAAGCATTGCCCAGAATAAAGTTATATTACAAAAGTAACTTGTTGCGGCACTGGCTAAGATGTTCTCATAACTAAAATGACAGCGACCAGGAAGAAGAAGAAGGGCGTGCCGGCGCCTGGACCCCGGCAAGCCAGTGTTGCCGGGGGCCGCGAATACCAAGATTCATCCGCGGCAAGCCAGGGTTGCCGGGGGCTGTGATATCAGATAAGTTTTTCATCCCTCATCATGCATCCTCTTATGGACTGGGGAGCGCGAAGCCGCATCCTTGAACGACTGTGCCTTGTATGGAAAACCCACGCGCGGAGGAACCTCCTTGTAGCCAGTTGCGCCCTTACTTCGTTTCGAGTCGGCTCAACAACTTAAGTGAGCTGCTAAGCGCCCTTACTTTGCTTCGAGTCCGCTCAGCAACTTAAGTGAGCCGCTAAGCACCCTTACATTGTTTTCGAGCCCGCTCGACAACTTAAGTGCGATGCAACTAGTCGCGGCAAGGTTTCTTGCCGGAACCGGCACCGCCAGCAGGCTGCTGATGTCCCGCACTCAGCGCCCGCGGCAAGCGTGCTCCGACACCACCAGCAAGCTGCTGATGTTCCACACTCAGCACTCGCGGCAAGCGTGCCCGTGCCGGCAAGTTCCCTAAAAGCGTAGGGTAAGAACATACAAGGCATAGAGTCAAGTAAAGGATACGGCATAGCAAGCTCCCCCTTTTTTTCATTAAAAAACACCCCACTCGGGTACAGTCCATAGAGGATGAAAAACATGAAAGAGAGGATTACAAGTTTTAAATGCAGCTAAGGCCCGAAGGCTTACAAATTAAAAAGATAAGATGCCCGTAATCCTTTTCCTGTCCCTCTCTTCAGGAGGTAGGTCAAGGAGGCGAGAAGGGCGAAAGGGGCGCCTAGGCGAGCTATGGGTGCTAGAAGACACCAAGAGAACATCCCAGGGGCTGTCCGAAGGCTGGATGGTGATGGCGGCGCCGGAAGCAGAGCTCGAAGACGGGGCGGCAGGACGTCAGCATGCTGTCAAGGGCACCATGCCCTCGTACTCCGACTTGACGGCCTTGCCGCCAGGCCTCTTCCTCTTCCGCAGCCTCCCTACGCCAGCCGCCCAAGGAGACGGCCCCGGGGAGTTCAAGGTGCCGGCGACGTGGATGATGGGGTCACCGGTGACGCGCGGAGCGGCGTCCGACACCTAGTCGGACTCGCCACCCCGCCGCCCGTTACCCTCATCGTCGCTGTCGCTCTCCTCCTCGTCACTCTCGCTCGAGGGGGAGTCTTCGATATCGGAGGAGCTGTCCACGCAGCACCTCGCCCGGATGCCGGAGTCCCTGAAGACCTTGACGGAGAGGAGGTCGCCCTCCATTAACTTAAAATGGAGGGTAAACCCCGCCGTCAAGCTGTGGATGCGGGCGAACGTCTTCCACCCACGATCAAGATACATCACATTAGGGGCTGGAGATACAACATGGACTCGCGTGCCGCTGATCCCACAGCCCCTCATGTGCAATCTCAAGGTCTCGGGCGGTTCCGGCTCCATCGCGCCCGCAAACGGAGCTGGGAGCCGGAGACGACGACGAGGCGCCCGGCGCAGCCTGATGAAGAACTCGCAAGGGTCGTCCCCCGTATGGACCTCAGCGAGGGGAGGAACCGCCGGCAGAAGCGGGGACGCCGCGTCGCCCCGACCACCTCTTCCCCAAGCGCCTCGACCTTGTCCTCGGCCATGTCCACGACCGCGCCCCCTCCCTCTTCCCCTTGTGGCTCCGCTACCACGGGCGCGGGATAGGGAGGGATGCGCTGTCTGGCGGCGACCCTCGCCGCCACCGATGAAGGGCCAGGGTTCCCTTCCTCCATGGCGGATGAGGGGAAGAGAAGCAGAAGTTGAAGAAAGGAGGAGATGAGAAAGTGCGGGTTTCTGCGCTCGCCTCTCGCCCTTCTTAAAGGAGCGAGGTGGGGGGCTCGGCCGCCCCGCTCAGCGAATCAGAGCACGGGGAGAGCAGGGAATCGAGACCGACCCACTGCCTCCGCCCGTGACGGCTCGGTTTCCCACTCCCACCGTCCGCGACCTCGAGTGCATGGGAGCCGCGTGGCGGGGATGCAGAGCCAAGGCGACAGATGAGGTGACCTCGCCTCTCCCCGCGGTCACGGGCGGGGTGGGGGGGTGGATGCCTCGAAAATCGTGCACGCCACCCACGTCTCCCACTACGCCACGATTGACGCGTGCCGTTACAAGGGAACGCGGTGGATGCGGAGTCAGATTCAGTGTGGACCCAGGCCGCGCGTGCCCGTGCACTGTTTTGGGCCTGGCCCAACAGCGCTCGGCACCGTGTATGGCCCAGGCCCGGGGGCTCCTGTCGGTGTACTAAAGTAGGGGTACCTTAGTACCCCGAACTTGTGCACGGGCAGTCGCAGCGACCCGCGGCAGGGCTTGCCGGGCGTCCGCCAAGACCCTCAACGGCTACTTTGACGCCGTTCAAGAGCAGAGTACTCAAGCTAAAGCCCCGGCAAGAGGAGCTTGCCGGGAAGGCCGACCAAGGCCCCGACAAGAGGAGCTTGCCGGGAAGGCCAACCAAGGCCCCGGCAAGAGGAGCTTGCCGGGAAGAAGACAAGACCCCAGCAAGAGAATCTTGCCGGGAAGGCCACTCCAGGCATTCCAAGGAAACTTGCCATGACGCCCCGCGCGTCCCGGCAAGGCCCAACGAGCGGCAAGCTTGCTGGTGCGACAAGATAAGGGCCGCGGCAAGGCGCTTGCCGCGGCAAGGCTGCCACTGTGCACCCAAGCTCCAGCGCATCCAACGACGTGTCACCCCAGGACTATCCCAGGAGCACGTGGCAAGGCGCTATGCAGCCATGCAGTGCGAGGTGGCAAGAGGAGCTGACAAGGAGGCCATCCTGGCGATCGGTGGCGCCTCTAGCGGTCGTTTCCTTGCACTGTTGGGGCGACCGGACGGGCATTAAATGCCCCTGTCCCCTGCCGTCAGAGTTAGGTAGGGGACACTGTTGGTAGCAGTTGTACCAACCCGCGTTTTTACCTTTCTACCCCTCTTTCTACGCTGCCACCTGTCGGTGACCCCTTTAGCCTATAAAAAGGAGGCCCATGCGCACGTAGAAAGGGTGGGGGGGGGGGTTCGGGTCGGTTCGGAGGTTCGGAGTTTTTCCGCAGCTACGCCACACCCGCTCTCTCGAGCAAGAACAGAATACAAACACACAAAGCAGCAGTAGGAGTTTTATCTCTCCAGAGAGCTCCGAAGCTGGGTAAAAATCCCTCGCGCGCTCTCTCGCCTCGATCTGCTCTGCGTGTGCCCTCCGCTCCCTTGCCGGACAAGAAGGGGCCCTCCTGCCCCATAGGTGCTCGTGCTCCCAGTTCCCCACGACACCCGTCTTACCACGTTGCTGCATGTGGGTCTTCCATAGTTCTTTGCCCAAAACGTAGCTCGTCCGGCGTACTTTCCAAATTGCATTCTCGTCCTCACACCATTTTAGACAAACACAACCGTGTTGTTATCTTCCCTTAGGACAAGGAATATGCTTCTTTTTTGTCGTCGCATGCGTCATTAACTGTTATTGGCCAGTAATTGTTTCCTTTCTACCTATTTTTTGCAAACAAGGCTATCCATTTCACCTCATTGCTATTGCGACCTTTTGGTGAACTGCACAAATCACTTTTTTCTTAAGAGTGTTTTGTGCAGTTGTACTAAAATGTCACACGGGCAACATCTCTACATTTCAGTGCGACTGCACAAAAGGAGATTGGTTTTGCTCTATCCTCCTCATCCAACTCCGAGCCTAATCTTCTCCAACTAGTTAGTCTTAAGAGAGACTGCAAAGGTGACCGGCTTCTATTTGTGTGTTTATTGTTTCATCAGCAGTCCTCTATTATCGTAATCACACTTAATATCTTTGGAACAGGGATGCTCAGCTCTATTTTAGTGGAACTGCACAAAATGATCGGAATGTTGCATGCTCTAGACAGCTACTTTTTTCCCAACATGCCTTGTGGATTTAGATAGAGCTGGGGGGACGTTGCTGCCAATGAAAGCATGGATTTTTAGTTTAACACCTTCTCACAACTCTGTCTTCAGTTGTGATGTAATTATTAGCTCTGATCTGCTAATAATTGACATGCATTAGCAAGGAAGTTAGTTTTTTATTGTTTCCGAAAGAGCATCGATGGCAAGACACACGAAACAAAAGCTGAAAGCTCACACCATTGTACAATTTAATGTTGCTGAAAAATTATTTGTATAGTACGTCAATTATGTAAACAAATGATGGAAGCTTGATAGCATTGCCAGAAGCCTCTTCATCATCCGGGTCCATGTGCCATGCACAAAATTATACTCCTTCATTCCTAAATATTTGTCTTTTTACAAATTTCAAATGGGCATATTTTAGAGTGTAGATTCACTCATTTTGCTTCATATGTGTACTCCCTCCGTTCCTAGATATTCTATTCGTCTTTCTAGAGATTTCAACAAGTGACTACATACGGAGCAAAATGAGTGAATCTACACTCTAAAATATGTCTATATACATCAGTATGTAGTAGTCCATTTGAATCTCTAAAAAGACAAATATTTGAGTAGTCACTCGTTGAAATCTCTAGAAAGACAAATACTCCAGAGTATATTTAAGAACCAAGGGGGTAGTGCACAACCACATGGGAGACTCAGCCCGGTCGTTGCACCGCATTAATAGTGAGTAATGAGCAGTCAAATCATAAGCCCCACCTTTCCCACTGTAAGTTGCTCGGAAGAAGCAACCATCAATACACTCTTCTTTGAATCCACTCATACTACTCCATCCGTCACTGTTTATAGAGCGCGCTTCAGAAAAAAGAAAAAAAATCTGTGGGACCAAGGCGACTAGCGATCGGCCTGAAAAATAGCATTGGTAGTTATATCATGGCGTCTATTACTAGAGGGAATAATGCGTACACACATGCATGCAGTGCTTCCACCCCGGGTACACACATGCATGCACTTACTCCACTCTGTAGTACTACCTCCGTTTGGGTTTATTTGTCCCCATTGTATTTCGTGCCAAATTTTGACCATAGATTAAACTAATAAAATGTTCACGCATGTCACCGGACATTATATTTTTGAAAATTATGTTCAAATACAAATCCAATGAGATAATTTTTCTTGACATGCATTAACATTTTTTAGTTAAATTTTTAGTCAAAGTTTGGCACAAACTACAAAGGGGACCTGTAAACCAGGACAGAGGTAGTAGTACAGTACATGGAGAGAAAATTGTGGACTTGATTGCGGTTACCACGCCCTAATTAATTGAGCATTAAACCAAACACGTCTAAAGTCTCTCTGGTGGTGGAAATGCATTGAGAGAAATGCATCATAATGAAGCGCGCCCTATAAACTGTGACAGAGGGAGTAGTAGTATGAAGGTGCAAAACCAAGTACGCGTATGGCCAGTCGGTCAACGCACCTCCTCTTGGCATATCACTGACATGTGGGACAGGAGTGTGAGCAAACCGATCTCAATTGATGGCAAAGAGCCAACCCGCCGTTCCTTGAGAGAGACAAGGAGCGAGAACACAAAGAGGGCTCGCACGGAGGCCAAGATATATTCGAGCATGGTTGGTTGATCAATATCATTCATTACATGTTGGGCTGCCGTTTTCCGCCCTTCTCCCGAATAAACGTGTACTTTATTAGAGATAAAAAAATAAGAGTACAGACGCTCCACCATGCGGTTCTAGTAGTAGTACTACTCATACTACTGCGCTTGGCTCTTCCCCTCTTCGCGAAGTCGAACAATGATGGTACTCCGCATGTTGGGTACTACAGTGTATGCCTCTGACAACCTGACACCGAATGGACTGATGCATGTCCACCGAGGGTAGGTTGCATTAGTCAAAAGGCGTAAGCGGGCTTCACCTTGTCCTGCAAGCTTCTCCTCGTTCTGCGAGTTGACGGGACACACCAAAAAGTAGTGCTAGTCCATACTCCCTCCTTTCCGGTTAATATGGCTTAATCTTTTTTGCGGGTAAATGAGAGAGCTTTATTCATATATAAGCATTCTTAGGCTGATCAGCCAAGACACTGGTCACTAGGAAGCGAGGTACCCCGCAAAAAAAGAAGTAGGAAGCAAGGTGTTTCATGAAGCCAGCTCTCGGCCACATTCAAAGTGCAGCAAGCACGGTTCGCACGAAGATGCGCCGCAAGGTTTGCTGACCTGTTTACAAGTTGAATAACAAAAAAGGAGGAAATATTACCGAGCGCTACTATTTGTTATAGGATATGAGCCAGAATTAAGCGAGAATTATGGCGAGTGTTCCATGCAATCAACTTCCATTATCACATGCGAGAACCCTCGAAGAGAACCAAATGTGTTAAGATTGCTTTATCACATCTTAAAATTATAATAAGAGTGCAGACGCTCTCCATCCGGTTCCTAGTACTAGTATAGTACTACATACCTTTATAGACTATATTAGTAGTACTAGTACTACTAGTAAACTTTGCACTTGGCTGTTCGCCTATTCGGGAAGTCGAACAATAATAGCACTAGTAGTATAGTGTATGCTTCTGGCAATCTGACACCGAATTAACTGTTGCACGTCCACCGCCTGAGCAAGGGAGAGCTAGCATTAGTCAAAAGTTTCTCCTTGTCCTGCGAGCCATCGCGCGCAAGCTTCTCCCGTCCTGCAACCTTCTCCTTGTTCAGCAAGTTGATAGGACACATCAAAGTAATGCTAGTCCATACTGCCTCCTCTCCGGTTAATATGACTTAATTTCAAACGAGATAAATACACTATCTGTCACTGTATATTTGTAAAAATACAGTCAGTGGACTTCATAATACGCTCATTGCTCTCTCTCTCTCTCTCTCTCTCTCTCTATATATATATATATATATATATATATATATATATATTCCGGTGTTTATACGGTCACTAGCTAACCCTGACTGAGTATGTGTGTGCATGCATGTGTAGGTTGAGCACTTGAGCGTGACCGTGTGTGTTCCGTCATGTGCTCGGACATGCATGCATTAGGGCGTTGCGTGCGTTTTTGCGTCCATGTGTATGTGTTACTGTTGCATACACGTAGGGAGAGTACGTGTAGGGGCCACTAAGGAGCAGTCAAATCACATAGTAAGTTAGTCGGAAGAAGCAACCATCATTTCACTCTTGAATGGCACGTACGCAATATAAAATGGTTGATATGGAGAGAAAGAGAAAACCACTATATATACACTAGCAGGAGCCTAAGCTACAAGCCTGCTTGCTTAGGTTGCTCTCTTCACAAGCATAGAACGACGGGCCTGATCCCGTAGCTGGGGGAAGGGAACAAGGTTCTGCGTAGACGCGGTCGACATCGGCGAGGGAGAAAACCCACCGTCGGTGTGTCCCAATCAGGGGTCACCGCGGTATGGGCCGATGCCGCGTCCCAACCGCCCTTGTAGCTACAGCTCGACGTCCCAGGTAGTCCATCTTCCTTTTGGAGCCGGCTTGCTCCACTGCCGTAGCTCCATCTCCATGTCGATCTTTCTCTACTTCTACCGGCTTCTACTTGTGATGACTTTATGTCTCATTAACTAGTGCCAGTACTATTATTCTAATCACACTTCTTCAATATCTTTGCCATCAGGGATGCTCAGGTCGATTTTAGTAGAACTGCACAAAATCATCGTATGATCCGAGGGTGCCAGCCGTCTTTCCTTCGACAGGTTCTACCTGGCTAGGAAATTAAATCATGTTTAGGGTTTAGGGTTTGAGTCGTAGTGACCCCATCAGTAGTTTTTCTTTCGTACACGCTCTCACAACTTTTTTCTTTAGTTGTGAAGTAAATATTGGCTATGATCTGTGAATCATTGAGATGCATCCGCATGCTTGTTAGTTTTCCTTTGTATTTGATGGAATGTTGTAACGGGGCAACCTTGGAATAGGAATGAAAATGGAGTGGAAAGTTTTCGTTTTTCCGGAGAAAAAAATGGAAACAGAGAGAAACCAACGTTTCGTTTCGTTGGATCGCGTCATCGAGAAAAACCAATGTTTAAATCACATCTGTCGTGTTCGTGTCTCACCCTCCTCCACGCCTCGACCCCACACGGTCGCTCGGCATGCCACTCACTGCAAACCGAGTATACGATAACTTTCTCGCCTGCTTATCGATGGATCGCGCCATGGAGTACTAGCACTACTGGAAGAGATTGACGAGTTGGGGAAGGACAACTAGCTGTAGCACGGACTCCCAAGAGCTTTTTACATGTATGTTGTAGCCGACTATTGCGACCTTTGAACGCGGAGCAGCCGCGTGCACCCGGAAGCGGCGTGGGCGACGCTCTCTCGGCCGGCGCGCCGCTTCAATGCCGGCGCCAGTGAGAGGTCGCGTCCGCTCTGGCCGGGCATGAATGCGGCACTGACCGTTTCGGGCGGGAAGCACGCGCGGGTGATGAAGAGGGTTCGGGTTGGTCAGGTCCGGCCGTGGCAGCGGTCCGGACATCCGCAAACAAGAGATGTTGTACGTTAATATTGCTGCGTATATAATTAACAACGTAAATAATGTGCCAGTTGGACAAATATGATTGGAGATGGAGATGGAAATGGAATTTTATGTAAACACGGATATGCATGTCTATGTCTATGTGTGTGTGCGCGACGACTCTCGCGACCTGGAAGCGGGGGTGTGTTTTTGATCGAGTTTTCTTTCTTGGTAGGTTAGAAAATCAGTTTGTCTAATTCACATCTAGATGTTATTTAAGGATATCACATCTAAGCTCCCACAAGTATATAATGTAGCAACAAGAAACAAAAAAAACTAGGACAAAAAAATAGACCACAAACAGAGTGGACATCAACTTAGATGTGACATAACTAGATGTGTCCTAGACAGACCCTTAAAAAAATTGTCCGCCAATTTTCGTTTCTTTTTTCCGGGAACACGTGTATTCTATTTAAAACCACTGCTATGGAGAGATTTTTTTACTCCATTATAGCCTCTTGTTTGATAGAGTTTCTTGCGTCTCGCTCTCTCACCCTCTCCGTATCAAAACAAGATGACAGTGTCCACTCTATCTCTCTCCTCACCGGTGGTCACAGATCCGACCGAATCCCGTCCGCTGCGGGAGGTGAGGAGGTGCAGCGTTGACGTTTTCGCCGTCGGTGATGGAGGAAGCCGATGCGCACCGTCCTCTCGGAGTCGGCGCTGGCGCGGACGAAGATCCTCCGCACCCTTGTTTGCTACCGTCGTGTAGGAAGATCCGGCCCGCTCGCCTAAACGACATCTCGCCCACCTGAGGTATAACTTCTTATACTAGTCCAGCTCCCTAGGTTGCTGCGTGCGGGTTTTCTTCTATGCGACTACTCCCCAGCTCCCCATGTATAGTAGCTAGGATTCGTCGGCTGGTCCAACATCACCTACTAGTACTATTACAGAGGAAATGCCACTCGAAAAGTTGTCCTGATTTATGCCTCGGTGGAGGTATACATGTTGTTTTGACAAAAAGTACATGGTGGTTGTGCGGTCATTGTCCATATGATGGTAGTACTATCACTGGTTAAATGAAGAAATGCTTTTTTCTTGGGTATCCTGGTTTAGTTCCCATCAAGATAATTATGATGCTTCTGTTTGTTGGTGTACTTTTCATTAATTCTTATTGACAATTGAGATGTCGTTGCTAACCCTTTTTTTTATTTTTGGAAACAGCGATGCATGTCTCCATACCCGGGCATGTCTTCCTCAATTTTAGTGGAACTGCACAAAATGGGATGGCCATTGTTGTTCCGCCTCACTGTCCTCTGCCATGTGGTTCTTCCTTCCTCGAGCTTGATTACTGAGAAGAAACAGACCACAGTGAGGATTTGTCGAACTTCATAGGTGCCTCACCCAAACTTGATGCCAAATGGATGATGCATCACCACGATGACCTATCGATGCTCATGGTTGCGCCTCATGGTTGCGTCGGCTGGTGAAGCTGATCGATTTTCAATGAAAAACAAGTTGTCTTCCATCAGTGCTCTTCGCTTGTTATGCACAAAGATGATATGCTTCGTCAGTTCACCTTGGTTGCGTTGGAGACACAGTCGTCTTTCACGTTGGTGCAATTTTATCACACAATTGGCTATGAACCAAATGTTTCCTCGAAGAAGGATCGACGTTGGTACTAAGAGCATAAGTTTCGTATTGATTTCTAAGCCTTCTCACAACTTTGTCTCCAGCTCCCCTGTAATTTTATTTGTTTAGCTATTAACTTTGATTTAAAAAATGGTGTGGACTAAAAACCCAGATGGACGTAGTAGCCCTCCATTTTTATTTACTCCGCATATTAGATTTGACTGAAGTCAAACTTTGTAATACTCTCAAACCTTTCCGATAATTGAAATTAAAATTCTTTATTTGTAAACACTCTCACACGTTTCCGATAATTTGGCGCATGTGTGGTTGTTCACTTAAGGGAGGGTAGTGTACCGCACGTGAAGGATAGGAAGTGCGACCAAGACGCGTGGGCGTGGATCATTAGTTCATCGGAAGTAGTAGTAGTTTTCTTCACCGTACATTAAATAAAGAGTTTCGTTTCATACTTACACAATTTAAAACGATTGTTATGGAGAGAATAAGGAAACCACTCCACTATATATTAGTCGTATACACGAGAGTACTATATGGACGCAGCTTCATTGACTTAGTGCACCTGCCTTTGGGTTTATGATAGGTGGGCCTAAAATGTGGCTAGCTCACCTGTCATATAGCCAAAAGCAGGTGCAGTGAAGGCATCGGAGCTCAGTCCGTACTACAGTAGTATATATATAAGCTGGAGCCTCAGTGCTTGTTCGCTAGGGTTTGCACTCTCCACACTCTCACCTCACTACATATATGTATACACGCTGGAGGCTCAGCGTTCATTTCCTAGGGTTTGCTATATTCACAGTCTCTCACCCTCTCTTCACCAGATCTAAACAAGACTGCGTTGGCCTCTTGTCTCTCTCTCCCCACTCACATGCTGGTGAAGGAGGCGTCCGTATCCCGTCGCACCGGGAAGGGGAGGAGGTGCAGCATTGTTCTCTTTCACCCAGCGCCTGTGCGGGAGGTCCACCGACCCCTTCTTCCTTGCTGCCGTACATAGTGTGGGCAGATCCGGCCTCCCGCCGCATGCCTTGCCACATCCCGACGACCCTAAGGTATAAGTTTCTCTGAAACCATCGTTGCTCTAGCTGCATGTGGATCTTTTTCAATCTGTAGTCGAATCTAGGTCTTGGTTCAAAGAGGAAAGAAGGGTGCGGTGGGCTGGAGCAAGAATCTAGGACGTGGTTCAATGAGGAAAGGAGGGGCGGAAAGTAGTATAGACTGGCTATCCAGCCGCTTTGTTGGTCGAAAAGGGAAAAAGGGGGTAACCCAATACACACATCTGTAAGGAACCGATCTCCTTGTTGAAAAGGGAAAGAAACTGGGGGTCGGGTAGTTTGTGTAGGACTAGATTTGCTGCCCTCACATCGGAAAAAGGTTCAAAGAGAACAAATATGGAACCAACGCATATATGCTGCTTGGCTACATACTCTGCATCACCCATTTATACGTGTGGATGCACATGGTGCTGGCATGTCCCATACAGCTATTTTGCTATTGTTAATCTAAGAATGCCACCGGAAAATTGAAGCAATGCCACTGTTAAAAGTAAATTACATTTTTTTAACGAATGTTGTTTCAAGAGAATGTCTCTATTAATATGAATCAATGCAACCGTTTTAGAAATGCTACTATCCTACTTTGTTTTCCATCCAAGATAAGTTAGATGCTTCTTTCTGTCACCGTTTGTTTCATCCTCCTTTATCGGCAAGTAATTGTTTCCTTTTTTGCCTCTGTTAAAACAGGGGTATCGATTCAACTTGTTGCTATTGCGAAATTTTGCTTCGCTACTCGAAACACTTATGTTTTAAGAGTGTTTGTGTAGTTCAACTTGAATATCACACCGGTGACTTTGCTTAATTTTGGTGGAACTGCACAAAAGGAGATCGAGATTTGTTTCTAGTCTTCATGGCGAGTTGTTTCAAATCTTGGTCTCATCCACATGATGTGCAGTGTGCTTTGAGATGTTGTGCTACTTGTTTTGGTACTGTTTTAAATAAATGTTGAATTGAAGCTGTTGTATTGCTGTCTTTTCCCATTAAGTAGTGAACAAAAATGGGACCAACCCAGACATGATGCTTGTTCCTTTGTTACAACAAATTCAGCATCACCCCCTTTATAAGCTAGTAATTGATGCCACTCTCAGAATTAACTACTGAATCGTATTTCAAAATTGCAACACTTGTTAGGGATTGGCGGGATTACCATTTTTGTGGCCGCATGTTTCATCCTCCTTTATTAGCCAGTAATTGATTCCTTTTTTGCCTCTGTTTAAACAGGGATATCTATTCAACTTGTTGCTATTGCGACATTTTGCTTCGCTACGCGAAACACTTTGCTTGATTTCACTGCAACTGCACAAAACAAGATTGGATTTTGTATTCGTGTTGGCAGATTCCTATTTTATCATGGTGGTCTCATGAAAGGTCAGTACATGCCTTCATCCACATGATTGTGCAGTGTGCTTTGAGATGTTGTGCTACTTGTATTGGTATTGTTTTAAATAAATGTTGAATTGAAGCTATTGTATTGCTGTCTTTTCCCATTAAGTAGTGAACAAAAATGGGACCAACCCACACATGATGCTTGTTGCTTTGTTACAACAAACTCTGCATCACCCCCTTTATAAGTAGATGGAAGCACATATTGTTGTTGCGCCCACTCTCCCCTGGAACTATTTATGCTTTTTGTTAATCTAATGCCACTGGTAAAATTAAGCAATGCCACTCTCAGAATTAATTAACTACTGAATCTTAGTTCAAAACTGCAACACTTGTTAGGAATGGTACTATCCTGCTTTGTTGTTATTTCTACATGTTTAACCAAGGTATTGTTAAGATAATGTCTTTGTTAAAGTGAATCAGTTGCATTGTTTTAGGAATGGTACTTTTCTTCTTTGTCGTTCTTTATACATGTTGAAACAAGGATTGTTAAGATAATGTCTCAGTCAATATGAATGAATCACACTGATGGAGAATTACTACTCTCCTGCTTTGTTTCCCATTAAGATAAAGTAGATCAGTAGATGCTTTTCTTCTGGGAGTACAAGTCATCAACCGTTATTTCTCAGTAATTGTTTCCCTTATACCTATTGTTGCTTACAGGGATATCAAAATTGAAGCTCAGTTTTATTCTGACTTCGATTTTAGTTGAACTGCACAAAAGGAGCCAATGTGTCCAGGGCAAACTGCTGCATTACTGGGTCTAGTTGGTCGTTCCACTTTGCAGAAAGAAGAAATCACTGTTTGCGCTACATTACAAAAGGAATGACCGAGAAGCTTTCAGAGTATTATTAGATGCTGGTGACATGACTAGTCTACAGACAGCATTGGTAATTTAACAACACGTGGAGTGCCCTGGGCAAAAAGTGCTCAAACAAGTACAAGAAGCTACGACAGGACTCCACGATCATAGGCATTACATATTTTGAATGGGAAAAGCTTGTCAAAGTTTAATCATTGATGTTAACAAGAAGACATTAGTTTAATATATTGGAATTGGAAAACCTTGTCAAAATTTGCTCATTGATGTTAGCCAGAAGACATGCATTTGATATTTTTGAGTGGGACGCCCTTACTGTGAGCAGCGTCGAGTGTCTTTTTCCTATTCCTGTGTTTAGTTTAGAAGTAAATAGTTACTCTGCTGAGATATTCCTGTGTTAAGAGTTTGTTCTGAATATTGTCTATGTAATGCCAGGCCTTGTGTTTGATTGCAAAGTTGAGCTTGGAATGTTGTGTGATACGTCTCCAACGTATCTATAATTTTTGATTGCTCCATGCTACTTTATCTACTGTTTTAGGCAATATTGGGCTTTATTATCCACTTTTATATTATTTTTGGGACTAACCTATTAACTGGAGGCCCAGCCCAGATTTGCTGTTTTATGCCTATTTCAGTGTTTCGAGGAAAAGGAATATCACACGGAGTCAAAATGGAACGAAATCAACTGGAGAAGTTATTTTTGGAAGGAAACCCACCTGATGGACTTGGACCCCACGTCAGAAGATACGGGAGGTGCTCACGAGGGTGGGGGGCGTGCCCTCCCCCTGGGCGCGCCCCCCTGCCTCGTAGGGCCCCCATAGCTCCACCGACGTTCTCCCTGCACCCATATATACCTACGTACCCTAAAACTTCCACAACAGAAGATAGACTGGGAGTTCCGCCGCCGCAAGCCTCTATAGCCACCAAAAACCAATCGGGACCCTGTTTCGGCACCCTGCCGGAGGGGGATCCCATCACCGGAGGCCATCTTCATCATCCCGACGCTATCCATGACGAGGAGGGAGTAGTTCACCCTCGGGGCTGAGGGTATGTACCAGTAGCTATGTGTTTGATCTCTCTCTCTCGTGTTCTCTCTTGTGTTCCATCTATGGCACGATCTTGATGTATTCCGAGCTTTGCTATTGTAGTTGGATCTTATGATGTTTCTCCCCCTCTACTCTCTTGTGATGAATTGAGTTTCCCCTTTTGAAGTTATATTATTGGATTGAGTCTTTTATGAACACTTGATGTATGTCTTGCATGGGATAACCATGGTGACAAAGGGTTATTCTATTGATCCACTTGATGTATGTTTTGGTGATCAACTTGCGGTTTTCGTGACACTTGGGAACCTATGCATAGGGGTTGGCACACGTTCTTGACTCTCCGGTAGTAGCTTTGGGGCACTCTTTGAAGTACTTTTATGTTGGTTGGATGAATATGAGAATGTGTGATGCATATAGTATAATCATGCCCACGGATACTTGAGGTGACAATGGAGTATCTAGGTGACATTAGGGTTTTGGTTGATTTGTATCTTAAGGTGTTATTCTAGTATGAACTCTTTTATAGATCGATCCGAAAGAATAGCTTTATGGTGGTTTCGTACCCGACCATAATCTCTGCGTTTGTTCTCCGCTATTAGTGGCTTTGGAGTGACTCTTTGTTGCATGTTGAGGGCTTTTCATATGTTCTATCTATGTTATTATTGTTGAGAGAACTTACACTAGTGAAAGTATGAACCATAGGCCTTGTTTCCTATCATTGCAATACCGTTTACACTCACTTTTATCATTAGTTACCTTGCTGTTTTTATTATTTCAGATTACAAATACCTTTATCTACCATCTATTTTGCACTTGTATCACCATCTCTTCGCCGAACTAGTGCACCTATACAATTTACCATTGTATTGGGTGTGTTGGGGACACAAGAGACTTTTTGTTATTTGGTTGCTGGGTTGTTTGAGAGAGACCATCTTCATCCACGCCTCCTACGGATTGATAAACCTTAGGTCATCCACTTGAGGGAAATTTTCTACTGTCCTACAAACCTGTGCACTTGCAGGCCCAACAACGTCTACAAGAATAAGGTTGTGTAGTAGACATCAAGCTCTTTTCTAGCGCCATTGCCGGGGAGGCTAGGTAAGTGAAGGTGTATCTTTAGATCTTGCAATTGAATCTTTTTGTTTCTTGTTTTAGCACTAGTCTAGTTTATAAAAGAAAATTACAAAAATATGGAATTGAGTTTGTCTCATACGCTTCACCTTTTTAATATCTTTCCTGAGTATGATGGAAAGGAAAATTGTGCTCAAGTGCTAGAAGAAGAAATCTATAGAATGTTTGGTACTAAATCTTTGAATGATGAGCATGATTGCAATGTTGTTAGTATGAATTCCTTGAATATCCATGATGCTAATGATATGCAAAGCCACAAGCTTGGGGAAGCTATGTTTGATGGAGATGATATTTTTTGTCCCCCAAGCTTTGATGAGCAAATTTACTATGATGAAAGCATGCCTCCTATCTATGATGATTATTGTGATGATACGTATGCTATAAAGAAAAAGTTTGCTTATGTGGAGAGTAGAAAATTTTCTATGCTTGTAGATCATGAAAAGAATGCTTTAGGTGCTGGTTATATTGTTCAATTCATTCATGATGCTACTGAAAATTATTATGATGGAGGAACATATGCTTGTAGGAATTGCAATAATGTCAAGTTTCCTCTCTATATGCTTAAATTCTTGAAGCTATGCTTGTTGTGCCATCCTATGCTAGTTGATTATTGTTCTCATAAGTTGTTTGCTCACAAAATCCCTATGCATAGGAAGTGGGTTAGACTTAAATGTGCTAGTCATATGCTTCATGATGCTCCCGTTATGTTTCAATTCTTATCTTTTATGTGAGCATCATTGTCATCATCATGCCTAGCTAAAAGGCATTAAAGAAAAGCGCTTGTTGGGAGACAACCCAATATTTATCCTTACTGTTTTTGTGTGTCCACATGATTATGCTACTGTAGTAATCATGTTTTATAGCTTTTGTTTCAATAAAGTACCAAGTAGAACCTTTGGGAAGACTTGGGTGAAGTTTATGTGATCTTGCTGTGAAAAACAGAAACTTTAGCGCTCACGAGAATAGCTGCCATTTTTTACTGGAGAGCGATTTTAGGTTGATTCTTTTTGCAGATGATTAATAGAAAAATTACTCAGGTCCAGCAATTTATTTAATAATTTTTGGGGTTCCAGAAGTATACGTTTTATACAGATTACTACAGACTGTTCTGTTTTTGACAGATTCTGTTTTCTATGTGTTGTTTGCTTATTTTGATGAATCTATGAGTAGTATCGGAGGGTATGAACCATAGATAAGTTGGAGTACATTAGATATTACACCAATATGAATTTAGAATGAGTTAATTACAGTACCTAAGTGGTGGTTTTATTTTCTTATACTAACGGAGCTTACGAGTTTTGTTTTGAGTTTTGTGTGGTTGAAGTTTTCAAGTTTTGGGTAACGATTCGATGGACAATGGAATAAGGAGTGGAAAGAGCCTAAGCTTGGGGATTCCCAAGGCACCCCAAGGTAATATTCAAGGACAACCAAGCAACTAAGCTTTGGGATGCCCCGGAAGGCATCCCCTCTTTCGTCTTCATTCATCGGTAACTTTACTTGGAGCTATATTTTTATTCGCCACATGATATGTGTTTTGCTTGGAGAGTCAATTTATTTTGTTAGTTTTTTATTGCTGTTAGTTATAGTTGTATTTTGCCTCTTTAGTTTAAATAAAAAAGTCAAGGATAGCCTTTGCCATGCTTATTTTGCTAGTTTGCATGTTGCTGTTTGAAAACAGAAAGTTTACCGCTGTTGAAAAAATTCCCTAGAAAAGTCAGAGCATGGTCTAACGTTGAATATTTTTGCATATTGAGATATGATAAATTTATTACAGTGGGAATTTTAGTTCATAATTTTTGGAGTCAGGGAAGTATGGATACTCTTGCATTCTTTACAGACTGTACTGTTTTGACAGATTGCTGTTATGTTTGCGTTGTTTGCATATGTTTGCTTGTTTAATGATTCTATTTGATGATAGGAGTATTAAATATGCAAAGGCATTTAGTATTCAACGTTTAATAATAATTTTAGTGATTTGTTACAGTAGAAAATGACAAGGTTTTGCATTGGTTTATACTAACCTATCTCACGAGTTCTTGTTGAGTTTGTTGTGAATGAAGCTTTTGATAAAAAGAGAAACCATGATATGAGAGGAATTAAGGAGACACAAAAGCTCAAGCTTGGGGATGCCCAAGGCACCCCAAGATAATATTTCAAGAAGTCTCAAGCATCTAAGCTTGGGGATGCCCCGGTAGGCATCCCACCTTTCTTCTTCAACAACTATCGGTTAGTATCGGTTGAGCCTAAGTTTTGGCTTCTTCACATGAGTTGTGCTATCCTTGCAATGTAGTTTTCTTTAGCTTTGCTTTCTGTTTGAATAAGTATCAAGATCTGAAATTCTTTAATGAGAGAGAGCCTTACACAAATTGGAATTTTCTAGAATACTCTATGTGCCTCACTTATATCTTTTGAGCTTGATAGTTTTGCCCATAGCGCTTCACTTATATTTTTGAGCGTGATAATTTTTGCTCTAGTGCTTCACTTAGATATTTTAGAGCACGGTGGTGGTTTTGTTTTAAAGAAACTTGATCTCTCATGATTCACTTAGATTATTTTGAGAGTCATTAATAGCATGGTAATTTGCTTAATGTTAATATACTTGGTGTTCAAGATATGTGAAACTTTCTTTTGAAGTGAATTGAATACTAAGATAAATCTAGTGCTTAATAATTGTTTTGAGATATGGAGGTAATAATATCAAAGTTGTGCTAGTTGAGTAGTTGTGAAATTGAGAAATACTTGTGTTGAAGTTTGTAAGTCCCGTAGCATGCACATATGGGTGAAGTTGTGTGACAAATTTGAAGCATGAAGTGTACCTGGCTTGTGCATCCTTATGAGTGGCGGTCGGGACGAGCGATGGTCTTTTCGTACCAATCTATCCCCCTAGGAGCATTGTGCGTAGTAATTGATTTTTGATGGCTTCTAAATTTTTGCAATAAGTATATGAGTTCTTTTGACTAGTGTTGAGTCCATGGATTATACGCACTTTTACCTTTCCGCCTTTGCTAGCCTCTTCGGTACCGTGCATTGCCCTTTCTCACATTGAGAGTTGGTGCAAACTTCGCCGGTGCATCCAAACCCCGTGATATGATACGCTCTTTCACACATAAACCTCCTTATATCTTCCTCAAAACAGCCACCATACCTACCTATCATGGCATTTCCATAGCCATTCCGAGATATATTGTCATGCAACTTCCATCATCATTATCATGACATACATTACTTTTGTCATATTGCCATTGCATGATCATGCAATTGACATCGTATTTGTGGCAAAGCCACCATGCATTATTTTCCATACATGTCACTCTTGATTCATTGCACCATTCCGGTACACCACCGGAGGCATTCATATAGAGTCACATCTTGTTCTAGTTTCGAGTTGTAATATCAAGTTGTTGTAATAAAAGTGTGATGATCATCATTATTAGAGCATTGCTCTAGTGAGGAAAAGGATGATGGAGACTATGATTCCCCCACAAGTCGGGATGAGACTCCGGACGAAAAAAAAGAGGCCATTAAAAAAAGAAAGGCCCAAAAAAATAAAAAAAATGAGAGAAAAAGAGAGAAGGGCAATGCTACTATCCTTTTACCACACTTGTGCTTCAAAGTAGCACCTTGTTCTTCATGTAGTGAGTCTCATATATTGTGCTTCAAAGTAGCACCATGTTTTTCATATAGAGAGTCTCTCATTTTGTCACTTCCATATACTAGTAGGAATTTTTCATTATAGAACTTGGCTTGTATATTCCTACGATGGGCTTCCTCAAATGCCCTAGGTCTTCATGAGCAAGCAAGGTGGATGCACACCCACTAGTTTTCTTTTGTTGAGCATTCATAGCTCTAGTGCATCCGTTGCATGGCAATCCCTACTCCTTGCATTAACATCAATCGATGGGCATCTCCATAGCTCATTGATTAGCCTCGTTGATGTGAGTCTTTCTCCTTTTTTGTCTTCTCCACACAATCCCCATCATCATATTCTATTCCACGCATAGTGCTATATCCATGGCTCGCGCTCATGTATTGCGTGAAGGTTGAAAAAGTTTGAGATCATTTGAGTATGAAACAATTGCTTGGCTTGTCATCGGGGGTATAGAAGTTGGGAACTTCTTTGTGTGACAAAAATGAAGCATAGCCTAACTATATGATTTTGTAGGGATGAACTTTCTTTGGCCATGTTATTTTGAGAAGACATGATTGCTTTGATTAGTATGCTTGAAGTATTATTATTTTTATGTCAATATGAACTTTTGTCTTGAATCTTTCGAATCTGAATATTCATATCATAATTAAGAAGATTTACATTGAAATTATGCCAAACTATCACTCCGCATCAAAAATTCTTTTTTATCATTTACCTACTCGAGGACGAGCAGGAATTAAGCTTGGGGATGCTTGATACGTCTCCAATGTATCTATAATTTTTGATTGCTCCATGCTACTGTTTTAGGCAATATTGGGCTTTATTATCCACTTTTATATTATTTTTGGTACTAACCTATTAACCGGAGGCCCAGCCCGAATTTGTTGTTTTATGCCTATTTCAGTGTTTCGAGGAAAAGGAATATCAGACGGAGTCAAAACGGAACGAAATCAACTGGAGAAGTTATTTTTGGAAGGAAACCCACCTGATGGACTTGGACCCCATGTCAGAAGATACGGGAGGTGCTCACGAGGGTGGGGGGCGTGCCCTCCCCCCTGGGCGTGCCCCCTGCCTCGTGGGGCCCCCGTAGCTCCACCGACGTTCTCCCTGCACCCATATATACCTACGTACCCTAAAACTTCCAGAACAGAAGATAGATCGGGAGTTCCGCCGCCGCAAGCCTCTGTAGCCACCAAAAACCAATCGAGACCCTATTCCGGCACCCTGCCGGAGGGGGATCCCATCACCGGAGGCCATCTTCATCATCCCGGCGCTATCCATGATGAGGAGGGAGTAGTTCACCCTCGGGGCTGAGGGTATGTACCAGTAGCTATGTGTTTGATCTCTCTCTCTCTCTCTCTCTCGTGTTCTCTCTCGTGTTCCATCTATGGCACGATCTTGATGTATCCCAAGCTTTGCTATTGTATTTGGATCTTATGATTTTTCTCCCCCTCTACTCTCTTGTGATGAATTGAGTTTCCCCTTTTGAAGTTATCTTATTGGATTGAGTCTTTTATGAACACTTGATGTATGTCTTGTGTGGGATAACCATGGTGACAATGGGTTATTCTATTGATCCACTTGATGTATGTTTTGGTGATCAACTTGCGGGTTTCGTGACACTTGGGAACCTATGCATAGGGGTTGGCACACGTTCTTGACTCTCCGGTAGTAGCTTTGGGACACTCTTTGAAGTACTTTTATGTTGGTTGGATGAATCTGAGATTGTGTGATGCATATCGTATAATCATGCCCATGGATACTTGATGTGACAATGGAGTATATAGGTGGCATTAGGGTTTTGGTTGATTTGTATCTTAAGGTGTTATTCTAGTACGAACTCTTTTATAGATCTATCCGAAAGAATAGCTTTGTGGTGGTTTCGTACCCGACCATAATCTCTACGTTTGTTCTCTGCTATTAGTGGCTTTGGAGTGACTCTTTGTTGCATGTTGAGGGCTTGTCATATGTTCTATCTATGTTATTATTGTTGAGAGAACTTACACTAGTGAAAGTATGAACCCTAGGCCTTGTTTCCTATCATTGCAATACCGTTTACACTCACTTTTATCATTAGTTACCTTGCTGTTTTTATTATTTCAGATTACAAATACCTTTATCTACCATCTATTTTGCACTTGTATCACCATCTCTTCACCGAACTAGTGCACCTATACAATTTACCATTGTATTGGGTGTGTTGGGGACACAAGAGACTTTTTGTTATTTGGTTGCAGGGTATCACGAGCTGTTCACTGTGCCTCCTGAGAATAATGCTTCGTATTGTTTTGCATGTCGATCTAATGCCAGTGATTTGCTTGTTAAGAAGATCATCCTCTTCTGTTGTTTCCGTGCTTAAGAAGTTCATCATCTGATGTTTCATTCATAGCCTATACGACAAGTCGGGTAGGTTAGACATGAAACCATATGATCTTCCGACCAACTCACGATATTAGGCCGTGATTGGATCGTAGTTTTCCAACCAAAACCGCTTGTAAATAAAAGTAGATGGTCTTGGGCGAAGCGATTGGTTTGTCGATTTCGACAAGTAAAATATCGGAAGTACTTCACACACGATAAAAACGCTGAACGACACTCGGACGATTGCTAATCCAGCTGTTAGCTGCTGTTTCAGCCTTGCCCATGGATGGCATGATACGCACGTCGTTCATGTAATGTCTACCATATAGCAGTGCTCGTAAAATATACACTGGTCTCTCAAATTACACGCGTAACCCGCCGGTTTTACTTACAGACCTCGGGCCCTCGATTTCATTACGCCTGTATTTTACGTGTTGTTTCTGATAATGAGTAAATTACACTTGTATGTTAATATAGGTTTGAAATAAACCAGAGCTCCCAAGCGCTGCCTTACCGTTTCATGCCGTCTCTGTTTCTCGAAGGTGCTCATAGGTGCCCGATGATCCTGGCTTCCTGAATGAGCAGCGGGCGCTGTATCAGACCATCCGTAGGGCCCACGAGGCCCTCTCCGTTGTCCTTCGAGTTGTTGCGCTCGCCGTGGCGCCGAGCATTGTTAACATCATCAATGAACATGAGGATTGAGGAGATGACTTTATTTTGATTGGATGACACTAGGGACCCACTACGGCCATATATAGCCGTACGTACGCAAGTGCCTCCTTATTATGTACAACTATTTTTTTCTTCCTCCTGGTTTCCTGACATCACGGTCCCACACCATTGTCAACCTATGTAGTCAATATAAATGAGAGAATTGCACAAGGTGCGGCCGACGGCTGGGACCAAGCAGCTCAAGCAGTATTTGTGTTTTTGAGGCGTGAGCACTGCAGAGTTTTTCTTGGCGATGATTTCGTTGTTGTTCAAAGAAGAGCAGGGTATTAACTGGGCGGGCTGTGGCCCGTCTAGCCCAGGCCAGATATCCAGCCCAGATACTAATTTTTAGTGATGAAAATGGCTAGCCCAGCTATACATTTTTTGAGGAATACCCAGGCAAGGTCAACTTGTTATTCTCCGCCCCGCAGGGCTGCAAATCTTTCCTTGGAGGGATGCATTAGGCTTAACGGGAAAATGGGCTTTAAAAAATAATAAATGGGATGTAATTATAAAAACTAGGCAGTAACTATAAAAAAATGCACCAAACACAAAATTAGTTTATAAAATATTATTTATGGATTTTGAAAATCTTAAATTTTCATTGTTGCACGCGCAATGTTTCGTTGGATTTTTACGTAATACAAATTTATATTAAATCTGACTAGAAATTTCGGGATAAAAATATTTCGGATCCCATCAAAATGTGGGAAATTTTATTGAATTCTGTCTTCAACGGTTGGTTGAAATTATTAATCGTTGTCCTAGCTAGAAAATAGGCTGTACTTTTAACAAACTGTAAATGGGCTGGTGTAAATTCCATTAGAATTAAAAAATGGGTTGTACATTCTTACAAATCGCAAATGGGCTATAAGTTCTCAGCCACACACTTGTGGGCCTACTAAGTGACGCGTCCCCTAAAAGAAATAAGTTGACGCGTATGCAAGGCTTTGTCAACTTATTATAGTCAACACATAGTTCTAGCAGCAGTGGCCGTTGGATGTCTATCCAACGGATGTCCTTCTTCTTCAATCTCGAATATTCTTAGCTTCTGCCGCCCAAAAAATGATTCCTCCCCCTGACATCTGGGGTGCACCGTTTCAGAGGCTGATCTGTGGGCCTACTAAGTTGGAGCGTACCAAGGGCTTTGTCAACTTAGTCAATATAAACGATTCTAGCTTCAGTGACCGTACGATGTCCATCTAACGGCCGTAGTGCTTCTTCAACCTCTGGTCTTCTTGCTCCAGCCACCCAAAGCAGCGCCAGTCGTGCTGCCTGCTCCTGCCTCCCGTGGCCGGCTGTGCTGCCGCGGAGGCCTCACCGCCCCCATACTACTCCCACCGCTGGCCAGGCCATCCCTCCACTCACCCACACCCCCTGTTATTCTGCGGCGACGGCAGCCTCACACCACAGCCGAACCAGTGAACCCTCGTACTCCTCTCCGCGCGGGCTTCCACTGCTGCGTCTTCCCCGGCTCCGCGTCGTCCCCTTCCTAGTCCTCGCCGTCGTCCACCGCCCTGGTGCTCTCGGCGCGGCATGGTCAACATGGTCAATGACCGACTTCCATCGGAAGAGTACTATACGTGGAGAGGCCGACAGCTGGGTCCACGACGGCTGCAAGGAAGTGCCTCCTTATTACGCGCAAAATAATTATTCCTCCACCTGACAGCAGGGACCCACTGGACGGGCCACCTTATTTTGCGACAAAAACGTTTCCCCCCTGACTGCTGGGACCCATCGGACGGGCCACCGTATTTCGCAAAAAAAAAACGTTCCCCCCCGCTGTCAGCTCGGACCCACCGGAATTGCCTCCTTATTACGCACAAAAAATGAATACTCCCCATGCTAGCTGGGACCAACCTTGGTGGGAGGCTGACTTGTGGGCCTACTAAGTTGACGGGGACGGAGGGCTTTGTCAACTTAGTCAATATGAACGATTCTAGCTCCAGTGACCGTACGATGTCCATCCAACGGCCGTAGTACTTCTTCAACCTCTGGTCTTCTTGCTCTAGCCGCCCAAAGCAGCGCCGGTCGTGCCGCCCGCTCCTGCCTCCCATGGCCGGCTGTGCTGCCGCGGAGGCCTCACCGCCCCCTACTATTCCCACCACTGGCCAGGCCCTGCGGCGACGGCAGCCTCACACCGCAGCCGAACGAGTGAACCCTCATACTCCTCTCCGTGTGGGCATCCACTGCGGCGTCTTCCCCGGCTCCGCGTCGTCCCCTTCCTAGGCCTCGCTGTCATCCACCGCCCTGGTGCTCTTGGCGCGGCGTGGTCAACGTGGTCAAGGAACGACTTCCATCGGATGTGGACTGTACGTGGAGAGGCTGACAGCTGGGTCCACGGTCGCAGCAAGGAAGTGCCTCCTTATTACGCGGAAAATAATGATTCCTCCACCTGAAAGAAGGGACCCACACGACGGGCCACCGTATTTTGCAAAAAAATGTTCCCCCCTGACTGTTGGGACCCACCGGCTACACCTTCGCACACAATGAAGTGCGTCCGGGCAAAGAAAACCAAAACAATTCGCCCCCCTGACTGCTGGGACCCACCAGCTACATCTTCGCAGGCAAGGAAGTGCCTGACAGTCGGGACCCACCTGGTGGAAGCGTACATAGCATTGTCATTCTGGTCGCGAACGTGTACGTACATACTGGTCGTTGTAGAGGCGCGCACGTGTCGTAGTAGAGGTGTGCACGTAGCATGTACACGTACGTACAATGGCCAGGGTGCAAGAAAGAAAATACTGCCACGTACGTGCATACGGGCAGGGTCTCGAACGCCTACTCGTGCATACGTACGGCCTGGTCTCATGTACATGGCTGGGTCAGAACGAAGAAACAACGTCATTGTCGTGTTCATGGGGAGCCAACTGGCTGGGTCGGAACGGAATGCGTCGTCGTGTTCATCGGGAGGGCTTGGATGGAACAGGCGATGGAAACGAGGCCTGGCGTACCACAGAACGGAGGAAACGGCCTTGTGTTCGACCGGCCACGTTCGAAACGGTATCCTGTTCATTGGGAGGGGTGTGGCATACCGAAAACGTAGGAAACGGACCTCCTACGGTCGAAACGGGGGTCCTATTGATCGGGAGGGGTGTGGCGTACCGCAAAACGGAGGAAATGGACCTCCTACGGTCGAAATAGGGGTCCTGTTGATCGGGAGGGGTGTGGCGTACCGCAAAACGGACGAAACGGACCTCCTACGGTCGAAACGGGGGTCCTGTTGATCGGGAGGGGTGTGGCGTACCGCAAAACGGACGAAACGGGCTTGTGTTGGAGCTCTACGATCGAAACGGGGGTCCTATTCATCGGGAGGTGTGTGGCATACCGCAAAACGAGACTCCACGGGATACTGTTCATGCCCACCGTCGACCTCCTCCAGCCTCCACGGGCTACCGTCGACCTCCTCCAGCCTCCACGGGCTCCTGTTCATCCAGCCTCCACCGTGTGCTACTCCACCGGCTACTGTTCAACCACCCCTCCACGGGCACCCCTCCACCATCTACTGTTCATCCAGCCCTCCACACCACGGGGTCCTGTTCATCCAGAGGCAACGCCACCGCTCACTGTTCATCCAACCCCCCCCCCCCCACAATGCTCACTGTTCATCCAATCGATCGGCTTCAATTAGCAGCAGTAGCGAAGGAATCGCTCGATCGGGTTCTGTTAAGGATATAACTACTGAGTGTAAACCTCCCAAGGGGGGCCGGTTCACGCTCATCTATATTGAAGCCCATGAAGACAAAGAAGATGGCACTTTACTATTAAAGCTTAGAGGCCCAGAGCCCAAAGGCGGATTAGGGCCCATAGTTGTAAACCGCCATAGTTGTATAACTTATGTTTTAAGTTAGGGAAAGTAAGAGACCGAGCCGGACACTTGTATGAGCAGGCCTCGGGACTCTGTAAACCGGCCAGGCGTCAACCTGTGTATATAAAGGGACGACTCGGCGGCGGTTCAGGGACAAGAAACAACAACTCGAGTGATAGGTAAAGCGGATTCGCTCCCTGCTCATCAAGATCAATCAATCCCACAACAACTGGATCGTAGCTTTTACCTTCACCGCAAGGGGCCGAACCAGAATAAACTTCTTGTGTCCTTTGTTCTGGTTTAACCCCTTTAAGCTAACCTTGTTGCGATGGCTCCACGACTAAGTCCTTCTGCTAGGACATCTGATGTGTTAATTCCACGACAGTTGGCGCCCACAGTGGGGCTATCGCACGATGGTTTCGAGTTCTTAAAGGGAAACTTTGAAGGACTCAAAGGGTACGCGGTTGGCCGGATGACCAAGAGTCGTCGGGAAAAGCTCTACATCGACGATGTAGGCTGGGGCCCCGAGGCTGGCTCAATCGAGTACAGGTACCGGGTCCCCTTTGGTGGAATTCACATTTTCATCGGCAAGATCGGCGAACCGGGCCCTGAGCCGGACATCTCCACCGACCTCGTCGAAAAGGCTCAGTGTGCAAGTCCTACCCAAGTTTAGCCTGCCATGAAGCGTGCGTTCATAGGGTTCATCCATGGTGCGGAATCTGAACCGGTGTCCGACGGTGAGACGGCCATCTACTCAGATGGTGAATCATCCACTGGCGAAACCGAATCACTGTACCAATTGCAAGATGGTCGGATTAGGGGATATTCCGATGGCGACAGTATTCCGGGCCCCTTCGAACCGCCAAACCGGGTTGCAATCTTCATGGCCGGCACGCAACCCATCGTGCAATCTTCATTTACAGCAGCAATGATCTCCGGATCGGCAGCCGCGGCTGGAGGCCCTATGCGCCAGCCGGCTCAAGTTCTTGCCGGTTTGCTGGACGCTTTGACGACGTTGTTGGCCGGCTCAAGTTCTTGCCGGTTTGTTGGACGCTTTGACGACGTTGTTGACAACGGCAGTCACCCCGGAGACCCAAGATCAGCATAATGCGGATGTTACAAAACTTAAGGATCAGATAACTCACGCCAAGGCGGACTTGGCGACTGAGGAGGCTAGGATGGCTGAAGAGCGGGCCGCTTTAGATGCCCAATCTCAACAAATTCAGGCGCAAAATTACCGGATTATGTTGGATCAGAACGCATCAAACAAAGTAATGAGAAGGAAGTATCGGTCTCGTCTGCCGCCGGTTTACGAGGGTATGAATCTCTTCAATACGCCAGGAGCCGGGCCCAGTAATCCAGCAGTAGTAAACCGGACCGAGGCACCTGGAGCGGCACTGGATCAGCCACGGATGATGGACCCGCCTCGACGAACGGACAACTCGCCGCAATACGTAACAACGCCATTGGGTCACTTCTCTAGCCCTTTGGATAACATGATTGCTGCAGCGTCGCGTTTTGGCGGCTATTCCGATGGAGGGTGACTCACTGGCGGCAGGTGAGACACGACGAGCCAGGGATCTTCTTCAAACCGCTATTGTGCAGCAGTAGGCTTATTCCTACAGCCGAGACAGAATACATTCAACCCCCCGTCCGATCAAGAGTTATAGCAAGAACATGGACGAACCGGCCGTGTCAAGCAGTGCGCGGCGTCATGATGCCCCTCGAGGGCCTAATCCGGCGCACGGCGGTTTGAATGCTCAGGATGTGGTGAACAATGGTAGAGCACGGCGCGAAGTAGAGTTAGCAGCACAGTACCAGAATCAGCCCGCTCTGGTTCAGCCAGCGGCATCAGTTGAACGTGGTTTGGCCTTTAGCTCTTGGGGAGTACCGTGCCTCACCCCGGCTCTGCATAATGTGCGGCTGCCCAAGGATTTCAAGGGTCCGCATAAAGTGCCTAATTATACCGCCGATCAGCCCCCCGAGGCGTGGGTTGAAAGTTACGAGATGGCAATGGAGATGCTGGACGTGGATGAAGCGGCGTGTGCAAAATACTTCACCATGATGTTAGAAGGAACGGCTCGTACCTGGCTGAAGAGCCTGCCTGTTAACTCGATCAGTTCATGGGATGAGTTGAAGGCCAAGTTTATAGCGAACTTCAAGGATACGTGCAAGCAACCCATGTCCATTATGGATCTGGCAGCTTGTGTCCAAGGAGAGAATGAATCAACAACTCATTGGGTGCGTCGGGTTTTGGAGATCTTGCATTCTTCAGGCCGCATCAATCCTGATACGGCAATCGTGACCTTGGAAGGTAATTGCCGGTTTAAGTCACCGAAGATGAAGTTGGGACGGCTCAAGCGTCACTGCAATGATATGGGAATGCTCATGGCGGCCCTGGTTAAGTATGCTGATTTTGATAATACCAAAGACCCCGATTCTGATGAAGAAAAGCAGGAGAAGGGAAAGAAGAATGCCGGTACAAAAGGACAGCATAACCAGGCGAGCCACGGGAACAATGGTAAGCGTAAAGTGGACAATTCAGATTTTGTGGCTAACACCAACAGGCAGGGCAATATGCAGCGCCGTAAGGGTAAACCGCCCCAGCGCGATGGAGGCATAAATCTGGAACGCTTGTTAAACCAGCCCTGCCCAAAGCATGGGACAAAGGAGGTTCCGACCACACACCTCTGGAAGGATTGTCACATCATGAGGGAATTCAAAAACTCGGATCTCTTCCGGTATGATCAGGGTCCATCCGGTGGTTCCGGTCCAGGGTTTCACGAGCCGCGTTACGATTGTGGCGGTTCAAACTCAGGATTTCAGAATAATCAGGGTAATCAGAACAACCAAGGAGGTCATAATCAGCAGAGTAATCAGGGGAATCAGTAGCAGTCGGGTTATCAGAGCAACCCAAAGCAGTTAAATGGTGGACAGTATCATGTCTTCACTACTAGTTTGTGCAAGTGCGGCAAGAAGCTCCATAAAAGGGCAGTAAACTCTATTGAAGCGGCAGTGCCCCGTTATCTACGATGGTCTGAGCAGCCTATTGTCTGGAGTCGGGAGGATCATCCGCCCCGGGTTGACAATCCGGGCCACCTAGCTTTGGTGGTTGCACCGCAAGTTGGAGGTTATAAGTTTACCAAGGTGCTCATGGACGGAGGGAGTAGTATCAATATCTTGTATTATGAAACCTTCCGGCGTATGGGGTTGACAGATAAGAACCTTAGACCATCAAACATCATTTTTCACGGTGTGGTGCCTGGTAAATCGGCTTACCCAGTTGGTAAGATAGCTCCGGAGGTGGTTTTTGGAGATGATCATGATTCAAGGTCCGAGACGGTGACCATTGAAGTGGTCAAGATCAGAAGTCCGTACCATGCCTTGTTTGGACGGCCGGTTTATGCTAAATTCATGCCAAGGCCGTGTTATGTTTATCTGCAGCTCAAGATGCCAGGTCATAAGGGGACCATCACGGTTCATGGTAGCCGTAAGATTGCGCTGGAGTGCGAGGAAGGTGATGCGGCTTATGCTGAATTGGTTTGTGCAACGGAGGAGTTGAAGTTTTATAAGGACAATGTTGATCCGACAGATATGACTTCTCTAAAGAAGCCAACTACGGAGCATGATCCGGCTTTGAAGTTTAAATCGGCTGATGAGACTAAATTGGTTGATTTTGTTCCTGGTGATTCGTCCAAGCAGTTCAGCATCAGCGTCAACTTGGATCCAAAATAGGAAAGCGCGCTCATCGAGTTCATCCATGAGAACCGGGACATCTTTGCATGGAAACCTTCTGACATGCTAGGTGTACCGAGGGAACTTGCTAAGCACACTCTTAATATTGATCTGAAGTTCAAACCGGTCAAACAGTTTCTTCGCTGTTTTAATTAAGAGAGGCGCAAGGCCATTGGTGAAGAGGTAGCCCGGCTGTTGGCAGCAGGGTTTATCGTGGAGGTGTTTCACCCAGAGTGGTTGGCCAATCTGGTGCTGGTACTTAAGAAAAACAGCACTTGGCGTATGTGTGTGGATTACACAGATTTGAACAAAGCTTGTCCAGCTGATCCCTTTGCCCTCCCTCGTATTGATCAAATCATTGACGCTACGGCGGGTTGCGAGCGTTTGAGTTTCTTGGATGCTTATTCTGGTTATCATCAGCTCAAAATGGCAGTTAAGGACCAGGAGAAGACAACCTTCATCACTCCCTTTAGAGCCTTCTGTTATGTGTCTATGCCCTTTGGGCTCAAGAGTGCCCAAGCAACTTATCAGTGTTGTGTGCAGAATTGTCTTCATACTCAGATTGGGTGCAATGTTCATGCTTATGTGGATGATATTGTGGTAAAATCCAGGAAAAAGGAGACACTGATAGATGACCTCAAGGAGACCTTTGATAATCTGCAGGTTTATAAGATGATGCTCAATCCGGACAAGTGCATCTTCGGTGTTCCGGCAGGCAAGCTCCTAGGGTTTTTGGTATCTAACAGGGGTATTGAGGCTAATCCGAAAAAGATTAAAGCTATTACGTCCCTCACTAAACCGGCGTGTATCAATGATGTTCAACGTCTGGCGGGTCGCATTGCGGCTTTGAGCCAGTATATCAGTAGATTGGGAGAGAAGGCGATTCCCCTGTATCAGATGTTGAAGAAGACAGCCAATTTTGTCTGGAATGATGCTGCTGATGCAGCGTTTGAGGACTTAAAGAAGCAGTTGGTTGAACCGCCGGTTCTTGCTGCTCCAGTTGATAAGGAGCCACTGTTGTTATATGTGGCTGCTAATGCCCGGGCTATCAGTGTAGCTATTGTGGTGGAGCTCAAGGAGGCTGGAAAGGAATACTCGGTTCAAAGGCCGGTTTATTATATCAGCGAAGTGATCATTGAGTCAAAACAAAGATATCCGCATTAGTAGAAGCTGGTGTATGGGGTTTTCATGGCAAGTCGGAAGCTTAAGCAGTACTTTCAAGGTCACCCCGTCACAGTGGTCAGTTCCGCTCCTTTGGGGGATATCATCCAGAACGGGGAGGTAACTGGCCGGGTTGCTAAGTGGGTTGTTGAGCTTGGACCACACGGTTTGAAGTATATGCCTCGAACAGCCATCAAGTCCCAGGCCCTTGTGGATTTCATCACTGATTGGACAGAGTTGCAGACACCGGAAGATAAACCGGACAACACATACTGGACTATTCACTTCGATGGGTCCAGGCAATTGGAGGGCTCGGGGGCTGGAGTTGTCCTTACTTCCCCTCGAGGTGATAAAATTCATTATGTTGTTCGCTTAATGTTCCCTTGTACTAACAATGCAGCTGAGTACGAGGCCTTACTCCATGGTCTTCGAGTGGCTAAGGAGATGAATTTAAGCCGGGTACGATGTTTTGGAGACTCGGACCTGGTGGCTCAGGAAGTTTCAGGTACTTGGGATTCTAATGATCCACTCATGGCGGCTTACCGACGAGAGGTGGATATTGTCGCTGGTTACTTCAAGGGTTATCAAGTGGAGCACATTGATCGGCGCAAAAATGAGGCGGCTGATGCTTTAAGCCGTCTGGGATCTCAGCATAAACCGGTGCCGCCCAATACCTTTCTGGATGTCTTGCACAACCCGTCAGTTCAGTTGCCTACAGAGGAGGACCTCGCTATTCCTGATCCGGAGGCACAGTTGGTGGCCGCTTTACACATTATTCCGGATTGGACGGTTCCATACTTGGCGTATATGAACCGGGGCGAGTTACTAGAAGATGCAGTTTTGGCCAGACAGATAGTCTGGCGGTCCAAGTCCATGGTTATTCACAGCGGCGAGTTACACCGTTGCAGTGTCTCTGGTGTGTTCCAGCGCTGTATTTCTCCTGAAGAAGGCCGTAAGATTTTACGAGAGATCCACGAAGGAGACTGTGGTCATCATGCCGGTTCAAAATCCTTGGTTGCTAAAGCGTTTCGTCATGGTTTCTATTGGCTGACGGCTCATGCTGATGCTGAAGACTTGGTGAGGCGGTGCGATGGTTGTCAGAAATTTTCACGACGAGGTCATGTTATGGCTCAGGAGCTACGGATGATTCCCATCACCTGACCGTTTTCTACTTTGGGGCTTGACATGGTAGGGCCTTTCAAGCGATCCAAAGATAAGAAGACCCACCTGTTGGTGGCGGTTGACAAGTTTACTAAATGGGTTGAAGCGGAGCCAGTAAGCAAGTGTGACGCAGCCACGACGGTTCAATTCATCTTCCGTTTTGGTTTTCCACACAGCATTATCACAGATAATGGCACAAACCTCTCCAAAGGCGAGATGGAGGACTTTCGTCAATGAGAGCACATCCGGCTTGATGTGTCATCTATGGCTCACCCCCAATCTAATGGTCAAGATGAGAGAGCCAATCAGGAATTCTTGAAGGGTATCAAGCCCTGGCTTATGGTTCCTTGAAGAGGACGCCGGGTTGTTGGGTTGAAGAGTTACCATCTGTGTTATGGAGCATAAACACCACCCCAAACCGATCTACAGGTTATACTCCTTTCTTAATGGTTTACGGGGCGGATGTGGTACTCCCAAGTAATATTCATCATGACTCACCCCGGGTTGTCAATTATGTTGAAGCGGACAACGAGCAAGCATGTCAAGAAGCACTGGACATGTTAGATGAAAAACGGGACATGGCGTTGGCTCGTTCGGCGGTTTATCGGCAAGACCTGCGGCATTATCACAGCCACCGGGTTAAAACAAGAACCTTTCAACAAGGCGACTTAGTGCTCCGGCTCATCCAGGATCAGACCAATATGCACAAGTTATCCCCACCTTGGGAAGGGCCCTTTGTGGTCAGCAAGAATCTGCACAATGGATCATACTACCTCATCGACGTTCGCGAGCACAAAGACTCAAGCAAATCGGAGGAGGAGACCCATCGGCCATGGAATATCGCTCTTCTATGGCCTTACTACACCTGAGCCATAGGCTCTCAGTATGTACATATTTTGACAATGTATATATTATGATCAATATAATAAACTGGCATCCTTGCTACAAGCAGGGCCTCTGCTGTTCTTCCAATATTTCTTGGTTACAAGGGGGCTTCTGCTTACAAAGCGACGTCATGTTTGTCCACCAAACCGGTTATCATGCCACAATAAAGCTTGGGAGCTTCACATCCAAGGGGCCAAAGAGAGTATTGTTGCTAAAAGCACAACTCAAACATAGGCACCCTTTGAGCACAACTCACAAAGTTACTTGGGGGCTCTTTGTGCAAAGCAACAAAGAGTTTGAAAGGACCCTTGTAATTGGCTATCGAGCCACGGCTTGGAAGCCTGGTGTATTCACCTAAAACCCCAGGTTAACCTGCCTTCATCAAGTAAGCCACTCCTATCCAGGTAATCCTAGCATGACCCACCGAACGTTTGACAAGTCAATCTTATACAGACCCTAAACTTGTCAAAGTTAAAACGACGATTGGTTAGTTGGAGGCCCATCTTAAAAGGCTTTGTCAAATGGTTTAACTCAGTGGCCTAGCAGCCCATGAAAAGCCTCGAATTTGGGCCTGGCAGCCCTTGAAAAGCCTCGACTACAAGTTTTATTTGATTTTGTTTTTTGCAAAGCTTCATCTCATTTGATAAAGTTCTAACTTAAACCGGTGTCTACTGACCCGGCCAGACTATATGTCATTACATCAACCCGGTGTTTCTTAACCCGGCGTGGCTTACAGTTATCAGCTGTTAGCACATAATCAATTATGAACCGGCATCTCTTAATCCGGTCTGGCATTGACTATAAGTTGCCAGGATAATCATCCGGTGTTTATCATAAGCTGGCATGGCTTATTACGCACCAGCACAATGCGGTGGGCATTTTCAAACATTCAAGGTTTGGGTTATCACCCTTATTACATAAAGTTGGTAAGCCAACAAAAGGTGATTTAATATCACATGTATGATATATTTCATATTTCATTACTTTATGACCTTGGTTATGAGAATTCTGGTTCTGTATTGGGTATCATAACCCGTCCGACGATAAACCGCAAGGACATGTTTAAGATTTTCAAATGCAGAAGGCAGGATCTTATAAGAAGTACCAAGGCAAATAAAGCAAGCATAGCAAAAATCATGCCAGATTACAATATCAGGTAGCAGTGCACGATGGCAGAAGATCAAAGTATTTCAACTAGCCTATTACAAGGCGCTTTGATGCCCAAAAGAATAATTGTTTGTTGCCCACAACGCTATATGTGAAAATCAAACCGGCTGGCGGATTATGATTCATCACCAGGCTGACGTGAAGTTGAAGGATCATTTCGCGTTGGTTCAACCTCCTCCTCCTCACCCAGTGGCTAGAAGTCAAGGGTGGCCCAATCAATCCTGGTTAAGGCTTGGAAGACAGCCTCGTTGCTTATAAGATTGGACGGTTCAATGTCAGGGGCATAAGTGTGCTTACGAATTGGAGGGATAAGATTCTGTGCTTCTTTCACAGCTGCGTCAACCCGTCTGTTGTCTGTGTCATAGCTGGACCGATAAACAGACAAGTCAACCTCTTCGGCCAATTGGCTTGCCAGCAGGCGCATATCTTTTGTCAAGGATTTGAGGGCTTCATTGTCAAAGTCTGATCCTTCTTGTTGTTGGCTAGGATAGCCCTTTGCGATATCTGCCGGATCAAGATCAGCAATCCAAGCTTTGGCCCGAGTCAGTGCTGTTAAAGCGCCAGCTCTTGCAGCAAATCACTTTGCCTCTTCCATCTAGGCCAGGGTCATAGATAATTTGGTCAACGTATCTTTGATCAAGGTTGGTGCAGGTTTGTTGAAGGAGGCCGCACAGATGACTCGTTGAGCACCAGTATACAATTGTTCTATCAACATGTAGGCTGCTTTCAACTTCATCCGCATGTCCGAGCCCAGATGAGCAACACGAGTACCTGCACACGGTTTAAGAATTTGCTGTTAAACCGGCAACTTCAAAAATGTTTAAGGAAGATTCTTACAAAGAGTACTTACCAAATATTGCTGAAGTCATAGCATTGACTTGATGCTTTAGCCCAGTTAGCTCCTCTGCCACCGGTTTAAGAGCTGTTTCGACATCTTCAGCCCGCTTTAATAGAGCAGTTTTTTTGTTTCCCAATCTGCCCGCTCACTTTTGAAACCATCCTTCAATTGCTCCATGGCAGTCAAAGCACCTTCAGTTCATCTTTGGCCTTGGAGGTTTCTGCTTGCTGGGACTTGATGTTCTCCTGAAGATCGGCAGTCTGGGAATCTTTGTTTCCTAAGTCAGCCTGCAAAAGACAGATGATGAAGATGTTAAGATTTTTTTCCTCAAAGTCCCAAGCACATAACAAGTTATACACTTGGCACTTGGGGGCTAATGCGGATTGCTTTTTATTTTGACCATCATTCAAAGTCCCAAGGATCAATAACAAGTTATACACTTGGCACTTGGGGGCTAATGCGGATTGCTTTTTATTTTCACCATCATTCAAATTCCCAAGGCTCAATACAAGTATTAATCTTGGAACTTGGGGGCTAATGCATAATTGATCAGAAAAATCAAAGGTGAAGGAATTCAACGGGGACAAGTTTGGAACAAAAAGTCTCAGTTCATCTTGAAAAGGTAAACCGGCCCTTGAGGGCTACACAGTTGAAAGTCTTTTTATTTAAAGTCCCAGTTCATCTTGAAGAGATAAACCGGCCCTTGGGGGCTACAATGGAGTTGATATACAGTGCAAAGAAAATTTATAAAGTGTTTGGAAGTTACCTCATAACATTCCTTCATCAAGTTGACCAAACCGGCCTCATAGTCACGGCTTTTATATAGGCGGTTTAGGTATCTAGAGTGAAGTTCTTGAGTGGGGAGATGAGCATAACTTGACAGATTAGTCTTCCATTTGCCTTTCTCTTCAGAAGCAGATTCCACTTTGGCACTGTGCTTTGACAAAGCGACAGGATTGCTAGGAGAAGTATGACCAAACCAGGTAATCACAACTTCATTAGTTGCTTTGTTTGGGCTCACCGGTTTATCTGAGGCTTTCGCCGGACTCGGCGGATCAGTAGTTGGACTTGGAGGATTGACAGTCGGGCTTGGTGGATCGACATGAGGGCTCGCCGGGTTAACTTCTGGCGGATCAGCATCAGTTCCCTGACCTTGTGGCACAGGATCATCCATGGCAATATCAGCATCTCCGCCAGCACCTTCTGAGGTCCTATCCGGTTCAATCTCATCAGTGGGAGCATTTGTTTTTGCTTTCTTGCTGAATCGGGCGTTGGCGCTGCAAAATGACAAGCAGAGGTTAATGTGGTAAACCGGCGCAAGAAGGCAAAGCTAAAATTATTATTATTCTTACCCAGGGACGGTCTTGAGGGGAGGCATCTGTGTGGTTGACGAATCGCCAGAAGATGAATTGGAAGTTACCTGATAATTTGAGTCAGACGGATTAAGAGGGTGTCGGAAGTAACCCGCCAAGGGATAAGACTTGTTAGAATTACAAGAGACCTCTGCACGGCATTTCCGGATTGGGGTGTCTGGTAAACCGGAGGAAGTGACTAGCTAGCCACTGTATCGGGTTGTGCGACGAGCTTCAGGTTGCTGTGAATCCAAATGAGTGAAAGGATGTGAACGTTTCACTTTCCGCACCGTGTGACGGATTTTTCTTACTGGCACAAGATCGGAATTGGAGGAAAGGGAGATTACCTCTACATGGTCAGCACGGCTAGCTTCTGCATCATCCTGGTAATGGTCGTTGTCAATAAGATGTACGAAAAATGAACCAAGGGAGTCAAGTGCTACCTCTTGTTCCGAGTCATCAACATCTTCGGGCGGATCAGAGGACTCGGCAGTTTTCTTCTTGGCTGGCTTCTTGGTGGCCTTGCTCTTAGCACGAGAAGCTCTCGCCGGTTTGTCTTGAGCTTTTGCCGGTTTGTCTTGAGTTTTCCTCTTCCAGAAAGGATCTTTGGCCTATAAGAATAAACAAAGGGCTATCAGAAAAATGCTAAAGTGAAGACAGATTAAAAAGTAGAAGGATAAAATTCTTACCGCTGGCGGTTTGTTGGAGGTGTAAAAGGGACGCAGCCCAGTCTTGCTGCACTCAGCGATCGGTTCATCTAGCATCTTTTTGACAGACTCAGTGACTTCATCATCAATCATCTGTATTTCAGTGTGCCGTTGAGGGTCCTTGACGTCCCCGGTATACTCATGCATCAACCTGGTGCGACGGCTTAAGGGCAGGATACCCCACGAAACCCAGCAACGGACGAGGTCAATGCCGGTTAAGCCGTTTGCTAGAAGATCCCGGAGTTTAGCAAGTTGTGGTGCATATGTTTGTCGTTCTTTGGCAGTGAGCCGCTGAGGCAGTGGATGGCCATTGCTGAGACGGTGAGCATGGTAACCCGGCAGAGGGTTTTCATCAGCAGGAGCGGTGTTCTAACAGTAGAACCATATTTGATTCCAATCCTTGGGGTGGCTGTGATGTTTGGCATGAGGAAAATCGACTTCTTTCCTTTTCTGAATTGACACTCCACCAAGTTCAGTATTGGGGCTGTTAGAAAATTCAGTACGGCGGTTTAAGTGGAAGAAGTCTCTAAAGAGTTCAACAGTCGGTTCTTCTTGTAAATAAACTTCGCAGAATACTTGGAAATTGCAGATGTTGGACAAAGAGTTCGGTCCAATGTCTTGAGGATGGAGTTGGAAGCTGGCAAGTACATCACGGAAATTTTTTGATCCGGGAGGGCTAAACCCTCGGTCCAGATGCTGCATAAACACAACCACTTCCCCATCTTGAGGTTCAGGAGGGTTTTCGGCACCAGGGACTCTCCAATGAATGACTTCCTTCTTTACCAAAGCTCTAGTTAGAACATATCCATTGAGTTGTGTTTCTGTGATCCGGGAACGAACCCAGTTGCAAGAGAATAATTGCTTGGCCATTTTGGAGGACAAACTGTAAAGGAAGTGCAAACGCCAGTTCATGGTTCAAGATTGATATGCACAAACTGGTATCAAACCGGAGAATTTAATCAAAGCGTGTATGTACATTAAACCGGAGATGTATGTTCAAGGACAGATGGCGGTTTACAAGAGGGCTAATGGTACCTGCCGGATTGTAGTTTTCTAGGAGTTAAACCGCCTACAGTGGCACGAAGAGCAACAGATCTGAACATTACTAAGTGCTATATAAACATGTTTCACAAGCTAGGGATTGTTATTTTGGATCTAACACAGTTCGGGAAAACAAAAAGTATCAAAGCCCTAAAATGGCGACAGTAGAACAGAAAGGGTCCAGATGGCGTCTGTTCACAGTTTAAAGGATACTATGGTGAGGCAAAACCAACTATAGCTTCGGCCGCAGAAGAAAAAGGTCAAGTTGATCAAGATTTGATAAGATAGTAAGGGCAAAATAATGAGCACGGACAAACACTGATGAACACAGACGAGCACCAAAACCCTAATGCAGATCTAGGGTTGAGGGAAGAAGGCTTACCGGATTCACAGGATTAGCGGAGGAGAACCGCCGATCTCTGGTGCGTTCAGGTTGATGTAGTGGCCAGAGATGATGCAGTGCTTGAAGGTCGACGGTGGCGACGGAGCTGTCGGGCTTGAGCGTTGAGAGGAAGAAGAAGAAGTGCGGAAGGGGAAAAGGGAAGGACCCCTAAGCCTATTTATAAGGCGAATCGATAAAGTAGGCAAGCACAAGAATCGAGGAGCCGAAGCGGTAAAATGGGGCGCAGCTGTCGCCTCGATCTTCGGAAGTTAATTAATGAAGGGAATCTTTATAACCTTTTTATACAGAGATGACGTCATGACGATTTACTGCAATTTCATAAGATGACGTCATGGCGGTTTACCAAGGTTTACAGGGAGAAGATATCATTGCAGTTTACGAAGATCGTAAAAAGATGTTCAGGGAATTTTCCTAAGTATTGAAGATTGACATGAACAGGTTCAAATCCATCTAGCGCCTAATGTTGAGGATATAACTACTGAGTGTAAACGGCCCAGGAGGGGTCGGTTCACGCTCATCTATATTGAAGCCCATGAAGACAAAGAAGATGGCGCTTTACTATTAATGCTTAGAGGCCCAGAGCCTAAAGGCGGATTAGGGCACATAGTTGTAAACCACCATAGTTGTATAACTTATGTTGTAAGTTAGGGAAAGGAAGAGACCGAGCCGGACACTTGTATGAGACGGCCTCGGGACTCTGTAAACTGGCCGAGCGTCAACCTGTGTACATAAAGGGTTCAGGGACAAGAAAGAACAACTCGAGAGATTGGTAAAGCGGATTCGCTCCCTGCTCATTGAGATCAATCAATCCCACAAAAACTGGATCGTAGGCTTTTACCTTCACCGCAAGGGGCCGAACCAGTATAAACTTCATGCGTCCTTTGTTCTGGTTTAACCCCTTTAAGCTAACCTCGTTGTGATGGCTCCACGACTAAGTCCTTCTGCTAGGACATCCGACGTGTTAATTCCACGACAGGTTCAGTTAACAGCCATCGATCGATCGCTCCGGTTCAGTAATGCGTAGCCTGCAGTGCAATCGCTCGGGTTCAGTTAGAGCCCAACGCCTCACTTGGGTTCAGTTAGAGCCAACGCCTCGCACACACGTGCGAACGTGTACGAGAGAAACGCGCATCGCTCGGCCCCCAACCTCCCACTGTAACCGGGAACTCCCCAAAATTTTCCTTGCCCTCGCTTCTACCACGGTTTTTTCCGTCATGGATGGCCCAAAGAATGTCATGCAGCTACGTCTCCGGCTCGCCCAGGATGAAAAGCCCATTTTCTGTCATGATTTTTGTCATAGAAGTAGGAGCCCACCACATCTATGATGATACTGGGTTTTGTCACAATTATCGTCATAGAAGTGTCATATGTATGACAGAAAAAAATTTTGTTCGGCCCAAAATGTCAAGGATGTGTCTTTTTTTTGTAGTATGGACAGAGGACAAGGGTGATTAAGAATCCCAGAGGGTCCATTGGTTTCGGGCCCAATGCGTGGTAGTAACTGTTTCATGGATCACAAACACAGAACTCAGTTCCCGAGGACGGCTTCAATGAGACAACCCACCATGTACTCCTACATGTCCTCTCACCGCTACCTTTACCAAATCGTGTTCACACACTTAGCTCACACACAGTAGGACATGTTCATCGCCATTCCAATTCATCCCTGATGAATCAGACCTGACTCGACTCTAAGCAGTAGCAGGCATGACAAACAAGCATGAATGAGTAGGCACATCCGGGCTCAAACAACTCCTACTCATGCTAGTGGGTTTCATCTATTTACTGTGGCAATGACAGGTCATGCAGAGGAAAGGGGGTTCAACTACCGCAACATGTAACAGATGAATCGTTGTTGTCCTAATGCAGTAAAAGAGAGCAGGAGCGAGAGAGTGGGATTGTGTCGGAATGAACAAGGGGGTTTTGCTTGCTTGGACTTATGAAGATAGTATAGCTCTTCATCGGTGTCATCAAACTCATCGTCGGAACCACGTCAATTGAGAGGGGACACACACCGGCAAACAAGGAAGAACACAATCAATGCAATGCACAATATGATGCATGATCATGGCATGGCAATATGCTGTGGTTTGAGCTAATGCAACTAGATGCAGGTTAGATGGAGTTGGTTTGAATCTAAGATTCAAATTCAAACTCCATATATGACATTTCAAATGCCATTAATTGAAATTGTTGTATACAGCAGCTTTAAGTTGTTCAAACATGCATGATAATGCCATAAAAAGATTCTTTGGATTTTTCTGATCATTTTCCATATATAACTTGTTTTATTTGGAGCTACGGTTGAATTTATGTGATTTTTAGAAGTTTAAGACTTTTTCTGGAATTTTCTGATTAAATAGAATTAAACTAATTCTAGAAAAGGATTTACTGCGTCAGCCTGAGGTCAGGGTGATGTCAACGAGTCAACGGGTCAGCCCAGGTCGAACTGACCAGTGGGGCCCGCGTGTCAGTGGCTAACTAAGCTAATCTAGTTTAACTAGAAGAATGCCCGTGCGTTGCAACGGGGCCACATCAACTTTAAGAGTTCAATATTACGACATTAGCGACCTTTTTTACCATCAAATCCTCTCACACACACACTCTCCCCCTCCCTCTTCTTTACTCTCTCTCGCTCTCTCTCTCTAGCACACACACATAGCCTATTCTCCTCGCCAATAAGACTTACTCAATTGGCAATAATGTGTGGACTTGTGGTGAGCTTGACTGAACTAATGGACAATGTGATATATTCCCCAATCATTTAACAATGAAATTTCAGAAATGGGAAGATTATGTAACACCTCAAGTCGTTAGCTACAGTGACCTCCCCCTAATGATGCCATGTCATCAGGCTTGCTAAGCCAAACTGCCACTTGATAAAAATCAAAGCCCAATTCAAATTTAAAATAAAGTCAAATAACTTATTTAGTCAAATAGTAAAACTAAAATGTTCACCATATTCTATAAATTCCACTGATCTTTGACATGTTGAGCCCAACATTATTTGACCCAAAAGTTAAATCTTGTCAAATTAATAAGAGGTCCAACAGTAGTTAAAATAACCAATTAAATATAAACCTAATTTTATGTATTTCCTTTTGGCCCCAAACTTTTTGTGCCACCTAAAAATATTGTGCTCGAATTGTGTGCATAGTTTCACAATTAACAAAACACATTTAGTTGATATAAGAATAAATAGAAAACGGTGTTAAAAAGGAGAAAAGGATTAGAATACATTAAAACCAAAAGGACGATGAAAAAGGGGATTCCCCCTAACCCGGGCCTTGCCACCGAACTGGCCCAGTGGTCCAGTCCCCGCACGGTCGTCTTCTCCTATTCCTCGAGCCCATCGCTACAGAGCTGGGCTCCTGCACGACCACCTTGCCGGCATCGAAGGGGAATGGATAAGGGTGACGCCCTGCCTCCCCTGCCCCCATGGCCTCACTCCTCCTCGACGCCCCCTCCCAGATCCACTTCTCCTCCTCGCTCGCTCGATCCCGGTGATCTGGACGAAGTCAGATGCCACGGCCACCATGACCGACCTCGTCCACTGCCCTCCCTGCTGGCTAGGAGCTTGTCGAGGAGCTCTGAATGCCTCTGCTACTTCGTCTGCGCCAACGAGATCAAGTCCAGCACCCCCAGATCAACGTCGTTGCCGTCTTCCTCAACCTTCGGCCACCGCGACATTGCCGTTCAATCCACGTTGGCCCGAGCTCCCCTGTCCTCCCCTAGGGTGCCACTGACACCGCCGTGATCTCCTCTTGCCTTTCCCCAGTTTCCCCTCTCGTTTGCTCTCGTTAGGTATTTCGCCGTGGCCGAGAACCGCCGTCCGCCATGGCCATTGCACGAGTAGCCACTGAGCTCCTCGGATTGACCCCGTGGCACATGCCCGCTCCTATGCATGCCCATGCCCAAGCCTTCAGCTCTTCTTCCGTGCCCGTGGAGCAACTCCCTCTCTGGCTCTCCATGCCAACGCACATGCCACACCGCGTCCATCGCGCCCGCCATTGCCATCACGCTCGCCACAGCCACCGCACCACTGTGCCCTGCGCGACACACATCCTGGCCGCGCGTCACACTCTCACTGGCTGCGCTCGCCCTATCTGTTGCCGCCTATCCCTTCGCTTACCTTGTGTCGCACCCCTGCCTCGCGCCGCGTCCTGTCGCGGCTATCTTCTGCCAGCCGCCCCCTCAGCCACGCCGGCCGCATCTTTGCCCTCCATCGTCGGTCGCTCGCCTCGCCTGCTGCTATGCGCTGCTCTACCACTGGTATGCTGTTGCGCCATGCCTTCGACACCGCGATGGACAAACATGGTGGAGGGATTGTCAATGGAGTACGAGGAGGAGGTGGCGGAGAAGGTGTGGAGAGGCAAGAGGTCTAGGGTGGCGTCAGCTGGCTGTGGTGGAGGTGATTATGCGAGAAGGAGCCGGAGCGGAAGGAGAGGTCACAATTGGAAAGAATCGCAAAAAATCATAACCCGGAGATCTCATTCCAAAAATGCTAATATCGATGGAGGGGTGATTTCCTTCAATAGGTGGAAAACATAGGAAATATTGGATGTTATCAAGGAAAGGAAAAATTTAGGAAAGTTAGGATGTTGAACTGATTTCTATGCAAATGGGGTTTTATTGTTTGGTAACTTGATATCAGTACCTGCTCATTTGTGAAGTGTCTGATTAGGAAAGAGTCACGCCCAATATGTGACCCTATCCAAAAGGAACTCGAAGGTCCCACCAAGGATAGACCCGCATATTGGAACGCTTTTGCAAGGTGGATATCATAACATCAACATTACATAATAGATGGGGATACATACAAGAGGCATACAATGCCACACGAATACAACATCATCATACAAGAGATCAACATCCGACTACGGATGATACATAAACAGAAACACAAACAATATCCACCCTGCTAGCCCAGGCTGCCGACCTGGAACCTATCCCCTGATCGAAGAAGAAGCAGAAGAAGAACTCCAAACAAGCAAACATCGCTCTCGCGTCAAGATCATCGCATAACCTGTACCTGCAACTGTTGTTGTAGTAATCTGTGAGCCATGAGGACTCAGCAATCCCATTACCATGGGTATCAAGACTAGCAAAGCTTAATGGGAGAGGAAGGGGTAAAGTGGTGAGGTTGCAGCAGCGACTAAGCATGATATGGTGGCTAACATACGCAAATGAGAGTGAGAAGAGAAGCAAAGGAACGGTCATGAAGCTAGCAATGATCAAGGGGTGATCCTGAACTCCTACTTACGTCAAACAGAACACAGAAACCGTGTTCACTTCCCGGACACCGCCGAGAAGAGACCATCATGGCTACACACGCGGTTGATGCGTTTTATTTTGGATCTGGTGTCAAGTTATCTACAACCGGACATTAACAAATTCCCATTTTCCACATAACCGCGGGCATGGCTCTCGAAAGTTTAAACCCTGCAGGGGTGTCCCAACTTAGCCCATGATAAGCTCTCGCGATCAACGAAGGATATTCCTTCTCCCAGGAAGACCCAATCAGTCTCGGAATCCCGGTTTACAAGACATTTCGACAATGGTAAAACAAGACCAGCAAAGCCGCCCGATGCGCCGACAATCCCGATAGGAGCTGCACATATCTCGTTCTCAGGGAAACACCGGATAGGTCAGCCTACGAGTAAAACCAGACCTCGAGTTGCCCCGAGGGGGCCCCGCAGTCTGCCCGATTCAGACCAGCACTTAGAGAAGCACTGGCCCGGGGGGGGGGGGGCTAAAATAAAGATGACCCTTGGGTTGGCCGACCCAAGGGAAGGGTATAGGTGGTGGTGAGGCAAATGGTAAAACCAAGGTTGGGCCTTGCTGGACAAGTTTTATTCAAAGCGAACTGTGAGGGGGGTCCCATAAATCACCCGACCACGTTAGGAACGCAAAATTCGGGAACATAACACCGGTATGACGGAAACTAGGGCGGCAAGAGTGGAACAAAACACCAGGCATAAGGCCGAGCCTTCCACCCTTTACCAAATATATAGATGCATTAATAATATAAGAGATATTGTGATAACCCAACATAACCCTGTCCACCATGGAGCAATATTCAACTTCACCTGCAACTAGCAACGCTATAAGAGGGGCTGAGCAAAGCGGTAACATAGCCAAACAACGGTTTGCTAGGAAGGGTGTCAAAGGTTAGAGGTTCATGGCAATTTGGGGAGGCTTGAAGAGCAAATGATAGGTAACGCAGCATAGCGATAGAACGAAGCAACTAGCGTAGCAATGATAGTAGTGAGATCCAAGGTGACGGTCATCTTGCCTGAAATCCCGCAAGGAAGAAGAACGAGTCCATAAAGAAGATGAAGCCACGAAGACGAACCAAGCGTAGACGAACGAATCCTCACGATCGCAACGAAACGGGAACTATCGAGAAGAAGCACACAACATGGTAAACATACCACACATAGACAAGACATGATGCACAACAAGCATGATGCATGACAAAGCTACATGAGGCTACCCATGGCAAGAGATGATGCAAACAAGAACAACACATCAAGGCAAGTTTAAATGAGGCCGGAAACAACATATAACAATTCCGGTAAGTCCTCATATGCAAATTTCGAAATTTTTCCAGATCTGAACAAACATTAAGTTGAAGTTGTTAAACAGCAAGTTAAAGAGCACCAAGAGGATCTACACGAAATTCTAGTCAAGTTACATATAAAGTTCATTTAATTCGGAGCTACGGCCTAGAAGATATGAGCAAAACAAGATAAACATGGCATTGATGCAAAATGCATACAAACATCAAGCAAACACCTCAAAACAAGGATGCAACATGATAATATGAAACTACATGCAAAATCAAACAAGTTTCATATAGAGCACACTCAAAACGGAGCAACGGTTCAACACACACACTCTATACAAGTCATAGCAACAATCTGTCCATAACAGCAACTAGGCATCTTACAAGCATCAAAACAACAAGCTACAGCACCCCAACATAAGAACAAAAGGCATGGGCATGAAGTACAGGTAAAGCATGACAAAACATGAACACTGGGCTATCTCCAGAAACAACTAGAACATGCTCAAAAGGACATGGTAAGATTGCAAATAATAACAGTTTCAGACTTTAGCAGAAATAACATCAGGTTGCAATGTTTAGAGCTATCAAACAACATGTTACAGGAACTTAACATGGCAAACAAAGGCATGGCATGAATCTACTAATGGCATAGAACAGGAGTCCCTTACTGACCTGAGCCAAAAGGGCACAGAAAATATGATGGCACCCATGTAAACATGGCAAGTTATATGACAGATTCATACATGGCAGGAACAACGATAAGTAGGCATGTTGGTGAGCTTGAACCACTCACCGCAAAGCAATACATGGCATGGCAAGGCAACCAACAGTAAGAAGACATGTTTGTGAAGCTAAACATGGCAAGAACAAGTTCATAGGGTGCATGGATCACTAGAAAAGCACATGGACAAAACTGAACTTCATGTTAATAGGTTGACAGCAACATTATTTAGCAACTTTGGAGCAAGATAACAACAAGCTAAAGCAGGCTATAAATGCAACCAGGGGCATCAATGGATAGAGCAAGACATGTATATCAAATCATCCTTAGTGAACATCTCCAGAATAATGCACGAAATGACTGGTAGAAGCAGGTTTACATGGCATCACAAAATAACAGATTCAGCCTAGCAAACAGTAACAGCAAGTACCCTACTTAACAAGCTTGATGCACTCACCACGCAACTCACAAAAATACATGGATAGCACCATTGGAAAGACGGCATGACATAGATCAAAACACATGTAGACATCAACCTCATAGGATGCACACATCAAACATGGCAAAAATGACAAATGAGCATGTTATAACAGTTTCAGCAGATTAACATCAACATGCACTCTTCCAACAGCATTTCGGGCAACAAGATGAGCTCAAATGAAAATGATGCAATGGAATGAAATGAAGTACTCGTCGAGACGAACAATCTGACATATTACACACACGAAACGGAGCAGTATGCAGAGAGTTATGATGCGATGAACATGGCATGATTATGCAAAAATTCGGGGACATTGTGAAAACGGGGGCAACCTCTGGATCTGCACGGACTTCGAGGCGAGGCGGAGAGCTCGCCGGAGAGGACGAGGGAGGGCCGGAGAGGACGCGGGGTAGGCGGATCCGGCGCGGAGGAGGTCGGAGGGGCCGGGGACGGCGGCGCGGGGCCGGGGCGGCGCCGGTCCGGCGGAGCCGAGGCGGGGGCGGCGCGGCTCTCGCGGCGGTGGCCGGCGGCGGGGCCGGGCTCCAGCGCGGGGAGGCGGGCGGCCGGAGCGGCGCCGGCTCGGGGACGCGCAGAGGCGGCACGGCGGGGCAGCGGGCCGGTGCCGGAGGCGGGCGGCGGCGGCCGGACTTCGGCGGGGCGGCGGAGGACGCGACGGAGGCGCGGGCGCGCCGGCGAGGCACGCCAGCGGGCGCGGAGATCGGGGCCCGATCTGGCCCGGGGCGGGCTCCCCGTGGGCCAGGCGGGCAGGCAGTGGAGGGGCGGCGGCGATGCCACATGGCGCTCGCCGATTGGCTGCGGGCAGCGGGCGGACGCGTCCGGTCCAGATCGGACGTGTCCAGCGGGCGAGAGGAGCGGGGCTAGGGTTTCGGGGGGAGAATTCATCCGCGAATTTCGGGGGAGGGGGTGTTTATATAGGTAGAGGGAGCTAGGAGATTCTAAATGAGGTGCGGTTTTCGGCTCGTGATCGAACGACCGAGAGCATGGAGGGGAGTTAGGTGGGTTTTGGACCACTTTGGAATGGGTGTTGGGCTGCAAACAAAAGAGGCTTTTACGGTTACCCGGTTAACCATTGGAGTACCAAACGACCTCCAAATGGGACGAAACTTGACAGGCGGTCTACCGGTGGTATACCAAGGCCGCTTGGCAAACGTCGGGCCATTCTGAGAAAGTTTAACACCCGCTCACAACAAGAGATGGAAGGGGAACGCCGGAGGACATAGGAGTGTCGGATTGCAAAACGGACAACGGGGAAAATGCTCGGATGCATGAGACGAACACATATGCAAAATGAGATGCACATGACGACATGATATGAAATGCAAAAGATGACATGGCAAAGTGCAACACGCAAGCAAATGACATGGCAACGGCGGCGAATAACTGGCGGACACCTGGCGCATCGAATCCGGGGCGTTACAGAAAGTTTGCAAATGTTAAGAAACTATTTATCGGTAGGAAAGTTTGTGACGTGTATGTTATTTGTTTCCTAAAACAAATTTCAATAATGAGAGAAATCGATTGATTTAGATAAGTTAGGAAAGTTAGATTCAAATCTATTATTTGTTTCTTAAAAATTTGTTATTTGTTTCCTAAGACAAATTGAACCAATAAAATGAATCGATTGATATGAATAATTTAAGGAAGTTAGACCCGTGATTTGTTATACGTTAGGCAAGTCCTGGTTGTAATAAAGAGTGGAGAGAAAATAAACCGATGGACCAGGATGGGAGGGGGTGGTGGGAGGAGAGACGAAAAAACCCCAGCAAAAATAAACTGTGGAGACTATTAACCAACTGATCCATTAGGAGTAGATATTAGCACTAACCTAGGTTAAACTAATTAAGTTTAAACCTAAACTAGGTTAATTAGCCGGGCGGGGCCCGCATGTCATAGACCCAGGGGAGGTCAAATCCCCTGCTCAACCGGGGCTAAACCACCGGCATTTAGCCGCCGGCAGCAGCAGACACGGCGGAGGGCTCGGGCTTGCTCCTCCGGCATCCAAATGGACGGCGGAGAGCGGCTACGGGGAGCTGATGCTCACCCGCATCCGTTGCGGCAAGCAGCAGCAGCTAGGGCCGCCGAAGATGACAGCCATGAGCTCAGCAGTGGCGGCCGGAGCTCGGGCGTGCCTGGTTTGGCGCTAGGATGCATGGCAGGGGACGCGGAGAGGTGTTGCAGGCTCCTGGGGGTGTGGCGAACGCGGTGACGCGCTCGGGTTCGAGCCCGCGTGGCTGTGGCCACGACGGCGTTGTGCAGAGGAGGCGACGTGTGTGGGTGCGGGTGGCGCGGCGGCTACGGAGAGTGGCAGAGAGAACGAAGAGGGTGGGGACGGTCAGTGGCTCACAGCAAGCATGAAGAGCGGGTCGGCGAGCTCGGGGAGGGGCTGATGGAGACGGGAGGTCACCGGCGATCTCGGTGGCCGAACGATGAAGACGAGGTCGGGGACGACGTTTTGGGGCGTCCGACATCGAGCGAGTAGACGTGGAGGACGAGGGCGTCGAGGCGGAGGCCATGGACACGTAGGCAAGGCGAGGGAGGGCATGTGGGCATGGCTACGGCGAGCGATGGCGACGGTGGCGCCCGGATGGGGCTCGGGGAGGAGCTACAGAGGAGGAGAGGGAGCAGCGAGTGGTGGAGAGGGAGCAGGGGCATCGGGGCGTCTCCGTGGCACGCCTGGGGGATCGAGGATGCGCGGCTGAAGCAGGAGGTGGCAAGGCGTCGTCGGCGCGCTTGCCACGCACCTGTCTGTCCTCCTAGAAGGAGGAAGACGACAGGGGGAGGGCTGCTGGGCTAGGCTAACAGGTGGGTTGCCAGCTGGGCCGGCCAGGTAAGTGGCCCAGGTAAGATTCTCTCTCCCTCTTTTATTTATTGTTTCTGTTTTCTATTTCTCTGTAACTTCTGAGCTTTATTCAAAATACCAAAACGTTTCCAAAAATCCTGAAAATAGTTGTGGGCTCTGTTAGGATTATTCCTAACAGCCCACACTTAAGTTCGAATTAATTAAGCACGTAAAATAATATATAGCATTTAAATGCCCAATTGCAAATAGCATATGCTTTAATTCAGTGACCTTAGGTGTCCTAGAAAAATGTGAATCAATTTTTGGCAGAGGTTCTAACCCAAGACAAAAATGATGGTAAGGGCATTTCAGGTTCATTGAAAATGATTTTATGTTGAACCTATTTGATTTGATCTGGTGCTAGGGTTTGATCAGCCCCCATTTCAATTTTTCATAGAATTTAGACATGATGCATGGAGGCTAAAGCAAGGACAGGCAAGGCCTGGACTGGGGCTGTGACAGGTATATATATCGTGGCCCGTCGTTTGGAAATTCCTTCAAACAGTTGAGCCTGCACCGCCAGTGTTGCCGCCCCTTGGTCTCCGAATCATCGCCGTCTCCACCTGTGCGCTGTCATCGCCGGTCACCGCCGCCGTCAACGGAAATCCCCCCGCCGTTGCAGCCGTAGCGAGCCATCACCAAGCTAGGGTATGGTTCGAACCCTTTGTGCAAATTCCATTATCCAATTCAATGCACAAAGTTTTTGCCTGTATTCTTGCCACGATTGAAAGCTTCCTATCCACACAAAAGTTCCTTTAGAATAGATTTGATGCAAAATCTTAGGGTTAGGTTTCCACCGAGCTCATCTCGGACCAACCAAAATGAAGTTTTCATTCCCACCGATTGACCATGGCCATTGCACTAAGTACAACTCGGTCTGACCGAAGCATACTGACCGGTGAGACCAAAAGCAATTTCTTAGAGAAACCCTAGCATCTTGGAGTCACCGAACTACAGCTCGGCCTGACCGATACTGCATGTTTACTCTGTTAAGTGCTTTGGTGTCACCGAGATTATCATATCGGTAGCTCCAAAATGCTTTCTGCAGACAACTAAAATTAAGATTTTGTCTCAACTTTTGCAAAAACAAGCTGTTTTTTATGCTCATCAGCTACCCATATCCATCTATTCACAAGGTCAGTTTGCAGAGATGTCTGAAGCTAGTGAAAGTCAGAACAGATCAGAGGAACACGTCAACCTCAGTGAGGGCACTAGTCCAAGCAGCAGCTATGATGAGGGCAGTAGAAGCACCCCTAGCAACTTGCCTAAAGCTGCTACCAGATAGAGGAAGAAGAGAAATTCTGACAGTGAGGATGAAGACTTTGTAATTGACGAAGAAGTAACCTCAAAGAAGGAAGTCCTTTAGAAGGAATTTGCTGCAGCTGCTACCACCAAGCCTATCCTCCAGAAAAAATCTCCTGCCAGGAGAGCTCCTATGTCAAAAGTAAGACAGTCAACTGTGCCTCAAGAAACTATGAAGGTCACTCTTGAACAATCTAATGATGAGAGTGGTGATAGAAAGAAGAAGAAGAGGGCCAGAACAACCACTGCTAAGGTTCTTGGCAAACCTTCCATGAGGGAAGAAGATGAGGAGGACGAAGTGCAAGCAGAAGCACCACCTGCCAAGTCTTAGAAGTTAATGGCCGATGCCACTAAGACTGGTGCTGCTCCCTCCAAGCCTAATACGTCTCCAACATATCTATAATTTTTGATTGTTCCATGCTATTATATTATGTATTTTGGATGTTTTATATGCATTGATATGCTATTTTTATAATATTTTTGGGACTAACTTATTAACCTAGAGCCCAGTGGCAGTTTCTGTTTTTTCCTTGTTTTTGAGTTTTACAGAAATGGAATATCAAACGGAGTCCAAACGGAAAAAAACTTTTGCGATGATTTTTCTTGGACCAGAAGACACCCATGTAACTTGGAGAGAGGGCCAGAAGATCCCCGAGGAGGCCACAAGCCTCAGGGGCGCGCCCTGGGGGGGGGAGGGGGCGCCCTGAGGGCTTGTGGGCCCCTTGGAGTCCCCTAACCCTAAAACCAGCTCTATAAATTCCCAAATATTCCCAAACCACCAGAAGCGTCCACCAAAATACTTTTCTGCTACCGTAACCTTGTGTTCCCGTGGATCCCATCTTGGGGCCTTTTCTGGCACCGTGTTGGAGGACTTCTACATCAACCCTATTGCCCTTCCGATGAAACGTGAGTAGTTTACCACAGACCTACGGGTCCATAGCTAGTAGATAGATGGCTTCTTATGTCTCTTTGATCTTCAATACAATGTTCTCCTTGATGTTCTTGGAGTTCTATCCGATGTAATCTTCTTTTGTGGTGTGTTTGTCGAGATCCGACGAATTGTGGATTTATGATCAGATTATCTATGAATATTATTTGAGTCTCTTATGAATTCTTATATGCATGATTTGATATCTTTATTTCTCTTTGAATTATCGATTTGGTTTGGCCAACTAGATTGGCTCTTCTTGCAATGGGAGTGGTGCTTAGTTTTTGGTTCAATCTTGCGGTGTCCCCACCTAGTGACAAAGTAGGGGTAGCGAGGCACGTATTGTACTGTTGCCATCAAGGTTATAAATATGGGGTTTTCATCATATTTATTGAGTTTATCCCACTACATCATGTCATCTTACTTAAGGCGTTACTCCGTTCTTATGAACTTAATACTCTAGATTCATGCTGGATAGTGGTCGATGTGTGTAGTAATAGTAGTAGATGTAGGCAGGAGTTGGTCTAATTGACATGGACGTGATGCCTATATTCATAATCATTACCTTGGATATTGTCATAACTTTGCGCTTTTCTATCAATTGCTTGACAGTATTTTGTTCACCCACCGTATGTTTTCTTTCAAGAGAGAAGCCTCTAGTGAAACCTATGGCCCCCGGGTCTATTTTCCATCATATATTTTTATATCTATAAACCAAAAAAAACAAATGCCTTGCTGCAATTTATTTACTTTTATAGTGTTTTATGTTTTAGTAATCTTTTATATCTATCTCTATCAGATCTCATCCTTGCAAGTCACCGTGAAGGGATTGACAACCCCTTTATCGTGTTGGGTGCAAGTGTTTGATTGTTTGTGCAAGTGCATAGATTGGACACTTGCGTGTACCTCCTACTAGATTGATACCTTGGTTATCAAACTGAGGGAAATACTTATCTCCACTTTGCTCCATCACCCTTTCCTCTTCAAGGGAAAAACCAACGCAAGCTCAAGAAGTAGCAAAGCCCAAGCCCAAGATTGCCCCCAAGACTTCTGCTCCAAAGAGATCAACCAGGAACATTCTTGCTGCAGAGAAGAACAAGGCCCCAGTGCTAGAAGTTCAAGAATATGAGGATCCCCAAATACTCAGGAAATTGAAGCCAAATATTCTAGACCACAATGATGATCATCCAGTAGCTGAGAACATGAAACTGAGAAAGGATGCAGGTTTGAGATTATGGAGGAAGACTGATCCATATGCCACAAGGAGGAGGACTGCTGTTGATTACCGTTTCCACACCAGAGAACGACAGAACTTCTATGAGACTGTGTTGCTTGACAAGAAGCCCATTGTGTGTGACATGAAGTGGGTTGACTGGAAATATATTGATGCCAATAAGGATTACTTTCCCCACGTTCATGAGAGCTTCAGGCTGAATGGAGTTGATGGTTTTGTTGGACAAGAGCTCACCAAGTGGAACGATGAGATGGTGATGCAATTTTACTCCACTGCACACTTCTATCCAGATGCGAAGATAGTGTGGATGAGTGAGGGCACCAGGTACCAGTCATCAATCTCTGAGTGGGCTGAGCTCATCAATGCTCCAAAAGAAGATGAAGATGATATTGATGTATATGGCAAACCTAGGAAGGATCACAACTCTATGGTCCACATGTACAAGCCCATTCCTGAAGCTGCATTGGATACTCACAAGTTTGGCTCCATATACTATCTGCTAGCTGGACTGGCCACCACAAATACCATACTAAGGCATACCCTATTTCCAAAGTCTGGAGATCATAGGATGATACATGGTCACTCCATCAACCCGCTGCATCTGTTTGATGTTCCCCAAAAGTTCAAGGTCAGGAGTTTGATAGTTGAGACAGTCAAGAGGACAGCTGCTGACCAAAAGAGGTCATGTGGATATGCTCCACATATCAGGTGTTGATCAATTCCAAGGTTGGAACTGGACCATATCTACTTGACAAAGAGCATTTACCTCTTCGGCCAGATTTTGAGGACAATGAAGTTGTCATGGATGCTTCACATCCTACTTCAGCTGAGGCCCATGAGAAGATTGAGAAGGCAAAGGCTCCCAAAGAAGAAAGTGCTCCATATGCATCTATTGTGAATCTCAATACTAAAAAAGATCAGCTCACATATCTGCTAGAAGCTACCCGGAGGATTGAGAAGAGTTTGGCCAACTTGACTAAGAATTAGGAGAGCTTAGAAAGGATTGTTGAGGATAAAATGTACAACCTTGATGTCAAGGTCACTAAGATTCAAACTATTGTTGAGAATCTAAAAGATGATGGTGAGAACAGAGATGACAAACCTACTACAGATAGATTCCAGATAGTGCCAAGGGCACAGAGGTCTTCTGCTGATCCAGTTGCAGACTTGAGGCCTGCTCATTCTGCTCCTGCCACCATAGCCACAATTTCTCCTCTAGTGTCAACTCCACTAGCTCCACAGACATCACTTGAAGCATTTGCCGATGGACTTCTCTCAATGCCGTCTACACACGCCGAAGCTACAAGCCAGAAGACCCCTTCAGGAGCTCCCAGATATCGTGCCTAGAGTGTCGTATAGCACTATATATTTTGAAACTTGTTGGTAACTTGTTGCCAAAGGGGGAGAAAGTGTATAGATCAAAAGCTTCGAGATAGATAGATAGAGAGAGAGAGAGTCTTTTGCTTTTTTTGGTTTTTCATTTGCCTTGCTACTTTGGTTGGTTGTTGCTACTTGATGCTACATGTGTGTTATGCTCGTGAGATACCTTGTATGACCATGTGCTTGATCATACTATGATTAATGTGTGCTTGCATATCTATCTCTATGATTGTTTGTGTATGATCAATCCCTTTTATCTTTGGTGATGAGTGCATGTTATTTAACTCTTATCATTTTGTGCTCTCCACCAAGATGTATGTGACATGGAAGTGACCCATAATCCTAATCGATTGTGCATTTGCATTCAAATACAAATTTTAAATAATGCAAAAATTTAGGGGGAGCTCCTGCTTATCATATACTTCTCAAAGTGATGATATAATTCATTCATCTTATCATTTGTCGAAGCTTTGATCTATATGTTGTCATCAATTACCAAAAAGGGGGAGATTAAAAGTGCAATTAATCCCCGGGTGGTTTTGGTAATTCATAAAAAATATATAGCTCATTGAACTAATATCCATTCAAGATTAATATTTCAGGAAGTTCAATGAATGGCATGTCATGGACTAGAAATGTGGACCCCTCAAAATGCTAAGGATACATATTGGCAAAAAGCTCAAGACTCTTCATTTCTATTTTAGTGATCCAAGATCACATTGGGTCCATAGGAAAGCCAATACTACTAAAAGGGGATGAGGTGTTGCTTAATGGCTTGCTTTCTCAAATGCTTAGTGATATTGCTCCAAATACCCTCAACCACTTTCTCCATTCAAATATGTCAAAATCTCAAACTCCAACTCGGCCTCACCGATTCTTTCTGTCCGGCACCACCGAGTTCACATGACATAGCCACTGCCAGAAACCCTAACAGTTCGGTCTCACCGAGATGGCCTTGCCAACACTCTGTGACTTGTTGAATTTATTTCGGTCTCACCGAGTTATGCAATCGGTCTCACCGAGTTGGCTTGACATTCTCTCTGTTGCCTTATTGCTTCACTTTGGTCTCACCGAGTTGATGCAATCGGTGCCAGCGAGTTAATGTTTTCCCTGAGCCCTAGCACATTGGTCCCACCAATTTGTTCCAGTCGGTCCCACCGAGATTCCTAACGTTCACATTTTGAACTAATCGGTCTCACCGAGTTCATCTATTTGGTCTGACCGAGTTGGGTCAAATGTGTGTAACGGTTGGATTTTGTGTGGAGGCTATATATACCCCTCCACCCCTTCACTTGGGAGCCTCCGTCAAGTTGTGGAGTTGAACCAAGAAGTTTGTAAGGGCAAGGAGATCGCCTACTTCGTGAAGATCTGCCCAAGTGAGGCAAATCCTTCATGGGTGATGGCCATGGTGGGATAGACAAGGTTGCTTCTTCATGGACCCTTCATGGGTGGAGCATTCCCTGGACTTGCGCAACCATTACCCTTCATGGTTGAAGTCTGCATCAACGTGAACGTACGATAGCACCACCTATCGGAACCACGCCAAAAATCTCTGTGTCTTCATTGTGTTTGCACTCTTCAAACCTTTCCCTTTAGATTCATATGCAATGTTCTACTTTCCGCTGCTACACTCTTAGAATTGCATGTGTAGGTTGATCGCTCGACTTGTGCTAATTGCTAAAATCTGCCCACAACTAAAATTGGGAAAAGGTTAGATTTTTATTTGGTCAAGTAGTCTAATCACCCCCCTCTAGACCTACTTTTGATCCTACACATACTCAAGGACATGGACGCCAACCATGACGAAAATGCGATATCTAAGTGTTACTGGACCAAGGTACTCCGTAAGGATGCCGAGGGCAAGCCTCCTCGCTGAAACCCTCGTCGTAAAGGAACTGGCCCTCGTTGTAAAGCCTTGAGTTTCTAGCTTTCTAACATGAACCGTAGCGGTAAGATATTTCGGGGGGGTCTGAGAAGGAAGCGCACGAGCAGAGATATATTTCAGGGCCTACAGTGGGGACGCAGAATGAGGACTAAGAAAGAATGATACTATGATTTGACTAGCTTGGACCGTAAAACTCGCACCTAGCACATCGGCATCTACGGTAATTCAATTCCGTCATCACTGATTATAGTCATATTGGGTAACTATCCATGTTAATTCCTCATGCGGGGTCCGATGGGTGATGGTGGTGCTTCTGTACCTCATGAATGACACATTTTTTCTGTTAACGTTTAAAGCTACAAGAGATGGGACAAGATTGACGGTGTATTTTGCGACACATGAGTGAAAGCAAATTTTATCCCTTTGTGGTTTTGGTAATTCATGTCAACCTACATGTTGTTGGACTAACGTTTTTCTCAAGTATATTTCAGGAAAGGTTCAACCTAGGCAAGTACATGGATGGAGATGTGGACCCCTCAAGCTACAAAGGAAATGGTTTGGTGATACGTCTCCAAAGTATCTATAATTTTAATTGTTCCATGCTATTATAGTATCAACCTTGGATGTTCTATATGGAATTACAAGCAATTATATATCATTTTTGGGACTAACATATTAACTTAGTGCCTAGTGCCAGTTGCTTTTTTTCTTCTGTTTTTGGTTTTTTAGAATATCGGTACCAAACGAAGTCCAAATGCCACGAGACTTTTTGGAGATTTTTTTGGATAAAATAGACACTAGAAGCTTTGGGAGATAGCCAGAGGACGAAGGAGGTGGCCTTGAGCCATCAAGGCGCGCCTAGAGGGGTAGGCGCGCGCCCACTTTTGCTCCGTTTGACCTAATTCTGCCTCTATAAATTATCTAAAATCGGGAAACCAATAGAGAGCCACCCAAAATACTTTTTCCACCGCCGCATGTTCTGGTGGCTGTTTTGAGGAAGATATAAGGAGGTTTATGTGTGATAGAGCATATCGTATCACGGGGTTTGGATGCACCAGCGAAGTTTGCACCAACTCTCAAGGTGAGAAAGGGCAATTCACGGTACCGAAGAGGCTATCAATGATGGAAGGGTGAGAGTGCGTATAATCCATGGACTCAACATTAGTCAAAAAGAACTCATATACTTATTGCAAAAATCTACAAGTCATCAAAAACCAAGCACTACGCGCTTGCTCCTAGGGGGATAGATTGGTAGGAAAAGACCATCGCTCGTCCCCGACCGCCACTCATAAGGATGCACAATCTAAGAACACCTCGTGTTTCAAATTTGTTACACAACTTTTACCATACGTGCATGCTACGGGACTTGCTAACTTGAACACAAGCATTCTTTAAATTCATAATCACCCAACTAGCATGACTCTAATATCACTACCTCCATATCTCAAAACAATTATCAAGTATCAAATTGATCATAGCATTCAATTCACTTCCTATGATAGTTTTTATTATACCCAACTTGGATGCCCATCATTCTAGGACCAATTTTATAACCATAGCAAATACCATGATGTTCTAAGAGACTCAAAATAATATAAGTGAAGCATGAGAGATTAACAATTTCGAAAAAATCAAGCCACCGCCGTGCTCTAAAAGATATAAGTGAAGCACTAGAGCAAAAACTATCTAGCTCAAAAGATATAAGTGAAGCACATAGAGTATTCTAATAAATTCCAATCAAGTGGGTTTCTCCCAAAAGGTGTGTACAGCAAGGATGATTGTGGTAAACTAAAAATCGAAGACTAATATCATACAAGACGCTCCAAGCAAAACACATATCATGTGGCGAATAAAAATATAGCTCCAAGTAAAGTTACCGATAGACGAAGACGAAAGAGGGGATGCCTTCCAGGGCATCCCCAAGCTTAGGCTTTTGGTTATCCTTGAATATATTGGGGTGCCATGGGCATCCCCAAGCTTAGGATCTTGCCACTCCTTATTCCATAGTCCATCAAATCTTTACCCAAAACTTGAAAACTTCACAATACAAAACTCAACAGGAAATCTCATAAGCTCCATTAGTGCAAGAAAGAAAAACCAGCACCTAAGGTACTGTAATGAACTCATTCTTTATTTATATTGGTGTTAAACCTACTGTATTTTAACTTCTCTATGGTTCATACCACTTAATACTAGCCATAGATGCATCAAAATAAGCAAACAACACACGAAAAACAGAATCTGTCAAAAACAGAACAGTTTGTAGCAATCTGTAACTCTTGAATACTTCTAGAACTTTAAAAATTCTACAAAAATAGGAAGTGCTGGAAAATTTGTCTATTGATCTATATCAAAAATAATCAACGCAAAATAACGTTTCTATGAATTACTAAAATTATTTTCGTGCATGCAAAGTTTATGTTTTTCAGCAGAATCAAATTAACTATCACCATAGGTTATCCTATAGGTTCTACTTGGCACAAACACTAATTAAAACATGAAAACACATGTAAACAGAAGGTAGATGAAAAATTTATTACTAAACAGAAGCAAAAACAAAAAAAAAGATAAAAGTGGGTTGCCTCCCAACTAGCGCTATCGTTTAACGCCCCTAGCTAGGCATAAAAGCGAGGATAGATCTAAGTAGTGCCATCTTTGACACTCAGAAAGAAAAGAGCAAATTTCCTTTCTATGGCATTCATCCTTCTATTTTGGGAAAGCACATTGCCATTAATGTAGGAAGTAAGATTAAGCACATTACGTAAATTTGCATCTAAGCTAGCCTTCATCTCTTTGATAATTTCGTTTTGATAAAAGCATAAGAGGGTGGTAGATTCAACCTTATCATTCATGGGGTGCCCAAATATAGTTCTCATTCTTTCATAGGTACCTATAGCACCCCTTAAAGAAAACCTCCTTCAAAAATAGAATCTAGAACTTGCTTGAAGGAAGCAGGTAAGCCAACATAGAAACCTTTTAAGTAAACCTCAATTTGATATTGTGGCACATAGCTAGCCCGAATCCTTAATAACCTATCCCAAGCATCTTTTAAAGACTCATCAAGTAAATAACGAAAAATTCCAGAAACAACTTCATCAAAATTATTCAAACTCTCATTGGTGACACGAGTGGGTCTTTCCATAGCATCATTATTTATGAGCTTAGAGAGGATAGAGGGACTATCCAAGGTACTAAAACCCTGGAAAGGACCCTTAATTAGTTCTTTTTGATTCGGCCATGGCAACGGGAAGGCAAGTGGTAAAGAGAGGGAAGATTGGGAAAGAGAGAATGAATAAAACGGCAAGGGTGTAGTGGGGGAGAGGAAAACGAGAGGCAAATGGTAAATAATGTAAATGCGAGGGAGATGAGTTTGTGATGGGTACTTGGTATGTCTTGACTTGAGCGAAGACCTCCCCGGCAACGGAGCCAGAAATCCTTCTTGCTACGTCTTGAGCTTGCGTTGGTTTTCCTTGAAGAGGAAAGGGTGATGCAGCAATAGTAGCGTAAGTATTTCCCTCAGTTTTTGAGAACCAAGGTATAAATCCAGTAGGAGGCTCCTTAGAAGTCACACGCACCTACACAAACAAACAATAACTCGCAATGAACGCAATAAAGGGGTTGTCAATCCCTTCAAGGCCACTTGCGAAAGTGAGATCTGATAGAGATAATATGATAAGATAAATATATTTTTGGCATTTTATGATATAGATTGGAAAATTAAAGATGCAAATAAAAGTAGATTGAAAGATTTATATGATAAGAGATAGACCCGGGGACCATAGGTTTCACTAGTGGCTTCTCTCAAGATAGCATAAGTATTACGGTGGGTGAACAAATTACTGTCGAGCAATTGATAGAAAGCGAATAATTATGAGATTATCTAGGAATGATCATGTATATAGGCATCACATCCGTGACAAGTAGACTGACTCTTGCCTGCATCTACTACTATTACTCCACACATCGACCGCTATCCAGCATGCATCTAGAGTATTAAGTTCGTAAAGAACAGAGTAACGCATTAAGAAAGATGACATGATGTAGAGGGATAAACTCATGCAATATGATGTAAACCCCATCTTTTTATCCTCGATGGCAACAATACAATACGTGCTTTGCTGCCCCCACTGTCACTAGGAAAGGAAACCGCAAGATTGAACCCAAAGCTAAGCACGTCTCCCATTGCAAGAAAGATCAATCTAGTGGGCCAAACCAAACTGATAATTCAAAGAGACTTGCAAAGATAATTTAATCACACAAAAAAGAATTCAGAGGAGATTCAAATATTTCTCATAGATAAAATTGATCATAAACCCACAATTCATTGGATCTCGACAAACACACCGCAAAAAGAGTTACATCGAATAGATCTCCAAGAAGATCAAGGAGAACTTTGTATTGAGATTCAAAGAGAGAGAAGAAGCCATCTAGCTAATAACTATGGACCCGAAGGTCTATGGTAAACTACTCACAACTCATCGGAGAGGCCTTAGATATGATGTAGAGGCCCTCCATGGTCGATTCCCCCTCTGGCAGAGCGCCGACGAAGGCTCCAAGATGGGATCTCACGGATACAGAAGGTTACGGCGGTGGAATTAGGTTTTTATGGTCGCTTCTGATGTTTTCGGGGTACATGGGTATATGTAGGAGGAAGAAGTAGGTCGGTGGACGCTCGAGGGGCCCATGAGGGTGGGGGGCGCGCCCACCTGTAGGGGGTGCCCCGGGCACCCTCGTGGCCGCCTCCCTTGTTTCTTGACTTCCACTCCAAGTCCTCTGGATCATGTTTGTTCCAAAAAGATCGCTCCCGAAGGTTTCATTCTATTTGGACTCCGTTTGATATTCCTTTTCTTTGAAACACTGAAATAGGCAAAAAAAACAGCAATTCGGGCTGGGCCTCCGGTTAGTAGGTTAGTCCCAAAAATGATATAAAAGTGTAAAATAAAGCCCATAAACATCCAAAACGGGTATTATAATAGCATGGAACAATCAAAAATTATTGATACGTTGGAGACGTATCATGTTCCTGTTCTAGCGAGGTCCAATCTAGAGGCCTTTTCCGGCACTCTGCCGGAGGGGGAATCAATCGCGGAGGGGCTCTACATCAACCTTGCTGCCATTTCGATGATGTGTGAGTAGTTTAGCACGGACCTACAAGTCCATGGTTAGTAGCTAGATGGCTCTCTCTCTCTCTCTCTCTCTCTCTCTCTCTCTCTCTCTCTCTCTCTCTCTCTCTTTCTCTGACCTTCAATACAATGTTCTCCTCGATGTTCTTGGAGTTCTATTCGATGTAATCACTTTTTGCGGTGTGTTTGTTGGGATCCGATGAATTATGAGTTTATGAGCAGATTATCCATGAATACTATCTGAGTCTTCTCTGAACTCTTTCATTCATGATTATTATAGCTTTGTATTTCTCTCCGATGTATTGATTTGGTTTGTCCAACTAGATTGATTTTTCTTGCAATGGGAGAGGTGCCTAGTTATGGGTTCGATCTTGCGGTGCTCAATCCCAGTGATAGAAAGGAACATGACACATATTTGTATAGTTTCCATTAAGGATAAAAAGATGGAGTTTATTCATGCGTGAGTTTACTTTGTCTACATCATGCCATCTTGCTTAAGGTGTTACTCCGTTCTTTATGAACTTAATACTCAAGATGCATGATGGATAACGGTCGATGTATGGAGTAATAGTAGTAGATGCAGGCAGGAGTCGGTCTACTTTTCTCGGACATGATGCCTATATACACGATCATTGCCTTGGATGTCATCATGATTATTTGATTTTCTATCAATTGCCCAATAGTAATTTGTTTACCCGCCGTTTGCTATTTTCAAGAGAGAAGCCTCTAGTGAAAACTATGCCCCCCGGGTCTAATTTTATTATATATTAAAATCCGAAAATGCCTTGCTGCAATTTTTCTTTACTTAATCGTTAAGGGATTGACAACTTGGGTGCAAGTATTTGTTATTTTCTGTGCAGGTACTCCTAACGAGGTGTTGCGTGATTGTCCTACTAGGATTATAACCTTGGTTCTTAACTGATGGAAATATTTATCTCTACTATACTGCATCATCCCCTCCTCTTCAGGGAAATCCCAACGCAGCTCACAAGTAGCATTTGACAAAGCTTCAAGACTCTATATTTTTGGTAAAGTGATCAGAGATCACATTGAGTCCATAGGAAAGCCAATAATATTAAAAGCGGATGAGATTTTGATCATGAGTCATTTGCTCAAAGTGCTTAGAGATATTGCTCCAAAAATCTCAACCACACCATCATAATCCTATCTATCCAAAATTAAACCATTCCAATCTGGACCCACCGAGATACACTCTTGATAGAGCCACTACATAAATGCTAGAAACTCGGTCTCACTGAGATGACATTAATTCCCACCGAAGTGCACTGGCAACCTTTCTGTAACCTACCGCTTTCATTTCGGAATTTCCTAGTCAAATCGATCGGTGTCATTGAAGCTTGGACAATGCTTAGGTCATCATCAATCGGTCCCACCGAGTGGATTCATCTGGTCTCACTAAAACGTCTGAAGTTCAAATCTTTTGCACTACTCGGTCTCACCGAGTGGTTTCACCCGGGCCCACTGAGTTGTGAATAAATGCTTGTAATGGCTAGATTTTTGGTGATGGCTATATATATATACCCCACCCACACCACCTACTCTCAAAGAGAGCAACCAGGACAAAACTACCACTTCCCATACCATTTTCTGAGAGAGAACCACCTACCCCTGTGTTGAGATCAAGAGATTCCACTCCAACCATTTGATCCTTGATTTCTATCCCCCTAAAGTTGCTTCCAACTTAAATCCTACTTCCACACCATGCTAAATCTCTAAGAGAGTGATTGAGTGTTGAGGAGACTATCTTTTGAAGGACAAGATCAAGGAGTTTATCGTCAACAACATCTATTATCTTTTGGAGAGTGGTGTCTCCTAGATTGGTTAGGTGTCACCTGGGAGCCTCCAAATCATGTGGAGTTCAACCAAATAGTTTGTAAGGGCAAGGAGATCGCCTACTTCGTGAAGATCTACCCCGAGTGAGGCTAGTCCTTCGTGGGCGGAAGCCATGATGGCATAGACAAGGTTGCTTTCGCGTGGACCTTTCATGGGTGGAGCCCTCTATGGACTCACGCAGCCTTAATCCTCCGTGGGTTGAAGTCTCCATCAACATGGATGTACGATAACACCACCTATCGGAACCACGCCAAAAATCACCATGTCTTCATTGCGTTTGATCTTCGGTCTCTATGTCAGGACCCCGACTCAAAGGCACACAGATCTAGCATGTATCACCTCATATCACTTTGTGGCCTCACGCACGGTATTCCCACGGGTGTTGCCTTACCAGGCCCCGGACTGTTTGCGCCTTTTGGCACACGTATATGATAGTGTTGCTAGCATCCATATGACAAGGAGCCCGGGCTGACATGGCTAGTCGTGAACCCAAAGTGGCACTAACTTATAGGGACAGGCATACATGACCCAACAACAAACGTGTCGGTCAACAGCGAGCGAATCCGGGCTGTAGCAGCTGGGCTAGCAGGACTCCAGATAATCTGGGCTGTAGCAGGCTAACAGGACTCCGGTAGACACCTCGTGACATTTCCTCGAAGGGATAGACACAGGAACGAAGAAGGACACATGCCGGCCAGCCTAAGTGTTCTAGAGCAATAGCAAGCTACCGTGGCTCAGTGGAAGCACTAGGAGACATTTCCCGGTAAGAGAGGCTATCAAGGATAAACAACTAGGTTGTAAGATCCCACACATACCAAGCATTTCAATAACATACGCACAATATGCTCGATATATGCAAATACAACATGGCATCACAACATGACTCTACGACTCAAGTATTTTATTCAATAGGTTCCGAGGAGCGAGATATTACAATCATGGGTCGTGTCGGTGTCAAAACCGGCGGATCTCGGGTAGGGGGTCCCGAACTGTGCGTCTAGGCGGATGGTAACAGGAGACAAGGGACACGATGTTTTTACCCAGGTTCGGGCCCTCTCGATGGAGGTAAAACCCTACTCCTGCTTGATTGATATTGATGATATGGGTAGTACAAGAGTAGATCTACCACGAGATCAAGGAGGCTAAACCCTAGAAGCTAGCCTATGGTATGATTGTTTTTCGTCCTATGGACTAAAACCCTCCGGTTTATATAGACACCGCAGAGGGCTAGGGTTACACAGAGTCGGTTACAATGGTAGGGGATCTACATATCCGTATTGCCAAGCTTGCCTTCCACGCCAAGGAAAGTCCCATCCGGACACGGGACAAAGTCTTCAATCTTGTATCTTCATAGTCTTGGAGTCCGGCCAATGATGATAGTTTGGCTATCCGGACACCCCCTAGTCCAGGACTCCCTCAGTAGCCCCTGAACCAGGCTTCAATGACGACGAGTCCAGCGCGCATATTGTCTTTGGCATTGCAAGGCGGGTTCCTCCTCCGAATAATTCATAGAAGATTGTGAACACCAGGATAGTGTCCGGCTCTGCAAAATAAATTCCACATACCTCCGTAGAGAGAATAATATTTGCACAAGTTCAATCTACTGACGTATTTCGTGGCGTGACGTCACACCACGGCCAAGCCCTTACTCGAATCGTTTTTATTATTCCACCTCAGTGCGTTTAGCGAAGCGGTTTCCTTGGCACGTCTTGTCGAAGCAGAGATCGTGTCCCTTTATTCCGGGAATATCATCAATACGGATGTGGGTAACCCAACCGCGCCATTGATTGTGGCGCTTTGGAGATAAGCGAGTTTTACCAGGTTGGCGGGGACGCATAGTCTCGTCCGCCCATATATAAGGGGATAAGGATCCACCTTTCTACCTACGCCTTCTTCCTCCTTTGCTTATCCATCTCCACGCACTCGATCTCCAGCGCCCAAGTCCGCACATCTCACCTCAACCTTCTACAGCCATGTCCGGAGCGGGAGGCAAGTGGATGGCCTCCTCCATTACGGAGGGGCGCATCAAGAAGCTGCGCAGCACCAGATATTTGTCTAGCGATATCGCGCACCGGCTCCCCAATGAGGGGCAGCTCATCCCTACCCCCAGGCCCCATGAGAGGGTGGTATTCCTTCCCCATTTCCTCCGCGGACTGGGCTTCCCACTCCACCCCTTTGTCCGGGGGCTCATGTTCTACTATGGCCTGGATTTCCATGATCTGGCCCCGAATTTCATCCTCAACATCTCGGCGTTTATCGTCGTGTGCGAGGCCTTCCTCTGCATCCAGCCCCACTTGAGCTTATGGCTGAAGACCTTTAATGTCAATCCGAAGATTGTGAAGGGCAGCCAAGCGGAGTGCGGAGGTGCCATGGTGGGCAGGATGCCCAACGTCACTTGGCTTGAGGGCGCCTTCGTGGAAACCATCAAAGGGTGGCAATCGGGGTGGTTCTACATCACCGAGCCGCGTGACCCTGAATGGGCAGCGGCCCCCGAATTCAGATCTGGCATCCCCATGCGGCTCACTTCCTGGAAAGAGAAGGGCCTGCTTTGGGGCGATTCGGAAGAGCTGGCCGGACTCTAATCCTGTCTCCAAAGCCTGGTGAACAAGAAGCTCAAGCTTGTCAACGTAATCCAGGTCATGCTCATCCGCCGGATTCTCCCCTACCAACAGCGGGACTTCAATTTGTGGGAGTTCGATCCGGCACAGCAGCAGACATTGAGCGGGCTCTTCGACACTACGTACGAAGAGGCCTGGAGGGTGCTATTCAAGGGCGCCGAGGCTCCCGCATCCGCTACCGAAGATCGCGGATTCAGCTTGCAGCGTCCGGCTGGCGAGGTAAGCCATGTTATCCTTTATGTGACACTTCATAGTTTGACTCTATGTGGGATCTAAACTCCCAAAACCTTTAACAGGCCTGGCAGGAGACGTCCGGACAGGTTAACTATCCGGCTCCCCTTCCAGAAGACCCAGCGGATGCCCGTCTGACAGGGCTGCTGGTCCCGGCACCTTACATAGTGCCGGAAAAGAAGGCCAAGAAGAAGGCCACGGGAACCCGGAGGAGTTCCCGGCGTCAGGTGTTATCGGATTCATCATCCGATGACTCCGAGGCTGACTCCTCCCACGAGGATGAGGAGGAGAAGAAAGAGGCGTCTCCCCCAGCGGGGGGGGGGGGGAGAAGAAGAGGAAGGCCTCCCCAACGAGGGAGGCCGAAGGGTCCAAGAAGAGAAGGACCCTTCCCCTGGACTGTTCCGCCAACGCCGGCGACGGCGACGAGGAGTGGCCCTCAAGGGCCAAGCCCCTGGTGAGATCGTAAGTATCCGGATTCCTGAATAACTCATAATTTTTCTTTTTGTCGCATAACATCTTTTAACGCCGCATACAACCCTGTAGTCCGCCCAAAGACGATCTTCCCACTTCGTCGAGCGGGTCCTTGGGTACGTCGGATGTGAATAGCACGTCACTTCCGACCGCCTCCTCCCCCATGACGCTGATGACGCCGAGGTGGGATCCCGGAAAGGGACCCCTAGGAGGGGGAGGCCCCGGAGGTGCCGCAGGGTAACCTCCCGGACTTTGGACCGGACTCCGCACCGGAACCTGCAGTGGTTCCGGAGTCCGGGGGGCGGCCCCTTCGTAAGAAGGGCAAGACTGTGACGCCAGCGCCCTCCGTCCAACCGGAGGCGCCGAATAACTTGCTGGAGGCGCTCAACGGCGCTTCCATCAAAGAGGAACACCGCACTGTCATGAGTGCGGTGATTCAGAAGGTTTAGCTTGCCAAAAGTGGGCTGACCGAAGCCTGCAGCAGCCTTCTAACAGGCTTTGAGGTAAGAATTTTAAGATATGTAAAATAGTACCGCATAGACAGTAGCCCCTGATGCTCGGTTCGGTGTTCGGAAAGAAAAGCCGGACTGAGGATCTAAAAAGATATACGCAGGAGTCTTAACAAAAATATGTCAATACGGGAATGCAGGCTGCGCTACTGACCTCTGCCGCACTGACTGCGGAGGTCAATGCCTTGAACCAGAGCCTCGAGCGGTCCGAGAGCGAACTCGGCCGTGCCAAGAAGCAGCTCGAGGACAATGAAGGTGAGTAACACCTTATGAAAGTTGTACCTTACAGAAAAGGATTTGGTTGCAAGTGGAATGACAAGGATAACATGGGTACTCTAGGGCTACGAACGAGGTGGCGACCCTGAAGGAGGCGGTGTCCGTGGCCGAACGCAATGCGGCCGCGGAATGCGTCGGGCGAGAGAAGCAGGAGGCGCGGGTGGCGGAGGTACAGCAAGAGCTCCAGGATCTCGTGGAAACACACGAGAGTTTGGAGCGTGACTCAAAGACTCGAGAGTCCGAGCTTGCGTCGGCTCTTGAGAGTGCCAAAGCCGCTAAGGCCGAAGCCCACAAGGCCCTCCAGGAAATCGAGGCATTGAAGAAGATAGCGGCGGGTAAGGCATCCTTCATGCAAAGCAAGCATGTAAAAGTGAATTACCTGTTACTTACCCGAATTCGGAGCTCTCCAGGAGCGTTCGCAGATCTGCCCCGTAGCGTGTCCGATGCTGCCGCTTTCTACAGAGCCGAGGAGGGGAGCTCGATGGAGAAGGTGTTCTGGTCTCATTATGCTGAGGCCGGACATCCGGTGCCCCTTAGCGACCAGCTGAAGCAGTTGGTCGAGCTCCACAAGGTGGCCGAACAGGCCATGAAGGGCCTTATAGTTCGGCTATGGCCCAAAGAGGCCATGCCTGGGAGCTACTTCGGCCTGGTGTGGCGGCTGGTGGATGCGTGTCCCTGGGTTGAAGTCATCAAGCACTCCGCCTGCATTGAAGGTGCCCGTCGGGCCCTTGCCCGTGCTAAAGTGCTCTGGGGCAGGATGGACGCTGAGATGCTTGTGACGGATGCGCCACCGCCGGGCAAGGAGTATCGCACGCCCGAGATGTATTATAAGGGTGTCCTGAAGGGTGCCCGCCTTATTGCGGGTGAGTGCTCCAAAGATGTAATATTTGAGTAGACTCGCATTTTGTTATCCTGTGCGCTGAAAACTTTGTTCATATGCGCTAAGCAACGCTTGTTAATTTAAAATATTACCTTCTGTGCGGCCGCTTATCAAATCTGAGAGATGGCAAGTCGTCGGCTTCAGCCCCCATGCCACGAGTGCTGGGGTGTTCGGGATAAACTTGAGCGCTCTTGTTCCCATTTTTGGGTCCATCTAGGGAGGCGCTCAACACAATGAACGAGGCAACCGGACTTATAATGCTTGAACACTCTCACTTAGCCATAGAATTCTATAATTTTAAATTTCGGCGAAGCCCCTAGTGTTCGGAAGGCCGAATTCGGGGCGCTATCCACGCCTGGGCCGGACAAAGCCGGTTCCTCGCTCTAAGCGGCATAAGTCTTTAGGGACACGAAAAAACCTCTCGAACAGCGACCGACTCTCGCCCCATCATGATGGCCAGTTTTAGCTTTCTCCACTGAGGTGCTTGCCCAGCTCAACTGGGGCACAATCGCAGTGGTTCTCCCAGCGCTACCTTAGCCGATATAACAGAACGTAAGGTACCAAAACATGGGAGCCGGGAAAACCCAACTATTGACCCAAGACATGATTCGGAGCCGATGCATATAATGCTATAAGTTCGGGGTGCCGCACTTGTGAAAGTGTTTGGACTTATCACACCATAATGTGGGGAACTTAAGCCCCTGGTGTATTTAGCCGTACCAAAGTGTACGGATGCAACATGTCATAAATGAACATATGTATAAGAAAGGAATGCAATTATAGGCAAAAGGCGATGCATTGTTTATTCAAAAAATACTGCCATAAATGCAGAACGATACAAATAGTGCGATAAGCAAAGGGTGGAACTGTTTAGCATGTCCCCCTCCAGGGGTAGGCTGCGGAATGGTGTATAAAATAGGTATAATGCTCGTAATGGAGACCACCTGGATACTCGTCGTAGATTTTCTCCTTCCCTGGCTGTTGCATCGTGAGTTCGGCAGGTCTACTGCCGGACAGGGCCTCTGTTAAATGGAGTCCTGAGGATAAGAAAAAAAGGAAAGAAAAAGGATGACACACTTGGGAGCCCCTGGTGTGGTTGAGCCGCACTCTGGGCCTGCCGTGGTCGTGCCCCTCCCCCTATGCCCATGGTATCTCCAGAGCGTAATGATGCACGCGAAGTACTGGTCTTGCAATTTTGCGAGGGTTGGGGTTGGGGCCGCATTGCTACGCGTGCTCGGAATGTGCCAGGTGGTCTTGTTGTAGGTTACTCCGGGCGCGCTTAGCAGTGTCCGGTCGCTTAACGTCCGGACTCGAGAATTGCCTTAAGAGGCTGCTCTGCACTTCTGCCGCGAGAGCCGCTGTATGCTCCTCCGTTCGGAGGGAGCGTTCAGTGTTTCCGTTGACCGTGATGACTCCTCGAGGGCCTGGCATTTTGAGCTTGAGGTATGCGTAGTGCGGCACCGCATTGAACTTTGCAAACGCAGTTCGTCCGAGCAGTGCATGATAGCCGCTGCGGAACGGAACTATGTCGAAGATTAACTCCTCGCTTCGGAAGTTATCCGGGGATCCGAAGACCACTTCCAGTGTAACTGAGCCTGTACAATTGGCCTCTACACCTGGTATGACGCCTTTGAAGGTCGTCTTTGTGGGTTTAATCCTTGAGGGGTCTATGCCTATCTTTCGCACTGTATCCTGGTAAAGCAGGTTCAGGCTACTGCCGCCGTCCATCAGGACTCTAGTGAGGTGAAACCCATCGACGATTGGGTCTAGAACCAATGCGGCGAACCCGCCATGGCGGATGCTGGTGGGGTGGTCCCTTCGATCAAAAGTGATCGGGCAGGAGGACCATGGATTGAACTTTGGGGCGACTGGCTCCATCGCGTATACGTCCCTGAGTGCACGCTTCCGCTCCCTTTTGGGTATGTGGGTTGCATATATCATGTTCACCGTCCGCACTTGTGGGGGGGAAACCCGTCTGTCCTCCGTTGTTCGGCGGCCGGGTCTCTTCCTCGTCATCGCTATGCAGCCCCTTGTCATTGTTTTCGGCAATTAACTTGCCTGCCTGCTTGAATACCCAACAATCCCTATTGGTGTGATTAGCTGGCTTTTCGGGGGTGCCGTGTATCTGGCACAAGCGGTCGAGTATTCGGTCCAAATTGGACGGACCCGGAGTAGTTATTTTGAATGGCTTTTTCCGCTGACCGGGTTTGGAGCCGCTGAATCCGACATTGACTGTCGTATCCTCAGTATTATCACCATTAATGCGGCGTTTGTGCTTGTTGCGACATGACCTGCCATTGCGGTCCTTGGTATCCGGACTGCCAGAATTTTTGTTGAGGTTATTACTGCGGGCTAGCCAGCTGTCCTCTCCCACGCAGAAGCGGGTCATGAGTGATGTGAGGGCTGCCATGGATTTCGGCTTTTCCTGTCCTAGGTGTCGGGCAAGCCACTCGTCGCGGATGTTATGTTTGAAGGCTGTGAGGGCCTCCGCATCCGGACAGTCGACGATTTGGTTTTTCTTGGTTAAGAACCGTGTCCAGAATTGTCTGGACGATTTGTCTGGCTGCTGGATCATCAGCGTCTGGTGGTCGCACATATGTGCCCTGGAAGTTATCAAGGAATGCGACTTCCAGGTCCTCCCAACACCCAATTGATTCTGCTGGCAGGCTGTTAAGCCAATGCCGAGATGGGCCTTTAAGCTTGAGTGGGAGGTATTTGATGGCGTGAAGATCATCGCCGCAGGCCATGTGGATATGAAGGAGATAGTCTTCGATCCAAACCGCGGGGTCTGTTGTGCCATCGTAGGATTCAATGTTCATGGGTTTGAACCCTTCGGGGATTTGATGATCCATTACTTCATCTGTGAAATATAGTGGGTGTGTGGCGCCTCTGTATTGGGCTATATCACGACGTAGCTCAAGCGAGCTTTGTCTACTGTGTTCGGCCAAGCCGGAATTGCTGTATCCGGTGCGACGGTTGTCGTTGCGTATCGTGGCACGCCCACGCGATCCGTAGATCGATATTGATTGTCTTGCCTTATCCTCCAATATGTCTCGCAAGTCCGGCGCATTCCCCCGTGGCTTTGTACTTTTCGAGCGATGCCGGGGTACGGCTTTAGTGGAAGGCCTAGAGGCCTCTCTGTCGCGGCCACGAGGTGGCCGGTCGGCCGTATTTTGCGCTGGTGATGTAGGTTTATATGCTTCCTCCTCTAATCGGGGCAGCAGCTTGCGTTTGGGGTAGCTTTTGGAGGGGCGTTCGAGTTTGTACTCTTCGGCCGCAAGGACTTCGGTCCATCTGTCGGCTAGCAGATCTTGATCAGCTCTAAGATGTTGCTGCTTTTTCTTGAGGCTGCTTGCCGTGGCCATAAGCCTGCGTTTGAAACGCTCTTGTTCGACGGGATCCTCAGGCACGACGAATTCGTCGTCGTCGAGGCTTGCCTCGTCTCCGGAGGGAGGCATGTAATTATCGTCCTCTACCTCTTCGTCTGCCGCTCTCTCATGAGGGCTGGCTTCTCCGTCCTCCTGTGCTGAATCTTGCTGGAGGGGGTTGTCTTCGGCACTGTCCGGGGTGTTATTATCTCCGGTGCCGGAATCTCCATTCTTGCTATGGCGGGATTTAGAGCGGCGCCGCTGACGCCGGCGCTTAGGCTGTTTCTTGGAGGGGTCTTCCTCTGTTGTTCCCTCACCATTCCCATCCTTTGGGATGTCCACCATGTATATGTTGTATGACGAGGTGGCTTTCCAGTGCCCCGTAGGCGCTGGTTCTTGGTCGTCTCCGGCATCGTCGTCCATACCGTCGATGTCTACGGAGTCGAAGTCTAGCATGTCGGTTAGGTCGTCGACAGTGGCTACAAAGTGGGTGGTGGGTGGGCTTTGAATTTCTTCGTCGTCCGCATCCCAACCATCCTGACCACAGTCCGGCCAGGGCTCTTCTGATAACGAGAGATACTTTAGCGAATTCAGGATGTCGCCAAAAGGCGAGTGCTGAAAGTTGTCCGTAGCGGTGAAATCCATGATCGGCGCCCAATCGGATCCGATTGGTAGGGGCGTGGGAGGTTCAGAGTCCGGCGCGGAGTCCGGCACCTCGGAGTCACGAGCTTCACAAGGGACAGGGTCGGTATTCGGCTCCATCACCATAGAGGTAGCAGCCCCCGAGGCGGTGTCTAGCCACCCATCCTCGATCGGCGCAGTCGGCTCCGAGTTAAGGGTCGAAGCGGACTCTTGTGCGGCCTCCAGGGCACTGTCTGACAGTAGAGCTAGATCATGCCCATCGCGACAGTGCGGCGCGCTCGGCTCTGGCTCGAATCCGTCGAAGATCAAGTCTCCGCGGATGTCGGCCGTGAAGTTCAAACTTCCAAATCTGACCTGATGGTCAGGGGCGTAGCTTTCAATCTGCTCCAGATGGCCAAGCGAATTGGCCCGCAGTGCAAAGCCGCCGAATATGAAGATCTGTCCAGGGAGAAAAGTCTCACCCTAGACCGTGTCGTTGTTGATGATCGAAGGAGCCATCGGGCCTATGGGCGACGACACAGAGGAACTCTCAATGAAAGCACCAATGTCGGTGTCAAAACCGGCGGATTTCAGGTAGGGGGTCCCGAACTGTGCATCTAGGCGGATGGCAACAGGAGACAAGGCACACGATGTTTTTACCCAGGTTCGGGCCCTCTCGATGGAGGTAAAACCCTACTCCTGCTTGATTGATATTGATGATATGGGTAGTACAAGAGTAGATCTACCATGAGATCAAGGAGGCTAAACCCTAGAAGCTAGCCTATGGTATGATTGTTGTTCGTCCTATGGACTAAAACCCTCCGGTTTATATAGACACCGGAGAGGGCTAGGGTTACACAGAGTCGGTTACAATGGTAGGAGATCTACATATCCGTATTGCCAAGCTTGCCTTCCACGCCAAGGATAGTCCCATCCGGACACGGGACGAAGTCTTCAATCTTGTATCTTCATAGTCTTGGAGTCCGGCCAATGATGATAGTTCGGCTATCCGGACACCCCATAGTCCAGGACTCCCTCAGGTCGCATGACCTAACATTCAGAGCATACAAGTCAAAACACATGCGGAAGCTTAACATGTCTAAGTACAGACATCTACAAATGAAAAAGGCTGAGAAGCCTGACTATCTACTAGATCCTGCCGAGGGCACAAGATCGTAGCTGAGGTAACAAGCTAAACGTCGAAGTCCATGTGAAATTACTAGTGAGCTTGAAGTCTCTCTGCAAAAACATAAAATGGGCAAATGTGAGTACAAATGTACCCAGCAAGACTTACATCAGAACTATCTACATATGCATCATTATCAACAAAGGGGATGGTGGGGTTTAACTACAGCAAGCCAACTTTGACTCGGTGGCTATCCCGAACTACGACTGCAAGTAACTCTTTTGAGGTGGCGCACACGAGTCCACATATTCACCATATCAATATACCACTATGGATCCGCTCCCATCTCCCTACAAGAATGCCATCCATAGCACTCATGCTTATCTTGCGCATTTTAGAGTATCCACTTTCACTTGTCTATGAACTGTACAGGCAACCCAGAAGTCCTTTAGCGCAGACACGGCTATTCGAATAGATAATGTTAACCCTGCAGGGGTGTACTTCTTCACACACGCTCTCACCACTTATCGTCGTTTACATGACATGTACTCCGCAACCTTCAAGCGGAAGCACAGCGTGGGTGTCGGCCACGACCTGACTAACCACACAAGTCTCTCGTCCAGGTTTATCGCCTATTCAGGTTCCATCCTCAAGGAGATCCAGCCGGGGTGTTGCTCACGGCCTCAAACGATGTGTGCAGGGTTCTCAAGCCCACCATCCGGGTGCCACTTGGTACACCGGGCCACTTCGCCTAGTCTGTCCCAAGCCCACCTGTACCGGGTGCCACTTGGTAGACTACTAACACTACCTACAAACACCAGAAACTAGTTGCAACTCCTGGACAGAGATCGGGTTGATTAATAAGTCGAGAGGGGCACTTAAGCATTGCAATGCGTGGTAGTAACTGTTCATGGATCACAAACACAGAACTCACTTCCTGAGGACGGCTGCAATGAGACAACCCACCATGTACTCCTACATGGCCTCTCACCGCTACCTTTACCAAATCGTGTTCACACACTTAGCTCACACACAGTAGGACATGTTCATCACTGTTCCAATTCATCCCCGATGAATCAGACCTGACACAACTCTAAGCATAGAAGGCATGACAAACAAGCATGAATTAGTAGGCACATCAGGTCTCAAACAACTCCTACTCATGCTAGTGGGTTTCATCTATTTACTGTGGCAATGACATGTCACGCAGAGGATAAAGGGGTTCAACTACCGCAACAAGTAACAGATGAATCATTGTTGTCCTAATGTAGTAAAAGAGAGCAGGAGCGAGAGAGTGGGATTATATCGGAATGAACAAGGGGGTTTTGCTTGCCTGGCACTTCTGAAGATGGTATAGCTCTTCATCGGTGTCATCAAACTCATCGTCGGAACACGTCTATCGACAGGGGACAAATACCGACAAACAAGGAAGAACACAATCAATGTAATGCACAATATGATGCATGATCATGACATGGAAATATGAGTGTGTTGGCCTAATGCAACTACAACCAGATGGGTTTGGGTCATTTTGAACCAAAGGTTCAATCCCAAACTCAATTTATAGATTTAAATAGTGCCTTATCGTGTTTTGCACTAAACAGGAAGGTTAAGTTGCTTTATCATGCATGAAACCAGTACAGATGGATAGATTGGATTTTTCTGATCATTTTTCATATATAAATTATTTAATTCCGAGCTACGGTTTATTTTCTATGATTTTTCGAAGTTCTAAACATTTTCTGGAATAAATAAATCATTTTTGATTTATTTTTATAACCAGAAACATTTACTACGTCAGCACTAAGTCAAAGTGACATCAGCATTGATGAAACTCAAATCTGACTGGTGGGTCCTACCTGTCAGTGTCTGTAGCTTTAATTAAAAAGGTCTAATATTTTACTGTGGATTAGCTGGGCAGTGGGGCCTGCTGTCAGTGGCATAGGAGCTTAGTTAGCGGGGCGATTAACCCCTAACAGTGGCTATCACTGGCAGCTAATCGCCGGCGTAACCAGGACGCGGCGGTGTTGCCCGTCCGGCCAACACCGGCGTCGGGAGGACGCTCGGCTGGTCTCGTTGGAACGGCCGCGACGCGGCGCGTCCAGCGGTGATTGCGTCTACAGCTGGGGTTGGACGATACGGAGAGGGGTAGGGTGGACGGTGGCCACGGTGATCGTCGTCGGTGACGACGGCCGTGTTCGGGTGTGCGTGAGAGAGCAACACGAAGGAGGGGGAGGAGCACGAGGAGAGTGAGAGAGAGACCAGGGAGGTGCGTGGCGACGCGAGGGAGGTCCAGGCAGGCAGGGAGAGAGGAGGTGGCTGTAGCGCGTGCATGCGCGCGTGGAACACACGCCCTCCTGCCTACTGGCAGGAGGTTGAAGATGGTGCGGCGGCTGGGCTGGGCTAGCTACAGTGTTGGGCCGGCTGGGCTGGACAGGTAAGGTTTCTGTCCTTTCCTGTTCTTTTCTAATTCTGTTTTGTTTTCTATTTTGCAGGTTTGTTTTGAATTTGGTTTTGAAACCAATTCAATTTTTTTGCTTCTGAAAATTATTTTTGGAAGCTAAAAGAATTAAACCAAAGCTCCACAAAATATTTCAGAATAATTGGACCTATATTTATTTAATAGTAGATATAAATGCAATTCAAATAGCTATTGATTTAATTCAAAGGCCCAAAATAAATGTTTCTGAGACACCAAAAATATTGGTTTGGATTTTACATCTTGCCAATATTTCCAGAGGATAGCAGGAACATTTTCTTGGACTTATTTGAAGCAGTTTTATCTTGATCATTTTTTTAAAGGATTTTGAGGCTTTGAAAATTCCTCAATTCAAATTTCATTTGAATTTAAATATGATGCAACAACAATGCTAGTCCAAGGCCAAGGTAAAGCTAGGGATGTGACAACTCGCCCCCACTAAACAAGAATGTCGTCCCGAGATTCAAGACGTGAGGTTAGAAGAAAGGAGGTCGCAAACTATCACAATCTTCTCGATCCAACTGCCCTTCTCGAATAAGTAGCTTCATTGCATCATATTGATCTTAACGTCTTTGCTTTCGAGATCTTCATTCAACGCGTTGACTACAGAAAGGAACTCTACAGGAAACGATCTCGCCGAAGATCGAGCACTCAAGATCAACTCATGGAGTGAGATGTTGGAGCATCTCTTGAGCTGAGACACAACACATACATCCGGGTGATGGAGGGAAGTAGAAGACGAGGGTTTCAATTTGGTAGGCAACAATTCCATGCTTGAGTAAGATGGTGCATAGGTTTCAAAGTAGCGAGGAGTTGATTGCCATGATTCCATAACGGGACACCTTGGGAAAGGTGACTCGTAGAATTATTTCCTTAAGTGGCAAAAAGAATTACTTTTGATATCGTGATCATTGAAGCTCTCTATACCAGCCTAAGGCAAATCACAATCGATCATTTGACGGAGTTCGAAAGAGTGGCATACTTAGACTAGAATGGATGATGTGGACTACCTTGTTGAAGACAACGCAATAGATGATTGTTGCTTATCATTGGAAATGGATGGGACCCATGGTAGGACCACTTTTGAAGATGATCCTGAACAGCAATTACTGAGGAGGGCAGCCCATGGGAAAATGGCACAATGGCGGTGCAAGATAGGAACAAAATGCAAATGTTGGAATGTTCCAACCATCATATCTGCCTGAGATTCAGATCTGGTTAGTAACAGGATACTTCAGACTCAACATGTATGCAAAAGAAAGTTTGCAACACAATTCAACGAGATGGCATTGCGAGATTCTCGGGAAGTGAACTACGATAGCAAGCTCCAAAACATGAGTTGGTTCTACTACATACATGTGAATATGCTGTCCAAGACAAGCATGACCACGTAGAAGTCTCACAACAAACACTACCGAGTTCTGCTTGGAAACCATCATCAAGGATATCGAAATCTTGTGCATGACCTAGGATAGCACAACAACTCCTTTTCCTTGAACAAGTCAATTAGTGGCTCAGTGTGCTACGTAATTCATATGGAATGAAGATGATCAGTCTGACAGACCATAGAATACATCGCATGTGCATAACTGACTTGGGATGATTCCAGAGGAGGTAAAAACATGCTTTCTCGAATTCACGGCGGCAACTTGCATCAAATGCACATGAATTAGAGGAAGTCACTTCCTTCATCCAAGCATATGCTTCATGAACGGGTCATGAAGATAATGCTTGTAAAACTTTCCAATACTAGCTGGATGTTTAACACGAATCATGGAGGAGATAAAAATGTTACAGATGGGCTCAACAACAACTCATCAGAATTTCCATATCACTAGAATTCCGCCATTATGTGAACATGGTGATAGCATTGGTCAGACCAAAAGATATAATGGAGTATGCTCGAGGAGGAACCACGAGTAAGACAACATTACGAACATCATTTGTTCTGATTTGATTTGAGAATAGCCCACATTCAAATCAAAGTTTTGATAAGATAATAGGTCCAACAACTGATCACAGGGACCAATCAATGAAGATATCATTTTTCTTCAACATACATACACGATATCCCTTAACATGAGCTAAGTCGGACAAGCTTTTATCTTCCAGCTCTCCAAGTTGATGTATAGCTTAACCAACTAGCTCAGGGGTATCCAACATGAATTCTTGGAGAAAGGGTGGTTTACAAGAATAAACCAAATTGATCATGAACTCAACATAGTGGTCAGGTGACGGCCCGGAGATACTTCCGAGAAGATATTCAGAAAATCACGAACCACCGATATGTTACTAAGCTTGCGAACAATCTTGCTTTCCAGGGAAAGACAATATGATCACAAGAGCGAGGGATTGGCACAATCCTAACTCATTGATCGAAGAGTGCACGGAAATAAGGACTAGGTAGCACGATCAACCTTACGGTGATGATTCGAGACCCAACACGCTAAGAATGAAATTATTGTCCTTTAACTGCCAAGCAACAAGGTTGCTAGGAGTATTGATTTCACACATCATAGTTCACCTATCGGCATTCCGGTTGCAACAACACGCGAGCCGAGAAATGAATAATGAGGGCGAGAAGTATCACTATATCAAGAGTTCATAAGAGGGTGTGCAATTCTCACGATGCTCTTGTTATGAAAGAGGGTGATACTCCAAGGTAGAACAGAACAAAAGCTGGATTGGCATTTTGATCTGCAAAGTACAACTACTTTTATCCAACCCTAGAAATGGATGAGATACTGGAGTTTGATTCTCTTGGTCATTCCTGAATAGAATGGCTTGACGGACCACAAGAGTAATAGGCATCGATGAACACGAATGCACACATACCCTTGACTATCTACTGATAGAGGAAGGTCAGAATACAACTAAAGAGAGACAACTCAAAGAACGTATGGTTTTCTGAGTTGTGGATGCATGGATTGGTATGTCGAACGAGTTCAACATATTTCTTCCGGACACCCATGTAGAAAGGTAGAACTGGCAGAGTCACAACATAGAATCGAGAACTCATCAAGAACTTTGGTTGTGATCTTCGGTTCAAGAACTTCGGCCATAAGCAGTTCATGGTATTGGAATAAGGAAATACCACGGACCTTGAGGACTATCGCAAAGGTTACTAGTATCCTAAAGGGACTAGCAAACACTATCAACATGAAGTAGGTGGAGTGATTCTTGGGTTCAAGAACCCAGGAATAGAATGTTTACTAACTAAGTGGCATCATGGGGTGCTTTCGAGAATGATGGCCAAAATCATCACACTGGGAATACAAATCATTGCTAGATTACTAGGTGACTCCCTAAGACACCTAGGGTCATAATAATAGCTCCAATATATATGTCGAGGCAATAAAGTACCTCAACTCACCGATTAGTGTGGTTGAACTAGCCCAAAGGGACATCGGGAACAGAAAGAAGGGATTTGCAAATGCATCAGACTATTTAGAAACCTGGGATGACTCGGACATCATAACGGCTGTAAATTCTCAAAAAGATTTTAGACATGCTACAAAAATGGTGGCATAACCACTCAGAAGCACAAATCAAGGTTTCGAGATCAACAGTTAACATACAGAAGTAGTAGGAACTGAACTGAGACTTAAATTCATCAAAATTATAAGTCTACTGATTAGTAACACATGATCCTGATAGAAAGAAGAGAAAGCCTAGTTCCTTAACCCCGTAGGAAAGATAAGATGACTCGGATCAGAAGGCATAAGATATAAGGAATAAAAAGAGCCTTACGTTCCATCCCACAATCAATTCCCTTATATAGCTAAAGAATTTTTAGACTCAACTTCGACCAGTTTGGCTTGGTAATCCTACAGGCAGTCAGGCTCTGATACCAAAGCTGTCAGGACCCCGACTCAAAGGCACACCGACCTAGCATGTAACACCTCATATCACTTTGCGGCCTCACGCACGGTATTCCCACGGGTGTCGCCTTACCAGGCCCGGGACCGTTTGCGCCTGTTGGCACACGTATATGATAGTGTTGCTAGCATCCATATGACAAGGAGCCCGGGCTGACATGCTAGTCATGAACCCAAAGTGGCACTAACTTACAGGGACAAACATACATGACCCAACAACGAATGTGTCGGTCAACAGCGAGCGAATTGGGCTGTAGCAGCTGGGCTAGAAGGACTCCAGAGAATCTGGGCTGTAGCAGGCTAACAGGACTCTGGTAGACAGCGCGTGACATTTCCCTGAAGGGACAGACACAGGAACGAAGAAGGACACATGCCGGCCTGCCTAAGTGTTTCGGAGCAGTAGCAAGCTACCATGGCTCAGTGGAAGCACTAGGAGACATTTCACGGTAAGAGAGGCTACCAAGGATAAACAACTAGGTTGTCAGATCCCACACATACCAAGCATTTCAATAACATACACACAATATGCTCGATATGTGCAAATACAACATGGAATCACAACATGACTCTACGACTCAAGTATTTTATTCAATAGGCTCTGAGGAGCGAGATATTACAATCATGGGGCGCATGACCCAACATTCAGAGCATACAAGTCAAAACACATGCGGAGCTTAACATGTCTGAGTACAGACATCTACAAATGAAAAAGGCTGAGAAGCCTGACTGTCTACTAGATCCTGCCGAGGGCACAAGATAGTGGCTGAGGTAACAAGCTAAACGTCGAAGTCCACGTGAAACTACTAGTGAGACTGAAGTCTCTCTGCAAAGACATAAAATAGGCAAACGTGAGTACAAATGTAACCAGCAAGACTTACATCAGAACTATCTACATATGCATCATTATCAACAAAGGGGATGGTGGGGTTTAACTGCAACAAGCCAGCTTTGACTCGGTGGCTATCCTGAACTACGAATGCAAGTAACTCTTTTGAGGTGGCGCACACGAGTCCACATATTCACCATATCAATACACTATTATGGATCCGCTCCCGTCTCCCTAAGAGAACGCCATCCATAGCACTCACGCTTATCTTGCGCATTTTAGAGTATCCACTTTCACTTGTCTATGAACTATACAGGCAACCCAGAAGTCCTTTACCGCGGACACGGCTATTCGAATAGATAATGTTAACCCTGCAGGGGTGTACTTCTTCACACACACTCCCACCACTTATCGCCGTTTACACGACATGTACTCGGCGACCTTCAAGCAGAATCTAGCGAGGGTGTCGGCCACGACCTGACTAACCACACAAGTCTCTCGTCCAGGTTTATCGCCTATTCGGGTTCCATCCGCAAGGAGATCCGGTCGGGGTGTCGCTCACGGCCCCAAACGATGTGTATAGGGTTCCCAAGCCCACCATCCGGGTGCAACTCGGTACACCGGGCCACAGTGCCTAGTCTATCCCAAGCCCACCTGTACTAGGTGCCACTTGGTAGACTACTAACACTACCTACAAGCACCAGAAACTAGTTGCAACTCCTGGACAGAGATCGGGTTGATTAATAAGTCGAGAGGGGCACTTAAGCATTCCAATGCATGGTAGTAATTGTTCATGGATCACAAACACAGAACTCAATTCCTGAGGACGGATGCAATGAGACAACCCACCATGTACTCCTACATGGCCTCTCACCGCTACCTTTACCAAATCGTGTTCACACACTTAGCTCACACACGGTAGGACATGTTCATCACTGTTCCAATTCATCCCCGATGAATCAGACCTGACACAACTCTAAGCATAGCAGGCATGACAAACAAGCATGAATGAGTAGGCACATCAGGGCTCAAACAACTCCTACTCATGCTAGTGGGTTTCATCTATTTACTGTGGCAATGACAGGTTATGCAGAGGATAAAGGGGTTCAACTACCGCAGCAAGTAACAGATGAATTGTTGTTGTCCTAATGTAGTAAAAAAGAGCAGGAGCGAGAGAGTGGGATTATATCGGAATGAACAAGGGGGTTTTGCTTGCCTGGCACTTCTGAAGATGATATAGCTCTTCATCGGTGTCATCGAACTCATCATCGGAACACGTCTATCGGGAGGGGACAAATAACGACAAACAAGGAAGAACACAATCAATGCAATGCACCATATGATGCATGATCATGACATGGAAATATGAGTGTGTTGGCCTAATGCAACTACAACCATATCGGTTTGGGTCATTTTGAACCAAAGGTTCAATCCCAAACTCAATTTATGAATTTAAATAGTGCCTTATCGTGTTTTGCACTAAACAGCAAGGTTAAGTTGCTTTATCATGCACGAAACCAGTACAGATGGATAGATTGGATTTTTCTGATCATTTTTCATATATAAATTATTTAATTCTGAGCTACGGTTTATTTTCTATGATTTTTAGAAGTTCTAAACATTTTCTGGAATAAATAAATCATTTTTGATTTGTTTTTATAACCAGAACATTTACTGCGTCAACACTAAGTCAAAGTGACGTTAGCATTGACCAAAGTCAAATCTGACTGGTGGGTCCTACCTTTCTATGTTTGTAGCTTTAATTAAAAAGGTTTAATATTTTACTGTGGATTAGCTGGGTAGTGGGGCCTGTTGTCAGTGGCATAGGAGCTTAGTTAGCGGGGTGATTAACCCCTAACAGTGGCTATCACCGGCGGCTAATCGCCGACCTAACCAGGACGCGGTGGTGTTGCCTGTCCAGCCAACTCTGGCGTCGGGAGGACGCGTGGCTAGTCTCATTGGAACGGCCGCGCGCGGCGTGTCCAGCGGTGGCTGCGGCTGCGGCTAGGGTGGCTGGTAGCGGCAACTGCGGCGAGCGAGGCGGCGGCCGGAGCTCGGCCTTTAGCGGGTAGGGGGCTACGGTGCGGCTACGGACAAGCTACTAGGCGCGTTCGGCTCCTGGGAGCGAGGTGAGGAAGATGACGCGCTCGGGCGGAAGCTGCAGCGTCCATAGCGGCGGTGGCGACAAGGTCAGCGGCAGCCGGAGTTCGGCCGCGACGGAGCTATCACCTAGAGCTCGCAAACACAAGGGGAAAGAGAGGGGTTCTGCACAGAGGCTCACAGCGGGCTTGTAGGGGTGGTCGGCGAGCTCGAGGGAGGCTGGACGGCGTCGAATCGTCGGCGGTTGTCATCGGATCCCGCGGAAGAAGATGAGGGCGAGGACGATGGCACGGGGCTCCCAGCGTCACGTGGCTTGGTGATGAGGAAGAGGGCCCTCCATGGTCGATTCCCCCTCCGGCGGAGCGCAAGCGAAGGCTCCAAGATGGGATCTCGCGGATACAAAAGGTTGCGGCGGTGGAATTAGGTTTTCGTGGTGCTCCTGGATGTTTTCAGGGTATGAGAGTATATATAGGCGAAGGAAGTACATCGGTGGAGCAACATGGGCCCCACGAGGGCGGGGGCACGCCCACCCCCAAGGGGCGTGCTGGGCACCCTCGTGGCCGCCTCATTCACTTCTTGACGTCCACTCCAAGTCTCCTGGGTTGCGTTTGTTCCGAAAAGATCGCTCCCGAAGGTTTCATTCTGTTTAGACTCCGTTTGATATTCCTTTTCTTCGAAACACTGAAATAGGCAAAAAACAGCAATTCGGGTTGGGCCTCCGGTTAGTAGGTTAGTTCCAAAAATGATATAAAAGTGTAAAGTAAAGCCCATAAACATCCAAAACGGGTAATATAATAGCATGGAACAATCAAAAATTATAGATACATTGGAGACGTATCAAACATCCCCAAGCTTAATTCCTGCTCGTCCTCGAGTAGGTAAATGATAAAAACAGAATTTTTGATGTGGAATGCTACCTAGCATAATCCTTAATGTAATTTTCTTTATTGTGGCATTAATATTCAGATCCAAATGATTCAAAATAATAGTTCATATTGACATAGTAATACTTCAAGCATACTAACAAAGCAATCATGTATTCTCAAAATAGCATGGCTAAAGAAAGTTCATCCCTACAAAATCATATTGGTCATGCTCCATTTTTGAAACACAAAAATGCTCTCATCTTGCACACCCTCGATGACAAGCCACGCAATTGTTCCATACTTAAGTAATCTCAAACTTTTTCAACTTTCACGCAATACATGAGCGTGAGCCGTGGATATAGCACTGGGTGGAATAGAATATGATGATGGTGGTTGTGTGGAGAAGACAAAAAAGAAGAAAGTCTCATGTTAACGAGGCTAATCAACGGGCTATGGAGATGCCCATCGATTGATGTCAACATGAGGAGTAGGGATTTCCATGCAACGGATGCACTAGAGCTATAAATGTATGAAAGGTCAACAAAAGAAACTAGTGGATGTGCATCCAACTTTCTTGCTCACGAAGACCTATGGCATTTTGAGGAAGCCCGTCGTTGGAATATGCAAGCCAAGTTCTATAATGAAAAATTCCCACTAGTATGTGAAAGTGACAACAAATGAGACTCTCTATATGAAGAACATGGTGCTACTTTGAAGCACAAGTGTGGAAAGATATAATAACATTGTCCCTTTTTTTATTTTGGCCTTTTTTTATTTGGCCTTTTTTTATTTGGCCTTTTTAAGGGACAATGCTCTAATAATGATGATCATCCCACTTCTATTTATTTACAACTCATGAGTTACAACTCAAAATTAGAACAAGATATGACTCTATATGAATGCCTCCGGCGGTGTACCAGGATGGGCAATAAATCAAGAGTGACATGTATGAAAAATTATGAAGGTGGCTTTGCCATAATACGATGTCAACTACATGATCATGCAAGGCAATATGACAATGATGATGCGTGTCAAGATGAACGGAACGGTGGAAAGTTGCATGGCAATATATCTCGGAATGGCTATGGAAATGCCATAATAGGTAGGTATGGTGGCTATTTTGAGAAAGATATAAGGAGGTTTATGTGTGATAGAGTGTATCGTATCACGGGGTTTGGATGCACCGGCAAAGTTTGCACCAACTCTCAAGGTGAGAAAGGGCAATGCACGGTACCGAAGAGGCTAGCAATGATGGAAGGGTACGAGTGCTTATAATCCATGGACTCGCATTAGTCATAAAGAACTCATATACTTATTGCAAAAATCTAAAAGTCATCAAAAACCAAGCACTACGCGCATGCTCCTAGGGGGATAGATTGGTAGGAAAAGACCATCGCTCGTCCTCGACCACCACTCATAAGGATGACCATCTAAGAACACCTCATGTTTCAAATTTGTTACACAACGGTTACCATACGTGCATGCTACGGGACTTGCCACCTTCAACACAAGTATTCTTTAAATTCACAATTACCCAACTAGCATGACTCTAATATCACCACCTCCATATCTCAAAACAATTATCAAGCATCAAATTGATCATAGCATCCAATTCATTTCCTATGATAGTTTTTATTATACCCAACTTGGATGCACATCATTCTAGGACCAATTTTATAACCATAGTAAATACCATGCTGTTCTAAAAGACTCCCAAAATAATATAAGTGAAGCATGAGAGACCAACAACTTCTACAAAATTAAACCACCGCCGTGCTCTAAAAGATATAAGTGAAGTACTAGAGCAAAACTATCTAGCTCAAAAGATATAAGTGAAGCACATAGAGTATTCTAATAAATTCCAAATCATGTGGGTTTCTCCCAAAAGGTGTGTACAGAAAGTATGATTGTGGTAATCTAAAAATCAAGGACTCATATCATAGAAGACGCTCCAAGCAAAACACATATCATGTGGCGAATAAAAATATAGCTCCAACTAAAGTTATAAATAGACGAGGACGAAAGAGGGGATGCCTTCCGGGGCATCCCCAAGATTAGGATTTTGGTTATCCTTGAATATCTTGGGGTGCCATGGGCATTCTCAAGATTAGGCTCTTGCCACTCCTTATTCGATAGTCCATCAAATCTTTACCCAAAACTTGAAAACTTCACAACACAAAATTCAACAGGAAATCTCATAAGCTCCGTTAGTGCAAGAAAGAAAAACCACCACATAAGGTACTGTAATGAACTCATTATTTATTTATATTGGTGTTAAACCTACTGTATTTCAACTTCTCTATGGTTCATACCCTCTGATACTAGCCATAGATGCATCAAAATAAGCAAACAACACACGAAAAATAGAATCTATCAAAAACAGAACAGTCTGTAGCAATCTGTAACTTTCGAATACTTTTGGAACTCTAAAAATCCTACCAAAATAGGAAGTCCTGAGAAAATTGTCTATAGATCTACAGAAAAAATAATCAACGCAAAATCGTGTTAATGTGATTTACTAAAATTATTTTCGTGCGCGTAAAAGTTTCTGTTTTTCAGCACAATCAAATTAACTATCACCGTAGGTTATCCTATAGGTTCTACTTGGCACAAACACTTAATTAAAACATGAAAACACATCTAAACAGAATCTAGATGAAATATTTATTACTAAATAGAAGCAAAAATCAAGGAACAAAAATAAAGTTGGGTTGCCTCCCAACTAGCGCTATCGTTTAACGCCCCTAGCTAGGCATAAAAGCGAGGATAGATCTAAGTAGTGCCATCTTTGGCATTCAATTCATAAGTATCTCGCATGATATATTCATAAGGTCATTTAACTTTCTTTCTTGGAAAGTGTTCCATGCCTTTCCTTAATGGAAATTGGAATCTAATATTCCCTTCCTTCATATCAATAATTGCACCAATCGTTCTAAGGAAAGGTCTACCAAGAATAATAGGACATGAAAGATTGCAATCTATATCAAGAACGATAAAATATACGGGCACATAATTCCTATTTGCAATAATAAGAACATCATTAATCCTACCCATAGGTTTCTTAATGGTGGAATCTGCAAGGTGCAAGTTTAAAGAGCAATCATCAAAGTCATGGAAACCTAGCACATCACATAAAGTTTTCGGAATCGTGGAAACACTAGCGCCCAAATCACATAAAGCATAGTATTCATGATCTTTAATTTTAGTTTTAATAGTAGGTTCCCACTCATCATAAAGTTTTCTAGGTATAGAAACTTCCAATTCAAGTTTTTCCTCATAAGATTGCATCAAGGCATCAACAATATGTTTGGTAAAAGCTTTATTTTGACTATAAGCATGAGGAGAATTCAACACGGATTGCAACAAGGAAATACAATCTATTAAAGAACAATTATCATAATTAACTTCCTTGAAATCCATAATAGTGGGTTCAATGCTATGTAAAGTCTTGACCTCTCCAATTCCACTTTTACCAAATTTAGCATCAAGGTCTAAAAACTCCAAATTATTGGGACGCCTTTTAACTAAAGTTGTCTCATCTCCAGTCCCATCATTATCAAGATTCATATTGCAAGACAAAGATTTAATAGGGGATACATCAATAACTTTTATATCTTCATCATTATTTTCATGGAAACTAGAAGAACACGCTTTTACAAAGCAATCTTTCTTAGCACGCAACCTAGCGGTTCTTTCTTTGCACTCATCAATGGAAATTCTCATGGCTTTGAGAGACTCATTGATATCATGCTTAGGTGGAATAGATCTAAGTTTCAAAGAATCAACATCAAGCGAAAGTCTATCAACGTTTCTAGCCAATTCATCAACTTTAAGCAATTTTTCTTCAAGCAAAGCATTAAAATTCTTTTGAGAGATCATAAATTCTTTAACTCTATTCTCAAAATCAGAGGGCATCTTATTAAAATTTCCATAAGAGTTGCTGTAGGAATTACCATAATTATTAGAGGAATTACTAGGAAACGGTCTAGGATTAAAGTTTCCTCTATAAGCATTGTTACCAAAATTATTCCTACCAACAAAATTCACATCCGTAGATTCATTGTTATTAGCAATCTAGGTAGACAAAGGCATATCATTGGGATCAATAGGAGCACTCTTAGTAGCAAACAATTTCATAAGTTCATCCATCTTCCCACTCAAAACATTAATTTCTTCTATAGCATGCACTTTTTTACTGGTGGAACTTTCGGTGTGCCATTGAGAATAATTAGCCATAATGTTATCAAGGAGTTTAGTAGCTTCTCCTAAGGTTATTTCCAGAAAAGTGCATCCCGCGGCCGAATCTAAAAGATTTCTAGAAGCAAAATTCAATCCAGCATAAAAATTTTGTATGATCATCCATAAGTTCAAACCATGAGTAGGGCAATTGCGAATCATTAATTTCATTCTTTCCCAAGATTGGGCAACATGCTCATGATCAAGTTGTTTAAAATTCATAATATCATTCCTAAGAGAGATGATCTTAGCGGGAGGAAATACTTAGAGATAAAAGCATCTTTGCACTTATTCCATGAATCAATACTATTCTTAGGCAAAGACGAAAACCAAGTTTTAGCATGATCTCTAAGTGAAAATGGAAATAACTTCAATTTAACAATATCATTATTCGTATCTTTCTTCTTTTGCATATCACACAAATCAACAAAATTGTTTAGATGGGTAGCGGCATCTTCACTAGGAAGGCTAGAGAATTAGTCTTTCATAACAAGATTCAACAAAGCAGCATTGATTTCACAAGGTTCAACATCATCAAGAGGAGCAATCAGATTGCTAAGGAAATCATCATTATTCGTATTGGAAAAGTCACACAATTTGGTATTATCTTGCGCCATCGTGACAAGCAATCCAACACACAAGCACACAAGAAGGCAAGCAAAAGAGAGAGAAGAACAGAAAAGAGAGGGCGAATAAAACGGCAAGGGTGAAGTGGGGGAGAGGAAAACGAGAGGCAAATGGCAAATAATGTAATGTGAGGGACATGAGTTTGTGACGGGTACTTGGTATGTATTGACTTGAGCGAAGACCTCCCCGGCAACGGCGCCAGAAATCCTTCTTGCAACCTCTTGAGCACTGCGTTGGTTTTCCCTTGAAGAGGAAGGGGTGATATAGCAAAGTAGGATAAGTATTTCCCTCAGTTTTTGAGAACCAATGTATCAATCCAGTAGGAGGCTCCTCAAAAGTCCCACGCACCTACACAAACAAACAAGAACCTCGCAACCAACGCGATAAAGGGGTTGTCAATCCCTTCACGGTAACTTGCGAAAGTGAGATCTGATAGAGATAATAAGATAAGATAAATATTTTTGGTATTTTTATGATATAGATTGGAAAGTAAAAGATGCAAATAAAAGTAGATGGGAAACTTATATGATAGAAGATAAACCCGGGGCCATAGGTTTCACTAGTGGCTTCTCTCAAGATAGCATAAGTATTACGGTGGGTGAAAAAATTACTGTCGAGCAATTGATAGAAAAGTGCATAGTTATGAGAATATCTAGGCATGATCATGTATATAGGCATCACGTCTATGACAAGTAGATCGAAATGATTCTGCATCTACTTCTATTAATCCACACATCGACTGGCTCCTGCCTACATCTAGAGTATTAAGTTCATGAAGAACAGAGTAACACGTTAAGAAAGATGACATGATGTTGAGGGATAAACTCAAGCAATATGATATTAACCCCATTTTTTATCCTTGATGGCACAATACAATATGTGCCTTGCTGCCCCTGCTGTCACTGGGAAAGGACGCCGCAAGATTGAACCCAAAGCTAAGCACTTCTCCCATTGCAAGAAAGATCAATCTAGTAGGCCAAACCAAACTGATAATTCGAAGAGACTTGCAAAGATAACCAATCATACATAAAAGAATTCAGAGGAGATTCAAATACTACTCATAGATAAACTTGATCATAAACCCACAATTCATCGGATCTCGACAAACACACCACAAAAAGAGTTACATCCAATAGATCTCCAAGAAGATCGAGGAGAACTTTGTATTGAGATTCGAAGAGAGGGAAAAAGCCATCTAGCTAATAACTATGGACCCGAAGGTCTGTGGTAAACTACTCACAACTCATCGGAGAGGCCTCGGAGATGATGTAGAGGCCCTCCATGGTCGATTCCCCCTCCGGCGGAGCGCCGGCGAAGGCTCCAAGATGGGATCTCGCGGATATAGAAGGTTGTGGCGGTGGAATTAGGTTTTCATGGTGCTGCTAGATGTTTCCAGGGTACGAGAGTATATATAGGCGAAGGAAGTACGTCGGTGGAGCAACATGGGGCCCACGAGGGTGGGGGGTGTGCCGGGCACCCTCGTGGCCGCCTCGTTCGCTTCTTGACATCCACTCCAAGTCTCCTCGGTTGCGTTTGTTCCGAAAAGATCGCTCCTAAAGGTTTCATTCCTTTTGGACTCCGTTTCATATTCCTTTTCTTCGAAACATTGAAATAGGCAAAAAAACAGTAATTCAGGCTGAGCCTCCGGTTAGTAGGTTAGTCCCAAAAATGATATAAAAGTGTAAAGTAAAGCCCATAAACATCCAAAACGGGTAATATAATAGCATGGAACAATCAAAAATTATAAATACGTTGGAGACATATCAGTTCTCAATCCCCTTGTCTTGTTAGTTACAAGATTAAACTTCAAGTGATAAAGATAGTTGATAGCAATGTAACACCGCAAAATGGAGAATAGAAGTGGTTTAGAAGAATTAGTAATGGAGAATAGACCAAGGGGACATAGGTTCACTAGTGGCATCTCTCTAAAAAAATGCAAATGCCATGTAAATAAATTACAGTTGGGAGGTGATTAAACTACAATATTTATATTTATGACTACGATCATTCATGGCATAATCACATATAGGCATTATGCAGGATCGAAAGTATGTCTAGAGGGGGGGTGATTAGACTACTTGACCAAATAAAAACTTAACCTTTTCCCAATTTTAGTTCTTGGCAGATTTTAGCAACTTAGCACAAGTCAAGCAATCTCAACACAATACAAGCAAGCATGCAAAGAGTATATGAACAGCGAAAAGTAAAGCATGCAACTTGCAAGAAAGTAAATGGGAAGAGTTTGGAGGGAGCAAATGCAATATTGACATGGAGATTTTTGGCGTGGTTCCGATAGGTGGTGCTATCGTACATCCATGTTGATGGAGACATCAACACACGAAGGGTAACAATTGCACGAGCCCACGGAGGGCTCCACCCACGAAGGGCTCCACCCACGAAGGGTCCACGAATAAGCAACCTTGTCTATCCCACCATAGCCATCGCCCACGAAGGACTTGCCTCACTAGGGTAGATCTTCATGAAGTAGGCAATCTCCTTGCCCTTACAAACTCCTTGGTTCAACTCCACAATCTTGACGGAGGCTCCCAAGTGACACCTAACCAATCTAGGAGACACCACTCTCCAAAAGGTAATAGATGGTGTGTTGATGATGAACTCCTTCCTCTTGTGCTTCAAATGATAGTCTCCCCAACACTCAACTCTCTCTCACAGATTTGGCTATGGTGGAAAGATGATTTGAGTGAAAAGCAACTTGGGGAAGGCTAGAGATCAAGATTCTTGTGGTTGGAATGGAATATCTTGGTCTCAACACATGAGTAGGTGGTTCTCTCTCAGAAAATGAATGTTGGAACTGTAGGCATGATCTGATGGCTCTCCTCACGAATAAAGAAGGGGTGGAGGGGATGTATATAGCCTTCACACAAAATCTAACCGTTACGCACATATTCCCAAACTCGGTGGGACCGAATGGTAAAACTCGGTCAGACCAATTTGGGTCAAAATATGAATGTTAGGCTTTTCGGTGGGACCGACACAGTCATCTCGGTGGGACCAATTCGCTAGGGTTAGGGCATAACATAATCTCGGTGTGACCGACTACATAAACTCAGTGGGACCGATTTCAGTAATAGGCACAAAGAGAGTTGGTCAGGCAAACTCGGTGGGACCAAACCGCTCACTTCGGTAGGACCGAAGTGTTATGAAAAGGAAACAGTGAATTCGCATTGCAGACTCGGTGGGACCAATTCTCTCATTTCGGTTGGACTGAAATGTTAAAAAAGGAAACTGTGAGTTTGCAATCCCATCTCGGTGAGACCGAGATCCCTATCGGTGAGACCGAAGTGACTAGGGTTTTTGGCAGTGGCTATGTCAAATGAAACTCGATGGCGCCGGATAGATCAAATCATTGGGGCCGAGTTTGACTTCTAGGTTTAGGGCATATATGGAAACAATAAAGTGGTTGAGGGTTTTGGAGCATATCACTAAGAGTTTTGAGCAAGTAAGCCATTAAGCAACACCTCATCCCCTTTTAATAGTATTGGCTTTCCTATTGACTCAATGTGATCTTGGGTCACTTAAATGAAAGAAATGTAGAGTCTTGAGCTTGTTGCCAATATGTGTCCTTAGCATTTTGAGGGGTCCACATCTCTAGTCCATGCCATGCCAATCATTGAATTTCTAAAATGATCATCTTGAAAGAGCATTAGTTCAGTGAACTATATGTTGTTAAGAATTACCAAAACCACCTAGGGATTAGTTGCACTTTCAATCTCCCCCTTTTTGGTAATTTATGACAACATATAGATCAAAGCTTTGACAAATCATAATAAGAATGAAATAATCGTCGCTTTGAGAAGTATGTGATAAGCAAGAGCTCCCTCTTAATTTGTGCATTATTTAAAATTTGCTTTTGTATGCAAATGCACAATTAAATAGGATTATGGGTTACTCTTCCATGTCACATACATCTTGGTGGAGCGCTCAAAATGATAGAAAATAAGAACAAGCACTCATCACCAAGGCAAAGTGAATGACCATACAAGAGATAGATAATGTCATCATTCAAGCACAAGCATTAAGCATAATATGATCAAACACATGATCATACAAAGTATCTCACACACAAAAACATAAAGTATCTCACACAAGAAATTAGCAAATGAGTAGCAAAAAGAAGAAAATCTCTCTTTGTCTCTCTCCGAAGCCTATGATCTATACACTTTCTTCCCCTTTGGCAACAAGTTACCAAAAAGCTTGAAAATGCATAGTGCTATGCGACTCTCTAGAATTGATCTTCATGACGAGGTGTTGAGATGACTCCAAGTACAAAAGCATCAGTGGAAGATGTTGGAGCTGGTGGAGTTGCCACCAGAGGGCCAACAGGAGCTGTGGGAGCTGTGGCTGCAGGTGCTGAAGCTGTTGCTCTTGTTGTCGGTGTCAAAATCGGCGGATCTCGGGTAGGGGGTCCCAAACTGTGCGTCTAAGGCTAATGGTAACAGGAGGTGGGGGACACAATGTTTACCCAGGTTCGATCCCTCTCGATGGACGTAATACCCTACTTCCTGCTTGATTGATCTTGATGATATGAGTATTACAAGACTTGATCTACCACGAGATCGTAGAGGCTAAACCCTAGAAGCTAGCCTATGATTATGATTGTTGTTGTCCTCCGAAAAAACCCTCTGGTTTATATAGACACTGGAGGGGGCTAGGGTTACACAGAGTCAGTTACATAGAAGGAGATATACATATCCGAATTGCCAAGCTTGCCTTCCACGCAAAGGAGAGTCCCACCCGGTGTCAGGACCCCGACCCAGTGCCACACCGATCTAGCATGTAACACCTCATATCACTTTGCGGCCTCACGCACGGTATTCCCACGGGTGTCACCTTACCAGGTATGGGACCGTTTGCGCCTGTTGGCACACGTATATGATAGTGTCGCTAGCATCCATATGACAAAGGAGCCCGGGCTGACATGGCTAGTCCTGAATCCAAAGTGGCACTAACTTACAAGGACAGGCATACATGACCCAGCAGCGAACGTGTCGGTCATCAGCGAGTGAATCCGGGCTGTAGCAACTGGGCTAGCAGGACTCCGCTAAACCGGGCTGTAGCAGGCTAACAAGACTCTGGTAGACACCGCATGACATTTCCCCGAAGGGACAGACACAGGAACGAAGAAGGACACATGCCGGCTAGCCTAAGTGTTCCGGAGCAGTAGCAAGCTACCAAGGCTCAGTGGAAGCACTAGGAGACATTTCACGGTAAGAGAGGCTACCAAGGATAAACAACTAGATAGTTAGATCCCACACATACCAAGCATTTTAGTAACATACACACAATATGCTCGATATGTGCAAATACAACATGGCATCACAACATGACTCTACAACTCAAGTATTTTATTCAATAGGCTCCGAGGAGCGAGATATTACAAACATGGGTCTCATGACCCAACATTTAGAGCATACAAGTCAAAGCACAAACGGAAGCTTAACATGTCTGAGTACAGACATCTACAAATGAAAAAGGCTAAGAAGCCTGACTATCTACCAGATCCTGCCGAGGGCACAAGATCGTAGCTGAGGTAACAAGCTAAATGTCGAAGTCCACGCGGAACTACTAGTGAGACGGAAGTCTCTGCAAAACATAAAATAGGCAAACGTGAGTACAAATATACCCAGCAAGACTTACATCAGATCTAACTACATATGCATCATTATCAACAAAGGGATGGTGGGGTTTAACTACAGCAAGCCAGCTTTGACTCGATGGCTATCCCAGTCTACGACTGCAAGTAACTCTTTTGAGGTGGCGCACACGAGTCCACATATTCACCATATCAATACACCACTATGGATCCGCTCCCGTCTCCCTACAAGAACGCCATCCATAGGACTCACACTTATCTTGCGCATTTTAGAGTATCCACTTTCACTTGTCTATGAACTGTACAGGCAACCCAGAAGTCCTTTACCGCGGACACAGCTATTCGAATAGATGATGTTAACCCTGCAGGGGTGTACTTCTTCACACACGCTCTCACCACTTACCACCATTTACACGACATCTACTCGGCAACCTTCAAGCGGAAGCCCAACGAGGGTGTCGGCCATGGCCTACCTAAACACTCGAGTCTCTAGTCCAGGTTTATCACCTATTCAGGTTCAATCCGCAGGGAGTCCGGCCGAGGTTTCCACATACGGCCCCGAACGATGTGTACAGGGTTCCGCGACACCAAACGGGCGCCCGGCATACCCAGCCACATGCCTACCGCATCATAGCCCACCCCTCGGGTCAACGCTGACCACGGCCTCCAGCAAACTACAAACACTAGAAACTACTTGCAACTCCTGGAGAGAGGACAAGGGTGATTAAGAAGCCGAGAGGGTCCATTGGTTTCGGGCCCAATGCGTGGTAGTAACTGTTTCATGGACCACAAACACATAACTCAGCTCCTGAGGAAAGATTCAATGAGACAACCCACCATGTACTCCTACATGGCCTCTCACCGCTACCTTTACCAAATCGTGTTCACACACTTAGCTAACACACAGTAGGACATGTTCATCACTGTTCCAATTCATCCCCGATGAATCAGACTTGACTCAACTCTAAGCAGTAGCAGGCATGACAAACAGGCATGAATGAGTAGGCACATCAGGGCTCAAACAACTCCTACTCATGCTAGTGGGTTTCATATATTTACTGTGGCAATGATAGGTCATGCAGACGAAAGGGGTTCAACTACCGCAACAAGTAACAGATGAATCGTTGTTGTCCTAATGCAGTAAAAGAGAGCAGGAGCGAGAGAGTGGATTGTATCGGAATGAACAAGGGGGTTTTGCTAGCCTGGCACTTCTGAAGATAGTATAGTTCTTCATCGGTGTCATCGAACTCATCGTCGAAACCTCTTCTATCGAGAGGGGATAAACCACCGGCAAACAAGAGGGAACACAATCAATGCAATGCAACAATATGATGCATGATCATGACATGGCAATATGTTGTGGTTTGAGCTACTGCAACTAGCAACAAGTTAAATGAAGTTGGTTTGAATCCAAGATTCAATTCAAACTCCACATGTGGTTATTTAAATTCCATTTATATGATTTGTGCTAAACAACAGCTATTGGTTGTTCTAACATGCATGAAACCAGTACAGATGGATAGATTGGATTTTTCTGATCATTTTTCATATATAATTTATTTGTTTGGAGCTACGGTTGAATTTCTATGATTTTTAGAAGTTTTGAGTATTTTCTGAAATTCTTAAATGATTTTCTGATTTATTTTAATTCCAGAAATACTTTACTGCGTCAGCATGACGCCTGTGTGACGTCAGCAAGTCAACAGGGTTGACCAGGCTCAAACCTGTCGCGCGGGACCCATGTGTCATTTGCAGAGCGATTTAACAGAGCTTAATTAACCTAATTAATTAGTTAGCCGGGTTAATTAAACATTAGGACCCACCTGTCAGTGACCCTAAGTGCGGATTAGCAGGGTGGTTAGGCCCTAACGACCGGCCACGCCGGCGGTTAACCGCCAGTGGCCACTAGGCACGGCGGAGACGCGCCAAAAGGCCACGGGAGCGGCGGGGAAGGGCACCGGGGCGTAGCCCACAGTCGGGCGCATCCAGAGGAGGCCACGGGAGGGCGTAGGGAGGTTTGAGCTCACCGGAAGTGAGCTCGCGATGGCAGCCGGAGTACGGCCTCAAGCGGCGCGGGGCTGTAGGGCACGGGGAGGCCAGCTGAGGGGCTCACTGAGCTCCTGGTGGTGTGAGGAGCTTGGCCACGTGCTCGAGCGCGACGGAAGAGAGCTCATTCGACGGCAACGACATGCGCGGCGATGAGGAGCTCACGGGTTCGGCAGGTTTGCAGCCTAGGGGATGGCGCGAGTAGTAGCGGAGGGGGGGAGAGGAAGCAGGAGCTCACAGAGAGGCGTAGGGCTGGTCAGTGGCTCGGGGACGGACAGGAGTCAACGAATCGGTGGAGATGATCTCCAGGCGCCGACGATGAAGACGAGGATGCTGGCAACAGGACAGAGCCCTCCGGCTCGTTTCCTTCGGCCTGAGGATGTGGTGCTCGATTGCGGCGCTGTTGGACACGGTCACAGGATGAGGGGTGGCCGGTGGTCGTGGCTACGACGAGCGGGGCTCTCAGATGCGTTCGGTAACGAGAGGGAGAGAGAGCAGAGGAGGGAAATGAGCTCGGGGGGGGGTGAGCGGGAGGTCCAGGGGTGCGTGGTGTCGTCTAAAGCCTTCTGGGAGGAACCCGGCAGGCAGGGAGGGAGGAGGTGGCCGCAGCGCGTGCGCCCGGGGGGGGGGGGGGGGGGGGGTACACACGCCCTGCGTCCTTCTGTCGCGAGGAAGACGACAGGAGGGGAGGCCAGTGGGCTGGGCCACACAGTGCTGGGCCAGCACAGGGGCTGGGCCAGTTGGTGGGCGCCAGGTAAGTTTCTACTTCTTCTTCTATTTATTTCTGTTTTTCTATTCTTCTGTAACTTTGTAGCTTTATTAAAAATGCCAGGGCATTTCCAGAAATCATGAAACTAATCATGGCTACTGTTGGGAATATATCCTACAGTACGCATTTCAGTTTATGATTATTTGACCATTTAAAATATTTTATAGCATTTAAATGCCCAAATGCAAATATTATATGATTTAATCCAGTGACCCAAATTGTCCTAGAAAAATGTGCAATATTTTTGGCAGAGGTTCAAGACCAATCCAAAAATGATGAACATTTTGTGAAGGCAATTGGGTTCATGGAGACAATTTCCAGTTGAAATTGTTATTACCAGAGGGGGTGCTAGGGTTTAGGCAATCCCCATTTCAAGTTTCTTTCAAGATTAAACATGATGCACACATGAAGCTAGCCTAGTGCATTGCCAGAAGCTAGGGATGTGACACCCGGACATGGGACAAGGACTTCAATATTGTATCTTCGTAGTCCAACAGTCCGACACAAGTACATAGCTCGGCTGTCTGAGGACCCCCTAATCCAGGACTCCCTCAGTAGCCCCTGAACCAGGCTTCAATGATGATGAGTCCGGCACGCAGATTGTCTTCGGCATTGCAAGGCGGGTTCCTTCTCCGAATACACCAAGGTAGATTTTGAACACATGAATCATGTCCGACTCTGCAAAAACAAATTCCACGTACCACCGTAAAGAGTACAATATTCCACAAATCTAATCTGCTGACAATTTTCTATAGCATGACATCACGCCGCGGCCTGGTCATTATGCGAACCGTTTTTCTCAACCTGCTACCGCACATATTGCGAGGCGGTTTTATTGGCACATCTTGTTGAAGCAGAGATCGTGTCCCCTTATATCGGGATTCTCATCAATATGGGTGTGGGTAACCCAACCACGCCATCAACGTGGCGCTTGGGGAATAAGCGAGTTTACCAGGCAAGTGGGGAGGCGCAGGATCCCTGCTGCCTTTATAAGGAGATAATGATTCCCCTTTTTCACCCATGCCTTCTTCTTCCTCTGCTCATCCATTCCCCCTCGCTTGAGCTCCAGCGCCGAAGCGTTCGTCTTCTCCGCCCACAAAGTCCCTCAAAAAATGTCCGGATCCGGGGCAGGAGGCAAGTGGATGGCCTCCTCTGTCACGGAGGAGGACATTACGAAGCTTCAGGAGGCCGGATACTTGTCCGCAAATATTGCGCACCGGCTTCCGGACAAGGGCAAAATCATCCCCACCACGAAACCCCTAGAGAGGGTAGTGTTCCTTGCTCACTTCGTCCACGGACTGGGTTTCCCCCACCACCGGTTTGTCCGTGGGCTGATGTTCTACCACGGGCTGGACTTCCACGATCTGGCCCCCAATTTCATCCCCAACATCTCGGGGTTTATCATCGTGTGCGAGGCCTTCCACCGCATTACGCCTCACTTCGGCCTATGGCTAAAGACCTTCAACGTGAAGCCGAAGCTGGTGGTCAGCCTGCGGGCAGAGTGTGGGGGCGCCATGGTGGGCAAGATACCCAATGTCACCTGGCTCGAAGACTCCTTCATGGAGACCGTGAAGGGGTGGCAATCGGGGTGGTTCTACATCACCGAGCTGGGCGACACCAATTGGGCGGCGACCCCTGAATTTCGATCCAGAATCCCCATGCGGCTCACCTCCTGGAAAGAGAAGGGCTTAGCCTGGGGTTCGTCGGTGGAGCTGACCGGACTTCAGACCTGCGTCAAAAATATGATAAGCAAGAAAATCAAGCTTGTCAATGTGGTCCAGGTCATGCTCTTCCTCCAGATCCTTCCGTGTCAAAGACAGGCCTTCAATATGTGGGAGTTCGACCCGGCCGAACACCAGACGCTGCGAGAGCTCTTCGACACGACGCACGAAGACGTCTGGAAGGTGCTGTTCAAGGCCACCGAGGTACCTCCGCCCATAACCGAGGATCATGGACTCAGCACAAAGCGCCCCGCCAATCCGGTAAGTTTTTATATTTTGCAAGATGGGCCTTTTCTCAGCATGTTCGCGGGAGGAATCTAAGCCTCCATGCCAATTTAACAGGACTGGGTAGCGTTAGCGGATCGGATTGACTGTCCGGCTCCACTACCCGAAGATCCAGCATCGCCCATCTTGACAAAGATGGTGTTTTCGGCACCCTATGAGGTGCCGGAGAAGAAGGCCAAGAAGAAGTCCGTGGGGACCAGGAATGGTCTCCGGCGCAAGGTTGTATTGGACTCATCGTCCGAAGACAATTAGGAGCGCTCCTCCAACGAAAACAAGGAGGAGGAAGAGGAAATACCTCCCCCATCCGAGGGGGAAAAGAAGAGAAAAGCCGCCCCACACGGGGAGACCGAAGCGTCCAAGAAGGGGAAGACCTTCCTTCCGGACAACTCCACCGCAGCCACCTACAGCAGCGAGGAGTGGTTACCCAGGGCCAAGCCCCTGGCTAAGTCGTAAGTATCCGGACACTATAATACTTCCGGTATGTTTCGCCTTATTGCTTCTTATCATGTCAAACATGCTTGTGCAGTCCGGCCAAAGCCCACATCAATGTATCCTCTTCGGATGGGTCTCTGGGCCAGTCGGTGATGAATAGTGACTCACTCCTGACAACCTCCTCCCCCAAGCCCGTGAATGACACCGAGGTGTTGTCTCAGAGGATGTCGGACCAGGGGGAGACAGTTCCGGAGACGCCCCAAGGCGAAATCCTAGACGTCGGGCACATGGGAGGGAAGAACCCCATGGATTCTGATGACGGGGGCCGCAGCAAGTTTGGCCCCCAGCCGGATACTGCTCCGGAACCCCTAGTGATTCCGAATACAAGCAGGCAGACCCTCCCTAAGGGGTGCAAGCCGCACGTACCGATGACCTATTTCCATCCGGAGGCATTGGACAACTTGTTGGAAGCACTTGGAGGCGCTTCCATCGATGAAGAACACTGTACTCTTATGAGTGCGGTGATCGAGAAGGTTCGGTCCGCCAAAAGCGGATTGACCGAAGCCTGCGCCAGCCTCCTAACAGGCTTTGAGGTAAGTAATCAAATAATGAGAAAATATCACAATATAGACAGTAGCCCCTGATGCTTTGTTTGGCGTTCAGAAAGAAAGGACGAATAGAGGATCAAATAACATCCGCATGAGTCTAATAGAAAATGTCCATGTGAATAAGCAGGCATCACTGGTAGCCACTGCCGCTCATACTGCGGAGGTCTTCGCACTGAAGAAGGACCTGGAGCAGACCGAGGGGGAGCTCAGCCTCGTGAAGAGGCAGCTCGAGGAGAACAAAGGTACATAATACCCCGTCTGTATATTGAGAAAGAAAAATGGTTTCAGCTCATGGAGGCGTCATGAATTTTAATAGGGGCCACGACCGAAGTGGCGACCCTTAAGAAGGCGCTGACCAAGGTTGAAGACAAAGCGGCCAAGGAGCGCACCGAGCGCGAGAAGCAGGAGGCCCGGGTCGACGAGGTCCAGCCAGAGCTCCAGGATTTCATCAGAAAATACGAGTCCTTGGAGTGTGACTCTAAGACACGAGAGTCCGAGCTTGATAAGGCCCTCCAGAGCGCGAGAGACGCCAAAGCCGAAGCCCAAAAGGCCCTCCAGGAGATTGAGGCAGCCAAGAAGATAGCAGCGGGTAAGGTATTCATTATGCAAAGCAAGCATGTGAAGGAGACTTTCCTTTTACTTACCCGACTTTGGAGCTCTCCAGGAGCGTTCGCAGATCTGCCATGCAGCATATCAGATGCCGTGGAATTCTACCGGGTCGAGGAAGGGCGCTCAATGGAGAAGTTGTTCTGGTCTCAGTACATTGGGACCAAACACCCGATGCCCTTGAGCGACCAGCTGAAGCAACTGGTCGAACTGCACAAGGCTGCCGAACTGGCCACGAAGGACCTCATAGTCCGGCTATGGCCTGCCGAGCCCCTGCCCAGCAGCTACTTCGGCCTTGTAAAGCGGCTGGTGAGTGTTTGTCCACGGCTTGAAGTCATAAAGCGGTCAGTCTGCGATGAAGGTGCACGTAGGGCCTTCGCCCGCGCGAAAGTGTACTTGGCAAAGATGGATGCCGAGAAGCTGGTGACGGAGGGGCCGCAGGAGGGCAAGGAGCATCGCCACCCCGAAAAGTATTATGATAGTGTCCTGAAAGGGCGCCCACCTTGTGGCGGAGGAATGTGCTAAGGATGTAATATATGAATGAATGTACTCATTTGATCCTGTAATATGAAAACAAGTTCATTTGCGCTATATAACGCTTGTTGATTTAAAATTTTACCTTTTGTGCGGCCGTTTATAAAATCTAAGAGTTGGCCAATCGTCGGCTTCTGCCCCGATGTAACTAGTACCGGGGTGTTCGGGATAAATCTAAACACTCTTTATCCAAATTTTTGGTCCTTTAAGGAGGTATTTTGCGCAACGAACCAGGCAATTGGACTATACAGCTTTATCACTCTCGCTTAGCCATAAAAGTCTATAATTTTAAATTTTGGTGTAGCCCCTGGTATTCGGAAGGCCGAATTTGGGGCGCTATACATGACTAAATCGGACAAGGCCAATTCCTCGCCTGAAGCAGAAAAAATCTTTATGGATTTGAGACCTCTCGAACAGCGACCAGCTCTCACTGCATCATGACAGTCATTTTTTGGCTTTCTCTACTGAGGTGCTTGTCCAGAAGAACCGGGACACAATCGCAGTAGTTCTCCCTGTGCCACCTTAGCCGATGTAGCGGAACGTAGGGCAGCAAAACATGGGAGCCGGGCAAACCCAACTATTGACCCAAGACATGATTCGGAGCTGATGCATGTAATGCTATAAGTTCGGGGTGTCGCACTGTCGAAAGTATTCATACTTTTCTTGCCGTGTTATGGGGTACACTGAAGCCCCTGGCGGACTGAATGTACCGGAATGTACGGGTGCAATTTTTAATAAATAAACAGTCAAGGAAAAAGATAAAGAAATGTAACAATAAGCCGACGCTGTATGTTATTTTCCATTGTTCATTTGAATAATACGTCAAGGCATATGTATACAAGTAGTGCGATAAGCGAAATAGGACTATTTGACACGTCCTGACCAAGAGCGAGCTGCGTGCGGGTATGTAAAACAGGTATAGCGATCGTTATCAGAGACCACCTGTGGATTCCCTTGTACGCCAAAGCTCCTTGCCTCCTTGGTGTTTCCGTCCTGTTATGGGTCCGATAGTCGGGCTATCGGAAGAGCCTCAAGAAAATAGGGACCTCAAAAGAAAAGGTGTGAAGGTATACGGATCCTGGGGCGGTTGAGCCGCATTGTGGACCGTGTCGCAGCCGTGCCTCCGCCTATGCCCATGGTATTTTAAGTGCGTAATTATGTACGCGCGGCAGAAATTTCACCGCTTGACTGGGACTAGGACGGAGGACGGATTGCTAGGCGAGCTCTGGACGTGCCGGATGATCCTGTTGTAGGGTACTTCAGACTCGCTTGACGGTGTCTGGGCGCTTTATTGCCGAATTGGAGGACTGCCTAAGAAGGCTGCTTTGTACTTCTACTGCGAGGGCCACAGTGTGCTCCTCCGTACGGAGTGAGCGCTCTGTGTTTCCATTAACTGTTATAACCCCGCGAGGTGCTGGCATTTTGAGCTTGAGGTATGCATAATGCGGTACCGCATTGAATCTGGCAAATGCGGTTCGTCCGAGCAGTGCCTGATAGCCACTACAGAAGGGGACGATATCGAAGATTAACTCCTCGCTTCGGAAGTTGTCTGGAGATGCAAAGACTACTTCCAGTGTGATTGAACCTATGCAACAGGCCTCTACGCCTGGTATGACACCTTTAAAGGTGGTCTTTGTGGGGTTCTATCCTTGAGGGATCGATACCCATTTTGGGCACTGTATCCTGATAGAGCAGGTTCAGGCTACTGCCACCGTCCATAAGGACTCGTGTGAGGTGGAATCCGTCGATGATGGGGTCGAGGACCAACGCGGCCGAACCGCCATGACAGATACTTGTAGGATGGTCCCTGCAATCGAAAGTGATCGGACAAGAAGACCATGGGTTGAATTTTGGGGCAACTGGCTCCATCGCGTAGACATTCCTTAGTGCACGCTTCGTTCCCGCTTGGGAATATGGGTTGCGTATATCATATTTACCATTTTCACATGGGGAAGAAATTTCTTCTGTCCTCCTGTGTTCAGCAGCCGGGGCTCCTCGTCGTCATCACTGTGCGGCCCCTTTTCCTTGTTTTCGGCATTCAACTTGCCGGCCTATTTAAACACCCAACACTCTCTGTTGGTGTGGTTGGCTGGTTTATCGGGGGTGCCGTGAATTTGACATGAGCGATCGAGTATGTGATCCAAACTGGACGGGCCCGGATTGTTTCTTTTGAATGGCTTTTTTGCTGAACGGACTTAGAGCCACTGAATCCGGCATTGACTGTCGTGTCTTCGGTGTTATCGCCATAGTTGCGACGCTTGTGTCTGTTGGGTCGGGGCTTACCCTTGCTATCTCTGGCATCTGAAGTGCCAGGATTTCTTGATGTGTTGTTCTTATGAGCCAGCCAGCTGTCCTCGCCGGCACAAAAGCGGGTCATGAGTGCCGTGAGGGCTGCCATGGACTTCGGCTTCTCTTTTCCGAGGTGTCGGGCGAGCCACTCGTCGCGGATGTTATGCTTAAAGGCTGCTAGGGCTTCGGCATCTGGACAGTCGACAATTTGGTTCCTTTTAGTTAGGAACCGAGTCTAAAATTTCCTGGCTGACTCTTCGGGCTGTTGGGTTATGTGACTTAAGTCATCAGCATCCGGTGGTCGCACATAAGTGCCCTGGAAGTTCTCAAGGAATGCGTCTTCCAGGTTCTCCCAACTGCCAATGGAGTTTGTCGGCAGGCTATTCAGCCAATGCCGAGACGGTCCCTTGAGTTTTAGTGGGAGGTACTTGATGGCATATAGATCATCGCCACGAACCATGTGAATGTGGAGAAGGAAATCCATGATCCATTACTTCATCAGTGAAGCATAGGGGGTGTGCGGTGCCTCTATGCCAGGCTACATCACGATGCAGTTCAGATGAGTCTGGTCTGTTGTATTCGGCCCGGCCGGATTTGTTTTTAGTATGTCCGGTGTGACGGTCATCGTCGCGCGTTGGGACGTGCCCCCGTGATCCGTAGATCGATCTTGATTGACCTGCTTTGTTTTCCAATTTGTCTCGCGGGTCATGCGTGTAGCCCCAGGCCTTCGTGTTTTTGCTTGTTTGGCGACGGGGTGCGGGCTGGACTTCGGGCTGATACGTCGCTTTGTCTCGGCCACGAGGTGGCCGGTCGGCCGCATCCTGCGATGGTAGTGTAGGCTTTAATGCCTCCTCGTCGAGTTGAGGTAGCAACCTGTGCTTTGGGTAACTTTTGGTAGGGCGCTCGAGTCCGTATTCCTCGGCTGCTAGGACCTCCGTCCATCTATTAGTTAGCAGATCTTGATCAGCTTGAAGCTGTTGCTGCTTTTTCTTCAGGCTTTTTGCAGTGGCTATAAGCCGGCGCTTGAATCGCTCCTGCTCGATGGGATCCTTAGGCACGATGAATTCTTCGTCGCCGAGGCTCACCTCGTCTTCGGAGAGAGGCATGTAATTGCCATCCTTCGATTCTCCATCCTTTGCCTGTTCCTCAGGGCTAACTTGCCCATCCTCCCGTTTGGCCTGCTCGAAGCTTGGCTGGGCGGGATTGTTTTCCTCCTCGGCATTGTCCGGAGCGCTATTGTCTCTTGTGCCAGTATCGCTATTTTTGCTGTGACGAGGCTTAGAGGGGCGCCGATGACGCCGATGCTTAGATTGCTTCTCAAGGGGATTATCCTCCATTGCCTCATCACCATTGCTTTCTTTGGGTGTGCCCACCATATGTATATCATATGCTGAGGTGCCTATCCAGCGGCATGTGGGCGGTGGTTCCTGTTCCTCTCAGCATCATCGTCCATACTGTCGATGTCTTCGGAGTCGAAATCAAGCATGTCGGTTAAGTCGTCGACAGTGGCTATTAAGTGGGTGGTGGGTGGGGAACGAATTCCTTCGTCGTCCGCTTCCCACTCAAGCCGGACATAGTTCGGCCAAGAGTCTCATGACAGGGAGAAAGATTTCAGTGAATTTAGTACATCATCCAAGGGCAAGTGCTGAAAGATATCCGCGAAGGCAAACTCCATGATCGGCGCCCAATCAGATTCGATAGGCACGGATGCGCGCAGTTCGGAGCCTATGGTCGGATGCGAGTCCGAGGGTCCGATGATACTGACCTCACTGGATGCGAAGTCTGTGTTCGTCTCTATCGCCAATGAGCGTGTGGCCTCCGTGGCGGGGTCCATCCACCCGTCCTCAGACAACATGATATAGTTCGGATTAAGAGCCGGGGCAGCTGCAGGTATGATCTCCCGAACACCATCCGATGGCAGATCTAAGTCATGCCCACCATGACTGTTCGACGCACCTGACATGGGCTCGAATCCGTCAAAGATCAAGTCTCCATAGATGTCAGCGGTGTAGTTCAGGCTTCCAAACCTGACCTGACGGCCAGGGGCGTAGCTATCAATCTGCTCCAGATGGCCAAGCGAGTTGGCCCGCAGTGCAAAGCCGCCGAATATGAAGATTTGTCCGGGGAGAAAAACCTCACCCTATATCGCAACGATGTGGAAGATTGAAGGAGCCATCAAGCCTTAACATGACGACATGGTGGAACTCTCAATGAAAGCACCAATGTCGGTGTAGGAGGCGGGGGACACAATGTTAGGGGGACCCGAACTGTGCGTCTAAGGCTAATGGTAATAGGAGGCGGGGGACACAATGTTTACCCAGGTTCGGGCCCTCTTGATTGAGGTAATACCCTACTTCCTGCTTGATTGATCTTGATGATATGAGTATTACAAGAGTTGATCTACCACGAGATCGTAGAGGGTAAACCCTAGAAGCTAGCCTATGATTATGATTGTTGTTGTCCTATGGACTAAACCCTCCGGTTTATATAGACACTGGAGGGGGCTAGGGTTACACAGAGTCGGTTACAGAGAAGGAGATCTACATATCTGAATTGCCAAGCTTGCCTTCCATGCAAAGGAGAGTCCCACCCAGACACGGGACGAGGACTTCAATCTTGTATCTTCGTAGTCCAACAGTTGGCCACAAGTACGTAGCTCGGCTGTCCGAGGACCCCCTAATCCAGGACTCCCTCACTTGTATCTGGCACTGGCGCTACTGCAGACCTCTGCCCTCTAGGCACTTTGTGAAACACATGTGTAGTTGCTTTTCCCTTCCTCTCTTCTGCTTCTTCCTGGAGCTCTTCAACTGCTGTCTAACTTTCAGTCACCTTCAAGTCAAGACCATAGAATTTGGTTTCAATGATCCTCTCCAAGCTCTCCTGGTTCTGAGTCAGGGTGGCCAGTCCTTTCTCAATTCTCAAGGTTGCTTGAATCAGATATCCAAGCTGGTCTTGCTTTGACTTGAGGAATACTTCTAAAGCTTCTTCAGCACTGGGCATCTTTGCTGCTTTCTCTGGTTTGGCTATCTGTCTTTTCTCTTGAGCTTGTAGGGATGTTGGATCCTCAGCTGTCATGACAATAGTGCTGTCCTCAAAGTCTGGCTGCAAAGGCAAATGCTCTTTCTCCAACAGGTACACTCCCTTGGGCATCTTGGAGTTGATCAACATTTGAATGTGTGGAGCATACCCACATGACCTCTTCTGCTCAGCAGCTGTCCTCTGATCATCCTGTGATCTCCTAATTTGGGCAACTAAGTGTGCCTCAATATTGTGTTCATAGTGGCCAGGCCAGACATCAAGTAGTACATTGACCCTAGCTTGTGTGTCTCCAAAGCTTTGTCAGGTATTTCCTTGTACATGTTTGCCATGGAGTTGTGGTCTTTCTTTTTCTCAGCATAGACATCAATGTCTTTCTCATGATCCTTGGGTGCTTTGATGAGCTTTGCCCACTCATCCACAGTAGACTGGTACCTTGTTCCTTCAGTCATCCACACTATTTTACCATCTGGATAGAAGTGAGCTGTAGAGTAAAACTGCATTATGAGCTCATCATTCCATTTGGTCAACTTTTGACCCACAAATTTGCCAACACCATTGAGCTTGAAACTCTCATGAACTCTTGGGAAATTGTCTTCATTCTCATCAATGTACTTCCAATCAACCCACTTCATGTCACTGACAATGGGTTCTTGTCAAGCAGAACTGTTTCATAGAAATCTTGCTGTTCTTTGGTGTGGAATCTATAGTCCACAGCTGTCCTTCTCCTCACTGCATATGGATCAACTTGTCTCCACAATTTGATACCTGCATCTTTCCTTTCCTTCATATTCTTAGCCATTGGATGATTGCCATCATGGTCTGGAATCTTTGGCTTGAGCTTCCTAAGCACTTGGGATTCATCATCTCACTATAAAAAAAGACACATCCGTGACATTTTGGACCGAATGAAACTTTTTTCTGTCATACATATGACACTTCTATGACGATAATTGTGACAAAACTCGGTATCATCATAGATGTGGTGGGATCCTACTTCTATGACAAAAAATCATGACAGAAAATGGGCTTTTCGTCTTGGGTGGGCCGGAGACGCAGCAGCATGACATTCTTTGGGCCATCCATGACGGAAAAAATCGTGGTAGAAGCGATGGCGAGGAAAATTTTGGGGAGTTCCCGGTTACGGTGGGTGGTCGGGGGCCGAGCGATGCACGGTTCTCTCGTACACGTACGCGCGTGTGTGCGAAGCGTTGGCTCTAACTGAACCCGAGCGAGGCGTTGGGCTCTAACTGAACCCGAGCGATTGCACTGCAGGCTACGCGTTACCGAACCCGAGCGATCGATCGATGGCTGTTAACTGAACCCGATCGAGCGATTCCTTCGCTACTACTGCTAACTAAAGGCAATCGATGCTGCCTCTCTGGATGAACAGTGAGCATTGCCGGGGGGATGAATAGTGAGTGGCGGCGTTGCCTCTGGATGAACAGGACCCCGTGGTGTGGAGGGCTGGATGAACAGGACGACCCCGTTTAGGGCTGGATGAACAGTAGACGGTGGAGGGGTGCCCGTGGAGGGCTAGATGAACAGTAGACGATGGAGGGGTGTCCGTGGAGGCTGGATGAATAGGAGCCCGTGGAGGCTGGAGGAGGTGGACGGTAGCCCATGGAGGCTGGAGGAGGTCGATAGTGGAGATGAACAGTATCCTGTGAAGTCCCGTTTTGCGGTATGCCACACCCCTCCCGATGAACAGGACCCCCATTTCGACCGTAGCGCTCCAACACAAGTCCGTTTCGTCTGTTTTGCGGTACGCCACACCGCTCCCGATCAACAGGACCCCCGTTTCGACCATAGGAGGTCCGTTTCCTCCATTTTGCGGTACGCCAGACCCCTCTCGATGAAAAGGATCCCGTTTCAAACGTGGTCGGTCGAACACAAGGCCGTTTCCTCCGTTCTATGGTACGCTAGGCCTCCACCGCCTGTTCCGTCCAAGCCCTCCCGATGAACACGGCGACACATTCCGTTCCGACCCAGCCGGTTGGCTCCCATGCGTTCCTTTGCCTCCCGATGAACACGACGCATTCTGTTGCCTCCCCATGAACACGATGCATTCCGTTGCCTCCCCATGAACACGACGACGACACTGTTTCTCCGTTCCGACCCAGCCATGTACACGAGCCCTGGCCGTACGTATGTGCGAGTAGGCGTTTGAGACCCCGCCCGTATGTACACATACGTGGCCGTATTTTCTTTCTTGCACACTGGCCGCTGTACGTACGTGTACATGCTACATGCGCGCCTCTACTACGACACATGCGCACCTCTACGTCAACCAGTATATATGTACGTACACGTTCGTGACCAGAATGACAACGCTACGTATGCTTCGACCATGTGGGTCCCGATTGTCAGGCACTTCCTTGCGTGCGAAGATGTAGCTGGTGGGTCCCAGCAGTCAGGGGGGCGAATCGTTTTTTTTTCTCGGACGCACTTCCTTGCGTTTGAAGGTGTAGCTGGTGGGTCCTAGCAGTCAGGGGGAAACATTTTTTTCACGAAATAAGGTGGCCCGTCCGGTGGGTCCCCGTTGTCAGGTGGAGGAATAATTATTTTGCGCGTAATAAGGAGGCACTTCCTTGCGGCTGCCGTGGACCCAGTTGTCAGCCTCGCCTTGTACAGTACTCTTCCGATGGAAGTCAGTCATTGACCACATTGACCACGCCGCACCGAGAGCACAACGGTGGTGGACAACGGCGAGGCCTAGGGAGGGGATGACGCAGAGCCGGGGAAGACGCATCAGTGGATGCCCACGCGAAGAGGAGTATGAGGGTTTGCTAGTTCGGCTGCGGTGTGAGGCTGTCGTCGCCGCAGAATAACAGGGGGTGTGGGTGAGTAGAGGGATGGCCTGGCCAGCGGTGGGAGTAGTAGGGGGTGGTGAGGCCTCCGCCGCATCGCAGCCGGCCACGGGAGGCAGGAGCACAAGGCACGACCGGCGCTGGTTTGGGCGGTTGGAGCAAGAAGACCAGAGGTTGAAGAAGCACTACGGCCGTTGGATGGACATCGTACGATCACTGGAGCTAGAATCGTGCATATTGACTAAGTTGACAAAGCCCTCCATCCCCGTCAACTTAGTAGGCCCACAAGTCAGCCTGCCACTATACTGGGTCCCAGCTAACATGGGGAGTATTCATTTTTTCGTGCGTAATAAGGAGGCACTTCCTTGCGTGCGAAGATATAGCTGGTGGGTCAGAGCTGTCATCGGCGGTAACATTTTTTTCGCGAAATACAGAGGCCCTTTCGGTGGGTCCCAGATGTCAGGTGGAGGAATCATTATTTTGCGCGTAATAAGGAGGCATTTCCTTGCGTGCGGTCGGGGACCCAACTGTCAGCCTCTCCACGTACAGTCCCCTTCAGATGCATGTCGGTCATTGACCATGTTGACCACACCACACCGAGAGCACTAGGGCGGTGGACGACGGCGAGGCCTAGGAAGTGAACAACACGGAGGCAGGGAAGACTCGGTAGTTGTTTCCCACGCGGAGGGGAGTAGGACTGTACGAGGGTTTACTGGTTCTTCTGTCGTCGCCGGAGAATAACAGCAGGTGTGGGTGAGTAGAGGGATGGCGAGGCCAGCGATGGGAGTACGGTGGGGTGGTGAGGCCTGCGCGGTAGCACAGCCAGCCGCGGGGAGGAGGGAGAAGGCAGTCCCACCGGCGGTTGTTTGAGCGGCTGGAGCAGGAAGAGCAGAGATTGAAGAAGCACGACAGCCGTTGGATGGACATCCAACGGACACTGCTTGTGCGTCAACCTTTTTTTAGGAAAGCCTCAAATCTATGGAAAACAGCATACAACCCATCTGCCATTATTTCTAATAATTTACATCCTATTTTCTAATTCTTAAGTTTTTTTTGGAGCCCATATTCTTTTTGTTAGCATTACGGCCACAGTTAAAAATTTATACGAAATTTTGCATATTTCGGTGCGGTCCGAACTGTTTTTAATCCCGAAATTTTGACTCACATTAAAACTGATTTTAAAAATAAATGTATATCAATATAAAATCAAACAAATTCTCCACGCATAAAAATTAATGTAATTTAAAATCTCGAAATAAAAAAAGATATTTGAAACTAATTGTCGGTTTGATGTGTTTTTAAAATGTACAACCAATTTCTCATTACTGATGGGCCATTTTCTTGGCCAGCCGAATGAAATCTCTCCTCGTCTTGAAAGATCTGCAGCCCAACAGGCCTGACAAAACGACTTACTTGGCAAATCAGAAAAAAAAACTGGGTTGTGGCCATGGACCCAGCTGTCAGCCTCTCCACGTACAGTACCCCTCCGATGGAAGTCGTTCCTTGACCACGTTGACCACGCCGCGCGGAGAGCACCACGACGGTGGACGACAGAGAGGCCTAGGAAGGGGATGATGCAGAGCCCGGGAAGACGCGGCAGTGGAAGCCCGCGCGGAGAGGAGTACGAGGGTTCACTGGTTCGACTGCGGTGTGAGGCTGTCATCGCCGCAGGGCCTGACCAGCAGTGGGAATAGTAGGGGGCGGTGAGGCCTCCGTGGCAGCACAGCCGGCCATGGGAGGCAGGAGCACGCGGCACAACCGGCGCTGCTTTGGGCGTCTGGAGCAAGAAGACCAGAGGTTGAAGAAGCACTACGGCCGTTGGATGGACATCGTACGGTCACTAGAGCTAGAATCATTCATATTGACTAAGTTGACAAAGCCCTTCGTCCCCGTCAACTTAGAAGGCCCACAAGTCAGCCTCCCACCAAGGTGGGTCCCAGCTAGCCGGGGGAGTATTCATTTTTTTGTGCGTAATAAGGAGGCACTTCCGGTGGGTCTGAGCTGACAGCGGGGGGAACGTTTTTTTCGTGAAACACGGTGGCCCATCCGGTGGGTCCCAACAGCTAGGGGGATCCGTTTTTTCGCAAAATACTGGTGGCACGTCCGGTGGGTCCCCGCTGTCAGGTGGAGGAATAATTATTTTCTGCTTAATAAGGAGGCACTTCCTTGCGGCTGTCGTGGACCCAGCTGTTAGCCTCTCCACGTACGGTGGGGCCATGGCGAGGCCTAGGAAGGGGACGACGCTGCGCTGAGAGCACCACGGCAGTGGACGACGGCGAGGCCTAGGAAGGGGACAACGCGGAGCCGAGGAAGACGCGGCAGTGGATGCCCACGCGGAGAGGAGTACGAGCATTCACTTGTTCGGCTGCGGTGTGAGGCTCCCGTCGCCGCAGAATAACATGGGGTGTGGGTGATTGGAGGGATGGCCTGGCTAGTGGTGGGAGTAGTATGGGGGTGGTGAGGCCTCCGCGGTAGCACAGCCGGCCACAGGAGGTAGGAGCAGGCGGCACGACTGGCGCTGCTTTGGGCGGCTGGAGCAAGAAGACCAGAGGTTGAAGAAGCACTATGGCCGTTGGATGGACATCATACGGTCACTGGAGTATTGACTAAGTTGACAAAGCCCTCCGTCCCCGTCAACTTACTAGGCCCACAAGTCAGCCCAACAATATGGTGGGTCCCAGCTAGCAGGGGGTATTCATTTTTTTGGGCGTAATAAGGAGGCACTTCCTTGCGTGCGAATATATAGCTGGTGGGTCCGACCTGTCAGCGGGGGGAACGTTTTTTTCGCGAAATACAGAGGCCCTTCCTGTGGGTCCTATGTTGGGGAACGTAGCAGAAATTCAAAATTTTCTACGCATCACCAAGATCAATCTATGGAGATTCTAGCAACAAGAGAGGGAGAGGATGAGCATCTTCATACCCTTGAAGATCGCTAAGCGGAAGCGTTACAAGAACGCGGTTGATGGAGTCATACTCACGGCGATTCAAATCGCGGAAGATCCGATCTAGCGCCGAACGGATGGCGCCTCCGCGTTCAACACACGTACAGCCCGGGGATGTCTCCTCCATCTTGATCCAGCAAGGGGAGAGGAGAAGTTGAGGGAGAACAACGACAGCACGACGACGTGGTGGTGGTGGAGCTCGTGGTTCTCCAGCAGGGCTTCGCCAAGCACTACGGAGGAGGAGGAGGTGTTGGAGGAGGGAGAGGGCTGCGCCAGGGAAGAGGTGTGGCTGCCCTCCCACCCCTCCACTATATATTGGGGCAAGGGGAGAGGGGGAGGCTCCCTAGGGTTTCCCCTAGGGGGCGGCGGCCAAGCAGATTGGATCTCCCTAGGCAAAATCCTAGGGAGACTTGCCCCCAAAGCCAAGCAGGTGGAGGATTGCCTCCCAAGCTAGGTGGAGGCGTCCCACCTCCCCAAATAACGTGGGAAAGGGTGTAGGGGGCGCACCACCCCTTAGTGGGCTGGTTTGCCCCTTCCCCTTTGTCCCATGAGGCCCTCCAACACTTGTCGGGGCTCCCGAAACACCTTTCGATTATGCTGGCCATAGCCTGGTACCCCCGGAACACTTCCGGACCCCAATACCCTTCGTCCAATATATCGATCTTCATCGCCGGACCATTCCGGAACTCCTCGTGACGTCCGGGATCACATCCGGGACTCTGAACTACCTTCGGTAACCACATACTATTTCCCATAACAACTCTAGCGTCATCGAACCTTAAGTGTGTAGACCCTACAGGTTCGGGAATCATGCAGACATGACCGGGACATCTCTCCGGCCAATTACCAACAGCGGGATCTGGATACCCATGTTGTCTCCCACATGTTCCACGATGATCTCATCGGATGAACCACGATGTCGGGGATTCAATCAATCCCGTATACAATTCCCTTTGTCAATCGGTATGTTACTTGCCTGAGATTCGATCGTCGGTATCCCAATACCTCGTTCAATCTCATTACCGGAAAGTCACTTTACTTGTTTCGTAATGCATGATCCCGTGACCAACTACTTAGTGACATTGAGCTCATTATGATTATGCATTACCGAGTGGGCCCAGAGATACCTCTCCGTCATACGGAGTGATAAATCCCAGTCTTGATTCGTGCCAACCCAACAGACACTTTTGGAGATACCCGCAGTGCACCTTTATAGCCACCCAGTTATGTTGTGACGTTTGGCACACCCAAACCATTCCTACGGTATCCAGGAGTTGCACAATCTCATGGTCTAAGGAAATGATACTTGACATTAGAAAAGCTCTTAGCAAACGAACTATACGATCTTGTGCTATGCTTAGGATTGGGTCTTGTCCATCACATCATTCTCCTAACGATGTGATCCCGTTATCAATGACATCCTATGTCCATGGTCAGGAAACCATAACCATCTATTGATCAACGAGCTAGTCAACTAGAGGCTCACTAGGGACATGTTGTGGTCTATGTATTCACACATGTATTACGGTTTCCAGTTAATACAATTATATCCTGAACAACAGACAATTATCATGAACAAGGAAATATAATAATAACCATTTTATTATTGCCTCTAGGGCATATTTCCAACAGTCTCCCACTTGCACTAGAGTCAATAATCTAGTTCACATCATTATCTGATTGTATTGAATCCAACACCCATGGTGTTTGATCATATCTCGCTTGTGAGAGAGGTTTATTAGTCAACGGGTCTGAACCTTTCAGATTCGTGCTTTACAAATATCTATGTCATCTTGTAGATGCAGCTACCAGGCGCTACTTGGAGCTATTCCAAATAACTGTTGTACTATACGAATCCGGTTTACTACTCAGAGTCATCCGAATTAGTGTCAAAGTTTGCATCGACGTAACCCTTTACGACGAACTCTTTTACCACCTCCATAATCGAGAAAATTCCTTAGTCCACTAGTTACTAAGGTTAAGTTTGACCACTGTCATCTGATCCATTCCTGGATCACTCTTGTACCCCTTGACTGACTCATGGCAAGGCACACTTCAGGTGTTATACTCAGCATAGCATATTGTAGAGCCTACGTCTAAAGCATAGGGGACGACCTTCGTCCTTTCTCTCTCTTCTGACGTGGTCAGGTCTTGAGTCTTACTCAATACTCACACCTTATAACATAGCCAAGAACTCATTCTTTGCCGATCTATTTTGAACTCTTTCAAAATCTTGTCACGGTGCGTACTCATTTGAAAGTACTATCAAGCGATTTTGATCTATCCTTATAGATCTTGATGCTCAATGTTCAAGTAGCTTAATCCAGGTTTTCCATTGAAAAACACTTTTTAAATAACCCTATATGCTTTCCAGAAATTCTACATCATTTCCAATCAACAATATGTCAACAACATATACTCATCAGAAATGCTATAGTGCTCCCACTCACTTATTTGGAAATACAAGTTTCTCATAAACTTTGCATAAACCCAAAATCTTTGATCATCTCATCAAAGCGTATATTCCTTCTCCGAGATGCTTACTCCAGTCCTTAGAAGGATTACTGGAGCTTTGCATACTTGTTAGCATCTTTCAGGATTGACAAAACCTTCTGGTTGTATCACATACAACCTTTCCTCAAAAAATCGTCGAGGAAACAATGTTTTGACATCCTATCTACAAGATTTCATAAATAATGCAGTAACTGCTAATATAATCAACAGACTCTTAGCATCGCTACAAGTGAGAAAGTCTCATCGTAGTCAACTCCTTGAACTTGTCGGAAAACATCTTAACGACAAGTCGAGCTTTCTTAGTGGTGATACTTACCATCATTGTCTGTCTTCCTTTTAAAATCCATCTGTACCCAACAGCCTTACGACTATCAAGTAGTTCTTCCAAAGTCTATACTTTGTTTTCATAGATGGATCCTCTCTCGGATTTTATGGCCTCGAGCCATTCATCGGAATCCGGGCCCACCATCACTTCTCCATAGCTCGTAGGTTCATTGTTGTCTAGCAACATGACCTCTAAGATAGGATTACGTACCACTCTGAAGTAGTACGCATCCTTGTCGACCTACGAGGTTTGGTAGTGACTTGATCTGAAGTTTCATGATCACTATCATCAGCTTCCACTTCAATTGGTGTAGGCGCCATAGGAATAACTTCCTGTGCCCTGCTACACACTAGTTGAAGTGATGGTTCAATAACCTCACCAAGTCTCCACCATCCTCCCACTCAATTCTTTCAAGAGAAACTTTTCCTCAAGAAAGGACCTAATTCTAGAAACAATCCCTTTTGCTTCCGGATCTGAGATAGGAGGTATACCCAACTGTTTTGGGTGTCCTATGAAGATGCATTTATCCGCTTTGGGTTCGAGCTTATCAGCCTAAAACTTTTTCACATAAGCGTCGCAGCCCCAAACTTTTAAGAAACGACAACTTAGGTTTCTCCAAACCATAGTTCATATGGTGTCGTCTCAACGGAATTGCGTGGTACCCTATTTAAAGTGAATGCGGTTGTCTCTAATTCCTAACCTATAAACGATAGTGGTAATTCGATAAGAGACATCATGGTATGCACCATATGCAATAGGGTGCAGTTATGATGTTCGGACACACCATCACACTATGGTGTTCCAGGCGGTATTAATTGTAAAAAAATTTCCACAATGTCTTAATTGTGTGCCAAACTTGTAACTCAGATATTCATCTCTATGATCGTATCATAGACATTTTATCCTCTTATTACAATGATCTTCAACTTCACTCTGAAATTACTTGAACCTTTCAATAATTCAGATTTGTGTTTCATCAAGTCAATATACTCAGAATCTACTCAAATCATCTGTGAAGTAAGAACATAACGATATCCATTGCGTGCCTCAGCACTCATTAGACTGCACACATCAAAATGTATTACTTCCAACAAGTTGCTTTCTTGTTCCATCTTACTGAAATCGAGGCTTTTCAGTCATCTTGCCCATGTGGTATGATTTGCATGTCTCAAGTGATTCAAAATCAAGTGAGTCCAAACGATCCATCTGCATGAAGTTTCTTCATTTGTATACACCAATAGACATGGTTCGCATGTCTCAATCTTTTCAAAACTAGTGAGTCCAAAGATCTATCAACATGGAGCTTCTTCATGCATTTTATACCAATATGACTCAAATGGCAGTGCCACAAGTATGTGGTACTATCATCACTATCTTATATCTTTGGGCATGAACATGTGTATCACTATGATCGAGATTCAATAAACCATTCATTTTAGGTGCAAGACCATTGAAGGTATTATTCAAATAAACAGAGTAACTATTATTCTCCTTAAATGAATGACCGTATTGCGATAGACATAATCCAATCATGTCTATGCTCAATGCAAACACGAAATAACAATTATTTAGGTTTAACACCAATCTCGATGGTAGAGGGACTATGCGATGCTTGATCACATCAAGCTTGGAAACACTTCCAACACATATCGTCATCTCACCTTTAGCTAGTCTCCGTTTATTCTGCAGCTTTTATTTCAAGTTACCAACACTTAGTAACCGAACCGGTATCTAATACCCTGGTGCTACTAGGAGTACTAGTAAAGTACACATTAATATAATGTATATCCAATATACTTCTATCGACCTTGCCAGCCTTCTCATCTACCAAGTATCTAGGGTAGTCCTGATTCAGTGACCGTTTCCCTCATTACAGAAGCACTTAGTCTCGGGTTTGGTTTCAACCTTGGGTTTCTTCACTAGAGCAGCAACTGATTTGCCATTTCATGAAGTATCCCTTCTTGCCCTTGCCCTTCTTGAAACTAGTGGTTTCACTAACCATCAACAATTGATGCTCCTTCTTGATTTCTACTTTCGCAGCGTCAAACATCGCAAATATTTCAAGGATCATCATATCTATCCCTGATATGTTATAATTCATCACAAGCTCTAGTAGCTTGGTGGCAATGACTTTGGAGAAACATCACTATCTCATCTGGAAGATTAACTCCCACTCGATTCAAGTGATTTTTGTACCCAGACAATCTGAATACAAGCTCAATGATTGAGCTTTTCTCAATTAGTTTGTAGGCTAAGAAACTTGTCAGAGGTCTCATACCTCTTGACGTGGGCACGAGCCTGAAATCCCAATTTCAGCCCTTGGAACATCTCATATGTTCTGTGATATTTCAAAAACGTCTTCGGCGCCACAATTCTAAACCGTTTAACATTACTGAACTATCATGTAGTCATCAAAAGGTGTATGTCAGATGTTCACAACATCCACAGATGACGTTCGAGGTTCAGCACACCGAGCGGTGCATTAAGGACATAAGCCTTCTACGCATCAATGAGGACAATCCTCAGTTTACGGACCCAGTCCGCATAATTGCTACTATCAACTTTCAACTAAATTTTCTCTAGGAACATATCTAAAACAGTAGAACTAAAGCACGAGCTACGACATAATTTGCAAAACCCTTTTGATTATGTTCAGGATAATTAAGGTCATCTTATGAACTCCCACTCAGATAGACATCCCTCTAGTCATCTAAGTGATACATGATCCGAGTCAACTAGGCCCTGTCCGATCATCACGTGAGACGGACTAGTCATCATCGGTGAACATCTTCATGTTGATCATATCCACTATATGACTCATGTTCGACCTCTCGGTCTCTTGTGTTCTGAGGCCATGTCTGTACATGCTAGGCTCGTCAAGTCAACCTAAGTGTTTCGCGTGTGTAAATCTGGCTTACACCCATTGTATGTGAACGTTAGAATCTATCACACCCGATCATCACGTGGTGCTTCAAAACAACGAACTTTTGCAACGGTGCACAGTTAGGGGGAACACTTTCTTTAAATTATTACGAGGCATCATCTTATTTACTACCGTCGTTCTAAGAAAATAAGATGCATAAACATGATAAACATCACATGCAATCAAATAGTGACATGATATGGCCAATATCATTTTGCTCATTTTGATCTCCATCTTTGGGGCGCCATGATCATCATCATTACCGGCATGACACCATGATCTCCATCATCATGATCTCCATCATCGTGTCTTCATGAAGTTGTCTCACCAACTATTACTTCTACTACTATGGCTAACGGTTTAGCAATAAAGTAAAGTAATTACATGGCGTTATTCAATGACACTCAGGTCATACAATAAATTCAGACAACTCCTATGGTTCCTGTAGGTTGTCATACTCATCAACATGCAAGTTGTGATTCCTATTACAAGAACATGATCAATCTCATACATCACATATATTTCATTCATCACATCCTTTGGCCATATCACATCACACGGCATATGCTGCAAGAACAACTTAGACGTCCTCTAATTGTTGTTGCAAGTTTCTACGTGGCTGCTATAGGTTTCTAGAAAGAACGTTTCTTACCTACGTCAAAACCACAACGTGATATGCCAATTGTTATTTACCCTTCATAAGGACCCTTTTTATCGAATCCGATCCGACTAAAGTGGGAGAGACAGACACCCGCTAGCCACCTTATGCAACTAGTGCATGTCAGTCGGTGGAACCTGTCTCACGTAAGCGTACGTGTAAGGTTGGTCCGGGCCGCTTCATCCCACGATGCTGCCGAATCAAGGTAAGACTATTAGTGGCAAGTAAATTGACAAAATCGACGCCCACAACAACTTGAGTTCTACTCGTGCATAGAAACTACGCATAGACCTAGCTCATGATGCCACTGTTGGGGAACGTAGCAGAAATTCAAAATTTTCTACGCATCACCAAGATCAATCTATGGAGATTCTAGCAACAATAGAGGGAGAGGGTGAGCATCTTCATACCCTTGAAGATCGCTAAGCGGAAGCGTTACAAGAATGCGTTTGATGCAGTCGTACTCGCGGCGATTCAAATCGCGGAAGATCCGATCTAGCGCCGAACGGATGGCGCCTCCGCGTTCAACACACGTACAGCCCGGGGATGTCTCCTCCATCTTGATCCAGCAAGGGGAGAGGAGAAGTTGAGGGAGAACAACGACAGCACGACGACGTGGTGGTGGTGGAGCTCGTGGTTCTCCAGCAGGGCTTCGCCAAGCACTACGGAGGAGGAGGAGGTGTTGGAGGAGGGAGAGGGCTGCGCCAGGGAAGAGGTGTGGCTGCCCTCCCACCCCTCCACTATATATTGGGGCAAGGGGAGAGGGGGAGGCGCCCTAGGGTTTCCCCTAGGGGGCGGCGGCCAAGCAGATTGGATCTCCCTAGGCAAAATCCTAGGGAGACTTGCCCCCAAAGCCAAGCAGGTGGAGGATTGCCTCCCAAGCTAGGTGGAGGCGTCCCACCTCCCCAAATAACGTGGGAAAGGGTGTAGGGGGCGCACCACCCCTTAGTGGGCTGGTTTTCCCCTTCCCCTTTGGCCCATGAGGCCCTCCAACACTTGTCGGGGCTCCCGAAACACCTTTCGGTTATGCTGGCCATAGCCTGGTACCCCCGGAACACTTCCGGACTCCAATACCCTTCGTCCAATATATCGATCTTCACCGCCGGACCATTCCGGAACTACTCGTGACGTTCGGGATCACATCCGGCACTTCGAACTACCTCCGGTAACCACATACTATTTCCCATAACAACTCTAGCGTCACCGAACCTTAAGTGTGTAGACCTACAGGTTCGGGAATCATGCAGACATGACCGGGACATCTCTTCGGCCAATAACCAACAGCAGGATCTGGATACCCATGTTGGCTCCCACATGTTCCATGATGATCTCATCGGATGAACCACGATGTCGGGGATTCAATCAATCCCGTATACAATTCCCTTTGTCAATCGGTACATTACTTGCCCGAGATTCGATCGTCGGTATCCCAATACCTCGTTCAATCTCGTTACTGGCAAGTCACTTTACTCCTTCTGTAATGCATGATCCCGTGACCAACTACTTAGTCACGTTGAGCTCATTATGATGATGTGTTACCGAGTGGGCCCAGAGATACCTCTCCGTCATACGGAGTGACAAATCCCAGTCTTGGTTCATGCCAACCCAACAGACACTTTTGGGGATACCCGTAGTGCACCTTTATAGCCACCCAGTTACGTTGTGACGTTTGGCACACGCAAAGCATTACTATAGTATCCGGGAGTTGCACAATCTCATGGTCTAAGGAAATGATACTTGACATTAGAAAAGCTCTTAGCAAACGAACTATACGATCTTGTGCTATGCTTAGGATTGGGTCTTGTCCATCACATCATTCTCCTAATGATGTGATCCCGTTATCAATGACATCCTATGTCCATGGTCAGGAAACCATAACCATCTATTGATCAACGAGCTAGTCAACTACAGGCTCACTAGGGACATGTTATGGTCTATGTATTCACACATGTATTACCGTTTCTAGTTAATACAATTATAGCATGAACAATAGATAATTATCATTAACAAGGAAATATAATAATAACCATTTTATTATCGCCTCTAGGGCATATTTCCAACATCCTAGCTGTCAGGGAGGAATCATTATTTTGCGCGTAATAAGGAGGCATTTCCTTGCATGCGGCCGTGGACCCAGCTGTCATCCTCTACACGTACAGTCCACTTCCGATGGATGTCGTTCATTGACCACATTGACCAAGCCGCGCCGAGGGCACCAGGGCGGTGGACAATGGCGAGGCCTAGGAAGGGAATGGCATGGAGCCAGGGAATACTCGGCAGTGGTTTCCCACGTGGAGGAGTACGAGGGTTTACTGGTTCGTCTGCCGTCCCCGGAGAATAACAGCATGTGTGGGTGAGTAGAGGGATGGCTAGGCCAGCGATGGGAGTACGGTGGGGCCGTGAGGCCTGCACGGCAGCATAGCCAGCCGCGGGAGGAGGGAGCAGGCAGTCCCGCCGGCGCTTGTTTGAGCGGCTGGAGCATGAAGAGCAGAGATCGAAGAAGCATGACAGCCGTTGGATGGACATCCAACAGTCACTGCTCTCGTGTGTTGACTAAGTTGACAGGGTGTTGCGTGTGTGTCAACCTTTTTTTTATCAAAGCAGACATGTCAACCTGTAGTAGGCGCACAAGTCAGCCTCAAATCTGTGGAAAATAGCATACAGCCCATCTACCATTATTTCTAATATTGTACAGCCCATTTGCTAATTCCTAAGAGGTTTTTTGGAGCCCATCTTCTTTTTGTTAGCATTACACCCCATATTGTGGCCACGGTTAAAAAGTATACAAAATTTTGCATATTTCGGTGCGGACAACTGTTTTTAATCCAGAAATATCGATTCACATTCAAACTATTTTGAAAAATAATTTATATAAATATAAAATCCAAATAATTGTCCATGCATAAAAATCAATGGAATTTAAAATCTTGTAATGAAAAAAAATTGAAACTAATTCCTGGTTTGATGTGTTTTAAAAATTTACAACCCATTTCTGGGAAAACCGAATGAAACTCTCCTCGTCTTGAAAGATTTGCAGCCCAGTAGGGCCGATAAAGCAAGTAGGCCTTGTTTGGGTATTTCTTTAAAAAAATTAGAATTGGGCTAGCCATTTTCAGCAAGAAAAAAACACAACTGGGCTCATGATGTGGTAAACATAAATAAAACCCTGGCTAGACGGGCCACAACCCCCGCACAGCCCCGTTGTTACCCTGATCCGTCGCTAAAACTAGTATAAATAACAACTGCTTGTTCCTCAAAAAAAAACTGCGCGACCTGCTGGGTCCCTGGTGTCAGCCGCTCGTAGTGTAATTCTCTCGTTTATTGACTACGTTGACAATGGCGTGAGCCCTAGATGTCCAACCATTAGGAGGAACCATATTTTTGGGCTTGTAATATAGAGGCACTTGCTTGCGTACTGCCATGACGCTGGTGGGTCCCTACTGTCATCCTCTCCATGTACAGTCATCTCCTTGTTCCTCTCGGTTGTTGACGACGTTGAAAACGCAAGAGGGCGGCGCACCGCGCACGGCGAGCAAACCAAGACCGCAAGGCGGAGGACGACGGCGAGGCCTCAGACAGAACGAACAGGAGCCACGGAAGATGCACCGGTCCAGTCGCAGGTGGATGGGAGTACGAGGGTTGACTAGTTCGGGCGCGGGTGCGTGTTGGGGCTGATGTCACCGGAGAATAACATGACATGTGGGGGAATAGAGGGGGGACTGGCCAACGTTGGAGGGTACGTACGGTAGGGCGGCAGAGGCGCAGCCAGCCATGGGAGGCGGGAGCAGGCGGAGCCGACGGGGAATGTACATGTCACTCGCTATAAGGCGGATGACCTGAATATACACACTGGGAAAACATAGTTCTTAGGCTGTTGGATCCCGGAAGCCATTTGCAGTTATACCAATGAAGAGTTGTATTCTAGCTTCACTGTTGTCAGGCGTGTTGTCCAGGGTGTACTGAAGCACAAGAAGTTCAAAGCTACTCCTTCGTTTGTGAGGCATACTGTTCTTGTCAAGCTTACATAGGAAGATGACGTGGCATGCCTCCACAAACAAGTTTATCAGTGGCAAGGCCACAAGGTTGTCTTCATGAAGGTTCACAAGATTGAGCTGCTACGGGACGTCCTCGATGATGTTCATGGCAAGGTCCGTCTTGTGTCCAACCCAAATTAGATCGACGCATGAAATAGTTGCCCCAGCTAGTGTTTAATAGTAGTTTGGATTGTGTCTAATTATCCGAACCTTTCCTGTTATCGACCCCTCTGGGGCTAGTACTCTGTTTGAATCCGTCTATGGGAAGTGCTGCTACTTTTGTGTGCCCGTGAATCATGTGAGAACCATCGTAATTGTTGCCGAAACATATGCGTCCTCACTAGTTTTTTCATGAATATGGCATGGTAAGACATAAGTTGTCACGGTTTATCATACGAGCAGTGTGTTTTGACGAAATAGAGCACTCGTTCGAGAACTGTGCGCCAACGTATACATAAGTACTTGTAAACACTGTTGGTGCTACCCCACTTGTAAGCAGTTGTGCAAAATACGACACATTGGCTAAGCTCACTTCAACACTAGGCTATCGACCAGCTAACAATCAACAATCTGCTGTCTGACATATAAGCAACTATGTATCTTGTTACAGTGGTTCATGCAGTTAACTCAGGCCACAATGTATTAAATGCCAAACGTTCACACGCTAGTCCAGCGCTCATGTGGAACACTCACATTAAACTCGTCTTCATAAAAAACTTGAAAAGCATAAGTTAAGCAATTTTATACATCTCAATGATTCATAGAGCATAACAAACATATACTAGTTCACAGCAAAAGACAAAGTTGTGAGAAGGTTTACAAATGAGGAAAAAACAAGCAAGGCTTCTCTGAGAAAAGGGCCTCCCGGCAGGCTTAAATTTCCTGGAGTTCACTCTTGTTTTTTCTTGTTGCCACCATCCAGGGTTAGGTTCTCTCATTCCAGAATAACCAATTATAATTGTGGTCTCAGCTGGAATGCTGAACTGAACCATGCAGTGTACTGACCAGGTGAAATTCTTGTGCATTCCACTAAATTTAAGCACCGCTGTTTGCAGAAATAAGCAGACCACTGATATGTCTCCAATGTATCTACTTTTCCAAAAACTTTTGCCCTTGTTTTAGACTCTAACTTGCATGATTTGAATGAAACTAACCCGGACTGACACTATTTTCAGCAGAACTGCCATGATGTTGTTTTATGTGTAGAAATCAAAAATTCTCAGAATGTTCTGAAAATCCACGGAGGCACTTTTTGGAAAATATAAAAAATACTGGCAAAAGAATCAAGACCAGGGGGCCCACACCCTGTCCACGAGGGTGGGGGGCGCGCCCCCTCCCCCTGGGCACGCCCCCTGTCTCGTGGGCCCCCTAAGACTCCGCCGACCTCAACTCCAACTCCATATATTCCATCTCGCGGAGAAAAAATTCAGAGAGAAAGTTTCATCGCATTTTACGATACAGAGCCGCCGCCAAGCCCTAATCTCTCGCGAGAGGGCTGATCTGGAGTCCGTTCGAGGCTCCGGAGAGGGGATTCGTTGCCGTCGTCATCATCAACCATCCTCCATCACAAATTTCATGATGCTCACCTCCGTGCGTGAGTAATTCCATCGTAGGCTTGCTGGACGGTGATGTGTTGGATGGGATTTACCATGTAATCAAGTTAGTTTTGTTAGGGTTTGATCCCTAGTATCCACTATGTTCTGAGATTGATGTTTCTATGACTTTGCTATGCTTAATGCTTCTCACTAGGGCCCAAGTGCCATGATTTCAGATCTGTACCTATTATGTTTTCATGAATATATGTGTGTTCTTGATCCCATCTTGCAAGTCTATAGTCACCTATTATGTGTTATGATTCGACAACCACGAAGTGACAATAATCGGCATACTTCTTGGTGATAACTGTAGTTTGAGGAGTTCATGTATTCACTATGTGCTTTGTTCCAGTTCTCTATTAAAAGGAGGCCTTAATATCCCTTAGTTTCCGCTAGGACCCCACTGCCACGGGAGGGTAGCACAAAAGATGTCATGCAAGTTCTTTTCCATAAGCATGTATGACTATTTATGGAATACATGCCCACATTACATTGATGAATTGGAGCTAGTTCTGTGTCACCCTATGTTATAACTATTACATGAGGAATCGCATCCGACATAATTATCAATCACTGATCCATTTCCTACGAGCTTTTCACATATTGTTCTTCGCTTATTTACTTTTCCGTTGCTATGGTTACAATTACTACAAAACCCCAAAACACTACTTTTGCTACCGTTACCTTTATTATCATACTACTTTGCTACTAAATACTCTGCTGTAGATACTAAGTTATCCAGGTGTGGTTGAATTGACAACTCAACTGCTAATACTCAAGAATATTCTTTGGCTCCACTTGTGTTGAATCAATAAATTTGGGTTGAATACTTTACCCTCGAAAGCTGTTGCGATCCCCAACGCTTGTGGGTTATCAAGACTAATTTCTAGCGCCGTTGCCAGGGAGCATATCTCTATTCTCTGAGTCACTTGGGATTTATATCTGTTGATCACTATGAAGAACTTGAAAGACGCGAAAACTACGATCTATCCCTCAACTATGAGGGGAGGTAAGGAACTGCCATCTAGCTCTGCACTAGATTCTCCTTCTGTTTTGAGTAAGCTTGCGACACCTAAACCTGCTACTGCTATGAACTCTGATATGTCACATGTTATTGATGATGCCACTTCTGCTATGCATGATACTTATGATGAAACTACTTCTGTGTGTGATACTACTTTGCCATTAGATGAATTTCTTGATGAACAACTTGCTAGGGTTCGAGGGAATGAAATTATTGAAGAAGCTATTATTGATGATAGTGATGATGAAAATTCTCCCAATGATTATGAATTGCATGTTGTTCCTGAGGGTTATGTTATGAATGAAGAAGCTGCTAGAGCTATCTTTGCTTGCAATGATAGACATGATCTTAAGAAATTATTAGCTAAATGGAAGCAATGGTCTCTTAATGCTAGAATGAAACCTGACCCTGCTTTTTCTACTTCACCTATCTGTGTTACTAATAAGGATTATGAATTCTCTGTTGATCCTGAAATTATTACTTTAGTTGAATCTGATCCTTTTTATGGCCTTGAATCTGAAATTGTTGTGGCACATCTTACCAAGTTGAATGATATAGCCACCCTGTTTACTCATGATGATAAATCTCGCTATTATTATATTCGTAAGATATTTCCGTTCTCATTAAAGGGTGATGCTAAGACTTGGTATAATTCTCTTGCTCCTGGTTGTGTGCGTAGTTCCCAGGATATGATTTATTACTTCTCTTCTAAATATTTCCCTACTCATAAGAAACAAGCTGCCTTGCGGGAAATATTTAATTTTGTGCAAATCAAAGAAGAGAGTCTCCCACAAGCTTGGGGGAGGCTTCTCCGATTACTTAATGCTTTGCCTGATCATCCTCTTAAGAAAAAATGAAATACTTGATATCTTTTATAATGGACTAACCGATGCTTCCAAGTACTACTTGGATAGTTGTGCTGGTTGTGTTTTCAGGGAAAGAACAATTGACGAAGCTGAATTACTATTGAATAATATTTGACCAATGAAAACAATTGGACTCTTCTTGAGCCAATTCCTGAACCAATTAAGCCAACTCCCGAGCCTATTCCTAAACCCACTCCGAAGAAGAGAGGTGTTTTATTTCTCGGTCCTGAAGATATGCAAGAGGCAAAGAAATAAATGAAAAAAGGTATAAAAGCTGAAGATGTTAAGAATTTACCCCCTATTGAAGAAATACATGGTCTTAATGTACCGCCTGTTGAAGAACCACATTGTCTTGATAACCCGACACAGGTAGTAAAGGTAAATTCTCTATATAGATATGATAAAGTTGAAATCCCCTCTACGAAAGTTCATAGCCCATGCTTAGATGAATTTGATGACTTTATGGCTAGACAAGAAAGTTTTAATGCTTATGTTGGTAGAGAGTTAAAGAATAATGATTTCGAGATAGGACACGTGAGAGATAATATGGCTAGAGTTAAAGGTGAACTCAAACTCGTCAGCAAATATGCTTCTATGGTTGCTACTCAAGCTGAGCAAGTACTTAAAGCTCAAAATGATTTGCTTGATGAATTAAATAATAAAAATGACTTTGCTATTAGAGTGGCTACTAGAACTGGTAGAATGACTCAGGAACCTTTGTATCCTGAAGGCCACCCTAAGAGAATCGAGGAAGATTCTCAAAAAAATAATTTAGAGGCACCTAGTTCTTCCAAAAAGAAGAACAAGAAAAATGATAGGACTTTGCATGCTTCTAGTGAACCTACTGTAGACACACCTGAGAATCCCAATGATATTTCTATTTCAGATACTGAAACACAATCAGGTGATGAACATGAACCTAGTGATAATGTTAATGATAATGTTAATGATAATGTTCATGTTGATGCTCAACCTAGCAAAAACAATGATGTAGAGATTGAACCTGCTGTTGATCTTGATAACCCACAATCAAAGAATCAACGTTATGATAAGAGAGATTCTGTTGCTAGGAAGCACGATAGAGAAAGAGAACCATGGGTTCAGAAACCCATGCCCTTTCCTCCTAAACCATCCAAGACAAAGGATGATGAGGATTTTGAGCGCTTTGCTGAAATGATTAGACATATCTTCTTACGTATGTGCTTAACTGATATGCTTAAAGTAAATCCTTATGCTAAATATATGAAGGATATCATTACAAACAAAAGAAAGATACCGGAAGCTGAAATTTCCACCATGCTTGCTAATTACACTCTTAAGGGTGGAATACCAAACAAACTGGGAGATCCAGGAGTACCAACTATACCATGCTCCATTAAAAGAAATTATGTTAGAACTGCTTTATGTGATCTTGGAGCCGGTGTTAGTGTTATGCCTCTCTCTTTATATCGTACACTTGAATTGAATAAGTTGACACCTACTGAAATATCTTTGCAAATGGCTGATACATCAACTGCTATACCTGTCGGTATTTGTGAGGATGTGCCTGTTGTGGTTGCAAATGTCACTATTTTAACGAACTTTGTTATTCTTGATATTCCGAGGACGATAGTATGTCGATTATCCTTGGTAGACCCATTTTGAACACTGCAGGGGATGTTATTGATTGCAACAAAGGCAATGACACTTTTCATGTTAATGGTAATGAGCATACGGTACACTTTCCGAGGAAACAATCTCAAGTTCATAGCATCAATTCTATTGGAAAAGTTCCAACTATCATTATTGGAGGTTTTGAATTTCCTCTCTGTCGGTGTCAAAACCGGCGGATCTCGGGTAGGGGGTTCCGAACTGTGCGTCTAGGCGGATGGTAACAGGAGACAAGGGACACGATGTTTTACCCAGGTTTGGGCCCTCTCGATGGAGGTAAAACCCTACGTCCTACTTGATTAATATTGATGATATGGGTAGTACAAGAGTGGATCTACCACGAGAGCAAGGAGGCTAAACCCTAGAGCTGGCCTATGGTATGATTGTTGTAATGTATGTTGTCCTACGGACTAAAGCCCTCCGGTTTATAGAGACACCGGAGGAGGCTAGGGTTACACAGAGTCGGTTACAATGGTAGGAGATCTACATATCCGTATCGCCAAGCTTGCCTTCCACGCCAAGGAAAGTCCCATCCGGACAGGGGACGGAGTCTTCAATCTTGTGTCTTCGTAGTCTTGGAGTCTGGCGGATGATGATAGTCCGGCTGTCCGGCCACCCCCTAGTCTAGGACTCCCTCAGTAGCCCCTGAACCAGGCTTCAATGACGATAAGTCCGGCGCGCATAATGTTCGGCATTGCAAGGCAGGTTCCTCCCTTGAATAATCCAGAGAAGATCATGAACACCAGGATAGTGTCCGGCTCTGCAAAATAAATTCCACATTCCACCGTAGAGAGAATAAAATGTACACAAATCCAATCTGCTGACGTATTATGCGGCATGACATCACACCGCTACCAAGCCTTTATTTGAATCGTTTATTATACCACCTCAGCACGTTTAGCGAAGCGGTTTCCTTGGCACGTCCTGTCAAAGCAGAGATCGTGTTCCCCTTATTCCGGGATTCTCATCAATACGAACGTGGGTAACCCAACCGCGCCGTTGATGGTGGCGCTTGGAAGATAAGCGAGTTTTACCAGGCTGGTGGGGGACGCATAGTCTCCGTCCTCCTATATATAAGGGATAAGGATTTACCTTCTCACCTACGCCTTCTTCCTCCTTTGCTTATCCATCTCCGCGCACTCAAGCTCCAATGCTCGAGCTCGCGCATCTTGCCTCGACCCTCTCCGACTATGTCCGGAGCGGGAGGCAAATGGTTGGCCTCCATCATTAAGGAGGAGCACATCACCAAGCTGCGCAGCACCGGATACCTTTCCAGTGACATCGCGCATCGGCGGCCCGATGAGGGGCAGCTCATCCCAACCCCCGGGCCCCGTGAGAGGGTTGTTTTCCTCCCCCACTTCCTCCGCGGACTAGGTTTTCCTCTTCACCCTTTTGTCCGGGGCTCATGTTTTACTACGGCCTGGATTTCCACGATCTGGCGCCGAACTTCATCCTCAACATCTCAGCGTTCATCGTCGTGTGCGAGGCCTTCCTCTGCAACCGGTCCCACTTCGGCCTGTGACTCAAGACCTTCAACGTCAAGCCAAAGGTTGTGAAGGGCAAGCAAGCGGAATGCGGAGGCGCCATGCTGGGCAAGTTGCCCAATGTCCTTTGGCTCGAAGGGGCCTTCGTGGACTCCGTCAAGGGATGGCAATCGGGGTGGTTCTACATCACCGAGCTGCGCGAACCCACGTGGGCGGTGGCCCCCGAGTTTAGATCTGGCATCCCCATGCAGCTCACCTCCTGGAAAGAGAAGGGCTTGTTGTGGGCAATCCGAAGGAGCTGACGGGACTCCGAGCCTGTATCCAGAAGCTGGTGAGCAATAAGCTCAGGCTCGTCGACGTGGTCCAAGTCATGCTCATCCGCCGGGTTCTCCCATGCCAAGAACGGGCATTCAATCTATGGGAGTTTAATCCGGAACAGCACCGGGTGCTAAGCGGGCTCTTCGACACGACGTACGAAGGCGCCTGGAGGGTGCTGTTTAAGGGCGCCGAAGCCCCTGCATCCACGACGGAAGATCGCAGATTTTGCTCGCAGCATCCAGCTGACGAGGCAAGTGATTCAACCCTTTTACGGGACACTTGTGGTAAATAGATTGACTCTAGGAGGGTCTCAATCTTTCCTTTCCTTTGGCAGGAATGGATGGAGAAGGCCGAGCAGCTCATCTGTCCGGCTCCCATGCCAGAAGACCCAGTGAACGCCCATCTAGCAGGGCTGCTGGTTCCGGCACCGCACGTGGTGCCGGAGAAGAAGGCCAAGAAGGTGGCCACGGGGACTCGAAAGATTTCCCGTAATCAGGTGTCCGACGACGAGGCGGACTCCTCCCCCAAAGACGAGGAGGAGGAAGAAGACTCTCTCCCGGAGGAGGGAGAGAGGAAGAGGAAGGCTTCCCCAACAGGGGAGGCCGAAGGGTCCAAGAGGGGGAGAACTATCCCCCCGGACAGCTCCGCCAACACCAACGTTGGCGAGGAGGAGTGGCCTTTAAGAGCCAGGAGTCCGGCAAGATCGTAAGTATCCGGATCCCTGATATGCAATTTCTTTCGTGTCACGTAGTGTCCTACTAATGTCGCATACTGTCCGCAGTCCGACCGATGATGATCTCCCCGCTTCATCGAGCGGGTCGTTGGCCCTGTCGGATGTGGATTCACTTCCGACTGCCTCCACCCCCCGTGCTGACAAGAACACCGAGGTGGGATCCCACAGAGGGACCCATCAGGAGGCGGCTCCGGGGGCGCCGCAAGGCAGCCTCCCGGACTTTGCGCTGGACTCTACGTCGGAACCTGCAGTGGTTCTAGAGTCCGGCAAGCAGCCCCTTCGGAAGAAGGGCAAGACCGTGACACCGGCGGCCCCCCGTCCAACCGGAGGCGCCGGACAACTTGTTGGAGGCGCTCAAAGGCGCTTCCATCAAGGAAGAACACCGCACTATCATGAGTGTGGTGATTCAGAAGGTTCAGCTCGCCAAGAGCTGGCTCACCGAAGCCTGCAGCAGCCTTCTAACAGGCTTTGAGGTAAGAAGTTGAATTTATGTAATGTAATACCGCATAGACAGTAGCCCCTGATGCTTAGTCCGGTGTTCAGAAAGAAAAGCCGGACTGAGGATCTAAAAAGATATACGCAGGGTTGCTTAAAATATGTCAATATGGGTTTGCAGGCTGCGCTGCTGACCTCTGCCGCACTGACTGCGGAGTTCGGTGCGTTGAAGCAGGATCTCGAGCGGTCCGAGCAAGAGCTCGGCCATGCCAAGAAGCAGCTCGAGGACAAAGAAGGTGAGTAACACCACTTTGAACAGTTACCTTACAGAAAAGGATTTTGGTTGCAATGAAATTAACAAGGATATTATGGGTGTTGCAGGGGCCACGAACGAGGTGGCAGCCCTAAAGGAAGTTGTGTCTGCGGCCAAACGCAGTGCGGCCGCGGAACAGGCAGAGCGAGAAAAGCAGGAGGCACAGGTGGCGGAAGTACGGCAAGAGCTCCGGGCTCTCATGGAGAAGCATGAGAGCTTGGAGCGTGACTCCAAGACTCGAGAGTCCGAGCTTGCCTCGGCTCTCGAAAGTGCCAAGTCCGCCAAGGCCGAGGCCCGTAAGGCCCTTCAGGAGGTTGAAGATGTAAAGAAGATAGCGGCGGGTAAGGCATTTTTCATGCAAAGCAAGCATGTTAATGTAAACTACCTTACACTTACCCGCATTCGGAGCTCTCCAGGGGCGTTTGCAGATCTGCCGGGTAGTGTGTCCGATGCCGCCGCATTCTATCGTGGCGAGGAGGGGAGCTCGACGGAGAAGGTCTTCTGGGCTCAGTATGCTGAGGCCGGCCATCCGGTGCCCCCAAGCGACCAGCTGAAGCAGCTGGTCGAACTCCACAAGGTAGCTGAGGAGGTCATGAAGGGCCTTATAGTCTGGCTGTGGCCTGGACAGGCCATGCCGGGGAGCTACTTCAGCCTCGTGCGGCGGCTGGTGGATGCGTGCCCCTGGGTGGAGGTCATCAAGCGCTCCGCCTGTATTGAAGGTGCTCGTCGGGCACTTGCCCGCACAAAGGTGCACTGGGGCAGGCTGGATGCGGAGAAGCTTCTCACTGACCCGCCACCACTGGGCAAGGAGTATCATACGCCCGAGATGTATTATAAAACTGTCCTGAAGGGAGCCCGCGATATTGCGGATGAGTGCCCCAGAGATGTAATTTTTGAGTAAACTCGCTATGTATTATCCTGCGCGCTGAAAACTTCGTTCATATGCGCCATGAGCAACGCTTGTTTAATTTAAAATATTACCTTATGTGCGGCCGTTTTATAAAATCTGAGAGATGGCAAGTCGTTGGCTTCAGCCCTCGAGCCGCGAGTGCTGGGGTGTTCGGGATAAACTTGAGCACTCTTGTTCCCATTTTTGGGTCCATCTAGGGAGGTGCTCAACACAACGAACAAGGCAACCGGACTTATAATGCTTGAACACTCTCACTTAGCCATAGAATTCTATAATTTTAAATTTCGGCGAAGCCCCTGGTATTCGGAAGACCGAATCCGGGGCGCTATCCACGCCTTCGTCGGACATTATCCGGAACTTCGCTCGAAGCGGCATGAGTCTTTAAGGACCCGAAAAGACCTCTCGAACAGCGATCAATCTCTCGCCTTATCATGCCGGTCAGTTTTAGCTTTCTCCACTGAGGCGCTCGCCCGGCTCAACCGGGGCGCAATCGCAGTGGTTCTCCCAGTGCCACCTTAGCCGACAGAATGGAACGTAAGGCACCAAAACATGGGAGCCGGGCAAACCCAACTATTGACCCAAGACATGATTTGGAGCCGATTCATATAATGCTATAAGTTCGTGGTGCCGTACTTATGAAAGTGTTCGGACTTATCACACCATAATGTGGGGAACATAAGCCCCTGGTGTATTGGGCCGTACCAAAATGTACGGGTGCAAGATGTCATGTAATGAACATATATATATATATAAAGTAATGCAATTGCCGTCGAAAAGTGCTGCATTATTTATTAAAGGAAGTCTGCTATGAGTGCGGACTGATACAAATAGTGCGGTAAGCAAGGGATTTGGACTAATTAAACATGTCCCCCTCCAGGGGTGAGCTGCGGACTTGGTGTATATAATCGAATTTAATGCTCGTAATTGAGACCACCTGAGTGTTCGTCGCAGCCTTCTTTCTTCCCTGGCTGTCGCATCATGAGTTCGGCAGGTTCACCGCCGGACAGGGCCTCTGGTTAACGGAGTCCTGTGTACACAAAGAGGGAAAATAAAAAAAAAGGGGGCACACTTGCGAGCCCTTGGTGTTGTCGAGCCGCACTCTGGGTCCATTGTGATCGTGCCCCTTCCCCTGCGCCCATGGTATCTCCAAAGCGTAGTGATGTACGCGGAGGGTTGTTCTTGCAATCATGCGAGGGCGGGGGTTAGGGCCGCATTGCTACGCGTGCTCTGATCGTGCCAGGTGGTCTTCGTTGGTATTGCTTCGGGCGCGTTTTGCTGTATCCGGCCGTTTAACAGCCGGACTCGAAAATTGCCTTAAGAGGCTGCTCTGTACTTCTGCCGCGAGAGCCGCTGTATGTTCCTCCGTTCGGAGGGAGCGTTCCGTATTCCCGTTGACCGTGATGACTCCACGGGGTCCTGGCATCTTGAGCTTGAGGTATGCATAATGCGGCACCGCGTTGAACTTTGCAAACGCGGTTCGTCCAAGCAGAGCGTGATAGCCGCTGCGAAATGGGACTATGTCGAAGATTAACTCCTCGCTCCGGAAATTATCCGGGGATCCGAAGACCACTTCTAGTGTGACTGAGCCTGTACAATTGGCTTCCACACCTGGTATGACACCTTTAAAGGTTGTCTTTGTAGGTTTAATCCTTGAAGGGTCTATGCCCATCTTGCGCACTGTATCCTGATAAAGCAGGTTCAGGCTACTGCCGCCGTCCATCAGGACTCTCGTGAGGTGAAATCCATCGACGATTAGGTCTAGGACCAATGCGGCGAATCCGCCATGGCGTAATGCTGGTCGGGTGGTCTCTTCGATCGAAAGTGATCAGACAAGAGGACCATGGGTTGAACTTCGGGGCGACTGGCTCCATCGCATAGACGTCCCTTAGTGCACGCTTCCGCTCCCTCTTGGGTATATGGGTTGCGTAAATCATGTTCACCGTCCGCACTTGTGGGGGGAAACCTTTCTGTCCTCTATTGTTCGGCGGTCGGGTCTCTTCCTCGTCGTCGCTGTTTAGCCCCTTGTCATTGTTTTCGGCAATTAACTTGCCTGCCTGCTTGAACACCCAGCAATCTCTGTTGGTGTGATTAGCTGCCTTTTCAGGGGTGCCATGTATCTGGCATAAGCGGTCGAGTATTCGGTCCAAATTGGACGGACCTGGAGTGGTTCTTTTGAATGGCTTCTTCCGCTGACCGGGTTTAGAGCCTCGGAATCCGGCGTTGACTATCATATCCTCCTTGTCGTCGCTGTTAATGCGGCGCTTATTTTTGTTTCGACGTGACCTGCCATTGTTGTCCTTATTATCCGGACTGCCAGAATTTTTACGGAGATTGTTGCTGCGAGCTAGCCAGCTATCCTCTCCCGCGCAAAAGCGGGTCATTAATGATGTGAGGGCTGCCATGGATTTCGGCTTTTCCTGTCCCAGGTGCCGGGCTAGCCACTCGTCGCGGATGTTATGTTTGAAGGCTGCAAGGACCTCTGCATCCGGACAGTCGACGATTTGGTTTTTCTTTGTCAAGAACCGCGTCCAGAATTGTCTGGCCGATTCGTCTGGCTGCTGAATGATGTGGCTTAGGTCATCGGCGTCTGGTGGCCGCACATACGTGCCCTAGAAGTTGTCGAGGAATGCGGCTTCCAGGTCTTCCCAACACCCAATTGACTCTACAGGCAAGCTGTTGAGCCAATGCCGAGCTGGTCCTTTAAGCTTGAGTGGGAGATACTTGATGGCATGGAGTTCGTCGCCGCGGGCCATATGGATGTGGAGAAGATAATCTTCGATCCAAACCGCGGGGTCTGTTGTGCCATCGTAGGATTCGATGTTTACGGGTTTAAACCCTTCAGGGATTTGATGATCCATTACTTCGTCAGTGAAGCATAGCGGGTGTGCGGCGCCTCTGTATTGAGCAATATCACGACGCAGCTCGAGAGAGCGTTGTCTGCTGTGTTCGGCCCGGCCGGGGTTATTGTATCCGGCGCGACGGTATTCGTCACGAGTCGTGCGGCGCCTTGCTTTGTCCTCCAATACATCTCGCAAGTCCGGCGCGTTCCCTCTTGGCTTCGTACTTTTGGAGCGATGCCGGGGTACGGTCTTGGTTGAGGGCCTGGATGCCTCTCTGTCACGACCACGGGGTGGTCGGTCAGCCGTATCGTGCGCTGGTGATGAAGGTATGTATGCTTCCTCCTCTAGTCGGGGGAGCAACTTGCATCCTGGGTAGCTTTTGGAGGGGCGTTCGAGTTTATACTCTTCGGCCGTGAGGACCTTGGTCCATCGATCGGCCAGCAGGTCCTGATCAGCTTGAAGCTGCTGCTGCTTTTTCTTTAGGCTATTTGCCGTGGCGATAAGCCTGCGTTTAAAACGCTCTTGTTCGACGGGATCCTCGGCACGACGAATTCGTCGTCGTTGAGGCTTGCCACGTCTTCGGAGGGAGGCATATAGTTATAATCCTCGACCTCTTCGTCTGCCGCCCTCTCGTGAGGGCTTGCTTCTGCATCCTCCTGTGCTGAGTCTTGCTGGAGGGGATTGTCTTCAGCACTTTCTAGGGTATTATTATCTCCTGTGCCGGAATCTCCATTCTTGTTGTGGCGGGATTTAGAGCGGCGCCGCTGATGCTGGCGCTTGGGCTGCTTCTTTAAAGAATCTGCCTCCGCTGCTTCTTCGCCGTCCCCGTCTTTTGGGGTGTCCACCATGTATATGTCGTATGACGAGGTGGTCTTCCAGTGCCCTGTAGGCGCTGGTTCCTGTTCGTCTCCGGCATCGTTGTCCATAGCGTCGATGTCTTCGGAGTCGTAGTCTAGCATGTCGGTTAGATCGTCGACAGTGGCTACAAAGTGGGTGGTGGGTGGGCTCTGAATTTCTTCGTCGTTCGTATCCCAACCATCCTGGCCATAGTCCGGCCAGGACTCTCCTGATAGCGAGAGATGCTTTAGCGAATTTAGGATGTCGCCAAAGGGCGAGTGTTGGAAGATGTCCGTGGCGGTGAATTCCATAACCGGCGCCCAATCAAATTCGATTGGTAGGGGCGGGGGAGGTCCGGAGTCCGGCAAGGAGTCCGGCACCTCGAAATCATGAGTTTCGCGAGGGACAAGGTTAGTGTTCGGCTCCACCGCCGTGGAAGTTGAAGCCCCCGAGGTGGCGTCCATCCACCGATCCTCGATCTGGGCGATCGGCTCCGGACTAAGGGCCGAAGCGGATTCGAGCGCGGCCACCAAGGCACTGTTTGGTGGCAAAGCTAGTTCATGCCCATCATAACAGTGCGGCGCGCTTGGCTGTGGCTCGAGCCCGTCGAAGATCAAGTCTCCACGGACGTCGTCCATGAAGTTTAGACTTTCGAATCTTACCTGACGGCCAGGGGCGTAGCTTTCGATCTGCTCTAGATGGCCAAGCGAATTTGCCCGCAGTGCAAAGCCGCCGAATACGAAGATCTGTCCGGGGAGAAAAGTCTCACCCTGGACAGCGTTGTTGGTTGAAGATGCCATCGAGCCTATCGGTGACGACACAGAGGAACTCTCAATGAAAGCACCAATGTCGGTGTCAAAACCGGCGGATCTTGGGTAGGGGGTCCCGAACTGTGCGTCTAGGCGGATGGTAACAGGAGACAAGGGACACAACGTTTTACCCAGGTTCGGGCCCTCTCGATGGAGGTAAAACCCTACGTCCTGCTTGATTAATATTGATGATATGGGTAGTACAAGAGTGGATCTACCACAAGATCAAGGAGGCTAAACCCTAGAGCTAGCCTATGGTATGATTGTTTTAATGTATGTTGTCCTACGGACTAAAGCCCTCCGGTTTATATAGACACCGGAGGAGGCTAGGGTTACATAGAGTCGGTTACAATGGTAGGAGATCTACATATCCGTATCGCGAAGCTTGCCTTCCACGCCAAGGAAAGTCCCATCTGGACACGGGACGGAGTCTTCAATCTTGTGTCTTCGTAGTCTTGGAGTCCGGCGGACGATGATAGTCCGGCTGTCCGGACACCCCCTAGTCCAGGACTCCCTCACTCTCCCTACTGTCAAGAAAAAGTATGATATTCTTATTGTCGGGGATTTTCATATCCCGGTTGAGGTAACTTAGTGTTATTCGAAATTTCTCCGGTTCCGTGTTATTCGGAATGAGTTTGTTAACAAGACTTGATCAACCTTGTTAGTGGATTCTTTTGGATGATCACGAGATGGATGAAACTAGAAGGCACAACCTTTTGTACCCTCTTTTTACTTTCTGTTATTTGGAATAAATAAATCAAAAATAGTATTATCTGTGCATTAAAAAATATCCCAAAAATAAAAGTGCTCCAAATGCCCTATGATTTTTTATGGAATATTTGAGGATTTTAGGCACTGAAATCACTGCAGGAGGGGCAAGCACCAGGCCACAAGAGTGGAGGGCGCGCCCACCTACCCTGGGCGCGCCCCCCTGTCTCGTGAGCCCCTGGTGGCCCCCCTCCACTTATGCCAGCACCCACACACTCCATCATCTACCCAAAAAAATCCCCATCCTGCTCAAGCACGAGTTCTAGCTCATCTTGCTGCGATTTTCGATCTCCTTGCTCAAAGCTCCATTCACAAAACTGCTTTGGGAGATTGTTGCTTGGTATGTGACTCCTCCATTGGTCCAATTAGTTTTTGTTCTAGTGCTTTATTCATTGCAAATTTTTGCTGCATAGGTGACCATGTTCTTGAGCTTGCATGTTGAATTTATGAGGTCCCAAGCAATTCTAATGCATGATACAGGCTCTAGGCACTTGTAGGAGTAGTTGCTACCAATATTGTTTAGTCTTATTCCCTTTTATTTTGAAGTTACTAAAATTTCAGAAATTTTTCAGAAAAAGGATTATGTCTAGGATATTGTACCAAGGTGGTTCCTCGGTAAAGAAAGGACCCAGGATTGCTATACGTGAGCAAGATGTTGAATTACCGAGGGACGCAGATGTACGAGCTTGTGAGTGGCCATCCGACGATTTTATGGTCGAAGCAGGCTTTAAGGAGGAATTTGACGCGTATGTGCATAATGCTGAGCTAGAGGACTTCTTACAAGATAAGTGTCCTCAGTACTATCAATTGACTGATTCCTTTGTGCGGAGGTTTAAATATAACAGTACGCATAATTCTCCTAGTGTCCTATTTGATATTTATGATACATCTTATACCATGGACTTAGAGGATTTTACAACTGCTTGCAAACTTCCGCAATGGGGTAATATTAATGATCCTCACAAATCTGAATTTAGAGATTTCCTTGCTAGTATTACTGTGGGAGAATCCAGGGACATAGCACAAGCTACCATAGGGAGCATTCATTTTCCTGCTATACATTATTTTGCTCTTTTCATTGGTAGATGCATTAACGGTAAAGATGAAGCATGTCACATGTGTGTGCCTGATTTGTGTGTCCTCAAGAGTGCTGTGTTAGGTTATAAAGGTTATAACTTGGGGGCAATAGTTGCACGTAGGTTGCAGAATAATGGTAGAGCTGGAGATTTATTTGGAGGAATTTATGCAACCCTGTGGCTAATTATCTTGGTATAGCCCCACGAGAGGGGGATGTGATGATACCTCCTGCTTATTTAGATTATGACACTATGGTTAATCATCATTTTCTTAGGAGGAATGAACAATTCCTCCATTATCGACTAATCTATGACAGACGCAACGTCGTCAATGTTACTCTTCCTGCTCCTCTCCTTTTTGATTATCAGGCAAGGAAGATATGTTGTTACCATGGAGGAAGCAGCTGAACACGAGGGGAGAGCGGAGGCAGCTCGCCAACACGCCGCAGCTCAGGAGGCGGTTGCTGCTGCATCTCAGTACGACTCCAGCTATAACTACGGATATCAGCCAGGTGGTCCTTGGTATTATACCAACTTAGGCCAAAAGCCTAAGCTTGGGGGAGTACGTATTTCTCACCGACTTTAGATTCATGTTCACACACTAGTCGTCGGTGCTCATACTCTTTCATTGTATTATCCATGCTAGTTCAATTTTCTTTTTCTAGTTTTCTTCTTGTGTGTTTGATAAACCTTAAGAAAAACCAAAAAAAATAGTTAGTTTAATTTCTATGCTTTGTAGTAGACTTAAAATGAAAACCCAAAAAGATTTCTCGTTCTTCTTCTTACTTGTTGGGAGCTTTCCCATGTAAATAGTTTTCTTTTCTTTTCTTTCCTTTGGGGGTCGAAAAGACCATATTGAAAATGCTTAGTGGCTCTCATATGCATGATTGTTTATTTAACTTAGAGCCCATATTACCCTGTCTTCTCTCTTGAGTTGAATGCTTGCAGATTCCAGCTTAAACCAATGCACGTACACTATTATTATTATACACATCATTCGGTCGTGCAAGTGAAAGGCAATAATGACGATATATGATGGACTTATTGAGATGAGAAAACCCGGTATGAACTCAACCTCTCTTGTTTTTGTAAATATGATGAGTTCATCATTTCTGATTCAGCTTATTATGAAGTAAACATATTTGCAATGACATTTAGAGATTATAGTTGCTTGTGCCATGCTTGATTAGCTATAATTTATAATGTTTTACCTTGCGTGCCAACATGCTATTAGAATGATTATGATGTGGTATGGTGGGATGGTATCCTCCTTTGAATGAATTGAGTGACTCGACTTGGCACATGTTCATGCATGTAGTTGAAACAAATCAACATAGACTTCCTGATATTTATGTTCATGGTAGATTATATCCTACTCATGCTTGTACTCGGTGTAGATTAATTTTAATGCATGTTTATGACTGTTGTCGCTCTCTCAATTGGTCGCTTCCCAGTCCTTTGCTAGCCTTCACCTGTACTAAGCGGGAATACTGCTTGTGCATCCAAACTCCTTAAACCCCAAAGTTGTTCCATATGAGTCCACCATACCTTCCTATATGCGGTATTTACCTGCCATTCCAAGTAAATTTGTATGTGCCAAACTCCAAACCTTCAAATGAAATTTTGTTTTGTATGCTCGAGCAGCTCATGTTTCAACTAGGGCTGCCTATATCTTCCATGCTAGGTGGATTATTCTCAAGAGGACTGGACTCCGCTCCTCATTCACGAGAAAGGGCCGGTAACCGGGATGCCTAGTCCCACGATCCAAAAAGATTAAAGCAAATAAAAATAATTAAACAAAACTCCCCCAGGGCTGTTGTTAGTTGGATGCACTCGTTGTTTCGAGCAAGCCATGGATTGATGCTTGTTGGTGGTTGGGGGAGTATAAACCTTTACCATTCTGCTTGGGAACTGCCTATAATGCATGTAGTATGGAAGATACAACCATCTCATAGTTGTTGCATTGATAGCAAAAGTATGCCGCTCAAAATGTTATTCAATCTCCATTTTAAAATCGAGCTCTGGCACCTCTACAAATCCCTGCTTCCCTCTGCGAAGGGCCTATCTATTTACTTTTATGTTGAGTCATCATGTTCTTATTAATAAGCACCCGCTGGAGAGCACACTGTCATTTGCATTCATTATTATTGGTTTATATTGGGTATGACTTGACTGGATCTCTTTTACCATGAATTACAATGTTTAGTCAGTCCATGATCTTTAAAGGTGCTTTGCATTTATGTTTTGCGGTCTCAGAAAGGGCTAGCGAGATACCATTTTGTTATATCATGTTATGATTGTTTTGAGAAAGTGTTGTCATCTGAGCTTTATTATTATGGCTCGCTAGCTGATTATGCTATTGATATGAGTAATTGTGAGACCTGAGTGTTATTATGAGTATGGTTAGTTCATAATATTTGCTGAAACTTGAATGATGGCTTTGCATGTTTACAACAACAAGAGCAAACAGAGTTTTTAAAAGTTTTTCTTTATCACTTTCAGTTTATCAACTGAATTGCTTGAGGAAAAACAAAGGTTTAAACTTGGGGGAGTTGATACGTCTCTACTTTTCCAAACACTTTTGCCCTTGTTTTGGACTCTAACTTGCATGATTTGAATGAAACTAACCCGGACTGACGTTGTTTTCAGTAGACTGCCATGATGTTGTTTTATGTGTAGAAAGCAAAAGTCATCGGAATGTCCTGAAAATCCACGGAGGCACTTTTTGGAAAATATAAAAAATACTGGCGAAAGAATCAAGACCAGGGGGCCCACACCCTGTCCACGAGGGTGGGGGCGCCCCCCTGTCTCGTGGGCCCCCTGAGGCTCCCCCGACCTCAACACCAATTCCATATATTCCGTCTCGCGGAGAAAAAATTAGAGAGAAAGTTTCATCGCGTTTTACGATACGGAGCCGCCGCCAAGCCCTAATCTCTCTCAGGAGTGCTGACCTGGAGTCCGTTCGGGGCTCCGGAGAGGGGGATTCGTCGCCGTCGTCATCATCAACCATCCTCCATCACCAATTTCATGATGCTCACCTCCGTGCGTGAGTAATTCCATCGTAGGATTGCTGGACGGTGATGGGTTGAATGATATTTACCATGTAATCAAGTTAGTTTTGTTAGGGTTTGATCCCTAGTATCCACGATGTTCTGAGATTGATGCTGCTATGACTCTGCTATGCTTAATGCTTGTCACTAGGGCCCGAGTGCCATGATTTCAGATCTGAACCTATTATGTTTTCATGAATATATGTGTGTTCTTGATCCTATCTTGCAAGTCTATAGTCACCTATTATGTGTTATGATCCGACAACCCCGAAGTGACAATAATCGGGATACTTCTCGGTGATGACCGTAGTTTGAGGAGTTCATGTATTCACTATGTGCTAATTCTTTGTTCCGGTTCTCTAATAAAAGGAGGCCTTAATATCCCTTAGTTTCCGCTAGGACCCCGCTGCCACGGGAGGGTAGGACAAAAGATGTCATGCAAGTTCTTTTCCATAAGCACGTATGACTATTTACGGAATACATGCCCACATTACATTGATGAATTGGAGCTAGTTCTGTGTCACCCTATGTTATAACTATTACATGAGGAATCGCATCTGACATAATTATCCATCACTGATCCATTGCCTACGAGCTTTTCACATGTTGTTCTTCGCTTATTTACTTTTCCGTTGCTATTGTTACAATTACTACTAAACCCAAAAGCACTACTTTTGCTACCGTTACCTTTATTATCATACTACTTTGCTACTAAATACTCTACTGCAGATACTAAGTTATCCAGGTGTGGTTGAATTGACAACTCAACTGCTAATACTAAAGAATATTCTTTGGCTCCCCTTGTGTCGAATCAATAAATTTGGGTTGAATACTTTACCCTCGAAAGCTGTTGCGATCCCCTACACTTGTGGGTTATCAACCACAATGCCTCTTGTCCGCGCACCTATCCAAAAAACCGCAGTGCAGCCATGCCAGCTAGTCCTTGGTCCATGGATGAACTGGTAGAAAGTGCATTCTGGACTAGGATGCAGTTGTTTTCGCTCGTCCCTGCACTGCAATCAGGAAGTAAAACATACAAATCAGCTTCTTTTAGATTGCGTTCGTCATTCTACCTTCGTTACTACCAATGTAGGGATACCCTGAAGACGGGAGGCTAGACGACGGCAACGAGGGATAGCCATCTCATTTTGCGCAGTTATACTAAAACTGAGGTGTGTTCTTTTGATTGCGCGGATAGAAACGATACGGAGATAGACATCCCAGAACGATATGGAGACAGACATCCCTGTTTGTGCAAATACGAAATACGGTTATTTAAACAGTGATAGATATTTGCACTGGCGTATGATTAACAACAGCATCTATTGTGTTATAATTGGCACTAGATTGACAGTATGAAGAGTCCTTAAGTAAGTAGCATCACATCACATCAACAATACCACTAGGTTAACATGCAGAACAATAGCATTAGTATTACTGTCATGAGAGTAGCACATGGTCAGTAAATGTGCAATCAAATTTGTGCAGTTCCACTCGGATGAAGCAATGTTAGCGGTGTGAGATTTAAGTGTAACTGCAAAAACACAATTCATGGGAAATAAGGCAAGACGGAAGCACTTCATAAAATGGTGGTGGCATTGCTTCAATTTATCGACGGCACTAGACCATTACTTATAGTGACATTAGGTGGCATTGCTTAATGCTTCATGTCATTTTACATTAACGTTAGCGATATGGGCGTAGGGACAGCAGGTATTACTACATTCCCCTGTTTCCTCTTAGAACCAAGTCCTAGATTCATGCTACAGCTTTCCCACTTTCTTCCCTGTTTGAACCAACGCTTAGAGTCGACTGTATGAACTAGCTTTACTTCTAATAATAGTAGAAGTCTAGGTGGCTTTGGAACAGCGGACGGAAGTAGAAAAGGATCCACACGAAGGGAGCTGGGGCAGTAGAGCAAGGCAGGTTTAGAAGGAATATATACCTGAGGGTCGTCGGCATGTGGCAAAGACGGCGTCGGGAGGCCACATCATGGCCACAATACCGTAGGGAGGAAGAAGGGGTCGGAGGCCCTCCCGAGCCGGCGCTCTCTTGGAGAGAACGGCACGGCCGCCAATCGGGACGGGCGGGCAGCCATTGGTCTCCTCCCTCGCCGCTGACGACAACGTGAATTATGCACCTACACCCCTGCCCCGGTCGAGGTTGTCCGGCCGGATTTGTGACCAGCCGTGAGTGAGAGAGAGTGTGGCCACCTATGTCTTGCTTAGATCTAGAGAGCATGATAGAGTGAACGAGAGGAACCCTAGTAAAGCAAGCACTAAGGCTCCTCCTTTTATATGTAGTGGAGTGATTTTGTTGTACCAGCTTCAAAAAAATGCGCTCCTACGTGTACCCGCAAGTGGGTGTGAGAGAACTAGTGCGTGCGTGCACCACTTCTCTTCGTGAGAGTACAATATACTATGCCCAAAGAACGTTCGCCGCAAGAGTAATAGTATAAGTGTGTGACGTGTGAGCTAAAATAAAATGTGCACGACGTCTTTTGTTTTTTAGAAGTTCTGAGGGTAGGGTGTGAAGAGCACATATGTGCGTGACGTCTACCTGCAGATAGACGGTGGGTGCGACGTGCGAGTCGGCGAGAGGACTCAGGAGAGTCGTGACTCGTGAGGGTGTGTGTGCGTGACAGAGAGGGGGCACGTATCAATGCAATGCATGTGTCCGTAAATCATTATCCAACAAACGTTCGCCGCAAGCCTTTTCCTGACGAACACCGTAAGAACCGTTAGATCGGCATCCGACAGTGTCAGTTTTGCCATGTCATTTAACAGAACAGCCACTCCTCCTACACACAAGTCTTCCACGTGAGTGTTAGCAACTTCCGTATGCTCCCTCCAATGCAGTGCATATAGCTTTATTGAAAATTCGAACCTCGCAAACTTTTACCGAGTTTTTGTGTACCAAATTGCACATGTAGAATACCCTATATATATCATTTCATTTATCTTCGAGAGGTAACTATAAAGATGGGTGAGGAGTCTACAAAGAAAGACCATCGTATCACCCGCAACAATTTCAACCATCCTTTAGTGTCGAGGAATATCATAGGAACTCTATATGATATGATTTTTATAGGATTTTTTCCTTTAGAGCCAATTGGTTCATAGGAATAGATTCATATACTCCACATTTCAAAGGAAATAAACATGATATCATTTCTATAGCTTTAGAGCCACTTGGTTCATATGAATGGATTCCTATACTCCCTTAATTTCAAAGGAAAATAAACATTAGCGTATATTCAATAGAAAAGTTCCTATGATATGAACCAAATTACGTCTCTTTTCTAATCCCTCCTCATAGGAATTGAGATACATGTCATCTCTAGATTCAATAGAAAAGTTCCTATGATGTGAACCAAATGACATCTCTTTTCCAATCCCTACTCATAGGAATTGCGATGCTCCATGTCATCTCTTTCCCTACAACTTCCATGTATACATCTTCTATTCCTAAATAGATAGTACAACCCACTAGTAGCTTTTTTCCAAAACATGCAACTATGGCACAAGAACTATATAGTGTGCCAATAACTTTGAAAGATGGTCGCTGGATGAAGCTAATCCGACAGTGCAGAGATAGGCAAATCCGAGCACTACTGGCCGTTGGATATCATCAACATTCCACCAGATCTGCCACATGTACAATTTAGAAGACTCCATGGTTTCACTTAAGCATAATGCACAAACCTCAAAACACAAGCACTTCTCCTTTGTTCTAGAATCTTCTGTATCATAATTGATTATTATCTTCTAAATGAATTGCCATTATTTGTTTTTTACTTTATGATTTACAATGCACAACCCCATGAATCTTAACATTTATAAACTAATTGATTTTGAATGAGATGAACTATAAGAACTAAACGAACATCTACATCATGCATATATGACTCAAAGCTTTACATGCTATAGTGTGTATTTATTCATAATTTGGTTTCGAAATCTCATGCGTTCAATACATGTGTACCTTACTAGTTTTGAGTAGAGTAGCAAATTTCACGCGGACCCGGGTATATCAAAATGCAGGGCCCATGCATCATTGCCTTTCGGTCGAACCTACGTCCACAATTTTTTGTACGTACTATATCTCCACTGGTCCTCGAACCCAAAATGCTGCCTCGTTCCTGTAAAACCAAGCAGCCCACACATATTTAAGGCGTCGACTCAAACCCGTTTACTATGATGTGGCCCCGCACGCCGTAGTACTCCTACAAACCCTACCGCCGCACTCATCATCGGTTTTCTTCAAGAGGACGAGGGAGAAGCCGATTTGTAGTGGAGGCGCTTTCAAAAAAAAGATCTGTAGTGGAGACCCCTACCCTAGGGTGCCCTAGGTAGCTGCCATGTGCATCATTGTTTTCCCTTTTCTTTATGCTCTTGTGCCCTAGAGTGAAATGATGGTTGCTTCGTCCGTCCAGCTTAATGCGGGAAAGGTGGGGCTTTGTGATTTGACCCCTCATCGCTCATTTTCTACTACTGTGGCGCTACGACTGGGGTGCTTCCAATTCCAACCGCTGCTCCAAACTATAATTTGGTGCATCGCACGTGGAACAAGATGGTGGATGAGCCACATGTCGACCAAAGGGGTCTGTTAAGTGTGTCGCCATTTCGTGTGTGGACTGACCCTGCTTGAGTTGCTACGCCAACACGACAGGAGCAACCTACCACTTGGTTTTGCTCCTTGGTGAATCCCGACTATATTGATCTAAAAAGATACATGCTGAACTACCCTCTCCGTCTTGGTTTTTTATTTTTAGGCGTCTCGGTTTATAGGGCCTGCACGTAGTTCTAGATCATCCATTTGACTAACTAAATATGAGTTACTATGTCACAAAAAGTATATCATTGGATTCTTAAGCGGATGTAGTTGTATTTAAAAGTCGAGGGCGGGGCTTTACCTGCACGGTAGGCGGGGCAGTTCCGCCTAGTCGGTTTGACAGAGACGCGAGAAGACGAGGGAGTTGGCTGTTGCAAACGTAGGGCTGTGTGATTTGACAGCGAGTTACTGCTGGACAGGTGGGGCCCCGTGTTATGACTTGCCATTATCATTCTAAATGCAGTGATACGACCAGCGTGAGTCCCCCGATTCCTGACCACCTCCATACAGGTGCCCCTCCCAATGCTCCACCATGTAGTAGAGGCTGGCTCTTGCATGAGAGCCCACTTATCCACTTTTTCCTTGCCTCTCTTTCCTCCAGATATGCAAAAATGCCATGTAAAGTGCACTATTGTACTTACTTGCTCCTACAGGTGCTAAGCTTGCCACATAGGCATAAAGTCTGATGTGGCAAGTTAATCAAGAAGAGAGAGAGACTAGTTTGGTGACCCAAGGAAGAAACGGTGCTAAGCGCATGTGCCTAGGTGAAAAGACAATTTTGAGTCTATAGCTAATTAAATGAAGCAAACTTAGCAACAAAAAACTAATAAGCACACCATTTCATTGGAAGAGGTCACTCCTTGGCAAATGCAATAAATACTAGTACTCCATGTGTCCCATAATATAGGAACGTTTTTGGCACTACACTAGTGTCAAAAATGTTCTTATATTATGGGACGGAGGGAGTACGAAGAAAGAGATTGAGAGAAGTAAAAAAATATACACTTATAGCCAACCTTATAGCCAACCTTGTTGTAGTATGAGTGACTAAGTGATGACTATGTATGACATGCCAACATCAGATAGCCTAACGCACCGTGTTAAATCTCCAAGGGCGCGACCGCGCGAGCGACGCGATGGTCGTGGTAGACGCGACCATGATACGGGCTGCTGGCAGCCCTTGGATCTGAGATCAAATGGTCACATGCTAAGTTGCTGAAAATTTACAGAATAACCCTCTAGGATAGGATATTCACCCATAGGTCTAGAATCACGCCATGCAACCGTTCGATCTCAGATCCAAGGTCTCTTGAAAGCCCGTATCATGGGAGAATGGAAAGCCACTACCCTGCCGTTCGCATGCTAGCACTTTGCTCCTACTCGTCCCCGCTCGTCCTTTAATAATACGGTGGTTCGCTCGTAGTCATCCCGTCCATTCACATTACGGCAGTTCCACTAATCCTAACCCTCCTCCCAAATCCATGGCGTCCCAAATCTCCACGATCGGCGATGAGTACAAGGTTAGAACCATCACCGGCGATGAGTTCAGCGTCATCTACACCCGTTCTTCCGCGACGGTGAAAGGATGCCTTTCTCGCTTCAGACGCATGTTCGAAAACTCAGATGATGAGTGGGTCACTGGGCTAGATGTTGAGACAGTCCTGGGACGAGAGAAGGATCTAAAGGACGAAGAGAGGAACAAGCCCGCCGTGATCCAGGTTTGCATACATAACGTTTGCTTGGTCTACCACATATCCCATGCCGACGTTGGGTGCCAGGATTTTAAGAACTTCCTCAAGGACAGAAGAGTGAAATTCATTATTGTAGACTTTAAGAATGACAAAGAAGTCCTGGGTCGTATAGGCCTTGTTGTAGGAAACCCCTTCGATCTCCAGAAGAATCGGCTGCTGCCCTCTCGTCAGCCTTCAATGCTGACCCTGGAAGGAGCCATGGTTCATCCTTCATAGCGTAAACTGGAGAAACCTCATTACACGTTTCATCGTCATGCATGGCACGGAATGTACTAGATATAGACCACATCCACTACGTTGCAATGGATGGCTACCTTTGTTTCAATATCTACAAGGGTTGGATGAAGAGCAAGAACCAAGTGTGCGATTCAAGCAAAGAAGTATCGGCCAAGAGGAAGAGGGACAAGGACGAAGTCGAGGACGTGGACGAGGACTCCGAGTGAGTAAGGTGTCAGTATCGTTGCTCATGGTGGTTCTAATGCAGTGCCTACCGGATTAGTTGCTTAGTTTAATTTCAGGTGTGCTTAGTTTAATTTGAGGGGTGTGTTGTGATGAGCCCCCAGCAGAACTATGTTATGTTTCTTCTCGTTACTTTAACTCTTCAGTATGTACATACTACTAGTATTTCTTTAATAGAATTTAGCACCCCAATTAAGCACGTACTAGCTTTTTTAATAGTACTATATGCATAATTTGGCGATGAGCGCTCTCTATATGTACCACCTTTTTTTAATTTCAATTTTTGCTCCATGGCGCAATCCATCGATACTACTACTGTACAAAAGTATACATTTTTTAAAAGGCTAGAGTACTGTTCATCACATATATAGCCAGTTAATTCACAACCTAGAACAACGTGCATGCCATGTAGTAAACCGATATGGAGGAAGTATAGTAAAAATGAGGTGATTTTACCGAGCGATCGGCGGGGGAGCATGGCCTGTCATGCAGTCCCACGTGTCATGATGTACCAAGGCGATGCGCGTGTCCCTCTTGAGGCAGAAGCAATACTACGTGGTTTGAGATGATGGCGAACCGAAGTGTGAAATAATGGTTGCTTCGTCCGTCTGGGAAGGTGCAGCATTGTGATTTGATGTCTCATTGCTCATTACTACTACTGGGCCGGTACGAGTGGGGTGCGTCCCCCCTCCTATTCTGCACTGTTATTTGGTGCTTGACACGTCGACCCGGTTGCTATATGTCCCACATGTCGGCGACAGGCAGTACAGAATTCATGAAAGGGAGCATCGATGGAGGAGTATACTACAGAATTCATGAAAGGGAGCGACTTAGTTTTGGAAAAATCTGTTTTTACGGAGTACGTACCCACTAGGGCTTATAGGGCTCATTTAAAAAACATTTGTTTTCCGTTTGATAAGTCTCAATTCTACTACCTGTAGTAGTACCATTACATGTTGGATTTCGAGGTGCGTTAGATCACCCGACGTAAGCAGTGTCAAGAGGAAACTAACCAATGCATGTAGAAGTTCATGGAAATTTAGTGGTCATTCATGCATTCGTTATAATTAATGCCTCGGTAAACATAACTTCTTGAGAAAAATGAGCATACTAATTAATTGTGCAAACTACGAAATTAATTCGACCACTCACCGTCTACCTTGGTTGGAGAGATTTTGAAATTGAGCCATAAACTGGAAAGGAGGGAGTAGTAACTTTTGTCTCGATTACTATTTGTGGCCTTTTATAGATGCAAAATGTATTTTTTATAGTGGCCTTGTATAAGTAAATGGAGGGAGTTCTAACCAAGGTATGTACTAGTAGGGACGAGGAGTAAACGGAGGGAGTAGTAAAATTTTCTCCTCGTGCTGCGAGCCACCACGCGCATGGGCGAGGGAGTGGGCGTAAGGCGTACATTAGTAGGAGTACTACTAATACTACTCGTAAGCAAGCTTCACCTCATCATGCGAGCCACCGTGCCCGTGGGCGGGGGAGATGGCGTACTAAGCAAGCTTCTCCTCGTTTTGCGAGTTGACGGGACACATCAAAAGTACTCTAGTGTATAGAGCCTTGCCTCTAAGGTAGGCCCCACATGGTTTGCCTCTTTTTTAACATAACACGTCAAGTCGCAATTTGTTTGTTCACCCGTGGTAGACGATCCTCCCTCCACCAAGTGGACAACCAGTACACGTGTCAAATTACCACGTGGGCTGCCTTTTCGTACAGAAATGAGCTCCACCGTGTACCCGCGCGGGTGTGGTTGGGAAAGAGATGGGAGTACGTGCGTCGTACGTGCACCTCTTCTCTTCGTGCACGTCCCCCACCTACGTGGGTGTGTGTGAGAGAGATACAAACCTAGACATAATGCACTGTCCATCCCGATGCCTCCGCCCAGTCCGACCACCAGTCACCACCACGCCCCACTCCTCCTCACCTTATCTCTCATCTTTCTCCCTCCATTTTTATATACAAGGGGCCACTATCAAAATTACAATTTGCAGATATACAAGGCCACTAACACTAATCGATGCAATATTAATGGTGTTTGCCTCGTGGTACTAGCAAAGGAGGACATTAATTATCCCTTGCATGCATGCGGGAGTTTGTAAAAAGATGCATCTTGATGTTCCATGCAATGCACGGTCATCTTGCTAGTACATGAAAACAACACATAGAAAAATTCCACGGCGAATGAGGGATTTGAATCTGTTGGGAGGGGTTGTTTGGATCCTTCCCGGGGTAGCCAAAATATTGGCGACCCTTTTGTCCACCGGTGCCTTTGCCACCAATGAACGAGGAATGGCTCGGGTGCTCATGTTGTCATGCATCCTCCAGCGCGCACGTTGGAGACAAGCTCGCACGAGCTGTGTTTTTTTTGTCCCACAACGCCCCCTGAGCCGCCCGCAGACCGACCGGCGACCCGCAAATTACACCATCCAACCGTAGCCGCACACATTATGACATCAACTCAACCAACCGTACGAAATTCACGCAAACACGTAGACAAACTGATATTTCATATAAACAACGACGGAAATCATATAAAATACCAAATTTTCATACAAACATGACAGATTTCATTACATTCAAATGAACTACGCGGTGCTAGTTCTGGACAGCACAGGTATATAATACTTGGCCTAAATGGTCGCTGCCGATCGATTTGTGTTCCTCATATCCGGCAGCATGATCACCGGACTGCCAGGAGCCCCGGAGGTATATGCTTCAGCGCAAAGGACGGCTCGCTTCCCCACTGCCCAACTGATATCATTGGCTGGTGCCGAAGATGATGGTGGCCGGCACCGGATCGAGTTCATCACCGGCCACTACTTCGCCATGGCCGGTACCGGCTCGAATTCATCCTAACATTCCCCTCTTCCGTGGAGCCCATGCAGGGTCGACGAAGGTCCTCGCAACAAAAGGATCCGGCAAGACACCTGTTGTGTACGCCGGCGTCGCCTCCGCAGTGGCCTTCATGGGACCCAAGCGGCTGCGGCCTCCCGTGTTCTACTTCTCCTCGATGATGGCGGAGGACGTGGAGGCGCTGGCCACCAACTCGTCGCTCTCCGTGCACCCGGCTTCTGTCGCTGCTTGCATGGCGCGGCCGCCGACATGGGAGTCTCGGCCACAGAAATGGGAGACGTGGTATGAGGCGGGGGCATGGACGGCAGCAATGATGCCCGTGCGTTGCTCCTCATCGAGCTGGCCTGGAGCGGCGAGTTGGTGAACCACGCGCCGGCTTGGGGCGGCAATTGGCTCCGTCGGGCGAGGGGAGGGAGGTGTATCAGCGAGCTGCATAGCTCATATCCAGTGGGCTACCCAGTCGGCTTGGATGCGGAATAACTACTCTTTGTAAGACATTGTAAGAGTGGACAAAATGGTGGAGGAGATAGAGGAGCGGCGGAGGTGTGCGATTCTTGGTCGGCGTTTGGCCTCGTTTAAATAGGAGATTAAATAGACGGCGGACAGGAGGAGCTCGGCCGGCATTGCGTTTAATGTCGGCCCGGTCATGAACGGACGTGTGTCCAGAGTGGGTTTCTAGGCTTCCACACGGGCGGGTTTCATGGAGGCGTTTGAATGCGGCACGGAGGCGTGTTCAGCCGGGCGTGCAGCGAGTGGCACCCTCGACTCTGACCTAGGACACCGCTCCGTTCTTCCACTGACGTGTGGGCTCTTTGGGTACATGGCATGCATCTCAGTGACCCAACGCAGGCAGCGCATAGCAGAGGAACCTTTGGTGGGCCAGGGCGGTCAGATGCGGGCATTTCATAAACCGATGATTGTTCATTGAGTGTGACATCATCTTTATCATCAAACTCCACCCCCCTGAGTCGCCAGCCACCATCGGCCGAACCGCCAGCCCCGGCTGGCCGCGGCCGGCCCGCGCCGCCACGCCGCCCCGCCCTCCCCGAAACCACTCACCACCGCCGATCCGACGCTGCACCGGCCATCCCTCTAGCCCCCCCCCCCCCACGCCGAGCTTTTTCTTCGGCAATCCCCACCCCACCGCCCAATCAACGCCCCCCCAACTGCTGGCGACTGCCAACCAAAGGTCTCACGACTTTGAATACCCACCGACCACTAATTTATTACCATTTCTGTCCTTCATATACGCACTGACGGGTGGGCCCTATGGTAATGTGCGCTACTGAATGTGGACCGTTTGACTGGTCAATTGATCGTGTTATCAACAAATTACGGAGCTGTATGGTGAGCCAGTGACCGTATGATCACCCTAAAATGTACTACTATTTTATTAACATAGTACAGACTCAAACTACCATTTCTTTCTTTCATATACGGGCTGATAGGTGGGCCCCACGGATGCGTGCCCTGATGGTGCAACACTAGTTGCGCCGTGTGGAACGTTTGACTGGTCAATTGATTGTGTCATTGAGAAAATACGGAGTTGTACGGGTGAGCCAGTGACCGTATAATCATGACATGTATTTGTTTAACACGGTACAGACGCAAGGGCTCATATATACGCGCAAGCACTCACCGCTATAAGCGCACACACGCGAACCCTACCCCTATGAGCACCTTCGAGAGAGTGGGCCAGCATATATGATCTTGAGATTTTACGAAGTCACCATAGGTGCCTCGTAGTGGAGTGGAACGTCTCCTCCCACTGAACGTACATCGCCGGAAAATATAGAAATTAACACAAGATAAATGTGAGGACCAGGACTTTAACCTTGGTGGGCTCGAGAAACCACTGTCCTCCTAACCATCCAACCACATGTTGGTTAGCACGACAAAATGTACGATGACCGTGATGAGCTTATTCTGAAGTCCAGTGACCATATCGTGCTTTCGCTTCAAATACAATGACCGTAAGTGTCATCAACAAAATACGGAGCACACATCAAATGCAAAGTCCGTAAGTGTCATCAACAAAACATGGAGACGTATCATGATCTAGATACCGTTGTACTATTGTATATGCTTATTTTCTTAGTGGCCAATTGTGTGTGTGGTGTGGTGGGCACATCATTTCTAGTTGTGGTGGGTCAACATGAAGACTCATGGGTCGGTTCCATCCTGCGCCACATATAGGTTGGACCGAGACGTGTTATACGAAGACCCATGTGGAGGACTCGGCGTACAACACGAAGCTACCAGAGTCGCGAAGGACTCTATCCCCACTGGTGATAAGCCGACTATATATGATTTGTAATTCTAGGCCCCCAGTATGTTATACAAGCTTGGGGGCTAGTTCGTCGATAGTATACACACATGCACAATGCCTGGTATTCACGTGTACTTTGTACACACCCCTATCACTAATATACAGTACTAGGAGTAGGCTCTTTCTTCAACTGCAAGGGTCCGATCCGAACTAGGGTAAAACTTTGCCTCGTATTACCATCCAGCCTAACAGCCAGGGATATCCTACCGAATGATATGATGAAATCATATCTGCCAACTACTAAGAGAGAGGTGTGTCAGGGGGCAATGTGTGCGAGAGAGGCCTAAAGATAATGTGCGTGCGGGAGACACGTAGGCACATATATGTGCGTATAGAGGGCTAGTAGAGACCGTGCATGTGTATATATGCATGTGAGAGAAATAGTGTTTTTCCAACTGAGATTAGTGAAAAGAGTGGTACATAGTAGTCAGAGAGAGAGAGAGAGAAACAGAGAGAGGATGTGCATGAGACACCCCGACACCCTGAGAGAGATTGTGAGCATGTGTGAAAGAGAAATGTCGATGCATATAAAGTGTGTGCACTTATGCGTTAGATAGAGAGATATATAACTCATTTGTGAGAACGGGCCGAGGCATAGTGCATCTACGTGTAAAAGGCGGTTCTACGCGTTAAATTAAAATATAAATGGCATTATTATTTTTGGATGAGATCATGAATTTTGCAAATTGCGTATGGACGAAAATCGGTCTATCAGACACCCATACTCTATTGAATTATAGCATGTGCATGTGTTTATTTCATATTATCGATCCATAGAGTGAGAGCGGTTTGAAATACAGGCAATGGATGCTTTTGCAATTCATATATAAACATTAATTAGTGCACTCCAAGTTGTTAGTGTGAAGCACTTTATACATTTGTCACTTGCATGGATACATTCCAAATTGCTAGCTACGAAATAGAATACATGTCGAATTCAACATAAAGGGGGTTTCGAAGATTCGAATTCATAGGAAGTGCATTCATCTATTTGAACCCGAGATAATGGCATTTGTAAATCAGATGTAAAAGGGGGCATCAATCTTTGTTGTGAGTTTGAACATGCTATATATATTCATACGCATATCTAACTTTTTTTGCAACCAAGGAGATTATATTTGGAACCATGCATGAACTGAGGTAAGTTGCATATTTTTTAATATATACTCGTGTACAATGTATATTCAAATGTACCCCCTCCATTCCAAAATAATCGTAGCTTTAGGATTTTCAAGAGTAAAAATTTGTGAAGTTTGACAAATTCTGAAAGTTCAATTCAAGAGAAGTGAAAATGTTATTGCTTTTGCTCCCAAATATTGAACGAAGCGCCAAATAGGCCTCTGGTCACCCGAAACCGCGCGAGACTAATGTTTGGTGGTAGGAAATTACTGTCCTGACTCTAGCCCGTGTAGCCTATCGGCCGATGTCCAAAGGTCTAAACCGGGGTAGGTTTGTAACTTCACCAAGGCGCCAGTCTCAACCGCCTCCGAGAAGCATTCATACGCCGTGGGCGCCTAAACACCCATGCGCTCGGCCAAAATCTATCCTGCCCACATTTAGGACACCTGACATGACTGTCCTACCCCAACCCGCAATATGTCCGAAATTTTAGATGGGGGCAAAGTTTGTAACTTTCCCCAAATTTCAAACAAGCGTGTCTCAAACTGGAACATTGTTCCCCCTTAGTTCCCCGCCTCCCTCCGTTTCCCCATTCATACTTCGTGGGTGCGAAAACGCCCTCTCCACCAGCCGGGAAACCCCAACCTCCTCCGTCCTCCACCACATAGCGGCCAATCCACGGCCGCCCTCCTACATCACGCTAGAGCCGGTACCCCGACGTTGTCGTCCAACGCAACCACAACCGCAATGCCCTCAAGGACTTAGCAGCGGAAGCCGAGGCAGAGTTGCCTCCACGACGCCAACGCCGACGTGCGCCGTACCAGAACCACTCCGACCACACCGTCCTGCGCCTCACTGTTGCGGCTCCACTATCGCAACCGTCCACCGCACCGGAGCTGTTCCCGCTACGCCGTTGTTCGCCGCCTCGGATCTGCTTCCCCGCCGCCAATAGACGGCCACCGCACCACACTCAACAACTTGGCCATGGGTTCGTCCAAGGCTGCACTATCCTCCACAACTTCTGGTTTCCGGCGAACAACAATAAGATCGTTGGAAAAACAGAATGAGGACACAACACTGCCAGAAGAGGTACTCCTCTTCCCTTATTCGTGCAAATCTTACGTCTCCGCTCACACCGTATTCATCCCATGAAAGAAACTAGTTGAGCTCTTCTTACTGCATCTTCTTCGTGATACTAAATGCACAAGGTTTCCTCCCTTTTACTATTTCACCTTTGCTAGAGGTCAATAGCCCGCCTGGATTTCAATTCAGGGTCAGTCGAACCGCAATTAAAAGAAGCAGCACCCGCTTATGCGCGTGGAGCACCTAGTCCGCCTGTTCCCCAGGGAAGCGGTGCATCGGTGTCTATCATAGGGGTGTGCGGCGCAGGAGCTGCTTGCGCCAGATCTGGAGGTCGGCGGGGATTGAATGGATGGCCGGGGGGCGGTGTCAAGCATGGCAGTGCGGTGAGGTCGAGGGGAGGGCGCAGGAAGGGGAGGAATACTGGGCCGGTGGTCGCTGGCGTTTCGAGGAAGGTCGTCAACACTGACTGGCTGGAGGTAGATGAAGGCGATCTGCCCGTTCTTTGTACATCGGACGGTGCAGAAAAAATGGACTGACCTATTTGCTTTCAGTCGACTGTTATTTTCATAGAATCCTGTAGTAATTTAGTGTGTCATGCATGTTGTAGAGCTATCATATGTCTCCCATCATTTATTTCTCATCGACCTGCTATCTGCTACCTTTACACTGTACTAATTGTGCACACACTTCACCCATACTCACACTATTTTTTTTATGCATGGGTATTTCAGACTCTGACGCAGTGTTGATGAATGCAGAAAAGAAAAGACAGAAGTCACTCCAGTGTAATTCGAAGATAAGCACTAAGCGTTTTAGAGCTCTAATTGGTGCAGTGTCAGCAGTTGGAGACAGTAAACGTAGCTTTGCAGTTGATGATCTCAATTGCCATACACAACCATCCCAGGTGCTTGCTTTAACTTTGCACTGTCAAATGTGGTTGCATGTTGCATATGGTGTCTAGCTTGTATTGCTTCCAACTTGGTTAAGTTGCATCTGGTTACTTTACACATTATACCTTTGATAATGACATGCCTTCCTATTTTTTATACATACTACATATATCTATAACCATGTTCGTACATCAAACTAATGCTCTTTTGTATCCCTCGTCAATCACTTATGATGAGACAGTCACCCGAGTGCGTTACTGTGAGATGCCCTACTCGTTTAAAGAGTGTAGTGTCATCCTCCCCACATGATTCTCAAGAAACAGCAAGGCTAAATGAAGATAGTCAACGTAGCTCTCTAGTTGATCACCGCAATTCCCCCACACCACCATCGCAGGTGCTTGCTTGTACTTGGCAGTGTGATATGTGGTTGCATGTTGCATATGGTGTCTACCTTGTAATGCTTCTAATTAGGGTAAATTGCATCTGCTTAGTTAACACATTATACCTGTGAATATGACATGCCTTCCTGTTTTTGGTACATACTACATCTTTCTATTAACCATGTTCTTACATCAAACTACTTTTCTTGTGTATCCCTCAACAATGCTCCTAATTTGTTAAATTGCATCTCCTTAGCTTACACATTATACATGTGAATATGACACGCCTTCCTATTTTTGGTACATACTACATCTGCCTATCACACCATGTTTTTACATCAAACTATTGTTCTTGTGTATCTTGCATCTATCGCTTATGATGAGACAGTCACGCGCGTGGGTTAATATGAGACGTAATACTCTTATAAAGATTGCAATTTCATCCTCTCCACATGATTCTCAATAAACAGCAAGCCTAAATGAAGATATTGAACGTAGCTCTGTACCTGAAGACCGCACTTCCCCTACACCACCATCACAGGTGCTTGCTCTAACTTCGCAGTGTGATATGTGGTTGCATGTTGCATACGGTGTCTAGCTTGTAATGCTTCTAATTAGGGTAAATTGCATCTGCTTAGTTTACACACTATACCTGTAAATATGACATGCCTTCCTATTTTTGGTACACACTACATCTATGTGCTAACCTTGTTCTTACATGAAACTACCTCTCTTCTGTATCCTGCATCAATCACTTACGATGAGTCACCTTTATTCGTTGCATATTGCATATTATTTCTAGCCTGTTGCCATGTATTGCTTCTAATTTGGTCAAATACATTTGTTAGGGCACCCTTTTAATATGGCAGAGTGATATTGGTTTCATCTTTCATATGGTTTCTAGCTTGCATCGATTCTAACAAGTTCAAGCACCTTGTGCTTAGTTTACACTTTATACATCATACATGTCAATATGTCACGCCGTCCTGTTTTTCATACATATTCCATCCTCCTATCATGCGGCTGCCTTACATGGAAGTAGTGTTCGTCAGTATCATGCATCAATGAGTTCTGAAGAGAAAATTTTATTCCTTTTCCTTGTGGGTTTGACTTGACAAGGAAAAATCAAGAAAGAGGAAGGAAAAGAGTAAGGAAGGCGATGATTGTGGTCCTCTGCAGCAACGTAAATGGAGCATCTGTACCGATTCTCCTTGTACCCATAAGACACATTTAACTTGGGACTGTGATGTATGTTGCATCTTGCATTGTCTTCTAGCTTGTACTGCTTCTAATTTCTTGAAATGGCACTTACGACGAGACACTTTTTACCTGATAGAGTGATATTGGTTGCATGTTCATATGGTGCCTAGCTTTCATTTCTTCTAATTTTGTTGAAATGCCTTCCGCTTACTGTTTTTTCATACATATTCCATCCTCCTATCGTACGTGTGAATATGAAACACTGTCTTTTTTGTATATATTCCATCCTCCTATCCTGCGCTTTCCTTACATCAAAGTAGTGTTCGTATGTATCATGCATCAACCAGTTATGCAGAGCTAATTTTATTCATCTTCTTGTGGTTTTGACTTCATAAGGCAATATCAGAAAATAGGAAGGAAAAGAGTAAGTTAGGGGATGTTGGTGGTCCTCCACACCGACGCAAACAGAGACTCTCTAGATTTGCCACTTCTACTGCTAATGAAGTTGAAGTCCCAAGTTACATGATGAGTTCATGTCCCGTACTCCACCATCGCAGGTGCTTGCTCTAAGTTGAAAGTGTGATAATTGGTTTCATGTTGCATATGTTGTCTAGCCTATATTTCTTCTATTTTGATTAAATTGCACTTGCTGAGTTTATACGTTATACATGTGCATATCATGGCTTTCTGTGTCTAGAATACATTGCATCTATCTATCATACCATGTTCTTACATCAAAGTACTGATGTTGTGTATCCCGCATCAGTCACTCATGATTGGACGCTTTTAACATGGCAGTTTGATAGTGGTTGCATCTTGCATTGATTTCTACGTTGTACTGCTTCTAATTTTTTGAATTGCCACTTATGACAAGACACTTTTAACTTGGCAGAGTAATATTGGTTGCATCTTTCATATGGTGTCTAGCTTGCATTACTTCTATTTTCTTGAAAATCCTTCTGCTTAGTTTGCACATCATAGCTGTGAATATGTCATGCTGTCATGTTTTTCTTACATATTCCATCCTCATACGGTTGTCTTACATCAAAGTATTGCTTGTCTGTATCATGCATCAATGAGTTCTGAAGAGTGATTTTATTCTTTTGAGTTGTGGGTACAGCTTGACATGGCAAAGTCAAAAAAGAGCAAGGAAAATAATATATTAGGGAGTGCTGTTACTCGTCGGGTGAAACGGAAAAGGATCTGCCGTCGAGATTCTGCTGGTACTTATAGTGCAGTAGAAGGTCCAAGTCCACCGGCTAAATCTACAAACACAGTATCACCTGCTCCACCAGCTGCAGCATCCGCTTCAACTGTACCAGCATCTCAACCAGTTACTCGTTCGTTTGCTCCGGAACTGCCCAGTTCCCAAGCTGCCTTCACACCTAACACTACTTCCGAAGCACTGCTGACACAACAGGACTTGGCTAGATCAGATAAACCTCATGAGCATCAACACCAAGACGGTACCTGACCGAGTCAAGTTGCAGTTGCATGCTCCTTTATATGTACTCTCACAGTTTGATGTACACTAACACTTTCCATATTCGTTGTTGAACTAGCACCACAGCGCAAGCGGAAACAGACATCAGGGATAATGCTTGACAGATTAACAAAATCTAAAGGAAGAAGAATGGAGATCCATTTTGAGGCAGGTTTAAAAAGGCCACGTGATGCTACAGAGTCAGCCAAGTTAGTATCAGAGGCAGCCGTTGCCGTTAGGTGTCATGCATGTATCCTCCCAACATGGATCTAGTACAGGAATGAGAAAAACAATACCCAGTTTAACACCTTCCTTGACCATTTATCCGTAAATAATGTTATTCATCGCAATTAGTAACATTGGCTTGCTCTGTCCCATACTTTCTAGCTTCCTCCTAATAAGACTCACATTCTTTTTTCAACAGATGAGGTTCAAGTTGGATCCGAAAGATGATGCAACTAAACAAGCATGCACTCATGTTTTTCAGTCTACTCTGCGACAATATCAGTACCACCTTAGAAAATCTCACTGTGAAGGCAAGGCTAACAATGAAATCGCCCAAACATCTCCAGTGGAATATATTACAGATGAAGACTGGACAACCCTCGTTAAACACTGGTCTGATCCAAAGTATCAGGTAGGCTATATGATTTGATCAGACCACATATCGAACTTGTATTTATGTATGTGCCTTACAAGTGTATATTCTTCTAGGCTAACTATTTGAAGAACAAAACCAACCATTCTAAAGTGAAATTCCAACAGACAACAGGATCTCGTAGCTATATTGCACACTGCAAGGCTCTTGTAAATAGCTGCTACTTCCTTATTTTTTGTGCCATATTATCGTATCTATATTGACTTGTTCCAAATACAAAGGAAAGCCCGTGCGGACCAAAAAGAACCTGAACCGAATGCAGTGCAAATCTTCAAGGGTTGCCACACCAGCAAGATGAAGGGCATGAGCACACCAGTTCAAGCCGTTGTTGTAAGTCCTTACTCCTCCTGCCTTGAACTGATTGGTACTGTGATGTGTTCATTTAACTACTTGGTTTGCAGCCAATGTCAGTTACTCTGTTCACTTTTATACACAGTTGTCTTAACGTATCATTTCACCTTACATGGTTTAAAAGAGATGAAGGATATTCTTTTGGTCTTGATCTGTAATCTAGTTGTTATGTTCATGTGCACACACAATGATAAAATAGCCTGTTTGTTTTATATCTGTTTGCCCATGATATGAATGATGTCATACTATGTTCATCCTACTTTAAACCATGTCTCTTTATCCTTAGATGTCAACGAATGTGAGGAAATAGACAATACAGTAGGCATGCTACATGGACATATGTTCCGAAAGTGATTTTATTATGTAGTTGGCACTACAATACATGCTAATGTATTACAGTAGTTCACCAAAATAAGTTATGTATAAACGTTTAACCTACTTTGTTTGTTTTTGTCTCATTAGTAACTTATCTGGTACACTAATCTACAAGTTCAAACTTTCAGGAAGCTATGGAACAAATGATTGAACAACCACAACCACCTGAATGTGACGAGGCTACCACAGGCACAATGTCACCTCTTGCTGTAGTGCGTCAGTATCTCTCCACTAACAGTGCAAAAAGCACCTTCCTGCGTAATTCTGGGTTGGTTGTCAAGGTAACCTCCTCCAAATCGCCTACTGAACAAATCTTCCTGCTAGACAGAGTGATATATCTGTGCTCCAGACACAAGTCCAATCCCTAATGGACGTTGTTTCGGAAACAAGAATAGTGGTTGAGAAATGTCATCAAGATATGAATGGTTTTGAAACCAGACTATCAGACATTCGCTTCGTTGTTCAAGAGCAATGGCGGAAAAAAGGTGGAGATCGTGCTGCTCCATGAGATTCTACAGCCTGAAACATTAGCACTTAGGTCAAATGATCTGTGCTTCTATACATCTGATGGTGCTTTTATCTGGAAGGACTATAAAATTTATGCCAACAGGCCTTTTGTTGTATGGTTGGAATTTATTTTGTTGTGATACAACATTTATGATGCTGCCACAGGCTGCAGTAATTACAATGCTATTTTTGTATAGTGTAGGTTTATCTTAGTAATGTATTCGGCCGAGAGCTTCGTAGGAGCCCAACATGCCAACATTCGTCGGGCCCATTCCAATTGGGCTAAAAACGATTATGGGCCAAAATTGGCATGTAGCCCACTAAAAATATATGGGCCTAAATCAGCATAAGCTTTCATATTTTTCTGGTAGGCCTGTGCCCATAGTGGGCCTTTAACAGGCCTAAACATAATTTGGGCCCTTAGTAAAAATAGGCCGTTTACAGGTGTAAATATCTCGAGCCCATAAAAAACATGGGCCTTTAATAGACCGAAAGTGAGATTGGGCCTTGATTGTGCCAAATAACCCATTGGTCTTAGCAGGCCGAAATGGTGGCCCATTTACGATGCAGATCTTTGACAGGCTGAAACTCAGACAGGCCGTAAATGCGCCGACCTAATACACGGGCCTTTAACAGGCCAGAACTTCGGTCGGGCTAGATTATCGTCATTTTTATATGGGCCGTTAATGGGCCCGATATGACATTGGGCCACATATGGCCCATGGTTTTCGTCCGACGTTAACAGGCCAAAAATGACAACAGGCCGAAAGTGGCCCAAATCTATAGTGGGCCTCTAACAGGCCGAATGTCAGACATGGCCGAATATGACCCAAATCCTTCACGGTGGTTTATGGGCCGAAAGTTTTGATGGCCTGTAAATGGGCCCAAATGAAGCAGGACCTTTAATAGGCCGGAAATACACCGGGCCGTAATTCGGCCCAATTACTTAGCGGACTATTAACGGGCCAGAAGTGACCATGGGCCGCGTTGATGACAAGTTTAGGACAGGCCGTTGATGGGCTGATTCGACAGAGAATGTTGGGCCTTTAGCTGGGCCGGCCCATTATGGTCTGCAGAATCTTGTGGGCCTTTAGCTGGGCCGGCCCATTGTGGTCCGAAAAATCTTGTGGGCCTTTAGCTGGGCTGGCCCATTATGGTCTGCAAAATCGTGTGGGCCATTAGCTGGGTCGGCCCATTATGGTCCGCTAAATTTTGTGGGCCTTTAGCTGGGCCGGCCCATTATGGTCCGCTAAATCTTATGGGCCTTTGGTTGGGCCGGCCCATTTAAACTTTGTGGGCCACTTTTGGGCCGATCCACGTGTCAACATATCATAGGCCCATCTCGACCGTTGGATGAGTGACACCTATGCCAACGCGGAGCTGACGTGTGGATCCGCTAGCCAATGAGAATTTTACACGTGGAAAATCGGCATTGGTCGTGGCTGTTAGCGGGTTATCAGATCCAAAAAACGGACCCGATAGGTTAACAGCGTCCCGTTACGGTGGATGACACGTGTCGGTAACCCTTGACGAAAGCATTTCTATGACGCGTGATTTATCGTCATGGAAGTGGACACTTCCGTAATGATAATTTTGGTAATGTCATGGAACACTTCTACGACAGCACAGGTATGACTATCTTGATTCTATCATAAATTTGTCATGGATGTACATGCATGACAGAAAACGTGACCTACTGTGACAAACACGTATCATCACGGAAGTGTATTTTTTTGTAGTGTCTTCTTCCTCAACTTCAGGCACTAGGGCCTTGTTCTTTTCTGCAGCTAGGATGTTCATGGTGCTTCTCTTTGGAGCTGTCTTGGAGGCTTGAGCTAGAGCTTTGGGGGCTGTCTTGGGCTTTGAAGGAGCAGCCCTAGACTTGATGGCATCCCCCATCAGCTTATGTGACTTAGCAGGAGGTGCTTGTGCAGCAACCTCTTCTTCCTCTTCCTCCTCACTAGCAGAGTCTCTCCTCATAGATGGATTTCCAAGCACTCTAGCAGTGGTTTTCCTGACCCTTTTCTTGCCCTCTTCACCTTTCCTTTGCTAAAGTGTGAATACCATGGTCTCTTGAGTTGATCCCTTGGCCTTAGACATTGGCACTCTCCTGGCAGGTGCCTTCTTGTGCTGTCCTGGCTTGGTAGAAGCAGCATCAGCATATTCCTTCTTTAACACCTTCTTCTTTGAGATGACTTCTTCAATCTCAAAGTCCTCATCCTCAGAGTCCGAAGTTTACTTCTTCCTCTGCCTAGTCTGAGCCTTAGGCAGGTTACCTGGTGTGCTCCTGCTACCTTCATCATAGCTTCCAGAGGGACTAGTGCCCTCACTCAAGTCCATCTGCTCCTCTGACTTATTCTGACTACCACTTTGATCAGACATTTTGCACAACAAACTGAGAGCTGACCATGTGAATAGTTGTAGATGAGATAGAGTAGATGAGCATCACAAAGTGCAGAGTTTTTGCAAAAATAATGAGTCAAAAACTTAGTTTTAGTTTTCTACAGGAAGCATTTCGGAGCTACCGATTTGTCAAACTTGGTGACACCAAGGCAACTTTGTAGTCTAAACATGTGGAATCGGTCAGACTGAGACACAGTTCGGTGACTCCGAGTTTGCTAGGGTTTCACAAAGTTCTGATCTTGGCCACATTGATTTGCAACTTTCGGTCAGACTGAAAATCACATGTGCACTAGCCTAAGCCAAATCGGTGGGACCGATTTCTACAATTCGGTCGGTCCAAGATGAGTCCGGCGGAAACCTAACCCTAAATTTTCAAATCTAATCTAATCTAAAGGATGATTTCTATGGATAGATCGATCTCATACTTGGAAAGAAACATGGCATTGCCTTTGTGCTAGGATTCAGAGTTAAAAAGAAAGCACAAAGTGTTGAGCTCATACACTATCTTGGCGATGAGCTTGCTATGGTGACACTGGAGGGGAGGATTTCTGTTGACGGTGGCGGAGACCAGTGGCGGGAGGTCGCTGGCAACAAGGAGACGATCCGGAGACCTGAGGCGGCAGAGCAGGATACACGCGGGTGAAGAGGTTTTGGAGAAGTTTCCAAAATTTGATCCATCGGTATATATATCCTGGCACTGTCAGTGTGACCGAGTGGAACAACTCGGTGGCACCGAGATGCAAAATCGCAAGCGGCTACTGCAACTCAGTGAGACTGAAAAGTTCTAATCGATTGCATCGAGATTGAAAACTTGATCAACCCAGTGAACTTAGTGTGACCGAAATGGAGGAGTTGGTCAGACCGAAATACACAGAGAGGTTTTGGAAGTTTTAAGTCTATGACAAATTAGGACTCCAAGTGCTCCTCACCCAGAGGGTTTGAATTTGACTTAGATCAAACTTTGTGATGTACCATGAAAAGAGTTTGAGAAGAGAAAGGAATAGATAGCTAGAGGAAGTTCTTAGGCATTCTTGACCATCCATTTGGCAAAAGAAGAAAATCCAAACAATCAAAGCAACAAATGGATGTCCTCGAATGAGAAAAGTATGCAACCAACATGCTCACACAATAAAATGGCAAATAAAATATGTGGCAAAGCATGCACAATCACTCTAGCATCTATCAAGCAATTGGTGATTACTAGGTCATCTATATATGGTTATATTGACTTAGGAGTCAAATGAGAACATTTGATCATAGATCATACTCATCGTTTAAGCACAAGTGGGGTTACCACTTTTACATAAAGCATTGTTGTGTTCACACCATTAGAGTTGCATTAGCTCAATTCTTAGAGTAAAGCTCCCCCTAGATGTGATATCCCCCCTAAGAGGGATGAACTAACCTTGGTTTTTGTCGATGATGACTTCATGTAGATGTTGAAGATGTGGATGCTCATTTTTTATGTAGATAATTTGAAGCAATCAATTGGAGTGAGTTGCACTTTCAATGCCTACATGGGTTAGTCCCACAAGGAACAAACAAGGATATCCATAGACATAGAGTGAAGCACACACATGATGATGTCCATGAAAACATTAGGTTACCTTGTCCCTTGTCTTACCAACAAGAGGGTTTGTGACTCCTTGAACTAGTGCAAGATGTGGAAGTGGTTTGCACTTGTCCTTGTCAAAATGAATATGAGTGAAGTATGTTGGCGGAGTCACCCTCAATAAATCTCTAGTTCATCTTCTTTGGGATCCACATCATCTTGATGGGAATCCTTGGTGTTGTAGATGTACTTGATGAAGTAGAAGTTGATGTAGTCTTGGGAACCCACTTGACCAAGGCCTTTGGAGCATCTTCAAATGCATCAATCTCCTCTTGAAGCTTGTCCTTGCCTTTTAGCATGTGGTCTTGTTGTGGAAGATCATCTTGAGCTTGTGTCCCCTTGAAGGAAGTAGGATCATACTTCTCTGGTTGTGGAACAAACTTCGTCTTGGGGTATTGATCTTGTTCCCACTCAACTCCATTGGCATTGAACTTTCGTTCAAAACCAACACCTTGATTCTTTCGGTGCCTTCCTTGCTTGCGTACAATTTCCTCAAATTGCTTACTTCCGGCAAGGCTCTTGTAAACACCTTTCTCTATAGTTCCCTTCAATAAGCTATTTTCTTGCTCAAGTGTAACTTGGCTAAGAGAATCATTAGTGGAATCAAGAGAAACTAGGAGCAACAATATTGGATTTAGCATGATTATTGTTACTACTAGAAGAAGAATCTTTCTTGTTCTTGTTGCTAGATTTTACTTGTGGCATGTAAGTAGACAAGTGTAAACGCTTGGCAATGTAAGAAGAACTTTTCTTCCGAAGACCATCATTGATGGCTTTTAAGAACCCATGTTCTTGGTCAAGATTGAGCTTCTCGAAGCGTAAATTCTCATGAGTATTCAAAAGTTCTCGATGATCTTGTAAAGTAGTTTCATGAGCTAACTTAAGAGTGTTTAGTTCTTTAGTTAAACGCTCAATCTCCTTCTTATCATTGTCATTCGTTTCATCTTGATTAGAATGATTAATAGCATTTTCATCATAGTATTCATCACTAGAGTTGTCAACAAGTAAATGATCATCACCTAGCAAGTCATCTTCATCACTATTGAAATCAACATACTCGGGGTGTGTTACCTTGGGGCCTTTAGCCATGAAGCATCTCATAATCCCTTCATTTGGTGAATCAAATATGTCATAGGAGTTGGTTGACACAAGTGCTAGACCGGCAACACCTTCATCTTGAGTATATTCAGAGTCGGAGTGATAACTTCTCTCGGAGTGGTGGTCGGAGTCGAAGCCGGATATCCATTCACCAACATGAGCTTGATGTCTTCGTTTTGTGTAGCTCCTTCATGACTTGTCCTTCATTTCTGAATCCTTGCTTCTTCGAGAGGTTCTTCGTTCATACCAATCATCTCTACTCCTTCTCTCTCTTGGAGGTGATTCTTCCCTTTTGCTTCTCATTTTAGGTGAGTCTTCTCTTCTTTTGTAGGGAGCCGTACTCTCATTGGAGTAGTTTCCGGATCTTCCACAATTGTAGCAATTTCGCTCATGACTGGAAGATCTTTTCTCATTGTAGGACCTTGACTTGGAACTTCTTTCCTTGCTTCTACTCTTGTAGAATTTGTTGAAGTTCTTCACCATTAAGCTCAATTCTTCATTGAAGGCTTGTTTCTCATTTGATGATGTAGGAGCATCACATGAAGCTTTATAAGCACCACTAGACTTGTTTTGAAGCTCTTCTTTGTCCTTGAGTGACATCTCATAAGCAAAAATTCTTCCAATGACTTCGGTTGGCTCGAGATCTTTGTAGTTTGGCATCATTTGGATCAAAGTGCACGCGGTATCAGATTCTCCATCCAAAGCTCTCAAGATCTTCTTGATAATGAATTTCTCGGTCATGTCTTCACTTCCTAAGCCGGCAATCTCATTTGTGATGAGAGCAAGCCTACAGTACATTTCAGCGAAACCTTCACCATCCTTCATTTTGAACTTGTCAAGTTGACTTTGAAGCACATCCAACTTGGATTCCTTGACGGAGTCGGTACATTTGTGCATATCAATCAAAGTATCCCAAATTTCCTTTGCATTCTCTGGATGGCTGATTTTATTGAATTCTTCGGGGCACAATCCGTTGAAGAGGATATCGCAAGCTTGAGCATTGTATTGCAACATCTTCCATTCTTCCGTGGTAGCTTCATGATTTGGTTCTCTCCCATCGAAGAATTCACCTTGCAAACCAATACACACAATAGCCCAAATGGCAGGGTTATGTCCAAGGATATGCATTTTCATTTTATGTTTCCAACTAGCAAAATTAGTACCATCAAAGTAAGGACCTCTACAGTGGTAATTTCCCTTGCTAGATGCCATACTCTCCTAGGTTGTGAAACCAAGGCTATGATCACCAAAGTTATGGAAATCAAGGAAAATGGAGACCAAAGCTCTGATACCACTTGTAGGATCAAAAGTATGTCTAGAGGGGGGGTGATTAGACTACTTGACCAAATAAAAACTTAACCTTTTCCCAATTTTAGTTCTTGGCAGATTTTAGCAACTTAGCACAAGTCAAGCAATCTCAATACAATTCAAACAAGCATGCAAAGAGTATACAAGCAGCGGAAAGTACAACATGCAACTTGCAAGAAAGTAAATCGGATGAGTTTGGAGGGAGCAAACGCAATTTTGACACAAAGATTTTTGGTGTGGTTCCGATAGGTGGTGCTATCGTACATCCACGTTCCTGGAGACTTTAACCCATGAAGGGTAACAGTTGCGTGAGTCCACGGAGGGCTCCACCCACGAAGGGTCCACAAAGAAGCAACCTTGTCTATCCCACCATGGCCATCGACCACGAAGGACTTGCCTCACTAGGGTAGATCTTTACAAAGTAGGTGATCTCCTTGCCCTTACAAACTCCTTGGTTCAACTCCACAAACTTGACGGAGGCTCCCAAGTGACACCTAACCAATCTAGGAGACACCACTCTTCAAAAGGTAATAGATGGTGTGTTGATGATGAACTCCTTGCTCTTGTGCTTCAAATGATAGTCTCCCCAACACTCAACTCTCTCTCACAGATTTGGCTATGGTGGAAAGATGATTTGAGTGGAAAGCAACTTGGGGAAGGCTACAGATCAAGATTCTTGTGGTTGGAATGGAATATCTTGGTCTTAACACATGAGTAGGTGGTTCTCTCTCAGAAAATGAATGCTAGAACTGTAGGCACGTTCTGATGGCTCTCCTCATGAATGAAGAAGGGGTGAGGGGATATATATAGCCTTCACACAAAATCTAACCGTTACACACATATTCCCAAACTCGTTGGGACCAAATGGTAAACCTCGGTCAGACCGATTCAGGTCAAAATATGAACGTTAGTCTTTTCGGTGGGACCGACACAGTCATCTCGGTGGGAACGATTTGCTAGGGTTAGGGCATAATGTAATCTCGGTGTGACCGATTACATAAACTCAGTGGGACCGATTTCAGTAATAGGCACAAAGAGAGTTGGTCAAGCAAACTCGGTGGGACCAATCTGCTCACTTCGGTGGGACCGAAGTGTTATGAAAAGGAAACAGTGAATTTGCATTGCAGACTCGTGGGACCGATTCGCTCATTTTAGTTGGACCGAAATGCTACAAAAAGGAAATAGTGAGTTTGCAATCCCATCTCGGTGAGACCGAGATCTCTATTGGTGAGACCGAAGTGACTAGGGTTTGTGGCAGTGGCTATGTCAAATGAAACTCGGTGGCACCGGATAGATCAAATCGATGGGGCCGAGTTTGACTTTTAGGTTTAGGACATATGTGGAAATGAGAAAGTGGTTGAGGGTTTTGGATCATATCACTAAGCATTTTGAGCAAGTAAGCCATTAAGCAACACCTCATCCCCTTTTAATAGTATTGGCTTTCCTATTGACTCAATGTGATCTTGTATCACTTAAATGAAAAAAATGTAGAGTCTTGAGCTTGTTGCCAATATGTGTCCTTAGCATTTTGAGGGGTTCACTTCTCTAGTCCATGACATGCCATTCATTGAACTTTCTGAAATGACCATCTTGAAAGAGCATTAGTTCAATGAACTATATGTTGTTAAGAATCACAAAAACCACCCAGGGATTAGTTCCACTTTCACATTACGTCCATGATAAGTAGATCGTTAATCCAACTGCATCTACTACTAATACTCCACCCCAAAACCGTTGTCCAACATGCATCGTAAGGTATTTAATTTGCAAGAAACATAGTATCATAATAAGCAAGATGACATAATGTAGACAACAAGACACCAATTTGACGAGACCCCATCATTTTATCCTTAGTGGAAACAATACAATACGTGTCTTAGACCTTTTTGTCATTGGGTTAGATCACCACAAGATTGAACCCACTAGAAAGCACCACTCCCTTTGAAGAAAAACCCATCGAACTTGGCCAAAGAAGATAGATAGATTGGAGAGCATGCAAAGCTAATTAATTATACAACAAGAAAATCTCAAAGGATTCAATTGGTTTCAATGAACAATGTGATCGTAAAGTGACAACTCATCATATCCCAACAAACACACCACCGATACATCGAATTGATTCCAATCATGTGATGCAGCTTACGGGAACATTGTATTGAAGATCTAAAAGAGAGAGACAAATCCATCTAGCTTCTACAATGGACTCTAAGGTCCTAATGGAACTACTCACATTATCATGGAGGCAGCAAGGTTGATGAACAAGACTCTGACGGGGCTCCGAAATAGGCATCAAGATTGGATCTTCCCGAAATAGGAACATGCGACAGTGACAAAATCCTTCTATAAATACGGCGAAGGGTTTAAGTATTTATATGGATTTATGGCGGTGGAACAGAGGTAAGGCGGTTACTATGGGCCCCACACGGATGGTGGAGCGCTCTGGAGCCAGGGCACGCCACCTGGCCCTATGCGCCCATGGTGGGTCGTCTAGTTTTTCCCGGAAGCTTCTATGGTCCTTCGTCGTCCAGAAAAAATCGTCAAAAATTGGCATTATCTCTTGACCCTCCTAAATATTGCTTTCCTGCGGAACCAAAAACATGCACACAAAAAACAAGAACTGACATTAGGCACTAAATTAATAGGTTAGTCCAGAAAAATAATATAAATAAATTATATTAAAGTGATAATATAATAGCATGAAACAATTAAAAATTCTATACACATTTGAGTCATATTAGGCGTGACATACTATGTTGATGTTACGACTTATAATTGTGTGTACGCGACCTATAGGAAAGCTTCCTCGGCTAGGGGTTTGATCAGTGATGACGCAGAGTGGTACAATGCTTTTGACGTAGCTTTAAAATACGGAATGGGAAGGATATTGCATCAGCTATTTGTCATGATGGTTGTTCATTGCCATGTTAATGATGAAAACCTTTCTTCAAAAAATAAACTAGTACCGTCTCGACGGACCAAACTCCTTGTGCGAGTATTCAGGAATCTCTTCCCTTCATGAGAGCATCGCACCAAACGCGACATGCCCTGACCGCATTAAGTGGGATGCATGCAATGACTTTACCAACGGTTGTGACACCACCCCTGGTCGGTTGTTTTACCGTTGCAGATAGCAAATACAAGCAACCGACTTGGAACAACCGTGGCCAGGCATTTTTCCGTCCCTCACACTAGGCGAAGCCATCTCCCATGAATTCACTATAAAATACACTGCCCGGCGTGCCTTTGTTATCACTTTCATACTCTCTTTGAATTTTTTCCTTGGTACGATCGGTCATGTCGAAGCTCTGGCAGTGCTAGCTTTCTTGTTTGTATCCCGATCCTAGCCGGTTCGTCCCTCCGATTGTGGATGATGGCTTTATGACCTGTTTCTAAATGTAAGACGTTTTGGTAGTTCAATATGCCATGGTGTGTTGTTTTCTTGGCATTCCATCACGTAGGCTAACAATGTAGTTGGAGCAGATTCTTACTCACCGTTGCTTTGCTTCATGGCTGCAGTTGGTCTTTGAGCCAATGGCCACAATGGGGTCATTTAACTTCCATCGGGGTTAGCTGGCTGGTCGAACATGTATTTTTGTTGTGTGGCCATTTCTGATGGTTCAGGTCATTGCCGTCATGGTGTGCTTAGCATTTCTATCAGTCCGGCTATTCGGTTGCCCGCCCGATCCTCTTTGCAACCATTCATTTGCTTGGCTTTTCTAGATGGACGATCTCGTCGTCGACCACCAATAGCACACCCGAATCATCCAAATGTTGGTTGTTTTTTCAACAGAATTATGATATGAGGAGAGACTGATGCATAAAAAATCCGAGTGTCTGTTCGTGTGCTCAGGTGAATGGCTTATGTGTCACCAAAGAAAGCTATGGGTAATGATCATCATTAAGGCAAAACAAATGTTGTACAAAGATAATCATTTACAAACAGTTGATGAGAAAAATTCTTCAAATAGTTCATTTATCTTCCTGGATGTAGTTCTAAATAATTTGCTCAACTTCTGGGATGCAGTTGGTCTCTACGCCAATATGGCACAATGGGTCATCTAGTTTACATAAAAGTGAGACCACTATTGCAAAGAGTACTAAGTTAAAAAACATTATAAGTATCTGCTCATGTAGAATGGGTCGTGGATGCACAATGGGCTTCGGCTACGCCAAACATTTCCCCCAGGAGTAACTTGGTTCCATAATAATCGCGTGCAGATCATGATTTTCATAATGAATGTTTTAAACTGCACGCTAAGATCTTCTGCACTTCTACCTACTATATTTGCTAGCCTCTCATGTATTGTGCATTGCCCACTCTCACCTTGAGATTTGGCACATCCTTCGCTAATACATCCACCTCCCATGAGAGAACTTCTTCTTGTTCTCCCACACATAAACCATCTATCCTTCCCAAAACAGGCACCATACCAACTCATCAAGGCATACCCATAACATTCTGAGATATATTGCCATGCAACTTCCATCACCATTCATTACATGATTAGAGATATTTATTACCACCATTACATGATCATAAGATAGCTAGCATGGTATTTACATGGCATGTGCATTTCGATGTCTTTGCTACGCTAGATCACCGCACATGCTGGTACATTGCCAGACGTCATTAGTAGATGTTTTGCATCATGTTCATTATCAATTGAGTTATGAGTATAGTTATTGTATTGGTCACCATGTTAGAGCCTTTTCCCTACTTGATGAGGAATAAAAAAGGATACAAAAGGCGAGTGAAAAAAGAAGAGAGAACAAAAGATAGAGGGGCACAATACTTTCCTGTCACATACATATGTGCTTCAAAGTAGCACATTGCATTGTCATATAAAGAGTTTTCATATGCTTCATGATTAGATACAGTTGGGGATTTTTTTTACATTATAGAACTTGGCTTGCATATTCCCATGATGAGCTTCCTCAAAGTGCTCTAGGTCTTCGTGGGAAAGAAAGTTGGATGCACACCCCACTAGTCCATTAGAGTGCTTTCATATATTTATAGCTCTAGTGCATTCATCGCATGTTAATCCCTAGTCCTCATACTGACATCAATTATAAGGCCTATCCACTGCCTGATGATCAATCACATTGGTGTGAGACTTTCTTCCACTTTTTGCCTACTCCTAAACCTCCATTATCATTCTCTTATCCAGTTAAGTGCAAAGATCAAAGCTCGTGTTTAAACATGGTTCAAGTATTTATAGTTGAAAAGGGACAGTGGTGTTACTATTTTACTTGGTTGTCACTCTGGGTCATGTGTCATCATTATATGTTTGATATGGTAAAACCTTTACACAACAAGTCTCATTATACACTTGACATATATCCAAACCTTACAACGTTCGATGAGCATTGATGTGAAAGCCTTGATCCATGAAACATGCCAATTATTTTTCTTTCATATTTTGATGTTGCTTGCTTTGTATCAACTATAGACTATTACTTTATGTTAGTGGCACTCACACTAAAAAAATATTATTTTATCATCTATCCACTCGAGAATGAGTAGGGATCAAGCTTGGGGATGCTGATACGTCTGTGACGTATCTACATTTTTTATTGTTTCATGCCATATTATATTAAATTAGCGTACTTTTGGCACCATTTAAATTGTTTTATATTATTTCTCTGGACTAACATATCGATCCATTGTCAAGTGCCATTTATTGTTTTCTACCATTTTGGACTTTTCAGGAAAATCAATTTTATCGGGCTCAGAAAAATCCCAGAAAAAATTAGCAAAAGTTTCAAGTCCAAAAGCTTCCGGGGGTCACTAACCTTGTCCAGGAGGGTGCCTGCAGGCCTCTCACTTCAGGGAGGGGGCACACGGTCATGCCTTCAAATACTTCTTGTCGTCTCTCAGTCCTCGTGCCTTCATATACTTCGGATACTCTTCGTAATTTATCACCCTAATTTTCCATCCATCGCACACCTCTGTTTCTCTGTGAGCCAATCTAGAGGCCTTTTTCGCAACTCTGTTGGAGCATGGAATCATCTCGGTGGCCATCTCCATCAACTCTTGAAGGTCATCATGATCGCCCATGAGTATTTTCCTTTGGACTATGGGCCCATAGCAGCATCTAGATGGTTCTCTCTCTCTCTCTCTCTCTCTCTCTCTCTCTCTCTCTCTCTCTCTCTCTCTCGGTTCTCAATACAAATGTCACATGAGCTGCCGTACATGATGGTGATCCATGTGATGTAATTCTTATGGTGTGTTTATTGGGATATGATGAATTGCCACTTTATGATCAGATCTATTCATGAATTCTTTTGAGATCTATTTGGTCTCTTTGCTACACAATTCTTATTCATATATGCTCTCTAACATATTATCTCTTTCTTTGCCTAAGTTTGAGGATTGATCTTCAGAGGGATTTTTGTATGATATTTGGGTTAAATCTTGGAAGTAATCTACCGCAGTGACAGAAAGTGAAAAAGGCTTGTATTGCATCATTGCAACTAGGGGTAAAAATATGGTTGCGTAGTTTTCCTTTTAACGTGAAGACAATATATCATCTACTTCATGTCATTGTACTTATTGCAATACTCTTTTACTTAATACTTTGAGATGCATGCTGGATAGCAGTTTTGGGGTGGAGTATTAGCTATAGATGTAGTTGGATACGTGCGTATAGACTTAGACACATGATGCTCATATGCTAATTATGACATGAATATTCATACTGATAAATATTGTAATTTAGTCTCTGTCCAGTTGTAATTTGTTCAACACACAGTTGCTTATCTTTTGAGAGAGACCACTAGTGAACCTATGGATCCCACACTATCTTCTTCCATAAAGCTTTCAACCTCAATTAACGTTCTTGCTTTTACTTTTCTGTTATTTTCCATCCAATCTTTCCACCATTGGGTTTAATTTCTTTTATAACTAGCATAGCTAGTGAGATTGACAACCTCACTAGTCTTGTTGGGGCGCTCAAGGAGGTTTTGTATTTGTGTGTGCAGGTACTGATAATTGGTTGTAATCGCGTAGCTCCTCTTGGTTTGATAAACTTGAGGTCACTTAAGGGTATCTGTTGCTTGGTATAAACCCTTGCACTTAGGGTCCAACATCTTCCTAGTAGAGAGGAAGCAATTGCCAACGAGGTATTCGCATACCTGTGCAGCTTATGCAAAAACCAAAGAACAAGACATAGGTTCTGTCACTGAAGATCCTTCATACCTACACCACATTCCTCCCAATCAAGTAAACATTTTGACCAGGAGCACTTCTCAACCCCAATAAAGAAAAAGTCTTTACGTTTTTAGTCAATTGCTTCAATCACTCCAGGGGGTAGAACAACGGAGGACATGAAATAGCGAGGGAGGGAGTTGAGGACAACATCACAGGGAATCACCCCCCTCCCTCAAGGGAAAGCAAATGAGCTATTTGTAAATTTTATTGATTAGAGGCATTGCAAACGTCGAGATGTGGATCTTTATCACGGAGAGAGGAAGACCAAAGTAAGTTTGAGGGAAGCTAGATGCAAGGTGGATGGCAGCCTCAGAGGGAACATGCACATGTGAGGGAGTCCTGGATTAGGGGTTCCTTAGGTGGCCGGTCTATTCGATATGGGCTAGACTGATGGGCCATGAAGACAAAGCAGAAGACTATCCCCGTGTCCAGGTAGAACTCCCATGTGTGTAGAACGACAAGTTTAGTGTCCAGGTGTAATACTTCTTTCCTCTGCAAACCGACTTTGTACAACCCTAGGCCCCTCTGTTGTGTATATAAACCGAAGGGTTAGGTCCGCAGAAAGGGGAAGGATCATAGGCTAGACAATTAGGGTTTAGCCTTCACGATCTTGAGGTAGATCAACTCTTGTAATCCTTATACACACCGAATACAATCAAGCAGGACGTAGAGTTCTACCTCCTTTAAGAGGGCCCGAACCTGGGTAAACATCGTGTCCCTATTGTCCCTTGTTACCATTGATCCTTAGACACACAGCTTGGGACCCCCTACCCGAGATTTGCCGGTTTTGACACCGACAACATGGACGATTGCCGATTTGCAAAATTAACCGAGAGCCGGGCGATAGCGGCAAAGTCTCAAGGACATGCTTGAGGCAACACAATGTGTCGGCATATAAATTTCAAATGATGAGAGTATCATCGACATACAGAACGATGGGACACGCAACTACCGCTACCAGAGGGTGAGAGATCATAGATCATCCCAACGGAGCAAGCTTGCTAAATTAGCCATAGGAGGACACGTGCAACAATAATAAATAAGTAGCGGGGGGGGGGGGGGGGGGGGGGAGTGGGTCGCGCTGTTGAAGCCAATTGCGACACTTGATCTAAGTTACCGGGAACTACATTGAGGAGAATGGCCGTGTGCAGGGTCGAGAAGATCAAATCGGGCCATTATACCAAACTAAATCAGGTGTGTCAAGGCTCTAGGTCATACATACATGAGGTTGTACCCTAGCTAAACCACAGCCTGTTAACTAGTGATTAAGGCTCTAGGTCATACATAGACTACGTGGCCAATTAACGGCCGTTGCCCTGTTAACTAGTGATTAAAGCCACCACCGTTAAGTACGTATTGGAATAATTCAATAGTCTCTCTGGTCCTGCATGGATAAACCAAGCAAATAAAATGAAAAAAGAAAAAAAATACGAAGCACGCGCGTGGGGCAGGGTTGAAATCTGCAATTGTGCATGCAGATGCAGCAGGGTTGATCGGCCGGCTTAACTTTGTACTGGCCGGATAGTTGGGCTGGGTTGGGTCTGGGTCGGTAGATGGAGGGTTCAAGTCTTGTGTCGTTGGGGTATCGTCTCTCTTCCAAGACACTCTACGGTGACCTGGGATCTAAAAAAGGTCCCTCTCCAACATATCTCCCCCTCCCTAGCAACCCCCTCAACACAATCTCCCCGTCTCACGCGCGCGCACGCAGCGCATAGTGTGGTGTGTGGTGGGACGTCCTCAGGGTCAGGAATCAGCCGGTTGCCCTATCTCCACTCCACCCCGCGCCCCGTCGCACCTCTCCCACGCCTTTTTTTGAGCTCTACTAGTTCCCTTTCTTCTTCTTTTCGTTCCTCCTCCCCACCACCTCCATCAGCCCATCCCAAGCACGCACGCACGCACGTAACGTTGGGTTGGGTTGGGTTTGGTTCGGTTAGCTCTGTCGCCGTTCCTTGCATCTCTCTCCTGGCCGAGACTGCGACTGTACGTACATTTCCGTTGTTGGTAGTAGCTTAAGGTTTTGGCAAGTGATCACGCGAGCGAGCGCCCCACTAATTGCATCCCAGGAAAGAGAAAACGTGCATGCTGATGCACCCATCCATCTACGTCAATTGTAGTACTGCCCGGCCCCCAGCAGCTGGTTTTACCTTTTTCCGTCGCAACGACGATGAACAGTGGTCTTCCTGGCCAGCGGCCGGCTGGTATAAGAAAATATATATAGTAGCTAGACCAAAGTACATCTCTCTCTCGGTGGTAGTCGGTCGGTCGGTTCACGTGCTGTTTTCGACGGGCCGTCGTCCATGTGTTTGGTGTAATGTAATACGGCCGCCGGCTGGTCGATCGATCGGTCGGTCGGTCGTGGCAGATACTCCAGATGCAGCATGACGAGCTTTTCTTGGAACGTAAGCCTTGGCGATGATCATGCTGGGCTAGCTAGTTAATTGTGGCTGCATATATGCTGTGTGTGCGGCTAGTCTTTTGCTTTTGAGACGTGTAAATACCAACCACACACACACGTCAACAACTACTCGATGGATGGACTTGACGTACACATCAGATGGATGCGTAGATGTGTACGCAGCAACTCGCGTGCGATAGCTAGCTAGCGGGGCCCGGCCCGTTCCGCGGTCGCGCGCAGAGAATCCGGCTCCGCGCCTGGTTTCCGGCTCACGTATACGGCTTGCTTGCCCAGACTTGAGGGCCAAGCAACCGCCCATCATTCGCCCGGATCCCCTCTAGTTTCTTCTCTTATCATATTCCCCCCCCTCTCTCTCTCTCTCTCTCTCTCTCTCTCTCTCAACACATTGACACGTACAAACCCATAAGCTGGTGGTGCTGCTGCTAGCAGTTCCATCTATCGATCGGGGTAGGCAGCAGCAGCGATCTTGTCCGGTCCGATCTTGCTTGCGCGAATTCCGACCTCTTTATTAATTTCTCCTTTGTGCCTGGCCTCTCGTCATCAATCAATCGAGCCATGCATCAATCCATCTCTACTTGGTAGTACAACTAGCTCGCTCGCTCGTGGCGATCGATCTTCTTGGCAAGCAAGAGCAACAACCCAAAAGTTGGTGAGAATTCTATTCCTCTGTACCAGATAGAGAGAGAAACCCAGCCAGCAGCAACAAGCGCAGGCAATGGTAGCTAGCTTTTAACAGGGACAAGCTTCCTCTCTAACCTCTTTTTCTCTTTGTTCTCTTCTCAGGCCGCTTTGTTCCTCGCCCGCCCTCTTTAGCCAGCCACCAGCCCCGATCTCCCTCGATCTCCTCTCCTCTTTTTACCCTGTCACTCATTCCCTCCCAGCCAGCAGGGCCGGCCTTGATCCTGCCACATATGGGGACGGGCTAGCAAAGCGGAGCTGCGGACACCAAGAGGCTTTCCATATCCTCTCCATCCATCATCATTAAGTACGTGGTGGTGGGCCGCGGGACTGCCGTGACGGCCGGCCATGACATGGTGCAATAGCTTCAACGACGTGCGCGCCGTGGAGAACAACCTGGCCTCCGCCGCGGCCGTCGCGGCGGCGGCGGCCAAGAAGCAGCACCACCACCACCAGCAGGCTTCCTCCCACGTCAGCCTCGTCAGGACGTGCCCCGCCTGCGGCCACCATGCGCAGTATGAACAGGTACGTACCAGCTCCTGCACGCCATCTCTCCGAGTCTGAGTGAGATCGCAGCATGGCTATATGATGATCGATCAATCATTACCATGGATGGATCAGTTGCAGGCGGCGGCGACGATACAGGATCTGCCTGGGCTGCCGGCCGGCGTCAAGTTCGACCCGACGGACCAGGAGCTGCTGGAGCACCTGGAGGGGAAGGCGAGGCCGGACACGCGCAAGCTCCACCCGCTCATCGACGAGTTCATCCCGGCGATCGAGGGAGAGAACGGCATTTGCTACACCCATCCCGAGAGGCTTCCAGGTATTGTTACACTCGCACACACGTACGTCGTCCTACAATACTACGATCGCCAACATACACGTTTAACATCTGACCTACCGCCATGTGAGTCTCTGCGTGGTTACGTACGTACTACTGTACGTACATGTTATTAGTTGCGCGCGCTCTAGGGGCTAGCTTGCGTTACATCAAACGGGTAGGGAAAGCGCCGGATTTCAAAAGGAAAAGGATTTCGGATTAGGACAAGTCGGGGGCGAGAGAGAGTGATTGTTGATCCGTCATGGGACACTGCCCACAAACTCTTGTTAGATATGGATTGATTCTGCGTCTAAAACTCTTTGTTTTGATACAAGATTTGGGTTTAAGTCGTTTTCACTTTGGTTTCCTTGCCCTTGCTTGATCGGTACTCTATCTAGAACAAAAAGAAAATTGCATAAGCGTATGTGTTGCGTATTTGTTTTGTGTTTCTTTGTTTAATATATATAGGCGTGTATCTGCGTAGCCCATATGCATTTGCACTGGTGCACGATACGTATAACTCCATAAAGGTTGCCTTTCAAGTAATCGCTTCTCCTACATATGGCATAAGTATATTAATTCCACATTGGAAAAATGAGATCGACACAACAAGGTGCCATCAAATGTCTACGTCATGCAGGATGCACGCAACATCAGACTAAAGCAAGGAAATATCAACTTAATTCAAAAGGACCTGTGATATGGATGTTTTTTTTTACTTAATTATCATTATTATTATTTTTTTGCGGAAAATTATCATTGTTTTTTAGATTAAGAAGCATTGTTTTATCTCAAAGTTACGTGCTTCCGCACTCCATGCTTATATTTATGTGTACGATAGCTGGTTATATATATATATATATATATATATATATATATATATATATATATATATATATATATATATGGAAACATTTTGTTTACGGGAATGCATTATCTTTTCCCCAAAATTTAAGGTCTTATTTTGATCATGCCAGGTACAAACAAGAATATACAATAGATCAGGCACACACGTCAATCCTCTCCTATTATTTTCATTTTGTGATGGAAAGAGTGATGAATGACATATCATTAATTTATCAGAATATAAGCCAAACATTAATGCCCTACTTAGTTTTTCTGTAAAAAATGTATAGAAAAGGAGGTTGAAATATAAGTTGGTAGTAACTAATAAGATGTATGAATTAGTAATAAAATATAGATACATTTAATACCTTGTTGTGCACTTGTTTAGTTATAAGTTGTTAGTGAAAAACATTCACAGGAGTATGTACTTTTACCACATGTTTTTAAAAATTATTTAGTTTCAAACACTACATTTTAACCAATTAACACACCTTTTTTGGGTAATAGAACTATATAGTGTTGGGGGGGGGGGGGGGGGGGTCCAAGGTTTAAATTTTGGGGCACATTATTAGAGCAAAATTTATCATATTTTTTACCAAGAAAATGTTTTTAGTATGAATTTAGTTTGAATCTAGCTAGTCCAAATTGCATATAGAAAAGTATATTTTATTTCCTATGGGAGGTGCCGATGAAACTAGTTATATGTGTATGGAATCTATCTCAAGAAACTTGGAACTCTTGATTATCAGTTATTCTTGCTACTCCTAGTCAAGTGTAGGCTTACACCACATAGGGCAAATTTAGCAGGTTTGAAAAGCAATTCACAAGAAAAGAAGCTCGTATGTGTCTTCCTTTAGCGATTGTCTATATCATGGTTGCCTTTTTCTTTGTTAAATCAGATTTGATTCTGCTCCCCTCTTTCCTTCTTCTTTTCTTTCATTCATGTTCATGCTTACTAACCCCCTGATTAATGAATTAAAATCATCAATTAATGTAAGATATTATTTGCACTTCTAAACACCAAATTACACAGGCAAGTTTGTTTCAATTTTGGTTCCACACAAAACCAAAAATGCAAAACTGCAAACCAAAAAAGTGTAATTGCATGCAAAAGATGTTCACTTGCACACAAATAAGCGTGAAATTGCATAACTTTAGAAAGTACAATAAACAGAATCAAAACAAAATAGAAAGATTCAAAAAGTATATTGTTAACAAAAATAACAATAAAAACCCTTACAAATACAAATACAAAAGACTATGCTACATGTACTCGCAACAAACTAGTCTGACAAGAGTTCCCTGGACAAGGAATGCTAACTAAGGTTGTGGGTTCTAACTCTGGCGGACGATGATTTCTTGTTCCTGATTCTCAAAACAAGCAATTCTGCACAGATCTCCCGCACGCCTAACGGCTCAGAAATTGATTGCGTTATTTATAGCTTGTGAAGTAAATATATTATGAAAAATCATCGAATTCACTTTACTCTCTTTGGTTGCATACCGATCTGGCGAAATGCAAACATTGTTGAGCTCTTTAGTTGAACTAGCTTCTACCTTTCCAAACATTAGAGTTTTGTTTAGGTTGTAAAAATAGTTTTTCTTTTTTAGCATCAAGTGTATTTTTATCTCTCTGACAAGTACACTTACTTAAACATTGTATAGGGAGAAATTAGTCGAATTGAGTGGATTCTTATTTGTCGGAGAACTTGAACACTCGTTATATATTGATCAGTTAGGTAACTACCCATTTTAAAGCTTGTTTGCAAATTCAAATTTAGAAACCTACACCTGTAAGCTGCACATTTCTGGACTAAGGTTGCACACTTCAGATTTTTTTAAACGGAAACACTTGATAGAACTGGAAAAAGAATATTCGCTTGAGTCTGCGGAAGAAACGCATTTGGGCCTATTTGCTTGGGATTAATGCCACATGCATGGTTACTTTGTGTATGCAGGGAGAATATCTGGTGCACAGGTGCTTGTGATGCACTAAACTCCCGTAGTATATTTCAAAATGTATAAAAAATAAAAAAGCATATTCACACAACATCAATGTATGTTTTAAAAAAATCAAATCAAAATTTACAACATTGCTCGAAAAAAAAGTCAAAATTGACACTGAATATTACATGATATAAGTTAGGCTTTAGATTTGGCCCATTACAACATTGATGCCAAATTTTTCATTTTTGTATCTCGAGCAATATCTCAAATTAGATATGAAATTTTGTGACAACATACATTGATGTTGTGTCAATCTGCTAGATGGTTTTCAGTTTTTACAAACATTTATGTGCTACGCTATCCGGTGCACCGATAGCACCACAAATGTGAGTGCACATGATACAATGCCCCGTGCATGGGCATAAACTACAAAGTCATTTCGTTCTTGACCCTACGGCGCGCGTCTGAGAGTATCTTTCTTTTTCTATGCTCCTATTAATTTCAGATTCTTCAGTGAAATGTTTTCATTTGATCAACAAACTTAGTGTTTTGTTCCTACAAAATAAAGTTACAGTAGTGTTTTGTTTTGTACTATAAAAGGTACCGCGAGTTATACACATGCATGTTTCTTATATACAATGGATTGAATTTACGAGTTTGCTAATTTTCATCTAGATGAAAATTAACAAAGCTCTCATATCTAACTCCTACACCACTTAATTAATCAAATAAGAAAATAAAAGAAAAAAATCCATACAATGCTCCGGATGAAATCAAATAGTGTAGGAATTAGATGAGACTTGGTTATTTCTCATCTACGATGAGGGCTAGACACCTTGAATTTACGCATGTAGCCCGTTTGCAACACGGTTATTCACTTTGTTCGTTTCAGGAGTTGGCAAGGACGGCCTGATCCGCCACTTCTTCCACCGTCCATCAAAGGCGTATACGACGGGGACTAGGAAGCGGCGCAAGGTGCACACCGACGAGCAGGGCGGCGAGACGAGGTGGCACAAAACGGGCAAGACCCGCCCCGTATTCACCGAGGGCAAGCTCAAGGGGTACAAAAAGATCCTCGTCCTCTATACCAACTACGGCAAGCAGCGCAAGCCGGAGAAGACCAACTGGGTGATGCATCAATACCACCTAGGCTCCGATGAGGAGGAGAAGGATGGCGAGCTCGTCGTCTCCAAGGTGTTCTATCAGACGCAGCCACGGCAGTGCGGCGGTTCGACGGCTGCCGCTGTCAGGGACGCCGCCATCACGGCGGGCAATATCATCAAGGGCGGCGGTGCAGGTGCAACTAGTGATCATCACCGTCATCACCACGAGGATGGCCACAACAACAATATGCTGAAGGAAGCTGCAGGAATGGTAGACTTCTACAGCCCAGCTGCTGCAGCACTAATCGGGTACAGCAGCCAGGCGGCTCCTCCTAACAACAGGGCGGCGGCCGCGGCTGCCGCTGCTTCTGCTCATTTGATGCCTAACTTCGAGGTGCACACGGGAGGGACGGGCTTTGGTCCCTGACCAAGAATTGCAAAGCCAACTAAAGCAAAGCAGTTCTATTCGTTGACTGATATATACTCTACTACTAGGTTAGAGGCCAGGAGACACGTACTGAGAGGATGGCAGGCAGATAAAATGGCACTGGCAGTGCGCGCGAAGCAGTTTCGAAACAGTACTACTGGACAATAAGAGTGTTGAGTGGCTGCACAGGTGATGAAGCGTAGGGATCAATATTTGTTACATTGTTCATTATATAAACGTATACGTAACTTGACGTCTTAACGTACTCTCAATTTTTTGTTTAATGATCTGTTGTTCCGTAATAAGAATCATATTTTCTTTTGAGGAAAGATAGTGAATTCTAATATGTATGTACCATGTTTTTCTGATAAAAGACATTTTTTTATCAAGTCATAATGCTGTAAAGGAGAATATAAACATCATGAGTGCACACGCAGCCTCAACCATGATTACAATGCACACTATCAACACTAAAACACACACAGAAAATAGAATAAAACACGACCTCTAAAACCAGCGGCGGAGCCAGCGTATAGGCGTTGGGTTCAAGTGAACCCAACGAACTTTGCTACATGCATGCGCGTAGGTACATGTTTGCCTGTCCTGAACCCAGTAAAAAATCCCGGCTGACCCCATCAAATTTCTTCGAGGCAAGGCTGATCCCATCAAATGACGTGAGGTGTCAATGCAAACAGCTAAGCAAAGGGCCCAAAAGCCCACCGGGAGTTGATGCCGACGCGGCCAGCCCAAAGCCTAAACCGTGATTAGTCACGTACTCTGCACGCAAGCTTATTTTTTTAGGATCCTCTCTACACGCATGTTTTGCTGTGTTTACACGCACACAGCCGCACGTCTCGTGACTCGTCGTCTGTTTGTTTTGCAGTTCGTATCTGTCCTCTCATCTGTTTGTGCCAAATTTAGGGCTAGTTTGGTAACCCAGGGATCCCCCGGGGATCCCGGCCCCTTCCCCGGGTGCAAAGCCCACGCGGGAAAACCTGGCCCGGGCTAGCTGTGTGGACATTTGGACCCTCGAAGCCTGAGGTTTTCTCGGCCCGATCCCCTCCATATCCCTGGGATAGGATCCACGCCTCGCGACATCGGGAGACAATTCCCTGTCGCGCTCGCTCGCCGTGCCTCGCGCTCGCCCACCCCTCGCTCGCTCCCGCCGCTCCCCTCGCTCCTGCCCAAAGGGTCATCTGAATTTTCCCCTGGATTTTAATTTGACCAAAGAATATTCCACCCTGGTCATTCTTTCCCTGGAAATATCCACCCTCACGTCCAAACAAGGCCTTAAGGTAATTAGATTACACAGACATGCAGGAGGAATATGTGAATCGGCACAAACCACGTCAAAAGACTAATAAGACAAACCTTCAACATTATCGAGTAGTGGCTTAATTTTGTTATTAACTGGCAACTTCAAGAGTTTGATGACTGTTTCAATGAGGTAAATTCTGGCTTCTGCTTTGCTTGGGCAAATGGCTTCTTCCAACCCAAAGGTCTCCTTTACTGGTTTTAACTTGGACAACTTAGGGAAGCTAGCTGAATTTTATCCAAATGAATTCAAATCAAAAAAAAGGATGACCTTTGTCATGAACTTTGCACTTAGATTGACAGTGTGCGAGCAGATGAAAGGTTCGTCAATCTAGACGACATTGCTGATCTTGCCAGATTAACGGTGCAAACAAATAAGCATGTTACTTTTTCTTTGGTCTATCATCTTCTAAAGCTACTATTGATATTGCCGGTTGCCACAGCATCAACGGAGAGATGCTTTTCAGCAATGAATGTTGTTAAGAAAAAGTTGCGGTATAAAACGGGTGACCAGTTCATGAGTGATTGTCTAATTTGTTATGTGGAGAAAGATATTTTCTATCATTACTAATGATGCAGTGTTTAATTTTTCAAGGCGATGAAAGATCGAAAGGGGAGACTGTAAAATGTGAGTGACTTTACAAGCTTCTTTTGCTTGATGGTACTTATTTTAAACTTGTCAATATAACTTGTCATTGCTTCAATATTTCAGGAAGATGAGAAGCTAAACCTAGAGCTACAAAGTTATTTGATACTACTCTATTATTTGTAATATATAAATAAGTGTTTTTTTCATAATTTTATCAAACCAGTATGTCTTGCACTCTCCAGTTTTTAATGCAACACAATATCTGATAACTGCTACTAGATTTCCGTTCATTATATTATTTACGGGTGTTATACCTTTATTGCAGTTAGACTATAATTTTCATAAAATAGCATCAAGTTCTCATGAAGTGTTAATGAGCGAACCCAATGGCAAAATTTTCTGGCTCCGCCCCTGTCTAAAACTCTTTGATTGAACTACAACATGCAACATCAAACATCAACACACTCCGAGAAATGCATTTCAAGCAACAACGCCTGCAAGAAGTGAATAATGTGCATGTGTCATTGTCACGAGATTATGGCGGGTCCTGACATTTCAAGGGACCGGGGTGAAACTAGAAGGCAGGGAAGTTCCGATGACAAAAAAAAAACACGGCCGTGGCACCTAGGAGACTAAATGAAGCATCGCATGAGACAATGCAATCTCGGCGTGGGTGCTTGTGCGCCCTAATGTGGAGTCCTGCCGCCTACCGCCTAAGCGGCAACATTGTGCGCTATTACCTCTATCAGGGTTTAAAGGGCCGGAGGGCCACGGAGGAGAGTCCTGAATTTTTAGGCCGGGAGTAGTTAAAGGCCTGCTTTTTTGGCTTAGATCAGCTGGCATTGCGTTTAGTGATTTTGTGTGTGTGTGTGTGTGTGTGTGTGTGGGGGGGGGGGGGGGGGGGGGGGGGGTTAACTTACCGAGAAAGAAATGACTGCATGCAAAGTGGTGAGGTTGGTCACAATGGGAGTATCATAGCTTGCATCATGCATGCGCCTTCCTGGTCGCTTCCGCTCGAGCGACTCTGGAGGCCCCCCGAAACCCTAGTCAACCCCTAACCATCTCGAATATCCCTGGCGGCGGCGGCGCCCGTCCTGCCGAATGGCGGCGTGCATCAGCTGTGCCTCGGGGCGGAGGAGCATGGTGTAGGGCGTGCGCGCAGGGAGGTCTGCGGGGGAGAACATTGGCCTTTGGCGGAGCGACCAGATGGCTATTTGGCGCACTGATCTGTGACGTGCGGGTGACGGCAGCGTAGACCCGGCCTAGGCCCGATCTAGACCTGCAAGTCGCGGTCTGGATGCGGCTGTTCGCGTGAAGCGCGGGGCAGAGATGCCGGGGAGGCGGTGGCGCAACCTCTAAGCTGGTGCCACGTGCATCTTTTCCTCCATTTGCTCACCGCCGAAGACGGGTGGTGGCCTCGTCTCCTCCCTGGCAGCAACTTGGTGGCATGGGGGTCGCTGGCTTGGGAATAGAGGTGGATTGGCCCTGCTCGTCTTCTTGCGCCAAGTAGCCGATCTGCTTGATGTCGGCCTCCTCGATTTGGCTGATGATGAGTTCCGGTCTTCCTGTCGAAGATCTCCGATGATTGGTTCCTGACGACACTAGATATCTAGAGTGGAATTGATTCAGTCGTGTGCGCCCACACCTTCAGCCAGTGAGGCTTCATGAGGGCATCGAGCGAAGCTTCGCCTTCTGGGCGGTGTCATGGGACATGTCTAAATATAGATTTCCATGAAATTGACAGAGGTGGAGAAAGTCATGTTGGTTGCGATCGGAGGTTAATAATGGCAGAGATGTGTATTGGTGGCAATGAAGACTATGCGGCACAGGTTCTTCCTGCATGTCAGGTGTTTGATGACTTGCAACACCAGCCTTGCAAGAGGAGGTGGCAGCATAGGCGGGCTGCATTTTTGGTGGTGCTCCTTGAGTACCGAGTCGCGGTTTCCAGCGTGAAAACCTAAAGTCTAGCCTTCATTGGTTGTACTTGGCAATGGCCTTGTTCAAGGCATTGTTTTGGAAACTTGGACTTTCTCCAGGGTGTAAACCCAGGATCTTCGATTGGGCGATGATAACGCTTGTGCATTGTTTCCTTCTTAGAGGCGTTGCTTTTGGAGAATCACTTTTGTAGTCCAAGTGTTGTCTTTGATGGTGCTTAGAGTGATGTTGTTGCAAGTCTTTCATCACCGCGACGGGGTCTTTGTGTTTTTTCTCTTTTCCTTTTTCTTCTTGGTTGTGTGCATCCTTGATGTCTTCTCGACATCTTGTTGGTGTAGGAGCTGGTTTAATTGGTATCTTCGAGATATTAATATATTCCATTTATCGAAAAAACCAGGCAATTTTATTGAGGTGGCACACAATTAAATGCTAAGAGGAAGGATTGAGTATCATGATATGATACATTATCATATTAAATGATGTACTAGTATGATATCAAGCTATGATACTATGCATCGTTAGTGGAAAGTAACTTACATTAGTAACACATATATGTTACTTGTCTATACTACTACCTGCATAGTGGATAATGTTAGGCGTGATAACACACGTAGCTTCATTTATTACTTTGTAGACTTATTTGCATTAAAAAGTGCTATGTGATGGTAACATATTATGTTACTCTAACATGCATGCCACATAAGCAAAAAAGATGATGTGACATGTAATTAAATAGAAGAGAGACAAATAGAGTAACACAATATGTTAACATCATGTAGCGCTTTTCAATGCAAATCATACGCTAGTATCATATGCATGATACTAGTATATGATACTTCTCATTGCGACCATCCCGAGAGAAGGGGCGGCATGCAACCTATTAATTAATATAGCAGCCAATGCATGACAGATTGTGGGGTTGGTCTAGCCATACATGGCGTCCGTATCTAAGGAATGAGAGTGCTTAGCAAGCATATGTGTTCCATAGTTTGAAGTCCTACCTTGGAAACAGATTTTACAGTTGAAATCCACATCACTTAACTTAGGGGTTGTTTGGTTTGCGACAGCGGCGGAGCCAGCGTATAGGCGTTGGGTTCAAGTGAACCCAACAAACTTTGCTACATGCATGCGCGTAGGTACATGTTTGCCTGTCCTGAACCCAGTAAAAAATCCCGGCTGACCCCATCAAATTTTTTCGAGGCAAGGCTGATCCTATCAAATGACGTGAGGTGTCAATGCAAACAGCTAAGCAAAGGGCCCAAAAGCCCACCGGGAGTTGATGCCGACGCGGCCAGCCCAAAGCCTAAACCGTGATTAGTCACGTACTCTGCACGCATGCTTTTTTTTAGGATCCTCTCTACACGCATGTTTTGCTGTGCTTACACGCACATAGCCGCACGTCTCGTGACTCGTCGTCTGTTTGTTTTGCAGTTCGTATCTGTCCTCTCATCTGTTTGTGCCAAATTTAGGGCTAGTTTAGTAACCCAGAAATCCCCCGGGGATCCCGGCCCCTTCCCCGGGTGCAAAGCCCACGCGGGAAAACCTGGCCCGGGCTAGCTGTGTGGACATTTGGACCCTCGAAGCCCGAGGTTTTCTCGGCCCGATCCTCGCCATATCCCTGGGATAGGATCCACGCCTCGCGACATCGGGAGACAATTCCCTGTCGCGCTGGCTCGCCGCGCCTCGCGCTAGCCCACCCCTCGCTCGCTCCCGCCGCTCCCCTCGCTCCTGCCCAAAGGGTCATCTGAATTTTCCCCTGGATTTTAATTTGACCAAAGAATATTCCACCCTGGTCATTCTTTCCCTGGAAATATCCACCCTCACGTCCAAACAAGGCCTTAAGGTAATTAGATCAGCGGCGAAGCCAGCGTATAGGCGTTGGGTTCAAGTGAACCCAACGAACTTTGCTACATGCATGCGCGTAGGTACATGTTTGCCTGTCTTGAACCCAGTAAAAAATCCCGGCTGACCCCATCAAATTTTTTCGAGGCAAGGCTGATCCCATCAAATGACGTGAGGTGTCAATGCAAACAGCTAAGCAAAGGGCCCAAAAGCCCACCGGGAGTTGATGCCGACGCGGCCAGCCCAAAGCCTAAACCGTGATTAGTCACGTACTCTGCACGCAAGCTTATTTTTTTAGGATCCTCTCTACACGCATGTTTTGCTGTGTTTACACGCACACAGCCGCACGTCTCGTGACTCGTCGTCTGTTTGTTTTGCAGTTCGTATCTGTCCTCTCATCTGTTTGTGCCAAATTTAGGGCTAGTTTGGTAACCCAGGGATCCCCCGGGGATCCCGGCCCCTTCCCCGGGTGCAAAGCCCACGCGGGAAAACCTGGCCCGGGCTAGCTGTGTGGACATTTGGACCCTCGAAGCCTGAGGTTTTCTCGGCCCGATCCCCTCCATATCCCTGGGATAGGATCCAGGCCTCGCGACATCGGGAGACAATTCCCTGTCGCGCTCGCTCGCCGTGCCTCGCGCTCGCCCACCCCTCGCTCGCTCCCGCCGCTCCCCTCGCTCCTGCCCAAAGGGTCATCTGAATTTTCCCCTGGATTTTAATTTGACCAAAGAATATTCCACCCTGGTCATTCTTTCCCTGGAAATATCCACCCTCACGTCCAAACAAGGCCTTAAGGTAATTAGATTACACAGACATGCAGGAGGAATATGTGAATCGGCACAAACCACGTCAAAAGACTAATAAGACAAACCTTCAACATTATCGAGTAGTGGCTTAATTTTGTTATTAACTGGCAACTTCAAGAGTTTGATGACTGTTTCAATGAGGTAAATTCTGGCTTCTGCTTTGCTTGGGCAAATGGCTTCTTCCAACCCAAAGGTCTCCTTTACTGGTTTTAACTTGGACAACTTAGGGAAGCTAGCTGAATTTTATCCAAATGAATTCAAATCAAAAAAAAGGATGACCTTTGTCATGAACTTTGCACTTAGATTGACAGTGTGCGAGCAGATGAAAGGTTCGTCAATCTAGACGACATTGCTGATCTTGCCAGATTAACGGTGCAAACAAATAAGCATGTTACTTTTTCTTTGGTCTATCATCTTCTAAAGCTACTATTGATATTGCCGGTTGCCACAGCATCAACGGAGAGATGCTTTTCAGCAATGAATGTTGTTAAGAAAAAGTTGCGGTATAAAACGGGTGACCAGTTCATGAGTGATTGTCTAATTTGTTATGTGGAGAAAGATATTTTCTATCATTACTAATGATGCAGTGTTTAATTTTTCAAGGCGATGAAAGATCGAAAGGGGAGACTGTAAAATGTGAGTGACTTTACAAGCTTCTTTTGCTTGATGGTACTTATTTTAAACTTGTCAATATAACTTGTCATTGCTTCAATATTTCAGGAAGATGAGAAGCTAAACCTAGAGCTACAAAGTTATTTGATACTACTCTATTATTTGTAATATATAAATAAGTGTATTTTTTATAATTTCATCAAACCAGTATGTCTTGCACTCTCCAGTTTTTAATGCAACACAATATCTGATAACTGCTACTAGATTTCCGTTCATTATATTATTTACGGGTGTTATACTTTTATTGCAATTAGACTATAATTTTCATAAAATAGCATCAAGTTCTCATGAAGTGTTAATGAGCGAACCCAATGGCCAAATTTTCTGGCTCCGCCCCTGGTTTGCGACTAACTTTTCCAAAGGTTGCCACACCTAAGTTTATAGGCAACTTTGACCAACTTAGGTGTGTGTTTGGTTGAAGCCACACCTTAGGCAAGCCACACTAGGGCCCCACATTACATACACACAAAAACTGTGGCAAGATTCTCTTAGACTTGCCAACTTGTGGATCTCATTTTGTTAAACTAATCTTAGGCAACCTTGGCAAAAATGTGTGGCAAAGTGTGGCAATCCAAGACATAGAACCAAACAGCCACTTAATCTCAGCAATGATCCGACCATGATTTTCGTTGCTTCCTTTAACAATATCCCTTGCCACATGCTTCAGATATGTAGGAACCATATAATCATGTTGCAAGAGATCCTCGACCAAATAAAGAGCTTTCCTACACACGATAGCTTCTAGAGTTGCAACATCCCGAGCGGCATGAACAACCAAGGGCGATGAACCAAGGTACTTCCCACCAGAGTATCTACATACCGCCGCTGTCGAACCTCCTAGTCCAGACCTTGCAAGACATGCATTAACATGTATTTTGGCTTAATCAGTCGACGGAGGTGCCATGCATGCTCGGCCTTGTGTCATGGTGCATGATGAAGTGTCATAGCCGTGTGTGTGAGATATTATTTGGCTCAGGCCTGGTTTTTTTTGCCAGAGTCTAGAGAGCACCCTGGTGTGTGTGTGGGGGGGGGGGGGGCTTCCTTTTGGGGGCCAAGCTTGCTTATAATGTTTAGATACTATTTGTTTAGTTACATGATGACTCGTGGAAAGAAATATGTGCGTTCAATGTGGCGCTTTGAACTCATCAACCAGATCATGAAGACGCTCCAGCCCAGCCGTCCAAGGAACGAGAAATAGGGTCAGTAGGCAGATAGGCAGGACCAGTGGCAGCTGCCTACTACATGGCGCATAAGGGCATGGACAATGCATAGCCCTAGGGTGATGCCTCGTAGGCCATGTAAGACCGACTCCTGCCTGCATCTTCTACTATGACTATACCAATCAACTGCTATCCAGCATGCATCTATGGTATTAAGTTCGTAACAAACATAGTAACGTTTTAAGCAAGATGACATGATGTGGACAAAGTAAAGCCAATCAATATGATGAATAAACCTCGTTTTACCCTTAATGGCAACAATACAATACGTGCTTCGCTACCCCATCTATCACGAGGTGAGGACATCACAGGATTGAACCCATCACAAAGCACCTCTCCTACTGAAAATAAATCAATCTAGTCGGCCAAACCAAGTGGATAAATGAGAGAGAAATAAAAAGCTGTAACAATCATGCATAATAAAGTTCATAAAAGACTCAATTACTTTCAATGAATAATCTGATCATAAATCCTACAATTCATCGGATCGAAACAAACACACCACAAAAGAAGATTACATCGGATAGAACTCCAAGAAGATCGAGGAGAACATGGTATTGAAGATCAAAGAGAGAGAAGAAGCAATAGAGCTACTAGCTATGGACCCATAGGTATGTGGTAAATTACTCACGCATCATCGAAAGGCATCAAGGATGATGTAGAAGCCCTCTGTGAACGATTCTCCCTTCGACAGAGTACCAGAAAAGGCCTCCACATGGGATCGTGGAAGAACAGAAGCATGTGGCGGCGGAAAACGTGTTTCGGGTGGTTCCCTGTTGGTTTGGGAATATTTGTGAATTTATAAGCTTGGAATTAGGTCAAACGGAGTTGCGTGGTGCCCACGAGCTCAAGAAGCGCGCCTACCCCCTTGGGCGCGCCCTGTGAGCTCTTGGCTCTCTCGTAGCTCCTCTAGATTCCTCCCGAAGCTACTAGGGTCCCTTCGCGTCTAGAAAAAATTGCCGTAAAGTTTCATCGTGGTTGGAGTTTGTTTGGTACAGATTTTTTGAAAAGCCAAAAACAAGCAAAAGACACGAACTTGCACTAGGCAATGGATTAGTAGGCCAGTCCCAGGAAATGATATAAAATAGCATATAAAGCATCTAAGATTGATAATATATTAGCATAAAACAATTAAAAATTATAGATACGTTGGAGACGTATCAGTGAGTAGCTCAATTCTTTTCTATAAACACTTCCTAAATTAGTAAGTCTATCTTTCTTCACCCAACAATTGTATACTCTAGTACATGGATGTACAATTTGGAATTATTATATATGTTGTAGCCTCTATAAATTTTCTCCGTACGGAAACTTAGAATTCTTGGATGATGACAATCCTGCAAGTGTTTGGCCGCAGAAACAACAATCTGATGCTGTCATCAATGCCTCGATGGTGTAGTAGGAACAATTAGAAGACGTGCAGCAAGCCATGGTTAACAAGCATGACGAAGTAGATGATGTGAAGAAGGCCCTGACATGGAAGCAACTACAATTTGAAATTATTTCCTAGGCCCTGGAAGAGCGTGAGTTGGAATGTGTAGTTGCGAAGCATCAAATGCCAGATACGCAGCATTGCCAAGACTCTGTGAAGATTGCCCTTGCACGACACGAAAAAGTTATAGAAGATGTCAAGAAGGCCCTTACAGAGCAATAGGCTGAAATTGAAAGTTTGAAATTGGGCAATGTTATATCTGCATAGCCGTCTTGAATCAATGAACACTTCCCCTGTAGAGCAAACAAGAAGAACTTGACCTCGTCAAGAAAGCGAAAGAAGTGAAAACCTTGGATCTCAAAAGGAGGCTTGATTATATTGATGGATTGCTAAAGTTCATACCCGGACTGCGCTGACACCATCCTATGAGATGTGTGCAATGCAACTAAGTCATATGTGTCTAATTTTCATTCTGCAGTTGTGGCCCATGATTGGCTATTGTAATGTCTTATACAGACTGTTGACAATTGTGAAGGTTGCAGTTTACGAAAAGCAGTAACCGTTGAATTTGGATTGAAATTCAAATTTTGCACGAATCCATATTAAGTTTATTTAAGAAAACCAATATTGTATCAAATGTGACCGCCAATTGCAATACAACATTTCATCTTTTCCAAAATATAAGTGTATTGGTTTCCGTGCAAGTCAACCATGTGAATGATTGACCAAGATTATAGAATAAAATAACAATATCTGCAATGCCTAGTAGATAAAATATGAAACTACTTCTCATGATGGATGAAATGATATAAATTTTGTATTGTGAATGTTGATATATTTTTCCTAAAAACTCGGTCAAACTTGCACACGTTTGGCTTTCAAAAAACAAATACACCTTATATAAACGAATGAAGGGAGTATAAATTGACTGTGCCTAAATAATGTGACGGTCATGAACGGCGTCACAAGTGTATGGTCACACATGTGAGAAGTCACGTCACCACGTATGGACCCACCTACCAGCATCCACGCCATCCCAATAGTGGGCCTACATGTCAGAACAATTGACCGGTCGGACGACACATCTTCACTGAAAAAACAACGCCTGGTCCCACATGTAAGCAAGCACTATTAGAAATATGCCCTAGAGGCAATAATAAATTGGTTATTATCATATTTCTGTGTTCACAATAAAGGTTTATTATTCACGCTAGAATTGTATTGACCGAAAACTTAAATACATGTGTGAATACATAAACAAAAATTATGTCCCTAGTAAGCCTCTACTATACTAGCTCGTTGATCAAAAGATGGTTAAGGTTTCCTAACCATAGACATGTGTAGTCACTTGATAACGGGATCACATCATTAGGAGAATGATGTGATGGACAAGGCCCATCCGTTAGCATTACATATGATCATTCAGTTTTTGCTACTACTTTCTTAATGTCAAATACATATTCCTGCGACCATGAGATCATGCAACTCCCGGATACCGGAGGAATATCTTGTGTTTGATAAAATGTCACTTCGTAACTAGGTGAACATAAAGGTGATTTACAAGTATCTCTGAAGGTGTCTTTTGAGTTGGCATGAATCGAGATTGGAATTTGTCACTCCGTATGACGAAGAGGTATCTCTGGGCCCTCTCGATAATACAGCATTACAAGAATCTTGCAAGCAAAGTGACTAAGGAGTTAGTTACAAGATGATGTATTACGGAACGATTAAAGAGACTTGCCGGTAACGAGATTGAACTAGGTATGGAGATACCGACGATCGAATCCCGGGCAAGTAACATACCAACAGACAAAGGGAACTACGTATGTTGTCATAAAGGTTCGACCGATAAAGATCTTCATAGAATATGTAGGAACTAATATGGGCATCTAGGTCCCACTATATGGGCATTGCCGGTAACGCTTAATGTTTGTTGATGATATAGTACTATGTGAGTTATGTATGTTGGTGACCGAATGTTGTTCGGAGTCCCGGATGAGATCAAGGACATGACGAGGAGCTCCGGACTTGTCCGAAGGTAAAGATTGATATATAGGATGATAGTATTTGGTCTATGGACGAGTTTCGAATGCACCGGATAATTATCGGAGCACCGGAAGGGGTTCCGGAAGGGAACAGAGGTTGTTGTGCCTAACGGGCCAAGAGGAGGAAGGTTCAAAAAATGGGCCAAGAGGAGGCAGCACATACTGGTACAACGAGGTGCTATACAAATGGTTTTTAACTCCTTTCCGCGACGGTGTTCTGAACCGTCACCTAGTGAGTGACTGTGATAGGGGGGTCCTTCCCACACGACCCAGAAACCATCGGGGATATGCCCTCCTGGCACACACGCTCAGCAAAATGAGGTCGTGTGCGACTGGCGAGCGATCAAATACGGTTATACGTACAATAGTGCTAAAGAATACAATTATATAGGAGAAATCGTTTCCAGTCGTAAATATATCCCACATAGTTAGTCCCCGCTAAACGTTTTCGTTCATATGTACATCCCACACAGTCGCTCTAAGGAAAAAATTTCCGTTCACAGGTACATCACACACAGTTTTCCCCGTCAAATCGTTTGTGATAGCGTTGCCATTGCACACGATATTAACAATTTTATCGTTTGTGTTAGTGAATGCATCACACACGGTGCATAGAACAAATTGTGTGGCAAAGACTGTCCATCACACACAGTTTTTATGTGGTAAACATTTGCGCAAGGTAGCCTAACGCAAACAATTTTCAAGAGGATGTCATGTGTGATTGTTCATTGATCCAACACGGTTTATTGCTAGAAATTGTGTGTGTTGCCTGAGGTCATCGCCCATGGTGTTTTCTCAATAACCTTTTGCAATAGAAAAAACCAATTAGCAGGCCAATTTTCCAATTATTAATAATCCATTTATTAATCTAATTGGCATTCATATTAAGCACATAATATATTTCATTTCCATATTAAGGAAGCAGGATCTCATAATTGAAATACATCAGAGTACAACATCATATAGCTTCAGCACTCAGCTACCCCATTACACAACTGCACCAGTACCAAATTTCACATGCAACATCTAGAACATTTTGAAATTAGCATCATAGACGGTACATAGACAAATGCATCTCATCTGGAAAACTGCTGAAGCGAAAGGAGAATATTGAGCCTTCATTGATGTTAAAGGTCTTTGCAACTTTAGGCCAGTGCCTGTGGATGATTGACCGTCCATCATTCATCCTCTTCAGGAACACTTCAATATTGAATCGTGGGTGTTGTATGAAAACGTTCCTCGCCTCCTCACCATAGAGGTGGTTTGAGAGGTAATCATCAGTGAACTGCTTTGGAAAGGCCTGAAAACAAGGATGTGCATAAATGTCGTCTCTATATCAGAAATGGGGCAAAGGAATAAAAAAGGAAGGTATAATAGTTAGTACCATCTTGTAGTGAACTGATGTCTTCTACATTGTGCAGACAAAGATCTTGTTGTTTTTTGTTGCTAATTTCTTTATCCTAACAATCTTTCTGAGTTTCTTGACTTGAATTATATTCATGGACAACTCATTTCCCCATATGCAAAAAGGGTCGAACTTGGGTCAAAACCTCTGACAGCAGGACCTACATGTGCAAGACCAAATTGTTAAAAACCTAAATATTAGAATGGTTCCTGCATTTGCACGATAATGTGCTCTTAGACAAACGGACCATGCATGTGCTAACCTTGATTGTAAACCTCAGTGCTTGCCATTGTTTCCCTGCAACACATATAAGGTAGTTAGTTCATCAGGTTAAGTGAGGGTTCGCATGCTATCAGTAAAATATGTTGATGAAAAATAAGCACATTGCAGATTCATCAGATTAATTCAAGCCACATGGAAAACCCATTTATCCAAACCAAGCATGATTAACTAGGAAATATAGCACTTGTATATGTTTCTCATGTATTAAGTGCAACCAAATTCGATTTATTCCTCACATGCACAACAATAAAAAATTCTACCCACGACAATTGGACATCACATTGCAGAATTGAACCCAACAGTTAACTAAACACCACAACAAATGAACCAAACATTAACTGAGCACCACATTGCAAAATATAACATACTCTTAATAGAAGATCAGACGGTTAACCAAACCAAGCATGCTTAACAACTTGGAAATATAGCAATTATATTTGTTTCTCATGTATTTAGTACAACCAAATTCAATTCATTCCTCACATGGTATACAATAACAGAATGCACCCACAACAATTGAACATCGCATTGCGGAATTGAACCAAACAGTTAACTAAACGTGTAACATCCCAAATTTCCAATTTGAAATGTTTTACAATTATTAGCTAAGCATCTATGCATGTTGTTTGAAATTGAGTGGCATTCGAATTTCAGAGCCAATTGAGTTTTATTTGAATTTAAATTTTGGCAATGATGACCCACAAGTATAGGGGATCTATCGTAGTCCTTTCGATAAGTAAGAGTGTCGAACCCAACGAGGAGCAGAAGGAAATGATAAGCGGTTTTCAGCAAGGTATTCTCAGCAAGTACTGAAATAAGTGGTAACAGATAGTTTTGTGATAGGATAAATGGTAACAAGCAACAAGTAACAAAAGTAAATGAAGTGCAGCAAGGTGGCCCAATCCTTTTTGTAGCAAAGGACAAGCCTGGACAAACTCTTATAATAGGAAAAGCGCTCCCGAGGACACATGGGAATATCGTCAAGCTAGTTTTCATCACGCTCATATGATTCGCGTTCGGTACTTTGATAATTTGATATGTGGGTGGACCGGTGCTTGGGTACTGCCCTTACTTGGACAAGCATCCCACTTATGATTAACATCTATTGCAAGCATCCGCAACTACAACAAAAGTATTAAGGTAAACCTAACCATAGTATGAAACATATGGATCCAAATCATCCCCTTACGAAGCAACGCATAAACTAGGGTTTAAGCTTCTGTCACTCTAGCAACCCATCATCTACTTATTACTTCTCAATGCCTTCCTCTAGGCCCAAATAATGGTGAAGTGTTATGTAGTCTACGTTCACATAACACCACTAGAGGCTAGACAACATACATCTTATCAAAATATCGAACGAATACCAAATTCACATGACTACTAATAGCAGGACTTCTCCCTTTTCCTTAGGAACAAACATAACTACTCACAAAACATATTCGTGTTCATAATCAGAGGGGATATAGTGTGCATAAAGGATCTAAACATATGATCTTCCACCAAATAAACCAACTAGCATCAACTACAAGGAGTAATCAACACTACTAGCAACCTACTAGCACCAATCCCGGACTTGGAGACAAGAATTGGATACAAGAGATGAACTAGGGTTTGGAGATGAGATGGTGCTGGTGAAGATGTTGATGGAGATTGCCCTCTCCCAATGAGAGGAGCGTTGGTGATGACGATGGTGATGATTTCCCCCTCCCAGAGGGAAGTGTCCCCGGCAGAACAGCTCTGCCGGAGCCCTAGATTGGTTCCGCCAAGGTTCCGCCTCGTGGCGGCGGAGTCTCGTCCCGAAAGGTTCTCTTCTATTTTTTTCTCATCAAAAGACTTCATATAGGAGAAGATGGACGTCGGAGAGCCACCAGGGGGCCCACGAGGTAGGGGGCGCGCCCGGGGGGGGGGGGGGGGCGCCCCCCACCCTCGTGAGCAGGGTGTGGGCTCCCTGGCCTTCATCTTTGGCGACGATTTTTCTTTATTTATTTTAAGGTATACCGTGGAGTTTCAGGACTTTTGGAGTTGCACAGAATAGTCCTTCAATATTTGCTCCTTTTCCAGCCCAGAAATCCAGCTGTCGGCATTCTCCCTCTTCATGTAAACCTTGTAAAATAAGAGAGAATAGCCATAAGTATTGTAACATAACGTGAAATAACATCCCATAATGCAATAAATATTGACATAAAAGCATGATGCAAAATGGACGTATCAACTCCCCCAAGCTTAGACCTCGCTTGTCCTCAAGCGAAAAGCCGATAACAATAAATATGTCCTCATGTTTAGAGGTAGAGGCGTCGATAAAAATAGAATACATACATGAAGGCATCATGATTATTTCATAACAGCAACATATATAGATTTTGTCATGTGACTACTCATACTCAATTGATGATCTTTTAACAAAGCCAAAGTATGAATCAGAAACCTTATTGAGCACTAACAAATTATACCCTCAGTCATTGAAACAATTGCAATTTATCATAACTTCGGAAAGAGTCTATGTCAGAGCTTAAAAGCAAGTCCACATACTCAACTATCACTTAGTCCTTCATAATTGCTAACACTCACGTGATACTTGTGGTTATGGAGTTTTAATCGGACATAGAGAAAGATAGGGGCTTATAGTTTTGCCCCACAACTTTTTACCTCAAGGGTAATGTCAACAGTAATAATTCATGCTCCGCCACATCCAATTAGATATATATATATATATATATATATATATATATATATATATATATATATATATATATATCATATTCTTTCCAACATGCTGAGCTTGCCAAAGGATAAAATAAAAAGGAAAAGGTGAAGATCACTGCGATTCTTGCATAAGGTAGAGGATAATAATAAAAGATAGGCCCTTCGCAGAGGGAAGCAGAGGTTGTCATGCGCGTTTTGGGTTGATGCACAAAATCTTAATGCAAAAGAACGTCACTTTATATTGCCCCTTGTATGTGAACCTTTATTATGCAGTCCGTCGCTTCTATTGCATCCACAACAAGTTCGTACAAAGTTTATTTTCTCTGCACTAATAAGTCATGCATATTTAGAGAGCAATTTTTATTGCTTGCGCCGATGACAACTTACTTGAAGGATCTTACTTAATCCATAGGTAGATATGGTGGACTCTCATGGCAAAACTGGTTTAAGGGTATTTGGAAGCACAAGTAGTATTTCTACTTAGTGCTGAGAATTTGGCTAGCATGAGGGGGAAAGGCAAACTCAACACGGTAGAGGAATCACGACAACATACTTTATCTCAGATGTAAGAAAACATATCTCATTATGTTGTCTTCCTTGTCCAACCTCAACTCTTTAGCATGTAATATTTTAATGAGTGCTCCCAATCATAAAAGATGTCAATGATAATATATCTATATGTGAAACCTCTCTTTCCTTATTACTTCCTATTAATTGCAACGATGACCAAAGCTATATTTGCTAACTCCCAACAACTTTTAATCATCGTACTCTTTCTATGTGAAGTCATTACTTTCAATAAGATCAATATGAACTCTTTGATTCTTTTTATTCTTTTTCTTCTAATCACCCAAGATAATGGCAAAATACTCAAGCCCTTGACTCAACACTAACCTTTATTATATAGCTCACGGACTCGATTACAAAGAAGGATCATAAAGCAAAAGTCAAAACTAGATCATGCCATGACTTTATTCTACTAAATCAAGGTACTACTAATAGGATCGAACTAAGAAAAAACGGTAAAGATAGGAGTTGTGATGGTGATACGATACCAGGGCAGCTCCCCCAAGCTTGGCAGTTGCCAAGGGGAGTGCCCATACCCAGATGATTATGGCTCCTTCCTTGTTGTTGGTGGTGGAGGTATTGATGATGATGCAAGCTTGTCGTCCACCTTCCATGGCATAGGCTCACCATCATAGAAGGATGATCGAGTCTCCGGAATCCTCAAATCTGCAGCCAAACTCATCCTTTTGAATCTATATTCATACTCACAGTTTTGGTTTTGCAGATCATAGATTTGGGCTTGGAGGTGCTCGATCTTCTCATGTAGCTTATAGATGGCTTCCTCGGTCTTCTTGGCATCCGGCTCATAGTTGTTGGTGAAATCCACGAGCATCTTGTGGGTAGGCGTTGATTCCACGCTCCACCATCCCGTGGCACTTGAAAACTTGTTCTTCCATTGCTTCGAGCCTCAACTCCACGCTTCCGGTTCCCTTTGGTCCCTCAACATCGCGGATGTGCAGCAACCCATCACGCATCTCAATGGTTTGAGGGTGTCGCAGCACCTCCGCGAGGTAAGGGTTGATAACCTTCTCAAAGAACTTGTCCTTGGAAGCACTTGGGGTCGTCATGATAATCTAGACCTGTCAGAAAAACAGCTCGAAACAAGAAACAGAGGATATTTGAGTGATACAAGAGTCAACACCTTAGGGAGTATATATAATGAATATTTACCGACCAAAATACGTATCGTGCAAGGAAACGGAGTCCGGAGGGCACACGAGGTGCTCACGAGGTAGGGGGCGCGCCCTCCACCCTCGTGGAGGCCTCGTGTCCTCCCCGGACTGCTACTTATTTTTCTATTTTTCTAAATATTCCAAAACGGAGAAATATTGCCTTAAAAATTGTTTTGGAGTCGGTTTACTTACCGTACCACATACCTATTCCTTTTCGGAGTCTGGAACGTTCTGGAAAGTGTCCCTTATGTATTCCTCCGGGGTTACGGTTTCAATAATATTAGTTTCAACATTTATGGGATTACCTGAAATATAGTGTTTGATCCTTTGACCGTTTACCACCTTCGGATTTGTGCCTGCGAAGTTGTTGATTTTTATGGCACTGGAACGATAGACCTCCTCGATAACGTAGGGACCTTCCCATTTGGAGAGAAGTTTTCCTGCAAAAAATCTTAAACGAGAGTTGTATAGCAATACATAATTACTTACATTAAACTCACGCTTTTGTATCCTTTTGTCATGCCATCCTTTAACCTTTTCCTTAAACAACTTGGCATTTTCATAAGCTTGGGTTCTCCATTCATCAAGTGAGCTAATATCAAATAACCTCTTCTCACCGGCAAGTTTGAAATCATAATTGAGCTCTTTAATAGCCCAATATGCCTTATGTTCTACTTCGAGAGGTAAGTGATAAGCTTTTCCGTAAACCATTTTATACGGAGACATACCCATAGGATTGTTATATGCAGTTCTATAGGCCCACAACGCGTCATTCAGTTTCTTGGACCAATTCTTTCTAGACCTATTGACAGTCTTTTGCAAAATTAATTTGAGCTCTCTATTGCTCAATTCTACTTGACCACTAGACTGCGGGTGATAAGGAGATGCAATTCTATGATTAACATCGTATTTAGCAAGCATTTTAGAGAAAGCACGATGAATAAAGTGTAAACCACCATCAGTCATTAAATATCCAGGGACTCCAAACCTCGGAAAAATAACTTCCTTGAGCATTTTAATAGAAGTGTTATGATCAGCACCACTAGTAGGAATAGCCTCTACCCACTTAGTAACGTAATCAACAGCAACTAAACTATGAGTGTATCCATTAGAGGCAGGAAAAGGTCCCATATAATCAAAGCCCCAAACATCAAATGGTTCAATAACAAGTGAATAATTCATAGGCATTTCTTGACGTCTACTAATATTACTAATTCTTTAACATTCATCGCAAGACAAAACAAGCTTACGGGCATCCTTGAAGAGAGTAGGCCAATAAAAACTGGATTGCAATACCTTATGTGCAGTTCTATCTCCTGCGTGGTGTCCTCCATAAGCCTCGGAGTGACACTTGCATAGGATCTATTCCTGTTCATGCTCAGGTACACAACGTCTAATAACACCATCTACTCCTTCTTTATAAAGATGTGGGTCATCCCAAAAGTAATGTCGCAAGTCATAAAAAAACTTTTTCTTTTGTTGGTATGTGAAGCTAGGTGGTATAAATTTAGCAACAATATAGTTAGCATAATCAATATACCATGGAGTGCTACGAGAAGTGCTTATGACATTTAATTGTTCATCAGGAAAGCTATCATCAATAGGTAGTGGGTCATCAAGAACATTCTCTAACCTAGATAAGTTGTCTGCAACGGGGTTCTCAGCTCCTTTTCTATCAACAATATGCAAATCAAATTCTTGCAGCAAGAGAACCCATCTAATAAGTCTAGGTTTTGCATCTTTCTTTTCCATAAGATATTTAATAGCAACATGATCTGTGTGAATAGTTACTTTAGAATCAACAATATAGGGTCTGAATTTATCACAAGAAAATACAACTGCTAAAAGTTCCTTTTTGGTAGTGGCATAATTTCTTTGAGCATTGTCTAGAGTCTTACTAGCATAATGGATAACATTTAATTTCTTATCAACTCTTTGCCCTAGAACAGCACCTACAGCATAATCACTAGCATCACACATAATTTCAAAGGGTAAATTCCAATCAAGTGGCTGAACAACAGGTGTAGAGACTAATGCTTTCTTAAGTATTTCAAATGCTTCTACACAATCATCATCAAAGACAAATGGTACATGCCGAGAGATTTTTGAGAAGTCCTTAATGAACCTCCTATAAAATCCGGCGTGACCAAGGAAACATCTTATACCTTTGATGTCCTTGGGACATGGCATCTTTTAAATAGCATCAACCTTGGCTTTATCAACTTCAATACCTCTTTCAGAAACTTTGTGCCCCAAGACAATACCTTCATTAACCATAAAGTGGCACTTTTCCCAATTCAAGACAAGATTAGTTTCTTCGCATCTCTGCAAAACTTGAGCAAGATTGCTCAAGCAAACATCAAAAGAGGAACCATAGACAGAAAAGTCATCCATGAAAACCTCACAAATCTTTTCGCAAAAGTCAGAGAATATAGCCATCATGCATCTTTGAAAGGTAGCAGGTGCATTACATAAACCAAAAGGCATACGTCTATAAGCAAAAGTACCAAAAGGGCATGTAATAGTAGTCTTTGATTGATCTTTAGCCGACACAGGTATTTGAGAAAAACCAGAATAACCATCTAGAAAGCAATAATGTGTATGTTTGCATAATCTTTCTAGCATTTGATCAATAAAAGGTAAGGGGTAATGATCTTTCTTAGTAGCCTTATTTAATTTGCGGAAATCAATTACCATCCTATAACCTATGATAATTCTTTGCAGAATCAATTCATCTTTATCATTAGGGACAACAGTAATACCTCCCTTCTTAGGGACACAATGGACAGGACTTACCCACTGACTATCAGCAATGGGATAAATTATACCTGCCTCCAGAAACTTGAGTATTTCCTTTCTTACCACTTCTTTCATTTTAGGATTCAAACGTCGTTGAGGATCACGAACTGGTTTGGCATCAGCTTCCAAATTTATTTTATGTTGGCATAGAGTGGGACTGATGCCCTTAAGATCATCCAGAGTATATCCAATAGCGGCACGGTGCTTCTCCAGAGTTTTCAACAATCTTTCTTCTTCATGCTCTGAAAGGTTAGCGCTAATAATGACAGGATATATTTTCTTTTCATCAAGATAAGCATATTTAAGATTATCAGGCAACGGTTTAAGCTCAAACACGGGATCACCCTTGGGTGGAGGAGGATCCCCTAGGATTTCAACAGGCAAATTGTGTTGCAGAATAGGTTCATGTTGAAAGAATACTTCATCTATTTCCCTTCTTTCATTCATGAACATATAATTTTCATGGTCTAGCAAATAGTGTTCTAAAGGATCACTAGGAGGTACGGCAATAGAAGCAAGACCATTAATTTCATCCTTACTAGGCAATTCTTCCTCACGATGTTGTTTACTAAATTTAGAGAAATTAAACTCATGAACCATATCATCCAAGCCAACAGTAACAACATTCTTTTCGCAATCTATTGTAGCATTAACAGTACTCAAGAAAGGTCTACCAAATATAATGGGACAAAAACTATCTTGTGGAGAACCAAGAACAAGAAAATCAGCGGGATATCTGGTTTTCCCACACAAGACTTCAACATCTCTAACAACTCCTATTGGAGATATAGTATCTCTATTGGCAAGTATAATTGTAAAATCAATTTCCTCTAACTCAGCAGGAGCAATCTCATGCATAATTTCTTTGTATAAGCCAATGGGTATAACACTAGCACTAGTACCCATATCACATAAGCCATGATAACAATGATCTCCTATTTTAACAGAAATAACGGGCACGCCTACCACAGGTCTATGTTTATCTCTATCACAGGGTTTAGCAATTCTAGCAGTTTCACCAGAGAATTGAATAACATGCCCATCAATATTATCAGACAAGCGATCTTTAACAATAGCAATATTGGGTTCTACTTTGACTTGCTTAGGAGGTGTGTAGGTCCTAGTATTGCTTTTACGAACAACAGTTGAAGCTTTAGCATGATCCTTCATTTTAACAGGGAAAGGTGGTTTCTCAACATAAGAAGTAGGAACAATAGGATCATTATAAGTGACAATCTTTTCTTCAACTTTAATAGGTGCAGCTACTTTTACTTCTATGGGAGGATGATATTTAAACCACTTCTCCTTGGGGAGATCAACATAAGTAGAAAAAGATTCACAGAAAGAAGCTACTATCTCAGAGTCAAGTCCATATTTAGTGCTAAACTTACGGAAAATATCGGTATCCATAAAAGATTTAACGCAATCAAACTTAGGTGTCATACCTGACTCCTTACCTTCGTCGAGGTCCCAATCTTCAGAGTTGCATTTAATTCTATCCAATAAATTCCATCTGAATTCAATAGTATTCATCATAAAAGAGCCAGCACAAGAAGTATCGAGCATGGTGCGATTGTTATCAGAAAGCCGAGCATAAAAATTCTGAAGAATTGTCACTTTTGAGAGCTCATGATTGGGGCATGAATATAACATTGATTTAAGCCTCCCCCAAGATTGAGCGATGCTTTCTCCTTCGCGAGGCCAAAAATTATATATATAATTTCAATCACAATGAACAAGATGCATAGGGTAATACTTTTGATGATTCCAACTTCACTCTTTTATAGTTCCATGATCTCGTATCATCACATAGCCTATACCATGTCAATGCGTCTCCCTCCAAAGATAAAGGGAAAGCCTTCTTCTTAACAGCATCATCGGGTATACCTGCAAGCTTAAATAGTCCACAAATATCATCCACATAGCGTAGATGTTCATCAGGATGCTTTGTTCCATCTCTTGTAAAAGTATTAGCTAGCAGTTTTTCAATCAAACCCGAAGGAATTTCAAAAGGAGTTTCATTTTCAATAGGTTCAGTAGGTTCAGTAGGTTGAGGAGCAACTCTTGGCTCAACTGGACGGGGTGAAGATACCCCGAACAAGCCCCTCAAACAATTACTTTCCATAGTAACAAGTGACAGAAAATTTCAGCACACTATATAAATTTTTCCTTACCAAATTCCACCTACCAAAGGCGCTTCACTCCCCGGAAACGGCGCCAGAAAAGAGTCTTGATGACCCACAAGTATAGGGGATATATCGTAGTCCTTTCGATAAGTAAGAGTGTCGAACCCAACGAGGAGCAGAAGGAAATGATAAGCGGTTTTCAGCAAGGTATTCTCTGCAAGTACTGAAACAAGTGGTAACAGATAGTTTTGTGATAGGATAAATGGTAACGAGCAACAAGTAACAAAAGTAAATGAAGTGCAGCAAGGTGGCCCAATCCTTTTTGTAGCAAAGGACAAGCCTGGACAAACTCTTATAATAGGAAAAGCGCTCCCGAGGACACATGGGAATATCGTCAAGCTAGTTTTCATCACGCTCATATGATTCGCGTTCGGTACTTTGATAATTTGATATGTGGGTGGACCGGTGCTTGGGTACTGCCCTTACTTGGACAAGCATCCCACTTATGATTAATCTCTATTGCAAGCATCCGCAACTACAACAAAAGTATTAAGGTAAACCTAACCATAGCATGAAACATATGGATCCAAATCAGCCCCTTACGAAGCAACGCATAAACTAGGGTTTAAGCTTCTATCACTCTAGCAACCCATCATCTACTTATTACTTCTCAATGCCTTCCTCTAGGCCCAAATAATGGTGAAGTGTTATGTAGTCGATGTTCACATAACACCACTAGAGGCTAGACAACATACATCTTATCAAAATATCGAACGAATACCAAATTCACATGACTACTAATAGCAAGACTTCTCCCTTGTCCTCAAGAACAAATGTAACTACTCACAAAGCATATTCGTGTTGATAATCAGAGGGGATATAATGTGCATAAAGGATCTGAACATATGATCTTCCACCAAATAAACCAACTAGCATCAACTACAAGGAGTAATCAACACTACTAGCAACCTACTAGCACCAATCCCGGACTTGGAGACAAGAATTGGATACAAGAGATGAACTAGGGTTGGGAGATGAGATGGTGCTGGTGAAGATGTTGATGGAGATTGCCCTCTCCCGATGAGAGGAGCGTTGGTGATGATGATGGTGATGATTTCCCCCTCCCGGAGGGAAGTGTCCCCGGCAGAACAGCTCTGCCGGAGCCCTAGATTGGTTCCGCCAAGGTTACGCCTCGTGGCGGCGGAGTCTCGTCCTGAAAGGTTCTCTTCTATTTTTTTCTCATGGAAAGACTTCATATTTTTTTTGAGGGGAAAACCAAGTTTTATTCATCAAAAACCACAACTTGTGGGATACATCTTGGATCAAGGGGTTGGCCAAACCAGACGTGGCGCCCCGGACCCAGTGAAAGCGATGACTTGGCTAGACTATGTGCCTCCATATTGGATGCACGAGACTCGAAAATGAAATTACAATGGAAAGAGTTTGCTAGAATATGAATTTCACTAATGACAGCTCCGGTACTACCTCTACAGCCCTTGTTGATGTTACTGATAACTTGCTTGGAGTCGGAAGAGATCACAAAATTTTGTAGATGGAGATCTGCCGCCAGTGCCAAACCCTCTCGGCAGGCAATCGCTTCGAGAGCTTCCGGGTCGTCCAATCCTGCAATAACCAGAGATGAGCTGCCAAGGTACGCACCGGTTTCATCCCTGCACACCGCCGCAGCTGTCCCCCTGCTTCCTCGACGGACCCCAGCGTCCACATTCATCTTCGCGTAGCCTTGAGGAGGAGCTTTCGGCCTTCCGCCCCTTCTCCCTATTACCCCTCCAGTCACCCGGGGTTGGTTGACCTTGAGCATATCTAGCTCATCAATAAAACTGGAAATGAAGCCGTGTATAGCGTGAGGGCTTTGGAAAATCCCTTCATGAATTGCCTTCCGTCTCGCTGCCCATATTGCCCATAGCGTAACTGATAGCCTCACAAAGAGCTCATGTGGCATTGTCTCCATCAAAGTGAACAGCCATTGTTTGGCATTTGGTTCAGTTATTGCTGCAATCTTTTCCGTTATCTCCTCGTCCGTGAGTGACCATACACATCTGGACAATGAACACTCTATTAGGGAGTGCCTCCAGGAGTCTTGCGCGCCACAAAGGCCACAAGCACTAGAGTCACTCATATTTCTGTGTGCCCTAACATCGTTGGTTGGGATTGAGTGTTTGGACAAACGCCAGAGAAACATCCTCACCTTGCCCGGCACTTGGGTTTTCCACAGCTTCTTCCATGCGCCCTCCTCTCTGGCCGTACTGGCGGGACCGGCCGTACTTTTGAGCCATGCCTCTCTTCTAGCTCTTGTTGCCACCATCATGCGGTAAGCTGATTTAACAGAAAAATTTCCATTCTTCTCATAATGCCAGCTCCAGAAATCCGCAACGTTCATAGTGCACAAAGGGATAGCCATGATTACACGAACATCCATTGGCATGAACACTTCCAACAACCTCTGTCTGTCCCATTGGGCTGAAGTGGCATCTATAAGCTCCGAGACGAGTTCCAGTGGGTTCTGTGAGATGCATCCGTACGGTCTCATCATTTCCTCACATGGGAGCCAGTTTGATTCCCAGATTCTGGTTGTTTCCCCATTGCCTATTCTTTTGATCAGACCCAGCTTTAGGGTGTCCCGCCCCTCAATCAAGCTCCTCCATATTTGGCTTGGGTGGTTCCCCAGATTAGAATCAAGTACCGAAGTGTTTGGGTAGTAGATACTTTTGAGTAGATGAGCACATAGGGAGTCAGGGAATTGCAACAGACGCCATGCCTGCTTGGCCAGCATAGCCAGATTGAAAAGTTCAAAATCTTTAAAACCCAAACCACCCATACCTTTTGGTTGTGTCATAGTCTTCCATGAAACCCAGTGTGGCTTGCGCTTGCCATCTTTGCTCCCCCACTAGAATTTCCTAATGAGCATATTGAGGTGCTCACATAAACCCCGTGGAAGCTTAAAGCACGACATTGAGAAAACCGGGACCGCCTGTGCCACAGACTTGACAAGTATCTCTTTTCCAGCAGAGGACATAGTATTTTCAATCCAACCTTGGACTTTGGCCCATAAGCGATCCTTGAGGTATTTGAAAGCTCCATTCTTTGAGCTCCCAACATCAGATGGCATCCCCAAGTATTTTTCATTTAGAGTCTCATTCGGTACACCCAACAAATTCTTTATCTCCAATCTAACCGTCTCAGGAACTCCCTTGCTGAAAAAGATGGAAGATTTATTGTGGTTTACTCATTGTCCCGTAGCCCGGCAGTATATATCCAGCACTAGGTTCACCTCAGTAGCGGCCATACCATTAGCCTTAAAAAACAGCAGGCTGTCATCTGCAAATAACAAGTGGTTAACTGATGGCGCCGTCGGTGCCACCTGCAGGCCACTCAAGTTTGATGACTCGTCTCGAGATTTTAGGAGGCACGAAAGGCCCTCTGCTGCTATTAAGAACAGGTATGGGGATATTGGGTCCCCTTGTCTGATTCCATGAGTTGGAGTAAATTCTTCAAGCTTCTTTCCATTAAACTGGACTGAGAACTTCACTGTTGTTACTAGTCCCATAACAATATTTATCCACCTTTCTGTGAAACCTAGTTTCACCATTACTGCCCTTAGGTATTCCCACTCCACCCTGTCATAGGCTTTCGCCATGTCCAGTTTCAAAGCGCAAGACTGGTGCTTTTTTGCTTTATTTCTTTTCATGAAGTGTAAGCATTCATACGCCGTGATGATGTTGTCTGTAATCAGTCGCCCAGGCACAAAAGCTGACTGCTCCTCAGAAATTATATCCGGAAGTACTAACTTGAGCCGGTTTGCAATTACCTTAGAGGCAATTTTGTATAAAACGTTGCACAAACTTATCGGCCGGAACTGAGTTAGCAAAGTGGGATTTTTTACCTTTGGGATCAAAACTAGGATTGTGTCATTTATGCTGGCTGCTGACCCGTTGCCCTCAACAATCCTCAATACTGCTCTTGTGATATCATCTCCGCAAATCTCCCAATGGCGCTGAAAAAAGTGTGCTGGGAACCCATCCGGACCCGGAGACTTTGTAGGAAACATCTGAAAGAGAGCCGTCTTGACTTCCTTGTCAGTATAGGGGGCATTAAGAATCTCATTCATACCCTGAGTCACCTTGCATGGCACCGTCGAGATCACTTGGTCCATGTTCTGTACACCTTCAGAAGTGTAAAGTGTTTTATAAAAGGAGGACGTTAAAGTTTCCATCTCTAGTAAATCTTCTGTGAGCTGACCATCATCCCGCTGGAGTGATTTAATCTTATTCTTTCTCCTTCGCCGACTGGCTCTAAGATGAAAAAAATAAGTGTTTTTATCCCTGTGCATTAGCCACTCCAATCTGGCTCTTTGGCGCCACAAAATCTCTTCACGATGGTATAGTTCAACCAAAGTTTCCGTAATTTTTATTTCCTCATGATTAGGTCCGGATCGTCCTGGGGATCTGCGCAACTCCTGTAGCCTACAGAGCAGGCCTGCGATCTGTAGCCTCACGTTCCCGAAATGATTGCGATCCCATTGGGACAGATTGCCTGAGACGCGCTGCAGCTTTTGTCGTACCGCATCCACCGCATTCCCATGCTGTTGTTGTCCCCACCCTTCCGATATTACTGCTGCATGTGTCTCGTCTCTCTCCCAGCAAAGCTCATACTTAAATGGTCTCGGTCCGCGTGCGCATGCATGCACGCCATGGAAACTCAAAAGCAACGGGACGTGATCAGAAGTAGTAGCTATCTTGTGTTCTACTGTTGCGTCTGGGAAGGCCAGCAGCCACTCCGGATTTGCTACTCCTCGGTCCAGCCGGACCCTGGTGTATGTACCACCTGTCACCCTTCGCTCGAAAGTCCATTTGTTTCCACTGTACCCCAGATCGGTAAGACCACAAATATCAAGGGCATCCCTAAACGAATCCATCTGTGCTTGACTTCTGGCCGCCACACCATCATGTTCATGTGCATGTAGAACTTCATTAAAATCTCCCATCACCACCCATGGCAGATTGTGTGTTCCCACAATTCCGGTGAGCATGTTCCAGGTTTTGTAGCGTTCATTTACCTGAGCCTCACCATAAACAAAAGTAACTCTGGTTTTGATCTCCACCATTTCTTCAACAGATACATCAATGTGATACTCTGAATAACCAAGAATTTCTAGCTTTATTTCCTCATTCCAAAAGATACAAAGTCCTCCACTCCTACCCGAGCTACTCACTGCAAAACTTTTATTATAACCTAGTGTTCCTGCTAAATTCTCTACTCGAGAGCCCTCCAACTGTGTTTCAACAATACAAGCTATGGAGGGGGCAAATCGCCTCGTGATATCACGAAGCTCATTAACTGTCGCGGGTTTGCCAGCCCCGCGACAGTTCCAACACAGGAGACTCATTGCGCCTGGCTCGACCCCGCTAGGGGGCCCGCCAAACGCGCATCTGGGTTATTGGTAGGAGATGAACTTTTTGGTGTGGCCGTATCAGTAGTACTTGAGCTGGGCTTGTTCCTCTTCGACTCCTGCTTCAAGGAGGGACTCACTGGCACTATCGGTGATGGAAGCATTGGGGCTTTGTTCATTCCGACTGGCGTGGGGGGATACTGTGCTTTGAGACTGAATGGCACCATAGCCCCCCTTTTCCTGTTCTAGCCAGCATCTTCCATCATAACATCTCGTTCGTGATCCTCTTCTTCCATGTTCTCTTCTAGTTCCATTGGGTTATGTTGGGTGGCACCGCGGCCCCGGCCACCACTTGAGCGACCTCGACCCCTTCCACTCTTTTTCCCTCTATTTTCTCCAGGGCCTATCCCCGGACCTTTAAACCATGAAGCTTTTAGGTCCTTGAAAACCAGCGCCTCCTGTGGCCAAACGCCATCTCCACATTCCTTGAAAAGGTGACCTAAATAGCCACATACAGCGCACTAGTCCGGCAGCCTTTCAAATTTGACCCTGAAGATTACACGCCGCATACCTTCCTTCTTCTTGATCACCAGGGAAACGGCGTTCTTCAAGGGTTTAGTCACGTCAATCCTCACGCGAACACGTGCGAAGTTCCCTTCAAAATCCTGAGATTTTGGCTCTACGTATATGAATTCTCCCACCATTGTTGAAAGCGCTTTAATCTTTGGATAGAAACCATCGGGCAGGTCATGGATTTGCATCCATATTTCTATCTTTGTGAGGTCAATCAGGAAGGGCTTGGTGAAACCATCATTGGGAGTAATGACCACTGCTTTCCCCTTGAACGACCAAGGGCCCTCTTGCATAACCCGCTCCCAATCGCCCAGGCACAAGAATTGCAACGTGTACAGATTGTCCTCCAGCGGCCTGATCTTTACCTCCTTAGCCAGATCCCAAGCAACCCTCATATTCTTGAAAAACCAGTACTGGCTATATGTTTTCTCAGTATGAACCCTAGCTAGGGCCATCCATCGGGTTGATTCTTCAGGGATTTCCTCCTCCTCAATCACAACATCTTGCAGGTCTCCTTCTTTCAATCCGAGCTCTGCCATCATCGCTACCAGATCAGCATCTGCTTCGCCCATGGACGCGCCGTCCTCCTTAGATCTCTTGCCTGAAGAAACTGGTTCCGCAGGCGGTAGGGTCCCCATCGCTTCCTCCGATCCCGCCATCGTCGAGGCCCGCGAGCCCCAGATCACCGGCGGGGGAAGGGAGGCAGGGTAGATCAGGTTCTCTACGGTGGGGGTGAAGAAACTCGCCTCCGCCGCCGAGAGGAAACAAAAACCCTAACGAGAGGGGAAAAACGCTACTCGATACATCCCACTTGTGATTAACCTCTATTGCAAGCATCCGCAACTACAACAAAAGTATTAAGGTAAACCTAACCATAGCATGAAACATATGGATCCAAATCAGCCCCTTACGAAGCAACGCATAAACTAGGGTTTAAGCTTCTGTCACTCTAGCAACCCATCATCTACTTATTACTTCCCAATGCCTTCCTCTAGGCCCAAATAATGGTGAAGTGTTATGTAGTCTACGTTCACATAACACCACTAGAGGCTAGACAACATACATCTTATCAAAATATCAAACGAATACCAAATTCACACGACTACTAATAGCAAGACTTCTCCCTTGTCCTTAGGAACAAACATAACTACTCACAAAGCATATTCGTGTTCATAATCAGAGGGGATATAGTGTGCATAAAGGATCTAAACATATGATCTTCCACCAAATAAACCAACTAGCATCAACTACAAGGAGTAATCAACACTACTAGCAACCTACTAGCACCAATCCCGGACTTGGAGACAAGAATTGGATACAAGAGATGAACTAGGGTTTGGAGATGAGATGGTGCTGGTGAAGATGTTGATGGAGATTGCCCTCTCCCAATGAGAGGAGTGTTGGTGATGACGATGGTGATGATTTTCCCCTCCCGGAGGGAAGTGTCCCCGGCAGAACAGCTCTGCCGGAGCCCTAGATTGGTTCCGCCAAGGTTCCGCCTCGTGGCGGCGGAGTCTCGTCCCGAAAGGTTCTCTTCTATTTTTTTCTCATCGAAAGACTTCATATAGGAGAAGATGGACGTCGGAGAGCCACCAGGGGGCCCACGAAGTAGGGGGGCGTGCCCAGGGGGGCGTGCCCAGGGGGGCGCGCCCCCCACCCTCGTGAGCAGGGTGTGGGCCCCCTGGCCTTCATCTTTGGTGACGATTTTTCTTTATTTATTTTAAGGTATTTCGTGGAGTTTCAGGACTTTTGGAGTTGCACAGAATAGTCCTTCAATATTTGCTCCTTTTCCAGCCTAGGATTCCAGTTGCCGGCATTCTCCCTCTTCATGTAAACCTTGTAAAATAAGAGAGAATGGCCATAAGTATTGTAACATAACGTGAAATAACAGCCCATAATGCAATAAATATTGACATAAAAGCATGATGCAAAATGGACGTATTAGGCAATTGAAATGTATTTCAATAATACCTGACAAATACTTGCGCAAATGTATGAGAGGAGCAAAAAATGACACTCCAAAAATGTCAGAAGAAAATATTGTCAAAAATTTTCAATTCAAATTTGAATTTTATTTGGAATTTTCAAAAAAATGTTTTTTTTCTGTTTTGGCTTTGGAAAAATATTCATGTTGTAGGATTTATTCTTCTGAGTTTATTAATATAAATATGTCCTATATAAAAATGGTATAGAATTCTCTTTATTTAGTTTTCTCTCTCTGTCTTAATTAAAAAAAAGAAGAGAAAACCCCAGCGCGCCAGGTGCCAGGCCAGCAGGCCCAGTCGCCCGAGCCGTTGCCCAGCGAGCCAGGCCGCCAGCCAGCCCAGTGCAGCCAACCCACCCGAGTTCAAGTCCTGCCAGCCAGCCCAGTCTCTCTTTGTTTAACATGGGCAGCCCACGAGGACAGGCCATTGACCCGTTGGCTGGGCAGCTTGAGGTTGTGCCAACCTACCCGAGTTCAAGTCCTGGCTTGGACGTGTGGTGCTCGCGGAGTTTCTCCTATAAAAAAATGACAACAAGGGTTAGCTCTTGGGTTGGTCTCTTTTTTTTAACATGGGCAGCTCATGAATGTTTCAACGTTTTTTGGATCTAGCGGCCTCTGGGCCTCCCAACCTAGCTTGTCTATAACATTAGCAGCCCAAGTTATGTTTGGTTTTTCGACGCACAGCTCAGTTCTTTTTTTCTATAAGAATGCAAAACTGAACCTATGTTTTCCCTTCAATTTATATATATATATATATATATATATATATATATATATATATATATACACCATTAAACCTGTCGTTTATCCAACCATTTTATAGACCTTCCCACTTTCTTTATTTTTTGTTTTCATTAATCCTATATCTGAATTTTCTTCCTCTTTCCTTTTCGATGTAAACTGAGTTTTCTCTTAGTACATTTTCCTAGAACCAACTCAATTGTCCCACGTCTGGCCTAAAAAATAATAATACCCCATGTACTATTAACTCATCAAATTAAAATGATATTTTATTTCGTAAATTGAAAGTTCTTACAAAATAATAATAATAATAATTGTTTATATATAACTTGGCAAGTTAACTCCTAGTGATTGCATACATAAACTCGCAAAGATTTTACCAACCAATGCAGTAATAGACATGCAATCATGTGTTTATGTTTTTATAACATTTCTCCGTCCAGCCCAACATGATATTTTCACCCAGCCCAGCAAGTCACGAATTTCGAGAAAAATGCAAATGGCCTTTAAATTCTACCATATATATAAACATGCTGCATAGATGCTACATCATTGTTTCACCCAGCCCACCAAATGGACTAAAAACAAATGGACTGGCTGACATGTGGGCCAGTAGGTCGAAGCCTAAGCAAGGCGTTGGATTTAGATCCAACGGCCGGCATTCTTCTTCAATCTCTCGTCTTCTTCCCCCAGCGCTGCCAGGCCCGCCTGCTCCAGCCTCCGGCATCCAGCGGCATTGTTTTACGCGCCTCCAGCCTCCGACAGCCAGGCCATCCCTCCACTCCGCACCTCCTGCTATTCTCTGCTGAGTGTAGGCTCAGCCCGCACCTGAACCAGTCAAGTTTCCCACTCCTCTCCGTCTGCGACTCCACTGCCGTGTCTTCCTGGGTCGTTCCAGTCTGGGGCCTCGCCGTCGTCCATCGCCTCGCTGCGCTCGGCGCGGCGTGGTCAACAAACGAGAGTCATCGGAAGAGGACTGTACGTGAGAGCCTGACGGCTGGGACCCACGAGGTCCATGGTCGCACGCAAGGAAAGTTCCTCCTTATTAAGCTATTTCCTTCCCCTGACAGCTGGGACCCACCGGCTGTATCTTCGCACGGAAGGAAGTGCCTCCTTGTAATGCGAAAAAAACTATTCCTCCAGATGATAACTGGGACCCGGCAGATTTGGTGGCTGACTTGTGGACCCACCATATTTCACGAAAAATGACCCCCCCCCCCCCGCTGTTAGCTCGGACCAACCAAAAGTGCCTCCTTATTACGCACAAAAAAATGAATACTCCCCCTGCTAGCTGGGACCCACCTTGGTGGGAGGCTGACTTGTGGGCCTACTAAGTTGACGGGGACGGAGGGCTTTGTCAACTTAGTCAATATGAACGATTCTAGCTCCAGTGACCGTACGATGTCCATCCAATGGCTGTAGTGCTTCTTGAACCTCTGGTCTTCTTGCTCCAGCCGCCCAAAGCAGCACCGGTCGTGCCGCATGCTCCTGCCTCCCGTGGCTGGCTGTGCTGCCGCCGAGGCCTCACCGCCCCCTACTATTCCCACCGCTGGCCAGGCCCTGCGGCGACGACAACCTCACACCGCAGCCGAACCGGTGAATCCTCGTACTCCTCTCCACGCGGGCTTTCACTGCTGCGTCTTTCCCGGCTCCGCGTCGTCCCCTTCGGAGGCCTCGCCGTTGTCCATCGCCCTGGTGCTCTCCGCGCGGCATGGTCAAGGAATGACTTTCATCGGAAGAGTACTGTACGTGGAGAGGCTGACAGTTGGGTCCACGGCGGCCTCAAGGAAGTGCCTCCTTATTACACGCAAAATAATTATTCCTCCACCTGACAGCAGAGAACCACCGGACGGGCAACCGTATTTTGTGAAAAAATGATTCGCCCCCTGACTGCTGGGACCCACCAGCTACATCTTCGCACGCAAGGAAGTGCGTCTGGTGAAAGGATCGATATGGTTGGATAGAAGGGGGTGAATAGGCAACTAACAATTTTTAAGCTTATCTTTACCAATTTAAACTTTGCAACAAAATAGGTTGTCTAGATATGCAACTATGTGAGCAACCTATATGATGCAAGAACAACTAGCACATAAGCAAGCAAGGGATACAACACAAGTAGGCTTGCAAGAGTAAAGGCACGAAATAACCAAGAGTGGAGCCGGTGGAGACGGGGATGTGTTACCGAAGTTCCTTCCTTTTAAGGGGAAGTACGTCTCCGTTAGAGCGGTGTGGAGGCATAATGCTCCCCAAGAAGCCACTAGAGCCACCGTATTCTCCTCACGCCCTCACACAATGCGAGATGTCGTGATTCCACTATTGGTGCCCTTGAAGGCGGCGACCGAACCTTTACAAACAAGGTTTGGGCTATCTCCACAACAATTGGAGGCTCCCAACAACACCACGAAGCTTCACCACAATGGAGTATGGCTTCGAGGTGACCTCAACCGTCTGGGGTGCTCAAACACCCAAGAGTAACAAGATCCGCTAGGGATAAGAGAGGGAATCAAATTTCTCTTGGTGGAAGTGTAGATCGGGGCCTTCTCAACCAATCCCGAGCAAATCAACAAGTTTGATTGGCTAGGGAGAGAGATCGGGTGAAAATGGAGCTTGGAGCAATAATGGAGCTTTGGGGGAAAGAGGTAGACCAACTTTGGAGAAGAAGACACCTTTATATAGTGGGGGAAACAATCCAACCGTTACCCCACTGGAAACCCATGCACAGAGCGGTACTACCGCTAGGGCAGGGCGGTACTACCGCTGCAGAGCGGTACTACTGCTGCAGAGCGGTACTACCTTTCCCACACAGCGGTACTACCGTGCTGACGAGGAAGGCAGGGCCCTGGCCCTAGAGCGGTACTACCGCGGGAGCAAGAGCGGTACTACGATCGTTACTGCCGCTCCTAGTACCGTAAAACCCGACACGAAAAACATCGGTCTCGAATCGAGGCGGTAGTAGCCCGGAACCACTGCGGTACTCTAGCCGAAGACCACAAGCGGTACTACCGCTCGGGGAGTGGTACTACCGCTCTTGTAGCGGTACTACCGCTTGAGAGCTTCGGCGGTACTACCGCTGGGGCAGGACGGAGCAGGCACAGAGGGAGAGGCAGCTCCAATGAAGCGAAAGGAAAACAACGGGTGTGAAATGGATGTGTACGTGTTGATTCCACCCTAGCCTTACCTAAGCGGATCCCCTCTTGATAGTACGGTGACTCCTACGAAACTAGTCCACCAACAACGAAACGAAGGAGCTACACCGTCTTGAATAAAACACCGAGGGGAGGTAATCCTCTTGTGCCAATGGATGAATCTCTGAAAGAACTTAACGCACACGATTAGTCCGCAAAAGCATTGTCATCAATCACCAAAACATCCTTGGGGATAAATATGCCCTTACAATCTCCCCCTTTTTGGTGGATTGATGACAATACGGGATTTGCACAAACATGAGAGATATAGGAAAAGCGCAAAAACCCCACCGTCCTAAAATGTAGATGGGCTCCCCCTAGATATGTGATATCTAGATAAGTGCTTTGGACTGCACGGCACACATACTAGGATCAACGCTCCCCCTACATTTTAGAGACCGACCAATCACCTAAGCAGGGTATATGAGAGGAGCATAGATAACTTAACAGGATAAGCATGCAACTCATAAGCTAGATAGTGACATAGATAATGACACTGGAAAGACAAGGTAGCATATGTCTCACACCATATGACAGGAACTTAGGTCTCACTGACACAAACCAACCAAAGCAAATAGCGATGAAAACACAAACACAGAAGACGGAAGACACAAAGACACAAAGCACAAATCCCTAAACTCTCTCCCCCTTTGGCATCGAGACACCAAAAAGGAGAGGGAGTGTTGCTATGGCTCCAGGTGATAGCAATAGAGGGACACACACATCAGATCTCAGCGGGATCATCTGCGCCACCACCGCCGGTCGGGAAGTGCTCGGCATCAGAATCGGTCCACGGGCAGTGCTGCTGAATCCACTCCTCCTCCTCCTCAGTAAGCTGGTCCTCAGATACACTATTAACTGTAGCACCCAAATGACGCACGAGCTCCTTATGGTGACCTCGGGCCTTCTTCTCAGCCACATGAGTCATGTACTGACCGTGAGACTCCATGCAGAACAGCTTCTTCATCTTGAGCATGAGCTTCTTTGCCCAAGAGGGCTCTGCCTCAGAAGGCATGTAGTCATCATCATCATCCTCAGCCTCAGCCCCAATCTCCTCCTTGGTCTACATGGCAGTAGCAGACGAAGGAACTCCAGACTTAGTGGCATGAGTGTCCCAGTTATCCTTCTTCCTCAGACGCTTGATGTCGAGAGAAACCAACTCTCCAGTCTCCAGCATCACCTTGGGATAGACACGAGCCCAGGCCTTCTCAATAAGCAGCATGATGAACAGACCATAAATCGGGCACTTGCGCTCGGAGATAGTAGATAACAGCTCAGACAACATAACATGAGAGATATCCAGGGACTCTCCGGTGTTCTGTTCCTTCTGACGCTGGCAGAAGAGAAGCATGTCCACGAGATAGGAGTGAACCATATCCAGATTCCCGATATGAGGGAAAAGAGTCTCTCTGAAGACACGGTGAAGGATATCCAGAAAGGCAGGCAGCTCATAAGTTTCCTTCTTCGTCTCAGGGTTGATCCTCAAAGTGCAGTAGGACCATAGAGCTTGCTTGTGAGTGGCGTTGATGTTGCGGTGTGGGCGAAAGCCGACAGGAGACTCAAGACCTAGATCTTGCACCCCAATCAACTCCATGAAAGCTTTCCACTTGACTGAAAGCAACTTCCCATTGGTCATCCAAGTCAGTGTCCTGTCCTCATCAGTCCCGAGATGAACCGTGGCATAGAATTGGGCTACAATATCAGCATCATAATCTTTGTTGAATTGCATGACCCCAAGAATGTTCAGTTGAGTGCACATCTGAAGAGCTTCACCAAAGTATTCAGGATCCTTCTCCATATGGTTGGTGTTGATGGAGTGCACGTTGACAAAGAGGTTTTTCTTGGCTTTCAAAACATCAAAGAAGATGGCAAACTGGAACCTGTTCTAGAACGGACGGTTGACCAAAGTGGGATCTTGGTCTGTCTCATAGGGGTTGCGGCGGCGCCTTGCCCAGAACTCCTTGGGTTGCATTTCTGTCACGGTTTTTCCAGAGTGCTTCGGCTTGACACCAGTCTTCTCTTTGAGTTGAGGTGGAGGTGGAGCACTTGAGGAACCTCCGGCAGACTCAGTGGTGCGGTAACGCTTGGACGTGGCACGACCGGGGTTGACACGACGAGCCGGATGCTCAGGAAGCTCATCACCTGGAACCACACACAAGAACACACAAACAACCAGAAAGAACGAGCATAAGCCACAAAACACGGGCAAAAAGATCACCGAGAGGTAAGAGTATGGTGGAAACTGGTAGAGGGCGGTAGTACCGCGACCTGCGAGCGGTAGTACCGCCCCAAGCGGTAGTACCGCTCCACAGAGAGCGGTAGTACCGCTCTGGAGAGAGCGGTAGTACCGCTTGAGACGGGGAAACAACAGTTTCCTACTACCGTGGTCAGATTCGGCACTACCGTCCTACCAAATTCAAAAATACTCCAACCAAACATCAATCCAAACTGCCTAGAAGCTTTGTCCATCCTACTCAAGCCTAGATTTGGCCAAAAATCTAGAGATGCAACTGCTATTGCCCCTAAGATGCTAGATTGGAAATCTAGACAAGAAGAAAGAGGGAACGGGGGCAATACCGGCATCCATGGCAAGAGGACAAGGTGGGGATCGTCTCCACCGAAGGAAATGGAGAGGAACGCCCCGGAGAGGGAGATCTGCCGGAGCCCTCCTGCGGCGCCGGTTGCTGGAGAGAGGAACAGAACGAGGGGGCGTGCGAATGGGTATGGGGGAGAAGAAAACTCCCCCTGCCCCCGATATAACCCCCTGCCCACACCTCATAGCAGTAGTACCGCGCTGGAGGGCGGTAGTACCGCTCGGAGCGGTAGTACCACTCGCCACCAGCGGTAGTACCGCTCAGCAACCAAACGGCCTCTAGACACACGGCGAAAGCACCAAAGAGACGAGAAAGCAAAGCCAAGAAAAAGGAAAGACCAACAAGGCAACACACACACTAACAACGGTCTAGAACCCACTCAAACAAAACAACCACACGAAAGCAAAGCGAGCTCTGGCCTCTTTCAAGAGAGGGCGGTGGCCGGAGCCACCTATGTTTGAGTCAATTGGTATGGCACAGCGAAGAATTATCCTTGGGCCCATGACCAAAACTCGTCTTTGAAGCACAAGTACCATAAAAAATGGCTAATGTGAAAGAGTTGATCGTTTTATGCATAATGGGGGGAGGGATAGTTCATTGAGAGAACAACACTCCCCCTATGTCCATGCCTACATCTAAACTAGACATCAAGTTGAGTGAGGTGGGGTGTGCAAGGGTTCAAGTCACATTGCTCGAATCAATGATATTTAGCTCATGCCTTAACTCGCGAAATCTTGCTTCATCCAAGGGCTTCGTGAAAATATCTGCAAGGTTATCATGAGTGTTGACATACTTGAGCTCGATCTCCCCTCTCCTAATGTGATCCCGGATGAAATGATATCGAATCTCAATATGCTTCGTCTTGAAGTGTTGCACTGGGTTGAGAGAAATCTTGATGGCACTTTCGTTGTCACACCAAAGAGGCACTTTGTCACAAATGACACCGTATTCCTTTAAAGTTTGCCTCATCCATAAGAGTTGTGCACAACAACTACCGGCCGCCACATACTCCGCTTCGGTGGACGAGAGAGACAGACAACTTTGCTTCTTGGAAGACCAACTCACCAAAGAGCACCCAAGAAACTGGCACCCTTCGGAAGTGGACTTCCTATCCACTTTGTCTCCCGCCCAATCGGAATCCGTAAATCCTTCAAGCTTGAAGTTTGCCCCTCTTGGGTACCATAAGCCAAAGTTTGGGGTATGAGCCAAATATCGAAAGATTCGCTTGACCGCCACATAGTGACTTTCCTTCGGTGCGGCTTGAAACCGTGCACACATCCTCACACTCAACATGATATCCGGTCTAGATGCACAAAGGTAAAGCAAGGAGCCAATCATGGAGCGATATACCTTTTGATCCACCGCTTTACCATTGGGATCAATGTCAAGTTGGCACTTGGTGGGCATTGGTGTAGTAGCCGGCTTGACATCACTTAGCTTGAATCTTTTTAGCATGTATTGAGTGTATTTGGCTTGGTTGATGAAGGTTCGTGTAGTTCTTGAAATCGGTGCCGTTGTCGCTTCTTATTGTCAAGATCTTTGCATTATGTTGACGTTGAGCTTCGTTTGCAAAGTCGATGACGGTTTGTTGAGTCTCACTCTTCCTCTTGAAGAAGTATACCCAAGTGTATCTTGAATAGTCATCCACAATCACCAAGCAATACTTTCTACCTCCAAGACTATCAAAAGATGGAGGCCCAAAGAGATCCATGTGAAGGAGCTCCAAGGATCTCTTCGAGTAGATGATGGTTGATGGAGGGTGAGCCTTCTCATGAAGCTTTCCTTCAATACAAGCACTGCAAGCACGATCTTTGGCAAAACTAACATTTGTTAGTCTACGGACATGGTCCACCTTGAGAAGACTTTGCAAAGATCTCATATTGACGTGGGCCAAATGGCGATGCCAAAGCCATCCCACGTCAACTTTAGCCATTAGGCATGTTGCGGACTTAGTGGGTCGCTCCGAAAAGTTAATCACATAGAGACCGTTCTCGACATGCCCAACAAAGGCTACTTTAAGAGTCTTGCTCCACAAGAGGGCCACGGTATCAATGTCAAAGAAAGTAGCAAAACCCATGAGTGCAAGTTGACGAACGGAAAGCAAATTGTATGCAAGGGACTCTGTCGGCGTTCTGGGAATGGGGGTCCCCAGACTTGCCTGCTTGCGGCCTGCGGCGTGGCTCAAAGGGGGGCCCAGCACGGCCCATCTTCATCAACACAGGCTCAAGACCCTCGCGAGGGGCCAAGCCTCGCGGGGCAGACGACAAGGAGCTTCCTCAGGCACGGCCTCATCAGGCTGGCTCACGAGGAGGCGGAGAGTTCAAGACAGGGTACCTCGCGAGGTGCCCATGACGCAAGCCATGACGACCAAGGGCGACAGTCGGGCGCCAGCCCGCGCAGTGTCCTCCTTTCCTCTTTGGTGCAAAGGGAGCAAGCGCAGGCGAGAGCATCAAGCAAAGGCATCCATTTCGGTGCAACAAGACCAAGACCAACCCAACGACAAGGAGGAAGTCATTGTGGAGCCCAAGCAGGCGTCACCACCAGAGCCTTTGACAGGCGAGGACCAACTTTAGTCAGGATAAGTGTACCCGCTGCTCCCCTTCAAAATGGCCAATTGTTGGCGCCCTTCCCGCTCAATATTTGGGAAGAGGCCCAGGGCCTTTGCCTATAAATAGGACTAGACACCCCCAGGGTAGAGGAAAGAGGATCGAGCATCGAGACCTGATCTAGAATCTGGATCCTCACCAAGAAACAAGTAGATAGAGCGACTGAACTCCTCCTAGCAGTTCATCGCACCAGCCAAGAACAGACCCTCGCGAGGCTGCTCTTCCTTGTATTGTTCATCACCATCCCAAGAGGCAATCCACCACACCACACACTGGAGTAGGGTATTACACCACAATGGTGGCCTGAACCAGTATAAACTCTGTGTCTCTTGTGTTGTTCCTTTCATAGTTTAGATCTCAGCGAGCTGGCGAGGAACAGGTAGGTAGAGGGCGAAATCTCCGCGCGCACCCCAGTGTTCGAACCTCAAGGGTCTGCCGGAACCCGAAATCCGACATTTGGCGCGCCAGGTAGGGGGTGCGCCGGAATTCATCTTTCGTCGCCCTGTTCTTCTCCGACCATCACATCCATGTCTGACGCTCGTCGGGACCGCGCCGAGCGCCGAGCCGCCCTCGCTTCCCACATCGCCCAGACGGCTCCCGTCAGCGGGCGCCCTCGTCGTTCCTCGTCACCTGCCGTTAACACCGCCACCAGCCCGGCAGGGAACGAGCAGCAAGCATCGTCTCAGCATCCCTCCGTGGCCTCTCGGGGAGAGCCGCGCGGCCTCTTCCTCGCCCACCGCGCCGTGCCAGCCTCCCCGGTTGTCGCGGCCCTCCTGGGCGGCTCGCAGGCACCGCCCTCCAGTCACCACGTCAAGCCGTTCGTCCGCCGGGTCGGCGCCACCTCCACGCGGCAGGGGGCTCCCCCGGATCGGTCGGAGCCACAGGCCAGGCCGGCCTTCAGCTCAGAGGACCACCCCTCCAACTCGGCCTGCTCGGGTGCGCTCCCCATGCTGTGCACCCCCACCATCTGCTAGGTGGCTGTCACCAGGACTCTCATCGATGGCGGTGCAGGCCTCAGCGTGCTCTCAGTTGAGGCCTTCAACCTCCTCCGCATACCCTGGGAGTGGCTGCAGCCCAGACGGCCCTTCTCGGGCGTTGGGGGCGGGTCATCCAGCTCCTTGGGACAGATCCGACTCCCAGTAACTTTCGGCACCTACGACAATTTCCGCACGGAGCAGGTCGATTTCGATATCGCCCCCATCAGCCTCCCCTATAACGCCATCCTCGGCTATCCAGCACTGGCCCAATTCATGGCCGCGACTCACCCGGCGTACAACCTTATGAAGATGCCCGGGAGTAGCAGTGTCCTCACCGTACCTGCCGACACCGGGGATGCGCTGCGAGCGCTCAAGCTCGCCTTCAAGACGGCGGCATCAGCACAGCCCGACGACGCAGGGACCCCCGAGCCCAAGGGGGCTGCACCAACCATGAAGAAACAGTTGTTCACCCAAGACAAGGCGGAGAACAAGCAGAGACCCATCGACGAGGACGGGTCCACTAACGCCACTTTCACGATAGGCGCCCACCTCGGGCCCGAGCAGGAGGAAGCCCTGGTCAAGTTCCTGCGCGCAAACAAGAAAGTATTCGCCTGGGAGCCCGATCAGTTGGCAGGGATCCCATGGGGCGTAATCGAGCACCACCACAACGTGTGCCCCAACATGCGCCCCATGAAGCAGAAAGCGAGGCGACAGTCCACTGAAAAGCAGGCCTTCATCGTCTAAGAGACCCGCAAGCTAGACGCCGCGGGGGTCATTCGCGAGGTCCGATATCCAGATTGGTTGGCCAACCCTGTGGTTGTGCCAAAGAAGGGAGGGAAGGAGCGCATGTGTGTAGACTTCACCTACCTCAATAAAGCATGCCCGCAGGATCCGTTCCCGCTCCCTCGCATCGATCAGATCGTCGATTCTACCGCTGAGTGCGACCTGCTATGCTTTTTGGATGCCTTCTCCGGGTATCACCAGATCAAGATGGCGGTGGAAGATGTGGAGAAGACGGCTTTCCTGACCCCGTGTGGGGTGTACTACTATACATGCATGCCGTTCGGACTGCGCAACGGGGGGGCAACCTTTCAGCGGCTCATGCACATCACCTTGGGCCCGCAACTCGAGAAGAATGTGGAAGCTTACGTCGACGACATTGTGGTGAAGTCTTGCGAGTCCAAGACCCTGATACAAGACCTGGAGGAAACCTTCGCAAACCTCAACGCAGTGAGCCTACGGCTCAACCCGGAGAAGTGTGTGTTTGGAGTCCCCTCGGGCAAGCTCTTGGGTTTCCTCGTGTCCCACCGAGGCATTGAGGCCAACCCAGAAATGGTCAAGGCGGTCGAGGACATGAGCCCGCCAAAGACCCTCAGAGAGATGCAGAAGCTCACTGGGCGCGTGACTACGCTAGGGCGCTTCATCTCCAGGTTAGGGGAGCGAGCGCTACCTTTCTTCCAGCTGATGAAGAAAAAGGGGCCCTTTGAATGGACTGAACAGGCCGACAAGGCGTTCCAAGATCTCAAGAGATACCTAACCAGCCCTCCGATGATGGTGGCCCCACGCCCTCAAGATCCCTTGGTACTCTACCTCGCCGCCACTCCCTACTCCGCCAGCGTGGCTCTGGTGGCGGTTAGGGAGGAGTGTCGGACCAAGGCCACGGCAGCTACCCGTGTCAAGGCAAAGTTGGACCAAGAAGGACTCACAGAGATCACTACCATGGCTGAGGAGGATCAGCCACCGCAGGGGAGTGCACTGGGAGCGGAAAAGGCCCTTCCCCCAGGCAACCAGCTTCTGGAGGCTCCACCGCCTCAGGAGGTGCCACGGCCTCCGGAGGACGCCACCAGCACCGACGCTCCAAGCCTCGTCGAGCACCCAGTGTACTTCGTCAGCACGGGTTGCGGGATACGAGGGCACGGTACCCCATGCCTCAGAAACTCCTCCTCGCGCTACTGGTGGCCTCGCGCAAGCTGCAGCACTACTTTCAGGGTCACCCTATCAAGGTTGTTTCAGCGTGCCCCTTGAAAAGGGTGCTCAGGAGCCCTAACTCAGCCGGAAGGGTCGCCGAGTGGAACATTGAACTGCAAGCATTTCAGCTCGAATTCAGCACGACCAGAGTCATCAAGGGGGCCGCGCTAGCGGATTTCGTGGCCGAATGGACAGAGGCACCGGGCATCAAGGCCGGCGAGGATCGATCCCTCTCCCCAGGAAGGGAGGCGCCGGAAGGCTAGGTCATGTACTTCGACGGAGCATTCTCCATGCATGGCGCTGGGGCTGGGGCGGTGCTCATATCTCCCACTCAGGACAAGCTCTATTACGCCGTGCAGCTCTGTTTCCAGCAAGGCGAAAAGGTCTCCAACAACATAACGGAGTATGAAGGTCTGATAGCAGGCTTAAAGGCTATTGCTGCCCTAGGGGTAAAGCGCCTTACCATCAAGGGTGATCCGCAGCTCCTCGTCAATTTCTCCAACAAAGTGTACAAGCCAAAAGATGAGCACATGGAGGCCTACCTCGCGGAGGTCCGCCGGATGGAAAAGCAGTTCTGGGGGTTGGAGTTGTAGCATGTGCCCCGTGGCACCAATCAGGAGGCCGATGACATCGCCAAACGAACATCCAGGCGGTTACCTCAGGAGCCTGGCATCTTCGAGGAGCGGCTCTTCAAGCCCTCGGCCATGCCATCTCTATCAAACATGACGCAGCCTTGGGAGGAGCTCCCCCAGCCACCTGCCTCGGGAGCTCCGGTCTGTGGCCCAGCCTCAGGAGCGCGCCTGCTCCTGACGATGGAGGCTCAGGAGGGGTGCTGGGTCACAGAGCTCCGGAGTTACTTGACGCAAGGGACCCTGCCGGAGAAGGAGGAGGAAGCAGAGCGTGAGGCGCGGCAAGCCACAGTGTACTGTATCAGGGATGGAGAAGTCTAGCGGAAGCGACCAAATGATGTATCCCTACGCTGCATATCCAGGGAGCAAGGGAAAGAGCTGCTGGCGGATATACACGGTGGAGACTATGGACACCACTCATCGTCACAGACCCTCATGGGCAAGGCATTCCGCAGTGGCTTCTATTGGCCTACTGCACTCAATGACGCTGTCGAACTGGTGAAGGCTTGCGAAGCCTACCAATTCCATGCCAAGCAGATCCATTAGCCGGCAGGAGATCTGTAGACTATACCCCTCTCGTGGCCATTCGCAGTCTGGGGGCTGGATATCCTTGGCCCGTTCCCTCGGGCGCCGGGGGGCTATCGCTATCTCTATGTCGTCGTGGACAAGTTCACCAAGTGGGCTGAAGTGGAAGCCGTCCGCACCATCCCTGCGGGTTCAGCGGTCAAGTTTATCAAGGGCATCGTGAGCCGATTCGGGGTGCCGAACCGCATCACCACCGACAACGGTTCGCAGTTCACCAGTAACCTCTTCAAAACATACTGTGCTAACCTTGGAACGCAGATATGCTACGCTTCAGTGGAGCACCCCCGAAGCAACGGCTAGGCCGAGCGGCCAACGCGGAGGTCCTGAGGGGCCTCAAGACCAGAACATTCAAGAAGAAGCTGGAAGCCTGCGGCATAGGTTGGTACGATGAGCTTCAGTCCGTGTTGTGGTCCATCCGCACGACCGCAACCAAGCCGACTGGGGAGACCCCGTTCTTTCTAGTCTATGGAGCCTAAGCGGTCCTCCCTCACGAGGTTAGACGTTGTTTCGCATGGGTCCTGGCGTTCGACGAGGCGCAGCAGGACGCCATGCGGGGGATGGACCTCGTGCTGGGGGAGGAGCGTCACCGAGAAGCTGCGTTGCGAGTGGTGAGATACCAACAAGCATTGCGGCGATACCACTGCTGCAACATCCGCCCCAGAACTCTTGAGGTAGGGGACCTCGTGCTCAGGCGGGTTCTCTCCAGGGAGGGACTGCATAAGCTCCCTCCCATGTGGGAGGGCCCGTTCAAGGTTGTTCATGTTTCCAGGCCTGGCTCCGCGTGCTTGGAGACTCAGGAGGGGGTGCCAGTCCAGAATGTGTGGAACATCCAGCACCTCTGGAGGTTTTATCCTTAAAAGGCCCGGAGCCTGTGAAGAAGGCGAATGCCTATGAAGATCATCTTTTTGGAAAAGGCCCAGAGCCTGTGAAGAAGGCGAATGCCTGTGAAGATTATTCTTTTGGAAAAGGCCCGGAACCTGTGAAGAAGGCGAATGCCTGTGAAGCTCATCTTTTGGAAAAGGCCCGGAGCCTGTGAAGAAGGCGAATGCCTGTGATGATCATCTTTTTGGAAAAGGCCCAGAGCCTGTGAAGAAGGCGAATGCCTGTGAAGCTGTCGCGTTTTGGAAAAGGCTCGGAGCCTGTGAAGAGGGCCAATGCCCATGAAGCTTGCTTCCCCCAAGAAAGGCCCGGAGCCTGTGAAGAAGGCCAACGCCTGTGAAGCTCGCCGCCCATGACACTCTCACGTAATAATGAGTTGGGGCTGTACACGCCCCGGAGTCTCAGGAGCGCCGGCCTCAGGCCGTGGGGCTCCCTCCCACGCCCAGTGGCAGTACTTAGCTCTACGCTGGTGAGAAGACGTCGAAGACTAGACTAGGTGCCGGACGCGGCTTTTTCATTTGCTTTCTGCAGTTGGCTAGTTCATTCTCATTTGAAGTTTTATTGAAACTATTGCCGTCTTTTGACTTGTGGCTCTTCGACTTTTCGCCCTCGTGCCTCGATTTCTCTTGCGCAAGGCCTCGCGAGGGGGCAGCCCGGGCGCCCTCGCGAGTGTCTCTGTCCTTATCATTCAAGGTTTCACAACCCGGGTCCACTACAGGAGCACCCCTCCAGTCCGTGCCTCACGGGCACTGCGACACGAATACAGGACCTGGGTCGGTCGCCCCCATGACTGAGGCTGGGCATTACCTACGCGCGAGCATGCGGCCAGAAGGAACAATACCAAAATAACGGAAACAGTACGATGATTAACAACGGTAACCCAAACACGCCCCCACGGGGCCCCACACTACTGTCTTTTTGCGCAGGAAAAAGGAAAAGAAAGGACGAATCAGGCGAAGCTTGCCCTACGCCAGCCCTCAGGGAAGACTCGACCTGCCTCCGGAGCTCAGGCGGACTCCCTCTCGCGCTTCACCGAGGCGCGATGGCGGGCAGACCCGCTACCACCCTCCAAGCAGGCAGGACGGCGTGGAGGCTGACCGCGGCCGCTGCTAGAAGAGTCGCTGCCCAAAGAAGAACCAGTGAAGCTTGAGGAACCCAGGGCGCCGCCAACCACGCGCGCGCTGTCTTCTCCGTCCTCGCCGGGGCTGGGTCCCGGCCGCGGTCGTCGTCTTCAGGGCAGCACCCTGAGGGGCGACCATCTTCCCCAAACACCCTCACGTAGAGGGTGGCATCGCCGTCGAACTTGAAGTGCAGGGTGCACCGACGGCTCAGGCCACGCGCGCGGGCAAATGTCTGCCAGCCGCGGGTCAAGGCCAGGCTCCCGGCCGCGGAGACCTCCAGCGAAGCCCACGAGGCCCGGCTGCAGTAGCCATCTGCCTGGAGCCAGAGGCCGCCCGGGGCGCCAGCTGGGAGCTCACCAAGGAGGAAGCGAGGGAGCTGAAGTCGGGCGCTAGTCGGCTCCGCCGCCCACACAATGAACTCCGGCAGCACCTCTGCGGTGTGGAAGCGCGGCCTAGGGGGTCGCACGGCCGAAGCACGCCCCCCGGTCGCGGCCAACCGCCCGTCACCACGCGGGAAGTCACCTCCGCGACCGCGGGAGCCGCCGTGGAGGCCATAGGGTGTTTGCGAGGGCGGCCTCGACCGCGCTTGGGCGGGGGAGAGGCAGGCTCAACCTAGCGGGCCTTTCCTTTCTCTGCGGCCGAGAATTTCCTTGACGGAGCCATGAAGAAGAAGGAGAAGCAAGAGAGGATAAATCGGAAGGGCACGCGGCGTGCCATACTTAAAGCCAGGGGAGGCCAACCGCCGACGCCCACGATCGCAGGTAATCATGACTCGCTTTGCATGCAGGGACTTGTCGAATCCGCGCAGTTTGCCGAGGCGTCGTGGGGAAGTGGAGACGCCCACGTCCAATCAACCGCCACGCGGCGCCCAAGGCCGCAGGCTGTTAGGGCCCACGGCGCTTCGCACTTGCCCTTTCGCCTCTCTGCTCGGCCAAGTCCGGGCGCGCCTTGGGCCCGGGGGCTACTGTCGGCGTTCTGGGAATGGGGGTCCCCAGACTTGCCTGCCTGCGGCCTGCGGCGTGGCTCAAAGGGGGGCCCAGCACGACCCATCTTCATCAACACAGGCTCAAGACCCTCGCGAGGGGCCAAGCCTCGCGGGGCGGACGACAAGGAGCTTCCTCAGGCACGGCCTCATCAGGCTAGCTCACGAGGAGGCGGAGAGTTCAAGGCGGGGTACCTCGCGAGGTGCCCATGACGCAAGCCATGACGACCAAAGGCGCCAGTCGGGCACCAGCCCATGCAGTGTCCTCCTTTCCTCTTTGGTGCAAAGGAAGCAAGCGCAGGCGAGAGCATCAAGCAAAGGCATCCATTTCGGTGCAACAAGACCAAGACCAGACTAACGGCAGGGAGGAAGTCATTGTGGAGCCCAAGCAGGCGTCACCACCAGAGCCTTTGACAGGCGAGGACCAACTTTAGTCAGGATAAATGTACCCGTCGTTCCCCTTCAAAATGGCCAATTGTTGGCGCCCTTCCCGCTCAATATTGGGGAAGAGGCCCAGGGCCTTTGCCTATAAAAGGACTAGCCACCCCCAGGGTAGAGGAAAGAGGATCGAGCATCGAGACCTGATCTAGAATCTGGATCCTCACCAAGAAACAAGTAGATAGAGCGACTGAACTCCTCCTAGCAGTTCATCGCACCGGCCAAGAACAGACCCTCGCGAGGCTGTTCTTCCTTGTATTGTTCATCACCAGCCCAAGAGGCAATCCACCACACCACACACTGGAGTAGGGTATTACACCACAATGGTGGCCTGAACCAGTATAAACTCTGTGTCTCTTGTGTTGTTCCTTTCGTAGTTTAGATCTCAGGGAGCCGGCGAGGAACAGGTAGGTAGAGGGCGAAATCTCCGCGCGCACCCCAGTGTTCAAACCTCAAGGGTCTGCCAGAACCCGAAATCCGACATTTGGTGTGCCAGGTAGGGGGTGCGCCGAAATTCATCTTCCGTCGCCCTGTTCTTCTCCGACCATCGCATCCATGTCTGACGCTCGTCGGGCCCGCGCCGAGCGCCGAGCCACCCTCGCTTCCAGCATCGCCCAGACGGCTCCCGTCGGCGGGCGCCCTCGTCGTTCCTCGTCACCTGCCGTCAACACCGCCACCAGCCCGGCAGGGAACGAGCAGCAAGCATCGTCTCAGCATCCCTCCGTGGCCTCCCGGGGAGAGCCGCACGGACTCTTCCTCGCCCACCGCGCCGCGCCGGCCTCCCCGGTTGTCGCGGCCCTCCTGGGCGGCTCGCAGGCACCGCCCTCCAGTCACCACGTCAAGTCGTTCGTTCGCCGGGTCAGCGCCGCCTCCACGTGGCAGGGGGCTCCCCCGGACCGGTCGGAGCCACAGGCCAGGCTGGCCTTCAGCTCGGAGGACCACCCCTCCAACTCGGCCTGCTCGGGTGCGCTCCCCATGCTGTGCACCCCCACCATCTGCCAGGTGGCTGTCACCAGGACTCTCATCGACGGCGGCACAGGCCTCAGCGTGCTCTCAGTTGAGGCCTTCAACCTCCTCCGCATACCCCGGGAGCGACTGCAGCCCAGACGGCCCTTCTCGGGCGTCGGGGGCGGGTCATCCAGCTCCTTGGGACAGATCTGGCTCCCAGTAACTTTCGGCACCTATGACAATTTCCGCACGGAGCAGGTCGATTTCGATATCGCCCCCATCAGCCTCCCCTACAACGCCATCCTCGGCTATCCAGCACTGGCCCAATTCATGGCCGCGACTCACCCGGCGTACAACCTTATGAAGATGCCCGGGAGTAGCAGCGTCCTCACCATACCTAGGGACACCGGGGATGCGCTGCGAGTGCTCAAGCTCGCCTTCAAGACGGCGGCATCAGCACAGCCTGACGACGCAGGGACCCCCGAGCCCAAGGGGCTGCACCAACCATGAAGAAACAGTTGATCACCCAATATAAAGCGGAGACCAAGCAGATACCCGTCGACGAGGACGGGTCCACTAACGCCACTTTCATGATAGGCGCCCACCTCGGGCCCGAGCAGGAGGAAGCCCTAGTCAAGTTCCTGCGCGCAAACAAGAAAGTATTCGTCTGGGAGCCCGATCAGTTGGCAGGGATCCCATGGGGCGTAATCGAGCACCACCTCAACATGTGCCCCAACATGCGCCCCGTGAAGCAGAAAGCGAGGCGGCAGTCCACTGAAAAGCAGGCCTTTATCGTCCAAGAGACCCGCAAGCTAGAAGCCGCGGGGGTCATTCGCGAGGTCCGATATCCAGATTGGTTGGCCAACCCTGTGGTTGTGCCAAAGAAGGGAGGGAAGGAGTGCATGTGTGTCGACTTCACCAACCTCAATAAAGCATGCCCGCAGGATCCGTTCCCGCTCCCTCGCATTGATCAGATCGTCGATTCTACCGCTGAGTGCGACCTGCTATGCTTCTTGGATGCCTTCTCCAGGTATCACCAGATCAAGATGGCAGTGGAAGATGTGGAGAAGACGGCCTTCCTGACCCCGTGTGTGGTGTACTACTATACATGCATGCCGTTCGGACTGCGCAACACGGGGGCAACCTTTCAGCGGCTCATGCACATCACATTGGGCCCGCAACTCGGGAAGAAAGTGGAAGCTTTCGTCGACGACATTGTGGTGAAGTCTCGCGAGGCCAAGACCCTGATACAAGACCTAGAGGAAACCTTCGCAAACCTCAACGCAGTGAGCCTACGGCTCAACCCGGAGAAGTGTGTGTTTGGAGTCCCCTCGGGCAAGCTCTTGGGTTTCCTCGTGTCCCACCGAGGCATCGAGGCCAACCCAGAAAAGGTCAAGGTGGTCGAGGACATGAGCCCGCCAAAGACCCTCAGAGAGATGCAGAAGCTCACTGGGCGCGTGACTACGCTAGGGCGCTTCATCTCCAGGTTAGGGGAGCGAGCGCTACCTTTCTTCCAGCTGATGAAGAAAAAGGGGCCCTTTGAATGGACTGAACAGGCCGACAAGGCGTTCCAAGATCTCAAGAGATACCTAACCAGCCCTCCGGTGATGGTGGCCCCACGCCCTCAAGAGCCCTTGGTACTCTACCTCGCCGCCACTCCCTACTCCGCCAGCGCGGCTCTGGTGGCAGTTAGGGAGGAGCGTCGGACCAAGGCCACGGCAGCTACCCATGTCAAGGCAAAGCAGGACCAAGAAGGACTCGCAGAGATCACTACCACGGCTGAGGAGGATCAGCCACCGCAGGGGGAGCGCACTGGGAGCGGAAAAGGCCCTTCCCCCAGGCAACCAGCTTTTGGAGGCTCCACCGCCTCACGAGGCGCCACGGCCTCCGGAGGACGCCACCAGCACCGACGCCCCAAGCCTCGTCGAGCACCCAGTGTACTTTGTCAGCACGGGTTGCGGGATACGAGGGCACGGTACCCCATGCCTCAGAAACTCCTCCTCGCGCTACTGGTGGCCTCGCGTAAGCTGCAGCACTACTTTCAGGGTCACCCTATCAAGGTTGTTTCAGCGTACCCCTTGGAAAGGGTGCTCAGGAACCCTAACTCAGCCGGAAGGGTTGCCGAGTGGAACATTGAACTGCAAGCATTTCAGCTCGAATTCAGCACGACCAAAGTCATCAAGGGGGCCACGCTAGCGGATTTCATGGCCGAATGGACGGAGGCACCGGGCCTCAAGGCCGGCGAGGATCGATCCCTCTCCCCAGGAAGCGAGACGCCAGAAGGCTGGGTCATGTACTTCGACGGAGCATTCTCCATGCATGGCGCTGGGGCTGGGGCGGTGCTCATATCTCCCACTCAGGACAAGCTCTATTACGTCGTGCAGCTCTGTTTCCAGCAAGGTGAAAAGGTCTCCAACAACATAGCGGAGTATGAAGGTCTGATAGCAGGCTTGAAGGCTGCTGCTGCCCTAGGGGTAAAGCGCCTTACCATCAAGGGCGATCCGCAGCTCCTCGTCAATTTCTCCAACAAAGTGTACGAGCCAAAAGATGAGCACATGGAGGCCTACCTCACGGAGGTCCGCCAGATGGAAAAGCAGTTCTGGGGGTTGGAGTTGCAGCATGTGCCCCGTGGCACCAATCAGGAGGCCGATGACATCGCCAAACGAACATCCAGGCGGTTACCTCAGGAGCCTGGCATCTTCGAGGAGCAGCTCTTCAAGCCCTCGGCCATGCCATCTCTATCAAACACGACGCAGCCTTGGGAGGAGCTCCCCCAGCCACCTGCCTCGGGAGCTCCGGTCTGTGGCCCAGCCTCAGGAGCGCGCCTGCTCCTGACGATGGAGCCTCAGGAGGGGTGCTGGGTCACAGAGCTCTAGAGTTACTTGACGCAAGGGACCCTACCGGAGAAGGAGGAGGAAGCAGAGCGTGTGGCGCGGCAAGCCACAGCGTACTGTATCAGGGATGGAGAACTCTACCGGAAGCGACCAAATGATGTATCCCTACGCTGCATATGCAGGGAGCAAGGGAAAGAGCTGCTGGCGGATATACATGGTGGAGACTATGGACACCACTCATCGTCACAGACCCTCATGGGCAAGGCATTCCGCAGCGGCTTCTATTGGCCTACTGCACTCAATGAAGCTGTCGAACTGGTGAAGGCTTGCGAAGCCTGCCAATTCCATGCCAAGCAGATCCATCAGCCGGAAGGAGGTCTGCAGACTGTACCCCTCTCGTGGCCGTTCGCAGTCTGGGGGCTGGATATCCTTGGCCCGTTCCTTCGGGCGCCGGGGGGCTATCGCTATCTCTACGTCGTCGTGGACAAGTTCACCAAGTGGGCCGAAGTGGAAGCCGTCCGCACCATCCCTGCGGGTTCAGCGGTCAAGTTTATCAAGGGCATCGTGAGCCGATTCGGGGTGCCGAACCGCATCATCACCGACAACGGTTCGCAGTTCACCAGTAACCTCTTCAAAACATACTGTGCTAACCTTGGAACGCAGATATGCTACGCTTCAGTGGAGCACCCCCGAAGCAACGGCCAGGCCGGGCAGGCCAACGCGGAGGTCTTGAGGGGCCTCAAGACCAGAACATTCAAGAAGAAGCTGGAAGCCTGCGGCATAGGTTGGTACGATGAGCTTCAGTCCGTGTTGTGGTCCATCCGCACGACCGCAACCAAGAAGACTGGGGAGACCCCATTCTTTCTAGTTTATGGAGCCGAAGCGGTCCTCCCTCACGAGGTCAGACGTCGTTCCGCATGGGTCCTGGCGTTCGATGAGGCGCAGCAGGACGCCATGCGGGGGATGGACCTCGTGTTGGGGGAGGAGCATCGCCGAGAAGCCGCGTTGCGAGCGGCGAGATACCAACAAGCACTGCGGCGATACCACTGCCACGACATCCGCCCCAGAACTCTTGAGGTAGGGGACCTCGTGCTCAGGCGGGTTCTCTCCAGGGAGGGACTGCATAAGCTCTCTCCCATGTGGGAGGGCCCGTTCAAGGTTGTTCATGTTTCCAGGCCCGGCTCCACGCGCTTGGAGACTCAGGAGGGGGTGCCAGTCCAGAATGCGTGGACCATCCAGCACCTCCGGAGGTTTTATCCTTAAAAGGCCCGGAGCCTGTGAAGAAGGTGAATTCCTGTGAAGATCATCTTTTTGGAAAAGGCCCAGAGCCTGTGAAGAAGGCGAATGCCTGTGAAGATTATTCTTTTGGAAAAGGCCCGGAGCCTGTGAAGAAGGCGAATGCCTGTGAAGCTCATCTTTTGGAAAAGGCCCGGAGCCTATGAAGAAGGCGAATGCCTGTGAAGATCATCTTTTTGGAAAAGGCCCAGAGCCTGTGAAGAAGGCAAATGCCTGTGAAGCTGTCACGTCTTGGAAAAGGCCCGGAGCCTACAAAGAGGGCCAATGCCCATGAATCTTACTTCCCCCAAGAAAGGCCCTGAGCCTGTGAAGAAGGCCAATGCCTGTGAAGCTCGCCGCCTGTGACACTCTCACGTAATAATGAGTTGGGGCTGTACACGCCCCGGAGTCTCAAGAGCGCCGGCCTCAGGCCCTAGGGCTCCCTCCCACGCCCAGTGGCAGTACTTAGCTCCGCGCTGGTGAGAAGACGTCGAAGACTAGACTAGGTGCCGGACGCGGCTTTTTCATTTGCTTTCTGCAGTTGGCTAGTTCATTCTCATTTGAAGTTTTATTGAAACTATTGCCGTCTTTTGACTTGTGGCTCTTCGACTTTTCGCCCTCCTACCTCGATTTCTCTTGCGCAAGGCCTCGCGAGGGGGCAGCCCGGGCGCCCTCACGAGTGTCTCTGTCCTTATCATTCAAGGTTTCACAACCCGGGTCCACTACAGGAGCACCCCTCCAGTCCATGCCTCACGGGCACCGCGACACGAATACAGGACCTGGGTCGGTCGCCCCACGACTGAGGCTGGGAATTACCTATGCGCGAGCGTGCGGCCGGAAGGAACAATACCAAAATAACGGAAACAGTACGATGATTAACAACGGTAACCCAAACACGCCCCCATGGGGCCCCACACTACTGTCTTTTTGCGTAGGAAAAAGGAAAAGAAAGGAAAAATCAGGCGAAGCTCACCCTACGCCGGCCCGCCTCCGGAGCTCAGGAGGACTCCCTCTCACGCTTCACCGAGGTGCGACGGCGGGCAGACCCGCTACCACCCTCCAAGGAGGCACGACGGCGTGGAGGCAGACCGCGGCCGCTGCTAGAAGAGTCGCTGCTCGAAGAAGAACCAGTGAAGCTTGAGGAACCCAGGGCGCCGCCAACCACGCGCGCGCTGTCTTCTCCGTCCTCACCGGGGCTGGGTCCTCGGCCGCGGTCGTCGTCTTCAGGGCAGCACCCTGCGCGGCGACCATCTTCCCCAAACACCCTCACGTAGAGGGTGGCATCGCCGTCGAACTTGAAGTGCAGGGTGCACCGACGGCTCAGGCCACGCGTGCGGGCAAACGTCTGCCAGCCGTGGGTCAAGGCCAGGCTCCCGGCCGCGGAGACCTCCAGCGAAGCCCACGAGGCCCGGCTGCAGCAGCCATCTGCCTGGAGCCAGAGGCCGCCCGGGGCGCCAGCCGGGAGCTCACCAAGGAGGAAGCGAGGGAGCTGAAGTCGGGCGCTAGTCGGCTCCGCCGCCCACACAACGAACTCCGGCAGCACCTCCGCGGTGTGGAAGCGCGGCCTAGGGGGTCGCACAGCCGAAGCACACCCCCCGGTCGCGGCCAGCCGCCCGTCACCATGCAGGAAGTCACCTGCGCGACCGCGGGAGCCGCCGTGGAGGCCACAGGGTGTTTGCAAGGGCGGCCTCGACCGCGCTTGGGTGGGGGAAAGGCACGCTCAACCTGGCGGGCCTTTCCTTTCTCTGCGGCCGAGAATTTCCTTGACGGAGCCATGAAGAAGAAGGAGAAGCAAGAGGGGATAAACCGGAAGGGCACGCGGCGTGCCGTATTTAAAGCCAGGGGTGGCCAACCGCTGACCCCCACGATCGCAGGTAATCATGACCCGCTTTGCATGCAGGGACTTGTCGAATCCGCGCAGTTGTCGAGGCGTCGTGGGGAAGTGGAGACGCCCATGTCCAATCAACCGCCACGTGGCGCCCAAGGCCGCAGGCTGTTAGGGCCCGCGGCGCTTCGCACTTGCCCTTTTGCCTCTCTGCTCGGCCAAGTCCGGGCGCGCCTTGGGCCCGGGGGCTACTGTCGGCATTCTGGGAACGGGGGTCCCCAGACTTGCCTGCCTGCGGCCTGCGGCGTGGCTCAAAGGGGGGCCCAGCACGACCCATCTTCATCGACACAGTCTCAAGACCCTCGTGAGGGGCCAAGCCTCGCGGGGCGGACGACAAGGAGCTTCCTCAGGCACGGCCTCATCAGGCTGGCTCACGAGGAGGCGGAGAGTTCAAGGTGGGGTACCTCGCGAGGTGCCCATGATGCAAGCCATGACGACCAAGGGCGCCAGTCGGGTGCCAGCCCGCGCAGTGTCCTCCTTTCCTCTTTGGTGCAAAGGGAGCAAGCGCAGGCGAGAGCATCAAGCAAAGGCATCCATTTCGGTGCAACAAGACCAAGACCAGCCCAACGGCAGGGAGGAAGTCATTGTGGAGCCCAAGGAGGCGTCACCACCAGAGCCTTTGACAGGCGAGGACCAACTTTAGTCAGGATAAGTGTACCCGTTGTTCCCCTTTAAAATGGCCAATTGTTGGCGCCCTTGCCGCTCAATATTTGGGAAGAGGCCAGGGGCCTTTGCCTATAAATAGGACTAGCCACCCCCAGGGTAGAGGAAAGAGGATCGAGCATCGAGACCTAATCTAGAATCTGGATCCTCACCAAGAAACAAGTAGATAGAGCGACTGAACTCCTCCTAGCAATTCATCACACCAGCCAAGAACAGACCCTCGCGAGGCTGTTCTTCCTTGTATTGTTCATCACCAGCCCAAGAGGCAATCCACCACACCACACACTGGAGTAGGGTATTACACCACAATGGTGGCCTGAACTAGTATAAACTCTGTGTCTCTTGTGTTGTTCCTTTCGTAGTTTAGATCTCAGCGAGCCGGCGAGGAACAGGTAGGTAGAGGGCGAAATCTCCGCGCGCACCCCAGTGTTCGAACCTCAAGGGTCTGCCGGAACCCGAAATCTGACATTTCAACAAGCATGACCTTCTCGATCGTTAGATCATGAGAAATGACAACCTTGCCAAGATCCAATACCTTAGAATGTGAGGCATCACCCCACTCAACATTGGTGGGCATAGATGGAATCTTTTGCACGTCCACCACCAAGTCCTTGCTTCCGGTCATATGATTTGTTGCTCCACTATCAAGCAACCATGATCCCCCACCGGAAGCAAACACCTACAAGAGATCAATGCTTGGTTTTAGGTACCCATTTAGTAATGGGTCCTTTGATGTTAGTAACAAGGGTCTTAGGAACCCAAATAGACCACTCAATGTACTCATAAGGAGAACCAACAAATTTAGCATAAACATGTCCATCACTCGCACGGCACAATACATATGACGGGTTAAAGTCGCCGGCTTTGTTGGAGGAAATGCTTTTGCCATTTTGGACGTCAACTCCCTTCACTTTTTCCTTCTTCTCCTTAGGAGCACCCTCTCCCTCTTTCACAAAAGTTTGCTTGAGAGGAGGAGGACGTTTGGTCTTGTCGTTCTTCTTCTTGCTCTTGGACTTGGGTGCAAACCCAATTCCTTCCTTGGCCACAACTACCTTTTGATTGCTCAAAAGGTCGTTGAGGTTCTTCTCACCTTGAATGCATGTCACAAGGCCTTTCCCAAGTTGATCCTTCAATTTGGCATTCTCCTCCACAAGATGCACATGCTCACAACATGGGTTAGTAGCACATGCATTATTAATTAATACCATATGAGGGAAGGTGGCCTTTTCCTTGGTTAGCTCAACTTGGAGTTGAGCATGAGACTCCTTGAGGTTAGTGTGAGCACCCTTCAAGACCTTGTGGGCCTTGTCAAGTATCTCAAACTCCTCTTTGACTCTAGCATGATCAACCCCAAGTTTAGCCTTCTCGGAGGTTAGCACACGAGACACAACAAGAGCATGATCAAGATCTTTCTTTAACTTAGCGTGGTCATCATTGTGTGACTCCTCAAAAGTCAAACGATGAACATGTTCTTCCTCAAGAGCATTAGAGAGATCCGATATCTCATCGGCATAGTCACGACTATGTCCTTCCATCTTAGAGATGGTTTCTTCGTGATCCTTGATCATGTCATTGGCCTCACCAAGTTGTTCCAAGAGAGCAACAAAATGCTTCTTGGACTTGCCCTTGAACTTACTCATAAGACTCAAATTCATTCACTTCCTCATTAGACCCATCATGTTCATCAATGCAATCCTCCAAGGAGAGATTAGTGATGATGGTGGTTGTGATGTTGGGGGTTACCTTGTTTGAAGCTTTAGCCATGAGGCACTTGGCGGTGATGTTTTCGTTGGGTGAATCAAAGAGAGACACCGGGGGAGTAGTAGCAATGGCAACGGATGCCATGGCCATTGCTTCTCCATTTTCATCATCATCATCATCCTCTTGGTATTCTTCTTGAACCACCAACCCACGAGTGGGAGTCTTCTTGGCGAAGTTGTTCTTGTTGGGGAAGGACTTGGCTTTGTCTTTTCGGATGAATTTGCCACCATTTTCTTCCCGCTTCTCGTAAGGACAATCTGCAACGAAATGGCTCACATTGCCACAGTTGAAGCAAGTTCTAACTCGTTGCTTGCCCTTAACGCCACTTGAGTTGTTCTTGTTGAAGTTGGGTCTTGTATTCTTATTGCTCCAAAATTGTCTTGAAGCAAGGGCCATGTGCTCATGATAATCATACTTGGTGTCTTCGGGGTTGCTCTCCTCATCTTCCACTTCTTCCTCTTCTTCCATAATAACCTTGGCCTTCAAAGCAAGGTTGGGCTTCTTCGCCCTTTGAGAATGGAGCACCGCATTGTCGGCGGTCTTGTCCAAGATGCTCATAGGAACGAACTCATCCAACACTTCACTTGAGGTCATGGAGTGGAAGTCCGGTCTTTGACGAATGACGAAGGACATGGCCTTGTTGTAGGGCATCATGGCCTTGAGAAATTTACGCTTGATCCAATTGTCATCCGTGTCCTTGCTTCCATGACCTCGGAGTGAGACCGCGAGTTTGGTCACTCTTCAAAAGAGCTCACGAGGTTCTTCATCTTCTTTCATTGCAAACTCATCGGCTTCATCTTGCACCACTTCATATTTGGAGCGTTGAATGCTAGCACTTCCTCGATAGAGAGACACAACACATTTCCATGCATCCTTAGCCATGGCATGAGGTCGAAGATGAGGGAGATCTTCGGGAAGGATTGCATCTTGGATGATGAAGAGAGCACTCTCATTGAATTGATTATCCACGGCTTCTCAAGGGGTGAAGTTGCTTGGGTCATGAGGATAGAAACCTTCTTCAATGATTCTCCAAAGGTTAGTATTCACATGTTTTAATTGACACTTGAAGCGATAAACCCAAGAATCAAAATCTTCATGTTTCTCATACTTAAGAGGAGGACCGGCATGATTTAAATGAGTAGAGGGAATCGGCCCTCCATAAATTGGAGGTTCCACATGGGCAAACATGCCGGTGCCATTTTTACCACTAGACATAGGAGCTTTCTCACTAGTAGCTTCCCCCTTGTCGGGGTTAGCATCCGTCACCGTGTTGGCGGGATCACCCACTTTCACGGGAACGGTGGAAAGTTTAAGCCCTTCTAAGAAATCCTTAAACATGTCCTTGACCTCGGTCGTCATGGAGGTTTTCAATGTGTCCAGCGCCACATTGAATTCCTCACGTGAGATCGAGTTACCCCCATCTCCCATAGATGATATTGGATTTCACCGGAGTGCTCTCCCACATCATCTACGACGTCAACCATACTCTTTGGATGGTAAAGTCCTTAAAAAGAGACGAGGCTCTGATACCAATTGAAAGGATCGATATGGTTGACTAGAGGGGGGTGAATAGGCAACTAACAATTTTTAAGCTTATCTTTACCAATTTAAACTTTGCAACAAAATAGGTTGTCCAGATATGCAACTATGTGAGCAACCTATATGATGCAAGAACAACTAGCACATAAGCAAGCAAGGGATACAACACAAGTAGGCTTGCAAGAGTAAAGGCACGAAGTAACGAAGAGTGGAGCCGGTGGAGACGAGGATGTGTTACCGAAGTTCCTTCCTTTTAAGGGGAAGTACGTCTCCGTTAGAGCGGTGTGGAGGCACAATGCTCCCCAAGAAGCCACTAGGGCCACCATATTCTCCTCACGCCCTCACACAATGCGAGATGCCGTGATTCCACTATTGGTGCCCTTGAAGGCGGCGACCAAACCTTTACAAACAAGGTTGGGGCTATCTCCACAACAATTGGAGGCTCCCAACAACACCACGAAGCTTCACCACAATGGAGTATGGCTTCGAGGTGACCTCAACCGTCTAGGGTACTCAAACACCCAAGAGTAACAAGATCCGCTAGGGATAAGAGAGGGAATCAAATTTCTCTTGGTGGAAGTGTAGATCGGGGCCTTCTCAACCAATCTCGAGCAAATCAACAAGTTTGATTAGCTAGGGAGAGAGATCGGGCGAAAATGGAGCTTGGAGCAATAATGGAGCTTTGGGGGAAAGAGGTAGGTCAACTTTGGAGAAGAAGACACCTTTATATAGTGGGGGAAACAATCCAACCGTTACCCCATTGGAAACCCACGCACAGAGCGGTACTACCGCTAGGGCAGGGCGGTACTACCGCTGCAGAGCGGTACTACCGCTCCCAAACAGCGGTACTACCGTGCTGACGAGGAAGGCAGGGTCCTGGCCCCAGGGCGGTACTACCGCGGGAGCAAGAGCGGTACTACCGCTTGGAGCGGTACTACCGCCGTTACTGCCGCTCCTAGTACCGTAAAACCCGACACGAAAAACATCGGTCTCGAATCGAGGCGGTAGTAGCCCGGAACCACTGCGGTACTACGGCCGAAGACCACAAGCGGTACTACCGCTCGGGGAGCGGTACTACCGCTTGGGGAGCGGTACTACCGCTCTTGTAGCGGTACTACCGCTTGAGAGCTTCGGCGGTACTACCGCTGAGGACCGCGGTACTACCGCTGGGGCAGGACGGAGCAGGCACAGAGGGAGAGGCAGCTCCAATGAAGCAGAAGGAAAACAACGGGTGTGAAACGGATGTGTACGTGTTGATTCCACCCTAGCCTTACCTAAGCGGATCCCCTCTTGATAGTACGGTGACTCCTACGAAACTAGTCCACCAACAACGAAATGAAGGAGCTACACCGTCTTGAATAAAACACCGAGGGGAGGTAATCGTCTCGTGCCAATGGATGAATCTCTGAAAGAACTTAACGCACACGATTAGTCCGCAAAAGCATTGTCATCAATCACCAAAACATCCTTGGGGATAAATATGCCCTAACATCCGGGAAAAAAAATGATTCGCCCCCTGACTGCTGGGACCCACCAGCTACATCTTCGCACGCAAGGAAGTGCCTGACAGTCAGGACCCACCTGGTCGAAGCGTATGTAGCATTGTCATTCTGGTCGTGAACGTGTACTACATACTAATCGATGTAGAGGCACGCACATGTCGTAGTAGAGGCGCGCACATAGCATGTACACGTACGTACAACGGCCAGGGTGCAAGAAATTAAATACGGCCACGTACGTACATATGGGCGGGGTCTCGAACGCCTACTCGCGCATACGTACGGCCAGGGCTCGTGTACATGGCTGGGCGGGAACGGAGAAACAACGTCGACGTCGTGTTCATGGGGAGCCAACCGGCTGGGTCGGAACGGAATGCGTCGTCATGTTCATCGGGAGGCTTGGACGGAACAGGCGTACCACAGAATGGAGGAAACGGCCTTGTGTTCGACCAGCCACATTCAAAACGGGATCCATTTCATCGGGAGGGGTCTGGCGTACCGCAAAATGGAGGAAACGGACTTGTGTTGGACCTCCTACGGTCGAAACGGGGTCCTGTTGATCGGGAGGGGTGTGGCGTACCACAAAATGGAGGAAACGGACTTGTGTTGGAGCGATACGGTCGAAATGGGGGTCCTTTTCATCAGGAGGGGTGTAGCGTACCGCAAAACGGGACTCCACAGGATATTGTTCATCTCCACTGTCGACCTCCTCCAGCCTCCACGGGCTACTGTTCATCCACTGTCGACCTCCTCCAGCCTCCACCTGCGACTGTTCATCCACGGGCTCCTGTTCATCCAGCCTCCACCGCGCACTACTCCACCGGCTACTATTCAACCACCCCTCTCCACGGGCTCCTGTTCAACCACCCCTCCATGGGCTACTGTTCATCCACCCCTCCACCATCCACTGTTCATCCAGCCCTCCATGGGGTCGTCCTGTTCATTCAGCCCTCCACAGGGTCCTGTTCATCCAACCCCAACCGGCTCGATCGATCGGGCTCCTGTTCATCCAGAGGCAACACCACGGGATCCTGTTCATCCACCCCCACTGCTCACTGCTCATCCACCCCCCCCCCCCCCCCCCCCGCCCCCGCAACGCTCACTGTTCATCCAGAGGCAGCATCGATCGGCTTCAGTTAGAAGTAGTAGCGAAGGAATCGCTCGATCGGGTTCAGTTAACAGCCATCGATAGATCGCTCGGGTTCAGTAACGCGTAGCCTGCAATGCAATCGCCCGGGTTCAGTTAGAGCCCAACACCTCGCTCGAGTTCTGTTAGAGCCCAACGCTTCGCACACACGCGTGTACGTGTATGAGAGAAACACGCATCGCTCGGCCCCCGACCACCCACCGTAACCGGGAACTCGCCTAAATTTTCCTCGCCCTCGCTTCTACCACGGTTTTTTCCGTCATGGACGGCCCAAAGAATGTCATGCAGCTGCGTCTCCGGCCCGCCCAGGACGAAAAGCCCATTTTCTGTCATGATTTTTTGTCATAGAAGTAGGAGCCCACCACATTTATGATGATACCGGGTTTTGTCACAATTATCGTCATAGAAGTGTCATAAGTATGAAAGAAAAAAAATTTGTTCGGCCCAAAATGTCACGGATGTGTCTTTTTTTGTAGTGGTGTTGGACGCTACCCGAAAGGGTTATATCTATGAAATACTTTCACCTAGAGTTTATTGTTTGATTTTTTTTCGCCTTTCTATATTGCCTTAGTCTCACCTATACCTGGCCATCCCTCGGCCTGAGCCGGGCTTCGGGCCAGGCCTAACCAAACCCTAGGTAGATAACCTAGGCCCGAGCCCGGCCATCGGACCTAGTTTTCAAGCCCAAGTTTGGCCCGTCAATGAGAAAGCCCGTCGGACCTCGGGCCAGGCCCCTTCCCCAAAACACAAAATAGGCAAGCCCAAGCCTGTCCCAACGTGTTCTTCTGGCTCAAAATTCAGGCCCAGGCCTGGCCTGTGAGCAAGACCAAGCCGGGTTGGGTCGGGCTTTTTTGGGCCAGCCGGGCCAGGTATCCCATGGCCAGGTACAGTCTTTTTTTTCGAGAGTACGCCAAGAGCGTACCATAGCTTTATAGAAGGTAGAAAGGATATGTACAAGAGATTAAGTGTTAGTTAGATGCCACAAACGACATCCAACACAACCTCCACTCCACTCATACTATGGACTACTCACAAAGATGTTGCACTCCGCTAACTCCGGCTTTCGCCCACACACTAAGCTCTTGAAAAATGAAATCAACCGTGCCCAACTCATTCCTCACAACCCCACTACCAAACACTCTAGTGTTGTGTTGCTTCCAAAGGCACCAAGCGATGAGCTTCACGATGGAGTCAAAACCAGATCTGGAGGCCTTGTCCAATCTCTTCCTCAGCCTACACCACCACTCCTCCAAGGTCTCCTGGTTGGAAGGTAGGAGTGTCAGACTTATCCACAGTCTGGAAAAGCAAAGAAACCAGACCTTCCTCGCGTACACACATTGCATCAGGATGTGATCCACCGCATCTTCCTCTTGCTCGCATAGATAACAAGGTGACCTTTCGTCCAGCAATCCATGCCTCAGTCTCCTATCTGTTGTCCATAAGCGATACTACACCGCCAGCCATATGAACAACTTGCATGCTAGGGGTGACGTGCCTTTCCAAATTGGGCCAGCCGCCCGCATCTCAATGGCTCCCGCACAGAGCATGTTATAGGTCGAGGAGGCTGTATATATCCCTGCCGCATTCCACGCCCAGATTGGCGCGTCCTCCTCATTTGAGATGAGTTGAAAGGTCCCTAGAATTTGCCAAAGTTTGATGAACTGCACTAATCCCTCTGTATTCAGCTCCCCAACAATGTCCTCAGTCCATGAGTGCATCCACATTCCATCTTTGACTATTCTGCGGTTAGCCGTTCGAGTCCTGATTGAAGCTCTTATGATCGGCGCAATTTCCCCAACAGCTCCATTGACCCATCGATCCTTCCAGAACAGGGTCTTCAACCCGTTCCCCACCTTCCACTTAACCAGGCTTCCAAAAGTCGCCTCCACTAGCTTGTCCGACATCAAGTTCAAATCTTGCCAAGGCCTGAGAACATCCGTTCTTTTCAACAATTTCCATCTTAGCTGAAGAGCAATCCCTTGCTTGAATAGATCTATCACTCCAAGACCGACAAGCTTTTTGGGACGACAAACTTTCCTCCAGGAAACCAAGCACATCCCACTATGAATCTCATCCGTTCCTGCCCAGAAGAATGCCCTACAACCTTTATCCACCCTTTCCAGAGCCCACTTAGGAGCCTCGGCCACAATCAAATGGTGAGTTGGCCTTGCTCTCATTACTTGATTTACCAGGATTAATCTGCCAGCCTCGTAACCGTCCCCCTCTGCCATCATGGCAAAATTTTCAATGCCGCATCCACAACAGGTTACCATTCCGATCTGGTGAGGTGCATGATGCTTAGAGCATCTCCAGCTGTTGGCCCCCCAGGGGGCGCCTAAAATCGCCGCCTGGGGGCGAGCCAGCGCAAAAAACGGCCTGGGGGTGAGTTGGTCCCCAGTCGCCGGCCCCAGGTGAAGGAAATATGCCCTAGAGGAAATTATAAAGTTATTATTTATTTCCTCATATCATGATAAATGTTTATTATTCATGCTAGAATTGTATTAACCGGAAACATAATACATGTGTGAATACATAGACAAACACAACGTCACTAGTATGCCTCTACTTGACTAGCTTATTAATCAAAGATGGTTATGTTTCCTAACCATAGACATGTGTTGTCATTTGATTAATGGGATCACATCATTAGGAGAATGATGTGATTAACATGACCCATTCCGTTAGCCTAGCACTTGATCGTTTAGTATATTGCTATTGCTTTCTTCATGACTTATACATGTTCCTGTAACTATGAGATTATGCAACTCCCGTTTACCGGAGGAACACTTTGGGTGCTACCAAATGTCACAAAGTAACTGAGTGATTATAAAGGAGTACTACAGGTGTCTCCAAAGGTACATGTTGGGTTGGCGTATTTCGAGATTAGGTTTTGTCACTCCGATTGTCGAAGAGCTATCTCTGGGCCCTCTCGGTAATGCACATCACTATAAGCCTTGCAAGCAATGTAGCTAATGAGTTAGTTACGACATGATGCATTACGTAACGAGTAAAGAGACTTGCCGGTAACGAGATTGAACTAGGTATTGGATACCGACGATCGAATCTTGGGCAAGTAACATACCGATGACAAAGGGAACAACGTATGTTGTTATGCTGTCTAACCGATAAAGATCTTCATAGAATATGTAGGAACCAATATGGCATCCAGGTTCCGCTATTGGTTATTGACTGAGAATAGTTCTAGGTCATGTCTACATAGTTCTCGAACCCGTAGGGTCCGCACGCTTAACATTACGATGACAGTTTTACTATGAGTTTACAAGTTTTGATGTACCGAAGTTTGTTCGGAGTCCCGGATATGATCACGGACATGACGAGGAGTCTCGAAATGGTCGAGCCATAAAGATTGATATATTGGAAGCCTATGTTTGGACTTCGGAAGTGTTCCGGGTGAAATCGGCATTTTACCGGAGTACCGGGGGGTTACCGGAACCCTCCCGGGGGTTATTGGGCCTTCATGGGCCATAAGGGAGAAGAGGAGAGGAGGCAAGAGGTGGGCTTCGCCCCCTCCCCTCCTTAGCCGGCCGCCCCCTCCCCCTTGGCTCCTTTATATACGGGGGCAGGGGCACCCTAGAACACACAAGTTGATCTACGGATCGTTCCTTAGCCGTGTGCGGTGCCCCCCTCCACCATATTCCACCTCGGTCATATCGTCGCGGAGTTTAGGCGAAGCCCTGCGCCGATAGAACATCATCATCTTCACCACGCCGTCGTGCTGACGGAACTCATCCCCGAAGCTTTGTTGGATCGGATCCCGGGGATCGTCATCGAGCTGAACGTGTGCTGAACTCGGAGGTGCCGTACGTTCGGTACTTGGATCGGTCGGATCGTGAAGATGTACGACTACATCAACCGTGTTGTCATAACGCTTCCGCTTACGGTCTACGAGGGTACATGGACAACACTTTCCCCTCTCGTTGCTATGCCATCACCATGATCTTGCGTGTGCGTAGAAAATTTTTGAAATTACTACGTTCCCAAGAGTGGCATCCGAGCCAGGTTTTATGCGTAGATGTCATATGCACGAGTAGAACACAAGTGAGTTGTGGGCGATACAAGTCATACTGCTTACCAGCATGTCATACTTTGGTTCGGCGGTATTGTGAGATGAAGTGGCCCGGACCGACATTACGCGTACGCTTACGCGAGACTGGTTTCACTGTTACGAGCACTCGTGCTTAAAGGTGGCTGGCGGGTGTCTGTCTCTCTCACTTTAGCTGAATCGAGTGTGGCTACGCCTGGTCCTTGCGAAGGTTAAAACAGCACTAACTTGACGAACTATCGTTGTGGTTTTGATGCGTAGGTAAGAATGGTTCTTGCTAAAGCCCGTAGCAGCCACGTAAAATTTGCAACAACAAAGTAGAGGACGTCTAACTTGTTTTTGCAGGGCATGTTGTGATGTGATATGGTCAAGACGTGATGCTATATTTTATTGTATGAGATGATCATGTTTTGTAACCAAAGTTATCGGCAACTGGCAAGAGCCATATGGTTGTCGCTTTATTGTATGAAATGCAAACGCCCTGTAATTGCTTTACTTTATCACTAAGCGGTAGAGATAGTCGTAGAAGCAATAGATGGCGTAACGACAACGATGCTACAATGGAGATCAAGGTGTCGCGCCGGTGACGATGGTGATCACGACGGTGCTTTGAAGATGGAGATCACAAGCACAAGATGATGATGGCCATATCATATCACTTATATTGATTGCATGTGATGTTTATCCTTTATGCATCTTATCTTGCTTTGATTGACGGTAGCATTTTAAGATGATCTCTCACTAAAATTATCAAGAAGTGTTCTCCCTGAGTATGCACCGTTGCCAAAGTTCGTCGTGCCCAGACACCACGTGATGATCGGGTGTGATAAGCTCTACGTCCATCTACAACGGGTGCAAGCCAGTTTTGCACAGGCAGAATACTCAGGTTAAACTTGACGAGCCTAACATATGCAGATATGGCCTCGGAACACGGAGACCGAAAGGTCGAGCGTGAATCATATAGTAGATATGATCAACTTAGTGATGTTCACCATTGAAAACTACTCCATCTCACGTGATGATCGGTTATGGTTTAGTTGATTTGGATCACGTGATCAATTAGATGACTCGAGAGATGTCTGTCTAAGTGGGAGTTCTTAAGTAATATGATTAATTGAACTTAAATTTATCATGAACTTAGTACCTGATAGTATTTTGCTTGTCTATGTTTGTTGTAGATAGATGGCTCGTGCTGTTGTTCCGTTGAATTTTAATGCGTTCCTTGAGAAAGCAAAGTTGAAAGATGATGGTAGCAATTACACGGACTGGGTCCTTAACCTGAGGATTATCCTCATTGCTGCACAGAAGAATTACGTCCTGGAAGCACCGCTGGGTGCCAGGCCGGCTGCTGATGCAACTGACGACGTTAAGAACGTCTGGCAGAGCAAAGATGATGACTACTCGATAGTTCAGTGTGCCATGCTTTACGGCTTAGAACCGGGTCTTCAACGACGTTTTGAACGCCATGGAGCATATGAGATGTTCCAGGAGTTGAAGTTAATATTTCAAGCAAATGCCCGGATTGAGAGATATGAAGTCTCCAATAAGTTCTATAGCTGCAAGATGGAGGAGAATAGTTCTGTCAGTGAACACATACTCAAAATGTCTGGGTATAATAATCACTTGATTCAACTGGGAGTTAATCTTCCTGATGATAGTGTCATTGACAGGATTCTCCAATCACTGCAACCAAGCTACAAGAGCTTCGTGATGAACTATAATATGCAAGGGATGAACAAGACAATTCCCGAGCTCTTCGCAATACTAAAAGTTGCGGAGGTAGAAATCAAGAAGGAGCATCAAGTGTTGATGGTCAACAAGACCACTAGTTTCAAGAAAAAGGGCAAAGGGAAGAAGAAGGGGAACTTCAAGAAGAACAGCAAACAATTTGTTGCTCAAGAGAAGAAACCCAAGTCTGGACCTAAGCCTGAGACTGAGTGCTTCTACTGCAAGCAGACTGGACACTGGAAGCGGAACTGCCCCAAGTATTTGGCGGATAAGAAGGATGGCAAGGTGAACAAAGGTATATGTGATATACATGTTATTGATGTGTACCTTACTAGAGCTCGCAGTAGCACCTGGGTATTTGATACTGGGTTTGTTGCTAATATTTGCAACTCGAAACAGGGACTACGGAATAAGCGAGCACTGGCCAAGGACGAGGTGACGATGCGCGTGGGAAATAGTTCCAAAGTCGATGTGATCGCGGTCGGCACGCTACCTCTACATCTACCTTCGGGATTAGTTTTAGACCTGAATAATTGTTATTTGGTGCCAGCGTTGAGCATGAACATTATATCTGGATCTTGTTTGATGCGAGACGGTTATTCATTTAAATCAGAGAATAATGGTTGTTCCATTTATATGAGTAATATCTTTTATGGTCATGCACCCTTGAAGAGTGGTCTATTTTTATTGAATCTCGATAGTAGTGATACACATATTCATAATGTCGAAGCCAAAGGATGCAGAGTTGATAATGATAGTGCAACTTATTTGTGGCACTGTCGTTTAGGTCATATCGGTGTAAAGCGCATGAAGAAACTCCATACTGATGGACTTTTGGAATCACTTGATTATGAATCACTTGGTACTTGCGAACCATGCCTCATGGGCAAGATGACTAAAACACCGTCCTCCGGTACTATGGAGAGAGCAACAGATATGTTGGAAATCATACATACAGATGTATGTGGTCCGATGAATGTTGAAGCTCGTGGCGGATATCGTTATTTTCTCACCTTCACAGATGATTTGAGCAGATATGGGTATATCTACTTAATGAAACACAAGTCTGAAACATTTGAAAAGTTCAAAGAATTTCAGAGTGAAGTGGAAAATCATCGTAACAAGAAATTAAAGTTTCTACGATCTGATCGTGGAGGAGAATATTTGAGTTACGAGTTTGGTTTACATTTGAAACAATGCGGAATAGTTTCGCAACTCACGCCACCTGGAACACCACAACGAAATGGTGTGTCCGAACGTCGTAATCGTACTTTACTAGATATGGTGCGATCTATGATGTCTCTTACTGATTTACCGATATCATTCTGGGGTTATGCTTTAGAGACGGCCGCATTCACGTTGAATAGGGCACCATCAAAATCCGTTGAGACGACGCCTTATGAACTGTGGTTTGGCAAGAAACCAAAGTTGTCATTTCTTAAAGTTTGGGGCTGCGATGCTTATGTGAAGAAACTTCAACCAGATAAGCTCGAAGCCAAATCGGAGAAATGTGTCTTCATAGGATACCCAAAGGAGACAGTTGGGTACACCTTCTATCACAGATCCGAAGGCAAGACATCCGTTGCTAAGAATGGATCCTTTCTAGAGAAGGAGCTTCTCTCGAAAGAAGTGAGTGGGAGGAAAGTAGAACTTGATGAGGTAACTGTACCTGCTCCCTTATTGGAAAGTAGTTCATCACAGAAATCGGTTCCTGTGACACCTACACCAATTAATGAGGAAGCTAATGATATTGATCATGAAACTTCAGATCAAGTTTCTACTGAACCTCGTAGGTCTACCAGAGTAAGATCCGCACCAGAGTGGTACGGTAATCCTATTCTGGAAGTCATGTTACTTGACCATGATGAACCTACGAACTATGAGGAAGCGATGATGAGCCCAGATTCCGCAAAATGGTTAGAGGCCATGAAATCTGAGATGGGATCCATGTATGAGAACAAAGTATGGACTTTGGTTGACTTGCCCGATGATCGGCAAGCCATCGAGAATAAATGGATCTTTAAGAAGAAGACTGACGCTGATGGTAATGTAACTGTCTATAAAGCTTGACTTGTTGCGAAAGGTTTTTGACAAGTTCAAGGGGTTGACTACGATGAGACTTTCTCACCCGTAGCGATGCTTAAGTCTGTCCGAATCATGTTAGCTATTGCTGCATTTCATGATTATGAAATTTGGCAAATGGATGTCAAAACTGCATTCTTGAATGGATTTCTGGAAGAAGAGTTGTATATGATGCAGCCAGAAGGTTTTGTTGATCCAAAAGGTGCTAACAAAGTGTGCAAGCTCTAGCGATCCATTTACGGACTGGTGCAAGCATCTCGGAGTTGGAATAAATGCTTCGGAAGTGTTCCATTTAAACAGTGGAGCTATAAGTTGGTGCAGTTCTAAACAAAGCATCGTGGCGGGATCTACATGTGAAGCGGAGTACATAGCTGCTTCGGAAGCAGCAAATGAAGGAGTCTGGATGAAAGAGTTCATTTCCGATCTAGGTGTCATACCTAGTGCATCGGGACCAATGAAGATCTTCTGTGACAATACTGGTGCAATTGCCTTGGCAAAGGAATCCAGATTTCACAAGAGGACCAAGCACATCAAGAGACGCTTCAATTCCATCTGGGACCAAGTCCAAGTGGGAGACATAGAAATTTGCAAGATACATACGGATTTGAATGTTGCAGACCCGTTGACTAAGCCTCTCTCACGAGCAAAACATGATCAGCACCAAGACTCCATGGGTGTTAGAATCATTACTATGTAATCTAGATTATTGACTCTAGTGCAAGTGGGAGACTGAAGGAAATATGCCCTAGAGGCAATAATATAGTTATTATTTATTTCCTCATATCATGATAAATGTTTATTATTCATGCTAGAATTGTATTAACCGGAAACATAATACATGTGTGAATACATAGACAAACACAACGTCACTAGTATGCCTCTACTTGACTAGCTTATTAATAAAAGATGGTTATGTTTCCTAACCATAGACATGTGTTGTCATTTGATTAATGGGATCACATCATTAGGAGAATGATGTGATTGACATGACCCATTCCGTTAGCCTAGCACTTGATCGTTTAGTATATTGCTATTGCTTTCTTCATGACTTATACATGTTCCTATAAATATGAGATTATGCAACTCCCGTTTACCGGAGGAACACTTTGGGTGCTACCAAACGTCACAACGTAAATGGGTGATTATAAAGGAGTACTACAGGTGTCTCCAAAGGTACATGTTGGGTTGGCGTATTTCGAGATTAGGTTTTGTCACTCCGATTGTCGGAGAGGTATCTCTGGGCCCTCTCGGTAATGCACATCACTATAAGCCTTGCAAGCAATGTAGCTAATGAGTTAGTTACGGAATGATGCATTACATAACGAGTAAAGAGACTTGCCGGTAACGAGATTGAACTAGGTATTGGATACCGACGATCGAATCTCGGGCAAGTAACATACCGATGGCAAAGGGAACAACGTATGTTGTTATGCGGTTTGACCGATAAAGATCTTCGTAGAATATGTAGGAACCAATATGGGCATCCAGGTTCCGATATTGGTTATTGACCGAGAATAGTTCTAGGTCATGTCTACATAGTTCTCGAACCCGTAGGGTCCGCATGCTTAATGTTACGATGACAGTTTTACTATGAGTTTACAAGTTTTGATGTACCGAAGTTTGTTCGGAGTCCCGGATATGATCACGGACATGACGAGGAGTCTCGAAATGGTCAAGACATAAAGATTGATATATTGGAAGCCTATGTTTGGACTTCGGAAGTGTTCCGGGTGAAATCGGCATTTTACCGGAGTACCGGGGGGTTACCGGAACCCTCCCGGGGGTTATTGGGCCTTCATGGGCCATAAGGGAGAAGAGGAGAGGAGGCAAGAGGTGGGCTGCGCCCCCTTCCCTCCCTAGTTTGAATAGGACAAGGAGAGGGGGGCGGCGCCCCCCTTTCCTTCCCCTCTTCCTCCTCCTTCCCCCTTCTCCTACTCCAACTAGGAAAGAAGGGAGTCCTACTCCCGGTGGGAGTAGGACTCCCCCTTGGTGCGCCCTCCTTGGCCGGCCGCCCCCTCCCCCTTGGCTCCTTTATATACGGGGGCAGGGGGCACCCTAGAACACACAAGTTGATCTACGGATCGTTCCTTAGCCGTGTGCGGTGCCCCCCTCCACCATATTCCACCTCAGTCATATCGTCGCGGAGTTTAGGCGAAGCCCTGCGCCGGTAGAACATCATCATCGTCACCACGTCGTCGTGCTGATGGAACTCATCCCCAAAGCTTTGCTGGATCGGAGCCCGGGGATCGTCATCGAGCTGAACGTGTGCTGAACTCGGAGGTGCCGTACGTTCGGTACTTGGATCGGTCGGATCGTGAAGATGTACGACTACATCAACCGCGTTGTCATAACGCTTCCGCTTACGGTCTATGAGGGTACGTGGACAACACTCTCCCCTCTCGTTGCTATGCCATCATCATGATCTTGCGTATGCGTAGGAAAATTTTGAAATTACTACGTTCCCAACACCAGGGGCGCCCCCAGACGCGTCTAATTTTTTTTAAAAAAAACCGTTCGACGAAGTTCGATTAAACACGGCTAAATTTCGGCAAACTTTGCATATATTACATGTTCGCGGCTTTTACATAGCAAATATATCTAAAAAAAGAAATCGCCGAACGCGGAGTAGTCGCCGTCATCGCCGCCATCCTCGCCATCGCCGTCGTCGTCGGCCTTCTCCTCCTTGACGCGGTCGTCCCTGCTGGACCCCTGCCCGATGTCGCCATGGCGGAATGGTGGCGGCGGCGGCGGCGCGTCGTCGTCGCTATCGTTGAGGACGACGACTCCTCCTTCTTCGCGGCCCCGGCGGCGCTGCTCGAAGCGTCGCAGGGCGGCGACCTGGCGCTCCCTCTCCATCTTCAGGAAGTCCTTGCGCGCCCATTTCTGGGCCGCCTCGTCGTCGAGCTCCACGTCGCCAGGCTCCGTCTTCACGGCGGGGAGCCCCGGCTCAGTTTACACCGGCGCGAGCCCCGGCTCCGTTTTTGGCTTGACGAAGCGCGGAGGAGCCAACGAGGAGGCGCGCCGACCGCCCTTGTTGATGACGATGCCGGCGCTGCGAGTGCGCCGACCGAGCGGCGTCTCCGCCGCGGGCTCGGCCTTGACGCCGAGCAGCGCCGGAGAGACGAAGGAGTGGGAAGAAGATCGCGATGAGGAGTGCGAGGAGGAAGACGAGGAAGAGACGAACCTCCTGGGCATCCATTGCCCGACGCGTCGGCGGTTGGCCGAGGCCGCCAGGGGAGGGTATGCTAGCGGCGGGTCGTTGCCGCCCTCAAAGTGCGCCAGCACGCCCTCGAGCGTGCGGCCGGGGACGCCCCACCACACGCGGCGCCCCTCGCTGTTCTTCGTGCCGCCCACCACCGGCGCCCCGTTGGTGGACGCCAGCCTCTGCTCCTGATGGCGCTAAAAGTACGCTGCCCACGCCGCGTGGTTGTCGGCGGCGTACCGGGGGAGGGTGAGCTGCTCGTCGGTGAGGGAGGCGTGCACGAGCTCGACCTCGGCGGCGAAGTAGGGGGGCGCCACGGCGTCGGGCAACGGGGGAACGGGCACTCCTCCGTTGCTGAGCCTCCACCCCGTCGGCCCGACGCACATGTCCGGCGGCGCCGGGATGTTGGCCTCGAACAGGAGCCACGACTCCTGTTCGTGGAGCGAGCGGCGGCCGAAGCCATTGGCCGCCGCAGCGTCACCGGGGAAACGTGCGACCATCGGGAGAGGGAGAGGGAGGGCTCGGCGGCGGCGCACGGGAAAGGGAGAGGGAGGGCTCGGCGGCGACGCACGGGAGAGGGAGAGCTCGGCGGCTAGGGCTGGTGTGGCCAGAGGCGAGGGAGGCCACCGGCTTATATAGCCACGCCCGTGTGTACGCATGACGGGAGGGGAGGCGTCGCCGCGCCGCCCCGTGACGCGCCGCCAGTGAGGAATCAATGGCAAGGCTGACCGGCAGCGCTAGCGCGACAGCCTTGGCATTGATTCCCGCGGGAACCGAGGCGATGAGGGCGACAAAGCGCCCGTCTCGCTGACACGGCGGGCCCGCGGCTGCTTCGCGCCAAGACCACTCGCTCCGGTGCCCCCCAATGCGCCGTGTTTGGTCTGGGTCCACCGGTGCTGATTTCGGCTCAGGCCGGCGAAAATCGGGCTCCTGAGGACGCGACTGGACCGTTTTTCGACGCCGGCACGAAAAAATCGCCTGGGAAGGCCGTTCTTGGGGCGCGGCTGGAGATGCTCTTAGTTACAACCCAAGGTACTTGCAAGGAAAGTGATCAATCTTCCACGGTAATGCTGTCCCTTGCCAGGTACAGTCTCACTCTCACGTGTGCGGAGCTGCTCGTCCTCTCTCACTCAGCACAGACTCTCGCATCTGCGACGCCGTCCGTCCCCCGTGCTTTGCGCTCTCTTTCGTCCTCCACCTTCGCTCGCTTCTTTTCTTTTTTCTAGCAGCGCAGCACTGTATGCTAGGGGCAGTTCTCTCACCCACGCATCTTCTCTTCGTCCTCGACAGTCAACATAGCAGAGTCACAGACGGAACAAGTGTGAAAGCCCCGCGCGGCTTTATCCAACAAATATACTAGTCCGTAGGCCTGGCTCCCCCTCTGCCTCCTACGAGCTCCCCCTAGCTAGCTCCCCACCACCACCTCCTATAGCCACCCATGGCCATCACCACCATGTGTCGCCACCCCACCTCCACTCCCCACTTCCCACCCACTCCGCTTCCCCGCCCCCCATTAAGCGCCCGTGAGCTAGCACGCGATCCCCTACCCACCACCGGGCGACGTGCTCCGTCTCCATCACTCCTCGACCGTTGCTCTGTGTCCGCGTTTGCTCTGCGGAGAGGCGCTGCGTCCTCACCTGACGGCGGCCATGATAGGCATCGACCTCAACACCGTGGAGGAGGACGAGGAGGAGGGCGGTCCCTCGGCTGAGCCCCCGAGGGGTACGGTGTGCCTAGAGCTGTGGCACGCGTGCGCCGGCCGCGTGGGGTCGCTGCCTCGGAAGGGCAGCGCCGTCGTGTACCTGCCGGAGGGCCACCTCGAGCACATCGGGGAGGTGGCGGGCGCGGTGCCGCCCCATGTGTTCTGCCGAGTCGTCGATGTCAATCTCCAGGTGCGTGCGCGAGCGGCCTGGTGCTCGTGCTGTACGGTGTACACAATGTGTTCGAGGTATTAACTGAGAGAGCGTGCTCCCTGCAGGCGGACCCTGCGACGGACGAGGTGTACGCGCAAGTTTCCCTCGTGGTCGACGACGAGGTACCAGTACCACTGATCTGAATATGCCAGTAATGATAGCATCGGACATGGTCAATATGAGCTGAACGATCAAAGGTCTGCGCGTCGGTGATGGTTGCAGGAAGCCAAGAGGCGGATGCGCCCAGGGGAGAGCGAGGAAGCTTGCGAAGGTGACGGCGAGGACACCGATGCCGCGAAGCGCCGAGCGCGCATGCCCCACATGTTCTGCAAGACGCTCACGGCTTCCGACACCAGCACGCACGGGGGCTTCTCCGTGCCGCGCCGTGCCGCCGAGGACTGCTTCCCGCCTCTGGTACATGGCGTTGGTGATGAAGTGATGTTGTCGCCTCGAATTGACTTGGTACTGGTAGTAGTGACTTTTTTGCTTGGCGTCTGCAGGATTACAACCTGCAGAGGCCGTCCCAGGAGCTTGTGACCAAGGATCTGCACGGCACCGAGTGGAGGTTCCGACATATCTATCGAGGTACTGCAACAGCGATTCACTGGCTTATTGCTTATAGCTCAGGTTCAGAGTATGTGTTAGGCTGGGGATCCACCTACAGGCTACAGCTGCCCACCTGAGATATATATAGAATGCTAGTACGACATATCATGATGTGTTAGTGTTATAGAGATGGCTTATTTAGATGTGTATAACCAGACAACAGTGAAGATTGTTGGTCATCTGCATTTGCTTTCGTTCATGAGGTAGTCTTTTGGCTATAATTTACCGTTACAGCCATTGTTAATATGAAGACCATTGGGATTTGAAGAAACCCTGAGAAAATTTGTGGTCCCGAGTGGCTAACAAGGTCTGCTCCCAACTGTTACAGGCCAGCCACGGAGGCACCTTTTAACCACCGGATGGAGTGCATTTGTCAATAAAAAGAAGCTTGTCTCTGGGGATGCAGTGTTGTTCCTTCGGTAACGATTTATACTCACGATGCCATTCATTGGAACTTACTCTAGCTTCCCTTCGGCAATGATTTCTTATTCTCGTCCAGAGGTGAAGATGGAGTGCTCCAATTGGGAGTGCGCCGAGCTGCTCAGCTAAAAAATGTATCTCCTTCTCCTGCACTTTTTAACCAGGACTCAAGTCTTAGTAGTCTCGGTAATGTTGCCCATGCTGTGGCTGTGAAAAATATTTTTCACATCTACTACAATCCCAGGTACTTTGCTGATTGTTTTCATAACCGTCTCAATTGCCTGTATTAATTAAGGTCGTACAAGTCGCTTCCTCTCCTTCTCTCAACCATAATAAGAAAAGGTTGGACTAATGCACAGTTATAGTGTTCTCCTAGAAAAAGTTAGACACGTAGGCAACCATAATAAGAAAAGGTTAAATCAATACACAGTTCTAGTGTTTTCCTTGAACAAGTTGTACATGTTGGCGCCCATAATAAGAAAAGGTTGGGCGAATCAGTTATAGTGTTTTCCTAGAACAAATTATACTTGTCGGCTATGGTACTTAAACTTTACGACTTGTCAGTCCTGTGCTAACTATTTCGAATACTCATTCTTAATACCGTACGACTCATTTTTTTTCAGCACTCAGGTTCAGTTCCCTGGTGAACACAGTTTTGAGTTGCTTCTTGTTCTTTGTTGCTTCCCCCAATCCAACATTTTGTATCTCATCTTATTGGTCTGGCCATCTATGTTTCCTCGTAAATGCTAAATTATCACATTACATGTTACCCTCAAAGGTCATTTAATTGTGGCATACTACACATTTGGGGCAGCCATTCAGATTTGTTTGGTCGTATCTGAATTTGATATTTGGGAATTGACATGTTCTGTTTGTTACTTGTGGACGTTTTCATTATGCTCATTTAGCATTAATTCAACTATTTTGAAAGCGCTCTATCCCATTGTTAACTAAAATAAAGAAAGAAATAGAATTTCATCAGCACCCTGTTCAGATAGATAATGTAGATTGGTAATAATTTGCTTTGATTCTCATAATATTTGTGCATTTCTCCTGTGCAACTTGGACAGTTCATTTGTATTGAATAAGTTCATTGGACTTGACAGGTTATGTGAGTCTGAGTTCATTGTACCATATTGGAAGTTCATGAGAAGCTTCAGTGAACCTTTTTCTGTTGGAATGAGGTTCAAAATGAAATACGAAAATGAAGATGCTTCAGAAAGAAGGTATGGTGCAATAGTGAAAAATTTCCTCTGGTTGGGTTCACAATGCCATAACTATTCTTGTTTTTCAGGTCAACTGGGATAATAACTGGGAGTAGAGAGTCAGACCCGAAGTCGCATGGTTCGAAGTGGAAATGTTTGGTGGTATGTTCTGCTTTTTCCTGCTTGACACATCAGATATGCACCAATGTTGGTATCGATGCATGTGCATAGTACTCTATAGGTGTATGACCATCTATCTTTATTAATTAAATGCAACAAATGCATTGTGGTTCTCTGTCTTGGATTTGAGCATTTTGTGTTATGTGTAACTTTTCATCAGTTGGCGAATTACAGTATGCCCAGCTTGAATTTTGAATAGATGCTGGTCATTTCAAAGCATTAAGGGCCAAAGAAATCCTGTAGTTTCATTTCTGGAAAATAATATAAATGTCTGAAGAAAAGTGAAGCATTGCCCGTTTCTCCTAATCAAGATTACTACATTAGAATATACCCTCATTAAGTTCCAATGTTTGCACTAATCCACACAACTGCGGATTACTAGTAAGAGGAGCAGCATAACAGAGTAGAAGTATAGTGCACGCAAAGATACAATTCATACCGCAGCCGGGGATGCAGGCGGACGCGTCTGCGCTGTCCGCATCTGTCCGCGTAGTCGAAATTGCAATAATCCTCATTACTTTAATAATCGTGTTAGTTTAATTTACCTGTTTGCAGATGGTTGCGGACACCGTCCGCTTGCATCCCTAACGGCAGCTACTCAATTGTATACTTGTCCTACTCCTTGATTAACTATTGGAGCTTGTGCTCTTAGTTTTTTATTTTGGTTTGAACCAAGGGCGGTGTTTTGGTAACCAGGGTCATCTACACCCGTCCATGTATAGTAAAAAATAGCAAAAGAATTCAAAAAAAATCTTCTTTTTGGCATCCAAAATGCTCGGGGGCACTAGGGGCATGCAAAATTGCCTGAACATATGACGTTTGAGGAGCTCTAGACAAAAAAAATGGCTCTCACAGAAACTTTGAAAGAAGGCACTTTGGAGAACTGTTTTTTTCTAGACCTCCTTGGATGTCATTTTACCATGAAAATTTGCATGCTACTAGTGAGCCCTCATCTTTGGATTACTGGGTTTGAACCATGCTATAATAGATCATAGTAGAAAGAGTTCTGAATGTCCATATAACGACTGCCAAACATTTGTATATATGCTATTAATCGAGTAGGATGCATCTAATTTAGCTGAAACCGAGCTTCCATAAAATATTCGCAGAAATTCTTTGTCATAAATGAAATCAGCATTTTTACCTTTTTCAAGTCAACGTGATCAGAAATTCCCGATGGCGGAACAAGGTTGAAACCTTGCAATATACTATGTTTAATGTCCCATGGCAAATTTCTCACAAGGATATGTGAACCCTGGAATTTAGCATTGTACTAGTTGGTTTCCAGGATTGCATAGGATGTAAATTTAGAACCATATTTGCATGCCATGTTGAACAAGGAATCTTAGTCATTTACTTTATCTGTTCTCATTAGATTCCTTGTCCTTAAATCATGTTTGAGCATTGTGTTCACTGATGGAAAACTTGATAGGTGAGATGGGACGATGACGTAGAGTGCCGTCGGCCTAATAGGGTATCTCCTTGGGAGATTGAACTTACTGGATCGGTTTCGGGATCTCATCTGTCCTCTCCCCATTCAAAACGGCTGAAGCCATGCCTCCCCCAAGTTAATCCAGATATGTTGCTTCCAAGTAGGTTGGGTTGTAAGTGAAAAGATAGTCATTTGATACACTGTTGTGCCCCACTGAACTTTTTTTTAGCCATTTTGGCAGGTGGAAGTGTTTCTTCGGATTTTGCGGAATCTGCCAGATTCCACAAGGTCTTGCAAGGTCAAGAATTATTGGGTTCTAAAACCCATGATGGTACTGCTAATTCAGCTTCTCGGGCGTCTGAAGCAAGAAATTTTCAGTACAGTGATGATCGGAATTGCTCTATCAACATGAGTAACATTCCAGGGGTTCCAGAACTAGTTGCTAGAACCCCGCCTGAAAATCATAGATTTTCCTACCACTGTTCAGGCTTTGGGGAGTCTCAAAGATTCCCAAGGGTCTTGCAAGGTCAAGAAGTGTTTCACCCTTATGGAGGAACTTTGTCTGATGCTGTTATAAGAGGTTCTAGCTTCTGTCAACCTGATGGCAACTGTACATCTGGTGCAACATATAAGTGGCTTACGTCACAGGGATGCGATTATAGTGGGCCAGTAACACTAGCAATGCCTCAAGCATCCTCTCCATTATCTGTGCTAATGTTCCCTCAAACTAGTTCCAAGATACATGGCTTTGAATACGTATGCAGAAGCCTGGATAAGGATGATAATATTAGACATGTTACTGTCAACGCTACTCAAGATATGGGAAGAACCAGTCATACATTACCTCTCTGGCCTCATCTTGTTTCAGGCAAAGCAATAGCTAGTTGTACTGGAACTAAAAAGTTGCACTCCATCAGCAGTGCAGAGCATGAACCAAATGACAAGGATGTTCACACAAATGGCTGCAAAATCTTTGGTATCTCTTTGACTCAGAAGGTTCGAGTATGCAATGAAGTGGAATGTAGCAGTGCGAATTGTGATTTCCAGCCTTTAAAGCCACAAATGTCAAAATCGCTAGGCAACAATTGTGCTACTGTAAGTTCTTCATGCATACTTTTTTGGCAGCTTCTTGATGCAATTGCTTATTAACCGAAATTTTCGCAGGTTCATGAGCAAAGGCCTGCTGTTGGCATGGTGGTTGACCTTTCTGCGGTTGATACGATGATCTGATTCGTCTAAATGTGTCCTGGGAGGAGAAGCGGGGCCTACAGCTTGATTCATGTTTGTGATGTGATACTCAATGATGCAAAACTTCCACCGATTATTTCATCCCTATGTGCACAGTTGGCACCGAGTTCAGTAAACACATCATGGTTGATGAGTTGATGATGCTTATCAAATTTTTAATGCACTTTTAGAATTTGACTTGTTATAACATCTATCTGAAGCTCTCTTTTGAATCATCATTTATGTTGTACGAGCTGCTAGTGTGTTTTTAAGCTGCACGCTATGTATGACTTGTTTGTACTAGCACGATTTAATTTCGAAGAACAGATGCACAGTAGTTCTTATTTGATTAGCACCATTTATTACAAAGTACTCCCGTTTTAAATTACAAGGTGTATTTTTTAAAAAAAGTTAATTTTTGTATGTTTGACCAATTTTAGAATACCAAATTAATATCACTAGATTCATCATATAATATATGTTCATATTTTATTTATTTATTATTATAGATGTTTGATATTTTTCTATAAACTTGGTCAAACATAGATATTTGACAAAATATGCCTTACATTTTGAAGCGGAGGGAGTAGGTCAACGTAGTTCATGTTGGTGTCATACATCTTACCATAAGATTTTGGGCTATGTTATTGTTAAGACATAATCCTTTAGGGTTAACATAAACAGGATCTTGAACTCATGATTAGAACACCTAAACATGATAGAACATGTACTACCTCCATCTGGGTTTATTAGCCCCCCGCTTAATTTGTGCTAAGATTTGACTTGTAAATTTAACTGCTCCCTCTGATCCAAATAACTACAAAGTTATACTAAAGTTGTGTCAATTAATTTGGATCGGAGGAGTAATAAAATGCAAACTATGTGTCATAAAAAATTTATATCATGGAAGACCTTTTTGAAATACAAATCCAACAATATACTTTTTGTAGCATGCACTTTATATTCTATTTGTGATATAGATGATCAAAGTATGACCAAAAAACAGAAGAGGGGGGGGGGGGGACAATAAACCCAGAAGGAGAGAGTAGCAGGTATTGGAGCGCGACCATGTTGGCAACTGTGAGCCTCTCTCTACGCTTGAATTCCCTTACCGTGTTATTTGGTGTCACCCTGTGCGTTCGGTTTATTCGGTTTACATGGTTCGTTTTTCGGTTTATACGGTATTAATACTTTGGTAAATACGGTATGAAAATAAAATACGGTTCGGTTTCGGTATATATCAAATTATTTCGGTATGGTTTCGGTATATACCATAAAAACCAAAGTTGACGCAAATTTGAAAATGACGTAATAATAATTTGCAAATTTATGACTCAAAACACATACTATTTTACACAAATAGTATATGACTACATATATAAATATATATGAATGATTTGATTCATCTATTGATGGTTATGGACGTGCTTAGCATTTTAAAAGGAGAAAAATGACTATGTTATAAGAAAAAATTACGTGCTTAGTAGTGAATTTAACTCATGTACAAGAAAATTGACAACTTCTATGGTTGTTCATCTCAAAAAATATAAATTTATTTTTTACTTCGGTTTATTCGGTTAACCATTCGGTTTTTTGGTATATACCATAAAAACCAAAGTTCAAATCGGTATGAAAAGTTCATACCACACCGAAACCAGACCATAAAAACCATAAAATCGGTTCGGTTCGGTTTATTTTCGGTATGGTTTTTGGTTCGGTTTTCAAATGCACAGAGTGAATTTGGTGACTGCCTTACCGTGTTGGTTGGTTAGATTAAATCTAAGGGAGTCGTTTATTTATATACCAGGCATTAGAGGACTGGCATTATGATCATGTAACTGGTCGGATCGCGAAAAGTTGGTAACGATCACACATGATAACTTTGACGTGATAGTGCTTATCAAGAACTGGTCTTGATCTTTGGAGTGAAAACCTATGGTCTAACCCTAATTGGTTATATATGGCAATGATGACATTTTTTTGTGTCATACCTTGTTGAAGCATTGCTCAGGCTTGATCTTCTGGGTGAAAACTCAAGATGTGGTCATTGATGGTTGGATCTGGCGATGGTCGTGCTTGATTGTTGTTCCCTCATCGAAGGCTTTGCTGTTGGAGAACCTTCCTCATTATACTTGTGATGTCAAGAGATGGTTGGTGTGGATATGGTCGTTTGTAGGTTGTTCTTCACTGTTTTTACGCTTCCGAGTTTTTTAAATCCCACCTAGGTATAGATTCAATTTTGTATGACTTTGCTATTTTCCGATGTGATTTTTATTTGTCTGCGGTGATGTTGGTTTTGTGCATCCTATTAATGCAGAGACCGTGTGTTTACTAATTGTATTTGTATCTCCTTGGTGCTTCATTTTGAGTTAATAAAATCCATACTTTATTGAAAAAAGAACTGAAATCGGGACCATGTTGTTTGTTTAATACCTCGATCGGGACATTTGTGTGGGAGTTTCAACAACCCATTTTGTCTCTTGGTACGTTACGACATTTTGCAACTTTGTCCATTTCTTTATTCTTTTCGACAAACATCATTTTCATTTTTTCTATGTTGTTCTCTGGCATTTTCCCACTCTCCTACACACTACAAAATGCTAGTACTTATTGAATTCATGCTCTATCTAGGCACTCCAAAAGTTTGAAACGTGGGAGAGGGTTGGTCATTCTACTCCACACTTCCCCTAACGTCTATGCTCCTTTGGAGTTATGGCGTGGCAGTGAAAGCGGAGGCATGCCCGTGATTATTTTGTTACATTTTGGAGTTTGAACCATGAACCTCTTGGTTGCAAGGTGTATGCACCTAACCAGTTCATCCCTCAGTCCCAACTATGGGAGAGTTCTGAACATTATACTCCAACAACCCCTCACGCATATGCTTCTTTGGAGTTATGACATGATCTAATACCATATTGTAATTATGCTCCAGCTAGTTGCTTCATCAGCCATGTGGCCCACATCCTTCGGGAAAAAATTAGGTGATTATAGACGAATCCAGCATCGCCAGCCACCACAGTAGGCCATCACGCTGCCCTCATAGTCAAACTATGCGATTGATGTCCTGCAAGTGCAAATGATGTTGTAGCATTTTTGTGATAAGTAAAGTGTTGAATCCACTCGAAACGAAAAGGATGACACTACCTGAAGGAAATATGCCCTAGAGGTAATAATAAAGTTATTATTTTATATTTCCTTATTGATGATAAATGCCTATTATTCATGCTAGAATTTTATTGGTCAGAAACTTAAATACATGTGTGAATACATAAACAAATATCGTGTCCCTAGTGAGGCTCTACTAGACTAGCTCGTTGATCAAAGATGGTTAAGGTTTCCTAACCATGGACATGTGTTGTCATTTGATAACGGAATCACATCATTAGGAGAATGATGTGATGGACAAGACCCATCTGTTAGCTTAGCATAATGATCATTCGGTTTATTGATATTGCTTTCTTCATGTCAAATACATGTTCCTTCAACTATGGGATTATGCAACTCCCGGATACCGGAGGAATACCTTGTGTGCTATCAGACGTCAGAACATAACTGGGTGATTATAAAGATGCTCTACAGGTATCTCCGAAGGTGTTTGTTGAGTTGGCATAGATCAATATTACGATTTGTCACTCGCGTATCAGAGAGGTGTGTCTGGGCGCTCTCAGTAATACACATCATAAGAAGCCTTGCAGGCAAAATGACTAATGAGTTAGTTGCAAGATGATGTATTACAGAACGAGTAAAGAGACTTCCTGGTAACGAGATTGAACTAGGTATAGAGATACCGACGATCGAATCTCGGGCAAGTAACATACATATGGACAAAGGGAATTACGTATGTTGTCATAACGGTTTGACCGATAAAGATCTTCGTAGAATATGTAGGAGCCAATATGGGCATCCAGGTTTTGCTATTGGTTCTTGACCAGAGAGGTGTCTCGGTCATGTCTACATAGTTCTCAAACCCGTAGGGTCCGCACGCTTAACGTTCGTTGATGATATAGTATTATATGAGTTATGTGATTTGGTGACCGAATGTTGTTTGGAGTCCCGGATGAGATCACGGACATGACGAGGAGTCTCAAAATGGTCGAGATGTAAAGATTGATATATAGGACGATGGTATTCGTGTTGGGAAACCTAGCATGCAATTTCAAAAAAAAAATCTTACGCTCACGCAAGTTCTATCTAGGAGATGCATAGCAACGAGGGGGAAGAGTGTGTCTGCGTACCCTCGTAGACCGTAAGCGGAGGCGTTTATCAACGCGGTTGATGTAGTCGTACACCTTCACGATCCGTCCCGATCAAGTACCGAAAGTACGACACCTCCACGTTCAGCACACGTTCAGCTCGATGACGTCCTCGCCTTCTTGATCCAGCAAGACGGGCAAAGTAGTAGATGAGTTTCGGTAGCACGACGGCGTGGTGACGGTGTTGGTGAAGAACAATCTTCGCAGGACTTCGCCTAAGCACTACGGAAACTATGACGGAGGATAAACTATAGGGGACAGGGTTGCCGGCACACAACTTGGTGAATCTTGATGTGTCTTGGGTGCTAGCCCTGCCCCTCTATTTGTATGTTGAGCCTTGGGGTCGAAACTTGGAGTAAAAGCCTCCTCAAAGTCGATTTTACCCAAAAGGCAAGAGTCCTTCTCGGACTCCAGGACCAGACGCCAGGGTTTCCGGCGTCTGGACCCAGACGCCAGGGACCATGGTGTTTGGCCCTTGGACTCCACAAAACTTCCATTTGCGCTTTCCAAAAACCTTGTATTCTTTCCCCTTTGGCCCAAATAAAGTGTTCTCGTACGCAAACATTTCGGGAAACATCCGGAACCCCTTCCGGTGAATTTCGGAACCCTTACGGAGACCAAAACACTATTATCCCATATATCAATCTTTACCTCCGGACCATTCCAGAGCTCCTCATCATGTCCGTGATATCATCTGGGACTCCGAACAACAATCAGTCACAAACATACATAACTCATATAACACTATATCGTCAGCGAACGTTAAGCGTGCGGACCCTACGGGTTCGAGAACTATGTAGACATGACCAAGACACCTCTCTGGTCAATAAACAATAGCGGAACCTAGATGCTCATATTGGCTCCTACATATTCTACGAAGATCTTTATCGGTCGAACCATTATGACAACATACGTTATTCCCTTTGTCATCGGTATGTTACTTGCCCGAGATTCAATCATCGGTATCTTCATACCTAGTTCAATCTCGTCACCGACAAGTCTCTTTTCTCGTTCCTTAATGCATCATCCTGCAACTAACTCACTAGTTACTTTGCTTGCAAGGCTGCTTATGATGTGCATTATCGAGAGGGGCCAGAGATACCTCTCCGATACTCAGAGTGACAAATCCTAATCTCGATCTATGCCAACCCAACAAACACCTTCGGAGATACCTGTAGAGCATCTTTATAATCATTCAGTTACATTGTGACGTTTGATAACACACAAGGCATTCCTCCGGTATCCGGGAGTTGCATAATCTCATAGTCGGAGGAATATGTATTTGACATGAAGAAAGCAATAGTAATAAAACTGAATGATCACAATGCTAAGCTAAACAATGGGTGTTGGTCCACCACATGATTCTCCTAATGATGTGATCCGTTTATCATGACAACACATGTCTATGGTTAGGAAACTTAACCATCTTTGATCAACGAGCTAGTCTAGTAGAGGCTTACTAGGGACACAATATTTTGTCTATGTATCCACACATGTATCAAGTTTCCGGTTAATACAATTCTAGCATGAATAATAAAAATTTATCATGAAATAAGGAAATATAAAATAACAAATTTATTATTTCCTCTAGGGCATATTTCCTCCAGTCTCCCACTTGCACTAGAGTCAATAATCTAGATTACATTGTAATGATTCTAACACCCATGGAGTCTTGGTGCTGATCATGTTTTTCTCGTGGAAGAGGCTTAGTCAACGGGTCTACTATACTCAGATCCGTATGTATTTTGAAAATATCTATGTCTCCCTCCTTGACTAGATCACGGATGGAGTTGAAGCGTCTCTTCATGTGTTTGGTCTTTTTGTGGAACCTGGATTCCTTCGCTAAGGCAATTGCTCCAGTATTGTCACAAAAGATTTTCATTGGACCCGATGCACTAGGTATTACACCTAGATCGGATATGAGCTCCTTCATCCAGACTCCTTCATTTGTTGCTTCCGAAGCAGCTATGTACTCCGCTTCACACGTAGATCCCGCCACGACGCTTTGCTTGGAACTGCACCAACTGACAGCTCCACCATTCAAAATAAATATGTATCTGGTTTGTGACTTAGAGTCATCCGGATCAGTGTCAAAACTAGCATCGACGTAACCATTTACGATGACTGTTTTTCACCTCCAGAAACGAGAAACATACCCTTGGTCCTTTTCAGGTACTTCAGGATATTCTTGACCACTGCCTAGTGATCCACTTCTGGATTACTTTGGTACCTCCCTACCAGACTTATGGCAAGGCACACATCAGGTGTGGTACACAACATAACATACAAGATAGAACCTATGGCTGAGGCATAGGGAATGACTTTCATTTTCTCTCTATCTTCTGCAGTGGTCGGGCATTGAGTTTCACTCAATTTCGCACCTTGTAACACAGGCAAGAACCCTTTCTTTGATTGATCCATTTTGAACTTCTTCAAAACTTTATCAAGGTATGTGCTTTGTAAAAGTCCTATTAAGCGTCTTGATCTATCTCGATAAATCTTGATGCCCAATATATAAGCAGCTTCACCGAGGTCTTTCATTGAAAAACTCTTATTCAAGTATCATTTTATGCTATCCAGAAATTCTACATCATTTCCAATCAACAATATGTCATCCACATATAATATTAGAAATGTTATAGAGCTCCCACTCACTTTTTTGTAAATAAAGGCTTCTTTGAAAGCCTATATTCAAAGCTTTATAGACAGTAACATTACCATCAGCGTCAGTCTTCTTCTTGAAGATCCATTTATTCTCCATGGGTCGCCGATCATCGGGATAATCCACCAAAGTCCACACTTTGTTTTCATACATGGATCCTATCTCAGATTTCATGGCCTCATGCCATTTATCAGAAACTGGGCTCATCATAGCTTCTCCATAGTTCGCAGGTTCGCCATGGTCTAGTAACATGACTTTCAGAACAGGATTACCGTACCACTCTGGTGTCGATCATGTTCCGGTTGACCTATAAGGTTTAGTAGTAACTTGATCTGAAGTTTCATGATCATCATCATTAGCTTCCTCTCTAGTTGGCGTAGGCATCACGGGAATGGATTTCTCGGATGAGATACTTTCCAAATCAAGAGAAGGTACAGTTACCTCATCAAGTTCTACTTTCCTCCCACTCACTTCTTTTGAGAGAAACTCCTTCTCTATAAAGGTTCCATTCTTGGCAACAAAGATCTTGCCTTCGGATCTATGGTAGAAAGTGTACCCAATTGTTTCCTTAGGGTATCCTATGAAGACGCATTTCTCCTCGTTGGTTTCGAGCTTATCAGGCTGAAGCCTTTTGACATAAGTGTCGCAACCCTAAACTTTAAGAAACAACAACTTAGGTTTATTGCCAAACCACAATTCATACGGTGTCGTCTCGATGGATTTAGACAGTGCCCTATTTAACATGAATGCAGCTGTCTCTAATGCATAACCCCAAAACAATAGTGGTAAATCGGTAAGAGACATCATAGATCGCACCATATCTAATAAAGTACGGTTACGACGTTCGGACACACCATTACGCTATGGTGTTCCAGGTGGCGTGAGTTATGAAACTATTCCACACTGTTTTAAATGAAAGCCAAACTCGTAACTCAAATATTCGCCTCTGCGATCAGATCGTAGAAACTTTATTTTCTTGTTCCGATGATTCTCCACTTTACTCTAAAATTCTTTGAACTTTTCAAATGTTTTAGAGTTGTGTTTCATTAAGTAGATATACCCATGTCTGCTCAAATCATCTGTGAAGGTCAAAAAATAGCGATACCCGCCGCAAGCCTCAACACTCATTGGACTGCATATATCGGTATGTATTATTTCCAATAAGTCATTGGGTCACTCCATTGTTCCGGAGAACGGAGTCTTAGTCATCTTGCTCATGAGGCATGGTACACAAGTATCAAATGATTCATAATCATTTGATTCCAAAAGTCCATCTGCATGGAGTTTCGTCATGTGTTTTAAATCAATATGACCTAAATGGCAGTGCCACAAATATGTTGCACTATCATTATCAACTCTGCATCTTTTGGCATCAATATTATGAATATGTTTACAATCAAGATTCAAAATAAATAGACCACTCTTCAAGGGTGCATGACCATAAAAGATATTACTCATATAAATAGAACAACCATTATTCTTTGATTTAAATGAATAACCATCTCGCACCTAAACAAGATCCATATATAATGTTCATGCTCAACGCTGGCACCAAATAAAAATTATTCAGGTCTAAAACTAATCTCGAAGGTAGATGTAGAGGTAGCGTGCCGACGGCGATCACATCGACCTTGGAACCATTCCCTACGCGCATCGTCACCTCGTCCTTAGCCAATCTTCCTTTAATCCGTAGTCCCTGTTTCGAGTTACAAATATGAGCAACCGAACCGGTATCAAATACACAGGCACTACTACGAGCATTAGTAAGGTACACATCAATAACATGTATATCAAATATACCTTTGTTCACTTTTCCATCCTTCTTATCCGCCAAATATTTGGGGCAGTTCCGCTTGCAGTGACTAGTCGCTTTGCAGTCGAAGCACTCAGTTCAGGCTTGGGTCCAGCTTTCGGTTTCTTCCTGGGAGTGGCAACTTTCTTGCCATTCTTCTTGAAGTTCCCCTTCTTTCCCTTACCTTTTTTCTTGAAACTAGTGGTCTTGTTAACCATCAACACTTGATGCTCCTTCTTGATTTCTACCTTCGCAGCTTTGAGCATTGCGAAGAGCTCAGGAATAGTCTTCTCCATCCCTTGGATATTATAGTTCTTCACGAAGCCTGTGTAGCTCGATGGCAGTGATTGGAGAACTTTGTCAATAACACTATCATTTGGAAGATTAACTCCCAGTCGAGTTAAGTGATTATGATATCTAGACATTTTGAGTATGTGTTCACTGACAAAATTGTTCTCCTCCATCTTGCAGCTATAGAACTTGTTGGATACTTCATATCTCTCAACTCGGATATTTTCTTGAAATATTAACTTCAACTCTTGGAACATCTCATATGCTCCATGGAATTCAAAACGTCTTTGAAGTCCCAATTCTAAGCCATAAAGCATGGCACACTGAACCATCGAGTAGTCATCAGAATGAACTTGCCAGACGTTCAAAACATCAGCATCTGCTCCTCCAGCAGGCCTTTCACCTAGTGGTGCATCAAGGACATATTTCTTCTGTTCAGCAATGAGGATGGTCCTCAAGTTAGGGACCCAGTCCGTGTAGTTGCTACCATCATCTTTCAACTTAGCTTTCTCTAGGAATGCATTAAAATTCAAGGGAACGGTAGCACGGGCCATTGATCTACAACATAGATATGCAAATACTATCAGGACTAAGTTCATCATAAATTAAGTTCAATTAATCAAATTACTTAAGAACTCCCACTTAGATAGACATCCCTTAAGTCATCTAAATGATACGTGACCCAAATTAACTAAACCATGTTCGATCATCACGTGAGATGGAGTAGTCATCAATGGTGAACATCTCTATGTTGATCATATCTACTATATGATTCACGTTCGACCTTTCAGTCTCCAGCGTTCCGAGGTCATGTATGTACATGCTAGGCTCGTCAAGTTTAACCCGAGTATTCCACATGTGCAAAACTATTTTGCACCTGTTGTATGAGAACGTAGAGCCTATCAGACCCGATCATCACATGGTGTCTCAGCACGAAGAACTGTCGCAACGGTGCATACTCAAGGAGAACACTTATAACTTGAAATTTTAGGTAAGGGGTCATCTTATAATGCTACCGTCATACTAAGCAAAATAAGATGCATAAAGATAAACATCACATGCAATCAAAATATGTGACATGATATGGCCATCATCATCTTGTGCTTTTGATCTCCATCTCGAAAGGATCATCATGATCTCCATTGTCACCGGCTAGACACCTTGATCTCCATCATTGCGTCGTGGTTGTCTCGCCAACTATTGCTTCTACAACTATCGCTACCGCGTAGTGATAAAGTAAAGCAATTACATGGCATTTGCATTTCATACAATAAATGAATAAAGAGACAACCATAAGGCTCCTTACGGTTGCCGATAACTTCTACAAAACATGATCATCTCATACAATAACGTTTATCACATCATGCCTTGACCATATCACATCACAAGCATGCCCTGCAAAAAACAAGTTAGACGTCCTCTACTTTGTTGTTGCAAGTTTTACGTGGCTGCTATGGGCTTCTAGCAAGAACCGTTCTTACCTACGACACAAAAACCACAATGGTAATTTATCAATTTTGTTGTTTTAACCTTCAACAAGGACCGGCCGCAGTCAAATTCGACTCAACTAAAGTAGGAGAAACAGACACCTGCCAGTCACCTTTATGCAAAACTAGTTGCATGTCTATTGGTGGAACCGGTCTCATGAACATGGTCATGTAAGGTTGGTCCGGGCCACTTCATCCAAGAATACCGCCGAATCAAAATAAGACATTGGTGGTAAGCAGTATGACGATCACCGCCCACAACTCTTTGTGTTCTACTCGTGCATATCATCTATGCATAGACCTGGCTTGGATGCCACTGTTGGGGAATGTAGCATGCAATTTCAAAAAAAATCCTACGCTCATGCAAGATCTATCTAGGAGATGCATAGCAATGAGGGGGAAGAGTGTGTCTACGTACCCTCGTAGACCGTAAGCGGAAGCGTTTATCAACATAGTTGATGTAGTCGTACACCTTCACGATCCGCCCCGATCGAGTACCGAACGTACGACACCTTCGCGTTTAGCACACGTTCAGCTCGATGACATCCTCGCCTTCTTGAACCAGCAAGACGGGCGAAGTAGTAGATGAGTTCTGGCATCACGACGGCGTGGTGACGGTGTTAGTGAAGAAAAATCTCGACAGGGCTTCGCCTAAGCACTACATAAACTATGATGGAGGATAAACTAGAGGGGACGAGGTTGCCGGCACACGGCTTGGTGAATCTTGATGTGTATTGGGTGCTAGCCCTGCCCCTCTATTTATATGTTGAGCCTTGGGGTCAAAACTTGGAGTAAAAGCCTCCTCAAAGTCGGTTTTACCCGAAAGGCAAGAGTCCTTCTCGGACTCCAGGACCAGACGCCAGGGACCGCAAAACTTCCTTTTGCGCTTTCCAAAAACCTTGTGGGCTTTCCCCTTTGGCCCAAATAAAGTGTTATCATACCCAAACATTTCGGGAAACATCCGGAACCGCTTCCGGTGAATTCCGGAAGCCTGCCGGAGACCAAAACACTATTATCCCATATATCAATCTTTACCTTCGGACCATTCCAGAGCTCCTCGTCATGTCCATGATCTCTTCTAGGACTCCGAACAACATTCGGTCACCAACATACATAACTCATATAATACTATATCGTCAATGAACGTTAAGCGTGTGGACCCTATGGGTTCGAGAACTATGTAGACATGACTGAGACATCTCTCTAGTCAATAACCAATAGCGGAACCTGGATGCTGATATTGGCTCCCACATATTCTACGAAGATCTTTATCTGTCGAACCGTTATGACAACATACGTTATTCCCTTTGTCATCGGTATGTTACTTGTCCGAGATTCGATCTCGTTACCAGCAAGTCTCTTTACTCTTTCCGTAATGCATCATCCTGTAACTAACTCATTAGTCACTTTGCTTGCAAGGCTTCCTATGATGTGCATTATCGAGAGGGCCCAGAGATACCTCTTTGATAATCGGAGTGACAAATCCTAATCTCGATCTATGCCAAGCCAACAAACACCTTCGGAGATACCTGTAGAGCATCTTTATAATTACCTAATTATGTTGTGACGTTTGATAGCACACAAGGCATTCCTTTGGTATCCGGGAGTTGCATAATCTCATAGTTGGAGGAATATGTATTTGACATGAAGAAAGCAATAGCAATAAAACTGAACGATCATAATGCTAAGCTAACGAATGAGTCTTGTCCATCACATCATTCTCATAATGATGTGATCCCGTTTATCAATTGACAACACATGTCTATGGTTGGGAAACTTAACCATCTTTGATCAACGAGCTAGTCTAGTAGAGGCTTAATAGGGACACGGTATTTTGACTATGTATCCACACATGTACCAAGTTTGCGCTTAATACAATTCTAGCATGAATAATAAACATTTATCATGAAATAAGTAAATATAAAATAACAACTTTGTCTGCAAGATGGAGGATAATAGCTCAACTACTGAGAACGTGCTCAGAATGTCCAGGTACTACAATCACTTGAATCAAGTGGGAGTTAATCTTCCGGATAAGATAGTGATTGATAAAATTCTCTAGGCTCTATCACCAAGCTGATGTTTGCTAGAACTACAATGGTATTTTCCCATAGAGGAAGGGATGATGCAGTATAGCGACGGTAGGTATTTCCCTCAGTGATGAGACCAAGGTTATCGAACCAGTAGGAGAACCTCCTCACACCATGTAAACAGCACCTGCACACAAATAACAAATACTCGCAACCCGACGTGTTAAAGGGGTCGTCAATCCCTTCTGGGTACGGCGCCTCAAGATAGGCAAATAACGTGAGGTAAAAAGTAGTTGATAGGATAAATAGATCGCGGAACAAATAAATGGCAGCAAGGTATTTTTGTATTTTTTATTTAATAGATCTGAAAACAAATGCAAGAGAAAATATATCGCAAAGGCAAATATGATGAAAAGACACCCGGGAGCCGTAGGTTTCACTAGTGGCTTCTCTCGAGAAAATAGCAAACGGTGGGAAAACAATTACTGTTGGGCAATTGATAGAACTTCAAATAATCATGACGATATCTAGGCAATGATCATTATATAGCTAGGCATCACGTCCTGCCAGCATCTACTACTGTTACTCCACACATCGACCGCTATCCAGCATGCATCTAGTGTATTAAGTTCATGGAAAACAGAGTAATGCAATAAGAACGATGACATGATGTAGATGGGATCCGTTTATCTATTGCGGAGATATAGATCTCATCTTGTTATCCTTAGTAGCAACGATACATACGTGTTGGTTCCCCTTCTGTCACTGGGACCAAGCATCGTAAGATCGAACCCACTACAAAGCACCTCTTCCCATTGCAAAATAAATAGATCAAGTTGGCCAAACAAAACCCAAATATTAGAGAAGAAATATGAGGCTATAAGCAATCATGCATATAAGAGATCAAAGAAGACTCAAATAACTTTCTTGGATAAAAACATAGATCTGATCATAAACTCGAAGTTCATCAGATCCCAACAAACACACTGCCAAAAGACTTACATCATATGGATCTCCAAGAGACCATTGTATTGATAATCAAGAGAGAGAGATGAAGCCATCTAGCTACTAACTACGGACCCGTAGGTCTACAAAGAACTACTCATGCATCATAAGAGAGGCACCAATGGAAGTGGTGAACCCCACCATGACGGTGTCTAGATTGGATCTGGTGGTTCTGGACTCTGCGGTGGCTAGATCAATATTTCTTTGCCTCCGTAGGGTTTCTGGAATATTGTGGTATTTATAGAGCAAAGAGGCAATTCGGGGGGCACACGAGGTGGGCAACACCCACCTGGGCGCGCCTGGGCCTCCTGGCGCGCCCTGGTGGGTGCTGCTCCCCTCGAGCAGTCCCCCAGGTGCTTCCCTGGACCACTGGCTTTCTTCTGGCCCAAAAAATCCTCCAGGAGTCTCGTTTCGTTTGGACTCCATTTGATATTGATTTCTCGCGATGTAAAAAACATGCAGAAAACAGCAACTGGCACTGGGCACTATGTCAATAGGTTAGTACCAAAAAATGATATAAAATGACTATAAAATGATTGTAAAACATCCAAGAATGATAATATAACAGCATGGAACAATAAAAAAATATAGATTCGATGGAGATGTATCACAAGCTACTAGAACTTTATGATGAAGTATAATATGCAAGGGATGACGGAAATGATTCCCGAGCTCTTCGCGATGCTGAAATCGGTGAAGGTAGAAATCAAGAAAGAGTATCAAGTGTTGATGATTAACAAGACCACTAGTTTAAAAGAAAGGGCAAGAGAGAGAAAGGGAAGTTTAATAAGAATGGCAAGAAAGTTGTCGCTCCCACGAAGAAGCCCAAAGCTGGACCCAAGCCTGAAACTGAGTGCCTTAATGCAAAGAAAATGGCACTGGAAGCGGAACTACCCCAAATACTTGGCGGATAAGAAGGATGGCAAAGTGAACAAAGGTATATTTGATATACATGTTATTGATGTGTACATTACTAGTGTTCATAGTAGCCCATGGGTATTTTATACCGGTTCAATTACTAAGTTTAGTAACTCGAAACAGAAGTTGCAGAATAAACACAGACTAGTTAAGGGCGAGGTGACGATGTGTGTTGGAAGTGATTCCAAGGTTGATACGATCTCCATCGCACACTACCTCTACCTTCGGGATTAGTGTTGAACCTAAATAAATGTTATTGGGTGTTTGCGCTGAGCATGAATATGATTAGACCATGTTTATGGTAACACGGTTATTCATTGAAGTCGGAGAATAATTGTTGTTCTTTTTACATGAATAAAACCTTTTATGGTCATATACCCAATGTGAATGGTTTATTGAATCTCAATCGTAGTGATACACATATTCATAATATTGATGCCAAAATATGGAAAGTTGATAAAGTGCAACATACTTGTGGCACTGCCGTTTAGGTCATATTGGTGTAAAGCGCATGAAGAAACTCCATGCACATGGACTTTTGGAATCACTTGATTATGAATCATTTGATACTTGCGAACCATGCCTCATGGGCAAGATGACTAAAACTCAGTTCTCCGGAACAATGGAGCGAGCTAATGACTTATTGGAAATAATACATACCGATGTATTCGATCCGATGAGTGTTGAAGCACGCGGCAGGTATCATTATTTTCTGACCTTCACACATGATTTGAGTAGGTATGGGTATATCTACTTAATGGAACACAAGTCTGAAATATTTGAAAAGTTCAAAGAATTTCAGAGTGAAGTGGAGAATCATCGTAACAAGAAAATAAAGTTTCTATGATCTAACCGCAGAGGAGAATATTTGAGTTACGAGTTTGGCCTTCGTCTAAAACAATGTGGAATTGTTTCACAACTCACGCCATCTGGAACACCACAGCATAATGGCATGTCTGAATATCATGACCGTACTTTATTAGATATGGTATGACCTATGATGTCTCTTACCGATTTACCACTATCGTTTTAGGGTTATGCATTAGAGACAACCACATTCACGTTAAATAGGGCACCGTCTAAATCCATTGAGACGACACCGTATGAACTGTGGTTTGGCAAGAAACCTAAGCTATCATTTCTTAAAGTTTGGGGATGCGATGCTTAGTCAAAAGGCTTCAGCCTGATAAGCTCGAACCTAAATCGGAGAAGTGCGTCTTCATAGGATACCCTAAAGAAACTATTGGGTACACCTTCAACCATAGATCCGAAGGCAAGATCATTGTTGCTAAGAATGAGTCCTTTCTAGAGAAGGAGTTTCTCTCGAAAGAAGTGAGTGGGAGGAAAGTAGAACTTGATGAGGTAATTGTACCTTCTCTCGAATTGGAGAGTAGCACATCAGAGAAATCCGTTCCAGTGATGGCTACACCAACTAGATAGGAAGCTAATATTGATGATCATGAAACTTCAGATCAAGTTACTACTGGACTTTGTAGGTCGAACAAAGCATCTTGCGCACCAGAGTGGTATGGTAATTCTGTCCTGGAAGTCATGTTGTTAGACCATGGCGAACCTACAAACTATGAAGAAGCTATGATGAGCCCAGATTCCGACAGATGGCTTGAGACCATGAAATCTGAGATAGGATCCATGTATGAGAACAAAGTGTGGACTTTGGTGGACTTGCCCAATGATCGACAAGCCATAGAGAATAAATGGATCTTCAAGAAGAAGACTGATGCTGATGGTAATGTTACTGTCTACAAAGCTTGACTTGTTGCAAAAGGTTTTCGACAAGTTCAAGGAGTTGACTACGATGAGACTTTATCACCCGTAGAGATGCTTAAGTCGTCCGAATCATGTTAGCAATTGCCACATTTTATGATTATTAAATCTAGCAAATGGATGTCAAAACTGCATTCCTTAATGGATATGTCAAAGAAGAGTTGTATATGACGCAACTAGAAGGTTTTGTCGATCCTAAAGGTGCTAACAAAGTGTGCAAGCTCCAGCAATCCATCTATGGATTGGTGCAAGCATCTAGAGTTGAATATATGCTTTGATAAGGTGATCAAAGCATATGGTTTTATACAAACTTACGGTGAAGCATGTATTTAAGAAAGTGAGTGGGAGCTCTTTAGCATTTGTGATGTTATATGTGAAGGAAATATGCCCTAGAGGCAATAATAAAGTTATTATTTATTTCCTCATATCATGATAAATGTTTATTACTCATGCTAGAATTGTATTAACCAGAAACATAATACATGTGTGAATATATAGACAAACACAACGTCACTAGTATGCCTCTACTTGACTAGCTTATTAATCAAAGATGGTTATGTTTCCTAACCATAGACATGTGTTGTCATTTGATTAATGGGATCACATCATTAAGAGAATGATGTGATTGACATGACCCATTCCGTTAGCCTAGCACTTGATCGTTTAGTATATTGCTATTGCTTTCTTCATGACTTATACATGTTCCTGTAACTATGAGATTATGCAACTCCCGTTTACCGGAGGAACACTTTGGGTGCTACCAAACGTCACAGTGTAACTGGGTGATTATAAAGGAGTACTACAGGTGTCTCCAAAGGTACATGTTGGGTTGGCGTATTTTGAGATTAGGTTTTGTCACTCCGATTGTCGGAGAGGTATCTCTGGGCCCTCTCGGTAATGCACATCACTATAAGCCTTGCAAGCAATGTAGCTAATGAGTTAGTTACAGAATGATGCATTACGTAACGAGTAAAGAGACTTGCCGGTAACGAGATTGAACTAGGTATTGGATACCGACGATCGAATCTCGGGCAAGTAACATACCGATGACAAAGGGAGCAGCATATGTTGTTATGCGGTTTGACCGATAAAGATCTTCGTAGAATATGTAGGAACCAATATGGGCATCCAGGTTCCGCTATTGGTTATTGACCAAGAATAGTTCTAGGTCATGTCTACATAGTTCTCGAACCCGTAGGGTCCGCACGCTTAACGTTACGATGACAATTTTATTATGAGTTTATAAGTTTTGATGTACCGAAGTTTGTTCGGAGTCCCGGATGTGATCACGGACATGACGAGGAGTCTCGAAATGGTCGAGACATAAAGATTGATATATTGGAAGCCTATGTTTGGACATCGAAATAGTTCCGGGTGAAATCAGGATTTTTCTGGAACACCGGGGGGTTACCGGAACCCTCCCGGGGGTTAATGGGCCTTAGTGGGCCATGAGGGAGAAGAGGAGGGCCGGCCAGGGCAGGCCGCGTGCCCCCTCCCCCCCTAATCCGAATAGGACAAGGAAGGGGGGGCGGCGCCCCCCTTTCCTCTTTCCCTCCCCCCAAGTCCTAATCCAACTAGGAAAGGGGGGGGAGTCCTACTCCCGGTCGGAGTAGGACTCCTCCGACGCGCCTCCTCCTAGGGCCGGCCGCACCCCCCTTGCTCCTTTAGATACGAGGGCAGGGGGGCACCCTTGAACACACAAGTTGATCTACGGATCGTTCCTTAGCCGTGTGCGGTGCCCCCCTCCACCATATTCCACCTCGGTCATATCGTCGCGGAGTTTAGGCGAAGCCCTGTGCCGGTAGAACATCATCATCGTTACCACGCCGTCGTGCTGACGGAACTCATCCCCGACGCTTTGCTGGATCGAAGCCTGAGGATCGTCATCGAGCTGAACGTGTCCTGAACTCCGAGGTGCCGTACGTTCGGTACTTGGATCGGTCGGATCGTGAAGTCGTACGACTACATCAACCGCGTTGTCATAACACTTCCGCTTACGGTCTACGAGGGTACATGGACAGTACTCTCCCCTCTCGGTGCTATGCCATCACCATGATCTTGCGCGTGTGTAGGATTTTTTTTGAAATTACTACGTTCCCCAACTGTGGCATCCGAGCCTGGTTTTATGCGTAGATATCATATGCACGAGTAGAACACAAGTGAGTTGTGGGCGATACAAATCATACTGCTTACCAACATGTCATACTTTGGTTCGGCGGTATTGTGAGATGAAGCGGTCCGGACCGACATTACGCGTACGCTTACGCTAGACTGGTTTCACCGTTACGAGCACTCGTGCTTAAAGGTGGCTGGCGGGTGTCTGTCTCTCTCACTTTAGCTGAATCGAGTGTGGCTACGCCCGATCCTTACGAAGGTTAAAACAGCACTAACTTGACGAACTATCATTGTGGTTTTGATGCGTAGGTAAGAACGGTTCTTGCTAAGCCCGTAGCAGCCACGTAAAATTTGCAACAACAAAGTAGAGGACGTCTAACTTGTTTTTGCAGGGCATGTTGTGATGTGATATGGTCAAGACGTGATGCTATATTTTATTGTATGAGATGATCATGTTTTGTAACCGAAGTTATCGGCAACTGGCAGGAGCCATATGGTTGTCGCTTTATTGTATGAAATGCAAACGCCCTGTAATTGCTTTACTTTATCACTAAGCGGTAGCGATAGTCGTAGAAGCAATAGATGGTGTAACGACAACGATGCTACGATGGAGATCAAGGTGTCGCACCGGTGACGATGGTGCTTTGAAGATGGAGATCACAAGCACAAGATGATGATGGCCATATCATATCACTTATATTGATTGCATGTGATGTTTATCCTTTATGCATCTTATCTTGCTTTGATTGACGGTAGCATTTTAAGATGATCTCTCACTAATTATCAAGAAGTGTTCTCCCTGAGTATGCACCGTTGCGAAAGTTCTTCGTGCTGAGACACCACGTGATGATCGGGTGTGATAGGCTCTACGTTCAAATACAACGGGTGCAAAACAGTTGCACACGCGGAATACTCAGGTTAAACTTGACGAGCCTAGCATATACAGATATGGCCTCGGAACACGGAGACCTAAAGGTCGAACGTGAATCATATAGTAGATATGACCAACATAGTGATGTTCACCATTGAAACTACTCCATCTCACGTGATGATCGGACATGGTTTAGTTGATTTGGATCACGTGATCACTTAGATGACTAGAGAGATGTCTGTCTAAGTGGGAGTTCTTAAGTAATATGATTAATTGAACTTAAATTTATCATGAACTTAGTACCTGATAGTATTTTGCTTGTCTATGTTTGTTGTAGATAGATGGCTCGTGCTGTTGTTCCGTTGAATTTTAATGCGTTCCTTGAGAAAGCAAAGTTGAAAGATGATGGTAGCAATTACACGAACTGGGTCCGTAACCTGAGGATTATCCTCATTGCTGCATAGAAGAATTACGTCCTGGAAGCACCGCTTGGTGCCAGGCCTGCTGCTGATGCAACTGACGACGTTAAGAATGTCTGGCAGAGCAAAGCTGATGACTACTCGATAGTTCAGTGTGCCATGCTTTACGGCTTAGAACCGGGTCTTCAACGACGTTTTGAACGTCATGGAGCATATGAGATGTTCCAGGAGTTGAAGTTAATATTTCAAGCGAATGCCCGGATTGAGAGATATGAATCTCCAATAAGTTCTATAGCTGCAAGATGGAGGAGAATAATTCTGTCAGTGAACACATACTCAAAATGTCTGGGTATAATAATCACTTGATTCAACTGGGAGTTAATCTTCCTGATGATAGTGTCATTGACAGAATTCTTCAATCACTGCCACCAAGCTACAAGAGCTTCGTGATGAACTATAATATGCAAGGGATGGACAAGACTATTCCCGAGCTCTTTGCAATGCTAAAAGCCGTGGAGGTAGAAATCAAGAAGGAGCATCAAGTGTTGATGGTTAACAAGACCACTAGTTTCAAGAAAAAGGGCATAGGAAAGAAGAAGGGGAACTTCAAGAAGAACAGCAAACAAGTTGCTACTCAAGAGAAGAAACCCAAGTCTGGACCTAAGCCTGAGACTGAGTGCTTCTACTGCAAGCAGACTGGACACTGGAAGCGGAACAGCCCCAAGTATTTGGCGGATAAGAAGGATGGCAAAGTGAACAAAGGTATATGTGATATACATGTTATTGATGTGTACCTTACTAATGCTCGCAGTAGTACCTGGGTATTTGATATAGGTTCTTGTGCTAATATTTGCAACTCGAAACAGGGACTACGGATTAAGCGAAGATTGGCTAAGGACGAGGTGACGATGCGCGTGGGAAATGGTTCCAAAGTCGATGTGATCGCAGTCGGCATGCTACCTCTACATCTACCATCGGGATTAGTTTTAGACCTAAATAATTGTTATTTGGTGCCAGCGTTGAGCATGAACATTATATCTGGATCTTGTTTCATGCGAGACGGTTATTCATTTAAATCAGAGAATAATGGTTGTTCTATTTATATGAGTAATATCTTTTATGGTCATGCACCCTTGAAGAGTGGTCTATTTTTATTGAATCTCGATAGTAGTGATACACATATTCATAGTGTTGAAACCAAAAGATGCTGAGTTGATAATGATAGTGCAACTTATTTGTGGCACTGCCGTTTAGGTCATATCGGTGTAAAACGCATGAAGAAACTCCATACTGATGGGCTTTTGGAATAACTTGATTATGAATCACTTGGTACTTGCGAACCGTGCCTCATGGGTAAGATGACTAAAACGCCGTTCTCCGGAACTATGGAGCGAGCAACTGATTTGTTGGAAATCATACATACTGATGTTTGTGGTCCAATGAATGTTGAGGCTCGCGGCGGGTATCGTTATTTTCTCACCTTCACAGATGATTTGAGCAGATATGGGTATATCTACTTAATGAAACACAAGTCTGAAACATTTGAAAAGTTCAAAGAATTTCAGAGTGAAGTGGAAAATCATCGTAACAAGAAAATAAAGTTTCTACGATCTGATCGTGGAGGAGAATATTTGAGTTACGAGTTTGGTTTACATTTGAAACAATGCGGAATAGTTTCACAACTCACGCCACCCGGAACACCACAACGAAATGGTGTGTCCGAACGTCGTAATCGTACTTTACTAGATATGGTGCGATCTATGATGTCTCTTACTGATTTACCGCTATCGTTTTGGGGTTATGCTTTAGAGACGGCCGCATTCACGTTAAATAGGGCACCATCAAAATCCGTTGAGACGACGCCTTATGAACTATGGTTTGGCAAGAAACCAAAGTTGTCGTTTCTTAAAGTTTGGGGCTGCGATGCTTATGTGAAGAAACTTCAACCAGATAAGCTCGAACCTAAATCAGAGAAATGTGTCTTCATAGGATACCCAAAAGAGACTATTGGGTACACCTTCTATCACAGATCTGAGGGCAAGATTTTCGTTGCTAAAATCGGATCCTTTCTATAGAAGGAGTTTCTCTCGAAAGAAGTGAGTGGGAGGAAAGTAGAACTTGATGAGGTAACTGTACCTGCTCCCTTATTGGAAAGTAGTTCATCACAAGAACTGGTTCCTGTGACAACTACACCAATTAGTGAGGAAGCTAATGATATTGATCATGAAACTTCAGATCAAGTTTCTACTGAACCTCGTAGGTCTACCAGAGTAAGATCCGCACCAAAGTGGTACGGTAATCCTATTCTGGAAGTCATGTTACTTGACCATGATGAACGTACGAACTATGAGGAAGCGATGATGAGCCCAGATTCCGCAAAATGGCTAGAGGCTATGAAATCTGAGATGGGATCCATGTATGAGAACAAAGTTTGGACTTTGGTTGACTTGCCCGATGATCGGCAAGCCATTGATAATAAATGGATTTTTAAGAAGAAGACTGATGCTAATGGTAATGTAACTGTCTATAAAGCTCGACTTGTTGCGAAAGGTTTTCAACAAGTTCAAGGGGTTGACTACGATGAGACTTTCTCACCCGTAGCGATGCTTAAGTCTGTCCGAATCATGTTAGCTATTGCTGCAATTTATGATTATGAAATTTGGCAAATGGATGTCAAAACTGCATTCTTAATGGATTTTTGGAAGAAGAGTTGTATATGATGCAGCCAGAAGGTTTTGTTGATCCAAAAGGTGCTAACAAAGTGTGCAAGCTCCAGCGGTCCATTTATGGACTGGTGCAAGCATCTCGGAGTTGGAATAAATGCTTTGATAGTGTGATCAAAGCATATGGTTTTATACAGACTTTTGGAGAAGCCTGTATTTACAAGAAAGTGAGTGGGAGCTCTGTAGCATTTCTGATATTATATGTAGATGACATATTATTAATTGGAAATGATATAGAATTTCTGGATAGCATAAAGGGATACTTGAATAAAAGTTTTTCAATGAAAGACCTCGTTGAAGCTGCTTACATATTGGGCATCAAGATTTATAGAGATAGATCAAGACGCTTAATAGGACTTTCACAAAGCACATACCTTAATAAAATTTTGAAAAAGTTCAAAATGGATCAGGCAAAGAAAGGGTTCTTGCCCGTGCTACAAGGTGTGAAGTTGAGTCAGACTCAATGCCCGACCACAACAGAAGATAGAGAGAAAATGAAAGATGTTCCCTATGCTTCAGCCATAGGCTCTATCATGTATGCAATGCTGTGTACCAGACCTGACGTATTCTTAGCAATAAGCTTGGCAGGAAGGTACCAAAGTAATCCAGGAGCGGATCACTGGACAGCAGTCAAGAACATCCTGAAATACCTGAAAAGGACTAAGGATATGTTTCTCGTATATGGAGGTGACAAAGAGCTAGTCGTAAATGGTTACGTCGATGCAAGCTTTCACACTAATCCAGACGATTCTAAATCGCAAACCGGATACGTGTTTTTATTAAACGGTGGAGCTGTATGTTGGTGCAGTTCTAAACAAAGCGTCGTGGCGGGATCTACATGTGAAGCGGAGTAAATAGCTACTTTGGAAGCAGCAAATGAAGGAGTCTGGATGAAGGAGTTCATTTCCGATCTAGGTGTCATACCTAGTGCATCGGGACCAATGAAGATCTTCTGTGACAATACTGGTGCAATTGCCTTGGCAAAGGAATCCAGATTTCACAAGAGGACCAAGCACATCAAGAGACGCTTCAATTCCATCTGGGACCAAGTCCAAGTGGGAGACTTAGAAATTTGCAAGATACATACGGATCTGAATGTTGCAGACCCGTTGACTAAGCCTCTCTCACGAGCAAAACATGATCAGCACCAAGACTCCATGGGTGTTAGAGTCATTACTATGTAATCTAGATTATTGACTCTAGTGCAAGTGGGAGACTGAAGGAAATATGCCCTAGAGGCAATAATAAAGTTATTATTTATTTCCCCATATCATGATAAATGTTTATTATTCATGCTAGAATTGTATTAACCGGAAACATAATACATGTGTGAATACATAGACAAACACAACGTCACTAGTATGCCTCTACTTGACTAGCTTATTAATCAAAGATGGTTATGTTTCCTAACCATAGACATGTGTTGTCATTTGATTAATGGGATCACATCATTAAGAGAATGATGTGATTGACATGACCCATTCCGTTAGCCTAGCACTTGATCGTTTAGTATATTGCTATTGCTTTCTTCATGACTTATACATGTTCCTGTAACTATGAGATTATGCAACTCCCATTTACCGGAGGAACACTTTGGGTGCTACCAAACATCACAACGTAACTGGGTGATTATAAAGGAGTACTACAGGTGTCTCCAAAGGTACATGTTGGGTTGGCGTATTTCGAGATTAGGTTTTGTCACTCCGATTGTCGGAGAGGTATCTCTGGGCCCTCTCGGTAATGCACATCACTATAAGCATTGCAAGCAATGCAGCTAATGAGTAGTTATGGAATGATGCATTACGTAACGAGTAAAGAGACTTGCCGGTAACGAGATTGAACTAGGTATTGGATACCGACGATCGAATCTCGGGCAAGTAACATACCGATGACAAAGGGAACAACGTATGTTGTTATGCGGTTTGACCGATAAAGATCTTCATTGAATATGTAGGAACCAATATGAGCATCCAGGTTCCGCTATTGGTTATTGACCGAGAATAGTTCTAGGTCATGTCTACATAGTTCTCGAACCCGTAGGGTCTGCACGCTTAACGTTACGATGACAATTTTATTATGAGTTTATAAGTTTTGATGTACCGAAGTTTGTTCGGAGTCCCGGATGTGATCACGGACATGACGAGGAGTCTCGAAATGGTCGAGACATAAAGATTGATATATTGGAAGCCTATGTTTGGACATCAGAATAGTTCCGGGTGAAATCGGGATTTTTCCGGAACACCGGGGGGTTACCGGAACCCTCCCGGGGGTTAATGGGCCTTAGTGGGCCATGAGGGAGAAGAGGAGGGCTGGCCAGGGCAGGCCACGCGCCCCCTCCCCCCTAGTCCGAATAGGACAAGGAAGGTGGGGGCGGCGCCCCCCTTTCCTCTTTCCCTCCCCCCAAGTCCTAATCCAACTAGGAAAGGGGAGGAGTCCTACTCCCGGTGGGAGTAGGACTCCTCCGGCGCACCTGCTCCTAGGGCCGGCCGCACCCCCCCTTGCTCCTTTATATACAGGGGCAGGGGGGCACCCTAGAACACACAAGTTGATCTACGGAGCGTTCCTTAGCCGTGTGCGGTGCCCCCCCACCATATTCCACCTCGGTCATATCGTCGTGGAGTTTAGGCGAAGCCCTGCGCCGGTAGAACATCATCATCGTCACCACGCCATCGTGCTGACGGAACTCATCCCCGACGCTTTGCTGGATCGGAGCCCGGGGATCGTCATCGAGCTGAACGTGTGTTGAACTCGGAGGTGCCGTACGTTCGGTACTTGGATCGGTCGGATCGTGAAGACGTACGACTACATCAACCGCGTTGTCATAACGCTTCCGCTTACGGTCTACGAGGGTACGTGGACAATATTCTCCCCTCTCGTTGCTATGCCATCACCATGATCTTGCGTGTGCGTAGGAATTTTTTTGAAATTACTACGTTCCCCAACAATATGTGGATGACATATTGGTAATTGGAAATTATATATAATTTCTGGATAGCATAAAAGGATACTTGAAAATAGTTTTTTTCAATGAAAGACCTCGGTGAATTTACTTATATATTGAGCATTAAGATCTATAAGGATAGATTGAAACGCTTAATAAGATTTTCACAAAGCACATGCCTTGACAAAGTATTAAAAATGTTCAAAAATGGGCCAGTCAAAGAAAGGGTTCTTGTCTGTGTTGCAAGGTGTGAAGTAGAGTAAGACTCAAAGCCCGACCACGGCAGAAGATAGAATGAGAATGAAAGTCATTCCCTATGCCTTAGCCATAGGTTCTATAAAGTATGCCATGTTGTGTACAAGACCTGTTGTGTACCTTACCATGAGTTTGGCAAGGGGGTACAATAGTGATCCAGGAGTGGATCACTAGATAATGGTCAAAATTATCCTTAGAGGACTAAGGAAATATTTCTCGGTTATGGAGGTGATAAAGAGTTCATCGTAAAGAGTTACGTCAATGCAAGCTTATACACCGGTCCAGATGACTCTAAGTCTCAATCTGGATACGTATTGAAAGTGGGAGGAATTAGCTAGAGTAGCTTTATGCAGAGCATTGTAGACATAGAAATTTGCAAAATACATACAGATCTGAATGTGGCAGACTTGTTGACTAAACCTCTCTCACAAACAAAACATGATCACACCTTAGTACTCATTGGGTGTTAATCACATAGCGATGTTGTAATGCCCCGAGTCCGATGCGCCAGATGTCTTCCAGTTATTCACGTTGTTGCCATGTCATTTGCTTGCGTGTTGCACTTTGCCATGTCATCATCTGCATTTCATCTGCATGTTTTTCAAAACTTGCATCCGTTCGGGTTCCCCCGGTTCTCTCCGTTGTCTGTTCTGAGCACAGACACACTTGCAAGCGCCTGCGGCAGCTCCCAGTTCATGTTTTGTGAGCCACTGAAAAACTTTCTTGGAATGGGCCAAGATTTGCCGAGTGGCCTTGGTATATCACCGGTAGACCGCCCGTCAAATTTCGTTCCATTTGGAGGACGTTTGATGCCCCAACGGTTAACCGAGTTAACCGAAACCCCCTTCTCTTTGCAGCCCAACACCTCTTCACACATCCCACCTAGCCCATCTAACTCCCCTCCATACTCTCCGCCGTTCGGTCATGATCATGTGGGCGAAAACCGCACCTCATTTGGACTCTCCTAGCTCCCTCTACCTATATATAAGTGCCTCCCTCTCCATTTCCCAGATGAAACCCTAGCCCCGCTCCCCTCACTCCGCCAAACGAAACCCCGCCACCTGAGATGTCCGCCGCCGCGCCCTCGGCCAACCGCAGCCCAACACGTCGCCCCCGCCGGCCCTCTCTCTCCTCCCACCGTGCCAGGCCCGCCGGGCCCGGATCGGGCCCGTGGGGCCCATCCCGCCGCCGCCGCCACACACGGCTGCCCCGCGTGCGCCGCCCCGCGCCCCGCCGCCGGCCATCGCCCGCCGCCGCCTCGCCTCCCCGCGCCGCCTTCCGGCCGTCTAGCGCCGGCCGCCGCCTTCCCCATCGCCGGCGCCCCGAGCGCCTCCCCTCGCCGGCTCCGCCCGCGGCCACCGGAGCTTCAACTCCGGCGACCAGAGCCGCCGCGCCATGGAGGGGCCGGAACTCCCCGAGCTCGCCTTGGGGCTCGCCGCCCCGCCATCTCCGACAAGCCGCCGGCCGCCTACCGCCGCCGTCCGTCTCCCCACCGCATGTCGACCTCGCCAGACTCCTCGCGCGTCGCCGGAGTTCCTCGCCGGAGTTTCCCCGTGCCGGATCTGAGGGAGTGGATCAGATCCACCACTCCCTCCATCCAAACGCGCGTCCCCGCCCCGGATCTCTCCATCCCGCATCGCTCCGTCCACTTCTTTGCGAGGTAGTTTTTTTTGGCGAAGTCCCAAGATTTTTAACTACATGTGTGCATGTTTAAGTGGCTCTAAGTTTGTGCATATTGCTCCGTTTTGCGTTTATAATATGTAAACATGTTCATCTCAGAGTGCTCCTCATGATGGTCTAGTTTGCATTCATGTTCCTGTTCATATTGATGTCTTAATCATCGTTGCAAAACTGCTATATGATATAAACTGCTGGAATCTGCTGATTGTTAACATCATTTGTGCATCTTGTGAGTGCCACAACTTTGTACATGGTGATGCTATGATGATGATCTTGATATGCATATATTCTGCTATTCATGATCTACATGTTGGTGTGCCTGAATTCATGTTAGGGTGCATCTTGATATCTTAATCCCTGTTGCAAAACTGCATGTTGTTGTTAACTGCTGGAAACTGCTGTAACTTGCTGATTTGTCATTTTTGTTGCATTTTGTGTGTGCATCCTATGAGCATGATGTCTACATATTATGGAGATGCTTAGTTGACATGTTTTATTTTCTGTGTTATGATCTACTACGTCATGCGTTTTTATGCCTCATATATGTCCTGTAGCATATGATTTCATTACCATGAACATGTTTATATAATGTTCCAGATTCCTGTTAACTTCATGATGCTATGTTGTGAGCTTATTATTGTTTGAACCATGCCTATTCTGGAGATGCTCCAATTACATGTTTTGTAGTATGCTATGATTACTTTGTTCACATGCCATGGTTGTTAATTTTGGATGTCATATGCCTCTGTTCCATGCTTGCAAACATGCTATCATAATGTTGCTGATTTACACTTGCTGAAACTGTTTCAACATTCAATCTTGTCATGTTGGTTACCACTAATCCACGAGCCATATGTATATGATGCCATGATGTTATTTTATCTTTATTATGTGTACTGTGAGTACATGCCCTTGATTGCTATGTTTACTTGTTGTAGATTGTCTCTTTCTTGCTCTCAAGTTGCATCATATTAACTTTGCTCATGCATATGCTGCTGCGTTATAAAGTTGCATTTTGCATTGATCATATTGGTTTAATCTTGATGCCTATGAACTTGAACCTTAATGAAATTTGAAGTATGTTATCTTTACATGAAGTACATGTCAAGTTTGTGCTCATAAGATTCCTGTAGCATGTTGCTTTGATATTTGCAAAGTGCCTAGTTGTTGTTTTGGGCAGATTGTTGTTATATCTTGTTTGGAGTGTATGTGTTGCACCGTTGCTCCGTTTTGAGCATGCTCCATATGAAACCTGCTTAGAATTGCATGTAGTTTCATCTTATAATGTTGCATCCTTGTGTTGAGAGTGTGTGCTTGATGTTTGATTGCATTTTGCATCAATGCCATATTTAACTTGTTTTGCTCATATCGTCTAGGCCGCAGCTCTGAATTAAATGAACTTTATATGGAACTTGACTAGAACTTCGTGTAGATCATCTTGGTGCATCTTAACTTGCTGTTTAACAACTTGAATATAAGGTTTATCCAGATCTGGACAAATTTCGAAATTTGCATATGACGACTTACCGGATTTATTCTATGTTGTTTCCAGCCTCATTTAAACTTGCTTTGAGGTGTTGTTCTTGTATGCATCATCTCTTGCCATGAGTAGCATCATATAGCCTTGTCATGCGTCATGCTTGGTTGTGCATCATGTCAAGTTTTTTTTGTGTGTTTACCATGTTGTTTGCTTCTTTTCGGTTGTGTTTCTTCTCGATAGTTCCTGTTTCGCTGCGATCGTGAGGATTCGTTCGACTACGCTTGGTTCGTCTTCACCCGTTCGTCTTCTTCATGGACTCGTTCTTCTTCCTAGCGGGATTTCAGGCAAGATGAATGTTAGCCTGGATCTCACTACTATCATTGCTATGCTAGTTGCTTCGTTCTATCGCTATGCTGCGCTACCTATCACTTGTTTCCCAAGCCTCCCAAATTGCCATGTCAGCCTCTAACCTTTTCACCCTTCCTAGCAAACCGTTGCTTAGCTATGTTACCGCTTTGCTCAGCCCCTCTTATAGCGTTGTTAGTTGCAGGTCAAGTTGAAGATTGCTCCTGTTGGACAGGATTATGTTGGGATATCACCATATCTCTTATTTAAATTAATGCATCTATATACTTGGTAAAGGGTGGAAGGCTCGGCCTTATGCCCGGTGTTTTGTTCCACTCTTGCCACCCTAGTTTCCATCATACCAGTGTTATGTTCCTTGATTTTGCGTTCCTTACGCGGTCGGGTGTATGGGAACCCCTTGACAGTTCACTTTGAATAAAACTCCTCCAGCAAGGCCCAACTTTGGTTTTACATTTGCCTAATGATAACCCACAAGTGTAGGGGATCGCAACAGCTTTCGAGGGTAAAGTATTCAACCCAAATTTATTGATTCGACACAAGGGGGGCAAAAGAATATTCTTGAGTATTAGCAATTGAGTTGTCAATTCAACCACACCTCGATAACTTAGTATCTGCAGCAAAGTATTTAGTAGAAAAAGTGGTATGACAATAAAGGTAACGATAGTAAAAGTAATGTTTTTGGGTTTTTGTAGTAGTTGTAACAGTAGCAATGGAAAAGTAAATAAGAGAAGAACAATATATGAAAATCTCGTAGGCAATGGATCAGTGATGGATAATTATGCCGGATGCGATTCCTCATGTAATAGCTATAACATAGGGTGACACAGAACTAGCTCCAATTCATCAATGTAATGTAGGCATGTATTCCGTAAATAGTCATACATGCTTATGGAAAAGAACATGCATGACATCTTTTGTCCTACCCTCCCGTGGCAGCGGGGTCCTAGCGGAAACTAAGGGATATTAAGGCCTCCTTTTAATAGAGAACCGGAACAAAGCATTAGCACATAGTGAATACATGAACTCCTCAAACTACGGTCATCACCGAGAAGTATCCCGATTGTTGTCACTTTGGGGTTGTCGAATCATAACACATAATAGGTGACTATAGACTTGCAAGATAGGATCAAGAACTCACATATATTCACAAAAACATAATAGGTTCAGATCTGAAATCATGGCACTCGGGCCCTAGTGACAAGCATTAAGCATAGCAAAGTCATAGGAACATCAACCTCAGAACATAATGGATACTAGGGATCAAACCATAACAAAACTAACTTAGTTACATGGTAAATATCATCCAGCCCATCACCGTCCAGCAAGCCTACGATGGAATTACTCACGCACGGTGGTGAGCATCATGAAATTGGTGATGGAGGATGGTTGATGATGACGACGACAATGAATCCCCCTCTCCGGAGCCCCGAACGGACTCCAGATCAGCCCTCCCGAGAGAGATTAGGGCTTGGCAGTGGCTTCGTGTCGTAAAACGCGATGAAACTTGCTCTCTGATTTTTTCTCCCCGAACGTGAATATATGGAGTTGGAGTTGAGGTCGGTGGAGGTCCAGGGGGCCCACGAGATGGGGGGGCGCCCCCTGTCTCATGGATAGGGTGTGGGCCCCCTGGTGTATTTCTTTCGCCTAGAAATTCTTATTAATTCCAAAAAGTGCCTCTGTGGATTTTGAGGACATTCCGAGAACTTTTCTTTTCTACACATAAAACAACATCATGGCAGTTCTGGTGAAAATAGCGTCAGTCCAGGTTAGCTTCATTCAAATCATGCAAGTTAGAGTCCAAAACAAGGGCAAAAGTGTTTGGAAAAGTAGATACGTTGGAGACGTATCAACTCCCCCAAGCTTAAACCTTTGCTTGTCCTCAAGCAATTCAGTCGATGAACTGAAAGTGATAAAGAAAAAAATTTACAAACTCTGTTTGCTCTTGTTGTTGTAAACATGAAAAGTCAGCATTCAGGTTTCAGCAAATATTATGAACTAACCATACTCACAATAACACTTAGGTCTCACAATTACTCATATCAATAGCATAATCAGCTAGCGAGCGATAATAATAAAACTCGGATGACAACACTTTCTCAAAATAATCATAACATGATATAACAAAATGGTATCTCGCTAGCCCTTTCTGAGACCGCAAAACATAAATGCAGAGCACCTTTAAAGATCAAGGACTGACTAAACATTGTAATTCATGGTAAAAGAGATCCAGTCAAGTCATACCCAATATAAACCAATAGTAATGAATGCAAATGACAGTGTGCTCTCCAGCGGGTGCTTTTTAATAAGAAGGGTGATGACTCAACATAAAAGTAAATAGATAGGCCCTTTGCAGAGGGAAGCAGGGATTTGTAGAGGTGCTAGAGGTCGATTTTAAAATAGAGATTGAATAACATTTTGAGCGGCATACTTTCACTGTCAACGCAACAACTATGAGATGGCTGTATCTTCCATACTACATGCATTATAGGCAGTTCCCCAACAGAATGGTAAAGGTTTATACTCCCCCAACCACCAACAAGCATCAATCCATGGCTTGCTCAAAACAACGAGTGCCTCCAACTAACAACAGCCCTGGGGAAGTTTTGTTTAATTATTTTGATTTGCTTTGATCTTTTTGGATCATGGGACTGGGCATCCCGGTTACCGGCTCGTGAATGAGGAGCGGAGTCCACTCCTCTTGAGAATAAACCACCTAGCATGGAAGATATAGGCAGCCCTAGTTGTAACATGAGCTGCTCGAGCATACAAAAAAGAATTTCATTTGAGGTTTGGAGTTTGGCACATACAAATTTACTTGGAACGGCAGGTAAATACCGCATATAGGAAGGTATAGTGGACTCATATGGAACAACTCTGGGGTTTAAGGAGTTTGGATGCACAAGCCGTATTCCCGCTTAGTACAGGTGAAGGCTAGCAAAAGACTGGGAAGCGACCAACTGAGAGAGCGACAACAGTCATAAACATGCATTAAAATTAATTCACACCGAATATATACAAGCATGAGTAGGATATAATCCACCATGAACATAAATATCATGAAGGCTATGTTGATTTGATTCAACTACATGTGTGAACATGTGCCAAGTCGAGTCACTCAATTCATTCAAAGGAGGATACCACCCCATCATACCACATCATAATCATTCTAATAGCATGTTGGCACGCAAGTTAAACCATTATAACTCATAGCTAATCAAGCATGGCACAAGCAACTATAATCTCTAAATGTCATTGCAAATATGTTTACTTCATAATAAGCTGAATCAGAAACGATGAACTCATCATATTTACAAAAACAAGAGAGGTCGAGTTCATACCAGCTTTTCTCACCTCATTTAGTCCATCATATATCGTCATTATTGCCTTTGACTTGCATGACCGAATGATGTGTATAATAATAAGAGTGCACTGGCATTGGACTAAGCTGGAATCTGCAAGCATTCAACTCAAAAGAGAAGACAAGGTAATATGGGCTCTAAATTAAATAAACAATCATGCATATAAGAGCCATTAAGCATTTTCAATATGGTCTTCTCGACCCCCAAAGGAAAGAAAAGAAAATAAAACTATTTACACGGGAAAGCTCCCAACAAGTAAGAAGAAGAAGAAGAAATCTTTTTGGGTTTTCATTTTAATTCTACTACAAGCGTGAAAATTAAACTAACTATTTTTTTTTGGTTTTTTCTTAAGGTTTATCAAACACACAAGAAGAAAACTAGGATAATGCAATGAAAGAGCATGAGCACCGACGACTAGTGTGTGAACATGAATGTAAAGTCAGTGAGAAATACGTACTCCCCCAAGCTTAGGCTTTTGGCCTAAGTTGGTTTAATACCAAGGACCGCCTGGCTGATATCCATAAGTGAAACCGGGGTCGTACTGAGATGCAGTGGCAATCGCCTCCTGAGCTGCAGCGTGTTGGCGAGCTGCCTCCGCTCTCCCCTCATGTTCAGCTGCTTCCTCCCTGGTGACAACATATCTTCCTTTTGCTTGATAATCAAAAAGGTAGGGAGCAGGAAGAGTAACATGGACGACGTTGCGTTTGTCATAGATTAGTCGATAATGAAGGAATTGTTCGTTCCTCGCAAGAAATTGATGATTGAACATAGCTTCTTTATCCAAATAAACAGGAGGTAAAATCATATCCCCCTCTCGTGGGGCTATATTAAGATAATTAGCCACACAAGTTGCATAAATTCCTCCAAATAAATCTCCCTTTCTACTATTATTCTGCAACCTACGTGCAACTGTTTCCCCCAAATTATAACCTTTATAACCTGACACAGCACTCTTGAGGACACACAGATCAGGGACACACATGTGACATGCTTCATCCTTACCGTTAATGCATCTACCAATAAAGAGAGCAAAATAATGCATAGCAGGAAAATGAATGCTCCCTATGGTAGCTTGTGTAATATCCCTGGATTCTCCCATAGTAATACTAGCAAGGAAATCTCTAAATTCAGATTTGTGAGGATCATTAATATTACCCCACTGCGGGAGTTTGCAAGCAGTTGTGAAATCCTCTAAATCCATGGTATAAGATGTATCATAAATATCAAATATGACGCTAGGAGAATTACGCGCATAGTTATATTTAAATCTCCGCACAAAAGAATCAGTCAACTGATAGTACTACGAACACTTATCTTGTAAGAAGTCCTCTAGCTCAGCATTACGCACATACGCATCAAATTCCTCCTTGAAGCCTGCTTCGACCATAAAATCATCGGATGGCCACTCACAAGCTCGTATATCCGCGTCCCTCGGCAATTCAACATCTTGCTCACGTATAGCAATCCTGGGCCCTTTCTTCACCGAGGAACCACCTTGGTACATTCTCCTAGACATAATTCTTTTTCTGAAACATTTCTGAAATTTTAGTAACTTCAAAATAAAAGTGAATAAAACTAAACAAGATTGGTAGCGACTACTCCTACAAGTGCCTAGAGCCTATATCATGCATTGGAACTGCTTGGGACCTCAAAAATTTAACATGCAAGCTCAAGAACATGGTCACCTATGCAGCAAAAATTTGCAATGAATAAAGCACTAGAACAAAAACTAATTGGACCAATGGAGGAGTCACATACCAAGCAACAATCTCCCAAAGCAGTTTTGTAAATGGAGCTTTGAGCAAGGAGATCGAAAATCGCAGCAAAACGAGCTAGAACTCGTGCTTGAGCTGGATGGAGATTTTTTTGGGTAGAAGGTGAAGTGTGTGGGTGCTGGCATAAGTGGAGGGGGGCCACCAGGGGCCCACGAGACAGGGGGGCGCCCTATAGGGGGGGGGGCGCCCTCCACTCTCGTGGCCTGGTGCTTGCCCCTCCTGCAATGTTTTCAGTGCCTAAAATCCTCAAATATTCCATAAAAATCATACTAAATTTGCAGGGCATTTGGAGCACTTTTATTTTTAGACTATTTTTTATTGCACGGATAATTCAGAAAACAGGCAGATAATACTAATTTTTCTTTATTTATTCTAAATAACGGAAAGTAAAAAGTAGGTACAGAAGGTTGTGCCTTCTAGTTTCATCCATCTCATGATCATCAAAATGAATCCACTAACAAGGTTGATCAAGTCTTGTTAACAAACTCATTCCGAATAACACAGAACCGGAGAAATTTCGAATAACACTAAGTTACCTCAACGGGGATATGAAAATCCCCAACAATAAGAATATCATACTTTTTCTTGACAGTAGGGAGAGGAAATTCAAAACCTCCAATAATAATAGTTGGAACCTTTCCAATAGAATTGATGCTATGAACTTGAGATTGTTTCCTCGGAAAGTGTACCGTATGCTCACTACCATTAACATGAAAAGTGACATTGCCTTTGTTGCAATCAATAACAGCCCCTGCAGTATTAAGAAAAGTTCTACCAAGAATAATAGACATACTATCGTCCTTGGGAATATCAAGAATAACAAAGTCTATTAAGATAGTGACATTTGCAACCACAACAGGCACATCCTCACAAATACCGACAGGTATAGCAGTTGATTTATCAGCCATTTGCAAAGATATTTCAGTAGGTGTCAACTTATTCAATTCAAGTCTACGATATAAAGAGAGAGGCATAACACTAACACCGGCTCCAAGATCACATAAAGCAGTTCTAACATAATTTCTTTTAATGGAGCATGGTATAGTTGGTACACTCAGATCTCCAAGTTTATTTGGTATTCCACCCTTAAAAGTGTAATTAGCAAGCATGGTGGAAATTTCAGCTTCCGGTATCTTTCTTTTATTTGTGATGATATCCTTCATATACTTAGCATAAGGATTTACTTTAAGCATATCAGTTAAGCGCATACGCAAGAAAATAGGTCTAATCATTTCAGCAAAGTGCTCAAAATCCTCATCATCCTTTGACTTTGATGGTTTAGGAGGAAAGGGCATGGGTTTCTGAACCCATGGTTCTCTTTCTCTACCGTGCTTCCTAGCAACGAAATCTCTCTTATCATAACGTTGATTCTTTGATTGTGGGTTATCAAGATCAACAGCAGGTTCAATCTCTACATCATTGTTTTTGCCAGGTTGAGCATCAACATGAACATTATCATTAACATTATCACTAGGTTCATGTTCATCACCTGATTGTGTTTCAGCATCAGAGATATAAATATCATTGGGATTCTCAGGTGTGTCTACAGTAGGTTCACTAGAAGCATGCAAAGTTCTATCATTTTTATTTTTCTTCTTTTTAGAAGAACTAGGTGCCTCTAAATTATTTCTCTGAGAATCTTGCTCGATTCTCTTAGGGTGGCCTTCAGGATACAAAGGTTCCTGAGTCACTCTACCAGTTCTAGTAGACACTCTAACAGCAAAGTCATTTTTAATATTTAATTCATCAAGCAAATCATTTTGAGCTTTAAGTACTTGCTCAGCTTGGGTAGCAACCATAGAAGCATATTTGCTAACGAGTTTGAGTTCATCTTTAACTCTAGCTATATTATCGCCTACGCATCCTATCTCGAAGGCATTATTCTTTAACTCTCTACCAACATAAGCATTAAAACTTTCTTGTCTAGCCATAAAGTCATCAAATTCATCTAAGCATGGGCTATGAAATTTAGTAGAGGGGCTTTCAACTTTATCATATCTATAGAGAGAATTTACCTTTACTACCTGTGTCGGGTTATCAAGACAATATGGTTCTTCAACAGGCGGTATATTAAGACCATATATTTCTTCAATAGGAGGTAAATTCTTAACATCTTCAGCTTTAATACCTTTTTGTTCCATTGATTTCTTTGCCTCTTGCATATCTTCAGGACTGAGAAACAAAACACCTCTCTTCTTTGGAGTGGGTTTAGGAATAGGCTCAGGAGTTGGCTCAATTGGTTCAGGAATTAGCTCAAGAAGAGTCCAATTATTTTCATTAGTCAACATATTATTCAATAATACTTCAGCTTCGTCGACGGTTCTTTCCCTGAGAACACAACCAGCACAACTATCCAAGTAGTCCTTGGAAGAATCGGTTAGTCCATTATAAAAGATATCAAGTATTTCATTTTTCTTGAGAGGATGATCAGGCAAAGCATTAAGTAATCTGAGCAGCCTCCCCCAAGCTTGTGGGAGACTCTCTTCTTTGATTTGCACAAAATTATATATTTCCTGCAAGGTAGCTTGTTTCTTATGAGCAAGGAAATATTTAGCAGAGAAGTAATAAATCATATCCTGGGGACTACGCACACAACCAGGAGCAAGAGAATTATACCAAGTCTTAGCATCACCCTTTAATGAGAACGGAAATATCTTAAGGATATAATAATAGCAAGACTTCTCATCATGAGTAAACATGGTGGCTATATCATTCAACTTGGTAAGATGTGCCACAACAGTATCAGATTCAAGGCCATAAAAAGGATCAGATTCAACTAAAGTAATAATCTCAGGATCAATAAAGAATTCATAATCCTTATCAGTAACACAGATAGGTGAAGTAGCAAAAGTAGGGTCGGGTTTCATTCTAGCATTAAGAGACTGCTGCTTCCATTTAGCTAATAATTTCTTAAGATCATATCTATCATTGCAAGCAAATATAGCTCTAGCAGCTTCTTCATTCATAACATAACCCTCAGGAACAACATGCAATACATAATCATTGGGAGAACCTTCATCATCACTATCATCAATAATAGCATCCTCAATAATTTCATTCCCCCTAACTCTAGCAAGTTGTTCCTCAAGAAATTAACCTAATAGCGAAGTAGTATCACACACAGAAGTAGTTTCATCATGCATAGCAGAAGTGGCATCATCGATAACATGCGACATATCAGAATTCATAGCAGTAGCAGGTTTAGGTGTCACAAGCTTATTAATAACAGAAGGAGAATCTAGTGCAGAGCTAGATGGAAGTTCCTTACCTCCCCTTGTAGTTGAGGGATAGATCGTAGTTCTGTCGTCTTTCAAGTTCTTCATAGTGATCAACAGATATAAATCCCAAGTGACTCAGAGAATAGATCTATGCTCCCCGGCAACGGCGCCAGAAATTATTCTTGATAACCCACAAGTGTAGGGGATCGCAACAGCTTTCGAGTGTAAAGTATTCAACCCAAATTTATTGATTCGACACAAGGGGAGCCAAAGAATATTCTTGAGTATTAGCAGTTGAGTTGTCAATTCAACCACACCTGGATAACTTAGTATCTACAGCAAAGTATTTAGTGGCAAAAGTGGTATGATAATAAATGTAACGATAGTAAAAGTAATGTTTTTGGGTTTTCGTAGTAGTTGTAACAGTAGCAACGGAAAAGTAAATAAGCGAAGAACAATATATGAAAAGCTTGTAGGCAATGGATCAGTGATGGATAATTATGCCGGATGCGATTCCTCATGTAATAGCTATAACATAGGGTGACACAGAACTAGCTCCAATTCATCAATGTAATGTAGGCATGTATTCCGTAAATAGTCATACGTGCTTATGGAAAAGAACTTGCATGACATCTTTTGTCCTACCCTCCCATGGCAGCGGGGTCCTAGCGGAAACTAAGGGATATTAAGGCCTCCTTTTAATAGAGAACCGGAACAAAGCATTAGCACATAGTGAATACATGAAGTCCTCAAACTACGGTCATCACCGAGAAGTATCCCGATTGTTGTCACTTCAGGGTTGTCGGATCATAACACATAATAGGTGACTATAGACTTGCAAGATAGGGTCAGGAACACACATATATTCATGAAAACATAATAGGTTCAGATCTGAAATCATGGCACTCGGGCCCTAGTGACAAGCATTAAGCATAGCAAAGTCATAGCAACATCAATCTCAGAACATAGTGGATACTAGGGATCAAACCCTAACAAAATTAACTTAATTACATGGTAAATCTCATCCAACCCATCACCGTCCAGCAAGCCTACGATGGAATTACTCACGCACGGCAGTGAGCATCATGAAATTGGTGATGGAGGATGGTTGATGATGACGACGATGAATCCCCCTCTCCGGAGCCCCGATCGGACTCCAGATCAGCCCTCCCGAGAGAGATTAGGGCTTGGCGGCGGCTCTGTGTCATAAAACGTGATGAAACTTTCTCTCTGATTTTTTTCTCCCCGAACGTGAATATATGGAGTTGGAGTTGATGTCGGTGGAGGTCCAGGGGGCCCACGAGATAGGGGACGCGCCCTATAGGGGGGGGCGCCCCCTATCTCGTGGACAGGGTGTGGGCCCCCTGGTGTATTTTTTCGCCCAGAAATTCTTATTAATTCCAAAAAGTGCCTCCATGGATTTCCAGGACATTCCGAGAACTTGTATTTTCTACACATAAAACAACATCATGGCAGTTCTGCTGAAAACAATGTCAGTCCAGGTTAGTTTCATTCAAATCATGCACGTTAGAGTCCAAAACAAGGGCAAAAGTGTTTGGAAAAGTAGATACGTTGGAGACGTATCACCTAACAACCTATTACCTTTCCCTTGGGAGTAATTAACCCGAGGGTCATCTTTATTTTAACCCCCCCGGGTCAGTGCTTCTCTAAGTGTTGGTCCGAACCGAGCAGCCTGCGGGGCCACCTCGGGGAAACTTGAGGGTTGGTTTTACTCGTAGCTTGAATCATCCAGTGTGCCCTAAGAACGAGATATGTGCAGCTCCTATCGGGATTTGTTGGCACATTCGGGCAGTCTTGCTGGTCTTGTTTTACCATTGTCGAAATGTCTTGTAATCGGGATTCCGAGACTGATCGAGTCATCCCGGGAGAAGGAATATCCTTCGTTGGTCGTGAGAGCTTATAATGGGCTATGTTGGGACACCCCTGGAGGGTATAAACTTTCGAGAGCCGTGCCCGCGGTTATGTGGCAGATGGGGACTTGTTAATATCCAGTTGTAGAGAACTTGACACTTGACTTAATTAAAATGCATCAACTGCGTGTGTAGCCGTGATGGTCTCTTTTCAGCGGAGTCCAGGAAGTGAACACGGTTTGGGTTATGTATGAATGTAAGTAGTTTCAGGATCACTTCTTGATCACTTCTAGCTTCTCAACCGCTGCGTTGCTTCTCTTCTCGCTCTTATTTGCGTATGTTAGCCACCATATATGCTTAGACGCTGCTGCAACCTCACCACTTATCCTTTTCCATTCCCATTAAGCTTTGCTAGTCTTGGTACCCATGGTAATGCGATTGCTGAGTCCTCGTGGCTCACAGATAACTACAACAACAGTTGCAGGTACAAGTATTGCGATGATCATGACGCGAGAGCTATGCTTGCTTGTTTTGAGTTCTTCTTCTGCTTCGTCGTTTAGGGGATGGGTTCCTGGTTGGCAGCCTGGGCTAGCAGGGTGGATGTCGTTTGAGTTTCTATTTGTGTTTCATCCGTAGTCGGATGTTGCTCTTATATATGACGTTGTATTCGTGTGGCATTGTTTGCCTCTTGTATGTATCCCCTACTATTATGGTACAATGTAATGATATCCACCTTGCAAAAGCGTCTCCTCGGCCCCTTCGTCGCTCTATTGAGGAATCTTGATGTAGGTGTTTTGAATTACTCCTCTTCCCCTTCAAAATTTCTTTAGGATCACGCGGTTAGTTTTTGGTTTGTTGGTTCTCAGCTCTTTTGATTCGGTGCATTTTCTCGTCAAGTCGACTCGACCTCCTTGTTTTCGCAAGATAAATACTCAGCTGTTTTCTTTTCCCACCCGCCCACCCTTTTTTTTCTCTCAGAGCTGGAGCCCGTAATCGAGTATCCATCCTACTCGTGCGAAGTCTTTGCATTATTTCCTCAATTATTTTCAACCCGTGTCTTCTCTTCAAGTTATTCGTCGATTCTCCCTTCCAAGTTGCCTTTGTTTTTCCCGCCCTCCCACCCTCTTCTTCCCGGAGCCCGAGTCTCTTTCGACCATCAATTTCATTCGTGTGGAGCCTCTTCAGTCTGCCCTCAATTATTTCAACCGGTGAATTCTCGTTTCGTTCGACATTCTTCATCTCTTTTTCTTCTCCGGTGGACTCAATTCAAGTTTTTCGGGTTGATCATATTCTTTTCCTTGGATCAAGTGTTTTCCCTACTGGTTCGCCTCTCGCTAGTTTATCCTTCCGGAGTGCTCAAGGCATCTCAGAAGATTCCTCTGTGTTCGAATTAATTCGAGGTTGTCACCTCATTCAAATATTTCAATTGTTCCGGTGCATCATCTATCTCTTCAACAATCTTTTTCAACGGTGTTTTCTTTTAGTGGGCCCTAACCCATAGGTCTTTTCCCAGGATCTTACCTGACTCTTCTAATTATTCCGGAGCCATTCCTAATTCTTTTCAAAGTGTGATGTAAGATTGGATTTCATCAGTCACATGCCTTCTCCAAGATCGCTTTGAAAATCATTTCATTGTTGGCTCAACCTCTTCGCTTCCCATTCTCCCGGAGTATCTAAACAATTTTTGGTGGTGTTTCTCGTCGTCATTTGAAGATCGAAGACGAGTTCCTTCTAAATCTTGTTCGTCCTCTGAAAGATTTGTGGTTCTAGCTTCATGTTATCCTCTCGAATTATTCCATTTGCCAGATATTCTTTTCTTACCCATCCGGAGTATGTCAAGAGTTGATTTCTGTTTCATTTCACCGGAGGACATCATTCCAAAAGAATTCTTCGTCCCCACATTCCAGCTATCGTTATCCAATTATCCCGGTGCATCTGTCAAGTATTCTTTAATCAGCTTGTTATCTCTTCGTTTTTTTGCATCTAAATCCCCTCAAGCATATTTGTTCTTCTAATTCTTCCCGGTGATTCGTTCTCTTTCATCAATCATTTTCGAATTCTTATGGTGGTTCATTCAGATTCTTTTTCCTTTGTTATGATTTTAATCCATTCATTCTTTCCAATCCTACCGGTGGTTCAGTGGAGACCATCCTCAAGGTTGCGCCATTTTCCCCCTTAATCCTTTTCCAACAAGAATAAGTTGTATGCAAAAATCCATTGCTTGTCATCAATTTAATTTGCTGAAGGAAAAGCATACAATAAATCTTATTCTTATTTCCTCCAAGTGATTAATCCCTTCCTTCGGAGTTTGTTCATGATGAATAATTTCGCGGTTCCAAGTGCTTTCATCTTTTCTTTTCTGGAGTTCAAATTTCCACAGCCATTTCATCGGAACCTCCATCTAAACCACTACAAGGCCCATCTTATTTCTTTGCATCCTTCGTTTCTATCTCATCATCCTTTTGTCACTGGAGTTCTTCATGGTGGTTCTTCATGATTTAATTCATTCTTCAAGAGTTCATCAAGATTCTTGTTGGAGGAGTTCGAGTATCTTTTCTTCTCGCGTCTCGAAGTGCAAATAATCCTCCGTGTTCTTTGAAGTGGAGTTTTGCATTTCTTCGTTCTTCTCAGATATTCAACTCCGTTCTACCCTTTCTCTAAGGATGCTACCGAATTCATTTGTGGTGGAAGTTGTTGTTCTTTCATCCGTTCTTTTCATTCCATTCTTTCAATTCTTTCGGAGGCATTGTGTTGTTCATCTCGTCAGGTGTCATTCCATCTTTTGAAGTTCATGTTCTTTTCCTTCGATTTTCAGCCAGAGTGCTGCTAGAATGCTTTTTTTCTATTCCTTTTCTATCTTGTCCTAACCGGAGCGGATTCCAAGTCCATCTTATTCCTTCAGCTTTGATTCTCGTCATACTCGCCATTCATCTTTTATACCTGAGTGCTCTCGACTTTTTCATCTTCTCTCTTGCGTTCTTGCTTCACCTCTTCCTCTTTCTCTCCTGTCTCGTTCCTAAGATCTCGGGACGAGATCTCTTGTTAGTGGAGGAGAGTTGTAACGCCCTTAGTCCGATGCGCCAGATGTCTTCCAGTTAATCGCGTCGTTGCCATGTCATTTGCTTGCGTGTTGCACTTTGCCATGTCATCATCTGCATTTCATGTGCATGTTTTTCAAAACTTGCATCCGTTCCGGTTCCCCCGGTTCTCTCCGTTGTCCGTTCTGAGCATAGACACACTCGCACGCGCCCGTGGCACCTCCCAGTTCTTGTTTTGTGAGCCGCCGAAAAACGTCCTTGGAATGGGCCGAGATTTGCTGAGTGGCCTTGGTATATCACCGGTAGACCGCCCGTCAAATTTCGTTCCATTTGGAGGTCGTTTGATGCCCCAACGGTTAACCGAGTTAACCGAAACCCCCTTCTCTTTGCAGCCCAGCACCTCTTCACACAGCCCACCTAGCCCATCTAACTCCTCTCCATACTCTCCACCGTTCGATCACGATTGTGTGGGCGAAAACCGCACCTCATTTGGACTCTCCTAGCTCCCTCTACCTATATATAAGTGCCTCCCTCTCCATTTCCCGGATGAAACGTTGGCCCCGCTCCCCTCGCTCCGCCGGACAAAACCCCGCCCCCGGACATGTCCGCCGCCGCCCCCTCGGCCAACCGCAGCCCAACATGTCGCCCCCGCCGGCCCTCTCTCTTCTCCCACCGCGCCAGGCCCGCCTTGCCCGGATCGGGCCCGCGGGGCCCATCCCACGGGAGCTGCCCCGCGCGCGCCGCCCCGCGCCCCGCCGCGGCGAGCGTCCCCACCGCCGCCTTGCCTCTGTGCGCCGCCGCCCGACCGTCCAGCGCCGACCACCGCCTTCCCCATCGCCGGCTGCGCCCGCGGCCACTGGAGCTTCAACTCCGGCGACCAGAGCCCCCGCGCCATGGAGGGGCCGGACCTCCCCGAGCTCGCCTTGGGGCTCGCCGCGCCGCCATCTCCGGCAAGCCGTCGGCCGCCTGCCGCCGCCGTCCATCTCCCTGCCGCCCGTTGACCTCGCCGGAGGACCTCGCCGACCTCCTCCTCGCGCGTCGCCGGAGTTCCTCGCTAGAGTTTCCCCGTGTCGGATCTGAGGGAGTGGATCAGATCCACCACTCCGTCCATCCAAACGCGCGTCCCCTCCTCGGATCTCTCCATCCCACACCGCTCCGTCCACTTCTCTGCGAGGTAGTTTTTTTGGCCAAGTCCCAGGATTTTTAACTACATGTGTGCATGTTTAAGTGGCTCTAAGTTTGTGCATATTGCTCCGTTTTGTGTGTATAATATATGGAAATGTTCATCTTAGAGTGCTCCTCATGATGGTCTAGTTTGAATTCATGTTCCTGTTCATATTGATGTCTTAATCATCATTGCAAAACTGCTATATGATATAAACTGTTGGAATCTACTGATTGTTAACATCATTTGTGCATCTTCTGAGTGCCACAACTTTGTCCCTGTTGATTCTATGATTATGATCTTGATATTCACATATTCTGCTCTTTATGATATATATGTTAGTGTGCTTTGAATTCATGTTAGGGTGCATCTTGATATCTTAATCCCTGTTGCAAAAGTGCATGTTGCTGTTAACTGCTAGAAACTGCTGTAACTTGCTGATTTGTCATTTTTGTTGCATTTTTTTGTGTGCATCCTATGAGCATGATGTCTACATGTTTTAGGAGCATTTTTATGCCATCTTTACAGGGTTGCAATTCATGTATTTTTATATGACCTGTAGTGAGTGCATCAAGCTTGTGAAGTGGGCTACTTGCTGTTAATGTTCTGTCAAGTCTGTTTCTGTCATATCATGTTGCCATGTTTGCTTGATGCTACCAATTAATCCTTCCATATTCTGGAGATGCTTAGTTCACATGTTTTGTTTTCTATGTTATTATCTACCACTTCATGCCTTTTGATGCCTCATATATGTCCTGTAGAATATGTTTTCATTACCATGAACATGCTTATATTATGTTCCAGATTCCTGTTAACTTCGTGATGCTATGTTGTGAGCTTGTTATTGTTGGAACCATGCCTATTCTGGAGATGCTCCAATTACATGATTTGTAGTAAGCTATTATTAATTTGTTCACATGCCATGGTTGTTAATTTTGGATGTAATATGCCTCTGTTCCATGCTTGCAAACATGCTATGATAATGTTGTTGATTTACACTTGCTGAAACTGTTTCAACATTCAATCTTGTCATGTTGGTTACCACTAATCCATGAGCGATATGTATATGATACCATGATGTTATTTTATCTTTGTTATGTGTACTCTGATGACATGCCCTTGGTTGCTATGTTTCCTTGTTGTAGCTTGTCTCTTTCTTGCTCTCAAGTTGCCATCATATTAACTTTGCTCATGCATATGCTGATGTGTTATAAAGTTGCATTTTGCATTGATCATCTTGGTTTAATATTGATGCCTATGGACGTGAACCTTAATGAAATTTGAAGTATGTTATCTGTATATGAAGTGCATGTCAAGTTTGTGCTCATCAGATTCCTGTAACATGTTGTTTTGATGTTTGCAAAGTGCCTAATTGCTGTTTTGGGCAGATTGTTGTTATATCTTGTTTGGACTGTATGTGTTGCACCGTGCTCCGTTTTGAGCATGATCTATATGAAACTTGCTTAGAATTGCATATAGTTTCATCTTATCATGTTGCATCCTTGTGTTGAGAGTGTTTGCTTGATGTTTGATTGCATTTTGCATCAATGCCATGTTTAACTTGTTTTGCTCATATCTTCTAGGCCGTAGCTCCGAATTAAATGAACTTTATATGGAACTTGACTAGAACTTCGTGTCGATCATCTTTGTGCATCTTAACTTGATATTTAACAACTTGAACATAAGGTTTATTCAGATCTGCACTAATTTCAAAATTTGCATATGAGGACTTACCGAATTTATTATATGTTGTTTCCGGCCTCATTTAAACTTGCTTTGACGTGTTGTTCTTGTATGAATCATCTCTTGCCATGAGTAGAATCATATTGCCTTGTCATGCATCATGCTTGGTTGTGCATCATGTCACGTTTATGTGTTGTGTGTTTACCGTGTTGTTTGCTTCTTTCCAGTTGTGCTTCTTCTCGATAGTTCCTATTTCGCTGCGATCGTGAGGATTCGTTCGACTATGCTTGGTTCGTCTTCTCCTGTTCGTCTTCTTCATGGACTCGTTCTTCTTCCTAGCGGGATTTCTGGCAAGATGAACATTAGCCTGGATCTCACTACTATCATTGCTATGCTAGTTGTTTCGTTCTATCGCTATGCCGCGCTACCTATCACTTGTTTCCCAAGCCTCCCAAATTGCCATGTCAGCCTCTAACCTTTTCACCCTTCCTAGCAAACCGTTGCTTGGCTATGTTACCGCTTTGCTCAGCCCCTCTTACGTTGTTAGTTGCAGGTGAAGTTGAAGATTGCTCCATGTTGGACAGGATTATGTTGGGATATCACCATATCTCTTATTTAAATTATTGCATTTATATACTTGGTAAAGGGTGGAAGGCTCGGCCATATGCCCGGTGTTTTGTTCCACTCTTGCCGCCCTAGTTTCCGTCATATCGGTGTTATGTTCCTTGATTTTGCATTACTTACGCGGCCGGGTGTATGGGAACCCCTTGACAGTTCGCTTTGAATAAAACTCCTCCAACAAGGCCCAACTTTGGTTTTACATTTGCTTAACAACCTTTTACCTTTTCCTTGGGAGTAATTAACCTGAGGGTCATCTTTATTTTAAACCCCCCGGGCCAGTGCTTCTCGAAGTGTTGGTCCGAACCGAGCAGCCTGCGAGGACACCTCAGGGAAACTTGAGGGCTGGTTTTACTCATAGCTTGACTCATCCAGTGTGCCCTGAGAACGAGAAATGTGCAGCTCCTATCGGGATTTGTCGGCACATTCGGGCAGTCTTGCTGGTCTTGTTTTACCATTGTCGAAATGTCTTGTAACCGGGATTCCGAGACTGATCGGGTCTTCCTTGGAGAAGGAATATCCTTTGTTGGTCGTGAGAGCTTATAATGGGCTAAGTTGGGACACCCCTGCAGGGTATAAACTTTCGAGAGCCATGCCCGCGGTTATGTGGCAGATGGGAACTTGTTAATATCCGGTTGTAGAGAACTTGACACTTGACTTAATTAAAATGCATCAACTGCGTGTGCAGCCATGATGGTCTCTTTTCGGCGGAGTCCGGGAAGTGAACACAGTTTGGGTTATGTATAAACATAAGTAGTTTCAGGATCACTTCTTGATCACTTCTAGCTTCTGAACCGTTGCGTTGCTTCTCTTCTCGCTCTTATTTGTGTATGTTAGCCACCATATATGGTTAGACACTGCTGCAACCTAACCTCTTATCCTTTTCCATTCCCATTAAGCTTTGCTAGTCTTGATACCCATGGTAATGGGATTGCTGAGTCCTCGTGGCTCACAGATTACTACAACAACAGTTGTAGGTACATGTATTGCGATGGTCATGATGCGAGGGCGATGCTTGCTTGTTTTGAGTTCTTCTTCTGCTTTGTCGTTCAGGGGATAGGTTCCTGGCCGGCAGCTTGGGCTAGCAGGGTGGATGTCGTTTGAGTTTCTGTTTATGTTTCATCCGTAGTCGGATGTTGCTCTTATGCATGATGTTGTATTCGTGTGGCATTGTTTGCCTCTTGTATGTATCCCCAACTATTATGGTACGATGTAATTGTATCCACCTTGCAAAAGCATCTCCAATATGCGCTTCTATCCTTGGTGGGACCTTGGAGTTACTTTAGGATAGGGTCGCATATTGGGCATGATAGATGTGAACTAGATCATTGACTCTAGTAAACTCTTTGGGTATTGGTCAGATGGCGATGTGAACTATGGGTGTTAATCATATGACGATGTGAACTAGATTATTGACTCTAGTGCAAGTGGGAGACTGAAGGAAATATGCCCTAGAGGCAATAATAAAGTTGTTATTTTATATTTCCTTCTTCATGATAAGTTTATTATTCATGCTAGAATTGTATTGATCTGAAACTTAAATACATGTGTGAATACATCAAAAAATATCGTGTCCCTAGTGAGCCTCTACTAGACTAGCTCGTTGATAAAAGATGGTTAAGGTTTCCTAACCATGGATATGTGTTGTCATTTGTAACAGGTTCACATGATTAGGAGAATGATGTGACGGACAAGACCCATCTGTTAGCTTAGCATAATGATTGTTCAGTTTATTGCTATTACTTTCTTCATGTCAAATACATGTTCCTCCGACAATGATATTATGCAACTCCCGGATACCAGAGGAATACCTTGTGTGCTATCAAACGTCATGTAACTGGGTGATTATAAAGATGCTCTACAGGTATCTCCGAAGGTGTTTTTGAGTTGGCATAGATCAATTAGGATTTGTTACTCCGAGTATCGAAGAGGTATATCTGGGCCCTCTCGGTAATACACATCATAAGAAGCCTTGCAAGCAAAGTGATTAATGAGTTAGTTGCAAGATGATGTATTACAAAACGAGTAAAGAGACTTGGCGGTAACAAGATTGAAATAGGTATAGAGATACCGATAGTCGAATCTCGGGCAAGTAACATACCAATGGACAAAGGGAATTACGTATGTTGTCACACCGGTTCGATGATAAAGATCTTCGTAGAATATGTAGGAGCCAATATGGGCATCCAGGTTCCGCTATTGGTTATTTACCGGAGAGGTGTCTCGGTCATGTCTACATAGTTCTCAAACCCGTAGGGTGCGCACGCTTAACGTTCGTTGACGATATAGTAATATATGAGTTATGTGATTTGGTGACCGAATGTTGTTCGGAGTCCCGGATGAGATCACAGACATGACAAAATGGTCGAGAGGTAAATATTGATATATAGGACGATGGTATTCAGACACCGTAAGTGTTTCGGAGGGTATCGGGTACTTATTAGGATACCAGAAAGGAGTTTCGGGCACCCCCGGCAAAGATATGGGCCCTATGGGGCAAGAGAGGGAATGCACCAGCCACAAGGGGCTGGTTTGCCCCCATAGTAGGCTAGCCTAGGAGGAGAAGGAAAGAGGGGAGGGAAAGGAAAGTGTGGAGTAGGACTCCCCCTTCCTTCCCTCTCCCCCCTCTTTCCTTCCCCCTTGGGAAAACATGGCAGGGGGGTGCATGGCAAGGCAGCGCTCCTAGGGGGCCGGAGACCAGCCCTAGGGCGTGTCTGGCTGCCTCCCCTCCCCTCCCACCTATATATATATGTGGGGAGGGGGTGCCACACAAGGACACAACATTGTCTCAGCCGTGTGCGGCGCCCCCGTCCACCGTTTACACGCCCGGTCATATTTTCGTAGTGCTTAGGCGAAGCCCTGCGGAGATCACATCACCATCACCGTCATCACGCCATCATGCTGCCAGAACTCATCTACTACCTTGCCGTCTTGCTGGATCAAGAAGGCCAAGGATGTCACCGAGCTGAATGTGTGCAGAACGCGAAGGTATCATGCGTTCGGTACTAGATCGGCTGGAGCACGAAGAAAGTTCGACTACATCAATTGTGTTGTAAAATGTTTCCGTACGGTCTGAGAGGGTACGTAGAAACACTCTCCCCCTCTCGTTGCTATGCATCTCCTTGATAGATCTTGCGTGTGCGTAGAATTTTTTTTGTTTTCCATGCAATGTTTCCCAAAACTACCAACCCCATAGCTGTGTTGTCACGGGCGCAACTGTGTTCACATCCAAACCAAAGTTTGGAAATAGCTTATTCTAGTCGGTTGCTAGGGGAAACAATAAAATGGTGGAATTAAACTAAGTACTAAAAATACGTAAGTCAATATTAAACTAAAGTGAAGTAATAATGTAGGGATAATTAATGCGATGATTTAAATGAGTAACGTTGGTGTCTAGGCATGGTCTTGTTCCACGAAGGCGTTGATATGAACATGATTACATCAAGTGTGTCAACTAAAGGTGTCCGCGATGAACCTAAATCAATTCAAGATGTGGGCACTAATTTAATAACTCAGATGGGTTGTGTTAATTATTATATGGCCAAGAATATAAAGATGTTCACATGCAAAGGAAATACAAGGGGTGTGCAACATGAGATGCATTGTGGCAAAGATGGAAGTATGCGAATACTATGTGGACCTGGTCTGGCCAGCTTAACCAGTTGTGGATCAAAACTTAATTGTCCAAGAGCTATAGATTTGAACAGGGCATGCATGAAGAGCTATCCATGTAAATCACAAGGACTTGTACGTGGAGGAAGGCCTGGATAGAAATCAGGATTACACGCCAATCATGAACCAATACCCAAAAAAATTGTTCCAACTTTTCGTACGCCACCAGGAAAATTAAGATTAGGATCTTTCCTAATCTCCATTAAATTAGGACCTCGTCAGTTATAATAGGTAGTTTGGTTTTTAGGTTTAAAGAGATATACAAGTTGTTGCCTTTTATCTTCTTGGTGCATGCGTTGTATTAGTTGGCAAGAAATCAACTTGGAAAATGGACGTGTCTTTCAAGGACTCTTGTCCGTGAGTCTAGCTAGTTTGGTACGTACGACGTGCGTTTAGTTTGGCATATAAAAGTCAGGCTTCGGCCATGTATAGCAGATTAGTTTTGAGTTTACGTGAGTTATGAACAACACAGTAAAACGTCCGTGTTTCGGGCGACCATATCTTGTGTATCATCTGTGAGTTTTCCATCGAGAAAACTTACTAGCGACGGAGGGTTGATCATCACATCGACGCCTACGTGCTGATCCAAGGGGGTCATTATCTTCGCTCGTGTACTGATCGTGCACGGGTAGAGATTGATATTGAAAGTTGCGAGGAACAAGGCGGAAGAACAAGGCATCGCCATGAAAGATCGGGCCGTCTACGCGCGTGAATTAGCATCTCACTAGTTTGTGCTTCATCAGGCGTTGATTGGCATTGATATGTCGACTACCAACACTAGTTGGGTTAGTGACGCACATTATATGATACGTGCAATCTACCGATGGTGGGCGGTCCCTCACATAACATTATCTCTTAAGCAGCGCCATATTGAGATAACTCAATCGTCCTACTTCTCGTCACATGCATGCAACAACGAAGGGAAGACATTAAGTTCACAAGGACTGGACCAAAGGCAAGTTATATGGACAAATGTTAACCCTAGATGTATTATGTTCCTCTCAAGATACTTCCCATGTCACTTGGAGGTCTATCGGTTTTCATAACAACCTATTAACTCCATGTGTGGCCTAGGGAGTTGAATGTCTCCAACTACACTGATGGATTGGATGGTTCCAATCACTAAATTACCACAGAGTTAAGTATTAACGCAAAGGGGATATACATAAATAGGCGACGCATATCAAGTAATTATTTACTAAGCAACCACACTCGTAGTAGCCAATAATTACTCAAGTAGCATCATCAAAAAAGGGGGTTCAAAAGTACTTACAACCAATCATGGTCTCCCGTGATGGGGAAAAGGAGAAGGCACATTGGTGAAGAAGACGGTGCGGTGGCGGCGACGCATGGCCGTGCCCCGTAGTGGCGGCTTGCTACGTCTTGAGCTTGCGTTGGTTTTCCTCGAAGAGGAGAGGGTGATGCAGCAAAATGTAGCGTAAGTATTTCCGTCAGTTTTGAGAACCAAGGTATCAATCCAGTAGGAGGCTCCTCAAAGTCCCACGCACCTACACAAACAAAATGAGAACTCGCAACCAACGCAATAAAGGGGTTGTCAATCCCTTCACAGCCACTTGCGAAAGTGAGATCTAATAAAGATAGTATGATAAGATAAATATACTTTTGGTATTTTGTAATATAGATGCAAAAAGTAAAGATGCCAATAAAAGTAGATTGAAAGCAAATATGATAAGAGTTAGACCCGGGGGCCATAGGTTTCACTAGAGGCTTCTCTCAAGATAGCATAAGTATTACGGTGGGTGAACAAATTACTGTCGAGCAATTGATAGAAAAGCGCAGAGTTATGAGATTATCTAGGCATGATCATGTATATAGGCATCACGTCCATAACAAGTAGACCGACTCCTGCCTGCATCTACTACTATTACTCCACACATCGACCGACTCCTGCCTGCATCTAGAGTATTAAGTTCATAAGAACAGAGTAACGCTTTAAGCAAGATGACATGATGTAGAGGGATAAACACATGCAATATGATATAAACCCCATCTTGTTATCCTCAATGGCAACAATACAATACGTGTCTTGCAACCCTTTTTGTCACTGGGTAAGAACACCGCAAGATTGAACCCAAAGCTAAGCACTTCTCCCATGGCAAGAAAGATCAATCTAGTAGGCCAAACCAAACTGATAATTCAAAGAGACTAGCAAAGATAACTCAATCATACATAAAAGAATTCAGAGAAGATTCAAATATTATTCATAGATAAACTTGATCATAAACCCACAATTCATCGGATCTCGACAAACACACTGCAAAAAGAGTCTACATCGAATAGATCTCCACAAGAGAGGGGGAGAACATTGTATTGAGATCCAAAAAGAGAGAAGAAGCCATCTAGCTAATAACTATGGACCCATAGGTCTGTGGTAAACTACTCACAACTCATCGGAGGGGCAATGATGTTGATGTAGAAGCCCTCCATGGTTGATTCCCCCTCCGGCAGAGTGCCGACGAAGGCTCCAAGATGAGATCTCGCGAATACAGAAGGTTACGGCGGTGGAAATTGTGTTTCGTGGTGCTCCTGGATGTTTTCGGGGTACGTAGGTATATATAGGAGGAAGAAGTACGTCGGTGGCCGCCCGAGGGGCCCACGAGAAAGGGGGCGCGCCCTACAGGGGGGGGGGTGCGGCCCCCTATCTCATGGGGCCCTCTATCAGATTTGTTCCAAAAATCACGGTCCCGAAGGTTTCATTCCGTTTGGACTCCGTTTGATATTCCTTTTCTTCGAAATACTGAAATAGGCAAAAAAAACAGCAATATGGGCTGGGCCTCCGGTTAGTAGGTTAGTCCCAAAAATGATATAAATGTGTAAAATAAAGCCCATAAACATCTAAAAGGGGTAATATAATATCATGGAACAATCAAAAATTATAGATATGTTGGAGACGTATCAAGCATCCCCAAGCTTAATGCCTACTCGTCCTCGAGTAGGTAAATGATAAAATGAGAATTTTTGATGTGGAATGCTACCTAGCATAATTCATAATGTAATTTTCTTTATTGTGGCATGAATGTTCAGATCCAAATGAATACAAAATAAAAGTTCATATTGACATAAGAAATAGTAACACTTCAAGCATACCAATCAAAGTAATCATGTCTTCTCAAAATAACATGGCAAAAGAAAGTTCATCCCTACAAAATCGTATAGTTAGGCTATGCTTCATTTTCGTCACACAAAGATGTTCCCAACTTCTATACCCCCGATGACAAGCCAAGCAATTGTTTCATACTTAAATAATCTGAAACTTTTTCAACCTTCACGCAATACATGAGCGTGAGTCATGGATATAACACTTATGGGTGGAATAGAATATGATGATGGGGATTGTGTGGAGAAGACAAAAAAAAGAGAAAGTCTCACATTGACGAGGATAATCAACGGGCTATGGAGATGCCCATCAATTGATGTCAACATGAGGAGTAGGGATTGCCACGTAACGGATGCACTAGAGCTATAAATGAATGCTCAACAAAAGAAAACTAGTGGGTGTGCATCCAACTTGCTTGCTCACGAAGACCTAGGGTATTTGAGGAAGCCCATCGTAGGAATATACAAGCCAAGTTCTATAATGAAAAATTCCCACTAGTATGAAGAAGACAACTTATGAGACTCACTACATGAAGAACAAGGTGCTACTTTGAGCACAAAATATGAGACTCACTACATGAAGAACAAAGTGATACTTTGAAGCACAAGTGTGGAAAAAGAGATAGTAACATTGCCCTTTTTATTTATTTTCTTTTTTCTTTTTCTTTTCTTCTTTTTTTTCCTTTTTTTTCTTTTCCCTTTTTTGGGCCTTTTTTTTTCTTTTGGCCCTTCTTCTTTTTTTTTTCTTTTTTTTTCTTTGGGCAATGCTCTAATAATGATGGTCATCACACTTCTATTGATTACAGCATAAGAATTACAACTCGAAACTAGAACAAGATATGACTCTATATGAATGCCTCCGGCGGTGTACCGGGATGGTGCAATGAATCAAGAATGACATGTATGAAAATAATGCTTGGTGGCTTTGCCACAAATACGATGTCAACTACATGATCATGCAATGGCAATATGACAAAAGTGAAGTATGTCATGAAAATGATGAACGGAACGGTGGAAAGTTGCATGGCAATATATCTCGGAATGGCTATGGAAATGCCATAATGGGTAGGTATGGTGGCTGTTTTCAGGAAGATATAAGGAGGTTTATGTGTGATAGAGCGTATCGTATCACGGGGTTTGGACGCACCGGTGAAGTTTGCACCAACTCTCAAGGTGAGAAAGGGCAATGCACGGTACCGAAGAGGCTAGCAAAGGTGGAAAGGTAAAAGTGCGTATAATCCATGGACTCAACATTAGTCAAAAGAACTCATATACTTATTGCAAAAATTTAGAAGTCATGAAAAACTCAAGTACTACACGCATGCTCCTAGGGGGATAGATTGGTAGGAAAATACCATCGCTCGTCCCCGACCGCCACTCATAAGGATGCACAAGCCAAGTACACTTCATGTTTCAAATTTGTTACACAACTTTAACCATACGTGCATGCTACGGGACTTGCTAACTTCAACACAACCATTATTTAAATTCATAATCACCCAACTGGCATGACTTTAATATCACTACCTCCATATCTCAAAACAATTATCAAGTATCAAGTTGATCATAGCATCCAATTCACTTCCTATGATAGTTTTTATTATACCCAACTTGGATGCTCATCATTCTAGGACCAACTTTATGGCCATAGCAAATACCATGCTGTTCTAAAAGACTCTCAAAATAATATAAGTGAAGCATGAGAGACTAGTAATTTCTTCAAAATTAAGACAGCACCGTGCTCTAAAAGATATAAGTGAAGCACTAGAGCAAAAACTATCAAGCTCAAAAGATATAAGTGAAGCACATAGAGTATTGTAGAAAATTCTAATCAAATAGGATTCTCCCAAAAGGTGTGTACAGCAAGGATGATTGTGGTAAACTCAAAATCAAATACTAATATAATACACGACGCTCCAAGCAAAACACATATCATGTGGCGAATAAAAATATAGCTCCAAGTAAAGTTACCAATGAACGAAGACGAAAGAGGGGATGCCTTCCGGGGCATCCCCAAGCTTAGGATTTTGGATATTCTTGAATATCTTGGGGTGCCATGGGCATCCCCAAGCTTAGTCTCTTTCCACCCTTTATTCCATAGTCCATAAAAGCTTTACCCAAAACTTGAAAACTTCACAACACAAAACTCAACAGGAAATCTTATAAGCTCCGTTAGTGAAAGAAAACAAAACCACCACATAAGGTACTGCAATGAAATCATTCTTTATTTAGTTGGTGTTAAACCTACTGTATTCCAACTTCTTTATGGTTCATAAACTTAATTACTAGCCATAGATGCATTGAAATAAGCAAACAACACACGAAAAACAGAATCTATCAAAAACTGAACATTCTGTAGTAATCTGTAACTAACACAAACTTCTGGAACTCTAAAAATCCTAACAACATAGGAAGTCCTGGAAAATTTGTCTATTGAACAGCAGCAAAAAGAATCAACGCAAAAGCACGTTCCTGTGATTTAACAAAATTATATTCGTGCGTGCAAAGTTTTTGTTTTTTAGCAGAATCAAATCAACTATCATCGTAGGTTATCCTATAGGTTCTACTTGGCACAAACACTAATTAGAAGATTAAAACACATCTAAACAGAAGGTAGATGCAAGATTTATTACTAAACAGGAGCAAAAGCAAAAAACATAAAGAAAATTTGGGTTGCCTCCCAACTAGCGCTATCGTTTAACGCCCCTTGCTAGGCATAAAAGCAAGGATAGATCTAACGAGTGCCATCTTTAGCACTAAATTCATAAGTAGCACGCATGATAGATTCATAAGGTAATTTGACTTTATTTCTTGGAAAGTGCTCCATGCCTTTCTTTAAAGGAAATTGGAATCTAATGTTCCCTTCCTTCATATCAATAATCGCACCAATCGTTCTAAGGAAAGGTCTACCAAGAATAATAGGGCAAGAAAGATTGCAATCTATATCAAGAACGATGAAATCTACGGGCACCAAATTTCTATTTGCAACAATAAGAACATCATTGATCCTACCCATAGGCTTTTTAATGGTGGAATCCGCAAGGTGCGAATTTAAAGAGCAATCATCAAGATCATGGAAACCTAGAATATCACATAAAGTTTTAGGAATCGTGGAAACACTAGCACCCAAATCACACAAAGCAAAACAAATCTTTATAGTAGGTTCCCACTCATCATTAAGTTTTCTAGGTATAGAAACTTCCGAATTAAGTTTTTCATCATAAGATTGCATCAAGGCATCAACAATATGTTTGGTAAAAGCTTTATTTTGACTATAAGCATGAGGAGAATTGACAACGGATTGCAACAAGGAAATACAACCTTTTAAATAACAATTATCATAATCAAATTCCTTGAAATCCGAGATGGAAGGTTCAATATTATTAGAAGTTGAGGATTCTCCAATCTCACTTTTACCTAATTTAGCATCAAGATCTAAAGACTCCGAATTTTTGGGACGCCTTCTAGGCAAAGTTGATTCATCATCACTCCCATAATCATCAAAATTCATGTTGCAAAACATAGATCTAATCGGAGACACATCAATAACTTTAAGATCCTCATCATTATTTTCACGAAGACTAGAAGAACACGCTTTTATAAAGCTTTCTTTTTTAGCACGCAATCTAGCGGTTCTTTCCTTGCACTCGTCAATGGAAATTCTCATTACTTTGAGAGACTCATTGATATCATGCTTAGTATAAGAAGACCCAAGTTTAAGAGAATTAACATCAAGCGAAAGTCTATCAACGTTCCTAGCCAAATCATCAACTTTGAGCAATTTTTCTTCAAGCAAAGCATTAAAATTCTTTTGAGAAATCATAAATTCTTTCACACTATTCTCAAAATCAGAGGGCATCTTATTAAAATTACCATAAGAATTATTGTAGGAATTTCCATAATTATTAGAGGGATTACTAGGGAACGGTCTAGCATTAAAATTTCCTCTATAAGCATTGTTTCCAAAACTATTCCTACCAACAAAATTCACATCCATAGATTCATTATTACTCTCAATCAAGGAAGACAAAGGCATATCATTGGGATCAAGAGGTGTATTTTTAGTAGCAAACATCTTCATAAGTTCATCCATCTTTCCACTCAAAACATTGATTTCTTCTATAGCATGCACTTTTTTACTAGAAGATCTTTCGGTGTGCCATTGGGAATAATTAGCCATAATATTATCAAGCAATTTTGTAGCATCTCCTAACGTGATTTCCATAAACATGCCTCCCGCGGCCGAATCTAAGAGATTTCTAGAAGCAAAGTTCAAACCGGCATAAAAAATTTGTATGATCATCCATAAATTCAAACCATGATTAGGGAAATTGCGAAGCATCAATTTCATTCTTTCCCAAGATTGGGAAACATGCTCATGATCAAGTTGTTTAAAATTCATAATATCGTTCCTAAGAGTGATGATCTTAGCGGGAGGAAAATACTTAGAGATAAAAGCATCTTTGCACTTGTTCCAAGAATCAATACTATTTTTAGGCAAAGACGAAAACCAAACTTTAGCACGATCTCTAAGTGAAAACGGAAATAACTTCAATTTGACAATATTGTTATCCGTATCTTTCTTCTTTTGCATATCACACAAATCAAAAAAATTGTTTAGATGAGTAGCGGCATCTTCACTAGGAAGGCCGGTGAATTGATCTTTCATAACAAAATTCAGCAAAGCAGTATTGATTTCACAAGACTCAACATCATTAAGAGGAGCAATCGGAGTACTAAGGAAATCATTATTATTGGTGTTCGAGAAGTCACACAATTTGGTATTATCTTGCGTCATGGCAACAAGTAATCCAACACACAAGAAAATAGAAAAAGTCAAGCGAAAAAGAGAGGAGGAGATTGGGAAAGAGAGGGCGAATAAAACGGCAAGGGGGAAGTGGGGGAGAGGAAAACGAGAGGCAAATGGCAAATAATGTAAATGCGAGGGAGATGGGTTTGTGATGGGTACTTGGTATGCCTTGACTTGAGCGAAGACCTCCTAGGCAACGGCGCCAGAAATCCTTCTTGCTACGTCTTGAGCTTGCGTTGGTTTTCCTCGAAGAGGAGAGGGTGATGCAGCAAAGTGTAGCGTAAGTATTTCCCTCAGTTTTGAGAACCAAGGTATCAATCCAGTAGGAGGCTCCTCAAAAGTCCCACGCACCTACACAAACAAATTGAGAACTTGCAACCAACGCAATAAAGGGGTTGTCAATCCCTTCACGACCACTTGCGAAAGTGAGATCTAATAAAGATAGTATGATAAGATAAATATATTTTTGGTATTTTGTAATATAGATGCAAAAAGTAAAGATGCAAATAAAAGTAGATTGAAAGCAAATATGATAAGAGATAGACCCGGGGGCCATAGGTTTCACTAGAGGCTTCTCTCAAGATAGCATAAGTATTACGGTGGGTGAACAAATTACTGTCGAGCAATTGATAGAAAAGCGCATAGTTATGAGATTATCTAGGCATGATCATGTATATAGGCATCACGTCCATAAGAAGTAGACCGACTCATGCCTGCATCTACTACTATTACTCCACACATCGACCGACTCCTGCCTGCATCTAGAGTATTAAGTTCATAAGAACAGAGTAACGCTTTAAGCAAGATGACATGATGTAGAGGGATAAACACATGCAATATGATATAAACCCCATCTTGTTATTCTCGATGGCAACAATACAATACGTGTCTTGCAACCCTTTCTGTCACTGGGTAAGAACACCGCAAGATTGAACCCAAAGCTAAGCACTTCTCCCGGCAAGAAAGATCAATCTAGTAGGCCAAACCAAACTGATAATTCAAAGAGACTTGCAAAGATAACTCAATCATACATAAAAGAATTCAGAGAAGATTCAAATATTAGTCATAGATAAACTTGATCATAAACCCACAATTCATCGGATCTCGACAAACACACTGCAAAAAGAGTTTACATCGAATAGATCTCCACAAGAGAGGGGGAGAACATTGTATTGAGATCCAAAAAGAGAGAAGAAGCCATCTAGCTAATAACTACGGACCCGTAGGTTTGTGGTAAACTACTGACAACTCATCGGAGGGGCAAGGATGTTGATGTAGAAGCCCCTCCGTGGTTGATTCCCCCTCTGGCAGAGTGCCGGCGAAGGCTCCAAGATGAGATCTCGCAGATACAGAAGGTTACGGCGGTGGAAATTGTGTTTCGTGGTGCTCCTGGATGTTTTCGGGGTACATATGTATATATAGGAGGAAGAAATACGTCGGTGGCCGCCTGAGGGGCCCATGAGATAGGGGGGCGCGCCCTATAGGGGGGCGTGGCCCCCTATCTCGTGGGGCCCTCGGGAGCTTCTTGACTTGCACTCCAAGCTCTCCAGATCAGATTTATTCCAAAAATCACGCTCCCGAAGGTTTCATTCCGTTTGGACTCCGTTTGATATTCCTTTTCTTCGAAATACTGAAGTAGGCAAAAAAATAGCAATATGGGTTGGGCCTCCTGTTAGTAGGTTAGTCCCAAAAATGATATAAATGTGTAAAATAAAGCCCATAAACATCTAAAAGGGGTAATATAATAGCATGGAACAATCAAAAATTATAGATACGTTGGAGACGTATCACGGCTCCCCTAGCAGCAACTTCCTTCTGGCCTTCCTCCAAGGTTGCAATGATGGAGATGAGGGATTGGCACAACCTGTTGGAAATATGCCATAGAGGCAATAGTAAAATGGTTATTATTATATTTCTTTGTTCATGATAATTGTCTATTGTTCATGCTATAATTGTATTATCCGGAAATCGTAATACATCTGTGAATACATAGACCACAACAAGTCCCTAGTGAGCCTCTAGTTGACTAGCTCATTGATAAACAGATAGTCATGGTTTCCTGACTATGGACATTGGATGTCATTGATAACGGGATCACATCATTAGGAGAATGATGTGATGGACAAGACCCAATCCTAAGCATAGCACAAAGATCGTGTAGTTCGTTTCTCTAGAGCTTTTCCAAATGTCAAGTATCATTTCCTTAGACCATGAGATTGTGCAACTCCCGGATACCGTAGGAGTGCCTTGGGTGTGCCAAACGTCACAACGTAACTGGGTGACTATAAAGGTGCACTACGGGTATCTCCGAAAGTGTCTGTTGGGTTGGCACGAATCGAGACTGGGATTTGTCACTCCGTATGACGAAGAGGTATCTCTGGGCCCACTCGGTAATGCATCATCATAATGAGCTCAATGTGACCAAGTGTATGGTCACAGGATCATGCATTACGGTATGAGTAAAGTGACTTGCCGGTAACGAGATTAAACGAGGTATTGGGATACCAACGATCAAATCTCGGGCAAGTAACGTACCGATTGACAAAGGGAATTGTATACGGGATTGATTGAACCCTCGACATCGTGGTTCATCTGATGAGATCATCGACGAGCATGTGCGAGCCAACATGGGTACCAGATCCCGCTGTTGGTTATTGACCGGAGAGGTGTCCCGGTCATGTCTGCATGTCTCCCGAACCCGTAGGGTCTACACACTTAAGGTTTGGTGACGCTAGGGTTGTTGAGATATTAGTATGCAGTAACCCGAAAGTTGTTCGGAGTCTCGGATGAGATCCCGGACGTCACGAGGAGTTCCGGACTGGTCCGGAGGTGAATATTTATATATAGGAAGTTCAGTTTCGGCCATCGGGAAAGTTTTGGGGGTCACCGGTATTGTACCGGGACCACCAGAAGGGTCCTGGGGTCCACCGGGTGGGGCCACCTATCCTGGAGGGCCCCATGGGATAAAGTGGGAGGGGAACCAGCCCCTGGTTGGCTGGTGCGCCCCCCCTTGGGGCCCCCCTGCGCCTAGGGTTGGAAACCCTAGGGGTGGGGGGCGCCTCACTTGCCTTGGGGGGCAAGCCACCCCCTTGGCCGCCGCCCCCCCTTGGTGATTGGATCTCCTAGGGCCGGTGCCCCCCTAGGGGCCCTATATAAAGAGGGGGGAGGGAGGGTAGCCGCACCCTAGCCCCTGGCGCCTCCCTCTCCCTCTCGTGACACCTCTCCCTCTCGTAGTTCTTGGCGAAGCCCTACCGAGATCGCTGCTGCATCCACCACCATGCCGTCGTGCTGCTGGATCTCCATCAACCTCTCCTTCCCCCTTGCTAGATCAAGAAGGAGGAGACATCTTCCCAACCATACGTGTGTTGAATGCGGAGGTGCCATCCGTTCGGCGCTAGGATCTCCGGTGATTTGGATCACGACGAGTACGACTCCCTCAACGCCGTTCTCTTGAATGCTTCCGCGCGCGATCTACAAGGGTATGTAGATGCACTCCCCTCTCTCGTTGCTAGATGACTCCATAGATTGATCTTGGTGAAGCGTAGAAAGTTTTTATTTTCTGCAACGTTCCCCAACAATGGCATCATGAGCTAGGTCTATGCGTAGTTACTATACACGAGTAGAACACAAACTTGTTGTGGGCGTAGATGTTGTCAATTTTCTTGCCACTACTAGTCTTATCTTGCTTCGGCGACATCGTGGGATGAAGCGGCCCAGACCGACCTTACACATACGCTTACGTGAGACAGGTTCCACCGATTGACATGCACTAGTTGCATAAGGTGGCTAGCGGGTGTCTGTCTCTCCCACTTTAGTTGGAGCGGATTTGATGAAAAGGGTCCTTATGAAGGGTAAATAGAAATTGGCATATCATGTTGTGGTTTTACGTAGGTAAGAAACGTTCTTGCTAGAAACCTATAGAAGCCACGTAAAAACTTGCAACAACAATTAGAGGACGTCTAACTTGTTTTTGCAGCATATGCCTTGTGATGTGATATGGCCAAAAGGTGTGATGAATGATATATGTGATGTATGAGATTGATCATGGTCTTGTAATAGGAATCACGACTTGCATGTCAATGAGTATGACAACCGGCATGAACCATAGGAGTTGTCTTTATTTTTTGTATGACCTGCATGTCATTGAAGAACGCCATGTAAATTACTTTACTTTATTGCTAAACGTGTTAGCCATAGAAGTAGAAGTAGTCGTTGGCGTGAGAACTTCATGAAGACACAATGATGGAGATCATGATGATGGAGATCATGGTGTCATGCCGGTGACGAAGATGATCATGGCGCCCCGAAGATGGAGATCAAAGGAGCAATATGATATTGGCCATATCATGTCACTATTTGATTGCATGTGATGTTTATCATGTTTTACATCTTATTTGATTAGAACGACGGTAGCTTAAATAAGATGATCCCTCGTAATAATTTCAAGAAAGTGTTCCCCTTAACTGTGCACCGTTGTGAAGGTTCGTTGTTTCAAAGCACCACGTGATGATCGGGTGTGATAGATCCTAATGTTCGAATACAATGGGTGTAAGCCAGATTTACACACGCAATACACTTAGGTTGACTTGACAAGCCTAGCATGTACAGACATGGCCTCGGAACACAGAAGACCGAAAGGTCGAGCATGAGTCATATAGAAGATACGATCAACATGAAGATGTTCACCGATGATGACTAGTCCGTCTCACATGATGATCGGACATGGCCTAGTTGACTCGGATCATGTTTCACTTAGATGACTAGAGGGATGTCTGTCTGAGTGGGAGTTCATTGAATAATTTGATTAGATTAACTTAATTATCATGAACTTAGTCTGAAATCTTTACAATATGTCTTGCAGATCAAATGGCCCACGCTAATGTTGCCCTCAACTTCAACGCGTTCCTAGAGAAAACCAAGCTGAAAGATGATGGCAGCAACTATACGGACTGGGTCCGGAACCTGAGGATCATCCTCATAGCTGCCAAGAAAGATTATGTCCTAGAAGCACCGCTAGGTGAAGCACCAATCCCAGAGAACCAAGACGTTATGAACGCTTGGCAGTCTCGTGCTGATGATTACTCCCTTGTTCAGTGCGGCATGCTTTACAGCTTATAACCGGGGCTCCAAAAGCGTTTTGAGCAACACGGAGCATATGAGATGTTCGAAGAGCTGAAAATGGTTTTCCAAGCTCATGCCCGGGTCGAGAGATATGAAGTCTCCGACAAGTTCTTCAGCTGTAAAATGGAGGAAAATAGTTCTGTCAGTGAGCACATACTCAAAATGTCTGGGTTGCACAACCGCTTGACTCAGCTGGGAGTTAATCTCCCAGATGACGCGGTCATTGACAGAATCCATCAGTCGCTTCCACCGAGCTACAAGAGCTTTGTGATGAACTCCAATATGCAGGGGATGGAAAAGACCATTCCTAAGGTATATTCAATGCTGAAATCAGCCGAGGTAGAGATCAAAAAGGAACATCAAGTGTTGATGGTGAATAAAACCACTAAGTTCAAGAAAGGCAAGGGTAAGAAGAACTTTAAGAAGGAAGGCAAGGGAGTTGCCGCGCCCGGTAAGCCAGTTGCCGGGAAGAAGTCAAAGAATGGACCCAAGCCTGAGACTGAGTGCTTTTATTGCAAGGGAAGTGGTCACTGGAAGCGGAACTGCCCCAAGTACTTAGCAGACAAGAAGGCCGGCAACACCAAAGGTATATGTGATATACATATTATTGATGTGTACCTTACCAGCACTCGTAGTAGCTGCTGGGTATTTGATACCGGTGTGGTTGCTCATATCTGTAACTCAAAGCAAGAGCTGCGGAATAAGCGGAGACTGGCGAAGGACGAGGTGACGATGCGCGTCGGGAATGGTTCCAAGGTTAATGTGATCGCCGCCGGCACGCTACCTCTACATTTACCTACGGGATTAGTTTTAAACCTCAATAATTGTTATTTAGTGCCAGCTTTGAGCATGAACATTGTATGTGGATCTCGTTTAATGCGAGATGGCTACTCATTTAAATCCGAGAATAATGGTTGTTCTATTTATATGAGAGATATGTTTTATGGTCATGCCCCGCTGGTCAATGGTTTATTCTTAATGAATCTCGAACGTGATGTTACATATATTCATAGTGTGAATACCAAAATATGTAAGGTTAATAACGATAGTCCCACATACTTGTGGCACTGCCGCCTTGGTCACATTGGTGTCAAGCGCATGAAGAAGCTCCATGCTGATGGACTTTTAGAATCTCTAGATTATGAATCATTTGACACATGCGAACCATGCCTCATGGGCAAAATGACCAAGACTCCGTTCTCCGGAACAATGGAGCGAGCAACCAACTTATTGGAAATCATACATACTGATGTGTGCGGTCCAATGAGTGTTGAGGCTCGCGGAGGCTATCTTTATGTTCTCACTCTCACTGATGACTTGAGTAGATATGGGTATGTCTACTTGATGAAACACAAGTCTGAGACCTTTGAAAAGTTCAAGGAATTTCAGAATGAGGTAGAGAATCAACGTGACCGAAAGATAAAGTTCTTACGATCAGATCGTGGGGGAGAATATTTAAGTCATGAATTTGGTACGCACTTAAGGAAATGTGGAATCGTTTCACAACTCACGCCGCCTGGAACACCTCAGCGAAATGGTGTGTCCGAACGTCGTAATCGCACTCTATTAGATATGGTGCAATCTATGATGTCTCTTACCGATCTACCGCTCTCATTTTGGGGCTATGCTTTAGAGACTGCCGCATTCACTTTAAATAGGGCTCCGTCGAAATCCGTTGAGACGACACCGTATGAATTATGGTTTGGGAAGAAACCTAAGCTGTCGTTTCTAAAAGTTTGGGGATGCGATGCTTATGTCAAGAAACTTCAACCTGAAAAGCTCGAACCCAAGTCGGAAAAATGCGTCTTCATAGGATACCCTAAGGAAACCATTGGGTATACCTTCTACCTCAGATCCGAAGGAAAGGTCTTTGTTTGTAAGAACGGATCCTTTCTAGAGAAAGAGTTTCTCTCGAAAGAAGTAAGTGGGAGGAAAGTGGAACTTGATGAAGTACTGCCTATTGAACCGGTAAGTAGCGCAGCTTAGGAAGATGTTCATGTTGTGACTGCACCGAATAGAGAGGAAGTTAATGATGATGGTCAAGGTATTTCGGATCAAGCTCCTACTGAACTTCATAGGTCCACGAGGACACGTTCCACACTAGAGTGGTATGGCAACCCTGTCTTGGAAATCATGTTGTTAGACAACGGTGAACCTTCGAACTATGAAGAAGCAATGGCGGGTCCAGATTCCAACAAATGGCTTGAAGCCATGCAATCCGAGATAGGATCCATGTATGAAAACAAAGTGTGGACTTTGACAGACTTGCCTGATGATCGGCGAGTGATAGAAAACAAATGGATCTTTAAGAAGAAGACGGACGCGGATGGTAATGTTACCATTTATAAAGCTCGACTTGTCGCTAAGGGTTATCAACAAGTTTAAGGGGTTGACTATGATGAGACCTTTTCTCCCGTAGCGAAGCTGAAGTCCGTTCGAATCATGTTAGAAATTGCCGCATACTATGATTATGAGATATGGCAAATGGACGTCAAAACGGCATTCCTTAACGGCCATCTTAAGGAAGAACTGTATATGATGCAGCCGGAAGGTTTTGTCGATCCTAAGAATGCTAACAAGGTATGCAAGCTCCAGCGTTCCATCTATGGGCTGGTGCAAGCATCTCGGAGTTGGAAAATTAGCTTTAATGAAATGATCAAAGCGTTTGGGTTTATGCAGACTTATGGAGAAGCCTGCGTTTACAAGAAAGTGAGTGGGAGCTCTGTAGCATTTCTCATATTATATGTGGATGACATACTTTTGATGGGAAATGATATAGAACTTTTGGACAACATTAAGGCCTACTTGAATAAGTGTTTTTCAATGAAGGACCTTGGAGAAGCTGCTTATATATTAGGCATCAAAATCTATAGAGATAGATCGAGACGCCTCATAGGTCTTTCACAAAGCACATACCTTGATAAGATATTGAAGAAGTTCAATATGGATCAGTCCAAGAAGGGGTTCTTGTCTGTGTTGCAAGGTGTGAAATTGAGCTCGGCTCAATGTCCGACCACGGCAGAAGATAGAGAAAAGATGAGTGTTGTCCCCTATGCCTCAGCCATAGGGTCTATCATGTATGCCATGACCTGTACCAGACCTGATATAAACCTTGCCGTAATTTGGTAGGAAGGTACCAAAGTAGTCCTGGCATGGAACACTGGACAGCGATCAAGAACATCCTAAAGTACCTGAAAAGGACTAAGGATATGTTTCTCGTATATGGAGGTGACGAAGAGCTCATCGTAAAGGGTTAAGTCGACGCTAGCTTCGACACAGATCTGGATGACTCTAAGTCATAAACCGGATACGTGTATATTTTGAATGGTGGGACAGTAAGCTGGTGCAGTTGCAAACAAAGCATCGTGGCAGGATCTACATGTGAAGCAGAGTACATGGCAGCCTCGGAGGCAGCGCATGAAGCAATCTGGGTGAAGGAGTTCATCACCGACCTAGGAGTCATACCCAATGCGTCGGGGCCGATCACACTCTTCTGTGACAACACTGGAGCTATTGCACTTGCCAAGGAGCCAGGTTCCACAAGAAGACCAGGCACATCAAGCGTCGCTTCAACTCCATTCGTGATAATGTTCAAGAAGGAGATATAGATATTTGTAAAGTACATATAGACCTGAATGTAGCAGATCCATTGACTAAACCTATCCCTAGAGCAAAACATGATCAACACCAGAACGCAATGGGTGTTCGATACATCACAATGTAACTAGATTATTGACTCTAGTGCAAGTGGGAGACTGTTGTAAATATGCCCTAGAGGCAATAATAAAATGGTTATTATTATATTTCTTTGTTCATGATAATTGTCTATTGTTCATGCTATAATTGTATTAACCGGAAATCGTAATACATGTGTGAATACATAGACCACAACAAGCCCCTAGTGAGCCTCTAGTTGACTAGCTCGTTGATCAACAGATAGTCATGGTTTCCTGACTATGGACATTGGATGTCATTGATAACGGGATCACATCATTAGGAGAATGATGTGATGGACAAGACCCAATCCTAAGCATAGCACAAAGATTGTGTAGTTCGTTTCGCTAGAGCTTTTCCAAATGTCAAGTATCATTTCCTTAGACCATGAGATTGTGCAACTCCCAGATACCGTAGGAGTGCTTTGGGTGTGCCAAACGTCACAACTTAACTGGGTGACTATAAAGGTGCACTACGGGTATCTCCGAAAGTGTCTGTTGGGTTGGCATGAATCGAGACTGGGATTTGTCACTCCGTATGACGGAGAGGTATCTCTGGGCCCACTCGGTAATGCATCATCATAATGAGCTCAATGTGACCAAGTGTCTGGTCACGGGATCATGCATTACGGTATGAGTAAAGTGACTTGCCGGTAACGAGATTAAACGAGGTATTGGGATACCGACGATCGAATCTCGGGCAAGTAACATACCGATTGACAAAGGGAATTGTATACGGGATTGATTGAATCCTCGACATCATGGTTCATCCGATGAGATCATCGAGGAGCATGTGGGAGCCAACATGGGTATCCAGATCCCGCTGTTGGTTATTGACCGGAGAGGCGTCTCGGTCATGTATGCATGTCTCCTGAACCCGTAGGGTCTACACACTTAAGGTTCGGTGACGCTAGGGTTGTTGAGATATTAGTATGCAGTACCCCAAAAGTTGTTCAGAGTCCCGGATGAGATCCCAGACGTCACGAGGAGTTCCGGAATGGTCCGGAGGTGAAGATTTATATATAGGAAGTTCAGTTTCGGCCATCGGGACAGTTTCGGGGGTCGCCGGTATTGTACCGGGACCACCGGAAGGGTCCCGGGGGTCCATCGGGTGGGGCCACCTATCCCGGAGGGCCCCATGGGCTGAAGTGGGAGGGGAACCAGCCCCTGGTGGGCTAGTGCGCCCCCCCTGGGACCCCCTGCGCCTAGGGTTGGAAACCCTAGGGGTGGGGGGCGCCTCACTTTCCTTGGGGGGCAAGCCACCCCCTTGGCCGCCGCCCCCCCTTGGAGATTGGATCTCCTAGGGCCGACGCCCCCCTAGGGGCCCTATATAAAGAGGAGGGGAGGGAGGGCAGCCGCACCCTAGCCCCTGGCACCTCCCTCTCCCTCCCGTGACACCTCTCCTTCTCGTAGTGCTTGGCGAAGCCCTGCCGAGATCGCTACTGCATCCACCACCACGCCGTCGTGCTGCTGGATCTCCATCAACCTCTCCTTCCCCCTTGCTGGATCAAGAAGGAGGAGACGTCTTCCCAACCGTACGTGTGTTGAACGCGGAGGTGCCGTCCGTTCGGCGTTAGGATCTCTGGTGATTTGGATCATGACGAGTACGACTCCCTCAACCCCGTTCTCTTGAACGCTTCCGCGTGCGATCTACAAGGGTATGTAGATGCACTCCAATCTCTCGTTGCTAGATGACTCCATTGATTGATCTTGGTGAAGCGTAGAAATTTTTTATTTTCTGCAACGTTCCCCAACACAACCCCCAAGTGCCTCTTGATTTGGACGGTGGCTGGACATGGGAGCGATGGATAGTGGATGATTATTGCCATATAGCATGCCTCCATGGGTCTCCTCCATGGATGTAAGTTCTCTTCCTTGACCCCAAGGGCTCTAGATGAGCTAGAACCTTTCCCAAAACATTCCTTGGGGGACAAAAGAAACAGTACGAACAGACGGGCATGAAATCCACAAAGAATTGAGTTTGATCTGGGCGATTTCGGGCTTTTCTGGGTGTGGTATGACCTAGTGCAGTTGTACCATGCATTGTCAACGTTGTGGACCCATTTAGTAGAATGGTCGCCATTTCTTTTTGCAACCTCAATTTTTGACATTTTTGGTCTCGTGGGATTCGTATGAACGGCGCCGTTGCACCTGTGGTACTAGATCTTCATTTTGAGCACTTTGAATATATTATTTTCATTTTTGACACACCAAAATGCCTTAGTATGGTTCCTGAAAGTCCTTCATTTTGATCCCTTTCATTGTGCTAAGTCCATGGGAGTTTCACATCACCTACAAAATACACAAAAACAAACAAACTAATAAAAACTAACAAAGACTAAAGATTCTCAATTGCTCGCAGTGAAAAGAGTAGGTACGGGAAATTATGCATAATGGACATGTAGATGGGTCAATGGGGCATGATATATGAAGATAATATGAAACAAATGGGCTCTAAAACAAATATAAAATAAATCCATCAGCAGCCATCACAGAAGCCGCTCGGACCCTACCCCCCAAGAATCCAGGCCCCCTTGGCCAGATCTATGCCTACTTTGGCTCGAGCCCGAAGCCACAATGACCTAAAACCACTGCATGTGCCTAACTATAGCAGGAACGAAGTAGGATCCAAGTGATATGTCTCCAATGTATCTATAAATTTTTATTCTCCATGCTATTATATTATCATTCTTGGATGTTTTACAATCATTTTGTAGTCATTTTATATCACTTTTTGGTACTAACCTATTGACATAGTGCCCAATGCCAGTTGCTGTTTTCTGCATGTTTTTTACATTGCAGGAAATCAATATCAAACGGAGTCGAAATGCAGCGAAACTCCTAGAGGATTTTTTTGCGATAGAAGACATCCAGTGGGCCAAGAAAGCACCTGGGGTGGCTCAAGGGGAGCAGCACCCACCAGGGCGTGCTAGGAGGCCCAGGCGCGCCTTGGTGGGTTCTGCCCACCTCGGGTGCCCCCTGAACCACCTCTTTGATCTATAAATACCCCAATATTCCATAAACCCTAGGGGAGTCGACGAAGATCAATTCCAGCTGCCGCAGAGTCCAGAACCACCAGATCCAATCTAGACACCATCTCGGAGGGGTTCGCCACTTCCATTGGTTCCTCTCCGATGATGCGTGAGTAGTTCTTTGTAGACCTACGGGTCCGTACTTAGTAGCTAGATGGCTTCCTCTCTCTCTCTCTCTCTTGATTATCAATACAATGCTCTCTTGGAGATCCATATGATGTAAGCCTTTTTGCGGTGTGTTTTTTGGGATCCGATGAACTTTGAGTTTATGATCAGATCTATGTTTTTATCCATGAAAGTTACTTGAGTCTTCTTTGACCTTTTATATGCATGATTGCTTATAGCCTCGTATTTCTTCTCTGATATTTGGATTTTGTTTGGCCAACTTGATCTATTTATCTTGCAATGAGAAGAGGTGCTTTGTAGTGGGTTCAATCTTACGGTGTTTGATCCCAGTGACAGTAGGGGAACCAACACGTATGTATCGTTGCTACTAAGGATAACAAGATGGGGTCTATACGTAAGCAAATAGATAAAGTGATCCCGTCTACATCATGTCATCGTTCTTATTGCATTACTCTGTTTTTTGATGAACTTGATACACTAGATGCATGCTGGATTGCGGCCGATGTGTGGAGTAATAGTAGTAGATGCAGGCAGGAGTCGGTCTACTAATCTTGGACGTGATGCCTACATAATGATCATTGCCTGGATATCGCCATGATTATTGTAAGTTCTATCAATTGCCCAACAATAATTGTTTTCCCACCGTTTGTTATTTTTCTCGAGAGAAGCCACTAGTGAAACCTACAGCCCCCGGATCTCTTTTCATCATATTTTTCTTTGCGATCTATTTTCCTTTGCATTTATTTTCAGATATATTAAACCAATAATACAAAAATACCTTGCTGCAATTTATTTGTTCCGCGATCTATTTATCCTATCTACCACTTTTACCTCACGATATTTGCCTACCTTGAGGCGCCATACCCGAAAGGGATTGACAACCCCTTTAACACGTTGGGTTGCGAGAATTTGTTATTTGTCTGCAGGTGTTGTTTACGTGGTGTGAGGAGGTTCTCCTAATGGTTCAATAACCTTGGTCTCATCACTGAGGGAAATACCTACCGTCGCTATACTGCATCATCCCTTCCTCTTATGGGAAATACCGACATAGTTCTAGCAGATATCAAAAGGAATTTCTGGTGCCGTTGCCGGGGAGGATCTTCAACATCAACTAGGTTCCTAACCACAAATCTCATCTCATCGCAATTTACATTATTTTCCATTTGCCTCTCGTTTTCCTCTCCCCCACTTCACAGAAATTTGCTGTTTTATTCGCCCTCTTTTTTCGTTCACCTTTTTCTTGTCAGATCTGTTTCTGAGTGCAATCTTGTTGCGTAGTCATCACGACTCAAGAGAACACCAGGTTGTGTGATTTCTCAAATACCAACAACAATGATTTTATTAGCACTCCAATTGCTCCTCCTGCCACTAGTGCGGAGTCTTGTGATATTAATACTGCTTTGCTGAATCTTGTCATGAAAGATCAATTTGCCGGTACTCCTAATGAGGATGCCGCGTCGCATCTTAACACATTCGTGGAATTATGCGACATGCAAAAGAAAAAAGATGTGGACAGTGATGTTGTGAAGTTGAAATTATTTCCATTTTCTTTGCAAGATCATGCAAAAATTTGTTTTTCTTCTTTGCCTCGCAATAGTATCGATTCTTGGAACAAGTGCAAGGATGATTTTATCACTAAGTATTTTTTGCCTGCAAAAATTATTTGCCTTAGAACCCAGATCATGAATTTCAAGCAACTTGAACATGAGCATGTTGCACAATCTTGGGAAAGGATGAAATTGATGCTAAGGAATTGCCCAACTCATGGGTTAAATCTTTGGATGGTCATACAAATTTTTTATGCGAGATTGAATTTTATTTCTCATAATCTTTTAGATTCTGCCGCGGGGGGTACTTTTATGGAAATTACTTTGGGTGAAGTTTCTAAATTGCTAGACAATATTATGGCAAATTACTCACAATGGCATACCGAAAGAGCTCCTACTAGTAAAAAAGTCAATTCGGTAGAAGAAATAAAATCTTTGAGTGAAAAGGTTGATGCTCTTATGAAGTTGGTTGCTAATAGAAGTGCTCCTATTGATTTTAATGATGTGCCTTTGTCTACTTTGATTGAGAAAAATAGTGATGCCATAGATGTGAATTTTGTCACGAGAAACAATTTCAATAACAATGCTTATAGAGGTAATTTTAATCCTAGGACTTTTCCTAGTAATTCCTATAATAATTATGTTAATTCCTATGGTAATCCCACCTATAATAATAATAGAAACACCTCTGATCTTGAGAGGAATATCAAAGAATTTATCAATACACAAAAGGCTTTCAACACTTCGATAGAAGAAAAGTTGAAAAAATTGACGATTTGTCTAGAAGTGTTGATAGAATTTCTCATGATGTAGAAACTCTCAAGATGAAAATTTTTGTGCCTAAAGTTGAAGAATCAATTAAATATATTTATGTTTCTATGGATGAAATTAAGAAAAGGACCGCTATGCTTAGAGCTAAAAGAGAATTTTTGGAAAGAACGTTTTCTAGTGTTTACTATCATAAAAGTGAGGAAGATCTTAAAATGATTGGTGTTTCTTCTATTGGTTCCTTGTTTAGTAAATTTATGATTGATGAAAAAGGGACTAGAGAAGAGTCAACTTTATTTAGAAGGCGTCTCTATGATTCGGAGGGTGAAATCTTGTTGAGAAAATTGATAAAGTGGGTTTGAAGAGGTCAAGACTTTAACTAGTGATGTGCCCACTATTTTGGATTACAAAGACTGTAATTATGATAGTTTCTCTTTGATTTATTCTATTTCTTTGTTGCAATCCATGATAAATTCACCCCATGCTTATGAACAAAATAAAGCTTTTACTAAACATATTGTTGATGCCCTGATGAAAGCTTTTGAAGAAAAGTTGGAATTAGAAGTTTCAATTCCTAGAAAATTGCATGATGAGTGAGAACCTACTACAAAAGTCAAGATTAAAAATTATGAGTGTTTTGCTTTGTGTGACTTGGGTGCTAGTGTTTCTACAATTCCGAAATCTTTATGTGATGTGCTTGGTCTCACCAATATTGAAGAATGTTCTTTAAATTTGCACTTGGCGGATTCTACTATTAAAAAGCTTTTGGGAAGAATTAATGATGTTCTTATTCTTGCATATTGGAATTATTTGCACATAGACTTTATTGTTCTTGATATTGATTGCAATCCGTCTTGTCCAATCATTCTTGGTAGACCGTTTTTGCGTACTATTGGTGTCGTGATTCATATGAAAGAAGGCAATATTAAATTTAAATTTACACTAAGGAAGGGAATGGAACACTTCCCTAGAACAGGAATTATGCCACCATATGAATCAATCATGAGGGCATCTTATGGATCTAGAACCAAAGATGACAAAACTTAGATCCGATGCGTTATGCCTAGCTAGGGGCGTAAAACGATAGCGATTGTTGGGAGGCAACCCAATGAATAAAATCTATTTTTTCTTTTTTCTTTCTGTTCTTGTGTGTTAGAACAATTATTCTACTGTTATGATTGTGTTTTTTGTGTTTTAGTAAGTGTTTGTGCCAAGCAAGGCCTTTGGGAAGGTTTGGGTGAAAGTTGATTTGATCTTGCTGAAAAACAGAAACTTTTGCGCTCACAAGATTATTTTTAGTTTTTAACAGAAGAGTCATTTTGAGTTGATTCTGTTTGCAGAAGATTAATAGACAAATTCATCACGTCCAACAATTTATTTCAGAATTTTTGGAGTTAACGAAGTATTCGAAATATTCATATTGCTACAGACTGTTCTGTTTTTGATAGATTCTGTTTTCTTTGCGTTGTGTGCTTGTTTTGATGATACTATGGTTTTCTTTGATGAGTTTTTGCCATACAAAAGTTGGGATACAGTAGATATAATTCAAAAACAAAATAAGAATAGGTTTTCTACAGTACTTATAGTAGTGGTTTGCTTTCTTATACTAATGGATCTCACAAAGGTTTTGTTTGAGTTTTGCGTGATTGAAGTTTTCAAGTTTTGGGTGATCTTACGATGGATGAAGGAATAAGTATTAGCAAAATACTAAGCTTGGGGATGCCCGAGGCACCCCAAGATAATATTGAAAGAATTAGCAAGCAACTAAGCTTGGGGATGCCCCCGAGTGGCATCCCTGCTTTCTTCTAACAACCATCAGTATTTTACTTGAAACTATATTTTTATTCGTCACATAATATGAGTTTTGCTTGGAGCGTCTTGTATGATATGAGTCTTTGCTTGTTTTCCTTTGTGTTTAAGTGTTGAATGCTTTCTGGGCACACCTTTTTGAGAGATCCAAAATTTATGCTATGCATGCTCCTATTCTTCACTTAAATTTTTAGAGCCATGGATTTGCTCTAGTGCTTCACTTATATCTTTTTGAGCACGGTGTACTTTGTTATTTTTGAAGAAATGCTCTCATGCTTAACTTAGATTTATTTGGGAGTTATTAAATTTTTTAAGAAATTCTCTCTTGCTTCACTTAGATTATTTTGAGAGAAAGAAAAAAATTATGCTCATGATCTTCACTGATATTTGTTTGAGCTTATCAAAAGCAACATATGAAAAAAGTCCCAAAGTGATAGATATCCAAGGAGGATATAATAAATACTTTGATGAAGATAATTGGACAAAATAAACTTGATTCTTAGTAATGTTTTTGATATATGATATGATATGTGAGTCATGTTGATGAGTAATTGTGCTCTAGTAAGAATATTGATGTTAAGGTTTGTGATTCCCTATGCAAGCATGAAAGTCATTAGTTATGCAATGAAATTTATATCCTACTTATGGTGCATTATTTGGTGTCACTTATGCTTAATGCTTGGGTACGAGATTCTTCACTTTTTGGTTGGTCGCTTCTCAATCTTTTTGCTAGCCTTCATTTTTCACTAAGTATGATCAATACTTGTGCATCCAAAACCCTTTAAACCAGTTTTGCCATAGGAGTCCACTATACCTACCTATATGCGGTATTTCCATGCCGTTCTAAGAAAATTTGCATGTGCCATCTCTAATTTTCAAAATAAATTTCTCTTTTGTGTGCTCTACTGCTCGCGAGGCGGTGAAGGGTGGCCAATATTTTCCATGGTAGATGTGTTATTCTCACGATGAGTATTTATTCACATGTCATTGCACGAGAGTATGGCAAAGGTATTAGGGATGCCCAATCCCGAAATGAAAAATGAATTTACTTTATGTTGTCAAATAATAAATTCCTTGGAAAGTGTTGGTATGGAGGGCAACCGTGGATTCGGCTAGCCATGGAAAGTGAAAGTAATCGTGGAAAAAGGAATAAACTTAATTTTTTGTTTGGCAACCGCCTATGATGTATCTAGCATGGAAAGTGTTGGGATGATCCAAGTCGTTTTCATTGGTGGGAAAGTATGCCTCTCAAAAATATAGTTTATCTCTCAATTTAAGCTTTGAGCTCTGGCACCTCTACAAATCCCTACTTCCCTCCGCGAAGGGCCTTTCTTTTACTTATGCATTTTTTATTTTGAATTTGAGTCTCCATCTTCTCTTTTAAAGAACTAACTAAGGGGCAGTATGATCATATTTGAGCATTGGGTGTAGCTAATATTCGAGTGTGTTTCATGAATGGATCAATGATTCAGCATAATGGGCTAGGGATAACTTGCTTTAGTGTTGATATTTTGAAAGACATGGTTGCTTATTGGTATGCTTGAGTATTAAAGTCTTCATGTCAAAACTAGACTATTGCTTTGAATCATATAAAAGTCCATATGTCCATGCTATAAAGAAAGAAATGTGATGAACATGTTAGGCAGTATTCCACATCTAAAATTCTGTTTTTATCATTTTTACCTACTCGAGGACGAGCAGGAATTAAGCTTGGGGATGCTGATACGTCTCCAATGTATCTATAGTTTTTTATTGTTCCATGCTGTTATATTATCATTCTTGGATGTTTTGCAATCATTTTATATAATTTTTTGGTACTAACCTATTGACATAGTTCCCAGTGCCAGTTGCTGTTTTCTAAATGTTTTTTACATTGCAGGAAATCAATATCAAACGGAGTCCAAACACAGCGAAACTCCTGGAGGATTTTTTTGGGCCAGAAAACATCCAATGGGCAAAGAAAGCACCTAGGGGTGGCTCGAGGGGAGCAGCACCCACCAGGGCACGCCAGGAGGCCCAGGCGCGCCCTGGCGGGTTGTGCCCACCTCGGGTGCCCCCTGAACCGCCTCTTTGCTCTATAAATACCCCAATGTTCCAGAAACCCTAGGGGATCGACAAAAATCAATTCCAGCCGCCATAGAATAAGAACCACCAGATCCAATCTAGACACCATCACGGAGGGGTTCACCACTTCCATTGGTGCCTCTCCGATGATGCGTGAGTAGTTCTTTGTAGACCTACGGATCCGTAGTTAGTAGCTAGATGACTTCCTATCTCTCTCTTGATTATCAATACAATGGTCTCTTGGAGATCCATATGATGTAAGCCTTTTTGCTATGTGTTTGTTGGGATCCAATGAACTTTGAGTTTATGATCAGATTTATGTTTTTATCCATGAAAGTTACTTGAGTCTTCTGTGATCTCTCATATGCATGATTTCTTATAGCCTCGTATTTCTTCTCCGATATTTCGGTTTTGTTTGGCTAACTTGATCTATTTATCTTGCAATGGAAAGAGGTGCTTTGTAGTGGGTTCGATCTTACGGTGCTTGATCCCAGTGACAGAAGGGGAACCGAGACGTATGTATCGTTGCTACTAAGGATAACAAGATGGGGTCTATATCTAAGCAAATAGATAAACTGATCCCGTCTACATCATGTCATCGTTCTTATTGCATTACTCCATTTTTTCATGAAGTTAGTACACTAGATACATGCTGGATAGCGGTCGATGTGTGGAGTAACAGTAGTAGATGCAGGCAGGAGTCGGTTTACTAATCTTGGACGTGATTCCTATATAATGACCATTGCCTGGATATCGTCATGATTATTGGAAGTTCTATCATTTCCCAACAATAATTGTTTTCCCATCATTTTCTTTTTTCTCGAGAGAAGCCACTAGTGAAACCTATGGCCCCCGGGTCTCTTTTCATCATATTTTTCTTTGCGATCTATTTTCCTTTGCATTTATTTTCAGATCTATTAAACCAAAAATACAAAAATACCTTGCTGCAATTTGTTTGTTCCGCGATCTATTCATCCTATCTACCACTTTTACCTCACGTTATTGGCCTATCTTGAGGCACCGTACTCGAAAGGGATTTACAACCCTTTAACATGTCAGGTTGTGAGTATTTGTTATTTGTGTGCAGGTGCTGTTTACGTGGTGTGAGGAGGTTCTCCTACCGGTTCGATAACCTTGGTCTCATCAATGAGGGAAATACCTACCGTCGCTATACTGCATCACCCCTTCCTCTTTGGGGAAATACTGACATAGTTCTAGGAGACATCAAAAGGAATTCCTGGCGCCGTTGCCAGGGAGAATCTTCAACATCAACCAGGTTCCTAATCAAAAATCGCATCTCCTCGCAATTTACATTATTTTCCATTTGCCTCTCGTTTCCTCTCCCCCACTTCACAAAAATTTGCCGTTTTATTCGCCCTCTTTTTCGGTTTGCCTTTTTCTCGTCAGATCTCTTTGTGAGTGCAATCTTGTTGCATAGTCATCACGACTCAAGAGAACACCAACTTGTGTGATTTCTCAAATACCCACAACAATTATTTTATTAGCACTCTGATTGCTCCTCCCGCCACTAGTGCAGAGTCTTGTGATATTAATACTGCTTTGCTGAATCTTGTCATGAAACATCAATTTGCCGGTACTCCTAATGAGGATACCGCGTCCCATCTTAACACATTCGTGGAATTATGCGATATGCAAAAGAAAAAAGATGTGGACAATGATGTTGTGAAGTTGAAATTATTTCCATTTTCTTTGTGAGATGGTGCACAAAATTGGTTTTCTTCATTGCCTCACAATAGTATCGATTCTTGGAACAAGTGCAAGGATGCTTTTATCACTAAGTATTTTCCGCCCGCAAAAATTATTTCTGTTAGAACCCAAATCATGAATTTCAAGCAAGTTGAACATGAGCATGTTGCACAATCTTGGGAAAGGATGAAATTGATGCTAAGGAATTGCCCAACTCATGGGATAAATCTTTGGATGATCATACAAATTTTTTATGTGGGATTGAATTTTGTTTCTCGTAATCTTTTAGACTCCGCCGCGGGGGGTACTTTTACGGAAATTACGTTGGGTGAAGCTACTAAATTGCTAGACAATATTATGGCAAGTTACTCACAATGGCATACCGAAAAAGCTCATACTAGTAAAAAAGTCAATTCGGTAGAAGAAATAAATACTTTGAGTGAAAAAGTTGATGCTCTTATGAAGTTGGTTGCTAATAAAAGTGCTCCTATTGATTTTAATGATGTGCCTTTGTCTACTTTGATTGAGAAAAATAGTGATGTGATACGTCTCCAACATATCTATAATTTTTTATTGTTCCATACTATTATATTACCCGTTTTGCATGTTTATGGGCTTTACTATACACTTTTATATCATTTTTGGGACTAACCTACTAACCGGAGGCCCAACCCAAATTGTTGTTTTTTTGTCTATTTCAGTGTTTCGCAGAAAAGAATATCAAACGGAGTCCAAACGGAATGAACCTTTGGGAGCGATCTTTCTGGAACAAATGCAACCCAAGAGACTTGGAGTGGACGTCAAGAAGCAGCCGACGCGACCACAAGGGTCTAGCGCGCGCCCTAGGGGGGTGGGGGCGCCCCCACCCTCGTGGGCCCCTCGTGGCTCCCCTGACCGACCTCCTTCGCCTATATATACTGGCATACCCTGGAAACATCAAGGAGCACCACGAAACCCTATTTCCACCGCCGCAACCTTCTGTACCCGTGAGATCCCATCTTGGAGCCTTTTCCGGCGCTCGGCCGGAGGGGGAATCGATCACGGAGGGCTTCTACATCAACACCATAGCCTCTCTGATGAGTTGTGAGTAGTTTACCACAGACCTTCGAGTCCATAGTTATTAGCTAGATGGCTTCTTCTCTCTCTTTGAATCTCAATACAAACTTCTCCTTGATCTTCTTGGAGATCTATTCGATGTAACTCTTTTTGCGGTGTGTTTGTCGAGATCCGATGAATTGTGGATTTATGATCAAGTTTATCTATGAGAAATATTTGAATCTCCTCTGAATTATTTTATGTATGATTGGTTATCTTTGCAAGTCTCTTTGAATTATCAGTTTGGTTTGGCCAACTAGATTGATCTTTCTTCCAATGGGAGAAGTGCTTAGCTTTGGGTTCAATCTTGCGGCGTCCTTTCCCAGCGACAGCTGGGGCAGTGATACGTCTCCAACGTATCTATAATTTTTGATTGTTCCATGCTATTATATGACCCCTTTTGGATGTTTATGGGCTTTATTTTAGACATTTATATCATTTTTGGGACTAACCTACTAACCGGAGGCCCAACCCGTATTGCTGTTTTTTGCCTATTTCAGTATTTCGAAGAAAAGGAATATCAAACGGAGTCCAAACGGAATGAAACCTTTAGGAGCGTGATTTTTGGAACGAACGTGATCCAGAGGACTTGGAGTGGAAGCCAAGAAGCAGCCGAGGCGGCCATGAGATAGGAGGGCGCGCCCCCTGTCTCGTGGGCCCCTCGGGCAGCCACCGACGTACTTCTTCGTCCTCTATATGCCTACGTACCCCGAAAACATCCAGGGAGCCAACGAAACATAATTTCCACCGTTGTAACCTTCTGTATCCGCGAGACCCCATCTTGGAGCCTTCGCCGACGCTCCGCCGAGGGGGAATCGACCACAGAGGGCTTCTACATCAACACCATAGCCCTTCCGATGAGTTGTGAGTAGTTTACCACAGACCTTCGGGTCCATAGCTATTAGCTAGATGGTTTCTTCTCTCTTTCTGGATCTCAATACAATGTTCTCCCCCTCTCTTGTGGAGATCTATTTGATGTTAACTCTTTTTGCGGTGTGTTTGTCGAGACCCGATGAATTGTGGGTTTATGATCAAGTTTATCTATGAATAATATTTGAATCTCCTCTGAATTCTTTTATCTATGATTGAGTTATCTTTGCAAGTCTCTTTGAATTATTAGTTTGGTTTGGCCTACTAGATTGATCATTCTTGCCATGGGAGAAGTGCCTAGCTTTGGGTTCGATCTTGCGGTGTCCTTACCCAGCGAAAGAAAGGGTAGCAAGGCACGTATTGTATTGTAGCCATCGAGGATAAAAAGATGGGGTTTATATCATATTGCTTGAGTTTATCCCTCTACACCATGTAATCTTTCTTAATGTGTTACTCTATTCTTATGAACTTAATACTCTAGATGCATGCTGGATAGCGGTCGATGTGTGGAGTAATAGTAGTAGATGCAGGCAGGAGTTGGTCTACTTGTCACGGACGTGATGCCTACATACATGATCATGCCTAGATAATCTCATAATTATTCGCTTTTCTATCAATTGCTCGACAGTAATTTGTTCACCCACCGTAATACTTATGCTATCTTGAGAGAAGCCACTAGTGAAACCTATGGCCCCCGGGTCTATCTTTTATCATATAAGCTTTCAATCTACTTTTAGTTGCATCTTTACTTTTTGCATCTATATTATAAAATACCAAAAATATATTTATCTTATCATACTATGTCTATCAGATCTCACTTTCGCAAGTGGCCGTGAAGCGATTGACAACCCCTTTATTGCGTTGGTTGCGAGTTCTTTGTTTGTTTGTGTAGGTGCATGGGACTTTTGAGGAGCCTCCTACTGGATTGATACCTTGGTTCTCAAAAACTGAGGAAAATACTTATTCTACTATTGCTGCATCACCCTTTCCTCTTCAAGGAAAACCAACGCAAGCTCAAGACGTAGCAAGGATTTCTGGCGCCGTTGCCGGGGAGGCTTCCACCAAGTCAAGTCAAGATTCGACCTCCCGCCAACGTGCGATTTCTGGCGCCGTTGCCGGGAAGGTCTTCGCTCAATTCAAGACATACCAAGTACCCATCACAAACTCATCTCCCTCTCATTTACATTATTTGCCATTTGCCTCTCATTTTCCTCTCCCCCACTTCACCCTTGCCGTTTTATTTGCCCCCTCTTTCCCAATCTCTCTCTCTTTTTCGTTTGCCTTTTTTATGTTTGCTTGGGTGTTGGATTACTTGTTGCCATGGCGCAAGATAATACCAAATTGTGTGATTTCTCCAATACCAATAATAATGATTTCCTTAGTACTCTGTTTGCTCCTCTTAATGATGTTGAGTCTTGTGAAATCAATACTGCTTTGCTGGATCTTGTTATGAAAGATCACTTTGCCGCCCTTCCTGGTGAAGATGTCGCTACTCATCTAAACAACTTTATTGATTTGTGTGATATGCAAAAGAAGAAAGATACGGATAATGATATTGTTAAATTGAAGTTATTTTCGTTTTCTCTTAGAGATCGTGCTAAAGTTTGGTTTCCGTCTTTGCCTAAAAATAGTATTGATTCTTGTAACAAGTGCAAAGATGCTTTTATCTCTAAGTATTTCCCTCCCGCTATGATCATCACTCTTAGGAACGATATTATGAATTTTAAACAACTTCATCACGAGCATGTTGCCCAATCTTGGGAAAGAATGAAATTGATGATTCGCAATTGCCCTACTCATGGTTTGAATTTATGGATGATCATACAAAAATTTTATGCCGGTTTGAACTTTGCTTCTAGAAATCTTTTAGATTCGGCCGCGGGAGGCACGTTTAAGGAAATCACGTTAGCAGATGCTACAAAACTTCTTGATAATATTATGGCTAATTATTCTCAATGGCACACCGAAAGATCTTCTAGTAAAGAAGTGCATGCCATAGAAGAAATTAATGTTTTGATTGGAAAGATGGATGAATTATGAAGATTTTTGCTACTAAAAATACTCCTCTTGATCCCAATGATATGCCTTTGTCTACTTTGACTGAGAATAATAATGAATCTAAAGATGTGAATTTTGTTGGTAAGAATAGTTTTGGAAACAATGCTTATAGAGGAAACTTTAATTCTAGACCGTTCCCTAGTAATTCCTCTAATAATTATGGAAATTCCTACAATAATTCTTATGGTAATTTTAATAAGATGCCCTCTGATTTTGAGAATAGTGTGAAAGAATTTATGATTTCTCAAAAGAATTTTAATGCTTTGCTTGAAGAAAAATTGCTCAAACTTGATGATTTGGCTAGGAACGTTGATAGACTTTCGCTTGATGTTGATTCTCTCAAACTTATATCTTCTCCTCCTAAGCATGATATCAATGAGTCTCTCAAAGCAATGAGAATTTCCATTGATGAGTGCAAGGAAAGAACCGCTAAATTGCGTGCTAAGAAAGATTGCTTTGTAAAGGCACGTTCTTCTAGTTTCAATGAAAATAATGATGAAGATCTTAAAGTTATTGATGTGTCTCCTATTAGATCTTTGTTTTGCAATATGAATCTTGATAATAATGGGAATGGAGATGAGTCAACTTTAGTTAGAAGGCGTCCCAAGAATTCGGAGTTTTTAGATCTTGATGCTAAATTTGGTTAAAGTGGGATTGGAGAGGTCATGACTTTAAATAGTATTGAACCCACTATCTCAGATTTCAAGGAATTTGATTATGATAATTGTTCTTTAGAAGGTTGTATTTCCTTGTTGCAATCCGTTGTTAATTCTCCTCATGCTTATAGTCAAAATAAAGCTTTTACCAAACATATCGTTGATGCCTTGATGCAATCTTATGATGAAAAACTTAATTTGGAAATTTCTATACCTAGAAAACTTAATGATGAGTGGGAACCTACTATAAAGATTAGAATTAAAGATCATGAGTGTTTTGCTTTGTGTGATTTGGGTGCTAGTGTTTCCACGATTCCGAAAACTTTATGTGATATTCTAGGTTTCCATGATCTTGATGATTGCTCTTTAAATTTGCACCTTGCGGATTCCACCATTAAAAAGCCAATGGGAAGGATCAATGATGTTCTCATTGTTGCAAATAGAAATTTGGTGCCTGTAGATTTTATCGTTCTTGATATAGATTGCAATCTTTCTTGCCCTATTATTCTTGGTAGACCTTTCCTTAGAACGATTGGTGCGATTATTGATATGAAGGAAGGGAATATTAGATTCCAATTTCTATTAAAGAAAGGCATGGAGAAATTTCCAAAAAATAAAGTCAAATTACCTTATGAATCTATCATGCGGCTACTTATGAATTTAGTTCCAAAGATGGCACTACTTAGATCTATCTTCGCTTTTATGCCTAGCTAGGAGCGTTAAACGATAGCGCTAGTTGGGAGGCAATCCAATTTTATTTGTGTTTTTTTGTTTTTGTTTCTGTTTAGTAATAAATTTTGCATCTAACTTCTGTTTAGATGTGTTTTTATCTTTTAATTAGTGTTTGTGCCATGTAGAACCTATAGGATAACCTATGATGATAGTTAATTTGATTCTGCTGAAAAACAGAAAATTTGCGCGCACAAATTTATTTTTGTTAAATCACAGAAACATGATTTTGCGTTGATTCTTTTTTATTCTGATCAATAGACAAATTTTCCAGGACTTCCTATTTTGGTAGGATTTGTAAAGTTCCAGAAGTTTGCGTTAGTTACAGATTGCTACAGACTGTTCTGTTTTTGACAGATTCTGTTTTCCGTGTGTTGTTTGCTTATTTTGATGCATCTATGGCTAGTATTAAGTGGTATGAACCATAGAGAAGTTGGAATACAGTAGGTTTAACACCAAAATAAATAAAGAATGAGTTCATTACAGTACCTTATGTGGTGGTTTTGTTTTCTTTCACTAACGGAGCTTATAAGATTTCCTGTTGAGTTTTGTGTTGTGAAGTTTTCAAGTTTTGGGTAAAGCTTTGATAGATTATGGAATAAGGAGTGGCAAGAGCCTAAGCTTGGGGATGCCCAAGGCACCCCAAGATATTCAAGAATAGCCAAAAGCCTAATCTTGGGGATGCCCCGGGAAGGCATCCCCTCTTTCGTCTTCGTTCAATTGTAACCTTACTTGGAGCTATATTTTTATTCGCCACATGATATGTGTTTTGCTTGGAGCGTCGTGTATTATATTAGTCTTTTCTTTTTAGTTTAACACAATCATCCTTGCTGTACACACCTTTTGGGAGAAGCCCACTTGATTGAATTTGCTAGAATACTCTATGTGCTTCACTTATATCGTTTGAGCTTGATAGTTTTTGCTCTAGTGCTTCACTTATATCTTTTAGAGCACGGCGGTGGCTTAATTTTGTAGAAATTGCTAGTCTCTCATGCTTCACTTATATTATTTTGAGAGTCTTTTAGAACAGCATGGTATTTTCTATGATTATAAAATTGGTCCTACAATGGTAGGCATCCAAGTTGGGTATAATAAAAACTATCATAGGAAGTGAATTGGATGCTATGATCAATTTGATACTTGATAATTGTTTTGAGATATGGAGGTAGTGAGATTAAAGTCATGCTAGTTGGGTGATTATGAATTTAAAGAATGCTTGTGTTGAAGTTAGCAAGTCCCGTAGCATGCACGTATGGTTAAAGTTGTGTAACAAATTTGAAACATGAAGTGTACCTGGCTTGTGCATCCTTATGAGTGGTGGTCGGGACGAGCGATGGTCTTTTCCTACCAATCTATCCCCCTAGGAGCATGCGCATAGTGCTTGATTTTTGATGACTTCTAAATTTTTGCAATAAGTATATGAGTTCTTTTGACTAATGTTGAGTCCATGGATTATACGCACTTTTACCTTTCCACCTTTGCTAGCCTCTTTGGTACCGTGCATTGCCCTTTCTCACCTTGAGAGTTGGTGCAAACTTCGCCGGTGCATCCAAACCCCGTGATACGATACGCCCTATCACACATAAACCTCCTTATATCTTCCTGAAAACAGCCACCATACCTACCCATTATGGCATTTCCATAGCCATTCCGAGATATATTGCCATGCAACTTTCCACCGTTCCGTTCATCATTTCCATGACATACTTCACTTTTGTCATATTGCCATTGCATGATCATGTAGTTGACATCGTATTTGTGGCAAAGCCACCATGCATGATTTTTCATACATGTCACTCTTGATTCATTGCACCATCCCGGTACACCACCGGAGGCATTCATATAGAGTCATCTCTTGTTCTAGTTTCGAGTTGTAATTCATATGTTCTAATCAATAGAAGTGTGATGATCATCATTATTAGAGCATTGCCCAAAAAGAAAAAAAGGAAAAGAAAAAAAGAAAGGCCAAAAAAAAGAGAGGCCCAAAAAAAGAAAAAAAAAAGAAAAAATAAAAAAATAAAAAGGGCAATGTTACTATCTCTTTTTCCACACTTGTGCTTCAAAGTAGCACCTTGTTTTTCATGTAGTGAGTCTCATATCTTGTGCTTCAAAGTAGCACCATGTTTTTCATATAGTGAGTCTCATAGTTGTCACTTTCATATACTAGTGGGAATTTTTCATTATAGAACTTGGCTTGTATATTCCTACGATGGGCTTCCTCAAAATGCCCTAGGTCTTCATGAGCAAGCAAGTTGGATGCACACCCACTAGTTTCTTTTGTTGAGCATTCGTTTATAGCTCTAGTGCATCCATTGCATGGCAATCCCTACTCCTCATGTTAACATCAATTGATGGGCATCTCCATAGCCTGTTTATTATCCTCGTCAATGTGAGACTTTCTCCTTTTTTGTCTTCTCCACACAATCCCCATCATCTAATTCTATTCCACCCATAGTGTTATATCCATGGCTCACGCTCATGTATTGCGTGAAGGTTGAAAAAGTTTGAGATTATTAAGTACGAAACAATTTCTTGGCTTGTCATCGGGGGTATAGAATCCGGGAACATCTTTGTGTGACGAAAATGAAGCATAACCTAACTATATGATTTTGTAGGGATGAACTTTCTTTAGCCATGTTATTTTGAGAAGACATGATTGCTTTGATTAGTATGCTTGAAGTGTTACTATTTCTTTTATCAATATGAACTTTTATTTTGAATCATTTGGATCTGAACATTCATGCCACAATAAAGAAAATTACATTGAGAATTATGCTAGGTAGCATTCCACATCAAAAATTCTATTTTTATCATTTACCTACTCGAGGACGAGCAGGAATTAAGCTTGGGGATGCTTGATACGTCTCCAATGTATCTATAATTTTTGATTGTTCCATGCTATTATATTACCCCTTTTGGATGTTTATGGGCTTTATTTTACACATTTATCTCATTTTTGGGACTAACCTACTAACCGGAGGCCCAGCCCGTATTGCTGTTTTTTGCCTATTTCAGTATTTCGAAGAAAAGGAATATCAAACAGAGTCCAAATGGAATGAAACCTTCGGGAGCGTGATTTTTGGAACGAACGTTATCCAGAGGACTTGGAGTGCAAGGCAAGAAGCAGCCGAGGCGGCCACGAGATAGGAGGGCGCGCCCACCCGTATAGGGCGCGCCCCCAGTCTCGTGGGCCCCTCGGGCGGCCACCGACGTACTTATTCCTCCTATATATGCCTACGTACCCCGAAAACATCCAGGGAGCCAACGAAACACAATTTCCACCGCCGTAACCTTCTGTATCCGCGAGATCCCATCTTGGAGCCTTCGCCGGCGCTCCCCTGGAGGGGGAATCGACCATGGAGGGCTTCTACATCAACACCATAGCCCTTCCAATGAGTTGTGAGTAGTTTACCACAGACCTTCGGGTCCATAGTTATTAGCTAGATGGCTTCTTCTCTCTTTTTGGATCTCAATACAATGTTCTCCCCCTCTCTTGTGGAGATCTATTCGATGTGAACTCTTTTTGTGGTGTGTTTGTCGAGATCCGATGAATTGTGGGTTTATGATCAAGTTTATCTCTAAATAATATTTGAACCTCCTCTGAATTCTTTTATGTATGATTGAGTTATCTTTGCAAGTCTCTTCGAATTATCAGTTTGGTTTGGCCTACTAGATTGATCTTTCTTGCCATGGGAGAAGTGTTTAGCTTTGGGTTCAATCTTGCGGCGTCCTTACCCAGTGACAGAAAGGGTTGCAAGGCACGTTTTGTATTGTTGCCATCGAGGATAAAAAGATGGGGTTTATATCATATTGCTTGAGTTTATCCCTCTACATCATGTCATCTTTCTTAATGCGTTACTCTATTCTTATGAAATTAATACTCTAGATACATGCTGGCAGGAGTCGGTCTACTTGTCGCGGACATGATGCCTATATACATGATCATGCCTAGATATTCTCATAACTATGCACTTTTCTATCGATTGCTCGACAGTAATTTGTTCACCCACCGTAATACTTATGCTATCTTGAGAGAAGCCACTAGTGAAACCTATGGCCCCCGGGTCTATTTTCCATCATATAAGTTTCCAATCTACTTTATTTTTCAATATTTACTTTCCAATCTATATCATCAAATACCAAAAATATTTATCTTATCTTATTATCTCTATCAGATCTCACTTTCGCAAGTGGCCGTGAACGGATTGACAACCCTTTTATCGCGTTGGTTGTGAGGTTCTTGTTTGTTTGTGTAGGTATGAGGGACTTGCGTGAAGCCTCCTACTGGATTGATACCTTGGTTCTCAAAAACAGAGGGAAATACTTATGCTACTTTGGTGCATCACCCTTTCCTCTTCAAGGGAAAACCAATGAAGTGCTCAAGAGGTAGCATGATGCCATAGATGTGAATTTTGTCTCGCGAAACAATTTCGATAACAATGCTTATAGAGGTAAATTTAATCCTAGGCCTTTTCCTAGTAATACTTCTAATAATTATGGTAATTCCTATGGTAATCCCACCTATAATAATAATAGAAACACCTCTAATCTTGAGAGCAATATGAAAGAATTTATCAATACACAAAAGGCTTTCAACATTTCGATAGAAGAAAAGTTGAATAAAATTGATGATTTGTCTAGAAGTGTTGATAGAATTTCTCATGATGTAGAAACTCTCAAGATGAAAATTTTTGTGCCTAAAGTTGAAGAATCAATTAAAGCTCTTTATGTTTCTATGGATGAAAGTAAGAAAAGGACCGCTATGCTTAGAGCTAAAAAAGAATTTTTATAAAGAGCGTTTTCTAGTGATTACTATCATAAAAGTGATGAAGATCTTAAAATGATTGGTGTTTGTTCTATTGATTCCTTGTTTAGTAAATTTAAGATTGATGAAAAAGGGACTAGAGAAGATTCAACTTTATTTAGAAGGCGTCCCTATGATTCGGAGGGTGAAAATCTTGTTGAGAAAATTGATAAAAGTGGGTTTGAAGATGTCAAGACTTTAACTAGTGATGTGCCCACTATTTTGGATTACAAAGACTTTAATTATGATAGTTTCTCTTTGATTTATTGTATTTATTTGTTGCAATCCATGATAAATTCACCCCATGCTTATGAACAAAATAAAGCTTTTACTAAACATATTGTTGATGCCATGATGAAGGCTTTTGAAGAAAAGTTGGAATTAGACGTTTCAATTCCTAGAAAATTGCATGATTAGTGGGAACCTACTATAAAAGTCAAGATTAAAAATTATGAGTGTTTTGCTTTGTGTGACTTGGGTGCTAGTGTTTCTACAATTCTGAAATTTTTATGTGATGTGCTTGGTCTCACCAATATTGAAGAATGTTCTTTAAATTTGCACTTGGCGGATTTTACTATTAAAAAGCTTTTGGGAAGAATTAATGATGCTCTTATTCTTGCAAATAGGAATTATGTGCACATAGACTTTATTGTTCTTGATATTGATTGCAATCCGTCTTGTCCAATTATTCTTGGTAGACCGTTATTGCGTACTATCGGTGTCGTGATTGATATGAACGAAGGCAATATTAAATTTCAATTTCCACAAAGGAAGGGAATGGAACACTTCCCTAGAACAAGAATTAGGCCACCATATGAATCAATCATGAGGGCATCTTATGGATCTAGAACCAAAGATGACAAAACTTAGATCAGACACGTTATGCCTAGCTAGGGGCGTAAAACGATAGCGCTTGTTGGGAGGCAACCCAATGAATAAAATTTATTTTTTCTTTTTTCTTTCTTTTGTTGTGTGTAAGAAGAATTATGCTACTGTTATGATTGTGTTTTTTGTGTTTTAGTAAGTGTTTGTGCCAAGCAAGGCCCTTGGGAATGTTTGGGTGAAAGTTGATTTGATCTTGCTAAAAAAACAGAAACTTTTGCGCTCACGATATTATTCGTAAATTTTAACAGAAGAGTGATTTTGAGTTGATTCTTTTTGAAGAAGATTAATAGACAAATTCCTCACGTCCACCAATTTATCTCAGAATGTTTGGAGTTAAGGAAGTATTCGAAATATTCATATTGCTACAGACTGTTCTGCTTTTGATAGATTATGTTTTCTTTGCGTTGTGTGCTTGTTTTGATGATACTATGGTTTTCTTTGATGAGTTTTTGCCATAGAAAAGTTGGGATACAGTAGATATAATTCAAAAACAAAATAAGAATAGGTTTTCTACAGTACTTATGGTAGTGGTTTGTTTTCTTATACTAATGGATCTCACAAAGCTTTTGTTTGAGTTTTGCGTGATTGAAGTTTTCAAGTTTTGGGTGATCTTACGATGGATGAAGGAATAAGGATTAGCAAAAGGCTCAGCTTGGGGATGCCCGAGGCACCCCAAGATAATATTCAAAGAATTGGCAAGTAACTAAGCTTGGGGATGCCCCCGAGTGGTATCCCCGCTTTCTTCTAACAACCATCAATATTTTACTTGAAACTATATTTTTATTCATCACATAATATGAGTTTTGCTTGGAGCGTCTTGTATGATATGAGTCTTTTCTTGTTTTGCTTGGTATTTTAAGTATCGAATCCTTTCTGGGCACAGCTTTTTGAGAGATCCAAAAGTTATGCTACGCATGCTCCTATTATTCACTTAAATTTTTAGAGCCATGGATTTGCTCTAGTGCTTCACTTATATCTTTTTGAGCATGATGTGCTTTGTTATTTTTGAAGAAATGCTCTCATGCTTAACTTATATTTATTTGGGAATTAGTAAATTTTTTAAGAAATTCTCTCTTGCTTCACTTAGATTATTTTGATAGAAAGAAAATATTATGCTCATGATCTTCACTTATATTTGTTTGAGCTTATCACAAGTAACTTAAGAAAATAGTCCCAAAGTGATAGATATCCAAGGAGGATATAATAAAAACATTCATGAAGATCATTGGACAAAATAAACTTGATTCTTAGTAATGGTTTTGATATATGATATGATATGTGAGTCATGTTGATGAGTAATTGTGCTTTAGTAAGAATATTGATGTTAAGGTTTGTGATTCCCTATGCAAGCATGAAAGTCATTAGTTATGCAATGAAATTTATATCTTACTTATGGTGCATTATTTGGTGTTACTTATGCTTAATGCTTGGGTACGAGATTCTTCGCTTTTTGGTTGGTCGCTTCTCAATATTTTTGCTGGCCTTCATTTTTCACTAAGTATGATCAATACTTGTGCATCCAAAACCCTTTAAACCAGCTTTGCCATATGATTCCACTATACCTACCTATATGCGGTATTTCCGTGCCGTTCTAAGAAAATTTGCATGTGCCATCTCTAATTTTCAAAATAAATTTCTCTTTTGTGTTCTCTACCACTCGCGAGGCAGTGAAGGGTGGCCAATATTTTCCATGCTAGATGTGTTATTCTCACGATGAGTATTTATTCGCTTGTCATTGCACGAGAGTACGACAAAGGTATTAGGGATGCGCAATCCCGAAATGAAAAATGAATTTACTTTATGTTGTCAAGTAATAAATTCCTTGGAAAGTGTTGGTGTGGAGGGCAACCGTGGATTCGGCTAGCCATGGAAAGTTAAAGTAATGGTGGAAAAAGGAATAAACTTTTTTTTTTGGCAGCCGCGTATGATGTATCTAGCATGGAAAGTGTTGGGATGATCCAAGTCGTTTTCATTGGTGGGAAAAGTATGCCTCTCAAAAATATTGTTTATCTCTCAATTTAAGCTTTGAGCTCTGGCGCCTCTACAAATCCCTACTTCCCTCCGCGAAGGGCCTTTCTTTTACTTATGCAATTTTTATTTTGAATTTGAGTCTCCATCTTCTCTTATAAAGCACTAACTAAGGGGCAGTATGATCGTATTTGAGCATTGGGTGTAGCTAATATTCGAGTGTGTTTCATGAATGGATCAATGATTGAGCATAATGGGCTAGGGATAACTTGCTTTAGTGTTGATATTTTGAAAGACATGGTTGCTTGTTGGTATGCTTGAGTATTAAAGTCTTCATGTCAAAACTAGACTATTGCTTTGAATCATATAAAAGTCCATATGTCCATGCTATAAAGAAAAGAAATGCGATGAACATGCACTACTAAATTTCCCAATATAGCCGAGGGTGGAATCCCCGTCGGATATTTAAGTTCACCATCGGGTATAACAATAACTGACGGTGCACCGTCGGCTATCTCCCGTCGACCTTGCTTGGTCGGCCATTACTATAATAGCCGACGATACTGTCGGTTATCTTCTTTGCCTACGGTGTAAAACCGACGGTGAGCTGTCAGCCATGTCTTGGGCAACAGCCGCCTCACGATGGTTCGACGATGACTATAGCCGACAATACACCGTCAGTTATGTATTTTCCGACGGTGTTTCTCTCCCTATAGCATTGACAATGGCGTACGGTATATATGTCCTGTCGATATGGTTATAGCCGAGAGGTGGCCTAACACCATCGGGAATAATAATTGTTGACAGTGTGCATACACTGTTGGACATTGTTGTAGCCAAGTGTTCAACAAATACCGTCAATTTTTATAATTACTAACAATTTGATAATCCCACTAGGTTGTATAATTTAGTCATGATTGCCAGCATCACTTATATAAGCATATAATAAAAGAAACCATCTCAGATCTATTGCACAAAGTGCAAATTTCACAATCACGAGATTACTTCAGAACTGCTTGTAGATCAATATATCCGTCCAAAATGACAAAAGATGAATTATATTTTTCACAATCTCAAAATGTTTTTAACAATATTCTATAGACACATAGTATAAAGATATCAAACACCGTCAACACTCGAGCTTCATAACTTCACTTGGTAGAATCACTTATGTCTTTTTGCCCCTCATATTATGCTCACGACCATAGATATCGCTCCCATCATTACGACTTTCCTCCAGCATTGCTTCCCATTATCTACAAGCCCGAAGACTAAACTGAAAGCACTTGTCATGTCCTTTGCTGGGCATGCAGAAGTGTTATAATATGATATGAAATGAGACAAGAAAAAAGTACGTATGATAATTGTGATTAGTAACAACAAAAGATGAAAGTAAAGTTTGTACTCTGAATATTTTATGAGGATTACTAGTAGAGTCTGACTACCCACGAGAGTTTAGTAATGCAGGCCTCCTTGTTTATTTGGAGTACTAGTTATTTACAATTAGTATTTCAATGTATTTTCAAGCAATTAAGTGATTACTAACATAAGATGCTGCAGAATTCTTACTGGTTCAGTTTCATGTTGGTTATAGGCATCGCTTCCCCATGTAAATCCAATTTCAGAGTCTGAACTGGGCTATAATAAACACATTAAAAATTCAGTTCATATATACCGTAATTAAGGCTAGTCTAGTTAGATTGTTCAGTGAATAGCTGCAGATCAATTTCCATTTCCATCATCCAAGTTAGTATGCATTACTGCACCGAGAGACTTGCAAACAGGAAAGATATGGATTACAGCCACGTCACACAGGAGGGGTTACTTCATGAAAAAGAGGACGGGAGAGAGAAAGAAAGACGATAAGAGTTGGATACCTTGGCGGCTTAGCACCGTGATGTGGTTGTTCGCTTTGCTTGGTGGTGGGGTGGTCGTGGTAAGTGAGGGAGTCCTGGACTAGGGGGTGTCCGAATAGCCGAACTATCATCATCGGCCGGACTCCAAGACTATGAAGATACAAGATTGAAGACTTCGTCCCGTGTCCGGATGGAACTTTCCTTGGCATGGACGGCAAGCTTGGCAATACGGATATGTAGATCTCCTACCATTGTAACCGACTCAGTGTAACCCTAGCCCTCTCCTGTGTCTATATAAACCGGAGGGTTTTTAGTCCGTAGGACACAACGATAACAACAATCATACCATAGGCTAGCTTCTAGGGTTTAGCCCCCTTGATCTCGTGGTAGATCCACTCTTGTACTACCCATATCATCAATATCAATCAAGCAGGAGTAGGGTTTTACCTCCATCGAGAGGGCCCGAACCTGGGTAAAAACATCATGTCCCTTGTCTCCTGTTACCATCCGCCTAGACGCACAGTTCGGGACCCCCTACCCGAGATCCGCCGGTTTTGACACCGACATTGGTGCTTTCATTGAGAGTTCCTCTATGTCGTCACCGATAGGCTTGATGGCTCCTTCGATAATCAACAATGACGCGGTCCAGGGTGAGACTTTTCTCCCCGGACAGATCTTCGTATTCGGCGGCTTTGCACTGTGGGCCAATTCGCTTGGCCATCTGGAGCAGATTGAAAGCTGCGCCCCTGGCCATTAGGTCAAATTTGGAAGCCTGAACTTCACGGCTAACATCCGCGGAGACTTGATCTTCGATGGATTCGAGCCACAGCCGACCGCGCCGCACTGTCATGATGGGCATGATTTAGCTCTGCTGCCAGACAGTGCCCTGGAGGCCGCACACGAGTCCGCTCCGACCCTTGACTCGGAGCCGGCTGCGCAGATCGAGGATGGGTGGCTAGACGCCGCCTCGGGGGCTGCTACCTCTACGGCGATGGAGCCGAATACTGACCTCGTCCGTTGTGAAGCTCGTGACTCCGAGGTGCCGGACTCCTCGCCGAACTCCGAACCTCCCGCGCCCCCTCCAATCGAATCTGATTGGGCGCCGATCATGGAGTTCACCACTGCGGACATCTTTCAACACTCACCTTTTGGCGACATCCTGAATTCGCTAAAGTATCTCTCGTTATCAGGGGAGCCCTGGCCGGACTGCGGTCAGGACGGTTGGGATGCGGACGATGAAGAAATTCAAAACCCACCCACCACCCACTATGTACCAATGTCGACGATCTAACCGACACGCTAGACTTCGACTCCGAAGACATCGATGGTATGGACGATGATGCCGGAGACGACCAAGAACCAGCGCCTACTGGGCACTGGAAAGCCACCTCAACTGATGACGTATACATGGTGGATACACCAAAAGGAAGCGATAACGAGGAACAACGGGATGCAGCGAAGGATAATTCCCCTGAAAAACAACCAAAACATCGACGCAAGCGCCGCCCGAAGTCCCGCCTCAATAACAACAGCACCCATAATAACCCAGCCGTAGAGCAGGGCGAACCAGTGGACGACGAACATGCAACCAAGCAACCATCTGAACAGGATGAATTGGACAAGCAACCCATCCCCGGCGAAAACAACAGTCTAGACGATCTCACGTCGGACACATCACCGGAGCGTAAGAACCTTCACAAAAGGCTCGTCGCCACTGCAAGAAGTTTGAAGAAGCAGAAGCGGAAGCTCAAAACAGCGGAAGACGTACTCAGAATGAGATGGAGCAAAGTACTCAAGACCACAGACAAATACGGCAATAGTCACCAAGCAAAGAGCTACCCGAAGCGCAAGCTGTTGCCCGAATTCGACAAGGAGGCCGTAGAGCCACCACAATCAAAAAGCAAAGAGGCCGCCTGGCCGGATAGACGACCAGAAGACAGGCTAAGAGCGACAAGCGGCGCCGCACACAAGCCGGCACATGATACACATAAAGATCCTCACAAAAAGGATGGCCCGGTCAGGTCCGTTTATGGGCCAAAAAAGAGGGCTCCAGGAAGCAACACAACACGCCGAGTGTTCGAAGATAACGGCACACCTAAATACAGGGGGGCCGCGCACCCACTATGTTTCATTGATGAGGTACTGGATCATGAATTTCCAGTGGGTTTTAAGCCCGTAAACATAGAGGCATACGACGGAACAACAGACCCCGGAGTCTGGATTGAGGATTACATCCTACACATACATATGGCTAGAGGAGACGATCTCCATGCCATAAAATACCTACCCCTCAAGCTCAAAGGGCCAGCTCGGCATTGGCTCAAAGGCCTCCCAGAAAATACCATTGGAAGTTGGGAAGAGCTCGAGGATGCATTTCGAGCAAATTTTCAGGGGACTTATGTCCGCCCTCCGGATGCAGACGATTTAAGTCACATAACTCAACAGCCCGGAGAGTCAGCACGCAAATTCTAGAACAGGTTCCTCACCAAAAAAACCAAATAGTCGACTGTCCGGACGCCGAAGCCTTAGCAGCTTTTAAGCATAACGTCCGAGACGAATGGCTTGCCAGGCGCCTCGGCCAGGAAAAACCAAGAACAATGGCCGCGCTAACAAGCCTCATAACCCGCTTTTGCGCGGGGGAAGATAGCTGGTTGGCAAGATGCAGCACCAGCGACCCGAGTACATCCGATGTCAGGGATGGAAATGGGAAATCACAACGCAGAAAAGATCAGCGCCGAAATAAGGAAAATGGCCCAAAGAGCACGACGGTCAACGCCGGGTTCAACAGCTCTCGGCCGAACAACAAATGACTGCCTCTTAAGGACAACAGTGACGAGCTATCCAACCTAAACAAAATCTTGGATATGATATGTCAAATCCACAGTACCCCCGGGAAGCCTGCAAACCACACCCAAAGAGATTGTTGGGTCTTCAAGCAGTCCGGCCGACTTAACGCCGAACACAAGGGGCTCGACACGCCAAGAGAGGACAATGACGAACCCCACAAGCAGAGCGTCGAAAAACAAAAGAACTTCCCACAAGAAGTAAAAGCAGTGAATTCACTTCAAGTGATAACAAGGAAAAATACGGCGGCATCTATCAAAGCACATGCCGCACGGTCGACCCCAGCGGAATCCCGAGATTGGATGTCAAAACCAATTACTTTCGACCATTTGGATTACTCCAGAAGTATTCGAAACACAGGATGGACTGCTTTGATATTGGATCCTATAATTGACGGACTACAATTTACACAAGTCCTAATGGATGGCGGTAGCGACTTAAACCTGCTATATCCGAACACAATCCGCAGGATGGGGATAGACCCTACCAAAATTCGCCATAGCAGCACTTCCTTCAAAGGAGTGACGCCAGGCCCTAAAGCCAATTGCACGGGCTCCTTACTACTAGAAGTTGTGTTCGGTTCATCCGACAACTTCCGCCGCGAAAAGCTAATCTTCCATATCGCCCCATTTAAAAGTAGCCACCAAGCACTATTGGGACCTGAAGCTTTCGCCCGCTTTAACGCAATACAGCATTACGCGTCTCTTACACTTAAAATGCCCGGTCCACGCGGCATCATCTCTCTGAAAGGTCGCTCAAGACCCCGGACACGGCTAGGCGAGTCCGGCATAAATAAACTAGGGGCTTCCTAGCCACATACCCCTTTACAAGGGGCTGTGAGCATGAACAATGAGAGCCAATAAAAGCTCAACTTCATTCTTTTTTCATACTCTGTTTTAAATACATTTTTTGCACGATACTTTTTCCAACCTAAGTTCTTCTCTTTCACAGATGAACAACATGCTACACCCGTCCTGGATACCGCACAACGGAGACACAGGCGCAGACGTGCAGCAGGGACCCGTTGCAAGGATTCTTTTCAGATTAAGACCCTGCGTAAACCTTTTTTACTGTCTCTTGTTGATACACATCCCCCGGTTTCTTATCACAACCGAGGAGGAGGCTGGCGTTTTGGAATCAGCCGCGTCAGAAGATTTCGCGCGTACCTGGACACTAGGGGCTTAGGGCATCGTTCTGCCCGTTTTCATAAGGACCGAATACCTCAGGGAATGTTCGGCGTCTCGAGTTAGGCCTTATATGCATCTGCTCCGAATCATGTCTTTGGTCAAATGTTGGGTTTGCCCGGCTCCTGTGTTTTGCTGCCTTACGTTCCGTATCATTGGCTAACACGGCACCAGGAGAACTACTGCGATTGTGCCCCGGTTCGGCCGGGCGAGCACCTCAGTAGAGAAAGCCAAAAACTGACTATCATGATATAGCGAGAGACTGGTCAACCACTCGATCGACTACCGGAATGTCTAGAATTTCCTCGCTTTGACGAAGGACCATTTCCCGGTCAGGCACATACGCGCCCCAAATTCGGAGAACACGGTGCCCCTAGGGGCTATATCGTAGCCCCACCTTCGAACTCCTATGGCTAAGTGAAAGTGATAAAGCATTATAGTCCGGTTGCCTAGTTTGCTACGCTACCACCTCCTTCACAGGACCAAGACATTGGATTAAGTGTGAAAATGCGCTATTTTGCAAACATCCCCGCACCATGTGCGTGGGGGCTGAAGCCGAAGACTGCCATCTTTCAGGTTATATAAACGTATACATTAACGGCCGCACAGGAGATATTTGAATACTTGAATGCACAAGTATAAAAAGCACTTATATTATGAATATGGTTTTACAAATCATACATGTCATTTGAACATAACATTTTTCGAGCACTGCGACTCTATTAAACGAGCGCCCTGCAGGACTTCCCCAAAATAGTGCTCGGCGGGTAACCGGCTCTCGTCCGAACCCCGGGATGCAAAGTCGGTGGCATCCATCTCCGCCCGGTATGTCTTAACACGGGCGAGAGCCATCCGTGCACCCTCTATGCATGCCGACCGCTTCATCGCCTTGATATGCGGCACCGCCCCAAGGAATTGCTGCAATAAGCCAAAATAACTCTTCGGCTTGGGCCTATCTGGCCACAGATGAGCCACTACATCCTTCATGGCAAATCTGGACAATCTATTCAGCTCAGCCCACTCAGCCAACCGATCGGTCAACGGAAGTGAACGCTCCGGACTGTGGAATTGAGACCAAAAAAAGCTCTTCCATCTCGTGATCCTTTTGGCTTCGGAAGTGCACAACCACATCTGCCGCACTCGCCGCCAAATCCAGATAAGGATCCTTCGCACCCCACAGCTGGCCCAGCTGAGCATACTTCTGATCTGTGAACTTCCTGTGCAGCAGAAAGGGCTTTCCAGCCGCAATGTCTCCGGCCTGACGCAGCTCCTCCTTTATAGCCCTCATTGCAGAACGGGCATCATTGGCTTCGGCGGTGGCCTTCTTCAGGTCCTCTTGCTCCGCTCGGTGTTCTTTTTCAAGAACCTCATAGCGGCCGGTAACATCCTTCAGCTTCACGGCCATTCCGGCCATCTCCTCCCTGCTTCGACAGTGAGCAGCCTTTTCGGCTTTTAGCTCTTCAGCTGCCTTCGAGGCAGCCGCATCACTCCTTCTGGCCTGCTCCTTGCCTCGAGCAAGCTCTGCCCGAAGGTCCTCCACAGCAGCGGCACCATCTGCATCAAGCATACATGTTGTAAGGAGTGTGCATGAGCTCCCTTACTAGGTGACCACGGAGAAACAACCTACCTTGTGACTCGTCAAGTCGTTTATTAACCAGCGCGATGTCCGCATCCGCAACGTCGAGTTGCCGCTTTAGCTCGGCAACTCTATCAGTCCGGCTGGCCACCGGACGATCCGCCACCTGCATAGGAAAGGCGAGAATTAATAACTGAGATTATGATCCTCGGCACGCTGTCGCTTTCGACAACATACCGAGTCTCAGGGGCTACTATCTATACAGGGCGCACTCTATGTGCAAAACTGTCAAAAGGTATGTCATTTTTACGTACCTCAAAACCCGCTAGTAAATTTCTGATGGCATCATGCAACCCGCCCTCAGCGGATGAAATTCTTTCAATCACCGTACTCATCAATGTACGGTGATCCTCTGAGATAGACGCCCTCTCGAGCAGATCCTTCAGCTCCCCCGGCCGTACACCAGTAGGTGCCGAACTCTCCGGCCCCGCCGGACTCGGGGAGACCCTCCGCGACGACACTTCAGGGTCGTCCGCCCCGCCTGACGGCGCGGCAGATGGAGGCGTCTCGCTCTCCATCATCTCCGGACGAAGATCCCCCGAAGATGAGCTCAGCTGAGAAGGCGGAGATCCGAACTACAAAGTAAAAAATAACTTAGGTTATCCTCAGAAATAAAAACAGGGATGTCCCTTATTACAAAACTCCCCTTTTTTACTCACGGCTCGCTGGAGGGCTGATTCCCTTGGGGAGATGGTGCGGCTAGGGCTTCTCCTGGCGCAGGACTCTCTGGTGAAGATTTCTTCCCCCGCTTTGAGGCCTTGACCTCCGGATCTTTGGAAGCGGTCCTCTTCTCCCCTTGGAAGGAGGGATTCTCGATCCCCCCTTTCCCAAGAGCCTCCTCAGTAGAGGCGGTAGTTTTCCTATTTTCCCCTTCGCCCTCTTCTGAAGGCGCAACCTCCAGCATCTTGACAAACACCGGATCCGGCGTGGTCTCTGGGAGGGGGGCCGGACACCATATCAGTTTTGCTTGCGCTATCCACTCCTGTCCAAGGGATAGCTGGTTAAAAGGCAAATCCATGATAAACAAATGGACGATGTGTTCGGACACAGGATCGCTTACTTGAGTATCCGGGCGATTGCAGCTTAGGCCAGCATCCTCGGTCAAGTCAGGACACATCTCTTGTGATCCAAAGAACAGTTTGTACATCTCCACGGGTGTCGTACCCATGAAGTGTTGGAGAGCTCGTGGTCCCTCCGGATTGAATTCCCACAGGCGGAGGGGGTGACGTTTGCAGGGCAGAAGACGCCGAATCAGCATAACCTGCATCACTGTGACCAGATTGATCTCCCTCTCTTGGAGGTCTCGAATCCGGCCCTGCAATAGGGGCACGTCCTTTGACGGCCCCCAGTTAAGCCCTTTGTTGACCCATGACATCAGCCGTTGTGGAGGGCCCGAGCGAAAGACCGGCGGCGGCCTCTGCCTGCTGCCCCTGGGAGCGGTAATATAGAACCACTCCTGTTGCCACAAACCAAGCTCCTCCTGAAAAGAGCCCTCAGGCCATGGAGCATCGGCCCTCTTGCTTACAACCGCCCCGCCGCACTCTGCTTGATGCCCCTCGATCATCTTCGGATCCACGTTGAAGGTTTTGAGCCACAAACCGAAGTGAGGGATAGTGCGGAGGAAGGCCTCGCAGACGACAATAAATGATGAGATATGGAGGATGGACTCCGGAGACAAGTCGTGGAATTCGAACCCATAGTAAAACATGAGCCCCCTCATGAAGGGATCCATCGGGAAGCCTAAACCCCTACGGAGGTGAGACACGAACACGACGCTCTCGCCTGGCTCGGGAGTAGGAATGACTTGCCCTTGGGCAGGCAACCTATGCGAAATCTCGTAGGTTAAGTACCTGGCTTCTCTCAGCTTTAGCACGTCCTCTTCCGTGACGGAGGAGGGCATCCACCGGCCCTGTAGGTCGGAGCCGGACATTGTCGAAGGTCCGAAGCTCTCAAATCTGGAGCCCTGAGTGCTGGAACTTGGGGCGAGGGGTAGATTCGATTGAGGATTGAAGAAAAGAAATGAGCCTTGGTCTCATTATAAAGAGGGAGAATACCAAGAGCCGTCCCCGTGACCATTTGGAACTCGCCTTCGATGGAGGGGGCATGGCAACGGGCGCGGTTGGGTTACCCACGTCCGTATTGATGGGATTCCCGGTATAAGGGGAACACGATCTCTGCTTCGACAAGACGTGCCAAGGAAACCGCTTCGCTAAACGCGCTGAGGTGGTATAATAAAAACGATTCAAGTAAAGGCTTGGTAGTGGTGTGACATCATGCCACAAAATACGTCAGCAGATTGAACTTGTGTGAATATTATTCTCTCTACGGTGGTACGTGGAATTTATTTTGCAGAGCCGGACACTATCCTGGTGTTCGCAATCTTCTATGAATTATTCGGAGGAGGAACCCGCCTTGCAATGCCGAATACAATATGCGCGCCGGACTCGTCGTCATTGAAGCCTGGTTCAGGGGCTACTGAGGGAGTCCTGGACTAGGGGGTGTCCGGATAGCCGAACTATCATCATCGGCCGGACTCCAAGACTATGAAGATACAAGATTGAAGACTTCGTCCCGTGTCCGGATGGGACTTTCCTTGGCGTGGAAGGCAAGCTTGGCAATACGGATATGTAGATCTCCTACCATTGTAACCGACTCTATGTAACCCTAGCCCTCTCCGGTGTCTATATAAACCGGAGGGTTTTTAGTCCGTAGGACACAACGATAACAACAATCATACCATAGGCTAGCTTCTAGGGTTTAGCCTCCTTGATCTCGTGGTAGATCCACTCTTGTACTACCCATATCATCAATATCAATCAAGCAGGAGTAGGGTTTTACCTCCATCGAGAGGGCCCGAACCTGGGTAAAAACATCATGTCCCTTCTCTCCTGTTACCATCCGCCTAGACGCACAGTTCGGGACCCCCTACCCGAGATCCGCCGGTTTTGACACCGACAGTAAGCTTGACCATGGATGAAGCTGACATGGATTTCCCGCCTCCTTGACCCTGCATGTGAACGAGAACAGAGCAGAACACAACTCATTAGCCCCCGTTGCCGCTCGCCCATCAGCACGTGACCCGCTCAAGCATCAGCTAGGGCGGCAGCTCCCCATCAGCCCGCGCAGCCGCTCGTTGTTGCTCGCCACCACCGCTCATTGTTGCTCGCCACTACCGCTCGCGTTGATCTCGCTGCAGAAAGAGAAGGTAGAAGAGACCAAGGCGAGAGGAGAGATGAAATTCCAGGGAGAGAGAGAGAGAGTAGCAGATGCACTAACCAGCGCCGTAGATCGCCGAGTGGTGCGACGCACCGCCAGAACTGGTGAGAGATAAGATCTAGTGGATTGGTTACTACGGGAGCAGGGAGAGGAGAAAATGTCTCCATCCTCCACGAGGACCACGACCAGGCCATATGTGGTTACAGGAAACCAAGTTCGTGCGGTGTGGGCTATTTAGAATTTCTCTTCGCGCCCTTATGGGTTGAATTTTTTTCAGCCGCCCGTGTAAACACACTTGGGATTTTTTTTCTTATATTCTATATACACATTAGAACATTGTTCCTGTTTATATTTCATCCCTTCAAATACAATGGAGTAAATTCAGTGTATGTTATTGAAATAGTTAAAACTTGAATAAAAATACATTAATGTCAATCGTATTAATGAAAATCGGGGGGGGGGGGGGAGTTAATTTCTATAAAGGGAGCCCCATAAAGGTCCATTGTTGTCCGTTGATGTAGGATTATCGGTGATGGAGGAGAGGAAGGAGAGTCAGGAGAGGACACACGACACATCTAGGTGGCCACTGGTGTTGAGAGAGGTGAGGTGAGGAGGTATTGTACATCTAAGCAACAACTGGTGTTGAGAGTGAGGACTGAGGCGATCGGATGAATCGGTTGCGCCACTTTGGCTCCCTACGTTGGAGAGAGCGCTCTATGTATAGGATAATCTGAAGGCACATGAATCACAACTCTTTTGACATCCTCCTAGTAAAATTGCTAGAGTTAGACCTTATGGTCTTGAGTTTGAATGATGCTCCTTCAATTCTTTCTCGAGATGTATCGTTATTCTAAGAACCATCTTATTTTTTTCTTCGGAGTGATTTTCTCTTTCAAAAGTACCATATTTATAATTTTAGGTTTCTCACCTAGTTCAGTTTCTTAATTTTGAAATACTAAATGCATGTTTATAATAATTTAGGATATTAATTATTACTTCATGGAACTTTGTAAGTGCGCATTTTCAAACACATGGCATTTAAAGAAACATCTTGTTCGTATTGTTTTGGAGCAATTTTTCTATTCATTCAAAACACTTTTTAAACCATCCTACTTCTATTAGCTTGGACCATATTGTTTGTGTTCTTTTGGACCATATTGTAAGTGCATTTTTTTCCAGACGTGTCCTTTTTAGAAGAAAAAAACATCTTATCTGTATTGTTTTGGAGACCAAGCTTTCTAAAAAAGAAAATTCGTATTTATATCCATAGATTTCTTACACACGTCAACTTCTTAACTTTCATCTCTAGATATCATACTTATTTAAATTGAAAATATTAATAGTACCTCATAATAATTAAAGCCAACACACAAGCAGTGTCTCTTCTGCTTGCAGTTTTGACTCTTGCTTACTGCTACTTAATGATCAAGACGACACACTAACATCTCTCATCAACATACCTGGTTAATCAGAGCCACGTTCACTGACACGAACAAGAGCTTCTCCTACTTATATTGTTTAGTACCAATTTTATTAAGCATCACACATATTAATTGTGAAAACAACATAATGCACTTAAAATAGAAATGCTAGATCTCAACTCTCGGAAAATCTGGTATATAACATCGGTCATTCCAGATGTTTATCGATGTTGTCCACTAAAACATATCATCTAGAGTGAAAGTTAGCCATCAGTTATTGCTATACCCCGTCGGTTATTTACTCAAATAACCGAGAGTCACACATGTACCGTCAGCCATTTTCACTCATAAGTGAGAGTTTTGTTTTCACCTTCGAGTATTAAATTTCACCGTCGGGCATTAGATGTAATCCCCGTGGGTGTAGCTAAAACCGTCAAATATTATATTGAACCGTCGGGCATTAAATTGGATATCCGACAGTTGGATTTTCACAGTCGGGTAATCTGTTATACCGTCGGCTATTAGTAGTAATATGTGTGAGTTGCCAATAACCGTCGGCCATTGATACTACCGTCGGCTATTATAGTAATAACCGATGGCCCGTCGGCTAATAGATTTCACCGTCGGAAATATGGTGATTTCTAGTAGTGATGTTAGGCAGCATTCCACATCAAAAATTCTATTTTTATGATTTACCTACTCGAGGACGAGCTGGAATTAAGCTTGGAGATGCTGATACGTCTCCAGCATATCTATAATTTTTTATTGTTCCATGCTGTTATATTATCATTCTTGGATGTTTTACAATCATTTTATAGTCATTTTATATAACTTTTTGGTACTAAACTATTGACATAGTGCCCAGTGCCAGTTGCTGTTTTCTGCATGTTTTTTACATCGCAGGAAATCAATGTCAAACAGAGTCCAAACGCAGCGAAACTCCTGGAGGATTTTTTTCGGGCCAGGAGACATCCAGTGGGCCAAGAAAGCACCAAGGGGGTGGCTCGAGGGGAGCAGCACCCACCAAGGCACGCCAGGAGGCCCAGGTGTGCCCTGGCGGGTTGTGCCCACCTCGGGTGCCCCCTGAACCGCCTCTTTGCTCTATAAATACCCCAATATTCCAGAAACCCTAGGGGAGTCAACAAAAATCAATTCCAGCCACCACAGAGTCTAGAACCACCAGATCCAATCTAGAAACCATCACGGAGGGGTTCACCACTTCCATTGGTGCCTCTCCGATAATGCGTGAGTAGTTCTATGTAGACCTACGGGTCCGTAGTTAGTAGCTAGATGGCTTCCTATCTCTCTCTTGATTATCAATACAATGGTCTCTTGGAGATCCATATGATGTAAGCCTTTTTGTAGTGTGTTTGTTGGGATCCGATGAACTTTGAGTTTATGATTAGATTTAAGTTTTTATCCATGAAAGTTACTTGAGTCTTATATGCATGATTTCTTATAGCCTCGTATTTCTTCTCCGATATTTGGGTTTTGTTTGGCCAACTTGATATATTTATCTTGCAATGGAAAGAGGTGCTTTGTAGTGGGTTCGATCTGACAGTGCTTGATCCCAGTGACAGAAGGGGAACCGACACGTATGTATCGTTGCTACTAAGGATAACAAGATGGTGTCTATATCTAAGCAAATAGATAAACGGATCCCGTCTACATCATGTCATCGTTCTTATTGCATTACTCCATTTTTTCATGAAGTTAATACACTAGATACATACTGGATAGCGGTCGATGTGTGGAGTAATTGTAGCAGATGCTGGCAGGAGTCGGTCTAATAATCTTGGACGTGATGCCTATATAATGATCATTCCCTGGATATCATCATGATTATTTGAAGTTCTATCAATTCCCAACAGTAATTGTTTTCCCACCGTTTGCTATTTTTCTCGAGAGAAGCCACTAGTGAAACCTACAGCCCCCGGGTCTCTTTTCATCATATTTTCCTTTGCAATCTATTTTCCTTTGCATTTATTTTCAGATCTATTAAAGCAAAAATACAAAAATACCTTGCTGCAATTTATTTATTCCGTGATCTATTCATTATATCTACCACTTTTACCTCACGTTATTTGCCTATCATGAGGCACCGTACCCGAAAGGGATTTACATCCCTTTTAACACGTCGGGTTGCGAGTATTTGTTATTTGTGTGCAGGTGCTGTTTATGTGGTGTGAGGGTTCTCCTACTGGTTCGATAACCTTCGTCTCATCAATGAGGGAAATACCTACTGTCGCTATACTGCATCATCCCTTCCTCTTTGGGGAAATACCGACGTAGTTCTAGGAGACATCAAAAGGAATTTCTGGCGCCGTTGCCGGGCAAGATCTTCAACATCAACCAGGTTCCTAATCACAAATCTCATCTCCTTGCAATTTACATTATTTGCCATTTGCCTCTCGTTTTTCTCTCCCCCACTTCACAAAAAATTGCCGTTTTATTCGCCCTCTTTTTTCGTTTGCATTTTTCTCGTCAGATTTGTTTGTGAGTGCAATCTTGTTGCATAGCCATCACGACTCAAGAGAACACCAAGTTGTGTGATTTCTCAAATACCAACAACAATGATTTTATTAGCACTCTGATTGCTCCTCCCGCCACTAGTGCGGAGTCTTGTGATATTAATACTGCTTTGCTGAATCTTGTCATGAAAGATCAATTTGCCGGTACTCCTAATGAGGATGCTGCGTCCCATCTTAACACATTCGTGGAATTATGCGATATGCAAAAGAAAAAAGATGTGGACAATGATGCTGTGAAGTTGAAATTATTTCCGTTTTCTTTGCGAGATCATGCAAAAATTAGGTTTTCTTCTATGCCTCCCAATAGTATCAATTCTTGGAGCAAGTGCAAGGATGCTTTTATCACTACGTATTTTCCGCCCGCAAAAATTATTTCCCTTAGAACCCAGATCATGAATTTCAAGCAACTTGAACATGAGCATGCTGCACAATCTTGGGAAAGGATGAAATTGATCTAAGGAATTGCCCAACTCATGGGTTAAATCTTTGGATGATCATAGAAAAAATTTATGTGGGATTGAATTTTGTTTCTCGTAATCTTTTAGATTTCGCCGCGGGGGGTACTTTTACGGAAATTACTTTGGGTGAAGCTACTAAATTGCTAGACAATATTATGGCAAATTACTCACAATGGCATACCGAAAGAGCTCCTACTAGTAAAAAAGTCAATTCGGTAGAAGAAATAAATTCTTTGAGTGAAAAAGTTGGTGTGTCACAGCCCTAGCTCAGTCCCTGTTGTCTTGTTTGACCCTCATGTTGCATCATGTTTAAATTCAAAAGAATTTGAAATGGGGATGACAAACCCTAGCACCAAATTAAATCAAATAGGGTCAACCAGAAATATTTTCAATGAATCCAGAATGCTTTTCAGAAAAATTCATCATTTTTGAATTGGTCTAGAACCTCTGCCAAAAATGGTGCACATTTTTCTAGGTCACTCTGGATTTTGAATTAATGCATTAAGTATTTGCATTTGGGCATTTAATTCATATATATATTTTAATTGCCCAAATAATACTGATAATGTTTGAGGGCTGCTGAATAATATTTCAACAGTGCCCACAACTTATCTTAGTATTTTTAGGAAAGGTTTAGTATTTTTAGTAATTCAAAAACAAAGACAGAAAATAGAAAACATTAATAAAAGGAGAGAGAGAGAAAGGTTTACCTGGACTTACCTGCAGCCCGCCTAGCGCCCCACCTGGCCCAACACTGTGGCTGAGGCCCAGCCCAACTCCCCACCATCTTCAACCTCTGCCAGTAGGCAGAGGCGTGTCGATGCGCGCGCGCCCGAGCTCCACCTCCTGCTTCCACCACCTGCTTCCCCCACGCCCTGTTCTCGTGCCTGGGAAACGGCCAGCACACCCCCCTCGGCCGCTCCCTTGCCTCCCTGCTCTCTCCCTCTCACTCCCCTGCTCATTTCCCCTCAAGGCCGAAGCCGCCATGGCCACTCTGCTGAGAAACACCACAGCCAGCCACTCCCTCGTTCCCTCTCCGCGTTCCCGAGATCCGTATCGTCGCCAGCTTCATCCTCGCCGAGCCAAGCATCACCGGACGCCCTGCAATGCCGGCGCCATCATCTTCTTCTTCCTCGGGCACCGAAGGCCGCCATCGTCGATTCGTCGCCGTCGTCGCTTCCCCGAGCTCGTTGACCATCTCGACGTGACCACTGTGAGCTCATGATCTGTTTCCCCCTTTTACCGCACTCGATAGCGCTCCCTAGCCGCGTATGTCGCCGAGCTCGAGAGCTCATCACTGCCGGCCATGTCGCCGCCGCCGTTGCAGCCGCTGAAGCTCATGTCTGAGCGCGTAATCGTGCTCAGTATGCCCCCAGGATCCTAACACACCCATCCGCTGCTCCTGCCGCATGCTGCATCGCCGTAACCATCACCGCCTGAACTTTGGCGCCACCACGAGCTCCATTCCGGTGAGCTCCGGCCACCCCACGCCCAGCCGCGTGCTCCCCTGGATGCGGGTGAGCAAGGGCTTTCCCCTGGTGCCCTCCGCCGCACTTTTAGCCACCGGAGGAGCAACCCCGCAGCGCTTCGCCGCATTTGCCGTCGCCGGCGTCAAGCCGCCAGTGGCGTTGACCGTTTTGACCGGGGGTTTGACCACCCCAGGTCGTCTGACATGTGGGCCCCGCCCCTGACCAATTTAGTTAGGGCTAATTACCCTCCCTGCTGACACTAACAGTGGGCCCAGTGCCTGCTAATTTGATTAGTTACATTTAATTAATCCTGTTACATAACTATGTCATTGACGTGTGGACCCCACACGTCAGGTTTGACCTGGTCAACCGCAGTTGACCTGCTGACGTCATAGTGATGCAATGCTGACGCAGTTAACCATTTTCTGGATTTAAAATAATACAGAAAATTCCAAAAAATGTTACAAACTTCAAAAATTCATATAAAATCAATCGTAACTCAGAATGAAATAAGTTATATATGAAAAATGATCAGAAAAATCCAATCTATCCATCTGTACTTGTTTCATGCATGTTTAAACAACTTAACCTTGCTGTTTAGATCAAAACATGTTAATGCACCTTATAAACCCATAACTTGAGTTTGCATTTGAATCTTTGATTCAAATGAGCTCAAAACACCCTGGTTGTAGATGCATTAGCCCAACACACTCATTTTTCCATGTCATGATCATGCATCATATTGTTGCATTGCATTGATTGTGTTCTTCCTTGTTTGCCGGTATTTGTCCCCTCTCGATAGATGTGTACAGGTGATGCAATCGATGACACCGATGAAGAACTATATTAACTTCAGAAGTGCCAGGCAAGCAAAACCCCCTTGTTCATTCCGATACAATCCCACACTCTTGCTCCTGCTCTATTTTACTGCATTAGGAAAACAACGATACAACTGTTACTTGCTACGGTAGTTGAACCCCTTTATCCTCTGCATGACCTGTCATTGCCACAGTAAATAGATGAAACCCACTAGCATGAGTAGGAGTTGTTTGAGCCCTGATGTGCCTACTCATTCATGCTTGTTTGTCATGCCTGCTATTGCTTAGAGTTGTGTCAGGTCTGATTCATCGGGGATGAATTGGAATGTGGTGAACATGTCCTACTGTTGAGAGCTAAGTGTGTGAACACGATTTGGTAAAGGTAGCGGTGAGAGGCCATGTAGGAGTACATGGTGGGTTGTCTCATTGCAGCCGTCCTCAGGAACTGAGTTCTGTGTTTGTGATCCATGAACAGTTACTACAACACATTGGGCTCCGGGCGCTCCAAGCTATCTCGACTTATTAATCAACCTGATCTCTGTCCAGGAGTTGCAACTAGTTTCTGGTGTTTGTAGGTAGTGTTAGTAGTCTACCAAGTGGCACCCGGTACAGGTGGGCTTGGGACAGACTAGGCACAGTGGCCCGGTGTACCAAGTGGCACCCGGATGGTGGACTTGGGAACCCTGCACACATCGTTTGGGGCCGTGAGTGACACCCCGGTCGGATCTCCTTGCGGATGGAACCCGAATAGGCGATAAACCTGGACGAGAGACTTGTGTGGTTAGTCAGGTCGTGGCCGACTCCCTCGCCAGGCTTCCGCTTGAAGGTTGCCGAGATACACGAGGTGTACATGGCGGTAAGTGGCGAGAGCGTGTGTGAAGAAGTACACCCCTGCAGGGTTAACATTATCTATTCGAATAGCCGTGTCCGCGGAAAAGGACTTCTGGGTTGCCTGTACAGTTCATAGACAAGTGAAAGTGGATACTCTAAAATGCGCAAGATGAGCGTGAGTGCTATGGATGGCGTTCTCGTAGGAAGACGGGAGCGGATCCATAGTGGTGTATTGATATGGTGAATAAGTGGACTCGTGTGCGCCACCTCAAAAGAGTTGCTTGCAGTCGTAGTTTAGGATAGCCACCGAGTCAAAGCTGGCTTGCTGCAGTCAAACTCCACCACCCCCTTTATTGATACCGATGCATATGTAGTTAGTTCTGATGTAAGTCTTGCTGGGTACATTTCTACTCACGTTTGCTTATTTTATGTTTTGCAGAGAGACGTCAGTCTGGCTAGTAGTTCCGTGTGGACTTCGACGTTTAGCTTGATACCTCAGCTATGATCTTGTGCCCTCGGCAGGATCTGGTAGTTAGTCAGGCTTCTCTGCCTTTTTCATTTTTAGTTGTCTGTTCTCAGACATGTTAAGCTTCCGCTTGTGCTTTGACTTGTATGCTCTGAATGTTGGGTCGTGAGACCCATGTTTGTAATATCTCGCTCCTCGGAGCCTATTGAATAAATACTTGAGTTGTAGAGTCATGTTGTGATGCCATGTTGTATTTGCACATATTGAGCATATTGTGTGTATGTTATTGAAATGCTTGGTATGTGTGGGATCTGACTATCTAGTTGTTTATCTTTAGTAGCCTCTCTTACCGGGAAATGTCTCCTAGTGTTTCCACTCAGCCATGGTAGCTTGCTACTGCTCCGGAACACTTAGGCTGGCCGGCATGTGTCCTTCTTCGTTCCTGTGTCTGTCCCTTCGGGGAAATGTCACGCGATGAATACCGGAGTCCTGTTAGCCCGCTACAGCCCGGTTCACCGGAGTCCTGCTAGCCCAGTGCTACAGCCTGGATTCACTCGCTGATGACCGACACGTTCGATGCTGGGTCATGGATGCCTGTCCCAGTAAGTTTGTGCCACTTTGGGTTTACGACTAGCCATGTCAGCCCGGGCTCCTTATCATATGGACGCTAGCGACACTATCATATACGTGTGCCAAAAGGCGCAAACGGTCCCGGGCAAAGGTAAGGCGACACCCGTGGGAATACCGTGCGTGAGGCCGCAAAGTGATATGAGGTGTTACATGCTAGATCGATGTGGCATTGAGTCGGGGTCCTGACAGCTTTGGTATCAAAGCCTGACTGCCTGTAGGATTACCAAGCCAAACTGGTCGAAGTTGAGTCTAGAAATGCTTTAGTTATATGTAGGGGAATTGATTGTGGGATGAAACGTAAGGCTCTTTTTACTCCTCATACCTTATGCCCTTCTGATCCGAGTCATCTTATCTTTCCTACGGGGTTAAGGAACTAGGCTTTCTCTTCTGTCTATTAGGATCACGTGTTACTAATCAGTAGACTCATAAGATTGTTGGATTTAAGCCTCAGTTCAGTTTCTATCTCCGTATGTTAACTGTTGATCTCGAAACCTTGATATTGTGCTTCTGAGTGGCTATGCCACCATTTTTGTAGCATGTCTCAAATCTTTTCGAGCATTTACAGCCGTTATGCTGTCCGAGTCATCCCAGGTCTCTAAACAATCTGATGCATTTGTGAATCCTCTTCCTTTGTTTTCAATGTCCTTTGTGCCAAATTAACCACACTAATCGGTGAGTTGAGGTACTCTGTTGCCTTGACGTATATGTTGGACTTATTATTATGACCCTAGGTGTCTTAGAGTGCTACCTATTAATCGAACCATGTTTTGCGTTCCCAGTGTGATGATTCTGGCCATTATTCTCGAAAGCATCCTATGATGCCATTTAGTTAGTAGGTATTCTACTTCTGGGTTTTGAACCCGAGATTTATCCTACATACCTCGTGTTGATAGTGTTTGCTAGTTCCTTTAGGATATTAGCAACCTTTGCGATAGTCCTCGAGGTCCGTGGTATATCGTTCTTCCAAATACCATGAACCATTCTTGGCAGGAGTTCTTTGAACCAAAAGATCGCAACTAGAGTGCTCTTGATGAGTTCTCGATTCTATGCTGTGACTCTGCTAGTTCTACCTTCTCCGCATGGGTTATCCGGAAGAAATATGTTGAATTCGTTCGACATGCTAGTCCATGCATCCATAACTCAGAAAATCATATGTTCCTTTGAGTTGTCCCTCTTTAGTTGTCTTCTGACCCTCGTCTATCAATTGATAGTCAAGAGTATGCGTGCATTCGTTCATCAATGCCTATTACTCTTGTGGTCCATTAAGCCACTCTATTCTGGAATGACTAGGAGAAACAAACTCCAGTACCTCATCCATATCCAGGATTGGGTCAAAGCAGTTGTGTTCCGCAGATCAAATACTAATCCAGCTTTTGTTCTGTTCTACCTTGGAGTATTACCATCTTTATATTAAGATTATCATGGGAATTGCACACCATCCTATGAACTCTTGACATAGTGATACTTCTCGCCATCATTATTCATTCCTCGGTTTCGTGTTGTCGCAACCGGAATGCCAACAAGTGAATCGTGATGTGTGAAATCAATACTCCTAGCAACTGGTTGCTTGGTAGTAAATGGACAATATTCTCTTTCTTAGCATGTTGGTTATTGAATCATCACCATTCTAAGATTGATTGTGCTACCTAGTCCTTATTTCCAGTGCACCCTTCGATCAATGAGTTAGGATTATTCAAACCCTTGCTCTGTTGATCATATCGTCTTGCCCTGAAAAGCAAGATTGTTCTCGAGCTTAGTAACATATGGGTGGTTCGTGATGTTCCGAATATCTTCTCGGAAGTATTACCAGGTTGTCACCTGACCGCTATGTTGAGTTCGTGATCATGTTGGTTTTCCTCCAAACCACCCATTCTCCAAGAATCTGTGTTGGATACCCCTGAGCTAGTTGGTCAAGCTAAACAACAACTTGGAGAGTTGGAAGATAAAAGCTTGTCCGACTCAGTTCATTCCAAGGGATATCCTTCTGTATGTGTGTTGAAAAAAGATGATATTCTCATTGATTGGTCCTCGTGATTAGTTGTTGGATCTGTTGTCATGTCAAAACTTTGATTTGAGTGTGGGCTATCCTCAAATCAAATCAGAACCAACGATATTCGTAATGTTGTCTTACTCGTGGTTGATTCCTCGAGCATACACCATTACATCTTTTGGTCTGACCAATACTATCACATTGTTCACATAACGGTGGAAGTCCAGTGATATGGAAATTCCGATGAGTTGCTGTTGAGCCATCAGCGGCATTTTGTCTCCTCCATGATTTGTGTTGAACATCCAGCTAGTGTTGGAAACTTGTGTAAGCATTTTCTTCATGCCCCGTTCATGAAGCATATGTTTGGATGAAAAGAAGTGACTTCCTCTAATTCATGTGCATTTGATGCAAGTTGCCACCGTGAATTCGAGAAAGCATGTTTTTACCTCCTCTGGAATCATCCCAAGTCAGTCATGCATGTGCGAAGTATTCTATGGTCTGATAAACTGGTCATCTTCATTCCATATGTATCCCCTAGCACACCAAGCCACCGATTGATTTGTTCAAGGAAAGGAAGTTCCTTCTTAAGAGCATGCCTTATGCAAGGACATCAATATCCTCGATTATGGTTCCCCACCTGAACTCGGTAGTATTTTATTATAAGACTGCCACGTGGTCACGCTTGTCTAGGACAGTGTGTTCACATGTATGTAGCAGAACCAGCTCATGTTTTGGAGCTTGCTATCGTAGTTCATTTCCCGAGAATCTCGCAATGTCATCTCGTCGATTTGTGTTGCAAACTTTCTTTTCCAGACATGTTGCCTGAAATATCCTGTCACCAACAGGATCTGAATCTCAGGCAGATGTGATGGTTGGTACTTTTCCAAGATCTATGATGTAGGTCCCGACAAGGTTGATGTTGGCCGACACACCTAGCCGAAGATCTATTATTGTAGCATCTTAACTGAGCAAGTTGACCATCCTCTCCATAAGGATGTCGTGCAACTTATTTTAGAAGTGGTTCCTTATGGATCCTTTATTCTCCCAAAGTCAGACCTTTACTTGATGTTCCAGATACCGACTGGTATTGGGTTAAGCTGGTACATCAAGGAGAACATTAGAAGCGGAGTGCTAAATGTCTCTCGGTCGATCATCCAGATTTTGTTTCCTTGGCCTCGCTAAGGTGAAATCTGAGAAGGTGTTATCTTCCTTCGCATCTGCATCTCCCACTGGTATTCATCATGGTAGCATGTTGTGTTGCCAGGATCTTTGACACTGATATTGGTAAAACCTTGATGAATATGGAGATGCTCAAGTTCTTGAGAGCACGCACAAGCGCTAGGTGTTATCATCGGCACTAACTGGGATTGCTCTCAGTTTCCTCGGTTATGCTATAACTTTTCAAACAGTGGACCCACTCTCTACTATTGAGCTTCTCCCTAGTTACTAAAATCATCCCTTGTGTTGTTTTCAACAAGGTAATCCACATCATCCATACTAGTCCGAGTATGTCATTCTACCGAACTCCTCAAATGATTGATTGTGTTTTGCCTTAGGCTGATATAAAGAGTTTCAATGATCTCTGAATCAAAGGTAATTCTTTTTGCCACTTAAGGGATGATTCTACGAGTCACCTCCTCTAAGATGTCTCGTTATGGTATCATGGCAATCCAACTCCTCGCTATGTTGTCAACTGTTCACCACCTTCTTAAGTGTGGAATTGTTGTCTACCTAGTGAACCCTCGTCATCCGTTCCACTCCATCCCTCTAGATGTGTGCTTAGTGTCTCAGCTCGAGAGATGTTGCTCTGTCTCATTCCCTGAGTTAATCCTAAGCCGTTCGATCTTTGAGAAGATCGATCCTTCTAGTCTCCTTCTCCTCTCATTGTCATGTTGACTGGAGTTCTCAGAGCATGACGACGACACAAAGATGGTGATTGAATCAACGTTCATTTGAAGTGCAACCTGGATTGTGAAGATTGTGTTAGTTGTGTCCCTTCTGTCATCTTACCCTATGCTTGAATCTCGGGACAAGATTCTTGTTTAGTGAGGGTAAGCTGTCACAGCCCTAGCTCAGTCCCTGTTGTCTTGTTTGACCCTCATGTTGCATCATGTTTAAATTCAAAAGAATTTGAAATGGGGATGACAAACCCTAGCACCAAATTAAATCAAATAGGGTCAACCAGAAATATTTTCAATGAACCCAGAATGCTTTTCAGAAAAATTCATCATTTTTGAATTGGTCTAGAACCTCCGCCAAAAATGGTGCACATTTTTCTAGGTCACTCTGGATTTTTGAATTAATGCATTAAGTATTTGCATTTGGGCATTTAATTCATATATATATTTTAATTGCCCAAATAATACTGATAATGTTTGAGGGCTGCTAGAAAATATTTCAACAGTGCCCACAACTTATCTCAGTATTTTTAGGAAAGGTTTAGTATTTTTAGTAATTCAAAAACAAAGACAGAAAATAGAAAACATTAATAAAAGGAGAGAGAGAGAGAGAGAGGTTTACCTGGACTTACCTGCAGCCCGCCTAGCGCCCCACCTGGCCCAACACTGTGGCTGAGGCCCAGCCCAACTCCCCACCATCTTCAACCTCTGCCAGTAGGCAGAGGCGTGTCGACGCGCGCGCGCCCGAGCTCCACCTCCTGCTTCCACCTCCTGCTTCCCCCTTGCCCTGTTCTCGTGCCTGGGAAACGGCCAGCACACCCCCCTCGGCCGCTCCCTTGCCTCCCTGCTCTCTCCCTCTCACTCCCCTGCTCTTTTCCCCTCATGGCCGAAGCCGCCATGGCCACTCCGCTGAGAAACACCACGGCCAGCCACTCCCTCCCTCCCTCTCCGCGTTCCCGAGATCCGTATCGTTGCCAGCTTCATCCTCGCCGAGCCAAGCATCACCGGACGCCCTGCAATGCCGGCGCCATCAGCTTCTTCTTCCTCGGGCACCGAAGGCCGCCATCATCGATTCGTCGCCGTCGTCGCTTCCCCGAGCTCGTTGACCATCTCGACGTGACCACTGTGAGCTCATGATCCGTTTCCCCCTTTTACCGCACTCAATAGCGCTCCCTAGCCGCGTATGTCGCCGAGCCCGAGAGCTCATCGCCGCCGGCCATGTCGCCGCCATCGTTGCAGTAGCTGAAGCTCATGTCTGAGAGCGTAATCGTGCTCAGTATGCCCCCAGGATCCTAACACACCCATCCGCTGCTCCTGCCGCATGCTGCATCGCCGTAACCATCACCGCCCGAACTCCGGCGCCGCCACAAGCTCCATTCCGGTGAGCTCCGGCCACCCCACGCCAAGCCGCGTGCTCCCCTGGATGCGGGTGAGCAAGGGCTTTCCCCTGGTGCCCTCCGCCGCAGTTTTAGCCACCAGAGGAGCAACCCCGCAGCGCTTCGCCGCATTTGCCGTCGCCGGCGTCAAGCCGCCGGTGGCGTTGACCATTTTGACCGGGGGTTTGACCACCCCAGGTCGTATGACATGTGGGCCCCGCCCCTGACCGGTTTAGTTAGGGCTAATTACCCCCTGCTGACACTAACAGTGGGCCCAGTGCCTGCTAATTTGATTAGTTAAATTTAATTAATCCTGTTATATAACTATGTCACTGACGTGTGGACCCCACACGTCAGGTTTGACCTGGTCAACCACAGTTGACCTGCTGACGTCATAGTGATGCAATGCTGACGCAGTTAACCATTTTTTGGATTTAAAATAATACAGAAAATTCCAAAAAATGTTACAAACTTCAAAAATTCATATAAAATCAATCGTAACTCAGAATGAAATAAGTTATATATGAAAAATGATGAGAAAAATCCAATCAATCCATCTGTACTGGTTTCATGCATGTTTAAACAACTTAACCTTGCTGTTTAGCTCAAAACATGTTAATGCACCTTATAAACCCATAACTTGAGTTTGCATTTGAATCTTTGATTCAAATGAGCTCAAACCACCCTGGTTGTAGATGCATTAGCCCAACACACTCATTTTGCCATGTCATGATCATGCATCATATTATTGCATTGCATTGATTGTGTTCTTCCTTGTTTGCCGGTATTTGTCCCCTCTCGATAGACGTGTACCGATGATGCGATCGATGACACTGATGAAGAACTATACTATCTTCAGAAGTGCCAGGCAAGCAAAAACCCCTTGTTCATTCCGATACAATCCCGCACTCTCGCTCCTGCTCTATTTTACTGCATTAGGACAACAACGATACAACTGTTACTTGCTGCGGTAGTTGAACCCTTTTATCCTCTGCATGACCTGTCATTGCCACAGTAAATAGATGAAACCCACTAGCATGAGTAGGAGTTGTTTGAGCCCTGATGTGCCTACTCATTCATGCTTGTTTGTCATGCCTGCTATTGCTTAGAGTTGTGTCAGGGCTGATTCATCGGGGATGAATTGGAATGTGGTGAACATGTCCTACTGTTGAGAGCTAAGTGTGTGAACACGATTTGGTAAAGGTAGCGGTGAGAGGCCATGTAGGAGTACATGGTGGGTTGTCTCATTGCAGCCGTCCTCAGGAACTGAGTTCTGTGTTTGTGATCCATGAATAGTTACTACCACACATTGGGCTCCGGGCGCTCCAAGCTCTCTCGACTTATTAATCAACCTGATCTCTGTCCAGGAGTTGCAACTAGTTTCTGGTGTTTGTAGGTAGTGTTAGTAGTCTACCAAGTGGCACCCGGTACAGGTGGGCTTGGGACAGACTAGGCACAGTGGCCCGGTGTACCAAGTGGCACCCGGATGGTGGACTTGGGAACCCTGCACACATCGTTTGGGGCCGTGAGCGACACCCCGGCCGGATCTCCTTGCGGATGGAACCCGAATAGGCGATGAACCTGGACGAGAGACTTGTGTGGTTAGTCAGGTCGTGGCCGACTCCCTCGCCAGGCTTCCGCTTGAAGGTTGCCGAGATACACGAGGTGTACATGGCGGTAAGTGGTGAGAGCATGTGTGAAGAAGTACACCTCTGCAGGGTTAACATTATCTATTCGAATAGCCGTGTCCGCGGAAAAGGACTTCTGGGTTGCCTGTACAGTTCATAGACAAGTGAAAGTGGATACTCTAAAATGCGCAAGATAAGCGTGAGTGCTATGGATGGCGTTCTCGTAGGAAGACGGGAGCGGATCCATAGTGGTGTATTGATATGGTGAGTATGTGGACTCGTGTGCGCCACCTCAAAAAAGTTACTTGCAGTCGTAGTTTAGGATAGCCACCGAGTCAAAGCTGGCTTGCTGCAGTCAAACTCCACCACCCCCTTTATTGATACCGATGCATATGTAGTTAGTTCTGATGTAAGTCTTGGTGGGTACATTTCTACTCACGTTTGCTTATTTTATGTTTTGCAGAGAGATGTCAGTATCGCTAGTAGTTCCGTGTGGACTTCGACGTTTAGCTTGATACCTCAGCTACGATCTTGTGCCCTCGGCAGGATCTGGTAGTTAGTCAGACTTCTCTGCCTTTTTCATTTTTAGTTGTCTGTTCTCAGACATGTTAAGCTTCCGCTTGTTCTTTGACTTGTATGCTCTGAATGTTGGGTCATGAGACCCATGTTTGTAATATCTCGCTCCTCGGAGCCTATTGAATAAATACTTGAGTTGTAGAGTCATGTTGTGATGCCATGTTGTATTTGCACATATTGAGCATATTTTGTGTATGTTATTGAAATGCTTGGTATGTGTGGGATCTAACTATCTAGTTGTTTATGTTTAGTAGCCTCTCTTACCGGGAAATGTCTCGTAGTGTTTCCACTCAGCCATGGTAGCTTGCTACTGCTCCAGAACACTTAGGCTGGCCGGCATGTGTCCTTCTTCGTTCATGTGTCTGTCCCTTCGGGGAAATGTCACGCGATGAATACCGGAGTCCTGTTAGCCCGCTACAGCCCGGTTCACCAGAGTCCTGCTAGCCCAGTGCTACAGCCTGGATTCACTCGCTGATGACCGACACATTCGATGCTGGGTCATGGATGCCCGTCCCGGTAAGTTTGTGCCACTTTGGGTTTACGACTAGCCATGTCAGCCCGGGCTCCTTATCATATGGACGCTAGCGACACTATCATATACGTGTGCCAAAAGGCGCAAACGGTCCCGGGCAAAGGTAAGGCTACACCCGTGGGAATACCGTGCGTGAGGCCGCAAAGTGATATGAGGTGTACATGCTAGATCGATGTGGCATTGAGTCGGGGTCCTGACATGATGCTCTTATGAAGTTGGTTGCTAATAAAAGTGCTCCTATTGATTTTAGTGATGTGCCTTTGTCTACTTTGATTGAGCAAAATGGTGATTCGATGCGTCTCCAATGTATCTATAATTTTTGATTGTTCCATGCTATTATATTATCCGTTTTGGATGTTTATGGGCTTTATTATACACTTTTATATCATTTTTGGGACTAACCTACTAACCGAAGGCCCAGCCCAAATTGCAGTTTTTTTGCCTATTTCAGTGTTTCTAGAAAAGGAATATCAAACGGAGTCCAAACGGAATGAAACCTTCGGGAGCAATCTTTTTGGAACAAACGCAATCCAGGAGACTTGGAATGGACGTCAAGAAGCAGCCGAGGTGGCCACGAGGGTCCAGAGCGCTCCCTAGGGGGTGGGCGCTCCCCCCACCCTCGTGGGCCCCTCGTGGCTCCCCTGACCGACCTCCTTCTCCTATATATACTTGCATACCCTGAAAACTTCAAGGAGCACCACGAAACCCTATTTCCACCGCCGCAACCTTCTGTACTTGTGAGATCCCATCGTGGAGCCTTTTCCGGCGCTCCGCCGGAAGGGGAATCGATCACAGAGGACTTCTACATCAACACCATAGCCTCTCCGATGAGTTGTGAGTAGTTTACCACAGACCTTCGGGTCCATAGTTATTAGCTAGATGGCCTCTTCTCTCGCTTTGAATCTCAATACAAAGTTCTCCTCGATCTTCTTGGAGATCTATTTAATGTAACTCTTTCTGCAGTGTGTTTGTCGAGATCCGATGAATTGTGGGTTTATGATCAAGTTTATCTATGAGAAATATTTGAATCTCCTCTGAATTCTTTTATGTATGATTGGTTATCTTTGCAAGTCTCTTCGAATTATCAGTTTGGTTTGGCCTACTAGATTGATCTTTCTTGCAATGGGAGAAGTGCTTAGCTTTGGGTTCAATCTTGCGGTGTCCTTTCCCAGTGACAGCAGGGGTAGCAAGGCACGTATTGTGTTGTTGCCATCGAGGATAAAAAGATGGGGTTTATATCATATTGCTTGAGTTTATCCCTCTACATCATGTCATCTTGCCTAATGCGTTACTCTGTTCTTATGAAGTTAATACTCTAGATGCATGCTAGATAGCGGTCGATGTGTGGAGTAATAGTAGTAGATGCAGGCAGGAGTCGGTCTACTTGTCGCGGACATGATACCTATATACATGATCATGCCTAGATATTCTCATAACTATGCACTTTTCAATCAGTTGCTCGATAGGAATTTGTTCACCCACCATAATACTTATGCTATCTTGAGAGAAGCCACTAGTTAAACCTATGGCCCCCGGGTCTATTTTCCATCATATAAGTTTGCAATCTACTTTATTTTGCAATCTTTAATTTCCAATCTATGTCATAAAATACCAAAAATATTTATCTTATCTTATTATCTCTATGAGATCTCACTTTCGCAAGTGGCCGTGAAGGGATTGACAACCTCTTTATCGCGTTGGTTGTGAGGTTCCTGTTTGTTTTTGTAGGTACGAGGGACTTGTGTGAAGCCTCCTACGGGATTGATACCTTGGTTCTGGAAAACTGAGGGATATACTTACGCTACTTTGTTGCATCACCATTTCCTCTTCATGGGAAAACCAACGCAGTGCTCAAGAGGTAAAAGAAGGATTTCTGGCGCCGTTGCCGGGGAGGTCTTCGCTCAAGTCAAGACATACCAAGTACCCATCACAAACTCTTCTCCCTCGCATTACATTATTTGCCATTTGCCTCTCGTTTTCCTCTCCCCCACTTCACCACTGCCATTTTATTTGCCCTCTCTTTACCCTTTGCCTCTTTTCGCTTGCCTCTTGTGTGCTCATGTGATAGATCGTTTATCATGGCTAGTCCTCTATCTGCTCCTTTGTCTCTCGAATTTGAAGTTCTTCACTTCAAGCAAAGGCAAAGAGAAAACTTAAAAGATGCTTGGTATAGGATGATGGAATCTTATCGTAACTGCACCTTAGAGGTGAATTTTAGAATTGGTCTTCGCAATTTTTATGTTGGACTAAATATGTCCCATAGACAACTCTTGGATTGCGTTGCTGAAAGGACAACGATGTCGCCTAGAGGGGGGTGAATTGGCGTTCTAAAAACTTCTACGGATTTGGCTTAATCCTAATGCAGAAATAAACTAAGAGGATACTTTTCAAGCACAAATCCTAAATACAGTAGGCTCAACTAAGTGCACCAACAACTTATTATAAATAAGATGAGCACAACAAGGATACTAACAAGAACAAGTAAGTTACACAAACTTACTTGAGCAATATGACAAGATATGGAAGTGTACGACACAAGTTAGCAATTCACACTAAACACAAGATATATCAATAGTAGCAAGTATGAATTGCGGGATATAAAGTGTAGGCCTAAATAATCTCTTCAAGGAAATAGCAACGCAATATAATGAGGACAACAATATATAGTGGATGCAAGGTCAAGATACCAAAGTAAACCACAAGTAGTGGCTAGGGTTAGAGATAACCGAAGACATGGAGACGAGGATGTATCCCGATGTTCACTTCCTTGGAGGGAAGCTAGTCACCATTACAGAGGCAGATGTTACCACGAAGGCACACCAACGCCATGAAGGCTCACCCTATTCTCCCTTTGAGACGACACCATGAAGGCGTTTCTCAACCACTAGTGGTAGACCTTGAGGCGGCCTCCAAACCTTCACAAACTTTTCGGGGGCAAATCACAAGTTGATTCCTCACCGGAGCACTCCTACCGCCTAGGAGTCTCCAACCTCCAAGAGTAACAAGATCAAGGGGGAAATGCTCAAGACTTGCTCAAATCATGAATTCCTTTGGTCACAAGAGGGAGAGGGAGTGGATCTATCACTTGATTGGAAAATCTCTCAAGAACTCTCACGAATCTCTCCGAGATCTAAGATTTGGTGTAGGAGAAGTGAGAGGGAGCCTTTTTGTGTTCTAGAGTTCATATGAATGTGTTGATCAACTTTCTCCTCGGGTGGAAGAAGGTTATATATAGTGGTAGTGCAAATATGGCCGTTGGAGTGTAAGTGGCTGTGTCGGGCCGGACATCCGGGCCAGGGGCCGGACATCCGGACGCTGTGAAGTGTGCACACACGTACGAAGAAAAATAGGTTACTGGGCCCGCACATCTGGCCGAAGCCCGGACATCTGGCCAAATTTGGGGCCCCGGACATCCGGCGTATACAAACAACATTTTGGTAAGGTTTCTGGACATCTATGGCTGGACATCCGGGCCAGGGGCCGGACATCCGGCGATTTCACACAAATCAGACGCCCTCTGGATAGCAGTGGCCGGACATCCGGCGATTTCACACAAATCAGACGCCCTCTGGATAGCAGTGGCCGGACATCCGGCGATTTCACACAAATCAGACGCCCTCTGGATAGCAGTGGCCGGACATCCGGGGAAAAGCCCGTACATCCGGCCAACAAAACAAGTGCAGCCGCCCCAAAAGTAAAACAGGCATAACTTTCACATCCGGACTCCGATTTTGATGATATTGGGCTCGTTTTGAAGCTATGGAAAAGCTCTAGGTCCTCACATAGAGAACCACCCAAGATAAACCGAAATGTAGGGTGCAAAGTATAGAAATGTAAGATCATACACTTTGGGAAACCTATTTGGCTATCGATTTTCTTTGGTAGATGTGTAGGCATTTTGTATTTGCATTGGATAGGAGTGAAATATGCCTATGTTGGAATATGATGTGAGAAGAATATAAATAGATGATGTTGACTTGAGCAAATCCATCTCTAACCCCTTTGATCCCCTCTTAATAGTGCGGGATCCCTATAACTCAAGAATCATAAAAGAACTATACTAGATAGCTTCCGGAAACTCATTCTTGAGCATATATCCTTTTCGATGGTCATCGATCCTCACTTGTAAAGCCAAAGGAACTAATACCTTTGACTAGAGCCTTTCACTTGAGCTTTATATTGATGTTTCTTCATGGCTCAAGTTGAAGGCAAGACATTGGAGAAGTCTTCAAGTAGCTCCCCCATACACAATGTGGGAAGCTTTGCTTTGCATTCATCTTCACTTGTACATCATCATTAATTACTTGATGACATACTTTGATGGGCACCAAGCTCATGAGAATTACCTAACCCACATAACATAGACAACACATAGTATGGGTTAATACACAAAACGCAAATGATAAATTCTTACCATGCCACAAGATCTCATGTGGCACATGATATGCGCTTGTGTGTTGACCATCTTAGAGGTCAATCTTTGATCTTCATATTGGTCAACATTTATCTTTTCTCCATGATTAATATTGATGTCTTGAAGGCCCTATTGATATCTTCACTATGCTTCATTTCTTAAAGACATAATAACCAATATCTTAATTCATCATGACCGTATCAATTTTCTCCTTGAATATCATATTGGACATCATTTGCTCGTTCTCATGCTCCAACATAGTATCTTGAGAGGCACAATGAATTCTTAACTTGAATTACTTGCTTCATGACCTACTAATCCATGACTCAACATATGAGCTCATAATGATCCTATCTTCAAGCATATGTAGAATTCTTCTCTTTAATCATTCTCTCAAGATCTTGAACCATCGTGGTTAAACCCATAAGCCTTGATGCATGCACAACAATATGTATATGGCATTCATTTCAAATCCATTCTATCTCCTTCTTGCATCACCATGGAATAAACATCCTTCAGTTTATCCAATATTCTTCATGCATTGGAAATGGAACTTTCCTTCAAATGTATAACTTAATGCAAACATTAGTCCATTAGGATTGTCATTAATTACCAAAACCACACATGGGGACTACATGTACTTTCAGTTGCCAAAGGAAACTTTGTCGAAATTGATCCCAGTATTGTGCATGAAATCATAGAGGGAATAGTGGGAACACTATCTCAAAAACGGGGGCCACATCATACCCAGGAAGAGACACAAGTTTTTGAAAAGATTTGTGAAGTAACAATTTTTTTACAAAAGTCTCTTGAACCTCTTAAGAGTATTAGCGGAAATCTTCACCGCATGAATATGTTGATTACCCTTTGTAATAAGCGGTTCAATTCTTTAGATCTAAAAGTTTCCGAGTATGAAGGGAAACGTAAAGAACCCCCCGGATTCGAGCATGACTCCGCTAAAAAATTAAAAACCAAGGATGGCGATACTTAGATCTATTCTCGTTTTTATGCCTAGCTAGGGGCATTAAACGATATCGCTTGTTGGGAGGCAACCCAATTTTATTTTAGTTCCTTGCTTTTTGTTCCTGTTTAGTAATAAATAATTCATCTAGCTTCTGTTTAGATGTGGTTTTATGTTTTAATTAGTGTTTGTGCCAAGTAGAACCTATAGGATCATCTTGGGTGATAGTTAATTTGATCTTGCTGAAAAACAGAAACTTTTGTGTGCACGAGAATAATTTTAGTAAATCACAGACACGTGATTTTTTGTTTATTCTTTTTGAAGTAGATCAATAGACAAATTTCCTAGGACTTCCTATTTTGGTTCGATTTTTAGAGTTCCAGAAGTATTCGAAAGTTACAGATTACTACAGACTGTTCTGTTTTTGACAGATTCTGTTTTTCGTGTGTTGTTTGCTTATTTTGATGAATATATGGCTAGTATCGGGGGGTATGGACCATATAGAAGTTCGAATATAGTAGTTTTAACACCAATATAAATAAGGAATGAGTTCATTACAGTACCTTAAGTGGTGGTTTTTCTTTCTTGCACTAACGGAGCTCATCAGATTTCCTGTTGAGTTTTGTGTTGTGAAGTTTTCAAGTTTTGGGTAAAGATTTGATGGACTATGGAATAAGGAGTGGCAAGAGCCTAATCTTCGGGATGCACATGGCACCCCAAGATAATTCAAGGACAACCAAAAGCCTAAGCTTGGGGATGCCCCGGAAGGCATCCCCTCTTTCGTCTTCGTTTATCGGTAACTTTACTTGGAGCTATATTTTTATACACCACATGATATGTGTTTTGCTTGGAGCGTCTTGTATTATAAGAGTCTTTGCTTTTTAATTTACCACAATCATCCTTGATGTACACACCTTTTGGGGAGAGACACCCATGATTCGAAATTTATTAGAATACTCTATGTGATTCACTTATATTTTTTGATCTAGACAATTTTGCTCTAGTGCTTCACTTACATATTTTTAGAGCACGGCGGTGGTTTTATTTTGTAGAAATTATTGATCTCTCATGATTCACTTATATTATTTTGGGAGTCTTTTAGAACAGCTTGGTATTTGCTATGTTTATAAAATTGGTCCTAGAATGATGGGCATCCAAGTTGGGTATAATAAAAACTATCATAGAAAGTGAATTGGATGCTATGATCAATTTGATGCTTGATAATTGTTTTGAGATATAGAGGTGGTAATGTTAGAGTCATGCTAGTTGGGTAATTATGAAATTGATAAATACTTGTGTTGAAGTTGGCAAGTCCCATAGCATACACGTATGGTAAAAGTTGTGTAACAAATTTGTAGCATGGGATGCTCTTTTGATTGCCTTCCTTATGAGTGGAGGTCGGGATCGCGCGATGGTTAACTCCTACCAACCCTTCCCCTAGGAGCATGTGTAGTAGTACTTTGCTTTGAGGGCTAATAAAACTTTTGCAATAAGTATATAAGTTCGATATGACTAATGTGAGTCCATGGATTATACGCACTCTTACCCTTCCATCATTGCTAGCCTCTATGGTACCGTGCATTGCCCTTTCTCACCTTGAGAGTTGGTGCAAACTTCGTCGGTGCATCCAAACCCCGTGATACAATACGCTCTATCACACATAAACCTCCTTATATCTTCCTCAAAACAGCCACCATACCTACCTATTATGGCATTTCCATGGCCATTCCGAGATATATTGCCATGCAACTTTCCACCGTTCTGTTTATTATGACACATTCCATCATTGTCATATTGCTTTTGCATGATCATGTAGTTGACATCGTATTTGTGGCAAATCCACCTTCATAATTTTTTCATACATGTCGCTCTTGATTCATTGCATATCCCGGTACACCGCCGGAGGCATTCATATAGAGTCATATTTTGTTCTAGTATCAAGTTGTAATCCATGAGTTGTAAGTAAATAGAAGTGTGATGATCATCATTATTAGAGCATTGTCCCTTGAAAAGAATGGCCAAAAAAAGAGAAAGTCCAAATAAAAAAAAGGAGGCCCAAAAAAAGAAAAAAAAAGGGGGGACAATGTTACTATCCTTTTCCACACTTGTGCTTCAAAGTAGCACCATGATCTTCATGATAGAGAGTCTCCTATGTTGTCACTTTCATATACTAGTGGGAATTTTCCATTATAGAACTCGGCTTGTATATTCCAATGATGGGCTTCCTCAAAGTGCCCTAGGTCTTCGTGAGCAAGCAAGTTGGATGCACACCCACTTAGTTTCTTTTGTTGAGATTTCATACATTTATAGCTCTAATGCATCTGTTGCATGGCAATCCCTACTCCTCATGTTGACATCAATTGATGGGCATCTCCATAGCCCGTTTATTAGCCTCGTCAATGTGAGACTTTCACCTTTTTTGTCTTCTCCACACAACCTCCATCATCATATACTATTCCACCTATATCCATGGCTTAGCTCATGTATTGCGTGAGAGTTGGAAAAAAAAGCTGAAGTATGTTAAAAAGTATGAACCAATTGCTTGGCTGAAACCGAGGTTGTGCATGATGGGAGTATTTCGTGTGACGAAAATGAAGCATAGCCTAACTATACGATTTTGTAGGGATAAGCTTTATTTGGGCATGTTATTTTGAGAAGATATGATTACTTGTTAGTATGCTTGAAGTATTACTATTTTTATGTCAATATGAAATTTTATATTGAATCATTTGGATCTGAACATTCATGCCACAATAAAGAGAATTACATTGAGAAATATGCTAGGTGGGTGGCATTCCACAACAAAAATTTTGTTTTTATCATTTACCTACTCGAGGACGAGCAGGAATTATGCTTGGGGATGCTTGATACGTCTCCAACGTATCTATAATTTTTGATTGTTCCATGCTATTATATTACCCGTTTTGGATGTTTATGAACTTTACTATACACTTTTATATCATTTTTGGAACTAACCTACTAACCGGAGGCCCAGCCCAAATTGCTATTTTTTTGCGTATTTCAGTGTTTCGCAGAAAAGGAATATCAAACGGAGTACAAATGGAACTAAACCTTTGGGAGCGATCTTTTTGGAACAAATGCAATCCAGGAGACTTGGAGTGGACGTCAAGAAGCAGTCGAGGCGGCCACGAGGGTCCAGGGCACGCCCTAGGGGGTGGGCGCGCCTCCCTCCATCGTGGGCCCCTCGTGGCTCCCCTGACCGACCTCCTTCGCCTATATATACTTGCATGCCCTTAAAACATCAAGGAGCACCACGAAACCCTGTTTCCGTCGCTGCAACCTTTTGTACCCGTGAGATCCCATCTTGGAGCCTTTTCCAGCACTCCGCCGGAGGGGGAATCGATCATGGAGGGCTTCTACATCAACACCATAGCCTCTCCGATGAGTTGTGAGTAGTTGACCACAGACCTTCGGGTCCATAGTTATTAGCTAGATGGCTTCTTCTCTCTCTTGGAATCTCAATACAAAGTTCTCCTCAATCTTCTTGGAGATCTATTCGATGTAACTCTTTTTGCGGTGTGTTTGTCGAGATCCGATGAATTGTGGGTTTTTGATCAAGTTTATCTATGAGAAATATTTGAATCTCCTCTGAATTCTTTTATGTATGATTGGTTAACTTTGCAAGTCTCTTCGAATTATCTGTTTGGTTTGTCCTACTAGATTGATCTTTCTTGTAATGGGAGAAGTGCTTAGCTTTGGGTTCAATCTTGCGGTGTCCTTTCCCAGTGACAGCAGGGGCAGCAAGGCACGTATTGTATTGTTGCCATCGAGGATAAAAAGATGGGGTTTATATCATATTTCTTGAGTTTATCCCTCTACATCATGTCATCTTGCCTAATGTGTTACTCTGTTCTTATGAAGTTAATACTCTAGATGCATGCTGGATAGCGGTCGATGTGTGGAGTAATAGTAGTAGATGCAGGCAGGAGTCGGTCTACTTGTCGCAGACGTGATGCCTATATACATGATCATGCCTAGATATTCTCATAACTATACACTTTTCTATCAATTGCTCGACAGTAATTTGTTCACCCACCGTAATACTTATGCTATCTTGAGAGAAGCCACTAGTGAAACCTATGGCCCCTGGGTCTATTTTCCATCATATGAATCAATCATGATGGCATCTTATGGATCTAGAACCAAATATGACAAAACATAGATCCTACGCGTTATGCCTAGCTAGGGGCGTAAAACGATAGAGCTTGTTGGGTGGCCAACCAATGAATAAAATTTATTTTTGCTTTTTGTTTTCTGCTCTTGTGTGTTAGCACAATTATTCTACTGTTATGATTGTGTTTTTTGTGTCTTAATAAGTGTTTGTGCCAAGCAAGGCCTTTGGGAAGATTCGGGTGAAAGTTGATTTAATCTTGCTGAAAAACAGAAACTTTTGTGCTCACGAGTTAATTTGTCATTTTTAACAGAAGAGTTCTTTTGAGCTGATTATTTTTGTAGAAGATTAATAGAAAAATTCCTCACGTACACCAATTTATTTCAGAATTTTTGGAGTTATACAAGTATTCAAAATATTCAGATTACCACAGACTGTTCTGTTTTTGACAGGTTCTATTTTCTTTGCGTTGTGTGCTTGTTTTGATGATTCTATAGTTTTCTTTGATGAGTTTTTGCCATAGAAAAGTTGGTATATATAATGCAAAAACAAAATAAGAATAGGTTTGCTAACAGTACTTATGGTAGTGGTTTGCTTTCTTATACTAATGGATCTCACGAAGGTTTTGTTTGAGTTTTGCGTGCTTGAAGTTTTCAAGTTTTGGGTGATCTTACGATGGATGAAGGAATAAGGTTTAGCAAAAGTATAAGCTTGGGGATGCCCGAGGCACCCCAAGATAATATTCAAAGAATTAGCAAGCAACTAAGCTTTGGGATGCCCCCGAGTGGCATTCCCGCTTTCTTCTAACAACCATCGGTATTTTACTTGAAATTATATTTTTATTCATCACATAATATGATTTTTGCTTGGAGCGTCTTGTATGATATGAGTCTTTGCTTGTTTTGCTTCGTGTTTTAAGTGTTGAATCCTTTCTGGACACACCTTTTTGAGAGAGCCAAAAGTTATGCTATGCATGCTCCTATGCTTCACTTAAATTTTTAGAGCCATGGATTTGCTCTAGTGCTTCACTTATATCTTTTTGAGCATGGTGTGCTTTGTTATTTTTGAAGAAATGCTCTCATGCTTAACATATATTTATTTGGGAGTTAGTAAATTTTTTAAGAAATTATCTCTTGCTTCACTTAGATTATTTTGAGAGAAAGAAAAAATTATGCTCATGATCTTCACTTATATTTGTTTGAGCTTATCAAAAGGAACATATGAAAATAGTCCCAAACTGATAGATATCCAAGGAGGATATAATAAAAACTTTCATGAATATCATTGGACAAAATAAACTTGAATCTTAGTAATGGTGTTGAGATATGACGATATGATATGTGAGTCATGTTGATGAGTAATTGTGCTCTAGTAAGAATATTGATGTTAAGGTTTGCGATTCCTATGCAAGCATGAAAGTCAATAGTTATGCAATAAAATTTATATCCTACTTATGGTGCATTATTCGGTGTTACTTATGCTTAATGCTTGGGTACAAGATTTTTTCCTTTTTGGTTGGTCGCTTCTCAATCTTTTTACTAGCCTTCATTTTGCACTAAGTATGATCACTACTTGTTCATCCAAAACCCTTTAAACCAGTTTTGCCATATGAGTCCACTATACCTACCTATATGTGGTATTTCCATGCCGGTCTAAGCAAATTTGCATGTGCCATCTCCAATTTTCAAAAATAAATTTCTCTTTTGTGTGCTCTACCGCTCGCAAGGTGGTGATGGGTGGCCAATATTTTCCATGCTAGATGTGTTATTCTCATGATGAGTGTTTATTCACTTGTCATTGCACGAGAGTACGGCAAAGGTATTAGGGATGCCCAGTCCTGAAATAAAAATGAATTTACTTTATGTTGTCAAATAATAAATTCCTTGGGAAGTGTTGGTATGGAGGGTAACCGTGAATTCGGCTAGCCATGGAAAGTGAAAGTAATGGTGGAAAAAGGAGAAAAATTTATTATCTGTTTGGGAACCGCCTATGATTTATCTAGCATGGAAAGTGTTGGGATGCTCCAAGTTGTTTTCGTTGGTGGGAAAAGTATGCCTCTCAAAAATATTGTTTATCTCTCAATTTAAGCTTTGAGATCTGGCACCTCTACAAATCCCTACTTCCTTCCATGAAGGGCCTTTCTTTTACTTATGCAATTTTTATTTTGAATTTAATTCTCCATCTTCTCTTATAAAGCACCAACTAAGGGGCAGTATGATCGTATTTGAGCATTGGGTGTGGCTAATATTCGAGTGTGTTTCATAATGGATCAATGATTGAGCATAATGGGCTAGGGATAACTTACTTTTGTGTTGATATTTTTAAAGACATGGTTGCTTGTTGGTATGCTTGAGTATTAAAGTCTTCATGTCAAAACCAGACTATTGCTTTGAATCATATAAAAGTCCATATGTCCATGCCATAAAGAAAAGAAATGTGATGAACGCAGCATTCCACATCAAAAATTCTGTTTTTATCATTTACCTACTCGAGGATGAGCAGGAATTGAGCTTGGGGATGCTGATACGTCTCCAATGTATCTATAATTTTTTATTGTTCCATGCTGTTATATTATCATTCTTGGATGTTTTACAATCATTTTAGTCATTTTATATCATTTTTTGGTACTAACCTACTGACATAGTGCCCAGTGCCAGTTGATGTGTTTCTGCATGTTTTTTACATCGCAGGAAATCAATATCAAACGGAGTCCAAATGCAGCGAAACTCCTGGAGGATTTTTTGGGCCAGAAGACATCCAGTGGCCCAAGAAAGCACCTAGGGGGTGGCTCGAGGGGAGCAGCACCCACCTGGCACGCCAAGAGGCCCAAGCGCGCCCTGGTGGGTTGTGCGCACCTCGGGTGCCCCTTGAACCACCTCTTTGCTCTATAAATACCCCAATATTCTACAAACCCTAGGGGAGTCGACTAAAATCAATTCCAGTCGCCCTAGAGTCCAAAACCACCAGATCCAATCTAGACACCATCACGGAGGGGTTCACCACTTCTATTGGTGCCTCTCCAGTGATGCGTGAGTAGTTCTTTGTAGACCTATGGGTCTGTAGTTAGTAGCTAGATGGCTTCCTCTCTCTGTCTTGATTATCAATACAATGGTCTCTTGGAGATCCATATGATGTAAGCTTTTTTGCGGTGTGTTTGTTGGGATCCGATGAACTTTGAGTTTATGATCAGATCTATGTTTTTATCCATGAAAGTTATTTGAGTGTTCTTTGATCTCTTATATGCATGATTGCTTATAGCCTTGTATTTCTTCTCCGATATTTGGGTTTTGTTTGGCCAACTTGATCTATTTATCTTGCAATGGGAATAGGTGCTTTGTAGTGGGTTCGATCTTACGGTGCTTGAACCCAGCGACAGAAAGGGAACCGACACGTATGTATTGTTGCTACTAAGGATAACAAGATGGGGTCTATATCTAAGCAAATAGATAAATGGATCCCGTCTACATCATGTCATCGCTCTTATTGCATTACTCCATCTTTTCATGAACTTAATACACTAGATGGATGCTGGATAGCGGTCGATGTGTGGAGTAATAGTAGTAGATGCAGGCAGGAGTCGGTCTACTAATCTTGGACATGATGCCTATATAATGACCATTGCCTGGATATCGTCATGATCATTGCATGGACGTGATGCAGGTAGGAGGCAGTAATTCTTTTCCCATCGTTTGCTATTTTTCTCGAGAGAAGCTACTAGTGAAACCTACGGCCCCGGGGTCTCTTTTCATCATATTTGCCTTTGCGATCTATTTTCATTTGCATTTATTTTTAGATCTATTAAACCAAAAATACAAAAATACCTTGATGCAATTTATTTTTTTCGCGATCTATTTATCCTATCTACCACTTTTACCTCATGTTATTTGCCTATCTTGAGGCACCGTACCCGAAAGGGATTGACAACCCCTTTAACACGTAGGGTTGCGAGTATTTGTTATTTGTGTGCAGGTGTTATTTACGTGGTTGAGGAGGTTCTCCTACTGGTTCGATAACCTTGGTCTCATCACTGAGGGAAATACCTACCGTCACTATATTGCATCCTCCCTTCCTCTTTGGGGAAATACCGACGTAGTTCTAGCAAACATCACCAAGCCGCGGTCGCAAGGGAGAGACGCCACCTTTGGGAGCATAGAGCCCCCCTCCCTGACGAGCACAACCCTATGTTCCAGCTAGATTACGCAGAAAGTTGATGTTGCAATTGATGCCAAAGCATCGTTTGGGGCCAGCCGACGAGTCGAGGTAGTCCATCTCTCCACATAGAACCATCGCACTCTAATCACTGGGGGTCACACACACAAGTCGTGGTCGTGTGATGACTCTTCAATCTCCCCTCCATGACAATGACCACTGGTCCTGGTGAACCCTCCCCGCCACCCCCATTGTTGGCAGTCATGTGATGACCTAAGAAGGCAATGTGAGGGTCGATGGGGGAGGGTTTTATGTGGGAGGGATCCTTTTGGTGGCTGGTGGATGGAGCCGAAGAGCACGAGACCGCAGGCCCAGTTTTTTCAAATTTGGAATACTATCACGGACATCAACTTCTGGCATGGGGTGTAACACCCTTGTGTAATACATTAAACTCTCTTTTGCTAAACAATGCCTGATCATCTATGATTCTATCTTATATCAAATTCTATTTGAATTCAAGCTCAAATTATAAGGGAATTAAAGAAGTTCTCAAACATGAAAACTAAAATGTTCATAATGTGGAAAATAATCCATATATAATTATGATGGAGAAACCAACATTTTTAAAAGTGTTTAAATCCTCTAAAATAATTAAAACAGGGCCAAAACAATAATTTAATTTTTTAATTATAAAACTTGCAAACTATTTTAATTGTGTGCCAAACCTTTTGTGGCAGTGGCCTAATTTATAACTCTAAAGGTGCTAGTTTTATATTTTATAAAAATAAAATAATTTGAAACTAAAAAGAAAACAGAAAAGGAAATGAAAAAAAAAAGAAAAAAGAAAGAAAAGTAAAAAAGGCCTAAGTGCACTGTGCACTTAGGCATGCCGTGGTCGGCCCAGACCGCTAACTAAGTCGCCCCTACCTCCTGTTCACTCGTGATTCGTTGATACGTCCATTTTGCATCATGTTTTCCTACTGTTATTTATGTTGTTTTATTGTGTAATAATGCTTTTTGGAGTAATTATAATACCTTTTCTCTCATAATATGCAAGGTATGCACCAAGGGGGAGAATTCTGGCAGTTGGAAATCTGGACTTTGAAAAACCTACGTCAAGCTACCTATTCTGCACAACTCCAAATGAGTTGAAACTCCCCAAGGATTTCATATGGAATATTTAATAAATATTTGAGCAAATAAGTACTAGAGGAGGGCCACCAGGTGGGCACAACCCACCTGGGGGCGCTAGGAGGCCCAGGCGCGCCCTGGTGGGTGCTGCCCTCCTCGGCCCACCTCTGGTGCCCATCTTCTGGTATATAAATCATTTTGACCTAGAAAAAATAGGAGAGGACATTCGGGATGAAGCACCGCCGCCTTGAGGCGGAACTTGGGCAGGAGCACTTTTGCCCTCCGGTGGAGCGATTCCGCCAGGGGAACTTCCCTCCCAGAGGGGGAAATCATCGTCATCATCATCACCAACAACTCTCCCATCTTGGGGAGGGCTATCTTCATCAACATCTTCATAGAACCAACTCCTCTCAAACCCTAGTTCATCTCTTGCGTTCAATCTTTCTATCAAAACTATAGATTGGTGCCTGTGGGTGACTAGTAGTGTTGATTACATCTTGTAGTTGATTACTATATGGTTTATTTGGTGGAAGATTATATGTTCAGATCCATTATGCTATTCAATACCCCTCTGATCTTGAGTATGTTTATCATTTGTGAGTAGTTACTTTCATTCTTGAGGTCACGGAAGAAATCATGTTGCAACTAATCATGTGAACTTGATATGTGTTCGATATTTTGATGGTATGTATGTTGCCATTCTCTTGGTGGTGTCATGTGAACGTCGACTAAATGACACTTAACCATATTTGGGCGTAAGGGAATGCATTGTGGAGTAGTTATTAGATGGTGGGTTGCGAGAGTGATAGAAGCTTAAACCCCAGTTTATGCGCTATTCCGTAAGGGACCGATTGGATCCAAACGTTTAATGCTATGCTTAGAATAATACTTGTCTCATAGTTGCGGATGCTTGAGAGAGGGTTGATCATAAGTAGGAGGTTTGTTCAAGTAAGAACAGCACCTAATCACCGGTCCACCCACATATAAAATTATCAAAGTACCGAACACGAATTAAACCAACATGATGAAAGTGACTAGATGAATTCCCATGTACCCTCAAGAACACTTTGCTTGTCATAAGAAACCGTTTTGGCCTATCCTTTGCCTCAAAAGGATTGGGCTACCTTGCTGCACTTTTGTTACTACTATTGTTACTACTTACAACTTTAGCACTTGCAGACATTACCTTGCTGAAAATCACTTGTCATTTCCATCTGCTCCTCGTTGGGTTCGGCACTCTTACTTATCGAAAAGGGCTAAAATTGATCCATACACTTGTGGGTCATCAAGGCAATTTTATGGCACCATTGCCGGGGAGTGAAGCGCTCTTGGTAAGTGGAAATTGGTAAGGAAACATTATTACTACATGCTGAAATTTATTGTCACTTGCTACTATGGAAAATAATCCTTTGAGGGGTTTGTTCGGGGTATCTTCACCTCGACCGGAACCACAATTGGTCACCCCTCAACCTACTGCACCTGCTAAAAATATTGAATATGAAATTCCTTCGGATATGTCAGAACAACTACTAGCTAATCCTTATGCAGGAGATGGAACCGAACATCCTGATATGTGAGGGAGTCCTGGATTAAGGGGTCCTCGGATAGCCGGACTATATACTTTGGCCGGACTGTTGGATTATGAAGATACAAGATTGAAGACTTCGTCCCGTGTCCGGATGGGACTCTCTTTTGCATGGAAGGCAAGCTTGGCAATTCGGATATGTAGATCCCTTTCTCTGTAACCGACTCTGTGTAACCCTAGCCCCCTCCGGTGTCTATATAAACCGGAGGGTTTAGTCCGTAGGACAAGGACAATCATAATCATAGGCTAGTTTCTAGGGTTTAGCCTCTACAATCTCATGGTAGATCAACTCTTGTAATACTCATATCATCAAGATCAATCAAGTAGGAAGTAGGGTCTTACCTCCATCGACAGGGCCCGAACCTGGGTAAAAATCGTGTCCCCTGCCTCCTGTTACCATTAGCCTTAGACGCACAGTTCGGGACCCCCTACTCGAGATCCGCCGATTTTGACACCGACATTGGTGCTTTCATTGAGAGTTCCACTGTGACGTCGCGATAGGGCTTGATGGATCCTTCAATCGTCTTCAATGACGCGGTCCAGGGGGAGGTTTCCCTCCGCGGACAGATCTTCGTATCCGGCGGCTTCATACTACGGGCCAACTCGCTTGGCCATCTGGAGCAGATTGATAGCTATGCCCCTGGCCATCAGGTCAGGTTTGGAAACTTGAACTATACTGCCGACATCCACAGAGACTTGATCTTCGATGGATTCAACCCCATGTTAGGTACGCCGAACTATCGCGACGAGCACGGCGTAGATCTTCCATCAGACAGTATTCGGGAGATCGCACCTGCGGCGGCCCCGGGAATCAATCCCGAGTAGATCGCGCCATCCGAGGACGGGTGGATGGACCCCACCATGGAGGCCGCACACTCATTGGCGTTGGAGTCGAACACCGATCCCACTTCATATGAGGATGGTGTCATCGGACCCTCGGACTCGTCTCCGGCTACAGGATCCGAACCACGTACGCCCGTGCCTATCGAATCTGATTGGGCACCTGTCATGGAGTTCACCACCGCGGATATTTTTCAACACTCGCCCTTGGGTGATGTGCTAAATTCATTAAGGTCTCTTTCCCTGTCGGGAGACTCTTGGCCGAACTATGTCTGGCTCGAGTGGGAAGCGGATGACGAAGAAATTCATTCCCCACGCATCACCCACTTCATAGCCACTGTCGATAACTTAACTGACACGCTCGATTTCGACTCCGAAGACGTTGATGGTATTTACGATGATGCAGGACAAGAACAGGAACCACCGCCCACTAGGCGCTGGACTGCCACCTCATCATATGATATAAATATGGTGGACACACCAAAAGAAGGCGATTGTGATGATGTAACGAAGGATAATCCCCTCGATAAGCCACCAAAGCGACGCCGTAGGCGCCGCTCTAAATCCCGCCACAGCAAAAACAGCGACAACAGTGCAAGAAAGAATAATACCCCGGTCGACTCCAAAGGAAACGACGACCCCATGGACCCAGCGATGGAGCAGGATGAACCAGGGGACAGTGAACATAGTCCGGAGCCGACGTCAGATGACGCCGATCCCGAGGGTAAAATTCATCAACCTGTCTCCGGAGAGGAGAATAGTCCGGACGATGATGCACTCATCATCCCAGAAAAATACTTGGAACAAGAGAACCTCCACAGAAGGCTTATTGTCACTGCGAGGAGCCTAAAGAAGCAGAAGCAAAGGCTTAAGGGCGCGCAAGACACGCTCAACCGCAGATGGAACAAAGTGCTTGACACTGAAGAGAAATACGGTGGTGATCGCCACACAAAGAGCTATCCAAAGCGCAAGATGGATGAATTATGAAGATTTTTGCTACTAAAAATACTCCTCTTGATCCCAATGATATGCCTTTGTCTACTTTGACTGAGAATAATAATGAATCTAAATATGTGAATTTTGTTGGTAAGAATAGTTTTGGAAACAATGCTTATAGAGGAAACTTTAATTCTAGACCGTTCCCTAGTAATTCCTCTAATAATTATGGAAATTCCTACAATAATTCTTATGGTAATTTTAATAAGATGCCCTCTGATTTTGAGAATAGTGTGAAAGAATTTATGATTTCTCAAAAGAATTTTAATGCTTTGCTTGAAGAGAAATTGCTCAAACTTGATGATTTGGCTAGGAACGTTGATAGACTTTCGCTTGATGTTGATTCTCTCAAACTTAGATCATCTCCTCCTAAGCATGATATCAATGAGTCTCTCAAAGCAATGAGAATTTCCATTGATGAGTGCAAGGAAAGAACCGCTAAATTGCGTGCTAAGAAAGATTTCTTTGTAAAGGCACGTTCTTCTAGTTTCAATGAAAATAATGATGAAGATCTTAAAGTTATTGATGTGTCTCCTATTAGATCTTTGTTTTGCAATATGAATCTTGATAATAATGGGAATGGAGATGAGTCAACTTTAGTTAGAAGGCGTCCCAAGAATTCGGAGTTTTTAGATCTTGATGCTAAATTTGGTTAAAGTGGGATTGGAGAGGTCATGACTTTAAATAGTATTGAACCCACTATCTTGGATTTCAAGGAATTTGATTATGATAATTGTTCTTTAGAAGGTTGTATTTCCTTGTTGCAATCCGTTGTTAATTCTCCTCATGCTTATAGTCAAAATAAAGCTTTTACCAAACATATCGTTGATGCCTTGATGCAATCTTATGATGAAAAACTTAATTTGGAAATTTCTATACCTAGAAAACTTAATGATGAGTGGGAACCTACTATAAAGATTAGAATTAAAGATCATGAGTGTTTTGCTTTGTGTGATTTGGGTGCTAGTGTTTCCATTATTCCGAAAAGTTTATGTGATATTCTAGGTTTCCATGATCTTGATGATTGCTCTTTAAATTTGCACCTTGCGGATTCCACCATTAAAAAGCCAATGGGAAGGATCAATGATGTTCTCATTGTTGCAAATAGAAATTTGGTGCCTGTAGATTTTATCGTTCTTGATATAGATTGCAATCTTTCTTGCCCTATTATTCTTGGTAGACCTTTCCTTAGAACGATTGGTGCGATTATTGATATGAAGGAAGGGAATATTAGATTCCAATTTCCATTAAAGAAAGGCATGGAGAACTTTCCAAAAAAGAAAGTCAAATTACCTTATGAATCTATCATGCGGCTACTTATGAATTTAGTTCCAAAGATGGCACTACTTAGATCTATCTTCGCTTTTATGCCTAGCTAGGAGCGTTAAACGATAGCGCTAGTTGGGAGGCAATCCAATTTTATTTGTGTTTTTTTGTTTTTGTTTCTGTTTAGTAATAAATTTTGCATCTAACTTCTGTTTAGATGTGTTTTTATCTTTTAATTAGTGTTTGTGCCATGTAGAACCTATAGGATAACCTATGATGATAGTTAATTTGATTCTGCTGAAAAACAGAAAATTTGCGCGCACAAATTTATTTTTGTTAAATCACAGAAACATGATTTTGCGTTGATTCTTTTTTATTCTGATCAATAGACAAATTTTCCAGGACTTCCTATTTTGGTAGGATTTGTAAAGTTCCAGAAGTTTGCGTTAGTTACAGATTGCTACAGACTGTTCTGTTTTTGACAGATTCTGTTTTCCGTGTGTTGTTTGCTTATTTTGATGCATCTATGGCTAGTATTAAGTGGTATGAACCATAGAGAAGTTGGAATACAGTAGGTTTAACACCAAAATAAATAAAGAATGAGTTCATTACAGTACCTTATGTGGTGGTTTTGTTTTCTTTCACTAACGGAGCTTATAAGATTTCCTGTTGAGTTTTGTGTTGTGAAGTTTTCAAGTTTTGGGTAAAGCTTTGATAGATTATGGAATAAGGAGTGGCAAGAGCCTAAGCTTGGGGATGCCCAAGGCACCCCAAGATATTCAAGAATAGCCAAAAGCCTAATCTTGGGGATGCCCCGGGAAGGCATCCCCTCTTTCGTCTTCGTTCATTGGTAACCTTACTTGGAGCTATATTTTTATTCACCACATGATATGTGTTTTGCTTGGAGCGTCGTGTATTATATTATTCTTTGCTTTTTAGTTTAACACAATCATCCTTGCTGTACACACCTTTTGGGAGAAGCCCACTTGATTGAATTTGCTAGAATACTCTATGTGCTTCACTTATATCGTTTGAGCTTGATAGTTTTTGCTCTAGTGCTTCACTTATATCTTTTAGAGCACGGCGGTGGCTTAATTTTGTAGAAATTGCTAGTCTCTCATGCTTCACTTATATTATTTTGAGAGTCTTTTAGAACAGCATGGTATTTTCTATGGTTATAAAATTGGTCCTACAATGGTAGGCATCCAAGTTGGGTATAATAAAAACTATCATAGGAAGTGAATTGCATGCTATGATCAATTTGATACTTGATAATTGTTTTGAGATATGGAGGTAGTGAGATTAAAGTCATGCTAGTTGGGTGATTATGAATTTAAAGAATGCTTGTGTTGAAGTTAGCAAGTCCCGTAGCATGCACGTATGGTTAAAGTTGTGTAACAAATTTGAAACATGAAGTGTACCTGGCTTGTGCATCCTTATGAGTGGTGGTCGGGGACGAGCGATGGTCTTTTCCTACCAATCTATCCCCCTAGGAGCATGCGCATAGTGCTTGATTTTTGATGACTTCTAAATTTTTGCAATAAGTATATGAGTTCTTTTGACTAATGTTGAGTCCATGGATTATACGCACTTTTACCTTTCCACCTTTGCTAGCCTCTTTGGTACCGTGCATTGCCCTTTCTCACCCTGAGAGTTGGTGCAAACTTCGCCGGTGCATCCAAACCCCGTGATACGATACGCCCTATCACACATAAACCTCCTTATATCTTCCTGAAAACAGCCACCATACCTACCCATTATGGCATTTCCATAGCCATTCCGAGATATATTGCCATGCAACTTTCCACCGTTCCGTTCATCATTTCCATGACATACTTCAATTTTATTGCCATTGCATGATCATGTAGTTGACATCGTATTTGTGGCAAAGCCACCATGCATGATTTTTCATACATGTCACTCTTGATTCATTGCACCATCCCGGTACACCACCGGAGGCATTCATATAGAGTCATATCTTGTTCTAGTTTCGAGTTGTAATTCATATGTTCTAATCAATAGAAGTGTGATGATCATCATTATTAGAGCATTGCCCAAAAAGAAAAAAAGGAAAAGAAAAAAAGAAAGGCCAAAAAAAAGAGAGGCCCAAAAAAAGAAAAAAAGAAAAAAGAAAAAAAATAAAAAGGGCAATGTTACTATCTCTTTTTCCACACTTGTGCTTCAAAGTAGCACCTTGTTTTTCATGTAGTGAGTCTCATATCTTGTGCTTCAAAGTAGCACCATGTTTTTCATATAGTGAGTCTCATAGTTGTCACTTTCATATACTAGTGGGAATTTTTCATTATAGAACTTGGCTTGTATATTCCTACGATGGGCTTCCTCAAAATGCCCTAGGTCTTCGTGAGAAAGCAAGTTGGATGCACACCCACTAGTTTCTTTTGTTGAGCATTCATTTATAGCTCTAGTGCATCCATTGCATGGCAATCCCTACTCCTCATGTTAACATCAATTGATGGGCATCTCCATAGCCTGTTGATTATCCTCGTCAATGTGAGACTTTCTCCTTTTTTGTCTTCTCCACACAATCCCCATCATCTAATTCTATTCCACCCATAGTGTTATATCCATGGCTCGCGCTCATGTATTGCGTGAAGGTTGAAAAAGTTTGAGATTATTAAGTACGAAACAATTGCTTGGCTTGTCATCGGGGGTATAGAATCCGGGAACATCTTTGTGTGACAAAAATGAAGCATAACCTAACTATATGATTTTGTAGGGATGAACTTTCTTTAGCCATGTTATTTTGAGAAGACATGATTGCTTTGATTAGTATGCTTGAAGTGTTACTATTTCTTTTATCAATATGAACTTTTATTTTGAATCATTTGGATCTGAACATTCATGCCACAATAAAGAAAATTACATTGAGAATTATGCTAGGTAGCATTCCACATCAAAAATTCTATTTTTATCATTTACCTACTCGAGGACGAGCAGGAATTAAGCTTGGGGATGCTTGATACGTCTCCAACGTATCTATAATTTTTGATTGTTCAATGCTATTATATTACCCCTTTTGGATGTTTATGGGCTTTATTTTACACATTTATATCATTTTTGGGACTAACCTACTAACCGGAGGCCCAGCCCGTATTGCTGTTTTTTGCCTATTTCAGTATTTCGAAGAAAAGGAATATCAAACAGAGTCCAAATGGAATGAAACCTTCGGGAGCGTGATTTTTGGAACGAACGTTATCCAGAGGACTTGGAGTGCAAGGCAAGAAGCAGCCGAGGCGGCCACGAGATAGGAGGGCGCGCCCACCCGTATAGGGCGTGCCCCCAGTCTCGTGGGCCCCTCGGGCGGCCACCGACGTACTTATTCCTCCTATATATGCCTACGTACCCCGAAAACATCCAGGGAGCCAACGAAACACAATTTCCACCGCCGTAACCTTCTGTATCCGCGAGATCCCATCTTGGAGCCTTCGCCGGCGCTCCCCTGGAGGGGGAATCGACCATGGAGGGCTTCTACATCAACACCATAGCCCTTCCAATGAGTTGTGAGTAGTTTACCACAGACCTTCGGGTCCATAGTTATTAGCTAGATGGCTTCTTCTCTCTTTTTGGATCTCAATACAATGTTCTCCCCCTCTCTTGTGGAGATCTATTCGATGTGAACTCTTTTTGTGGTGTGTTTGTCGAGATCCGATGAATTGTGGGTTTATGATCAAGTTTATCTCTAAATAATATTTGAACCTCCTCTGAATTCTTTTATGTATGATTGAGTTATCTTTGCAAGTCTCTTCGAATTATCAGTTTGGTTTGGCCTACTAGATTGATCTTTCTTGCCATGGGAGAAGTGTTTAGCTTTGGGTTAAATCTTGCGGCGTCCTTACCCAGTGACAGAAAGGGTTGCAAGGCACGTATTTTATTGTTGCCATCGAGGATAAAAAGATGGGGTTTATATCATATTGCTTGAGTTTATCCCTCTACATCATGTCATCTTTCTTAATGCGTTACTCTATTCTTATGAACTTAATACTCTAGATACATGCTGGATAGCGGTCGATGTGTGGAGTAATAGTAGTAGATGCAGGCAGGAGTCGGTCTACTTGTCGCGGACATGATGCCTATATACATGATCATGCCTAGATATTCTCATAACTATGCACTTTTCTATCGATTGCTCGACAGTAATTTGTTCACCCACCGTAATACTTATGCTATCTTGAGAGAAGCCACTAGTGAAACCTATGGCCCCCGCGTCTATTTTCCATCATATAAGTTTCCAATCTACTTTATTTTTCAATCTTTACTTTCCAATCTATATCATAAAATACCAAAAATATTTATCTTATCTTATTATCTCTATCAGATCTCACTTTCGCAAGTGGCCGTGAACGGATTGACAACCCTTTTATCGCGTTGGTTGCGAGGTTCTTGTTTGTTTGTGTAGGTACGAGGGACTTGCGTGAAGCCTCCTACTGGATTGATACCTTGGTTCTCAAAAACTGAGGGAAATACTTATGCTACTTTGGTGCATCACCCTTTCCTCTTCAAGGGAAAACCAATGCAGTGCTCAAGAGGTAGCATGATGCCATAGATGTGAATTTTGTCTCGCGAAACAATTTCGATAACAATGCTTATAGAGGTAAATTTAATCCTAGGCCTTTTCCTAGTAATACCTCTAATAATTATGGTAATTACTATGGTAATCCCACCTATAATAATAATAGAAACACCTCTAATCTTGAGAGCAATATGAAAGAATTTATCAATACACAAAAGGCTTTCAACACTTCGATAGAAGAAAAGTTGAATAAAATTGATGATTTGTCTAGAAGTGTTGATAGAATTTCTCATGATGTAGAAACTCTCAAGATGAAAATTTTTGTGCCTAAAGTTGAAGAATCAATTAAAGCTCTTTATGTTTCTATGGATGAAAGTAAGAAAAGGACCGCTATGCTTAGAGCTAAAAAAGAATTTTTATAAAGAGCGTTTTCTAGTGATTAGTATCATAAAAGTGATGAAGATCTTAAAATGATTGGTGTTTGTTCTATTGATTCCTTGTTTAGTAAATTTAAGATTGATGAAAAAGGGACTAGAGAAGATTCAACTTTATTTAGAAGGCGTCCCTATGATTCGGAGGGTGAAAATCTTGTTGAGAAAATTGATAAAAGTGGGTTTGAAGATGTCAAGACTTTAACTAGTGATGTGCCCACTATTTTGGATTACAAAGACTTTAATTATGATAGTTTCTCTTTGATTTATTGTATTTATTTGTTGCAATCCATGATAAATTCACCCCATGCTTATGAACAAAATAAAGCTTTTACTAAACATATTGTTGATGCCATGATGAAGGCTTTTGAAGAAAAGTTGGAATTAGACGTTTCAATTCCTAGAAAATTGCATGATTAGTGGGAACCTACTATAAAAGTCAAGATTAAAAATTATGAGTGTTTTGCTTTGTGTGACTTGGGTGCTAGTGTTTCTACAATTCTGAAATTTTTATGTGATGTGCTTGGTCTCACCAATATTGAAGAATGTTCTTTAAATTTGCACTTGGCGGATTTTACTATTAAAAAGCTTTTGGGAAGAATGAATGATGCTCTTATTCTTGCAAATAGGAATTATGTGCACATAGACTTTATTGTTCTTGATATTGATTGCAATCCGTCTTGTCCAATTATTCTTGGTAGACCGTTATTGCGTACTATCGGTGTCGTGATTGATATGAACGAAGGCAATATTAAATTTCAATTTCCACAAAGGAAGGGAATGGAACACTTCCCTAGAACAAGAATTAGGCCACCATATGAATCAATCATGAGGGCATCTTATGGATCTAGAACCAAAGATGACAAAATTTAGATCAGACACGTTATGCCTAACTAGGGGCGTAAAACGATAGCGCTTCTTGGGAGGCAACCCAATGAATAAAATTTATTTTTTCTTTTTTCTTTCTTTTGTTGTGTGTAAGAAGAATTATGCTACTGTTATGATTGTGTTTTTTGTGTTTTAGTAAGTGTTTGTGCCAAGCAAGGCCCTTGGGAATGTTTGGGTGAAAGTTGATTTCATCTTGCTGAAAAAACAGAAACTTTTGCGCTCACGATATTATTCGTACATTTTAACAGAAGAGTGATTTTGAGTTGATTCTTTTTGAAGAAGATTAATAGACAAATTCCTCACGTCCACCAATTTATCTCAGAATTTTTGGAGTTAAGGAAGTATTCGAAATATTCATATTGCTACAGACTGTTCTGCTTTTGATAGATTATGTTTCCTTTGCGTTGTGTGCTTGTTTTGATGATACTATGGTTTTCTTTGATAAGTTTTTGCCATAGAAAAGTTGGGATACAGTAGATATAATTCAAAAACAAAGTAAGAATAGGTTTTCTACAGTACTTATGGTAGTGGTTGGTTTCTTATACTAATGGATCTCACAAAGCTTTTGTTTGAGTTTTGCGTGATTGAAGTTTTCAAGTTTTGGGTGATCTTACGATGGATGAAGGAATAAGGATTAGCAAAAGGCTAAGCTTGGGGATGCCCGAGGCACCCCAAGATAATATTCAAAGAATTGGCAAGTAACTAAGCTTGGGGATGCCCCCGAGTGGTATCCCCGCTTTCTTCTAACAACCATCAATATTTTACTTGAAACTATATTTTTACTCATCACATAATATGAGTTTTGCTTGGAGCGTCTTATATGATATGAGTCTTTTCTTGTTTTGCTTTGTGTTTTAAGTATCGAATCCTTTCTGGGCACAGCTTTTTGAGATCCAAAAGTTATGCTACGCATGCTCCTATTATTCACTTAAATTTTTAGAGCCATGGATTTGCTCTAGTGCTTCACTTATGTATTTTTGAGCATGATGTGCTTTGTTATTTTTAAAGAAATGCTCTCATGCTTAACTTATATTTATTTGGGAATTAGTAAATTTTTTAAGAAATTCTCTCTTGCTTCACTTAGATTATTTTGATAGAAAGAAAAAATTATGCTCATGATCTTCACTTATATTTGTTTGAGCTTATCACAAGTAACTTAAGAAAATAGTCCCAAAGTGATAGATATCCAAGGAGGATATAATAAAAACTTTCATGAAGATCATTGGACAAAATAAACTTGATTCTTAGTAATGGTTTTGATATATGATATGATATGTGAGTCATGTTCATGAGTAATTGTGCTTTAGTAAGAATATTGATGTTAAGGTTTGTGATTCCCTATGCAAGCATGAAAGTCATTAGTTATGCAATGAAATTTATATCCTACTTATGGTGCATTATTTGGTGTTACTTATGCTTAATGCTTGGGTACGAGATTCTTCGCTTTTTGGTTGGTCGCTTCTCAATCTTTTTGCTGGCCTTCATTTTTCACTAAGTATGATCAATACTTGTGCATCCAAAACCCTTTAAACCAGCTTTGCCATATGATTCCACTATACCTACCTATATGCGGTATTTCCATGCCGTTCTAAGAAAATTTGCATGTGCCATCTCTAATTTTCAAAATAAATTTCTCTTTTGTGTTCTCTACCACTCGCGAGGCGGTGAAGGGTGGCCAATATTTTCCATGCTAGATGTGTTATTCTCACGATGAGTATTTATTCGCTTGTCATTGCACGAGAGTACGACAAAGGTATTAGGGATGCGCAATCCCGAAATGAAAAATGAATTTACTTTATGTTGTCAAGTAATAAATTCCTTGGAAAGTGTTGGTGTGGAGGGCAACCGTGGATTCGGCTAGCCATGGAAAGTTAAAGTAATGGTGGAAAAAGGAATAAACTTATTTTTTTTGGCAGCCGCGTATGATGTATCTAGCATGGAAAGTGTTGGGATGATCCAAGTCGTTTTCATTGGTGGGAAAAGTATGCCTCTCAAAAATATTGTTTATCTCTCAATTTAAGCTTTGAGCTCTGGCGCCTCTACAAATCCCTACTTCCCTCCGCGAAGGGCCTTTCTTTTACTTATGCAATTTTTATTTTGAATTTGAGTCTCCATCTTCTCTTATAAAGCACTAACTAAGGGGCAGTATGATCATATTTGAGCATTGGGTGTAGCTAATATTCGAGTGTGTTTCATGAATGGATCAATGATTGAGCATAATGGGCTAGGGATAACTTGCTTTAGTGTTGATATTTTGAAAGACATGGTTGCTTGTTGGTATGCTTGAGTATTAAAGTCTTCATGTCAAAACTAGACTGTTGCTTTGAATCATATAAAAGTCCATATGTCCATGCTATAAAGAAAAGAAATGCGATGAACATGCACTACTAAATTTCCCAATATAGCCGAGGGTGGAATCCCCGTCGGATATTTAAGTTCACCATCGGGTATAACAATAACTGACGGTGCACCGTCGGCTATCTCCCATCGACCTTGCTTGGTCGGCCATTACTATAATAGCTGACGATACTGTCGGTTATCTTCTTTGCCTACGGTGTAAAACCGACGGTGAGCTGTCAGCCATGTCTTGGGCAACAGCCGCCTCACGATGGTTCGACGATGACTATAGCCAACAATACACCGTCAGTTATGTATTTTCCGACGGTGTTTCTCTCCCTATAGCATTGACAATGGCCTACGGTATATATGTCCTGTCGATATGGTTATAGCCGAGAGGTGGCCTAACACCATCGGGAATAATAATTGTTGACAGTGTGCATACACTGTTGGACATTGTTGTAGCCAAGTGTTCAGCAAATACCGTCAATTTTTATAATTACTAACAATTTGATAATCCCACTAGGTTGTATAATTTAGTCATGATTGCCAGCATCACTTATATAAGCATATAATAAAAGAAACCATCTCAGATCTATTGCACAAAGTGCAAATTTCACAATCACGAGATTACTTCAGAACTGCTTGTAGATCAATATATCCGTCCAAAATGACAAAAGATGAATTATATTTTTCACAATCTCAAAATGTTTTTAACAATATTCTATAGACACATAGTATAAAGATATCAAACACCGTCAACACTCGAGCTTCATAACTTCACTTGGTAGAATTACTTATGTCTTTTTGCCCCTCATATTATGCTCACGACCATAGATATCGCTCCCATCATTACGACTTTCCTCCAGCATTGCTTCCCATTATCTACAAGCCCGAAGACTAAACTGAAAGCACTTGTCATGTCCTTTGCTGGGCATGCAGAAGTGTTATAATATGATATGAAATGAGACAAGAAAAAAGTACGTATGATAATTGTGATTAGTAACAACAAAAGATGAAAGTACAGTTTGTACTCTGAATATTTTATGAGGATTACTAGTAGAGTCTGACTACCCACGAGAGTTTAGTAATGCAGGCCTCCTTGTTTATTTGGAGTACTAGTTATTTACAATTAGTATTTCAATGTATTTTCAAGCAATTAAGTGATTACTAACATAAGATGCTGCAGAATTCTTACTGGTTCAATTTCATGTTGGTTAGAGGCATCGCTTCCCCATGCAAATCCAATTTCAGAGTCTGAACTTGGCTATAATAAACACATTAAAAATTCAGTTCATATATACCGTAATTAAGGCTAGTCTAGTTAGATTGTTCAGTGAATAGCTGCAGATCAATTTTCATTTCCATCATCCAAGTTAGTATGCATTACTGCACCGAGAGACTTGCAAACAGGAAAGATATGGATTATAGCCACGTCACACAGGAGGGGTTACTTCATGAAAAAGAGGACGGGAGAGAGAAAGAAAGACGATAAGAGTTGGATACCTTGGCGGCTTGGCACCGTGATGTGGTTGTTCGCTTTGCTTGGTGGTGGGGTGGTCGTGGTAAGTGAGGGAGTCCTGGACTAGGGGGTGTCCGAATAGCCGAACTATCATCATCGGCCGGACTCCAAGACTATGAAGATACAAGATTGAAGACTTCGTCCCGTGTCCGGATGGAACTTTCCTTGGCGTGGACGGCAAGCTTGGCAATACGGATATGTAGATCTCCTACCATTGTAACCGACTCAGTGTAACCCTAGCCCTCTCCTGTGTCTATATAAACCGGAGGGTTTTTAGTCTGTAGGACACAATGATAACAACAATCATACCATAGGCTAGCTTCTAGGGTTTAGCCCCCTTGATCTCGTGGTAGATCCACTCTTGTACTACCCATATCATCAATATCAATCAAGCAGGAGTAGGGTTTTACCTCCATCGAGAGGGCCCGAACCTGGGTAAAAACATCATGTCCCTTGTCTCCTGTTACCATCCGCCTAGACGCACAGTTCGGGACCCCCTACCCAAGATCCGCCGGTTTTGACAACGACATTGGTGCTTTCATTGAGAGTTCTTCTATGTCGTCACCGATAGGCTTGATGGCTCCTTCGATAATCAACAACGACGCGGTCCAGGGTGAGACTTTTCTCCCCGGACAGATCTTCGTATTCGGCGGCTTTGCACTGCGGGCCAATTCGCTTGGCCATCTGGAGCAGATTGAAAGCTGCGCCCCTGGCCATTAGGTCAAATTTGGAAGCCTGAACTTCACGGCTGACATCTGCGGAGACTTGATCTTCGATGGATTCGAGCCACAGCCGACCGCGCCGCACTGTCACGATGGGCATGATTTAGCTCTGCTGCCAGACAGTGCCCTGGAGGCCGCACACGAGTCCGCTCCGACCCTTGACTCGGAGCCGGCTGCGCAGATCGAGGATGGGTGGCTAGACACCGCCTCGGGGGCTGCTACCTCTACGGCGATGGAGCCGAATACTGACCTCGTCCGTTGTGAAGCTCGTGACTCCGAGGTGTCGGACTCCTCGCCAGACTCCGAACCTCCCGCGCCCCCTCCAATCAAATCTGATTGGGCGCCGATCATGGAGTTCACCGCTGCGGACATCTTTCAACACTCACCTTTTGGCGACATCCTGAATTCGCTAAAGTATCTCTCGTTATCAGGGGAGCCCTGGCCGGACTGCGGTCAGGACGGTTGGGATGCGGACGACGAAGAAATTCAAAACCCACCCACCACCCACTTTGTACCAATGTCGATGATCTAACCGACACGCTAGACTTCGACTCCGAAGACATCGATGGTATGGACGACGATGCCGGAGACGACCAAGAACCAGCGCCTACTGGGCACTGGAAAGCCACCTCAACTGATGACGTATACATGGTGGATACACCAAAAGGAAGCGATAACGAGGAACAACGGGACGCAGCGAAGGATAATTCCCCTGAAAAACAACCAAAACATCAACGCAAGAGCCGCCCGAAGTCCCGCCTCAATAACAACAGCACCCATAATAACCCAGCCGTAGAGCAGGGCGAACCAGTGGACGACGAACATGCAACCAAGCAACCATCTGAACAGGATGAATTGGACAAGCAACCCATCCCCGGCGAAAACAACAGTCCAGACGATCTCACGTCAGACACATCACCGGAGCATAAGAACCTTCACAAAAGGCTCGTCGCCACTGCAAGAAGTTTGAAGAAGCAGAAGCGGAAGCTCAAAACAGCGGAAGACGTACTCAGAATGAGATAGAGCAAAGTACTCAAGACCACAGACAAATACGGCAATAGTCACCAAGCAAAGAGCTACCCGAAGCGCAAGCTGTTGCCCGAATTCGACAAGGAGGCCGTAGAGCCACCACAATCAAAAAGCAAAGAGGCCGCCTGGCCGGATAGACGACCAGATGACAGGCTAAGAGCAGCAAATGGCGCCGCACACAAGACGGCACATGATACACATAAAGATCCTCACAAAAAGGATGGCCCGGTCAAGTCCGTTTATGGGCCAAAAAAGAGGGCTCCAGGAAGCAACACAACACGCCGAGTGTTCGAAGATAACGGCACACCTAAATACAGGGGGGCCGCGCACCCACTATGTTTCACCGATGAGGTACTGGATCATGAATTTCCAGCGGGTTTTAAGCCCGTAAACATAGAGGCATACGACGGAACAACAGACCCCGGAGTCTGGATTGAGGATTACATCCTACACATACATATGGCTAGAGGAGATGATCTCCATGCCATAAAATACCTACCCCTCAAGCTCAAAGGGCCAGCTCGGCATTGGCTCAAAAGCCTCCCAGAAAATACCATTGGAAGTTGGGAAGAGCTCGAGGATGCATTTCGAGCAAATTTTCAGGGGACTTATGTCCGCCCTCCGGATGCAGACGATTTAAGTCACATAACTCAACAGCCCGGAGAGTCAGCACGCAAATTCTAGAACAGGTTCCTCACCAAAAAAACCAAATAATCAACTGTCCGGACGCCGAAGCCTTAGCAGCTTTTAAGCATAACGTCCGAGACGAATGGCTTGCCAGGCACCTCGGCCAGGAAAAACCAAGAACAATGGCCGCGCTAACAAGCCTCATGACCCGCTTTTGCGCGGGGGAAGATAGCTGGTTGGCAAGATGCAGCACCAGCGACCTGAGTACATCCGAGGTCAGGGATGGAAATGGGAAATCACGACGCAGAAAAGATCAGCGCCGAAATAAGGAAAATGGCCCAAAGAGCACGACGGTCAACGTCGGGTTCAACAGCTCTCGGCCGAACAACAAAAGACTGCCTCTTAAGGACAACAGTGACGAGCTATCCAACCTAAACAAAATCTTGGATATGATATGTCAAATCCACAGTACCCCCGGGAAGCCTGCAAACCACACCCACCGAGATTGTTGGGTCTTCAAGCAGTCCGGCCGACTTAACGCCGAACACAAGGGGCTCGACACGCCAAGCGAGGACAATGACGAACCCCACAAGCAGAGCGTCGGAAAACAAAAGAACTTCCCACAAGAAGTAAAAACAATGAATTCACTTCAAGTGATAACAAGGAAAAATACGGCGGCATCTATCAAAGCACATGCCGCACGGTCCACCCCAGCGGAATCCCGAGATTGTATGTCAAAACCAATTACTTTCGACCATTTGGATTACTCCAGAAGTATTCGAAACGCGGGATGGACTGCTTTGATATTGGATCCTATAATCGACGGACTACAATTTACACAAGTCCTAATGGATGGAGGTAGCGACTTAAACCTGCTATATCCGAACACAATCCGCAAGATGGGGATAGACCCTACCAAAATTCGCCATAGCAGCACTTCCTTCAAAGGAGTGACGCCAGGCCCTTAAGCCAATTGCACGGGCTCCTTACTACTAGAAGTTGTGTTCGGTTCATTCAACAACTTCCGCCGCGAAAAGCTAATCTTCCATATCGCCCCATTTAAAAGTAGCCACCAAGCACTATTGGGACGTGAAGCTTTCGCCCGCTTTAACGCAATACAGCATTACGCGTCTCTTACACTTAAAATGCCCGGTCCACGCGGCATCATCTCTCTGAAAGGTCGCTCAAGACCCCGGACACGGCTAGGCGAGTCCGGCATAAATAAACTAGGGGCTTCCTAGCCGCATACCCCTTTACAAGGGGCTGTGAGCATGAACAATGAGAGCCAATAAAAGCTCAACTTCATTCATTTTTTCATACTCTGTTTTAAATACATTTTTTGCACAATACTTTTTCCAACCTAAGTTCTTCTCTTTCACAGATGAACAACGTGCTACACCCGTCCTGGATACCGCACAACGGAGACACAGGCGCAGACGTGCAGCAGGGACCCGTTGCAAGGATTCTTTTCAGATTAAGACCCTGCGTAAACCTTTTTTACTCTCTTGTTGATACACATCCCCCGGTTTCTTATCACAACCGAGGAGGAGGCTGGCATTTTGGAATCGGCCGCGTCAGAAGATTTCGCGCGTACCCGGACACTAGGGGCTTAGGGCATCATTCTGCCCGTTTTCATAAAGACCGAATACCTCAGGGAATGTTCGGCGTCTCGAGTTAGGCCTTATATGCATCAGCTCCGAATCATGTCTTTGGTCAAATGTTGGGTTTGCCCGGCTCCTGTGTTTTGCTGCCTTACGTTCCGTATCATTGGCTAACGCGGCACCAGGAGAACTACTGCGATTGTGCCCCGGTTCGGCCGGGCGAGCACCTCAGTAGAGAAAGCCAAAAACTGACTATCATGATATAGCGAGAGACTGGTCAACCACTCGATCGACTACCGGAATGTCTAGAATTCCCTCGCTTTGACGAAGGACCGTTTCCCGGTCAGGCACATACGCGCCCCAAATTCGGAGAACACGGTGCCCCTAGGGGCTATATCGTAGCCCCACCTTTGAACTCCTATGGCTAAGTGAAAGTGATAAAGCATTATAGTCCGGTTGCCTAGTTTGCTACGCTACCACCTCCTTCACAGGACCAAGACGTTGGATTAAGTGTGAAAATGCGCTATTTTGCAAACATCCCCGCACCATGTGCGTGGGGGCTGAAGCCGAAGACTGCCATCTTTCAGGTTATATAAACGTATACATTAACGGCCGCACAGGAGATATTTGAATACTTGAATGCACAAGTATAAAAAGCACTTATATTATGAATATGGTTTTACAAATCATACATGTCATTTGAACATAACATTTTTCGAGCACAGCGACTCTATTAAACGAGCGCCCTGCAGGACTTCCCCAAAATAGTGCTCGGCGGGTAACCGGCTCTCGTCCGAACCCCGGGATGCAAAGTCGGTGGCATCCATCTCCGCCCGGTATGTCTTAACACGGGCGAGAGCCATCCGTGCACCCTCTATGCATGCCGACCGCTTCATCGCCTTGATATGCGGCACCGCCCCAAGGAATTGCTGCAATAAGCCAAAATAACTCTTCGGCTTGGGCCTATCCGACCACAGATGAGCCACTACATCCGTCATGGCAAATCTGGACAATCTATTCATCTCAGCCCACTCAGCCAACCGATCGGTCAACGGAAGTGAACGCTCCGGACTGTGGAATTGAGACCAAAAAAAGCTCTTCCATCTCGTGATCCTTTTGGCTTCGGAAGTGCACAACCGCATCTGCCGCACTCGCCGCCAAATCCAGATAAGGATCCTTCGCACCCCATAGCTGGCCCAGCTGAGCATACTTCTGATCTGTGAACTTCCTGTGCAGCAGAAAGGGCTTTCCAGCCGCAATGTCTCCGGCCTGACGCAGCTCCTCCTTTATAGCCCTCATTGCAGAACGGGCATCATTGGCTTCGGCGGTGGCCTTCTTCAGGTCCTCTTGCTCCGCTCGGCGTTCTTTTTCAAGAACCTCATAGCGGCCGGTAACATCCTTCAGCTTCACGGCCATTCCGGCCATCTCCTCCCTGCTTCGGCAGTGAGCAGCCTTTTCGGCTTTTAGCTCTTCGGCTGCCTTCGAGGCAGCCGCATCACTCCTTCTGGCCTGCTCCTTGCCTCGAGCAAGCTCTGCCCGAAGGTCCTCCACAGCAGCGGCACCATCTGCATCAAGCATACATGTTGTAAGGAGTGGGCATCAGCTCCCTTACTAGGTGACCACGGAGAAACAACCTACCTTGTGACTCGTCAAGTCGTTTATTAACCAGCGCGATATCTGCATCCGCAACGTCAAGTTGCCGCTTTAGCTCGGCAACTCTATCAGTCCGGCTGGCCACCGGACGATCCGCCACCTGCATAGGAAAGGCGAGAATTAATAACTGAGATTATGATCCTCGGCACGCTGTCGCTTTCGACAACATACCGAGTCTCAGGGGCTACTATCTATACAGGGCGCACTCTATGTGCAAAACTGTCAAAAGGTATGTCATTTTTACGTACCTCAAAACCCGCTAGTAAATTTCTGATGGCATCATGCAAATTGCCCTCAGCGGATGAAATTCTTTCAATCACCGTACTCATCAATGTACGGTGATCCTCTGAGATAGACGCCCTCTCGAGCAGATCCTTCAGCTCCCCCGGCCGTACACCAGTAGGTGCCGAACTCTCCGGCCCCGCCGGACTCGGGGAGACCCTCCGCGACGACACTTCAGGGTCGTCCGCCCCGCCTGACGGCGCGGCAGATGGAGGCGTCTCGCTCTCCATCATCTCCGGACGAAGATCCCCCGAAGATGAGCTCAGCTGAGAAGGCGGAGATCCGAACTACAAAGTAAAAAAACTTCGGTTATCCTCAGAAATAAAAACAGGGATGTCCCTTATTACAAAACTCCCCTTTTTTACTCATGGCTCGCTGGAGGGCTGACTCCCTTGGGGAGATGGTGCGGCTAGGGCTTCTCCTGGCGCAGGACTCTCTGGTGAAGATTTCTTCCCCCGCTTTGAGGCCTTGACCGCCGGATCTTTGGAAGCGGTCCTCTTCTCCCCTTGGAAGGAGGGATTCTCGATCCCCCCTTTCCCAAGAGCCTCCTCAGTAGAGGCGGTAGTTTTCCTGTTTTCCCCTTCGCCCTCTTCTGATGGCGCAACCTCCAGCATCTTGACAAACACCGGATCCGGCGTGGTCTCCGGGAGGGGGGCCGGACACCGTATCAGTTTTGCTTGCGCTATCCACTCCTGTCCAAGGGATAGCTAGTTAAAAGGCAAATCCATGATAAACAAATGGACGATGTGTTCGGACACAGGATTGCTTACTTGAGTATCCGGGCGATTGCAGCTTAGGCCAGCATCCTCGGTCAAGTCCGGACACATCTCTTGTGATCCGAAGAACAGTTTGTACATCTCCACGGGTGTCGTACCCATGAAGTGTTGGAGAGCTCGTGGTCCCTCCGGATTGAATTCCCACAGGCGGAGGGGGCGACGTTTGCAGGGCAGAAGACGCCGAATCAGCATAACCGGCATCACTGTGACCAGATTGATCTCCCTCTCTTGGAAGTCTCGAATCCGGCCCTGCAATAGGGGTACATCCTTTGATGGCCCCCAGTTAAGCCCTTTGTTGACCCATGACATCAGCCGTTGTGGAGGGCCCGAGCGAAAGACGGGCGGCGGCCTCTGCCTGCTGCCCCTGGGAGCGGTAATATAGAACCACTCCTGTTGCCACAAACCAAGCTCCTCCTGAAAAGAGCCCTCGGGCCATGGAGCATCGGCCCTCTTGCTTACAACCGCCCCGCCGCACTCTGCTTGATGCCCCTCGATCATCTTCGGATCCACGTTGAAGGTTTTGAGCCACAAACCGAAGTGAGGGGTAGTGCGGAGGAAGGCCTCGCAGACGACAATAAATGATGAGATATGGAGGATGGACTCCGGAGCCAAGTCATGGAATTCGAACCCATAGTAAAACATGAGCCCCCTCACGAAGGGATCCATCGGGAATCCTAAACCCCTACGGAGGTGAGACACGAACACAACGATCTCGCCTGGCTCGGGAGTAGGAATGACTTGCCCTTGGGCAGGCAACCTATGCGAAATCTCGTAGGTTAAGTACCTGGCTTCTCTCAGCTTTAGCACGTCCTCTTCCGTGACGGAGGAGGGCATCCACCGGCCCTGTAGGTCGGAGCCGGACATTGTCGAAGGTCCGAAGCTCTCGAATCTGGAGCCCTGAGTGCTGGAACTTGGGGCGAGGGGTAGATTCGATTGAGGATTGAAGAAAAGAAATGAGCCTTGGTCTCATTATAAAGAGGGAGAATACCAAGAGCCGTCCCCGTGACCGTTTGGAACTCGCCTTCGATGGAGGGGGCATGGCAACGGGCGCGGTTGGGTTACCCACGTCCGTATTGATGGGAATCCCGGTATAAGGGGAACACGATCTCTGCTTCGACAAGACGTGCCAAGGAAACCGCTTCGCTAAACGCGCTGAGGTGGTATAATAAAAACGATTCAAGTAAAGGCTTGGTAGTGGTGTGACGTCACGCCACAAAATACGTCAGCAGATTGAACTTGTGTGAATATTATTCTCTCTACGGTGGTACGTGGAATTTATTTTGCAGAGCCGGACACTATCCTGGTGTTCGCAATCTTCTATGAATTATTCGGAGGAGGAACCCGCCTTGCAATGCCGAAGACAATATGCGCGCCGGACTCGTCATCATTGAAGCCTGGTTCAGGGGCTACTGAGGGAGTCCTGGACTAGGGGGTGTCCAGATAGCCGAACTATCATCATCGGCCGGACTCCAAGACTATGAAGATACAAGATTGAAGACTTCGTCCCGTGTCCGGATGGGACTTCCCTTGGCGTGGAAGGCAAGCTTGGCAATACGGATATGTAGATCTCCTACCATTGTAACCGACTCTATGTAACCCTAGCCCTCTCCGGTGTCTATATAAACTGGAGGGTTTTTAGTCCGTAGGACACAACGATAACAACAATCATACCATAGGCTAGCTTCTAGGGTTTAGCCTCCTTGATCTCGTGGTAGATCCACTCTTGTACTACCCATATCATCAATATCAATCAAGCAGGAGTAGGGTTTTACCTCCATCGAGAGGGCCCGAACCTGGGTAAAAACATCGTGTCCCTTCTCTCCTGTTACCATCCGCCTAGACGCACAGTTCGGGACCCCCTACCCGAGATCCGCCGGTTTTGACACCGACAGTAAGCTTGACCTTGGATGAAGCCGACATGGATTTCCCGCCTCCTTGACCCTGCATGTGAACGAGAACAGAGCAGAACACAACTCATTAGCCCCCGTTGCCGCTCGCCCATCAGCACGCGACCCGCTCGAGCATCAGCCAGGGCGGCAGCTCCCCATCAGCCCGCGCAGCCGCTCGTTGTTGCTCGCCACCACCGCTCGTTGTTGCTCGCCACTACCGCTCGCGTTGATCTCGCTGCATAAAGAGAAGGTAGAAGAGACCAAGGCGAGAGGAGAGATGAAATTCCAGGGGGGGAGAGAGTGGCGGATGCACTAACCAGTGCCGTAGATCGCCGAGTGGTGCGACGCACCGCCAGAACTGGTGAGAGATAAGATCTAGTGGACTGGTTACTATGGGAGCAGGGAGAGGAGAAAATGTCTCCATCCTCCACGAGGACCACGACCAGGCCATAGGTGGTTACAGGAAACCAAGTTCGTGCGGTGTGGGCTATTTAGAATTTCTCTTCGCGCCCTTATGGGTTGAATTTTTTTCAGCTGCCCGTGTAAACACACTTGGGATTTTTTTTCTTATATTCTATATACACATTAGAACATTGTTCCTGTTTATATTTCATCCCTTCAAATACAATGGAGTAAATTCAGTGTATGTTATTGAAATAGTTAAAACTTGAATAAAAATACATTAATGTCAATCATATTAATGAAAATCGGGGGGGGGAGTTAATTTCTATAAAGGGAGCCCCGTAAAGGTCCATTGTTGTTCGTTGATGTAGGATTATCGGTGACGGAGGAGAGGAAGGAGAGTCAGGAGAGGACACACGACACATCTAGGTGGCCACTGGTGTTGAGAGAGGTGAGGTGAGGAGGTATTGTACATCTAAGCAACAACTGGTGTTGAGAGTGAGGACTGAGGCGATCGGATGAATCGGTTGCGCCACTTTGGCTCCCTACGTTGGAGAGAGCGCTCTATGTATAGGATAATCTGAAGGCACATGAATCACAACTCTTTTGACATCCTCCTAGTAAAATTGCTAGAGTTAGACCTTATGGTCTTGAGTTTGAATCATGCTCCTTCAATTCTTTCTCGAGATGTATCGTTATTCTAAAAACCATCTTATTTTTTTTCTTCGGAGTGATTTTCTCTTTCAAAAGTACCATATTTATAATTTTAGGTTTCTCACATAGTTCAGTTTCTTAATTTTGAAATACTAAATGCATGTTTATTATAATTTAGGATATTAATTATTACTTCATGGAACTTTGTAAGTGCGCATTTTCAAACACATGCCATTTAAAGAAACATCTTGTTCGTATTGTTTTGGAGCAATTTTTCTATTCATTCAAAACACTTTTTAAACCATCCTACTTTTATTAGCTTGGACCATATTGTTTGTGTTCTTTTGGACCATATTGTAAGTGCATTTTTTTCCAGACGTGTCCTTTTTAGAAGAAAAAAACATCTTATCTGTATTGTTTTGGAGACCAAGCTTTCTAAAAAAAGAAACTTCGTATTTATATCCATAGGTTTCTTACACACGTCAACTTCTTAACTTTCATCTCTAGATATCATACTTATTTAAATTGAAAATATTAATAGTACCTCATAATAATTAAAGCCAACACACAAGCAGTGTCTCTTCTGCTTGCAGTTTTGACTCTTGCTTACTGGTACTTAATGATCAAGACGACACACTAACATCTCTCATCAACATACCTAGTTAATCAGAGCCACGTTCACTGACACGAACAAGAGCTTCTCCTACTTATATTGTTTAGTACCAATTTTATTAAGCATCACACATATTAATTGTGAAAACAACATAATGCACTTAAAATAGAAATGCTAGATCTCAACTCTCGGAAAATCTGGTATATAACATCGGTCATTCCAGATGTTTATCAATGTTGTCCACTAAAACATATCATCTAGAGTGAAAGTTAGCCATCGGTTATTGCTATACCCCGTCGGTTATTTACTCAAATAACCGAGAGTCACACATGTACCGTCAGCCATTTTCACTCATAAGTGAGAGTTTTGTTTTCACCTTCGAGTATTAAATTTCACCGTCGGGCATTAGATGTAATCCCCGTGGGTGTAGCTAAAACCGTCAAATATTATATTGAACCGTCGGGCATTAAATTGGATATCCGACAGTTGGATTTTCACAGTCGGGTAATCTGTTATACCATCGGCTATTAGTAGTAATATGTGTGAGTTGCCAATAACCGTCGGCCATTGATACTACCGTCGGCTATTATAGTAATAACCGACGGCCCGTCGGCTAATAGATTTCACCGTCGTAAATATGGTGATTTCTAGTAGTGATGTTAGGCAGCATTCCACATCAAAAATTCTGTTTTTATGATTTACCTACTCGAGGACGAGCTGGAATTAAGCTTGGAGATGCTGATACGTCTCCATCATATCTATAATTTTTTATTGTTCCATGCTGTTATATTATCATTCTTGGATGTTTTACAATCATTTTATAGTCATTTTATATAATTTTTTGGTACTAAACTATTGACATAGTGCCCAGTGCCAGTTGCTGTTTTCTGCATGTTTTTTACATCACAGGAAATCAATGTCAAACAGAGTCCAAACGCAGCGAAACTCCTGGAGGATTTTTTTCCGGCCAGAAGACATCCAGTGGGCCAAGAAAGCACCAAGGGGGTGGCTCGACGGGAGCAGCACCCACCAAGGCACGCCAGGAGGCCCAGGCGCGCCCTGGCGGGTTGTGCCCACCTCGGGTGCCCCCTGAACCCCCTCTTTGCTCTATAAATACCCCAATATTCCAGAAACCCTAGGGGAGTCAACAAAAATCAATTCCAGCCACCGCAGAGTCTAGAACCACCAGATCCAATCTAGACACCATCACGGAGGGGTTCACCACTTCCATTGGTGCCTCTCCGATAATGCGTGAGTAGTTCTATGTAGACCTACGGGTCCGTAGTTAGTAGCTAGATGGCTTCCTATCTCTCTTGATTATCAATACAATGGTCTCTTGGAGATCCATATGATGTAAGCCTTTTTGCGGTGTGTTTGTTGGGATCCGATGAACTTTGAGTTTATGATTAGATTTAAGTTTTTATCCATGAAAGTTACTTGAGTCTTATATGCATGATTTCTTATAGCCTCGTATTTCTTCTCCGATATTTGGGTTTTGTTTGGCCAACTTGATATATTTATCTTGCAATGGAAAGAGGTGCTTTGTAGTGGGTTCGATCTGACAGTGCTTGATCCCAGTGACAGAAGGGGAACCGACACGTATGTATCGTTGCTACTAAGGATAACAAGATGGTGTCTATATCCTGAATTCGCTAAAGTATCTCTCGTTATCAGGGGAGCCCTGGCCGGACTGCGGTCAGGACGGTTGGGATGCGGACGACGAAGAAATTCAAAACCCACCCACCACCCACTTTGTACCAATGTCGATGATCTAACCGACACGCTAGACTTCGACTCCGAAGACATCGATGGTATGGACGACGATGCCGGAGACGACCAAGAACCAGCGCCTACTGGGCACTGGAAAGCCACCTCAACTGATGACGTATACATGGTGGATACACCAAAAGGAAGCGATAACGAGGAACAACGGGACGCAGCGAAGGATAATTCCCCTGAAAAACAACCAAAACATCGACGCAAGAGCCGCCCGAAGTCCCGCCTCAATAACAACAGCACCCATAATAACCCAGCCGTAGAGCAGGGCGAACCAGTGGACGACGAACATGCAACCAAGCAACCATCTGAACAGGATGAATTGGACAAGCAACCCATCCCCGGCGAAAACAACAGTCCAGACGATCTCACGTCGGACACATCACCGGAGCATAAGAACCTTCACAAAAGGCTCGTCGCCACTGCAAGAAGTTTGAAGAAGCAGAAGCGGAAGCTCAAAACAGCGGAAGACGTACTCAGAATGAGATAGAGCAAAGTACTCAAGACCGCAGACAAATACGGCAATAGTCACCAAGCAAAGAGCTACCCGAAGCGCAAGCTGTTGCCCGAATTCGACAAGGAGGCCGTAGAGCCACCACAATCAAAAAGCAAAGAGGCCGCCTGGCCGGATAGACGACCAGATGACAGGCTAAGAGCGGCAAATGGCGCCGCACACAAGACGGCACATGATACACATAAAGATCCTCACAAAAAGGATGGCCCGGTCAAGTCCGTTTATGGGCCAAAAAAGAGGGCTCCAGGAAGCAACACAACACGCCGAGTGTTCGAAGATAACGGCACACCTAAATACAGGGGGGCCACGCACCCACTATGTTTCACCGATGAGGTACTGGATCATGAATTTCCAGCGGGTTTTAAGCCCGTAAACATAGAGGCATACGACGGAACAACAGACCCCGGAGTCTGGATTGAGGATTACATCCTACACATACATATGGCTAGAGGAGACGATCTCCATGCCATAAAATACCTACCCCTCAAGCTCAAAGGGCCAGCTCGGCATTGGCTCAAAAGCCTCCCAGAAAATACCATTGGAAGTTGGGAAGAGCTCGAGGATGCATTTCGAGCAAATTTTCAGGGGACTTATGTCCGCCCTCCGGATGCAGACGATTTAAGTCACATAACTCAACAGCCCGGAGAGTCAGCACGCAAATTCTAGAACAGGTTCCTCACCAAAAAAACCAAATAATCAACTGTCCGGACGCCGAAGCCTTAGCAGCTTTTAAGCATAACGTCCGAGACGAATGGCTTGCCAGGCACCTCGGCCAGGAAAAACCAAGAACAATGGCCGCGCTAACAAGCCTCATGACCCGCTTTTGCGCGGGGGAAGATAGCTGGTTGGCAAGATGCAGCACCAGCGACCCGAGTACATCCGAGGTCAGGGATGGAAATGGGAAATCACGACGCAGAAAAGATCAGCGCCGAAATAAGGAAAATGGCCCAAAGAGCACGACGGTCAACGTCGGGTTCAACAGCTCTCGGCCGAACAACAAAAGACTGCCTCTTAAGGACAACAGTGACGAGCTATCCAACCTAAACAAAATCTTGGATATGATATGTCAAATCCACAGTACCCCCGGGAAGCCTGCAAACCACACCCACCGAGATTGTTGGGTCTTCAAGCAGTCCGGCCGACTTAACGCCGAACACAAGGGGCTCGACACGCCAAGCGAGGACAATGACGAACCCCACAAGCAGAGCGTCGGAAAACAAAAGAACTTCCCACAAGAAGTAAAAACAGTGAATTCACTTCAAGTGATAACAAGGAAAAATACGGCGGCATCTATCAAAGCACATGCCGCACGGTCCACCCCAGCGGAATCCTGAGATTGTATGTCAAAACCAATTACTTTCGACCATTTGGATTACTCCAGAAGTATTCGAAACGCAGGATGGACTGCTTTGATATTGGATCCTATAATCGACGGACTACAATTTACACAAGTCCTAATGGATGGAGGTAGCGACTTAAACCTGCTATATCCGAACACAATCCGCAAGATGGGGATAGACCCTACCAAAATTCGCCATAGCAGCACTTCCTTCAAAGGAGTGACGCCAGGCCCTTAAGCCAATTGCACGGGCTCCTTACTACTAGAAGTTGTGTTCGGTTCATTCAACAACTTCCGCCGCGAAAAGCTAATCTTCCATATCGCCCCATTTAAAAGTAGCCACCAAGCACTATTGGGACGTGAAGCTTTCGCCCGCTTTAACGCAATACAGCATTACGCGTCTCTTACACTTAAAATGCCCGGTCCACGCGGCATCATCTCTCTGAAAGGTCGCTCAAGACCCCGGACACGGCTAGGCGAGTCCGGCATAAATAAACTAGGGGCTTCCTAGCCGCATACCCCTTTACAAGGGGCTGTGAGCATGAACAATGAGAGCCAATAAAAGCTCAACTTCATTCATTTTTTCATACTCTGTTTTAAATACATTTTTTGCACAATACTTTTTCCAACCTAAGTTCTTCTCTTTCACAGATGAACAACGTGCTACACCCGTCCTGGATACCGCACAACGGAGACACAGGCGCAGACGTGCAGCAGGGACCCGTTGCAAGGATTCTTTTCAGATTAAGACCCTGCGTAAACCTTTTTTACTCTCTTGTTGATACACATCCCCCGGTTTCTTATCACAACCGAGGAGGAGGCTGGCATTTTGGAATCGGCCGCGTCAGAAGATTTCGCGCGTACCCGGACACTAGGGGCTTAGGGCATCATTCTGCCCGTTTTCATAAAGACCGAATACCTCAGGGAATGTTCGGCGTCTCGAGTTAGGCCTTATATGCATCAGCTCCGAATCATGTCTTTGGTCAAATGTTGGGTTTGCCCGGCTCCTGTGTTTTGCTGCCTTACGTTCCGTATCATTGGCTAACGCGGCACCAGGAGAACTACTGCGATTGTGCCCCGGTTCGGCCGGGCGAGCACCTCAGTAGAGAAAGCCAAAAACTGACTATCATGATATAGCGAGAGACTGGTCAACCACTCGATCGACTACCGGAATGTCTAGAATTCCCTCGCTTTGACGAAGGACCGTTTCCCGGTCAGGCACATACGCGCCCCAAATTCGGAGAACACGGTGCCCCTAGGGGCTATATCGTAGCCCCACCTTTGAACTCCTATGGCTAAGTGAAAGTGATAAAGCATTATAGTCCGGTTGCCTAGTTTGCTACGCTACCACCTCCTTCACAGGACCAAGACGTTGGATTAAGTGTGAAAATGCGCTATTTTGCAAACATCCCCGCACCATGTGCGTGGGGGCTGAAGCCGAAGACTGCCATCTTTCAGGTTATATAAACGTATACATTAACGGCCGCACAGGAGATATTTGAATACTTGAATGCACAAGTATAAAAAGCACTTATATTATGAATATGGTTTTACAAATCATACATGTCATTTGAACATAACATTTTTCGAGCACAGCGACTCTATTAAACGAGCGCCCTGCAGGACTTCCCCAAAATAGTGCTCGGCGGGTAACCGGCTCTCGTCCGAACCCCGGGATGCAAAGTCGGTGGCATCCATCTCCGCCCGGTATGTCTTAACACGGGCGAGAGCCATCCGTGCACCCTCTATGCATGCCGACCGCTTCATCGCCTTGATATGCGGCACCGCCCCAAGGAATTGCTGCAATAAGCCAAAATAACTCTTCGGCTTGGGCCTATCCGACCACAGATGAGCCACTACATCCGTCATGGCAAATCTGGACAATCTATTCATCTCAGCCCACTCAGCCAACCGATCGGTCAACGGAAGTGAACGCTCCGGACTGTGGAATTGAGACCAAAAAAAGCTCTTCCATCTCGTGATCCTTTTGGCTTCGGAAGTGCACAACCGCATCTGCCGCACTCGCCGCCAAATCCAGATAAGGATCCTTCGCACCCCATAGCTGGCCCAGCTGAGCATACTTCTGATCTGTGAACTTCCTGTGCAGCAGAAAGGGCTTTCCAGCCGCAATGTCTCCGGCCTGACGCAGCTCCTCCTTTATAGCCCTCATTGCAGAACGGGCATCATTGGCTTCGGCGGTGGCCTTCTTCAGGTCCTCTTGCTCCGCTCGGTGTTCTTTTTCAAGAACCTCATAGCGGCCGGTAACATCCTTCAGCTTCACGGCCATTCCGGCCATCTCCTCCCTGCTTCGGCAGTGAGCAGCCTTTTCGGCTTTTAGCTCTTCGGCTGCCTTCGAGGCAGCCGCATCACTCCTTCTGGCCTGCTCCTTGCCTCGAGCAAGCTCTGCCCGAAGGTCCTCCACAGCAGCGGCACCATCTGCATCAAGCATACATGTTGTAAGGAGTGGGCATCAGCTCCCTTACTAGGTGACCACGGAGAAACAACCTACCTTGTGACTCGTCAAGTCGTTTATTAACCAGCGCGATATCTGCATCCGCAACGTCAAGTTGCCGCTTTAGCTCGGCAACTCTATCAGTCCGGCTGGCCACCGGACGATCCGCCACCTGCATAGGAAAGGCGAGAATTAATAACTGAGATTATGATCCTCGGCACGCTGTCGCTTTCGACAACATACCGAGTCTCAGGGGCTACTATCTATACAGGGCGCACTCTATGTGCAAAACTGTCAAAAGGTATGTCATTTTTACGTACCTCAAAACCCGCTAGTAAATTTCTGATGGCATCATGCAAATTGCCCTCAGCGGATGAAATTCTTTCAATCACCGTACTCATCAATGTACGGTGATCCTCTGAGATAGACGCCCTCTCGAGCAGATCCTTCAGCTCCCCCGGCCGTACACCAGTAGGTGCCGAACTCTCCGGCCCCGCCGGACTCGGGGAGACCCTCCGCGACGACACTTCAGGGTCGTCCGCCCCGCCTGACGGCGCGGCAGATGGAGGCGTCTCGCTCTCCATCATCTCCGGACGAAGATCCCCCGAAGATGAGCTCAGCTGAGAAGGCGGAGATCCGAACTACAAAGTAAAAAAACTTCGGTTATCCTCAGAAATAAAAACAGGGATGTCCCTTATTACAAAACTCCCCTTTTTTACTCACGGCTCGCTGGAGGGCTGACTCCCTTGGGGAGATGGTGCGGCTAGGGCTTCTCCTGGCGCAGGACTCTCTGGTGAAGATTTCTTCCCCCGCTTTGAGGCCTTGACCGCCGGATCTTTGGAAGCGGTCCTCTTCTCCCCTTGGAAGGAGGGATTCTCGATCCCCCCTTTCCCAAGAGCCTCCTCAGTAGAGGCGGTAGTTTTCCTGTTTTCCCCTTCGCCCTCTTCTGATGGCGCAACCTCCAGCATCTTGACAAACACCGGATCCGGCGTGGTCTCCGGGAGGGGGGCCGGACACCGTATCAGTTTTGCTTGCGCTATCCACTCCTGTCCAAGGGATAGCTAGTTAAAAGGCAAATCCATGATAAACAAATGGACGATGTGTTCGGACACAGGATTGCTTACTTGAGTATCCGGGCGATTGCAGCTTAGGCCAGCATCCTCGGTCAAGTCCGGACACATCTCTTGTGATCCGAAGAACAGTTTGTACATCTCCACGGGTGTCGTACCCATGAAGTGTTGGAGAGCTCGTGGTCCCTCCGGATTGAATTCCCACAGGCGGAGGGGGCGACGTTTGCAGGGCAGAAGACGCCGAATCAGCATAACCGGCATCACTGTGACCAGATTGATCTCCCTCTCTTGGAAGTCTCGAATCCGGCCCTGCAATAGGGGTACATCCTTTGATGGCCCCCAGTTAAGCCCTTTGTTGACCCATGACATCAGCCGTTGTGGAGGGCCCGAGCGAAAGACGGGCGGCGGCCTCTGCCTGCTGCCCCTGGGAGCGGTAATATAGAACCACTCCTGTTGCCACAAACCAAGCTCCTCCTGAAAAGAGCCCTCGGGCCATGGAGCATCGGCCCTCTTGCTTACAACCGCCCCGCCGCACTCTGCTTGATGCCCCTCGATCATCTTCGGATCCACGTTGAAGGTTTTGAGCCACAAACCGAAGTGAGGGGTAGTGCGGAGGAAGGCCTCGCAGACGACAATAAATGATGAGATATGGAGGATGGACTCCGGAGCCAAGTCATGGAATTCGAACCCATAGTAAAACATGAGCCCCCTCACGAAGGGATCCATCGGGAATCCTAAACCCCTACGGAGGTGAGACACGAACACAACGATCTTGCCTGGCTCGGGAGTAGGAATGACTTGCCCTTGGGCAGGCAACCTATGCGAAATCTCGTAGGTTAAGTACCTGGCTTCTCTCAGCTTTAGCACGTCCTCTTCCGTGACGGAGGAGGGCATCCACCGGCCCTGTAGGTCGGAGCCGGACATTGTCGAAGGTCCGAAGCTCTCGAATCTGGAGCCCTGAGTGCTGGAACTTGGGGCGAGGGGTAGATTCGATTGAGGATTGAAGAAAAGAAATGAGCCTTGGTCTCATTATAAAGAGGGAGAATACCAAGAGCCGTCCCCGTGACCGTTTGGAACTCGCCTTCGATGGAGGGGGCATGGCAACGGGCGCGGTTGGGTTACCCACGTCCGTATTGATGGGAATCCCGGTATAAGGGGAACACGATCTCTGCTTCGACAAGACGTGCCAAGGAAACCGCTTCGCTAAACGCGCTGAGGTGGTATAATAAAAACGATTCAAGTAAAGGCTTGGTAGTGGTGTGACGTCACGCCACAAAATACGTCAGCAGATTGAACTTGTGTGAATATTATTCTCTCTACGGTGGTACGTGGAATTTATTTTGCAGAGCCGGACACTATCCTGGTGTTCGCAATCTTCTATGAATTATTCGGAGGAGGAACCCGCCTTGCAATGCCGAAGACAATATGCACGCCGGACTCGTCATCATTGAAGCCTGGTTCAGGGGCTACTGAGGGAGTCCTGGACTAGGGGGTGTCCGGATAGCCGAACTATCATCATCGGCCGGACTCCAAGACTATGAAGATACAAGATTGAAGACTTCGTCCCGTGTCCGGATGGGACTTCCCTTGGCGTGGAAGGCAAGCTTGGCAATACGGATATGTAGATCTCCTACCATTGTAACCGACTCTATGTAACCCTAGCCCTCTCCGGTGTCTATATAAACTGGAGGGTTTTTAGTCCGTAGGACACAACGATAACAACAATCATACCATAGGCTAGCTTCTAGGGTTTAGCCTCCTTGATCTCGTGGTAGATCCACTCTTGTACTACCCATATCATCAATATCAATCAAGCAGGAGTAGGGTTTTACCTCCATCGAGAGGGCCCGAACCTGGGTAAAAACATCGTGTCCCTTCTCTCCTTTTACCATCCGCCTAGACGCACAGTTCGGGACCCCCTACCCGAGATCCGCCGGTTTTGACACCGACAGTAAGCTTGACCTTGGATGAAGCCGACATGGATTTCCCGCCTCCTTGACCCTGCATGTGAACGAGAACAGAGCAGAACACAACTCATTAGCCCCCGTTGCCGCTCGCCCATCAGCACGCGACCCGCTCGAGCATCAGCCAGGGCGGCAGCTCCCCATCAGCCCGCACAGCCGCTCGTTGTTGCTCGCCACCACCGCTCGTTGTTGCTCGCCACTACCGCTCGCGTTGATCTCGCTGCATAAAGAGAAGGTAGAAGAGACCAAGGCGAGAGGAGAGATGAAATTCCAGGGGGGGAGAGAGTAGCGGATGCACTAACCAGCGCCGTAGATCGCCGAGTGGTGCGACGCACCGCCAGAACTGGTGAGAGATAAGATCTAGTGGACTGGTTACTACGGGAGCAGGGAGAGGAGAAAATGTCTCCATCCTCCACGAGGACCACGACCAGGCCATAGGTGGTTACAGGAAACCAAGTTCGTGCGGTGTGGGCTATTTAGAATTTCTCTTCGCGCCCTTATGGGTTGAATTTTTTTCAGCTGCCCGTGTAAACACACTTGGGATTTTTTTTCTTATATTCTATATACACATTAGAACATTGTTCCTGTTTATATTTCATCCCTTCAAATACAATGGAGTAAATTCAGTGTATGTTATTGAAATAGTTAAAACTTGAATAAAAATACATTAATGTCAATCGTATTAATGAAAATCGGGGGGGGGGGGGGAGTTAATTTCTATAAAGGGAGCCCCGTAAAGGTCCATTGTTGTTCGTTGATGTAGGATTATCGGTGACGGAGGAGAGGAAGGAGAGTCAGGAGAGGACACACGACACATCTAGGTGGCCACTGGTGTTGAGAGAGGTGAGGTGAGGAGGTATTGTACATCTAAGCAACAACTGGTGTTGAGAGTGAGGACTGAGGCGATCGGATGAATCGGTTGCGCCACTTTGGCTCCCTACGTTGGAGAGAGCGCTCTATGTATAGGATAATCTGAAGGCACATGAATCACAACTCTTTTGACATCCTCCTAGTAAAATTGCTAGAGTTAGACCTTATGGTCTTGAGTTTGAATCATGCTCCTTCAATTCTTTCTCGAGATGTATCGTTATTCTAAAAACCATCTTATTTTTTTTCTTCGGAGTGATTTTCTCTTTCAAAAGTACCATATTTATAATTTTAGGTTTCTCACATAGTTCAGTTTCTTAATTTTGAAATACTAAATGCATGTTTATTATAATTTAGGATATTAATTATTACTTCATGGAACTTTGTAAGTGCGCATTTTCAAACACATGCCATTTAAAGAAACATCTTGTTCGTATTGTTTTGGAGCAATTTTTCTATTCATTCAAAACACTTTTTAAACCATCCTACTTTTATTAGCTTGGACCATATTGTTTGTGTTCTTTTGGACCATATTGTAAGTGCATTTTTTTCCAGACGTGTCCTTTTTAGAAGAAAAAAACATCTTATCTGTATTGTTTTGGAGACCAAGCTTTCTAAAAAAAGAAACTTCGTATTTATATCCATAGGTTTCTTACACACGTCAACTTCTTAACTTTCATCTCTAGATATCATACTTATTTAAATTGAAAATATTAATAGTACCTCATAATAATTAAAGCCAACACACAAGCAGTGTCTCTTCTGCTTGCAGTTTTGACTCTTGCTTACTGGTACTTAATGATCAAGACGACACACTAACATCTCTCATCAACATACCTAGTTAATCAGAGCCACGTTCACTGACACGAACAAGAGCTTCTCCTACTTATATTGTTTAGTACCAATTTTATTAAGCATCACACATATTAATTGTGAAAACAACATAATGCACTTAAAATAGAAATGCTAGATCTCAACTCTCGGAAAATCTGGTATATAACATCGGTCATTCCAGATGTTTATCAATGTTGTCCACTAAAACATATCATCTAGAGTGAAAGTTAGCCATCGGTTATTGCTATACCCCGTCGGTTATTTACTCAAATAACCGAGAGTCACACATGTACCGTCAGCCATTTTCACTCATAAGTGAGAGTTTTGTTTTCACCTTCGAGTATTAAATTTCACCGTCGGGCATTAGATGTAATCCCCGTGGGTGTAGCTAAAACCGTCAAATATTATATTGAACCGTCGGGCATTAAATTGGATATCCGACAGTTGGATTTTCACAGTCGGGTAATCTGTTATACCATCGGCTATTAGTAGTAATATGTGTGAGTTGCCAATAACCGTCGGCCATTGATACTACCGTCGGCTATTATAGTAATAACCGACGGCCCGTCGGCTAATAGATTTCACCGTCGTAAATATGGTGATTTCTAGTAGTGATGTTAGGCAGCATTCCACATCAAAAATTCTGTTTTTATGATTTACCTACTCGAGGACGAGCTGGAATTAAGCTTGGAGATGCTGATACGTCTCCATCATATCTATAATTTTTTATTGTTCCATGCTGTTATATTATCATTCTTGGATGTTTTACAATCATTTTATAGTCATTTTATATAATTTTTTGGTACTAAACTATTGACATAGTGCCCAGTGCCAGTTGCTGTTTTCTGCATGTTTTTTACATCACAGGAAATCAATGTCAAACAGAGTCCAAACGCAGCGAAACTCCTGGAGGATTTTTTTCGGGCCAGAAGACATCCAGTGGGCCAAGAAAGCACCAAGGGGGTGGCTCGACGGGAGCAGCACCCACCAAGGCACGCCAGGAGGCCCAGGCGCGCCCTGGCGGGTTGTGCCCACCTCGGGTGCCCCCTGAACCCCCTCTTTGCTCTATAAATACCCCAATATTCCAGAAACCCTAGGGGAGTCAACAAAAATCAATTCCAGCCACCGCAGAGTCTAGAACCACCAGATCCAATCTAGACACCATCACGGAGGGGTTCACCACTTCCATTGGTGCCTCTCCGATAATGCGTGAGTAGTTCTATGTAGACCTACGGGTCCGTAGTTAGTAGCTAGATGGCTTCCTATCTCTCTTGATTATCAATACAATGGTCTCTTGGAGATCCATATGATGTAAGCCTTTTTGCGGTGTGTTTGTTGGGATCCGATGAACTTTGAGTTTATGATTAGATTTAAGTTTTTATCCATGAAAGTTACTTGAGTCTTATATGCATGATTTCTTATAGCCTCGTATTTCTTCTCCGATATTTGGGTTTTGTTTGGCCAACTTGATATATTTATCTTGCAATGGAAAGAGGTGCTTTGTAGTGGGTTCGATCTGACAGTGCTTGATCCCAGTGACAGAAGGGGAACCGACACGTATGTATCGTTGCTACTAAGGATAACAAGATGGTGTCTATATCTAAGCAAATAGATAAACGGATCCCGTCTACATCATGTCATCGTTCTTATTGCATTACTCCGTTTTTTCATGAAGTTAATACACTAGATACATACTGGATAGCGGTCGATGTGTGGAGTAATTGTAGCAGATGCTGGCAGGAGTCGGTCTAATAATCTTGGACGTGATGCCTATATAATGATCATTGCCTGGATATCATCATGATTATTTGAAGTTCTATCAATTCCCAACAGTAATTGTTTTCCCACCGTTTGCTATTTTTCTCGAGAGAAGCCACTAGTGAAACCTACAGCCCCCGGGTCTCTTTTCATCATATTTTCCTTTGCAATCTATTTTCCTTTGCATTTATTTTCAGATCTATTAAAGCAAAAATACAAAAATACCTTGCTGCAATTTATTTGTTCCGCGATATATTCATTATATCTACCACTTTTACCTCACGTTATTTGCCTATCTTGAGGCACCGTACCCGAAAGGGATTTACATCCCTTTTAACACGTCGGGTTGCGAGTATTTGTGTGCTGTTTATGTGGTGTGAGGGTTCTCCTACTGGTTGGATAACCTTCGTCTCATCAATGAGGGAAATACCTACTGTCGCTATACTGCATCATCCCTTCCTCTTTGGGGAAATACCGACGTAGTTCTAGGAGACATCAAAAGGAATTTCTGGCGCCGTTGCCGGGCAAGATCTTCAACATCAACCAGGTTCCTAATCACAAATCTCATCTCCTTGCAATTTACATTATTTGCCATTTGCCTCTCGTTTTTCTCTCCCCCACTTCACAAAAAATTGCCGTTTTATTCGCCCTCTTTTTTCGTTTGCATTTTTCTCGTCAGATTTGTTTGTGAGTGCAATCTTGTTGCATAGCCATCACGACTCAAGAGAACACCAAGTTGTGTGATTTCTCAAATACCAACAACAATGATTTTATTAGCACTCTGATTGCTCCTCCCGCCACTAGTGCGGAGTCTTGTGATATTAATACTGCTTTGCTGAATCTTGTCATGAAAGATCAATTTGCCGGTACTCCTAATGAGGATGCTGCGTCCCATCTTAACACATTCGTGGAATTATGCGATATGCAAAAGAAAAAAGATGTGGACAATGATGCTGTGAAGTTGAAATTATTTCCGTTTTCTTTGCGAGATCGTGCAAAAATTAGGTTTTCTTCTATGCCTCCCAATAGTATCAATTCTTGGAGCAAGTGCAAGGATGCTTTTATCACTACGTATTTTCCGCCCGCAAAAATTATTTCCCTTAGAACCCAGATCATGAATTTCAAGCAACTTGAACATGAGCATGCTGCACAATCTTGGGAAAGGATGAAATTGATCTAAGGAATTGCCCAACTCATGGGTTAAATCTTTGGATGATCATAGAAAAAATTTATGTGGGATTGAATTTTGTTTCTCATAATCTTTTAGATTTCGCCGCGGGGGGTACTTTTACGGAAATTACTTTGGGTGAAGCTACTAAATTGCTAGACAATATTATGGCAAATTACTCACAATGGCATACCAAAAGAGCTCCTACTAGTAAAAAAGTCAATTCGGTAGAAGAAATAAATTCTTTGAGTGAAAAAGTTGATGTGTCACAGCCCTAGCTCAGTCCCTGTTGTCTTGTTTGACCCTCATGTTGCATCATGTTTAAATTCAAAAGAATTTGAAATGGGGATGACAAACCCTAGCACCAAATTAAATCAAATAGGGTCAACCAGAAATATTTTCAATGAATCCAGAATGCTTTTCAGAAAAATTCATCATTTTTGAATTGGTCTAGAACCTCTGCCAAAAATGGTGCACATTTTTCTAGGTCACTCTGGATTTTTGAATTAATGCATTAAGTATTTGCATTTGGGCATTTAATTCATATATATATTTTAATTGCCCAAATAATACTGATAATGTTTGAGGGCTGCTGAAAAATATTTCAACAGTGCCCACAACTTATCTCAGGATTTTTAGGAAAGGTTTAGTATTTTTAGTAATTCAAAAACAAAGACAGAAAATAGAAAACATTAATAAAAGGAGAGAGAGAGAAAGGTTTACCTGGACTTACCTGCAGCCCGCCTAGCGCCCCACCTGGCCCAACACTGTGGCTGAGGCCCAGCCCAACTCCCCACCATCTTCAATCTCTGCCAGTAGGCAGAGGCGTGTCGACGCACGCGCGCCCGAGCTCCACCTCCTGCTTCCCCCACGCCCTGTTCTCGTGCCTGGGAAATGGCCAGCACACCCCCCTCGGCCGCTCCCTTGCCTCCCTGCTCTCTCCCTTTCACTCCCCTGCTCTTTTCCCCTCATGGCCGAAGCCGCCATGGCCACTCTGCTGAGAAACACCACGGCCAGCCACTCCCTCACTCCCTCTCCGCGTTCCCGAGATCCGTATCGTCGCCAGCTTCATCCTCGCCGAGCCATCATCTTCTTCTTCCTCGGGCACCGAAGGCCTCCATCGTCAATTCGTTGTCGTCGTCGCTTCCCCGAGCTCATTGACCATCTCGACGTGACCACTATGAGCTCATGATCCGTTTCCCCCTTTTACCGCACTCGATAGCGCTCCCTAGCCGCGTATGTCGCCGAGCCCGAGAGCTCATCGCCGCCGGTCATGCCGCCGCCATCATTGCAGCCGCTGAAGCTCATGTCTGAGCGCGTAATCGTGCTCAGTATGCCCCCAGGATCCTAACACACCCATCCGCTGCTCCTGCCGCATGCTGCATCGCCGTAACCATCACCGCCCGAACTTTGGCGCCGCCACGAGCTCCATTCCGGTGATCTCCGGCCACCCCACGCCCAGCCGCGTGCTCCCCTGGATGCGGGTGAGCAAGGGCTTTCCCCTGGTGCCCTCCGCCGCACTTTTAGCCACCGGAGGAGCAACCCCACAGCGCTTCGCCGCGTTTGCCGTCGCCGGCGTCAAGCCGCCAGTGGCGTTGACCGTTTTGACCGGGGGTTTGACCGCCCCAGGTCGTCTGACATGTGGGCCCCGCCCCTGACCAGTTTAGTTAGGGCTAATTACCCTCCCTGCTGACACTAACAGTGGGCCCAGTGCCTGCTAATTTGATTAGTTAAATTTAATTAATCCTGTTACATAACTATGTCACTGACGTGTGGACCCCACACGTCAGGTTTGACCTGGTCAACCGCAGTTGACCTGCTGACGTCATAGTGATGCAATGCTGACGCAGTTAACCATTTTCTGGATTTAAAATAATACAGAAAATTCCAAAAAATGTTACAAACTTCAAAAATTCATATAAAATCAATCGTAACTCAGAATGAAATAAGTTATATATGAAAAATGATCAGAAAAATCCAATCTATCCATCTGTACTGGTTTCATGCATGTTTAAACAACTTAACCATGCTGTTTAGATGAAAACATGTTAATGCACCTTATAAACCCATAACTTGAGTTTGCATTTGAATCTTTGATTCAAATGAGCTCAAACCACCCTGATTGTAGATACATTAGCCCAACACACTCATTTTGCCATGTCATGATCATGCATCATATTGTTGCATTGCATTGATTGTGTTCTTCCTTGTTTGCCGGTATTTGTCCCCTCTCGATAGATGTGTACAGATGATGCGATCGATGACACCGATGAAGAACTATATTATCTTCAGAAGTGCCAGGCAAGCAAAAACCCCTTGTTCATTCCGATACAATCCCACACTCTCGCTCCTGCTCTATTTTACTGCATTAGGACAACAACGATACAACTGTTACTTGCTACGGTAGTTGAACCCCTTTATCCTCGGCATGACCTGTCATTGCCACAGTAAATAGATGAAACCCACTAGCATGAGTAGGAGTTGTTTGAGCCCTGATGTGCCTACTCATTCATGCTTGTTTGTCATGTCTGCTATTGCTTAGAGTTGTGTCAGGTCTGATTCATCGGGGATGAATTGGAATGTGGTGAACATGTCCTACTGTTGAGAGCTAAGTGTGTGAACACGATTTGGTAAAGGTAGCGGTGAGAGGCCATGTAGGAGTACATGGTGGGTTGTCTCATTGCAGCCGTCCTCAGGAACTTAGTTCTGTGTTTGTGATCCATGAACAGTTACTACCACACATTGGGCTCCGGGCGCTCCAAGCTCTCTCGACTTATTAATCAACCTGATCTCTGTCCAGGAGTTGCAACTAGTTTCTGGTGTTTGTAGGTAGTGTTAGTAGTCTACCAAGTGGCACCCGGTACAGGTGGGCTTGGGACAGACTAGGCACAGTGGCCCGGTGTACCAAGTGGCACCCGGATGGTGGACTTGGGAACCCTGCATACATCGTTTGGGGCCGTGAGCGACACCCCGGCCGGATCTCCTTGCAGATGGAACCCGAATAGGCGATAAACCTGGACGAGAGACTTGTGTGGTTAGTCAGGTCGTGGCCGACTCCCTCGCCAGGCTTCCGCTTGAAGGTTGCCGAGATACACGAGGTGTACATGGCGGTAAGTGGCGAGAGCGTGTGTGAAGAAGTACACCCCTGCAGGGTTAACATTATCTATTCGAATAGCCGTGTCCGCGGAAAAGGACTTCTGGGTTGCCTGTATAGTTCATAGACAAGTGAAAGTGGATACTCTAAAATGCGCAAGATGAGCATGAGTGCTATGGATGGCGTTCTCGTAGGAAGACGGGAGCGGATCCATAGTGGTGTATTGATATGGTGAATATGTGGACTCCTGTGCGCCACCTCAAAAGAGTTACTTGCAGTCGTAGTTTAGGATAGCCACCGAGTCAAAGCTGGCTTGCTGCAGTCAAACTCCACCACCCCCTTTATTGATACCGATGCATATGTAGTTAGTTCTGATGTAAGTCTTGCTGGGTACATTTCTACTCACGTTTGCTTATTTTATGTTTTGCAGAGAGACGTCAGTCTCGCTAGTAGTTCCGTGTGGACTTCGACGTTTAGCTTGATACCTCAGCTACGATCTTGTGCCCTCGGCAGGATCTGGTAGTTAGTCAGGCTTCTCTGCCTTTTTCATTTTTAGTTGTCTGTTCTCAGACATGTTAAGCTTCCGCTTGTGCTTTGACTTGTATGCTCTGAATGTTGGGTCGTGAGACCCATGTTTGTAATATCTCGCTCCTCGGAGCCTATTGAATAAATACTTGAGTTGTAGAGTCATGTTGTGATGCCATGTTGTATTTGCACATATTGAGCATATTGTGTGTATGTTATTGAAATGCTTGGTATGTGTGGGATCTGACTATCTAGTTGTTTATCTTTAGTAGCCTCTCTTACCGGGAAATGTCTCCTAGTGTTTCCACTAAGCCATGGTAGCTTGCTACTGCTCCGGAACACTTAGGCTGGCCGGCATGTGTCCTTCTTCGTTCCTGTGTCTGTCCCTTCGGGGAAATGTCACGGATGAATACCGGAGTCCTGTTAGCCCGCTACAGCCCGGTTCACCGGAGTCCTGCTAGCCCAGTGCTACAGCCTGGATTCACTCGCTGATGACCGACACGTTCGATGCTGGGTCATGGATGCCTGTCCCAGTAAGTTTGTGCCACTTTGGGTTTACGACTGGCCATGTCAGCCCGGGCTCCTTATCATATGGACGCTAGCGACACTATCATATACGTGTGCCAAAAGGCGCAAATGGTCCCGGGTAAAGGTAAGGCGACACCCGTGGGAATACCGTGCGTGAGGCCGCAAAGTGATATGAGGTGTTACATGCTAGATCGATGTGGCATTGAGTCGGGGTCCTGACAGCTTTGGTATCAGAGCCTGACTGCCTGTAGGATTACCAAGCCAAACTGGTCGAAGTTGAGTCTAGAAATGCTTTAGTTATATGTAGGGGAATTGATTGTGGGATGAAACGTAAGGCTCTTTTTACTCCTTATACCTTATGCCCTTCTGATCCGAGTCATCTTATCTTTCCTACGGGGTTAAGGAACTAGGCTTTCTCTTCTGTCTATTAGGATCACGTGTTACTAATCAGTAGACTCATAAGATTGTTGGATTTAAGCCTTAGTTCAGTTTCTATCTCCGTATGTTAACTGTTGATCTCGAAACCTTGATATTGTGCTTCTGAGTGGCTATGCCACCATTTTTGTAGCATGTCTCAAATCTTTTCGAGCATTTACAGCCGTTATGCTGTCCGAGTCATCCCAGGTCTCTAAACAATCTGATGCCTTTGTGAATCCTCTTCCTTTGTTTTCAATGTCCTTTGTGCCAGATTAACCACACTAATCGGTGAGTTGAGGTACTCTGTTGCCTTGACGTATATGTTGGACTTATTATTGTGACCCTAGGTGTCTTAGAGTGCTACCTATTAATCGAACCATGTTTTGCGTTCCCAGTGTGATGATTCTGGCCATTATTCTCGAAAGCATCCTGTGATGCCATTTAGTTAGTAGGTATTCTACTTCTGGGTTTTGAACCCGAGATTTATCCTACATACCTCGTGTTGATAGTGTTTGCTAGTTCCTTTAGGATATTAGCAACCTTTGCGATAGTCCTCGAGGTCCATGGTATATCGTTCTTCCAAATACCATGAACCATTCTTGGCAGGAGTTCTTTGAACCAAAAGATCGCAACTAGAGTGCTCTTGATGAGTTCTCGATTCTATGTTGTGACTCTGCTAGTTCTACCTTCTCCGCATGGGTTATCCGGAAGAAATATGTTGAATTCGTTCGACATGCTAGTCCATGCATCCATAACTCAGAAAATCATATGTTCCTTTGAGTTGTCCCTCTTTAGTTGTCTTCTGACCCCCGTCTATCAATTGATAGTCAAGAGTATGCGTGCATTCGTTCATCAATGCCTATTACTCTTGTGGTCCGTCAAGCCACTCTATTCTGGAATGACTAGGAGAAACAAACTCCAGTACCTCATCCATATCCAGGATTGGGTCAAAGCAGTTGTGTTCCACAGATCAAATACTAATCCAGCTTTTGTTCTATTCTACCTTGGAGTATTACCATCTTTATATTAAGATTATCATGGGAATTGCACACCATCCTATGAACTCTTGACATAGTGATACTTCTCGCCATCATTATTCATTCCTCGGTTTCGTGTTGTCGCAACCGGAATGCCAACAAGTGAATCGTGATGTGTGAAATCAATACTCCTAGCAACTGGTTGCTTGGTAGTAAATGGACAATATTCTCTTTCTTAGCATGTTGGTTATTGAATCATCACCATTCTAAGATTGATTGTGCTACCTAGTCCTTATTTCCAGTGCACCCTTCGATCAATGAGTTAGGATTATTCAAACCCTTGCTCTGTTGATCATATCGTCTTGCCCTGAAAAGCAAGATTGTTCTCGAGCTTAGTAACATATGGGTGGTTCGTGATGTTCCGAATATGTTCTCGGAAGTATTACCAGGTTGTCACCTGACCGCTATGTTGAGTTCGTGATCATGTTGGTTTTCCTCCAAACCACCCATTCTCCAAGAATCTGTGTTGGATACCCCTTAGCTAGTTGGTCAAGCTAAACAACAACTTGGAGAGTTGGAAGATAAAAGCTTGTCCGACTCAGTTCATTCCAAGGGATATCCTTCTGTATGTGTGTTGAAAAAAGATGATATTCTCATCGATTGGTCCTCGTGATTAGTTGTTGGATCTGTTGTCATGTCAAAACTTTGATTTGAGTGTGGGCTATCCTCAAATCAAATCAGAACCAACGATATTCGTAATGTTGTCTTACTCGTGGTTGATTCCTCGAGCATACACCATTACATCTTTTGGTCTGACCAATACTATCACATTGTTCACATAACGGTGGAAGTCCACTGATATGGAAATTCCGATGAGTTGCTGTTGAGCCATCAGCGGCATTTTGTCTCCTCCATGATTTGTGTTGAACATCCAGCTAGTGTTGGAAACTTGTGTAAGCATTTTCTTCATGCCCCGTTCATGAAGCATATGTTTGGATGAAAAGAAGTGACTTCCTCTAATTCATGTGCATTTGATGCAAGTTGCCACCGTGAATTCGAGAAAGCATGTTTTTACCTCCTCTGGAATCATCCCAAGTCAGTCATGCATGTGCGAAGTATTATATGGTCTGATAAACTGATCATCTTCATTCCATATGTATCCCCTAGCACACCAAGCCACCGATTGATTTGTTCAAGGAAAGGAAGTTCCTTCTTAAGAGCATGCCTTATGCAAGGACTTCAATATCCACGATTATGGTTCCCCACCTGAACTCGGTAGTATTTTATTATAAGACTGCCACGTGGTCACGCTTGTCTAGGACAGTGTGTTCACATGTATGTAGCAGAACCAGCTCATGTTTTGGAGCTTGCTATCGTAGTTCATTTCCCGAGAATCTCGCAACGTCATCTCGTCGATTTGTGTTGCAAACTTTCTTTTCCAGACATGTTGTCTGAAATATCCTGTCACCAACAGGATCTGAATCTCAGGCAGATGTGATGGTTGGTACTTTTCCAAGATCTATGATGTAGGTCCCGACAAGGTTGATGTTGGCCGACACACCTAGCCGAAGATCTATTATTGTAGCATCTTAACTGAGCAAGTTGACCATCCTCTCCATAAGGATGTCGTGCAACTTATTTTAGAAGTTGTTCCTTATGGATCCTTTGTTCTCCCGAAGTCAGACCTTTACTTGATGTTCCAGATACCGACTGGTATTGGGTTAAGCTGGTACATCAAGGAGAACATTAGAAGCGGAGTGCTAAATGTCTCTCGGTCGATCATCCAGATTTTGTTTCCTTGGCCTCGCTAAGGTGAAATCTGAGAAGGTGTTATCTTCCTTCGCATCTGCATCTCCCACCGGTATTCATCATGGTAGCATGTTGCGTTGCCAGGATCTTTGACACTGATATTGGTAAAACCTTGATGAATATGGAGATGCTCAAGTTCTTGAGAGCATGCACAAGCGCTAGGTGTTATCATCGGCACTAACTGGGATTGCTCTCAGTTTCCTCGGTTATGCTATAACTTTTCAAACAGTGGACCCACTCTCTACTATTGAGCTTCTCCCTAGTTAGTAAAATCATCCCTTGTGTTGTTTTCAACAAGGTAATCCACATCATCCATACTAGTCCGAGTATGTCATTCCACCGAACTCCTCCAAATGATTGATTGTGTTTTGCCTTAGGCTGATATAAAGAGTTTCAATGATCTCTGAATCAAAGGTAATTCTTTTTGCCACTTAAGGGATGATTCTACGAGTCACCTCCTCTAAGATGTCTCGTTATGGTATCATGGCAATCCAACTCCTCGCTATGTTGTCAACTGTTCACCACCTTCTTAAGTGTGGAATTGTTGTCTACCTAGTGAACCCTCGTCATCCGTTCCACTCCATCCCTCTAGATGTGTGCTTAGTGTCTCAGCTCGAGAGATGTTGCTATGTCTCATTCCGTGAGTTAATCCTAAGCCGTTCGATCTTTGAGAAGATCGGTCCTTCTAGTCTCCTTCTCCTCTCATTGTCATGTTGACTGGAGTTCTCAGAGCATGACGACGAGACAAAGATGGTGATTGAATCAACGTTCATTTGAAGTGCAACCTGGATCGTGAAGATTGTGTTAGTTGTGTCTCTTCTGTCATCTTACCCTACGCTTGAATCTCGGGACAAGATTCTTGTTTAGTGGGGGTAAGCTGTCACAGCCCTAGCTCAGTCCCTGTTGTCTTGTTTGACCCTCATGTTGCATCATGTTTAAATTCAAAAGAATTTGAAATGGGGATGACAAACCCTAGCACCAAATTAAATCAAATAGGGTCAACCAGAAATATTTTCAATGAACCCAGAATGCTTTTCAGAAAAATTCATCATTTTTGAATTGGTCTAGAACCTCTGCCAAAAATGGTGCACATTTTTCTAGGTCACTCTGGATTTTTGAATTAATGCATTAAGTATTTGCATTTGGGCATTTAATTCATATATATATTTTAATTGCCCAAATAATACTGATAATGTTTGAGCGCTGCTGAAAAATATTTCAACAGTGCCCACAACTTATCTCAGTATTTTTAGGAAAGGTTTAGTATTTTTAGTAATTCAAAAACAAAGACAGAAAATAGAAAACATTAATAAAAGGAGAGAGAGAGAGAGAGAAAGGTTTACCTGGACTTACCTGCAGCCCGCCTAGCGCCCCACCTGGCCCAACACTGTGGCTCAGGCCCAGCCCAACTCCCCACCATCTTCAACCTCTGCCAGTAGGCAGAGGCGTGTCGACGCGCGCGCGCCCGAGCTCCACCTCCTGCTTCCACCCCCTGCTTCCCCCTTGCCCTGTTCTCGTGCCTGGGAAACGGCCAGCACACCCCCCTCGGCCGCTCCCTTGCCTCCCTGCTCTCTCCCTCTCACTCCCCTGCTCTTTTCCCCTCATGGCTGAAGCCGCCATGGCCACTCCGCTGAGAAACACCACGGCCAGCCACTCCCTCGCTCCCTCTCCGAGTTCCCGAGATCCGTATCGTTGCCAGCTTCATCCTCGCCGAGCCAAGCATCACCGGACGCCCTGCAATGTCGGCGCCATCATCTTCTTCTTCCTCGGGCACCGAAGGCCGCCATCATCGATTCGTCGCCGTCGTCGCTTCCCCGAGCTCGTTGACCATCTCGACGTGACCACTGTGAGCTCATGATCCGTTTCCCCCTTTTACCGCACTCGATAGCGCTCCCTAGCCGCGTATGTCGCCGAGCCCGAGAGCTCATCGCCGCCGGCCATGTCGCCGCCATCGTTGCAGCCGCTGAAGCTCATGTCTGAGAGCGTAATCGTGCTCAGTATGCCCCCAGGATCCTAACACACCCATCCGCTGCTCCTGCCGCATGCTGCATCGCCGTAACCATCACCGCCCGAACTCCGGCGCTGCCACGAGCTCCATTCCGGTGAGCTCCGGCCACCCCACGCCAAGCCGCGTGCTCCCCTGGATGCGGGTGAGCAAGGGCTTTCCCCTGGTGCCCTTCGCCGCAGTTTTAGCCACCGGAGGAGCAACCCCGCAGCGCTTCGCCGCGTTTGCCGTCGCCGGCGTCAAGCCACCGGTGGCGTTGACCATTTTGACCGGGGGTTTGACCACCCCAGGTCGTCTGACATGTGGGCCCCGCCCCTGACCGGTTTAGTTAGGGCTAATTACCCCCCTGCTGACACTAACAGTGGGCCCAGTGCCTGCTAATTTGATTAGTTAAATTTAATTAATCCTGTTATATAACTATGTCATTGACGTGTGGACCCCACACGTCAGGTTTGACCTGGTCAACCACAGTTGACCTGCTGACGTCATAGTGATGCAATGCTGACGCAGTTAACCATTTTCTGGATTTAAAATAATACAGAAAATTCCAAAAAATGTTACAAACTTCAAAAATTCATATAAAATCAATCGTAACTCAGAATGAAATAAGTTATATATGAAAAATGATCAGAAAAATCCAATCTATCCATCTGTACTTGTTTCATGCATGTTTAAACAACTTAACCTTGCTGTTTAGCTCAAAACATGTTAATGAACCTTATAAACCCATAACTTGAGTTTGCATTTGAATCTTTGATTCAAATGAGCTCAAACCACCCTGGTTGTAGATGCATTAGCCCAACACACTCATTTGCCATGTCATGATCATGCATCATATTGTTGCATTGCATTGATTGTGTTCTTCCTTGTTTGCCGGTATTTTTGCCCTCTCGATAGACGTGTACCGATGATGCGATCGATGACACCGATGAAGAACTATACTATCTTCAGAAGTGCCAGGCAAGCAAAAACCCCTTGTTCATTCCGATACAATCCCACACTCTCGCTCCTGCTCTATTTTACTGCATTAGGACAACAACGATACAACTGTTACTTGCTGCGGTAGTTGAACCCTTTTATCCTCTGCATGACCTGTCATTGCCACAGTAAATAGATGAAACCCACTAGCATGAGTAGGAGTTGTTTGAGCCCTGATGTGCCTACTCATTCATGCTTGTTTGTCATGCCTGCTATTGCTTAGAGTTGTGTCTGGGCTGATTCATCGGGGATGAATTGGAATGTGGTGAACATGTCCTACTGTTGAGAGCTAAGTGTGTGAACACGATTTGGTAAAGGTAGCGGTGAGAGGCCATGTAGGAGTACATGGTGGGTTGTCTCATTGCAGCCGTCCTCAGGAACTGAGTTCTGTGTTTGTGATCCATGAATAGTTACTACCACACATTGGGCTCCGGGCGCTCCACGCTCTCTCGACTTATTAATCAACCTGATCTCTGTCCAGGAGTTGCAACTAGTTTTTGGTGTTTGTAGGTAGTGTTAGTAGTCTACCAAGTGGCACCCGGTACAGGTGGGCTTGGGACAGACTAGGCACAGTGGCCCGGTGTACCAAGTGGCACCCGGATGGTGGACTTGGGAACCCTGCACACATCGTTTGGGGCCGTGAGCGACACCCCGGCCGGATCTCCTTGCGGATGGAACCTGAATAGGCGATAAACCTGGACGAGAGACTTGTGTGGTTAGTCAGGTCGTGGCCGACTCCCTCGCCAGGCTTCCGCTTGAAGGTTGCCGAGATACATGAGGTGTACATGGCGGTAAGTGGCGAGAGCGTGTGTGAAGAAGTACACCCCTGGAGGGTTAACATTATCTATTCGAATAGCCGTGTCCGCGGAAAAGGACTTCTGGGTTGCCTGTACAGTTCATAGACAAGTGAAAGTGGATACTCTAAAATGCGCAAGATAAGCGTGAGTGCTATGAATGGCGTTCTCGTAGGAAGACGGGAGCGGATCCATAGTGGTGTATTGATATGGTGAGTATGTGGACTCGTGTGCGCCACCTCAAAAGAGTTACTTGCAGTCGTAGTTTAGGATAGCCACCGAGTCAAAGCTGGCTTGCTGCAGTCAAACTCCACCACCCCCTTTATTGATACCGATGCATATGTAGTTAGTTCTGATGTAAGTCTTGGTGGGTACATTTCTACTCACGTTTGCTTATTTTATGTTTTGCAGAGAGATGTCAGTATCGCTAGTAGTTCCGTGTGGACTTCGACGTTTAGCTTGATACCTCAGCTACGATCTTGTGCCCTCGGCAGGATCTGGTAGTTAGTCAGGCTTCTCAGCCTTTTTCATTTTTAGTTGTCTGTTCTCAGACATGTTAAGCTTCCGCTTGTGCTTCGACTTGTATGCTCTGAATGTTGGGTCATGAGACCCATGTTTGTAATATCTCGCTCCTCGGAGCCTATTGAATAAATACTTGAGTTGTAGAGTCATGTTGTGATGCCATGTTGTATTTGCACATATTGAGCATATTGTGTGTATGTTATTGAAATGCTTGGTATGTGTGGGATCTGACTATCTAGTTGTTTATCTTTAGTAGCCTCTCTTACCGGGAAATGTCTCCTAGTGTTTCCCCTGAGCCATGGTAGCTTGCTACTGCTCCGGAACACTTAGGCTGGCCGGCATGTGTCCTTCTTCGTTCCTGTGTCTGTCCCTTCGGGGAAATGTCACGCGATGAATACCGGAGTCCTGTTAGCCCGCTACAGCCCGGTTCACCGGAGTCCTGCTAGCCCAGTGCTATAGCCTGGATTCACTCGCTGATGACCGACACATTCGATGCTGGGTCATGGATGCCTGTCCCAGTAAGTTTGTGCCACTTTGGGTTTACGACTAGCCATGTCAGCCCGGGCTCCTTATCATATGGACGCTAGCGACACTATCATATACGTGTGCCAAAAGGCGCAAACGGTCCCGGGCAAAGGTAAGGCTACACCCGTGGGAATACCGTGCGTGAGGCCGCAAAGTGATATGAGGTGTTACATGCTAGATCGATGTGGCATTGAGTCGGGGTCCTGACATGATGCTCTTATGAAGTTGGTTGCTAATAAAAGTGCTCTTATTGATTTTAGTGATGTGCCTTTGTCTACTTTGATTGAGCAAAATGGTGATTCGATGCGTCTCCAACGTATCTATAATTTTTGATTGTTCCATGCTATTATATTATCCGTTTTGGATGTTTATGGGCTTTATTATACACTTTTATATCATTTTTGGGACTAACCTACTAACCGAAGGCCCAGCCCAAATTGCAGTTTTTTTGCCTATTTCAGTGTTTCATAGAAAAGGAATATCAAACAGAGTCCAAACAGAATGAAACCTTCGGGAGCAATCTTTTTGGAACAAACGCAATCCAGGAGACTTGGAATGGACGTCAAGAAGCAGCCGAGGTGGCCACGAGGGTCCAGAGCGCTCCCCCCACCCTCGTGGGCCCCGCGTGGCTCCCCTGACCGACCTCCTTCTCCTATATATACTTGCATACCCTGAAAACTTCAAGGAGCACCACGAAACCCTATTTCCACCGCCGCAACCTTCTGTACTTGTGAGATCCAATCTTGGAGCCTTTTCCGGCGCTCCGCCGGAGGGGGAATCGATCACAGAGGACTTCTACATCAACACCATAGCCTCTCCGATGAGTTGTGTGTAGTTTACCACAGACCTTCGGGTCCATAGTTATTAGCTAGATGGCCTCTTCTCTCTCTTTGAATCTCAATACAAATTTCTCCTCGATCTTCTTGGAGATCTATTTGATGTAACTCTTTCTGCAGTGTGTTTGTCGAGATCCGATGAATTGTGGGTTTATGATCAAGTTTATCTATGAGAAATATTTGAATCTCCTCTGAATTCTTTTATGTATGATTGGTTATCTTTGCAAGTCTCTTCAAATTATCTGTTTGGTTTGGCCTACTAGATTGATCTTTCTTGCAATGGGAGGAGTGCTTAGCTTTGGGTTCAATCTTGCGGTGTCCTTTCCCAGTGACAGCAGGGGTAGCAAGGCACGTATTGTGTTGTTGCCATCGAGGATAAAAAGATGGGGTTTATATCATATTGCTTGAGTTTATCCCTCTACATCATGTCATCTTGCCTAATGCATTACTCTGTTCTTATGAAGTTAATACTCTAGATGCATGCTGGATAGCGGTCGATGTGTGGAATAATAGTAGTAGATGCAGGCAGGAGTCGGTCTACTTGTCGCGGACATGATACCTATATACATGATCATGCCTAGATATTCTCATAACTATGCACTTTTCAATCAGTTGCTCGATAGGAATTTGTTCACCCACCGTAATACTTATGCTATCTTGAGAGAAGCCACTAGTGAAACCTATGGCCCCCGGGTCTATTTTCCATCATATAAGTTTCCAATCTACTTTATTTTGCAATCTTTACTTTCCAATCTATGTCATAAATACCAAAAATATTTATCTTATCTTATTATCTCTATGAGATCTCACTTTCGCAAGTGGCCGTGAAGGGATTGACAACCTCTTTATCGCGTTGGTTGTGAGGTTCCTGTTTGTTTGTGTAGGTACGAGGGACTTGTGTGAAGCCTCCTACGGGATTGATACCTTGGTTCTGGAAAACTGAGGGAAATACTTACGCTACTTTGTTGCATCACCCTTTCCTCTTCATGGGAAAACCAACGCAGTGCTCAAGAGGTAAAAGAAGGATTTCTGGCACCGTTGCCGGGGAGGTCTTCGCTCAAGTCAAGACATACCAAGTACCCATCACAAACTCTTCTCCCTCGCATTACATTATTTGCCATTTGCCTCTCGTTTTCCTCTCCCCCACTTCACCACTGCCATTTTATTCGCCCTCTCTTTACCCTTTGCCTCTTTTCGCTTGCCTCTTGTGTGCTCATGTGATAGATCGTTTATCATGGCTAGTCCTCTATCTGCTCCTTTGTCTCTCGAGTTTGAAGTTCTTCACTTCAAGCAAAGGCAAAGAGAAAACTTAAAAGATGCTTGGTATAGGATGATGGAATCTTATCGTAACTGCACCTTAGAGGTGAATTTTAGAATTGGTCTTCGCAATTTTTATGTTGGACTAAATATGTCCCATAGACAACTCTTGGATTGCGTTGCTGAAAGGACCACGATGTCGCCTAGAGGGGGGTGAATAGGCGTTCTAAAAACTTCTACGGATTTGGCTTAATCCTAATGCAGAAATAAACTAAGAGGATACTTTTCAAGCACAAATCCTAAATACAATAGGCTCAACTAAGTGCACCAACAACTTATTATAAATAAGATGAGCACAACAAGGATACTAACAAGAACAAGTAAGTTACACAAACTTACTTGAGCAATATGACAAGATATGGAAGTGTACGACACAAGTTAGCAATTCACACTAAACACAAGATATATCAATAGTAGCAAGTATGAATTGCGGGATATAAAGTGTAGGCCTAAATAATCTCTTCAAGGAAATAGCAACACAATATAATGAGGACAACAATATATAGTGGATGCAAGGTCAAGATACCAAAGTAAACCACAAGTAGTGGCTAGGGTTAGAGATAACCGAAGACATGGAGACGAGGATGTATCCCGATGTTCACTTCCTTGGAGGGAAGCTAGTCACCATTAGAGAGGCAGATGTTACCACGAAGGCACACCAACGCCACGAAGGCTCACCCTATTCTCCCTTTGAGACGACACCATGAAGGCGTTTCTCAACCACTAGTGGTAGACCTTGAGGCGGCCTCCAAACCTTCACAAACTTTTCGGGGGCAAATCACAAGTTGATTCCTCACCGGAGCACTCCTACCGCCTAGGAGTCTCCAACCTCCAAGAGTAACAAGATCAAGGGGGAAATGCTCAAGACTTGCTAAAATCATGAATTCCTTTGGTCACAAGAGGGAGAGGGAGTGGATCTATCACTTGATTGGAAAATCTCTCAAGAACTCTCACGAATCTCTCCGAGATCTAAGAATTGGTGTAGGAGAAGTGAGAGGGAGCCTTTTGTGTTCTAGAGTTCATATGAATGTGTTGATCAACTTTCTCCTCGGGTCGAAGAAGGTTATATATAGTGGTAGTGCAAATATGGCCGTTGGAGTGTAAGTGGCTGTGTCGGGCCGGACATCCGGGCCAGGGGCCGGACATCCGGACGCTGTGAAGTGTGCACACACGTACGAAGAAAAATAGGTTACTGGGCCCGGACATCTGGCCAAATTTGGGGCCCCGGACATCCGGCGTATACAAACAACATTTTGGTAAGGTTTCTGGACATCTATGGCTGGACATCCGGGCCAGGGGCCGGACATCCGGCGATTTCACACAAATCAGACGCCCTCTGGATAGCAGTGGCCGGACATCCGGCGATTTCACACAAATCAGACGCCCTCTGGATAGCAGTGGCCGGACATCCGGGGAAAAGCCCGGACATCCGGCCAACAAAACAATTGCAGCCGCCCCAAAAGTAAAACATGCATAACTTTCACATCCGGACTCCAATTTTGATGATCTTGGGCTCGTTTTGAAGCTATGGAAAAGCTCTAGGTCCTCACATAGAGAACCACCCAAGATAAACCGAAATGTAGGGTGAAAAGTATAGAAATGTAAGATCATATACTTTGGGGAACCTATTTGGCTATCGATTTTCTTTGGTAGATGTGTAGGCATTTTGTATTTGCATTGGATAGGAGTGAAATATGCCTATGTTGGAATATGATGTGAGAAGAATAGAAATAGATGATGTTGACTTGAGCAAATCCATCGCTAACCCCTTGGATCCCCTCTTAATAGTGTGGGATCCCTATAACTCAAGAATCATAAAAGAACTATACTAGATAGCTTCCGGAAACTCATTCTTGAGCATATATCCTTTTCGATGGTCATCGATCCTCACTTGTAAAGCCAAAGGAACTAATACCTTTGACTAGAGCCTTTCACTTGAGCTTTATATTGATGTTTCTTCATGGCTCAAGTTGAAGGCAAGACATTGGACAAGGCTTCAAGTAGCTCCCCCATACACAATGTGGGAAGCTTTGCTTTGCATTCATCTTCACTTGTACATCATCATTAATTACTTGATGACATACTTTGATGGGCACCAAGCTCATGAGAATTACCTAACCCACATAACATAGACAACACATAGTATGGGTTAATACACAAAACGCAAATGATAAATTCTTACCATGCCACAAGATCTCATGTGGCACATGATATGCACTTGTGTGTTGACCATCTTAGAGGTCAATCTTTGATCTTCATATAGGTCAACATTTATCTTTGCTCCATGATTAATATTGATGTCTTGAAGGCCCTATTGATATCTTCACTATGCTTCATTTCTTCAAGACATAATAACCAATATCTTAATTCATCATGACCATACGAATTTTCTCATTGAATATCATATTGGACACCATTTGCTCGTTCTCATGCTCCAACATAGTATCTTGAGAGGCACAATGAATTCTTAACTTGAATTACTTGCTTCATGACCTACTAATCCATGACTCAACATATGAGCTCATAATGATCCTATCTTCAAGCATATGTAGAATTCTTCTCTTTAATCATTCTCTCAAGATCTTGATCCATCATGGTTAAACCCATAAGCCTTGGTGCATGCACAACAATATGTATATGGCATTCATTTCAAATCCATTCTATCTCCTTCTTGCATCACCATGGAATAAACATCCTTCAGTTCATCCAATATTCTTCATGCATTGGAAATGGAACTTTCCTTCAAATGTATAACTTAATGCAAACATTAGTCCATTAGGATTGTCATTAATTACCAAAACCACACATGGGAACTACATGTACTTTCAATATCCCCCATTTTGGTAATTGATGACAATCTCAACAAGAGGGTTTATATAATGAATTTTAACCCAAGTATGCAATTTACCCGAGGATAAATTGTATACTTGGGATAGTTTTGATAGCATCAAGTGTCACAAAGATACTTGAGTTTATCACTCACAGTGTACTAACATCGAAACACTACACAAGTATTTGATGTTAGTACAACCACAATATATAGAGCAAGTTATATGCATGTGTGAATGAACTTTGAATTTCCTTGCATATATTGTTTGTCATACACTAGGTGGAGTTTTCTCTATATATTCATTCATGCAACAAACAGATATAACCAGGGTAGATAAGCATGAATGAACAACAATCACTTAAAATAATTATCTTAAACCCTCTAAACTTCTCCCCCATTGGCAACAAATGCCAAAATGGGAAAAATATAGGAGCCAATTTATTATGAGTTCCTCCTTAATGTATGCGTGTTACAAGATGTGAGTGAAAATTAAATGCACATATTCAATGAGGAAAATAAGCATTCTATATGTGGAAAAAAACTTTTCAAAAAGATCAAAAGAACATATTTGTGGACAATATATAATATGAATAACCAATTTGATCATCATCATGAAAATGTGTCCAAAATACATTCAAAACACACGAGTGCGCAAGATTATATGCACAACATACAAGCACTCATGCCACAACCTCTTATCAAAACCACCAAATAATAAAAGGAAACAACAAAGTGGCCAACAAGGAATAAATGATATCAAGAAAGGATATGAACTTTCACATGTATAAAATTTCTAAGAGGCCAATAATAAACATGATACGTATCCAAAAAGAAACCCGTATACACAAAAAAAAGTTGTAATTGATAAGAACATGATATCCACAGGTGAATCCACTATTATATAACTTTGAGCCTAGCATAAGAGCAAGGCACATGGCACAAAGCACATGGCACAAATTGATCTCATTTGCATAACATAAAGTGACGCAAGAAATCAAAAGATCCGACGAGTCGGAAGGATAAAAGAATATTATGATTTGAGAAAATGAGTGTTCTAAGGAAAATAGAGAAGCTCCCCATTTTGTGCACTATTTAGATTTTTTATTTGGATACAAGTGCACAAAATAGGATCATCACTCCCCCAAAATCAATAGGAACACAAAAAAAATTGCAAGCAAGCATAGATAAGAAAAGAAGCCTAGCAATTGCAACAAACATATGGTCGAGCGACATGTAAATGAGGCAACCTAATAATAGGCACAACCAAAACGATGTGTGTGAGTCACGTCAAAGCACTTGAGAAGACTAATATAAGGATGAGAATTAAGCATCAACATAGTCTTGAGTAAATGAGATAGAAGGTGCCAGACATGTCCTTCCCACACACACGAAGTTAAGCAGGTCACACACACACATCAAGCAACTGGGTTTACAAGCTCACTAATAGCAAATTAAAAATCAAAGCTTGTGACAACCCATGGTGAAGAAAGGAAATAATAGGCTTGTCAAGACAAGCACGAGGACAACAAACTTCACCAAACATGTGTGCACTAAGATGCAAAGAGGTAAGACATGGACTCATACAACAAATGCTTCCATGGAGCCACCAAAGATATAACAAGTGAATGAAATGGTGGACATGAAATAATAGGGATATCAACTAGAGATGTAAATTCTCTCATGTGTATAAGATTCTAGGTAGATGATATCCACAAAGAAGGATGTACACGTAAAATAGTTACAAATGGAAGGAATAAGATATCCAAACGGGAGTCATAAAACATACCAATGAGATCTTTGAATAAGATATCCAAACGGGGGTCATAAAATATACCAATGAGATCTTTGAATAAGATATCCAAACGGGAGTCATAAAATATACCAATGAGATCTTTGCTTGAAAGCATAGCACGTGACTTAATACAATATTATTGTATATTAATGAACTTCAAACACACAACCATCAAAGACATCACAACTACCAACAAGAGATCATTGTTGGGATGCTTTGAGAATGGAAACAAGTATCACAGGAACGAGTCAAGAAATTCATGCCATGATGCAACCTACACAAGGTTGATCCCATTTCTATATATATGCGTGAAGTAAATACTTGTTACCAAGATAGCATTGGTATGAAATTGTAGATCAATAAAATGTCCAAGCTTGGCTCTAATTCCTAATAGTGCCACAATCTTCATCAATAAGCCAAGCACCCAATGCTTCTCAAATGTACCTAAAACATTTTAAGTATAATATGGTCCCCAAACTTATTGGGTCCGAAGTAGTTAGCATAACTACAACACATAGGGTAAAACCACTTAAATATGTGCAAATTGGTATGAATTTGAATTTCATGCACATCTTAGATATTAAGAATTTGAAGGATTTACCATATATATATTGGATCAAATAAAGCTCACAAGGCATGTGAATTTACACATAGTAAATATGCATGCACAAGCCTACCAAAATCCAGGGAGATACAAATTGGACAAATGAACACATAACCGTTAATACTTCCAAGAACATCACTAGTCGTTCATGTTGTCCAAAATGAATCAAAGTGACAAATCAACATATGATAGCACACAAAGTTCAACATATGAACCAAGGAAAATCCTATGAGCATATAAGATATGCATTGCACACATACTCATAGGAATATCTCACTCAAGTAGATATAGGACACTATAAACAATGAGATAACAAACTCTCATATAGATCAATAAGATGAGTTCAAACAAAATGGTATTTCGGGTTAACATTCGGTGTAGAAACCAAATAAGTACATGATCATCTATACTAACACAAGCATAACATGAGAGTTTAGAAATAAACACAATGCTTGGATAGCATATTATTAACATTCCAATTAGATAGATCATCATGCAAAGCAACAATTGGAATAGATTTAATCAGACGATTTTCCAAATATGATTTTAAACATAACCATGGGCAAAACCGCACAAGAATGCCATACGTAAACAAGGCATTGCATGCCACGGAGATATAAGATAATCTCAAATATAAATTCTAAGTGGCATCCCTCAATTGTTCATATTAACAAGGATTGTGATATGCACAAAGCATATCACTCCCCCATAATATGATGATCCATGTATTATCCACAAGAAGCAAATGAAACCCAACTAAGGATAATTAATGGATGAGAATTTGAGTTTCAAATGAGCTTTACATACCACATAGTAACTAGATAATATTGCACTAACAATACTAGGTGGTATCCCACGTATATACACATTTAAGGTTTGTGATATGCGTAAAACATAGCACTCCCCCATAATGTGATGATCCATTAATATCGAGCCAAGGAAGATTCAACTAATGAAGCAATAAAGGCTCGAAACCACACACACAAATATATGAAGTGCATTGCGACCTACACATGCTAGATAACACAAATCAAGCATACTAGGAAGCACAACATATACAAGCACATGCTAGGTACAAAACCTAAACACGCAAGGGACTTAGTAACTTTCAATGTAAACAATGCAAGTACAAGTTACCGCAAAGAGGAGCATTGGATTGATAGATATGATGATAATCCACCTGACTTGGCATTAACCATAACATATGGTGAAAATAGTTTTTCTTCATGAAGTAGCCAAGTCTCCAATGCCCTCCACATACCTATTGATCAAGTTTGAGCTTGATGGTCCCCAACCAAGTTTGGTCCTAAGAAGTTAGTAACAATAGGCTTGGCAACCCAAATGGTCTTGTCCACTTTCAGACCACTTTGGGCACCCACAAATTTGGCAAACACATTGCCAACAATATCCTTCCTTAGTCAATAATGATTATTGACTATAGGAGGCTTAGATATGTTACCATTGGGGCATGATTAAGCTATGTGTCCCTTTTGACGACAATCATAGCAACATTTCCTCCCTTTTCTCTTCTTTAATTTCTCAACTTGGGGAGCAATAACATGTTTCATCATGAATAGTGGTTGTTCTTCAACTTCAGATTGAGCTTGAGGCCGCTTCCCATGTAGCTTCTCGTTATAAGCCCTTATCTTCAATGGACAAGATCTCACATGATGTCCAGTCTTTTTGCATTTGAAGCAAGTAATGTTGGCCGAATTCTTGTAATTCCCTTGTCCCTTCTTGTTCTTGGACTTCTTCTTGTTGGAGTGAAAATTATGTCCAACATCACACTTTTCCAAGTCTTTCTTCAAACTAGTGACTTGGGCCTTGAGCTCATTAATTTCCTCTACATGGTTAGTTTCAACAGTAGAAATAAGAGGACTAGTGGAAGTAGAAACTTCATGGTTAGAGCAGCAAGACAAGGTGAGCAATTCATCATGAGTGGATATAATATGAGAGGTGGATGAATTGCAAGGATTAGCACACGGCAATAAAGCATTTAGAGTAGATGTGCTAATGTTCACATGAGACTCACAAGATTTTACCTCGGAGAGCATAGCCTCGTGAGCTAACTTTAGCTTACTATGAGAGATTAAAAGATCCTCATGAGAGCCCGAGAGCTTTTCATGACTTTCTTCCAATTTCCCATAATTTCTTGTTAGCAAAGCAAGTTGAGCACATAGCTCAACATTCTCCTTCAAAATTGATGCTTCACATGAAATCGAGTTAGTAGCACAAACATCATTATCAATATGAGAGGAGCCAGTAGCACTTAGTGACTTCTCATGAGTTGATTGAAGCTCCTCATGAGACTTAGAGAGTTTTATGAGCTCTCCCTTGACACTATTGCATTCAAGGAGAAGGAGCTCAAAATCCTCTTTAAGCTCACAATGAGTAACTTTAATCTCTTCTTTTGAAGACCTCAAGTCACTAAGCGTTTCATGAGCCTTAGCAAGTTCATGTTCAAGCTATTCACTTTTAGCTTGCTCATTGAGAAATAAATCATTACGTTTTTCAAAGCAAGCAAGAACATCTTGGAACCTTTTATAAGTGTTATTTTTAGCTCTATGAAGCGTTTTCCCAATATCATAGAGATTTTGAGTCAAGTCATCATCATCATCCTCATTACAACTATCATCATTATCACTAAGAGAGGATGATACCTCGTCATTACCTCTTGCCATGAGGCACATGTGAACAAAGGTGGTTGATGATGATTCTTTTGGAGAAGAGGGTTCTTCATCAATCAAGCATGCCTCATCTTTCTTGATTTCCTCTACATGGTTAGTCACAGAACAACTAGAGGAAACCAAGGCATTTCTATCATGGCAACATGGGAGATCAAGCACATCATCACAAATGAGCTTAACACCATCATCACAAGATATTTCTTCACTCACCATGTCATTACCTTGTGGCACGCCACATGTTGGTGAAGTGGAAGATATTGAAGTATGCAAATAATCGGAGGTGGAAGCAATAGAGAGCTCTTCGTGATTTAAAAATGTGGAAAACTCCTCCATTAACTCCCCGAAAAGAATATTATCTTCATCAAGATTGGACCCACCATATATATCTTCAATTTTGGTCCAAGCCTCATGAGCCAACGAACAAGACGAGATTGACTTGAACACCTCGAAGGTAATAGCTTGGTGAATGACACTTAAAGCTTCACAATCAAGATGCATATCATCAAGTGACGGAGATTGTCCATCCTTTAGATTTGAATTCCCTACAACCACAATCCGCAAAGCATTCGGACCCATGGCCCGGAAGTGAAAAAGCATGTGTAATCTCCACATAATGTATTTTGTGCCATTAAAACAAAATGTGGCATCATGCACTAGTTCACTAGTCGACATCGTTACTCTCTAGGCGGTTAAGCCTAATAAGGAGAGACCTTGCTCTGATACCAATTGAACGGACCATGATGTCGCCTAGAGGGGGGTGAATAGGCGTTTCAAAAACTTCTATGGATTTGGCTTAATCCTAATGCAGAAATAAACTAAGAGAATACCTTTCAAGCACAAATCCTAAATACACTAGGCTCAACTAAGTGCACCAACAACTTATTTAAATAAGATGATCACAACAAGGATACTGACAAGAACAAGTAAGTTACACAAACTTACTTGAGCAATATGACAAGATATGGAAGTGTATGACACAAGTTAGAAATTCACACTAAACACAAGATATAACAATAGTAGCAAGTATGAATTGCGTGATATAAAGTGTAGGCCTAAATAATCTCTTCAAGGAAATAGCTAACACAATATAATGAGGACAACAATATATAGTGAATGCAAGGTCAAGAAACCAAAGTAAACCACAAGTAGTGGCTAGGGTTAGAGATAACCGAAGACACGGAGACGAGGATGTATCCCGATGTTCACTTCCTTAGAGGGAAGCTAGTCACCATTATAGAGGTAGATGTTACCACGAAGGCACACCAACGCCACGAAGGCTCACCATATTCTCCCTTTGAGACAACACCACGAAGGAGTTTCTCAACCACTAGTGGTAGACTTTGAGGCGGCCTCCAAACCTTCACAAACTTTCCGGGGGCAAATCACAAGTTGATTCCTCACCGGAGCACTCCTACCGCCTAGGAGTCTCCAACCTCCAAGAGTAACAAGATCAAGGGGAAATGCTCAAGACTTGCTCAAATCACGAATTCCTTTGGTCACAAGAGGGAGAGGGAGTGTATCTATCATTTGATTGGAAAATCTCTCAAGAACTCTCACGAATCTCTTCGGGATCTAATATTTGGTGTAGGAGAAGTGAGAGGGAGCCTTTTTGTGTTCTAGGGTTCATATGAATGTGTTGCTCAACCTTCTCCCGGGGTGGAAGAAGGTTATATATAGTGGTAATGCAAATATGGTCATTGGAGTGTAAGTGGCTGTGTCGGGCCGGACATCCGGGCTAGGGGCCGGACATCCGGATGCTGTGAAGTGTGCACACACGTACGCAGAAAAAGAGGTTACAGGGCCCGGACATCTGGCCAAACTTGGGGCCCCGGACATCTGGCCAAGGGCCGGGCATCCGGCATATACAAACAACATTTCGGTAAGGTTTCTGGACATCTACGGCCGGACATCCGGGCCAGGGGCCGGACATCCTGCGATTTCACACAAATCAGACGCCCTCTGGATAGCAGTGGCCGGACATCCGGTGATTTCACACAAATCAGACGCCCTCTGGATAGCAGTGGCCGGACATCTAGGGAAAAGCCCGGACATCCGGCCAACACAAAAACTGCAGCCGCCCCAAAAGTAAAACAGGCATAACTTTCACATCCGGACTCCGATTTTGATGATCTTGGGCTCGTTTTGAAGCTATGGAAAAGCTCCAGGTCCACACATAAAGAACCACCCAAGATAAACCAAAATGTAGGGTGCAAAGTATGGAAAGGTAAGATCATATACTTTGGGGAAGCTATTTGGCTAGGGATTTTCTTTGGTAGATGTGTACGCATTTTGTATTTGCATTGGATAGGAGTGAAATATGCCTATGTTGGAATATGATGTGAGAAGAATATAAATAGGTGATGTTGACTTGAGCAAATCCATCGCTAACCCCTTTGATCCCCTCTTAATAGTGCGGGATCCCTATAACTCAAGAATCATAAAAGAACTATACTAGATAGCTTCCGGAAACTCATTCTTGAGCATATATCCTTTTCGATGGTCATCGATCCTCACTTCTAAAGCCAAAGGAACTAATAACTTTGACTAGAGCCTTTCACTTGAGCTTTATATTGGTGTTTCTTCATGGCTCAAGTTGAAGGCAAGACATTGGAGAAGTCTTCAAGTAGCTCCCCCATACACAATGTGGGAAGCTTTGCTTTGCATTCATCTTCACTTGTACATCATCATTAATTACTTGATGACATCCTTTGATGAGCACTAAGCTCATGAGAATTACCTAACCCACATAACATAGACAACACATAGTATGGGTTAATACACAAAGCGCAAATGATAAATTCTTACCATGCCACAAGATCTCATGTGGCACATGATATGCGCTTGTGTGTTGACCATCTTAGAGGTCAATATTTGATCTTCATCTTGGTCAACATTTATCTTTGCTACATGATTAATATTGATGTCTTGAAGGCCCTATTGATATCTTCACTATGCTTCATTTCTTCAAGACATAATAACCAATATCTTAATTCATCATGACCGTATCAATTTTCTCCTTGAATATCATATTGGACATCATTTGCTCGTTCTCATGCTCCAACATAGTATCTTGAGAGGCACAATGAATTCTTAACTTGAATTACTTGCTTCATGACATACTCATCCATGACTCAACATATGAGCTCATAATGATCCTATCTTCAAGCATATGTAGAATTCTTCTCTTTAATCATTCTCTCAAGATCTTGATCCATCGTGGTTAAACCCATAAGCCTTGATGCATGCACAACAATATGTATATGGCATTCATTTCAAATCCATTCTATCTCCTTCTTGCATCACCATGGAATAAACATCCTTCAGTTTATCCAATATTCTTCATGCATTGGAAATGGAACTTTCCTTCAAATGTATAACTTAATGCAAACATTAGTCCATTAGGATGGTCATTAATTACCAAAACCACACACGGGGACTACATGTACTTTCAGTTGCCAAAGGAAATTTTATCGAAATTGATCCTAGTATTGTGCATGAAATCATAGAGGGAATAGTGGGAACACTATCTCAAAAACGGGGGCCACATCATACCCAGGAAGAGACACAAGTTTTTGAAAAGATTTGTGAAGTAACAATTTTTTTACAAAAGTCTCTTGAACCTCTTAAGAGTATTTGCGGAAATCTTCACCGCATGAATATGTTGATTACCCTTTGTAATAAGCGGTTCGATTCTTTAGATCTAAAAATTTCCGAGTATGAAGGGAAACGTAAAGAACCCCCCGGATTCGAGCATGACTCCGCTAAAAAATTAAAAACCAAGGATGGCGATACTTAGATCTATTCTCGTTTTTATGCCTAGCTAGGGGCATTAAACGATATCGCTTGTTGGGAGGCAACCCAATTTTATTTTAGTTCCTTGCTTTTTGTTCCTGTTTAGTAATAAATAATTCATCTAGCTTCTGTTTAGATGTGGTTTTATGTTTTAATTAGTGTTTGTGCCAAGTAGAACCTATAGGATCATCTTGGGTGATAGTTAATTTGATCTTGCTGAAAAACAGAAACTTTTGTGTGCACGAGAATAATTTTAGTAAATCACAGAAACGTGATTTTTTGTTTATTCTTTTTGAAGTAGATCAATAGACAAATTTCCTAGGACTTCCTATTTTGGTTTGATTTTTAGAGTTCCAGAAGTATTCGAAAGTTACAGATTACTACAGACTGTTCTGTTTTTGACAGATTCTGTTTTTCGTGTGTTATTTGCTTATTTTGATGAATCTATGGCTAGTATCGGGGGGTATGGACCATAGAGAAGTTGGAATAGAGTAGTTTTAACACCAATATAAATAAGGAATGAGTTCATTACAGTACCTTAAGTGGTGGTTTTTCTTTCTTGCACTAACGGAGCTCATCAGATTTCCTGTTGAGTTTTGTGTTGTGAAGTTTTCAAGTTTTGGGTAAAGATTTGATGGACTATGGAATAAGGAGTGGCAAGAGCCTAAGCTTCGGGATGCACATGGCACCCCAAGATAATTCAAGGACAACCAAAAGCCTAAGCTTGGGGATGCCCCGGAAGGCATCCCCTCTTTCGTCTTCGTTTATCGGTAACTTTACTTGGAGCTATATTTTTATTCACCACATGATATGTGTTTTGCTTGGAGCGTCTTGTATTATAAGAGTCTTTGCTTTTTAATTTACCACAATCATCCTTGATGTACACACCTTTTGGGGAGAGACACCCATGATTCAGAATTTATTAGAATACTCTATGTGATTCACTTATATTTTTTGATCTAGACAATTTTGCTCTAGTGCTTCACTTATATCTTTTTAGAGCACGGCGGTGGTTTTATTTTGTAGAAATTATTGATCTCTCATGATTCACTTATATTATTTTGAGAGTCTTTTAGAACAGCATGGTATTTGCTATGTTTATAAAATTGGTCCTAGAATGATGGGCATCCAAGTTGGGTATAATAAAAACTATCATAGAAAGTGAATTGGATGCTATGATCAATTTGATGCTTGATAATTGTTTTGAGATATAGAGGTGGTAATGTTAGAGTCATGCTAGTTGGGTAATTATGAAATTGATAAATACTTGTGTTGAAGTTGGCAAGTCCCATAGCATACACGTATGGTAAAAGTTGTGTAACAAATTTGTAGCATGGGATGCTCTTTTGATTGCCTTCCTTATGAGTGGAGGTCGGGATCGCGCGATGGTTAACTCCTACCAACCCTTCCCCTAGGAGCATGTGTAGTAGTACTTTGCTTCGAGGGCTAATAAAACTTTTGCAGTAAGTATATAAGTTCGATATGACTAATGTGAGTCCATGGATTATACGCACTCTTACCCTTCCATCATTGCTAGCCTCTATGGTACCGTGCATTGCCCTTTCTCACCTTGAGAGTTGGTGCAAACTTCGTCGGTGCATCCAAACCCCGTGATACAATACGCTCTATCACACATAAACCTCCTTATATCTTCCTCAAAACAGCCACCATACCTACCTATTATGGCATTTCCATGGCCATTCCGAGATATATTGCCATGCAACTTTCCACCGTTCTGTTTATTATGACACATTCCATCATTGTCATATTGCTTTTGCATGATCATGTAGTTGACATCGTATTTGTGGCAAATCCACCTTCATAATTTTTTCATACATGTCGCTCTTGATTCATTGCATATCCCGGTACACCGCCGGAGGCATTCATATAGAGTCATATTTTGTTCTAGTATCAAGTTGTAATCCATGAGTTGTAAGTAAATAGAAGTGTGATGATCATCATTATTAGAGCATTGTCCCTTGAAAAGAATGGCCAAAAAAAGAGAAAGTCCAAATAAAAAAAGGAGGCCCAAAAAAGAAAAAAAGGGGGGGACAATGTTACTATCCTTTTCCACACTTGTGCTTCAAAGTAGCACCATGATCTTCATGATAGAGAGTCTCCTATGTTGTCACTTTCATATACTAGTGGGAATTTTCCATTATAGAACTCGGCTTGTATATTCCAATGATGGGCTTCCTCAAAGTGCCCTAGGTCTTCGTGAGCAAGCAAGTTGGATGCACACCCACTTAGTTTCTTTTGTTGTGATTTCATACATTTATAGCTCTAGTGCATCTGTTGCATGGCAATCCCTACTCCTCATGTTGACATCAATTGATGGGCATCTCCATAGCCCGTTTATTAGCCTCGTCAATGTGAGACTTTCTCCTTTTTTGTCTTCTCCACACAACCTCCATCATCATATACTATTCCACCTATATCCATGGCTTAGCTCATGTATTGCGTGAGAGTTGGAAAAAAAGCTGAAGTACGTTAAAAAATATGAACCAATTGCTTGGCTGAAACCGAGGTTGTGCATGATGGGAGTATTTCATGTGACGAAAATGAAGCATAGCCTAACTATACAATTTTGTAGGGATAAGCTTTATTTGGGCATGTTATTTTGAGAAGATATGATTACTTGTTAGTATGCTTGAAGTATTACTATTTTTATGTCAATATGAAATTTTATATTGAATCATTTGGATCTGAACATTCATGCCACAATAAAGAGAATTACATTGAGAAATATGCTAGGTGGGTGGCATTCCACAACAAAAATTCTGTTTTTATCATTTACCTACTCGAGGACGAGCAGGAATTATGCTTGGGGATGCTTGATACGTCTCCAAAGTATCTATATTTTTTTATTGTTCCATGCTATTATATTACCCATTTTGGATGTTTATGAACTTTACTATACACTTTTATATCATTTTTGGAACTAACCTACTAACCGGAGGCCCAGCCCAAATTGCTGTTTTTTGTGTATTTCAGTGTTTCGCAGAAAAGGAATATCAAACGGAGTCCAAATGGAACTAAACCTTTGGGAGCGATCTTTTTGGAACAAATGCAATCCAGGAGACTTGGAGTGGACGTCAAGAAGCAGTCGAGGCGGCCACGAGGGTCCAGGGCACGCCCTAGGGGGTGGGCGCGCCCCCCTCCCTCGTGGGCCCCTCGTGGCTCCCCTGACCGACCTCCTTCGCCTATATATACTTGCATACCCTTAAAACATCAAGGAGCACCACGAAACCCTGTTTCCGTCACTGCAACCTTTTGTACCCGTGAGATCCCATCTTGGAGCCTTTTCCAGCACTCCGCCGGAGGGGGAATCGATCATGGAGGGCTTCTACATCAACACCATAGCCTCTCCGATGAGTTGTGAGTAGTTGACCACAGACCTTCGGGTCCATAGTTATTAGCTAGATGGCTTCTTCTCTCTCTTGGAATCTCAATACAAAGTTCTCCTCAATCTTCTTGGAGATCTATTCGATGTAACTCTTTTTGCGGTGTGTTTGTCGAGATCCGATGAATTGTGGGTTTATGATCAAGTTTATCTATGAGAAATATTTGAATCTCCTCTGAATTCTTTTATGTATGATTGGTTAACTTTGCAAGTCTCTTCGAATTATCTGTTTGGTTTGTCCTACTAGATTGATCTTTCTTGTAATGGGAGAAGTGCTTAGCTTTGGGTTCAATCTTGCGGTGTCCTTTCCCAGTGACAGCAGGAGCAGCAAGGCACGTATTGTATTGTTGCCATCGAGGATAAAAAGATGGGGTTTATATCATATTTCTTGAGTTTATCCCTCTACATCATGTCATCTTGCCTAATGTGTTACTCTGTTCTTATGAAGTTAATACTCTAGATGCATGCTGGATAGCGGTCGATGTGTGGAGTAATAGTAGTAGATGCAGGCAGGAGTCGGTCTACTTGTCGCAGACGTGATGCCTATATACATGATCATGCCTAGATATTCTCATAACTATACACTTTTCTATCAATTGCTCGACAGTAATTTGTTCACCCACCGTAATACTTATGCTATCTTGAGAGAAGCCACTAGTGAAACCTATGGCCCCTGGGTCTATTTTCCATCATATAAGTTTCCAATCTACTTTATTTTGCAATCTTTACTTTCCAATCTATATCATAAAATACCAAAAATATTTATCTTATCTTATTATCTCTATCAGATCTAACTTTCGCAAGTGGCCATGAAGGGATTGACAACCCCTTTATCGCGTTGGTTGCGAGGTTCTTGTTTTTTTGTGTAGGTACGAGGGACTTGCGTGAAGCCTCCTACTGGATTGATACCTTGGTTCTCAAAAACTGAGGAAAATACTTATGCTATTTTGTTGCGTCACCCTTTCCTCTTCAAGGGAAAACCAACGCAGTGCTCAAGAGGTAGCATGATGCCATAGATGTGAATTTTGTCTCGTGAAACAATTTCGATAACAATGCTTATAGAGGTAATTTTAATCCTAGGCCTTTTCCTAGTAATACCTCTAATAATTATGGTAATTCATATGGTAATCCCACCTATAATAATAATAGATACACCTCTGATCTTGAGAGCAATATGAACGAATTTATCAATACACAAAAGGCTTTCAACACTTCGATAGAAGAAAAGTTGAATAAAATTGATGATTTGTCTAAAAGTGTTGATAGAATTTCTCATGACGTAGAAACTCTCAAGATGAAAATTTTTGTGCCTAAAGTTGAAGAATCAATTAAAGCTCTTTATGTTTCTATGGATGAAAGTAAGAAAAGGACCGCTATGCTTAGAGCTAAAAGAGAATTTTTAGAAAGAGCGTTTTCTAGTGATTACTATCATAAAAGTGATGAAGATCTTAAAATGATTGGTATTTCTTCTATTGATTCCTCGTTTAGTAAATTTAAGATTGATGAAAAAGGGACTAGAGAAGAGTCAACTTTATTTAGAAGGCGTCCCTATGATTCGAAGGGTGAAAATCTTGTTGAGAAAATTGATAAAAGTGGGTTTGAAGAGGTCAAGACTTTAACTAGTGATGTGCCTACTATTTTGGATTACAAAGACTTTAATTATGATAGTTTCTCTTTGATTTATTGTATTTCTTTGTTGCAATCCATGATAAATTCACCCCATGCTTATGAACAAAATAAGCTTTTACTAAACATATTGTTGATGCCATGATGAAAGCTTTTGAAGAAAAGTTGGAATTAGAAGTTTCAATTCCTAGAAAATTGCATGATGAGTGGGAAACTACTATCAAAGTCAAGATTAAAAATTATGAGTTCTTTGCTTTGTGTGACTTGGGTGCTAGTGTTTCTACAATTCCGAAATGTTTATGTGATGTGGTTGGTCTCACCAATATTGAAGAATGTTCTTTAAATTTGCACTTGGCGGATTCTACTATTAAAAAGCTTTTGGGAAGAATTAATGATGTTCTTATTCTTGTAAATAGGAATTATTTGCGCATAGACTTTATTGTTCTTGATATTGATTGCAATCCGTCTTGTCCAATTATTCTTGGTAGACCGTTTTTGCGTACTATTGGTGTCATGATTGATATGAAAGAAGGCAATATTAATTTTCAATTTCCACTAAGGAATGTAATGGAACACTTCCCTAGAACAAGAATTATGCCACCATATGAATCAATCATGATGGCATCTTATGGATCTAGAACCAAATATGACAAAACATAGATCCTACGCGTTATGCCTAGCTAGGGGCGTAAAACGATAGAGCTTGTTGGGAGGCCAACCAATGAATAAAATTTATTTTTGCTTTTTGTTTTCTGCTCTTGTGTGTTAGCACAATTATTCTACTGTTATGATTGTGTTTTTTGTGTCTTGATAAGTGTTTGTGCCAAGCAAGGCCTTTGGGAAGATTCGGGTGAAAGTTGATTTAATCTTGCTGAAAAACAGAAACTTTTGTGCTCACGAGTTAATTTGTCATTTTTAACAGAAGATTTCTTTTGAGCTGATTATTTTTGTAGAAGATTAATAGACAAATTCCTCACATACACCAATTTATTTCAGAATTTTTGGAGTTATACAAGTATTCGAAATATTCAGATTACCACAGATTGTTCTATTTTTGACAGGTTCTATTTTCTTTGCGTTGTGTGCTTGTTTTGATGATTCTATAGTTTTCTTTGATGAGTTTTTGCCATAGAAAAGTTGGTATATATAATGCAAAAACAAAATAAGAATAGGTTTGCTAACAGTACTTATGGTAGTGGTTTGCTTATACTAATGGATCTCACGAAGGTTTTGTTTGAGTTTTGCGTGCTTGAAGTTTTCAAGTTTTGGGTGATCTTATGATGGATGAAGGAATAAGGTTTAGCAAAAGTATAAGCTTGGGGATGCCCGAGGCACCCCAAGATAATATTCAAAGAATTAGCAAGCAACTAAGCTTGGGGATGCCCCCAAGTGGCATTCCCGCTTTCTTCTAACAACCATCGGTATTTTACTTGAAATTATATTTTTATTCATCACATAATATGATTTTTGCTTGGAGCGTCTTGTATGATATGAGTCTTTGCTTGTTTTGCTTCGTGTTTTAAGTGTTGAATCCTTTCTGGACACACCTTTTTGAGAGAGCCAAAAGTTATGTTATGCATGCTCCTATGCTTCACTTAAATTTTTAGAGCCATGGATTTGCTCTAGTGCTTCACTTATATCTTTTTGAGCACGGTGTGCTTTGTTATTTTTGAAGAAATGCTCTCATGCTTAACATATATTTATTTGGGAGTTAGTAAATTTTTTAAGAAATTATCTCTTGCTTCACTTAGATTATTTTGAGAGAAAGAAAAAATTATGCTCATGATCTTCACTTATATTTGTTTGAGCTTATCAAAAGGAACATATGAAAATAGTCCCAAACTGATATATATCCAAGGAGGATATAATAAAAACTTTCATGAATATCATTGGACAAAATAAACTTGAATCTTAGTAATGGTGTTGAGATATGACGATATGATATGTGAGTCATGTTGATGAGTAATTGTGCTCTAGTAAGAATATTGATGTTAAGGTTTGCGATTCCTATGCAAGCATGAAAGTCAATAGTTATGCAATAAAATTTATATCCTACTTATGGTGCATTATTTGGTGTTACTTATGCTTAATGCTTGGGTACAAGATTTTTTGCTTTTTGATTGGTCGCTTCTCAATCTTTTTACTAGCCTTCATTTTGCACTAAGTATGATCACTACTTGTTCATCCAAAATCCTTTAAACCAGTTTTGCCATATGAGTCCACTATACCTACCTATATGTGGTATTTCCATGCCAGTCTAAGCAAATTTGCATGTGCCATCTCTAATTTTCAAAAATAAATTTCTCTTTTGTGTGCTCTACCGCTCGCAAGGTGGTGATGGGTGGCCAATATTTTCCATGCTAGATGTGTTATTCTCATGATGACTGTTTATTCACTTGTCATTGCACGAGAGTACGACAAAGGTATTAGGGATGCCCAGTCCTGAAATAAAAATGAATTTACTTTATGTTGTCAAATAATAAATTCCTTGGGAAGTGTTGGTATGGAGGGTAACCGTGAATTCGGCTAGCCATGGAAAGTGAAAGTAATGGTGGAAAAAGGAGAAAAATTTATTTTCTGTTTGGGAACCGCCTATGATTTATCTAGCATGGAAAGTGTTGGGATGCTCCAAGTTGTTTTCATTGGTGGGAAAAGTATGCCTCTCAAAAATATTGTTTATCTCTCAATTTAAGCTTTGAGCTCTGGCACCTCTACAAATCCCTACTTCCTTCCATGAAGGGACTTTCTTTTACTTATGCAATTTTTATTTTGAATTTAATTCTCCATATTCTCTTATAAAGCACCAACTAAGGGGAAGTATGATCGTATTTGAGCATTGGGTGTGGCTAATATTCGAGTGTGTTTCATGAATGGATCAATGATTGAGCATAATGGGCTAGGGATAACTTACTTTTGTGTTGATATTTTTAAAGACATGGTTGCTTGTTGGTATGCTTGAGTATTAAAGTCTTCATGTCAAAACCAGACTATTGCTTTGAATCATATAAAAGTCCATATGTCCATGCCATAAAGAAAAGAAATGTGATGAACGCAGCATTCCACATCAAAAATTCTGTTTTTATCATTTACCTACTCGAGGACGAGCAGGAATTAAGCTTGGGGATGCTGATACGTCTCCAATGTATCTATAATTTTTTATTGTTCCATGCTGTTATATTATCATTCTTGGATGTTTTACAATCATTTTAGTCATTTTATATCATTTTTTTGGCACTAACCTACTGACATAGTGCCCAGTGCCAGTTGATGTGTTTCTGCATGTTTTTTACATCGCAGGAAATCAATATCAAACGGAGTCCAAATGCAGCGAAACTCCTGGAGCATTTTTTGGGCCAGAAGACATCCAGTGGCCCAAGAAAGCACCTAGGGGGTGGCTCGAGGGGAGCAGCACCCACCTGGCACGCCAAGAGGCCCAAGCGCGCCCTGGTGGGTTGTGCCCACCTCGGGTGCCCCTTGAACCACCTCTTTGCTCTATAAATACCCCAATATTCTACAAACCCTAGGGGAGTCGACTAAAATCAATTCCAGTCGCCCTAGAGTCCAAAACCACCAGATCCAATCTAGACACCATCACGGAGGGGTTCACCACTTCTATTGGTGCCTCTCCAGTGATGCGTGAGTAGTTCTTTGTAGACCTATGGGTCTGTAGTTAGTAGCTAGATGGCTTCCTCTCTCTGTCTTGATTATCAATACAATGGTCTCTTGGAGATCCATATGATGTAAGCTTTTTTGCGGTGTGTTTGTTGGGATTCGATGAACTTTGAGTTTATGATCAGATCTATGTTTTTATCCATGAAAGTTATTTGAGTGTTCTTTGATCTCTTATATGCATGATTGCTTATAGCCTTGTATTTCTTCTCCGATATTTGGGTTTTGTTTGGCCAACTTGATCTATTTATCTTGCAATGGGAATAGGTGCTTTGTAGTGGGTTCGATCTTACGGTGCTTGAACCCAGCGACAGAAAGGGAACCGACACGTATGTATTGTTGCTACTAAGGATAACAAGATGGGGTCTATATCTAAGCAAATAGATAAATGGATCCCGTCTACATCATGTCATCGCTCTTATTGCATTACTCCATCTTTTCATGAACTTAATACACTAGATGGATGCTGGATAGCGGTCGATGTGTGGAGTAATAGTAGTAGATGCAGGCAGGAGTCGGTCTACTAATCTTGGACATGATGCCTATATAATGACCATTGCCTGGATATCGTCATGATCATTGCATGGACGTGATGCAGGTAGGAGGCAGTAATTCTTTTCCCACCGTTTGCTATTTTTCTCGAGAGAAGCTACTAGTGAAACCTACGGCCCCGGGGTCTCTTTTCATCATATTTGCCTTTGCGATCTATTTTCATTTGCATTTATTTTTAGATCTATTAAACCAAAAATACAAAAATACCTTGATGCAATTTATTTTTTTCGCGATCTATTTATCCTATCTACCACATTTACCTCATGTTATTTGCCTATCCTGAGGCACCGTACCCGAAAGGGATTGACAACCCCTTTAACACGTAGGGTTGCGAGTATTTGTTATTTGTGTGTAGGTGTTATTTACGTGGTTGAGGAGGTTCTCCTACTGGTTCGATAACCTTGGTCTCATCACTGAGGGAAATACCTACCGTCACTATATTGCATCCTCCCTTCCTCTTTGGGGAAATACCGACGTAGTTCTAGCAGACATCACCAAGCCGCAGTCGCAAGGGAGAGACGCCACCTTTGGGAGCATAGAGCCCCCCTCCCCAACGAGCACAACCCTATGTTCCAGCTAGATTACGCAGAAAGTTGATGTTGCAATTGATGCCAAAGCATCGTTTGGGGCCAGCCGACGAGTCGAGGTAGTCCATCTCTCCACATAGAACCATCGCACTCTAATCACTGGGGGTCACACACACAAGTCGTGGTCGTGTGATGACTCTTCAATCTCCCCTCCATGACAATGACCACTGGTCCTGGTGAACCCTCCCCGCCACCCCATTGTTGGCAGTCATGTGATGACCTAAGAAGGCAATGTGAGGGTCTATGGGGGAGGGTTTTAGGTGGGAGGGATCCTTTTGGTGGCTGGTGGATGGAGCCGAAGAGCACGAGACCGCAGGCCCAGTTTTTTCAAATTTGGAATACTATCACGGACATCAACTTCTGGCATGGGGTGTAACACCCTTGTGTAATACATTAAACTCTCTTTTGCTAAACAATGCCTGATCATCTATGATTCTATCTTATATCAAATTCTATTTGAATTCAAGCTCAAATTATAAGGGAATTAAAGAAGTTCTCAAACATGAAAACTAAAATGTTCATAATGTGGAAAATAATCCATATATAATTATGGTGGAGAAACCAACATTTTTAAAAGTGTTTAAATCCTCTAAAATAATTAAAACAGGGCCAAAACAATAATTTAATTTTTTAATTATAAAACTTGCAAACTATTTTAATTGTGTGCCAAACCTTTTGTGGCAGTGGCCTAATTTATAACTCTAAATTAGGTGCTAGTTTTATATTTTATAAAAATAAAATAATTTGAAACTAAAAAGAAAACAGAAAAGGAAATGAAAAAAAAAGAAAGAAAAGTAAAAAAGGCCTAAGTGCACTGTGCACTTAGGCATGCCGTGGTCGGCCCAGACCGCTAACTAAGTCGCCCCTACCTCCTGTTCACTGGTGATTCGTTGATACGTCCATTTTGCATCATGTTTTCCTACTGTTATTTATGTTGTTTTATTGTGTAATAATGCTTTTTGGAGTAATTCTAATACCTTTTCTCTCATAATATGCAAGGTATGCACCAAGGGGGAGAATTCTGGCAGTTGGAAATCTGGACTTTGAAAAACCTACGTCAAGCTACCTATTCTGCACAACTCCAAATGAGTTGAAACTCCCCAAGGATTTCTTATGGAATATTTAATAAATATTTGAGCAAATAAGTACTAGAGGAGGGCCACCAGGTGGGCACAACCCACCTGGGGGCGCCAGGAGGCCCAGGCGCGCCCTGGTGGGTGCTGCCCTCCTCGGCCCACCTCTGGTGCCCATCTTCTGGTATATAAATCATTTTGACCTAGAAAAAATAGGAGAGGACATTCGGGATGAAGCATCGCCGCCTTGAGGCGGAACTTGGGCAGGAGCACTTTTGCCCTCTGGTGGAGCGATTCCGCCAGGGGAACTTCCCTCCCAGAGGGGGAAATCATCGTCATCATCATCACCAACAACTCTCCCATCTTGGGGAGGGCTATCTTCATCAACATCTTCATAGAACCAACTCCTCTCAAACCCTAGTTCATCTCTTGCGTTCAATCTTTCTATCAAAACTATAGATTGGTGCCTGTGGGTGACTAGTAGTGTTGATTACATCTTGTAGTTGATTACTATATGGTTTATTTGGTGGAAGATTATATGTTCAGATCCATTATGCTATTCAATACCCCTCTGATCTTGAGTATGTTTATCATTTGTGAGTAGTTACTTTCATTCTTGAGGTCACGGAAGAAATCATGTTGCAAGTAATCATGTGAACTTGATATGTGTTCGATATTTTGATGGTATGTATGTTGCCATTCTCTTGGTGGTGTCATGTGAACGTCGACTAAATGACACTTAACCATATTTGGGCCTAAGGGAATGCATTGTGGAGTAGTTATTAGATGGTGGGTTGCGAGAGTGATAGAAGCTTAAACCCCAGTTTATGCGCTATTCCGTAAGGGACCGATTGGATCCAAACGTTTAATGCTATGGTTAGAATAATACTTGTCTCATAGTTGCGGATGCTTGAGAGAGGGTTGATCATAAGTAGGAGGTTTGTTCAAGTAAGAACAGCACCTAATCACCGGTCCAGCCACATATAAAATTATCAAAGTACCGAACACGAATTAAACCAACATGATGAAAGTGACTAGATGAATTCCCATGTACCCTCAAGAACACTTTGCTTGTCATAAGAAACCGTTTTGGCCTATACTTTGCCTCAAAAGGATTGGGCTACCTTGCTGCACTTTTGTTACTATTATTGTTACTACTTACAACTTTAGCACTTGCAGACATTACCTTGCTGAAAATCACTTGTCATTTCCATCTGCTCCTCGTTGGGTTCGGCACTCTTACTTATCGAAAAGGGCTAAAATTGATCCCATACACTTGTGGGTCATCAAGGAAATTTTATGGCACCGTTGCCGGGGAGTGAAGCGCTCTTGGTAAGTGGAAATTGGTAAGGAAACATTATTACTACATGCTGTAATTTATTATCACTTGCTACTATGGAAAATAATCCTTTGAGGGGTTTGTTCGGGGTATCTTCACCTCGAACGGAACCACAATTGGTCACCCCTCAACCTACTGCACCTGCTAAAAATATTGAATATGAAATTCCTTCGGATATGTCAGAACAACTACTAGCTAATCCTTATGCAGGAGATGGAACCGAACATCCTGATATGTGAGGGAGTCCTGGATTAAGGGGTCCTCGGATAGCCGGACTATATACTTTGGCCGGACTGTTGGATTATGAAGATACAAGATTGAAGACTTCGTCCCATGTCCGGATGGGACTCTCCTTTGCATGGAAGGCAAGCTTGACAATTCGGATATGTAGATCCCTTTCTCTGTAACCGACTCTGTGTAACCCTAGCCCCCTCCGGTGTCTATATAAACCGGAGGGTTTAGTCCGTAGGACAAGGACAATCATAATCATAGGCTAGTTTCTAGGGTTTAGCCTCTACAATCTCATGGTAGATCAACTCTTGTAATACTCATATCATCAAGACCAATCAAGCAGGAAGTAGGGTCTTACCTCCATCGACAGGGCCCGAACCTGGGTAAAAATCGTGTCCCCTGCCTCCTGTTACCATTAGCCTTAGACGCACAGTTCGGGACCCCCTACTCGAGATCCGCCGATTTTGACACCGACATTGGTGCTTTCATTGAGAGTTCCACTGTGACGTCGTGATAGGGCTTGATGGATCCTTCAATCGTCTTCAACGACGCGGTCCAGGGGGAGGTTTCCCTCCGCGGACAGATCTTCGTATCCGGCGGCTTCGTACTACGGGCCAACTCGCTTGGCCATCTGGAGCAGATTGATAGCTATGCCCCTGGCCATCAGGTCAGGTTTGGAAACTTGAACTATAGTGCCGACATCCACAGAGACTTGATCTTCGATGGATTCAACCCCATGTTAGGTACGCCGAACTATCGCGACGAGCACGGCGTAGATCTGCCATCAGACAGTATTCGGGAGATCGCACCTGCGGCGGCCCCGGGAATCAATCCCGAGTAGATCGCGCCATCCGAGGACGGGTGGATGGACCCCACCATGGAGGCCGCACACTCATTGGCGTTGGAGTCGAACACCGATCCCACTTCATATGAGGATGGTGTCATCGGACCCTCGGACCCGTCTCCGGCTACAGGATCCGAACCACGTACGCCCGTGCCTATCGAATCTGATTGGGCACCTGTCATGGAGTTCACCACCGCGGATATTTTTCAACACTCGCCCTTGGGTGATGTGCTAAATTCATTAAGGTCTCTTTCCCTGTCGGGAGACTCTTGGCCGAACTATGTCTGGCTCGAGGGGGAAGCGGACGACGAAGAAATTCATTCCCCACCCATCACCCACTTCATAGCCACTGTCGATAACTTAACTGACACGCTCGATTTCGACTCCGAAGACATTGATGGTATTTACGATGATGCAGGACAAGAACAGGAACCACCGCCCACTAGGCGCTGGACTGCCACCTCATCATATGATATAAATATGGTGGACACACCAAAAGAAGGCGATTGTGATGATGTAACGAAGGATAATCCCCTTGATAAGCCACCAAAGCAACGCCGTAGGCGCCGCTCTAAATCCTGCCACAGCAAAAACAGCAACAACAGTGCAAGAAAGAATAATACCCCGGTCGACTCCAAAGGAAACGACGACCCCATGGACCCAGCGATGGAGCAGGATGAACCAGGGGACAGTGAACATAGTCCGGAGCCGACGTCAGATGACGCCAATCCCGAGGGTAAAATTCATCAACCTGTCTCCGGAGAGGAGAATAGTCCGGACGATGATGCACTCATCATCCCAGAAAAATACTTGGAACAAGAGAACCTCCACAGAAGGCTTATTGTCACTGCGAGGAGCCTAAAGAAGCAGAAGCAAAGGCTTAAGGGCGCGCAAGACACGCTCAACCGCAGATGGAACAAAGTTCTTGACACTGAAGAGAAATACGGTGGTGATTGCCACACAAAGAGCTATCCAAAGCGCAAGCTGCCGCCCGAATTCGACGACGAGGCCATAGAGCCCATTCAGCCGAAAATGGCCGATCAGCCGGACCGACCACCCCTGGCTGCGACAGGACGGCTAATGATGCCACACACAAGTCAGCACATGATCTACGTGAGCTCCTGGACAAAAAGTCCGGTATGGCCAGGTCCATCTATGGTTCTAGGAAGTGCGCTTCGGCACAGGATCAGAGCTACCAAAATGATCACATTGATCGAATACCAGCTAGGAATCAGCACCGAACACAACAACCGTCGACAGCATGCCACGACACGTCCAAATACAGGGGTGCCGCACACCCCCTATGCTTCACCGATGAGGTGTTGGACCATGAATTTCCGGAAGGATTTAAATCCGTGAATATAGAGGCATATGACGGAACGACAGACCGTGGGGTCTGGATTGAGGACTTTATCCTTCACATCCACATGGCCCGCGGAGATGATCTCCATGCCATTAAATACCTACCCCTCAAGTTGAAAGGACCAGCTCGGCACTTGTTGAAAAGCCTCCCCGAAAACTCAATTGGAAGTTGGCAAGAACTTGAGGATGCCTTTAGGGCCAATTTTCAAGGGACCTATGTCCGACCTCCGGATACAGACGACTTAAGTCACATAATTCAATAGCCCGAAGAGTCAGCCCGGAAACTTTGGAACAGATTTCTTACTAAGAAGAATTAAATTGTCGACTGCCCGGATGCTGAAGCCTTAGCGGCTTTCAAGCACAGTGTCCGGGACGAATGGCTTGCCAGACACCTCGGCCAAGAAAAGCCGAGGACAATGGCAGCCTTAACAAGCCTCATGACCCGCTTTTGCGTGGGCGAGGACAGTTGGCTGGCCCGTAGCGGCACCAGCGACCCAGGCACATCTGAATTCTGAGATGGCAACGAGAAGCCGCGACGCAATAAAAACAAGCGTCGAAACAATGAAGACAGCCCAAATAACATGACGGTCAACGCCGGATTCAGGGGCTCTCAACCCGGTCAACGGAAGAAGCTATTTAAAGGCAGCAGAGATGGACAGTCCAGCCTAAACAAGATTCTAGGCAAATTATGTCAGATTCATGGCACCCCTGAAAAACCTGCAAATCACACCCATAGAGAGTGTTGGGTTTTCAAGCAAGCCGACAAGCTAAATGCCGATCACAAGGGGAGGGAGATGCCAAGTGAAGACGAAGATGAGCCTCGCCAGCCGAACACTGGGGGACAGAAAAAATTCCCACCAGAAGTCAAAACAGTGAATATGATTTACGCAACTCACATTACAAAGAGAAGGCGCAAACGCGCACTCCGAGACGTATACGCTGTGGAGCCTGCCCGATCACCTTTGATCGTAGGGATCATCCGACTAGTATCCGGCATGGAGGATCGGCCGCCTTAGTGCTCAACCCAATAATTGATGGATACCATCTCACTCGAGTCCTTATGGACGGTGGCAGTAGTCTTAACCTGATATATCAGGACACTATCCGCAAAATGGGGATAGACCCGTCAAGAATCAGCCAAAGCAACACTACATTTAAAGGAGTGATACCAGGCATCAAGGCCTGCTACATGGGCTCTCTAGTACTAGACGTTGTATTCGGTTCTCCCGACAACTTCAGAAGCGAAGAACTAATCTTCGACATCGCTCCATTCCGAAGAGGCTATCACGCACTACTCAGAAGAACGGCCTTCGCTCGTTTTAATGCAGTACCGCACTACGCCTATCTTAAACTTAAGATGTCTGGTCCACGTGGCATCATCACAGTTAGCAGAAATACAGAGCATTCATTACGTGCGGAAGAATATGTGGCGGCTCTAGCAGCCGAACACTGAGCGGCCCCTCCAACTAGAATAAACGGTCGGTCGTCAAGACCACGGACAAGGTTAGACGAGTCCGACGCTCCACCAGATGTAACAACCCAGATAAACCTGAGCTGGGGATATCCACATAAGTGGTGCTAGGGGCTACTCGCAAAAAAAAAGAAACCCATAGTTCGGCTCGACCCTATTAATACAATAACATATTGCATTTTCATGGTTCATTCAGATTAACCAACTCCTCGCACGAAGTATTTCACCTGGATTTTTCCTTTTTCATAGATAATCATCGTGCTACACCATTCCAGGATACGGCAGAATAGAGATAAAGGCACAGATGTGCAGCAGGGCCCCGCTTAAAGGTTTCTCTTTAGATTAAGACCCTGCTAAACCTTTTTTAATGTCTCTTGTTGCTTATTCCCCTCCGGACACTTAACACAACCGGGAGGGAAACTAGCGTTGTTGACATTTTTGTCACACCAGACTAATGCACATACCTGGAAACTCAAGGCTTATTATCGAGGGCGTTATTCAGCCCAGTATATTTTGTAAAGTCCGAATACCTTAGGGACTGTTTGGCGTCGCGAGTTTGGCCTTATATGCATCAGCTCCGAATCATGTCTTTGGTCAAATGTTGGGTTTGCCCGGCTCCCGCGTTTTGCTACCTTACGTTCCGCTCTATCGGCTAAGGCGGCACCGGGAGAACTACTGTGATTGTGCCCTGGTTCATTTGGATGAGCACCTCAGTAGAGAAAGCCAAAAATTGACTGTCATGATACAGCGCGAGACTGGTCAACCACTTGATGACTTAGCGGAATCTTCGCAATTCCTCCGCATTAACAAAGGAACGGTTTCCCGGTCATGTACGTACGCGCACCATATTCAGGTGAACGCGGAAGTACCAGGGGCTATATAGTAGCCCCACCGTCAAACTCCTATGGCTAAGTGAAAGTGTTAAAGCTATATAGTCCGATTGCCTGGTTCACCGCGCTACCACCTCCTTAACGGACCAAGACGTTGGATCAAGTGTGACTACACGTTTTCTCGAACACCCCTGCATTATATGTGTGGGGGCTGAAGCCGACGACTGCAAACTTTCAGGTTATATACATACATAAACGGCCGCACAGGAGGCACTAAAATACTTTCGGGCAAAAGTATAAACACAGCCTTTATAATCAAAATATCATTGTATTTACAATTGAGACACATGTCACTCGAACATGAAACTCTTCAAGCACTGAGCCTCTATTAAATGGGCGCCTTCTAAGACTTCTTCAAAATAGTGCTCGGCCGGGTCCTAGCCTTCCGCCGGACCCCGGGTTGCAATAGCGGTGATTTCCATCCCTGCCCAGTATGTTTTAACATGGGCAAGAGCCATCCGCGCACCCTCTATGCACGCCGACCTCTTGACGATATGCGACACAGCACCAAGGAATTGTTGCACTAATCCAAAATAACTGTCTGGCCTTGGTCCCCGTGGCCAAAGATGATCCACGACAGACCTCATAGCAAGCCCGGACAACTTGTGGAGCTCGGCCCATGCGGCCATCCTTTCACTCAACGGCAGCGGACGCGTCGGGGCACTGAACTGCGACCAGAATAATCTTTCTACCTTATGGTCTTTCCAATCTTTGTAAAACTCGGTCGCATCAGCAGCACTCTTTGCCAGGTCCGCATACGCGTGTGCAGCACTCCACAACTGATCCAGAGGGGCATACTTCGGATCTCCGAACTTCATCCGCAACAAATAGGGCTTCCCATCCGTGATATCTCCGGCTTCACGAAGCTCCTCCCTTATCCCTCTCATTTCAGAGCGGGTTTCCTTGGCTGCCTCCAGGGCCTTCTTCAGGTCAGCCGCTTTCGCTTGGCTGTCCTTTTCAATGAGCTCATAGCGGTCGGCGGCATCTTTCAGCTCAACAGCCAGCTTGGCTATCCTTTCCTCGCTTTGGCGATGAGCAGCTTGTTCGGCTCTAAACTCTTCGACCGCCTTCAGGGCGGCTGCATCACTTATTCGAGCATGTCCCTTGGCTCGAGCAAGCTCCGCCCGAAGGGTCTCTACGGCAGCAGCTCCATCTACAGTCACAATATATTTTAGATACTAGCATAATGCTCCTCTTACCATTTACTGACAAGCCGAACATACATACCCTGGGCCTCGTCAAGCCGCTTGCTAACAAGGGCGATGTCGGCATATGCCACGTCAAGCTGCCACTTCAGTTCGGCGAAATCAGCAGTCCGGTCAGCCGCCGGACCCTCAGCCGCCTGCACATAAAAGCAGCGTGATTATTAACTGGGGTTACGATCCTCTGTTTGCCACCTCTGGACGGAAACCAGATTCTCAGGGGCTACTATCTATACAGAGCACACCTAGCATGTGCAGTACCGTCAAAAACACATATCTTATCTTTTGCGTACCTCAAAGCCTCTCAGTAGACTCACAAAATCTTCATTCAAGCCGCTTTTGGCGGATGAATCCTCTCAACCACCGTACCCATTAAGGTACGATGCGTCCCTGAGATAACCGCTCTCTCCAGAAGACCCATCAGTGTGTCCGGTCGTGTGCCGGACAAGCCCCGCACTCTTTGTGTTGCTCTCTTTGGGAGCCGAATACTCCGGACCTTGGGCAGCCGAAGTATTGACTTCTGGCCTTGGCGGATCAGGAGAAATCCTCCGTGACGACACCTCGGGGTCGTCCGCCCCATGTGGCGGGGAGGCAGGAGGAGGCGTTTTGCTCTCCATCATCTCTGGGAGAAGATCCCCCGAAGACGAACTTTGTGGAGAAGGGCTACGAGCCGGACTGCAATAAATATGTCTCGGTTATTATTCTCAGAGACAAAACAAGATATATTTACCAAAGTACTCTTTTTACTTACGGCTCGGTGGAGGGCTGGCCCCCTTGTGGGCGCTGTGCGGTAAGAATGCCCTCTGGGGTAGGGCCCCCTGGCGAGGGTTTCTTCCCTCGTTTGGAAACCTCCATTTCCAAGTCTTCAGAGGCGGCCCTTTTCTTACCATGAGGAGAGGGGATTTTGGATTCACCTCCCTGATTATCCTCCTTCGCGGAAGCACTTACTCCCCCGATTTGGATCTGTAAAGTATGAGGCCCACCGGTGCCTTCTCTATTCCTCCCCTCATCTTCTCCTGACGGCACCTGATATGGTGCGCGCTCAAGCATCCTGATCAATAAAGGATCCGGCGAGCCTTCAGGAAGAGGGGCCGAACACCTAATCCTCTCCGCCTTCCTTATCCAGTCCTGGCAGAGGGCAATTTTTCAAAATGATGTTATAGAAAACATAAAGGACGGTGTGTTCGGTAGCGGAATTACTTACTTGGGTATCCAGACGATTGCTGTTGAGGCCACCGTCCTCGGTGGTGTCCGGACACTTTATTCGTGATCCGAAGAACGACCCATACATCTCTTTGAGCGTCATGCCGAAGAATTATTGAATGGTTCACGGTCCTTCCGGGTTGAACTCCCACATACGGAGACGTTTACGTTGGCAGGGCAGGACCCGATGAACCAGCATTACTTGCATTATCTTGACAAGACTGACATCCTTCTTAAGGAGGTCTCGGATGCGGCTTTGCAGTGTCAGCATGTCGTTAACTGGCCCCCAGTCCAGCCCCTTGTTGACCCATGACGCCAGTTGCGGCGGAGGGCCCGAGCGGAATGCTGGAGCGGCCGCCCACTTTGTACCTCGAGGAGCTGTGATGTAAAACCACTCTCGTTGCCATAAGTTAGAAGTTTCTGTGAAGGAACCCTTTAGCCATGGGGCGTCGGCGCCTTTGCTTATTATAGCGCCTCCGCACTCCACGTGACGCCCGTCAATCACCCTCGGCCTCACGATGAAGGTCTTGAGCCATAGGCCGAAGTGGGGGGGTGATGCGGAGGAAGGCTTCACACACGATGATAAATGACGAGATGTGAAGGATGGAATCCGGAGCTAGATCGTGGAAATCTAGCCCGTAGTAGATCATGAGCCCTCTCATGAAGGGATCAAGACTAAAACCTAGCCCTCGGAGAAAGTGGGAAATAAATATGACACTCTCGTTGGGTTCGGGAGTGGGGATGACCTGCCCTTGAGCAGGCAGCCTGTGCGGAATCTTGGCGATGAGATACCTGGCCTCCCTAAGCTTCTTGACGTCCTCCTCTGTGACGGAGGAGGCCATCCACCGGCCTTGAAGGTTGGATCCGGACATGGTTGAAGGTCCGAAGAGCTTAGCTTGAGCCTTGGGTGTTGGAACTCGAGGTATGGAGGGGAAGGATCAAGTGTGGGAAGAAAAGGATAGGCCTTGGCCCCCTTATAAAGAGGACAAATATCAAGCGTCCCCCGCGTGACCGTTTAGGACTTGCCTAAAATCGAGGAGTCATATTAAACAAGCGCGGTTGGGTTACCCACACCAGTATTAATGAGAATCCCATGATAACGGGAACACGATCTCTACTTCGACAAGACGTGCCAATAAAACTGCCTCGCAGCACGTGTAGTGGCTGGTTGTGAAAACTGATTCGAATAATGACCGGGCCATGGCGTGATGTCATGTTATGAAAAGTTGTCAGCAGATTAGATTTTTGGAATATTGTACTCTCTACGGTGGTATGTGGAATTTGTTTTGCAGAGCCGGACACGATCCTCGTGTTCAAAATCTTCTATGGAGTATTTGGAGAAGGAACCCGCCTTGCAATGTCGAAGACAATCTGCGTGCCAGACTCATCGTCATTGAAGCCTGGTTCAGGGGCTACCGAGGGAGTCCTGGATTAAGGGGTCCTCGGACAGCCGGACTATATACTTTGGCCGGACTGTTGGATTATGAAGATACAAGATTGAAGACTTCGTCCCGTGTCTGGATGGGACTCTCCTTTGCGTGCAAGCTTGGCAATTCGGATATGTACATCCCCTTCTCTGTAACCGACTCTGTGTAACCCTAGCCCCCTCCGGTGTCTATATAAACTGGAGGGTTTAGTCCGTAGGACAAGGACAATCATAATCATAGGCTAGCTTCTAGGGTTTAGCCTCTACGATCTTGTGTTAGATCAACTCTTGTAATACTCATATCATCAAGATCAATCAAGCAGGAAGTAGGGTATTACCTCCATCGAGAGGGCCCGAACCTGGGTAAAACATCGTGTCCCCTGCCTCATGTTGCCATTAGCCTTAGACACACAGTTCGGGACCCCCTACCCGAGATCCGCCGGTTTTTACACCGACAATATGCACTTGATATATGTGGATGAAATTTGTGGATTGTTTAAGCTTGCAGGTTTGCCCGGATATGAAGCTAAGAAGAAGGTTTTCCCTTTATCTTTGAAGGGAAAAGCATTGACATGGTATATGCTATGCGATGATATTGGATCTTGGAACTGGAACCATTTGAAATTGGAATTTCATCAGAAATTTTATCCTATGCATTTAGTTCATCGTGATCAGAATTATATATATAATTTTTGGCCTCGTGAAGGAGAAAGTATCGCTCTAGCTTGGGGAGGCTTAAGTCAATATTATATTCATGCCCCAATCATGAGCTCTCGAGATAAATTATTATTCAGAATTTTTATGCTCCGCTTTCTCGTAATGATCAATCCATGCTCGATACTTCTTGTACTGGTTCTTTTGAAGAAGACTATTGAATTCCGGTGGGATATTTTAGAAAGAATTAAATGCAACTCTGAAGATTGGGAACTTGACGAAGGTAAAGAGTCAGGTTGGACCTAAGTTTGATTGTGTTAAATCTTTGATGAATACCGATGCGTTTCAAAAGTTTAGCACTAAATATGGACTTGACTCTAAGATTGTAGCTTCCTTTTGCGAATCTTTTGCTACTCATGTTGATCTCCCTAAGGAGAAGTGGTTTAAATATCACCCACCAATTAAAGAAGAAGTTAAAGAACCTGAAAGTGCTAGTTATCGACTAGAGGGGGGGTGAATAGGCAATTTTTATGGAAGTCTTCACAACATGAAAGTTTCGAAGACAAACACGAAAAAAGCACCTATAAACATGCAGCGGAAGATGAACTACACTAGACAAGCCATATTCAGATAAGTATGAAGCTAAAGCATGATGACATATAGCAGCTAGGTAGTAGGATCAGGATGGAAGATAGTACGAAGCCAATCAGAACAAGTAGTCACACAGTGAAGTCAAACAGGCATAGCAATCAGGCAATGACTTCACGAAGACTAACAGTAAGTAAGGAGAGTAAGAGATAGAACCAGCGCGTTGTGAAGACAATGATTTGTTCGACCAGTTCCAGTTGCTGTGACAACTGTACGTTTGGTTAAGGAGGCTGAGATTGAACTCAGAAGACCGTGTCTTCACCTTACTCCCCTTGAGCTAAGGACACACAGTACTCGCCCAATCACTCTGGTAAGTCTTCAAGGTAGACTTCCAAACCTTCACAGATTTCGTTCACCAGCAATCCACAATTACTCATGGATGCTCAGAACGCGACGCCTAACCGGCCGGAGGATTCACAGTCCTCAAGTGTAACAAGTCTTCAGATCACGCAGACAGAAAGACTTCAGTGATGCCAAACACTCTTTGGGCTCTGGGTGATTTGGTCTTTATCCTCACAAGGATTTCTCTCTCAAACTCTTCGGAGGTGGGTTGCTCTCAACGACAAAAGCCGTGCACTAACTCTGAGCAGCCACCAATTTATGGTGTAGGGGGGGGGCTATTTATAGCCACTGGGCAAAACGACCAGATTTGTCCAAAATGACCCTGGGTCACTAAGGAACTGACACGTGTCACAACGGTGAGATTTCAAACACACGCGACAGCTTGACTTGGGCTACAAGTAAAGCTGACTTATCCTGCTCTGGATAAGATTTGCTCTCATTGTCTTCGCTCGAAGACATAGGAATTTGGTTGAGCATCACTTCAGTCACTCTGAATTTGTTCACTCAGACCCCACTTAACAGTGCGGTGGTTCCTATGACTCAACAAAGAAGAAAAGAAACAGCAAAACTACTAAGTCTTCGCGCTCCATAATCTTGACTCAATGTCTTCTTCTGTCATAGTCTTCAATGTGAATATCTTCACGTACCACCATTATCTTCAATGTCTTCATACATTTTTAGGGGTCATCTCCGGTAGGTAAACCGAATCAAAGAGGGACTACTACCTGTGTTATCCTGCAATTCTCACAAACACATTAGTCCCTCAACCACGTTTGTCGTCAATACTCCCAAACCAAACTAGGGGTGGCACTAGATGCACTTACAGTCTCCCCTTTTTGGTGATTGATGACAAACTGGTTGAAGTTTTCAACGGGGATAAACATATGTGAAATTGTAAAGGATGAGGTATTGTCTTCGTAAGTAGCAAAAGGCTCCCCCTGAAGATGTGCATATAAATAATTTGCTTTTGGAATGCAAATGCACATGGCAGGTTTTACTTGTGGAGACCCTCATCAACTTATGAAGACAATTCATCATGCATGATCTGATGTAACAAAGATAATGACATGCATAATGAAAAATGGACGTCTGTGAAATGATTTAAGTGCGGAAGTTATCGTCGCACATGCGGAATTTATCATCGCATCTCAAAATAGCAAATAAGTAGCAGACGACCATCGAGTTTAAGTGTTACAACTCAGAGAACCAAATGTATCAAAAGCAAGAGTTGTAAACACGTGGCAAAATATAATGCAACGGCCCATATGAACCCGCTTGAAGACTATCAACTCATAGCTTCTCGCCCTTTTGTTAGTAAGGACCAAAAAGGGTTGAAGACATTGAGCCTCTACTCGTTCCCAGAAGGAGTAGGAGAGGATGCAGGGTTGGTGTCGAGGTTTGGCGGTGCAGACGAACTTGGAGCAGTGTCGATGCGAGTAGGAGGTGGAGAAGTAGCATCGTCTTGATCATCGATCACATGAGCATTTACAGTAGCAGCAGAAGAGGAGTACTCAGAGTCTTCAAGAGATGGAGTGCGCCGCAGAACAGCATTTCTGGGCAGAGTGGAATCAAACTTGAATCTTTCTGAGAAGCCATCGTCTTGAAGATCTTCCTCAGCACACATAAGAGTCAGCCCTTTCCATGTGCGTCGACAGGTTTCATGCGCCACAAAGGCATTCTTGGTTGCAAGATTGCAAATGCGATTGACATCAGTCATGATGCTCTGCATCTGGCGCTTGAGCCAATCGTGATGCCTATCCTGTTTCTGATGCAGGCCAACGAGAAGCCCTCGGTTATTGAGAACACGAGATCGCTTTCGAGGCCGTTGAGCAATTGTGCTATTAGTGGCTTCAGTTGGGGCACGGTGAGGTGCACGTGTAGTACCAACCAATGGATAGACACGAGTGACAGCCAGCACACCTTCAATGGGCTGAGTGAAGCTTTGATGATCAACATTATGAAGATAAAGTGGCTCTTTGTCAGGCTCTGGATAGATGGCTTCAACAGACATATCAACATCAGGCAAGAAGACAATGTGATTGTGTGCAGATGGCTGATAGTTGAAAGCAGTGTGAAGCTTGATCAGACGCACGATCCATGGAGCATAGAACTTCAAACCAAAGATGTCAGACCCTGATGCAGCAAGTTGGCGGATGAAGAAATCTTGTGCATTGAAGCTTTTGCCATGAAGAATATGGAAGACCAAAGTCTTCATTGCACCTTCAAGCTTAGCCTGTGGAGAGTGTCCTTTGATAGGCCAGAGAGTTCGCCTTATGATGTGACAGATCGTGCGTGGCAGATACTCAAGGTCTTCAACAAAGAACTCGGTAGGATATTCTGCATCTGGAGGCAATGGCTTCATCATGCTCAGCATCTGGCTCATGTTGGGTTCAGGCTTGTGAAAGATGCTCTCCACTACTGCAGTGTGAAGCTGACAACCAGGCTCATAGAGATCACCTGGAGTGGGCAGGCCAGTAAGCTCAATGGCATCAAATGCTTTGGCTTCATGATGGACATTGCCTGTCATCCACTCAAGGACCCAAGTCTTTGGATCCCTGTTGTAGCCTCTGATATGCAAAGTGGCATAGAATTGGAGCAGCAACTCTTCATTCCAGTGCTCCTTGTCAGTGACAAAATGCAGTAAGCCAGCCTCTCTGAAGCAATCAAGGGCTTCTTCCAAGCAGGGCAGGCCGGCTATGGCTTCAGTATCAAGACGCATATGCGGAAATATGCGGCCTTGGTTGTACAGAATGCATGAATAGTAGCTGCACTGCTGATAGCTCCAGAACTGATCAGATGAAATCTTGGGCTTGGTGTAGGGGTTCTTGTCGCTATCGAAGAAGGTGTTGTGTGCAATGGAGCCATTGACATTGAAGGATCATGGTGAAGTGGCAGTACCTGGAAATCTGGACAGTCTTGGCTTTGGCTTCTGAACCTGAGGCCTGTGCTCAACATGGTAGTCAAATTGAGGACCAGCAGCAGGTGGAGGAATCAGAATAGGCCATCTGACAGTTACAAGCTGGCCATAGTTGTATGCTTGCTCGATAGTGTGTGGCCTTGGAGGCGGAACAGGAGCAGTGGCATTAACTTCAGGCTGCATATTGGCGACAGGTGCGGCATTGACTTCATCTTATTGAGGGGCTTCATTGGCTTCATTGGCCATTGGTGCATTGACCACTGTAGGCTCCACATTAGCGTCGGCCATGACAACGTCATTGGCTTCAGGAATATCATGTGTGGCAGCCTCAGGGTTCTCACCCTCCACTTGAGTAGCTGGAGGTTCTGGCATGGACTGGTTCTCTTCATTCACTTCTGCTTGTGTTGTAGGGGAGTAGCGACACGCTCTTCTTCATGTGTTACTCCGGCTGATGCAGCCGGAGGGTCTTCAGCAGCATTGGCTTCAGACATAGGGACTGTCACAGAAGGATTGTCTTCAGGGAACACTTGATGTGCCACTGAGCTTGACAAGTTGGAGTCCTCTTCTATGATGGTGGTCATGGAGGGCTTCAGGCCTTTGCAAAGCCGTTGGTATACAGGCGACGCCTTTGGCGAGGGTGAAGTCTCCATGTAGTTGTGATCATTTGACATGGGGCTGATGACAGGCACACTTGACGGCTGGGGTGTACTTGGTGAGTCTTGTGGGGTAGCTTGCTGGGGGCAATCAGCCCACGATGCATCTTGTGATATTGGCGTCAAAGGACGACCAATGCTGATAAGCTCACCGTTCGTTCGAACAGGCAATGATACCGATGGGCGCTCGATCTGAGGAAGTACTGCATCATCTTGAGCAATATCTTCAGTCGTGATGGGGTCGACGACTGGAACTCCTTGAGTTTCAGGAGCCTCTGTGGAAGCAGGCTCATGAACAATCGTCCGATGTTCTTTGTTTGCAGTCGGAGGGGGAACAAAGGCAAGGGGTTCAACAACAAGGGGCTCTGTAGGAGCAGCCCATTCTCTTCTCTTGGTCATTCTCTTCTTAGGTGGTGGTTCTTCAGCAGTGCTGCGCTTTGTTTTCTGCTTCCTGGCATTGGCTTCAGCTGCCTTGGTTTTCTTCTGTTCAGAAGCCACTGAAGGAGCCTTGGGCTTTGAGCCGCGCATGCTGGCAGGGAAGACAATGCGTGGTTCTTCCTACCGTTGTGCTTCAGTTTGGGCTTCAGATGATGTCTTTTTCTTAGCAGTCATTGAGGGGTCAATGCCAGGGCGGCCAAGTGCCTTGCACTTTTCAGCTTCATTGTAGGCTTGAACGCATTTGTCAGCGAGTGCTTTCATGCGCTCTCTTGAGCCTTTGGCTTCCTCGCGTTTCGTCTGAAACGACTCCTTGAGGTCATTGAGCATCACTTTGAACTTTTGCACATCAACCACATTCAGCCTGGCGACATGCTTCTTGAACTGTTCCTTCTCGAAGTCGATCATTCACTTTAGTTCAATGATGCGCTGAGCCAGAGCAAGTTCAGGTGCTATGGCACCTTGAAAAGCAACGCTGACGCCAATGGGAAGCTAAAGGTCATCAAAGGTGAGCTCCTGATTATCAAACCACTCATCAATGAAGTTCTTCAGAATGTTGACATCAAAGAGGGGCAGATCGTTGAAGATCTCTGCCTCTTGCTTGCTCTTGATCAGCTGTTCCAGAGCATCCTCACCAAATTCTTCATCAGACGACAAGTCAATGGGTTCAGACTCATTCCTCAGAATGGCAGCAGGCGTCAGTGCTTGACTCAGTTTCTGAACAGGTGCCTTCTGAGGCTTCTCACGCCTCTTGGAGATACGAGAGAGATCTTCAGAGTCATTGCTTGGAGCAGAAGGGGCAATTGCCAATGGCTTCACTCTTGAAGCTTTTGGAGCAGCAGATGATTTTGAAGCTTTAGTCTTCTTTTGCTTCTTAGGCTTTGGAGGAGGAGGTGGAGCTTCGTCAGTGTCAGCATCATCATCATCAGAATGATCCACTTTGGCACCACTAACAGTAATATGAGTGATGAGGCCAGCAAGATTGTAGAAGGGGCCAATCCTGTTTTCATTGGCTTCACGGGTGCCATCATCCCGAGGTGCGGAGGGACCAGGGTTGAAGTCAAGCCCCAGATCCTTCTTGTTCGTAGCAGCTGAGTTTTTGGCAAACTGGTAATTGCGCTTGAACACACTGTCTTCACGACACCAGAGTAGTGAGGACGGATCAACATTCTCAGGCTATGGTCCGTGCACCATGCAAGGATAGAAGCCTTGCTCAATAGCTTCAGCCTGATTCCTGGGTGGAAGATTTCTATACAGAATATCATTCCAAGGTGCCTTGATGGCATTCTTCTCTGCATATTCCTTGGTGATGAAGCGGTATCTGAACCACTCTTCTGCCCAATATCTTCGAATCCATTGGATTCGATTCTTGCTTCAGTATAGGTTTCCTCTGGATCAGTTTTGTACATCTCATGCAAATCTGGTGGTAAATCCTTGGAAGTATCACCACGATGTTGTCTGCCTCCCTTTCGTGTTGATTTTCCAGTCGCCATGAAGTGTAGACTGAAAGGCTTCAGTACTTTCAAAGGCTTCAAACGGCTGGACTGACAGGAACTAGCTTCAGGTGAGTTGATGTGACTCTGCAAGAATTCTGCAAACGAATGCAGACTATGAGAACCAAGGGATTCTCCCACGGACATGTACCTGTGACAGCATTAAAGGTGCGAGGGAAGGGGACGAGGTCATATGCATTCTCAAAAGATTTTGAAGATAAATCAGTTTGAAGACATTGACCTCATAACGCGAAGACATTCACTTATAGGATGAGAGTTGGTTCCAGAGTTTTACAAATCCAAGAATAAGTACAAGTGAGGAATCTAACTTGTGAAGAAGCATAAGTGAATATACTAGGCAGAATATGAGATGCAGAAAGAGATAGATCCATGTTCGAAGATCTAGAAACCACTCTAGGTAGGAAGGGATGAATCTATCGGATCAATAAGATGGTAAAAAGTAAACTTTTATTACCACAGGATGAACTGCTAGACAGAGCGAAGATGGATGACGAGCAGTTCGATCTCCCATGCCCTAACTTGGCGACGGAAGACACCTACGGCGACGGCGGAGAAGACGAGGTCCGCAGCCGGCGTGAGGACGGCGTCGAGGAGGTCGTGGCAGCTAAGCGCTTCGTCGTCGGCGTCGTCGAGAGCTAGCGTAAGAGCTAGGGTTTGCAAGAGATGGAGAAGGAGGAAGAAGGATTTTGACCGAGACGAGACAGGCATTTATAAGGATAGAGACAGCACAACGCAATTACGCAGGTGGCGGTTCACATCTGATGGACACGTGGCGAACATGCAACTCATTGAAAGTTGTTCCACGTCCCACGCACGCCTTGATTGTCGGGGTGGTCGTTCCGAATTCTCCGGGTTTCAGGCAAAAAGGATAAGTCATTAAAGCTAGATATAAATGTTTGTCTCTGTATCTTCTGCTGACAAGGACGCAGAGAAGACATTCGACCATTTCAATAGAATGCATATGATTTGGATAGATAGAGCTTGAGATAGAAAGCATAGAGGGATTAGGGTCCGATCACATTCACTTAGTTCAAAAGATTCAAACACGAAGACATAGCCATAAGTGAATGTTGTAGAGGACAGAATACATTATATATATATATATATATATATATATATATATATACATATATATATATATATAATAGTGTAAAGCCAAATCAGTAACCATGAAGTCAAATTAATGTTGAAGTTAAATCAATTGCGAAGACTTTGCAAATATGACGCCATGAGGAAACACTTCATAAGAGTTTGGTGGTGGCGTTACCCACCATATAGGAAGTATTAGACCCATACACGGCGCACAATTATCGTGGCGCTATGGAGTCAATTTCCACGTTAATGTATTCACACTTAGAGTGTATGTCTTCATTGATTGAAGATATACATTACTTCGTGTGTTGCACATCTAAGTCATCAACCTGCATAAGTGTTAGGATGTGTGCCTAATCATAGGACATTCGAGGATTCCAAGATATTTAGCTCACACCGCAATTTGCAAAATCTTTTCTCATCCAAGGGCTTAGTGAAGATATCAGCCAACTGATCTTCTGTCTTGACGTGAATGATATCAATATCTTCTTTCATAACATGATCTCTGAGGAAGTGATGACGAATTTCAATGTGCTTTGTCTTGGAGTGCTGAACTGGGTTATTGGCAATCTTGATAGCGCTTTCATTATCACAGTAGAGTGGCACATCATGGACATTTGATATTGTTCTTGCATCATGTGAGCAAATTCATCACTATATTTCTTCTTGGTGCAACCGAAGATAATGTCATCCACATAGATTTGGCACACAAACAGTTCACCATCATATGTCTTCGTGAAGAGAGTGGGATCAAGAGAACCAGGTTTGAAGCCTTTTCTCTTCAGGAAGTCTTTGAGTGTGTCATACCAAGCACGAGGGGCTTGTTTGAGGCCATACAGTCCCTTGTTGAGCTTGTATACCATATCAGGATGTTTTGGGTCTTCAAAGCCAGGCGGTTGTGCAACATATACTTCTTCTTCAATCTTTCCATTGAGAAAGGCACTCTTCACATCCATTTGATACAGAAAGATGTTATGATGATTTGCGTAGGCTAGCAGTATGCGAATGGCTTCGAGCCTAGCCACTGGAGCAAATGTTTCATCGAAGTCAATTCCTTCAACTTGTGTGTATCCTTGAGCAACGAGCCGTGCTTTGTTTCTGACCACTTGACCATGCTCGTCTTGTTTGTTGCGATATATCCATTTTGTACCTATTATGTTGTGCTTGCAAGGATCAGGACGCTTGACTAATTCCCACACATTGTTTAGCTCAAACTGTTGAAGCTCTTCTTGCATAGCTTGAATCCATTCAGGTTCCATGAAGGCTTCAGCAACTTTCTTGGGTTCAGAGATTGAGACAAATGCAAAGTGCCCACAGAAATTTGCTAGCTGTGTTGCTCTTGAATGAGTGAGTGGACCAGGTGCATTGATGCTATCGATTATCTTCTCAATCTGTACTTCGTTTGCAACACGAGGATGAACTGGACGAAGATTTTGCTCCTGCTGAACATTGTCATCATTTGGAGGATTGTCTTCAGGCTGAGCAATGTCTTCAGGTTGATCAGGTGCAGAAATAATGAGTTCCTCTTCAGGCTGGGCATCCGATGGTATGATCTCTCCAGTTCCCATTAGCTTGATTGATTCACTGGCAGGTACTTCATCTAGCACATTTGGCAGGTGCTCTCTTTGCGAGCCGTTAGTTTCATCGAACCGCACATCCACAGTTTCAACCACTTTATAGTGAAAGAGGTTGAAGACTCTGTAGGAGTGCGAGTCCTTTCCATAACCAAGCATAAGACCTTCATGTGCTTTCGATGCAAATTTTGAAGTGTGATGTGGATCCTTGATCCAGCACGTAGCACCAAATAGTCTGAAGTAGCTTACGTTTGGCTTCTTACCAGTTAGGAGCTCATAGGATGTTTTCTTCAGAAGCTTGTGAAGATAAACACGGTTGATGACATGACATGCAGTATCAATGGCTTCAGGCCAGAATTTTCTTGGAGTCTTGTATTCGTCAAGCATCGTCCGAGCCATCTCAATAAGGATTCTATTCTTGCGCTCCACGATACCATTCTGCTGAGGTGTGTAAGGAGCAGAAAACTCATGAGTGATGCCTAAGGTGTCAGGATAGAGGTCGAGGCCTCTATTCTTGAATTCTGTGCCGTTGTCACTCCTAATGTGCTTGATCTTGATGCCATAGTTGTTCATGGCGCGGTTGGCGAAGCGTCTGAAGACATCCTGCACTTCAGTCTTGAAGAGAATTATGTGCACCCAAGTGTATCTTGAATAATCATCAACAAAAACGAAACCATAGAGACAAGCAGTAGCAGTGAGAGTAGAGTAGTGAGTGGGACCAAACAAGTCCATGTGGAGCAACTCAAAAGGTCAAGATGTACTCATGATTGTCTTCGAGGGATGCTTGGCCCTTGTCATCTTCCTAGCTTCACAAGCACCACATAGATGATCTTTCTTGAACTTGACGTCTTCAATGCCAATGACGTGCTTCTTTTTGGCGAGAGTGTGTAGGTTCCTCATGCCAGCATGCCCTAGACTCCGATGCCAGAGCTAGCACTCTGAAGACTTGGCAAGAAGACATACGGCCATCTGTGGTCCTGCTGAGAAATCTACCATGTACAGATCATCTTTCCTGTACCCTTCGAAGACTAGAGACTTGTCAGATTCCATTAGTACAAGGCAACGATATTTTCCAAGCAGCACAATCATGTTTGAGTCACAAAGCATTGAGACAGACATTAAGTTGAAACCAAGGGATTCAACAAGCATTACTTTGTCCATGTGCTGATCCCTTGAGATTGCAACTCTACCTAGGCCCAATACCTTGCTTTTACCCATGTCAGCGAATGTGATGTGACTTTTAACACATGGACGTAAGGTTGAGTCCATGAGAATACTTTGGTCACCAGTCATGTGGTTGGTGCATCCGCTGTCCATAATCCATTATGTAGCACGAGGTGTAGTACCCTACAGTGCAGTTAGGAGGATAGGCTTCACAAAGAGTGTTGTGAAGCATAAGCATTTGAAGCACAATAGGATTATCAAAGCTCAGATCCAGGTTAGGACTCATAGTATGACTGGCAAGCGATTCAGATGTGAAATACATAGTAAGACCATCTTATCATGCGTCCCTTAATGTGTTTTAGGTCCCCAACAATAGCATCGGACGCCTTTGATTACAAGCTGGACACCTTTCTCTGCAAAAGAAAGTTAATTCTTCTTCACCACCCACATCTTCAGGGGTGGCTTAGAAGCAATGAGTCTAAGTGCAGCATCTAAGAATTTTGGCTTTGAAGCCCTAGCAAATAGCCTTGCAGGAGAAGCATGATACTCATATGAATAAGCAGAAAAGTTCTTAGTTCTATGAACATAGCGGTTTGAAGATACACGCTCATATTCATAAGTCTAAGTATGATTTCTCTGCAAAACATTGGCGTTAGGGTGACTCAGGTGAGTCATGTATCTGTATGAAGCCTTTGGGCCATATGAAGCCATAGGTCTGCGGTTTGTCTTCTTCCTTGGTGGTGTCATGATGACATTCACAGGAAGATTCTTAATATACTGCTTAGGTACCCAGATCTTCTTCATGGGTGGTCCATTCCTGCAGTTAGTACCAATATACCTGGCAAACACTTCACCATTCTGATTCTTAAACAGTTTATAGTTTGCATCAAAGGATTCATCAATGATAATAGGGTTAGCGCAAGTGAAACCAGATAAGGTGGATGGATCTACTGAAGGTTCCTTTGCAGCAACCCATGTGGTTTTGGGGTACTGCTCAGGCTTCCAGTATGACCCATCAACATTCATTTTCCTCTCGAACCCAATACCCTCTTTTCTAGGGTTTCGGTTCAGAATCTGCTTTTTGAGGACATCACATAGTGTCTGATGCCCTTTGAGGCTTTTGTACATGCCTGTCATGTACAATTCCTTCAGCCCTGCATCATCAGTGATACTTGCATTGTCCTCAGATGAGGAACTAGTGACAGCAGAGACATATGAAGAATTTGTAGGATTTGAAGCATTTGAACATTCAGATGAGTAATTGATAGTTTCACGTTCAATGCACTTCAGACATGGAGGAACAAATTCTTCCTGTGTAACACTAATTTGTTGAGCAAGTAATGAATCGCGCTCCTTCTGAAGATCTTCATAATCCACTCTTATCTTTTCAAGATCTTGCTTTCTTTGAAGATATTCAGAAGAAAGCTTCTCGTGATCAGACAAGAGAGCATTATGTTGATCTTGAAGGGCGTCAAACTTGGAATGAAGTCTCTGAAGACTCTCAGCCAATGCTTTTGACTGATCCATTTCTTCACCCAACATATCATCGCTCTTACTAAGCATGTTTTGAACCTTTTCCAAGGCTCTTTGTTGTTTAGCGGCAAGGGAAGCAAGTTTGACATAGCTGGGGCCAAATTCATCACCTGATTCATCATCACTAGATTCAGAGAGGTAGTATTCAGTTACCTTAGCACCCCCTGCCATGAGGCATGGTGAAGATGAGGGCGATTCAGGTGCAAAGGTCATCTCTTTAAGAGACTCCTTGTAATCCTCAAACCAAGGATCATGACGAGTACGATGACCTTCATAGACCTCAGAAAGCCGGTCCCAGATTAGCTTCGCGTGATTGAGGTGCATGACGTTCCTGAACTGATTTCGGGACAAACAGGAGCAGATGACATCCTTCGTTGTGAGGTTTAGTAGAGTGTACTTGCGAATGTCATCGACCTCCGCCATCTTGCATAGATCGGTAAGACCAATCTCAGTGACGGTCCACAGTTCGCTATCCATAGCCATGAGTCGCTTCTTCATCATGGCCTTCCACCGGGGATACTCATGACCGTCAAAGGTGGGGCAAGATACATTCCTCAATCCTGCAGTCGACATAGCTGAAACTCCAGGTGGTTAAACCGAATCACACAGAACAAGGGAGCACCTTGCTCTGATACCAATTGAAAGTGCTAGTTATCGACTAGAGGGGGGGTGAATAGGCGATTTTTATGAAAGTCTTCACAACATGAAAGTTTTGAAGACAAACATGAAAACATCACCTATAAACATGCAGCGGAAGATGAACTACACTAGACAAGCCATATTCAGATAAGTATGAAGCTAAAGCATGATGACATATAGCAGCTAGGTAGTAGGATCAGGATGGAAGATAGTATGAAGCCAATCAGAACAAGTAGTCACACAGTGAAGTCAAACAGGCATAGCAATCAAGCAATGACTTCACGAAGACTAACAATAAGTAAGGAGAGTAAGAGATAGAGCCAGCGCGTTGTGAAGACAATGATTTATTCGACCAGTTCCAGTTGCTGTGACAACTGTACGTCTGGTTAGGGAGGCTAAGATTGAACTCAGAAGACCGTGTCTTCACCTTATTCCCCTTGAGCTAAGGACACACAATCCTCGCCCAATCACTCTGGTAAGTCTTCAAGGTAGACTTCCAAACCTTCACAGACTTCGTTCACCGGCAATCCACAATTACTCTTGGATGCTCAGAACGCAACACCTAACCGGCTGGAGGATTCACAGTCCTCAAGTGTAACAAGTCTTCAGATCACGCAGATAGAAAGACTTCAGTGATGCCAAACACTCTTTGGGCTCTGGGTGTTTTGGGCTTTATCCTCACAAGGATTTCTCTCTCAAACTCTTCGGAGGTGGGTTGCTCTCAACGACAAAAGCCGTGCACTAACTCTGAGCAGCCACCAATTTATGGTGTAGGGGGTGTGGCCGGTGACTATCTCCCAGCTTCAGTTCAGACGGACGGCACCCCAAGACCACGGTACAGGTCACACAGGGCGACGGATCGGAGGTGGGCTGCTCGACACAGCCGGGGCAGCTCATCAGATGGCGATTTAGATCAGAGCGGCGGGTCAGTAGCTCCGAGGCGGGTCATGGCAATGACTCAGGGTAAAAATCTCCTGACACTCGGCAACGGCGCCGGGTCATAACTAACCTGACCTCGTTTGCTTGAAGAACTATTCCATGATATTGACTTGTCTGAACCCAGTACGTAGCTTTGGTGATTTTCGTCAGCTGATCTGCTCTCGGATTCGATTTGTAAAAGCGGCAACTCATCGCGCGGCAAAGAGCTCAAAGCAGAGACGAGGCGGGTCAACCCAGGCGTCGACTCCTCTGGGTCATAGAGGTTATGGAAAATCCCATCCTTCAGACCGACGGCGACTTAGTAATAGCGGCGCTCCCCCATCGAATTTGACTCAGAAAATCTTGAATCGCACGGGGGCTCGCGGTGGCAGCGGGCCCTCTCCTGGAGATGTGATGAAGCGCCGGCGGTTCACGGTCAACCAATCGGGTCAACTCTGTTGACAAACAATTTCTAATCTTAATCAAAGCTGATGTAGATCCTTTCAAAGCTGACTTTTTTTTCATCTGGAAATTTGGCAAACTTCTCAAAATCTTAATTGGGATCCCTCCAAGAACTCAACACCACCGTGCGCGAGCCCCACAATGGGCGCCAACTGTCGTGGAATTGTCACGGCAGATGTCCTTAGTGTCAAGACTTAGTCATGAGGCCAACGCATTTATGTGGTAGCTTGAGAGGGGTTGGGCGGAATCAAGAAACGCAACATAAAACAAGGATTTAGACAGCTTCGGGCCCCAGAAAACATCATCCAGTAATAACCCTACATGTTGTTTGTGTCTAGGTATGATCATGAGGGAGTCGCCGGTAAGCCGGCTCTTTGTGTCTAGCCCTAGAGATTGTTTCTTCTTGCCTGTCCCTCTTGGGGAGCCCTGCCCCTCCTTATATAAGTTGGAGGGGCGGGTTACATGTAGAGTCTATCTCGGACTAAGACTTAAACTATTCCGACTTCTCATCACGGGCTTCTTTAACGTCTTGGGCTTCTTACAATCTGGCTTACAATCTGGCTTACGGTCTGACTTACGATCTGGCTTACGGTCTGGCTTACGATCTGACTTACCATCTGGCTTACCGTCTGGCTTAACATCTGTCGGGTTACATGACTGTGCCTGCCGGGTTACATGACTATGTCTGCCGGGTTACATGACTGTGTCTGCCAGGTTAACCTGCTTAACTGTTCTCGCCGGCTTATAGTCTGTCGGGTCACCAATGAAACATCAAGTCCCAGCCGGGTCATATCTCCGACCGGGTTACACCGCAGGGTATATCCCCGACACCAAGTAAATATTAAAGGAGACTCAAACATCTAAGGCTGGGGATGCCCCGGAAAGCATCCCATCTTTCTTCAACAAGTATCGGTATGTTTTCGTCTTTGTTTCGTTCACGTGATATGTGTAAATCTTGGAGCGCCTTTTGCTCTTAATTTTTACTTTTCTTTTATGCACCATGATGGTATGAGATAGTCCATGGTTGATTTATAGAATGCTCATTGCACTTCACTTATATCTTTTAAGTGTGGCTTTATAGAATGCTTCATGTGCTTCACTTATATCATTTGAAGTTTGGATTACCTGTTTCTCTTCACATAGAAAACCGTTGTTTGTAGATTGTTCTTTTGCTTCACTTATATTTATTAGAGCATGATCTTTTTTAGAAAGAATTAAACTCTCATGCTTCACTTATATCTATTTAGGGAGTCAAAAGGAATTGGTCAATTGCATGGTTAGTCATAAAATCCTACATAAAACTTATGGATTACTGAATATGATATGTTTGATTCGTTGCAATAGTTTTGCGATATAGAGATGGTAATATGTGGGAGGTACTAGTAAACGGTTGTGGTTAGTAGGAATATTGGTGTTAAGGTTTGTGATTCCCGAAGCATGCATGTATAATCTCTCATTATGCTATGAAGTTGGAGCATGATTTATTATTGATTGTCTTCCTTATGAGTGGCGATCGGGAATGAGCGATGGTCTTTTCCTACCAATATATCCGCCTAGGGGCATGCGTAGTAGTACTTTGCTTCGAGGGTTAATAAACTTTTGCAATAAGTACATGGGTTCTTTATAACTAATGCGAGTCCATGGATTATACGCACTCTTACCTTTCCGCAATTTGCTAGCCTCTGCGGTACCGTGCATTGCCCTTTCTCACCTCGAGAGTCGGTGCAAACTTCGCAGGTGCATCCAAACCCTATGATATGATACGCTCTATCACACATAAGCCTTAATATATCTTCCTGAAAACAGCCACCATACCTACCTACTATGGCCCTTCCATAGCCATTTCGAGATATATTGCCATGCAACTTCCACCGCTTCCGTTTTGATGACTTGAGCATTCATTGTCATATTGCTTTGCATGATCATATAGCTGACATAGCAGTTGTGGCTCAGCCACCGTTCATCGTTTTTCATACATGTTACGCTAGATCATTACACATCCTGGTACACTACCAGAGGCATTCATATAGAGTCATACTTTGTGTCGGTGCAACAAACCCTGGGTCCGTTGCCCAGACTGTGCACATGCACGAGAACAAGATTACAGCACCAAGAACAGCGCAAGCAATCAGCTCCTCGAAGGACCAACATGTGGCACAAGGAGACTAAGACCAGCCAGAAAGCGGGATACCGCTAAGGAAGAAACCTCCCTTGCCGGTCAGGCGAGCCTGGCAAGGACGGAATCACCCCCGGAAGCAAACCTCCAGGTCGTCCCGACAGGCGTGCCGGGACTCGCGAGGGCCGAACCACCTCACCGAGCCACCTCACCACGACGCATGTCGTCGATCGGTGCGGTGTCAAGCTCCAAAGTGACTACGTGGCTTCTATTTGCCACATGGGGCCACTTCCTACAGAAAATGCCTCCAAATGACACCCGTCCTGCGACGTGTCGAGCGAGCAGGTGGGAAGCTGGCAGAATAGCCCGGCAAGGCCTGTCGGGCAAGCTATGATGTGACGTTAAGCGGTGCATTTCATGAGCTCTGTCAAGCCTGCAGAGTTATATATGATAGCACTATTTGCTATCTAATCAGTACATAATGACTGATTTGCCACTGTGGTGACCCCTTTATCTATAAAAGGAGGCCCAAGGCAACCGTAGAAATGGTTGGTCGGTTGACTGGCTTATCCACCCCCGCATACTCATACGCACGTAACCATTTTGCCTCGAGGCAACTCTGTCAGGCAAAGCGTGTTGCGCTCAACACCATTTTTCCACCATTATCCACCAAAGCAGGAGTAGGGTTTTACGCCTCATGGCGGCCCGAACCTGGGTAAAGACTGCACGTGTGATCTCTGTTGTGCTGCTCTACGCCCCTCTGCTCTTTGTGCAATGTGACATCCCCCCACCGAACCAGCAAGAGACTCTTGGTCCCATAGGTGGATGTGGTTTCCCGCAACATCTTTGGCGCGCCAGGAAGGGGGATCACTTGCGCGAACCTGAGAGCGTAAGCAGCGCGTCATCTTCATCGCCATCTTCATCATCTTGCGGCTCCATCGACTATGGTGCCCAAAAATAAGCCCGGTGCTACAGCTCACTCGTCCACCTCGAAGGCTCCGCCACCCGCGGCCGCCGATGCCGCGGGGGATGTGGAGGCCCACGAGGATGTGGACGTTGCGGGGGACGCGGTCGACGCGGGCGGCGGCGTCACCACCTCCGCGACCGAAACAGGAGCGGGAGGCACCGGAGGAGAGCAACATCAGCAACACCCCAGCGGCCATGCTCCATAAGGTACGGGCGAAGAGGTTGCTCCAACTATACCTCTTCCTCTCGCCGAAGGGCACAACCGCAGTGGTGACACTCGGACTAGGGCGAATCGCCGCCCTCCAGCCGCCCCCGCCACGGGTGCGACCGCGGGGCGTGCACCTTCCCTAGGACGGGATGACCCAGTCGTTGTGCCCAATGGATTCGCTGGCCCTCAAGCGCCTTCATTGCGTCCCCGTGCCATCCAAGTGGCTGGCTCACAGCAGCAGGGGCGCGACGCCGTCGCCGCTGGCAACGTCAGAAGTCGGGCGACAATACGATCTACATCATCATCGCCAATGCCGAGCACCGCTACGGAGGCTATGCCATGCGCCCAGTTGCTGCTGAGGTTTCCACCGGCGGCCGATCGGATGGATGAGTAGAGAGCCACCATTCAGAGTCTGATTGGCTTCGCCGAGGCTGGGGGCTCACAGCGGGCTGGTCCGTCACGGCCTCCCCAAGCAACGACAACAGCTCGCGCTGCTGGCCGTACAGAAGGGGTCACCTCCATGGTGCAATCCCCACCGCGGCAACCAGCACGGGCGCGGCAGAATCAAGAACTCGATGACGTCTCGATGGCCTCTTCTGACCCTCGAGCGCGTCCAGGCCAAGGGCAAGCACCGGAGGTCAGGCAGAGGGGAGACGTGCACATCATTGTCTAGCAACGCCGCGACAACCATCGCTGGACCAATGAGTGCGATAGTCCCGACGTCGACGAGCCTGCGCTCGAGGACGGCGGGTGCCTGCCTTTCGAGGTTGGGTGCCCTGCCTTTACTTGTGAGGTGCAGCAAGTCCGTTGGCCATCTGCTCGTGCGTTCAAGCCAGAGATACCAGAGAAGTATGATGGAAGGCTTAACCCGACAGAGTTCTTCAGCATCTACACCATCGTTGTTCAGGCTCCGGAGGAAGAGATGTGAAGGTGTTTGCCAACTACTTCCCTTTGGCACTCAAGTCCAACGCGAGGTCTTGGCTGATGCACCTACCGGAGAACTCCACTTCGTCATGGGCTGACCTATGCCATGAGTTCCTTGGCGCCTTCACAAGCGGCCATCAAGAACCAGGACGGCCCAGCGACTTGCAGCTTCTCCAGCAAAAAGAAGTAGGGACCCTCCGCAAGTACTTGCGGAGATTCAGCAGAGCTCACAGAAATATCCCAAATATCCATCCAGAGGCTGTGATAGCTGCCTTCCAGTCCAATGTGCGCAACCACAAGATTCGTTCCAAGATGAATGTGCGGTTGCCCAATACTGTGAAGGAGATTTACACCTTGGTGGACAAGTGTGCTCGGATGGAGGAGGGAAGGAAACTACCCGGAGAATAGGATTGCATCAACATCAACTCAGAGGATGACGATGAATCCACCAGTCAGAAGAAGAGCAAGAATCGCAACAAGAGGCGCAAGGATAAGGCAGTGATGACCGTCGAAGGATCGGGCACGCCCAGTACCGGCACGAAGGCCAAAGCCGAAGCCCCCGACAAGGGCTGACTGCCGGGAGGCTGCGACTGCCGAGAAGGCTAGGAAAGGTGATGGCCCGTACTGCAAGATCCATCGGACCAAGGGTCACGATCTCCAAGAGTCATCAGGTTGAGCAGCTAGTCAAGAGGCAAAGAGCTGAGTATGAGAAGCGAGACAAGGAAAAAGGTCAGAATGGCACTGGTGGTAAGGGCTGGGGCGGTGAAGCAAATCGTCCTGGCAAGGCCTTTCTGATCCAAGGAAAACCCGCCACGGGCCGAGAGAAGGAAGTTTGAAATGATGAGAGTGATGGAGGGGATGAAGAGGAAACCAGTGAGCAGGAGTTTCAGAAGGCCACTGACGCCCTGTGCATTGACGGGGGTGCATCTTTGCACTCCTCTCACCGCCAACTTAAACGGTGGGCGCGAGAGGTCAATGTCGTGGAGCCAGCATCAAAGGCTCAGAAGCCGCTCAAATGGTCATGCACGTCCATTATCTTTGCGAACAGGACCATCCTGACCGCACCACCGCGGTAGGATGTCTACCGTTGTTGGTCTCTCCAACAATTCGAAAGTCACAAAGATGTTGGTAGACGGCGGGGCCGTGTTGAATCTGATTTCCCCAAAGGTTATCAGCAAGCTTCAGATAGCAGAGGAGGATCTGAAGGTCACAGGCACATTTCAAGGAGTTAATCCCGGCAGGAGTCATCCTAAGGGAAAGATCACGTTGCGAGTGACATTTGAGGGAGAATTGAACTATCGGACTAAGAAGGTCGTGTTTGGTGTGGTCGACCTCCCCCTGCCATACAATGGGATTCTTGGACGCCCAGCTCTGGCAAAATTCATGGCAGCATCCCATTATGCCTACAACAGCCTGAAGATGCCAGGGCCGGTATGAGTCATTTCCATCCCGTCAGACGAGAAGGGCGCCATCATTTGCGTGGATAAGATGTACCTGGACGCAGTCGCGGCAAAGGCCACGGCAGCATCAGTTCCCGCCAAGGAAAGGAAAGGAAAGAAGAAGGATAGCAGGAACGCCACCAAGGAATCCGGGAAGCGTGCTTCTTCGGAGTGTGCTACGCCTGTTGATGACTTGCCGGAGAGTTCCAACAGCAAGAGATCCAAGGTCGCGGCACCACATGTGAAGGAAGTCCCGGCAGGGCTGGCTGGCGTTGGTGGTACCTTCACCATCAGCGCCACCCTTGATGACAAATAGGAAACCACGCTCGTTGCCTTCCTGCGGGCGAATATCGATGTGTTTGCCTGGCAACCATCCTATATCCCCGGTGTTCCCAGGGAGGTAATCAAGCATCACCTTGCTATCTGCCCACATGCCCAACTCGTCAAGCAGAAAGTTCGAAAGTAGGCCTTGGAGAGGCAGTAGTTCATTGCCGAAGAGATCAAGAAGCTTGAGGCAGCTGGTCTGGTCATAGGAGTACTGCATCCGACATGGTTGGCAAACCAAGTAGTTGTGCATAAGGCTAACGGGAAATGGAGACTTTGCAGAGATTTCACAGATCTCAACAAGGCTTGCCCGAAGGACCCATTTCCTTTGTCGTGCATCGATCAGATCATCCTCGGCATAGAAGACCAATTCGGGGGCTACTGACGGTGTCCTGGATAAGGGGGTACTAACCTAATCGGCCGTTTCTCCTCGGGTTGGGCCGATGAGCCTTCATTCGTGATCAAGATGGACTCCGGAGGTCGTACGCAGGAGGCGTGATCAAGACTGCCTCTCCCGAAGACTTGACGTATACTCCAAGATCTCTGTCGCCGCCTAGCTCCTAGCTACCGACCTTGTAACCCTAGGTACCCTCCCTGGCATGTATATAAGCCATAGGATTTAGCCCGTAGAGGACACATCAACACAACATCATTCACCTAGCCCTAGAGTTAGACCACACATTACGATCTTGAGGTAAATCAACTCTATACTTGATACATCTTCATCAATATAAACAAGAGCAGGACGTAGGGTTTTACCTTCATCAAAAGGGCCCGAACTTGGGTAAACATTGTCTCCTTCATTCCTGTTACCCTCGATTTGTGATCCACAGCTCGGGACCCCCTACCGCAAGGTTTGTCGGTTTTGACACTGACAGCTTCCAATTAGAAAAGTTTGTACCATCAAAATATAGACCTCTGCGGTGATAATTTTCCCTCACTAGACGACATACTCTCCTCGGTGGTTAAATCAAGGACATCGATAACAACCGAACATTTGGTCTGGGAGCACCCCAGACCGAACGTTTCGTTCGGGATGGAAGAGGCATCGACCGAACAATTTGTTCGGGAGGAGAACGCCCCAGCCCGAACGCCCCACCCACCGGGCCTTACAGTCCTTTTTCTTGTGAAAGGAAAAACAAAAAATAAAGCCCGTGTATGACTAGTAAAAAGCCCAGTTTTTCTGTGACTAATAAACACTAGTCTTTTGCACGACAAAGTTGCCATGGACTTTTGCCATTCTATGAAAGAAACTTCCATGTTCAAGTTTATGTTTTAAAAAATGGTACAAAAAAAGAATAAGTCATGGCAACCTGCATCTCTACAGTACAAAAAGATGCCATCACTACGAAGTTTACAAAAAAAGAAAGAAGTTATGTTCGTACATGTAAAAATTGTTTTGAAAGAACAAATTTATTCCTTGTACTATTAATGAACTAATGAACTAAAAGTTGTTTTGAAACTAATAAGTCATGGCAACTAAAAATTGTTTTTTCCATGTACTATTAATGAACTAAAGATATCGTACATGTAATCCCCATGGCAAAACAAATTTCAAAGAATCAAAACTTTTTGCCATGGAAAAAACAATTTTGAAAGAACAAACTTGTCGTGTTCTCAAACTAATGGTCATGACTCATGTCAAACATTCTTTGGATGGACATGGCAAAAAGACAAAATGAACCATGGCAAAAATGCATTTAGTTGCCATGAAAAAAAAATACATTTATAAACAATACTGATTTTATATGCCATGGCAAGTTTGCCATGTTTTTGAACATATTAGGTTGCCATGTTTTTGAACATCATTAGTTTCTCATGTTTTTGAATATTTTAAAATGCCATGGCAAATTTGCAATATTTTTTAACATCTACAAAGTTTGCCATATTTTTAAACACCTATAACTTTGCCATGGCAAGTTTGCATGTTTTTGAACATGTTAACTAAAAAAGTTTGCCATGGCATAAAATGGAGTAAAATTTGCCATGGCAAAAAAGGTTTAAATTAAAAAATGTCATGGTTACACAACTATATTTAAGATGCTACATAGTAAAATTTGCCATAATATTTAAATTAAAATTGCCATGGCAACTTAAACTAAAATTTACCATGTGAAATAAAAGTATTCTTGCCATGGCAAAAAATGGTGTTAAATTTGCCATGGCGAAAGTGAAGTAAAAAATTTGCCATGACAAAAAATGGACTAATTTTACCATGGAAAAAATGGAGTACTTTTGCCATGGAATAAATTAAAAAATGTCATGGCTATACAAGTACTGCCGTGATATGTAAATTTGCCGTCATATTTAAAACAAAATTGCCATGCTCTTTAAAATAAATTTGTCATGGCAACATAAACTAAAAATTGCCGTGTGAATAAAAGCATTTTTGCCATGGCAACTTAAAGTAAAATTTGCCATGGCAACATAAACTAAAATTTGCCGTGTGAATAAAACTATTGAGTAAAATTTGCCAAACAAGGGCATGACAGAGGCTGTGGATGTTCTTAACATTCAGAAAAATAAATTAAAAAATAAAATATGTAACCAATGCCACCGCTTGAATTAATTTGTAAAATACATAGACTGTAAAATGTTGTGAAATTATTGACATGATTCTTAGAGATAAAAAAATTGTATGCTGATAATTTCAGGCATTCATGCATGTGTGGTTGGTAATTGTAGGCATTCACGTACAGGATGGTTCGGAAGCATTTAGAGGGAAGCATTTCACCTTCAAAGGATTTAGAGGGAAGCATTTCACCTTCAAAACCTATTTCCTGACGCTGCGCGGTCCTGATCCAGAGGAGCAGCGCCTCACACACCCGAGCCTCGTGCAGCTCGTCTCCCTTGAGCTCGCACCCGAGCTTCGTGCAGCCTTCCGCGCGCGGCCCTCCGAGCTCGCTGCCTGCCATCGACTGGACCTAGCCAAGCATCGCGCCCGCCGCCCCTGTGATGTATACCTACTTTCGAGCAATTCATAGTGAAAACCATAATCTGAGAAAATTCATAGTAAAAGTGAATATCAATTTCCCATGGCCTGAAAAGATTCATAGCAAAAATGAGGCAAATTTGCCATGGCAACTATTTACTAAAACAAAAGATGGTAGCTAAAATTTGTTGATGCCAAAAAATTGATGACAATTTGCTATGTTGCTACATAAGTACAAAATGCAGCAGCAACCAAACTAGTCAATCAAAAATACAAAACTCAAACATACTTTTAAACCATGGTGATAGATTCACGTTTACACAAAAGTTACCATGGCAATAAAGATGAATTTGCCATCGTTTATGGACATCATGAACACGGACAGAGATAAAATTGCCGTGATGGTGTGCAACTATTACAAAGATTTCTAAAAAATTGCCGTGATGATGTGTGAACTCGGTACTCATAGCAACTTAGACCAATCACCAAAGCAAAACACTGCATATGATCTAGAGGGAAAACAGAAGCAATCACAAAAAACGGAGATAGCATGCATACCACAGGAGCAGCCGCAGCTTCTGTTCGCTCGACTGTGTGGGAATCAGAAGACGAAGCCGCCAACCTCTCAAGATCATGTCCGAGCAGCAGCTCCTCCTCTAGCACGCCGCCTACGCGAGCACTATCAGCTCCTCCGGTGGAGGGCACTGGCCCATTGACTGCAGTCAACTGTCGATGCACGAAACCACGACAGTCCCGGCGCGTCATGCTTGTGTGAGGCAAAAACGGTGGAGATGGAGCTCCAGGACGGAATCCGCGATGTAGCCGGCCGTCGCGAGCAGCGCCGCGCGCACCTGCAACCCCGCCATGGTTGTCGCTTGTTGGATCGCCGCCGGAGCCGAAGGAGACTCCTCTCGCACGGCGACCAAGGGGATCGCCGCCGGAGCCTAAGGGGGCTCCTCTCGCAACGGTGACGATGGGGATCACCGCCGGCTCCGCAGATGCAGTGCATGAGCTCCTCCTCTCCTCGCATGGCGACGAATGGGAACGCCGCCGGCCATTACGCGCAGCCGCCGCACACCGCGGTGACCCCTCCAAGGCTACCGGCTGTTGGACCCAGCTCAGCTGCCTCCACCGCTGGCAACAGGGCCAGCCATCGCCGGAGAACCGCCTGGGATGGAGAGAGGTTCGGACGCGGGTTGTGTGTGGGGAAGGAAGAGGACGAGGGGATAGCGACAGCTATGCACACAATAAATGATGGACGACGCACAGACGATGGTAAAATCTGGCCGTACATATGTATAACAGGCGCCGGCCGCTCGATTGATTTATCGTGCATAGATCGTCCGTTTATATCGTGCATGGAGCAGTTTCGGGGATAGCGACAGCTATGCACACGATAAATGATGGACGACGCACAGACGATGGTAAAATCTGGCCGTACATACGTATAACTGAACAGGGCGCCGGCCGCTGGATTGATTTAACGTGCATAGATCATCCATTTATGTCATGCATGGAGCAGTTTCGGGGATAGCGACAGCTATGCACACGATAAATGATGGACGACGCACAGACGATGGTAAAATCTGGCCGTATATACGTATAACTGAACAGGGCGCCGGCCGCTGGATTAATTTATCGTGCATAGATCGTTCGTTTATGTCGTGCATGGAGCAGTTTCGGGGATAGCAACAGCTATGCACACGATAAATGATGGACGACGCACAGACGATGGTAAAATCTGGCCGTACATACGTATAACTGAACAGGGCGCCGGCCGCTGGATTGATTTATCGTGCATAGATCGTCCGTTTATGTCGTGCATGGAGCAGTTTCGGGGATAGCGACAGTATGCACACGATAAATGATGGACGACGCACAGACGATGGTAGAATCTGGCCGTACATACGTATAACTGAACAGGGCGCCGGCCGCTGGATTGATTTATCGTGCATAGATCGTCCGTTTATGTCGTGCATGGAGCAGTTTCGGGGATAGCGACAGTATGCACACGATAAATGATGGACGACGCACAGACGATGGTAAAATCTGGCCGTACATACGTATAACTGAACAGGGCGCCGGCCGCTGGATTGATTTATCGTGCATAGATCGTCCGTTTATGTCGTGCATGGAGCAGTTTCGGGGATAGCGACAGCTATGCACACGATAAATGATGGACGACGCACATACGATGGTAAAATCTGGCCGTACATACGTATAACTGAACAGGGCGCCGGCCGCTGGATTGATTTATCGTGCATAGATCGTCCGTTTATGTCGTGCATGGAGCAGTTTCGGGGATAGCGACAGCTATGCACACGATAAATGATGGACGACGCACATACGATGGTAAAATCTGGCCGTACATACGTATAACTGAACAGGGCGCCGGCCGCTGGATTGATTTATCGTGCATAGATCGTCCGTTTATGTCGTGCATGGAGCAGTTTCGGGGATAGCGACAGCTATGCACACGATAAATGATGGACGACGCACATACGATGGTAAAATCTGGCCGTACATACGTATAACTGAACAGGGCGCCGGCCGCTGGATTGATTTATCGTGTATAGATCGTCCGTTTATGTAGTGCATGGAGCAGTTTCGATAGCGACATGAGTGAGACTGTTTGGGAAAGGTTTTACACCGGACGACCGGCCGGTCCCGTGCGCATCGTGCCATTAGCTTTGGAATCGTGCGCCTGGCGACCCTCGCGTTGTACATAGGTAGGCCCACGCATCATTTTTTTCCCACGCAACCTTATCTTCTCCACGACGCTCATCCTCATCCGTTCTTTTCTTTTCTCGTAGCCTCTTTTCTTCCCCGCAGCGACTAACAGTCAACAGAGGCTGGCTAAGCTCGGAACGACCCAAAGATGACCGGCGGCGTTGTGTTGGGAGAAGGCCGGGCCGGCGAGGCTGGCGAGGAGGAGCTGCGTTTTCCGAGGTTCTGCAACCGGCGATGGAGGAAGCTAGCACCGGCAACCTTTTTGCTGCAATCATTCATAATTAGCACAAGCCCGTGACGGCAATGATATCGTTCTTGCTACAGCCATCGCTGATTTTTGCTACCATCGACGATTTTTTTGCTACATCCATTACGACTTAGCTCGCGACCCCTGACGACCAAATAATGCTTTTTGCTGCAACCACATCTGAATTTTGCTACTACCGGGCGATGTTTTTGCTACATCCTTTGTTCACGGATGGTGCCTCGCTGGCCATCAGTATGGCGACTAAATATGCTACAACCGGGGGAGCCGATGAAGTGTGACCGGCGACGACGGTGTTGCGTTTACTGCAACCCGCAGCGAGAAAGCTACCACCAGCGACCGTATGTGCTGCAACCGGCGACGGCGAAGTATGGCCGTCGACGACGCCATAATTTGCTACAACCGGCACCACCGACGATGTGCTGCAACTGGCGCCGGCGACGGTGAAATATGGCCGTCGACGATGGCGCTGTGATTTGCTGCAACCAGCACCAACGGCGATGTGCTGCAACTGGCGTCGACGCCGGCGAGGCCACAACTAGAGAGGAATGCTTCGACCCGTGGTCAATTTTGCTGGAACCGGCAGTGCAGTTTGCTTCATAGGGGCAGACCCACACGGAGCGGCGAGTGGCCCGACGAGCTGTGCCGGCGAGCGTCGACGCCGGCGAGGCCACAACTAGTGAGGAATGCTTCAACCCGTGGTCAATTTTGCTGGAACCGGCAGTGCGGTTTGCTTTATAGGGGAGCGGCGAGCGGCCCGACGAGCTGTGCCGGCGAGCGGCGGCGGCGGCGAGCCGGCGAGCTGCGCGAGGGAGCTTCAGGAGAGAGACTGCAGGGGGAGCCGACAGAAGCAAGCATGTGCAGGGAAAGAAGACGACATGTGCGAGATGCAGGCTGAGGCGAATCGTGCGGCTGCTAGCGCATGCATCTGGCGGCTGCGAGTTGACCGGCCCAATTTGGGCCGGTCGACCGGCGCAGAGTACTGCCCTTTCTGTTTTCCCCGAACGATGTTGCTCGCTGACGTGGCTCGGGTCCACTGCTTTAAGATCTGTAATCAAATCCAACGGCGGAAAGGACATTCGGACCCAAATTCTAAAATACCGTTCATTCGGGAGTTATTGATTCCGTAAATCAATGCAATGCAAACCAAACCTCTGATACTAAGTAGGTCTAGGGGGGTTAGACTACTTGACCAAGTAAAAACCTAGCATTTTCCAAATTTTATTTCTTGGTAGATTTTAGCAATTCACACAAGTCAAGTAACACCCTACACATGCAAGTCTAGATAGTAGGTAGTGGAAAGTAAAGACTTTGCATATGAATGTAAAAGCGGGGGATTGTATAAATCAAACGCAATGAAGACACGAAGATTTTTGGCATGGTTTCCATAGGTGGTGCTATCGTACATTCATGTTGACGGAGACTTCGACCCACGGATGGTAACGGATGCACGAGTCCACTGAGGCCTCCACCCACTAAGGGTCCACAAAAAGCAACTTTGTCTATGCCATCATGGCTTACGCCCACGAAGGACTAGCCTGACTCGGATAAATCTTCACGAAGTAGGCGATCTCCTTGCCCTTACAAACTCTTTGGTTCAACTCCACAAGCTTTGGAGGTTCCCAAGTGACACCTAACCAATCTAGAAGACACCATCCTCCAAAAAGTAATAGATGTTGTTATTAATGATGAACTCCTTGCTCTTCTGCTTCAAAAGATAGTCTTCTCAACACTCAAACACTCTCTCACAGATTTGGCTTGGTGGTGGGAAAAGGATTGGAGTGGACGTCAAATTGAGGGGCGCTAGAAATTAAGGATCAAATGGTTGGAGTGGAATCCGTTGATCTCAACACAAGTGTGAGTGGTTCTTTCTCAGAAAAACGATATGAAAGTGGTAGCTTCGTCCAGGTTGCCCTCTCTCAGAGTAGGTGGTGTGGGTGGGGTATATATAACCATCGCAAAATATCCAACGGTTACACACCTTTATGCACAGCTGGGTGGGACTAGGTGAAACTACTCGGTGAGACTGACTAGCGTAAAAGGTTTGAACTTTAGGCATTTTGATGAGCCCAGATGAAACAACTTGGATGGACTTATTGATGATGACCTAAGCAGTTTTCACATTTCGGTGACACCGATCGAATCGACTTGGAAATTCCGAGATAGACCAAGTCACTAGGGTTTAGGTAGTGCCTCTATCAAATGTATCTCGATGGGTCCGGATAGAATTGTTTCGAACCGAGATTAACTTTGATGTTTTGGTCAGATAAAAATGTGAGGGTGTGGTTGAGGGGTTTTGGAGCAATATCTCTAAGCACTTGAGCAAATGACTCATGATCAAAATTCCATCCCTTTTTAATACTATTGGCTTTTCTATGAATTCAATGTGATCTTGAATCACTTAACCAAAAATATAGAGTCTTGAAGATTTTGTCAATCTATCTCCTTTGCATTTTGAGGGCTCCATAATCACATCTCATTGCCATACCTAATTAAGCTTTCCTGAAATATTCTTTGAATACGCATCAGTTCAATGATGATGTATATGTTGTTATGAATTACCAAAACAATCCAGGGATTACTTGCACTTTCAGCTTGTGTCAGGCCTAGACCCTTAAAGTTGTGACACTAACACTCCACGGCTTGGTGTTTGCAGTTGTCAGGCCTAGACCCTTAAAGTTGTGACACTAGACCCTAAAAGTTGTGACACTGACACTCCACGGCTTGGTGTTTGCAGTTGTCAGGCCTAGACCCTTAAAGTTGTGACACTGACACTCCACGGCTAGGTGTTTGCAGTGGTGGAACCATGTCTGTGCTTTAGGATAAAAAAAATTGAGTATCTTAACGGCAAAAGTATGAACTTTCTTTAGAGTGTGTACTAGTTTATTATAGCAGTATTTGAATGAAACCAATACTAAGACGAAATGTGGAAGGTTGAAGATTTTTTATATATAAATCTTTTCTAACACAGTACAGACGCAAGCGCTCATGTACACGCGCATTGACCCACCCATATGAACGCACGTATGCAAACCCTACACTTACACATATAGCACCTTTGAAAGACTGGGCCGGCATATCATCTTAAAATTTACAAAGTCACTATAGGCACCTCATCATCGACGGAAACGTCTTCTTTCACTGAATGCACATCGCCAGAAATTCTGAAATAAATCCAAGAATAAATGCGAGCACCAGGATTTGAACTCGAACTGGGAATACCACAGTCCCTCTAACCATCCAACCACATGTTGGTTCGCTTTTTATATAAATCTTGTGTGTGAGCTATACCATGTTATTTCCTAAAATGGAAGTTTTCAGAATTTGAGTGCAATTATATATATTTTGACTCATAATAAGCGCATTGTTTTACTTTTTTGGCAACATACAGACTCAATTTTGTACTTGTGTGCATTCCACTTAAATTCACATATGTTGATTTCAACGTGCGTGCACGTGCATCAGTGTCTCTAAATTGGATCGCCTAGGCGTGCCGTCCATATTAGCCCATACATGGAAAGAGAAACAAACTTGATTCCATTGTTCATCACGCAGCTCATTGAGCCACTGTCATCAAGAGAGCAAACAGCAGAAATTGTCTAGTTCCAGCCCGGTCGAATTTACTTGGCAAAACCAGATTCTCATCATGCATGTTTCATTCATCAAATCTACAGGATTCGTAACTGAAACTCCCACCAGAAATACAGCTTGGCCTTGCCACCGACTTGATCGTCATCACTCTACTCCCCTGAGAAGCAGCAAAACAAGGAGCCAGTCAAAAGCTTGTTTACAGAGACTGCCAAGCCAGTAGTACAGTCTAGAAGACTAAGCCATCAAGGCAAAAACAAACAATTACCCTGATTGGTAAACAACCCCACATGCCACCCTGAAAGTTAATTACACTATGAATAGTTCAGAAACTTTAAATTCTAAATATACTAAATCTAGCTAGGTTTGATTTACCAGGTATTTTTGAATTTTTCTTAACAGTGAAAAGTCAACCAATCGGGACATGACACGTGCTTTAGTGGGGGATCTGGAGGGGTACACATGTGTGTGCAGCTAGCAGTTGACGCTGAGAATTCTAATTCAGTTTCCCATTGGCTGCATGTGTGGGCATGAGGCAGTTTTCATTGGCTCGCATGCGCAGTCTGCATGCAGATGCCGATTTGCCCACGTAATTCTTGGCGTCTTGTGGTTGGCTGTGTATGCTTGCTTCTTCATTGCCGCTTTGTTTTCTTCCTTTCTGATATTTTTTGTCTCCTTTCGTACGTGTATGTCTGCATGGCCTGCAGTGTCTCTGCCAAGTGGGTCTATTTTTCCCGTCGGTCTTGCTTGTTGGATCCGGCTTGCCTGCTCCTTTCCCATACTTCCATCCGTGCTCCCACCTTATCCTACGGTTGTCTTTTTTTTTTCTTTCTAATCTAATCATCTTCCTCCCTGATTTTAAGGGGATGGGGCCAGGTCTTATTTTGTTTCAATCAAATCATGCCACGTATGCGGGAGCATGGATGGGCGCACGCGCGGGGAGCAGGCAAGTCTCGTCCTTGCTGTTGTGGTGGGAGAATGCCACGTTGGTGGTTGTTTCAATTTTATATTCCTTCCACGCCACGTGCACTGTTGTGATGACGGTTGCCGCTTTGTTCGTGCCTTCAGTCGTGCCGTATAGTCGGCTGCCGCTTTTTTCGGCCCTTCCAGCTGTTTCTTTGTTCCGCCGCTTGGTTGTGTTCAATTTGTTCTTTGGTTCGTCCTTGCTTGCTATAAATACGGATAGGCTCTTCCATCCGTCCTCATTTCATTCTTGTTTCTGCTACTTTCGTATTTGTGGCTGCATTTATAGGAATTACATATGGTTCCTCCTGCCGTTGTTCGGTCTGGTCGACGCCGGCGGGGGCGTCCTCCTGGGATCCAGGCGGCCGTCGTTGTTCATGCCATCATCGGCGGCCGCAGCGATGGAGCATGTGCTGTCGAATAGCAAGGTGCGAGGTACCCAGGCCGGCCGGGATGTCCAGCAGGCGAGGTGGGTTTCAACGACCTCATGCGACTCACCGACCAGGCCTTTAGTCGGGCGGAAGTCCAGGCCACGTAGATTTCTCTGGCGAGGCCCTCTTTCCTTCTTCTGCTTCTTTTGTATGTCTTCTTCTCTGCCTGGGTGTCCATTGGCTTCAGGGCGCGACGAGCCGACGACGGCGGCTGCTGGAGGCCTCCGGCCAGTGGTGTGCCAATGGTCGGCGAGCTCCCGAGCCCTCGCGGCCCTCCTCGGCCATGGTGACGACCAGCGCGGGGCACGCACGACTCTGCGGCAGCAAACACAAGGCGACGGAGGGGCTCACGTAGCGCGTCGCGGTGGTGTTGGTAGCTCGCGGGTCGACCGTACGCGGTGGGCGTCGGCAGAGCTTAGTGTGTTTGCGGCGGTGAGCGGCCAGGCGGAGCTCGCGGCATGACGACTGTTTGTTCGTGCGTGTGGTGGCCGGGAGAGCATACGTCGGCGACCGTGCGACCGTGAGTAACCCCGGTTGCAGGCAGCTGCGTCGTCTTGTAGGGCAGACGCGGCATGCTGCAACACAAGGAACTCGCCGACCTCCGGCGGGATCGGTCGGTGAGTAGAGCCGTGCAGATTGCCAGCCTGCCCACGTTCTCGAGTCGGCCGAGCTTGCCGGGAGGGGGCCAGAGATGCTGGTCTCCGCGAGGCCGTTTGCCGCCGTCTCTGTCTCCACCGTCAGCCCGGCGTCATCATCATCGTCTCATCCTCGGCTGGAGCCGCAAAGACAGCCCCATCTAACTCTCTTAACCAACGTGCTCTCGGCAGTTTGTCTCTTGCATTGTGAGGTTGGAGCAGTGGCCGATCTCCGGCGAGAGCGCACCCTGGAGGTTCTTGTTGCCGCCGCTGCGGAGTTTCTCGTGGCTGGCCATCCCGTTGATGGTGGCCTGGATGGCGCGAATGATCTGGTTGTTGTACAATATGAGCTTGCGCAGTGCCGTCAGATTGCCGATGACGTCCGGCCGGGATGGCGGCCAGGCGCTCCAGTTTGCTCGGCAGAACCGAACAGGGGCGCACGAAAACGTTCGATAGAGCATAGACGTCCTGGTCGGTTTCTCCGGGACGGGGGGCACCATGAGCGCCGGCAGGTCGCCAAGCTGCGGTGGGATGTGAAACCTGTTCGCTTCTGAACATGTTTCCGAGTCCCGAACATGTTTGTGCCGGTGAGCACCAGCAGTTTCAGCGTGGCGTCCAGGGCCGCCGACAAGTCATCGGGAACGCCGCCCGGCAGGTCAATGAATTGCAGGCTCAGCTACGTCCACCGACACAACGACTTGTCTGTCGGGTTCCAGTGCCGCTATGGCCGCCTAGCGTGCGCCGCGGCCTGCGCGTCCATGGCGAGGGCATCGCACTTGCACGCACATGGCGACCGCGCAGCACAGCAGCAACTGCGGCGCCACGTACCCCTCCCCCGTCTACAACCGCCCATGTCAGGATTGAGGAGGCATGTGTGTACGACTAATGAAGCTACTACAACGGATTGACACCGCACTGTCCTTCCAGGTACCGCCGCAAGGACGATAGATAGCTGGCGCGGCGGCTTAGCTGCACATGCCGGTGTGTCACAGACTCAAATTCAGAAGGAACACAAACAAATCTTGGTTCTTGTTGAAACTTTGGAAGCATAGATAGATGGATAATAACACAGCACTTGCGCCTCGCAGCTTTTAATTAGGTGGCGAGGTTTACTCACTCAAGACTCGCAACCTGGTTTAGCAAAGGAGGAAGAGAAAGATCAGTAGGTGGAGATGGACGTAGCAAGCAGCGGCAAATAAGCAGTGGTGGAGCAAACCCAAAGATCAGTAGGTGGAAATGGCGGATTAGGTGGCGGCGAGCAGCCGTGGAGCCGTGCTAAATTTAACCAACCCGAAGAGTTTAAGCCGCTGACATTGTAAAGTGGCAGCGGAAGGTGGAGGTGAATGAGTGTGTCTCATTCTCATGTGTCTGCACTCTGCAGAATCTCCGGATCCCCTGTCACCCCCTCCTTGTGCTTAGCATATTTATTCCATCCAATGCAGTGCCATAACCAATTGATTAATGATCCCCAGTTTTTTTACCAGTTTATGTATGTCTGGTGATAATTAAGAGCGTTGCAAGCCTGATCTCAGCAATCTGGTTTCAATTATCACAGGAAAAAAGATGTGCTGCTTAAGTGAGTAGTATTTTTCAACTATGTTCTTCAAAGAATAAATTGATGATGAGCCTGCAAGCAATAACAATAAAAACTGTTGTTATAGCTAAAGCAGGGCAATTGCAACAACAAAAAACTCTATTTATTGTGGCAAGTAGTAACCAATACTTTCGCACGTAAATGACACACGTTGACAAGACTTGACACGCAGAACTACAGCTAATACACACCTTTCGTTCCTGAAAAAATGAATGAATGAATAACAACATAAGTACCAACCAATCAAACAACAAAGTGGTCAACACATAAGCCTTTCTCTACCACACACAAATCTCAATGAAACAAGCCAACAATGCGTGACCTGTGCCGCACATACCACCCCATGTATGCAAAAATAAGTATAATTGCTGAGAAAGCAAAAAGAGTATTTGTTGCCCATAACAATAAGTGTGTTTCCGCCAAGAGAGAAGAGAGGTTCAAGCCAAATCAAATCACAATCCATATAACAACACCGTATCGACAGGCGCGGCGGGATAGGCTAGTTAACCAAACAACGTCCTTACCACTTAATCAATTCTATTCACCAGTCATATCAAGAGAATGGTATCACGTATACTTAAAAGAGTGTAACTAAATGTCAAAAACAACAAATACCAACCATGGCCAAGACATCAAGTGACACATACTCCACAGACATGAAAATATACCCATGGTAGTAGTTACAGTCAAATAATAGAAGCAGGATTTCAGGAAAGCTACCATCAGGGCTTCTTGTTGCAGGCTCTCAAGCACAAGTTGGTGAGGATGGTTAAATAGTCACATAAATTTTACTATAAATAAATAAACAATGCCAATTGATATTTTCAAAGCTTCCTAAACAAACATATCAAAATATTGTCCAACTTGGATCATTACAGATGCCTTCAGCATAACAAAAGTTCTTCAATAGGTAGTCAAAAGGGCATATTGACATTTTTCTGGTGAGGCATGATAAATGCAAACCAATTAATTAAACACATGATGGCCTGGATATATAATAATATGTGGGCATAAAAAAACTAACATGTGCCACTGGTGTTAGAGCAAAGAAGTGAAAAGAAAGAAAGAAATCTAGCCATTGTGCGCTGTTAAATCATATTAGCAGTGATCATGTACGGCAAACAGTAATACAAGATAAGTACAGGGCTCATTTTAGCTTCTTATGCACAAGCATAGAACTCCGTATCAAATATGCCTATACTCGCTAAAGAATTTTCCAAGCCCTTTCCCAAAAAGATTTACAGTATTAATTTAGGCAGCACATGTGGACATTTGTCGGTAAATAAAAAAAAAGTTCAAATGTAGTAGCTTACAAAAGTTCAGGTGTCCAAAGTTTTAATCAAGCTTTTGTTCATTTGTTTGAACAAATAACAAACAAGTCGATGTGTATGATCAATACTGCCTTATGGTACAAGGCCATTTAGTATAACCTATCTTACTGTGCAACTAGGGATGCAATCCAAGGGTGCTAATAAGGAGCAGAAGTGACCAAAGAAAAAGTTAGTGAGTGCTGAGACAAAGTAGATTATGGGAGAACTGTTGTGCCTACATGGTTAATGCAGCAACCACCGGCGAAGGATAAGCCAAATGACTTAATGTGTTTTCTAGATTGAAAATCTGCTTCTGCTGCTTTGCTATGACAACCGAATTGCTGCCAGAAACAACCCCCTCCACCTCCACCTCATAGTAGGTGCGACAAACAATTTGTGCTTTGTCCAGCTTGGCATCTGGACCGGGATCAATGGATCGAATGTCGAAAGAGGAGAATCTACCCTTCCCCATGGAGCACAGCAGCTGGCCCGGGGCAATGCCATTTGATATCACCGGCAACTCTTCAATGGATAGCTCTGTTTTGCCCGTGCCTGAAGTTCCTGGCCGGAAGACCTTAATGTAGTACACTGCAGCTGCGCCTCCCTTCTCTTTGGAGGGGGCAACGAAGCGGTGACCTCCGAGAGGAACCGCCTGGCCGCTGAAAGGCAGGTTATTGCCGTCGACCATCTCCCATTGCTCGGCGTCCACGTCGAAGGAGCAAGTACCTGTACCCTTTTCTTGTTGCACAGAGAGCAGGATGTGAGAGCCAACAACCGCATAGGAGGAGACGCGAACCTCGATCCGGTCGCGGTACTCCAGCGGGTTGATGCGACAGGGGAAGATGGGCGGTGGCGGCAGTCCACGCCACCCGAGATCATCCCCGATGTCGTTGAGGTCGAGGACATGGAACCAGGGCATGAAGTCCCGCCCCGGCACGACGGAGGGGCGGCGGGATAGGGCGTAGAGCTTGCAGCCGTGCGTGATCAGGACGGGATGCATCTTTGAGTAGACGAGGCGGGGGAGGCTGTGCTCGGTGGAGGACTTAGGGGCGTAGAGGGTGGTTCGATCCAGGCCGAGGCCCACGATTCGGGGACCGTACGGCGTCCCCACCGCCGTGAAGGACATTCCGCTTCTGCTGGATCGCAGGCGGCGTGAGGCGCCGCCCGCGGTGACCTCGATGACGGAGTGGGTGGGCTCCTCGTCCCCGTGCTCCACCACCAGGTATATCGGCTGCTTCGCCGAGGTAGTCTCGCTAGGCTCAGAAGATGCCTTCTCCTTCTTCTCCTTCCGTGAGCGAGCGACAGTAATCGCCGCCGAACCGTGCTTATTCGCCCTTCTCCTCTTCTTGAGCTGCGTCATCGGCATCTTTCCTTGGATGCAAATCAGCAAGTAATCCTCCTCTATTTTTCTGCGGCGAACGGGGGAATGAAGAACAGGCCGCGGGCGGCGGCGGCTATATATATGATACACGAATAAGAGAAACCCTAGCTAGCTTCTCGCCTGTTCAGGCCGGCCGGGAACCTGGGCCTAGCCCATATGTGGCGCACCCCGTGGGCCGGTCCGTTACTGGTTTCGGCGATTGTTTTTCCTTTTTTGTGGGTTTTTTTCTTCCTTCAAGCGGTTGCTCCACTACTATTTACAACTACGAGAACCCCCATGCATTGCTACGGGCAAAAGCCGGATGACCATGCATTGCCATGAAATAATAGAAATATACATATTTATCAAATTATTATTTTAATTCAGAAATACGTGTTAAGCATGGTGGCATCTGGTTTCATCAAATAGCGATAAATTCAAACTCTCTTCGGCTTCTTTCTTTCTCGACAGTCTTGGTCTCTCCTAAACCAGAAAATCGCCTGTCACCAAAGAACATATACCATCCATTATTAAATAGGATCAATATCACTCAACATCACACGTCCATGTGTTTCATTATTACTAGGTACACAAAACATGACAATTCCTTATAATGAGCCTCTTGATTTCAGCAATAATAGCACAAAAGAAGAGATCCAACTTCCAAGAGTGTTCTTTATCAATAGCATGACCATTCCATTCTTCGTAGCAACAATCAGCCTGAAAAACCACTGCAAATTGTTTAAGTTCATGTCCAATATTACGCCCAAACTAGTAGAATGCCCATGCGTTGCCACGGGCTTTTGAAATATATTTTGCTGGAGTTATATAAAGACAATGTATGTTAGATTTCACATGTAGAGAAAATATAACATGAGCACAATTGGGTAATAACTGAAGTACACTTCAATTGCAATGTAAATTGATAATAAAAAAAGGCAAATTCACGATGTATACATATAAAGCGATGATCCAACTAAAAAACTATTACAAATTAAGATCCACTTGATGCTCTTAAGAAATTCTCACTCAATATCAGGAAAGTTGCCTTTAGTTTTATTCGCGCGATGTTTGAGCAAGTATAACAAAAATGATTTTCTCAACTCACACCCATCCTACAAGCGAAATGTGTAGTTAGCATGAATAATTCACGTGAAAGGTCTTAAAACGTGTAAAGGAGAATACTCACCGTGCAAACCGGCTTCACTAGTTCTTTACCGTCTTACCAAAGCATAAATGAAAAAAATAGGTCCACCACGAGCATGCCGCCGCCACATCATCCTTGCTTGAACAGACTGGATTCCAAATCCATCCCCAACCATAGGACCAATCGCCTGATCGGAGTAGGATCTGAGAAAATTTTATTCAGCGCTACCATCGCCGCCGAAGCAAGACGATGAGGAGCCTAAAAACTAAGCTACTTTGATCTAAAACTATCCACACGTGTTGATCCGATGACCCCCCTCATCACCGACGACCGAGGTCGTTAGCGGAGGGGAGCCGCCGAAGAACGGCGGTGGGGAAACTCCCTCGGTGCGCTTGGGAGATCGCCTCTTCGTTTGATAGGAAGAAAGAGCGATACACGTTTTTGCTACGAAAATAAATGTTGCCATCTAGATATATTGAAATTCTAGCCGGGTTGCTTTATTTCGAGTGCTTTTTTGTCAGTCGATATTTTCAAACCGACATCCGAATCCATCAGTTTTTATTGTGCAATGCCCGATTTCAACTAAGTGAGATGCCGAGTGTGTTGTCGTAGAGTTAGTGGCACCCTAATTTTAATAAATTGTACGCTCACCTCTAAATCACGTGTTGATGGTTAGTCTTGGGAATCTCTACATTTTGTGGTATGGTATATTGCGACCATAAAAAAAGTTGCATTTCTCTAGGAGCAAACAACCGATTTTTCCTTTATTATATAAAAATAGTCGGTTATCTGTATTTTCTTTAATACCTTTAATTTGTTTATGTAGACTAAGAGAAATTGTCTGACACAAGATAAACACATGCAAGAAGTCTAACATATATATATATATATATATATATATATATATATATATATATATATATATATATATATATATATATATATAGGGTCGCGCTATTCGTCATCCTGAGTGAGGAATAGTTATTCTTCACCCACTCTCTATTTTGACATTATCAATGCATTGTATTTTTACGTTTCATAAATTTTGTCTTACTTCATACATAAAAAGAGAACGTAAGAAAGTATGTACTCGCCGTAAAAAATATTTTATATTACGTAAAATTACGAAAGTAAAAACATAGTGTAAAACATACATAAAATGTGATTTTTCTGGTCTTATAATCTATATTTTTGTTTTTTCAATACCAAATTTTACATATTGAATCAATATGCATGTAACTATTTATATTCTAAACATAATTTATTTGGAAAGCGATCGTAAGATTACCTCCGGTGAAGAATAACTTATTCTGCACCCTGGGTGATGAATAGTAACACTATATATATATATATATATATATATATATATATATATATATATATATATATATATATATATATATATAATTTCTATTATACCTCTCATATGCATGTTTCCTTTTTGACAGGAAATGTTGCTTCCCTAAAAAATAGAGATAGGAAACGTTGTCGATCCATCTTACTCTCCCACACAGTCGCACAGCCGGACGCAATACTCTCTCGTCCCCTCCCTAGAAAAAAACTAGTCTACTGTTCCCCTCACTCTCTCCACTTCCCATCCAAATCCTGATCTCGCCGGCGTCAACCCCCCTCCCTCCCACCACCCTCGCCCCCAAGCCGCCACAACCGGCGACCTCGTCTCTCACAGCGAGCCCCTGTCATCCCCTTCCCTCTCCTCATCACACCAAGGTCGTCGTGAAGGGGGAGATCTAGCGACCAGGCGGTGGCCAGATCCGACCACAACCGGCGACCAACATCACGCCAAGGTCGCCAGCGCCATCGTCGAAGGGTGGGCTTCTTCTACCTCGACGGACGTGCTCGCGTGCGAGGAAAGGAGAGGAGAGGGGGTCTTTTGCTTCTTCCTCGCTCAGCGCCCCTCTCATCACACCATGGATCGACCTTCCTCTGCTCACACACACGCCATGGACCGAGCTATTTATGGCCACTGGGCAACCCGACCTGATTTGTCCGAAATGACCCTGGGTCACTAAGGAACTGACACGTGTCACAACGGTCAGATTTCAAAAACACGTGACAGCTTGACTTGGGCTACAAGTAAAGCTGACTTATCCTACTATGGATAAGATTTGCTCTCATTGTCTTCGCTCGAAGACATAGAAATTTGGTTTAGCATCACTTCAGTCACTCTGACTTTGTTCACTTAGACCCCACTTAACAGTGCAGTGGTTCCTATGACTCAACAAAGAAGAAAAGAAACAACAAAACTATTAAGTCTTCGCGCTCCATAATCTTCACTCAATCTCTTCTTCTGTCATAGTCTTCAATGTGAATATCTTCACGTACCACCATTATCTTCAATGTCTTCATACATTTTTAGGGGTCATCTCCGGTAGGTAAACTGAATCAAAAGGGACTACTACCTGTGTTATCCTGCAATTCTCACAAACACATTAGTCCCTCAACCACGTTTATCGTCAATACTCCAAAACCAAACTAGGGGTGACACTAGATGCACTTACAAAACCGGTAAAAGCTAAAGAAGAAACTATCATTTACAATGTTGATCCAGTTGTCCCCACTGCTTATATTGAAAAATCACATTTTCCTGTTAGGATGAAGGAACATGCTAAAGCTTCAACTGTGGTTAACAAAAGTTATGTTAGAACACCCAAACCATATGAACAAATCAAAGTTGAACCTAGTGTTGCTAAAGGTTAAAGATCTCTTAGTGGATAATATTGATGAGCATGTTATTTACTTCTGTGGTGAAGCTTCTAGAATTGCCAAACCTGAAGGAAAAGATAAACATAGACCAGTTGTTGGCATGCCTGTTGTCTCAGTTAAGATAGGAGATCACTGTTATCATGGGTTATGTGACCTAGGTGCTAGTGTGAGTGCTATTCCTTTCTCACTATATCAAGAAATTAAAGATGAAATAGCACCTGCTGAGATAGAAGACATAGATGTTACTATTAAACTTCCTAATAGATATATATCACCAATTAGGATTCTTAGAGATGTTGAAGTCTTGTGTGGGAAGATAAAATACCCTACTTATTTTCTTGGTCTTAGCACCCCACAAGATGACTTTTGTCCCATTATACTTGGTAGACCTTTCTTGAACACCGTCAATGCTAAAATAGATTGTGAGAAACAAACTGTCGGTGTTAGCTTTGGTGATGAATCTCATGAGTTTAATTTTTCCAAGTTTAGTAAACAACCTCATAAGAAAGATTTGCCTAGTAAGGATGAAATTATTGGTCTTGCTTCTATTGTTGTTCCTCCTACCGATCCTCTGGAGCAATATTTGCTAGACCATGAAAATGATTTGCATATGCGTGAAAGAAATGAAATAGATAGAATCTTTTTTGAACAACAACCTTTGCTTAAACACAATTTGCCTATTGAAACTCTAGGAGGTCCACCTCCACCTACAGGTGATCCTGTGTTTGAACTAAAACAATTGCCAGACACTTTGAAATATGCTTATCTTGATGAAAATAAGATATATCCTGTTATTATTAGTGCTAACCTTTCAGAACATGAAGAAGAAAGATTACTGAAAGTTTTAAGGAAGCACAGGGCTCCTATTGGATATACTCATGATGATCTTAAGGGCACTAGTCCCACTCTATGTCAGCAAAGATTAATATGGAACCTGATGCTAAACCCGTTATTGATCGCCAACGTTGGTTAAATCTGAAAATGAAAGAAGTGGTAAGAACGGAAATATTGAAACTTCTAGAAGCATGTATAATTTATCCTATAGCTAATAGTAGATGGGTAAGTCCTGTTCATTGTGTCCCTAAGAAGGGAGGTATTGCTGTTGTTCCTAATGATGAGAATGAGCTTATTCCGCAAAGAATTGTCACGGGCTATAGAATGGTAATTGGTTATAGAAAATTAAATAAAGCTACTAGAAAAGATCATTACCCTCTGCCTTTTATTGATCAAATGTTATAAAGACTATCTAAGCACACACATTTTTGCTTCCTTGATGGATACTCTGTCTTTTCACAAATACCTATTTTACAATCTAGTCAAGAAAAGACCACTTTTACTTGTCCTTTTGGAACATTTGCTTATAGACGTATGCCTTTCGGTTTATGTAATGCACCTGCTACCTTTCAAAGATGTATGACTGCTATATTCTTTGATTTTTGTGAAAAGATTGTTGAGGTTTTCATGGATGACTTTTCTGTTTATGGGAAGTCTTTTGATGATTGTTTAAGCAATCTTGATCGAGTTTTGTCGAGATGTGAACAAACAAATCTTGTCTTGAATTGGGAGAAGTGCTACTTTATGGTTAATGAAGGTATTGTCTTGGGCCATAAAATTTCTAAAAGAGGCATTGAGGTGGACAAAGCCAAGGTTGATGCAATTGAGAAAATGTCATGTTCTAAAGATATCAAAGATATTCATAGTTTCCTTGGTCATGCTGGTTTCTATAGGAGGTTTATCAAAGACTTTTCTAAAATTTCTAGGCCTCTTACTAATCTTTTGCAAAAGGATATTCCCTTTGTGTTTGATGATGATTATATGGAAGCCTTTGAAACACTAAAGAAAGCCTTAACCATTGCACCTGTTGTTCAACCACCTGATTGGAACTTACCTTTTGAGATTATGTGTGATGCTAGTGATTATGCTATTGGTGTTGTTCTAGGACAAAGAGTTGATAAGAAACTAAATGTTATTCATTATGCTAGTAAAACTCTAGACAGTGCTCAACGAAACTAGGCTACTACTGAAAAAGATTTCTTAGCAATGGTGTTTGCTTGTGATAAATTCAGATCTTATATTGTTGGTTCTAAAGTAATTGTTCACACCAATCATGCTGCTGTAAAATATCTTATGGAAAAGAAAGATGCTAAACCTAGACTCATTAGGTGGGTTCTTCTGCTACAAGAATTTGATTTGCATATTACTGATAAGAAAGGAGCAGAGAACCCCGTGGCTGATAACTTGTCTAGACTTGAAAATATTCTTGATGACCCACAACCAATAAATGATATCTTCCCTGATGAACAACTAGCTGCAATAAATGTTTCTCATAGTACATCTTGGTATGCTGACTGCTAATTATATTGTTGCGAAATACATACCACCTAGCTTCACATACCAACAAAAGAAAAAATTCTTCTATGATTTAAGACATTACTTTTGGGATGACCCACATCTTTATAAAGAAGGGATAGATGGTATTATTAGACATTGTGTACCTGAGCATGAACAGGAACAAATCCTATGGAAATGTCACTCCGAAGCTTATGGAGGACATCACGCATGAGATAGAACCGCTCATAAGGTATTGCAATCTGGTTTTTATTGGCCTAGTATCTTCAAGGATGCCCGTAAGTTTGTCTCATCATGTGATGAATGCCAAAGAATAGGTAATATCCGTAAGCGTCAAGAAAAGCCTATGAATTATTCACTTGCTGTTGAACCATTTGATGTTTGGGGATTTGACTTTATGGGACCTTTTCCTTCCTCTAATGGGTATACACATATTTTGGTTGCTGTTGATTATGTTACTAAATGGGTAGAAGCTATTCCAACCAGTAGTGCTGCTCACGACACCTCTATTAAAATGCTTAAGTAAGTTATTTTTTCAAGGTTTGGAGTCCCTAGATATTTAATGGCTGATGGTGGTTCACACTTTATTCATGGTGCTTTCCGTAAAATGCTTGCTAAATATGATGTTAATCATAGAATTGTGTCACCTTATCATCCTCAGTCTAGTGGTCAAGTTGAACTTAGCAATAGAGAAATAAAACTAATCTTACAAAAGACTGTTAATAGGTCCGAGAAGAATTGGTCTAAGAAATTAGATGATGCACTTTGGGCTTATAGAACGGCTTACAAAAATCCTATGGGTATGTCTCCATATAAAATGGTTTATGGAAAAGCTTGTCATTTACCTCTTGAGTTAGAACACAAAGCATTTTGGACAATAAAAGAACTCAATTATGATTTCAAACTTGATGGAGAAAAGAGGTTATTTGATATTAGCTCATTAGATGAATGGAGAACCCAGGCTTATGAAAATGCTAAGTTATTCAAAGATAAAGTTAAAAGATGGCATGACAAAAGAATCCAAAACGTGAGTTCAAAGTCGGAGAATATGTTCTTTTGTACAACTTTCGTTTTAGATTCTGCTACGTCTTGAGCTTGCGTTGGTTTTCCTTGAAGAGGAAAGGGTGATGCAGCAATAGTAGCGTAAGTATTTCCCTCAGTTTTTGAGAACCAAGGTATCAATCCAGTAGGAGGCTCCTCAAAAGTCCCACGCACCTACACAAACAAACAAAGAACTCGCAACCAACGCAATAAAGGGGTTGTCAATCCCTTCACGGCCACTTGCGAAAGTGAGATCTGATAGAGATAGTATGATAAGATAAATATATTTTTGGTATTTTATAATATAGATGCAAAAAGTAAAGATGCAAATAAAAGTAGATTGAAAGCTTATATGATAAAAGATAGACCCGGGAGCCATAGGTTTCACTAGAGGCTTCTCTCAAGATAGTATAAGTATTACGATGGGTGAACAAATTACTGTCGAGCAATTGATAGAAAAGTGAATAATTATGAGATTATCTAGGCATGATCATGTATACAGGCATCACGTCCGTGACAAGAAGACTGACTCCTACCTGCATCTACTACTATTACTCCACACACTGACTGCTATCTAGCATGCATCCAGAGTATTAAGTTCATAAGAATAGAGTAACGCATTAAGAAAGATGACATGATGTAGAGGGATAAACTCATGCAATATGATATAAACCCCATCTTTTTATCCTCGATGGCAACAATACAATACGTGCCTTGCAACCCTTTCTGTCATTGGGTAAGGACATCACAAGATTGAACCCAAAGCTAAGCACTTCTCCCATGGCAAGAAAGATCAATCTAGTAGGCCAAACCAAACTGATAATTCGAAGAGACTTGCAAAGATAACTCAATCATACATAAAAGAATTCAGAGGAGATTCAAATATTATTCATAGATAAACTTGATCATAAACCCACAATTCATCGGATCTCGACAAACACACCACAAAAAGAGTTTACATCGAATAGATCTCCATAAGAGAGGGGGAAACATTGTATTGAGATCCAAAAAGAGAGAAGAAGCCATCTAGCCATCTAGCTAATAACAATGGACCTGAAGGTCTGCGGTAAACTACTCACAACTCATCGGAAGGCTATGGTGTTGATGTAGAAGCCCTCCATGGTCGATTCCCCCTCCAGCGGAGCGCCGACGAAGGCTCCAAGATGGGATCTCGCGGATACAGAAGGTTACGGTGGTGGAAATTGTGTTTCGTTGGCTCTCTGGATGTTTTCGGGGTACGTAGGCATATATAGGAGGAAGAAGTACGTCGGTGGCCGCCCGAGGGGCCCACGAGACAGGGGCGTGCCCTGTAGGGGTGGGCGCGGCTCCCACCCTCGTGGCCGCCTCGGCTGCTTCTTGGCTTGCACTCCAAGTCCTCTGGATCACGTTCGTTCCAAAAATCACGCTCCCGAAGGTTTCATTCCGTTTGGACTCCGTTTGATATTCATTTTCTTCGGAATACTGAAATAGGCAAAAAAACAACAATACGGGCTGGGCCTCCGATTAGTAGGTTAGTCCCAAAAATGATATAGATGCGTAAAATAAAGCCCATAAACATCCAAAAGGGGTAATATAATAGCATGGAACAATCAAAAATTATAGATACGTTGGAGACATATCAGATTCATTGCAGGAAAACTCCTCTCCAAATGGGAAGGACCCTATGTCATCGAGGAGGTCTATCAATCCGGAGCTATCAAAATAAATAATGCCGAGGGTACTAACCCGAAGGTTGTCAATGGGCAATGAATAAAACAATGTATCTCAGGTACGCCCATTAATGTAGAAAACAATGTTATCCAAACTTTGACACCTGAAGAACACATAACAGAGTCCTTCCGAAACACTCTAGAATCGTGAAAATAAGGAGGTACGTGATACGGTAAGTAAACGGACTCCAAAAAATCCACAAAAATACTTTTTGTTAGTTTTGGAATATTTAGAAAAATAGGAAAATAAGAAACTTCCAGGAAAGTGACCCTGGTGGGCACGATACACCACGACGCGTCATGCTTGCCTGGCGCACCCAGGTGGGTTGTGCCCACCTCGGGTACTTTCCGGTCTCCGTTTTTCTTCCATTCTTCTTGTTCCCCAAGATAAAAAATGTATATATACCTCCCGAACCTATTAACCTCTGTATCACGGAGAAATCTCCTGTTTTCTTTTCTTGTTGTTTCTGTCAGATCTGTTGAGCCAGGCATCATGTGTTCTCCCCCCTCTGATCGTATGGAGGAAGATGCTTGGTTGAAGAAGATCGAGCTGAAGAGAGAAGACCCCGTGGGAGCAGCAAAAGAAGACAAGAGCAAGGAGGCACCCGGAGATCAAGTGCCGATGGACGAGCAAGCATTGCCCGCCGATGAGGAAGAGGAAGATATCCTTGAACCCTACTATGCTCATCTTACCCCCATTGAGATTGCAACATTCAGGATCATTAATACGGTTCGTATACAAAATAAGTATCTCAATCATGAAAATATTTTGCATATGGAGCACATTGCTTCCCTGTGGAGAGTCATCCGAAGATTGGAGAGCCTCTTGATCCTTAAAGATCGGATTGCTTCTACTTCATCACCACCATCTTCTTCATCACCACCAAAAGAAAACTGAGTATTGGGTATGGGCACTCCCCTTGGCTTTCACCAAGCTTGGGGGAGGTACACCGGTATCATATCAATCTCCACTATCTTTTGCCTTTACTTTCTTAGTTCGATCAATGGTTATCTTTTGCTATTAGATGAATAAAAGTTTGGTCCGATCCTTTCCTTTTTGTGAGTTTGCTTAGTGATCAATCCTTGTAATCATGTGTGAGATATAATAAAGTTTAGTTTAAGTTTTGCCTTCTTTACTTTCTTGCTGTAATAAAAAGAAAGGAAATAAAAGAAAAGCTCATATGCTAATCTTATGATAAGTGATGACATTACACAAGGAAAAGTATAAGTAGAAAATTTTATTGTAGATTCACAAACATAGCATTGGTCAATGATGCAACACATGAAAGAATTAATAAGGGAAGAGAAGATTCACATTTAAATACACTATCATGGAAATCTTTTCTGATTGTGAGAACCCATCAAAATATTATATGCCAAAGTTGTTGACGTTGGACAAGGAAGACAACTTAATGATTTATGTTTGTTCATATTCACATGGAAGTCATATTGTCATAGATCCTTCAACATGTGGTGCTTGCCCCTATCTTCGCTAGCCAGAAATTCCGCACTAAGTAGAGATACTACTTGTGCATCCAAAACCCTTAAACCCTATCTTGTTTGAGAGTCCACCGTACCTACCTATGCATTGAGTAGGATCCTTCAAGTAAGTTGTCATCGGTGCAAAAACGAAAATAAAAATTGCTTATAAAAATGTGAGATCATTTAGTGTAAGGGAAAATTGAGCGTTGTACGAACTTGTGATGGTGAAGAATAAAAGCGACAGACTCCATAATAAAGGTTGCCATCACAAGGGGCAATATAACGTGGCGTTCTCTTGCACTAAGGGGTTGAGCATACAAACAAAAAGCGCATGACAACCTCTGCTTCCCTCTGCGAAGGGCCTATCTTTTACTTTCATGTATTTACTTTTATGCAAGAGTCAAAGTTTTTCTCTCTATTCCTTTTATTTTTCTCCTTTGGCAAGCATCATGTGGTGAGGAAAGATCTAGGCACATATGTCCAGTTGAATATGGGTAGCATGAGTGATTATTGTTGACATCACCCTTGAGGTGAGTGCGTTGGGAGGCGAAACTATAAGCCCCCATCTTTCTTTGTATCCGGTTGAAACGTTTTGCTCATGTGTACGCGGTGAGTGTTAGCAATCATAGAAGACTAAATGATGGTTGAGTATGTGGACTTGCCTAAAGGCTCCGATACGTGACCCTTCCTAAAAAGATGATGAATTGTAGTTGCAAAGTTGACTGAGCACATGTTTGTTGGTTTCCAATAGAGTTTATGCTTTATACTTCAATGTTGTGATGAATTGTCACTTGTTCATGAGAAGTCTATGATAAAAGTTCTATAATGAAAGTTTTATATTGAAGTCTGTTGCTGTTATAATAAGTCACATGATGCTGCTATGTCCGTATTTTTGTTTTATCGACACATCTCTCTCTCTCTCTCTAAGCATGTGGACATGTTTTTCGATTTCAGTTTCCGCTTGAGGACAAGCGCGGTCTAAGCTTGGGGAGTTGATACGTCCATTTTGCATCATGTTTTCCTACTGTTATTTATGTTGTTTTATTGTATAATAATGCTTTTTGGCATAATTCTAATGCCTTTTCTCTCATAATATGCAAGGTATGCACGAAGGGGGCGAATTCTGGCAGCTGGAAATCTGGACCTGAAAAAGTTACGTCAAACTACCTATTCTGCACAACTCCAAATGAGATGAAACTCCCTGAGGATTTTTTATGTAATATTTAATAAATATTGGAGAAAATAAGTACCAGAGGAGGGCCACCAAGTGGGCACAACCCACCTGGGCGCGCCAGGAGGCCCAGGCGCGCCTTGGTGGGTGGTGCCCTCCTCGGCCCACCTCCGGTGACCATCTTATGGTATATAAGTCATTTTTACCTAGAATAAATAGGAGAGGACATTCGGGATGAAGCACCGCCGCCTCGAGGTGGAACTTGGGCAGGAGCACTTTTGCCCTCCGGTGGAGCGATTCCGCTGGGGAACTTCCCTCCCGGAGGGGAAAATCATCGTCGTCATCATCACCAATAACTCTCCCATCTTGGGAAGGGCTATCTTCATTAACATCTTTACAGCATCAACTCCTCTCAAACCGTAGTTCATCTCTTGCGTTCAATCTTTGTATCAAAACTATACATTGGTGCCTGTGGGTGACTAGTAGTGTTGATTACATCTTGTAGTTGATTACTATATGGTTTATTTGGTGGAAGATTATATGTTCAGATCCATTATGCTATTCAATACCCCTCTGATCTTGCACATGTTTATCATTTGTGAGTAGTTACTTTCGTTCTTGAGGTCACAGGAGAAATCATGTTGCAAGTAATCATGTGAACTTGATATGTGTTCGATATTTTGATGGTATGTATGTTGCCATTCTCTTAGTGGTGTCATGTGAACGTCGACTACATGACACTTCACCATATTTGGGCCTAAAGGAATGCATTGTGGAGTAGTTATTAGATGGTGGGTTGCGAGAGTGACAGAAGCTTAAACCCCAGTTTATGCGCTATTCCGTAAGGGACCGTTTGGATCCAAAAGTTGAATGCTATGGTTAGAATTTATTCTTAATACTTTTCTCGTAGTTGTGGATGCTTGCGAGAGGGTTAATTATAAGTAGGAGGTTTGTTCAAGTAAGAACATCATCTAAGCACCAGTCCACCCACATATCAAATTATCAAAGTACCGAACACGAATTAAGCCAACATGATGAAAGTGACTAGATGAATTCCCGTGTACCCTCAAGAATACTTTGCTTATCATAAGAAACCGTTTTGGCACATCCTTTGCCTCAAAAGGATTGGGCTAACTTGATGCACTTTTGTTACTACTATTGTTACTTGTTCGTTACATATTATCTTGCTACCAAACCACTCCGCTACTTACAATTTTAGCACTTGAAGACATTACCTTGCTGAAAATCACTTGTCATTTCCTTCTGCTCCTCGTTGGGTTCGACACTCTTACTTATAGAAAAGGGCTACAATTGACCCCATACACTTGTGAGTCATCAGTCGTCCACAGCTCGGATCGACCACGAGGCGACCATCCGGCATCTCCCCGGCGCCTTTAGGTCGACGGTGACCCCTCCTCGAGTCCCCTTGCCAAACCCTAGACCGCTCCCTTCCCCCTCGAGCCTCTCTCTCTCCCTCTCTCCCTCTCTCTCTCCCTCTCTCTCTCTCTCTCTCTAAACCACACGCTGCCGTCCCTGCACCGTCGACATTGTCGCGACCATCACCCACCTCAAGTCATGCGAGCATGTCCATGAGGACCTATGTCATCTTCCCCGTCGCTTGCGCCTACTAGCTTGGAATGAGACGATGCCTTGCCATCGTCCGTAACGATTCCCCTCCTCAGACGCCGCGCGGTCTCCCTATCGATCCGCACCTCTCGACCGCCCCGGCTCCCATGAGTCCAACTATGGAACCGCTGTGAGCTCCCCTTGATCTCCCCTCTGTTTTCTCCATCGGATTTGTGTCGTAGCCCCAACGCCTGCGAGCACCGAGCTCCGTCATCCGCCATGGCCGTTGTCGGGGATATGCCCCGCAGCGTAAACTGGCCGGAAGGATAAACCGGCCGGACTTGGCGATTCACCGGTGACCTGCACAGACCAGACGATTTACAGTTCATTGGTAATCCGGCAGGCGGGCCAGAGGAGCAACAAGACCCGGTGGCCTGTCTGGCGGTTCATGAAGGCCGGTTCAACCATTGTGGGCCGGTTTAAGATAAAAGGAATATTTGCCTTACAAGGAGTTAAGACTAGGACTTGTATCCGGTTTGTATTAGAGATAGACTAGTCCTAATCCTAATAGGACTCTACATGTAACCCGCCCCTTCAACATATATAAGGAGGGGCAGGGCTCCCCAAAGAGGGACAAGTTAGAAGTTACAGGCTACAAGCAAGAAGCAATAATCTCTAGGGCTAGACACAACTAGAGGAGAGCCAGTTTACCGGCGACTCCCTCGTGATCATAATGAGACCTAGCCTCAAACAACATGTAGGGTTTTTACCGGATGATGTTTCCCGGGGCCCGAAGCTGTCTAAATCCCTGTCTGGTGTTGCGTCTCTCGATTCCGCTCAACCCCTCTCAAGCTACCACATAGATGCGTTGGCCCAGCGACTAAGTCCTGACACTAAGGACATCTGCCGTGACAATTCCACGACAGTTGGCGCCCACATTGGGGCTCGCGCACGGTGGTGTTGAGTTCTTGGAGGGATCTTTTTCCTAGGGTTCGAGGAACTCGCGATGTTTTCAGATGAGGAAGAGCCGGCAGGTTCATTATTTTGTGATCAAGAATATGATTAACTTTGGAGCTAGCAGTACAAGGTTTCAGATCAAACAAAGCTAGGGCTCCATGCATGTTGCCGCACGCGGCCTGTCGGTCCGCCTGTCTGAGAAGGGTTGATTTTTTCAGCCGGTATGATCCGGCTAGACCGAGACTAACTCCGTTATTCAATTGCCGTTTTACTATGAGAGCCGGTGCGCGTCAAATTTGTATCCACAGAAGTCGATGTAGGCGGATTCAATTCAAGTCCCGAGGATGTTTTACTGCTGTTACTATGCACTACGTCAAAACATTAGATCAAATCGGTAATTAAGGTGCTACTAAGTGCGTGCAATGTACTTGTGGCCGAGTTAGTACTCTCGTGAAGGTTGAATCAATCTGCAAGTTCAGTTTTTTATTCCTTGCATCAATTGCTACATCCACCTCGCGAAGGAAGGCACAGGAAAGATTTGGTACAATGGCCAAGGTTAGAAAAAAAAGAGAAAAAGACAAAAACCAGCAACGACCAGGATGAGGACAAGGACGGGTTGGATTCTGATTCTGCCATCTTGCTGTTCCGCTCCTACTCGCGCTTCGACTGCTGAAGCGTTGCCTCCGCCAGTGTGGCGTGCCAGTCGCCGCTCCTATGGCCAATTCCAAACCGGCTCTGAATCGGCTCTGGCCTAAGTCGCCGGACCGGCCCTCTGCCCTCGAGCCGTCCCCACTGGCTTGCAATCAGACGCCGCCCGTGACCGTCCGTCTCCGGCCGTGTTCTGAGCCGCCGGCCACCTCGACGCCCTTTAAACTCCAGCTGCCCTCCGCCGCGGCCTGCCCCCGCCACTGGGCCGGTCCCCCAAATTGCCTCCATCGCTGCAGTGCCCGGCGGGGCCTTCTCAACTGCAGCAAGGATAAAATACCAGCAGAGTTTGTGCGAGAATCAAGAAATAGTACTAGGAGTACTACCTTTTGTTGGATGGAAAGGACCAAGGCGAGATGCATGCACACAAATCAGTCAAGTATCTCACGTTTGATTTGGTGAATAATTGCCGGCACGTATATCATCAGATGAACCGACCATCTGATATTTTATCAACTGTGTCCAACATTATCCAGTGCCGGTATCTGCGTTCATCCGATGAAGATACCAGGTGCCATTCACCCAGTCTCTTTTTATGTACATATTAAAACATCTAAGCAGTACAACTCCGTCCTGCTATATATTTTTGTATGCAGGACAATTATTCATTACAGACGTGGTTTATACCACGGGTACGGAGCACACACTAGAAACCTTTGCTCCCTGCATTTGTCCGTGCCACATTAGCCGGCGAGTGGAAGCATGCGAGCCGCCGCCCTCTGCGGCCTGGTCTACATCAATTTGCCGGGTCAGCGTCTGCGATTGACTCGCCCGTCCGCACCGGCTTACAACGCCGCAACTGACTCATTTACTGTCCGGACGAGTCAGGTGGTATCCATCTAAAATATATTTTATTGGCACATATTGTTTTCATCAAAGAACAAGTTTATCTTTGCCTTGGTCTGCAATATTGTTTATGCAGGGCAATTAATTATGACAAAAAGTGATATTATACCACGGAGATGGAGGTACGCCAACATCTTTTAGCACAGGTGGTCGTCGTTATTCAACGGACTCCCGCGCCGGTTTACAATGCCGTGGCCGTCTCTCGCGACCACGCCGGCTTACAACAAGGAGGACAACTTGTCCGTCCGCACCGGCTTACAACGCCACGGCCGGTTCATCTGTCTACGCCGCCTCTAATGCTGCGGTCGTTTTTGCCGTCCGTCTCTCGCGGCCTGGTCTACATCAACACACCAGGCCGCACCTGTCTGCATGAGTTGTTTATTGGGCATGCAAGTCGCCGCCACTACAGTTTGGTTAACTTCAAATCACTAGTTGGAAGGAACCATTGGCCGAGTTGCTGACACGGCTCATACGGGATCATTTATAACCCACCGCAGTCACCTCAACTTTCTGTGGATTCACATCGTACTATCAACACCAATGATATACAAGTTATGCCGGTTTATATCACGGTCAAATATGGAGAATCTCAAGCCAACTCTTCGAGTCACCTTGAAACTCGGGGGCTACGATGATATGACGCAACAAGTCTTGCCAGTTTCAGCAAATTTAAAAACCCCAGGACAATGGAGGGAAAGATAAGCCGGTCCCGGAGGCTACTGTTATTTGAAGGCCGTCAGAAAATTTCCAGCTTAGAAAGTATATGACAATTACAAAATCCCGGCTCAATGAAGAAGTTCCGGGTCATCAGAAAAGATTCCGGTTTAAAATCCGGTTCAAGGGAAGCCAGTCTCACTGAAGCTCTCAAATCCGGTTTAAGAATTTCCAGTTCAAAAAGGAATTAACTTCTCGCAAGTTCGAGTTTAAAGGCCGTCAGAAAATTTCCGGTTGAAAATGAAGATTCCGATTTACAATCCGGTTCAAGGGAAAGATGTCTCCCACAAAGCTTTGAAGCTCTCCATATCCGGTTCAAGATCCCGGTTCAAGAAGAATTTATCTCTTGCAAAAAAGTTAAAAATTACCGAAGAGGACCTGCTGCCATGATGCGCGGTTCAAACATGGATATCCTGCCTTATTGGCTTTACATATTGATCACATGGGGGCTTCTGCTTCATAAAGCGGGGTCTCTGTTCTTTTTTACATCATGCGTGGTTACACGGAGGTTCTGTCTTAAAGCGGCCTCCGGTTTACCCCTTGAAATTTTCTTTTTATATCACTTGGGGCCTTGGTCGTGTCCGAACCAACGCGACACCTCTTGATAGGCGACAGCCACCAGATCACTTGGGGACATGGTCAAGTCTGAACCAGTCACGCCTCTTGATCGGCCTAAGGCCACGAAATCGCTTGGGGGCTTGGTCGAACCCGAACCATTGCCACGCCTCTTGATTTGGCATATATGCCACGAATCATTTGGGGACCTGGCTGACTTGAACCATTGTCACACCTATTGGGGGCTTGGTCCTGACCGACCACGGTAACACCATCTGATCAGCTCAGTATAGCATGTCTTTTGCAAATGGTTTTATCATTGCCTTTGCTTGAAATTTTCTTTAATAAATATTCCTTCTTTGTTGCGTTCTTAAACCGACAAAATTCGCAGACCGGTTCGACTGTCAATTGACGGGACACGGTCAATTCTTAATCCGGAGATTATTTGCCCGGTTTGATTTTTTGATTTTATGTTACCATCTTATTATGGAGTAAACCGGTGTTTATTAACCCGGTTTGACTTTCAGTTACAAGTTGTCAGTACATGATCAAATCTTAATCCGGAGACTATCAGCCTGGTTTGGTTTTGACTATCAATCACCAGTATTATATATGGTTAAACCGGTGTTCACCACAACCCGGTACGGTTTTATCATAAACCGGCACAGTGTGAAAAGAGTTATCATTACTCAAGATTGGGGTTATCACCCTTACTACAAAAAAGTTGGTAAACCAATGATGTGATTCAATGTCACAGGTATGATATATTTCATGTTTAATTATTCTTAAATGCAGCCTTGGTTATAAACCTAGGTTATATGTTGGGCATTATGACCCGTCCGGCGGTAAACCGCCAGGACACTTTAAACTTGTTGTATGCAGAGACAGGTTGAATAAAGCATGATTATAAATTATCCGGTGTTTATTAAACCGGCCTGGTTTTAAGACGATAAATCGCCAGTCTATGATGAGAGATCATCCGGTGTTTACTAAACCGGCCTGGCTTTGGACTGTAAGTCGCCAGCATATATTTGGATTGCGCCGTTGGAATTATGCGCTTATAAATCATTGGGTATATTATTCAAATAGCCAACATGGCTGGATTTTTGTTATGGTTATCAATTACCAGTATTTTGATTGAGGTTTTCAAAGTCGCTTTAGCGCAATGGATATTATTTTGCCGATAGATATGATTTATTTTACAATTGAAGGAATAGTCCCGAGTCGCTGCAAGCTTACAACCCGGCACTTGGGGGCTACATTATTCAAGTTGAGATTATATCAAATATGCAAGTCTCATGTAGCTACAAGCATGCACCATGATACTTGGGGGCTAATGTAAAGTCATTTTTTTGCTCATATTATTGAAGACTCGACTCATCACATTATAATGAGCCGGCCCTTGGGGGCTACCAATTGCTCCTGTCAACAATTCAAGGTACAAAGTTTTTATCCATTATATTGAAGGGTACATTGCTCAGTTGGTAAAGCACAAGGCTCTTAACCTTGTGGACGTGGATTCAAGCCCCATGATGGGGGTTGTATTATATGATATTATTTTTATTGAAGTATATATCAAGTCCCAGCTCAATATTATCTTACTGAGCCGGCCCTTGGGGGCTATACACCGTTGCTGTTCAAAGATTACATGATTATATTTACAAAGTCCCTGCTCATTATTGCATAATGACCCGGCCCTTGGGGGATACACTGGTTGAAGTTTTTATGAGCATCAGGAAATTACAAGTCCCAGGTTACTGCAAGCATGACAACCCGGCACTTGGGGGCTACATATTGGGAATACTCAATTCTGACTAGTGATTGAGATGAGCAACCTGGATTTCTTCAAGATTGTGATATTTATATTGAAGCAAGTCTTAAGCTATTGCTATGCTACCTTCTTAAGACTTGAGGGCTACAAGTGATAGTCTTATAAGAGATGAATATTTCAAGACCAATATTTCTTAAGCCGGCGCTTTGGAAGCCGACTCAAGTAGATTATTCTTCACAATATTTTTTCTATGAGAAACCAATGTCAGCAATTTGAGTATGAAGCTGGTTATTGACCTGGATTTTCTAGAAGGAGGAAATAACAAGGACTTAAGGATGATCAGTGCCGGTCTACAAGAATTCTTAACCCGGAGCACAACCTGTCAAATTTGTTCTGGTGTTTATTTGCAGCATAAGTTTACCATGGATAAATCCAAGCTAAACTTGGGGGCTAATGTCGGGGATATGCCCCGTGGCGTAAACCGGCCGGAAGGATAAACCGGCCGGACTTGGCGATTCACCGGTGACCTGCACAGACCAGACGATTTACAGTTCATTGGTAATCCGGCAGGCGGGCCAGAGGAGCAACAAGACCCGGTGGCCTGTCTGGCGGTTCATGAAGGCCGGTTCAACCATTGTGGGCCGGTTTAAGATGAAAGGAATATTTGCCTTACAAGGAGTTAAGACTAGGACTTGTATCCGGTTTGTATTAGAGATAGACTAGTCCTAATCCTAATAGGACTCTACATGTAACCCGCCCCTTCAACATATATAAGGAGGGGCAGGGCTCCCCAAAGAGGGACAAGTTAGAAGTTACAGGCTACAAGCAAGAAGCAATAATCTCTAGGGCTAGACACAACTAGAGGAGAGCCGGTTTACCGGCGACTCCCTCGTGATCATAATGAGACCTAGCCTCAAACAGCATGTAGGGTTTTTACCGGATGATGTTTCCCAGGGCCCGAAGCTGTCTAAATCCCTGTCTGGTGTTGCGTCTCTCGATTCCGCTCAACCCCTCTCAAGCTACCACATAGATGCGTTGGCCCAGCGACTAAGTCCTGACACTAAGGACATCTGCCGTGACAATTCCACGACAGCCGTCGTAGACCTAGCTCCCATACTCCTCTGCTCAAGCTAGTGAGCCTCTCGGGCTCCTGGATCTCCATATGCGCACCCCGGGGGATTAGATCGCTCGCCCGCGTGCTTTAGCCACCCACCCACACATGATGTAGTACTCCGGCCGCTGCCCCGCTTGTAGCCACCGCCACCACGGCCTGCCCCGCGCTCTCCTGTTGCCCCTGTGATGTCTACTATGCAATTTTCTTCTTGTAGACACGTGTTGGGCATCCAAGCGTAGAGTTTTGTAGGACAGTAGCAATTTTCCCTCAAGTGGATGACCTAAGGTTTATCAATCTGTGAGAGGTGTAGGATGAAGATGGTCTCTCTCAAGCGACCCTGCAACCAAATACAAGAAATCTCTTGTGTCCCCAACACACCCAATACAATGGCAAATTGTATAGGTGCACTAGTTCGACGGAGAGATGGTGATAAAAGTGTAATATGGATGGTAGAAATATATTTTTATAATTTGAATAAATAAAAACAGCAAGGTAGCAAATAGTAAACGGGCACAAAAACGGTGTTGCAATGCTTAAAAATGAGGCCTAGGGTCTGTACTTTCGCTAGTGCAACCTCTCAACAATGCTAACATAGTTGGATCATAAGATTATCCCTCAAAGTGCAATAAAGAATCACTCCCGAGTTCCTATTAGCGGAGAACAAAAGATAGGGATTGTTTGTAGGACACCAAACCACCTCAAATCTGCTCTTTCCGTTCGATCTATTCAAGGGTTCGTACTAAAATAACACAAAGCTATTTTTTCTGTTTGATCTATCCAAGAGTTCGTAATAGAATAACAGCAAAGAAAATTCATATTCATAATACTAAATCCACACAAAAAACTATAAAGAGACCCCAAAGTTTCCGTCGGAGAAAAACTTGCATCAACCCCTATGCATAGATTACCCCAATATCACCACGGGAATCCACGAGTTGAATGCCATAACACATATCAAGTGAATCAATAAGATACCTCATTGTCACCTCAAGTATTCATATTGCAAGACATATATCATGTGTTCTCATCTCTGAATATTCAATCCGACAAGACAATACTTTGAAGGGTAAAGATTCAATTCATCATAACAAGAGTATAGAGGGGAGAAACATCATATGATCCAATTATATTAACAAAGCCCATGATATAGATCACGAGAGAGAGAGAGAGAGAGAGAGAGAGAGAGATCAAACACATAGCTACTGGTACAAACCCTCAGCCCCGAGGGTAGACTACTCCCTCCTCGTCGTGGTGGCCGCCGGGATGATGAAGATGGCCACTGGAGATGATTCCTCCCTCCGGCAGGGTGCCAGAAAAGGGTCTAGATTGGTTTTCGCGGATACAGAGACCTTGCAGCGGCGGAACTTCTAATATAGGGCTACCACCGAATGGTTTCGGAATATTTGGGAATTTATAGTGCAAAGAGGGGGTGCGGGAGGCCACCGGGGTGGGCACAACCCACCTGGGCGCGCCAGGGGGCCCTGGCGAGTCCTGGTGGGTTGTGCCCACCTCGGGGCACCCCCCAGGTGCAGCTCAGGCCCATTGGGTTCATTCTGGTCCAGAAAAAATCTCCAAAAAGTTACACGGTGTTTGGACTCTGTTTGATATTGATTTCCTGCGATGTAAAAAACAAGCAAGAAACAGCAACTGGCACTGGGCATTGGGTCAATAGGTTAGTCCCAAAAAATTATATAAAGTTGCTACAAAATGATTGTAAAACATCCAAGAATGATAATATAATGGCATGAATACTTCATAAATTATAGATACTTGGGAGACGTATCAGCATCCCCAAGCTTAATTCCTACTCGTCCTCGAGTAGGCAAATGATAAAAGAAATAATTTATGAAGTGTGAATGCTAGCAAAGTGCATAAGTTTGATCAATGATAATTTCAATAAATTTCCTAGCAGCATAACAGCAATTCTTTCTTATAAAACTTCTCATGTTATAGTAGCAACCAATTCACATGTTAAGGTCCAAACAATGAATTCTCTTGAAACTCAACAACCTATGTTCTCAGTCACCAAGCAATTGCAATACAACTTATTCAACAGAGTCTAAGTAAGAGCTCCACATACTCAACCATCATATAGTCTTCTATGATTGCTAACACTCGCCGCATACACATGAGCAAAACGTTTCAAGCGGACACATAGAAAGATAAGGGCTTATAACTTCGCCTCCCAACGTATTCACCTTTGAGTGATGTCAACAATAATAACTCATGCTACCCATATCCAACTGGATATATGTGCCTAGATATTTCCTCACCACATGATGCTTGCCAAAGGAGAAAAATAAAAAGGAATAGAGAGAAAAACTTTGACTCTTTGCATAAAAGTAAATACATAAAAGTAAAAGATAGGCCCTTCGCAGAGGGAATCAGAGGTTGCCATGCGCTTATTTGTTTGTATTCTCAACCCCTTAGTGCAAAAGAATGTCACGTTATATTGCCCCTTATGATAGCAACCTTTATTATGCAGTCTGTCGCTTTTATTCTTTCCATCACAAGTTCGTACAACGCTCAATTTTCTCTTACACTAAATGATCTAACACTTTTAGAAGCAATTTTTATTGCCTTATTGCACCGATGACAACTTACTTGAAGGATCTTGCTCAATCCTTAAGTAGGTATGGTGGACTCTCAAAACAAGATTTGGGTTTAAGGGTTTTTGGATGCACAAGTAGTATCTCTACTTGGTGCGGAATTTTTGTCTAGCAAAGATGGGGGGCAAGCACCACATGTTGAAGGATCTATGACAATATAACTTCTATGTGAATATGAACAAACATAAATCATTAGGTTGTCTTCCTTGTCCAACATCAACAATTTTGGCATATAATATTTTGATGGGGGCTCACAATCACAAAAGATTTCCAAGATAGTGTATTTGCATGTGAAACTTCTCTTCCTTATACTAATTATTCATGAATTGCTTGTATGACGAATATTCTGATTATCATGCCTCAAAAGATTTCACTTTCTAAACCCAATGTGAAGCTACCACTAGGCATGATATGGTTTCAACTTCATGATATTCAATTCATTCAACAATTTACTCATAGGATATAAGTGAAGCACAAGAGTAAATGATAAGTTACTCCAAAAAGATATAAGTGAAGATCAAGCAAGTAGTTATGTAAATGGGTAGCTATTTGAGGACTCTCTTTTATTTAAAACTTTCATATATAAGTATTTTATTAAAATAGAAAGAAAAACAAAACAAAATGACATTCCAAGAATAGCACACATCATGTGAAGAAGCAAAAACTTAGGCTCAACCGATACTAACCGATAATTGTTGAAGAAGAAAGGTGGGATGCCTACCGGGGCATCCCCAAGCTTAGATTCTTGGGACTTATTGAAATATTAGCTTGGGATGCCTTGAGCATCCCCAATCTTGAGCTTTTGTGTCTCCTTAATTCCTCTTATATCACGGTTTCCCTAAATCTCAAAAACTTCATCCACACAAAACTCAACAAGAACTCATGAGATAAGTTGGTATAAATCAGTGCAAAACTTTATCATTATATACTGTATAAAATCAATAAAATTATTCTTCAACATTGAATACTAAATTCCTCTGCATATTTAATACCCCTATCCTCAAATAGAATCATTAAACAAGCAAACATATGCAAACATAACAGCAATCTGCCAAAACAGCATAGTCTGTAAAGAATGCAAGATTCATCATACTTCCCTAACTCCAAAAATTATTAGAAAAATACTAAACTGTATAAAATTTATCAGATCTTATTTTGCAAAAAGTTTCAACAATTTATCATATTCTGACTTTTCTAGGGAATTTTTTCAACATTGATAAACTTTCTGTTTTCAAACAGCAACAAGTATACTTGCAAAATAAGCATGGCAAAGGCTATCATTGCCACTTTTACTGAAATAAAAGATGCAAAACATTATTCTAAATAAAATCAAGCAAATCCTAGCAAAATAAATTTACGCTCCAAGCAAAACAAATATCATGTGACGAATGAAAACATAGCTCCAAGTGAGGTTACCGATAATGTTGGAGACGAAAGAGGGGATGCCATTCGGGGCATCCCCAAGCTTAGTTGCTTGGATCTTCCTTGAATATTACCTTGGGGGTGCCTTTGGCATCCCCAAGCTTAGGGTCTTGTCACTCCTTATTCTCCTCATATCGACATCTCACCCAAAACTTGAAAACTTCAATCACACAAAACTTAACGAAACCTTGTGAGATAGGTTAGTATGATAAAGAGCAAACCATTTCACATTTGGTACTGTCAAATACAAGATTCATAATTGTTTCCACACAATGCCTACTTTAGCGTATCATTTCCACAATTTATATTGAGCAATATAAGGCATAGAAATAAGGAAACAAGCAAACTATGCATTGAAAACAGAAACTGTCAAAGACAGAACAGTCTGTAGTAATCTGTACTCAAACCATACTTCTGATACTCCAAAAATTATTCAAAAAAATTGACCACGTGATAAATTTGTATATTAATCTTCTGCAAAAAGAATCAACTCAAAGCACTCTTCTGTTAAAAATGAGAGCTATTTTCGTGAGCGCAAGAGTTTCTGTTTTTCAGCAAGATCAAATCAACTATCACCCAACATGATCCCAAAGGCTTTACTTGGCACTTTACTGAAACAAAGACAACAAAAAATGATTACTAAAGTATACTAATCATGTGAACATACAAAAACAGTAGGTAAAAGTGTTGGGTTGTCTCCCAACAAGCGCTTTTCTTTAATGCCTTTTTAGCTAGGCATGATGAGTTCAATGATGCTTGCATAAAAGATAAGAATTGAAATATAACAAGAGCATCATGAAGCACATGGCAAGCACATTTAAGCCTAACCCACTTCCTACGCATAGGGATTTTATGAGCGTTCATGGGAACAAGAATCAACTAGCATAGGAAGGCAAAACATGCATAACTTGGAAACTTTCAACACATAGAGAGGAAACTTGATATTATTGAGATATGTAAAAGCATATGCTCCTCTCTCATAATAATTTTCAGTAGCATCATGAATGAATTCAACAATATATCTATCACATAAAGCATTCTTTTCATGATACATAAGCATAGAAATTTTGTTACTCTCCGCATAAGCAAATTTATTCTCATGAATGCTAGTGGGAGCAAACTCAACAAAGTAACTATCATGTGATTGAAAATTAAAATCACGATGACAAGTTTCATGGTTATCCTTATTAAATATAGCATACATGTCATCACCATAATCATCAAAGATAGGAGGCATTCTTTCATCATAATAAACTTGCTCATCAAAACTTGGGGGACTAAAAATAGCATCTTCATCAAACAAAGCATCCCCAAGTTTGTGGCTTTGCATATCATTAGCATCATGGATATTCAAAGAGTTCATACTAACAAAATTTCCATCATGCTCATCATTCATGCCAATCTTTTTATTAAATTCTTCTTCTGTCAATTGAGCACAATTTTCCGAACCATCATTTCCAAGAAAGATATTATAAAGATGATCAATAATATGAAGCAACCTTAATTCCATTTTTTTGTAGGTTTCTTTTATACACCAAACTAGTGATAAAACAAGAAATTAAAAGATTCAATTGCAAGATCTAAAGATATACCTTCAAGCACTCACCTCCCCGGCAACGGTGCCAGAAAAGAGCTTGATGTCTACTATGCAACTTTATTCTTGTACACACGTGTTGGGCCTCCAAGCGTAGAGTTTTGTAGGACAGTAGCAATTTTCCCTCAAGTGGATGACCTAAGGTTTATCAATCCGTGAGAGGTGTAGGATGAATATGTTCTCTCTCAAGCGACCCTGCAACCAAATATAAGAAATCTCTTGTGTCCCCAACACACCCAATACAATGGCAAATTGTATAGGTGCACTAGTTCGGTGAAGAGATGGTGATAAAAGTGTAATATGGATGGTAGAAATATATTTTTGTAATCTGAATAAATAAAAACAGCAAGGTAGCAAATAGTAAACAGGCACAAAAACAGTGTTGCAATGCTTAAAAATGATGCATAGAGTCCGTACTTTCGCTAGTGCAACCTCTCAACAATGCTAACATAGTTGGATCATATGATTATCCCTCAAAGTGCAATAAAGAATCACTCATGAGTTCCTATTAGCGAAGAACAAAAGATAGGAATTGTTTGTAGGACATGAAACCACCTCAAAGCTATTCTTTCCGTTTGATCTATTCAAGAGTTCGTACTAATATAACACAAAGCTATTTTTTCCGTTCGATCTATCCTAGTGTTCGTACTAGAATAGCACCAAAGCAAATTTATATTCATAATACTCAATCCACACAAAGAACTATAAGGTGACCCCAAAGTTTCCGTCAAAGAAAAATGTGCATCAACCCCGATGCATAGATTACCCCAATATCACCGCCGGAATCCGCGAGTTGAATGACATAACACATATCAAGTGAATCAATAAGATACCTCATTGTCACCTCAAGTATTCATATTGCAAGACTTATATCATGTGTTCTCATCTCTGAATATTCAATCTGACAAGACAAAACTTTGAAGGGTAAAGATTCAATTCATCATAATAAGAGTATAGAGGGGAGAAACCTCATATGATCTGACTATATTAACAAAGCCCATGATATAGATCATGAGAGAGAGAGAGATCAAACACATAGCTACTGGTACAAACCCTCAGCCCCGAGGGTGGACTACTCACTCCTCATCGTGGTGGCCGCCAGCATGATGGATATGGCCACCGGAGATGATTCCCCCCTCCGGCAGGGTGCCGGAACGGGGTCTAGATTGGTTTTCACAGATATAGAGACCTTGCGGCGGCGGAACTTCTAATCTAGGGCTACCACCGAAGGGTTTCAGAATATTTGGGAATTTATAGTGCAAAGAGGGGTGTGGGAGGCCACCGAGGTGGGCACAACCCACCTGGGCGCGCCCGGGGGCCCTGGCGAACCCTGGTGGGTTGTGCCCCCCTCGGAGCACCCCCCCCCCTAGGTGCAGCTCAGGCCCATTGGGTTCCTTATGGTCCAGAAAAAATCTCAAAAAAGTTACGCGGTGTTTGGACTCCGTTTGATATTGATTTCCTGTGATGTAAAAAACAAGCAAAAAACATCAACTGGCACTGGGCACTAGGTCAATAGGTTAGTCCCAAAAAATGATATAAAGTTGCTATAAAGTGATTGTAAAACATCCAAGAATGATAATATAATGGCATGAATACTTCATAAATTATAGATACGTTGGAGACGTATCACCCTGCTGGAGGCGCCTCACCGCTAGCTCGCTGTAGAGCCCAACCATGGCTTCAACCGCTGCCTATGGGCAAAAGCCCGTAGCCCTCCGCCGCTATATTTGGTCGCTGGAGTGCCTCTATGCGCGCCGGCCTTTGAACAGCCACCGGAGCCACTGCCAAATGGGCACAGGCCGTCGGGCCATTAGATTAGGCCTAATCCCCACTATTTTCTTTTAACCCGCACCTAAATCAGTCACTGACAGTGCCCCCCACCTAATAAGTTAACTTAATTAAAAAATTAACTAACATTGTTCCTATGACAATCGGGCCCCACCAGTTAGTTTGACCAATCAACAGTCAACTGTTGACTGGGCTGCTGACTTAGCCCCCCTAGACCCACGTGTCATCCACTCTGGCTAGCCCATACTGGGTATAAAAAGTATTACACTGTTTTTAATTCATTTTAATAATTAAAATAATTTCAGAAAATGTTTAAAACTTTGTAAAATCATATAAAATAATTCATAAGTGATATGAAAATAATCTATATATGAAAATTTCTCAGAAAAATATAATGAGTCTGAATATGCAATACGTTCATCTGTCAAATGCCTCTAACATGATGAACATGAACCCTTCCCCTCCGATTCATCTGTCCTGAAAATGCCAAATGCCGAAAAACATCCCCAGATGTTTCCCTCTTCCTCTGTATCGTGTAGCACTGTGATATGTCACCCCTAGCATTGCATATTGCCATGTCATGCATCATGATGCATCTGTTTGCTTTATATTTATTGTGTCTTCCCCTCTTCTCTCCGGTAGACACCAAGACCGACACTGCTGTCGTGTATGACTACGCCCCTGATGTCCAGCCACTTGCAACAGATCTTCCATGCAAGCAAACCCCCCTTTATCATTCCTATATCGCCCATTCTATTCTCTCTCATGCTTGCATTAGATTTTTCTACTATAAATGATTGCTCCTATTCTGATGCATAGCCTGCTTTTGTACCTTACTTGCTTATCATATATTCTTAGTATAGGTTGGTTAGTGATCCATCAGTGACCCCTCACCTTGTCCCTGTTGCCCCGCTTTATTACCAGATGCTTAGATCAATGTGATCGAGAGCAGAGACCCTCACATCACCAACACCCCCTTAATTGTACGACTCTGCAGAGCCACTATTTAGTGCCGAGGGTGATACCTCGTAACACACTTCTAATGTTATCTATGTAGTGTAGTTAATCGGTCGTGGTCTTTGAGGGTGATTCCTCCTTCACCACTCCCGATAACGACTCTGTCGTGCAACTCCTCAAGTGTGAACCATCGAGGGTGATTCCTCCAAGTTCACCTTGATGGTTACATGGTGTAGGAATCCATCAAGGGTGACTCCTCAGGTTTTCCCGTTGATGTTATGGCCACACAGTTACTATGACTTTACCTCAGAACCGTACTGACTCGAGTCAGCCCCGAGGAGTACCCACGAGAGTTACTGTAGTTACGTTGACCGTGAGGGCACCCGCGAGATAATTATGCGGCATAGCCGGGCATTCTTTGCCCTTTCCATAAGTCCGTGAGACGAGGCAACGGAACAACAGATCATGGATCATTGATCATTACCGCGTGCTCCCAAGACACTAGCGATTTGGATATGTGATTTGAGTAGGCCTCTAGCCTTGTCGCACCAACCACCATGCGGGAATAATTATGGGCACTCGGCGTCGTACGATTCTATGAAAGCTCTTTGGACGTCAGCGATTGAGCGGTGCTTGCTCGGTTGGATGGTAACCACCTGCGCTTGTATAAGGGGGTGGGTCTGCTCCAGGCCGCGTACACAACTTGCAGAAGTGAAAAGGGCGATGGGCCCAAGACCCCTGCGAGATTAGGAGGTAGACCGGTGTGTTGGACTCTCTGTTGAGCCTAGGTAGGACTACGGTGTGTTGATCTACCGAGGCTGGGCATGACCCAGGAAAGTGTATTTGGCCGGAGTTAATCGAGCGTGTTGGGTAAGTTTGTGCACCCCCGCGGGGAAGTTTATCTATTTGAATAGTTGTGTCCATGGTAACGGACGCTCGTAGTTTTATCCTGACCTATACAACTAGAATTGGATACTCGAGACATGAGATGGATATGTTGGCTCCGGGATTGCTTTCTCGCAGGGAGTCGAGGAAGGATCTATGGGCATTACTAAATATACTTGTTACTTTAAATATGCTAATCTGCACTCTTCTAACGCTGCAAGATGCTAGTCTTTGATAGGCTAGGTTTTCCCTCTATTCTGGCATTTCTACAGTTCAGTCCAAAGATATAGCCACATTCCTTTGCTACTGATGCATACTTAGTATAGATCTGATGTAAGTCTTACGAGTACTTTGGATGAGTACTCATGGTTGCTTTGCTACCTCTTTTCCCCTATATCCAATTGTTGCGATCAGATGACAGATCCTAGGAGCCAGGTGACACCACCAACGACTACTACTACCCCGGCGGAGCCTACTACTATGTGGAGGCCGCCGACTACCAGGAGTAGTTAGTGTTGGGAAATGTAGCATACAATTTCAAAGAAATTCCTACGCTCACGTAAAATCTATCTAGGAGATGCATAGCAACGAGAGGGGGGGAGTGTGTCTACGTACCCTCATAGACCGAAAGCGGAAGCGTTTGACAACGCAGTTGATGTAGTTGAACTTCTTCTCGTTCCGACCGATCAAGCACCAAACGTACGATACCTCCGAGTTCTGCACATGTTCAGCTCGATGACGTCCCTCGAACTCTTGATCCAGCAAAGTGTCAAGGAAGTAGATGAGTTCCGTCAGCACGACGGCATGGTGACGGTGATGGTGAAGTGATCCGCGCAGGGCTTTGTCTAAGTAGTACGAAAATATGACCGAGGGTGTAATCTGTGAAGGGAGGCGCCGCACACAACTAATGATTGTTGGTGTGTGTTCTAGGTACCCCCTCCCCATGTATATATAGGTGTGAGGGGGAGGGAAGCAGCCTTGGAGCGCCCCCAATAGGAGGGATCCTACTTGGGCTCCTTCCTAGGCCGGTGCCCCCCTTTCCTTCTTGTGGCGATGAGGGGAAGGAAGGAGGAGGTGGCGCCCCCCCTTTTCCTTTCTCCCACCAAGGGGGAAAGGCAGGAAGAGGTGGTGTCCCCTCCTTTCCTTCCTCTAGGGCCTGCGGCCAGAGAAAGGGGCGCACCAACCCCTTGTGGGCCGGTCTGTCCCTCCCTCGCCCCATTAAGCCCATATCTTTGCCGGGGTTGCCCGAAACTCCTTTCCGGTGACCCGATATGTACCCGATACCCTCTGGAAAACTTTCGATGTCCGAATACCGTCGTCCTATATATCAATCTTTACCTCTCGACCATTTCGAGACTCCTTGTCATGTCCATGATCTCATCCGGGACTCCGAACAACATTCGGTCACCAAATCACATAACTCGTATAATACAATATCGTCATCGAACATTAAGCGTGCGGACCCGTATTTGAGAACTATGTAGACATGACCGAGACACCTCTATGGTCAATAACCAATAGCGGAACCTGGATGCTCATATTGTCTCCCACATATTCTATGAATATCTTTATCGGTCGAATCGTTATGACAACATATGTTATTCCCTTTGTCATCGGTGTGTTACTTGCCCGAGATTCAATTGTTAGTATCTTCATACCTAGTTCAATCTCGTTACTAGCAAGTCTCTTTACTCATTATGTAATACATAATCTTGCAACTAACTCATTAGTCACTTTGCTTGCAAGGCTTCTTATGATGTGTATTACCGAGAGGGCCCAGAGATACCTCTCCAATACTCGGAGTGACAAATCCTAATCTTGATTTATGCCAACCCAACAAACTGAAGGAAATATGCCCTAGAGGCAATAATAAAGTTATTATTTATTTCCTTATATCATGATAAATGTTTATTATTCATGCTAGAATTGTATTAACTAGAAACATAATACATGTGTGAATACATAGACAAACATAGGGTCACTAGTATGCCTCTACTTGACTAGCTCGTTTATCAAAGATGGTTATGTTTCCTAGCCATGGACAAAAGAGTTGTCATTTGATTAACGGGATCACATCATTAGGAGAATGATGTGATTGACTTGACCCATTCCATTAGCTTAGCACTTGATCGTTTAGTATGTTGCTATTGCTTTTTTCATGACTTATTCATGTTCCTATGACTATGAGATTATGCAACTCCCGTTTACCGGAGGAACACTTTGTGTGCTACCAAATGTCACAACGTAACTGGGTGATTATAAAGGAGCTCTACAGGTGTCTCTAAAGGTACATGTTGGGTTGGCGTATTTCGAGATTAGGATTTGTCACTCCGATTGTCGGAGAGGTATCTCTGGGCCCTCTCGGTAATGCACATCACTATAAGCCTTGCAAGCAATGTAACTAATGAGTTAGTTACGGAATGATGCATTACGTAATGAGTAAAGAGACTTGCCGGTAACGAGATTGAACTAGGTATTGGATACCGACGATCGAATCTTGGACAAGTAACATACCGATGACAAAGGGAACAACGTATGTTGTTATGCGGTTTGACCGATAAAGATCTTCGTAGAATATGTAGGAGCTAATATGAGCATCCAGGTTCCGCTATTGGTTATTGACCGAGAATAGTTCTAGGTCATGTCTACATAGTTCTCGAACCCGTAGGGTCCGCACGCTTAACGTTACGATGACAGTTATATTATGAGTTTATGAGTTTTGATGTACCGAAGGAGTTCGGAGTCCCGGATGAGATCGGGGACATGTCGAGGAGTCTCGAAATGGTCGAGACGTAAAGATCAATATATTGGACGACTATATTCGGAGTTCGGAAAGGTTCCGAGTGATTCGGGTACTTTTCGGAGTACCGGAGAGTTACGGGAATTCGCCGGGGAGTATATGGGCCTTATTGGGCCATACGGGAATAGAGGAGAGAGGCCAAAAGGAAGGAGGCATGCGGCCCCCTCTGGTCCGAATTGGACAAGGGGCGCAGCCCCCTTTTCCTTCTTCCTCTCCCCCTCTTTCCCCTTCTCCTACTCCAACAAGGGAGGTGGAATCCTACTAGGACTAGGGAGTCCTAGTAGGACTCCACACTTGGCGCGCCCCCTCCTAGGGCCGGCCTCCTCCCCCCTTGCTCATTTATATACGGGGGCAGGGGGCACCCCATGACACACAAGTTGATCTTCGTGATTGTTCCTTAGCCGTGTGCGGTGCCCCCCTCCACCATATTCCACCTCGGTCATATCGTTGCGGTGCTTAGGCGAAGCCCTACGTCGGTAGAACATCATCATCGTCACCACGCCGTCGTGCTGACGGAACTCATCCCCGACACCCTGCTGGATCGGAGTCCGGGGATCGTCATCGAGCTGAACGTGTGCTGAACTCGGAGGTGTCGTACGTTCGGTACTTGGATCGGTCGGATCGTGAAGACGTACGACTACATCAACCGCGTTGTCATAATGCTTCCACTTACGGTCTACGAGGGTACGTGGACAACACTCTCACCTCTCGTTGCTATGTCATCACCATGATCTTGCGTGTGCGTAGGAATTTTTTTGAAATTACTACGTTCCCCAACAGTGGTATCAGAGCTAGGTTTTATGCGTAGATGTCATATGCACGAGTAGAACACAAGTGAGTTGTGGGCGATACAAGTCATACTGCTTACCAGCATGTCATACTTTGGTTCGGCGGTATTGTGAGATGAAGCGGCCCGGACAGACATTACGCGTACGCTTACGCGAGACTAGTTTCACCGTTACGAGCACTCGTGCTTAAAGGTGGCTGGCGGGTGTCTGTCTCTCTCACTTTAGCTGAATCGACTGTGGCTACTCTCGGTCCTTGCGAAGGTTAAAACAACACTAACTTGACGAACTATCGTTGTTGTTTTGATGCGTAGGTAAGAACGGTTCTTGCTAAGCCCATATCAGCCACGTAAAATTTGCAACAACAAAGTAGAGGATGTCTAACTTGTTTTTGCAGGGCATGTTGTGATGTGATATGGTCAAGACGTGATGCTATATTTTATTGTATGAGATGATCATATTTTGTAACCGAAGTTATCGGCAACTGGCAGGAGCCATATGGTTGTCGCTTTATTGTATGAAATGCAAACGCCCTGTAATTGCTTTACTTTATCACTAAGCGGTAGCGATAGTCGTAGAAGCAATAGATGGCGTAAACGACAAAGATGCTACGATGGAGATCAAGGTGTCGCGCCGGTGATGATGGTGATCACGACGGTGCTTCGAAGATGGAGATCACAAGCACAAGATGATAATGGCCATATCATATCACTTATATTGATTGCATGTGATGTTTATCCTTTATGCATCTTATCTTGCTTTGATGGACGGTAGCATTTTAAGATGATCTCCCACTAAATTATCAAGAAGTGTTCTCCCTGAGTATGCACCCTTGCGAAAGTTCTTCGTGCCGAGACACCACGTGATGATCGGGTGTGATAGGCTCTACGTGCAAATACAACGGGTGCAAAACAGTTGCACACGCGGAATACTCAGGTTAAACTTGACGAGCCTAGCATATAACAGATATGGCCTCGGAACACGGAGACCGAAAGGTCGAGCGTGAATCATATAGTAGATATGATCAACATATTGATGTTCACCATTGAAACTACTCCATCTCACGTGACGATCGGACATGGTGTAGGTGATATGGATCACGTAATCACTCAGAGGATTAGAGGGATGTCTATCTAAGTGGGAGTTCTTAAGTAATATGATTAATTGAACTTAAATTTATCATGAACTTAGTCCTGGTAGTATTTTGCAAATTATGTTGTAGATCAATAGCTTGCGTTGTTGCTTTCATATGTTTATTTTGATATGTTCCTAGAGAAAATTGTGTTGAAAGATGTTAGTAGCAATGATGCGGATTGGATCCGTGATCTGAGGTTTATCCTCATTGCTGCACAGAAGAATTATGTCCTTAATGCACCGCTAGGTGAGAAACCTATTGCAGGAGCAGATGCAGACGTTATGAACGTCTGGCTAGCTCAATATGATGACTACTTGATAGTTTAGTGCACCATGCTTAACGGTTTAGAATCGGGACTTCAAAGACGTTTTGAACGTCATGGACCATATGAGATGTTCCAGGAGTTGAAGTTAATATTTCAAGCAAATACCCGAGTTGAGAGATATGAAGTCTCCAACAAGTTCTATGGCTAAAAGATGGAGGAGAATCGCTCAACTAATGAGCATGTCCTCAAATTGTCTGGGTACTACAATCGCTTGAATCAAGTGGGAGTTAATCTTCCAGATAAGATAGTGATTGACAGAATTCTCTAGTCACCATCACCAAGTTAGTAGAACTTTGTGATGAACTATAGTATGTAAGGGATGACGAAAACGATTCCCAAGCTCTTCGTGATGTTGAAATCGATGAAGGTAGAAATCAAGAAAGAGCATCAAGTGTTGATGGTTAACAAGATCACTAGTTTCAAGAAAAGGGCAAAGGGAAAGAAAGGGAACTTCAACTAGAATGACAAGCAAGTTGTCACTCCCACGAAGAAGCCCAAAGCTGAACCAAAGCCTGAAACTGAGTGCGTACACTGCAAAGGAAATGGTCACTGGAAACGGAAATACCCTGAATATTTGGTGGATAAGAAGGATGGCAAAGTGAACAAGGGAATATTTGATATACAGGTTATTTATGTGTACCTTACTAGTGTTTATAGTAGCCCCTGAGTATTTGATACTTGTTCGGTTGCTAAAAAATTAGTAACTCGAAACAGGAGATACAGAATAAACAGAGACTAATTGAGGGGGAAGTGACGATGAGTGTTGGAAATAGTTCCAAGATTGACATGATCATCATCGCACACTCCCTATACTTTCGGGATTAGTGTTAAACCTAAATAAATGTTATTTGGCGTTTGCAATGAGCATGAATATGATTTGATCATGTTTATTGCAATACAGTTATTCATTTAAAATCAGAGAATAATTGTTGTTCTGTTTACATGAATAAAACCTTCAATGGTCATACACCCAATGAAAATAGTTTGTTGGATCTCGATCGTAGTGATACACATATTCATAATATTGATGCCAAAAGATGCAAAGTTAATAATGATAGTGCAACCCATTTGTGGCACTGCCGTTTGGGTCATATCGGTGTAAAGCGCATGAAGAAACTCCATAAAGATGGATTTTCGGAATCACTTGGTTATGAATCATTTGATGCTTGCGAACCGTGCCTTTTGGGCAAGATGACTAAAACCCCGTTCTCCGGAACAATGGAACAAGCTACTGACTTATTGGAAATAATACGTACTGATGTATGCGATCCAATGAGTGTTGATGCTCGTGGCAAGTATCGTTATTTTTTGACCTTCATAAGATGATTTGAGTAGATATGGGTATATCTACTTGATGAAACATAAGTCTAAAATAGTTGAAAGGTTCAAAGAATTTTAGAGTGAAGTGGAAAAATCATCATAACAAGAAAATAAAGTTTCTGCGATCTGATCGCGGAGACGAATATTTGAGTTACAACTTTGGTCTTCAATTAAAACAATGTGGAATAGTTTCACAGCTCACGCCACCTGGAACACCACAACGTTATGGTGTGTCCGAACATCGTAACCACACTTTATTGGATATGGTGCGATCTATGATGTCTCTTATTGATTTACCATTATCGTTTTGGGGTTATGCATTAGAGACAGCTGCATTCACGTTAAAAGGGCACCATCTAAATCCGTTGAGACGACACTATATGAACTGTGGGTTAGCAAGAAACCCAAGCTGTCGTTTCTTAAAGTTTGGGGCTACGATGCTTATGTGAAAAAGTTTCATCCTGATAAGCTCGAACCCAAATCGGAGAAATGTGTCTTCATAGGATACCCAAAAGAGACTATTGAGTACCCTTCTATCACAGATCTGAGGGCAAGATTTTCGTTGCTAAAATGGATCCTTTCTAGAGAAGGAGTTTCTCTCGAAAGAAGTGAGTGGGAGGAAAGTAGAACTTGATGAGGTAACTGTACCTTCTCCCAAATTGGAAAATAGTTCATCACTGAAATCAGTTCCAGTGATTACTACACCAATTAGTGAGGAAGCTAATGATGATGATCATGAAACTTCAGTTCAAGTTACTACAGAACCTCATAGGTCTTCCAGAGTACGGTCCGCACCAGAGTGGTACGGTAATCCTGTTCTGAAAGTCATGTTACTAGACCATGATAAACCTACGAACTATGAGAAAGCGATGATGAGCCCAGGTTCTGCGAAATGGCTTGAGGCCATGAAATCTGAGATGGGATCCATGTATGAGAACAAAGTATGGACTTTGATTGACTTGCCCGTTGATCGGTGAGTCATTAAGAATAAATGGATCTTTAAGAGGAAGACGGACGCTGATAGTAGTGTTACTATCTAGAAAGCTAGACTTGTCGAAAAAGGTTTTGACAAAGTTCAAGGTGTTGAATACAATGAGATTTTCTCACTCGTATCAATGCTTGAAAGTCTGTCCGAATCATGTTAGCAATTGTCACATTTTATGAAATCTGGCAAAAGGATGTCAAAACTGCATTCCTTAATGAATTTATTAAAGAAGAGTTGTATATGATGCAACCAGAAGGTTTTGTCAATCCTAACGGTGCTAACAAAGTGTGCAAGCTCCAGCGATCCATTTATGGACTGGTGCAAGCCTCTCAGAGTTGGAATATACGCTTTGATGAGTTGATCAAAGCATATGGTTTTATACATACTTTTTGAGAATCCTGTATTTACAAGAAAGTGAATGAGAGCTCTGTAGCATTTCTAATATTATATGTGGATGACATATTGTTGATTGGAAATGATATAGAAATTCTGGATAGCATGAAAGGATACTTGAAAAAGGAGTTTTCCAAAGCAAGACCTCGGTGAAGCTGCTTACACATTGAACATCAAGATCTATATAGATAGATCAAGACGCTTGATAAGATTTTTCAATGAGTACATACCTTGATAAATTTTTGAAATAGTTCAAAAATGGAACAGCCAAAGAAGGAGTTCTTGCCTGTGATGCAAAGGTGTGAAGTTGAGTAAGACTCAAGACCCGACCATGGCAGAAAATAGAAAGAGAATGAAAAGTCATTCCCTATGCCTCAGTCATAGGTTCTATAAAGTATGCTATGCTATGAACCAGACCTATTGTATACCTTGCTCTGAGTTTGACAAAGGAATACAATTTTGATCTAAGAGTAGATCACTGGACAACGGTTAAGAATATCCTTAGTGAGGACTAAGGAGATGTTTCTCGATTATGGAGGTGATAAAAGAGCCCGTCGTAAAAAGTTACAATGATGCAAGCTTTTACACCAATCCAGATGACTCTAAGTCTCAATCTGGATACATATTGAAAGTGGGAGCAATTAGCTAGAGTAGCTCCGTGCAGAGCATTGTGGACATAGAATATTTGCAAAATACATACGGCTCTGAATATGACAGACCCGTTGACTAAACTTCTCTCACAAACAAAACATGATCATACCTTAGTACCCTTTGGGTGTTAATCACATAGCGATGTGAACTAGATTATTGACTCTAGTAAACCCTTTGGGTGTTGATCACATGATGATGTGAACTATGGGTATTAATCACATACAGATGTGAATATTAGTGTTAAATCACATGGCGATGTGAACTAGATTATTGACTCTAGTGCAACATATGTTAAATCACATACCGATGACAAAGGGAACAACGTATGTTGTTATGCGGTTTGACCGATAAAGATCTTCGTAGAATATGTAGGAGCCAATATGAGCATCCAGGTTCCGCTATTGGTTATTGACCGAGAATAGTTCTAGGTCATGTCTACATAGTTCTCGAACCCGTAGGGTCCGCACGCTTAACGTTACGATGACAGTTATATTATGAGTTTATGAGTTTTGATGTACCAAAGGAGTTTGGAGTCCCGGATGAGATCGGGGACATGACGAGGAGTCTCGAAATGGTCGAGACGTAAATATCGATATATTGGACGACTATATTCGGAGTTCAGAAAGGTTCCGAGTGATTCGGGTACTTTTCGGAGTACCGGAGAGTTACGGGAATTCGCCGGGGAGTATATGGGCCTTATTGGGCCATACGGGAATAGAGGAGAGAGGCCAAAAGGAAGGAGGCATGCGGCCCCCCTCTGGTCCGAATTGGACAAGGGGCGCAGCCCCCTTTTCCTTCTTCCTCTCCCCCTCTTTCCCCTTCTCCTACTCCAACAAGGGAGGTGGAATCCTACTAGGACTAGGGAGTCCTAGTAGGACTCCACACTTGGCGCGCCCCCTCCTAGGGCCGGCCTCCTCCCCCCTTGCTCATTTATATACGGGGGCAGGGGGCACCCCATGACACACAAGTTGATCTTCGTGATCGTTCCTTAGCCGTGTGCGGTGCCCCCCTCCACCATATTCCACCTCGGTCATATCGTTGCGGTGCTTAGGCAAAGCCCTGCATCGGTAGAACATCATCATCGTCACCATGCCGTCGTGCTGACGGAACTCATCCCCGACACCCTGCTGGATCGGAGTCCGGGGATCGTCATCGAGCTGAACGTGTGCTGAACTCGGAGGTGCCGTACGTTCGGTACTTGGATCGGTCGGATCGTGAAGACGTACGACTACATCAACCGCGTTGTCATAACGCTTCCGCTTACGGTCTACGAGGGTACGTGGACAACACTCTCCCCTCTCATTGCTATGTCATCACCATGATCTTGCGTGTGCGTAGGATTTTTTTGAAATTACTACGTTCCCTAACACAAACACCATTGAAGATACCTGTAGAGCATCTTTATAATCACCCAGTTACGTTGTGACGTTTGATAGCACACAAGGAATTCCTCCGGTATCCGGGAGTTACATAATCTCATAGTCAAAGGAATATGTATATGACATGAAGAAAGCAATAGCAATAAAAATGAACGATCATAATGCTAAGCTAACGAATGGGTCTTGTCCATCACATCATTCTCCTAATTATGTGATCTCGTTCATCAAATGACAACACATGTCTATAAAATGACAACTTTATTATTGCCTCTAGGGCATATTTCCTTCAGTTAGGAGGCTCCCAGGCAGGAGGCCTTGCCTTTTCGATCCATGTTGATGTTTGTGCTAGCCTTCTTAAGGCAGACATTTTTACTTATGTCTGTGATATTGTTGCACTACTAGGAAAAGGACTATAGATAATATAGACATTAATGATGCACCACACATGTGGTGCGCCACTACTAACAAACTTTTTTTTCCAAAACTAGTAATGGAGCACCAGGGCACAGTGCGCCATTACTAGTTTTAACTAGTAATGGTGCACCACTCACCCCGTGCGCCACTACTAACATTTTTTTTTTACTTTTTTTCATAACTAGTAATGGCACACCAGTGTATAGTGCTCCATTACTAGTTCAAGCTAGTAATGGCGCACCACACACACGGTGCGCCACTACTAACATGTTTTTTGCAAAACTAGTAATGGCGCATCACCTAACTGGTGCGCCATTAGTAACCAGGGTTACTAGTGGCGCACTTGTAGGTGGTGCGCCATTAGTAACCTGGGACCAGCTAGATATTTTGGACAGCCGCCTATCACACTCACTTTCCCCACTTCATTCTCCCCACCTCCTCCTCCAAGCTTGTATCGGCTGCCTCCTCCTCCTCACCTCATTTGCACCATAGATTCATCCAAATTAAGTGGTTAAATTACCTTTTTTTTGATAGGTAAGTAAGGGGAAAGCTTTCTTTATGTTGTAGATCTACTTTTTTCTCCCTCCAACAACGTGCACATGCACTTTTTATGGCTTAGCTAGATCTATGTATGTTTGTGGTGTTGCATATGTTTGTGGTGTTGCATATATGTTTGTGTTTGCAGGTACCGGTATTTGAAATGCGATAGTTGCCAATATTTTGCCGGACTGTTGATTCATTTCCGTTTCGGTGAGAATTTGGCACTATGCATTCTTTTTGGTCCTATTTTTAGGCAAAGTCATGCCAACATTTTTCTTGGTTCTAAAATATCGTTTTGCTCTACCCCGCAGGCGACCATGGTCCGCACGATGACCGAAGGCATCGTGAATAGGTTTTTGATCTCCGTGAAGGCCGAGATACTTCAAAAGAATGAGACAGAGATAAGATGTCTGTGTCGAAGATGCAAGCTGAGGAGCCTTATGGACCCGGATTCCGTACAGGTGCGGGACCACCTACTATTGCGTGGTTTCATGGATGGCTATCGGTGGCAAGGTGATGAAGATGATTATGAAGTCGTCCATGGGGGGCGGGCAAGAAATGAGGAAGGGCAGTAAGACAACCGCGGCGAGGGCGGGCGAGAAGACGAAGAATCTCCAGGACATGATCATGAAGTAGATGTAGTACACAGTCATCATGTAGAAGATGGCGGACATGATGATGAGGAAGATGCCGGAGCAGACGAAGGGCATGATCATGAAGATGAAGATGCCGGAGCAGACGACGATGGACCATCGATGGGCTGGGTGCAGGACCCTCATATTCAAGAGCTGCTTCTCAAGCAGACGAATAATGCAAGAGCTGCCGCTGAGAGAAAACGAATCTGGATCAACTGGAGATAGACGCGGTTACTCCATTGTATGAAGGATGCAGGCCTGAGGATACCCGCCTGAAAGTAACGCTCATGGCTCTGGAGATGAAGGTAAAACACAAAATGACCGACGCATGCTTCGACGAGAACATGTCATTCTGGCATGAACGTCTTCCCAAGGGGAACAAGTGCCCGAACAGTTTTGAGGAGGCGAAGGAAATCGTGTCCTCTGGATTTACCGCACGTGAAATACCATGTGTGCATGAATAATTGCATCATTTACCGGGACAAGCACGCGGAGTCTACCATATGTCCGGTGTGCGACGTCACTCGATACAAGAAGAGGAAGAAAGCTCCTCGAAAAGTGGTGTGGTAGTTTCCGATCACTCCTCGTCTGCAACGGTATTTCGCGGACCCTAAGGTAGCAAAGCTCCTGCGTTCGCACGCGGATAGGGAGGAGAAGAAGTGAGAAGATGACGCAAATGATCCAGAGATAAATAAAAAAGACAAGATGTTGAGTCACCCTAAGGATGCGAGCCAGTGGCAAGCGTTGAACTTCGAACACCCAGAATTTGGGAATGATCCAAGGAACATCATGTTGGGTGCGAGCACCGATGGAGTCAATCCGTTGGGCAGCCAGCGAAGCACACATAGCACCTGGCCTGTGTTTGTGTGGATGTACAACCTTCCCCCCTGATTGTGCATGAAGAGGAAGTACATTCACATGAGTATGCCAATTGAAGGGCCGAAACAACCAGGAAACGTCATCAATCTGTATCTGGGGCTGCTGAAAGAGGAGCTAGACACGCTATGGAAAACGCCAGCCAATACATGGGACGCCACAGAGAAAGAATATTTCCCTATGAGAGTCGCACTGCTCACGACAGTGCAGGACTATCTCAGTTACGGATATGTCGCGGGGCAGGTGGTCCACGGATTTTCTGGATCCGTCAGGTGCATGGATGACACAACGTATCGCCAGCTAGATAGAGATCCTGGGTCTTCGAAAACCGTGTTCATGGGACATCGAAGGTGGCTTCGCGACGATGACTCATGGAGAAAACGCAAGGATCTGTTCGATGGTGATACCGAACCCCGAAGACGCCCGCGTACGAGGAGCGGCGAGGAAATAGACGAGCTGTTGAAAAATTGGAAAGATTGCCCACTGCCGGGAAAGAAGCAAAAGGTGCCAGAGTCGGGAAAGAAGCGAAAGGCGCCAGAGCTGCTGCTGAAGGTATGGAAAACAAGGTCTGTTTTCTGGGACTTGCCGTACTGGAAGATCCACCGTGTGCCTCATAGCCTTGATGTCATGCATATCACGAAGAACGTGTGCGAGAGTCTGCTTGGTACCCTGCTCAACATGCCAGAGAGGACCAAAGATGGGCCGAAAGCAAGGGCAGACTTGAAATCAATGGGCATCAGGGAGGAGCTTCACGCTAATGATGATGATGATGAGGCGAAGAAGGACACGGAAAGTCGTCGCAAAGACAAAAAGGCCAAGAAGACCGGAAATGACTTCCCTCCCGCGTGCTTCACTCTAAGTCAGGAGGAGATCGAGCAGTTTTTCACCTGCCTTGTAGGAGTAAAACTTCCTTATGGTTACGCGGGGAAGATAAGCAGATACCTAGACTCAGCGAAGCAGATGTTCAGCGGGATGAAGTCTCACGATTGTCACGTGCTGATGATGCAGATACTTCCAGTTGCAATCCGTGGGATCATGGACGCGCACGTCCGTGAAATGCTATTTGGCCTATGCAACTTTTTCGACGTCATCTCTCGGAAGTCGGTTGGCGTGAGGCAACTCAGAAGGCTACAGGAAGAGATCGTGGTGATACTATGCGAGCTTGAGATGTACTTACCGCCCGCATTCTTCGACGTTATGGTGCATCTACTGGTGCATATCATGAAGGATATCATCCAACTCGGGCCGACGTTCCTGCACAGCATGATGCCGTTCGAAAGGATGAATGGTGTCATCAAAGGATACATTCGCAAAATGTCACGTCCAGAGGGAAGCATAGCCAGGGGCTTTCTGACCGAAAAGTGCATCTGCTACTGCACGAATTATCTAGGCATCGAGAACCCCGTTGGTCTGCCCGTCAACAGGCACCTCGACAGGCTCGCTGGATGGGGTCACCGTGAGGGTCGCCGCGAAATGCATGTCGACTTCGAGGGTCGACTCGCCGACTTTGAAAGAGCAAACCTAGTCGCGCTACAACACATAGACATGGTTGATCCTTGGGTGGTAGAGGACAAAACCTTTATATAGAAGACGTATAATGACCGAGGCCAACAGAGGACGGACGGAGATATAATCAAAGAGCACAACTCATGTTTCACGCGTTGGTTCAAGCAGAAGCTTCTGTCGTACCCTTTACATGAGGATTCTTCCGCGGAAGAACAACTCATATTCGCCTTGTCACAGGGCGCCGAGCACAACCTGATGACATATGAGGCGTACGATATCAATGGCTACACATTCTACACCGAGGGAAAGGACATGAAGAGCGATGGTTATCAGAACTCCGGGGTAACGATGTAATGACAAGGACAGATACTACGGAAGGATCGAGGAGATCTGGGAGCCGAGCTACGCTGGAGAGAAGGTCCCGATGTTCCGTGTCATATGGGCCAAGAGCTTCCTAAAAGAAGACCGGTATTTCACCACCATGGTTATACCCGAAGCCAAATCCAAGACCGCGGGCGCAAACGTCACCGCGGAAAATGAGCCATGGGTACTGGCTTCCTAAGTGGACCAATGCTTCTTCATTACCGACCCGTCAAAGCCCAGTCATGTTGTCGTGAGGAGAGGCAAAAGGAAGATCATCGGAATGGATGGAGTCGCCAGTGAGCAAGACTTCGACAAGTACGGCAACCCAAAGATGGAACATGATGACGATGATGAAGTACCATCATACACCACAAGAAGAAGCAGGACCACCCTACCTAAAGGACGTCCGTTCAAGAGAAGAACTCCATTTGCGAAAAATAAGGGCAAGAAGATTGTGAACAGATGCTAGCTAAGATCGAATTTATTTAAATTGTAGCCTTCATTTCTCGATTGTATTTCGACAAATATTTTCATATTCATAAATGTTTTACCAATTCACAAATTAATGCAACTAAAAATCCGAAAAAATGATGATATTTTTAAATAACAAATTTGATGATATTTTTTCATATTCATTAATATTTTGAAATAACAAATTTGATGATATTTTTTCACATTCATAAATGTTTTCAAATTTAATTGTCATTTTCTAAAAAATTATTAGATGCAACTAAAAATAATAGTCCAAGAAAAATTACTAATGGCGCACCAGGAGAAGGTGCGCCATTGCTATCAATGTACTTATGGCGCACCCCTGGGAGGTGCGCCATTGCTAACCTTCCCCCTCTATCCCTTTCCCCCTCGCCCCCCGCGCCAGATCCCCCTCCAGCTCGATCGCGCGCTACCCCCCTCGCCGCCGACGACCCCCCGCACACTCCCCCTCTCCACCACCACCGACGACCCCCCGCACCCTCCGCCGCTAGCTCCACCGCTGCCGCCGACCCCCCACACCCTCCCCTGTCTCCTAGCTCGGTTCCCCCGAACGGAATCGGCCGAGCGCACCACCCACCCCCTCCCTCCCCCCCGAGAAAGACCTAGGGTTCAAACCGCCACTGCCGGCCCTCCGCCGTGGCGCGCCCAGCCGGCCGAACCCTCCGCGGCCCCCTCCGTCCACTCCAGGAGCCGTGCCTCTTCCGTCTGCATCGAGTACGCCAACGGGTCGGCCGGCATCGCCACTGCATATAAATTTTTGTATTGAACTATTAAATGAATGATACATATGAAAAAATAAAAATTATATCCCGGAAGTTTACTTAAATGATAAGTACTTAAATGTAATAATTTATTTAGTTAGTATTAATTCACAAATGAAGGCTAATAATTTATTTAGTTAATATTAATTTGCAAACTGAACAAAATACTAATGGCGCACCGCTAGGGGTGCGCCATTGCTATCCAAAAAAAGATTACTAATGGCGCACCGCCAGGAGGTGCGCCATTGCTATCAAAAAAATTTACTAATTGCGCACCGCTAGGGGGTGTGCCATTGCTAACCCCCCCCCCCCCCCCACTAAAATCCCCAATCTCACATTTCTCTCTCAGCCCCCCCACTGCCTCACCTCACCCGCGCCGCCCCCGTGCTCGCCATCCCTGGCCATGCTCGCTGGCCCCACCGCCGACCCCCACCGCCCCCGCCGCACCCGACCACCACCGCCCCCAACGCCCCGGTGCCTCGCCGCCCGTCGCCCCACCGCCCCCGACGCCGACCCCCGATGCCCCCGATCCCTACTAGACCGCCGTCGTCCCCAAATCTCTCTCTCGCTCCCGGCGGCGGCTAGCCTTGTCGGACGCGCTCCTCGACGGCGGCGCGAGCCTCCCCGCGCGGCCTCTGGTTAGACTCTCTCCCTCCCTCTCTCTCTCCCCGGCTCATCCTCATGCCCCCATGGGGCGCCGACCTAGGGTTAGGTGTAGGAGCTCGCCGCCGCCGCCCCGTCGTGTCTCTACTGCTGCTTCATGCGGCCGCCGTTCCCGCGTGCTCGCGCGCTCCCGCTGGTAGTAGCTCTTCTGCTTGTATTGTGTGAGCTTTTGGTGGTCTTGTGCTAGTGCTGGTCTGAAAACTTTGTTGGTGTAGTACTATGGCCAGTGGATACTCTCTAGAACCTGTGTTTATGATGGCTAACCAGCTGTCTGTTATGCAATTTATCAAAATTGTTAGGTTTGGCTTGTCACTTGTGGACCATTGCGAGTAGTAACTGAGGTCAATGCAGATGTAAATGGGCTTAGGGCGTTTCTGCATTTCCAAAAATTCTCAACAAAACCATGCATGTGCTTCCAAAGATGCATCAAGTTGAAAAAATTGCGGACTCCTAAGTGTTTTCACCACCCATATATTAGGCAGACATCATTTGTGCATTTACAGCAACTCAACAACATAATTCAGACACAATACAACAGTCATCTTCCTTTTCATACCACGAGGGAGCAAAGAATGGCAACCTTCACTTAAATGTCTCCAAAACCGGACTGTGGCGTCAAACGGTCGTCTAAACTGATAACTGGGGGCACAACAAAAATCAATCTATAGTTCTGTATTTTTTATATTAACTTGTGAAAGTTAGGCTATTGTTCTGCTCACTGTCACCTTCTAATCCCCATTGCCCATGTGTCAATAAGCTAAAGTTCTTGGATAAGCTTGCCACGCTACTGGCTCTATATTTCTTGGTCACAAGGTAGCCATATTAGACAAAATGGTTGGGATGCTTAGGTATTCCCAGGCTTTATCAAACAACATGTCCTAAACAGTTTTGCTGGTTTTTGCAGACTGAGAAGGCTTTCCTGAAGCAGCCTAAGGTGTTCCTGAATTGGTGTGTCCTGAATTGGTAAGATGGTAAAATGTGTGTAAGGTGTTCCTGAATTGGTGTGTCCTGAAGCAGCCTTAGGAAGACTGTTGTTTTTTCATTATATAAGTAAGATGGTAAAATGTGTGTCCTGGATTGGTGATCATGACTTGATTTGCAATTATAGCTCAAAGAAGACCACAAAGGGGAATAATAAGCCTGGCAAGGAGGGCAACAAGTTCTGGAAGAGTGTTGGCCTTGGTTTCAAGACTCCCAGGGAAGCCATTGAGGGTATGTTCTGTCTCTCCTTTTCCCAATTGTAATGTGATAGCATAGATGGTGTGCTGCTTTGTCCATTTTGTAGTATCGAATGTTATTAATTGCCTTGTACTCATGGACTTGCTGAAGCATGTGACCGCTATTCAGTATTTTCTTCTTCTTATGTTTGTATGCTGTTTAGCTAGATATACATTTTTTTACTTTATCTACACCATAAAGATCAGTATAGCCTGCAACTTGGGGAAGTTTAGTGTTGTTGTTTATCTGTTATGACTTGCGATCCTGATGTGCAGTGAGCATTTATACTTGTTCTGAAATATCATCTTGATTCCGCAGTCTACTGTGCTTTTCTGTTTGGCCTCAATTTGGCCTGGCAAAAGATGGTCTACTAGCTGGCAAGATGTTTTTTGAGAAACACAATACCAGCATGTCGATAATGATTTTGGCAGCAGTGTGAGGCAGCAGTGTGCGGCGCAATTCCTTCATTGGATAATGATTTCGCAGGTACCCCGAGAGGCCCTTGAGTTTGCCGGAATGTTGATTAACTTCCGTTCCGGCAAATTCGGGTACTCCATATGTCCTATTTTCAGCAAAGGTCATGCTGAAATTTTCCATGAATTTTAGCATGACTTGCTAAAAATAGGACATATGGGGTACTTGCGACTAATGCATGGGCCGGGGTATCTTAGTACTTAATTCAGTAGGATCCTCTTTGTTTATTTGCCTGCGTAATCTCACGATTGGAGCTGGGCGGCCACGTGTGAGCCATTCACGAGCCGTTGACCTCGCTCCTGTCCCGCCTGCCCACCTCCCCTACCTGACCCTGACCGCCATTAAAGTAACCAATCAAGCTCCTCATCCACTGTGATCAAAAAGAAACTATGAAAATGACACAACAGAAGACAATACCCTCCGATCTAGTCTAAACACACTGGCTGGCTAGTAGTTAGTGTAGGTGTATATATATACACATATATACACATGAATCCACCTACATCCTGGAAATCCATTTAATTAGAGGAAGACAACGAAGAAGAAGAGGAGGAGGAGGTGAGGTTGGTTAGCCAAGAGTCAAACCCTAAATGATAAAACCTTGGCTTTTAGGGTGCCTCGGTGTCGATAAAAACCTAAATGATGAAAGCTTAGCCCTTAGCTTGTTCATTCTGTAGATTTCCAAAATTCAGTTTTGTACCGCACACCAAAGCCCCAAGAAAGAAAACTGCAATCTGAAATAGAAGATCAATTTTCAGCCCTTGGATTAGTTTAGTATTTTTTTCACACACTCAGACGCCCTGGCTTGCCATGTGTGTGAGAGAGATAGTGAGAGGAGAGAAGAAGAAGGGGGTTAGGAAGGGACTTGGACCTTAGCAACAACACACTAACAGCGAACTCCTCGAGAATTAGGTTATTTGGTCAACTTAGAGATCTTGTTCCTTGACAATAACCAACTTTTTGACCAAACTTTTTTCCTATTTAGAGCGAAACATGGCCCACAACGATGAGGCCGGCGGTTCGGGCAAGCAATTCTGGGAGCTGTCCCAGGAGATGGAGGAAGAACCTCACCGCTATGAGGACGACGCGGAAGACACCGATCCTGACTACACAACCCCTAGTGGCGTCGGGGATGACACCACTGATGGTGCCACCGAGAATGCCACCACTGATGATGGCAACGCACGCACAGATGGCAGCCAACCGAAGAGGCAACGGAAGGACCGGCGCCCGAACGTGCTCGGCACCGTCAAGGAGGAATTTACTGAAGTGTCCTCCGAGGGGCATCCAACGGCGCCCAAAGAATTAGTCAAGGGGTACGCGGTTCAGCTCGGGTGCATTCTCCGGAGCACCGTCTCGATCAACATCGACAACCTAAGGCATCCTGACCGAGGGAATTTGCGCAACGTTCTCTTCACGAAGCTGCACGAACGATACAAGTTCCCTGGTGACGTCGCAAACACACGCCTCTCAGGGAATAAAGTGAACAGTGCCGCCCTCACGAAGATGAGCACGGCCCTGGCTACTTGGAGAGGCGCGGTGAAGAGAATGATTGACAAAGGTGATAGTTATGAGAAGATCAAGGCGAAAAATCCTTCGATCAGCGAAGATGACTACAAGGAGTTCAAGATCAAGTGCGAGAGCAGCGCAACCGTGGAATCAAGTCAGTGGGGGAAAGATATGCGGGACTTGAACTTAGGGGTCCACCAACTCGGTCCTGGCGGTTACAGAGTGGCGGAACCTTTATGGGACAAGGAGGACGCGGAGCGTGCCGAGCAAGGCCTACTGCCCCACTTCGAGAAATACCGTGACAAGCAGACCAGGAACTATGTCAGGGCCCGGTACAAGGTGGACCCGGTAACAAAGGAGCTTACCACGGATGCGAAGACCAAGGCGCTTGAGCGTGTTCTGGTAAGGAATACACCCCTGCGTAATTAGCTCCATATGGTTGAATTCTAATTAATGAAGCCAAATTTCTAAATGGTTCACATTCCTTCCACAGGACACTGAAAGCAGTAGCGCGGGGTCGTCTCAGAGCTCCCCTTGGGACAGCACTTTAAATAGGGCGTTGAACGTAACGAAAAACAAGGATAAGTTCAGTAAGCCGTCGTTAGCTGGCCGTGTGGCCGACAAAGGCTTGTCCACGAAATGGGCGTCATACTATAACGCTGGTGGGCGAAAGGAGAGAAAGACCAGCTCGGAAAGCCAGTCGCGCAAGGTTCAAGAACTCAAGGCACAAGTGGCGCAGATTCCGGAGATGGTCCAAGAGCAAGTGCAACACCAACTGGGAACGACGCTCACCGCCATTGTGCCTACCTTGATTGAGGGGCTGCAGGCGTGGATTGTGGGCGGCCAACAGGGGCCGCCCCTGGTTCCCAGCTTTACGGCCAGCAAGTCGCACAACACGCAGGCGGTGCCATTGGTGCCTCCGGCGGAGGCGGTATTGGTGTCTCCGGCGCCGGCGGTATTGGTGTCTCCGGCGCCGGCGCGGGCATCGGAGCTTAATGCACCCGGGTGTGCGAAGAATACGCCGGCCGACACCTTGGCAGCAAGCGCCCCTCCGTCACTTGCACGCCCGCCGTTGGCGGTGCCTCGACATTAGCCGACCTCGACGCCATCACGGTAACTAAGCCTCTCGGCCGATGACTTCATCTTCTTGCCTTTGACTGGCATCCCTGACACCCTACATGTTTTCGCAGGGCGCCGGCGTCGGCGTTCCATGCACTCTCATGCACTTCGTGGGCGGCGAGTTGATCGATTTCGCCAAGGGCAGAATCATTCAACCGGGCAACCCCCGTGTTCCACGGTAATCCGATGCCACCCACCGTGTATAGGGTTGAACTGGTTCGGGTGCTGCTAGGCTGCGACGACTTGTTACCTCCGTTTCGACCCGCTGGGCCGACGAAGATGATGTGATGACCCTCAGCGCCTGCATAAGCTGGCCCCTGCTTTGGCCGAAGAGCCAGATTTGTTTGGGGGTGGGGGACACCACCCCACAGACAACACCGCCAGGTCGTGCTGGCGCCAAGCCATGGCAAGACCGCCGCAACGCTGCCGGACATGCCGTACATGCATATGGCACAGGATCCGGACAACGACGATGACGATGACGGTACATTTACCAACGTCGATAAGTACTTTGCCGAACATGGATACGGTGACGAATTCTTGGGGCCTCCTTCTCAAGAACCCAACCCTGCAAAAGACGACCGCGGTCTAACTTGTACCGCGGAGAAACCCAATTGCGACAGGCATTGTTTGGCGTTCAGTTCTCAGGAGACGCCTCCAGCTGCCGCCTTCACCGAGCCTCAGATAGCAGAGGTGCAAAATATTATCAGCCCCAACACACTCAAGAAGGCGTCCCTGAGCAGAACTCGATCCCGTTACAGCAGAAGAAGAAGGGACGGAAAAGAAAGAATAACAAGGCCGGTACGAGCCAGCCGGCACCAAGTACGATCCGTGCTCAGGACGGGCCACCTTCACCTAAGGATATCTCAAGGAGGGTGCATGTGGCGGGTAGGCCGATGCTACCGACTAATCTGCTCAATGCTGCAACCGGTGCTATGCGGAGTCTGCATGACAGTGTTCTTTCTTTGGAGAAGCGGCGTCTCTCCGAGAATGATGTGGCATACCCGGTTTTCGTGGCCAAGGTGCCAGAGGGCAAGGGCTTTGTGGATAGCACCATCGGAGGTACGATCGTCCTGCGGTTTGATGACATCTTCGCTATGCTTAACCTTCATCCGCTGCACTACACCTTCGTTCGGCTATTTTCGCTGAGCATGGAGATGCGGATCATTAGAGACAAGACCCCGGACATCGTGATAGTCGGCCCCTTCTACATGCGTGCCAAGATCTTGGGCAGCACTGGGGACCGGCAAGTCACGAGTTCACACCTCGAAGGTGTCATTATGGCAAACCCAGATAAGGATAACTTCCTCGTGCCTTACTTTCCCGAGTAAGTCATCCCCTCACCGCCCCGTAACATATGATTTCTTAGATTTCGATCGTTCTTTTTTTCCCAACATTCTGTATTTTGTGCAGTTACCACATTGCACACTCATCCTCTTAAGCCCGAAATATTCCATGGCCACGTATTTCGACTCGGACCGTCAATCGTAGAAAGACTACACAAATATCAAGAAAGTTCTTGATGATGTTCTCCCCGGCTACGCCAGATCTGGAGGCACCTTCAGCAGGACAATTCGTAGGTACGGCAAGCACGTGTTCACCCACAATACAATGTTCCCCTGCGTCAAGCAGCCGCCTGGCAGTCAGAAGGATGCCTACTACGCCGTCCATCACATGCGGGTGATCGTACAGGACCATAATCACCTTCTGCTACCAAATAATCTCAAAGATTGGGCCACACGCTTGTCGGCAATCCAAGACGCGGACATCAGACAAGAATTCTATCGTATCCAGTCGAAGTTTGCGGAAATCATCCATCAAGATGTCCTTCGTACCTCGGGGCAGTTCTACCTCAGATATCAACCGTCGAACAGTGAGATAGAAACAACGCTACAAATGCAGACTAACAACGCCCGCGATTTCATGACCATCACGAAAGATGGCGGCTTCATCCACGCTCCGCTCCCTGAGTCGAGTCGAAAATAGTGATGCTATGTAATTCTGAAATGTCGATTGGCTCATGTTGTAATATTAAACTTTAATGAACTTGTATGTCTCTTTGGTTTGGACAGTCGTTCAACTTATATGTAATCGATGCTATTTATTAGTAGGACCATGAATCGTGCCATTAATGTGTTGCTTTTCTCTTCCGATCCTTTTGTTGCATACTTATATATTGCTTATGTATTGTCTGTGAATTGCTACTAACGTTTTGTTTGGCTAGTGCATAGAGATGCCGTCGTATGTCGTGTACAAGGGTAAGGTTCCCGGAGTCTATGATGATTGGGAGGAGTGTCAGAGATAGGTTCACCGTTTCAGCGGTAACAGTTACAAAGGGTACACCACTAGGGCGGAGGCGGAAGTTAGATACGCGCGCTATCTAACGGGAGAGAGGAGGGAGCGTTGGAGGAACCGAATGAAGACCAGTTTCATCGCGATGATGCTCATCGTGATGACCGCAGCTCTCTTCTATGTGATGGTAGTTTAGATGATCGATACCGACTTGTAATGTGAAAACAAACTCGCTACTCGCGGTCTCGAGACTTGTAATGTTCTAACTTTGTTCGGTATTTTAAATTCGGAGACTAAATGATGAATTGTATTCGGAGACTAAACTTCTATTGTATTCGATAAATCTGCTGTTTATATATTGTGCTATCTATATTCTGTGCAGTAATATGTTTTGTAACCTATGCAAATATCAGAAAAGAAAAAAAATTTCTAATATTCATACTAGTGGCGCACCACTCTGCACTTTAGTGGCGCATTGCAATAAGCACACTAGTGGCGCATCATCTACAAGTGCGCCATTAGTAAGCCAAAACACAAGGTAAATATGGCCCCCTGGGAGGTATACTAATGGTGCACCGTGTAATATACTAATGGCGCACCAGGGGTGCGCCATTAGTATTAATTACTAATGGCGTGATGCTAGTGGCGCACCTGTACTGCACCATTAGTGGCCAAAACAGGTGCGCCACTAGCAGGCCTTTTTCTAGTAGTGTTGCTTTCGCTGACTCGTTTGTATTCGAGCTTATGTATTCGAGCCCTCGAGGCCCCTGGGTTGTAATATAAAGCTTTTATGACTTTAATTTGTGTCTAGAGTTGTGTTGTGGTATCTTCCCGTGAGTTTTTGATTTTGATCATGCGTATTTACGTGTATGATTAGTGCACAATTAAATCGGGGCGTCACATGGTTGCCCCTTAGATTTACTCCTATTTTTGCATGCTTTCTTGACTTTCGGTTTGTTCCGAGACTTGAGGCAGGTCGGGCTAACACGACATTGCCCTGTCGAGTCCAGACCAGTGGTCTCGGGTAGCCCGCCATGCCTCACTAGAGTACTAAAGCATGCTCGGGCCACTTTTGGGACATTGTGTTCGGGCTCCGTGTCCAGCCCAACTTGCAACATTACTTATAGTTGCCAGCTAGGGCTAAAGCCCGGCGCTAGAAAATTCTTTTAGAATAGCCTAAATTGTTGGGCTTAAATTTCAAAGATTACTCAAATTTTAAGCATAATTTTTGTTCTAATATTGCAGTTCTGCTCTTTGCAGCCACATATGACTAATAGAATTTGACAAGGTTTGGCATTCAAAATGCTACATTTTATCCCCGTTCATATTTTATTTACGGAATCTTGTGTTATGGCATTCCAAGGAGGCTCCAAGCTGAATGACTGTGCACCCTCCCCCCCCCCCCCCCCCCCCCCCCACGCACGTGGGCGTCGTCTCCTCCGAGGCGACTCAGGGACCAACCATAGCCGCCGCAGTTTAGCCCCCTCCCTTCCCCACCCCTCTGCTGTCGCCAGAAGAGCCCTTCGGCGCGCCCGCGCGGCTCTAATGAAGGTGGTGGTGGGGATCTTAGCGGCTCCACCCCGTGTATCGGCCCCAGACGGCGGTGCGCGACGTGGCCTCTGTGGTGGGCGCCGTTGGCGGGTGCAGGTGAGCTGCCTCCCTGGCCGTGCGGGCAGCACGGAGGCGGCGGGTGTCGGCTGTTGCGGCGGCTCCTTGCAATTCGGATGTGCCATGGAGAAGAGGCGTCCTCAACTTTGATCTACTCCGATTCGCGTCGATCTTGGTCCCTGGCGGCTCTGGTCGCCGATTCTCGGACGTTGGATGCGCAAATCTGATGGGTAGGTGCAGATCCAGGGGAAACCCCTGGCTGGCGCGACGGCCACACCAAAGACGTTGCCTTTGTGCGTCGTTTCCCTTGCTGGAGGCTTCGGTGGGATTCCTCTTCCTTCCACCCCGCCCAAGAGCTCAGGTGAAAGCCTCAGGCCCCCTTTTCCTGAGGACAATGGCATTTTGGTGGTGTGTTCCTTCCTGAAGGTGTCACCTGGGGCTGGCTCAAGTGGTGGTGGAGTTGGGTGTAGTTCGATGGCGGCATGTGTTGGCCTGATCTCATCTTCGGCATCCTACTCTAGTCCAGGGGTGGAGGGTTCTGGCCGCTGGTATGAGGGGATTGGGGTCGCTGCCTCAATACCGGCGGTAGGCCTCGGCGTTGGCGATGCATGGTGTGGCCTTCTTCGAGGTTTCAGCGCCTTCGCCCAATAACTCTCGTTCGGTGTTCTGCCTTGCTGCTGCCGGCGATGGCAATTGGGTGGTCGGTTCTCTGTTTGATGTGGGTATGTTCCTTGTGCCTCTCCTTTGGTAGCTTGGGCACTTTGATTTGGGTTCTAGGGTGAACCACTTCGTCGGCCGCCGGTGCGGCACCCGTCGAGCCTGGGTGGAAGGGTAGGGGGCCTTTGCGGCGGTGGAGTCAGATCACGTCTTGCCCCTGTTTGGTCCTTTGGTGGAAGTCAACGACACAAAACATGCATGGTGGTGTCCTCCTATCGTCGCCTCAGTAGGTTAGCTAGTTTCGGCTTTGCGGCGTTCAATGGCAAGAGTGGTGTACTCTTTGCCTTCGAGTTGTTCTACTGAGTACTCCTGTTGTAAGTTGCAGTCTTGTACTCCTGCTCGGTTGATGGCTTTGTTAATTCAAAGCCAAGCTCTTCTTGAGCCTTCGTTCTAAAAAAAGGAGGCTCCAAGCCAGTATCTGATTCGTAGCAGGCTAGAGTTACATTTTTTCGTGAAATGGTGCAACGGAAGTTCAAATTACACGCTACAACAATATAGCGAGAACAACACGACAATGGTAGAGACGCGGGAATCGACTATCGAGCATGAAACCAAAGTCATGACAAGTACGCAGGATGCTCGTCCTCGTCATCGCATGCCGTAAGAGCTTTAGAGATGTCATCCATGGTCGGCCTGTTGCTCCTCTCCTCCATGCAAGATAAGGAGATCTTCACCATTTCCATGGCCTGCCGAGGGTTGAACTGCCCATTCAGCCTGCTATCCACTAATGACATGATGTCTCCACTCGCCACCACCTGCTTCAGCGCTTGCGCGATCTGCCACATCTCCAGCCGCTCCCCGCCTTCCGTGGTCGTCTGGTCAGATATCCTGCTCCCAATCACGATCTCCAGAATCACGATGCCGTAACTGTACACATCGACCTTGGCGTCGACCGGCAGGCCCAACGCCCACTCCGGTGCCATGTACCCCGCCGTCCCCCTCATGTGGGAGAGCTGCACGCCGGTGTCGGCGACCTTGCCGTTGCCAATGGTGTTTCTCCCGGACAGCTTGGCCAGCCCGAAGTCGGCGATCTTTGCGTCGAGGTCGCGCGTTAGAAGGATATTCTCCGGCTTGACGTCGCAGTGGATGACCCACTCGAGGCACTCATGGTGAAGGTAGGCTAGGCCCCTGGCCGTGCCAAGCGCGATCTTGAATCGCTCGCTCCACGCCAGTGACTTGCCGATGTCCTTGCCGAACAGGTGCCTGTCCAGTGACTCATTTTCCACGTACTCGTACACCAGCAGCTTGTGCTTGCCCTCGGAGCAGAACCCCCAGATCCTCACCAGGTTGATGTGATTGATCCTCCCGAACACCGTCATCTCTGCCCAGAACTCCTCCTCGCCCTGCACCACGTTTGTCAGCTTCTTCACGGCCACCACGGTGGTCTTATCAAGCACACCGCGGTACACCACGCCAGAGCCGCCGCGGCCGAGCTCCTCATTGAAGTCCCCAGTGGCGTTCTTGAGCTCCCGGTAGGTGAACCTCCTGAACTGGGTCGCCATGACCAGCCTGTAGCCTGCCTGCAGCGAGCTGGGCATGCTCTCCTGGCTGGACAGGAACCACCACGCCGTGGCGACGAAGAGAAGCTCGAGAAATCCCAGCACCGCGGCGAACCCAAAAAAGTAGGACCATTTTGTGCCGCGGGTAGGTGTCCCGTACGTGTCCGCGTATCGTGGGACGATGGCGGTACGAGAACCGTTACGATTGCAGGCGAGGCCCGTGGCCTGTACCGACAGCTGCGGCGCCGTGGCGTTGAGGTTGAGATCGCTACGCACCTTGAGATATATGCTTCCAGGGAACGCCGGCGACGTGTAGCCGTTGAACAGGACGCCTTTCGGGAAGCAATTGCCCCGGCCATCCAACCTGTAGGCGAAGGCGGCGCAGGAGCACATCTTCAAGCACATGCTCTTGCAGTATTCGAAGGTGACTGACTGGTTGAACCCGAGGTCGTAGCCGTAGAAGTCGGTTGCTGCCACCTGGACGAACGTGAACCGCTCCGACGCCGGAGCTTCACTACAGTTGGTGGTGCCGGTGGGGAGGCTGAACGTCGGCTTGCAGCCCTTTCTCCAGTCGTGGCGGTCGACCATCTCGTACCCCGGCGCGCACGAGCATCGGAGGGACGGTTGGTACTCGCAGAGGGCGTTCTTGCCGCACAGCCCGTGGACGGAGCACGGCTGCTTTAGCGCCGCCCACGTGACCGTCCATCCTCCGGCCGCGTTCAGGCTGTAGATCCTCACGTTTCCGTCTTGCTCGATAGTTAGCCGTCTCTTGACGCCGGCGGCGCCCAGGTCGGAGGCCTCGACTCGCAGGTTGTCGCTGGAGAGGAACACGCCGGTGTCGTCGAGGACGCCCATCCGTGAGCTGTTGTAGTTTGTCCGGCCGTTGTCGAACACGTTATGGTCCGGGTTCGGCCAGTAGATGCTGGCGATCTCCGGGCCGTCGTACAGGAGGCGCAGCACGTTGTCGTTGTCGTAGTAGAGGGCGTAGTAGCCGGCGACGAGCTTCTTGTCCTTGGACAGCGTCTGCGACGGGAGCAGGGTGTCCGTCGGCCAGTCGAAGCTCTGCCAGACGGCGTGGCCGGTGGACGGGTCGGCGATGAGAAGATTCCCGGTGTCGCGGAGGGAGACGGTGAGGTGCCTCTTGCCGCCGGTCTTGCTGTTCCACACAGTTGTCCCGTTGGCGTCGGCGAGCGCCAGCTGGCCTTCGGGGCTGAAGGATATGCTGGAAACCCGGCCGTTCACCGGGGCGCCAGGATTGGCCGTCCAGACGGCGGTCCGGTTCTTGGCGGCGGTGAACCAGACGGAGAAGTAGAAGGCGTTGTCGCCGGCCTGGAGGAAACCGCAGGAGAAGGTGGCGTCCGGTGACACCAGGAACGGCCGCTCGTGGTCTTCCACCGACAGGGATGACCCGGTGCCCAGCGTGTGCTGTACCGATGGTGCTGCAGCGGACGCACAGGAGCGCAGCAGTAGATGAGAGATCAGGGAAAGGAGCGCCAGATTGGCGAATCTCGCCATCATGAATGGGAGATCTTCTGGTTGATCGATCGACAAGGGAAGCAATCAAGCATGCTAGAATTTATACATCTCTACTAGTAGTACTTACGTGTCAGTTACGTCAGGTCACCGGTGTTCTTCTACCTCTCCCACAGTAGCTACCTGTGACGGCATTGACCCAACTAGAGCGTCGAGACGCAAAGTGTTTTATCGGGGGAAAACACCGTTGACCTCTCAAGTTTCTGCAAATCTTGCTGTGTATGTTCATGTTTCCATGAAAATACATCATGTTTGGAGGATTTCAGTAGGGGTCGACCCCATAGGCCGGCCACCGGCTTTGGGGCTTTTGGCCATGCCAGTGGAAGTGTCACTGTTGATTGAACTAGAATATTAAGAATTCCAAAGAATGATTGGGTCGGCTGGCAACAGAAGGTTTGTTGGTGACAACCATTATACCTTACTGTTAAGTTTTTTTTTTACTTTTTCTTTTCCGGATACCTTAAGCTCTTATTCTTTCTTTTTCTGCTGGGGACCTTATAAGCTCTTATTCAAGGACATCGAGTGACAAGCTAGAATTTGTTTGGCAAGCTTTAGTCCTTGTTCTTGTGTTCTTGCAATGGCGTCCACATATGAATGTCTATATGTATGTTGGTTTGGTTTGCCAGCTGCACAGGTCAACGGTTGGGAAATTAGCCGCCTGCCTGATGCCCTCATCGTCATATATGGTGACAGCGATAGATGTTTATCTTCGATTAACGACAAGGGCTGCTAAGTTTTCTTTAGGGATATGTATGTAGCATCATCAGGTTGCTCTGGTTGGAACCTGGAAGTTTCATGCTTGATACTATATCATTATTGACTTTTTGTAATGCTGCCGTGCAAAGCAAGCGTCATTCTAGGTTACTCAGGCCGGCATATATTGTTGTACATACACCCCACTGCAGCCCAGGCTTCGGGTTTTCCTTTAGTGTTTGAACATTTCCTGTTTTTCTTGAAGATGTTGCACCAGTACAGTCATCTATGGTCAATAATTATACATACATTGTTGCAAGGATTTTGGAATGAGCTTTGCAACGGCATGTATCAGGCTCATTGGTCTGAAGTCTGAGATGTCTTCGGCGCCATCTTTCTTAGGGATGAGGGCGATATTTGCCGAGTTGGGCCAGTGGAAGTTTTCGCATGCAGGTTTGAGAACTTGTTGATCACCAACATGACATCATCTTTGATAATGTCCCAGCAGACCTTGAAAATTTTCTCGGTGAAACCATCAGGTTCCGGGGCCTTGTCTCCAGGAAGAGCAGAGAGAGCATTCTTGACTTCATCCTCTGTGATGGGCTCCCAAAGGTCGGAGAGGTCATGGGTCGTAGGGGGAAAGGCAGCCCAATTGATAGTTTTGTAGCGTGGCGAACCCTTTTGATAATGTTGGCAAAATGTGTTGGACAATGTTGCTTTTATGGTCATGGCTAGTCACCCAGCCACCTCCATGCTTGAGTATGTGGATAAGGTTTTTTCGGCGTCTCCCGTTGATCCGAAGATGGAAGTAACGGGTGTTTGCATCCCCCTCCTTGATATTTGTTATCTGTGAGTTTGCTTTTTCCTAGCCCTTTTCATCACAGCCAGCCCGACCTCTCTTTTATTAAGTCTTTTGCGAAGGTCCACCTCCTCCGCGCTAAGATCTATATGATCTTGGGCCTCATCGAGACGCAAGATGAGCTCCAGAGCCATGTGCAGTTGTACTTTGGCCTAGGAGAAGAGGGTCTTGCTCCAAGACCTAAGCCTCTGACTAGTAAGCTTAAGTTTATGGAAGAGCCTTTGGTACGCCTCAGAGTGCACGGAGGGCTCATTCCAAGCATCCTGGATGGTTTGCCGGAAGCCAGGCATGCTTGTCAAGAAGTTCTCAAAGCGGAAAGTCTTCGGCCGTCGGGGGCCATCGTCGTTAGCTAGCAGTAGCGGGCAATGATCCGAGAGGGACGATGACAGAGCCCGGAGGATATGCTTGTCAAAAATGATGTCCCAATCCTCATTGCAGAACAAACCATCAAGCTTGGACATGGCTGGGTTGCTTTGTTCATTACTCCAGGTGAAGTTCCTGTTTTGGAGGTGAATTTCTTTGAGCTCACAGAAATTGAGGGCGTCTCGGAAGCGAGCGATGCAGCTACATTTGCATTGGAACGGTTCTTGTCTCGAGCGCAGTAGATTTGGTTGAAGTCGCCCATGACCAACCAACCATCGCCATGAGGCGGCTTCTCAGCCATCAACTCGCTAAAGAAATCGTCCTTAAGGTTATTTCTCATCGCTCCATAGACCGTGGTGAACTTGAAACAGGTACCGGAGCTAATGAGGGTGACTTTGCCGAGAGGGTGTAGGTTTCGAAATACACGTTGTCAAGCTTCATTTGGTCTTCATCCAAAGCAAAAGGATTCCACCACGAGTTCCTATAGCAGGTCGTTGCGCAAAACCCTTGAGCATGTAGCCGCCCAGGAAGGAGGCGATCATGGGGTCAACAAGCTCTAGTTTCGCTTCTTGGAAGCACGCTAATTAAGTGGCAGGCTGACAGTCTCATTGACAGCAACTCTTCTATTTGGGAAATTTAAACCTCGAATATTCCAGTTCAGATGGTTCATCAGGCTGCGTCTATAGCCATGTTGTCCACCGTTGCGGCCATCTCCGGGCTTGCATCTCCACCATGCTGCATCAACGCTTCCTCCACAGCGATCGCCAGGTCGCAGTCCATCCTAAAGAGAGCTCGGAGGGCAGCAACAGCGGAGTCAGGCAACTGGCCCCGGAACATGGCAATGTAGCGGTTCAGCGCCTCCTGGGTGATCTTCTTCCTCTCGTCCACGATCCGCATCCTTGGGCAGAGCAGCTGTTCGGTGAGCTGGGCAATGGGCATGACCCTCTTCTTAGCACGCAGACGAGGACTGCGCCAGCTGAGATCGAAGCCGGTGACCCCCGCCAGCGTCTTCCTCCTGGCAGTAAGCCGCTTTGGCGATGGGGAGCTCGGAGCTGCAAGAAGAGGAGGCACTGTCGGCACAAACATGGAGTGCCGCCCCCCAAAATGTAATTTTTTTGCATGGTTGGTCACACAAAAGCGGGTCTGGACGGCGGACAGGCTGCAACGTTGTGGGTGGTCAAACTGTGATTGTTGCCCACTTTGCAATCAAGTGCGAGAGTCCGCGGTGCATCTCCTGTTCAAGTGCCGCTTCTCCATTCGGGTCTGGAAGGAGGTCCTTGCATGGCTGCACCTTGATGTAGATATTACCCATTGGTTGAACTTTGGCACAGTAAGGTTTTGGTGGGATGAAGTCCTCGCCAACAATGTGCAACCGAGGAAAGCCTTGGCCTTCGTACTCCATCTTGTAAGCTGGGAGATTTGGAAAGAGAGAAATACACGCGTGTTCAGGATCAAGGCGGTGCCTGTGGCGGTGATAGTGCGAACTGTTAAGAAGGAGGCGTCTATCTGGGCTATGGCGGGCACCAAATTTTTTGTATAATTTAATGCCGCAAGAATAGGCCTTTGCCCTTTTTCCGCTTTGGCGGGGCTGTGATGTACTAAACCATACTCTTCTCCTTATTCAATGAAAATGACAAATCTTTTGCGTCATTTCAAAAAATATATATACACTGTTCCTTTAAAGAAATGACCATACACTGATGTCTTTCTTATTAGTGTTTGTTATACAATGTGGATTCTCTAGGTGCACTTGGAGGAGCTTGTAGTTTGGCTAAGCCTTGTCAACGCCCATATCATGCATTGGCACAACTACAACTCGGTCATGGACTGGTGGTGTAAAAATACATCATCAAATTGTACTTCGAGTAAAATTTAAATCACCAAAAAGTACATATTAACATCATCAATAAAACTCGAACCCCATACGATGATCTAAAGTTTACATCACCACAAAACCTCCAACTTCAACAGATGATGTAAAATTTACATCACCGCGGAGGCGGCCATGATGAGGTGCGTCAGAGCGGCGTTGGTAGCTGCTGGGTCTGAGGAAGCGTCCGTGGGGTCTGGCAGCGGCAGGCGCGCGGCCGAAAGGTTCCACGCGGTAGTTGGGGATGCGCGCGTTTTGCTCGAGCTGCCCAAGTGATGCAAACTTGCATCACTTGGTCCCCTACATCATCTATTGGAGATGCTCTTAACCATGTCAATGGCATAACCATGAAAGGAATCACATCTCTTCTCATTCTTGCTTCATGGAAAATTTGAACTGAGTATAATGCGAGAATTTTCTAGAAATATTTCGAACATGCCTTGTGTCGTTACGTTTAAGATCAACCTGAAGCATCTGTGTTGGGGTGTTGGGGTAGAACACTTGAGTTATATTATGTCGCGAAAGTAGAGGCCATGTCATTGTTCGATTACAATTCTTATACTCCCTCTGAGCCATATTACTTGTCGCTAAAACGGATGTATCTGAACGCATTTCAATGCTACATATAATTGTCCGAGCGACAAGTAATATGGATCGGAGGGAATAATAATTTTGTGATGAGGACCATCCCATGGACTTCAGCAGCGATCCATCATCCAACCCTCAAGCTTCAAGTGGTCGAACCTGTAGGGTCATAACACTTAACAATTAACGGTTTGATAGAGCACTCTGAGATCATAGGAGAATGAGAGAAAGGCACAAGGAGGTGTTATGAATGTTTTAGGAAATAACCCCATTTTGGTATGCCCCCCAAAAAACTTTGCCTTCAATCCATCAGTGTACTCAACCAATCCATCCAATCTCTGGAATATTCCAAAGTAGTGTAGTCTAACAACAAAATCTTCTAAAGGATCTGGTGGATCAACAACAGTAGCTGCACAAATAAAAAAAGCCTTTGATCAAAACATAATCTGATGCAACAACTAATGAACTCACAGACACCATACTTGAAGAACAAAAGGCCCCCTTTCTCCCATCTTGTCCGTTGTTTTTGTTGTACTCCCCCTGTTTTCCTCTGCCCCCTTGATGTCCTCTCTCCTTTTGCACAACACTACCCACACAACCCCCAAATTCCCTCTCTTTTTGTCATAGATGCACACCGAGTCCAAGTCTAAACCCCACAAACTCTCAAAAAGCAAACTTTGAAATACCCACTCTCATGGAAGCCAGCGGAGGAGAGCGAGAAACATGGGTCGGCGATGTACCTGGAGCCATGGAGTTGGTGGCGACGGTGACGATGGAGGACGGTGTCGGCGGTGACGGGAGAGGTGAGGAGGAGGGAGGGAGGATGCAGGTAGAGACGAAGAGGATGTAGGAGGAAAGAAAGGTAGCGACAAACAACCTGAAATCTCTCGAAAGCAACCTAGGGGAGATTTTTCCTCCCTTTTTAGAGACTTTGGGGGTGATTCAACGGACTTGGGAGTTTAGGGGCATTTAAAATATATGTTTTGATGTCTATTTTTGTCATGTACGTCTTACATTTTTCATATACATCAGTAACATACCAGGCAAAAAAGTATACACCAGTATCAATTTTTATATGGTCTAATATTTTTAAATGAATAATTACATTTTTTTTCAATATATGTTTTTAATGTCTACTCTTTCATACACGTTGTACATTTGTCGTATGTATCAAGAACTTTTTTATACATGTTTAACATTTTCTAAATACATTATTAACATTTTTAATGTCACTTAAATTTTGTTGAAACACATGAACATTTTTTTTGTTAATTATTTTCTTAACGCCATTAAGTTACGGTAAAAAAATTGTACACTGCCATAATATTTTTACAAAATCACTGGTTTTATTTTTTATCAAATTTAAGTTATGAAATATATGTGTACAAAAACTGTTCGCATTTTTAAAATTTAATCCGGAATATTTAATAAAAAATGACAATAGAAAAAAAGAAAAAGTGCATGATATCAACATAACATCAGCCTGGCGAAAGGGTATTGGGACGTAACCGGCTCCAATTCCCATGCAAAAAAAGTAACCGGCTCCAGTTCAATGAACAAAACTGCGAAGTCACTAATTGAGTGGTACTCCTTTCAAAGATCACTCTCCCTCCCTAGATTGTAACAAGTTTTGTGTTGCATGTGCGCCATTTATCACAACCTGGGAATTTTCCTTCTTTTCGTAGATCCGTTTACTCAAAAGGTCATCTTTTAAACCGTGCGTTCAAACCTCGAACCTTTTTCATCGTTGGATTCCTTCCATCGAGATCTTCAAAAATAGATCTCATGTTGATAGGTTTTGACAAACTTTCTTTCACAAAGAAACCGAAAAAAAACGAACCGGGAACACTTTTTTCTCTTTTCAGAAGCCGTTTTCGAGAGGCACGACCGTGCCTCTTGCGAAAGTAAATCCGTGGCCTCCCGCGGAAGCAAAAGCGTGCCTCTTATGAAAGAAATAAAAAGAGAAAACATGTTTTTTCCCGTTTTTGAGAGACACGTTGTACCTATCGCAGAAGCACAACCGTGCCTCGCACGGAAGAAAAAACAAACGCGTTTTTTCGTTTTCGAGAGAGAGGCACGGCCGTGCCTCTCGCGAAAAAAAGAAAACGTGTTTTTTCTGTTTACGAGAGGCACGGCCATGCCTTTGGCGGAAGCAAAACCGTGCCTCTCATGAAAAAAGAAGAAGAGAAAACACATTTTTTCCCCTTTCGAGAGGCACGGCCGTGCCTTTTGCGGAAGGAAAACTGTACCTCTCACAAAAAAAACACATATTTTTTTCCGCTTTCAAGAGGCACGGCCGTGCCTCTGGCGAAGAAAAACCATGACTCTCGTTTTTTTCACGTAATTTTTTTATCGAAAAGCTAAGAAAGACGTTGAAAAATCAAAAAGTCAAACCCCAAAAAAAGACCATCTAAAAAGCCAAAAACGCCTGGAAAAAATAAACCAAAGAAAGCGCCTTAGCGTGCTCTCAGCACACCCTCGTTGGGGAGACTTCCGAAGGAGCGCTTCTTATTGGGACCTCCTATAGGCCAACTCCTATTTGGCGCCTTAAGCGCCCAATATAGGCTTGTTGGTACAGGGCGCATACCCCCCCAATCCCTTCACGTATGCTGTATGGGCCGGCCCTTTAACCTTTTTTCTGTTTTTTAAAAACGCAATGCAAAACAAAAGCAGGTGCACTCCCTTTAACCTTTTTTCTGTTTTTAAAAACGCAATGCAAAACAAAAGCAGGTGCACTCCCTTTAACCTTTTTTCTGTTTTTTAAAAACTCAATGCAAAACAAAAGCAGGCCCTTTAACCTTCACGTATGCTGTATGGGCCGACCCTTTAACCTTTTTTCTGTTTTTTAAAAACGCAATGCAAAACAAAAGCAGGTGCACTCCCTTTAACTTTTTTTTCTTCTGTTTTTTAAAAATGCAATGCAAAACAAAAGCAGGTGCACTCCCTTTAACCTTTTTTCTGTTTTTTAAAAACTCAATGCAAAACAAAAGCAGGTGCACTGGGATTTGAACAGGCAACCTCCTGTGTCGTCATACACTGCACTCACCATCGCACCACCGAGCTTATTTTGATTAGGTGCATCTTTCTCCTTCTTTTCTTCCTTGTACTTTTTTTTTTCATTTTCCCTTTTCCCTTTTCCTATTTTCCATTTTCTTCTTTCCTTTTTCTTTTTTCTTTTTCCTGGTTCAACGCAAAATCGATGAACTTTTTCTCAAATTCAATGAACTTTATATTTCAAATTTGGTGAACTTTTTCTCAAATTCGATGAACTTTTTTCAAACTCGTGAACTTTTTTGAAACTTGATGAACTTTTTTTAATCTCGATGATCTTTTTTTGAAACTTGATGAAATTTCTCTCAAATTCGATGAACTTTTTTGAAGTTCGATGAACATTTTTTCAAATTCGTTGAACTTTCTTGAAGTTTGATGAACTTTTTCTCAAACTCGATGAACTTTTTTGAAACTCGACGAGTTTTTTCTCAAACTCAATGAACTTTTTTTTGAAACTCGTTGAACTTTTTTCAACTTCAATTAACTTTTTTTAAAATTTGATGAACTTTTCTTCAAATTTGTGAACTTTTCTTCAAAATCAATCAACTTTTTTTTCAAATTCGGTAACTTTCTTAAAAATTGATGAACTTTTTTCAAATTTGCTAACTCTCTTCAAATTCGGTGAACTTTTTTGTTTTTTGCGATTTTTTTGAAAAAATATTGTCGAAGAGTCAACAGGAGACCAGTCAACCACGAAGACCTGAACAAAGAGCGATGAGCCTTCGCCAGCGAGCGAACGAACACGAGCGAGCGAAGACCAGCGGAAAGAGAAGCGCTTAATGGGCCACGGCCCACTTAACGCGCGCGTGAGCGCCAGCTTTCTCTCCTGGCGCTATAGGCGCCGAGGAGGAGCTCTCCTCCTATAGCCCGCTCTCTGCGGCAAAGAGCCGCCATTTCGCACAGGCAACTCAACGACTGGGCCGGCCCGTAAAGATCGAGACCTTCAAACCTGCACCGTGGTGTAAAAACTAATCGCTGTATCTGGGATTCGAATACGAGATCGAGTGTTATAGACGACCCACTACTACCAGTCCAGCTAGCTGTCTAGTCTAAGCATATTGTTGCGTCAACGTTGAAGAACCAATACTGCACAGATCCAAATTATTTTAGGAATTTTGAAAGCATTTTTTTCTTCAAAAAACGGAATCTTCTATAAAAAGCAACACTTCCCAAATTTCTGAACAAATTTTAAAAAATACATTTTCGAAAAATAGAATTTTTTAGAAAATCATCAAGATTTCTTGAAACAGGAACAATTTTCCAAATTCCAAAACAAAGTTTGGAGATGCGAACATATTTTGAAATTTCTGAACAATATTTGAAAACACGAACATTTTTTAAAACTTGTGAACAATTTATGAAACATTCAAAAAAATTTGAAACTCCAAAAATAATGAAAACATGAAAAGTTCCAAAAAAATTTGGAGACGCAACACTTTCCAAATTCTGAACAATTAAAAAAAACCATTTTTTAAAAATAAATTAGAAAACATGAAGATTTCTTGAAACGGGAACATTTTTCCTAATTCCAAAACAAAATTTGGACGTGCGAACATATTTTGAAACTGTTGAATAAAATTTGAAAACATGAACATTTTTAAAACTTGTGAACAATTTATGAAATTGAGACATTTTTTGAAACTCCAGAAAAAAACATGAACATTTTTTGTTATTTGCGAACAAACTTTGAAAATGGGAAAAACAATTAACAGCCGAATATTTTTTGTGAAGTGGTGAAAGTTTTTAAGAAAAGCATTAGCAACAATTTTGAAAAATGAGAACATTTTCTAAAAATCCTGAACATTTTTTGAATTTATGAATAATTTTTAAAAAGGACCATTTGTTGAAATTTCGAATGTATTTAAAAGCAAGAACAATTTTCGAACATGAACTTTGTTTAGAAAGGTAAAATAACCTTGAAAAAGAAAAATAATAAATAATAAAGAAGAAACAGTAAATGAAAAAAAGAAAAGAAAAAAGAAAGAAGAAACAGAAACAGAAACAGAAACAGAAGCAGGAAAATAAAAAATAAACAGAAAACCGGTAAAAACCGGTTCAGGGAGCCTTCTAGAAGGTTCTCAAAACCGGCTGGAATAGGTGCACTGTCTACGCAAAAGTGGGCCGGGCCATCTCGTCGCTGCTCTGCCTGAAGTTTGACCCGGAATATCATATTCGCCGCTCGCTGCGTCACTTCGCACAGGCGAGCGGCCGAGCAGCGACACAACGGGTCGGCCTGTTTAACCGTTCCAGCATTCCCGGTTTTGGGAACCTTCTAGAGGTTCCCAGCAGGTTTTTTCGGGTTTTTGGAACCTTCTAGAAGGTTTCTGAACCGGTTTATTATTTCCCTTTCTTTTTTTATTTCTGTTTCTTTTTCTTTTCTGTTTTTCAAGTTTATGTTTTCTCTCTCAAAAGAAATGCCCGCGCTTTGTTTGTGTTTTACTTTTTTTTCATAAATTCAAAAACTGTATGCATTTATCAAAAAATGTTCGGAATTTTCAAAAAATATTTTGTGTTAACAAAATTGTTCAGAATGTTTTTGTTCAAAATTTTGACAACTTTTAAAAAAATGTTCGCGATTTGAAAAAATGTTTCCGTTTCAAAAATTGTTTGCAATTTTCCAATAATGTTCATTAATTTCTGAACATATTCGTTTTATATTTTCTTCACGTATTCAACTTTTGTTCACGTATTAAGAAAATGTTCAACTTTCAAATTTGTTTGGAATTTTTAAAATTGTTTTCTGTTTCTAACTTTGGTCTAAAAATGTTCTTGTTTCTTTTTCCGTTTCCTTTTTTGTTTCTTTTTTATTTTTCAAATTTTTTGAAAAAAGTTCATGTTTCGAAAATTGTTCGTAACCTTAAAAATTTTTTCCCACTTTCGAAAAACCTTCATTTTATAAAAAAATGACCGCATTTTCCAAAATTGTTCATAAATTCAAAGAATGTTCACATTTTAAACAAAATGTTGTGGGATTTAAAAAATGTTCCCTTTTCAAAAAAAATGTGTTCACTAATTGGAATTTTCAATAATTGTGTTCACTAATTTGAAAATAAATCATGTTTTTGACAATTTGTTCGCAAACCAGGAGCGGATCTAGAGGGTGGACAGGGTGGGTCACGGGCCACCCTGAGATTTTGGGTTGGCCCATATACCATAGCCCATGGGAGAAACCCTGACCGACTCCACTTGTTCGCTCCTTCCTCACTGCCTCGAGCGATGCCATAGAATGTAAATTAGGGGATATAAGGGTTGTTTGCTGTGTGACATATCCGCTTATTACCGATTGATTAGTACCAAGGCTTAAAGTCTATGCTAATATGCTGATATGTCATATCTGTGAAAAAAAAATCTTAAGTTGGACCACTCTGCTTTCAAATCCTAGCTCCGCCATTGTCGCAAACTCAAAATATGTTCGAGGAATTTGAAAAAATGTTCTCATTTCTAATTTCTGTTTCATAAATTTGAAAATATTCTGTAATTTCAAAAAAAGTTCCAGCCTTTTCAATTTTGTTCACATACTCCAAAAATGTTCATGTTTTCTGAATTTTCTGAAAAAAATGTGTTTTGAACAAATTATTCATAATTTCCAAAATAAATCATGTTTAGGAAAAATTGTTCATGATTTCAAAAATATGTCCCTGATTTTACGAAAATGTCATAGTTTTTCGGAAAATTCCAAAAATGTGCATGTTTTCATTTTTTCAGGAGTTTTGAAATTGTTCAATTTCAAATTTTTGTTCACAATTTCAAAAAATGTTCGGTGGTTCAAAACATGTTCCTGTTTTAAATAAATTTTTAGCATATTTCAAAAAAATATGCACATTTTCGTTTTTGAGTTTCAAAATTGTTCAGTTTCAAATTTTGTTCACAAATTTTAAAAAATGTTCGGCGGTACAAAACATGTTCCTGCTTTACAAAATTGTTTGCAAATTAAAAAAATGTTTGGGAATTTCATAAAAATGTTCCTGTTTCCAAATTTTGTTCAAAAATTCAAAAATGTTCTGGAAATGAAAAAATTATTCCCAATTTACAAAAAAAATTGCAAATTCAAAATATATTTTTGTTTTCAAAATTCGTTCACATATTCAAAAAATGTTCATTTTTGAAAATTTGTTCACAAATTCAAATGTGTTCGCATATTTAATTTTTGTTCGCAAATTCTAAAATATTTGGTATTTCAAAAATGTTCTTGTTGTCCAAATTTGTTCACTTATTCTAAAAAAGCTGCAGTTTTGAAAATTTGTTCACAAATTTTAAAAATGTTCTTGTTTTCGGAATTTTGTCACAAATTCAAGAAATGCTCGAGTTTTTTGAAAATAGTTTAGTTTTGAAAACATTATCACCTTTTCAGTTTTGTTACTTGTTTTGGAAAAGATGTTTTGCGTTTACGAAAAGTAGTTCATAATTTAGAAATTATTCTCGTATTCAATCTTTCCCCTACTTGTTTTTAGTTTCTATTCAGTTCCCAAATAATGTCGCGTTTCAAAAAAAAATATCTTTTTTGACGCTTGAAATTTTAATAGAAGTTTTAATATGTAATTGTATGCAAGAAACCTGTGTTACTACAGTGGCTATGGACTCGCTCAGGTTCTTTAAGGCTGGCGCTGCACATTTGTCATATTAACTCGTTTGTCGCAGTGGCTAGTGCGTGGTGCTTATCTACAGCAGCTCGCGGGTTCGATTCCTAGCTAGCGCGCTTTTATTTTTCCAATTTTTCATTCTGCGAAGGTTAGCTAGTGGGCCAGCCCAGGCAAGTCGTCTCCTATGCGAAACTGTGACTACTTGCCGTAATAAGCGGCGCATAGGAGTTCTCGTTTGACCCAGAGAGCGTCAAATAGGAAATTCCCTTCTCATCAAGGCTCAGCCCAAGCCCAGCTCATCCCTAACGCACGCACGGGCCTCCTTCTCGCGGACGCAAAAAAAAAAAAAACACGCGCCGCATCATGTAAGGGCTCCTTTGATTCAAAGGAATTTCATAGGATTTTTGGAAGGTTGGAATCCTTATGATTTTTTTCTACACTGGTCGTTTGATTCATAGGATTGAATTTAATAGGATTTTTTCCTGTGGAATCATGTGTACTAGATTTCATTGGAAATCTAGCATTCACTCCAACCTCTTTTTTTAGTTCTTTTGTTTTTCCTATGGCATCAAACACTCTGTGATAATCCTATGGGATTCAAGTGGGCATTGCCACTCCAATCCTTTATTTTTCGTATTCATGCGTTTTGAGTATCCTACGAATCAAAGAGGGCCTAAGCTCGTGCAGGCGGCCGTCGCCGTCCCCGCGCTCCCGGTCCCGGCCTTCCCTAGTTCCACGGCCCCCGCCGTCCTGCTCCTGCCCGCGCGCGCCCCAAGCAGGCCTCCCGCCGGCATCGTCCCCCGCGCTCAGGTCCCGACGGCCCCGCCGTCCTGCAACGGTACAAGAATGAAGAATCTTTATCATTTTGTTGAGGCTGAAAGAAGAACCTCATGGTATATACTTGTTCCGTATTTTCAACAGTGCCTTCGCACTGTTTGTTGATTGTTCTTTTAATATGTACTACAACCTTGGTAATTCATTGCATCGGCATGGGGACCATAGGGCAGTAAGGCCCAATACACATATGCACATTTGCACTATTTCTGAACAGGAAGCTAAATCAATCATTTTTGTTACTCCAAGGATTGTAGATATTCCGAACTTGAGCAGTGTTCTGAAAGATCAGTTAAGCTGATACAGTTATAAGCGCTAAAGTTTTCTCATATTGCCGGAAAAAATAATTTGGCCCTGGTGCTCGATTTGTACTTTCTACCATCGTGACTAATAATGTAGTCCAAGGATGACTGGATCACTTTACTGATTATGTTACCAGCCGAAACTTCGACCATAAATTAGTGCCAAAATGTAGTGGTTCCGTAGTACAAGATCGATGGACCATTCAAGTCAGTATTCCACTGCTAATTCAGCAAGACATTGATAGCTGAAATGATTTGTGCTAGTATTTTAGCTACTAGCAAATTTTCCTTTGAGTTAGGTCACATTTATCAGTATCTTATATTTGTACAAGATTTCAATGAGTGAATGTTGCCAGTTGTTAACTGGCTATTTGCACACAAGAGTCACGCGGTCTCTGGTTGCACTGAAGGGATCTCGAATGGAAGAACGGATTTTTGAAGAAACAGTGGGAATCTTTGGAAGTTGTTACATGCTCTAGAAGATCAAACAGTTATGCAGACTAAAATCTTCTTCTCTTTTCTTTTCTTTTCTGTAAGGAAAAACTATACAAATAAGCCCACTATGTTTCATGCAAGAATTCATGTAGACAACATTCAATACAGTGCAGTTAGTGTTCCATCTACAGAAAGATTTATGCAACACACAACCTGACATTTTCTCTAGCAACATTTTCTTCTACTTTCAAATATATATCAAGCAATATACTAGACCAATTCTTCTTATTGCAATTGATACACTGTTGTTTATTGCCGGTCACCATGAGTAGGCTGGGTGATTGTCTTCGTCATCACATGCCAGTAGAGCTTTTACAATTTCATTCATTGTAGGTCTGCTGTTTCTTTCTTCGAGACAAGATAAAGCCAATTTCACCATTACCGCCACTTGCTCAGGATTGAAATGGCCATTCAGTCTAGCATCGGCTATAACCTTGACATCTCCACTCTCCAGCAATTCTTTAACTGCATGCACAAACTGTCTAAACTCCACCTCTTTCCCATCCACTGTAATCCCACTTGAGATCCTATTTCCAGTCACAATCTCGAGAAGTACAACGCCATAACTGTATACATCAACCTTTGCGTCGATCGGCAAATTCAGTGCCCACTCTGGCGCCATGTAGCCCATTGTTCCTCTCATGTGGGTGAGGTTGAAACTGGAACTGTCTCTCTTTGAGAGTTTGGCTAGTCCGAAGTCTGTTATCTTTGCTTCGAAGTCTCGGGTCAGGAGTATGTTCTCTGGCTTTATATCACAATGGATCACCCACTCAAGGCACTCATGATGGAGGTACGCCAAGCCTCTTGCTGTTCCTAATGCTATTTTGAATCGTTGGCTCCATGCAAGTAATCTCTCAGTACTTACATTACCAAATATAAACTTGTCAAGGGACTCATTCTCCACATACTCGTACACCAGCAGTTTGTGTTGCCCCTCAGAGCAAAACCCCCACATCCTTACTAAATTCATATGGTTGATCCTTCCGATTATATTCATTTCTGCCCAGAATTCCTCCTCACTATGTGAAACGCTGGTTAGTTCTTCACTGCCACCACTCTCTTATCTTCAAGTACCCCTCTATAAACAATTCCAGAACCCCCTCTTCCAATCTCTTCCTTGAACTTTCCAGTCGCTTCTCGTAATTCCCTATAGATGAACATCCTGAACTGGCTCATCACAGTCCTATAGACTTCTTCCATTGACTTAGGTATGTTTTGCTTGCTGTAAAGAAACGACCAGCTTGTACCGATAAAGAGCAAGACTAGGGCTCCCAATATTGCTGCAAACACATAATAAATTGTATAACTCTTGGTGACATCATTCATTCCATACATACTTGCAGATCCTTGTACATGCACTGGAATATCCGGATTGCATGTGAGACGAGATTGTCTGGAGATGCTCATATTCTTGGGTAGTTTGATATAGTTATCACCAGGAAAATTTGGGGAGCTGTAACCATTGAAGAGTACAGCTTTGGTGTAGCAAAGTCCATATCCCGCCCTGTACGTGAGAGCTGAGCAGGAGCAAATGTTCAAGCACATCTTTTTACATTCTTCAAGTGAGGACACATTATTGGTCAGATCAAAGCCATAAAAGTCGGTTTGAGGGAGCTTGATGAAGTCAAACTCTTCTGCTTTGCTGCAGCTTTTACTGAATTGCGGCTTGCAACCTTTGTTCCAGTTTTGCGGATCGGTCATCTCATATCCTGGGGGACATGAACACCTGAAACTTGGCAAGAACTCACATATCCCATTTTTTCCACATAGCCCATGCACATCGCACAGTTTTGCTATAGCCTGCCATGATATTATCCAACTCCCATTTGACACATTCAGGCTGTACATTCTGAGGTTTCCATCAGAACCAATTGTCAGCCTTCTCTTGACGCCATTACCCCAATCAGAAGCCTTGACATTCAGCCCATCACTTGAGAGGAAAAATCCTTCAGTGTCGAGAACTGCAATCCTAGAGCTGTTGTAGCTAGTCCGCCCACTTTGAGGCACTGTGTAGTCTGCACTTGGCCAATAGATACTTGATATTTCTGGACTATCATACATGAGGCGTAGGCGCGTAGCACATTGTCGTTGTCAAAATAAAGGCTGTAATAACTGGAGACCAGCCTTGTACCTTTTTTGGGAGTCTGTAAAGGCAGCAATATATCTGTCGGTGAAGAGAAGCTTTCCCACAAATTTGCACCAGTGGAGTCTTTGATTATGAGGTTGCCAGTGTCAAGAAGGGAAACCACCGTGCCCTCCCCAGAGCTTGTCTTGCTCTCCCAAGTGACGGTGCCATTGACATCAGTGAGGACCAAGTTTCCATTATGGTTCAGAGACACCTGGAACCATGGCCATTCACCAAGGACCTGAGGTTTGCAGACCATACAACAGTCTTTTCCATGGTGGTGGTGAACCAGATAGAGAAGGAGAATGCATTCTCTCCAATTTCATAGAAGCCGCAAGAGAAATCATCATTTGGTGAGGTGAGGAAGGTCTGCCTATGCTCTTCTACAAATAAGGATGAGCCAGTGCTTAGCATCGACTGAGCATATGAGCATGGCAGAGCGGTGAGCAATGGAAGAATGATAAGGAAGAGGAATGTGTCCATTTTTCTTGGGGTTCAGCGAGTTGTATGGCCGAAGCTACTGCTTCCATTTATGCTTGCTATTTTCATCATGTATGTATGCATGTGGTCCTAATTAATTTCCCACTTGCTGCGAAGGCCCTTTCATAGAGTCCAATTTGAACTCATGCTTCAGTTTCTTGGTCTAACATGCGAATAGGTTTTTTTTTTTTCTTTATGATGATTCTTATCTCAGTCAGTCGTGGTGGCTTCTAGACAGAGAGGACTGCGATGGGATTTTTTTTTAATTTTGAAATTTTCCTTTTTAGGAAGTTTGAAGTCCAAATTGACGTTAGCTGCACGGTGCAAAATAGTTTGTCCCATGGTTTTTTTACTGATTTTTTGCAAATTATGATTGTCCTTTTGTTTCATATTGGCCTTCTTTTCTGAGCATTAGTTTATTATATGGACCTTGATGATGTTGGTACTGAGATAGTTATGAGATGCTAATGCTTGATTGAATTGCGTCAGAAGTTCGTTAGTGACAAGCTGGCATCACCATAACCTTTCTTCTTCTGGGCAACGATGATAATCATTTAGCAAGCTTGAGCTACATTTTATTTGTGAGTGTGTTTATGTTATGCCGTCTTTGACATGCTATGGTAGCTATTGCCCACTTGAAGAGGTGGACAACAAGTGGCTAGGCCGCCTGCCTAATGCCCTGATAGCCATGGTGCCACCGATCCTTAGCATGGAGCCATGGACTTCTGACCGGGTAGCTTGGCGTTATCATGGTATTGTCACTGCCCCTGATATTGATCATTTATTATATGTCACGCGATGCCAAATTAAAGATCATGCTTGTGTTATTTTTATTCCGTTTCTTCTGGGAATCTTCTTATACTTGCGTGCAAGGCAAACTAAATGCATGTTCCTCACACTAGGTCCCGTGTATTGATATATGATCATTGTATTGAAGCACTTCGCTATGCTTCTCTATCTTCCTTCAAGAAATTTGAAGTAGCACAAAAGTTTCTTCACGTTGGATAGGAAATGCAGGCCTTAATCTGGATGATATCCTTGTGACTTCCCAGCTGTTAATTCCGGGTTACAGTTGTGATATCTGGGCTCGGCACAAATTCTTGGCCAAACTTGGGTTCTACTCTCTCCGTTCCTTAAATATAAGTCTTTGTAGGGATTTCACTGTGAGCTACATACAGAGCAAAATGAGTGAATCCACACCCTAAAATGCATCTACATACATTCGTATATGATCTGTAGTGAAATCGCTACAAAGACTTATATTTAGGAACGGAGGAAGTAGATGGAAAGGAAAAGAAAAAAAACAGAAAAAAATATATATCGAAATAACTAGTCAGGAACCTTCTAGAAAGCTCTAGTCGCCTTGCCGAAAGACTCATTCAACCCACTGGGATGGCAAGGGAAGTTAGCTGATAGAGTACTACAAGGACCCAGTTTTGAGAAATGGTTCGACTGGTTATTTTGATTGTTTCTTTTTCTTTTCCTTTTGTTTTTCATTTAATTTTTCAATTTACAAAAAATGCTCGCGAAAGTAACTTTCAAAGGTTTAGTTATGAAGCCCTACCCAATGGAATGTTCCATGTTCAACTAGAGAATGAGACCCTCTTCCTAGGCTATTTTTTGTCAATTTGAAATTGCTTTTACCATGCTTGTCGCGTGGTACCCTCTTCCTAGGCTATATTTCAGAAAAGATCCGGTCTAGTTCTATACAAATACTGATGGGGTATAGGGTCAAAATTGAAGTAAGCCGTTATGATTCAAGTGTTTATAATAAAATGTTTGGAAATTTCAAAAATTGTTGGAATTTTTAAAAAAATTGAATTTTAGAAAATGTTCATGTTTCCAAAAAAATGTTCGATAATTTAAAAAGTGGTAGCCTTAAAATTGTTTGCTTTTTAAATAAAACTAGCAAATATGCCCGTACGTTGCAATGGGAGACAAAAAATTATGGCTAACCAAATAAGTATGACTCAGTATCCTGATATATGAGTGTACTCTATTTTAACACAGTGGCTCACCATATTGCCATTTTTTTCTCACCCTAGCTGTTGATGGTCGCGATATCCATGTGATCACAATGCATTCGACGTGGTAAATCCCAAGGCTATAAGTTTGCCAGTGCATGCCACACTTGTCATTATGTTGTGCAAGGGAATGTTTAAAACTTTAAAAACAAATCTTGTTGACCACTAACTACTCCCAACGCCAAGACATATAAAGACTTTCGAAAAACTAATTAAATCCTAGACATAAAATACTTTTAAATTACTGAACAGTTTTTCGAATCGACAAACATTTTCTTTTGAAATTTTTTATTTTCTGAAAAAATCATGAACATTAGTTTTGTTTACAAGAAAAATTAAATGCATGAACCGGTTTTGAATTCATTAACCTTTTTTGACTCAACAAAAAAATTGAGTCGATGAACTTTTTAAAAAAATTGGGGAACAAATTTTTAAAAACAAATATTTATTTTTATTTTTGTGAACATTTTCTAAAATGTCATGGACATTTTTTTTTCAAATTCCCGAATATGTTTTCAATACACGGTCATTTTTTGAAAACCATGAACATGATTTTATTTCCCGACCATTTTTTCCAAATTGTGATTTTACATTTTTGCAAAACCACCAACATTTTGAATCTTTTAAATTTTTATGATTTTCTAAACACTTTTTGAATTCACATATTTTTTATGATTTCTAAAACATTTTTTTTGAAAAGTCGCACCTTTAGAATATTAAAATCCCGAATTAATTTAAACAAGAAAGAAGAAAGAAAACAGAATGAAAAAAGAAAAGACAAAATAGTAAAATGAAAAAAAGGTGAGTGAAGCCCGCACATGGGTAGGACATGTGTGTGAAGAGAAAGATAAAAGATGTGGAAGCTAGGGATCGAACCCCGGTCTCGTGGCTAGAGGAGCTCTCGCCCAACCATTATGCTGCTGGTAGTTCTGGGACTTCTACTCGTCGCCGCGCTATAAAACAACCAAAAGGGGCGGCGAGTTTGGTCCGAAAAATTGAATCGTTTTCCCACTTGCGGGTGGCATGGGTGGGTAATTTTTACCAATTTGAAGGGTAATTATAATGACGGACGATCAGAAACCTAATTTGCTTTATTATTAGGTAAAGATAAAGATAAATAAATGTCCGTGTTCACAAAAAAAAATGTATGCCTTTTATAGAAGTGATTGTTCAAAAAATATTTGTGTTTCAAAAAGGATCTCGGTTTTCAAAAATTGTTCATAATTATTTTCTCAAATATATTTTTGAAAAATGCTCACTTTCTAAAAATATGTTTTTTCGTGTTTTCACAAAATCCCAAATGAAACCAACCTGTGGTTCGATGGTTAGTATGACAGTGGTAGTCCTCGCCCACCAGGGTTCAGGTCCTAGACCTGACATTAGTGCTTGCATTATCTTGGATTTATTTCAGACCTTTTGGCAATGTGCGTTCAGTAGGAGGTGACATTGGCGACATCGTCAATCTCAACATGATGTGTTGGCTCGGTCTCTTGGAGGTGCTCATAGGGGTAGGATATGTGTACGTGTCTTCATAGAGGTGAGTGTATGTGCGTATGTATGAGCATATGCGCCTGTATTGTCTCTGAAAAAAACCTAAATGGAAATTGTAGAAAACAAACCGACTCATACATTATGCCGGTTCGCCACAGAATCTATATATGGGCCGGCCCAGTCAAAGGTTGGCCTATATCAGTTGGCTTATTTTGTATGAAATAGGGCCTCCCCTCTAGGTGGAATGTACGAGCCAATATGATGTTTAAGGCGCCAAAATAAGGATACGGTTATGTGTTTTTTAAAAATATACATTGTGCATTGAGAAAAAGTAGACATGTGTTGAAAATAATGTAACTGCTAAAGAACCCGACAAAAAAAAAAGTAAAGAAAATAAACAATCATAAGAGAAACAAAGACAACCAAAGTATAGCACGAAAAACCCCAATGAGAAAACAAAGTATATATCAAAGTAAATGAAGGGGGAAAAAGAAAAACCAAAAAAATCGATGAAAAAACAAACAACACCAAAGACAAAAAATAAAAGGAAAAAAAACGAAGAAACGTGCTGAGCGCACTTACAACGACCGCTAGGAACGGCAACGATCAACCGCACTGAGCCAGCTTGCTAGTGGTCGCCCTCCCAAAAAGAAAATGCTAGTGGTCGCGTGTAGGCAATTCCTATCCGGAATCAATATAGGCGCCATGGAACCGGTCGAGCGCACTTAGAGCATCTTCAACAGCCGCGCTAAACAAGCATCGTGCCACAAATTTTGCCATTTTAGCGCGCGCAACCTGTAGACAAGCTCCAGCGGGCGCGCAATAACCGCGCGCGCGGCATATGTAGTTGGGCGCGCGGTCCGAAACGCCAACTCGCGCTGTGTATTTGGGGCGTCGGCTTCCGCGCGGCATACACGAGCGCTCGCGCCGCACTCTCTCCTCCCCGCCACCTTCGCCCGCGGAGAGCGTTGGCCTCGCCACCGCCGGAGCTCCTCCGAGCATCGGCCTCGCGCGCGGCCTCTTCATGCCGCCGCGGATGACCACGACGGCGGGTGGCGTCGCGCGGGCGCCGTCCCGCGTCGCCGCCGGCCCCCTCGAAGCTCCCCAATGCAGCGCGGCCGAAGAAGGGCAAGACATCCGCGAAGAAGAACAAGGCGGTGGACGGCTCCGACACCTCGAAGGCGAGGAGAAAGAAGCTTGCAGGGCGTGTGACGGGCGCGGCGGCTACCGAAGCGCCGGCGAGCTCACTCGTTGAGCCGGCCGCCGACGCGCAAAACGTGTTCGACGATATGCCCCAAAGGTAGAAAAATTTTCCAACTTTTTTTTCTTGTTATTTTTTGAATGCATCCATATAGATAGCTTATTTGCATTGTTCTATATATTTTATAGTGTCAACGATGATGCATACACGTGAACTATGGGTGTTGGCTCCAACAATTTGCATTGGTCTCAAATCAATGACATGCATTTTGAAGATCATGAGTTCGAGGTGGACGAGGATGATGAGGGCATTGTCGACGCGCCGAAAGGAAGAGCGGGCAATTACACCAACGCCGATGACATCTTACTATGCAATACTTGGTTGCAAGTGTCGAGGGATCCATCCGTTGGAGGTGATCAAAGTAGAGATGCTTATTGGGGGCGGATGAAAGAACACTTTGATGTTCGCAACGTGAGTGGAATTGACCGCTCCGAGAGATCACTTCGGTCCCGGTGGTCGACAATCAACTCGGATTGTCAAAGGTGGGCGACCTGTCAAAAGGCGGTTGACAAGTTGAACCCAAGTGGCACAAATGAGGACGATAGAGTAAGTGGCATTTCATACATGTTCATCATACTTGTTGTTGGTGTTCGAAGTGCTAACTTGCTTTGTTTTCATGTTGTACCACATTGCACAAAACTTGTTCAAAAAACAGGAGAGGAAAACCAAGAAGGGGAAGACCAAGAAATGAAGGATCTTTACCTTGCCTCATTGCTATGAAGTGTTGAAGGATTATGAGAAATGGAAGAAGCGTGAAGATTTGGATGATTTGCATTTGAGAAACAAACGCAAGCGAACAATTGAGTTGAATGATGATGATGATGAGGAGGATGATGCATCAAGTGATGACGGCAAGAGAAGCCCCTCACCCAACTCGGTTTCATACTCGAAGCCAAAACGACCGAATGGGTGCAAGAAAGACAAAACAGAAAAGAAGAAGAGAAAAGGAGATGATGAGATCAAAAATGCTATGGAAGCAATTGTCAATGCAAGAAGAGAAGCCAATGAGGTGAGGAAAATGGCAAGGAACCAAGATGTCGCGGCCGAGGAGAGGAGGTTGGCGACCGAGGAGAGGAGGGTGGCGGCCGAGGAGAGGAAGGTGGCTTTGGAGGAGAGGAGGGTGAGCAATGAGGAGCGAACTAGATTGTTGGAATGGGAGAAGCACTTGTTCTTCTTGGACACATCTACCTCAATGAGGCGCAAAAGGAGTTTGTCAATCTTTCCCGTGAAGAAGTGTTGATCCAAAAAAGAGCCATGATTCGTGCAATGGATGGCGGTGGCCTTGGCGCAATGGGTAGCGGTGGCCTTTGCGGCATGGGTGGCGGCGGCCTTGGCGCCATGGGAGGCATGGGTGGCTTCGGAAGTACCGTGGGCGGCTTAGATGCCATGGGTGGCTTTGGAGCTACCATGGAGACCATGGGAGGCATGGGTGGCTTTGGAGCACCCCGGTGCTATGGCCGTCATGGGAGGCATGAGTTTTGCTTCTCTCATGGGAGGCATGAGTCCACCTCCGGCCGCCATGGGCGGATGTATTCTGGTGTGCCTCACACACCTTCCCATGGAGATGCCATTGAAAATCTTGCCAACACCGTCCGAGCTTCACGTGATGCGGTGCGTGACAATGATGATGAGGAGGAAGAATCAACTTCGGAGGAGGAAGAATCATCTTCCGAAGATGAGGACGAAGACGAGGATGAGGCTTGATGTGTCTTTCGTTTGTGTCATGAACTTGGTTTGCATTTTGAACTTGGTTGGATGAACTTGTGGGCATGAACTTTTATTCATCAACTTGTTTGTGTGAAATTTATATGTCATGTTTATTGAATTTTGAATGTTTGAAATTCATTTGTGTCCAAAATGCAATATATGCAATGCCCCGGCGAGTCGCGCGCGCTGCATTTTAGCGCGGCTGTTAGAGCCAGCGCTGCAGGCCGCGCAAAACTAGATGAAGCGCGCGCGGCAAAATAGTTTTTAGCGCGCGGCGTGTTGGGCGGCTGTTAGAGATGGTCTTACAACCGCACTGGACCGGACATGCGCCATGGTGGACCACATAGAACGACCGCAGTGCCAGAATTTTCAAACAACAACCATCCACTGTATCAACGATGCTGGCAAGGATGATCAAGGAAGCAAGAATTTGGCACGTCGCCGGACGTCGCAGGGCAAGCTTATCGCTGTTTAGACCAAGAGAGCCTGAGTAAGGGATAGTGCTAGCGGTAGATAATGATGATTGGCCAATTTTTTATGCTCTTGTAATTTCTCTGTACTAGTCAATAGTCAATATATACGTGCAATGCACGTTAATTTAAAAGTATATTAAATGCATACGGATATTATTTGTGTTTTATTATATGATTAGCATTATTTGGCATGAAATTAACTGCACATTAATTTGGAGGTATATGTGCATGCGGATATTAGGTAGGATATTATTTATTTGCATGTTATTATGTGATTAGCACTATATTTGGCATGAAATTAACTGCACGCTAAACGTGTTTGGCGCTCGACATTGAAGTAGTCTAGGTCATTGAATTGACATGATTTGATGACCGAGGTTAATTGGATATGCCCCTTTGGATCTTTTTATATTGGTATAGATATAGATGGCGTTTCCCCCACCCGGCCCCCACATTTTCAATGAAAAAGCTGTGCCGACAACATTTTTGTAAAAACTAGTTAACGAGCGTTTTTTCTATGTGAGCCTTCCAACGATAACTTGTGAGTGAACTGTGAGTGCATCATTTGGCACACTCTTAGCCACCGCCACGTGTCGCGCTTTAGGCGCTCCCTTCCAACTTTTTTCCGCACAAGTTTTCGGCTTTTAAGACGAGTTTTTTTTTGGCTTTTTAGTTTTTCCCCGATCTTTCTTAGCTTTTGAAAAAAAAATCAACTTTTGTTTATTTATGCGCGAAAAATGTGTTTTCTTTTTCTTCTTCCGTGAGTGAGAGGCACGGCCGGGCCGCTTGGAAACGAAAAAACACATTTTCTTTCTTTTCTCCTTCCATGACAGACACGGTTTTGCTTCCACGAGAGGCACGGCCATGCCTCTTGGAAGCGAAAAAAATGTGTTTTTTTTCTTTCGTGAGAGGCACGGTTTTCCTTCCGCTCTCTTGGAAACGATTTCCGGTAGAGGCACAGTTTTGCTTACGTGAGAGGCACGATTTAGCTTGAAAAGTTCATTAGTTTTGAAAAATAGTTCATCGATTTCGAGAAAGTTCACTCGAATTTGAAAAAAAGATCATCAAGTTAAAAATTCATCTAATTTAAAAAACAGTTCATCAAATTTGAAAAAAATCATCAAAATCTAGAAAATGTTTATCGAATTTTACAAAAAGTTCATTGAATTTGATAAAAAAACATCGAATTTGAAATAAGTTCATAGATTTTTTTTTAAAAATCATCAAAACTGAAAAAATCACCAAGGAAGGTAATAAAAGGAAGAAAAAACAAAGCAAATGTGCACCTAGCTGGGTAGCTAGCCTAGTGGTTACTGCTGTTGCCTTCGTACGCAAGGTTCCGAGTTTGAATCCTTTCGCCCGCCCAGAAAAAAAATATGCGCCGGCCCAGAGTGGGGGGGGGGGGGGGGGGGGGGGATGCGTCGGATTGTAAAAAGACCTGTAACAGGCGCATAAGGCGCTATTTAGGAACCGCCACGCGACACGGGACCTCTTATTTAGGGGCACTGTTATGTGGCGCCCGCTGCGATGCCTACAAAATATTTTCCTTTTTTTAACATTTATTAATATTTTAAATATGTATAATACAAAAAGCATTTTGAATAAAATTTATAAAAGTTAATCATGCATTGAAACATGTTAAACGCGTAAAGAAAGTATTAGTCATGTGTACGGAAAATGTTTGTTACAACAATAAATGTCACGTGTTTAAAAAAATGTACATGCCATTTAGAAAATTGTTTGTACAATATAAAGAAATGTTCGCATAATTCAAAGAAATGTTTCATACATTCAATAAATGTACATACCATTTAGAAAAATTGTTTCACAAGTTTCGAAAATGTTTTCCTGACATTGTCCATAAAAATGTATACAATGTAAAAAAATGATTCACACTGTACGCAAAATGTTTCATACTGTATGAAATATGTTTCATACTATTAAAATATATACGTTACATTTCCAAGAGAAATTCCGATGATTCATAAAATGGTCGTGACATTTACAAAATGTGTATACAATGTAAGAAAATGTTCGCGTAGGTTAAAAAATGTTTGCGAACCAACCTGTGGATCGATGATTAGGATGACAGTGATATTCCCTGCGCAGCAGGGTTCAAGTCGTAGACTTGACATCGGTACTCGCATTATTCCTGGATTTATTTTAGGCTTCCCGCGATGTTCGTTCATTGGGAGGAGACGTTTCCGCCAACTACGAGATGCCTATGGTGACTTCGTAAATCTCAAGATATTATACCGGATCAGTCTCTCAGAGATAATCATAAGGATAGGATGTACATGTGTGCATTTATAGGGATGGGTGTATGCTCATGTATGTGACCGACTTCGATTGTACCATGTTAATGAAATTGATATTTATATCCATAAAAAAATTGCACAACTTGTATTTTGGAAAAAAATGTTACCATGTGTTCACAAAGTGGTCAAAACATGTATTTGAAAAATAAGGTACTTCATGCATTTGAAAAAAGTCCAAACCGTATCATAAAAATTATTCACATGTGCTCTAAAAATGTACATTGTGTAATAGAAAAATAACAAATGTCTGAAAAATTAAAAATAAAGAAACAAAAGAAGAAGCATAAAAAGGAGGACGACAACAACAACAACAACAACAACAAAGTATAACAAAGAAAGAAAAACCAAAATAACCAATTAGAAAAAAAAGAAAAATAAAGGGGAAAGGGGAAAACTAGAGAAAAACGAAAAATTAACAAGAAAATAATAGAAAACCGGAAATAAATGAAGCTGCAATGAAGGAAAACCAAAAAACAAAAAAAAAGAGTGCAAAAAGAAGAGATAAAAGGAAATCAAAGAAAACCGGTGAAAAAAAAATAAAACAGAAGGAGAAAAAACACAAGGAAAACCAGACCTACAGGAAACAACATTAATGGGCTCAGCCGCTAGACGTTGCCGTTAGGCGATTCTTAAGAATAAAAAGTACAGGTCCCTGAAGAAAATAGAAATCAGGCAGGGCGACATATTAGGCATTTGCTGGGAGCAACTAACGAACGACTACTCGTCCAGGAGCCCCGCAAGGGTCATCTGGGGTGGGCTGAGGTTGGGCCACTTTGCGCGCTCTCAGCCGCTGCCATGTGTCGTGTTCTGGACGCTTCCTCCGATTTTATTTTATTTTATATTTTTTCGCGCGCCATTTCAGCTTTTTAGATTTTTTTACTTTTTGATTTTCCACGGTCTTTCTTATCTTTTGGAAAACAATCTTTAAAAAATAATTTTTTTGCCCGAATAAAAGCGTTTTTCTTGCTTCCGCGAGAGGCATGATCATGTCTCTCAGAAACAGAAAAAAAACTTTCTTACATTCGCGAGAGGCATGGCTTTGTATCCGTGAGAGGTGCAGCCGTGCCTCTCAGAAACAAAAAAAATGCGTTTTATTTTTTTTTCTTCTGCGAGAGGCACGGATTTCTTAGAAACGAAAAAAAATATGTTTTTTCTTTTGTAAGAGGCATGAATTTGCTTTCGCGAGAGGCATGAATTTGCTTCCATGAAAGGCACGCTCATGCCTCTTAGAAACGGAAAAATAACGCTTGCGAGAGGCACGGGTTTACTTTTCGTGAGAGGCAAAGTCATGCCTCTTTTTGAAAAGGGGGAAAACGTGCTCCAGGTTCCGTTTTTTTGTCCGGGTATTTGTAAAAAAATGTTCGTCAAAACCTAACATGGGGTCTAGTTTTGAAAATCTCGACGCGAGAAATCCAACGGTGAAAACGGTTCGAGATTTAAACGCAGGGTTAAAGAGATAAAATGTTTTGCATAAACGGATTTACGAGAAAAGAGAAAACTCGCTCTTATCGCAACCTGTAGAAGTGGGAGTGACCTTTGCAAATAGTTCTTCTTAATAAGTGATTTCGACATTTCCTACTCGGCGGCGCCGGTTAACACGCATTTTGTTAACGGACGCTAAAGACACTCTTACCCGGGCTAGCCCATATATAGTGTTATTTCCGTAAACTTCAAAAAAGATGAGTTCGACCGGATTCGAACCCACAACTTCTGTGTTTGTAAAGAAGCGTTGGCTATCCCACCTGCCGTGAAAAACTTTCTTTTTTAACCTTTTATTTCTTTCTTCCGTTCATGGTTTTTTTTGGACGTGTTTCTTTTGTTTTTTCTTTTCTTTTTCTTTCTTTCTCCCTTTCTATTTTTCTTAAGTGAGCAGATTCTTTTCCAATTGAACTTCTTAGACACATTGAAACAGAACAATATATAAGAACGGAAACCAGAGTACACACATTGAAACAGAGCAATATTATGATTGTTGTGAATACATAGCGATCAATGTCGAAACGACTCAACAAAATAAAACGAATCCATGACCACCAACCTTGCCTATGGTAGCTCTTGGCTCTGTCTGAACTCGTGCAGGCATTCACCCAAGCGGTTGACACGCTCGCGGTATATCTGGAGCGCGACCTCGAGCTCCAAGTTGGTTATTTCATCGGGGATCACCAGCTTGAGGATGTGACAACCATGTTTCTCTGCGCCACGGTGGACACCTGGGCCAAGGAGGCGCTCGAGCCTAGCGACCAACCCGTTGGCATCAAGTGGGCCGCGGACAAGGCGAACGGCATGACCCATGCGAATGGCGCGACCGGCGTTCGATGCAAGTACGACGCGGCCAGGCTCTGGTGCAAGTATGGCGCAGACAGCCTCAGCCCACTCCTGGCAAGGAATGGGGCTACTAACGGGCCGTGTACCCAACCGGAGCGCCTTGTCGACAGCAGGCAAGCATCGATGGATCAGCTCTTGTTGTGTGGTGTGATACGTCTCCAACATATCTATAATTTTTTGTTGTTCCATACTATTATATTATCTGTTTTAGATGTTTTATGTGCATTAATATGTTATTTTATATTATTTTGGGACTAACTTATTAACCCAAAGCCCAGTGCCACTTTCTGTTTTTTCTCTTGTTTTTGAGTTTTACAAAGAAGGAATATCAAATGGAGTCCAAACGAAATAAAACATTCGCGGTGATTTTTCTTGGACCAGAACACACACACAAAACTTGGAGATGAAGTCAGAAGAGTCCCGAGGGCTCCACGAGCCCTCAGGGCACGCCCTAGGGGGGCGCCCCTGGCTTTTGGGCCCCTAGGAGTCCACCAACCTCCCTCTCAGCTCTATAAATTCACAAATATTCCCACACGACCAGAAGCGCTCACCAAAATACTTTTTCACCACCGTAACCTTCTGTACTCATGAGATCCCATCTAGGGACCTTTTCCGGCACCCTGCCGGATGGGATTCGATCACGGAGGGCTATTGCCCTTCCGATGAAGTGTGAGTAGTTTGCCATAGACCTACGGGTCCATAGCTAGTAGCTAGATGGCTTATTCTCTCTCTTTGATCCTCAATACCATGTTCTCCTCGATGTTTGTGGAGATCTATCCGATGTAATATTCTTTTGCGGTGTGTTTGTCGAGATCCGATGAATTGTGGATTTATGATCATTTTATCTATGAATATTATTTGAATTTTCTCTAAATTCTTATATGCATGATTTGTTACCTTTGTATTTGTCTTCGAATTATCGGTTTGGTTTGGCCAACTAGATTGGTTCTTCTTGCAATGGGAGAGGTGCTTAGTTTTGGGTTCAATCTTGCGGTGATCTCACCCAGTGACAAAGTAGGGGTAGGGAGACACGTATTGTATTGTTGCCATTGAGGGTTAAAAGGATGGGGTTTTCATCATATTCCTTGAGTTTATCCCTCTACATCATGTCATCTTGCTTAAAGCGTCACTCCGTTCTTATGAACTTAATACTTTAGATGCATGCTGGATAGCGATCGATGTGTGGAGTAATAGTAGTAGATGCACGCAGGAGTCGGTCTACTTGACACGGACGTGTTGCCTATATTCATAATCATTGCCTTGGATATCGTCATAACTTTGCACTTTTCTATCAATTGCTCGACAGTAATTTGTTCACCCACCGTATTATTTTCCTTCAAGAGAGAAGCCTCTAGTGAAACCTATGGCCCCCGAGACTATTTTCCATCATATATTTTTAGATCTATAAACCAAAAAACCCAAAAATACCTCGCCGCAATTTATTTACTTTTATTTTGTTTTATGTTTTAGTAATATTTTATATCTATCTCTATCATATCTCACCTTTTCAAGTGGCTGTGAAGGGATTGACAACCCCTTTACCGCGTTGGGTGCAAGTGTTTGATTGTTTGTGTAGGTACATAGATTGGAGACTTGCGTGTATCTCCTACTGGATTGATACCTTGGTTCTCAAAATTGAGGGAAATACTTATCTCTTACTTTGCTGCATCACCCTTTCCTCTTCAAGGGAAAAACTAACGCAAGCTCAAGAAGTAGCTGGGAGAATTTCTGGCGCCGTTGCCAGGGAGATCTACATCAAGCCTACTAAGTACCCATCATAAAATCTCATCTCTTGCATTACATTATTTGTCATTTGCCTCTCGTTTTCCTCTCCCCCACTTCTAAAATGTTTTCAGAAAAATAAAAAAAATTGCCTTTTTATTCGCCTTCTTTCATTCGTCTTTTCGTTTGTCCTTATGTCTTACTTGGTTTGTTTGCTCATTTGCTTGGTATAATTGTGTGTTTATTGAAAATCAGAAGCAAAGAGTTTATGGATCCTCATCCACCTGCTAACATTTTTCAAAGATCCAACTATGATGAACCAATTGCTAGTGAGTTAAGTGCTAGATTATCTTGATGAATTTTTGCTTTAAATTTGTGAATCTGAAAATTGTGATGTAGTGCTAAAAGAAGAAATTTATGAAGTGATTCACGATAGCTCCTTGAATAAAAAGCATGATTGCAATGGCGTTATTATAAATTATATCAATGTCAATTGTGTTAATAATATGCAAAACCCTAAGCTTGGGGATTTTAGTTTTGCTATGTCCGCTACTTATTGTAATGATCGTGATTGGGGTGATTCTTCTTATGATCTTCAAAATTTATTTAAGCCTCATGATGAATATGTTTGCAATAATATTGAAAGTGGGTTTGGAAGATTGTCAACTCTAGGTAATAATGATCCTACTACTTTGGATATTGATCAATCTTATGATTCTTTTATAAAAGTGGGCTTCGAGAACTAATGACTATATTTAATCATAATCCCATTATTTTGGAAGAGTGTCAACTTTTCATGCATGTGGATGAGAATATTTTATGTGATTGTTATATTGTTGAATTTGATTATGATCCTACATGTAATTATTATGAGAGAGGAAAATATGGTTGTAGAAATTTTCATGTTGCTAAATTATCTCTCGTTGCGTTGAGATTGCTATTGTTTCTTTCTTCTTCCTTGCATGTGCTAGTTTTTGCTTGTCTTCGTAATTTGTTTGCTTATATAATGCCTATGCATAGGAAGTAGGTTAGACTTAAACTTGTTTTTCACATGCTACATGATGCTCTCTTCGTGTTTCAATCACTATCTTTCATGTGAGCATCATTAAAATTATCAATGCCTATCTAAAAGGCTTTAAAGGAAAAGCGCTTGTTGGGAGACAACCCAATTTTTTATTTTCTGTTTTTATGAAAATACACATTATTACCTCTATAGTAATTGTGTTTTCGTATTTTAATTAGTGTTTGAGCTAAGTAAGACCATTGGGATGGCTTACGGTGATAGTTGATTTGATCTTGCTGAAAAATAGAAACTTTTGCACCCAGTAAAACAATTTTAAAAAAAATCACAGAAGCGTGCTTTTGATCTGACTTTTTTACACATGATTTATATATAAATTGCCCAGGTTGTCCTGATTTTTTTGGAGTTACAGAAGTATTCGAAGTTTTCAGATTGCTACAAACTGTTTTGTTTTTGACAGATTCTGTTTTCTATGTGTTGTTTGCTTATTTTCATGAATCTATGGGTAGTATCGGGGGGTATGAACCATGGAGAAGTTGAAATACATTAGATATTACATAAATATAAATAAATAATGAGTTCACAACAGTACCAACAAGTGGTGATTTATTTTCTTATACTAACGGATCTCATGAGTTCTCTTTGAGTTTTGTGTTGCGAAGTTTTCAAGTTTTGGGTAAAGATTTGATGGACTATGAAATAAGGAGTGGCAAGAGCCTCAGCTTGGGGATGCCCAAGGCACCCATGGTAATATTCAAGGACAACCAAGCATCTAAGCTTGGGGATGCCCTGGATGGCATCCCCTCTTTCGTCTTCATCTATCTGTAAATTTACTTGAGGCTATATTTTTATTCACCACATGATATGTATTTTGCTTGGAGCGTCTTGTATGATATGAGTCTTTGCTTTCTAGTTTGCCACAATCATACTTGCTGTACACACCTTTTGAGAGGGACACGCATGAATCATGAATTTGTTAGAATACTCTATGTGCTTCACATATATATTTTGAGCTAGGTGAAAGGACATGCGGTGCCCCCATGTGTGGTTTTGGTAATTGATGACCTTCTCTATGGACTAATGGTCACATTGAGTTATATTTGAAGGATTTGTACATAGGCATTTCTTGAAGTCCATGTGTTGGTTTCGAGGAGTTTATGTGTTGACCAAGGTGCTATTAAGGAATTATCCAAAGATTGGTCATGTGAGAGTTGAGCTTATTGCAAGCATGTCTTAAAGAAGAAGATTGTGTGATCATTCATGCTTACCTTCAAGACATCATCCAAATGAAGAGAGTTGGAAAGGTTCAAGGTTGATCAATACTAAGTCACGAGTGAATCAAGTTGATCAACTCACAAAGCATAGAAGATGTACCGAGAGGGATCAAGTGATCCCATGGTATGGTAAGCATTGTCCATTACGCTTTGTGTACTAACCCATGATCTACATGTGAGTTCTATGTGGGGTTAGGTTTGTTTCCATGGGTTTTCATCAAGAGGAAGATCTCATACAACCATGGAGGATGACATCAAGTGGTGATTGTCATAAAGTTTGCGGTATGCAAGTTCAAGTGGAGCATCACGAAGAGATCATCCTTGAAGCTTGCCGTCCATTGTGGTGTCAATGGACTTGTGAATATGTGCTAAAGAGTGGCTCACCCATAGTGGAGTATAGGGGAGCAATCAACTAGTCTTCATCGAGCGAACACAATAAAAAAAGTTGGTCCAACTTGAGGGAGTCAAGATCGTCATCATCTAGCTCAAGTGGACTTCGTGCAAGGAAAAGGTTTGCCATTGATAGATTTTTCTATTTTACCATCTCATGGTTATAGTTTGGAGACCGGGTTATAGGATCGATAGCCGTACTATCAAGGGGGGCTTTCAAGTGAGTAGCTTGATCATATCGTTCGTCGAGAGCTCAAACCATTGCATCCTTGCATCATCTTTCTTGATTCTTATTTGTATTTTATTTTGAGGTTTTAGAGCTTGTGGTTATCTTTGTGACAAGCTCTAGTACATCAAAAACGGATTTCATATGCTTCTTCTATTGCATTTTCGGTGTTGGAGGTTTTACCAGTCTTATTCGAGGAAGGGTTCGCACCATTTTCTTATGGGCCTTTTCTCATTTGCTTCTTATTGTTATTTCTATCAATATTGTGTTATCCCATGTCGTTATCTTTCCAACAAGCTTGGTTTCGTTGAATTCGGAGTCCGTTTGCAGAAGTTGTGGCAGTTTTGGCGCTCTTAAAAGGCTGCATCGGTACTACCGCGACTACTATCGCTTGGAGGGGATGTAATTTTTTACTACTGCTCCAGAGCGGTACTACCGCGACTACTTCCGTGGCTACTTCCGCTCCGGGCCACAATCTCGTATTAAGTCCAGCGGTGGTTGATATGTCTCCAACGTATCTATAATTTTTGATTGTTCCATGCTATTATATTACTTGTTTTGGATGTTTAATGGGCTTTACTATACACTTTTATATTATTTTTGGGACTAACCTATTAACCGGAGGCCCAGCCCAAATTGTTGTTTTTTCCTATTTTAGTGTTTCACAGAAAAGGAATATCAAACGGAGTCCAAACGGAATGAAACCTTCGGGAGAGTTATTTTTGGAACAAACACAATCCAGGAGACTTGGAGTAGACGTCAGGGAAGCAACGAGGTGGCCACGAGGGTCCAGGGTGCGCCCTACCCCCTGGGCGCGCCCCCACCCTTGTGGGCCCCTCATGGCTCCCCTGACCGACTTCTTTTGCCTATACATATCCATATACCCCAAAAACATCCAGGAGCACAATAGATCGGGAGTTCCGCCGCCACAAGCCTCTGTAGCCACCAAAAACCTCTCGGGAGCCCGTTCCGGCACCCTGCCGGAGGGGGAATCCATCACCGGTGGCCATCTTCATCATCCCGGTGCTCTCCATGACGAGGAGGGAGTAGTTCACCCTCGGGGATGAGGGTATGTACCAGTAGCTATGTGTTTGATCTCTCTCTCTCTCTCTCTCTCTCTCTCTCTCGTGTTCTTGATTTGGCATGATCTTGATGTATCGCGTGCTTGGCTATTATAGTTGGATCTTATGATGTTTCTCCTCCTCTACTCTCTTGTAATGGATTGAGTTTTCCCTTTGAACTTATCTTATCGGATTGAGTCTTTAAGGATTTGAGAACACTTGATGTATGTCTTGCATGTGCTTACCTGTGGTGACAATGGGATATTCACGTGATCTACTTGATGTATGTTTTGGTGATCAACTTGCGGGTTCCATAACATTGTGAACTTATGCATAGGGGTTGGCACACATTTTCATCTTGACTCTCCGGTAGAAACTTTTGGGCACTCTTTGAAGTACTTTGTGTTGCTTGAATAGATGAATCTGAGATTGTGTGATGCATATCATATAATCATGCCCACGGATACTTGAGGTAACATTGGAGTATCTAGGTGGCATTAGGGTTTTGGTTGATTTGTGTCTTAATGTGTTATTCTAGTATGAACTCTATGATAGATTGAACGAAAAGAATAGCTTCATGTTATTTTACTACGGACTCTTGAATAGATCGATCAGAAAGGATAACTTTGAGGTGGTTTCGTACCCTACAATAATCTCTTCGTTTGTTCTCCGCTATTAGTGACTTTGGAGTGACTCTTTGTTGCATGTTGAGGGACAGTTATATGATCCAATTATGTTATTATTGCTGAGAGAACTTGCACTAGTGAAAGTATGAACCTTAGGCCTTGTTTCCTAGCATTGCAATACCGTTTACGCTCACTTTTATTGCTTGTTACCTTGCTGTTTTTATAATTTCAGATTACAAAAACCTATATCTATCATACTAGGAGGAGGACTCCTCCTCCTTGGCGCGCCCTCTAGGGCCGGCCGGCCTCCCCCTTGCTCCTTTATATACGGGGGCGGGGGGGCACCCTAGGACACACAAGTTGATCTACGGATTGTTCCTTAGTCGTGTGCGGTGCCCCCCTCCACCATATTCCACCTCGGTCATATCGTCGCGGAGTTTAGGCGAAGCCCTGCGCCGGTAGAACATCATCATCGTCACCACGCCGTCGTGCTGACGGAACTCATCCCCGACGCTTTGCTGGATCGGAGCCCGGGGATCGTCATCAAGCTGAACGTGTGATGAACTCGGAGGTGCTGTACGTTCGGTGCTTGGATCGATCGGATCGTGAAGACATACGACTACATCAGCCGCGTTGTTATAACGCTTCCGCTTATGGTCTACGAGGGTACGTGGACAATACTCTCCCCTCTCGTTGCTATGCCATCACCATGATCTTGCGTGTGCGTAGGAAATTTTTTGAAATTACTACGTTCCCCAACAGTGGTATCTGAGCCTGGTTTTATGCGTAGATGTCATATGCACGAGTAGAACACGAGTGAGTTGTGGGCGATACAAGTCATACTGCTTACCAGCATGTCATACTTTGGTTCGGCGGTATTGTGAGATGAAGTGGCCCGGACCGACATTACGCGTACGCTTACGTGAGACTGGTTTCACCGTTATGAGCACTCGTGCTTAAAGGTGGCTGGCGGGTGTCTGTCTCTCTCACTTTTGCTGAATCGAGTGTGGCTACGCCCGGTCCTTGCGAAGGTTAAAACAACACTAACTTGACGAACTATCATTGTGGTTTTGATGCGTAGGTAAGAACGGCTCTTGCTAAGCCCGTAGCAGCCACGTAAAACTTGCAACAACAAAGTAGAGGACGTCTAACTTGTTTTTGCAGGGCATGTTGTGATGTGATATGGTCAAGACGTGATGCTATATTTTATTGTACGAGATGATCATGTTTTGTAACCGAAGTTATCGGCAACTGGCAGGAGCCATATGGTTGTCGCTTTATTGTATGAAATGCAAACGCCCTGTAATTGCTTTACTTTATCACTAAGCGGTAGCGATAGTCGTAGAAGCAATAGATGGCGTAACGACAACGATGCTACGATGGAGATCAAGGTGTCGCGCCGGTGACGGTGGTGATCACGATGGTGCTTCGAAGATGGAGATCACAAGCACAAGATGATGATGGCCATATCATATCACTTATATTGATTGCATGTGATGTTTATCCTTTATGCATCTTATCTTGCTTTGATTGACGGTAGCATTTTAAGATGATCTCTCACTTAAAATTATCAAGAAGTGTTCTCCCTGAGTATGCACCGTTGCCAAAGTTCGTCGTGCCCAGACACCACGTGATGATCGGGTGTGATAAGCTCTACGTCCATCTACAACGGGTGCAAGCCAGTTTTGCACACGCAGAATACTCAGGTTAAACTTGACAAGCCTAGCATATGCAGATATGGCCTCGAAACACGGAGACCAAAAGGTCGAGCGTGAATCATATAGTAGATATGATCAATATAGTGATGTTCACCATTGAAAACTACTCCATCTCACGTGATGATCGATTATGGTTTAGTTGATTTGGATCACGTGATCACTTAGATGACTAGAGAGATGTCTGTCTAAGTGGGAGTTCTTAAGTAATATGATTAATTGAACTTAAATTTATCATGAACTTAGTACCTGATAGTATTTTGCTTGTCTATGTTTGTTGTAGATAGATGGCTCGTGCTGTTGTTCCGTTGAATTTTAATGCCTTCCTTGAGAAAGCAAAGTTGAAAGATGATGGTAGCAATTACACGGACTGGGTCCATAACTTGAGGATTATCCTCGTTGCTGCACAGAAGAATTACGTCCTGGAAGCACCGCTGGGTGCCAGGCCTGCTGCTGATGCAACTGACGACGTTAAGAACGTCTGGCAGAGCAAAGCTGATGACTACTCGATAGTTCAATGTGCCATGCTTTACGGCTTAGAACCGGGTCTTCAACGACGTTTTGAACGTCATGGAGCATATGAGATGTTCCAGGAGTTGAAGTTAATATTTCAAGCAAATGCCCGGATTGAGAGATATGAAGTCTCCAATAAGTTCTACAGCTGCAAGATGGAGGAGAACAATTCTATCAGTGAGCATATACTCAAAATGTCTGGGTATAATAATCACTTGATTCAACTGGGAGTTAATCTTCCAGATGATAGCGTCATTGATAGAATTCTCCAATCACTGCCACCAAGCTACAAGAGCTTCGTGATGAACTATAATATGCAAGCGATGAACAAGACAATTCCCGAGCTCTTCGCAATGCTAAAAGCTGCGGAGGTAGAAATCAAGAAGGAGCATCAAGTGTTGATGGTCAACAAGACCACTAGTTTCAAGAAAAAGGGCAAAAGGAAGAAGAAGGGGAACTTCAAGAAGAACAACAAACAAGTTGCTGCTCAAGAGAAGAAACCCAAGTCTGGACCTAAGCCTGAGATTGAGTGCTTCTACTGCAAGCAGACTGGACACTGGAAGCGGAACTGCCCCAAGTATTTGGCGGATAAGAAGGATGGCAAGGTGAACAAAGGTATATGTGATATACATGTTATTGATGTGTACCTTACTAGAGCTCGCAGTAGCACCTGGGTATTTGATAGTGGTTCTGTTGCTAATATTTACAACTCGAAACAGGGACTACGGAATAAGCGAGCACTGTCCAAGGACGAGGTGACGATGCGCGTGGGAAACGGTTCCAAAGTCGATGTGATCGCGGTCGGCACGCTACCTCTACATCTACCTTCAGGATTAATTTTAGACCTGAATAATTGTTATTTGGTGCCAGCGTTGAGCATGAACATTATATCTGGATCTTGTTTGATGCGAGACGGTTATTCATTTAAATCAGAGAATAATGGTTGTTCTATTTATATGAGTAATATCTTTTATGGTCATGCACCCTTGAAGAGTGGTCTATTTTTATTGAATCTCGAAAGTAGTGATACACATATTCATAATGTCGAAGCCAAAAGATGCAGAGTTGATAATGATAGTGCAACTTATTTGTGGCACTGCCGTTTAGGTCATATCGGTGTAAAGCGCATGAAGAAACTCCATACTGATGGACTTTTGGAGTCACTTGATTATGAATCACTTGGTACTTGCGAACCGTGCCTCATGGGCAAGATGACTAAAACACCGTTCTCCGGTACTATGGAGAGAGCAACAGATTTGTTGGAAATCATACATACAGATGTATGTGGTCCGATGAATGTTGAAGCTCGTGGCGGATATCGTTATTTTCTCACCTTCACAGATGATTTAAGCAGATATGGGTATATCTACTTAATGAAACACAAGTCTGAAACATTTGAAAAGTTCAAAGAATTTCAGAGTGAAGTGGAAAATCATCGTAACAAGAAAATAAAGTTTCTACGATCTGATCGTGGAGGAGAATATTTGAGTTACGAGTTTGGTTTACATTTGAAACAATGTGGAATAGTTTCGCAACTCACGCCACCCGGAACACCACAACGAAATGGTGTGTCGAACGTCGTAATCGTACTTTACTAGATATGGTACGATCTATGATGTCTCTTACTGATTTACCGCTATCGTTCTGGGGTTATGCTTTAGAGACAGCCGCATTCACATTGAATAGGGCACCATCAAAATCCGTTGAGACGACGCCTTATGAACTGTGGTTTGGCAAGAAACCAAAGTTGTCATTTCTTAAAGTTTGGGGCTGCGATGCTTATGTGAAGAAACTTCAACTAGATAAGCTCGAACCTAAATCGGAGAAATGTGTCTTCATAGGATACCCAAAGGAGACAGTTGGATACACCTTCTATCACAGATCCGAAGGTAAGACATTCGTTGCTAAGAATGGATCCTTTCTAGAGAAGGAGTTTCTCTCGAAAGAAGTGAGTGGGAGGAAAGTAGAACTTGATGAGGTAACTGTACCTGCTCCCTTATTGGAAAGTAGTCCATCACAGAAATCGGTTCCTGTGACAACTACACCAATTAGTGAGGAAGCTAATGATATTGATCATGAAACTTCAGATCAAGTTTCTACTGAACCTCGTAGGTCTACCAGAGTAAGATCCGCACCAGAGTGGTACGGTAATCCTATTCTGGAAGTCATGTTACTTGACCATGATGAACCTACGAACTATGAGGAAGCGATGATGAGCCCAGATTCCGCAAAATGGCTAGAAGCCATGAAATCTGAGATGGGATCCATGTATGAGAACAAAGTATGGACTTTGGTTGACTTGCCCGATGATCCGCAAGCCATTGAGAATAAATGGATCTTTAAGAAGAAGACTGACGCTGATGGTAATGTAACTGTCTATAAAGCTCGACTTGTTGCGAAAGGTTTTCGACAAGTTCAAGGTGTTGACTACGATGAGACTTTCTCACTCGTAGCTATTGCTGCATTTCATGATTATGAAATTTGGCAAATGGATGTCAAAACTACATTCTTGAATGGATTTCTGGAAGAAGAGTTGTATATGATGCAGCCAGAAGGTTTTGTTGATCCAAAAGGTGCTAACAAAGTGTGCAAGCTCCAGCGATCCATTTATGGACTGGTGCAAGCATCTCGGAGTTGGAATAAACGCTTTGATAGTGTGATCAAAGCATATGGTTTTATACAGACTTTTGGAGAAGCCTGTATTTACAAGAAAGTGAGTGGGAGCTCTGTAGCATTTCTGATATTATATGTAGATGACATATTATTAATTGGAAATGATATAGAATTTCTGGATAGCATAAAAGGATACTTGAATAAAAGTTTTTCAATGAAAGACCTCGGTGAAGCTGCTTACATATTGGGCATCAAGATTTATAGAGATAGATCAAGACGCTTAATAGGACTTTCACAAAGCACATACCTTGATAAAATTTTGAAAAAGTTCAAAATGGATTAGGCAAAGAAAGGGTTCTTGCCCGTGCTACAAGGTGTGAAGTTGAGTCAAACTCAATGCCCGACCACAGCAGAAGATAGAGAGAAAATGAAAGATGTTTCCTATGCTTCAGCCATAGGCTCTATCATGTATGCAATGCTGTGTACCAGACCTGATGTATGCTTAGCAATAAGCTTGGCAGGAAGGTACCAAAGTAATCCAGGAGTGGATCACTGGACAGCGGTCAAGAACATCCTGAAATACCTGAAAAGGACTAAGGATATGTTTCTTGTATATGGAGGTGACAAAGAGCTCGTCGTAAATGGATATGTCGATGCAAGCTTTGACACTGATCCGGACGATTCTAAATCGCAAACCGGATACGTATTTTTATTAAACGGTGGAGCTGTAAGTTGGTGCAGTTCTAAACAAAGCATCGTGGCGGGATCTACATGTGAAGCGGAGTACATAGCTGCTTCAGAAGTAGCAAATGAAGGAGTCTGGATGAAGGAGTTCATTTCCGATCTAGGTGTCATACCTAGTGCATCGGGACCAATGAAGATCTTCTGTGACAATACTGGTGCAATTGCCTTGGCAAAGGAATCCAGATTTCACAAGAGGACCAAGCACATCAAGAGACACTTCAATTCCATCCGGGACCAAGTCCAAGTGGGAGACATAGAAATTTGCAAGATACATATGGATCTGAATGTTGCAGACCCGTTGACTAAGCCTCTCTCACGAGCAAAACATGATCAGCACCAAGACTCCATGGGTGTTAGAATCATTACTATGTAATCTAGATTATTGATTCTAGTGCAAGTGGGAGACTGAAGGAATTATGCCCTAGAGGCAATAATAAAGTTATTATTTATTTACTCATATCATGATAAATGTTTATTGTTCATGCTAGAATTGTATTAACCGGAAACATAATACATGTGTGAATACATAGACAAACACAACGTCACTAGTATGCCTCTGCCGGTAGAACATCATCATCGTCACCATGTTCACCGGCACAACGTCACATGTCTATGGTTAGGAAACATAACCATCTTTGATTAATAAGCGAAGTTTAGGCGAAGCCCTGTGCCGGTAGAACATCATCATAGTCACCATGCCGTCGTGCTGACGGAACTCATCCCCGACGCTTTGCTGGATCGGATCCCGGGGATCGTCATCGAGCTGAACGTGTGCGGAACTCGGAGGTGCCGTACGTTCGGTGCTTGGATCGGTCGGATCGTGAAGACGTACGACTACATCAACGGCGTTGTTATAACGCTTCCGCTTACGGTCTACGAGGGTACGTGGACAATACTCTCCCCTCTCATTGCTATGCCATCACCATGATCTTGCGTGTGCATAGGAATTTTTTTTGAAATTACTACGTTCCCCAACATATCATCCATATTGCACTTGTACCACCATCTCTTCGCTGAACTAGTGCACCTATACAATTTACCATTGTATTGGTGTGTTGGGGACACAAGAGACTCTTTGTTATTTGGTTGCAGGGTTGTTTGAGAGAGACTATCTTCATCCTACGCCTCCCACAGATTGATAAACCTTAGGTCATCCACTTGATGGAAATTTTCTACTGTCCTATAAACCTATGCACTTGGAGGCCCAACAACGTCTACAAGAAGAAGGTTGTGTAGTAGACATCAAGCTCTTTTATATGGTAGGCATGGATGTATTTTTTAGTACCGCTCGCAAGCAGTAGTGCTGCTATCCTTAGCAGTAGTACCGCTACCCCTAGCGGTAGTACCGTGAGGACGAGCGGTAGTATCGCTCCGGTGGTTTCTACTGGCCTTTTGCCTCCTCGCTTTTGTTTTTCAAAGGGCTTCCACTGCCCTAGCGGTAGTACCGCTCCATGAGTGGTAGTACAGCTCTGTGCGGGCTGTGATCACAACGATTGGATTTTCCCCACCTATAAAAGTGGGTCTTCTTCCCCAATAAACCCTATCCTTTGAGCTCGTGTTCTTCCCCCATTGTTGACCTTCTTCGATCTTGCTATATCTCAATCCCTCCATGGATTCTTGCTACTTTTGGAGGGAAAAGAGAGAGGAGATCTAGATCCACATTTCCACCAATCACTTTCTCCTCTATGTGAGGGGAACCCCTTGGATCTAGTTCTTGGAGTTCTTGGTGTTCTCCTTCTTGTTCTTCCTCTCATTTTCCTCTCTAGAATTAGTTGCTTTGGTGGGATTTGGGAGAGAAGGACTTGGGCACTCCGTGTGCCCTTGCCATTGCATTTGGTGCATCGGTTTGAGTTCTCCACAGTGATACATGGAAGTTACAAGTTGAGAAGCTTATTACTCTTGGGTCTTGGTACCCTTGAGTTTGCTCCTCTTGGGTGCTTGGGTGCCCTAGACGGTTGATGATGTTCGGAGCTCAATCATTGTGGTGTAAAGCTCCGGGCAAGCATCGGGGTCTCCAATTAGGTTGTGGAGATCACTCCGAGCAATTTGACTGGTTCCCATGACCGCCCCCAAGGGTTGCCAAAGTGTACGGGTTCGGTGACCGCCCCTAAGGGTTGCCATTTGTACGGTTTCGGTGACCGCCCTCAAGGGTCCCTTAGTGGAATCACGGCATCTTGCATTGTGCGAGGGCGTGACGAGATTACCGTGGCCCTAGTGGCTTCTTGGGGAGCATTGTGCCTCCACACCGCTCCAAACGAAGATTAGCATCTGCAAGGGTGTGAACTTCGGGATACATCATCGTCTCCGCATGCCTCGATTATCTCTTACCCGAACCCTTTACTTATGCACTTTACTTTGTGATAGCCATATTATTTCTTGTCATATATCTTGCTATTAGTTAGTTGTTTATCTTGCTTAGCATAAGTTGTTGGTGTACATAGGTGAGCCTAGTTGTTGTAGTTTTTGTGCTTGACAAATTAATCGCTAGGTTTATTCCACATTTGTTCAAGCCTAAACCATTATTATTTTAAAGCGCCTATTCACCCCCCCTCTAGGCAACATCCTCGATCTTTCATTTGGTATCAGAGCCTCGTCTCTCTTTGTCAGGCTTAACCGACTAGAGAGTAAGGATGTCGACTAGGGGATTAGGATTCTCTGACACTCTTAGTTTTGATGGAACAAAGTTTGTTGTTTGGGTTATTCCCATGCTTAATCATTTTTGGGCCATTGACCCGTGTTTAGAGCGAATTGTAGATATGGGGTTTTCTCCTCCGAGGGATCCTCAAAGATTATCTATAGAGGATGAGAAAAACTCTTATCTCAATACTCAAGCTTCTAATGTGCTTTTTGATGCTTTGAGCAATGTAGTTATATATATTTCAACTCATGCCGTTTCGGGATGCTCATGAGTTGTGGACAAAGCTTAAAGATAAATATGGCGTGTCCAAGATTTGTGAGGATAATTTTCCTCCCTCCACCTCCGGTCATATAGTGTTCTCAACTTCTTCTACCTCACTTACATGTGGTTTGCCACAAGGTAATGACTTGGTGAGTAGTGGTGTTCATTGCAATGCTGATAGTGGGCTTATTGTTGATTATCCTTCATCACTTTCTTATTGCAATGCTTCATCTTTGGACTTTAGCACTTTGAGCACTCCAAATGTTTCACATGCTTATGTTGAGAGTCAGTGCATATCATGTAGAAATTGCTTGACTAAATCTCATGATGATATGCTTGTTATCTTGTTGCCATGATAAAAATGGATGTATTTCCTTGAGTTGTTGTGCTAACAATGTAGAGGAAACCCAACACTCCATGGAACAAGATATGGTCTTGAACGGTGCTTCAAGGGATCATGCATCGTCACCTATTGCTTTTTGCGTTATGGCTATGGCTTCAAAGGTATCTTCTACTTTGAACCCCAATATGTCTCTTGATGATGATGTTAATGTTAATAATGATGAGGATAATGATGAAGAGAGTGATAATGTTGTCTCCTTAAAATTAAGGGGGAAATGGTTTTTAAAGCTCTTCATAAAAATAAAATTGCTCATTTCAACTTCATGGAAATCATGTCCATTGCCATTGAGGGCAAGAAATATATTCAGGAGTTGGAATCTCATATCGAGGAGCATGAGGTCACCATTGAGAAAATGGAAGGTCATGAGCGTGATTACGCTAATGAGATTGCGGACCTCTCCCAAGATCTTGAACTTGAACAAACCACCAAGGAATCTCTTGAGGAGACTTTTGCTCTAGAATTGTCTAGAGTGAAGGAATCTCATGTGAGGTGGCCAATGTTTTTGAAACTAAAAATGAGAAGCTTGAAGTTGCGCATGATAAACTCCTTGAGGACTTTGGGCACCTCGAAAATGGCTCAAGGGTCATTAATAGTGAGATCATCAAACTCACCGAGTCTCATGCTCAACTTAAAGCTTCATATTCAAAAGAGCTTGCAAAGTTGCCTTCTCCTCTTGTTGTTAATGATGATGCTAGTGCTACTAACTCTATTTATTGTGAAGCATCCATTTTGAAGGAGAATGTTGAGCTAAGGGCTCAACTTGCGTTGCTATCTAGCAATTATGGGAAATTGGAAGAAAGTCATCAAAAGCTCTCAAGCTCTCATGATGATCTTCTAGTATCCCATAATGTGCTAAATATATCTCATGAGGATGATGACTAAGGTAACATCTAGTGAGCCTCATGTGGACACAATCACTATTTCAAGTCTAAATGCTATATTGCCATGTGCTAGTCCTCGTAATTCATCCACTCATAATATTGCTACATCTTGTGATGAATTGCTTTCCTTACCTTGTTGCTCTAATGATGAAGCTTATAATCCTCTAGTACTTGTGTTGATACTAACCATGTAGAGGAAATCAAAGAGCTCAAGGCCCAAGTCACTTCCTTGAAGAAAGACTTGGAAAAGAGTCATGAAGGGAAGTCCACACTCAACAATATCTTAAGGGTGCAAAAAGCCCTGAATGGCAAAGGTGGACTTGGATGCAACTCCAATAATAAGAAGAAGTCCAAGATTAACAAGAAAAAGGGCCAAAAACAAGTCAAGAATTCGGCCAAGATTATTTTCTTCAAGTGCAAAGTTGAAGGGAATCATGTTAGATCTTGCCCATTGAAGAAGAAGGCCATAAGTGACAAGCAACAAGGGAAGTGTCCACAAGTTCATTCCTATGCTCAACCTCAAGTTGAAGAAAGGCACCTTCCCAAGATGACTCAAGCTAATTCTTCTCAAGTTGAGAAATCAAGTGATAAGGAAGTGAAGAGTAGACGTGGCTACCTATGTCATGAGAAAGGTCACATAGCTTCTTCATGCAGGAATGGTACCTTATCCAACCCTACTCTAATAGATGACGTCTATTCTCTTAGGAAGGATAAGGTTGGCAATGTGTTTGCCAAGTTTGTTGGTACTCAACGTGGTGTCAAGAAAAGAACCATTTGGGTTGCCAAGCCTATTGTGACTAACCTCTTAGGACCCAACTTAGTTGGGGACCAACTAGCTCAAACTTGATCAATAGGTATTATTGGAGGGCATTGGAGACTTGGCTACATCATGAAGAATTAAGGGGACTTCATCATTCTTATTGTCTCAAACCAAGTCAATTGGGTTATCTAGTTTCTATCTTATATCCAATGTGCCTCCTTGTGGTAACTTGTACTTAAATTGTTTACATTGAAAGTTACTTGCCTCTTTGCATGTTTTGGTTTTGTTCCTTGCATCTGTTTGTATATGTTGTGTCTCCAAGTTGCTTATCTTGAGTAATCAAGTATGTGTATGTTGGTTTGCACATCATGTACATGTGTGTCGTATGTTGAGCCCTTGTGCATGTTGTTTGTATCTTAGTTGGCTCTTGTGAGAGATTAATGGAATATCCCATTGTGGGGGAGTGATGTGCCTTGTGCACCTCACAATCCTGTAAGTGCACGTACATGAGGAATACCATCTAGTATTGATATTAAAAGTTTATCTAGTCGTTATGTGGTATGTCTTCTCATGATAAATTTGAATTCTAAATAGTCCATTAATTATCTCTTGTTGGATTCTTATTGCCTCTTGTGCAGTTTTCTTTGGTATCACATTATGGGGGAGTAATGTGCTATGTGCAAATTAAAAGCCTAGAAAATGTGTACATTTGAGATATTGTCACCTAGAATTGATATTGTAAATTATCTTGTCCCTAGGTGGCATGTTAGCTCTACAAGTTGCAATTTGCTTTTGTGTTTGGTGTGAAGATGATGATGGATATCTTTGAAATCTACCACCAGGAATTATTTCCAAATACTTCTTGTCTCTTGACAATTGGTAATCGTTTATGTGGTAGAAATTGTTGATCATGTTTACATTGGCCTTTGGTTTTATTTGCCTTATCTCTTGCCTAGGATTGTCTCAACTCCCATTATCTTCCGTGCCACTTGTGGATCATGTTTATTTCTTGATCTCGCCTAGTGCGTCTATGGATATAGTGAAATTGGCGATCCCATCTTGTGCATTTTGCATTCAAATGCATATTCTCTATAATGCACAACTCTTGGGGGAGCTATCATATTTTCTTTAGAACACTCATCTTTTGATCCTTATCAAGTGTATGTTGGTGGAAGGCAAGCCGTTTCTTTTTGGTACTTAGTGACATCATGAAACTTAGTAGAGGGCTTGGTTTTTTTGGAACCATCCTCTCTTTTGGGAGTTCAATATCTCTCCTTTTGTGTGTTTCAATGGATATCTCATTCCTTGATGAATCTTTCAAGTGATATCCTCCAAGTGATGATTTATTCATTTGGTATCTTTTCTTCACATGGTATTTCTTTGTCAATTGGTATCGGTTCTTGAAAGTCTTGAGCATGCATATTAACTTCATGTAGTTTCTTTGGCATGCTTTATTTCTTTGACCCAATATATAAGGGAAACTCCACCAAGTCTCAAATGGGATGAGATGTGCATGCAATTCTCTTTCATATCTATATGCACATATTCATGTGGAGTTTGTCATGTATATTGTTGGTTCTCTAACTCTTTGGTCCCAATGAGTTTGGGTACCATTTTGTTTGTGTTGTTGTTCTAGGAACAATTGGAGATGCATTGGATGCTCGGCTCACTCACAAGGAAGGTGGTGTCACCATGTGCTTATTGGAGTCAAGCTAGGATGCTCAATGAACTACTATCTACTACCTTCAATTGTTTTCTTCTACATCCTTCCAATGATATCTCGGTAACAAGTATATATTCATGCATTCTTTTCTTGCATTCAACCTTGTGTAGGTTGCATCATGGCATGAATTTCTTGATTAGTTCTTGTGATACTTGTTTCCCTTCTCAAAGCATCTCAACAATGATCTCTTGTTGATAGTTGTGATGTCTTTGATGTTTGTTTGGTTGAAGCTCATTTATATACTATAAGATAATATTAAGCCATGCACTATATGCTTTTCAAGCAAAGATCTTATCAGTATATTTTATGACTTCCATTTGAGTATCCTATTCTTTCCTTGAGTAACCATTTCTTGTGTGCATCCTTATTTGTGGATTGATATCATCGTGATTTTCATTTACCTAGAATCTTATACACTTGAGAGAAGTTACATCTTTAGTGGATATCCTTATTCTTTCACATCCACCTTTCTTTCCTTTGTATTTCCTAGGTGGCTCCATGAAAGGATTTGTCTTGAGTGTGGATCTTATATCTTTGCATCCTATTGCACTCTTTTGTGGTGAAGATTGTTTTCCTCTTGCTTGTCATGATGAGGCTTTTGCCAGTTCAATTGGTATCCCTCCTCTTAAGGAAGCTTCCTTTTATATCTTCACCATGGGTTGTCACAAGAATAGGTTATTTATATGCTTATTAGTGAGCTTGTGAACCCATTTGCTAGTTGTGTGTGGGAATGACAGGCCTTGCACCGTGTATCTTATTCATTCAAGACTATATTGATGCTTAATGCTCATCCGTACATTAGTCTTCTCAAGTGCATTGCCTTGACTCACACGCATCGGTTTTGGTTGATCCTATTCCTAAGTTGCCTCTTTTACATGTTGGTCAACCATGTGTTTTGTTGCAAGTGCTAGGCTTTGTTTCCTATATGCTCACTTGCACTTGTTGTAAGTTTCTATTGATTTTGGGAGAGCTATGATCCTATTTTGTGCACTTTGTATCCAAATACAAAAATTCTTATTTGTGCATAAATCATGGGGAGCTTCTCTAGTTTCTTTAGAACACTCTTTTGCTCATATCTTAGTATCCTTTATTCATGTGGCTCATAGGATCTTTGGTCTAGTTGGTTCAATTGATATCCTCAGATTGCTTGCTTCAATTGGTATCTTTTGATTGCTTGATTGCTTGTGTCTCTTTTTGTTATGTCTTTGTGGCATATCATTCTATAGCAATCTTTGTGCCTCAATATAGTTTGTCTTCCTCTAAGTATTTACCTTTGGATTTGTGTATTGCATTCCACTCTCTTGTTGAGAAATACACAATTTATGTAGGACCACATATTATATTGGCCTTCTAAGCTTTTCGCCCATTTTGGCAATCGATGCCAATGGGGGAGAAGTTTCACAGAGTTTTGGGGAGAAGTTTAGAGAGTTATTTCTTATTGCTTTGGTTTTGTTCCTAAGCATTTGCATCTCATACGCATGCATTATTCGTTGTTGCATTGCATGGTGATGCATAATTCCTTATATAAACTCTCTTGAAAGTGATTGTCATCAATTACCAAAATGGGGGAGATTGAAATGACATGCGGTGCCCCCATGTGTGATTTTGGTAATTGATGACATTCTCTATGGACTAATGGTTGTTGAGTTATATTTGAAGGATTTGTCCATAGGTATTTCTTGAAGTCCATGTGTTGGTTTCAAGGAGTTTATGTGTTGACCAAGGTGCTATTAAGGAATTATCCAACGATTGGTCATGTGAAAGTTGAGCTTATTGCAAGCATGTCTTGAAGAAGAAGATTGTGTGATCATTCATGCTTACCTTCAAGACATCATCTAAATGAAGAGAGTTGGAAAGGTTCAATGTTGATCAAGACTAAGTCATAAGTGAATCGAGTTGATCAACTCACAAAGCATAGAAGATGTACCGAGAGGGATCAAGTGATCCCATGGTATGGTAACCATTGTCCATTACGCTTTGTGTACTAACCCATGATCTACGTGTGAGTTCTATGTGGGTTAGGTTTGTTTCCATGGGTTTGCATCAAGAGGAAGATCCCATACAACCCATGGAGGATGACATCAAGTGAAGATCGTCATCAAGTTTGCAGTGTGCAAGTTCAAGTGGAGCATCACGAAGAGATCATCTTTGAAGCTTGCCATCCATTCTGAAGTCAATGGGCTTGTGAAGATGTGCCAAAGTGTGGGTCACCCATAGTGGAGTATGGGGGAGCAATCAACTAGTCTTCATCGAGCGAATGCAATCAAGAAAGGTGGTCCAACTTGAGGGAGTCAAGATCATCATCATCCAGCTCAAGTGGACTTCGTGCAAGGCAAAGGTTTGCCCTTGATAGGTTTTATATTTTACTAGTCGCATGGTGATAGTTCAGAGACCAAGTTATAAGATTGATAGCCATACTATCAAGGGGGGCTCTCAAGTGAGTAGCTTGATTGTATCGTTCGTCGAGAGCTCAAACCATTGCATACTTGCATAATCTTTATTGATTCTTATTTGTATTTATTTTGAGGTTTTAGAGCTTGTGGTTATCTTCGTGACAAGCTCTAGTACATCAAAAACGGATTTCATATGCTTCTTCTATTGCGTTTTCGGTGTTGGGGGTTTTACCGGTCTTATTCGAGGAAGGGTTCTCACCATTTTCTTATGGGACTTTTCTCATTTGCTTCTTATTTTTATTTCTATCAAGATTGTGTTAGCCCATGTCGAGTCCGTTTGCAGAAGTTGTGGCAGTTTTGGTGCCCTTAAAAGGCTGCAACGATACTACCGCGGCTACTACCGCTTGGAGGGGATGTAATTTTTAACTACCGCTCCAGAGCGGTACTACCGTGGCTACTTCCGTTTCTGACCAAAATCTCGTATTAAGTCCAGTAGTGGTAGGCACGAATGTATTTTTTTAGTACCGCTCGCAAGCAGTAGTACCGCTACCCTTAGCAATAGTATCGCTACCCCTAGCGGTAGTACCGCTACACCTAGAGGTAGTACCGTGAGGACGAGCGGTAGTACCGCTCCGGCGGTTTTATTGGCCTTTTTCCTCCTTGTTGTTGTTTTCAAAGGGCTTCCACCGCCCTAGTGGTAGTACCGCTCCCATGAGCGATAGTACCGCTCTGTGTAGGTTGTGAGCATAATGGTTGGATTTTTCCCCACCTATAAAAGTGGGTGTTCTTCCCCAATGAACCTTATCCTTTGAGCTCGTGTTCTTACCCCATTGTTGACCTTCTTCGAGCTTGCTATCTCTCAATCCCTCCATGTATTCTTTCTAGTTTTGGGGGGAAAAGAGAGAGGAGATCTAGATCCACATTTCCACCAATCACTTTCTCCTCTATGTGAGGGGAACCCCTTGGATCTAGTTCTTGGTGTTCTCCTTCTTGTTCTTCCTCTCATTTTCCTCCCTAGCATTAGTTGCTTTGGTGGGATTTGGGAGAGAAGGACTTGGGCACTCCGTGTGCCCTTGTCATTGCATTTGGTGCATCGGTTTGAGTTCTCCACGGTGATACATGGAAGTTACAAGTTGAGAAAAGCTTATTACTCTTGGGTGCTTGGTACCCTTGAGCTTGTACCTCTTGGGTGCTTGGGCACCCTAGACAGTTGGTGGTATTCGGAGCTCAATCATTGTGGTGTAAAGCTCCGGGCAAGCGTCGAGGTCTCCAATTAGGTTGTGGAGATCACCCCGAGCAATTTGACGGGTTCCGGTGACTGCCCCCAAGGGATACCAAAGTGTACAGGTTCGGTGGCCTCCCCCAAGGATTGTCATTTGTACGGGTTCGGTAACCGCCGCCAAGGGTCCCTTAGTGGAATCAAGGCATCTTGCATTGTGCGAGGGCGTGAGGATATTACGGTGTCCCTAGTGGCTTCTTGGGGAGCATTGTGCCTCCACACCGCTCCAAACGGACATTAGCATCCGCAAGGGTGCGAACTTCGGGATACATCATCGTCTCCGCGTGCCTCAATTATCTCTTACCCGATCCCTTTACTTATGCACTTTACTTTGTGATAGCCATATTGTTTCTTGTCATATATCTTGCTATCACTTAGTTGTTATTCTTTCTTAGCATAAGTTGTTGGTGCACATAGGTGAGCCTAGTTGTTGTAGGTTTTGTGCTTGAGAAATTAATCGCTAGGTTTATTCCGCATTTGTTCAAGCCTAAACCGTAATTATTTTAAAGCGCCTATTCACCCCCCTCTAGGCGACATCCTCGATCTTTCAATAGGCAATTTTATCTAGTGCTTCACTTATATCTTTTTAGAGCACGGCGGTTGCTTTATTTTATAGAAATTGTTGAACTCTCATGCTTCACTTATATTATTTTGAGAGTCTCTCTAAACAACATGGTAATTTGCTTAGGTTATGAATTTAGTCCTAATATGATGGGAATCCAAGAGGGATATAATAAAAACTTTCATATAAAGAGCATTGAATAATATGAGAAGTTTGATTCCTTATGATTGTTTTGAGATATAAAGATGGTGATGTTAGAGCCATGCTAGTGAGTAATTGTGTTAAAGTTTATGATTCCCATAGCATGCACGTATGGCAAACCGTTATGTGATGAAGTCGGAGAATGATTTATTTTTTGATTGTCATCCTTTGTGTGGAGGTCGGGAGCACGAGATGGTTAACTCCTACCAACACCTCCCCTAGGAGCATGCGTCTAATACTTTGTTTCGATACCTAATAAATTTTTGCAATAAGTATGTGAGTTCTTTATGACTAATGTTGAGTCCATGGATTATACACAGTCTCAAACTTCCACCATTGCTAGCCTCTCTATTACCGCGCAACTTTCGCCAGTGCATTAAACCCACCATATACCCTTCCTCAAAACAGTCACCATACCTACCTATTATGGCATTTCCATAGCCATTCCGAGATATATTGCCATGCAAATTCCACCGTTTCATTTTATTATGACACATACCATCATTGTCATATTGCTTTGCATGATCGTAAGATAGCTAGCATGATGTTTTCACGGCTCATCCATTTTTTGATGTCATTTGCTATGCTAGATCATTGCACATCCTGATACACCGCCGGAGGCATTCATATAGAGTCATCTAAGCATCGAGTTGTAATTCTTGAGTTGTAAGTAAATAAAAGTGTGATGATCATCATTATTAGAGCATTGTCCCATGTGAGGAAAGGATGATGGAAGCTATGATTCCCTCACAAGTTGGGATGAGTCTCTGGACTTTACAAAAATAAAAGAGGCCAAAGAAGCACATCAAAAAATGAGAGAAAATAGAGAAGGGGCAATGCTACTATCCTTTTTCCACACTTGTGCTTCAAAGTAGCACCATGATCTTCATGATAGAGAGTCTCCTATGTTGTCACTTTCATATACTAGTGGGAATTTTTCATTATAGAACTTGGCTTGTATATTCCAATGATGGGCTTCCTCAATTTGCCCTAGGTCTTCATGAGCAAGCGAGTTGGATGCACACCCACTTAGTTTCTTTTTGAGCTTTCATAAACTTATAGCTCTAGTGCATCCGTTGCATGGCAATCCCTACTCACTCACATTGATATCTATTGATGGACATCTCCATAGCTCGTTAATACGCCTAGTGGATGCGAGACTACCTCCTTCTTTTTGTCTTCTCCACAACCACCATAATCTATTCCACCTATAGTGCTATATCCATGGCTCATGCTCATGTATTGCGTGAAAGTTGAAAAAGTTTGAGAATACTAAAGTGTGAAACAATTGCTTGGCTAAAACCGGGGTTGTGCATGATGAAATACTTTGTGTGATGAAGATGGAGCATAGCCAGACTATATGATTTTGTAGGGATAACTTTCTTTGGCCATGTTATTTTGAGAAGACACAATTGTTTTATTAGTATGCTTGAAGTATTATTGTTTTTATGTCAATATTAAAGTTTTGTTTTGAATCTTATGGATTTTAATATTCATGCCACAATAAATAAAATTACATGGATAAATATGTTAGGTGGCATTCCACATCAAAAATTCTGTTTTTATCATTTACCTACTCGAGGACGATTAGGAATTAAGCTTGGGGATGCTTGATATGTCTCCAACGTATCTATAATTTTTTATTGTTCCATGCTATTATACTATCTATTTTGGATGTTTTATATGCATTAATATGCTATTTTATATTATTTTTGTGACTAACTTATTAACCCAGAGCCCAGTGCCACTTTCTGTTTTTTCCTTGTTTTTGAGTTTTATAGAAAAGGAATATCAAACAGAGTCCAAACGAAATAAAACTTTCATGATGATTTTTCTTGGACTAGAAGACATCCACAGAACTTGGAGATGAAGTCAAAAGAGTCCCGAGGTCTCCACAAGCCCTCAAGGCGCCCCCTGGCTTGTGGACCCCCCGGGAGTCCACTGACCTCCATCTCAGCTCTATAAATTCACAAATATTCCCAAACGACCAGAACCGCCCACCAAAATACTTTTCCACCGCCGTAACCTACTATACCCGTGAGATCCCATCTAGGGACCTTTGTCGGCACCCTGTCGGAGGGGGATTCGATCACGAAGGGCTTCTACATCAACTCTATTACCCTTTCGATGAAGCGTGAGTAGTTTACCACAGACCTACGGGTCCATAGCTAGTATCTAGATGGCTTCTTCTCTCTCTTTGATCCTGAATACCATGTTCTCCTTGATGTTCTTTGAGATCTATCCGATGTAATATTCTTTTTGCGGTGTGTTTGTCGAGATCCAATGAATTGTGGATTATGATCAGTTTATCTACGAATATTATTTGAATCTTCTCTGAATTCTTATACGCATGATTTGATATCTTTGTACTTCTCTTTGAATTATCGGTTTGGTTTGTCCAACTAGATTGGTTCTTTTTGCAACGGGAGAGGTGCTTAGTTTTGGGTTCAATCTTGCGGTGATCTCACCCAGTGACAAAGTAGGGGTTGCGAGACACGCATTGTATTGTTGCCATCAAGGGTAAAAATATGGGGTTATCATCGTATTGCTTGAGTTTATCCCTCTACATCATGTCATCTTGCTTAAGGCGTTACTCCGTTCGTATGAACTTAATACTCTAGATGCATGCTGGATAGGGGTTGATGTGTGGAGTAATAGTAGTAGATGCACGCAGGAGTCGGTCTACTTGACACCGACGTGATGCCTATATTCATAATCATTGCCTTGGATATCGTCATAACTTTGCGCTTTTCTATCAGTTGCTCGACAGTAATTTGTTCACCCACCGTATTGTTTTTCTTCAAGAGAGAAGCCTCTTGTGAAACCTATGGCCCCCAGGTCTATTTTCCATCATATATTTTCAGATCTACAAACCAAAAACCCAAAAATACATCGCTGCAATTTATTTACTTTTATTTTGTTTTATGTTTTAGTAATCTTTTATATCTATCTCTATCATATCTCACCTTTTCAAGTGGCCGTGAAGGGATTGACAACCCCTTTATTGCGTTGGGTGCAAGTGTTTGATTGTTTGTGTAGGTACATAGATTGGAGACTTGCGTGTATCTCCTACTGGATTGATACCTTGGTTCTCAAAACTGAGGGAAATACTTATCTCTACTTTGTTGCATCACCCTTTCCTCTTCAACGGAAAAACCAACACAAGCTCAAGAAGTAGCACAACGCGCCACGCCTCTCACTTTGCAGCGTTCTATCGGTCTCGCTGTGCGGCAAGTCCCAGCCTATCGGCGCTAACGTGCCTAGCTTGCTCTGTGGTGCACCATCAATCATGTGGTGCGGCCAGCAGCAGCCTCTCAGTGCTGACATGCCTATCTTGATCTGCGATGCTTAAGCGCCATGCGCCAAGGGTCTGCTTGTAACATCCCAAATTTCCAATTTGGCATGTTATACAAAGATCATCCATGCATATCATATTTTATTGTTTTTTTTCGTTTGCAATCCTCGAAATCCTAAGCAACTCAAGGACCCTCGGAGAGAGTTGGGGATTTTCCAATTTTCATATTTGAGTATTATCAAATAATGAAAACGAGGATTTTGATTTTTATTATTTTTCTCTCCAGAAAAATATTTCATTTCAAATAAATAAATGAGGGGAGATAATATGACTTCTCCAAAATAATTGAAATATCGGAGGAAAAATGTTCAAATCATTATTTGGTTTTTATTTGATTTTATTCGGAATTTTATTTGCCCTAGAAAAATTTGCATGTTTTAAAAAATTGCATTTTAGGGGCCAAGAAAAGTTCATCTCTTTCTAAATATTCCATTTAGACGGAGAAAACTTGTTTTGGAATTTTTAGGTTTTTATTTATTTTCCTAGGATTTTTCTAAGTCGGCGGAACGTTTTTAAAAGAAAAAAAACCCGCGCCCGACCGGGCCAAGGGCCCAGCCAGGCCGGCCCACCTCGCAGCCGCCTCCCCGCGCGCGCCGCCGTGCGCCGCACGGACGCCGAGGGGAGTCCGAGCCGGACTCCTCCCCGGGCGCCCCCTTCCCCAAGCCGGAGCCGCCCCCCTCCCTAAATACCGCCGCCCCGCCGCCCTCACCACCACCCGCCACCACCGCTGTCGCGTCCCGCCCGCCGAGCAGCGCCCGAGCCGAGCCGCCGCCGCCCGCGCCCTGCCTGAGACGCCTCCGCCGCCTCCCGCGCCACCCCGCCCCTCGCCGAGCCCCGCCGGAGCCGCCCGCCCTGCCGGACGACCTCGCCGGAGGTAGCCACCCGCCGCCGGTTTTTTTCCGAATAAAACCCCTTCGTTTTTTTGAGAAAACCCTAGTTTGTTTTTTTATAGATCGGTTTTATTCTTCGGTTTATTTACTTAGCGAGCGTTCGCTCGTTCGTTCGTTTTAACGAACGTGTTCATCGTTTAGTTTCTGCTAACGAATGTTCGTTCGTTTAGCCGTTCGTCATTTTTCTTTTTATCGGATTTATTCCGCGATTATTCTGATCGCGATTTCTGATCCGATGTTTGAACCTATTTATCTTTTCGCTCTTATCGGAGTCAGGCGATTCAAGCGCCTGGAGTTTCATCTCGAAACCCTCTTTCCGAATAATCAACTCAAACAAGTTTTCGTTTCTGTAAAATTTGACCCTAGTTCATATTAGTAAACGGATCTTATTTCTTTCGCCGTTTGAGTTTCCTTGCTCCGTTTGTTTTGTTTCTTTTTGCGAACCGGAGTTCTTAAGTTGAACTCTCCGGTCAAACTCTTTTATTTGGAGTTTTACTTGTGCATCTTTGCTTGTTGCTTATGTATGTTATTGTTTGTTTGCGATAGAATTCCCGGAGTGCGAAGCGTGTTACTACGAGTCTCTAGGATTCATGGATCGTTAGCAAGGCAAGTAACACATTGATCATACTCTTTCCATACCCAGTTTTTATGCATTAGTTTCAATCCTCAAACATTGCATGATTAGGATGTCTTTAACTTGTGGGTATTGGGAAGTAGTTGCTGAGGTAGAGCCTATTGCCCTGTTTATTATCAAACCCTTGGGAGTTACTTCTACACGCTGCTTATATTTCCATGCTATGCTTATAGACGTGGATTGGGTTTGAGTGAATTCCATGACAGATGTGAGGTTTTTAATTAATGGTTTACTTAAGGTGGCAACTTAAATACACATCTGGGTGGATTGAGGCACCTGGGGTATCCAGTGATTGCCTGTTTTTTTGGAAATCCCGGGGTTACCGTGTGATCTTCCTATGGACCGCCACCCAGGCTCAAAGGGAACTGAGTTTATTCATGCTAGAAACTTCCGTGTGCAGCCACAAGCTATTATGGGCTCTAGCATAGTTGAGTAAGTTACGTGAAGCTCTTGAAGAGGTAGATTAGCAGGTAGTGGGTTTTGTAGGTTTGGTATGGTCTACCCGGAATAGAGAGTTAATGTTTCTGTAAGGCTGTGTCTCGGTCATCCGTTTCTCAAACACCATGTAGTGCGAGAAATCAACGGAGGCGATCGAGTCTTGTGGGGGAAAGTACGCAAACCTCTGCAGAGTGTACAATCTAATCATGGTTAGCCGTGTCCTCGATTATGGACAATTCTGAGTATCTAGTACTTGAGTATTCACATGTATCTCATCACTTTAAATTAATATTGCTGGGTTGTTAATTATCTTAATTGGGATCATTGAGTTGGGGTTACCTTCTCAATGATGTTTCAACCACCATGATAGTTAAATTAAAAATATATTCCTTTGTTGTAGGGAAAAATTGGCTTTTCGCAAAAATTGTAACCATAGAGCTTTCCACCAGCCAAATATGCATGTAGTGGTAGCATTACTCTGTTATTGCTCTTTTGTGTTACATTGCCAGCATATTCCATGTGTTGACCCGTTCTCGGGCTGCAACGTATTATGTTGCAGACTTTCCAGATGGGGAGTAAGGTTTTATAGGTCGTTGCCGTGCAGCTCAGCTATGCCGTTGGAGTTGATGGACTCACTTTATCTTCCAAGCCTTCCGCTGTTATCGCATTAGATGGCCTTAAGCCATATTATTGTAATAAGTTCTCTTTTGAGACATTTGATGTAATAAGTGTGTGATTGCTACTTTGTTATAAATCCTTCGAGTACTGTGTGTGTCAGCATTACCGATCCAGGGATGACACGGAAGCACAGAGACTTGACCATCTGAGGTCGGGTCGCTACAAGATGGTATCAGAGCACACGCTGAGTGTAGACACGACCACTAAGATAAACCATAGGTCACTCTTCTCTACACATTTCTGACTCCTCTCCATTTTCCACTCTTTAGGATGAAGGAGATGAAGAACAAGTTTGCACAACTGGATGAAGACACACCTTTTGGACGCCACTTGAAGGAAGCCACTAGGTACTTGAATATTGGAATACCAAACTTCACCGGGACGTACAACGCCACTTTACCAGAAGAAGAGCGCTGGATGATTCAAGTACGAGTTCCGGGAAGGACATTCTCGCCAACTTCCAAACCCATAGAGTTTTCTTTCGAAGCACCCACTTGGAGCCTTGGCAAGAGTATGGCAGCTCATATTACCATGGAACGCATTGGAGAAGTCTACAACAGGGAGCTTAAAGACACCACCTATCAAATATGTGGGCGCCGAGATGAACAATGGGAGATGATCAACACCAGGAAGGATAGATCTATCGCAGCTTTTATCCAGGAGCTAAACCAGCACATTCGACGTCAGGAGAACCAGATGTGCGCAGACATGATGGAGATGAAGAAGGCGAAAACTAGGATCATCGAGCTGGAGAAAGAACTCAAGTTTACACGCGATGTATATGAGGAGGAAATCAAGACCCTACTGGAGAAGAATGACGACCTAGTCGAGAAGATCGAAGTCTTCATGGGAGGACCAACTCCGGGAGAAGAGGAAGGAGATCCCACTTGTCCAGACAATTACGTCATCATCGACGACACCGATTCAGATCCAAGTGATGATGACTACGAAGATGAAGTTGGAGCAGACATCATGGAGTCTTCCACCGATCAAAATTTTTAGATGACCACCATATAATAGTAGTATTCCCCCATGTAACTAGTAGTAGTTGAGCACTTTTGCGTTAGTCCTAGACCGTTTTGTATGCCCTTGCTTGCTTGATTGAATGAATGCTTTTGTTTGCCTCATATGCATGTGGGTAGTGTTTCTCCCCTAGATCTTTTTTCTATTCTAATCTCTTCCATCTAAACCCATCAGATGCCTCTGAGAAGAGACCCCGATTTTGTTTTTCCACCGGAGATCACCCAGTTGATCCAGCAGCAGAATGCCTTGATGCAATTGCTAGTTCAGAACCAGGGCAATGCCAACAACAACAGTGCCAACAACAACCCGCTGCAAGTGGATAATCTAGCCCGTTTCTTAAGGTTACAGCCGCCGATGTTTTCCAGTAGCACCGAGCCTATAGTTGCAGATGATTAGCTATGCCGTATTGGAAGGGAGTTAATCACCGCAGGATGCACAGATGCTGAGAAGGTGCGTTTTGCCGCACACCAACTGGACGGACCTGCAGCAGCATGGTGGGAGAATTTCACAGCCACCTATCCTATCGACACTGTCACATGGGCCCAGTTTCAGCAGGCTTTTCGTACTGCCCATGTCTCGACTGGAGCTATGCAGATGAAGAAGCGTGAGTTTCGCAATTTACGCCAGGGGAACCGTACTGTTGGCCAGTACGTGGATGAGTTTAGCAAGTTATCACGCTATGCCCCTGATGATGTGGCCACAGATGCCGTGAAGCAGGAGAAGTTTATGGAAGGGCTGAATGATGAGATGAGCATGCAGTTGATGGTGGCAACCTTCAACAACTACCAGGAGTTGGTAGATAAGGCTCTAATGATTGAAGGAAAGCAGCAGCAAATTGAGAGCCGTAAGAGGAAGTATGGACAAGGGAAATACAACTCAGGAGCTCACCAGAAGCCTCGCTTAACCCTGAACTCAGGAGGACTTGTTCATAACCATGGAGGTCATAACCATACTGGAGGAGGATCGCATAGAACGGGAATGGGAACGGAGCCAACAATAATCAGAATCGCTCTAACCCATCTACACCCGCAAAGAGGGACTTAAGCCAAGTTAGTTGCTATAAGTGCGGGAAGACAGGGCACTATGCCAATGACTTCCCTGAAGGAAAGAATGGAAACGGAAATGGGAGCGCTGGGAAGAAGCCCAATCCATTCAACAAAGGACAAGTGAACCACGTTAACGTGGAGGAAGTTGAAGAGAAGCCGGACGCGGTAATAGGTAAGTTTTTGGTTTAGTCATTTACCACTATTGTTCTTTTCGATACTGGTGCATCGCATTCATACATATCAAGGGGATTTGTGGAAAAGTTTAAGTTACCAACCCAAACCCTTAGGACCCCTCTTTTAGTGAGCTCGCCTGGAGCAGAGTACATGGCTAGCAGATGGTGCACCCAGATACCTCTAATCATTGGCACGCATGTTTTTCCGTCTGACCTAATCATCTTGGAGTCGCAAGGATTGGATGTGATATTAGGTATGGACTGGATGTCAAAGTATGGAGGAAGTATTGACTGTGCTAGCAAGTCAATTTATCTTACCACCCCGAAGGGAAAACGGATTAAGTATGTATCTAGGCATGTGCCTAGGAGGAGCCAAGTAAATGCCCTCACGGGAGTTGTATTGGAGGAAGTACCTGTAGTAAAGGATTTTCCGGATGTTTTCCCGAAGAGTTACCAGGTATGCCACCGGATCGAGACATCGAGTTTTTGATAGAGCTATTGCTAGGTAAAGGGCCAATATCCAAGAGACCCTATCGGATGCCCGCAAATGACCTGGAGGAAATTAAGAAGCAGATCAAAGAGTTGTTGGAGAAAGGTTACAGTCGTAGAAGTTCATCACCTTGGGGAGCCCCAGTACTTTTGGTGGAGAAGAAGGATAAATCCCTGAGGATGGTTGTTGATTTCCGAGCTCTGAATGAAGTAACGATAAAGAACAAGTATCCCTTACCAATGATTAATGATCTGTTTGATCAGTTGCAAGGAGTTAAGGTGTTTACGAAGATTGATCTATGATCAGGATACCATTAGCTGAAGATCCGAGAGAAGGATATACCAAAGACAGCGTTTACCACAGGGTATGGATTATATGAGTATACGGTCATCTCATTTGGACTGACTAACGCCCCTGCCTATTTCATGAGTATGATGAACAAGGTGTTCATGGAGTATTTGGACAAGTTTGTTGTGGTATTTATTGATGATATTATGATATACTCGAAGAACGAAGAGGAGCACGTGGAACACTTGCGTTTGGTTCTCGAGAAACTCAGGGAACACCAGTTATACGCCAAATTCAGCAAGTGCGAGTTTTGGTTGAAAGAAGTTGGATTTCTTGGGCATGTTATATCAGGAGAGGGTATAGCAGTGGATCCCAGTAAGGTTCAGTCGGTCACTGAATGGTTGGCACCCACTTCAGTTGGCGAGATCCGCAGTTTCCTTGGACTGGCAGGATATTATCGGAGATTCATTGAGAATTTTTCCAAGATTGCTAAGCCAATGACTGAATTGTTAAAGAAGGATACTAAGTTCAAATGGACAGAGGATTGCGAGACAAGCTTTCAGGAGTTGAAGAAACGATTGACTACAGCCCCAGTGCTGACCTTGCCGGATATACATAAGGAGTTTCAAGTGTATTGTGACGCCTCTCGCTTGGGACTTGGATGTGTGCTTATGCAGGACAGAAAAGTTGTTTCGTATGCCTCACGACAACTGAAGCCACACGAGTTGAACTATGCCACGCATGATTTGGAGTTAGCAGCCGTAGTGCATGCGTTGAAGACCTGGAGACATTATCTTATTGGAAACCGTTGTGATGTGTACACGGATCATAAGAGCTTGAAGTACATTTTCACACAGAAGGAGTTGAACCTCAGATAGAGGAGATGGTTGGAACTTATAAAGGATTACGATATGAAGCTACACTATCATCCAGGAAAAGCCAATGTCGTAGCAGACGCTTTGAGCCGGAAGAGTTATGCTAATATCCTGGAGAGCAAAGGATTGCCAAAGGAGTTAGCTGCGGAGATCATGGAACTTCAATTGGAGATTGTTCCAAGAGGTTTTCTTGCAACAATGGAGGTTCAGTCGACGTTATTGGACAAGATTCGAGAAGCTCAGAAGGAGGACAAAGAGATTGCTGAGATAAGAGAGAATATGGGCGAAGGTAAAGCCAAAGGTTTTTGTGAGGATGAGCACAATACCTTGTGGTTTGAGGACCGGATTTATGTGCCCAACAATTTGGAGATCAGGAAGTTAATACTTCAGGAGGCCCATGACTCACCATAGTCGATTCACCCCGGAAACACCAAGATGTATTTGGACTTGAAGGAACGTTTCTGGTGGACTGGTATGAAGAAGGATATTGCCGAGTATGTAGCCGTATGTGATGTATGTCAGAGAGTGAAGGCAGAGCATCAGAAGCCAGCAGGATTGTTACAGCCTATGCCAATACCCGAATGGAAGTGGGACAAACTTGGTATGGACTTTATTACCGGACTACCCAGAACCAAGGCAGGATATGATTCTATATGGGTAGGTGTGGATCGTTTGACCAAAGTAGCTCACTTCATCCCAGTGAAAACAACATATACAAGTGCAAAGTTTGCCAAGATATATATGTCCAGGATCGTATGTTTGCATGGAGTTCCGAGGAGCATCATATCAGATAGAGGAACACAGTTTACTTCAAAGTTTTGGCATCAATTACACCAGACTTTGGGTACCCGATTGGAGTTCAGTACCGCTTTTCACCTGCAGACAGATGGACAGACAGAGAGAGTCAATCAGATTCTGGAGGACATGTTGAGAGCCTGTGCGCTAGATTATGGATCTAGTTGGGATGACAATTTGCCGTACGTAGAGTTCTCTTATAACAACAACTACCAGGCCAGTTTGAAGATGGCACCGTTCGAAGCTCTGTATGGATGCAGATGTAGAACACCATTGATGTGGGATGAGGTAGGAGACCGTCAGTTGTTTGGACCAGATTTGATCAAGGAATCAGAGGAGAAGGTTAAACTAATCAGAGACAGACTAAAGATTGCTCAGTCCAGACAGAAGAGTTATGCAGATTCAAAACGCAAGGAAGTAACCTATGAAATTGGAGACAGAGCCTATCTGCGAGTATCACCCTTGAGGGGAGTAAAACGTTTTGGAGTTAAGGGAAAGTTAGCCCCGAGATTTGTAGGACCGTATCGTATTTTGGAACGGATGGGAGAAGTTGCCTACAAGCTGGAGTTACTTGAAGGGTTGTCAGGAGTTCACGATGTGTTTCACGTATCACAACTGAAGAAGTGCCATGCTGAGATGGCCGATATACCGTTGAATGATATAGTGCCTTTGGAGGCGATTCAGCTGGATAATAATCTGACCTATGAGGAGAAGCCAGTAAAGATTCTTGATTTTGGCAGTCGAGTCACTCGCAACAAGGTTATCAAGTTTTGCAAAGTTCAGCGGAGTCACCATACTGAGGAGGAAGCCACCTGGGAGCGAGAAGAGGATATTCGCAAGGACCATCCGCACCTATTTTCTAGCCAACCCGAATCTCGAGGGCGAGATTCATCTTAAGGGGGGTAGGTTTGTAACATCCCAAATTTCCAATTTGGCATGTTATACATAGATCATCCATGCATATCATATTTTATTGTTTTTTTCGTTTGCAATCCTCGAAATCCTAAGCAACTCAAGGACCCTCGGAGAGAGTTGGGGATTTTCCGATTTTCATATTTGAGTTTTATCAAATAATGAAAACGAGGATTTTGATTTTTATTATTTTTCTCTCCGGAAAAATATTTCATTGCAAATAAATAAATGAGGGGAGATAATATGACTTCTCCAAAATAATTGAAATATCGGAGGAAAAATGTTAAAATCATTATTTAGTTTTTATTTGATTTTATTCGGAATTTTATTTGCCCTAGAAAAATTTGCATGTTTTAAAAAATTACATTTTAGGGGCTAAGAAAAGTTCATCTCTTTCTAAATATTCCATTTAGACGGAGAAAACTTGTTTTGGAATTTTTAGGTTTTTATTTATTTTCCTTGGATTTTTCTAAGTTGGCGGAACGTTTTTTTTTAAAAACCCGTGCCCGACCGGGCCAAGGGCCCAGCCAGGCCGGCCCGCCTCGCCGCCGCCTCCCCGCGCGCGACGCCGTGCGCCGCACGAACGCCGAGGGGAGTCCGAGCCGGACTCCTCCCCGGGCGCCCCCTTCCCCAAGCCGGAGCCGCCCCCTCCTGAAATAGCGCCGCCCCGCCGCCCTCACCACCACCCGCCACCACCGCCGTCGCCTCCCGCCCGCCGAGCAGCGCCCGAGCCGAGCCGCCGCCGCCCGCGCCCTGCCCGAGCCGCCGCCGCCTCCCGCGCCACCCCGCCCCTCGCCGAGCCCCGCTGGAGCCGCCCGCCCTGCCAGACGACCTCGCCGGAGGTAGCCACCCGCCGCCGGTTTTTTTTTCGAATAAAACCCCTTCGGTTTTTTTGAGAAAACCCTAGTTCGTTTTTTTATAGATCGGTTTTATTCTTCGGTTTATTTACTTAGCGAGCGTTCGCTCGTTCATTTGTTTTAACGAACGTGTTCATCGTTTAGTTTCTGCTAACGAACGTTCGTTCGTTTAGCCGTTCGTCGTTTTTCTTTTTATCGGATTTATTCCGCGATTATTCTGATCGCGATTTCTGATCCGATGTTCGAACCTGTTTATATTTTTGCTCGTTTATCGGAATCAGGCGATTCAAGCGCCTGGATTTTCATCTCGAAACCCTCTTTCCGAATAATCAACTCAAACAAGTTTTCGTATCTGTAAAATCTGACCCTAGTTCAGATTAGTAAACGGATCTTATTTCTTTCGCCGTTTGAGTTTCGTTGCTCCGTTTGTTTTGTTTCTTTTTGCGAACCGGAGTTCTTAAGTTGAAATCTCCGGTCAAATTCTTTTATTTGGAGTTTTACTTGTGCATCTTTGCTTGTTGCTTATGTATGTTATTGTTTGTTTGCGATAGAATTCCCGGAGTGCGAAGCGTGTTACTACGAGTCTCTAGAATTCACGGATCGTCAGCAAGGCAAGTAACACATTGATCATACTCTTTCCATACCCAGTTTTTATGCATTAGTTTCAATCCTCAAACATTGCATGATTAGGATGTCTTTAACTTGTGGGTATTGGGAAGTAGTTGCTGAGGTAGAGCCTATTGCCTTGTTTATTATCAATCCCTTGGGAGTTACTTCTACACGCTGCTTATATTTCCATGCTATGCTCGTAGACGTGGATTGGGTTTGAGTGAATTCCATGACAGATGTGAGATTTTTAATTAATGGTTTACTTAAGGTGGCAACTTAAATACACATCTGGGTGGATTGAGGCACCTGGGGTATCCAGTGATTGCCTGTTTTTTTGGAAATCCCGGGGTTACCGTGTGATCCTCCTATGGACCGCCACCCAGGCTCAAAGGGAACTGAGTTTATTCATGCTAGAAACTTCCGTGTGCAGCCACAAGCTATAATGGGCTCTAGCATAGTTGAGTAAGTTACGTGAAGCTCTTGAAGAGGTAGATCAACAGGTAGTGGGTTTTGTAGGTTTGGTATGGTCTACCCGGAGTAGAGAGTTAATGTTTCTGAAAGGCTGTGTCTCGGTCATCCGTTTCTCAAACACCATGTAGTGCGAGAAATCAACGGAGGCGATCGAGTCTTGTGGGGAAAAGTGCGGAAACCTCTGCAGAGTGTACAATCTAATCATGGTTAGCCGTGTCCCCGGTTATGGACAATTCTGAGTATCTAGTACTTGAGTATTCACATGTATCTCATCACTTTAAATTAATATTGCTGGGATGTTAATTATCTTAATTGGGATCATTGAGTTGGGGTTACCTTCTCAATGATGTTTCAACCACCATGATAGTGAAATTAAAAATATATTCCTTTGTTGTAGGGAAAATTTGGCTTTTCGCAAAAACTGTAACCATAGAGCTTTCCACCAGCCAAATATGCATGTAGTGGTAGCATTACTCTGTTATTGCTCTTTTGTGTTACATTGCCAGCATATTCCATGTGCTGACCCATTCTCGGGCTGCAACGTATTATGTTGCAGACTTTTCAGACGAGGAGTAAGGTTCGATAGGTCGTTGTCGTGCAGCTCAGCTATGCCGTTGGAGTTGATGGACTCACTTTATCTTCCAAGCCTTCCGCTGTTATCGCATTAGATGGCCTTAAGCCATATTATTGTAATAAGTTCTCTTTTGAGACATTCGATGTAATAAGTGTGTGATTGCTACTCTGTTATAAATCCTTCAAGTACTGTGTGTGTCAGCATTACCGATCCAGGGATGACACGGAAGCACAGAGACTTGACCATCTGAGGTCGGGTCGCTACAAGATGGTATCAGAGCACACGCTGAGTGTAGGACACGACCACTAAGATAAACCATAGGTCACTCTTCTCTACTCATTTCTGAATCCTCTCCATTTTCCACTCTTTAGGATGAGTTTGCACAACCGGATGAAGACACACCTTTTGGACGCCACTTGAAGGAAGTCACTAGGTACTTGAATATTGGAATACCAAACTTCACCGGGACGTACAACGCCACTTTACCAGAAGAAGAGCGCTGGATGATTCAAGTACGAGTTCCGGGAAGGACAATCTCGCCAACTTCCAAACCCATAGAGTTTTCTTTCGAAGCACCCACTTGAAGCCGTGGCAAGAGTATGGCAGCTCATATTACCATGGGACGCATTGGAGAAGTCTACAACAGGGAGCTTAAAGACACCACCTATCAAATATGTGGGCGCCGAGATGAACAATGGGAGATGATCAGCACCAGGAAGGATAGATCTGTCGCAGCTTTTATCCAAGAGCTAAACCAGCACATTCGACGTCAGGAGAACCAGATGTGCGCAGACATGATGGAGATGAAGAAGGCGAAAACTAGGATCATCGAGCTGGAGAAAGAACTCAAGTTTACACGCGATGGATATGAGGAGCAAATCAAGACCCTACTGGAGAATAATGACGACCTAGTCGAGAAGATCGGAGTCTTCATGGGAGGACCAGCTCCGGGAGAAGAGGAAGGAGATCCCACTTGTCCAGACAATTACATCATCATCGACGACACCGATTCAGATCCAAGTGATGATGACTACGTAGATGAAGTTGGAGCAGACATCATGGAGTCTTCTACCGATCAAAATTTTTAGATGACCACCATATAATAGTAGTATTCCCCCATGTAACTAGTAGTAGTTGAGCACTTTTGCGTTAGTCCTAGACCGTTTTGTATGCCCTTGCTTGGTTGATTGAATGAATGCTTTTGTTTGCCTCATATGCATATGGGTAGTGTTTCTCCCCTAGATCTTTTTTCTATTCTAATCTCTTCCATCTAAACCCATCAGATGCCTCCGAGAAGAGACCCCGATTTTGTTTTTCCACCGGAGATCACCCAGTTGATCCAGCAGCAGAATGCCTTGATGCAATTGCTAGTTCAGAACCAGGGCAATGCCAACAACAACAATGCCAACAACAACCCGCCGCCAGTGGATAATCTAGCCCGTTTCTTAAGGTTACAGCCGCCGGTGTTTTCCAGTAGCACCGAGCCTATAGTTGCAGATGATTGGCTACGCCGTATTGGAAGGGAGTTAATCACCGCAGAATGCACAGATGCTGAGGAGGTGCGTTTTGCCGCACACCAACTGGACGGACCTGCAGCAGCATGGTGGGAGAATTTCACAGCCACCTATCCTATCGACACTGTCACATGGGCCCAGTTTCAGCAGGCTTTTCGTACTGCCCATGTCTCGACTGGAGCTATGCAGATGAAGAAGCGTGAGTTTCGCAATTTACGCCAGGGGAACCGTACTGTTGGCCAGTACGTGGATGAGTTTAGCAAGTTATCACGCTATGCCCCTGATGATGTGGCCACAGATGCCGCGAAGCAGGAGAAGTTTATGGAAGGGCTGAATGATGAGATGAGCATGCAGTTGATGGTGGCAACCTTCAACAACTACCAGGAGTTGGTAGATAAGGCTCTAATGATTGAAGGAAAGCAGCAGCAAATTGAGAGCCGTAAGAGGAAGTATGGACAAGGGAAATACAACTCAGGAGCTCACCAGAAGCCTCGCTTAACCCCGAACTCGGGAGGACTTGTTCATAACCATGGAGGTCATAACCATACTGGAGGAGGATCGCATAACCATAATGGTGCGAAGAACGGGAATGGGAACGGAGCCAACAATAATCAGAATCGCTCTAACCCATCTACACCCGCAAAGAGGGACTTAAGCCAAGTTAGTTGCTATAAGTGCAGGAAGACAGGGAACTATGCCAATGACTGCCCTGAAGGAAAGAATGGAAACGGAAATGGGAGCGTTAGGAAGAAGCCCAATCCATTCAACAAAGGACAAGTGAACCACGTTAACGTGGAGGAAGTTGAAGAGCAGCTGGACGCGGTAATAGGTAAGTTTTTGGTTCAGTCATTTACCGCTATTGTTCTTTTCGATACTGGTGCATCACATTCATACATATCAAGGGGATTTGTGGAAAAGTTTAAGTTACCAACCCAAACCCTTAGGACCCCTCTTGTAGTGAGCTCGCCTGGAGTAGAGTACATGGCTAGCAGATGGTGCACCCAGATACCTCTAATCATTGGCACGCATGTTTTTCCGTCTGACCTAATCATCTTGGAGTCGCAAGGATTGGATGTGATATTAGGTATGGACTGGATGTCAAAGTATGGAGAAAGTATTGACTGTGCTAGCAAGTCAATTTATCTTACCACCCCGGAGGGAAAAAGGATTAAGTATGTATCTAGGCATGTGCCTAGGAGGAGCCAAGTAAATGCCCTCATGGGAGTTGTACAGGAGGAAGTACCTATAGTAAAGGATTTTCCGGATGTTTTCCCCAAAGAGTTACCAGGTATGCCACCGGATCGAGACATCGAGTTTTTGATAGAGCTTTTGCCAGGTACAGGGCCAATGATGTTTCAACCACCATGATAGTTAAAATAAAAATATATTCCTTTGTTGTAGGGAAAGATTGGCTTTTCGCAAAAACTGTAACCATAGAGCTTTCCACCAGCCAAATATGCATGTAGTGGTAGCATTACTCTGTTATTGCTCTTTTGTGTTACATTGCCAGCATATTCCATGTGCTGACCCGTTCTCGGGCTGCAACGTATTATGTTGCAGACTTTTCAGACGAGGAGTAAGGTTCGATAGGTCGTTGCCGTGCAGCTCAGCTATGCCATTGGAGTTGATGGACTCACTTTATCTTCCAAGCCTTCCGCTGTTATCGCATTAGATGGCCTTAAGCCATATTATTGTAATAAGTTCTCGTTTGAGACATTCGATGTAATAAGTGTGTGATTGCTACTCTGTTATAAATCCTTCGAGTACTGTGTGTGTCAGCATTACCGATCCAGGGATGACACGGAAGCACAGAGACTTGACCATCTGAGGTCGGGTCACTACACTGCTCAACCCTGGTGATGATGTGCAATACGATGTCGTCCGTCGCGTTGCCGGGGACGCCCTTGACCTCAATGGGCCGTGGCACCTACTCGTTTTCCTCGTTGAGGAGGTTGATAGCAGAGGTGATGCTTCGATGGGTTGGCATGCTAGGAAAAGGTAGAGGGGCTATAGGATGCGTTGTGCCTTGGTGTGTCACGTACCGCCTCGGCTTATGCACAATATCTCTAGGTGGCGGCGGAAACCGATGAGGAAGTGGCGGGAAATGGTGGCATGTTCATAAACCGATGAGGAAGTGGCGGGAAGCGCGAGCTAGCACAACGCCTGCGCACACATTGCCCGCTCCCGGTTATGATCCATATACTCGAGTGCCCAATAGAGCACACTATTCACACTAAAGAATATTGTTCTGTACACAAAGAGCGTAGATGTTGTGCAGACTGAGAAAATCTCATGGCAAATGAATAAATTAAGGAACATGTCGATGATTATTTCAAGAATCGCAATCAATTATTTACCAGCAAGTGTTTGCCCAGAACACACACATCTTATTAGCAGGAAATGTCTATGTTTTTGTCAATCTTCCCACACAATTAGCCGGTGCACCCTTCTTCACTGCGCGCATTCACCTCACCATGCTGGCCTCTGCTCACGTCCCTCGGCGTGCTCTGCTCGCCGTTAGGCGGCCGCAACATGCTCTGCTCGTGTCCCTCCGCGTGGTCTGCTCTCGCGTCCCTCCGCGCGCGCTACCAGCGCTTGGGGCCGGTGCACGATTACGTTGGGGTCCCCATATGATTGCAGTTGCGCCACGCGCGTTGCCATGATGCAGTTACGTGCGGCACGATGGAGTTACGCACTATCAAAACTGCCATCCAGACATGCCGATATTCTAGGCCGTCCGGCCTCCCCATTTATCCCGCGTCCATCATAACCTTAGTATCTTCAACCTTTCGATCGGACCCACAACACAAACAAGCACACCCGCGATGACACATACAAAGAGGGAATCTAGCGGCACTCCAATGGACTTCGACGTGCATCAGGTGGAGAACCCCATGAGGGATGACCTCTCGATAGTGTACACCAATGACCCGACCATGATGGAGGACTCCATCAACAATGGAGCAGTTGCTTGCTTGAAATGACAAGTAAAAAGTAGTCGGCATCGACCTCTAGTACACCGACGGTCGTGCCGGGATAGATCAGAAAGTTGTCGTCACCTAGTTGTGCGTGCGCCATCACATCCTTGTCTACCACTACTCCCTGGCACAAGGCCTTGCGAGCGTTTCGCCAGGTTTGTCAACAGCCCCGACTAGAAGTTCGCTATGATGGGCACCATCAATGATGTAAAAGCGCTCAAGGTTACGGGCTTGGCCTAGAAGATGCTTGTCGACATCTGTGGCCACTACAGGGTCTGTGGCAAGAAGAAGGAGAAGGACTCCCTTGCTGACCTCGCCTTGACCATCATTGAGCCGTACTACAAAAGCGTGAAGGAGGATGCCAAGAAAACCCCCGAAGCCTAGCATCAGGCCTGGATGCGGAGACTTGATGAAGCTCACCTCAAGTTTGCGACCAAGAACATGTACACATGCTACGAGATGCACAGACAGATCGTTGACATGAGGGAATGCCTTCTTCCAGTAATCGACGAGGGATCGAGCCACCAGCAGAGCACTGGCAGCAAGCGTCACAAGAAGTAGATGATGATTAGACATTCATTTAACCTAGTTAATTATGCATGTAATAGTTTACTTTGGTGTGTGCAAATGTCATGTGTGTACTAGCCACCTATGTAATTGGATGTCTAAATTCATTATGAAATCATGTCCTTATAAGTATGAGAGAATTCCTTATTTAACACTATGTTTAAATTTTATGCCCTATTCGACATCGACAATTTTTTTCCCCATCTAACAATGAGTCTAAATTTTGTGTCTTTTATGACACTTCTGTCCATTTTGAGCCTAAATGACACTTGAAAATACCCTTTTGCCCCTCATGTGGTACGTTTGTGTGCGCGTCCTATTTGATGGTATTTTTTATCATCTTTATTAATAATTATTATACTATTATTTGTTGGATTTTCTTATGGAGCTTGCATAATCTATTTTGAATGTCTGAGTTTTGTTTAGTGCAGGATCTCCAGGGGAGAACATATGTATGTGTAGATACATTATATAGTGGATGCATACACTAGATTGTCCATCATTAGCTTTGTACATGGTGGATGGCAAAATTGCCCATGTACAATTGCATGCATACATCGAAGGCCATGCACGGCAGTAGCTGTGTACGAGGCTTATGGCTCTAGCAGATGTATGCATACACACCCACACGTCTCGGCTGCACATACATAATACACATAGACATGTATGTGTGTGTGTGCGTGTGTGTATGTGCGTGTGTGTACGTGTGTGTTTGTGCTGCTGCGTGTGTGTGCTGCGTGCATGTGTGCTATTGTGTGTGTGTGCATATGTGTTGTTGTGTGTGTGCTCCTGCCAATGCGTGTGTGTGTGCGTGCTACTGCCCACTGATGTTGTGTGTATGCTACTGCCCCGCACACACACATATCACATGAGGGGCAAAAGGGTCTTTTCAGCTGCCATTTATGCTTAAAATGTGCAGAAGTGTCGTAAAGGGCATAGAAATTTAGCTCATCATTAGATAGGGAAGAAAAAGTTTTCAGTGTTAAATAAGGAAACAAAAATTAAGATAGTGTTAAATAAGGAATTGTTTCTATAAGTATATATGTTGTTGTTCTATAGACAGAGCACATCACATCGCACACAGACCAAACTAGGGAACCCGTCGGTGATGATTTCATCAATAGCTGACAATTGTATACCAGCAATCATTTGCCCACAACACACATGACTTATTAGCAGCAATCATTTTTGTTATTATCGGTCTTCGCACACATTTCTGATTACTATCGCGTATCACACACATCAAGTTAAGTTGAACCGTTTCTGTTGTCTTGCCTCATCGCAAACAGTTCATCCGAGTGAACTGTATGCCATCTATCGCACTGATGAGCCACAAGTATATGTGATCAATTTTAGCCTTTTCGATAAGTAAGAGTATCGAACCCGACGAGGAGCAGAAGGAAATGACAAGTGGTTTTCAACAAGGTAATGTCTGCAAGTGCTAAAATTGTAAGTAACAAAGTAGTTCGATAGCAATATAATGTGTAACGAGCAAGTAACAATAATAGTAACAAAAGTGCAGCAAGGTAGCCCAATCCTTTTGAGGCAAAGGACATGCCAAAACGGTCATTTATAATAAGTAAAGCGTTCTTGAGGGTACACGGGAATTTCATCTAGTCACTTTCATCATGTTGGTTCGATTCGTGTTCGCTACTTTGATAATTTGATATGTGGGTGGACCGGTGCTTAGGTGATGTTCGTACTTGACCAAACCTCCTACTTATGATTAACCCCCTCGCAAGCATCCGCAACTATGAGAAAAGTATGAAGAATAAATTCTAACCATAGCATTAAACTTTTGGATCGAATCGGTCCCTTACGCAATAGCGCATAAACTAGGGTTTAAGCTTCTGTCACTCTCGCAACCCATCATCTAATTACTACTCCACAATGCATTCCCTTAGTCCCAAATATGGTTAAGTGTCATGTAGTCGACGTTCACATGACACCACTAAGGGAATCACAACATACATACTATCAAAATATCAAACACATATCAAATTCACATGATTACTTACAACATGATTTCTCCCGTGATGTCAAGAACAAAAGTAACTACTCACAAGTGATAAAAATGCTCATGATCAGAGGGGTATTAAATAGCATATTAGATCTGAACATATAATCTTCACCAAACAAACCATATAGTAATCAACTACAAGATGTAATCAACACTACTAGTCACCCACAAGCACCAATCTATAGTTCCGGTACAAAGATTGAACACAAGAGATGAACTAGGGTTTGAGAGGAGATGGTGCTGTTGAAGTTGTTCATGGATATTGCCCTCCCCAAGATGGGAGAGTTGTTGGTGATGATGATGACGATGATTTCCCCCTCCGGGAGGGAAGTTCCCCCGGTGGAATCGCTTCACCGGAGGGCAAAAGTGCTTCTGCCCAAGTTCCGCCTCAAGACGGCTGCGCTCCGTCCCAAAAGTCCTCTCCTTATTTTTTTTCTAGGTAAAAATGACTTAAATACCATAAGAGGGGCACCGAAGGTGGGCTGGGCTAAGCACAACCCACCAGGGCGCGCCTGAGGGGCCAGACGCGCCGTGGTGTCTTGTGCTCACCAGGTGCCCCCCTCGGTGGTTATTTGCTCCAGTATTTTTTACTTATTCCATAAAAATTCCTCATGAAGTTTCAGCTCATTTGAAATTGTGCAGAATAGGTGGCCTGACGTAGCTTTTCCAGGTACAGATTTCCAGCTGCCGGAATTTTCTCTCTTTGTGTGTACCTTGCATATTATGAGAGAAAAGGCATTAGAATTACTCCAAAAAGCATTATTATGCATTAAAACATCATAAATATCAATAGGTAAACATGATGCAAAATGTACGTATCAACTCCCCCTAGCTTAGACCTCGTTTGTCCTCAAGCGAAAACCGAAATTGAAAAACATTTCTGCATGCTTCGAGAGAGAGGCGTCGATAAAAGCAAAATACGGACATAGAAGCATCATGTAAATTATTGTAACAACAACAAACTTAGACATAAAACTTTTATCATAGACTTCTCATGAACAAGTATCAATTCATCACATCATCGAAGTATAATGCATAAAATCTATTGGAAACCAAAAAACTATGTTCTCGGTTAACTTTGCAACTACAATTCATCATCTTTTCAGGAAGGGTCACGTATCAGAGCCCTTAGGCAAGTCCACATACTCAACCATCATATAGTCTTCTATGGTTGCTAACACTCACCGCATGCACATGAGCAAAACGTTTCAACTGGACACAAAGAAAGATAGGGGCTTTATAATTTTGCCTCCCAACGTATTCACCTCAAGGGTGATGTCAACAATAATAACTCATGCTACCCATATCCAACTGGATATATGTGCCTAGATCTTTCCTCACCACATGGTGTTTGCCAAAAGAGAAAAATAAAAAGGAATAGAGAGAAAAACTTTGACTCTTGCATGAAAGTAAATACATAAAAGTAAAGGATAGGCCCTTCGCAGAGGGAAGCAGAGGTTGCCATGCGCTTTTTGTTTGTATGCTCAGCCCCTTAGTGCAAAATGTAAGTGCATCTAGTGCCCCTTAGTGATTTTGGTGTATTGAAGACTTATAGGTTAAGGTACTAATATGTTTGTGAGTGTAAACAGACTCTATAAGTCGATGAGGAGTTTGATATTTATGGTGAATATCGACCCCTAAAAATGTATGTCTTCGGCTGAACACTTTGGTTCACCTGAAGATTTTGAAATTGAAGAAATTGGTGTGACCTTGCAGACTTGGATATTTATGCGAGGATTATGAAGCGTGAAGACTTTTGTTTTCGTAGATTCATTTCTCTTTCTTGAGTCATAGGAAACACCATACTGTTAAAGGGGGGTCGAGGTAATACTAAGGAAACTGATTTCCAAGTGATGCTCATCTCAAAATTCTACACCTACCCAATCCTTTCGAGTGAAGCCATTGGAAATCTCATATCAGCTCATTCAATTTCTTCAGTGACAGAGACGAAGATCTTCTGGTCTCTGAGGAATTTGTTCTGACTGAGGAGTTAGGAATTCGCCAGTGCGGATTGCCTACGCAATGAGGAACATGATAGCCCTGAGGAATTTGATACCTCAAATCCGATCGTTGCTGTGCTAAGCGCCAGCTGTCCAAAATATCCTACCACCTAACAGTCATATCATTGAAGGGCATTTATGTCTTATCATGTCGGGCTGCTCCCTAGGCTATAAATAGCTGCCCCCTACAATTACTAGCTGGTTGGCTGCTCTGCGAGAAACTGACACTTGTCATTGAGAGCATCCCATCCTCCGAGGACTTTGAGCGAAAATCATCAAGTGAGGAAAACGCAAAACCCAAACCCAAACACCTACAAACCCAAAGTGATTGAGCATCACTGAAGAGATTGTTTCTGTGTGGAACCGATGCTTGTTACCTTTGAGGACTGTGTATCCTCCAGACGGTTAGGCGTCATGGTCTGAGCATCCAAGAGGAATTATGGATCACCGACTGACCAAGTCTGTGAAGGTTTGGAAGTCACCTGTGAAGACTTACCATGAGGGTTGGGAAAGGTCTGTGTGACTTTAGCTCAAGGAGAATACGGTGAGGACTGTGTGTTCGGGACTGTGTGTCCTCGAGTTTAAATACTCAGCCGCTTCAACCAGACGTACAACTGTCACAACAGTTGGAACTGGTCTGCCAAATCATTATCTTCACCAAGCCAACTGGTTCAATTTCCTCAACCCTTTCATTTCCTCATTCTTGTGTTGATGAACCTGATCATTACTGTTTGAAGATTTTCAGTGAAGACTTTCTCTATTTCCTCAATCCTATTTCTTAAGTGACATAGTCTTCAGCCTGCTTATCCTGTTATCACGCTTTCTGTACTCTGTGTTTGTTTTCATTTCATCATGATGACTATGCTACTGCTCTGTTATGCTTATACCTGAGTACTTATTCTGCTACTAGTGTGTCATTACTTAGGAATTTCTTCACCTAGAAATTCCTCAGTGACGAATTTGTAAAAATCGCCTATTCACTCCCCCTCTAGTCGATATAATGCACTTTTAATTGGTATCAGAGCAAGGTACTCCCTTGTTCTGTGTCATTTTGGTTTAACCGCCTGGAGTTTTAGTTATGTCAACTTCAGGAATGAAGAAAGTGTCTTGCCCCATCTTTGACAGTCATGAGTATCCCAAGTGGAAGGACATGATGAAGAAGCGACTCATGGCAATGAACACTGAACTGTGGACCGTCAGTGAGATTGGTCTTACCGATCTATGCAAGATGGCAGAGGCTAGTGATATTCGCAAGTACACTCTACTCAACCTCACGACGAAGGATATCATCTGCTCCTGTTTGTCCCAATATCAGTTCAGGAACATCATGCATCTCAACCATGCGAAGCTTATCTGGGACCGATTCTCCGAGGTCTATGAAGGCCATCGAACTCGCCCAGAATCATCATGCACTGCACCATGCCTTATGGCAAAGGGTGCCAAGGTAATTGAATGCTACCTTTTCGAATCTAGTGATGATGAATCGGGTGATGAATTTGGACCCAGCTACACTAAACTTGCTTCTCTTGCCACTAAACAACAAAGAGCTCTTAGAAAAGTTCAAAACATGCTTGATGAAAGCGATGATATGTTGGGTGAGGAATTGAATCGCACTAAGACTCTGACTGATAATCTTCAGAGACTTCAGTCACGGTTTGACAACCTTCAAAATAATCATAACACTCTCTTAACTGACCATGAGAAGCTTTATTACGAATTTCTTCAAAGTGAGTTATGAAGATCTTCAGAAGGAAAACGATTTGGTGCTGGCTCAACAGATCAGTTCCACCCAGGAAGAATTTATTCCACCATGTCTGAAATGCATTGAGCGTGAATCTACTAATTCTTCACGTGAATGTTCAAATGCTTCTTTTGCTGCAAATTCTTCAACTGTCTCCGTGGTCACAAATTCCTCATCTGAGGATACCACATGTATCACTGACGATAATGCAGGGTTGAAGGAATTGTATGTGATAGGCATATACAAAAGTCTCAAAGGGTATTAGACTCTTTGTGATGTCCTCAAAAAGCAGATGTTGAACAGGAACCCTAGGAAAGAGGATATTGCCTTTGAGAGGAAACTCAATGTTGATGGGACCTACTGGAAACCTGAACAATACCCCAAAACCTCATGGGTTGCTGCGAAGGGACCTTCCATAGATCCATGCACATTATCTGGCTTTACTTGTGAATCTTCATATTCCTCTGATGAGTCATTTGACTCCAACTATAAATAGTTCAAGAATCAGAATGGTGAAGTATTTGCTCGATATGTTGGAACTAACTGCAGGAATGGTCCCCCTATGAAGAAAATCTGGGTTCCCAAAAGGTGCCTTGAAAATCTTCAGGTGAATGTCATCATGACACCACCTATGAAGTATAGGAACCCCAGATAAAATTCTTCATATGGATCAAAATCTTCATATGGACCCAAGTCCTCATATGGACCAAATTCTTCATCTGGATCAAATTCCTCACGCAGATCAAAATCCTCATATGAACATCATCATGCTAACACTTCTGTTTCGCAGGGAAAGTCTAAAGGCTATGAATATGTGCATTATTCTTTAAACCATCATGTTCATAAGTCCTCAAAGAATTTCTCTGCTTATTCATATGCTTATCCTAACCACTCTTCTGTGAAACGAAGTGCACTGGCTTCAATGCCATCTTTTTCTTATGGAGCTCGCAGAATGATGAACTCTCTGCCACCCCTCCAGATGTGGGTGGTGAAGAAAAAGAACTAATCTTTTATGCAGGGTCAGGTCTCCAGACGAACTTAATCGTCTGAAGAATTTGCTGGAGACCTGAATATGCTTGAATGGATGCAAGCTAATCATGAAGAAATGAATCACTCATTTCTCACGTCCTCTTGTTGCTATATCTATTACTGTTGGTGAAATTGATATCATATTCTTCACTAATGAAGTATATGGGTTCGTAAGTTGCACTAATTCATCTGTAGGATGAACAACCCAAAGCTACTGAGTGGGTCCTCGACAGTGGATGTACAAATCACATGACCGGTGACAGGAACTTATTGATGGACATTGATTTATCTCCATCTCATCTGAGGCATATCACCTAAGCTGACAAAGGAAAAAGCAAGGTATTGGGTCTAGGTAGGGTTGCGATCTCAAAGGATAGACACATGGACAAAGTCATGCTTGTCGAGTCCTTAGGAATCAACCTTATGTCTGTCTCAATGCTTTGTGATCTTGATATGGTTGTCGTATTCGGCAAATATCATTGAATTGTGCTAATGGAATCTGAAAAATCCAAAGTCTTCGAAGGCTTTAGGAATGAAGATTTGTATATTGTTGATTTCTCTGCAGGACCACAGCCTGCCACATGTCTATTGGCAAAAGCTTTAGAAGGCTGGTTATGGCATCGACGACTTGGTCATGTTGGGATGAGGAACTTGCATACACTCGCGAAGAAGAAGCATGTCATTGGCATTGAGGGTGTCAAATTCCTCAAAGATCATCTTTGTGGGGCTTGTGAGCCTGGAAAGATTACCAGAGCCAAGCATCCCTCGGAGACTATCATGACTACTTCTCGTCCCTTTGAATTACTTCATATGGATCTCTTTGGCCCTACTCACTGCCACGTTCTCGAGTTCTACATCATTATATGGCTTTGTCATTGTTGATGATTATTCTCGTTATACCTGGATACATATCATCACTTACAAAAAATGAAGTGCAGGAAGTCTTCAGAGGATTTTCCTCAAGAGCTTCTATGAACTTCGGTGTGAAGATAAGCATATCAGGAGTGATATTGGAACTCAGTTCAAGAACACTGGTCTCAATGTATATCTTGATATACTTGGTATTACTCACAAGTTATATGCTCCCTATACTCCTCAGCAGAATGGCGTCGTGGAGCGCAAGAACAGAACTCTTGTTGAGATGGCTCGCACTATGCTTGATGAATACAAGACACCATAGCGTTTTTGGCGAGAAGCTATTGATACTGCATGCCACATCATCAACAGAGTATATCTTCACAAATTCTTCAAAAAGACCTCATATGAACTCCTCACTGACAAGAAACCCAATGTAAGTTATTTCAAAGTCTTCGGTGCTAAATGCTGGATTAGAGATCCTCACCACCACTCTAAATTCGCACTGAAAGCACATGAGGGTTTTATGCTTGGTTATGGAAAGGACTCGCACACCTACATAGTCTTCAACACCAATCATCACAAGATTGTTGAAATTGTACATGTGTGGTTCGATGAAACTAATGGCTCGCAAAGAGAGCACCTACCTCCCGTGCTAGATGAAGTGTCACTTGAGGAATCCATCAAGCTCAAAGCTACTGAGGATATCATCCCTACCGAAGAGTCTGCTGAAGAAGTCATTCCGGATCATGAAGACAATCACGCTGGTGCTACTGAAGAAAATGGCCTTGAATAAATTGTTGGGCCTAAGCAAAGTCGTCAACCTGCACATCCTCGCGTTGCAAACAAAGTGCAGATCGAGAAAATCATCAGCAACATCAATGCACCAGGTCCTCTCACGCGCTCAAAAGCTTCACACATGTCTAACTTTTGTGGGCATTTTGCTTTTGTCTCAATCATAGAGCCCACCAAAGTTGATGAAGCATTCATGGAATCTGAATGGATTCAAGCCATGCAAGATGGATTGCATCAATTCGAGCTCAACAATGTGTGGGAGCTTGTCAAGCGACCAGACCCACTCAAGCACAACAACATCGGTACCAAATGGATCTACCACAACAAACAAGATGAAAATGGCCTTGTGGTGAGGAATAAGGCTCGTCTTGTAGCTCAAGGCTACACACAGGTTGAAGGAATTGATTTCGATGAAACTTTTGCACCTGTTGCTAGACTTGAAGCTATTCGAATATTGCTTGCTTATGCTAACCATCATAATATCATCTTACATCAGATGGATGTGAAAAGTGCATTCCTCAATGTTAAGCTTGAGGAAGAAGTATATGTTGCTCAACCACCAGGTTTTGCGGATCCAAAATTTCCAGATCACGTCTACAGACTCAACAAGGCCCTCTATGGCCTCAAGCAAGCACCTCGGGCATGGTATGACACATTGAAGGAATTCCTCATGAAGAAAGGCTTCAAACCCGGTTCACTTGACCTGACTCTTTTCACCAAAGCATAGATGATGAATTATTCGTGTGCCAAATATATGTTGATGATATTATCTTTCGCTGTACTAACCAATGTTACAGTGACGAATTTGCCTATATGATGAGTGAGGAATATCAAATGTCAATGATAGGAGAGTTGAAATTCTTCTTAGGTCTTCAAATTCGTCAACAACACAATGGCATATTCATATCTCAGGAGAAATACCTCAAGGATGTGTTGAGAAAATTCGGCATGCAAGATTGCAAAGGCGTCAAAATCCCTATGCCCACAAATGGCCATCTATGCACCGATCAAAATGGTAAAGACTTTGATCAAAAGGTATACCGCTCCATGATTGGCTCTTTATTGTACCTATGTGCATCTAGGTCGGATATTATCCTTAGTGTTTGCATGTGTGCCCGATTTCAAGCTATACCGAAAGAATCACACCATAAGGCTGTGAAGCATATTCTTCGATATCTAGCTCACACTCCAACACTTGGATTATGGTATCCCAAGGGCTCTTTGTCGGTGTCAAAACCGGTGGATCTCGGGTAGGGGGTCCCTATCTGTGCGTCTAAGGCTAATGGTAACAGGAGGCAGGGGACACGATGTTTTACCCAGGTTCAGGCCCTCTCGATGGAGGTGAAACCCTACTTCCTGCTTGATTGATCTTGATGATATGAGTATCACAAGAGTAGATCTACCACGAGATCGTAGAGGCTAAACCCTAGGAGCTAGCCTATGATGATTATGATTGTTCTTGTCCTACGGACTAAACCCTCCGGTTTATATAGACATCGGAGGAGGCTAGGGTTACATAGAGTCAGTTACAAAGAAGGAGATCTAATATCCGAATCGCCAAGCTTGTCTTCCACGCAAAGGAGAGTCCCATCCGGACACGGGAGGAAGTCTTGAGTCTTGTATCTTCACGGTCCAACTGTCCGGCCAAAGTATATAGTCCGGCTATCGGGATACCATCTAATCCAGGACTCCCTCAGTAGCCCCTGAACCAGGCTTCAATGACGATGAGTCCGGCGTGATGTTTGTCTTCGGCATTGCAAGGCGGGTTAAATATACTAATACTCCAAAGTAAGTCTCGAACACTTAGATCATGTTCGGCTCTGCAAGATGATTTTCACATGCCATCGTAGATAAAACAATATTCCACAAATATAATCTGCTGACATCTTTAAATAACGTGACATCACGCCATGGTCAAGTCATCATTGAACCGTCCTCCCACAGCCAGCCACCACACATATTGCGAGGCGGTTTCCCAGGCACGTCTTGTCGAAGTAGAGATCGTGTTCCCCTTATCACGGGATTCTCATCAATACAGGTACGGGTAACCCAACCGCGCCATTAATCGTGGTGCTTGGGAAATAAGCGATTTTTAACTGGCAAGTGGGGAGGCGCACTTTTTTCGTTGCCTCTATAAAGAGATAAGGCCTCTTCTTCTTTACCCACGCCTCTCCCTTCCGCTCGTCCATTCCCCTTCGCTCGAGCCCTAGCGCCCAAGCACTCGTCTCCTCCACCGAAAAGAGGTTCTACGAAGATGTCCGGATCCGGAGCAGGAGGTACATGGATGGCCTCTACCGTCCGGGAGAAGGATATCAAAAAGCTTTGAGAGGCCGGGTACCTGGCCAAGAAAATCATCCACCGTCTTCTGACGGCGGGACAGATCGTCCCCAATCTGGAGCCCCACGAGAGGGTCGTGTTTCTTCCTCATTTTGTCCGCGAGCCCGGGTTTCCCCTTCACCCATTTGTTCGTGGCATCATGTATTATTAGGGATCGATTTTCACGATCTGTCCCCTAATTCTTTCCTTAACATCTCGACATTTATCGTCGTGTGTGAGGCCTTTCTCCGTATTTGGCCCCACTTTGGCTGATGGCTGAAGATCTTCAATGTGAAGCCCAAGGTGGTGAACAGTGAGCACGCTGAGTGCGGCGGCACCATGGTGAGCAAGATGCCCAAGGTCACATGGCCGACGGGCACCTTTAATGATTCCGTCAAGGAGTGGCAGCAGTAGTGGTTCTATATCACCGAGCTGCGTGGTAAAAAGTGGGTCACTGCTTCTGAATTTAGATCCGGAGCCCCCCTGCGGCTCACGTCCTGGCCCAACAAGGGCCTGAACTGGTCCTCATCCGACGAGCTGTCGGTGCTCCAAACGCGCGTCAAGGGCATGGTAGACAAGGATGTCAAACTCGTCAATGTACTCCAGGTGATGTTAGTTCGCCTGGTTCTCCCTTGCCAGCACCGGGCCTGTAATTTTGTGGGAATACGACCCGGCCGAGCACCAGACCCTGCGGGAACTCTACGGCTCCTCACACAAGGATATCTGGAAGGTGCTCTTCAAGTCCAGCAAACCGTGGCCGGGCTCCGCCGAGGACCGCGGGTATCAACTGTCCCGCTCCGCAAGTCTGGTAAGTTATCGCTATGTTATGTTTATCCATGTTTAGCTGGCATGTCCCGAGGGAGACGCTACATCATGCTTTCCGCAATTATCCGAGGAATGGACAAAGAAGGTGGGGCGGATACACTGTCCGGCCCCGCTGTCGGAGAAGCCGGCAGGACCTCTTCTGACGAAGATGCTGGTCCCAGCGCCTTACAAGGCACCGAAGAAAGAGGCCTCCAAGAAGGCCAAGGAGACCCGGAGCAGCCTCCGTCGCCGCGGTGCTTCGGACACAAAATCCGAAGACTCGAGCGCCCATCCTTCCTCCGAAGACGAAGGGAAGGAGGAAGAAGAGGAGTCCTCCACGGGGGGAGGGAAGAAAAGGACGGCCTCCTCATCCTTGGAGGCCGAATCGCCGAAGAGGGGAAAAAACCCCCTTCCAGAGGCGTCCACCACGGCTACCAATAGTAGCCCGGAGTGGGATCCTAGGGCCCAGCCCCTGGTAAAATCATGAGTACATGAAATCCGAATACGCCTAAGCGCCCAAGATTACTAAGGTGCAATATTTTAACTTGCGCCATACTTTGTGCAGCCCGGTGAAGTCTCGCGCCGAACTGTCCTCATCGGAGGATTCGCTGAGCTCAGATGCCCTGGAGAGCGAGATGCCTCCGAAGGCCCCTTCCCCGAATCCTGGGCGTGACACCAAGGTGTCATCTCAGTCGGACCCAGACCAGGGAGGGCACGCCTCTGGGGCCGGATACACGGGAGCAACGGTTCCCATGAACGTCGACGGCGGGGGTGATTTTAGATTCGGCCCGCAGCCGGACACGGTCCTGGAGACCTTCGAAGCTCCAGGATCAGGCGGGTAGCCCCCCTTGACAGAAGGAGGGAAGCCCGCTCCACTGGCAACCTCTGCCAAAGCAGAGCTGCATGGCGGCCTATTGACAACGCTAAAGAATGTGTCCATTGTCGATGAACATCGCACCCTCATGGGTGCGGTGATTGAAAATATTCAGTCAGCTAAGAGTGGGCTGAATGAATCCTGCCTTAGCCTTATAAAAGGCTTTGAGGTATGTTTTTAGAAACCTTTGAAGATTGTCACAGTATGAACGGTAGCCCCTGATGCACTGTCCGGTGAAAGAGAGAGAGCCGGACAGGGGATCAAATTTCCTCTTCGCAGGAGACTCGGTTGATGACATATATCTCTTTGTTTGAAAACATGCATCTGTAGCGACGACCGCCTCTCATACTGCGCAGTTGTCCGGACTAAAGCAGAGTCTGGAACGGGCCAAAGAAGAACTTGGCCAAGTGAAGAAGCAGTTGGAGGACAAGCAAGGTATGTCGAAACCTTTTGATAAGTTAAGCACAAATGAGTAGTTGTGCCTGATGAAAATATTTGTATTGTGTGATCTAGGAGGAAATGCCGAAATTGAGGCACTGAAGAAGGCTGTGGCCGAAGCCGACAAGAAGGCCGCCGCGGAGCAGGCTCTTCGTGAGAAGCACGAGGCCAGGGTCATTGAAGCTGAACGAGAGCTCCAGGAGGCCGTGAAGAAAAGCGAGACCTTGGAGCAGAGTCTAGCAGGGACAGAATCCGAACTCGTCCGAGCTCTCCAAGCCGCAAATGATGCTCGGGAGGAGGCCCGAGGTGCTCTGAAGGACATTCAGGAGGCAAGGAGGATTGCGGCTGGTAAGGCTTTTCTACTCAAAGCGATTTTTATATAGTAATAGGAGAAACTCTAAGCGACAAACTGAATTCTTGTTTCTCCAGGAGTGTTTGCGGACCTGCCATGCAGCATATCTGATGCTGCCCAATTCTACCAGGCTGAAGAGAAGAAGTCTGCGGAGAAGAATTTCTGGTCTCAGTATTTGGCGCCGAATTATCCGGTGCCCTTTGTCGATCAGCTGAAGCAGCTGATCGAACTGCACCAGGCGGCCGAACTAGCCATGAAGGACTTACTTGTACGGCTGTGGCCTGCCGAGCCAATTCCAAGCAGTTACTTCAGACTCGTGAAGCAGATTGTTAGTGCTTGCCCTCACCTCGAAGTCATTAAGTGGTCAGTCTGTATAGAAGGTGCACGCATGGCATTTGCCCGTGCAGAAGTGCACTGGGGAAATCTTGATGCGGAAAAGCGGATGACTGAGGGACCATCGGAGGGTAAGGAGCACCGCGAGCCCGAATTATATTATGATGGTGTCCTGAAAGGAGCCCGCCTTGTGGCAGAATAGTGTACCAAAGACACTATATTTCCCCGAAGGCAGTCATGCTGTCCTTTGTAATGCGGGATACTGGCACTTGTTATTATTTATTGCCTGTTATATGAAAGATTTTTCTTCCTGCGCGTCCGTTTTAGTATATATGAATCCTAAGAGTTGGCCAGTCGTCGGCTTCTGCCCCCTCGTAGAAAGTACGGGGGTGTTCGGGATATACCTGAACACTCTTTATCCCATTTTTGGGCCCTTGAAGGAGGTGTTCATCACCGCGAACCAGGCAATCAGACTATAGGGCTTTATCACTCTCACTTAGCCAGAGGAATTCGAGTATGGTAGGTGCAGCCCCTGGTGTTCGGAAGACCGTACGAGGGGCTCTAAAAGCGCCTGATCGGAAGACCGATCCGTCACACTCTGCATTTGGTATGGCATTATGCGGAATAAATCCTTAAAGATTTTACAACCTCTCGAACAGCTGACCAGCTCTCGCCATATCATGACAGTCAATTTTTGGCTTTCTCTACTAAGGTGCTCGTCCGGAAGAACCGGGACACAATCACAGTAGTTCTCGCAGCGCTACCTTAGCCGATGGAGCGGAACGTAAGGTACCAAAACATGGGAGCCGGGCAAACCCAACTAATGACCCAAGACATGATTCGGAGCTGATGCATATAGTACTATAAGTTCGGGGTGCCGAGCGACCGAGAAGGTGACCAGGCTTTGTTGCCATGTTATGAGTACAATGAAGCCCCTGGCATAATGGGGCATGACACTATGTGCGGGTGTCGTTATGACAAAAAAGGCGTCAATGAGGAATGATGGCCGATAAGTGTCATTTAGTTCTACGTGTTGCAGTGGAGTGACACGTCTACGCGTATGAGTACGGTTTATGCTATGAAAAAGGGTATGCTGGCGGAACCTATCGCGGCCGGACGGGAGGAAGCTGTGTGCGGATCCTAAGTGTATCCGGACTGTCTTCTTGGGGAATACTTGTGTATTCCCGCCTTGTGCGTCCGAGCTGATTCCATGTCGCCAGTCCTGTTATGCGCAGAAGTGAGCCTATAAAGAAAAATTCTTAGAGGCATTTGTTTGTTATAGGGTGGTTGAACCGCGGGGCTCTTCCCCAGCTTATGCCGGAGTGCTTGATCAGAGCCTGGTCGAGCCGGGCTATCGTGCCGTAAAGTAGCTCAGACTCCTTTATTGGTGTCCGGGGGTTTGACTATCTAATCGAGGTTCGATAGAAAGGCACAACTCGCTACCTCAGTGACAGTGTACTTCCCAGTGTCGGGGTGGAGTTCGGCCTTGCCCATAGTTGTGACTATGTCATGTGGGTTTGGCATGGTGTGGCACCCCGTTGAATCGAGCCAACGTGGTTCGTCCCGGTAGTATATAATAGTTACTATGTAAGGGGATAATGCCGAAGAATTACTCTTCGGTATGGTGTTTGTTTGGTGATCCGAAGACAACCTCCAGGGTGGTGGGCCTGTCAAACTTGGCCTTTGCACCTGGAATGACATCTTTTAGAAGATGTTTTTGGTGGGTTTGATCCTCGAGCGGTCAATACCTATCTGGTGAATTGTGTCCTGGCGCAGCAAGTTTGGGCTGCTGTTTATGCCCCTAGGGGCTCGTGTGAGGTGGAACCCACCAACTATTGGGTAGATGGTAAGTGCAATTGAATTGCCATGGTTGATATTGTCCGAACAGTCTATGTGATAGGAGATGATCGGCCGTATTTTTGTACCATGGGGTGACTTGTATTGTTGACTCGGCATCCCGAGGAGTACAAATCCGTTCCTTTGTTGATTTGCGGAGGATTTTCCTTTTACCTCACAATGTTTGGTGGTCTGGGCTCCTTGTTGTTTGAGACCTCTTTTCATTGTTTCCGGCGCACGATCGGCTGTTTTGTTTTGAAGATCCGGCATTCTTTATTGGTATGATTGGCCGCCCTTCTAGGGGTACCATGAATTTGACATGGTTGGTCGAGTATGCTGCCCGGGCCGGATGGGCCTGAGTTGTTCTCTTTCCGCTGACCGGACTGGGAGCCGCGAAATCCGACACCAAGTGCCTTGTCTTGGGCGTCATCATTATTTTTGTGACGCTTATGTCTGTTGCGTCGAGGTTTATGGATGCTGCCTCGTGTTTCCTGTGTATTGCCCCGGACCGTGATGTGTTGGTGTCAGGGTGTGGGCTTTAGGACCTCCTTCTCAGGTTGAGGTAGCAAATTGTGCTTTGTGTACCCTTTGATGGGGCGGTCGAGTCTGTATTCCTCGGTTGCTAGGACCTTAGTCCATCTGTCTGTGAGCAGATCTTGGTCAGCTTGGAGCTGCTGCTGCTTCTTTTTCAGGCTTCTCGCAGTGGCCATAAGCCGTCGCTGGAAGCAAACCTGCTCTACGGGATCCTCAGGCACGCCGAATTCATCATCGCCGAGGCTCACCTCGTCTTCGGAGGGAGGAATGTGGTTGTCCTCCTTCGAGTATCCGTTTGTAGCCTGTTCATCTGGGCTAATCTGCTCGTCTTCCTGTCCGGCCTGCTCGAAAGCAAGCTGATCGGGATTGTATTCGTCTTCGGCACCGTCTGGATTGTTTTCGTCTCCTGTGCCGGTACTGCTGTGGCGGGGCTTAGAGCGGCGCCGATGACGCCCATGCTTTGATTTCTTCCTGAAGGGGTTATCCTCCATCGCCTCATCGCCATTGGTTTCTTTGGGAGTGTCCACCATATATATATCATACGAGGAGGTGGCTGTCCAGCGCCTTGTGGGCGATGTTTCCTGTTCTTCTCCTGCATCGTCGTCCACACCATCGATGTCTTCAGAGTCGAAGTCAAGCACGTCGGTCAAATCATCGACAGTGGCAATGAAGTGGGTGGTGGGTAGGCAACGAATTTCCTCATCGCCTGCTTCCCACTCGAGCCGGACATAGTTCGGCAAAAAGTCTCCTGACAAAGAGAGAGACCTTAATGAATTCACCATGTCGCGAAAGGGCGAGTGCTGGAAGATATCCGCAGCGGTGAACTCCATTACCGGAGCCCAACCAGATTCGGCGGGCTCGGGGGCGCGCGGTCTGGAACCTATAGCCAGATACACATCGGGGGATCCAGTGACACAGACTTCCTCGGGGGTGGAGTCCGTGTTCGGCTCTACCGCCGATGAGTATGCGGCCTCCGGGGCGGGGTCCACCCACCCATCCTCGATCAACGCGATCTGCCCCGGATTTAGGTCCGGAGCTCTTGCAGGTGCGATATCACGAGTATTGTCTGACAGCAGGTCTAAGCCGTGCTCGTTATGATTGTTTGGCGCTCCTGGCATAGGCCCGAATCCGTCAAAGATCATGTCTCTGCGGATATCGGCCGTGTAGTTCAAGTTTCCGAACCTGACCTGATGGCCAGGGGCGTAGCTGTCGATTTGCTCCAGATGGCCAAGTGAATTGGCCCGCAGTGCGAAGCCGCCGAACACGAAGATCTGTCCGGGGAGAAAAGTCTCACCCTGGACCGCGTTGTTGTTGATGATTGAAGGTGCCATCGAGCCTTGCAGCGACGACACAGAGGAACTCTCAATGGAAGCACCAATGTCAGTGTCAAAACCGGCGGATCTCGGGTAGGGGGTCCCGATCTGTGCGTCTAAGGCTAATGGTAACAAGAGGCAGGGGACACGATGTTTTACCCAGGTTTGGGCCCTCTCGATGGAGGTAAAACCCTACTTCCTGCTTGATTGATCTTGATGATATGAGTATTACAAGAGTAGATCTACCACGAGATCGTAGAGGCTAAACCCTAGGAGCTAGCCTATGATGATTATGATTGTTCTTGTCCTACGGACTAAACCCTCCAATTTATATAGACACCGGAGGAGGCTAGGGTTACACGGAGTCAGTTACAAAGAAGGAGATCTAATATCCGAATCGCCAAGCTTGTCTTCCACACAAAGTAGAGTCCCATACGGACACGAGACGAAGTCTTTAGTCTTGTATCTTCACGGTCCAACAGTCCGACCAAAGTATATAGTCTCGCTGTCCGGATACCCCCTAATCCAGGACTCTCTCACTCTTCCTTTGATCTCATTGGATATTCTGACTCTGACTATGCTATTGATCGGGTGGACCGTAAGTCAACATTAGGCACATGTCATTTCCTTGGACGATCCTTGGTATGTTGGTCCTCGAAGAAGCAGAATTGTGTATCACTCTCTACTGCTGAAGCTGAGTACATTGCTGCTGGATCTCGCTGTGCTCAATTGCTATGGATGAAGCAAACCCACAAGGACTATGGCATCAATGTGAAGAATGTGCCACTCTACTGCAACAATGAGATTGCTATCAAGATTGCTCCCAACCCAGTTCAGCACTAGAAGACAAAGCACATCCAGATTCGTCATCATTTTCTTCGTGACCATGTGTTGAAGGGCGACATCTCCATCGACCACGAAAATACTGAAGACCAGCTGGCCGATATCTTCACAAAGCCCTTGGATGAGAAGAGAGTTAGCAAGTTGCGGTGTGAGCTAAATATCTTAGAATCTTCGAATGTTCTTTGAAAAGGACACACATCCTAACACTTATGCAAATTTGATGACTTAGATGTGCAACACATGAAGTAACATTTTACTTCAATCAATGAAGACTAACCCTCTAAGTGTGAAGAAATTAATGAGGAATTTGATTCTCAGAACCCTACGACAATTGTACGCGGTTTTTGAAATCATCATTCTTATACGGTGGGTTACGCCACCAACCAAAGTTGAAAATCTTCAATTTGAGTTTTTCTTCATTTTTGAAATTCCTCAGTTGTTCATTTTCTTCAACTTTGCATTGTCTTCACTCTTTCCGTCATTTTTCATCATTGACTATATATATACTTGAGTTTTATGTCCTCAACATCATTCACTTATTGCTAATTCTTCAAGTTGACCTTTCTGCTAAGTGAATGTGATCGGACCCTTTCTCCCTCTATGCTAAACTCAAACCAGTCTATTCACAAATTCTTCATGCGCGTTCTATTTGAAACCCGTTCAAAATCTTCACTGTGTCCTTGTCAGCTGAAGAATTTGAAAATGAAACATTAAAATTTTCTTATCTGAATTTTTGGCTTTTGCCGCTCAAACCGTTCCACATCCCATGATAAGATTTATCTATTCACCCACGATCTTGCACGATCTCCACCACTTTGTACGTGAGTGACACATGTTACTAGGATGAGAAGGGTCAATGGCACGTTCGTCCATTTTCCTCGGGCGAGAGGTTTTTTCACGTCGGCTATAAATACCCCTCACCCTCTTCAGACTGCATTTACCCCGCTCGAACTCACTCCCCTCGCTCGAGCTCTCAAGCCCTAGCGCCGCCGCTACTTTCATTGTCGCTGACGAGGAAGAGCTTCACTGCCTCGACCTCGTCACCGTTGTACTCGCACCGGCCGTGGATATCTTCACTCCGCCGCCGTCGTAGCTGTCTTCCTCTGCCAAGTTAGGGCGTGGAAGATCTGGATTGACGAACTTCCAATCTAACACTCCCAGTTCGTCGTGTTCTTCGTCAAGGGTAATTAAAAGTTACTTTTACCGCCTTTGTTGATTCTGATGATTTCCATAAAATCTTCAAAAGGTGTTTATTCTTCAACTTCCACACTTTAAACACCTCACACAATCATCTGTTCTTGATCTATTTCTCTAAGTGACATTTTTCTTCAAGATTCCTCAATTGTGTGAATTTCACAAATCCTACAACTCTGGAACCTAAGTCAAAGAACGCTTAGTGAAATTCCTCAAGACATATCTGGTCAAATTCCTCAAACTTGTTCCTTTTTGGAAAAACTTCTGAGAACGCATATGACCTCTCCAAATTCTTCGCACCTATATTCTGTTCACAGGTACACATGTCCGCTGTTGAATCACTAGGTTCTCATCAACTTAACTCATTTGCAGTGTTCCTTGAAGAAAAACTCATACCTCTTTAGAGAACTCAATTGTTCAAAATCCTCAGCTGAAGAAAATGGCAGATGGCAAGAAACCTCAGAAGGGAGGGAAGAAACTGGAAGTGAACACTACCTTTGAAATCCCTGATGACATCTATGAAGGGTATTGCACTCCTGAAAAGGCAACCATCGAAAAGAAACGAAGGATGAGCGCAAGGTGCGCATTCAGAGGATTGAACGAAGATGGGCACGGGAATGGAGGGAATACAGATATGTTACTCCAAAGTACATGAAGAAATTCGCTCTCCACCCTCCTTGCCCAAGACCTCCGTTGGCACCTGGCCAAATTGCTGATCCCACTAGCCTCAAGCGCGGTGAGGACTATGCTGATGAATGGGCCAAGCGGCAAGCCAAGTTGGCCAAACAGGCCAAGGAAGCAGTGAGGAAATTCAACGAAGACTCAGCTGCTGAGGCCTCCACAAGCAAGAATGCTATGCCTAAGAAGCCTGCTTGGAAACTACCTTCCTCAGCAATGCCCTCAGGGCCAAGCTCATCTATGACCTCACGGCCAAGCTCATCTACGCCCTCATGCCATATTCCTCAAGCTGCTCCAGTTCCTCAAGTTGCAAAACCCTCAGCTCCTCCAGCAATGTCCTTGGCACCTGTGCATCTTGCCTTTTGCCAAAGGACCACAGGCATCTCAATTGCTTCAGGAGCATCTGCAAGTTCTTTAGCTCCTCCTCAGTCCTTAGCAGGCCCCACTTTACTGAAGACCAAGGCTACAGCTGGACGAGGCACAAGACCAACTCCTCATAAGAAGCACGTTGCCTTCCAAGTACCGTCAGATGAAGACAAAGCTGATGATGAGGAATTAGCAGAAATCATCAGAGACAGACAACAAAGAGCCGCTAGAGCCAAGGGCAGTGTTGTGTCACTCATGCTGGATCCAAAGAAGATCCTGGACTTCATTGATCTCTGGCACAAGGACCCAAACACTCCCTTGCCAGAATTAAATCTCTCACCTGGCCAAAGTCATATGTTGACGGCTTTTATTTCTGAAGAAAAATGGAAATTTGAGAAAGCCAGGTCTGTGAAGAAAGCTCAGTACAAGAAACAACGCTTTTTGAAAGAAAATGTTCTAAAGCTATCACCTGATGAACTTATTGCTCTGCAATCAGAAATCAAGAAACTCAGGGATGAATTTGACGCCTACAAGACAGAATGGCTGGGCGCCAAGGTCAGATTCATCAGAATGGCGAAGGGATTTACTTCCAATGTTGCTACTCAAACGCACATCAAAATTCCTCAGGCCGAAGCATCTGTACAACCTACTGAAGAACATGCCAGCATCGCTGATGAAAATCAGGCTCCTGATGAAATTAAAGTACTAGGGCTGATGAACCTATTCCAGCCGCTGAAGAAACTGCCAGGGCAACCACTAGTGTTGCGCCTGAAGAACAAGACAGGCCAGCGGAAGCATCTGACGCTGTGCCTGAAGAATCTGAACAAGTCAGGAGAACTGCATCAGTTGTGCCTAAAGAAACTGCACCAATTTCCTCTGCTCCTCCTGCACCAACGCCAACGCCAAGTCCTATCCTTCCTTCTGCATTAGAAGTGAATAAAACCAAGGCTGCGGGCGAGCAGTAGTGAAGAAAAGGAAAGCACTGCTTCCTTAGAGTCTTCTGTTCCCAAGAAGGCGAAGACTTTGACCAGCTCTTATGCAAATCCAATAGATGTTGTTCCTCTTTCAAGCATAACATGAAACGAAATCGTTCCTTTTGGTGAAGATTATGTGATTCCAAACGAATCGTATGAAGAAGATCCTTCTGCTGCTTCGACAGAGCAGTTGGATGAGGAAATTGAAGTGGACAATGTCACTTCAACTCCATTGGTATCATCACCCATGCCTTAGTTCACGGCTGAAGAGGCAGGCGTTGAGGAAATTGATGAAGAAGAAGAAGACGTGGACATTGGGTGCACCACTCCAGTGTTGAATGATGACTATTGGGAAAGTCATTACCCCAATTCCCCCATGTTCACCCCACTACAATAGATTCCCCATTCCCCAGTCCAGACTGAAGAAATTCATATGGGCTCTGATGAACCTCAAGCGTCTCTTCTTACCATCCCTGAAGAAAATCCAGCCACTAGTGCTGATGTTAATGCTGCTGAAGAAAAGGAGACCCATGCTGCTACTGAAATTCCTCATCCTGTGGCCCCTGAGACTGTGATTCAAGAGGCAGTGAAGACATTGACTGATACACCTCAACCGAAGCCGAAGAATCCGTTCTCAAAGACGCAGAAGTTCAAGGCTGATGACTTCTTTCATGAGCATGTATTCTTCACTGATTACAACCCATATGACTCTGCTCGTCTTCGAAGGAAGCGTTTCTAGATAGCAAGTCAGATGAACTTCTACTCTCCACTGGTATTCGATAAGGACAAGATCTTTGACCATCAGCATATTCCTCATGTGGATATGGAATCGCTGCCTTGCTTCACCCCAGTCCTGAGTGTTCTTCATGACGCTGGGCTACTTAACTTCTGCACAGACATGTGTGATTAGAATGAAGAGATAATTCTTCAGTTCTACGCGACGCCCCACATCACCGGCAATTATGAAGATATAAATTCTTGGGTGTTGGACTGGATGACAGAGAACACACACTTCAAAGCACCGGCCTTTGAATTACCTCATGCCCTGCCTGTCAGTCCTCCCCTTGAAGGTGCACGTCTCCTCTATCATGAACCTGAGCTCTCTGATCATTTCATGCAAGTGTCGATGAAGCCGCTGAAGTCTGGCCAAGCCCCAAGAACGAAATTCCTTGTGAAGGAATTGCTTTATGTGCCTCGGACCGTATACAGAATTTTGACCAAGACCCTGAGTCCTATCAAAGGCCACGACTCTAATGAAGAAGAGGTCGTTGACATCATGAAGAATCTGCTATTCAATATCATGCATGGTATTACAATCAACTACCATGATTTCTTCATGAGGACTATGGCAAATGTTGCTCTTTCTCCATTTGAATTGAAGCCTTACACTCCCTGGATCATGAAATTCATCAGATCAAGGTCTTCAATCAACTACAAGGATGATACTCTTAACCATGGCAGTTACTTGCCCCCATTTAAGTCCTCAAGCGGACTATTTCCTCAGCTGATGAGAAGGGCAAGGCCACTGTTATTGATGAAGGCATTCATCCATTGAATGGACAGTTCTGCAAAGCTGCATCCTACTCCACCAATGATGACTCTGCCACTCATGACTTTGCGGCAATGCTTCAAAGCAAAATCCTCAAGGCACAGCTCCAAGGGTGATGACTGAACGTGAGCTTCTCCTCAGTCTTCATCAAAAGGTCGATCGCAACCACAAATGGGTCAAGCGTCAATTTGGTTCAATTCTTCATAACATGACTGCTACACACAATTCAGTGAAGAAGAACTATTACTACCTCCATGAAGTCTTTGATTGCACCTGGGCTGTTTTGTCTCATCTCTACGGTGAAGAAGATCTTAAGCAGATGGTCTTCAAGCAGGACTTTGACTGGTCTAAGCCGCCGTCGAAGAAATTGCAAGAAAGTCAAAGTTCCTTCTTTGGTGGCCAGCTTGTTTTCTTCATCGCGTGAGACTGATAAAAATGAAGATTTGGACGACACTACGGCAGGCCCTACTTCAACAACTAACCCCAACAACGCTAGCGCTCCTCCATTGACTTTGTGATAATATTCTTCAGGAGCGTTAGTCCTCACTTTTCGTCCCTTTTTGTCATTTGATGACAAAGGGGGAGAAATTTGAGTTAGTCTTCAAGCGGGTCTTTATATGGGTGTTTTTTTGTTAAGTTGCAACTCTCGCTCTTCTGAAGTATTTGTTGCATCGAGTTGTAAACATAAGTCCGATGGTGACCTGACACTTTTGCTCTGTTTTTCTATATGCTATTTCCTCATATATGTTATGCACGCATGCTGCATTACACCATTCACCATATTTCATCATGCATTTCAAATTCTTCATTAGATATGTTAAATGCGTGTATGAATTACAAGATATAGGGGGAGATCTCCATGATATTACTCTACAATGTGCATCTGCTATAAAAAGCAAATTCCTCACATATGCACATATTCAGGGGGAGTTCTTCTATATATTGTAATCAAATTCCTCAATTTTGAGCACTTTCAATTAATATGTTTATCCCCATTGAAAACTTAACCTATTTGTCATCAATCACCAAAAAGGGGGATATAGTAAGTGCATGTAGTGCCCCCTAGTGATTTTGGTGTATTGAAGACTTATAGGTTAAGGGACTAATATGTTTGTGAGAGTACGCAGGATCTATAAGTCGATGAGGAGTTTGATATTTACAATGAATGTCGACCCCTATAAATGTATGTCTTCAGTTGAAGACTTTGGTTCTCCTGAAGATTTTGAAAGTGAAGAAATTGGTGTGACCTTGAAGACTTGGATATTCATGCGAGGATTATGAAGCGTGAAGACTTTTGTTTTCGTAGCTTCATTTTCTCTTTCTTAAGTCATAGGAAACACCGTACTATTAAAGGGGGTCGAGGTAATACTAAGTAAACTGATTTCCAAGTGATGCTCATCTCAAAATTCTACACCTACCCAATCCTTTCGAGTGAAGCCATTGGAAATCTCATATCAGCTCAGTCAATTTCTTCAGTGACAGTGACGAAGATCTTCTGGTCTTTTAGGAATTTGTTCTTACTGAGGAGTTAGGAATTTGCCAGTGCGGATTGCCAACACAGTGAGGAACATGATAGCCCTGAGGAATTTGATACCTCAAATCCGACCGTTGCTGTGCTACACACCAGTTGTCCAAAATATCCTACCACCTAACGGTCATATCATTGAAGGGCATTTATGTCTTATCATGTCGGGTTGCTCCCTAGGCTATAAACAGCCGCCCCCTACAACCACTAGCTAGTTGGCTGCTCTGCGAGAAACTGACACTTGTCATTGAGAGCATCCCATCCTCCGAGGACTTTGAGCGAAAATCATCAAGTGAGGAAAACCCAAAACCCAAACCCAAACACCTACAAACCCAAAGTGATTGAGCATCACTGAAGAGATTATTCCTGTGTGGAACCGATGCTTGTTACCTTTGACGACTGTGTATCCTCCAGACGGTTAGGCGTCATGGTCTGAGCATCCAAGAGGAATTGTGGATCGCCGAGTGGCCAAGTCTATGAAGGTTTGGAAGTCACATGTGAAGACTTACCACGAGTGTTGGGAGAGGTCTGTGTAACTTTAGCTCAAGGAGAATACGGTGAGGACTATGTGTCCAGGACTGTGTATCCTCGAGTTTAAATACTCAGCCACTCCAACCAGACGTACAACTGTCCCACACAATACTTCAACATTTCTAACAATCCCAAGTGGTGTGATGGTGTCTCTATTAGCAAGTTTAATAGTAACATCTATGTCTTCTATTTTAGCGGGTGTTATGTCATTCATAATTTCTTGATATAAGGTAAAGGGGATAGCACTCACACTAGCACCTATGTCCCATTAACCATGATAACAGTGATCTCCTATTTTAACTGAGACAACAGGCATGCGAACAACGGGTTTGTGTTTATCCTTTTTGTCGGGTTTGGCAATTCTAGCAGCTCACAGAAGTAAATAACATGCTCATCTATATTTTCTTCCAGGAGATCTTTAACCATAGCAACACTAGGTTCTACCTTTTTTTGTTCAGCTGGCTTAGGTGTTCTAATATAACTTTTGTTGACCACAGTTGAAACTTTAGCATGTTTCTTTATCCTAACAGGTAAAGGTGGTTTCTCAATATAAGCAGTAGGAACAACTGGATCAACATTATAAATAATAGTTTCATCTTTAGCTATTACCGGTTCTTTAATTTCTTCCTTAACAGGTGACTGATATTTAAACCACTTCACTTTAGGGAGATCAACATGAATAGCAAATGATTCATAAAAGGTGGCTACTATCTCAGAGTCAAGTCCATATTTAGTGCTAAACTTTTGAAAAGCATCGGTATTCATAAAAGATTTAACACAATCATACTTAAGCTTAATACCTGACTCTTTACCTTCGTCGAGTTCCCAATCTTCAGAGTTGCGTTTAATTATTTCTAAGATATCCCACCGGAATTCAATAGTCTTCTTCATAAAAGAACCAACACAAGAAGTATCAAGCATGGATCGATCATTATGAGAAAGCCGAGCACAAAAATTCTGAATAATAATGTATCTTGAAAGCTCATGGTTGGGGCATGAATATAACATTGACTTAAGCCTCCCCCAAGCTAGAGCAATAGTTTTTCCTTCACAAGGCCAAAAATTATATATATAATTCCGATCACGATGAAATAGATGCATAGGATAATTTTTTTTAGTGAAACTCCAATTTTAACCGATTCCAATTCCAAGACCCAATATCATCGCATAGCCTATACCATGACAATGATTTTCCCTTCAAAGATAAAGGGAAAACCTTCTTCTTAACTTCATCTCTGGGTACTGCATGCTTAAATAATCCACAAATTTCTTCCACATATATCAAGTACATATCAGGATGTTCGGTTCCATCTCCTGCATAAGGATTAGCTAGAAGTTGTTCTATCATACCCGAAGGAATTTCATATTCAATATTTTCAGTAGGTGCAGTAGGTTGAGGGGTAACTAATTGTAGTTCCGGTCGAGGTGAAGAAACCCCGAACAAACCCCTTAAAGGATTGTTCTCCATAGTAACAAGTGACAATAAATTTCAGCACGTAGTAATAATGCGCTTCACTCCCCGGCAACGGTGCCAGAAAATAGCCTTGATGACCCACAAGTATATGGGATCAATTGTAGCCTTTTCGATAAGTAAGAGTGTTGAACGCAACGCGGAGCAGAAGGAAATGACAAGTGGTTTTCAGCAAGGTAATGTGTGCAAGTGCTAAAATTGTAAGTAACACAGTAGTTTGATAGCAATATAATTTGTAACGAGCAAGTAACAATAATAGTAACAAAAGTGCAGCAAGGTAGCCCAATCCTTTTGAGGCAAAGGACAGGTGAAAACGGTCTCTTATAATAAGCAAAGCGTTCTTGAGGGTACAAGGGAATTTCATCTAGTCACTTTCATCATGTTGGTTCGATTCGTGTTCGCTACTTTGATAATTTGATATGTGGGTGGACCGGTGCTTAGGTGTAACGCCCCAGATCTGATGCGCCAGGTGTCTTCCAATTATTTGTCGTTGTTTCCATGTCATTTGCTCGCGTGTTGCATTTTGCCATGTCATCATCTGCATTTCATCTGCATGTTTTTCAAAACTTGCATCCGGTCCTTTCCCCCGTTGTCCGTTTCGCGATCCGACACTCTCACGCGCCCGTGGCCCTCTCAGACCTTGTTTTATGAGTGGCCGGAAAATGTTCTCGGAATGGGTTGAAACTTGGCATGTGATCTTATTATAGTATAGACAGAGCGCGTGTCAAGTTTCGTCGCATTCGGAGCCTGTTTGACTACCCAACCGCCATCCGTAGCGACACCATTGTCGGTTTATTCGCCGGACATTTTCGGTCTCCGGAAACCCATGCCGGGTTGCCCTCTCTTCTCTTCCCACAGCCCACCTAGGCCCAGCCTGCCTCTCCTCACGTCCGGAACCGCCCGATCGCGATCGGAGGGTCCAAAAACCCCCCCAGACCAAACCCTAGCCAAAAACTGCTATATATAGCCTCCTTCCCCTTCCATTTCTGGAAACCTAGCCCCCCCTCGAAATCCGCGTGCCGCCAGCCTCCTCCCACATCCTCCTCGTTTTCAGCCTCGGCCGACCCTGCCCTGCCACTTGTCGCTGCCGCCGCCACGCCCTTCAACCTATCCCACGCCGCCACATCGCCATCCCCGCCGCCCGCAGCCACTAGGGAGCTGCCACGCGTCCCCAGCGCGCCCCTGCCTCCACTCCCGCCGCCGCGGCCCTCCCGGCCCAGATCGGGCCCGCCCCGGGCCGCCCAGGGCCCGACCGCCCGAGCCTCGCGCCCGAGCGCGCCGCCCGTCTCCCCGAGCCCCTCTCCGCCGCCCGAGTCGCCGGATCTCGCCGCCGCGTCCCTCCGGCGCCCCGCGCGCGCCGTCGCCCGCGCCTCTTCGTCACCGGCGCCGAGATGAGCCTCGCCGCCGCGCCATCTCTCTCCCTCTCCCCTCACCCTGCCTCACACTCTCTCTCCCCCGCAGGTCCCCGCCGGAGCTCGGAGCTCGCGGAGTCCGCGCCTCGCCGCCAGCCTCCCTCTGGCCAGATCCGGTCGCCCCGGACCGGATCCGCCCCGTCCCCGGCGAGTCCCGTGCCTCCCGCGTCTTCCCCCGCGTGGACGGAGCCGCCATCCGCCGCCGCCGCCGGGCTCGTCCCTGCCTTGATCCAGCTGGATCGGGACGGGCACAGCACCTCTCGCGCGCCCGCTCGTGGGCCCGCGGCCAGCCCGGCGTCCCCTGCCTCCCTGCGTCGGCCTTCCCCGTGGACTAGATGTGCCGGCCCATGGGCCCTCTGGTGAGCGCCCCGCTGCTAAAATCCAGCCCGTGCGCACTTTAATTATATGTTGCTCATATGTTCTTTTCCTGATTTTGGCCAAGTCCCTGTTAAAACAGCATCATATAGGCATTTTGTGAGGGTCATAACTTTGTGCATGTGTGTCTTTTTGTGCGAGTGATATATCAAAATGTTCATCATGAGATGCTCTTCATTTTATTACATTGTGCCATGTTTGTTTGAGTCCATCTTGATGCCCAAATCATCGTTGCAAGAGTGCTATATGATGTTAACCTGCTGAAACTGTTATAACTTGCTGATTTGTCTTTTTCATTGCATTTTGTGTGTGCATCCTATGAGCTTGATGTCTACATGAGTTTTGAGATGCGTCATGCCATATTTATATTGGTGCAATCCATGTATTTTTATGAGTCTTGTAGTGAGTGCATCGAGCTCGTGAAGTAGGGTACTTGCTGTTACTGTTTTGCTAGGCTGAATCTGCTATATCATGATGCTATGTAAACCTGCTGCTACAAGTCCTTCTATGCATAATGTAGAGATGTTCACTAAGGATGATTTGTTATACATGTCATGCTATATCCATCCATGCCCCTGGTTGCATTTATAGCCTGCTGTAGCTTGTTGTAATCTTGCTCTTAAGTTGCTAAATAATGTTGCTGTCAGCCTGATTAACATTAAGTTCAGTTTGGCCATGATCTTTGCTAGTGATCCATGCACCCTATGAACTTGTTCTTGACATGTTTAGCTTCATAAATATGACTTCTTACTGTTGGTAACCTTGTCATGCCATGTATTGCTCTGTGGTGAGTGGTACAACCTCACCAACATGCCTACTTATTGTTGTTCCTGCCATGTCTGAATCTGTCATATCATTTGTCATGTTTGCTTGGATGCTACCATGTTTTCTGTTGAACTTTGGAATTAGTTCAGTAAGGGTGTTTTGTTCTTTGTCTTTATTAATAGCATGCCATGCCTTTGTTTGCCATGTTAAGTTCCTATAACATGTTGTTTGATAGCTCTAAACATTGCAACCTGATGTTATTTCTGCTAAGCCTGAAACTGTTATTATTTGCAATCTTGCCATGACCTTTTGAGCATGTTCTAGTGATTTCTGGAGATAGCTCAGTGTTCATGTTTTGTCATGCTTTACCTGTACTTCATTCCCATGCCTTTTGTTCTTACGTTGAGGTGCTGTAGCACATTGTTTTGATGTTTGCTATATGCCTAGTTGCTGTTTTGGACAACTTGTCCTTTAAACTTGTTTCATGTGTATGTGTTGAACCGTTGCTCCGTTTTGTGTGTGCTCTATATGAAACTTGCTTGATTTTGCATGTAGTTTCGTATTATCATGTTGCATCCAAGTTTTGAGGTGTTTGCTTGATGTTTGGACGCATTTTGCATCAATGCCATGTTTAACTTGTTTTGCTCATATTTCTAGGCCGTAGCTCCGAATTAAATGAACTTTATATGTAACTTGACTAGAATCTCATGTAGATCATCTTGGTGCATCTTAACTTGCTGTTTAACAACTTGAACATAAGGTTTATTTAGGTCTGGACCAATTTCTAAATTTGCCTATGAGGACTTACCGGAATTGTTATATGTTGTTTCAGGCCTCATTTAAACTTGCTTTGATGTGTTGTTCTTGTATGCATCCTCTTTTGCCATGAGTAGCTTCATGTAGTCTTGTCCTGCATCATACTTGGTTGAGCATCATGTCATGTATATGTGTGGTGTGTTTACCATGTTGTGTGCTTCTTCTCGGTAGTTCCCGTTCCGTTGCGATCGTGAGGATTCGCTCGTCTACACTTGGTTCGGCTTCATCCGTTCGTCTTCTTCATGGACTCGTTCTTCTTCCTTGCGGGATATCAGGCAAGATGACCATCACCTTGGATCTCATTACTATCATTGCTATGCTAGTTGCTTTGTTCTATCGCTATGCTGCGTTACCTACCACTTGCTCATCAAGCCTCCCAAATTGCCATGAACCCCTAACCTTTGTCACCCTTCCTAGCAAAACGTTGCTTGGCTTTGTTACCGCTTTGCTCAGCCCCTCTTATAGTGTTGTTATTTGCAGGTGAAGTTGAAGATTGCTCCATGGTGGACAGGATTATGTTGGGATATCACAATATCTCTTATATTATTAATGCATCTATATACTTGGTAAAGGGTGGAAGGCTCGGCTTTATGCCTGGTGTTTTGTTCCACTCTTGCCGCCCTAGTTTCCGTCATATCGGTATTATGTTCCCAGATTTTGCGTCCCTAACACGGTTGGGTGATTTATGGGACCCCCCTGACAGTTCCCCTTGAATAAAACTCCTCCAGCAAGGCCCAACATTGGTTTTACCATTTGCCTACCACCTATACCTTTCCCTTGGGAGTAATTAACCCAAGGGTCATCTTTATTTTAGCCCCCCCGGGCCAGTGCTTCTCTAAGTGCTGGTCCGAACCGAGTAGACTGCGGGGCCCCCTCGGGGAAACTCCAGGTCCGGTTTTACTCGTAGGATGTCTCATCCGATGTTGCCCTGAGAACGAGATATGTGCAGCTCCTATCGGGATTGTCGGCGCATCGGGCGGCTTTGCTGGTCTTGTTTTACCATTGTCGAAATGTCTTGTAACCGGGATTCTGAGAATGATCGGGTCTTCCTGGGAGAAGGAATATCCTTCGTTGATCGCGAGAGCTTATCATGGGCTAAGTTGGGACACCCCTGCAGGGTATAAACTTTCGACAGCCGTGCCCGCAGTTATGTGGCAGATGGGAATTTGTTAATGTCCAGTTGTAGATAAGTTGACACTTGACATAATTAAAACGCATCAACCGCGTGTGTAGCCGTGATGGTCTCTTTTCGGCGGAGACCGGGAAGTGAACACGGTCTTTGGGTTATGTTTGATGTAAGTAGGAGTTCAGGATCACCTCTTGATCAATGCTAGCTTCACGACCGTTCCGTTTGCTCTCTTCTTGCTCTCATTTGTGTATGTTAGCCAACATATATGCTTAGTCGCTGCTGCAACCTCACCACTTTACCCCTTCCTTTCCCATTAAGCTTTGCTAGTCTTGATACCCATGGTAATGGGATTGCTGAGTCCTCGTGGCTCACAGATTACTACAACAACAGTTGCAGGTACAGGTTTTGCGATGATCATGACGCGAGAGCAATGTTTGCTTGATTTGGAGTTCTTCTTTTGCTTCTTCTTCGATCAGGGGATAGGTTCTAGGTCGGCATCCTGGGCTAGCGGGTGGATGTCGTTTGAGTGTCTGTTTGTGTTTCATCCGTTGACGGATGGTTCTCTTATGTAAGATGATGTTGTATTCATGTGGCATTGTATGCCTTATGTATGTATCCCTATCTATTATGTAATGCTGATGTAATGATATCCACCTTGCAAAAGCGTCTTCAAGATGCGCTTCTATCATTGGTGGGACCTTCGAGTTCCTTTAGGATAGGGTCGCATCTTGGGCGTGACATTAGGTGATGTTCTTACTTGAACAAACCTCCTACTTATGATTAACCCCCTCTCAAGCATCCACAACTACGAGAGAAGTGTTAATAATAAATTCTAACCATAGCATTAAACTTTTGGATCCTATCGGTCCCTTACAGAATAGCGCATAAACTAGGGTTTAAGCTTATGTCACTCTCGCAACCCATCATCTAATTACTACTCCACAATGCATTCCCTTAGGCCCAAATATGGTGAAGTTTCATGTAGTCGACGTTCACATGACACCACTAAGGGAATCACAACATACATACTATCAAAATATCAAACACATATCAAATTCACATGATTACTTGCAACATGATTTCTCTCGTGACCTCAAGAAGAAAAGTAATTACTCACAAGTGATAAACATGCTCATGATCAGAGGGGTATTAAATAGCATATTGGATCTGAACATATAATCTTCCACCAAATAAACCATATAGTAATCAACTACAAGATGTAATCAACACTACTAGTCACCCACAAGCACCAATCTATAGTTCTGGTACAAAGATTGAACACAAGAGATGAACTAGGGTTTGAGAGGAGATGGTGTTGTTGAAGATGTTGATGGAGATTGCCCTCCCCAAGATGGGAGAGTTGTTGGTGATAATGATGCCGATGATTTCCCCCTCTGGGAGGGAAGTTCCTCCGGCGGAATCGCTTCGCCATAGGGCAAAAATGCTTTTGCCCAAGTTCTGCCTCGAGACGGCGGCGCTCCATCCTGAAAGTCCTCTCCTTATTTTTTCTAGGTCAAAATGACCTATATACCAGAAGAGGGGCACCAAAGGTGGGCTGGGCTAAGCACAACCCACCAGGGCGTGCCTGGGGGGCCAAGCGCGCTCTGGTGTCTCGTGCTCACCAGGTGGCCCCCTCTGGTGGTTATTTGCTCCATTATTTCTTATTTATTCCATAAAAAATCCCTGTGAAGTTTCAACTCATTTGGAGTTGTGCAGAATAGGTGGCCTGACGTAGCTTTTCCAGGTCCAGATTTCCAGTTGCCGGAATTATCCCTTTTTGTGTGTACCTTGCATATTATGAGAGAAAAGGCATTAGAGTTACTCCAAAAAGCATTATTATGCATTAAAACATCACAGATATCAATAGGTAAACATGATGCAAAATGGACGTATCACGCAGACACCTTGATCTGGCTCACCGTTTCTGTTGTGTCGCCTAATCACAAACAGTTCATCCCAGTGAACTACATGTCGTATATCGCACACACCTTCATCTGGATGATCGTTTTCTGTTGTTATGCTCATCGCAAACAATTCATATGGATCAACTGTATGCCATGTATCGCACAGGCAAATCTAATCTTGCCATTGAGGAAGGCACTCTTTTCACATCCATTTGATATAAAAGGATATCATGGTGGTTGGCATAGGCTACCAGTATGTGAATGACTTCAAGCCTAGCCACAAGAGCAAAAGTTTCATTGAAGTCAATTCCTTCAACTTGTGTGTATCCTTGAGTGACAAGATGAGCTTTGTTTTTGATGACTTGACCATGTTCATCTTGCTTGTTATGGTAGATCCATTTGGCGCCAATGATATTGTGATCGCGAGGATCAGGGCACTTGACAAGTTCCCACACTTTGCTAAGCTCAAATTGTTGAAGCTCTTCTTGCATAGCTTGAATCCATTCTGGTTCCATGAAAGCTTCATCAACCTTTGTGGGTTCATAGATAGAGACAAATGCGCAATTCCCACAAAGTTGGCTAGATGTGTAGCTCTTGAACAGGTGAGAGGGCCTGGTGCATTGATGTTGTCAAGAATCTTCTGAATCTGAAATTCATTGGCCACTTGAGGATGAACATGATGGAGACTTTGTTGCAGCCGAGCATTGTCTTCACTGCCAGCAGCATTGTATTTAGACTCAACATTATCTTTAGGCTGAGCATTGTCTTCATGCTGGACAGGAGCTGGAATCACAACCTCTTCTTCTCCTGGTTCCGCAGTGGGTATGATTTCTCCAGTACCCATTAGCTTGATGGATTCACTAGGAGGCATTTCATCTAGCACATTTGGCAGATGCTCTCTTTGCGAGCTGTTCGTTTCATTGAACCGCACATCTACAGTTTCAACCACTTTATAAAGACTCTATAGGTGTGTGAATCCTTTCCGTAGCCAAGCATAATTCCTTCATGTGCTTTCGGTGCAAATTTTGAAGTTTGATGTGGATCCCATCCAACACCTAGCACCGAAGACTTTGAAATAACTTACATTTGGCTTCTTACCAGTGATTAGTTCATATGACGTATTCTTGAAGAACTTGTGAAGATATACTATATTGATGATGTGGCATGTAGTGTCAATAGCTTCAGGCCACCACTTGCGTGGTGTCTTGTATTCATCAAGCATGGTGCGTGCCATCTCAATGAGAGTCATGTTCTTGCGCTCCACGACACCATTCTATTGTGGCGTGTATGGAGTGGATAGCTCATGAGTGATGACAAGTACATCAAGTTAAGTGTTAAGCCCAGTGTTCTTGAACTCGGTGTCATTATTACTCCTAATGTGCTTGATCTTGACGCCATAGTTGGTCATGGCATGGTTGGCAAAACGTCTGAAGACATCCTGCACATCAGTCTTATACAGAATTATGTGCACCCAAGTATATCGAGAACAATCATCAACAATCACGAACCCATATAAGTGTGCAGAAGTAGTAAGGGTATAGTAGTGAGTATGGCCAAATAAGTCCATGTGTAGCAGCTCGAAGGGACGTGTAGTCGTCATGATTGTCTTCGAGGGATGCTTGGCCCTAGTCATCTTCCCTGCTTCACAGGCTCCACATAGATGATCCTTCTTGAACTTGACGCCCTCGATCCCAATGATGTGCTTCTTCTTCACAAGGGTGTGCAAGTTCCTCATGACAGCATGCCCTAGCCGTCGATACCAAAGCCAGCATTCTGAAGCTTTTGCTAGAAGACATGTGGCTAGTTGTGGTCCTGCTGAGAAATCTACCATGTACAAGTCATCTCTTTGATAACCTTCGAAGACTTGAGTTTTGTCAGAAGCCATTAGCACAAGGCAATGATATTTGCCAAAGATGACAATCAGATAAATATCACAGAGCATTGAGACTGACATTAGATTGAATCCAACGGATTCAACAAGCATCACTTTATCCATGCATCGATCCTTTGAGATTGCAACCCTACTGTCAGTGTCAAAACCGGCGGATCTCGGGTAGGGGGTCCCGAACTATGTGTCTAGGCGGATGGTAACAGGAGACAAGGGACACGATGTTTTTACCCAGGTTCGGGCCCTCTCGATGGAGGTAAAACCCTACTCCTGCTTGATTGATATTGATGATATGGGTAGTACAAGAGTAGATCTACCACGAGATCAAGGAGGCTAAACCCTAGAAGCTAGCCTATGGTATGATTGTTGTTCATCCTACGGACTAAAACCCTCCGGTTTATATAGACATTGGAGAGGGCTAGGGTTACACAGAGTCGGTTACAATGGTAGGAGATCTACATATCCGTATTGCCAAGCTTGCCTTCCACGCCAAGGAAAGTCCCATCTGGACATGGGACGAAGTCTTCAATCTTGTATCTTCATAATCTTGGAGTCCGGCCAATGATGATAGTTCGGCTATCCGGACACCCCCTAGTTCAGGACTCCCTTAGTAGCCCCTGAACCAGGCTTCAATGACGACGAGTCCGGCGCGCATATTGTCTTCGGCATAGCAAGGCGGGTTCCTCCTCCAAATAATTCATAGAAGATTGTGAAGGCCAGGATAGTGTCCAGCTCTGCAAAATAAATTCCACATACCACTGTAGAGAGAATGATATTTACACAAGTTCAATCTGCTGACGTATTTTGTGGCGTGACGTCACACCACAACCAAGCCTTTACTCGAATCTTTTTTATTATTCCACCTCAGCGCGTTTAGCGAAGCGGTTTCCATGGCACGTCTTGTCGAAGCAGAGATCGTGTCCCCTTATTCCGGGATTCTCATCAATACGGACGTGGGTAACCCAACCGCGCCATTGATTGTGGCGTTTGGGAGATAAGCGAGTTTTACCAGGCTGGTGGGGACGCATAGTTTCGTCCGCCCATATTTAAGGGGATAAGGATCCACCTTTTTACCTACGCCTTCTTCCTCCTTTGCTTATCTATCTCCGCGCACTCGAGCTCCAGCGCCCAAGTCCGCACATCTCACCTCAACCTTCTCCAACCATGTCCGGAGCAGGAGTCAAGTGGATGGCCTCCTCTGTTACGGAGGGGCACATCAAGAAGCTGCGCAGCGCCGGATATTTGTCCAGCGACATCGCGCACCGGCTCCCCGACGAGGGGCAGCTCATCCCTACCCCTGGGCCCCATGAGAGGGTGGTATTCCTTCCCCATTTCCTCCACGGACTGGGCTTCCCACTCCACCCCTTTGTCCGGGGGCTCATGTTCTACTACGGCCTGGATTTCCATGATCTGGCCCCGAATTTCATCCTCAACATCTCGGAGTTTATCGTCGTGTGCGAGGCCTTCCTCTGCATCCAGCCCCACTTCGGCTTGTGGCTAAAGACCTTCAATGTTAAGCCGAAGGTTGTGAAGGGCAGCCAAGTGGAGTGCGGAGGCGCCATGGTGGGCAAGATGCCCAATGTCACTTGGCTCGAGGGCGCCTTTGTGGAAACCATCAAAGGGTGGAAATCGGGGTGGTTCTACATCACTGAGCCGCGTGACCCTGAATGGGCAGCGGCCCCCGAATTCAGATCTGGCATCCCCATGCGGCTCACTTCCTGGAAAGAGAAGGGCCTGCTGTGGGGTAATTCGGAAGAGCTGACCGGACTTCAATACTATCTCCAAAACCCTGGTGAACAAGAAGCTCAAGCTTGTCAACGTAATCCAGGTCATGCTCATCCGCCGGATTCTCCCCTGCCAACAGCGGGACTTTAACTTGTGGGAGTTCAATCCGGCACAACACCAGACCTTGAGCGGGCTCTTCGACACTATGTACGAAGAGGCCTGGAGGGTGCTGTTCAAGGGCGCCGAGGCTCCCGCATCCGCTACCGAAGATCGCGGATTCAGCTCGCAGCGTCCGGCTGGCGAGGTAAGCCATGTTATCCTTTATGGGACACTTGCTTTTCATAGTTTGACTATATGTGGGATCTAAACTCCCAATACCTTTAACAGGCCTGGCAGGAGACGCCCGGACAGGTTAACTGTCCGGCTCCCCTTCCAGAAGACCCAGCGGATGCCCGTTTGACAGGGCTGCTGGTCCCGACGCCTTATGTGGTGCCGGAGAAGAAGGCTAAGAAAAAGGCCACGGGAACCCGGAGGAGTTCCTGGCGTCAGGTGTTATCGGATTCATCGTCCGATGACTCCAAGGCGGACTCCTCCCACGAGGACGAGGAGGAGAAAAAAGAGGCCTCTCCCCCAGCAGAGGGAGAGAAGAAGAGGAAGGCCTCCCCAACGGGGGAGGCCGAAGGGTCCAAGAAGGGAAGGACCCTTCCCCCGGACTGTTCCACCAACGCCGACGACGGCGACGAGGAATGGCCCTCAAGGGCCAAGCCCCTGGCGAGATCGTAAGTATCCGGACTCTTGAATAACTCATAATTTTCTTTTTGTCGCATAGCATCTTTTAACGCCGCATACAACCCTGTAGTCCGCCCAAGGACGATCTTCCCGCTTCGTCGAGCGGGTCCTTGGGTACGTCGGATGTGAATAGCACTTCACTTCCGGCCGCCTCCTCCCCCCGTGATGCCGACGACGCCGAGGTGGGTTCCCGGAAAGGGACCCACCAAGAGGAGGAGGCCCCGGAGTTGCCGCAGGGCAACCTCCCGGACTTTGGACCTGACTCCGCAACGGAACCTGCAGTGGTTCCGGAGTCCGGCGGGTGGCCCCTTCATAAGAAGGGCAAGACTGTGACGCCAGCGGCCTCCGTCCAACCGAAGGTGCCGGATAACTTGCTGGAGGCGCTCAACGGAGCTTCCATCGACGAGGAACACCGCACTGTCATGAGTGCGGTGATTCAGAAGGTTCAGCTCGCCAAAAGCGGGCTGACCAAAGCCTGCAACAGCCTTCTAACAGGCTTTGAGGTAAGAATTTTAAGATGTGTAAAATAGTACCGCATAGACAGTAGCCCATGATGCTCGGTTCGGTGTTCGGAAAGAAAAGCCGGACTGAGGATCTAAAAAGATATACGCAGGAGTCTTAACAAAAATATGTCAATATGGGAATGCAGGCTGCGCTGCTGACCTCTGTCGCACTGACTGCGGAGGTCAATGCCTTGAAGCAGAGCCTCGAGCGGTCCGAGAGCGAGCTCGGCCGTGCCAAGAAGCAGCTCGAGGACAAGGAAGGTGAGTAACACCTTATTAAAGTTGTACCTTACAGAAAATGATTTGGTTGCAAGAGGAATGACAAGGATAACGTGGGTACTCCAGGGGCTACGAACGAGGTGGCGACCCTGAAGGAGGCGGTGTCCGCGACCGAACGCAATGCGGCCGCGGAATGCGCCGGGCGAGAGAAGCAGGAGGCGCGGGTGGCGGAGGTACAGCAAGAGCTCCAGGCTCTCGTGGAAAAACACGAGAGTTTGGAGCGTGACTCGAAGACTCGAGAGTCCGAGCTTGCATCGGCTCTTGAGAGTGCCAAAGCCGCTAAGGCCGAAGCCCACAAGGCCCTCCAGGAAATCGAGGCATTGAAGAAGATAGCGGCGGGTAAGGCATTCTTCATGCAAAGCAAACATGTAAAAGTGAATTACCTGTTACTTACCCGAATTCGAAGCTCTCCAGGAGCATTCGCAGATCTGCCCCATAGCGTGTCCGATGCTGCCGCTTTCTATAGAGCCAAGGAGGGGAGCTCGACGGAGAAGGTGTTCTGGTCTTAGTATGCTGAGGCCGGACATCCGGTGCCCCTTAGCGACCAGCTGAAGCAGCTGGTCGAGCTCCACAAGGTGGCCGAACAGGCCATGAAGGGCCTTATAGTTCGGCTATGGCCCAAAGAGGCCATGCCTGGGAGCTACTTCGGCCTGGTGCGGCGGCTGGTGGATGCGTGTCCCTAGGTTGAAGTCATCAAGCACTCCGCCTGCATTGAAGGTGCCCGTCGGGCCCTTGCCCGTGCTAAAGTGCACTGGGGCAGGATGGATGCTGAGAAGCTTGTGACGGACGCGCCACCGCCGGGCAAGGAGTATCGCACACCCGAGATGTATTATAAGGGTGTCCTGAAGGGTGCCTGCATTATTGCGGGTGAGTGCTCCAAAGATGTAATATTTGAGTAGACTCGCATTTTGTTATCCTGTGAGCTGAAAACTTTGTTCATATGCGCTAAGCAACGCTTGTTAATTTAAAATATTACCTTATGTGCGGCCGTTTATCAAATCTGAGAGATGGCAAGTCGTCGGCTTCAGCCCCCATGCCACGAGTGCTGGGGTGTTCGGGATAAACTTGAGCGCTCTTGTTCCCATTTTTGGGTCCATCTAGGGAGGCGCTCAACACAACGAACGAGGCAACCGGACTTATAATGCTTGAACACTCTCACTTAGCCATAGAATTCTATATTTTAAATTTCGGCGAAGCCCCTAGTGTTCGGAAGGCCGAATTCGGGGCGCTATCCATGCCTGGGCCGAACAAAGCCGGTTCCTCGCTCTAAGCGGCATAAGTCTTTAGGGACTCGAAAAAACCTCTCGAACAGCGACCGGCTCTCGCCCCATCATGACGGTCAGTTTTAGCTTTCTCCACTGAGGTGCTCGCCCAGCTCAACTGGGGCACAATCGCAGTGGTTCTCCCAGCGCCACCTTAGCCGATATAACGGAATGTAAGGTACCAAAACATGGGAGCCGGGCAAACCCAACTATTGACCCAAGACATGATTCGGAGCCGATGCATATAATGCTATAAGTTCGGGGTGCCGCACTTGTGAAAGTGTTCGGACATATCACACCATGATGTGGGGAACTGAAGCCCCTGTTGTATTTAGCCGTACCAAAGTGTACGGATGCAACATGTCATAAATGAACATATGTATAAGAAAGGAATGCAATTATAGGCAAAAAGCGATGCATTGTTTATTCAAAAAATACTGCCATGAATGCAGAACGATACAAATAGTGCGATAAGCAATGGGTGGAACTATTTAGCATGTCCCCTTCCAGGGGTAGGCTGTGGAATGGTGTATAAAACAGGTATAATGCTCGTAATGGAGACCACCTAGATACTCGTCGTGGCCTTTCTCCTTCCTTGGCTGTTGTATCGTGAGTCCAGCGGGTCTGCTGCTGGACAGGGCCTCTGGTAAACGGAGTCCTGAGGAAAAAGAAAGAAAGATGATGACCTATTTGGGAGCCCCTGGTGTGGTTGAGCCGCACTCTGGGCCTGCCGTGGTCGTGCCCCTCCCCCTTTGCCCATGGTATTTCCAGAGCATAGTGATGTACGCGGGGTACTGGTTTTGCAATTTTGCAAGGGCTAGGGTTGGGGGCGCATTGCTACGCGTGCTCGGAACGTGCCAGGTGGTCTTGTTGTAGGTTACTCTGGGCGCGCTTGACGATGTCCGGTCGCTTAGCAGTCGGACTCGAGAGTTGCCTTAAGAGGCTGCTCTGCACTTCTGCCGCGAGAGCCGCTGTATGCTCCTCCGTTCGGAGGGAGCGTTCAGTGTTTCCGTTGACCGTGATGACTCCTCGAGGGCCTGGCATCTTGAGCTTGAGGTATGCGTAGTGCAGCACCGCATTGAACTTTGCAAACGCGGTTCGTCCGAGCAGTGCATGATAGCCGCTGCGGAACGGAACTATGTCGAAGATTAACTCCTCGCTTCGGAAGTTATCCGGGGATCTGAAGACCACTTCCAGTGTAACTGAGCCTGTACAATTGGCCTCTACACCTGGTATGACGCCTTTGAAGGTCATCTTTGTGGGTTTAATCCTTGAGGGGTCTATGCCCATCTTGCACACTGTATCCTGGTAAAGCAGGTTCAGGCTGCTATCGCCGTCCATCAGGACTCTAGTGAGGTGAAACCCATCGATGATTAGGTCTAGAACCAATGCGGCGAGCCCGCCATGGCGGATGCTGGTGGGGTGGTCCCTTTGATCAAAAGTGATCGGGCAGGAGGACCATGGGTTGAACTTTGGGGCGACTGGCTCCATCGCGTATACGTCCCTGAGTGCACGCTTCCGCTCCCTTTTGGGTATGTGGGTTGCGTATATCATGTTCACAGTCCGCACTTGTGGGGGGAAACCCTTCTGTCCTCTATTGTTCGGTGGCCGGGTCTCTTCCTCGTCATCGCTATGCAGCCCCTTGTCATTGTTTTCGGCAATTAACTTGCCTGCCTGCTTGAATACCCAATAGTCCCTGTTGGTGTGATTAGCTGGCTTTTCGGGGGTGCCGTGTATCTGGCACGAGCGGTCGAGTATTCGGTCCAAATTGGATGGACCCGGAGTAGTTCTTTTGAATGGCTTTTTCTGCTGACCGGGTTTGGAGCCTCTGAATCCGGCGTTGACTGCCGTATCCTCAGTATTATCGCCGTTAATGCGGCGTTTGTGCTTGTTGCGACGTGACCTGCCATTGCGGTCCTTGGTATCCGGACTGCCAGGATTTTTGTTGAGGTTGTTACTGCGGGCTAGCCAGCTGTCCTCTCCCGCGCAGAAGCGGGTCATGAGTGATGTGAGGACTGCCATGGATTTCGGCTTTTCCTGTCCTAGGTGCCGGGCAAGCCATTCGTCGCGGATGTTGTGTTTGAAAGCTGCGAGGGCCTCCGCATCCGGACAGTCGACGATTTGATTTTTCTTGGTTAAGAACCGTGTCCAGAATTGTCTGGCCGATTCGTCTGACTGCTGAATTATGTGGCTTAGGTCATTAGCATCTGGTGGTCGCACATATGTGCCCTGTAAGTTATCAAGGAATGCGGCTTCCAGGTCCTCCCAACACCCAATTGATTCTGCTGGCAAGCTGTTAAGCCAATGCCGAGCTGGTCCTTTAAGCTTGAGTGGGAGGTATTTGATGGCGTGAAGATCATCGCCGCGGGCCATGTGGATATGAAGGAGATAGTCTTCGATCCAAACCACGGGGTCTGTTGTGCCATCGTAGGATTCAATGGTCACGGGTTTGAACCCTTCGGGGATTTGATGATCCATTACTTCATCTGTGAAGCATAGTGGGTGTGCGGTGCCTCTGTATTGGGCTATATCACGACGTAGCTTAAGCGAGCTTTGTCTACTGTGTTCGGCCCGGCCGGAATTGCTGTATCCGGTGCGACGGTTGTCGTCGCGTATCGTGGGGTGCCCACGCAATCCATAGATCGATCTTGATTGTCTTGCCTTATCCTCCAATATGTCTCGCAAGTCCGGCGCATTCCCCCGTGGCTTTGTACTTTTCGAGCGATGCCGGGGTTTGGCTTTAGTGGAAGGCCTAGAGGCCTCTCTGTCGCGGCCACGAGGTGGCCTGTCGGCTGTATTGTGCGCTGGTGATGTAGGTTTATATGCTTCCTCCTCTAATCGGGGCAGCAGCTTGCGTTTGGGGTAGCTTTTGGAGGGGCGTTTGAGTTCATACTCTTCGGCCGCAAGGACCTCGGTCCATCTGTCGGCTAGCAGATCTTGATCAGCTCTAAGCTGTTGCTGCTTTTTCTTGAGGCTACTTGCCGTGGCCATAAGCCTGCGTTTAAAACGCTCTTTTTCAACGGGATCCTCAGGCACGACGAATTCGTCGGCGTCGAGGCTTGCCTCGTCTCCGGAGGGAGGCATGTAATTATCGTCCTCTACCTCTTTGTCGGCCGCTCTCTCATGAGGGCTGGCTTTTTCATCCTCCTGTGCTGAATCTTGCTGGAGGGGGTTATCTTCGGCACTGTCCGGGGTGTTATTATCTCCGGTGCCGGAATCTCCATTCTTGCTGTGGCGGGATTTAGAGCGGCGCCGCTGACGCCGGCGCTTAGGCTGTTTCTTGGAGGGGTCTTCCTCCACTGTTCCCTCGCCATTCCCATCCTTTGGGATGTCCACCATGTATATGTCGTATGATGAGGTGGCTTTCTAGTGCCCGGTAGGCGCTGGTTCCTGGTCTTCTCCGGCATCGTCGTTCATACCGTCGATGTCTTCGGAGTCGAAGTCTAGCATGTCGGTTAAGTCGTCGACAGTGGCTACGTAGTGGGTGGTGGGTGGGCTTTGAATTTCTTTGTCGTCTGCATCCCAACCGTCCTGGCCATAATTCGGCCAAGGCTCTCCTGACAAAGAGAGGCACTTTAGCGAATTCAGGATGTCGCCAAAAGGCGAGCGCTAAAAGATGTCCGTAGCGATGAACTCCATGATCGGCGCCCAATCGGATTCGATTGGTAGGGGCGCGGGAGGTTCGGAGTCCGGCGAGGAGTCCGGCACCTCGGAGTCACAAGCTTCACAAGGGACAGGGCTGGTATTCGGCTCCATCGCCGTAGAGGTAGCAACCCCCGAGGCGGTGTCTAGCCACCCATCCTCGATCGGCGCAGCTGGCTCCGAGTTAAGGGTCGGAGCAGACTCTTGTGCGGCCTCCAGGGCACCGTCCGGCAGCAGAGCTAGATCATGCCCATCGTGACAGTGCGGCGCGCTCGGCTGTGGCTCGAATCCGTCGAAGATCAAGTCTCCGTGGATGTCGGCCGTGAAGTTCAAACTTCCAAATCTGACCTTATGGCCAGGGCCGTAGCTTTCAATCTGCTCCAGATGGCCAAGTGAATCGGCCCGCAGTGCAAAGCCGCCGAATACGAAGATCTGTCCGGGGAGAAAAGTCTCACCCTGGACCGCGTTGTTGTTGATGATCGAAGGAGCCATCGGGCCTATAGGTGACGACACAGAGGAACTCTCAATAAAAGCACCAATGTCGGTGTCAAAACCGGCGGATCTCGGGTAGGGGGTCCCAAACTGTGCGTCTAGGCAGATGGTAACAGGAGACAAGGGACACGATGTTTTTACCCAGGTTCGGGCCCTCTTGATGGAGGTAAAACCCTACTCCTGCTTGATTGATATAGATGATATGGATAGTACAAGAGTAGATCTACCACGAGATCAAGGAGGCTAAACCCTAGAAGCTAGCCTATGGTATGATTTTTGTTCGTCCTACGGACTAAAACCCTCCGGTTTATATAGACACCGGAGAGGGCTAGGGTTACACAGAGTCGGTTACAATGGTAGGAGATCTACATATCCGTATTGCCAAGCTTGCCTTCCACACCAAGGAAAGTCCCATCCGGACACGGGACGAAGTCTTCAATCTTGTATCTTCATAATCTTGGAGTCCGGCCAATGATGATAGTTCGGCTATCCGGACACCCCCTAGTCCAGGACTCGCTCACCTACCTAGACCCAATACCTTGCTTTTATAAGTATCAGCAAATGTGATATGACTATGGGTGGATGGCCGAAGAGTTGAGTCCATAAGTAAGCTTCGATCACCAGTCATATGAATGGTACAACCACTGTCCAGGATCCATTCAGTAGCTTTCGAAAGTGTACCCTACAGTACAGTTAGTGGGATAGGCTTCACCAAGACAATTGTGAAGTACAAACATTTAACGACAAACAATAAATGGTGATCATCAAGAAATCCATGGATGAAATAAATGGTAAGACCATTTGGGCATTTTAACTTGCGCCCCACAAGTTTACTCAGGTCTCCAACATTGTCTTCAGAACCCAATGCATTTTTGCCGGAGACCTGTCCCTGCAAGATGTCACGCCCAATATGCGACCCTATCCAACAGGAACTCGAAGGTCCCACCAAGGATAGACCTGCATATTGAAACGCTTTTGCAAGGTGGATATCATTACATCAACATTACTTAAGACATACAATGCCACACGAATACAACATCATCTTACATAAGAGCATCATCCGACTATGGATGAAACACAAACAGAAACTCAAACGACATCCACCCTGCTAGCCCAGGCTGCCGACCTAGAACCTATCCCCTGATCGAAGATGAAGCAGAAGAAGAACTCCAAAACAAGCAAACATCGCTCTCACGTCAAGATCATCGCATAACCTGTACCTGCAACTGTTGTTGTAGTAATCTGTGAGCCACGAGGACTCAGCAATCCCATTACCATGGGTATCAAGACTAGCAAATCTTAATGGGAAAGGAAGGGGTAAAATGGTGAGGTTGCAGCAGCGACTAAGCATATATGGTGGCTAACATACGCAAATAAGAGCGAGAAGAGAACAAGCGGAACGGTCGTCAACTAGCAATGATCAAGAAGTGATCCTGAACTCCTACTTACGTCAAACATAACCCAGAAACCGTGTTCACTTCCCGGACTCCACCGAGAAGAGACCATCACGGCTACGCACGAGGTTGACGCATTTTAATTCGGATCTGGTGTCAAGTTATCTACAACCGGACATTAACAAATTCCCATCTGCCACATAACCGCGGGCATGGCTCTCGAAAGTTTATACCCTGCAGGGGTGTCCCAACTTAGCCCATGATAATCTCTCGCGATCAACGAAGGATATTCCTTCTCCAAGGAAGGCCCGATCAGTCTCGGAATCCCGGTTTACAAGACATTTCGACAATGGTAAAACAAGACCAGCAAGACCGCTCGATGCGCCGACATCCCGATAGGATCTGCACATATCTCGTTCTCAGGGCAACACCGGATAAGCTAAGAGTACAGGTAGCGACGTAACCCAAGTTGCCAAGGGATGGTCCCGCACGGTGCTCTAGTTTGGACCAACACTTAGACAAGCATTGGCCCCGGGGGGGGGGGGGGGGGGGGGCTATAATAAAGATGACCCTCGAGAGAGCGACTCCCAAGGGAAAAGTAGGTGGTGGTGAGGCAAATGGTAAAACCAAGGTTGGGCCTTGCTGGAGGAGTTTTATTCAAAGCGAACTGTCAAGGGGGTCCCATAAATCACCCGATCACGTTAGGAACGCAAAATCCGAGAACATAACACCGGTATGACGGAAACTAGGGCGGCAAGAGTGGAACAAAACACTAGGCATAAGGCCGAGCCTTCCACCCTTTACCAAGTATATAGATGCATTAATAATATAAGAGATATTGTGATATCCCAACATAACCCTGTCCACCATGGAGCAATCTTCAACTTCACCTGCAACTAACAACGCTATAAGAGGGCTTTGCAAAGTGGTAACATAGCCAAGCAATGGTTTGCTAGGAAGGGTGTCAAAGGTTAGAGGTTCATGGCAATTTGAGGAGGCTCGAAGAACAAGTGATAGGTAATGCAGCATAGCGATAGAACGAAGCAACTAGCATAGCAATGATAGTAGTGAGATCCAGGGTAGCGGTCATCTTGCCTGAAATCCCGCTAGGAAGAAGAACGAGTCCATGAAGAAGATGAAGCCACGAAGACGAACCAAGCGTAGATGAACGAATCCTCACGATCGCAACGAAACGGGAACTATCGAGAAGAAGCACACAACATAGTAAACACACCACATGTAGACAAGACATGATGCACAACCAAGCATGATGCATGACAAAGCTAGATGAAGCTACTCATGGCAAGAGACGATGCAAACAAGAACAACACATCAAGGCAAGTTTAAATGAGGCCGGAAACAACATATAACAAATCCAGTAAGTCCCCATATGCAAATTTAGAAATTGATCTAGAACTGAACAAACCTTAAGTTGGAGTTGTTAAACAGCAAGTTAAGATGCACCAAGATGATCTACACGAGATTCTAGTCAAGTTACATATAAAGTTCATTTAATTCGGAGCTACGACCTAGAAGATATGAGCAAAACAAGTTAAACATGAAATTGATGCAAAATGCATACAAACATCAATAAAACACACCAAAACAAGGATGCAACATGGTAATATGAAACTACATGCAAAATCAAGCAAGTTTCATATAGAGCACACTCAAAACGAAGCAACGGTTCAACACACACACACAATACAAGATATGACAACAATCTGTCCAAAACAGCAACTAGGCATATTGCAAGCATCAAAACAACATGCTACAGCATCTCAACGTAATAACAAAAGGCATGGGCATGAAGTACAGGTAAAGCATGACAAAACATGAACACTGAGCTATCTCCAGAAACAACTAGAACATGCTCAAAAAGACATGGAAAGATTGCAAATAATAAGAGTTTCAGGCTTGGCAGAAATAACATCAGGTTGCAATGTTTAGAGCTATCAAACAACATGTTACAGGAACTTATCATGGCAAACAAAGGCATGGCATGAATCTACTAATCACATAGAACAAAAGTCCCTTACTGACCATGAGCCAAAAAGGATCAGAAGATATGATGGCACCCACGTAAACATGGCAAGTTATAAGACAGATTCATACATGGCAGGAACAACAATAAGTAGGCATGTTGGTGAGCTTGAACCACTCATCACAGAGCAAGACATGGCATGATAAGGCAACCAACACTAAGAATACATGTTTATGAATCTAAGTATGGCAAGAGCAAGTTCATAGGGTACATGGATCACTAGAAAAGCACATGGGCAAAACTGAACTTCATGTTAACAGGTTGACAGCAACATTATTTAGCAAGTTTGGAGCAAGATTACAATAATCTACAGCAGGCTATAAATGCAATTAGGGGCATGAATGGATGGAGCATGACATGTATAACAAAACATCCTTAGTGAACATCTCCAGATTATGCATCGTATGACTTGTAGCAGCAGGTTTATATAGCAACAAAATATCACAGAATCAGTCAGGAAAACAGCAACAACAAGTACACTACTTAAAAAGCTTGATGCACTCACTACACAACTCAAAAAAATACATGGATGGCTCCACTGGAAAGATGGCATGACATAGATCAAAATACATGTAGACATCAACCTCATAGGATGCACACATCAAACATGGCAAAAATGACAAATGAGCATGTTCTGTTAAGAATCTGAAAGTAACATCACATAGCCCTCTTCCAATAGCATTTCGGGCATCAAGATGAGCACAAATGAAAATGATGCAATGAGATGAAATGAAATACTCGTCGAGGCGAACAATTTGACATATTACACGCATGAAACGGAGCAGTATGCAGCAAGTTATGATGCGTTGAACATGGCATGATAATGCAAAAATTCGGGGACTTAGTGGAATTATACCCTCGCGAAGAAAGTCAACGGCCGGATCGGGATCTCGCCGGAGACGAGGTTGACAACGGCTGGGGCTTGCCGGAGCGCGGGGGGAGACGCCGGCGTGGTCGGGGAAGGCTGGAGGGAGTTGGGGCCGGCCGGATCCGGGAGGGGGTGGTCTTCTCCGGCCGGATCCTGCCGGATCTGGCGCGGGGCAGTGAGGGATGCGCGGGCGGCGAGTGAGCTCAGTGAGGCGGGACGGCGGCAGGCTCCCGAGCGGCGGGGAGGCCGGGCGCAGGGCGCGGCGGCGCTCGGGAGGAGCGGGAGGCGCGGTCGGGCCGCGGGGCTAGCCGGGGCTAGGTGTGGCGGCGTGCCGCGGCGGAGGCGGCGGCCGACGGCGAGGTCGCCGGCGGGGAGCGACCGGGCGGCGGAGGCGCGGGGACCCCGAGCGTCGGCGGTGGGGCGCTCGGGCCTGCGGGGCGCGGCGGCGGGCACGGTCGGGCTCGCGCGGGCCCGCGATGGGCTCGGCGGGCCGCGGCCGCAGGGACGACGGCGGCGGACAGGTGGCGGCTCCGGATTGGGTAGGACGGCGGCGGACATGTCCGGGCGGCGGGGGAGATGTGTCCGGCGGCGCAGAGGAAGAGGAGGCTAGGGTTTGTACCGTGAATTTCGGGGGAGGAGACTTATTTATAGATAGAGGGAGCTAGGAGTGTCCAAATGGAGTGCGGTTTTGGGCCACTTTGGCGGGGGTGTTGGGCTGCAAACAAAAGAGGCCTTTGCGGTTACCCGGTTAACCGTTGGAGTATCAAACGACCTCCAAATGGCACGAAACTTGACAGGCGGTCTACCGGTGCTATGCCAAGGCCGCTTGGCAAACCTCGGTCCATTCCGAGAAAGTTTAACACCCGCACACGAAAAGAGGCAAAAGGGGTACGCCGGAGGACTAGGAGTGCCGGATTGCAAAACGGACAACGGGGAAAATGCTCGGATGCATGAAAGGAACGCGTATGCAAAATGAGATGCACATGATGACATGATATGAAATGCAGATGATGACATGGCAAAATGCAACACGCAAGCACAATGACATGGCAACGGCGGTGAATAACTGGCAGACAACTGGCGTATCGAATCCGGGGCGTTACAACACTCCTCCACTAACAAGAGATCTCGTCCCGAGATCTTAGGACCGAGACGGGGGAGAAAAAAAGGATGATGTGAAACAAGAACTCCAGAGAAGAAGCAAAGAATTGAGAGCACTCGAGAAGAAGAGAGGAACGATGAGAATGACGAGAATCGAAAGCTCACGGAATCAGATGGACTATGAAACCACTCGGTTAGAATGAGATAAGAAATGACTAAGACTAAAAGGATTTAGGTAGCACTCCGGCTGAAAAAGTAAGGATTAGAACACGAGCTTCACAAGATGAAATGATACTTGCTGAAGACATGACACAAAACCTCCGGAAAGAATTGAAAGAGTTGAATGAAAAGAACGGAGAAGAAAATGACAACTTGTGCCACGAATGAAATAGAAAGCAACCTTAGAAGAAAAGATTGATCAGAGTTGTTGAGAAAATCAACAACGAAAAGAATTGCTTGTTATGGACTTATGGATAACATCTCAAAATTATGAGGTGATCTCCGACCACAAGCGGAAATGATTGGATAGCTGAGAAGAACAAAAAAAATGCAAAACTCCGCTTCAAAGAACACAGAGAATTAATTGCACTTCGAGATGCAAGAAGAAAAGATACTTGAATTGCTCCAACAAGAATCTTGATGAGTTCTTGAAGAAAGAATTAAATCGTGACGAGCCACCGTGAAGAACTCCGGTAAAAAAAGGATGATGAGATAGAATGGAGGAAGAAAGAATAAGATGAGCCTTGCAGTGATTTAGATGGGTGTTCCGACGAAATGGCCGAGGAAATTTGAACTCCGGAAAAGAAAAGATGAAAACACTTGGAACTAGAATTTATTCATCAAGAACAAACTCCGAAGGAAGGGATTACTCACTTGGATGAAATAAGAATAAGATTTATTGTATGTTTATCCTTCATCAAATTAAATTGATGACAAGCAATGGATTTTGCATAGTACTTATTCTTGTCGAAAAATGATTAAGCGGAAATATAGCACAAAACTTGAGAAAGTCTTCATGAACGACCGATAGGATTCGAAAGAACAAATGGATTAAAATGATAATCAAGGAAAAAGAATCTTGAATGAACCACCGTAAGAATTTGGAAATGACTGATGAAAGAGAATGCATCACTGGGAAGAATTAGAAGAACCAATATGCTAGAGGGGATTTAGATGCAAAAGAACGAAGAGATAATGAGCTGATTAAAGAGCACTTGAATGAAGCGCCGGGATAATTTGAAAACGGTAACTGAAATGATGGCCTCCGGTGAAAAGAAATGGAAAAATAACTCCTGACATACTCTGGATGGGTAAGAAAGGAATATCTGGCAAATGGAATAATTCGAGAGGACGACATGAAGCTAGAACCATGAAACTTCGGGAGAAGAAACAAGATTTAGAGGAAAAACTCTTCTTCGGTCTTCAAAAGACGACGAAAAACACCACCAATATTACTGAGATACTCCGGGAGAATGAGAATCGAAGAGGTTGAGCCAACAATGAAAAGAATTTGAAATCGATCTTGGAAAATATCTGACTGATGAAATTCATACTTACGTCAAACTTCGAAAAGGATTTGAGAATAACTCCGAGAAATTAGAAGAGTCAGGTAAGATCCTGGGAAAAGACATGTGGGTTAGGGCCCACTAAAAGAAAAACACCATTGAAAAGGATTGTTGAAAAGATAGATGATGCACCGGAATGATTGAAATATTTGAATGAGGCAACAACCTCGAATTAATTCGAACATAGACGAATCTCCTGAGATGTCTTGAGCACTCCGGAAGGATAATCTGGCGAGAGGCAAATGAGCAAGGAGAACACTTGAGCCGAGGGAAAGAATATGATCTACCGAAAACTTGAATTGAATCCACCAGAGAAGAAAAAGAGATGAAGAATGACGAACGAGACGAGAATTCACCGGTTGAAATAATTGAGGGAAAACTGAAGAGGCTCCACACGAATGAAATTGATGGTCGAAAAAGACTCAAGCTCCGGGAAGAAAAGGGGGTGGGAGGGCGGGAAAAACAAAGACAACTTGGAAGGGGAAACCGACGAATATCTTGAAGAGAAAACACCGGTTGAAATCATAGAGGAAGGAAAACAAAGACTTCGCACGAGTAGGAGGATACTCGATTACGGACTCTGGTTCCGAGGAGAAAAAGGGGAGGGCGGGTGGGAAAAATAAAACAACTGAGGATTGAACTCAAAGATGAAGAGGCTCGAGTCAACTTGACGAGAAATGCACCGGATGAAAAGAGCTGAGAACCAACGAATGGAAAACTAACTGCGTGAACCTAAAAAAAATTTGAAGGGGAAGAGGAGTAATTCAAAACACCTACGTCAAGATTCCTCACCAGAGCGACGGAGGGGCTGAGGAGTAAAAAGAATTCTGTGAGCCACAAGGACTCAGCAATCCCATTACCATGGGTATCAAGACTAGCAAAGCTTAATGGGAAAGGAAGGGGTAAAATGGTGAGGTTGCAGCAACGACTAAGCATATATGGTGGCTAACATACGCAAATAAGAGCGAGAAGAGAACAAGCGGAACGGTCGTCAACTAGCAATGATCAAGAAGTGATCTTGAACTCCTACTTACGTCAAACATAACCCAGAAACCGTTTTCACTTCCCGGAATCCGCCGAGAAGAGACCATCACGGCTATGCACGCGGTTGACGCATTTTAATTCGGATCTGGTGTCAAGTTATCTACAACCGAACATTAACAAATTCCCATCTGCCACATAACCACGGGCACGGCTCTCGAAAGTTTATACCCTGCAGGGGTGTCCCAACTTAGCCCATGATAATCTCTCGCGATCAACGAAGGATATTCCTTCTCCCAGGAAGACCCGATCAGTCTCGGAATCCCGGTTTACAAGACATTTCGATAATGGTAAAACAAGACCAGCAAGACCGCCCGATGCACCGACATCCCGATAGGAGCTGCACATATCTCGTTCTCAGGGCAACACCGGATAAGCTAAGCGTACAGGTACCGACGTAACCCAAGTTGCCAAGGGATGGTCCCGCACGGTGCTCGGTTGGACCAACACTTAGACAAGCATTGGCCCCCGGGGGGGGGGGGGGGGCTATAATAAAGATGACCCTCGAGAGAGCGACTCCCAAGGGAAAAGTAGGTGGTGGTGAGGCAAATGGTAAAACCAAGGTTGGGCCTTGCTGGAGGAGTTTTATTCAAAGCAAACTGTCAAGGGGGTCCCATAAATCACCCGACCGCGTTAGGAACGCAAAATCCAGGAACATAACACTGGCATGACGGAAACTAGGGCGGCAAGAGTGGAACAAAACACTAGGCATAAGGCCGAGCCTTCCACCCTCTACCAAGTATATAAATGCATTAACAATATAAGAGATATTGTGATATCCCAACATAACCCTGTCCACCATGGAGCAATCTTCAACTTCACCTGCAACTAACAACGCTATAAGAGGGGCTGAGCAAAGCAGTAACATAGCCAAGCAATGGTTTGCTAGGAAGGGTGTCAAAGGTTAGAGGTTCATGGCAATTTGGGGAGGCTTGAAGAACAAGTGATAGGTAACGCAACATAGCGATAGAACGAAGCAACTAGCATAGCAATGATAGTAGTGAGATCCAGGGTAGCGGTCATCTTGCCTGAAATCCCGCTAGGAAGAAGAACGAGTCCATGAAGAAGATGAAGCCACGAAGACGAACCAAGCGTAGACGAACGAATCCTCACGATCGCAACGAAACGGGAACTATCGAGAAGAAGCACACAACATAGTAAACACACCACACATAGACAAGACATGATGCACAACCAAGCATGATGCATGAAAAAGCTAGATGAAGCTACTCATGGCAAGAGACGATGCAAACGAGAACAACACATCAAGGCAAGGTTAAATGAGGCCGGAAACAACATATAACAAATCCGGTAAGTCCCCATATGCAAATTTAGAAATTGGTCCAGAACTGAACAAACCTTAAGTTGGAGTTATTAAACAGCAAGTTAAGATGCACCAAGATGATCTACACGAGATTCTAGTCAAGTTACATATAAAGTTCATTTAATTCGGAGCTACGGCCTAGAAGATATGAGCAAAACAAGTTAAACATGAAATTGATGCAAAATGCATACAAACATCAAGCAAACACACCAAAACAAGGATGCAACATGGTAATATGAAACTACATGCAAAATCAAGCAAGTTTCATATAGAGCACACTCAAAACGAAGCAACGGTTCAACACACACACTATACAAGATATGACAACAATCTGTCCAAAACAGCAACTAGGCATATTGCAAGCATCAAAACAACATGCTACAGCATCTCAACGTAATAACAAAAGGCATGGGCATGAAGTACAGGTAAAGCATGACAAAACATGAACACTGAGCTATCTCCAGAAACAACTAGAACATGCTCAAAAAGATATGGAAAGATTGCAAATAACAAGAGTTTCAGGCTTGGCAGAAATAACATCAGGTTGCAATGTTTAGAGCTATCAAACAACATGTTACAGGAACTTATCATGGCAAACAAAGGCATGGCATGAATCTACTAATCACATAGAACAAAAGTCCCTTACTGACCATGAGCCAAAAAGGATCAGAAGATATGATGGCACCCACGTAAACATGGCAAGTTATAAGACAGATTCATACATGGCAGGAACAACAATAAGTAGGCATGTTGGTGAGCTTGAACCACTCATCACAGAGCAAGACATGGCATGGTAAGGCAACCAACACTAAGAATACATGTTTATGAATCTAAGCATGGCAAGAGCAAGTTCATAGGGTACATGGATCACTAGAAAAGCACATGGGCAAAACTAAACTTCATGTTAACAGGTTGACAGCAACATTATTTAGCAAGTTTAGAGCAAGATTACAACAATCTACAGCAGGCTATAAATGCAACCAGGGGCATGAATGGATAGATCATGACATGTATAACAAAACATCCTTAGTGAACATCTCCAGATTATGCATCGTATGACTTGTAGCAGCAGGTTTATATAGCAACAAAATATCACAGAATCAGTCAGGAAAACAGCAACAACAAGTACATTACTTAACAAGCTTGATGCACTCACTACACAACTCACAAAAATACATGGATGGCTCCACTGGAAAGATGGCATGACATAGATCAAAATACATGTAGACATCAACCTCATAGGATGCACACATCAAACATGGCAAAAATGACAAATGAGCATGTCCTGTTAAGAATCTGGAACTAACATCACATAGCCCTCTTCCAACAGCATTTCGGGCATCAAGATGAGCACAAATGAAAATGATGCAATGAGGTGACATGAAGTACTCCTCGAGACGAACAATTTGACATATTACACGCACGAAACGGAGCAGTATGCAGCAAGTTATGATGCGTTGAACATGGCATGATAATTCAAAAATTTGGGGACTTAGTGGAATTATACCCTCGCGAAGAAAGTCAACGGCCGGATCGGGATCTCGCCGGAGACGAGGTTGACGGCGGCTGGGGCTTGCCGGAGCGTGGGGGGAGATGCCGGCGTGGTCGGGGAAGGCCGGAGGGAGTTGGGGCCGGCCGGATCCGGGCGGGGGTGGTCTCCTCCGGCCGGATCCCGCCGGATCTGGCGCGGGGCGGCGAGGGATGCACGGGCGGTGAGGGAGCTTGGTGAGGCGGGACGGCGGTGGGCTCCCGGGCGCAGGGCGCGGCGGCGCTCGGGAGGAGCGGGAGGCGCGGTCGGCCCGCGGGGCTAGCCGGGGATAGGCGCGGCGGCGTGCCGCGGCGGAGGCGGCGGCCGACGGTGAGGTCGCCGGCGGGGAGCGACCGGGCGGCGGAGGCGCGGGGACCCCGAGCATCGGCGGTGGGGCGCTCGGGCCCGCGGGGCGCGGCGGCGGGCACAGTCGGGCTCGCGCGGGCCCGCGATGGGCTCGGCGGGCCGCGACCGCGGGGACGATGGCGGCGGTCAGGTGGCGGCTCCGGAATGGGCAGGATGGCGGCGGAGATGTCCGGGCGGGGGGGGGGGGGGGAGATGTGTCCGGCGGCGCAGAGGAAGAGGAGGCTAGGGTTTGTACCGCGAATTTCGGGGGAGGAGACTTATTTATAGATAGAGGGAGCTAGGAGTGTCCAAATGGAGTGCGGTTTTCGCCAAACGATCGTGATCGAACGACCGACATCATGGAGGGGAGTTTTCTGGGTTTTGGGCCACTTTGGTGGGGGTGTTGGGCTGCAAACAAAAGAGGCCTTTGCGGTTACCCGGTTAACCGTTGGAGTATCAAACGACCTCCAAATGGCACGAAACTTGACAGGCGGTCTACCGGTGCTATACCAAGGCCGCTTGGCAAACCTCGGTCCATTCCGAGAAAGTTTAACACCTGCACACGAAAAGAGGCAAAAGGGGAACACCGGAGGACATAGGAGTGCCGGATTGCAAAACGGACAACGGGGAAAATGCTTGGATGCAAGAAACGAACACGTATGCAAAATGAGATGCACATGATGACATGATATGAAATGCAGATGATGACATGGCAAAATGCAACACGCAAGCACAATGACATGGCAACGGCGGCGAATAACTGGCAGACAACTGGCGCATCGAATCCGGGGCGTTACACAAGAGAAGTCAGTTCTTCTTAACCACCCACATCTGAAGGGGTGGTTTAGAAGTAATAAGTCTAAGTGCAACATCTCATAATTTTTGCTTTGAAGCCCTATCAAATAGCTTCACGGGAGGTATACAGTACTCAAATGAATGAGCAAAAAATTATTCGATTTGGAAACATAATGGTTTGAAGAGTAATGCTCATATTCATGAGTTTGATCATTGTTGCCCTGTGAAACATTGGCGTTAGGATGACCATACGTGGTCCTCTGTCTGTATGAAGACTTTGGACCATTTGAAGCCTTTGGTCTAGGGTTTGTATTCTTCCCAGGTGGTGTCATGATGACATTCACAGGAAGCTTTTCAAGAAGACTTTTGGGAACCCAGATCTTCTTCATAGGAGAACCATTCCTGTAGTTAGTTCCAATAAACCTGGCACACACTTTACCATTTTAATTTTTGAATAGTTTATAGTTTGAGTCAAATGACTCATCAACGATGATGTTTTTAGCACAGTTATAGCCAGATAATGTGGATGGATCCACTGGAGGTTCCTATGTAGCAACCCATGTGGTTTGGGGGTACTACTCAGGTGTCCAGTAAGAGCCATCAACATTCATGTTTCTTTCAAAACCAACACCCTCTTTCCTAGGGTTTCGGTTCAAGATCTGCTTCTTGAGGACATCGCAAAGGGTTTGGTGCCCTTTGAGGCTTTTGTACATGCCTGTTTCTAGCAATGTCTTCAACCTAGCATTTTCATCAGCAATAGTAGCGGTCTGTCAGACAAGGGGTTAGTTACCACATCAGTAGTTGAAGATATTGCATTGTCTAAAGCATTTGAACATTCAACAGAAGAAGTAGCATTATCACGCTCAAGGCATTTTAAGCAAGGTGGCACAAAACTCTTTCTGAGCGGTACCGATCTGTTGAGCAAGAAGTGAATTGTTTTCAGTTCGAAGATCAGCATGAGACACTCTCAGTTTCTCTAGATCTTGCTTCCTCTAAAGATAATTATATGAAATCTACTCATGATCAGCTGAGAGAGTATCATAACTACCTTGAAGTTCATCAAACAACATTTGAAGACGTCTAATGTCTTTAGATTGTGTTTGACCGCAATCCATTTCTTCGTTCAACAGATCATTACTCTTATCTAACAATTTTTGAAGCTTTTCTAAAGCAGATTGTTACCTAGTAGCAATTTTTGAAGGAAATATGCCCTAGAGGCAATAACAAAGTTGTTATTTTATATTATATTTCCTTATTCATGATAAAGGTTTATTATTCATGCTAGAATCGTATTGGTCACAAACTTAAATACATGTGTGAATACATAAACAAATACTGTCTCCCTAGTAAGCCTCTACTAGACTAGCTCGTTGATCCAAGATGTTTCCTAACCATAGACATGTGTTGTCATTTGATAACATGATCACATCATTAGGAGAATGATGTGCTGGACAAGACCCATCCGTTAGCTTAGCATAATGATCGTTTCATTTATTACTATTGCTTTCTTCATGTCAAATACATATTCCGTCGACTATGAGATTATGCAACTCCAGGATACCAGAGGAATACCTAGTGTGCTATTAAATGTCACAACGCAGCTGGGTGATCATAAAGATTCTCTAGAGGTATCTTCGAAGGTGTTTGTTGAGTTGTCATAGATCGAGATTAGGATTTTTCACTCCGAGAATCGGAGAGGTATCTCTGAGCCCTCTCAGTAATACACATCATAAGCTTGCAAGCAAATGACTAAGGAATTAGTCACTAGGTGATGTATTATGGAACAAGTAAAGAGACTTGCCGGTAACGAGATTGAACTAGGTATGAAGATATCAACGATCGAATCTCGAGCAAGTAACATACTGATGGACAAAGGGAATTACGTATGTTGTCATAACGGTTTGACCGATAAAGATCTTCGTAGAATATGTAGGAGCCAATATGGGCATCTAGGTTCCGCTATTGGTTATTGACCAGAGAGGTGTCTCAGTCATGTCTACATAGTTCTTGAACCCGTAGGGTCCGCACGCTTAACATTCGTTGACGACATAGTGTTATATGAGTTATATGATTTGGTGACTAATGTTGTTCGGAGTCCCGGATGAGATCAAGACATGACGAGGAGTCTCGAAATGGTCATGAGGTAAAGATTGATATATAGAATGATGGTATTTGGACAAGGAAGTGTTTCGGGACGTACCGGGAAGGAATAGGGTCACCAGAAGGGGTTCCGGGCACCCCCCGGCAAGTTATGGGCCTTATGGGCCAAAGGAGGGGACATACCAGCCCACAAGGGGGCTGGTGCGCTCCCTCCCTTGTTTAGCCAGCCCTAGGGAAGGAAAAGTGGGAGGGCTAGCCCCTCCTGCCTTTCCCTCTCATGGGAGAAAGAAAGGGGGGGCGCCACCCTCCCCTGCCTTTCCCCGCACTCCATGTAAGGAAAGGGGCACGACTTGGGAGGGACCCCAAGTAGGATTCCTCCTACTTGGGCACCTCCTTTGGGTGCCCCTCCCTCCCTCCCACCTATATATATGTGGGAGAGGGCGCCTAGCACACGACAGACAAATTGCCTAGGCGTGTACGACGCCCCCTCCACCGTTTACACCCCCGGTCATATTTTTGTAGTGCTTAGGCGACGCCCTGCGGAGATCACTTCACCATCACCGTCACCATGCCGTCGTGCTGCTGAAACTCATCTACTACGTCGTCGTCTTGCTGGATCAAGAAGGCGGAGGATGTCACCGAGATGAATGTGTGCAGAACGCGTAGGTGTCGTGCATTCGGTACTAGATCAGTTGGAGCATGAAGAAAGTTCGACTACATCAACCGCGTTGTGAAACAATTCTGCTTACGGTCTACGAGGGTATGTGGAAACACTCTCCCCCTCCTTTCTATGCATCTCCATGGATAGATCATTGCATGTGCATAGAATTTTCTTTGTTTTCCATGCAACGATTCCCAATAGTGGCATCATCAGCCAGGTCTACGTGTAGATGATATGCACGAGTAGAACACAAAGAGTTGTGGGCGGTGATAGTCATACTGCTTACCACCAACGTCTTATTTTGATTTGGCGGTATTGTGGGATGAAGCGGCCTGGACCAACCTTACATGTCCACGCACATGAGACCGGTTCCACAACTCTAAAGAAGAAGTTGTTGGCATCATGAAGAATCTTTTATCAACATCATTGATGGGATTCCCATTAATTATCACGATTTCTTCATGAGGACTTTGGCGAATGTTGCTCTATCACCATTTGAATTGAAGCCTTTTGCACCATGGATTATGAAATTCATCAGAACTAGGTCTTCAATTTACTACAAGGCAGATTGTCAGAATCACCTCAACCATTTGCCTCCCCTTGAAGTCCACAAGCGGACCATTTCCTCAGTTGATGAAAAATGCAAAGCAACTGTTATTGATGAAGGCACTCATTCATTGGATGGTCAGTTTCGCAAAGCTGCATCTTAGTCCACCAATGATGACTCTGCAACTCAAGACTCTGCCGCAAAAGCTTCAAAGCCAATTCCTCAAGCCACTGCTCAATGAGTGATGACTGATCGTGGTCTTCTCGTAAGTCTTCATCAGAAGGTCGATCACAATCACAAGTGGGTCAAGCGTCAATTTGCCTCAATTCTTCAGAATATGACAGTCACGCAAAACACTATGAAGAAGAATCACTACTATGCGCATGAAATCTTCGATCACACTTGCGCCATATTGTCTCACCTTTATGGTCAAGATATGATGTGATATATGTTGATATATGAGATGATTATTTTTGTAATATCAACAACTGGCAGGAGCCTTAGGGTTATCTCTTTATTGTACGAAGTGCAAGCGCCATGTAATTGCTTTACTTTATCACTATGCATTAGTGTAAGTGCATCTAGTGCCCCTTTGTGATTATGGTGTATTGAAGACTTATAGGTTAAGGGACTAATGTGTTTGTGAGTGTACACAGGTTCTATAAGTCTATGAGGAGTTTGATATTTACGAAGAAAGTCGACCCCTAAAAATGAATGTCTTCACTTGAAGATTTTGGTTTTCTTGAATACTTTGAAAATGAGGAAATTGGTGTAACCTTGAAGACTTCGATATTGATACAAGGATTATGAAGCATGAAGACTTTTGTTTTTGTAGTTTCATTTTCTCTTTCTTGAGTCATAGGAAACACCATACTGTTAAAGGGGGTCGAGGTAAAACTAAGGAAAAGTTTTCAAGTGATGCTCATCTCAAATCCTACACCTACCCAATCCTTTGAGTGAAACCTTTGGAAATATCATACAGTTCAGTCAATTTCTTCAATGAAAGAGACGAAGATCTTCTGTTCTCTGAGGAATTTGTTCTGACTGAGGAGTTAGGAATTCTCCAGTGTGGATTGCCTACAAGTGAGGAACATGATAGCCCTGAGGAATTTGAGAGCTCAAATTTCCGACCGTCATTGTCCTATGCGCCAGCTGTCCCAAAATATCCTATCCACCTAATGGTCATATTATTGAAGGGCATTTATGTCTTATCATGTCGGGTTGCTCCCTAGCTATAAATAGCCGCCCCCTACAACCACTAGCTGGTTGGCTGCTCCGAGAGAAACTGACACTTGTCATTGAGAGCATCCCATCCTCCAAGGACTTTGAGTGAAAATCATCAGCGAGGAAAACACAAACCCAAACACCAGCAACCCAAAGTGATTGAGCATCACTGAAGAGATTGTTCCTGTGTGGAACCGATGCTTGTTACCTTTGAAGACTGTGCATCTTCTAGACGGTAGGCGTCATGGTCTAGAGAATCCAAGAGGAATTGTGGATCACCAAGTGACCAAGTCTGTGAAGGTTTGGAAGTCACCTAAAGACTTACCACGAGTGATTGTGTGAGGTCTGTGTGACCTTAGCTCAAGGAGAATACGGTGAGGAGTGTGTGTCCGGGACTACGTGTCCTCAAGTTTAAATACCTAGCCGCTCCAACCAGACGTACAACTGTCACAACTATTACTGGTCTACCAAGTCATTGTCTTCACCGAGCTACTAGTTCTATTTCCTCAACCCTCCCATTTCCTCATTCATGTGTTGATGAAATCGATCATTACCGTTTGAAGACTTTGACTGAAGACTTTCTCAATTTCCTCTATGTTATTTCTTCAGTCACTTTGTCTTCTGCCTGCTTATCCTGTTTACACGCTACCTGTACTCTGTGCTTGTGTTATATCATCATGATGGCTGTGTTACTGCCATGTTATGCTTGCACCTGAGTACTTATTCCGCTAGCTGTATTTCGTCACTTAGCAAATTCCTCAAGTTGAATTTCCTCAATGAGGGATTTGTAAAAATCGCCTATTCACCCCCCCTCTAGTCGATATAACGCACTTTGAGTTAGCGATAGTTGTAGAAGCAATAGTTGGCGTGATGACCTCGACGCAATGATGCTACGATAGAGATCAAGGTGTCAAAGCCGGTGATGATGGAGATCATGACAATGCTTTGGAGATGGAGATCAAAAGCACAAGATGATGATGGCCATATCATGTCACATATTTTGATTGCATGTCATGTTTATCTTTTATGCATCTTATTTTTCTTAGCACGGCGTTAGCATTATAAGATGATCCCTTCACTTAATTTCAATATAAAAGTGTTCTCCCTGAGTATGCACCATTGCTACAGTTCGTCATTTTGAGACACCACGTGATGATCGGGTGTGATAGACTCTACGTTCACATACAATAGGTGTAAGATAGTTTTGCACATGCAGAATACTTGGGTTAAACTTGACAAGCCTAGCATGTACAGACATGGTCTCGGAACACTGGAGACCGAAAGGTCGAACATGAGTCATATAGTATATATGATCAACATAGAAATGTTCACCATTGATGACTATCCCATCTCACGTGATGATCAGACATGGGTTAGTTAATTTGGATCATGTACCACTTAAATAACTTGAGGGATGTTTATTTAAGTGGGAGTTCATTAGTAATTTGATTAATTGAACTTAATTTATCATGAACTTAGTCTTAATAGTTTTTGCATATCTATGTTGTAGATCAATAGCTCATGATTTAGCTCCCCTATTATTTTGATATGTTCCTAGAGAAAACTAAGTTGAAAGTTGATAGTAGAAATGATGCGGACTGGGTACGTGATCTGAGGATTATTCTCATTGCTACATAGAAGAATTATGTCCTTGATGCACCGCTAGGTGACAGACCTATTGCAGGAGCGGATGCAGACGTTATGAACGTTTGGCAAGCTCGATATAATGACTACTTAATAGTTTAGTGCGCCATGCTTTATAGCTTAGAACTGGCACTTCAAAGATGTTTTGAACGCCATGGAACATATGAGATGCTCCAAGAGATGAAATTGGTATTTTAGGTTCATGCCCGTGTTGAGAGGTATGAGACCTCTGACAAGTACTTTGCCTACAAGATGGATGAGAATAGCTCAGCCAGTGAGCATGTGCTCAGAATGTCTGAGTACTACAATCGCTTGAATCAAGTGGGAGTTAATCTTCCAAATAAGATAGTGATTTATAGAGTTCTCTAGTCACTATCACCAAGCTACTAGAACTTCGTGATGAAATATAATATGCAAGGGATGAATAAAACGATTCATCAGCTCTTCGCAATGCTTAAGGCCGCGGAGGTAGAAATTAAAAAAAGAGCATCAAGTGTTGATGGTTAATAAGACCACTAGTTTCAAGGAAAAGGGCAAGAAAGGGGACTTCAAGAAGAATGGCAAACAAGTTGCCACTCTCATGAAGAAGCCCAAAGCTAGACCCAATCCTGAAATTGAGTGCTTCTACTGCAAAGGAAATGGTCACTAGAAGCGGAACTGCCCCAAATACTTGGCGGATAAGAAGGATGGAAAAGTGAACAAAGGTATATCTGATATACATGTTATTGATGTGTATTTTACTAGTGTTTGTAGTAACCCCTGGGTATTTGATACCAGTTCAGTTGCTAAGATTAGTAACTCGAAACAGGAGTTACAGAATGAACAGAGACTAGTTAAGCACGAAGTGATGATGTGTGTTGGAAGTGATTCCAAGGTTGATACGAGCACCATTGCACACTCCATCCACCTTCGGGATTAGTGTTGAACCTAAATAAATGTTATTTGGTGTTTGCGTTGAGCATGAATATGATTGGATCATATTTATTGCAATACGGTTATTCATTTAAGTTAGAGAATAATTGTTGTTCTGTTTACATGAATAAAACATTCTATGGTCATACACCCAAAGCGAATGGTTTATTGAATTTTGATCGTAGTGATACACATATTCATAATATTGATGCCAAAATATGCAAAGTTAATAATGATAATGCAACATATTTGTGGCACTTCCGTTTAGGTCATATTGGTGTAAAATGCATGAAGATACTCCATGCGGATGGACTTTTGGAATCACTTGATTATGAATCATTTGATACTTACGAACCATGCCTCATGGGCAAGATGACTTAAACTCTGTTCTCCGGAACAATGGAGCGAGCTAATGACTTATTGGAAATAATACATATCGATGTATGCGGTCCGATGAGTGTTGAAGCACGCAGCGGGTATTGTTATTTTCTGACCTTCACAGATGATTTGAGTAGGTATGGGTATATCTACTTGATGAAACACAAGTCTGAAACATTTGAGAAGTTCAAAGAATTTCAGAGTGAAGTGGAGAATCATCATAACAAGAAAATAAAGTTTCTATGATCTGATCATGGAGGCAAATATTTGAGTTACGAGTTTGGCCTTCATTTGAAACAATGTGGAATAGTTTCACAACTCACGCCACCTGGAACACCACAACATAATGGTGTGTTCGAACATCATCACCGTACTTTATTAGATATGGTGTGATCTATGATTGTCGGATTACAGGTTCTGCAAACCCTTGAAGGTTCAAACTCTGGGGTGCATGCGGAGATCTCAACCTACCCAGTCTGCCTACTCACAATCCTCCTAAGCCTAGCGTGGCGGGCTCAAAGAGACAAAGAGACACAGCAGTTTAACCTGGTTTGGGCCACCTTGCGGTGTAATACCCTACTCCAGCATTTTGGTGGATTGCCTCGAGGGGCTGAGGATGAACTAGTACAGTGGATGAACTGGCCTCAGGAGGTGAGGTGTTCTTGAGCTCAAGAGAGTTGGTGAGGTGGTCGGGTGAGAATGGATCTGATCCGACCAGGTCCCCCTTCTATGGTGGTGGCTAAGTCCTATTTATAGTGGCCTTGGTCCTCTTCCCAAATGTTGGCGGGAAGGGATCCCACAATGGCCAGATTTGAAAGGGGACAAGTAGTACATTCTATCCTGACTAAAGTGGTATTCGCCTGTGAAATGTCTCTGACCGTGACGCTATGGTGGGCTCGGTGATGACCTCCGTCCTGCCGTCCTGGTGGTCTTAGTCTTGTTGCACTAGAATGGAAACCTTTGGTTGATCCCTCGGGACTTCGTGCCTGCGGCTTGCCTCCCTTGCACCGAAGAGGAAATTGGCGCCCGCCTGGCCTTCATCGTCATGGCTCATGTCAGCTGAGCCTCGTGAGGTGCACCTTGCATAGAACTCTCCACCCCTTGAGAGCCAGCCTGAGGAGGCCAATCCCCTTAGGGGTCTTGGTGTCGTCCACCTCGCGAGGCTTGGCCCCTCGCGAGGGTCTTGAGTCGTTAATGCTGAAGCTGGGCCGTACCAGCATGTTGATGGAGCCCCAAGTGGGCCGCAGGCAGGCAAGTCTGGATACCCCCATATCCAGAATGCCGACAGTAGCCCCCGGGCCCAAGGCGCGCTCGGACTTGGATTCCAGGCGAAGCCAAAGGGAAAGTGTGGAGCGCCGCGGGCCCTAACCGCCTGCGGCCTTAATGACGTGTGGTGATTGATGGGACGTGGGTGTCTCCACTTCCCCATGCCGCCTCGGAAACTGCTCGACTTGACGGGACGATGCGGCATGCAGAAGGTCATCATGGCGCGAGGTCGTGGAGGCCGGCGCTTGGCCTTCTTTGGCCATAAATATGGGGGAAGGGCAGAGCCCCCCCCCCCCCCCCCCCCCGCTCATCTATCCTTCATCTTCTTGCTGCCCATTTCTTCTCCTTCTCCACCTTGCTCCCATGGCGCCGCCGAGGAGGTTTTCAGCGACCGAGAAGGGGAAGGCTTCCAAGGAGGGACCAGCCTCTCCGCCTCCCAAGAGAGGTTGTGGCCGTCCCCATAAGCACCCCGCGACTCTCGCAGTGGCCCCCAGGTGGCGCGGGCGTGCATCCCCCAGGGCCTGCGTTTCTATTGGTGCCCGTGATGGTACCTCTTTTCATGGCGGGGGCCACCGGCTTCGGAGCAGCCCCCATGACGAAGGGAGGCGCGTCGTGATCGTGCGCCCTCCTAGATCGTGCTTCTCCTTGATGGACACGCTCCTCGAGTTTGTGGTGTGGTTGGAGAGCCTGGCCGACCCTTGCTTCGGCTTCCACGCTTCTTCTCCGGCGAGCTTCCATCGTCGGGGCTTGATGGTCTCTGGTTGCAGGTTGACGGCTGCTGCAGCAGGGCCTCGTGGGTCGGGACTGAGGTCGCCGCCTTAGGCGGCGTGGTCCTGACCCGCGGCTGGCACACGTTCGCGCATGAGACCTGAGCGGAAGTTGCACCCTCCACTTCAAATACGACGGCCTGGCGACCCTCTACGTGAGGGTGTTTAGGGAGGACGACTGCCGCATGGGGTGCTGCCCGGAAGACGGTAGCGATGATGAGGGTGACAAGGGTGAGCCTAGCCTTGGCAGTGTGCGCTCCTCTTCTCGCGACGACAGCTCTTCCTCGGATGAGAGCTCAAGTAGTGGTGGCTACGATCGACCCCCACCCCGTCGCGCTCGGGTCGAGGACGGCGGTGGGTCGTCCCGCCGCAGTGCTTCGATGAAGCTGGAGAGGAGCCTGACGTGAGCCCGGGGCCGCCGAACTTGGACTCAAGACCGGCCATGGCCCCAGGTCTCCTATGGGGGAACTGGTGGAGCGCTGGGCCACCTTGAGGTGCTGCTTGAGGATGCGGTGCTGGCGCCGGGTTCGTACGCCCTCGGGTCCTCTTTGTTTAGCCTTTCCTTTCTCCTGTAATTCGAAAAAAGATAGTGTACCCCGCTAGGGCGTGTAATGAACTATGGGAGTTATGCCCTTTATGCTATGCTTGCTATCTTAATGTTGTGCCGTAATGTTTGTGCTCTGAGTAGGCAAGGATAGGAAAACTTAGCTTGATATGCATGCAGTAGCTTTCTGCCTCGCGAGGACTTGGCTTCTGGTGCCCGACGAGGCCTCCTTTCTGGGGACCTAGAGGTCACAGACCTTGGGAGGTGCCTTGGGGTCTCGGGAGCCGCCGCGGAACTGTTGCAGGGCTGTTTTTAAAGGAAAAGGAAACCTGACGAGCACCTCATTCCTCCTTATGGGAGCCCCCTGTCATGGATTATCTCTGACTTAATGCACCGCGTCCTGCTGCCCGGGGGGCACAGATATGAGAGGTGCTGGTGACTGTGAGCTTGATTGAGGGCTCCTCGCGAGGATAAGGCCGAAGAACCAGGGCAGCGGGGTTCGGCGTGGTGTGCGCGCACGAGGGCAGGCCCAAGGCGCACACACCTTCCTAGCCCCCACGCGCGAGGCGTGCGAGGGAGAGTGATGGCAACTGCCACCTCTTTTCCGCCCCTAGGCTAAAAGCAGACGAGCAGGAGGAGAAGAAATCGACTTGGCGAACCAAAACACAAAAGCACCAACTCCATTGAAAGATTCCTAAAATACCGCAAGAAACTTCGAAAAGCAAATGAACAGCCGTGTCCGGCACCTAATCTAGTCTTCTCACCAATGCAGAGTTAAGTGCTGCCACTAGGACGTGGGAGGGAGCCCCCGTGAGGCCCCAGGGCGGCTCTCGGGAGACTCCAGGGCATGTACAACCCCACTCATTATTACGTGAGAGTGTCACGAGTGGAGACCTTCACAGGCCGGAGCCTTTCTTCACAGGCCGGAGCCTTTCTTCAGGGGTAGAACTTCCGGAGGTGCTGGATGTTCCAGGCATTCTAGATGGGGACCCTGTCCTGTGTCTCCAGGCGCGCGACACTAGGCCTGAAGACACGGGCAATCCTAAACGGGCCCTCCCACATGGGAGAGAGCTTGTCCAGCCCTTCCCTGGAGAGCACCCACCTCAGGACGAGATTACCCACCTCTAACGTCCTGGAGCGGACGCTGCAACAGTGATACCGCCGCAGCGCCTGCTGGTACCTTGCCGCCCAGAGCGAGGCTTGATGGCAGCATTCCTCCCCCAGCACGAGATCCATCCCCCGCGTGGCGTCCTGACGCGCCTCGTCAAACGCGAGGACCCACGTGGAGAGATGCTTGACCTTGTGTGGGAGAACCGCTTCTGCTCCGTAGACGAGGAAGAACGGCGTCTCTCCCGTTGGCTTGGTTGCGGTGGTGCGGATGGACCACAACATGGACTGGAGCTCGTCGAGCCAGCCCCTGCTATAGGCCTTGAGCTTCTTCTTGAAGGTTCTTGTCTTAAGGCCCCTCAGGACCTCGGCATTGGCACGCTCGGCTTGGCCGTTGCTCCTGGGGTGTGCCACTGAGGCGTAGCATATCTGTGTTCCAAGGTTAGCACAGTATGTTTTGAAAAGGTTGCTAGTGAATTGTGAGCCGTCGTCGGTGATGATGTGGTTAGGAACCCCAAACCAGCTCACGATGCCCTCGTTGAGCTTGACGGCTGATCCAGCTGGGATGGCGCGAATAGCTTCTACCTCTGCCCATTTGGTGAATTTGTCAATGGAGGCGTAGAGGTAGCGGTAGCCCCCTGGCGCTCGAGGGAACGGCCCCAAGATATCCAGCCCCCAGACAGCGAATGGCCATGTGAGCGGGATTGTCTGGAGGCCCTGCGCAGGCTGGTGAATTTGCTTGGCATGGAACTGGCATGCTTTGCAGGAATGCACCAGCTCTGTGGCGTCGTTGAGGGAGTCCTGGATTAAGGGGTCCTCGGACAACCGTCCTGTTGACATGGGCCGAATTGATGGGTTGTGAAGATACAAGACCGAAGACTCTCACCTGTGTCCGGATGGGACTCTCCTTGACGTGGAAGGCAAGCTTGGCGCCCGGATATGAAGATTCCTTCCTCTGTAACCGACTTTGTACAACCCTAGTCCCCTCCGATGTCTATATAAACCGGAGGGCTTAGTCCGTAGAGGCAATCATAATCATACAGGCTAGACTTCTAGGGTTTTAGCCATTATGATCTCGTGGTAGATCAACTCTTGTAATTCTCATATTCATCAAGATCAATCAAGCAGGAAGTAGGGTATTACCTCCATAGAGAGGGCCCGAACCTGGGTAAACATCGTGTCCCCTGCCTCCTATTACCATCAACCTTAGACGCACTGTTCGGGACCCCCTACCCGAGATCCGCCGGTTTTGACACCGACAGTTGTTGAGTGCAGTGGGCTAGTAGAAGCCATTGCGGAACGCCTTGCCCACTAGAGTGCGTGATGAGGAATGATGCCCGCAATCTCCACCATGTATGTCCGCTAGCAGCTCAAGTCCCTGCTTCCTGGAGATGCATCGCAATGAAACATCATTGGGCCTTTTGTGGTATAACTCACCATCATGGATGCTGTACGCAGTGGCCTAACAAGCCACGCTCTCGGCATCCTCCTCCTTCTCTATCAGGATCCCCTGAAGCAGGTACGCCTTGAACTCCTCAGTCCACCACCCCTCCTGAGGCTCGAGCGCAAGCAGTAGGCAGGCCCCTGAGGGATGGCTGCATACTAGGGCACCAGTCACAGGCGCCTGAGGTAGATCCTCCCGAGGCAGTGCTGGAGTTGTGGTGGGGGGAGCCGCAGATGGCTTGAAGAGCCGCTCCTCGAACACCCCTGGCTCCTGGGGGAGCCTACGGGAGGCTTTCTTGGCGATATCGTCCGCCTCCTTGTTCGTCCCTCGTGGCACGTGCTGCAGTTCCAAGCCCAAGAACCGCTTCTCCATCTTGCGTACTTCTTCTAGGTATGCCTCCATGTGCTCATCGTTGGGCATGTACTCCTTGTTGGAGAAGTTGACGAGGAGCTGGGAACCGCCCTTGATGGTGAGGTGCTTCACCCCCAGCGCCACCGCGGCCGTGAAACCGGTGAGCAAGCCCTCGAATTCTGCAATGTTGTTGGAGACCTTCTCTCCCTGCTGGAAACAGAGTTGTACCACATAGTAGAGCTTGTCCTTGGCGGGTGCGATGAGGACGGCCCCTGCTCCTGCGCCTTGTCATGCGAACGCTCCGTCAAAGTACATGATCCACCCGTCTGGCTCCTCGTCCCCAGGTAAGAGGGAGCAGTCCTCGCTCACCCCGTGGTCAGGGATGTCAGTCCCCTCGGCCACGAAGTCAGCGAGGACTGCGCCCTTGATGACCCTGGTGGTGCTGAACTCGAGATGGAACACCTGAAGCTCAATGTTCCATTCCGCAACTCGCCCGGCGGTGTTCGAGCTCTGGAGCACCCTCTCCAACGGGTATGCCGAAACGACTTTGATGGGGTGGCCTTGTAAGTAGTGGCGCAGCTTTCGGGAGGCGACGAGGAGCGCGAGCAAGAGTTTTTGAGGCATGGGGTAATGTGCACGTGCCTCCCTTGGCACCGTGCTGACGAAGTAGACAGGGTGCTCGACGAGGGGAGAGCCACCAGTGGAGTCTTGTTCTTCTTGAGGACGTGGGCCTTCGGCGGTCTCGCGAGGTCCGCCCTTAGGACCCCCCCAGCTGCGGGGTCAATCGCAGCCTCGGGAGGGATGTCGGCCGCCGGGTTGGCCGAGGCCCCGGGGGCGCTGTCATGAGGATGACGCGCTTTGCTTGGTGACTGTGGGCCCTGCCGGGGGCCCTTGGACGGGCGTTCCTTCCTTAGGGCCACCAGGGCAATGCTGGCTGAGTGAGGGGTGGCTGCCAAATAGAGCACCAAGGGTTCAAGAGGGCGTGACGCCACCATCACTGGTGGGCTGGTCAGGTATCTCTTAAGGTCTTGAAAGGCTGCGTCTACCTCCGGGGTCCACTCGAACGTCTCCTTATTTTTCATCAGCTTGAAGAATGGGAGGGAGTGCTCCCCCAGCTTGGAGATGAAGCGCCCCAGCGAGGCTACGCAGCCCGCCAGCTTCTGCATCTCCTTCAGGGTCTGCGGGGGGCTCATGTCTTCTATTGCCTTGACCTTCTCTGGATTGGCCTCAATCCCTCTCTGCGACATCAGGAAGCCCAGCAGCTTGCCAGAGGGGACCCCGAATACACACTTCTCGGGATTGAGCCGAAGGTCCACCTTGCGCAAGCTGGCAAACGTCTCCTCCAGATCTGCTATCAGGGTCCCAGCCTCCCGAGACTTCACTACTATGTCATCAACATAGGCCTCCGTGTTTCTCCCGAGCTGCGTGCCCCGGGCGATATGCATCAGCCGCTGGATGGTAGCCCCAGCATTGCGCAGCCCGAAGGGCATGCAAGTGTAGCTGTACACTCCGCAGGGGGTCAGGAACGCCGTCTTCTCCACATCTTGCCTGGCCATCTTGATCTGGTGGTAGCCTGAGAAGGCGTCCAAGAAGCACAACAGGTCGCACTCGGCGGTGGAGTCCACGATCTGATCGATGTGAGGAAGTGGAAAGGGATCTTGAGGGCAAGCCTTGTTGAGGTTGGTGAAGTCGACGCACATGTGTTCCTTCCCTCCTTTCTTGGGGACGACAACGGGGTTTGCCAGCCACTCTGGGTATCGTACTTCCCTGATGACCACAGCGTCCTGCAGCTTGCGGGTTTCTTGGACGATAAATGCTTGCTTCTCGGTGGACTGGCGGCGGGCCTTCTGCTTCACCGGCCGCACGTTTGGCCATACCTTCAGGTGGTGCTCGATTATTCCCCTTGGGACCCCAGCCAGGTCTTTGGGCTCCGAAGTGAATACGTCCTTGTTGGCGCGCAAGAAGTCAGCCAACGCTTTCTCCTGGTCCTGAGGGAGGCTAGCTCCTATGGTGAAGGTGGCGCTGGTCGTCCCCTCCTCACTGACCAGCACTTGCTTTGTCTCGGCTCGGTCTTGGGAGAACAACTACTTCTTCTTGGCCGGTGCTACTCCCGGGGCCCTAGGACCCCCCTTCTCACCAGGCAGCGCGGATGTCGCGGACCTTAAGGCGAGCTTGAGGGCCTGCACCATGTCTTTGGTGTCCCATGGCACCGTGAGGACACCGTTGCTGCCAGACATCTTCATGAGGTTGTAAGATGGGTGAGTTGCCGCCATGAATTTGGCCAAGGCGGGGTATCCAAGGATGGCATTATCTGGCAAGTCGATCCAGGCAATGTTTAAGTTGATGATCTTGATGCGATAGTTGTTGCGGGTCCCGAAGGTGACGGAGAGACGGATCTGCCCCAAGGGGCGGGTGAAGCCATCGCCGACCCCGGAGAAGGGCTTGGTGGGGTGGATCCGGTCGGGAGGCACGTGCAGCAGGCCGAACGCCTCCGTGAAGAGCATATTGAGGCTTGCTCTGCCGTCGACGAGGGTCTTGGTGACCGCCACATTGTAGATGGTGGGGGTGCAGAGCATTAGGAGCGCTCCTGCTCCTACTGTGGTCGCTGGATGGTCTTCTGGGCCGAAGGCAAGGTCGGCCTTTAGTGTTGCCCAGCCCGGAGGATCCCCCGAGCTCACCTGGGCAGCACTTACTTGACGGTAGAACTGCTTGATATGCCGATCAGAAGGTGGTGCCTGCGAGCCGCCTAAGAGGGCTGCAACGACAAGAAGCCTCGGCGCCGCGAAGGGCACGACGAAGAGGCTACGCAGCTCCTTCCAAGAGGCCATAGAGGACTCCGGCAGGTGGAGCAGCCAGGCGCACGACGCTCCTACAAGGGCCATGGGGAGCCAGTTGGCCTTCACCTTGTTGTCTCCGTCGGCTGCCCAGACTGCCTCCTCGTACGCCTGGAGGAAGCCGGCTGGGTCCGCTGTGCCGTCATAGCGTGGTAGCATCTCGGGCTTGAACTTGGGCGGCCATTCCACCCGCCGTAGGGAGGGGGCGAAAGGGCGCAGCCCCGGTGCTTCTTCGAAGGCGTGCGTCGGTCGAGTCGACGGAGAAGCGTCCGCCATTGAAGCAGATGGCGTGATCTGACGGACCGAGCAGAGGGTCCCCGACGCACCCCTACCTGGCGCGCCAAATGTCGGATTACGGGTTCCGCAAACCCTTGAAAGGTTTGAACTCTGGGGTGCGTGTGGAGATCTCAACCTACCCAGCTTGCCTACTCGCAATCCTCCTAAGCCTAGTGCGTCGGGCTCAAAGAGATAAAGAGACACAACAATTTATCCTAGTTTGAGCCACCTTGCGGTGTAATACCCTACTCCAGCGTTTTGGTGGATTGCCTCGAAGGGCTAAGGATGAACTAGTACAGTGGATGAACCGGCCTTAGGAGGTGAGGTGTTCTTGAGCTCAAGAGAGCTGGTGAGGTGGTCGGGTGAGAATGGATCCGATCCGACCAGGTCCCCCTTCTATGGTGGTGGCTAAGTCCTATTTATAGTGGCATTGGTCCTCTTCCCAAATGTTGGCAGGAAGAGATCCACAACGGCCAGATTTGAAAGGGGACAAGTAGTACATCCTATCTTGACTAAAGTGGTCTTCGCTTGCGAAAAGCCTCTAGCCGTGATCCTGCGGTGGGCTCTGTGATGACCTCCGTCCTGCCATCCTGGTGGTCTTGGTCTTGTTGCACCAGAATGGAAACCTTTGGCTGATCCCTGGGGACTCCTCGCCTGCGGCTTGCCTCCCTTGCACTAAAGAGGAAACTGGTGCTCTGCACCTGCTGGCGCCTGCCTGGCCTTTGATCGTTGATAACCCACAAGTATAGGGGGTCGCAACAGTTTTTGAGGGTAGAGTATTCAACCCAAAATTATTGATTCGACACAAGGGGAGCCAAAGAATATTCTCAAGTATTAGCAGTTGAGTTGTCAATTCAACCACACCTGGATAACTTAGTATCTGCAGCAGAGTATTTAGTAGCAAAGTAGTATGGAGGTAACAGTAACAGTAGCAAAAGTAACAGTAGCAGTTTTGTCGTAATTGTAACAGTAGCAATAGTAAAGTAAATAAGCAAAGCACAATATGTGAAAAGCTCGTAGGCATGTATTCCGAATATAGTCATACGTGCTTATGGGAAAGAACTTGCATGACATCTTTTGTCCTACCCTCCCATGGCAGCGGGGTCCTAATTGAAACTAAGGGATATTAAGGCCTCCTTTTAATAGAGTATCGGACAAAGCATTAGCAATTAGTGAATACATGAACTCCTCAAACTATGGTCATCACCAAGAAGTATCCCGATTATTGTCACTTCGGGGTTGTCGGATCATAACACATAATAGGTGACTATAGACTTGCAAGATAGGATCAAGAACTCACATATATTCATGAAAACATAATAGGTTCAGATCTGAAATCATGGCACTTAGGCCCTAGTGACAAGCATTAAGCATAACATAGTCATAGCAACATCAATCTCAGAACATAGTGGATACTAGGGATCAAACCCTAACAAAACTAAATCGATTACATGGTAAATCTCATCCAACCCATCACTATCCAGCAAGCCTACGATGGAATTACTCATGAACGGCGGTGAGCATCATGAAATTGGTGATGGAGGATGGTTGATGATGATGACGGCGATGAATCCCCCTCCCCGAAGCCCCGAACGGACTCCAGATCAGCCCTCCCAAGAGAGATTAGGGCTTGGTGGCGGCTCCGTGTCGTAAAACGCGATGAAACTTTCTCTCTGATTTTTTTCTCCGTGAAAGCAAATATATGGAGTTGGAGTTTAGGTCGGTGGACGTCCAGGGGGCCCACGAGGCAGGGGCGCGCCCTAGGGGAGGGGGCGCGCCCCCACCCTCGTGGACAGGGTGTGGGCCCCCTGACGTTGATTCTTTCGCCGGTATTTTTTATTAATTCTGAAAAGTTGCTCCGTGGATTTTTAGGTCATTCCGAGAACTTTTATTTCTGCACAAAAATAACACCATGGCAGTTCTGCTGAAAATAGCGTCAGTCCGGGTTAGTTCCATTCAAAACATGCAAGTTAGAGTCCAAAACAAGGGCAAAAGTGTTTGGAAAAGTAGATACGACAAAGACGTATCAACTCCCCCAAGCTTAACCCTTTGCTTGTCCTCAAGCAATTCAGTTGACAAACTGAAAGTGATAAAGAAAAACTTTTACAAACTCTGTTTGCTCTTGTTGTTGTAAATATGAAAAGCCAGCATTCAAGTTTTCAACAAAGATCATGGACTAACCATATTCACAATAACAATTAGGTCTCATGTTTACTCATATCAATGGCATAATCGACTAGAGAGCAATAATAATAAATCTCGGATGACAACACTTTCTCAAAACAATCATAATATGGTATAACAAGATGGTATCTCGCTAGCGATTTCTGAGACCGCAAAACATAAATGCAGAGTACCTTTAAAGATCGAGGACTGACTAAACATTGTAATTCATGGTAAAAGAGATCCAGTCATAGCCATACCCAATAGAAACTAATAGTAATGCATGCAAATGACAGCGGTGCTCTCCAGCGGGTGCTTTTTAATAAGAGGATGATGACTCAACATAAAAGGAAATAGATAGGCCCTTCACAGAGGGAAGCATGGATTTGTAGAGGTGCCAGAGCTTGATTTTAAAATAGATATGAATAACATTTTGAGAGGTATACTTTCACCGTCAATGTAACAACTATGAGATCTCGATATCTTCCATGCTACACACATTATAGGCGGTTCCCAAACAGAATGGTAAAGTTTATACTCCCCCACCACCAATAAGCATCAATCCATGGATTGACCGAAACAACGGGTGCCTCCAACTAGCAACAATCCTGGGGGAGTTTTGTTTAATTATTTTGATTTGATTTGAGCATGGGACTGGTCATCCCGGTGACCAGCCATTTTCTTGTGAATGAGGAGTAGAGTCCACTCCTCTTGAGAATAACCCACCTAGTATGGAAGATACAGACAGCCCTAGTTGACACATGAACTGCTCAAGCATACAAAACAGAATTTCATTTGAAGGTTTGGAGTTTGGCACATACAAATTTACTTGGAACATCAGGTAGATACCGCATATAGGAAGGTATGGTAGACTCATATGGAATAACTTTGGGGTTCATGGAGTTTGGATGCACAAGCAGTATTCCCGCTTGGTACAAGTGAAGGCTAGCAAGAGACTGGGAAGCGACCAACTGAGAGAGAGACAACAGTCATGAACATGCATTAAAATTAATCAACACCGAGTGCAAGCATGAGTAGGATATAATCCACCATGAACATAAATATCGTGAAGGCTATGTTGATTTTGTTTCAACTACATGCGTGAACATGTGCCAAGTCAAGTCACTCGAATCATTCAGAGGAGGATACCACCCTATCATACCACATCATAATCATTTTAATAGCATGTTGGCACGCAAGGTAAACCATTATAAGCTCCTAACTAATTAAGCAAGGCATAAGCAACTATAATATTTAATTGTCATTGCAAACATGTTTATTCATAATAGGCTGAATCAGGAATGATGAACTAATCATATTTACAAAAATAAGAGAGGTCTAGTTCATACCAGCTTCTCTCATCTCAATCAGTCCTTCATATATCATCATTATTGCCTTTCACTTGCACGACCGAATGATGTGTATAGTAATAATAGTGCACGTGCATTGGACTATGCTGGAATCTGCAAGCATTCAGAAGACAAGGTAATATGGGCTCTAAGTTAAATCAACAATCATGCATATGAGAGCCACTAAAATTTTTCATTATGGTCTTCTCCTCTCGACCCCCAAAGGAAAGAAAAGAAATAAACTATTTACACAAGAAAGCTCCCAACAAGCAAAAGAAGAACGAGAAATATTTTTGGGTTTTCTTTTAATTACTACTACAAGCATGGAAAGTAGACTAGCTATTTTTTTTGGTTTTTCTTAAGGTTTATCAAACACACAAGAACAAAGATAGAAAAAGAAATTAAACTAGCATGGATAGTACAATGAAAAAGTATGAGCACCGACAACTAGAATGAGTGTGTGAACATGAATGTAATGTTAGTGAGAAATACGTACTCCCCCAAGCTTAGGCTTTTGGCCTAAGTTGGTCTATGCCCATGGATCATGGCTACTCTCTCCGGTGTACTGAGGAGTGTCATCATATTGCCACTGGCTGGCGATCTCCCTGGATCCCACCGATAAGATGATGGACGATAAGGGTCAAGTGGTGGTTCCGGCTCAGGCTCTGGAGCTGATGTCTGGCCACGGAGCGCATAGACGGCCTCCGGCAAGACGAGGTAAGGGCCTGCAGTTACGTCAAACAAAGAGGGCGCAGGCAAGATAATAGTCTCACTGTGTTTCTTATCAAATCTCAAATTATACAAAAGCATCTTATCATCATTTTTAACAATAAACTCATGTGCTACCATGCTCTTATAATCTAGAAAGGTAGGGGGCAACATTTTTTCCTCTTTCTCAAAATGCCTAATGGGTATCCTGAAATGTTTAGCAAGGCGAGAAGCATAGATACCTCCGAAGATGGGGCCCTTTGTACGGTTCAGGCTTAAACGTTTAGCAATAATAGCGCCCATACTAACAGAGTTATCATGAAATAAAGCATGGAACAAAATAATAATATTAGGAACACTAAGGTTTCCACAGTTTCCGCGACCAATTAAGCATCGACTAGCAAATATTGCAAAGTAGCGTAAAACAGGAAAATGTATGCTAGTAATTCTTGCATCGGAAACCTTCCTCGTTTCCCCTACAGTAATAGTATCAATAAATCCATCCACATCTTTACGATGTGGTTCCTCTAAGCTGCCCCTGAAAGGTATCTTGCAAACCGTGCAAAATTGAAATAGTGACATCTTCTTAGCAACGTCATATAAATGAAACTCTATCGAAGGAGGTGATTTCTTAGGATAAAAGTAGAAATTTTGCATGAAAGTATTGGTGAGTAAGAGATACTGTTCAACCTGGTCGTGGAGGAAGTCGGTGAGGCCCGCATTATTAGCCAAAGAATAAAAGTCATCATAAATCCCGGCTGCTCTCAAGAAATCATAACAAGGCCATTCACACAGCCCTACTTCCGCCACATGGGGGAGATTATACTTGGCCTTTTCATTCTCCTTAGCTTGTTTATCCTTAGAGCCTTCGCTAGAAGAGCCCCTCAAGAAAAATCTCTTCATCTTTTTCTGAAAATTTCTGGAATTTTTAGTAACTCAAAATAAAAGTGAATCAAACTCAACAAAACTGATAGCAACTACTCCCACAAGTGCCTAGAGCCTATATCATGCATTAGAATTATTTGGGACCATATAAATTTGACATGCAAGCTCAAGAACAGGGTCACCTAGGCAGCAAAATTTTCAATGAATAAAGCACTAGAACAAAAACTAATTGGACCATTGGAGGAGTCACATACCAAGGAACAATCCCCCAAAGCAGTTTTGTGAATGGATCTTTGAGCAAGGAGATCGAAAATGGCAGCAAAGTGAGCTAGAACTCGTGCTTGAGCTGGATGGTGATTTTTTGGGATGAAGATGAAGTGTGTGGGTGCAGGAATAAGTGAAGGGGGGCCACCGTGGGCCCATGAGGCAGGGGCGCGCCCTGGACCCTCGTGACCAGGTGCCAGCTCCCCCTGTTGTGTTCTCAGTGCCACATATTCTCAAATATTCCAGAAAAAATCATATTAAATTTGCAGGGCATTTGGGGAAATTTTATTTTTAGGGTATTTTTTATTGCATGGATAATTCAGAAAACAGATTGAAAATACTATTTTTACTTTATTTAATCTAAATAACAGAAAGGAAAAGGAGGGTACAGAAGATTGTCCCTTCTAATTTCATCCATCTCATGATCATCAAAAGGAATCCACTAACAAGGTTGATCAAGTCTTGTTAACAAACTCATTCTGAATAACATGGAACCGGAGAAATTTCGAATAACACTAGGTTACCTCAATGGGGATATGAATATCCCCAATAATAAGAATATCATATTTCTTCTTGACAGTAGGAAGAGGAAATTCAAAACCTCCAATAATGATAGTTGGAATTTTTCCAATAGAATTGATGCTATGAACTTAAGGTTGTTTCCTCGGAAAGTGTACCGTATGCTCATTACCATTAACATGAAAAGTGACACTGCCTTTGTTTCAATCAATAACAGCCCCTGCAGTATTCAAAAAGGGTCTACCAAGGATAATCGACATACTATAGTCCTCGGGAATATCAAGAATAACAAAGTCCGTTAAAATAGTGTCGTTTGCAACCACAACAGGCACATCCTCACAAATGCCGACAGGTATAGCAGTTGATTTATTAGCCATTTGCAAAGATATTTTAGTAGGTGTCAACTTATTCAATTCAAGTCTACGATATAAAGAGAGAGGCATAACACTAACACTGGCTCCAAGAACACATAAAGCAGTTTTAACATAGTTTCTTTTAATGGAGCATGGTATAGTTGGTACTCCTGGATCTCCATGTTTCTTAGGTATTCCACCTTTAAAAGTGTAATTAGCAAGCATGGTGGAAATTTCAGCTTCCGATATCTTTCTTTTATTTGTAATAATATCTTTCATGTACTTAGCATAAGGATTTACTTTAAGCATATCAGTTAAGCGCATACGTAAGAAGATAGGTCTAATCATTTCAGCAAAGCGCTCAAAATCCTCATCATCCTTTTTCTTGGATGGCTTAGGAGGAAAAGGCATGGGTTTCTAAACCGATGGTTCTCTTTCTTCACCGTGCTTCCTAGCAACAAAGTCTCTCTTATCATAACGTTGATTCTTTGATTGTGGGTTATCAAGATCAACATCAGGTTCAATCTATACATCATTAGTATTGCTAGGTTGAGCATCAACATGAACATTATCATTAACATTATCACTAGGTTCATGTTCATCTCCAGATTGTGTTTCAGCATCAGAAATAGAAATATCATTAGGATTCTCAGGTGTGTCTACAGCAGGTTCACTAGAAGCATGCAAAGTCCTATCATTTTTCTTTTTCTTCCTTTTAGAAGGACTAGGTGCATCTAAATTATTTCTCTGAGAATCTTGCTCAATTCTCTTAGGGTGTCCTTCAGGATACAATGGTTCCTGAGTCATTTTACCAGTTCTAGTAGCCACTCTAACAGCAAAATCATTTTTATTATTTAATTCATCGAGCAAATCACTTTGAGCCTTAAGTACTTGTTCTGCTTGAGTGGTAACCATAGAAGCATATTTACTAATGAGCTTAAGTTCACCTTTAACTCTAGCCATATAATCACTCAAGCGTCCAATCATGTAAGCATTACTCTTTAATTCCCTACCAACATAAGCATTGAAATTTTCTTGTCTAGCCATAAAGTCATCAAATTCATCCAAGCATTGGCTAGCAAATTTCGTAGATGGAATTTCAACCTTATCATATCTATAGAGAGAATTTACCGTTACTACCTGTGTCGGGTTATCAAGACCATGTATTTCTTTGATAGGAGGTAAATTCTTAACATCTTCAGCTTTAATACCTTTTTCTTTCATAGATTTCTTTGCCTCTTGCATATCTTCAGGACTGAGAAATAGAACACCCCTCTTCTTCAGAGTTGGTTTAGGTAGTTGGCTCAGGAATTGGCTCAGGAATTGGCTCAGGAAGATTCCAATTATTTTCATTAGTCAGCATATTATTCAATAGCAATTCAGCTTGATCGACTGTTCTTTCCCTGAAAACACAACCAGCACAACTATCCAAGTGGTCCTTGGAAGCATCAGTTAGTCCATTATAAAAGATATCAAGTATTTCATTTTTCTTAAGAGAATGATCAGGCAAAGCATTAAGTAACCGGAGAAGCCTCCCCCAAGCTTGTGGGAGACTCTCTTCTTCAGTTTGCACAAAATTATATATTTCCCTCAAGGCAACTTGTTTCTTATGAGAAGGGAAATATTTAGCAGAGAAGTAGTAAATCATATCCTAGGGACTACGCACACAACCAGGATCAAGAGAATTAAACAAAGTTTTAGCATCACCCTTTAATGAGAATGGAAATATCTTAAGGATATAGTAGTAGCGAGATTTCTCATCATTAGTGAACAGGGTGGCTATATCATTTAACTTAGTAAGATGTGCCACAACAGTTTCAGATTCATAGCCATAAAAAGGATCAGATTCAACCAAAGTAATTATCTCAGGATCGACAGAGAATTCATAATCCTTATCAGTAACAAAGATAGGTGAAGTAGCAAAGGCAGGGTCATATTTCATTCTAGCATTCAGAGTTTTCTATTTCAGTTTAGCTTATAACTTCTTAAGATCAGATCTATCATTGCATGCAAGAAAATCTCTAGCAGTTTCTTCATCCATCACATAACCCTCAGGAACAACAAGCAATTCATACTTAGGGGGAGAACCTTCATCATCACTATCTTCAATAATATCGGTTTCAAGAATTTAAGTCTCTCTAGCCCTAGCAAGTTGTTCATCAAGAAATTCACCTAATGGCATAGTAGTATCAAGCACAGAAGTAGTTTCATCATAAGTATCATGCATAGTAGACATGGCATCATCAATAACATACGACATATCAGAATTAATAGCAGAAGCGGGTTTAGGTGTCGCAAGCTTACTCATAACAGAAGGAGAATCTAGTGTAGAGCTAGATGGCAGTTCCTTACCTCCCATCGTAGTTGAGGGATAAATCTTAGTTATTTCATCTTTCAAGTTCCTCATAGTGATCAGCAGATATAAATCCCAAGTGACTCAAAGAATAGAGCTATGCTCCCCGGCAACGGTGCCAGAAAATAGTCTTGATAACCCACAAGTATAGGGGATCGCAACCGTTTTCGAGGGTAGAGTATTCAACCCAAATTTATTGATTCGACACAAGGGGAGCCAAAGAATATTCTCAAGTATTAAAAGTTGAGTTGTCATTTCAACCACACCTGGATAACTTAGTATCTGCAGCAAAGTATTTAGTAGCAAAGTAGTATGGAGGTAAAAGTAACAGTAGCAAAAGTAACAGTAGCAGTTTTGTAGTAATTGTAACAGTAGCAACGGTAAAGTAAATAAGCAAAGCACAATATGTGAAAACCTCGTAGGCATTGGATCAGTGATGGATAATTATGTCGGATGCGATTCCTCATGTAATAGTTATAACATAGGGTGACATAGAACTAGCTCCAGTTCATCAATGTAATGTAGGCATTTATTCTGAATATAGTCATACGTGCTTATGGAAAAGAACTTGCATGACATCTTTTGTCCTACCCTCCTGTGGCAGCGGGGTCCTAATGGAAACTAAGGGATGTTAAGGCCTCCTTTTAATAGAGTATCGGACCAAAGCACTAGCACTTAGTGAATACATGAACTCCTCAAACTACGGTCATCACCGAGAAGTATCCCGATTATTGTCACTTCGGGGTTGTCGGATCATAACACATAATAGGTGACTATAGACTTGCAAGATAGGATCAAGAACTCACATATATTCATGAAAACATAATAGGTTCAGATCTGAAATCATGGCACTCGGGCCCTAGTGACAAGCATTAAGCATAGCAAAGTCATAGCAACATCAATCTCAGAACATAGTGGATACTAGGGATCAAACACTAACAAAACTAACTCGATTACATGGTAAATCTCATCCAACCCATCACCGTACAGCAAGCCTATGATGTAATTACTCACGCACGGCGGCTCCGTGTCGTAAAACATGATGAAACTTTCTCTCTCATTTTTTTCTCCGTGAAAGCAAATATATGGAGTTGGAGTTTAGGTCGGTGGACGTCCAGGGGGCCCACGAGGCAGGGGCGCGCCCCCACCCTCGTGGACAGGGTGTGGGCCCCCTGACGTTGATTCTTTCGCCGGTATTTTTTATTAATTCTGAAAAGTTGCTCTGTGGATTTTTAGGTCATTCCGAGAACTTTTATTTCTGCACAAAAATAACACCATGGCAGTTCTGCTGAAAATAGCGTCAGTCTGGGTTAGTTCCATTCAAAACATGCAAGTTAGAGTCCAAAACAAGGGCAAAAGTATTTGGAAAAGTAGATACGACGGAGACGTATCAGTCGTCATGGCTCACGTCAGCTGAGCCTCGTGAGGTGCACCTTGCATAGAACTCTCCGCCCCTCGGGAGCTAGCCTGAGGAGGCCGATCCCCTCGGGGGTCTTGGTGTCGTCTGGCTTGCGAGGCTTGGCCCCTCGCGAGGGTCTTGAGTCGTTGATGCTGAAGCTAGGCCATAACAGGCCGTTGATGGAGCCACGCAGTTGGCCGCAGGCACGCAAGTATGGATACCCCCTGAGGCAGTCCTGGATTAGGGGGTCCTCAGACAGCCGGACTATATGCTTATGCCGGACTGTTGGACTATGAAGATAGGAGATTGAAGACTTCGTCCCATGTTCGGGTGGGACTCTCCTTTGCATGGAAGGCAAGCTTGGCAGTTCATATATGCAGATTTCCTTCTCTGTAACCGACTTTGTGTAACCCTAGCCCCCTCCATTGTCTATATAAACCGGAGGGTTTAGTCCGTAGGACAAGAACAATCATAATAATAGGCCAGCTTCTAGGGTTTAGCCTCTACGATCTCGTGGTAGATCGACTCTTGTAATACTCATATCATCAAGATCAATCAAGTAGGAAGTAGGGTATTACCTCCATAGAGAGGGCCCGAACCTGGGTAAACATTTTGTCCCCCGCCTCCTGTCACCATTAGCCATAGACGCACAATTCGGGCTCCCTACCCGAGATCCGCCGGTTTTGACACCGACATAGGTGCTTTCATTGAGAGTTCCACTGTTCCATCACGGTAAGGCTTGATGGCTCCTTCAATCATCCACAACGATGCGATCCAGGGTGAGGCTTTCCTCCCCGGACAGATCTTCGTGTTCGGCGGCTTCGCACTGCGGGCCAATTCACTTGGCAATCTAGAGCAAATCGACAGCTACGCCCCTGGCCATCATATCAGGTCTGGAAGCCTGAACTACACTGCAGACATCCACGGAGACTTGATCTTCAACGGATTCGAACCCATCACAGGTGCACCCTACAATCGCGATGAGCATGACCTAGATCTGTCATCGGACGGTGTTCAGGAGACCACACCTACAGCTGCCCTGGCTTTAAATCCGGAGCAAATCGTGTCATCCGAGGACGGGTGGATGGACCCCGCCACGGAGGCTGCACACTCAGCGGCGATAGAGTCGAACACAGATCCCACTCCTAAGGAGATCTGTGTCTTCGGACCCTCGGACTCGTCTCCGACTAGGGGCTCCAAACCGCGTGCATCCGTGCCCATCGGACCTGACTAGGCACCAGTCATGGAGTTTAGCTCCGCGGACATCTTTCAGCACTCGCCCTTAGGCGACATGCTAAGCTCATTAAAATCTCTCTCCCTGTCAGGAGACTCTTGGCCGAACTATGTCCGGCTTGAGTGGGAAATGGACAACAAAGAAATTCATTTCGCACCCACCACCCACTTAATAGCCACTATCGACGACTCAACCGACATGCTTGATTTCGACTCCGAAGACATCGATGGCATGAATGACGATGCCGGAGAAGAACAGGGACCACCGCCCACAGGGCACTGGACAGCCACCTCATCATATGATATATACATGGTGGACACACCCAAAGAAAACAACGACAAGGAACAGAAGGATGCAACAGAGGATAATCCTCTTGAGAAGCAACCAAAGCTCCGACGTCAGTGCCGCCGCTCTAAATCCCGCCACAGCAAATACAGCGATAATGGCACAAGAAAGAATAATACCCCAGACGACTCAAAAGGTAATGATGACCCCATGGACCCAGCGATGGAGCAGGATGAGCCAGGGACGGCGAACATAGTCCGGGGCCGCTGACCGATCACAGCGACGTCAAAGATAAAACTTATAAACCTGCCTCCGGAGAGGAGAACAGTCCGGACAACGATGCACTCATCATCCCGGAAAAGCACTTGGAACAAGAGAACCTCCACAAAAGGCTTATCGCCACCACGAGGAGCTTGAAGAAGCAGAAGCAAAGGCTTAAGGCCGCGCAGGATACGCTCAACCATAGATGGAACAAAGTGCTCGACACTGACGAAAAATACGGTGGCGATCGCCACACAAAGAGCTACCCAAAGCACAAGCTGCTGCCCGAATTCGATGACGAGGCTATAGAGCCCATCCCGCCGAAAAACAATACGGCCAATCTGCCAGACCGACCACCCCGTGGCCGAGATAGAGCGGCTAATGACACCGCACACAAGTCAGCCCACGATCTACGTGAGCACCTGGACAAAAGAGCCGGTATGGCCAGGTCCATCTATAGATCTAGGAAGCATGCTCCTACGCAGCATGGCGTCCACCAAAACGACTATACTGATCGAATACCAGCTCGGAATCAACACCGAACACTACATCCATCGGAAGCATGCCACGACACATCCAAATACAGGGGTGCCGCGCACCCCCTGTGCTTCACCGAGGTGCTGGATCATGAATTTCCAGAGGGATTTAAACCTATAAACATAGAGTCATACAATGGAATGACAGACTTTGCAGTCTGGATTGAGGACTTTATTCTTCACATCCATATGGCTCGCAGAGATGATCTCCACGCCATCAAATACCTGCCCCTCAAGTTGAAAGGACCAGCTCGGCACTGGTTGAAAAGCCTCCCCGAAAACTCAATTGGAAGTTGGGAGGAACTTGAGGACGCTTTCAGGGCTAATTTTCAAGGGACCTAAGTCCAACCTCTGGATGCAGACGATTTAAGTCACATAATCCAACAACCCAGAGAGTCAGCCCGTAAGCTTTGGAATAGATTTCTCACCAAGAAGAACCAAATCGTCGACTGCCCGGATGCCGAAGCCTTAGCGGCTTTCAAACACAGTGTCCGTGACGAATGGCTCGCCAGACACCTCGGCCGGGAAAAACCAAAGACAATGGCAGCCCTAACAAGCCTTATGACCCGCTTTTGCATGGGCGAGGACAGTTGGTTGGCCCGCAACGGCACCAGCGACCCAGGCACATCCGAAGTCAGGGACGACAATGGGAAGCCGCGACGCAATAAAAAAAGCGTCAAAATAATGAAGACAGCCCAGACAACACGGCGGTAAACGCTGGATTCAGGGGCTCTCGACCCGGTCAACGGAAGAAGCAATCTAAAGGCAGCAGAGATGGACCGGCCAGCCTAAACAAAATTCTAGACAAATCATGTCAGATTCATGGCACCCCCGAGAAACCTGCGAATCACACCAACAGAGAATGTTGGGTCTTCTAGCAGGCCGACAAGCTAAACACTGAAGACAAGGGGAGGGAGCCGTCAAGTGAAGACGAGGACGAACTTCGCTAGCCGAACACTGGGGGACAGAAAAAAATCCACCAGAGGTCAAAACAGCGAACATGATTTACGCAACCCACATACCAAGGAGGAAGCGCAAACACGCACTCCGAGATGTATACGCTGTAGAACCCATCGCCCCCAAATACAACCCATGGTCGGCCTGCCCGATCACTTTCGATCGCAGGGATCATCCGACTAGTATCCGGCATGGAGGTTCGGCTGCCTTGGTGCTCGACCCAATAATTGAAGGATACCATCTCACCCGAGTCCTCATGGACGGCGGTAGTAGTCTTAATCTGATATATCAGGACACTGTCTGCAAGATGGGGATAGACCCATCAAGAATCAGCCAAAGCAATACTACCTTTAAAGGAGTAATACCAGGCGTAGAGGCCCGCTGCATGGGCTCTCTAACACTAGAGGTTGTATTCGGTTCTCCCAACAACTTCCGAAGCAAAGAACTAACCTTCGACATTGCTCCATTCCGAAGTGGCTACCATGCACTACTCGGAAGAACGGCCTTCGCTCGTTTCAATGCAGTTCCGCATTACGCTTATCTTAAACTTAAGATGCCCGGTCCATGTGGCGTCATCACAATTAGCGGAAATATAGAGCGCTCCCTGCGTGCGGAAGAATATGTGGCGGCTCTAGCAGCCAAACCACTGACCGGCCTTGCTAACCCAAGTAACTAATCGGTCGTCGAAGACCACGGACACGACTAGACGTGTTCGGCGCACCACTATTTGTAGCAGCCCAGATAAACCTGAGCTTGACTAATGGCTATACCCCCATATGTGGTGCTAGGGGATGCCCGCATGAAAAGAATCCATTGTTCGGCTGGACCCTATTTACACTCAAGAAATTGAATTCTCATGGTTCATTAAGAGTAACCAACTTTTCGCACGGTCACACCAGACTCTTTCACCCGGGCTTTTCCTTTTTTCTTTATAGATGACCATTGTGCTACACCCTTGCAGGATACGGCACAACAGACACAAAGGTGCAGACGTGCAGCAGTGCCCCGTTCAAAGGTTTCTTTTTAGATTAAGACCCTGTGTAAACCTTTTTTTCTCATCTCTTATTGGTTCAAACCCTCTTGGTCGGTGTTATTGGCAAGTTTATTATTCGCTGATCTAAAATAGACGTTACAAGGGCAGCAACCAATGTGTTTTTGAGAACTATGCTCTCACCACAGCCGCTCTTTCGTCACGCCATACTAATGCACGTACCTGGAAATTCAGGGTTCATTATCGAGGGCGGTATGCCGCCCAGTATATGTTGTAAAGTCCGAATACCTTTGGGAGTGTTCGGCGCCGCGAGTTTGGCCTTATATGCATCAGCTCCGAATCATGTCTTTGGTCAATAGTTGGGTTTGCCCGGCTCCAGTGTTTTGCTACCTTACGTTCCACTCTATCGGCTAAGGTGGCACCGGGAGAACTACTGCGATTGTGCCCTGGTTCATCTGGATGAGCACCTCAGTAGAGAAAGCCGAAAATTGACTGTCATGATAAAGCGAGAGACTGGTCAACCACTCGATGACCCAGCAGAATCTTCGCGATTCCTCCGCATTAACGAAGGATCGGTTTCCCGGTCACGTATGTTCATGCACCCTATTCGGATGAGTGCGGACATGCCAGGGGCTATATAGTAGCCCCACTGTCAAACTCCTATGGCTAAGTGAAAGTGTTAAAGCTATATAGTCCGATTGCCTTGTTCGCCGTGCTATTACCTCCTTAACGGACCAAGACGTTGGATCAAGTGTGATTACGCGCTTTGCCGAACACCCCCACATTATATGCGTGGGGGCTGAAGCCGACGACTGCAAACTTTCAGGTTATATACATACATACATAAACGGCCGCACAGGAGGCACTACAATACTTTACGGGCAAAAGTATAAACATAGCCTTTATTATCAAAAGCATTGTATTTACAATCAAGATACATGTCACTCGAACATGGTATTCTTTGAGCACCGAGCCTCTATTAAACAGGCACCTTCTAGGACTTCTTCAAAATAGTGCTCGGGCAAGTCCAGACCCCCGGGCGGATCCTTGGATGCAATATCGGTGGCCTCCATCTCCTCCCAATATGTGTTAACACAGGCAAGAGCCGTCCGATGCACGCCGACCTCTTAACAACGTCGATATGCGGCACGACACGAAGAAATCGTTGCACCAAACAAAGATACCCGGCCTCGGTTCCTTCGGCCACAGATGATCCACGACAGCCTTCATGGCAAGCCTGGACAACCTATGGAGCTCGGCCCACTCGGCCATTTGCTCATTCAACAGCAGCGGACGCTTTGGAGCACTGAACTGCGACCAGAAGAATCTTTCCACCTCATGATCTTTCTGATCCTTGAAGTACTCCATCGCATCAGCAGCACCCTTTGCTAAATCCAAGTATGCGTCTGCCGAACTCCACTATTGATCAAGAGGGGCATATTTCGGATCGCCGAACTTCGTTTGCGATAAAAAGGGCTTCCCAGCCGCGATATCATCGGCTTGCCGAAGCTCCTCCCGTGCCGCTCTGATTTCAGAGCGAGTTTCCTTTGCTGCTTGCAAGGCCTTCTCCAGGTCAACCGTTTTCGTTTGGTTTTCCCTTTTGAGAAGCTCATATCGGTTGGCGGCATTTGGTAGCTCAATAGCCATGTTGGCTATTTTATCCCCACTTTGGCGATGAGCAGCCTGTTCGGCTTTTAATTCCTCGTCTGCCTTCAGGGCGGCCGCATCACTTCTCCTGGCTTTCTCCTTGGCTCGGCCAAGTTCTGCCCGAAGGGTCTCCACGGTGGCAACTCCATCTGCAGTCAAAGCATACTATAAATACTAGCACCATGCTCTTCTTAATATTTGCTGACCACCCGAATATACATACCCTGTGCCTCGTCAAGCCGCTTGTTTACAAGCGTGATGTCCACATCCGCCACGTCAGGTTGCCGCCTTAATTCGGCAAATTCAGCAGCCCGGTCAGCCGCCGGATCTGCAGCCGCCTGCGCACAAAAACAGCTCTATCATTACCTAAGGCTATGATCCTCTGCTCGCCTTGTCTGGACAGCAACGAGAGTCTCAGGGGCTACTATCTATACAAAGTACACCTTGCGTGTGCGGTACCGTCAAAAATATATATATCACTTTGCGTACCTCAAAGCCTCTTAGCAGGCTTGTAAAAGCTTCATTCAACCCGCTTTTTGCGGATGAAATCCTCTCAACCACTGTACCCATTAAGGTACGATGTTCCTCTGAGATAGCCACTTGCTCCAGAAGACCAATCAATGTGTCCGGTTGTACAGCGGACAGTCCCGGGCTTTTTCTGTTGGTCTCCTTAGGAGCCGAGAACTCCAGACTTCAGGCGGCCGAAGAGTTACCTTCTGGCCTTTGCGAATCAGGAGAAAATCCTCCGAGACGACAACTCAGGGTCATCCGCCTCATGAGGCGGGGAAGCAGGAGGAGGCATTTCGCTCTCCATCATCTCCGGAAGAAGATCCCCCGAAGACGAACATTGTTGAGAAGGGCTATGAGCCGGACTGCAAAACATATGTCTTGGTTGTTATTCTCAGGAAAAGAGTAGGGCATATTTACTAAAGTGCATTGGTTCACGTATGGCTCGGTTGACGGCTGGCCCCCTTGTGGGCACTATGCGGTAAGGATGCCCTCCGGGGCAGGGCCCCCTGGCGAAGGTTTCTTCCCTTGTTTGGACACCTCCGTTTCCAAGTTTTCAGGGGCGGTCCTTTTCTTCCGGTGGGGAGAGGGGATCCTAGATTTGCCTCCCCGATCATCCTCCAACACGGAGGCACTAATTCCCCCGGGTAGGATGCGTAACGTATGAACCTCGCTCTTGGCTTCTCTATTCCTCCCCTCGTCTTCTCCTGATGGCACTTGATAAGGTGCCCGAGCCAGCATCCTGGTTAATACATGATCTGGCGAGCCTTCGGGAAGAGGGGCCGAACACCTGATCCTCTCCGCCTTTCTTATCCAGTCCTGGCCGAGGGTGATTTTTTAGAATAATGTTGTGACAAATATAATGACAGCATGTTCGGTCGCGGAGTTACTTGGGCATCTGGACGGTTGCAGTTGAGACCCGCATCCTCGGTGGTGTCCGGACACTTTATTCGTGATCCGAAGAATAATCGATACATCCCTTCGAGCATCACACCGAAGAAGTGTTTAATGGTTCGCGGTCCTTCCAGGTTGAACTCCCACATACGGAGAGATCAACGTTGGCATGGCAGGACAAGACGAACTAACATTACTTGAATTACTTTGACGAGACTGATATCCCTCTTGAGGAGATCTAGGATGCGGCTTTGCAATGTCAGCACGTCATTAACTGGCCGCCAGTCCAGCCCCTTGTTGACCCATGATGGCAGTTGTGGTGGAGGGGCAGAGCGGAAGGCTGGGACGGCGGCCCACTTTGTACCTCGGGGTGCTGTGATGTAAAACCACTCCCGTTGCCAAAGGCCGGACGCCTCCGGGAAGGAACCCTTTGGCCATAAGGAATCGGCACTTTTGCTTATTATAGCACCTCCGCACTCCGTGTGTCGCCCGTCTATCATCTTCGACTTCACATTGAAGGTCTTGAGACATAAGCCAAAGTGTGGGGTAATGCATAGGAAGGCCTCACACACGACGATAAATGACGAGATGTGAAGGAAGGAATCTGGAGCTAGATCATGAAAATCTAGCCCGTAATAGAACATGAGCCCTCTAACGAAGGGATCAAGACTAAAGCCTAGCCCTGGAAGGAAGTGGGAGATGAATACAACACTCTTGTTGGGTTCGGGAGTGGGGATAACCTGCCCTTGAGTAGGTAGCCTGTGAAGGATTTCGGCGGTCAGATACCTAGCCTCCCTAAGCTTCTTGATGTCCTCCTCTATGACGGAAGAGGCCATCCACCGGCCTTGAAGGTTGGATCCGGACATGGTCTAGAGCTCTTAGACTGAACCTTGGGTGTTAGAACTCGAGGTGGGGGAAGGGAAGGATCGGGCATGGAAAGTAAAGGATAGGTCTTGGCCTCTTTATAAAGAGGGTGAATATCAAGCATCCTCCGCATGGCCATTTGGAACTTGCCTAAAACCGAGGAGTCATACTAACGGCACGGTTGGGTTACCCACGCCCGTACTGATGAGAATCCCTTGATAAGAGGAACACGATCTCTGCTTCGACAAGACGTGCCAATAAAACCGCCTCCCAAGACATGCAGTAGCAGGTTGCGAAAAACGGTTCGTATAATGACCGGGCCGCGGCATGATGTCATGCTAGGAAAGTTGTCAGCAGATTAGATTTGTGGAATATTGTGCTCTCTACGGTGGTATGTGGAATTTGTTTTGCAGAGCCGGACACGATTCATGTGTTCAAAAATCTACCTTTGAGTATTCGGAGAAGGAACCCGCCTTGCAATGCCGAAGACAATCTGCGCGCCGGACTCATCGTCATTGAAGCCTGGTTCAGGGGCTACTCAGGGAGTCCTGGACTAGGGGGTCCTCGGACAGCTGGACTATATGCTTATGCCGGACTGTTGGACTATGAAGATACGAGATTGAAGACTTCGTCCCGTGTCCGGGTGGGACTCTCCTTTGCGTGGAAGGCAAGCTTGGAAGTTTGGATATGTAGATTTCCTTCTCTGTAACCGACTCTGTGTAACCCTAGCCCCCTCCGGTGTCTATATAAACTGGAGGGTCTAGTCCGTAGGACAAGAGCAATCATAATTATAGGCTAGCTTCTAGGGTTTAGCCTCTACGATCTCGTGGTAGATCAACTCTTGTAATACTCATATCATCAAGATCAATCAAGTAGGAAGTAGGGTATTACCTCCATCGAGAGGGCCCGAACCTGGGTAAACATTGTGTCCCCCGCCTCCTGTTACCATTAGCCTTAGACGCACAGTTCGGGACCCCCTACCCGAGATCCACCGGTTTTGACACCGACACCCCCATATCCAGAACACCGACAATGATGTCTCTTACTGATTTACCACTATAATTTTGGGGTTATGCATTATAGAAAGACGCATTCACGTTAAATAGGGCACCATCTAAATCCATTGAGATGACACCGTATGAACTATGGTTTTGCAAGAAACCTAAGCTCTCGTGTATTTAAGTTTGGGGATGTGATGCTTATGTCAAAAGGGTTCAGCTTGATAAGCTCGAACCTAAATTGGATAAGTGCGTCTTCATAGGATACCCTAAAGAAACTATTGGGTACACTTTCTACCACAGATCCAAAGGCAAGATCTTTGTTGCTAAGAATAAGTCCTTTCTAGAGAAGGAGTTTTCTCTCGAAAGAAGTGAGTAGGAGGAAAGTAGAACTTGATGAGGTAGTTGTACCTTCTCTCAAATTGGAGAGTAGCACATCAGAGAAATTCGTTCCCGTGATGCCTACACCAACTAAAGAGGAAGCTAATGATGATGATCATGAAACTTCGGATCAAGTTACTACTGGACTTCGTAGGTCGAACAGAGCATGTTCCGCACCAGAGTGGTACAGTAATCATGTTCTGGAAGTCATGTTATTAGACCAAGGCGAACCTACAAACTATGAAGAAGCTATGATGAGCCCAAATTCCGACAGATGGCTTGAGGCCATGAATTCTGAGATATGATCCATGTATGAGAACAAAGTGTTAGATTAAGGGTTCTGCAAACCCTTGAAAGGTTCGAATTCTGGTGTGCGTGCGGAGATCTCAACCTACCCAGCCTGCCTGCTCGCGATTCCCCTAAGCCTAGCGCGACGAGCTCGAAGAGACAAAGAGACGCCGCAGTTTATCCTGGTTCGGGCCACCTTGCAGTGTAATACCCTACTCCAGCATTTTGGTGGATTGCCTCGAAGGGCTGAGGACGAACTAGTACAGTGGATGAACTAGCCTCAGGAGGTGAGGTGTTCTTGAGATCAAGAGAGCTGGTGAGGTGGTCCGGAGATAATGGATCCGATCCCCCTCTATGGTGTTGGCTAAGTCCTATTTATAGTGGCCTTGGTCCTCTTCCCAAATGTAGGTGGGAAGGGATCTCACAACGGCCAGATTTGAAAGGGGACAAGTAGTACAGCTTATCCTGACAAAAGTAGTCTTCGCATGCGAAAAGCTCCTGGTCGTGATGCTGCGGTGGGCTCGGTAATGACCTCCGCCCTGCCATCCTGGCGGTCTTGGTCTTGTGCACCAGAATGGAAACCTTTGGTTGATTCCTCGGGACTCCGCGCCTGTGGCTTGCCTCCCTTGCACCGAAAAGGAAACTGGCGCTCTGCGCCTGCTGGCGCTCGCCTGGCCTTGGTCATCACGGCTCACGTCAGCTGAAGCTCGTGAGGCACACCTTTCATAGAACTCTCCGTCCCTTGGGATCCAGCCTGAAGAGGCCGATCCCCTCGGGGGTCTTGGCGTCGTCCGCCTCACGAGACTTGGCCCCTCGCGATGGTCTTGAGCTATTGATGTCGAAGCTGGGCCATACCAGGCCGTCGATGGAGCCACGTGGTGGGCCGCAGGCAGGCAGGTCTGGATACTCCCATATCCAGAACGCCGAAAGTAGCCCCCGGACCCAAGGCGCGCTCGGGCTTGGCTTCCAAGCGAAGCCAAAGGGCAAGTGTGGAGTGCTGCGGGTCCTAGCTACCTGCGGCCTTGATGATGCATGGCGATTGATGGGACATGGGCGTCTCCACTTCCCCATGCCGCCTGGGCAACTGTTCGACTTGACGGAACGATGCAGCATGCAGAAGGTCATCATGGCGCGAGGTCGTGGAGGCTCGCGGTTGGCCTTCCTTGGCTATAAATGAGGGGGGCAGAGCCCCCTGCTCATCTCTCCTTCGTCTTGCTTCTGCTCGCTTCTTCTCCTTCTTCATCTTGCTTCCATGGAGTCGCCGAGGAGGTTTTTGGCGGCCGAGAAGGGGAAAGCTTCCAAGGAGGGACCAGCCTCTCCGCCTCCCAAGAGAGGTCATGGTCGTCCCTGCAAGCACCCCACGGCCCCCAGAAGGCGTGGGCGCGCACCCACCAAAGTCGGCGTTTTTCTCGGTGCCCGCGTGGGCACCTCTTCTCGCGGCAGGGGCCACCGGCTTCGAAGCAGTCCCCATGACGAGGGGAGGCACGCTATGATCATGCGCCCGCCTCGGCCGCGCTTCTCTTTGCTGTACGTGCTTCCTGAGTTTGTGGTGTGGTTGGAGAGCCTGACCGGTACCTCGCTCTGGCTTCCACGTTTCTTCTCCAGCAAGCTTCCATCCTCAGGGCTTGATGGCCTCTAGCTGTAGGCCGACGGCTGCTGCAGTGGAGCTTCGTGGGTCGGGGCCAAGGTCACCGCCTCCGTCAGCGTGGTCCTGACCCACGGCTGGCAGACTTTCCCCGTGCGCGAGGCCTGGGCGGAAGGTGCACCCTCCACTTCAAGTGACGGCCTGGCGACCCTCTTCGTGAGGGTCTTCAGGCAGGACGGCCGTTGCGTGGGGTGCTGCCTGGAGGACGGCAGCAACGACGAGAGCAGCGAAGGTGAGCTTGGTCTTGGCGGTACTCTCTTCTCTTCTCGCGACGGTGGCTCTTCTTTGGATGAGAGCTCGAGAAGCGGTGGCTACGACCGGCCCCCACGTCGTCGCGCTCGTGTCGAGGATGGTGGTGGTTCCTCCCGCCGCAACGCTCCAGTGAAGCTGGAGAGGAGCCCGACATGAGTCTGGGGGCCGTCAAACTTGGACTCAAGATCAGCCGCAGCCCCAGGTCACCTACGGGGGAACTAGTGGAGTGTCGGGTCGCCTTGAGGCGCTTCTTGAGGATGCGGCGCTGGTGCTGGGTTCGTATGCCCTCAGGTATTCTTTGTTTAGTCTTTCCTTTCTCCTGTAATTCCACAAAAGATGATGTACCCCGCTGGGGCATGTAATGAACTATGGCAGTTATGCCCTTTATTCTATGCTTTACTATCTTGGTGTTGTGATGTAATGTTTGCGCTCCGAGTAAGCCATGATAGGAAAACATAGCATGACATGTGCGCAGTAGCTTTCCGCCTCGTGAGACCTGGTTTCAGGCACTCGACGGGGCCCCCTTCCTGGGGAGCTGAAGGTTGCAGACCTCGAGAGACGCCTCGGGGTCTTAGGAGCCACCGCAGAACCACTGCAGGGCTGCTTTTAAAGGAAAAGAAAAACTGAAAAGTACCTCACTCCTTATATGAACCCCCTGTCATAGATTAGCTCTGACTTAATGCACCGTGTCGCGCTGCCAGGGTGGCACGTATATGAGGGGTGTTGATGCCTGTGAGATTGATCAAGGGCTCCTCATGAGGACGAGGCCGAAACACCTGGGCAGCGGGGTTCGGCGTGGTATGCGCATATGAGGGTAGGCCCAAGGCGAACACACCTGCCTAGCCCCCGCACGCGAGGAGCGCGAGGGAGAGTGATGGGTAACTGCCACCTCTCTCCTGCCCTCGGGCCAAAAACAACCGAGCGAGGAAGAAATTAACTGGGCGAACCAAAACACGAGAGCACCAAATCCATTGAAAGATCACTAAAAACTGCAAGCAACTTCCGAAAGCAAATGAACAGCTGCATCCGGCACCTAATCTAGTCTTCTCACCAGCGCGGAGCTAAGTGCTGCCACGAAGACATGGGAGGGAGCCCCCATGAGGCCCCAGGGCGACTCTCAGGAGACTCCGGGGCATGTATAGCCCCACTCATTATTACGTGAGAGTGTCACGAGCGGAGACCTTCACAGGCCGGAGCCTTGCTTCACAGGCCGGAGCCTTTCTTCAGGGGTAGAACTTCCTGAGGTGCTGGATGTTCCAGACGTTATGGATGGGGAGCCCGTACTGTGTCTCCAGGCACGCAGTGCCAGGCCTGGAGACACGAGCAATCCTAAACGGGCCCTCCCACATCGGAGAGAGCTTGTGCAGCCCCTCCCTGGACACCCGCCACAGAACGAGGTCGCCCACCTCTAACGTCCTGGAGCGGATGCTGCGGCAATGATATCGCCGCACCGCCTGCTGGTGTCTTGCCGCCCGGAGCGAGGCTTGACGGCGGCATTCCTCCCCCAGCACGAGATCCATCCCCCACGTGGCGTCCTGATGCGCCTCGTCAAACACCAGGACCCGCGCGGAGCGATGCTTGACCCCGTGTGAGATAATCGCTTATGCTCCGTAGACGAGGAAGAACGGCGTTTCTCTCGTTGGTTTGGTCGTGGTGGTGCAGATGGACCATAGCATGGACTGTAGCTCGTCGAGCCAGCCCCTGCCGCAGGCCTCGAGCTTCCTCTTGAAGGTTCTTGTCTTGAGGCCCCTCAGGACTTTGGCATTGGCCCGCTCGGCTTGGCCGTTTCTCCGGGAGTGTGCTACTAAAGCGTAGCATATCAGCGTTCCAAGGTTAGCACAGTATGTTTTGAGAAGGTTGCTAGTGAATTGCGAGCCGTTGTCGGTGATGATGCGGTTAGGGACCCCAAACCGGCTCACGATTCCCTTGATGAACTTGACGGCCGATCCAGCTAGAATGGTGCGAATGGCCTCTACCTTCGCCCACTTGGTGAATTTGTCGTTGGCGACATAGAGGTATCGGTAGCCCCTGGTGCTCGAGGGAACGGCCCCAAGATGTCTAGCCCCCAGACTGCAAACGACCATGTGAGCGGTATTGTCTAGAGGCCCTGCGCGGGCTGGTGAATTTGCTTGGCGTGGAACTGGCATGCCTCACAGGAACGCACCAGTTCTGTGGCATCGTTGAGCGCGGTGGGCCAGTAGAAGCTGCTGCGGAACGCCTTGCCCACTAGAGTGCATGACGAGGAATGATGCCCGCAGTTCCCACCATGTAAGTCTGCCAGCAGCTCAAGCCCCTGCTCTGTGGAGATGCATCGCAACGAAACGTCATTGGGCCTCTTGCGATATAACTCATCGTCCTGGATGCAGTACGCGGTGGCTTGACAAGCCATGCGCTCTGCATCCTCCTTCTCTGGCAAGGTCCCTTGAAGAAGGTATGCCTTGAACACTTTAGTCCAGCACCCCTCCTGAGGCTCGAGCGCAAGCAGCAGGTGGGCCCCCAATGGGTGGCCACATGCTGGGGTGCCCGTCTCAGGCGCCGGAGGCAGGTCCTCCTGAGGAGGTGCTGGAGTCGTGGTGGGGGAGCCGCACACGGCTTGAAGAGCCGCTCCTCAAATACCCCCGGCTCCTGAGGGAGCCTTCGGGAGGCTCTCTTGGCGATATCATCCGCCTCCTTGTTCGTTCCTCACGGCACGTGCTACATCTCCAAGCCCATGAACCTCTTCTCCATCTTGCGTACCTCTTCTAGGTATGCCACCATGTGCTCGTCCTTGGGCGTGTATTCCTTGTTGGAGAAGTTGACGAGGAGCTGAGAATCACCCTTGATGGTGAGGCGCTTCACCCCCAGCGCCGCCGCGGCCCTGAGACCGGCGAGCAAGCCTTCGAATTCCGCAATGTTGTTGGAGACCTTCTTGCCCTACAGGAAGTAGAGTTGTACTGCGTAGTATAGCTTGTCCTTGGTGGGCGAGATGATGACGGCCCCCGCTCCTGCGCCTTGTCGCGTGAATGCTCCGTCAAAGTACATGATCCACCCGTCTGGTTCCTTGTCTCCTTGTAAGAGGGAGCGGTCCTCGCTCGCCCCATGGCCGGGGGCGTCAGTCCATTCGGCCACAAAGTCCGCGAGTGCTGCACCCTTGATGACCCTGGTGGTGTTGAACCCGAGATGGAATGCCTGAAGCTCGATGATCCATTCTGCAACTCGCCCGGCGGCGCTCAGGTTCCAGAGCACCCTCTCTAGTGGGTATGCCGAAACGACCTTGATGGGGTGGCCTTGAAAGTAGTGGCGCAACCTTCGGGAGGGGACGAAGAGCGCGAGCAAGAGTTTCTAGGGAACGGGGTAGCGCGCCCATGCCTCCCTTAGCACCGTGCTAACGAAGTAGACAGGGTGCTCGACGAGGGGAGAGGCATCAACAAGGTCTTGCTCTTCCTGAGGGCGCGAGTCTTCGATGGCTTCGCGAGGTCCGTCCTCAGGAGGTCAATCGCAGCCTCGGGAGGGACATCGACCACTGGGTTGGCCGAGGCCTCGGGCGCGTTGTCCTGAGGGTGCTGCGCCTTGCTTGGTGGTTGTGCATCCTGCTGAGCGTCCTTGGATGGGCCCTCCCTCCTTAGCACCACCAGGGCAGCGCTGGCTGAGTGAGGGGTGGCTGCCAAATAGAGCACCAAGGGCTCGAGAGGGCGCGGCGCCACCATCACTGGAGGGCTGGTCAGATACCTCTTGGGGTCTTGAAAGGCTGCGAATGCTTCCGGGGTCCACTCGAACGGCTCCTTCCTTTTCATCAGCTTGAAGAACGGGAGGGCGCACTCCCCCAGCTTGGAGATGAAGCGCCCAAGCGAGGTTACGCAGGTCACCAGCTTCTGCATCTCCCTCAGGGTCTGCGGTGGGCTCATGTCTTCTATTTCCTTGACCTTCTCCAGATTGGCCTCGATACCTCTGTGCAATACCAGGAAGCCCATCATCTTGCCAGAGGGAACCCCGAATACACACTTCTCAGGATTGAGCCGAAGATCCACCTTGCGCAAGCTGGCGAACGTCTCCTCCAGATTTGTTATCAGGGTCCTGGCCTCCCGAGATTCACCACTGTCCCATCGACATAGGCCTCTGCGTTTCTCCCGAGCTGCGAGCCAGGGCGATATGCATCAGTCGCTGGAAGGTAGCCCCGGCATTACGCAGCCCGAAGGGCATGCAGGTGTAGTATTACACCCCGCAGGGGGTCAGGAACGCTGTCTTCTCCACATCCTGCATGGCCATCTTGATCTGGTGGTAGCCCGAGAAGGCATCCAAGAAGCACAACAGGTCGCATTAGGCGGTGGAGTCCATGATCTGGTCCATGCGAGGAAGCGGAAAGGGATCTTGCGGGCAGGCCTTGTTGAGGTTGGTGAAGTTGACGCACATGCGCTCCTTCCCTCCTTTCTTAGGGACGACGACGGGGTTCGCCAGTTGTCGGTGCCAAAACCGGCAGATCTCGTGGTAGATCAACTCTTGTAATACTCATATTCATCAAGATCAATCAAGCGGGAAGTAGGGTATTACCTCCATAGAGAGGGCCCGAACCTGGGTAAACATTGTGTCCCCCGCCTCCTGTTACCATTAGCCTTAGACGCATAGTTCGGGACCCCCTACCGGAGGTCCACCGGTTTTGACACCGACACCAGCCATTCCGGGTATCACACTTCCCTGATGACCCCTGCGGCTTGCAGCTTGTGGGTTTCTTGGACGATGAAGGCCTGCTTCTCGGTGAACTAACGAAGAGCCTTCCGCTTCACTAGTCGCACATTTGGGCATACCCTCAGGTGGTGCTCGATTATTCCCCTCGGTACCCCAGCTAGGTCTTTGGCATCCCAAGCGAATACATCCTTGTTGGCACGCAAGAAGTCGACCAACGCTTTCTCTTGGTCCCGAGGGAGGCCAGCCCCTATGGTGAAGGTGGCGCTGGTTGTTCCCTCCTCACTGACCAGCACTTGCTTCGCCTCGGCTCGGTCTTGGGAGAACAACTGCTTTTTCTTGGCCGGCGCCGCTTTCGGGGCCTCCGGACCCCCTTCTCATCGGGCAGCGCGGATGCCGCTAACCTGAAGGTGAGCTTGAGGGCCTGAAGCGCGTCTTTGGTGTCCCCTGCCACCATGAGGACACCGTTGCTTCCGGGCATCTTCATGAGGTTGTATGTTGGGTGAGTCGCCGCCGTGAACTTGGCCAAGGCCGGGTACCCCAGGATGGCGTTGTAAGGCAGGTCGATCCTGGCAATGTCGAAGTCGATGAGCTCGGTGCGGTAGTTGTCGCGGGTCCCAAAGGTGACAGGGAGGCGGATCTGCCCCAGGGGGCTGGTGGAGCCACCACCAACCCCGGAGAAGGGCTTGGTGGGGTGTAGCTGGCTGAGGGGTACGTGCAGCAGGCCGAATGTCTCCGCAAAGAGCATGTTGAGGCCTCCTCCACCATCAACGAGGGTCTTGGTGACCACCATGTTGCAGATGGTGGGGGTGCAAAGCATCAATAGCGTGCCCGCTCCGGTCATGGCCGGATGATCCTCGAGGCCGAAGGTGAGGTCGGCCTTGCGCACTGCCCAACCCGGTGGAGCCCCCGAGACGGCTTGGGCGGCACTTACTTGTCGGTAGAACTATTTGATGTGGCGGTCGGAAGGCGGTGCCTGCGAGCCACCTAGGAGAGTTGGGACGACGGGGGGCGCCGGTGCCGCGTAGCGTGCGAGGAAGAGGCCGCGCAGCTCCTCCCAGGAGGCCACAGAGGACTCCAGCAGGTTGAGCAACCAGGCGCGCGGTGCGCCTACGAGGGCCATGGGGAGCCAGTTAGCCTTCGCCTTGTCGTCTCCGTCGGCCGCCCAAACTGCTTCTTCGTACGCATGGTGGAAGGTGGCCGGATCCGCAGCGCCGTCGTAGCGTGGCGGCATCTCCGGTCTAAACTTGGGTGGCCACTCCACCCGCTGCAGGGAGAGGGTGAAATAGAGCAGCCCCGGCGCTTCTTCGGAGGCGCGCATCGGCCGAGTTGACGGAGGAGCGCCCGCCATCGGAGCCGGCGGTGCGATCTGGCGGACGGGGCAGAAGATCTCCGACGCACCCCTACCTAGCGCGCCAAATGTCGAATTACGAGTTCCGCAAACCCTTGAAAGGTTCAAACTCTGGGGTGCGTGTGGAGATCTCAACCTACCCAGCCTGCCTACTCGCGATTCCCCTAAGCCTAGCGCGACGAGCTCAAAGAGACAAAGAGACACAATAGTTTATCCTGGTTCGAGCCACCTTGCGGTGTAATACCCTACTCCAGCGTTTTGGTGGATTGCCTCGAAAGGCTGAGGACGAACTAGTATAGTGGATGAACTAGCCTCAGGAGGTGAGGTGTTCTTGAGCTCAAGAGAGCTGGTGAGGTGGTCCGGAGATAATGGATCCGATCCCCCTCTATGGTGGTGGCTAAGTCCTATTTATAGTGGCCTTGGTCCTCTTCCCAAATGTAGGCGGGAAGGGATCCCACAACGGCCGGATTTGAAAGGGGACAAGTAGTACAACTTATCCTGACAAAAGTAGTCTTCGCCTGCGAAAAGCCCCTGGTCATGACATTGCAGTGGGCTCAGTGATGACCTCCGTCCTGCCATCCTGGCGGTCTTGGTCTTGTTGCACCAGAATGGAAACCTTTGGCTGATTCCTCGGGACTCCACGCCTGTGGCTTGCCTCCCTTGCACCGAAGAGCAAACTGGCGCTCTGCGCCTGCTGGCTCCCGCCTAGTGCCCGCCTGGCCTTGGTCGTCACGGCTCACGTCAGCTGAGCCTCATGAGGCACACCTTGCATAGAACTCTCCGCCCCTCAGGAGCCAGCCTGAAGAGGCTGATCCCCTCGAGGGTCTTGGCGTCGCCAGCCTCGCGAGGGTCTTGAGCTGTTGATGTCGAAGTTGGGCCGTACCAGGCCGTCGATGGAGCCACGTGGTGGGCCGCAGGCAGGCAGGTCTGGATACCCCCATATCCAGAATGCCGACACAAAGTGTGGACTTTGGTGGACTTGCCCGATGATCGGCAAGCCATTGAAAATAAATGGACTTCAAGAAGAAGACACACGCTGATGGTAATGTCACCATCTATAAAGCTCGACTTGTCACAAAAGTGTTTTTGACAAGTTCAAGGGGTTGACTACAATGAGACTTTCTCATCCGTAGCAATGCTTAAGTCTGTACGAATCATGTTAGCAATTACCTCATTTTATAATTATGAAATCTAGCAAATGGATGTCAAAACTGCATTCCTTAAGGGATATTAAATAAGAGTTGTATATGATGCAACCAGAAGTTTTTGTCTATCCTAAAGGTGCTAACAAAGTGTGCAAGCTTCAGCGATCCATCTATGGACTAGTGCAAGCATCTCGGAATTGGAATATATGCTTCGATGAGGTGATCAAAGCATATGGTTTTATACAGACTTATGGTGAAGCCTGTATTTACAAGAAAGTGAGTGGGAGCTCTGTAGCATTTCTGATATTATATGTGGATGGCATATTATTGATTGGAAATGATATAAAATTTCTGAATAGCATAAAAAGGATACTTGAATAAGAATTTTTCAATGAAAGACCTTGGTGAAGCTAATTATATATTGGGCATCAAGATCTATAGGGATAGATCGAGACACTTAATAGGACCTTCACAAAGCGCATATCTTGACAAGATTTTGAAGAAGATCAAAATGGATCAGTCAAAGAAAGGGTTTTTGCCTGTGTTGCAAGGTGTGAAGTTGAGTAAGACTCAAAACCCGACGACGGTAGAAGATAGAGAGAGAATGAAAGTCATTCCCTGTGCCTCAGCCATAGGTTCTATAAAGTATGCCATGCTGTGTACCAAACCTATTGTGTACCTTGCCATGAGTTTGGCAAGAGGGTACAATAGTGATCCAGGAGTAGATCACTCGACAACGGTCAAAATTATCCTTAATTACCTAAGAGGACTAAGGAGATATCTCTCGATTATGGAGGTAATAAAGAGTTCATCGTAAAGGGTTACATCGATGCAAGCTTTGACGTTGGTTCGGAAGACTCTGAGTCTCAATTTGGATACATACTGAAAGTGGGAGAAATTAGCTAGAGTAGCTCCATACAGAGCTTTGTAGACATAGAAATTTGCAAAAATACATATGGATCTGAATGTGACAGAACCGTTGACTAAACTTCTCTCACAAGCAAAACATGATCACTCCTTATACTCTCTGGGTGTTAATCACATGGCGATGTGAACTAGATTATTGACTCTAGTAAACTCTTTGGGTGTTGGTCACATGGCGATGTGAACTATGGGTGTTAAATAACATGGTGATGTGAACTAGATTATTGACTCTAGTGCAAGTGGGAGACTGAAGGAAATATGCTGTAGAGGCAATAATAAAGTTGTTATTTTATATTATATTTCCTTATTCATGATAAAGGTTTATTATTCATGCTAGAATTGTATTGATCGGAAACTTAAATACATGTGTGAATACATAAACAAATATCGTGTCCCTAGTAAGCCTCTACTAGACTAGCTCGTTGATCAAAGATGGTTAAGGTTTCCTAACCATAGACATGTGTTGTCATTTGATAACGGGATCACATCATTAGGAGAATGATGTGATGGACAAGAATCATCCGTTAGCTTAGCATAATGATTGTTCCGTTTTATTGCTACTGCTTCCTTCATGTCAAATACATATTCCTTTGACTATGAGATTATGCAACTCCCGGATACCGTAGGAATACCTTATGTGCTATCATACGTCACATCGTAACTGGGTGATCATAAATATGCTCTACAGGTATCTCCGAAGGTGTTCGTTTAGTTGGCATAGATCAAGATTAGGATTTGTCACTCCGAGTATCGGAGAGGTATCTCTGGGCCCTATCGGTAATACAAATCATAAGCTTGCAAGCAAATGACTAAGGAGTTAGTCACTAGGTGATATATTACAGAACGAGTAGAGAGACTTGCCGGTAACGAGATTGAACTAGGTATGAATATACTGACGATCGAATCTCGGGCAAGTAACATACCGATGGACAAAGGGAATTATGTATGTTGTCATAACTGTTCGACCGATAAAGCTCTTCGTAGAATATGTAGGAGCCAATATGGGCATCCAGGTTCCTCTATTGGTTATTGACCGGAGAGGTGTCTCGATAATGTCTACATAGTTCTCGAACCCATAGGGTCTGCACGCTTAACGTTCGTTGACGACATAGTGTTATATGAGTTATATGATTTGGTGACCGAATGTTGTTCGGAGTCCCGGATGAGATCACGGACATGACGAGGAGTCTCGAAATGGTCAATAGGTAAAGATTGATAGATAGGACGATGGTATTTGGACACAGGAAGTGTTTTGGGACATGCCGGGAAGGAATCGGGTGACCGGAAGGGGTTTCGTGCACCCTCCCGGCAAGTTATGGGCCTTATGGGCCAAAGAAGGGGACATACCAGCCCACAAGGGGGCTGGTGCGCCCCCCTCCCTTGTTTGGCCATCCCTAGGGAAGGAAAAGGGGGAGGGCTAGCCCCTCCTGCCTTTCCCTCTCATGGGAGAAAGGAAGGGGGGGCGCCACCCTCCCGTGCCTTTCCCTGCACTCCAAATAAGGAAAGGGGGCGCGGCTTGGGAGGGACCCCAAGTAGGATTCCTCCTACTTGGTCGCCTCCTTTGCCTGCTCCTCCCTCCCTCCCACCTATATATATGTGGGAGGGGGCGCACACGACAGACAATTGCCTAGCCGTGTGCGGCTCCCCCTCCACTGTTTACACCCTCGGTCATATCTTCGTAGTGCTTAGGCAAAGCTCTGCAGAGATCACTTCACCATCACCGTCACCACGCCGCCGTGTCTACTAGAACTCATCTACTACCTCACCATCTTTCTGGATCAAGAAGGCAGAGGACGTCACCGAGCTGAACGTGTGCAGAACAAGGAGGTGTCGTGCGTTCGGTACTAGATCGGTTGGAGCGCGAAGAAAGTTCGACTACAACAACCGCGTTGTGAAACGCTTCCTCTTACGGTCTACGAGGGTACGTGGACACACTCTCCCCTCGTTGTTATGCATCTCCATGGATAGATCATTTCATGTGCATAGATTTTTTTGTTTTCCATGCAACGATTCCCAACAATTTTAGCAAGCTTTGAGTAGTTGGGAGTCAAGTTTTCATCACTTCATTTAAGGATAATGAGGGATGTTTAGGTACCTTGACACCCTTGGCCATTAGACAGAGATTGGAAGCATTCGTGATAGGATCAACTTCCATAGTGTTTAGTGATTTCTTGAACTCCTCGAACCAAGGATCATGATGGGTAAAGGCACCCTCATAGACATTAGAAATCTTGTCCCGGATGAATTTAGCCGAGTACATATGGCATACAAAAGTGAACTAATCTTTGGACAGTCGAGAGCATATGATGCATTTCACCTGAGCATCCAGTTGTGTGAAACTGCTACTGTCCTCAGCACATGCCTTCTTGCAAAGTTCTGTCAAGCCCTGCTCGATGACAGTCCATAGATCTTGATTGGTCTCTTTGAAATGTTTGCACATCATAATCTTCCAGGAGGTATAATCAGTGCCATCGAAGACGGGGCATGCATCGGAAACCTTGATTGCCCCTGTAGTGGACATAGCTAAAACTCCAGGTGGTTAAACCGAATCACACAGAACAAGGGAGCACCTTACTCTAATACCAATTGAAAGTGCTAGTTATCGACTAGAGGGGGTGAATAGGTGATTTTTATGAAAGTCTTCAAGATAGACAACGTCTTCGAAGACACGCAAAACAATAACTAAACTGGAAACAACGGAAGATAAACTACACTAGTCATGCTGGTAGAACAACAACACTAGATATAAGATGTGAAGACAAACAACAACTAGGTAGAACGGAACAGTTAAGGAAGATAGTGTGAAGATAAAGATGTAATCAGAGGTAATGTCTTCACACAATGTCTTCAAACAGAATGAGCATACAAAGTCTTCACGAAACTAAGTAGTAAGGAGAGAAATGATAGAACTAGTATCTCGGAAAAGAAAAATGATTTGTTTGACCAGTTCCAGTTGTTGTGACAATTGTATGTCTTGTTAGGGAGGCTGATATTGAACTCAAAAGACCTAGTCTTCACATTATCCCTCTTGAGCTAAGATCCGCAAATCTCACCCAATCACTCAGATAAGTCTTCCAGGTAGACTTCCAAACCTTCACATCCTTTGTTCGCCGGCACTCCACAATGACTCTTGGATGCTCAAAACATGACGCCTAACCGACTGGAAGATCACAGTCTTCAAGTGTAGCAAGTCCTTGGTTCACGTAGAACAGAAAGACTTTAGTGATGCTCAATCACTTTTGGGCTCTGGGTGTTTTGGGTTTTGTCCTCGCAAGGATTCATTGTCAAAGGATTTGAGGTGGGTTGCTCTCAAACGACAAAATCCGTGTAGTAACCCGAAGCAGCCACCAATTTATGGTGGAGGGGTGGCTATTTACAGCAAGGAGGTAACCCGACATGAAATGTGCGAAGTGACCCTGGGTTAGTGGACAACCAACAAATGTCCAATGGTCGGATTTCAAACACATGCGACAGCTTGACTTGGGCTCCAAGTAATGTTGACTCAACCAACTCTGGAAGAGGCTTCCTACTTGAAGACATAGGATTTTAGGTTGAGCATCACATCAGTTTCTAACTTTGTTTACCTTGGCCCCACTTAACTGTGCGGTGGTTCCTATGACTCAGGAAAGAATAAAATGAAACTACCAAAAGATTAATTCTTCGCGCTCCATTGTCTTGAAGCGAAAGTCTTCGTGTCCCATTATCTTCAATACGGATGTCTTCGTGAACCACCATTATCTTCATGTCTTCATACATTTTTAGGGGTCATTTTTGATTGGTAAACCGAATATCTAGAGACTTATGCATGTGTTCTCCTGTGAATCTCACAAACACATTAGTCCCTTAACCAAGTTTGTCGTCAATACTCCAAAACCAAGAAAGGGTGGCACTAGATGCACTTACACTCCCTCTTTCTCTCTCATGTGCACGGAAGATATAGTGGAGCTATAGCGACCGACGATACGGTGAGGTGAGGGCCTAGCACGGCGGTCCTTCGGCCCTGCCGCTTCTCCTACATCTCCATTCAACCCCCTTTCCTCCGACCGACCCGCCAGGTACCATCCTCTACCGTACCGGGCAATTGTTTGATGAGTCGCCAAAGCTGAAAACAGTTATCCCTTCTTCTTTTTAGCAATGGATTCCGATTTGGAGTACATATACGAGAAGTATGTTGAGTCGTTTGATGGCTCATCGGACGAGGAGTACTTTGATGAGATGATAATGATGCAGGCAGTCCTTGAAGACGCGGAGCATGCGGAGGAGCATGTTCTCAATTTCAAGGGCTTGACCAAGGGTCATCGAGTGCTCAACTGCGACAGGGCGCACGGGCATTTGACACTGATGGCCGACTACTTTTCCCCCAATGCACTATTCGCTGACCATTTTGACCGGTGTTTTCGGATGCACAAGACTGTCTTTGATCGTTCGTACCATGGCGTCCGGTCCTACGATGACTACTTCATCCTGAAGGACACCGTAGGAACAATTGGCTTCTCTGGTTACCAAAAGTGCACGGCCGCACTCCGGATGATTGCATATGGCATGGCCGCTGATTCGTGGGACGAGTACCTACGGATGTCTGAGAGCACATGCGGAGATGCCATGATCAAGTTTGCAACTACTATGGTCAAGGTGTTCGGACCTCAGTACCTGAGAGAACCAACTGGCAGACATCGAGAGGCTCCTAGCAATCTCAAAAGCAAGAGGATGGACATACTTGGTTGGGTCTCTTGACTGCATGCATTGAAAATGGAAGAACTGCCCGAAGGCTTTATAAGGGCAATATCAAGGTCATGTTAACACTACAAAAAAATACACTTCCGTGATGATACGTGTTTGTCACAGTAGGTCGCGTTTTTTGTCATGCATGTACATCCATGATGATTTTATGACATAATCAAGATAGTCATACCAGTGCTGTCGTAGAAGTGTTCCATGACATTAACAAAATTATCATCACGGAAGTGTCCACTTCCATGACAATAAATCGCGCGTCATAGAAGTGCTTTCATCAAGGGTGACCGACACGTGGCATCCACCGTAACGAAACGCTGTTAAGCTGTCGGGTCAGGTTTTGGATCCGATAAACCATTAACAGCCCCGACCAATGGGGATTTTCCACGTGTAAAATTATCATTGGCTGGAGGAAACACGTGTCGGCTCATCGTTGGGACAGATGTCATCCACTCATTGGACAGAAGGTGCCTATGATATCTCGACACGTGGTACGGCCCAACAGAGGCCCATTCCTGTGAAAAGGCCGGCCCGTTTGACTTGGTCAAAAGGTGGCGGGCCGGCCCACGGAAAGCCTCTTAACGGCCTATTCGCATATATCCCATTTACAGCCCGCAAACACAGGGCCCGTGACGGCCTATCCAAATTAGGCCTAGTAGCGTCATCTGGGCCGTCCAATATGATTCCAGCCCGTTTTAACTTCCAGCCCATGTATGGCCCATGACGTCTTTTGGCTCATATGAGGCCCTTTGTAACTCTTGGCCCGTTAATGGCCCGTGCTGAAAGTGGCCCAATGGGCTGTGCTGAAACTGGCCCGTAATGAACAATGTATCACTTTATACCCATTAACGGCCCATTATTCCATTGGACCGTTTCCAGCCCATGTTATCTCTCGGCCTTCTCAGGGCCCATTTATTCTTGGGATCATTTCTAGCATTCGGTTACTTACGGCCCGTTACTGTCATTTTTTGCTTGTGGGCCAAATTCAGCCCGTTGTTACAGTCGGCCCGTTCTTGGGCCGTTATTATGTTGGGCCGTTTTCATAGCGCCATCAAATACGGCCTATTAACGAAGGCCCGTTATGATCGGCCCATGAACGGATGATTCCAACTCTAGCCCGTTTACGGCCATAATGCGGTCTGTTATTGGCCCATGTTTGGTCGATCGGTCGTCCGGCACATATAAGGCCCGTTGATGATACGGCCTGTAGAAGGCCCATTGTGTCTACGGCCCGTAGAAGGCCCATTGTTTCTACGACCCGTAGAAGGCCCATTGTTTCTACGGCCGGTAGGAGGCCCAGTGCCACTACAGTAAATATGTAGCCCATGGTTATTGTGGCCTAGTTTTGAAAAGTAGGTTATTGCGGCCACTAGCAAACCGCGGAAAAAGAACTGCACTAACTACAAGCAAACAAATAAACAAGATAATAAGGAAATAAATAAGCAAGCAACTTATGCTAGGCTATCACGGCTATTACACATATTACATCCACTGGGCATCAAAGTTCGCCACCAGTGCAAATATAGGGAACAAAGTAGCATATAAATGCCGCAGCAAAACAATCCAGAACTGAAAGCACTTTAGAAGAGCTCAAGAAACAATATCCTCGGTACCCATAATGCTGGCAAGATGCTTAGCAAGCTTATTAAATTTCTCTTGTTTGGCGCTTAAATCCTCCAGCGCTTGCTGTTGCACAAGAAAGTACGCATCTGAATTCTGCAGGGACTTCCTTAGTCCTTTGGCTTCTTGCCACAGCACAGCTGACTGATGCCTTTAATCTTGTAGCTGAGACTGAAGAAGCCGAAGTGATTCAGGCAACGAGTTCGAAGAGCTTGTGCCAGCGGTACTGGCCAGTAACTCGAACACTACATCAACACAGGACTGTGGGGTTTTCTCACTGTCTACAAGATCATTTTTATCCCCTTTCTTCGAGACCAACAGGGTTGTCTCACTATCTTGAACCTTATCTGCATTACTTTCTCTACCATTGCATAGTGGGGTGCTCTTCTCCAATATTCTGTTTGCATACTACAAGAGAAACAAGCAGACACATCACAGGTTTAGCTTGTAGTATACGAAACTCATTTTGGTAAATCAGTTCAGTAGTAAGGTGGATAGGATAACAGCATGAAACAAACATATATCTATGTACTATGGTCACTGTATTGTCCATATCATTCTAGTTTATGTTGCCTAATCAAGATAGAGACACAGTTCACCTCATATATTTTTAAGACACAGCAGCATAGACAGAATATAAGTGTGAGAAACTACACAACATTGGCAGCACTTGTAATGTGCATCACATGAGAACATAACTATTTATACAACTTAAACTGAAATCAACATAGAGCAAGAATTTAGAACAGCAATCCAGTTAAAGAAATAGGTTTAAAACATACCTGTTGCGCCATTGGAGTTTCAATTGGATCCTTCAAATTCGAAAGTAGTTGGTATGAGTAAATACAGTGATGCAACAACAAAGGAGTATGGACCATAGCTACGGAACCTGACCTGAGAACAGTTGCTCTTCTGCTTTAAACGTGGAGTTTGGGTTAGCTGTGGTGGTCTTCGTGCTTTGGGCACTGCAGTAGCTTTACAAACTGCTCGTGTGGGGGTACTCTGTGGTGGACATGGTGCTTTGTCAACTAGAAGTGGGTTACCATCTGCTGGGGTTGCGGTTAGATGGGTTGTAGCTAGTTCTCTGCCCAACGGTGTAAGTGTACAATCTGGAAGAGTCTCGATTATGTGTGATGGGGCTAGTTTGTGGGCCAGTACAACCATGGTTCTATCTACATCGACGGGTAGCACTATCTTTTGTGAAGAACGGGTTTTTGCTCCCTTAGATACTGCCATCACCCCCTCCAATTCAAATGGCTGATAAACAAGAAAAGAAATTGAACGTACAGACATTGTATGATAGACAGATGTGGTAATTCACATATATGTTGTCTAACCAAACAGGACAGCATGGCACAATTTCACATATATGATGCCTAACTAAACAGGATAGCATGATACAGTTTCAGATATATGATGGATCACTTAACAGGATATAATGGCATATTTCAACATATGATGAGTACCTAAACAGGATGACATGACAAAACTATATGATGTCTTTCTAAAATAGGTTGGGATGAAATAATTCACATACATGTTGTCTAAGTATATAGGATGGCATGATATAATTGACATAATTGATTCATATACTAAGCAGCTGGCACTCGCATGTATGATCTCTAAACTAAGCAGATGGAATTCAATATTGTGCATATGATGTCTAAACTAAGCAATGCAAGACACCATATGCATCATATGAGAGATATAAACATTGCAACTTAGAGCATACACCTCAGGTGGGATATAGAACTGGTCATCTGTCTCTGAATCCTCCTCTGAGGAGCTCCCTATAACCATCGAGATATATGCTTCAACAGGTACCATTGCCGGCTCTGAAGACCTTGTTTTCACTCCAGATTTTTCCATAACCGGCTCAAATGGCTGATACACATGAAGAGTAGTTCAATATACACAGATTGACGACAAATGGAATACGTAATGAAAAAAAAGATGGCATGAGATAATTCACATATATGATGCCTGGCTACATGGCGGTGCATAATTCAGATATATGATAACTGGCTGAAAACATGGCATTGCATAATTCACATATCTGATATAGAAAGCAAATAGGAGGCATTCACACAAAGCATGTCTAATCTAAGAAGATGGCATGGCAATGCAAGACACCATATGCATGATATGAGCAATATAACCCAACCAAGTTAGAGCATGCACCTCAGGGGGGGAATACGACTGGTCATCTCTCTCTTAATCCTCCTCTGAGGAGCTATCTGTAACCAGCAAGAAATCTGCATCGACAGGTAGCACTGACTGCTCAGAAGACCTTGTTTTCACTCCAGATTTTCCCATGACCGACTCAAATGGCTGATGCACGGGAAGAGTAGATGATGTATAAACATTGTTGACAAATGGAATACATTATAGAAAAAAATATGGCACGATACAATTCACATATACGATGACTGACTAAACAGGATGGCATTGCATGATTCACGTATATGATGCCTAGCTAAAGAAGATGGCATTGCATAATTCCCATATACTTCCTCTGTTCCTAAATATTTGTCTTTTTAGATATTTCAAATGGACTACCACATACGGATGTATATAGACATATTTTAGAGTGTAGATTCACTAATTTTGTTCCGTATGTAGTCACTTGTTGAAATCTCTAAAAAGACAAATATTTAGGAATGGTGGGAGTATGATATAGAAACCAAACAGGTGGCATTCACACAAACCAAATCTAAACTAAGCTGATGACATATAAGATGTATAATGTAAGCAATGCAAGGCGCCATATGCATGATATGACCAACATCAGCATGCCAGGTTAGAGCAAACACCTCAGGTGGTAAACAGGCGTGGTCGGCTCCTTCTGAATCCCCATCTGAACAGTTATCTTCCTCTTGAATACAATCTGGAAATGCAGGAGGGGGGGTACTTCACTCACCATGGAGCGGAGTCTGCATGACATTATATTCCCACGCAACGGTCTTCTCTTTTTCTCTACATGTTCAGTACGATTGTGTACAATGTCTGACATGCATAATAAAAAAATAGTTAGATTTTGTAAGGCTAAGGGGTGCATGCAAAAATCAAGACTGATGGTAGCAAACGAGTGGATGGATCCAAAACTAATCATAGCAGGTAGATTATAGCTTCAGTTTAAACAGATAGACAATGGATCATCTATTGTTTGTTGCCCACCCAACATGAACCACATAGAAGACCCCAGATGAACCAGATAGTAGACATATACTATTCGTTGCTGGCTCGATATGAGACCCATGGGCATTTCAAAACTCAAGTTTGAACGATAAAGTAGCAGGTAATAATAACCGATGTATAACGCAAGCAAACACGAAAGACTGCGACCTCTCTTTCGGAACTGTGTAGTCCTCAGGTTCATCTGCTTAGTCGATGATGGTAATGCAGTTGGCGTGGCTGCCGGCAACGGGGAAGATGATCTTTGGCGGCGAAAGAAAGTCTGCAGGGGGATCTCTGCTGCAGTGAATGCTTCTATCGATGGTGAACCTCAAGTGGGGTGGATGATGGCACGGCAGGAGGAGGACATAACACATAGAGTTTTCTTTGATGCCTATCTGAAAATGAAGTAAATCTGTAAGGGCTCCTTAGAATTGGAGGATTCTATAAATGCAAGGACAGGAAAAACACAGGAATAGGATAGGAATGCACATGCAAAACAGAGCATTTGGAAACATAGGATTTCAGTCAACCTGGGTGTTTGGTTCACATGAATTGGAAGAACACAGGAATGGAGAAACGTGGTCAAATTAAAGTCAAACCACGTGAAAATGAAAAAATAAGAATCTTATTATGCCAGTAATGCAATTAGTTCTGTTCTTCATGCATATTAATTTGAAAAGGACGTCCAAGTGAATAAAATTCCTACGTTTTTTCTTTGGAAGAGACACCAAAGGAAAAAATCCTCCAGTTTTGCTTTGCTCCACTCCTTCTAACAGATTTGCATGAATAGTAGTTCCATAGCAAAGGATCCCTGAGGGATCGACATGAATGCAGAGTAACAAAGTGATGCAACGAGTGTACAACCTCTTTGGCATAGCCTTGTGGACCTCCACATCATTGGGTTGGACGTGGAGGATGGTGTTCCTGGCATGACTGTCGGAGGCGGGGAAGAAGATCCGAGGCCTCTATAAACGGCGCCGAGGGTACTGCTCCGCTGTGATGGACGGTTCCGTCATTGGAGTAGCTCCGGTGAGGTGTACGGCGACGAGGCTGAAGCAGGACAAGACAGATAACATTAATCTGAAGTGGGACCCTAATATCATCTGCAATAGATGATGTAAAATACATCACCAAAAAGTGCTAGATGTAAAACGCATCAGCAGCACCACGACCGCTTCGACAAATGTTGTAAGTACTGTTCACTCTGAACATAACTGAAGAAAATGAACTTTACAGTAGAAACTGAATTTTACTATCGAAAATGATTGAACTAGTAGCAGAGCATTGCAATAGATTCTTAGGGCATTCGAGCACTAGTAGCAGAGAAGCAGTGATCTAAATCAGCAGACGCTCGAGCAGGGAACACACTAGCAGAGAGCAAGTCATGCAGTAGCACCGCGAGCGAGTGATAAAGCAGCAACTCATGTAGTTGTCGGAGGTCATGCAGCAGCAGCAGCACAAGTGAGAGCAAGAGCAGAGCAGCAGCACGAACGAAAGCAAGAGCAGTGCAGCAGCACGACGACAGCAAGAACAGAGCTGCAGCGCGAGCGAGAGCTGGAGCAGCTGCAGCTAGTGCCGTTGTGGAAGTCGCCGCCGAGGAAGCAATGACATGGGGGAGAGACGCTGTGGATGATATGGCCGGCGACGACACCGTCGATGGAGATCCGCCATGTCTGCTCGGTATCGAGCACCGGCAGCCCCATGAGATCGAATAAAAGATAAAATGCAGCGGTGAGTGCAGAACCTCCTTGGTGGCGCCGAGTTGGCCTCGGCTTCATCGGAGGAATTGGTGAGGGTGCTAAGGTTCCGGTGGGGCAGGTCAAGACGGTGCTGTGGAGATTGAGGTGGCGCGATAGACGAGGCGAACGTCGGGGCCGCTCCTTGGAGGTGGAGGATGGGGCGGCTGATCCGGTGGGAAGACGAGATCGACGACGGATCCTCATCTGGTGCGGTGGATGAGGGATGGCGAGCTGTTGCGGTGGACGATGTAGTCGGGGAAGAGTCTCTGGCTGGGCGGCGGTCCGGAGGCCGACGGAGGAGCATAGGGTTTTGCGGGTTTTGGCGGCCTCGATGTACGAATGGGGGCGAAGGGGGAGGGGGAGCCAAGCTTAGGGACGCACTTGTCCGAAATGTAGGGTAAGTTACCAGTGTACCCCAACCGGTTTTGACACCGTGACGTGGATCTTCATTTCGGCTGAGGGGTAGAAGGGGGATTTCGCGTGTCTGGGCTGCGGGACCAATTTCGGATGAGGAGGGAGTTTTCGCGCGCGTCGAAATTTTGGGATAACAAGGCGCGACGCGGGTTGAAGAGGCGGGAGTTTCAAAGCAGGTGAGACAAAAGATACCCGAGCTTGAAAATTTTGGGATAACAAGGTGTGGATTCCTTGTTCGGCAGAACAAACTTAACGTGTAAAAAAAATCATACAAGACACAAGAGAGTCATGTCCCCTTTTACTACTCCCCCCGTCCGAAAATACTTGTCATTGAAATGGTTGTATCTAGACGTATTTTAGTTGTAGATACATCCATTTTCATTCATTTTGATGACAAGTATTTCCCGACGGAGGGAGTATTTGCTATTGATGCCATTGAAAAAACTACAAGAAAATGTAAAAAAAATCAGGAGAACAAGATTACCCTGCACAATACCAATCGATTCGCACTTCCCTCAACAACAACAAAAATCAATTCCCACCAAAAGAAAGAGTAATGTCCCTTTTTATATGATTACAAATGCTAGGATCTCGAATTTCAATTTTCGAATCCATGTTATGTTGAATTCGAATATATCGTTAGGTGACCTTGCGGTTTATAATTGATGTAGTCGTACATTTTGATCTTCCATCATATATGAACATTTTACTCCACCATGTGAACATATATATTGTCGTCTACCATATGGACTAAATTTGAATCAATTTTCCTTATTTGAATACGATTGTTGTCAAGTTATACAATAACTTAAATATTATCTTGATAACAAAAAACATGCATATAGCAGTAATCATATTTCACCATGAACTACATGTACCATACGCTCTCCAATTCAAATATTTGTATCCATTTTATGTTGAATTCAAATCATAGTACATTATTGGTCTAGGTAGCGAGATGTTCGGGATAATCTAAACCCTGTTTTCATATGTATAATTTTTGGCTGAATTGGGACAAGTTTTGGTATAAGCTTCTTGCAAAACCGGAGATTCTCGCAACAAGCCTCGTGGTTCCGAGAGGGAACGTGTCACCTTTGTGTGTGAAACGATACGCTGCCTCCCCCTGATTTTCTTTACAGAGGCAACATAGAACTATATGAGTGCCCTGTTAAATTTTGGAATTATTTCGGGTTCGTTTGGCCCTTTTATACATTAATTGAGTTTCTGGACTTTTAATGTGCATAATCTAAATATGAACTGCATGCACATGCTCCGGTGCACCAAAGTTGGTTGAAAAATCACATGTGTGTCCTTGGTTGAATTTCTAGGTCCCATGGAAGAAATGAGAATGAAATTCAAACATCTGGGCGTCGTGACTCGGCCGAGAACATCGAGAAACTTAAATTTTAAATTCATGTAAATCCAAAACACGCGTGGAAATCATGAAACTTGGCATGGTGTCATGTCATGGCACTAACATGTTGTGGTAAAAAATTAGGCCGATTTGGAAGCTCGTGGTTCTAAGAGGGAACGTGCCACCTTTGAGTGTGAAATGATATACACTGCCCCCCCCCTGAGTTTCTTAATAAAGGCAACATAGAACTACATGAGTGCCCTGTTAAATTTTGGAATTATTCCGGGTTCATTTGTTGTTTTTATACATTAATTGAGTTTCTGGTCATTTAATGTGCATAAGTCAAATTTGAACTACAAGCACATGCTCTCGTGCACCAAAGTTGGTTGAAAAATCACATTTGTGTCCTTGGGTGAATTTCTAGGTCCCATGCAAGAAATGAGAATAAAATTCAAACATCTGGGCATCGTGGCTCGGTCGAGAACATTGAGAAACTTGGTTTTAAAATTCTTGTAAATCCAAAACACGTCTGAAAATCATGAAACTTGGCATGGGTGTCGTGTCATGGTACTACCATGCTATGGTAAAAAAATTGGCCGAATAGGAACAGATTTTGGTATAAGCTTCTTGCAAACCGAAGCTTCTCTCAAGAAGGCTCGTGGTTCTGAGAGGGAACGTGCCACCTTTGAGTGCGAAACGATATACGATGTCGCCCTTGAGTTTATTTACAAAGGCAACATAGAACTACATGAGTGCCCTGTTAAATTTTGGAATTATTCCGGCTTCATTTGGCCTTTTTTACACATTAATTGAGTTTTTGGTCATTTAATGTGCATAATTCAAATTTGAACTACAAGCCCATGCTCTCGTGCACCAAAGTTGGTTGAAAAATCACATTTGTGTCCTCGGGTGAATTTCTAGGCCCCCTGCAAAAAATGAGAATAAAATTCAAACATCTAGGCATCGTGGCTCGGTCGAGAACATTGAGAAACTTGGTTTTAAAATCATGAAACTTGGCATGGTGTCATGTCATGGTAGCACCATGCCGTGGTAAAAAAAATTGGCCGAATAGGAACAAATTTTGGTATAAGTTTCTTGCAAATCGGAGCTTCTCTCAAGAAGGCTCGTGGTTCTGAGAGGGAACGTGTCACCTTTGTGTGCATAATTCAAATTTGAAATACAAGCACATGTTCCAGTGCACCAAAGTTGGTTGAAAAATCACATGTGTGTCCTCGGGTAAATTTGTAGGTTCCATGCAAGAAATGGGAATGAAATTCAAAATTCTGGGCGTCGTGGCTGGGCTGGAAACATTGAGAAACTTACTTTTTTAATTCCTGAAATCCAAAACACGCATGAAAATAATGAAACTTGGCTTGGTGCCATGTCCGATTTGCGAAGGTGCACACATTAACAATCAACAAAGTCATTTTGGAACAAGTGCTGTCACGTTACAATCAGAAACACAAGTATTATTGAAACCGTGGGCATTCTATTTACTACCATTTACGTGCCGCCACGCGTCCCCATTTTTTATTAGCTAGGAGGCGCCGTGAAGGGTAGCTATTTGAGCACGAGAGGCGTGTGATCAAACCCCTGCGTGTGCTTATCAGGAGGAGAGCCTTTTGACCTCCATCTGCCGTCCACCTCTCTCCCAAGGTCTCCATAAATGGCGCCTGAGCCTCTGTTTAATGGCGTGGCTATGTCTCACTCGACTGAGATTTAAGAGAGAGAAAAGAAAATCTGAAAGCACGGATCTTGATGTAAGATCCGACGGACCTATATAGCATCTACTGCGACTTATAGCAAGACTGATGAATATATAAGGACGATTAATTGTCTTACATAATTAGAAAGATAATTAAAAAAGCCACATGCGGCTACGCCCGAAATACACAAGGGAAAAAGAAGAAGGAAGACAAGGATCCGGCTCGCTGATCTCTACTTTCTTGATGCATTGCTGCAGGCCACAGGAACTAGTCTTCGCAGAGAGCGGCGATGAACTCTTTCGTGTCCTCAAGATGCTGCTTGAGAACATCCACCGATTCCTCCACCAGCCTTTGGCGCTCAATGTGGAGCATGCCATTCTCGTCCATAAGTTTCTTGACGATGATGCCGGTCCTCTTCAACAAGGCACTGGTCTCCTCCTGCTGGTCTGCACTTCAGACGACCTTCGCCCTAGCAGGTCATGCTCGGCCCGAAGCCTCTCATTGTCCTCCATCCGTTGCCGGATGACGTTGATAGCCTATTCAAACGAGGCTTTCATGTCGTCCTGCAACCTCGCCTAGCCGGAGATCTGACCCATCTGGCTATGGACGATCACATGCATGCTCCTGTAACAATCGTCGCCTGCCCGCGAGAAATTTTCCCAGGCCGCCGTGGCGCGGCGGGACATCTCTGCTGCATTCGCGGCGAGGCGGGACATCTTTGCTGCTTCTGCGGCGCAGCCGGACCAGTCTGCTGCATCGACGGCACGGCGGGACCTCCGTGCTGCTTTAGCGGCGACCTCTGTGTTGCTACTTCCGTGCGGCGGGACATGTCGGCTGCTTTCGCAGTGAGGCGGAACATCTCTCGTGCTTCCGCTTCCATGCTTGCCTCTTCCATGTGGCAATCTCTCGACCCAGAACTCACGCTGGCCATGGCAGACGCAAGGGAAGGATGCTGAATGACTTGTTTGTTTTTGTGGATGAGGAGTTGAGGAGGAATGTGCAGTCATATTGGCATACTAGTATTTATAACCGAGTACTAATACACTCCTAAGTGGGAAACCGTTTAGGTTGTGATCGGTGTGAACAGGTTTGCAATTCAATATAGCGTGGTACTAATATGCTCCTAAGTGGGAAACCGTTTAGGTTGTGATCGGTGTGAACAGGTTTGCAATTCAATATAGCATGGAGTAATTTGGAATGTGACGAGACGCAAGCTCAAAATTTATTGACGGTTCTAGTTTCGAAGTGCGGCACTATTCCCGGATGGCGTTACGTGGACACATGTTCTTGGTTGTGGTGTAGCATATGCCATGGTAGTTATTTTTCTACTGCTATGTACGTGCAATAACTGGCACCGTTGTATACATATCTTACGGTTAATGGGGCGTTCGACGGGAATAGCCGTGTGGCGAGCTATAGGCTAGTCTTTTTTTTCAGACGCATTAAACATATCTCTCGGGACTTCTCGGACGCACCATCGTGCCACCCACAAAAACTTGTACTCTGAGTTTAGTACGTTATACAGGAAGAGAAGAGGTGCATGCACGCACTCGTCCTCTCACACATGCGTCTATTTTTTCTCGAAAAGGAGGATGATGACCCCCGGCCTCTGCATCTGGGAGTCACACACGCATCTGTAGTTACGAATTGTAGTGTTCTCAACCATCCGATTGGCTCTATCATGGATGTACCTATATAATAAAACATGTCTAGATACATCTATATTTTGACAAATGGAAGGCAAGTATTGTGGAACGGAGGGAGTGCTTGTCATCAAAATGGATAAAAAGGGACGTATCTATAACTAAAATACGTCTACATACATCTCCTTTTATCCATTTTGATGACAAGTAGTACTTCTTACCCAAAGGAATTTTATATCCAACAGACACAAAATATCCGTTTGATTGTTGGAAATTACTGATCTGATGTCGAAGTAATTGCTGCATCGCCACCAGAACCCACCATTTCTTAAGCTAAAGTAGACCGAGGTAATCCCTATATTAGCATATTACTAGGATAAACAAAAGGCACTGTAGAAACATTTAGGACGTGAGCTTGTCAATCTGAATGTGGAGGGACACCAGCTTAGCCCCGGCCAGCAGCTTGGGCGGAACTGTGAAGAAGGTCAGCTCCTGCACATTGACGTCGCCGAGATCCTTGCTGCTTGTCACCTCCATTTCCACCTTGACGGCGTCGGTCATGCCTTTAGGCTCCCCCGGCAGGCCGTTCGCCCACAGCTTGGCCACATAGTGCGGCAGTGGGGACACCCCCGCTCTGATGCAGATGACCGACACGGCGATAGGCGCACCGATGTCGAGCATGCCACCGACCAAGAAAAATGTGCGGCCGTCCTCCTCCGCGAACAGCAAGAGCCGTGGCTCTGACAGTGGCACTTGTAGCTAGAGCACCTTGCCGTACTGGATCCTGTGCATGGGCATGGGATGCGCGGTGCTGATGTGGTGGTAGAGCGCCGGCAGCGGGCCTTCGTAGCCGCAGATGAGCACGGGGCATTTGCAAGGCGCGAGCGGACACACGCTCTAGTGATCGGCGAGCTTGTGGTAAGTGATGTAGAGCCCGCAGCCTTCGTGCGAGCACTCCACCCTCACCGACGAAAGGACGGTGTCCACTGCCGTGTTCCGCACGTCGAAGCCACCGCCGCGCTCGCACTTCTGACACTGCCGCTGGTTCTCGGGGTGCTCGACGCGGCAGTCTGCGCAGGCCAGGTGCCCTCCCTTGCACTGCAGAAATCAATCGAACAGCACATCAATCAAGAAACCTGCACCATGCTCAATCAGCCGAACGGACGAGGTGTATTCGAACCTCATACACTTGAGGCGTCAAGGGGCGGAGGCACAGGGGGCAGTGGAGCACGGTGAGGTCCATCGATACCTTAGAGAGCTCCATTGTCGGGTCCTGTTCCGTTTGCATGATCTCGCCCTCCTCGTGCACAACCATCTCTCGCTTGGGCCGGGGCATTACAAAGCTTTACCATCACATATTTTATACTACTTCAAGCTGCATTAAATCAACACATGCAAGTATCAAAAGGAGAGTCACAGCATGCATGCATGTGTTGTAATTAATGCATCAGTAAATGCAAATTGTTGAAATATATCGAGTGCAGTGCTTTGATGTGTCGCGTCAACTCGTACATCAACGAGAAGTTTGATTATCCTCTTCCTCGCGGACTTAACTGCACCTGCCTTTGGTTGTATGATAGGTTGGCCACCCACCTGTCGGGCCCACCTGTCATACACACAAAGGCAGGAGCGTCCCTCCCTCTCCCATGAGCGTGGTGGCTGGCAAGACTAGGAGAAGCTTTCGCTACACGCTCTCCCTCCCACACGCTGTGGACATGCAGCAGTTCAATCGGTGTCAGATGGCCAGAAGCATACTGTAGTACTCCTCCAGTGCAGTAGTACTCCATCATTGTTCGACTTCCCGAAGAGGCGAAGAGCCAAGCGCAGCCCGGACGCTCGTGTGGCAGTTTCATGTGTAGAGTAGTCTAGGATAGCATGTACCGTGCCTGTAAGCTTAAAATCGTTGGGGTCGGCTCCATGCTATGTGGCCGTCTCGAAGTTTTTTTAAAAAAATTATTATAATCTTCTGGCCCTACCTGTCACCCTGGTGATTGTAGTTTGCACGCCCATCTGGTCAGGACAGGAATATATATTTTAATTTGTGGTGGGTAAATGTTAGAGGTTGCAGCAAATATATTGTACACTGCGGGTCTTTCAGCCAAGTTTAGAGGCAAACATGTGGGGGCCAGTGCTATGATGTGTCGCGTCAACTCGTACAACGAGGAGAAGCTTGATTTTACTACTACACGCCTTCTCCCTCGCCCATGCGCGTGGTTGCTCGCAAACGAGGACGGGCTTTTGCTTATACTACTTCTACAACAAGCTATCCCTCCCGCTCGCGGTGGACGGACATGCAGTAGTGGATTTGACACTGTAGAAGTAGTAGTAGTAACATCATTGTTTGTCTTCTCGAAGAGGCGAAGAGCCAAGCGCAACCCGAACGTGGCAGTTGCGAACATTGGAGCACGCATATAGCCAGGCTCTTGCATGAGACAAAATTGCTATGTGAGCCCACTATTGTACTAGTACGTACAAATACTTGCTAGTATAGCCCTGTAAACCAGAAAGGAGTATTTGCCCTTCTAGAGATTTCAACAAGTGACTAGACTACACCGAGACGGAGTACATATGGAGCAAAATGAGTGAATCTGCACCGTAAATAAATACGTAGTTCAATCGTTTTCCTCTCCGAGGTGCACAATATTGAGTATACTGACTAGTCTCTTTTTGACACGCATTTATGTTTTTTTGACACAGTACAGATGCAAGTGCTCATATACATGCGCATACACTCACCCCTATGAACGCACACACGCACAACACTATCATCTTGAAATTTACGAAGTCACCATAGGCACCTTGTCGTCGACGGGAACGTCTCCTGACACGCGATAGACGCGAGTGGAAGTCGCCTCTATAGGTGCTTGAATGCCAAGGAGGGAGAGGGTAGCGGTTCCCGAGACATTGAACGGTCAATGATGCATCCTCAATTACATGCGGAGGGAATTAATTGGAGAAGTAGAATAGAGCCAGCACGATGTGAATGCAACAGAGTTTGGACTCTCATATAAAGGCGCCCCACCACTCCAATCCATCTACTCCCAAGTCTCTGCACAACACTGCTCACTCCAATCCAAGACCAAGTGACCAGAAGCCACAAGCACCAATGGAGGCGATGGACGCGAGCGGCAATCGGCTGTGCCAAATCATCCAAGGCGCCGGCCTGCGGCCCCGCACCGCGCAACGTTTCCAGACAGTGCTAGCGACCGCCGGCATCGTAGCGCTCGCCGACACCAGCTTCACCTCTTGCATGGACAACATGATGGTCAACTCCATCCGCAAGTTCATCGCCGTCAAGAAGCGCGTGGACGACCTTGCCGTACTGCTCCAGCCCGCGCGCCCAGGATCCTCATTGCCTGCCACCCTCATCGGCCTCCATGGTGACGAACTCTTTCAAAGCCTGGTGGCCCTGCAGGTGCCGGAGGTCGCGACAAAGAATGTGCACCTCGAGGCCGCGCTCGCCGCGCAGCACCTCGCCATGCAAGAAACCGTCGACCTGCACATCCACGTCTACAAGGAAATCGTCTACATAGGCCACTACAAGGCAAGTGAGGACAGAAAGACGTTGGCCTTCTTCCAGCGGCTGGAATCTTTGGACGCCATTGTTCAGAAGCACGTCGACCTGGCCACAAAAGCGCTGCTACTTAGGCGCCGCTCGGTGGGCCGGCGCCCTGAGTCCAGGAGGTGGACATCATCGATGGATGCATCTCTTATTCTTGCCTCATGTAACCAGCACTGCATCGCCTCGTGGCCTTAATGTTTTATTATTTTAGTACTCCCTCCATTCCCAAATATAAGTCTTTTTAAAGATTCCAGCAAGTGACTACTACATACGGAGCAAAATGAGTGAATCTACAGTCTAAACTATGTCTACATACATCTGTATGATGTATTCCATTGAAATAGTATCTAAAAAGGCTTATATTTAGGAACGCAGGGAGTATATGGCATTTTTATTCTAGTCGTAACATTTTCACTGTGAGGTGGGGCCGCGGTTGAGCAAACCCACCCCGCCCACCGAGCGTCGGCCGAGTTTAGAATTAGAAGAGAGAAACGAGGGAGGGGAGCTAGCTGTAGCATGGACGCTGTTGTCAGATGGGACTTGTGTTGATAGAATAGGAGTACTGAGCACTCGTGCCTCTTTTTTTTTGAGGGAAAAATTAGTCGTATGTCTAGTAGTACCACTAGTTGGGTGCGTGCGACCTATAGCTGTCATCACTTTAGGTCTCCTTTTCAAACCGCAGCTACGCTTCAGAGTACATATTTTTTCATGCATTTATCCTCCTATATGTACTCCTAGGCTATTTCCACATGCTCCCATTCACTGACATGTGGGACATAGAGCATCTGGGTCGTCGTGCATTCACGACTCAGAGCATATGCCGGGGTACTTTACATTTCAGACCTCACAAATTACATGCAAACCCCCCGCAGAAGAATAAATAAATGAATGAATTACTACATAAAACCGGATTATTTTCGTAGAAATCGGAGCACGTTCATTAAATTTTGGACATAACACGTTTATAAAAAATGACCGAACCTAAACCAGTCTAAGGGCATCTTTGATTCTTCCGGCAAAAAAAGGCCTCTTTGATTCGCAGGATACTGAAAACACAGGAATGGGGAAAGTATGATGGCAATTAACCAATACGAGGAAACTCTAACTCAGTTAGAGGTTAGAGTTAGATTCTAACCCTGAATTAACTCTAAACCAAAGAGGTGTATGGATGGCAGGGTTAGATTGACAATAAATGCTCTTTCTCAATCATTTGACTACTTTGGACCCTATTTCTTGCCGGATTTGGTGTGGCCGGCTCTTCTGTGACCTCCTCCCGCTCACAATTGACATAAACGAACCATCTTTACAAATCAAGCATGCAAAACATGATAATTTTTACTTTGTCCATAAAAATGAGATACCCCACTTAAACATACAAGTCGTCAATCAAGCTTCACGAAAAAACACTCCATGAAACAAAGCATGAGCTAACTCATCATGGAAGTCATTCACGATAGGGAGGGAGCCCGGAGCCCCTCACGCACCGAGGAGGAGCTCGCCATCGTCGCTCTGGAGGAAGGCTCTGTAGAGCCCAAGCCCCGGGAACCCCTCCGACGCCGGCCCTTGCGAGTTGAGGTCGACTGTCAGGACCCCGACCAAATGCCACATCGATCTAGCATGTAACACCTCATATCACTTTGCGGCCTCACGCACAGTATTCCCACGGGTGTCGCCTTACCATTGCCCGGGACCGTTTGCGCCTTTTGGCACACGTATATGATAGTGTCGCTAGCATCCATATGATAAGGAGCCCGGGCTGACATGGCTAGTCATAAACCCAAAGTGGCACAAACTTATAGGGACAGGCATCCATGACCCAGCATCGAACGTGTCGGTCATCAGCGAGTGAATCCAGGCTGTAGCACTGGGCTAGCAGGACTCCGGTGAACCGGGCTGTAGCAGGCTAACAGGACTCCGGTATTCATCGCGTGACATTTCCCCGAGGGGACAGACACAGGAACGAAGAAGGACACATGCCGGCCAGCCTAAGTGTTCCGGAGCAGTAGCAAGCTACCATGGCTCAGTGGAAACACTAGGAGACATTTCCCGATAAGAGAGGCTACTAAAGATAAACAACTAGATAGTCAGATCCCACACATACCAAGCATTTCAATAACATACACACAATATGCTCAATATGTGCAAATACAACATGGCATCACAACATGACTCTACAACTCAAGTATTTTATTCAATAGGCTCCGAGGAGCGAGATATTACAAACAGGGGTCTCACTACCCAACATTCAGAGCATACAAGTCATAACACAAATGGAAGCTTAACATGTCTGAGTACAGACATCTACAAAAGAAAAAGGCTGAGAAGCCTGACTATCTACCAGATCCTGCCGAGGGCACAAGATCGTAGCTGAGGTAAAAAGCTAAACGTCGAAGTCCAAGCGGAACTACTAGCGAGACTGAAGTCTCTCTGCAAAAACATAAAATAGGAAAACGTGAGTACAAATGTACCCAGCAAGACTTACATCAGATCTAGCTACATATGCATCATTATCAACAAAGGGGATGGTGGGGTTTAACTGCAGCAAGCCAGCTTTGACTCAGTGGCTATCCTGAACTACGACTGCAATGTAACTCTTTGAGGTGGCGCACACGAGTCCACATATTCACCATATCAATACACCACTATGGATCCGCTCCCGTATCCCTACGAGAACGCCATCCATAGCACTCACGCTTATCTTGCGCATTTTAGAGTATCCACTTTCACTTGTCTATGAACTGTACAAGGGGTCCAAGTTTCCATATCCGAGGAATCCGGCTATTCGAATAGATAATGATAACCCTGTAGGGGTGTACTTCTTCACACACGCTCTCGCCACTTATCGCCCTGTACATGTCATGTACCTCGGCAACCTTCAAGCGGAAGCCGGGCGAGGGAGTCGGCCACGATCTGACTAACCACACAAGTCTCTCGTCCAGGTTTATCGCCTATTCGGGTTCCATCCGCAAGGAGATCCGGCTAGGGTGTCGCTCACGGCCCCAAACGATGTGAGCAGGGTTCCCAAGTCCACCATCCGGGTGCCACTTGATACACCGGGCCACTGTGCCTAGTCTGTCCCAAGCCCACCTGTACCGGGTGCCACTTGGTAGACTACTAACACTACCTACAAACACCAGAAACTAGTTGCAACTCCTGGACAGAGAACAAGGGTGATTAAGAAGCCGGGAGAGCTTGGAGCGCCCGGAGCCCAATGTGTGGTAGTAACTGTTCATGGATCACAAACACAGAACTCAGTTCCTGAGGACGGATGCAATGAGACAACCCACTATGTACTCCTACATGGCCTCTCACCGCTATCTTTACCAAAACATGTTCACACACTTAGCTCACATACAGTAGGACATGTTCACACACCTCTGATTCATCCCTGATGAATCAGACCTAACACAACTCTAAGCAATAGCAGGCATGACAAACAAGCATGAATGAGTAGGCACATTAGGGCTCAAACAACTCCTACTCCTGCTAGTGGGTTTCATCTATTTACTGTGGCAATGACAGGTAATGCAGAGGATAAAGGGGTTCAACTACCGCAGCAAGTAACAATTGTATCGTTGTTGTCCTAATGCAGTAAAAGAGAGCAGGAGCGAGAGAGTGGGATTGTATCGGAATGAACAAGGGGGTTTTGCTTGCCTGGCACTTTTGAAGATAATATAGTTCTTCATCGGTGTCATCGATTTCATCGTCGGAACCAAGTCTATCGAGAGGGGACAAATACCGGCAACACAGAGAAAACACAATCAATGCAATGCAACAATATGATGCATGAATATGACATGGCAAAATGAGTGTGTTTTGGCTAATGCAACTTAGAACAGATTAAATGAAGTTGGTTTGAACCAAGGGTTCAAATTCAAACTCCATATGTGCTTATTTAAATGCCAATTATGCAAATTGCCATATACAGCAACCATAGGTTGTTCAAACATGCATGAAAAGGTACAGATGGATAGATGAGATTTTTCTGATCATTTTTCATATATAAATTATTTCATTTGGAGTTACGGTTGATTTTATATGAATTTTAGAAGTTTTAACTATTTTCTGGAATTTCCCTGATTATCTAGAAAATAAACTAAATTCCAGAAAAGGAATATTGCGTCAGCATGGCGTGATGCTGAGCTCAGCAGAGTCAACCGGCTGCCCCGGGTCAAACCTAACCAGTGGGGTCCACTGGTCAGTGACCCAGTGTTGTTTGTGTCACTGACGGGTGGGGTCGGGTCAACAGGTGACGTGGCCAGGTCAAACTGACCTGTGGGACCAGCGGGATTAATTTAATCTAAACAAAAACTAAACCATGTTTAGTTAGACGGTGGGGCCCGGCTGTCAGTGGCACAGGGCGGTGATTAGTTGGATCATTAGAAACTAATGGTGGCGCCACGTCAGCCCGCCGGAGTTGGCCAGCGGCGACCAAAACCGCGGCAGAAGCTCGCCGGAGGCGCTGCTCCGGCAGCGGTACGACGTGCTAAGGGCACCAGGCGGTAGCCCTTCCTCCCGCGCATCCAACGGAGGTGGCAGGGGGGCGCGGGGTCGCCGGAGTTGGCGACGGCATTGAGCCGGGCGGCTCCTGAAGCCACGGCACGAGGCAGGCATCGCTGCGGTGCACGGGAAGGCGAACCGAGGGCCTCAACGGCTTCCTAGGGACCTAGAGAGCACGCTGGTGCTACGGAGACGAGCGGGAAAGCTCGGGAGCGCGAGGCTCGCCGGCCATGGCGATGGCCGGAGCTCGATGCTCGCAGGGCGACGACTAGAGGCGTAATCGAGCTCGGGGAGAGGGGATTCCGGCGCGGGAGCTCACGGTGGTTGCAGAGGCGTCGATGTGGGCTCGGGGAAGGCTCGGAGTAGACGGCACGGCGGTGGCGATCTCGGCATCCCGAGGTTGAAGAAGAGGTCGGGGACGATGCGTCGGGGCGTCCGGCGTCACGTGAGTCGTTGAGGAGGCGTAGACGACGGAGGCGGAGCTCATGGGCACGTCAGAGGGATGAGGGGGTGGTTGTGGCCGCGGTAAACGGCGTCGGCGGCGACGAGCTCCGCTCGGTGGGGAAGAGAGAGGGATACAGGGGGAAAGTAAGGGTGAGGGCGAGAGCGAGGAGGGTCCAGGAGGTGTCGTGGCGTCCGCAGCGGCGTCGCGGAAGGGGGCAGGCAGGCAGCGGCGTGCCGGCACGCGCGGGTGCCGTGCTCGTCTTGCCTCTGCCAGTAGGCAGAGGTTGAAGACAGGTATGCCCCTGGTGGGCTGGGCCGCACAGTAGTGGGCATCTGGGCTGTAGGTAAGCGCCAGGTAGTCCTTCTCTCTCTCTCTTTTATTTTCTGTTTTCTATTATTCTGCAGATGTTTGGCTTTATTAAAAATACCAGAAACTATTCAAAAATCATGTAACTGCTTGAGAGCACTGTTTGGAATATTTCCAACAACCATCATTTCAGTTTATGATTATTTGGACATTTAAAATAATTTATAGCATTTAAATGTCCAAGTACAAATACTGCATGATTTAATTCAATAACCCATAGTGTCCTAGAAAAGTGTGCACCATTTTTGGCAGAGGTCCTGGACCAAAACTAAAATGATGAACATTTATGAAGGGCATTTTAGGTTCATTGAAAATATTTTTATGTTGAACCTACTTGAATTCCATTTGGTGCTAGGGTTTTGGACATCCCCATTTCAGGTTTAAGAGAAATTTAAACATGATGCACACATGAAGTTAGCCTAGTGCAATGACAGAAGCTAGGGATGTGACAACTCACCCCTACTAAAGAAGAATCTCGTCCTGAGATTCAAGCGTAGGGTAAGATGAAGGGGGAACGCAAACTAACACAATCTTCACGATCCAGGTTGCACTTCAAAAGAACGTTGATTCGATCGCCATCATTGTCTCGAGGTCTTGCTCTGAGAACTCCAACTAACATGACAACGAGAGGAAAGGAAAAACTCTGAAAGGATCGATCTTCTCGAAGATCAAACAACTTAGGATCAACTCGCGGGGTGAGTCATAGCAACTTCTCTTGAGCTGAGAGGCAAGACATGCATCAGGAGGGATGGAAGAAACAATTTGACGAGGGTTTCAAAGTAGTGAGGAAACAATTACTATGATCCCATAACGGGGCACCTTAGGAAAAGTGACTCGTAGAAATATCCCCTTAAGTGGCAAAAAGAATTACCTTTGATTCAGAGATCATTGAAACTCTTTATACCAGCCTAAGGCAATTCTCGAGCGACCATTTGGAGGGGTTCGGTAGAATGGCATACCCGGATTAGAATGGATTATGTGGATTACCTTGTTGAAAGTAACACAAGGGATGATTTTAGTAACTGGGAAGAAGCTCAACAGTAGAGAGTGAGTCTACTGTTTGAAAAGTTATAGCGTAACCGAGGAAACTGAAAGCAATCCCAGTTAGTGCCGATGATAACACCTAGCGCTTGGGAGTGCTCTCAAGAACTTGAGCATTTCCATATTCATCAAGGGTTTACCAATATCCGTGTCAAGGATCCTGGCAACACATCATACTACCATGATGAATAATGATGGATGATGCAGATGCAAAGGAAGATAACACCTTCTCAGATTTCACCTTAGCGAGGCCAAGGAAACAAAATCTGGACGATCGACCGAGAGACATTTAGCACTCCGCTTCTAATGTTCTCCTTGATGTGCTAGCGTAACCCATTCATAGATATGGTTTGATATCTAGAACATCAAGTAAAAGGTCGGACTTCGGGAGCACAAAAATCCATAAGGAATAACTACGGAAGTAGTATCCTACGAAATCCTTATGGGGAGGTGGCCAACTTCTTTAATCAAGATACTACAATAATAGGTCTTCCGGCGGGGTGTGTTGGCCACGACATCCACTTTACCGGTTATCACGAGACCAATATTATAGTTCTTGGGAAATGTTCCAACCATCATATCTGCCTAAGATTCAGATCTGGTTGGTGTCAAAATAATCCAGACTCGTCGGGTCTGGAAAGAAAAATGAAAGTTTGCAACACAAATCGACGAGATGACGTTGCGAGATTCTCGGGAAAAAAACTACGATAGCAAGCTCCAAAACATGAGCTGGTTCTGCTACAAACATGTGAACACGTTGTCCCAGTCAAGCATGACCACGTAGTAGTCTTATAATAAAATACTACCGAGTTCAGGTGGGGAACCATCGTCAATGATATCGGAGTCTCCACGCGTGGAAGTCCAAAGATTTCACCTTAGAACAGACTCCTTTATCCTGAACAAATCAATCAGTGGCTTAGCATGCTAGGAAATACATGTGGAATGGAGGTAGCTAATCTCACAATCCGATGTATACTTCGCACATGCATGACTGACTTGGGATGATTCCAAACGAAGCAAAAACAATCTTTCTCGGATCCACGGCGGCAACTTACACCAAGTGCACGTGAATTAGAGAAAGTCACTTCTTTCATCTGAACATATACCTCACGAATGGAACACGAAGCTAATGTTTACAAAAGTTTCCAACACTAGATGGATGTTCAACATGATCATGGAGAAGATAAAATGTTGCTGATGGGCTCAACAACAAGTCATAGGGATGACCATATAAATGGAATTCCATAATTATGTGAACAAGGACATAACATTGGTCAGACCCAAAAGATGTAATGGTGTATGCTCGAGGGATAACCGCGAGTAAGACAACATTACGAACATCGTTGGTTCTGATTTGATTTGACGATAGCCCATACTCAAATCAAAGTTTTTATAAGATATAGGTCCAACAACTGATCACAGGGACCAATCGATGAAGATATCATCTTTCTTCAACTAACACACCAACACCAGGATATCCCTTTGAAACGAACTAGGTTAGGTAAGCTTTTATCTTCTAACTCTCCAAGTTGTCGTTTAGCTTAACCAACTAGCTTAGGGGTATCCAACACGGATTCTTGGAGAAGGGGTGGATTACAAGAAACCAACTTGATCATGAGCTCAACATAGCGGTCAGGTGACAACCTGGTAATACTTCCGAGAAGATATACAGAAAATCACGAACCACCGATATGTCACTAAGCTCAAGAACAATCTTGCTTTTCAGGGCAAGATGATATGGTGAAATAAGCAAGGAATTGGATAATCCTAACTCATTGATCAGGAGTGCACCAGAAATAAGGACTAGGTAGCACGATCAATCTTAGAATGATGATTCAATAACCAACACGCTAAGAGTGAGAATATTGTCCATTTACTACCAAGCAACGAGTTGCTCGGAGTATTGATTTCACACATCACAATTCACTGGTCGGCATTCCGGTTATAATAACACGGAAACCAAGGAATGAATATCGATGGCGAGAAGTATCGCTGTATCAAGAGTTCATCGGATGGTGTGCAATTCCCATGATAATCTTAATATAAAGATGGTAATACTCCAAGGTAGAACAGAACAAAAGCTGGATTAGTATTTGATTTGCGGAACACAACTGCTTTGACCCAATCCTGGATATGGACGAGGTACTGGAGTTTGTTTCTCCTGGTCATTCCAGAATAGAACGGCTTGATGGACCACAAGAGCAATGGCATCGATGAACGAATGCACACATACTCTTGACTATCAATTGATAGACGAAGTCAAAAGACAACTAAAGAGGGACAACCCAACAGAACATATGATTTTCTGAGTTGTGGATGCATGGACTAGCATGTCGAATGAGTTCAACATATTTCTTCCAGATAACCCATGCAGAAAGGTTGAACTGGCAGAGTCACAATATAGAATGGAGAACTCATCGAGAGCACTCTTGTTGTGATCTTTTGGTTCAAAAGAACTCCTGCCAAGAATGGTTCATGGTATTTGGAAGAACGATATACCACGGACCTCGAGGACTATCGCAAAGGTTAATAATATCCTAAAGGAACTAGCAACACTATCAACACGAGGTAAGTAGAGTGAATCTTGGGTCAAGAAGCCCGGAATAGAATGCCTACTAACTAAGTGGCATCACGGGATGCTTTTGAGAATGATGGCCAGAATCATCACACTGGGAACACAAAACATGGCTAGATCACCTAGTGATCCTCTAAGACACCTAGGGTCATAATACTAGCTCCAACATATATGTTGAGGCAACATAGTACCTCAACTCAGCAATTTAGTGTGGTTAACCTGGCCTAAAAGACATCGGAATGAAATGAAGGAATTTGCAAATGCATCAGACTATTTAGAAACCTGGGATGACTCGGACAGCATAACGGCTGTAAATGCTCAAAAGAATTTAGACATGCTACAAAAAATGGTGGCATCGCCACTCAGAGGCACAATATCAAGGTTTCGAGGTCAACAATTAACATACAGAAGTAGTCGGAACTTAACTGAGGCTTGAAACCAACAATCCTATAAGTCTACGGATTAGTAGCACGTGATCCTGATAGAAAGAAGAGAAGGCCTAGCTCTTAACCCCGTAGGAAAGATAGTATGACTCGGATCAGAAGGGCATAAGGTAAAGGAGTAAAAAGAGCCTTACGTTCCATCCCACAATCAATTCCCCTACATATAACTAAAGCATTTCTAGACTCAACTTCGACCAGTTTGGCTTGGTAATCCTACAGGCAGTCAAGCTCTGATACCAAAGTTGTCAGGACCCCGACTCAATGCCACATCGATCTAGCATGTAACACCTCATATCACTTTGCGGCCTCACGCACGGTATTCCCACGGGTGTCGCCTTACCATTGCCCGGGACCATTTGCGCCTTTTGGCACACGTATATGATAGTGTCGCTAGCATCCATATGATAAGGAGCCCGGGCTGACGCTAGTCGTAAACTCAAAGTAGCACAAACTTACAGGGACAGGCATCCATGACCCAGCATCGAACGTGTCGGTCATCAGCGAGTGAATCCAGGCTGTAGCACTGGGCTAGCAGGACTCCGGTGAACCGGGCTGTAGCGGGCTAACAGGACTCCGGTATTCATCGCGTGACATTTCCCCGAGGGGACAGACACAGGAACGAAGAAGGACACATGCCGGCCAGCCTAAGTGTTCCGGAGCAGTAGCAAGCTACCATGGCTCAGTGGAAACACTAGGAGACATTTCCCGATAAGAGAGGCTACTAAAGATAAACAACTAGATAGTCAGATCCCACACATACCAAACATTTCAATAACATACACACAATATGCTCAATATGTGCAAATACAACATGGCATCACAACATGACTCTACAACTCAAGTATTTTATTCAATAGGCTCCGAGGAGCGAGATATTACAAACAGGGGTCTCACTACCCAACATTCAGAGCATACAAGTCATAACACAAACGGAAGCTTAACATGTCTGAGTACAGTCATCTACAAAAGAAAAAGGCTGAGAAGCCTGACTATCTACCAGATCCTGCCGAGGGCACAAGATCGTAGCTGAGGTAACAAGCTAAACGTCGAAGTCCAAGCGGAACTACTAGCGAGACTGAAGTCTCTCTGCAAAAAAATAAAATAGGCAAACGTGAGTACAAATGTACCTAGCAAGACTTACATCAGATCTAGCTACATATGCATCATTATCAACAAAGGGGATGGTGGGGTTTAACTGCAGCAAGCCAGCTTTGACTTAGTGGCTATCCTGAACTACGACTGCAATGTAACTCTTTGAGGTGGCGCACACGAGTCCACATATTCACCATATCAATACACCACTATGGATCCGCTCCCGTCTCCCTACGAGAACGCCATCCATAGCACTCACGCTTATCTTGCGCATTTTAGAGTATCCACTTTCACTTGTCTATGAACTGTACAAGGGGTCCAAGTTTCCATATCCGAGGAATCCGGCTATTCGAATAGATAATGATAACCCTGCAGGGGTGTACTTCTTCACACACGCTCTCGCCACTTATCGCCCTGTACACGTCGTGTACCTCGGCAACCTTCAAGCGGAAGCCGGGCGAGGGAGTCGGCCATGACCTCACTAACCACACAAGTCTCTCGTCCAGGTTTATCGCCTATTCAGGTTCCATCCGCAAGGAGATCCGGCCGGGGTGTCGCTCACGGCCCCAAACGATGTGAGCAGGGTTCCCAAGTCCACCATCCGGGTGCCACCTGGTACACCGGGCCACTGTGCCTAGTCTGTCCCAAGCCCACCTGTACCGGGTGCCACTTGGTAGACTACTAACACTACCTACAAACACCATAAGCTAGTTGCAACTCCTGGACAGAGAACAAGGGTGATTAAGAAGCCGAGAGAGCTTGGAGCGCCCGGAGCCCAATGTGTGGTAGTAACTGTTCATGGATCACAAACACAGAACTCAGTTCCTGAGGACGGCTGCAATGAGACAACCCACCATGTACTCCTACATGGCCTCTCACCGCTACCTTTACCAAAACGTGTTCACACACTTAGCTCACATACAGTAGGACATGTTCACACACCTCTAATTCATCCCTGATGAATCAGACCTGACACAACTCTAAGCAATAGGAGGCATGACAAACAAGCATGAATGAGTAGGCACATCAGGGCTCAAACAACTCCTACTCATGCTAGTGGGTTTCATCTATTTACTGTGGCAATGACAGGTCATGCAGAGGATATAGGGGTTCAACTACCACAGCAAGTAACAATTGTATCGTTGTTGTCCTAATGCAGTAAAAGAGAGCAGGAGCGAGAGAGTGGGATTGTATCGGAATGAACAAGGGGGTTTTGCTTGCCTGGCACTTTTGAAGATAATATAGTTCTTCATCGGTGTCATCGATTTCATCATTGGAACCAAGTCTATCGAGAGGGGACAAATACCGGCAACATAGAGAAAACGCAATCAATGCAATGCAACAATATGATGCATGAATATGACATGGCAAAATGAGTGTGTTTTGGCTAATGCAACTTAGAACAGATTAAATGAAGTTGGTTTGAACCAATGGTTCAAATTCAAACTCCATATGTGCTTATTTAAATGCCAATTATGCAAATTGCCATATACAGCAACCATAGGTTGTTCAAACATGCATGAAAATGGTACAGATGGATAGATTAGATTTTTCTGATCATTTTTCATATATAAATTATTTCATTTGGAGTTACGGTTGATTTTATATGAATTTTAGAAGTTTTAACTATTTTCTGGAATTTCCCTGATTATCTAGAAAATAAACTAAATTCCAGAAAAGGAATATTGCGTCAGCATGGCGTCATGCTGAGCTCAGCAGAGTCAACCGGCTGCCCCGGGTCAAACCTAACCAGTGGGGTCCACTGGTCAGTGACCCAGTGTTGTTTGTGTCACTGACGGGTGGGGTCGGGTCAACAGGTGACGTGGCCAGGTCAAACTGACTTGTGGGACCAGCGGGATTAATTTAATCTAAACAAAAACTAAACCATGTTTAGTTAGACGGTGGGGCCCGGCTGTCAGTGGCACAGGGCGGTGATTAGTTGGATCATTAGAAACTAATGGTGGCGCCACGTCAGCCCGCCGGAGTTGGCCAGCGGCGACCAAAACCGCGACAGAAGCTCGCCGGAGGCGCTGCTCCGGCAGCGGTACGACGTGCTAAGGGCACCAGGCGGTAGCCCTTCCTCCCGTGCATCCAACGGAGGTGGCAGGGGGGCGCGGGGTCGCCGGAGTTGGCGACGGCATTGAGCCGGGCGGCTCCTGAAGCCACGGCACGAGGCAGGCATCGCTGCGGTGCACGGGGAGGCCAACCGAGGGCCTCAACGGCTTCCTAGGGACCTAGAGAGCACGCTGGTGCTACGGAGACGAGCGGGAAAGCTCGGGAGCGCGAGGCTCGCCGGCCATGGCGATGGCCGGAGCTCGATGCTCGCGGCGCGACGACTAGAGGCGTAATCGAGCTCGGGGAGAGGGGGTTCCGGCGCGGGAGCTCACGGTGGTTGCAGAGGCGTCGATGTGGGCTCGGGGAAGGCTCGGAGTAGACGGCACGGCGCTGGCGATCTCGGCATCCCGAGGTTGAAGAAGAGGTCGGGGACGATGCGTCGGGGCGTCCGGCGTCGCGTGAGTCGTCGAGGAGGTGTAGACGATGGAGGCGGAGCTCATGGGCACGTCAAAGGGGCGAGGGGGTGGTTGTGGCCACGGTAAATGGCGTCGGCGGCGACGAGCTCCGCTCGGTGGGGAAGAGAGAGGGATCCAGGGGGAAAGTGAGGGTGAGGGCGAGAGCGAGGAGGGTCCAGGAGGTGTCGTGGCGTCCGCAGCGGCGTCGCGGAAGGGGGCAGGCAGGCAGCTGCGTGCCGGCACGCGCGGGTGCCGTGCTCGGCTTGCCTCTGCCAGTAGGTAGAGGTTGAAGACAGGTATGCCCCTGGTGGGCTGGGCCGCACAGTAGTGGGCATCTGGGCTGTAGGTAAGCGCCAGGTAGTCCTTCTCTCTCTCTCTTTTATTTTCTGTTTTCTATTATTCTGCAGATGTTTGGCTTTATTAAAAATACCAGAAACTATTCAAAAATCATGTAACTGCTTGAGAGCACTGTTTGGAATATTTCCAACAGCCATCATTTCAGTTTATGATTATTTGGACATTTAAAATAATTTATAGCATTTAAATGTCCAAGTACAAATACTGTATGATTTAATTCAATAACCCATAGTGTCCTAGAAAAGTGTGCACCATTTTTGGCAGAGGTCCTGGACCAAAACTAAAATGATGAACATTTATGAAGGGCATTTCAGGTTCATTGAAAATATTTTTATGTTGAACCTATTTGAATTCCATTTGGTGCTAGGGTTTTGGACATCCCCATTTCAGGTTTAAGAGAAATTTAAACATGATGCACACATGAAGTTAGCCTAGTGCAATTACAGAAGCTAGGGATGTGACATCGACACCGGCATGGGTAGCAGGGCCGCTTGCCGCCGACTGGGAACTTAATCTTTGGGCCTCTAGAAATAATGCAAGCCTGAAACTAAAATACCTAGAAAGGTGAACTGAATCTTTGGGCCTCTAGAAATAATGCAAGCCTGAAACTGAAATACCTAGAAAGGTGAACTAAATCTTTGGGCCTCTAGAAATAATGCAAGCCTGAAACTGAAATACCTAGAAAGGTGAACTGAATCTTTGGGCCTCTAGAAAGATTTATTACCTCCTCAAGCAGCATCAAACAATTCCATGCGTGCACCACAAATCTATACCAAGTTTGACTAGGATCTACTTTTCCAAATCAGAATTAGCGCTAGAGCGAGCAAGATCAATGATATGGTTGTGAGACAGAGAAGGAACGAACAAACTCACCCCTCTCGCGACCTCCCTGGTAGATGCACCGCCACCGCGCACGACAGAGGGAGAAAAACAACCGGTGAAGGGGGAGCGGGGCGACCTTCGAAGGCCGGAGGGAGAGGGCGGCCGGAGTAGGGCGGCGGAGGCTGGAAGGAGAGGGCGGCCGTAGGAGAGAGAGGGCGAGCGGCACTTGGGAGGGCGGCCCTATGGGGAACAGAGAGGAGTCGTGCGAGGGGGGAGCGATCTGGTGCGGGCAGGGGAGATTTTTTTAGTTCTCTTTTAGTGGGCCCGAGGATAACTAACCCACTAGAACCTCTCCACCGGGCTAGTTTTTTTAGCTGGGTTAGAGCAAACTAGCTCAAACTAACCCCTCGTGTTTTGATAATTTGAGGCTATTTCAACCCAAACTAGTTGTAACTCAGGGATCCAAACAAAGAGGAGTGTTACTGTACATGCTACAGTGTGGACCGTAGCACATTGTTTTTTATGGCCATATCACCACATTGTTTTCTACTGCTGGTTCACTGGGTTGTCGTGGTTCGCACTGCTAGTTCACTGGGCTGTTGTGGTTCGCACTGTGGGCTGCCGTGGTTCGCACTGCTGGTTCACTGGGCTGTTGTGGTTCGCACTGTGGGCTGACGTGGTTTGCACTCCTCCGACCTGAGTAATAGTAGTACTAGTATATACCGCATCATTCTTTGCTCCTTCTTACTACTCTGACATGTGGGAGAGCCAGCATCCGGGTCGACGTGTCGTGCACCATATTAGAGCGTGGAACGGAAGGGGGGCATCACCCCGGTCGGAGCGCCAGTAATTCATGACTATAGTGAGTGGCCATATCACAAGTCTTTCCAGCAGTAACGCGCCGTCAAATCGCACAGCCCGACCTTTCCAGCAGTATGTTTGAGAATTCGCCACTCGCTCACCCTCCTCGCCTCTCTGTCAAACCGCCTACCCGAAAACTACCGCGCGTACTGCCCGGGAAAAGCCCCGCCCTCAACTTTTAACTAAGCGAAAATAGTTTGAGCTTGTTCGTTCTATATAAATACTTACTGTATGTTTATTCACCTGTGGGGTTGTTCAATGAATGGAGTGGCGGGGAGCACAAGTGAAAAATACTAGTAGTAAGTAGGAGTCGTACAGTAGTCACCTTAAATAGAGAGTTTCTTTTCTTTAATGCCACATACACAAATTGAAACGCTTGTTGTGGAGAGAAAAAGATAATCACTCCACTATATATGTACGCAGGGGCCTGAGCGCTTGCTTTACTAGGGTTGCTCTCTTCATTCTCTCATCCTCTCCAGATATAAACAAGACAGCGGTAGCGACATTTTCTCTCTGCTCGCCGCTGGTCACAGATCCGGCCGGATCCCTTCGGCCGGTGTGTGTAGAGGACTAAAAGGTGCATCATTCACGCGGTCATTGCCGCCGAGGGAGGAAACCCACAGCTGCCGGAGGGGCCCGATCCTCTGCCCATGTCGTTCTCTCTGACACGGCGCCGGCTCGGGAGGTCCTCCGACCCTTGTTCCTCCCTGTCATATTGTCCGCAGATCCGACCTGCCGCCACCGACATCCCGGCGACCCTCGGGTATAAGTTCTTCAAAAGCGGCCTTGCTCTACTGCCCCAGCTCCCCACGTGTCTGCATGTGCATCTTTTTCTACTCCCATCAGCTCTTCCAAAGCCACCTAAATTTTTAGTATTATTCGAGGTAAAGCTACTTCATGCATTCGAATCTAGGGCTTTGTTCAAAGAACGAAGAAAGGGGGGAAAGTTGTAGCATTAATCTAGGACTTGATTCAAAGAGGAAATAATATGGTGAAAGTAGTAGAGACTGGATACCCAACCGGTCTCTTGGTTGAAAAGGGAAATAATGGGAAAACGCAGTACAAAGTGGATAAGGAACAGATCTATTATTGGTTGAGAAAAGGATAGAAAGTGGCGGCTGGTGGACAAATCAACAGAGTATGTCCAGGATTAGATTTGCTGCCCTCACATAGTAAAAGGTCTCCAGGAATAGAATTGTTGCCCTCACACAGTAAAAGGTCTCAGGATTAGATTTGCTGCCCTCACGTAGTAAAAGGTCTCCAGGATTAGATTTCTGCCCTCACGTAGTAAAAGATCTCTAGGATTAGATTTGCTGCCCTCACATAGTACAAGGTCTCCAGGATTAGGTTTGTTGCCCTCACATAGCATGAACAAACTCGGCATCACCACTTTATGCCTCCTTGTAGGTACATTGTGCTGATGCGTCCACTGTCGCATGTTTTTATACCAACCTTTTGCTGTTGTTAATGTAAGGGCGCATGTAAAATGAAGCGATCACACTGTTACCTTAGGGACATGTCTAACCATTGTTATTATTAATCTAATGCCTCCAGTGATAAGATGCAATTAAACTATGTTACAAATGGCACTCCTGTTGTTTTCCCCAGTATGATAAGTAAGTTGCTCCTTTACGTTGTTGAGTGTCCTGGTGTCCCCACGGTCCCATGCCCTTAAACCAACTCTTTAGCTGTTGTTGATTTACTGTGTCTGGTAAACAAGCAATGCCACCATTAAAGTAATCCCATATTTGAGGAATCTCATTGTTGATCGTAATGCTTCTGGTAACATGAAGCATTGCTGACGTTTAAAATTTCTACTGTCCTTGCGTGATTGCCATGGACATAATTAAGATGCTTCTTTTCATTTTGTATATGTTTCGTATATTTTTATGACCAGCAACTATTTACTTTCTATCTTTTTGTGTAGATAGGGATATCCATTTCACCTTGTTGCTATTGTGACCTTTTGGTGAACTGCACAAAACACTTTTTTTTGGAATGAGTGTCTTGTGCAGTTCAACTAAAATGTCACGTTGGCAACATCTCTCAATTTTGGTGGAACTGCACAAAATGGTGATTGGAGTCTCGTGCAACATTTTATTAGCCTTTGCAAGATGAGCCGTCACTGTCACCACAATGGCACTTTATTTTAGTGGAACTGCACAAAAGGATAAGAAAATTATATTTGCACCTTACATGAGCCGGACAGCCAACCTTAATGTTCCTCAATTTTAGTGCAACTACTAAAGAAGAACCTGCCAGCTCACGAGAGCAAGTACTTCTTGCTAGCTGAATGATGCAATCTTTGCTTCATTTCAGGTGCACTGCAGAAAAATGCGCATGAATTGAATCATGGAGCTGGAGGTTGACCTCATCCTAGTGGAGCTGCAGGTTGAGTTCAAGGAGGCCACAATTAAAGTGAAATCATGCTCTTCTTGTTTGTGCTGTACAAATAGGAATACTCAACTACAGATGTTGTGACGGTCAAGAGCATTCGCCAAGTTCTTCGATTGTATGACATGGCTAGCCAAGATGGATTTAATACCGATATTCACTTTATCAAAAGGCTCTAATGGGTTGGTTCTGAATCTTGCAAGCTGGGAATCAATGAGATGTGTAGGCATCTTTGTTGTACTTACTATTTGAATCTTATTTGTTGCTTCTGAATCTTGCAAGCTGGGAATCAATGAGATGTGTAGGCATCTTTGTCTACTTATTATTTGGATCTTAATTGTTGGTTCTGAATCTTGCAAGCTGGGAATCAATGAGATGGGCCCAAGGTGGGGGGCGCGCCCAACCCTCCAAGGGCTGGCTCCCTCCCCTTTGCAGCCCATGTGGCCCTCCGGGAGGGGTGGCCCCTCCCGGTGGACCCCCGGAACCCCTCCGGTGGTCCCGGTACATTACCGATAGACCCCCGAAACTTTCCGGTGTCCGTATGACAACTTCCCATATATAAAACTTCACCTCCGGACCATTCCGGAACTCCTCATGACGTCCGGGATCTCATCCGGGACTCCGAACAACATTCGGTAGTCACATACTAGTCTTCCTAATAACCCTAGCGTCACCGAACCTTAAGTGTGAAGACCCTACGGGCTCGGGAGACATGCAGACATGACCGAGACGACTCTCGGGCAATAACCAACAGCGGGATCTGGATACCCATGTTGGCTCCCACATGCTCCTCGATGATTTCATCGGTTGAACCACGATGTCGAGGATTCAATCAAACCCTGTATACAATTCCCTTTGTCAATCGGTACGTTACTTGCCCGAGGCTCGATCGTCGGTATCCCAATACCTTGTTCAGTCTCGTTACCGGCAAGTCACTTTACTCGTACCGTAATGCATGATCCCGTGGCCAACACCTTGGTCACTTTGAGCTCATTATGATGATGCATTATCGAGTGGGCCCTGAGATACCTCTCCGTCATACGGAGTGACAAATCCCAGTCTCGATCCGTGTCAACCCAATAGATACTTTCGGAGATACCTGTAGTGCACCTTTATAGTCACCCAGTTACGTTGTGACGTTTGATACACCCAAAGCACTCCTACGGTATCCAGGAGTTACACGATCTCATGGTCAAAGGAAGAGATACTTGACATTGGCAAAGCTCTAGCAAACGAACTACACGATCTTTGTGCTATGCTTAGGATTGGGTCTTGTCCATCACATCATTCTCCTAATGATGTGATCCCGTTATCAACGACATCCAATGTCCATAGCCAGGAAACCATGACTATCTGTTGATCACAACGAGCTAGTCAACTAGAGGCTCACTAGGGACGTATTGTGGTTTATGTGTTCACACGTGTATTACGATTTCCGGATAATACAGTTATAGCATGAACAAAAGACAATTATCATGAACAATGAAATATAATAATACTTTTATTATTGCCTCTAGGGCATATTTCCAACAGTCTCCCACTTGCACTAGAGTCACCAATCTAGTTACATTGTGATGAATCGAACACCCATAGCGTTCTGGTGTTGATCATGTTTTGCCCGCGAGAGAGGTTTAGTCAACGGATCTGCGACATTCAGATCCGTGTGCACTTTGCAAATCTCTATGTCTCCATCTTGAACATTTTCACGGATGGAGTTGAAACGACGCTTGATGTGCCTGGTCTTCTTGTGAAACCTGGGCTCCTTGGCAAGGGCAATAGCTCCAGTGTTGTCAGAGAAGAGTTTGATCGGTCCCGACGCATTGGGTATGACTCCTAGGTCGGTGATGAACACCTTCACCCAAATCGCTTCATGCGCTGCCTCCGAGGCTGCCATGTACTCCGCTTCACACGTAGATCCCGCCACGACGCTTTGCTTGCAGCTGCACCATCTTACTGCTCCACCATTCAACATATACACGTATCCGGTTTGTGACTTAGAGTCATCCAGATCTGAGTCGAAGCTAGCGTCGACGTAACCCTTTACGACGAGCTCTTCGTCTCCTCCATAAACGAGAAACATGTCATTTGTCCTTTTCAGGTACTTCAGGATATTCTTGACCGCTGTCCAGTGTTCCTTGCCGGGATTACTTTGGTATCTTGCTACCAAACTTACGGCAAGGTTTACATTGGGTCTGGTACACAGCATGGCATACATAATAGATCCTATGGCTGAAGCATAGGGGATGACACTCATCTCTTCTTTATCTTTTGCTGTGGTCGGTGACTGAGCTGAGCTCAATCTCACACCTTGTAACATAGGCAAGAACCCTTTCTTGGACTGATCCATTTTGAACCTCTTCAAAATCTTATCAAGGTATGTGCTTTTGAAAGACCTATGAGGCGTCTCGATCTATCTCTATAGATCTTGATGCCTAATATATAAGCAGCTTCTCCAAGGTCTTTCATTGAAAAACACTTATTCAAGTAGGCCTTAATGCTGTCCAGAAGTTTTGTATCATTTCCCATCAAGAGTATGTCATCTACATACAATATGAGAAATGCTATAGAGCTCCCACTCACTTTATTGTAAACGCAGGCTTCTCCATAAGACTGCATAAACCCAAACGCTTTGATCATCTCATCAAAGCGAATGTTCCAACTCTGAGATGCTTGCACCAGCCCATAAATGGATCGCTGGAGCTTGCATACTTTGTTAGCATTCTTAGGATCGACAAAACCTTCCGGCTGCATCATATACAGCTATTCCTTAAGATGTCCGTTAAGGAATGCCGTTTTGACGTCCATCTGCCATATCTCATAATCATAGTATGCGGCAATTGCTAACATGATTCAGACGGACTTCAGCTTCGCTACGGGAGAGAATGTCTCGTCGTAGTCAATCCCTTGAACTTGTCGATAACCCTTAGCGACAAGCCGAGCTTTATAGATGGTAACATTACCATCCGCGTCCGTCTTCTTCTTGAAAATCCATTTGTTTTCTATCGCTCGCCGATCATCGGGCAAGTCTGTCAAAGTCCATACTTTGTTTTCATACATGGATTCTATCTCGGATTTCATGGCTTCAAGCCATTTGTTGGAATCTAGGCCCGCCATCGCTTCTTCATAGTTCGAAGGTTCACCGTTGTCTAACAACATGATTTCCAGGACGGGGCTGCCGTACCACTCTGGTGCGGAACGTGTCCTTGTGGACCTACGAAGTTCAGTAGCAACTTGATCCGAAGTACCTTGATCATCATCATTGTTTTCCTCTTCAGTTGGTGTGGGCATCACAGGAACATTTTCCTGCGCTGCACCACTTTCCCGTTCGAGAGGTAGTACTTCATCGAGTTCTACTTTCCTCCCACTTACTTCTTTTGAGAGAAACTCTTTTTCCAGAAAGCATCCGTTCTTGGCAACAAAGATCTTGCCCTCGGATCTTAAGTAGAAGGTATACCCGACAGTTTCCTTAGGGTATCCTATGAAGACGCATTTTTCCGACTTGGGTTCGAGCTTTTCAGGTTGAAGTTTCTTGACATAAGCATCGCATCCCCAAACTTTTAGAAACGACAGCTTAGGTTTCTTCCCAAACCATAATTCATATGGTGTCGTCTCAACGGATTTAGACGGTGCCCTATTTAAAGTGAATGTAGCTGTCTCTAGAGCGTATCCCCAAAATGATAGCGGTAAATCGGTAAGAGACATCATAGACCGTACCATATCCAATAGAGTGCGATTACGACGTTCGGACACACCGTTTCGCTGAGGTGTTCCAGGCGGCGTGAGTTGTGAAACAATTCCACATTTCCTTAAGTGTGTACCAAATTCGTGACTTAAGTATTCTCCTCCACGATCTAATCATAGGAACTTTATCTTTCAGTCACGTTGATTCTCCACCTCATTCTGAAATTCCTTGAACTTTTCAAAGGTTTCAGACTTGTGTTTCATTAAGTAAACATACCCATATCTACTCAAGTCATCAGTGAGAGTGAGAACATAACGATATCCTCCGTGAGCCTCAACGCTCATTGGACCGCATACATCGGTATGTATGATTTCCAACAAGTTGGTTGCTCGCTCCATTGTTCCGGAGAACGGAGTCTTGGTCATTTTGCCCACGAGGCATGGTTCGCATGTGTCAAACGATTCATAATCAAGAGACTCTAAAAGTCCATCAGCATGGAGCTTCTTCATGCGCTTGACACCAATGTGACCAAGGCGGCAGTGCCACAAGTATGTGGGACTATCGTTATCAACTTTACATCTTTTGGCATCCACACTATGAACATGTGTAATATTATGCTCGAGATTCATTAAGAATAAACCATTGACCATCGGAGCATGACCATAAAACATATCTCTCATATAAATCGAACAACCATTATTCTCAGACTTAAATGAGTAGCCATCTCGTATTAAACGAGATCCAGATACAATGTTCATGCTCAAACTTGGCACTAAATAACAATTATTAAGGTTCAAAACTAATCCCGTAGGTAAATGTAGAGGCAGCGTGCCGACGGCGATCACATCGACTCTGGAACCATTCCCGACGCGCATCGTCACCTCGTCCTTCGCCAGTCTCCGTTTATTCCGCAGCTCCTGCTGTGAGTTACAAATATGAGCAACGGCACCGGTATCAAATACCCAGGAGTTACTACGAGTACTGGTAAGGTACACATCAATTACATGTATATCAAATATACCTTTAGTGTTGCCGGCCTTCTTATCCGCTAAGTATTTGGGGCAGTTCCGCTTCCAGTGACCCTTCCCCTTGCAATAAAAACACTCAGTCTCAGGCTTGGGTCCATTCTTTGACTTCTTCCCGGCAACTGGCTTACCGTGCGCGGCAACATCCTTGCCGTCCTTCTTGAAGTTCTTCTTGCCCTTGCCCTTCTTGAACTTAGTGGTCTTATTGACCATCAACACTTGATGTTCTTTCTTGATTTCAGGCTCTGCTGATTTCAGCATCGAGAACACTTCAGGAATGGTCTTCACCATCCCCTGCATGTTGTAGTTCATCACAAAGCTCTTGTAGCTTGGTGGGAGCGACTGGAGGATTCTGTCAATGACCGCCTCATATGGAAGGTTAATGTTCAGCTGGGTCATACGGTTGTGCAACCCAGACATCTTTAGGATGTGCTCACTGACAGAACTGTTTTCCTCCATCTTACAACTGTAGAACTTGTCGGAGACATCATATCTCTCGACCCGGGCATGAGCTTGAAAAACTAGTTTCAGCTCTTCGACCATCTCATATGCTCCGTGATGCTCAAAACGCTTTTGGAGCCCCGGTTCTAAGTTGTAAAGCATGCCGCACTGAACGAGGGAGTAATCATCAGCACGAGTTTGCCAAGCATTCATAATTTCTTGGTTCTCTGGGACGGGAGCGTCACCTAGCGGTCCATCTAGGACATATTGCTTCCTAGCAGCTATGAGGATGATCCTCAGGTTCCGGACCCAGTCCGTGTAGTTGCTGCCGTCATCTTTCAGCTTGGTTTTCTCTAGGAACGCATTGAAGTTCATGTTGACATTAGCGTTGGCCATTTGATCGACAAGACATATTTGCAAAGGTTTTAGACTAAGTTCATGATAATAAAGTTCTAATCAAATTATGAACTCCCACTTAGATTAGACATCCCTCTAGTCATCTAAGTGTCACACGATCCGAGTCGACTAGCCCGTGTTCGATCATCACGTGAGACGGACTAGTCATCGTCGGTGAACATCTCCATGTTGATCGTATCTTCCATACGACTCGTGTTCGACCTTTCGGTCTCCGTGTTCCGAGGCCATGTCTGTACATGCTAGGCTCGTCAAGTTAACCCTAAGTGTTTTCGCTGTGTAAAACTGTCTTACACCCGTTGTATGTGAACGTAAGAATCCATCACACCCGATCATCACGTGGTGCTTAGAAGCGACGAACTGTAGCAACGGTGCACAGTTAGGGGAGAACACTTCTTGAAATTTTTTATAAGGGATCATCTTATTTACTACCGTCGTCCTAAGTAAACAAGATGCATAAACATAATAAACATCACATGCAATTATATAGTTGTGACATGATATGGCCAATATCATATAGCTCCATTGATCTCCATCTTCGGGGCTCCATGATCATCTTGTCACCGGCTTGACACCATGATCTCCATCATCATGATCTCCATCATCGTGTCTTCATGAAGTTGTCACACCAACGACTACTTCTACTTCTATGGCTAACGCGTTTAGCAATAAAGTAAAGTAGTTTACATGGCGTTCTTCAATGACACGTAGGTCATACAAAAAATAAAGACAACTCCTATGGCTCCTGCCGATTGTCATACTCATCGACATGCAAGTCGTGAATCCTATTACAAGAACATGATCTCATACATCACAATTCATCATTCATCACAACTTCTGGCCATATCACATCACATGATCAATCGCTGCAAAAACAAGTTAGACGTCCTCTAATTGTTGTTGCATCTTTTACGTGGCTGCGATTGGGTTCTAGCAAGAACGTTTTCTTACCTACGAATAACCACAACGTGATTTTGTCAACTTCTATTTACCCTTCATAAGGGCCCTTTTCATCGAATCCGCTCCAACTAAAGTGGGAGAGACAGACACCCGCCAGCCACCTTATGCAACTAGTGCATGTCAATCGGTGGAACCGGTCTCACGTAAGCGTACGTGTAAGGTTGGTCCGGGCCGCTTCATCCCACAATACCGCTGAAGCAAGAAAAAACTAGTAGAGGCAAGCAAGTTGACAAGATCCACGCCCACAACAAAATTGTGTTCTACTCGTGCATTAGAGAACTACGCATAGACCTAGCTCATGATGCCACTGTTGGGGAACGTTGCAGAAAATTAAAATTTTCCTACGGTTTCACCAAGATCCATCTATGAGTTCATCTAAGCAACGAGTCATGGGAGAGAGTTTTTATCTACATACCACTTGTAGATCACGTGCGGAAGCTTGCAAGGTGATGATGGAGTCGTACTCGACGTGATTCAGATCACCGATGTCCAAGTGCTGAACGGACAGCACCTCCCCGTTCAACACACGTACGGGACGGGAGACGTCTCCTCCTTTTTGATCCAGCAAGGGGGAAGGAGAGGTTGAGGAAGCTCGCTCCAACGGCAGCACGACGGCGTGGTGGTGTTGGTGCAGCAGTACTCCGACAGGGCTTCGCCAAGCGCTTACGGAGGAGGAGAGGTGTTGGGGAGGGGAGGGGCTGCGCCTTGGAGATGTGCACAGCAGACCTCCCCACCCCTCTATTTATAGGGGAAGGGGCAAGGGGGGTTGACCCCTCTAGATGGGATCTAGAGGGGGGGGCGGCCAGGGAGGGGAGGCTTGCCCCCCAAGCAAGGGGGGGCGCCCCCCTTAGGGTTTCCCCCCCAACCCTAGGGGCATGGGCCCAAGGTGGGGGGCGCGCCCAGCCCTCCAGGGGGTGGCTCCCTCCCCTTTGCAGCCCATGTGGCCCTCCGGGAGGGGTGGCCCCTCCCGGTGGATCCCCGGAACCCCTCCGGTGGTCCCGGTACATTACCGATAGACCCCTGAAACTTTCCGGTGTCCGTATGACAACTTCCCATATATAAAACTTCACCTCCGGACCATTCCAGAACTCCTCGTGACGTCCGGGATCTCATCCAGGACTCCGAACAACATTCGGTATTCACATACTAGTCTTCCTAATAACCCTAGCGTCATCGAACCTTAAGTGTGAAGACCCTACGGGCTCGGGAGACATGCAGACATGACCGAGACGACTCTCGGGCAATAACCAACAGCGGGATCTGGATACCCATGTTGGCTCCCACATGCTCCTCGATGATTTCATCGGTTGAACCACGATGTCGAGGATTCGATCAAACCCTGTATACAATTCCCTTTGTCAATCGGTACGTTACTTGCCCGAGGCTCGATCATCGGTATCCCAATACCTTGTTCAGTCTCGTTACCGGCAAGTCACTTTACTCGTACCGTAATGCATGATCCCGTGGCCAACACCTTGGTCACTTTGAGCTCATTATGATGATGCATTACCGAGTGGGCCCTGAGATACCTCTCCGTCATACGGAGTGACAAATCCCAGTCTCGATCCGTGTCAACCCAATAGATACTTTCGGAGATACCTGTAGTGCACCTTTATAGTCACCCAGTTACGTTGTGACGTTTGATACACCCAAAGCACTCCTACGGTATCCAGGAGTTACACAATCTCATGGTCAAAGAAAGAGATACTTGACATTGGCAAAGCTCTAGCAAACGAACTACACGATCTTTGTGCTATGCTTAGGATTGGGTCTTATCCATCACATCATTCTCCTAATGATGTGATCCCGTTATCAACGACATCCAATGTCCATAGCCAGGAAACCATGACTATCTGTTGATCACAACGAGCTAGTCAACTAGAGGCTCACTAGGGACGTATTGTGGTCTATGTGTTCACACGTGTATTACGATTTCCGGATAATACAGTTATAGCATGAACAAAAGACAATTATCATGAACAATGAAATATAATAATACTTTTATTATTGCCTCTAGGGCATATTTCCAACACCGTGTGGGAAACAACTGCCGAGTCTTCCCTGCCTCCGTGTCGTTCCCTTCCTAGGCCTCGCCATCGTCCACCGCCCTGGTGCTCTCGGCGCGGCCTGGTTAATGTGGTCAACGACCGACATGCATCTGAAAGTGGATTGTACATGGAGAGGCTGACAGCTGGGTCCATGGTTGCACGCCTCCTTATTACGCACAAAATAATGATTCCTCCACCTGACATCTGGGACCCACCGAAAGGGCCTCTGTATTTCGCAAAAAAATCGTTACCGCCGCTAACAGCTTGGACCCACCAACTATATCTTCGCACGCAAGGAAGTGCCTCCTTATTACGCACAAAAAAATGAATACTCCCCCTGCTAGCTGGGACCCAGTATAGTTCCAGGCTGACTTGTGGGCCTACTAAGTTGACGGGGACGAAGGGCTTTGTCAACTTAGTCAATATGCATGATTCTAGCTCTAGTGACCGTACAATGTCCATCCAACGGCCGTAGTGCTTCTTCAACCTCTGGTCTTCTTGCTCCAGCTGCCCAAACCAGCGCTGGTCGTGCCTCGTGCTCCTGCCTCCCGTGGCCGACTGCGATGTGGCGGAGGCCTCATCGCCCCCTACTACTCCCACTGCTGGCCAGGCCATCCCTCTACTCACCCACACCCCATGTTATTCTGCGGCGACGGCAGCCTCACACCGCAGCGAACCAGTGAACCCTCATACTCCTCTACGCGTGGGCATCCACTGTCGTGTCTTCCCCGGCTCCGCGTCATCCCCTTCCTAGGCCTCGTCTTCATCCACCGTCCTGGTGCTCTCGGCGCGGCGTGGTCAACATGGTCAAGGAACGGCTTCCATCGGACGTGGACTGTACGTGGAGAGGCTGACAGCTGGGTCCACGGCCGCAGCAAGGAAGTGCCTCCTTATTACGCGCAAAATAACTATTCCTCCACCTGACAGCGGGGACCCACCGGACGGGCCATCGTATTTCGTGAAAAAAACATTTCCCCCTGACTGCTGGGACCCACCAGCTACATCTTCGCACGCAAGGAAGTGCGTTCGGGTAAAAAACGATTTGCCCCCTGACTGTTGGGACCAACCAGCTACATCTTCACACACAAGGAAGTGCCTGACAGTCGGGACCCACCTGGTCGAAGCGTACGTAGCGTTGTCATTCTGGTCACGAACGTGTACGTACATACTGGTCGATGTAGAGGCGCGCACGTGTCTTAGTAGAGGCGCGCAAGAAAGTAAATACGGCCACGTACGTACATATGGGCGGGGTCTCAAACGCCTACTCGCGCGTACGTACGGCCAGGGCTCTTGTACATGGCTGGATCAAAACAGAGAAACTGCGTCTCCGTCGTGTTCATGGGGAGGCAACGAAATGCGTCGTGTTCATCGGGAGCCAACGGAACACGGGGGAGCCAACCGGCTTGGACGGAACAACCGATGGAAACGAGGCCTGGCGTACCGCAGAACGGAGGAAACTGCCTTATGTTCGACTGGCCACGTTTGAAAAGGGATCCTGTTCATCGGGAGGGGTCCGGCGTACCGCAAAACGGAGGAAACGGACCTCCTACGGTCGAAATGGGGGTCCTGTTGATCGGGAGGGGTGTGGCGTACCGCAAAACGGACGAAACGGACTTGTGTTGGAGCGCTACGGTCGAAACGGGGGGTCCTGTTCATCAGGAGGGGTGTGGCGTACCGCAAAATGGGACCCCACGGGATACTGTTCACCTCCACCGTCGACCCCCTCCAGCCTCCACGGGCTACTGTTCATCCACCATCGACCTCCTCCAGCCTCCACATGTGACTGTTCATCCACGGGCTCCTGTTCATCCAGCCTCCACCGCGCGCTACTCCACCTGCTACTGTTCAACCACCCCTCTCCACGGGCTCCTGTTCAACCACCTCTCCACGGGCTACTGTTCATCCACCCCTCCACCGTCTACTGTTCATCCAGCCCTCCACGGGGTCGTCCTGTTCATCCAGCCCTCCACGGGGTCCTGTTCATCCAGCCCCAACCGGCTCGATCGATCGGAGTCCTGCTCATTCAAAGGCAACGCCACGGGGTCATGTTCATCCACCCCCACCGCTCACTGTTTATCCAACCCCCCCCCCTTGCAACGCTCACTGTTCATCCATAGGCAGCATCGATCGGCTTCAGTTAGTAGCAGTAGCGAATGAATCGCTCGATCGGGTTCAGTTAATAGCCATTGATCGATCGCTCGGGTTCAGTAACGCGTAGCCTGTAGTGCAATCGTGTAACGCCCCGGATTCGATGCGCCAGGTGTCTGCCAGTTATTCACCGTCATTGCCATGTCATTTGCTTGCCGGTTGCATTTTATCATGTCATCATGTGCATTTCATCTTGCATACGTGTTCGTCTCATGCATCTGAGCATTTTCCCCGTTGTCCGTTTTGCAATCCGGCACTCCTATGTTCTCCGGTGTTCCCCTTTTGTCTCCTGTTGTGTGCGGGTGTTAAACTTTCTCGGAATGGCTCGAGGTTTGTCAAGCGGCCTTGGTATAGCACCGGTAGACCGCCTGTCAAGTTTCGTGCCATTTGGAGGTCGTTTGATACTCCAACGGTTAATCGGGTAACCGTAAAAGCCTCTTTTGTTTGCAGCCCAACACCCCTTCAAAGTGGCCCAAAACCCACCTAACTCCCCTCCATGCTCTCGGTCATTCGATCACGATCGCGTGGCCGAAAACCGCTCCTCATTTAGACTCTCCTAGCTCCCTCTACCTATAAATATGTGGCCTCCTCCGATATTTCGGGTCCAAACCCTAGCCATCTTCATCCTCGCGCCACCGGACAAAAATCCCCGCCGTCCGGACATGTCTGTCCATCCCCGCCGCTGCCCTGCTCCAGTGAGAGCGCGACACGTGTCCCGCCGCCGACCAGCGCACCGTCGAGGCCCGCGGGGCCCAGATCCGGCCCGCCAGGCCCGGATCCCGCGCCGCCGCCCCTGCCCGTCGTCTCCGCCGCCGCGCCCTCGCCTGCGTGCACCACCGCAGCCCCGCCTGCGCGCCTCCCGCTGCCTCGCTGTCACCGGAGTTCCCTGCCGCCGCCGCGCCCGGATCCGGCGAGATCCGGGCGGAAATCAAGCCGTGCCGCCCCCGCGTCGAGCTCTCCGCTCGCCGGCGCCGTGCCCGAGCCGCTCCGCTCCGCCCCGCTCCACCGCTCGGCACTGCCGCGCCTCCCCACTCCCCGCGCGGCTCCGCCCCGCGCGTCGCCCGAGGTCGCCACGCCCGCCGCCCAGCTCGCCGTCCCCAGCGTCGGCGGCCTTCCCCAGCCCTGATCCGTCGTCCCCGTCGTCTCCAGCGAAGCTCCGTCCCCGCCTCGGTTCGCGTGCCCGAACCCTAGATCTGGAATTTCGGAGGGTATATTTCGCCAAGTCCTTTCTCTGACGATATTTTTATGCCTCCTTCATCGCATCATATCTCCATACATACTGCTCCGTTTTGTGCGTGTAATATGTCAAATTGTTCGTCTCGACGAGTACTTCATTTCATTACATTGCATCATTTTCATTTGAGCTCATCTTGATGCCCGAAATGCTGTTGGAAGAGTGTATGTTGCTGTTAATCTGCTGGAACTATTATAACTTGCTCATTTGTCATTTTTGCCATGATTGATGTGTGCATCCTATGAGGTTGATGTCTACATGTGTTTGTTGACACCAGATTTTGGCATGGTCAAAAACGTAATTAAGAAGGTCTCAAATGGAAAAATGATCAAAGCGAGAAAGTTCCATATCGTCAAAAGGAGAAATTTTGATATTTGGGCCATAGCCATCCGATCTCATCTCTAAGGCCGAAGTTGTATTCGAAGTATTGAGATTTTGTGTTCAGAACAGTATTCGGCTGATTACGCTCCCAAGATGGCCTCTGATGGAAAAAGTTACAACTGCAAAGTTCTTCGTCTCGTTGAAACGGATGATTTTGATATAAGAATCGTCCCCATCCAAGTTCGTATGCAAAAGTTACAGCCAAAACTGTGCGCTGCAGCACTGTATGGCCGGATCATCCGGATCGGGGTCCAGATCATCCGGCCGAGGGCCGAAAAATTGACCAAAACAACAGAAGCTAAAAGTTGAAGCCGGATGATCTGGATCAACTCTCGGATGATCCGGGTAAAGGCCGGACAATCCGGGCAATCGTCTGGGTGTCCGAACACGTTTTTCTGCTGCGGACTTTAGAAAATGGCCCGAAACACCCTCGAGATGGCCTCGTATGAAAAAGTGTTCAACATGAAAGTTGTGCGTCTCGTCGAGGCGGTTGATTTGGATATAAAAACGTCCAAATACGAGGTCGTATGAGGATTCTAGAGCCAAAACAGTGAGCTGCTGTCAAAAAACTGGGCTGGGCCGGATCATCCGGGCCTTGAGCCGGACATCCGGGCCGGGGGTCGTGAATAGTCCGTGTTTTATTTGGTTTTGATGATTTGGATGGCTAGGCAAGTCCTTTTCTTGTATGGGAAGTCCACCCGCCTCTTATATAGACAAGAGGTGACGGCTGATTGAACAGCAACACACAATCGAACAATCATCTACCACTTTTATCTTTTATCTTTTCTCCTTAACCCTAGTTCTTCTTCTTCCTCGTTCTTCGTTTGTTCTTCTATTGCAGGGAGGCGAACCTCGAGGCCCTAGGGGCGGTCAGGCCGACCTAGGGCAGCCCATAGCCGCCACGCGCCCTGACGGGGTCCCTCCCGGGCGTGTGGGGTTTCGGGTCATCAAAAGCGCCCGCCGGATTGCTTGCGTACCGCGCTTCCGGACGGGTCTCCTTTGACGTGAGCTGCGGTGCATCACCCTCGGCGTTGGAGGTACACGGTGACATGTTCGTGTGCAAACACACTTTTTGGCGACTCCGCTGGGGACGAAGCTTTGAATGGTCTCCGGCCCGTTCTTGCTACGAAGAGATCGTCCTCTAGGGTTTGCAATCTACAAAGGTAACATGAATACCCAATTCACTTATGTAGATGCAAATAATGCCTATGTTGTTGCTAGATCGTCTAATGAGCATATTGTATCGGCTAGTCCTAATTTTATCAATCATGCATCTAATTATGTGCAACAGCCGATTGAGAATAATCTTCATGCTTCAACTTCATATAATTTTAGCAACATGCAACATATGTATCCCAACTCCCATGCATCGGCAACCCCACAAATCTATATGCCGATGAACAACATGATGAGTTCGGTTAATCATGTTGAGACACCCCATGTAGGAACTTCCAATAGTATGCAACAAAGTGTTTCAACTTTTTATTCATCGGCAAATAACTTGCAGTATGTTAATCCAAACGTGCCGGTGGATAGGGGAATTGGCCATGCTACTACTAGTTATTTGGCCAATTACCCTCAAACATCGTATGCTACACCTCATGCTACGAATTTTTCGGCACCATATGCAATTGTAGATATTCGTGATTCAGCTTCGCACCTTCATGATCATGGCCGAATAAGTGAGAATTCTAACAGAGCGCATGTGTCTTTACCTAGTAATGTAGCATATCATGTTGCCCCTGCACAATTACAAAATTTCAGCAACACACCATTGCCGAAAGCGTCTCAAAGTATTGGGGGGCAATCCAATGAAGATTGGGCTGAAATTGGTCGAAAAAAGCTTAAAGATAGACTAGCTGCAATGTTTGCTGAATTTAGACAAGAACAAGCAACCTTGCGAATCAAAGAAAGAAAGAGTGGTGATTCGGATAACAAAGTTAATTCGGTTATTAAAAAAGCCAAATCAAATAGTATGTGTACCGAATCTATCAAAGAAAAAGAGGATGCCAAGGCATTGGAGAGTCATTCAAAAGTGGAACAAAGTATTATTCAAGTGATACAGCCATCATGCTCTCCCAACGTAATTGAAGAGGTATGTCTAGCAAGTGACTTGCCTATCTTCCGATTTGGTCGCAACTTTATTGTCGATGCTTCTATAAGAAAAATTCTCATAAGTAATTTTGAAAGACCAATGAAGAAGCGTAATTTACTGGTTAGCAACAAAATTGTTATAGACTATATCGGTCAACCCATTGCACCATTTATAAAGACCGATAATGACTTATTGTTGTGGCCAAAGCTTTCCCCGTTGCTTTATCTAAAGTTCATATCTAGTTGGGTAGCTTTGCTTATTTCTTACTTGGCTTGCACTTTGTCTCAATTGAGACATCTGTGTTCTAAATATTTTCGTATCGGAAGTTTAAAGCCAAGGTTAATTTCTTTTGAGAAATCCGATGCTAATATAATATCTTATCCAAAGACACCGGAGATAGAGTGGAAAACACAATGTATAGCCGAATGGGAAGATTCCAAATCTGAACCATTCATTTGCTTATCTTCAAAGCCGTTCACACAGCAAGATCGGCTAGAAAGCAAGAAGTTTACCATCAATTCAAGCATGTGTGACCAAATATTTGATTTATTGCTGAAAAATAATTACATAAGAATTCTTGATCACCATGTCAAGCCATCAATTCAAGGACGAATGTATTGTAGGTTGCATCATTCGTTCAAACATAATTTTGAGGATTGCAATATGTTTCATCAAATAGTTAAATCGGCCATTGATAAAGGACGATTGAAATTTGTTGAGACACCAAGAGATGACCAGTCTGTTCCGATTGGTCTCGATGGCAGAAAGTTTTTGCATCAGCTGCTTCAAGCCGATCCATTTAAAGAGGAGGTAAAAACTGTAGGTGATGGGGTCAAGCTTTCAAGTAAAAAAGTTGTTGAAGAGCATAATGAACATAATTTTGAGGGCGAGAATTCCATCGAAGCTACAATGGAGACGCCAAGGACTGGAGGGCAACAAGCAAATCCAATGATTGGTGCAAGCACAACCAAACAAAACAAAGGCCGAAATAAGCGCAAGTGTAAGAGATCAAAAATCACATTTGCTGAACTATTGGATAAATATCAAAAGAAGAGTGAAGAGAAGAATACTTATCGGTCAAATCATGCAAAGAAACCAAGATCACCCCCAAGGCGCAAATATGAGGATCGGTATTGGCGAAGTGCGAATTTTAATGCAACATATTCATATCCTTATTTTGGGCCGCCAATGCCAATGCCGTGGATGCCTCCCTATGATCACATAGATCCATATCCATCATGGGACAGGTATGATACGAGGGCACACTCTCCATCTTATTTTAGACCATCTAACCAATATTATGCAGCTCCGAGAAGATCAGCATTTGAACAATCACATGCTAAAGACCGTTTCGATCATAAGGAATCGGTCCAGTGCTCAAGGAATAGAAAGAAGGTGGTCAAGCAAGTTTACCGCGTTAAAAGAGATGGTCGTAAGAGTGCTACTTCAGATTTGATCTCAAAAGAAAAAGAGCCAACTAAAATGTTGACATTGGCTACTAAAGGCAATGAGATGAAGCAATCAATTGTTGAGAGTCAATCAAGTGCCAAATCTAAAGGGAGGAAGTTGAGAGTGCCCAACATAAAACAAGAATTGCCATTACTTCAAAGAAAATCGCAGCCAGGGTGCCCACTCGGCTTACCGTATTGGCAAAAGAAGAAAGTACAAAAGCTTAGTGCACAAGAACTTGAAAAGATGAACATGGCATGGGTTCCCAAAGGAAGTACTAAAAACAAGAATAATATGCAAGATTCCGTTGCAATAAGTGCGACAAAGGTGAAGAAAGAGAAGAGTGCAAGCTTCGAACGGCCAAGTCGAGGGTTTGCACATCAGAATCTTCGGTTCAAACAACATCCATATTCTTCAACTATGTCATTAATGCATATGCCATGGAATTCATCCTCAGGTATGACTGGTTACCCTCCGTGGACTTATTTTGACCCATGGATGCAATATAATTTCTTACATCATGAAAGGGTATTACCAAATCATTATATGTTCGATTAGCTTCATTTTTGTTGCTAATCTAAATGGCCGACATATACTTATCGTCCAAAGCACGTACAAAACGGCCGATGGAGTGTTGACATCGTGCTTAGAACAAACTTCGTGCAAGTTATTTTTCGGCACACAAGTTTTGCCGAAAAACAGGGGGGCATGTGTTGACACCAGATTTTGGCATGGTCAAAAACATAATTAAGAAGGTCTCAAATGGAAAAATGATCAAAGCGAGAAAGTTCCATATCGTCAAAAGGAGAAATTTTGATATTTGGGCCATAGCCATCCGATCTCATCTCTAAGGCCGAAGTTGTATTCGAAGTATTGAGATTTTGTGTTCAGAACAGTATTTGGCTGATTACGCCCCCAAGATGGCCTCTGATGGAAAAAGTTACAACTGCAAAGTTCTTCGTCTCGTTGAAGCGGGCGATTTTGATATAAGAATCGTCCCCATCCAAGTTCGTATGCAAAAGTTACAGCCAAAACTGTGCGCTGCAGCACTGTATGGCCGGATCATCCGGATCGGGGTCCAGATCATCCGGCCGAGGGCCGAAAAATTGACCAAAACAACAGAAGCTAAAAGTTGAAGCCGAATGATCTGGATCAACTCCCGGATGATCCGGGTAAAGGCCGGACAATCCGGGCAATCGTCCGGGTGTCCGAACACGTTTTTCTGCTGCAGACTTTAGAAAATGGCCTGAAACACCCTCGAGATGGCCTCGTATGAAAAAGTATTCAACATGAAAGTTGTGCGTCTCGTCGAGGCGGTTGATTTGGATATAAAAACGTCCAAATCCGAGGTCGTACGAGGATTCTAGAGCCAAAAAAGTGAGCTGCTGTCAAAAAACAGGGCTAGGCCGGATCATCCAGGCCTTGAGCTGGACATCCGGACCGGGGGTCGTGAATAGTCCGTGTTTTATTAGGTTTTTATGATTTGGACGGCTAGGTAAGTCCTTTTCTTGTACGGGAAGTCCACTCGCCTCTTATATAGACAAGAGGTGACGGCCGATTGAACAGCAACACACAATCGAACAATCATCTACCACTTTTATCTTTTATCTTTTCTCCTTAACCCTAGTTCTTCTTCTTCCTCATTCTTCGTTCGTTCTTCTTTTGCAGGGCGGCGACCTCGAGGCCCTAGGGGCAGTTAGGCCGACCTAGGGCAGCCCATAGCCGCCGCGCGCCCTGACGGGGTCCCTCTCGGGCGTGTGGGGTTTCGGGTCATCAAAAGCGCCCGTCGGATTGCTTGCGTACCGCGTTTCCGGACGGGTCTCCTTTGACGTGAGCTGTGGTGCATCACCCTCGGCGTTGGAGGTACACGGTGACGTGTTCGTGTGCGAACAGTGTTTTGATCTATGCTATCCCATCTTTCCAGAGGTGCAATCCATGTATTTTTGTGACTTGTGTAGTGAGTGCATCAAGCTTGTTAAGTGGGGTACTTGCTGTTACCGTTTTGCTAGGCTGATTCTGTTATATTTTGTTGCTATGTAAACATGCTTCTACTAGTCATTTCGTGCATTATCCGGGAGATGTTCACTAAGGATGTTTTGTTATACATGTCTTGCTCTATCCATTCATGCCCCTGGTTGCATTTATAGCTTGCTGTAGATTGTTCATATCTTGCTCCAAAGTTGCTAAATGATGTTGTTGTCAGCCTGTTAACATTAAGTTCAATGTTTCCATGATTGTTTGCTAGTGACCCACGCACCCTATGAACTTGTTCTTGCCATGCTTAGCTTTATAAACATGTCTACTTACTGTTGGTTGCCTTGCCATGCCATGTATTGCTCTGTAGTGAGTGGTTCAAGCTCACCAACATGCCTACTTATTGTTGTTCCTGCCATGTTTGAATCTGTAATATAACTTGCCATGTTTACATGGGTGCCATCATATTTTCTGTGCCCTTTTGGCTCATGGTCAGTAAGGGACTCTTGTTCTATGCATTTAGTAGTATCATGCCATGCCTTTGTTTGCCATGATAAGTTCCTGTAACATGTTTTTTGATAGCTCTAAACATTGCAACCTGATGTTATTTCCTGATAAGTCTGAAACTGTTATTATTTGCAATCTTCCCATGTCCTTTTGAGCATGTTCTAGTTGTTTCTGGAGATAGCTCAGTGTTCATGTTTTGTTATGCTTTACCAGTACTTCATGCCCATGCCTTTTGTTATTATGTGGGGGTGCTGTAGCATGTTGTTTTGATGCTTGCAATATGCCTAGTTGCTGTTATGGACAGATTGTTGTTATGACTTGTATAGTGTATGTGTTGGACCGTTGCTCCGTTTTGAGTGTGCTTTATATGAAACTTGCTTGTTTTTGCATGTAGTTTCATATTATCATGTTGCATCTTTGTTTTGAGAGTGTTTGCTTGATGTTTGGGTGCATTTTGCATCAATGCCATGTTTAACTTGATTTGCTCATATCTTCTTAGGCCGTAGCTCCGAATTAAATGAACTTTATATGTAACTTGACTAGAATCTCGTGTAGGTCATCGTGGTGCATCTTAACTTGCTGTTTAACAACTTGAACATAAGGTTTATTCAGTTCTGGACCAATTTCTAAATTCGCTTGAGGACTTACCGGATTTGTTATATGTTGTTTCCGGCCTCATTTAAACTTGCTTTGATGTGTTGTTCTTGTTTGCATCATCTCTTGCCATGAGTAGCTTCATGTAGCTTTGTCATGCATCATGCTTGTTGTGCATCATGTCTTGTCTATGTGTGGTGTGTTTACCATGTTGTGTGCTTCTTCTCTATAGTTCCCGTTTCGTTGCGATCGTGAGGATTCGTTCGTCTACGCTTGGTTCGTCTTCGTGGCTTCATCTCCTTCATGGAATCGTTCTTCTTCCTAGCGGGATTTCAGGCAAGATGACCGCTACCCTGGATCTCACTACTATCATTGCTATGCTAGTTGCTTCGTTCTATCGCTATGCTGCGTTACCTATCATTTGCTCATCAAGCCTCCCAAATTGCCATGAACCTCTAACCTTTGACACCCTTCCTAGCAAACCGTTGTTTGGCTATGTTACCGCTTTGCTCAGCCCCTCTTATAGCGTTGCTAGCTGCAGGTGAAGTTGAAGATTGCTCCATGGTGGACAGGATTTTGTTGGGATATCACAATATCTCTTATATTATTAATGCATCTATATATTTGGTAAAGGGTGGAAGACTCGGCCTTATGCCTGGTGTTTTGTTCCACTCTTGCCGCCCTAGTTTCCGTCATACCGGTGTTATGTTCCCGGATTTTGTGTTCCTTACGCGGTCGGGTGATTTATGGGACCCCCTCGACAGTTCGCTTTGAATAAAACTCCTCCAGCAAGGCCCAACCTTGGTTTTACCATTTGCCTCACCACCACCTACATTTCCCTTGGGAGTAATTAACCCAAGGGTCATCTTTATTATAGCCCCCCCCCCCCGGGCCATTGCTTGTCTAAGTGTTGGTCCAAACTAGAGCACCGTGCGGGACCATCCCTTGGCAACTTGGGTTACGTCGGTACCTGTACGCTTAGCTTATCCGGTGTTGCCCTGAGAACGAGATATGTGCAGCTCCTATCGGGATGTCGGCGCATCGGGCGGTCTTGCTGGTCTTGTTTTACCATTGTCGAAATGTCTTGTAAACCGGGATTCCGAGACTGATCGGGTCTTCCTGGGAGAAGGTATATCCTTCGTTGATCGCGAGAGCTTATCATGGGCTAAGTTGGGACACCCCTGCAGGGTTATAAACTTCCGAGAGTCGTGCCCGTGGTTATGTGGCAGATGGGAATTTGTTAATGTCCGGTTGTAGATAACTTGACACCATATCCGAATTAAAACGCATCAACCGCGTGTGTAGCCGTGATGGTCTCTTCTCGGCGGAGTCCGGGAAGTGAACACGGTCTTTGGGTTATGTTTGGCGTAAGTAGGAGTTCAGGATCACCTCTTGATCATTACTAGTTGACGACCGTTCCTTTGCTTCTCTTCTCGCTCTCATTTGCGTATGTTAGCCACCATATATGCTTAGTCGCTGCTGCAACCTCACCACTTTACCCCTTCCTTTCCCATTAAGCTTTGCTAGTCTTGATACCCATGGTAATGGGATTGTTGAGTCCTCGTGGCTCACAGATTACTACAACAATAGTTGCAGGTACAGGTTATGCGATGATCATGACGCGAGAGCGATGCTTGCTTGCGTTGAGTTCTTCTGCTTCTTCTTCAATCATGGGATAGGTTCCAGGTCGGCAGGCTGGGCTAGCAGGGTGGATATTGTTTGAGTTTCTGTTTATGTATCATCCGTAGTCGGATGTTGTTCTTGTATGTTGTATTGTTGTATTCTTGTGACATTGTATGTATTGGATGTATCCCCACTATTATGTAATGTTGATGTAATGATATCCACCTTGCAAAAGCATCTTCAAGATGCGCTTCTATCCTAGGTGGGACCTTCGAGTTCCTTTAGGATAGGGTCGCATCTTGGGCGTGACAAGTTGGTATCAGAGCCTCGACCGACCCTAGGAGCCCCCCTTGATTGATCGTGTAGTTTGGCCGTTGTTGAGTCTAGAAGAAAACTGTTTTCGGAGTCTAGTTATATCGGAGAGTAGGATTTTTTTTACTCCTCAGCCCCTTTGTCGCTCTGGTGAGGAATCTTGACGTAGGTGTTTTGTATTACTCCTCTTCCCATTCAAATTTTTCTTTAGGATCACGCAGTTGGTTTTTCGATCGTTGTTCCTCAGCTCTTTTCTTCCGGTGCATTTCTCGTTAAGTTGACTCGAGCCTCTTCATCTTTGCCAAGTTCAATCCTCAGTTGTTTTCTTTTTCCCACCCGCCCTCCCTTTTTCTTCTCGGAGCCGGAGTCCGTAATCGAGTATCCATCCTACTCGTGTGAAGTCTTTGCTTTCTTTCCTCAATGATTTCAACCGGTGTTTTCTCTTCAAGATATTCGTCGGTTCCCCTTCCAAGTTGTCATTGTTTTCCCGCCCTCCCACCCCTTTTCTTCCCGGAGCTTGAGTCTGTTTCGACCATCAATTTCATTCGTGCGGAGTCTCTTCAGTCTTCCCTCAATTATTTCAACTGGTGAATTCTCGTCTCGTTCGCCATTCTTCATCTCTTTTTCTTTTTCGGTGGACCCAATTCAAGTTTTTCGGGTTGACCATATTCTTTTCCTTGGATCAAGTATTTTCCGTGCTCGTTCACCTCTCACCAGTTTATCTTTCCGGAGTGCTCAAGACATCTCAGGAGATTCGTCTGTGTTTTAATTAATTCGAGGTTGTCACCTCATTCAAATATTTCAATTGTTCCGGTGCATCATCTATCTGTTCAACAATTCTTTCCAACGGTGTTTTTTCTTTTAGTGGGCCCTAACCCACAGGTCTTTTCCCAGGATCTTACCTGACTCTTCTAATTCCCCCGGAGTTATTCTAAAATTCTTTTCAAAGTGTGACGTAAGAATGAATTTCATCAGTCAGATGTTTTCCAAGATCGCGTTTCAATTCTTTTCATGGTTGCCTCAACCTCTCTACTTTTCATTCTCCCGGAGTATCTCAGTAATTTTGGTGGTGTTTCTCGTCGTCATTTGAAGACCGAAGAAGAGTTTTTCCTCTAAATCTTGCCCGTTCTTCCGAAGTTTCGTGGTTCTAACTTCATGTTATCCTCTCAAATTATTCCGTTTGTCAGATATTCTTTCTTACCCATCCGGAGTATGTCAGAAGTTGTTTTCCCTTTTCTTTTCACCGGAGGCCGTCGTTCCAGAAGAACTCTTCGTCCTCACATTTCAGCTAGCGTTATCCATTTATCCCGGTGCTTCGTTCAAGTGTTCTTTAACCAGCTCATGTTCTCTTTGTTCTTTTGCATCTAAATCCCCTCAAGCATATTGGTTCTTCTAATTCGTCCCGGTGATTCATTCTCTTTCACCAGTCTTTTCCGAATTCTAACGATGGTTCTTTAAGATTCTTTTTCCTTCATTATCATTTCAATCCAATCATTCTTTCCAATCCTACCGGTGATTCATGAAGACCTTCTCAAGTTTGTGTTATACCCCTCCCTTAATCCTTTTCAAGAAGAATAAGTACTATGCAAAATCCATTGATTGTCATCAATCTAAGTTGATGAAGGTAAGCATACAATAAATCTTATTCTTATTTCCTCAAAGTGAGTAATACCTTTTCTTTGGAGTTTGTTCTTGTTGAATAAATTCTAGTTCCAAGTGTTTCATCTTTTCTTTTCCGGAGTTCAATTTTTCCTCGGCCATCTCGTCGGAAACCCCATCTAAATCATCGCAGGGCCTTAATCTTATTCTTTCCATCCTTGAATTCTATCTCATCATCTTTTGTCACCGGAGTTCTTCATGGCGTTCTTCAGGATTTAGTTCACTCCTCAAGTGTTCATCAAGATTCTTCTCGAAGGAGCTCAAGTATCTTTCTTCTTGCATATCAAAGTGCAATTAATTCTCCATATCCTTTTGAAGTGGAGTTTTGCATTTCTTCATTGTTCTCAGCCATTCAATATTTTCTGCTTGTGGTCGGAGATCACCTCATAATTTTGAGATGTTATCTATAAGTCCACAACAAGCTTATTCTTTTCGTTGTTGATTTTCTTAACAACTCCATTTAAACCTTCCTTCTAAAGATGCTTTCAATTTCGTTCGTGGCACAAGTTGTCATATTCTTATCCGTTCTTTTCATTCCATTGTTTCAATTCTTTCCGGAAGTCTTGTGTAATGTCTTCATCAAGTATCATTCCATCCTCTCAAGTTCGTTCTAATCCTCCCATTTTCAGCCGGAGTGCTGCCTAATTCCTTTCAGTCTTATTCGTTTCTTTTCTCATTCTAACCACTCCGGTTAGAACGAGTGATTTCATAGTCTGTTTGATTCTGTGAGCTTTCGATTCTCGTCATTCTCGTCGTCCCTCTCTTCTTCTTGAGTGCTCTCGATTCTTTGCTTCTTCTCTTGAGTTTTTTGTTTCACCTCATCCCTTTTCCCTTCCGTCTCGGTCCTAAGATCTCGGGACGAGATCTCTTGTTAGTGGAGGAGTGTTGTAACGCCCCGGATTCGATGCGCCAGGTGTCTGCCAGTTATTCGCCGTCATTGCCATGTCATTTGCTTGCAGGTTGCATTTTATCATGTCATCATGTGCATTTCATCTTGCATACGTGTTCGTCTCATGCATCTGAGCATTTTCCCCGTTGTCCGTTTTGCAATCCGGCACTCCTATGTTCTCCGGCGTTCCCCTTTTGTCTCCTGTTGTGTGCGGGTGTTAAACTTTCTTGGAATGGCCCGAGGTTTGTCAAGCGGCCTTGGTATAGCACCGGTAGACCGCCTGTCAAGTTTCGTGCCATTTGGAGGTCGTTTGATACTCCAACGGTTAACCGGGTAACCGTAAAAGCCTCTTTTGTTTGCAGCCCAACACCCCTTCAAAGTGGCCCAAACCCACCTAACTCCCATCCATGCTCTCGGTCGTTCGATCACGATCGCGTGGCCGAAAATCGCTCCTCATTTGGACTCTCCTAGCTCCCTCTACCTATAAATATGTGGCCTCCTCCGAAATTTCGGGTCCAAACCCTAGCCATCTTCATCCTCGCGCCACCGGACAAAAATCCCCGCCGTCCGGACATGTCCGCCCGTCCCCGCCGCCACCCTACTCCAGTGAGAGCGCGACATGTGTCCCGCCGCCGACCAGCGCGCTGTCGAGGCCCGCGGGGCCCAGATCCGGCCCACCAGGCCCGGATCCCGCGCCGCCGCCCCCGCCCGTCGTCTCCGCCGCCGCGCCCTCGCCGGCGTGCACCGCCGCAGCCCCGCCGGCGCGCCTCCCGCTGCCTCGCCGTCACCGGAGTTCCCCGCCGCCGCCGCGCCCGGATCCGGCGAGATCCGGGCGGAAATCAAGTCGCGCCGCCCCCGCGTCGAGCTCTCCGCTCGCCGGCGCCGCGCCCGAGCCGCTCCGCTCCGCCCCGCTCCACCGCCCGGCGCTGCCGCGCCTCCCCACTCCCCGCGTGGCTCCGCCCCGCGCGTCGCCCGAGGTCGCCGCGCCCGCCGCCCAGCTCGCCGTCCCCGGCGCCGGCGGCCTTCCCCGGCCCTGATCCGCCGTCCCCGTCGTCTCCGGCGAAGCTCCAGCCCCGCCTCGGTTCGCGTGCCCGAACCCTAGATCTGGAATTTCGGAGGGTATATTTCACCAAGTCCTTTCTCTGACGATATTTTTATGCCTCATTCATCGCATCATATCTCCATACATACTGCTCCGTTTTGTGCGTGTAATATGTCAAATTGTTCGTCTCGACGAGTACTTCATATCATTCCATTGCATCATTTTCATTTGAGCTCATCTTGATGCCCGAAATGCTGTTGGAAGAGTGCATGTTGCTGTTAATCTGCTGGAACTGTTATAACTTGCTCATTTGTCATTTTTGCCATGATTGATGTGTGCATCCTATGAGGTTGATGTCTACATGTGTTTTGATCTATGATATTCCATCTTTCCAGAGGTGCAATCCATGTATTTTTGTGACTTGTGTAGTGAGTGCATCAAGCTTGTTAAGTGGGGTACTTGCTGTTACCGTTTTGCTAGGCTGATTCTGTTATATTTTGTTGCTATGTAAACATGCTTCTACTAGTCATTTCGTGCATTATTCGGGAGATGTTCACTAAGGATGTTTTGTTATACATGTCTTGCTCTATCCATTCTTGCCCCTGGTTGCATTTATAGCTTGCTGTAGATTGTTCATATCTTGCTCCAAAGTTGCTAAATGATGTTGTTGTCAGCCTGTTAACATTAAGTTCAATGTTTCCATGATTGTTTGCTAATGATCCACGCACCCTATGAACTTGTTCTTGCCATGCTTAGCTTTATAAACATGTCTTCTTACTGTTGGTTGCCTTGCCATGCCATGTATTGCTCTGTAGTGAGTGGTTCAAGCTCACCAACACGCCTACTTATTGTTGTTCCTGCCATGTTTGAATCTGTAATATAACTTGCCATGTTTACATGGGTGCCATCATATTTTCTGTGCCCTTTTGGCTCATGGTCAGTAAGGGACTCTTCTTCTATGCATTTAGTAGTATCATGCCATGACTTTGTTTGCCATGATAAGTTCCTGTAACATGTTGTTTGATAGCTCTAAACATTGCAACCTGATGTTATTTCCCGATAAGTCTGAAACTGTTATTATTTGCAATCTTCCCATGTCCTTTTGAGCATGTTCTAGTTGTTTCTGGAGATAGCTCAGTGTTCATGTTTTATTATGCTTTACCAGTACTTCATGCCCATGCCTTTTGTTATTATGTTGGGTGCTGTAGCATGTTGTTTTGATGCTTGCAATATGCCTAGTTGCTGTTATGGACAGATTGTTGTTATGACTTGTATAGTGTATGTGTTGGACCGTTGCTCCGTTTTGAGTGTGCTTTATATGAAACTTGCTTGTTTTTGCATGTAGTTTCATATTATCATGTTGCATCTTTGTTTTGAGAGTGTTTGCTTGATGTTTGGGTGCATTTTGCATCAATGCAATGTTTAACTTGATTTGCTCATATCTTCTTAGGCCGTAGCTCCGAATTAAATGAACTTTATATGTAACTTGACTCGAATCTCGTGTAGATCATCGTGGTGCATCTTAACTTGCTGTTTAACAACTTGAACATAAGGTTTATTCAGTTCTGGACCAATTTCTAAATTCGCATATGAGGACTTACCGGATTTGTTATATGTTCTTTCCGGCCTCGTTTAAACTTGCTTTGATGTGTTGTTATTGTTTGCATCATCTCTTGCCATGAGTAGCTTCATGTAGCTTTGTCATGCATCATGCTTGTTGTGCATCATGTCTTGTCTATGTGTGGTGTGTTTACCATGTTGTGTGCTTCTTCTCGATAGTTCCCGTTTCATTGCGATCGTGAGGATTCGTTCGTCTACGCTTGGTTCGTCTTCGTGGCTTCATCTTCTTCATGGACTCGTTCTTCTTCCTAGCGGGATTTCAGGCAAGATTACCGCTACCCTGGATCTCACTACTATCATTGCTATGCTAGTTGCTTCGTTCTATCGCTATGCTGCGTTACCTATCATTTGCTCATCAAGCCTCCCAAATTGCCATGAACCTCTAACCTTTGACACCCTTCCTAGCAAACCGTTGTTTGGCTATGTTACCGCTTTGCTCAGCCCCTCTTATAGCGTTGCTAGCTGCAGGTGAAGTTGAAGATTGCTCCATGGTGGACAGGATTTTGTTGGGATATCACAATATCTCTTATATTATGAATGCATCTATATATTTGGTAAAGGGTGGAAGGCTCGGCCTTATGCCTGGTGTTTTGTTCCACTCTTGCCGCCCTAGTTTCCGTCATACCGGTGTTATGTTCCCGGATTTTGCGTTCCTTACGCGGTCGGGTGATTTATGGGACCCCCTCGACAGTTCGCTTTGAATAAAACTCCTCCAGCAAGGCCCAACCTTGGTTTTACCATTTGCCTCACCACCACCTACATTTCCCTTGGGAGTAATTAACCCAAGGGTCATCTTTATTATAGCCCCCCCCCCCGGGCCAATGCTTGTCTAAGTGTTGGTCCAAACTAGAGCACCATGCGGGACCATCCCTTGGCAACTTGGGTTACGTCGGTACCTGTACGCTTAGCTTATCCGGTGTTGCCCTGAGAACGAGATATGTGCAGCTCCTATCGGGATGTCGGCGCATCGGGCGGTCTTGCTGGTCTTGTTTTACCATTGTCGAAATGTCTTGTAAACCGGGATTCCGAGACTGATCGGGTCTTCCTGGGAGAAGGTATATCCTTTGTTGATCGCGAGAGCTTATCATGGGCTAAGTTGGGACACCCCTGCAGGGTTATAAACTTTCGAGAGCCGTGCCCGCGGTTATGTGGCAGATGGGAATTTGTTAATGTCCGGTTGTAGATAAATTGACACCAGATCCGAATAAAAACGCATCAACCGCGTGTGTAGCCGTGATGGTCTCTTCTCGGCGGAGTCCGGGAAGTGAACACGGTCTTTGGGTTATGTTTGGCGTAAGTAGGAGTTCAGGATCACCTCTTGATCATTACTAGTTGACGACCGTTCCTTTGTTTCTCTTCTCGCTCTCATTTGCTTATGTTAGCCATCATATATGCTTAGTCGCTGCTGCAACCTCACCACTTTACCCCTTTCTTTCCCATTAAGCTTTGCTAGTCTTGATACCCATGGTAATGGGATTGTTGAGTCCTCGTGGCTCACAGATTACTACAACAACAGTTGCAGGTACAGGTTATGCGATGATCATGACGCGAGAGCGATGCTTGCTTGCATTGAGTTCTTCTTCTGCTTCTTCTTCGATCAGGGGATAGGTTCCAGGTCGGCAGCCTGGGCTAGCAGGGTGGATATTGTTTGAGTTTCTGTTTATGTATCATCTGTAGTCGGATGTTGTTCTTGTATGTTGTATTGCTGTATTCTTGTGACATTGTATGTATTGGATGTATCCCCACTATTATGTAATGTTGATGTAATGATATCCACCTTGCAAAAGCGTCTTCAAGATGCGCTTCTATCCTTGGTGGGACCTTCGAGTTCCTTTAGGATAGGGTCGCATCTTGGGCGTGACAAATCGCTCGGGTTCAGTTAGGCAACGCCTCGCTCAGGTCCAGTTAGAGCCCAACGCCTCGCACACATGCGCGTACGTGTACGAGAGAAACGCGCATCGCTCGGCCCCCGACCACCCACCATAATTGGGAACTCGCCGAAATTTTCCTCGCCCTCGCTTCTACCACGGTTTTCTCCGTCATGGACGGCCCAAAGAATGTCATGCAGCTGCGACTCCGGCCCGCCCAGGACGAAAAGCCCATTTTCTGTCATGATTTTTTGTCATAGAAGTAGGAGCCCACCACATCTATGATGGTACCGGGTTTTGTCACAATTATCGTCATAGAAGTGTTATAAGTATGACAGAAAAAAAATTCGTTCGACCCAAAATGTCACGGATGTGTCTTTTTTTGTACTGTAAGAAGCCCACCATCATTCTTGAAGCAGTTGCATCACATGATCTTTAGATTTTGCATGCTTTCTTTGGCATGCCAGTGTCTCACAATGACATCAATGTGCTGCAACGATCACTGTTGTTTGCGAGGTTAACTGAAGGAAAAGCTCCTCCTAGTCACTATTCTATCAATGGACATGAGTACAACATGGGGTACTATCTAATTGACAGTATTTATCCTCCATGGACTACCTTTGTCAGCACCATCTCAAACCCAGTTGGTTAGAAAAAAGGCTCACTTTGACAAAAGACAAGAAGCAGCTAGAAAGGATGTCAAGAGGGCATTTGGAGTTTTGCAGGCCCGCTTTGAAGTTGTTTGTGGACCTGCTAAACAATGTGATCCGGAAACCTTGTAGGAGATGATGACATGTTGTGTGATCATGCACAAGATGATCGTCGAGGATGAGGGTGACGATGTTGTTGCAACTCTGGAATTTGAGAATATGGGTGATCCTATCTAATTTTCGGACCAAAACCCGACCACATTTGAGAAGTTTATTCAAATGCATCAACAAATTCGACATCGACCAACTCACGAGCAGCTGAAGAAAAATCTAATTGAGCATCAGGGCGGTGAAAGGAGACAACAATGTTGGGATGTACTCCCTCCGTCCCAAAATAAGTGTCTCAACTTTATATTAACTTTAGTACGAAGTTGTACTAAGTTTAAGACACTTATTTTGGGGTGGAGGGAGTAATATTTGAACTTTTTAAAATTTGTACTAGTGTTGCATGCGGCTATTTGAAGTCTGTACACTTTACATGCGGCTACTTAATCGTGCGGACTAGAAATAAAAACCCAGTAGGCTAGATGTATGCGGCTACGTTTGGATGTCGTCCTCCCGCATCCTACCGCAGACAAGTTGGCGTTGGAGATGCCACTAGAACACCATTCTTTGTATCCCTCTGAACTTGATTAGATAAAATAAATCATCTAAAGAAATTAGTATCCGGCGCTTATAAGCTCCAAAAATAGGAATTTACGTCGATGTCGATGACAAAAAACTGAAATAGAGTAGTACTCACTCATCCTAATCATCGAGTTTTGTGTGGCCCACGCATGACTGAGACTCTCTGAAAGCAAGCAAGTGCGTACCAACTAGGCAGAAAATAAACCACGGAACCAACATGGAAGCAAGTGACCAATAACCAACTGAAATCAGTGTGAAAAAAACTGCGCACATCCTAATCAAAGTCTAGAACCGCGAAGGAGTAGCATATATTGATGCTGGGTGCTATCCCCCGGCTTTACACTAGGACTTAAATGCAGTCCACAGTGAACAGAGAACAAAAATACTTGTAGGTCGCCAGGTCAACGTTCACACGAATTTGCGCCAGCGGTAATAAAATAATCAAGCCCGTAACAGAAGATTGTACGAAAGCCTCCTCTTCTCTGTCTCCGGTGACAATCTATCTCTGCCTCGACGTCGACCTGCCCTCAAGCTCCGGCGTTTATACTGCAGATTATTTTGCAATCTCGCGAAGTGCAGATAACACCAGTTATTGCAGGTTCTTTTTCAGGAGTATATAATTTCTAAGGTACTACTCGTAGTAGTTTCGACAAATATGCATTTTTGACGGGACAATACTCTTCTCACAGTTTCGACAAAAATGCATAGAGTGGGTTCACTGTTTCGGTTGACTGGTTGCTCCCCTGTTTCTTCTTTTTCTCCAGGCCAAAAAAGAGAGAGAAAGAAACAGGGAGAGATGCTGATTCTTGCTTTGCTAAGATGCCCACTAGGGTAAAGATGGTGACACATCGATATGGAAATTAAAGGACGATGATGACCGAGTACTTTAGAAAATATCAAGCCAGTACGTACTCGCTACTTAGGCCAAGTCATGCATAGAGATACTGTCAACAGGCCGACAATACGAAAATAATAAATACTGAAACAACCGTCACCTAACAGACTTTATCAAACAATTTTCATGGTAAGAATAGTTCAGCACAAACAACATGTGTGTGACGTTCAGGTTTCTAAAGGGAAATTCAGAAGCACGACAGTTTGCTATATCTCTACCTAATAATAAAGCAAATTGTATTTCGGTGGTCCGTCACGCACTTTTGCAGAAAACCCCCTGCGTTTTTTATGAATTAACCTGCAGTACACACTTAAGTCATAACCGAACCGTTATTTACATTTTTAAGGAAACCCCCCTGACGTATTAGATAATTCGCCCGCCGATCATATATAAGTCAAACACATGTTTTTTCTAAATTATCCATATCTTTTAAACCGTAACTCTGATTTTAACATGTTATATATGAAAATTGATTAGAAAAATGTGTAGAATCTGAATGTGATGTTATTTTGTTTGTTAAACATTTTTTAAATATTATTTTGGAAGATATTTAAGTCAAACAAATATTTTTCTTAATTATCCATATCTATTAAACCTTAACTCTGATTTTAACATGTTATATATGAAATTTGAATAGAAAAATATGTAGAATTTGAATATGATGTTATTTTTACCTATTAAATATTTTAAAATATTATTTTAAAAGCAAACTTGTAACCTATAGGGCACGTCCGTTTTTCTTTCGTACCGCGACGATCTGGATTGCAAATAAACAACCACTAAAATCATAAAGAGACGAAAGAAAACATCGATAACCACACATGAGCACCTCTGAACAAACTGGCAGGGGAAAAACAATATTCAAACACACTTTGGTTTGTGTGAACACTGAGGCCACTGAAGGTGAGAAGGAGGATAAGCGGCAACACAAAAATGATGCCTCGCTAAAATAAAGGGCATGAACATATTATGGTTATTGGGTTAAGAGTGTGTATTATTTTTTTTCTCCCGTTGCAACGCACGGGCTCTTTTGCTAGTAAATTACAAATGAAATATAATATTCCAAAAAAATGTTTGTCACCATAAAAATGATTCCATTTTTAAAAAATACTCCCTCCGTAAACTAATATAAGAGTGGTTAAATCACTATTTTAGTAATCTAAACGCTCTTATATTAGTTTACAGAGGGAGTATTCTTGAAAATAAAAAAAACACCTTCTCAAAATAAATATATATTCATGTTTTTCTGAACAACTACTCTTTCATCGAAGAGCTGAAATGGGTCATGACAAATATTGCTAGGGTACGCCCAAATTTCATGGTCCAAAAGGAAACAACCTTATTTCTAATGTTTGTAAAAGTTAAATTAAAAAAGTGTTGCATAATGGCGTATGGAGCAAGTTATGTTTAATATTTCGCCCGGTGCAACGCACGGGCATTTGTACTAGTGGTTAAATAACTAAAACAGGATATAGAATTGGTCATGTGTGTGAAGAAGATTATGAACGGAAGAGTTAGATATACAAATCGTGCAATCTAAAGCTGCAGCACAAATGCATCTTGGTTTTACTTGGAATGAAGACGAAAAACTTGTGTGAACCAGATAAGACCGTGGAAAAACATAACTCATTGGTGGTCCCATGTGTACATTTCTCTTATTTGACGGAAGACATTGCTATATTAGTAGTGACCACTGTCTAATTAGTTAGCATTGACTCATCAATTAGCACTTTCATACTAATTTTGGATTATGCAATGTGGATCCATTCAATTTACACATAATCCAAAATAGCTTCCTTCTATGTATTATTTGTAAACAGTAACTGGCACAAATCATAGGGTCCTCCTCTTCACGCCGAATGTTCCATCAGTTGACAATGACATCATGCCAACCAACCCAGTACCTTAACTATAGCAAAACATTGTGTACACTCTGGACCCGCATGACAGTTTGTCCTCTCAGTCTGTAGTTTTCAACAGTTCAAGTCAGAATCTAAGATAATAGGTCTATGTGCTAATACTGTAATACACATCGTCATCTAATTAAAAAAGCAAAGCATTTGGAACTTAAAGCTGCCTTACCACTCTCTGATCTCACGCACCTCAATACCCAAAGCAGAACTCCCCGTAGTGGAGAAAAATGGCTGCCCTGCTCATTCTGGCCCTTCTTTCATCTCTCTCCTTCCACCTTTGCTCTGGTGAGTCGCCATGTGTGGCTCTTGACTTTGATCCTTTAGAACACCGTTCTTTGTATCCATGTGAACTTGATTACATAAAATAAATCATCTAACGAAATTAGTATCCAGCGCTTAAGCTCCAAAAATAGGAATTTACCCCAGATCGGCTATAGGTGTCGATGTCGATGATACAATTCCTGAAATAGGGTACTCACTCATCCTAATCACATTGAGTTTTGTGTGGCCCACGCATGACTTGGACTATTTCTGAAAGCAAGCAAGTGTGCACCAGCCACGCAGAAAAATAAACCACGGAACCAATACGGAAGCAATGACCAATAACAAACTGACAGCAGTGTGAAAAAACTGCACACATCCTAATCAAAGTCTAAAATTGTGGGTGCGTCCCTTTCAGAGTAGCAGCGTATGTTGATATTGATTGTTGCCCCCGGCTTTACACGATGACTATAAATACAGTCTATACCCAACAGAGAACAAAAATGCAGACAAATACGCCAAAGGCGCGCCAATACTTGTAAGTCACTAGGTCAACGTTCACACGAATTTGCGCTAGCGGTCATAAATAAATCAAGCCTGTAACAGTCCAGGAGACACCCAGAAGATTGTACCAAAAACTCCTTTTCTCCTTTTTCCTTCTTTTGCGGGGAAAATCTCCTCTTCTCCATCTCCGGTGACAATCTATCTCTGGTTCAACCTGCCCTCAAGCTCCGGTGATGATACTGCAGATTGTTTTGCAATCTCGCGAGGTGCAGATAACACCACTTATTGCAGGTTCGTTCTCAGGAGTATATGCTTTCTGAGCTACTAGTAACTTTGACAAATATGCATCTTTGACGGGACGGTACTCTTCAGGTAACAGTTTTGACAAAAAATGCAGAGTGGATTCACTATTTCAGTTGCCTGGTTTCTCCCCTGTTTCTTTTTTTTTTCTCCAGGCCAAAAAAAGAGAGAAAGAAACAGGGAGAGATGCTGATTCTTGCCTAAGATGCCCACTAGGGTAAAGATGGTGACACATCAATGTGGAAACTAAAGGACGATGATGACTGAGTACTTCAGAAAATATCAAGCCAGTACGTACTACTAGCTACTAGGCCAAGTCATGCATGGAGATACTGTCAATAACTACTAGTATCTCCGGTATTCTATCCAGCTGCCTAAGGAAAACCATCAATCAGTCCGACAATACAAGATAACAATACTGAAACAACCTCCACCTAACGGACTTTATCAAACAATGGTAATAAGAATAGTTCAACACAAACAACATGTGCGTGGCGTTTAGTTTTCTCAAGGGAAACTCAAAAGCACAAAAGTTTGCTATATTATTGTTAATGGTTAAATAACTAAAACAGGATACAGAATTGGTCTTGTGTGAAGAAGATTATGAACGCTAGAGTTAAGATATACAAATCGTGCAAAATCTAAAGCTGCAGCACATATGCATATTGGTTTTACTTGGAATGAAGACGAAAAACTTTTTTTTTTCACTTCTGAAGACGAAAAACTTGTGTTAACCAGATAAGGTCGTTAAGAAAAAAAAGAACCTCATTGGAGGTCCCATGAGTAGGTAGGTTTTTGATTTGACGAAAGACATTGCTATATTAGTATTTAGTAGTGACCACTGCCTACTTAGTCAGCATTGACTTATTAGTTTAATAGTACTAATTTTGGATTATGCAAGTGCGGGTCCATTAGCCCCTTTGTATATCTAATTTGTAAATAGTAACTGGCAGTATCCTTCACGCACAATGTTCCATCAGTTGACATCATGCCAACCAACCCAATACCTTAACTATAGCAAAACAACGTGTACACTCTGGACCCGCATGACAAGTTTGTCTTCTCAGTCTAGTTTTCAATAGTTCAACTCAGCATCTAAGATAATAGGTCTGTGTGCTAATGCACATCGTCATCTAGTTAAAAAGCAAAGCATTTGGAACTTAAAGCAGCCTTACCACTCTCTAATCTCTGCACCTCCATACCCACCCAAAGCAGAGCTCCTCGGAGAGGGGGGGAATGGCTGCACTGCTCTTCCTCGCCCTTCTTTCATCTCTCTCCTTCCACCTTTGCTCTTGTGCTTCTGCTTCCCCATGGCAGACCATGACCACCGGCTCATATATGAGACCAGAAGACCATGACAGAATCTTTCTCCTCTCACCAGACACCACCTTCTCCTGCGGCTTCCATCGAGTTGGGACAAATGCTTTCACCTTCTCCATCTGGTACACCACCGTGAAAACGGTTGTCTGGACGGCGAATCCCTACTCCGCGGCAAATGGCTACTATTCCCCGGTGAACCTTCACGGCTCCAGAATATCGCTGAACCAGGATGGAAACCTGGTCCTGGCAGATACCAATGGCTCCATGGTATGGGAAAGCAAGACATCTTCAGGCAAGCACACAATTGTTTCCCTCCTCGACACTGGCAACCTTGTAATCAATGATTCGAGCAATAAAATCGTATGGCAGAGCTTTGATTCACCAACAGACACCTTGCTCCCTTGGCAGAAACTCAAGAAAGACATAAGGTTAGTCTCTGGTTACCATCACCTCTATTTTGACAACGACAATGTCTTGCGCCTGTTGTATGATGGCCCAGATATTACAAGCATCTACTGGCCAAGTCCAGATTATGATGCACAGAAAAATGGGCGCAATAGATATAACAGCACCAGGGTCGCATTTCTGGACGACAAGGGTAATTTTGTGTCAAGTGATAGGTTTAAAATAGTGGCTTCAGATTCAGGCCCTGGGATCAAGAGGAGGATTACAATTGATCATGATGGCAATTTTAGAATGTACAGCTTGGATGCGTCAGCAAGGAAATGGGTGGTTACAGGGCAGGCTGTAATACAGATGTGCTATGTGCACGGATTATGCGGCAAGAATGGGCTCTGTGACTACTCAGAAGGCCTTAAATGTAGATGTCCTCCAGAATATGTGATGGTTGATCCAACAGACTGGAACAAGGGATGCAAACCAATATTCACAATTGGCAGCAATCAACCACATGAGGACTTTACATTTGTTAAGCAACCTCGTGCAGACTTCTATGGCTTTGATCTGGGTTCTAATCAATCCATCTCATTTGAAGCATGTTGGGACATTTGCCTCAACAGCAGCTCATGTATATCTTTCACATACAAGGGTGGGGATGGTTGGTGTTATACTAAAGACATACTCTACAACGGTCAGGTGTACCCGTATTTCCCAGGAGACAACTACATGAAAGTACCAAAGAGTTTTAATGGTTCAGCATCCTCGGTCTTCAAACAAAAAACCCTAACCTGCAGACCCAGTGGTTCAGAGATTATGATAGGACCAGCAAACATGTATGGAATAAAGAAGGACAACATAAAGTGGATATACTTGTATGTCTTTGGTGCAATACTGGGAGTTCTAGAGTTGCTTGTTATTGTGACAGGATGGTGTCTTTTCTTCAGAAAGAGTAACATGCCCAAATCAATGGAGGATGGATACAAGATGATAACAAACCAGTTCAGGCGGTTTACATACAGAGAATTGAGGGAAGCAACTGGAAAGTTCAAAGAAGAGATTGGGAGAGGGGGTGCTGGAATTGTTTACAGAGGAGTACTTGAAGATAAGAAAATAGTTGCAGTAAAGAAACTTACAAATGTCCAACAGGGAGAAGAGGAATTCTGGGCAGAAGTGACTCTAATTGGAAGGATTAATCACATAAATTTGGTCAGGATGATGGGATTCTGCTCAGAAGGGAAAAACAGATTATTAGTATATGAGTATGTGGAGAATGAGTCACTGGACAAGTACCTCTTTGGTGAGAGAAGTACTGAAAGTCTGCTCGGTTGGAACCAAAGGTACAAGATCGCTGTGGGTGCAGCAAGGGGTCTTGCTTATCTACATCATGAATGCCTCGAGTGGATCGTCCATTGTGACGTGAAGCCAGAAAATATACTCCTGACTCGAGATTTCGATGCCAAAATAGCAGACTTTGGACTAGCCAAGCTTGCGAAGCGAGACAGTGCTAGCTTCAATTTCACCCATATGAGAGGCACAATGGGCTACATGGCACCAGAATGGGCATTGAATACGCCAATCAATGCGAAGGTCGATGTTTACAGCTACGGAGTTGTGCTTCTGGAGATTGTAACTGGAGATAGGGTTTCAAGTGGCATAATGGTTGACGGAAGACAAGTGGAGTTTCCAGACTTCATCCAGGAGGCCAAACAGATTCTGGCTACTGAGAGGATCACTGATCTAGTGGATCCCAGATTGAAGGGGAATTTCGATCTAGAGCAGGCAACTGCAATAGTGAGAATAGCTGTTGCATGCCTTGGAGGTAGATGCGAGAGGCCGACAATGGACGAGATTCTGAAGGCTCTTATGTCATATGATGATGAAGACGACCATCCTGCCTATTCGTATTGACATGCAATGCAACTGATGTAAATATTTGAGCTGTGCACACTGTTTGTTAGCTCTGTTGACGTTATAAGCTAATAGGCATAAGTAGATAAGATGCAAAAGGTGAATTGTTGTGTGCATTTGCAGGAACCTATTGTAAAATGTTAGCAGGTTTTTGTGTTTCAAATGCAACAAATAAACAGCATGATGGGCTGATATTTCCTTGCATAACGGGCACCGAGTATTCTTCTCATAACAGCAATGCTTTCTTTTTATCAACAAATTTGGTGGGAACAACTCAGTTACTACATTTCTGTAAACGCTATCAACATCGTAAGGTAGGTGGTTTATTTTCACAAACACCATTTTCATGTTTCCAGTCTCCCCAGTTTCACCTCTCTAGTCTCCCCATTGTGACTACATGTTTTTTGTTGTTGTTAACACTATGGTGATGTCTTCCCCACCGTCACCAGGTCAACTAATCAAGGGCACTAATGCTACTGCCAGGCACTAACATGAGAATCCATCCATTTCTGCAAACAGAGACGAAAACTATAATAAGTCTGCACAAGATCAGCTAAAAGTATTAAGATATGCATAGGCTTGGACCCTAACTAGGAACGAGTACAGCAGTTAAGCATCTAACATGGTTGGCATTGGAATGTTATGTTACATACACTGGGCAACACTACCTGCGAAAATGGATGGAATGCTCTGTTCGGTAACACGGTCGATCGAGTTCTCGAAGCGCTAGTATGTGGTCGGCCTTTCGCCGAAACCGAATCAGGCAGAGGGAAATGGCCAATGAGGGCGCCGGATCCGCTGCGGCCGCCGGCAACCGCGGAGGGGAGGGCGCGTAGGAGCGGCGGCGTGCGCTGCGGCAAGGGGCTCCAACCTGGGTCTGGCGGCTAGAGAGATACTCGCATCAGGCATGGGCTAAATGAAATTGATGGACCACTAGCAAGACAAATTCTGAAAACCGTAATAAGGCCCATTCGGGAGTTTTTTGGGTTTTAGTTTTTGAGAAACTTCTACTGCCGCTCCGCTCCGCCTACTCCGAAGGCGAAGCCGGCTCTATGAATTTACGATATGCATTGTATTTTTTTTGGGAAACATTTCTATCCGGCGCGCCGGCCGAACCGTTACGCCGTACGCGTGTGACGCGCTGGATGAGAAGCAATCCTGCGGCCACCTTATCCCCTCCTGGGTGTCTTCCTCCTCACACCATCCACCAATGCATCTCTCTTCTTTTTCACTTCTTCTTCGCACCATCCACCAGCACATCTCCACGGCCTTCTGGGTGCCAACCTGGCATGCTCCTCGTGGCCAGCGAGCCTCTCTCCTCGAACAGCCATGGACACAACACCCTTGAGCTTGACCTACCCCCCTCCTCTATCTCTTCCTCCCCTCCAGAACCGCCGTTTGCACGCCCCTCACCACCGTTGCTGCAACAGCCCACCCCGCTACTGCTCCAAGCTTCCTTGTTGGGCTTCTGGAGCCCGCGGCGGCGATGCGAGCGATGAACCTTTTTTTGCTTCAACCGAACAAACGCCGTGAAGCGAGATGAGGGCAGTGCTAACAGCCGGCAGCATCGAAAGCTACAACCGGCTTTGTGAAAGCTACACCCGAAGAGTAGAAAGCTACAACCAACCATAGTGCAGGGGCAAAAGCTGGAACCAGACACAAAAAAGCTACAACCACCGATATGAGTGTTGCAACCATTGCCAAAAAAGCTTCAAGCCTAGATAGAAAAAGCTTCAACCATGAACAGGGGAAGCTTCAATAGCCACTCCCAAGCTGAAAAAGCTGCAACCGTTACGAAAAAAGTTTCAACCTTAGGTGAAAAAAGGTTCAACCGAAAGATATACAAAGTTTCAACCGGACTCTGTAAGACGAAAGTAGTTGCAACCGTTTACAGAACAAGCTTCGATCTTAGATGAAAAAAGCTTCAATCAACACGATTGAAAGCTTCAATCTGTGAAAAAGCTTCAACCGGCATGATAAAAGCTTCAACTGGCGCACCAATGGTGCGAGCAGCAACGTTGAGAGCTGAGGCCGGCGGCACAAGAGTGCAGCGACGGATGTGCTACGACGGCGGCTGCTAGGTGCTGCAACGACAAAGGCCGTCGACGTGCTTCAAGACGGCGTCGTTTTTGCTACGGGAGCGACGGCTTAGTGCTGGACCGGCGATGACAGACGCTGCGACGAAGGCGGCGAGCGCGCATCCAGCAGCGTGGGGCGGCGGAGGAAGGAAGTCCAGGTGAGCAGGTGGTGGCCGGCGGCCGGGAGGACGTCCAGTAGACGTGGGGTAGTGCTCGCGCTGCGTACGGAAAGAGAAAGAGATTGGAGGAAGTCAACGCGTAGATCGGACGGCTGAGGCTCGCTGCATCGAGTGGCTGGGGCGCAACCGGCCCAACTATTGGGCCGGCGCGTCAGCGCCCAGTACTGCCCTTTTTTTTGTGGGAATGCGTACTGTATTTTGACGCAACATCGAAAATCCATCGATGAAAGCTTAAGGTTAAAGGGGGAGGGTGTGATCCTAAATATTTAACCAAAATAGAGTTTTCAGCGAAAATGAGGACTAAAACAGAGGCAAAGATGAAAACAAAATGCATCAATACGTAGATGCCTACATGAAGACATAGATGCAAGATAAACATAAGTATTTAAGGAATAACCGAAGCATTAGGCGGAGACTTAGCAGATATCGTAAACAGAATAGAGAAAACGAGGAAATGCTAAGTCACAAGCAGTGTAAAACAAAATTCCTTACGAACAGTAGTGCAAAAAAATAAAGCACAAGGATCCGGAACTGTAAGTCCGAAGAGAAGTGCATCTTCATAGAATACCCTAAGGAAACAATTGGGTACACCTTCTACCACAAGTCCGAAGACAAAATCTTTGTTGCTAAGAACGGAACCTTTCTAGAGAAGGTGTTTCTCTCGAAAGAAGTGAGTGGGAGGAAAGTAGAACTTGATGAGGTAATTGTACCTGCTCTCAGTTTGGAAAGTAGCTCATCCGAGAAATTTGTTCCTGTGATTCCTACACCAACTGGAGAGGAAGCTAATGATAAAGATCATGAAACTACAGATCAAGTTGCTACAGAACCTTGTAGGTCAAGCAGAGCATGATCCGCACCAAAGTGGTACGGTAATCCTGTTCTGGAGGTCATGTTACTTGACCATGACGAACCTACGAACTATGAAGAAGCTATGATGAGCCCAGATTCCGACAAATGGCTTGAGGCCATGAAATCTGAGATAGGATCCATGTATGAGAACAAAGTGTGGACTTTGGTGGATCTTCCCAATGATCGGCAACCCATAGAGAATAAATGGATCTTCAAGAAGAAGACTGACGCTGATGGTAGTGTTATTGTCTATAAAGCTTGACTTGTTGCAAAAGGTTTTAGACAAGTTCAAGGAGTTGACTACAATGAGACTTTCTCACCCGTAGCGATGCTTAAGTCTGTCCGAATCATGTTAGCAATTGCCGCATTTTATGATTATGAAATCTGGCAAATGGATGTCAAAACTGCATTCCTTAATGGATTTCTTAAATAAGAGTTGTATATGATGCAACTAGAAGGTTTTGTCAATCCTAAAGGCGCTAACAAAGTGTGCAAGCTCCAGTGATCCATTTATGGACTGGTGCAAGCATCTCGGAGTTGGAATATACGCTTTGATGAGGTGATCAAAGCATATGGTTTTATACAGACTTTTGGAGAAGCCTGCAATTACAAGAAAGTGAGTGGGAGCTCTATAGCATTTCTAATATTATATGTGGATGACATATTGTTGATTGGAAATGATGTAGAATTTCTGAATAGCATAAAAGGATACTCGAATAAAAGTTTTTCAATGAAAGACCTCGGTGAAGCTGCTTATATATTGGGCATCAAGATCTATAAGATAGATCAAGACGCTTGATAGGACTTTCACAAAGCACATACCTGGATAAAGTTTTGAAGAAGTTCAAAATGGATCAGTCAAAGAAAGGGTTCTTGCCTGTGTTACAAGGTGTGAAATTGAGTCAGACTCAATGCCCGACCACTGCAGAAGATAGAGAGAAAATGAAAGTCATTCCCTATGCCTCAGCCATAGGTTCTATCATATATGTTATGCTGTGTACCAGACCTGATGTGTGCCTTGTTATAAGTTTAGCCGGGAGGTACCAAAGTAATCCAGGACTGGATCACTAGACAGCGGTCAAGAACATCCTGAAGTACCTGAAAAGGACTAGGGATATGTTTCTCGTTTATGGAGGTGACAAAGAGCTTGTTGTAAGTGGTTACGTCGATGCTAGCTTTGACACTGATCCGGATGACTAAGTCGCAAACCGGATACGTATTTTTATTGAATGGTGGAGCTATCAGTTGGTCCAGTTCCAAGCAGAGCGTCGTGGCGGGATCTATGTGTGAAGCGGAGTACATAGCTGCTTCGGAAGCAGCAAATGAAGGAGTCTGGATGAAGGAGTTCATATCCGATCTAGGTGTAATACCTAGTGCATCAGGTCCAATGAAAATCTTTTGTGACAATACTGGAGCAATTGCCTTGGTGAAGGAATCCAGATTTCACAAAAAGACCAAACACATCAAGAGACACTTCAACTCCATCCGAGATTTGGTCAATGAGGGAGACATAGAGATTTGCAAAATACATATGGATCTGAATGTTGCAAACCCATTGACTAATCCTTTCCACGAGCAAAACATGATCAACACCAAGACTCCATGGGTGTTAGATTCATTACAATGTAATCTAGATTATTGACTCCAATGCAAGTGGGAGACTAAAGGAAATATGCAAGTGGGAGACTAGAGGCAATAATAAAGTTGTTATTTTATATTTCCTTATTCATGATAAATGTTTATTATTCATGCTAGAATTGTATTAACCGGAAACTTGATAGATGTGTGGATACGTAGATAAAACATTGTATCCCTAGTATGCCGCTACTAGACTAGCTCGTTGATCAAAGATGGTTAAGTTTCCTAGCCATGGACATGAGTTGTCATCTGATGAACGGGATCATATCATTAGTGGAATGATGTGATGAACAAGACCCATCCGTTATCTTAGCATAATGATCGTTCAGTTTTATTGCTACTGCTTTCTTCGTGTCAAATATATATTCCTCCGACTATGAGATTATGCAACTCCCGAACACCAGAGGAATGCCTTATGTGTTATCAAACGTCACAACGTAACATGGGTGATTATAAAGATACTCTGCAGGTATCTCTGAAGGTGTTTGTTGGGTTGGCATAGATCGAGATTAGGATTTGTCACTCCGTGTATCGGAGAGGTATCTCTGGGCCCTCTCGGTAATGCACATCATATGAAGCCTTGCAAGCAATGTGACTAATGAGTTAGTTACGGGATGATGCACTATTGAACGAGTAAAGAGACTTGCGGGTAACGAGATTGAACTAGGTATGAAGATACCGATGATCGAATCTCAGGCAAGTAACATACCGATGACAAAGGGAATAATGTATGTTGACATTGCGATTTGACCAATAAAGATCTTCGTAGAATATGTGGTAAAGATGAAGGAAATATGCCCTAGAGGCAATAATAAAGTTATTATTTATTTCCTCATATCATGATAAATGTTTATTATTCATGTTAGAATTGTATTATCCGAAAACATAATACATGTGTGAATACATAGACAAACATAGTGTCACTAGTATGCCTCTACCTGACTAGCTCGTTGATCAAAGATGGCTGTGTTTCCTAGCCATAGACATGAGTTGTCATTTGATTAATGGGGTCACATCATTAGTAGAATGATGTGATTGACTTGACCCATTCCGTTAGCTTAGCACTTGATCATTTAGTATGTTGCTATTGCTTCCTTCATGACTTATACGTGTTCCTGTGACTATGAGATTATGCAACTCTAGTTTACCAGAGAAACACTTTGTGTGCTACCAAACATCACAACGTAACTGGGTGATTATAAAGGAGCTCTACAGGTGTCTCCAAAGGTACATGTCGAGTTGGCGTATTTCGAGATTAGGATTTGTCACTTCGATTGTCGGAGAGGTACGTAACGCCCCGGATTCGATGCGCCAGGTGTCCGCCAGTTATTCGCCGTCATTGCCATGTCATTTTCTTGCGTGTTGCACTTTGCCATGTCATCATCTGCATTTCATATCATGTCATCATGTGCATTTCATTTTGCATACATGTTCGTTTCATGCACCCGAGCATTTTCCCCGTTGTCCGTTTTGCAATCCGGCACTCCTATGTCTTCCAGCGTTCCCCTTTTGCCTCTTTTCGTGTGCGGGTGTTAAACGTTCTCGGAATGGCCCGAGGTTTGCTAAGCGGCCTTGGTACACCACCGGTAGACCGCCTGTCAAGTTTCGTGCCATTTGGAGGTCGTTTGATACTCCAACGGTTAACCGGGTAACCGTAATAGCCTCTTTTGTTGCAGCCCAACACCCCTTCCAAAGTGGCCCAAAACCCAGCAAACTCCCCTCCATGCTCTCGGTCGTTCGATCACGATCGCGTGGCCGAAAACTGCATTCCATTTGGAGTCTCCTAGCTCCCTCTACCTATAAATATGTGTCTCCCTCCGAATTTCTCGCGCAGATCAAACCCTAGCCCCGCTCCCTCTCCGCGCTCGGACATGTCCGTCGCCTCCGGACAAAGGCGCTGCCGCCGTCCAGCCAATCGCCATCCGCCACCTGTCCTCGCGCTGCCTCCCGCCGTCGCAGCCCGCGGAGCCCATCCGGGGCCCGCGCCGGCCCGCTCCCGCGCCCGCTCGCCCGCGCCTCGCCGGAGTGCGCCGCCCGGCCCCTCCGCCGCACCACGCCCGCGCGTCGCCGCCGTCCGCCGCGTCCCGCCGCCTCCTGCACCGGCGTCTGCCGCACTGCCGCCCTCCGCCGAGCCGCCTCCCGTGCGCCCCGGCACCCGCGCCCGTCGCCGACGTCCTGCGCGCCGCGCCCCGCCGCCAGCTCCTCCACTCGCCGGCGCCTGGACGCCGCCGTCCACCGCCGCGCTCGCAGACCGCCGCCGCGCCTCCCCGGGCTGCCTCCCGTTCCGCCGCCGCCCGCTCGCCCGTCCCCGCGCTCCACCGCGGATCCCGAGCCGCCGGCGCCCCGCCGGACCTCCGCCGCCTCCTCCAACTCCGGTCGCCGCCCCACCAACTCCGGCGAGCCGCCGTCACCGGACCCGGACCTGTCCTCAATCTGGATCTGGAGGTGGACCAGATCCACCAATGCATCCATCCCAACGTGCCCCCGCTCCATCCCGTACGACCCCGTCCAGATTCCCCGAGGTCCAATTTTTCTCCAAGTCCTAGATTTTTGAACTTATCATGCTATGTTCATGCCATCATATCTCTGCATCCGTAGCTCCGTTTCATGCGTGTAATATGTCAAAGTGTTTGTCTCAACGAGTACTTCATTTCATTCCATTGCATCATTTTCATTTGAGCTCATCTTGATGCCCGAAATGCTGTTGGAAGAGTGCATGTTGATGTTAATCTGCTGAATCTGTTATAATTTGCTCATTTTTCATTTTTGCCATGATTAATGTGTGCATCCTATGAGGTTGATGTCTACATGTGTTTTGATCTATGATATGCCACCTTTCCAGGGGTGCCAACCATGTATTTTTGTGATGCTTGTAGTGAGTGCATCGAGCTTGTTAAGTAGTGTACTTGCTGTTGCTGTTTTCCTGACAGATTCTGTTATATTTTGTTGCTATGTAAACACGCTTCTACTAGTTATTCTATGCATAATCTGGAGATGTCCTATAAACATGTTTTGATCTACATGTCATGCTCTATCCATTCATGCCCTTGGTTGCAATTATAGCCTGCTGTAGCTTGTTGTAATCTTGCTCCAAATTTGCTTGATAATGTTGCTATCAGCCTGTTAACATTAAATTCACTAGTTTCCATGTGTTTTGCTAGTGTTCCATGCACCCTATGACCTTGCTCTTGCCATGTATAGCTTCACAAACATGCCTTCTTACTTTTGGGTGCCTTTCCATGCCATGTATTGCTCTGTGGTGAGTGGTTCAAGCTCACCAACATGCCTACTTATTGTTGTTCCTGCCATGTTTGAATCTGTAATATAACTTTCCATGTTTACATGGGTTCCATCATATTTTCTGTGCCTTTTTGGCTCATGGTCAGTAAGGGACTTTTGATCTATGCTTTTAGTAGATTCATGCCATGCCTTTGTTTTCCATGATAAGTTCCTGTAGCATGTTTTTTGATAGCTCTAAACATTGCAACCTGATGTTATTTCTGCTAAAGTCTGAAACTGTTATTATTTGCAATCTTCCCATGTGTGTTTGAGCATGTTCTAGTGATTTCTGGAGATAGCTCGGTGTTCATGTTTTGTTATGCTTTACCTGTACTTCATGGCCATGCCTTTTGTTATTATGTTGGGGTGCTGTAGCATGTTGTTTTGATGCTCGCAATATGCCTAGTTGTTGTTTTGGACAGATTGTTGTTATGACGTATAAAGTGTATGTGTTGAACCGTTGCTCCGTTTTGAGTGTGCTTTATATGAAATTTGCTTGATTTTGCATGTAGCTTCATATTATCATGTTGCATCCTTGTTTTGAGGTATTTGTTTGATGTTTGTATGCATTTTGCATCAATGCCATGTTTAACTTGTTTTGCTAATATCTTCTAGGCCGTAGCTCTGAATCTAATGAATTTTATATGTAACTTGACTAGAATCTCGTGTAGATCATCTTGGTGCATCTTAACTTGCTGTTTAACAACTTGAACATAAGGTTTATTCAGTTCTGGACCAATTTCGAAATATGCATATGAGGACTTACCGGAGTTGTTATATGTTGTTCCCGGCCTCATTTAAACTTGCCTTGATGTGTTGTTCTTGTTTGCATCATCTCTTGCCATGAGTAGCTTCATGTAGCTTGGTCATGCATCAGGCTTGTTGTGCATCATGCCTTGTTCATGTGTGGTGTGTTTACTATGTTGTGTGCTTCTTCTCCATAGTTCCCGTTTCGTTGCGATCATGAGGATTCATTCGTCTACGCTTGGTTCGTCTTCGTGGCTTCATCTTCTTCATGGACTCGTTCTTCTTCCTTGCGGGATTTCAGGCAAGATGACCGCTACCCTGGATCTCACTACTATCATTGCTATGCTAGTTGCTTCGTTCTATCGCTATGTTGCGTTACCTATCATTTGCTCTTCAAGCCTCCCCAAATTGCCATGAACCTCTAACATTTGACACCCTTCCTAGCAAACCGTTGTTTGGCTATGTTACCACTTTGCTCAGCCCTTCTTATAGCGTTGCTAGTTGCAGGTGAAGTTGAAGATTTCTCCACGGTGGACAGGATTTGTTGGGATATCACAATATCTCTTATATTATTAATGCATCTATATATTTGGTAAAGGATGGAAAGCTCGGCCTTATGCCTGGTGTTTTGTTCCACTCTTGCCGCCCTAGTTCCCGTCATACCGGTTTTATGTTCCCGGATTTTGCGTTCCTAACGCGGTCGGGTGATTTATGGGACCCCCCCCTGACAGTTCGCTTTGAATAAAACTCCTCCAGCAAGGCCCAACCTTGGTTTTACCATTTGCCTCACCACCACCTACATTTCCCTTGGGAGTAATTAACCCGAGGGTCATCTTTATTTTAGCCCCCCCGGGCCAATGCTTGTCTAAGTGTTGGTCCAAACCGAGCGATGTCCGGCGCCCCCTGGGCAACCAGGGTCTATGCCAACCCGACGTCTTGCTCATCCGGTGTGCCCTGAGAACGAGATATGCGCAGCTCCTATCGGGATTGTCGGCGCATCGGGCGGCTTTGCTGGTCTTGTTTTACCATTGTCGAAATGTCTTGTAAACCGGGATTCCGAGACTGATCGGGTCTTCCTGGGAGAAGGTCTATTCCTTCGTTGATCGCGAGAGCTTGTCATGGGCTAAGTTGGGACACCCCTGCAGGGTTTAAACTTTCGAGAGCCGTGCCCGCGGTTATGTGGCAGATGGGAATTTGTTAATGTCCGGTTGTAGATAACTTGACACCAGATCCGAATTAAAACGCATCAACCGCGTGTGTAGCCGTGACGGTCTCTTCTCGGCGGAGTCTGGGAAGTGAACATGGTTTTTGTGTTATGTTTGACGTAAGTAGGAGTTCAGGATCACCTCTTGATCATTACTAGTGACGACCATTCCGCTTGTTCTCTTCTCGCTCTTATTTGCGTTGGTTAGCCACCATATCATGCTTAGTCACTGCTGCAACCTCACCACTTTACCCCTTCCTTTCCCATTAAGCTTTGCTAGTCTTGATACCCATGGTAATGGGATTGCTGAGTCCTCGTGGCTCACAGATTACTACAACAACAGTTGCAGGTACAGGTTTATGCGATGATCGTGACGTGAGAGCGATGTTACTTGTTTTGGAGTTCGTCTTCTGCTTCTTCTTCGATCAGGGGATAGGTTCCAGGTCGGCAGCCTGGGCTAGCAGGGTGGATATTGTTTGAGCTTCTGTTTGTGTTTCATCCATAGTCGGATGGTACTCTTATGTAAGATGATGTTGTATTCGTGTGGCATTGTATGCCTTTTGTATGTATCCCCATCTATTATGTAATGTTGATGTAATGATATCCACCTTGCAAAAGCGTTTCAATATGCGGGTCTATCCTTGGTGGGACCTTCGAGTTCCTTTTGGATAGGGTCGCATATTGGGCGTGACAAGTTGGTATCAGAGCCTCGACCGACCTTAGGAGCCCCCTTGATTGATCGTGTAGTTTGGCCGTTGTTGAGTCTAGAAGAAAACTATTTTCGGAGTCTAATTATATCGGAGAGTAGGAATTCTTTTTACTCCTCAGCCTCTTCGTCGCTCTGGTGAGGAATCTTGACGTAGGTGTTTTGAATTACTCCTCTTCCCCTTCAAATTTTTCTTTAGGATCACGCAGTTTGGTTTTCCGATCGTTGTTCCTCAGCTCTTTTCATCCGGTGCATTTCTTGTCAAGTTGACTCGAGCCTCTTCATCTTTGCCAAGTTCAATCCTCAGTTGTTTTCTTTTCCCACCCGCCCACCCTTTTTCCTCTCGGAACCGGAGTCCGTATTCGGGTATCCATCCTACTCATGTGAAGTCTTTGCTTTCTTTCCTCAATGATTTCAACTGGTGTTTTCTCTTCAAGATATTCGTCGGCTTTCCCCCTTCTAAGTTGCCTTTGTTTTCCCGCCCTCCCACCCTCTTCTTCCCGGAGTCTGACTCTCTCTCGACCATCTATTTCATTCGTGCGGAACCTCCTCAGTCTTCCCTCAATTATTTCAACCGGTGAATTCTCGTCTCATTCGTCATTCTTCATCCCTTTCTTTTTCCGGTGCACTCAATTCAAGTTTTTCGGGTTGATCATATTCTTTTCCTCAGCTCAAGTGTTCTCCTTGTTCGTTCGCCTCTCGCCAGTTTATCCTTCCGGAGTGTTCAAGACATCTCAGAAGATTCTGTTTGCATTCAATTATTTCGAGGTTGTCACCTCATTCAAATATTTCAATTATTCCGGTGCATCATCTTTCTCTTCAACATTCCTTTCCAACGGTGTTATCTTTTCAGTGGGCCCTAACCCATAGGTCTTTTCCCAGGATCTTACCTGACTCTTCTAAATTCCCCCGGAGTTATTCTCAAATTCTTTTCAAGTGTGACGTAAGAATGGATTTCATCAGTCACATGCCTTCTCCAAGATCAATTTCAAATCATTTTCATTGTTGACTCAACCTCTTCGCTTTTCATTCTCCCGGAGTATCTCAGTAGTTTTGGTGGCGTTCCTCGTCGTCATTTCAAGACTGAAGAAGAGTTTTCCTCTAAATCTTGTCCGTTCTCTCGAAGATTCGTGGTTCTAGCTCCATATTATCCTCTCGAATTATTCTGTTTGCCAGATATTCTTTCTTACCCATCCGGAGTATTTCAAGAGTTGTTTTTCCATTTCTTTTCACCGGAGGCCATCATTCCAGTTATCGTTCTCTATTTATCCCGGTGCTTCGTTCAAGTGTTCCTTAATCAGCTCATTATCTCTTCGTTCTTTTGCATCTAAATCCCCTCTAGCATATTTGTTCTTCTAATTCTTCCCGGTGATTCATTCTCTTTCGTCAGTCATTTCTGAATTCTTACGGTGGTTCGTTCAAGATTCTTTTTCTTTGATTATCATTTCAATTCATTCGTTCGTTTCAATCCTACCGGTGATTCATGAAGACCTTCTCAAGTTTGCGATATGTCACTTCTCAATCCTTTTTCAAGAAGAATAAGTAGTATGCAAAATCCATTGCTTGTCATCAATTTAATTTGATGAAGGATAAGCATACAATAAATCTTATTCTTATTTCATCCGAGTGATTAATCCCTTCCTTCGGAGTTTGTTCCTGATGTATAAATTCTAGTTTCAAGTGTTTTCATCTTTTCTTTTCCGGAGTTCAATTTCCTCAGCCATTTCGTCGGAACCTCCATCTAAATCATCGCAAGGCTCATCTTATTCTTTCATCCTTCATTCTATCTCATCATCCTTTATTTTACCGGAGTACTTCATGGCGATTCTTCATGATTTAATTCATTCTTCAAGAGTTCATCAAGTACCATTTCATCCTCTCAAGTTCGTTCTAATCCTCCCATTTTCAGCCGGAGTCCTGTCTAAATCCTTTCAATCTTATTCGTTTCTTTTCTCATTCTAACCACCCCGGTTAGAACGAGTGCTTTCATAGTCTATCTAATTCCGTGAGTTTCGATTCTCGTCATTCTCGTCGTTCCTCTCTCTTCTCGAGTGCTCTCGATTCTTTGCTTCTTCTCTTGCATTCTTACTTCACCTCATCCCTTTTCCCTTCCGTCTTGGTCCTAAGATCTCGGGACGAGATCTCTTGTTAGTGGAGGAGTGTTGTAACGCCCCGGATTCGATGCGCCAGGTGTCCGCCAGTTTTTCGCCGTCATTGCCATGTCATTTGCTTGCGTGTTGCACTTTGCCATGTCATCATCTGCATTTCATATCATGTCATCATGTGCATTTCATTTTGCATACATGTTCGTTTCATGCATCCGAGCATTTTCCCCGTTGTCCGTTTTGCAATCCGGCACTCCTATGTCTTCCGGCATTCCCCTTTTGCCTCTTTTCATGTGCGGGTGTTAAACGTTCTCGGAATGGCCCGAGGTTTTCCAAGCGGCCTTGGTACACCACCGGTAGACCGCCTGTCAAGTTTCGTGCCATTTGGAGGTCGTTTGATACTCTAGCGGTTAACCGGGTAACCGTAATAGCCTCTTTTGTTGCAGCCCAACACCCCTTCCAAAGTGGCCTAAAACCCAGCAAACTCCCTTCCATGCTCTCGGTCGTTCGATCACGATCGTGTGGCCGAAATCCGCACTCCATTTGGAGTCTCCTAGCTCCCTCTAACTTTAAATATGTGTCTCCCTCCGAATTTCTCGCGCAGATCAAACCCTAGCCCCGCTCCCTCTCCGCGCCCGGACATGTCCGTCGCCTCCGGACAAAGGTGCCGCCGCCGTCCAGCCAATCGCCGTCCGCCACCTGTCCTCGCGCTGCCTCCCGCCGTCGCAGCCCGCGGAGCCCATCCGGGGCCCACGCCGGCCCGCTCCCACGCCCGCTCGCCCGCGCCTCGCCGGAGTGCGCCGCCCGGCCCCTCCGCCGCACCACGCCCGCGCGTCGCCGCCGTCCGCCGCGTCCCGCCGCCTCCTGCACCGGCGTCTGCCGCACTGCCGCCCTCCGCCGAGCCGCCTCCCGTGCGCCCCGGCACCCGCGCCCGTCGCCGACGTCCTGCGCGCCGCGCCCCGCCGCCAGCTCCTCCACCCGCCGGCGCCTGGACGCCGCCGTCCACCGCCGCGCTCGCAGACCGCCGCCGCGCCTCCCCGGGCTGCCTCCCGTTCCGCCGCCGCCCGCTCGCCCGTCCCCGCGCTCCACCGCGGATCCCGAGCCGCCGGCGCCCCGCCGGACCTCCGCCGCCTCCTCCAACTCCGGTCGCCGCCCCACCAACTCCGGCGAGCCGCCGTCACCGGACCCGGACCTGTCCTCAATCTGGATCTGGAGGTGGACCAGATCCACCAATGCATCCATCCCAACGCGCCCCCGCTCCATCCCGTACGACCCCGTCCAGATTCCCCGAGATCCAATTTTTCTCCAAGTCCTAGATTTTTGAACTTATCATGCTATGTTCATGCCATCATATCTCTGCATCTGTAGCTCCGTTTCATGCGTGTAATATGTCAAAGTGTTTGTCTCAACGAGTACTTCATTTCATTCCATTGCATCATTTTCATTTGAGCTCATCTTGATGCCCGAAATGCTGTTGGAAGAGTGCATGTTGATGTTAATCTGCTGAATCTGTTATAATTTGCTCATTTTTCATTTTTGCCATGATTAATGTGTGCATCCTATGAGGTTGATGTCTACATGTGTTTTGATCTATGATATGCCACCTTTCCAGGGGTGCCAACCATGTAGTTTTGTGATGCTTGTAGTGAGTGCATCGAGCTTGTTAAGTAGTGTACTTGCTGTTGCTATTTTCCTGACAGATTCTGTTATATTTTGTTGCTATGTAAACACGCTTCTACTAGTTATTCTATGCATAATCTGGAGATGTCCTATAAACATGTTTTGATCTAAATGTCATGCTCTATCCATTCATGCCCTTGGTTGCAATTATAGCCTGCTGTAGCTTGTTGTAATCTTGCTCCAAATTTGCTTGATAATGTTGCTATCAGCCTGTTAACATTAAGTTCACTAGTTTCCATGTGTTTTGCTAGTGTTCCATGCACCCTATGACCTTGCTCTTGCCATGTATAGCTTCACAAACATGCCTTCTTACTTTTGGGTGCCTTTCCATGCCATGTATTGCTCTGTGGTGAGTGGTTCAAGCTCACCAACATGCCTACTTATTGTTGTTCCTGCCATGTTTGAATCTGTAATATAACTTTCCATGTTTACATGGGTTCCATCATATTTTCTGTGCCTTTTTGGCTCATGGTCAGTAAGGGACTTTTGATCTATGCTTTTAGTAGATTCATGCCATGCCTTTGTTTGCCATGATAAGTTCCTGTAGCATGTTTTTTGATAGCTCTAAACATTGCAACCTGATGTTATTTCTGCTAAAGTCTGAAACTGTTATTATTTGCAATCTTCCCATGTGTGTTTGAGCATGTTTTAGTGATTTCTGGAGATAGCTCAGTGTTCATATTTTGTTATGCTTTACCTGTACTTCATGCCCATGCCTTTTGTTATTATGTTGGGGTTCTGTAGCATGTTGTTTTGATGCTTGCAATATGCCTAGTTGCTGTTTTGGACAAATTGTTGTTATGACTAGTATAAAGTGTATGTGTTGAACCGTTGCTCCGTTTTGAGTGTGCTTTATATGAAACTTGCTTGATTTTGCATGTAGCTTCATATTATCATGTTGCATCCTTGTTTTGAGGTGTTTGTTTGATGTTTGTATGCATTTTGCATCAATGCCATGTTTAACTTGTTTTGCTCATATCTTCTAGGCCGTAGCTCCGAATCTAATGAATTTTATATGTAACTTGACTAGAATCTCGTGTAGATCATCTTGGTGCATCTTAACTTGCTGTTTAACAACTTGAACATAAGGTTTATTCAGTTCTGGACCAATTTCGCAATATGCATATGAGGACTTACCGGAGTTGTTATATGTTGTTCCCGGCCTCATTTAAACTTGCCTTGATGTGTTATTCTTGTTTGCATCATCTCTTGCCATGAGTAGCTTCATGTAGCTTGGTCATGCATCAGGCTTGTTGTGCATCATGCCTTGTTCATGTGTGGTGTGTTTACTATGTTGTGTGCTTCTTCTCGATAGTTCCCGTTTTGTTGCGATCGTGAGGATTCGTTCGTCTACGCTTGGTTCGTCTTCGTGGCTTCATCTTCTTCATGGACTCGTTATTCTTCCTTGCGGGATTTCAGGCAAGATGACCGCTACCCTGGATCTCACTACTATCATTGCTATGCTAGTTGCTTCGTTCTATCGCTATGCTGCGTTACCTATCATTTGCTCTTTAAGCCTCCCCAAATTGCCATGAACCTCTAACCTTTGACACCCTTCCTAGCAAACCGTTGTTTGGCTATGTTACCGCTTTGCTCAGCCCTTCTTATAGCGTTGCTAGTTGCAGGTGAAGTTGAAGATTTCTCCACGGTGGACAGGATTTGTTGGGATATCACAATATCTCTTATATTATTAATGCATCTATATATTTGGTAAAGGGTGGAAGGCTCGGCCTTATGCCTGGTGTTTTGTTCCACTCTTGCCGCCCTAGTTTCCGTCATACCGGTGTTATGTTCCCGGATTTTGCATTCCTAACGCGGTCGGGTGATTTATGGGACCCCCCTGACAGTTCGCTTTGAATAAAACTCCTCCAGCAAGGCCCAACCTTGGTTTTACCATTTGCCTCACCACCACCTACATTTCCCTTGGGAGTAATTAACCCGAGGGTCATCTTTATTTTAGCCCCCCCCCCCCGGGCCAATGCTTGTCTAAGTGTTGGTCCAAACCGAGCGATGTCCGGCGCCCCCTGGGCAACCAGAGTCTATGACAACCCGACGTCTTACTCATCCGGTGTGCCCTGAGAACGAGATGTGCGCAGCTCCTATCGGGATTGTCGGTGCATCGGGCTGCTTTGCTGGTCTTGTTTTACCATTGTCGTAATGTCTTGTAAACCGGGATTCCGAGACTGATCGGGTCTTCCTGGGAGAAGGTCTATTCCTTCGTTGATCGCGAGAGCTTGTCATGGGCTAAGTTGGGACACCCCTGCAGGGTTTAAACTTTCGAGAGCCGTGCCCGCGGTTATGTGGCAGATGGGAATTTGTTAATGTCCGGTTGTAGATAACTTGACACCAGATCCGAATTAAAACGCATCAACCGTGTGTGTAGCCGTGACGGTCTCTTCTCGGCGGAGTCCGGGAAGTGAACACGGTTTCTGTGTTATGTTTGACGTAAGTAGGAGTTCAGGATCACCTCTTGATCATTACTAGTGACGACCATTCCGCTTGTTCTCTTCTCGCTCTTATTTGCGTTGGTTAGCCACCATATCATGCTTAGTCGCTGCTGCAACCTCACCACTTTACCCCTTCCTTTCCCATTAAGCTTTGCTAGTCTTGATACCCATGGTAATGGGATTGCTGAGTCCTCGTGGCTCACAGATTACTACAACAACAGTTGCAGGTACAGGTTTATGCGATGATCGTGACGTGAGAGCGATGTTACTTGTTTTGGAGTTCGTCTTCTGCTTCTTCTTCGATCAGGGGATAGGTTCCAGGTCGGCAGCCTGGGCTAGCAGGGTGGATATTGTTTGAGCTTCTGTTTGTGTTTCATCCATAGTTGGATGGTACTCTTATGTAAGATGATGTTGTATTCGTGTGGCATTGTATGCCTTTTGTATGTATCCCCATCTATTATGTAATGTTGATGTAATGATATCCACCTTGCAAAAGCGTTTCAATATGCGGATCTATCCTTGGTGGGACCTTCGAGTTCCTTTTGGATAGGGTCACATATTGGGCGTGACAAGGTATCTCTGGGCCCTCTCAGTAATGCACATCACTATAAGCCTTGCAAGCAATGTGACTAATGAGTTAGTTACGGGATGATGTATTACGGAACGAGTAAAGAGACTTGCTGGTAACGAGATTGAGCTAGGTATTGAGATACCGACGGTCGAATCTCGGGCAAGTAACATACCGATGACAAAGGGAACAACGTATGTTGTTATGCGGTTTGACCGATAAAGATCTTCGTAGAATATGTAGGAGCCAATATGAGCATCTAGGTTCTGCTATTGGTTATTGACCGGAGACGTGTCTCGGTCATGTCTACATAGTTCTCGAACCCGTAGGGTCCGCACGCTTAAACTTTGGTGACGATCGGTATTATGAGTTTTTGTGTTTTGATGTACCGAAGGTAGTTCGGAGTCCCGGATATGATCGCGGACATAACGAGGAGTCTCGAAATGGTCGATACGTAAAGATCGATATATTGGATGACTATGTTCGGACACCGAAAGTGTTTCGAGAGGTTTCGGACATATACCGGAGTACCGGGGGGTTACCGGAACCCCCCGGGGGGTTTATCGGGCCTCATGGGCCCTAGTGGAGAAGAGGAGGGGCGGCCAGGGCAGGCCTCGTGCCCCCTCCCTCTCTAGTCCGAATTGGACAAGGAGGGGGGACGGCACCCCCCCTTTCCTTCCTCTACTCTCTCCCTTCCTTTCCCCCTCCTACTCCAACTAGGAAAAGAGGGAGTCCTACTCCCGGTGGGATTAGGACTCCTCCCTGGCGCGCCGTCCTCCTGGCTGGACGCCCCCTCCCCCTTGATCCTTTATATACGGGGGCAGGGGGCACCTCTAGACACGACAATTGATCTCTTGATCTCTTAGTCGTGTGCGGTGCCCCCTCCACCATATTACACCTCGGTAATATCGTAGCGGTGCTTAGGCAAAGCCCTGCGTCGGTAGCATCATCAACACCATCATCACGCTGTCGTGCTGACGGAACTCTCCCTCAAAGCTCTGCTGGATCGTAGTTCGTGGGACGTCATCGAGCTGAACGTGTGCTGAACTCGGAGGTGCCGTACATTCGGTACTTGATCGGTCGGATCGTGAAGACATACGACTACATCAACCGCGTTGTGCTAACGCTTCCGCTTTCGGTCTACGTGGGTACATGGACAACACTCTCCCCTCTTGTTGCTATGCATCACCTTGATCTTGCGTGTGCGCAGGAATTTTTTTGAAAATTACTACATTCCCCAACAAAAGAATCCTTTTCCTGCACTCTGCCGGAGGGAGAAACGATCAAGGAGGGGTTCTTCATCATCCTTGTTGTCCCTCCGATGATGCGTGAGTAGTTTACCACAGACCTAAGGGTCCATCGTTAGTAGCCAGATGGCTTCTTCTCTCTTTTTGATCTTCAATACAATGTTCTCCTTGGTTTTCTTGGAGATCTATTTGACGTAATGACTTTTTGCGGTGTGTTTGTTGGGATCCAATGAAATGTGAGTTTATGATCAGATCTATCGATGAATATTATTTGAGTTTTCTCTGAACTCTTTTGTGCATGATTGTTATAGCCCTGTATTTCTTCTCTGATTATTGGTTTGGTTTGGCTAACTAGATTGATTTATCTTGCCATGGGAAGGGGTGCTTTGTGATGGGTTCGATCTTGTGGTGCTCAATCTTAGTGACAGAAAGAGACATGACACGCATGTATCATTGCTATTAAGAGTAACAAGATGGATTTATTTCATCCGTGAGTTTATCTTGTCTACATCATGTCATCTTTCTTAACGCATTACTCCGTTATCTCATGAACATAATACACTAGATGCATGCTGGATAGAGGTTTATGTGTGGAGTAATAGTAGTAGATGCTGAATCGTTTCGGTCTATTAATCTTTGACGTGATGTCTATATACATGATCATTGTCTTGGATATTGTCATAATTATTTGCTTTCTTGTCAATTGCCCAACAGTAATTTGTCTACCCACCGTATGCTATTTTCTCGAGAGAAGCCTCTAGTGAAAACTATGGCCCCGGGTCTATTTTCTATCATATATTAAAACCAAAAATACATTGCTGCAATTTTCTTTTATTTGTTTTATTTTGTATTTTTGTCAGATCTATCTATCAAAAACTATATCTTTTAATCTTGCTCATAACCGCTGAGGGATTGACAACCCCTCTACGCGTAGGGTTGCAAGTATTTATTGTTTGTGTGCAGGTGCTGTTTACATAGTGTTGCTTGATTCTCCTACTGGATTGATAACCTTGGTTTCATAACTGAGGGAAATACTTATCTCTATTGTACTGCATCATCCTCTCCTCTTGGAGGAAATCCCAACGCAGCTCACAAGTAGCAGGAAGAAGCGCCGCTGCCGGGGAGACATCATCAACATCTAACACATACTTATGCATAAACTTTCACCTCCTTGCATTTATATTATTTGCCATTTGCCGCTCGTTTTCATCTCCCTCACTTCTAAAACGTTTTTACAAAAATACAAAGATATTTTCCTTTTGCCTTTTTCTTGTTTGCTTCTTTGCTTGCTTGTTTTCTCGTTTGCTTAGTCACGATGTCTCAAGAAACATTGTGTGGTTTTCTAATACTAATAATAATGATTTTATTAGTACTCCTATTGCTCATCCCGCCGCTAGTGCGGGGTCTTATGATATTAATGTCACTTTGTTGAATCTTGTTATGAAAGAATAATTTTCCGGTAATCCTAATGAGGATGTCGCGTCCCATCTAAACACTTCCGGGGAATTGCATGATATGCAAAAGAAAAAGGATGTGGACAATGATATTGTGAAATTAAAATTATTCCCATTTTCTTTGTGAGATCATGCAAAATTTTGGTTTTCATCTTTGCCGCAAAATAGTATTGATTCTAGGGACAAGTTCGAAGATGCTTTTATTACTAAGTATTTTCCTCCCACGAAAATTATTTCCCTTAGAAATCAAATTATGAATTTCAAGCAACTTGAGCATGAACATGTTGCCCAATCTTGGGAAAGAGTGAAATAATGATAAGAAATTGCCCTACTCATGGTTTTAATTTGTGGATGATCATACAAAATTTTATGGGGGATAGAATTTTGTTTCTAGAAATCTTTTAGATTCCGCTGCGGGTGGTACTTTTATGGAGATTACTTTGGGGGAATCTACTAAATTACTTGATAACATTATGGCAAATTATTCACGATGGCATACTCAAAGAGCTCCTACTAGTAAAAAAGTGAATTCTGTTCAAGAAATTAGTACTTTGAGTGATAAAGTTGATGCTCTTATGAAATTGTTTGCTAGTAAAAATGCTCATGTTGGTCCTAATGATATGCCTCTATCCACTTTGATTGAGCAAAATAATGATCCCATAGATGTGAATTTTGTCTCGCGAAACAATTTTAATAGTAATGCTTATAGAGGTAATTCTAATCCTAGGTCGTTTCCTGGAAATTCCTCTAATAATTATGGCAATTCCTATGGTAATTCTAATTCTAATAATAATAATAATAATAATAATAATAATAATAATAATAATAATAATAATAGGATTCCCTCTGGTCTTGAAAGTAATATTAAGGAATTTATCAATGCTCAAAAAGTTTTCAACATTACGACAGAGGAAAAATTGAGTAAACTTGATGATATGTCTAAGAGCAGCAATAGAATTATTCATAATGTGGAGAATCTTAAGACTAAATTTTTTCCATCCGAGGTTGATATTAATTAATCAATTAAAGCACTATATGTCTCTATGGATGAAAGTAAGAAACGAACCGCTATGCTTAGAGCTAAAAGAGAACTTTTAGAAAAAATGATTCCTCTCGGTTTCTTTCGTAATAATGACGAAGAAGTTACAATGATTGGTGTTTATCTATTTCTTCCTTATTTAGTAATGTTAAAATTGATGGTAAGGGGATTGAAGAAGAGTCAACTTTAGTTAGAAGGCGTCCTCATGATTTGGAGAGTGAAAATCTTAATGAAGAAATTACTAAAAGTGGGTTTGGAGAGGTAAAAAAATTAACTAGTGATGTTCCCACTCTCTTGGATGGCAAAGATTTTAATTGTGATAGTTGCTCTTTGATTGAGTGTATTTCTTTGACGCAATCCATGTTAAATTCACCCAATTCCTATGGACAAAATAAAGCTTTTACTAAACATTTTGTAGAAGCAATGATGAAAGCTTTAGAAGAAAAGTTAGAACTAGAGATTTAAGTTCCTAGAAAATTATATTATGAATGGGAACCCACCATTAAAGAAAAGACTAAAAAATATTAATGCAATGCTTTATGTGATTTGGGTGCTAGTGTTTCCACAATTCCAAAATCTCTATGTGATGTGCTAGGTTTTACCCATATGAATGAATGTTCTCTTAACTTGCACTTGGCGGATTTTACTATTGAAAAGCCTTTGGGTAGAATGATGTTCTTATTCTTTCAAATAGAAACTATGTGCCCATTGATTTCATTGTACTTGACATTGGTTGCAATCTGTCTTGCCCCGTCATACTTGGTAGACCGTTTTTACGAACTATAGGTGTCGTTATTGACATGAAGGAATGGAATATTAAATTTCAGTTTCTGTTAAAAAAGGGCATGGGACACTTCCCTAGAACTAGAATTAAGCCACCATATGAGTCAATCATGAGGGCCACCTATGGAACTAAAATCAAAGATGACAACACTTGAAACTATGCATTATGCCTAGCTAGGGGCGTAAAACAATAACACTAGTTGGGAGGCAACCCAATAGTTATCTTTTAATTTTTTGTTTCCCTTTCTTTTTTTCAATAAATATACAATGATGCTACTTTTATGATTGTGTTTTAGTGTTTTAATTAGTGTTTGTGCCAAGTAAAGCCTTTGGGATGACTTGGGCGATATTTGATTTGATTATGTGCATTAACAGAAACTTTTGCATCTAGTAGCAGAATTGTTAAAAATTTCTGGAGCGTGATAAAATTCTGAGGTTTTTAGACATGATTGATATACAAATTTCTCATGTTTTTCCTAATTAACTAGAATTTTTGGAGTTACAGAAGTAGAGTCAAAGTTCATATTACTACAAACTGTTCTGTTTTGACAGATTCTGCTTTTGTTGCATTGTGTGCTTATTTCGATGAATCTATGGATTGTATCGGGGGGGGGGGGGGGTATAAGCCATGGTAAAGTTAGAATACAGTAGGTATAATGCAATAACAAAATATGAATGGGTTTGCAATAGTACTTAAAGTGGTGATTTGCTTTATTATACTAATGGATCTCATGAAGGTTTTTGTTAAGTTTTGTGTCATTGAAGTTTTCAAGTTTTGGGTGAGATCATGATGGATGAAGGAAGGAGTGGCAAGAGCCAAATCTTGGGGATGCCCGAGGCATCCCAAGGTAATATTCAAGGACTCCCAAGCAACTAAGCTTGGGGATACCCTGGAAGGAATCCCCTCTTTCTTCTAACGACCATTGGTAATTTTACTTGGAGCTATATTTTTATTCATCACATATCATGAGTTTTGCTTGGAGCATCTTGTATTTTATGAGTCTTTCTTTATTTTGCTTTTTAGTTTGTCACAATCATCCTTGCTGAACACACTTTTTTGAGAGAGCCACACGCATACCATGATTTGGTAGAATACTCTATGTGCTTCACTTAAATATTTTGAGCTAGGAAGTTGCTCTAGTACTTCACTTATATATTTTTAAGCACAGTGGTGGTTATATTTTAAAGAAATAAATTCTTTTGCTTCACTTATATTATTTTGAGAGTTGGAAAATTTTAAAGAAATATGCTCTCATGCTTCACTTATATTATTTTGAGAGTTGAATTTTTTTAAACAAATATTTATGCTCTCGTGCTTCACTTAGATCTTTTTGGGAGTCAAGAATAGTAATGGTAATTTGCACGAGATATGAATTTGGTCCCGAAGTGATAGATATCCAAGGGGAATATAATAAAAAATTCATGAAGATCATTGGATATTATAAACTTGATACCTTGCAATAGTTTTGTGATATGGAGATAGTGATATGTGAGTCATGTTCGTGAGTAATTATGCTTTAGTAAGAATATTGGTGTTAAGGTTTGTGATTCCCTATGGATGCACGTAAAGTCAATAGTTATGCAATGAAATTATATCCTATTTGTGGCGCATTATTTAGTGTTAATTATGTTTAATGCGTGTTTATGACCGTTTTTGTTTTTTGGTTGGTTGCTTCTCAATCTATTTGCTAGCCTTCACTTGTATTAAGCGGGAATACTGCTTGTGCATCCAACTCCTTAAACCCAAAGTTGTGCCAAATGAGTCCACCATACCTACCTATATGCATTGTTCCAAGTAAATTTGTATGTGCCAACGCTAATTTTCAAAATGAATTTCCATTTTGTGTGCCCGTACCGCTCATGAAATGGCAGGGGGTGGCCAATATTTTCTATGTTAGGTATTTTATTCTCACGATGAGTGTTTATTCACTTGTCATTGCATGAGAGTGAGGCAGGTAATAGGGATGCCCAGTCCCGAAATGAAAAAAATACTATGGTAATAAATTCCTTGGAAAGTGACGGTATGGAAGGCACCCGTGGATACGGCTAGCCATGGATTGTGAAAGAATGGTGGAAAGGAAATAGAATTTACTTTTTGTTTGGGAACCGCCTATAATTTTTCACAAAAGATATTGGGAATTCTCGGTCATTTTTGTTGACAAGAAAAACATGCCTCTCGAAACAATTTTATCTCTCAGTTTAAGCTATGAGCTCTGGCACCTCTACACATCTCTGCTTCCCTCTGCGAAGGGCATATCTATTTACTTTTATGCAATTTTTATTTTTATGTTGAGTCTCCATCTTCTCTTATAAAGCACCAACTAGGGAACACTTGTTGGAAATATGCCCTAGAGGCAATAATAAATTGGTTATTATCATATTTCCTTGTTCGTGATAAAGGATTATTATTCATGCTAAGAATTGTATTGACAGAAAACTTAATGTGTGAATACATAAACAAATACTATGTCCCTAGTGAGCCTCTACTAGACTAGCTCGTTGATCAAAGATGGTTATGGTTTCTTAACCATAGACATGAGTTGTCATTTGATAACAGGATCACATCATTAGGAGAACAATGTGATGGACAAGACCAAACCATAAACTTAACAGTTGATCGTATCAGTTTATTGTTATAGCTTTCTTCATGTCAAGTATCAATTCCTAAGACCATGAATTCCCACAACTCCCTCACACCGGAGGAATACTTAGTGTGTATCCAAATGTCACTTCGTAACTGGATGATCATAAATGTGCTCTACAGGTATCACCAAAGGTGTTTGTTGGGTTGGCACGGATCTAGACTGGGATTTGTCACTTCGTATGACAGAGAGATATCTCTAGGCCCTCTCGGTAATACAACATCGTAAAGAGCTTGCAAACAATGTGTCTAATGAGTTATTCACGAGATCTTGTATTACGGAACAAGTAAAGAGAGTTGCTAGTAATGATATTGAACTAGGTATGGAGATATCGATGATCAAATCTCGGGCAAGTAACATATCGCCGGACAAAGGGAATTGCATACAGGGTTAATCAAATCCTTGACATCATGGTTCAACCGATAAAAGATCTTCATGGAATATGTAGGAACCAATATGGGCATCCAGGTCCCGCTATTAGTTATTGACCGGAGAGGTGTCTCAGTCATAACTACATGATTCCCAAACCCGCAAGATCGCACGCTTAACGTTCGTTGACGCTAGAGTAGTATTGGGATATTTGATGATTGGTAACTGAATGTTGTTTGGAGTCCCGGATGAGATCCCAGACATCATGAGGAGTCTCGGAATGGTTGAGAGGTAAAGATTTATAGATGGGAAGTCATATTTTGGGTTCCAAAAAAAGGTGCAGTTTTTTCGGTATTGAACTGAGAATATTCTAGAAGGTTCCAGAGGATTCTGGAGGGGTCCGGAAGTCCACAGGTGGGTCCATCACGTCCCAAGGGCTGGCATGGGTTGAGGGGAGGCACCCTTGCCTTATTGGGCCAGGCGCACCAATTCCTCGAAAACCCATGTGGCTAGGGAAGGGAAAAAGGGAGTCCTAGTAGGAATAGGATTGGACTTGGAGTCCAAGTCCTCTCCCCTTGGCACCAACTCCTATTAGGAGTAGGGCTGGACTCCCAGCCCTCCCATGCCTATAAATATAGGGGATTTTCTCAAAAAAGAATATAGGGGAGGGGGCGCAGCAAGGCACCCCAACACATTGGCCTTAGCTGCTGCCTCGTCTCTCCCTCCTGGCATAGTTCTCATCCATGGTTTTTTGCTTTGTGAAGCGCTGTCATTGCTCCACCACCGCCATCACCACCATTCCACTGTTCTAGTTGTGATCCTATCTTCTTCTCCACCTTCTCTTGTTGGATCAAGGAGGAGGAGACCTCATCGAGCCGCATGTGTGCTAAACTCGGAGGCGTCGTCCGTTCTGCACTATATCGGTTCGATCGTGATCGGATCGCGAAGAGTATGGCTACATCAACCACATTATATACGCTTCCACTTTTGGTCTACGAGGGTACGTAGACACACTCTCCCCTCTTGTTGATAGATCTTGGGTGTTCGTAGGAAAAGTTTTGATTTTCATGCTTCGTTCCCCAACAGTGACATCATGAGCTAGGTATATGCGTAGATGTATATGAACGAGTAGAATACAAAGAGTTGTGGGAGTTGATGCTCTAATTGCTTACCTCTCTTGTCTTATTTGAATTCGACGGTATTGTGGGATGAAGCGGCACGGACCAACCTTACTTGTCTACGCACAAGAGATCGGTTCCACCGATAGACATGCAACTTGTTTTGCATAAGGTGGCTAGCGGGTGTCTGTCTCTCCTACTTTAGTTGAATCTAATTTGACGAAGAAGGTCCTTGTAGAAGGTTAAAAGGCAACTTGATTATCAGTGTTGTGGCTTTGTGTAGGTAAGAATGGTTCTTGCTAGTTGCCCACAACAGCCATGTAAAATTTGCAACAACAAAGTAGGGGACGTCTAACTTGTTTTTGCAGGGCATGTTGTGATGTGGTATGGCCAAAAACGTGATGTGATATGTTGATGTATGAGATGATCATGTTTTGTAATAGGTTCATGACTTGCATGTCGATGAGTTCGGCAACTAGCAGGAGCCATAGGGTTGTCTTTAATTTACTAATCGCCTTGTAATTGCTTTACTTTATTGCTATGCATTAGCAATAGTTGGCGAGACGACCTCGTGATGACACAATGATGGAGATCATGGTGTCATGTCGGTGATGATGGAGATCATGCCGCTGCTTTGGAGATGGAGTTCAAAGGCACAAGATGATAATGGCCATATCATTTCACATATTGATTGCATGTGATGCTTATCTTTTTATGCATCTTATTTTGCTTAGGACAACGGTAGCATTATAAGATGATCCCCCTAAGTATGCAACCCTTCTCTTAATTTCAAGAAATTGTGTTCTCCCTAAGTATGCACCCTTGCAGAAGTCCGTCGTTTTGAAGCACCTCGTGATGATCGGGTGTGATAGACTCTATGTTCGCATACAACGGGTGTAAGCCAGTTTTACACATGCAGAATACTTGGGTTAAACTTGACGAGCCTAGCATGTACAGATATGGCCTCGGAACACAAGACACCAAAAGGTTGAACATGAGTCATATAGTAGATATGATCAACATGGAGATGTTCATCATTGATGACTACCCATCTCACGTGATAATCGGACATGGGATAGTTGATTTGGATCATGTATCACTTAGAACAACTTGAGGGATGTTGATTTAAGTGGGAGTTCATTAGTAATATGATTAACTGAACTAATTATCATGAACTTAGTCTTAAGAGTCTTTGCAAAAAATTTGTTGTAGACCAATGGCCCGCGCTGTAGTTCCCCTGAATTTTAATGTGTTCCTAGAGAAAGCTAAGTTGAAAGATGATGAAGCAACTATGCGGACTGGGTCCATAACTTGAGGATTATCCTCATTGTTGCACAGAAGGCTTATGTACTTAATGCACTGCTTGGTGATGCACCCCCTCAAGGCTCGCCTGCAGATGTTATGAACGTATGGCTAGCACATTCTGATGACTACTTGATAGTTCAGTGCACCATACTTTACGGCTTAGAACCGGGGCTTCAAAGACGTTTTGAGCACCATAGAGCATATGAGATGTTCGAGGAGCTGAAATTGGTATTTCAAGCTCATGCCTGGGTCGAGAGGTATGACACCTCTGACAAGTTCGTTAGCTGCAAGATGGAGGAGAACAGTTCTGTTAGTGAACGTATACTTAGAATGTCTAGGTTTTCACAACCGCTTGACTCGGTTGGGAGTTAATCTTCCAGATGATACGGTCATTGATAGAGTTCTCTAGTCACTGCCACCAAGCTATAAAGGCTTTGTAATGAACTATAATATGCAAGGGATCAAGAAAATGATCCCCGAGCTATTTGCGATGCTTAAAGCCACGGAGGTAAAAATCAAGAAAGAGCATCAAGTGTTGATGGTTAATAAAACCACCAGTTTCAACAAGAAAGGCAAGGGAAAGAAAGGGACCTTCAAGAAGAACAGCAAGCAAATTGCTGCTCCCATGAAGAAACCCAAGGCTAGATCCAAACCTGAGACTGAGTGCTTCTACTGCAAGGGGAATGGTGACTGGAAGCAGAACTGCCCCAAGTACTTAGCAGATAAGAAGGATGGCAATGTCAACGTAGGTATATTTACAAGAAAGTGAGTGGGAGCTCTGCGGCATTTCTAATATTATATGTGGATGACATATTTTTTATTGGAAATGATATAGAATTTCTGAAAAGCATAAAAGGATATTTGAACAAGAGTTTTTCAACGAAAGACCTCGGTGAATCTGCCTACATAGTGGGCATCAAAATCTATAGAGATAGATCAAGACGCTTAATAGGACTTTCACAAAGCACATACCTTGACAAAGTCTGAAGTTCAAAATGGATCAATCAAAGAAAGGGTTCTTGCCTGTATTGCAAGGTGTGAAGTTGAGTAAGACTCAAAGCTCAACCGCTGCACAAGAAAGAGAAAGGATGAAAGTCATTCCATATGCCTCAGCCATAGGCTCTATAATGTATGCCATGTTGTGTACCAGACCTGATGTGTGCCTTGCCATAAGTCTGGCACGGAGGTACCAAAGTGATCCAGGAGTAGATCACTAGACAGCGGTCAAGAATATCCTGAAGTACCTGAAAAGATCTAAGGACATGTTTCTCATTTATGGATGTGACAAAGAGCTCGTCGTAAAGGGTTACGTCGGTGCTTGCTTTGACACAGATCCGAATGACTCTAAGTCTCAAACTGGATACATATTTATATAAAATGGTGGAGCAGTTAGTTGGTGCAGTTCCAAACAGAGCATCATGGCGGGATCTCCATGTGAAGAAGAGTATATAGCTGCTTAGGAAGCAGTGCAAGAAGGAATCTGGATGAAGGAGTTCATATCCGATCCGGGTGTAATACCTAGTGCCTCGGATCCAATGACTATCTTTTGTGACAACACTGGAGCTGTTGCCATTGCCAAGGAGCTCAGTTTTCACAACAGAACCAAGCACATCAAGCGCCGCTTTCAACTCCATTCGTAAATATGTTAAGGATGGAGACATAGAACTTTGCAAAGTACATACGGATCTGAATGTGGCAGGCCCGTTGACTGAAAACCTCTCCCATGAGCAAAACATGATCAGCCCCAGAACTCGTTGAGGGTTAGATTCATAACTATGTGAACTAGATTATTGACTCTAGTGCAAGTGGGAGACTGCTGGAAATATGCCCTAGAGGCAATACTAAATTGGTTATTATCATATTTCCTTGTTCATGATAAAGGTATATTATTCATGCTAAGAAATGTATTGACCGGAAACTTAAATACATGTGTGAATACATAAACAAATACTTGTCCCAAGTGAACCTCTACTAGACTAGCTCGTTGATAAAAGATGGTTAAGGTTTCGTAACCATATACATGAGTTGTCATTTGATAAGGGGGTCACATCATTAGGAGAATGATGTGATGGACAAGACCCAACCATAAGCTTAGCAGTTGATCATATCAATTTATTGTTATAGCTTTCTTCATGTCAATTATCTATTGCTAAGACCATGAGATCGTGCAACTCCCTCACACCGGAGGAATACTTACTGTGTATCCAAATGTCACTTCATAACTGGGTGATCATAAAGGTGCTCCACAGGTATCACCGAAGGTGTTTGTTAGGTTGGCACGGATCGAGACTGGGATTGGTCACTCCGTGATACAAAATCGTAAAGAGCTTGCAAGCAATGTGGCTAATGAGTTAGTCATGAGATCTAGTATTACGGAACGAGTAAAGAGACTTGCCAACAACGAGATTGAACTAGGTATGGAGATGCCAACAATCAAATCTCAGGCAAGTAACATATCATCGGACAAAGGGAATTGCATACGGGATTAACCGAATCCTTGACATCGTGGTTCAACCGATAAAAGATCTTCATGGAATATGTAGGAACCAATATGGGCATTCAGGTCCCGCTATTGGTTATTGACCGGAGAGTTTTCTCGGTCATAACTACATAATTCCCGAACCCGCAGGGTTGCACGCTTAACGTTTGTTGATGCTAGAGTAGTATTGGGATATTTCATGATTGGTAAGCGAATGTTGTTCGGAGTCCCGGATGAGATCCCGGACATCACGAGTCTCGGAATGGTCGAGAGGTAAAGATTTATATATGGGAAGTCATATTTTGGATTCTAGAAAAAGGTGCAGTTTTTCGGTATTATACCGGGAAGCTTCCAGAAGGTTCTGGAGGATTCCAGAGGGGTCCGAAAGTCCACATGTGGGTCCACCATGTCCCAAGGGCTGGCATGGGCTAAGGGGAGGCGCCCTGCCCTTATTGGGCCAGGCGCACCAAGTCCTCAATAGCCCAGGCGACTAGGGAAGGGAAAAACGGGAGTCCTAGTAGGAATAGGATTGGACTTGTAGTCCAAGTCCTCTCCCCCTTGGCGCCAACTCCTATTAGGAGTAGGGATGGACTCCCACCTCTCCCGCATAAAAATATAAGGGAGGGTGCGCAGGCAGGAACCCCAACACATTGGCCTTAGCTGCTGCCCCGTCTCTCCCTCCCGGCGTAGTTCTCGTCCACAGTTTTTTGGTTAGCAAAGCGCTGCCATTGCTCCACCACCACCATCACGACCATGCCATCGTGCTGGTTGTGATCCCATCTACTTCTCCGCCTTATCTTGCTAGATCAAGAAGGAGATGTCATAGAGCCGCATGTGTGCTAAACTCAGAGGTGATGTCCGTTTGGCACTAGATCGGTTGGATCGTGATCGGATCGCAAAGAGTACGACTACATCAGCCGCGTTATATACGCTTCCACTATTGATCTACAAGGGTACATAGACACACTCTCCCCTCTCGTTGCTTTGCTTCTCCTAGATAGATTTGGGTCTTCGTAGGAATAGTTTTGATTTTCATGCTTCGTTCCCCAACAACACTATTGTCATACTTGTGTATTGGATGTAGTTAGTTTTGAGTGTGTTTCATGAATGGGTCAATGATTGAGCATAATGGGCCAGGGATAACTTTGTTTAGGCGTTGATAATTTGAAAGACATAGTTGCTTGTTCATATGCTTGAGTATTGATGTTTTCATGTCAAATTATAGACTATTGCTTTGAATCATTCAAGCCCAAATGTTCATGCTACAAAGAAAATAATATACAATGAATATGTTAGGTAGCATTCCACATCAAAAAAATCGTTTTTATCATTTACCTACTTGAGGACGAGGAGGAATTAGGCTTGGGGATGCTTGATACGTCTCCAATGTATCTATAATTTTTTATTGTTCCATGCTATTATATTATCAATCTTGGATGTTTTATATACATTTACAAGCAACTTTATAACATTTTTTGGGACTAACCTATTAACTTAGTGCCCAGTGCCAGTTCCTGTTTTTTGCTTGTTTTTTACTTTCCAGAATATCAGTACAAAACGAAGTCCAAATGGCACGAAACTTTTTTGAGATTTTTTCTGGCAATAAGAAACCCCGGAAGCTTCTGGAGGCCATGGGAAGACGAAGGAGTGGCCCACTAAGTACCAGGGCATGCTAGGGGCCTCTGGCGCACGTGTGTAGTGGGGCCTACGAGCCTCCGTTTGGCCTAGCTCAGCCTCTATAAATACCCTAATATCACAAAACCTACCAGGGAGTCCACGACTTTTTTTTCACCACCGCAATTTCCAGAACCACGAGATCCCATCTAGAAGCCTTTTTCGGCACTCTGCCAGAGGGGGAAACAATCACGGAGGGGTTCTTCATCATCCTTGCTGCCCCTCCGATGATGCGTGGGTAGTTTACCACAAACCTACGGGTCCATAATTAGTAGCTAGATGGCTTCTTCTCACATTTGATCTTCAATACAGTGTTCTCCTTGGTGTTCTTGGAGATCTATTTGATGTAATGACTTTTTGCGGTGTGTTTGTTGGGATCCTATGAATTGTGAGTTTATGATTAGATCTATCCATCAATATTATTTGAGTTTTCTTTGAACTCCTTTATGCATGATTGTTATAGCCTCGTATTTCTTCTCCGATCTATTGGTTTGGTTTGGCCAACTAGATTGATTTATCTTGCCATGGGAAGGGGTGCTTTGTGACGGGTTCGATCTTGCGGTGCTCAATCTCGGTGACAACAGAGACATGACATGCATGAATCATTGCTATTAAGGGTAACAAGATGGGATTTATTTCATCTGTGAGTTATCTTGTCATCTTTCTTTAGGCATTACTCTGTTCTTTCATGAACTTAATACACCAGATGCATGCTAGATAGCGGCCGATGTGTGGAGTAATAGTAGTAGATGTTGAATCATTTCGGTCTGCTAATCTTGGACGTGATGCCTATATACATGATCATTGCCTTGGATATTGTCATAATTATTTGCTTTTCTATCAATTGCCCAACAGTAATTTGTCTACCCACCGTATGCTATTTTCTCGAGAGAAGCCTCTAGTGAAAACTATGGCCCCCAGGTCTATTTTCTATCATATATTAAAACCAAAAATACCTTGCTGCAATTTTCTTTTATTTATTTTATTTTGTATTTTTGGTCAGGTCTATCTATCAGAAACTATATCTTTTAGTCTTTCCCATAACCTTTGAGGGATTGATAACCCCTCTATGCGTTGGGTTGCAAGTATTTGTTGTTAATGTGCAGGTGCTATTTACATAGTGTTGCTTGGTTCTTCTACTGGATTGATAACCTTGGTTTCATAACTGAGGGAAATAATTATCTCTACTATACTACATCATCCTCTCCTCTTCGAGGAAATCCCAACGCAGCTCACAAGTAGCAGTCTCCACGTGGTCCCAAGACACTAACGGGTTTGGATATATGTGATTTGAGTAGGCCTCTGGACTTTTTGCACTGACCACCACGCGGGAATAAGTATGGGAACTTGACGTCGTATGATTCTTTTGAAAGCTCATTGACATCAGCAGTTTAACGACGCGTGCCCGGTTGGACAGGAACCACCTGCGCCAGTATTAGGGTCTGCTCTAGGTCGCGTTCGCAACGCGCAGGATTGCAAAGGACGATTGGCCCAAGACCCCTTCCCATTTAGGATGTAGACTGGCGTGCTGGCCTCTCTGTTGAGCCTAGGTAGGACTACGGTGTGTCGATTAGCCGAGGCCGGGCATGACCCGGAAAAGTGTGTCCGACCAAAGCTAATAGAGTGTGTTGGGTAAGTTGGTGCACCCCTGCAGGGAAGTATATATATTCGAATAGCCATGTCCACGGTAATGGATGCTCAGAGTTGTATCCCGATCTATTATAACTAGAACTGGATACTAGAGACACTAAATGGATATGATGGCTCGGGGATTGCTTTCTCATAGGGAGTCGAGGAAGCATCTCTGGGCATTAGTACAACATACTTATTACTTATGTTATGCTAATCTGCACTCTTCTAATGCTCCAAGACGTTGTAAGATGCTAGTCTTTGATAGGCTAGGCCTTCCCCTCTATTCTGGAATTTTTGCAGTCTAGTGCAAAGATATAGCCCCATTCCTTTGATACCGATGCATACTTAGTATATATTTGATGTAAGTCTTGTGAGTACTTTGGATGAGTACTCACGGTTGCTTTGCTACCCCTTTTCTCCTCTACCCGATTGCTGCGATCAGATGACGGAGCCCAGGAGCCAGCTGATCCCGCTGACGACTACTACTACCCCAACGAAGCCTACTACTACGTGGAGACCGCCGATGACCAGGAGTAGTTAGGAGGCTCCCAGACAGGAGGCCTGCGCCTTTTCGATCCAGCTATCGTTGCTATGTTAGCCTTCTTAAGGCAGACTTGTTTACTTATATTGTTGCTTCCACTCACTCTTGTGTATTCGAGCTTATGTATTCAAGCCCTCCAGGGCCCTGGCTTGTAATGTAAAGCTTTTATTATTTTAATTTGTGTCTAGAGTTATGTTGTGATTATACTTGGCCATCTATCGGGTCGAGTCGGGCTTCGGGCCGGGCCTACTAAAGCCCGAGGCAGAAAACCTAGGCCCGAGCCTGGCCTGGCCCCACCGTTGGGCCTAGTTTTTGGGCCCAAGCCCGTCCGAAAAGTGATAAAGCCCACTGGGCCTCGGGCCTCGGACCGGGCCCCATCCTTAAAATGCGAAAATGCCAAGCCCAGGCCCAGCCCGATGTGTGCTTCGAGCTCAAAACTCGGGCTGAGGCCCGGCCCACGCGCAACACCGGGTTGGGCCGGGTCGGGCTTTTTCTGGCCGGGTTGGGTCGGGCTGGGTAACCCATGGCCAGGTATAGTTGTGATATCTTCCCATGAGTCTATGATATTGATTGTGCGCATTTGCGTGTATGATTAGCGCATGATTGAGTCGGGCGCATTACAAGTTGGTATCAGAGCCGACTGCTTGTAGGAATCCCCTTTCCAACTCCTTGGCCAAAGTTGAGTCTAGCCTTTGAAAAACTATTTTACTAACATTGTTGTGTGGCTTACGAACCCACATCGCAAATGGTTGGGATCAGGATCTTTTATTCCACATCTTTACTATGGGATTCTGATCTCTCTTCTATTCGGGTTAAAGATTTTACTAACTCAAACTCTAGGTCCTCATAACTGCTTCCTCCCGGAGACCCCCTTCATTTTAGATGATCGCCTGCTTCACCAGAAGATTGCAAAGATACTCTTTGATGTTTCCCGAGACCCTTGTGCCACCGCCTTTGCAATTATCTACCACCGATACAACCTTATGGATACCTATACACACTTGCCATTCTTACATTCATTCCCAATTGCTCTTGTTATTACAAGATGCCCCGAAATACTCTCCGTTGTCCCAAGAATCCTTTGAGCTTACAGCCTTGTAGTTCGTTACTGCATGAAAGCCCTTACGGATAATTCCTCACACTTACCGGGGATTCGTTCATCCCCAGTGGATCATGTGTTTCATAAAATTCTTTGAAGTACTATCCGATCTTCTGAAATCCTCAGTACTCTATTGCTCTTGATCTTCCTTACCTACTTGCATTATGGTTAATTCCATATTTCAAGCAATATTCATTAAAATCCTTTGTGATTGTCATTCTGATCCTATTGATTCAACATGTGTGTGATTACTCACAATCATCAATTAATCCTTAGAAATTATTTTTCCGGCTTAGACATCGTTCTGGATATGAGTTGGTTATTGCCCAATCAAGATTTGATCGATTGTGCCTCTAAGTCTGTTCAACCTATCCATCCTTGATCGGAGCATCTGATTCTGATACACCAATCTAGAAATCATAATTTCTTTGTAAAGCATCGAATTACTAAGATGTTTCGATAATCCAATGCATTTGCATTCTTCTTCTTCTGATTGAATATCGATACTCACATCGGATTCTTTGCGGTCCGCCAGACCCTTTGTTGGGTTATTATCCGACATAGTCCTTCATATTTAATAACCTTGTGAGCTCTTCCCCTAATACATAGTGCCTTTGGTAAATTGTATCCTCTGCTTTGTCAACCATGCTCTGCTTTCGAGCTTGTATAATTTACTCCTGAAGTTTGTGTTATATGTTCTTAATATGCCCCAATGGTTTGAACCTATGCCTTCCCTAATTTGTGTGAACTCGAAAGTTATGCGGGTTATACTCTACTGGCTTTTTGTCATATAAAATTTCAACACTACAACTTCTTCAAAAGCGAGAAGTGAATGAAAAGTTGTGCATTGGAGAAGTGGGAGTCGACCTTGAACTTTGTGTTCATGCCCATGGACACGGTGTAGATCTTGTCATGGAAGCTTCTGGTAACAATAACTATTCCCATGGTATAATTTGAACTTGTAACTATAAATCATGCGTCTCCTACAGATAAATACACCACTTCAACCTCTATTCTGATCCGCCTTCGAGTATTGCCCTCTGGTATCTCGAGAATATCACGAAACTACATAACTGCTTATGAGTTCTTCATCAACTATTATTTCTCATTGATTCCAATTCTCCACGGGTTTTGAGTTGTTAGACACTCAAGGACACTGATCACTGAATCAAGTATGCGCTGCAATTCAATAACTCTTAGTAATCTTCATTGCTTATGCGTTTGTACTTGATCATGTCACTCCCAGCCATTTGGCTACATAATCATCGTCATGCTAAAGCTTGACCATGCTACATATGTCATGCATCCCCGGGACACAATCCCGACAGTGTGCTAAGCTTACATTGAGCTTTCAACATCGTATTGTTCATCTTGAGAGGCAACTCTGATTCTAAGATTGCATCTTATCTATGGTTATAATAACCTTTTGCTCCACCATTCCCTTGGCTTGATGTCATCACCGGTTGATTACATCTTCATGAAACCTCGCGACAAAATTGTCGTGATCATCATCAACATTTTGACTTCTTCCAAGATATGAATTGAATTCATGGTGAGAAATACCATCCTTGCCCCCCCCCCCCAATGATTTGTGTTAACATCGACAACGTTATTGCCTTCCCTCCAACACAAACTTGTTCATGTTTTGTGTTGTACCTTGAGTTCCTTGCTATCCAACTTATGTTATGTCCTACCTTGAAGTATTACCATCTTTTATGTCAAGAATGTTGTGAGTATTTCATAACCTATTAAGAATTCTTAATACAAGTGGTATTTATCGCCATCACCATTCTTTTCCTAGTCCCCATGTTGTTTCTAACCGAAATACTGACAATTAAACTATGATGTGTGAATTCAAAACCTCTAGCAACCCTATTGCTTTGAAGTTAATGGTCGATAGTTTCATTCTAAGTCTTTTGGTTATTTAATCACCATCCTAACGTTGATCATGCTACTTAGTCCATATTTTTTGGTTCACCTTTCAATCATTGTTTAATTGTGGATGTTTTCCTCGAGCATATGTCATTATAACATTTGATCTGACAAATGCTATCTCCTTGTTCATATAATTTTGGGAATCCATCTTTAAGGAAATCTCGTTGAATCGTTGCTGAGCCAATCAGCCACATTTTCATCTTCTAGATGGTTAATGATGAATTCTTGCTTTGGAGCTTGCTTTCGTACCTCATTTCTTGAGAATCTTGCAATGTCAACTCGTCAATCTATGTTACACCCTTTTCCTTCTCAGGAATGCTGAGTTTGGGGTATCCTGACACCAACCAGATATGAATCTCAGGCAAATAGGATGGTTGGAATACTTTTCCAAGAATTATAACATTGATGTAACCCGATAAGATGATGTCATGCCTCGCACACCTGGCCGGAGGACCTATTGTTATAGTATCTTGTTCAGAAAGATTAGCCATTCTTCCATGAGAAAATTGTATGACTTATTTTATAAGTTGTTCCTGCTGGATCCTTTGTGTATCCAAAGTCTAATCTTTACCTGATGACCATATCAATGCTTTCCCGAAGCATGTTTGTGGTACTCCGATCATCAACAAGTACATTGGAAGCACATTGCTAAATGTTTCTCGATCGATTGTCCAAACACCATTGCATGGGTAACATCATGAATTCCCTCGCCCCTTTACCTAATTGGTTATCTACTTGCTATCATGTCCTGGATGGGGAGGAAACACACCTAATACTTGTGTTGAAACACATTTTTCTTTCCCTTGGTCTGTGTAAATCTGATAATCACATTTTCCTTTCTATTGTTTTGTTTAACCTTTCTTCTGATTTATAGATCTAAGCAGTAATATTTCCTTACTTATGTAAACACCTCGATGTACAACTCTGTTAGAAAGACCTTGTTACTATTGTTGATGACATTCCGGTAACCATCGGTGAATGAGAACTTTGCCTATTAGTCTGCCTCGCCTTGCGAGCAGGAAAATGGTTCTCTTTGTCCCCCGCCCTTGGTATCGACTTTGTTGCCGACATAACTGACAAAAATCCTCTAACATGCCTGGCTATCGTGACCGTGCAAGATGTCACTGCCCTTCCAACTCTTATTCCACACTAACCACGGTCCCACAGGTTCAAAACCTGACTCTCCTGTACAACCTTGATTCTGAAGTATCCTTTGCACTTGGCTTCTTATGTAATTCATGAGCTAATTTCCTTACCATGTTTCATTTCGGTATTAGATGCAACATTATTCTTCATTGCTCTGAACCCCTTCATCACTTGTTTTATGCGTCAACTGGATTCCTACCTGGTTGAAACTTGTTGAACCTCCTTATATCACTCTCGATATGTTCCCTGGTGCTTCTAAAATATCCTTCCCTGACATAATTACTGGATGCCAATCATTCCAGACATCCTCCCGTGTAGTTCCCACTTATACCATATTCATAAGTATAATGGACTTCCCAAAAAAAGGATGATGACTTCATCATGATGAACTGAAGTAGAGAAATGAAGACATCAACGACAGGGATCAACTTCTCCGAGAAGAGCACCCAGGAACGAGAAGTTCCGTTAGAATTTCGTAACAGAACTTCCCCTTTACTCCACCTCTTAAATCTCGACACGAGATTTCTTGTAGTGGAGGAGATCTGTAAAACCCCCAGTGTCATGCTACAGTAATCTCCCCCTAATGGTGGCCATGTCATCATAATTACTATGCAAATTGTCACTTGTCCAAAATCAAAGCCAAATTCAATTTAAATTTCAAGTCAAAGATTTACATCTTTAAAAATGCAAACAAAATAGTTTACAATTTTGCAAATAATTCCCAAGTAATTATGTTGAGGAAAACAACATCACATAAATTCCCAAAATCCCTAGAAATTAATTAAGTGGATCAACAGCTAAATACTTGACCCTTTCAATTTCTAAAAATGTTTAGACATTTCCAAATGGACCCAAACTTTTTGTGCAACCCTATAAGATAGCCTAGTATTTATGAGCCAAGTCTCACATTTAATAAAAATCACCTAACAGTAAAAGAAAAACATAAAAGAAAAAGAAAATAGAAAAATAAAAAAGGGAAAAGAATAAGAAAAAGAAAAGAAAGAAGTGGCACTATGCCACGGCCCAACCGCGGCAACAGTGCCAGGCCGGCCGAGCCCATCTCTCCGCTGGCCTCCTCCTTCTCCCTCCTCCACCTGGCTCGTCCAACCGAGCGCACACGTGCGTCCCTGCCAGACCCGGCTCGCCGCCCTGCGCTGCCACACCGACGAGGGGATAAGGTGCCCCCACCACCCCCCATGGCTCCTCGGGCTTCCCGTCTCCCACTCGCCCTCTCCCACTCACTCTCCCCTCCTCCCTCATCCTCTATATCGATCAGGAGGAGCTCCCGAGCACAGCCGCCGTTGCCGCCTCCTTGCCTGCGCAGCTGAAGGATTGTGGACGTCACCTAGAGGGGGGTGAATAGGCGCTTTAAAATAATTATGGTCTAGACTTGAACAAATGCGGAATAAACCTAGCGATTAATTTGTCAAGCACAAAACCTACAAAAACTAGGCTGACCTATGTGCACCAACAACTTAGAGCATCTCCACTCGTTCGGCCACCTAGCGCATCTGACAATTGTGGTTTCGCCCAAGCGCCGACACTTTTTCGGCCCTGGGGGTGATCCAGTTCCCAGCCACGCCTCCAGGTTTTGGCCCCAAAACGCGCATAAGTTCAAATTTTCCATTTCCCGTTACCAAAAAAGGCCACAAGTTCGGCGATCAACGGCTGCCACAAAAATTCAGCGATCACCATTACAGTTTGGCGATCAAACATACTCGAAAGTTTGGCGTTCAAAAGGAAGGACGTGTAGGCAACGCATCAAACGACGACGGGCTCCTCCGGTGACGGACTGGCGGGCGTAGGCGTGCTCGGCATCAGCGTGGCTTCTGTGTTGGGTGTCGTTGCGGCATCATCACTCAGGCTTGGTGGCGGTGTTGGAGTCGGCGTGGGAGTTGGTGTGGTCGTCGATGACATCTGGTTCAAGATGAGGCCGCGCTCGGCCATGTACCACGCCTTAACCTGCTCATCCGTTGTTGACATGTCACCCCCACCCCATCAAGAATGCCAGGTCGATGTTCCTCTTCTTCGAGGTGATGTTGGTCCGGAGCAGGGCGACGTTGGTCCGGAGTAGGTCGAGCTTGACAGCGTTGTTCGTCATCAATGCCGACCACCGTGCCTCGGATTTCTCTTCCCTCTAGGCGGCATGGTTCTTGGCGTCGGTGATGCACTGCTTGATGGACGCGTGAAGCCGCTCGGCAGCCGGCGCGGCGTCCTTTGCCGTCTGGGCATCCATTAGCCGCCCTCAGTGTTGGCGCATCCAGCTTGTACGTCTCCTTGGCCTTGGTGAGGGTGCGTCGGACATCCGCCCAGTTCTCGCACTTCTCGATCCAGGTGAACACGTGGAGGAAGTTGAACTCTTGGTCGCTGATGTCCTAGCGGTACATGGTGAACATCTGAACCATTTGTGCCAAAGAACTAGTGTCGGCGACATGCACGGCGAAAAGAAGCGAGAGCCGATGGCTGTACATACCTGACCCTCGACGTTGGCGCCGCTTTCTGGGCAAGCCGCAATCTCCTCGACGATCCCATGCCATTTGTTGCAGGCCACCTGGATGATCGCCCAATGGTTCGACATGGACTTTGAGTCGTGCTGCATGTGGATGGTGTCGAAGTAGGGGTCGACAAGCTTGCACTCATCAAACGCCGACTTGATGCGCATCCAGTACGTGTCGGCGTTCTAGTTCGCGCCAGTGACCGGGTCCATGTTGACGGTCTTCCATGCTTCGGCGAGGCACTTGTCTTCTTTGGACGTCCACTTGACGCTCGGCTCGCCCGTCCTGCCCCCACCCCCCGCGCTTCTTATTTTTTTCCCTTCCCCGCTGGCATTGGCACCGGCTCCATCTCCTCCTCCTCCTCCTCCTCCTCACCATTGTCGAGCTCATCGTCCATGTCGCTGGTGAGGTCCATTGTACCATCTTGCGCGTGGAACCCAGGGGAGGCAGTGGCGGCGACTGAGCCGCTCGTGATGATCTCCTCCATGTCGACTTCCGTCGCATAGGGGTTGCCAAAATGTGACGACGAGGCTTGCGAGAAGGGCAGGGCGCCACAACACAGAGGCGGCGTTAGGGAGGCTGCGTACACCGATGGTGAGTAGTTGTATGGGGGGTACTAGACGCTGGCGAACGCGGGCGAGGGTGTGCGTTGGTCGGCTTTCAGGCCGGAGGGTGAGGCGTGCTAGCCATGTGGAAAGGTGATGTTGGGATTGAATTCACCATGCGAGCCGCCGTCGGCTTAGCTAGGTGAAGCTGCGTACCCCATGACATAGCCGGTGGCGTTGGCGAGAAGCTGGCTGGTGACCCGATGCTCTGCTGGCTCCAGGAAGCTTCCGGGCCGTGGCCGCCGGGCGGATTCATCATCCACGCACGAGTTGCCTCTGTCGCTGCCGCCGCCATGTCCCGCGCCCTCTTGGTGTTGAGCCTATTCTGTCGGTCGGTGGTGACATCTTCCCGGCATTGAACCTCCACCCTCCAGTTGGCGTTTGACATGCCTAGTGGTTTTCCGGTGGCGCCCTTGGCTTCCTCTGCTTCGGCTGGTTGGCATTGGCAGCGGCGGTGGCCAAGGGGCTGAGTACTTCTTCGTCGGCATGGAATTGCGGCCGGATAGCAAGGAGTGGGAGGAGAATGGCGGGAGAAGAGGGGCAGAAGGGGGGAAGCAATGGGAAATGGAGGGAAAATTGGGGGATCAATGGGAAAAGGCATGTCTCTCGCTGACAGAGCGGACCCACACACCTTTTTGGCTTCACCTGGGGGCTTGGGTTTGGCTCGGGATCACCGGCTGTTATTTCGGCCCAAACCGGCGATAAACAAGGTCCTGGGGCACGACTGGGACGATTTTTCGGTGCCGCCGCTAAAAAAAGAGCCCTGGGGGGCATGTTTGGGGCGTGGCGGGAGATGCTCTTATGCTAAGAAAGATAAACAACTAAGGGATAGCAAGATATATAACATTAAACACTATGGCTATCACAGAGTAAAGTGCTTAAGTAAAGGGCTCGGGTAAGAGATAGCCGAGGCATGCAGAGACGATGATGTATCCCGAAGCTCATACCCTTGTGGATGCTAATCTCCGTTTGGAGCAGTGTGGAGGCAATGCTCCCCAAGAAGCCACTAGGGCCATTGTAATCTCCTCATGCCCTCGCACAATGCAAGATGTCGTGATTCCACTAAGGGACCCTTGAGGGCGGTCACCGAACCCGTACAAATGGCAACCCTTGGGGGCGGTCACCGAACCCGTACACTTTGGCAACCCTTGGGGGCGGTCACCTGTACCCGTCAAATTGCTCGGGTGATCTCCAAAACCTAATTGGAGACCCCAACGCTTGCCCGGAGCTTTACACCACAATGATTGAGCTCCGAAGCACCACCAACCATCTAGGGCACCCAAGCACCCAAGAGGAACAAGCTCTAGGGTACCAAGCACCCAAGAGTAATAAGCTTCTCAACTTTCAACTCCACGTATCACCATGGAGAAGTCAAATCGATGCACCAAATGCAATTGCAAGGGCACATGGATTGCCCAAGTCCTTCTCTCCCAAATCCCACCAAAGCAAGAAATGCTAGGGAGGAAAATGAGAGGAAGAACGAAGAAGAGAACACGAAGAACTCCAAGATCTAGATCCAAGGGGTTCCCCTCACATAGAGGAGAAAGTGATTGGTGGAAACATAGATCTAGATCTCCTCTCTCTTTTCCCCCATAACTAGCAAGAATCCATGGAGGGATTGAGAGATAGCAAGCTCGAAGAAGGTCAATAATGGGGGAAGAACACGAGCTCAAAGGATTGGGTTCAATGGGGAAGAAGACCCTCTTTTATAGGAGGGGAAAAATCCAACTGTTACCTTGCTCCCAGCCCGCATAGAGCGGTACTACCGCTCAACAAAGGGGTACTGCCGCTTAGGCGATAGTAACCCAAAAACAGAACAATGGCACGAAGCCACAAAGCGGCAGTGCAGCCGGAGCAGTACTACAACTCACCAGCGGTACTACCGCTGGGGTTACAGCTCGGGGTTACTCAGAAGTAGAGCAGAAACAGGGGAGAAGAAGTAGAACTGCTACAACGGTACTACCGCCCACCTAAGCGGTACTACCACTTATATGCAGTAGTGCTGCTCTCCATTGCCGCTTCACTTCCGCTGAGAGTGCATCGAGACCTTGAGGGAGCGGTAGTGCAAGGGTAGTAGCGGGCGGTACTATCGCTTAAAGGCGGTACTGTCGTTGCACTTCCGCGCAAACCCGACACGAAAGCCGAGTTCCCAGAAGTAGCGATAGTAGCCGTGGTACTGCCGCTAACCAAAGTGGTACTACTGCTTGTGGCCTCCAGCTCACGAGCACAACAACAGATGGCTACAAGAAAACCAGAATTGCCATAACTTCTGCAAATGAGCTCCTAATTGAGCAAACTCAAGCTTGTTGGATAGAGGACGAAAGAACTATCCAACAACGACTGGTTATAATAAGAAGAGGCAGGGGAGTATGCCTAAGATATAGAGGAGTGAAACCTCTATCAGTGAAGAACCGACAAAAACTCCAACATCAAAAACAGCATAGAAGATGCATACGTGAACTCCGTTTTGAATGAACTCGAGCTTGTCATGAAGATGACCAAAAGCTCTAAAACTCACATAGAGAAAAACCAAACAAGAACCATGAAAGATGATGCAAGGATGCAATGGTTTGAGCTCTCTATGAACAATACAATCAAGCTACTAACTTGAGAGCCCCCCTTGATAGTACGGCAATCGATCCTATAACCCGGTCTCCCAACTACCACCATGAGACCGGTAAAATAGAAGACCTATCAAGGCCAAACCTTTACCTTGCACATAGTCCACTTGAGCTAGATGATGAAGATTTTGACTTCCTCAAGTTGGACCACCTTTCTTGATTGTGTTGACTCAATGAAGATTAGTTGATTGCTCCCCCATACTCCACTATGGGTAAGCCACTCTTCAGCACATCTTCACAAGTCCATTGTCACCACAATGGGCGGCAAGCTTCAAGAATGATCTCTTTGTGATGCTCCACTTGAACTTGCACACCGCAATCTTGATGACGATCACCACTTGATGTCATCCTCCATGGGTTGTATGAGATCTTCCTCTTGATGCAGGCCCATGGAAATAAACCTAACCCCACATAGAACTCTCACGTAGACCATGGGTTAGTACAGAAAGTGTAATGGACAATGCTTACCATACCATGGGATCACTTGATCCCTCTCGGTACATCATGTATGCTTTGTGTGTTGATCAACTTGATTCACTCCTTGACTTAGTCTTGATCAATCTTGTATCATGTCTTCTCTCTGACCAAACTTTGGATAATTCCTTGAATAGAACCTTGGTCAACTCATAAACTCCTTGAAACCAACACATGGACTTCAAGAAATGCCTATGGACAAATCCTTCAAATATACCTCAAGGCAACCATTAGTCCATAGAGAATGTCATCAATTACCAAAACCACACATGGGGGCACCACATGTTCTTTCAGCAGCCATCGGTGACCCCGACACCCGAGTCCGTGCCCAGAAGGACCGCTGGCGTCGGCTACTTTGCCTGCGACCAAGGAATCGAGCTTGGAGCCGCTGGAACACCGCACGCTGTCGCCTCCTTCTTCGGCTCCGACGAGCTCATCGCTGTCGATTCATCGCCCACTGCTGCTCCTAAGCTCCCGCCAGCCTTTAGTGTGCCGCTAGGTGAGCTATCCTCGCTCTCCCCTCTCTCCATCGTCGTGCGTGCTCTCCTAGTTAGCCTCCCCGCCACGTCCGACAACTCACCGCCGCACTGCACCTTGCCGCCGTGGCCACAGCTCTCTGAGCTCGTGTCCGAGAATGGCTCCATGCTCGAGGAGCCCCCAGGAGCCCAACGCAAAGCCCCCGTGCCGCTCGCCGTGCTCCGTAGCCACCACTGCCACGACGGCCGAAGCTCGTCGCCAGCCTTGCTCGTTGTCGGTGCTGATTGCGGCCAACTCCGGCCCTGCCACCACCACCCATCCGTACGTCGACGTCCACCCGTTTGAACACGCCCGGCTGTGCTCCGAACGGTGCCCTGTGGGCGTTTTCCGATGAGGCCCGAGGCCTCCGCCGCATTCTAGCGTCGCCGGCAGCTAGACGCCGGCCGCCGCTGACCTGACTGGCCTGGGGCCCATCCTGGGTCACCGCCAACGGGCCCTCTGGCCCCAGTTGACTGGGTTGACCCAGTCAACTATGTCAACTAGTAGCCCCAGTCACTGACATGTGGGGCCCACCCCTTAACTAACTAAAACTAATTAATTTAATTAGTTTAGTTTAATTAGACACTGACATGTGGGCCCTAGTATCTAATTAACTTAATTAGTTAATTTTAATCATCTCTTAGTTTACTCTGACTATGACAAGTGGGCCCTCCTGGTCAGTTTGACCAGTCTGCTGACATAGCAGTCAACAAGGCCCATTGTCAGCCTCTGAAGCACTGGGTACACTTCTGTGTACCCATAGCATTTATTATTTATTATATTTTCGAATTAATTTAATTACAGAATTTCAGAAAATCATGTAAACTTTAAAAAATCATACAAAATAATCAACAAGTCAAATGAAAATAATTTATATATGAAAATTGCTCCAAAAAATATGACAAATTTGGATATGCTATCCGCTCATGTGTCACATGCATCTAACATGATTGTCGGTGTCAAAACCGGTGGATCTCGGGTAGGGGGTCCCGAACTGTGCGTCTAGGCGGATGGTAACAGGAGACAAGGGACACGATGTTTTTACCCAGGTTCGGGCCCTCTCGATGGAGGTAAAACCCCACTCCTGCTTGATTGATATTGATGATATGGGTAGTACAAGAGTGGATCTACCACGAGATCAAGGAGGCTAAACCCTAGAAGCTAGCCTATAGTATGATTGTTGTTCGTCCTATGGACTAAAACCCTCCGGTTTATATAGACACCGGAGAGGGCTAGGGTTACACGGAGTCGGTTACAATGGTAGGAGATCTACATATCCGTATTGCCAAGCTTGCCTTCCACGCCATGGAAAGTCCCATCCGGACACGGGACGAAGTCTTCAATCTTGTATCTTCATAGTCTTGGAGTTCGGCCAATGATGATAGTTCGGCTATCCGGACACCCCCTAGTCCAGGACTCCCTCAGTAGCCCCCGAACCAGGCTTCAATGACGATGAGTCCGGCGCGTATATTGTCTTCGGCGTTGCAAGGCGGGTTCTCCTCCAAATTCCATGTGCTTGCCGAATAGTGTCCGGCTTCCTTATAAATGTTGCGCTCCTTGGCTTCCACGTCCAATAATGGCCCTCTTCCACATGTCGTATGAATGCGAAAAGCCAGGGTATTTTTACATTTTACCCCCTAGCTGCGCGAATAAGCTGCCTATAAGAGAGGCAAGGATCTAGATCCGAATCACACCATCCTCCTTTCGCGAGTACTCATCGGAGTGCCTCTGACAAAAATCCACTCCATCATGGATAGTCGACGCGGCTCCTCCTCTCGCGCTCCCAGCCCTCAGCCAGGAGATTGGAGGAGATGTTCAGTCCCGCACAGCGAGCTGGTGACGCTCCAAGCAGAGGGATACCTTCCCCCGGCCTTCATGGCTTCGGTTCGAGATGGACTGGCCACCTACAAAGCTGGAAAGCAGGCGGAGAGCACGCCCAATCCCTCCAAAGGAGAGTGGGTATGCTTCGTCCTTATCTAATAAGGGGACTCAGATTTCCCATACATCCGTTTCTCCGGGGGCTCCTGGAGTTCTACGGGCTCCAGCTTCACCACCTTACACCTGCTTCCATCTTGCACATCGCGGGCTTCGTAGCCCTTTGCGAGCTGTTCTTGGGCATCGAGGCCCATTTTGCGCTGTGGAAGAGATTGTTTTGCCTCGTACCCCGTTCTCACGAGGGGTCGATATATCAAGTGGGCGGAGCCAAAATATGGCGCATCGCCGGGACCGGATAACTATCCGGAACCCCGAAGAAGGCGTCCGAAGACTGGCCTTCGGAATGGTTTTATATGGAAGACGCCCCACTACCAGACCCAGTTTGGCTCGGCCTCCCGGAGTTCAGCAACGCTCCTCTGAAGAAACGCCTGAGTTGGCGCCCGCGGAGCCCTCAACGGGAGGATGATAGGAGCGTCCAATATCTGATGGGCCGGATAAGGTTACTGGCTCATTCCGGATTGACCATGGTTGGAGTCATGGCCACGTGCATCATGCGAGGGGTGCAGCCGCTCCAATATAGGGTTCACCCCATGTGGGATTTCAACGGGGAGAATGACGCCACCCGTCATGGCCGTAAGGGGCCGGGATCGGTTGCCGATCTGGTGAAGATTCTGTCCGGCTTGTACAAGGGGGAGAAAGAGGACTTCCTCCATGCGAGTCCATTGAATGGATTCTCCATGAATAACCCTCGGAGCTGGGTAAGTGGACGTTTATCTTTCCGATCCATATTTCCAAAGTTAGGTGTCTTACTTTGTGATTTTGACGCAGGAACTACGCCGGGACGTGGAGGGCATACACAGCCCGACTCCACAACCCGAGGATCCGGGAAGATCCCTTGATCCAGCCTCCGAAGAGGATCCAGACATAGAGGTGGAGCTGATTGATGGGGTGTTCCACCAACTTAGCATGGACAATGCTTTGGTTGCCATTACGGCCGACTACCCCGGTTTATCTCCGGCTTCCCAGGTAACTATGACCATAGTTTTGACATTATTACTCATCCATGCTTATTTCTGACCACCGTATACCAACTGTGCCTCGCAGGAGGTGCCTTTAAGGCGGGAAGCCGAACCCACGGTGGCTGACCAACAAGGGTCAGTTCGGCCCAGCAGGCGGAAGAGGAGTGCGGCGCGAATCAAAACATCGCTGCAATGGTATGGCACGCCACCGTATTTAAGGGAAAGATTCATGGGAGGTATATTAACGCTCATAACTTTTCCAGGAGAAAGAGCGCTCGCCGGACTGTGCCCGGAGAGGTTGCCAACCAAGCCTCCGCCAGCCAGGCCCCAACGCCTGGTCCGGAGGGGGACGCGAACACAAGGCGTGAGCTGTATGCTCCTCCAACGGAGGATGCCGACAGGCTGTCCGCCACCAGGTCTGAGGTGGAGAGTGCCATGAATCACAGGCGCCGCCGGACAGTTCTTCGTGACGCGTGTTTCTACCCGGAGGCGTTGAATGCCTTTAATGCGGGAGACGCGCACCTCCGTGCCGCTCAAGATGGGTTAACCAGAGCCACGGAGCAGTATGTGAAAGACATACGGGTGAGGAATTTTAATAGTTATATATGCTAGTAGCCCCCGAGACTTAAAATAGTTAGAATAACTGATTTAAGGATCACTTGTTATGCAGGATCTTACGGAGAAGAATGCCCACCTGTCCCAGGAGCTTCAAGAGTGCAAGACCCAACTTGAGGCCGCACTAGCCGCCGCAGGGGGAGCCACAGAGACCCCCTCTGGTAAGACATATTTCAAAAAGATAAGTGGTTTATGAAGTGCGGTGTGTGTATAAGTCTGATAATAATATTGCAGATGGTGCCGGACTAGATCCGGAAAAGCAACATCTACTGCGCCAGTTGAAGGCCGGCGAGAAGGTGCTTATGAGGGTGCAGCAGGAGAGGAACAAACTCCAAGATGCCAACACCCAGCTGGGCGAAGAACTGAAAGATGTCCGGGTCCAGCTGTCTGACTCCGTGAAGGAGAGTCGGCGGCTTCGTCGCGGCATTTACAGTAAGTGCTTGAGCAAACTCTTTTGAAAGGAAGAGTTCGGCGAGGAAGTCGATTGACAAAAATGTGTCTGTAGGTGTGCTCACAGGTCGTCCTACGGAGGAGATGCCCGGTTCAACGGGTGACCTACTTCCCGAGCGGCTGCAACTGCACGAATGTGTTCGGCAGGCGATGAGCGGCGTCGTCCAGGCCTTATGGCCGTCCGTCTCCCTACCCGAGGGTCTTGGAGGGCTTGCAGAGAAGCTTCATGGAGCACGGCAGCGCTTTCGTCTGTGGAAGATATCGGCTTGCCGTCAAGCCGCCAGGGAGGCCTGGGCCATGGTGAAGACGTGGTACACGAAGGCTGATCCAAACCACATGGCCGAGGTCGGACCTGTGGGGCCCGATGGGAAGGAGATCCCTGTGAGCTTAATGTACGGCCAAGTAGAGTTGGCCACGAAGTATTCCCAATAGGACTGTAAACTATACAGCCTGTTAGATGGGATTGAAGAGGAGTACAATCAGTCAATTTGAGGATGTAATTTTAAAATGACATGTAAAATGCCTTCTAGCCGGATTGTAGATCGTTTGTCTTTGCGAACCTTTTTCGCTTCAACCTCGGGACCCGACAGTCTGGAGTGTGTCCGAATACCCTTACGGTTATGAAAAAACTGGGGCATGCATGGAGACCAGGCGTAGGGGTCATTAGTGCTTTATCAGACAAGTGCCCAACTAGTTATGTTATAGTACATGGTTAGTAAGAAACATCTTCCAGGGAGAATAGTTCCGTTAGGGGTTCCTTTCCCTGGGAGGCATGCCCTAAAGTGCATGTCCGGACTGCAAAAAGAGCAGAAAAGCATCTGGGGGCAGATAAATAAATAAGTAAGAAATCATCTTTCAAGTCACCGACCGAATATTCCCTTAAGAACGCTAGCTTTCGGCTTCACCCAGTCTGAGGTACACATCCGACTGACCCGGCAGTAACAATCGCAGAGGTGCTCCCTTTACCTCCTAGCCGAACAATCGGGAACGTAGGGGTAAGCACAGGAGCCAGGCAACCCAGCTTGGCCAAAACTTAAGTCAAATTGATGCATATAATGGTGAATAAAAGGTACATGCGGAAGTGTGACGCATGTGTTGGGCATGAAGCCCGTATAAATAAGCTTCTGTTAAAGAAGCCCCCAGGTATAATGAGTGTGAGCAGCACGTCAAGTGTGTGCGAACAATGCGCAGATCAGCCCACAAAGGCTTTACGAAAAAAAGGAGGAAGGAAGAGATAAACAAAAGACAGCTAAAGTTTAAAATGTGGACGGAGGAAGGAGACGAACTCTGAGTCCGGCGCTAGGCGTAGAATCTTCGGAGACGGGCTGCGTTCCATGGGTTCGGCTCGAGTCGGTTGTCCGATGCGTTTCGCAGACGGTACGCTCCGCCGGTCAGGACTTGGTCGATGATGAAGGGACCTTCCCATTTGGGCTTGAGTTTGTACTTTTTCTTGTCCAGCAGTCGTAGAACTAGTTCGCCAACATTGTAAGTTTTGGCCCGTACTTCTCTGCCTTGATTTCTTCGAGCCTGCTGTTGATAGAATGTGGAACGAGCTTTTGCCACGTCGCGCTCCTCTTCTAAGGCGTCCAAACTGTCCTGCCGATCCAACTCGGCTTCTCTTTCTTCGTACATGCGCACGCGAGGTGAGTCATGAATTATATCGCAGGGCAAAACTGCCTCTACGCTGTACACCATAAAAAATGGTGTGAATTCGGTAGTATGGTTTGGCGTGGTCCGCGGCCCCCAGAGTACGGACTCGAGCTCCTCTACCCAGTGCGTGTTAGATTCCGTGAGGGACCACACTAACCTGGGTTTGATGCCGCTCATGATTAGACCATTTGCTCGTTCGACTTGACCGTTAGTTTGAGGGTGATAGACTGAAGCGTAGTCGAGCTTGCTGCCCATGTTTTTGCACCAGAGTTTAACCTCGTCAGCCGTGAAGTTCGTGCAGTTATCAGTGATGATGCTGAGGGGGACGCCATAACGGTGTACTACCCCAGATATGAAGTCTATCACAGGTCCGGATTCGGCCGTTTTAACCGGCTTGGCCTCTATCCATTTGGTGAATTTGTCCACCATGACCAATAGGTATTTTTGCTTGTGGGTTCCCCCTTTAAGGGGTCCAACCATGTCAAGCCCCCAGACCGCGAACGGCCAGGTGATGGGTATAGTTTTGAGGGCAGTGGGTGGCATGTGGCTTTGATTAGCAAAGAGCTGGCAACCGACGCATCGTTGGACTAAGTCCTGAGCATCTGCCTGGGTAGTCGGCCAATAAAATCCTGTACGGAAGGCCTTGCCCACAAGGGCCCGGGCTGCGGCGTGGTGCCCGCCGAGTCCGGCATGAATTTCAGCCAGAAGATTTCGCCCTTCCTCTTCGGAGATGCACCTTTGAAGGATTCTGGTTGTGCTTTTCTTATAAAGCTCTCCCTCATGGACCTTGTAGGCTTTAGATTGCCGTACTATGCAGCGGGCCTCGTTTTGGTCTTCGGGAAGTTCCCGCCTAATTAAGTAGGCTAGGAATGGTTCTATCCACGGGGCAATGACTGCCATTATTTCGTGGGCTAAAGGTGTTATTTCGTTGGCTGAGCCACCGATTGTGTCAGAATGTTCAGTGTCGGGCGGTGCGGTTGGTTCCGAGTTGTTGTTTCCGGACTCCTCTTCCCATAATACGGATGGCTTAAAAAGCCGCTCCAGGAAGATGTTTGGAGGGACGACGTCGTGCTTTGCGCCGATGCGTGCCAACACGTCGGCCGCCTGGTTATTATCCTGGGCCACATGGTGGAATTCGAGTCCTTCAAACCGAGCTGACATTTTTAAGACGGCGTTACGATAGGCTGCCATTTTCGGATCCTTGGCATCAAAGTCTCCATTTACTTGGGATATTGCGAGGTTTGAATCCCCGCGCACCTCTAGGCGTTGAATGCCCATGGAGATTGCCATCCGGAGACCATGTAGAAGGGCCTCGTATTCGGCTGCATTGTTGGAGTCCGTGTACATTATCTGCAGTACGCATTGGACTGTGTCTCCGGTTGGGGACGTTAATACGACGCCGGCCCCCAAGCCGGCCAACATTTTGGAGCCGTCGAAATGCATGATCCAATTGGAGTATGCGCCGTACTCTTTAGGGAGTTCGGCTTCGGTCCATTCAGCGACGAAGTCGGCCAAAACTTGCGACTTTATAGCTCGCCGTGGTTTGTAGGTTATGTTGGATGGTAAGAGCTCAATGGCCCATTTTGCAATCCTGCCTGTCGCGTCGCGGTTGTTTATAATGTCGTTGAGAGGTACTTCGGAGGCCACTGTTATCGAACACTCTTGAAAGTAGTGTCGCAGCTTCCGGGATGCCATGAACACCGCATACGCTATCTTTTGATAATGTGGATACCGGGACTTGCATGGAGTTAAGACAGTGGATAAGTAGTACACTAGTTATTAAAGAGGGAATTTGTGTCCTTCTATTTCTCGTTCGACGACGAGCACCGCACTTACAACTTGATGTGTTGCCGCGATATATAATAACATTGGTTTGCCCAAGTTGGGCGCGGCCAGGACCAGATTCGTTGCCAATATGGCCTTTATTTCTTCGAGTCTGGCCGTGGCAGCATCCGTCCATTCGAAGTGTTCGGTGCACCGGAGGAGGCGATAGAGGGGCAATGCCTTTTCTCCCAAACGGGAGATGAAGCGGCTTAGAGCCGCTATGCATCCAGTCAATTTTTTTATTTGTTTGAGGTCCTTTGGGATATCCAACTGTGACAGAGCTCGGATCTTGGCTGGGTTTGCTTCAATTCCTCTACCGGATAAAATGAAGCCCAAGTGCTTTCCGGCTGGTACGCCGAAAACGCATTTTTCCGGGTTGAGCTTAATGTCATATGCTCGGAGGTTGTCGAATGTGAGCCTCAAATCGTCTACTAGAGTTTCGACGTGTTTGGTCTTGACGACCACATCGTCTACGTATGCCTCCACTGTTTTGCCGATCTGGGTCGCCAGACATGTCTGAATCATGCGCTGATATGTTGCGCCGGCGTTTTTGAGCCCGAACGGCATTGTGTTGAAGCAGAATGGTCTGTATGGAGTAATGAATGTCGTTGCGGCTTGGTCTGTTTCCGCCATCTTGATTTGATGGTATCCGGAGTATGCGTCGAGGAAGCACAATGAATCGTGCCCTGCGGTAGCATCGATGATTTGATCAATGCGGGGAAGGGGGAAAGGATCCTTTGGACAAATCTTGTTAAGGTCTTTAAAATCGACACACAGGCGCCAGGATTTGTCCTTTTTTGGTACCATTACCAGGTTCGCTAGCCAGTCTGGATGTTTTATGTCTCTAATGAATCCGGCTTCTAATAGTTTGGCTAGCTCCTCTCCCATTGCCTATCTTTTGGGTTCGAAAAATCGCCGAAGAGCCTGTTTGACTAGCTTGAATCCTTTTAGGATGTTTAGGCTGTGTTCTGCCAACCTGCGTGGGATTCCTGGCATATCTGAAGGGTTCCAGGCAAAGATGTCCCAATTTTCCCAAAGGAATTCTCGTAGTGCGGCGTCTACATCAGGGTTTAATTGTGCCCCAATGGAGGCCGTCTTTGTGGGGTCCGTTGGATTGACTTGGAATTTGACTAGTTCGTCCGCTGGTTTAAAAGAGGTGGACTTGGATCTCTTATCGAGTATCACATCGTCCCTGTTCACCGTGGAGCGCAGCGCAGTTAGTTCCTCTGCCGTCAGGGCTTCGGATAGTGCCTCTAGGGCTAGTGCGGATGTCTTATTTTCGGCGCGGAGTGCTGTGTCCGGATCACTGACAAGAGTGATGATTCCATTGGGCCCGAGCATTTTAAGCTTCATGTACCCGTAATGGGGTATAGCTTGAAAAATTGTGAATGCCTCTCGCCCTAATAAAGCGTGATATCCGCTGCTGAACGGGGCCACTTGGAATGTGACCTCCTCGGACCTGTAATTGTCCGGCGAGCCGAACACCACATCTAGTGTAATTTTTTCTGTGCAGCGTGCTTCCTGACTAGGGATTGTTCCTCTAAAGGTTGTGCTGCTTCGCTCAATGCGGCTCCGGTCTATTTCCATTTTTCGAAGGGTTTCCTCGTAGATGAGGTTTAATCCGCTGCCGCCATCCATGAGTACCTTGGTAATACAAAAGTAGTCCACTATTGGACTGAGGACCAATACGGCTGGTGCTCGGGCTGTTCGGAATTTAGGTTCGCCGCTGGCGTTGAAGGTGATAGCCGTGTCGCTCCATGGATTTATTGTTGCTACTTGGTAGACTTCGGCGAGGCTGTGGAGTGTTCGTTTCCGCATATTATTTGATGCGAAAGTCTCGAAGACTGTTAATACCGTACTAGTACTATTGGGCTGGTTCTCCGGGGCTAGAAGCTCTTCGCCACTTTTGGCCACCTGCCGTAGTATCCAACATGCTCGAAGGCTATGTGTTGGGGTGGCGCCCTCTGTACTATGGATTTTACAGGGTCCGCTGAGCCATCCCTCCAGTACGGTTCCGTGCCCTTTAGGGGTTTTTTGCATTTTGGTTTTTGTCCCAGGTGCCTGAGCATGATGCACCCTTTTGTTCCGGACTAGGGTTGTGTTCGGAGCCGGATTGTCCCAAACTTAGTTTCGGTTTTCCAGGCACTCTCCATCGCACAGTACTTTCGTACTATGGATGCCAGGTCGGCGAAGCGTGTAATTTTGCAACGACTTATGGCGTTCATGATTCCCTTGTCCGTGCAATTGTTGCAGAAAATTGAGATTGCATTTTCCTCACGGCAGTCCTTTATCTTGTCCATAACCAGGAGGAATCTGGCCCAGTAATGATGTACTGTTTCGGTGGGCTCTTGCTGGATTTGAGATAGATCGCTTGTGTTTGGGTGGGCGGGTGGAATTAAGTCCGGAACCCCGCCCAATCTGAGGCTCAAGGGCCGAAAAGTTTCCGAATTTGGAAGCTTGGATTGCTGGATGTTGTCCAACGAATCTGGTCTGCTGCCTGACTTTAGGTTCAGTACTTGATTGACGTCCGTCCCTCCGCAGGAATCCGGCATGGAGGGATCGGGAATCCGGACATAACTGGTCTTTAATATAGAAGAAGAGTTGCCGCATTGTTCCTCTACCACAGCAACATGGTGGGTAGCCTGGGGAGAGTTAATCTCTCTCAGATCGGTTTTAAGCCCAATCTGATCGTAGTCTGTAGCGACTCCCAGGGCGGCGATGCGATCCAAGAGCTCGTTTACAGAAGAGAGCTCCATCGGATCCAGCTGCTCGGTGAATTCCGAATTGACGTGAAGATCGCTTTTGATGACCCGAGAGGTTATTGTCGGAGCGGCGGCCGAACAGGCGGTCATAAGAAAACCACCTAGCCGGATAGTTTGGCCGGTGGCCAAAGCTCCCTTGGCAATGGTACCATCTTTAAAGACGGGAAGAGGCATCCTTCCTGATTGCGACGGCACAGAGGAACTCTCAATGAAAGCACCAATGTCGGTGTCAAAACCGGCGGATCTCGGGTAGGGGGTCCCGAACTGTGCGTCTAGGCGGATGGTAACAGGAGACAAGGGACATAATGTTTTTACCCAGGTTCAGGCCCTCTCGATGGAGGTAAAACCCTACTCCTGCTTGATTGATATTGATGATATGGGTAGTACAAGAGTGGATCTACCACGAGATCAAGGAGGCTAAACCCTAGAAGCTAGCCTATGGTATGATTGTTGTTCGTCCTATGGACTAAAACCCTCTGGTTTATATAGACACCGGAGAGGGCTAGGGTTACACGGAGTTGGTTACAATGGTAGGAAATCTACATATCCGTATTGCCAAGCTTGCCTTCCATGCCAAGGAAAGTCCCATCCGGACGCGGGACGAAGTCTTCAATCTTGTATCTTCATAGTCTTGGAGTCTGGGCAATGATGATAGTTCGGCTATCCGGACACCCCCTAGTCCAGGACTCCCTCAATGATGAACATGGATCCTTCCCCTCCGATTCATCTGCCCGAAAACTGCCAAACGTCGGGAAAACATTCCCAGATGTTTTCCCGCTTCATTTGTAATGTGTAGCATGATACGTCTCCAATGTATCTATAATTTATGAAGTATTCATGCCATGTTTATAATTTATGTCTATGATGCAAAACCAAGAGGTAAAAGGTGATGCAAAATTCTTTCATCACCACACAGAAATCAATATCTGCCACTCATGCAGGAAGCGAGCGAAGGACCCCCACCCCTTAGGGATTAGGGCCCTCTGCCACCGAGATCAAAGCCGACGCCAACAAGGGGGCGGGTGGGAGTGTCCGTGGTGGCTAGGTGATAATCCGCAAGTGCAGGAAATCATCGTAGCAATTCCCAAAGGTAGAATTAATAAGCATGGAGTGTCGAACCCACAAGGAGCTAAAGGTAAGATCAATATTCTCTCAAGTCCTATCTGCCACTGATACGACTCTACGTACACCGAACGTTTGCTTCCAACTAGAAACAAGAAATAAAACTACGTTGTGGGTATGAAGAGGATAACTTTGCATGATATCGGAGAGCTAAAATATAAAAGTAGGTATTGTTATCATAGAGTTAGAATATATTACTTAAGTATTATAAATAGCGAGTGTGGAATAATAATGGGCCGGTGTGCGGAATTTTCCTAGGCAATTGTTAACAAAAACAGTACTCACTATTGCAATTTCATATGAGGGAGAGGCATAAGCTAACATACTTTCTCTTCTTGGATCATATGCACTTATGAATGGAACTCTAGCAAGCATCCGCAACTACTAAAGATCATTAAGGTAAAACCCAACCATTGCATTAACATATCAAGTCCCCTTTATCCCATACGCCGTGACCCACTTATTCGTGTTTATGCTTCTGTCACTCAAGCAACACAGACAATAAGTAAACCATTGACATATTGCAACACCCTACAACGGGAATCCCTCACGCTTGTGCGACATGGAGGGCACAATAGGACAGCACCAAAATAAAGCATACAACTCATACCAATCTAGATCATTATTCAACCCAAAGACAAAAGATATCTACTCAAAACATCATAGGATGGCAACACATCATTGGGTCATAATATGTGGCATAAAGCACCATGTTCAAGTAGGGATTACAGCAGGGTGCGGGAGAGTGGACCGCGTAAAAGAGATGAGGATGGTGATGATGATGGTGATGTTGATGAAGACGATCACCGCGGCGATGATTCCCCTCCTCATGGCACTCCGACGCCACTGGGAGAGAGGAGGAGAGGTTCTCCCCCTTGTGCTTCCTCCTCCATGGCCTCCCCCTGGATGGGGAGAGGTTCCCCCTCCAGTCCTTGGCCTTCATGGCGATGATGGCCCCTCCGAGATCCTTCCCCATGGCCTCCGGTTATGATGGCCCCCTCCGGCAGGGTGCCAGACAGGGCCTAGATTGATTTCTCGTAGCTACAGAGGCTTGCGGCGGCCGAACTTCCGATCTAGGTTTCTTTCTGGAAGTTTGGGTATTTATAGGAGGGTTTGGCGTCGAGAACAAGTTAGGGGGACCCTCGAGGAGTCCACGAGGCACAGGGGCGCGCCCCCACCCTCGTTGGCCCCACGGGACTCCTCTCTGATAACTTTTTGTTCCACTATTTTTTATATTTTCCAGAAAAATTCTCCGTTGATTTTCAGCACATTCTGAGAACTTTTATTTCTGCACAAAAACAACACCACGGTAGTTCTGCTGAAAACAACGTCAGTCCGGGTTAGTTCTAATCAAATCATACCAAAATCGTATAAAATTGTTGTAAACATGGCATGGATACTTCATAAATTATAGATACGTTGGAGACGTATCACTAGGGTTTCGGCTCTGTCCTGCCATGAGAGGGGAGGCACGGGAAGAAGAGGAAATGGGGACGAGGCGGGATTGCGAGTTTATTGTAATACTCCCTCCGTAAAGAAATATAAGAGCATATTAATGACAAAAATAAGTGGCTGGCTATCGGTAATAAAATTGAAGGAACATGTTGTGACATAATTTATCTGTAGGAAACCAAGAGAGAGAGCTTTGACTCCAGTTATATTAGACGCTTTTGTCCAAAAAAAGATTGAATAAGTTTGATTTTCAGCCTGCTATGGGTGCTTCTGGTGGTTTATTAGTTGAATGACTCCATGTTTTCTGGAGAAGCTGTCTTCCAAAACAAATTCTCTGTTTCCATAAAGTTCTCCTCTAAGATTTGTGACACCAATTGGTATCTGACTAATATCTACGGACCCTGTCTAATTGAAGAGAGAATTATCTTCATGAACTGGTTTAAAAATATACAATTGCCTAATGATTGTAACTAGCTTATGTGGGGGGATTTTAACTACACCATATATCCCTCTAACAGAAATAGAGAGGGAGGTAACAATAATGACATGATGGTTTTCAATGAGGCCATTAGGTCCCTGGGACTACTTGAAATGCCCTTGAAAGGGAGGGACTTCACTTGGAGCAATATGCAAGGATGTCCTTTGCTTGAAAAGGTTGATTGGGTGTTTTCTTTAGAAGCTTGGACGTCGAATTTTCCCAATACTATGGTCACTTCTTTATCCAAGCCTATTTCAGATCATGTGCCTTGTCTTATTTCTGTGGGCACTCTTATTCCCAAAGTCAAAGGTCTTTAGATTTGAAAACTTATGGCTTCAAATGGATAGCTTTAAAGAGATGGTGAAAATATATGGCAGCAACAAGTGAATGAGCCCAATAGTGCTAAGAGAACCACTGCTAAGTTTAAGAGATTGAGGAAGGGAATAAAGATCTGGGCAAGAAACATTTCTCAACTTGCAATCAGTATTAGCTCCTGCAATGACATGATTCAGTTTCTTGATGATATTGAGGAGTTTAGAGAATTGTCCAATGTAAAATGGAATGGCAGGGAGATTGTTAAACATCATCTTCTCAACTTATTATCTCTCCAAAAGGCTTATTGGAAGTAGAGGGCCACTGTTAGGTGGATCACACAAGGGAAAGCCAACACCAAATATCTGCAAGTTAAGGCCACAATTAATTACAGAAGGAACCACATTGTGAGTCTACAAGATGAACATGGCATTATGCAGCAAGATCATAATTCTAAGTCTGCAATTTTGTGGAGGGCATTTAAGAACAGATTGAGCAACATAATTCCCACTTTCAAATGTTATAGTTGGACTCTTTAATTCACAAAAATCACAACCTGCTGGATTTAGAGAAGCCTTTTTCAAAAGAAGAAATTGATGAAGTTGTTAAAGAGCTACCTTCAGATAAATCTCCTGGTCCTGAAGGATTTAACACTAACTTCATCAAACACTATTGGGACATCATTGCTCCTGATTTCTAGCTACTGATTGAGGATTTATCATGAGAAAATCAATCTACAAAGCATTAACTCTTCCTACATCACACTTCTGCCCAAAAAAGGTGCTCATGTACTACAAATGATTTCGGACCCATCTCTCTACTGAATTGTTCAATTAAAATCATCACAAAATTGTTGGCCAATAGACTACAAGCTGTGATTCTGGAGTTGGTTCATAAAAATCAATATGGGTTCCTAAAGCACAAATCAATTAAAGATTGCCTTGTTTGGTCTTATGAATTCATCCATAAGTATCAACAATCTGGCCAAGAACATATTATTCTGTGACGCCCGGATAATTAGGCTACAGTAATCCCACGTTAATGATGCCACATCACCTCGATTATTGTTGCTAATCTCGCGTTAGTTCGAAACCGGTTCGAATTCAAATTCAAAATCAAGCAAACAATCAAATATTTTCAAATATTAAAACTAAAATGTTGGGGTGTTGCCAAATAATGCATAGGTAATTATTGTGGAGAAACCACAATTTTATAAAAGGTTTAAGTGCACTAAAATATTTAAAACATCAGCAAAACATTTAACTAAATACCCTTTTCAATTTGATAAAATATTAAACTATTTGTTTTATTGCCAAAAACTTATGGGGCACTAGCATACTTACTAAAACTAAATTAGGAACCAGTGGTGTAGTTTATAAAACCAAATTCAAAAGGAAACTAAAATAAAAAAGTGAAATAGAAATATAAAATAAAACAAAAATAAAATAAAAGGAAAACAACTTTACCCCCCCCCCCCCTCCGACTGGGCCATGGCCCAGTTGGCCGTGTGGCCGAGTGGCCTGCCGGCCCACCCCCTGGCCTACTTAGGCCACCCCTACTCCCAAAACCCTAATCCACCCACTACCCCACTCCCCCTCTCTCCCCTGTTTCCGTCTGGAACGGATCGGGCACCAGGGCCAACCCCGACGCTCGCCCCTGCGTCCCCGTCGCCGATCCCGCCACCTCGCTGACCGCCGACGCCCGTCGCCTCCCCGACCTAGAGGCGGTGCCCCGCCACCTCGACGTCGTCGACCAGGGCCTCGTCGCCCCGTCCGTGACCGCGCCGTCGCCGGATCCCGCTGGACTGCCTCCTCTCCGTCGCCGGTGCCGCCTCGCCGGACCTCCTCGACTCCTCCCCGAGCCCACTGCCCCGTCCGTACGAATCATGGTGAGGCTCCGGCCTCTTTCCACTCCCCTCTACCCGTGTTGAACGTTGCCGTAAACTGCCGTCTGCGTCCTCCCGTTGCCGCGCCCACTACCGCTCGCGGCTCCGGCCGGCCCGTACTGGCCTCACCCCGCATCGTCTGCGCACGCGCCCGCCGTGGCCGCGTTCGGTCACTAGACCACACCGCCTCGCCCGCCCGTTGCCGTGATCCGGCAACCCGGAGCCCCTCTACCCCCTGCAGCCATCGGCCTGCGCCCGCGCCTCGGCCGCGCTCACTGCGGCCCCGCCTCCACCGCGCCCGCTCGTCGCCGTCCTTGCTCGGCTCCGCGAGCGCACGCCCCCCTGCCTCCCTGCGTCGCCGGCACTCCACCATGCCCCGCCAGTCCCGCCCTCGCGGTTGGCCTGGGCGGGTGCCGTATTGGGCGCCCACGCGCCCACATCCAGCGCCCGTGCCCGCATCCGCCCCTGGGCAAATGACACGTGGGGCCCAGCCCCCAGAACGGTCTTAAAAAAAGGGAATTTAAAAAGATAATAATAATAAAAGAAAATTTATTTAATAAAATTATTAATTAATTAATTAATTAGTGAATTAATTAAGTTAATTAATCCTGTTTAATTAATCTAATTAACTAGTTAGTTTTATTAAATAGTAATTAGTTTAACTAAATCCTAATTAACCTAAAACAGAGTATGACAGGTGGGTCCCACTGGGCCCACACGTCAGTTTGACTAGTCAACACCTCTGTTGACTGCTGACGTCATGCTGACATCATGATGATGTCAGCATGCACTATTCTGGATAATGTTGGATTAAAATAATTGAATAAATTCTAAAAATGATTAAATCCTTTCAAAATTAATACAAAATAATCCGTAACCCGGATGAAAATACTTTGTACATGAAAGTTGCTCAGAACGACGAGACAAATCTGAATACGTAGCCCGTTCGTCCGCCACACACCCCTAGCATAGCAAACACGCAACTTTCCCCCTCTGGTTCATCTGTCCGAAAACACGAAACACCGGGTGTACTTTCCCGGATGTTTCCCCCTTTTGCCGGTATCACCTACTACCGCGTTAAGGCACACCTGGCACTGCGTATTGCCATGTTACGCTTTGTATTGTTTTGATTGCTCTATTATTTATTTGTGTTCCCCCTCCGTTACTTCTTTCCGGTAGACATCGAGACCGCCGCCGATACCCCGTGATCGACTACATCAACGACGACCCCTCCTTCTTGCCAGAGCAACCAGGCAAGCCCCCCCCCCTTGATCACCAGATATCGCCTATTCTCCTCTATACTGCTTGCATTAGAGTAGTGTAGCATGTTACTGCTTTCCATTAATCCTATTCTGATACATAGCCTAACATTGTTGCTACATCTGTTGATACCTTACCTGCAATCCTAAATACTTAGTATAGGATGCTAGTTTATCATCTGTGGCCCTACATTCTTGTCGGTCTGCCTTGCTATACTATCGGGCCGTGACCACTTGGGAGGTGATCACGGGTATATACTATACATATATACATACTACAGATGGTGACTAAAGTTGGGTCGGCTCGAAGAGTACCCGCGAGTGATTCACGGATTGGGGGCTGAAAGGACCTTTGTCCCGCTGGCACTCTGTGTTGATCTTTGTGGCGGAGCGACAGGGCAGGTTGAGACCACCTAGGCGAGAGGTGGGCCTGGCCCTGGTCGGCGTTCATGGTTGCTTCATAATAACACACTTAACGAGATCTTGGTATTTGAACTGAGTCTGGCCACTGGCCTATACGCACTAACCAACTACGCGGGAAAGATATGGGCACTCGACATTGTGGTATCAGCCGAAGCCTTCTAGACGTCAGCGACTGAGCGGCTCGCGCCGGATTGGAACGTAAGCCTGCTCTTGTATTAAGGGGGCTAGTTCTACTTTCGGCCGCCCACGCAACGTGCAGGTGTGCAATGGGCGATGGGCCCAGACCCCTGCGCCATAGGAGTTAGACCGGCGTGCTGACCTCTCTGTTAGGCCTAGGTGGGGCTGCGACGTGTTGATCTTCCGAGGCCGGGCATGACCCAGGAGTGTGTCCGGCCAAATGGGATCGAGCGTGTTGGGTTATGTGGTGCACCCCTGCAGGGAAGTTTATCTATTCGAATAGCCGTGTCCCTCGGTAAAAGGACGACCCGGAGTTGTACCTTGACCTTATGACAACTAGAACCGGATACTTAATAAAACACACCCAATTAAGTTCCACAGACAACCCGGTGATCGCTTTTCCACAGGGCGACGAGGGGAGGATCGCCGGGTAGGATTATGCTATGCGATGCTACTTGGAGGACTTCAATCTACTCTCTTCTACATGCTGCAAGACGGAGGCTGCCAGAAGCGTAGTCTTCGATAGGACTAGCTATCCCCCTATTATTCTGGCGTTCTGCAGTTTAGTCCACCGATATTGCCTTTTTACACATATACTCATGCATATGTAGTGTAGCTCCTTGCTTGCGAGTACTTTGGATGAGTACTCACGGTTGCTTTTCTCCCTCTTTTCCCCCTTTCCCTTCTACCTGGCTGTCGCAACCAGATGCTAGAGCCCAGGAGCCAGACGCCACCATCGACGATGACTCTTACTACACTGGAGGTGCCTACTACTACGTGCAGGCTGCTAACAACGACCAGGAGTAGTTTAGGAGGATCCTAGGCAGGAGGCTTGCGCCTCTTTCGATCTGTATCCTAGTTTGTGCTAGCCTTCTTAAGGCAAACTTGTTTAACTTATGTCTGTACTCAGATATTGTTGCTTCCGCTGACTCGTCTATGATCGATCACTTGTATTCGAGCCCTCGAGGCCCTTGGCTTGTATTATGATGCTTGTATGACTTATTTATGTTTTTAGAGTTGTGTTGTGATATCTTCCCGTGAGTCCCTGATCTTGATCGTACACGTTTGTGTGCTTGATTAGTGTACGATTGAATCGGGGGCGTCACAAGTTGGTATGAGAGCCGACCGCCTATAGGAATCCCCCTTCCACACTCCTTGGCCGAAGTTGAGTCTAGTCGATGAAAACTGTTTTACTAACGTGGTTGTGCGGCCCATGGGCCCATGTCGCCATTGGGTGGTATTAGGATCTTTTACTCCTCGTCTATACTCTGGGACTCTGATCTCTCTTCTATTCGAGTTTAATGAATTTTACTAAATCTAACATTAGGATCTCGTGATCACTTTCACCCGGAGAGCCCCTTATTACCGATGATCGTCTGCTGCACCAGAAGATTTCGAAGATACTCTCTGATGTTCTCTCGATACTCTGTGTCCGTCGCTTTTGCAATCCCCTACCACCGACACATCCCTATGGATAAATGCTTACACATGTCCTTCTTACTTTCAGTCCCAGTTGCTCTTGTTATTACAAGATGCATCGAATTATTCTTTGACTTCTAAGAATCTCTTGAGCCTTATGCATTACAAATCTTTGCCGCATGAATACCCCTACGGATAATTCCTCGCACTTATCGAGTATCCGCTCATTCCCAGTTGTTCATGTGTTTCGCAAAAGACTTCGAAATACCATTCGATCTTCCAAAAATCCTGAGCAGCCTATTGCTCTTGAAATTCTTGCTTGCTTGCATTATGGCTAATCCCATAAGTCTTGTAATCTTATAGGCATCCCTTGTCTTTATCATTTTAAGTCCGTTGATTCAATAGGTTGAGGATGCTCGCATTCCTCAGTCGAATCCTAGAATTCATCTTTCCATCTCAGATGTCATTTGAACAGGAGTTGGTTCTCGACCAATCAAATTGCCATCGCTTGTACCCCTAAGCCTACTCAATTTATCCATCCTTGGTCAGAGCGTTTGCTTCCGATCCTTTGATTTGGAAATCATATTTCCTTTCCATTTGAGCTTGGAATTAGTCAGTAGTTTCTATAATCAGATCTCCTTGCATTGTTTCTTCCTCTGGTTGAGTACCGATGCTCACATCAGATCCCTTGAGGACCACCAGATCCTTTTTTGGGTTTTATCCGATAGCGTCCTCCATATTCAATCACTTTGGAAGTTCTTTCTCCATTGGTAAATCCTATCCTCTGATTAACCAACCATGCTATGCTTTCGAGCTTGTATTATTTACTTCGAAGTTTGTGGTATATGTTCCTAAGATGCCCTGATGGGTTGAACCTACGCCTTCCCTAATCCGTGTGAACCCGAAAGATTACACGGGTCATACTTATTTGGTATTGCACCAGGTAAAAAAAACTTTCAACAACTAAAGTCATTTTCGAAATACGAGAGGTGAATGAAAGGTTATGCGTTGAACAAGTGGGAGTCGACCTTGAACCCTGTGTTCATGCCCATGGACACGATGTATACCTTACCATGGAAGCTTCTCTTAAAATAATAATCCCCTTGTTATAAGTTCATCTTGTATCCGTGGACGTGGTTCCGACCATGTTTCTCCTTGATTCTGTTTCTCGTGCAAGTTTGAGCACTTGTCTTCTGCAGAGCAATACCCTAGTCCAACCTCTACCTTGATCTGTCGTCGAGTATTACCCCTTGGTATCTCAAGATTATCATGGAACTGCATAACCTCTTATGAGTTCTTCATCAAGTACTACATTCTCACTGATTCCAATTTTTCACGGGCTCTGAGTTATTAAACACTCAAGGACACCAATAACTGAATCGATCTCACACCGCGATTAAACAACTCTTGGTAACCTTCATTACTTACGAATTTGAACTCGATCACGTAAGTCCTAGCCTGCTCGACTATATCATTATCGTGCTAAATTTTAACTGTGCTGCCGGGTCCTTCTTCCCGGAGCACAAATTTCGACGGTGAGCTAAGCTTACGTCAATCTTCCTCGTCATATCAATTCTCCATGAACATCAAGCTTGATTCCGAGCTTGTGTCGTATCCGTGGTTCCAATAAACCTTCGCTTCACCATTGCTTTTGCTTGGTGTCGTCGCCGATTGATTGCATCTTCATGAAATCTCTCGACAAATGTGTCGTGATCATCATCAGCATTCTGAGCTCTTCCAGGATATCAATTGAGTTCATGATGAGAAATACCATCCTTGCCCCCGATGATTTGTGTTATCTTTGACCACTTTATTGCCTTCCGTTCAACACAAACTTGTTCGTGTTTGGTGTTATACCTTGAGATCCTTTCTATCCAGCATTTGTTCTTCTTTACTGTGGAGTATTACCATCTTTTATGTCAAGAATGTTGAGATAATTGCCCCCAACTATTAATTCTTGATATAGTAATACTTCTCACCATCACCAGTCTTTTCTTGGTCCCTGTGTTGAGTGAACTCTGTTGTGCAAATTTAATATCTCTAGCAACCCTATTGCTTCAGAGTTATTGGACAATAATTCCAATTTGGTGTGTTGGTTGCCCAATCGCCACTCCGACGTTGGTCATGCAACCCAGCCCATATTTCGGGTGCACCTTTCATCCAATGTTTAATTGTGTATGGTTCCCTCCAGCATACATCATTTAAGTCATTTGATCTGGCTAATGTTATCTCCTTGTTCACATAGTTGTGGAAATCCACCTTTTTGGAAATCTCAATGGATTGTCGCTGAGTCAATCAGTCACCTCCTCACCTCTCCTTGATTTAATGATGAACTCTTGTTTCGGAACTCGCTTCCATAGTTCATTTCCCAAGAATCTTACGATGTCTTCTCGTTAATTTGTGTTGCACCTTTCTTCACAGGCAACCTGAGTGTGAGGTATCCTGACACCAATCATATCTGAATCTCGGTCAGATGTGATGGTTGGAGCATCTTCCAAGAGTCATCACATTGGTATTTATATAGCCCGGTAAGGTGATGTCTTACCTAGCACACCTGGCCGGAGGACCTTCCTTTTTAGCAAGGTTAACCATTCTTCCATGAGGAAATTGTAAGACTTATTCTATAAGTTGTTCCTGATGGATCCTTCCTATATCCAAAGTCTGACCTTTGCTTGAAGACCATGTCAATGCTATCTCGAAGCATGTCTGTGGTAATCCGATTTTCAATAAGAGCATTTTAAGCACAATGCTAATTTTTCTTTATCATTTATCCTAACACCGTTGTGTGGGTAATCTCATGAGGTTCCTCCCCCTTACCTGAATGGTTTTCTACTTTCTATCCTGTCATGGATATCATGCTCCGCTTGTCCTTGGGAAGGATATACCCCTGAATGATGTGTTTAAACACATTTTCCTTTCCATTGTTCTATTTAATCTGATGATCACATTTTCCTTTCCATTGATTTGTTTAATCTTCCTCGTGATCCATATGATCTAAGCAGTAATATTCTTCTACTTATGTAAGCACTTTGGTGTACAACCGTGTCAGTAAGACTGTGTTACTATTGTTGATGACATTTCGGTAACCAACGATGGACGAGAACTTTGCCTATTGGCCCGCCTCATTTCAACGAGCGGGAAAATAGTTCCCTTCGTCCCTCGCCCTTGGTACCAACGATGCTGCCAACATAATTGGCCGGTTATTCTCTGACATGCCTTCCTTACATGATCGTGCAAGACATCACCCCTCTTCCTACTTTTAACCCACATGGTGGGCCCATAACCCACAGTTCCACAAGATCGAAACCTGACTCTCCTGTACACCCCCGTTCCCAAGGTTGTTCCTCGCGTGTGGCCTTGTATGTAATTCACGGGCCACCTTCCTAGTGATCTATTTTCGTAACAAACGCAATACTTACTCTCGCTGCTCTGAACCCCTTTCTCACTCTGGTTCAGACTTCGAGCAACTACCTATCCGCTTGGAACCTCTTATTGTACCTTCGTACCTTACTCTTGATGTATTTTATATGTTCAACTCGAGAGATAATCTTATGCTCATTTCATAGGTTAACCCCAGATTGTTTCCCTCAAAAGCATTCTGTCGTAGCTGAGTTGCCCCTTACCTATTCGTAAGTACATTGGAGTTCCTGAAGAAAAGGACGACTTCACCATGATGACCTGAAGCAGAGAAATGAAGACGTCAATGTAATGAATCAATCTCTTCGAGAAGAGCAACCAAGGTCGAGAAGACCCGTTAGAATTTCGTAACTAGACCTCCCCCCCTCTCTACCTCTTAAATCTCGGGACGAGATTTCTTGTAGTGGAGGAGAATTGTGACGTCCGGATAATTAGGCTACAGTAATCCCACATTAATGATGCCACATCACCTCGATTATTGTTGCTAATCTCACGTTAGTTCGAAACCGGTTCGAATTCAAATTCAAAATCAAGCAAACAATAAAATATTTTCAAATATTAAAACTAAAATGTTGGGGTGTTGCCAAATAATGCATAGGTAATTATTGTGGAGAAACCACAATTTTATAAAAGGTTTAAGTGCACTAAAATATTTAAAACAGTAGCGAAACATTTAACTAACTACCCTTTTCAATTTGATAAAATATTAAACTATTTGTTTTATTGCAAAAAACTTATGGGGCACTGGCATACTTATTAAAACTAAATTAGGAACCAGTGGTGTAGTTTATAAAACCAAATTCAAAAGGAAACTAAAATAAAAAAGTAAAACAGAAATATAAAATAAAACAAAAATAAAATAAAAGGAAAACAACTTTACCCCCCCCCCCTCCGACTGGGCCTTGGCCTAGTTGCCCGTGTGGCCGAGTGGCCTGCCGGCCCACCCCCTGGCCTACATAGGCCACCCCCACTCCCGAAACCCTAATCCACCCACTACCCCACTCCCCCCTCTCTCCCCTGTTTCCGTCCGGATCGGATCGGGCACCAGGGCCAAACCCGACGCTCGCCCCTGCGTCCCCGTCGCCGATCCCGCCACCTCGTTGACCGACGACGCACGTCGCCTCCCCGACCCAGAGGCGGCGCCCCGCCACCTCGACGTCATCGACCAGGGCCTCGTCGCCCCGTCCGTGACCGCGCCGTCGGATACCGCTGGACTGCCTCCTCTCCGCCGCCTCGCCGGACCTCCTCGACTCCTCCCCGAGCCCACTGCCCCGTCCCTACGAATCACGGTGAGGCTCCGGCCTCTTCCCAGTCCCCTCTCCCCGTGTTGGAAGTCACCGTGACTGCCGTCCGCGTCCTCCCATTGCCGCGCCCACTACCGCTCGCGGCTCCGGCCGGCCCGTACTGGCCTCACCCCGCATCGTCTGCGCGCGCGCCCGCCGTGGCCGCGTTCGATCACCAGACCACACCGCCTCGCCCGCCCGTTGTCGTGATCCGGCACCCCGGAGCTCCTCTACCCCCTGCGGCCATCGGCCTATGCCCGCGTACACGCTCGACGCGTCGGGCCCGCGCCTCGGCCGCGCTTACTGCGGCCCCGCCTCCACCGTGCCCGCTCGTCATCGTCCTTGCCCGGCTCCCCACCTCCCTGCATCCCTGCATCCCTGCATCGCCGGCACCCCACCGTGCCCCGCTAGTCCCGCCCCCGCGGTTGGCCTGGGCGGGTGCCGTATCGGGCGCCCACGTGCCCACATCCAGCGCCCGTGCCCGCATTGGCCCCCTGGGCAAATGACACGTGGGGCCCAGCCCCCAGAACGGTCTTAAAAAAGGGAATTTAAAAAGATAATGATAATAAAAGAAAATTTATTTAATAAAATTAATAATTAATTAATTAATTAGTGAATTAATTAAGTTAATTAATCATGTTTAATTAATATAATTAACTAGTTAGTTTAATTAAATAGTAATTAGTTTAACTAAACCCTAATTAACCTAAAACAGAGTATGACAGGTGGGTCCCACTGGGCCCACACATCAGTTTGACTAGTCAACACCTTTGTTGACTGCTGACATCATGATGACGTCAGCGTGCACTATTCTGGATAATGTTGGATTAAATAATTGAATAAATTCTAAAAATGATTAAATCCTTTCAAAATTAATTTAAAATAATCCGTAACCCGGATGAAAATATTTTGTACATGAAAGTTGCTCAGAACGACGAGGCAAATCTGAATACGTAGCATGTTCGTCCGCCACACACCCTAGCATAGCAAACATGCAACTTTCCCCCTCCAGTTCATCTGTCCGAAAACGCGAAACACCGGGTATACTTTTTCGGATGTTTCCCCCTTTCGCCGGTATCACCTACTACCGCGTTAGGGCACACCTAGCACCGCGTATTGCCATGTTACGCTTTGTATTGTTTTGATTGCTCTATTATTTATTTGTGTTCCCCCTCCGTTACTTCTTTCCGGTAGACATCGAGACCGCCGCCGATACCCCGTGATCGACTACATCAACGACGACCCCTCCTTCTTGCCAGAGCAACCAGGCAAGCCCCCCTCCCTTGATCACCAAATATCGCCTATTCTCCTCTTTACTGCTTGCATTAGAGTAGTGTAGCATTGTACTGCTTTCCGTTAATCCTATTCTGATGCATAGCCTGACATTGTTGCTACATCTGTTGATACCTTACCTGCAATCCTAAATACTTAGTATAGGATGCTAGTTTATCATCTATGGCCCTACATTCTTGTCGGTCTGCCTTGCTATACTATCGGGCCGTGATCACTTGGGAGGTGATCACGGGTATATACTATACATATATACATACTACAGATGGTGACTAAAGTCGGGTCGGCTCGAAGAGTACCCGCGACTGATTCACGGACTGGGGGCTGAAAGGACCTTTGTCCCGACGGCCCTCTGTGTGGATCTTTATGGCGGAGTGACAGGGCAGGTTGAGACCACCTAGGTGAGAGGTGGGCCTGGCCCTGGTCGGCGTTCGCGGTTGCTTCATAATAACACGCTTAACGAGATCTTGGTATTTGATCTGAGTCTGGTCACTGGCCTATACGCACTAACCAACTACGCGGGAAAGATATGGGCACTCGACGTTGTGGTATCAGCCAAAGCCTTCTAGACGTCAGCGACTGAGCGGCGCGCGCCGGATTGGAACGTAAGCCTGCTCTTGTATTAAGGGGGCTAGTTCTACTTTCGGCCGCCCACGCAACGTGCAGGTGTGCAATGGGCGATGGGCCCAGACCCCTGCGCCATAGGAGTTACACCGGCGTGCTGACCTCTCTGTTAGGCCTAGGTGGGGCTGCGACATGTTGATCTTCCGAGGCCGGGCATGACCCAGGAAAGTGTGTCCGGCCAAATGGGATCAAGCGTGTTGGGTTATGTGGTGCACCCCTGCAGGGAAGTTTATCTATTCGAATAGCCGTGTCCCTCGGTAAAAGGATGACCCGGAGTTGTACCTTGACCTTATGACAACTAGAACCAGATACTTAATAAAACACACCCAGATAAGTTCTACAGACAACCCGGTGATCGCTTTTCCATAGGGCGATGAGGGGAGGATCGCCGGATAGGATTATGCTATGCTATGCTACTTGGAGGACTTCAATCTACTCTCTTCTACATGCTGCAAGACGGAGGCTGCCAGAAGCGTAGTCTTCGATAGGACTAGCTATTCCCCTCTTATTCTGGCGTTCTACAGTTCAGTCCACCGATATTGCCTTTTTACACATATACCCATGCATATGTAGTGTAGCTCCTTGCTTGCGAGTACTTTGGATGAGTACTCACGGTTGCTTTTCTCCCTCTTTTCCCCCTTTCCCTTCTACCTGGTTGTCGCAACCAGATGCTGGAGCCCAGGAGCCAGACGCCACCGTCGACGACGACTCTTACTACACTGGAGGTGCCTACTACTACGTGCAGACCGCTGACGACGACCAGGAGTAGTTTAGGAGGATCCCAAGCAGGAGGCCTGCGCCTCTTTCGATCTGTATCCCAGTTTGTGCTAGCCTTCTTAAGGCAAACTTGTTTAACTTATGTCTGTCCTCAAATATTGTTCCTTCCGCTGACTCGTCTATGATCGAGCACTTGTATTCGAGCCCTCGAGGCCCCTGGCTTGTATTATGATGCTTGTATGACTTATTTATGTTTTTAGAGTTGTGTTGTGATATCTTCTCGTGAGTCCCTGATCTTGATCGTACACGTTTGCGTGCATGATTAGTGTATGATTGAATCGGGGGCGTCACATATTCTGAAACTTAATTTTGAAAAAGCCTTTGATATGATTGAGCACACGACTATTAGAGAAAACTTGTTTCCAGAGGTTTTGGTACAAAATGTTTAATGTGGATAGATATGATTTTTGCTTCTGAGTATTCCTCAGTGCTGCTTAATCGAGTTCCTAGCAAAAAGTTCAAGTGCAAAAAGGGAGTCAGGCATGGGATCCTCTCTCACCATTACTGTTTTTCATTGCTATAGATCTCTTGCAATCAATTCTTAATGAAGCAATGGCACACAATATAATTCAAGTTTCAATCATGTTAGCTTCTTGCAAGGACTTTCCTATCATATAATATGCTGATGATACTGTTTTAATCATGCAAGCATGTTTTGCTCAGTTAAAACAGCTCAAGAACCTATTGATGCACTTTACAACCTACACTGGCTCAGGGTTAACTTTGAAACAATTTGTGATGGTGCCTATAAATACTTCTCAAAGTAAGATGCAAGAGTTGTCCCTATCTTTGGGATGCAAGAAGATTGGGTCCATCCCATTTACCTATTTGGGCCTGCCTTTGTGTCTAGCTAAACCTAAAATTTAGGATTTCATGCCCATCATGAAGAGAATTGTGAGAAGGCTACCTGGATGTGATTCCTTTTTATCTTATGGTGACAAGCTGGTGCTGGTCAGATTTGTATTCTATAGTCTGCCAATCTTTTTCATGTGGACTCTTACATTGCCAATTGAAGTTATGGAATAGATTAACAAATACCTCAGACACTTCTTCTGGATAAAATACGGTATGGAAGATAGAGGCACAACACTCATTGCTTGGGAAAAGGTTTGCAACGCAAATATAAAGGTGGTCTTGGAGTTCTTGATATTGCTCTTCACAACAAATGCTTGCTTATGAAACATCTGCACAAATTTCTCAATCAACATGATTTACCATGGGTGCAATTGATTTGGGAGTCTTATTATCCAGATAAAGTGGTTATCGAGGCTCCTCAGGGATCCTTTTGGTGGAAATCAATAATCAAACTCCTTCCAGAATACAAAACAGTTGCCAAACCAACAATAGGTAATGGAGACACTGTCATGTTATGGCAAGATACTTGGTCCGATGAACCTCTTAAAGAGAAGTGTCCTGAGCTTTTTTCCTCTAGTATGAATGAGCACATATCTGTCAAGCAATTCTTGAACTTGGGTGCACAGTCTTAGCACTTCCACATGCCAGTTCCATTTCAAGCATTCCAATAGTTTCAAACTCTAACCAACTCCATGCACCAAAATTGTTTGTCTACCAACTTAGACAAATGGTCTTACCCTTGGAAATCTACATGATATTCTTCTATTAAGATGTACCACCATCTCCAACAGATAGATGCAGTGCCAGGGATTTACAGGAAAATTCGGAAGAGTGCAGCAATGCTCAGATACAAGATCTTTCTATGGCTCATGACTTATGACAGAGTTAATACAAAAAACCCTTCAAAGGAAAAGTTTCTTCCTGCCTAGCTACCGATGTGCTTTACGTGATACACACTATGGGGGAACTGCTCTTCATCTCTTCTGGGATTGTCCATTTTCTCTTAGTTGTTGGGATACTATCATGTCAGACGAGAAAAGGGGCATCAATGTGCTAGATGAATTAAGGATAATGGTAGACCACCTTCCCGCTCAATTCACAATGGAGATTGTCATCATTGGTTGCTGGAACTTATGTGTAATGCCCGGATAATCAAGCTACATTAATCCACTGCTAATGATGCCAATTCATCACTGTTACTGTTGCTAGTCTCACTTTGATTCAAAACCGATTCTATTCAAATTAAAAATAAAGTCAAAATTTAAAGTTTTCAAATGTCAAAACTAAAATGTTCATCATGTGGCAAATAATCCTTAACTAATTATGGTGGTGAACCAACTTTTTTATAATGTGGTTTAATGCCCTAAACTAATTAAAGCAGTTTTTAAAATAATTATTTAAATGCTTTTAACTTACAAAAATTCTAAAATAATTTATTTTCAACCTCAACCTAAATGTGGCAGTGGACTATTTTATTATGCTAATTTAGGAGCAAGAGTTATAATTTCTGTAAACTATTTTGCTAACTAAAATAAAACTAATAGAAGTTTCAAAAAAACTGTAAAGAAAAGAGACAAGCCCACTGCCCTCTTCGGGCCTCAGCCCACCAGCCGGCCCAGCGCCTCCCCCCGTGGTCGATCCCCTCCTTCCCTTCTGTTCGACCGATCGAGGCACCCACCTTGTCCCAGTTGCCCCGCTTTATGTTCGGTGACTCGACCAACGTGATCGACGTCCAGGCCCGACAGTGCACATCACCCCCCCCCCTTAGTTGTACGACTCAGCAGAGTTACTATCGAGTGTCGAGGGTGATACCTCGTCAGCACTTCTGATGTTAACCCTGTAGTGTAGCTATTCGGTCGTGGTCATCGAGGGTGATTCCTCCTTCACCACTCCCGATAACGACTCGGTCGTGCAACCCCTCAAGTGTGGACCACCGAGGGTGATTCCTCCAAGTCCACGTTGACGGTTACATCGAGTGGGAATCCATTGAGGGTGATTCCTCGGGTTTCCCCCTTACTGTTTCGGACACATGGTTACTTTGACTTACCATCGAACCATGATGACATCGGGTCGGCCCTAAGGGGTACCCGCAAGAATTGTGAAGTCGGGTTGACTTGGAGGGTACCCCGAGAGATAATTATGTGGCATGGTTGGGCATTGTTAGCCCTTGCCGTAATTCCATGAGACGGAGCAACGGGGTCACATGATCGTGAGTCTCTGCTCGTTACCGTGCACTACCAAGACACTAATGGTTTGGATATTTGATCCGAGTAGGCCTCTGGCCTTTTTTGCACTAACCACCATGCAGGAATAAGTATGGGCACTCTGCGTCGTATGTATCAGCCGAAAGCTCAATTGATGTCAGCGATGGAGCGGCGCGCGCCAGGTTGGACTGCGTAAGCACCTACCTTTTTAAGGAGGTAGCTAGGTCTGCTCACCGTTCGCGTACGCAACATGCAAGAGTGCAAAGGGTGATTGGCCCAAGACCCCTACGCGCTTAGGATGTAGACCGGCGTACTAGCGTCTCTGATTAGCCTAGGTAGGACTGCGGTGTGTTGATCGGCCGAGGCGGGTCATGACCTAATGGTGTGTCCGGCCGGAGTTGATCGAGCGTGTTGGGTAAGTTGGTGCACCCCTGCAGGGAAGATTGATCTATTCGAATAGCCTTGTCCACGGTAATGGACGCTTGGAGTTGTATCCTGATTGATACAACTAGAACTGGATGATGATGCATGTAATGGAAATGATGGCTCCAGGATTGCTTTCTCGCAAGGAGTCGAGGAAGTGATCTCTGGGCAATGTTACAACATGTTTGCTAAATATAAACTGCTATTCTATACTCTTCTGAATGTTGCATGATGCTTGGTGCTGCTTGAAGATGCTAGTCTTCGATAGGCTAGGCTTTCCCCTCTATTCTGGCATTTTGCAGTTTAGTCCACAGCTACTACCCATTTCTTTGATACCGATGCATTTGTAGTGTAGATCCTTACTTGCGAGTACTTTGCATGAGTACTCATGGTTACTTTGCTCCCCCTTTTCCATTCTTCTCGGATGTCACAACTAGATGGTGGAGCCCAGGAGCCAGGCACCACCTTCGATGATGACTACTACTAACCCGAGGGTGCCTACTACTACGTGGAGACCGCTGACGACCAGGAGTAGTTAGGAGGCTCCCATGGAGGAGGCCTTGCCTTTTCGATCATGTTGCTTTTGTGCCAGCCTTCTTAAGGCAAACTTGTTTAACTTATATATGTACTCAGATATTGTTGCTTCTGCTGACACGTTTGAATTGGAGCTTATGTATTCGAGCCCTCGAGGCCCCTGACTTGTAATATAAAGCTTGTATTATTTTAATTTGTGTCTAGAGTTGTGCTGTGATATCTTCTCGTGAGTCCCTGATCTTGATCGTACACATTTGCGTGTATGATTAGTGTATGATTGAATCGAGGGTGTCACAAGTTGGTATGAGAGCCGAATACCTGTAGGTAGGCCCCCTTTCCAACTCCTTGGCCGAAGTTGAATCTAGTCTTTGAAAAACTTTTACTAACATTGTTGTGTGGCTTACGGTCCCACATCACAATTGGGTGGTGTTAGGATCTTTTACTCCTCGATATTTACTTCGGGACTCTGGTCTCTCTTCTATTCGGGTTAAATATTTTGCTAACTCTAACTTTAGGTTCTCGCAACTACTTCCTCCCGGAGAGCCCTTCATTCCACATGATCGCCTGCTTCACCAGAAGATTCTAAGGATACTCTTCGATGTTTCCCGAGACCCTTGTGCCCATCGCTTTTGCAATTCTCTTCCATCAATAAATATTGATGGATAACAACATACACTTGTCATTCATACAATATTTCCCAGTTTCCCTTGTTATTACAAGTTACCACTAAATACTCTCCGTTGTTTCAAGAATCCATTCTGCTTGTTGCCTTGCAGCTACTTTTCCGCATTAATACATGTATGGATAATTCCTTGCACCTACCGAGGATTCGTTCATCCCTGGTTCTTTGTATGTTTTGCAAAATACATCGTAATACTATTCGACCTTCCGAAGATCCTCAATAGCCAATTGCTCTTGAAATTCTTGCTTGCATGCATTATGGTTAATCCCATAAGTGTAGTAATCTTATTGGCATCCTTGGTCACTATCGTTTTGAGTCCGTTGATTCAATATGTTGAGGATGCTCGCAATTCTCAGTCAGATCCAAGAATTCATCATTCTGTCTCAGGCGTCAATTTAAACATGAGTTGGATCTCAACCAATCTAATTGCCATCGATTGTACCCCTAAACCTACTTAACTTATCCATCCTTAATCAGAGCGCTTGCTTCTGATCCCTTGATTTGGAATTCATACTTCCTTTGCATTTGAACTTTGAATTAGTCAGTTGTTTCTATAATCCAATTTCGTTGCATTGTTTCTTCCTCTAATCGTGTGTCGATGCTCACATCCGCTCCATTATGGACTGTCAGATCCCAAGTTGAATTATCATCCGATGGTGACCTTTGTATACAAAAACCTTGAGAAGTTCTTTCCCTGATACATAATGCCGTTGGTAAATCCTATTATCAAATTTGGCCAACCATGCTCTACTTTCGAGTTGGTGATGTTTACTTTTGAGGCTTGTGGTATATATTTCCACGATGCCCTGATGGGTTGAATATGCCTTCCATAATCTGTGCGAAACCGAAGATTATGCGGGTTATATCTACTGGCGTTTCTTCGGATAAATTTTTCAACTCAACAACTTCTTCATAGACAAGAAGTGAATGAAAGGTTAGGCATTAAAGAAGTGGGATCAACCTTGAACCTTTGTGTTCATGCCCATGGACCCGTTGTGGAACTTATCATGGAAGCTTCTTGTAATAATAATAATCCCTTTGTTATAAGTTCATCCGGTATCCATGTTTGGTCCTTTACAGCCGTGGTTCTGACCATGGTTGTTATTATTTGATTCCATTTCTCGGACAAGTTAAAGCACTTGTTTTCTACAGATCAATACGCCCGCCCAACCTCTATTTCGATCTACCTTCGAGTATTACCCTCCGGTATCTCAAGAATATCAAAGAACTGTGTTGCTTCCTATGAGTCTTTCTCTAGTATTGCTTCTCACCGATTTCAGATTTCCCCTAGGTTCTGAGTTATTAGTCACTCGAGGACACTAATAAGTGAATTGATTCCGCACTCCGATTCAATAACTCTAAGTAACTTTCGTTGCTTACGAGTTTAATAATGCTTCAAGTCATTCCTAGCCCGATCGGCTATATCATTATCATGCTTAATTTTAACTATGCTACTTGGTCCTTATTCTGAAGCACAACTTTCGATGATGAGCTAAGCTTACGTCAATCTTCCTTGTCATATCGTTGCACCTCGAACAACAAGCTTGGTTTCGAGTTTGTGTCGTACCCGTGGTTCCAATAACCTTTTGCTTCATCATTCCTTTGAATTGATGTCATCGTCAACCGATTACATCCTCATGAAATCTCTCGACAATTGTGTCATGATCATCATCAACATTCTGAGCTCTTCCAGGTTATCAATTGAATTCATGATGAGAAATACCATCCTTGCCCCTTCGATGAATTGTTTCTTAGCCCGTGGGCCCTATCCTCATATTTTCCTTGCTGAAATTGTACGACTTAATTTATAAGTGGTTTCTGATGGATCCTTTGTGTATCGACTTACCTCTACCTGATGATCATGTCAATGCTATCCCAAAGCATGACTGTGGTACTCTGTTCATCAACAAGAACATTGGAAATGCAATGCTAAATGTTTCTTGATCAATTATATAAACACCATGGCATGAGTAACGTCAGGAGTTTCATCGCCCCTTTTTCCCAAATCGTTATCTGCTTGTTGTCTTGATGGGTATATCAATCTCTGGTTGTCCTTTGGAAGGGTATACTCTAATATTTGAGTATAAACACCTTTTCCTTTCCATTTGTCTGATTAATACAATAATCACATTTTCCTTACTATTGTTTTATTTTACCTTTCTTGTGATCTATATGATATAAGCAGTAATATTTCCCTGCTTATGTAAACACGTCGGTGTATAACTCTGTCAGTAAAACCCTGTTACTATTGTTGATGATATTTCAGTAACCACCGATGGACGAGAACTTTGCCTATTGATCCGCTTAGTTTCAACAAGGAGGAAAATAGTTCTCTTTGTCCCTCGCCCTTGGTACCAACGTTGTTGCTGACATAACTGAAGGTTATCCCCTGACATGCCTTTCTATCATGACCATGCAAGATGTCACCCCCCTTTCTACTTTTAACCCACATGGTAGGCCCATAACCCATAGTTCCATAGGATCGAAACCTGACCCTCCTGTACGTCTCTATTTCCATAAGTTACTCCTCACACTGGCTTCGTATATAATTCACGAGTCACCTTCCTAGAGATGATCCACTTTGGTATCAAACGCAATATTTATTTCATTGCTCTGAACCCCTTTCACCTTCTGTTTGGGCATCGAACGATTGTCTGCCCTTTCAAAACTTCTCGTGGTACCTTCTTACTTTGCTCTCGATATTTTCTTAAGTTTCTATTCGGGAGTTAGTTTCCGCCACCATCCCTAATGTCAACTACCAGATAAGCGACCTTATAGAGGTCCGTTCTTCCAAAGTTAACCCTTGTCCCTTCGTAAGTACGGTGAAGATTTGGAAGGAAGAACGACAACATCATCATGATACATCGATGCAGAGAAATGAGGACATCAACGAAAGGCATCAACTTCTTCGAGAAGAGCAAACAAGAATGAGAAGATCCGTTACAATTTCGTAACCAGACCTTTTCCCTTAACTCCACCTCTTAAATCTCCGGACGAGATTTCTTGTAGTGAAATAGATTTGTGACGCCCGAATAATCAAGCTACAATAATCCCCTGCTAATGATGCCAAGTCATCACTGTTACTGCTGCTAGTCTCACTTTGATTCAAAACCGATTCAAATTCAAATTTTAAAACAAAGTCAAAATTTAAAGTTTTCAAATGTCAAAACTAAAATGTTCATCATGTGGCAAATAATCCTTAACTAATTATGGTGGTGAACCAACTTTTTTATAAAGTGGTTTAATGCCCTAAACTAATTAAAGCAGTGTTTAAAATAATTATTTAAATGTTTTTTAACTTATAAAAATTCTAAAATATTTTATTTTCAACCTCAACCTAAATGTGGTAGTGGACTATTTTATTATGCTAATTTAGGAGCAAGAGTTATAATTTTTGTAAACTATTTTGCTAACTAAAATAAAAGAACACAAATTTTAAAAAAACTGTAAAGAAAAGAGAGAGGCCCACTGCCCCCTTTGGGCCTCAGCCCACCAGCTGGTCCAGCGCCTTCCCTCGCGGTCGATCCCCTCCTACCCTTTTGTTCGACCGATCGAGGCACCCCCGCTCGTCCTCGCCGGAGCCGGCGCGGCGCCCCGCGCTGCCACGTCGCCGGCGAGGGGATAAGGGCAGCCCCGATGCCTCGGGCTCCCTCCCCACTCGCCCACCCCACCCTGCTCTCCCTCTCCGCCTCTCCCTCTTCCCACCAGATCCCCTTCTTCCCCCTGGACTCGCCTCCGCCCCGGACGACGAGGTCACCGCGACCGACGCATCGCCGACCACCTCGCCGTCTCCTTTGCCTAGGACCGCGCCAGGGGCTCCTCCTCGACCTCCTCGACGCCTCCTCCAAACCAAGCGAGTCGGGACGGTCCCGCAGCACCACCCCGGTCACTTCTTCCTATGGACGCCGAGCTCGTCGCCATCGTTCGCTCCGGCAAGTCCTCCCCGGGCCTTCCCAGCAATGGAGGTGAGCCCCACTTCCTTTCCCTCACCTCCCTGCGTCGTCCCTGCCTGTAGCTGCTTCCCCCGCGCCCCTACGGGCTCCATCCTTTGCCCGCTGCTGCTGTTGCCATTGCTGGCGCCGTGCACTGCTGCTGTCGCCTCGCCGCTCGTCCACTGCCGCTTCTAGCCGTCGTTGCTGCCCTTGTACTGCTACTGCTGCCGCACACCACTGTTGTTGCTGCTCCGCGCGTGCACTCGTAGCTCCCTGGCCGCGCCCTCGCCGTCCCGGCGTAGAGATCCGCCGCTGCCGCCGCCTTTTGTCATCGCCGGCGTCGACTCAGGCCATCTCCGGCCACCCAGAGGCCACCATCCGAACAAGATCCCCAGCTTGCCAAAGGTCCCGCCTACGCGTGCATTCGTCACCGAATCAGCTGGACGGCCGTCGCCGGCGCTCGGCCTCGTCGCCGGTTACGTCGCTGACGTGGCGCGTTATTAGCGTTAAAAATGGGCCCCAGGGCCCCTGGGCACTAATTAAAAATGTCATTTTCTTAATAAAACTGTTAGTAGAACCAGGGTCACTAACATGCGGGTCCCGCTAGACCCCGCTGACCGGTCAAAGGTTGACCAGTCAACTGTTGCGTCAGCAGTTGACTGGCCCCACATGTCGGCCACCGGAACCCCTTTTCTGCCTTTTTCGATTTAGTTAATTAAAACAATTTCAAAATTTTGTGAAAACTTTGAAATTCATATAAAATAAACCACAGCTCGGATAAAAATGTTATATATATGAAAGTTACTCAGAAAAATCCAACGAATCTGAATACGCGGTCCGTTCATCTGTCACATGCCCCTAGCATGTTGAACATGGAACCGTCCCCTCTCTTTCTTTTGTCCGAAAAATACCAAACGCCGGGAAAACCTCTCCGGATGTTTTCCCTTTCTGTCTGCAACGTGTAGCACGGCGATATGTCACCCCTAGCACGGTGTATTGCTAAGTCATTCTTTGTGATGCTTTATTTGCTTTATATTTATTGTTTCTTCCCCCTCTTCTCTCCGGTAGACCCTCAGACCAATGATGCCCCTGTGACCGGCTACGTCACCGGCGACCCTTCCTTCTCAACAGATCTTCCAGGCAAGCAAACCCCCATTGATCATTCCGATATCGCCCATTCCATTCTCTCTCATGCTTGCATTAGATTTTCCTGATGTATTTGGTTGTTGCTATTCTGATGCATAGGCTGTTTTTGTTGCCTGATTTCATACCTTACCTGCTTATCCTAAACTGTTTAGTATAGGTAGGTTAGAGATCCATCAGTGACCCCCACCTTGTCCCAGTTGCCCTGCTTTATGTTCGATGACTCGATCAACATGATCGACATCCAGGCCTGACACCGCACATCACCCCCCCCCCCTTAGTTGTACCACTCTGCAGAGTTACCATCGAGTGCCGAGGGTGATACCTCGTCAGCACTTCTGATGTCAACCCAGTAGTGTAGCTATTCGGTCATGGTCATTGAGGGTGATTCCTCCTTCACCACTCCCGATAACGACCCTGTCGTGCAACCCCTCAATTGTGGACCACCGAGGGTGATTCCTCCAAGTCCACCTTGACGGTTACATCGAGTGGGAATCCATTGAGGGTGATTCCTCGGGTTTCCCCTTTGCTGTTTCGGACACACGGTTACTTTGACTTACCACAGAACCATGATGACATCGGGTCGGCCCTGTGGGGTACCCGCAAGTGATGTGAAGTTGGGTTAACCTGGAGGGTACCCGAGAGATAATTACGTGGCACGACCGGGCATTCTTAGCCCTTGCCGTAATTCCACGAGACGGGGCAACGAGGTCACACGATCGTGAGTCTCTGCTCGTTCCCGCGCACTACCAAGACACTAACGGTTTGGATATTTGATTCGAGTAGGCCTCTGGCCTTTTTTGCACTAACCACCATGCGGGAATAAGTATGGGCACTCTGCCTCGTATGTATCAGCCGAAAGCTCAATGGACATCAGCGATGGAGCGGCGGGCGTCGGGTTGGACTGCGTAAGCACCTGCCTTTTTAAGGAGGTAGCTAGGTCTGCTCACGGGTCGCGTACACAACATGCAGGAGTGCAAAGGGCGATGGGCCCAAGACCCCTGCGTGCTTAGGATGTAGACCGGCGTGCTGGCCTCTCTGATGAGCCTAGGTAGGACTACGGTGTGTTGATCGGCCGAGGCAGGTCATGACCTGATGGTGTGTCCGGCCAGAGTTGATCGAGCATGTTGGGTAAGTTGGTGCACCCCTGCAGGGAACATTGATCTATTCGAAATGCCTTGTCCATGGTAAGGGGCGTTCGGAGTTGTATCCCGATCGATACAACTAGAACTGGATGATGATGCATGTAATGGAAATGATGGCTCAGCTCAGCGCCGTTACTATGTTGGTCGCTCGGGCCTCGCTGCCGGGGCGCCGGCGCTGCTTTGGCAGCCCGGGTGCCGGTCGCACGACGTCCCACGTCGTCCGTCATCGCCGGCTTTATCCCGGACTCCACCGCCACCCTGCCTGCACCGAGCGGCGTCCCCAACCTCGCGCGCGATCGGCTTGATCACCTACTCGCCGCTGCGATCCGCCTCATCTACGCCCCGCGAACGACCTGGCCCGTCGGTTGCTCGCGCCTCCGTAGGTCCCGTGAAGATCGTCCACGAGTTCAGCGCGCCCCTCCACCGATCGAGCAACGGGCTGCCGCTGCGTCGCCCCGTTGGGCCACAGCGTCGCCGCCCAGTGGTTCTCATCGCAGCTGCATCGACTCACGTGTCGCCCTTTTGGGCCGTAGTGCCGTGATACGCGGTCCCCGCGGTTGCACCGACCCACGCGTCGCCGCTGTGTCGCCTCTTCAGGCCGTAGTGCCGCGATACGCGGTCCCGTTGCTGCTGGGTTGCCCCTTTGGGCCGTAGCGTGGCAGCCCGTGGTCCACTCCGCCGTCCCCGCACGTCGACTTCTCGTGGTATGCGCCCCGCCGCCTTCCTCGGCGTGGGAACACCATTGTCCGCGTCGTTATTCCTCACAATGTCGGGTTCCTCGCCTACTTTGAGCACCGCCGATGCCGCTCTTCTTCGGTCGCTGCCACTGCTACCTCCGTAGCCGCCAGCCGTCCACCCCCTTCATCTTCGTCTAAGCACCAGCCAGTCACCAGCATCGCCATCTACCCCGACCACTTCGTCTACTCCGACCACCGTTGGTGACATCGGCCTCGCGCCGATGGAACGCCGCAATCATCGTCGAGTTCTTCTCTGGTGGCCTCTCCGACTTCTCTGACATGGCGTATAGCTCGTGCAGATCCCCGTCTCCGCATGCCCGATGCTGGCAACACAGATACGTGCCTTCATCCACGATGTGTCCCCGGGCCTGGCTAGCCTCGTCGGCGCTTCTTAACTTTGTCTTCATCCATCTATGCATGCACGGTGCTGGCAACACCGATGCGTGCCTTCGTCTACGACGTGTACCTAGGTTTGGGACACCCGATGCGACGCCTCGTCAACACAATCCTCCTTCCGGCGCACCACTACCTCGACACCACTGCGCCCATGACTAACTCGGTGCCTCCTTGCTCCCACAACTCCACGGCAACTCCCTTGACACCGGCTACCCCGACTCAACATCGACCGCAGCATTCTTCACACGACTACCTCGACCACGGCTACACTACCCTACGCTCTCGGCTACCTCGACATCGGCACAAAGGGTTATCATCCGCTTGAGCAACTCGCCGGCTTCCTCTACAGTCAACGTGTCCGACACGCGACACCGTCCGCGACGCTCCTGCTACAACTGCGAGGGGAAGTCAGCTTGTCGGTTGCTATTCTCTCCAGTCTGACCGTCCGCGACACTCCTGTTGTTCGCAACGCTACCGCTACGACTGCGGGGATATATTTGATAGTAGAGATTGCTCGGGATTAAATAGAGTTATTTCCATCTTATTTCTAGGAGGTGTCTTGCCCTCTGAGGGAGTCCTGGACTAAGGGGTCCTCGGACAGCCGGACTATATACTTGGGCCGGACTGTTGGGCTATGAAGGTACAAGATAGAAGGCTTCATCCCATGTCCAGATGGGACTCTCCTTTGTGTGGAAGGCAAGATTGGTGATGCGGATATGTAGATTCTTTTCTCTGTAACCGACTTTGTCTAACCCTAGCCCCCTCCGGTGTCTATATAAGCTGGAGGGTTTAGTCCGTAGGACAAGAATCATAATCTCATAGGCTAGACTTCTAGGGTTTAGCCATTACGATCTCGTGGTAGATCAACTCTTGTAATACTCATATTCATCAAGATCAATCAAGCAGGAAGTAGGGTATTACCTCCATAGAGAGGGCCCAAACCTGGGTAAACATTGTGTCCCCTGCCTCCTGTTACCATTAGCCTTAAACGCACAGTTTGGGACCCCCTATCCGAGAACCGCCGGTTTTGACACCGACATTGGTGCTTTCATTGAGAGTTCCGCTGTGTCGTCGGAGATAGGCTTGATGGCTCCATCAATCATCGGCAACAACATTGTCCAGGGAGAGGTCTTCCTTCCCGGACAGATCTTCGTATTCGGCGGCTTCGCATTGCGGGCCAACTCGCTTGGCCATCTAGAGCAGATCGATAGCTACGCCCCTGGCCATCAGGTCAGATTCGGAAGCCTGAATTTTGTGGCTGATGTCCGCGGAGACTTGATCTTCGACGGATTCGAGCCCATGATGGATGTCCCCGGCCACTACGATCAACATGACCTAGATCTGTCATCGGGCCACACGCAGGATATAGCACCTGTGACCGCCCTGGCCCTAGAGCCGGAGCGGACTATGTTGTCCGAGGACGGGAAGCTTAACCCCGCCACAGAGGCCACAGACTTGGCGGCGCTCGAGCCGCACACTGACCCAGCATCGACCGAGGCTTGTGTCACCGGAACCCCAGACTCGTCACTGGACATGGATTCTGGACCGCGTGCATCCGCGTCCATTGAACCTAATTGGGCGCCGGTCTTGGAGTTCAGCTCCGCGGACATCTTTCAGCACTCGCCTCTTGGCGATGTGTTAAATTCATTGAAATCTCTCTCCTTGTCAGGGGACTCTTGGCCGAACTATGTCCGGCTTGAGTGGGAAGCGGACGACGAAGAGTTTCGTCCCCCACCCACCACCCACTTCATTGCCACTATCGAGGACTTAACCGACACGCACGATTATAGCTCCGAAGACATCGACGGTATGGACGACGATGCCGGAGAAGAGCAGGCACAAAACCTGAAGGAAATATGCCCTAGAGGCAATAATAAAGTTATTATTTATTTCCTCATATCATGATAAATGTTTATTATTCATGCTAGAATTGTATTAACCGGAAACATGATACATGTGTGAATACATAAACCAACATAACGTCACTAGTATACCTCTACTTGACTAGCTCATTAATCAAAGATGGTTATGTTTCCTAACCATAGACATGTGTTGTCATTTGATTAACAGGATCACATCGTTAGGAGAATGATGTGATTGACATGACCCATTCCGTTAGCCTAGCACTTGATCGTTTAGTTTATTGCTATTGCTTTCTTCATGACTTATACATGTTCCTGTAACTATGAGATTATGCAACACCTGTTTACCGGAGGAACACTTTGGGTGCTACCAAACGTCACAACGTAACTGGGTGATTATAAAGGAGTACTACAGGTGTCTCCGAAGGTATATGTTGGGTTGGCGTATTTCGAGATTAGGTTTTGTCACTCCGATGGTCGGAGAGGTATCTCTGGGCCCTCTCGGTAATGCACATCACTATAAGCCTTGCAAGCAATGTAGCTAATGAGTTAGTTACGGAATGATGCATTACGTAACGAGTAAAGAGACTTGCCGGTAACGAGATTGAACTAGGTATTGGATACCAACGATCGAATCTCAGGCAAGTAACATACCGATAACAAAGGGAACAACGTATGTTGTTATGCGGTTTGACCGATAAAGATCTTCGTAGAATATGTAGGAGCCAATATGGGCATCCAGGTTCCGCTATTGGTTATTGACCGAGAATAGTTCTAGGTCATGTCTACATAGTTCTCGAACCCGTAGGGTCTGCACGCTTAACGTTATGATGACAGTTTTATTATGAGTTTATAAGTTTTGATGTACCGAAGTTTGTTCGGAGTCCCGGATGTGATCACGGACATGACGAGGAGTCTTGAAATGGTCGAGACATAAAGATTGATATATTGGACGACTATATTCGGACACCGGAAGTGTTCCGGGCGTTTTCGGAGAAAACCGGAGTGCCGGAGGGTTACCAGAACCCATGGGCCTTATGGGCCTTAGTGGAGAGAGAGAGGGGCAGCCAGCATGGGCCGCGCGCCCCCTCCCCCTCTGGTCCGAATTGGACTAGGAAGGGGGGGCGGCGCCCCCCTCTTTCCCTCTCCCTCTCCCCCCTTCCTTTCCCCCTCCTAGTAGGAGTAGGAAAGAGGGAGTCCTACTCCTACTAGGAGGAGGACTCCTCCTCCTTGGCGCGCCCACAAGGGCCGGCCGGCCTCCCCCCTTGCTCCTTTATATACGGGGGCAGGGGCACCCTAGGACACACAAGTTGATCTACGTGATCGTTCCTTAGCCGTGTGCGGTGCCCCCCTCCACCATATTCCACCTCGATCGTATCGTCGCGGAGTTTAGGCGAAGCCCTGCGTCGGTAGAACATCATCATCATCACCACGCCGTCGTGCTGACGGAACTCATCCCCGACACTTTGCTGGATCGGAGTCCGGGGATCATCATCGAGCTGAACATGTGCTGAACTCGGAGGTGCCGTACGTTCGGTACATCGATCGGTCAGATCGTGAAGACGTACGACTACATCAACCGCGTTGTCATAACGCTTCCGCTTACGGTCTACGAGGGTACATGGACAATACTCTCCCCTCTCGTTGCTATGCATCACCATGATCTTGCGTGCGCATAGGAAATTTTTTGAAATTACTACGTTCCCCAACAGTGGCATCCGAGCCAGGTTTTATGCGTAGATGTCATATGCACGAGTAGAACACAAGTGAGTTGTCGGCGATACAAGTCATACTGCTTACCAGCATGTCATACTTTGGTTCGGCGGTATTGTGAGATGAAGCGGCCCGGACCGACATTACGCGTACGCTTACGCGAGACTGGTTTCACCGTTACGAGCACTTGTGCTTAAAGGTGGCTGGCGGGTGTCTGTCTCTCTCACTTTAGCTGAATCGAGTGTGGCTACGCCCGGTCCTTGCGAAGGTTAAAACAGCACTAACTTGACGAACTATCGTTGTGGTTTTGATGCGTAGGTAAGAACGGTTCTTGCTAAGCCCGTAGCAGCCACGTAAAATTTGCAACAACAAAGTAGAAGACGTCTAACTTGTTTTTGCAGGGCATGTTGTGATGTGATATGGTCAAGACGTGATGCTATATTTTATTGTATGAGATGATCATGTTTTGTAACCAAAGTTATCGGCAACTGGCAGGAGCCATATGGTTGTCGCTTTATTGTATGAAATGCAAATGCCCTGTAATTGCTTTACTTTATCACTAAGCGGTAGCGATAGTCGTAGAAGCAATAGATGGCGTAAACGACAACAAAGCTACAATGGAGATCAAGGTTCGCGCCGGTGACGATGGTGATCACGACAGTGCTTTGAAGATGGAGATCACAAGCACAAGATGATGATGGCCATATCATATCACTTATATTGATTGCATGTGATGTTTATCCTTTATGCATCTTATCTTGCTTTGATTGACGGTAGCATTTTAAGATGATCTCTCACTAAAATTATCAAGAAGTGTTCTCCCTGAGTATGCACCTTTGCGAAAGTTCTTCGTGCTGAGACACCACGTGATGATCGGGTGTGATAGGCTCTACGTTCAAATACAACGGGTGCAAAACAGTTGCATATGCGGAATACTCAGGTTAAACTTGACGAGCCTAGCATATAATAGATATGGCCTCGGAACACGGAGACCGAAAGGTAGAGCGTGAATCATATAGTAGATATGATCAACATATTGATGTTCACCATTGAAACTACTCCATCTCACGTGACGATCGGACATGGTGTAGTTGATATGGATCACGTAATCACTTAGAGGATTAGAGGGATGTCTATCTAAGTGGGAGTTCTTAAGTAATATGATTAATTGAACTTAAATTTATCATGAACTTAGTACCTGATAGTATTTTGCTCTATGTTTGTTGTAGATAGATGGCTCGTGCTGTTGTTCCGTTGAATTTTAATGCGTTCCTTGAGAAAGCAAAGTTGAAAGATGATGGTAGCAATTACACGGACTGGGTCCGTAACCTGAGGATTATCCTCATTGCTGCACAGAAGAATTACGTCCTGGAAGCACCGCTGGGTGCCAGGCCTGCTGCTGATGCAACTGACGATGTTAAGAACGTCTGGTAGAGCAAAGCTGATGACTACTTGATAGTTCAGTGTGCCATGCTTTACGGCTTAGAACCGGGTCTTCAACGACGTTTTGAACGTCATGGAGCATATGAGATGTTCCAGGAGTTGACGTTAATATTTCAAGCAAATGCCCGGATTGAGAGATATGAAGTCTCTAATAAGTTCTATAGCTGCAAGATGGAGGAGAATAGTTCTGTCAGTGAACACATACTCAAAATGTCTGGGTATAATAATCACTTGATTCAACTGGGAGTTAATCTTCCTGATGATAGTGTCATTGACAGAATTCTTCAATCACTGCCACCAAGCTACAAGAGCTTCGTGATGAACTATAATATGCAAGGGATGAACAAGACTATTCCCGAGCTCTTCGCAATGCTAAAAGCCGCGGAGGTAGAAATCAAGAAGGAGCATCAAGTGTTGATGTTAACAAGACCACCAGTTTCAAGAAAAAGGGCAAAGGGAAGAAGAAGGGGAACTTCAAGAAGAACAGCAAACAAGTTGCTGCTCAAGAGAAGAAACCCAAATCTGGACCTAAGCCTGAGACTGAGTGCTTGTACTGCAAGCAGACTGGACACTAGAAGCGGAACTGCCCCAAGTATTTGGCGGATAAGAAGGATGACAAAGTGAACAAAGGTATATGTGATATACATGTTATTGATGTGTACCTTATTAATGCTCGCAGTAGTACCTGGGTATTTGATACTGGTTCTGTTGCTAATATTTGCAACTCGAAACAGGGACTACGGATTAAGCGAAGATTGGCTAAGGACGAGGTGACGATGCGCGTGGGAAATGGTTCCAAAGTCGATGTGATCGCGGTCGGCACGCTACCTCTACATCTACCATCGGGATTAGTTTTAGACCTAAATAATTGTTATTTGGTGCCAGCATTGAGCATGAACATTATATCTGGATCTTGTTTGATGCGAGACGGTTATTCATTTAAATCAGAGAATAATGGTTGTTCTATTTATATGAGTAATATCTTTCATGGTCATGCACCCTTGAAGAGTGGTCTATTTTTGTTGAATCTCGATAGTAGTGATACACATATTCATAGTGTTGAAACCAAAAGATGCAGAGTTGATAATGATAGTGCAACTTATTTGTGGCACTGTCGTTTAGGTCATATCGGTGTAAAGCGCATGAAGAAACTCCATACTGATGGGCTTTTGGAATCACTTGATTATGAATCACTTGGTACTTGCGAACCGTGCCTCATGGGCAAGATGACTAAAACGCCGTTCTCCGGAACTATGGAGCGAGCAACTAATTTGTTGGAAATCATACATACTGATGTTTGTGGTCCAATGAATGTTGAGGCTCGCGGCGGGTATCGTTATTTTCTCACCTTCAAAGATGATTTGAGCAGATATGGGTATATCTACTTAATGAAACACAAGTCTGAAACATTTGAAAAGTTCAAAGAATTTCAGAGTGAAGTGGAAAATCATCGTAACAAGAAAATAAAATTTCTACGATCTGATCGTGGAGGAGAATATTTGAGTTATGAGTTTGGTCTACATTTGAAACAATGCGGAATAGTTTCGCAACTCACGCCACCCGGAACACCACAACGAAATGGTGTGTCCGAACGTCGTAATCGTACTTTACTAGATATGGTGCGATCTATGATGTCTCTTACTGATTTACCGCTATTGTTTTGGGGTTATGCTTTAGAGACGACCGCATTCACGTTAAATAGGGCACCATCAAAATCCGTTGAGACGACGCCTCATGAACTGTGGTTTGGCAAGAAACCAAAGTTGTCGTTTCTTAAAGTTTGGGGCTGCGATGCTTATGTGAAGAAACTTCAACCAAATAAGCTTGAACCCAAATCGGAGAAATGTGTCTTCATAGGATACCCAAAAGAAACTGTTAGGTACACCTTCTATCACAGATCTAAGGGCAAGATTTTCGTTGCTAAATTCGGATCCTTTCTAGAGAAGGAGTTTCTCTCGAAAAAAGTGAGTGGGAGGAAAGTAGAACTTGATGAGGTAAATGTACCTGCTCCCTTATTGGAAAGTAGTTCATCACAAGAACCGGTTCCTGTGACAACTACACCAATTAGTGAGGAAGCTAATGATATTGATCATGAAACTTCAGATCAAGTTTCTACTGAACCTCGTAGGTCTACCAGAGTAAGATCCGCACCAGAGTGGTACGGTAATCCTATTCTAGAAGTCATGTTACTTGACCATGATGAACCTACGAACTATGAGGAAGCGATGATGAGCCCAGATTCCGCAAAATGGCTAGAGGTCATGAAATCTGAGATGGGATCCATGCATGAGAACAAAGTATGGACTTTGGTTGACTTGCCCGATGATTGGCAAGCCATTGAGAATAAATGGATCTTTAAGAAGAAGACTGACGCTGATGGTAATGTAACTGTCTATAAAGCTCGACTTGTTGCGAAAGGTTTTCGACAAGTTCAAGGGGTTGACTATGATGAGACTTTCTCACCCGTAGCGATGCTTATGTCTGTCCGAATCATGTTAGCAATTGCCGCATTTTATGATTATAAACTTTGGCAAATGGATGTCAAAACCACTGTTCAAAAAATCGTCCGAGTAGCCAATTAATCCTCCGATTAATCGCTACTCGGCCATCCACCTTGTAAATTATATGTAATCGGCAGTGTTAATCGGCCTGGGCATCAATCGGCCGATTAATCATCTGACAACCGATTAATCCACCACAGACCGATTATTCACCGGGCTCTCAGGGGGCATACTGTAAAAAAAATATTAGCCTCCACAATCCTCATCTGTGGCCCGTGGGGGTTAGGTTTGGCAGAACTCACCACCCCGCGCCGCCGCCTGCACTACCCATCGAGCGTCGCCACCGTCCCCTGCCGCCGGCCAACAGCGTGGCCGGCCCTCCCTCTCCCACCTCTCCTCGCAGGCTCCTCTTCCTCCTGCATCTACCCCGCCCCCGCTTCCTACCCCGCGCCGCCGCCGCCTGCATTACCTACCCAGCACCGCCGGCCAACAGCATGGTCGGCCCTCCCTCTCCCGCCTCTCCTCGCCAGCTCCCCTCCTCCCGCATCTACCCCGTCTCCTCATCTCACCCGTTCCTCTGTCGCCTCTCATCGCTGCCTGCACCCGTCGTTCCCCTGCCGCCGGCAAACGGCAGCCCTTCCTCTCCAGACTCTCCTGGCCGCCTCCCCCTCCTCCTGCATATACCTTGTCCCCCATCCTCACCCGTGGATGTGGCAAAAAAGCAGGTGGCTCACCTCCCTCTCCGGCCTATCCTTGCTGCCTCCTCACGCCGTCGACCAGGGGAGCAGCAAGCAGGTGGCCTCCCGTCCCTCCCCGGCCTCTCCTTCCTGCCTCTTCACGCCCGCGACCAGGTTGGAGGAGAGGGGGCAGTAGCACAGCAGCATAGCAGCGAGCACAGGTTGCTGCCTATTCAGTCTTCATGTTTTGTTGTTTCATGTTGGAGGAGAAGGGGGAGCAGTACAGCAAGAACAACAACACTTTTGCAAGAAGCCAAGAACTATAATTATTTGTGTTTTATGGCTGTTGTGAACTGTTACTTGTGGACCTTGCTATGTCATACTATCATACATACTTGTGGACCTTGTTATGTTATGCAAATTCAAGAACTATGATAATTATTGTTGCCATTGTTGTCATACACACGTACACTCATACAACAGTTTTTTTTGAACTCACATGTCACATATGACCTCGGATCAAAATAATCGAAACATAAAAGTTGTTCGCCTTGCCGATATGAATAACTTTAATGTTGATTTTTTCTTTCATATTGGGTACTTGTTCGTCTGAGGTCATTTAAATTAATTTTTTGCATGGCCAAAATCTGGTCTCAACACTGAGATTCTGAGATTTATAAAAAAAAATTGACCGATTAATGCTCAACCGATTAATTCCGATTAATTGGCCGATTCACGATTAATCCCTACTCCCTAGCTGACCGAGCAGTTACCGATTACCGATTTCCCGAACATTGGTCAAAACTGCATTCTTGAATGGATTTCTGGAAGAAGAGTTGTATATGATGCAACCAGAAGGTTTTGTTGATCCAAAAGGTGCTAACAAAGTGTGCAAACTCCAGCGATCCATTTATGAACTGGTGCAAGCATCTCGGAGTTGGAATAAACGCTTTGATAGTGTGATCAAAGCATATGGTTTTATACAGACTTTTGGAGAAGCCTGTATTTACAAGAAAGTGAGTGGGAGCTCTGTAGCATTTCTGATATTATATGTAGATGACATATTATTAATTGGAAATGATATAGAATTTCTGGATAGCATAAAGGGATACTTGAATAAAAGTTTTTCAATGAAATACCTCGGTGAAGCTACTTACATATTGGGCATCAAGATTTATAGAGATAGATCAAGACGCCTAATTGGACTTTCACAAAGCACATACCTTGATAAATTTTTGAAAAGGTTCAAAATGGATCAGGCAAAGAAAGGGTTCTTGCCCGTGCTACAAGGTGTGAAATTGAGTCAGACTCAATGCCCGACCACAGCAGAAGATAGAGAGAAAATGAAAGATGTTCCCTATGCTTCAGCCATAGGCTCTATCATGTATGCAATGCTGTGTACCAGACCTGACGTATGCTTAGCAATAAGCTTGGCAGGAAGGTACCAAAGTAATCCAGGAGTGGATCACTGCTGTCAAGAACATCCTGAAATACCTGAAAAGGACTAAGGATATGTTTATCGTATATGGAGGTGACAAAGAGCTAGTCGTAAATGGTTACGTCGATGCAAGCTTTGACACTGATTCGGACGATTCTAAATCGCAAACCGGATACGTGTTTTTATTAAACGGTGGAGCTGTAAGTTGGTGCAGTTCTAAACAAAGCGTCATGGCGGGATCTACATGTGAAGCGGAGTACATAGCTGCTTCGGAAGCAGCAAATGAAGGAGTCTGGATGAAGGAGTTCATTTCCGATCTAGGTGTCATACCTAGTGCATCGGGACCAATGAAGATCTTATGTGACAATACTGGTGCAATTGCCTTGGCAAAGGAATCCAGATTTCACAAGAGGACCAAGCACATCAAGAGACGCTTCAATTCCATGCGGGGTCCAAGTCCAGGTGGGAGACATAGAGATTTGCAAGATACATACGGATCTGAATGTTGCAGACCCATTGACTAAGCCTCTTCCACGAGCAAAACATGATCAGCACCAAGACTCCATGGGTGTTAGAATCATTACTGTGTAATCTAGATTATTGACTCTAGTGCAAGTGGGAGACTGAAGGAAATATGCCCTAGAGGCAATAATAAAGTTATTATTTATTTCCTCATATCATGATAAATGTTTATTATTCATGCTAGAACTGTATTAACCGGAAACATGATACATGTGTGAATACATAAACCAACATAACGTCACTAGTATGCCTCTACTTGACTAGCTCATTAATCAAAGATGGTTATGTTTCCTAACCATAGACATGTGTTGTCATTTGATTAACAAGATCACATCATTAGGAGAATGATGTGATTGACATGACCCATTCTGTTAGCCTAGCACTTGATCGTTTAGTATATTGCTATTGCTTTCTTCATGACTTGTACATGTTCCTGTAACTATGAGATTATGCAACTCCCGTTTATCGGAGGAACACTTTGGGTGCTACCAAACGTCACAACGTAACTGGGTGATTATAAAGGAGTACTACAGGTGTCTCCGAAGGTACATGTTGGGTTGGCGTATTTCGAGATTAGGTTTTGTCACTCCGATGGTCGGAGAGGTATCTCTGGGCCCTCTCGGTAATGCACATCACTATAAGCCTTGCAAGCAATGTAGCTAATGAGTTAGTTACGGAATGATGCATTACGTAACAAGTAAAGAGACTTGCCGGTAACGAGATTGAACTAGGTATTGGATACCGACGATCAAATCTCGGGCAAGTAACATACCGATGACAAAGGGAACAACGTATGTTGTTATGCGGTTTGATCGATAAAGATCTTCGTAGAATATGTAGGAGCCAATATGGGCATCCAGGTTCCGCTATTGGTTATTGACCGAGAATAGTTCTAGGTCATGTCTACATAGTTCTCGAACCCGTAGGGTCCGCACGCTTAACGTTACGATGACAGTTTTATTATGAGTTTATAAGTTTGATGTACCGAAGTTTGTTCGGAGTCCCGGATGTGATGACAGACATGACGAGGAGTCTCGAAATGGTCGAGACATAAAGATTGATATATTGGATGACTATATTCGGACACCGGAAGTGTTCTGGGCGTTTTCGGAGAAAACCGGAGTGCCGGAGGGTTACCGGAACCCCCCCCCCCCCCAGAGAAGTAATGGGCCTTATCGGCCTTAGTGGAGAGAGAGAGAGGGGCAGCCAGCATGGGCCGCGCGCCCCCTCCCCCTCTGGTCCGAATTGGACTAGGAAGGGGGCGGCGCCCCCCTCTTTCCCTCTCCCTCTCCCCCTTCCTTTCCCCCTCCTAGTAGGAGTAGGAAAGAGGGAGTCCTACTCCTACTAGGAGGAGGACTCCTCCTTGGCGCGCCCACAAGGGCCGGCCGGCCTACCCCCTTGCTCCTTTATATACGGGGGCAGGGGGCACCCTAGGACACACAAGTTGATCTACGTCATCGTTCCTTAGCCGTGTGCGGTGCCCCCCTCCACCATATTCCACCTCGGTCATATCGTCGCGGAGTTTAGGCGAAGCCCTGCGCCGGTAGAACATCATCATCGCCACCACGCCGTCGTGCCGACGGAACTCATCCCCGACACTTTGCTGGATCGGAGTCCGGGGATCGTCATGGAGCTGAACGTGTGCTGAACTCGGAGGTGCCGTACGTTCGGTACTTGGATCGGTCGGATCGTGAAGACGTACGACTACATCAACCGCATTGTCATAACGCTTCCGCTTACGGTCTACGAGGGTACGTGGACAATACTCTCCCCTCTCGTTGCTATGCATCACCATGATCTTGCGTGTGCGTAGGAATTTTTTTGAAATTACTACGTTCCCCAACAAAAACCACCACCTTTAGGGCAGTGGACAGCTACATCGTCATACGATATATACATGGTGGACACACCAAAGGAGAATGAGGCCGGCGGCGATAACAGCAAGCCTGTCGATGAACCTCCTAAACGTCGGCGTCCCAAACGCCAACCTCGATCCGGCAAAAAGAAAAATAGCAACATTGTCACGAACGATGATGGAAATTTGAACCAAGCCGAAGACCCCGCAGACCCAGCGTTGGAGCAGGACGTACGAGAGGACGGCAAACACAACCCGGAGATGCTGTCCGATCACAGTGATGCCGAAGATAGCAATTACCAACCTGTCTCTAAAGAGGAGACCAGCCTGGGCGACGACGAGTTCGTCATCACAGAAGAACCATTAGAACTAGAACGCCTCCACCAAAGGCTTATCGCCACTGCGAGGAGTCTAAAGAAGCAGAAGCAGCGTCTTAAAGCCGCACAGGATACGCTCAACAACAAATGGAATGAAGTGCTAGACGCCGAGGAAAAATACGGCGGTAATCGCCAGACAAAGAGCTATCCTAAACGTAAGCTGCTGCTTGAATTCGACGACGAGGCTATTGTGCCTATACCGCCAAAAAACAATATGGCCGACTCGCCGGACCGACCACCTCGCGGTCGCGACAGAGCGGCCAACAACGCCAAACACAAGCCCACGCCCCCTCCCCGCAAAGGAAGGAAGGCTGCGGCCCAGGACGAGAAACACGATTTACGTGAGGACCTGGACAAAAAAAGCTGGCAAAACCAGGTCCATCTATGGATCCAGGGAATGTGCCTCCACACAGGATCACCATTATCAAACAAAACATGCCGGCCATTTGCCAGTTGGGAACCAATACCGAACACTACAACCGTCGGACCCAATCCACGACATAGCCAGATACAGGGGTGCCGCACACCCCCTGTGCTTCACTGATGAGGTGCTGGAATACGATTTTCCAGAGGGGCTCAAACCCGTAAACATCGAGGCGTATGATGGAATGACGGACCCTGCGGTTTGGATAGAAGACTTTATTCTTCATATCCACATGGCCCGCGGAGATGACCTCCACGCCATCAAATATTTACCCCTCAAGCTAAAAGGACCAGCTCGGCACTGGCTAAAAAGCCTCCCTGATAATTCTATAGGAAGCTGGGAGGAACTTGAGGATGCTTTTCGGGCCAATTTCCAAGGGACCTATGTCCGGCCCCGGATGCAGACGATCTAAGTCACATAAACCAGCAACCCGGAGAATCAGCCTGTAAGCTTTGGAACCGGTTTCTCACTAAGAAGAACCTAATCGTCGACTGTCCGGACACCGAAGCCTTAGCGGCCTTCAAACACAGTGTCCAGGACGAATGGCTAGCCAGACACCTCGGCCAGGAAAAGCGAAGGACAATGGTCGCCTTAACTACACTCATGACCCGCTTTTGCACGGGCGAAGACGGCTGGTTAGCCCGTAGTGGCACCAGCGACCCCGGCACATCCGAAGTCAGGGACGGTAATGGAAAACCATGACGCAACAAAAATAAACGTCGAAATAAGGAAGAAAGCACAGACAATACAGCGGTAAACGTTGGATTTCGGGGCTCCAGGCCCGGTCAACGGGCTCTCTAACATTGGGCGTGGAAGCCCGCTGCACGGGCTCTCTAACATTGGATGCTGTATTCGGCTCGCCGGGCAACTTTCAAAACGAGGAACTAATCTTCAACATTGCTCCGTTCCGAAGTGGCTATCATGCACTACTCAAAAGAACGGCCTTCGCCTGTTTCAATGCAGTCCCGCATTATGGTTATCTAAAACTCAAAATGCCTGGACCTCGTGGCGTCATCACGGTCAGTGGAAATATGGAACGTTCCCTTCGCACAGAGGAATACATGGCAGATCTAGTAGTCGAAGCGCAAAGCGGCCTATTCAAGCCGAACAACTCACCGGTCATTAAGACCACAGACACAGCTAAACGTGTCTGGCGCACACCTCAGTGCGGTATCTCAGATAAACCTGAGCTCGATTAGCAGCTGCGCCCCCATCGACCACCCCATAAGGAGATATACTCAAAATTCCTTGGGCGGCTTTGGGGGCACTCTGCACACAAAAGGTCCATAGTTCGGCTTGACCCTATTTGGACCCTAGAAGTTATCCTTCACGGTTCATTAAAACGAACCAGCTTTACTTATGGCCACACCAGAATTCTTCTACCTGGTTTTTTCCTTCCTTTTTACATATGGCCATCATACTATACCCTTCAAGGACACTTCACAACAGAGATAAAGGCGCAGACGTGCAGCAGGGCCCCGCAATAAGGTTTCTTTTTTTAGATTAAGACCCTGCGTAAACCTTTTTTATCTCTTGTTGTTTCATACTTTCCTGGCATGTAAAATGTCCAAGAAATATACTGACACCATCTGTAAACATACGGCTCGCCGTACTAAAGTGGATGTTATAGAAGCAGCCCGGTTCGTACTATGTTTTGAGATTTATGCTCTCACCACCCGCGCCCTTCCCCCACGTCGGATCGCCACATGTGCCTTGATACCATGGGTTCATCACCAGGGGCTGTATTCAGCCCGGTGTATATTGTAAAGTCCGAACACCTATAGGGAGTGTTCGGTGTCGCGAGTTTGGCCTTATATGCAATAGCTCCGAATCATGTCTTTGGTCAATAGTTGGGTTGCCCGGCTCCTGTGCTTGCTAGCTTACGTTCCGCTATATCGACTAGGGTAGTAAAGGGAGAACTACTACGATTGTGTCCCGGCTGGCCCGGATGAGCACCTCAGTAGAGAAAGCCGAAAACTGACTATCATGATGCGGCGAGAGCTGGTCAACCACTCGATGACTCATCAGAATCTTCGCGATCCCCTCTGTGTTAAACGAATGACCGTTATTCTAGTCACATATGTAATTGCACCGTATTCGGATAACCGCGGACATACCAGGGGCTATATAGTAGCCCCACCGTCAAACTCCTATGGCTAAGTGAAAGTGTTAAAGCTCTATAGTCCGATTGCCTCATTCGCCGCACTAACACCTCCTTAACGGACCAAGACGTTGGGTCAAGTGAGATCAAGTGCTTTTCCGAACACCTCGGCATTATACGCAAGGGGGCTGAAGCCGACGACTGCAAACTTTCAGATTGAATACGTATACAAAAAGACGGCCGCACAGGAGGCACTAAAAAATATCGGGCAAAAAGTATAAAGACATAGCCTTAAATGTATCATAATATTGCTATTACAATCTTGATACACCTCACTCGAACATAATATTTTTCGAGCACTGACCCTCTATTAAGCGGGCACCTTCTAGGACATCTTCAAAGTAATGTTCTGGCATGTTAAGGTCCTTGCCTTCGGGCGGACTCTGCGCTGCAATATTGGTGGCCGTCATATTCGCCCAGTATATCTTGACACGGGCAAGGGCCATCCGTGCACCTTCTATGCATGTTGATCACTTCACAGCGTTGATACGCGGCACCGCATTAACAAGCCACTGCACCAAACCGAAATAACTATCCGGAATGGGCTCAGTTGGCCACAGCCGGGCTATGACGTCCTTCATGGCAGTGCAGGACATCCGGTGGAGCTCGGCCCATTGGGCCATCTGCTCGTTCAACGGTGGACGCTTCAGCGTGTCAAATTGCGATCAAAACAGCTTTTCCGTTGCATGTCCTTCTTGCGCATGGAAATACTGATTCGCATCGGCGGCACTCTTCGGTAGGTCCATAAAGGGGTTCGGAGAACTCCACCGTTGATTCAGCGGTGCATACTTCGGATCGCCAAACTTAGTTTGCACTAAAAAGGGCTTACCAGCCGCGATCTCCCTAGCTTGTTGGATCTCCTCCCGAGCTGCTCTAGACTCAGACTGGGCTTCCTTCGCATCTTGTAAGGCCTTGACCAGTTCGGCCGCTTGGGCCTTGTTATCTTTCTCAAGATCTTGGCATCAGCTAGTGACATTCTTCAACTCAAGTGCCATGTTGGATACCCTCTCCTCGCACTGACGCCGAGCGGTCTGCTCCACTTTTAATCTGGCGGTTGCCTTTTCGGCAGCCGCATTATGTAACGCCCCGGATGTAACTTTCCATATTTGTAACTCCAACTCTTGCCATTTTTGGCTATGTGCTATGGTATTCCCTCCGTGGTTGGGTTTTGTCTTTTGTTTTGCATTTTGTTCATGCCATGCATCTCATATCATGTCATCATGTGCATCTCATTTGCATACGTGTTCGTCCCATGCATCCGAGCATTTTCCCCGTTGTCCGTTTTGCATTCCGACGCTCCCACATGCACCGGCGCACCCCTCTTGTCTCTTTGTCGTGAGAGGGTGTTAAACGTTCTCGGAATGGACCGAGGCTTGCCAAGTGGCCTTGGTACACCACCGGTACACCACCTGTCAAGTTTCGTGCCATTTGGAGGTCGTTTGATACTCCAACGGTTAACCGGGTAACCGCATAGGCCTCTTTTGGGTTGCAGCCCAACACCCCTCCAAACAGCCCAAAAACCCATCTAAGTCACTTCCATGCTCTCCGTCGTCGGATCACAATCGGATGGGCGAAAACCTCACTCCATTTGGAGCCTCCTAGCTCCCTCTACCTATAAATTAGTGCACCCCTCTGAATTTTCGGATCACTCCACCCCTAACCCTAGAAAAAATCCCCTCTCCGCGCACCGGACATCGTCCGCCAGCGCCGGACACGTCCGCCGCCGACCGCGCGGCCAATCAGCGGCCGCCACGTGCCCGGGCCGGTCCCCAGATCGCCACCGACCCGGCGGGCCCGCAAGGCCCGTGCGGGGCCCCCCGCGGCCCGTTCGCCACCCCGCCGCCGAGCCCCTCCGCCTCGCCGCCGCCGCGCGCCCAGGCCGCCGTCGTCCTCTACCTGCCGCCGGCGCCGCCCGGTCCCGCCTCCGACCGCGTCGCCTCCGACCGCGCCCGTTCACCGCTGCCGCCGCCAACGCCATCTCCGGCGCCCCCTCGCCGGAGGACGCCCAGATCCGGCCGGCCCGGCTCCTCTCCGGTCGTCCTCCTCCGGCCCCGAGCTCCATCTCCAGTCGACGAACCTCGAAGCCCGCGCCCGGATCCAGATCCACCCCTCGGTTGACTTTTCTTCTCCCCCGAATTTCGTCTAAGTCTTTTTTGTGATAAATTTTGTTGCATGTTCATCGTCGCACAACTTTGCACCCGTGGCTCCGTTTTGGGCGTGTAACATACCAAATTGTTCGTCTCAATGAGTACATCATTTCATCTCATTGCACCATTTTCATTTCGGCTCATATTAATGCCCGAAATGCTGTTGGAAGAGGGCTATGTGATGTTAGTTTCTGTTTCTTAACAGAACATGCAATTTTGTCATTTTTACCATGATTGATGTGTGCATCTTATGAACTTGAGCCCTACATGTGTTTTGAACTATGCCATGCCAGCTTTACAGGGGTGTATGCCATGTATTTTTGTGATCTCTGTGGTGACTAGCACAAGCATGCAAACTAGGGATCATAATGTTGCTGATTTCAGGGACTTAGTATTTTCACCAAGTCATGTCCTGCTATTATTTTTATGCCATGTGTTCATGTTGTTACAGAGAGATCTATGCCCATTTTGAGCATGATCAGTAAGGGTGTTTTGAACATATGTATGTGCTCTATCCATCCATGCCTTTGTTGGCAATTATGGAGTAGTCTAGCATGTCATTTTTGTGCTCTACTTTTGCTACAAAATGTTTCCTGGCAGATTGTTTACATGATATTCAATTTTTACAAGGTTGTTGTAGTTGATCCTTGTATGCTATGATGTTGTTCTTGCCATGTATAGCTTCTATGCCATGTCTTATTGATGGGTGTATGCTTAGTTTATCATGAAATGCTCTGTAGTGAGTGCGTCGAGCTCACGAACATGCCTACTTGTTATCTGTTTTTGCCATGTCCAGTTTTTCTGCCAAGTCTGAGACCTGTAATGAAACTTGCTATGTTTACATGGGTGCCATCATTTCTTCTGGTCCTTTTTGGCTGATGGTCAGTAAGGAACATTTGATCTATGCTTTGAGTAGATTCCTGCCATGTCTTGTTTTGCTATTATAAGTTCTTGTAGCTTGTTGTTTGCTTGCTCTAAACATGCCTTCCTGATGTTAATTTCTGGCATATTAGTGTTTTCACTAAGTCTGTGAACCTGTTATGTTTTGCACTTTTCCCATACTTGTTTGAACCTATTATGGTGTGATTTAGCCGTAGCTCAGTGTTCCTCTTTTGTCAAGCATCTCCTGTAGATCACTGTCATATGCTTTGTTGTTATGTTGGGGTGTTGTAGCATAGTTTATTGGTGTGTGCTAAGTAGCATCGTGCTGTTAATCGCAGATTTGTGCCATTATTGTTTTGCTTGCCATTTGCAAACCGTGCATCCGTTTCCGGTGATCTTCATATCGATTTCAACCGAAATCATCTCATCTTTCCAGCGGCATACTTGGTTTGCCAAGTTGATGCCTTGTTCATCATTTTCCTTCCGGAGCACACATATGCATTGCATATCACATCTCGCATATCATGTCATGTATTGCATCATATTGCTTGTGCATTGCTCCATGTTTGATTGTGGTTCCATTGCTTGTGTTCTTGCTTTGGGTAGAGCCGGGAGACGAGTACGTAAACGAGGAACCTGTTGAGAACGCTTACGAGGATCAAGCCTTCGACAACTCTGAGAACCTTGCAGGCAAGATGACCATACCCTTGAAATCACTTCTATCTTTGCTTGCTAGATGCTCGCTCTTTTGCTATGCCTATGCTACGTTACCTACCACTTGCTATATCATGCCACCCATATTGCCATGTCAAACCTTTAACCATCCTTTCCTAGCAAACCGTTGTTTGGCTATGTCACCGCTTTTGCTCAGCCCCTCTTATAGCGTTGCTAGTTGCAGGTGAAGATGAAGTTTGTTCCTTGTTGGAACATAGATATTTTGGGATATCACAATATCTCCTGTTTAATTAATGCACCTTATATACTTGGTAAAGGGTGGAAGGCTCGGCCTTATGCCTGGTGTCTTGTTCCACTCTTGCCGCCCTAGTTTCTGTCATACCGGTGTTATGTACCTTGATTTTGCGTTCCTTACGCGGTTGGGTGATTTATGGGACCCCCTTGACAGTTCACTTTGAATAAAACTCCTCCAGCAAGGCCCAACCTTGGTTTTACCATTTGCCACCTATACCTTTTTCCCTTGGGTTTTCGCGAGCCCGAGGGTCATCTTTATTTTAGCCCCCCCCCCCCCCCCCGGGGCCAGTGCTCCTTCGAGTGTTGGTCCGAACTGAGCTGCCTACGGGGCCACCTCGGGGAAACTCGAAGTCTAGTTTTACTCGTAGCTAGTCTCATCCGGTGTTGCCCTGAGAACGAGATATATCCAGCTCCTATCGGGATTTGTCGGCACATCGGGCGGCTTTGCTGGTCTAGTTTTACCATTGTCGAAAAGTCATGCGAACCGGGATTCCGAGACTGATCGGGTCTTCCCGGGAGAAGGTATATCCTTCGTTGACCGTGAGAGCTTATGATGGGCTAAGTTGGGACACCCCTGCAGGGTATTATCTTTCGAAAGCCGTGCCCGCGGTTATGAGGCAGATGGGAATTTGTTAATGCCCGGTTGTAGAAAACCCGAAGTTGACCTTAATTAAAATACATCAACCGCGTGTGTAACCGTGATGGTCTCTTCTCGGCGGAGTCCGGGAAGTGAACACGGTGTTGGAGTTATGTTTGGCGTAGGTTGCTCTAGGATCACTTCTTGATCACTACTAGCTTCACGACCGTGCCTTGCTTCTCTTCTCGCTCTCTTTTGCGAATGTAGCCACCATATATGCTAGTCGCTTGCTGCAGCTCCACCTCACAACTCTGTCCTACCTATAAGCTTAAATAGTCTTGATCTCGCGGGTGTGAGATTGCTGAGTCCCCGTGGCTCACAGATTCTACCAAAACAGATGCAGGTACCGATGATACCAGCGCAAGTGGCGCAATCGAGCTCAAGTGGGAGTTTGACGAGGACCGTGGTCGTTACTATGTTTCATTTCCAGACGATTAGTAGTGGAGCCCAGTTGGGACGATCGGGGATCTATGTGGCATTTGGGGTAGTCTTCTTTTATTTTGGTTCCGTAGTCGGACCTTGAGTGTAATCTGAATGATGGATGTTTATTTATGTATTGTGTGAAGTGGCGACTGTAAGCCAACTATGTATCTCTTTCCCTTATGTATTACATGGGTTGTGTGAAGATTACCTCACTTGCGACATTGCTTTCAGTGCGGTTATGCCTCTAAGTCATGCTTCGACACGTGGGAGATATAGCCGCATCGAGGGTGTTACAAGTTAGTATCAGTTGATGCAAGAGCGTAACCAAGGCCAAGGCAACCAAGGGAATCAAGGTCAAGGGCAGTTCAACCATCAGCCTCAGTTTCCTACCCTCAACCAGTTCCTTGCAAATCAGCCAAAGTCTTTCAGCTACTGTGCCGAGGCCACAGACGCCGACGATTGGCTCGTGGATATCAACAAGCATTTCGAATGCAGCAATGTCAGGCCTGAGGACTACGTCAAGTTCGCTTCTTTTCAACTCAACGATCAAGCAGCTGATTGGTTCCAGCAATATAAGGATTCCAGAGGAGGTCGAGTGATTACTTGGACTGATTTCTGTCGGGACTTTAAAGCTCACCACATTCCTACCAGTGTTGTTGAGAGCAAGCGTGAGGAGTTCCGCAATCTCAAGCAAGGCAACATGTCAGTGTACGAATACAACAAGCAGTTTCAGAAACTTGCTCGCTTCGCTAAACAAGACGTTCCTGATGAAAAGAGTATGATCTATCAATTCAGAGGTGGCCTTAGAGAGGATCTGCAGTTAGCTCTCGTTCTTGTTGAGCCTACTCAGTTTGATCAATTCTACAATATGGCCCTCAAGCAAGAAGGTGCTCAGCTCAAGTGTGAGGCTTCTAAGAAGAGAATCAGGGATGCAGTTCAGTCTTCTTCTTCCTCTCAAGTGGCAGCTAAGCAGCAAAAGTTCTACCTTCCTCCTCCTCCGTTTCGTTAGCCTTACCAGCAGAAGAACTTAGGTGGTCGTGGATCTTCCCACCCACCCAACCCAGGTTATCAGAACAAGTCTCAGCCTCAAGCTCCAAGGTCAAATGCTCCTTATCACCGCCCGCTCTCAGAGGTGACTTGCAACAAGTGCCAGCAGAAAGGTCACTATGCGAACAAATGCTTCAACCAAAGGCGCCTTCCTCCACCTCCTCCTGTGAGGTCTTCAAGCAATGCAGTGGTCAAGCATAATCCCAAGTCTGCAAAGGTGAACATGATGAATGTAGCGCAAGCAGAGGATTCTTCTGACGTGATAATGGGTAATCTTCCAGTTAATGATATTCCTGCAAAAGTCTTATTTGATACCGGTGCATCGCATTCTTTCATGTCATATCCTTTTTGCATCGAAGCACAGTTTTGACACAGAGGAATTACCTAAAGCTATGCAAGTTATTTCTCCCGCTAAGCACTTGAGCTCTAGCATGATGGTTCCGAATGTCCGTACCAAGATGGGCGACTATAGATTTCTGTCTTCTCCAATTGTCCTTGGTGACTCGGACATCGATCTAATTCTCAGGATGGACTGGCTTTCTAAGCACAAGGCTCAGCTTGATTGTGCTGCCAGGGAAATTCAATTGACACACTCTTCTGAGGATGTTATCATCTGTGCCGCTCGTGATGAAACTATTCGGTTGTTTTCTCTCAATGAGAAGGGCGAGCTACACGCAATCTCTCAAATTCCAGTCGTTTGTGAGTACCAAGATGTCTTTCCAGAAGAGCTTCCGGGTATGCCTCCGCATCGGCCAGTCGAATTCGTTATCGATCTTGAGCCTGGCACTGAACCCGTTTGCAAGCGTCCTTACAAGCTTGGACCTGAAGAACTGAAGGAATTGAAGAAACAGCTCGATGAACAAGAGCGTCTGGGTTTGATCAGACCGAGTTCATCTCCATGGGGATGTGGAGTTCTTTTTGTCCAGAAGAAGGATGGCACGGACCGACTGTGCGTCGATTACCGTCCATTGAACAAGAAGACAATCAAGAACAAGTATCCACTTCCCAACATCAATGAGCTATTCGAGCAACTCAAAGGTGCTAAAGTATTCTCCAAGCTTGACCTCCGTATGGGTTATCATCAGATTCGCATTCGTGAACAAGATATTCCCAAGACAGCATTCAGAACAAGCTATGGTTCTTATGAATATACTGTCATGTCTTTCGGCCTTGTCAATGCTCCTCCAACATTCTCTCGAATGATGAACTTTATCTTCAACCCCTACACCAATGATTTCGTCTTGGTGTATCTCGATGATATTTTGGTCTTCTCCAAGAACAAGCAGGATCATGCCAAACATTTGCGATTGGTGCTCGACAAGCTCAGAGAGCATCAATTCTATGCGAAGTTTTCCAAATGTGAGTTCTGGCTTGATGAAGTTCTTTATCTTGGTCACATCATCTCCGCCAAAGGCATCACTGTTAATCCCGAGAAGGTGTCTTCAATTGTGAATTGGGAACCTCCTTAGAATGTCAAGCAGCTCCGCAGTTTTCTCGGTCTTGCAAGCTATTGCCGAAGATTCGTTGAGAACTTCTCTAAGATTGCAAAGCCTCTTTCCAACCTCCTCCAGAAGCATGTCAAGTATGTCTGGACGCCTGAGTGTGATGTCGCTTTCAACACCCTCAAAGAGAAACTCGTCACAGCTCCTGTCTTGACTCCTCCTGATGAATCCAAACCATTCGAGGTATTCTGTGATGCTTCTCTTCAAGGTCTCGGTGCTGTGTTAATGCAAGAGAAGAAAGTTGTGGCCTATACCTCTCGTCAGTTGAAGCCCAACGAAAAGAACTACCCCACTCATGATCTTGAGTTGGCGGCAGTTGTCCATGCATTGATAACATGGAGACATCTCTTGTTGGGAAGGAAAGTGGACATTTTCACCGATCACAAGAGTCTCAAGTATATCTTCACTCAACCCAACCTCAACCTCAGGAAAACTCGATGGGTCGAAATGATTCAAGAGTACAATCCAAGTATTGAATATACTCTAGGCAAGGCGAATGTGATTGCAGATGCTCTGAGCAGAAAGGCTTATTGCAACAGCTTAATTCTCAAGCCCTTCCAACCAGATCTTTGTGAAGCTTTCCGCAAGCTGAATCTTCAAGTTGTTCCTCAAGGCTTTCTTGCCAACCTCATAGTCTCTCCTACTTTGGAAGATCATATTCGTGAGGCACAACTCCTGGATACCATGGTGAAGAAGGTGAAACGTGGTATCGACAAGGGCTTTTCCAAATACAAGTGCTATCGCTTGGATGACAAAGATACTCTTTTCTTTGAGGATCGTATTGTGGTTCCTAAAGGCGATCTGAGAAAAGTCATTATGAATGAGGCACACAATTCCCTCCTATCCATTCATCCTGGAAGTACGAAGATGTAACATGACCTCAAGCAGTCGTATTGGTGGACTCGAATGAAGCGAGAGATTGCCCAATTCGTGAATGAATGTGATGTCTGCAGAAGGGTGAAAGCAGAACACCAAAGACCAGTTGGTCTCCTCCAACCTCTTGCTATTCCGGAATGGAAATTTGATCATATCGAGATGGACTTCGTGACTGGATTTCCTAAGTCCAAGCGTGGAAATGATGCTATCTTCGTTGTCATTGACAAGCTTACAAAAGTGGCTCATTTTCTTCCTATCAAAGAATCTATCACAGCAGCTCAGTTGGCAGAGCTATACACCTCCAGAATTGTCTCCTTGCACGGTATTCCACAATTGATCTCTTCAGACCGCGGAAGCATCTTCACTTCTAAGTTCTGGGACTCCTTTCAGAAGGCCATGGGCACCAACATTCGTTTCAGCACAGCTTTCCATCCTCAAACAAGTGGCCAAGTCGAGCGAGTCAACCAAATCCTTGAAGACATGCTCAGGGCTTGTGTCATTTCCTTTGGAATGAAGTGGGAAGATTGTCTTCCATATGCCGAGTTCTCCTACAACAATAGCTTCCAAGCGAGTTCGGGCAAGGCCCCATTCGAAATTCTCTATGGCAGAAAGTGTCGTACTCCTCTCAATTGGTCCGAGACAGGTGAACGCCAACTTCTTGGCAATGACTTGATCACAGAAGCCGAAGAAATGTGCAAAGTCATTCGTGAGAATCTCAAAGCCGCGCAATCGCGCCAGAAGAGTTATTATGATGACAAGCACCGTGATGTGGCTTTTGAAATCGGAGACCATGTCTACCTCCGCGTCTCTCCAATGAAAGGCACTCGTCGCTTCGGTATCAAAGGGAAGCTTGCCCCTAGATATGTGGGTCCTTTCAAGATCATTGGCAAAAGAGGCGACCTCGCCTATCAACTCGAGCTTCCATCCAATTTTGCAAACGTGCACGATGTGTTTCACGTGTCACAGCTTCGCAAGTGCTTCAAGACTCCTGAGCGCACTATCAACTTTGAAGAAATTGACCTCCAAGAAGATCTCTCTTATCATGAGCACCCCGTTGATATTCTTGAAGAAACCGAGCGCAAGACTTGCAACAAGTCAATCAAATTCCTGAAAGTGAAGTGGTCACACCATTCTGACCGAGAAGCCACCTGGGAGCGCGAGGATCACCTCCGTTCCGAATATCCGGAGTTCTTTCAGTCTTAGATCTCGGGACGAGATCCTCTTGTAGTGGTGGAGTGTTGTAATGCCCCGGATGTAACTTTCCATATTTGTAACTCCAACTCTTGCCATTTTTGGCAACGTGCTATGGTATTCCCTCCGTGGTTGGGTTTTGTCTTTTGTTTTGCATTTTGTTCATGCCACGCATCTCATATCATGTCATCATGTGCATCTCATTTGCATACGTGTTCGCCCCATGCATCCGAGCATTTTCCCCGTTGTCCGTTTTGCATTCCGACGCTCCCACATGCACCGGCGCACCCCTCTTGTCTCTTTGTCATGAGAGGGTGTTAAACGTTCTCGGAATGGACCGAGGCTTGCCAAGTGGCCTTGGTACACCACCGGTAGACCACCTGTCAAGTTTCGTGCCATTTGGAGGTCGTTTGATACTCCAGTGGTTAACCGGGTAACCGCATAGGCCTCTTTTGGGTTGCAGCCCAACACCCCTCCAAACAGCCCAAAAACCCATCTAAGTCACTTCCATGCTCTCCGTCGTCGGATCACGATCGGATGGGCGAAAACCTCACTCCATTTGGAGCCTCCTAGCTCCCTCTACCTATAATTAGTGCACCCCTCCGAATTTTCGGATCACTCCACCCCTAACCCTAGAAAAAATCCCCTCTCCGCGCGCCGGACATCGTCCGCCAGCGCCGGACACGTCCGCCGCCGACCGCGCGGCCAATCAGCGGCCGCCACGTGCCCGGGCCGGTCCCCAGCGCCGACCCGGCGGGCCCGCGAGGCCCGTGCGGGGCCCCCCGTGGCCCGTTCGCCGCCCCGCCGCCGAGCCCCTCCGCCTCGCCGCCGCCGAGCCCCTCCGCCTCGCCGCCGCCGCGCGCCCAGGTCGCCGTCGTCCTCTACCTGCCGCCGGCGCCGCCCAGTCCCGCCTCTGACCGCGTCGCCTCCGACCGCGCCCGTTCGCCGCTGCCGCCGCCAACGCCATCTCCGGCGCCCCCTCGCCGGAGGACGCCCAGATCCGGCCGGCCCGGCTCCTCTCCGGTCGTCCTCCTCCGGCCCCGAGCTCCATCTCCAGTCGACGAACCTCGAAGCCCGCGCCCGGATCCAGATCCACCCCTCGGTTGACTTTTCTTCTCCCCCGAATTTCGTCTAAGTCTTTTCTGTGATAAATTTTGTTGCATGTTCATCGTCCCACAACTTTGCACCCGTGGCTCCGTTTTGGGCATGTAACATACCAAATTGTTCGTCTCAATGAGTACATCATTTCATCTCATTGCACCATTTTCATTTCAACTCATATTGATGCCCGAAATGCTGTTGGAAGAGGGCTATGTGATGTTAGTTTCTGTTTCTTAACAGAACATGCAATTTTGTCATTTTTACCATGATTGATGTGTGCATCTTATGAACTTGAGCCCTACATGTGTTTTGAACTATGCCATGCCAGCTTTACAGGGGTGTATGCCATGTATTTTTGTGATCTCTGTGGTGACTAGCACAAGCATGCAAACTAGGGATCATAATGTTGCTGATTTCAGGGACTTAGTATTTTCACCAAGTCATGTCCTGCTATTATTTTTATGCCATGTGTTCATGTTGTTACAGAGAGATCTATGCCCATTTTGAGCATGATCAGTAAGGGTGTTTTGAACATATGGATGTGCTCTATCCATCCATGCCTTTGTTGGCAATTATGGAGTAGTCTAGCATGTCATTTTCGTGCTCTACTTTTGCTACAAAATGTTTCCTGGCAGATTGTTTACATGATATTCAATTTTTACAAGGTTGTTGTAGTTGATCCTTGTATGCTATGATGTTGTTCTTGCCATGTATAGCTTCTATGTCATGTCTTCTTGATGGGTGTATGCTTAGTTTATCATGAAATGCTCTGTAGTGAGTGCGTCGAGCTCACGAACATGCCTACTTGTTATCTGTTTTTGCCATGTCCAGTTTTTCTGCCAAGTCTGAGACCTGTAATGAGACTTGCTATGTTTACATGGGTGCCATCATTTCTTCTCGTCCTTTTTGGCTTATGGTCAGTAAGGAACTTTTGATCTATGCTTTGAGTAGATTCCTGCCATGTCTTGTTTTGCTATTATAAGTTCCTGTAGCTTTTTGTTTTCTTGCTCTAAACATGCCTTCCTGATGTTAATTTCTGGCATATTAGTGTTTTCACTAAGTCTGTGAACCTGTTATCTTTTGCACTTTTCCCATACTTGTTTGAACCTGTTATGGTGTGATTTAGCCGTAGCTTAGTGTTACTCTTTTGTCAAGCATCTCCTGTAGATCACTGTCATATGCTTTGTTGTTATGTTGGGGTGCTGTAGCATAGTTTATTGGTGTGTGCTAAGTAGCATCGTGCTGTTAATCGCAGATTTGTGCCATTATTGTTTTGCTTGCCATTTGCAAACCGTGCATCCGTTTCCGGTGATCTTCATATCGATTTCAACCGAAATCATCTCATCTTTCCAGCGGCATACTTGGTTTGCCAAGTTGATGCCTTGTTCATCATTTTCCTGCCGGAGCACACATATGCATTGCATATCACATCTCGCATATCATGTCATGTATTGCATCATATTGCTTGTGCATTGCTCCATGTTTGATTGTGGTTCCATTGCTTGTGTTCTTGCTTTGGGTAGAGCCGGGAGACGAGTACGTAAACGAGGAACCTGTTGAGAACGCTTACGAGGATCAAGCCTTCGACAACTCTGAGAACCTTGCAGGCAAGATGACCATACCCTCGAAATCACTTCTATCTTTGCTTGCTAGATGCTCGTTCTTTTGCTATGCCTATGCTACGTTACCTACCACTTGCTATATCATGCCACCCATATTGCCATGTCAAACCTTTAACCATCCTTTCCTAGCAAACCGTTGTTTGGCTATGTCACCGCTTTTGCTCAGCCCCTCTTATAGCGTTGCTAGTTGCAGGTGAAGATGAAGTTTGTTCCTTGTTGGAACATCGATATTTTGGGATATCACAATATCTCCTGTTTAGTTAATGCACCTTATATACTTGGTAAAGGGTGGAAGGCTCGGCCTTATGCCTGGTGTCTTGTTCCACTCTTGCCGCCCTAGTTTCTGTCATACCGATGTTATGTTCCTTGATTTTGCGTTCCTTACGCGGTTGGGTGATTTATGGGACCCCCTTGACAGTTCGCTTTGAATAAAACTCCTCCAGCAAGGCCCAACCTTGGTTTTACCATTTGCCACCTATACCTTTTTCCCTTGGGTTTTCGCGAGCCCGAGGGTCATCTTTATTTTAGCCCCCCCCCCCCCCCCCCGGGGCCAGTGCTCCTTCGAGTGTTGGTCCGAACTGAGCTGCCTGCGGGGCCACCTCGGGGAAACTCGAAGTCTGGTTTTACTCGTAGCTAGTCTCATCCGGTGTTGCCCTGAGAACGAGATATGTGCAGCTCCTATCGGGATTTGTCGGCACATCGGGCGGCTTTGCTGGTCTTGTTTTACCATTGTCGAAAAGTCATGCGAACCGGGATTCCGAGACTGATCGGGTCTTCCCGGGAGAAGGTATATCCTTCGTTGACCGTGAGAGCTTATGATGGGCTAAGTTGGGACACCCCTGCAGGGTATTATCTTTCGAAAGCCGTGCCCGCGGTTATGAGGCAGATGGGAATTTGTTAATGTCCGGTTGTAGAAAACCCGAAGTTGACCTTAATTAAAATACATCAACCGCGTGTGTAACCGTGATGGTCTCTTCTCGGCGGAGTCCGGGGAGTGAACACGGTGTTGGAGTTATGTTTGGCGTAGGTTGCTCTAGGATCACTTTTCTTGATCACTACTAGCTTCACGACCGTGCCTTGCTTCTCTTCTCGCTCTCTTTTGCGAATGTAGCCACCATATATGCTAGTCGCTTGCTGCAGCTCCACCTCACAACTCTGTCCTACCTATAAGCTTAAATAGTCTTGATCTCGCGGGTGTGAGATTGCTGAGTCCCCGTGGCTCACAGATTCTACCAAAACAGATGCAGGTACCGATGATACCAGCGCAAGTGGCGCAATCGAGCTCAAGTGGGAGTTTGACGAGGACCGTGGTCGTTACTATGTTTCATTTCTAGACGATTAGTAGTGGAGCCCAGTTGGGACGATCGGGGATCTGTGTAGCATTTGGGGTAGTCTTCTTTTATTTTGGTTCCGTAGTCGGACCTTGAGTGTAATCTAAATGATGGATGTTTATTTATGTATTGTGTGAAGTGGCGACTGTAAGCCAACTATGTATCTCTTTCCCTTATGTATTACATGGGTTGTGTGAAGATTACCTCACTTGCGGCATTGCTTTCAATGCGGTTATGCCTCTAAGTTGTGCTTCGACACGTGGGAGATATAGCCGCATCGAGGGCGTTACACATTACCCATCCTGGCTTGCTCCTTGGCCCAGGCAAGCTCCGCCCGAAGGGTCTCAACCACGGCGGCACTATCTGTAGTTATGTATATACCAAATTTCAGTATCATGCTCATTTCACAGTACTAGCATGTACTGAGTGCCCAGAGGCATACCTTGCACCTCGTCGAGCCGCCTGTTCATAAGTGTGATGTCATCATCCGCCGAATCAACTTTCTGCTTCAAATGTGCTACCTCGATAGCTTGGGCGGTCCCCACAGATGTAACAACCTGTGTTTCAATTAGTCATATCATTCCCTGGGCATATCTTTTGGATCCTCTGATCGCATCCCTTGGGATGTCCACCAGAGTCTCAGCGGCTACTATCTATACACAGGTGCAATTGGCACTTAAAGTATAATTGAAATTACACTACGTACCTCGAAGCCTCTTAGTAGGCTAGAAAAGGCTTCATTCAATCCGCTTTTCGCAGTCCGAACTCTTTCCAGCACCATACCCATCAGGGTATGATGTTCCTCTGAGACGGAGGCATGTTGTAAAACGTCCATTAGTGCATCCGGCGTCCCTTGGACATTTGATAGTCCCGGACTTTCGTTGTTCCCTGTAGGGGCCGCACACCCCGGACTCTGGGCGGCCAAAGTATTACCTTTGGCCCCGGTCCTCACTGTCCCTTGCGCCACTTGCAGATCGGGAAGGATCCTCCGGGACGACACCTCGGTGTCGTCTGCCTTATCAGGTAGGGAAATCTGTGGAGGCATCTCACTCTCCATCATCTTCGGAAGTAGATCCCCCGAAAAGGAGGACTGTTGAGGAAGGCTGCGTGCCGGACTGCAAACATGAGTTTAAAATATTACCCTTATAGCCAGAAAAGAATGGGACATGTTTAAAACATCTGGATTCACTTATGATGCGGCTGCAGGGTGACTGAGTGTCAACATCACCCCCTGACTAGGATACCTTCCCCCGCTTAGAAGCTTCTCTTTACGAGTCTCCGGAGGCGGCCCTTTTCTTCCCATGGGGAGAAGGGATGTCAGTTTGCCCTTCCCTTCCGCCTTTGGAAGCGGGGGTTTTAATCTCCCCGGACGAATTGCCCGGTGAGCCTCCAGAGCGGAAGCTGCTTTGGACCTCTTCGTCCTCTCCTTTATCTTCCCCTACCGGCACTTGATACGGCACCGGAGCCAGCATCCTTGTTAATAACGGATCGACAACATCTTCGGGAAGTGGAGCCGAACACGTGATTCTCTCCACCTTCTTTAGCTAGCCCTGGTCGGATAGAGTTTTATCAGTACATTGCCATGAACAATTTTACTAAATCGTTTTCGGGGGTCGAGTACTTACCGGAGTATCCGGATGGTTGCAGTCAAGACTGATGTCTTCTGTAGTATTCGACCACTGTTTTCGTGTGCCAAAGAACAATTTCCACATCTCACTGAGCATCATTCCAGAGAGGTGCTGAAGAGTCCGTGGACCTTCCGGATTAAATTCCCACATGCGGAGAGGGCGTCGCTGACAGGGTAGGATCTGGCGGACTAACATTACTTGGATTACATCGATGAGACCGGTGTCCCTCTCAATAAGGCTCCGGATGCGGCTTTGTAGTGTCCGCACTTCATCTGTAGATCTGCAGTCCAGCCCCTTGTTAATCCATGATGCAAGCTATGGCGGAGGGCCGGACCGAAATGCAGGAGCAGCTACCCGCTTTGTACCGCGGGGTTCGGTGATGTAAAACCACTCCCATTGCCATAAGTCAGAAGATTCTGCAAAGGAGCCCTTTGGCCAAGTGGAGTTGATAAGCTTGCTTATTGAAGCGCCTTCGCACTCCGCTTGTCTCCCGTCGATTACCTTCGGCTTCACATTAAAGGTCTTGATCCATAAGCCGAAGTGTGGGGAAATATGGAGGAAGGCCTCGCACGTAGTGATAAACGCCGAGATGTGGAGGAAGGAGTCCCGAGCTAGATCGTGGAAATCTAGCCCGTAAAAAAACATTATGATGACCCGCAAGTATACGGGATAGTTGTAGCCTCTTTCGATAAGTAAGAGTGTCGAACTCAACGAGGAGCTAAAGGTAGAACAAATACGCTCTCAAGTCCTATCGGCCACTGATACGACTCTACGCATTCTTGACATTCACTTTACCTAGAACAAGTATGAAACTAGAAGTACTTTATAGGTGTGATAGGATAGGTTTGCAAGATAATAAAGAGCACGTAAACATAAACTAGGGGCTGTTTAGATAAAGATGCAATAAAGTAAATATAGCGAGTGTGGAAAAGTGGTGGTAGGAGTTGTGAAATTGTCCCTAAGCAAATGACTACGTTACTAGACCGGTAATCACTATTGCAATTCTATTTGAGGGAGAGGCATAAGCTAACATACTTTCTCTACTTGGATCATATGCACTTATGATTGGAACTCTAGCAAGCATCCGCAAATACTAAAGATTCATTAAGGTAAACCCAACCATAGCATTAAAGTATCAAGTCCCCTTTATCCCATACGCAAACAACCTACTTACTCGGGTTTGTGCTTCTGTCACTCACGCCACCCACCATAAGCAAATCATAAACATATTGCAAACCCTACAGCGGGAATCCCTCATGCTTGTGTGACACGGAGGGCACAACAGGACAGCACCAATAATAAAACATGCAATTCAAACCAATCATAGCAATTCATCAATCACTCGTAGGACAACGAAAATCTACTCAGACATCATAGGATGGCAACACATCATTGGAAAATAATATGAAGCATAAAGCACCATGTTCAAGTAGAGGGTACAGCGGGTTGCGGGAGAGTGGACCACTGAATATAGATGGGGGAAGGTGATAGAGATGTTGGTGAAGATGGCGGAGGTGTTGGTGAAGATCGTGGTGATGATGATGGCCCCCGGCAGCGCTCCGGCGCCACCGGAAGCAAGGGGGAGAGAGCCCCCCTTCTTCTTCTTCTTCCTTGACCTCCTCCCTAGATGGGAGAAGGGTTTCCCCTCTGGTCCTTGGCTCCCATGGCTTGGGAGGGGCGAGAGCCCCTCCGAGATTTGATCTATCTCTCTGTTTCTGCGTTCTGGAATTCTGCCCTGGCACCGTTTCCTTTATATCTGGAGATCCGTAACTCCGATTGGATTGAAACCTTCGCCCAAATCTTTTTCCAAAAATTAGCTTTCTTGTGGCCAAAGAAGGGCATCAACCGCCTTACGAGTGGCCCACGAGAGGGTAGGGCGCGCCCACCTGGAGTGGTGGCGTGGGCCACTCTCGTGGCACCTCGGGCACTGTAAGTGCATCTAGTGCCCCTTAGTGATTTTGGTGTATTCAAGACTTATAGGTTAAGGGACTAATGTGTTTATGAGTGTACACATGTCTATAAGTCTATGAGGAGTTTGATATTTACAGAGAAAGTCGACCCCTAAAAATGAATATTTTCGACTGAAGATTTTGGTATTCTTGAAGACTTTCATGAAGACTTTGAAAGTGAAGAAATTGGTGTGTCCGTGAAGACTTGATATTCATGCAAGGAATATGAAGCTTGAAGACTTTCGTTTTCATAGTTTTGTTTTTCTCCTTCTTGAGTCATAGGAAACACCGTACTGTTAAGGGGGGTCGAGGAAATACTAAGGAAAAATTTCCATGTGATGCTCAACTCAAAATCCTACACCTACCAATCCCTTCGAGTGAAGCCATTGGAAATCTCATACAGTTCAGTCAATTTATTCAGTAACAGAGACGAAGTTCTTCTGGTCGCTGAGGAATTTGTTCTGACTAAGGAGTTAGGAATTCACCAGTGCGGATTGCCTACACAGTGAGGAACATGATAGCCCTGAGGAATTTGAGAGTCAAAATTCCGACCGTTGTTGTGCTGCGCGCCAGCTGTCCCGAAATATCTTATCCACCTAACGGTCATATCATCGAAGGGCATTTATGTCTTATCATGTCGGGCTACTCCCTAGGCTATAAATAGCCGCCCCCTACAACCACTAGCTGGTTGGCTGCTCTGAGAGAAACTGACACTTGTCATTTGAGAGTAACCCATCCTCCGAGGACTTTGAGCGAAAATCATCGAGTGAGGAAAAACCCAAACCCAAACACCTACAAACCCAAACACCTACAAACCCAAAGTGATTGAGCATCACTGAAGAGATTGATCCTGCGTGGATCCGACGCTTGTTACCTTTGAAGACTGTGCTTCTTCCAGACGGTTAGGTGTCATGGTCTAGAGCATCCAAGAGGAATTGTGGATCGCCGAGTGGCCGAAGTCTTTGAAGGTTTGGAAGTCGCCTGAAGACTTACCATGAGTGATTGGACGAGGTCTGTGTGACCTTAGTTCAAGGAGAATACGGTGAGGACTTGGTGTCCTGAGCTGCGTGCTCGGCGACTGGGTGTTCGGGACTGTGTGTCCTCAAGTTTAAATACTCAGCCGCTCCAACCAGACGTACAACTGAGACAGCTGTTGGAACTGGTCTACCAAATCATTGTCTTCACCAACCTTACTGGTTCTATTTCCTCAACTCTTTCATTTCTTCATTACTGTGTTGAGTGATTGTTCATATCTGTGTTTGAAGACTTTAACTGAAGACTTTCTCAATTTCCTCAGTTCAATTTCTTTAGTCTGTTTGCCTTCATCTTGTGTTATCCTGTGTTTACGCTTTCTGTGCTCTGTGTTTGTCTTCATTTCATCATGATGACTATGTGTGTATTCTGTCATGCTTACTTCTGAGTACTTATTCCGCTGCAAGTAGTTCTTCGCTAATGAATTTCCTCACCGGCAAATTCCTAAGTGAAGAATTCATAAAAATCGCCTATTCACCCCCCCCCCCTCTCTAGTCGATATAACGCACTTTCAATTGGTATCAGAGCAAGGTACTCCCTTATTCTGTGTGATTTTGGTTTAACCACCTGGAGTTCGAGTTATGTCGACCGCAGGTATGATCAAGGTCTATGTTGGGTGTCCTACCTTCGATGGCACGGACTACCCCTACTGGAAGAATAAGATGCGAGTGCATCTTGAAGCAATTGACAATGATCTCTGGTACGTTGTGGAAAATGGTGTTCCCTCAGTCACACCTTCCCTGAATGCTGCAGATGTGAAGAGATTCAAGCAACTCGATTCTCAAGCGAAGAATATCATATGTGGTCATCTGAGTAAAGGGCATTATGGTAGAGTGAGTGCTTTGGAAACTGCTAAGCTTATCTAGGATAGGCTCTCCAAAGTAAACGAAGGAGTCTCAACTCAACGTGACTCTCGTATTGACGTTCTTCGCAATCTCTTCAACCGCTTCAAAAGACTCGACAATGAAAATGTTCAGCAAACCTTCGATCGCCTCACTGATATCTCAAATGAGCTTCAAGCGCTCGGTGCCACTGACATCACCGACCATGAGGTGGTGAAGAAATTGCTGAGATCACTCGATTCTTCATTTGACACTCTGGCACTGATGATTCAAGAGCGTGCTAATTACAAGTCACTAGATCCCGCTGATATCCTCGAGAGGCTAAATACTCATGAGTTCCAACTTGCTGAAAAGAGAGATCTCTATGGTTCAAGCTATGGCAAAACACGTGCCCTGAAGGCCAAGGCAGTGTCTGAATCTGAATGTGAAGATTCTGGTAGTAGCCTTGGTGATCCTGAAGAATTGAGCCAAGAGCTAGCACTGCTCGTGAAGAAGTTCCAGAAATTCTCAAGACGTGGTCGCTTTGGAAAATCTTCAAGGAGCAGTGATTCCTCATCAAGTGACTATAAGAGAAGGCTATGCCACAAATGCAAGAAGCCTGGTCACTACATTCAAGATTGTCCTCAGTGGGACAAGGAATTAAAGAAGAAGAAATACAAGGATTATAGTTCTGATGATGCCAAGAAGAAGAAGAAATCTTCAAAGTCTTCATCATCAAAATCCTCAAAGTCTTCATCCCACAAGAAGAGCAGCTCCAAGAAGGCTCGGGCATTCATTGGCAAGGAAATGGATTCTGAGGCTGAATCTGAGGATCATGAGGAAGAGGAGGCATCCGAGGAGTCTGAGTCAGGTGTGGCAAGTCTAGCTCTTGCTACCTCATTTATCAGCAAGTCTATCTTCAACTCTGAAGAAAATGGCAACACCAACAACGCTGATGAAGGCAATGACGACTACGCTCCCACCTATTGTTTCATGGCAAAGGCTGCTAAGGTAACTAAATACCCCTCCTCTGAATCAAGTGAGGATGAATCTGATGAAAATCTTAAGCCTAGCTACTCTAAACTTGCTAAGATTGCTGTGAAACAACAAAAGGCTATTGAAAAACTTCAAAACATGCTAGACAAAAGTGATGATATGTTGGGTGATGAAATGGACCGCACTAAAGACTTAACTGAAAATCTTCAGAGACTTCAGTCTAAGTTTGACAACCTTCAAAGTCATCATAAAACTCTCTTATCTAATCACAAGAAGCTTTCTTATGAATTTCTTCAAAGAAAGCAAGATCTTGAGAAGCTAAGAGTGAGTTATGAAGATCTTCAGAAGAAGCGCGATTCATTACTTGCTCAACAAATCAGCGCTACTCAGGAAGAATTTGATCCTCCATGCTTAAAGTGCATTGAACGTGAATCTGCTAATTCTTCACCTGAATGTTCAAATGCTTCAAATGTTACAAATTCTTCACCTGCCTCTGCTATCACTAATTCCTCATCTGAGGACATTGCTAGTATCACTGACGATGCAGGGCTGAAGGAATTGTATATGACAGGCATGTACAAAAGCCTCAAAGGGCATCAGACTCTTTGTGATGTGCTTAAAAAGCAGATCCTCAACAGAAACCCTAGGAAAGAGGGTATTGCTTTTGAGAGGAAACTCAATGCTGATGGAACATATTGGAAGCCTGAGCAGTACCCCAAAACCTCATGGGTTGCTGCAAAGGGACCTCCAGTTGATCCATCTAACTTATCTGGCTTTACATGTGAATCTCCTCATTCTTCTGATGAGTCATTTGACTCCAACTATAAACTGTTCAAAAATCAGAATGGTGAAGTATTTGCTAGATATGTTGGCACTAACTGCAGGAACAGTTCCCCTATGAAGAAAATCTGGGTTCCCAAAAGTTATGTTGAAAGTCTTCAGGTGAATGTCCTCATGACACCACCAGTGAAGAATAGGAACCCCAGATCAAACTCTTCATATGGACCAAATTCTTCATATGGATCCAAGTCCTCATACGGACAAAATTCCTCACGTAGATCAAATTCCACAAATGGATCAAAGTCCTCATATGAACATCATCGTGCTAACCCTTCTGTTTCACAGGGTAGAGCTAAGGGCTATGAATATGCGCATTATTCTTCAAATCATTATGTTCATAAGTCCTCGAAAAATTTCTCTGCTTATTCATATGCTTACCCTAACCCCTCTTATGTGAAGCGAAGTGGACTAGCTTCTATGCCACCTTTCTCATATGGTGCTCGCAGAGTGATGAATTCTTTGCCACCCCTTCAGATGTGGGTGGTGAAGAAAAAAGAACTAACTTCTTCCGCAGGGTCAGGTCTCCAGACGTGCTTTAACGTCTGAAGAATTTGCTGGGGGCCTGACAAAATGCCTGAAAGGACGCAGGCGAATCATGATGAAATGAACTTTCATTTCACACGTCCTCACACTGCTTATCTGTGTTATTGCTTGATGAAATTGAGCTGATGAAATTGACGTCATATTCTTCACTGCTGAAGTATATGAGTTCGTAAGATGCACTAATTCATCTGCAGGATGATCAGCCCAAAGCAAACGAGTGGGTCCTCGATAGTGGATGTACAAATCACATGACTAGTGACAAGAACCTATTGATGGATGCTCCCTTAACACCGTCACATCTGAAGCACATCATCTTCGCTGACAAAGGCAAAAGTCAGGTATTGGGTCTAGGTAAGGTTGCGATCTCAAAGGATCGACACATGGACAAAGTCATGCTTGTCGAGTCCTTAGGATACAACGTCATGTCTGTCTCAATGCTTTGTGATCTCGATATGGTTGTTGTCTTTGGAAGATATCATTGTGTTGTGATCATGGAAGCTGACCATTCCAAAGTCTTCGAAGGCTTTAGGAGAGGAGATCTGTATATTGTTGATTTCTCTACAGGACCACAACCAGCCGTGTGCTTACTGGAAAAAGCTTCAGAAGGCTGGCTATGGCATCGACGACTTGGTCACGCAGGCATGAGGAATTTGCACACGCTTGCGAAGAAGAAGCATGTCATTGGCATTGAGAATGTCAAATTCCTCAAGGATCACTTGTGTGGTGCCTGTGAAGCTGGAAAAATGACCAAGGCCAAGCATCCAGCGAAGACTATCATGACCACTACTCGTCCATTCGAATTGCTTCACATGGACCTCTTTGGTCCTAATCATTACTCAGCAGTCACTAATGATGCATCTCTATATGGCTTTGTTATCACTTACAAACATGAAGTGCAGGAAGTCTTCAAACGATTTTCCTCGAGAGCTTCAACCAACTTTGGTGTGAAGATCAAGCACATCAGGAGAGACAATGGAACTGAGTTCAAGAATTCCGGTCCTAATGACTATCTTGATGAACTTGGTATTACTCATGACTTATCTGCTCCTTATACTCCTCAGCAAAATGGCGTTGTGGAGCGCAAGAACAGAACTCTTGTTGAGATGGCTCGCACTATGCTTGATGAATACAAAATGCCTCGTCGTTTTTGGATTGATGCAATTGATACCGCGTGCCACATCATCAACAGAGTATATCTTCACAAATTCTTCAAGAAGACTGCCTATGAACTCCTCACTGACAAGAAACCCAATGTGAGTTATTTCAAAGTCTTCGGTGCTAAATGTTGGATTAGGGATCCTCATCACAATGCTAAATTCACACCGAAAGCACATGAAGGTTTTATGCTTGGTTACGGAAAGGACTCGCACACCTATAGAGTCTTCAACAACGCTCTTCACAAGGTTGTTGAAACTGTAGATGTGCAGTTTGATGAAACTAATGGCTCGCAAAGAGAGCACCTACCTTCTGTGATAGATGAACCAGCACCTAAGGATTCTATCAAGTTCAAGGCTACTGAGGATGTCATTCCTACCGAAGAATCTACTGAAGAATTCATTCCAGAACGCGAAGATCGTCGAGCTAATGCACTCGAGGAAAATGCTGAAGAAAATGGTGCTGAAGAAAATGTTGATCAAGTTCATCGACGACAACCAGCTCATCCTCGCGTTGCAAAAGAAGTGCAAGTTGAAAAGATCATCGATGGCATTGAAGCACCAGGTCCTCTCACCCGCTCAAAAGCTTCACATTTATCTAACTTTTGTGGGCACTATGCTTTTGTCTCCATCACATAGCCCACTAAGGTAGATGATGCATTTCTAGAGCCTGAGTGGATTCAGGTCATGCAAGAAGAATTACATCGGTTCGAGCTCAACAATGTCTGGGAACTGATCAAACGTCCATATCCTCGCAAGCATAATATCATTAGCACAAAGTGGATCTATCGCAAAAAGCAAGATGAAAATGGCCTTGTGGTGAGGAATAAGGCACGACTTGTAGCTCAAGGCTACACACAGGTTGAAGAAATTGATTTCGATGAAACTTTTGTACCTGTTGCTAGACTTGAGGCTATTCGCATATTACTTGCTTATGCTAACCATCATAATATCACTTTATATCAAATGGATGTGAAAAGTGCATTCCTCAATGGTAACCTTGAGGAAGAAGTATATGTTGCTCAACCCCCAGGTTTTGAAGATCCAAAGAATCCTGACAAAGTCTTCAGACTCAACAAGGCCCTCTATGGCCTCAAGCAGGCCCCTCGGGCGTGGTATGATACTTTGAAGGAATTCTTCGTGAAGAATGGCTTCACACCCGGTTCACTTGACCCTACTCTCTTTACTAAATCTTATGATGGAGAACTGTTTGTGTGCCAAATATACGTTGATGATATTATCTTTGGCTGTACTGACCAATGTTATAGTGATGAATTTGCCTATATGATGAGTGAAGAATATCAAATGTCTATGATGGGAGAGTTGAAATTCTTCTTAGGTCTTCAAATTCGTCAACAGCACAATGGCATATTCATATCTCAGGAGAAATACCTCAAGGATGTTCTGAGGAAATTCGGCATGCAAGATTGCAAAGGAGTCAAAATTTCTATGCCCACAAATGGCCATCTATGCACTGATGAAAATGGTATTGACTTCGATCACAAGGTATACCGCTCCATGATTGGTTCTTTATTGTACTTATGTGCATCTAGGCCAGATATAATGCTTAGTGTTTGCATGTGCGCCCGATTTCAAGCTACACCGAAGGAATCACACCATAAGGCTGTGAAGCATATTCTTCGATATCTAGCTCACACACCAACACTAGGACTATGGTACCCTAAGGGCTCTACTTTTGATCTCATTGGATATTCTGACTCTGACTATGCTGGTGATCGTGTGGACCGCAAGTCAACATCTGGTACTTATCATTTCCTCGGACGATCTTTGGTCTGTTGGTCCTCGAAGAAACAGAACTGTGTATCACTGTCTACTGCGGAAGCTGAGTACATTGTTGCTGGTTCTTGCTGTGCTCAATTGCTGTGGATGAAGCAAACTCTCAAGGACTACGGCATCAACGTGAAGAATGTGCATCTCTACTGTGACAATGAGAGTGCCATCAAGATTGCTCACAACCCAGTTCAGCACTCGAAGACAAAGCACATTCAGATTCGTCATCATTTTCTTCGCGATCATGTGTTGAAGGGCGACATCTTTATTGATCATGTGAAGACTGAAGAACAGCTAGCCGATATCTTCACAAAGCCCTTGGATGAGAAGAGATTTAGCAAGTTGCGGTGTGAGCTAAATATCTTAGAGTCTTCGAATGTTCTTTGAAAAAGGACACTCATCCTAACACTTATGCAAAATTGATGACTTAGATGTGCAACACATGAAGAAACGTTTTTCTTCAATCAATGAAGAATAACACTCTAAGTGTGAAGAAATTAATGAAGAATTTGATTCTCAGAACCCTACGACAATTGTACGCGGTGTCTGAAATCATCATTCTTATACGATGGGTCACGCCACCACCAAAGTTGAAAATCTTTATTTTTGAAATTCCTCAGTTTTGAAATTCTTCAGTTTTTTTAAATTCTTCAACTTTGCAAAATCTTCACTGTTTCCGTCATTTTTCTTCATTGGCTATATATATATATATATATATATATATATATATATATATATATATATATATATATATATATGAGTTTATGTCCTATAAAGCATTCACTTATGGCTATTTCTTCAAGTTGCATTTTCTGCTAAGTGAATGTGATCGGACCCTTTCTCCTCTATGCTATACTCAACCCAATCTATTCACAAGTTCTTCATGTGCGTTCTATTTGAAACTCGTTCAAAATCTTCACTGTGTCCTTGTCAGCTGAAGAAATTGCGAACGAAACTTAAATCTTATCTTATCCAAATTTTCGGTTTTGCCGCTCAAACCGGCCCGTATCCCATGATACAATTATCTATTCACCCACGATCTCCACTTTTCTGTTCATGGGTGACACATGTCAAGCGAATGAGAAGGGTCAGGGGCACGTTCGTCCTAAATCTTCGGGCAAACAGTTTTTCACTGCGACTATAAATACCCCCCTCACCCCTTCCTCACTTCCTTTGCTCCGCTCGACCTCTCTCTATCTCACTCGAGCTTCTCAAACCCTAGCGCCGCCGCTACTCCATCGTCGCCGGTGAGGAAGAGCTTCACCGTCTCGACCTCGTTGCCGTCGTACTCGCGCCGGCCGCGGAAATCTTCACTCCGCCGCCGCCGTAGCTGTCTTCCTCCGCCAAGTTAAGGCGTGGAAGATCTAAACTGACGAGCTTCAAATCTACACTTCTCAGTTCGTCGTGTTCTTCATCAGGGTAATTAAAAGTTACTTTTACTGCCCTCTTTGATTCAAATTTTCTCAACAATATCTTCAAAGGTGTTTTATTCTTCAAATCCTCACACACAAAACACCTCACTAGTCATCTACTCTTGATTTGTTTCTCTAAGCATCATTTATCTTCAAGATTCCTCAATTGTGTGGATCCTCAATCTATACAACTCTGGAACCTAAGACAAAGAACGTTTAGTGAAATTCTTCAAGACTCATCTGGTCAAATTCCTCAAACTTGTTCTTTTTGAAAACCTTCTGAGAACGCATATGACCTCTTCAAATTCCTCGCAACTGTACTCTGTTCACAGGTACTCATGTCCACTGCTGAATCACTAGGTTCTCATCAACTTAACTCATTTGCAGCGTTCCTCGAAGAAAAGTTGCATACTTCTTCAGAGAATTCGATTGTTCAAATCCCTCAACTGAAGAATATGGCAGACGGTAAGAAACCACAGAAAGGAGGAAAGAGGCCTGAGGTCATGACTGCGTTTGAAATAATTGAGGACATCTATGCTGACTATTGCACACCTGATGAGGCTAAGTTCGGAAAGGAGAACAAAAATCAGCGCAAGGTGCGCATACAGAGGATTGAAAGGAGATGGGCAAGAGAATGGAGGGAGTGCAGATATGTAACTCCAAAGTATATGAAGAAATTCGCTCTAAATCCTCCATGCCCAAGAGCTCCATTGGCACCTGGACAAGAAGCTGACCCCACCAGCATCAAGCGTGGTGAGGATTTTCCTGAAGAATGGGCCAAACGCCAAGCCAAGTTGGCAAGACAAGCCAAAGAAGCAGTGAGGAAATTCAATGAAGACTCTGCTACTGTTGCTGCCACTGAGGCCTCTGTCAGGCCTAGAAAATCAATGGCAAAGAAGCCCGCTCACAAGCCAAGTGCTTCACCAACTATGCCCTCACGGCCAAGTTCCTCAGCAATGCCCTCACGGCCAGATTCTTCAAAACCCTCACGGCCAGTTCCTCATGCTGCTCCTGCTCCTCCAAAGTCCTCAACTCCTCCCCCGAAGTCCTCAGTTGCTCCGGCAAAGTCCTCAACACCTGTACATCTGGCCACGTGCCAAAGGACTGCAGGCATCTCTATTGCCTCTGGTGTCTCAGCGAGTTCCTCAGCTGCACCAAACTCTTCATCAGGCCCCACTCTGCTGAAGACAAAGGCAACAGCTGGTCGAGGTCCTCGGCCAAATCTGAAGAAGAAACAGGTTGCCTTCCAAGTGCCATCTGACGATGAAGCTGATGATGATGAACTTGCAGAAATCATCAGAGACAGGCAAGAAAGGGCCGCTAGAGCCAAAGGCACAAATGTGCCACTGCTTTTGGATCCAAAGGCGATCCTCGACTACACTGATCTCTGGCACAAAGATCCAAACACTCCTATGCCTGATTTTCATTTGACTCCTGGCCAAAGTCACATGCTGACCCATTTCATCACTGAAGAGAAATGGAAATTTGAGAAGGCTAGACAAATCAAGAAGGCTCAGTTCAGGAAAGAGAAGTTCCTGAGGAAAAACGTTGTCAAAATGACAACTGATGAACTCCTCCAGATCCAGTCTGAAATCAAAGCCCTCAGCAATGATTTCAATGCTTATTATGCTGATTGGCAAGGAGCCAAAGTCAGGTTCGTTAAACTGACTGAGAAGTTCACCAATGTTGCAGCCCCATCGCAACAAGAAATTCCTCAAGCTGAAGCCTCTACTCAGCAAACTGAAGAACATGCCAGCACCGCTGATGACTTTCAGGCTACTGATGAAAATGCTAGTTCTAGGGCTGATGACTCCATTCCAGCCGCTGAAGACATTGCCAGGGCATCCACTAGTGGTGCGCCTGAAGAAAATGAAGAAGTCAGGGCAACTGCATCAGTTGCACCTGAGGAAATTCAAACAGATTCCTCAGCTCCTCCTGCGCCTACACCAACTCCTACCCTTCCATCTGCATCAGATGTGAGGAAGACCAAGGCTGCAGAGAGAGCTGCAGTGAAGAAAAGGAAAGCATCATCTGCTTCAGATTCTTCAGCTCCGAAAAAAATGAAGCCTATGATCAGCTCACTTGAAAATCCAATTGATGTTGTTCCGATTTCCACCCTGCCATCAAAGGACCTTGTTCCTTTCGGTGAAGAATATGTGATCCCTAGCAGATCTGATGAAGAAAATCATTTTGCTGCTTCATCAGAGCAGATTGATGAAGAAATTGAAGTGGATGCGATCCCTTCAACGCCTGTTGCTTCCTCGCCAATGCCTCAGTTCACAGCTGAAGAGGCTGGCGTTCAAGAAATTGAAGATGAAGACGTGGATATTGGATGCACTACGCCTGTGATGAATGATGACTTTTGGGAAAGTCAACATCCCAATTCTCCACTCTTCACCCCAATACAACAGATACCTCAGTCCCCTGTACCAACCGTTCAAATGGGCTTTGAAGAAACTCATCCTACCTCGTCTGTGCATGAAGAAATTCCAGCCACTAGTGCTGAAGAAACTGATGATGCTAATCCTTTGAACACGCACACTGCCACTAAAGAGGAACCAGAAATTCCTCAGCCTGAAGAATCGGAGATTGCGATTCCTGAGGTTGTGATGCAACTCACTGACACTCCTCTGCCCAAGCCAAAGGATCCATTCTCAAAGAAGCAAAAGTTCAAGGCTGAAGATTTCTTCAATGAGCATGTGTTCTTCACTGACTACAATCCCTATGATTCTGCTCACATAAGGAAGAGGCGTTTCTGGACTGCTAGTCAAGCCAATTTCTATTCCTCAGTGCTATTTAACAAAGACAAAGTCTTCGATCATGAACACATTCCTCACGTGGACATGAAATCTCTGTCAGGCTTCGAGCCAGTCCTCAGTGTTCTTCACGATGCTGGATTGCTGAATTTCTGCACTAACATCTGTGATTGGAATGAAGAACTCATTCTTCAATTCTATGCAACGCTGCACATCACAGGAAATTCTGAAGATGTGAACTCATGGGTGCTGGACTAGATGTCAGAAAATACTCACTACAAGGCACCAGCAACTGAATTGCTTCGTGCCCTCCCACTCAGTCCTCCCCTTGAAGGTGCTCGTTGCATCTACAACGAACCTGAGCTTACAAATCATCACATGCAAGTGCTGATGAAGCCCTTGAAGCCAGGGCAAGCCCCTCGAACCAAATTCCTCGTCAAGGAATTACTGTATGTGCCACGGACTGTCTATCGCATTCTGACGAAGACAATGAGTCCTATCAAAGGCCACGACTCAAATGATGAAGAAGTCATTGGCATCATGAAGAATATGCTTTTCAATATCATTCATGGCGTTCCCGTCAACTTCCATGATTTCTTCATGAGGACTCTGGTGGATATTGCTATGTCACCATTTGAGCTGAAGCCTTATGCACCATGGATTATGAGGTTCATCAGGACAAGGTCTTCACTCAATTACAAGGTTGATACTCTGAACCACGGCAGCTACTTGCCTCCAATTGAAGTCCTCAAACGGACATTTTCCTCAGTTGATGACAAAGGCAAGGCAACTATTGTGATAAATGAAGGCATTCGTCCATTGGATGGTCAATTTCGCAAGGTTGCATCCTACTCCACCAATGATGACTCTGCCACACATGACTTTGCCGCCAACACCTCTGCCAAGCAAATTCCTCAAGCCACGGCACCCAGGGTGATGACTGATCGTGAGTTACTCCTCAGTCTTCATCAGAAAGTTGATCGCAATCATAAATGGGTCAAGCGTCAGTTTGGTTCAATTCTTCACAACATGACCTCCACACACAATGCAGTGAAGAAAAACCACTACTACCTCCATGAAACCTTCAACCGTACCTGGGCTGTTCTATCTCATGTCTACAGCGCAGAAGATCTGAAGAGAATGGGTCTCAAGGAAGAATTTGAATGGTCTGCACCTCCACCGAAGAAATTCAAGAAGGACAAGGTTCCTTCCTTGGTGGCCAGCTCCTATTCTTCATCGTGTGACACTAATGAAAATGAAGACTTGGACGACACTGCGGCAGGCCCTACTACGACAACCGACCCAAACAACGCTGACGCTCCTCCATCAACTTGATATTCTTCAGGGACGTTAGTCCTCAGTTTCGATCCTTTTGGTCATTCGATGACAAAGGGGGAGAAATCTGAGTTAGTCTTCAAGCGGGTCTATTATATGGGCGTTTTTTTGCTAAGTTACAACTCTCGCTCTTCTGAAACTTTTATTGGATCGAGTTGTAATCTTAAAACCGATGGTGCTCTGATACTTTTGATGCATTGTGCTCTGATACGTTTGATGCGTTATTCTGCATGCTTGTTCCTCGTTAATATTATTGCACGCATGCTGAATTTCTTCAGGCACCATATTTCATCATGCATTTCAAATTCTTCATATTATATGTCAAATGCATGTATGAATTACAAGATATAGGGGGAGATCTCCATGATTCAACTCTTCAAGTGTGCATTGCTTCAAAAGCAAATTCCTCACTATGCACATCTTCAGGGGGAGTTCTTCTATATCTTGCAATCAAATTCCTCAATATCAGTACTTACACTTCATATGTTTATCCTCGTTAAAAACTTAACCTATATTGTCATCAATCACCAAAAAGGGGGAGGTTGTAAGTGCATCTAGTGCCCCTTAGTGATTTTGGTGTATTGAAGACTTATAGGTTAAGGGACTAATGTGTTTATGAGTGTACACAGGTCTATAAGTCTATGAGGAGTTTGATATTTACAGAGAAAGTCGATCCCTAAAAATGAATATCTTCGACTGAAGATTTTGGTATTCCTGAAGACTTTCATGAAGACTTTGAAAGTGAAGAAATTGGTGTGTCCGTGAAGACTTGATATTCATGCAAGGAATATGAAGCTTGAAGACTTTCGTTTTCATAGTTTTGTTTTTCTCCTTCCTGAGTCATAGGAAACACCGTACTGTTAAGGGGGGTCGAGGAAATACTAAGGAAAAATTTCCATGTGATGCTCAACTCAAAATCCTACACCTACCAATCCCTTCGAGTGAAGCCATTGAAAATCTCATACAGTTCAGTCAATTTCTTCAGTGAAAAAGACGAAGTTCTTCTGGTCGCTGAGGAATTTATTCTGACTGAGGAGTTAGGAATTCGCCAGTGCGAATTGCCTACACAGTGAGGAACATGATAGCCCTGAGGAATTTGAGAGTCAAAATTCCGACCGTTGCTGTGCTGCGCGCCAGCTGTCCCAAAATATCTTATCCACCTAACGGTCATATCATCGAAGGGCATTTATGTCTTATCATGTCGGGCTGCTCCCTAGGCTATAAATAGCCGCCCCCTACAACCACTAGCTGGTTGGCTGCTCCAAGAGAAACTGACACTTGTCATTTGAGAGCAACCCATCCTCCGAGGACTTTGAGCGAAAATCATCGAGTGAGGAAAAACCCAAACCCAAACACCTACAAACCCAAAGTGATTGAGCATCACTGAAGAGATTGATCCTGCGTGGATCCGATGCTTGTTACCTTTGAATACTGTGCTTCTTCCAGACGGTTAGGCGTCATGGTCTAGAGCATCCAAGAGGAATTGTGGATCGCCGAGTGACCGAAGTCTGTGAAGGTTTGGAAGTTGCCTGAAGACTTACCATGAGTGATTGGACGAGATTTATGTGACCTTAGTTCAAGGAGAATACGGTGAGGACTTGGTGTCCTGAGCTGCGTGCTCAGCGGCTGGGTGTCCGGGACTGTGTGTCCTCGAGTTTAAATACTGAGCCGCTCCAACCAGACGTACAACTGAGACAGCAGTTGGAACTGGTCTACCAAATCATTGTCTTCACCAACCTTACTGGTTCTATTTCCTCATTTCTTTCATTTCTTCATTACTGTGTTGAGTGATTGTTCATATCTGTGTTTGAAGACTTTGACTGAAGACTTTCTCAATTTCCTCAGTTCAATTTCTTCAGTCTGTTTGTCTTCATCTTGTGTTATCCTGTGTTTACGCTTTCTGTACTCTGTGTTTGTCTTCATTTCATCATGATGACTACGTGTGTATTCTGTCATGCTTACTTCTGAGTACTTATTCCGCTGCAAGTAGTTCTTCGCTAAGGAATTTCCTCACCGGCAAATTCCTCAGTGAAGAATTCATAAAAATCGCCTATTCACCCCCCTCCCCCCTAGTCGATATAACGCACTTTCAGGCACCGTTTCGCGTTGACTCTTCCTCCCAAAAATCACAAATATTCCAAAATAATTCTCCGTCCATTTTTATCCCGTTTGAACTCCGTTTGATATTGGGTTTCTGCGAAACATAAAACATGCAACAGACAGGAACTGGCACTGGGCACTGGATCAATATGTTAGTCCCAAAAAATAGTATAAAAAGTTGCCAAAAGTATATAAAAGTTGAATAATATTGGCATGGAACAATAAAAAATTATAGATACGACGGAGACGTATCACATTACCCCTCGAACGAAGGGATGAAGAGCAAACCCAAGCCCTCGGAGGAAGTAAGAGATCAACACTACCCTCTCATTGGATTTGGGAGTAGGAATAACCTGCCCTTGAGCAGGAAGCCTGTGGTAGATTTCCGCAGTCAAGTATCTTGCCTCCCTAAACTTCGAGATGTCTTCCTCTGTGACAGAAGATGCCATCCACCGGCCTTGAAGGCTGGGTTCGGACATGACTGGAAGCTCGAAGCGACTGGATTGACCCTTGGGTGTTGGAACTTGAGGAGGGAGGCCGAGAGAAGAACTAGCATAGAAGAAAGAGGACAGGCCCTAAGCCCTTTATAAAGGCGACGAATATCAAGTGTCCCCTCTGTGGCCTTGAAACATGCCTATTCCCGAGGAATTATGCCAACAGAACGGTTGGGTTACCCACGCCCGTGTTGATGAAAATCCCGTAATAAGGGGACACGATATCTGCTTTGATAAGACGTGCCAATAAAAAAACCGCCTCTCAGAACGTGGAGTGGCAGGCTGGAAAACGATTCAAATAATGGCCGAGTGATGACATAAGGTCATGCCGCTAAAATTATCAGCGGATTGGACTCGTGAAATATTGTATTCTCTACAGGTGCGTGTGGAATTTGTTTTGCAGAGCCGAGCACAATTCTTGTGTTCGGAATTTACTTTGTGATATTCAGAGAAGGAACCCGCCTTGCAATGCGAAGACAATCAGCGCGCCAGACTCATCGTCATTGAAGCCTGGTTCAGGGGCTACTGAGGGAGTCCTGGACTAAGGGGTCCTCGGACAGTCGGACTATATACTTGGATCAGACTGTTGGGCTATGAAGGTACAAGATAGAAGGCTTCGTCCCGTGTCCGGATGGGACTCTCCTTTGTGTAGAAGGTAAGCTTGGCGACGCGGATATGTAGATTCTTTTCTCTATAACCGACTTTGTGAAACCCTAGCTTCCTCCGGTGTCTATATAAGCCAGAGGGTTTAGTCCGTAGGACAAGAATCATAATCTCATAGGCTAGACTTCTAGGGTTTAGCCATTACGATCTCGTGATAGATCAACTCTTGTAATACTCATATTCATCAAGATCAATCAAGCAGGAAGTAGAGTATTACCTCCATAGAGAGGGCCTGAACCTGGGTAACATTGTGTCCCCCGCCTCCTGTTACCATTAGGATTAAACGAACAGTTCGAGACCCCCTACTCGAGATCCGCCGATTTAACACCGACACCCTCCAAGTCTTATACTCAATATAGACTCGCCCTCGAGGGTCAATAATACAACCATCATATTCCGCAACTATTCCACCTATCTCTCTCTATACCTTCTAACAAAGTATATCCTAGCTATTGTGGGAGCTAGCCAGCTAGGTTCAGAGCAAGTGGCACAAGCTACAAAGACAAAACCAGAAAAGAACTATAGATACTTTAACCGCATATAAGAAGTCAGAGCCCCTCGTGCAGCGGTGCAAGAACCAAACTCGATTAGTAACATGGCTGGCATATTGATGACGACTTCTTTCAAGGGAATACGCACCACGCAAGTAAGATAGTACACCATTTTTAAAAGAGAAAAGGTAAGGTAGTACAGACCGGCACTCATACCACGAGACGAGATAGATGCCCACGTTATTAGGCCACGTTATTAGGTGAGACTCCTTTATTTAGGAAACTAGGCCAGACACGGAGGTAGCGTTTTTCGTGCCGTTCCCACGAGCCAGCCAAAACTAGCTCCAAATACGGATACCAATACCACCCGCAGAAAAAGAGATCCAGATTTATAAAAGAAGTTAGAGGGGAATCCAGCCATAGAATATCTGGTTGAAATAACAAACCGATGCACGATAGCCATCAGAGATGACCACACGCGGGTACATGTATGAACAGATGACACTGACTCAACCATTGTAGAAGACATTCAATTGTGAAGCTTGAAGACCAACTAAATTAACGGAAGGCCACAGTTATTGAGCAGCACTGTAATCGCAACGAGAGGAACATGGCTGAGTCAATGGTCACCTAGAAGCAGCACATGATCGATATTCATGCGTTCATGATACCCATGTGGACCACATACGAAAGCGATATTTGGTGTAAATTCCTTGCCTCCACCTTCTCTTTCTCTCTCTGGGGCAAAAGTAGCAAACCCTGCATTCGGTAGACCGTGGCGACACGCAGCGAATCCACCGAACAAGGATATGATTACAACCCAGCACAGACGGTGCCAACCAACAAAATACCGAGAAGACCTCGCCACCGCCGCACCGAGATTGCTGCTCTTCCGCCGTGACGACAGCCGCTGGAGATGAAGCAAAGGGCCAGCGCAACTCTCAGGCTCCGGTCTTCCTATCTTGTCCACATCAGGCCAGTGGTTTTCTGGGTCAGAGAAAGTTACTACTCAAGATCACACACTGAAAGCAGTATACGTAGATTCCTAGACGAGCAGGCGCACTCATCACCTCCGTGGTCATAAACAAACAAATGGATAGTAGCTCAGGACACAATACTGGTCACGAGATGGACAGACAGGCACCCCACTAAAAGAGCCCCGCAAAAGGCTGCATAAGGAGCCTACTCCCCTCTGTCATCACCTCCAACAGCCAGAAAAGATGCCTGGGCTCTTCTTCTACCCAGTAGCCCTTCTTCTTCCCTTGCTCTCCACTCTGCTCTGCTCCTGTGCGTCCCCATGGCAGAGAAGCACAGGCACATCTCTGCAAGTAGATCGTGAGAAAGTCTTGCTCGTCTCACCAGACACCACCTTCTCCTGCGGCTTCTACCCGTCCGGGAACGGCACCAACGCCTTCTACTTCTCCATCTGGTTCAGGCACGCCACCGACAAGACCGTCGTCTGGACGGCGAATCCTCACTCTCCGGTGAACAGCCAGGGCTCCAGGATATCCCTGAACCGTGAGGGCAACCTGGTCCTCACCGACGTCAACGGCTCCACGGCATGGGAGAGCAGGACGAGCTGGGGCAAGCACACAACAGTGGCTCTCCTCGACACCGGGAACCTCGTGATCAACGACTCGGCCGGTAAGACCGTATGGCAGAGCTTCGATTTGCCCACGAACACCTTGCTCCCGACGCAGCATCTGACGAGAGCAAACAAGTTGGTCTCCCAGTCAGATAGTTACCATGTCCTCTATTTCGACAATGACAACGTCCTACGCCTCCTGTACAATGGACCGGACATCACAAGCATATACTGGCCAAGCCCTGATTACAATGCACTGCAGAACGGCCGGACTAGGTTCAACAGCAGCAAGATCGCAGTCCTGGACCGCGAGGGCAAGTTCTTGTCAAGTGATGGGTTCAAGATGATAGCCTCGGATTCAGGTTTGGGGATCCAGAGAAGGATCACCATCGACTATGATGGGAACTTCAGAATGTACAGTTTGAATGCATCAAGTGGAAACTGGAGTATCACAGGGCAGGGTGTGCAGCAGATGTGTTATGTGCATGGATTGTGTGGAAAGAATGGAATTTGTGAGTACTCACCAGCAGGACGCCCCAGATGCACTTGTCCTCCAGGATATAAGATGGTTGATCCCGAGAACTGGGACAGAGGCTGCAAGCCAACATTCAGCATCCAATGCGGGCAACCACAGGAGGATTTTCAATTCGTCAAGGTTCCTCATGGTGACTTTTATGGCTTCGACCTCACTTCCAACAAGTCAATTTCCCTCGAAGAATGCAGGCGGATTTGCTTGGAGAGCTGCATGTGCATATCTTTCACATACAAAGCTGGAGAGGGTTTATGTTACACTAAAAATGTGCTCTACAACGGCCAGGTCTATCCATATTTCCTGGGAGACAACTACTTCAAACTTCCTAAGAGTGTCAGTTCAACATCTCCAGCCGCCAATCATCCTGGTATTACCTGCAGTCCGGAGAGATCCAAGGTTATGGTAGTGTCTGCAGATGCATACATAAAAAACTCTGACCACATAAGCTGGGCATACCTCTACATCTTTGCTGCTATATTAGGGGCAGTTGAATTGTTTTTTATCATGACAGGATGGTACGTCCTTTTCAAAATGCACAACATACCCAAGTCCATGGAGGAAGGTTACAAGATGATAACAAGCCAGTTCAGGAGGTTTACGTACCGTGAGTTGGTTGAAGCAACAGGGAAGTTCAAAGAAGAGCTAGGGAAGGGTGGCAATGGAGTAGTTTACAGAGGAATACTCGGAGACAAGAAGGTTGTGGCAGTAAAGAAGCTTACAGATGTTAGAAAAGGTGAAGAGGAATTTTGGGCAGAAGTAACTCTCATTGGGAGGATCAACCACATGAATTTGGTACGAATGTATGGGTTTTGCTCAGAAGGCCAACACAGGTTATTAGTCTACGAGTTTGTGGAGAATGAGTCATTGGACAGATACCTTTTTGATGGCAGAGGCACTGAAAGACTGCTCTCATGGGGTCAGCGGTTCAAGATTGCCTTGGGGACAGCAAGAGGCCTTGCTTACCTGCATCATGAATGTCTCGAATGGATTGTCCATTGTGATGTAAAGCCAGAAAACATACTGCTGACACGAGAATTCGAAGCCAAGATAGCAGACTTTGGACTATCCAAGCTCTCTCAGAGAGATAGTTCTAGCTTAAATTTCACTCAAATGAGAGGCACAACGGGCTATATGGCACCAGAATGGGTGATGAATTTGCCAATTGATGCAAAGGTAGATGTTTACAGCTTCGGAGTTGTGCTTCTAGAGATTGTCACTGGGAGTAGGGTTTCCAGTGGGGTGACAGCAGACGAAGATGAGATGGGCTTGATGCAAATTCCCAGTGGGGCAACAGAAGGCGGAGAAGAGATGGGGTTCATGCAATTTGTTCAGGCGGTGAATCAGATGCTCGCCAATGGGGCTGACCTGGATATAGTGGATGCTAGACTGAAAGGGCATTTCAATCACAAGCAAGCAACAGTTATGGTGAAGATAGCTATTTCATGCCTTGATGAAAGAAGCAAGAGGCCAACAATGGATCAAATTGCCAGAAATCTCATGGAATGTGACGATGAAGATTATCATCCTGCATACTTTTGATGGCATTTTACCAGAAGCATCAAAGCAAGCTAAACAAGGCATCAGAAGAGAAAAAAAAACAGCTATGCCATTTTCTATGCAGTGTATACCTTCTGTTATGAATTGGATAGATTAGATCCATTCTCCAGATTTTCTGCCTTCCTGATTTAAATTGTGGTTGGTATTCTCACAGGCTGCAAGGCTGGTAGGCGGGGAGTTAGGTGCAGCGCAGTATTTTCTTTTATGTTTGTATGACATATTTTACTCAACATGCTATAACTGTTTTGATAATGGTCGGTTCAAATTGGATCAGTGAGTTCGATAATGCGTTACGTTATTCAAATTGTGTCTGGTACAAATTATTTATAATGCTAAAAGAGTTAGAGGTCGGTTCATTGAGCTCTGCAAGTAGTAGTTCCTAGATATGGATCTGCACTAGAGCAGCGCATCATGTTCTTCCATACCGGTTGCTTTTACTTTACAGCTTCATAAGCCAGTAGCCAGGGAACATGAAGTAAGAGCAACTCCAACGGGCCGACCCAAACGGACGGCGCATTTGTCCGTTTTTGTCCGTTTGGGTCGGCCGCCCGCCCGGCGTCCGCCCAGTTTTGCATTTGGGTCGGCAATGCGCCCAACGCGCCGACCCATTTCATGCCCGCATTCAACTTTTAAATAAAAAGGGCCCGCGGCCGATCATGCCATCGGCCATGTCTCATGCCGGCACCATGCCGGCACCGGCATACAATGCCGGCTTCAGAAAAAATCAACACAGTTCATGCTGGCGCACTCGCCAGCCGGCCACCTGCCGGCATACAAAAAAGATGGCCCTCGCCGCCATAGATCACTCGTCGGCGAACTTGAGCATGTCGGCCTGCATCTTCTCGAACCATGGCCTCTTCCTTGGCGACACGGTGTTGAGATCCACCTTCATGATCTCCACCCCGGTCATCATGCTCGCAAGAGCCACTTCTTTCGCCTTGGTCTTGGCGTTGGCGGCCTCGATCTCTAGCATCCTGGCTTGCTTCTCCGCCTCGAGCTCGAACATCTTGGCTTGCTTCTCGGCGTCAAGATCAAGCCTCCTCCTTTGGATCTCCATGAAAGCATCCATTTGCTCCGCCTTGAAACGCCGGCGCTCCTCCTCCCTTGAGTCCTTCTTATTCATCATGCCGTCCACGCTTGCGATCAAGGCGTTGGTGGCCGCATCTCGCTTGTCCTCCTTCTTGGAGTTGGTCTTCCCCCGCGGCCGTGCCGGCTCGCCCTCCCCAACATCCTCCATGGCTTTCTTTCCCCCGCGTGCCTTGAGTGCGGCATATTGTGCCTTGAACTTCTCTTCGTCCTTGATGACCCGATAGCAATGAGAAAGGTTGAAGCACTTGCCATTGTGTTGAACCTTGAATGCCTCCAAAGCTTGAAATGCCTACAAAAATGTTTCCATGCAAGCATATGGGCAAGTGATAGCAAGGATGATCTTGATGACACAAAAGAGGGTGGCTTGCTTGCGATCATACCATGTCTTGCATGCCGATGCCGCTCACGGGGCGGGCCTTGACGCTCTCAAGGGTGGCGCAAAACTTGTTGCACTCTTGTTGGATCACCCTCCACCGCTTGGAAATGGAGACCCACCCGCGCGTGCTCACAAATTGGTGAGGTGGAAACTTCTTGCGCTCATGGAACTCTCGGTGCACACGAGTCCAAAAGGTCGAATGCTTTTGCTTGGCGCCCGTCTTCGGGTCTTGTCCAATGTCTCGCCAACACTCGCAAAGAAGCTTGTCCTCGGCCGCCGTGTACGCCTTCATACGCTTGCTCTTGCGCTTGGGCTTAGCACCGGCGGCTTGGTTCGCGAGCTCGTCCTCGAACAAAGGATCCACATCGATGTCGCACTCGTCCTCTTCCTCTTGCCCGTAGTCGTCCGGGAACTCGTGGTCGAGGGGGAAGCCGTCCAGGTCGACGCCGACCTGATCACGCATGAAGGCCGCCTGGTCGGGATCATAGCCAGCGGCCGGCGTGAACGCCCCACGGCCATCCTGGCTTTGTGTCTCGTCGGGATCGTAGCCAGCGCCTGGCGCACCGGCCTCGAAGATGAGGTTTTGCATGAAGTCCTCATCGACGGCGGACGGCATTCCCTCGAACAGGTTACGGGCGTCTGGGAGCCCGCCGGCCGGCGTCTGCCGCGCGCGTTTCCACGTGCCGCCGGACGACGAGCCACCAACCACCGGGGTGGCGTTCAGGTCGATGGGCGGTGGCGCAGGAGTGGAAGGCGCGACCACACTCACGTCGGGTGAGCACTCCCCGGAGAGGCGAGAGGCCTGTGGGTAGACGTGGAAGCCGGGGACCGGGTTGCAAGCCGACGCGCGGGGTGACTCGGGCAACACCATCCGAGGAAACGCCGACGAGCCGGTGCTGGCCGCGGCGACGGCGGCTTGGACGAGGCTGTGCTGGCTAGGGTTTACCCCTAGCATGTAAAGCGCCTCCCTCGTTGCCGCCGCGACGCGGGCATTGGTGAACTCCTGCTGCGCGGCGGCCACGGCGGCGGCCTGCGTGGCGGCCTCATCCCTCGCGTCCTCGGCGTGCCTCCGGCCCTTCCTCTTGGCCGGCTCGCTTGCCCGCTGTTCGAGCGTCAGCACCTTCTTCGGCTTGGTCGCGGCGGCGGTCTTGCGCGGGGCATGAGGCTTGCCCGAAGGGGGCGACGGCGCCGGGTGAGGCGAGGGAGGCGAGGCCGGCGGCGGTGTCGAGGTCGAGGTCGACGTCGAGATCGATGGCGTCGTCCATGGTTGGGGCGGGAGCGAGCGCGCGCGGACGGGAGCGTTTTTGGGGGAAAATGGGGGGAAAATGGTGGTGGCTGCCACCGACCGGCGGGCCCGGGGAGAAGAGTAGGCGCGCGCGCGTCCGTCTCGTGTCCGCGCCGACGCAAATCAGGCTCAAAATTGGGCCGGGAATGGGTCGCCCGCGGACGAAAAACGGACGCGCGTCCGTTTGGGTCGGCGCGTTGGGCCGCCACTTTTGTCCGCGCCGACCCAAACGGACGCGGGCGGACGAAATGGGTCGCCCCATTGGAGTTGCTCTAAAGTCTCATGCACTAAGCCAAGATTAGCAGTGCCAAACTTTGTTTTGTTATGCTGTCTAACACTAGTGGACCGCCAGGTTTATGCAAACTGACTTACCCCCTGTACCGATCCTGCACTCTATATATAAACACTATGCAGTATAGGCTGTTGTAATGTTGCGGCACATAATAAACCATGTCGGTACTATGCAGTATAGGCTACCAGAGATGGGGCAAGGGATGTCATGAAGGTCTGTGAGAATGTTGTAATGTGTGAGACCTAAGTTCTTGAATTATGTGTCATTTTCGGATATTTTGGCCTTTTGAACATATGAAGTGGCTTACAAAATTCTTGACCTAAGTGACTTGTACCATATTTTGATGGCTTAATGCTGCTAGCTAAATGCTTCCAAAAGATGGAAGTGCCCAGAAATTACTGAAAAATTTCTAAAAATGAACAATGCCCTTGTATTCAGTCTGGGAAAATTTCAAGAAGTTTTTTCGAACAGGAAAAAAAACTACAAGCAAACTTCAAATTCGGGAGCATTTTGGGTCAAAATTGGCCAAAAAAAGGTTTCCAGAAAAAATCCAAAAAAATCTCATAAATATCCAATCTGGGAAGTTTCAAGAAGTTTTGCCAAACATAAAAAAAAAACTAGAAGCAAAATTCAAATTCAGGAGCATTTAGGGACAAAATCTGGCCAAAAAAAAGTTTCCAGAAAAATTCCAAAAAAATCTCAAATATCTACACTGCTCTTATATTCAATCTGGGAAAGTTTCAAGAAGTTTTGCCGAATAGAAAAAAAAAATCAAACTTAGAAGCATGGGTAGCATGGCGGCTGACTGGGCTGTTGACCAGTCAGAAACAGTTAAAAACCAGCCAAGGGTTGTTCCTTGTCCAGTTTTGAAAGTTTGAGGTTGTAAAATAGACGGTTTCGTAGTTCAGAATTGTATATTAGATTTTGAGCGAGAAAGGCCCGAAAGTGGCAACCAAGAGGGGGTTGATGCACACTTGTCAAGGTCCAACGAGGGTGCAATGCCACACCTCCTCTCTACTTGTCAGGATGCCACTTACACTTCTTTTTTGTCTTCTTCGCGGTGGCACGAACGGTACGGCCACATCATCTTCGATTCACTCCGGCAGACGGCACGTCAGTAGATGGTTCGAGGCCTACCACCTCTGTGACACCCGCATCCTCACCAAGCAGCCACGCTCGACTTTCCTGGAGAAGTTAAAGTTCAGAGCAGAGCGTGAGCGTGCTCTGGATTTGGTCCATGGCGACCTCTCTGGCCCAGTCCACCAGCAGGTCCCGGCAGCAAACGTTTCTTCCTTGTCTACGACCACAACCGCTTCAGTGGCTAGTGTTATTGGCGGCAAAAAGAGCGAAGCACCGATGGCGATCAAGCGCTTCTAGGAGGCTGTAGAACTCAGAAAGTAGCAGCAAGTTCCGAGAGCTACTAACCGACTAGGGCGGTGAGTTCATGTCGGTCGAATTCAGCGAATATTGTGCAGATCAAGGTGTGTAGAGGCATCACTCTGCGTCATACTCACCGCAGCAAAACGACGTCGTCGAGCAGCGGCGGAATCAAACCACCGTGGCGACAGCACGCAGCCTACTCAAGCAAAGCAGCATGCCTACGAAGTTTTGGGGCAAGGCGGTCTCTACGGCCGTCTTTCTCCTGAAACTATGCGCTGGCAAAAGCCCTCGACGGAAAGACGCCGTCCGAAGTTTGGCATGGCAGCCAGGAACCCGATGGTGAGCTTTCTTTGCACATTCAGTTGTCTGACTTTCATGAAGAAAGTGAAGTCATTCCAAGGTCGAAAGACTGCAGCAAAACCATCGTCTTCATCGGCTACAAATCAGGCTCGAAGACATACAAGATGTTCGATCTTGTGTCACAATGTGTGCACGTTGCACTCACTGGCACACTGGCAAGTTCAGCTGATATCTCAGCGCAGGTGTTGAGCACACCTAAACCAGCAATGATGGGGAAAGGGGGTGCAGAGCACAGCAGCGGGTAGACACCGGATTACCTCGCAGCAGTGGTGTCGAATTTGTCCTTCCTGAAGTACACTGAGATTCACATAGGTTGGCTTTTTAAAGAACACTGAGCTACATGTTGTTGTGGTAGTCTTGCTTCAAGATTACCCCCTCTTCTTCACTGTTAAACATCTTCTTCTCTGATGAATCTTCTTCATTGGCAGCAGAGGAACACCATTTCTTATCATCTCAGCCAGCTAACTGAATCTCTGGTTAAGATTGCACATACGTTTTGATATGTTATTCTTCAGCATCCATCCTCTTCCCCTATTCTTCCATGTTTTGCTGCAGCTCACTCTCAAAGAGGCAAAAATGCTAGACTTACGAACAGCTGCTACGTAACCTACGTAATTTGCTGAAGCGCTAATCAAACCAGCCCCCCCTGATTTCTAGGGTGGGCCCGTGCCCTCAACTAATGTCCAATCAATAACTGCCAAATCAACAATTACGTAGGATACATAAGACTCCCTACATAGGTGTAGCATTGCTCCTCAAAGAGGACACCAAGAACTGGAATGGATCAACACGACTGCGATACCACCTAAAACAGCACAAGGTTGTGGAGGAGAAACTCCACCTTGCTGCTACAAAGTGTACAACACACGTGTTGAAGGAACTACTTCAACGTGTTTCCCTAGATATCGTTCTAGAGGTAAAGATAACACATATGGCAGCAGGAGTTCAATCCAAAACTCGTGGAACACAAGATCTAGTCCAAAACCTTAGATAATAACACCAAGTTCAGTTCAGAATAGTGGGTACATAGTCTCCACTACAAAATCAGAGGGCTTTGTGAAACCTTCACATCTCAACTTAGCTAGAAGACCTAAAAAAAATTACTTTAACGTTCCAGCTTATCCAGACTGGAATACAAGTATGTCGAAGAAGTCAAAATGGGTTTGCCTACTGATATTTTTTCTTTATTGTCCCTCGTCAATCTATTTCGTTTGACCAAGTGTATCGAAAAAATTACTTAAAGCTTCCAGCTTATCCACAATGGAATACAAGTTTGTAGAAGAAGTCAAAATGGGTTTGCCTACTGATGTTTTTTCTTTATTGTCCCTCGTCAATCTATTTCGGTTGACCATGTGTATCGACGACCATTTCAGTGCAGCTCGCGCAGCTCCAGATCATCGAGCGGGTAGGAGCGATCCATGACATGGCAGGGAACATTGGCATTGTTTTTATCTTGGGCCCGATAAATCATGTTAAAGTCCCCTGGTACCTGCAAGCTGCCTCCTTGCAGTGCAGTAAATTGTGCCTTCTATCATTTGATTACTTCTACATTCATCCAATGTTCCTTTCGTGTGTTACTCTAGTTCAAAGAGCATTAAAATTTTAAATTTTCTTTAGGATACAATTGCAGTTGAGTTGCACAGGAAAGTTTCTCTAACTCGGAAGTAAAAATATTAGTTCTTGCTTCCAAATTCAAACAGAATAACACAATGTTTCCTACTCCTTGTTCTTATATTATGGGATGGAGGTAGTAGTTGTTATGATAACTTGCTAAGATTTGGTGCAGTTACTATTCTAGCAAAGTGTTGCGTACAAAGGCTATATACCTTTATCTGCAACAAATTTACAGAAACATCCCATAGCTATCGGCGTTTTGTCTTGCAAATAGAATGGTTTGTTAGACAAAGGTACAGTAAAAAAACACAGTATTGAAAGAAATAACTACAAAAAGATTAAATAGCCATTTCTTGTATGTCTTATCTTGAAACTTATCACAAGATAAGTAAGAACCTAATACAAAAACTACTGAGATGATAAGGCAAAACTTACTTGAATTTAAGGCACTCTTCTCATGGCAATAGCGATTCTCTTTCCAACTTCATTTGCTGGCCTGTTAGATAAATCACATATTTCTCCTGGCATGATAGATATGCAACCATGTTGTTCCAACCTTCTGTGGCTAGAAAAGGTTGCACATATCTGCCAAAGGCTAGAAAAACGAAACATCATTAAATCATGTCATAAGAAATCTGCACCTTCCATTGTGTGGTGCAATGTTTTCAGTTTTCACATGTAATTTCCCTTCACTCTTTGAAAATAAAATACACATCTTCCTAACCATATTTATAATGCTCAATAGGCATCACTTAAGCTGAATCGCTATGCTGCAGTATGAGTAGTTTTCTTAATCAACCCAAATGAGAAAGACATTCTGCTGGTACAAAAGCTGGGAAGGACCTTAAGCTTTATTTATTTATTTTTGAAAATACGCAGGAGACCTGCATATCTTTTCATTAATTACAAGCAAACAGTTATACTTATGACCCACCATAAGGCGCAACACCCTTCTACAATCTTCTATTTTTTGGGGGAACCTTGAGAATGTAGTCAGAGGCATTAGTTTGTTTCGCAATAAGGTCTAAAGGTTGTACTCCCTTAGATAGCCTCATGCCCCACGACACATGGTGATACATTATTTCATTTACCTCATACAAGTTACAACCCTCACTACCTGGTTTGCAAATATCAGATTATAATTACACAGTTCATTCAGAAAGAGCTGCCAGTGCAGTGCTCTGCGAGTCATATAGGAAGTACTAAAGCACCTGCCAACAAACAGTGCTGAAAATTTGCAGCTAGTTTCTTGCATCAAGAAGAAAAATAACTGGTGTTCCTCAACACATATTTACTTACCTAGCTAAAGCCAATCCTGGTGGTAGCTCAAGACAGCTCAAACTGGTTCAAACAGTAACAAAGGAAGTGGAGGATTATGATTGGTAATAGCGGTTGAAGCATAAGTAATGCTACATCTACAAAAGGTTACCTAATTGTTTTACAAACAAGCTGATGTGGAGGATTATGATTGGTAATAGGGGTTGAAGGGGCCCACCCCAGTTCAATTCACGCGCGGGGGGGGGGGGGGGGGGGGGGATTAGTTTGTAAAGTTAAGTAAAATATTTGTAGATTTTTGTAGGTCTAGCATTATAGGCAACTCCGCCTATGTTGTCTCAACATAGCCGGTCCCAAGCCCGGGTAAAGGAGGAGGGTTGTGATAGGCTTGGCGAGCCAGCGTAAAAACTCAGCCACTCTTATGGAGATGAAACCCAAAAGATTTTCGTTGGGGCGTAACCCTCTCAGCGACGCGCCACATCGGAACCCGGGTGTGGTGGAAAATGGGCAAGGGCCGGGCCGTCACCCCTCAAGTGGCGCGCCGTATCTTGATCCGGATACGGTGGCAAGTGAGCGAGGATCGGGTCGTCGCATCCTTAGTGGCGCGCTACATTGGCGCCCGGATGTAGTGGAAAATGAGCAAGGGTCTTCGCATTTGTCTCGACGAGTGCGAAGGGTAAGGAAGCTAGCCGAGCCTAGGAGGATTCGCTTAGGTAGCTGGAACGTAGGGTCTCTGACAGGGAAGCTTCGGGAGCTAGTTGATGCAGCGGTGAGGAGGGGTGTTGATATCCTTTGCGTCCAAGAAACCAAATGGAGAGGACAGAAGGCGAAGGAGGTGGAGGATACCGGCTTCAAGCTGTGGTACACGGGGACGGCTGCAAACAGAAATGGCGTAGGCATCTTGATCAACAAGAGCCTCAAGTATGGAGTGGTAGACGTCAAGAGACGTGGGGACCGGATTATCCTGGTCAAGCTGGTAGTTGAGGACTTGGTTCTCAATGTTATCAGCGCGTATGCCCCGCAAGTAGGCCACAATGAGAACACCAAGAGGGAGTTCTGGGAAGGCTTGGAAGACATGGTTAGGAGTGTACCGATTGGTGAGAAGCTCTTCATAGGAGGAGACCTCAATGGCCACGTGGGTACATCTAACACAGGTTTTGAAGGGGCGCATGGGGGCTTTGGCTATGGCATCAGGAATCAAGAAGGAGAAGATGTCTTAAGCTTTGCTCTAGCCTACAACATGATTGTAGCTAACACCCTCTTTAGAAAGAGAGAATCACATCTGGTGACTTTTAGTAGTGGCCAACACTCTAGCCAGATTGATTTCATCCTCTCGAGAAGAGAAGATAGGCGTGCATGCCTAGACTGTAAGGTGATACCCGGAGAGAGTGTTGTACCCCAGCATAAGCTGGTGGTTGCTGACTTCCGCTTTCGGATTCGTGTCCAGCGGGATAAGCGTGCCAAAGTCGCTAGAACGAAGTGGTGGAAGCTCAAGGGGGAGGTAGCTCAGGTGTTCAAGGAGAGGGTAATTAAGGAGGGCCCTTGGGAGGGAGGAGGGGATGCGGACAATGTGTGGATGAAGATGGCGACTTGCATTCGTAAGGTGGCCTCGGAGGAGTTTGGAGTGTCCAGGGGAAGGAGCAGCGAAGATAAGGATACCTGGTGGTGGAATGATGATGTCCAGAAGGCGATTAAAGAGAAGAAAGATTGCTTCAGACGCCTATACCTGGATAGGAGTGCAGACAACATAGAGAAGTACAAGATGGCGAAGAAGGCCGCAAAGCGAGCTGTTGGTGAAGCAAGGGGTCGGGCATATGAGGACCTGTACCAACGGTTAGGCACGAAGGAAGGTGAAAGGGACATCTATAAGATGGCTAAGATCCGGGAGAGGAAGACGAGGGATATTGGCCAAGTCAAATGCATCAAGGACGGAGCAGGCCAACTCTTGGTGAAGGACGAGGAGATTAAGCATAGATGGCGAGAGTACTTCGACAAGCTGTTCAATGGGGAGAATGAGAGTTCTACCATTGAACTGGACGACTCCTTTGATGAGACCAGCATGCGTTTTGTGCGGCGCATCCAGGAGTCTGAGGTGAAGGAGGCTTTAAAAAGGATGAAAGGAGGCAAGGCGATGGGCCCTGATTGTATCCCCATTGAGGTGTGGAAAGGTCTCGGGGACATAGCGATAGTATGGCTAACCAAGCTTTTCAACCTCATTTTTCGGGCAAACAAGATGCCAGAAGAATGGAGACGGAGTATATTAGTACCAATCTTCAAGAACAAGGGGGATGTTCAGAGTTGTACTAATTACCGTGGAATTAAGCTGATGAGCCATACAATGAAGCTATGGGAGAGAGTCATTGAGCACCGCTTAAGAAGAATGACAAGCGTGACCAAAAATCAGTTTGGTTTCATGCCTGGGAGGTCGACCATGGAAGCCATTTTCTTGGTACGACAACTTATGGAGAGATATAGGGAGCAAAAGAAGGACTTGCATATGGTGTTCATTGACTTGGAGAAGGCCTATGATAAGATACCGCGGAATGTCATGTGGTGGGCCTTGGAGAAACACAAAGTTCCAGCAAAGTACATTACCCTCATCAAGGACATGTACGATAATGTTGTGACAAGTGTTCGAACAAGCGATGTCGACACCGATGACTTCCCGATTAAGATAGGACTGCATCAGGGGTCAGCTTTGAGCCCTTATCTTTTTGCATTGGTGATGGATGAGGTCACAAGGGATATACAAGGAGATATCCCATGGTGTATGCTCTTTGCGGATGATGTGGTGCTAGTTGACGATAGTCGGGCGGGGGTAAATAGGAAGTTAGAGTTTTGGAGACAAACCTTGGAATCGAAAGGGTTTAGGCTTAGTAGAACTAAAACCGAGTACATGATGTGCGGTTTCAGTACTACTAGGTGTGAGGAGGAGGTTAGCCTTGATGGCCAGGTGGTACCTCGGAAGGACACCTTTCGGTATTTGGGGTCAATGTTGCAGGAAGATGGGGGTATTGATGAAGATGTGAACCATCGAATCAAAGCCGGATGGATGAAGTGGCGCCAAGCTTCTGGCATTCTCTGTGACAAGAGAGTGCCCCAAAAGCTAAAAGGCAAGTTCTACAGGACGGTGGTTCGACCCGCAATGTTGTATGGCGCGGAGTGTTGGCCGACTAAAAGGCGACATGTTCAACAGTTAGGTGTGGCGGAGATGCGTATGTTGAGATGGATGTGTGGCCACACGAGGAAGGATCGAGTCCGGAATGATGATATACGAGATAGAGTTGGGGTAGCACCAATTGAGGAGAAGCTTGTCCAACATCGTCTGAGATGGTTTGGGCATATTCAGCGCAGGCCTCCAGAAGCTCCAGTGCATAGCGGACGGCTAAAGCGTGCGGAGAATGTCAAGAGAGGGCGGGGTCGACCGAATTTGACATGGGAGGAGTCCGTTAAGAGAGACCTGGAGGATTGGAGTATCGACAAAGAGCTAGCTATGGACAGGGGTGCGTGGAAGCTTGCTATCCATGTGCCAGAGCCATGATTTGGTTGCGAGATCTTATGGGTTTCACCTCTAGCCTACCCCAACTTGTTTGGGACTAAAGGCTTTGTTGTTGTTGTTGTTGTTGTTAGCATTATAGGCAACTGTAGATTGTGGTAATACAGATAGTGTGAAAATGTTGTGGACATCAGAACGTTGCCTCAAAGCAGCATCACATGTATTGCGGCCGGCCAGACAGCAAGGTGTACAACGTGAGTTCTGCATAGGTAAGAGACTCCCAATGATATTCGAGCAAGGAGTTGGCTGGGGAAGAGTTCAGGAAGGAGTTGACTTCAACTGGGAAAGATGAGTTAGAGATAGAACTAGGAATGCTTAATACAGGACAGTAAGGATTAGGAAAGTATGGATTCAGATACACATATTAGAGGGTTTCCTAGTTAGAGACTTAGAGTGCAACACCTTGGGTGTCAAGTTAGGAAATATTATATACATGCAGATCATGTAGTTTGGGAATCAAGCAAGAACAATAAATCTAATCTACAGTTATTCTCTCATCCCAATCTATGTCTACCCAGTCCCTCGCAGCCATGCTATCTGGTTATCTTCAGCATGGTAGTTATCCAGTTGTGAATCGAGGTTCCCAACAGAAAAATAGTCAGTAGTCTTACTGACATATTGCCCAGGCAAGTTCACTATCAAACCCAGTCATATAACCAGGAGGCATGCATGAATCAGGGAGAAAAGAAAAACAGCAGCCTGCTACAAGTTACAATCATGATTAAAAAACCAAGAATAACAATGTAGTTATAGTTACTGCCTTCCCTGGTTATCCCAATCAGAGTCTGACTCTAGTACATCGGCCACTGTTAATGTATATTTGATTCAAATCATATTTCAATTCATTTAAAAAGGGACTATATGCAGACCAGTTTGGCCACTAGCTGGATAATATCTGGCTCTTTTAAATATGACTACACATTGTTAACAATCCTGACCGGTATTTGCACAGGTATTAATTCACCGTCTGAAATCAGTCCACTAACAAAATTATGAAGTGATCCTAATAGCATAGGCAAGTTATATCTTAGCTTCAAAAGTGATGAGCCATGGCCAAGTATAACCCTAACACAATCAATGTATTGCCGCTGTGGCAGTACTCAGAAACTTGACATGATGTGCGACCTCCATTGCATATAAACATTACCTATGGGGTTCTAACCCATCAGTCATAGTTTTGCATCAAACATCTGATAAGAGTTTTTACTGACACCTAAGGTTCACTGCTTTCTCTATATTGTTAAATATACTGTTATAGTCATCACCAATCAACAAAATAATGTTAGTATTATTTCTGTTGCCAAACATTAACTCCGCTGGAATAACTAAAAACAGCACTCTTAATTTCACTCATGTCAGAATAACAGCAGACTCACAATTATACAGAACTATCATGCTGAAAGCTATTTGCTCATACAAAGCATACCAGCGAGTCAGTGAGCAGTCTGAATGTACACCCAAACCTGCTAATATTTGTCAACCTTGTTTCAACTTGATGGCTTAATTGAGTTGTAATACATAATACAATGAGATTTGAGAAGGCATCATCATTCATCTAGTTCTACAAATTCCAGCATCAGTAACAGTAGTCCTTGTGTACAACAGAGCCACTTAATTAACAGAAGATCAATTGCTCCACTTCTCTTCAACCAATCCATATCTCACACCGACTACGCAAGCCCGCATTGGCGCATTCCACTGCCAACCATGACCGATAAAGGAGATTTATTTGCAGAAGGCTAGCGTGAAGTTGCATCGAGGATGAGAAACAGAAGACTTGCTAATCTTGTGGTATGTACAGAACTGGAGGTGGGTCAGCTCAGAGCAAAAATTCTAAACCGCGGCATCTTTAGCATGGACAACACATTGTATTTTTATCTGCCCGCATGATCACATCAACTGGGGATCTGAACGAGCATAGAAATCGTTCCAGGTAGTGAGCAAACACATAGTCTTTTAAAGCTGCAATGAAGTGTGGTCCCTGCAGTGAGATCTTGTGGCATCAAAACACCATCCTTGAAGAAAAAACTTAATGATTGTCCACATAAAGAATGCCTCTCCTTATTACTGGCTTCGGCCTCTGCACTGCTTTCCAAGTGACATGCACAATCCCTTGAAACAAAACTAACATCACCCTGACAAACACAATGCTCTGAGATGATTTCCAGATAACGCTTTTTTCCAATCTCTTCTTGACAACCAACTACACCTTGAGAGCTGTGCCATTTTCTAACTGTTGCTAGTAGATTCAGTGAGCAAGATGAGAGAATGTCATGCATATCATCAACGGTTAAGCAATGCTTATTAGACCGTACTGAATTTGAAAGAATATCATGAGACACCTTATAAACAGCACGGAAGCATGAGGAGCAACATTCATATAGACATGAAGATTTTGGAACTGAGAGATTATTTCTTCTATCTTGCATTTGACCATTAATCGAATGACCTGACCCAACATCATTAAGAGGAAAGCTGGTATTCAGCTCATTACCACTGCCATGAGATTCAGAAGACATCGTCTTCTTTGATACTTCTACACTGTCCATAGTAGCTGGGCATGCACTTAAATTTTCTGCCCTTTGCATACTATTGAAATCTTCAACAGATTTAGAGAGGCTTTCAGATCTTTGAATATCTGGCTTGCATTTTTCTTTACCATTGGTTACTCTGGACATTTTCCAGCCGTTGTTTACTTCACCAGATCCTCCATCATTTATGACTGGATCTGCAGATGTAAGAGCACCTTTGTGCGCATCAGGCGAAGCTGAACAGAGAAGATCATGTTCCACTGCATCCATCCTGGATATAGATGTCAAATGATCATTACCAATGTTGCAGACCACACTATGAATTTCAAGTTGGTCAGGACCTTGTTGAACTGGCTTATCATGCATCTCACTAGGACAGGAAGCAGGGCCAACCAGATGGTCGTGTGACTGTTGGGCTGAATTGTCTTGGACGTGGGGAAAGCCGCCAACAGGACCAGCCAGTACATTGCTTTCTGTAGCGTAACTGGTACTTTCACACTCTCTTGTGCATGACTTCCCTAGACTTGCTGTCTTTGTACCTAATGCTCTTGTCCTGGTGTCAGGATGTAATCTGTAGATGAAAGCAAAAGGAAGAAAACAAAGGTCAGTAAAATTCGTCACAGGATCAGCAATATTAAGTACCAACATGATCTTGCTGGCCTAGCGCACCTGACTTAAGAAAAAAAAAACAATACTGGCAATCAATAGAAACATGAGACTGATTCGTCAGGCATACCTTTGGAAGGTGTACGCCCAGCTGTTCACGATGTCATCCAGATATGCTACTTGAGATAGAATATGGAAGTACCGATATCGACTTTTCTTTTCCAAAATTTTAATTCGGATCTGCTCAACTAACAGTTCCAAAACCTTTCTCACCTCAGCACAGACTTCCATAACAGATGCATAGACACCTCTATATGCTAATAAACCAACAGCAACCAATCCTCTCACACAAAGGGACTTCTCCTTGCCCTTAACAACACTGTGTCCTTCAGACAATGATTTAACGGATGAGGTGCTGCTATGTAATAAACAGGAGTTAAACGGCCAGCCTTTCCATGGTCCATTTATATCAGTGCAGGGGCCTTCCCGCAGTTTTGAGGTAACCCAACAGAGTTTAGAGAACTGTGGGTGCTGCAGTATCTGAATTCCGAAGGCAATAATAGAAAGTGATTCATTGCCCTTCATAGTTCTGCTAGAAGGATTTCTTGAGACACTCTCGTGAAAATCAAGTTTCTCAGGATCTTCCTCTTTATCTTTCACATCAGATGCTGATGGCTGTAGCTGAGCACTGCACGTGGCCAGTTTTGTAGGATATGAGGGCCGTTTGTCAACATACAAAGAAGACTTCGCCAATATGATGGATTCCTGGTTCTCACAGGATTTAGATTCATCTGGTGCACTAATTTCCATGGGCGCAAAGACTTCTTTCTGTTCATCACGATTGTTATGAGCCCTGTCATGCAATAACTGAACATGATGCTGAATTAAGTCATGTGATAACCGCAAAGCGCATGAATTGAGCACCTCGTTCCAGCTAATAGAGCTGTCAACATTCACAGAGAATCTTGGTACAGTGTGTTCTGAAGAACTAAGACATTGATCTACAACATGTGTGCTGAAGAAATGCTTGACTCCGCATGGAAGATCTTGGAACTTCAGCTCAATAGTGGCCTGTAAGTGAATTATCAGCTACATATCCCATTTATATATAATCAGGTCAGCTAATTACCACTAAATCTCAAGTCCAAATAGTGATGGGCAATCGCCAATGGTGAGAACATTCACCGTGTTCAACATGAATATGAGATGAAAGATAAACCAGCAAGGCAGCAACAAATGAACCAACCAGCTCTTTATCATTTGCACAAACAGACCAAATAACATATACAAAACTGAGCACATCACTATTGTTGCTATTAAGATCCGTGGGGGAACTGCTGCTATACAATGTTGCACGATCGAATTTGAGCAATCACTCCCAGCTACAAACTACTTGCTACTAACTTCTAGAGCAAATTGGGGTTAGTTTGATAATGCAGTGACTTTTAGGTTACGGTTTTGTTTATTAATTCCAGATATTTTCTGTAATTAACTAAGAGCCATAGCAGAAATATTTTACAATGATTGGTAAAGATCCTCTCAACCCACTATATGTTGCAGCATGGACTGATCACAACCTTTATGTCATTTTAAGTTTGTGTTGTAAGGCCCAAAAGCATGATTTAACAAAGATAAATACAAAATATCATTTTCTTAATAACAGTTTTAGTTGTTTTTAGTTAGATTATCATATAGAAAGAAATGCAAACAAGGTGATAACATTGCATGACTACAAATCCTCAGAGGCGCACTCATTGTGTTAATGAACTTAAATGCAGTTTTTTAGCCATGAACTTACCATGCACATTCCTTTGTGACATTTTATGGAGGACAGTACGAATATGCATACATATATACAGAAAATCTCAAGCAAAAAGGAAGTCAAAAGACATGGCATGAAGAGTGGAGATGAAGCTTACCAGAACACTTATGGATACAGATGCTGATAATGAACCCATCTGATCAACCAAAGTATTCCAAACTTCTGAACATTTTGGCATGCTTTCAACTGGCGAGGAGGCCAACTTGCTTGTACCCATGTTGCGCCCATGATCTTCTGTTTCCTGTTCATGGACCGTGTTGACTGCCCACAAATCAATTCTAGGCATGTAGATTATGCACCTTCCAAGGTGTAGACCTTTCACTGGTCAAGGAAAAGCAGAAACAAACTATGGTTACTCACCTATATCCATTGGAAACAAATGAAAGATACTAATAGAGTACTAGATGGATAGCCAATAGATCATTGGACATCAACTAAAAGAGGAATTGGGCATAACATAGTTTACCTATATATAGAACCATAAAGGCTCCAGGAACATAAGTTACTGAAACAACATTACATTGATTGCCTTAGGAATTTGTATAGGATGACAATGGCTTCTAAACTCACATGATGTGGCCAAAAAAGGATAATGGTTCAGCTAAACTAAGTCTGCTAATTTACATCAGGCCAGATATGGGTTGGCAACTTCGCATTAAATTCAATCTATAAAGAATCATCATTGCTATGGTGCATCAATCTTCAGCGCATATATTCAGTAACTTGGCAATGTGCAGCTCAACTGAAATGAATTCAACCTCAAATAGATAAAACAACTTGAATTGTCCAGTGTAGATACATATTAGCTACATGCTCAACTCGCTTTCTAATATGTGATGAACTTTTCACAGAAAAATGCAACTTTGATCAGCAGAAAGATCCAACATCGGGTGCATGACTATCTTCATATAGCTAATTTTCTTGATAAAACTAGTTTTTTGTTTTTACTACGTGTCAACTGCACAGTGCTTGTGAAAAGTCGGTTGGTTGTGGATGACCAGCTGCCCATATCAGATAAAAGTAGCGCATGCACATCAGTGAAGCCCAATAAGATAGTTATCTATAATGTATTTGTCTATTTAAATACTCCTGAATACATGACCGAAGGTTACATCCAGGAAAGCTCCTACTCCCTCCGTTCCAAAATAGATGACTCAACTTTGTACTAACTTTAGTACAAAGTTGGGTCATCTATTTTGGAACGGAGGGAGTACTTTCTAAGTAACATCCAAACCTGTTTAGACAAGACAGAATATGTTGTTGCATTATAACTGCAGAGAATACTAATCCAAAGTCATGGCAGTGTTCTCTATGCTGCTGCAGTTACTGTGCCGCGGGCAACAGCAGCACCATGAAAATTTCATAATGACAGGATCTGCTTGCAAAGTGAACAAATTTAAGCCTAAAGGAAGTGGTTGACTTATCATCGATTCTTATACAGATAACTTCTGAGTAGGCATTAATTTCACATATTCACGAGTCACCTTTTTTAGATGGTGGAGATTTTATTCATCCCCAGCCTCTGTTGCATGCATATGGACAGTACAAATGAAAATTAAAATACGCAGGCAAAGAAATTGACACTCAAGGTACAGGAAAAACACAGACGAAAAGTTAACTGCTAATTTCTCAGTCAACATTTCAGAAGTAAATGGAAATAGAAGTAACTTACACAGAATTTGTGTCAATCCATTAAGGATGTCACCATTTCCCTCCTGCGCCATAGTTGCAAGATCAAGCTTGTGTATTACAGTCTGACCCACAAAACCATGAAGAAGGCAACGGACTAGATGTTGTTGGCCTGATCTGGGTGCCCCAGCAACTAAAGCTCGAAAACCTGCTAACTTATATGCTAACCCTCCTTTGTTCAGAGAACAGGTGGAACTCAACCTGCGGTCATCGAACTTCTCATGTTGTTTGTTTTGACTTAACAACATTGAACCATGATTTCCTAGTTGAGATGCTGTAAGACCATAGCTTGACAAGATTGATACAATTTTATTTCCAACATCTTTCTGCTGTATCAAAGAGGGAAGATAGGAAGACCAGAAAGTGTGAGGTACGTTGTTCTTTTCCATAGACGAAAACACCACTGCCTTTATAGAGGAAGATGCCTTCAGAAGAGACGAAGGTAACCAGATACGTTCATCCAAACAGAGGGAAATAAGGAGGTGAAGTAATGGTTTAAGAAGGCATGGTAAAAGATAGGAATCAATAGGAGCGGAAACTAGATCATTTGCAGCAATCCCTGCTTCCCTTTGTGAACAGGGTGGGGGTGCTGCTGCAAGAGCAGACAACCAATCCCTTTCCTCCACGGTGATTGATGGTAGAGGAAGTCGTCCATGTTCAGTTCCTTTCTCAGCGAAGCGTAAGATATCTTGCAATGGGCAAGTCCTTTTCAGAGCATTTAATGCAGCTTGGGTACAAATTGCCTGCAAATCAGCACCAGCGTATCCAATAGTTTGGCTTGCAACAGCTGAGAGGAATGTGCCTGAAATAGGACTAGGCCAGTTTTTTGTGTGTAACGAAAGAATGGCAGACCTGGCCTCTAGGGTGGGGAGCGGAAAGTATATCTCACGATCAAACCTTCCTGGTCTCCTAAGAGCAGGGTCTATAGCATCAGGACGATTCGTAGCCCCTATAACTATAACTGAGCCACGCGATTTCAAGCCATCAAGTAACGAGAGCAAAGTCGCTACAACTGAATTGTGCGTCTGGTCTTGTTGTCTGGATCTACAAGGTGCTAAACCATCCATCTCATCAAAAAATATGATAGAAGGTTGGCATTTTTCAGCTACCTGGAATAGAAGTCTTAACTGCCTCTCAGCATCCCCAACATACTTGCCCAAACAATCAGCACCTTTTCGAGCAAAATAAGCAATCCTTCTGTTACCCTGAGAGCATGCCCCTATTAGTGCCCGTACGACAAGTGTTTTACCAGTACCAGGATGACCATGCAGCAGAACACCTCTTGGTGGTGTAAGACCTAAAGAGCTAAAGAATTCAGGATATAGAAGAGGCAGTATCACCACTTCTTTCATGCTCTGAATAACATCACTAAGCCCAGCAACAGATTCCCAACCACCGTACGCCTTGTCATTTTCAGAAGAACCTCCTATGTAAACAGGTGCAATCCTCAAAAGATCTCTGTTTAGCCTCTTCCCCTCACGTTTCAAGAACTCTTCATCTTCCCCACAGTTCTCTAACCATTTCTCTTCAGCCTCTATATCCTTTCTCCACGCATCATGTGACAACTTTCTGATATTGGCCTTCATCTTCTTTATCTTCATCTTCCTGAGCAGTTCAGCATATTTATCGCCTTGAGGTTGGAAGAGATGTCGATGATCATTGCAAGTTATAAGAAACTTCCGGTGATCAAATATGCAGGCTTCTGTTCGACTACAAGGCTACAGAATCGAGACGGAGAGATAAATAATACATATTAAAGAGAAATAATAGAATGATGAAGTGCAGCCTAAGCATAAAGTAATTACCAAATGGTAGGTTTTTGGACACCGGTCGACACGGCACCCAATAGTTGCTCCAGGTCTGCCACACCGACTGCACTTCAAAAGCCTTCCACGGCAAAGTGCTGCCCTTACATTTTTTAGGCACCCCAGACCAGCAAAGTAAACCTGAAATTTAACACCCAAAAAAAAATCTCAGCATCACTAACATGGTGTATATGGATGCATTCAGCTGTTTTTATTGGCAATACATTCTATTGGAATTCAGTAAGTAATCCACAGCAACCAATGCTTATCCATAACCAGTTAACCACGTAGTGGAACATACTATTTTCAGGAAATACAATCATGGTGATAAAGAGGGGGTTATTGAGGAAGTGAGCCTAACTAACTTGGGTGAGGCCATGAGAAGGTGGATGTACAAACCCACAACCTAGGTTCAAGTTCTCGCGGGCGCAGATCTGAGCTCCTATTTATATTGTGGGGCCTTCCCCTACAGTAAGGGGGGGGGGGGGGGGGGGTATAGACAAGGACATAGCTGCATGCCTTAAAAATAGAGCTAAAGAACAGCAATAATAAGCAACAGAAGAAAGAAGTAACTCAACATACAACATTCATATAAATACATAAGAATTTGAAACACATTGCAGGAACTGACCTCGGGACTCCAAACTGCACAATTCTGATGAACCCAGACACGGGCAATCCCAAACCTATCATGTATTGGACCCAGTAACCTTCCGAGCCATCCAGGATCGTCACTGAACCCATCCCATATATCATAGTTGGGCTCCTCTGAAGGCATGGCACCCTCATAGGCTTCATTCTCGCTGTCAGCAGTATCATGCAGTGCAACCTTGGGTGGTCTCCCATCAGTCCCTCCTCCACATAGCCCACACCTCCTTCCTTCTTTAACATCTACAACTCCTCGTTTTTCATCTGAAATTAGAGATTTTCCGACTCTCTCGTTCAGAGCCTCCTCAGGCAACGCTATATTTGGGGCATCATCCATCTGTTCATCCTGCTGGACCTCTTCCACTTGCTCATTAGGACCATCAAGTTCCATTGGCTGCTCATCAGGAAGGTTGCTCACTTCTGCAATCTGCCCATGGTGCACATCGAGCTGCTCATTCTCCCCTAAATCGCCGAACTCAACCTCATCAGTATTCTCATCACCATTTTCTCCTTCTAGTACAGGTAAATCCAACTGTTCAGGTTTCTCTTCACCCTGCAAACTATCATCCTCCCCCACTTCCTCCATGTTGCCTTCGTCTAGATCAGTTCCCACACCAATTGCTTCTTCCTCCTCGTCACACTCATCACCTTCCTCCCCTGCTCCTTTTTCCTCACCTTCCTCTTCTACTACAGTGACACCCTCAACAGCCTCGTGAGTTTGTACACTAACATCGATGGTTAAATTGATCTCGCCCTCTCTGATTTCCCTCCCACGCGATGACAAACCTCCGCTCTCCTCGCCCCCCTCTTCCTTAATCCCCTCTTTATCTTCGTCTTCATCTTGGAACCACAGGGTCCTCACTCGCCTCCCCGCCCCGGCCTTCCCCTTTGCCCTATCCCGCAGCCGCGAGCGCCACGCCGCATTTCCCCCGCCATCCTCCTCATCCTCCTCGCCGTCCACTACTCGGGCAACCGCCTGGCCCCGTGCCCTACCCTTGCCTCCCCTCCGCGGGCTCCCACTGGACCCGGCCACGCCCCCGCCGCGGCGGGGCCTCATGCGGCGGGGCGAGGGGGCCGGCGAGGTGTCGAGCGTGACCGGCGCGCGGCGTGACCGCGTGCTCCGGCGGACGGACTCCAGGTCGGAATCCTCGCCGCCGCCGCCCCCGCCCCCCGGGGGAGGCGTCGGCGCGACGTCGCAGATGGCGTCGAGGCGTTTCTGCTTCTTCCGGCAGCGGGGTGAGGCGGCAACGCCGCGCCGCCGCTTCGGCATCGACGGAGGCATCGTGGGGGAGGGGGGAGCGATCGCAGACCGCGTGCTAAGCGAGGGTTTTGGGGGTCTCGCTCGCTCAGCCTCCAGAGTTCAGACGGCTGTGGGTACGGCGGCGCGGCCAGTCGAGGGGAGGGTTACGGGGAGGGCAACTGATGTCAGTCTCAGGCACAGATTTACAGTTACTGATAGGTGGGTCCCATGTTTTTCTGGGCTCGTCTGTCAGTGCGGCTAAGGCCAGGGAGCGGGTGATACAATGCAATGGCTCTTCCTGCGAATTTTGCATTTTGCAAGACGCCCTGTCAAAACAAAACAAAATGAACTTTTTTCAGCCTGTGAGTTCGGAATGTCAATGGCGACGACGAGGATTAGAGCAACTCTAGCACATCCCCTGTATCCTCGCCCGGACCATATAATTTCCACGGTTTTACATTATTTCACATTTTTACGGCTGGAACAAGTTCTGTTAAAAGTCAGCCAGTGTGAATATTTTTACAGATGTCCTACGAATCCGCTCGTCCGCCGCTAACTGGGTATGGGCGGCCTGGCCCGAAGCTCGATGTCTGGGCCAGGCTCAGGACTCACTTTCTAGCCCATAGCCCGGCCTGTAGCCCGGGAAAAGCTCGACAAAACATGATTTTCAAGGTTTTATATAAATATAGGCATAGAATTATAGTATTAATCTTCGAGAACATGATTCATTGACTCACGTTCACCGCTTTGATAAGTTGTTATGCGGGTGAAACTAATTTGTGCAATCAAATTGATTATCTCAAAGTAATTGATTGCCCAAATTAGTTTGTAGGATAATCATATAGTAGCTATTGTGATGTCCATGAAAGGTTAAGTTTCTACTCCACCGAAAAAGATTTTCACCCCGCTTTATATGTAAAGCAAACCACCACAGCCACAAGGTTCAACAGAGAGCACACACACATAAGGTAGCACAACACAAAGTACGAGGGAGGATAGGGTACTGATGTAGGGCGGATCCCTATGGGGCCGATCTTTCACGTTTGGAGTGGATCCTACGGGGAAACACGAAGAACGCGCGGAAAACACAAGGAAAAACACGGGGAGAAATGAGAGAATCACTCAACCGACAAGTAATCGATCACACAAGGGCTAGATCACCGAAAGCATAAGGTAGCACATACTCCAAAATCAACAAAGGGAAGATACAAAGGGAACCGTTCTTCTCCGTGAGGAGGTCTTGATTGTCTTCTCCGGATGGAGGCCTTGAATCCGAATGGATCTTCTTCGAAGAGGCACGATCCCTCACGTGGAGTAGACCCGGTACGGATGAGTAGAGCTCTATCTCTAAATGAGCTATCACAATGCTAAGTCTCGAAGTGAGAAGGAGGAGTCCTATATATAGGCTAGGGGCGAAGGGGTACATGGGCTCAGCCCAACACGCGCGCGCAGGCGCTGGGAAGGCCGGACGTCCGGGCGTCGGGCTGGATGTCCGGTGGCTCGCGAGGGGCCAGATGTCCGGGCTGAGGGGCCGGATGTCCTGGTTGGCGCAGATGGCTGTTCTGCTCTCTGGATGGGCGACGCCGGATGTCCGCTCGGAGGGGCCGGATGTCCGCTGCTTCGGGAGGCGTTGGATGTCCGGGGTGATCGCCGGATGTCCGGGCTGATGGGGCAAGCTTCTGTGCTCCCTGGACGCCGGTGCCGGATGTCCGGGATTTCAGCCGGATTTCCGGTGGGGGCCGGATGTCCGGGTTGGACGCCGGATGTCTGGTCGCTGTAGTTTCTTCTGTAGAGGGCTGGCCGTGTAGATCTTCATGGGCCGGATGCCCGGGGTCCTGGCCGGATGTCCGGTGCCTGGAGGCTGTTCTTGCCTTCTTCCATTGGTTCTCTTCTTCCATGGACTTGGGGTCTTGACCATCTTCATGTGCATCCTCGGGAGGGTCCTCTTGGTACCTAATCATGCACAACATTCCGGATTGAGGTAGTAGCCATGTCTCAAGAGGATCATGTGATATATCACTAAGGAGAGAAGTCACCTCGGTCTCGAGAGCTCTAGCTCGTGCTCTAGTCATGGGTCCTCTTGGTGCTTGGTGAGACGATGGAGGGTCCATGGGGATGACCGAAGGATGCTCTGCATCATCTCCCCCTCCTTGGGAAAGATCCGACCTCGGATCGAAATCCTCATCACCATGGTACGTGGAGAGATCGAAGACGTTGAAGATGTCGCTCACGTTGTACTTGTCGCGTGGGAGATCGATCTTGCAAGCGTTGTTGTTGTAGCGTGCTAGCACCTTGAAGGGTCCGTCGGCTTGAGGGAGAAGCTTGGACTTGCGTTCGCTGGGGAAGCGGTCCTTGCGAAGGTGTAGCCACACGAGGTCTCCAATGTTGAATATCATGGGATGCTTGTTGACGTTGAGCTTGGTCGTGAGTCGTTGTACTTGGCGCTCGATGGTGTGCCTTGTATCTTCATGCATCTTCTTGATGTAGCTTGCACGGGCACTTGCGTCGAGGTTGGTGCGCTCTTGTAGAGGAAGAGGTAGAATGTCCAATGGGGACAACGGGTTGAAGCTGTAGACGACCTCGAAGGGGGGCTTGCCGGTCGTCGAATGTCTTGCACGGTTGTAGGCGTACTCGGCGATGGGTAGACACTCCTCCCACTCCTTGATGTTCTTGTTGATCAACACGCGAAGTAGAGTGGAGAGTGTACGGTTCGTCACCTCCGTTCGGCCGTTGGTTTGAGGATGGTATGCGGATGAGAACAAGAACTTTATTCCGAGCTTGGCGCATAGGGTCTTCCAAAAGTAACTCAAGAACTTGACGTCGCGGTCGGAGACGATTGTCTTTGGTACTCCATGGAGACGCAAGATTTCCCTACAAAAGAGATTTGCAATGAGTGAAGCATCGTCTATCTTGTTGCAAGGAATGAAATGTGCCATCTTAGAAAATCGGTCCACAACAACAAACACGGAATCCTTGCCATTTTGAGTTCTAGGCAAACCAAGTACAAAATCCATGCTAATGTCTTCCCAAGGTTGATAAGGAATAGGAAGAGGCATGTAAAGACCATGGGATTGAGCTTTAGACTTAGCTTTGCGACATGTAGAACATCGGGTGGTGAAGCGTGAGACATCGCAGAACATCTTGGGCCAAAAGTAGTTCTTGGAGAGTGTGGCGAATGTCTTGTCGCGTCCAAAATGTCCCATGAGTCCGCCTCCATGAGCCTCTTGCAAAAGGAGCAAACAAGAGAACACTCGGGAATGCATAGTTTGTTAGCTCTCATAAGATAACCATCCTTGATGTAATATTGTTCCCAAGATGTATGTGTCAAACATTTAGCATAATGAGTCGCAAAAGATGGATCATTAGCATACAAGTCTTTTATGTGCTCAAAGCCAATAACATTCAACTCAAGTTTAGTGACAAGCGTGCATATGCGTGAAAGTGCATCCGCAACTACATTCTCCTTACCCTTAATGTACTTGATCACATAGGGGAAAGATTCAATAAATTCACTCCATTTGGCATGACGCTTGTTCAACTTAGTTTGACCTTTTAAGTACTTAAGTGTTTCATGATCGGTATGGATGACAAACTCATGAGGTCTAAGATAATGTTCCCAAACATGTAGCACACGCACTAAAGCATACAATTCTTTGTCATAGATGGGATAGTTAAGTTGAGCACCGGAGAGTTTTTCACTAAAATATGCAATGGCTCATTTTTCTTGCATCAAAACTCCGCCAATTCCGGTACCACTTGCATCACAATGAACCTCAAAAGTTTTGCCGAAGTTGGGCAAAGCAAGAATCGGAGCATGAGTAAGCAAAGACTTGAGCTCATCAAAAGCGGTGGATTGCAAAGATCCCCGAACAAAAGGAGCATTCTTCTTACTCAAAGCATGCAAAGGAGCGGCAATAGTGCTAAAGTCTTTCACAAAGCGACGATAAAAACTTGCTAGACCAAGAAAACTACGCACTTGTTGCAAATTGGTGGGTTGGGGCCAAGTTTTAATTGCTTCAATTTTAGATTCATCAACATGGACACCCTTGGAAGATACAACAAAACCCAAGAAAACCACTTTGTCAACACCAAATGTGCATTTTTTTTCAAGTTGGCATAAATACGTTCCTTGCGAAGGGTTTGCAAAACAGCCCTAACAAGATTAAGATGCTCTTTCATGGTTTTGCTAAACACAAGAATATCATCGAAGTAAACCACAACAAAGACTCCAATATAAGGGCGAAGCACATAATGCATGAGACGCACGAAAGTACCGGGAGCCTCCGTAAACCCATAGGCATGACTAACCACTCATATAAGCCAAATTTGGTTTTGAAAGCAGTTTTCCATTCATCACCCTCTTGAATGCGGATTTGGTAATAGCCACTTTTAAGATCAATTTTTGAGAAAAAGTTGGCTCCACTAAGTTCATCAAGCATATCATCCAAGCGAGGAATGGGATGCCTATAGCGAACGGTAATAGCATTTATAGGTCTACAATCGGAACACAAGCGGAAACTTCCATCGGGCTTAGGCACAAGTATAACGGGAACGGCACAAGGGCTTAAGCTTTCACGTACATGACCGTTGTCGATGAGTTGTTGTACTTGTCGTTGAATCTCCTTAGTTTCTTCGGGATTGACACGGTATGGAGCTTTGTTTGGAAGTGGCGCTCCGGGGATGAGGTCAATTCGATGCTCAATGCCTCGAAGAGGAGGTAGACCCGGAGGTAGCTCATTGGGGAAAACATCTTGGAATTCCTGCAAAAGAGATTGAAACACTAAAGGTAGCTTGTGAGAGGTGTTAGTTTTTGGTTCTCCATCCTTGCACACAAGGGCAAAGTGCATAACACTCGATGGATTCTCACACACTTCTCTCATCTCACTTTTTGTGGCAAATAGGACTAAGTTTTTCTCTCTAGGCGAAGAGGCGCTCAAGTTTGGCTTGTGGCTCTCACTCACTTTTGGGTGGATCACTTTCTCACTCTTCTCTCCATGATGGGTGGCTTGCTTGTCGGCTATCACTTGACTAGGAGACATAGGTCGTAGCACATATTCCTTCCCTTTCATCTTGAAGCTATAGTGATTGGTGCGCCCGTTGTGGATGACACCACGGTCGAATTGCCATGGCCTACCAAGAAGGAGGTGGAAAACGATCATGGGGACCACATCACACTCCAAAGTGTCTTCATATGCACCAATTTTGAAGGAGACTTGGACCGTATGCTCAACTCGTATAGTGTCGGAGTCACTTAGCCATTGAACCTTGTAGGGGTGCGGGTGCTTCCTCTTGACCAATTGAAGCTTGGAGCATAGTTCTTCACTTGCCAAGTTGTGACAACTACCTCCATCGATGATGACCTTGACGGATCGTCCATTGATGCCGGCCTTAGTGTGGAAGATGTGGCATCTTTGGTCTTCTTCTTGTTGATGCTGAAGAGTCAAGACCTTGGAGACGACGAGAGCGGGGCTCGAATCCTCATCACAAAAGACTTGATCATCTTTATCCTCGTTCACTCGCTGGTGCATAGCCACTTGCTCAAGAGCTTCCATCTCCTCATCACTCATGGAGTCATATGTGCCATCGTCGTTGAGGATCATGGTGCGCTTGTTTGTGCATTCATAGGACTTGTGGCCTCGGCCGCCGCAAGTGAAACACTTGAAGGAGCTTGTCTTGACGGTTTCATCGGTTGGAGTAGATGATGAAGCATGCGGCTTGAAGTTGCTTGTAGTAGGAGTAAGATGACTTGAACTTGCCGAAGTTTTCTTGTAACTTGACTTGTCGTCATTGCTTGGAGAAGGCTTGGTTGATGTAGATGTTGGAGGAGTTGTTGAAGCTTGGTTGTTGGAGAAGCCGTAGGTCTTGGATGAGTACTTGGCGTACTTGAAGTCATCTTGCACTTGACGTTCCGCCTTGATCGCTTGATGCACGAGCTCAATGAGGTTGGAGTAGGGTTGGAAGTCGGCGATCTTCTTGATGGGATGATTGAGCCCATTCAAGAATCGTGCCATTGTTTGCTCATCATCTTCCGTGACGTTGGCTCGAATCATGGATATCTCCATTTTCTTGTAGTATTCTTCAACACTCTTTGTTCCTTGCTTGAGGAGTTGTAGCTTCTTGAAGAGATCGCGGTTGTAGTAGGTTGGCACAAAACGTGCTCGCATGACATCCTTCATTTGAGCCCAAGTGGTGATTGGAGGTTCACCTCTTGCTTGTCGACGCTCAAGGACTTATTCCCACCATATGAGCACATAGTCTTGGAACTCAAGTGATGCCATAGCGATCTTCTTCTCTTCCTCATAGCTGTGCAAACGAAAGATTTTATCGACCTTCAATGCCCATGAGAGGTACTCTTCCGGATCATTGCTTCCATTGAACTTGGGCTTTGTGAATTTGAGCTTGCCATAGCGTTGCTCTTCATTGTGTTGTTGGCGATGGTGATGATCACGTCCTTGATGGTGAGGGTAATCATCCTCATGTTGCTATTGGCGTGGAGGAATTCCATGATCAGCTTGCTCTTGTTGAACTTGAGGTTGAGGTGGAGCTTGATGAGCTTGTGAAGGAGCTTGTGGAGCTTGACATTGGACACGCGGTTGGTAGTTCCTCTCTTGGATTTCTTCTCGAAGGGCTTCCTCTTGATTGCGTCGTTCGCGATTGCGGTTGGCGATAGCTCGACTTGATTCTTGAAGGACACGTTGCACCTCAAGAGCTTGCGCTTCTCGTTGTTGTTGTTGAAGACGTTGAGCCTCGGCATCTTGTTCCTCTTGGTGTAGATGCGCTCGTTCTTCTTCTTGGCGACAAAGACGTTGTCGTTCTTGAACTTGAGCAAAAGCGACTTGGTTTGATTGAGGACGAGGGACTTGCTCATCGACTTGCTCTTGTGAATGCTTGACGTGTAGCGGGTTGCAAGATGCATGACGGTCTTGACGCGCAGCTCGTCGAAGAGTGTTCGATGACGGTGTACTTGAGTCGGAGAAGGAGTCGTCGGAGTGTCGACTTGAGTGGCTCCGTCTTTGAGTATGACGATGTAGAAGGAGGCCAGTTCACCAACAAGGCGCGGATCTCGTCCATTCTTGCATCGTTCTCTTGCTTGTGCGCGTCGAGCTTGTTGTCGAAGTAGTCTCTTGTACGTTGCTAGGAGAGTCGCAAGTCGGTGGCGAGGTTGTCGATTCGGTCGTTCATTGCTTGTTGCTCTTGATGCAACGCTCGTTGTGCACCGAAGAGGTGGCTCTTAGTGACGTATGATGACATGTCGTCGTCTTGCTCGATGAAGAGTGGGTTGGTAGAAGTACTCGGCCTATCCATCATTCCAAGCAAAATGTGAGTTGTAGAAGGAGAAGAACTTATACCAATGTACCTTGATCGATGTTGATGATGAATCAAGTTCACTCAAATGCGGACAATGAAATAGCACTATTGGTACCAATTCTTGTCGGTTCTCACACCTACACAAGTAAAAGCTTATGGTGGAGCTTGGTTAGGATGGTGGCACAAAATTTGATGCAATTGAAAGTGAGATTCAATAATGTTGGAAAAGATTCACAAATTTGCAAATGCAACAAGTAGACCAAGCAAGTAGTGGTACATAGAAACACACACGCAAATAGATAAATGGGATTGTGCAAACCCAAAGTGAGCCAAAATGTGGAATCCACGAAAATGCTCTTGTTGCACAATACTAGAGAGCCGCTAGCACGATTGCACAATAGGCGGATACGGAGCTTGTGCACAACCTACTAGGCAAAAATGCAACGATCTCTATCCCAAGTATGCTATATGTATGGTATTTCGGTGCTATGATCCAAGATGATCTTATATGACAATCTTAATGTAGTATGATGCTATGGTTCTTGCTTATAAGCTCTTTGCTTATCTTTTCTCTTTGCTTAAAAGCTTGGGTGGCTCTTTCACTTTTGAGATTTTTTCTCATGCAAAACTTCACGAACCAAGATAGCAATTGTGTATGCGATGACAACTTTGTGACACACAAGTTGATGCCAAGATATGCACCACGGTGGTATGGTATGTATGCTATGGAGTATGATCACTAATGTGCACAAGTCACGTTGCCGGCAATACTCAATGGCTAGTCTCGATGGGTAAGCTACGCAAAAGTAAGGACATGTGGGGTATCAATGCAATTGCAAGGTGTGACAAATATGTCGTTGAAAGTTACCGTCCTTGGCGATGATGAGTAGTCGATGGAGATGAGCGGTGGTGATGGCGACGTCGAACCGTACCTATATAGCCGAAACACAATAGGACACGGGAACCACAACTCAAAATCTCAAAGACCAAAATGTGTCAAAATCGACATAGGAGGTAGCGGTGAGCGGTGGTGGTGCTTGTGGAAAGTTGTGTGGGTATGCGGAAGTAAGCGTGGGCACCGGGGCAAAATTGGGCGAAAGTATGCGGAAATGGGCGCGGGGAATGGAGTTGCTGCTCCCATGGGCCGGATGTCCGGGCCAGTTGCCGGATGTCCGGGATGCCGAATGTCCGGTGGACACGGGGCGGATGTCCGGGCTCTGGATCGGGGACGAACACGATGAACTCCACGGGAAAATTTGCAACTCCGGGGCAAAATTCGGACGAATTGGTGGATGGAAATCGCGAGAGAGATGGGGAAAAGCTAGATCAACTTGATGCAAAGCAGATCCGTGGATCAAATCCAACAAAACTTCATCACACCAACAAATCACAAAAAAAAATTGGGGCTATTTTTGGTGGGGAATTTTCGGATTTAGGACGAAAACAACAAAATCAAGCTAGAAAACACGGGGTAGGGGCTCCAAAAACGTGATCAACGTGGCTCATGATACCAAGATGATGTAGGGCGGATCCCTATGGGGCCGATCTTTCACGTTTGGAGTGGGTCCTACGGGGAAACACGAAGAACGCGCGGAAAACACAAGGGAAAACACGGGGAGAAATGAGAGAATCACTCAACCGACAAGTAATCGATCACACAAGGGATAGATCACCGAAAGCATAAGGTAGCACATGATCCAAAATCAACAAAGGGAACCGTTCTTCTCCGTGAGGAGTTTTTGATTGTCTTCTCCGGATGGAGGCCTTGAATCCGAATGGATCTTCTCCGAAGAGGCACGATCCCTCACGTGTAGTAGACCCGGTACGGATGAGCAGAGCTCTATCTCTAAATGAGCTATCACAATGCTAAGTCTCGAAGTGAGGAGGAGGAGTCCTATATATAGGCTAGGGGCGAAGGGGTACATGGGCTCAGCCCAACACGCGCGCGTAGGCGCTGGGAAGGCCGGACGTCCGGGCGTCGGGCCGGATGTCCGGTGGCTCGCGAGGGGCCGGATGTCCGGGCTGAGGGGCCGGATGTCCGGGTTGGCACAGATGGCTGTTCTGCTCTCTGGATGGGCGACGTCGGATGTCCGCTCGGAGGGGCCGGATGTCCGCTGCTTCGGGAGGCGCCGGATGTCCGGGGTGATCGCCGGATGTCCGGGCTGACGGGGCAAGCTTATGTGCTCCCTGGACGCCGGTGCCGGATGTCCGGGATTTTGGCCGGATTTCTGGTGGGGGCCGGATGTCCGGGCTGGACGCCGGATGTCCGGTCGCTGTAGTTTCTTCTGCAGAGGGCTGGCCGTGTAGATCTCCAGGGGCCGGATGTCCGATGCCTGGAGGCTATTCTTGCCTTCTTCCATTGGTTCTCTTCTTCCATGGACTTGGGGTCTTGACCATCTTCATGTGCATCCTCGGGAGGGTCCTCTTGGTACCTAATCATGCACAACATTCCGGATTGAGGTAGTAGCCATGTCTCGAGAGGATCATGTGATATATCACTAAGGAGAGAAGTCACCTTGGTCTCGAGAGCTCTAGCTCGTGCTCTAGTCATGGGTCCTCTTGGTGCTTGGTGAGACGATGGAGGGTCCATGGGGATGATCGAAGGATGCTCCGCGTCAGGTACTGCTTGAGGGCACAGCTCAACAAGCCCTTAAAATAGAAAGGCGGATGCGCCGCAGACGAAGAAGCTAATCCGGCTCTGGTGGTGGTGGAGGAAGCAGCGGCGCCAAGCGAAGAGCCATCGAGTGAAGGTCAACAATGATGATGTTGATGGTGTCCTGGTCCTGAGGGCGGCTAAGCGGCCACCTGAGTTGCAAATAGCCACACATTTTGAACACCGCGTCGGTCGCACGTCGCAGGGGGACACGCTGGATCACAAGCTTATTTCAAACTATCCAAAGCGTCCATGCAAGGACCCCAATGGCCAGCCACCTAATATGGCGGCCCGTTGGGGGTAAGGTCTGAAGCTCGGGGAAGAGGTCCAGGAAGTTGTTGTTGCACCAACGACCACCAACCACCTCGTAGAAGCAAGTCCACAGGAACTGGGCGGACACACAGGAAAAGAAGATGTGGTTCGAGTCTTCCGCTGTCCTAGAAAGAGGACAGGTCCCGTTGCCCGGGCCATGCCGCTTGAGCACCTCCATGACGGAAGGGATGCGGCCCCGGATCCATTGCCATAAGAAGATCCTGATCTTCAGGGGGGCTGATCGACCATATCATCACCAAGGGCACATGTCCCAACGAGGGGGCGATGGCCCGGTATGGACTTCGTGGAGAAGCTGCCGGAAGATTCAAGACGCCATGAGATGCGGTCGATCGTCTGCTCGACGTCTGGCTCGTGCAAAGGCGATGCAGTAAAGGAGTTCATGCCAGGCAATTATATCCTGCAGTAGGAACGCGGGGTACCCTAAGTCAATAAGGACCACCTCGACAGAGATCCTAGGTTCCACCATGATGGAGAACAGATCCGAGAAGAGGGCCATGAAGGGGGTATGCTTCGAACCAGAACAGGGTGGGTGCATGCTACTTCTTCAGTTTGCTTTGGTTTTTCCCTTGAAAAGGAAAGGGTGATGCAGCAAAGTAGAGATAAGTATTTCCCTCAGTTGAGAATCAAAGTATCAATCCAGTAGGAGAACACACAAGTCACCAATGATTGCACCTACACAAACAAACAAATACTTGCACCCAATGCGATAAAGGGTTGTCAATCCATTCATGGTTACTTGCAAGGATGAGATCTGATAGTGATAGATATAAAAGATAAGTAAAAATGCTATACAAATAAAAGTAAATAGATTTCAGCAAGGTTTTTTGGTTTTATAGATCTGGAAATAATATGATAAAAGATAGACCTGGGGGCCATAGTTTTCACTAGAGGCTTCTCTCTTGAAAGAAAGCATATGGTGGGTAAACAAATTAATGTTGAGTAATTGATAGAAAAGCACATAGTTATGACGATATCCAAGGCAATGATTATGTATATAGGCACCACGTCTGTGATAAGTAGACCGACTCTTGCCTACATCTACTACTATTACTCTACACATCGACCGCTATTCAACATGCATCTAGTGAATTAAGTTAACAAGAACGGAGTAACGCCTTAAGCAAGAGGACATGATATAGAGGGACAGATCCAATCAATATGAACAAACCCCATCTTTTTATCCTTGGTGGCAACAATACAAATACGTGTCATGTCTCTTTATGTCATTGGGAATAAGCACCGCAAGATTAAACCCACTACAAAAGCACCTCTCCCATTGTAAGAAAAATCAATCTAGTTGGCCAAACCAAATCAATAGATCGGAGAGAAATACGAAGCTATCTTAATCATGCATAAAAGAGTTCAGAGAAGACTCAAATAATATTCATAGATAATCTGATCACAAACCCACAATTCATCGGGTCTCGACAAACGCACCGCAAAAGAAGATTACATTGAATATATCTCCAAGAATATCGAGGAGAACATTGTATTGAAGATCAAAGAGAGAGAAGAAGCCATCTAGCTACTAGCTATGGCCTCATATGTTTGGGATAAACTACTCACACATCATCGGAAGGGCAGCAAGGTTGATGTAGAAGCCCTCCGTGATCGAATCCCCCTCTGGCGGAGTACCGAAAAAGGCCCCAAGATGGGATCTCACGAGGACAGAAACTTGCGGTGGCGGAAAAGTATTTTTGGTGTGTCCTTTGGTCTATGGGGAATATTTGACTATTCATAGAAGAAGAATTAGGTCTAGAGGAGCAACTATGGGCCCACAAGCCTGGGGGCGCTCCCCTAGGGCGCGCCCTCCGAGCTTGCCGTCTCCTCGTGGCTCTTCTAGCCTCTTCCCGAAGCTTCCACGGTGTCTTGTGCTCCAAAATAATCGTCAAAAAGTTTCATTTCGTTTGATATTGATTTTCTCTAAAGACAAAAATAAGAAAAAAACAGCAACTCGCACTGGGCACTAGGTTAATAGGTTAGTCCCAAAAATGATATAAAATAGCATAATAATGCATATAAAACATCCAAGATTGGTAATATAATAGCATGGAACAATAAAAAAATTATAGATACGTTGGAGACGTATCAAGCATCCCCAAGCTTAATTCCTGCTCGTCCTCGAGTAGGTAAATGATAAAAACAGAATTTTTGATGTGGAATGCTACCTAACATGTATATCATGTAATCTTTCTTGATGTGGCATGAATATTCAGATCCATAAGATTCAAAACTAAAGTTTCATATTGGCATAAAAACAATAATGCTTCAAGCGTACTAAAAAGCAAGCATGTCTTCTCAAAATATCATGGCTAAAGAAAGTTATCCCTACAAAATCATATTGTCTTGTCATGCTCTATCTTCTCAACACAAAGTATTTATCATGTACAACCCCAATGACAAGCCAAGCAATTGGTTCATACTTTTTAATGCGCTTCAACTTTTTCAACTCTCATGAAATACATGAGCGTGAGCCATGGATATTGCACTATAGGTGGGATAGAATATGATGTTGGAGGTTGTGTGGAGAAAACAAAAAGGGAGAAAGTCTCACCTTGACGAGGCTAATCAATGGGCTATGGAGATGCCCATCAATTGATGTCAATGCAAGGAGTAGGGATTGCCATGCAACGGATGCACTAGAGATATAAGTGTATGAAAGCTCAAAAGAAAACTAAGTGGGTGTGCATCCAACTTGCTTGCCCATGAAGACCTAGGGTGTTTGAGGAAGCCCATCATTGAAATATACAAGCCAAGTTCTATAATGAAAACTTGCCACTAGTAATATATGGAAGTGACAAAATAGGATACTCTCTATCATGAAGAACATGGTGCTACTTTGAAGCACAAGTGTGGAAAAAGGATAGTAACATTGTCCCTTCTCTCTTTTTCTCTCTTTTTTGTTGGGCTCTTTGGCCTCTTTTTTATATTTTTTATATTTTTGTCCGGAGTCTCATCCCGACTTGTGAGGGAATCATAGTCTCCATCATTCTTTCCTCACATGGGACAATGCTCTAATAATAATGATCATCACACTTTTATTTAGTTACAAGTCAAGAATTACAACTCGATACTAGAACAAAAATATGACTCGGTGTGAATGCCTTCGGCGGTGTAACGGGATGTGCAATGATCTAGCATGACATGTATAAAAAATATGAATTGTGGCCAAGCCATAATACTATGCCAACTATATGATCATGCAAAGTAATATGACAATGATGATATGTGTCATAATAAAATAGAATGGTGGAAGTTGCATGGCAATATCTCTTGGGATGGCTATGGAAATGTCATAATAGGTAGGTATGGTGGCTGTTTTGAGGAAGATATAAGTAGGCTTATGTGTGAAAGAGTGTATCATATCACGGGGTTTGGATGCACTGGCGAAGTTTGCACCACAACTCAAGGTGAGTAAGGGCAATGCACGGTACCGAAGAGGCTAGCAAAATGGAGAAAGGTTAGAGTGCGTATAATCCATGGACTCGACATTAGTCATAAAGAACTCACTTACTTATTGCAAAAATTTACTAGCCCTTGAAGCAAAGTACTACTATGCATGCTCCTAGGGGGGGGGGGTAGATTGGTAGAAAAAGACCATCGCTCGTCCCCAACCGCCACTCATAAGGAAGACAATCAATAATATATCATGCTCCAATTTCATAGCATAATGAGAGACCATAAGTGCATGCTTCAGGAATCACAAGCCTTAACACAAATATTCTTACTAAACCACAATTACTCACTAGCATGACTCTAATATCACCATCTTTATATCTCAAAACAAATGCAAGTAATCAAACTTCTCATATATTCAATGATCTTCGTGAAAGTTTTTATTATATCCCTCTTGAATACCCATCACATTAGGACTAAACTCATAACCTAAGCAAATTGCCATACTATTTATAAGACGCTCAAAATAATATAAGTGAAGCATGATAGTTCCTCAATTTCTTCAAAATATAACCACCGTCGTGCTCTAAAAGATATAAGTGAAGCACTAAAGCAACTACCTAGCTCAAAAAATATAAGTGAAGCACATAGAGTATTCTAATCAATTCACGATTAATTTGTGTCCCGCTCAAAAGGTGTGTCCACAAAGGATGATTGTGGAAAACTAAATAGCAAATAAAGCAAAGACTCATATAGTACAAGACGCTCCAAGCAACACACATATCACGTGGTGAATAAAAATATAGCCTCAAGTAGTTTAGCGATGGATTGTAGACAAAAGAGTGGATGCCATCCGGGACATCCCCAAGCTTACATGCTTGGTTGTCCTTGAATATTACCTTGGGGTGCTATGGGCATCCGCAATCTTAGGCTCTTGCCACTCCTTATTCCTTAGCCCATCGAAACTTCACCAAAAACTTGAAAACTTCACAACACAAAACTCAACATAAAACTCATGAGATCCGTTAGTATAATAAAGCAAATCACCACCTTTAGGTATTGTTGTAAACTCATTCTAGTTTTATATTTGCATTATGTCTACTGTGTTCTAACTTCACCATGGTTCATACCCCCCGATACTACCCATAGATTCATTAAAATAAGCGAACAACACAATGAAAACAGAATCTGTCAAAAATAGAACAATCTGTAGCAATCTGGACTTTAGCCAAACTTCTATAACTTCAAATTCTGAAAATTTAGTACAATGTAGGAAATTTGTATATAAATCTTGTGTAAAAAATTTAGATAAAAATAATGTTTCTGTGAATTTAAAAAAATTCCATAACTGAGTGCAAAAGTTTCTATTTTTCAGCAGAATCGAATCAACTATCACCCAAGATCATCACAAAGGTCTTACTTGGCAAAAGGCTAATTAAAACACTAAAACATAATCATAAAGAAGTATAATTTCATATACTCATAAAAATAGAAAATAAAAATATTGGGTTGTGTCCCAACAAGCGCTTTCTTTAAAGCCTTTTAGCTAGGCGTTGATAATTTTAATGATGGTCACATGAAAGACAAAAAAATTGAGGCACAAAGAGAGCATCAAATAACATGTTAAAAACAAGTTTGAGTCTAACATACTTCCTATGCATAGGCATTTTATAGGGAAAAGATTTATCAAGACAAGCAAAAACTAGCATATGCAAGGAAGAAGAAAGAAATAATAGCAATCTCAACATAACGAGAGGTAATTTAGTAACATGAAATTTATACAACCATATTTTCCTCTCACATAATAATTACATGTAGGATCATAATCAATTCAACAATATATCTATCATATAAATTTTTCTCTTCATCGTCCACATGCATAAGAGTTTTATAATCTTCCAAGATAGTGGGATTAACATCAACTAAAGTCATGACCTCTTCAAACCCATTTTCAATATTATCGCAAACATATTCATCATGATGCTTAAATAAATTTTCAAGATCATAATTAAGAAGCATTATCACCCAATCATGATCATTCCAATAAGTAGTGGACATAGCAAAATTAATATCCCCAAGCTTGGGTGTAAGTGCATCTAGTGCCCCTTAGTGATTTTGGTGTACTGAAGACTTATAGGTTAAGGGACTGACGCGTTTGTGAGTGTACAAAGGTCTATAAGTCTATGAGGAGTTTGATATTTACAGAGAAAGTCGACCCCTAAAAATGAAGTTCTTCAACTGAAGACTTTGGATTTCTGAAGGCTTTCTGAAGACTTTTAAAGTGAAGAAATTGGTGTGACCTTGAAGACTTGGTATTCATTCGAGGAACATGAAGCATGAAGACTTTTGTTTTCGTAGTTTCATTTTCTCTTTCTTGAGTCATAGGAAACACCGTACTGTTAAAGGGGGTCAAGGAAATACTAAGGAAAAATTTCCATGTGATGCTCAACTCAAAATCCTACACCTACCAATCCCTTCGAGTGAAGCCATTGGAAATATCATACAGTTCAGTCATATTCTTCAGTGACAGAGACGAAGTTCTTCTGGTCTCTGAGGAATTTATTTTGACTGAGGAGTTAGGAATTTGCCAGTGCGAATTGCCTACACAGTGAGGAACATGATAGCCCCGAGGAATTTGATAGTCAAAATTCCGACCGTTGCTGTGCTATGCGCCAGCTGTCCCAAAATATCTACCCACCTAACGGTCATATCAGATGAGGGCATTTATGTCTTATCATGTCGGGCCGCTCCCTAGGCTATAAATAGCCGCCCCCTACAACCACTAGCTGGTTGGCTGCTCTGAGAGAAACTGACACTTGTCAATTGAGAGCATCCCATCCTTCGAGGACTTTGAGCGAAAATCATCAAGTGAGGAAATCCCAAACCGAACACACCTACAAACCCAAAGTGATTGAGCATCACTGAAGAGATTGATCCTGCGTGGATCCGACGCTTGTTTCCTTTGAAGACTGTGCTTCTTCCAGACGATTAGGCGTCAAGGTCTAGAGCATCCAAGAGGAATTGTGGATCACCGAGTGACCAAGTTTGTGAAGGTTCAGAAGTCACCTGAAGACTTACCACGAGTGATTGGGCGAGGTCTGTGTGACCTTAGCTCAAGGAGAATACAGTGAGGACTGTGTGTCCGGGACTGGGTGTCCTCGAGTTTAAATACTCAGCCGCTCCAACCAGATGTACAACTGAGACAACAGTTGGAACTGATTTACCAAATCATTGTCTTCACCAAGCTTACTGGTTCTATTTCCTCAACTCTTTCATTTCCTCATGTCTGTTGTTGTGTGCCTGTTCATATCTGTTTGAAGACTTTGACTGAAGACTTTCTCAATTTCCTCAGTTCAATTTCTTCAGTCTGTCCGTCTTCTTTCTTGTGTTATCCTGTGTTTACGCTTTCTGTACTCTGTGCTTGTCTTCATTTCATCATGATGACTATGCTTGTGTTCTGCTATGTTTATTTCTGAGTACTTATTCCGCCGCAAGTAGTTCTTCGCTAAGGAATTCCTCACCAGCAAATTCCTCAGTGAAGAATTCATAAAAATCGCCTATTCACCCCCTCTAGTCGATATAACGCACTTTCAATTGGTATCAGAGCAAGGTACTCCCTTGTTCTGTGTGATTTTGGTTTAACCACCTGGAGTTTTAGTTATGTCGACTGCAGGATTGAGGAACGTATCGTGTCCCATCTTTGACGGTCATGAGTATCCTCGGTGGAAGGCCATGATGAAGAAGCGACTCATGGCTATGGACAACGAACTATGGACCGTCACTGAGATTGGTCTTACCGATCTATGCAAGATGGCGGAAGCTAATGACATTCGCAAGTACACTCTACTCAACCTCACAGCAAAGGATGTCATCTGCTCCTGTTTGTCCCGAAATCAGTTCAGGAACATCATGCATCTCAATCACGCGAAGCTAATCTAGGACCGGCTCTCTGAGGTCTACGAAGGTCATCGTACTCGTCATGATCCTTGGTTTGAGGGTACAAGGATTCTCTCAAGGAGATGACTTTCGCACCAACTAAGATTCGCTAACATGGCCAGTTTTGGTTTAGCTTTGTTTTCGTTTCAATTATAAAGAAAATCGCTACCCTGTTAAACAATTACTAGGATGTTTAATTTTGCAAAGTTGTGCTACTAGTAAATGTTATGTACAAAATGGTTCATGCATTTGTGATGTGAAAAAATGAGATATATGTCTGTTAGTTGATGACAATGACACTTTTTTAGTATATGTCTGTACAAAGTAGTACTAATTGATGGCTTTTGGTTATCTGGAGATTAAGAAGTTCTAAAGATGTGTTTGAACATGCAGCTCGCTAGCTCATTGCACGCGGTTCCTTTGGCGCGGGCAAGCAGTACACGACCACACCCGGTGCTTGTGTCTCCGGTAGTTATCAAGTGTATTCGGCAACGACGGCAGCAAAAGCTTGGTTTCCGGTAAGCTCCTTGGACATCTCCCCTGGTTTGTTCCTTGCCTGAATTACTATCTTCAGTTTGGTCAGATTTGATGCTGACATACTATGTTAACGCCATCATCCAAAAAAACTATGCCTTTTTTTCTACAGCTAGACTAGAAATAATGGAACTGATTGCATCTTGTTGGCGGAAAGAGGTAATATTACAAGTTCTTCAGACCGGGTAGTGTTTTCACCTGAGAAGGGGATGGGAGTGTTCACTCTCATCGCACGCGGTTTTGGCTGTGCGGGCAAGCAGTACACGGTCACGCCTGCATCCAAGTGGTGCAGCTCGGTGCTCATGTCCGGGCAATTTGCTACAACAAAAGTTTGGTCTCCGGTCAGCTCCTTGGACATCTCCCCTATTTCTTTCCTTGCCCCAATTTACCATCTTTAGTTTTGTCAGATTTGATGCTCGCATACTCTGTTAACGCCATCGTCCATCATTTTGCTGCCTATATTCTCTACAGCTACACTGGCAACAATGGAACCGATTGCATCTTGCTTCCAGAAAGAGGTAATAATACAAGGAGTTCTTTGGACTGTGTAGTGTTGTCACCTGAGAAAAGGATGGGAGTTTAGACTGAAGATAACACGATTGATACTTTGCTTAGTCTCACAAAGATGTGGAACCCAAGCCCATATAGAAGTTACGTGCATGCGGGGTGGATCTCTTTCCACCAATATCCGGCGACCTCCCCCTCGATCTGGTCTCCCTTCGACAACGCATCTGCTGTCCCACATCGCCACCTCAGGTGAGCCACCGTCAACACGTCTGATTGGTCCTAGTGGACGTCGGCCACCGTGATCTGCGCCGACTGGAGACACTTGAGCCCCCGCGCAGTTCACGCAGTGTGCCCGTGTGGTGCAGAGCTCGTGTGTGTGCAATTCACCCCTCCCACGGCCGGATCCACCCCTCCCACGACTGGATTTGCCGCGGCCCTGCCTTGCCTCACCACCCTGTGATAGTCCCAGTGGCTGCCGTGCTAGTGCAGCTCGTCGACGACGCAAGGTGCAGTGCACCTCACCGTACTGTGCGGATCATAGGAGTGTTTTTCCCTTTTTTGCATTTTGGATGTGCAGTGCACCCGGATCTCGCGAGCAGTGCACCAGGATCCCACGAACAGTTAGGTGCACGCGAAGATTCATTTAATTGCAGCATGATTACAGTTTGGTGGCACGGACGACATTTTTCTTTTATTTTTATAGAAAAAAGTTTCATCTCGTCAGGCACAAGTAGCCTTTTTTATTTCGAATATACAGTTCAGTGGCATGGTGTAGTTTGCAGGTGCAGCTTTTCAGCTTGTGACATTGTGGACTTTGTGTGTATGGCTATGTGTGTGGCTGTGTAAAAATAATGAAAAGATATAGTATATGTTTTGAAGCTCACTTTGTTCTCCCACATGGTTCACTATAATAAAACTCCTTCATTGTTAACTATATCAAATGCAACGCTGCAGTGCGTTTGGCCCTCGAATGTGGTTCACTTTTGAGAGTGACGCCGTTCACTTGCCCCGAACATGAAAATGCAAAAAAAATGGTGAAACAACAAGATGGTAATGCGGTTCACTTCGATATATGATGTGGTTCACTTGCCCTAGTCTCTGCGGTCCACTCTCGTTCATAAAAAAAAAGTTAAAAAAGACAACAAAAACTCGTATGAGAAAAATAATGTCCGACAAAAGAATTTATGCAGCTCGCTTGCCCATCCGATGCAGTGTGGTTTCCATTCTGAAGCAGTGCTGACGTCCGTATAATGTTGTTCATCCCGTAAGTGCAAAATTTTTGTTACGAAAGCGAAAAAAAGTAATGCGGGTTACTTCTTGATAGTGTTGTGGTTCATTTACAACCGATGTGAAGTGCACTCTACTTTCTCGTCCTTGGAAAAATTACGTTTGAATAAAAGAAAACAATGCAGTTCTCTTACCTGTCTGATGCAGAGTGGTTTTTTGTCCGATGCAGTGCGGTTTTCAGTCGAATGAAGTACCCACGTCGATTTGGGTGTCGCGAAAAACAGAGTGTCCGCATTTCGATAAATTCAAAATTCCTCTTAAACCGTAAGGAATTAGATAGATTGTTCGACATAAAAAAGTTGCGCCTCGTCGATATCTTTCCAACAGCATATTGCTTGAATCATTTCGACCAGCGGTTTATAAAATTTCGCGAAAAACGGTCGCTGCCACTCGTCATCCGCCGCGCGATTTTCTAAATTAACTTAAAACCGTAAGGAATTTCAAAAGTATTTCAATATAAGAAAGTTGCGCCTCGTTCATAGCTTTCCAACGGCGTATCACACGCCTCATTTTGACAAACGGTTCAAAAACTGGAGCGAAAAGAGTACCGAAAATTTGAAAAAAAAAATTGAAAAATAGAATTTCGCGATTTAGTAAATTTGAAACTGCTCTTAAACCGTAAGGAATTAGAGAAAAATTTATATACAAAAAAGATGCGCCTCGACGATATCTATCCAATGGCGTATCGTTTCTTCATTCCGACGAGCGGTTTAGAAGAAATCGCGAAAAAACGCTCGCTGCCACTTGTCATGAGCCGCACCATTTTCAAAACTGCTCTTAAACCGTGTGGAATCTCAAAAAGTGTTCAACATGTCGAAGTTGCGCCTAATCCATAGCTTTTCAACGGTATATTACACGCCTCATTCTGATAAACGGTTAAAAAGAGCAAAAACAGTACCGAAAAAATAACGCGTGCAGGTTTTTCCGACGAGAAGTTCACTCGTGTGAGTGCTGCAGCACACTTGGTTCAAAGAATGACGTGCACTTGCAGTGCGGAAGTGATGTGCAGAATAGTTATTCTACTAATATTAGCAGAATAGACCGTCTGTATATATATATATATATATATATATATATATATATATATATATATATAGTCAAATGAAGAGCAACGACGGAAAGAGTGAAGACAATGCAAAGTTGAAGAATTTGAAAAAAAATGAGGAATTTCAAAAAAGAAGAAAAGCTCAAATTGAAGATTTTCAACTTTTAGTTGGTGGCGTAACCCTCCGTATAAGAAAGCTGATTTCAGACACCGCGTACAATTCTCGTAGGGTTCTGAGAATCAGTTTCTTCAATAATTTCTTCACACTTAGAGGGTTAGTCTTCATTGATTGAAGAAAAAATGTTACTTCATGTGTTGCACATCTAAGTCATCAAGTCAGCATAAGTGTTAAGATGTGTGTTCTTTTCAAAGAACATTCGAAGATTCTAGGATATTTAGCTCACACCGCAACTTGCTAAATCTCTTCTCATCCAAGGGCTTTGTGAAAATATCGGCTAGCTGGTCTTCAGTGCTTGCGTGGTCGATGGAGATGTCGCCCTTTAACACATGGTCATGGAGAAAATGATGACGAATCTGAATGTGCTTTGTCTTTGAGTGCTGAACTGGGTTGTGTGCAATCTTGATAGCACTCTCATTGTCGCAGTAGCGTGGCATATTCTACACATTGATGCCATAGTCCTTGAGTGTTTGCTTCATCCATAGTAGTTGAGAACAGCAAGATCCAGCAGCAATGTACCCAGCTTCTGTAGTGGAGAGTGATATGCAGTTCTGTTTCTTTGAGGACCAACATACCAAGGATCGTCTGAGGAAATGCCATGTGCCTGACGTTGACTTGTGGTCCACCCGATCGCGAGCATAGTCAGAGTCTGAATATCCGATGAGATCAAAGGAAGAGCCCTTGGGATACCATAATCCAAGTGTTGGTGTGTGAGCTAGATATCGAAGAATATGCTTCACAGCCTTATGGTGTGATTCCTTCAGTGTTGCTTGAAAACGGGCACACATGCAAACACTAAGCATAATATCCGGCCTAGATGCACATAGGTACAATAAAGAGCCAATCATGGAGCGAATACCTTTTGATCAAAGTCTTTACCATTTTCATCAGTGCATAGATGGCCATTTGTGGGCATAGGAATTTTGACGCCTTTGTAATCTTGCATGCCGAATTTGCTCAACACATCCTTGAGGTATTTCTTCTGAGATATGAATATGCCATTGTATTGTTTACGAATTTGAAGACCTAAGAAGAAATTCAACTCTCTCATCATAGACATTTGATATTCTTCACTCATCATATAGGAAAATTCATCACTGTAATGTTGGTTAGTACAACCAAAGATAATATCATCAACATATATTTGGCACACTAATAATTCATCATCATATGATTTGGTGAAAAGAGTTGGGTCAAGTGAACCGGGTTTGAAGCCTTTCTTCATGAGGAATTCCTTCAATGTGTCATACCACGCCCGAGGTGCTTGCTTGAGGCCATAAAGGGCCTTGTTGAGTCTGTAGACGTGATCTGGAAATTTTGGATCCTCAAAACCTGGTGGTTGAGCAACATATACTTCTTCCTGAAGCTTACCATTGAGGAATGCACTTTTCACATCGATTTGTTGTAAGATGATATTGTGATGGTTAGCATAAGCAAGCAATATGCGAATAGCCTCAACTCTAGCAACAGGTGCAAAAGTTTCATCGAAGTCAATTTCTTCAACCTGTGTGTAGCCTTGAGCTACAAGACGAGCCTTATTCCTCACCACTAGGCCATTTTCGTCTTGTTTGTTGTGGTAGATCCATTTGGTACCGATGATGTTGTGCTTGCGTGGGTCTGGTCGCTTGACAAGCTCCCCCACATTGTTGAGCTCGAATCGATGCAATTCATCTTGCATGGCTTGAATCCACTCAGATTCCATGAATGCTTCATCTACTTTAGAGAGCTCTGTGATAGAGACAAATGCAAAATGCCCACAAAAGTTAGATAAATGTGAAGCTTTTGAGCGTGTGAGGGGACCTGGTGCACGAATGTCATTGATGATCTTCTCGACTTGCACTTCGTTTGCAATGCGAGGATGTGCGGGTTGACGACTTTGCTTGGGCCCAACAGTTTCTTCAGGACCGGTTTCTTCAGCCGCACCAGCATGATTTTCTTCACGATCAGGAATGACTTCTTCAACAGATTCTTCGGTGGGGATGAAATCCTCAGTGGCTTTGAACTTGATGGATTCCTCATGTAACATTTCATCTAGCACAGGAGGTAGGTGCTCTCTTTGCGAGCCATTAGTTTCATCGAACCGCACATCTACAGTTTCAACAGCCTTGTGGTGATTGATGTTGAAGACTCTGTAGGTGTGCGAGTCCTTTCCGTAACCAAGCATAATACCCTCATGTGCTTTCGATGTAAATTTAGAGTGATGGTGATGATCTCTAATCCATCATTTAGCACCAAAGATCATGAAATAACTTACATTGGGTTTCTTGTCAGTGAGGAGTTCATATGAGGTCTTTTTGAAGAATTTGTGAAGATAGACCCTGTTGATGATGTGGCACACAGTATCAATTGCTTCCGGCCAGAAATGTTCAGGTGTCTTGTATTCATCAAGCATAGTGCGGGCCATCTCAACAAGAGTCATGTTCTTGTGCTCCACAACGCCATTCTACCGAGGAGTATAAGGAGCAGACAATTCGTGAGTAATACCAAGCATATAGAGATATTCGTCGAGGCCTGTGTTCTTGAACTTGGTTCCATTATCACTCCTGATATGCTTGATCTTCACACCGAAGTTAGTGGAAGCCCTTGAGGAAAAACGTCTGAAGACTTCCTGCACTTCACTTTTGTAAGTAATGACATGCACCCATGTGTAACGAGAGTAGTCATCAACTATGACAAAGCCATATAAAGATGCAGAGCTAGTGAACGTGGCATAATGAGTAGGGCCAAATAGATCCATATGAAGTAATTCAAAAGGACGAGAAGTGGTCATGATAGTATTCGCGGGATGCCTGGCTCTGGTGATCTTTCCAGCCTCACAAGCCCCACAAAGATGATCTTTGAGGAATTTGACACCCTCGATGCCAATGACGTGCTTCTTCTTCGCGAGTGTATGCAAGTTCTTCATCCCAGCATGACCAAGTCGTCGATGCCATAACCAACATTCTAAAGCTTTTGCAAGTAGACATGTGGCAGGCTGTGGTCCTGCAGAGAAATCAACAATATACAAGTCTCCTTTCCTAAAGCCTTCGAAGACTTTGGAGTTGTCAGATTCCATTAGCACAAGGCAACGAAATTTGCCAAAGACAACAACAATATCAAGATCACAAAGCATTGAGGTAGACATAAGATTGAATCCTAAGGACTCAACAAGCATGACCTTGTCCATGTGTTTATCCTTTGAAATTACAACCTTACCCAAGACCCAATACCTTGCTTTTGCCTTTGTCAGCGTAGGTGATATGCTTCAGATGAGATGGTGACAAATCAGTGTCCATCATCAAGCTCCTGTCACCAGTCATGTGATTTGTACATCCACTATCGAGGACCCACTCAGTAGCTTTGGGTTGTTCATCCTGCAGATGAATTAGTGCAACTTACGAACCCATATACTTCATCAGTCAAGAATATGATATCAATTTCACCAACAGTAATAGATATAGCAATATGAGGACGTGAGAAATGAATGATTCATTTCTTCATGATTAGCTTACGTCCTTTCAAGCACATTCAGGTCTCCAGCAAATTCTTCAGACGATTAAGTTCATCTGGAGACCTGACCCTGCATAAGAGATTAGTTATTTTTCTTCACCACCCACATCTGGAGGGGTGGCAAAGAGTTCATCATTCTGCGAGCTCCATAAGAAAATGATGGCATAGAAGCCAGTGCACTTCGTTTCACAGAAGAGTGGTTAGGATAAGCATATGAATAATCAAAGAAATTCTTTGAGGACTTATGAACATAATGGTTTGAAGAATAATGCACATATTCATAGACTTTAGACTTCCCCTGCGAAACAGAAGTGTTAGCACTATGATGTTCATATGAGGATTTTGATCCACGTGAGGAATTTTAATCACGTGAGGAATTTGGTCCATATGAAGATTTTGATCCATATGAAGAATTTGATCTGGGGTTCCCATTCTTCATGGGTGGTGTCATGATGACATTCACATGAAGATTTTCAAGGCATCTCTTAGGAACCCATATTTTCTTCAAAGGGAGACCGTTCCTGCAGTTAGTTCCAACATATCGAGCAAATACTTCACCGTTCTGATTCTTGAACAGTTTATAGTTAGAGTCAAATGACTCATCAAAGGAATATGAAGAATCAGAGGTAAAGCCAGATAAATTGCATGGGTCTACAGGAGGTCCTTTCGCAGCAACCCATGAGGTTTTGCGGTACTGCTCAGGTTTCCAGTAGGTCCCATCAGCATTGAGTTTCCTCTCAAAGGCAATACCCTCTTTCCTAGGGTTCCTGTTCAAGATCTGCTTTTTGAGCACATCACGTAGAGTCTGATGCCCTTTGAGGCTTTTGTAAATGCCTGTCACATACAATTCCTTCAGCCCTGCATTATCGTCAGTGATACATGTGGTATCCTCAGATGAGGAATTTGTAACCACAGAGACAGTTGAAGAATTTGCAGTAAGTGAAGCATTTGAACATTCAGGTGATGAATTAGCAGATTCACGCTCAATGCATTTAAGACATGGTGGAATAAATTCTTCCTAAGCAGAACTGATCTGTTGAGCAAGCAATGAATCATTTTCCTTTTGAAGATCATCATAACTCGCTTTTAACTTCTCAAGATCTTGCTTTCTCTAAAGAAATTCATAAGAAAGCTTTTCATGATCAGATAAGAGAGTGTTATGATGATTTTCAAGGTTGTCAAACTTTGACTGAAGTTTTTGAAGACTATCAGTCAAAGCCTTAGTTCGATCCAATTCCTCACCTAACATATCATCGCTTTCATCTAGCATGTTTTGAACTTTTTCAAGAGCTCTTTGTTGTTTAGTGGAAAGGGAAGCAAGTTGACATAGCTAGGTCCAAATTCATCACCTGATTCATCATCACTAGATTCGGAAAGGTAGCATTATGTTACCTTGGCATCCTTTGCCATAAGGGATGGTGAAGAGGATGATGATTCAGGTGCGAAAGTCATCTCCTTGAGTGATTCCTTGAAATCCTCAAACCAAGGATCATGATGGGTACGATGGCCTTCGTAGACCTCAGAGAGTCGGTCCCACATTAGCTTCACATGGTTGAGATGCATGATGTTCCTGAACTGATTTTGGGACAAACAGGAGCATATGACATCCTTCGCAGTGAGGTTGAGTAGAGTGTACTTGCGAATGTCACCAGCCTCTGCCATCTTACATAGATCGGTAAGACCAATCTCAGTGACGGTCCATAGTTTGCTGTTCATCGCCATGAGTCGCTTCTTCATCATGGCCCTCCACTTGGGATACTCATGACCGTCAAAGATGGGGCAGGACACACTCCTGATTCCTGCAGTCGACATAACTAAACTCCAGGTGGTTAAACCAAAATCACCAGAACAAGGGAGTACCTTGCTCTGATACCAATTGAAAGTGCGTTACGTCGACTAGAGGGGGGGTGAATAGGTGATTTTTATGAATTCTTCACTGAGGAATTTCAGGGTGAGGAAATTCCTAATTGAAGAACTACTTGCAGCGGAATAAGTACTCAGGTATAAGTATAACAGAGCAACATCATAGTCATCATGATGAAATGAAAGACAAACATAGAGTACAGAAAGCGTAAACACAGGATAGGCAGGACGAAGACAAACTGACTGAAGAAATAGGATTGAGGAATTAGAGAAAGTCTTTAGTCAAAGTCTTCAAATAGTAATGATCAGGTACGTCAACACATAAATGAGGAAATGTAAGGGTTGAGGAAATAGAACCGGTTGGCTTGGTGAAGACAATGATTTGGTAGACTAGTTCCAACTGCTGTGACAGTTGTACGTCTGGTTGGAGCGGCTGAGTATTTAAACTCAAGGACACACAGTACTCACCGTATTCTCCTTGAGCTAAGATCACACAGACCTCGCCCAACAGTAGTGGTAATTCTTCACAGGTGACTTCCAAACCTTCACAGACTTTGGTCACTCGTCAATCCACAATTCCTCTTGGATGCTCAGACCATGACGACTAACCGTCTGAAGGATACATAGTCCTCGAAGGTAACAAGCATTGGTTCCACACAGGAACGATCTCTTCAGTGATGCTCAATCACTTTGGGGTTTGTAGGTTTGGGTATGGGATGTGGGTTTTCCTCACTTGATGATTTTCGCTCAAAGTCCTCAGAGGAATGGGATGCTCTCAAATGACAAGTGTCAGTTTCTCTCGGAGCAGCCAACCAGCTAGTGGTTGTAGGGGGCGGCTATTTATAGCCTAGGGAGCAGACCGACATGATAAGACATAAATGCCCTTGTCTGATATGACCGTTAGGTGGTAGGATATTTTGAGACAGCTGGCGCGCGGCATAGCAACGGTCAGAGGTTCGAATTCCTCAGGGCTATCATGTTCCTCACTGTGTAGGAAATTTGCACTGGCGAATTCCTAACTCCTCAGTCAGAATAAATTCCTCAAAGACTAGAAGATCTTCGTCTCTGTCATTGAAGAAATTGACTGAACTGATATGAGATTTCCAATGGCTTCTCTCGAAGGATTGGGTAGGTGTAGGATTTTGAGATGAGCATCACTTGGAAATTAGTTTCCTTATTATTGCCTCGACCCCCTTTAATAGTATGGTGTTTCCTATGACTCAAAAAGAAGAAAATGAAACTACGAAAACAAAAGTATTCATGCTTCAGATTCCTCGCATGAATATCGAAGTCTTCAAGGTCACAACAATTTCTTCACTTTCAAAGTCTTAAGAGGAACCAAAGTCTTCAGCCGAAGACATTCATTTTTAGTGGTCGACTTTCATTGTAAATATCAAACTCCTTATTGACTTATAGAGCCTGTGTACACTCACAAACATATTAGTCCCTTAACCTATAAGTCTTCAATACACCAAAATCACTAAGGGGCACTAGATGCACTTACAACTTGCCCTTTCGGTACTTTTTCTTATAGACGTATGCCTTTTGGTTTATGTAATGCACCTGCTACCTTGTAAAGATGCATGATGGCTATATTCTCTGACTTTTGTGAAAAGATTGTTGAGGTTTTCATGGATGATTTCTTCATTTATGGATCTTCTTTTGATGATTGCTTGAGCAACCTTGATCGAGTTTTGCAAAGATGTGAAGAAACTAATCTTGTCTTGAATTGGGAGAAGTGCCACTTTATGGTTAATGAAGGCATTGTCTTGGGGCATAAAATTTCTGAAAGAGGTATTGAAGTTGATAATGCCAAAGTTGATGCTATTGAAAAGATGCCGTGTCCTAAGGAAATAAAAGGTATAAGAGGTTTCCTTGGTCATGCCGATTTTTATAGGAGGTTCATTAAAGACTTCTCTAAAATTTCTAGGCCTCTGACTAATCTCTTACAAAAAGATATTCCTTTTGTCTTCAATGATGATTGTGTAGAAGCATTTGAAATACTTAAGAAAGCTTTGATTTCTGCACCTATTGTTCAGCCACCTGATTGGAATTTACCTTTTGAAATTATGTGCGATGCTAGTGATTATGCCGTAGGTGCTGTTCTAGGACAAGAGTTGATAAGAAATTAAATGTTATACAATATGCTAGTAAAACTCTAGACAGTGCCCACAGAAATTATGCTACTACTGAAAAGGAATTTTTAGCAGTTGTATTTGCTTGTGATAAGTTTAGACCTTATATTGTTGATTCTAAAGTAATTGTTCACACTAATCATGCTGCTATTAAATATCTTATGGAAAAGAAAGATGCTAGACCTAGACTTATTAGATGTGTTCTCCTACTACAATAATTTGATTTGCAAATTATTGATAGAAAGGGAGCTGAGAACCCCGTTGCAGACAACTTGTCTAGGTTAGAGAATGTTCTTGATGACCCACTACCTATTGATGATAGCTTCCCTGATGAACAATTAGCTGTCATAAATGCTTCTCGTACTGCTCCATGGTATGTTGATTATGCTAATTACATTGTTGGTAAATTTATACCACCTAGTTTCACATACCAGTAAAAGAAAAAGTTTTTCTATGATTTAAGACATTACTTCTAGGATGACCCACACCTTTATAAAGAAGGAGTAGATGGTGTTATTAAAGGTTGTGTACCTGAGCATGAATAGGAACAGATCCTACGCAAGTGTCACTCTGAGGCTTATGGAGGACACCACGCTGGAGATAGAACTGCACATAAGGTATTGCAACCCGGTTTTTATTGGCCTACTCTCTTCAAAGATGCTCGTAAGTTTGTCTTGTCTTGTGATGAATGTCAAAGAATTGGTAATATTAGTAGACGTCAAGAAATGCCTATGAATTATTCTCTTGTTATTGAACCATTTGATGTTTGGGGCTTTGATTATATGGGACCGTTTCCTTCCTCTAATGGGTGTACACATATTTTAGTTCCTGTTGATTACGTTACTAAGTGGGTAGAAGCTATTCCAACTAGTAGTGTTGATCACAACACCTCTATTAAGATGCTTTAAGAAGTTATTTTTCCAAGGTTTGGAGTCCCTAGATACCTAATGACTGATGGTGGTTCACACTTTATCCATGGTGCTTTTTGTAAAATGCTTGCTAAGTATGATTGTAATCATAGAATTGCATCTCCGTATCACCCGCAGTCTAGTGGCCAAGTAGAACTGAGTAATAGAGAGCTTAAATTGATTTTGCAAAAGACTGTTAATAGATCTAGAAAGAATTGGTCCAAGAAACTTGATGATGCATTATGGGCTTATAGAACTGCATATAAAAATCCTATGGGTATGTCTCCATATAAAATGGTTTATGGAAAAGCGTGTCACTTACCTCTCGAACTAGAACATAAGGCATATTGGGCCATTAAAGAGCTCAATTATGATTTCAAACTTGCCCGTGAGAAGAGGTTATTTGAAATTAGCTCACTGGATGAATGGAGAACTCAGGCCTATGAGAATGCCAAACTGTTTAAAGAAAAAGTTAAAAGATGGCATGACAAAAGGATACAAAAGCGTGAGTTTAATGTAGGTGATTATGTGTTGCTATTCAATTCTCGTTTAAGATTTTTTGCAGGAAAACTCCTCTCTAAATGGGAAGGTCCTTACATTATCGAGGAGGTCTATCGTTCCGATGCCATAAAAATCAATAACTTCGAAGGCACAAATCCGAAGGTGGTGAACGGTCAAAGGATCAAACATTATGTCTCAGGTAATCCCATAAATGTTGAAACCAATGTTATTGAAACCGTAACCCTAGAGGGATACATAAGGGACACTTTCCAGAACGTTTCAGATTCCGAAAAGGAATAGGTATGTGGTATGGTAAGTAAACCGACTCCAAAACAGTTCTAATAGCAGTTTTTCTCTGTTTTGGAATATTTAAGAAAATAGGAAAACAAGAAGTAGTCTGGGAAGGACACGTGGCATCCACGAGGGTGGAGGGCGCGCCCCTGCCTCATGGGCACCTCGTGTGCTCTTCGGACTCCGTTTTCTTGCATGATACTTCTTTTGGTCCGTAAAAATTCATTATATAATCTCCCCAAGGTTTTGACCACCGTACCACGATGAAATCCTCTGTTTTGTTTCGAGTTGTTTCTGCAGCAGATTTAGAGCAAGATGTCTTCTCAAGTGTCAGTCGGGGAGAGTCGGGTGTCTCATCCGACATTGGGTCCAGGAGCAAACAGCGATGCCTATCACTTTGGGCCATCAACGGAGGAGGAGATGGAGGCCGATTTGAAAAGGATAGATGCCATGGAGGAGGATCAAGAAGTTACTTCTCACTTCCGAGCCGGATTCACGATGGGGCAAATACAGAGCTCAGTTATTCCAAACTCGGTCATCCCTTCCAATGTTAGATTTCTTTCTTTTGAAAATATGAAAAAGAGTGTCACTTGTTCTCCAGCAGCTATTCAACATCCATGGGTGAAAGGAGCTTTAGCTGTCACGGGTAAGCTCCGTAAGGAAATAATGGACCTCAAGCAGCAAGTCAATAAGCTCGAGGAGGAGAATCGTATCCTGAGGGGCATCATCGCCAAGAATATCACACCACCACCTCCAAAGAAGGAGACATAAACACATGGGTATGGGCACTCCCCTTGGCAACTGCCAAGCTTGGGGAAGGTGCCCCGGTATCGTATCACCATCACACTCCTATCTTTACCATTTTACTTAGTTCGATCCTTTTAGTAATATCTTGATCTAGTAGAATAAAGTTTTAGTATGATTTAGTTTTGAGTTTTTCTTTATGATCCCTCTATGTAATTGAGTCCGTGAGCTATATATAATAAAGATTAGTGTTGAGTCAAGGGCGTTGCTATCTTGCTATGATCTTGAGGGAATAAAAGAAAAAGAAAGAATAAAAATAAATAAAGAGATCATATTGATCTTATGGAGAGTAATGACTTCACATATAAAGAGTATGATGAATAGGAAGTAATAAAGAAAGAGAGGTTTTCACATATAAATGTACTATCTTGGACATCTTTTATGATTGTGAGCACTCATTAAAATATGACATGCTAAAGAGTTGATGATGGACAAGGAAGACAACATAATGGGTTATGTTTTCTTATATCTGAAATAAAGTATATTGTCATGGATCATCGAACATGTTGAGCTTGCCTTCCCCCCCCCCCCATGCTAGCCAAATTCTTTGCACTAGTAGAGATACTACTTGTGCTTCCAAAATATCCTTGAACCTGGTTTTGCCATGAGAGTCCACCATATCAACCTATGGACTGAATAAGATCCTTCAAGCAAGTTGTCATGTTGTATGCAATAAAAATTGCTCTCTAAATATGTATGACTTATTAGTGTGGAGAAAATAAGCTTTATACGATCTTGTGATATGGAAGCAATAAAAGCGACAGACTGCATAATAAAGGTCCACATCACAAGTGGCAATATAAAGTGACGTTCTTTTGCATTAAGATTTTGTGCATCCAACCATAGAAGAACATGATAAACTATGCTTCCCTCTGCGAAGGGCCTATCTTTTATTCTTGTCTTATACATTATGCGAGAGTCATGGTGATCTTCGCCTTTCCTTTTTATATTTTATCCTTTGGCAAGCACCTTGTGTTGGAAAGATCCTGATTTATTTATCCAATTGGATGTAAGTTAGCATGAACTATTATTGTTGACATTACCCTTGAGGTAAAAGGTTGGGAGGCAACACTATAAGCCCCTATCTTTCTCTGTGTCCGATTAAAACCTCATACCCCATAAGTATTGCGTGAGTGTTAGCAATTGTGAAAGACTAAATGATAGTTGAGTTTGTGGACTTGCTGAAAAGCTCTTATATTGACTCTTTCCTATGTTATGATAAATTGCAATTGCTTCAATGACCGAGATTATAATTTGTTAGTTTTCAATGAAGTTTCTGATTCATACTTGACATTGTGAATAGATTGTTAATTTAGCATAAGAAATCATATGACAATATATATATATATATATATGTTGCTGTTATAAGAATGATCATGATGCCCTCATGTCCGTATTTTATTTTATCGACACCTCTATCTCTAAACATGTGGACATATTTCTCGATTTCAACTTCCGCTTGAGGACAAGCGAGGTCTAAGCTTGGGGGAGTTGATACGTCCATTTTGCATCATGCTTCTATATCGATATTTATTGCATTATTGGCTGTTATTACATGTTATGTCACAATACTTATGCCTATTCTCTCTTATTTTACAAGGTTTACATGAAGAGGGAGAATGCCGGCAGCTGGAATTCTGGGCTGGAAAAGGAGCAAATATTAGAGACCTATTCTGCACAACTCCAAAAGTCCTGAAACTCCACGAAAGTTATTTTTGGAATTAATAAAAAGTACCAGAGGTGGCCCACACCCTGGCCACGAGGGTGGGGGCGCGCCCTACCCCCTGGGTGCGCCGCCCTACCTCGTGGGCCCCCTGGCACTCCTCCGGTGGCCATCTTCTGCTATATGAAGTGTTTTACCCTAGGAAAAAAATCATAAGCAAGCTTTCGGGACGAAACACCGTCGCCACGAGGCGGAACCTTGGCGGAACCAATCTAGGGCTCCGACGGAGCTGTTCTGCCGGGGAAACATCCCTCCGGGAGGGGGAAATCATCACCATCGTCATCACCAATGATCCTCTCATCGGGAGGGGGTCGATCTCCATCAACATCTTCACCAGCACCATATTCTCTCAAACCCTAGTTCATCTCTTGTATCCAATGTTTGTCTCAAAACCTCAGATTGGTACATGTGGGTTACTAATAGTGTTGATTACTCCTTGTAGTTGATGCTAGTTGGTTTATTCGATGGAAGATCATATGTTCAGATCCTTTATGCATATTAGTACCCCTCTAATTATGAACATGAATATGATTTGTGAGTAGTTATGTTTGTTCCTGAGGACATGGGAGAAGTCTTGCTATAAGTAGTCATGTGAATTTGGTATTCATTTGATATTTTGATGAGATGTATGTTGTCTCTCCTCTAGTGGTGTTATGTGAACATCGATTGGGCCTAGAGGAAGGCATTGGGAAGTAATAAGTAGATGATGGGTTGCTAGAGTGACAGAATCTTAAACCCTAGTTTATGTGTTGTTTCGTAAGGGGCTAATGTGGATCCATATGTTTCATGCTATGGTTAGGTTTACCTTAATACTTCTCTTGTAGTTGCGGATGCTTGCAATAGGGGTTAATCATAAGTGAGATGGTTGTCCAAGAAAGGGAAGTACCCAAGCACCGGTCCACCTACATATCAAATTATCAAAGTAACGAACGCGAATCATATGAGCGTGATGAAAACTAGCTTGACGATAATTCCCATGTGTCCTCGGGAGCGTTTTCCTTTATATAAGAACTTATCCAGGCTTGTTCTTTGCTACAAAAAGGATTGGGCCACCTTGCTGCACCTTATTTACTTTTGTTAATTCTTACCCTTTAAGAATTACCTTATCACAAAACTATCTATTACCGATAATTTTAGTGCTTGCAGAGAATACCTTACTGAAAACCGCTTGTCATTTCCTTCCGCTCCTCGTTGGGTTCAACACTCTTACTTATCAAAAGGTCTACGATAGATCCCCTACACTTGTGGGTCATCAGGCCCCGCCCCGCCAACAACGAGGCAGAGGACATCGCCGGCTCCACCGAGGCCCCGCCCCTCCGGCACCGAGGTGGAGGACTTCGCCGGCTTCGGCGAAGCCCTGCTCCGCTGAGGCCCCGCCTCGCCAACAACGAGGCAGAGGACCTCACCGGTTCCACCGAGCCCCGCCATGCCGGCAACGAGGGGGAGGATTTCCCCCGCTCCGCCGAGGCACCGCCCCGTCGGCAACGAGACAGAGGACATCGCCGGCTCCGTCGAGGCCCCGGCCCGCTGCCAACGAGTCCGCGCCACACAGAAAACGAGGAAGAGTAGAACACAACAGGTCGCCGCCGCTCAGGTCCAAGTAAGGCCATCGTTGCTACCCTCCAGTTGAAGCCAAGCTGGGCGGGTTGAGCATTGATAGCCGATTAGCTTCTTGGTGGCGTGTGCTGGAAAATAAGCTTGAGTTTGGCTCAGCCGGCCGGACACGGGAAATGGGCGCCGGAGATAATAGATTAGGTTAATTAATTATACCTCCAGCGCACCCCTTTTTAGCTGAAGAATGTGTGAAATGTAGTGAAATCCGGCATGTTTATATGAAATCCGGCGGTGTATGAATGAATTTAGTTCGGTTAGTTCGAATTCTTGTATGACTGGCATTAGATGAACATGCAAAACAATACGTACTAGCATTATTCCCAGGGTGATCACCTCGTTTGTAGCAGTTTCACACGTACTCCCTACGGTCCTTTTTAGTCTGCATATAAGTTTTGTCTGAAGTCAAAGTATCTCTACTTTGACCAATCTTATATAAAAAGTATCAACATTCACAATGTAAAATCGACTTGAAACAAATCTAATATGAGAAGTAAAAAGGAACACAGGGAGTATAAAAAGTTTGAGCAGCTTTTTAGCGTTTCTGTACATTGCAATCAAACACACAAGCTTGGCAATTCACAGAGCATTCAGAACAATCGATGATTATGCATCTCACTGATTCACATGTCAGAGCTAATATTTACTTCACAACTAAAGAATAAAGAAAAATCGATCGATGCTGCTAACAGCAAAGGGCGTCCCATTCAAAAATTATCAAACATATGTCTTATTGCTAACATCAATGAGCAAAATTTGACAAAGTTTTCGCATTCCAAAATTTCAAATGCGTGTTGTTTTGCGTACATCAATGAGCAAACTTTGACAAGGTTTTCCCATTACAAAATATCAAATGCCTACAATTTCCATCAGTTCGGACATTGACATGGCACCTCGTGCTAAATAAACCAGCTGTTCTTTTTGTGCAGTTCCACCAAAATCAACCAAATTCATGTGTAGCTTGTATGATTTCGCCTTTATATGTTGCAACGCTTTGAACATATCGGCACCTCCTTTCTTGTGGTGGAAATGAATGATTAGAGAATATTCGATGTATTCATGAACATTTTGTGCAGTTCCCATTGAAATCAAGCTGAGCACCCCTGTTTGCATAAATAAAAAAAAGTGATTAGTATAAAGCAAACTGTACTATGAATTGACAGTTTAAACAGGCAACCTACATGATCCATGCAGAGCACACATTTTAAAAAATGGAACTCATCGAAAGGAATCCTAAAACAACATTGTATTGGCCATCACAACAACAAAGATGGAGATCTGTGAATGCTTCTGAGCTAAAGTTAATTTGTTCTTGTGGGTAACAAAACCATCCTTCAACTGCTCCCTTCTTATAGGAAGAGAGGCTTGGCTTCATCATCCTGGCATAATCGGAACCAGGCACTTCACATTCTCCATATTCTTCTTTAGAGGTGGATGATCCTGTTGTGCAATGCTCAAAAAAAAGGAAAGGAATTATTTAAAACAACACAGATGAAGCACTTCATGACAATAGCTAAATAGTAGCACAACACCAATAGAGATGACAAAGCTGAATCATATGGATGAATCCGTGGGCCGGGGCCTACACTTCCATTACCCATTTTCTGAGAGAAACGATGATGGCTCCTCTCACCTCCCACCCCCTCTCCCTCTCCTCTCCTCTCCCACCTGCTCTACCCAAACTCATGGCGATCTCTAAGGTGATTCAAGATGGAAGGCCTTTTGCATTGGGATTTTGCCCCTGGCTTAGCCCTTGCAGACCAGGTGAGAAGAAAATTTGGTTCAACGGTGCATTTTTCTCCCTCCCGAGGCGACAAGGAATTCTTCCTAGTTGTCTCCTTCTCTTCGGCCTCTTTTCCTCTCCATGAAGAACCGGTGGGTATTGCTCTTCAATGCTGCATTGGCAATCTTAGTGTTGGTTTTCGAGTGCACAAGATCAAATCCCGTGTGTTTCATTTCTCGGTTGCCAACAATAAAGTGGGGCATTTATCTACGGTCTTAAAGATCGCATTTGGCCGGACTTTATTTGTCATTTCCACCTGCTCAAGGGAGGTTCTGCCCGGGCTTACACGTCTAATGATACTTGGCATGCTGATGAGGAATTACCAGAAATTTCAGCTCGCCACCCAATGGCTATCAAATCGAAGTTGGAATTTCTGAGATCTCACCCTCCTAGGAATGATTCCTCTTATGAGCTAGGCAAATTTTCATTGGTACCTATGGATCATATGGTTTTCTCCAACAATAATGCTCAGGAAGCTTCTTCTTCCTCATCCATACTGAAGAACAATCATGGTATTCAAATTCAATTTGGATCTTTTCTGGCAACTCAAAATGCGGAGCCCATAATTCAGGATTCTCCGAGAATCTCATTAATGAAAAAAATATCTTCGGGTCGCGGAATTGGAGGAAGAGCATAATCCGACGTGTCTCCTTTTGTGTCTGTTTAAATTTCCCATTAATGTTCCTTATCCTGTACCACCGCAGTGTTTCCTTAATTCTGCGTTCAAATACGCCCCGGCCCATTCTCTTTGGCCCCCTAAACTATCGGCCCAGCATAAGGCTGATTTGGCCCAAGCTTCCTATTCGGAGGAGGAAATTACCACCCTCGCTAATAACTGGGCAGTTTTGTGTGATCGCTGCTTACAATGGGGTCACCCTAAGATTTAATGCCCGGCTAGGCTGATTTGCATTAAATGCTCAGCACCTGATCAAAAGGCAAGTAATTGCCCGACTCGGTTTTCTCGGGAACAAATTGGACTGGCTGATACCGTCAAGCCCCATCATATCAATCTACCCAGTTCTTCTGTGGCTATGGTCGCTCCTGTGCATAAACGTACCTGCAACGTGACCGTCCGATGCGAGGCATGCAGCCACTATGGACACGTGGCATGATCTTGTCGTTCCAAACGGTGGCGTGAACGTTGGCAATGGATCCCTAAAAATCCCCAAACTACCAAAAATGCCCCTCACGCTTCCGCTTCTCCTTGGCTTCCTCAAGCGACACCGCCCTGCCTCAGCCATTCGTCACCACTGCCACCCCGTCACCTCAGTTGCTCTCCATCCGCACCACCACCATGGCGAACTACACCCTTAATCCGGTGCCGTTCCTCCCACCCGGATTCGCCGTCGAACAAGGTCCGGCAGATCGTGTTGTCCGCAATGGCATGGTGGTTGGGCCTCTTCCGCCGCTCAACCACAACTTTCTGGCCATTGCGGAGACCAGCCATTATGTTCCTATGCATCGCCGCGCCATCATCCGCCATGCCGTGTGAGGTTTGCTTCATGAGGCCCAGCTTTTCACTACTGAAGTTAGCGATCATCCGTTCGGAATAGGGATTTTTGGCTTTCCGGATTCTTTCATCCGAGATACTGCGGGTGCCACTCCCTTAGAGCTTGAGGAAGAAGATCTGCTTATCACCTTCGTTCCTCATAATGAAGCACTGAATCATCGCACCACCTCCTTCGGTCCTGAGATCTGGTTAATGTACTTTGGCTTTCCCTATGATTATCAGACGGATTATTACATCAATAAGTCGCTCGGTGGTTTCGATGCTCTGGTTTCTTGGTATAACCCCCGCCAAGATCGTCGTTTCATGCTAATCAAAGCTAGAGTTTTGCGTCTGAACCTGGTGCCCAAAAGCTTTGTAGTTTGGCAGCTCGGTGTGGCTCGCGATTGCTGGACTCTGCAGATCACAATCCTCCGAAGCAACGACTGGAATGGCCTTCTGCCTGAAGTTCTGCCTGCCGAAGAGGAACCCCCACCACCTGATGGCATCCCGCATCCCCAATTTGGCCCGGACCTGACTGCAAAACAATTGTACCAGTAGTAGGTGCACAATTGGTTTGTGTAGAATGCTGCACCTCCCAATGGCGCTCCAGATGAGCAAGATGTGCAACATGATCAGGACAATGTAGGGTGGGGCGCATGGCATGCGCCGGCTGCTCCTCCTCTGCCCCAGCTGCCGCCGTATCTGATGAACTTTCAAGCATGGCTCGCTGCTCAGGGTCTGCAAGTGCAAGATGGTGTTGCGCCTGATAATAACATCTCTGACAATGCTATGCAGGCGTGGCATGACTCCATCACTTCTTCTGATGAGACTGAGACTGAGTCAGACAGCTCTGCTTTTAATCTGTTGGTGATTCCTGGTCAGGAGTCTACTATTGCTCCTTTGGTTGATGAATCGCTCACGATTTCAGTGGAACTTCATAGCCATGGTCTGCGCTTTGGCCTCTCTGCTCATGGGGATGCTCTCACGGCTTTACTGTTGGAGAACACAATCCCTCGCCAGCAGCTTAACAGTGCTATCTTCTCTGCCCTTCGCCCGATGATGGCTTCTTTTGGGCCCTGGCGCTCTGGTCTGGGTATGCGGCAGAACTCTTTCCAGGTGGAGATTCAGGTTTCTTTGACTGAGGGGAATATTCAGTTTTCACCGGTGGCACGTCAACAGATTCCTGCTATTCATTCGACTGAACCTGTTCTATCCGCTCTTCCTGAGGCACATTCAGTTTTGGACTCTCTGGTTGACACCCATGTGCCTTCAGCCACGCCGCCTTTGTTCCTTACCTGGGAGCCATCTGAACCCCTGGTGGCACCAAGCATCTCTGTGGTTGAACAGCAGGCTGACCAACTCGCTCTCCCTATTGATTCTGATGACCTCTTGGATACCTCAAGCACCTCACTAGCCATGTGTGTTGAAGATCATGGCGGCATGACAACTGCTAATCAGACTCAGAAGCAACGCAAAGGTAAGATGCAAGCTCCTGTCGATACGTCCACTCTGCGACGCAGTAACAGGAACAACAAATATGATGGATTCAGGGTCCCTCAACCTTCTGATGTTCGCCCTGCCAAATATAAAGTCAAGCCTCGCATAATCCCTTCTGCTGTTGTTGGAGCTTCAGTGCCTCCTTCTAGGGATGATACCTCCTATACTGCTAAAGTTGATGATGTTGCAGATCCTCCGCCCACATCCATCCCTACTATGCAGGCAATTGGCATGAATCTCTACGCAATACCTGCTGAAGAACTTTCCACTTCGGCCCTCACTGAAGAGTAGTTTGATCCGATTATCTTTGCTTTCGTTGCTGCTGAAACTTGTTTACTTTCCCAATGCTTTTGCGTAACTGGAATGTTCTATGCTGGAATGTACGCGGTCTTAATGCACCTGATAAACATTTAGCGCTTGGCAATGCGATCAGTACTAGTGGATGCGTGATTATTTGCTTGCAGGAATCTAAAATGCCTTTCTTTGATTCTGCTGTCTTGAAATCAATTTTTCCTCGGCGCTTTGATCAGTTTGCGTACATTCCATCTCAAGGTGCTTCGGGGGGAATAATCACGGTGTGGAATAGTAGCATCTTTACGGGCCGAGTCTTTTTGTCTGAACAATTTGCGCTAGGTGTTGAATTTACATCCACGCAGTCCAATCATTGTTGGAAGCTTGTTAACGTTTATGGCCCTTGTCAGGGTGAGCATCGGGTCACGTTCACAAATTGGCTTTTTGATATGCATATACCCGCTGCTGAGGATTGGTTATTATTAGGCAATTTCAATTACATTCGTTCACCTGATAATCGCAACAAACGAGGTGCTAATGTCCAAGATATGTTCACTTTTAATGACTTTATTCGGGAACAAAACCTCACTGAATTACCCATCAAGGGGCGTCCTTACACTTGGTCAAATATGCAACTACAGCCACTCCTTGAGCAACTCGATTGGTTTTTCACTACGTTGAACTGGACTATTACTTTCCCCAATACCTTGGTGAATCCACTTGGCAAACCTGTTTCTGACCATACTCCATGTTCTGTGGTTATCCAAACTTCAATCCCAAAAAGCAAACTCTTCAGGTTTGAAACATATTGGCTTGCTCATCCTGGGTTTATGGAGGTGGTCGAACACGCTTGGAACAAACCTATCAGATTGAATAAAAACCATAATTGTGCGGCAAGAATCGGGCAAAAGCTCAAGACAGTCCGTCATTCTCTCAAGCATTGGAGTAAGAACATTTCTCGCCTTAAAATAGCCATTGAAAACACGAATAAAGCTCTCTTGGAACTTGACAATATTGAGGACCGTCGGGCTCTGACCACACCCGAAAGAAACTTTAGATGCATTCTCAAAAATCACTTGCTTCGTCTCCTGCAATACCAAAAAGATTACTGGAAAAAGAGGTGTACGATCAGATGGATTCAATTTGGGGACGAGAATTCCAAGTTCTTCCAAACAATTGCCACCGAGCGCTTCAGAAGAAACTGCATTAGTTCGCTCAAAACCTCTGCTGGAGTGGAAATCAGTGACCATACAGGGAAAGAGTCCATTATTTTCGAAGCGTTCAAAGGGAGAATGGGGAAAGCAAATACTCAGCCTATGAAGTTTAACTTAGAAACCTTGTTTAAGGAGGATGTGGACTTCTCGGATCTAATTGCACTGTTCACAAGCAAAGAAATTGATGATGTCGTGTCTGAAATGCCACCTGATCGGGCACCTGGCCCTGATGGCTTTAATGGGGCCTTCTTAAAAGCATGCTGGCCAATCATTAAAAATGATTTCTATCTTCTCTGTCATGAGTTCCATCAAGGCGGCCTCAATCTTGAAAGCATTAATGCAGGTTTTATCACTCTGATCCCCAAGGTTAATTCGCCTACGGCTTCACCAAGATCCATCTATGAGTTCATCTAAGCAACGAGTCATGGGAGAGAGTTTGCATCTACATACCACTTGTAGATCGCGTGCGGAAGCTTGCAAGGTGATGATGTAGTCGTACTCGAACGTGATTCAGATCACCGATGCCAAGTGCTGAACGGACAGCACCTCCGTGTTCAACACACGTACGGGACGAGCGACGTCTCCTCCTTCTTGATCCAGCAAGGGGGAAGGAGAGGTTGAGGAAGACAGCTCCACCGGCAGCACGACGGCGTGGTGATGGTGGAGAAGCAGTACTCCGACAGGGCTTCGCTGAGCACACAACGAAGGAGGAGAGGTGTTGGGGAGGGAGAAGGAGGCAACCAAAGGCCAAGGACTCAGGGTTATGAGGTCCCTCCTCTCCCCCACTATATATAGGAGGGCCAAGGGGGGGTGGCCGGCCCTAGGAGATCCAATCTCCTAGGGGGCGGCGGCCAAGGGCTCAGGGTGTGAAGTCCCTCCTCTCCCCCACTATATATAGGAGGGCCAAGGGGGGGGTGGCCGGCCCTAGGAGATCCAATCTCCTAGGGGGCGGCGGCCAAGGGGGGTTTCCCTCCCCCCCAAGGCACCTAGGAGGTGCCTTCCCCTCCTAGGACTCTTGCCCCCTTGAACCCTAGGCGCATGGGCCTATGTGGGGCTGGTGCCCTTGGCCCATGCAGGCCAAGGCGCACCCCCTACAGCCCATGTGGCCCCCCGGGGCAGGTGGCCCCACCCGGTGGGCCCCCGGGACCCCTCCGGTGGTCCCGGTACAATACCGATAACCCCGAAACTTGTCCCGATGCCCGAAACAGGACTTCCCATATATAAATCTTTACCTCCGGACCATTCCGGAACTCCTCGTGACGTCCGGGATCTCATCCGGGACTCCGAACATCATTCGGTAGTCACATACTTGACTTCCTACTAACCCTAGCGTCACCGAACCTTAAGTGTGTAGACCCTACGGGTTCGGGAGACACGCAGACATGACCGAGACGACTCTCGGGCAATAACCAACAGCGGGGTCTGGATATCCATGTTGGCTCCCACATGCTCCTCGATGATTTCATCGGTTGAACCACGATGTCGAGGATTCGATCAAACCCTGTATACAATTCCCTTTGTCAATCGGTACGTTACTTGCCCGAGACTCGATCGTCGGTATCCCAATACCTTGTTCAGTCTCGTTACCCGGCAAGTCACTTTACTCGTACCGTAATGCATGATCCCGTGGCCAACACCTTGGTCACATTGAGCTCATTATGATGATGCATTACCGAGTGGGCCCAGAGATACCTCTCCGTTATACGGAGTGACAAATCCCAGTCTCGATCCGTGTCAACCCAACAGATACTTTCGGAGATACCTGTAATGCACCTTTATAGTCACCCAGTTACGTTGTGACGTTTGATACACCCAAGGCACTCCTACGGTAACCGGGAGTTACACGATCTCATGGTCGAAGGAATAGATACTTGACATTGGCAAAGCTTCTAGCAAACGAACTATACGATCTTTTATGCTATGCTTATGATTGGGTCTTGTCCATCACATCATTCTCCTAATGATGTGATCCCGTTATCAACGACATCCTATGTCCATAGTCAGGAAACCATGACTATCTATTGATCATAACGAGCTAGTCAACTAGAGGCTCACTAGGGACTCATTGGGTCTAAGTGTTCACACGTGTATTACGATTTCCGGATAATACAGTTATAGCATGAACAAAAGACAATTATCATGAACATTGAAATATAATAATCCTTTTATTATTGCCTCTAGGGCATATTTCCAACAGTCTCCCACTTGCACTAGAGTCACCAATCTAGTTACATTGTGATGAATCGAACACCCATAGAGTTCTGGTGTTGATCATGTTTTGCACGCGAGAGAGGTTTAGTCAACGGATCTGCGACATTCAGATCCGTGTGCACTTTGCAAATCTCTATGTCTCCATCTTGAACATTTTCACGGATGGAGTTGAAACGACGCTTGATGTGCCTGGTCTTCTTGTGAAACCTGGGCTCCTTGGCAAGGGCAATAGCTCCAGTGTTGTCACAGAAGAGTTTGATCGGCCCCGACGCATTGGGTATGACTCCTAGGTCGGTGATGAACTCCTTCATCCAAATCGCTTCATGCGCTGCCTCCGAGGCTGCCATGTACTCCGCTTCACATGTAGATCCCGCCACGACGCTCTGCTTGCAGCTGCACCAGCTTACTGCTCCACCATTCAACATATACACGTATCCGGTTTGTGACTTAGAGTCATCCAGATCTGAGTCGAAGCTAGCGTCGACGTAAACCTTTACGACGAGCTCTTCATCTCCTCCATAAACGAGAAACATGTCCTTTGTCCTTTTCAGGTACTTCAGGATATTCTTGACCGCTGTCCAGTGTTCCTTGCCGGGGTTACTTTGGTATCTTGCAACCAAACTTACGGCAAGGTTTACATCGGGTCTGGTACACAGCATGGCATACATAATAGACCCTATGGCTGAAGCATAGGGGATGACACTCATCTCTTCTTTATCTTTTGCCGTGGTCGGTGACTGAGCCAAGCTCAATCTCACACCTTGTAACATAGGCAAGAACCCCTTCTTGGACTGATCCATTTTGAACCTCTTCAAAATCTTATCAAGGTATGTGCTTTGTGAAAGACCTATGAGGCGTCTCGATCTATCTCTATAGATCTTGATGCCTAATATATAAGCAGCTTCTCCAAGGTCCTTCATTGAAAAACACTTGTTCAAGTAGGCCTTAATGCTGTCCAGGAGTTTCGTATCATTTCCCATCAAGAGTATGTCATCTACATATAATAGGAGAAATGCTACAGAGCTCCCACTCACTTTCTTGTAAACGCAGGCTTCTCCATAAGTCTGCGTAAACCCAAACGCTTTGATCATCTCATCAAAGCGAATGTTCCAACTCCGAGATGCTTGCACCAGTCCATAAATGGATCGCTGGAGCTTGCATACTTTGTTAGCGTTCTGAGGAACGACAAAACCTTCCGGCTGCATCATATACAGCTCTTCCTTAAGATGTCCATTAAGGAATGCCGTTTTGACGTCCATCTGCCATATCTCATAATCATAGTATGCGGCAATTGCTAACATGATTCGGACGGACTTAAGCTTCGCCACGGGAGAGAATGTCTCGTCGTAGTCAATCCCTTGAACTTGTCGATAACCCTTAGCGACAAGTCGAGCTTTATAGATGGTAACATTACCATCCGCGTCCGTCTTCTTCTTAAAAATCCATTTATTTTCTATCGCTCGCCGATCATCGGGCAAGTCTGTCAAAGTCCATACTTTGTTTTCATACATGGATCCTATCTCGGATTTCATGGCCTCAAGCCATTTGTTGGAATCCGGGCCCGCCATTGCTTCTTCATAGTTCGAAGGTTGATTGTTGTCTAGCAACATGATTTCCATGACAGGGTTGCCGTACCACTCTGGTGCGGAACGTGTCCTTGTGGACCTTCGAAGTTCAGTAGCAACTAGATCTGAAGTACCTTGATCATCATCAACATTTTCCTCTTCAGTTGGTGTGGGCATTACAGGAATGGTTTCCTGCGCTGCACCACTTTCCCGTTCGAGAGGTAGTACTTCATCGAGTTCTACTTTCCTCCCACTTACTTCTTTCGAGAGAAACTCTTTCTCCAGAAAGCATCCGTTCTTGGCAACAAAGATCTTGCCTTCGGATCTTAAGTAGAAGGTATACCCGACAGTTTCCTTAGGGTATCCTATGAATACGCATTTTTCCGACTTGGGTTCGAGCTTTTCAGGTTGAAGTTTCTTGACATAAGCATCGCATCCCCAAACTTTTAGAAACGACAGCTTAGGTTTCTTCCCAAACCATAATTCATACGGTGTCGTCTCAACGGATTTAGACGGTGCCCTATTTAAAGTGAATGTAGCTGTCTCTAGAGCGTATCCCCAAAATGATAGCGGTAAATCGGTAAGAGACATCATAGACCGCACCATATCTAATAGAGTGCGATTACGACGTTCGGACACACCGTTTCGCTGAGGTGTTCCAGGCGGCGTGAGTTGTGAAACGATTCCACATTTCCTTAAGTGTGTACCAAATTCGTGACTTAAGTATTCTCCCCCACGATCTGATCGTAGGAACTTTATCTTTCGGTCACGTTGATTCTCTACTTCACTCTGAAATTCCTTGAACTTTTCAAAGGTCTCAGACTTGTGTTTCATTAAGTAGACATACCCATATCTACTCAAGTCATCAGTGAGAGTGAGAACATAACGATATCCTCCGCGAGCCTCAACGCTCATTGGACCGCACACATCGGTATGTATGATTTCCAACAAGTTGGTTGCTCGCTCCATTGTTCCGGAGAACGGAGTCTTGGTCATTTTGCCTAAGAGGCAAGGTTCGCATGTGTCAAATGATTCATAATCAAGAGACTCTAAAAGTCCATCAGCATGGAGCTTCTTCATGCGCTTGACACCAATGTGACCAAGGCGGCAGTGCCACAAGTATGTGGGACTATCGTTATCAACTTTACATCTTTTGGCATCCACACTATGAACATGTGTAATATTACGCTCGAGATTCATCAAGAATAAACCATTGACCATCGGAGCATGACCATAAAACATATCTCTCATATAAATCGAACAACCATTATTCTCAGACTTAAATGAGTAGCCATCTCGTATTAAACGAGATCCAGATACAATGTTCATGCTCAAACTTGGCACTAAATAACAATTATTGAGGTTTAAAACTAATCCCGTAGGTAAATGTAGAGGCAGCGTGCCGACGGCGATCACATCGACCCTGGAACCATTCCCGACGCGCATCGTCACCTCGTCCTTCGCCAGTCTCCGTTTATTCCGCAGCTCCTGCTGTGAGTTACATATGTGAGCAACGGCACCGGTATCAAATACCCAGGAGTTACTTCGAGTACTGGTAAGGTACACATCAATTACATGTATATCAAATATACCTTTGGTGTTGCCGGCCTTCTTATCCGCTAAGTATTTGGGGCAGTTTCGCTTCCAGTGCCCCTTCCCCTTGCAATAAAAGCACTCAGTCTCAGGCTTGGGTCCATTCTTTGACTTCTTCCCGGCAACAGGCTTACCGGGCGCGGCAACATCTTTGCCGTCCTTCTTGAAGTTCTTCTTACCCTTGCCCTTCTTGAACTTAGTGGTCTTATTGACCATCAACACTTGATGTTCTTTCTTGATTTCAGCCTCTGCTGACTTCAGCATCGAGAACATTTCAGGAATGGTCTTTACCATCCCCTGCATGTTGTAGTTCATCACAAAGCTCTTGTAGCTTGGTGGGAGCGACTGGAGGATTCTGTCAATGACCGCCTCATCTGGGAGGTTAATGTTCAACTGGGTCATACGTGCGTGCAACCCAGACATCTTCAGGATGTGTTCACTGACAGAACTGTTCTCCTCCATCTTACAACTGTAGAACTTGTCGGAGACATCATATCTCTCGACCCGGGCATGAGCTTGGAAAACTAGTTTCAGCTCTTCGAACATCTCATATGCTCCGTGATGCTCAAAACGCTTTTGGAGCCCCGGTTCTAAGCTGTAAAGCATGCCGCACTGAACGAGGGAGTAATCATCAGCACGAGTTTGCCAAGCGTTCATAACGTCTTGGTTCTCTGGGACGGGAGCGGCACCTAGCGGTCCTTCTAGGACATATTGCTTCCTGGCAGCTATGAGGATGATCCTCAGGTTTCGGACCCAGTCCGTATAGTTGCTGCCATCATCTTTCAGCTTGGTTTTCTCTAGGAACGCGTTGAAGTTCATGTTGACATTAGCGTTGGCCATTGATCTACAATACATATTTGCAAAGGTTTTAGACTAAGTTCATGATAATAAAGTTCTTAATCAAAATTATGAACTCCCACTTAGATTAGACATCCCTCTAGTCATCTAAGTGTTACACGATCCGAGTCGACTAGCCCGTGTCCGATCATCACGTGAGACGGACTAGTCATCGTCGGTGAACATCTTTATGTTGATCGTATCTTCCATACGACTCGTGTTCGACCTTTCGGTCTCCGTGTTCCGAGGCCATGTCTGCACATGCTAGGCTCGTCAAGTTAACCCTAAGTGTTTTCGCTGTGTAAAACTGTCTTACACCCGTTGTATGTGAACGTAAGGATCCATCACACCCGATCATCACGTGGTGCTTAGAAACGACGAACTGTAGCAACGGTGCACAGTTAGGGGAGAACACTTCTTGAAATTTTGTAAGGGATCATCTTATTTACTACCGTCGTCCTAAGTAAACAAGATGCATAAACATAATAAACATCACATGCAATTATATGGTTGTGACATGATATGGCCAATATCATCAAGCTCCATTGATCTCCATCTTCGGGGCTCCATGATCATCTTGTCACCGGCTTGACACCATGATCTCCATCATCATGATCTCCATCATCGTGTCTTCATGAAGTTGTCACGCCAACGACTACTTCTACTTCTATGACTAACGCGTTTAGTAATGAAGTAAAGTAGTTTACATGGCGTTCTTCAATGACACGCAGGTCATACAAAAAAATAAAGACAACTCCTATGGCTCCTGCCGGTTGTCATACTCATCGACATGCAAGTCGTGAATCCTATTACAAGAACATGATCTCATACATCACAATTCAACATTCATCACAACTTCTGGCCATATCACATCACATGATCAATCGCTGCAAAAACAAGTTAGACGTTCTCTAGTTGTTGTTGCATCTTTTACGTGGCTGCGATTGGGTTCTAGCAAGAACGTTTTCTTACCTACGAATCACCACAACGTGATTTTGTCAACTTCTATTTACCCTTCATAAGGGCCTTGTTCATCGATTCCGTTCCAACTAAAGTGGGAGAGACAGACACCCGCCAGCCACCTTATGCAACTAGTGCATGTCAGTCGGTGGAACCGGTCTCACGTAAGCGTACGTGTAAGGTTGGTCCGGGCCGCTTCATCCCACAATACCGTTGAGCAAGAAAAGACTAGTAGAGGCAAGTAAAATGACAAGATTCAGTTTTGGACTCTCTGGTTGACACCCATGTGCCTTCAGCCACGCCGCCTTTGTTCCTTACCTGGGAGCCATCTGAACCCCTGGTGGCACCAAGCATCTCTGTGGTTGAACAGCAGGCTGACCAACTCGCTCTCCCTATTGATTCTGATGACCTCTTGGATACCTCAAGCACCTCACTAGCCATGTGTGTTGAAGATCATGGCGGCATGACAACTGCTAATCAGACTCAGAAGCAACGCAAAGGTAAGATGCAAGCTCCTGTCGATACGTCCACTCTGCGACGCAGTAACAGGAACAACAAATATGATGGATTCAGGGTCCCTCAACCTTCTGATGTTCGCCCTGCCAAATATAAAGTCAAGCCTCGCATAATCCCTTCTGCTGTTGTTGGAGCTTCAGTGCCTCCTTCTAGGGATGATACCTCCTATACTGCTAAAGTTGATGATGTTGCAGATCCTCCGCCCACATCCATCCCTACTATGCAGGCAATTGGCATGAATCTCTACGCAATACCTGCTGAAGAACTTTCCACTTCGGCCCTCACTGAAGAGTAGTTTGATCCGATTATCTTTGCTTTCGTTGCTGCTGAAACTTGTTTACTTTCCCAATGCTTTTGCGTAACTGGAATGTTCTATGCTGGAATGTACGCGGTCTTAATGCACCTGATAAACATTTAGCGCTTGGCAATGCGATCAGTACTAGTGGATGCGTGATTATTTGCTTGCAGGAATCTAAAATGCCTTTCTTTGATTCTGCTGTCTTGAAATCAATTTTTCCTCGGCGCTTTGATCAGTTTGCGTACATTCCATCTCAAGGTGCTTCGGGGGGAATAATCACGGTGTGGAATAGTAGCATCTTTACGGGCCGAGTCTTTTTGTCTGAACAATTTGCGCTAGGTGTTGAATTTACATCCACGCAGTCCAATCATTGTTGGAAGCTTGTTAACGTTTATGGCCCTTGTCAGGGTGAGCATCGGGTCACGTTCACAAATTGGCTTTTTGATATGCATATACCCGCTGCTGAGGATTGGTTATTATTAGGCAATTTCAATTACATTCGTTCACCTGATAATCGCAACAAACGAGGTGCTAATGTCCAAGATATGTTCACTTTTAATGACTTTATTCGGGAACAAAACCTCACTGAATTACCCATCAAGGGGCGTCCTTACACTTGGTCAAATATGCAACTACAGCCACTCCTTGAGCAACTCGATTGGTTTTTCACTACGTTGAACTGGACTATTACTTTCCCCAATACCTTGGTGAATCCACTTGGCAAACCTGTTTCTGACCATACTCCATGTTCTGTGGTTATCCAAACTTCAATCCCAAAAAGCAAACTCTTCAGGTTTGAAACATATTGGCTTGCTCATCCTGGGTTTATGGAGGTGGTCGAACACGCTTGGAACAAACCTATCAGATTGAATAAAAACCATAATTGTGCGGCAAGAATCGGGCAAAAGCTCAAGACAGTCCGTCATTCTCTCAAGCATTGGAGTAAGAACATTTCTCGCCTTAAAATAGCCATTGAAAACACGAATAAAGCTCTCTTGGAACTTGACAATATTGAGGACCGTCGGGCTCTGACCACACCCGAAAGAAACTTTAGATGCATTCTCAAAAATCACTTGCTTCGTCTCCTGCAATACCAAAAAGATTACTGGAAAAAGAGGTGTACGATCAGATGGATTCAATTTGGGGACGAGAATTCCAAGTTCTTCCAAACAATTGCCACCGAGCGCTTCAGAAGAAACTGCATTAGTTCGCTCAAAACCTCTGCTGGAGTGGAAATCAGTGACCATACAGGGAAAGAGTCCATTATTTTCGAAGCGTTCAAAGGGAGAATGGGGAAAGCAAATACTCAGCCTATGAAGTTTAACTTAGAAACCTTGTTTAAGGAGGATGTGGACTTCTCGGATCTAATTGCACTGTTCACAAGCAAAGAAATTGATGATGTCGTGTCTGAAATGCCACCTGATCGGGCACCTGGCCCTGATGGCTTTAATGGGGCCTTCTTAAAAGCATGCTGGCCAATCATTAAAAATGATTTCTATCTTCTCTGTCATGAGTTCCATCAAGGCGGCCTCAATCTTGAAAGCATTAATGCAGGTTTTATCACTCTGATCCCCAAGGTTAATTCGCCTACGGCTTCACCAAGATCCATCTATGAGTTCATCTAAGCAACGAGTCATGGGAGAGAGTTTGCATCTACATACCACTTGTAGATCGCGTGCGGAAGCTTGCAAGGTGATGATGTAGTCGTACTCGAACGTGATTCAGATCACCGATGCCAAGTGCTGAACGGACAGCACCTCCGTGTTCAACACACGTACGGGACGAGCGACGTCTCCTCCTTCTTGATCCAGCAAGGGGGAAGGAGAGGTTGAGGAAGACAGCTCCACCGGCAGCACGACGGCGTGGTGATGGTGGAGAAGCAGTACTCCGACAGGGCTTCGCTGAGCACACAACGAAGGAGGAGAGGTGTTGGGGAGGGAGAAGGAGGCAACCAAAGGCCAAGGACTCAGGGTTATGAGGTCCCTCCTCTCCCCCACTATATATAGGAGGGCCAAGGGGGGGTGGCCGGCCCTAGGAGATCCAATCTCCTAGGGGGCGGCGGCCAAGGGCTCAGGGTGTGAAGTCCCTCCTCTCCCCCACTATATATAGGAGGGCCAAGGGGGGGGTGGCCGGCCCTAGGAGATCCAATCTCCTAGGGGGCGGCGGCCAAGGGGGGTTTCCCTCCCCCCCAAGGCACCTAGGAGGTGCCTTCCCCTCCTAGGACTCTTGCCCCCTTGAACCCTAGGCGCATGGGCCTATGTGGGGCTGGTGCCCTTGGCCCATGCAGGCCAAGGCGCACCCCCTACAGCCCATGTGGCCCCCCGGGGCAGGTGGCCCCACCCGGTGGGCCCCCGGGACCCCTCCGGTGGTCCCGGTACAATACCGATAACCCCGAAACTTGTCCCGATGCCCGAAACAGGACTTCCCATATATAAATCTTTACCTCCGGACCATTCCGGAACTCCTCGTGACGTCCGGGATCTCATCCGGGACTCCGAACATCATTCGGTAGTCACATACTTGACTTCCTACTAACCCTAGCGTCACCGAACCTTAAGTGTGTAGACCCTACGGGTTCGGGAGACACGCAGACATGACCGAGACGACTCTCGGGCAATAACCAACAGCGGGGTCTGGATATCCATGTTGGCTCCCACATGCTCCTCGATGATTTCATCGGTTGAACCACGATGTCGAGGATTCGATCAAACCCTGTATACAATTCCCTTTGTCAATCGGTACGTTACTTGCCCGAGACTCGATCGTCGGTATCCCAATACCTTGTTCAGTCTCGTTACCCGGCAAGTCACTTTACTCGTACCGTAATGCATGATCCCGTGGCCAACACCTTGGTCACATTGAGCTCATTATGATGATGCATTACCGAGTGGGCCCAGAGATACCTCTCCGTTATACGGAGTGACAAATCCCAGTCTCGATCCGTGTCAACCCAACAGATACTTTCGGAGATACCTGTAATGCACCTTTATAGTCACCCAGTTACGTTGTGACGTTTGATACACCCAAGGCACTCCTACGGTAACCGGGAGTTACACGATCTCATGGTCGAAGGAATAGATACTTGACATTGGCAAAGCTTCTAGCAAACGAACTATACGATCTTTTATGCTATGCTTATGATTGGGTCTTGTCCATCACATCATTCTCCTAATGATGTGATCCCGTTATCAACGACATCCTATGTCCATAGTCAGGAAACCATGACTATCTATTGATCATAACGAGCTAGTCAACTAGAGGCTCACTAGGGACTCATTGGGTCTAAGTGTTCACACGTGTATTACGATTTCCGGATAATACAGTTATAGCATGAACAAAAGACAATTATCATGAACATTGAAATATAATAATCCTTTTATTATTGCCTCTAGGGCATATTTCCAACAGGTTTTATCACTCTGATCCCCAAGGTTAATTCGCCTAAATGTGTTAATGACTTCCGACCGATCACGCTCCTTAACTGCTGTCTGAAGTTGATCACTAAAATCCTGGCGAATAGACTACAGAAAATTATCCTCCGAATTGTGCATCGAAACCAATATGGTTTTCTTCGTGGCCGATCGATCCATGACTGCCTAGCCCGGGCTTTCGAATATATCCACTAGTGTCAGGCCTCCAAAAGAGAGATTGTTCTCCTTAAACTAGACTTTGCGAAGGCGTTTGACACGGTCGAGCACTCTGCCATGCTTCTAATTTTGAAGAACATGGGTTTCCCGCCCAAATGGTTGGCTTGGATGGACAACATATTTTCTTCAGGTAAATCCTCTGTGTTACTGAATGGGGTGCCAGGTTGACAGTTTCTGTGTAAATGTGGTGTTCGTCAAGGTGATCCGATGTCCCCCCTGATTTTTGTCCTTGCCGCTGATTTACTTCAAAGTGCTATCAATACAGCACTCCAGCAAGGCTTGATCCAACACCCCATCCCTCCTACTGGTGACGCTAAATACCCTATAATCCAATACGCTAACGACACAATTATTGTCCTTCCGGCCTGCATGGACCAAGCAGCTAGGATCAAGCTTATCCTCGAGGATTATGCCACCTCAATTGGCTTGAAGATCAACTTTCATAAATCCACGCTTGTGTCAATTAATACACTGCCAAGCAAGTGCAATGATTTGGCCAACCTTTTTGGTTGCACACAGGCCAGCATGCCCTTTACTTATCTCGGGCTGCCCCTTGGCACCACCTGGCCTTCAGTTCTTGATCTGACGCCGTTTGTCTGCAAAGCTGAAAGGAAAATCACCGCGGCGATGTCCTTGATGTCCTACGCGGGCAAGCTTGCATTGGTCAATTCGCTCATCACCTCGATGGCTATTTATCCTATGGGGACTCTTAGATTGCCGCCAAAAATTCTTGCCCAACTTGATAAAATCCGTAGACACTGCCTTTGGAACAAACGCACGGCAGATGGGGATAAACAGAACTCATTGGCTGCATGGGACATGGTATGTCGACCCAAAAAGTGTGGTGGTTTGGGTGTCCTTGACCTTAAAATTCAAAATGATGCGCTCTTGCTCAAATTCCTGCATAAATTCTACAACAGAATGGATGTCCCCTGGGTTCGGCTCATTTGGGAAACCTACTATGTTGACTCCATCCCACATGCTTCGGACAGTTGTGGCTCTTTCTGGTGGCGTGACCTATCAAATCTTATGCCAACCTATCATGGCATTACTCAGGTACAGGTCAAACGTGGAGCTTCTGTCCTGTTCTGGAAAGACAACTGGAACCAATCCATCTTAGCGGAGCAATATCCATGCACTTTCTCTTATGTCCTTAATGAGGATTTGTCTGTGCATGGGTTCTTGACTGCCCACGCCCTTCATGAAACCTTTCAACTACAACTGTCGCTGCAAGCTCATGACGAACTCAAGCTTCTTCAAGCTGATGTGGCTATGGTGACTCTGGAAGATCATGACGATGTTTGGTCCTATTGTTGGGGATCAACTGTGTTCAAAACCACGGCCTACTATCAGTTTGTTTTCTGAGATGTGGTTGCTCACGTAGCTTTCAAGTGGCTCTGTAAGACTAAATGCATTCCCAAAATCAAAGTCTTTGGTTGGTTTTTACTTTGGGACCGGCTAAACACGAGGAATATGCTCAAACAGCGTCACTACAATATTGGTAACAACCTTGACTGTCTACTTTGCGGGCGGCACATAGAAGAAACGGTGGAGCATCTCTTCTTTCATTGCACCTTCAATAAGGAATGTTGGAGCTTGCTACGTATATCTTGGGCTACGCAAGGAGATAGATTGCAACTAGTGGAGAACCTAAAGACACAACAGCCACAAAAGATGATCATGGAAATATTTCTCACTGCTGCTTGGAGCCTTTGGAAAGAACGCAATAATAATTACTTTAGGCATGTATCACCCTCCATCCCTTCTTGGTTCAACAGATTCAAGGAAGACTTTGGCAATATTAGATATAGACTACCTAGTGATAAGAGACATATTGTCTCTTCCTTCTTGCAAAGTCTGCCTCAACATATCTAGGATTGTGTCTTTGTACTGACCCATACCCCCCACACTCCTTTGTAAATATCACCATGTAACTGTTCTTTTGATTATTTATATATACATGCAGTAGGAGCCTTTCCTACTGTCTTAACATTCAAAAAAAATCCGTGGGCCGGTACCAACCTTTGTTAGGAGGCTTATTGTGTAGAGCATACAGATGAAGCACTTCTCCGGAACTATCTATTGTTATCTACTGTGGTTGCCATGCTTACTATATACTCCTCGATTAGTTTAATGTTTCCAACATCTTCTTGTGCAGTTCCACTAAAATAAATGTGATCTTCTAAGAACATCCCTGTTTGCACAAGTAGAGATAAATTACATATTACATTAATAGTGGCATCAAATCAGTGGCAAAACAATTGCTTGTTCCAGCCATAACAATAAATTAAGATGCAAAACTAGATCATTACTTGTGTCATCACAGTTCCAGTGCTTCATTATAGCACCAGGAGTTGATTTTTGTTTTTGTTCAGATTGTTCTTCCCCTTCATCACTTGGTTCACAAACAGACAAGCTTCACCTTCAATGTAAGATTTGGCATGTCAATTAGGGAGCATAAGTATAGCACTAAACAACAACATTAATTTTCTGATGATAGTAGCAAAATACAGGCCAACAGTTGTGAAATATCATTATCTTACCTCAATGGGAAATTACAGTGCACATAAAGATAGGAAGTCTTGTCTCCATTTGTACAGTTCACTAAAATCAAGCAACATTACCGTATAAGTAGCACAACATATGGAAGCACACTGCACAATCATGTGAAAGAAGGCTAGTACTGACCTCTCATGACGCGGAATTCAAACAACTCACAAGAAGAAGATCTGAAACAAATTTGCCAACAAGGATAGGAAGTCTGATCTCCACTTGTGCAGTTCCACTAAGGTCAAGCGATCAATCAACATTGTCGGTGTGACATTTTGGTTGAACTGCACAAAACACTCTTAAAACAAAAGTGTTTTGTGCAGTGCAACAAAAGGTCGCAATAGCAACGAGGTGAAGTAGGTAACCCTGTTTACACAGAGGTGCGAAGGAAACAAGTACTGGTCAATAACGATGGATGACATAGAAGCCCACAAAAAGAAGCATCTAAATTATCTAAATGGGAAAGAAAGCAAGACAGTAGCATTTCTCAAACAGTGGCACTAAATCATATTAACCGAGAGATTATATTAACAATAAAATTCGTTAAACATGTAATTTGCTTTTAACTGTGGCATTGCTTATATTTTCTAGCGGCATTATTAGAGGGTGTTTGTTTATAGGGACTTTTTGGTGTAGGGACTAAAAAAAGTCCCTTTTAGTCCCATCTAAACCAAACAGGAGGGACTTTTAGGGACTAAAAGTGGGCATTTGGGTCTAAAGAAAGAAGACCCCGAGGGAGAGTCTTTTTGGGACCTTTTTCCAACAGTTGCCCCTGCCCCGCATCGCACCGTATCTCTATTAGTTCATTACTAGGGGTAACATGGTCTTTTAGCATGTCATTTAATAACCTCTAGTCCATGTTTAGTCCCTAGAACCAAACAGGTAGGGACTAGGGACTTTTTAGCTGGGACTAAAAAAAGTCTTAGGACTTTTTAAACAAACAGGGCCTTAGATTAACAACAGCTAAAGAGTTGTACGGGATAGTGGACGCACCAGCACCATGTGCATCTACTGATGTATCAAGGGGTGATGCACAGTCTGTTGCAACAAATAACAAACAACCAAGGAGCATATTTGTGTTGGTCCAAGTTTTGTCATCTTTAGAAACCTTTCCCTATGTGAGGGCAGCAAATCTAGTCCTGCTCAAACTCTACAGCCTTGTCCCCCAAAACAGAAAGATCAGTTTGTTACAGATGTGCGTACTGTGTTTGTCATTGTTTTCCCTTTTCGACCAACGTAGGTGCTGGATAGCCAGTCTGTACTACTTTCCCCCTTCTTTTCCTCTTTGAACCACGTCCTAGATTCATGCTACACAACTTTTCCCACTACTTTCCTATTTGATCCAACACCTAGATTAGAGTGCAGAAGCAGAAAAAGTCCACACGCAGCTAGAGCAATGCATGTGGAATAAGTAAATTATACCTTAAGGTTCTCGGGTTGTGTCTCAGTGGGCGGCCGAAGGCCAATCTACCCACACTATGTACAACAGCGAGGAAGAAGGGGTCGAAGGCCCTCCCGCGCCACCGCTGGGTGTAAGAGAACAGCTGCGCCATAGTGGATTCCCTCCCTCGCCGATGGCGACAATGTTAAGCCTCCTTCCCTTCCCAGCGGATGGATCCTGCCGGCTCTTTGACCAGCAGTGAGGGGTGGGAGAGGGGCTAACGAAGTCTTGTTTAGATCTGCAGAGGGTGAGAGAGTGTGAAGCGAGCAACTACAAGCGCTGAGGCTCCAGCATGTATATATATATAGTAGAGAGTGTGTGAAGAGAGCAAACCCTAGAAAACAAGCGCTGAGGCTGCAACATATATAGATTGAGTGGTTTTATTTTTCTCTCCATAAAAATCATTTTAGATGGTGCACGAAGCAGAACTCTTTATTTAAAGTAGTGAAGAAAAATACTAGGGGCAATGCTAATACGTGAAGGAAATTTAACACTCGAAGGAGTCAACTTGCAATTAACATTGCACGCCTCCCGGTCGTGCTTACTAACGTTCAAGTGTGGTACGCGACCCTCCGAAGTGGTGAACAACAAATGAACCACACACGGTCATAATATCGGAAAGGTGGGCTGCACCATCCTCCAATTTTAAATATTTTGAGTTTCAAAAAAATATTAAATATTTTGGGCACTTGTATTCGGCCTAAGTCGGCGTGCCACCGTATGTACTAAGGGTTACATCGGGTGCTAAGAAACTAGGGCGTATTGAGAGTAAATGACATGCCGTTTATTTGTAGGGTCACTTGCAAACTGTGAAACTCTATTCACCTCTTATTTAGTGGATGAGGCAACTCTTTTGCCTCCGTTTCAGAAAAAAACCGAGAAATTCAATTTTAATTATTTGGTTTGTACACTTTGCTCTCTTCCAATAATTTTTGGCACTTGTATTCGACCTCAGTCAGTATGCCACCGTATCTCGTACTACCCCTTCCGTCTAGGTGTATAAGTCACGTTAGAAGATGCAAGGGACCAAGGTGCAAGCAGATTGGAGAAGGAGAAATTTGACTAGTCCTTCCTCCAACCAAAGCCCTGATTTTTATCTCTAAATGGAACAGTTAATCACTACAATTAAGAGCTGTCATTTTAGCTACCATGCAGGGCCACGTATTAACTCGCATGCAAGCCGACTTTGATTCCTTGACTGATCAACACGTAGTTGCACTCCATGCACTGGGTTTACGGGGGAGATAACAAGGCAGAGTAAGTAACAACACTCGCTAGCTACAAGGATAGGAGGGGATTGAGATGGGAAGTTAATGGACGACTCCTAAACATTTTGGGAATATCTGATTTTCGTAAGATGACTTAACTCCTAGACGAGGGGAGTAGTACTCTACTCCTTAGTCCAGGTTTGATGGAATATTCGTCACATCTTCTCTTCTTGTACGTGCTCCATTTATCTCACTTCCTGTAGCTTCCCACTTGCACGATATTCCTATTCTATGAACCTGTGCGTGCGTGCATGCGTGTGTGTGTTTTAACAACGTGTGTGTTAGAGAGGGCGACACATCGACCTACTCCTACAGAGAGATGGTGTGTAGTCTACAATTTGGCTGCGAGAGTCGGTGCATCCTCTCATTTTCGGGCGTCCGATCGGGACAACTACCATGCCCGCTCCTGACCAGCCTGGCCCACCCAAAGCCTCTCCATCGCCCAGGCACACTTCCCGCCCGAAACGGCCAGTGCCACTCCAGAGAATTGGTGCCGCATTCATGCCCGGGCAGAGCGGACGCGACCTCTCACTGGCGCATGCGTTGAATAAAGCGGATTCAATAGTGATGGTTGCTTTGTCCGTCCAACTTACTGCTGGGTCTATGTGATTTGATAGCTCATTGGTCATTATTACTGAGGTGGTACGACTGCTGGATGTCCCAAGTTTTGGTGAAAGGAGGTAGATTACAATTTTCTCCATTCTTACAGCAGAGGAGTGCGAAAGAGGTGAAAACACGCAAGCTCAGTGATTACATGGCCCACCTCACACTATCACCATATTTTCTGGACACCGTGCGACACCTAACTCTTTACATAGTAGTATAGTACGTACTATAATTTCTCAGCGCGATAAATTTGCACAATGCTATGAAGCTTCCAGCTTCTGTTTCATGTATCTTGCGTCCAAGGTTGCCTCGTTGCAACATTACATCAAATACAAAGGAGACTAACATGCATGCTATTGCATCTCAATGATTGAGAGATCATAGCCAATATGTACTCCCTCCGTTCCAAAGTAAGTGTCTCAACTTTATGCAAACTTTAGTACAAAGTTTTACTAATACTAAAGTTGACACTTATTTTGAAACAGAGAAATCTAAAGAAAAAACAATCCATACAGTCCCTAGCCCTTGAACCCTAAACCCTAACCAGGCTTTAATTTGCTAGCGACGTTGAACCTTCCGAAGAAATGAAGTTTGCAACCCTTTGACCATCGAATCATTTTGTGCAGTTTCACTAAAATCGAGATGAGCATCCGTGTGGCAAAGAAATTGAAGAAGCGTGATTATAATAAGATTACTGGGACTAGTTGATGATACATAAACTCATCACAAATACAGTAGAAGCCAGTAGAGGTACGTGTGGGGCAAAGAAGTAGAGAAATATCCACATGGAGCGATGTGGGTAGCTGGGGCAGTGGTGCAAGCCGGCTGTAAAGGAAGTTGTACTGAAGGATGTCGGGACGTTCATCATCCTAGAGGAGGGCGACGGGAGGCGACAAATGCCCATGTCGCGGCAGTGAGCAAGGGACGAAGGCAACCACACCGGCTTTGTGAGAGAGAACAACGGGGACCCCTGATCAGGACGTGCCGACAGTTGGTTTTTGCCGACGGCAACGGCGACCGCATCTACACAAAGCATCCACCCCTTCCTCCGGCGAACGTGATCTGCCCGGATGTTACAGATGTGGCCACAGTCATTTTGTGCGAGAGAGTGTGAAGAGAGCAACCCTGGCAAGCAACCGTGTAGGCTCGTCCTGGCTATGTATATAGTGGAGTGGTTTCTTTTTCTCTCCGGCACCGTTCATGCGTGGTTCCCGGCCCTCCATTATTTATAAGTGAGTAACTACTACTAGACACGTCAAAATATCATGTGGGCTGCATCATCATACAGAAACGAGCTCCACCGTGTCACGTGTGTGGTTGGGGAAGACGAAAAGAGTGCTACAGAGTACTAGTACTATGTGCGTGGGTGCGTGCACCTCTTCTCTTCGAGCATGGTTACTAAAAGTATAAACCCAGTACTCTACCACGTGGTTATTATATGGGAAAAGAGTATAGGCAGTAATAATGACTAATAAGCCATCGAATCACGAGGCCCACCTTTCTCTATTTTTGACCGAGGAAGCAACCATCATTTCAGTCCTCGTTGCATATCCATCCGCTGCTACCTCCGCAAATAAATAAAAATCCGTTTCTACCTTCGCGGCATGGTTAATTATATAGCATGTCAATCATGACGTAGAAATATCATTCACTAATACAATAGGGCTGGCTCTAAGGCTGGTGATTTTTTTACTTTGCCTCTTTCTCTTTTTGTCTCATTTACTCATTTTACATAGGAGCATGTGTAGAGGATGACTATTCCTTTCAATGGGACTTCTTTATGGGGTTTAAGACTAAGCAGCTCCAAATTATCCCTGCTGCCCACCACTCTGAATCGTGCCATCTATGATAGTACTCCCATTGTAACAACCAGGTCCACTAGGTCTAGCACGTCCTGTAAGAAGAGACTGTCACGCAGAACATACATTTTGTTGCCTTCTTCCTCATACAGTATGTACCACTGGTAATGTACTACTAGTAATACTAGTACTCGTTCTCCTATAAACCTTGCGCTTGGCATCTAAAAAATATTAACCTTGCGCTTGGCTCTTCGCCTCTTGGGGAAGTCGAGCAATAACGGTACTACAGTATATGTTCTGGCTATCTGAGACCGAATGATTGCTGCACGTCCACCACGTAGGCGAGGGTCGAGGGGCGAGGGAGAGTGTGTACTAGTACGTCCATTTCAATATGGACTACATACGGAGCAAAATGAGTGAATCTACACTCTAGAATACGTCTATATACATCAGTGTTTGGAGTATGTACTAGTAGTTCATATTGAAATCTACTACTCCCTTCGTCCCATAGTATTAGTGTAAAAGACGTTCTTATATTATGGGACAGAGGGAGTAAAACTAGATACATCCGTATCTAGACAAATTTAAGACAAAATTTTTGGGACAGAGGTAGTATATTTCAAACAATATGATAATCTCTCTAACCAAGGTAGGGACGAGGAGTAACGGAGGGAGTAGTAAAAAAAATTCGTCCTCTTGCGAGCTACCGCGCGCGTGGGCGAGGGAGCGGGCGTAGGCGTCGTAAGCAAGCTTCTCCTCGTCCTGCGACTCTGCGAGCCACCGCGCCCGTGGGCGGGGGAGACGGCATACTAAGCAAGCTTCTCCTCGTTCTACGAGTTGACGGGACACATCAAAAGTAATACATACATGACATCTCTAGTGTATAGAGCCTTGCCTCTAAGGTAGGCCCCACATGGTTTGCCTCTTTTTTAACATAACGCGTCAAGTCGCAATTTGTTTTTTCACCCATGGTACACGATCCTCCATCAAGTGGACAACTAGTTCACGTGTCAAATTACCACGTGGGCTGCCTTTTCATACAGAATGAGCTCCACCGTGTACCCGCGCGGGTGTGGTTGGGAAAGAGACGGGAGTAGGTGCGCATGCAGTGCATGCACCTCTTCTCTTCGTGCATGTCACCCACCTACGTGTGTGTGTGTGAGAGAGAGATACAAACCTATATAGATGGCGTGCGTTCATGAGTGTTTGTTTGTGTGTGTGTGGGGGGGGTGATTTCGTGAATGTATTTGTGGGAATATGTGTCGATGATATCTCAAACAAAAATTTGACACATGCAATGTGTGTGAAATAGAGGCCTATCTATATCATATATAGAGGGGGCAATCCATGAGAAGAGAGGGATGGGTCATAGATATCGATAGAGTCGAAGAGAGGATCAAGTGGGTGGGTGAGAGATCGATGAAGAGAGTCATCGAAATTGTGTGTGTGCAAGTCAAACATATAGGGCGGCTGGCCTACTGGATCGTCAGAGGGCATAGGGCAAGTTTGTGTGTGGCAGGGAGACATGACTAGAGCGCCCGATGTATCGGTGTGTGTGGGGGGGGGGGGGGGGGGGGGGAGGGGGGAGGCAGAGACCTAACTAGAGAGGTGGAAGGGCATGTGCATGCACGAGAGAAAGTTAGTGCTAGCTACAAAGGTTAGAGGATTGTGTGGGTGTAAGAGACTAACAAAAATCATAATTCAATATGAAAGTGGATTCATATATTTGAATATAGCGGTGATACGCATGGTGTGGTTTTGGACATGTTATACCATAATGTGATAATGCGTGGCGTTGGCAACTCACAGCTAAATATCGAACAATCTAAACCTTACTATACATTGAACAATCTCACATTTTATTTGAGTTTGTGATAATGTGTGGCATTTGCAGCTCACAACTAAATATCAAACAGTCTAAACCATACTATATATCGAACAATCTCACATTTTATTTGAATTTGTGATAATGTGTGGCGTTTGCACCTCACATCTAAATACTTGTAGGCGTAGGGGCGGGGCACCATACATTATGTGATAAAACATTATACATACGAGACATGGTTTAGATTATGAAGATCTAGCTAGAGCTTGAAATGTACTATGATTTGTAATCAACATAAAGTGGATTCAAAAAATCGAGTTTGGTTCATATAGTACACATAGTTTATATCTAACTCGATAATAATCATGTGGTGTGCTGTGAAGATAATATACAAACGATGGTTTAACTTGACAATAATGATGATTGTAGATATTAAAATAGAGAAACAAATTCAAATGGTTTAACCTGACAACGATCATGATTGTATATCTTATTCAAATAGAGAAACGAATTCAAATTTAGTTCATATTGAAGCGGTAGTATATACATTTGGAATGCACTAAAATGTTCATTTGAGTAGCAGGTTGCATGCGTTATACACGTAGCGAAATATTTTCATTGAACATAACATGCAAAGTTTTGAATGGCATTTGTAGTGCGAATTTATTTGGTACAGTACACGGGACTAGACTCTCTTGTGTGGTGCGAATTGGTTTCTTTTTGTTTTTTTCGTCGAGGGAAGTGCGAATTGATTTGGTACAGTACACATTAGGCTTGTATGCACATTTCAACCCGCGCCTTGTTACCCCGAAATATTTAAGATATATCTTTGTTTTGTTGTGCTCCGAAAACTCCATCCATCTCAACCCGCGCCTTGCTGATGTCCTCTAGGACTACGTCGGTATTTCCCCAAAGAGGAAGGGATGATGCAGTATAACGACGGTAGGTATTTCCCTCTGTGATGAGACCAAGGTTATCGAACCAGTAGGAGAACCTCCTCACACCACGTAAACAGCACCTGCACACAAATAACAAATACCCGCAACCCGACGTGTTAAAGGGGTTGTCAATCCCTTTCGGGTACGGTGCCTCGAGATAGGCAAATAACGTGAGGTAAAAAGTGGTAGATAGGATAAATAGATCGCGGAACAAATAAATTGCAGGAAGGTATTTTTCTATTTTTGGTTTAATACATCTGAAAATAAATGCAAGATAAAATAGATTGCAAAGGCAAATATGATGAAAAGAGACCCGGGGGCTTTAGGTTTCACTAGTGGCTTCTCTCGAGAAAAATAGCAAACAGTGGGAAAATAATTACAGTTGGGCAATTGATAGAACTTCAAATAATCATGATGATATCCAGGCAATGATCATTATATAGGCATCACGTCCAAGATAGTAGACCGTCTCCTGCCTGCATCTACTACTATTACTCCACACATCGACCGCTATTCAACATGCATCTAGTGTATTAAGTTCATGAGAAAACGGAATAATGCAATAAGAACGATGACATGATGTAGGCGAGATCCGTTTATCTATTGCGGAAGATATAGATCTCATCTTGTTATCCTTAGTAGCAATGATACATACGTGTCGGTTCCCCTTCTGTCACTGGGATCAAGCACCGTAAGATCGAACCCACTACAAAGCACCTCTTCCAATTGCAAGATAAATAGATCAAGTTGGCCAAACAAAACCCAAATATCAAAGAAGAAATAAGAGGCTATAAGCAATCATGCATATAAGAGATCAAAGAAGACTCAAATAACTTTCATGGATAAAACATAGATCTGATCATAAACTAAAAGTTCATCGGATCCCAACAAACACACCGCCAAAAGACTTACATCATATAGATTTCCAAGAGACCATTGTATTGATAATCAAGAGAGAGAGAGAGAGAGAGAGAGAGAGAGGACGCCATATAGCTACTAACTACGGACCCGTATGTCTACAAAGAACTACTCACGCATCATAGGAGAGACACCAATGGAAGTGGTGAATCCCTCCATGACGGTGTCTAGATTGGATCTGGTGGTTCTGGACTCTGCGGCGGCTGGATCAATATTTCGTCGACTCCCCTAGGGTTTCTGGAATATTGTGGTATTTATAGAGCAAAGAGGTGGTTCGGGGGGCACCCAAGGTGGGAACAACCCCCCAGGGCACGCCTGGGCCCCCTGGTGCGCCCTGGTGGGTGCTGCTCCCCTCGAGCAGCCCCTCAGGCGCTTCATTGGCCCATTGGCTTTCTTCTGGCCAAAAAATTCCTCCAGGAGTTGCGTTTCGTTTGGACTCCATTTGATATTGATTTCCTGCAATGTAAAAAACATGCAGAAAATAGCAACTCGCACTGGGCACTATGTCAATAGCTTAGTACCAAAAATGATATAAAATGACTATAAATGATTGTAAAACATCCAAGAATGATAATATAATAGCATGGAACAACAAAAAATTATAGATACGTTGGAGACGTATCAACATCCCAAGATTAATTCCTGCTCGTCTTCGAGTAGGTAAATGATAAAAACAGAATTTTTGATGTAGAATGCTGCCTAACATGTTCATCACATTCTTTTTCTTTATAACATGGACATATGGAATTTTGTATGATTCAAAGCAATAGTCTAGTTTTGACATGAAGACTTTAATACTCAAGCATACCAACAAGCAACCATGTCTTTCAAAATATCAACACTAAAGCAAGTTATCCCTAGCCCATCATGAGCTCAATCATTGATCCATTCATGAAACACACTTGAATATTAGCTAGACCCAATGCTCAAATACGACCATAGTGCCCATTAGTTGGTGCTTTATAAGAGAATATGGAGACTCAAATTCAAAATAAAAAATTTGCATAAGTAAAAGAAAGGCCCTTCACAGAGGGAAGTAGGGATTTGTAGAGGTGCCAGAGCTCATAGCTTAAATTGAGAGATAAATTTATTTTTGAGAGGCATACTTTTCCTACCAATGAAAACGACTTGGAGCATCCCAACACTCTCCATGCTAGATACATCATAGGCGGTTCCCAAACAGAAAATAAAGTTTATTCCTTTTTCCACCATAACTTTCACTTTCCATGGCTAACCGTATCCACGTGTGCCCTCCATACCAACACTTTCCAAGGAATTTATTACTTCACAACATAAAGTAAATTAATTTATTCATTTCGGGACTGGGCATCCCTAGTACCTTTGCCGTACTCTCGTGCAATGACAAGTGAATAAACACTCATCCTGAGAATAACACATCTAGCATGGAAAATATTGGCTACCCTTTACCGCCTCGCGAGTAGTAGAGCACACAAAAGAGAAATATATTTTGAATATTAGAGATGGCACATGCAAATTTGCTTAGAACGGCATGGAAATACCGCATATAGGTAGGTATAGTGGACTCATATGGTAAAACTGGTTTAAAGGGTTTTAGATGCATAAGTAGCGATCATACTTAGTGCAAAATGAAGGCTAGCAAAAAGATTGAGAAGCGACCAACCAAAAAGCGAAAAATCTCGTACCCAAGCATTAAGCATAAGTAACACCGAATAATGCACCATAAGTAGGATATAAATTTCATTGCATAACTATTGGCTTTCGTCTTGCATAGGGAATCACAAGCCTTAACATCAATATTCTTACTAAAGCACAATTACTCATCAACATGACTCACATATCATATCATCATATCTCAAAACCATTACTGAGAATCAAGTTTATTTTGTCCAATGATCTTCATGAAAGTTTTTATTATATCCTCCTTGGATATCTATCACTTTGGTACTATTTTCATATGTTGCTTTTGATAAGCTCAAACAAATATAAGTGAAGATCATGAGCATATTTTTTTTCTTTCTCTCAAAATAATCTAAGTGAATCAAGAGAGAATTTCTTAAAAATTTACTAACTCCCAAACAAATCTAAGTGAAGCATGAGAGCATTTCTTCAAAATTAACAAAGCACATCGTGCTCAAAAAGATATAAGTGAAGTACTAGAGCAAGTCCATGGTTCTAAAAATTGAAGTGAAGCGTAGGAGCAAGCATAGCATAATTTTTGGCTCTCTTAAAAGGGTGTGTCCATTAAGGATTCAACACTTAAAACACAAAGCAAAACAAGCAAAGACTCATATCAGGCAAGACGCTCCAAGCAAAACTAATATCATGTGATGAATAAAAATATAGTTTCAAGTAAAATACCGATGGTTGTTACAAGAAAGCTGGGGATGCCACTCGGGGGCATCCCCAAGCTTAGTTGCTTGCTACTTCTTTAAATATTATCTTGGGGTGTGATAATCCCCAAGTGCAGGGAATCATCATAGTAATTCCCAAAGGTGGAAGTGATAAGTATGGAGTCTCAAACCCACAAGGAGCTAAAGGCAAGATCAATATTCTCTCAAGTCCTATCTGCCACTAATACGACTCTACGTACACCGAGCGTTTGCTTCCAACTAGAAACGAGAAATAAAACTATGTTGTGGGTATGAAGAGGATAACTTTGCATGATATCAGAGTGATAAAATATAAAAGTAGGTGCTGTTATCATAAAGTTAGGATATATTACTAAATATTATAAATAGCGAGTGTGGAATAGTGATGGGTCGGTGTGCGGAATTATCCTAGGCAATTGTTAATAAGACCGGCAATCACTATTGCAATTTCATATGAGGGAGAGGCATAAGCTAACATACTTTCTCTTCTTGGATAATATGCACTTATGATTGGAACTCTAGCAAGCACCCGCAAATACTAAAGATCATTAAGGTAAAACCCAACCATAGCATTAACATATCAAGTCCCCTTTATCCTATACGCAACAACCCCCTTACTCGGGTTTATGCTTCTGTCGCTCAAGCAACCCACTATAAGCGAATCATGAACGTATTGCAACACCCTACAGCGGTAATCCCTCACGCTTGCGCGATGTGGAGGGCACAATAGGACATCACCAAAATAAAACATACAACTCATACCAATCTAGATCATCAATCAACCCAAAGACAGATATTTACTCAAAACATCATAGGATGGCAACACATCATTGTAAATATGTGGCATAAAGCACCATGTACAAGTAGGGATTACAGCGGGATGCAGGAGAGTGGACCGCATAAAAGAGATGAGGATGGTGATGTTGATGAAGACGATCACTGCGACGATGATTCCCCTACTGATGGCACTCCGGCGCCACCGAGAGAGAGGAGGAGAGGTTCTCCCCCATGTGTTTCCTCCTCCATGGCCTCCCCCTGGATGGGAAGAGCTTCCCCCTCTGGTCCTTGGCCTTCATGGCGATGATGGCCCCTCCGAGATCCTTCCCCATGGCCTCCGTTGAAGATGGCCCCCTCCGGCAGGGTGCCAGAGAGGGCCTAGATTGATTTCTCGTGGCTACAGAGGCTTGCGACGGAGGAACTTCCGATCTAGGTTATTTTCTGGAGGTTTGGGCATTTATAGGAGAGTTTGGCGTCGAGAACAAGTCAGGGGGCCCCACGGAGAGTCCACGAGGCACAGGGGCGCGCCCTAGGGGGGTGGGGGCGCCCTCCACCCTCGTGGGGCCCACAGGACTTCCCTCTGATAACTTTTTGTCCTGGTATTTTTTATATTTTCCAGAAAAAATCTTCGTTGATTTTCAGCGCATTCCGAGAACTTTAATTTCTGCACAAAAACAACACCACGGTAGTTCTGTAGAAATCAGCGTCAGTCCAGGTTAGTTCTAATCAAATCATACCAAAATCATATAAAACTATTGTAAACATGGCATGAATACTTCATAAATTATAGATACGTTGGAGACGTATCAACATCCCCAAGCTTAATTCCTGCTCGTCCTCGAGTAGGTAAATGATAAAAGAAATAATTTATGAAGTGTCAATGCTAGCAAGTGCTTAAGTTTGATCAACGATTGTTTCAATCACTTTTTCTAGCATCATTATATATCATAACAGTAGCTCAACTCATAAAACTTCTCATGATCAAGTAACAAGCTATTCACATGTTAAAGTATAGATCATAAACTTTCTTGAAAACTAACAAAACCATGCTCTTAGTCATCAAACAATTGCAATTCATCTTATTTTCGGGAAGGGTCTGTGTAAGAGCTCTGATTCAGCAAACTCCACATACTCAACTATCATTTAATCTTTCACAATTGCTAACACTCATGTGATATTTATGGGTTCAAATTTTCAATCGGACACAGAGAAAGATAGGGGCTTATAGTTTCGCCTCCCAACCTTTTACCTGAAGGGTAATGTCAACAATAATAGTTTATGAAAACCTTCATCCAAGTGGGTATATATATCCGGATCGCTCCAACACAAAGTGCTTGCCAAAGGAAAAAGTGTAAAAAGGAAAGGTGGTGATCACCATGACTCTTGTATAAGGGTAGAAGATAAAAGTAATAGATAGGCCCTTCCCAGAGGGAAGCAGAGGTTGTCATGCGCTTTTATGGTTGGATGCACAAAATCTTGATGCAAAAGAACGTCACTTTGTATTGCTGCTTGTGATAAATACCTTTATTATGCAGTCCATCGCTTTTATTTCTTCCCCATCACACGTTCGATAAAGCTTATTTTCTTCGCACTAATAGATCATACATATTTAGAGAGCAATTTTTATTGCATGCACCGATGATAACTTACTTGAAGGATCTTACTCAATCCATAGGTAGGTATGGTGGACTCTCATGGCAAAACTGGTTTAAGGGATGTTTGGAAGCACAAGTAGTATTTCTACTCGGTGCAAAGAATTTGGCTAGCATGAGAGGGAAAGGCAAGCTCAACATGTTGGATGATCCAAGACAGTATGGATATAGGAAAACATAACCCATTAAGTTGTCTTCCTTGTCTAACATCAACTTTTTAGCATGTCATATTTTAATGAGTGCTCACAATTACAAAAGATGTCCAAGATTGTGTATTTATATCTGCAATCTCTCTTCCCTTAATATTCTTTCATGAATTGTTCAAGTGACCAATTCTGCGTTTGCTATCTTTCAATAAGTTTACCACCTATAATTATTATGTGTGAAGTCATTACTCCCCATGGTATAAGCATATGAAACATATATAAATTAAGATTTATGATATTCAATTCATTCAACCATTTACTCATATGATATACGTGAAGCATGTGAGTAAATGACAAACTACTCCAAAAAGATATAAGTGAAGAACACCGAGTAGTCAAATAATTAACTAGCCATGGGAAGATTCTTTTTCATTCAAGATTTCAGATCCAATGATTTTATTCAAACAGCAAATAAAATTGAAAATACGCTCCAAAGAAAACACATATCATGTGACGAATAAAAATATAGCTCCGAGTAAGGTATACCGATAGTTTTGAAGACGAAAGAGGGGATGCCTTCCGGGGCATCCCCAAGCTTAGGCACTTGAGTCTTCTTTGAATATTACCTTGGGGTGCCTTGGGCATCCCCAAGCTTAGGGTCTTTCCACTCCTTATTCTCGTCATATCAATATCTCACTCAAAACTTGAAAACTTCAATCACCCAAAACTTAACGGAACCTTGTGAGATGGGTTAGTATGATAAAGAGTAAATCATTCACTTTTGGTACTGTCAAAGACAAGATTCGTAATTGTTATCACACAATGCCTACTGTACCATATCATTTCTACAATTTATATTGAGCAATATAAGCCATAGGAACTAGAAAACAAGCAAACTATGCATTGAAAACAGAATCTGCCAGAAACAGAACAGTTTGTAATGATCGGAACAACAACCATACTTATGCTACTCCAAAAATTCTGAAATAAATTGGTGGACGTAAGGAATTTGTCTATTAATATTCTTCAAAAAGAATCAACTCAAAATCACTGTTCTGTAAACCATTATAGCTAATCTCGTGAGCGCAAAGTTTCTGTTTTTTACAGCAAGATCACATTAACTTTCACCCAAGTCTTCTCAAAGGTCTTACTTGGCACTTTATTGAAACAAAAGCTGTAAAACATGATTACTAAAGTATCTTAATCATGTGAACACACAAAAATATTAAGGGTAAATATCAGGTTGTCTCCCAACAAGCGCTTTTCTTTAATGCCTTTTAGCTAGGCATGATGATTTCAATGATGCTCACATAAAAGATAAGAATTGAAACATAAAGAGAGCATCATGAAGAATATGACTAGAACATTTAAATCTAACCCACTTACTATGCCTAGGGATTTTGTGAGCACATAATTTATAGGAACAAGAATCAACTAGCATAGGAGGGCAAAACAAGTATAACTTCAAAACTTTAAGCACATAGAGAGGAAACTTGATATTATTGCAACTCCTACAAGCATGTATTCCTCCCTCATAATAATTTTCAGTAGCCTCATGAATGAATTCAAAAATATAACCATCACATAAAGCATTCATTTCATGATCTACAAGCATATAAATTTTTCTACTCTCCCCATAAACAAAATTCTTCTCATTCGGAATAGTGGGAGCAAACTCAACAAAATAACGGTCACGTGAGGCACAATCCAATTGAAAATTAAAATGATGATGACAAGTTTCATGGTTAACATATTCCCATATAACATACATGTCCTCACAATAATCATCATAGATAACAACTTTGTTCTCATAGTCAAGTGGAACCTCTTTCGAAATAGTGGAGTCATTACTAACTAAAGTCAAGACCTCTCCAAATCCACTTTTATAAATATCACACTAAGATTCAACACCCTCCAAAATAGTGGGATCATTACTTCCTAAAGTTGACACTCTTCCAAACCCATTTTCGATGATAGTATTATTCATACTCCAAATGATATAAGTGAAGTTCATGGAGCATTCTACCATAAATATAGACTAACCAATATCCAAGCTCAAAATATATAAGTGAAGCACACAAAGCATTCTATAAAATCATACTCAAAAGATTTAAGTGAAGTACAAAGAGCATTCTATAAGATCATACTCAAAAGATTTAAGTGAAGGACAAAGAGCAATCTATAAGATCATACTCAAAAGGTATAAGTGAAGCACATGAAGCATTCTATAAATCAATGAAGGGCTATCTCATACTAGCATGGTTCTTAAAGAAAAAGAAAAACACAAAGGACACAAATCATGTGAACAAAACAAAAACCGAGGTATACCGATAATTGTTGAAGAAGAAAGATGGGATGCCAACCAGGGCACCCCCAAGCTTAGATGCTTGAGTATCCTTGAAATATTTACTTGGGGTGCTTTGGGAATCCCCAAGATTGAAATCTTGCCTCTCTTTATTCTTCTCACAATGGTAACTCCTCATTCTTAGAACACTTCATCCACACAAAAACTTAACAAAAACTTTGTGAGATCTATTAGTATACTAAAGCAAATCACTACCTTTAGGTACTGTTGTAAACTCATTCCAATTTCATCTTAGCACTATATCTACTGTATTCCAACTTCACCATGGTTCATACCCCCAGATACTACCCATAGATTCATCAAAATAGGCGAACAACACATAGAAAACAGAATCTGTCAAAAACAGGACAATCTGTAGTAATCTAGAAATTTCGTATACTTCTGTAACTCCAAAAAATTCTAAAAAAATATGACTGTTTTAAAAATTTGTACAGAAGTAATGTGCAAAGAGTTTTAGACCCATTTGAGTTTCCAGTAAAAAAAAATGTAAATTCACGCGCTACAGCCAAAGTTTCTATTTTTGTACTGCACATAGTAAACAAGCAATTTAATCATCCTAAAACCAAAGCTTGGCACACTATTTTTATAATACAATGGATATATACAAGGGGTAATTATTTTCAGAGAAACTTCTATGAAAAATTCTACATTGTTTCCATGAGCATGAACACAAGTGTTCAAGGTCGACCCTCACTTCCATGCACAAGAAAAGAGCTTGATAATCCCCAAGTGCAGGGAATCATCATAGCAATTCCCAAAGGTGGAAGTGATAAGTATGGAGTGTCGAACCCACAAGGAGTTAAATGCAAGATCAATATTCTCTCAAGTCCTATCTGCCACTGATACGACTTTACGTACACCGAACATTTGCTTCCAACTAGAAATGAGAAATAAAACTACGTTGTGGGTATGAAGAGGATAACTTTGCATGATATCAGAGAGCTAAAATATAGAAGTAGGTGCTGTTACCATAAAGTTAGAATATATTACTAAATATTATAAATAGCGAGTGTGGAATAATGATGGGTCGGTGTGCGGAATTGTAACACCCCGGGTGTCCTGCTACAGTAAACTCCTATTAGGGTGACACATCATCATAATTAATTTTTGTTAATCATCACTTTGTTCCAAACCGACCTCAAACTTGAACTTTAAAGACAAGCTAAATTATTATTTCCTCAAACTATAAAATTAAAATGTTCGGATATTAATATAAATCCCCCTTATCAATTGTCATGTTGAAACCAACATCCTTTGGCTCTTCGATTAATCTCTAGTAAGATATAAGGTGGTCCAACCCGACAAATATAACCATTTCAGAAAAAGAAAAAGAAATCTTTATGAGTTTCCAATTGACTCAAAACATTAGGTGCCACTCCAAAATATTGTGCTTGAATCTTGGGCCAAATTCCAAGTTTAACTAAATTCTTTTGCTATAGCAATTAAATAGGAAATAGCAGACAAAAAAACAGGCAAACAAAATAAACCCCCCTCCTCTCGTGGGCCTTGGCCCAGCTAGGCCATCATGCCAGCCCACCCGCGCCAAACCCTACTGGTCTACTAACCGCCCCACCACCAAACCCTAGCACCCCCCTCACCCCACTTCCCCACCGCACGGCTCCCACTCCCTCCCCCGATCCCCTGGATCAGGATCGATCCCCCACTCTCCCCTCATGCCTCGCTCCTCTCGCTCCCCCCGATCTAGATCGGGGTGCAACGGCGCCCCTCCCCGCTTGCCAGACCTCGTCGCCCCCACCCCATATCCTAGGCAATTGTTAACAAGACCGGTAATCACTATTGAAATTTCATATGAGGGAGAGGCATAAGCTAACATACTTTCTCTTTTTGGATCATATGCACTTATGATTGGAACTCTAGCAAGACTCCGCAACTACTGAAGATCATTAAGGTAAAACCCAACCATAGCATTAGCATATCGAGTCCCCTTTATCCCATACGCAACAACCCCCTTACTCGGGTTTATGCTTTTGTCACTCAAGCAACCCACTATAAGTGAATGATGAACGTATTGCAACACCCCACAGAGGGAATCCCTCATGCTTGCGCGACACGGAGGGCACAATAGGACAACACCAAAATAAAACATACAAATCATACAAATCTAGATCATCAATCAACCCAAAGACAAAAGATATCTACTGAAAACATCATAGGATGGCAACACATCATTGGATCATAATATGTGGCATAAAGCACCATGTTCAAGTAGGGATTACAGCGGAGTGCGGGAGAGTGGACCGTGTAAAAGAGATGAGGATGGTGATGATGGTGGTGATGTTGATGAAGACGGTCACCGCGACGATGATTCCCCTCCCGATGGCACTCTGGCGCCACCGAGAGAGAGGAGGAGAGGTTCTCCCCCATGTGCTTCCTCCTCCATGGCCTCCCCCTGGATGGGGAGAGGTTCCCCCTCTGGTCCTTGGCCTTCATGGCGATGATGGCCCCTCCGAGATCCTTCCCCATGGCCTCCGATGATGATGGCCCCCTCCGGCAGGGTGCCAGACAAGGACTAGATTGATTTCTCGTGGCTACAGAGGCTTGCGGCGGCGGAACTTCCGATCTAGGTTATTTTCTGGAGGTTTGGGCATTTATGGGAGAGGTTGGCGTCGAGAACAAGTCAGGAGGCTCCACAGAGAGTCCACGAGGCACAGGGGCGCGCCCAAGGGGGGTGGGGGCGCCCTCCACCCTCATGGGGCCCACGAGACTCCCCTCCGGTAACTTTTCGTTCCAATATTTTTTATATTTTTCAGAAAAAAATCTCCGTTGATTTTTAGCGCATTCCAAGAACTTTTATTTCTGCAAAAAACAACACCACGGTAGTTGTGCTAAAAACAGCGTCAGTCCGGGTTAGTTCTAATCAAATAATACCAAAATCATATAAAAGTATTGTAAACATGGCATGGATACTTAATAAATTATAGATACGTTGGAGACGTATCAGGGTGCCTCGGGCATCCCTGAGCTTAGAATTTTTCTTATCCTCATGCCTTCATCCATCGTAAGATAACCCAAATCTTGAAAACTTCAATCGCACAAAACTCAAACAAAACCTTCATGAGATCCGTTAGTATAAGAAACCAAACCACTACTACAAGTACTTTAGCAAACCTATTCTTATTTTGTTTTTGCATTATATCTACTGTATTCCAACTTTTCTATGGCAAAAACTCATCAAAGAAAACCATAGAATCATCAAAAGAAGCACACAACGCAAAGAAAACAGAATCTGTCAAAACAGAACAGTCTGTAGCAATCTGAAAAGTTCGAATACTTCTGTAAATCCAAAAATTATGAAGTAAACTGGTGGGCATGAGGAATTTGTCTATTAATCCTCTGCAAAAAGAATCAACTTAAAAGCACTTTTCGGTAAAAAATTACAACGAATCTCGTGAGCGCAAAAGTTTCTGTTCTTCAGCAAGATCAAATAAACTTTCACCCAAATCTTCGCAAAGGCATTGCTTGGCATAAACACTAACTGAAACACAAAAAACACAATCATAGCAGTAGAATAATTGTTCTAACACACAAGAACAGAAAGCAAAAAGCAAAAACAAATTTTATTCATTGGGTTGCCTCCCAACAAGCTATCGTTTTACGCCCCTAGCTAGGCATAACGCGTAGGATCTAAGTGTTGTCATCTTTGGTTCTAGATCCATAAGATACCCTCATGATTGATTCATATGGTGGCCTAATGCTTGTTCTAGGGAAGTTTTCCATTCCCTTCCTTAGTGGAAATTGAAATTTAATATTGCCTTCTTTCATATCAATCATGGCACCAATAGTACGCAAAAACGGTCTACCAAGAATAATTGGACAAGACGGATTGCAATCAATATCATGAACAATAAAAACTATGGGCACATAATTCCTATTTGTAAGAATAAGAACATCATTAATTCTTCCCATAGGCTTTTTAATAGTAGAATCCGCTAAGTGCAAATTTAAAGAGCGCTCTTCAATATCGGTAAGACTAAGCACATCGCATAAAGATTTCGGAATTGCAGAAACACTAGCACCAAAGTCACATAAAGCAGAACACTAATAATATTTAATCTTAACTTTGATAGTAGGTTCCCATTCATCATGCAATTTTCTAGGAATTGAAACTTCTTATTCCAACTTTTCTTCAAAAGCTTTCATCATAGCATCAATAATATGTTTAGTAAAAGCTTTATTTTGTTCATAAGCATGGGGTGAATTTATCATGGATTGCAACAAACAAATACAATAAATCAAAGAACAACTATCATAATTAAAGTCTTTGTAATCCAAAATAGTGTGTACATCACTAGTTAAAGAGATCCAAAATAGTCTTATCCAGTCACTTCAAGATCTTCATCACTTTTATGATAGTAATCACTAGAAAACGCTTTTTTTTAAATTCTCTTTTAGCTCTAAGCATAGCAGTTCTTTTCTTACTTCCATCCATAGAAACATAAAGATATTTAATTGATTCTCCAACTTTAGGCACAAAACTTCTCATCTTGAGAGTTTATACATCATGAGTAATTCTATCAACACTTCTAGACAAATCATCAATTTTATTCAACTTTTCTTCTATCGAAGTGTTGAAAGCCTTTTGCGTATTGATAAATTCTTTAATATTGCTCTCAAGATTAGAGGTGTTTCTACTATTATTGTAGGTGGGATTACCATAGGAATTACCATAGTTATTAGAGGAATTACTAGGAAAAGGCCTAGGATTAAAATTACCTCTATAAGCATTGTTGTTGAAATTATTTCGCGAGACAAAATTCACATATATGGCATCACTATTTTGCTCAATCAAAGTAGACAAAGGCACATCACTAAAATCAATAGGAGCACTTTTATTAGCAACCAACTTCATAAGAGCATCAACTTTTCCAATCAAAGAATTTATTTCTTCTACTGAATTGACCTTTTTACTAGTAGGAGCTCTTTCGGTATGCCATTGCGAGTAATTTGCCATAATATTGTCTAGTAATTTAGTAGCTTCACCCAAAGTAATTTCCATAAAAGTACCCCCCCGCGGCAGAATCTAAAAGATTACGAGAAACCAAATTCAATCCCGCATAAATTTTGTGTATGATCATCCAAAGATTTAACCCATGAGTTGGGCAATTCCTTAGCATCAATTTCATCATTTCCCAAGATTGTGCAACATGCTCATGTTCAAGCTGCTTTAAATTCATGATTTGGGTTCTAAGGGAAATAATTTTTGTGGGCGGAAAATACTTAGTGATAAAAGCATCTTTGCACTTGTTCCAAGAATCAATACCATTGCGAGGCAAAGAAGAAAACCAAATTTTTGCCCGATCTCGCAAAGAAAATGGAAATAATTTCAACTTCACAACATCATTGTCCACATCTTTTTTCTTTTGCATATAGCATAATTCCACAAATGTGTTAAGATGGGACGCGACATCCTCATTAGGAGTACCTGCAAATTGATCTTTCATGACAAGATTCAACAAAGCAGTATTAATATCACAAGACTCTGCACTAGTGGCGGGAGGAGCAATCAGAGTGCTAATAAAATCATTGTTGTTGGTATTTGAGAAATCACACAACTTGGTGTTCTCTTGAGTCATGATGACTATGCAACAAGATTTCACTCAAAAACAGATATGGCGAGAAAACAACAAAAGAAAAAGAGGGCGAATAAAACGGCAAATTTTTGTGAAGTGTGGGAGAGGAAAACAAGGGGCAAATGGCAAATAATGTAAATTGCAAGGAGATGAGATTTGTCATTAGGAACCAGGTTAATGTTGAAGATCCTCCCCGGCAACGGCGCCAGAAATGGCACATTGACGGGAGACTATCTTGAGGTGATCCTCCCGGCAACGGCGCCAGAAATTCCTTTTGATGTCTGCTAGAACTACGTCGGTATTTCCCCAAAGTGGAAGGAATGATGTAGTATGGCGACGGTAGGTATTTCCCTCAGTGATGAGACCAAGGTTATCAAACCAGTAGGAGAACCTCTTCACACCACGTAAACAACACCTGCACACAAATAACAAATACTCGCAAACCGACGTGTTAAAGGGGTTGTCAATCCCTTCCGGGTACGACGCCTCTAGAGAGGCAAATAACGTGAGGTAAAAAGTGGTAGATAGGATAAATAGATCGCGGAACAAATAAATTGCAGCAAGGTATTTTTATATTTTTGGTTTAATAGATCTGAAAATAAATGCAAGAGAAAATAGATCGCAAAGGCAAATATGACGAAAAGAGACTCGGGGGCCGTAGATTTCACTAGTGGCTTCTCCCGACAAAAAATAGCAAATGGTGGGAAAACAATTACTGTTGGGAAATTGATAGAACTTCAAATAATCATGACGATATCTAGGCAATGATCATTATATAGGCATCACGTCCAAGATTAGTAGATCGACTCATGCCTGCATCTACTACTATTACTCCACACATCGACCGCTATCCAGCATGCATCTAGTGTATTAAGTTCATGAGAAAACGGAGTAATGCAATAAGAATGATGACATGATGTAGACAAGATCTGTTTATCTATTGCGGCATATATATATATATCTCATCTTGTTATCCTTAGTAGCAACGATACATACGTGTCGGTTCCCCTTCTGTCACTGGGATCAAGCACCGTAAGATTGAACCCACTACAAAGCACCTCTTCCCATTGCAAGATAAATAGGTCAATTTGTCCAAACAAAACCCAAATATCAGAGAAGAAATACGAGACTATAAGCAATCATGCATATAAGAGATCAAAGAAGACTCAAATAACTTTCATGGATAAAAACATAGATCTGATCATAAACTCAAAGTTCATCGGATCCCAACAAACACACCACCAAAAGACTTACATCATATGGATCTCCAAGAGACCATTGTATTGATAATCAAGAGAGAGAGAGAGAGGAATCCATCTAGCTACTAACGACGGACATGTAGGTCTACAAAGAACTACTCACGCATCATAGGAGAGACACCAATGGAAGTGGTGAACCCCTCCATGACACTGTTCTTTGAGTGAGCGTCCTCGGGGGGTGGCGACTCCTCGTCGGCGCGTGGGCAGACTGGCCGTGCCATGGCAGAGATTTGAGAGAGAGAGAGAGAGAGAGAGAGAGAGGGCGAGCAAGGGGAGGATCTAGATGAGAATACAGGCGGGACGACATGATCAAGGTAGTATTTATTGGCGGCCGGAATCTAGATCGACGGGAACAGTACACACGTCGATTGCCCGAATTTACGAGTACTACAGTGTGAATTACACATGATTCCCGCAGCAAAATCCATGTGTGAACATAATAGCTGACGGCTCCCAATGCAGAACCGTGTCTGATTAATAAAGCCCGCCACTCACCTTCCAAACCTCGAGGCGCGAAATAGAGTGCCAATCGTGTGCGGCTGGTTGTCTTGTCAGATTTTACATTTTCTTTTTTGAACACCAGATATTTACATCATCTGATAATTTTTTAACTCGCATACAAGTACACAAATATGATTTTTCAAACCGTTGTAGTTAGCCGTTGCATGTAGATGTAGTTCAAGTTTGAATTACGGTCATTAAATGGCTAGAAAATCACTTAAATGTCTTCAAAAGGTCAAATGACCCCTGAAATTTTTCAATTTTTTGACATGACATTTGTGTTAGTGCATGTTACACGTAGAAAAAAATTGAAGGCCGTAAGAGGAAGCTATCTGCCGTTCGTCATCAAACATGCATTGTTTCCTCCTCGGACCCACGAGTCTTCTAGTGAGTTGCTCCGGTTTATGAGGGGTGTGTGTCCAAACTTTCATCAAACATGCCAATTTTTTTACCACATCATCTTAGTGGCATGACATTACATCAAGCAAGGTTTCATGTTTTTTTGATCATTTTGTAATATTTTGGAATTAAAATGTCATGGCACTCCATGCATGTGTCCATGCCGAGAGACCAATATGTTTGAAAGTTCCTTCTAATTTACTGCACATGGAATTAACTCGCACAAAAGTACACAAATATGATTTTCCAAACCGTTGTGGTTAGTCGTTGCATGTACATCTTGTTCAAATTTGAAATACGGTCATTAAATGACTAAGAAATCACTTAGATTTCTCCAAAATGTCAAATGACCCCTGAAATTTTCCAAAATTTTCATATTACAAGTTGTATCAGTGCACATTACACGTAGAAAATTTTTGAAGGCCGTAAGAGGAAGCTATCTGCCGTTCGTCATCAAACATGTATTGTTCCCTCTCGGAACCACGAGCCTTCTAGTGAGTTGCTTCGGTTTGTGAGGGGTGTGTGTCCAAACTTTCGTCAAGCAAGCCAATTTTTGTACCACATCATCTTGGTGGCATGACATTACATCAAGCAAAATTTCATGTTTTTCTAATCAATTTTTATTTTTTTGGAATAAAAATGCCATGAAACTCCATGCATGTACATGAGTCCATGCCGTGAGACCAATATGTTTGAAAATTCCTTCTAATTTACTACACATGGAATTAACTCGCACACAAACACAAATATGATTTTTCAAACTGTTATGGTTAGCCGTTGCATGTACATCTAGTTCAAATTTGAATTACGGTCATTAAATGGCTAGGAAATCACTTAAATGTCTTCAAAAGGTCAAATGACCCCTGGAATTAACCAAATTTTCACATGACAATTTGTATCAGTGCATATTACATGTAGAAATTTTTTGAAGGCCGTAAGAGGAAGCTATCTGCCATTCGTCATCAAACATGCATTGTTCCCTCTCGGAACCACGAGCCTTCTAGTGAGTTGCTCCAGTTTGTGAGGGGTGTGTGTGTCCAAACTTTCGTCAAACAGGCCAATTTTTGTACCACATCATCTTGGTGGCATGAAATTACATCAAACAAGGTTTCATGTTTTCCTGATCATTTTTTAATTTTTTGGAATTAAAATGCCATGGCACTCCATGCATGTGTCCATGCGTGAGACCAATATTTTTAAAAATTCCTTATAATATACTACACATGGAATTAACTCGCACACAAGTACACAAATATGATTTTTCAAACCGTTATGGTTAGCCGCTGCATGTACATCTAGTTCAAATTTGAACTACGGTCATGAAATGGCTAGAAAATCATTGAAATGTCTTCAAAAGGTCAAATGACCCCTGAAATATTCCAAATTTTCACATTACAGTTTGTATCAGTGCACATTACATGTAGAAATTTTTTGAAGGCCGTAAGAGGAAGCTATCTACCGTTCGTCATCAAACATGCATTGTTCCCTCTCGGAACCACGAGCCTTCTAGTGAGTTGCTCTGGTTTGTGAGGGGTGTGTGTCCTAACTTTCGTCAAACAGGCCAATTTTTATACCACATCATCTTGGTGGCATGACATTACATAAAGCAAAGTTTCATATTTTCCTGATCATTTTTTAATTTTTTGGAATAAAAATGCCATGGCACTCCATGCATGTGTCCATGCCGTGAGACCAATATGTTTTAAAATTCCTTCTAATTTACTGCACATGGAATTAACTCGCACACAAGTACACAAACATGATTTTTCAAACTGTTATGGTTAGCCGTTGCATGTACATCTAGTTCAAATTTGAATTATGATCATTAAATGGCTAGAAAATCACTTAAATGTCTTCAGAAGGTCAAATGGCCCCTGAAACTTTCCAAATTTTTACATGACTGTTAGTATCAATGCATATTACACGTAGAATTTTTTTGAAGGCTGTAAGAGGAAGCTATCTGCCGTTCGTCATCAAATATGCATTGTTCCCTCTCGGAACCACGAGCCTTCTAGTGAGTTGCTCCGGTTTTTGAGGGGTGTGTGTCCAAACTTTCGTCAAACAGGACAATTTTTGTACCACATCATCTTGGTGGTGTGACATTACATCAAGCAAGGTTTTATGTTTTTAATTTTCTGGAATTTAAATGTCATGGCACTCTATGCTTAATTGTATCATAGCCGTTAGACCAATATGTTTGAAAATTGCTTCCAGTTTACTGCATGTGGAATTAAATCGCACACAAGTACACAAAATATGACTTTTCAAACCGTTTTGGTTAGCTGCTGCATGTACATGTAGTTCCAATTTCAATTACGGTCATTAAATGGCGAGAAAATCACTTAAATGTCTTAAAAGGTCAAATGACCCCTGAACTTTTCCAAAATTTGACATGACAGTTGTATTAGTACTACATATTTTCTCGTACATTTAAAACACTATTCGTTGTCACTTTACTCCAAATTCGTCTTTTACAGCTAATAAAAAAATATCTACAACATCGCACACAGTTGTTTTGTAGGAATCGTTTGCGATGAAAAATTCTGGATCTATTTAAGTCTTTCTCCTTAAGCTTCGCCGGCTCGTCTGCTACCTCAAAATCCACAAATCCCGATCCCCATTCCCGCACCACCTTCTTGCAAAGATGACGCCGCGGAAACGATTCGTGAAGGCCCGTACAATGCCCCCCGGCCCCCCGAGAGCCGCTGCCTACGCCGAGAGTGCCGCCGCATCCACATTGAGCGCGGCCGCTTCCGTCGAGAGGGCGTTTACGGCAGCCGTCAGGACAGCTGCAGCAGCCGAGACGGCTGCTGCTGCTGCTGTGATGGCAGCTGCAAACGCCGAGAGCGCTCGGGCTGTCGTCCATGCCGTCGATGTCGCCCTGTCCCGGGTCGAGGCCATCCATGCCAAGATATTCCAGGACACCTCGGAATCCAGTATGCAACCCACGTCCGAAAAGGCGGCGGTGGCCATGGAGCACATGCTTCCTCATGAGGTCGTCAAGCGGGAGCTAGAGATGTAGGAGGCGACGGATATCGAGGAGCGCCAGGAGGAGGAGTTGCGTGTGGCCAAGGTCGAGGTAGAGAAGAGTCTGTCCATCGAGGAATCGGCAGCGGAGTACCAACGCGAGCTCTGGCGCAGCCACTACTATGAGTACTACAACCTCGAGGGTGGTGACGAGGACGAGGACGTGGACATGGTCAACTTCAGCAGGGGGACGCGGAGTCCACCAACGGCGGCATGTCGCCAGGACAAGTCATCGACGTCTCATCTCACACCGGCGATGCATATGCCGACGTGGCGGCGGATTTGTTAGAATTATTCGTACTTAGGCTTTGTTTTTAATGCTAGTCTTTTGTTAGAGCAATGTTTAGGTGAACTGTCTCTATTTAATTACTAAAATTGCTCGATGTAAGTCTTGTCTGTGTGCTATATGCTCTTTTGGGTGCCCAAATTAGCAAGTGATGTTAAATTATGCAATGACATACACGGGGAAATTTCCACCAAAATTTCAATTATCAAACTCATCCCATGTGCATTAAGCAGAAGAATTGTTTGCGATGCACACTATCGTTCAAAGTGAATGGTGTCCGGCAGCACCGCGCACAAAGTTTCCCTCCACATTTTGAAATATTTGGCCTACCGCCGAAATATCTACCCTCCCCCTCCCCATCCCCTTTTCTCCCCGACCACAAGTCACATTTCCCTTGTTTCCCCCTCCTTCCTTCCTAAGCTATATCCGCTTCCTCGCTTGCTTCCTCGCTCTCGCCGTCTCGCGTCCTACCGCCGGGGTCGCCATGGTCTTCTTCAAAGACCTCTCCAGTGGTTCCTCCTCCTCCGACGTCTCCTTCACTACCCGGGTATGCCTCTCTTCTCTCTCTCGGGCTATGACTTGGAATGAAGGATTTTTACCCGGCGGTCGATTTGAGTCATTTCTTCCTCTTGTAGTTCCCTAGGACCATCAGTTGCAATGAATGGAGCGGGGTGGCTGAAGATCTGTCTTCTCGTTGTCACCATCAATCTCCATGAGTGAAGCTAGTTGCGTTTGAATATGTGGACAGTGGGAGGAAGTTTCTGGCATGTGCACAGAAGGTTAGACCCTCTTTCCTTGTTACAAATCATTTGTTAGATGTGATACAGACACTGTCACGGTCCCAACCCATTCATACGACACCTTTAAGCAAACGCATCCTAAGACAATGTCACAGTTTGTACCTAGTATCTAAAAATGTTGCCATCTCATCAGCGGTGCCATTAGAAAAGTATTTGGCACCGCTTCAGCAGTTTGTGGAGCCAACTTGTCCACACATCTGAGCAGTCAAGTAGTAAAATAATAAATCATTATGGCACGAAGGAACTGGGCGTCAGAGCAACTAGGTGCTCCGGAGTTCGGGTCCCTGATTTTTCCCCCTGCATCGGCTCGCCAGTGCAGGGCACCAGTGCGAGATGTAGCAACAGTTGTCTTTACACTTGCTTTGGCGTACATAGTGGACGCTTTAGTGCTATTAGTTCTATGTTACTAAATTTGTGCATGTACACACCTGTTAGTATCAATTTGCTGCCATCCAAACACTGTCGCTATGCTATTGCAGTTATATTTACCTTCCTCTTAAAATTTTCAATTTGTTATTTATAGTAGATGAGTAAGAACTTGTAGCGTTGTTGTAGTTAATTATAGCTTCTGATGTTTCAGAATTTGGTTGTTATGTCAGTAGCAATTAATTCATTTGCACATTAATCTTTTTGAGAAGATATGTCATAATTAACATGTTTCTTCAGTTTTTCAAAATAAGTATTGGTGATTTTCTATGTTTCTATAAACCCATTTTCCCTACAATTGTTACTAATCTAGTTTTAAATATTATAGGATGAACAGAAGTGTTCTTACTTGGAGTGGGTTGATCAAGAGTGGCCACAGTCTTTGAAGATGTGCCTAGCAAACCTCTGGAGCATGTATTAGGAAGAAAACAGAGGTAGGCTTAGAGAAAGTGTTGTCAACGCTGAAGAATATTTGAAGATGCAGGATAAAAAGAGGAAGGTGGAGAATGAGCTTAGATTTTTTAAACTAGACTTTGCTAAGATGGGGTTGGCGAAGGAGGAGACACTTCCCCAGTTGGCCAGTGCAAAACAGGTTCTTACTGAAATGAAAGCAGAGGTGGATAAGGCGAGCCTGGATGATATCGATTAGGGAAATGAATATATTGTTCTATATTGTTCTTGTGAGGCTGAACTATCTATATGATGTACTGTGCTATTTTCCGATAGCTATCGTACTATGATGTTAATATATATCTATGTGCCTGATATGAAATTGGCAGATAGCTGTTCGATATGAAATGTGAATTTGCGTAATACTGGAATTATTAATTGTAAACTAATAAACCTGCAAATTAGGTCATGGAACTTTGCAAGCGGTTCTAGAAGTAAAAGCGCTTGTGATGGATAGCCCAATGCCACACAGTTTTCTTCATGAAATCATGTGTGATGTAATTGATAAAAGCAAACGGTTAACCAAGGCAGAGCGTGTGTGATAGTTACACGTATCACACACGAGCCTATACATAAACCTGTGTGGGATGTACATACGAACGGAAACGTTTTCCTTGGATTGACTATGTGGGATGTACATACGAACGGGAACGTTTTCCCTGGATTGACTGTGTGGGAAGTACATACGAACGGAAACATTTTCCCTGGATTCACTGTGTGGGATGTACATGAGAACGGAAACGTTCTCCTTGGATTGACTGTGTGTGATATACATACGAACGGAAATGTTTTTCGGGGATTCACCGTGTGGGATGTACATACGAACGGAAACAATTGGGTTTCGATGCCTCGCCCGATCGCACACGAGCTCATTTTGCCCCAGCTTGTGTGCCAGGAGGGCCTATCCCCGACGTTTTCTAGGTCGTGTGGGAAGGACCCCCCTATCTCCCACACTCACTTGGCGACGGTTCCAAATGCTGTCGCGGAAAGGGGTTAAAAATCGTTTGTATAGCACCGACGCATACCAGTGTACCCCCAAGAGGAAGATCCAGTGGGATTTTACTTGGGATGAAGTGTGACACGTTGGAGGTTCGGAATGTTGTCATGGGGGACTTTGCGATAAAATTTCAAGTCCGGTCGAAGGTTGACGGTTTCCAATGGGCACTCGTGGCAGTGTATGGAGCTGCACAACCTGAGCTCAAAGAGTTCTTGGCCGACTTAGTTCGTATTTGCGGAAATGAACAGCTTCCCATCCTGGTGGGGGGAGATTTCAACATTATATGACGCCGGGAAGAAAATAACAATGACAACATTCATGGCATATGGTCATTTATATTTAACACGATTATTGAAAGCCTAGATCTCAGGGAGATCAAGTTTTTGGTCGAAAAATTAGCTGGACTAATACCTTGCCAAATCCAACATATGAGAAGTTGGATCGGGTTCTTACCAGCGTGGAATGGGAGCAGAAGTTCCCCTTGGTGACGATCCATGCGTTATCGAGAGGGATATCTGACCATACCCCATTACTTGTTGACTCTGGGGAGGCAACTCATGTGGGAAATAAGAATATCTTTTTTTTTGAATTAGCATGGTTTGAGAGAGAGGGTTTCCTGGATTTGATTGCAAAGTAGTGGGCAAAAGATTCAGGAGGAAGATCGAGCATAGAAAGATGGCAGAATAAGATTAGGCGTTTACATCAGTTCCTACACGGTTGGGCCAAACATCTGAGTGGTGTTTATAGGGTTGAGAAGGAAAGGTTCCTTAACCTTATCAGTACCTTAGATTTAAAATCCAAGTCATCCATTTTAGATCATAGAGAGCTGGAAGCACTGTTGGAACTGAGGCTGAAAGCACTGCTTCGAGAGGAAGAGTTGAAGTGGGCTCTCAGAGCTAAAGTTTGAAAGGTCGTCCAAGGGGACGACAACACGCAATTCTTTCATATGATTGCGAATGGCAAACATAGGAAAAAGAAAATATTTTAGCTAGAGCAAGATGAGGGGACGATTGTGGGTCAGGATAACCTCAAATTGTACATCACCAATTATTACAAACAATTGTTTGGGGGCTCCTGAAGAAAGTTTTGTATCCTTAGACGAGTCGAGGGTTGACGATATACCTCAACTTGCGACGGGTGAGAACGAGATCTTAACAGCCCAGTTTTCGGAGAAAGAGGTGTTTGACGCTATTTCACATATGAAGAATAATAAAGCTCCTGGACCGGATGGATTTCCGGCTCAGTTTTATAAAAGATGTTGGCATATTATTAAGGGTGATTTGCTTCCAATGTTCCATGATTTGTTCTCGGGGCATTTGCAGTTATTTTACTTGAATTTCGGAATGATAACTCTGCTCCCTAAGAAAACAGACGCGGTACAGATTGAGCAGTTCCGACCGATATGTATTCTCAATGTCAGTTTTAAAATCTTCACCAAGGTAGGGGCGAATAGGCTAACACATATTGCACATAGTGTTGTACAACCATCTCAAACAGCCTTCATGCCGGACAGAAACATCCTAGAAGGGGTTGTGGTCCTTCATGAAACGCTTCATGAGATCCACACAAAAACTAGATGGATTAGTTTTTAAGGTGGACTTTGAGAAGCCGTACGATAAAGTTAAATGGCCATTTCTTCAGCGGGCCTTGCGGATGGAAGGATTTGATCAGTCTTGGAGACAGCAGGTAGACTCCTTCACGCAAAAAGGCAGTGTCAGAATCAAAGTAAATGATGACATAGGTCATTATTTCCAGACACATACTATCATCTTTATGGAGCATGATCTGGCGAAATCAAGAAACATGAAGCTTCTGTTATGCCTATTTGAGCAGCTATCGGGACTTAAGATTAACTTACATAAGAGTGAATTGTTCTGCTTTGGGAGAGCTAAAGACGAACAAGGATATTATAAACAGTTAGTTGGTTGTGAATTGGGGTCGATGTCGTTTACCTATTTGGGTATACCGATTCACCATCGCAAGCTTTCCAACAGCGAATGGAAGTGTATTGAGGAACGATTTGAAAAGAAACTTAGTTGCTGGAAGGGAAAACTAATGTCATATGGAGGCCGACTAATTCTCATTGAATTCGGTGCTCACGAGTATGCCAATGTTTCTTTTGTCCTTCTTCGAAATCCCAGTTGGGGTTCGGAAAAGACTGGACTTCTATCGATCTCGTTTTTTCTGGCAGAGCGATGATTTAAAGTGGAAGTACAAACTTGCTAAATGGGATATTATCTGCATGCCAAAAGACCAAGGGGGGCTTGGAATTGAAAATTTAGAGGTGAAGAACAGATGTCTTCTCAGCAAATGGCTGTACAAGCTATCTGTAGAGACCGATGCCATTTGGGCCCAGATTCTGCGTAATAAGTACCTACATTCTAAAACCTTGTCTCAGGTGACAGTCAGACCGACCGACTCTCCGTTTTGGAAATGACTAATGAGAGTTAAATCAGCATTCTTCCATAGGACAAAATTCATTATTGGTAATGGTACTTTCACGAGATTCTGGGAGGATACGTGGCTAGGGGAGACACCTCTAGCTATCCAATATCCTTCTCTCTATAATATTGTTCAACGTAGAGATGCTTACGTTGCAACACTACTATAGTCCATTCCCTCAATATTCAATTCAGGAGGACTTTAGCGGGAAACCGTTAGGAAGTATGGCTCCATCTTGTGATAAGATTGATGGATGTTAACCTCTCTCAAAAGCCAGACCAGTTGCGCTGGAAACTTACTCGGAATGGAGTGTTTTCGGTAAAATCCATGTATATTATTAATTCTGGCTTTATCCCTCGATCTTTGCATATTTGGATAGTCAAAGTGACCTTAAAAATTAAAGTATTTATGTGGTTTGTTCACAAGCAAGTTATTCTAACTAAGGACAATTTGGCTAAGCGTAACTGGACAAGATCGCGAAGATGTAGTTTTTGTGATCATGATGAGTCTGTCAAACACCTCTTTCTTGATTGGCCAATGGCAAAAAATTTATGGCGGTCTGTGCACATAGCTTTCAACATCACCCCTCCGAATACCATCCACACGTTATTCGGGACGTGGCTGGATGGAGTACAACCTGAAACCGCGAAACTTATTCGTGTAGGAGTGTGTGCTTTATTATGGGCTATCTGGAATTGCAGGAACGATTTGATTTTTAACAAAACAACACATATTCATTTCTTGCAGGTTATTTTTCAGGCCACTACACTGCTCTGTATGTGGTCGCTACTCACTCCGACGGATGCCAGGGAGCGTATGGTTATTGGGTCTATCCGTTGGGAGACGGTAGCACGGAATATTTTTAACCGGTTTGGATGGCGGTCATGTAATATGATAGGTGTTTAGTTTTCTATGTTTCTTTATTCCGCCGGTTGTGGCTATTCCGTTTTCTTTCAGTTAGCTCTTTGTGAGCTTTTTTTGTATTTCCAGATGACTTTTGTTGGACTATTTGCTTTTTAATAAGATGACCGCATGCATCTTTCTGATGCAAAGGCCGGGGATAACCTCCTTTTTGAAAAAAAATGCTGATCCATGAAAGGTAAAGTTTCAATCCTTCTGTTCTTCTAACGTGGAGCCATGTCGACGCCGCACGACAACATCCACTGGTGATAGCACCACAAACGCAGCCGTTCGATTCTGTTGTCAGGAAAAAAAAAACCATCATCCTTATCTGCCAAGCGATCCATGATCCATGTGACCTTCGCGTTGAGCGGAAGCATCTGCTCCGATCTCGGGTGAACGTTGCAAAAGGCGTGGATCAAGTTGCATACATGGCTGCATCATTGTTCTCCTTGGCGAGCTCGCATGGTGATTTCCATGATGACTTCCAACGCAGCAGAAAGGAAACTCCAACGTGAACTATAGCCCAACGGATCTACCAAACCGAACACCTCCAAACAGAGAGCGGAGAAGTCTAATTAGGTAGAGTATAGCTCAGGTAAAAGCAACCGAAAGACAATGGGTTTTAAGCCGACCGAAGTGCCATGTACAGATGTACTCTCCGCACATCAAAGTTATGGACTTCTCGAACGGCGGGAGGCCGAGCTTAATTAAAAAAAAAACCTACAGTCTTGCAAATGCAGCCTGGCATATGATGGCGGACAGCTCCATTACGCACGTTCAGGCCAGCTGATTTGCGAAGTATGGAGACCGATATCTGTATCTAATCAACCACCGGATTTTTGTATGAAAGAATATTTGAGCGTGTTATATGTAATGCAGGCTGGTGGTCCATATATTCTACCGGTCTGCGGTGACAAGATCTCGTCTATCTGGTGGACATAGACGTTCTTGTAACCAAAGTCACTATTTGAGTAGTACCACTGAATAATCATCTGTAATTTGCCCTTCTGATCATTGAATTCTACACTACATCTTTGGTAACCTTTAAGAATGAACACCAAAGAACTACTCCCTTGATAAAGAAATATAAAAGCGTTTAGTGATCTGAATGACCTTATATTTCTTTACAGAGGGAGTACTACTATTTTTCTGAAACGTTGCCATTCTTCGCACGTGGTTCTAATTAAAATCGAGGCACTATTTTTCTAAAATAAAATAGCTGGTCGATCGATTACGATCTCGCAGATACCGTGGGGAATACCCTGTAGTGAACGAAGCAAATACCAGTTGCGCTCCGCCTGCTGCGTGCCTACACGATCATGAATAAACCGGCCTGCTCGCCGTATCCTCCTCGGGTCAGCTCCCAGACAAGCCAATATCACTAGGAGTCCGTACAGAGAAATGGTAGGGCCGGAGCTGGACAAAGAAAACCCGTCGGTTAACGAACGAGATGTGTTCGTGGCGAGCAACATAATTGATGTGTCTGACAGCTACGGAGTGCCTAGAGTTTCCGTCCGTCGGATATATCCTACACTATCGCGCGAACACGCTTCGAAACTCGTTGGCCTGCCTTAATCAGGCGGGAGATAAAGTCGCTCACGGCAGATGTTCATACACCAGGTCATGGACATGAACGCAGGAGTCTGTCATCCAACCGCATCTCTAAACATCGTTCTGTCAATTTTCAAATGCATAATAACATGATAAATTATAGTGCCGTGTTCATAGCGCCGGATCATAAGCAAAATTAGTCTGTCAGTCTCTAAAAAACGATAGTTTTGCCCTGCCAATCCGTTTGTCCGAGCTTCCACGCTCACTCTGTCGCTGGCTCCTCCTCATCATCCGCCTCCTTCTCAGTCATCTTCTTTTCCGCCGTTTTCATGTCGATCACCAAACGCTTCAAAATCCTAACACGGACGGCTTGCACAATCATTCTGGCATCATCATCCAACTCATCAATCTTCAAGGTTACATCTTCGTATCTCCCGAAGCCGTAGCGAGCTCAACCCTCCTCTCTTCAATATTGAGCTTCTTCTCGGTTGCCGCATTAAGATGTTAAATCTCTCGTTCTTTTTCCCTCCTCCACGTCGGAGCACTTGACACACGCCTCCTCCTTCGCCAAGATGTTGTCAAACCTCTCCGTCACCTTGGCCGCGGCCCCTTCTCGCTTCTCCTTCTCCTCCTCCGACTTCTTTCCTTGGAACCCTCTTCTAACCTTTTTGGGCGGCTCTTTTGTTGGGTCAGTTGGATCACAAACTTCTTCCTCGGTGCCGATGTCGGCGGCCTTGATGGAGTTCGCAATGGATAAATTCCACTTGGGCTGCCCATTCAACTTCAACCTATAATGCATGAGGATGAAACTCCTCTTCTCTACCTTCAAGAACAAATTGCACGCACTGGAGGGCTAGAAAGAAAAAAGTATTGTCAACAAGCTGCATATCCAGGCAAATGACCAACACATAGAACATATTAGGGCAACAAGTTGCATATCTGGCCAAATGACCAACACACATAACAACTTACTTGCTCGGTGATTAGCGCACCACTCGGCCACCAATCGATTAGTTGATTCAAATGGCCGCAATACTTGTCTCTTATGTGGTCTACCGCCGATGGTTGAGCGACTTTGTCACGATTGCGGATGAGTTCGTTGCAGTAGCGCTTGAAATTCTTGTGCTCATGGAACCACGTATAAATTTTGGCCCATAATGTTGCGCTAGTTCGCTCTGTGCCATGGATCAGATCAATGCTAGTCGCCAATAGTGCATCACAAAACAATTCGTCCTCCTGCATGTTGAAGGTTTTTCCTCTACCCCTCTTCTTTGGATCGGTCGCAAATTCTTTTGGATAAACATCATCGTTGTTGTCCTACTCCGGCTGGCGGTGTAAGAATCTGACTAGCCGGTGTATGTGCCTGGATGTTTGGTCTACGTGTCTGGTTGCTGGGTGTACATGCCCGACTGCTGGGCGTGCTCATCCGGCTCGGAGTCATCCACCTGCCGTCATTGAAATAGCTTCCGTTATGGATCATGTCCATTGACGCAATATAGGGTGTGCCCAGAGGCGAATGACAGGGACTGCCTACCGAGTTGCTTGGCAACGTAGAAGCAGGGAGGCTGATATTATTCCGGCCAGGACAATGTGTGTATGGACGCGGTGATGGTGGTGGCGCCCCACGTCCTATGCCTTGGCCACCGCCAGCACCTCGTCTATGGCCCCACCCACCGCCCGGACAACCTTCTTTTTGCCGGTCGCCTCATCCTTTGCCTGCTTTCTGAGGCGGCGGGCTCGTCATGTTGCCGAGTTGATCTTTCCAGCAGCCATTCCTGAATCCTCTACATGCCTCGTCTTCGACAGCTTCGCAGGGCTCTATGCAGTGGTGATGATGAAAAGGGCGGGAATTGGGGTGGGGAGCGACGGGATGATGGAGGAGAGGGTGAAGAAAGGAGGGTTTTGGCAAGAAAACAGTGCAAACCGATCCAAATCCATGGGCTCCACCTCTGTTTTGGGTGGGCCGGGGTGTTGGAGTCCTACACGAGGGTGTCCTGACTCACATAAAGCCCATCGGCATGCTCCCGGTTTGCGGAAAATAGGCACCCAAACCGGTCTGTGGATAGATGCAGGACAATGTTGGATGGCGTGTGGCATCCAGACCGCTTGGTCTGGATGGTTACGGACGGTTTGAGGGTCCATGTTGAAGATGCCCTTAGAGAATCTACGGTCCGAAATGAGCTATTATGAGCCTATATATGTTCATGCAAATCAAAACCACATGCAACGTCAATCATTTAATGATAAGAATACACGTAACAACAAATATAACACGTGAATAAAATATATTGGAAAAGAAAATTACGTAGTTCAAACAAAAACATTATAGAAGTTAATAATTTCCAGCGTGTATCCATCTATGCTCCACAAAAACATTAAGTAGTTGCAAGTGTACCTGCTAGTCTCAAACTTGTCGATGCACCTCTAGAAAGTTCATAATATGGTATGTATCTTGTTCTGTGGGGCAAACCTATATTCTAGATTCTCAAAATCATGCGTGTGGGCTGCTATTTCACTCTCATCCTACACACTTATGTTGTGCAAGATCAACCAAGATGTCATCATATGCCTGCCTTCGGATCCCACATCATTGCAGCTCCACGAACAATACCCCAACGAGTATGGAGCACTCCAAAAAGCCTTTCCACATCCTTCCTAGCATCATCTTGCATTTCTGAAAAAAGACATAATTTGTTACCTTCTAAATCATGGATAGTCTTCACAAATGTTGCCCACTGAGGGTAGATATACCATCAGAAAGCTAGTACCTCATGTTGTAGTTGTGCCTGTTGAGCATCCTCGTCACAAAGTCTCTTGAACATCGGAGATCGCTGGAGCACATTGATGTCGTTGCGTGAACCTGGCATGCCAAAGAAAACATTGCAGATCCATAAGTTGTTCGATACAACTACTTCAAGCATGATGATGGCCTCTTTTGTGTGACCTTAGTACTTTTCACGCAACCGTATCAGATAGTTCTTTCATTGTCAATACGAGCAATCACTGAATCGAGCATAACCAGGAAATTTTTTGTTGCTCCAATTGTCAGTAACTTTTTTGCGTCCACTGAATTTGCTTCTCTCAGGTACTCCGGTCCAAACACTTGCACCATGGTGCAGAAAAGTTTCATAGTGACCTGAAGGCATGTGCTCTCCCCATCCAAACAATCACATCAACGACATCTGTGGTCTTACCACATGCAACCATCCTCATAACAACCGTGCATTTTTTTGCATGGGAGAGAATGGTAGTTATCCGCAACAATCCTTTCTCAACTTGAAGGATCACATGCCTCCACATCATTCACTATACGCAAGAACAAATGTTTGTTGATCCAAGTGACGACAAGAAAGAACTCATGGTATATTGTGTTGGTTCTGAAGTAGTCCTTGTATAGACTACATGTGCCACAGATACTATCCAGGGAACAAATTTCCTACCCTTTTATCAATCCCTTGAAGTTCAAAACATCATGTCAGCATCTTTGTTGTTTGAATCAGACAAATTGATGAACACCTTGTATATGTATTCATCAAGCTCCTTGTTTTGAATTTCATGATTCGATGAATCCATTGTTTATCAGAAATATGCTCTAGAGGCAAAAAAATCATCTTTATAATTAGATGTTTATATTCTATGATATAACTGCTATGGTTCTTGAATATGTGATTCAGAGGTAAAAACCCATAAGCACGTATAGAGTTATAAATGGTCAAACCTGATTTCTAGTCTCGCCTCTAGGACTAGCTCAAGTGTTGCATGATAGTTATGTTTTCCCAATCATAGGCATAAGTTAATGTAACAAGGATGCCGACAACTTTGAGAGTATGATGTTAGAAGAACGATCATATTGAATTGACCCGACTTGTTTGTTATAGTTAGAGATGGCATCGTTGCAAGTCTACTGTCTATAACAGGGAGAGTTAACATATGCTCATTTCCTTAGACCATGAGAGTATCGATTCACATTATACCAGAAGATGCACTTTGGTGTTGATCTAACGTTATCCGTAATAAGGTAACCATAAAGGAAACTTCAGGTTCATCGAGAAGTATGACAAGGGGCAAAAAGCTCAAAAGTGGGATTTCTCCTCCGACGATGGAGAGATATTCTTAGGGCCCTCTCTGTGTGATGAAACCCATCATGGTTTGGTCAGATACATAGCTCACCGGGATGTCAGAACATGATAACGATAAAATAAGAACAAAATAGGTAATGACGAGACCGGTATAGTGAGCATGAGAATGACTTAAGAGGATACCGATATATCTCACCTCAGGTTTTGTAAAGTATCACAAAACAAAGTGAATAGCATATGATAACTAAAGGTTCACTCGAATATCACTTGTGTGGATATGGGGGTCAACATGGATGTCCATGGTTCCAGTATTGATCATTGAACAGAAGAAAGTTTTGTTCATGTATATATTCCATCAAACCTACAGGGTCATACACTTAAGGGAATTACGATTTGTCGAGTTATAGCGGAGTGAGGAATATGATAAAATATTATTGGAATTGTTTCGAGAGAAACTATAAGCGTTTCGACGTTACCGGAAGTGTTTCAAAGATACCGAGTAATGATATATAGGATAGGGGGCTCCAATATCGATTGAGAAGCCCCTAGGATTTATTTAGATTTTATGGGCTAAAGAAAATATTAATTAAGGTAATAGGGGAGAGTTAATGGGCATATAGGCCCAATAAGGAGGTGGCACCCCATAGCTTGTTGGACGAGCTGGGGGGGGTAGTTGGATTTGGAGAGAGACTCCTCTCCTAGGCTGGCACACCAAGGGGAGTAGCCCTCCCCAAGTCGGTGCCCCTCCTCCCCTCCACATATATGTACTTGAGGGGCGCACCCTAGAGACACAAAAGTCCCTTTGTCTCAGACGTCTCGTCTTTAGTTCTCTCTCTCTCTCTCTCTCTCTCTCTCTCTCTCTCTCTCTCTCTCTCTCTCTCTCGTTCTAGTTCTTATCAAAATTTGTTCTAGACTAGATCTAGTTCTAGTTTTCTCTTCACTAATAGAGAAGCCCCTTGAGGTTCTCTTCTCCCTTCTCTAGTCCGGTGAGCAAAGCTCTGGACGACGCATCACTACCGGATCGTGACAGTCTACGTTTCGAGGGATTGTTGTGGACATTTCGAGGGACTTCAAGAATGATCTACACCAACTCTTCTTTCACTGGAACTCGAAGTTGAAAATGACCTGATCTAATCTTGTATTCATCTTCATAGTGATCCGAAATCTTGATCGTAGAGCAATTTTTTTGTTTTCTACTACGTTTGCCAACATTGTTTGCCTACAAATGAGCAAAAGAATCTAAAAGAAGCAGCTCAGACATTTGGTCGAATAGATAAGGGGTGAGGTGTACGTCTGGAGGAGCAGGACGTACTGGTGTGGCCGCCGTGTCCGAGGTAGCAAGGATGGTGGGGAGGAGTTTGGACGGCAAGGAGCTAGGGTGAGGTGGCAGAGGCAGAGTTGGGGAAGTAGTGCCGCGGACGAGGCGGAAGAGGGGAAGAAGACTGGTCAGGCGAGGGCTGGGGACGACTTTGAGAGATTTTGAATGGATCCGACCCGTCGAAGTCGACATACTAATGCGACCGGGCGTGTTCGGGTCATCCGTATCCGTCTCATATAAGGGGTGGATACAAGGGATGTCGGATAGCCCATATATATGAGATTGGTTTTAGAGGTCCAGTTACGCAATTTTCGATTCAGCGGTGTTCGGAATGTCTAGCCGGACGTTTAGAGGGGGAAATGGGGTCCAATTGTAGATGCTCCTGTTCCAGCCAAAACACCAATGGTAGGAGCTCATTCTGCTGTTGGGGTTTTGTGGGGTGTTATTCGTAAGGAAAAAAATAGTGTGCTACAGTAAAATAGTGTCGGCCTCCGAATACACCATTAACGCGTTATGTCGAGCTATAGCGTGTTATTAGTTGTACATTTATTTATTTGACAAGACTTTTCATTCCATCGGCCTTCTGATCGAACTTGATGGCACATGCGCGCGCACAAGTAGTTCTGCACGGCCGTTGCCTGAAGATTCTCGTGTGCGGCCGCCGCGCGCTCCCGCACACCATTAAATCATCACGATGATCGGTACGCACCATTAACCTTACTCACGCAATGCACTCCACTGCATTGCGTCGCACAGCATCGTCTCGTTGGTCGTAGCGCACATTCCCGCTATTCCACGCGCAGAGAATAACATAACCGCCTCGGCAACCACCGATGGGTACGCACCGTCAGACCAGCTCATCTCCAGCCGGTCACCCCTAACCCCACCCCACGTCGGCTTCCCTATATCAGCCAACACTACCCGTCCTGTACCGATCACACGCACTACCACCCCCCGCTCTCTCCTGCAACCTCCATTGTTCAGAGCAGCACCAGCCAGAGCCACAAGCAATGGCGGCGAGGAGCGGCATTGTGGTCGTCGCGGCGGTGCTCTTGGCCCTGGTGGCGGTGTCGCAGGCGCAGGCGCCTGGCCCCTCGGCGACGCCGGCCGGCCCGCCGAACGTGACGGCCATCCTGGTGAAGGGCGGGCAGTACACGACCTTCATGCGGCTGATGAAGGAGACGCAGCAGGACACGCAGCTCAACAGCCAGCTCAACAACTCCTTCAACGGCAACGGCTACACCGTGTTCGCGCCCACCGACAACGCCTTCAACAACCTCAAGCCCGGCACGCTCAACAGCCTCACTCAGCAGCAGCAGGTGTCGCTGGTCCAGGCCCACATCCTGCCCCAGTACTACACCATGGAGTCCTTCCAGACGGCCAGCAACCCCGTCCGCACCCAGGCCTCCGGCGAGAAGGAGCCCATCACGGTCAACATCGTCGCCACCAACAACCAGGTCAACGTCACCACCGGCCTCGTCGAGGTCGCCGTCAACAACGCTCTCAGCGCCGTCAAGCCGCTGGCCGTCTACTCGGTCGACAAGGTGCTCCTGCCCCAAGCGCTGTTCGGGGCCAAGGCGCCGGCGCCGGCGCCCGCCGCCCCCAAGGGGGCCAAGACCAAGAAGGGTGAAGCCGCCTCCGGGCCGGCCGGGTCAGACGACGACGCCGCGCCCACGGGCGCCGCGGGCGCCAGGGCCGTCGGTTGGGGCGTGGCTGGCATGGCCGCCCTTCTTGGCTACCTCTTGTGAGATGGGTAGCTTGGGATGATCGCACGACGACCGGGACGCCATGGCCATCAATCAATGTGCACAGACTCGATGGATTTCCTTGTCTTTGGTGTTTCTTTCCTTTCTTCCACCCTGTTCAAATTCCTTTGTTCCATTCTTGTTCTTGCCTTGTTGGCGGTTTGTTAAGATTGAGTTATGTGATTGAATTTATGTGTTTGAGGCAAGAATGTTAATAACGACGCAGTACATTTTGAGTACCTGGTAGTGCGATTGAAAGACATGGTCCCGTTGCGATTTGAGTGTGTGTCCTTTTTCATCAGATCATTGTGGTGCGCGGCAAAAGACTGTCGTCTGTCGGTGCTTTACTCACGTTTTTTTTTTCGAATCTACTCACGTTAGTTGAGCTGATAATAATCAGAGCTGGTACTAAATTAGGATAAGATTTTAGCTGCCCTATTGATTTGGACGTGTTCGCTGGTCAAAATGGGATGATAGTACACGTCCAGTTTTCGGTTTTGGATTTATCAAGCGATGGATGGGTAATCATGGAGTTGGTGAAAGTGTGGAACAGAGTGGCGGAGCAGGGACGGGCCAATGCACGAGCACGTGGTGCCAGGCTCGTCCGGTGATGAGTCGATTCTATTGCATAGTGGTCCTGCATTGTACGAGTACTATACACCCTATCCGCGTGCATGGAGCAGCAGCGATGCAACACATTTTATTTTGCTTCAGGTGAAGATGTTAGTCTGGAAACCTTCATTTTACTTCACAGCCAACTCATAGATGTGATAGGATGGCCTTCCCTTCATCGTTTTCATCGGAGACGGAGAGTGCTCTCAAGACGAGAACCATTAGCTTGTAGCCCTGTAACTCTGGTAGCTTCGTACTACGTATAGCAGTATCATACAGGGATTCATCGTTGTCGTATACGGATACGCACATCATGGAGTAGCGTGGCGGCACGTCGCTTTCAATTATCAATGGCCAGCTAGCGCTGCCGGTCTGGCATCCGTTTTATACAGATGACAATGGAGCTCGCTTGGCTGGTACGAGTTACTTTTGCAATCATGCTTTTATTCTACTCTTATCTATACATACAAGTAAGGAGTAGCTTTTGGCTGATTCGCAAGAGAAGATGACACACTAGCTAGCGCAGCTTAGACTACCCATTCACTCGTTTTGGGATGTGGGCCGTACGTGGTATTGTAGGGCTTGCAGGGTTCTGTACGTCTACACCGTACTAATGAGCTACTTATATAGTACCGAACTTGGTCTCGGACGGCCGTTTGTTTCTCACAGCGGGTCATCGCCCCTGCCGTTTACGACCGGCGGCACCGTTACACATGGTGGGAAGCGGCGCTTTGTTCGGTTCACCGGCGCCTGTCGTTTACTTAGCTACCCCGTACATACCTGCTCACTCGATTCCCCAAATTTGACTGAAGAACGCCAACCAAGGTGCAGATCTGATCGCCCTGCCTGTATTCCCCTGCCGCCGGTCGCCCTGCCTGTAGTCCCCTGCCCGGATTGCGGTAGGGTAGTGGTGACATACGTCGCCTGCCGCGGTCAGTTCGCCGGCGAGCGCTTCCCCAGTCGATGGCAACCGGGACGAGGTGGAATGCGATTTCTGCAGGTGGCAGGAAGCCTACGCAGAGTACCTGGCTTCGCTTGGACCGAGGACACCTCCGCTGGCGCAAATTGATCCAGGTCAGCAGCAAATCGCAGCACCAAATGAAGCTGGGCAGCTGCAGGAGGCAATGCTGGGCAGGCGCTGCAAAAGCGTTCAAAAATCAAACTATATGGGTACAGTGCTATATCCCGCCCATGGCAGCCTGATGGAGTGATCCAGAGGCTAGCTAGCGGCAGCAAGCATATATGCCTGGAGACTGTGAGCAGGTGGCAAAGATTGGCTAGCAGACTTGATGGTTGCTCACAGTAGAAGGGTAGTAACTACAGGCGTTGTTGGGCGGGCGCTCCAAAAGGATTCAAAAATCAAACTATACGTGCACAGTGCTGCGTCCGCGCCCATGCTTGGAGAGAAGAGAGGGTGTGTGCACTGTGCTGTCGGTCACATCTTTTTTTTTTTGACCCATGTCATGAACAGAGGACTCGTGAGTGTGTGATTCTCAGCAGTACCTTCTAAGGGTTAGCAGTTTTTTTATTGATTAGCATAAATAAGATTAATAGGAAGGAGATGTGACAGCAGCATGAAACCTATCTTTCAACAGTACACCCATTTAAGCAAGGGTATCAGGCAAACACAGTACAATTTTTAGGCCAGGCAAATGCAAGTGAGCATGCACGACACAAAGCACAAGGTAAAAATCAGATGCACTTGCGATGCTTGCATACACGCATCATGGGTTGCCATGGTTGAGACAAGTACAGATTACTAAGCTGATAATACACAATACACCTTCAGGAAAGTGGCATTGATCAACCAGAATACAGTAACAAACTGGGTGCTACTGACATGCTTTCGTGCTTGCATAGATTTATCACTGATCGATAGCAGGATCATGAGTTGTTTGCTCGGCAACATGTACCACAATCTTAGGATTGCTGCAGGTGTTCTTCCGACGACCTCCCACCCCGCAGATCGAGCATTTCGGCTCTCTCTTTTTCTTTTGAGGCGTGTCCCCTCTTTGTGGACAAGTTGTGCTTTTGTGACCAGGGGCACGGCATCTAGTGCGGAACCGTGTTCGTTGCAGGGCACTCGCAGCGGCATGTCCGTGCGTTTCCTTTTTTCGGTTTGCCCTGAAAATATGAATCCATTGCCAAATGTTATATTGCGTTTCGAGAAAGCAGATACAGTTTTTTGGGTAATGATTTTAATGTCAACTCACCGAGCATCCACAGACTATTTCTTGCATACATTTGGTTCTATCGAGTCTTGACGTTCAGCCTACTTTTTCCATATCTTATCACAAAGCCAATCTCCCACGAATATAGATTATAGAAGTCATATGCTTCTCCCAATGAATCAAAATTATATCCAACAGCTGGTACCACGACGATATCTGTTTTCTTCTCCGCATATCCTCTTAAGGTTTTTTCAAGGGCACATACTCTTCCAGCGCATGGTGTGCGCTCAATAGGGGCTCGCCCAATACGAATCCTGCATCATTATTTAACGGATCATTATTTGACTGAAAATGGGTGCCTGATTTGTACTGAAGAATGCAATGCTCACAAGCAACCAATATAGTAGCACTGCTTTAATCTTAAAGATTTCAATCATTCAGACATGGCTTACCACACTGTTTTCAGTGTTTATGACGATCCAAGACAAACTTACGTTTTGCTCATTTTCTCATCAGGATTTCATTGTTCATACACAAGCAACATGGAGGTGCAGGTTTACTTTCAGATTTCTAAAATTATTAAGAATGAAATGCAGCCGACTGTAAAAGACATCAGGCTTGATAAGCGACCAAAATGTAAAGCAGAGATTTACATCTGGAGATATAAATTTTTCAGACATATATAACCGTAATACATTCAGAGATGAGCATGGACAACTATGAATTGATGTTTTTTATATATATTTTTTGGTTTTTTCTGAAGAATTCAGTGCTGACACGCGAGCAGTATGCAAATCTGAAGAATTCAGAGCTGACAAGCGAGCAGTATGCAAATACACCTTGTGCTTCAGAGTTCTTTTTTTTACCAAATATGGCTTACATGAATATGTTCAGAGTTAAGCAGGATCGAAACCAAGCGAGGGTACCTTCTAGTCCAACCGGGGGCTTGAAGGTCATCTTTTCTTGTTGATTGCTGCGAATCGGCCGCCGACAAGCTCAGTGCTTCGCAGCCGTTATTGACGGCCAATTGGATTGACAGTGGGTCATCGCCAACATCTCCCATACTTGATTCAGCAGCCGACTGTGTGAGGCAAGTACCTGCCTCACCGGCCGGAGTTAAATCGTTGGTTTCAAGATCCGGCCAGGGGAACCTGTGAGAAGACCTGGCCATCCATTAGTTGTTCCTTGCGAAAGATTCAGAGATACTGCTTCAACGAAGATGAAGTAGCAACCATACCTGTCGACAGGATCTGTTAGGAACTCCAGCCCATTGCCGTTTTCTTCCGCCGCCGCCATGGACTCTGCTCTCTACTGATGGCGCCGCAGAGCACTCGTAATGAGGGAGCGGGGTGGGATCTTGGCTTCTGCTGGGCCTGCAAACGCATTTATTTTTTTCACCGCTATGTCTACACTGTTTTCTGGACGGAACTATTGTCCGAGTACGTCACGTACCGTGATCCATCAAATGTACCGATGGTACATTTTCACTCTCCGTCCGTTACCGCGCAACGTACGCGATCTGGCCCTATGTATCGACAGCAAGACTACATGCACGTATACGCGCTCAAGAGGCCCACCCACGCCGTCTTGCGCTATTGGTCCATCTTGCGGGAGCGCGCGCGCTCGAGCTCTCTATCGCCGCTCTCGGGAAATGGGTCCCCAATTTTGCTAAGTTCACTATAAAGCAATTTTCATTTCTAAGTGGACGGTCTTTGTACATTTTCATTTTCAGATAGATAGATAGATAGATAAGCAAATAGACATACATACGTTACTACAATCATACACATCCGGACATGTCCCCGAACAGTGTCAGCCGGCCCCTTAAAAGTCATGCTAGACAATCATACTCCTTATATCAAAAGTCTTCAATCCATGTAAGTCCATGCACGTCGATCATATATTCAGCACCAATTCAACAATTAAACAATGCAACAAAGCAAAATGAACCACAATTCAACATTAAAGCACGCCAAAATGAAATTCAACGTCCGGGCCACGCGCGGCCAACATGCTGAATCACTCATCGGGTGCCATTCGAGGCGCCTCTGCTATTGCGGCCGCCGCTCTCAACCCCTCGTACACCCTGTGCACATTGACCTCCTTCCTCCTCGCCTCAAGATTCTTCTTGCCTTCCGGGTCCAAGAGGTTTGTGCGGCCAACCTTATCCTCCTCCGTTTCTCGAGAAGTTCCAACATCTCCTTTTCAAGCTCTATTGTTCCAAAAGTCCTGCCTTCTCAAGTTATCATTTGACACACGCCTCTTGCTTTTCCAAGTCTATCTTCTGCCTCTCAATTTGCAACTTCTTGTTCAGCCCTCTAGGTCCCAGCCCATTCTATCGTTCTGCGCATCCAACATGAGTTTGTATCTCTCCTGCCTCGTCGAAAAAATGCTCGTCCATGTGGCAGACATTTTAGACATCGCGGCGTCACGAGCGGCCCTCTGCTTCTCCCACTTGCTTCCCATCACATGGTGGTTCTTTATTGGCACGATGGCTCGTCCATCCTCCCCTGACACTTCTTCCTCTTCGTCATCCAATCCAATAGATTGTTGGGATCTTGAGGAATCATTTTTCTTCAACCTCCTGTTGTCGTTCTTGAGGTCTGCCGGCGTCCTAGATCCGGGGTATCCAGCCCTGCCTGCTTGCGGCCCACCACGCGGCTTCATCGACGGCCTGGTACGGCCCAGCTTCAACATCAATAACACAAGACCCTCGCGAGGAGCCAAGCCTTGAGAGGCGGGCAACGCCAAGACCCCCGAAGGAATCGGCCTCCTCAGGCTGGCTCTTGAGGGGCGGAGAGTTCTATGCAATGTTACCAGGCGGGCGCAGAGCGCAGGTTTCCTCTTTGGTGCAAAGGAGGCAGGCCACATGCGCGGAGTCCCGAGGAACCAGCCAAAGGTTTCCATTCAGGTGCAACGAGACCAAGACCGCTAGGACGGCAGGACAGAGGTCATCGACGAGTCCACCGCAGCGTCACGACCAAAGGCTTTTCGCATGCAAAGACTACTTTTGTCAGGATAGACTGTACTACTTGTCCCCTTTCAAATCCGGCCGTTGTGGGATCCCTTCCCGCTCATATTTGGAAAGAGGACCAATGCCACTATAAATAGGACTAGCCACCACCATAGAAGGGGACGGGATCAAGACAAGTAGAGCTAGCATACACCACACCAGCTCAAGAACACCTCACCTCCTGAGGCTTGTTCGTCCACTGTACTAGCTCATCCTCAGCCCTTCGAGGCAATCCACCATAACGCTGGAGTAGGGTATTACACCAAAACCGTGGCCCGAACCAGGATAAATACTGCCGTGTCTCTTTGTCCCTTTGAGCTCGACGTGCTAGGCTTAGGAGGATCGCGAGTAGGCATGCTGTGTAGGTTGAGATCTCCGCACGCACCCCAGAATTCAAACCTCTCAGGGTTTTGCGGATCCCATAATCCGACAAGGTCATCCACAAGATTCTGCCACTTTGGTTTGCCATTCAATTTCATCCAACAATGTCTTAAACCGAATGGCTTCTTCTTGATTTTTTGGTACAAAGTGGTCACCAACCCCATCTGCCAAATAAGAAATTACATGTGAGATGCAACAAATAGAACTAGCAATGCAAATGATGACAAAATGAAGCAATTCAACATATGAGACAATTGACTCCAACCACGGAATCATAGTGACTGACAAACTTGTTCACGTTGTCTTGGATGATGGACCATCTATGTTGGAGAGAGGACACATTGTAGGTGGTATGGATAGGCTTCACATATTCCTTGTGTTCATTGTAGACTTATGGATCTTTTCCAACACTTGTTGCCCTTTTCTTGGTGCCGCATATCAGGTGCATGCTTGTGGTCAACCAATATTCAACCAACAAAACATCCTCATATGATGAGAATGTCAGACCTCTTGCCTTTGGGTATCTTCGCCATCCTCTTTTAGTAGTGCCCGATGTTCCCCCAACATCATACATAGGACAATGTATCCCCCCAAGTCATATTCCATAGGCTCTTCGCCCTCATTGCTCATTTCTGTCATGGATATAGTGATCCCAAATAAACTAATGGCATATGCAACAAATTGATCCAATGGTATAGCGAAAAACAAAGCAATACAATATGGAGCAAAAAATGTATCGTGTCCTGCTGTGACATTTTGTCAAACAAGACCTGGGAAGACCGGGCACCGGCATTGTGATACGTCTCCAACATATCTATAATTTTTTATTGTTTCATGCTATCGTAGTATCACTCTTATATGCTTTATATTGCATTTTATGTTATTTTTATGGACCAACTTATTAACTTAGATCCCAGTGCCAGTTCCTGTTTTTTGCATGTTTTTTGTTTCAAAGAAAAACCATGCCTACCGAAGTCCAAACATGATGAAACTTTACAGTGTTTTTACCTGAAATATAAGAGACCCTAGAAGCTTTGGGGGGAGAACCAAAGACACACGAGAGGGCCACAAGACCACAAGGCGCGTCCAAGGGGGTAGGCGCGACTATCAAGCTTTGTGGGCCCCTGATGCTCCATTTGCCCTAATTTCTGGCCTATAAATTCCCATATATTCCAAAACCCCCGGGGCGAGACCTGAAACAACTCTTCCACCTGAAAGCCTCTATTCTTTCGTGATCCAATCTGGAAGACTTCTTTTGCACTCTGGAGGAGGGGGAAACCATAGGGAGGCAGTCTTCATAACCCTTGCTCCCTCCACGATGATGTGTGATTAGTTCCTCCAGGACTTATGGGTTCAGTAGCTAGATGGCTTTCTCTCTCTCTCTCTCTTTTGATCTTTAATACGACAATCTCATCTGAGATCAATCCGATGTAATCTTTGTGGTGTGTTTAGTGGAATTTGATGAACTGTGGATTTATGATCAGATTATCCATTGAACTATTTGAGTCTCCTGAGAATTTTTGCTGCTTAATTTATTTACCAAAACCAAAAACCTAAAATACCTTGCTACAATTTATTTACCTTTATCTTATTTTGCACTTTTACTTATCTTTTATATCTATCACTATCAGATCTCATCCTTGCAAGTAACCGTTAAGGGATTGACAATCCCTTTATCGCGTTGGGTGCAAGTATTTGTTTTTTTTGTGTAGGTGTAATTATTATTGGAGACTTATATGTTGCTCCTCCTAGATTGATACCTTGGTTCTCAACTGAGGGAAATACTTATCTCTACTTAGCCGCATCACCCTTTCCTCTTCAAGGGAAAAACTAACGCAAGCTCAAGAAGTAGCAGGAAGAATTTCTGGTGCCGTTGCTGGGGAGGATCTACATCAAGCCTGTTGTGGTTTTAACATGGCAGATGCCCTCGTGAAAGGACTTAGGTGCGAGGCCATGGTACAGTTATTAGCTTAAAGGGGTTGACCAGGACAAAGGATACAAGTTTACCCAGGTTCGGCCCCTCATGGCGGAGGTAAAAGCCTACTCCTACTCTTGTTGTATTGCTTGAGTATCGATTACAAGGGAGCGGAATCGCTTAATCTAGCTCTCGATCAACTGTAACTTAACTTTACCTGTTGCAGGATCTCTCCTTTATATACACAGGTCGAGGCCTTGGGCTTACAAGAGTCCGGGTCAGGTCATAATTCATGACCGACCCTGGTTCTAAGGCGTCATGCCTTGCCAGGCAAGTCATCATTGGGCGGCTTACACCGTTGGGGGCTTGGGCCCCGTCCGGTTCACCATGTAAGTCACCCTTCGGGTCCCATGTCTTGGCATCTTAGGCCAGTCTAAGGCCTCCTTTGTAAGTCGCCAACAGCCTAACCCGACCCAATTAGGGCGGGTCTCACCGTGGGGTTATATCCCCAACATTAGGCTCTGATTGATTTGAACTGGTTCATGTCAATCTCCACTGTCTCTGGCTGGCGAGTCTTCTTTGATTCCTTCCAGCATTTAACCATGAATAGATCTTTATAACCCGCCATACGAGAAGATGACGTCATGTTAAATAAATTCAGAAAAACCTTTATGACGTCACAACGGATCTTTTGCATTAACCAATCATTCTGATAATCGAGGTGCCCCCTTTGTTGCGATAATCATGACGCCTCCTCAATCTTCACGCGGCTGTTTACTGTTCCTTCATTCCCTTATAAATAGGCATGGGGGGCTGCCCTTTTTCACTTTTACCCCTACTCCTTTCACTTTTTCATCGTGTCGTCCGTCGCAGTTGGAGCTCCACCGCCCCAGCCGAGCTTTGCCAGCAACTCCGTCGAGGCTGCTGCATCAACCTGTTGGAACCAGAGATCTGCGCAGTACTTCCTTTCTCCTCCAGCACCTTCAGGTTTTATTCTTCTCCTTTCTTAGATCCACATTAGGGCACTTGAGTTCATAGAGTTCATCAGCGTTCATCTGAGTTCATCCAACTTGCATATAGAATCCATATTTCAATCCAAAAATGCTATGAGAATAACGTGGTAGCGGTTTGGACTTCATCTTGTATTTAGGACAGATCCCTTTTTATTCAGAATCAATACACACTTTGCTTGTTCTTCCACTGCTATGTTTTAGGTTTAGTAATTATTCACCTTTTCTGAACTGTTGTAGATCCGTTTATATAGCTACAACTTGCGAAACCTACTCCATACTTAGCAAAATTTCCACCATCTCAGATCTATAAATAATTGACCCGCCCTTTACTTTTCAGGCGGCTTAACAATAAACTTGTAACCTACCAAAAATTCCAAAACTGCTTCTCTTAATTAATCAGCAAACACGCTGCCGACTCATATTTTCATAGTTTAACTCGCCATACTTCATTAACCTAATAATTACTCCACTCCATGACTAGGGCGGCTCATAATTCCTTAATAGCTCATGATTGTCGGATTACGGGATCCGCAAACCCTTGAAAGGTTTGAACTCTGGGGTGCATGCGGAGAGCTCAACCTACCCAGCCTGCCTACTCACAATTCTCCTAAGCCTAGCGCGACGAGCTTGAAGAGACAAAGAGACAAAACAATTTATCCTGGTTTGGGCCACCTTGCGGTGTAATACCCTACTCCAGCGTTTTGGTGGATTTCCTCGAAGGGCTGAGGATGAACTAGTACAGTGGATGAACTGTCCTCAGGAGGTGAGGTGTTCTTGAGCTCAAGAGAGCTGGTGAGGTGGTCGGATGAGAATGGATCCGTCCCCCCTATGGTGTGGCTAAGTCCTATTTATAGTGGCCTTGGTCCTCTTCCCAAATGTTGGCGGGAAGGGATTCCACAACGACCGGATTTGAAAAGGGACAAGTAGTACAGCTTATCCTGACAAAAGAGGTCTTCGCCAGTGAAAAGCCCCTGGTTGTGACGCTGCGGTGGGCTCGGTGATGACCTCCGTCCTGCCGTCCTGGTGGTCTCGGTCTTGTTGCACCAGAATGGAAACCTTTGGCTGATTCCTCAGGACTCCACGCCTGTGGCTTGCCTCCCTTGCATCGAAGAGGAAACTGGCGCTCTGCGCCCGCTGGCGCCCGCCTGGCGCCCGCCTGGCCTTGGTCGTCATGGCTCACATCAGCTGAGCCTCGTGAGGTGCACCTTGTATAGAACTCTCCGCCCCTCGGGAGCCAGCTTGAAGAGGCTGATCCCCTCGGGGGTCTTGGCGTCGTCTGCCTGGTGAGGCTTGGCCCCTCGCGAGGGTCTTGAGCCATTGACGTCGAAGCAGGGCCATACCAGGCCATCGGTGGAGCCACATGGTGGGTCGTAGGCTGGCAAGTCTGAATATCCCCATATTCAGAACGCCGACAGTAGCCCCCGAGCCCAAGGCGCACTCGTACTTGGCTTCCAGGAGAAGCCAAAGGGCAAGTGCGGAGCACTGCGGGCCCTAAATGCCCGTGGCCTTGATGACGCGTCGCGATTGATGGCACGTGGGCGCCTCCACTTCCCCACGCTGCCTCGGCAAATGTTCGACTTGACGTAATGATGCGGCATGCAGAAGATCATCATGGCGCGAGGTCGTGGAGACTGGCGGTTGGCCTTCCTTGGCTATAAACGTGGGGGAGGGGCAGAGCCCCCCGCTCATCTTTCCTTTGTCTTCCTGCTGCCCGCTTCTTCTCCTTCTTCATCTTGCTTCCATGGTGCCGATCAGGAGGTTCTTGGCAGCCGATAAGGGGAAGGCCCCTAGGGTGGGGCCTGATCCTCTCCCACCGAAGAAGCGACTCCACCTCCCTCATGACGCGAGCGTGGGGCGAGAGGTGGCCAGGCCCTAGCAATCGAGGCCTCCGCCTGGCTTCCCTCTCCCCCTGTACTCCCGTGCCTAGGATGAGGACGTGCGCCATCGAGCGGCCCCCAACAATGGAGGATGGCCCGCCATTGCCTTGCTGACCATGCCACAGACTCACGCCGTGGGCAGCTCGTGCGAGTTCGTGGTGTGGGCGGCGATGCCTCCCGATACCTGGATCCGGCTCCCGAGGTTCTTCTCTAGTGAGCTGCCTCTAAGAGAGCTGCTTGAGCTGTGGCTGCAGCACGCCGGATACTGCAGCTTGGCCACCGGAGCTGAGGTCGAGGTGGTGCCCCCGGAGACGTCTTCATGACCCGCGGATGGGGTGAGGTCGCCCGGGCCTGCCGCGCAGAGGGATCCCTCCCGATTCACTTCGAGTATGATGGCACGGCTACCTTGTTATTCAAGGTCTTCAACAAGGAGTGCGAACGACTGGAGTGCTGCCTCGGAGGAAGCAGCCCGCGGGGTGCAGCCATGAGTGCTGGACCTGCTTCTGTCCCCCTTGGCGCCTCCTCCAGCAGCAGTGACGACTCCTGGGAATCCAGTGACTCTCCTGAGCCCAGTGAGTCTCCGGAGTCTAGCGACGATAGCTACGTGCTGCGAGCTCCTGCCGTGGTCGGGCGCAGCAGCGGCTGCCGCCCGGCATCGTCGGTGACGCTCAACGACTTAGTAGTATCCTTCCTTCCTTTGCTTTCCCTTTGCGGAATAAAAACCAGCCCCCGTGGGGTTTGTAAGGATTGGAGTATATTTAGTACCAGCGTTGCTTTCTTTGATTCTGTGATGAATTCGTATCCCAGTCCGGCACGATTCCTTCCTTTTCTTTTCCCTAGATGGCGCGACGCTCTACGCTGACGGGACCCAGTCCTCAGGCAGGCTTCAGCCGTCGCTAGTATGCCAGGTCGCGATGCTATGGTCAAGGCTAGGAGGTGAGCTGCCCGAGGTCTGGTGAGAGCTCATGAGATGCGATGCTCACGAGGTCCCCTTGGCGTGCAAGCATCCGCCCAGAGAATCGAAAAGGGTAGTGAAACCGTCGGAGTGGGACTGCGAGGTTGGGCATGCAGGGAGCGAGACCGGTGCCACAGCGAATGCGACTTATCTTTTGGTAGTCCTGATCCGTCGGGAGGAGGGTGCCTGCTCTTGCGTCTGTGGTGGTATCATCGGGCACGGCCCGAAATGACCACCCTCTTGCCTCGCTTGCCCAGGTGCTCTACGTCCTCGGGTCTTGGCCCTCGAGCAAGCTCAGGCGCCGCTGGTATGCCAGGTCGCGGTGCCATGGTCAAAGCCAGGGGTGAGGGCTGGAGAGCCAGTAGGAGCTCCCGAGACGCAATGCTCGGGACCTTCCCCTTTAATGTGCAAGCGACTCGCGAGACAGGATGGCGGTCATCCAAACCGACCCGTGAATCATCATCAGGTGAACCTGCAGGTTAGATGACAGGAGAGGCCGAGAACTCCTGCAGAGCGGGCTGCTAGCCCAGGGCCCTGGGCACCAGACAAAGGCACCGAGGACCTGGTGAGCTGGTGTCCGCGAGGCGGGTCGCGAGCCAGAGCTCGATCCTCGGGTTTGTCAGCATTGCAGGGACGGACCCGAGCACAAGTGTCATGCCGATGTGAGTAGCCATGCAGCAAGGCGAGCGAGGGACAAGCCAACAAATATAGGGAGACTGCGAGGCATAAGGCTCGAGGACGGAGGGTGACGATCATAGGTAAACTCATAGAAGACAGTTAGACAATCCAGGTGAATGCAAAATGATACATGCCGCAGGGACGAACCCACACGGCCTGGGGATGATGCAGCCCGAGGGGCACCCCCAAACTGAACGAACTAGAGAGATGTCACCTGGTGCCGTTGCTGAAGAGGTGTTGGGGTAGCGAAAGACGCGCGCTGCCAGAGTTGTTCCTCATGAGCCGCCCTGGCGCCGAGCCTCTGGAGGCCCAGAGGGACCGGGAGGCTCCTGGGGGTGCTCCTCCATCTCCGCCAGGATTGCCCAGTGCCTGGCCTCGCGAGCCGCCTGGGCATCCCTTGTGCAGTGTTTGGAACACCACGGCCGCGCCTGGTATGCCGAAAGGCATGCAGACGTAGCTGTGGGGTGGACCCTCGCATCGACCGACACGAGAGGACCAGAAGAGTTGCCGAGATGCGGCTCTGTTGAGCCTGGGGATGTCGATGCAGACGCAGAACTCCTTACCCTCGCCAGGGCAGTGAGCCGTGCCTCGCGGTAGGCGGCGATCGCCTTGAAGAACCCTTGCCTCTTGAATCTCCTCGATTGCCTTGCTGATGAACTCCTGAACGCCTGGCGCCTCCCGCGTGACGCCTTCTCTTGGGAAGCATGCTCTGAAGCGCTCCTCCACATGGTGACCGAGCGCCTCCCTCGTGACCCTAGCTAGGTCTGAGGCCCTCCCGAGGAGAGCCCCCGAGCCCAGCCTGAGAGGGGCGCTGGGTGCGCCTTCCTATGCAATGGGTGATGGTGCCCCGTCCGGGGACGCGAGGCTAAGCGCGGCGTCCTTGAGCGATGCTTCCTCATGAGATCCATGACCCAGCTGCTGCTTCTTCATCTTGGGGGCGACCTCAGGAGAGAGGTCACCGCCCTCATCTTCAGGGTTCTCGACTGCTGCAGCTTGGAAGGCGCGCTCTAGGGAGCACATCACGTCCTTTTCCTGGAATGCGACCGTGATGACGTCGCTGCTTCCTGGCATCTTGAGGACGTTGTAGTCGTGGTGCGTTGCTGCCATAAACTTGGCCAGTGCTGGGTACCCTAGGATGGCGTTGTAGGGCAGGCGAATGTCGGCAACGTCGAAGTCGATGAGCACGGTGTGGTAGTTGTTGCGTTTGCCGAAGGTGACAGGGAGGTGGACCTGCCCTACCGGGTGTGTGGAACCATCAGTCACTCCTGAAAATGGCCTGGTTGGCTGAAGCTGGTAGTACGACACTTGGAGTCTGTCGAATGTTTGAACGGATAGGACATTGAGCCCCGCTCCACCATCGATGAGAGTCTTGGTGACGAACACGTTGCTGATGACGGGAGAGCAGAGCATGGGGAGCGCGCCGGCAGTGGCCGCGCACTTGAGTTGGTCTGAGGAGCTGAAGGTGATGGCACACTTTGACCACCTGAGAGGGCGAGTTGCTTCGGGCTTGGGGAGCGCTGTGTTCACCTCGCGCGCGAACTGCTTGAAGATGCGGTGAGAAGCTGGGGCCTGTGAGCCGCCCAGGATGCAGGCGATGGCTCGAGGCTCTTGAAAGCCCCCAGCTCCCTCGTCCTGGTGGTGATCTTCATTCCTTCTTGGTGGTGGAGGCAGTGGAGGTAGACCGGCATTGCCCTGAGGGCGCTCCTGATGAGGCTGCTCCCTCCAAGCGCCCTGATACGTCTCCAACATATCTATAATTTTTGATTTCTCCATGCTACTTTATCTACTGTTTTGGACTATATTGGCTTTATTTTCCACTTTTATATTACTTTTGGGACTAACCTATTAACTGGAGGCCCAGCCCAGAATTGCTGTTTTTTGCCTATTTCAGTGTTTCGAAGAAACGGAATATCAAACGGAGTCCAAACAGAATGAAACCTTCGGGAACGTGATTTCCAACCGAACATGATCCAGGAGACTTGGACCCTACTCCAAGAAGTGCCAGAGGCGGTCACGAGGGTGGAGGGCGCCCCCCTGGGCGCGCCCCCTACCTCGTGGCCCCCCTAAAGCTCCATCGACGTACTCCTTCCTCCTATATATACCTACGTATCCTCAAACGATCAGAACAGGAGCCAAAAACCCAATTCCACCGCCGCAACCTTCTGTATCCACGAGATCCCATCTTGGGGCCTGTTCCGGAGCTCCGCCGGAGGGGGCATCCACCATGGAGGGCTTCTACATCAACACCATAGCCTCTCCGATGAAGTGTGAGTAGTTTACTTCAGACCTTCGGGTCCATAGCTAGTAGCTAGATGACTTCTTCTCTCTTTTTAGATCTCAATACAATGTTCTCCCCCTCTCTCGTGGAGATCTATTCGATGTAATCTTCTTTTTGCAGTGTGTTTGTTGAGACCGATGAATTGTGGGTTTATGGAAAATATTTGATTGTTCTCTGAGTTCTTTTATGTATGATTGAGTTATCTTTGCAAGTCTCTTCGAATTATCCTTTTTGGTTTGGCCAACTAGATTGGTAGTTCTAGCAATGGGAGAAGTGCTTAGCTTTGGGTTCAATCTTGCGGTGTCCTTACCCAGTGGCAGAAACGGTTGCAAGGCACGTATTGTATTGTTGCCATCGAGGATAACAAGATGGGGTTTTATCATATTGCATGAATTTATCCCTCTACATCATGTCATCTTGCTTAAGGCATTACTCTGTTTTTAACTTAACACTCTAGATGCATGCTGGATAGCGGTCGATGAGTGGAGTAATAGTAGTAGATGCAGAATCATTTCGATCTACTTGTTTTGGACGTGATGCCTATATACATGATCATTGCCTAGATATACTCATAACTATGCTCAATTCTGTCAATTGCTCAACAGTAATTTGTTCACCCACCGTAGAATATCTATGCTCTTGAGAGAAGCCACTAGTGAAACCTATGGCCCCCGGGTCTATTCTCATCATATCAATCTCTATCACTTTATTTACTTGCTTTGTTTTTACTTTGCCTTTTACTTTTTACTTTGCATCTATCTATCAAAAATACCAAAAAATATTATTTATCATCTCTATCAGATCTCACTATCGTAAGTGACCGTCAAGGGATTGACAACCCCTAATCGCGTTGGTTGCGAGTTGCTATCATTTTGTGTAGGTACGAGGGACTTGTGCGTGGTCTCCTACTGGATTGATACCTTGGTTCTCAAAAACTAAGGGAAATACTTACGCTACTTTGCTGCATCATCCTCTCCTCTTCGGGGAAATCCAACACAGTGCTCAAGAGGTAGCAAGAAGAATTTTTGGCGCCGTTGCCGGGGAGGCTAACGCAAGCAAGTCAACCATACCAAGTACCCATCGCAATCCCTATCTCTTGCATTACATTATTTGCCATTTGCCTCTCGTTTTCCTCTCCCCCACTTCACCCTTGCCGTTTTGTTCGCCCTCTCTTTCCCAATCTCCTCCTCTCTTTCCCGTTTTCCTTTTTCCCGTTGCCTTTCTGTTTGCTTGTGTGTTGGATTAATTGTTTCCATGGCGCAAGATAATACCAAATTGTGTGATTTCTCGAATACCAATAATAATGATTTCCTTAGTACTCCAATTGCTCCTCTTAATAATGATGAGTCTTGTGAAATCAATACCGCTTTGTTGAATCTTGTTATGAAAGATCAATTCGCCGGCCTTCCTAGTGAAGATGCCGCTACTCATCTAAATAATTTTGTTGATTTGTGTGATATGCAAAAGAAGAAAGATACGGATAACAATATTGTCAAATTGAATTATTCCCGTTTTCACTTAGAGATCATGCTAAAGTTTGGTTTTCATCTTTGCCTAAAAATAGTATTGATTCTTGGAACAAGTGCAAAGATGCTTTTATCTCTAAGTATTTTCCTCCCGCTAAGATTATCACTCTTAGGAACGATATCATGAATTTTAAACAACTTGATCATGAGCATGTTGCCCAATCTTGGGAAAGAATGAAATTAATGCTTCGCAATTGCCCTACTCATGGTTTGAATTTATGGATGATCATACAAATTTTTTTATGCCGGATTGAATTTTGCTTCTAGAAATCTTTTAGATTTGGCCGCGGGAGGCACGTTTATGTAAATTACGTTAGGAGATGCTACAAAATTGCTTGATAATATTATGGCTAATTATTCTCAATGGCACACCGAAAGATCTTCTAGTAAAAAAGTGCATGCTATAGAAGAAATCAATGTTTTGAGTGAAAAGATGGATGAACTTATGAAGATGTTTGCTCCTAAAAATACTCCTCTTGATCCCAATGATATGCCTTTATCTACTTTGCTTGAGAATACTAATGAATAAATGGATGTGAATTTTGTTGGTAGGAATAGTTTTGGAAACGACGCGTATAGAGGGAATTTTAATTGGCCTTATCCTAGTAATCCTTCTAATAATTATGGAAATTCCTACAACGACTCTTATGGAAATTTTAATAAGATGCCCTCTGAATTTGAGAGTAGTGTTAAAGAGTTTATGAATTCACAAAAGAATTTTAATGCTTTGCTTGAAGAGAAATTGCTTAAAGTTGATGATTTGGCTAGGAACTTTGATAGAATTTCTCTTGAAATTGATTCTTTAAAGCTTAGATCTATTCCTCCTAAGCATGATATCAATGAGTCTCTCAAAGCCATGAGAATTTCCATTGATAAGTGCAAGGAAAGAACCGCTAGGATGCGTGCTTCCAAAGATGCCTTTATTAAAGCGTGTTCTTCCAATTCCTATGAAAATCAAGATGAAGATCTAAAAGTTATTGATGTGTCCCCCATTAAATCTTTGTTTTGCAATATGAATCTTGATGAATCTGAATATGATCTTCCTTTACCTAGAAGGCATTCTAAGAATTCGGAGTTTCTAGATCTTGATGATGAATTTGATGATAGTGGGATTGAAATAAATAAAAACCGTGATGTTGATAAACGCACTATTTTGGATCTCAAGGAATTTAATTATGAAAATTTCTCTTTGATTGGTTGTATTTCCTTGTTGCAATCCGTGCTAGATTCTCCTCATGCTTATAGTCAAAATAAGGCCTTTACCGAACACATTGTTGATGCTTTGATGCAATATTATGAAGAAAAACTTGAGTTGAAAGTTTCTATCCCTAGAAAACTCTATGATGAGTGGGAACCTACTACTAAAATTAAACTCAAAGATTATGAGTTTCATGCTTTGTGTGATTTGGGTTCTAGTGTCTCTACTATTCCCAAAACTTTATGTGATTTGCTAGATTTCTGTGATTTTGATGATTGCTCTCTAAACTTGCATCTTGCGGATTCCACTATTAAAAAATGTATGGGAAGAATTAGTTATGTGCTTATTGTTGCAAATAGAAATTATGTGCCCGTAGATTTTATCGTTCTTGATATAGATTGCAATCCTTCATGTCCTATTATTCTTGGTAGACCTTTCCTTAGAACGATTGGTGCAATTATTGATATGAAGGAAGGGAATATTAGATTCCAATTTCCCTTGAAGAAGGGCATGGAACACTTCCCCAGAAAGAAAATAAAATTACCATACAAATCTATCATGGGAGCCACTTATGGATTGCCTACCAAAGATGGCAATACCTAGATCTATCCTTGCTTTTATGCCTAGCTAGGGGCGTTAAACGATAGCGCTTGTTGGGAGGCAACCCAATTTTATTTTGTGTTTTTTGTTTTTGCTCCTGTTTAGGAATAAATAATCCATCTACCTTCTGTTTGAATGTGGTTTTATCTTTTAATTAGTGTTTGTGCCAAGTAGAACGTATAGGATAACCTACGATGATAGTTGATTTGATTCTGCTGAAAAACAGAAACTTTGCGCGCACGAATATAATTCTGTTAAATCACAGGAACGTGCTTTTGTGTTGATTCTTTTTGCTTATGTTCAATAAACAAATTTTACAGGACTTCCTATTTTGGTAGAATTTTTTGGGTTCCAGAAGTTTGCGTTAGTTACAAATTGCTACAGACTGTTCTGTTTTTGACAGATTCTGTTTTACGTGTGGTGTTTGCTTATTTTGATGAATTTATGGCTAGTAAAATAGTTTATAATCCATAGAGAAGTTGTAATACAATAGGTTTAACACCAATATAAATAAAGAATAAGTTCATTACAGTACCTTGAAGTAGTCTTTTGTTTTCTTTCTCTAACGGAGCTCACGAGATTTCTGTTGAGTTTTGTGTTGTGAAGTTTTCAAGTTTTGGGTGAATTCTTTTGATGGATTATGGAGCAAGGAGTGGTAAGAGCCTAAGCTTGGGGATGACCATGGCACCCCCAAGATAGTCCAAGTACACCAAAAAGTCAAAGCTTGGGGATGCCCCGGAAGGCATCCCCTCTTTTGTCCACTTCCATCGGTAATTTACTTGGAGCTATATTTTTATTCACCACATGATATGTGTTTTCCTTGGAGCATCTTGTATTATTTGCGTCTTTTCTTGTTAGTTTACCACAATCATCCTTTCTGTACAGACCTTTTGAGAGAGCCATACATGATTTGGAATTTGTTAGAATACTCTATGTGCTTCACTTATATCTTTTGAGCTTGATAGTTTTGCTCATAGTGCTTCACTTATATCTTTTGAGCGTGATAATTTTTGCTCTAGTGCTTCACTTATATCTTTTAGAGCACGATGGTGGATTTGTTTTAAAGAAACTATTGATCTCTCATGCTTCACTTAGATTATTTTGAGAGTCATTAATAGTATGGTAATTTTGCTTAATGTTAATATACTTAGTGTTCAAGATATGTGAAACTTTCTTTTGAGTGAATTGAATACTAAGATAAGTTTGGTGCTTGATAATTGTTTTGAGATATGGAGGTGATAATATCAAAGTCGTGCTAGTTGATAATTGTGAATTTGAGAAATACTTGTGTTGAAGTTTGCAAGTCCCGTAGCATGCACGTATGGTTAAAGTTGTGTAACAAATTTGAAACATGAAGTGTACGTGGCTTGTGCATCATTATGAGTGGCGGTCGGGGACGAGCGATGGTCTTTTCCTACCAATCAATCCCCCTAGGAGCATGCGCATAGTACTTGATTTTTGATGGCTTCTAAATTTTTGCAATAAGTATATGAGTTCTTTTGACTAATGTTGAGTCCATGGATTATACGCACTCTCACCTTTCTACCTTTGCTAGCCTATTCGGTACCGTGCATTGCCCTTTCTCACCTTGAGAGTTGGTGCAAACTTCGCCGGTGCATCCAAACCCCGTGATACGATACTCTCTATCACACATAAACCTCCTTATATCTTCCTCAAAACAGCCACCATACCTACCTATCATGGCATTTCCATAGCCATTCTGAGATATATTGCCAAGCAACTTCCATCATCATTATTATGACATACATTACTTTTTTCATATTGCCATTGCATGATCATGTAGTTGACATCGTACTTGTGGCAAAGCCACCATGCATTATTTTCCATACATGTCACTCTTGATTCATTGCACCATCCCGGTACACCTCCAGAGGCATTCATATAGAGTCATATTTTGTTCTAAGTTTCGAGTTGTAATTGTTGAGTTGTAAGAAAAATAAAAGTGTGATGATCATCATTATTAGAGCATTGTCCCAAGTGAGGAAAGGATGATGGAGACTATGATTCCCCCATAAGTCGGGATGAGACTCCGGACGAAAAAAAAGGAAAAAGCAAGGCCCAAAAAAAAGGAAGGCCCAAAAAAAATGAGAGAAAAAGAGAGAAGGAACAATGCTACTATCCTTTTACCACACTTGTGCTTCAAAGTAGCACCAAGATCTTCATGATAGAGAGTCTCTCATTTTGTCACTTTCATATACTAGTGGGAATTTTTCATTATAGAACTTGGCTTGTATATTCCAACGATGGGCTTCCTCAAAATGCCCTAGGTCTTCGTGAGCAAGCAAGTTGGATGCACACCCACTTAGTTTCTTTTGTAGAGCTTTCATATACTTATAGCTCTAGTGCATCCGTTGCATGGCAATCCCTACTCCTCATGTTGACATCAATTGATGGGCATCTCCATAGCCCGTTGATTAGCCTCGTCAGTGTGAGACTTTATCCTCTTTTGTCTTCTCCACCCAATCCCATCATCATATTCTATTCCACCCATAGTGCTATATCCATGGCTCGCGCTCATGTATTGCGTGAAGGTTGAAAAAGTTTGAGATTATTTGAGTATGAAACAATTGCTTGGCTTGTCTCGGGGGTATAGAAGTTGGGAACATCTTTGTGTGATGAAAATGAAGCATAGCCTAACTATATGATTTTGTAGGGATGAACTTTCTTTTGCCATGTTATTTTGAGAAGACATGATTGCTTTGATTAGTATGCTTGAAGTATTATTATTTTTGTGTCAATATGAACTTTTGTCTTGAATCTTTCGGATCTGAATATTCATATCACAAGTAAGAAGATTTATATTGAAATTATGCCAAAGTATCACTCCGCATCAAAAATTCTTTTTTATCATTTACCTACTCGAGGACGAGCAGGAATTAAGCTTGGGGATGCCTGATACGTCTCTAACGTATCTATAATTTTTGATTGCTCCATGCTACATTATCTACTGTTTTGGACTATATTGGGCTTTATTTTCCACTTTTATATTACTTTTGGGACTAACCTATTAACCGGAGGCCCAACCCAGAATTGCTGTTTTTTGCCTATTCCAGTGTTTCGAAGAAACGATATATCAAACGGAGTCCAAACGGAATGAAACCTTTGGGAACGTGATTTTCCAACTGAACGTGATCCAAGAAACTTGGACCCTAATCCAAGAAGTGCCAGAGGTAGTCACGAGGGTGGAGGGCGCGCCCCCCTGGGCACGCCCCCTACCTCGTGGGCCCCCTAACGCTCCACCGACGTACTCCTTCCTCCTATATATACCTACGTATCCCCAAACGATCAGAATAGGAGCCAAAAACCTAATTCCACCGCCGCAACCTTCTGTATCCACGAGATCCCATCTTGGGGCCTGTTTCGGAGCTCCGCCGGAGGGGGCATCCACCACGGAGGGTTTCTACATCAACACCATAGCCCCTCCGATGAAGTGTGAGTAGTTTACTTCAGACCTTCAGGTCCATAGCTAGTAGCTAGATGGCTTCTTCTCTCTTTTTGGATCTCAATACAATGTTCTCCCCTCTCTCGTGGAGATCTATTCGATGTAATCTTATTTTTGCGGTGTGTTTGTTGAGACCGATGAATTGTGGGTTTATGATCTAGTATTATCTATGGAAAATATTTGATTCTTCTCTGAATTCTTTTATGTATGATTGAGTTATCTTTGCAAGTCTCTTCGAATTATCCTTTTTGGTTTGGCCAACTAGATTGGTAGTTCTTGCAATGGGAGAAGTGCTTAGCTTTGGGTTCAATCTTGCGGTGTCCTTACCCAGTGACAGAAAGGGTTGCAAGGCACGTATTGTATTGTTGCCATCGAGGATAACAAGATGTTTTTTTATCATATTGCATGAATTTATGCCTCTACATCATGTCATCTTGCTTAAGGTGTTACTCTATTTTTAACTTAATACTCTAGATGCATGCTGGATAGCGGTCGATGAGTGGAGTAATAGTAGTAGATGCAGAATCGTTTCGATCTACTTGTTTTGGACGTGATGCCTATATACATGATCATTGCCTAGATATACTCATAACTATGCTCAATTCTGTCAATTGCTCAACAGTAATTTGTTCACCCACCGTAGAATATCTATGCACTTGAGAGAAGCCACTAGTGAAACCTATGGCCCCGGGTCTATTCTCATCATATCAATCTCTATCACTTTATTTACTTGCTTTGTTTTTACTTTGCCTTTTACTTTTTACTTTGCATCTATCTATCAAAAATACCAAAAAATATTATTTATCATCTCTATCGGATCTCACTATCGTAAGTGACCGTGAAGGGATTGACAACCCCTAATCGCGTTGGTTGCGAGTTGCTATCGTTTTGTGTAGGTACGAGGGACTTGTGCGTGGTCTCCTACTGGATTGATACCTTGGTTCTCAAAAACTGAGGGAAATACTTATGCTACTTTGCTACATCATCCTCTCCTCTCCGGGGAAATCCAACGCAGTGCTCAAGAGGTAGCACGCCCTCGCGAGGTTGGCCCTGCCAACGGTGTCGGTGTACTAAAGTAGGGGTACCTTAGTATCCCGAACTTGTGCACGGGCAGTCGCAGCGCCCCGCGGCAAGGCTTGCCGGGTGACCGCCAAGATCCTCCGTGGCTCCTATTGGATCCATTCAAGAACAAAGTGTTTTAACCAAGAAGACAAGGCCCCGGCAAGAGGATCTTGCCGGGAAGGACAAGGCGCCGGCGAGAGGAGCTTGCTGGGAAGGCCAACCTATGCATTTCAAGGAACTTGTCGTGACGCACCGCGCGTCCCGGCAAGACCCGGCGAGCGACAAGCTTCCGGGCGCGGCATGACAACGACCGCGGCAAGGCGCTTACCGCGGTGAAGCCACCACTCTGTGCCTACGCTCCAGCACATCCTTCGACGTGTCGCCAGAAGACCATTCCAGGCGCACGTGGCGAGAGGCTGTGTAGCCAAGCAGTGCGAGGTGGCGAGCGAAGATGACGAGATGGCCATCGTGGCAAGCGGTGGCGCCCCTAACGGTCGCTTTTCTGCACTGTTTGGGCCACGCGGACGGGCATTAAATGCTCTTGTCCCCTGCCGTCAGAGTTAGGTAGGATGCACTGTAGAGGCAGTTGTACCAACCACACCTTTTACATTTGTACCCTTGCACGTGTTGCCACCTGTCGGTGACCCCTTGAGCATATAAAAGGAGGCCCATGCGCAACATAGAAGGGGTTCGACTCATTCGAAACCAGAACACTCCCACGCTCTCGAGCAAGAGCATAATACAATCACAAAGCAGCAGTAGGAGTATTATCTCTCCGGAGAGCTCCGAAGCTGGGTAAAATCGCTCGTGTGTTCCGCCTCGATCCGCTCTTCGTGCGATCTCCGCCCCTCGCCGGACCGAAAGGGACCCCGGTCCCATAGGTGTTCGTTTCCCACGACATCTTTGGCGCGCCAGGTAGGGGCTGTCGAAGTTGTGTGAACCCGATCCGGCGTTCACGCGTGCCAGATCTTTATCATCTTCATCAACATGCCACCAAAGAAGAAGGCTTCAGAGGTGGCTGCTCCGTCCGCGTTGATCCCACCGCCACCGGAGCAAACGGGTGGTGGGGTAGACGCCGGCGGAGGAACAGGCGCCGACAAGGGAGCTCACGCTGCCGCCAGGTCCAAGGACAAGGCCGCGCAAACCTCGGCGTCCGTACACGCACCGCGCCTATCTCAGGAGGCGCGAGACCGACAGTGTCATGGTACTCGCAGTACCATACGCTCGTTGGATCAAGGTCGAGCTGGTGGATCTCGGGATGCTCAAGACCAACACGCACGCCAGCCTGCTGGCATGAGCAAGACACGGTCGCCTGGACGGGTTCCTGCTCCTTCTAACATAGTTAGAAGTCCGAGCATATCCCGCTCCTCGCACCGTTCGCCACCGCCACCAAAGACTCCAGAAGAAGCGTTGGCTCGAGCCCAACTGCTCCTGGATTACCCTCCAACGGCGAACAAGATCGACGATTGGAGGGCCACCATTCAGAGCCTCATCAGCTTCGCCAACGGCGACACTCCACGGCAGCCGAATGCATCGCAGCCGCAGCAAGATTGCCGGACGCGAGCCGATGGCGACAAGATTGGTGGAGGTGCAACCACCGTGCACTCTCCACCCCGAAGGCCAAGATCGCCGACTAGCTGAGTCAACCTCGACACTGACTCCACAGCGTCATTAGATCCTCGAGCTCGCCGCGATCAGCGCCAAGTTCTTCAAGAGCGACAGCAAGAAGACGCTCGTACACGCATCGAGCGTCGAAGAGAAGCGCGGCGTCAATCAGACCAGCGCGCTGGGCCCACTGTCGACATGCATGCGCCAGGGGAACCAGGCGACTTGCCGTACGTGGTAGGTTGCCCTGCATTCACTCGTGAGCTGCGGCAAGTCCAGTGGCCCAGTACAAAGAACTTCATGCCTGACGTACGAGAGAAGTACGACGGCAGGTTGCATCCGTTGAAGTTCCTCAGCATCTACACCATCGCGGTGCAAGCTGCCGGGGGGCGCGACGACAAGATCCTTGCCAACTACTTCCCACTGGTGCTCAAGCCTAATGTCAGATCCTGGCTCATGCACTTGCCGGACAACTCCATATCCTCATGGGCGGATCTGTGCCATCAGTTTGTCGGCGCCTTTCCGGGCGGCCACAAGCCTCATGGCCAAGAGAGTGATCTGCATCTGCTCGCCCAAAAGGAAGGAGAGCCCCTGCGCAAGTATATTCAAAGATTCAACCAAGTGCAGCGCAACATCCCAGATGTCCACCCTGCCGCGGTCATCAGCGCGTTCCATCAGAACGTGCGAAACCGCAGGATGCGGGAGGAGATGGCGATGTGCAAGATTAGAGACGTCAGTGAGCTCTACGCCATGGCCGACAAGTGTGCATGTGCTGAGGAAGGGAGGAAAATCCCCGGAGAGAACACAAGAGCAGGGGGGTCTGACAGTGAGGATGCCGCCCGGCAAGGAAAAACCGGCGGCGGAATAACAGAAAAAGGAAAGGCAAAGATGTGCTGGCTGTTGAGCAGTCCGGCAACGGAGGTGGGGCCGACAAAGCCAAAGCTGGTAGCTCCAGCGAGGCTGTGGCGGCCGCCGACAAGCAGGACGGCTCCGGCAAGCAGTATTGCAAGATCCACCGCACCAAGGGTCACGATCTCCAGAGCTGCAAGAAGGTCGAGCAGCTTGTTGAGCAGCAGAAAGCTGAGTACGAGCGACGCGACAAGGAGAAGGCCCAGGAAGGTATTGGTGGATCCGGCAAGAAGTGTCCCGGCCGGGGAGGACGTCGCGGCAAGGCCAAGCAGCGGCAAGGAGACAGGCCTCCCGGCGGCCGCGACAAGGATGAAGATGAAGACGAAGATGAGGATATGGATGATGATGAGGCCGACGAGCAGGAGTTTCAGAAAGCAACAGAGGTTCTGTGCGTTGACGGTGGTGCTTCTCTGCACACTTCACACCGCCAGCTCAAACAGTGGGTGCGGGAAGTTAATGCAGTAGAACCACCAGTTGAGTCACGCAAGCCCCTGAAGTGGTCCAGCACGCCTATCATCTTTGACATTGAGGACCACCCTGATCGCATAACTGCGGTCGGGTGCTTGCCGATGTTGGTTTCACCAACTATCCGCAACCTCAAGGTCACAAAGATGCTAGTTGACGGCGGGGCCGGCTTGAACCTGATCTCCTCAGCGGTACTCCCAAAACTCCAGATCCCTGACAGTGAGCTTGAAGAGACCGGTACATTCCAAGGGATCAACCCGGGAAGGAGCAAGCCGAAAGGGAAGATCACGTTGCCGGTGACATTTGGCAGCGAGCTGAACTTCAGGACTGAGAGGGTCACTTTTGACGTTGCTGATTTTCCATTACCTTACAGCGCTCGCCAAGTTCATGGCAGCCTCTCACTATGCCTACAACATGCTCAAGATGCCAGGCCCGATAAGTGTCATCTCTGTCCCTGGCGACAAGAAAGATGCCCTTATCTGCATCAACAAGATCTACCGGGAAGCAGCAGCCGCAGCAGATCGCAAGACACTTGCCGCTGAAACTCCCGGGGGGAAGAAGAAGACCAAGTCCGGCAAGAGCTCTGATGCTCACTCCGGCAAGCGCACCTCTTCGGAGTGCTGCGCTACCGTCGAGGACGCACCATCGAGCTCCACCGACAAGTGTAAGAAGACAAAGACAGCTTCACCAGAGACCAAGAAAGTGGCCGCCAAGGAGGACGGCAGTGGTGGTACCTTCACCATCAGTGCCACGCTTGACCCTAAATAGGAATGCGCGCTCGTTGCTTTCCTGCGGGCGAATGTCGACGTGTTTGCATGGCAACCGTCTGACATCCCCGGTGTTCCCAGGAAGGTAATTGAGCACCACCTTGCCGTCTGTCCTCACGCGCGGCCCGTCAAGCAGAAAGTCAGGAAGCAAGCAGTGGAGCGCCAAGAATTCATTGCAGAAGAGATCAAGAAGTTGGAAGCAGCAGGCCTTGTCAGAGGAGTGCTCCATCCTACGTGGCTGGCCAATCCTGTAGTCATGCGCAAGGCAAACGGGAAATGGAGGCTTTGTATTGACTTTACTGATGTTAATAAAGCTTGTCCCAAAGATCCATTTCCCTTGCTGCGCATTGACCAGATTGTCGACTCCACGGCAGGATGTGATTTGCTTTCATTTCTTGATGCATATTCAGGATATCATCAGATCTTCATGGCAGAAGAGGATGAGGAGAAAACCGCATTCATCACTCCATGTGGCACATACTGTTTTGTACGAATGCCTTTCAGACTAAAGAATGCTGGTTCAACATTTGCAAGAGTAGTTCACGACGCTTTTGAGCCACAGTTGCACAGAAATGTGGAAGCCTACATGGATGACATAGTGGTCAAGAGCAAAGACAAAGCAACCCTGGTTCAGGATTTGGACGAAACTTTTGCAAATCTGCGCAAGATCAATATTAAGCTCAACCCCGAGAAGTGTGTGTTTGGAGTCCCCTCCGGCAAGCTTCTCGGGTTCTTTGTGTCTCAGCGGGGAATTGAAGCCAACCCCGACAAGATTAAGGCCATTGAGTAGATTGAAGCACCGAAGCGCGTCAAGGATGTGCAAAGGCTTGCCGGCTGCGTGGCTGCTCTCAGCAGGTTTATCTCTAAGTCTGCTGAGCGCGCCCTGCCATTTTTCAAAATATTGAAAAAGGCAGGTCCAATGAAATGGACTCCGGAAGCGGAGGCTGCGCTGCAGGACTTGAAGAGATACATGTTCTCCACTCCAATACTTGTCGCACCTAAGACGCAAGAGAAGTTGCTGCTATATCTAGCGGCAACCAATCAAGTGGTTAGTGCTGCGTTAGTAGCGGAAAGGGAGGCGGATGATGAGCCAGCAACCATGGCAAGCGCGTCCAGCGACAAGCAGGAGGTTTCCCCGACAAGCTCTGGTCCCGACAAGGATGGATCCGTGCAGCCACAAGAAGAGAAGCAGAAGAAGATGGTGCAGTGCCCAGTTTATTTTGTCAGTTCCCTTCTGCAGGGGGCTAGGTCAAGATACTCTAGTGTGCCGAAATTGCTTTTCGGCCTTCTCATGGCCTCGAGGAAGTTGCGCCATTACTTCCAAGCACATGAGATCATAGTTGTCACTCGTTTTCCGTTGAAGAGGATATTGCAGAATCCAGAAGCAACAGGCAGGATTGTCGAGTGGGCACTGGAACTGTCAAGCTTTGGCCTCAAGTTTGAGAGTACTTCAACTATCCAGAGCCGAGCATTGGAAGAATTCATAGCGGAATGGACGCCAACACCTGATGAAGAAATTCCAGAAACGAGCATCCCCGTCAAAGAATCAAGCAAAGAATGGATCATGTACTTTGATGGTGCCTTCTCGCTGCAAGGCGCCAGTGCGGGCGTGTTACTTGTCGCACCCACCGGAGAGCACCTCAAGTACGTGGTCCAGATGCACTTTCCCAAGGAGCAAGCGGCAAACAATACTGCAGAGTATGAAGGCTTGCTTGCCGGTCTCAGGATCGCGGCAGACCTTGGGATCAAGAAGCTTATTGTTAGGGGTGACTCATAGCTTGTCGTCCGCCAAGTAAACAAAGATTATCAGAGTCCATTGATGGAAGCTTACATTGATGAAGTGAGAAAGTTGGAAGAACACTTTGACGGCCTACAGATGGAACATGTTCCGAGAGCTCAGAACGACATTGCAGATGGCCTGTCAAAGTGCGCCGCACTTAAGTTACCTGTGGAACCAGGGATCTTTGTGCTTAAGCTAACTCAACCATCTGTAACACCATCAAATGGACAGAGCAAGAAGAGGAAGTTGGTTTCCGGTGACTACTTTCCGGCAGAGCTCCCCGAAGCCACCGCCAAGAAGGTCCCCAAGATCAACACCAAGAGTGCTGAGGAGCAGTCTGCTCCGACAAGCCCTAGGGTTTGTTCCGTTGAAGCAGACGCTCCCGACAAGTTTTGCTCTGGCAAGCTTGCCGGGGAACATCAAGCTCCGGCTGAGCCGCAGGTTCTTGCCGTAGAAGCGAATGTTCCCGCAGCAGCATATGTGCCTTTGGTCCTTGTTATCGAGCCACAAGCTCCAGCATGGGCACAGCAGATCGTCCATTTCCTTCAGACAGGAGAACTCCCCGAAGAGCAAGAAGAAGCAGAGAGAGTAGCCCGACAATCAAGTATGTACCAGTTTGTCGATGACATGCTGTACAGAAGAAGATTCAACGGTGTGAAATTGAAGTGTATTCCCCGGGAAGATGGACAGAAGCTGTTGGCGGAGATACATGGAGGAATATGTGGTCATGACATTGGCGCAAGAGCACTTGCCGGCAAAGCATTCCGGCAAGGTTTCTTTTGGCCGACAGCCCTCCAGGATGCAACTGCACAAGTAACCAAGTGTGAAGCGTGCCAGTTCCATTCCAAGCAGATACACCAGCCAGCTCAAGCTCTCCAGACGATCCCTTTATCCTGGCCATTTTTGGTCTGGGGGCTCGACATCCTCGGCCCCTTTCCCCGAGCTGTCGGGGGCTTTGAGTACTTGTACGTTGCAATCGACAAGTTCACAAAGTGGCCGGAAGTGGAAGCAGTGAGGAAGGTGACAGCACAGTCAGCAGTTAAGTTCTTCAGGTCGATTGTTTGCCGTTTCGGAGTCCCTAACGGGATCATCACCGACAATGGCACGCAACTCATGAGCCGCACCTTCATGCAGTATGTCCAAGATCTTGGCGCCAAGGTCTGCTTCGCTTCTGTTGCTCACCCGAGAAGCAACGGTCAAGCGGAGAGGGCAAATGCTGAAGTGCTGCGCGGGCTCAAGACCAGGACTTTCGACCGGCTGCACAAGTGCGGAAAGAATTGGATTGAGGAGCTGCCGGTGGTTCTTTGGTCGATCAGGACGACGCCAAATCGAGCCACTGGCCAGACACCTTTCGCTCTAGTTTATGGAGCAGAGGCAGTTCTCCCCAGGAACACGTATACGGGTCGCCTCGAGTGCTCGCTTACGACGAGCTTGAGCAAGAGCAACTGTGACAAGATGACGCGCTGCTCCTTGAGGAAGACCGTCTTCAGGCTGCTGTACGAGCTGCTCGATACCAGCAAGCTTTGCACCACTACCATAGCCGCAAAGTTAATGCCAGAAGTCTCGAGGAAGGCGACCTTGTTCTTCGGCGCGTTCAGTCCGCCAAGAATTCCAACAAGCTGACGCCAAAGTGGGAAGGCCCTTACCGGGTGAAACGAGTCACTAGGCCCGGCGTTGTCCGCCTTGAGACCGAAGATGGCTTTCCGGTGAGCAAGTCATGGAACATTGAACATCTTCGTAAGTTTTACCCGTAAGGCGCGGTTGCCGGAACGCGTCCCGGCAACCACCTTTTGTACAAGTCTTGCCGCTGTTGCATGTAATCCTTTGTACAAAGCCGGGCGTAGACCCCGTGCATAAATAAAGTTCGTGTGCCCTACACATCTTGTCAAATTTCATGCTTTTTCAATTTTTGCATGTATTATCTGACGCTTTGTGCAGCACCGGCCCCCGGTAAGCAATAACGAGCCTTAAGGCTCCATATCTTTATTTTCTCTTCTTTATTTTTTCTCAAAAGGAAGGTTCTCCCGCCCACAAGTTTGCCGGGGGGAAGGAGGAGATAATGGTGTGGACCAGGCATCGTTCAAGAAAATTTTGCCTTGCCGGGGCACAAACGACAGAAAAGCTAAGTTGCCAAGTTTGAGCAATTAGTTTTTATTTTTTAAGTTATCTTCCTCGAACGACCGTGCTTTGTAAGGAAAACATGTGCGCGGAGGAACCAACTCGTAGCTAGTTGCGCCCTTACTTTGTTTCGAGTCCGCTCAACAACTTAAGTGTGCTGCGACTAGTTGCGACAAGGTTTCTTGTCGGTAGCGGCACCACCAGCAGGTTGCTGACGTTCCGCACTCAGCGCTCGCGGCAAGGGTGCCTGCGCCGGCAAGTTCCCTAAAAGCGTAGGGTAAAAACATACAAAGGAAGGAATCAAGTAAAGGAAATAACATAGCAAATACTGCCCAAAGTAAAAGTTATATTACAAGATAACTTGTCGCGCTCTAATAGATTGTTCTCGTAACATGACTAGCAGCGGCAAGAAAAGGAAGAAACGGGCGGTCTAATCTACGTGGCCGCCATCAACCCTCCTGACTTCATTCACCTTTTCCACAACGGGTGCGACAAGGGCTTTGAGCTCTTCAAGATCAGCACCTGCCGACAGCTTCTTGAGGACGTTGGTGAGGTTGAGGCCTGGGTTGCGGAAGGCCACCTTCACCAACACCTTCTCCAGAACTCTGGCGCAGATCATGCGCGACTCGTCGGCCAGCTGCTTTGGGATCCTTTCTTGGAGTTGCTGGAGGGCCGTCGCCACGCCCTTGAAGAACAGAGTGAGCTTGGCGCTGGGCTGGAGGTTCTCGTCGGAGGAGTACCCGAAACCCTCCATTTCCAGCTGCGCCAGCTCCTCGTCGATGACCGCGGCGATGTTCACGAGGCCCTCCGTCCAGAGCTCCACAGTATCCCTGAAGGTGTTCTGGGTTTCGGCGGCCCTCGTCAGCAGCGCCTCGTTGGCCTTGATCTCCTCCTTCAAGGCCTCCTCCCGCTTCTTGGCGCCGTCCAGCGTCTCAGTCAGCGTAGCCAGCTTCAACTCGAGATCAGCATTGGAGTCCTTGGTGGCGCTCAGCTCTTTGCCCCTCTCAAGGAGATGACCCTGCAGTTCGTCGTGGGCGAGGGCATCCTTCTCGTGCTCGCATTGAAGGGCAGCAAGCTCTTCATTCCTCGCCTTCAGATCGGCCTCTAGCTGCGCCACTTTCACTTCCAGTTCCTTCTTGGTGGCCTCAGCAGCTGCGGCAGCATCCTTTGCCTCCTTAAGAGCCCCGCCAAGTGCTTGCTCGCGCACAACCAGCTCCTCCTCATAGCTATCCAGATTGACCTTCCGCTGCGTCAACTCGCCTTCCCGCGTAGACAGCTCCTCGGCGGCAAGTCGCTGTTGTTCTTCAGCTTCAGCCTTCTCGAGGAGGAAGGCTTTCCGTGCCTCGACGAGATGTGCCCGCTCCTCTGCAATTGACCGGAGAGCCTCCTGGTTGCGTTCCCGGAGCTCCTCCACGCGCTTCTCAATATCTGCTCCTGTTTGCGCGACAAGCGCTTCCCGGGATTCCACTTTGGCTTGTCGGGCGCGGTAGAGCGACACCAGCTTCCGGAGCAGCTGCTCCTCCTCAGACTCGTCGCTGCTGCTGCTTGGCGCGTCAACCACTGCCAGCCCAGCGGAGGCGAGCACTTCTCCGTCAAAAGTTTCTCCTTCGACCGGCGCCCTGGAGCTTGATGCCCAGGGGAGCTTAATGAAGACACCGTCGCCGGCCTTCAAGTAGGCGCCGGGCTGGGGCTCTTCGGAGCCTGGCGCTGCATCAGCGGTGGAGGGATCGGCGGTCGGTGTAGCGCCTTGCGCTCCTGCGGCCTCAGGGTCGTCAGTGCGATCGCCGGACCCCTCGCCAGCTCCTGCGCCAGCAGCTTTGGCAGCCTCCTCGCCGACAGGATCATCAGCGCCGGCCTCCTCCTCGGTGGCGGCGGCGTCATCAGTGTTGCTGCGCGCGTTCTCCTCGCCAGTGGCTTCAGTCTCCATTGGCTCCGTAGAAGGTGGATCTGAAGACCGGAAGAGGGAGAAGAGTTAAGCAAGAATCCAAAAAGATCAGAAGAAGAAGAACCCAAGGGAAGTTTTCTGACAAGAAGGATTACCTGTGCTGGGCTCTGTAGTCATGGGCTCCACCACCGGGGGATCGCTGGTCCCGTCCCTTGCCGGAGAACTGCCCCTTGCCGGGGACCTCTCCCTTGCCGGAGAGCGCTCCCTTGCCGGGGAATCCTCCCTTGGCGGCGTAGTCGAACCAGATAGCACCTCAGGGGCGGCTTCCGATTGTTCCTGGTGAGCCTGTTCTGCTCCTACACAAACAAACCAACAGTCAGATGTCAGCAAAGGAAAGAGCACCCATGCGCGCCCGACAACAGGAAGTGAACAAATACTTACGCCGGGGGCTGCGCTGGGGGCTGCTTCGAGGAGTGGTTGCCGGGTCCGGCAAGGTGATCTCGGGCGCGCCTCCTGCTGTCACGGAGGGCTCGTCCTAGATGACAATCACCGGAGCCTTGGCCCTCTTCGCCGCTCTCTCGGCCAGAGTCCTGAAAAGGAACAAGGTTCAGAGTCAAGCAAATCAGATACAAGATAAAAACAGCAAGGATTGAAGAACTACAAGCACAACAAAGAGTCTTACTCTTCTTCCTCCTCGCTGGAGCTGAGCGCGGAGAGGTCGAAGTCTGGCCCTCTTTCGGCACGACGAGGCGGAGGAGTAGGCTCCCTCGACCGCTTGGCGGGGGCAGCGGTAGGACCAGAAGCAGCGGTCCGAGAGGACCCCGCCCCAGTTGGCGCAGAAGCGCGAGGCGCTCCCGCGGCAGCAGTGCTTGTCGCGGTGGAGCGTGTCCCGCAGCGCGGCGGCTGTTGACCCGACTGCCGCCCTGCTACGTCCCCGGTCCTGCGGAGACGCCTTCTTGGCTGCGCTGGGGGCTGCGCTGAGTGCTGCGCTGGGAGCTCTGCCTGCGGCAAGCCACTTGAAGATGGCCGGCCGCTCACACCCTCGGCAGGCTCGCTCGATTCAGCTTCAGGGTCAGCAAGCTCCCCCTCGACGGCAAGCTCTCCGGCAAGCTCGTCTCGATCGGCAAGGCTCGCCGCCTCTGCCTCCTCCACGGTGAATCCGAATTCACCCGCAGCAGCGGCTGCCGCCGCCTCTTCCGCCCTAGTGGCGATGCGCCGCATCTCGTCACGGGTGAGGAGCTTCTGTTCGTCGGCGTGGACCGCCACCTCCACCAGGCCGTCGAAGAACTGCTGCACGACGTCGTCGGCGGGCTCCTGCCAAGTTGGAATAATTCCATGTGAGTCGCACTCTGGCATCATTGCGCGGATGCGATCGAGCGAAGAATTGTTGCACAACGGGACGACGCCCTGCGGCAGCCTGAACCATTCTGGATGCTGAGTATCGTGCTTGAACAGCTCCTTGAGCATCGCATCCAGCTCCATGACGGTGAAATTGAAGTTGAGGCCCGGGCGCAGCCTCATGATATCCACCGGACCCCCAAATTCCCAAGCGGGTCTCCCCCTCTCTTGCAGGGGGCGATGCGGCGATGAAGGAAATCCACGCCAACAGCGCCTACAGTGAGCCCGGCAAGCCTGAGACGCAAGATCTGGGTGGTGGCGATCTTCAGCTTGTCGTCGTCCGCGGCCAGGGCGCTCCAATCGCCGCCGCGCACTACTGGGGCTTGGCGTAGGGTGGTGAATGGCTGCGGGTTCTCCTCAACGATCCAGCACCATTCTGCTCTCCACTCATCCCATTTGCTGCGGAGCTCCCCCTCCAGATACGTCTCCTTCTTGCCGGCTCTCGAGATCCAGGCGATCCCGCCAGCTAAGGGCTCTCCTCTCTCGACCCGGGGCATGAAGTAGTGGCGGAAAAGGGCTACGTTTGGGTGGATTCCGACAAAGTTCTCGCAGAGATGTGCGAAAACCGCCATGGTCAGGACAGCATTGGGGGTGAAGTCAAGGAGATGGAACCTGTAGGTGTTCATGATATCACAAAAGAATTTGGAGAAAGGCGGACAGAGCCCGCAATAGAAGAATAGCGCGAAGAAGGGATACCCATTTGGGGCCTGTTCCGAAGCGGCGGCGGAGAGCACCTTCGTGCGCGGATGCGCTCGCGTCTCCGTCGACCAGAAGAGGTAGAACCACTCCCGCAGCTCCTTCGTGGCGAGCTCAGGGGGAAAAGTTGCCCGCTCCTTTCGCAGCGCCTCGAGCCGCAGCGCCTCGGCCGACTTCACGCCCTTCCCGGTTTTCGGAGCCATGGCGGAGGTGGTGGGGGAGATCGAAGGTGTTGGCGGCGACGGCGGCGATGGGGGGCAGAGTGCTGCTCTCTTTCGGCTTTGGAAACGGAGGGGAGCGGCGGAGATTTCTGAGATTGGAACCGCAAGTGGCGAAGGTGGGGGAACTGCCCCTGTTCCCCCTGCTTATAAGGAGGAGGAGGCGAACGTTACGCTTTCTCCGAATAAAGAATTACCCACGATCTCTCCCACGACGCCGCATTCGACGCGTGCCGTTAAGGGAGAGCGCGGTGGATACGGAGTCGGATACGGCATGGGCCCAGGCCGCGCGTGCCCGTGCCCTGTTTTGGGCCTGGCCCAACAGCGCTCGACACTGTGTGTGGCCCAGGCCCGGGGGCTCCTCTCGGTGTACTAAAGTAGGGGTACCTTAGTATCCCGAACTTGTGCACGGGCAGTCACAGCGCCCCGCGGCAAGGCTTGCCAGGTGACCGCCAAGATCCTCCGTGGCTCCTATTGGAGCCATTCAAGAACAAAGTGTTTTAACCAAGAAGACAAGGCCCCGGCAAGAGGAGCTTGCCGGGAAGGACAAGGCCCCGGCGAGAGGAGCTTGCCGGGAAGGCCAACCTATGCATTTCAAGGAACTTGTCGTGACGCACCGCACGTCCCGGCAAGACCCGACGAGCGACAAGCTTCTGGGCGCGGCATGACAACGACCGCGGTAAGGCGCTTGCCGCGGTGAAGCCACCACTCTATGCCTACGCTCCAGCGCATCCGTCGACGTGTCGCCACAGGACCATTCCAGGCGCACGTGGCGAGAGGCTGTGTAGCCAAGCGGTGCGAGGTGGCGAGCGAAGATGACGAGATGGCCATCGTGGCAAGCGGTGGCGCCCCTAACGGTCGCTTTTCTGCACTGTTTGGGCAATGCGGACGGGCATTAAATGCTCTTGTCGCCTGCCGTCAGAGTTAGGTAGGATGCACTGTAGAGGCAGTTGTACCAACCACACCTTTTACATTTGTACCCTTCCACGCGTTGCCACCTGTCGGTGACCCCTTGAGCATATAAAAGGAGGCCCATGCACAGCGTAGAAGGGGTTCGACTCATTCGAAACCAGAACACTCCCACGCTCTCGAGCAAGAACATAATACAATCACAAAGCAGCAGTAGGAGTATTATCTCTCCGGAGAGCTCTGAAGCTGGGTAAAATCGCTCGTGTGTTCCGCCTCGATCCGCTCTTTGTGCGATCTCCGCCCCTCGCCGGACCAAAAGGGACCCCGGTCCCATAGGTGTTCGTTTCCCACGACAAACGGTCCTCTAGAGAATGGTCGCGCCACTTCTGGCGATGGTCGCGTCCGTCCCAGTGTCCTCCACTTCAGCCACCTCCACGGTCGTAGGCTCGATCGTTGTGCTCGGGGCGTCGACCGAGGCGCCCATCACGGAGGGCCCTGAGTTCCTGGTAGTCGATGGTGTTGTGGTTGTGGACGTTGTGGAAGACGCAGAACGGTCGGTTGCTCTTGAATGACTCCGGGTGGTCGTAGCCGCGCTTCATCTCTAGCTCTGCCATGAGCACGGACGGCCCTTTGCGCTTCACATCCTTGGCCTTGGCCTTCTTGTCTTCTGGGTCAGCATCAGGGAGCTCGAGGAGGGAGAGGCGCCCCTCCTCAGCCCTTGCACACTTGTTCGCCAAGTTGAACATCTCCAGGGCTGTACAGAGGTCCTCATGGATGGCGAGCTCCTCCTTAATCTTGACATCGTGGACGCCATTAGTGAACGCTGAGATGATGGACTCGTCCGACACCTTGGGGATCTTGAGGCGAATGTTGTTGAAGCGCTGGATATACTTCTACAGGGTCTCCCCTGGCTGCTGCTTGATATGATGCAGGTCACCCGCGGTCGGTGGGCAGTCGCGAGTGCCCTGGAAGTAGGCGATGAAGCAGTCGCACATCTCCTCCCAGGAAGAGATCGATCCCTTGGTAAGGTTCAAGAGCCAAGAACGTGTGCCATCCTTGAGGGCCATCGGGAACCAGTTCGCCATGATCTTCTCGTCGCCGCTGGCCGCCTCGACGCTCAGCTCGTAGAGCTGCAGGAACTCGGCGGGGTCGGCGGTGCCGTCGTAGCGTGGGGGCAGGTCTGGCTTGAACTTCCTTGGCTAGACGACATTGCGGAGCTCCGAGGTGAACGCGCGGCATCCTGCTGTGGCCACTGGGGCCCGTCGACGAGGTGGAACCTGGTCCTGGTGCACTCACACCGCCACCTCCTGTGGCGGCACGCGGGCTTGGCGTGGGGGCGCAGGAAGCACACGTGCCTCCCCTTGAGGCCGCTGCACCACTTGGCAGCTTACCTCCTCCCGAGCAGGTGCCGGGCGCGGCGGGTCGCGCCGTGGTGCCACATGCCTTGGCTCGATGATGACGCCTAATACATCTCCAACGTATCTATAATTTTTTATTGTTCCATGCTATTATATTACCCCTTTTGGATGTTTATGGGCTTTATTTTACACAATAATATCATTTTTGGGACTAACCTACAAACCGGAGGCCCAGCCCGTATTGCTGTTTTTTTTGCCTATTTCAGTATTTCGAAGAAAAGGAATATCAAACGGAGTCCAAACGGAATAACCTTCGGGAGCGTGATTTTTGGAACAAACGTGATCCAGAGGACTTAGAGTGCAAGCCAAGAAGCAGCCGAGGCGGCCGCGAGGGTGGAGGGCGTGCCAACCCCTACAGGGCGCGCCCCCTTGTCTCGTGGGCCCCTCGGGCGGCCACTGACCTACTTCTTCCTCCTATATATACCCACGTACCCCAAAAACATCCAGAGAGCCAACGAAAAACAATTTCCACTGCCGTAACCTTTTGTATCCGCGAGATCCCATCTTGGAGCCTTCCCCGGTGCTCCGCCGGAGGGGGAATCGACCATGGAGGGCTTCTACATCAACACCATAGCCCCTCCGATGAGTTGTGAGTAGTTTACCACAGACCTTCGGGTCCATAGTTATTAGCTAGATGGCTTCTTCTCTCTTTTTGGATCTCAATACCATGTTCTCCCCCTCTCTTGTGGAGATCTATTCGACGTAACTCTTTTTGTGGTGTGTTTGTCGAGATCCGATGAATTGTGGGTTTATGATCAAGTTTATCTATGAGAAATATTTGAATCTCCTCTGAATTCTTTTATGTATGATTGAGTTATCTTTGCAAGTCTCTTCGAATTATCAGTTTGGTTTGGCTTACTAGATTGATCTTTCTTGCCATGGGAGAAGTGCTTAGCTTTGGGTTCAATCTTCGGTGTCCTTACCCAGTGACAGCAGGGGTTGCAAGGCACGTATTGTATTGTTGCCATCGAGGATAAAAAGATGGGGTTTATATCATATTGCATGAGTTTATCCCTCTACATCATGTCACCTTTCTTAATGCGTTATTCTGCTCTTATGAACTTAATACTCTAGAAGCATGCTGCAAAGCGGTCGATGTGTGGAATAATAGTAGTAGATGCAGGCAGGAGTCGGTCTACTTATCGCAGACGTGATGCCTATATACATGATCATGCCTAGATAATCTCATAATTATTCGCTTTTCTATCAATTGCTCGACAGTAATTTGTTCACGCACCGTAATACTTATGCTATCTTGAGAGAAGCCACTAGTGAAATCTATGGCCCCCCGAGTCTATGTTTTATCATATAAGCTTTCAATCTACTTTTATTTGCATCTTTACTTTTCCAGTCTATATTATAAAATACCAAAAATATATTTATCTTATCATATTATCTCTATTAGATCTCACATTTGCAAGTGGCCGTGAAGGGATTGACAACCCCTTTATTACGTTGGTTTGCGAGTTCTTTGTTTATTTGTGTAGGTGCGTGGGACTTTTGAGGAGCCTCCTACTGGATTGATACCTTGGTTCTAAAAAACTGAGGGAAATACTTACGCTACTATTGCTGCATCACCCTTTCCTCTTCAAGGAAAACCAACGTAAGCTCAAGACCTAGCAATGCCCTGGGCCGGAGGTGGTGGAGGAGCCCCGTGAGCTACGTCTTCCGCGTCAGGCGACTGCTGAGGCAGTGAGCGGGCTGATGCAGTGGAGCTCCCTGCGGCGCTGACAAGCTCAGCGATCCGCTCGAGCCACTCCTCATATAAGTCGTCGACCGGGCGGTAGCGAAGGAGCTCCCGCGCCATGAGCAGAGCGTCCTGCGCGTTCGCCAGGCCGTGACACGGGTGGGAGGATGAAGCTGCTGGGGTCAGTGACGGAGTGGCGGTGCACCTATCGTGGAGCACCAAAGGGTGGAGCGAAGAAGCTTGTTGCTCGTGGCCGGCAGGGCCCGTGGCGGCGTTGGCCATCGGAGACGGAGCACGATGAGCACAACCATCGCCCGCCGGAGCCATCTGAGCCACGCGAGTGGCGACTGCGGCTCGGCACGAGCTTGGCGTGCATCGGCCATGGAGTTGTTGGAGTGACGGTGGATCGATCGGTGGAAGAGAAGATCTGCCGCACCCCTACCTAGCGCACCAAATGTCGGATTATGGGATCCACAAACCCTTGAAAGGTTTGAACTCTGGGGTGCGTGCGGAGATCTCAACCTACCCAGCCTGCCTACTCGCGATTCTCCCAAGCCTAGCGCGACGAGCTCGAAGAGACAAAGAGACACATTAGTTTATCCTGGTTCGGGACACCTTGTGGTGTAATACCCTACTCCAGCGTTTTGGTGGATTTCCTTGAAGGGCTGAGGATGAACTAGTACAATGGATGAACTATCCTCAGGATGTGAGGTGTTCTTGAGCTCAAGAGAGCTGGTGAGGTGATTGGATGAGAATGGATCCTTCCCCCCTATGGTGGTGGCTAAGTCCTATTTATAGTGGCCTTGGTCCTCTTCTCAAATGTTGGCAGGAAGGGATCCCACAACGGCCAGATTTGAAAGGGGACAAGTAGTATAGCTTATCCTGACAAAAGAGGTCTTTGCCTACGAAAAGCCCCTGGTCATGACGCTGTGGTGGGCTTGATGATGACCTCCATCCTGTTGTCCTGGTGGTCTCGGTCTTGTTGCACCAGAATGGAAACCTTTGGCTGATTCCTCGGGACTCCGCGCCTGTGTCTTGCCTCCCTTGCACCAAAGAGAAAACTAGTGCTCCGCACCCGCTAGCGCCCGTCTGGCCTTGGTCGTCATGGCTCACATCAGCTGAGCCTCGTGAGGTGCACCTTGCATAGAACTCTCCGCCCCTCGGGAGCCAGCCTAAAGAGGCCGATCCCCTCGGGGGTCTTGGCGTAGTTCGCCTCGCGAGGCTTGGCCCCTCGCGAGGGTCTTGAGCTGTTGATGTCGAAGCTGGGTCATACCAGGCCGTCAGTGGAGCCATGTCGTGGGCTGCAGGCAGGCAAGTCTAGATACCCCCATATCCAGAACGCCGACAATCGTAATATGTAGCCTTTTAACCACAACTTAGCTCATTATTATTGAAACATCATATAATCACTTGGGCAACTTATCATTGCAATTTTACTTTTAACTCGCCGTCATACTTTTAGGCGGTTTAACAGGGCCAAAACCACTCTGTGCAAGTGGGGTCCTTCTCTGGTTACCGAACAAATGCTCAAATTTTACGTAGATCAAGGTCTGTTAGCAGGTCAGGTAGAAATTGGCTAGCGTCTCAGCCAAGGGGAGAGCATCCCTAATCCTGGCGAGGGAGAAGTGATTGTTTTCACTAACCATATACTCAGGGGCTTCACACTGGCCGGGTCAAAATTCTTTCGAGATGTTCTGCATTACTTCAACCTCCACCCTCAAGACATAGGCCCAAACTCAATAACACACCAATATCACTTCCAAATATTTTGTGAAGTCTACTTGCAAGTAGAACCCACCGTTGGTCTCTTCAAAGAGTTCTTTTATTTGAATTGTCAGACTGAATGTGCTAGTGGTCCTTTTCAAGAACTAGGCGGAATCTCAATTCAGAGACGCCGAGACGGCTGTTTTCCTGCTGCTGTCTTGTTGAGCCACCCCAAGGGTTGGGTTAAAACCTGGTTCTACTGCAAAAATACTGCACCAGCCAATGAAAATCCTCTGCCGGGTTACCTGGCCGATCATCTTCCCATCGATTTTGACCCGCCAAGCAAACTTCTCCCCACTAAACATACTGAGGCTCTCTAGTACTACCCCAAGGTAACAGCTCTGCTGGCCAATGGGCTGACCGGGGTCGAGTTAGCCCGCTGCTGGGTTTCATGGAAGATTCTTCCTTTAAGTCGCCGGTCTAATTTAATGTGCGAGTATTCTGGCGAGTCAGATGACCCTGAACGGTATGGGTCTGACAATTTTACTGCCGAAGAAATCTTTGAAGCTGTGAATTCTTTACTTGGGGAATCACAAGAGAATTGCAACAAAGTTGGATTGCCTCTATTTTTCAAGGCTAACCCACCCCCAGCTGTAAGTATCATATTCGTATTTAACCTGAATATCCTTAACTTTCTCATGCCTCTCACTTGTTATTCCGCTTCTTTTATACAGCCTGATTCTGCCTTTTGGAAAAGGAAGATAAAAATTGCTGTACCCAAAGAGAAGAGTGGCACGAAGCCCAAGAATACTAAACCGGCCACTATAGCTAAGCGGTCCGCTGCAAGCAAATCATTGGAAGTTGATGATCACTCTGCGGTATAATTTGACTCCCTTGGTCGTCTTTTTATGAAACTTATTGATGCTCATTCCTCTGAGGACGAAGTGGAGACAAGCCATGCTGATGCTGAAGAGGTAATTTCTGCCTCCTCTGACTCAGAACCCTTACCAGGTAAGAAAACACAGCGGGCCATCCGAAAAGTAAGATTTTCTCATCTTCTTGCTTATCTGGACCCAACTTTCTTTTGAAAAAAACAACAACATGAGTCCACGTGTCAGACCCGGAGCGGCGGTCCTGAAGAACTTGTGACCGGCTTACCCAACACACTGGCCCCTCGGAAGCATCACAATGAGGTGCCTCATAGCCCAACTTTGTCTCTTCCACGAGCTGGCCTCATGCGGCAACTTTCGGTGTCAAAACCGGCAGATCTCGGGTAGGGGGCCCAAGCTGTGAGTCTGAGGATCAATTGTAACAAGGGATAATGGGTACACGATGTTTACCCAGGTTTGGTCCCTCTTAAAGGAGGTAAAACCCTATGTCTTGCTTGATTGTATTCGATGAGTATAGGGGTTTGATACGTCTCCAACGTATCTATAATTTTTTATTATTCCATGCTATTATATTACCCGTTTTGGATGTTTATGGGCTTTACTTTACACTTTTATATCATTTTTGGGACTAACCTACTAACCGGAGGCCCAGCCCGAATTGCTGTTTTTTTGCCTATTTTAGTGTTTTGAAGAAAAGGAATATCAAACGGAGTCCAAATGGAATGAAACCTTCGGGAGCATGATTTTTGGAACAAACATGATCCAGAGTTCTTGGAGTGGAAGTCAAGAAACAAACCAGGTGGCCACGAGGGTGGAGGGCGCCCCCCTACTGGGCGCGGCCCCCTATCTCGTGGGCCCCTTGGGCGTCCACCGACCTACTACTTCCTCCTACATATACCCATGTACCTAGAAAACATCAGAAGAGACCACGAAAAACTATTTCCACCGTCGTAACCTTCTGTATCTGCGAGATCCCATCTTGGAGCCTTCGCTGGCGCTCCGTCGGAGGGGGAATCAATCACGGAGGTCCTCTACATCATCTCCAAGGCCTCTTTGATGAGTTGTGAGTAGTTTGCCACAGACCTTCGGGTCCATAGTTATTAGCTAGATGGCTTCTTCTCTCTCTTTGAATCTCAATACCATGTTCTCCTCGATCTTCTTGGAGATTTATTCGATGTAGCTCTTTTTGCGGTGTGTTTGTCGAGATCCAATGAATTGTGGGTTTATGATCAAGTTTATCTATGAGAAATATTTGAATCTCCTCTGAATTCTTTTATGTATGATTAAGTTATCTTTGCAAGTCTCTTTGAATTATCAGTTTAGTTTGGCCTACTAGATTGATCTTTCTTACAATGGGAGAAGTGCTTAGCTTTGGGTTCAATCTTGCGGTGTCCTTTCCCAGTGACAGCAGGGGCAGCAAGGCACATATTGTATTGTTGCCATCGAGGATAAAAAGATGGGGTTTATATCATATTGCATGAGTTTATCCCTCTACATCATGTCATCTTTCTTAATGCGTTACTCTGTTCTTTATGAACTTAATACTCTAGATGCATGCTGGATAGCGGTCGATTTGTGGAGTAATAGTAGTAGATGCAGGCAGGAGTCAGTCTTCCTCTCACGGACGTGATGCCTATATACATGATCATGCCTAGATAATCTCATAATTATTCGCTTTTCTATCAATTGCTCGACAGTAATTTGATCACCCACCGTAATACTTATGCTATCTTGAGAGAAGCCACTAGTGAAACCTATGGCCCCCGGGTCTATCTCTTATCATATAAAGCTTTCAATCTAATTTTATTTGCATCTTTACTTTTCCAATCTATTTCATAAAATACCAAAAATATATTTATCTTATCATATTATCTCTATCATATCTCACTTTCGCAAGTGGCCGTGAAGGGATTGACAACCCCTTTATTGCGTTGGTTGCGAGTTCTTGTTTGTTTGTGTAGGTGCGTGGGACTTTCAAGGAGCCTCCTACTGGATTGATACCTTGGTTCTCAAAAACTGAGGGAAATACTTACGCTACTATTGCTGCATCACCCTTCCTCTTCAAGGAAAACCAACGCAAGCTCAAGACGTAGCAAGAAGGATTTCTGGCACCGTTGCCGGTGAGGTCTTCGCTCAAGTCAAGACATACCAAGTACCCATCACAAACTCATCTCCCTCGCATTTGCATTATTTGCCATTTGCCTCTCGTTTTCCTCTCCCCCACTTCACCCTTGCCGTTTTATTCGCCCTCTCTTTCCCAATCTCCTTTCTCTCTTTCTCTTGCCTTTTTGTTTGCTTGTGTGTTGGATTGCTTGTCACTATGGCGCAAGATAATACCAAATTGTGTGGCCTTTCCAATACCAATAATAATGATTTCCTTAGTACTCCGATTGCTCCTCTTAATGATGTTGAGTCTTGTGTAATCAATGCTGCTTTGCTGAATCTTGTTATGAAAGATCAATTCTCTAGCCTTCCGAGTGAAGATGCCGCTACCCATCTAAACAGCTTTGTTGATTTGTGTGAGATGCAGAAGAGGAAAGATACGGATAATGTTATTTTTAAATTGAAGTTATTTATGTTTTCACTTAGAGATCGTGCTAAAGTTTGGTTTTTGTCTTTGCCTAAGAATAGTATTGATTCATGGAATAAGTGCAAAGATGCTTTTATCTCTAAGTATTTTCCTCCCGATAAGATCATCTGTCTTAGGAACGATATTATGAATTTTAAACAACTTGATCATGAGAATGTTGGCCAATCTTGGGAAAGAATGAAATTAATGATTCGCAATTGCCCTACTCATGGTTTGAATTTATGGATGATCATACAAAAATTTTATGCCAGCTTGAATTTTGCTTCTAGAAACCTTTTAGATTCGGCCGCGGGAGGCACGTTTATGGAAATCACCCTAAGAGAAGCTACTAAACTCCTTGATAATTTATGGCTAATTATTCTCAGTGGTACACTGAAATATCTACTAGTAAAAAAGTGCATGCTATAGAAGAAATTAATGTTTTGAGTGGAAAGATGGATGAACTTATGAAATTGTTTGCTACTAAGAGTGCTCCTATTGATCCCAATGATATGCCTTTGTCTACTTTGATTGAGAATAATAATGAATCTATGGATGTGAATTTTGTTGGTAGGAATAATTTTGGTAACAATGCTTATAGAGGAAACTTTAATCCTAGACCGTTCCCTTGTAATTCCTCTAATAATTATGGAAATTCCTACAATAATTCTTATGGCAATTTTAATAAGATGCCCTCGGATTTTGAGAATAACGTTAAAGAATTTATGATCTCTCAAAATAATTTTAATGCCTTGCTTGAATTTTTTTTTCTTAAAGTTGATGATTTGGTTAGGAACGTTGATAGACTTTTGCTTGATGTTGATTCTTTGAAACTTAGATCTACTCCTCCTAAGCATGATATCAATGAGTTTCTCAAAGCTATGAGAATTTCCATTGATGAGTGCAAAGAAAGAACCACTAGATTGTGTGCTAAGAAAGATTGCTTTGTAAAAGCGTGTTCTTCTAGTTTCCATGAAAATAATGATGAAAATGTAAAATTTATTAATGTGTATCCTATTAGATCCTTGTTTTGCAATATGAATCTTAATAATGACGGGACTGGAGATGAGTCAACTTTAGTTAAAAGGCGTCCCAATGATTTGGAGTTCTTAGATCTTGATGCTAAATTTGGTAAAAGTGGGATTGGAGAGGTCAAGACTTTAAATAGCATTGAACCCACTATTATGGATTTCAAGGAATTTAATTATGATAATTGTTCTTTAGAAGATTGTATTTCCTTATTGCAATCCGTTGTGAATTCTCCTCATGCTTATAGTCAAAATAAAGCTTTTATAGAACATATTGTTGATGCCTTGATGCAATCTTATGATGAAAAACTTAATTTGGAAGTTTCTATAGCTAGAAAACTTAATGATGAGTGGGAACCTACTATAAAGATTAAAATTAAATATCATGAGTGTTATGCTTTATGTGATTTGGGTGCTAGTGTTTCCACGATTCCGAAAACTTTATGTGATATTCTAGGTTACCATGATCTTGATGATTGCTCTTTAAATTTGCACCTTGCGGATTCCACCATTAAAAAGCCAATGGGAAGGATCAATGATGTTCTTATTGTTGAAAATAGGAATTTGGTGCCCGTAGATTTTATCGTTCTTGATATATATTGCAATCTTTCTTGTGCTATTATTCTTGGTAGACCTTTCCTTAGAACGATTAGTGCAATTATTGATATGAAGGAAGGGAATATTAGATTCCTATTTCCATTAAGGAAAGGCATGTAGAACTTTACAAGATAGAAAGTTAAATTACCTTATGAATCTATCATGCGAGCTACTTATGAATTGAGTGCCAAAGATGGCACTACTTAGATCTATCCTCGCTTTTATGCCTAGCTAGGGGCGTTAAACGATAGCGCTAGTTGGGAGGCAACCCAATTATCTTTGTTTTCTGTTTTTGCTTCTATTTAGTAATAAATTTTGCATCTACCTTCTGTTTAGATGTGTTTTTATGTTTTAATTAGTGTTTGTGCCAAGTAGAACCTATCGGATAACCTATGGTGATAGTTAATTTGATTCTGCTGAAAAACAGAAACTTTGCACGCACGAAAATAATTTTAGTAATTCACAGAAAAGTGATTTTGCGTTGATTATTTTTGCTGTAGATCAATATACAAATTTCCCAGGATTTCCTATGTTGGTAGTATTTGTAAAGTTTCAGAAGTATTCGAGAGTTACAGATTGCTACAGACTGTTCTGTTTTTGACAGATTTTGTTTTTCGTGTGTTGTTTGCTTATTTTGATGCATCTATGGCTAGTATTAAGTGGTATGAACCATAGAGAAGTTGGAATACATTAGGTTTAACACAAATATAAGTAAAGAATGAGTTCATTACAGTACCTTATGTGGTGGTTTTTCTTTCTTGCACTAACGGAGCTTATGAGATTTCCTGTTGAGTTTTGTGTTGTGAAGTTTTCAAGTTTTGGGTAAAGATTTGATGGACTATGGAATAAGGAGTGGCAAGAGCCTAAGCTTGGGGATGCCAATGGCACCCCAAGATATTCAAGGATAACCAAAAGCCTAAGCTTGGGGATGCCCCGGAAGGCATCCCCTCTTTCATCTTCGTCTATCGGTAACTTTACTTGGAGCTATATTTTTATTCACCACATGATATGTGTTTTGCTTGGAGCGTCTTGTATGATATTAGTCTTTGCTTTTTAGTTTACCACAATCATCATTGTTGTAAACACCTTCTGGGAACCCACTTGATTGGAATTTGTTAGAATACTCTATGTGCTTCACTTATATCTTTTGAGCTAGATAGTTTTTGCTCTAGTGCTTCACTTAAATCTTTTAGAGCACGGCGGTGGCTTAATTTTGTAGAAATTGTTAGTCTCTCATGCTTCACTTATATTATTTTGAGAGTCTTTAGAACAGCATGGTATTTTCTATGGTTATAAAATTGGTCCTGGAATGATGGGCATCTAAGATGGGTATAATAAAAACTATCATAGGAAGTGAATTGGATGCTATGATCAATTTGATACTTGATAATTGTTTTGAGATATGGAGGTAGTGATATTAGAGTCATGCTAGTTGGGTGATTATGAATTTAAAGAATGCTTGTGTTGAAGTTGGCAAGTCCCGTAGCATGCACGTATGGTAAAAGTTGTGTTACAAATTTGAAACATGAGGTGTTCTTAGATTGTGCATCCTTATGAGTGGCGGTCGGGGACGAGCAATGATCTTTTCCTACCAATCTATCCCCCTAGGAGCATGTGCGTAGTGCTTGGTTTTTGATGACTTGTAGATTTTTGCAATAAGTATATGAGTTCTTTTTGACTAATGTTGAGTCCATTGATTATACGCACTCTCACCTTTCCACCATTGCTAGCCTCTTCGGTACCGTGCATTGCCCTTTCTCACCTTGAGAGTTGGTGCAAACTTCGCCGGTGCATCCAAACCCCGTGATACGATACGCTCTATCACACATAAACCTCCTTATATCTTCCTCAAAACAGCCACCATACCTACCTATTATGGCATTTCCATAGCCATTCCGAGATATATTGCCATGCAACTTTCCACCGTTCCGTTCATCATCATGACACTCATCATCATTGTCATATTGCCTTGCATGATCATGTAGTTGACATCGTATTTGTGGCAAAGCCACCAAGCATAATTTTTCATACATGTCACTCTTGATTCATTGCCCATACCGGTACACTGCGAGAGCCATTCATATAGAGTCATATCTTGTTCTAGTTTTGAGTTGTAATTCATGAGTTGTAAATAAATAGAAGTGTGATGATCATCATCATTAGAGCATTTTTCCTAAATAGAAAAAAGAAAGGCCAAAAAAAGAATGGCCAAAGAAAAAAAAGAAAAAAAAAAGAAAGGCCAAAAAAAAGAAAGGCCCAAAAAAAGAAAAAGAAAGAAAAGAAAATAAAAAGGGGGCAATGTTATGATCTTTTTCCAACACTTGTGCTTCAAAGTAGCACCATGCTCTTCATATAGAGAGTCTCATATGTTGTCACTTTAATATACTAGTGGAATTTTTTATTATAGAACTTGGCTTGTATATTCCTACGATGGGCTTCCTCAAAATGCCCTAGGTCTTCATGAGCAAGCAAGTTGGATGCACACCCACTAATTTCTTCTGTTGAGTTTTCATACATTTATAGCTCTAGTGCATCTGTTGCATGGCAATCCCTACTCCTCATGTTGACATAAATTGATGGGCATCTCCATAGCCCGTTGATTATCCTCGTCAATGTGAGACTTTCTCCTTTTTTGTCTTCTCCACACAACCCCCGTCATCATATTCTATTCCACCCATAGTGCTATGTCCATGGCTCACGCTCATGTATTGCATGAAAGTTGAAAAAGTTTGAGATTATTTAAGTACGAAACAATTGCTTGGCTTGTCATCGGGGGTGTACAAGATGGGAGCATTTTTTGTGTGACGAAAATGAAGCATAGCCTAACTATATGATTTTGTAGGGATGAACTTTCTTTAGCCATGTTATTTTGAGAAGACATGATTGTTTTGATTAGTATGCTTGAAGTATTACTATTACTTATGTCAATTTGAACTTTTATTTTGAATCATTTGGATATGAACATTCATGCCACAATAAAGAAAATTACATTGAGAATTATGCTATGTAGCATTCCACGTCAAAAATTCTGTTTTTACCATTTACCTACTCGAGGACGAGCAGGAATTAAGCTTGGGGATGCTTGATACGTCTCCAACGTATCTATAAATTTTGATTGTTCCATGCTATTATATGACCTATTTTGGATGTTTATGGGCTTTACTTTACACTTTTATATCATTTTTGGGACTAACCTACTAACCGGAGGCCCAACCTGAATTGCTGTTTTTTTGCCTATTTAAGTATTTCGAAGAAAAGGAATATCAAACAGAGTCCAAACGGAATGAAACCTTTGGGAGCGTGATTTTTCGAACAAACGTGATCCATAGGTCTTGGAGAGGAAGTCAAGAAACAAACCAGACGGCCACGAGGGTGGAGGGCGCGCCCCCTTACTGGGCGCGCCCCCTGTCTCATGGTCCCCTCGGGCGTCCACCGACCTACTTCTTCCTCCTACATATACCCATGTACCCCGAAAACATCAGAAGCGACCACGAAAAACTATTTCCACCGCCATAACCTTCTGTATCCGTGAGATCCCATCTTGGAGCCTTCGCCGGTGCTCCGCCGGAGGGGGAATCAATCACGGAGGGCCTCTACATCATCTCCAAGGCCTCTCCGATGAGTTGTGAGTGATTTACCGCAGACCTTCGGGTCCATAGTTATTAGCTAGATGGCTTCTTCTCTCTCTTTGATTCTCAATACCATGTTCTCCTCGATCTTCTTGGAGATCTATTCGATGTAACTCTTTTTGTGGTGTGTTTGTCGAGATCCGGTGAATTGTGGGTTTGTGTTCAAGTTTATCCATGAGAAATATTTGAATCGCCTATGTATTCTTTTATGTATGATTAAGTTATCTTTGAAAGTCTCTTCGAATTATCAGTTTGATTTGGCCTACTAGATTGATCTTTTTTGCAATGGGAGAAGTGCTTAGCTTTGGGTTAAATCTTGCGGTATCCTTTCCCAGTGACAGCAGGGGCAGCAAGGCACATATTGTGTTGTTGCCATCGAGGATAAAAAGATGGGGTTTACATCATATTGCATGAGTTTATCCCTCTACATCATGTCATCTTTCTTAATGTGTTACTCTGTTCTTTATGAACTTAATACTCTAGATGCATGCTGGATAGCGGTCGATGTGTGGAGTAATAGTAGTAGATGTAGGCAGGAGTCAGTCTACTTGTCATGGACGTGATGCCTATATACATGATCATGCCTAGATAATCTCATAATTATTCGCTTTTCTATCAATTGCTCGACAGTAATTTGTTCACCCACCGTAATACTTATGCTATCTTGAGAGAAGCCACTAGTGAAACCTATGGCCCCCGGGTCTATCTCTTATCATATAAAGCTTTCAATCTAATTTTATTTGCATCTTTACTTTTCCAATCTATATCATAAAATATCAAAAATATATTTATCTTATCATATTATCTCTATCAGATCTCACTTTCGCAAGTGGCCATGAAGGGATTGACAACCCCTTTATTGCGTTGGTTGCGAGTTCTTGTTTGTTTGTTGAGGTGCGTGGAACTTTTGAGGAGCCTCCTACTGGATTGATACCTTGGTTCTCAAAACTGAGGGAAATACTTATGCTACTATTTATGCATCACCCTTTTCTCTTCAAGGAAAACCAACGCAAGCTCAAGACATAGCAGTGTTGCAAGAGTTCATCTTCCTCAAGATCGTAATGGCTAAAGCCCTAGCTGTCTAGCCTATGATTATTCTGATAGCCTCTCTGGACTTAACCCTCCGGTTTATATATACATCGGAGGGGCCTAGGGTTGTACAGAGTCAATTTACAGAAGAAGGAAACATCACATCCGGACACCAAACTTGCCGTCCACGCATATAGGAGTCCTACCCGGTCACGGGGGATAGTCTTCTGTTTTATCTTCACGGCCCATTAGTCCGACCCATATCAAATAGACCAGACACCTAAGGACCCACGAATCCAGGACTACCACAGTAGCTTCCGAACTTGCCTTCAATGATGATGTAGTATCCAACTTATGTCTTTGGCTTTGCAATGCGGGTTCTTCATCATACTCCGGACTGACGATAGTCCGGTTTTAACCTCCATGTTCTACCTTTAGGATTCCTTCCTATCGTCGCCTCGATTTCCATGCGCCGAGCGAATGCGAACGGTCTAGATTTTTTTACAAATAAGCCCCTTACCATGCATGGGTGACATCTATATAAAGAGGCTAGATCCCCAAATACCATCCCATATCGCACAAAGAGCATCAGAGCAAACCACAAAAAACTTCAAAACATGGCGAGTGCTCCTGTCTCCTCCTCGCGCCCTCATAGTCCTCAAGCGGGTGTTTGGCGAAGCTGCTCAGTGTCTCACCTCCAGCTGAATCGGCTTCAGACGCGGGGATATCTCCCTCCTGCAGATCTAGTCTCAGTGCGGCCGGGATTGGCCTAGATTGACGATGATGTGCTAGCAGAGAATTTCCTCAACCCCAACAGGGAGGAGAGGGTGTTACAACGAGGAGGACGACACATCTCGCCATAAGCGCGAGGGCCGGGATACCCCAGCTGCTTTGGCCGCCATTCTGGCAGATCTTTATAAGGGGGAGAAAGAAGAATTTCTCAGTTTAAATTGTCGGGAAGGTTTTTCCATGTATAACCCCATTAAATGGGTAAGTTTTTGATTATCAACATTGTTCTTCTTCGTTATTGAGATGTGCTAATCGAATTATTCTGGTCGTCTTAAAGCAGACATGGAGGAAGGTAGTCAAAAATATCCATTGCCCCTCCCCACAGCCAGAGAACCATGCTCGCAACAAAGACCCCGGCTTCCGCGAGGATCCAGATATATTTATAGAGTTTGATGATGGAGTCTTTTATGAAGCGAGCCTTGATGGCTCGGAAGTGGCTATTATGGCTGACTACCCCGGCCTTCTCCCTTTCTCCAAGGTAAGTACTTGGAAATCATCCTTAGAAAGAGGAGCCCTCACTCGCGTCTCACCCATCACACTGAATTGTGCTTTATAGGATCAGCGCTCAGCGAGCCGTACCCAATTGAGGGCAGCCCCTAGGAAGGTAGCATCTATGCAGGGTGAGCCTTCAAAACGAAAGGAAACCAGGAGCACCGTCGAACCCCCTCCGTCATCAAAGAGGTATAACCTTCAATACATGCCTAGTTATAAGACCAGATTGTCATATTTCTCCCCTCATCTTATTCCAGGAGGAGCACACGGCGAATCGTGTCCAAAGTCCCAGCTAGCCGATCATCAGCTAATCCGGCACCGGGCTCATCAACCAGGACTAGAGTCGATACGGATATAGCGCCAACTCATCCACCTCCTGAGGATTCAGATGACGTATCCGTCACAAATTCCAAAGTTGAGAGCGTGATGAATGATCGACGACTGAAATAGACCATGCATGCTCTAGTTTTTACTAAGTAGGAATTTACTGCCCCTAGCACCGTAGATGCATATACCCGAGCCGCCCAGGACAGACTTTTTGGAGTTGCTCACCTATGTTCAAAAGATATGTAGGCAACAGTTTGTGTAAATTTGATAGATATATGCGAGTAGCCCCTGAGACTTGAAGAGATTTAGACCAAACGATTTAAGGATCGTTATGACCGCAGGTTCTCAAAGAAAAGAACAACATGCTGTCCCAGGAGCTTGAAACGAGCCGGACAAAGATAAATGCCGCCACCTTAGAGCTAGAGTAAATGAAGAAAGTCAGGATGACCAGTTGAGGGAGTCCTGGATTAGGTGGTCCTCGGACAGCCGGACTATGTACTTGTGTCGGACTGTTGGATTATGAAGATACAATATTGAAGACTTCGTCCCGTGTCCGGGTGGGACTCTCCTTTGCGTGGAAGGCAAGCTTGGCAATACGGATATATAGATTTCCTTCTCTGTAGCCGACTTTGTGTAACCCTAGCCCCCTTTGGTGTCTATATAAACCAGAGGGTTTAGTCCGTAGGACGAAAACAATCAGATCATAGGCTAGCTTCTAGGGTTTAGCCTCTATGATCTCATGGTAGATCAACTCTTGTAATACTCATATCATCCAGATCAATCAAGCAGGAAGTAGGGTATTACCTCCATCGAGAGGGCCGAAACCTGGGTAAACATTGTGTCCCCCGCCTCCTATTACCATTAGCCTTAGACGCACAGTTCGGGACCCCCTACCCGAGATCCGCCGGTTTTGACAACGACATTGGTGCTTTCATTGAGAGTTCCACTGTGCTGTCACGGTAAGGCTTGATGGCTCGCCTTGTTATCAAGGACAACATCACCTCTGGGGAAGCCCTGGCTTTAGGCCAAACTCTCCGACTAGGCGGCTTCGTCATGACCGCCCGTTCGGCCGCCGCGCCGACAATGACTGCTCGGGTCATCAAAAACAGCCTCCACGTCAGTTCGGAATTCACCGAGAAGATGGATCCAATGGAGCTCTCCTCCCTGAACGAGCTCTTGGATCGCATCGCCGCCTTGGGAGTCGCTATAGACTATGATCGGACGGTCACCCATCAGATAGTGGTAGTGGAGGAGCAATGCAGCGATTCTTCCTCTATATTGAGGACGAACTATGTCCAGATTCCCAAGTTCTCTGGGCTGGATACCCATTTACGGGAGGACATGGCCCAAGCTCCGAACCTAGAATCGGGTGGCGGGCCAGAAAAATCGGGCAACATCCCAGAACCCGAACTGCCAAGTTTGGAAGCTCCTCTGCCCCTGGGTCTCAGATCGGGTCAGGGTTCGGACTTAAATCTACCCACCCACCCAGATACAAGCAAACTTTCCCACATTAGACAAGAGCCCCAAGAGACAATACATCACTTTTGGGCCGGATTCCTCCTTGTAATGAACAAGGTCAAGGACTGTCGCGAGGAAGACGCAATCTCATTCTTTTGCAAAAATTGCACGGACAAGGGAATCCTCAACGCCATAAGTCGCCATGTCATAACACACTTCGCTGACTTGGCGGCCATAGTACAGAAGTACTGTGTGATGGAAAGCGCCTGGAAAACCCAAGCAAAATTCTGGGATCCTCCGACCCTCACTAAACCCCTCGTCTGGACTAAAAGGGTGCACTCTCGCAAGTCGCCCAATCCAATTACAAAGAAACCAAAGCCCACTGCAAGGCATGGAACCGTATTGGAGGGATGGCTCAATGGGCCATGCAAAATTCACACCACACCAGATACCATACCAACACACATCCTTAGAGCATGTTGGATACTTTGGCAGGTGGCCAAGAGCGGCGAGGATCTCCTCATCAATGATACCGCAGAGCATCATCCCGTAGAAAATAACAATACAGTGTTGATAGTCTTTGAGACTTTCACCTCAAATAATAGGCGCAAGCGATCACTCCGCAGCCTCGCCGAACCTTCAATGCCAGTGACGAACCTCAATTCCGAACAGTCCGAGCACCAGCCGCTTTGGTCCTTAGTCCAATTATGGACGGCTTCCGGCTTACTAAAGTGATCATGGACGGTCGCAACGGATTAAACCTCATCTACGAGGAAACTCTCAACAAAATGGAAATAGACAAGAGCCACATTGAGCAAAGCAGCACGACATTCAGGGGAATTATCCATAGTCGGGAGGCACGATGCGCGGGAAAAATCACACTAGATGTGGTATTCGGCACACCGGAGAATTACAGGTCCGAAGAAATCACATTCCAAGTGGCCCCGTTCAGTAGTGGATACCATGCCCTTTTAGGGCGGGATGCATTCACGAGCTTCAAAGCTATACCCCATTACGGGTACATGAAGCTCAAGATGCCCGAACCCAATGGAATCATCACCCTAGCCAGTGATCCGGAGGTAGCACTCCGCGCCGAAAATATAACCGCCGCCCTGGCCCTTGAAGCATTATCCGAAGCCCTCGCGGCCGAAGAACTAACCGCGTTGCGTTCTATAGTGGACAAGGACGACGTGATACTCGACAAACGATCCAAGTCCACCTCTTTCAAACCAGCGGACGAAATAGTCAAATTCCAAGTCCACCCAACGGACTCTACAAAAACAACATCCATTGGGGCACAGCTGAACCCCACAATAGACGATGCACTGCGATAGTTCTTGCGCGAGAATTGGGACATCTTCGCCTGGCATCCTTCACACATGCTAGGTATCCCATGCAGGCTGACCGAGCATAGCCTAAACATACTGAAGGGATACAAGCCAGTCAAGCAGACTCTTCAGCGTTTTTCAGAACCTAAACGACAAGCCATGGGAGAGGAGCTAGCCAAGTTACTCGAAGCCGGATTCATCAGAGAAATAAAACACCTGGACTTGCTAGCAAACCTGGTGATGGTACCAAAGAAGGACAAATCCTGGCGCCTGTGTGTCAATTTCAAGGACCTCAATAAGGCTTGCCCCAAGGACCTCTTCCCTCTCCCCCGCATCGATCAAATCATCGACGCTACCGCAGGACACGACTCATTGTGCTTCCTCGACGCATACTCCGGATACCATCAAATCAAGATGGCGGAGTCCGATCAATCCGCAACAACATTCATCACACCATACTGCCCCTTCCGTTTTAACACCATGCCTTTCGGGCTCAAAAATGCCGGTGCAACCTATCAACGCATGATTCAGACATGCCTGGAAACACAAATCAGCAAAACAGTTGAGGCATACGTAGACGACGTGGTCATCAAGACCAGACACATTGAATCTTTAATAGACGACTTGAGGCTCACGTTCGACAATCTCTGGACATATGACATCAAGCTGAACCCGGAAAAATGCGTTTTTGGCATCCCTGCCGAAAAGCTCCTGGGCTTCATAGTTTCCAATAGAGGAATTGAAGCAAATCCGGCTAAAATCCGAGCTTTGTCACAGTTGGCTACCACAACAGACCTCAAGCAAATCTAGAAACTAACTGGATGTGTGGCCGCCCTGAGCCACTTTATCTCCTGATTGGGAGAAAAGGCACTACCCCTCTATCGCCTTCTTCGACGCACCGAACACTTCGAGTGGACGGATGCGGCTACGGCCGGACTAGAAGAAATAAAGGCCCTCTTGGCCATCAGTCCAATCTTAGCCGCACCAAACATTGGTGAACCCATGCTATTATATATAGCTGCAACACACCAAGTTGTAAGCGCAGTGCTCCTCATCGGACGAGAGGAGGACGGACATAAGTTCCCGCTTCAAAAGCCGGTATACTACGTATCCACTTTCCTCACTCCATGTAAGTCACGGTACCCACATTATCAAAAGATAGCATACGCGGTCTTCATGGCATCCCGGAAACTACGACACTACTTTCAAGAGTGTTCAATCACGATGGCCTCCGAAGTACCACTCAACAATATAATAAATAACCGCGATGCCATGGGCTGGATTGCTAAGTGGGCCATTGAGCTCCTCCCGTTCGACATCATATATAAACCACGGCGAGCCATTAAGTCGCAAGTACTGGCTGACTTTGTCGCCGAATGGACAGAAGCCGAACTCCCTAAAGAGTACGGCGCATACTCCAATTGGATCATGCACTTTGACGGCTCTAAGATGCTAGCTGGTCTAGGAGCGGGTGTTGTACTGACATCCCCCACCAGAGATACAGTCCAATACGAACTCCAAATACTATACACAGACTCCAACAATGCAGTCGAATATGAGGATCTATTGCACGGTCTTCGGATGGCGGTCTCTGTCGGTGTCAAAACCGGCGGATCTCGGGTAGGGGGACCCGAACTGTGCGTCTAGGCGGATGGTAACAGGAGACAAGGGACACGATGTTTTTACCCAGGTTCGGGCCCTCTCGATGGAGGTAAAACCCTACTCCTGCTTGATTGATATTGATGATATGGGTAGTACAAGAGTGGATCTACCACGAGATCAAGGAGGCTAAACCCTAGAAGCTAGCCTATGGTATGATTGTTGTAATGGTTGTGTGTCCTACGGACTAAAACCCTCCGGTTTATATAGACACCGGAGAGGGCTAGGGTTACACAGAGTCGGTTACAATGGTAGGAGATCTACATATCCGTATCACCAAGCTTGCCTTCCACGCCAAGGAAAGTCCCATCCGGACACGGGACGAAGTCTTCAATCTTGTATCTTCATAGTCTTGGAGTCCGGCCGACGATGATAGTCCGGCTATCCGGACACCCCCTAGTCCAGGACTCCCTCAGTAGCCCCCGAACCAGGCTTCAACGATGATGGGTCCAGCGCATATATTGTCTTCGGCATTGCAAGGCAGGTTCTCCTTCAAGTTCCATGTACCTACCAAACAGTGTCCGGCTCCCTTACCAATGTCGCGCTTCTCGGCTTCCACGCCCAATAATGGCCTTCTTCCACGCATCGCACGAATGCAAAAAGCCAGGGTATCTTTTATGTTTTACCCCCTAGCTGCGCAAACAATCTGCCTATAAGAGAGGCAAGAATCCAGATCCAAATCACACCATCTTCCTTCCGCGAGTACTCATCGGAGCGCTTCTGACCAAAAATCCATTCCATCATGGACCGTCGACGCGGCTCCTCCTCTCGCGCTCCCAGCCCTCTGCCAGGAGATTGGAGGAGATGTTCTGTCCCGCACAACAAGCTAGTGACGCTCCAAGCGGAGGGATATCTTCCTCCGGCCTTTATGGTTCCGGTTCGAGCCGGGCTGGCCACCTACAAAGGTGGGAAGCAAGCGGAGGCCACCCCAAGTCCCAACAAAGGGGAGCGGATATGTTTCGTCCCCTATCTGATAAGGGGGCTCGGATTTCCTGTACATCCGTTCCTCCGCGGGCTTCTGGAGTTCTACGGACTCCAGCTCCATCACCTCACGCCCGCCTCGATTCTGCATATTTCGGGCTTCGTAGCTCTTTGCGAGCTATTCCTGGGCATCGAGCCCCATTTTGCGCTGTGGAAGAGGTTATTCTGCCTCGTACCCCGCTCTCATGAGGGGTCCATATATCAAGTGGGCGGTGCCGAAATATGGCGCATCGCCGGGACCGGATATCCATCCGGAACCCCTAAGAAGGCGTCTGAAGACTGGCCTTCAGAATGGTTTTATGTAGAAGACGCTCCGCTGTCGGACCCTGTTCGGATCGGCTTCCCGGAGTTCAGCAATGCTCCTCCGAAGAAACGCCTGAGTTGGCGTTCGCGGAGCCCCCAGCTGGAGGAAGACAAGAGCGTCCATTATTTGATGGGCCGGATAAGGTTACTGGCCCATTCCGGATTGACCATGATTGGAGTCATGGCTACGTGCATTATGCGGGGGGTGCAGCCGCTGCAATACAGGGGCCACCCCATGTGGGATTTCAATGGGGAGAATGATGCCACTCGTCATGGCCGCAAAGGGCCGGGATTGGCCGAAGATCTGGTGAAGATTCTATCCGGCCTGTACAAGGGGGAGAAGCAGGACTTTCTCCAGACGAGCCCTTTGAACGGGTTCTCCATGAATAACCCTCGGCGCTGGGTAAGCGGACACTTTGTTTATCCGACCCATGCTTTCAAAGTTAAGTACCTTACTTTACGATTTCGATGCAGGAGCTGCGTCGGGATGTGGAGGGCATAAATAGTCCGGCTCCACAACCCGAGGATCCGGAAAGATCCCTTGATCCGGCCTCCGAAGAGGATCTGGACATAAATGTGGAGCTAATCGACGGGGTGTTCCATCAATTCAGCATGGACAATGCTCTAGTCGCCATTACGGCTGACTACCCCGGCCTATCTCCGGCTCCCCAGGTGATTGTGACCGAAGTCCTGACACCATTATTTCGTCCTTGCGCATTTCTGACCACCGTATACAATGGTGTCTCGCAGGAGGTGCCTTCAAGGCAGGGGGCCAAACCCACGACAGCTGGCCAACAAGGGTCAGTCTGGCCCACCAGGCGGCGCGGATTGAAACGTCGCCGCAACGGTATAGCTCGCGGTTGTTATTTAGGACAAAGTTCCTAGGAAGTGTTTGAATGCTCATGACTTTTGCAGGAGAAAGAGTGCCCGCCGGACTGTGGGCGTAAAGGTTGCCAACCAAGCCTCTGTCAGCCAGGCTCCAACACCTGGTCTGGAGGGGGAGGCGAGCGCAAGGCGCGAGCCGGATACTCCTCCAACGGAGGATGCCGACAGACTGTCCGCCACCAGGTCTGAGGTGGAGAGCGCCATGAACCATAGGCGCCGCCGGATAGTTTTTCGTGACGCGTGCTTCTCCCGTGAGGTGTTGAATGCCTTTAACACGGGGGACGCGCACCTCCGTGCTGCTCAAGATGGTTTGACCAGAGCCACGGAGCAGTATGTAAAGGACATATGGGTAAGAGTTTTTAATAGTTGTATATGCCAGTAGCCCCCGAGACTTAAAGTAGTTGGAATAACTGATTTAAGGATCATTTGATATGCAGGATCTTACAGAGAAGAATACCCGATTGTCCCAGGAGCTACAAGAGTGCAAGGCCCAACTTGAGGCCGCACTAGCTGCCGCAGGAGGAAACACAGAGACCCCTCCTGGTAACAAATTATTTCAAAAAGATAATCGGTGTGCGGCGTGCGTGTAAGCCTGACAATGACATTGCAGGTGTTGCCGGACTGGATCCGGACAAGCAAGAACTACTGCGCCAGCTGAAGGCCAGCGAGAGGGTGCTGGCGAGGGTGCAGCAGGAAAGGAACAAACTCCAGGATGCCCACGCCCAGCTTGGAGAAGAGCTGAAAGGTGTTCGAGCCGAGCTGTCTGGCTCTGTGAAGGAGAATCAGCGGCTTCATCGCGGCATCTATAGTAAGTGCTTGAGCGAACTCCTTTGAAAAGAAGAGTCCGGCGAGGAAGTCAATTGACAAAAATATGTCTGTAGGTGTGCTCACAGGTCGCCCTGCGGAGGAGATGCCCGTATCAACGGGTGATCAACTTCCCGAACTGGTGCAACTGCTCAAACGAGTTTGGCAGGTGATGAGCGGCGTCGTCCAGGCCTTATGGTCGTCCCTCTCCCTACCCGAGGGCCTTGGAGAGCTTGCGGAGAAGCTTCAGGGAGCGCGGCAGCGCTTCCGTTTATGGAAGATTTCAGCCTGCCGCCAAGGTGCCAGGGAGGCCTGGCCAGGGTGAAGACGCGGTACAAGAAGGTGGATCCCAACCACAAGGCCGAGGTCGGACCTGTGGGGCCCGATGGGAAGGAGATCCCTGTGAGTTTAGTGTACGGCCAAGTAGAGTTGGCCGCTAAATATTCCCAACGGGACTGTAAATTAGACAGCCTGTTAGACGGGATTGAGGAGGAATACAGTCAGTCTATTTGACAATGTATTTTAAAATGACATGTAAAATGCCTTCTAGCCGGATTGTAGATCGTTTGTCTTTGCCGACCTTTTCGCTTCAACCTCGGGACCCTAGAGTCCGGAGTGTATCCGAATACCTTCTCGGTTAAGAAACAACCAGGGCATGCATGGAGACCAGGCGTAGGGGTCATTAGTGCTTTATCAGACAAGTGCCCAACTAGTTATGTTATATTACATGGTTAGTAAGAAACATCTTCCAGGGAGAATAGTTCCGTTAAGGGTTCCTTTCCCTGGGAGGCATGCCCTAAAGTGCATGTCCGGACTGCGAAAAGAGCAGGAAAACATCTGGGGGCAGATAAATAAATAGGTAAAAAATCATCTTTCAATTCACCAACCGAATATTCCCTTAAGAACGCTAGCTTTCGGCTTCACCCAGTCTGAGGTACACATCCGGCTAACCCGGCAGTAACAATCGCAGAGGTGCTCCCTTTACCTCCTAGCCAAACAATCGGGAACGTAGGGGTAAGCACAGGAGCCAGGCAACCCAGCTTGGCCAAAACTTAAGTCATATCGATGCATATAATGGTGAATAAAAGGTACATGTGGAAGTTTGATACATGTGCTGGGCATGAAGCCCTTATAAGTAAGCTTTTGGTAAAGAAGCCCCCAAGTATAATGAGTGCGGATAGCACATCAAGTGTGTGCGAACAATGCGCAACTAGGCCCTTAAGGGCTTTTATGGAAAGGGTCAGAGAAAAAAGAGAAACGAAAGACAGCTGAAGTGTAAAAATTTGGACGGGGGAAGGAGACGAACTCTTAGTCCGGCGCTAGGCGTAGAATCTTCGGAGGTGGGCTGCGTTCCATGGGTTCGGCTCGAGTTGGTTGTCCGACGCATTTCGCAGTCGGTACGCTCCGCCGGCCAGGACTTGATCGATAATGAAGGGGCCCTCCCATTTGGGCTTGAGCTTGTCCTTTTTCTTGTTCGGCAGGCGTAGAACTAGTTCGCCAACATTGTAAGTCTTAGCCCGCACTTCTCTGCTTTGATATCTTTGAGCCTGCCGCTGATAGAATGCGGAACGAGCCTTGGCGATGTCGCGTTCTTCCCCCAATGCGTCCAAGCTGTCCTGCCGATCCAGCTCGGCTTCTCTTTCTTCGTACATGCGCACTCGAGGTGAGTCATGAATGATGTCGCAGGGCAAAACTGCCTCTGCGTCGTATACCATAAAAAATGGTGTGAATCCGGTAGTACGGTTGGGCGTTGTCCGCAGCCCCCAGAGTACGGAGTCGAGCTCCTCTACCCAGTGCGTGTCAGATTCCGTAAGAGACCGCACTAGTCTGGGTTTGATGCCGCTCATTATTAGACCATTTGCTCGTTCCACTTGACCGTTGGTTTGAGGATGATGACTGAAGCATAATCGAGCTTAATGCCCATATTTTTGCACCATAATTTAACCTCGTCGGCCGTGAAGTTCGTGTCGTTATCGGTATTGATGCTATGGGGGACGCCATAACGGTGTACTACCCCGGATATGAAGTCTATCACTGGTCCGGACTCTGCCGTTTTAACTGGCTTGGCCTCTATCCATTTGGTGAATTTGTCCACCATGACCAATAGGTACCTTTGCTTGTGGGTTCCTCCTTTAAGGGGTGCAACCATGTCAAGCCCCCAGATCGCGAACGGCCAGGTAATGGGTATGGTTTTGAGGGCGGTGGGTGGCATATGGCTCTGATTAGCAAAGAGCTGACAACCGACGCATCTTTGGACTAAGTCCTGAGCATCTGCCCGGGCCGTCGGCCAATAAAATCCTGTACGGAATGCTTTGCCTACAAGGGCCCGAGCTGCGGCGTGGTGTCCGCCTAGTCCGGCATGAATTTCAGCCAGAAGGTTTCGCCCTTCCTCTTCGAAGATACACCGTTGAAGGACTCCGGTTGTGCTTTTCTTATAGAGTTCTCCCTCGTGGACCTTGTAGGCTTTAGATCGCCGGACTATGCAGCGGGCCTCGTTTTGGTCTTCTGGAAGTTCCTGCCTAAGTAAGTAGGCTAGGAATGGCTCTATCCACGAGGCGATTGCTGCCATTATTTCATGGGCTGAGGGTGTTATTTCATCGGCTGAATCGCCGATTATGTCAGATTGTTCTGTGTTGGGTGGTGCGGCTGCCTCCGGGTTGTTATTTCCGGACTCCTCTTCCCATAGTACGGATGGCTTAAAGAGCCGTTCCAGGAAGATGTTTGGAGGGACAGCATCGCGTTTCGCGCTGATGCGTGCCAATACGTCGGCTGCTTGGTTATTATCTCGGGCTACATGGTGGAATTCGAGTCCTTCGAACCGAGCTGACATTTTTAGGACAGCGTTACGATAGGCTGCCATTTTCGGATCCTTGGCGTCAAAGTCCCCATTTACTTGGGATATTGCAAGGTTTGAATCCCGCGCACCTCTAGGCGTTGAATGCCCATGGAGATTGCCATCCGGAGGCCATGCAGGAGGGCCTCGTATTCGGCTGCATTGTTGGAGTCCGTCTACATTATCTGAAGTAGGTATTGGACTGTGTCCCCGGTTGGGGACGTCAATACGATGCCAGCCCCCAAGCCGGCCAACATTTTGGAGCCGTCGAAATTCATAATCCAATTGGAGTATGCGCCGTACTCTTTAGGGAGTTCGGCTTGGGTCCATTCGGCGACGAAGTCAGCCAATACTTGCAACTTTATAGCTCACCGAGGTTTATAAGTTATCTCGAACGGTAAGAGCTCAATGGCCCATTTTGCAATCCTGCCCGTCGCATCGCGGTTGTTTATAATGTCGTTGAGGGGCACTTCGGAGGCCACTGTTATCGAACACTCTTGAAAGTAGTGTCGGAGCTTCCGGGATGGCATGAACACCGCATACGCTATCTTTTGATAGTGCGGGTAACGGGACTTGCAGGGAGTTAAGATAGTGGATACGTAGTACACTGGTTTTTGAAGAGGGAATTTGTGCCCTTCTGTTTCTCGTTCGACAACGAGTACCGCGCTTACGACTTGATGTGTTGCCGTGATGTATAATAACATTGGTTCGCCCAGGTCAGGCACAGCCAGGACCGGATTTGTTGCCAATATGGCTTTTATTTCTTCGAGTCCGGCAGTGGCAGCATCCGTCCACTCGAAGCGTTCGGTGCGCCTGAGGAGGCGATAGAGGGGCAATGCCTTTTCTCCCAAACGGGAGATAAAGCGGCTTAGAGCCGCCACGCATCCAGTCAATTTTTGTATTTGTTTGAGGTCTTTTGGAATATCCAGCTGTGACAGAGCTCGGATCTTGGCTAGGTTTTCTTCAATTCCTCTACCAGATACAATGAAGCCCAGGAGCTTTCCGGCTGGTACGCCGAAAACGCATTTCTTCGGATTCAGCTTAATGTCATATGCTCGGAGGTTGTCGAATGTGAGCCTCAAATCGTCTACCAGAGTCTCGACGTGTTTGGTTTTGACGACTACGTCGTCTACGTATGCCTCTACTGTTTTGCCGATCTGGGTAGCTAGACATGTCTGAATCATGCGCTGATATGTTGCGCCGGCATTTTTGAGTCCGAAGGGCATCGTGTTGAAGCAGAATGGCCCATATGGAGTAATGAATGCCGTTGCGGCTTGATCCGCTTCTGCCATCTTGATTTGGTGGTAGCCGGAGTATGCGTCAAGGAAGCACAATGAATCGTGCCCTGCAGTAGCATCGATTATTTGGTCGATGCGGGGGAGGGGAAGGGATCCTTTGGGCAGGCCTTGTTGAGGTCTTTAAAATCGACACATAGGCGCCAGGATTTATCCTTCTTTGGTACCATTACCAAGTTTGCTAGCTAGTCCGGATGTTTGATATCTCTGATGAATCCGGCTTCCAGTAGTTTGGCTAGCTCTTCTCCCATTGCCTGTCTTTTGGGTTCGGAAAATCGCCGAAGAGCCTGTTTTACTGGCTTGAATCCTTTTAGAATGTTTAGGCTGTGTTCTGCCAATATGCGTGGGATTCCTGGCATATCTGAAGGGTGCCAGGCAAAGATGTCCCAATTTTCCCGAAGGAATTCTCGCAGTGCGGCATCTACATTAGGGTTTCAACTGTGCCCCGATGGAGGCCGTCTTTGTTGGGTCCATTGGATGGACCTGGAATTTGACTATTTCGTCCTTGGTTTAAAAGAGGTGGACTTGGATCTCTTATCGAGTATCACATCGTCCCTATTCACCGTTGAGCGCAGCGCAGTGAGTTCCTCTGCCGCTAGGGCTTCGGATAGTGCCTCCAGGGCTAATGCGGCTGTCTGTTTTCGGCGCGGAGTGCTATGTCCGGATCACTAGCGATAGTGATTATTCATCCGGGCCCAGGCATCTTAAGCTTCATGTACCCGTAATGGGGTATGGCTTGAAAAATTGTGAATGCCTCTAGTCCTTTATCCTGTCCATAACCAGGAGGAATCTGGCCCAGTAATGATGTACTATTTCAGCGGGCTCTTGCCGGATTTGAGATAGATCGCATATGTCTTGGTGGGTGGGTGGAATTAAGTCCGGAATCCTACCCATCTCGAGGCTCAAGGGCCAAGAAGTTTCTGAATTTGGAAGCTTGGATCGTTGGACGTCGTCCAACGAGTCCGGTCTGATGCCTGACCTTAGGTTCAGTGCTTGATCGAAGTCCGCCCCCCCCCCCCCCCCCCCCCGCGGGAATCTGGCATGGAGGGTTCGGAAGCCCGGACATGACCAGTTTTCAATATAGGAGAAGAGTCGCTGCGTTGTTCCTCTACCACCGCAACGTGGTGGGTAACCTGGGGAGAGTTAATCTCTCTCAGATCGGTTTTAAGCCCAATCTGATTGTAGTCAGTAGCGACTCCCAGGGCGGCGATGTGGTCCAAGAGTTCGTTTACGGATGAGAGCTCTGTTGGATCCAGCTGCTCGGCGAATTCCGAGTTGACGTGAAGATTGCTTTTGATGACCCGAGAGGTCATCGTCGGAGCGGTGGCCGAACAGGCGGTCATGAGAAAACCACCCAGCCGGATAGTTTGGCCGGCTGCCAAGGCTCCTTTGGCAAAGATACCGTCTTTGAAGACGGGAAGTGGCATCCTTCCTATCGGTGACGGCACAGAGGAACTCTCAATGAAAGCACCAATGTCAGTGTCAAAACCGGCGGATCTCGGGTAGGGGGTCCCGAATTGTGCGTCTAGGCGGATGGTAACAGGAGACAAGGGACACGATGTTTTTACCCAGGTTTGGGCCCTCTCGATGGAGGTAAAACCCTACTCCTGCTTGATTGATATTGATGATATGGGTAGTACAATAGTGGATCTACCACGAGATCAAGGAGGCTAAACCCTAGAAGCTAGCCTATGGTATGATTGTTGTAATGGTTGTGTGTCCTACGGACTAAAACCCTCCGGTTTATATAGACACCGGAGAGGGCTAGGGTTACACAGAGTCGGTTACAATGGTAGGAGATCTACATATCCGTATCGCCAAGCTTGCCTTCCACGCCAAGGAAAGTCCCATCCGGACACGGGACAAAGTCTTCAATCTTGTATCTTCATAGTCTTGGAGTCCGGCCGACGATGATAGTCTGGCTATCCGGACACCCCCTAGTCCAGGAATCCCTCAGTCTCCATGGGCATTCAACGCCTAGAGGTGTGTGGGGATTCAAACCTCGCAATATCTCAAATAAATGGAGACTTTGACGCCAAGGACCCGAAAATGGCGGCTTACTACAATGCCGTCCTCAAGATGTCAGCTCGGTTCGAGGGGCTCGAATTCCATCATGTGGTCCGAGAAAACAATCAAGCGGCGGATATCCTCGCCCGCATCAGCGCTAAGCGCGACCCCGTCCCACCTAATATCTTCTTGGAAAGGTTGTTCAAACAGTCTGTGGTGTGGCAAGGGGACACCAGCAATATTAGTCCAGATCTGACCACAACCCCAGATCCCGAACACTCTGACATAATCGGAGGCTCCGCCACCGAAATAACACCTTCGACCCACGCGATCATGGCTGTCATCACCCCGTGGACAGAATCCTACTTAGCCTACCTAAATAGGCAAGAACTCCCCGAGGACCAAAATGAGGCACGTTGCATTGTGCGGTGTTCTAAAGCCTACAAGGTTCACGAGGGAGAGCTTCATAAGAAAAGCGCTACCGAAGTACTCCAAAGATGCATCTCCGAAGAGGAAGGGCGGCAGCTCTTGGCCGAAATTCATGCTGGAATCGGCGGTTATCACGCGACAGCTCGGGCCCTTGTAAGCAAGGCCTTCCATACAGGTTTCTACTGGCCGACAGCCCGAGCAGACGCACAGGACTTCGTCCAACATTGCGTCGGTTGCCAGCTTTTCGCAAACCAAAGCCATATGCCACCTACTGCTCTCCAAACAATCCCCATTACTTGGCCCTTTGCGGTATGGGGGCTCGATATGGTCGGAACCCTTAAAGGAGGAAGCCATAAGAAAAAAATACCTATTGGTCATGGTGGATAAATTTACCAAATGGATAGTGGCCAAACCAGTTAAAACGGCCGAATCCAGACTAGCGATAGACTTCATATCAGGGGTTGTACACCGTTACGGTGTCCCCCACAGCATCATCACCGATAATGGTTCCAACTTCACAGCCGACGAGGTGAAAACTTGATGCGGCAACATGGGCATTAAGCTCGATTACGCCTCCGTCTATCACCCCCAAACAAATGGTCAAGTCGAACGAGCAAATGGTCTTATTATGAGTGGCATCAAACCCATACTAGTGCGATCCTTGAAGGAATCGGATATGCACTGGGTCAAGGAGCTCGACTCCGTACTATGGGGACTGCAGACCACGCCGAATCGCACTACCGGATACACACCATTTTTCATGGTGTACGGCACAGAGGTGGTATTGCCCTGTGATATCATTCATGACTCACCACGAGTGCGCATGTACGAAGGGAGAGAAGCCGAGCTTGATCGGCAGGGCAGTCTAGATGCCCTGGAGGAGGAGCGCGATGTCGCAAAAGCCTGTTCCGCATTCTATCAGCAACATGCTCGAAGGTATCAAAGGAGAGAAGTGCGGGCCAAGACTTATAACGTTGGTGAACTTATTCTATGCCTACCGGAGAAGAAAAAGGACAAGCTCAAGCCCAAGTGGGAGGGTCCCTTCATCATTGATAAAGTTCTCACCGGAGGAGCGTACCACCTGCGGGATGCATCAGATAACCGACTCGAGCCGAACCCATGGAACGCGGCCAGACTTCGAAGATTCTACGCCTAACGCTGAACTCTATGTTCGTCTCCTTACCTTCGCACTTTTTAAATTATATCCTCTTCCTTCCTTTCTTTTTATTATTATTTTTATGGCCCTAAAAAGCTTCAATTGTGACTCGATTACACAATCTTGACGAGTTATGCGCGCTCATTATACCTGGGGGCTTCTTATACAGAAGCTTAATATAATTATATTCCGGGCTTCATGCCCACTACATATGTGTTACTTTTCCATAAGTACCTTTTCTTCCCCATTATATGCATACATATGACTTAAGTTTTGGCCAAGCTGGGTTGCCTGGCTCCTGTGTTTATGCCCTACGTTCCCGTTAGTTTGGCTAGGGCATAAGGGGAGCACCTCTGCGATTGTTACTGCTGGGTCAGCCGGACGTGTACCTCAGACTGGGTGAAGCCGAAAGCTAGCGTTCTTAAGGGAATATTCGGTCGGTGAACAAAAGATGATTATTACCTATTCCAATATACACCCCCAGATGTTTTATATCCTATGTCTTGATACGTCCATTTTGCATCATGCTTTTATATCATTATTATTGCATTATGGGCTGTTATTACAGATTATATCTCAATACTTATGGCTATTCTCTCTTATTTTACAAGGTTTACCATGAAGAGGGGGAATGCCGGCAGCTGGAATTCTGGCTGGAAAAGGAGCAAACGTTGCAAACCTAATCTGCACAGCTCCAAAAGTCCTGAAACTCCACGAAACAACTTTTGGAATTAATAAGAATTTCTGAGCGAAAGAAATATGCCAGAGGGCCCACACCCTGTCCAGGAGAAAAGGGGGCGCGCCCCCCCTATAGGGCGTGCCCCCTATCTCCTGGGCCCCCTGGTGGGCCTCCGGCGTCCATCTTCTGCTATATCATCACTTTTACCCTGGAAAAAAATCATGGGCAAGCTTACGGGACGAAACTCCGCCCCCACGAGGCGGAACCTTGGCGGAATCAATCTAGGGCTCTGGCGGAGCTGTTATGCCGAGGACACTTTCCTCCGGGAGGGGGAAATCATCACCAACGTCATCACCAACAATCCTCTCATCGGGAGGGGGTCAATCTCCATCAACATCTTCACCAGCACCATCTCCTCTTAAAACCCTAGTTCATCTCTTGTATCCAATCTTGTATCAAAACCACAAATTGGTACCTGTGGGTTGCTACTAGTGTTGATTACTCCTTGTAGTTGATGCTAATTGGTTTACTTGTGGAAGATCATATGTTCAGATCCTTTATGCATATTATTACTCCTCTGATTATGAACATGAATATGCTTTGTGAGTAGTTACGTTTGTTCCCGAGGACATGGGTGAAGTCTTGCTATTAGTAGTCATGTGAATTTGGTATTCGTTCGATATTTTGATGAGATGTATGTTGTCTTTTCCTCTAGTGGTGTTATGTGAACGTCGACTACATGACACTTCACCATTATTTGGGCCTAGAGGAAGGCATGGGGAAGTAATAAGTAGATGATGGGTTGCTAGAGTGACAGATGCTTAAACCCTAGTTTATGCGTTGCTTCGTTAGGGGCTGATATGGATCCATACGCTTAATGATGTGGTTAGGTTTACCTTAATACTTCTTTTTGTAGTTGAGGATGCTTGCAATAGGGGTTAATCATAAGTGGGATATTTGTCCAAGTTAGGGTAGTACCCAAGTACCGGTCCACCCACATATCAAATTATCAAAGTACCGAACGCGGATCATATGAACATGATGAAAACTAGCTTGACGATAATTCCCAATGTGTCCTCGGGAGCTCCTTCATCATTATTAGAATTTGTCCAGGCTTATCCTTTGCTACATAAAGGATTGGGCCACCTTGCTGCACTTTATTTACTTTTATTTACTTGTTACTCGTTACTATTTATCTTATCAAAAAACTATCTATCACCTACAATTTCAGTGCTTGCAAAGAAAACCTTACTGAAAACCGCTTATCATTTCCTTCTGCTCCTTGTTGGGTTCGACACTCTTACTTATCGAAAGGACTACGATTGATCCCCTACACTTGTGGGTCATCACATCTCTGTTCGCAGTTCGGTCATGCACATTATGACCCCTACGCCTGGTATCCACGCATACCCCGGTTTACCTAACTGAGCGGGTGTTCGGATACACTCTGGACTGTCGGGTCCGTAGGTTGAAGCAAAAAGGTCCACCATGACAAATGATTTACAATCTGGCTAGGGACAAAATATTTCAATTGAAGTACACAGTCACTTAGACTGGCTAAATTCTTCTTCTATACCATCCAACAGGCTGTCTAGCCTACAATCCTGTTGGGAATACTTTGCGGCTAATCCTACCTGGTCATATACCAGACTAACGGGGATCTCTTTCCCATCTAACCCTACAGGCCCGACCTCGGCCATGTGATTCGGGTCAACCTTGGTGTACCGCATCTTCACCATGGCCCTGGCTTCCCTCGCCCCCTTGAGCATCTCTACAAGCTCCCACATGCCTCCTGGCAGGGAGGCGGATGGCCACAAGGCCTGGGCAATACCCTGCATCACCTACCGAGCTTGTTCGTGCTGTTGTGAGAGCTCTGGCAGAAGATCGCCTGCGGATCCGGGCATCTCCTCTTCGGGACGACCTATTAGCATACCTACAGACATAACTGTGTTAGCCCGTTTCTTCGCCAAACTGTATAAAGGTTCGTTCGAGCACTTACTAAAAATGCCGCATCGAAGCCTCTTATTCTCCTTCACGGAGTCAATAAGCTGGGCCCGAACATCTTTTAATTCAACGCCCAGCCGGGTATTGGCATCTTGGAGATCGTTTTTCTCCCGCCTAACCCGTGTAAGCACACGCTCGCCAGCCTCTAGCTGTCGTTTAGCTTGTTTCCCATCCTCTTGTACGATCTCCGGATTCTCTCCAGGATTGTCTGCAGAATCTATTGTTAGATTCACAAGCATGCCAAATACTAACTGGTACACGTAATCACATTCTTTTTGAGACAAGTATTACTAGATGAGGCCTTTTTAGATTCCTCCATTCCAGCAACTATGGCCCTTAGCTGGGCTTTGCACTCCTCTAGCTCTTGGGACAAATGGGTGTTCTTCTCTGTAAGAACCTATGCATACAATGATCCTTAAATCAGTTGTGCAAACTGTTTCATGTCTCAGGGGCTACTGATATACACAGTTATCAGATTTTCTTACCCGTATATCCTTTAAATACTGGTCCGTGGCTCTAGCAAGACCACCTTGAGCAGCTCAGATGTACGCGTCTCCTGAGTTGAAGGCATTGAACGCCTCTTCGGAGAAATTAGGGTCGCGGAGTACGGTCCGTCGACGCCTGTGATTCATGGCGCTCGCCACTTCGGAATTTGTAGCGGATATTCTATCCACATCCTCTGTAGGAGGACCGTCCGGCGTTGTCCCCGCATTAGCCTCCGCCCCTGAGTCCGGCTCTGGATTTCGGCTGGTGGAGGCGTGGCCGGCAGGCTCTCCAAACATAGTCCGGCGAGCGCTTTTTCTGCCAGGGGACCGTGGACATTGTTATATTTTAAAGACGATGATCACAGAGTAGGTTTTTTATCATACCTCTGCGACAGTGTCTCGGTCCTGACCGCCTTCCTTTTAAGCCTACTCGGCTTCGGTGCCCCTTGTTGGCGACTCACCGTGGGTTCGGCACGGCACCCTGATGGCCTTCCCTATAAAACACAATACATGTGCGGTGGGTAAGGCGCAAAGAGGGGATCCTTCTCGGAAGTTAGGACTCCGGTTTTACTTACATGTGATGGGGGGAGTAGGCCAGGATAATCATCTATGATGGCCACCAAGGCACCATCACAGCTTAACTGGTAAAACGTCCTGTCGATGAGCTCCATAAATATGTCCGGATCTTCTTCAAGTCCGGGGTCGAGGGCCCGGTTGAGGTCCTCTGCCTGTGGAGACGGGCTATGGACCTCCCTCACAGCTTTTCGCAGTTCCTGCTATGAATTAGCAAGGTAAACATTTTTGATGATAGAATGCGGGAATGAACAGAGTTGAGTAAAGGATAGCAGCTCACCCAGTTTAGGGGGTTGTACATGGAAAATCCATCCCATGGCTTAATGCGGGTGAACTCCTCTTCTTCTCCTTTATACAAATCGGACAATATTTTCGCCAGAGCGGTGGCGGAGTCCGGACCTTTACGACCGCAGTAGGTGGCATCGTCTTCTCCATTGAAGTGCCACATGGGATTCCCCCGGTACCGGAGTGGCTGCACCCCCAGCATTATGCATATTGACATAACCTCGATTATTTTCAATCCGGATTTGGCCAGTGTTTTTATCCTACCCATCAGATAAAGGACCTCTCTGTCATCTTCCTCCTGGGGGCTCCGGGGACGCCAGCTGCGGCGTTTTGTCAGTGGGGCATTGGTAAACTCAGGAAGACCCATTCGAATAGGGTCCGGGAGGGGGACATCATCTATATAAAACCACTCCGAAGGCCAGTCTTCGGATGTCTTCTTTGGCGTGCCGGACAGGTATCCGGTCCCGGCGATGCGCCAAATTTCGGCTCCGCCCACTTGATATATTGATCCCTCCTAATTGCAAGGGACGAGGTAGAATAGCCTCTTCCATAGCTCGAAATGAGCTTCACAGCGCATAAAGAACTCGCAAAGGGCGACATAACCTGCGATGTGCAGTATGGAAGCAGGAGTAAAGTTATGCAGCTGGAGGCCGTAGTGCTCCAGGAGCCCCGGAGGAATGGATGGATTGGAAATCCAAGGCCCCTCAGCAAGTAAGGGACGAGGCATACTCACTCCCCCCTGGATGGGTAGTGGAAATTCTCTGCTTGCTCCCCGCCGTCGTAAGTGGCTAGTGCGGCTCAGACGGGGACAAGATATGCAGGCGGGAGAAATCTCTGGGTCTACAAATCCACCAACTGGCCGTGGGATACAGATCACCCAATCAACTGGCTTAGTGCTATGGGAGCGAGAAGAGGAGCTACGGCGGCCGGCCATGATAGGATGGCTCTTTCGGGCGCGCTCTAATGGATCCTCATTTGGGGGAAGATGGTGTGATTTGGATCTGAGGATCCCCGTCTCTTTAATAGATGATTTACTTACATGGTCAGGGTGGCAAATGTAAAAATGCCCCGACTTCTCGCATTCGCTCGACACGTGGAGACTGCCATTATTACGGTACAGAAGCCGAGGAGTGCAACACTAATGGGAAGCCGGACACTGCTTGTTACAACAGGTACTCAGGAACTTGGAGAAGAACCCGCCTTGCAATGCCGAAGACAATATGCATGCCGGACTCATCATCATTGAAGCCTGGTTCAGGGGCTACTGAGGGATTCCTGGATTAGGGGGTCCTCGGATAGCCGGACTATGTACTTGTGCCGGACGGTTGGACTATGAAGATACAAGATTGAAGACTTCGTCCCGTGTCCGGGTGGGACTCTCCTTTGCGTGTAAGGCAAGCTTGGCAATACGGATATGTAGATTTCCTTCTCTGTAACTGACTCTATGTAACCCTAGCCCCCTCCGATGTCTATATAAACTGGAGGGTTTAGTCCGTAGGACGAAAACATTAGATCATTGGCTAGCTTCTAGGGTTTAGCCTCTACGATCTCGTGGTAGATCAACTCTTGTAATACTCATATCATCAAGATCAATCAAGCAGGAAGTAGGGTATTACCTCCATCGAGAGGGCCCGAACCTGGGTAAACATTGTGTCCCCCGCCTCATGTTACCATTAGCCTTAAACGCACAGTTCGAGACTCCCTACCCGAGATCCTCCGGTTTTGACACCGACACCAGTGACCAAAAGAACAAATCGGAGGAGGAAAAGGATAAGCAAGCTGAAGAGATAAAGAGCTTAAAGGCTCAATTATTGGATGCACAAAAAGAGAATAAAAAGTTGAAAGGCGGCATATTAGGTATGACCTTTGAACCATCCAGGGGACTCATATAATCCCATAATACGGAGTGTTATATGCTATTCTTATAGGCCTGTTAACTGGACGCCCTGAAGAAGAAGTATCCGGATTTCGAGGCGACATTCTGAAAGACCTGTCTATAGTGCATGAGCGGGCCCGGAAAGCCATGAAGAGTATGGTCAGAGCCTTATGGCCATCCGATGCACCTCGAAAAAGTATGGAGGGGTTGGCGAACCTATTCAAAGGTGCCCGACGCCGTTTTGATCTATGGAAGGCGTTAGCATGCCGGGAAGGTGCACGAGAGGCATGGGCGATGGTGAAAACACGCTACACCGGGCTGGATCCGAATCATATGGCCCGAGTTGGACCTCAGGGACCGGATGGAAAAGAGATTCCTATGAACTTGGTATATGACCAAGTGATGATAGCTGCGAAATATTCACAAGAATACTGTAGTCTTATCAATGACATAGATAAAGAGTAGGCGTTCGATTCCATGTATCAATGTACTTTATCATCAAACTTGTCTCCAACCGAACTTGTCAAAATTTGTCATCACAGGCCTTCGGCTTCAACCTCCGAACCAAGAAGTTGGAGTATCTCCAGATACCATGTTGGAATGTAATAAACATTCAGTATGTCCGGAAACCAGGCAATCCGGACATATTGCTCAAACAGACAAAAGTTGTTCGGGGAGGTATGTTATATTACTATTTAACATAAGAAACATCTTCCAGGGAAAATAGTTCCATTAACAGTTCCTTTCCTTGGGCGGCATGCTTAATTATGCATGCCTAGGCTTTGATCCAAATTACGGGCAGCCTATCCCATATTTTTCAGAAGAATTACATAAACGTAAACAATCTGTCGTTGCTTGCCGACAAATTGTTCCCTTAAGAACACTAGCTTTCGACTTCACCCGTAGGTATAGATCCGGATTACCCAGTTGTAACAATCGCAGAGGTACTTCCTTTACACCCTAGCCAAACAATCAGGAACGTAGGGTATAAACATAGGAGCAAGGCAACCTAGCTTGGCAAAAACTTAAGTCATAGAGGTGCATATAATGGCAAAAGATGTATAGAACAAACAGCGCAGACAATGTAAGCCATGAGCTTTTAATAATAAGCTTCATCAAAGAAGCCCCCAGTTATAGTGGGCTATATACATTTAAAGATGTGTACCCCTAACAGCTCTGTAGATCCGAACATACCCTGGGATATAAAAATGAAAAAATAAGGAGAGGAGAAAGAGGAACTTAGCCAAAGTAAAAATAAAAAGAGTGATGCCGGTGTCAAAACCGGTAGATCTCGGGTAGGGCGGGCCAAGCTGTGTGTCTAAGGATCGATGGTAACAATGGACAAAGGGACACAATGTTTACCCAGGTTCGGGCCCTCTTAAAGGAGGTAAAACCCTACGTCCTGCTTGATTGTATTCGATGAGTATAGGGGTTACAAGAGCTGACCTACCTCGAGATTGTAATGGCTAAACCCTAGCTTGTCTAGCCTATGAGTAATATCAGGATAGCTTCTACGGACTAACCCCTCCGGTTTATATACACACTAGAGGGGCCTAGGGTTTGTACAAAGTCAGTTTCACAAGGGAAAGAAACAGTACATCCGGACTCTAATCTTGCTGTCCACGCATACAGGAGCCCATCCCAAACATGCAGTGATGGTTCTTAGCTTTATCCTCACGGCCCATCCAGTCCAGCCCACATCCTAGAGCCTGACACCTGAGGACCCTCGAAGCCAGGACTCCCTCAGTAGGCCCCGAACTTGCCTTCAATGATGATGTAGTATGTGGATTAATTCTTCGGTTTTGCAAGGCGGGTTCTCCACCATACTCCGGATTGATGATAGTCTGGCCTCAGCTTTTAAGCCCAGTCTTTATGATTCTTCCCTGTCGTCGCCATGATTTCCACGCGTTTGAGCGGATGCGAATGGTCCATGCTTTTTTACAATTTAACCCTCCACCAGGCGCGGGCGGCGCCTATATAACGAGGTTAAATCCCCAAATGCCACCTCACATTGCCCAAAGAGCTCCGGAGCAAACCACGAAAAACTTCGAACCATGGCAAGCGCCCCGAGCTCCTCCTCCTGCTCCCATGGCCCTCAAGAGGGGGACTGGCAAAGTTGCTCAGTATCCTACTTCAGCTGAGTCGGCTCCAAACACAAGGGTATCTCCCCCCCGCGGATCTAGTCCCCGTGCGGGTGGGATTAGCTTCCATGGAGACGACGTATTAGCCGAGAATTTCCTCAACCCTAGCCAAGGGGAGAGGGTGTACTTCACTTTGTTCCTCCTAAGAGGCGTAGGATTCCCAATCCACCCCTTCCTTAGGGGTCTATTGGAATTCTATGGGATCCAGCTACACAATCTCACACCAGGTTCTATTCTGCACATCTCTGCTTTCGTCGCTCTCTGTGAGTTATTTTTAGGCTGCGAGGCTCATTTCGAACTATGGAGAAAGTTCCTTTGCCTCGTCCCCCGCCATCAAGGTGGAGGGTCTATATTTGAAGTGGGCGGCGCCAAAGTATGGCGTATAGCCGGATCCGGCTACCCTGCCGGGACTCCGAGGAGGGGATCCCAAGAGTAGTCTTCGGAATGGTTTTATACGAAGATGTCCCGCTTCCGTACCTAGTTCGGTGCGGTCTTCCCCAATTCTCTAGTGCTCCTCTGAAGAAGCTGTTTAACTGGCGCCCGAAGTGTCCCAACCAAGAGGACAATGCAGAGGTAATGAGACTGGTAAGCAAAAACAGACTCCTTGCCCATTCCGTACTCTCCATCATCGAAGTCATGGCCATCGCGATAAAACGATGCATCCTGCCCCTCCAATCCAGAGTAGCCCCTTTATGGTGCTATAACGGGGAGGACGACGCCTCTCGTTATAGGCGAGAGGGTCCGAACAACCAAGCCGCTCTGGTTGCCATGCTAGCCGATCTATATAAAGGGGAAGAAGAGGAATTTGCCCATTTGGATTGTCGAGAAGGCTTTTCTATGTACAACCCATCGAATGGGTAAGTTGATCCTTTGTCAGCATTTATTTTTCCCTTATCGGCAGGATTCACTAATCCAACCACATTCGTTGCCTTTAAGCAGTCATGGAGGAAGGTGGCTGTCGGTGTGAAATCTGGCATATCTCGTAGTAGGGGTCCTAAGCTAGGCGTCTTGGAGCGATGGTAACATGGACACAAGGTTTTACCCAAGTTCGTGCTCTCTCGAAGAGATAATACCCTACATCCTGCTTTTGATTGTATTCATATGGGTGTAGTATAGAGTACATGTATCTAACACGAGATTGTTCTAATGAATATTAGATTGTCTATTGACTAGCCTGGCCTCGGTTTTGTATAATGCACCAGAGGCCTAGGGTTTAGAGGAGTCCTTGTCTTGGGCGCCAAGTCTTGTGGAATCCTCCTTGTATGCAGCATAGGCTGCCCGAAGTGGCCCATAAGTGAACCGCCATGGGGGTCCTCAGCCCGATCCAGCTGGTCGAGAGACGACGTGGGGAGTAACCCCTAGTCCAGGACACTGTTAGTAGCCCCCTGAACCGGTCTTCAAGTTGGGGACGCTCCTCGATTCTTCCGAACTATTCTTCATCTTTGGTCGTCGGTCTTGAAAGCAGGTTCATCAAATCTGCTCATCTTCGATCTTGAGGATCGCCGAAGTGAATTACACGCCGGGCATCCGAGGAGCCCCTTTATGTTTTCGGCTTTCATCAATGCCTTTTTATTTTCATGCCACGCCTCGGATTTGAAGTTGTTCTCGTGTGGAGGTATCCTCTTGAGTACGAGCTCCAATGCTGTACTGCATCCGAGCTCCTACGCCGGACTGTATCTGAGCTCCAACGCCGGACTGTATTCGAGGTGTGATAGATCACCTTGGTTCGGAAAAGTTGAAGGAATTCAGCCGAGCTTAATGCCCGAAATGCCCTCTATGGAGCCAGCCACTTGTATCCGAGTTGTGCAATTTATTTGCTGATGATGTGTGTCGGCCTAAAACCCGAGATGCACATTAGAGGAGATAGTGATCGGTGGACGGGCCCTTGAGAGAGGGTTTTGAGAAGTCGTTGCAATATATTAGCTTGATGTCGGATAAGTCCCAGATGCTATATATTGTTGTACGAGGATGCGTTTGCCCATAGTTCGGTCAAGCCGAACACTGAGTACTTTAAATTTTCTGCATTGAATAGGCAATGCAGTAGCCCCCGAGACACTGGTCTGGTGACACCAGATCAAGTGATCGATGTGCCCTTTTAATATTAGTAAATGATAAGTCCAAAGCCCATTAGCCCAGTAGCCCCCGAGCCTTAATGTGGGCATGAGTGGCCGAATTAAGGATCGGTATCCAAAGTAAATTCACAAATTAGGTGTAATGATTCTACGTAGTACTCTACATCATTAATGCTCGGATCTGCATTGTACAAAACTTTGATGACCGACCATCGGCTTCAACCTCGTTGGCCAGTAGTCGGGGAGTGTATGTACTACTTTATAAAGCCTTTATAACGGCAAAGATTTACGACAAACAAGGCAATTCGACCATATGGTTTTATAAACAAAGGTACATAGAGAGAATGTTATATTACTATTTAATGTAAGAAACATCTTCCAAAGAAAATAGTCCCGCTATTGGTTCCTTTCTTTGGGTTGTCATGCCGACCATGATCATGAAACTTCATCTCCGATCAATGCGGGAGAAAAATATTGAGGATTTAGTTTGGGGAAAGTTCCCGAACTATGTGGTCTTTAGCGAACCTAAATTTTCACTTCTGTCGTTGCCGACCAATTATATCCTTTAAGATGGCTAGCTTTCGGCTTCACCCAGTCCGAGGTACTAACTCGGATGACCCGGTAGTAAAAATCATATAGGTGCTCCCTTTACCACCTGGCCGAACAATCGGGAACGTAGGGGTAAGCACGGGAGCCAGGCAACCCAGCTTGGCCAAAATCTTAATTCAAATTGATGCATATTTATGGCTTTATAACGATGATTACGGTAGGAAGCCATCATATATTAAATACAAACGCCGATGATATGTTTATTTTGACTCTGTTGCGACCGTTTATCAGTAGAAAGTGGCCCATCGTCGGCTTCCACCCCCTTGTAGATGCTACACAGGGTGTTTCCGTAATAACAAAACAACCCTTAGCCACCGTCTCGGTGCCCGAAGGTGGTTGTGTTAGCGGAAATGAGGCAATCAGAAATGTGGGCTTTATAACTTTCACTTAGTCATAGTAGCTTTAAAGTGGAGAAGCTAGCTACGAGCCCCCGGTTAGTGTTCGGCACCGACCAAAGTCTAGCCATTAACACTTCGGCCAATGTTATGAAAGGCCCATCATTTAACACGGGGTAATCGGTTTCAATCTATAGTGTGACACCGTCATCGGATTGCTGACCAGTTTAGGCCCATTGTGACAGTCAATTTTCGGCTTTCTCCACTGAGGTGCTTAACCATTCGAGCTGGAAGCACAATCGCAGTGGTTCTCCCTTTGCACACCTAGCCGAACAAAGCGAAACGTAGGAGGTAAAGCTGTATTCAAGAATGTTTTGCCGAGGAGTCCATGGAATACCTTCGCTTTTGGTGGGTTTGGTTCTAGTCGTGGGCCCCGTTAATATTGCCAATGCTTTAAAGATGTCTAGCATTGCACTACTCGGGAATTAATCCTGTTGTGGCGTGTGTTTTGTCAATGCCGAGGTGTAGTTCAGCGGGAAAGATGCCGAGCTGTGGGTCGGAAAAGATCTCCTGAGCTGAATTATTATGCAGGGCACCTCGGTCATGAGGATGTCCTGTTTCCTGAAAGGAAAGCATACAAATAGCTAAAAAGTGCCATAAGCTCGAAAAGCCAAAAACTTATGTAAAAGCTTGACGTCCAAACTAAATCAAGTTTTTGGTGCTAATCCGAAATTAGTCTTAACAAATTTTATTTGTGCTTTTGTCGTGCTTTAACATGACACATCCGGTCTCTAGACTTCATGTGGATCAGCATTCGGCTTCAACCTCCCTATCCCGAAGGCGGAGTGCATTTACAAGGCCAGTTTAGTGAACCAAACCCGAGCGGCTTTAGAGAGAAACTAGGCCATTTGGCGATTGAATACACACTCGAGTCGAGAAAGGAGTGGTAGAAAAAGACTTTGCAATGACTTAGAAGAAGAACACTTATTATAAAACAACTCCTATAAATTTTAAGAGCCCCTAGTTAACATGGGTAAAAGAAGTTTCTTTTAACAAACATCGTATGTGATCATGGTCGAGCCGAACACAAATTAAAAATTTTAAACTTTGAGAATGAAAGTGACTTAGCTAGTTAATGTGTTCGGCATTAATGACGCAGTCCAAGCTTGATGCCGGACAAGGTTCCAGCCCCCAGGCTGGTCCCTGCTCGGCACTCCAATGTAGCGACACAGCATGGATGCCGATCAAGCATGGATGCTGTGGCGAGGTGAAGCCCGCAGTAATTTGGTCATCAGAGGCGGGACGATGACAATGGCACACCTAAGTGACCACGTGACGCAGTCGAAAAATTCATTACCTGCACACATAAAACAGTGCGAGCAAGAAACAATAATAATTGAGAAAGATTTTTTTTGCATAATTAACCAGGTAAGTTTGGTCTGGGTGCCAAGATCAGTTCGACGAAGTGGCAGCCCAGAGATGTCGATGCAGGCCGCCATGCGCGGGACGACAACATCGGCCTGGTATGATCCGAACTCATTCTGTGAAGGTGTTGGTCGGCGCGGTGGCTGTCGGCCTGCTTGTTGCATCAATCCAATCTTGGTGGACGTGAAGCAACTGGTAGTGCTATTTGTATCAGGGATGCACATGAAAGTGAGACCATTATTGAAAGTGTAGACGGCGTCCAAACTTAATTAAATAATAGAGAAAAGAAAGATCAAATCTCCCTGTGACTGTGCTGAGATCGGTCCAGCGTGATCAGCGCAAGCGGGGCGACGACGTCGGATCGCCGAGGTGGCGGCGTGACATAGTCAAGGTTGATTATCTGGCGCGAGATCAATGTCGACATTGGTCGACATGCTGAGGTGACAACGAGAGACTGGCCAGACCGACGCCATGTACGAGGGTCGGTAAAATTTCTCTGCAAAAATAATGCAGCACCAAGAAACAGAAAATATTCTATGCATAATAATTTATGTGCTAAACAAATAGCTAAGAAAAATAAAACCTGGACGTCGATGATCGTGGCGGACCAGAACAAATAAAGAAACATCGGTTGAACTTTGATCGTTGCCCGAAATAGTGCTAGTTGGACTTCTAGCATTCATCAATACGTGAAGTAGTATTTGTAGATTAGATCACAAGGACCGTTCTTGCAAAACAAGTATTCAACTAGGTTAGAGATCTCAAGGTCTATGCACTTTTCGAAAAGGATTACTAGGAACTGCCAGCGGCCGACGAAGAGCTGAATTAAAAAGGGGAAATAATGAAATCTCCCTGTTTGTGTGCTGCCATGGAGCCAAGTCCCTGTTAGGTACTACTTCCGCACTATCTCTTTAGCTGGATCGCCCGTTGGTCAGATTGAGTCCGGATCCGATGTATCCGGATCCGATGTAATGCCAAGCAGCGGACGTGAACATAGGCCGTACTGCAATCTGTATACATACAGCAGTACAAACCTAACAGAAAACATAATGGCACAAATAATTTGTATTGTATGTAATTATTAGGAAGGATGCCACCTGATGGTAGTGTACGGGCAGTTGGACAGGAACCGTCCAACCGGGTTGCGACCACGAGGCTGGCTGCCGCGGTCGAGCTCCGGAGTTTGCGGATTGTGTGCATGGAGTAGGTCAGCGCACACGATGTTGAGGATCCATCAGCTTCACATCAATAGACGCACCAGCTTTGTGTGAATCAATCATAACATACCAGTCCGGGGAAGAAAAAATATGCGGCGCAAACTCTTGTAGCAACCCGCATGAAGACTCCATGAAAATCAATCTAATCCGGAGAGTTGTACAAGTACTAATACTAATCTGACAACTTTAAAACTTCATGCAAAATTTTGTAGCAGCAAGTACTAGATGTACTAGTCTACGTTTGGCCTTTTGCTAATAACTAGTAAGCGTGCACGTGCAATGCACGTCTTTGCGGAAAGCAAATCTTTGCTCGTAGAATCATGCCAAGCCATTCTTCGATATTCCACGCCAAGCCATTCTTCGATTTAATCTGATGTAATAATGTAGGATGCATTGTAGTAACATTTCCTTTCAAATGCACTGTGTAAATCTAATTGGGTGATTATATAATGAATTGAATTATACATGCTCACTTAATCACTCAAATTGAAATACATCCAATGCACTTTACCAATAAATAAGACACGTTGAAACAAAAAGAATGACACTCATGTGAGCTTTAAATTCACAGAAGATAAAATGGGAAATAAGATCATATCATCTCCAATAGTCTGTTTGTTGGTAAATTTACCATATCGCTAACCAAGTGAGTGTATTTGGTTTATCTAGCAGGTGGTGAGAGATTGTACAAAGTTGCTCTCCCATTTTACCTTGGAGCTTGTACAAGGGTTTTGGGTTCGTCCACATACAACCTTGCGCTCTCTCCTAATTTCCACAATACATAATGAGTCTTTTATTGCCAAAAAGAAAAAGGAAATAGGTGAAGATGATACATGAAGGAAAATTCTTAAGGAACCTTAAACTTCTGGTTCCTTTCCACGTACAAGAAGGCAAGAATAAATCTACATGATTAGTACATAAGCAAAAATATCCATCTAAAATCATAGTTCATTCACATATCTGATCGGGAACACAATGATGCCAACGGACTGCCTCCATGGCTAAATGACATGAAACAATGAAATTTAATATAATGGACCCCCATAAGCATGTGCATGCTCCTCCACTGAAATCGATAGAGTGCATCGAGCTTAAATTGCGAAGACAGGACAATATCATTGGTGGAGACAAAAACACCTAAAAATAAGCAACAACAAAAGGATAGTTAATGACTTTCAGACAAAGACAATATTTTGTACAAGGTTAATGACAATTCAACGATGCATTATCTAAAAAACTGCTGCTGGAAGCAAACCATACCTCAAGGTAAAGATAAATGTTCTGTCACTTCGATTCAAGAAGATGCATACTTCAATTTTAATTTTTTTGAAATAGAGGCAAAAGTTTTGCCTCATCTCATTAAAAAGAAGGGGGATAACAAAGTCTTTGGAGGGCCATTAGTCCTCACACGAATGGAAAATACCAAAAGTCCATTCTCGTGGCATCATAGAACTCAAATGTGTCGCCCCCGTGATCACCCAGAGTCTCGCCTCTGCATTAATAGCCTCGACCAACATATTTGGCAACCTGCACACGTGCTGGAAAACACTCGCATTTCTCTCTTTCCAGACCTCCCAAGCGACGAGCATGATGAGCGATGCAATCGCCTTCCTCCTGTGACCATGCCGAAGGACCACCGCCGTCCATCACTCCTTGACCGTGGGGATCCTACTCTAGGCTATAGTATCCACCTCCGGGGCATCCACCCAATCTCCGATCGCGCTCCAAATGTGAGTGGAGAACCTGCACTTGAAGAGAAGATGAGCTGCAGTCTCTTGCTCTCTCTTGCAGAACTGGCACAAGCTGCAGTTTGGCCATCCTCTTCTTTGCAGCCAGTCTGCTATCCAGAACCTCCTTAAGTATTCTCTTTGTATCATTATGTAGCGTGGCTCTCTACTTTATTAGCCCAACATAAGTGCTAAAGTTGGCTGCAGGACATGCATAGAAATAAGGAAAAAGAAAAGAATAAGTAACCTATATGACAATAAGTACACCTTATATTATATAGAGAGAATGCCGTGAGCCTATGAGGTGTATACTGTCTTTCAACAGTCACAAAACCATCAGGAGCAGGTTTGAGTTAAAAAAACAGCACACACTTCGGTACCTGCAGCCCAATGCACCTAGGAATTTCTACTAATCGAGATCCGAATGTGTTTCCAACTTGCTCAAATAGGTTAATACTTACCTTTCGACCTGAATATCGTGTACTGGTATTTTAAACAGACGAAAAGTTCAATCAAGAATTTGGGACCTGAACAAAATTGACAAATAGCCAGCTATATAATGACCAAGTTTCAGAGAATAAGAGATCAATAACTTGCTGGTCGACCTCTCGGTCGCACAAGTACTTACCCACCAATTGACATGCATCAATGCTACAGTTTGGAAGAAAAAGACTGCTACCTGTACTGTCAGGTTGTGTGATCCTTTTGCTTGCAAACTCAATCTACGGTGCTTCAGATAGCTTCAGGATCTGAACCAAAACTACAAGAGCATTCAACCACTGGAGGTAAAATAGGTGTGAAGTTTTCTCTCCCCTATAAATAAATTTCGAAGATTCTTACCATGTTCATATCTAACTTTGGATGCAAGAGTTTGAATGTGTCATTGTAGAACTGCAATCGTTGACTGACTGCAATCTTACACTTGGTTGAACACTGGAAATATTGTTTTTTCTAGCTGACACCCAAGTTGTCGCTGTCGTTGTCGCTGCAGCTCCAGCTCTACGACTTCCTGCTCTGGCTGTCCGTCGGCTTCCTGATACATGTCGGCATGCTACTGATCAGGTTCTCTCGCAACATGAAAAGCGCCAAGGCTGTAAAAATGATACTGCAAGGTAAATCATTTTTATTCATTTGCGAAGAAATGATACTGCAAGGTAGATCATTTTATTGTACAATCAGCTCTTCAGAAGCACCTAAATTTCAGTGTACAGCCAGAATTGCTAATAATACCTAACAATATAGGCATGGAAATTCTTAGTGCAAAGATTAACACACCAGAATTACATAAACTTAAAAGTTTCGCAGTTTTTGTTTCCGAAATCGATTATTTTCCATCGGTATTTTGTAGAACTAATATAGAGTTGGGATAGTTTACATGATGATTGACAGTAGCACTTAGTATCCATCAATACTATTAGTCGAATTGAGATTTCTTACAACCATTTGCCACAGAATTGATAGGTGTGTTGAAGGATATTGATCAAGAGCTAGCTATATCATTCCATGTAGGGAGCGAAAATAAAAAATTACTGGTATTAAGGTAATCAGTCAAAGCACAACCCGAACAAAATTTGTACCAGCCAATTTGATAACTTTGGTCTGATGATCCTCCCATTAGTCTTCGTAGCAACGACCATTATATTTGATTAGAAGATGATACTGAAAACAATTTGGAGTTGAAACCGAACCTTATTGAGCCATCCACCGCCTCGCGTCCGCAAATTCACACGCACGCTGCACGCCTAGCACGAGCCCTCACACACCTGCACGTACATATTTCAAAATATGCCTGTTTAACCCGCGCCTTGTACAACATTGCACATGTTTAAAGGTAAATTTTAAAAGTATTGGCAAACAATTATGAAGGCCAGTTCCAGAAGCCATATAAAGGTTCGTCCAAAGCATTGTGGCCTCTAAAAATGCACTACATCAAACACAAATTAAATTCAGAGTGGTTTTCTTGATCCTCAATGGTCTCTATCAAATGTCAGCAGTCATCGTCAAAGAAAATTGGATTGACCGTGCACATAAATGGAAATGAAAGAAGAAAGATAGTACAAATCAATGAGGAAAACTATACTATTTAGCAGTTTACACAATAACAGGCCAGCTCGTGAATAGCATGGACATACCATCTTTCCTCATCTCTGGAAGCCATCCCGAAGCATGATTCCTGATCATATCAAGGTAGTGCTCAGCTTCATGATCAGCAATATTCAAGAGCACAACGGAACCATATTGGAAGATAACCACATAGCGGTAGCAAAATCTATTGTCCTTCACTTCAGTGTCCCACAAAACAGAAACGTGAGATAAATGAGCTTATCTGATGTATATACAACAACATCACCGTGGCACGCAAGGTCTTCCTTGACGGGGGATATAGGACGCCAAGCCTTCTTCCACCTCCTCCAGTGGAGGCGTGAGGGCCGGGGTTGCCTCTACCGCCGTGCGGATCCAGGCTGGAGTCGCGGGCTTCATGGGGCGCGGATCCAGGCCGAGGTCCCGAGGCCAAAGTCGCGGGCGTCATTGGGCGCGGTGGCAGCGACCGCCACTGCCGATGAAAAATTAGACACGCGGGCGGGGAAGTGCGGCAGTTGCGCCGGAGTGGGGCTAGATGGTCAGGCGGCAGGGATTGTTGCGACATGCGCGCATCCAACCCATAGGTGGCAAGCGTGGAGGTGGCGCACGAAGAAGAGGTCCTTGCCGTCCACCGGCAGGCTCACCGCCGGCCGCACCCGCACCACGACCTGCCACACCAGACACCCCGCGAGATCTGTAAGCGTAACGGCGACCGACCCGTGGAGAAGAAGCGGGCTACGGATGGACAGTGCGCACCTTGACGGCGCGCTCATCGTCGCCTGGCCGCTGCTGGGCGGGCGCGGCAGGCGCTGGCTGGGGAACTGGGACGGCGGCCGCTGCGGCGCCGGGGACGGGCTTGGACGGGCCCGTCGGCGGCGGCGTGGACGGTTTGTTGGCTGGGGATGGCGGGGCGGCGACGAGGTTGGGGTGGAGGTTCTCCTGGTCGTCCGCGGGGGATGCGACGAAGAGCGGGGAGAGGGAGCGCGAGCGCGTGGTCTGGCGCTTCAGGTTCCGCCGCAGCATCTCCACGGCTGCCGCCCGCTCGAGATCGGGGAGTTCATGTTGGGCCGGTGCCAAAACTGCTGGTTGCGAGAGGGCAGAGGGGAGTGACGTGGTCGGGGAACGATGTTAACCCAATGACATGATTGATAATTAATTAAGTAATGGCATGGTGGGTAATTAAAGCGTAAAACGTGTTTAGTATGCTGAAGGGATGTAGACCATCAGATTGCAGGTTTCGATGGATAGGATGATCTGGTTTTTCGCCCTCTCTTTCTTTTATAGTGGTAGTAGATTAATTGGAAATAGTAGTACTTAGCTCTTCTCCTCACGTGAAGTGGATTCACTTTTAGGTGAATCACAGAAGAGACCGGCCACGAGATTTGGCTTGTGACTTCGGCTAGGGGCGTCGGCTAGGGAGGTGGCAGCAGGAAAATTCCAATGTCCCGTAGGCAATAAAACCTCAGACGCCGCACTCGAGCATCACCGCAAAGATTCCTCAGCTCTCAGCAGATCTGATTTACTGATCATCCCATTGATCTGCGACGATCACCCAGCAGGCTCTTAATGAAAGCACCAATGTCAGTGTGAAATCAGGCATATCTCGTACTAGGGGTCCTTAGCTGGGCGTCTTGGAGCGATGGTAACATGGACACAAGGATTTACTCAGGTTCGGGCTCTCTTGAAGAGATAATACCCTACATCCTGCTTTTGATTGTATTCATATGGGTGTAGTATAGAGTACATGTATCTACCACAAGATTGTTCTAATGAGTATTAGATTGTCTATTGACTAGCCTGGCCTCGGTTTATATAATGCACCAGAGGCCTAGGGTTTAGAGGAGTCCTCGTCTTGGGCACCAAGTCTTGTGGAATCCCCCTTGTATGTGGCATGGGCTGCCCGAAGTGGCCCATAAGTGAACTGCCATGGGGGTCCTCGGCCCAATCCAGCTGGTCGGGAGATGACGTGGTGAGTACCCCCTAGTCCAAGACACCGTCCGTGGTCGAGAACATCCATTGCCCCCCTCCTCAGCCAGAGGACAATGCTCGCAACGAAGACCCCGGATTCCATGAGGATCCGGATATATTTGTAGAATTAGAAGATGGGATCTATTACCAGGCAAGCCTTGACGGCTCGTAGGTAGCCATTATGGCTGACTACCCCGACCTCTACCCTTTCGTGAAGGTACGTGTTTGGAAATCATATTTAAAACAAAGATACCCGCGCTGACATCTCACCCACCGCACTGAACCACGTTTTCCAGGATCGATGCTCAGTGAGCCGTACCCAGAGATGGGCGACCAAAAGAATGATATTGCCTTCATGGGGCGAGCGTGCAAAATGAAAGAAGACCGGGAGCACCACTGAGCCTCCTCCGTCACCAAAGAGGTATATTCCTCACTTCAAGCCTGGTTACCAAGCTGAATTGTCATTTCCCCCTTCCTTTTATAATCTTAGGAGAGGTACACATCAAACCGTGCCAAAGATCCCGGCCAGCCGAGCCGCGGCCAATCCGGCGCCGAACTCGTCAACTAGGACGGGGGCTAATACGGGGGTGGCGCCAACTCACCCACCTCAAGAGGATTCGTATGACGTATCCGTCACCAATTCCGAAGTGGAGAGTGCGATGAATCATTAATGCTTAAAAGAGACCCTGCGCGCCCCAGCCTTCTCTAAGCAGGAATTTGCCGCCCTCAGCACTGTGGACGCATATATCCGAGCTGCCCGGGATGGACTTCCTAGAGTTACTCGCCTGTTCTTGAAGGATTTACAGGTGAAAATTGATGCAAATTTAATAGATATGTACCAGTAGCCCCCGAGACTTAAATCGGTTAGGACTAACCAATTTGACGATCGTTTGAAGCGCAGGTTCTCAAAGAGAAGAACGACGCACTGTCCTAGGAGCTCAAAACAAACCATACACAATTGAATGCTGTTGTCGCCGAGCTTGAAGAGATGAAGCACGCTCCGATGACCGGAGGCAAAAAGAAGAAACTAGAGGAGGAAGCAAATAAGCAAGCTGAAGAGATAAAGAGCTTAAAGGCTCAACTCGCGGATGCGCAGAAGGAAAATCAGAAGTTAAAGGGCGGCACATTCGGTATGACTCTTGAACCATCCAGAGGACTTTATATGGTCCTATAATACGGAGTTTAATAATGCTGTTCTTGCAGGTTTCTTAAACAGCCGTCGCGAATTAAAAGTGTCCGGGTTCCAAGGCGAGGTTCTAAAAGAACTGTCAAAAGTGCATTAGCGAGCCCGAAAAGCCATGAAGAATATTGTCAAAGCCCTATAGCCATCCGATGTCCCCCCCGAAATTATGGAGAAGTTAGCGGACCTGTTTAAGGGTGCTCGACGTCGCTTTGAGTTATGGAATACGTCTGCATGCCGGGAAGGTGCACGAGAGGCATGGGCAATGGTGAATACGCGCTACACCGGACTTGATCCGAATCATATTGCCCGAGTTGGACCTCAGGGATCAGATGGAAAAGAAATTCCTGTGAGCTTGGTATATGACCAAGTTATGATTGTGGTGAAGTATTCGCAAGAAGACTACAAGCTAGATAGTCTTATAGATGATGTAGAAAAAGAGTGGGCGTTTGATTCGATGTAACAATTTATTTTATCATCAAACTTTTATCTCCAGCCAAACTTTGTAAAAATTTGTCACTGCAGGCCTTTGGCTTTAACCACCTAACCATGAAGTTGGAGTGTTTCCGAATACTATAAGAAATATTTAGTATGTACTTAAACGAGGCAATCCGGTCATATTGTTCAAACAGACAAAATGTGTTGGGGGGAGTTATGTTATATTACTACTTAACATAAGAAACATCATCCAAGGAAAATAATTCCGTTATGGGTTCCTTTCCTTGGGTCGACACGCTTAAGTATGCATGCCTAGGCTTGTACTGAAATTACAGACAGCCTATCCCGTATTTGTTGTAAACGCAAAATAGCGTGTCGTTTTTTGCTAACCAATTATTCCTTTAAGAACGCTAGCTTTTAGCTTTACCCATCTGAGGTTCAGTTCCAGATAACCCAGTTGTAACAACCGCAGAGGTACCCCCATTACACCCTAGCCGAACAATCGGGAACATAGGGTATAAGCACAAAAGCGAGGCAACCCAGCTTGGCAAAAACTTAACTCATAGAGGTGTATATAATGGCAAAAGATGTATAAAAGAATCGACATAGACAATGCAAGTTGTATGCTTTTAATAATAATAAGCTTTGTTAAAGAAGCCCCCAAGTATAATAGGGAATATACATTTAAAGATGTGTACCCCTAATAGTGCGGTAGATCCGAACACTCCCTGGGAAGGAAAAACGAAAAAAGAGAGGAGGAAGGAAAATCCTAATCAAAGTAAAATGTAAAGAGGCCGAACTATGCATAAAATCTTCGGAGCCGCGCGACGTTCCATGGGTTCAGCACAAGGCGATTATTCGTTGCATTGCAAAGGCGATAGGCTCCTCCTGTAAGGACTTCATCTATGATGAAGGGCCCCTCCGATTTTGGTTTGAGCTTGTCCTTTTTCTTTTTCGGGAGGAGTAAAACAAGTTCTCCGACATTGTATGTCTTAGCCCGCACTTCCCTGCTTTGGTGTCGCCTGGCTTGTTGTTGATAGAATGCGGAACGAGCCTTTGCAACGCCGCGCTCCTCTTCAAGTCCGTCTAGGTCATCTTGCCAATCTAGTTCGGCTTCTCTCTCTTCGTACATGCGCACTCGAGGTGAGTCATGAATAATATCGCAGGGCAATACAACTTCTGCACCATACACCATAAAAAAGGTGTGTATCCTGTTGTTCGATTGGGCGTGGTCTGCAGCCCCCAGAGTACGGAATCGAGTTCCTCAACCCAGTGCTTACCAGATTCTCATAAGGAGCGCACTAGTCTGGGCTTAATGTCGCTCATGATCAGACCATTGGCCCGTTCAACTTGGCCGTTTGTTTGAGGGTGGTATACGGATGCATAGTCGAGTTTAATGCCCAACTTAGCACACCAGGTTTTCACCTCTTCGGCTGTGAAATTGGAGACATTATTAGTGATGATACTGTGCAGGACACCGTAACGATGCACCACACCAGTTATAAAATGAATCACTGGCCCTGCTTCAGTTGTTTTTACTGGTTTGGCCTCTATCCATTTAGTGAATTTATCGACCATCACCAGTAAATATTTCTTTTTGTGGCTACGCCCTTTAAGGGGGCCGACCATATCAAGCCCCCAGACCACAAAGGGCCAAGTAATGGGGATTGTTCTTAAGGCAGTAGGAGGCATATGACTTTGGTTGGCAAAAAGCTGACAGCCCACACAATGTTGGACAAGGGCATGTGCGTCTACCCCAGCTGTAGGCCAGAAAAAACATTCCTGAAAGCTTTGCTTACGAGGGCCCAAGCTGCGGTATGATGACCGCCCATACCAGCGTGTATTTCTACCAAGAGTTGTCGTCCCTCTTCTTCGGAGATACACCTTTGAAGGAGTCCGGTGGTGCTCTTTTTGTACAATTCACCCTCGTGCACTTTAAAGGCTTTAGAGCGCCGAACTATGCAACGGGCTTCATTCTGATAGTTGGGAAGCTCTTGCCTATTAGGGTAGGCCAGGAAGGGTTCGGTCCAAGGAGCAATAATAGCCATGATCTCATGAGCAGAGGGTGTTGTTTCGATATCCGGACCCCCGAAGATATGCGTCTTGTGTTCGGCTACTGGGGGTGTGACCAGGTCCGTACTTGTTTCTCTGCTCTCGCCCTGCCATACTACGGATGGCTTGAAAAGCCTTTCCACAAAGGTGGTTGGTGGGATAGGGTCGCGCTTAGCACCCATGCGAGCGAGGATATTGTCTGCCTGGTTACTGTTCGAGCGACATGGTGGAATCCAAGTCCCTCGAACCGAGCTGATATTTTTAATACGACATTTCGGTGCCGTCATTTTTGGGTCCTTCGCATTGAACTCTCCATTAACCTGGGAAATTGTGAGGTTCAAATCGCCGTGCACCTTGAGGCATTGTATACCCATGGAGATAGCCATGCAAAGACCGTGTAGGAGCGCCTCGTATTCGCGTGCGTTGTTCGAGTCCATATACATGATTTGTAACACATAGCAGGCTGTGTCCCTAGTGGGGGATGTCAAAATGACGCCAGCCCCAGTCCGGCTAGTATTTTGGAACCGTCAATGTACATAGTCGAGTTGGAGTATGAACTGTACTCTTTAGCGAGTTCGTCTTCCGTCCATTCGGCGACAAAGTCGGCTTGCACCTGAGATTTAATAGCCCGGCATGGCTTGTATGCTATTTCGAACGGCAAAAGTTTGATGGCCCATTTGGCTATGCGGCCAGTGGCATCACTGTTGTTGATAATGTTGTTAAGTGGTACTTCTGATGCCAGTGTGATCGAACACTCTTGAAAATAATGTCGTAGTTTTTGGGACGCCATGAAGACCGTATAGGCTATCTTTTGGTAGTGGGGGTATCGGGATTTGCATGGTGCAAGGACCTCCCATACATAATAGACTGGTTTTTGGGTGGGGAATTTATGTGCCTCTTCCCTCGTTCAACGATGAGTACGGCACTGACTACCTGGTTGGTTGCCAAGATATATAGCAACATAGGCTCGCCAATGCCTGGGGCAGCAAGAATTGGGTTGCTTGTGAGAAGGGCCTTGATTTCTTCCAATCTGGCCGTGGCAGCGTCCGTCCATTTAAGCTATCAGTGCGTCTTAGTAGCTTGTAGAGTGGTAATGCTTTACCCCCTAATCTGGAGATGAAGCGGCTCAAGGCGGCAACGCACCTTGCTAGTTTCTGGACATGCTTTAACTCGGTTGGTATAGACAATTGTGACCAGGCTCTTATCTTAGCTGGGTTTGCTTCAATTCCTCTATGGGAAACAATGAACCCTAGAATTTTTCCGGCTGGAACACCGAAGACACATTTCTCCGGATTGAGCCGTATTTCGTATGTCCGGAGGTTTTCGAAAGTGGGGTGAAGATCGTCAACTAGTGTTTCGCCGTGTTTTGTCTTGATGACCATGTCATCCACATATGCTTCGACTATTTTGCCGATTTGTTTTTCCAAGGATGTTTGAATCATACGTTGGTAAGTGGCCCCTGTGTTTTTGAGTCCGAAGGGCATAGTGTTGAAGCAGAAAAGGTCATACGGGGTGATGAACACTGTCGCATCCTGATCTAGTTCCTTCATTTTAATATGATGGTATCCGGAATAGGCATCTAGGAAACACAATGAATCGTGTCCTGTAGTTGCGTCAATGATCTGGTGAATGTGGGGAAACAGGAAAGGGTCTTTAGGGTAGGCGTTGTTGAGGTGTTTGAAATCGATGCAAAGGCGCCAGGATTTGTCCTTCTTTGGTACCATGACCAAGTTGGCTAACCAATCTGGATGTTTGATTTCCCTGATGAACCCAGCTTCTAGTAGTTCAGCTAGCTCTTCTCCCATGGCTTGATGCTTGGGTTCAGAAAATTGCCGCAGTGTTTGCTTCACGGGTTTGAACCCCTTAATTATGTTCAGGCTGTGTTCGTCCAGCCTGTGTGCGATGCCCGGCATATCTGAGGGATGCCAAGCAAAAATATCCCAATTTTCACGCAATAATTTGCGTAAAGTGGCATCCACTGCCGGATCCAGCTGTGCTCCGATAGACGCTGTCTTGTTGGGGTTCGTCGGGTGCACATGAAATTTGACTATTTCCTCTACTGGCTTGAAAGAGGTGGATTTAGGTCTCTTGTCGAGGATCACATCATCCTTGTCCATCGTGTACCGTAGGGTGGTTAGTTCTTCGGTCGCTAGGGCTTCGGATAATGCCTCGAGGGCCAAGGACGCGGTTTTGTTTTCGGCACGGATCACTTTGTCCGGATCGCTCGAGATTGTAATGATTCCGTTGGGACCGGGCATTTTAATATTCATATACCCATAATGGGGTATAGCCTGGAAGCATGAGAAGGAGTCCTGCCAAGGATGGCGTGATATCCACTGCTGAAGGGGACCACAGGAAAGAGCAACTCTTTGGACCTGTAATTTTTGGGCGTGCCGAACACCACATCCAATGTACTTCTCCTAGAGGATCGTGCTTCACGACGGGGGATGATAGTGCAAAAGGTGGTATTGCTTTGCTCGATGCGTGTTCTATCAATCTGCATTTGGTCGAGCGTATCTTCATAGATGAGGTTAAGCCCATTGCCGCTGTCCATGAGCACTTTAGTAAGGCAAAAACCGTCCACAATGTTTAGGACTAGGGCGGCGGGTGCTCGGTCTGTCCGAGCCTTTGGTTCATCTTCGGCGGTGAAGGTTATTGCCGCGTCGTTCCATGGGCTCAGTGCGATAACTTGGTGGACTTCGGCGAGGTCGCGGAGTGCCCTTTTGCTGATTATTTGAAGAAAAGGTCTCGAAGACCGTGAGGACATTGAAATCGTCCCTCTCTGGGGAGTATTTGCCTGGAGTGGTGGTGGTGAGGATGGCCTCGCCACTTATTTCTACCTGTCGTAGTACCCAACATGCTCGAAGGCTATGGGTTGGGTCTATGCTTGGGGTCGCATGTACCAAATAGGGCTTGTCGAGGTGTTCGCCCCGAATGGATCAATATCCCGTAAAGGGTTTATTTTCTGTGTTGACAGACTGATGATCAGATGCCCCACTGGGGTGCATTCGTTTAGTCTGGGCCGCATACTGCTTAAAGGCAGCGGGCTCTAGCTGAGTTTTCTAGGCCTTCCATGTGCTTTCCATCGTGCAGTACTTTTGCACTACCTGTGACAATTCCGAGAAGCTCTGTATGCGATGACGGTCGAGGGCATTCAGTATTCCTTCATTAGTACAATTGCGATGGAAGACCGAAACTGCATCATGGTCGCAGCAATCTTCGATCTAGCTTTTAACAAGTAGGAATCTGGCCCAAAAGTGATGGACCGTTTCCTGAGGTTGCTGCCGTACATACATCAGGTCATAAATATCTGGAGGCCCTGAGTTGCTCGGAGAGTACTGATTCTGGTGGGCGGGTGGGTTAAAATTTGAATCCCGACCCACGTCAGTGCTTAGAGCCTGGAAGGTCTCCGAGGTGATAAGTTCGGATCTGGGGAGATTGAAGTGCTCCCTTGATCCGGTATCCGAGCCAGAGTTAGGGGGACTTGGAGTCCCGCCTGATGGTGGAGTGTCTGGCTCGAGAGGTTCAGAGATCCGAACATATTTAGTTCTCAACATAGGAGGAGAAGTGTCCTCGGCTCGTCCCTCAACAACCGCTACCAGGTGGGTGATCGGGGGCAATGAATCTCCCTCTGTTCAGGCTTAAGCCCGATCCGATCATAATCTGTTGAAACCCCCAGGGTGGCAATGCGATCTAGCAACTTGTTTAAGGACGAGACGTCTGCCGGATTCATATTTTTGGAGTGCTCAAGACCGATGCGAGGACGGTGTTCAGCGGTCGTAGGAGGTGCTGCAGGCTTGACGGCCCTACGGGTGCCTACGATGAAACCGCCGAGCTGGAGGATCTACGCAGAAGCCAGGCTCCCTCCAGAGGTAATGTTGTCATTGATGACTAGGCAAGCCATAGATCGCTTTTTCGAGACTACACAACAGAGCTCTCAATGAAAGCACCAATGTCGGTGTTAAAACTGACAGATCTTGGGTAGGGGGGCCCAAGCTATGTGTCTAAGGATCGATGGTAACAATGGACAAAGGGGCAAAATGTTTACCCAGGTTCAGGCCCTCTTAAAGGAGGTAAAACCCTACGTCCTGCTTGATTGTATTCGATGAGTATAGGGGTTACAAGAGTTGATCTACCTTGAGATTGTAATGGCTAAACCCTAGCTTGTCTAGCCTATGAGTATTAGCAGGATAGCCTCTATGGACAAACCCCTCCGGTTTATATACACACCAGAGGGGCCTAGGGTTTGTACAAAGTTGGTTTCACAAGGGAAAGAAACAATACATCCAGACTCTAATCTTGCTATCCACGCATACAGGAACCCTTCCCGAACACGGAGTGATGGTTCTTAGCTTTATCATCACGGCCCATCAAGTCAGGTCCACATCCTAGAGCCGAACACCTGAGGACCCCAAAACCAGGACTCCCTCAAGTGCGACCGAACTATCCGTAGAATCGTCGGAGCTGAGCAGTGTTCCATGGATTCAGCTCAAGGCGATTATCCGATGCAATTTGAAGGCGATAGGCTCCTCCTGTGATAACTTCATCTATGATGAAGGGGCCCTCCCATTTTGGTTTGAGCTTATCCTTCTTCTCCAGGAGACACAAGACGAGGTCGACATTATATGTCTTGGACCGCACTTCTCTGCTTTGGTATCGTCTGGCGTGTTGTTGATAAAACGCGGAACGGGCTTGTGCAATATCACGCTCCTCTTCAAGTCCGTCTAGGTCATCCTACCGATCGAGCTCGGCTTCTCGCTCTTCGTACATGCAAACTCGAGGTGAGTCATGAATAATTTCATAGGGCAGGTCAGCTTCTGCGTCATACACCATGAAAAAATGTGTGTATCCAATCGTTCGATTAGGCGTAGTCCACAGTCTGCAGAGCACGGAATCGAGTTCCTCGACCTAGTGCTTATCTGACTCCCGTAAGGACCGCACCAGTCTGGGTTTTATGCCGCTCATTATCAGACCATTGGCCCGTTCAACCTGACCATTTTTTTGAGGGCAGTAGATGGTTGCATAGTCGAATTTAATGCCCAAGTTAGCACACCAGTTTTCACCTCATCAGCTGTAAAATTGGAGCCATTATCAGTGATGATGTTGTGAGGGACACCATAGCGGTGTACCACACTGGATATAAATTCAATCACTGGCCCTACTTCAGTTGTTTTTACTAGTTAGGCCTGTATCCACTTAGTGAATTTATCCACCATAACTAGCAAATATATCTTTTTGTGGCTTCCCCCTTTAAGGGGTCCAACCATATCGAGCCCCCATACCACGAAGGGCCAAGTGATGGGGATTGTTCGTAAGGCCGTAGGAGGCATGTGACTTTGATTAGCGAAAATCTGACACCCCACACAACGTTGGACAAGGGCTTGTGCCTCTGCTCGGGCCGTTGGCCAGAAAAAACCTGTCCGGAAGGCTTTACTTATGAGGGTCCGAGCTGCGGCGTGATGGCCGCCCAGACCAGCATGTATTTCAGCCAAGAGTTGTCATCCCTCCTCTTCAGAGATGCACCTTTGGAGTATCCGGTGGTGCTTTTCTTGTATAGTTCACCTATGCGACGGGCCTCATTTTGATCATCAGGAAGTTCCTGCCTATTAAGTTAGGCCAGAAAGGGTTCGGTCCATGCAGCAATAACAACCATGATCTCATGAGGAGAGGGTGCGGCATCTGAACCCCCAATGATATCTGTATTATGTTCGGCTGCTGAGGGCATGAACAAATCCATACTGGCGTCTCCACTCTCGTCCTGCCATACCATGGATGGCTTAAAGAGCCTTTCCACAAAGGTATTAGGCGGGACAGGGTCGCACTTGGCGCCCATGCGAGCGAGGATGTCGGCTGCCTCGGTCTGGAGTGACGTGATGAAATTCAAGCCCCTCGAACCGATGTTTTCAATATGACATTTTGATATGCCGCCATTTTTGGATCTTTTGCGTCTAACTCTCCATTTACCTGAGATATTGCAAGGTTTGAGTCGCCGTGCACCTCTAGACATTGTATACCCATGGAGATAGCCATGCGGAGACTATGTAGAAGCGCTTCATATTCGGCTGCATTATTGGAGTCCGTATACATGATTTGCAACATGTAGCAGATTGTGTCCCTCGTAGGGGATGTCAGGATGATGCCAGCCCCCAGTTCGGCTAGCATTTTAGAACTGTCGAAGTACATGATCCGGTTGGAGTATGAACTGCACTCTTAAGGGAGCTCGGCTTCCGTCCACTCGGCGATGAAGTCAGCCAGCACCTGAGATTTAATAGCTTGGTGTGGCTTGTATGTTATTTCAAACAGTAAGAGCCCAATGGCCCATTTAGCTATGCGGTCGGTGGCGTTGTTGGATATCGGGTTCCGGCAAAACCCTTAAGGTTCGAACAGTGGAGTGCGCACGAAGATTTTCTCCCTACCGAAACATGCCCTCAGCCTCGCCGCGATCCCTAAGCTAGATCGATGAATAACACAAGAGACACGAGGTTTATACTAGTTCAGGCCACCTTTGTGGTGTAATACTCTAATCCAGTGTGTGGTGTGGTGGATTGCCTCTTGGGCTAATGGTGCACAGTATAGAGGAAGAACAGCCTCGCGAGGAGAGGCGTTCTTGTGATGGTGGGTGTCCTGCTTAGAAAGGATTCGATCCCCTCCTACTGTGGTGGCTATCTCTATTTATAGAGGCCCTGGTCCTCTTCCCAAATATTGAGCGGGAAGGGATCCAACAATGGCCATTTTGAAAGGGGACAACTAGTACAAGCTATCCTGACTAAAGGTGGTCTTCGACAGCCAAAGGTGCTGGTGATGACGCCATCTTGGACTCCATGGTGACCTCCGTCCTGCCGCTCTACTGGTCTTCATCTCGTTGCACCGATAAGGAAACCTTTGCCTGATGCCACGGTACTCCGCGCCTGCGCTTGCCCCCTTTGCACCAAAGAGGAAACGAGGACACTGCACAAGCTAGCGCCCGCCTGGTCTTGATCGTCATGGCTGGAATCATGGGGACCTCGCGAGGTACCCCTTGCCTTGATCTCTCTGCCTTCTCGCAAGCCTGCCTGGTGAGGCCGCCCCTGAAGAGGCCTTTTGTCGTCCGCCCCGCGAGGCTTGGCCTCTCGCGAGGGTCTTGAGTGTTTGGTTGATGAAGATGGGCCGTACTGGGCCACCAATTGAGCCATGCAGCAGGCCGCAGGCAGGTAGGTCTGGGGACCCCCGTTCCCAGAACGCCGACAGGCGTCCCTGTTCTTTATAATGTCGTTAAGTGGTACTTGGGATGCCACCGTGATCGAACACTCTTGAAAGTAGTGTTGGAGTTTTCGGGATGCCATAAAGACCATGTAAACTATGTTTTGATAGTGAGGGTATCGGGATTTGCATGGTGTGAGGACCTCTGATACGTAATAGACTGGCTTTTGGATGGGGAATTTATGTCCCTCTTCCACTCGCTCAACGATGAGTAAAATGCTTACTACCTGGTGAGTTGCGGAGATATAAAGCAACATAGGCTCGCCAACACTTGGGGCATCTAGGATTGGGTTGCCTGCTAGTAAGGTTTTTATTTCTTCCAATTCGGCTATGGCCGCTTCTGTCCATTCAAAGTTATCGGTGTGTCTAAGCTATCTGTAAGTGGTAATGCCTTTTCTCCTAATATGGAGATAAAGCGGCTCAAAGCCACCACGCATCCTGCTAGCTTTTGGACCCGCCTTAGGTCTGTTGGTTTTGCCAGTTGCGACTAGGCTCGATCTTAGCTGGATTTGCTTCAATTCCTCTATGGGAAACAATGAACCCTAGTATCTTTCCGGCTGGGACACCGAAGACGCATTTTTCTGGATTGAGCCATATGTTGTATGTTCGGAGGTTGTCAAATGTGAGGCGAACATCGTCCACCAATGATTCGACGTGTTTGGTTTTGATTACCACATTGTCCACATATGCTTCAACTGTCTTGCCGATTTGTTTTTCCAAGCATGTTTGAATCATGCGTTGGTAAGTGGCACCAGCGTTTTTAAGCCCAAAAGGCATAGTGTTGAAACAGAAAGGCCCATATGGGGTGATGAACGTCGTTGCGGCCTGGTCGGAGTCCTTCATTTTAATCTGATGGTATCCGGAGTAAGCGTCGAGGAAACATAACGAGTCGTGTCCCGCGGTCGCATCGATGATCTGGTCAATGCGGGGCAACGGGAAAGGATCTTTAGGGCAGGCCTTATTGAGGTCTTTGAAATCGACACAAAGGCGCTAGGATTTGTCCTTCTTCGGCACCATGACCAAGTTGGCTAGACAATCCCGGGGTTTGATTTCTTTGATGAACCCGACCACGAGCAGTTTGGCTAGCTCCTCCCCCATGGCTTGCCATTTGGTGTCACAGACCTAAAATTTGTTTGCAGATAGTTGCATCAGTGAGCTTCATGCATCATGTTACCTTCAAGAAATTTGAACCGAGGGAATTTTAAAGCCTCAAAATTTAAATAAGGGCAAAGAACCCAAAAGTCTCATTCAATGTTTTCGAAAATCCCTCCATTGATGTTTGATAATTTTGCAATGGGTTTTGGTCCAAACCAAAAATATTGAACATTTTTCAGGATTTAATTTTGGGACTTTTAATTTAAATCAATAGCTATTTCAATTTGAGTTCTATTCATATAACTAGAATATGAATTCAAATATTTCTGAAATATTTCATGTACATTGGAGAAGTCCAGAAAGGAGGCATGAATATATTAAGAAAGTTTTGTCACTTGTTTGAATTCTACTGAATTTGAAAAAACAGTGGCAAAAGAGATATTAAAAAAGATAAGAAACAGAAAAAAAATATAAAACAGAGGATAAAGAATACCTGCACTTACCTGGCGCTGTTAGTCTGTTGTTGTTTCGGCCCAGCACTGTAGCTAGGCCCAGCCCACCTGGCCTCCCCTCCCGTCGTCTTCCTCCTTTGCCAGGAGGACGAGCGCGCGCTCGGCGCACGCGGCCACACGCCGGCCACCTCCAGGCTGCCTGCCTATGCCCCGACCCCCTGAAGATGCCACCTAGTCGCCCGGAGCCGTCTGGTTCCTCCTCTCTCTCCCCTGAGTTCCCCCTCTCCTCTATCTCTCTCTCTCTCTCGTACGCACCGAGCATGCTGTCACCGCTGCTCACTGCCACCGTGCTCACCGGCCACCCCTCGCTCCACCATCGAGTCCAGGAGCTGCGCGGTACTGCCCCACGCCTCTCCACCGGGCTACACATCACTGGACGTAGGGACACCTCTGTCGGATTTAGGGATCCGGCAACCCTTTGAGAGGTTCAAACTCTAGGGTGCGTGCGAAGATATCAACCTGCCCAGCCTGCCTACTCACGATCCTCCCTAGCCTAGTGCGTCGAGCTCAAAGAGACACAAAGACACAGAGATTTATGCTGGTTCGGGCCATCGTTGTGGTGTAATACCCTAATCCAGTGTGGTGTGGTGGATTGCCTCGAGGGGCTATGGATGAACTAGTACAAGGATGAATAGGCCACATGAGGTGAGGTGTTCTTGAGCTGGTGTGGTGCTCTACTTGTTCTGATTTCGGTCCTCTTCTATGGTGGTGGCTAAGTCTTATATATAGTGGCCTTGGTCCTCTTCCCAAATATGAGCAGGAAGGGATTCCACAATGGCGGGATTTGAAAGGGGACAAGTAGTACAGTCTACCCTGACAAAAGTAGTCTTCGCCTGTGAAAAGCCTCTGGTTTTGACGTTGCGGTGGGCTCGATGATGACCTCTGTCCTGCCGTCCTGGCGGTCTTGGTCTTGTTGCGCCAGAATGGAAACCTTTGGTTGATTCCTCAGGACTCCGCGCCTGTGGCTTGCCTCCCTTGCACCAAAGAGGAAACCCGCGCTCTGGACCCGCCTGGCACCCGCCTGGCCTTGGTCGACATGGCTCACGTCAGCTGAGCCTCATGAGGTAGCTGCATAGAATTCTCTGCCCCTCAGGAGCCCTCCTGAGGAGGCCACTTCCTTCAGGGGCCTTGGCGTCGTCCGCCTCGCGAGACTTGGCCCATCGCGAGGATCTTATGATGTTGGTGTTGAAACTAGGCCGTACCAGGCCGTCGATTGAGCCACGTGGTGGGCCACAGGCAGGCAGGAACGGATACCCCCAAGTCCAGGACACCGACAGCCACACCATTGATCTCGACCCCGCCGCCTCTGCGCCAAGATCGCCATGGCTGCTCTGACCGCATCAGACCTCCCCCGAGCTCACTCAGACCATCGTCCGACTCGCCATGAGCCCCTCTACCGAACCCTTCTCTTGTCGTGCTCTTTTGCGCTCTCTAGACCGTGGTCCCACCGGAGCCGAGAGCCACTCGCCGCTGTTCTTGTCATTGCCGTAACTAGAGCTAGCAAAGCTCGCGCCTGAGCACGGCTACATGTGCAGTAGCGCTGCAGCAAGCCAACGCCGCCGCCAGCTTGTCTTCTAGTGCACCATAGCGCTGCGCCGCTCGAACTCGAGCTTCGGCAGCCGCCGCGGGTTCCACTCCGGCGAGCTCTGGCCTCTCCGCGACCCAGCACCTGCACCGTTTGACGCAGACGAACCTCCTCATCACGTAGATGGCCTTGGCCGTCAGTTTGGTCGCCGGAGGGCCAAACCCGAGCCCTCCGCCATGCTTGCTGTCGCTGTCGGCAAGTTTGACTCGTTTGACCAGGGGTTTGACTCATCCTAAGTCACTGACAAGTGGGCCCTGGCCCCTGATAACTCTATTCAAGTTTTTAATTAAGCTTAATTATCCCTAATGACACTAACATGTGGGCCCAGGCCTTTAACTAATCTAGGTTAGGATTAGGTTAATGCTAATTAACATTGTTAAGTAGATGAGAGGCTCATGTATGGGTCCCAGACGTCAGGTTTGACCTGGGCTGGCGCCTTTGACTTGCTGACATAGTGATGATGTCACTCTGACGTCATAAAGCCTTTTTTGGAATTCAAATAAATCTAAATGATTTATTTATTTCCAGAAAATGCATAAAACTTCTAAAATTCATAGAAATTCAATCATAACTCCAAATGAAATAATTTATATGTGAAAAATTATTAGAAACATCCAATCTATCCATCTGTACCATTTTCATGCATGTTAGATCAACTTATGACTACTGTTTAGGGAAAATCAAATAAATGGCATTTTAATATCCACATATGGAGTTTGAATTTGAATCCTGTGTTCAAACCAACTTCATTTAAATTGCTGCTAGTTGCATTAGCTCAAATCACAGCGTGTTGACATTTCATGATCATGCATCATACTGTTGCGTTGCATTGATTGTGTTCCTTCTTTGTTGCCGGTATTTTCCCCCTCTCTATAGACATGGTTCCGACGATGAGATCGATGACACCAATGAAGAACTATACTATCTTCAGAAGTGCCAGGCAAGCAAACCCTCTTTTTCATTTCGATACAATCCCACTCTCTTGCTCCTGCTCTCTTTTACTGCATTAGGACTACAATGATTCAACTGTTACATGCTGTGGTAGTTGAACCCCTTTCCTCTGCGTGACCTATGATTGCCACAGTAAATAGATGAAACCCACTAGCATGAGTAGGAGTTGTTTGAGCCCTGATGTGCCTACTCATCCATGCTTGTTTGTCATGCCTGCTACTGATTAGAGTTGAGACAGGTCTGATTCATCAGGGATGAATTGGAATGTGGTCATCATGTCCTACTGTTGAGAGCTAAGTGTGTGAACATGATTCGGTAAAGGTATCAATGAGAGGCCATGTAGGAGTACATGGTGGGTTGTCTCATTAAAACCATCCTCATGAACTGAGTTATGTGTTTGTGATCCATGAACAGCTACTACCACACGTTGGGCCCGAAACAAATGGACCCTCTCAACTTATTAACCCACCTTGTCCTCTGTCCAGGAGTTGCAAGTAGTTTCTGGTGTTTGTATTATGCTGGGGGTCATGCACAGCGCTGACCCTAGGGGTCGGATGTGATGCGGTAGGCACGTGGGCCGGTGTACCGAGACGCCCGTTTGGTGCCTCAGGAACCCTGCACACATCGTTCGGGGCCGTATGTGGAAATTCGGTTGGACTCCCTGTGGATGGAACCTGAATAGGCGATAAACTGGGACTAGGGACTTGTGTGGTTAGTCAGGTCGTGGCCGACACCCTCGCCAGGCTTCCGCTTGAAGGTTGCCGAGATACATGACGTGTACATGGCGGTAAGTGCCAAGAGCGTGTGTGAAGAAGTACACCCCTGCAAGGTTAACATCATCTTTTCGAATAGCCGCAACCGCGGTGAAGGACTTCTGGGTTGCCTATACAGTTCATAGACAAATGAAAGTGGATACTCTAAAATGCGCAAGATAAGCGTGAGTGCTAGGGATGGCATTCTCGTAGGGAGACAGGAGCGGATCCATAATGGTGTATTGATATGGTGAATATGTGGACTCATGTGCGCCACCTCAAAAGAGTTACTTGCAGTCGTAGTACGGGATAGCCACCGAGTCAAAGTTGGCTTGCTACAGTTAAACTCCACCACCCCTTTGATGATACTATTGTATATGTAGATAAATCTGATGTAAGTCTTGCTGGGTACATTTGTACTCACGTTTGCTTAATTTATGTTTTTGCATAGAGACTTCAGTCTCACTAGTAGTTCTGCATGGACCTCGACGTTTAGCTTGTTACCTCACCTACGATCTTGTACCCTTAGGAGGATCTTGTAGATAGTCAGGCTTCTCAGCCCTTTTCATTTGTAGTTGTTTGTACTTAGACATGTTATGCTTTCATTGTTTGTATGCTATGAATGTTTGGTCATGAGACCCATGTTTGTAATACTTGGCTCCTCGGAGCCTATTGAATAAATACTTTGAGTCGTAGAGGTTTGTTGTGATGCCATGTTGTAATTGCACATGTCGAGCATATTGTTTGTATGTTATTGAAATGCTTGGTATGTGTGGGATCCAACAACCTAGTTGTTTATTCTTGGTAGCCTCTCTTACCAGGAAATGTCTTCTAGTGCTTCCATTGAGCCATGGTAGCTTGCTACTGCTCCGGAACACTTAGGCTGGCCGGCATGTGTCCTTCTTTGTTCCTGTCTGTCCCTTCGGGGAAATGTCACATGTTGTTCCTTCAAGTCATTGTAGCTTGCTACGACTTGGGTTCATACGTTGTTGATCGACACGTTCGTTGTTGGGTCATCTATGCCTATCTCTATAAGTTAGCGCCACCTTGGGTTTACGACTAGTCATGTTGGCCTGGGTTCTTTGTCACATGGATGCTAGTGGCACTATCATATACATGAGCCAAAGCGCAAACGGTCCCGGGCCAGGTAAGGTGGCACCCTTGGGAATACCATGAGCGAGGCCGCAAAAAGTGATATGATGTATTACATGCTAGATCGGTGTGGCTTAGGATCGGGGTCCTGACAGCTTTGGTATCAGAGCTCGACTGCCTGTAGGATTACCAAGCCAAACTGGTCGAAGTTGAGTCTAGAAATTCTGTAGTTATATAAGGGAATTGATTGTGGATGGGAACGTAAGGCTCTTTTTACAACTTTACCTTATGCCCTTCTGATCCGAGTCATTCTATCTTTCCTACGGGGTTAAGGAACTAGGCTTTCTCTTCTTTCTATCAAGAACACGTGTTACTAATCCATAGACTTATAAGCTTGTTGGATTCAAGCCTCATTTCAGTTCCTATTACTTCTGTGTGTTGACAATTGATCTCGGAACCTTGATATTATGATGTTGAGTGGTTATGCCACCATTTTCAGGATATCTCAAATCTTATTGAGCATTTACAACCGTTATGCTGTCCGGGTCATCCCAGGTTTCTAAATAGTCTGATGCATTTGCAAATTCCTTCTTTCCGTTACCGATGTTCCTTTGGGCCACTTTAACCACACTAACCAGTGTGTTGAGGTTCCTCATTGCCTCGGTATATACGTTGGAGCTATTATTATGACCCTAGACATCTTAGGGAATAACCTAGTGATCTAGCCATGTTATGTGTTTCCAGTGTGATGACTCTGGCCGTCATTCTCGAAAGCATCCCGTGATGCCATTTAGTTAGTAGGCATTCTATACTTGGGTTCTTGAACTCGAGATTCACTCTACTCATTCATGTTGATGGTGTTTTCTTGTTCCTTTAGGATATTAGTAACCTTTGCAATAGTCCTCGAGGTCCGTGGTATTTTCCTTTTTCCAAATACCATGAACTGCTTATGGCAGAAGTTCCTCATTAAACCGAAATATCACCACCAGAGTGCTCTTGACGAGTTCTCGATTCCATGATGTGACTCTGCCAGTCCTACCTCTCTGCATGGGTTATCCGGAAAAAACCTGTTGAACTTGGTTCGACATACTAATCTATGCATCCACAACTCAGAAAGTTATGTGTTCCTTGAGTTGTCCCTCTTTAGTTGTATTCCGACCTCTGGCTATCAATTTGTAATCAGGAATAGTTGTGCACTCGTGTTCATCGATGCCTTTTACTCTTGTGGTCTGACATGCCATTCTAGTCTAGAATTACTAGGAGAAACAAACTCTAGAACCTCATCCATATCCAGGGATGGGTCAAAGTAGTTGTACTCTGCAGGTCAAATGCCAATCCAGCTTCTGGTCTGATCTACCCTAGAGTATTACCCCCTTTATGTCAGGAATATCATGAGAATTGCACCAACTCTTTTTGAACTCTTGACACAGTGATACTTCTCGCCATCATTATTCATTCCTCGGTCCTCATGTTGTTGTAACCGGAATGCCAACAAGTGAATTGTGATGTGTGAAATCAATACTCCTAGCAACTTTGTTGCTTGGTAGTTAATGGACAATAATTTCATTCTTAGAGTGTTGGTTACTGAACCACCACTGTAAGATTGATTGTGATGCCTAGTCCATTTTCTCGGTGCACTTTTCGATCAATGAGACCGGATTCTGTCAATCCCTTGCTCATTTGATCACATCATCTTGCCTCAAAAGCAGGATTGTTCTTGAGCTTAATAACATATTGGTGGTTTGTGATTTTCCGATTATCTTCTCGGAAGCATCACCAGGTTGTCCCCTGACTATTATGTTGAGCTCGTGACCGAGTTGGTTTCTTGTAAACCACCCCTTCTCCAAGAATCTGTGTTGGATACCCCTGAGCTAGTTGGTTAAGCTGAACAACAACTTGGAGAGTTGGAAGATAAAAGCTTGCCCGACTTAGTTCATTCCAAAGGGATATCCTTGTGTGTGTGTGTGTGTGTGTGTGTGTTGAAGAAAGATGATATCTTCATTGATTGGTCCTTGTCATTAGTTGTTGGATCTATCATCTTGTCAAACTTTGATTTGAGTGTGGGGTATTGTCAAATCAAATCATAACCAACATTGTTCGTAATATTGTCTTACTCGTGGTTGATCCCTCAAGCATACACAATTACATCCTTTGGTCTGACCAATGCTATCACCTTGTTCACATAATTGTGGAATTCCACTTATATGGAAACCTAGATGAATTGTTGTTGAGCCCATCAGCAACATTTTTATCTTCTCCATGATTCGTCTTGAACATCCAGCTAGTGTTGGAAACTTTTATAAGCATTATCTTCATGCCCCATTCATGAAGCTTATGTTAGATGAAAGAAGTGACTTCCTCTAATTCACGTGCACTTGGTGTAAGTTGCCATCATGGATCCGAGAAAGATTGTTTTTGCTTCCTTTGGAATCGTCCCAAGTCAGTCATGCATGTGCAAAGTATACTGTGGTTTGGTAGATTAATTACCTCCACTCCATATGTATTCCGTAGCACACCAAGTCATCGATTGATTTGTTAGGGAGAAGAAGTTCCTTCTTAAGACCTAGGCTTATACAAGTACTTCGATATCCCCAATGATGGTTCCCCACTCGAACTCGGTAGTGTTTTATTGTAAGACTGCTATGTGGTCATCCTATCTTGGACAACGAGTTCACATGTATGTAGAAGAACCATCTCATGTTTTGGAGCTTGCTATCACAGTTCATTCCCCGAGAATCTCGCAACGCCATCCCGTTGATTTGTGTTGCAAGCTTTCATTTTTCTTTCTAGACTTGATGAGTCTGGAATATCATGTTACCAACCAGATCTGAATCTCAGGCAGATATGATGGCCGAAACTTTTCCAAGATCTATGATATAGGTCTCGACATGGTTGATGTTCTGGCCGACATACCTAGGCGAAAGATCTATCATTGTAGTATCTTGATTGAGCTATTTGACCATCTCCTCCATGAGGATTTCGTGCAAATTATTCTACAAGTTGTTCCTTAGGGGTCCTTGTGCTCTCGGTTTCCTCGATTATGCTATAACCATTCAAACAGTGGAATCGCTTGTAACACCCCGGATTCGATGCGCCAGGTGTATGCCAGTTATTCGCCGTCGTTGCCATGTCATTTGCTTGCGTGTTGCATTTTATCATGTCATCATGTGCATTTCATTTTGCATACATGTTCGTCTCATGCATCCGAGCATTTTCCCCGTTGTCCGTTTTGCAATCCGGCACTCCTATGTTCCCCGGCGTCCCCTTTTGTCTCTCGTTGTGAGCGGGTATTAAACTTTCTCGGAATGGCCCGAGGTTTGCCAAGCGGCCTTGGTATAGCACCGTTAAACCACCTGTCAAGTTTCGTGCCATTTGGAGGTCGTTTGATACTCCAACGGTTAACCGGGTAACCGTAAAAGCCTCTTTTGTTGCAGCCCAACACCCCTTCCAAAGTGGCCCAAAACCCATCTAACTCCCCTCCATGCTCTCGGTCGTTCGATCATGATCATGTGGGCAAAAACCGCTCCTCATTTGGACTCTCCTAGCTCCCTCTACATATATATATGTGGCCTCCCTCGAAAATCCCGGTATAACCCTAGTCCTCTTCCTCCCGCCACCGACGGACACGTCCACCCGCCGCCCGGACATGTCCGCCGCCGCTGCCGCCACATCACTTTGGCCAATCAGGCGCCGCCACATCACCGCCCCCGCCGCCTCAGCCAACCGGGAGACGCCACACGTCACCGCCGCCGCCCGGGGCCCAGATCCGGCCCGCCCTGGGGCCGAACCGGGCTGCGCCGGGCCCGTTCTCCGCCGCCGTGCGCGCTCGGGCGCCTCCCGGCCGCGCCGCCATCCGCCGCCTTCGCGCCGTCACCGGTGACCAGCTCCGGCGACCGGAGCGCCCCGCCGCCGCCGCTCGAGCGCCGCCCGCTCCTCCACCGCGCTTGCCCCGCCGCCCGCGACCGCCACCCCGAGCGCCGCCCCGCGCCACCAGCTCCTCCCGCCGGTGCGCCTCCGCCGCCGCCTCGCCGGAGGCCAGAGCTCCACCGCCAGTGCGCCTCCTCGCCTCCTCCCGCCGGCGTGCCGCGCCGACCCCGTCGCCCGGTGGCTGCGCCATCCCGCGCCGCCCGGCCTCTCCCTCGCCTCCTCCGATCGGATCCGGCGAGGTGCGCCTCGGATCCGGCCTCCCCTAGCTCCGGCCGTCTTCTTCGTCAACTCCGGCGGAACTCCGGCGATCTTCGTAAACCGTGCGGATCTGGAGGTTGACCCCCGAAAATGCCCAAGTCCCTGATAATTTTGCATAATCATGCCATGTTCATCGCATTGTATCTCTGCATCCGTGGCTCCGTTTCGTGCGTGTAATATGTCCAATTGTTCGCTTCGACGAGTACTTCATTTCATTCCATTGCATCATTTTCATTTGAGCTCATCTTGATGCCCAAAATGCTGTTGGAAGAGTGCATGTTGATGTTAATCTGCTGAAACTGTTATAACTTGCTCATTTGTCATTTTTGCCATGATTGATGTGTGCATCCTATGAGGTTGATGTCTACATGTGTTTTGATCTATGCCATGCCATCTTTCTAGAGGTGCTTACCATGTATTTTTGTGATCAATGTGGTGAATAGCACAAGCATGCAAACTAGGCATCGTGATGTTGCTGATTTTAGTCCCTGTTCTGCTGTTATTTTGATGCCATGTAAACTTGATGCTACAGAGAGATCCATGCATATTTTGAGATACTTCATTAAGGGTGTTTTGAACATGTGGTTTTTGTCTATCCATTCATGCCCTTGTTTGCAATTATGGAGTAGCCTAGCATGTCATTTGAGTGCTCTACTTTTGCTTCAAAATGTTTCCTGGCAGATTGTTTACATGTTATTCAATGTGGCCAAGCTTGCTATAGTTGATCCTTGCATGCTATGGACTTGTTCTTGCCTTGGTTTGTTTCACAAATATGCCTTCTTGATGATGCTATGCTTATATTGTCATGCAATGACTTGTGGTGAGTGATTCAAGCTTGTTAAGTAGTGTACTTGCTGTTACTGTTTTGCTATGCTGAATCTGTTATTTCGTGATGGTATATAAACATGTTGCTACTAATCATCCTATGCATAATCTGGAGATGTTCTATAAACATGTTTTGATGTACATGTTATGACCTATCCATCCATGCCCCTGGTTGCATTTATAGCTTGCTGTAGATTGTTCATATCCTGCTCCAAAGTTGCTTGATAATGTTGCTATCAGCCTGTTAACATTAAGTTCAATGTTTCCATGATTGTTTGCTAGTGATCCATGCACCCTATGAACTTGCTCTTGCCATTCTTAGCTTCACAAACATGACTTCTTACTGTTGGTTGCCTTGCCGTGCCATGTATTGCTCTGTGGTGAGTGATTCAAGCTCACCAACATGCCTACTTATTGTTGTTCCTGCCATGTATAAATCGGTAATATAACTTGCCATGTTTACATGGGTGCCATCATATTTTCTGTGCCTTTTTGACTCTTGGTCAGTAAGGGACTTTTGATCTATGCAATTAGTAGATTCATTCCATGTCTTTGTTTGCCATGATAAGTTCCTGTAACATGTCGTTTGATAGCTCTAAACATTGCAACCTGATGTTATTCTCTGCTAAGCCTGAAACTGTTATTATTTGCAATCTTTCCATGTGTGTTTGAGCATGTTTTAGTCTTTTCTGGAGATAGCTCAGTGTTCATGTTTTGTTGTGCTTTACCTGTACATCATGACCCTGCCTTTTATTATTATGTTGAGATGCTGTAGCATGTTGTTTTGATGCTTGCAATATGCCTAGTTGCTGTTTTGGACAGATTGTTGCTATAACTTGTTTCATGTGTGTGTGTTGAACCGTTGCTCCGTTTTGAGCGTGCTCTATATGAAACTTGCTTGATTTTGCATGTAGTTTCATATTATCATGTTGCATCCTTGTTTTGAGGTGTTTGCTTGATGTTTGTATGCATTTTGCATCAATGCCATGTTGAACTTGTTTTGCTCATATCTTCTAGGCCGTAGCTCCGAATCTAATGAACTTTATATGTAACTTGACTAGAATCTCGTGTAGATCATCTTGGTGCATCTTAACTTGCTGTTTAACAACTTGAACATAAGGTTTATTCGGTTCTGGACCAATTTCGAAATATGCATATGAGGACTTACCGGAATTGTTATATGTTGTTTCCGGCCTCATTTAAACTTGCCTTGATGTGTTGTTCTTGTTTGCATCATCTTTTGCCATGAGTAGCTTCATGTAGTCTTGTCTTGCATCATGCTTGTTGTGCATCATACCTTGTTCATGTGTGGTGTGTTTACTATGTTGTTTGCTTCTTCTCGATAGTTCCCGTTTCGTTGCGATCGTGAGGATTCGTTCGTCTACGTGTGGTTCGTCTTCGTGGCTTCATCTTCTTCATGGACTCGTTCTTCTTCCTTGCGGGATTTCAGGCAAGATGACCGCTACCCTGGATCTCACTACTATCATTGCTATGCTAGTTGCTTCGTTCTATCGCTATGCTGCGCTACCTATTACCTGTTTATCAAGCCATCCCATATTGCCATGAACCTCTAACCTTTGACACCTTTCCTATGCAAACCGTTGTTTGGCTATGTTACCGCTTTTGCTCAGCCCCTCTTATAGCGTTGCTAGTTGCAGGTGAAGTTGAAGATTGCTCCATGGTGGACAGGGTTATGTTGGGATATCACAGTATCTCTTATATTATTAATGCATCTATATATTTGGTAAAGGGTGGAAGGCTCGGCCTTATGCCTGGTGTTTTGTTCCACTCTTGCCGCCCTAGTTTCCGTCATACCGGTGTTATGTTCCCGGATTTTGCGTTCCTTACGTGGTCGGGTGATTTATGGGACCCCCTTGACAGTTGCTTTGAATAAAACTCCTCCAGCAAGGCCCAACATTGGTTTTACCATTTGCCTCACCACCACCTACTTTTCCCATGGGAGTCGCTCTCTCGAGGGTCATCTTTATTTTAGGCCCCCCGGGCCAATGCTTGTCTAAGTGTTGGTCCAAACCGAGCGATGTCCGGCGCCCCCTGGGCAACAAGGGTCTATGCTAAACCGTCGTCTTGCTCATCCGGTGTGCCCTGAGAACGAGATATGTGCAGCTCCTATCGGGATTGTCGGCACATCGGGCGGCTTTGCTGGTCTTGTTTTACCATTGTTGAAATGTCTTGTAAACCGGGATTCCGAGACTGATCGGGTCTTCCTAGGAGAAGATATATTCCTTCGTTGATCGCGAGAGCTTGTCATGGGCTAAGTTGGGACACCCCTGCAGGGTTTAAACTTTCGAGAGCCGTGCCCACGGTTATGTGGTAGATGGGAATTTGTTAATGTCCGGTTGTAGATAACTTGACATCTGATCCGAATTAAAACGCATCAACCGTGTGTGTAGCCGTGATGGTCTCTTCTCGGCGGAGTCCGGGAAGTGAACACGGTTTCTGGGTTATGTTTGACGTAAGTAGGTGTTCAGGATCACCTCTTGATCATTGCTAGCTTCACGACCGTTCCTTTGCTTCTCTTCTCGCTCTTGTTTGCGTATGCTAGCCACCATACTTGGTTAGTCGCTGCTGCAACCTCACCACTTTACCCCTTCCTTTCCCATTAAGCTTTGCTAGTCTTGATACCCATGGTAATGGGATTGCTGAGTCCTCGTGGCTCACAGATTACTACAACAACAGTTGCAGGTACAGGTTATGCGATTATCCTGACGCGAGAGCGATGCTTGCTTGTTTTGGAGTTCTTCTTCTGCTTCTCTTCGATCAGGGGATAGGTTCCAGGTCGGCAGCCTGGGCTAGCAGGGTGGATATTGTTTGAGTTGCTGTTTATGAATCATCCGTAGTCGGATGTTGTTCTTGTATGTTGTATTGTTGTATTCATGTGACATTGTATGTATTGGATGTATCCCCATCTATTATGTAATGTTGATGTAATGATATCCACCTTGCAAAAGCGTTCCAATATGCGGGTCTATCCTTGGAGGGACCTTCGAGTTCCTTTTGGATAGGGTCGCATATTGGGCGTGACATCGCTCTCTACTATTGAGTTTTCCCCTAGTTACTTGAATCATTCCCAGCATTTGCATTTTGTTCCCAGCTTGCACCCGCCATTGTGCAATTTAACTATGGTCTGACTTCTCAGTAATTGATGTTCAAGATCATCTTGAAATGTGGTCCTACCATGGGTCCCATCCATTTCTGATGATAAGCAAAAAATCATCGATTGTGTTTTCTTCAACAAGGTAGAACACATCATCCATTCTAGTATGAGTATGCCATTCCTTTGAACTCTTTCAAACAATCATTTGTGATTTGCCTTAGCCTGGTATAGAGAGTTTCAATGATCTTTGTATCAAAAGTAATTCTTTTTGCCACTTAAGAGAATAACTCTACGAGTCACCTTCTCCAAGGTGCCCCGTTTGTCATGAAGGGCAATCAAATCCTTGCTACGTTCACACCATTCACCACCTTCTTAGGTGTGGAATTTTTCCTACCCAATTGAACCCTTGTCATCTACTTCTTTCCATTGCACCTGATGTGTGTTTTGTCTTAACTCCAGAGATGTTCCCACGTCTCACTGCGCGAGTTGATTCTGAGTAGGTCGATCTTCGAGGAGATCGATTCCTATAGAGTTTCTTTCTGTCGACATCTTGTTGGATAAAGATCTCGATAGCAAGGACGTCAATATCAATTCAAAGCAATGTTTAAACATCCTCGAGAAGGTAAATTGGATCATGAAGATCATGTTAGCTTTGTGTCCCCTCTGTCTTCTTAACCGGCATCTTGAATCTCGGGACGAGATTCTTGTTTAGTGGGGTGAGTTGTCATAGCCCTAGAATTTGTTTGCAGATAGTTGCATTAGTGAGCTTCATGCATCATGTTACCTTCAAGAAATTTGAACCGAGGAATTTTAAAGCCTCAAAATTTAAATAAGGGCAAAGAACCACAAAGTCTCATTCAATGTTTCCAAAAATCCCTTCATCGATGTTTGACAATTTTGGCAAGGGTTTTGGTCCAAACCAAAAACGTTGAACATTTTTAAGGATTTAATTTTGGGACTTTGAATTTAAATCAATAGCTAGTTGAATTTGAGTTCTATTCATATAACTAGAATATGAATTCAAATATTTCTGAAATATTTCTTGTATATTGGAGAAGTCAAGAAAGGAGGCATGAAAATATTCAGAAAGTTTTGAATTCTACTGAATTTGAAAAACAGTGGCAAAAGAGCTATTAAAAAAGAAAACAAACAAAAAAAATATAAAATAGAGCAGAAAGAATACCTGCACTTACGTGGCACTGTTGGCCTGCTGTTGTTTCGGCCCAGCACTGTTGCTAGGCCCAGCCCACCTGGCCTCCCCTCCTGTCATCTTCCTCCTTTTCCAGGAGGACGAGTGCTTGTGCTCGGCGTGCGCGGCCACACGCCGGCCACCTCCAGGCTACCTGCCTATGCCCCGACCCCCTGAAGACGCCACGCAGCCGCCTGAAGTAGTCTGGTTCCTCCTCTCTCTCCCTTGAGCTCCCCCTCTCCTGGCTCTCTCTCTCTCTCTCTCGTACGCACCAAGCGCGCCGTCACCGCTTCTCACTGCCACCACGCTCACCGGCCACCCCTCACTCCACCGTTGAGTCCAGGAGTTGCACGGCACTGCCCCACGCATCTCCACCGAGCTTAGCATCACCGGACGCAGGGATGCCTCACCATCGAGCTCGACCCCGCCGCCTATGCGCAAAGATCGCCACCGTTGTTCCGACCGCATCCGGCCTCCCCCAGGCTCGCTGAGACCATCGCCTGACTCGCCGTGAGCCCCTCTACCGAACCCTTCTCTCCCCGCCATTTTTTGCACTCTATAGACAGTGGTTCCACCGGAGCCGAGAGCCGGTCACCACCGTTCTTGTCGCTAATGTAACCAGAGCTAGCAAAGCTCGCGCCCAAGGACAACTACATGCTCAGCAGCACTGCAGCAAGCCAATGCCGCTGCCAGCTTGTCTTCCAGTGCACCATAGCACTGCGCTGCTCGAACCCGAGCTCCGGCAACGTCCGCGGGCTCCACTCCGGCGAGCTCCGGCCTCCCTACGACCCAACACCTACACCGTTTGACGCGGACGAGCCTCCTCGTCATGTAGATGGCCTTGGCCGCCAGTTTGGTTGCCAGAGGGCCAAACCCGAGCCCTCCGCCACGCTTGCTGTCGTCGTCGATGAGCCACCAGCAAGTTTGACTCGTTTGACCAGGGGTTTGACTCCCCCTAAGTCACTGACAAGTGGGCCCTGGCCCCTGCTAACTCTACTTAAGTTTTTAATTAAGCTTAATTAGCCCTAATGACACTCACATGTGGGCCCTGGCCTTTAACTAATCTAGGTTAGGATTAGGTTAATGCTAATTAACACTGTTAAGTAGATGAGAGGCTGACGTGTGGGTCCCAGTTGTCAGGTTTGACCTGGGCTGGTGTCGTGGTTCTAAGACTGACAGTAGAATGGGGGGTAGGTATGGAGAGGCAAGATCCTAGCTATGGAGCAGTTGTATGGACAAGGGATTTACGAGTTCAGGCCCTTCTCGGAGGAAGTAACAGCCCTACGTCTCGGAGCCCGGAGGCGGTCGACTGGATTATGAGTGTATAAGTTACAGGGGTGCGGACCCTTTATACTGAGGAGGGGGGTGGCTTATATAGTGTCTGCCAGACCCCTCCGGCCCTCAGTTATGCAGGGTTTAAAGTACATAAAGGATTGGCGTTACTAGTAATGTCCTAGATAAAGTGTCATCATGGCCATAAAGACTAGCTAATTACAGACCGTTTGGATACAGAGTGGCTCTTGATCTCCTGGTGGTCGAGTGAGTCTTCATGGTCGAGTGTCTTCGAGTCCGTCGAGTGGAATCTCTCTTGGTCGACTGGAAGGCAGCTTCTTCTAAAGATGTCCTTGGGGAGGGTACCTTGGACAGGTCCATGACCCTACCCTAGGTACATGACTTCATCATTAGCCCCCGAATGGATCGAGGTTTGAGTGAGGAAGGAGTTGATAATCTTTCCGACCTATTTTTGCGTTATGAGCATGCCTCATCTTGGATCAATGACCTTTTTTAATGACGGTAACAACTTTTCTTTCAGTCGCCTTGATCCATTCTTTTCTTCTGTCGAGTGAACTTTTGAACTTGGTGAACTTCCGAACGACGGATCGTAGGAAATCTACCGTCTGACAGGTTGATCTGCTGTTAGCGGATTTTGTGGGATCCGAATTTTGGGAAGCGCGCGAAGCGGGGCGGACCGCGGTACTCGGATGGGATAAGGCGTAGACGCCTCGATTTCCGCGCCGCCTTTTTCGCCATGTATCACGCGTGCGCGACTGTTTCGGGATGTGACAGGACCGCCCGGGCCTACTTGTCAGCCACTCGGAAGCGTCCTTATATAAGGTGCCGGGCGACGGTTTTTGAACAGTGCCTCCCCATTCTCCTCTCTGCCCTCTTCACCTCCGCCCGCTGTGCCTGCTCTCACCTCCGCCTATCCACTCCTCGCGTGCTTCGCCGGCGACAATGGTGAAGGAGAAGACGGCGGCCTTGGAGCGCGCGAAGAAGGCGACGGCGACGGCGAAAGCGAAGGGAAGAGCAACCCATCGGGGTGGATCTTCATCGAGGTCCCGCCTGCCGCAAGGTTGGGTCCAGGGGGATTGGATCCGCTCGACCATCACCGAGGCGGATCTCAACGACCTGGCCAATGAGGGACTGATCCCTCATGGGTCAGCAAGGCTCCCGGGGACCGAGTGGCAACCGTAGCCGCAGGAGGGTGAGTGCGTTCTCCTAGCCACTCACGTAGATCGTGGATTCTCTCTGCCACCGAGTCTTTTCTTCCGAGGGTTTCTGAACTTCTTTGGAGCTCAACTCCACCATTTCACTCCCAATTCCATCGCCTATCTTGCTGCTTTCGTGTCCATGTGCGAAAACTTCCTGGGTTGCCGATCGCACTGGGGTCTCTTTAAGCACATATTCACCTGTCGCTCCCAGACGGTGAAAAAGGTGAGTCCGGATGATGAGAGGACCAAGGTTATCCAGATGTGCAGGGGTCTCGGGATCCAGATGAGGAGTAAAAGTGCTTTTCTGGCCATGACTCTACCTGAGTCGGTTAGAGGGTGGCAGTCGACCTGGTTCTACTGCCAGGACGAGTCGACGCCGGGGCAGTCGACTAGTCTACCTCCGTTCTCCATGGACTGAGTGAACAAACCCTCTTCTCTGAAGGTGCTTCCTGAGGAGAAGGCTCAGGTAAAAATGTTGATGGAGCGCGTGGTCCAACTCATTCGGGACGGAGTGACGGGTATGGACCTTCTAGAGGTCTTCCTTCGACGGCGCATCCAACCACTTCAGTACCGAGGCCACCCGATGTGGCTGTACTGTGGTACCAAAGACACCACTCGGGTCCATCCGGAAGCGGTCAACGACGCCACACTGGAGAGGTGGATGGCTGCCATCACAGGAAATAAGGACAACCCTCGAGAGGCTAGGAGGATTCCACCACTCGACCATACCTACACACCATTCCCGATTGTAATCTTGCTTTATTCATTGTGCTTCACTGCAAATTGGTCGATTGACCTTTGTCTTGTTTTGTTGTCTGTCAGGCCACCACTGAGTTGTACTCGATGCCCAATGGAGCGCAAGCACCGGCTAAGGAGGAGGAAGGAAGTGGGGGCGAAAGCCCGGAGGAGTGGGATTCGGATGCTGATGATGATGATGAGGATGTTGACTCTGGCGAGGAGGAAGAGGAGGAGGAGGAGGAAGTTGCACCTCCTCGCTCGAAAAGACGCTCGAAGCTTGTCCATGATCCCACGGCCGAGCGTGGTAAGGGGGTCGCGACCGTCGCGCAGTCGACCAAGCGTCCTCAGACGACTTCTTCGTTGCCGACTGAGAAAGCTCCAAAGCAATCTCGAGTAGCGCCACCGAAGCCAGCGAAGGTCTTGCCGAAGATGAAGATGGTGATCCCCACTATCTCGGGGTAATGGTGTAACTTGAGTTTTCCCGTTTCACATGAATTTATTCTTGGTCGACTCATGAACTAATCGACTGACTTCTGGAACTGCAGTGCTGTTACTTCTGATACCTCGGCCAGGGCTGAAGATCACGAGATGGAAGATGCTGTCACTTCAAAACCTGGTATGACTCTTGTAGTTCCGCCTTCAGTCGATTGGCTCCTTGTTTCTAATTTTGATTCTTTTCTGCAGCTTCATCTAACGTCGTTATTGACCTTCCCGACGACGACGACGAGGAACCACTAAGGCAGAGGAGGAACAAGAAAGCGTCTGCTGGCAAGGCAACTCAGGACGTGCCAACACCCGAGACGTTGGTCGTGGAGGGATACAATGTCACTCGGCCTACCGTGTCCTTTGCGGTGTCGTTGACGAGTGCTCGCCCTTTGTCGTCGAGTGCTGCTCAACCTTCACTTTTCTCGACCCACCACGTCCCAGAAGACCAAGCCAGTGCTGCTAAAGAAGCAATACGCCAGGCAGGGGTCATGATGGAGCAAGTGAAGGCAATCCGAGACGCCAGCCAGGCAGCTTATGACGCCAGTTCAGCTCTTCAGAGTAATGTTCAGGTCAGTCGGTCATCGCCTGTTCTGTTAGGATATGATATCTGAAAATCTTTCTTTCTGAAAATCCTAGTATCTGTCGTACACCCACTGGGTGCGTCGATTGAAATTCCGGGTTAGTGGGGGCACACTGAGTGCACCCACTAGGTGTAGTCCCCAAGGCTATGGTGGACTGCTGGCAGTCGACCATAGTCTTTATGTCTTAAGCTTTTTCCTTACTCGATTAGGTTGAATGGATTCATAGATCGGTGGGGGCACGCTGAGTGCACCCACTGGGTGTAGTCCTCGAGACTGTGGTTGACTGCTGGCAGTCGACTACAGTCTGAAGAACACTTCCTCTTTTTTTTGTTTGTCGACTGGTCGACTCTAATTGATAAACTAGTGGGGGCACGCTGAGTGCACCCACTGGGTGTAGTCCCCGAGACTATGGTCGAATGTTTATGTTCGGCCGTAGTCTTAGGAACGCTATGATTTTTCCTTAGTCACTCGGAAGTGAATTGTCTTTGACATCTGTCGATTGGTTCTTCGCAGAAATCCTGCGAACTTGCGGCTCGTTACACTGAGTTGGAGAACAAGCATATCCAGCTCGAGCTTGATTTGAAACTGGCCCAGGAGAACTTAACAAAGGTGAAGGAGGAAGCAAAAGGTATGTTTGGTGAGACCTTCGATGACTGCCTTTGCCTCTCGTCCGTTTCAGAGTCTGATCTCACTGTAACTTTGCAGACAAGCTGAGGGATGCCCTGAAGAAGAAAGACCTTGACTTGGCTGAGATGCAGAAAATAGCTTTAGAGAAGACCAAGCTTGCAGATGAGAAGCTAGATTCAGTCACCAAGCTTGAAGAGGAAAATACCAATCTGAAAGCTGCTCTCGATGCGGCCAACAAGGAGGTCAGTCGATTGAAGAGTGACAAGATTGCCCTGACTGACAAGGCCAGTGAGTTGGTGGGGAAGAAGAACGATCTGGAGGCTTATCTGGGAGGACTCGCCAAGAAGTTATTCCTCATGCTTGAAGGTAATCTTGTGTATCAAATAGATATTTTGGCTATGATTTCTCCATCAAACTGCTGTCTTGATTCTGGGGTTGTGTTTGCAGAGTTCTGCCAGAACTTTGAAGAGGAGACTGGTCGATTGGAAATAAACCTGGATCCCATCAACTCTCCTGTGAAAGATGAAGTCGCCATGAATGTGCTCCGTCTTGAATCTCGCATTGCTGCTGTTGTCGACTATCTCGCAAGGCTGAAGGTTGGAACTTCCCGCATCGACACAACACTCTGGCCAAGAGAGACGCTTCAGAACGACCTCGAGTCTCTGATGACTCGACTGAACGAGGTTCCAAGTCGAGTGCAAGAATGGAGGAAGTCTGCTGCCAGGTGCGACGCGGATGTTGCTCTGTCTCTGGCCCATTTTCATTGCAAGGAGGCTCGAGAGGACAAGCTGGCATCCCTTAGGGTGGCTAATACCAAGAAGCATGATTTCCGATCCTTCATGGAGACCTTCATCGCTGCTGCCACTCGGATTGCAGATGGAATCGACCTGGATGAGTTCGTTGCGCCTTCCAGCCCTCCGCAGGAGGGGTAAAAAACTTCTGAGCTTGATACTTTAAATTTGCCTCGGTATGCCGAGTGATTTTTGTAACCGATAAACCTTAACGGGCTTAGCACCCGAGCACTTTCGGTTCCATTAGATGTTATCCGAACTTGGATTCGATGTTGAATATGTTTGCATTTGGTTTGAGGTGTCTTTTGCAGGCTAAGGCAAAGCGCTTATTTCAATCGACTTGTTCCCCAACACACTTAGGCGAGCGCTGGGCTGCAGCTAAGCCTCCGAGTGGGAGGTCTGCTCCTCACACGGTAGGATTTTCAAAAACTTAGGCGAGCACTGGGCTGCAGCTAAGCCCCCGAGAGGGAGGTCTGCTCTCCACTCGGTAGGATTTTCAAAAACTTAGGCGAGCACTGGGCTGCAGCTAAGCCCCCGAGTGGGAGGTCTGCTCTCCACTCGGTAGGATTTTCAAAAACTTAGGTGAGCACTGGGCTGCAGCTAAGCCCCCGAGTGGGAGGTCTGCTCTCCACTCGGTAGGATTTTCAAAAACTTAGGCGAGCACTGGGCTGCAGCTAAGCCCCCGAGTGGGAGGTCTGCTCTCCACTCGGTAGGATTTTCAAAAACTTAGGCGAGCACTAGGCTGCAGCTAAGCCCCCGAGTGGGAGGTCTGCTCTCCACTCGATAGGATTTTCAAAAACTTAGGCGAGCACTAGGCTGCAGCTAAGCCCCCGAGTGCGAGGTCTGCTCTCCACTCGGTAGGATTTTCAAAAACTTAGGCGAGCACTGGGCTGCAGCTAAGCCCCCGAGTGGGAGGTCTGCTCTCCACTCGGTAGGATTTTCAAAAACTTAGGCGAGCACTGGGCTGCAGCTAAGCCCCCGAGTGGGAGGTCTGCTCTCCACTCGGTAGGATTTTCAAAAACTTAGGCGAGCACTGGGCTGCAGCTAAGTGTAGCGACCCGACCTCAGATGGTCAAGTCTCTGTGCTCAGGTGTCATCCCTGGATCAGTAATGTTGACACCACATAGTACTTCGAAGGATTTATAACAGAGTAGCAATCACACACTTATTACATCGAATGTCTCAAAAGAGAACTTATTACAATAATATGGCTTAAGGCCATCTAATGCGATAACAGCGGAAGGCTTGGAAGATAAAGAGAGTCCATCAACTCCAACGGCATAACTGAGCTGCACGGCAACAACCTACGAACTCCTCGTCTGAAAAGTCTGCAACATAATACGTTGCAGCCCGAGAACGGGTCAGCACATGGAATATGCTGGCAATGTAACACAAAAGAGCAATAACAGAATAATGCTACCACTACATGCATATTTGGCTGGTGGAAAGCTCTATGGTTACAGTTTTGCGAAAAAGCCAATTTTTCCCTACTACAAAGGAATCAATTTTAATTTAACTATCATGGTGGTTGAAACATCATTTGAGAAGGTAAACCCCAACTCAATGATCCCAATTAAAAGTAATTAACAACCCAGCAATATTAATTTAAGAGTGTTGAGATACATGCGAATACTCAAGTACTAGATACTCAGAATTGTCCATAACCGGGGACACGGCTAACCATGATTAGATTGTACACTCTGCAGAGGTTTGCGCACTTTTCCCTGCAAGACTCGATCGCCTCCGTTGATTCTCGCACTACATGGTGTTTGAGAGACGGATGACCGAGACACAGTCTTTCAGAAGCATTAACTCTCTACTCCGGGCAGACCATACCAAACCTACAAACCCACTACCTGCTGATCCACCTCTTCAAGAGCTTCACGCAACTTACTCAAATTATGCTAGAGCCCATAATAGCTTGCGGCTGCACACGGAAGTTTCTAGCATGAATAGACTCAGTTCCCTTTGAGCCTGGGTGGCGGTCCATAGGAAAATCACACGGTAACCCCGGGATTTCCAAAAATAAAACAGGCAATCACTGGTAACCCCAGGTGCCTCAATCCACCCAGATGTGTATTAAAGTTGCCACCTTAAGTAAACCATTAATTAATAATCTCACATCTGTCATGGATATCACTCAAACCCAATCCACGTCTACGAGCATAGCATGGCAATATAAGCATAACGTAGAAGTAACTCCCAAGGGTTTGATATGAAACAGGGCAATAGGTTCTACCTCATCAACTACTTCCCAATACCCACATGTTAAATGCATCCTAATCATGCAATGTTTGAGGATTGAATCTAATGCATAAAAACTGGGTATGAAAAGAGTATGATCAATGTGTTACTTGCCTTGCTGACGATCTGGGTATCCTAGAGACTCGTAGTAACACGCTTCGCACTCCGGGAATTCTAGCGCAAGCAAACAATAACATACATAAGCAACAATCAAAGATGCACAAGTAGAACTCCAGATAAAAAGAGTTTGACCGGAGAGTTCAACTTAAGAACTCCGGTTTGCAAAAAAATCAAATCAAACAAATCAACGAAACTCAAACGGCAAAAGAAACAACTTCGTTTTGCTATTCTGGATCTAGGTCAAATTTTACAGAAGAAAAATCTTGTTTGAGTTGATTATTCGGAAAGAAGGTTTCGAGATGAAACTCCAGGCGCTTGAATCGCCTGATTTCGATAAACGAGCGAAAAGAAAAATAGGTTTGAAAATCGGATCAGAAATCGCGATCAGAATAATCGCAGAATAAATCCGATAAAAAGAAAAACGACGAACTGCTAAACGGACGAACGTTCATTAACAGAAACTAAATAGTAAACGCGTTCGTTAAAATGAACGGACGAACGGACGTTCGCTAAACAAATAAACTGGGAAAATAAAATAAACCGATCTAGAAAAAAAACGATCTAGGGTTTTCAAAAAAAACCGACGGGTTTATTTTAAAAAAACCGGCGGTGGGTCGGGTACCTCCGGCGGCTCGTCCGGCGAGGCGGCGGCTCCGGCGGGGCTTCGGCGATGGCGGCGGGGCTGCGGCGGGCGGCGGTAGCGGCGACGCGAGGCGACGGCAGCGGCTCCGGCGGCGGCGGATCGGGGCTGCGGCGGGTGCGGCGGGTGCGGCGGGTGGTGGGTGGCGGTGTGGCGGCGGGGGCGGTGGCTTTATAGGGGGCGGGGCGGCTCGGCTTGGGCGAGGGGGTGCCCGGGGGTGGAGTCCGGCTCGGACCCGCCCTCGGCGTCCGTGCCGCGCACGGCGCACGCGCGGGGAATGCGGCGGCGGCTGGCTGGGCCGGCCTGCTCGGCTGGGCCTTCGGCCCAATCGGGCGCGGGGTTAATTTTTTTTAAAAAAATATTCCGCCGAAGAAAAATTCCTAGAAAAATAAATAAAAACCTAAAAATTCCAAAACAAGTTTTCTCCGTCTAAATAAAATATTTAGAACAAGATGAACATTTTTCTAGGCCCCTAAAATGCAATTTTTAAAATATGCAACATTTTTCTAGGAGCAATAAAATCCCGAATAAATCAAATAAAATCCCAAAAATGATTTTAAAATTTTTCCTCCGATATTTCAATTATTTTGGAGAAGTCATATTATCTCCCTTCATTTATTATTTTAAAATGAAATATTTTTCTAGAGAGAAAATAATTAAAATCAAATCCTCGTCTCCACTATTTGATAAAATTCGAATATGAAAATTAGAAAATCCCCAACTCTCTCCGAAGGTCCTTGAGTTGCTTAGGATTTCGAGGATTGCAAACGAAAAAGCCGTGAAATATGATATGCATGAATGATCTATGTATAACATGCCAAATTGGAAATTTGGGATGTTACACTAAGCCCCCGAGTGGGAGGTCTGCTCTCCACTCGGTAGGATTTTCAAAAACTTAGGCGAGCACTGGGCTGCAGCTAAGCCCCCGAGTGGGGCTCTCCACTCGGTAGGATTTTTGTGGTGTGCCTCTGGAGAAGAGGGCATCAGTCGACCTGTGCCTCGTCCTCCTTGCGGAGAGCACATTGTACTTGTGGCGTAGCTCGGAAGAGGAGGGTAGCAGTCGACTTGCACCTCGTCTACCTTGCAGAGCGCACGTTATACTTGTGGCGTAGCTCGGAAGAGGAGGGTAGCAGTCGACCTGCACCTCGTCTACCTTGCAGAGCACACGTTATACTTGTGGCGTAGCTCGGAAGAGGAGGGTAGCAGTCGACCTGCGCCTTGTCTACCTTGCACAGCGCACGTTAAACTTGTACTTAGGCGAGCGCTATGCTGCAGCTAAGCCCCCGAGTGGGAGGCTGGCTCCCCACTCGGTAGGATTTTATTGAAACTTAGGCGAGTACTTGGACTGCAGCTAAGCCCCCGAGTGGGAGGCTGGCTCACCTCCCGGTAGGATTTTATTGAAACTTAGGCGAGTACTTGGACTGCAGCTAAGCCCCCGAGTGGGAGGTTGGCTCACCGAAGGATTTTAAAGTACTTAGGTGAAACGGATTTGCAGCTAAGCCCCCGAGTGGGAGGCTGGCTCACCACTCGGCAAGGATTTTTTTTACAAACTTAGACGAAACGAATTCGCAGCTAAGCCACCCACTGAGGGGAAATTTTATTGAACAAATAAAAGCGACAACAATCACTGGGAAAATTATAACACTATTGTCTTGTGAAAAATGAACTACAGAAGTGCTTTTATTACATTTTCGAGCGGATATTTAAGTGTAAAAGGGGCGGAGCAGCTCCACGTTCCAAGCTCGGGGCTCATCGATGTTTTGCTCGACGTTTTAAAGACGGTACGCTCCGTTGTGGAGAACCTTGGTGACGATGAAGGGACCTTCCCAGGAAGGAGCAAGCTTGTGTGGTTTCTGCTGATCCACTCGGAGAACCAAATCTCCTTCCTGGAAGGCTCGACTCTTCGCATTTTTGGCGTGGAAGCGACGCAAGTCTTGTTGGTAAATGGTCGACTGGATCAGAGCCATCTCCCTTTCTTCCTCTAGAAGGTCGAATGCATCCTGTCGTGCTTGTTCTGCTTCAGCTTCGGTGTAGAGCTCGACTCGAGGAGCATTGTGAAGCAGGTCACTCGGCAAGACCGCTTCAGCTCCATAGACCAAGAAGAACGGAGTTCTCCCAGTCGACCGGTTAGGCGTGGTCCTTAACCCCCAAAGCACCGAGGGAAGTTCGTCGACCCATGCTCTAGCCGCATGCTTGAGATCACGCATCAGTCGAGGTTTCAACCCTTTGAGAATCAAGCCATTGGCCCGCTCAGCTTGTCCATTTGACTGAGGATGGGTGACTGAAGCATAGTCGACTCGTGTGCCCTGAGATGTGCAAAATGCCCTGAATTCCTCCGAATCGAAGTTTGACCTGTTGTTAGTGATGATGCTGTGCGGGACTCCATATCTGAATATCAACTCTCTGATGAAGCTGACAGCAATGCCGGCATCAAGGTTCTTGATGGGTTTGGCCTCGATCCACTTGGTGAACTTGTCGACTGCTACCAGCACATGTGTGAAACCACTTCTGGCTGTTCTCAAGGGTCCAACCATATCCAACCCCCATACTGCGAAGGGCCAGATGAGTGGAATGGTCTTTAAAGCTGAGGCAGGCTTGTGTGACATATTGGAGTAGAATTGGCATCCCTCACACTTGTCGACTATCTCCTTTGCCATTTCATTCGCTCTTGGCCAGTAAAATCCAGCTCGGTATGCTTTGGCCACGATGGTCCGAGAGGACGCATGATGGCCACAGGTCCCCGAGTGGATGTTGTCAAGGATTATTTGACCTTCTTCTGGCGTTATGCATTTCTGACCAACTCCAGTCGCGCTTTCTTTGTATAGCTGCCCCCTTATCACGGTAAAGGCTTTAGATCGGCGGACGATCTGTCGAGCCTCTTCCTCGTCCTCCGGGAGCTCTTTCCTTAAGACATACGTGATATACGGTACTGTCCAATCGGGAGTGATCACTAAAGCTTCCATGATCAGGTCGACCACTGCTGGAACTTCAACCTCAGTCGGATCTGTGATACTCTTGGGCTGCGGAGCTTCTTCGGTAAAAGGATCTTCTTTGACAGATGGAGTATGGATATGCTCCAAGAACACATCACTGGGAATGGCTTCTCTCTTGGAACCTATCTTCGCCAAATCATCAGCCGCTTGATTTTTCAGTCGGGGTATATGGTGGAGCTCTAACCCTTCGAATTTCTTTTCAAGCTTCCTCACTGCATTGCAGTATCCAGTCATGGCTGGACTTCTAACGTCCCACTCCTTCATCACCTGATTGACCACCAAATCTGAGTCGCCATAAACCATAAGGCGACGGACGCCGAGTGAAATGGCCATGCGCAACCCATATAAAAGTGCTTCTTATTCTGCTTCATTATTGGAGGAATCAAAGTGGATCTGGAGCACATATCTGAGCTTATCTCCTCGGGGGGAAACCAAAACTACCCCAGCACCGGAACCATTTAACATCTTAGAGCCGTCAAAGAACATGGTCCAATGCTCCGAGTGAACTTGAGTCGGTTGCTATTGTTCAATCCACTCGGCAAGGAAATCTGCTATCGCTTGGGACTTGATGGCTTTCTTTGCCTCAAACTTGATATCAAGGGGAAGGAGTTCAATCACCCATTTTGCCACTCGACCAGTTGCAACTCTGTTGTGCAGAATCTCTGAAAGTGGGGCGTGGCTGACGACTGTAATGGGATGATCAGAGAAATAATGGGCAACCTTCTTCGTGGTCATGTAGATCCCATACACAAGCTTCTAATAATGAGGATATCTTTGCTTCGATGGAGTCAAAACTTCAGAAAGATAATACATTGGGCGCTGAACTTTGAAGGTTTTCCCTTCTTCTTCCCGCTCGACAGTAAGCACTGTACTGACGACTTGTCCTGTGGCCGCAATGTAAAGCAACAGAGGCTCTTTGCTGATTGGAGCAGCAAGCACCGGCTGGGTGGAGAGCAGAGCTTTTAGCTCGGAAAACGCTGCATCGGCTTCTGGAGTCCACTCGAACTTGTCTGCCTTCTTCATCAGTCGGTAAAGAGGCAATGCCTTTTCACCGAGGCATGAGATGAATCGACTTAACGTGGCCAAGCATCCAGTAAGCTTCTGGACATCATGCACACGCACAGGGCATTCCATTCGGAGTATGGTGCCAACTTTTTCTAGGTTAGCGTCGATTCCTTGTTCTGAAACGAGAAAACCGAGTAACTTTCCACCAGGAACTCCGAATGTGCACTTTGATGGATTAAGCTTGATATCATACCTCCGGAGATTGGCAAATATTTCAGTGAGGTCAGTCAACAGGTCGAAACCCTTTCGTGACTTGACTACGATATCATCCATGTACGCTTCCACATTCCGACTGATTTGAGTGAGTAAACACTTTTGAATCATCCTCATGAACATGGCTCCGGCATTCTTGAGACCGAACGGCATGGTGACATAGCAGAAGCATCCAAATGGAGTGATGAAAGCTGTTTTGATCTCATCGGGTCCATACAGACGGATCTGATGGTACCCGGAATAGGCGTCTAGAAAAGACAATCTCTCACATCCCGCAGTCGAGTCGACAATTTGGTCGATGCGAGGGAGAGGAAAATGATCTTTCGGGCAGGCCAGATTGATATGTTTGAAATCAATGCACATGCGAAGTGATTTGTCCTTTTTGGGGACCATGACGACATTGGCGAGCCACTCGGAGTGGTATATCTCTCGGATAAACTCAGCTGCTAGGAGTCGAGCCACCTCCTCGCCAATGGCCTTTCTCTTCTGGACGGCGGACCGTCGAATATGTTCTTTGACAAGTTTTGCTTTTGAGTCGACTCTTAGGCGATGCTCAGCCAGGCCCCTGGGTACACCCGGCATGTCAGCAAGCTTCCATGCAAAGATGTCCCAGTTCTCACGGAGGAACTGGATGAGCGCTTCTTCCTATTTAGAGTCGAGTGTTGTGGAAATATGAGTCGGAGCCGCGCTGGGGTCGGTCGGGTGAATGTGAACAGGATTCGTCTCACCAGATGACTGAAACGCTGATTTTGTGGCAGGCTTCTTGGCCCGCAACAAATCACTCGGATCTGCATTTTTCTTGTACTCCTCTAGGTCTACCACTGTTATCTGGGAATCGGCAATCTTCGAGCCTTTCTGAAAACACTCTTCTGCCTTCTTCCGATTGCCAGTGATAGTGATCACGCCTTTGGGGCCGGGCATCTTTAGTTTGAGGTACACGTAACATGGTCGAGCCATGAATCGTGCATAAGCTGGTCTCCCCAAAATAGCATGGTAAGCGCTCTAAAAATCCACGACTTCAAATGTCAACCTCTCTTTGCGGAAATGCTTCGAGTCGCCGGACACCACGTCTAGAGCTATTTGGCCAAGTGACTCAGCCTTCTTTCCAGGTATAACTCCATGAAAACTCATGTTGCTGGCGCTGAGCCTGGACATCGGAATGCCCATTCCTTTTAGCGTCTCCGCATACAATATGTTCAGTCCACTACCACCATCCATCAGCACCTTCGTCAGTCGAGTGCCTTCAACGACCGGGCCGACCACCAAAGCTTGCCTCCCAGGGGTGGCTATATGAGTCGGATGATCGGACTGGTCGAATGTAATGGGAGTTTGAGACCATCTTAGATAGCTTGGTGTCGCCAGGGTGACCATATTTACCTCACGGTTGATAACCTTCAGTCGAATTTTGCTCTTCACATCAGCAAAAATCATCAGGGTGGAATTGACATGAGGATATCCTCCATCACTATCCTCCTTGTCCTCAGCCTTGTCTGACTCCTTTTCCTTGTCCTTGGGTTGTTTTCCTTGGAACTGCTGGATCAAGAGCCGGCACTGGCGAGTGGTATGTTTCGGGTAGATGAAGTTACCCTCTTCGTCCTTCTTCGGGTGGATGTGACACGGCAGATCCATCACGTCATTTCCTTCCTTATCTTTCACCTTCTTGGGGTTCCAGGATCCTTTAGGCTTCCCTTTGAATTTGCCCTGAGTCACGGCCAGAGCTTCTCCAGAAGCCGCTGGCTCGGCTTTCTGCTTCTGCTTCCGACTGCAATTTCCTTTTTCCAACTGACTCGGCTTGTACTTGCCACTCCGGAGTCGGTCTTCTTCTTCACCATTGGCGTACTTGGTGGCGATTTCCATCATTCGACTCAGGGTCATATCCCTGGTCCGACCAAATTTCAAACTTAACTCTCGGTTCTTAACACCATCCTTGAAGGCACAGACTGCCTGATGATCAGACACGTTCTCCACCGTATGATGCAAAGTGATCCATCTCTGAATGTAATCTCTCAGGGTTTCATTCGACTTCTGTATGCAGACTTGCAGCTCTGTCAATCCAGCTGGTCGCTTGCAAGTCCCCTCGAATGTCCCGACGAACACTCGGGAAAGATCTTCCCAAGTGTAAATGCTGCTAGGATCTAACTGATTCAACCACGCCCTGGCCGAACCTTCCAACATGAGCGGTAAGTGTTTCATGGCCACTTCATCATTACCTCCGCCAATCTGTACTGCCACTCGGTAGTCTTCAAGCCAGGTTTCAGGCTTGGACTCACTGGTGAACTTACTTACCCCAGTCGCCAACCTGAAGTTGGGGGGTATCACTGCGGCTCTGATGGCTCTGCTAAAACATTCTGGACCTAAAACATGAACTCGGCTGCTAGTGGGCGCATCTCTGTCATGGCCACCTCGATGAGCTCTGTTCCGATCGACCAAACCTTGCACGATGATGGATCTCGCGTCAAAGCCTGGTTCCCTGGGGTCGACCAGAACTCGTCGCCCAGCACTGCGTTGGTGCCTATCATCTTGCTGCCGATGAGCGTAAGACCCACCCCTTGGGGGAGGAGTGGGCACTCGACGCCGATCATCACGGTCAAATCGGTCATCATATTGGTCACGTCAACCTTCGCGTCCCTCACGCCGCAGAGGCGATCTTGGGCTATGAGTCGACTGAACTGTATTCGCAGTGATGGATCGACTGTGAATCCTGTTGCGCGACTGTGACACAGCTGAATTCTGATCTCCTGCTGCTCAGAGCAAATCCCTGATCTGCATCAAGCCTCTGCCAGCCTCCGACTGAGAGGGTTGAATTGACTCTGCTATACGGGCTGCAGCTGCTAGATTCTGAATCGGGGTTCGGTATACCTGAGTTGGTTACAGAAAGAGTTGGCGTCGACTGGAGTCGGGCGCTCGTTGCCGCGCACGTTCGTCGAGTGCTCGCTGGAGGTTCTCCAGTCGAGTGCATTCAGCCAAGTTGGCCAAGCATGCCTCCTCCAAGGCGCGATCCTCGGGAGTTTCTCCTGCGATGGGAGTATGCAGGGCATCCATGTTCCGGCGACGAAGATCTTCCCTCTGCAAGGAAGTGAGCGGCTCGGGTTGATATTCCTCGTGGGCCTGAGCGGGGTCGCCTCCGCCGTCTATCCCGTCGGTACGAGGGAAGCCGGGAGGACTACGAGGCCCATTGACCATCAGAACCTCCACCGCCGGATCACTGTTGTTGCACTCGGATGCAGTCTCTACGGAGCCAGTCGACAGATCGAACAGGCTGTAGAGAGATTCGTCGGGCTCGATTGCCGCGACTTGGGTGGTGGCCGATTGGCGAGCCACTGTGTGTCTCACCCACCACTGAAGCCTCGACCGACCAGAGCGCTTGCGCTGGCGGGAGATAGGGAGGGAGGACGACACAGGAGTCGACCAATACGGAGTCGACAGTTGTCGCAGCAGAACGCCGCGGACACACGCCCGAAAATGCGTCGCACCGCGGACGGGGAGCGCGTCGATGTCGAGTGGAGCCTCCTGGAGCCAAGCGGAGTCGTCGGCAATGAAAGTGAGCACGCCGAGACGGATCTCGTGGCCCTCAACCAAAACTCCGCCAGAAACCATGATGAAAGCAATCGAAACAATTGCAACTTCTCCAAAAATCGCTAAGACACCTGCCCCAAGGTGGGCGCCAACTGTCGTGGTTCTAAGACTGACAGTAGAATGGGGGGTAGGTATGGAGAGGCAAGATCCTTGCTATGGAGCAGTTGTATGGACAAGGGATTTACGAGTTCATGCCCTTCTCGGAGGAAGTAACAGCCCTATGTCTCGGAGCCCGGAGGCGGTCGACTGGATTATGAGTGTATAAGTAACAGGGGTGCAAACCCTTTACACTGAGGAGGGGGGTGGCTTATATAGTGTCTGCCAGACCCCTCCGGCCCTCAGTTATGCAGGGTTTAAAGTACATAAAGGATTGGCGTTACTGGTAACGTCCTACATAAAGTGTCATCATGGCCATAAAGACTACCTAATTACAGACCGTTTGGATACAGAGTGGCTCTTGATCTCCTGGTGGTCGAGTGAGTCTTTATGGTTGAGTGTCTTCGAGTCCGTCGAGTGGAATCTCTCTTGGTCGACTGGAAGGCAGCTTCTTCTAAAGATGTCCTTGGGGAGGGTACCTTGGACAGGTCCATGACCCTACCCTAGGTACATGACTTCATCAGCTGGCGCCTTTGACTTGCTGACATAGTGATGATGTCACTCTGACGTCATAAAGCCTTTTCTGGAATTCAAATAAATCTAAATGATTTATTTATTTTCAGAAAATGCTTAAAACTTTTAAAATTCATAGAAATTCAACCATAACTCCAAATGGAATAATTTATATATGAAAAATTATCAAAAAAATCCAATCTATCCATCTGTACCATTTTCATGCATGTTAGATCAACTTATGACTACTGTTTAGGGCAAATCAAATAAATGGCATTTGAATATCCACATATGGAGTTTGAATTTGAATCCTGTGTTCAAACCAACTTCATTTAAATTGCTTCTGGTTGCATTAGCTCAAATCACAGCATGTTGACATGTCATGATCATGCATCATATTGTTGCATTGCATTGATTGTGTTCCTCCTCTGTTGCCGGTATTTGTCCCCTCTAAGTAGACGTGGTTCTGACGATGAGATCAATGACACCAATGAAGATCTATACTATCTTCAGAAGTGCCAGGAAAGCAATCCCCCTTGTTCATTCCGATACAATCCCACTCTCTTGCTCCTGCTCTCTTTTACCGCATTAGGACAACAACGATTCAATTGTTACATGCTGCGGTAATTGAACCCCTTTCCTCTGCATGACATGTCATTGCCACAGTAAATAGATGAAACCCACTAGCATGAGTAGGAGTTGTTTGAGCCTTGATGTGCCTACTCATCCATGCTTGTTTGTCATGCCTGCTACTGCTTAGATTTGAGTCAGGTCTAATTCATCAGGGATGAATTGGAATGTGGTCATCATGTCCTACTGTTGAGAGCTAAGTGTGTGAACACGATTTGGTAAAGGTATCGATGAGAGGCCATGTAGGAGTACATGGTGGGTTGTCTCATTGAAACAGTCCTCAGGAACTGTGTTCTGTGTTTGTGATCCATGAACAGCTACTACCACGCGTTGGGCACGAAACCAATGGACCCTCTCGACTTATTAACCGTCCATGTCCTCTGTCCAGGAGTTGCAAGTAGTTTCTGGTGTTTGTAGTATGCTAGAGGCTGTGCGCAGCACTGACCCTAGGGGTGGGCTGTGATGTGGTAGGCATGTGGCCCGGTGTACCGAGACACCAGTTTGGTGCCTCGGGAACCCTGCACACATCATTCGGGGCCGTATGTGGAAACCTTGGTCGGACTCCCTGCGGATGGAACCTGAATAGGCGATAAACATGGACTAGTGACTTGTGTGGTTAGTCAGGTCGTGCCCGACACCCTCGCCAGGCTTCCGCTTGAATGTTGCCGAGATACATGACGTGTACATGGCGGTAAGTGGCGAGAGCGTGTGTGAAGAAGTACACCCCTGTAGGGTTAACATCATCTTTTCGAATAGCCGCGTCCGCGGTAAAGGACTTCTGGGTTGCCTATACAGTTCATAGACAAATGAAAGTGGATACTCTAAAATGCACAAGATAAGCATGAGTGCTATGGGGCGTTCTCGTAGGGAGACGGGAGCGGATCCATAGTGGTGTATTGATATGGTGAATATGTGGACTCATGTGCGCCACCTCAAAAGAGTTACTTGTAGTCGTAGTACAGGATAGCCACCGAGTCAAAGCTGGCTTGCTGCAGTTAAACTCCACCACCCCTTTGATGATACTATTGCATATGTAGATAGATCTGATGTAAGTCTTGTTGGGTACATTTGTACTCACGTTTGCTTAATTTATGTTTTTTCATTGAGACTTCAGTCTCACTAGTAGTTTCCCATGGACCTCGACGTTTAGCTTGTTACCTCAGCTACGATGTTGTACCATTGGGAGGATTTTGTAGATAGTCAAGCTTCTCAGCCTTTTTCATTTGTAGTTATTTGTACTCAGACATGTTATGCTTCCGTTGTTTCTATGCTCTGAATGTTGGGTCATGAGACCCATGTTTGTAATACTTGGCTCCTCGGATCCTAGTGAATAAATACTTTGAGTCGTAGAGTTTTGTTGTGATGCCATGTTGTAATTGCACATATCGAGCATATTGTGTGTATGTTATTGAAATGCTTGGTATGTGTGGGATCCGACAACCTAGTTGTTTATTCTTGGTAGCCTATCTTACCAGGAAATGTCTCCTAGTGCTTCCATTGAGCCATGGTAGCTTGCTACTGCTCCGGAACACTTAGGCTGGCCGACATGTGTCCTTCTTCGTTCTTGTGTCTGTCCCTTCGGGGAAATGTCACACATTGTTCCTTTAAGTCCTTGTAGCTAGCTATGACTTGGGTTCATACATTGTTGATCGACACGTTCGTTGCTAGGTCATGTATGCCTGTCCCTGTAAGTTAGCGCCACCTTGGGTTTACGACTAGTCATGTTGGCTCGGGTTCTTTGTCATATGGATGCTAGCGGTACTGTCATATATGTGAGCCAAAAGGCGCAAACAGTCTCGGGCCAGGTAAGGTGACACCCGTGGGAATACCATGCGTGAGGCCGCAAAAAGATACGATGTATTACATGCTGGATCGGTGTGACTTAGGATCGGGGTCCTTACATTTGTGTTCGAAAAATCGCTACAACGTTTGCTTGACTGGTTTGAACCCTTTGATAATGTGGAGGCTGTGTTTGGCCAGTCTACGTGGTATCCCGGGCATGTCCGAAGGGTGGCAGGCAAATATATCGAAATTTTTGCATAGGAACGTGCATAAGGCGGCTTCTACTGCCGAATCCAGCTATGCTTTGATGGACGCTGTTTTATTGAGGTCCGTCGGGTGCACTTGAAATTTAACTATTTCATCTGCTGGCTTGAAGGAGGTGGACTTAGGTCTCTTATCGAGAATCACATCATCCTTGTCCACCGTGGATCGTAGGATGGTCAGTTCTTTGGCCGTGAAGGCTTCGGATAGTGCCTCAAGAGCCAAGGATGCGGTTTTGTTTTCGGCACGGAGTGCTTTATCCGGGTCACTTGAAATTGTAATTATTCCATTGGGACCTAGCATTTTAAGCTTCATGTACCCGTAATAGGGTATAGCTTGGATGTGTGAGAAAGTATCCCGCCCAAGAATGGCGTGATATCCGCTATTGAAGGGAACCACGTGGAAGAGCAACTCTTCGGACCTGTAATTTTCAGGCGTGCCGAATACTACATCAAATTTAATTCTCCCCGAGCATCGTGCTTCTCGACTGGGATGATGCCTCGAAAGGTGGTACTGCTTTGCTCGATGCATGTTCTATCAACCTGCATTTTGTTAAGCATGTCCTTGCAGATGAGGTTAAGCCCACTGCCGCCATCCATGAGCACTGTGTTGAGTCGAAAGCCGTCCACAATGGGGTCTAGTACTAAAGCGGCGGGTGCTCAGAATGATCTGGCCCTTGGTTCGCCATCAGCGGTGAAGGTTATTGCCACGTCGTTCCATGGGCTCATTGCGGTTACTTGGTGGACTTTGGCGAGGTTGCAAAGTGCCCTTTTACACCGATTATTTGAATAGGAAGTCTCTAAGACCATGAGGACGTTAAAATCGTCCTCCTCCGGAGAATGTTTCTCTGGAGTGGCAGTGGTGAGGATGGCCTCCCCACTTTTAGCTACCTGCCGGAGTACCCAAAATGCTCGGAGGCTGTGAGTTGAGTCTGTGCTTGGAGTCGCATGTATCGGATAGGGCTTGTCGAAGAGTTCATCAAGAACGGACATGTATCCCGTAAAGGGTTTTTTTTTTGCCGACGGACTTATGGTCGGATGCCTCATAAGGGTGTATCCGTTTAGCCCGGGCAGTACACTACTTAAAGGCAGCAGGTTCTAGTTGAGTTTTCTCGGCCTTCCATGTGCTTTCTGTCGCGCAGTACTTATGTACTACATGCGATAGTTCCATGAAACTCTGTATGCGAAGGCGGTCGAGGGCATTCCAGATTTCCTCGTCGATACAATTGCGATGAAAGACCAAGACTGCATCATCATAACAACAATCATTAATCTTGTTTTTGACAAGTAGGAACATGGCCCAAAAGTGATGTACCGTTTCCTAAGGTTGCTGTCGTACATACATCAGGTCATATATGTCTGGAGGGCCTGAATTACTTGGATAGTATTGATTGTGGTGGGTGGGTGGGCTAAAACTTGAATCTCGACCCAAATTTGTTACTGGAGCTTGCAAAATCTCCGAGGTCACCAGTTCGGGTCCGAGAAGATCCAAATGCTCCCCTTACCCTATGTCCGACCCTGATTTCAAGGGACGTGGAGTCCCATCCAAAGGAAGGGTATCCAGCTCAAGAGTTTCAGAGACCCGAACATATCTGGTTTTTAATTTAGGGGAAGAAGTGTATTCTGCTCGTTCCTCGACGACCGCTATGAGGTGAGTGATCAGCGGGAGATTGATTTCCCTCAGGTCAGGTTTAAGCCCGATCCGATCATAGTCCGTTCAAAGCCCCAGGGCGGCGATGCGATCTAGCAGCTCGTTTAAGGACGAGATGTCCACCGGATCCATCTTTTCGGAGTATACGAGACCGATGCCGGGGTGGTGTTTGGCGATCATGGGGGACGCTTTCAGCTTGATGGTCGTGCGGGCACCCACGGTAAAACCGCCAGGCTGGAGGACCTGCCCTGAAGTCAGGCTCCTTCCAGAAGTGATATCACCATAGATCACTTTTCTTGACCGCACAACGGAGCTCTCAATTAAAGCACCAATATCGGTGTCAAAACCAGCAGATCTCAAGTAGGGGCACATGTTGTGAGTCTAAGGATCAATGGTAACGAGGGACAATGGGGACACGATGTTTACCCAGGTTCGGGCCCTCTTAAAGGAGGTAAAACCCTACGTCATGCTTGATTGTATTCAATGAGTATAGGGGTTACCAGAGTTGATCTACGTCGAGATCATAATGGCTAAAACCCTAGTTGTCTAGCCTATGATTGTTCTGATAGCCTCTGTGGACTAAACCCTACGGTTTATATACACACCGGAGGGGCCTATGGTTGTACAAAGTCGGTTTACAGAAGAACGAAACAGTACATCTGGACACCAAACTTGATGTCCATGCATACAGGAGTCCTACTCGGTCACGAGGGATAGTCTTCTGCTTTATCTTCACGGCCCATCAGTCCAACCCATATCTTATAGACCGGACACCCGAGGACCCCCAAATCCAGGACTTCCTCAGCAACCTCTTAACTCTTCTGACTCAAACTATCAAGGAACATCTCCATCATCCGACGACTCAACTGGAACACAGCTCCATGCCTTCATTGTTGCACATGGGTAAGTATCTTCATTTGTTGATAAAAAACTTGTTGTCACATACTTAAAAGCTTGTATATCCTTTGTCATAGAGTCAAAGTCAAGGCTGGCAAAAAACAAAAGGTTGGTGGCTTGTCCAAGGACCCCAAGGCTTCTGAGCCGGAGAAGTAGGTGCTGGAAGCCCTTGAGGCCTTAATTCAAAATCCTGAAGATGCTATCAACCAGCAGGATAATCTGCCTCCATAGACTGACGCTATAACCTTTGAGCCTATGGATACTGAGGCTAACCCGATAGCCAGCCATGACCCGCCAAGTCCTAAGTCGCCCACTCCTGCCAAGTCAACTGACAAGAGCCCTATCGCTGTTGATTTTGATGATATTGCTATCACTAGGACGGCTTATACAGTGCCAGGATCCTCGACTGTGCTAGCCAAGCACCAAAGAAGAATCACCTTCATTGGAGAAAAGAAAGGCCAAACTGGATCTGGGGAGCTATTCCTCATTCAACGTAGGTGAGGTATACGGGGGCTATTTAAGCCGCCTTCACACCAGCCGGGACATGGAGGACGGGTTAGTCGTTTGATGAAGCAGAAATATGAGGTATGAATACATCAAGCTCCACCTTAGCCTTGGATGTATATGTCCATACTAGCCCCCAAGTCTTAAGTATATGAATAATATTGAGTATGCTTGAGACTTGTAAAAATTTGCAAGGTGTAGCCCCCAAGGGCCGGCATACCTTAATAAGATGAGCCGGGTCTTACAATCACTTATGAGAATCAAATATGTAGCCCCCAAGGGCCGGCTTATCTGTGAACCGGGTCATGCTATTGATTAAAAATGACCTACATTAGCTCCCAAGTGCCAAGTATATTGCTTGCAATGTGCTTGGGACTTGAATACCATTGTTGAATATGAGCTTAACCATCTTAATATTGCTTGTCACCCTTGGCAGGAAGCGTTGAGCTTAGGCGAGTCAAACATCGCCGAATTGAAGAAACATCTGGAGACACAGCAAAGTGAACGCGCCAAGGCCGAATTAAGCCTGAAATCATAATTGGAAAATATTGCGAAGATCAAGGCCAAATTTGATGAATAAAGAAATGCCTTGGAAACTAAGAAGGCCAATCTTCTAAAGAGATCATAAGATGCCGAGGCTTAGCTTAAACTGGTGACTGAAGAGTTATCCAGCTTAAAATGACACATCCCTCAAATGACGAATGGCATTTTGGTAAGTAAAACATATATTTCATTGAACTGACCCACTAGGCGACTTGTAATATATGATTTCTAACCCACCTGGTTACTCATGTGCACAATACTGAACAGGCGCTAGAAGTGCAAACCTTGGTGAAAACATGTTGTTGAAGTTGAAGGCGGTTTATTCTTTGACTGAGCAGTTATATGCTGGAACTCTGTGCAGCCTTGTGGCCTTATCAAGTGGCTGAAAGCCTCCAACACTCATTAAGACTGTGTTGGAGCATCTTTCAAAAGTGCCAGGCCAAATTGAAGAGCTTAAATTATCAGCCGCCCGCTCAGGAGCCATTGTTGCTCTAAGCCGGGCCAAAGATTGGCAATCAGAGTTAAACCGAGAAGAAATGGCTGCCGGGTGTCTAGAGTTCAATGATGATGGGTCTATTTTTGAAGAGAAAGGCTTCAACAGATGCATCAGAGAGATGCGGCCCTTGGCATGTAAGCTCGCACAAGAACTGAATCTGAACAAGTATCAGCCAACTTATGATATGAACAATGCTAAGATTAAGCCGCCATCCCATGATGTTGTAGATCTGACTCCGCCAAGGCGTAAGCATATCTTCGCTCCTGATCTTGACCCCTCTCCTATTCTTAACGATGAAGCAGCTTTTGAGGCATTAATTAGCATCGATTAGACGTCGGGTGATCTTCAGAAGATAAACGATGAAGAGCCGACAGGAGATGACCCAGAAGCCTCGACCTCAAGACGCCATAATGATAGTAACCCGGCGGGGTCTAACCCAGATGGTACACATGCCATCTTAGAGGGGTGATACCAGTCCAAAAACACTTAAGCAAAAAACTTTTGGGCTCAACTGTCGCCTTGTAATAGTATAGTTGAAAACAGTTATCTACTCTGCGCCGTCATGCCTTTGAGCATGTCATGCCAACTGTGCTGTAGCGACTTAATCTCTTCGATCTTGTCACACACACACACACACACACACACACACACACACACACATCTGGTCCTTCAATATTGCCAAACTTTTATGAAAATGCTGGTCTGTAGAAGATCCATCATTGCCTTGTACTTGCGACTTATGTCACAATCTAGGGCAAATTAAATAATCCATCAATCCATGGTGACTTATAGTCACATCCAGTCTTTGCAAAAATCACTTCGGCGGCTTACAACCTCATGAAACTCAACAAAGAGCACTATAACCCGGAACTATATGATCCAGCAACTTCTCATCAAAAATTGCTGCAAAAGAGAGATAAAGAGTATGTATAACTCAAATATTTGTGAAGCCGGCTTGTAAGGCACGACCAAAACAGATTGGTTTTTGAAAACTCAATTTTTTTGCTTCAAAGAAGCTTGGCATGAAAGCCTGTCATCCGTAAGCTGGCTCTCACGTGACATAAATCCATCGTTTAAACCTTAACTAGTTCAGGGTCTTATTGAAAATATTATCTGTTAAGAGTACAAACGGGCCACATAGCGGAGAAACTACATCAGACTGGGTGAGTTTATCCTAGCTCAGTGTAAGCCGGCTCTCTCATGACATAAACCGCCATTTTAACTTTGATGAGTTCAGGGTCTTACATAAAAGACTGACTGTCAAGAGAACGTCCGGTTACCTGACGGGGTAGCAAGTTGCAAACAGGCAGGTTTAACCCAGTTATGGCATGAAAGCCGGTCAAGTGGGTTGTAAAGCTATACTCATTGAGTAGGAAGCCCCCAAGCGACCTATGGCATGAAAGCCGGTCAAGAGGGTTATAAAGCTATACTCATTGAGCAGGAAGCCCCCAAGTGACCTACAACATGGCATAAAAGCTGATCAAAAGGGTTGTAAAGCTATGCTCATTGAGTAGGAAGCCCCCAAGTGACCTATAACATGGCATAAAAGCCGATCAGAAGGGTTATAAAGCTATGCTCATTGAGCAGGAAGCCCCCAAGTGACCTTATGAATAATCAATAATGACTCTTGCTCAAAATATGTGAGATTGTAGCGACCAGACCTCAAACAGTCTGATCTCTGTGCATCAGTGTCATCCCTGGATCGGTAATGCTGACACGCACAGTACTTGAAGGATTTATAACAGAGTAGCAATCACACACTTATTACATCGAATGTGTCAAAAGAGAACTTATTACAATAAATATGGCTCAAGGCCATCTAATAAAGATAACAGTGGAAGGCTTGGAAGATAAAGCGAGTCCATCAACTCCAACGACATCACTGAGTATAAGATAACGACCTAAGGCATCTTACTCGTCGTGTGAAAAGTCTGCAACATGAACGTTGCAGCCCGAAAACGGGTCAGCACATGGAATATGCTGGCAATGTAACACATAGAGAGTAATGAATAGAATAATGCTATCACTACATGCATATATGGCTGGTGTAAAGCTCTATGGTTACAGTTCTGCGTAAAGCCAATTTTTCCCTACAACAAAGGAATAAATTTTGTTTAACTATCATGGTGGTTGTTAAACATTGAGAAGGTTCCTCCAACTCAATCCCAATTAAGCATCAACATTAACCCAAAAAAATTAAATTAAGTAACATGATGAGATTCACATGATAATCCAGGTACTAGATACTCAAAACGTCCATAACCGGGGACACGGCTAACCATGATTAGTTTATACACTCTACAGAGGTTTGCGCACTTTTCCCCGCAAGACTCGATCTCCTCCGTTGGATTTCTCGCACTACATGATGTTTGAGAAACGGATGACCGAGACACAGTCTTTCAGAAGCATTAACTCTTTACTCTGGGTAGACAGTACCAACCTACATCCCCTACATCTGCTAGTCTACCACTGAAAGAGGTCACACAAAATACTCAGCTATGCTAGAGCCCATAGTAGCTTGCGGCTGCACACGGAAGTTTCTAGCATGAATAATCTCATGACCCCTTTAAGCCTTAGTGGCGGTCCATAGGAGAATCACACGGTACCCCGGGATTTCCAAAAATACAGGCAACACTGGGTTCCCCAGGTGCCTCAATCCACCCATATGTGTATTAAAGTTGCCACCTTAAGTAAACCATTAATCAACAATACTCACATCTGTCATGGATACACTCACCCAATCCACGTCTACTAGCATAGCATAGCAATATAAGCAAATGTAGAAGTAACTCCCAAACAGTTGATAATAAAACAGGTAATAGGTTCTACCTCATCTACTTTCCAAAACCCACATATTAATCAGATCCTAATCATACAATTGTTTGAGGATTGATCTAATGCAATAAAACTGGGTAGTAAAGAGGTATGATCAAAGTGTTACTTGCCTTGTTGATGATCCGTGAAACCTAGAGACTCATTATACTAATCTGGAACAAAGTCAAATTTCACAGTAGCAAAAACTTGTTTGAGTTGTTTAAACAGAAAGAGGGTTTCGAGATGAAACTCTAGGCGTTTGAATCGACTAATTCCGATAAATGAGCGAAAAGTTATACTAAAACGAAAAACGGATCAGAAATCGGGATCGGAAATAATAGCAGAAAATCCGAGAAAAAGAAAAACGCATGAATAGGCTAACGAACAAACGTTTGCTGTCTGCGGCTAAACAATGCAAACCATTCGTTAAAACGAACATGCGGAGAATGTCCGCAAAATAAATAAACCGAAAAACTAAACCGATCCACAGTTTTTATAAAAAACCGGGCGGTTTTCTGAAGAAAACCGCCGACGGGGCGGCGAACTCCGGCAGCTACCTCGACGGCGGCGGCGGCAGGTGGAGGCTCCGGCGGGCGGTGGCGGGGTCGGCGGCGGTGGTGCGGGGCGGCTCCGGCGCGGCGCAGGGCAGCGGTGGCGCGCGGCGATGGCGGCGCGCGGCTGCGGCGGCGGCGGCAGCTCGGGCTAGGGTTAGGGTTGGCGGCGGGGTGGGCTGGCAGGGGCGGGCGGCTTATAAAGCCTGGGCGAGGCGAAGTCTGGGTCGCCCACGGCGGCCCAAGTCATTTTTTTTAAATTGGGACGCATAGAAAAAGAAAGAAAAGAAATACTAAACAGACTCCAAAAATCCCGAAATAAATTTTCACCATCCTCTAAAAATAAGCCGGACAAGATGAACATTTATTTGGGCCTAAAATGCAATTTTGAAAAATAAGTATTTTTCCTAATTCAAATAAAATAGCGATAAAACTCCGAAATACTCCCTCCGTTCCTTTTTACTCCGCGTATAAGTTTTGGTCAAAGTCAAACTACACAAAGTTTGACCAAATTTATATTAAAAATATGAACATCTACAATACTTAAACTATATAATATGAAAATACATTTCATGTGCATCTGAAAATGTTGATTTCATGTTGTGAATGTTGATATTTTTTAATATAAAGTTAGTCAAACTATGCAAAGCTTGACTTTGACCAAACCTTATATGCAGACTAAAAAGAAACGGAGGAAGTAAAATCTTATTTGATTTAATTATTAAATCCTCAATATTTCTTTATTTTGGGAAAGTCATTTTATTCCCTCCCTATTATTTTTATTACTGCAATATTTGAAGACAAAATAATTAAAATCAAATGATCCCTTTTTCTAAATTTGAGAAAAAACTCAAATAAAAAATAACGAAATTCGCAACTCTCTCCGCGGGTCCTTGAGTTGCGTGAAATTTTTAGGATCAAACCAAAATGCAATAAAATATGATATGCAATGATGATCTAATGTATAACATTCCAAATTGAAAATTTGGGATGTTACAGAGATGAAATAACAGAGGCCTCGATATTTGGGGATGTCTTCTTTATTAGTCATAAAAAAGATATGTACATCAATGAAGGTATATACAATGATGAGAGCCAATGACTAAAGTGTAGTAAATCCTAAGGTGAGCAATGTTCCATGACCTATTGGCCTATTGCTCAGAAGTATGCGATTTCTTGCGCTCAATATATCAATGATAATAGCATTTCCCCCCATGTAACTACTAGTAGTGAGCACTTTTGCGATAGTCCTAGACCGTTTTGTATGCCCTTGCTTGATTGATTGAATGAATGCTTGTGTTTGCCTCATATACATATGGGTAGTGTTTCTCCCCTAGGCCTTTTTCTATTCTAAATCTCTTCCATCTAAACCCATCAGATGCCTCCGAGGAGAGACCCCGAGTTTGTTTTCCCACCGGAGATCACCCAGTTGATCCAGCAGCAGAATGCCCTGATGCAGTTGTTAGTTCAAAACCAGGGCAATGCCAATAACAACAATGCCAACAACAACAACCTGCCGCCAATGGTTAACCTCGCCCGTTTCTTAAGGTTACAGCCGCCAGTGTTCTCCAGTAGCATCGAGCCAATAGTTGCAGATGATTGGCTACGTCATATTGGAAGGGAGTTAACCACCGCTGGATGCATAGATGCTGAGAAGGTGCGTTTTGCCGCACACCAACTGGATGGACCTGCAGCAGCATGGTGGGAGAATTTCACAGCCACCTATCCTATCGACACTCTCACATGGGCTCAGTTTCAGCAGGCTTTTCATACTGCCCATGTCTCGATTGGAGCTATGCAGATGAAGAAGCGTGAGTTTCGCAACCTACGCCAGGGGAATCGTACTGTTGGCCAGTACGTGGATGAGTTTAGCAAGTTGTCGCATTATGCCCCTGATGATGTGGCCACAGATGCCGCGAAGCAGGAGAAGTTTATGGAAGGGCTGAATGATGAGATGAGTATGCAGTTGATGGTAGCAACCTTCAACAACTACCAGGAGTTGGTAGATAAGGCCCTGATGATTGAAGGGAAGCAGCAACAGATTGATAATCGTAAGAGGAAGTATGGACAAGGAAAATACAATTCAGGAGCTCACCAGAAGCCTCGTTTGACCCCGAACTCAGGAAGACTTGTTCATAACCATGGAGGACATAACCAAGCTGGAGGAGGATCGCATAACCATAATGGTGCGAAGAACGGGAATGGGAATGGAGCCAACAATAATCAGAACCGCTCTAACCCATCCACACCCACAAAGAGAGACTTAAGCCAAGTTGTTTGCTACAAGTGCGGGAAGACAGGACACTACGCCAACGACTGCTCTGAAGGAAAGAACGGGAATGGAAACGGAAGCGCAGGGAAGAAGCCCAATCCATTCAACAAAGGGCAAGTGAACCACGTTAACATGGAGGAGGTTGAAGAGCAGCCGGACACGGTAATAGGTAAGTTTTTGGTTCAGTCATTTACCGCTATTGTTCTTTTCATACTGGTGCATCGCATTCATACATATCAAGGCGATTTGTGGAAAAGTTTAAGTTGCCAACCCAAACCCTTAGGACACCCCTCTTAGTGAGCTCGCCGGGATCAGAGTACATGGCTAGCAGATGGTGCACCTAGATACCCCTAATCATTGGTACACATGCATTTCCGTCTGACCTAATTATCTTGGAGTCGCAAGGATTGGATGTGATATTAGGTATGGACTGGATGTCAAAGTATGAAGGAAGTATTGACTGTGCTAGTAAGTCAATTTATCTTACTACCCCAGAGGGAAAAAGGATTAAGTATGTATCTAGGCATGTGCCTAGGAGGAGCCAAGTAAACGCCCTCACGGGAGTTGTACAGGAGGAAGTACCTGTAGTAAAGGATTTTTCGGATGTTTTCCCCGAAGAGTTACCTGGTATGCCACCGGACAGAGACATTGAGTTTTTGATAGAGCTATTGCCAGGAACAGGACCGATATCCAAGAGACCCTATTGGATGCCAGCAAATGATCTGGAGGAAATTAAGAAGCAGATTAAGGAGTTGTTGGAGAAAGGTTACATTCGTAGAAGCTCGTCACCTTGGGGAGCCCCAGTACTTTTGGTGGAGAAGAAGGATAAATCCCTAAGGATGGTTGTTGACTACCGAGCTCTGAATGAAGTAACGATAAAGAACAAGTATCCCTTACCAATGATCAACGATATGTTTGATCAGTTACAAGGAGCTAAGGTATTTTTAAAGATTGACCTGCAATCGGGATACCATCAGTTGAAGATCCGAGAGCAGGATATACCCAAGACAGCGTTCACCACACGGTATGGATTATATGAGTATACGGTCATGTCATTTGGACTGACTAACGCCCCTGCCTATTTCATGAGTATGATGAACAAGGTGTTCATGGAGTATTTGGACAAGTTTGTTGTGGTATTCATTGATGACATTATGATATACTCGAAGAACGAAGAGGAGCACGCGGAACATTTGCGTTTGGTTCTCGAGAAACTCAGGGAACACCAGTTATACGCCAAATTCAGCAAGTGCGAGTTTTGGTTGAAGGAAGTTGGATTTCTTGGGCATGTTATATCAGGAGAGGGTATAGCAGTGGATCCCAGTAAGGTTCAGTCGGTCACTGAATGGTTGGCACCCACTTTAGTTGGCGAGATCCGCAGTTTTCTTGGACTGGCAGGATATTATCGGAGGTTCATTGAGAATTTTTCCAAGATTGCTAAACCAATGACGGAATTGCTAAAGAAGGATATCAAATGGACGGAGGAGTGCAAGACAAGTTTTCAAGAGCTGAAGGAGCGATTGACCACAGCCCCAGTGCTAACCTTGCCAGATATACGTAAGGAGTTTCAAGTGTATTGTGACGCCTCTCGCTTGGGACTTGGATGTGTGCTTATGCAGGAAGGAAAAGTTGTTTCGTATGCCTCACGACAACTGAAGCCACACGAGTTGAACTATGCCACGCATGATTTGGAGTTAGCAGCCGTAGTGCATGCACTAAAGACCTGGAGACATTATCTTATTGGAAACCGTTGTGATGTGTACATGGATCATAAGAGCTTGAAGTACATTTTCACAAAAAAGGAGTTGAACCTCAGGCAGAGGAGATGGTTGGAACTTATAAAGGATTACGACATGAAACTACACTACCATCCAGGGAAAGCCAATGTCATAGCAGACGCTTTGAGCCAGAAGAGTTAGGCTAATGTTCTTGTGAGCAAAGGAATGCCAAAGGAGTTAGCTGCAGAGATCATGGAACTACGATTGGAGATTGTTCCAAGAGGTTTTCTTGCAACAATGGAAGTTCAGTCGACACTGTTGGATAAGATTTGAGAAGCTCAGAAGGAAGACAAAGAGATTGCTGAGATAAGAGAGAGGATGGGCGAAGGTAAAGCCAAAGGTTTTCGCGAGGATGATCACGATACCTTATCGTTTGAGGACCGAATTTATGTGCCCAACAATTCGGAGATCAGGAAGTTGATACTAGAGGAGGCCCATGACTCACCATACTCGATTCACCCTGGAAACACCAAGATGTATTTGGACTTGAAGGAACGTTTCTGGTGGACTGGAATGAAGAAGGGTATTGCCGAGTATGTAGCCGTATGTGATGTATGTCAGAGAGTGAAGGCAAAACATCAGAAGCCAGCAGGACTGTTACAGCCTATGCCAATACCCGAATGGAAGTGGGATAAACTTGGTATGGACTTTATTACCGGATTACCCAGAACCAAGGTCGGATATGATTCTATATGGGTAGTTGTGGATCGATTGACTAAGGTAGCTCATTTCATCCCGGTGAAAACAACGTATACAAGTGCGAAGTTGGCCAAGATATATATGACCAGGATCGTATGTTTACATGGAGTTCCGAGGAGCATCGTATCAGATAGAGGAACCCAGTTTACTTCAAAGTTTTGGCATCAGTTACACCAGACCTTGGGGACCCGATTGGAGTTCAGTACAACTTTTCACCCACAGACAGATGGGCAGACAGAGAGAGTCAATCAGATTCTGGAGGATATGTTGAGAGCCTGTGCGCTAGATTATGGATCTAGTTGGGATGACAATTTGCCATACATAGAGTTTTCTTATAACAACAGTTACCAGGCCAGTTTGAAGATGGCACCATTTGAAGCTCTGTATGGACACAGGTGTAGAACACCATTGATGTGGGACGAGGTAGGAGACCATCAGTTGTTTGGACCAGATTTGATCAAGGAATCAGAGGAGAAGGTTAAACTGATCAGAGACAGACTAAAGGTTGCTCAGTCTAGACAGAAGAGTTACGCAGATTAAAAACGCAAGGAAGTAACTTATGAAGTTGGAGACAGAGCCTATCTACGAGTATCACCCTTGAGGGGAGTAAAACGATTTGGAATTAAGGGAAAGTTAGCCCCGAGATTTGTAGGACCGTATCGTATTTTGGAACGGATGGGAGAAGTTGCCTACAAGCTGGAGTTACCAGAAGGATTGTCAGGAGTTCACGATGTGTTTCACGTATCACAACTGAAGAAGTGCCATGCTGAGATGGCTGATATACCATTGAATGATACAGTACCTTTGGAGGTGATTCAGCTGGATAATAATCTGACTTATGAGGAGAAGCCAGTTAAGATTCTTGAGTTTGATAGTCGAGTCACTCGCAACAAGGTGATCAAGTTTTGCAAAGTTCAGTGGAGTCATCATTCTGAGGAGGAAGCCACCTGGGAGCGAGAGGAGGATATTCGCAAGGACCATCCGCACCTATTTTCTAGCCAACCCGAATCTCGAGGGCGAGATTCATCTTAAGGGGGGTAGGTTTGTAACATCCCAAATTTCCAATTTGGCATGTTATACATAGATCATTCATGCATATCATATTTCACTGCTTTTTTGTTTGCAATCATCGAAATCCTAAGCAACTCAAGGACCTTCGGAGAGAGTTGGGGATTTCTAATTTTCATATTTGAATTTTTATCAAATAGTGGAGACGAGGATTTGATTTTAATTATTTTATCTCCGGAAAAATATTTCATTTTAAAATAATAAATGAGGGGAGATAATATGACTTCTCCAAAATAATTGAAATATCGGAGGAAAAATGTTAAAATCATTTTTGGGATTTTATTTGATTTATTCGGGATATTATTGCTCCTAGAAAAATGTTGCATATTTTAAAAATTGCATTTTAGGGGCCAAGAAAAGTTCATCTTGTTCTAAATATTTTATTTAGGCGGAGAAAACTTGTTTTGGAATTTTTAGGTTTTTATTTATTTTTCTAGGAATTTTTCTTCGGCGGAATATTTTTTTTAAAAAAAAATTAACCTCGCGCCCGACTGGGCCGAAGGCGAAGCCGAGCAGGCCGGCCCAACCAGCCGCCGCCGCCTTCCTCGCGCGCGCGCCGTGCGCGGCACGGACACTGAGGGCGGGTCCGAGCCGGACTCCACCCCCGGGCGCCCCCTCGCCCAAGCCGAGCCGCCCCCGCCCCCTATAAAGCCGCCGGCCCGCCGCCACACCACCCGCCACCCGCCGCAGCCCCGATTCGCCGCCGCCGCCGCTGCTGTCGTCCTGCATCGCCGACGCCGCCGCGCACCGCAGCCCCGCCGCCGTCGCCGAAGCCCCGCCGGAGCCGCCGCCCCGCCGGACGAGCCGCTGGAGGTACCCGACCCGCTGCCGTTTTTTTTAAAATAAATCCCTCGGTTTTTTTTGAAAATCCTAGATCGTTTTTTTCTAGATCGGTTTATTTTATTTTCCCGGTTTATTTGTTTAGTGAACGTCCGTTCGTCCGTTCGTATTAATGAACGCGTTCACTGTTTAGTTTCTGTTAACGAACATTCGTTCGTTTAGCAGTTCGTCATTTTTCTTTTTATCGGATTTATTCTGCGATTATTCTGAACGCGATTTCTGATCCGATTTTTAAACCTGTTTTTCTTTTCGCTCGTTTACCGGAATCAGGCGATTCAAGCGCCTGGAGTTTCATCTCGAAACCCTCTTTCCGAATAATCAACTCAAACAAGATTTTTCTTTTGTAAAATTTGACCTAGATCCAGAATAGCAAAATGAAGTTGTTTCTTTTGCCGTTTGAGTTTCGTTGATTTGTTTGATTTGATTCTTTTTGCAAACCGGAGTTCTTAAGTTGAACTCTCCGGTCAGACTCTTTTTATCTGGAGTTCTACTTGTGCATCTTTGATTGTTGCTTATGTATGTTATTGTTTGCTTGCGCTAGAATTCCCGGAGTGCGAAGCGTGTTACTACGAGTCTCTAGGATACCCGGATCGTCAGCAAGGCAAGTAACACATTGATCATACTCTTTTCATACCCAGTTTTTATGCATTAGATTCAATCCTCAAACATTGCATGATTAGGATGCTTTTAACATGCGGGTATTGGGAAGTAGTTGATGAGGTAGAACCTATTGCCCTGTTTCATTTCAAACCCTTGGGAGTTACTTCTACGTTATGCTTATATTGCCATGCTATGCTCGTAGACGTGGATTGGGTTTGAGTGATATCCATGACAGATGTGAGATTGTTAATTAATGGTTTACTTAAGGTGGCAACTTTAATACACATCTCGGTGGATTGAGGCACCTGGGGTTACCAGTGATTGCCTGTTTTATTTTTGGAAATCCCGGGGTTACCGTGTGATTTTCCTATGGACCACCACCCAGGCTCAAAGGGAACTGAGTCTATTCATGCTAGAAACTTCCGTGTGCAGCCGCAAGCTATTATGGGCTCTATCATAGTTTGAATATGTTGCGTGAAGCTCTTGAAGAGGTGGATCAGCAGGTAGTGGGTTTGTAGGTTTGGTATGGTCTGCCCGGAGTAGAGAGCTAATGCTTCTGAAAGACTGTGTCTCGGTCATCCGTCTCTCAAACACCATGCAGTGCGAGAATCAACGGAGGCGATCGAGTCTTGCGGGGAAAAGTGCGCAAACCTCTGCAGAGTGTACAATCTAATCATGGTTAGTCGTGTCCCCGGTTATGGACAATTCTGAGTATCTAGTACTCGAGTATTCGCATGTATCTCAACACTCTTAAATTAATATTGCTGGGTTGTTAATTACTTTTAATTGGGATCATTGAGTTGGGGTTTACCTTCTCTAATGATGTTTCAACCACCATGATAGTTAAATTAAAATTGATTCCTTTGTAGTAGGGAAAAATTGGCTTTTTCGCAAAACTGTAACCGTAGAACTTTCCACCAGCCATATATGCATATAGTGGTAGCATTATTCTGTTATTGCTCTTTTGTGTTACATTGCCAGCATATTCCATGTGCTGACCCGTTCTCGGGCTGCAACGTATTATGTTGCAGACTTTTCAGACGAGGAGTAAGGTTCGTAGGTCGTTGCCGTGCAGCTCAGTTATGCCGTTGGAGTTGATGGACTCACTTTATCTTCCAAGCCTTCCGCTGTTATCGCATTAGATGGCCTTAAGCCATATTATTGTAATAAGTTCTCTTTTGAGACATTCGATATAATAAGTGTGTGATTGCTACTCTGTTATAAATCCTTTGAAGTACTGTGTGGTGTCAGCATTACTTATCCAGGGATGACACCTGAGCACAGAGACTTGACCATCTGAGGTCGGGTCGCTACACTAGGGGAAAATTTTCATTATAGAACTTGGCTTGTATATTACAATGATGGGCTTCCTCAAATTCCCTAGGCATTCATGAGCAAGCAAGTTGGATGCACACCCACTTAGTTCCTTTTTGAGCTTTCATAAACTTATAGCTCTAGTGCATCTGTCGCATGGCAATCCCTACTCACTCACATTGATATCTATTGATGGGCATCTCCATAGACCGTTGATACGCCGAGCTGATGTGAGACTATCTCCTTTTTCTATGTATTCTTGACAACCACCATATTCTATTCCACCTATAGTACTATGTCCATGGCTCAGGCTCATGTATTGTGTGAAAGTTGAAAAGGTTTGAGAACATCAAAAGTATGAGACAATTTCTTGGCTTGTCATCGGGGTTGTGCGTGATTTGAATATTTTGTGTGATGAAGATGGAGCACAACCAAACTATATGATTTTCTAGGGATAGCTTTCTTTGGCCGTGTTATTTTGAGAAGACATGATTGCTTTATTAGTATGCTTGAAGTATTATCATTTTTATGTCAATATTAAACTTTTGTTTTGAATCTTATGGATCTGAACCATCATTCCACAATAAAGAAAATTACATGGATAAATATGTTAGGTAGTATTCCACATCAAAAATTCTGTTTTTATCACTTACCTACTCGAGGATGAGAAGGAATTAAGCTTGGGGATGCTTGATACGTCTCCAACGTATCTATAATTTTTGATTGTTCCATGCTATTATATTATCTATTTTGGATGTTTTATATGCATTAATATGCTATTTTATATTATTTTTGGGACTAACCTATTAACCTAGAGCCCCGTGCCAGTTTCTGTTTTTTCCTTGTTTATGAGTCTCGCAGAAAAGGAATACCAAACAGAGTCCAAATGGAATAAAACCTTCGCGATGATTTTTCTTGGACCAGAAGAGACCTGTTGGACTTGGACTCGAAGTCAGAGGACCTTGGAGTAGACGACAAGCCACAAGGGTGTGCCCCCTGCCTTGTGGCCTACTCCAACACCCGCTGACCTAATTCTTTGTCCTATATATTCACATATATTTCCAAACCACTAGAGGCATCCATGATATGTCTCCAACGTATCTATAATTTTTGATTGTTCCATGCTATTATATTACCTGTTTTGGATGTTTATGGGTTTACTCTACACTTTTATATCATTTTTGGGACTAAGCTACTAACCGGAGGTCCAACCCGAATTGCTGTTTTTTTGCCTATTTCAGTATTTCAAAGAAAAGGAATATCAAACGAAGTCCAAACGGAATGAAACCTTTGGGAGCGATCTTTTTGGAACAAATGCAAACCTGGAGACTTGGAGTGGACGTCAAGCAACAAACAAGGCGGCCACAAGGGTGCCCGGCGCGCCCCCCACCCTCATGGGCCCCTCGAGCGTCAACTGACCTACTTCTTCCTCCTATATATACTCCGGTACCTGAAAACATCATAAGCAACCACAAAAACCTAATTCCACTGCCGCAACCTTCTGTATCCACGAGATCCCATCTTGGAGCCTTCACCGGCGCTCCGCTGGAGGGGGAATCAACCATGGAGGGCCTCTACATCATCTCCAAGGCCTCTCCTATGAGTTGTGAGTAGTTTACCACACACCTTTGGGTCCATAGTTATTAGCTAGATGGTTTGTTCTCTCTCTTTGATTCTCAATACTCTTTTTGCGATGTGTTTGTCGAGATCTGATGAATTGTGGGTTTATGATCAAGTTTATCTATGAGAAGTATTTGAATCTCCTCTGAATTCTTTTATGTGTTATTAAGTTATCTTTGCAAGTCTCTTCGAATTATCAGTTTGGTTTGGCCTACTAGATTGATGTTTCTTGCAATGAGAGAAGTGCTTAGCTTTGGGTTCAATCTTGCGGTGTCCTTTCCCAGTGACAGCAGGGGCAACAAGGCACGTATTGTATTGTTGTCATCGAGGATAAAAAGATGGGGTTTATATCATATTGCAGGAGTTTATCCCTCTACATCATGTCATCTTTCTTAATGCGTTACTCTGCTCTTAATGAACTTAATACTCTAGATGTAGGCAGGAGTCGGTCGATGTGTGGAGTAATAGTAGTAGATGTAGAATCGTTTCGATCTACTTGTCACGAACATGATGCCTATATACATGATCATGCCTAGATAATCTCATAACTATGCGCTTTTCTATCAATTGGTCGACGGTAATTTGTTCACCCACCGTAATACTTATGCTATCTTGAGAGAAGCCACTAGTGAAACCTATGGCCCCCGGGTCTATCCTCTATCATATAAGTTTTCCATCTAATTTTATTTGCATCTTTTATTTTCCAATCTATATCATAAAAATACCAAAAATATTTATCTTATCTTATTATCTCTATCAGATCTTACTTTCGCAAGTGGCCGTGAAGGGATTGACAACCCCTTTATTGCGTTGGTTGCGAGGTTCTTGTTTGTTTGTGTAGGTGCGTGGGACTTTTGAGGAGCCTCCTACTGGATTGATACCTTGGTTCTCAAAAACAGAGAGAAATACTTATGCTACTTTACTGCATCACCCTTTCCTCTTCAAGGAAAACCAACGTAGTGCTCAAGACATAGCAAGAGGGATTTCTGGCGCCGTTGCCGGGGATATCTTAGCTCAATTCAAGACATACCAAGTGCCCATCACAAACTCATCTCCCTCGCATTACATTATTTGCCATTTGCCTCTCGTTTTCCTCTCCCCCACTTCACCTTGATGTTTTATTTTCCCTCTCTTTCCCAATCTCCTCTCTCTTTCGCTTGCCTTTTTGTGTGCTTGTGTGTTGGATTGCTTGTCACGATGGCGCAAGATAATACCAAATTGTGTGACTTTTCCAATACCAATAATAATGATTTCCTTAGCACTCAATTGCTCCTCTTAATGATGTTGAATCGTGTGAAATCAATGCTGCTTTGTTGAATCTTGTTATGAAAGATTAATTCTCTAGCCTTCCTAGTGAAGATGCCACTACTCATCTAAACAACTTTCTTGATTTGTGATATGCAAAAGAATAAAGATACGGATAATGGTATTGTTAAATTGAAGTTATTCCGTTTTCACTTAGAGATCGTGCTAAAACTTGGTTTTCGTCTTTGCCTAAGAATAGTATTGATTCATGGAATAAGTGCAAAGATGCTTTTATCTCTAAGTATTTTCCTCCTGCTAAGATCATCTCTCTTAGGAACGATATTATGAATTTTAAACAACTTGATCATGAGCATGTTGCCCAATCTTGGGAAAGAATGAAATTAATGATTTGCAATTGCCCTACTCATGGTTTGAACTTATGGATGATCACACAAAATTGTTATGCTGGATTGAGTTTTGCTTCTAGAAATCTTTTAGATTCGGCCGCGGGAGGCACTTTTATGGAAATAACCTTAGGAGAAGCTACTAAACTCCTTGATAACGTTATGGCTAATTATTCCCAATGGCACACCGAAAGATCTACTAGTTAAAAAGTGCATGCTATAGATGAAATAAATGTTTTGAGTGGAAAGATGGATGAACTTATGAAATTGTTTGCTACTAAGAGTGCTCCTATTGATCCTAATGATATGCCTTTGTCTACTTTGATTGAAAATAATAATGAATCTATGGATGTGAATTTTGTTGGTAGGAATAATTTGGTAACAATGCTTATAGAGGAAACTTTAATCCTAGACCGCTCCCTAGTAATTCCTCTAATAATTATGGTAATTCTAGTTTTAGCACGAAAAGCACAGCTAAGGTAGTATAGGAAGCACTTTTATATTTAACACAAAAGCACATCTAAGGTAGTATAGGAAGCACTTCTATATTAAATACAAAAGCACGTCTAACGTCTTGTTGGAAGCAATTCTGGTTTTAATAGAAAAGCACAGCTAACGTACTATAGGAAACTGTCTGGATGAGCACTCGTCCTATATGAAGCACTTCTAGTTTAACATAAAAGCACAGCTAACGTACTATAAGAAACTGTCTGGATGAACACAATAGGACATGTATCTTTTTTGTAAAAACTTAGGGAGCATCATTTCAAACATAGAAATTTTAATAAGATGCCCTCTAATTTGGAGAATAGTGTTAAAGAATTTATGATCTCTCAAAAGATATCTAATGCTTTGCTTGAAGAAAAATTGCTTAAAGTTGACGATTTGGCTAGGAACATTGATAGACTTTCGCTTGATGATGATTCTTTGAAACTTAGATCTATTCCACCTAAGCATGATATCAATGAGTCTCTCAAAGCCATGAGAATTTCCATTGATGTGTTGAAAGAAAGAACCGCTAGGTTGCGTGCTAAGAAAGATTTCTTTGTAAAAGCGTGTTCTTCTAGTCTCCATGAAAATAATGATGAAGATCTAAAAGTTATTGATGTATCCCCTATTAAATCCTTGTTTTTCAATATGAATCTTGATAATGATGGGACTGGAGCTGAGTCAACTTTAGTTAAAAGGCGTCCCAATAATTCAGAGTTTTTAGATCTTGATGCTAAATTTGGTAAAAGTGGGATTGGAGAGGTCAAGACTTTAAATAGCACTGAACCCACTATTATGGATTTCAAGTAATTTAATTATGATAATTGTTCTTTAATTGATTGTATTTCCTTGTTGCAATCCGTGTTGAATTCTCCTCATGCTTATAGTCAAAATAAAGCTTTTACCAAACATATTGCTGATGCCTTGATGCAATCTTATGAAGAAAAACTTAATTTGGAAGTTTCTATACCTAGAAAACTTTATGATGAGTGGGAACCTACTATAAAGATTAAAATTGAAGATCATGAGTGCTATGCTTTATGTGATTTTGGTGCTAGTATTTCCACGATTCGGAAAACTTTATGTGATGTGCTAGGTTTCCATGATTTTGATGATTGCTCTTTAAATTTGCACCTTGCAGATTCCACCATTAAGAAACCTATGGGAAGGGTCAATGATGTTCTTATTGTTGCAAATAGGAATTATGTGCCCGTAGATTTTATCGTTCCTGATATAGATTGCAATCTTTCATGTCCTATTATTCTTGGAAGACCTTTCCTTAGAACAATTGGTGCAATTATTGATATGAAGGAAGGGAATACTAGATTCCAATTTCCATTAAGGAAAGGCATGGAACACTTTCCAAGAAATAAAGTTAAATTACCTTATTAATCTATCATGCGGGCTACTTGTGAATTAAATGCCAAAGATGGCACTACTTAGATCTATCCTCGCTTTTATGCTTAGCTAGGGGCGTTAAACGATAGCGAGGCAACCCAATTTTGTTTTTCATTTTTTTGCTTTTTGCTTCTGTTTAGTAATAAATATTTCATCTAGATTCTGTTTAGATGTGTTTTCATGTTTTAATTAGTGTTTGTGGCAAGTAGAACCTATAGGATAACATACAGTGATAGTTAATTTGATTCTACTGAAAAACAGAAACTTTGTGCACACGAAAATAATTTTAGTGAATCACAGAGACATGCTTTTGCGTTGATTCTTTTTTCTATAGATCAAAAGACAAATTTCCTAGGACTTCTTATTTTGGTAGGAATGTTAGAGTTCCATAAGTATTCAAAAGTTACAGATTGCTACAGGCTGTTCTGTTTTTGACAAATTCTGTTTTTGGTGTGTTGTTTGCTTATTTTGATGCATCTATGGCTAGTATCGGGGGGTATGAACCATAGAAAAGTTGGAATAAATTAGGCTTAACACCAATATAAATAAAGAATGAGTTCATTTTAGTACCTTATGTGGTGGTTTTTCTTTCTTGCACTAACGGAAGTTATGAGATTTCCTGTTGAGTTTTGTGTTGTGAAGTTTTCAAGTTTTGGGTAAAGATTTGATGGACTATGGAATAAGGAGTGGCAAGAGCCTAAGCTTGGGGATGCCCATGACACCCCAAGATATTCAAGGATAACCAAAAGCCTAAGCTTGGGGATGCCTCGGAAGGCATCCCCTCTTTCGTCTTCGTCTATCGGTAACTTTACTTGGAGCTATATTTTTATTGGCCACATGATATGTGTTTTGATCGGAGCGTCATGTATGATATGAGTTTTTGATTTTTAGATTACCACAATCATCCTCTCTGTACACACCTTTTGGGAGAAACCCACATGATTTAGAATTTATTAGAATGCTCTATGTGCTTCACTTATATTTTCTAGAGCACGGCGGTGGCTTAATTTTGTAGAAATTGTTGATCTCTCATGCTTCACTTATATTATTTTGAGAGTATTTTAGAACAGCATGGTATTTGCTATGGTTATAAAATTGGTCCTAGAATGATGGGCATCCAAGTTGGGTATAATAAAACTATCATAGAAAGTGAATTGGATGCTATGATCAATTTGATACTTGATAATTGTTTTGAGATATGGAGGTGGTGATATTAGAGTCATGCTAGTTGGGTAATTATTAATTTAAAGAATACTTTTGGTGAAGTTTGTGATTCCCGTAGCATGCACGTATGGTGAACCGCTTTGTGATGAAGTTGGAGCACAATTTTATTTACTCTTTGTCTTCCTTATGAGTGGCAGTCGGGGACAAGCGATGGTCTTTTCCTACCAATCTATCCCCCTAGGAGCATGCGCGCAGTACTTTGTTTTTAGTGGCTTGTAGATTTTTGCAATAAGTATATGAGTTCTTTATGACTAATGTTGAGCCCATGGATTATACGCACTCTCACCCTTCCACCATTGCTAGCCTCTCTTGTGCCGCGCAACTTTCGCCGGTACCATACACCCACCATATACCTTCCTCAAAACAGCCACCATGCCTACCTATTATGGCATTTCCATAGCTATTCTGAGATATATTGCCATGCAACTTTCCACCATTCCGTTTATTATGACATGCATGATCATTGTAATATTGCTCTTGCATGATCATGTTGTTGACATCGTATTTGTGGCAAGGCCACCTTCGTAATTTTTCATACATGCCACTCTTGATTCATTCCATATCCCGGTACACCGCCGAAGGCATTCATATAGAGTCATATTTTGTTCTAAGTATCGAGTTTTAATCTTGAGTTGTAAGTAAATAAAAGTGTGATGATCTTCATTCTTAGAGCATTGTCCCAAGTGAGGAAAGGATGATGGAGACTATGATTCCCCCACAAGTCGGGATGAGACTTCGGACTTTACAAAAAAAAAAGAGAAAGGCCAAATAAAAAAAGAGAAAGGCCAAATAAAAAAGGAGAAAGGCCAAATAAAAAAATGAGAGAAAAAGAGAGAAGGGACAATGCTACTATCCTTTTTACCACACGTGTGCTTCAAAGTAGCACCATGATCTTCATGATAGAGAGTCTCCTATGTTGTCACTTTCATATACTAGTGGGAATTTTTCATTAGGGAACTTGGCTTGTATATTCCAATGATGGGCTTCCTCAAGATGCCCTAGGTCTTCATGAGCATGCAAGTTGGATGCACACCCACTTAGTTTCTTTTGTTGAGCTTTCATACATTTATAGCTCTAGTGCATCTGTTGCATGGCAATCCCTACTCACTCACATTGATATCTATTAATGGGAATCTCCATAGCCCATTGATACGCTTAGTTGATGTGAGACTATCTTCTCCTTTTTTGTCTTCTCCACAACCACCATTCTATTCCACATATAGTGCTATGTCCATGGCTCACGCTCATGTATTGCGTGAAAGTTGAAAAAGTTTGAGATTACTAAAGTATGAAACAATTGCTTGGCTTGTCATCGGGGTTGTGCATGATTAAATACTTTGTGTGATGAAGATAGAGCATAACCAGACTATATGATTTTGTAGGGATAACTTTCTTTAGCCATGCTATTTTGAGAAGACATGATTGTTTTATTAGTATGCTTGAAGTATTACTATTTCTTACATCAATACTTTGAATCATTTGGATCTGAACATTCATGCCACAATAAAGAAAATTACATTGAGAATTATGCCAGGTAGCATTCCACATCAAAAATTCTGTTTTTATCATTTACCTACTCGAGGACGAGCAGAAATTAGGCTTGGGGATGCTTGATACGTCTCCAACATATCTATAATTTTTGATTGTTCCATGCTATTATATTACCCGTTTTGGATGTTTATGGGCTTTACACTACACTTTTATATCATTTTTGGGACTCACCTACTAACCAGAGGCCCAACCCGAATTGCTGTTTTTTTTGCCTATTTCAGTGTTTCGAATAAAAGGAGTATGAAACAGAGTCCAAACAGAATGAAACCTTCGGGAACGATCTTTTTGGAACAAATGCAAACCTGGAGACTTGGAGTGGACATCAAGCAACAAACGAGGCAGCCACGAGGCTGCCCAGCGCGCCCCCACCCTCGTGGGCCCCTCGAGCGTCAACCGACCTACTTATTCCTCCTATATATATACTACCTGAATACATCAGAAGCGACCACGAAAACCTAATTCCACCGCCGCAACCTTCTGGATATGTGAGATCCCATCTTGGAGCCTTCGCCGGGGCTCCGCCGGAGGGGGAGTCGACCATGGAGGTCCTCTACATCATCTCCAAGGCCTCTCCTATGAGTTGTGAGTAGATTACCACAGACCTTCAGGTCCACAGTTATTAGCTAGATTGTTTCTTCTCTCTCTTTGATTCTCAATACAAAGTTCTCCTCGATCTTCTTGGAGATCTATTCGAAGTAACTCTTTTTGCGGTGTGTTTGTCGAGATCCGATGAATTGTGGGTTTATGATCAAGTTTATCTATGAGAAGTATTTGAATCTCCTCTGAATTCTTTTATGTGTGATTAAGTTATCTTTGCAAGTCTCTTCGAATTATCAGTTTGGTTTGGCCTACTAGATTGATCTTTCTTGCAATGGGAGAAGTACATAGCTTTGGGTTCAATCTTGCGGTGTCCTTTCCCAGTGACAGCAGGGGCGGCAAGGCACGTATTGTATTGTTGCCATCAATGATAAAAGGATGGGGTTTATATCATATTGCATGAGTTTATCCCTCTACATCATGTCATCTTTCTTAATGCGTTACTCTGTTCTTCATGAATTTAATACTCTAGATGCAGGCAGGAGTCAGTCGATGTGTGGAGTAATAGTAGTAGATGCGGAATCGTTTCGATCTACTTGTCACGGACGTGATGCCTATATACATGATCATGCCTAGATAATCTCATAACTATGTGCCTTTTTATCAATTCCTCGACAATAATTTGTTCACCCACCGTAATACTTATGCTATCTTGAGAGAAGCCACTAGTGAAACCTATGGCCTCCGGGTCTATCCTCTATCATATAAGTTTTCCATCTAATTTTATTTGCATATTTTATTTTCCAATCTATATCACAAAAATACCAAAAACATTTATCTTATCTTATTATCTCTATCAGATCTCACTTTCGCAAGTGGCCGTGAAGGGATTTACAACCCCTTTATTGCGTTGGTTGCGAGGTTCTTGTTTGTTTGTGTAGGTGCGTGGGACTTTTGAGGAGCCTCCTACTGGATTGATACCTTGGTTCTCAAAAACTGAGGGAAACACTTACGCTACTTTACTGCATCACCCTTTCCTCTTCAAGGAAAACCAACACAATGCTCAAGAGGTAGTAATCCATGAAAACACTTTTCCACCGCCGCAACCTTCTGTTCTCGTGAGATCCCTTCTAGGGGCCTTTCCCAGCATCCTGCCGGAGGGGGATTAGATCAAGGAGGGCTTCTACATCAACTCTATTACCCTTCCGATGAAGTGTGAGTAGTTTACCACAGACCTACGGGTCCATAGCTAGTAGCTCGATGGCTTCTTCTCGCTCTTTGATTCTCAATACCATGTTCTCCTCGATGTTCTTGGAGATCTATCTGATGTAGTCTTGTTTTGCGGTATGTTTGTCGACATCCGATGAATTGTGGATTTATGATCTATTTATATATGAATAGTATTTGAATCTTCTTTATTCTTATATGCATGATTTTCTATCTTTTTAATTTTCTTCTAACTATCAGTTTAGTTTGGCCAACTAGATTGGTTTTTCCTGCAATGGGAGAAGTGCTTAGCTTTGGGTTCAATCTTGCGGTGTCCTTTCCCAGTGATAGTAGGGGTAGCAAGGCACGTATTGAATTGTTGCCATTGAGGATAAAAAGATGGGGTTTACATCATATTGCTTGAGTTTATTCCTCTACATCATGTCATCTTACTTAAAGCCTTACTCTGTTCTTCATGAACTTAATACTCTAAATGCAGGCATGAGTCAGTCGATGTGTGGAGTAATAGTTGTAGATGCAGGCAGGAGTCGTTGTACATGACATGAACGTGATTCCTATATTTCATAATCATTGCCTTGGATATCGTCATAACTTTGCGCTTTTCTTTCAATTGCTCAAGAGTAATTTGTTCACCCACCATATTATTTGCCTTCATGAGAGAAGCCTCTAGTGAAACCAATGGCCCACGAGTCTATTTTCCATCATATTAGTTTCCGATCTACTATTTTGCATCATATTAGTTTCTGATCTACTATTTTGCAATCTTTTACTTTCAGGTCTATAAACTAGTAAACCCAAAAAGATTCCACCTTTTGTTTATCTATCTCTATCAGATCTCACTTTTGCAAGTGACCGTGAAGGGATTGACAACCCCTTTATTGCGTTGGGTGCAAGTTGATTGATTGTTTGTGTGGGTATTAGTGGCTTGTGCGTTGTATCCCACTAGATTGATACTTGGTTCCCTAACATGGGAAATACTTATCTCTACTTTGCTGCATCACCCTTTCCTCTTCAAGGGAAAAACCAACGCAAGCTCAAGAAGTAGCAGACGGGTTTGGCAGTCGAGGCTGAGTCACCGCCCTACTCCCTGACTCCTCTGCAGCCTAGGGTGTGCCTGGTGGATCATTTGGTCCTTCTCCGGGCGTGTTAAAAAGGTTCCACGCCTCATACTACAAAGGCAGGTGGGTTTGGTGTCTCCTTCGAATAACAACATTGGACGCGTTCTAATCCAGACTTAAGCGAAAAGCCTCCGCCCTTATATGCTATGACTCTGCCTCCATCTGGGCCCATTCTGTTGCCATCCTGACATTCTCTGCATTAGCATCCTCCTGGGCTTTGGCTACCTCATCTCGTACCTTTGCAACCTCCGCATTATGCTCTGCTTGATTCACTGCAGTAACCTCTGTTGCTAACAAGGTCGTCAAAGTGCCTAAGAGATCTGACAAAACCTGAGCTGGCGGCCTCCCTGAGCCGCCAGCACCGGCCGCCGCAGCCGCCGAACTAGACATCATAGCAGCGATTGTTGAAGAATTGAGAACCGGCCTTGTGACAGCCATAAAAATAGCAGCCTACACGACGGCTCATAGGGGTCCGGAATAATGTCGCCATCGGAATAGTCCCCAAGCCTGTTGTCTTGAAGCTGGTAAATCGACTCCGTCTCTCCGGTCGAGGACTAATCACCTGAGTAGATGAGAGTCTCTCCTCCAGATACAGAATCCTCCGCAAGATCCATGGCATGTGTGAAACCGACAAACACACTCTTCCGGCCGGGTTGAACTCGGGCGGGTTGCGTGCGCCGAGCTGACTCAATGATGTCGATGGAGGTGTCCAGCTCAGACTCAAATCCGACGATCTTTCTGATGAATACATGAATTCCGCTGAAGGGGACCCAGTACCCGTACTCGATTGAGTCGGCCTCGGAGCCCCAGCCGTCGTTGTTGATGTAGAGTGAGGGAGTCCTGGACTAGGGGGTGTCCGGACAGCCGGACTATCATCGCCCGCCGGACTCCAAGACTACGAAGATACAAGATTGAAGACTCCGTCCCCTGTCCGGATGGGACTTTCCTTGGCGTTGAAGGCAAGCTTGGCGATACGGATATGTAGATATCCTACCATTGTAACCGACTCTGTGTAACCCTAGCCCTCTCCGGTGTCTATATAAACCGGAGGGTTTTAGTCCGTAGGACGACATCCATTACAACAATCATACCATAGGCTAGCTTCTAGGGTTTAGCCTCCTTGATCTCGTGGTAGATCCACTCTTGTAATACACATCATCAATATTAATCAAGCAGGACGTAGGGTTTTACCTCCATCAAGAGGGCCCGAACCTGGGTAAAACATCGTGTCCCTTGTCTCCTGTTACCATCCGCCTAGACGCACAGTTCGGGACCCCCTACCCGAGATCCGCCGGTTTTGACACTGACATTGGTGCTTTCATTGAGAGTTCCTCTGTGTCGTCACCGATAGGCTTGATGGCTTCTTCAATCAACAACGTTTTCAAGGGTGAGACTTTTCTCCCCGGACAGATCTTCGTATTCGGCGGCTTCGCACTGCGGGCTAATTCACTTGGCCATCTGGAGCAGATCGAAAGCTACGCCCCTGGCCGTCAGGTCAGATTTGGAAGCCTAAACTTCACGGCGGACATCCGCGGAGACTTGATCTTCGATGGATCCGATCCGCAACCGAGCGTGCCGCTCTGTCACGATGGGCATGATCTAACTCTGTCGCCGGACAGCACCTTGGAGGCCGCACACGAATACGCTCCGACCTATAGTCCGGAGCCGATCGCGCAGATCGAGGACGGATGGTTGGACACCGCCTCGGGAGCTGCAACATCCGCGGTGATGGAGCCGAACACTAACCTTGTCCCCTATAAAGCCCGTGACTCCGAGGTGCCGGACTCCCTGCCGGACTCCGAACCTCCCGCGCCCCTGCCAATCGAATCCGATTGGGCGCCGATCATGGAGTTCACCACTGCGGACATCTTTCAACACTCGCCCTTTGGTGACATTCTAAATTCGCTAAAGCATCTCTCGCTATCCGGAGAGCCCTGGCCGGATTATGGCCAGGATGGTTGGGATGCGAGCGACGAAGAAATTCAAAGCCCACCCACCTCCCACTTTGTAGGCACTATCGACGATCTAGCCGACATGCTAGACTATGACTCCGAAGACATCGACGGTACGGACGACGATGCCGGAGACGAACAAGAACCAGCGCCTACAGGGCACTGGAAGACGACCTCATCATATGACATATACATGGTGGACACCCCAAAATATGGGGACGGCGAAGAAGCAGCGGAGGCAGATTCCTTAAAGAAACAGCCCAAGCGCCGACGTCAGCGGCGCCGCTCTAAATCCCGCCACAGCAAGAATGGAGATTCCGGCACAGGAGATAATAACACCCCAGAAAGTGCCGACGACAATCCCCTCCAGCAAGATTCAGCGCAGGGGGATGCAGAAGCAAGCCCTCACGAGAGAGCGGCAGATGAAGAGGTCGAGGATGATAATTACATACCTCCCTCCGAAGACGAGGCAAGCCTCAACGACGACGAATTCGTCGTACCCAAGGATCCCGTCGAACAAGAGCGTTTCAAATGCAGGCTAATGGCCACAGCAAATAGCCTAAAGAAAAAGCAGCAGCAGCTTCAAGCTGATCAAGACCTGCTGGCTGACAGATGGACCGAGGTCCTCGCGGCCGAAGAGTACGAACTCGAACGCCCCTCCAAGAGCTACCCAAAACGCAAGTTGCTCCCTCGATTAGAAGAGGAAGCATACATACCTTCATCACCAGCGCACAATACGGCCGACCGACCACCCCGTGGTCGTGACAGAGAGGCATCCAGACCTTCCATCAAGACCGTACCCCGGCATCGCTCGAAGAGTACGAAGCCACAGGGGAATGCACCGGACTTGCGGGATATATTGGAGGATAAGGCTAGACAATCCAGATCTATCTATGGATCACGTGGGCGCCCCACGACCCACGACGAATACCGTCGAGCCAGATACATAAACTCCGGCCGGGCCAAACACAGTAGACAACGCTCGCTTGAGCTACGTCGTGATATTGCTCAATACAGAGGCGCCGCACACCCGCTATGCTTCACTGACGATGTAATGGATCATCAAATCCCTGAAGGGTTTAAACCCGTAAACGTTGAATCCTACAATGGCACGACAGACCCCGCGGTCTGGATCGAAGACTATCTCCTTCACATCCATATGGCCCGCGGCGACGATCTCCACGCCATCAAATACCTCCCGCTCAAGCTTAAAGGACCAGCTGGGCACTGGCTTAACAGCCTGCCCGCAGAGTCAATTGGGTGTTGGGAGGACCTAGAAGCCGCATTCCTCGACAACTTCCAGGGCACATATGTGCGGCCACCAGACGCCGATGACCTAAGCCACATAACCCAGCAGCCAGACGAATCGGCCAGGCAATTCTGGACATGGTTCTTAACCAAGAAAAATCAAATCGTCATTGTCCGGATGCAGAGGCCCTCGCAGCCTTCAAACATAACATCCGCGACGAGTTGCTAGCCCGGCACCTAGGATAGGAAAAGCCGAAATCCATGGCAGCCCTCACATCATTAATGACCCGCTTTTGTGCGGGAGAGGATAGCTGGCTAGCTCGCAGCAATAACCTCAGCAAAAATGCTGGCAGTCCGGACACAAAGGACCACAATGGCAGGTCGCGTCGAAGCAAAAATAAACGCCGCGTTAACGGCGATGACAAAGAGGATACGGCAGTTAACGCCGGATTCCGAGGCTCTAAACCCGGTCAGCGGAAGAAGCCGTTCAAAAGAACCACTCCGGGTCTGTCCAATTTGGACCGAATACTCGACCGCTCATGCCAGATACATGGCACCCCCGAAAAGCCAGCTAATCACACCAACAGAGATTGTTGGGTATTCAAGCAGGCATGCAAGTTAATTGCCAAAAACAATGACAAGGGGTTGCACAGCGACGACGAGGAAGAGACCCGACCACCGAACAGTAGAGGACAGAAGGGTTTCCCCCCACAAGTGCGGACGGTAAACATGATATACGCAACCCATATACCCAAGAGGGAGCGGAAGCGTGCACTAAGGGACGTATATGCGATGGAGCCAGTCGCCCCTAAGTTCAATCCATGGTCCTCTTGCCCGATCACTTTCGATCGAAGAGACAATCCGACCAGTATCCGCCATGGCGGATTCGCCGCATTGGTTTTAGACCCAATCGTTGATGGATTTCACCTCACAAGAGTCCTGATGGACGGCGGCAGTAGCCTGAACCTGCTTTATCAGGATACAGTGCACAAGATGGGCATAGACCCCTCAAGGATCAAACCTACAAAGACGACCTTCAAAGGCGTCATACCAGGTGTTGAGGCCAATTGTACAGGCTTAGTCACACTGGAAGTGGTCTTCGGATCCCCGGATAATTTCTGGAGCGAGGAGTTAATCTTCGACATAGTCCCGTTCCGCAGTGGCTATCACGCTCTGCTCGGACGAACCGCGTTTGCAAAGTTCAACGTGGTGCCGCATTATGCATACCTCAAGCTCAAGATGCTAGGCCCTCGTGGAGTCATCACGGTCAACGGAAATACGGAACGCTCCCTCCGAACAGAGGAACACACAGCGGCTCTCGCGGCAGAAGTACATAGCAGCCTTTTAAGGCAATTTTCGAGCCCGGCCGTTAAAAGGCCGGATACGGCCAAAGGCGCCCGAAGCAACATCAACCAAGACCACCTGGCACGATCCGAGCAAGCGTAGCAATGCGGCCCCAACCCCAACCCTTGCATAATTGCAAAACCAACCCTCCGCGTACATCATTACGCTCTAGAGATACCATGGGCCTAGGGGAGGGGCACGACCACAACAGACCCAGAGTGCGGCTCGACCACACAAGGGGCTTACAAGTGTGTCACTCTTTATTATTATTATTTTCCTTCTTTGTATACACAGGACTCCGTTCACCAGAGGCCCTGTCGGCGGTGAACCCGCCGAACTCACGATGCAATAGCCAGGGAAGAAAGAAGGCTGCGATGAACACTCAGGTGGTCTCCATTACGAGCATTAAATTTGATTATATACACCAGTCTGCAGCCCACCCCTGGAGGGGGACATGTTTAATTAGTCCAATCCCTTGCGTACCGCACTATTTGTATCATTCCGCACTCATAGCAGAATTCCTTGAATACATAATGCAACACTTTTTGCCTGTTAATGCATTACTTTACATATATGTTCACTAATGACATCTTGCACCCGTATATTTTGGTACGACCGAATACACCAGGGGCTTATGTTCCCCGCATTATGATGTGATAAGCCCGAACACTTTCACAAGTGCGGCACCCCAAACTTATAGCATTATATGAATCGGCTCCGAATCATGTCTTGGGTTAATAGTTGGATTTGCCCGGCTCCCACGTTTTGGTACCTTATGTTCCGTTCTGTCGGCTAAGGTGGCACTGGGAGAACCACTGCGATTGTGCCCCGGTTGAGCTGGGCGAGCGCCTCAGTGGAGAAAGCTAAAACTGACTGTCATGATAAGGCGAGAGACTGGTCGCTGTTCGAGAGGTCTTTTCGAGTCCTTAAAGACTTATGCCGCGTCAAGCGAAGAACCGGATAATGTCCGGCCAAGGCGTGGATAGCGCCCCGAACTCAGTCTTCCGAATACTAGGGGCTTCACTGAAATTTAAAATTATAGAATTCTATGGCTAAGTGAGAGTGTTCAAGCATTATAAGTCCGGTTGCCTTGTTTGTTGTGTTGAGCGCCTCCCTAGATGGACCCAAGAATGGGAACAAGAGTGCTCAAGTTTATCCCGAACACCCCAGCACTCGTGGCTTGGGGGCTGAAGCCGACGACTTGCCATCTCTCAGATTTTATAAACGGCCGCATGGAAGGTAATATTTTAAATCAAACAAGCGTTGCTTAGCGCATATGAACAAAGTTTTCAGCGCACATGATAATACATAGCGAGTCTACTCAATAATTACATCTCTGGGGCACTCATCCGCAATCTTGCGGGCACCCTTCAGGACAGTCTTATAGTACATCTCGGGCGTACGGTACTCCTTGCCTGGTGGCGGCGCGTCAGTGATAAGCTTCTCCGCATCCAGCTTGCCCCAGTGCACCTTTGCGCGGGCAAGGGCCCGACGAGCACCTTCAATACAGGCAGAGCGCTTGACGACCTCCAACAAGGGGCACACATCCACCAGCCGCCGCACGAGGCCAAAGTAGCTCCCAGGCATGGCCTCTCCAGGCCACAGCCGGACTATGAGGCCCTTCATGGCCTGCTCGGCTACCTTATGGAGCTCGACCAGCTGCTTCAGCTGGTCGCTAGGGGGCACCGGATGGCCGGCCTCAGCGTACTGAGACCAGAAGACCTTCTCCGTTGAGCTCCCCTCCTCGCCACGGTAGAATGCGGCGGCATCGCATACACTGCGAGGCAGATCTGCAAACGCCCCTGGAGAGCTCCGAATTCGGGTAAGTGTCAGGTAGTTTACATTAACATGCTTGCTTTGCATAAAAAATGCCTTACCCGCCGCTATTCTCTTCACATCCTCAACCTCCTGAAGGGCCTTATGGACCTCGGCCTTGGCGGCTTTGGCACTTTCGAGAGCCGAGGAAAGCTCGGACTCTCGAGTCTTTGAGTCGCGCTCCAAACTCTCATGCTTTTCCATGAGAGCCTAGAGCTCTTGCTGCACTTCCGCCACCCGCGCCTCCTGCTTCTCTCGCTCTGCCCGTTCCGCGACCGCATTGCGTTCGGCCGCGGACACAGCCTCCTTCAGGGTTGCCACCTCGTTAGTGGCCCCTGCAGTACCCAGGTTATCCTTGTTATTTTTATTGCAACCTAAATCCTTTTCTGTAAGGTAAATTTTCAAAGTGGTGTTACTCACCTTCTTTGTCCTCAAGCTGCCTCTAGGCACGGCCGAGCTCCTGCTCGGACTGCTCGAGATCCTGCTTCAATGCACCGACCTCCGCAGTCAGTGCGGCAGAGGTCAGCAACGCAGCCTGCAAACCCATATTGACATAATTTTTAGCAACCCTGCGTATATCTTTTTAGATCCTCAGTCCGACTTTTCTTTCCGAACACCGAACCGAGCATCAGGGGCTACTGTCTATGCGGTATTAAATTACATAATTTTAACTTCTTACCTCAAAGCCTGTTAGAAGGCTGCTGCAGGCTTCGGTCAGCCCGCTCTTGGCAAGCTGAACCTTCTGAATCACCGCACTCATGACAGTGCGGTGTTCTTCCTCGATGGAAGTGCCTTTGAGCGCCTCCAACAAGTTGTCCGGCGCCTCCGGTTGGACGGGGGCTGCCGGCGTCACGGTCTTGCCCTTCTTGCGAAGGGGCCGCTTGCCGGACTCCGGAACCACTGCGGGTTCCGGCGTGGAGTCCGGCGCAAAGTCCGGTAGGCTGCCTTGCGGTGCCTCCAGAGCCTCCTCCTGATGGGTCCCCTCCCGGGATCCCACCTCGGCGTCCTCAGCGGCGCGAGGGGTGGAGGCAGTGGGAATGGAATCCACATCCGACGCAGCCAACGACCCGCTCGACGAAGCAGGGAGATCATCGTCGGCTGGACTACAGGCAGTATGCGGCATTAGAAGGACACTATGTGACACAAAAGAAATTGCAGATCATTCAGGAATCCGGATACTTACGATCTCGCCTGAGGCCTGGCCCTTGAGGGCCACTCTTCCTCACCAACGTTGGTGTTGGCGAAGCTGTCCGGGGGAATAGTTCTTCCCCTCTTGGACCCTTCGGCCTCCCCTGTTGGGGAGGCCTTCCTCTTTCTCTCTCCCTCCTCTGGGAGAGAGTCTTCTTCCTCCTCCTCATATTCGGGTGAGGAATCCGCCTCAGAGTCGTCGGACACCTGAAAACGGGAACTCTTTCGAGTACCCTTGGCCTTCTTCTCCGGCACCACGTGTGGTGCCGAAACCAGCAGCCCCGCTAGACGGGCGTCCACTGGGTCTTCTGGCATGGGAGCCGGGCAGATGAGCTGCTCGGCCTTCTTCATCCATTCCTGTCAAAGGAAAAGGGAGATTGAAACCCGCTTAGGGTCGAACTACTAACAACAAGTGTCCCGTAAAGGGGTAGAATCACTTACCTCGTCAGCTGGACGCTGCGAGTGAAATCCGCGATCTTCCGTCGCGGATGCGGGGGCTTCGGCGCCCTTAAACAGCACCCTCCAGGCGCCTTCGTACGTCGTGTTGAAGAGCCTGCTCAACGCCTGGTGCTGTGCCGGATCAAACTCCCACAGGTTGAATGCCCGTTCTTGGCATGGGAGAATCCGGCGGACGAGCATGACTTGGACCACATTAACAAGCCTGAGCTTCTTGTTCACCAGCTTCTGGATACAGGCTTGGAGTCCCATCAGCTCCTTCGAACTACCCCATGGCAAGCCCTTCTCTTTCTAGGAGGTGAGCTGCACAGGGATACCAGATCTGAACTTGGGGGCCGCCGCCCACTTAGGGTCGCGCGGCTCGGTGATGTAGAACCACCCCGACTGCCACCCCTTGACGGACTCCACGAAGGCCCCTTCGAACCAGAGGACGTTGGGCATCTTGCCCAACATGGCGCCTCCGCACTCCGCCTGCGTGCCCTTCACTACTTTCGGCGTGACATTGAAGGTCTTGAGCCACAAGCCGAAGTGGGGCTGGATGCAGAGGAAGGCCTCGCACACGACGATGAACGCCGCGATGTTGAGGATGAAGTTCGGCGCCAGATCATGGAAATCCCAGTCCGTGGAGGAAGTGGGGGAGAAATACGACCCTCTCATGGGGCCTGGGGGTGGGGATGAGCTGCCCCTTGTCAGGCAGCCGGTGCGCGATGTCGCCGGAAAGGTATCCGGCGCTGCGCAGTTTGGCGATGTGCTCCTCCTTAATGGTGGAGGCCAACCATTTACCTCCCGCTCCGGACATGGTCGGAGAAGGTTGAGATGAGATGCGCGAACTTGGGCACTGGAGCTCGAGTGCGCGGAGATGGATAAGCAAAGGAGGAAGAAGGCGTAGGTAAAAAGGCGGATCCTTATCCCCTTATATATAGGCGGACGAAGACTATACGTCCCCACCGACCTGGTAAAACTCGCTTATCTCCCAAGCGCCACCATCAATGGCGCGGTTGGGTTACCCACGTCCCTATTGATGAGAATCCCGGAATAAGGGGAACACGATCTCTGCTTCGACAAGACGTGCCAAGGAAACCGCTTCGCTAAATGCGCTGAGGTGGTATAATAAAAAACGATTCAAGTAAAAGCTTGGTAGTGGTGTGACGTCATGCCGCAGAATACGTCAGCAGATTGAACTTGTGCACATATTATTCTCTCTACGGTGGAATGTGGAACTTATTTTGCAGAGCCAGACACTATCCTGGTGTTCACAATCTTCTATGGATTATTCAAAGGAGGAACCTGTCTTGCAATGCCGTACATTATGCGCACCGGACTTATCGTCATTGAAGCCAGGTTCAGGGGCTACTGAGGGAGTCCTAGACTAGGGGGTGTCCGGACAGCCGGACTATCATCGTCCGCCGGACTCCAAGACTACGAAGATACAAGATTGAAGACTCCGTCCCGTGTCCAGATGGGACTTTCCTTGGCGTGGAAGGCAAGCTTGGCGATACGGATATGTAGATCTCCTACCATTGTAACCGACTCTGTGTAACCCTAGCCCTCTCCGGTGTCTATATAAACCGGAGGGTTTTAGTCCGTAGGACGACATCCATTACAACAATCATACCATAGGCTAGCTTCTAGGGTTTAGCCTCCTTGATCTCGTGGTAGATCCACTCTTGTAATGCACATCATCAATATTAATCAAGAAGGACGTAGGGTTTTACCTCCATCAAGAGGGCCCGAACCTGGGTAAAACATCGTGTCCCTTGTCTCCTGTTACCATCCGCCTAGACGCACAGTTCGGGACCCCCTACCCGAGATCCACCGGTTTTGACACCGACATAGAGCTTGCCATGGAAACTCTTGGTCATCCTGCTCACGGCGTATCCCTAGATCCCTGGGAAAGAGCCCTTCAAGAACTCGAAACCACTGTGCGCTAGCCCCACGGTGAGCGCCAACTTTTGTGGTTTTAACATGGCAGATGCCCTCGTGAAATGACTTAGGTGTGAGGCCATGGCTACAGTAATTAGCTTAAAGGGGTTAAACGGGACGAAGGACACAACTTTACCCAGGTTTGGCTCCTCATGGCGGAGGTAAAAGCCTACTCCTGCTCTGGTTGCTATTGCTTGAGTATCGATTACAAGGGAGCGGAGGCGCTTAACCTAGTTCTCGATCGATTGTAACTTAAATTTACCCGCCGTAGGGTCTCACCTTTATATAGACAGTTCGAGGACATGAGCATACAAGAGTCTAGGTCGGTCATATTTCATGACCGACCCTGGTTCTCAGTCGCCCTGCCTTTCCAAATGAGTCATCATTGTGTGGCTTCCACTGTCGGGTCTTGCGCCATCTTTTGGGCTTGGGCCCCGTCTGGTTCACCACGTAAGTCGCCCTCCAGGTCCCCTGTCTTGGCGTCTTAGGCCTGTCTAAGGCCTCCTTTGTAAGTCGCCAGCAGCCTAACCCGACCCATTTAGGGGGGCTCACCGTGGGGTTATATCCCCAACATAAGCCTACCAAGTACCCACCATAAACTCTCATCTCTTGTACTTACAAATTTGCCATTCGCCCTCGTTTTCCTCTCCCCCACTTCTAAAACATTTTCAGAAAAACACAAAAATATTTGCCTTTTTATTTGTCTTCTCTCCTTTTGCCCTTTCGTTTGTTTTTTGTTTGCTTATGTGCTATATTGCTTTCTTTGTCACCATGTCTCAAGAAAAATACTAAGTTGTGTTATTTTTCCAACACTAATAATATTGATTTTATTAGTACTCTGATTACTCCTGCCACTAGTGCGGAATCTTATGAAATAGATGCCGCTTTGTTGCTTGTTATGAAAGAACAATTTTCTGGTAGTCCTAGTGAAGATGTTGCATCCCATCTTAATACTTTTGTTGAATTGTGTGATATGCAAAAGAAAAAAGATGTGGATAATGATTTGTCAAATTAAAGTTATTTCCATTCTCACTACGAGATCGTGCTAAAACTTGGTTTTCATCCTTGCCTAAAAATAGTATCAATTCATGGAATAAGTGTAAGGATGCTTTTATTTCCAAGTATTTTCCTCCCACTAAGATCATCTCTCTTAGGAACGATATAATGAATTTTAGGCAACTTGATCATGAACATGTTGCACAATCATGGGAGAGGATGAAGTTAATGATAAGAAATTGGCATACTCATGGTTTAAGTCTATGGATGATCATACCAAAACATATGCTGGATTAAATTTTGCATCTGGAAATCTTTTAAATTCTGCTGCATGTGGTACTTTTATGGAAATCACATTATGATAAGCTACTAAACTCCTAGATAATATTATGGCAAATTACTCTTCTACTAATAAAAAAGTGCATGCTATTGAAGAAATTAATACTTTGAGTGGAAAGATGGATGAGCTAGCAAGAGTGATCCTATTGATCCTAATGATATGTATTTGTCTACTTTGATTAAGAATAATAATGAATCTACGGATGTGAATTTTGTTCATATGAACAATTTTGGTAATAACGCTTATAGAGGCAATTTTAATCCTAGGCCTTCCCTAGTAATTCCTATAGTATTTATGGTAATTCCTACAACAATTTTATGGAAATTATAATAATATACCATGTGATCTTGAAAATAATATTAAATATTTTATTAACTCTCAAAAGGTATTCAATGCCATGATAGAAGAAAAATTGCTTAAGTTTGATGATGTGGCTAGAAACGTTGATAGAATTTCTCATGAGATTGATCCCCCCTTAAGATTGGATCTATGCCACCCAAGCTTGATATTAATGAGTCTCTCAAATCTAGTCAAATTTCTATTAATGAATGTAGGGAGAGAACTGCTAGAATGTGAGCTAAGAGAGAATGGCTAGAAAAAGTATGTTCTACTAGTTCTTGCAATAATCATGATGAAGATCTTAAAGTGATGGGTGTGACTCCTATTTAATCTTTGTTTGCTAATATAAAACTTGATAAATAAGGGACTAGAGAGGAGTCAACTTTAGCTATAAGGTGTCCCAACAAATTGGAGGGTGAAGATCTATGAAAAATTGATAAAAGTAGGTTTGGCGAGGTTAAAACTTTAACTAGTGATGCGCTCACTCTTTTGGATTACAAGGAATTTAATTATTATAATTGTTCCTTGATTCAGTGTACTTACTTGTTGCAATCCATGCTTAATTCACCTCATGCTTACGATCAAAATAAGGCTTTTACTAAACATATCATTGATGATATGATGAAATGTTTTGATGAAAAACTTGAGTTGGAAGTTCCAATGCCTAGAAAGTTATATGATGAATGAGAACCTATTATTAAAATTAAGGTTGAAGCTTATGAGTGCAATGATTTATGTGATTCGGGTGCTAGCATTTTGAAAGTGCAACTAATACACGGGTGGTTTTGCTAATTCATAACAACATATAGCTCATTGAACTAATATCCATTCAAGATAAGTATTTCAGGATATTGAATGATTGGCATGGCATGGACTAGAAATGTGGACCCCTCAAAATTCTAAGGATAAAGATTGGCAAAAGCTCAAGACTCTTCATTTATGTTTTAGTGATCCAAGATCACATTGAGTCCGTAGGAAAGCCAAAACTATTAAAAGGGGATGAGGTGTTGCTTAATGGTCTACTTGCCCAATGCTTAGTGATATTATTCCAAAACCCTCAGCCACTTTCTCCATCCAAATATGTACAAACCCTAATTTCCAAACTCGTACCCACCGATATTTCCTACCCGGACCCATCGAGTTCATTTGACATAGCCACTACCTAAACCCTAACAGTTCGGTCACACCAATTCGAATCTCAGTCTCACCGAGATGGCCTTGCAAACTCCATCTGTCTTGTTGTAATTATTTCAGTCTCACCGAAATGTTGCAATCCGTCTCACCGAGTTTCCTTGGAAGATTCTCTGAGTGCTTATTGTTTCACTTTAGTCTCACCGAATTGATGCAATTGGCGCCACCGAGTTGATGTTTGCCCTAAGCCTTAGCACATCAGTCCCACCGAGTTGTTCCAGTCGGTCCCACCGAGATTCCTAACGTTCACACTTTTGAACTGATTGGTGCCACCGAGTTTAACCTTTCGGTCCCACCGAGATGAGTCAAATGTGTGTAACGGTTGGATTTTGTGTGGAGGCTATATATACCCCTCCACCCCCTCTTCGTTCTAGAGAGAGCCACCAGAACGTGCCTACACTTCCATCATTCATTTTCAAAGAGAGAACCACCTACTCATGTGTTGAGATCAAGAGATTCCATTACAACCATTTGAACCTTGATTTCTAGGCTTCCCCAATTTGCTTTCCACTCAAATCCTTCTTCCAGCATAGCAAAATCTATGAGAAAGAGTTGGGTGTTGGGGAGACTATCATTTGAAGCACAAGAGCAAGGAGTTCATCATCAACACACCGTCTATTACCTTTTGGAGAGTGGTGTCTCCTAGATTGATTAGGTGTCGCTTGGGAGCCTCCGAAATGTTGTGGAGTTGAGCCAAGAAGTTTGTAAGGGCAAGGGGATCGCCTACTTTGTGAAGAACTACCCGAGTGAGGAAAGTCCTTCGTGGGCAATGGCCATGGTGGGATAGACAAGGTTGCTTCTTCGTGGACTGGGAGTACATAGATGCAAATCAAGACTAGTTCCCCCACGTTCATGAGAATTTCAAAGGTGCTGGTGTTGCTTTTGTTGTACAAAAGCTTATAAAATGGAATGATGAGATGGTCATGCAATTCTACTTCACAGCACATTTCTATCCAGATGGGAGAATTATATGGATGACTGAGGGTTCCAAGTACCTGTCATTGATCTCTGAGTGGGCTGCTCTCATTAAAGACCCTAAAGAAGAACAAAATGATGTTGATGTTTATGGGAAGCCCCAGATGGACCACGACACAATGGCAAATATGTACAAGGAGATTCCTTCAAAGGATCTTGAGGGACACAAACTTGGCTCAATATATCATTTGCAAGCAGGTTTGGCCACTACAAACACAATTTTGAGGCACCCTCTATTGCCTAAGTCTGGAGATGAGAGGATGATTCGTGGCCACTCCATCAACTTGCTACACTTGTTTGATTCCCCACCTCAGAAATTCAAAGTTATGAGCTTAATTGTTGAGACAATCAAGAGGACTGTTCCTGACTAGAAAAGGTCTTATGGATGCCCCACACATTCAGATGCTTATCAACTCCAAGGTTGGTACAGGCACATATCTACTAGACTGTGAGCACCTCCCTCTTCAGCCAAAGTTCGTTGACAATGTAGTGGTGATGGACCCTTCACATCCTACATCAGTTGAGTCACATGAGAAGTCTCAGGCAACAATAGCAAAGGCATCAAAGGAAGATTCTGCACGAAATGCCCCAATAGCAAATCTCAAATCCAAGCAAGACCGAATGACATATCTGCTGGAAGCAACACTGAGGATTGAGCGAAGTCTGGCCAACTTAGCCAAGAACCAGGAGAGCTTAGAGTGGACTGTGGAGGATAAGATATACAACTTAGATGTCAAGGTCACAGAGATCCAATCTATTGTGGAGAAGCTAAGAGATGGCGGTGAGGATGGAGATGACAGGCCTACTAATGAAAAGTTTCAGTCAGTGCCTAGGGAAACCAGGTCGTCAGTTGTGCCAGTTGTAGACACGAGGACCACTCTTTCTGCACCTGCCACCACTGCTCCAGTGCCACCCCCAGTATCCACACCACCAGTGCAGCCTACTTCAGCAGAGGCATTTGCAGATGCAGCTATCTCAATGCCATCTACGCACACAGGAACAACCAGCTAGAAGACCCCTTCAGGAGCTCCTGAAGCTCATGCCTAGAGAGTCGATTAGCTCTATACCTTTTTCAAGCTTTTTGGTAACTAGTTGTGAAAGGGGGAGAAAATTGTATAGATCATACGCTTCGAGAGAGAGAGAGAGTGTGTGTGTGTCTTGCCTTTTGCCCCTTGATTTTTACTCGAGTTTTCACTACTTGTTTGGTTGATCCGTGCTACTTTTTTATTTATGCTCCTAAGATACTATGTTTGGTTGTGTGACTGATCATACTATGCTTAATGTGTGATTCATTCTTATCTTCTCAATCATTTATGTGTGGTCATTCACTTACGTTTTTGGTGATGCATGCATGTTATTCCATTCTTATCATTTTGTGCGCTCCACCAAGATGTATGTGACATGGAAGAGTGACCCGTGATCCTAATCGATTGTGCATTTGCATTCAAACCCAAATTTAAATGATGCACAAATTTAAGGGGGCTCTTTCTTATCACATACTTCTCAAAGCGACGATGTATTTCATTCATTTAATCATTTTTTGAAGCTTTGATCTATATGTTCTCATAAATTACCGAAAAGTGCGAGATTGAAAGTGCAACTAATCCCCGGGTGGCTTTGGTAATTCATAACAACATATAGCTGATTGAACTAATATCCATTCAAGATAAATATTTCAGGATGTTCAATGATTGGCATGGCATGGACTAGAGATGTGGACCCCTCAAAATGTTAAGGATAAATATTGGCAAAAGCTCAAGACTCTTCATTTATGGTTTAGCGATCCAAGATCACATTGAGTCCATAGGAAAGCCAATACTATTAAAAGGGGATGAGATGTTGTTTAATGGTCTACTTGCTCAAATGCTTAGTGATATTGCTCCAAAACCCTCAGCCACTTTCTCCATCCAAATATGTCCATACCCTAATTTCCAAACTGCACCCCCCCCCCCCCGATATTTCCAACCCGGACCCACCGAGTTCATTTGACATAGCCACTGCCTAAACCCTAATAGTTTGGTCACAACGATACGGATCTTGGTCTCACCGAGATGGCCTTGAAAACTTTGTAATTATTTTGGTCTCCAATCGATCTGACTGAGTTTGCTTGATAGATTCTTTGAGTGCTTATGGTTTCACTTTGGTCTCACCGACTTGATGCAATCGGCGCCACCGAGATGATGTTTTCCCTAAGCCTTAACACATCGGTCGGACCGAGTTGTTCCAGTCGGTCCACCAAGATTCCTAACATTCACATTTTTGAACTAATCGGTGCCACCGAGTTTCACCATTCGGTCCCATCAAGATGAGTTAAATGTGTGTAACGGTTGGATTTTGTGTGGAGGCTATATATACCCCTCCACCCCCTTGTCATTTGTGGAGAGAGGCATCAGAATGTGCATACACTTCCATATTCTTTTTCTTAGAGAGAACCACCTACTCGTGTGTTGAGATCAAGAGATTCCATTACAACCATTTGAACCTTGATTTCTAGCCTTCCCCAAGTGGCTTTCCACTCAAATCCTTCTTCCACCATAGCCAAATCTATGAGAGAGAGTTGAGTGTTGGGGAGACTATCACTTGAAGCACAAGAGCATGGAGTTCATCATCAACACACCATCTATTACCTTTTGGAGAGTGGTGTCTCCTAGATTGGTTAGGTGTCGCTTGGGAGCCTCCGACATGTTGTGGAGTTGAACTAAGAAGTTTTTAAGGGCAAGGAGATCGCCTACGTCATGAAGATCTACTTGAGCGAGGCAAGTCCTTCGTGGGTGATGGCTATGGTGGGATAGACGCAACGGTTACCCTTCATGGGTTGAAGTCTCCATCAACATGGACGTATGATAGCATCACCTATCAGAACCACGCCAAAAATCTCCATGTCTCCATTGCCTTTGCACTCTCCAAACCCTTCCCTTTACCTTCATATGCAATGTTTTACTTTCTGCTGCTATAGTCTTAGAATTGCGTGTGTTGGTGATTGCTTGACTTGTGATAATAGTTAAAATCTGCCCACAACTAAAACTGGGCAAAGTATAGATTTTTATTTCGTCAAGTAGTGTAATCACCCCCTCTAGACATACTTACGATCCTACACGTTTCCACTATTCCAAATTCTTTATGTGATGTGCTAGGCTTCCATAAACTTGATGATTGTTCTTTAAATTTGCACTTAGTAGATTTTACTATTAAACACCCTATGGGAAGAATTAATGATGTTCTTATTATTGCAAATAGGAATTATGTGCCCATAGAGTTCATCATGCTTGATATTGATTGCAATCCTTCATGCCCCATAATTCTTGGTAGACCTTTCCTTAGAACAATTGGTGCAATTATTGATATGAAAGAAGGAAACATTAGATTTCAATTTGCATTAAGGAAGGGCATGAAACACTTTCCAAGAAATAAAATTGGGTTACCATATGAATCTATTATGAGGGCCACTTATGGATTGAATACCAATGATGACAAAACCTAGATCTATGCAATATGCCAAGCTAGGGGCATAAAACGATAACGCTTGTTGGGAGGCAGCCCAATGTTTTTTATTTTTGCTTTTTCTTATGTTTTTAGTAAATACGCAATTATTCTTCTATTATGATTGTGTTTTAGTATTTTAATTAGTGTTTGTGCCAAGTAAGTTCTTTGGGATGATTTGGAAGATTATTGATTTGATTCTGTGAAAAAAAACAGAAACTTTTGCGTCCAGTAGCAGAATTGTTTAAATTTGCCAGAGCGTAATAAAATTCTGATATTTTTTACTCAAGATTGATATACAAATTTCCTACATTGTCCTAATGTTTCATAATTTTTGGAGTTACAGAAGTTTGGCTAATGTCCATATTACTACATATTGTTCTATTTTTGACAGATTATGTTTTCATTGTGTTGTTCACTTATTTTGATGAATCTATGGGTGGTATCGGGGGCTATGAACCATGGTGAAGTTAGAATATGGTAGAGATAATGCAAATATAAAATTCAAATGAGTTTACAATAGTACCTAAAAGTGGTGATTTGCTTTATTATCTAACGGATCTCACGAGTTTTCTATTGAGTTTTGTGTTGTAAAGTTTCCATGTTTTGGGTGAAGTTTCGATGGGCTAAGGAACTAGGAGTGGCAAGATTCTAACCTTGGGGATGCCCATGGCACCGCAAGGTAATATTGATGGACAACCAAGCGTCTAAGCTTAGGGATGCCCCGGATGGCATCCCCTCTTTTGTCTATAATCCATTGGTAAATTACTTGAGGCTATATTTTTATTCACCGCATGATATGTGTTTTGCTTGGAGCATCATATATTATATGAGTCTTTGCTTTATTTGCTTTTTAGTTTGCCACAATCATCCTTGATGGACACACATTTTTGAGAGGAACACACATTAATCGTGAATTTCTTAGAATACTCTTTGAGCTTCACTTATATCTTTTGAGCTAGGCAGTTGCTATATTGCTTCACTTATATCTTTTAGAGCACGACACTGGCTATATTTTAAAGAAATTGATGAAATCCCATGCTTCACTTAGATTATTCTGAGAGTTTTATAAATAGCATGGCTGTAACATCTCAATTTTCAATTTGGATTTTATTTGGTTGTGATCCAAGAAATCTTAAGCAACTCAATGACCCAAGGAGAGAGTTGGAGGTTTCATATAAATTTTCATATTTGAATTTATTCAAATTTAAAAAGTGGATCAATTTGATTTCAATAAATTCTTTCCAATTATTTCAAAACAATAAGAATAAAGAGAGAAGATAAAAGTACTTCTACAAAATAGAGGAGAAATGTTGGAAAAGATATTTGGAAGTCAAATTATTTTCATTTGAGTTTTTATTTGCAATTTTATTCGTTTGCGTTTTATTAAATTAGGGAAAAACATGCATTTATAAAAATTGCATTCAGTCCAAAAAAATGTTCACATTGTCCCAAATATTAGGAAGGGATGGTGAAAATTGTTTCTGGAATGTTAGCAATTTTATTTTATTCGAATTTTTTTCGTGGCGCTATTAAAAAAAGTAGTGCCGCCGCATCCGAGCCGAACTCCGGCTAGGAGTCCGTACCGCCGCCTCCGCCAGTTGTCCCTTGCCCAACTCGGACCCCCCGACCTCCTTATAAGCCGGCCCTGAGCCGCCCCTCCTCCCCACAAGCCGTCGCCGCCGTTCCGCGCCGCCCGCCACTGTCGCTGCAATTGCCGCTCGCTCCGCCTCCCGCCATCGTCGCCGGAGCCGCATCGCCTCTCCGATGACCTCAACTGCCGCCGACCGAAGACCAGTATAAAAACCGTCCCGGTCCGTCGGTTTATTCTTTGGTTTTTTAAGTTTCAGTTTAGTTAGGATAGATCGATTTTATTTTTATTAAATCGTTTAGATAGCGAACATTCACCCGATTAGTTTTGATAATGAGCGAATTTGTTTGTTAGTCTCTATTAGCGGACGTTCGTCCGATAGATTTTTCTTTTTATGTTTATTTTTGGCCAGGGACCTATCCGCGAATAGTTTTATCACGATTTAGTCCCTAATTTTCAAACTAGCGTAACTTTTAGCTCATTTATCCAAATTAGATGAAACCAACGCCTAAATCTTTGTAACAGTCCCCTCTATCTAGTAAAACAACTTGAACATGCTTTTAACTATTTAAAATTTGAGTTTAGTTGAGATTAGTTTTCGATCTTGTTCTGTTTACTTCTTGAGTTTCGTAGCTCCGTTTGAGTTGATTATTTTTGCAAATCATAGCTAATCACATATACCTACTTTTAAGATCAAATACACATGAAAGTAATGCTTTTAGAAATCATTTTCTATTTAGATTATTTATTTGGTTGTTTAGAGTTTTATTGGATCTTTTCTTGATATCTTTTAGCATCATTTGATTGATTGCTTATGAATGCTATTGTTTGTCTACGCTGGATTTTCTGGAGTGCGAAGCTTGTTACTATGAATCTCTAGAGTTTTCCGATCGCTGGCAAGGCAAGTTACACTTTGATCATACTCTTCTGTACCCAGTTTTTACTATGCATTAGTATTGCTCCTCAAGTATTTGCATGAGTAGGATTGGGAACATGTGGTTTGGTTGTAGTTTATGAGGTAGGAACCTATTACCTTAGATCACCCCGGGAATATGCGTTATGCTCATATATTGCTTAGCCATGCTAGTAGACGGGGATTGGATCGTGATACACATGGAAGTTGTGAGAGTTAATAATTTTGGACAACATTAAGGTGGCAACTTTAATACACATCTGGGTGGATTCGTTGGGGCACTTGGAGAAACCAGTGCTTGCCCATTGGGAAATCCCGGAGTACCTGTGTGATTTTTCCTTGGTTCGCCACCCAAGCTCAAAGGGATCATATGATATTTCATGCCTAGAAACTTCCGTGTGCAGCCACAAGCCATTATGGGCTCTGGCATAGTTGAGTAAGTTGTGTGAGCTCTTGAAGAGGTGGACTAGCAGATGTAGGGGAAAGTAGGTGTACCAGTCTACCTAGAGTAGAGAGTTAATGCTTCAGAAAGACTATGTCTCGATCTTCCAATCATGGATGCGGTCGAGTCTTGTGGGGAAAAGTGTGCAACCTCTGCAGAGTGTATAAACTAATCATGGTTAGCCGTGTCCCCGATTATGGACATCTTGAGTATCTAGAAGTGGATATTATTGTTGATCTCATCACTCTTTAATTAATGAATTGGGTTTAATGATGATACTAGATAAATGTTGGGATTTGAGTTGGAGGAACCTTCTCAAATATTGGTTTAACTTTGTAGTAAAAAAATTATTCCTTTGTTGTAGGGAAAAAATTAGCTTTATGCAAAACATTAACCCTAAAGCCTCCACCAGCCAAATATGCATGTAGATATAATTATTGCATTCAATGTCTTTACAGTGTAACTCTGCCTGCATATTCCATGTGCTGACCTACACGGCTGCAACGTCTCATGCTGCAGACGTTACCGACGAAGAATAAGGTGCGATAGGTCATTGTCATGCACTCAGCTATGCCGTTGGAGTTGATGGACTCATTTATCTTCGAAGCTTCCGCAGTTATTTAGTTTAGATGGCCTTCAGCCATTTTATTTTATGTAATAGATACTCTTTATGAGGATCTGATGTAATAAGTGTGTGATTGAACTCTGCTATAATTCCTCAAGTATTGTGTGTGTCAGCATACCGATCCAGGGATGACACTTAAACATAGAGACTTCGGTCGATTGGGATCGTGGTCGCTATAATGGCACTTTTCTTGGGTTATGAATTTAGTTCTATTATGATGGGTATTCAAGAGGTTATAACAAAAACTTTCATGAAGATCACTAAACATATGAGAAATTTGATTCCTTGCATTTGTTTTGAGATATAAAGATGGTGACGTTAGAGTCATGCTAGTAGTAAATTTTGGAATAGTAAAAATATTTGTGTAAAAGTTTCTGATTCCCAAAGCATACATGTATGGTCACAGGTTATGCTATGAAATTGGAGCATGATTTATTATGGATTGTATTCCTTTGCGTCAAGGTCGGGGGCACGCGATGTTAACTCCTACCAACCTCCCCCCAGCAACATGCGTAGTAGTACTTTGCTTCGAGGGCTAATAAACTTTTGCAATAAGTTTGTGAGTTCTTGACTAATGTCGAGTCGATGGATTATACGCACTCTTACCTTTCCGCATTTTGCTAGCCTCTTCGGTGCCGTGCATTGCCCCTTCTCACCTTGAGTTGTGGTGCAAACTTTGCCGGTGCATCCAAACCCCATGATATGATACGCTCTATCACACATAAGTCTCCTTATATATTCCTCAAAACAGCCACCATACCTACCTATTATGGCATTTCCATAGGCATTCTGAGATATATTACCATGCAACTTCCATCGTTCCGTTTTATTATGACATATATCATCATTATCATATTCCTTAACATGCTCATATAGTTGACATAGTATTTATGGCTTGGCCACCGTTCATATTTTTCATACATGTCACGCTAGATCATTGCACATCCCGGTACATGATGCGGCTTGAAAATGCGTCGGTATTTCCCCAAAGGGGAAGGGATGATGCAGTACAGTTGCAGTAGGTGTTTCCCTCAGTTATGAAACCAAGGTAGCAATCCAGTAGGAGGACCAAGCAACACTATGTAAATGGTACCTGCACACAAAGAACAAATACTTGCAACCTGACGCGCAAGAGGGGTTACCAATCCCTCCTCGACAAAAATATAGATTAAATTGTATGAGATTGGATAAATAGATCTGAATAAAACATGAAATAAAAGATACAAATATAAAGTGCAACAAAGTATTTTTGGGTTTTTGGAATAATAGATCTGAAAACAAAAGCGGTGAAAAATAGATCTGAAAGTAATATAATAAAACATAGACCCGGGGCCATAGATTTTACTAGTGGCTTCTCTCGAGAAAATAGCACACGGTGGGTAAACAAATTACTTTTGGGAAATTGATAGAAGAACAAATAATAATGACGATATCCAAGGCAATGATCAATATATAGGAATCACGTCCAAGATTAGCAGACCGAAACAATACTGCATCTACTACTATTACTCCACACATGGACCGCTATCCAGCATGCATCTAGTGTATTGAGTTCATGAAGAAACGGAGTAAGGCAATAAGAACAATGACATGATGTAGATAAGAACTATTCATGTAGGAATAGACCCCCATCTTGTTATCCTTAATAGGAACGGTACATACGTGCCTCACTACCCCTTCTGTCACTGGGTGAGGACACCATAATATCAAACCCATCACAAAGCACCTCTTCCCATTGCAAGAAAAATCGATCTAGTTGTCATAAATAAACCAAAGATTCCAAGAAGAAATACGAGGCCATAAATAATCATGCATATAAGAGATCAAAGAAGACTCAAATAATATTCATGGATATAGATCTGATCATAAACTAGAACTTCATCGGATCCCAACAAACACACCGCAAAAAGTCATTACATCAAATAGATCTCCAAGAGACTATTGTATTGAGAATCAGAAAGAGAGAAGAAGCCATCTAGCTACTGCCTACGGACCCGTTGGTCTATGGTGAACTACTCACACATCATCGGAGAGGCACCAATGAGGATGATGAACCCCTCCGTGATTGTGTTAGATTGGAACTCGTGGTTCTAGAACTTGCGGCGGCTAGAATTGCGTTTCGTCGACTTTCTAGGGTTTCTGGAATATTTGGGTATTTATAGAGACAAGAGGCGATGCAGGAGACCCCCGTCGGCCCAAAACCCATCAGGGCATGTCAGGGGCCTCTGCCGCGCCTTGGTGTCTTGTGGGCCCACGGGCCTCCCCCTCGGTGCTTCCTTGGCTCCCAAGTTGTCTTCTGGTCCAAAAAAATCTCCAAAAAGTTTTGCTGCATTTGGACTCTGTTCGATAGGGATATTCTACGAAGTAAAAAACAAGCAAAAAACAACAACTGGCAGTGGGCACTATGTCAATAGGTTAGTCCCAAAAATGATATAAAGTTGGTATGTAAAACATCCGAGAATGATAATATAATAGCATGGAACAATAAAAGAATTATAGATACGTTGGAGACGTATCAGCATTCCCAAGCTTAATTCATGCTCGTCGTCGAGTAGGTAAATGATAAAAGCTGAATTTTTTATGTGGAATGCTGCCTAACATGTTCATCACATATTCTTTTCTTTTGTAGCATGGACATTTGGAATTTTAGATGGTTCAAAGCAATAGTCTATATTTGACATGATAACTTCAATACTCAAGCATATCAGCAAGCAACCATGTCTTTCAAAATATCAACACTAAAGAAAGTTATCCCTAGCCCATCATCCTAAATCATTGAACCATTCATGAAACATACTCGAGTATTAGCTACATCCAATGGTCAAGTACGATCGTAGTGCTCCCTAGTTGGTGCTTTATAAGAGGATATGGAGACTCAAGTAAAATAAAAATTGCATAAAGTAAATAGATAGGCACTTCGCAGAGGGAAGTAGATATTTGTAGAGGTGCCAGATCTCAAAGCTTAAATTCAGAGATAAAATATATTGAGAGGCATGATTTTCCCGTCAATGAATACGACCGAGTAATTTCAAAAAGTTTCCATGCTAGATATATCATAGGCGGTTCCCAAACATAAAATAAAGTTTATTCCTTTTTCCATCATTCTTTCACAATCCGTGGCTAGCTGTATCCACGGTGCCTTCCATACCAACACTTTCCAAGGAATTTATTATTTCACAACATAAAGTAAATTTCTTTTTCATTTCGGGACTGGGCATCCCTATTACCGCCACACTCTCATACAATGACAAGTGAATGAACGCTCATATTGAGAGTAACACATCTAGCATGGAAATATTGGCCACCCCCTGCCGCTTCATGATCGGTACAGGCACGCAAAAAGGAAATTCATTTTGAAAATTAGAGTTGGCACATACAAATTTACTTAGAACGACACGAAAATACCGCATATAGGTAGGTATGGTGGAATCTTATGGCAAAACTTGGTTTTAGGATTTTAGATGTACAAGTAGTATTTCTACTTAGTACAAGTGGAGGCTAGCAAAAAGATTGAGAAGCAATCAACCAAGAAACAAAAATTCTCATAAGTGAGCATTAAGCATAACTAACACCAAATAATGCACCATAAGTAGGATGTTATTTTATTGCATAACTATAGACTTTCACGCTTGCATAGCAAATCACAAACCTTAACACCACTAGAGCATAACTACTCACCAACATGACTCATATATTACTATCATCATATCTCAAAACTATTACAAAGAATTAAGTTTAGTTTGTCCAATGAACTTCATGAAAGTTTTTAGTATATCCCTCTTGAATATCTATCACTTTGGGACTAATTTCATATATTGCAATTGCTTTTGACAGGCTCAAACAAATTTAAGTGAAGAACATGAGCATACAAATTTTCATCTCTCAAAATAATATAAGTGAAGCATGAGAGAATTTCTTCAAAAATTAACTAACTCTAAAATTGATCTAAGTGAAGGATGAGAGTATATTTCTTCAAAAATCAAAGCATACCGTGCTCAAAGAAAAAGATATAAGTGAAGCACTAGAACAATTCTGTGGCTCAAAAAAATTAAGTGAAGCATAAAGAGGAATTCTAACAAATCATAGAATAATTTTGGCTCTCTCAAATAGGTGTGTCCAGCAAGGATACTTATGACAAACTAAAAAGCAAAACAAGCAAAGACTCATATAATACAAGGGACTCCAAGAAAAACTCATGATATGTGACGAATAAAAATATAGCTCCAAGTAAAATTACCGATGGTCGTTAGAAGAAAGAGGGAGCCTTCCGAGGCATCCCCAAGCTTAGTTGCTTGGTTCTCCTTGAATATTAACTTGGGGTGCCACCGGCATCCCCAAGCTTAGGCTCTTTTCACTCCTTATTCTTTCATCCATCATGATCTCACCCAAAACTTGAAAACTTCAATCACACAAAACTTAATAAAACCTTCATGAGATCTGTTAGTATAATAAAGAAAATCACCACTCTAAGTACTGTTGCAAACCCATTCATATTTTATTATTGCATTATACCTACTGTATTCCAACTTTACCATGCCTTATAACCCCCCCCCCCCGATACAATCCATAGATTCATCAAAATAAGCACACAATACAACGAAAACAAAATCTGTCAAAAACAAAATTGTCTGTAGTATGAAAATTTACCATACTTCCGTAACTCAAAAAATTCTAAAAAACTAGGACAATGTAGGCAATTTGTACAATAGTATGGTGTAAAAAATTCATAGCAAAACACCTTTATTTTGATTTTTTAAAATTCTGCCACTCGGCGCTAAAGTTTCTGTTTTTCAAGAAGATCAAATAAACTATCACAAAACATGATCCCAAAGGCTTTACTTGCCACAAACACTATTAAAACATAAAAACACAATCATAACAGTAGCATAGTTTTGCAAACACTCAAGAACAGAAATAAAAAGGCAAAATAAAATTTATTGGGTTGCCTCCCAACAAGCGATATCGTTTTATGCCCCTAGCTAGGCATAATGCATAGATTCAAGTATTGTCATCTTTAGTTTTTGATCCATAAGATGACAACATGATTGATTCATATGTTGGCTTAATTCTTGTTCTAGGGAAGTTTTCCATGCCCTTCCTTAGTGGAAATTGAAATTTAATATCACCCTCTTTCATATCAATCACGGCACCTATTGTGCGTAAAATCCGTCTACCAAGTATGATAGGACAATACGGATTGCAATCAATAGCAAGAACAATAAAGTCTATGGGCACATAATTCCTATTTGCAACAATAACAACATTAGTAGTTCTTCCTAGAGGCTTTTTAATAGTAGAATCCGCCAAGTGAAAATTAAGAGAACATTCTTCAATATTGGTAAGACCAAGCACATCACAAAGAGATTTCGGAATTGTGGAAACACTAGCACCAAAATCACATAAAGCAAAGCACTCATAATTGTTGATCTTGAATTTAATGGTAGGTTCCCATTCATCATGTAATTTTCTAGGAACTGAAATCTCTAACTCAATTTTTTCTTCTAAAGCTTTCATCATGACATCAACAATATGTTTAGTAAAAGCTTTATTTTGTTCATAACCATGGGGTGAATTTATCATGGATTGTGACAAAGAAATACTTTCAATCAAAGAGAAACTATAATAATTTAAGTCTTTGTAATACAAAAGAGTGGGCACATCACTAGATAAAGTTTTGACCTCTCCAAACTCACTTTTATCAATTTTTTCATCAAGATTTTCACCCTCTGAATCATGGGGACTCCTTCTAGCTAAAGTTGACTCTTCTTCAGTCCTTTATCATCAATTTTAATCTTACTAAACAAGTAATCAATAGAAGAAATACCAATCACTTTAAGATCTACATCGTTTTTATCCTCTAGAGAAATTGGCTTAGAAGCCATTTGATTTATTAGTGTAGCTTGAGCATCGGATATTTTGCCCAACACATTTTTAGCACGAGAATACTTGGATTAGAGATGAGAAACTTCTCTGCTAATATCACCAGGTTGTTTTGTTGTAGTATCTAGCATAGTAGAGTGTTCTTTAAGCTCCTTAGTAAAGTACTTATTATGCTCAAATTGTGTAGTCATATATTCCTTGGTACTTTTCTCAATCCCAAGCAAAAAAATGTGGTAAGGAACACCATAATACTTTCTTTGAGGCATCGTGAACATGCAAGCAAGATTGCAAGCAAAGAAGAGATCTGACGAGAGAAAACGCGAACAAAAAGAGGGCGAATAAAAGGGCAAAACAAAATTGTGAAGTAGGGGAGATGAAAACGAGAAGAAAATGGCAAATAATGTAAATTGCAAGGAGATGAGATTTGTGATTAGGAACCTGATAGATGTTGATGATGTCTCCCCGGCAACGGTGCTAGAAATTGGCAAGTTGATGGGAGACTACCTTAACTTGATCCTCCCCGGGAATGGTGCCAGAAATTTGCAAGTTCACGGGAGACTACCTTCATTTGATCCTCCTCGTCAACGGCGCCAAAAATTCCTTTTGATGTGGCTTGAAATTGCATCGGTATTTCCCCAAAGAGGAAGGGATGATGCAGTACTACTACAGTACGTATTTCCCTCTGTTATGAAACCAAGGTATCAATCCAGTAGGAGGACCAAGCAACACTATGTAAATGGTACCTGCACACAAAGAACAAATACTTGCAACCCGACGCGCAAGAGGGGTTGTCAATCCCTCCTCAGTAAAAAGATAGATTAAATTGTATGAGATTGAATACATAGATCTGAACAAAACACAAAACAAAAGATACAAATAAAAAGTGCAACAAAGTATATTTCTGTTTTTCGAATAATAGATCTGAAAACAAAAGTGGTGAAAAATAGATCTAAAAGCAATATAATAAAAGATAGACCCGGGGGTCGTAGATTTCACTAGTGGCTTCTCTCGATAAAATAGCACGCTGTGGGTAAACAAATTACTGTTGGGCTATTGATAGAGGAACAAATAATTATGATGATATCCAAGGCAATGATCAATATATAGGCATCACGACCAAGATTAGTAGACCGAAACGATTTTGCATCTACTACTATTACTCCACACATCGGCCGCTATCCAGCATGCATCTAGTGTATTAAGTTTATGTAGAGACGGAGTAATGCAATAAGAATGATGACAAGATGTAGATAAGATCTATTCATGTAGGAATAGACCCCATCTTGGTATCCTTAATAGGAATGATACATACGTGCCTTGCTACCCCTTCTCTCAGTGGGTGAGGACACCGTAAGATAAAACCCACCACAAAGCACCTCTTCCCATTGCAAGAAAAATCGATCTAGTTGGCCTAATTAAAACCAAAGATTGGAAAAAGAAATATGAGGCTATAAATAATCATGCATATAAGAGATCAAAGAAGACTCAAATAATATTCATGGATATAGATCTGATCATAAACTCGAACTTCATCGGATCCCAACAAACACACCGCAAAATGTAATTACATCAAATAGATCTCCAAGAGACCATTGTATTGAGAATCAAAAAGACAGAAGAAGCCATCTAGCTACTGCCTACGGACCCGTATGTCTATGGTGAACTACTCACGCACCATTGGAGAGGCACAATGAGGATGATGAAGCCCTCTATGATCGTGTTAGATTGGATCTCATGGTTCTAGAACTTGCGGCGGCTAGAATTGTGTTTCGTCGACTCTCCTAGGGTTTCTGGAATATTTGGGTATTTATAGAGCGAAGAGGCGGTGCAGGAGACCCCTGTGGGCCTCATAACCCATCAGGACGCGCCAGGGGCCTCTAGCGCACCCTGGTGTCTTGTGGGCCCCACGGACCTCCCTCCATGTGCTTCCTTGGCTCCCAAGTTATCTTCTGGTCCAAAAAAATCTCAAAAAAGTTTCACTGTGTTTGGACTCCATTTGATAGGGATATGTTGCGAACTAGAAAACAAGCAAAAAACAACAACTGGCACTAGGCACTATGTCAATAGGTTAGTCCCAAAAAATGATATAAATTTGCTATAAAATGATTGTAAAACATCCAAGAATGATAATATAACATCATGGAACAATAAAAAATTATAGATATGTTGGAGACGTGTCAGTACACCGCTGGAGGCATTCATATAGAGTCATAGTTTTGTTCTAGTAGTATTGAGTTGTAAGTAAATAAAATTGTAATGGCTATCATTATTAGACCATTGTCCTATGTGAGAAAAGGATGATGGAGACTATGATGCTCCCACAAGTCGGGATGAGACTCTTGACAAAAAAAAGAAAAAACAGAGGCCAAATGAGCCCAAGAAAAAAGAGGTCGAGGTGCCCCACAAAAAATGAGAGAAAAAGGGAGAAGGGACAATGTTACTATCCTTTTCCACAATTGTGCTTCAAAGTAGCACCATGTTCTTCATGATAGAGAGTCTCCTATTTTGTCACTTTTCATATATTACTAGTGGGCACTTTTCATTATAGAACTTGGCTTGTATATTCCAATGATGGGCTTCCTCAAATGCCCTAGGTCTTCATGAGCATGCAGTTGGATGCATACCCACTTAGTTTTCTTTTGATCTTTCATACACTTATAGCTCTAGTGCATCCGTTGCATGGCAATCCCTACTCCTCAGATTAATATCAATTGATGGGCATCTCTAGAGTTGATTAGCCTCGTCGATGTGAGACTTTCTTATTTTTTGTCTTCTCCACACAACCTCCAACATCATATTCTATTCAACCCATAGTGTTATATCCATGGCACACCCTCATGTATTGCGTGAGAGTTAAAAAAGTTGAAGCGCGTTAAAAAGTATGAAACAATCGCTTGGCTAACATCGGCGTTGTACATTATAAATACTTTGTGCTAAGAAGATGGAGCATGACAAGACTATATGATTTTGCAGGGATAACTTTCTTTAGCCATGATATTTCAAAAAAATGATTGCTTTTTAGTATGCTTGAAGTATTATTGTTTTTATGTCAATATTAATCTTTTGTTTTGAATCTTCTCGATCTGAATATTCATGCCACATAAAGAAAGATTACATGATAAACATGTTAGGTAGCATTCCACATCAAAAATTCTGTTTTTGTCATTACCTACTCGAGGACGACCAGGAATTAAGCTTGGGGATACTTGATACATCTCCAACATATCTATAATTTTTTATTGTTCCATGCTATTATATTATCAATCTTGGATGTTTTATATGCATTATTATGCTATTTTCTATCATTTTTTGCGACTAACCTATTAACCAACTGCCCAGTGTCAGTTGCTGTTTTCCCTTGTTTTAGTCTTTACAGAAAATCAATACCAAACAAAGTCCAAATGGAACAAAACCTTTTGACGATTTTTCTTGGACCACAAGACACCCAGGAAGCTTTGTGAGGAGGCCATAAGAGCCACGAGATGGCCACAAGCTCGGAGGGCGCGCCCTATGGGGGAGCGCACCCCCCAAGCTTGTGGGCCCCCCGTGGCACTTCCAACCCTAATTTTTCTTCTATAAATACCCAAATATTCGTTGTAGACTAGAGGGCACACCAAAAATACTTTTCCGCCACCATAAGCTTCTGTCCTCATGAGATCCCATCTCAGGGCCTTTTCTGGTACTCCGTCAGAGGGGGATTCGATCATGGAGGGCTTCTACATCAACCTTGCTACCCTTGCGATGATGTGTGAGTAGTTTACCACAGACCTAGGGGTCCATAGCTAGTAGTTAGATGGCTTATTATCTCTCTTTGATCTTCAATACAATGTTCTCCTCGATGCTCTTGGAGATCTATTCGATGTAATCTTCTTTTGCGGTACATTTATTGAGATCCAATGAGTTGTGGGTTTATGATAAGATTATCTATGAATATTATTTGAGTCTTCTCTGAACTCTTTTATGCATTATTTATATAACTTTGTATTTCTCTTCGATCTATTGATTTAGTTTGGCAAACTAGATTTATTTTTCTTGCAATGGGAGAGGTGCTTTATAATGGGTTCAATCTTGCGGTACTCAATCCTAATGACAAAAAGGGACATGACACGTATTTGAATTGTTGCCATTGAGGATAAAAAGATGGGGTTCATTCATATTGATTGGATCTATCCTTCTACATCATGTCTTCTTTCTTAAGGCGTTACTCCGTTCTTGTCAACTTAGTACACTAGATGCATGATCGATAGCGGTCGATGTGTGGAGTAATAGTAGTAGATGCAAGAAGGAGTCGGTCTACTTGTCTCGGACGTGATGCCTATATACATAATCATTCCCTTGGATATGGTCATAACTATGCGCATGTCTATCAATTGCTTAACAGTAAAAAAAATTACCCACCGTATGCTTTCTTTCAAGAGAGAATCCTCTAGTGAAAACTATGCCCCCCGGGTCTATCTTTTTTCATATTATTTTTAGATCTACAAAACCAAAAACCCAAAAATACCTTGCTGCAATTTATTTACCTTTATCTTATTTTTCACTTTTACTTATCTTTTATATCTATCATTATCAGATCTCATCCTTGCAAGTAACCGTGAAGGGATTGACAACCCCTTTATCACGTTGGGTGCAAGTATTTGTTTGTTTGTGTAGGTGCAATTATTTGAGACTTGTGTGTTCCTCCTACTGGATTGATACCTTGGTTCTCAACTGATGGAAATACTTATCTCTACTTTGTTGCATCACCCTTTCCTCCTTGTCGGTGTACTAGAGTAGGGGTACCCTAGTATCCCGGACTTGTGCACGGGCAGTCGCAGCACCCCGCGGCAAGGCTTGCCGGGCGACCGCCAAGGTCCTCTGTGTTTCCTTTGGAGCCATTCAAGAACAAAGTGTTCAAGACAAGGAGACAAGACCCCGGCAAGAGGAGCTTGCCGGGAAGGCCAACCGAGGCATCTCAAGGAACTTGCCGCAACGCGTCACGCGTCCCGGCAAGGCCCGGCGAGCGACAAGCTTCCGGACGCGACAAGACAACGACCGCGGCAAGCCACCACTCTGTACCCGCGCTCCAGCACATCCACCAACGTGTCGCCCTGGGGCCTTTCCAGGCACGCGTGGCAAGAGGCTGTGCAGCCGGCGGTGCGGGGTGGCAAGCGACGCTGACAAGATTAACATCGTGGAAAGCGGTGGCGCCCCTGACGGTCCCTTTTTGCACTGTTTGGGTGACACAGATGGGCATTTAATGCCTTTGTCCCCTGCCGTCAGGGTTAGGTATGATACACTGTACAAGTAGTTGTACCAACCGCAACATTTTTCCATTTTTACCCTTACCTACGTTGCCACCTGTCGGTGACCCCTTGAGCATATAAAAGGAGGCCCATGCGCAACGTAGAGGGGGGCGGAAAGGTTCGAAACCAGAAAACACTCACGCTCCTGAGCAAGAACTCAATACAATCAGACATGCAGCAGTAGGAGTATTATCTCTCCGGAGAGCTCCGAAGCTGGGTAAATCGCTCGTGTGCTTCGCCTCGATCTGCTCTTCGTGCGATCTCCGTCCCCCGCCGAACCGAAAGGGGCTCGGTCCGTCGGTCCCATAGGCGTTCGTTCCCACGACATCTTTGGCGCGCCAGGTAGGGGGCGTCGAGGCCGTGTGAACCTGATCCGGCATTCACGCGAACTAGATCTTCATCATCTTCATCGACATGCCACCGAATGTCGTGGGAAACGAGCACCTATGGGGCAGGGCCCCTTTTCGGTCCGGCAGGGAGCGGAGGGCGCACAAAGAGCGAATCGAGGCGAAGCACGCGAGGGATTTTTATCCAGCTTCGAGCTCTCCGGAGAGATAATACTCCTACTGCTGCTTTGTGGTTGTATTATTTTTCTTGCTCGAGAGCGTGGAAGTGTTCTGGTTTCGAATGAGTCGACCCTCCTCTATGTTGCGCATGGGCCTCCTTTTATAGTTTAAAGGGGTCACCGACAGGTGGCAACGCAGACAGGGGTACAAATGTAAAAAGAGGGGTTGGTACAACTGCCTCTACAGTGCACCTTACCTAACTCTGACGGCAGGGGACAAGAGCATTTAATGCCCGTCCGTGTCGCCCAACAGTGCAGAAAAGCGACCGTTAGGGGCGCCATCGTTCGCCACGATGGACTTCTCGTCATCTCCACTTGCCACCTCGCACCGCTTGGCTGCACAGCTTCCCGCCACGTGCGTCTGGAATGGTCTCAGGGCGACATGTCGACGGGTGCGCTGGAGCATGGGCACAGAGTGGTGGCTTCGCCGCGGCAAGCGCCTTGCCGCGGTCGTTGTCTTGTCGCGCCCAAAAGCTTCTCGCTCGTCGGGTCTTGCCGGGACGTGCAGCGCATCGCGGCAAGTTCCTTGAAGTGCCTGGGTTGGCCTTCCCGGCAAGCTCCTCTTGCCGGGGCCTTGTCCTTCCCGGCAAGCTCCTCTTGCCGGGTTCTTGTCTTCTCAGTTAAAACACTTTGTTCTTGAATGGCATCAATAGGAACTACGGAGGATCTTGGCAGACACCCGGCAAGCCTTGCCGCAGGACGCTGCGACTGCCCGTGCACAAGTTCGGGATACTAAGGTACCCCTACTTTAGTACATCGACAGGAGCCCCTGGGCCTGGGCCACACACGGTGCCGAGCACTGTTGGGCCAGGCCCAAAACAGGGCACGGGCACACGCGGCCTGGGTCCACACCAAATCTAACGCCGTATCCACCGCGCCCTCTCGTAACGGCACGCGTCAAACGCGGCGTCGTGGGAGAGATCGTGGGTGATTCTTTAATCGAAAAAGGCGTAACGTTCACCTCCTCCTCTTTATAAGCAGGGGAAACAGGGGCCGTTCCCCCACCTTCGCCACTTGCGGTTCCTTCCTCAGAAATCTCCGCCGCTCCCCTCCGCTTTCCAAGCCGAAAGAGAGCAGCGCTCCGCCCCCCGTCGCCGCCGTCGCCGCCAACGCCCTCTCTCTCCCCCACCGCCTCCGCCATGGCTCTGAAGACCGGGAAGGGTGCGAAGTCGGCCGAGGCGCTGCTGCTTGAGGCGCTGCGGAAGGAGCAGGCACTCTTCCCCCCTGAGCTCTCCGCGAAGGAGTTGAGAGAGTGGTTCTACCTCTTCTGGTCGACGGAGACGCGGGCGCATCCGCGCACGCAGGTACTCTCTGCCGAAGCTTCTACTTCGAAACGATGTCGAAAAGGATACCCTTTCTTCCCACTGTTCTTCTATTGCGGGCTCTGCCCGCCCTTTTCCGATTTCTTCTGTGATATCATGAATACCTACGGGTTTCATCTCCTTGACTTCACCCCCAACGCCGTTCTGACCATGGCGGTTTTCGCACATCTCTGCGAGAACTTCGTCGGAATCCACCCAAATGTTGCCCTTTTTTGCCACTACTTCATGCCCCGGGCCGAGAAAGGAGAGCCCTTAGCTGGCGGGATCGCCTGGATCTCGAGAGTCGGCATGAAGGAGGTCTATCTGGAGGGGGAGCTCCGTAGCAAATGGGAGGAGTGGAGAGCGGATTGGTGTTGGATTGTTGATGAGAACCCGCAGCCATTCACCAACTTGCGCCAAACCCGAGTAGTGCGAGGCGGCGATTGGAGCGCTCTGGCGGCGGACGATGCCAGACTGAAGATTGCCACCACCCGGATCTTGCGGCTCAGGCTTGCCGGGCTTACTGTAGGGGCTGTTGGCACGGACTTTCTTCGCCGCTGCATCGCCCCTCTGCAGGAGAGGGGGAGACCCGCCTGGCTGTTCGGGGGTCCGGCGGATATCATGAGGCTGCGCCTGGGCCTCAATTTTAATTTCACTATTTTGGAGTTGGATGGGACGCTCAAGGAACTGTTCAAGCATGACCCCAACCATCCCGAGTGGTTCAGGCTGCCGCAGGGCGTCGTCCCATTGTGCAACAACTCCTAGCTCGATCACATCCGCGCAATGATGCCGGAGTGCGACTTGCATGGGATTATCCCAACCTGGCAGGAGCCCGCCGACGATGTCGTGCAGCAATTCTTGGACGACTTGGTGGAGGTGGCGATCCGCGCCGACGAGCATAGGAGCCTCACCCGCGACACCACCGATGACGAGATGCAGCGCATTGCCACCAGGGCGGAAGAGGCGGCGGCGGCCGCCGCCGCGGGCGAGTTCGGGTTTACTGTGGAGGAGGCAGAGGCAGTCGAGGTGGCAAGCCTTGCCGAGCGGGAGGAGCTTGTCGGGGAGGTCGTCGGCGAGGGAGAGCCCGAGGCCGAATCGAGCGAGCCCGCCGAGGGCGCAAGTGGCCAGCCGTCTTCAAGCAACTTGCCGCAAGCGGAGCCCCCAGTGCAGCCCCCAGCTCAACCAAGAAGGCGCCTCCGCAGGACCGGAGACATAGCAGGGCGGCAGACGGGCCAACAACCGCAGTGCCGTGGGACACGCTCCACCGCGACAAGCACCATTGCCGCGGGAGCATCTCATGCCGCACCGGCAACTGGAGCGGGGTCTTCTCGGGCCACCGCTTTTGATCCTGCCGCAGCTCCCGCCAAGCGTCCGAGGGAGCCTACCCCTCCGCCTCGTCGCGCTGAAAGAGTACCGGACTTTGACCTCTCCGCGCTCAGCTCCGACGAGGAGGAAGAAGAGGAGGAGGAGTAAGACTTTCTTTCTGTCGTACTTATATTTCTTCGATTCTTGCTGTTTCTTGTCTTGTATCTGATCTGCTTTCTTCTGAACCTTGTTCCTTTCCAGGACTCTGGCCCAGAGAGCGGCGAAGAGGGCCAAGGTCCCTGTGGTTGTCATCGAGGACGATCCTGCTGTGACAGTAGAGGACGCGTCCGAGACCACCTTGTCGGATCCGGCAACCTCTCCCCGAAGCAGCCCCCAGTGCAGCCCCCAGCGTAAGTTCATAATTTTACTTCCCGCTGTCAGGCGCGCATGGGTGTTCTTTCCTTGTTGATATCTTGATTGTTGGTTTGCTTGTGTAGGAGCAGAACAGGTTCACCAGGAACAAGCAGAGATCGCCCCTGAGGTGCTATCTGCTTCCACTACGCCGCCAAGGGATGACTCACCGGCAAGTGAGCGCTCTCCGGCAAGGGACGGAACCAGTGATCCCCCGGTGGTGGAGCCCATGATTACAGAGCCCAGCACAGGTAATCCTTCTTGTCAGAGAACTTCCCTTGGTTCTTCTTCTTCTGATCTTCTTTTTTGGATATTTGGTTGACTTTTTCTCCCCTTTCCTGTCTTCAGATCCTCCCTCCGCGGAGCCAATGGAGACCGAGGCCACCGGCGAGGAGAACATGCGCGGCAATACTGACGATGCCGTTACTACTGAGGAAGAGGCCGGCGCTGATGATCCCGCCGGCGAAGAGGCCGCCAAGGCTGTTGGCGCAGGAGCTAGCGAGGGGTCCGGCGATCGCACTGACGACCCTGAGGGCGCAGGAGCGCAAGGTGCTACACCGACCGCCGACCCCTCCGCCGCTGATGCAGCGTCGGGCTCCGAAGAGCCCCAGCCCGGCGCCTACTTGAAGGCCGGCGAGGGTGTCTTCATCAAGCTTCCCTGGGCGTCGAGCTCCAGGGCGCCGGTTGAAGGAGAGGCATTTGACGGGGAAGTGCTCGTCTCCGCCGGGTTAACGCTCGTCGACGCGCCAAGCAGCAGCGGCGGCGAGTCTGAGGAGGAGCAGCTGCTCCGGAAGCTGGTGTCGCTCTACCGCGCCCGACAAGCCAAGGTGGAGTCCCGGGAAGCGCTTGTCGCATAGGCGGGAGCAGATATCGAGAAGCGCGCGGAGGAGCTCCGGGAACGCAACCAGGAAGCTCTCCGGGCCATTGCAGAGGAGCGAGCGCAGCTCGTCGAAGTGCGGAAGGCGTTCATCCTTGAGAAGGCTGAAGCCGAGGAGCAACAGCGGCTTGCCGCGGAGGAGCTGTCCACGCGGGAAGGTGATCTGACGCAGCGTAAAGTCAACCTGGACAGCTACGAGGAGGAGCTTGCTGCGCGCGAGCAATCACTTGGCGGGGCCCTCGAGGAAGCGAAGGATGCTGCCGCAGCTGCCGAGGCCGCCAAGAAGGAACTGGAGGTGAATGTGACGCAGCTGGAGGCTGATCTGAAGAGGAAGGATGAAGAGCTTGCCGCGCTCCAGCGCGAGCGTGAGAAGGACGCCCTTGCCCATGGTGAGCTGCAGGGTCGTCTCTATGAGAGGGGCAGGGAGCTGAACGCCGCCAAGGACGCCAATGCCGATCTCGAGCTGAAGCTGGCTACGCTTACTGAGACGCTGGACGGCGCCAAGAAGCGGGAGGAGGACTTGAAGTAGGAGCTCAAGGCCAACGAGGCGCTGCTGATGAGAGCCGCCGAGACCCAGAACACCTTCAGGGATACCGTGGAGCTCTAGACGGAGGGCCTTGTCAACATCGCCGCAGTTATTGACGAGGAGCTGACGCAGCTGGAACTGGAGGGCTTCGGGTACTCCTCCGACGAAAACCTCCAGCCCAACGCCAAGCTCACTCTGTTCTTCAAGGGCGTGGCGACGGCTCTCCAGCAACTCCGGGAAAGGATCCCAAGGCAGCTGGCTGACGAGTCGTGCGCAATCTGCGCCAGAGTCCTGGAGAAGGTGTTGGTGAAGGTGCTCTTCCGCAATCCGGGCCTCAACCTCACCAACGTCCTCAAGAAGCTACCGGCGGATGCTGATCTTGCAGAGCTCAAAGCCCTTGTCGCACCCATTGTGGACAAGGTGAATGAAGTCAGGAGGGTTGATGGTGGCCGCGTAGATTAGGCCGCCCATTTTCTCCTTTTTCTTGCCGCTGTCAGATACGTCACAGGAACAATCTATTAGAGCGCGGCAAGTCATTTTTGTAATATAACTTTTATCTTGGGCAGTATTTGCTATGTTATTTCCTTTACTTGATTCCTTTCTTTGTATGTTTTTACCCTACGCTTTTAGGGAACTTGCCGGCGCAGGCACCCTTGCCGCAAGCGCTGAGTGCGGAACATCAGCAGCCTGCCGGCGGTGCTGCTTCCGGCAAGAAACCTTGTCGCAACTAGTCGCAGCACACTTAAGTCGTTGAGCGGACTCGAAACAAAGTAAGGGCGCAACTAGCTGCGAGTCGGTTCCTCCGCGCACAGGTTTTCCATACAAAGCACGGTCGCTCAAGGAAGATAACTTAAGAAATTTTAAAACTGATTGTGCTCAAACTTTGGCAACTTAGCTTTTTTGTCGTTTTCGTCCCGGCAAGGTGATGCTTTCTTGAACGACGCCTGGTCTACACCATTATCTTCTCCTCCCCCCCGGTGAACTTGTGGGCGAAGGAACCTTCTTTTTGAGGAAAAGAAAGAAGAGAAAATAAAGATATGGAGCCTCAAGGCTCGTTATTGCTTACCGGGGGCAAGTTCTGCACAAAATGTCAGATTATACATGCAAAAAAGAAAAAAGCATGAAATCTGACAAGATGTGCGGAGCATATGATCTTTATTTATGCACGGGATCTGCGCCCGGCTTTGTACAAAGGGTTACATGCAACAGCGGCATGGCTTGTACAAAAGGTGATTGCCGGAACAGGTTCCGGCAACCGCGCCTTATGGGTAAAACTTAAGAAGATGCTCAATGTTCCAGGAGTTGCTCACCGGAAAGCCATCTTTGGCCTCAAGGCGGACAGCGCCAGGCCTAGTGACTCGTTTCACCCGATAAGGGCCTTCCCACTTTGGCGTCAACTTGTTGGAATTCTTGGCGGATTGAACGCGCCGAAGAACAAGGTCGCCTTCCTCGAGACTTCTGGCATTGACTTTGCGGCTATGGTAGCGGCGCAAAGCTTGCTGATATCGAGTAGCTCGTACAGCAGACTGAAGACGATCTTCCTCAAGGAGCAGCACGTCATCTTGTCGCAGCTGATCTTGCTCAAGCTCATCATAAGCGAGCACTCAAGGCGATCCGTATACGAGTTCCGTGGGGAGAACTGCCTCTGCTCCATAGACTAGAGCAAAAGGTGTCTGGCCAGTGGCTCGATTTGGCGTCGTCCTGATCGACCAAAGAACCACTGGCAGCTCCTCGATCCAATTCCTTCCGCACTTGTGCAGCCTGTCGAAAGTCCTGGTCTTGAGCCCGCGCAGCACTTCAGCGTTTGCCCTCTCCGCTTGACCGTTGCTTCTCGGGTGAGCAACAGAAGCGAAGCAGACCTTGGCGCCAAGATCTTGGACGTACTGCATGAAGGTGCGGCTCGTAAATTGTGTGCCATTGTCGGTGATGATCCTGTAAGGGACTCCAAAACAGCAAACAATGGACCTGAAGAACTTGACTGCTGACTGTGCTGTCACCTTCCTCACTGCTTCCACTTCCGGCCACTTTGTGAACTTGTCGATTGTCATGTACAAGTACTCAAAGCCCCCGACAGCTCGGGGAAAGGGGCCGAGGATGTCGAGCCCCCAGACCGAAAATGGCCAGGATAAGGGGATCGTCCGGAGAGCTTGAGCTGGTTGATGTATCTGCTTGGAGTGGAACTAGCACGCTTCACACTTGGTTACTTGTGCAGTTGCATCCTGGAGGGCTGTTGGCCAAAATAAACCTTGCCGGAAAGCTTTCCCGGCAAGTGCTCTTGCGCCAATGTGATGACCACATATGCCTCCATGTATCTCCGCCAACAGCTTCTGTCCATCTTCCCGGGGAATGCACTTTAATTTCACTCCGTTGAATCTCCTTCTGTACAATATGTCGTCGACAAACTGGTACATACTTGATTGCCGGGCTACTCTCTCCGCTTCTTCTTGCTCTTCGGGAAGTTCTCCTGTTTGAAGGAAACGGACAATCTGCTGCGCCCATGCCGGAGCTTGTGGCTCAACAACAAGGATTAAAGGCACAAATGCTGCTGCGGGAACATCTTCTTCTACGGCAAGAACCTGCGGTTCAGCCGGAGCTTGATGTTCCCCGGCAAGCTTGCCAGAGCAAAATTTATCAGGAGCGTCTGCTTCAACGGAACAAACCTTAGGGTTTGTCGGAGCAGACTGCTCCTCAGCACTCTTGGTGTTGATCTTGGGGACCTTCTTGGCGGCGGCTCCGGGGAGCTCAGCCGGAAAGTAGTCACCGGAAATCAACTTTCTCTTCTTGCTCTGTCCAGTTGATGGTATCACAGATGGTTGAGTCAGCCTGAGCACAAAGATCCCTGGTTCCACAGGTAACTTTAATGCAGCATATTTTGACAGGCCATCGGCAACATCGTTCTGGGCTCTTGGAACATGTTCCATCTGCAGGCCGTCAAAATGTTCTTCCAACTTTCTCACTTCATCAATGTAAGCTTCCATCAACGGACTCTGATAATCTTTGTTTACTTGGCGGACGACAAGCTGTGAGTCACCCCTAACAATAAGCTTCTTGATCCCAAGGTCTGCCGCGATTCTGAGTCCGGCAAGCAAACCTTCATACTCTGCAGTATTGTTTGTCGCTTGCTCCTTGGGAAAGTGCATTTGGACGACGTACTTGAGGTGCTCTCCGGTGGGTGCGACAAGTAACACGCCCGCACCGGCGCCTTGCAGCGAGAAGGCACCATCAAAGTACATGATCCATTCTTTGCTTGCTTCCTTGACGGGGATGCTCGTCTCTGGAGTTTCTTCATCAGGTGTTGGCGTCCATTCTGCTATAAATTCTACCAATGCTCGGCTCTGGATAGTTGAAGTACTCTCAAACTTGAGGCCAAAGCTTGACAATTCCAGTGCCCACTCGACAATCCTGCCTGTTGCTTCTGGATTCTGCAATATCCTCTTCAACGGAAAGCGAGTGACAACTGTGATCTCATGTGCTTGAAAGTAATGGCGCAGCTTTCTCGAGGCCATGAGAAGGCCGAAAAGTAATTTCTGCACACCAGAGTACCTTGATCTAGCCCCCTGCAGAAGGGAACTGACAAAGTAAACTGGGCGCTGCACCATTTTCTTCTGCTTCTCTTCTTGTGGCTGCACAGATCCATCCTTGTTGGGACCAGAGCTTGTCGGGGAAGCCCCCTGTTTGTCGCTGGATGCACTTGCCGTGGCCGCTGGCTCATCATCTGCCTCCCTTTCCGCTACTAACGCAGCACTAACCACTTGATTGGTTGCCGCTAGATACAGCAACAACTTATCTTGCGGCTTAGGTGCGACAAGTATTGGAGTGGAGGACAGGTATCTCTTCAAGTCCTGCAGTGCAGCCTCCGCTTCTGGAGTCCATTTCATTGGACCTGCCTTTTTCAAAATTTTGAAAAATGGCAGGGCGCGCTCAGCAGACTTAGAGATGAACCTGCTGAGAGCAGCCACGCAGCAGGCAAGCCTTCGCACATCCTTGACGCACTTCGGTGCTTCGATCTGCTCAATGGCCTTGATCTTGTCGGGATTAGCTTCAATCCCCCACTGAGACACAAAGAACCCGAGAAGCTTGCCGGAAGGGACTCCAAACACGCACTTCTCGGGGTTGAGTTCGAGATTGATCTTGCGCAGATTTGCAAAGGTCTCGTCCAAATCCTGAATCAGAGTTGCTCTGTCTTTGCTCTTGACCACTATGTCATCCATGTACGCCTCTACATTTTTGTGCAACTGTGGCTCAAAAGCTTCGTGAACTACCCTTGCAAATGTTGAACCAGCATTCTTTAGTCCGAAAGGCATCCGTACAAAGCAGTACGTGCCACATGGAGTAATGAATGCGGTTTTCTCCTCATCCTCTTCTGCCATGAAGATCTGATGATATCCTGAATATGCATCAAGAAATGAAAGCAAATCACATCCTGCCGTGGAGTCAACAATCTTGTCAATGCGCGGCAAGGGAAATGGATCCTTGGGACAAGCTTTATTAACATCAGTGAAGTCTATACAAAGCCTCCATTTTCCGTTCGCCTTGCGCACGACTACAGGATTGGCCAGCCATGTTGGATGGAGCACTCCTCTGACCAGGCCTGCTGCTTCCAACATCTTGATCTCTTCTGCAATGAATTCTTGGCGCTCCACTGCTTGTTTTCTGACTTTCTGCTTGACGGGCCGCGTGTGAGGACAGACGGCAAGGTGGTGCTCAATTACTTTCCTGGGAACACCGGGGATGTCAGATGGTTGCCATGCAAGCACATCAACATTCGCCCGCAGGAAAGCAACGAGTGCGCTTTCCTATTTAGGATCAAGCGTGGCACTGATGGTGAAGGTACCACCAGTGCCTTCCTCCTTGGCGACCACTTTCTTGGTCTCTGGCGGAGCTGCCTTCGCCTTCTTACACTTGCCAGTGGAGCTCGATGGTGCGTCCTTGACGGTAGCGCAGCACTCCGAAGAGGTGCGCTTGCCGGAGTGGGCATCAGAGCTCTTGTCGGACTTGGTCTTCTTCTTCCCCCCGGGAGCTTCAGCGGCAAGTGGCTTGTGATCTGCTGCGGCTGCTGCTTCCCGGTAGATCTTGTCGGCACAGATAAGGGCATCCTTCTTGTTGCCAGGGACAGAGATGACACTTATCGGACCTGGCATCTTGAGCACGTTGTAGGCATAGTGAGAGGCTGCCATGAACTTGGCGAGCGCTGGACGACCGAGTATCCCATTGTAGGGCAATGGGAAATCAGCAACGTCGAAAGTGACTTTCTCTGTTCTGAAGTTCAGCTCGCTGCCAAATGTCACTGGCAACGTGATCTTCCCCTTCGGCTTGCTCCTTCCCAGGTTGATTCCTTGGAAAGTGCCGGTCTCTTCGAGCTCGCTGTCGGGGATCTGGGAGTTTCTTGAGTACTGTTGAGGAGATCAGGTTCAAGCCGGCCCCGCTGTCAACTAGCATCTTTGTGACCTTGAGGTTGCGGATAGTTGGTGAAACCAACATCGGCAAGCACCCGACCGCAGTTATGCGATCAGGGTGGTCCTCAACGTCAAAGATGATAGGCGTGCTGGACCACTTTAGAGGCTTGCATGACTCAACTGGTGGTTCAGCTGCATTAACTTCCCGCACCCACTGTTTGAGCTAGCGGTGTGAAGTATGCAGAGAAGCACCGCCGTCAACGCATAAAACCTCTGTGGCTTTCCGAAACTCCTGCTCGTCGGCCTCATCATCTTCCATATCCTCATCTTCATCTTCATCTTCATCCTTGTCGCGGCTGCAGGGAGGCCTGTCTCCTTGCCGCTGCTTGGCCTTGCCGCGGCGTCCTCCCCGGCCGGGACGCTTCTTGCCGGATCCGCCCGTACCTTCCTGGGCTTTTTCCTTGTCGCGTCGCTCGTACTCAGCCTTTTGCAGCTCAACGAGCTGCTTGACCTTCTTGCAACTTTAGAGATCATGGCCCTTGGTATGGTGAATCTTGCAATACTGCTTGTCGGAGCTGCCCTGCTTGTCGGCGGTCGCCACAGGTTCTGCTTCCTTGGCGCCACCTCCGTTGCCGGACTGCCCGACAGCTGCCACATCTTTGCCTTTCCTTCTTCTATTGTTCCGCCGCCGGTTTTTCTTTGCCGGGGCAGCATCCTCACTGTCAGATCCCCCTGCTCCTGTGTTCTCTCCGGGGAGTTTTCTTCCTTCTTCAGCACATGCACACTTGTCGGCCAGGGCATATAGCTCACTGACGTCTCTAATCTTGCACATCGCAATCTCCTCCCTCATCCTGCGGTTTCGCACGTTCTGATGGAACGCGCTGATAACCACAACAGGGTGGACGTCTGGGATGTTGCGCTGCACCTGGCTGAATCTTTGAATGTACTTGCGCAGGGGCTCTCCTTCCTTCTGGGCGAGCAGATGAAGATCGCTCTCCTGGCCATGGGGCTTGTGGCCGCCTATGAAGGCGCCGACAAACTGATGGCACAGATCTGCCCATGAGGAGATGGAGTTGTTCGGTAAGTGCATGAGCCAAGATCTGATGTTGGGCTTGAGCACCAATGGGAAGTAGTTGGCGAGGATCTTCTCGTCGCGCCCCCCGGCAGCCTGCACCGCGATGGTGTAGATGCTGAGGAACTCCGACGGATGCAACCTGCCATCATACTTCTCTGGTACATCTGGCTTGAAGTTCTTGGTGCTGGGCCACTGGACTTGCCGCAGCTCACGAGTGAACGCAGGGCAACCTACCGCGTACGGCAAGTCGCCTGGTTCCCCTGGCGCATGCATGTCGACAGTGGGCCCAGCGCGCTGATCTGACTGACGCCGTGCTTCTCTTCGACGCTCGATTCGAGTACGAGCGTCCTCTTGCTGTCGTTCTTGAAGAACTTGGCGTTGATCGCGACGAGCTCGTGGATCTGATGACGCCGTGGAGTCGATGTCGTGGTTGATCCGGCGAGTCGGCGATCTTGGCCTTCGGGGCGGGGAGTGCACGGTGGTTGCACCTCCACCGGTCTTGTCGCCATCGGCTCGCGTCCGACAATCTTGCCGCTGCTGCGATGTAGCTGGCTGCCGTGGAGTGTCACCGTTGGCGAAGCCGATGAGGCTCTGTATAGTGGCCCTCCAATCGTCGATCTTGTCCGCTGTTGGAGGGTAGTCCAGGAGCAGTTGAGCTCGGGCCAACGCTTCTTCTGGAGTCTTCAGTGGCGGCGGTTAACGGCGCGAGGAGCGGGATATGCTCGGACTTCCAACTGGGTTGGAAGGAGCAGTACCCCATCCAGGCGACCGTACTTCACTCGTGCCAGCATGCTGGCGTGCATGCTGGTCTTGAACGCCCCGAGATCCACCAGCTTGGCCTTGTTCTAATGCGAGTACGGTGCTTTGAGCACCATGACGCTGTCGACCCCGCGCCTCCTGAGATGGGCGCGGTGCGTGTACGGACGCCGAAGTTTGCGGTGCCTTGTCCTTGGATCTGGTAACGACGTGAGCTCCCTCGTCGGCGCCCGCTCCTCCGCCGGCGTCTACCCCACCGCCCGTTTGCTCCGGTGGCGGTGGGATCAACGCGGACGGAGCAGCCACCTCCGAAGCCTTCTTCTTCGGTGGCATGTCGATGAAGATGATGATGAACTGGCTCGTGTGAACGCCAGATCGGGTTCACACAACCTCGACGCCCCCTCCCTGGCGCGCCAAAGATGTCGTGGGAAACGAACACCTATGGGGCAGGGCCCCTTTTCGGTCCGGTAGGGAGCGGAGGGCGCACGAAGAGCGGATCGAGGCGAAGCACGCGAGGGATTTTTACCCAGCTTCGGAGCTCTCCGGAGAGATAATACTCCTACTGCTGCTTTGTGGTTGTATTATTGTTCTTGCTCGAGAGCGTGGAAGTGTTCTGGTTTCGAATGAGTCGACCCTCCTCTACGTTGCGCATGGGCCTCCTTTTATAGTTTAAAGGGGTCACCGACAGGTGGCAACGCAAACAGGGGTACAAATGTAAAAAGAGGGGTTGGTACAACTGCCTCTACAGTGCACCTTACCTAACTCTGACGGCAGGGGACAAGAGCATTTAATGCCCGTCCGTGTCGCCCAACAATGCAGAAAAGCGACCGTTAGGGGCGCCACCGTTCGCCACGATGGCCTTCTCGTCATCTCCACTTGCCACCTCGCATCGCTTGGCTGCACAGCTTCCCGCCACGTGTGTCTGGAATGGTCTCAGGGCGACATGTCGACGGGTGCGCTGGAGCGTGGGCACAGAGTGGTGGCTTCGCCGCGGCAAGCGCCTTGCCGCGGTCGTTGTCTTGTCGCGCCCAAAAGCTTGTCGCTCGTCGGGTCTTGTCGGGACGCGCGGCGCGTCGCGGCAAGTTCCTTGAAGTGCCTGGGTTGGCCTTCCCGGCAAGCTCCTCTTGCCGGGGCCTTGTCCTTCCCGGCAAGCTCCTCTTGCCGGGGTCTTCTCTTCTCAGTTAAAACACTTTGTTCTTGAATGGCATCAATAGGAACTACGGAGGATCTTGGCGGACACCCAGCAAGCCTTGCCGCGGGACGCTGCGACTGCCCATGCACAAGTTCGGGATACTAAGGTACCCCTACTTTAGTACACCGACACCAAAGAAGAAGGCTTCGGAGGTGGCTGCTCCGTCCACGTCTATCCCACCGCCGCCGGAGCAAACAGGTGGTGGGGTAGACGCCGGCGGAAGAACGGGCGTCGACGAGGGAGCTCTCGGTGCTGCCAGGTCCAAGGACAAAGCTGCACAGACCTCGGCGTCCGTACATGCACCGCGCCCATCTCAGGAGGTGCGGGACCAACAGCGTCATGGTACCCGCGATACCATACGTTCGTTGGACCGAGATCGAGCTGGTGGATCTCGAGATGCTCAAGACCAGCATGCATGCCAACATGCTGGCACGAGCAAGACACGATCGCCTGGACGGGATGCTGCTCCTTCTAACATAGTTAGAAGTCCGAGCATATCCCGCTCCTCGCACCGTTCGCCACTGCCACCCTCCACTCCAGCAGAAGCTCTGGCACGAGCTCAACTGCTCTTGGATTACCCTCCAACGGCGGACAACATCGATGAATGGAGGGCCACCATTCAGAGTCTCATCGGCTTCGCCAACGGCGACACTCCATGGCAGCCGAATGCATCGCAGCCGCGGCAAGATTGCCAGGCACAGGCCGGTGGCGACCAGACTGGTGGGGGTGCAACCACCGTGCACTCTCCACCCCGAAGGCCAAGATCGCCGACTCGCCGGATCAACCTCGACAACGACTCCACCGCATCGTCAGATCCGCGAGCTCGTCACGATCAGCGCCAAGTTCTTCACGAACGACAGCAAGAAGACGCTCGTACTCGCATCGAGCGTCGAAGAGAAGCGCAGCGTCAATCGGACCAGCGCGCTGGGCCCACTGTCAACATGCATGCGCCAGGGGAACTAGGCGACTTGCCGTACGTGGTAGGTTGCCCTGCGTTCACTCGTGAGCTGCGGCAAGTTCAGTGGCCCAGTACGAAGAATTTCAAGCCAGACGTACCAGAGAAGTATGACGGCAAGTCGCATCCGTCGGAGTTCCTCAGCATCTACACCATCGCGGTGCAAGCTGCTGGGGGGCGAGACGACAAGATCCTTGCCAACTACTTCCCGCTGGTGCTCAAGCCCAATGTCAGATCCTGGCTCATGCACTTGCCGGACAACTCCATATCCTCCTCGGCAGATCTATGGCATCAGTTTGTCGGCGCCTTTACAGGCGGCCACAAACCTCATGGCCAAGAGAGCGACCTTCATCTGCTCGCCCAGAAGGAAGGAGAGTCCCTGCGCAAGTACATTCAGAGATTCAGCCGTGTGCAGCACAACATCCCAGATGTCCATCCTGCCGCGATCATCAGCGCGTTCCATCAGAACGTGCGAAACCGCAGGATGCGGGAGGAGATGGCGATGTGCAAGATCAGAGATGTCAGTGAGCTATATGCCCTGGCCGACAAGTGCGCACGTGCTGAGGAAGGGAGGAAACTTCCCGGAGAGAATACTGGAGCAGGAGGATCTGACAGCGAGGATGCTGCCCCGGCAAAGAAAAACCGGCGGCGGAACAACAGGAAAAGGAAAGGCAAAGATGTGCTAGTCGTTGAGTAGTCCGGCAACGGAGGTGGCGCCAAGGAAGCCGAAGCTGTGGCGGTCACCGACAAGCAGGACGACACTAAGCAGTACTGCAAGATCCACCGCACCAAGGGCCATGATGTCCAGAGCTGCAAGAAGGTCAAGCAGCTTGTCGAGCAGCAAAAGGCTGAATACGAGCGACGCGACAAGGAGAAGGCCCAAGAAGGTACTGGAGGATCCGGCAAGAAATGTCCCGGCCGAGGAGGACGCTGCGGCAAGGCCAAGCAGCGGCAAGGAGATAGACCTCCCCGCGGCCGCAACAAGGATGAAGATGACGACGACGATGAAGATATGGATGATGACGAGACCGATGAGCAGGAGTTTTAGAAAGCCATAGAGGTCCTGTGCGTTGACGGCGGTGCTTCTCTGCATACTTCACACCGCCAGCTCAAGCAGTGGGTGCGGGAAGTCAATGCGGCAGAACCACCCGTCGAGTCACGCAAGCCTCTGAAATGGTCCAGGACGCCTATCATCTTTGATATTGAGGACCACCCTGATCGCATAACTGCGGTCGGGTGCTTGCCGATGTTGGTTTCACCAACTATCTGCAACCTCAAGGTCACTAAGGTGCTAGTTGACGGCGGGGCCGGCTTGAACCTGATCTCCTCCGCGGTACTCCAGAAACTCCAGATCCCAGACAGCGAGCTCGAAGAGACCGGCACGTTCCAAGGAATCAACCCGGGAAGGAGCTAGCCGAAGGGAAAGATCACGTTGCCGGTGACATTTGGCAGCGAGTTGAACTTTAGGACTGAGAGGGTCACTTTTGACGTTGCTGACTTTCCATTGCCTTACAATGGGATACTCGGCCGTCCACCACTCGCCAAATTCATGGCAGCCTCTCACTACGCATACAATATGCTGAAGATGCCAGGCCCGATAAGTGTCATCTCTGTCCCTGGCGACAAGAAGGATGCCCTTATCTGCACCGATAAGATCTACCGGGAAGCAGCAGCCGCAGCAGAACGCAAGTCACTTGCCGCTGAAGCTCCCGGGGTAAGAAGAAGACCAAGTTCGGCAAGAGTTCTGATGCCCACTCCGGCAAGCGCACCTCCTCGGAGTGCTGCGCTACGGTCGAGGACGCACCATCGAGCTCCACCGGCAAGTGTAAGAAGACGAAGGCAGCTCCGCCAGAGACCAAGAAGGTGTCCGCCAAGGAGGACGGCACTGGTGGTACCTTCACCATCAGTGCCACTCTCGACCCTAAATAGGAAAGCGCGCTCGTTGCTTTCCTGCGGGCGAACGTCGACGTGTTTGGATGGCAACCGCCTGACATCCCCGGTGTTCCCAGGAAAGTAATCGAGCACCATCTTGCCGTCTGTCCTCATGCGCGCCCATCAACCAGAAGGTCAGGAAGCAAGCAGTGGAGCTCCAAGAGTTCATAGTAGAAGAAATCAAGAAGTTGGAAGCAGCAGGCCTTGTCAGAGGAGTTCTCCATCCTACGTGGTTGGCCAATCCTGTAGTCGTGCGTAAGGCAAACGGGAAATGGAGGCTTTGTATCGACTTTACCGATGTTAATAAAGCTTGTCCCAAAGACCCATTTCCCTTGCCGCGCATTGACCAGATTGTTGACTCCTTGGCTGGATGTGACTTGCTTTCATTTCTTGACGCATACTCAGGATACCATCAGATCTTCATGGCAGAAGAGGATGAGGAGAAGACCGCATTCATCACTCCATGTGGCACATACTGTTTCGTACGGATGCCTTTCGGTTTAAAGAACGCTGGTCCAACATTTGCAAGGGTAGTCCATCACGCTTTTGAGCCACAAATGCACAGAAATGTGGAAGCCTACATGGATGACATAGTGGTCAAGAGCAAGCACAAACCAACTCTGATTCAGGATTTAGATGAAACCTTTGCAAATCTGCGCAAGATCAACCTCAAGCTTAACCCCGAGAAGTGTGTGTTTGGAGTCCCCTCCGGCAAGCTTCTCGGGTTCTTCGTGTCTCAGCGGGGAATTGAAGCCAATCCCGACAAGATCAAGGCCATTGAGCAAATTGAAGCACCAAAGCGCGTCAAGGATGTACGAAGGCTTGACGGTTGCGTGGCGGCTCTCAACAGGTTTATCTCTAAGTCTGCTGAGCGCGCCCTACCATTTTTCAAAATATTGAAAAAGGCAGGTCCAATGAAATGGACTCCGGAAGCGGAGGCTGCGCTGCAGGACTTGAAGAGATACCTGTCCTCCACTCCAACACTTGTCGCACCTAAGCCACAAGAGAAGTTGCTGCTGTATTTAGCGGCAACCAATCAAGTGGTTAGTGCTGCGTTAGTAGCGGAGAGGGAGGCGGATGATGAGCCAGTAACCACAGCAGATGCATCCGGCGACAAGCACGGGGCTTCACCGACAAGCTCTGGTCCCGACAAAGATAGATCTGCGCAGGGGCATAAGGAGATACAGAAGAAAATGGTGCAGCGCCCAGTTTACTTTGTCAGTTCCCTTTTGCAGGGGGGCTAGGTCAAGGTATTCTGGTGTGCAGAAATTGCTTTTCAGCCTTCTCATGGCCTCGAGAAAGCTGCGCCACTACTTCCAAGCACATGAGATCACAGTTGTCACTCGTTTTCCGCTGAAGAGGATACTGCAGAATCCAGAAGCAACAGGCAGGATTGTCGAGTGGGCACTGGAACTGTCAAGCTTTGGCCTCAAATTTGAAAGCACCTCAACTATCCAGAGCAGAGCATTGGCAGAGTTCATAGCAGAATGGACGCCAACACCAGATGAAGAAATTCCAGAAACGAGCATCCCCGTCAAGGAAGCAAGCAAAGAGTGGTTGATGTACTTTGATGGTGCCTTCTCGCTGCAAGGCGCCGGTGCGGGCGTGCTACTTGTGGCACCCACTGGGGAGCACCTCAAGTACGTAGTCCAGATGCACTTTCCCAAGGAGCAAGCAACAAACAATACCGCAGAGTATGAAGGTTTGCTTGCCGGTCTCAGGATCGCGGCAGACCTTGGGATCAAGAAGCTCATTGTCAGGGGTGACTCGCAGCTTGTCGTCCGCCAAGTGAACAAGAATTATCAGAGTCCGTTGATGGAAGCCTACATTGACGAAGTGAGAAAGTTAGAAGAGCACTTTGACGGCCTACAGATGGAACATGTTCCGAGAGCTCAGAACGACATTGCCGATGGCCTGTCAAAGTGCGCTGCACTTAAGTTACCTGTGGAACCAGGGATCTTTGTGCTCAAACTGATTCAACCGTCTGTAATGCCATCAACTGGATAGAGCAAGAAGAGGAAGTTGATTTCTGGTGACTATTTTCCGGCAGAGCTCCCTGAAGCCGCCGCCAAGAAGGTCCCCAAGATCAACACCAAGAGTGCTGAGGAGCAGTCTGCTCCGGCAAGCCCTAGGGTTTGTACCGTTGAAGCAGACGCTCCTGGCAAGTTTTGCCCCATCAAGCTTGCCGGGGAACATCAAGCTCCGGCTGAGCCGCAGGTTCTCGCCGTAGAAGCGGATGTTCCCGCAGCAGCCTATGTGCCTTCAGTCCTTGTTGTCGAGCCGCAAGCTCCAGCATGGGCACAGCAGATTGTCCATTTCCTTCAGACAGGAGAACTTCCCGAAGAGCAAGAAGAAGCGGAATGAGTAGCCCGTCAGTCAAGTATGTACCAGTTTGTCGATAGCACACTGTACAGAAGAAGACTCAACGGTGTGAAATTGAAGTGTATTCACTGGGAAGATGGACAAAAGCTGTTGGCGGAGATACATGGAGGCATATGTGGTCACCACATTGGCGCAAGAGCGCTTGCCGGCAAAGCATTCCGGCAAGGTTTCTTTTCGCCGACAGCCCTCCAGGATGCAACTGCACAAGTAACCAAGTGTGAAGCGTGTCAGTTCCATTCCAAACAGATACACCAGCCAGCTCAAGCTCTCCAGACGATCCCTTTATCCTGGCCATTTTCGGTCTGGGGGCTCGACATCCTCGGCCCCTTTCCCTGAGCTGTCGGGGGCTTTGAGTACTTGTACGTTGCAATCGACAAGTTCACAAAGTGGCCGGAAGTGGAAGCGGTGAGGAAGGTGACAGCACAGTCAGCAGTCAAGTTCTTCAGGTCGATTGTTTGCCGTTTCGGAATCCCTAACAGGATCATCACCGACAACGGCACGAAATTCACGAGCCGCACCTTCATGCAGTACGTCCAAGATCTTGGCGCCAAGGTCTGCTTCGCTTCGGTTGCTCACCCGAGAAGCAACGTTCAAGCGGAGAGGGCAAATGCTGAAGTGCTGCGCGGGCTCAAGACCAGGACTTTCGACAGGCTGCACAAGTGCGGAAAGAACTGGAATGAGGAGCTGCCGGTGGTTCTTTGGTCGATCAGGACGACGCCAAATCGAGTCGCTGGCCAGACACCTTTTGCTCTAGTCTATGGAGCAGAGGCAGTTCTCCCCACGGAACTCGTACACGGGTCGCCTCGAGTGCTCGCTTATGATGAGCTTGAGCAAGAGCAGCTGCGACAAGATGATGCGCTGCTCCTTGAGGAAGACCGTCTTCAGGCTGCTGTACGAGCTGCTCGATACCAGCAAGCTTTGCGCCGCTACCATAGCCGCAAAGTTAATGCCAGAAGTCTCGAGGAAGGCGACCTTGTTCTTCGGCGTGTTCAGTATGCCAAGAATTCCAACAAGTTGACGCCGAAGTGGGACGACCCTTACCGGGTGAAACGAGTCACTAGGCCTGGCGCTGTCCGCCTTCAGACCGAAGATGGCTTTCCGGTGAGCAACTCCTGGAACATTGAGCATCTTCGTAAGTTTTACCCGTAAGGCGCGGTTGCCGGAACCTGTTCCGGCAACCACCTTTTGTACAAGTCTTGCCGCTGTTGCATGTAATCCTTTGTACAAAGCCGGGCGCAGACCCCGTGCATAAATAAAGCTCATGTGCTCCGCACATCTTGTCAATTTCATGCTTTCTATTTTTTGCATGTCTTATCTGACACTTTGTGCAGCACCTACCCCCTGTAAGCAATAACGAGCCGTAAGGCCCCATATCTTTATTTTCTTTTCTTTCTTTTTCTCAAGAAAAGGAAGGTTCCCTCGCCCACAAGTTTGTCGGGGGGAAAGGAGAAGATAATGATGTGGACCAGGCGTCGTTCAAGAAAGTTTCGCCTTGCCGGGACGCAAAAGACAGAAAAGCTAAGTAGCCAAAGTTTGAGCAATCAGTTTAAATTTTTTTTAAGTTATCTTCCTCGAACGACCGTGCTTTGTATGGAAAACCTGTGCGCGGAGGAACCAACTCGTAGCTAGTTGCGCCCTTACTTTGTTTCGAGTCCGCTCAACAACTTAAGTGAGCTGCGACTAGCTGCGACAAGGTTTCTTGTCGGTAGCGGCACCGCCAGCAGGCTGCTGACGTCCCACACTCAGCGCTCGCGGCTAAGGTGCCTGCGCCGGCAAGTTCCCTAAAAGCATAGGGCAAAAACATACAAAGGAAGGAATCAAGTAAACGGAATAACATAGCAATCGATACCCAAAATAAAGTTATATTAAAAGATAGCTTGTCGCAGCTCTAATAGATTGTTCTCGTAACATGTCTAGCAGCGACAAGGAAAGGAGGAAACGGGCGGCTTAATCTACACGGTCGCCATCAACCCTCTTGACCTCGTTCACCTTGTCCACAATGGGTGCGACAAGGGCCTTGAGCGCTTTCAGATCAGCATCCGGAGGCAGCTTCTTGAGGACGTTGGTGAGGTTGAGGCCCGGGTTGCGGAAGGCCACCTTCACCAACACCTTTTGCAGAACTCTCGCACAGATCGTGCGCGACTCGTCGGCCAGCTGCTTTGGGATCCTTTCCAGGAGTTGCTGGAGGGCCGTCGCCACGCCCTTGAAGAACAAAGTGAGCTTGGCGCTGGGCTGGAGGTTCTCATCGGAGGAATACCCGAAATCCTCCATCCCCAGCTGCGCCAGCTCCCCGTCGATGACTGTGGCAATATTCACGAGACCCTCTGTCCAGAGTTCCACAGTCTTCCTAAAAGTGTTTTGCGTTTCGGCGGCCCTCGTCAGCAGCGCTTCGTTGGCCTTGATCTCCTCCTTCAAGGCCACTTCCTGCTCCCTGGCGCCGTCCAGCGTCTTGGTAAAAGTAGCCAGCTTCAACTCAAGATCTGCATTGGAGCCCTTGGCGGCACTAAGCTCCTTACCCTTCTCGACGAGACTACCCTGCAGCTCGCCAAGGGTGTCGGCGTCCTTCTCGCGCTTGCGCTGGAGCGCGGCAAGCTCTTCGCCCCTCGCCTTGAGATCGGCCTCCAGCTGCGCCACCTTCGCCTCCAGCTCCTTCTTGGCGGCCTCGGCAGCCGCGGCAGCATCTTCTGCTTCCTTGAGAGCCCCGCCAAATGTTTGCTCGCGCGCTGCAAGCTCCTCCTCGTGGCTGTCAAGGTTAACCTTTCGCTGCAGCAGCTCGCCTTCCCGCACAAATAGTTCCTCGACGGCAAGCCGCTGTTGCTCTTCGGCTTCAGCCTTCTCGAGGAGGAAGGCTTTCCGTGCCTCGGCGAGTTGCGCCCGCTCCTCTGCCAAGGACCGGAGAGTTTCCTGGTTGCGACTCCGGAGCTCCTCCGCGTGCTTCTCGATATCCACTCCCGCCTTCGCGACAAGCGCTTCTCGGGATTCCAGCTTGGCCTGCCGAGCGCGGTAGAGTGACACCAGTTTCCGCAGCAGCTGCTCCTCCTCAGACTCGCCGCTGCTGCTGCTCGGCGCGTCAACCAGCGTCAGCCCTGCAGAGGCGAGCACTTCTCCATCAAAAGTTTCTCCTTCGACCGGCGCCCTGGAGCTTGACGCCCAGGGGAGCTTGATGAAGACGCCATCGCCGGCCTTCAAATAGGCGCTAGGCTGGGGCTCTTCGGAGCCTGACACTGCGGCAGCAGCGGAGGGATCGGCGGTCGGCGTAGCGCCTTGCGCTACTGCGGCCTCAGGGTCGTCAGTGCGATCACCAGACCCCTTGCCGGCTCCTGCGGCGGCAGCTTTGGCGACCTCTTCGCCGGCGGGCTCATCAGTGCCAGCTCCTTCTTCGGTGGCAGCGGCATCGTCGGTGTTGCTGCGCGCGTTCTCCTCGCCGGTGGCCTCGGTCTCCATTGGCTCCGTGGAAGATGGATCTGACGGCCGGGAAAAGAGAGAAAAAGTCAAGCAACTATCCAAAAAGAAGATCAGAAGAAGAAGAACACAAGGGAAGTTTTCAAGCAAGAAGTGTTACCTATACTGGGATCTGCAGTCATGGGCTCCACCACCGGGGGGTCGCTGGTGCTGTCCCTTGCCGGAGAATCGTCCCTTGCGGGAGAACTGTCCCTTGCCGGAGACTTCTCCCTTGCCGGAGAACGCTCCCTTGCCGGGGAATCCTCCCTTGGCAGTATAGTCGAAGCAGATGGCACGACGGGGGTGGCTTCCGGACGCTCCTGGTGAAGCTGCTCTGCTCCTACACAAATCAAGAATCAGATGTCAGCAAAGGAAGAGCACCCATGCGCGCTCAACAGCGGGAAGTAAACCATATACTTACGCTGGGGGCTGCGCTGGGGAATGATTGCTGGGTCCGGCAAGGTGGTCTCAAGCGCACCCCCTGCTGTCGCGGTGGGTTCGTCCTCGATTACAATCACCGGGACTTTGGCTCTCTTCGCCGCTCTCTGGGCCAGAGTCCTGAAAAGGAACAAAGTTCAGAGTAAAGCAAATCAGATACAAGACAGGAACAGCAAGAATTGAAGAACTACTCTTCTTCTTCCTCGTTGGAGCTGAGCGCGGAGAGGTCGAAGTCCGGCCCACCTTCGGCGCGACGAGGCGGAGGAGTGGGTTCCCTTGACCGCTTGGCGGGGGCAGCGGCAGGAGCAGAAGCGGCGGTCCGGGAGGACCCCGCTCCAGTTGCCGCAGCGGCGTGAGGCGCTCCCGCGGCAACAGTGCTTGTCACAGTGGAGCGTGTCGTGCGGCGCAGCGGCTGTTGGCCCCTTTGCTGCCCTGCTACATCCCCAACCTTGCGGAGGCGCCTTCTTGGTGGAGCTGGGGGCCCTGCTTGCGGCGGGCTATCTGAAGATGAGGAGGAAGAGGAGTCGGACTCCGACGAGCCGCTCGCGCCTTCGCCAGGCTCGCTCGACTCGGCTTCAGGCTCGGCAAGCTCTCCCTCGCCAGCAAGCCCTCCCTCGCCGGCAAGCTCATCTCGATCGGCAAGGCTTGCCGCCTCTGCAGCCTCTGCCTCCTCCACGGTGAATCCAAACTCGCCCGCGGCAGCAGCTGCCGCCGCTTCTTCCGCCCTAGTGGCGATGCGCTGCATCTCCGCATCGGTGGTGTCGCGGGTGAGGCTCTTCTGTTCGTCGGCGCGGACCGCCACTTCTACCAGGCCATCGAAGAACTCCTGCACAACATCGTCCGCAGGCTCTTGCCAAGTTGGCACAATTCCATGCGAATCACACAGTGGCATCATTGCACAGATGCGGTCAAGCGAGGAATTGTTGCACAGTGGAACGACGCCCTTCGGCAACCTGAACCATTCGGGATGTTGGGGGTCATGCTTGAACAGCTCCTTGAGCATCGCATCCAGTTCCAGGACCGTGAAGTTGAAGTTGAGGCCCGGGCGCAGCCTCATGATGTCCGCCGGACCCCTGATTCCCAGGCGGGTCTCCTGCTCTCCTGCAGGGGGGCGATGCGGCGGCGAAGGAAATCTGCACCGACGGCGCCTATAGTGAGCCCGGCAAGCCTGAGGCGTAGGATCCTGGTGATGGCAATCTTCAGCCTATCATCTTCCGGGGCCACGCTGCTCCAATCGTTGCCGCACGCTACTGGGGCTTGCCGCTGGGCAGTAAACCGCTGTGGGTTCTCCTCGACAATCCAGCACCATTCTGCTCTCCACTCCTTCCACTTGCCGTAGAGCTCCCCCTCCAGATATGCTTCCTTCTTGCCGGCTCTCGAGATCCAGGCGATTCCGCCGGATAAGGGCTCCCCTCTCTCAACACGGGGCATAAAGAAGTGGCAGAAAAGAGCGACATTTGGATGGACTCCGACAAAGTTTTCGCAGAGATGTGCGAAAACTGCCATGGTCAGAATGGCGTTGGGGGTGAAGTCAAGGAGGTGAAACCCGTAGGTGTTCATGATATCGCATAAGAATTCAGAGAAAGGCGGGCAGAGCCCGTAGTAGAAGAACAGCGCGAAGAAAGGATACCCATTCGGAGCCCGTTCCAAAGTGGCGGCAGAGAGTACCTTCGTGCGCGGATGCGCTCGCGTCTCTGTTGACCAGAAGAGGCAGTAGTACTCCCTCAGCTCCTTCGCGGCGAGCTGGGGGGGGGGGGGGGGAGGTTGTCCGCTCCCTTCGCAGCGCCGCGAGCCGCTGCGCCTCGGTCGTCTTCACGGCCTTCCTCTTGCCAGTTTTTGGAGCCATGGCGGAGGTGGTGGGGGATATCGACGGTGTTGGTGGTGCTGGTGGCGATGGGGGGCGGAGTGCTGCTCTCTTTCAGAAGGAGGGAGCAGCGGAAGTTTGTGAGATTGGAACAGCAACGGGCAAGATGGGCGAACTGCCCCTGTTTCCCCTGCTTATAAAGAGGGAGGGGACGGACGTTCCGTTTTTCCGAATAAAGAAACCACCCACGATCTCTCCCACGACGCCGCATTCAACGCGTGCCATTAGGGGAGGGCGCGGTGGATACAGAGCACGATACGGCGTAACCCAGGCCGCGCGTGCCCGTGCCCTGTTTTGGGCCTGGCCCAACAGCGCTCGGCACCGTGTGTGGCCCAGGCCCGGGGGCTCCTGTCGGTGTACTAGAGTAGGGGTACCCTAGTGTCCCGGACTTGTGCACGGGCAGTCGCAGCACCCCGCGGCAAGGCTTGCCGGGCGACCGCCAAGGTCCTCCGTGTTTCCTTTGGAGCCATTCAAGAACAAAGTGTTCAAGACAAGGAGACAAGACCCCGGCAAGAGGAGCTTGCCGGGAAGGCCAACCGAGGCATCTCAAGGAACTTGCCGCAACGCGTCACGCGTCCCAGCAAGGCCCGGCGAGCGACAAGCTTCCGGATGCGACAAGACAACGACCGCGGCAAGGCGCTTGCAGTGGCAAGCCACCACTCTGTACCCGCGCTCTAGCACATCCACCAACGTGTCGCCCTGGGGCCTTTCCAGGCACGCGTGGCAAGAGGCTGTGCAGCCGGTGGTGCGGGGTGGCAAGCGACGCTGACAAGATTGCCATCGTGGCAAGCGGTGGCGCCCCTGACGGTCCCTTTTTGCACTGTTTGGGCGACACAAATGGGCATTTAATGCCTTTGTCCCCTGCCGTCAGGGTTAGGTATGATACACTGTACAAGTAGTTGTACCAACCGCAACATATTTCCATTTTTACCCTTACCTACATTGCCACCTGTCGGTGACCCCTTGAGCATATAAAAGGAGGCCCATGCGGAACGTAGAGGGGGGGAAAGGTTTGAAACCAGAAAACACTCACGCTCCCGAGCAAGAACTCAATACAATCAGACATGCAGCAGTAGGAGTATTATCTCTCCGGAGAGCTCCGAAGCTGGGTAAATCACTCATGTGCTTCGCCTTGATCTGCTCTTCGTGCGATCTCCGTCCCCCGCCGAACCGAAAGAGGCTCGGTCCGCCGGTCCCATAGGTGTTCGTTCCCACGACACTCCTTAAGGGAAAAACCAATGCAAGCTCAAGAAGCAGAACCCAACAACTCCACCACGAGCAGCAGGAGAATTTTTGGCGCCGTTACCGGGGAGACATCACCTAACAAATCAGGTACCTGAACACAAACACCTTATTTGCTCGTTTTATTCTTGCCTAATTATGATATCTGTATTGTTGACTCACAAAAAGCAAAAGAAAAAATAAATATATATGGATCTTCTCCACTAGCTTGACTTTTCAAAAATCCTAATTTTGATAAACTAATTGCTAGTGATGAAAATGCTATTGCTATGAGCTCTTTGAAACAAAAGTTGAAGTTGAGTGCACTTCATTACCTTTATGAAGTTTTTCTTGAAAATCATGAACCTAAAAGTTGTTATGAAGTGTTAAAACAAGAATTTTGTAAAGTGATTGACGGTAGTTCCCTGAATGCAAAGCATGACTTCAATGATGTTAGTATGAATTCTATGAATGTCAATTATGTTAATGATATGCAAAGCTACAATATTGGGGATGATGAGTTTGATAAGCATGATATTTTTACCCTCCCTATTAATGAAGAAGTTATAAAAGAGAATTATGATAATATTTATGATTCAAGTGATGAAGATGACACACTTGATATTGCTTTTTATGGTGATACTATGTCCATAGGCACTATTTATGATGATTTTTTATGCCTACTACTCATTATAATGATCATGATTGGGGTGATAATTATGATGCTTCTTTTGACCTTGGAACTTTATTTGAGCCTCATATTGGATCTATTATTGATAATAAAAAATGCAATACTATTGAAAGTGGGTTTGAAGGAGCGTTAACTTTTAAACAGAATCCCACTACCTTGGAGAACTTTCAATCTTATGATTTTTTTGATAAAAGTGGGTTTGGAGAGTTCATGACTTTAGTTGATGTTAATCCCACTATATTGGAAGATTATACTTTTTTTATGCATATCGAGCATGAATAGAATATTTTATATGATGGATATATTGTTGAATTTGATTATGATCCTACATGTAATTATTTCGAGAGAAGCAAACATTGTTATAGAAAAACATGTTACTAAATTACCTCTCATTATGTTGAGATTATTTCTTTCTTCTTTGTTGCGTATGTTCGGTTTTGCTTGCCTTGATAATTTGTTTTATTATATAATGCCTATTCATAGGAAATTGTTTAGACTTAAATGTGCTTGTTACATGCTATATGATGCTCTCTTTCTGCTTCAATTCTTGTCTCTTATGTGAGCTTCATTAAAATCTCAAGCCTATCTTAATGGCTAAAGAAAGAGCTTGTTGGTAGACAACCCAATAGTTATCAATTTTTGTGCCAAGTAAAACCTTCAGGATGATTTGGATGCTTGTCTATTTGGTTTTGTGCAAAAACAGAAACTTTTGCGCCCAGTATATGAATTTTATTTTTGTACTAGAAAGTTAAAAAATTTGGAATTTTTACATAGTACTGCTGTGAGAATTATTTACATTTTCCTAGGTTTTTAGAAATTGTAGAGTTACAGAAGTATGCTAAAAATTACATCATTATATATTGTTCTATTTTTGACAGATTCTGTTTTTATTGCATAGTGTGCTTATTTTAAAGTTTCTACAGATTATATTTGGGGGTATAAGTCGTGAAGTAATAGAATAGAGTAGGTATCATGTGGGAAAATTATTAATATTGTCTTAATAGTACCAAAGTGAATGATTTATAATATCATACTAACCCATCTCACGAGTTCTGTTAATTTTTGCGTGTTAGAAGTTTTGAAGTTTTGGGTGAGATGGCGACGGAAGGAGAATAAGGTGCAGCAAGAGCCAAGCTTGGGGATGCCCAAGGTAACCAAGGTAATATTTAAGGAAGACTCAAGTGTATAAGATTAGGGATGCCCCGGAATGCATCCCCCTTTCGTCTTCAATCTATCGGTAACTTCACTTGGAACTATATTTTTATTCATCACATGCTATGTTTTGCTTGGGGCGTCTTTTGTTTTTATTTTAATTTTGTTTTCTTGTTTCCAAAATCATTATTTCCTAATCACACCTTTTATGAGAGACACACATTCATCTCAAATTTATAAAATGCTCTTTGTTCTTCACTTATGTCTTTTGAGTTGAGGCAACTTCTCATGTTCTTCACTTATATTTGTTTGAGCATGGCGAGATATATTTTATAGAAATTATATGCACTCTCTTGATTCACTTATATACTTCTGAGATTTAAATAGGAAGTCCTAGTTTGCATGAATTGTATGTTTTGTCCAAGAATAATAGGTATATAAAGGTGGTATAATAAAAACTTGCATGTAGACTACTGAAATGTTGGTTTGATTCCTTGCAATAGTTTTGCGATGTTGAGATGGTAATATGTGGGTGTACTAGTGGATTTTCTTGGTGTAGTAGGAATGTTGGCATTAAAGTTTGTGATATTCTATTCACGAAAGTGTTGGTTTTGGCATAGATAGGAAGTTGGAGCATGATGTATCATTGATTGATTTCCTTTGTGTTGCTCGGATCAGGAGCACGCGATGGTTAACTCTGACCAACCTCCTCCCTAGGGGCATGCGGGTTGTGCTTCCCTTTGAGGGCTAATAGGCTTTCACAATAATTATTTGAATTCTTTATGACTAATGTGAGTTTTTGGACTATAAGCACTTCTACCTATCAATATTTTGTTAGCCTCTTCTATATCGTGCATTGCCCGTCTCACCTCAAGACTTGGTGCAAACTTCGCCGGTGCATCCAAATTCTGTGAAATGGTACGCTCTTTCACACATAATCCTTATTATATCCTTCCTGCCACCATACCTACCTATTATGCCAACTTCATAGTCATTCCGAGATATGTTGCCATGCAAATTCCAGCATTACTATTTACATGACTTGAGCATTCATTGTCCTATTGCTTTGCATGATCATAGAGCTAATATGATATTATGGGCAAAGCACCATTCATCACTATTATACATGTTAATCTAGATCATTGCACATCCTGGTACACTGCCAGAGGCATTCATATGTAGTCATATTTTTCAAGTTTATCGAGTTGTAAGTAAATTAAATTGTGATGATCATCGTATTATAGAACGTTACCCCTACCAGTGAGGAAATTAATTGGAGGAGACTTATGATTCCTCAAAAAAAGTGGGGATGAGGTTTCAAAAAATGAAAAAATGGAAAAAAATGAGAGAGGGTTCGCACTACTATCCTTTTTCGACACTTATGCTTCAAAGTAGCACCATGTATTTCATATGAAGATTCTCATGATTTTTCACTTTAATATACTAGTGGGGTTTTTAGGTTATAGAACTTGGCTTGTATATTCTGATGATGAGCTTCCTCAAATGTTCGAGGTCTTCGTGAGCAAGCAAGTTGGATGCACACTAACTTACTTTCATATAGAGAGATTTCATACACTTGTAGCTCTAGTTCGTCTGTTGCATGGCAATCCGGCCCTACTCCTCACATTGACGTCAACTGTAAGGCCTCTCCTTTGCCTATGATCAACCTCACTAATGTGAGACTATCTTACACCTTTCTGTCTTCCCTTATAAACCTCAGTCACCATTATCTTTTCCATCCAAAGTGCTAAGTCCATAGCTCACACTCAAGTATTGCGTGGGACTTAAAAAAGTGAGAAAAAGTATGATTTAATTGCTTGGTTTGGCATCGGGGTGTCCATGATAGATATTTTTGTGTTAGGAAGACCGAGCTCTGCAATGCTTACATGATTAAGTGGGTACGGATAACATTCGTTAGCATTTTTATTTTGGAAGGCAACACTCGTTTACTAGTATTCTTATATATTATCGTTCTGATGTCAAATTGATAGACTATTGCCTTAAATCACTTGCTTCCCAATATTCATACCACAAATGTATTACATGATCAAGAACATCTTAGGTAGCATTTCATATCAAAAATTCTTGTACCTACTCGATGACGAGTAGGAATTAAGCTTGGGGTTGTTGATACGTCTCCAATGTATCTATAATTTTCTATTGTTTTATGCTAATATAGTATCAACTTTGTATGCTTTACGTGCCATTTTATATTATTTTTATGGACTAACCTATTAACTTCATGCCCAGTGCCAGTTCCTATTTTTTTCATGTCTTTTTGTTTCGGAGAAAAATCATACCTACCGAAGTCCAAACATGATGAAACATTACGATGATTTTTTCTGGAACCTAAGAGATCCTAGAAGACCAGAAGACACATGAGTGTTCCACAGGCCCACATGGCGTGCACAGCGGGTAGGCACGCCTAGTAAGGTTGAGCCCCCCCCCACCCTTGATGCTATGTTTGCCCTAATTCTGGCCTATAAATTTCCATATATTCCAAAACCCACGGGGCAAGACCCAAAAAAATTCTTCCGCCACTGCAAGCCTCTATTCTTTTGCGATCCCATCTAGAGGCCTTTTCCGATACTCTGCCTAAGGGGGAAGCCATTGGGGAGGAAATCTTCATCAACCTTGTTGCCTCCATGATGATGTGTGAGTAATTTCTTAAGGACTTACAGGTCCATAGTAGTAGCTAGATGGCTTTCCCTCTCTTTTTGATCTTCAGCACAATGATCTCAATTGACATCAATCCGATGTATCTTTTGTTGTATGTTTGTTGGGGCTTGATGAATTGTGGGTTTATGACCAGAATTATCCATTGAACTAGTTGACTCTCTTGACCTTTATTTGTTGCATAATTTTATACCTTTATATTCCTCTCCAATCTATCTGTCTTCTTTGGCCAAGTAAATTAAGTTATCGTCAATGGGAGAGGTGCTTTGTGGTAGGTTCAATCTTATGGTTGGTCTTGCCGTGTGACAGGATGGGCCGAGGCATGCATTTGTATTATTTCTACTAAGGATAAAATGCCGAGGTTTGATCATATTAATTGGTCTTACTTTGTCTACATTATGTCATCTTGCTTAATGTGTTACTCTATTTATCATGAAATTAATAGTTTGAGAGGCATGCTGGATAGCATTCTTGGGGTGGACTAATAGTAGTAGACGTCAGTAAGTTTAATGGTCTAGTTGTCACAGACATAATGCCTATGTATGGATTACGCCTTGGATGATCATCATAACTATGTGCAATTCTGACAATTTCCCACTAGTAATTTCTTTACCCACCGATGTTATGCTTATGAGGGGAGATGCCTCTAGTGAACCTATGGCTCCCGGGTCCACTCTCAATTGTTATCAAGAAATCCTACAATTCCCTTGTTATTTTATTTTATTTTGTTTTTATACCATTTGTTGCTTATCACCACAAGATTTGATACTTGCAAGTAGAAAGAATAAGGGGAGTGACGACCCCCTTGCCTTTGTTAGGTGCCAGCATTTGCTTTGTGTGTGTGCATGTATTTTTTTTGACCGGGGACTGCAGGGCTTACACCCCATAGCATTTTATTAGAACTTAGAACAGCAGGTACACAGAAAGGTTCCTTAAGAAAAGGAACAAAACAGAAGAAGATAAAAGAAAACTATTTACAATCTAACCTAAAAGAGAAGGAAAATCTAACTATACATGTCACCTCTCAAGGAGGAAGAAAATCAATCCATTTAAGTAGAGCCTCCCTGTGTTTTGACTTGATTCTGTGAGCCAAAAGGGAAATGTCATGGACAAAACCATTTCTCCATTGTCTGAAGGTAGGTCTGATATACCTGAAAGCTTTATCATTCCTGACTTTCCAGATATTCCACCAAGTAAGAAACACCACTTCAGAAAAGAAAGGCTTATTGAACTCCTTCCTAGCATGGCATGCAATCTGAACCATATCCTGATTGTTGGGCCATGAAATCTGCATGTAATTCTAGACTCTCATGCTGAAGTTACACTGAAAAAACAGATGGTTCCTGTCTTCAAGAGTTCCTGTAGGGCAAAGCACACATTCAGGCCTATCATTGATCTTCCACTTCCTGCGCTAAATCATATCCTTGGTGTTTACTCTATCCATAATGACAAGCCAGGCAAACATTTAGATAGTCATAGTACAGCATGACTTCCATATCCAACATAGCAAGGGGTTAGTTGGAATTGGCTCATGGACCAGATCATAATATTTCTTGGCTATGTATCCAGATTTCTTTCCATGTTTCCAATACCAACAATCGTTAGCATTAGCATCCAAGGAGATATCAGACAATATTCAAGAGAGCTGATTTAGCTCCTTGTAGGCCATTTCAGATAATGGAAGAGAGAACATGCTATGAAACTCACCAGTGTCCATTACTTCCAGAACAGAAGAATTCTTTTGTGTGCAAAAAGAGAACAGCCTGGGGAATCTATCCTGAAGTGGAATGCAAGAATTATCCACTTCCCAAGAATCTGACCAGAATAGCAAGGAGTCACCTTTTCCAACGCATACTGAAGACACAGCCCTGAATTTGTCCATTAGCTTACATATGTCCCTCCACCAAAAGGAGCCACACATAGCAGTGTCATGTGGGACTCTCTGATAATAATAAGTGTCCCAGATCAAATGAACCCATGGAACATCAACTTTGTTATAGAACTTATTGAGGAACTTCATCAACAAAGCTTCATTCTGTAGCCCCAGGTTCAGGATGCCAAGCCCACCCTTTAATTTAGGCCTACATATCAGTGGCCAGGAAGCCAGAGAGTTCCCCTTTTCCTGGCCATATTTTCTCCAAAGACACTGTCTTTGTATTCTTTCCAGCTGTTTCAAAATCCCTTGTGGAATAGATAAGCTACAGAGGAAGAATATTGGCAATGAGGAGATAACAGAATTGACCAACTGCAGTCTGCTACCTTGTGGTAGAAACCAAGAGCTAGCAGTCAACCTTCTTTCCATGCAGTCCACAAGTGGCAAAAGGTCCACAATTTTGGGCCTAGTGGTTCCCACTGGCAACCCCAGGTATGTGAATGGCATCACCCCCAGTTGACATCCAAATTGAGCAGCGAGAACATTGGAAAAATTGGTATCCACATTAATTGGGTACATTGAAGATTTGTGGTAATTAATCTGCAAACCAGTTGCAAGAGAAAAAGAGTCTAGAACAGTTTTTAGCACCTCTAACTGAGCAGACTTGCAGAAGGTCAGCAACAAGCACAAAGAGCAAAGGTGAGATAGGATCACCCTGCTTTACCCCACATTTACACTTGAAATGGCTACCTGGAACCCCATTAAGCAGGACTGATGAGGTGGCAGAGGATAATAATTGTTGTATCCAAGAAATCCATCTATTATCAAATCCCTTTGCCACCATTATTTTTATAATTGCCTCATGTTGTATGGAATCAAATGCTTTTTCAAAATCCAACTTGAGCAACATGATTGGCCTTTTTGATTGATTGCACTAATGAATGTACTCAAAAGTCCATGCAATGCAATCCTGAATGGATCTAGATTTGATAAAACCATACTGATTCTTGTGAACACATTTAGTTATTTCATCTTGAAATCTGTTTGCAGCAAGTTCAGTAAGGAACTTCAACCCCACACTTGTCAATCATATTGGCCTAAAATCACAGGCAGTTTCAGGTGACAGCTTTTTGGGGATTAGAGTAATATATGCCTCACTGAGATTCTCTAGTTTAACAGTTCCTGCATGAAACTCATTAACTAGAGAGATAAAGTCAGCAGAAATGATTGGCCAACATTTTTTCATAAAAAGTCCATTAAAATCATCAGGCCCAGGAGCCTTGTCAATTGGCAGCTCCTTGATAACCTGTTCAATCTCCTTGACCTCAAAAGGCTTGGTGAGAACATTCAGTCCCTGTACCCTAGGGATTAGTGAAAGAATGTCATTTCCCATGAAAATTGGTTTCACAGTACCCATTCTTCCTTTGAAAATCTCCAGAAATTCCTTGGCAATAATGTTATGATCAGAAGACACTGATCCATCTGACAACTGCAGAGTGGCAATTGTATTTTTCCTATATCTTTCAGTTGCCATTGCCTGGAAGAATTTTGAGTTTTCCTCACCCACCTTAATATATCTAATAGTGCATCTCTTCTTCCAATATAAGAACTGTAGATGTAGCAGATGATCATGATGTGATTTCACCAATTTTCTGAAATTGGATTCAGGAAAAAATAAAGGCCTGGAGTCTTCCAAATCATCCAGCCAAAAAATCACCCAGTTACATTTCTCAATAAGACCTTTAATATGAGATAAACCCTTCTGCCATTTCTTGAGAGCAAACCTCAAAGACTTCAGTTTATCCATAATAACTGTTGATATGTGAGACTTCTGAGACTGCCTTTGCCAGACTTGCTGAACACACTCCATAAAACCAGGTTGATGGATCCAATAATTCTCAAATCTGAAAATATGAGCTTTTGGGATGCTGGTGCTTATGGAAACCACACAAGGGACATGATCTGATGCAGTTTTTGCTAGAGGATTGACCTGCGTGTTTGGATATTGATCAATCCAACTGGCAGAGGTGAAAAACCAGTCCAACTGTTCAAGAAGTGGGAAATCCTGCATATTAGAACAGGTGAATCTTCTTCCTTTTAAAGGTAGCTCAAGCAGTCCCAAATGCCCAATGATCTCATTAAAAATAAAAATATCGTTGATATCACCCCCAGGAAGATTTCTCTTATCCAGAGATCTTATGAAATTGAAATCCCCAAGCAAAAGCTAGTTTTTCTCAGGTTCCACATTTAAATTATAAAGCCAGCTGACAAATTCATCTCTTAAGGTACCTTGACAGGGTCCATAAACATTAACCAGGTACCAAATATCACCATTATGCATGGACTTAAAACTAATGACAATCCCATAAGGTTTTACTTCCACTAAATCCCCTGAGAAAACATCAGAGCGCCACACAACTAGAATGCCACCGGAAGCTCCCCTAGAAGGAGATTCAATAAACTGATCAAAACCCGCAGGACAAATGCTCTTAATTAAAGCACATGGGCATTCTGATAACTTTGTTTCTTGCAGACAAACAACTACACATTGGCTCTCAAGAACTTTCTGTCGGACCGCACGTTTTCTTGCTTCATAATTAAGTCCACGTACATTCCAACAAAGCACCTTCCAGCTACGCAAGGACATTTGATTCATATGATAACATGGGATAACACATTAAAAACAGTGGGACACCTAGTGCCGCACAACCCATAACACATAGTAGCAAAAGAGCCAAAACATAACCAGAGTGCCAAGTTTCAGAGATAACATAACAGTCAGCAAATTTGACAGGCTCGCTACACCTAGGAAACACATTAAACTTTAACATTTAAATGTTGCTGGAGGGGGTATCATCCTTAGGATCAGCCATAAGCTTCTCCCTAGATAGCAGGTTGGGGTCCATCTCCAGCTCAGCTCCAATTGCCTGCAGCACAGCGATCGGCGTCTGTGTATGGACATCCTCAGGCTTCTCATGACGCACATCATCAGTATTTTCCACTCCAGCAGCATCAAGTATCTGAATGGGCTGGGCCTTCTCCTCCATGGGCTTGGACCTTGGGCGTCTTTTAGCAGGCTGTAGTGACAGCTGCTCAAAGACCATCGATTTGAAACCATCAAGTTTTGCCGCGCTCCTCGTACATCTTCTGACTGAAGTATCAACCAAAGGAGCAGCATTCTTTCACCTACCGCGCTGGCATTTCTGTCGTGGCATCGCTTCAGACGCAAAAACCACAGGCAAGGTTCCCTCTTCCTGACCAACAGGACCCACGGGCTCCGAAGACAGCTGATTATTACTAAATCCCACAGGCTCAGCAATAGCAGTAGATTCATCACTTGCAACTGAGCAACCAGGGGCTGCTAGAGGAGCAAACAAAGAGCGAGCAACAGGGCGCCGATTGACGGACGCAGAGCTTGACAAACAAGAGACCAGCGAAGACACTCTGTTGTTATCATCAAAAGCAATCGACCACTTCCGCTTGGAGAAAGTTACTGTCCCAAACTGCTTGGAGAATAAGGACCTTGGCACTTCTTTCACAGAAAATTCAGACATCAAATTCTCAAAAGACCGCTTCCAAAGCAATTCAGGTGGAAGAGGGGGTCCAGCCACCACCCTAGCCATCCCAATGATGATCTGGTGGTGTTGAATCACCGGTGGTTGATAGGGGACAATAGCAAAAGTATTATCTTCCACAAAAACATGTTGTTCCTGAACTTCAGGAACCAAATCAACTATCTGCTGGTGTTGAGGCACTCCATCATGCAGAAGCTGTTCCACAGACTCAGATTGTTCCGGTTGATCAATGACAACTGAGACTTGATCTTGTTCTTGCATTTCTGGAGGATGTGGGTGATTGATATTGTCATCATCGCCCCACTAAGCATTACCCCAATCAGCATCCACTGGATTCTCTGGGGGAGGAGCAGGTGCAAGAGGCGCTTCATTCTAGCCAATCATCGGGTAGGGCGGCAGAACAAACGGGATGTTGTCAGGAATGAGATGACCAGGCATTGGATGAGGGTTACCATCCAGAGGCATCGGGTCTTCATCATTAGGCATCTGATCGGCAAAATCTGCCCCAAGAACATAACATGCAGCGGTCCAGGAAACTTGAGCACCACCCCACTCAGCATAGTCCCCAAAAACCACATCCCGTGGTACTAAAGGTGTATCAGGAAAGCTGGCTTCAACAATAGTTCGTACCAGGTAGGGATCTTCACTATCCCATTAATGAAATTTTCCAAAAGTACCAACTGCCTGAGAAATATATTCAGTCGTACGATAATCCAGGGGGATCCCAACAAACATTAACCAGCCCTTACGAAAACCAGTATTCCCTTTGAAGTTTTCACCCTCATCATGCTTCATAAATCTAACAAATCGGTCATTACCCAAAGCAAAAGGCGGGTGCTGAATCAGGGTGTATCTGACAGTGGGATCTCGAACTTGGAACAAACCAACCCCATGAAACCAAGGCTGAGCAGAACGAACAAGAATACCTCTGTTCTGAAGAAACTGCACCACTTCCTCTCTGACCGGCCCTAGAGATCCCTCCGGCGCAGGCATAACTTTAGCAACCATATAATCTTCATGGTGACGGGGAGGGCGGGCCGTCGGCGTGAAGAAAGTGCGAGGTAAGCGCCGATCACCACCATCAATGATGTGATGCCCCGGAGGCACCAGGCAATGCGGATCAAGCTCGAAGTTCGCCATGGGTGGCAACGGCGACAAAGTGAGGGTTTCTTTGGAATGACAGGTGGTTTCCTTGGCAGGAGGAAGAGGAGATTGGAGCAATGCGGGCGGAGATGATATGACAGGACTAGATGTCCCAATAACTCCGGCTCCTTTCCCCTGAACAGCTGATGTTTCCGAAAAACTCGTGTTTCGTTGCAGAATGCTCTGCCTCCAAGCCAATCCGTGCGAGCGCGCAAAATCATTACAGTCATGTCTAAAGTGACCCACCCTGGAGCAAGCCGAGCAGACCGCTCGCCTTCCACAAGAGACTGCCATGTGGCCCTTCTGACCGCAATCAGTACATGTTAGAACTTGGTCCACCATGTCATCGACCATAGCTTCAAAATGTCGCGCTGCCTCTTGTGAAGAAGGAATTTGCATAGGTTCACTAGACGGGCTGAGCTGCCCAGGAGAATCCAACCCAATATCTGAAGGTCCAGTAGAAGGGGTATCCTGTGTTGGCCCAGTTAATGAATCATCATGGGCCACCAAGCCCACACACTGCAGGTTCCCAAACTGAGCGGGCCCAGGGGCCGAAGGCTCAGTTTGAATTAACGAAGTTCCCACTTCCTGAAATTGCGCTGCGAGATTACCGGTCCTCACGATTTGCGGATCCTCTGAAACCGGTTCATCCACCACCGGAGGCGCACCCGGCTGCCGGAGTAACTCCTGCGAACTATTAACCGTACAAAAACTATGGGTGGCTGTGCCACCGTCCAATGCAAACCAGGAGCAGGAGGTTGTCGAATGACAACACGCTCATGAGCAGGAAGATCATAACCCCCATCAACTATTGTATCAATGCAAGCCTGAGATGCAGGGTATCTATAGCCCTTGCAAGCAGAATACTTTTCAAAAGTGGCAAACGACAGTTTCTTATTTGCAGAAATTCTAGATTTGAAAGCAGACTTAACAGGGGGTTTATGCATAGCCAATAAACCAAGCGAAGATCTACGCTTAGTGGGGCTAATCAAAATCCATTCAGCATCACATTCTTTACGCCAGATCTTAAGTTCTCTGACCCAATTTGGTCCTCCATTCCCCCATAGATGAAAATAGCACTTGAACAGATCGCAAGCGAAAGAGCAAAGATCCATAATAATAAAGCCAACTTGCATGCATGAAACTTGGAAAGAAAAAACTTTGTCCTTGACATGACTAACCCGAAGATCAATTGCAGAACCACCAAGCGCAGCTTCTAGCGCCGCTGCCACTGAATCCTCAGATAAGAGGAAGGCATGCCTACTGAAGGACACAATCAATATGAAAGATCTCCCTCTTCCCAGTGGATGAATTGTGCGACCAGTAGATCTAAAGACTTCATCCGAAAAAACCCTACCCTTGGAGAAATCCAAGCCAAGGGTAGATCCACCAGTAGAACCCATTGAAGATGGATATTGCCTTGATCCAGCGAAGACGCCAGAGAAGATGATCGGAACCGATCAGCAGATCAGTGGAGAGAAAGGGAGATCGCCGGAAAAGAGCCTAGCGCCGAGGTGGGAGGTGGGAGTGTTGTTAACGGTGAGTTACATCACCTCAGCGTCATGGGGGCGTTTCAACGCCGAGGTGCTCGTGTGTGCATGTATTGTTCAGGTTGTCCTTCTGTCCGATAACCTTGGTTCTTTAGCGAGGGAAATACCATTTGCTATTATACTTCTTCACCCTTCCTATTTGAGGAAATCCATCAACTCCATCATGAGTAGCACATTGCTCGTGCTTGTTCGTGCCTATTGGAGTTGTCGCACACCATCTTCGAACCCTCTGGTTGCATCCACCAGTCATAAATTCCTCCCCATTCAGACGATGGATCATTGTTAGTCATGGGCGGGGCGGATGGCGACTTCCTTATCAGCGGTATGGTGGACGAGTGCGGGATGGGCGGCCGCAGCAGAGGGAAAATACCCACGTAGATGTTGATCACCTCCTCCCCGCCACTTCTCGCTCGCGCTGGCAGGCCCGCTATTCTGTTCGAGCGTTCTCCACCTTGTAGTGTTGGAAATATGACCTAGGGGCAATAATAAATGTTGTTATTTATTTTCAAGTTTGTAATTAATGTTTATGTTTTGTGCTATTATTGTAGTGGTTCTCGAGTCTGTATATCCAAGACGCTCAAAGGAAAACTCACATGCATATATGGAATAATAAATGGTAAAATCAATTCCTAGTCTCGCCTCTAAGACCAGATCAAGTGTTGCATGTTGGTTCCATTTTGCTGATGATGGGCATAAGTTAGTGTAACGAGCATGCCTGCATCTTTAAGGGCACAAAGTTAGAAGAATAATTGTGTTTAAATGACCCAAATTGAATATTATACTAAGAGATCCTATCGTCAAAAGTTTATAGTATTACACAGTGATGTAAACATATGCACGATTCATTAGACCATGATAGTATCGAGTTCTTTCATACCATATGATGCACTTTGGGTTCGTCAAACATCAAAGATAATAGGATGACCATAACAACTACAGGTTCATCGAAAACATATGACAAGGGACTATTTATCTCGATAATAGGATTTGCTCCTCGAATGATAGAGATATATTCTTAGGGACCTCTCGTGTGGCTGTATCCATCATCGTCTGACCAGACACAACATGATTTGATCATGGGGATGCCAGAACACGGGAATGAGAAAAGAGAACAAAACCAGGAATGAGGAAACGGGCATACTAATCAAGTTGTTGTGTCGCTAGGATGCCGATAAAATCTCGCCCCGATTTTTGTAAAGTTCAATATCACACGGTAACTACAAGTTCACTTGATAATAATTTGTGTAGGTATAGGGGTCAATATGTATGTCCATGGTTCCACTATTGATCATTGAATGGAAGGATTTTCGGTCATGTCTATGCTTTACAGAACATGTGGGGTCATAAGCTTAAGGTTATATATCTATTGAGTACTTGATGGGTTAGGATCTTGAGATAAAACCACTGGAAAAAATTAGATATGTTGAAAATAGTTTTGAGAGAGAACTAGGAGACCAGATTTTTTGGAGGGAATAAAAAGTTAATAGGAAGGTTCCTAAAAAGAGACATAGGGGCGCCATGGGGCAGCCATAATAGGCAAGGCCCATTAAGGGGCACCCCTAGCTTTGGATCCCAATCCTAGCTTTGTGCGGCTAGGGTTGGGGTGGGGCCCATGTCGGGGAACGTGCTATGCAAAAAAAAATTATGCTACACAATCACACCCAAGAACACTATGAATATTGAGGTGATGGTCAAACTCATTAACGAGCAGAGTAGCAGAAGCAGTCATGAGTCGGTGCAGCACAAGAGTTCCCACAGGTAGTTTATACCTCCCAGACCTGAGAATGTTCTCTCAAAAGAGAGTCGAAGTAGAAGGCTCATTTGTGGTATCCACGTGTGCCAAACTAATAGTATGACAGAACTTTGACATCCAGGGAGTAGTATTCCAAGAAAACTAGAGAGAGAAAGCCTAGCGGCACTTATCGTTTAATTAGGACCTAATTATATTAGACCGATTAGACCAAAATTAGAGCCTATCTAATTAGGAACCTAAACAATTAGGTCAATTAGAATGGGAGAGCGTGGACCTATTGGGAGATGTCCTCTTTGAATTGGTGTACTTCAAGGGGAAGCTCCATAGATTACTCCTGTAAAGGATGCTCAGGTACCCACCCCCTGGGCATCTCGCCGGCGAAGAGGCCCTCTAAGCAGTCTGTTTTCGACAGGCTTGCCTCAAGGGCCTCTCAGGCACTGTCCACGCCGTCCGATCTGCCTGGATGGTGCGTGCCCGAGCGACCTAGCTAGGAGGTCCATGGCGAGTGGACGTGGGAGTGCTCCATGGGCCACCATAATTGGACGTTGGAGGCCTTGCGTGTTGTTGCTACTTGTGAGTTGCGTTGGGATTTTCCCCAAAGAGGAAGGATGAAGCAATATAGTAGCAGAGAAGTATTTTCCCTCAGTGAGAACCAAGGTTATTGAACCAATAGGAGAATCACGCAAATTCCCTCCTTCAGCACCTACACACACAAAAGTAAATAGTTTCACCCAACGCGGGCAAGAGGGTTGTCAATCCCCTTGAACTCGTTACTTGCAAAGATTAATTCTGATAGTTATAGATAGATAGATAAAAAGAAAAGTAAAATAAAATGTATAAAATTGAAGCAAGGTATTTTTGGTTTTTGTAATATGATTAAAGTAGACCCGAGGGCCATAGTTTTCAGTAGAGGCTTCTCTCAGAACAATACATATGATGTGTAAACAAATTACAGTTGGGCAATTGATAGAAAAGTGCATAGTTATGATGTTATTTGTGGCAATGATCACATATATAGGCATCATGTCTGTGACAGGTAGACCTACTCCTGCCTGCATCTACTACTATTACTCCACCAATCGACCGCCATCCAACATGCATCTATGGTATTAAGTTCATAACAAGCAGAGTAACACCTTAAGCAAGATGACATGATGTAGACAAAGTAAACTCAAGCAATATGAATAAACCCCATCACTTTATCCTTAGTAGCAACAATACCATACGTGCCTCACTACCCCTTCTGTCATGTGTGATGACACCGCAAGATTGAACCCACTACCTCTCCCATGGAAGATAAATCAATCTAGTTGGCGACACCAAACGGATAGATCATAAGAAATACAAAGCTATCATAATCATGCATAATAAAGTTCAGAAAAGACTCAATTACTTTCAGTGAATAATGTGATCATAAATCCATAATTTGTTGGATCCCAACAAAGACACCACGAAAGAAGATTACATCAGATAGAATTCCAAGGAGATAGAGGAGAACATTGTATTGAAGATCAAAGAGAGAGAAGAAGCCATCTAGCTACTAGCTATGGGCCCGTAGGTCCGTGGTGAACTACTCACACATCATCGATAGGGAAGCAAGGTTGATGTAGAAGCCCTCCCTGGTCTATTCCCCCTCCGGCAGATTACCGGAAAGGCTTCCAGATGGGATCACGGAAAAATAGAAGCAAGCAACGACGGAAAAATTATTTCAGGTGACTCTATGGGGGCTTCCTAGTATTTGGTTATAGAAGTGGAGTCAGGTCAGACGGAGCCACATGGGTCCCATAAGGTAACACGAAGCACCTGCCCCTCCGGCATCAAGGTGCGCCCTGTTACCTTGTCGCAACCTTGTTTGTCCTCTAGTCTCCCTGCGAAGCTTCTTAGGTCTCTTTTGTCCAAAACAATCATCAAAAAGTTTCGTAGTGTTTGGACTTCGCTTCGTACTAATTTTCTAGAAAACCAAAACCAAGCAGAAAACAACATCTGACACTAGGCACTGTGTTAATAGGTTAGTTGCCAAAAATGATCTAAAATAGCATATAAAGCATCCAAGATTGATAATATAATAGCATGACACAATCAAAAATTATAAATACATTGGAGACGTATCAGTTGTGCCGCATGCAAAGGGACCACTAGACCTGCCTGCCGGCGTCCTCGTCCCGCGTGAAGCTACTGCAATCGTGCTAGCTAGCCTATGTGTCCTGCTCGCTTGTGTTGGTGATACGTCTCCAAGATATCTATAATTTTTTATTGTTCCATGCTGTTATATTATCATTCTTGGATGTCTTATATTCATTTTATAGCAACTTTATGTCATTTTTTGGGACTAACCTATTGACATAGTGCCCAGTGCTAGTTAATGCTTCTTGCTTGTTTTTTACTTCGCAGAATATGAGTACCAAACAAAGTCCAAATGCCATGAAACTTTTTTGGAGATTTTTTTTCTGCCTAGAAGACAACTTGGGAGCCAAGAAAGTGCACGAGGGAAGGCACGTGGGGCCTACAAGACACCAAGGCGTGCCAGAGGCCCCTAGCGCCATGATGGGTTGTGGAAACCCTAGGGGAGTCGGCGAAACACAATTCCATCCTCCGCAAGTTCCAAAACCATGAGATCCAATCTAGAGCCCTATTCCGGCACCTTGCCCGAGGGGAAAACGATCACGGAGGCATTCATCATCCTCATTGGTGGTCCTCCAATGATGCGTGAGTAGTTCACCACGGACCTACGGGTCCGTAGGCAGTAGCTAGATGGCTTTTTCTCTCTTTTTGATTCTCAATACAATGTTCTCCTCGGTGCTCTTGGAGATCTATTTGATGTAATGACTTTTTGCGGTGTGTTTCTTGGGATCCAATTAATTGTGAGTCTATGATCAGATCTATTCATATCCATACATGATTATTATAGACTCATATTTCTTCTTCAATATTTTGGTTTTGTTTCGCCAACTTGATTGATTTATCTTGCAATGGGAAGAGGTGCTTTGTGATGGGTTCGATCTTGCGGTGTCCTCACCCGGTGTCAGAAGGGGTAGTGAGGCACCTATGTATCATTACTATTAAGGATAAAACGATGGGGACTATTCCTACATGAATAGATCTTGTCTACGTCATGTCATCGTTCTTGCATTACTCCGTTTCTCCATGAACTTAATACTAGATGCATGTTGGATAGCGGCCGATGTGTGCAGTAATAGTAGTAGATGCAGAATCGTTTCGGTCTACTAATCTTGGACGTGGTACCTATATACATGATCATTGTCTTGGATATCTTCATAATCATTTGCTCTTCTATCAATTGTCCAACAGTAATTTGTTTACCCAGCGTATGCTATTTTCTCGAGAGAAGCCACTAGTGAAATCTACGGCCCCCGGGTCTATTTCCTATCATATATTTTCAGATCTATATTTCTATTTGTGTTTCCAAATTTATTTGCCTCTTTTATTTCAGATTTATATTATCAAAAACCCAAAAATATCTCTCTGAGTTTTATTTGCCTTTATTTTATTTGCATCTATCAATCTATCGATTTATCATATTTTACTACCTTCGTGGGATTGAGAACCCCTCTTGCACGTTGGGTTGCAAGTATTTGTTATTTGTGTGAAGGTGCTATTTACATAGTGTTGATTGGTCCTCCTATTGGATTGATAACATTGGTTTCATAACTGAGGGAAATAATTGCCCTTATTGTGCTGCATCATCCTCTCCTCTTCAGGGAAATACCAACACAGATATTAGCGATCAGGAAGAATTTCTGGCGCTGTTGCCGGGGAGGATCAAACGCTGTTGCCGGGGAGGATCAAGTCGACGTAGTCTCACGTCAACTTGCCATTTTCTGGCGCTGTTGCCGGGGGGACATCATCAACATCTATCAGGTTCTAATCACAAATCTCATCTGCTTGCAATTTATATTATTTGTCATTGCCTCTCGCTTTCATCTCCCCCACTTCTAAAAAGTTTTTGCGAAAAGCACAAAAATATTTGCATTTTTATTTGCCATATTTTTCATTTGCCTTTTGCTTTGGTCATTCTATCAACATGGCCACCTCTCCTTTGTCACCGGATTTTGAAGTCTTATACTTCAAACAGAAGCAAGGAGAAAATTTGAAAGATGCTCGGTATAGGTTGATGGAATCTTACCACATTTGCAACATAAAAGGAGATGCAAAGATTTTACTTCGTACTTTTTATATAGGTTTATCCTTGCATCATAGGGAACTCTTGGATTTTGCTGCTAAAGGGAACTTTGTTGAAATTGATGCTAATGTTGCCTATGAAATAATAGAGGGAATATCTTTTTTGACCTGAATAATAGAGGGAATATTGGGAGTTCCACCACGAAAAAAGGATTTACTTTTACACAAGACGGGATTCAAATATTAGATAATTTTTTTTTGCGGGGAAAATATTAGATAAATTGGGTGACTTACAGAAAAATTTGGTTGAATTGCAAAACTATAATGAACCCCTCAAACATATTAGTGGAAACCTCAATCGCATGAATCGCTTGATTACTCTTTGTAATAAGCGGTTGGATATTTTAGATCTCAAGATGGTCTATTTTCCTGAGAATATTCAGAAGCGTAAACAGCCTCCCGGGTTTGAGAAAGCCCTCACTAAGGTAGAAAAAACCAAAGATTACAATATTTGAATCTATGCATTATGCCTAGCTAGGGGCATAAAATGATAGTGCTTGTTGGGAGGCAACCCAATGAACAAAAAACATTTTTGTCTTTTTTTCTGTTCTTGAGTGATGGCATAATTATGCTACTATTATTATTGTGTTTTTATGTCTTAATTAGTGTTTGCGCCAAGTAAAGCCTTTGGGATCATGTTGGGTGATAGTTGATTTGATCTTGTTGAAAAACAGAAACTTTCACGCCCAGTCTATGAATTTTAAAAATTCACATAAACATGTTTTTGCTTTGAATTCTTACAAAAGATTGATATACCAATTTCCTACGTTTTTCTAACTTTTCATAATTTTTGGAGTTACAGAAGTATGGTAAATTTTCAGATTACTACACACTATTCTGTTTTTGACAGATTCTGTTTTCCTTGGATTGTGAGCTTATTTTGATGAATCTATGGATTGTATCGGGGGTTATAAGCCATGGTAAAGTTATAATACAGTAGGTATAATGCAATAATAAAATATGAATGGGTTTGCAACAGTACTGAAGTGGTTATTTGCTTTATTGTATTAATGGATCTCACGAAGGTTTTGTTAAGTTTTGTGTGATTGAAGTTTTGAAGTTTTAGGTGAGATCACGATGGATCTTGGAATAAGGAGTGTCAAAATCCTAAGCTTGGGGATGCCCAATGGCACCCCAAGGTAATATTCAAGGATAACCAAGCAACTAAGCTTGGGGATTCCCCAGAAGGCATCCCCTCTTTCTTCTAACGACCATCGGTAATATTACTTGGAGCTATATTTTTATTCATCACATATCATGAGTTTTGCTTGGAGCGTCTTGTATTATAGGAGTCTTTTCTTGATTTGCTTTTTAGTTTGTCACAATCATCCTTGTTGGACACACCTATTTGAGAAAGCCATAATGATGCTATGATTTGTTAAGAATTGCTCTATGTGCTTCACTTAAATTTTTTGAGCTATGGAATTGCTCTAGTGCTTCACTTATATCTTTTTGAGCATGGTGGTGCTTAAATTTTTGAAGAAATACTCTCATGCTTCACTTAGATTAATTTAAGAGTTAGTATATTTTGAAGAAATATTCTCTCATGCTTCACTTATGTTATTTTGAGAGAAAGAAAGGAAAGAATTTATGTTCATGTTCTTCACTTAATTAAACTTGTTTGAGAGCTTGTCACAAGCAATGATAATATATGAAAATTAATCCCAAAGTGATAGATATACAAGAGGGGTATAATAAATACTTTCATGAAAGATCATTGGACAAAAAAAATCTGATTCTTTGTAATAGTTTTGAGATATGATGATAGTGATATGTGAGTCATGTTGGTGAGTAATTATGCTTTACTAAGAATATTGGGGTTAAGGTTTGTGATTCCCTACGCAAGCACAAAACTCAATAGTTATGCAATGAAATTATATACTACTTTTAGTGCATTATTCGGTGTTAGTTATGCTTAATGCTCATTTATGAGAATTTTTGTTTCTTGGTTGGTTGCTTCTCAATCTATTTGCTAGCCTCCATTTTGTACTAATTAAGTTGGAATGCTACTTGTGCATCCAAAATCCTTACACCATTTATGCCATATGAGTCCACCATACCTACCTATATGGGGTATTTTCGTGTCGTTCCAAGTAAATTTGTATGTGTCAACTCTAATTTTCAAAATGAATTTCCTTTTTATTGCTCGTACCGCTCATGAAGCGGCAGGGGGTGGCCAATATTTTTCCCTGCTAGATGTGTTATTCTCAAGATGAGTGTTTATTCACTTGTCATTACACGATAGTGTGGCGGTAATAGGGAAGCCCAATCCCGAAATGAAAAAGAAATTTACTTTATGCTGTCAAATAATAAATTCCTCGGAAAGTGGTGGTATGGAAGGCACCCGTGGATATGGCTAGCCATGGATTGTGAAAGAATGGTGGAAAAAGGAATAAAATTTATTTTATGTGTGGGAACTACCTATGATGTATCTAGCATGGAAAGTATTGGGAATTACTTGGACGTTTTCGTTGACGGGAAAAGCATGCTACTCAAAATATTTTATCCCTCAATTTAAGCTTTGAGCTCTGGCACCTCTACAAATCTCTGCTTCCCTCTGTGAAGGGCCTATCTATTTACTTTATGCAATTTTTATTTTTATTTGAGTCTCCATCTTCTCTTATAAAGCACCAACTAGGGAGCACTATGATCATACTTGTGCATTGGATGTAACTAATATTCGAGTGTGTTTCATGAATGGATCAATGATTGAGAATGATGGGCTAGGGATAACTTTCTTTAGTGTTGATATTTTGAAAGACATGGTAGCTTATTGATATGCTTGAGTATTGAAGTCTTCATGTCAAATATGGACTATTACTTTTGAATCATCCAAAAAACCAAATGTCCATGCTACAAAAGAAAAGAGTATGTGATGAACATGTTAGGCAACATTCCACATCAAAAATTCCATTTTTATCATTTACCTACTCGAGGACGAGCAGGAATTAAGCTTGGGGATGCTGATAAATCTCCAACGTATCTATAATTTTTGATTGTTCCATGCTATTATATTATCATTCTTGGATGTTTTATATTCATTTTATAGCATCTTTATATCATTTTTGGGACTAACCTGTTGACATAGTGCCCAGTGTCAGTTGCTGTTTTTTGCTTGTATTTTACTTTGCGGGATATTAGTACCAAATGAACTCCAAATGCCACAAAACTTTTTTGAGATTTTTTTTCTGCCCAGAAGACAACTTGGGAGCCAAGGAAGTGCACGAAGTAAGGCACATGGGGCCCACAAGACAGGGCGCCAGAGGCCCCTAGTGCGCCCTGATGGGTTATGGGGCCCACAGAGGTCCTTTCCACTGCCTCTCAGCTCTATAAATACCCAAATATTCCAGAAACCCTAGGGGAGTCGACAAAACACAATTCCAGCCACTGCAAGTTCCAGAACCACGAGATCCAATCTAGAGCCCTATTCCGGCACCTTGCCGGAGGGGAACACGATCACGGAGGGGTTCATCATCCTCAATGGTGCTCCTTCGATGATGTAGGGATGAAAATGGAGCAGAAACGGACAGAACTGAGTGTTATCATATTTATTTTCACATTTTTTTGCAGAAGCGGAAACGAATACAGAAACCCCGAAATGAATACAAAAATAGATACTACTGGAAATAGACACGGTGCAAATACAAATCGGATATGGAAACAGAAATAGGCATTGATCGGAACTTACAAACCCCTTGAATCATAGATAAATACACACAAAAACAAACAAATTTAATGAGTTGTTAACATGGCTACAAAATAATATCATTATGTTAGCAACTTAGCGTAGTATTGTAGTAGTACCGGACAATTGCGTATAGGGTCAAGCTGAGTACATGTGTGGTAATAGAAGTTGGGCCTCAGATCCATTCTACTAATTGTGTCGTTGTGTTCTCTTTGGTGGTTGGGTTACAAAGCAACTATAGGTCTATAGTAAAAACAGAAATTCCATACTCACAGAAACGGAAAGTTCCATTTCCATGCATGTTCCACCGGAAAACACCAATCCGTTTTTTTTCTATTTCCGCATAAAAAATTCCATTTCCACTTCCGTTTTGCAAATTTCCGTTTCTGTTTTCATATTTCCTATCCGTTTCCATTTTTCCTCCAGGAAAATGGAAAGTTTCTACTCCATTTTCATCCCTACGATGATGTGTGGGTAGTTCACTGATGACCCACAAGTGTAGGGGATCTATCATAGTCCTTTCGATAAGTAAGAGTGTCAAACGCAACGAGGAGCAGAAGGAAATGAAAAACGGTTTTCAGTAAGGTATTCTCTGCAATCACTGAAATTATCGGTAACAGATAGTTTTCTGATAAGGTAATTCGTAACGGGTAACAAGCAACAAGAGTAAATAAGGTGCAACAAGGTGGGCCAATCCTTTTTGTAGCAAAGGACAAGCCTAGACAAATTCTTATATGAAGGAAAACGCTCCCGAGGACACATGGGAATTATCGTCAAGCTAGTTTTCATCATGCTCATATGATTTGCGTTTGTTACTTTGATAATTTGGTATGTGGGTAGACCGGTGCTTGGGTACTGCCCTTTCTTGGAAAAGCATCCCACTTATGATTAACCCCTATTTCAAGCATCCGCAACTACAAAATAAGTATTAAGGTAAACCTAACCATAGCATGAAACATGTGGAGCCAAATCAGCCCTTACGAAGGAACTCATAAGCTAGGGTTTAAGCTTCTGTCACTCTATCAACCCATCATCTACTTATTACTTCCCAATGCCTTCCTCTAGGCCCAAACAATGGTGAAGTGTCATGTAGTCAATGTTCACATAACACCACTAGAGGAGAGAGAACATACATCTCATCAAAATATTAAACGAATACCAAATTCACATGACTACTTATAGCAAGACTTCTCCCTTGTCCTCAGGAACAAACATAACTACTCACAAATCATATTCATGTTCATAATCAGACAGGTATTAATATGCATAAAGGATCTGAACATATGATCTTCCACCGAATAAACCAACTAGCATCAACTACAAGGAGTAATCAGCACTACTAGCAACCCACAGGTACCAATCTGAGACTTTGAGACAAAGATCGGATACAAGAGATGAACTAGGGTTTGAGAGGAGATGGTGCTGATGAAGATGTTGATGGAGATTGACCCCCTCCCGATGATAGGATCGATGGTGATAATGATGGTGATGATGATGGTGACGATTTCCTCCTGCCGGAGGGATGTTTCCCCGGCAGAACAGCTCCGCCGGAGCCCTAGATTGGTTCCGCCAAGGTTCTGCCTCGTGGCGGCGGTGTTTCATCCCGAAAGCTTGCTGATGATTTTTTCCAGTGTAAAAGACTTCATATAGCAAAAGAAGGGAATCGGAGGCCTTCCAGGTGGCCCACGAGGCAGGGAGCACGCCTAGGGGGTAGGGCGCGCCCCCACCCTCGTGGACGGTGGGTGGCCCCCCTCTGGTATTTTCTTCACTCAGTATTTTTTATTAATTCCAAAAATAACTTCCATGGAGTTTCAGGTCTTTTGGAGTTGTGCAGAATAGGTCTCTAATATTTGCTCCATTTCCAACCCAGAATTCCAGTTGTCGACATTCTCCCTCTTCATGTAAACCTTGTAAAATAAGAGAGAATAGGCATAAGTATTGTGACATAACAAGTAATAACAGCCCATAATGCAATAAATATCGATATCAAAGCATGATGCAAAATGGACGTATCAACTCCCCCAAGCTTAGTCCTCGCTTGTCCTCAAGCGAAAGCCAATATCAAAAAATATGTCCACATGTTTAGAGATAGAGGTGTCGATAAAATAAAATATGGACATGAGGGCATCATGATCATTCTTATAACAGCAATATATATATATATATATATATATATATATATATATATATATATTGTCATATGATTTCTTATTCTCAAGTAATAATCTATCCACAATGTCAAGTATGAATCATAAACTTCATTGAGGACTAACAAACTACGCTCTCGGTCATTGAAGCAATTGCAATTTAGCATAACATCGGAAAGAGTCAATATAAGAGCTTTTCAACAAGTCCACATACTCAACTATCCTTTAGTCTTTCACAATTGCTAACACTCACGCAATACTTATGGGTATGGAGTTTTAATTGGACACGGAGAAAGATAGGGGCTTATAGTGTTGCCTCCCAAACCTTTACCTCAAGGGTAATGTCAAAAATAATAGTTCATGCTAACTTACATCCAATTGGATATATATATATATATATATATATCAGGAACTTTCCAACACAAGGTGCTTGCCAAAGGATAAAATGTAAAAAGGAAAGGTGAAGATCACCAAGACTCTAGTAAAAGGTATAAGACAAAAGTAAAAGATAGGCCCTTCGCAGAGGGAAGTAGAGGTTGTCATGTGCTTTCATGGTTGGATGCACGAAATCTTAATGCAAAAGAACGTCACTTTATATTTCCACTTGTGATATGGACCTTTATTATGCAATTCGTCGCTTTTATTGCTTCCATATCACAAGATCGTATAAAGCTTATTTTCTCCACACTAATATCATACATATTTAGAGAGCAATTTTTATTGCATACAACAATGACAACTTACTTGAAGGATCTTACTCAATCCACAGTTAGGTATGGTGGACTCTCATGGCAAAACTGGGTTTAAGGATATTTGGAAGCACAAGTAGTATCTCTACTTGGTGCAAAGAACTTGGCTAGCATGAGAGGTAAAGGCAAGCTCAACATGTTGGATGATCCATGATAATATACTTTATTTCGGATATAAGAAAACATAACCCATTACATTGTCTTCCTTGTCCAACATCAACTCTTTAGCATGTCATATATTAATGAGTGGTCACAATCATAAAAGATGTCCAAGATAGTATATTTATATGTGAGAACCTCTCTTTCTTTATTACTTCCTATTAATTGCAACAATGACCAAAACTATGTTTGTCAATCCTCAACAACTTTTATTCATCATACTCTTTATAAGTGAAGTCGTTACTCTCCATAAGATCAATATGATCTCTTTATTTCTTTTTATTCTTCCTTTTTCTTTTATTCCCTCAAGATCATAGCAAGATAGCAAAGCCCTTGACTCAAGACTAATCGTCATTACATAGAGGGATCATAAAGCAAATCTCAAAACTAGATCATTCTAAAACTTTATTCTACTAGATTAAGATATTACCAAAAGGATCAAACTATGAAAAACGGTAAAGATAGGAGCATCATGGTGATACGATACAGGGGCACCTCCCCCAAGCTTGGCAGTTGCCAAGGGGAGTGCCCATACCCATGTGATTATGTCTCCTTTGTTGGTGAAGAAGGTGGTGGTGATGATGGATAGTCGCACACTGAGCGTAGGAGCTCCTCCAGTTTGCAGATAATGCCCTTGAGTGTGGTGATATGCTCCTTCAACAAAATATTTTCACGTGTGAGATACTTTTTTTGTATGCGAGCTAACTCAATCATCTTGAAAGCTTCAATCTCAGTTGGAGTAAGAAGGTTGTGATGAGGTTGAAGGATGTATTCTTCTTCTGCCGCCGGAGCTTGATCCTCCATGACCTTCTTGATCCTATCATCGTTGTTGATCTCCCCGGGTTCTTCTCTCTTCAGCTCTATCTTCATTAGCCAAGCATCGTTGCCTTCATTGTTGGAGGAGGGTGATGACATGATGCCTGGCCTTGACAACTCTGACAAAAAATAGATCGAAACAAAGACAGAGGATATTTGCGTGATACGATGGTCAAAACCTTCGGGAGATTATATAATGAATTTTTACCGACCAAAAGAAGTATCATGCAAGAAAATGGAGTCCGGAGATCAAACGAGGTGCCCACGAGGCAGGGGGCGCGCCCAAGGGAGTAGGGCACACCCTCCACCCTCGTGGATGCCTCGTGTCCTTCCCGTACTACTTCTTATTTTCCTATTTTCTTAAATATTCCAAAACGAAGAAAAAATTGCTATTAGAACTGTTTTGGAGTCGGTTTACATACCGTACCACATACCTATTCCTTTTCGGAGTCTGAAACATTCTGGAAAGTGTCCCTTATGTATTTCTCCGGGGTTACGGTTTCAATAACATTGGTTTCAACATTTACGGGATTACCTGAGATATAATGTTTGATCCTTTGACCGTTCACAACCTTCGGATTTGTGCCTTGGAAGTTGTTGATTTTTATGGCACCGGAACGATAAACCTCCTCGATAACATAAGGCCCTTCCCATTTAGAGAGGATTTTTCCTGCAAAAAATCTTAAACGAGAGTTGAAAAGCAACACATAATCACCTACATTAAACTCATGCTTTTGTCTCCTTTTGTCATGCCATCTTTTAACTTTTTCTTTAAACAGTTTGGCATTCTCATAGGCTTGGGTTCTCCATTCATCAAGTGAGCTAATGTCAAATAACCTCTTCTCGCCAGCTAGTTTGAAATCATAATTGAGCTCTTTAATGGCCCAATATGCCTTATGTTCTAGTTCGAGAGGTAAGTGACATGCTTTTCCATAAACCATTTTATAAGGAGACATACCCATAGGATTCTTATATGCAGTTCTATAGGCCCATAATGCGTCATCAAGTTTCTTGGACCAATTCTTTCTAGATCTATTAACAGTCCTTTGCAAAATTAATTTAAGCTCTCTGTTACTCAGTTCTACTTGGCCACTATATGGAGATGCAATTCTATGATTAACATCATACTTAGCAAGAATTTTACGAAAAGCACCATGAATAAAATGTGAACCACCATCAGTCATTAGGTATCAAGGGACTCCAAACCTCGAAAAAATAACTTCTTTAAGCATCTTAAAAGAGGTGTTATGATCAGCACTACTAGTTGGAATAGCTTCTACCCACTTAGTAACGTAATCAACTGCAACTAAAATATGTGTATAACCATTAGAGGAAGGAAACGGTCACATATAATCAAAGCCCCAATCATCAAATGGTTCAATAACAAGTGAATGATTCATAGACATTTCTTGACGTCTACTAATATTACCAATTCTTTGACATTCATTGCAAGACGAGACAAACTTACGGGCATCCTTGAAGAGAGTATGCCAATAAAAACTGGATTGCAATACCTTATGCGCAGTTCTATCTCTAGCGTGGTGTCCTCCATAAGCCTCGGAGTGACACTTGCGTAGGATCTGTTCCTGTTCATTCTCAGGTACACAACGCCTAATAACACCATCTACTCCTTCTTTATAAAGGTGTGGGTCATCCCAGAAGTAATGTCATAAATCATTGAAAAACTTTTTCTTTTGCTGGTACGTGAAACTAGGTGGTATACTTTTAGCAACAATGTAATTAGCATAATCGGCATACCATGGAGCAGTACTAGAAGCATTTATGACAACTAATTGTTCATCAGGGAAGCTATCATCAATAGGTAGTGGGTCATCAAGAACAATCTCTAACCTAGACAAGTTGTCTGCAACGGGGTTCTCAACTCCCTTTCTATCAATAATATGCAAATCAAATTCTTGTAGCAAGAGAACCCATCTAATAAGTCTAGGTTTAGCAGCTTTCTTTTCCATAAGATATTTAATAGCAACATGATTAGTGTGAACAGTTACTTTAGAATCAATAATATATGGTCTCGACTTATCACAAGCAAATACAATTGCTAAAAATTCTTTTTCAGTAGTAGCATAATTTTTCTAGGCACTGTCTGGAGCTTTACTAGCATATTGGATAACATTTAATTTCTCATCAACTCTTTGTCCTAGAACAACACCTATAGCATAATCACTAGCTGATAACCCACAATTATAGGGGATCGCAACAGTTTTCGAGGGTAGAGTATTCAACCCAAATTTATTGATTCGACACAAGGGGAGCCAAAGAATATTCTCAAGTATTAGCAGTTGAGTTGTCAATTCAATCACACCTGGATAACTTAATATCTGTAGCAAAGTATTTAGTAGCAAAGTAGTATGGAAGTAACGGTAATGGTAGCAAAAGTAACAGTAGCAGTTTTGTAGTAATTGTAACAATGGCAACGGTAATGTAACTAAGCAAAGATCAATATGTGAAAAGCTCCTAGGCATTGGGTCAGTGATGGATAATTATGTCTGATGCGATTCCTCATGCAATAGTTATAACATAGGGTGACACAGAACTAGCTCCATTTCATCAATGTAATGTAGGCATGCATTCTGAATATAGTCATACGTGCTTATGGAAAAGAACTTGTATAACATCTTTTGTCCTACCCTCCCGTGGCAGCGGGGTTCTATTGGAAACTAAGGGATATTAAGGAATTCTTTTAATAGAGTATCGGACCAAAGCATTAACACCTAGTGAATACATGAACTCCTCAAACTACGATCATCACCGGTAAGTATCCTGATTATTGTCACTTCAGGGTTAACGGATCATAACACATAGTAGGTTACGATAAACTTGCAAGATAGGATCAAGAACTCACATATATTCATGAAAACATAATAGGTTCAGATCTGAAATCATGGCACTCGGGCCCTAGTGACAAGCATTAAGCATAGCAAAGACATAGCAACATCAATCTCAGAACATAATGGATACTAGGGTTCAAACCCTAACAAAACTAACTTAATTACATGGTAAATCTCATCCAACCCATCACTGTCTAGCAAGCCTACGATGGAATTACTCATGCACGGCGGTGAGCATCATGAAATTGGTGATGGAGGATGGTTGATGATGATGACGACGATGGATTCCCCTCTCTGGAGCCCCGAATGGACTCCAGACCAGCCCTCCCGAGAGAGATTAGGGCTTGGCGGCGGCTTTGTATCGTAAAATGCTATGAATCCTTCTCTCTGGGTTTTTTTCTCCCCGAACGTGAATATATAGAGTTCGAGTTGAGGTCAATTTGAGCACCAGGGGGCCCACAAGGCAGGGGGTGTGCCCAGGGGGGTAGGGCGCCCCCACCCTCGTGGACAGGGTGTGGGCCCCCTGGCCTTGATTCTTTTGCCAGTATTTTTTATTAATTCCAAAAGTGTTCTCCGTGGAGTTTTAGGTCATTCCGAGAAATTTTATTTTTGCACAAAAATAACACCATGGAAATTCTGCTGAAAACAACGTTAGTCCGGGTTAGTTCCATTCAAATCATGCAAGTTAGAGTCCAAAACAAGGGCAAAAGTGTTTGGAAAAGTAGATACGATGGAGATGTATCAACTTCCCCAAGCTTAAACCTTTGCTTGTCCTCAAGCAATTCAGTTGACAAACTGAAAGTGATAAAGAAAAACTTTTACAAACTTTGTTTGCTCTTGTTGTTGCAAATATGTAAAGCCAGCATTCAAGTTTTCAGCAAAGATTATGAACTAACTATATTCACAATAACACTTAGGTCTCATGTTTACTCGTATCAATGGCATAATCAACTAGCGAGCAATAATAATAAATCTCGGATGACAACACTTTCTCAAAACAATCATAATATGACATAACAAGATGGTATCTCACTAGCCCTTTCTGAGACCGCAAAACTTAAATGCAGAGCACCTCTGAAGAGCAAGGACTGACTAAACATTGTAATTCATGGTAAAAGAGATCCAATCATAGTCGATATAAATTAATAGTAATGCATGCAAATGACAGCGGTGCTCTCCAACTAGTGCTTTTTAATAAGACGATGATGACTCGGCATAAAAGTAAATGATGACTCGGATTTGTAGAGGTGCCAGAGCTTAATTTTGAAATAGAGATAAATAATATTTTGAGCGGCATACTTTCTTTGTCAACATAACAATGAGATATCTCGCTATCTTCCATGCTACACACATTATAGGCAATTCCCAAACAGAATGGTAAAGTTTATACTCCCCCACCACCAACAATCATCAATCCATGGCTTGCCCGAAACAACGTGTGCCTCCAACTAACAACAATCCTGGGGGAGTTTTGTTTGCAATTATTTTGATTTGATTTGAGCATGGGACTGGGCATCCCGGTTACCGGCCATTTTCTTGTGAGTGAGGAGCGGAGTCCACTCCTCGTGAGAATAACCCACCTAGAATGGAAGATATAGACAACCCTAGTTGATACATGAGCTATTCGAGCATGCAAAACAGAATTTCATTTGAGGGTTTAGAGTTTGGCACATACAAATTTACTTGGAACGGCAGGTAGATACCGCATATAGGAAGGTATGGTGGACTCATATGGAATAACTTTGGGGTTTATGGAAGTAGGTGCACAAGTAGTATTCCCACTTAGTACAAGTGAAGGCTAGAAAAAGACTGGTAAGCGACCAACTAGAGAGTGACAACAGTCATGAACATGCATTAAAATTAATCAACACTGAGTGCAAGCATGAGTAGGATATAAATCACCATGAACATAAATATCGTGGAGGCTATGTTGATTTTGTTTCAACTACATGCGTGAACATGTGCCAAGTCAAGCCACTGAAATCATTCAAAGGAGGATACCACCCTATCATACCACATCACAACCATTTTAATAGCATGTTGGCACGCAAGGTAAACCATTATAAACTCCTAGCTAATTAAAGGGGTGTTTGGTTCAGGGACTTTTTAGTCTCACAGACTAGAAAAAGTCCCTAAAAAGTCCCTAGGAACCAAACAGGAGCAACTTTTTCTACAGGGACTAGAAAAAGACTCTACTGGAGAGTCTTTTTTTATTAGTCCCTGGGACTAGAAAAAGTCCTAGGACTTCTAAACCAAACAGCCCCTAAGCATGGCATGAGCAACTATAATCTCTAATTGTCATTGCAAACATGTTTATTCATAATAGGCTGAATCAGGAACGATGAACTAATCATATTTACTAAACAAGATAGGTCAAGTTCATACCAGCTTTTCTCGTCTCAATCAGTCCATCATATATCGTCATTATTGCCTTTCACTCGCACGACCGAACGGTGTGGATAATAATAATAGTGCACGTGCATTGGACTAAGCTGGAATCTGCAAGCATCTTAATACACAGGAGAAGACAAGGTAATATGGGCTCTTGGTTAAATAAATAATAATGCATATGAGAACCACTCAACATTTTCATCATGGTCTTCTCCTCTCAACCCCCAAAGAAAAGAAAAGAAATAAAACTATTGACACAAGAAAGCTCCCTACAAGCAAAAGAAGAACGAGAAATCTTTTAGGGTTTTTCTTTTTATATTACTACTACAAGCATGGAAAGTAAACTGGCTAAAGGCTACAACTATTTCTTTTTCTTAAGGTTTTTCAAACACACAAGATGAAAGCAAGAAAAGGAAATAAACTAGCATGGATAGTACAATGAAAAAGTATGAGCACCGACAACTAGCATGAGTGTGTGAACATGAATGTAATGTCGGTGAGAAATACGTACTCCCCCAAGCTTAGGCTTTGGTCTAAGTTGGTCTAATCCCACGGATCAAAGCTTCCTTCTCCGGTGTGTGAAGGAGTGTCATCTGGGTGCCACTGCTTGGCATTCTCCTCCGGATCCCCCTAATAAATGGACTGTCGATACGGGTCAAGTGGTGGTTCCGTCTCAGGCTCTAGGACTTGTGTTAGCCTCCAGATTGCATAAATGGCCTCGGGCAAGATGAGGTACGTGCCTGAAAGTATGTTAAATAAAGAGGGTGCAGTCAAGATAATAGTCTCACAGTGAGTTTAATTAAACATCAACTTATACTTAAGCATCATATTCTTATTTTTAACAATAAATTCATGTGCTACCATACTCTTATAATCTAGAAAAATAGGGGGCAGCAACTTTTCCTCTTTCTCATAATGCCTAATAGGTATCTTAAAGTGTGCAGCAAGGCGCGAAGCAAAGATACCACCGAAGATGGGTCCCTTTGTACGGTTCAAACTTAATCGCTTAGCAATAACAACGCCTAAACTGAAAGTTGTATCACGAAACAAAGCATGGCGCAAAATAACAATATCAAGGGTACTAAGATTTCCAATGTTCTCGCGACCAATTAAACATCTACTAGCAAATATTGCAAAGTAACATAGAGAAGGTAAGTGTATGCTAGTAATTCTTGCATCGGAAACCTTCCTCATCTCCCCTACAGCGATCATATATCAATAAATCCATCCACATCACTACGATGTGGTTCCTCTATGATGCCCACAAAGGGTATCTTGCAAACCCCACAAAAATCATATAGTGACATCTCCTTAACCTCATCATATAAATGAAACTCCACTGAAGGTGGTGATTTCCTAGCATGAAAGTAAAAAATTTGCACAAAAATATTAGTGAGTAGGAGATACTGATCGAGCTGGTTGTGGACAAAGTCGGTGAGACCTGCATTCTCAGCCAAATAATAAAAACCATCATGAATCCCGGCTGCTCTCAAGAACTCATCACAAGGCCATTCACACGATCGAACCTCTTTGGTGCGAGGGAGATTATATTTGGGCTTTTTATCCTCTTCACTTTGCTTATCCTTCGAGCTTCGGCTTGAAGAGCCCCTCAAAAATCTCTTCATCATTTTCTGAAAATTTCTGAAAGTTTTAGTGACTCAAAATAGAAGTCAACCAAACTCAATAGAATTGATAGAAACTACTCCCACAAGTGCCTAGAGACTATATCATACATTACAACTACTTGGGACCAAATAATTTTACATGCAAGCTCAAGAACAGGGTCACCTAGGCAGTAAAAAATTTCAATGAATAAAGCACTATAACAAAAACTAATTGGACCATTGGAGGAGTCACATAACGAAGAACAATCCCCCAAAGCAGTTTTGTGAGTGGAGCTTTGAGCAAGGAGATCGAAAATGGCAGCAAGATGAGCTAGAACTCATGATTGAGCTGGTTGCTGATTTTTTGAGAGGAAGGAGTGTGTGGGTGCAGGAATAAGTGGAGGGGGGCCACCAGGGGCCCACGAGGCAGGGGGCGCGCCCCAGGGGGTGGGCGCGCCCTGGACCCTCGTGGCCAGGTGGTTTCCCCCTCTGGCGTGTTCTCGGTGCCAATAATTCTTAAATATTCTAGAAAAAAACATATTTCATTTTCAGGGCATTTGGAGAACTTTTATTTTCGGGGTATTTTTTATTGCAAGGATAAATCAGAAAACAGACAAAAAACTATTTTGCTTTATTTAATCTAAATAACAAAAAGTAACAGGAGGGTATAGAGAGTTGTGCTTTCTAACTTCATCCATCTCATGCTCATCAAAAGGAATCCACTAACAAGGTTGATCAAGTCTTGTTAACAAACTCTTTTCGAATAACATGGAACCTGAGAAATTTAGACTAACACTAGGTTACCTCAACAGGGATATGTACATCCCCAATAATAAGAATATCATATTTCTTCTTGACAGTAGGAAGAGGAAATTCAAAGCCTCCAATAATAATCGACGGAATTTTTTCCAATAGAATTGATACTGTGAACTTGAGGTTGTTTCCTTGGAAAGTGTACCGTATGCTCATTACCATTAACATGAAAAGTGACATTGCCTTTGTTGCAATCCGTAACAGCCCCTGCAGTATACAAAAAGGGTCTACCAAGGATAATCGAGATACTATCATCCTCGGGAATATCAAGAATTAAAAAGTCCGTTAAGATAGTAACGTTTGCAACCATAACAGGCACATCTTCACAAATACCGATAGGTATATCGGTTGATTTATCGGCCAATTCAAGTCTACGATATAAAGAGAGAGGCATAACACTAACACCGGCCCCAAGATCACATAAAGCAGTTTTATCATAGTTTCTTTTAATGGAGCATGGTATAGTTGGTACTCCTGGATCTCCAAGTTTCTTCGGTATTCCACCCTTAAAAGTATAATTAGCAAGCATGGTGGAAATTTCAGCTTCCGGTATATTTCTTTTATTAGTAACCATATCTTTCATGTACTTAGCATAAGGATTCATTTTAAGAATATCAGTAAAATGCATACGCAAAAAGATAGGTCTAATCATTTCAGCAAAGCGCTCAAAATCCTCATCAACCTTTTTCTTGGATGGTTTAGGAGGAAAAGGCATGGGTTTCTGAACCCGTGGTTCTCTTTCTTTACCGTGCTTCCTAGCAATGAACTCTCTTTTATCATAACATTGATTCTTTGATTGCGGGTTATCAAGATCAACAGAAGGTTCAATCTCTACATCATTGTTATTGCTAGGTTGAGCATCAACATGAACATTATCATTAACATTATCGCTAGGTTCCTGTTCATCACCAGATTGTGTTTCAGCATCAGAAATAGAAATATCATTGGGATCCTCAGGTGTGTCTACAACAGGTTCACTAGAAGCATGCAAAGTCCTATCATTTTTCTTTTTCTTCTTTTTAGAAGGACTAGGTGCATCAACATTAGTTCCCTAAGAATCTTGCTCAATTCTCTTATTGTGGCCCTCAGGATACAAAGGTTCCTGAGTCATTTTACCCCCTCTAGTCATAACTCTAACAACATTATCATCTCTCTTATCATTTAATTCATTGAGCAAATCATTTTGCACTTTAAGCACTTGTTATACTTGAGTGGTAACCATAGAAGCATGTTTACTAATAAGTTTAAGTTCACCTTTAACTCTAGACATATAATCACTCAAGGGTTCAATCATATAAGCATTGCATTTCAATTGTCTACCAACATAAGCATTGAAGTTTTCTTGTTTAATAATAAAATTATCAAACTCATCTAAGCATTGGCTAGCAGACTTATAACGAGGAATATCACCTTCATCAAATCTATAGAGAGAATTTACCTTTACTACCTGTGTCGGGTTATCAAGACCATGTATTTCTTCAATAGGCGGTAAATTCTTAACATCTTCAGCTTTAATACCCTTTTCTTTCATAGATTTCTTTGCCTCTTGCATATCTTCAGGACTGAGAAATAGAATACCCCTTTTCTTTAGAGTTGGCTTAGGAGTTGGTCAGGAAGTGTCCAATTGTTTTCATTAGTCAACATATTATTCAATAACAATTCAGCTTGATCAACAGTTCTTTCCCTAAAAACACAACCAGCACAACTATCCAGGTGGTCCATTATAAAGGATATCAAGTATTTCATTTTTCTTGAGAGGATGATCAGGCAAAGCGTTAAGTAATCGGAGAAGCCTCCCCCAATCTTGTGGGAGACTCTCTTCTTCAATTTGCACAAAATTATATATTTCCCTTAAAGCAACTTGTTTCTTGTGAGCGGGGAAATATTTAGCAGAGAAGTAATAAATCATATCCTGGGGACTACGCACACAACCAGGATCAAGAGAATTAAACCAAGTTTTAGCCTCACCCTTTAATGAGAACGGAAATAATTTAAGGATATAGTAGTAACGAGTTTTCTCATCATTAGTGAATAGGGTGGCTATATCATTTTAGTTAGTAAGATGTGCCACAACAGTTTCAGATTCATAGCCATAAAAAGGATCAGATTCAACCAAAGTAATTATCTCAGGATCGACAAAGAAATCATAATCCTTATCAGTAACACATATAGGTGAAGTAGCAAAAGCAGGGTCGTATTTCATTCTAGCATTCAAAGACTTTTCTTTAAGCTTAGCTAATAATTTCTTAAGATCAGATCTATCATTGCAAGCAAGAAAGTCTCTAGAAGTTTCTTCATCCACAACATAACCCTCAGGCACAACTGGCAATTCATATCTAGGGGAGAATCTTCATCATCACTTTCATCAGTATTATCAGTTTCAATAATTTCATTCCCTCTAGCCCTAGCAAGTTGTTCATCAAGAAATTCACCTAATGGCACAGTATTATCAAGCATAGAAGTAGTTTCATCATAAGCATCACGCATAGCAGAAGTGGCATCATCAATAACATGCGACATATCAGAATTAATAGCAGAAGCAGGTTTAGGTGTCGCAAGTTTACTCAAAATAAAAGGAGAATCAAGTGCAGAGCTAGATGGCAGTTCCTTACCTCCCCTCGTCGTTGAGGGAAAATCATAGTTCTTTCGTCTTTCAAGTTCCTCATAGTGATCAGCAGATATAAATCCCAAGTGACTCAAAGAATAGAGCTATGCTCCCCGCCAACGGCGCCAGAAAATAGTCTTGATAACCCACAAGTATAGGGGATCGCAATAGTTTTCGAGGGTAGAGTATTCAACCCAAATTTATTGATTCGACACAAGGGGAGCCAAAGAATATTCTCAAGTATTAGCAGTTGAGTTGTCAATTCAACCATACCTGGATAACTTAATATCTGCAGCAAAGTATTTAGTAGCCAAGTAGTATGGAAGTAACGGTAACGGTAGCAAAAGTAATAGTAGCAGTTTTGTAGTAATTGTAAGTGTGGCAACGGTAACGTAACTAAGCAAAGATCAATATGTGAAAAGCTCGTAGGCATTGGTTAGTGATGGATAATTACGTCGGATGCGATTCCTCATGCAATAGTTATAACATAGGGTGACACAGAACTAGTTCCAATTCATCAATGTAATGTAGGCATGTATTCTGAATATAGTCATACGTGCTTATGGAAAAGAACTTGCATGACATCTTTTGTCCTACCCTCCCGTGGCAGCGGGGTCCTATTGGAAACTAGGGGATATTAAGGCATCCTTTTAATAGAGTACCAGACCAAAGCATTAACACCTAGTGAATACATGAACTCCTCAAACTACGGCCATCACCGGTAAGTATCCCGATTATTGTCACTTCGGGGTTAATGGATCATAACACATAGTAGGTGACTGTAGACTTGCAAGATAGGATCAAGAACTCACATATATTCATGAAAACATAATTGGTTCAGATCTGAAATCATGGCACTCGGGCCCTAGTGACAAGCATTAAGCATAGCAAAGTCATAGCAACATCAATGTCATAACATAATGGATACTAAGGATCAAACCCTAACAAAACTAACTCGACTACATGGTAAATCTCATCCAACCCATCACCGTCCAGCAAGCCTACGATGGAATTACTCACACACGGCGGTGAGCATCATGAAATTGGTGATGTAGGATGGTTGATGATGATGATGGTGACGGATTCCCCTCTTCGAAGCCCCGAACGGACTCTAGATCAGCCCTCCCGAGAGAGATTAGGCCTTGGCGGCGGCTTTGTATCGTAAAATGCTATGAATCCTTCTCTCTGGGTTTTTTTCTCCCCGAACGTGAATATATAGAGTTCGTGGACAGGGTGTGGGCCCCCTGGCCTTGATTCTTTTGCCAGTATTTTTTATTAATTCCAAAAGTGTTCTCCGTGGAGTTTCAGGTCATTCCGAGAACTTTTATTTCTACACAAAAATAACACCATGGCAATTCTGCTGAAAATAGAGTCAGTCCGGGTTAGTTCCACTCAAATCATGCAAGTTAGAGTCCAAAACAAGGGCAAAAGTGTTTGGAAAAGTAGATACGATGGAGACGTATCACTAGCATCACACATAATTTCAAAGGGTAAATTCCAATCAGGTGGTTGAACAATAGGTGCAGCAATCAAAGCTTTCTTAAGTATTTCAAATGCTTCTACACAATCATCATCGAAGACAAAAGGAATATCTTTTTGTAAGAGATTAGTCAGAGGCCTAGAAATTTTAGAGAAGTCCTTAATAAACCTCCTATAAATACCGGCATGACCAAGATTGTCTTCAATGTCTTTAGGACACGGCATCTTTTCAATAGCATCAACTTTAGCTTTATCAACTTCAATACCTCTTACAGAAATTTTATGCCCCAAGACAATGCCTTCTTTGACCATAAAGTGGCATTTTTCCCACTTCAAGACAAGATTAGTTTCTTCACATCTCTGCAAAACTCGATCAAGACTGCTAAAGCAATCATCAAAGAAAGATCCATAAATGGAGAAATCATCCATAAAAACCTCAACAATCTTTTCACAAAAGTCAGAGGATATAGCCATCATGCATCTTTGAAAGGTAGCAGGTGCATTACATAAACCAAAAGGCATACGTCTATAAGCAAAAGTATCGAAAGGGCGAGTAAAATTGGTCTTTTCTTGATCCTCTTTTGACACAGGTATTTGAGAGAAACGAGAGTGAGGGAGTCCTGGACTAGGGGGTGTCCGGACAGCCGGACTATCATTGTCCGCCAGACTCCAAGACTATGAAGATACAAGATTGAAGACTCCGGCTCGTGTCCGGATGGTACTTTCCTTGGCGTGGAAGGCAAGCTTGGCAATACGGATATGTAGATCTCCTACCATTGTAACCGACTCTGTGTAACCCTAGCCCTCTCTGGTGTCTATATAAACCGGAGGGCTTTAGTCCATAGGACAACATACATTACAACAATCATACCATAGGCTAGCTTCTAGGGTTTAGCCTCCTTGATCTCGTGGTAGATCTACTCTTGTACTACCCATATCATCAATATTAATCAAGCAGGACGTAGGGTTTTACCTCCATCGAGAGGGCCCGAACCTGGGTAAAAACATCGTGTCCCTCGTCTCCTGTTACCATCCGCCTAGACGCACAGTTCGGGACCCCCTACCCGAGATCCGCCGGTTTTGACACCGACATTGGTGCTTTCATTGAGAGTTCCTCTGTGTCGTCACCGATAGGCTTGATGGCATCTTCAACCTGCAACGCTGTCCAGGGTGAGACTTTTCTCCCCGGACAGATCTTCGTATTCGGCGGCTTCGCACTGCGGGCCAATTCACTTGGCCATCTGGAGCAGATCGAAAGCTACACCCCTGGCCGTCAGGTCAGATTTGGAAGCTTAAACTTCACGGCCGATGACCGCGGAGACTTGATCCTCGACGGACTCGAGCCACAGCCGAGCGCGCCGCACTGTGACGATGGGCATGATCTAGCTCTGCCGCCGAACAGTGCCTTGGTGGCCGCACACGGATCCGCTTCGGCCATTAGCCTAGAGCCGATCGCCCAGATCGAGGGTCGATGGATAGACGCCGCCCTGGGGGCTCCAACATCCACGGCGATGGAGCCGAACACTAATCTTGTCCCCTGCGAAACTTGTGATTCCGAGGCGCCGGACTCCTCGCCGGACTCCGAACCTCCCGCGCCCCTGCCAATCGATCCGGATTGGGCACCGGTTATGGAATTCACCGCCGCGGACATCTTCCAATGCTCGCCTTTCGGCGATATCTTAAATTCACTAAAGCATCTCTCGTTATCAGGAGAGTCCTGGCCGGATTGTGGCCAGGATGGTTGGGATGCGGACGACGAAGAAATTCAGAGCCCACCCACCACCCACTTTGTAGCCACTGTCGACGACCTAACCGACATGCTAGACTACGACTCCGAAGACATCGACGCTATGGACGACGATGCCGGAGACGAACAGGAACCAGCGCCCACAGGGCACTGGAAGGCCACCTCGTCATATGACGTATACATGGTGGATACCCCAAAAGATGGGGACGGCGAAGGAACAACGGAGACAGATCCCTTAAAGAAACAGCCCAAGCGCCGGTGTCAGCGGCGCCGCTCTAAATCTCGCCACAGCAAGAACGGAGATTCCGGCACAGGAGATAATAATACTCCAGAGAGTGTCAAAGACAATCCCCTCCAGCAAGACTCAGCGCAGGAGGATGCAGAAGCAAGCCCTCATGAGGGGGCGGCAGACGAAGAGGTTGAGGATCATAATTATATGCCTCCCTCCGAAGACTAAGCAAGCTTCAACAATGACGAATTCGTCGTACCCGAGGATCCCGTCGAACAAGAGCGCTTCAAGCGCAGGCTTATCGCCACAGCAAACAGCCTAAAGAAAAAGCAGCAGCAGCTTCAAGCTGATCAGGACCTGCTGGCCGATCGATGGACCGAGGTCCTTGCGGCCGAAGAGTATAAACTCGAACGTCCCTCCAAAAGTTACCCAAAGCGCAAGCTGCTCCCCCGATTAGAGGAGGAAGCATACGTACGCCCATCACCAGCGCACGATATGGCTGACCGACCACCCCGTGGTCGTGACAGAGAGGCATCCAGGCCCCCAGCCAAGACCATACCCCGGCATCGCTCCAAAAGTACGAAGCCAAGAGGGAACATGCCGGACTTGCGAGACATATTGGAGGACAAAGCAAGGCAATCCAGATCCATCTATGGATCACGTGGGCGCCCTACGACCCACGACGAATACCGTCGTGCCGGATACAATAACCCCGGCCGGGCCGAACACAGCAGACAGCGCTCTCTCGAGCTGCGTCGCGATATCGCTCAATACAGGGGCGCCGCACACCCATTATGCTTCACTGACGAAGTAATGGATCATCAGATCCCCGAAGGGTTTAAACCCGTAAACATCGAATCTTACGATGGCACAACAGACCCTGCAGTCTGGATCGAAGACTATCTTCTCCACATTCATATGGCCCGCGGCGACGATCTCCACGCCATCAAGTACCTCCCGCTCAAGCTTAAAGGACCAGCTCGGCATTGGCTTAATAGCTTGCCAGCAGAGTCAATTGGGTGTTGGGAAGACCTGGAGGCCGCATTCCTTGATAACTTCCAAGGCACATATGTGCGACCACCAGACGCCGATGACCTAAGCCACATCATTCAGCAGCCAGACGAATCGGCCAGACAATTCTGGACACGGTTCTTGACAAAGAAAAATCAAATCGTTGATTGTCCGGACGCAGAGGCCCTTGCAGCCTTCAAACATAACATCCGGGACGAATGGCTAGCCTGGCACCTAGGGCAGGAAAAGCCGAAATCCATGGCAGCCCTCACATCGTTAATGACCCGCTTTTGTGCGGGAGAGGATAGCTGGCTAGCCCGCAGCAACAATCTCCGTAAAAATTCTGGCAGTCCGGATACTAAGGACAACAACGGCAAGTCACGTCGAAACAAAAACAAGCGCCGAATTAACGGCGATGATAAGGAGGATACGGCAGTCAATGCCGGATTCCGAGGCTCTAAACCCGGTCAACGAAAGAAGCCATTTAAAAGAACCACTCTGGGTCCGTCCAATCTGGACCGAATACTCGACCGCTTATGCCAGATACATGGCACCTCTGAAAAGCCAGCTAACCACACCAATAGAGATTGCTGGGTGTTCAAGCAGGCCGGCAAGTTAATTGCCGAAAACAATGACAAGGGGCTAAATAGCGACGACGAGGAAGAGACCCGGCCGCCGAACAACAAAGGACAGAAGGGTTTTCCCCCACAAGTACGGACGGTGAATATGATATACGCGACCCACATACCCAAGAGGGAGAGGAAACGCGCACTAAGGAACGTCTATGCGATGGAGCCAGTCGCCCCAAAGTTCAACCCATGGTCCTCTTGTCCGATCACTTTCGATCGAAGAGACCATCCGACCAGCATACGCCATGGCGGATTCGCCGCATTGGTCTTAGACCCAATCGTCGATGGGTTCCACCTCACGAGAGTCCTGATGGACGGCGGCAGTAGCCTGAACCTGCTTTATCAAGATATAGTGCGCAAAATGGGCATAGACCCATCAAGGATTAAACCTACAAAGACAACCTTTAAAGGTGTCATACCAGGAGTGGAAGCCAACTGCACAGGCTCAGTCACACTCGAAGTGGTCTTCGGATCCCCGGATAATTTCCGGAGCGAAGAGTTAATCTTCGACATAGTCCCGTTTCGCAGCGGCTATCACGCTCTGCTCGGGCGAACCGCGTTTGCCAAATTCAATGCGGTGCCGCACTATGCATACCTAAAGCTCAAGATGCCAGGCCCTCGTGGAGTCATCACAGTCAATGGAAATACGGAACGCTCCCTCCGAACGGAGGAACACACAGCGGCTCTCGCGGCAGAAGTACAGAGCAGCCTTCTAAGGCAATTCTCGAGTCCGGCCGTTAAACGGCCGGATACAGCAAAGCGCGCCCGGAGCAATGCCAACCAAGATCACCTGGCGCGATCAGAGCACGCGTAGTAATGCGGCCCCAACCCTCGCCCGCGTATGATCGCAAGAATAACACTCCGCGTACATCATTACGCTTTGGAGATACCATGGGCACAGGGGAGGGGGCACGATCACAACGGACCCAGAGTGCGGTTCGACCACACCGAGGGCTCGCAAATGTGCCCCTCTTTTTTTTATTATTATTTTTCTTCTTTTTTGTACACAGGACTATGTCAACCAGAAGCCCTGTCCGGCGGTGAACCTGCCGAACTCATGATGCAACAGTCAGGGACTAAAGAAGGCCGCGCCGAACACTCAGGTGGTCTCAATTACGAGCATTAAATTCGATTATATACACCAAATCCGCAGCTCATCCCTGGAGGGGGACATGTTTATTTAGTCCAAATCCCTTGCTTACCGACTATTTGTATCAGTCCGCTCTACTAGCAGACTTTTCTTTCATTAATAATGCAGCACCTTTATGATCGCAATTGCATTACATTATATATATATATGCTCATTATATGACATCTGGCACCCGTATATTTTGGTACGGCATAATACACCAGGGGCTTATGTTCCCCACTCTATGGTGTGATAAAGTCCGAACACTTTCACAAGTGCGGCACCCCGAACTTATAGCATTATATGAATCGGCTCCGAATCATGTCTTGGGTCAATAGTTGGGTTTGCCCGGCTCCCATGTTTTGGTGCCTTACGTTCCCTTCTCTTGGCTAAGGTGGCACTGGGAGAACCACTGCGATTGCGCCCCGGTTGAGCCGGGTTAACGCCTCAGTGGAGAAAGCTAAAACTGACTGGCATGATAAGGCGAGAGACTGGTCGCTGTTCGAGAGGTTTTTTCGGGTCCTTAAAGACTCACGCCGCTTCCAGCGAAGTTTCGGATAATGTCCGATGAAGGCGTGGATAGCGCCCCGGATTCGGTCTTCCGAATACTAGGGGCTTCGCTGAAATTTAAAATTATAGAATTCTATGGCTAAGTGAGAGTGTTCAAGCATTATAAGTCCGGTTGCCTTGTTCGTTGTGTTGAGCGCCTCCCTAGATGGACCCAAAAATGGGAACAAGAGTGCTCAAGTTTATCCCTAACACCCCAGCACTTGTGGCTTGGGGGCTGAAGCCAACGACTTGCCATCTCTCAGATTTTACAAACGGCCGCACAGAAGGAAATATTTTAAATTAAACAAGCGTTGCTCATGGCGCATATGAACGAAGTTTTCAGCGCACAGGATAAATAAACAGCGAGTTCACTCAAAAATTACATTTCGGGAGCACTCATCTGCAATATCGCAGGCTCCCTTCAGGACAATTTTACAATACTTCTCCGGCGTGCGATACTCCTTGCCCGGCGGCGGTGGGTCCGTGAGAAGCTTCTCCGCATCCAATTTGCCCCATTGCACCTTTATGCGGGCAAGGGCCCGACGAGCACCTTCGATACAGGCGGAGCGCTTGACTACATCCAGCCTGGGGCATGCATCCACCAGCCGCCGCACGAGGCCAAAGTAGCTACCAGGCATGGCCTGGCCAGACCACAGCCGGACTATGAGGCCCTTCATGGCCTCCTCAGCTACCTTGTGGAGTTCGACCAGCTGCTTCAGCTGGTCGCTTGGGGGCACCGGATGGCCGGCCTCAGTATACTGAGACCAGAAGACCTTCTCCGTCGAGCTCCCCTCCTCGCCACGATAGAATGTGGCAGCATCAGACGCACTAAGCGGCAGATCTGCAAACGCCACTGGAGAGCTCCGAATGCAGGTAAGTGTCAGGTAGTTCACATTAACATGCCTGCTTTGCATGAAAAACGCCTTACCCGCCGCTATCTTCTTTATGTCCTCAACCTCCTGAAGGGCCTTACGGGCCTCGGCCTTGGTGGACTTTCGAGAGCCGAGGCAAGCTCGGACTCTCGAGTCTTGGAGTCACGCTCCAAACTCTCATGTTTTTCCATGAGAACCTGGAGCTCTTGCCGAACTTCCGCCACCCGTGCCTCTTGCTTTTCTCGCTCAGCCCGTTCCGCGGCCGCACTGTGTTCGGCCGCGGACACAGCATCCCGCAGGGCTGCCACCTCGTTAGTGGCCCCTGTAATACACATATTATCCTTGTTAATTTTATTTGCAACCAAAATCCTTTTCTGTAAGGTACTTATTCAAAGAGGTGTTACTCACCTTCTTTTTCCTCGAGCTGCTTCTTTGCATGGCCGAGCTCTTGCTCGGACCGCTCGAGTTCCTTCTTCAGCATGTCAACCTCCGCCGTTAGTGCGGCAGAGGTCAGCAGTGCAGCCTGCAAACCCATATTGACATATTTTAGGCAACCTTGCGTATATCTTGTTATAGATCCTTAGTCCGGCTTTTCTTTTCGAACACCGAACTAAGCATCAGGGGCTACTGTCTATGCGGTATTATATTACATAACTTTAACTTCTTACCTCAAAGCCTGTTAAAAGGCTGCTGCAGGCTCCGGTCAGCCCGCTCTTAGCGAGCTGAACCTTCTCAATCACCGCACTCATGATAGTGCGGTGTTCTTCCTCGATGGAAGCGCCTTTAAGCGCCTCCAGCAGGTTATCCGGCGCCTCCGGTTGGACGGAGGCTGCCGGCGTCACGGTCCTGCCCTTCTTTCGAAGGGGCCGCTTGCCGGACTCTGGAACCACTGCGGGTTCCGATGTAGAGTCCGGCACGAAGTCCGGGAGGCTGCCTGACGGTGCCTCCGGAGCCTCCTCCTGATGGGTCCATCTCTGGGATCCCACCTCGACGTCCTCGTCGGCGCGTGGGGTGGAGGCAGTCGGGATGGAATTCACATCCGACGAGGCCAATGACCCGCTCGATGAGTCGGGGAGATCATCATTGGCCAGACTACGGGCACAATGCGGCGTTAGAAGGATACTACGCGACATAAAAGAAATTACACATCAAGGATCCGGATACTTACGATTTTGCCGGACGCCTGGCCCTTGGAGGCCACTCATCCTCACCAACGCTGATGTTGGCGGAACTGTCCGGGGGGATAGTTCTCCCCCTCTTGGACCCTTCGGCCTCCCCGATGGGGGAAGCCTTCCTTTTGTTCTCTCCCTCCTCCGGGAGAAAGTACTCCTCCTCCTCGTTTTCAGGGGAGGAGTCCTTGTCATCGTCAGACGCCTGATTGCGGGAACTCTTTCGAGTCCCCGCGGACACCTTCTTGGCCTTCTTCTCCGGCACCACGTGCGGTGCCAGAACCAGCAGCCCTGTTAAGCGGGCGTCCGCTGGGTCTTCTGGCATGGGAGCCGGGCTGATGAGCAGCTTGGCCTTCTCCATCCATTCCTGTCAAAGGAAGAGGCAGAATGAAACCTCACTAGAGTCAATCTAATTATCACAAGTGTCCCGTAATGGGGTTGAATCACTTACCTCGCCAGTTGGACACTGCGAGCTGAATCCGCGGTCTTTGGTCGCGGACGCGGGGGCTTCAGCGCCCTTGAACAGCACCCTCCAGGCGCCTTCGTATGTTGTATCGAAGAGCCCGCTCAGCGCCTGGTGCTGTTCCGGATTGAACTCCCACAAATTAAATGCCCGTTCTTGGCATGGGAGGATCTGCCGAATGAGCATGACTTGGACCACGTCGACGAGCCTGAGCCTATTGCTCACCATCTTCTTGATACATGCTCGGAGTCCCGTCACCTCCATCGGATTCCCCCACTGCAAGCCCTTCTCTTTCCAGGAGGTGAGCTGCATGGGGATGCCAGATCTAAATTCGGGGGCCGCCGCCCATGTGGATTTGCGTGGCTCGGTAATGTAAAACCACCCCGATTGCCACCCCTTGACGGAGTCCACGAAGGTCCCTTCCAGCCAAGGGACGTTGGGCAATTTTCCCAACATGGCGCCTCCGCATTCCGCTTGCATACCCTTCACAACCTTCGGCTTGACGTTGAAGGTCTTGAGCCACAGGCCGAAGTGGGGCCGGATGCAGAGGAAGGCCTCGCACACGATGATAAACGCCGAGATGTTGAGGATAAAGTTCGGCGCCAGATCGTGGAAATCCTGGCCGTAGTAAAACATGATCCCCCGGACAAATGGATGGAGCGGAAAGCCCAGTCCGCGGAGGAAGTGGGGGAGGAAGACGACCCTCTCATGAGGCCCGAGGGTAGGGATGAGCTTCCCCTCGTCGGGCAGCCGATGCGTGATATCGCCGGAAAGGTATCCGGCACTGCGCAGCTTGGTGATGTCCTCCTCCTTGACGGTGGAGGCTAACCATTTACCTCCCGCTCCGGACATATTCGGAGAAGGTTGAGGCGAGATGCGCGTGCTCGGGCGTTGGAGCTTGAGTTCGCGGGGATGGATAAGCAAAGGAGGAAGAAGGCGTAGGTGAGAAGGTGAATCCTTATCCCTTATATATAGGCGGACAAAATTATGCGTCCCTCACCAGCCTGGTAAAACTCGCTTATCTCCCAAGCGCCACCATCAATGGCGCGGTTGGGTTACCCACGCACGTATTGTTGAGAATCCCGGAATAAGGGGAACACGATCTCTGCTTCGACAAGACATGCCAAGGAAACCGCTTCGCTAAACATGCTGAGGTGGTATAGTAATTCAAACAAAGGCCTGGTGGCGGTGTGATGTCACGCCGCATAATACGTCAGCAGATTGAACTAAGTGTACATTTTATTCTCTCTACGGTGGAATGTGGAATTTATTTTGCAGAGCCGGACACTATCCTGGTGTTCATGATCTTCTCTAGATTATTCAAGGGAGGAACCCGCCTTGCAATGCCGAACATTATGCACGCCGGACTTATCGTCATTGAAGACTGGTTCAGGGGCTACTGAGGGAGTCCTGGACTAGGGGGTGTCCGGACAGCCGGACTATCATTGGCCGCCGGACTCCAAGACTACGAAGATACAAGATTGAAGACTCCGGCTCGTGTCCGGATGGTACTTTCCTTGGCGTGGAAGGCAAGCTTGGCAATACGGATATGTAGATCTCCTACCATTGTAACCGACTCTGTGTAACCCTAGCCCTCTCCGGTGTCTATATAAACCGGAGGGCTTTAGTCCATAGGAGAACATACATTACAACAATCATACCATAGGCTAGCTTCTAGGGTTTAGCCTCCTTGATCTCGTGGTAGATCTACTCTTGTACTACCCATATCATCAATATTAATCAAGCAGGACGTAGGGTTTTACCTCCATCGAGAGGGCCCGAACCTGGGTAAAAACATCGTGTCCCTCGTCTCCTGTTACCATCCGCCTAGACGCACAGTTCGGGACCCCCTACCCGAGATCCGCCAGTTTTGACACCGACATGCATCTTTGAAAGGTAGCAGGTGCATTACATAAACCAAGAGGCATACGTCTATAAGCAAAAGTATCGAAAGGGCGAGTAAAATTGGTCTTTTCTTGATCCTCTTTTGACACAGGTATTTGAGAGAAACGAGAGTAACCATCTAGAAAGCAAAAATGTGTATGTTTGGATAATCTTTCTAGCATTTGATCAATAAAAGGCAAAGGGTAATGATCCTTTGTAGTAGCTTTATTTAATTTGCAGAAATCAATTACCATCCTATAACATGTAACAATTCTTTGCGGGATCAATTCATCTTTATCATTAGGAATGACAGTAATACCGCCCTTCTTAGGGACACAATGGACAGGACTTACCCACTGACTATCAGCAACGGGATAAATTATACCTGCCTCCAGGAGCTTTAGTATTTCTTTTCTTACCACTTCTTTCATCTTAGGATTTAACCATCGTTGGTGATCAACAACTGGTTTGGCGTCCTTCTCCAATTTTATTTTGTGTTGGCATAGAGTGGGACTAATGCCCTTAAGATCATTAAGATTATATCCAATAGCAGCATGGTGCTTCTTCAGAGTTTTCAATAATTTCGCCTCTTCCTGCTCTGAAAGGTTAGCATTAATAATAACAGGATATATCTTCTTTTCATCAAGATAAGCATATTTAAGAGTATCAGATAGTGGTTTAAGCTCAAACACGGGATCACCCTTGGGTGGTGGAGGATCCCCTAGAATTTCAATAGGCAAGTTGTGTTTCAAATAGGTCCCTGTTTAAAGAATACTTCATCTATCTCCCTTCTTTCATTCATAAACATATCAGTTTCATGGTCTGGCAAATATTGTTCTAAAGGATCATTAGGAGGCACGACAATAGAAGCAAGACCAATAATTTCATCCTTACTAGGCAATTCTTTATCATGGGGTTGTCTACGAAATTTAGCAAAATTAAAGTCATGAGACATATCCCCTAAACCAATTGTAACAATATCCTTTTGCAGTCTATCTTAGCAATAACAGTATTCAAGAAGGGTCTACGAAATATAATGGGACAAAAGTCATCTTGTGGGGAGCCAAGAACAAGAAAATCAGTAGGATATTTAACTTTCCCACACAAGACTTAAACATCTCTAACAATCCCAACTGGTGAAATAGTATCTCTATTGGAAAGCTTAATTGTAACATCAATTTCTTCTATCTCAGCAGGTGCAATATCATGCATACTTTCTTTGTATAAGGAATGAGGTATTGAACTTGCACTAGCACCCATATCACATAAGCCATGATAATAATGATCTCCTATTTTAACAGAAATAACAGGCATGCATACAACAGGTCTATGTTTATTTTTAGTATCGAGTCTAGCAATTCTAGCAGCTTCATCACAGAAGTAAATAACATGCCCATCAACATTTTCAGCCAAGAGATCTTTAACCATAACAATACTAGGTTCAATTTTAATTTGCTCAGGTGGTGTAGGTGTTCTAGTATTACTCTTACGAACCATAGTTGAAGCTTTAGCATGATCCTTTATCATAACAGGAAAAGGTGGTTTCTCAATATAGGTAGTAGGAACAATAGGATCATTATAAGTGATAGTCTTTTCTTCAACTTTAATGGTTGCAACTACTTTTACTTCAATGGGAGGATTATATTTAAACCACTTCTCCTTAGGGAGGTCAACATGAGTAGCAAATGGTTCACAGAAAGAAGCTACTATCTCAGAGTCAAGTCCATATTTAGTGCTAAATTCACGAAAAGCATCGGTATCCATAAAAGATTTAACACAATCAAACTTAGGTGTTCTACCTGACTCCTTACCTTCGTCGAGATCCCAATCTTCCGAGTTGCGTTTAATTCTTTCCAATAAATCTCATTTGAATTCAATAGTCTTCATCATGAAAGAGCCAATACAAGAAGCATCGAGCATGGAGCAATTGTTGAGAGAAAGCCGAGCATAAAAATTTTGAATAATAATTTCTCTTGAGAGCTCATGATTGGGGAATGAATATAACATCGAATTAAGCCTCCCCCAAGCTTGAGCGATGATTTCTCCTTCGCGAGGACAAAAATTATATATATAATTACGATCACGATGAACAAGATGCATAGGATAAAACTTCTGATGAAATTCTGATTTCAATTGGTTGTTGTTCCATAATCCCATATCATCACATAGCCTAAACCATGTCAATGCCTTTCCCTTCAAATAAAAAGGGAAGACCTTCTTCTTGATAAAATCTTCGGGCATACCTGCAAGCTTAAATAATCCACAAACTTCATCCACATAGATTAGGTGCAAATCGAGATGCAATGTTCCATCTCCTGTAAAAGGATTAGCTAACAGTTTTTCTATCATACCCGAAGGAATTTCAAAATAAACATTTTCAGTAGGTTCAGTAGGTTGAGGAGAAACTCTTTGCTCTACTGGTCAGGGCGAAGATACCCCGAACAAGCCCCTCAACGGATTATGTTCCATAGTAACAAGTGACAGTAAATTTCAGCACACCATATAAATATTTCCTTACCAAATTCCACCTACCAAAGGCGCTTCACTCCCCGGCAACGGTGCCAGAAAAGAGTCTTGATGACCCACAAGTGTAGGGGATCTACCGTAGTCCTTTAGATAAGTAAGAGTGTCGAACCCAACGAGGACAGAAGGAAATGACAAGTGGTTTTCAGTAAGGTATTCTCTGCAAGCACTGAAATTATCGGTAACAGATAGTTTTGTGATAAGGTAATTCGTAACGAGTAACAAGTAACAAGAGTAAATAAGGTGTAGCAAGGTGGCCCAATCCTTTTTGTAGCAAAGGACAAGCCTGGACAAATTCTTATATGAAGGAAAATGCTCCCAAGGACGCATGGGAATTATCGTCAAGCTAGTTTTCATCATGCTCATATGATTCGCGTTCGTTACTTTGATAATTTGGTATGTGGGTGGACCGGTGCTTGGGTACTGCCATTTATTGGACAAGCATCCCACTTCCCTATTGCAAGCATCCGCAACTACAAAATAAGTATTAAGATAAACCTAACCATAGCATGAAACATGTGGATCCAAATCAGCCCTTACGAAGCAACTCATAAACTAGGGTTTAAGCTTCTGTCACTCTAGAAACCCTCATCTACTTATTACTTCCCAATGCCTTCCTCTAGGCCCAAACAATGGTGAAGTGTCATGTAGTCAACATTCACATAACACCACTAGAGGAGAGACAACATACGTCTCATCAAAATATCGAACGAATACCAAATTCACATGACTACTTATAGCAAGACTTCTCCCATGTCCTCAGGAACAAACGTAACTACTCACAAATCATATTCATGTTCACAATCAGAGGGTTATTAATATGCATAAAGGATCTGAACATATGATCTTCCTGAAGGAAATATGCCCTAGAGGCAATAATAAAGTTGTTATTTATATTTCCTTATATCATGATAAATGTTTATTATTCATGCAAGAATTGTATTAACCGGAAACTTAGTACATGTGTGAATACATGGACAAACATAATGTCACTAGTATGCCTCTACTTGACTAGCTCGTTGAATCAAAGATGGTTGTGTTTCCTAACCATAGACATGAGTTGTCATTTGATTAACGGGATCACATCATTAGAGAATGATGTGATTGACTTGACCCATTCCTTTAGATTAGCACTTGATCATTTAGTTTGTTCCTATTGCTTTCTTCATGACTTACATGTTCCTATGACTATGAGATTATACAACTCCCGAATACCGGAGGAACACTTTGTGTGCTACCAAACGACACAACGTAATTGGGTGATTATAAAGGTGCTATACAGGTGTCTCTGATGGTACTTGTTGAGTTGGCATAGATTAAGATTAGGATTTGTCACTCCGATTGTTGGAGAGGTATCTCTGGGCCCTCTCGGTAATGCACATAACTATAAGCCTTGCAAGCAATGTGACTAATGAGTTAGTTGCAGGATGATGCACTACGAAATGACTAAAGAGACTTGCCGGTAACGAGATTGCAATAGGTATTGAGATACCAACGATCGAATCTCGGGCAAGTAACATACCGATGACAAAGGGAACAATGTATGTTGTTATGCGGTTTAACCGATAAAGATCTTCGTAGAATATGTAGGAGCCAATATGAGCATCCAGGTTCCGCTATTGGTTATTGACCAGAGACGTGTCTCGTTCATGTCTACATAGTTCTCGAACCTGTAGGGTCGGCGCGCTTAACGTTCGGTGACGATCGGTATTATGAGTTTATGTGTTTTGATGTACTGAAGGTTGTTCGGAGTCATGGATGAGATCACGGACATGAGTAGGAGTCTCTAAATGGACGAGACATAAAGATTGATATATTGGAAGGTTATATTCGTACACCGGAAGGGTTCTGGGGGTCACCAGATAAATACTGAAGTACCGGGAGGTTACCGAAACCCCCCGGGGAGTATATGGGCCTTAATGGGTTTTAGGGGAGAGAGAGGGGCTGGCTAGGGCTGGGCCGCCCCCCCCCCCAAGCCTAGTCCAAATTGGACTAGGAGGAGGGGTGGTGCCCCCTCCTTCCTTCTCCTCCTCTCCTTCCCTTCCCCCTTCTCCTACTCCTACTAGGAAAGGGGAGTTCTACTCCTAGTGGGAGTAGGACTCCCCCCTTGGCACACCCTCCTCCTAGGCCGGCCGCCTCCCCCTTGCTCCTTCATATACGGGGGCAGGGGGCACCCCAAGACACACAAGTTGATCATTGTTCTTTTAGCCGTGTGCGGTGCCCCCCTCCACCATAATCCACCTCAGTTATATCGTTGCGGTGCTTAGGCGAAGCCCTGCGTCGGTAGCTTCATCAACCCTTTCATCACGCCGTCATGCTGACGGAACTCTCCCTCGAAGCTCTACTGGATCGTGAGTTTGTGGGACGTCACCAAGCTGAACGTGTGCAGATCGTGGAGGTCCCGTACGTTCGGTACTAGGATCGGTCGATCGTGAAGACGTACGACTACATCAACCACGTTGTCATAACACTTCTGCTTACGGTCTACGAGGGTACGTGGACGACACTCTCCCCTCTCGTTGCTATGCATCACCATGATCTCACGCGTGCGTAGGAATTTTTTTGAAATTACTATGTTCCCCAACAGTGGCATCCGAGCCAGGTTTATGCGTAGATGTTATATGGACGAGTAGAACACAAGTGAGTTGTGGGCGATACTTGTCATACTGCTTACCAGCATGTCATACTTTGATTCGGCGGTATTGTTGGATGAAGCGGCCCGGACCGACATTACGCGTACGCTTACGCGAGACTGGTTCTACCGACGTGCTTCACACACAGGTGGCTGGCGGGTGTCAGTTTCTCCAACTTTAGTTGAATCGAGTGAGGCTACGCCCGGTCCTTGTGAAGGTTAAAATAGCACATACTTGACGAAATATCGTTGTGGTTTTGATGCGTAGTTAAGAATGGTTCTTGCTTAGCCCGTAGCAGCCACGTAAAACTTGCAACAAACAAAGTAGAGGACGTCTAACTTGTTTTTGCAGGGCATGTCGTGATGTGATATGGTCAAGACATGATGCTATATTTTATTTTATGAGATGATCGTGTTTTGTAATGAAGTTATCGGCAACTAGCAGGAGCCATATGGTTGTCGCTTTATTGTATGAAATGCAATCGCCATGTAATTGATTTACGTTATCACGAAGCGGTAGCGATAGTCATAGAAGCAATAGTTGACGAGATGACAATGATGCTACGATGGAGATCAAGGTGTCACCCCGGTGACGACGGTGATCATGACGGTGCTTTGGAGATGGAGATCAAAGACACAAGATGATGATGGCCATATCATATCACTTATAATGATTGCATGTGATGTTTATATTTTATGCATCTTATTTTGCTTAGATCGACGGTATAATTATAAGATGATCTCTCACTAAATTTCAAGGTATAAGTGTTCTCCCTTAGTATGCACCGTTGCGAAAGTTCATCGTGCCGAGACACCACGTGATGATCGGGTGTGATAAGCTCTACGTTCACATACAACGGGTGCAAGCCAGTTTTGCACATGCAGAATACTCGGGTTAAACTTGACGAGCCTAGAATATGCAGATATGGCCTCGGAACACTGAGACCGAAAGGTTGAACGTGAATCATATAGTAGATATGATCAACATAGTGATGTTCACCATTGAAAACTACTCCATCTGACGTGATGGTCGGACATGGTTTAGTTGATATGGATCACGTGATCACTTAGATGATTAGAGGGATGTTTATCTAAGTGGGAGTTCTTAAGTTATTTGATTAATTGAACTTTAATTTATCATGAACTTAATTCCTTATAGTATTTTCCATGTCTATGTTGTTGTAGATAGATGGCCCGTGTTGTTGTTCTGTTGAACTTTAATGTGTTCCATGAGAAAGCTAAGTTGAAAGATGATGGTAGCAATTACACGGACTGGGTCCGTAACTTGAGGATTATCCTCATTACTACATAGAAGAACTACGTCCTGGAAGCACCGCTAGGTGCAAGACCCACTACAGGAGAAACGCCGGATGTTGTGAACGTCTGGTAGAGCAAAGGTAATGACTACTTGATAGTTTTGTGTGCCATGCTTTACGGCTTAGAACCAGGACTTCAACGACGTTTTGAATGTCATGGAGCATATGAGATATCCAGGAGTTGAAGTTAATATTTCAAGCAAATGCCCGGACTGAGAGATATGAGGTCTCCAATAAGTTCTACAGCTGCAAGATGGAGGAGAATAGTTCTGTTAGTGAACATATACTCAAAATGTCTGGGTATAATAATCACTTAATTCAACTGGGAGTTAATCTTCTGCATGATAGTGTCATTGACAGAATTCTTGAATCACTGCCACCAAGCTACAGGAGCTTCATGATGAACTATAATATGCAAGGGATGAACAAGACAATTCCCGAGCTCTTCGCAATGCTAAAGGCTGTCGAGGTAGAAATCAAGAAGGAGCATCAAGTGTTGATGGTCAACAAGACCACCAGTTTCAAGGAAAAGGTAAAGGGAAGAAGGGGAACTTCAAGAAGAACGGAAAGCAAGTTGCTGCTCAAGTGAAGAAGCCCAAGTCTGGACCTAAGCCTGAGACTGAGTGCTTCTACTGCAAAGGGACTGGTCACTGGAAGCGGAACTGCCCCAAGTATTTGGCGGATAAGAAGGATGGCAAGGTGAACCAAGGTATATGTGATATACATGTTATTGATGTGTACCTTACTAATGCTCGCAGTAGTGCATGGGTATTTGATACTGGTTCTGTTGCTAATATTTGCAACTCGAAACAGGGACTACGGATTAAGCGAAGATTAGCTGAGGACGAGGTGACGATGCGCGTGGGAAATGGTTCCAAAGTCGATGTGATCGCAGTCAGCATGCTACCTCTACATCTACCTTCAGGATTAGTTTTAGACCTGAATAATTGTTATTTGGTGCCAGCGTTGAGCATGAACATTATATCTGGATCTTGTTTGATGCGAGATGGTTATTCATTTAAAGCTGAGAATAATGGTTGTTCTATTTATATGAGTAATATCTTTTATGGTCATGCACCCTTAGAGTGGTCTATTTTTATTGAATCTCGATAGTGGTTATACACATACTCATAATATTGAAGCCAAAAGATGCAGAGTTGATAATGATATTGCAACTTATTTATGGCACTGCCGTTTGGGTCATATTGGTGTAAAGCGCATGAAGAAACTCCATTCTGATGGAATTTTGGAATCACTTGATTATGAATCACTTGGTACATGCAAACCATGCCTCATGGGCAAGATGACTAAAACTTCGTTCTTCCGAACAATGGAGCAAGCAACAGATTTGTTGGAAATCATACATACTGATGTATGTGGTCCGATGAATATTGAGGCTCGCGGCGGGTATCGTTATTTTCTGACCTTCACAGATGATTTGAGCAGATATGTGTATATCTACTTAATGAAACATAAGTCTAAAACATTTGAAAAGTTCAAAGAATTTCAGAGTGAAGTGGAAAATCATCGTAACAAGAAAATAAAGTTTCTACGATCTGATCGTGGAGGAGAATATTTGAGTTACGAGTTTAGTCTTCATTTGAAACAATGCAGAATAGTTTCACAACTCACGCCACCCGGAACATAATGGTGTGTCCGAACGTCGTAATTGCACTTTATTAGATATGGTGCAATTTATGATGTCTCTTACTGATTTACAGCTATCGTTTTGGGGTTATGCTTTAGAGACGACTGCATTCACGTTAAATAGGGATCCATCTAAATCCGTTGAGACGACGCCTTATGAACTATGGTTTGGCAAGAAAGCAAAGTTTTCGTTTCTTAAAGTTTGGGGATGCAATGCTTATGTGAAAAAGCTTCAACCTGATAAGCTCGAACCCAAATTGGAGAAATGTGTCTTCATAGGATACCCAAAGGAGACTGTTGGGTACACCTTCTATCAAAGATCCGAAGGTAAGACATTCATTGTTAAGAATGGATCCTTTCTAGAGGAGTTTCTCTCGAAAGAAATGAGTGGGAGGAAAGTAGAAATTGATGAGGTAACTGTACCTGCTCCCTTATTGGAAAGTAGTTCATCACAGAACATGTGATCCCTATACCAATTAGTGAGGAAGCTGATCATGACACTTCAGATCAAGTTACTACTGAACCTCGTAGGTCAACCAGAATAAGATCCGCACCAGAGTGGTATGGTAATCTGATGTCTACTACGCAACCTTCTCCTTGTAGACGTTGTTGGGCCTCCAAGTGCAGAGGTTTGTAGGACAGTAGCAAATTTCCCACAAGTGGTGACCTAAGGTTTATCAATCCGTGGGAGGCGTAGGATGAAGATGGTCTCTCTCAAACAACCCTGTAACCAAATAACAAAGAGTCTCTTGTGTCCCCAACACACCTAATACAATGGTAAATTGTATTGGTGCACTAGTTCAGTGAAGAGATGGTGATACAAGTGCAATATGGATGGTAGATATGAGTATTTGTAATCTGAAAATATAAAAACAGCAAGGTAACTAATGATAAAAGTGAGCGTAAACGGTATTTCAAGGGTAGGAAACAAGGCCAAGGGTTCATACTTTCACTAGTGCAAGTTCTCTCAACAATAATAATATAATTGGTTCATATAAATATCCCTCAACATGCAACAAAGAGTCACTCCAAAGACACTAATAACGGAGAACAAATGAAAAGATTATTGTAGGGGACGAAACCACCTCAAAGTTATCCTTTCTGATCGATCTATTCAAGAGTCCGTAGTAAAATAACACTAAGCTATTACTTCTGCTCGATCTATCATAGAGCTTGTACTAGAATAACACCTTAAGACACAAATCAACCAAAACCCTAATGTCACACAATCTCACAATCTCAGATATGCATCACACAATCTCAGATTCATCTATTCAACCAACACAAAGTACTTCAAAGAGTGCCCCAAAGTTTCTACCGGAGAGTCAAGAAGAAAACATGTGCCAACCCCTATGCATAAGTTCACAAGGTCACTGAACCCGCAAGTTGATCACCAAAACATACATCAAGTGAATCACGTGATATCCCATTGTCACCACAGATAAGCACATGCAAGACATACATCAAGTGTTCTCAAATCCTTAAAGACTCAATCCGATAAGATAACTTCAAAGGGAAAACTCAATCCATTACAAGAGAGTAGAGGGGGAGAAATATCATAAGATCCAACTATAATAGCAAAGCTCGCAATACATCAAGATCGTGTCGAATCAAGAACACGAGAGAGAGAGAGAGAGAGAGAGAGATCAAACACATAGCTACTGGTACATACCCTCAGCCCCGAGGGTGAACTACTCCCTCCTCGTCATGGAGAGCGCCGAGATGATGAAGATGGCCACCGGTGAGGGATCCCCCTTCCGGCAGGGTGGCGGAAAAGGGTCCCGATTGGTTTTTGGTGGCTATAGAGGCTTGCGGCGGCGGAACTCCCGATCTATTGCACAACCCAATGTTTTTAGCGTATATGGACATACATAGGCAAAAGAACTTGGTCAGGGGAGCCATGAGGGGCCCACGAGGTTGGGGGAGTTCCCAGGGGGTAGGGAGCGCCTCCCTACCTCGTGGCTTCCTCGAAGCTTCCCTGACATCTACTCCAAGTCTTATGGATTGCTTCTGCTCCAAAAATAACTCTCCCGAAGGTTTCATTCCGTTTGGACTCCGTTTGATATCCCTTTTCTCCGAAACACTAAAATAGGCAAGAAAACAGCAATTTGGGTTGGGCCTCTGGTTAATAGGTTAGTCCCAAAAATAATATAAATGTGCATAATAAAGCCCAGAAACATCCAAAACAGATAATATAATAGCCTGGAACAATAAAAAATTATAGATATGTTGGAGACGTATCAAGCATCCCCAAGCTTAATTCCTGCTCGTCCTCGAGTAGGTAAATGATAAAAACAGAATTTTTGATGTGGAATGCTACCTAGCATATTTCTCAATGTAGTTTTCTTTATTGTGGCATGAATGTTCAGATCCAAATGATTCAAGATAAAAGATTAATATTGACATAAGAGTAATAATACTTCAAGCATACTAGCAAAGTAATCATATCTTCTCAAAATAATATGGCCAAAGAAAGCTATCCCTACAAAATCATATAGTCTGGCTATGCTCTATCTTCATCACACAAAATATTTAAATCATGCACAACCCCGGTTTTAGCCAAGCAATTGTTTCATACTTTAGTATTTTCAAACCTTTTCAATCTTCACGCGATACATGAGCATGAGCCATGGACATAGAACTATATGTGGAATAGAATGGTGGTTGTGGAGGGAAAAAAAGGAGAAGATAGTCTCACATCAACTAAGCGTATCAACGGGCTATGGAGATGCCCATTAATAGATATCGATGTGAGTGAGTAGGGATTGCCATGAAACGGATGCACTAGAGTTATAAGTGTATGAAAGCTCAAAAAGAAACTAAGTGGGTGTGCATCCAACTTGCTTGCTGACGAAGACCTAGGGAATTTTGAGGAAGCCCATCATTGGAATATACAAGCCAAGTTCTACAATGAAAAATTCCCACTAGTATATGAAAGTGACAACATAGGAGACTCTCTATGAAGATCATGGTGTTACTATGAAACACAAGTGTGGTAAAAGGATAGTAGCATTGTCCCTTCTCTCTTTTTCTCTCATTTTTTTGTTTGGCCTTCCCTTTTTTTTATTTGGCCTTTCCTTTTTTTTATTTGGCCTTTCTTTTTTTTAAGTCCAGAGTCTCATCCCGACTTGTGGGGGAATCATCGTCTCCATCATCCTTTCCTCACTTGGGACAATGCTCTAATAATGAAGATCGTCACACTTTTATTTACTTGCAACTCAAGAATTACAACTTGATACTTATAAAAAAATATGACTCTATATGAATGCCTCCGGAGGTGTATCGGGATATGCAATGAATCAAGATTGACATGGATGAAAGAATTATCAAGGTGGCTTTGCCACAAATACGATGTCAACTACCTGATCATGCAAAAGCAATATGACAATGATGCAGCGTGTCATAATAAATGGAAAGGTGGAAAGTTGCATGGAAATATATCTCGGAATGGCTTTGGAAATGCCATAATAGGTAGGTATGGTGGCTGTTTTCAGGAAGGTATATGGTGGGTGTATCGTACCGGCGAAAGTTGTGCGGCACAAGAGAGGCTAGCAATGGTGGAAGGTTGAGGGTGCGTATAATCCATGGACTCAACATTAGTCATAAAGAACTCATATACTTATTGCAAAAATCTACAAATAATCAAAACAAAGTACTACACGCATGCTCCTAGGGGAAGGGTTGGTATGAGTTAACCATCACGCAATCCCGACCTCCACACATAAGGAAGACAATTAATAAATAAATCATGCTCCAACTTCATCACATAACGGTTCACCATACGTGCATGCTACGGGAATCACAAACTTGAACACAAGTATTCCTTAAATTCACAATTACCCAACTAGCATGACTCTAATATTATCATCCTCATATCTCAAAACAATCATCGAGCATCAAATTGATCATAGCATCCAATTCACTTTCTATGATAGTTTTTATTATACCCAACTTGGATGCCCATCATTCTAGGATCGATTTTATAACCATAGCAAATACCATGCTTTTCTAAAAGACTCTCAAAGTAATATAAGTTAAGCATGTGAGATTGATAATTTCTACAAAATAAAGCCACCACCGTGCTCTAAAAAGATATAAGTGAAGCACTAGAGCAATTATCTAGCTCAAAAGATATAAGTGAAGCACATAGAGTATTCTAATAAATTCCGAATCATGTGTGTATATCCCAAAAGGTGTGTACAGAAAGGATGATTGTGGTAAACTAAAAAGCAAAGACTCATATCATACAAGACGCTCCAAGAAAAACACATATCATGTGGTGAATAGAAATATAGCTCCAAGTAAAGTTACCGATGAACGAAGACGAAAGAGGGGATGCCTTCCGGGGCATCCCCAAGCTTAGGCTCTTGGTTTTCCTCGAATATTACCTTGCATTGCCTTGGGCATCCCCAAGCTTATGCTCTTGCCACTGCTTATTCCGTAGTCCATCGAATCTTTACCCAAAACTTGAAAACTTCACAACACAAAACTCAACAGAAAACTCGTAAGCTCCTTTAGTATAAGAAAATAAATCACCACTTAGGTACTGTTGTGAACTAATTCTAAATTCATATTTGTGTAATATCTACTGTATTCCAACTTCTCTATGGTTCATACCCTCTGATATTACTCATAGATTCATCAAAATAAGCAAACAACACAATGAAAACAGAATCTGTCAAAAACAGAACAATCTGTAGTAATCTGTATCATTAGAATACTTCTGTAACTCCAAAAATTCTGAAATAAATTGGTGGACATGAGGAATTTGTCTATTAATCATCTTCAAAAAGAATCAACCTAATATCACTCTCCAGTACAAAATGGCATCTAATCTCGTGAGCGCTAAAGTTTCTATTTTTTTACAGCATGATCGCAAAGACTTCACCCAAGTCTTCCCAAAGGTTCTACTTGGCACAAACACTAATTAAAACATAAAACCACATATAACCAGAGGCTAGATGAATTATTTATTACTCAACAGGAGCAAAAGGCAAAGAATAAAAGTAAAATTGGGTTGCTTCCCAACAAGCGCTATCGTTTAACGCCCCTAGCTAGGCATGATGATTTCAATGATGCTCACATAAAAGATAAGAATTGAAACATAAAGAGAGCATCATGAAGAATATGACTAGCACATTTAAGCCTAACCCACTTCCTATGCATAGGGATTTTGTGAGCAAATAACTTATGAGAACAATAATCAACTAGCATAGGAAGGCAAAACAAGCATAACTTCAAAACTTTAAGCACATAGAGAGGAAACTTGATATTATTGCAATTCACAAGCATATGTTCCTCCCTCATAATAATTTTCAGTAGCATCATGAATTAATTCAACAATATAAACATCACATAAAGTATTCTTTTCATGATCTACTTGCATAGAAATTTTACTACTCTCCACATAAGAAAATTTGTTCTCATGAATAGTAGTGGGAGCAAACACAACAAAATAACTATCATGTGAAGCATAATCCAATTGAAAATTAAAATTGTGATGACAAGTTTCATGGTTATCATAATTGTGATGACAAGTTTCATGGTTATCATTGTTCTTTATATCATACATGTCATCACAATAATCATTATAGATAGCAACTTTGTTCTCATAATCAATTGGAACCTCTTCCAAAATAGTGGATTCATCACTAGATAAAGTCATGACCTCTCCAAATCCACTTTCAACAATATAATCATCATAAATAGGAGGCATGCTTTCATCAAAATAAATTTTCTCATCAAAACTTGGAGGACTAAAAATATCATCTTCTTCAAACATAGCATCCCCAAGCTTTAGCATCATAGGTATTCAAAGAATTCATACTAACAACATTGCAATCATGCTCATCATTCACATATTTCATGCCAAGCATTCTATGTAATTCTTCTTCTAGTACTTGAGCACAGTTTTCCTTCCCATCATTTTCAAGAAAGGCATTAAAAAGATGAAGCATATGAGGCACCCTTAATTCCATTTTTTTAGTTTTCTTTTATAAACTAAACTAGTGATAAAACAAGAAACTAAAAGATTCGATTGCAAGATCTAAAGATATACCTTCAAGCACTCACCTCCCCAGCAACGGTGCCAGAAAAGAGCTTGATGTCTACTACGCAACCTTCTCCTTGTAGACGTTGTTGGGCCTCCAAGTGCAAAGGTTTGTAGGACATTAGCAAATTTCCCTCAAGTGGATGACCTAAGGTATATCAATCTATGGGAGGCTCAGGATGAAGATGGTCACTCAAACAACCTTGCAACCAAATAACAAAGAGTCTCTTGTGTCCCCAACACACCCAATACAATGGTAAATTGTATTGGTGCACTAGTTCGGCGAAGAGATGGTGATACAAGTGCAATATGGATGGTAGATATGAGTATTTGTAATCTGAAAAATATAGAAACAGCAAGGTAACTAATGATAAAAGTGAGCGTAAACGCTATTGAAAGGGTAGGAAACAAGGCCTAGAGTTCATACTTTCACTAGTGCAAGTTCTCTCAACAATAATAACATAATTGGTTCATATAACTATCCCTCAACATGCAACAAAGAGTCACTCCAAGGACACTAATAGCGGAGAACAAATGAAGAGATTATTGTAGGGTACGAAACCACCTCAAAGTTATCCTTTCTGATCGATCTATTCAAGAGTCCGTAGTAAAATAACACGAAGCTATTCTTTTCGTTCGATCTATCATAGAGCTCGTACTAGAATAACACCTTAAGACACAAATCAACCAAAACCCTAATGTCACCTAGATACTCCAATGTCACCTCAAGTATCCGTGGGCATGATTATACGATATGCATCACACAAAATCAGATTCATCTATGCAACCAACACAAAGTACTTCAAAGAGTGCCCCAAAGTTTCTACCGGAGAGTCAAGATGAAAACATGTGCCAACCCCTATGCATAAGTTCACAAGGTCACTGAACCCGCAAGTTGATCACCAAAACATACATCAAGTGAATCACGTGATATCCCATTGTCACCACAGATAAGCACATGCAAGACATACATCAAGTGTTCTCAAATCCTTAAAGACTCAATCCGATAAGACAACTCCAAAGGGAAAACTCAATCTATTACAAGAGAGTAGATGGGGAGAAACATCATAAGATCCAACTATAATAGCAAAGCTCGCGATACATCAAGATCGTGCTGAATCAAGAACACAAGAGAGAGAGAGAGAGATCAAACACATAGCTAATGGTACATAACCTAAGCCCCGAGGGTGAACTACTCCCTCCTCGTCATGGAGAGCGCCGGGATGATGAAGATGGCCACCGGTGAGGGATCCCCCCTCCGGCAGGGTGCCGGAACAGGGTCCCGATTGGTTTTTGGTGGCTACAGAAGCTTGCGGCGGCGGAACTCCTGGTCTATTGTGCTCCCCGATGTTTTTAGGGTATATGGACATATATAGGCGAAAGTAGTCAGTCAGGGGAGCCACAAGCGGCCCACGAGGGTGGGGGCGCGCCCAAGGGGTAGGGCGCGCCTCCCTGCCTTGTGGCTTCCTCGAAGCTTCCCTAACGTCTACTCCAAGTCTCCTGGATGGCTTCCATTCCAAAAATAACTCTCCCGAAGGTTTCATTCCGTTTGGACTCCGTTTGATATTCCTTTTCTCCGAAACACTGAAATAGGCAAGAAAACAGCAATTTGGGCTGGGCCTCCGGTTAATAGGTTAGTCCAAAAAATAATATAAAAGTGTATAATAAAGCCCATAAACATCCAAAACAGATAATATAATAGCATGGAACAATCAAAAATTATAGATACGTTGGAGACATATCATAATCTTGTTCTGGAGGTCATGTTACTTGACCATGGTGAACCTACGAACTATGAGGAAGCGATGATGAGCCCAGATTCCGCGAAATGGCTTGAGGCCATGAAATCTGAGATGGGATCCATGTATGAGAACAAAGTGTGGACTTTGGTTGACTTGCCCGATGATCGGCAAGATATCGAGAATAAATGGATCTTCAAGAAGAAGACTGACGTTGACGGTAATGTTACTGTCTACAAAGCTCGACTTGTTGTGAAAGGTTTTCGACAAGTTCAAGGAGTTGACTAAGATGAGACCTTCTCACCCGTAGCGATGCTTAAGTCTGTCCGAATCATGTTAGCAATTGCCGCATTTTATGATTATGAAATTTGGCAAATGGATGTAAAAACTGCGTTCCTGAATAGATTTCTGGAAGAAGAGTTGTATATGATGCAACTTGAAGGTTTTATCGATCCAAAGGATGCTAACAAAGCGTGTAATCTCCAGCGATCCATCTAAGGACCGGTGCAAGCATCTCGGAGTTGGAATAAACATTTTGATAGTGTGATCAAAGCATATGGTTTTATACAGACTTTTGGAGAAGACTGTATTTACATGAAAGTGAGTGGGAGCTCTATAGAATTTCTAACATTATATGTGGATGACATATTGTTAATTGGAAATGATATAGAATTTCTGGATAGCATAAAAGGATACTTGAATAAGAGTTTTTCAATGAAGGACCTCAGTGAAGCTGCTTATATATTGGGCATCAAGATCTATAGAGATAGATCAAGATGCTTAATTGGACTTTCACAAAGCACATACCTTGATAAAGTTTTGAAGAAGTTCAAAATGGTTCAAGCAAAGAAAGGGTTCTTGCCTGTGTTACAAGGTGTGAAGTTGAGTATGACTCAATGCCTTACCACTTCAGAAGATAGAGAGAAAATGAAAGGTGTTCCCTATGCTTCAGCCATAGGCTCTATCATGTATGCAATGCTGTGTACCAGACCTGATGTGTGCCTTTCTATTAGTTTAGCAGGGAGGTACCAAAGTAATCCAGGAGTGGATCACTGGACAACGGTCAAGAACATCCTGAAATACCTAAAAAGGACTAAGGATATGTTTCTCATTTATGGAGGTGACAAAGAGCTCGTCGTAAATGGTTACGTCGATGCAAGCTTTAACACTGATCCGGATGACCCTAAGTCACAAACCGGATATGTGTTTATATTGAACGGTGAGCTGTCAGTTGGTGCAGTTCTAAACAAAGCATCGTGGCGGGATCTACGTGTGAAGCGGAGTACATAGCTACTTCAGAAGCAGCAAATGAAGGAGTCTGGATGAAGGAGTTCATATCCGATCTAGGTGTCATACCTAGTGCATCGGGTCCAATGAAAATCTTTTGTGACAATACTGGTGCAATTGCCTTGGCAAAGGAATCCAGATTTCACAAGAGAACCAAGCACATCAAAAGACGCTTCAATTCCATCCGTGATCAAGTCAAGGAGTGAGACATAGAGATTTGCAAGATACATACGGATCTAAATGTTGCAGACCCGTTGACTAAGCCTCTCTGACGAGCAAAACATGATCAGCACCAATATTCCATGGGTCTTAGAATCATTACTGTGTAATCTAGATTATTGACTCTAGTGCAAGTGGGAGACTGAAGGAAATATGCCCTAGAGGCAATAATAAAGTTTTTATTTATATTTCCTTATATCATGATAAATGTTAATTATTCATGCTAGAATTGTATTAACCGGAAATTTAGTACATGTGTGAATACATAGACAAAGATAATGTCACTAGTATGCCTCTACTTGACTAGCTCGTTGAATCAAAGATGGTTGTGTTTCCTAACCATCGACATGAGTTGTCATTTGATTAACGGGATCACATCATTAGAGAATGATGTGATTGACTTGACCCATTCTGTTAGCTTAGCACTTGATCATTTAGTTTGTTGCTATTGCTTTCTTCATGACTTATACATGTTCCTATGACTATGAGATATGCAACTCCCGAATACCGGAGGAACACTTTGTGTGCTACCAAACGTCACAACATAACTGGGTGATTATAAATGTGCTCTACAGGTGTCTCCGATGGTACTTGTTGAGTTGGCATAGATCAAGATTAGGATTTATCACTCCGATTGTTGGAGAGGTATCTCTGGGCCCTCTCGGTAATGCACATCACTATAAGCCTTGCAAGCAATGTGACTAATGAGTTAGTTGCAGGATGATGCACTACAGAACGAGTAAAGAGACTTGCTGGAAACGAGATTGAACTAGGTATTGAGATACTGACGATCGAATCTCGGGCAAGTAACATACCGATGACAAAGGGAACAACGTATGTTGTTATGTGTTTGACCGATAAAGATCTTCGTAGAGTATGTAGGAGCCAATATGAGCATCCAGGTTCCTCTATTGGTTACTGATTGGAGACGTGTCTCGTTCATGTCTACATAGTTCTCGAACACGTAGGATCGGCACTCTTAACGTTCGGTGATGATCGGTATTATGAGTTTATGTGTTTTGATGTACTGAAGGTTATTCGGAGTCCCAGATGAGATCACGGACATGATGAGGAGTCTCAAAATGGTCTAGACATAAAGATTGATATATTGGAAGGTTATATTCGGACACCGGAAGGGTTCCGGGGGTCGCCGGATAAATACCGGAGTACCGAGAGGTTACCGAAACCCCCCGGGGAGTATATGGGCCTTAATGGGCTTTAGGGGAGAGTGATGGTGAAATAACATGCGGTGCCCCCATGTTTGGTTTTGGTAATTGATGACAATCTCTATGGACTAATGGTTGCCTTGAGTTATATTTAAAGGTTTTGTCCATAGGCTTTTCTTGAAGTCCATGTGTTGGTTTCAAGGAGTTTATGAGTTGACCAAGGTGATATTAAGGAATTATCCAAAGATTGGTCATGTGAGTGTTCAGCTTATTTCAAGCATGTCTTGAAGAAGAAGATTGTGTGATCATTCATGTCTACCTTCAAGACATCATCCAAATGAAGAGAGTTGGAAAGATTCAAGGTTGATCAAGACTAAGTCAAGATTGAATCAAATTGATCAACACACAAAGCGTACAAGATGTACCGAGAGGGATCAAGTGATCCCATGGTATGTTAAGCATTGTCAATTACGCTTTGTGTACTAACCATGATCTTCATGAGAGTTCTTTGTGGGGTTAGGTTGTGGTGTGCAAGTTCAAGTGAAGCATCATGAAGAGATCAAATGCTTGAAGCTTGCCGTCCATTGTGGTGACAATGGACTTGTGAAGATGTGCGGAAGAGTAGCTCACCCATAGTGGAGTATGGGGGAGCAATCAACTAGTCTTCATCGAGCCAACGCAATCAAGAAATGTGGTCCAACTTGAGGGAGTCAAGATCGTCATCATCTAGCTCAAGTGGACCATGTGCAAGGCAAAGGTTTGCCCTTGATAGGTTTTCCTTTTTATCGGTCTCATCATGGTAGTTGGGAGACCGGGCTTTAGGTTCGATTTTCGTACTATCAAGGGGGGCTCTTGATGAGTAACTTGATCGTATCATTTGTAGAGAGCTCAAACCATTGCATCCTTGCATCATGTTTCTTGGTTCTTGTTTGGTTCTCCTAGTGAGATTTGGAGCTTATGGTCATCATGATGACAAGCTCGGGTTCATCGAAAACAGAGTTCACATGCTTCTTCTATGATGTTTTCGATGTTGGAGGTTATGCCAGTTCTTCTCTGTTGGAGTGTTCACTCGCTATTTTGATGCTACTCGTTGTCTTGTATCCAACAAGCTTGAGTTTTCTCAATTCGGAGCTCATTTGCAGAAGTTATGGCAGTTCTGGTTTTCCTTGGAGCGTACTTGTTTTCGTGGCTTTAGCATAAGGTTGGCGCCAGCGGTAGTACCGCTGGACCGGAGCGGCAGTACCGCGTACCGCCACAAGCGGTAGTACCGCCCATTGCCATAAGTGGTAGTACGGCTCCGTTTCCGCGCTGGTACCGCCTCGACTCGAGACGTGGTTTTCTCGTGTCGGGTCAGCGGCAGTAGTTGTAGTAGTAGGAGCGGTAGTACCGCTCGTGTGCGGTAGTACCGCGGCTACTACCGCCCCTAGTACCGCTGGGCCAAGCGGCGGTACCACTGTGGCCAACGGTAGTACCGCTGGCTCCAGTGGTAGTGCCGCTCATTCGGCTCTGCCTCGCCCTCTGTTTTGCTCCGGTCTCTCTGTTCTAGTGCTCGGGCGGTAGTACCGCTCCCCTGAGCGGTAGTACCGCTCGTGCACGGACTGAGCACATAACGGTTGGATTCGGGAGCTCCTATAAAAGGGGGTCTTCTTCCCCATTCAACCTTATCCTTTGTGCTCGTGTTCTTCACCCATTGTTGACCTTCTTCGAGCTTGCTAACTCTCAATCCCTCCATGGATGCTTGCTAGTTTTTGAGGGAAAAGAGAGAGGAGATCTAGATCCACATTTCCACCAATCACTTTCTCCTCTATGTGAGGGGAACCCCTTGTGTCGGTGTCAAAACAGGCGGATCTCGGGTAGGGGGTCCCGAACTATGCGTCTAGGCGGATGGTAACAGGAGTCGAGGGACACGATGTTTTTACCCAGGTTCGGGCCCTCTCGATGGAGGTAAAACCCTACGTCCTGCTTGATTAATATTGATGATATGGGTAGTACAAGAGTAGATCTACCACGAGATCAAGGAGGCTAAACCCTAAAAGCTAGCCTATGGTATGATTGTTGTAATGTATGTTGTCCTACGGACTAAAGCCCCCCGGTTTATATAGACACCGGAGAGGGCTAGGGTTACACAGAGTCGGTTACAATGGTAGGAGATCTACATATCCGTATTGCCAAGCCTGCCTTCCAAGCCAAGGAAAGTACCATCCGGACACGAGCCGGAGTCTTCAATCTTGTATCCTCGTAGTCTTGGAGTCCGGCGGATAATGATAGTCCGGTTGTCCGGACACCCCCTAGTCCAGGACTCCCTCAGTAGCCCCTGAACCAGTCTTCAATGACGATAAGTCCGGCGTGTACAATGTTCGGCATTGCAAGGCGGGTTCCTCCCTTGAATAATCCAGAGAAGATCATGAACACTAGGATAGTGTCCGGCTCTGCAAAATAAATTCCACATTCCACCGTAGAGAGAATAAAATGTACACTTAGTTCAATCTGCTGACGTATTATGCGGCGTGACATCACACGCCACCAGGCCTTTGTTTGAATTACTATACCACCTCAGCATGTTTAGCGAAGCGGTTTCCTTGGCACGTCTTGTCGAAGCAGAGATCGTGTTCCCCTTATTCCGGGATTCTCATCAATACGTGCGTGGGTAACCCAACCGCTCCCGTCGCCACGCCTCCTCTATCGAAGGGGAATCCCAAACGGTCACGGAGACGGCCCTTGGTATTTCTTCCCCTCTATAAGAGGACCAAGGCTCGCCATTGTTCTTCAATCTCGCATCGAATCTCTTCCCCGCTCCCAGTTCCAACACCCAGAGCCTCAGATTCGAGCGCTTCGGATCCTCAATTATGTCCGGCTCCGACCTCCAGGGCCGGTGGATGCCCTCCTCTGTCACGGAGGAGGACATATTGAAGTTGCGTGACGCCAAGTACCTGGCCTACGAGCTTTCGCACAGGTTGCCTGCCCAAGGGCAGACTGTGCTAGCCCCCGAGCCCGGTGAATACGTCGTTTTCGTATCCCACCTCCGTCGGGGTTTAGGCTTCCCGACGGATCCCTTCGTGAGGGGGCTCCCGTTCTACTATGGGCTGGACTTTCACGACTTGGCTCCGGAGTCCATCCTCCATATCTCCGCATTCATTATCGTCTGTGAAGCCTTCCTCCGCGTCATTCCCCACTTCGGCCTATGGCTGAAGACCTTCAAGGTGGAGCCGAAGATGATCGGGGGGCGTCCAGCGGAGTGCGGCGGGGCGACCATAAGCAAAAAGGTCGAGGCCCCGTGGCCCGAGGGTTCCTTCCAAGAGGAACTTGGACCGTGGCAGCAGGAGTGGTTCTATATCACCACTCCAAGGGGCAGCAGGCAAAAGCCGCCGCCCTTATTCCGCCCGAGACCTCCACGCCAACTGATGTCGTGGTTCAACCAAGGGCTCAATTGGGGGCCGTCCGAAGACGTGCCTTCACTGCAGGGTGGGATTCGAGATCTCCAAGCGAGGGAGATCGACCTGATCAAGGTGATGCAGGTTATGCTAATCAGGCATCTTCTGCCCTGCAAACGCCGTCCTCTCCGTCTATGGGAGTTCAACCCGGAGGGACCTCGGATTCTCCAACACTTCATGGGTGCGACACCCGTGGAGATGTACAAGTTGTTCTTCGGACCGCAGGTGGCATGTCCGGATTTAGCCGAGGATGCAGGCCTAAGCCGCGATCGCCCGGATACTCAGGTAAGTAGCTCAGAGTTCGGACATTCTGTTTATGTGCCTTTCTAGAGTTCGCCTCCTGACCCTTTGTTCTTTACAGGAATGGGTGGCGCGATCAAGGCTGATAAGGTGTCCGGCCCCCCTCCCAGAGACCGCACTGGAGCCCGTGCTGGTCAGAATGTTGGAGGTTGCGCCCACAGAAGGGGGCGACGGGGAAAATAGAAGAGCTAATATTTCGCCCAAAGGGGCGACTGAAGAGGGGGGGACCAAGAACCCCTCCCTTCAGGGGGAGAAGAGGACCGCCTCCGAAGATCCGGAGGCCAAAGCCCCTAAGCGTGGGAAGAGATCTTCCCCGGGGGGTCCGGTGCCCGGAAGGAATCCGGACGCACAATCATCATCAAAGGATCGGCCCTCCAGCGAGCCGTGAGTATGAAAGAGGGAGTTAATTAGTAAGGAAATACCTTCATTTGTGCTTCTGTAGATAACCGAAATATTTATATTGCAGTTCGGATCTGCAGCCTTCTCAGATGAGTTCATCTTCGGGGGACCTTCTTCCGGAGATGATGGAGAGCGATATGCCTCCGTCCGCAGTGCCGCCAGATGAGGCAGGCAAACCTGAAGTGTCATCACGGAGGGTATCCCCGAGTCCGGAGGGGCCAGAGAGTTCGCCACCTACTAGTGTCCGGCCGGGAGAGCTGAAGAATCTGCTTGATAGGGCATCCATTTTAGAAGATCACCGTGCGTTAATGCGTATGGTGATTGGAAGGATTTCGTCCGCTGAGAGCGAATTGCGTAATGCCGCCATGAGTTTGCTGGCGGGATTTGAGGTATGCGAGAATGACGCACCCCTTTGTCTTTTAACAGTTTTGCATATAAAAAATGCGCCCTGTATAGATAGTAGCCCCTGAGACTCGGTAGGTTGTCGAAAACGACAGCGTACCGAGGATCGAAATCTAAAGGAATGAATTCCGTCGTTCCTATGCAGGTGGCAGATAGTCCGGGGGCTAGCCGGACTAGTGAGTTTGCCGAGTTAAATCGGCAATTTGACTTGGCCGATGCGGACATCGCACTTGTCAACAGGCGACTTGACGAGTCGCAAGGTAAAAGAGTTCTCCGCAGTCGCTTTATTAAGGGGGTCGAAGCCCTCCTCTGATAAATTAAATGCTGTTTGTACAGACGGTGCTGCTGCTGTGGAGGGCCTTCGGGCCGAACTTGCTCGAGCTAAGGAGCAAGCCCGAAGGAGTGAAGCGGCTGCCTCGAGGGCGGCCGAGGAGTTGAAAGCCGAAAAGGCTGCGCACTGCCTAAGCAGGGCCGAGGTGGCCGAATTGGCCATGAAAGTAAAGGATGCTGCCGACCGCAATGAGGCTCTTGAAAAGGAGCGCTTATCACAGCGGGAAGACCTGAAGAACGCCACCGCCGAAGCCAAGGATGCCCGCTCTGCAATGTGGGCTATGAAGGAGGAACTGTGCTAGGCCGGAGAGATCGTGGCTGGCAAGCCTTTTCTGCTGCGTCGCCGGTTTATGGATGGAAAGTATGCTCAATTTGAGCGGCTGTGGAGTCCGGAGGATCCGTATATGGACTTAGCTGCAAGTGCGGCCGATGCCATTAAGCACTTCCGGAGCCAGAAGGATCACGAGACGGAAGAGCTATATTGGTCTCAATTCCACAGTTTGGATCGCCCACTTCCATTGACAGACCGGTTGGCCGAATGGGCCGAGCTAAATAGATTGTCCGGACTTGCCATGACTGACATCGTGGCCCATGTCTGGCTAGAGAGGTCCAAGGCGACGAGCTACTTTGGCTTACTATAGCAATTCCTTGGAGCGGTGCCGCATATAAAGGAGATGAAGCGGTCGGCCTGCATAGAGGGCGCGCGGATGGCTCTTGCCCGTGTGAAGGCGCATTGTCCAGAGATGGACACCACCGCTGTTACTGCCCAGGGTTCGGATGAAGACCGGCTCCCTGCCAAGCACTATTTCGGGGAATTTATGCGTGGCGCTCGTGTAATAGAGTCGTAGTGCTCGAAGAATGTAACGTTCAAATGAACGCATTAGCTTGTAAATCGATGACTATGTTATAACTGCTTTTTATACTTGTGCATCCAAGTAGTAAAACTTCTCTTGTGCGGCCGTTTACGTATACTTGTGTATAACTTGAAAGATGGCAGTCTTCGGCTTCAGCCCGCACGCACAAGGTGCTGGGGTGTTCGCAAAAATAGCGCGTTTTCACACTTAATCCGATGTCTCGGTCCTGTTATAAGGAGGTGGTAGCGTAGCGAACGAGGCAATCCGGACTATAATGCTTTATCACTTTCACTTAGCTAGTGGAGCTCGAGGGTGGGGCTATGATATAGCCCCTGGTGGCATCGCCCTTCTCCGAAGTCGGAGCGCGTGTGCCTGACCGGGAAACGGCCCTTCGTCAAAGCGGGGAATTCTAAACATTCCGATAGTCGATCGAGTGGCTGACCAGTCTCTCGCTGTATCATGACAGTCAGTTTTCGGCTTTCTCTACTGAGGTGCTCGCCCAGCCGAACTGGGGCACAATCGCAGTAGTTCTCCTGGTGCCGCATTAGCCGATGATACGGAACGTAAGGCAGCAAAACACAGGAGCCGGGCAAACCCAACATTTGACCAAAGACATGATTCGGAGCTGATGCATATAATGCCTAACTCGAGACGCCGAACACTCCCTAAGGTGTTCGGTCTTTATAATAATGGGCAGAACGATGCCCTAGGCCCCTAGTGTCCAGGTACGGGCATGGTCTTCTGACGCGGCCGATGCCAAAACATCAGGCTCCGCTTTGGCTATAGGAAGAAACCAAGGGAGAATAACAACAAGAGACAGTAAAAAAGGTTTACGCAGGGTCTTAATCTGAAAAGAATCCTCACGACGGGTCCCTACTGCACGTCTGCGCCTGTGTCTCCGTTGCGCTGTTATCCTGGACGGGTATGCACGTTGTTCATCTGTAAAAAGAGAGGAACATTTAGTTTTAAAAATAGTTTGTGCGAAAAATATTAGAAATATAAATAATTAAAGCGGGGTTTGTATGAACCCGCGGTTATTTGTGCGTGCAGCCCCCTGTGAAGGGGTACGCGGCTAAGGAGCCCCTAGCCCACTGACGCCGGATTCGTCTATCCAAGTCCGGGGTCTTTAAGTGACCCTCGCACTAAAATTACGCCACGCGGTCCAGGCGTCTTGAGTGTAAGAGACGCGTAGTGCGGTATGGCGTTGAAGCGGACAAAAGCCTTTCGTCCCAAGAGTGCTTGATATTCACTTTCAAATGGGACGATGTGAAAAATTAATTTTTCGCGTCGAGAATTGTTCGGCGATCCGAACACGACTTCTAGTAATATGGAGCCAGTGCACTTGGCGTAATGGCCTGGCGTCACTCCTTTGAAGGAAGTGCGGCTGTGTCGAATTTTGGTAGGGTCTATCCCCATCCTACGGATTGTGTTTGAATATAGCAGGTTTAAGTCACTGCCTCCGTCCATTAGGACGTTAGTAAATTGCAATCCGTCTATTATGGGATTCAATATCAGGGGAGTCCGTCCCGCATTTCGAATGCTTCTGGAATAATCCAGGTGGTCGAAAGTGATTGGTTTTGATATCCAATCTCTACGGTTTGCTGGGTTGGACCGCGCGAAGCTCTTTTTAGAAAGTGCCGCACTATTTTCCGTATTATCACATGAAGTTAGTTTACTGCTTTGACCCCTTGTGGGAAAGTCTTTTGTTTTCCGGTGCTCTGCTGGTGGGGTTTATTTTCTTCGCTTGACGCGTCGAGCCCCTTGTGTTCGGCATTTAGTCGGCCGGACTGTTTAAAAACCCAACAATCCATGTGGGTGTGATTTGCAGGCCTTCCGGGGGTACTGTGGATTTGGCATATCCGACCCAAAATTTTGTTTAAGTTAGACAATTCGTCACTGTCATCCTTAAAAGGCTGTGTTTTATTATTGGGCCGCGAGCTTTTGAATCCGGCGTTGACTGCCGCGCTCTTCGGGCTTTTCTCTTTATTCCGGCGCTGCTCTTTTCTGCGCCGTGATTTTCCGTTTCCATCTCTTGATGTACTTGGGTCGCTGGTGCTGCATCGTGCTAACCAGCTATCCTCGCCCGCACAGAAGCGGGTCATGAGGCTTGTTAGTGCGGACATTGTCCTCGGTTTCTCTTGACCGAGGTGCCTGGCGAGCCATTCGTCTCGGACATTGTGCTTGAAAGCTGCTAAGGCTTCGGCGTCCGGACAGTCGACTATTTGGTTCTTTTTTGTAAGGAACCTGTTCCAGAATTTCCGCACTGACTCTCCGGGCTGTTGAGTTATATGACTTAGATCATCTGCATCCGGAGGACGGACATAAGTCCCTTGAAAATTTGCTCTAAACGCGTCCTCGAGCTCTTCCCAACTTCCAACAGTATTTTCTGGGAGGCTTTTAAGCCAATGACGGGCTGGCCCTTTGAGCTTGAGGGGTAGGTAATTTATGGCATGGAGATCATCTCCTCTGGCCATATTTATATGTAGTATATAATCTTCTATCCAGACTCTAGGGTCTGTTGTTCCATCGTAGGCCTCTATGTTTATGGGTTTAAATCCTGCTGGGAATTCATGGTCTAGCACCTCGTCAGTGAAACATAGTGGGTGTGCGGCGCCCCTGTATTTGTGTGTGCCGCTATCATCGGACACTTGACGTGTTGCCTTGCTTCCTGGGGCCTTCTCCTTTGGTCCGTAGATGGATCTGACTAGGCCATCTATCCTTCCAAGTTCGTTGGTTGGTTTATGTGTGGCGCCGCTGTCAGAATTTGGCCTATCATCTGGCCGTCTATCCAGCCAGGCAGCCCCTTTATTTTTGGACGGTGGGGGCTCTATGGCCTCCTCATCGAATTCTGGTAGCAGCTTGCGCTTCGGGTAGCTCTTTGATTGGTGGCCATTGCCGTACTTATCAGCGGTTTTGAGCACTTTGCTCCATCTCATTCTGAGTGTGTCTTCCGTTGTTTTGAGCCTCCGTTTTTCCTTCTTTAGGCTTTTTGCAGTACTGACGAGTCTTTTCCGAAGGTTCTTGCTCTCCGGCGGTGTGTCCGGCGTGAGGTCGTCCGGACTGTTGTTTTCACCTGGCCTGGACTGATTATCTGACTCGTCATGATCGGACGGTTGCTTATCTGCGTGTTCGTCGTCCGTTTGTGAGCCCTGCCATATTGCGGGCTCTTTGGGAGCGTTGTTGTCGAGGCGGGACTTAGGACGGCGCCTGCGCCGCCGCTTTGGTCGTTTATTGGTGTGGTCATCTTCTGCCGCGGCCCGTTGATCCTCGTTATCGCTCTTCTTTGGGGTGTCTACCATATATATGTCATGTGACGAGGTAGTGCTCCCGTGCCTTATAGGCTTTGTTTCTTGTTCGTCTCCAGCATTGTCGTCTATTCCGTCAACGTCTTCGGAGTCAAGGTCTAGCATGTCGGTTAGATCGTCGACAGTGGCTACAAAGTGGGTGGTGGGTGGGCTCTGAATTCCTTCGTCGTCCGTATCCCAACCATCCTGGCCATAATCCGGCCAGGACTCTCCTGATAACGAGAGATGCTTTAGTGAATTCAAGATATCGCCGAAAGGCGAGCATTGGAAGATGTCCGCGGCGGTGAATTCCATAACCGGCGCCCAATCTGGATCGATTGGTAGGGGCGCGGGAGGTTCGGAGTCCGGCGAGGAGTCCGACGCCTCGGAATCACGAGTTTGGCAGGGGACAAGATTAGTGTTCGGCTCCATCGCCGTGGATGTTGGAGTCTCCAGGGCGGCGTCTATCCACCGGCCCTCGATCTGGGCGATCGGCTCCGGGCCAATGGCCGGAGCGGACCCGTGTGCGGCCATCAAGGCACTGTTCGGCGGCAGAGCTAGATCATGCCCATCGTCATAGTGCGGCGCGCTCGGCTGTGGCTCGAGTCCGTTGAAGATCAAGTCTTTGCGGACATCGGCCGTGAAGTTTAAGCTTCCAAATATGACCTGACGGCCAGGGGCGTAGCTTTCGATCTACTCCAGATGGCCAAGTTAATTGGCCCGCAGGGCGAAGCCGCCGAATACGAAGATCTGTCCGGGGAGAAAAATCTCACCCTGGACAGCGTTGCTGGTTGAAGATGCCATCTAGCCTATCGGTGACGACACAGAGGAACTCTCAATGAAAGCACCAATGTCGGTGTCAAAACCGGCGGATCTCGGGTAGGGGGTCCCGAACTGTGCGTCTAGGCGGATGGTAACAGGAGACGAGGGACAAGATGTTTTTACCCAGGTTCGGGCCCTCTCGATGGAGGTAAAACCCTATGTCCTGCTTGATTAATATTGATGATATGGGTAGTACAAGAGTAGATCTACCACGAGATCAAGGAGGCTAAACCCTAGAAGCTAGCCTATGGTATGATTGTTGTAATGTATGTTGTCCTACGGACTAAAGCCCCCCGGTTTATATAGACACCGGAGAGGGCTAGGGTTACACAAAGTCGGTTACAATGGTAGGAGATCTACATATCCGTATTGCCAAGCTTGCCTTCCACGCCAAGGAAAGTACCATCCGGACACGAGCCGGAGTCTTCAATCTTGTATCTTCGTAGTCTTGGAGTCCGGCGGATAATGATAGTCCGGCTGTCCGGACACCCCCTAGTCCAGGACTCCCTCACCTTGGATCTAGATCTTGGAGTTCTTGGTGTTCTCCTTCTTGTTCTTCCTCTCATCTTCCTCCCTAGCATTAGTTGCTTCGGTGGGATTTGAGAGAGAAGGACTTGGGCAGTCCGTGTGCCCTTGCCATTGCATTTGGTGCATCGGTTTGAGTTCTCCACATGATACGTGGAAGTTACAAGTTGAGAAGCTTATTACTCTTGGTTGCTTGGTACCCTTGAGCTTGTTACTCTTGGGTGTTTGGACACCCTAGAGCTTGTTTCTCTTGGGTGCCTTGGTGCCCTAGACGGTTGGTGTTGTTTGGAGCTCAATCATTGTGGTGCAAAGCTCCGGGCAAGCGTCGGGGTATCCAATTAGGTTGTGGAGATCGCCCCGAGCAATTTGACGGGTACCGGTGACCGCCCCCAAGGGTTGCCAAAGTGTATGGGTTCGGTGACCGCCCCCAAGGGTCGCCATTTATATGGGTTCGGTGACCGCCCTCAAGGGTCCCTTAGTGGAATCACGGCATCTTGCATTGTGTGAGGGCGTGAGGAGATTACGGTGGCCCTAGTGGCTTCTTGGGGAGCATTGTGCCTCCACACCGCTCCAAACGGAGATTAGCATCCGCAAGGGTGTGGACTTCGGGATACATTGTCGTCTCCGCGTGCCTCGGTTATCTCTTACCCGAGCCCTTTACTTATGCACTTTACTTTGTGATAGCCATATTGTTCTTTGTCATATATCTTGCTATCACATAGTTACTTATCTTGCTTAGCATAAGTTGTTGGTGCACATAGGTGAGCCTAGTTGTTGTAGGTTTTGTGCTTGACAAATTAACCGTTAGGTTTATTCCGCATTTGTTCAAGCCTCTACCGTAATTATTTTAAAACGCCTATTCACCCCCCCCCCTCTAGGCGACATCCACGATCTCACAGATGGGCTCGCTAGGGCTGGGCTGCACACCCCCAAGCCTAGTCCGAATTGGACTAGGGGGAGGGGTGGCGCCCCCTCCTTCCTTCTCCTCCTCTCCTTCCCTTCCCCTTCTCCTACTCCTACTAGGAAAGGGGAGTCCTACTCCTAGTGGGAGTAGGACTCCCCCCTTGGCGCGCCCTCCTCCTAGGCCGGCCGCCTCCCCCCCTTGCTCCTTTATATACGGGGCAGGGGGGCACCCCAAGACACACAAGTTGATCATTGATCTTTTAGCCGTGTGCGGTGCCCACCTCCACCATAATCCACCTCGGTCATATCGTTGCGGTGCTTAGGCGAAGCCCTGCGTCGGTAGCTTCATCAACACCATCATCACGACGTCGTGCTGACGGAACTCTCCCTCGAAGCTCTACTGGATAGTGAGTTCGTGGAATGTCACTGTCGTGGTTCTAAGTCTGACAGTAGAAAGGGGGGTAGGTATGGAGAGGCAAGATCTCAGCTATGGCAAAGGTGTACACACGGAGTTTACGAGTTCAGGCCCTTCTCGGTGGAAGTAACAGGTCTGTATCCTCATCAGTAGCCCCCGAATGGATTCAGGTATGAGTGAGAAGTAGGTTGAAGTTGAATCCGCTCTGAGCTTTGTGTCTTCACGAGTATCTTCTGCGAGGCTGAACGCCGGTGTCGATTCAGTCGCCTTGATCCATTCAGTGAACTGTCGATTGAACTGGCGACCTCATGTGTCGAGTGCCGTGCTGGGGCGCGGGATCTCGGGCGCGATTGCCTGCAGTGTATCCCGGATTTCGCGGGATACGAAATTTTGGGGAAGCGCGCGGGGTGGAGAGCGCCGAAACGAGTGGGTCGGATAAGTAGCGATACCTCGATTACCGCGCCGCCTTTTTCGCTATGTACGCTGTGTGCAACTGTTCCGGGAATTGCCAGGATTGCCTGGTCCCATGCGTCAGTCACTCGGAGATGGCCCTTTATAAGGTGACGGGTCCGAGACGCTGGTACTGTGCTCGCCTGTTCCTTCTTCTTTCTCCTCTGCTTCTCCACCATGCCTAGCTCCTCTGCTCTCGACGCTGCTGCTCTCTAGCCATGGTGAAGGACAAGACGGTGGCGCTAGAGCGTGCAAAGAAGGCGACGGGGGCGGCGCAAGGCAACAAGCAGGCCCGCTGGTCGTCGTCGCGTGTGGGGCTGCCGCCGGGCTGGATCTAGGGCGATTGGATATGGTCTTCGATCCGGCAGGAGGATCTAGCTGAACTGGAGGAGTCCGGATTGATTGCCAAGGGAGCGGCGAGGTTGCCGAAGGGGGAGATGGAGCCGCAACCTCCATCGGGTGAGTGCGTTCTGCTCAACACCCAGGTCGACCGGGGTTTCACTCTCCCTCCGCATCTTTCCTTCTGGGATTCTTGAACTTCTTTGGCGCTCAGCTACACCACTTTTCTCCCAACACCATCACCTATTTAGCTGCATTTGTGTGCGAGAACTTCTTAGGGTGTCGACCGCACTGGGGTCTTTTCAAACACATCTTCACCATTCGTTCTCAGTCGGTAAAAAAGGCGAAGTCGAGTGACTCAAAAACCCACGTCATCCAAATGTGTGGGGGTTTAGGTATCCAAAAGAGGAATAGGAGTGCCTTTCCTGCCATGACTCTCCCTGAATCTGTTAGAGGTTGGCAGTCGACCTGGTTCTACTGCCAGGATGTCGCGGCCCCAGGTCAGTCGAATGGTCTTCCTCCCTTCTCGTTTGACCACGTTCAGACTCCTGCCCCACTGAAAGTAACTGCCAGTGAGACCATGGAGATGAGGATGTTGGTGGATAGAGTGGTCCAGCTCATCAATGATGGTGCTACTGGCATGGACTTGTTGGAAGTGTTCCTCAGTCGACGCATTCGACCTCTCCAAGCCCGCGATCACCCGATGTGGTTGTATTCTAGACCAGATGACACTGCTCGGGTCCATCCAGAAGAAGTGTCGTCTGAAACCGTAGCTTTGTGGTTGAGGGGCATCACGGGCAACCAGGACAACCCTAGAGGATCTAGGAGAGTGGTCCCCTTTAGTGGCGAAAACCCTCCTGACAAGGTATACTTTTTGTTCCGACTGCTTCGCTTTCATGCTCCGACTGTACTTGATGTTGACTGACTCTTGTTCGACCGATTTGTTCTGCAGGTATTCACTGAGATGCATTCGATGCCCAACGGTGAACAAGCCTTGGAGCAGGACCAGGAGGGGGAGGACAGTGCAGAGGAGAGTGGCGAGTGGGAGTCTCCAGGAGAAGATGAGGAGGAGGAGAGCGAGGAGTCGGACGAGGAGGAGGAAGTCGACTCGCTGCTGCGTTCCGAACGTCGATCCAAACAGCAGCAAGATCCAGCTGGCGAGCGTGGGAAAAGCATGGTTCCGAGTGCCAATACTCAGAAGTGCACTCGGACGTTGACTCCGGAGTCGATGGAGAAGGTGGCCAAGCAGCCTAAAGTTGCTCCTCCCAAGGCCCAGAAGACATTGCCGTGAATCAAGATGGACGTCCCCTTTGCTTCAGGGTAAGTATCTTATTTGTGTTTCCGTAGGTCGACTGAAGATTTTCTTGATCTGACCGACCAATTCTTGTGTCCTTCCAGCCCCACCTCTGTTGCCACTGACATGGGCATTGACAAGGCACTAGGAGACGAAGAGGCCACCTCACGAGCTAGTAAGTTCCTTCAACCAAGTTCTGTTTAGTCGAGTGGGTGGTCAATTGACGGAAAATTTGATACTTCTCTTCTTATGTAGCTCCGCAAGATATCGTTGTGCTTCCTGATGACGAAGAAGAAGAAGTGCCTCTATAGGAGAGGAGGAAGAAGAGTGGAAGATCAAGCAGGAGGAAGCTTGAAGTCCAAATCCCTCAGTCGACACCGGCGCCTGAGGTGATAGTTCGGACCAACGTCACATTCGCTAACCCGTTGACGACTGATCGTCCGTTGGGGTCGACTGCACAGACACCTGCTACATCGGTGCAACTCCACTCGTCCGACCTGGTAACTACTTCGACCATTCTGGAGCCGTCCCTCTTTGCTACATATCAAACTCCAGACGACTCGCCGGGTGCCGCTAGGGAAGCTCTTCGCCAGGTGAATCTTGTCATGGAGCAGGTGAAAGTGATGCATGAAGCTAGTCAGGTAGCTTACAACGCCAGTAGTGCTCTTCAGACCAATGTTCAGGTCAGCAAAATTCCGACTGAGCTTTTGAGTGTTGCTTTATATCTGATCACCCACTGGGTGTTCCTTCATTTAGAACTAAGTAAATCTTCAATTCTGCACTTTTCAAATTAGTGGGGGCACGCCGGGTGCACCCACTAGGTGTAGTCCCCGAGACCACGGTTGGCTGCTCGCAGTCGACTGAGGTCTAATGATGTATCTCTCTCTTTTTTTTGAAATCATGCTGGGCAACTCCCACTGAGTATCGATCTGATCCAGTGGGGGCATGCTAAGTACACACACTGGGTGTAGTCCCCGAGACTACTGTTGAATATTTGATTCGGGAGTAGTCTTAGAGTAATTCTTCTCCTTCACTGTCACTTATAACTGTCGACTGACATGTCTGTCTTTCTGGCTGCAGAGGTCTTATGATCTTGACGCTTGGCTCACCGAATTAAAGAAGAAGCATATCAGCATTGAACTTGACCTCAAACTTGCGAAGAAGAATCTGAAGACTGCTCAAGAAGAAACGACCATCATGGGAGGTAATCACTCGACCATCTTATCTGCTTTGTAGCTTCATACTTCACACTGGTTTTTCTTTTAGTCTCTTTGAACCGAGTGATTTCACACATGCAGATGTGCATAGTGAAAATCGCCAACTTCAGTCTCGTCTGAAGAGTGTTGTTTCTTTAGAGAGGATGAAGGAGGCTTTGGAGCAGAAGGATCTGGATCTGGCAACTGCTCAGAAGGAAGCGCGCGAGAAGACGAAGCTTGTGGACTAGTAGTTGGCTTCGGTCAGCAAATTGGAGGAGGAGAACGCGAAGCTGAATACTGCCATCTTGGACGCTAATCGAGAAGTCGAGCAGCTGAAGAAGGACAAGGAGAATCTGACCACTGAAGTCGGCGGCCTCAAGACCAAGACAGACAAGCTAGAGTCCTATCTGGAGCAACTCGCCGCCAAACTTGTCCTGAAGCTTGAAGGTATGATCAGTCGACCGTAATTAATTTGTTGCCAACTAGACTTTGTTGTCATGCAGTCGACTCATCACTTTTTGCAATGGGACAGAACTGTGTCAGGACTTTGAGGCTAAAACTGGGCGGGTTGAGACGGGTCTCGACCCCATCAACTGTCCTGTGAAAGACGACACTGCAATGAGTCTGCTTCGATTGGAGTCGCGCTTAGATGGTGTGGTTGCTTATCTTGCTCGGCTGAAGGCGGCGATGGCTCAACTGGATGCTGAACTCTGGCCTCGGACGGAGCTGTCTCAAGACCTCGAGTCCCTGATGACTCGACTAAATCAGATTCCAGGCCGAGTGAAGAGTGGAAGAAATCTTCAGCCCGTTGTGGTGCCGATGTTGCCTTGTCTTTGGTCCGAGTGCACTGCAAGGAGGCTAAGGAAGACAAGCTGGCAGCCCTCAAAGTGGCGAACACTAATAAGCACTCCTTCTAGGACTTCATGGACACCTTCCTCGAGGCAGCCACTCGCATCGCTGACAGCATCGACCTCGACAGCTTCTGTGACCCGGCCAGTCGTTCTCCCGCCGAGTGACTGAAAAACATTATGCCTCACTTTTATTCGCCTCGGAATGCCGAGTGATTTTGTAACCATTGAAACTCCTTCGGGCCTGATGCCCGAGCACTTTATTCTGCAGTTATGAACCTTTGGGTTTATCATCTCATATATTGCGTCTGTCTTCGAACAAAATTCGTTTTTCCTCTCGGACTGTTGTCTGTTTATTTGATGCAGTTTCTGGAGGAGAATGACCAGTCGACCGATCGGGCGATCCTTGAGCAACATTGATCAGCTCCTCAGCAAGGCACTCAGTAATGGTCTTGACGTTCCAGTCAACCGATCGGGCGATCCTTGAGTAGCATGGATCAGCTCATCAGCAAGGCACTCAGCAATGGTCTTGTAGTTCCAGTCGACCGATCGAGCGATCCTTGAGTAGCATTGATCAGCTCATCAGCAAGGCACTTAGCAATGGCGATCCTTGAGCAACATTGATCAGCTCCTCAGCAAGGCACTCAGCAATGGTCTTGACGTTCCTGTCAACCGATTGAGCAATCCTTGAGTAGCATTGATCAGCTCATTAGCAAGGCACTCAGCAATGGTCTTGACATTCCAGTCGACCGATCGGGCGATCCTTGAGTAGCATTGATCAGCTCATCAGCAAGGCACTCAGCAATGGTCTTGTCGTTCCAGTCGACTGATTGGGCGATCCTTGAGTAGCATTGATCAGCTCATCAGCAAGGCACTCAGCAATGGTCTTGACGTTGGTGAGTGCTGGACTGTAGTGAAGCCTCCGAGCGGGAGGATTGCTCACCGCTCGGTAGGAATTTTCAAACTTAGGCGAGTACTGGACTGCAGCTAAGCCCCTGAGTGGGAGGATTGCTCGTCACTCAGTAGGATTTTTCAAACTTAGGCGAGTACTGGACTGCAGCTAAGCCTCCGAGTGGGAGGATTGCTCGCCACTCGGTAGGATTTTTCAAACTTAGGCGAGTATTGGACTGCAGCTAAGCCCCCGAGTGGGAGGATTGCTCGCCACTCGGTAGGATTTTTCAAACTTAGGCGAGTACTGGACTGCAGCTAAGCCCCCGAGTGGGAGGATTGCTCGCCACTCGGTAGGATTTTTCAAACTTAGGGGAGTACTGGACTGCAGCTAAGCCTCCGAGTGGGAGACAGACTCACCACTCGGTAGGATTTTTATCACTTAGGCGAGCACTGGGCTGCAGCTAAGCCCCCGAGTGGGAGACAGACTCACCACTCGGTAGGATTTTTATCACTTAGGCGAGCACTGGGCTGCAGCTAAGCCCCCGAGTGGGAGACAGACTCGCCACTCGGTAGGAATTTTATCACTTAGGCGAGCACTGGGCTGCAGCTAAGCCCCCGAGAGGGAGACAGACTCACCACTCGGTAGAATTTTTATCACTTAGGCGAGCACTGGTCTGCAGCTAAGCCCCCGAGCGGGAGACAGACTCACCACTTAGTAGGATTTTTATCACTTAGGCAAGCACTGGGCTGCAGCTAAGCCCCCGAGTGGGAGACAGACTCACCACTCGGTAGGATTTTTATCACTTAGGCGAGCACTGGGCTACAGCTAAGCCCCCGGGTGGGAGACAGACTCACCACTCGGTAGGATTTTTATCACTTAGGCGAGCACTGGGCTGCAGCTAAGCCGCCGAGTGGAGACAGACTCACCACTCAGTAGGATTTTTTTATCACTTCGTCTCAGGCGAAACGGATTCGCAGCAAAGGTGATATGTACAAAAGAAATAAACAACAACCATTCGGAAGGAAGTAAATTATGTCTTTTGATAGCCAAACTAAGAAGTATTTCTTATTACATCTCATCAGCCTAGATATTTTAATAGTAAAAAGGGCGGAGCAAATCCGCATTCCAGGCGCATGGCTCATCTTTATTATGTTCGACGTTGAAGAGACGGTATGCTCCGTTGTGGAGCACCTTGGTGACGACGAAAGGGCCTTCCCAAGCAGGAGCAAGCTTATGAGGTCTCTGCTGGTCCACTCGAAGAACCAGATCTCCTTCTTGAAATGCCCGACCACTCACATTTCTGGCATGAAATCGACGCAAGTCTTGCTAGTAAATGGTCGACCGGATCAAAGCCATCTCTCTTTCCTCTTCTAGGACATCGACTGCATCTTGTCGAGCCTGCTTTGCTTCTTCCTCTGAGAAGAGCTCGACTCGAGGTGCATTATGGAGCAAATCACTGGGGCGCACGGCTTTGGCTCCGTAGACTAAGAAGAATGGAGTCCTCCCAGTCGACCGGTTAGGGGTCGTCCTCAATCCCCAAAGTACTGATGGGAGCTCATCGACCCAAGCTCCTGTTGCATGTTTCAGGTCACGCATCAACCGAGGTTTCAATCCTTTGAGAATCAATCCATTTGCCCACTCGGCCTGCCCATTCGACTGAGGATGAGCGACCGAAGCATAGTCGACTCTCGTGCCTTGGGAGGCACAAAAGGCTTTGAATTCTTCAGAATCGAAGTTCGAGCCTCCATAATGATGCTATGCAGGACTCCATATCTGAATATAAGTTCTCTGATGAAGATCACAGCTGTGCTTGCTTCAAGGCTTTTGATGGGCTTGGCTTCGATCCATTTGGTGAACTTGTCAACTGCTATCAACACATGAGTAAGTCCACTCCTGCCCGTCCTCAGAGGTCCAACCATGTCCCGTCCCCAGACGGCGAAAGGCCAGACGAGTGGAATTGTTTTCAGAGCTGACGCAAGTTTATGAGACATGTTGGAGTAAAACTAGCAGCCTTCACACTTGTCCACTATTTCCTTAGCCATCACGTTGGCCCACGGCCAGTAAAATACGGCTCGGTATGCTTTGGCCACGATGGTCCGAGAGGACGCGTGGTGACCACAAGTTCTCGAGTGAATATCATTGAGGATCAATCGAACTTCCTCTGGCGTGATGCACTTCTGGCAAACTCCAGTTGCACTTTCTCTGAACAACTGCACCTTTATCACAGTAAAGGCCTTAGATCGCCGGACGATCTATCGAGCCTCTTCTTCATCCTCCGGAATTTCTTTCCTAAGAATGTATGCAATGTACGACATTGTCCAGTTGGGAGTGATGACCAGAACCTCCATGACTAAGTCGACCATGGCTAGGATTTCAACTTTAGTCGGATCTGTGGCACTCTTGGGCTGTGGTGACTCTTCTATGAAGGGATCCTCCTGAACTGAAGGTGAATGAAATGTTCCAGAAACACATTGTGGGGAATGGCCTCTCTCTTTGAACCTATCTTCGCCAACTCATCTGCAGCTTGATTTTTCAATCGGGGTACATGGTGAAGTTCCAACCCCTCAAACTTCTTTTCCAGCATCCTAACAGCATTGCAGTAACCAGTCATGGCTGGACTTCTGACATCCCATTCCTTCATCACCTGATTAACCACTAAATCTGACTCGCCATATACCATGAGGCGACGGACACCTAGTGAAATGGCCATACGCAACCCATATAAAAGTGCTTCGTATTCTGCTTCGTTATTGGAGGAATCAAAATGAATCTGGAGAACATAGTTAAGCTTGTCTCCACGGGGGGACACCAATACTACTCCAGCACCTGATCCGTTTAGCATCTTGGAGCCATCGAAGAACATAGTCCAATGTTTCGAGTGAACTTGAGTCGGTAGTTGCTGCTCAATCCTCTCGGCAAGGAAATCTGCGATTGCTTGGGACTTGATAGGTTTCTTTGCCTCAAACTTGATGTCCAGTGGAAGGACTTCAATCGCCCATTTTGCTACTCGACCAGTTGCATCTCTGTTATTCAGAATCTCAGACAACGGTGCGCCACTGACGACTGTAATAGAGTGATCAGAGAAGTAATGTGCAACCTTCTTCATGGTCATGTAAATTCCATAGACAAGCTTCTGATAATGACGATATCGTTGCTTGGATGGAGTCAAAACTTCAGAGAGATAATAAACTGGGCGTTGAACCTTGTAAGCCTTTCCTTCCTCTTCTCGCTCGACCGTGAGTACTGTACTGACAACTTGTCCAGTGGCTGCAATGTAAAGCCGTAAAGGCTCTTTGTCGATTGGCGTAGCGAGCACTGGCTGGGTGGAAAGCAGGGCTTTGAGCTCTGCAAACGCTGCATCAGCTTCTTCAGACCACTCGAACTTATCAGATTTCTTCACCAGTCGGTAAAGAGGCAAGGCCTTTTCACCGAGATGAGAAATGAATTGACTCAAGGCGGCCAAACAACCAACCATCTTCTGAACGTCATGCACTCGCATGGGGCGTTTCATTCGGAGGATGGTATCAACTTTTTCTGGATTGGCATCGATCCCTCGTTCGGAAACAAGAAAACCGAGCAACTTTCCTCCTGGAACTCCGAATATGCACTTTGAAGGATTAAGCTTGATATCGTACCTTCTTAGGTTGGCAAAGATTTCTGCGAGATTAGTCAATAGGTCGGAACCTTTGCGAGACATGACCATGATGTCATCCATGTACGCCTCCACATTCCGACTGATTTGGGTGAGCAGGCACTTCTGGATCATTCTCATGAATGTGGCTCCGGAATTTTTAAGACCGAATGGCATGGTGACATAGCAAAAACACCCGAATGGTGTGATGAAAGCTGTTTTTATTTCATCGGGGGCATACAGTCGGATCTGATGATACCCGGAATACGCATCTAGGAAAGACAGGCGCTCACACTCCGCAGTCGAGTCAACAATCTGATCAATACGGGGGAGAGGGAAGTGATCTTTCGGGCAGGCCCGATTGATATGCTTGAAATCAATGCACATACGAAGTGAATCGTCCTTCTTGGGGACCATGACAACATTGGCAAGCCACTCGGAGTGGTAGATTTCACGGATGAACTCTGCTGCCAATAGCCGAGCCACTTCTTCGCCGATTGCTTTTCTCTTCTGAATGGTGGACCACCGAAGGTGCTCTTTGACGGGTTTTGCCTTGGAGTCGACACACAAACGATGCTCAGCCAGTTCTCTGGGTACACTTGGCATGTCAAAGGGTTTCCAAGCGAAGATGTCCCAGTTCTCACGGAGGAACTGGATGAGCGCTTCTTCCTATTTGCTGTCGAGTGTTGTTGATATATGAGTCGGGGCAGCATTGGGATCGGTTGGGCGAATATGAATCGGTTTCGTTTCACCAGTCGACTGAAATGCAGAGTCTGTAGCAGGCTTCTTGGCTCGGAGCAAATCACTCAGATCTGCACTCTTCTGATACTCCTGGAATTCAACCGCCGCCATCTGTGCATTGACGATTTTGGAACCTTTCTGGAAACATTCTTCTGCTTTCTGCCAATTGCCAGTGACTGTGATCACACCTTTGGGACCAGGCATCTTCAGCATGAGGTACACATAGCACAGTCGAGCCATGAAACGTGCGTATGCCGGCCTCCCCAGGATGGCGTGATAAGCACTCTGGAAATCCACGACTTCAAATGTCAACTTTTCTTTACGATAATGCTTGGAATCACCGAAAACCACGTCGAGAGTGACCTAGCCGAGTGATTCGGCTTTCTTCCCGGGGATAACGCCGTGAAAGCTCATATTGCTCTCGCTAAGCTTGGACATTGGGATGCCCATCCCCTTCAAGGTTTCAGCATACAGCATATTCAGACTGCTACCACCATCCATCAGCACTTTAGTCAGTCGAGTGCCACCGACCACCGGGTCGACCACCAGCGCTTGCCTCCCAGGGGTGACTATGCAAGCAGGATGGTCTGACTGGTCGAATGTGATGGCTGTCTGGGACCATTTCAGGTATGTGGTCATTGTCGCCGGAGAAACCATATTCACCTCTCTGTTGATAACCTTCAACCGACTCTTGCTCTCAACATCAGCAAAAATCATGAGAGTGGAATTGACCTTGGGGTAACCATCGTCTTATTCCTCTTCCTCATCTCTGTCCGACTCTTTCTCCTTCTCATTGGGATGTTTCTCCCAGAAATTTTGGATCAAGAGTCAACATTGCCGAGTGGTATGCTTTGGGTAAATCAGATTACCTTCTTCATCTTTCTTTGTGTGGATGTGACACGGCAAATCCAGCACATCATTTCCGGCTTGATCCTTTACCTTCTTGGGGGGGCAGGGCCCCTTAGGTTTTCCCTTAAACTTTCCTTGAGCCACTGCCACAATCTCACCGGGTGCCGCTGGCTCGGCTTTACGCTTTTGTTTCTGACTGGAACCAACTCCACCGGCCTCTTGGCCGACTAGTGTTGGTGTACTAGAGTAGGGGTACCCTAGTATCCCAAACTTGTGCACGGGCAGTCGCAGCACCCCGCGGCAAGGCCTGCCGGGTGACCGCCAAGGTCCTCCGTGGTTCCTATTGGAGCCATTCAAGAACAAAGTATTCAAAACAAGGAGACAAGGCCCCGGCAAGAGGAGCTTGCCAGGAAGGCCAACCAAGGCATCTCAAGGAACTTGCCGCGACGCGCCACGCGTCCCGGCAAGGCCCGATGAGCGAGAAGCTTCCGAACGCGGCAAGACAATGACCGCGGCAAGACGCTTGCCGCGGCAAGCTGCCACTCTGTACCCGCGCTCCAGCACATCCACCAACGTGTCGCCCTGAGACCTTTCCAGGCGCGCGTGGCAAGAGGTTGTGCAGCCAGCGGTGCAAGGTGGCAAGCGACGCTGACAAGATTGCCATTGTGGCAAGTGGTGACGCCCCTGACGGTCCCTTTTTGCACTGTTTGGGCGACGCAGACGGGCATTTAATGCCTTTGTCCCCTGCCGTCAGGGTTAGGTAGGATACACTGTACAAGTAGTTGTACCAACCGCAACACATTTTCCATATAAAAGGAGGCCCGTGCGTAACGTAGAGGGGGGTTCGAAAGGTTCGAAGGCATAAAACACCCACGCTCGGTCTCGTTAGCAGCCAGTGTGTACTGTAGCACTCAGCGCTCCCGAGCAAGAACTCAATACAATCAGACATGTAGCAGTAGGAGTATTATCTCTCCGGAGAGCTCCGAAGCTGGGTAAACCGCTCGTGTGCTTCGCCTCGATCTGCTCTTCGTGCGATCTCCGCCCCCCGCCGAACCGAAAGGGGCTCGGTCCGCCAGCCCCATAGGTGTCCGTGGGTCAGTCATCCCGCGACATCTTTGGCGCGCCAGGTAGGGGACGTCGAGGTTGTGTGAACCTGATCCGGCATTCACACGAGCTAGATCTTCAACATCTTCATCGACATGCCACCGAAGAAGAAGGCTTCGGAGGTGGCTGCTCCGTCCACGTCGATCCCACCACCACCGGAGCAAATGGGTGGTGGGGTAGACGCCGGCGGAAGAACGGGCGTCGACGAGGGGGCTCACGGTGCGGCCAGGTCCAAGGACAAGGCTGCGCAGACCTCGGCGTCCGTACCCGCACCACGCCCATCCCAGGAGGCGCGGGACCGACAGCGTCATGGTACTCGTGGTACCATACGTTCGTTGGACCAAGATCGAGCTGGTGGATCTTGGGGTGCTCAAGACCAGCATGCACGCCAACATGCTGGCACGAGCAAGACACGCTCGCCTAGACGGGATACTGCTCCTTCTAACATAGTTAGAAGTCCGAGCATATCCCGCTCCTCGCACCGTTCACCACTGCCACCCTCCACTCCAGCAGAAGCTTTAGCGCGAGCTCAACTGCTCCTGGATTACCCTCCAACGGCAGACAAGATTGACGAATGGAGGGCCACCATTCAGAGTCTCATCGGCTTCGCCAATGGCGACACCCCACGGCAGCCGAATGCATCGCAGCCGCGGCAAGATTGCCAGGCACGAGCCGATGGCGACAAAGCCGGTGGGGGTGCAACCACCGTGCACTCTCCACCCAGAAGGCCAAGATCGCCGACTCACCGGATCCACCTTGACAACGACTCCACCGCGTCATCAGATCCACGAGCTCGTCGCGATCAGCGCCAAGTTCTTCACGAACGACAACAAGAAGACGCTCGTACTCGCATCGAGCGTCGAAGAGAAGCGCGGCGTCAATCGGACCAGCGCGCTGGGCCCTCTGTCGACATGCATGCGCCAGGGGAACCAAGCGACTTGCCGTACGCGGTAGGTTGCCCTGCGTTCACTCGGGAGCTGCGGCAAGTCCAGTGGCCCGGCATGAAGAATTTCAAGCCTGACGTGCCAGAGAAGTACGATGGCAAGTCGCATCCATCGGAGTTCCTCGGCATCTACACCATCGCGGTGCAAGCTGCTGGGGGGCGGGACGACAAGATCCTTGCCAACTACTTCCCGCTGGTACTCAAGCCCAATGTCAGGTCCTGGCTCATGCACTTGCCGGACAACTCCATATCCTCCTGGGCAGATCTATGCCATCAGTTTGTCGGCGCCTTTACAGGCGGCCACAAACCTCATGGCCAAGAGAGCAACCTTCATCTGCTCGCCCAGAAGGAAGGAGAGTCCCTGCGCAAGTTCATTCAGAGATTCAGCCGTGTACAGCACAACATCCCAGATGTCCACCCTGTCGTGGTCATCAGCGTGTTCCATCAGAACATGCGAAACCGCAGGATGCGGGAGGAGATGGCGATGTGCAAGATCAGAGACGTCAGTGAGCTATATGCCCTGACCGACAAGTGTGCACGTGCTGAGGAAGGGAGGAAACTTCCCGGAGAGAATACAGGAGCAGGAGGATCTGATAGCGAGGATGCTGCCCCGGCAAAGAAAAACCGGCGGCGGAACAACAGGAAGAAGAAAGGCAAAGATGTGCTAGTCGTTGAGTAGTCCGGCAACGAAGGTGGCGCCACGAACGCTGTGGCGGTCGCCGACAAGCAGGACGGCACCGACAAGCAGTACTGCAAGATCCATCACACCAAGGGCCATGACCTCCAGAGCTGCAAGAAGGTCGAGCAGCTTGTAGAGCAGCAAAAGGCTGAATACGAGCGACGCGACAAGGAGAAGGCCCAAGAAGGTACTGGAGGATCCTGCAAGAAATGTCCCGGCCGAGGAGGACGCCGCGGCAAGGCCAAGTAGCGGCAAGGAGACAGACCTCCCCGCGGCCGCGACAAGGATGAAGATGACGATGACGATGAAGATATGGACGATGATGGAACCAGTGAGCAGGAGTTCCAGAAAGCCACAGAGGTCCTGTGCGTTGATGGCGGTGCTTCTCTGCATACTTCGCACCGCCAGCTCAAGCAGTGGGTGCGGGAAGTCAATGCGGCAGAACCACCCGTCGAGTCACGCAAGCCTCTGAAATGGTCCAGCACGCTTATCATCTTTGATATTGAGGACCACCCTGATCGCATAACTGCGGTCGGGTGCTTGCCGATGTTGGTTTCACCAACTATCCGCAACCTCAAGGTCACTAAGATGCTAGTTGACGGCGGGGCCGGCTTGAACCTGATCTCCTCCGCGGTACTCCAAAAACTCTAGATCCCTGACAGCGAGCTCGAAGAGACCGGCACGTTCCAAGGAATCAATCCGGGAAGGAGCAAGCCGAAGGGAAAGATCACATTGCCTGTGACATTTGGCAGCGAGTTGAACTTCAGGACTGAGAGGGTCACTTTTGACGTTGCTGACTTCCCATTGCCTTACAATGGGATACTCGGCCGTCCAGCACTCGCCAAATTCATGGCAGCCTCTCACTACGCATATAACATGCTGAAGATGCCAGGCCCGATAAGTGTCATCTCTGTCCCTGGCGACAAGAAGGATGCTCTTATCTGCACCGACAAGATCTACCGGGAAGCAGCAGCCGCAACAGATCGCAAGTCACTTGCCGCTGAAGCTCCCGGGGGGAAGAAGAAGACCAAGTCCGGCAAGAGTTCTGATGCCCACTCCGGCAAGCGCACCTCTTCGGAGTGCTGCGCTACCGTCGAGGACGCACCATCGAGCTCCACCGGCAAGTGTAAGAAGACAATGGCAGCTCCACCAGAGACCAAGAAGGTGTCCGCCAAGGAGGACGGCACTGGTGGTACCTTCACCATCAATGCCACTCTCGACCCTAAATAGGAAAGCGCGCTCGTTGCTTTCCTGCGGGCGAACGTCGACGTGTTTGCGTGGCAACCGTCTGACATCCCCGGTGTTCCCAGGAAAGTAATCGAGCACCACCTTGCCGTCTATCCTCATGCGCGGCCCGTCAAGCAGAAGGTCAGGAAACAAGCAGTGGAGCGCCAAGAATTCATAGCAGAAGAAATCAAGAAATTGGAAGCAGCAGACCTTGTCAGAGGAGTGCTCCATCCTACGTGGTTGGCCAATCCTGTAGTCGTGCGCAAGGCAAATGGGAAATGGAGGCTTTGTATCGACTTTACCGATGTTAATAAAGCTTGTCCCAAAGACCCATTTCCCTTGCCACGCATTGACCAGATTGTTGACTCCACGGCCAGATGTGACTTGCTTTCATTTCTTGACACATACTTAGGATATCATCAGATCTTCATGGCAGAAGAGGATGAGGAGAAGACCGCATGCATCACTCCATGTGGCACATACTATTTTATACGGATGCCTTTCGGTTTAAAGAATGCTGGTTCAACATTTGCAAGGGTAGTCCATCACGCTTTTGAGCCACAAATGCACAGAAATGTGGAAGCCTACATGGATGACATAGTGGTCAAGAGCAAGGACAGAGCAACTCTGATTCAGGATTTAGACGAGACCTTTGCAAATCTGCGCAAGATCAACCTCAAGCTTAACCCCGAGAAGTGTGTGTTTGGAGTCCCCTCCGGCAAGCTTCTCAGGTTCTTCGTGTCTCAGTGGGGAATTGAAGCCAATCCCGACAAGATCAAGGCCATTGAGCAGATTGAAGCACCAAAGCGCATTAAGGATGTACGAAGACTTGCCGGTTGCGTGGCTGCTCTCAGCAGGTTTATCTCTAAGTCTGCTGAGCGCGCCCTGCCATTTTTCAAAATATTGAAAAAGGCAGGTCCAATGAAATGGACTCCGGAAGCGGAGGCTGCGCTGCAGGACTTGAAGAGATACCTGTCCTCCACTCCAACACTTGTCGCACCTAAGCCACAAGAGAAGTTGCTGCTGTACTTAGCGGCAACCAATCAAGTGGTTAGTGATGCGTTAGTAGCGGAGAGGGAGGCGGACGATGAGCCAGCAACCACGGCAGATGCATCCAGCGACAAGCAGGGGGCTTCACCGACAAGCTCTGGTCCCGACAAAGATGGATCTGCACAGGCGCGTGAGGAGATACAGAAGAGAATGGTGCAGCGCCCAGTTTACTTTGTTAGTTCCCTTCTGCAGGGGGCTAGGTCAAGGTACTTTGGTGTGCAGAAATTGCTTTTCGGCCTTCTCATGGCCTCGAGAAAGCTGCGCCATTACTTCCAAGCACATGAGATCACAGTTGTCACTCGTTTTCCGCTGAAGAGGATACTACAGAATCCAGAAGCAACAGGCAGGATTGTCGAGTGGGCACTGGAACTGTCAAGCTTTGGCCTCAAGTTTGAGAGCACTTCAACTATCCAAAGCAGAGCATTGGCAGAATTCATAGCAGAATGGACGCCAACACCAGATGAAGAAATTCCAGAAACGAGCATCCCCGTCAAGGAAGCAAGCAAAGAGTGGCTGATGTACTTTGATGGTGCCTTCTCGCTGCAAGGCGCCGGTGCGGGCGTGCTACTTGTTGCGCCCACCGGAGAGCACCTCAAGTACGTAGTCCAGATGCACTTTCCCAAGGAGCAAGCAACAAACAATACCGCAGAGTATGAAGGTTTACTTGCTGGTCTCAGGATCGCGGCAGACCTTGGGATCAAGAAGCTCATTGTCAGGGGTGACTCGCAGCTTGTCGTCCGCCAAGTGAACAAGAATTATCAGAGTCCATTGATGGAAGCTTACGTTGATGAAGTGAGAAAGTTAGAAGAACACTTTGACGGCCTGCAGATGGAACATGTTCCAAGAGCTCAGAACGACATTGCCGATGGCCTGTCGAAGTGCGCCGCACTTAAGTTACCTGTGGAACCAGGGATCTTTGTGCTCAAACTGACTCAACCGTCCGTAACGCCATCAACTGGGTAGAGCAAGAAGAGGAAGTTGATTTCTGGTGACTATTTTCCGGCAGAGCTCCCCGAAGTCGCCGCCAAGAAGGTCCCCAAGATCAACACCAAGAGTGCTGAGGAGCAGTCTGCTCCAGCAAGCCCTACGGTTTGTTCCGTTAAAGCAGACACTCCCGACAAGTTTTGCTCCGACAAGCTTGCCGGGGAACATCAAGCTCCGGCTGAGCTGCTGGTTCTCACCGTAGAAGCGGATGTTCCCGCAGCAGCATATGTGCCTTTAGTCCTTATTGTCGAGCCGCAAGCTCCAGCATGGGCACAGTAGATTGTCCGTTTCCTTCAGACAGGAGAACTTCCCGAAGAGCAAGAAGAAGCGAAAAGAGTAGCCTGGCAGTCAAGTATGTACCAGTTTGTCGATGACACACTATATAGAAGAAGATTCAACGGTGTGAAATTGAAGTGTATTCACCGGGAAGATGGACAAAAGCTGTTGGCAGAGATACATGGAGGCATATGTGGTCACCACATTGGCGCAAGAGCGCTTGCCAGCAAAGCGTTCCGGCAAGGTTTCTTTTGGCCGACAGCCCTCCAGGATGCAACTGCACAAGTAACCAAGTGTGAAGCGTGCTAGTTCCATTCCAAGCAGATACACCAGCCAGCTCAAGCTCTCCAGACGATCCCTTTATCCTGGCCATTTTTGGTCTGGGGGCTCGACATCCTTGGCCCCTTTCCCCGAGCTGTCGGGGGCTTTGAGTACTTGTACGTTGCAATCGACAAGTTCACAAAGTGGCCGGAAGTGGAAGCAGTGAGGAAGGTGACAGCACAGTCAGCAGTCAAGTTCTTCAGGTCGATTGTTTGACACTTCGGGATCCCTAACAGGATCATCACCGACAACGGCACGCAATTCACGAGCCGCACCTTCATGCAGTACGTCCAAGATCTTGGCGCCAAGGTCTGCTTCGCTTCTGTTGCTCATCCGAGAAGCAACGGTCAAGCGGAGAGGGCAAATGCTGAAGTGCTGCGCGGGCACAAGACCAGGACTTTCGACAGGCTGCGAAAGTGCGGAAAGAACTGGATTGAGGAGCTGCCGGTGGTTCTTTGGTCGATCCGGACGACGCCAAATCGAGCCACTGGCCAGACACCTTTCGCTCTAGTCTATAGAGCAGAGGCAGTTCTCCCCGCGGAACTCGTATATGGGTCACCTCGAGTGCTCGCTTATGACGAGCTTGAGCAAGAGCAGCTGCGGCAAGATGACGCACTGCTCCTTGAGGAGGACCGTCTTCAGGCTGCTGTACGAGCTGCTCGCTACCAGCAAACTTTGCGCCGCTACCATAGCCGCAAAGTTAATGCCAGAAGTCTCGAGGAAGGCGACCTTGTTCTTCGGCACGTTCAGTCCACCAAGAATTCCAACAAGTTGACGCCAAAGTGGGAGGGCCCTTACCGGGTGAAACGAGTCACTAGGCCTGGCGCTGTCCGCCTTGAGACCGAAGATGGCACTCCGGTGAGCAACTCCTGGAATATTGAGCATCTTCGTAAGTTTTACCCGTAAGGCGCGGTTGCCGGAAGCTATTCCGGCAACCACCTTTTGTATGAGTCTTGCCGCTGTTGCATGTAATCCTTTGTACAAAGCCGGGCGCAGACCCCGTGCATAAGTAAAACTCATGTGCTCTGCACATCTTGTCAATTTCATGCTTTCTATTTTTTGCATGTGTTATCTGACACTTTGTGCAGCGCCTACCCCCGGTAAGCAGTAACGAGTCATAAGGCTCCATATCTTTATTTTATCTTCTTTCTTTTTCTCAAACGAAAGGAAGGTTCCCTCGCCCACAAGTTTGCAGGGGGGGGGAAGGAGAAGATAGTGGTGTGGACCAGGCGTCGTTCAAGAAAGTTTCGCCTTACCGGGACGCAAACGACAGAAAAGCTAAGTTGCCAAAGTTTGAGCAATCAGTTTTAAAATTTTTAAGTTATCTTCCTCGAACGACTGTGCTTTGTATGGAAAACCTGTGCGCGGAGGAACCAACTCGTAGCTAGTTGCGCCCTTACTTTGTTTCGAGTCCGCTCAACAACTTAAGTGAGCTGCGACTAGTTGCGACAAGGTTTCTTGTCGGTAGCGGCACCGCCAGCGGGCTGCTGACGTCCCGCACTCAGCGCTCGCGGCTAGGGCGCCTGTACCGGCAAGTTCCCTAAAAGCATAGGGTGAAAATGTTGGAAATATGCCCTAGAGGCAATAATAAATTGGTTATTATTATATTTCTTTGTTCATGATAATAGTCTTTTATTCATGCTATAACTGTATTATCCGGAAATCATAATACACGTGTGAATACATAGACCACAATATGTCCCTAGTAAGCCTCTAGTTGACTAGCTCGTTGATCAATAGATGGTTACGGTTTCCTGACTATGGACATTGGATGTCGTTGATAACGGGATCACATCATTAGAAGAATGATGTGATGGACAAGACCCAATCCTAAGCCTAGCACAAAGATCGTGTAGTTCGTATGCTAAAGCTTTTCTAATGTCAAGTATCTTTTCCTTAGACCATGAGATTGTGCAACTCCCGGATACCGTAGGAATGCTTTGGGTGTACCAAACGTCACAACGTAACTGGGTGGCTATAAAGGTGCATTACAGGTATCTCCGAAAGTGTCTGTTGGGTTGGCACGAATCGAGACTGGGATTTGTCACTCCGTGTAAACGGAGAGGTATCTCTGGGCCCACTCGGTAGGACATCATCATGATGTGCACAATGTGACCAAGGGGTTGATCACGGGATGATGTGTTATGGAACGAGTAAAGAGACTTGCCGGTAACGAGATTGAACAAGGTATTGGGATACCGACGATCGAATCTCGGGCAAGTATCATACCGCTAGACAAAGGGAATTGTATACGGGATTGATTAAGTCCTTGACATCGTGGTTCATCCGATGAGATCATCGTGGAACATGTGGGAGCCAACATGGGTATCCAGATCCCGTTGTTGGTTATTGACCGGAGAACGTCTCCGTCATGTCTACATGTCTCCCGAACCCGTAGGGTCTACACACTTAAGGTTCGGTGACACTAGGGTTATAGAGATATTAGTATGCGGTAACCCGAAAGTTGTTCGGAGTCCCGGATGAGATCCCGGACGTCACGAGGAGTTCCGGAATGGTCCGGAGGTAAAGAATTATATATAGGAAGTGCTATTTCGGCCATCGGGACAAGTTTCGGGGTCATCGGTATTGTACCGGGACCACCGGAAGGGTCCCGGGGGTCCACCGGGTGGGGCCACCTGCCCTGGGGGCCACATGGGCTGTAGGGGGTGCGCCTTGGCCTACATGGGCCAAGGGCACCAGCCCCAAGAGGCCCATGCGCCAAGAGAAGAGAAAAAGGGGAGAGTCCTAAAGGGGGAAGGCACCTCCGAGGTGCCTTGGGGAGGATGGACTCCTCCCCCCCTTGGCCGCACCCTTTCCTTGGAGGAAGGGGCAAGGGCTGCGCCTTCCCCCTCTCCCTTGGCCCTATATATAGTGGGGAAAAGGAGGACCAACCATACCTAAGGCCTGGCGCCTCCCTCTCCCTCCCGTGACACATCTCCCTCCTCCCGCAGCGCTTAGCGAAGCCCTGTTGGAATCCCGCTACTTCCACCACGCCGTCGTGCTGCTGGATCTCCATCAACCTCTCCCTCCTCCTTGCTGGATCAAGGCATGGGAGACGTCTCCGTTCCGTACGTGTGTTGAACGCGGAGGTGCCGTCCGTTCGGCGCTAGGATCATCGGTGATTTGAATCACGACGAGTACGACTCCATCAACCCCGTTCACTTGAACGCTTCCGCTTAGCGATCTACAAGGGTATGTAGATGCACTCTCCTTCCCCTCGTTGCTGGTCTCTCCATAGATAGATCTTGGTGACACGTAGGAAAATTTTGAATTTCTGCTACGTTCCCCAACAGTGGCATCATGAGCTAGGTTTATGCGTAGTTACTATGCACGAGTAGAACACAAAGTAGTTGTGGGCATCGATATTGTTCAATATGCTTGCCGTTACTAGTCTTATCTTGATTCGGCGGCATCGTGGGATGAAGCGGCCCGGACCAACCTTACACGTACGCTTACATGAGACCGGTTCCACCGACAAACATGCACTAGTTGCATAAGGTGGCTGGCGGGTGTCTGTCTCTCCCACTTTAGTCGGATCGGATTCGATGAAAAGGGTCCTTATGAAGGGTAAATAGCAATTGGCATATCACGTTGTGGTTTTTGCGTAGGTAAGAAACGTTCTTGCTAGAAACCCATAGCAGCCACGTAAAACATGCAAACAACAATTAGAGGACGTCTAACTTGTTTTTGCAGGGTATGCTATGTGATGTGATATGGCCAAAAAGGATGTGATGAATGATATATGTGATGTATGAGATTGATCATGTTCTTGTAATAGGAATCACGACTTGCATGTCGATGAGTATGACAACCGGCAGGAGCCATAGGAGTTGTCTTAATTTATTTATGACCTGCGTGTCAACATAAACGTCATGTAATTACTTTACTTTATTGCTAACCGTTAGCTGTAGTAGTAGAAGTAATAGATGATGTGACAACTTCATGGAGACACGATGATGGAGATCATGATGATGGAGATCATGGTGTCATGCTGGTGACGATGATGATCATGGATCCCCGAAGATGGAGATCAAAAGGAGCAAAATGATATTGGCCATATCATGTCACTATTTGATTGCATGTGATGTTTATCACGTTTATGCATCTTATTTGCTTAGAACGACGGTAGTAAATAAGATGATCCCTCATTAAAATTTCAAGAAGTGTTCTCCCCTAACTGTGCACCGTTGCTACAGTTCGTCGCTTCTAAGCACCACGTGATGATCGGGTGTGATGGATTCTTACGTTCACATACAACGGGTGTTGACGAGCCTAGCATGTACAGACATGGCCTCGAAACACATGCAATACACTTAGGGTTAACTTGACGAGCCTAGCATGTACAGACATGGCCTCGGAACACGGAGACCGAAAGGTCGAGCATGAGTCGTATAGAAGATACGATCAACATGAAGATGTTCACCGACGTTGGCTAGTCCGTCTCACGTGATGATCGGACACGGCCTAGTTAACTCGGATCATGTAATCACTTAGATGACTAGAGGGATGTCTATCTGAGTGGGAGTTCATAAGATGAACTTAATTATCCTGAACATAGTCAAAAGGATTTTGCAAATTATGTCGTAGCTCACGCTATAGTTCTACTGTTTAGATATGTTCCTAGAGAAAAATTAGTTGAAAGTTGATAGTAGCAATTATGCGGACTAGGTCCGTAAACTGAGGATTGTCCTCATTGCTTCATAGAAGGCTTATGTCCTTAATGCACCGCTCAGTGTGCTGAACCTCGAACGTTGTATGTGGATGTTGCGAACATCTGACATACACATTTTGATAACTACGTGATAGTTCAGTTAAACGGTTTGGAATTGAGGCACCAAAGACGTTTTTGAAACGTCGCGAAACATATGAGATGTTTTGAGGGCTGAAATTGGGATTTCTGGCTCGTGCCCACGTCAAGAGGTATAAGACCTCCGACGATTTTCTTAACCTACAAACTAAGGGAGAAAAGCTCAATTGTCGAGCCTGTGCTCAGATTGTCTGAGTACAACAATCATTTGAATCGAGTGGGAGTTGATCTTCCAGATGAGATAGTGATGTTTCTCCGAAAGTCATTGCCACCAAGCTGCTAGAGCTTCGTGATGAACTATAATATATCAGGGACATATATGATGATCCTTGAGATATTCGCGATGTTTGACACCACAAAAGTAGAAATCAAGAAGGAGCATAAATTGTTGATGGTTGGTGAAACCACTAGTTTCAAGAAGGGCAAGGGCAAGAAGGGATACTTCATGAAACGACAAATCAGCTGCTGCTCTAGGGAAGAAACCCAAGGTTAAACCCAAACCCGAGACTAAGTGCTTCTGTAATAAGGGGAACAACCACTGGAGCAGAATTACCCTAGATACTTGGTAGATGAGAAGGCTGGCAAGTCGATAGAAGTATATTGGATATACATTGTGTTAATGTGTACTTTACTAGTACTCCTAGTAGCACCAGGGTATTAGATACCGGTTCGGTTGCTAAGTGTTAGTAACTCGAAACAAAAGGCTACGGAATAAACGGAGACTAGCTAAAGGTGAGCTGACGATATGTGTTGGAAGTTTTTCCAATCTTGATATGATCAAGCATCGCATGCTCCCTCTACCAAAGAGATTGGTGTTAAACCTAAATAATTGTTATTTGGTGTTTGCGTTGAACATAGACATGATTGGATTATGTCTATCGCAATACGGTTATTCATTTAAGGAGAATAACGGTTACTCTGTTTATTTGAATAATACCTTCAATGGTCTTGCACCTAAATTGAATGGTTTATTGAATCTCGATCGTAGTGATACACATGTTCATGCCAAAAGATAGTAATGATAGTACCACCTACTTGTGGCACTGCCACGTAAGTCATATTGGTATAAAACGCATGAAGAAGCTCCATGTTGATGGATCTTTGGGCTCACTCGTTTTTGAAAAGTTTGAGACATGCGAACCATGTCTATTGGTGTATATGCATGAAGAAACTCCATGCAAATGGACCGTTTGGACTTACTTGATTTTGAATCACTTGAGACATGCAAATCATACCACATGGGCAAGATGACTGAAAAGCCTCGGTTTCAGTAAGATGGAACAAGATAGCAACTTGTTGGAAGTAACACATTTTGATGTGTGCAGTCCAATGAGTGCTGAGGCATGCAGTGAATATCGTTATGTTCTTACTTCACAAATGATTCGAGTAGATGTTGAGAATATTTACTTGATGAAACACAAGTCTGAATTATTGAATGGTTCAAGTAATTTCAGAGTGAAGTAGAAGATCATTGTGACAAGAGGATAAAATGTCTATGATATAACCATAGAGATGAATATCTGAGTTACGAGTTTTGGCACACAATTAAGACATTGTGGAAATTGTTTCACAATTAATACCGCCTGGAACACCATAGTGTGATGGTGTGTCCGAACATCATAGTTGCACCCTATTGGATATGGTGCGTACCATGATGTCTCTTATCGAATTACCACTATTGTTCATGGGTTAGGCATTAGAGACAACCACATTCACTTTAAATAGGGCACCACGTAATTCCGTTGAGATGACACCGTATGAATTATGGTTTAGAGAAACCTAAGTTGTCGTTTCTTAAAGGTTTGGGGCTGCAACGCTTATATGAAAAGTTTCAGAATTGATAAGCTCGAACCCAAAGCGGATAAAATGCATCTTCATAGGACACCCAAAACAGTTGGGTATACCTCCTAATTCAGATCCGAAAGCAATAGGGATTGTTTCTTGAACCGGGTCCTTTCTTGAGGAAAGGTTTGTCTCGAAAAGTTGAGTGGGAGGATGGTGGAGACTTGATGCGGTTATTGAACCATCACTTCAACCAGTGTGTATCAGGGCACAGGAAGTTGTTCCTGTGGCACCTACACCAATTGAAGTGGAAGCTTATGATAGTGATCATGATGTTTCGGATCAAGTCACTACCGTACCTCGTAGGGTGACAAGGATGCGTACTACTTTAGAGTGGTACAATAATCCTGTCTTGGAAGTCATGTTGCCAGACAACAATGAACCTACGAGCTATGGAGAAGCGATGGTGGGCCCGGATTCCGATAAATGGCTCGAGGCCATAAAATCCGAGATAGGATCCATGTATGAAAACAAAGTGTAGACTTTGGAAGAACTACTTGATGGTCGTAAGGCTATTAGGTACATATGGATTTTGAAAGGAAGATGGACAATGATGGTAAGTATCACCATTAAGAAAGCTCGACTTGTCGTTAAGATGTTTTCCGACAAGTTCAAGGAGTTGACTACGATGAGACTTTCTCACCCGTAGTGATGCTAAGAGTCTATTGGAATTATATTACCGATTACTGCATTATTTATGAAATCTTGCAGATAAGATGTCAAAACATTGTTTCCTCGACGATTTTCTTAAGGAAAGGTTGTATGTGATACAACCGGAAGGTTTTGTCAATCCTGAAAGATGCTAATAAGTATGCAAAGCTCCAGCAATCCTTCTAAGGACTGGAGTAAGCATCTCAGAGTTGGAATGTACGCTTTGATGAGATGATCAAAGATTTTGGGTTTATACAAAGTTTATGAGAAACTTGTATTTCCAAAGAAGTGAGTGGGAGCACTATAGAATTTCTGATGAATATATGTTGTTGACATGTTGTTAATCAGAAATGACGTAGAATTTCTGGAAAGCATATAGGGTTATTTGGAAAGTGTTTTTCAATGGAAAGCCTGGATCAAGCTACTTGAACATTGAGCATCAAGATCTATAAGGGTAGATCAAAACGCTTAATGGTACTTTCAAATGAGCACATACCTTGACATGATCTTGAAGGTGTTCAAGATGGATCAGTCAAAGAAGGAGTTCTTGCCTGAGTTGTAAGGTATGAAGTTAAGACTTAAAGCTCGACCACGGCAGAAGAAAGAGGAAGGACGAAGGTCGTCCCCTATGCTTTTATCATAGGCTCTCTACAGTATGCTATGCTGTGTACCGCACCTGAAGTGTGCCTTGCCATGAGTTGGTCAAGGGGTACAAGAGTGATCCAAGAATGGATCACAGACAGCGGTCAAAGTTATCCTTAGTAACTAGTGGACTAAGGAATTTTCTCGATTATGGAGGTGGTAAAAGAGTTCGTCGTAAAGGGTTACGCCGATGCAAGCTTAACACCTATCCGGATAGCTCTGATTAGAGATACCGGATACGTATAATGGAGCATCAATTTGGAATGGCTCCAAGTAGAACGTGGTAGCTGCATCTAGGAGATGACATAGAGATTTGTAAAGCACACACGGATCTGAAAGATTCAGACCCGTTGACTATAATATCTCTCACAAGCATAACATGATCAAACCCCGAACTCATTGAGTGTTAATCGCATGGTAATGAGAACTAGATTATTGACTCTAGTGAACTCTTTGGGTGTTAGTCACATGGGGATGTGACCTTGAGTGTTAGTCACATAGCGATGTGAACTGGATTATTGACTCTAGTGCAAGTGGGAGACTGTTGGAAATATGCCCTAGAGGCAATAATAAATTGGTTATTATTATATTTATTTGTTCATGATAATAGTCTTTTATTCATGCTATAACTGTATTATCCGGAAATCGTAATACACGTATGAATACATAGACCACAATATGTCCCTAGTAAGCCTCTAGTTGACTAGCTCGTTGATCAATAGATGGTTACGGTTTTCTGACCATGGACATTGGATGTCATTGATAACGGGATCACATCATTAGAAGAATGATGTGATGGACAAGACCCAATCCTAAGCCTAGCACAAAGATCGTGTAGTTCGTATGCTAAAGCTTTTCTAATGTCAAGTATCTTTTCCTTAGACCATGAGATTGTGCAACTCCCGGATACCGCAGGAATGCTTTGGGTGTACCAAACGTCACAACGTAACTGGGTGGCTATAAAGGTGCATTACAGGTATCTCCGAAAGTGTCTGTTGGGTTGGCACGAATCGAGACTGGGATTTGTCACTCCGTGTAAACGGAGAGGGATCTCTGGGCCCACTCGGTAGGACATCATCATGATGTGCACAATGTGACCAAGGGGTTGATCACGGGATGATGTGTTACGGAACGAGTAAAGAGACTTGCCGGTAACGAGATTGAACAAGGTATTGGGATACCGACGATCGAATCTCGGGCAAGTATCGTACCGCTAGACAAAGGGAATTGTATACGGGATTGATTAAGTCCTTGACATCGTGGTTCATCCGATGAGATCATCATGGAACATGTGGGAGCCAACATGGGTATCCAGATCCCGCTGTTGGTTATTGACCGGAGAACGTCTCCGTCATGTCTACATGTCTCCCGAACCCGTAGGGTCTACACACTTAAGGTTCGGTGACGCTAGGGTTATAGAGATATTAGTATGCGGTAACCCGAAAGTTGTTCGGAGTCCCGGATGAGATCCCGGACGTCACGAGGAGTTCCGGAATGGTCCGGAGGTAAATAATTATATATAGGAAGTGCTATTTCGGCCATCGGGACAAGTTTCGGGGTCATCGGTATTGTACCGGGACCACCGGAAGGGTCCCGGGGGTCCACCGGGTGGGGCCACCTGCCCCGGGGGGGCACATGGGCTGTAGGGGGTGCGCCTTGGCCTACATGGGCCAAGGGCACCAGCCCCAAGAGGCCCATGCGCCAAGAGAAGAGAAAAAGGGGAGAGTCCTAAAGGGGGAAGGCACCTCCGAGGTGCCTTGGGGAGGATGGACTCCTCCCCCCCTTGGCCGCACCCTTTCCTTGGAGGAAGGGGCAAGGGCTGCGCCTTCCCCCTCTCCCTTGGCCCTATATATAGTGGGGAAAAGGAGGAGCAACCATACCTAAGGCCTGGCGCCTCCCTCTCCCTCCCGTGACACATCTCCCTCCTCCCGCAGCGCTTAGCGAAGCCCTGTTGGAATCCCGCTACTTCCACCACGCCGTCGTGCTGCTGGATCTCCATCAACCTCTCCCTCCTCCTTGCTGGATCAAGGCATGGGAGACGTCTCCATTCCGTACGTGTGTTGAACGCGGAGGTGCCGTCCGTTCGGCGCTAGGATCATCGGTGATTTGAATCACGACGAGTACGACTCCATCAACCCCGTTCACTTGAACGCTTCCGCTTAGCGATCTACAAGGGTATGTAGATGCACTCTCCTTCCCCTCGTTGCTGGTCTCTCCATAGATAGATCTTGGTGACACGTAGGAAATTTTTGAATTTCTGCTACGTTCCCCAACAAAAAAAACATACAAAGGAAGGAATCAAGTAAAGGAAATAACATAGCAATCGATACCCAAAATAAAGTTATATTACAAGATAGCTTGTCGCAGCTCTAATAGATTGTTCTCGTAACATGACCAGCAGCGACAAGGAAAGGAGAAAACGGGCGGCCTAATCTACGCGATCGCCCTCAACCCTCTTGATCTCGCTCACCTTGTCCACAATGGGTGCGACAAGGGCCTTGAGCGCTTCCAGCTCAGCATCCGGCGGCAGCTTCTTGAGGACATTGGTGAGGTTGAGGCCCGGGTTGCGGAAGGCCACCTTCACCAACACCTTTTGAAGAACTCCCGCACAGATCGTGCGTGACTCGTCAGCCAGCTGCTTTGGGATCCTTTCCTGGGGTCGCTGGAGGGCCGTCGCCACGCCTTTGAAGAACAAAGTGAGCTTGGCGCTGGGTTGGAGGTTCTCATCGGAGGAGTACCCGAAATCCTCCATCCCCAACTGCGCCAGCTCCCTGTCGATGGCTGCGGCAACATCCACGAGACCCTCTGTCCAGTGTTCCACATTCTCCCTGAAAGTGTTCTGGGTGGTCGCAGCACTCGCCAGCAGCGCCTCGTCGGCCTTGATCTGCTTCCTCAAGGCCACCTCCTGCTCCCTCGCGCCGTCCAGCGTCTTGGTCAGAGTGGCCAGCTTTAGCTCAAGATCTGCATTGGAATCCTTGGCGGCGCTAAGCTCCTTGCCCTTCTCGACGAGACTACCCTGCAGCTCGCCAAGGGTGTAAGCGTCCTTCTCGCGCTCGTGCTTGAGCGCGGCAAGCTCTTCGCCCCTTGCCTTGAGATCGGCCTCCAGCTGCGCCACCTTCACCTCCAGCTCCTTCTTGGCGGCCTCAGCAGCTGCGGCAGCATCCTCTGCTTCCTTGAGAGCCCCGCCAAATGTTTGCTCGCGCGCGGCAAGCTCCTCCTCGTGGCTGTCAAGGTTGACCTTCCGCTGCGCCAACTCGCCTTCCCGCGCAAACAGTTCCTCGGAGGCAAGCCGCTGTTGCTCTTCAGCTTCAGCCTTCTCGAGGAGGAAGGCTTTCCGCGCCTCGACGAGTTGCGCCCTCTCCTCTGCCAGAGACCGGAGAGCTTCCTGGTTGCGACCCCGGAGCTCCTCCGCGTACTTCTCGATGTCCACTCCCGCCTTCGCGACAAGCGCTTCTCGGGATTCAAGCTTGGCCTGCCGAGCGCGGTAGAGTGACACCAATTTCCGCAGCAGCTGCTCCTCCTCAGACTCGCCACTGCTGCTGCTCGGCGCGTCAACTAGCGTCAGCCTAGCGGAAGCGAGCACCTCTCCATCAAAGGTTTCTCCTTCGACCGGCGCCCTGGAGCTTGACGCCCAGGGGAGCTTGATGAAGACGCCATCGCGAGCCTTCAAATAGGCGCCAGGCTGGGGCTCTTCGGAGCCTGGCGCTGCGGCAACGGCGGAGGGATCGGCGGTCGGCGTAGTGCCTTGCGCTCCTGTGGCCTCGGGGTCGTCAGTGCGATCGCCAGATCCCTTGCCGGCTCCTGCGGCAGCAGCTTTGGCGGCCTCTTCGCCGGCGGGATCCTCAGCGCCAGCTGCTTCTTCGGTAGCAGCGGCGTCGTCGGTGTTGCCGCGCGCGTTCTCTTCGCTGGCAACCTCGGTCTCCATCGGCTCCGTGACAGGTGGATCTGAAGGCCGGAAGAGGGAGAAAAGTCAAGCAAATATCCAAAAAGAAAATCAGAAGAAGAAAAATCCAAGGGAAGTTTTCAAGCAAGAGGATTACCTGCGCTGGGTTCTGCAGTCACGGTCTCCACCACCGGAGGATCGCTGGTGTTGTCCCTTGCCGGAGAACTCTCCCTTGCTGGAGACCTCTCCCTTGCCAGAGAACGCTCCCTTGCCGGGGAATCCTCCCTTGGCAGTGTAGTCGAAGCAGATGGCACGTCGGGGGCGGCTTCCGAGCGCTCCTAGTAAAGCTGTTCTGCTCCTACGCAAATCAAGAGTCAGATATCAGCAAAGAAAAACACCCATGCGCGCCTAACAGCGGGAAGTAAACCGTATACTTACGCTGGGGGCTGCGCTGGGGGCTGCTTTGGGGAATGATTGCCGGGTCTGGCAAGGTGGTCTCGGGCGCACCCCCCGTTGTCGCGGTCGGTTCGTCCTCGATGACAATCACCGGGACCTAGGCTCTCTTCACCGCTCTCTGGGCCAGAGTCCTGAAAAGGAACAAGGTTCGGAGTAAAGCAAATCAGATACAAGACAAAACAGCAAGAATTGAAGAATTACAAGTACAGCAAAGAATCTTACTCTTCTTCTTCCTCGTCGGAGCTGAGAGCGGAGAGGTCGAAGTCCGGCCCACCTTCAGCGCAATGAGGCGGAGGAGTGGGTTCCCTTAACCGCTTGGTGGGGGCAGCGGCTGGACCAGAAGCGGCGGCCCGGGAGGACCCCGCTCCAGTTGCCGCAGCGACGTGAGGCGCTCCCTCGGCAACAGTACTTGCCACGGTAGAGCGTGTCGCGCGGCGCGACAGCTGTTGACCCCTCTGCCACCCTGCTACGTCCCCAACCTTGCGGAGACACCTTCTTGGTGGAGCTGGGGGGCTCTGCTTGTGGCGGGCTGTCCGTGGATGAGGAGGAAGAGGAGTTGGTCTTCGACGAGCCGCTCGCACCCTCGGTGGGCTCGCTCGACTCGGCTTCAGGCTCGGCAAGCTCTCCCTCGCCGGCAAGCTCTTCCTCGCCGGCAAGCCACTCCCGCTCGGCAAGGCTTGCCGCCTCTGCTGCCTCTGCCTCCTCCACGGTGAATCCAAACTCACCCGCGGCAGCGGCTGCCGCCGCCTCTTCCGCCCTAATGGCGATGCGCTGCATCTCCGCATCGGTGGTGTCGCGGGTGAGGCTCTTCTGTTCATCAGCGCGGACCGCCACTTCAACCAAGCTGTCGAAGAACTCCTGCACAACGTCGTCCGCAGGCTCTTGCCAGGTTGGGACAATTCCATGCGAATCGCACAGCGGCATTATTGCACGGATGCGGTCGAGCGAGGAATTGTTGCACAGCGGAACGACACCCTTCGGCAACCTGAACCATTCGGGATGTTGAGGGTCGTGCTTGAACTATTCCTTGAGCATCGCGTCCAGTTCCAGGACGGTGAAGTTGAAGTTGAGGCCCGGGCGCAGCCTCATGATGTCCGCCGGACCCCCGAACTCCCAGGCGGGTCTCCTCCTCTCCTGCAGGGGGGCGATGCGGCGGCGAAGGAAATCTGCGCCAACGGCGCCTACAGTGAGCCCGGCAAGCCTGAGGCGCAGGATCCGGGTGATGGCAATCTTCAGCCTATCACCTTCCGGGGCCACGCTGCTCCAGTCGTTGCCGCGCGCTACTGGGGCTTGGCGCTGGGCAGTAAACGGCTACGGGTTCTCCTCGACAATCCAGCACCATTCTGCTCTCCACTCCTCCCACTTGCCGTGGAGCTCGCCCTCCAGATAAGCTTCCTTCTTGCCAGCTCTCGAGATCCAGGCGATTCCGCCGGATAAGGGCTCCCCTCTCTCAACTCGGGGCATAAAGAAGTGGCGAAAGAGAGCTACATTTGGATGGACTCCGACAAAGTTTTCGCAGAGATGTGCGAAAACGGCCATGGTCAAAACAACGTTGAGGGTGAAGTCAAGGAGGTGGAACCCGTAGGTGTTCATGATATCGCAGAAGAATTCAGAGAAAGGCGGGCAGAGCCCGCAGTAGAAGAACAACGCGAAGAAGGGATATCCATTCGGAGCCCGTTCCGAAGCGGCGGCGGAGAGTACCTTCATGCGCGGATGCGCTCGCGTCTCCGTCGACCAGAAGAGGTAGTAGTACTCCCTCAGCTCCTTCACGGCGAGCTGGGGGGGAAAGGTTGTCCGCTCCCTTTGCAGCGCCGCTAGCCGCTGCGCCTCGGTCGTCTTCACGGCCTTCCCCTTGCCGGTTTTCGGAGCCATGGTGGAGGTGGTGGGGGAGATCGACGGCGCTGGTGGTGCTGGTGGCGATGGGGGGTGGAGTGCTGCTCTCTTTCGGAAGGAGGGAGCGGCGGAGGTTTGTGAGATTGGAACAGCAACGGGCGAGATGGGCGAACTGCCCCTGTTTCCCCTGCTTATAAAGAGGGAGGGGGCGGACGTTCCGTTTTTCCGAATAAAGAAGCCATCCACGATCTCTCCCACAACGCCGCATTCAACGCGTGCTATTAGGGGAGGGCGCGGTGGATACGGAGCAAGATACGGCGTAACCCAGGCCGCGCGTGTCCGTGCCCTGTTTTGGGCCTGGCCCAGTAGCGCTCGGCACCGTGTGTGGCCCAGGCCCGGGGGCTCCTGTCGGTGTACTAGAGTAGGGGTACCCTAGTATCCCGAACTTGTGCACGGGCAGTCGCAGCACCCCGCGGCAAGGCCTGCCGGGTGACCGCCAAGGTCCTCCGTGGTTCCTATTGGAGCCATTCAAGAACAAAGTATTCAAGACAAGGAGACAAGGCCCCGGCAAGAGGAGCTTGCCGGGAAGGCCAACCAAGGCATCTCAAGGAACTTGCCGCGACGCGCCACGCGTCCCGGCAAGGCCCAATGAGCGAGAAGCTTCCGGACGCGGCAAGACAACGACCGCGGCAAGCGTCGACGCTTGCCGCGGCAAGCTGCCACTCTGTACCCGCGCTCCAGCACATCTACCAACGTGTCGCCCTGAGACCTTTCCAAGCGCGTGTGGCAAGAGGCTGTGCAGCCAGCGGTGCGAGGTGGCAAGCGACGCTGACAAGATTTCCATCGTGACAAGCGGTGGCACCCCTGACGGTCCCTTTTTGCACTGTTTGGGCGACGCAGACGGGCATTTAATGCCTTTGTCCCCTGCCGTCAGGGTTAGGTAGGATACACTGTACAAGTAGTTGTACCAACCGCAACACTTTTTCCATTTTTACCCTTGCCTACTTTGCCACCTGTCGGTGACCCCTTGAGCATATAAAAGGAGGCCGGGGGTTCGAAAGGTTCGAAGGCAGAAAACACCCACGCTCGGTCTCGTTAGCAGCCAGTGTGTACTGTAGCACTCAGCGCTCCCGAGCAAGAACTCAATACACTTAGACATGCAGCAGTAGGAGTATTATCTCTCCGGAGAGCTCCGAAGCTGGGTAAACCGCTCGTGTGCTTCGCCTCGATCTGCTCTTCGTGCGATCTCCGCCCCCCGCCGAACCGAAAGGGGCTCGGTCCGCCGGCCCCATAGGTGTCCGTGGGTCAGTCATCCCGCGACAACTAGTTTACTCTTCCCGCTATGGAGTCGATCCTCTTCTTCTCCGTTAGCATACCGGGTGGCTATCTCCATCATCCGGGTCAGAGTCATATCCCCAGTCCGACCGAACTTCACAACCAACTCTCAATACTTGACGCCTTCCTTGAAAGCGCACACTGCTTGATGCTGTGATACATTCTCAATGGTGTGATGCAAAGTGGTCCACCTCTGAATGAATTCCCTCAAAGTCTCATTCGACTTCTGCACACAATGCTGCAACTCGGGAAGCCCTGCTGGCCGCTTGCACATGCCATCAAAGGTTCTTACGAACACCCGAGATAGCTCTTCCGAACTGTGTATACTGTCCGGGGCCAACTGAGTCAACCACGCTCGGGCCGACCCTTCCAACATAAGAGGGAGATGCTTCATTGCTATCTCATAGTTTCTGCCTCCAATTTGCACAGCCACTCAGTAATCTTCAGGCCAAGTTTCAGGCTGGGATTCTCCAGTGAACTTACTGACTCATGTTGCCAATCTGAAGTTGGGAGGAATCACTGCTGCCCTGATGGCTCTGCTGAAACACTCTGGGCCTGAAACATGTAATCTGCTGCCACTCGGACGATGTCTGCCCAGGTCTTCTCTGTGCGCTCTATTCCGGTCGACCAGGCCTTGGACGAGAGTGGATCTCGCATCGAAGACCGGCTCCCTTGGGTCGACTAGAGCTCTGCGCTCGTCCCTGTGACGGTGTTTGTCATCGTTCTGCCGAGGCACGTACGATGCACTCCTCGGAGGAGGCGTTGGCACTCGACGACGATTGTTGCGGTCGAACTGACGATCGTACTGCCCACGGCCCTCATGCCGCGGGGGCGATCTTGGGCTATGGGCCGACTGAACTGTATCCGCTACCACGGATCTGCTGTGTATCCTATTCTGCGACTGAGACACCGCAGAATTCTGCTCTCCTGCTGCTCCGAGCAAGGCCCGGATCTGCTCCAACCCTCAGCCAGCCTCTGACTGGGAAGGTTGAATCGACTCTGCAATTCAGGCCGCAACAGTGAGGTTCTGAATCGGAGTACGGTATACCTTAGGTGGAGGTGGGAAAAGCTGTCATCGACTGGACTCAGGGACTCGCTCCCGGGCTCGCTCGTCGAGAGCGCGCTGCAAGTTCTCCAGTCGAGTGCGCTCAGCCAAATTAGCCAAGCGCGCCTCCTCCAAGGCCTGAGACTCGGGAGTTTCTCCAATGATGAGCATGTGAAGTGCGTCCATGTTGCGATGACGAACATCCTCTCTATGCTGCGAAGAGAGAGGTTTGGGATGATACTCCTCGTGTACTCGTGATGGATCGCCGCCAGCCTCTTCGTCGTCCTTGCGGCGAAAGCCAGGTGGGCCACGCGGACCATCGACCATCAGAACATCAGCCGCAGGATCGCTACTATCACACTCGGACGCCGTCTCCGTGGTTCCAGTCGACAGATCGAACATGCCATGGAGAGTTTCGTCGGGCTCGATTGCCGCGACTTGATGAGTGGCGGAACGCTGAGCCACCGCATGCTTCACCCACCACTGAAGCCGCGACCGACCGGATCGCTTGCGGCGGCGAACAGCGGGGCGGGAAGATGTCACCGGAGCCGACTGATACTGGGTCAACGGCTGCCGAAGAAGGACGCCAAGAACGCACGCGCGAAAGTGCGTCGCCCCTCGGACGGGGAGTGCCTCCACATCGAGCGGAGCTTCCTGAAGCCACGTCGAGTTGTCGGCGACGAAAACGAGTGCGCCGAGACGGATCTCACGGCCCTCAACCATCTCGCCGTCGGAAACCATGATGATGATCGGAAAAACTTGCAACTTCACCAATAAGTCGCTAAGACACCTGCCCCACGGTGGGCGCCAACTGTTGTGGTTCTAAGTCTGATAGTAGAAAGGGGGGTAGGTATGGAGAGGCAAGATCTCAGCTATGGCGAAGGTGTACACACGGAGTTTACGAGTTCAGGCCCTTCTCGGTGGAAGTAACAGCCCTACATCTCGGTGCCCGGAGGTGGTCGATTGGATTATGTGAGTGATATTACAGGGGGTGCAAACCCTTGTGCCAGAGGAGGAGGGTGGCTTATATAGAGTTCGCCAGGACCTCTCCCGCCCTCCATTACAAGGGACTAAATGTACATAAAGTGCTGGCGTTACTGGTAGCGCCAGCCTTAAGTGCTATTAATGACATTAAAGACTACGAAATGAATGCGCGACCGTTGTACGCTGAGTGACTCCTGGTCTTCGGGAGGTCAAGTGATTCTCTTTTTAGTCGAGTGACAGTAGGTAGGGAAACTCCCGAGTGACATGGTGTCGAGTGGATTGCACTCGACACCTTTGACCGGGGGTCTCATGGAGTCTCTTGACCTTCTTGCCTTCTTGGGTAGTGACCTTGGGTAGGACGTATAGGTCAGGCCTATGACCCTACCCCAGGTCTGTATCCTCATCAGTCACCGAGCTGAAAGTGTGCATATCGCGGAGGTGCCGTACGTTCGCTACTAGGATCGGTCGATCGTGAAGACGTATGACTACATCAATCGTGTTGTCATAACACTTCCGCTTAGGGTCTACGAGGGTACGTGGACGACACTCTCCCCTCTTGTTGCTATGCATCACCATGATCTCGCGCATGCGTAGGAATTTTTTTGAAATTACTATGTTCCCCAACACTTCCACCGAATAAACCAACTAGCATCAACTACAAGGAGTAATCAACACTACTAGCAACCCACAGGTACCAATATGAGACTTTGAGACAAAGATCGGATACAAGAGATGAACTAGGGTTTGAGAGGAGATGGTTCTAGTGAAGATGTTGATGGAGATTGACCCCCTCCCAATGAGAGGATCAATGGTGATGACGATGGTGACGATTTCCCCCTCCCGGAGGGATGTTTCCCTGGCAGAGCAGCTCCGCCGGAGCCCTAGATTGGTTCCGCCAAGGTTCCGCCTCGTGGCGGTGGTGTTTCATCCTAAAAGCTTGCTTATGATTTTTTTCCAGGGTAAAAGACTTCATATAGCAGAAGATGGGCACCAGAGGCCTGCCAGGTGGCCCACGAGGCAGGGGGCGCGCCCAGGGGGGTAGGGCGCGCCCCCTACCCTCGTGGACGGTGGGTGGTCCCCCCTCTGGTATTATCTTCGCTCAATATTTTTTATTAATTCCAAAAATAACTTCCGTGGAGTTTCAGGACTTTTGGAGTTGTGCAGAATAGGTCTCTAATATTTCCTCCTTTTTCGGCCCAGAATTCCAGCTGCCGGCATTCTCCCTCTTCATGTAAACCTTGTAAAATAAGAGAGAATAGGCATAAGTATTGTGACATAATGAGTAATAACAGCCCATAATGCAATAAATATCAATATCAAAGTATGATGCAAAATGGACGTATCATTCACCACAGACCTATGGGTCCGTAGGCAGTAGCTAGATGGCTTTCTCTCTCTTTTTGATTCTCAATACAATGTTCTCCTTGATGCTCTTGGAGATCTATTTGATGTAATGACTTTTTGCGGTGTGTTTGTTGGGATCTGATGAATTGTGAGTTTATGATCAGATCTATTCATATCCATACATGATTATTATAGCATCGTATTTCTTCTTCGGTATTTTGGTTTTGTTTGGCCAACTTGATTGTTTTATCTTGCAATGGGAAGAGGTGCTTTGTGATGGGTTTGATCTTGCGGTGTCCTCACCCAGTGTCAAAAGGGGTAGTGAGGCACGTATGTATCATTGCTATTAAGGATAAAACGATGGGGTTTATTCCAACATGAATAGATCTTGTCTACATAATGTCATCTTTCTTATTGCATTACTCCGTTTCTCCATGAACTTAATAGACTAGATGCATGCTGGATAGTGGTCGATGTGTGGAGTAATAGTAGTAGATGCAGAATCGTTTTGGTTTACTAATCTTGAACGTGATGCCTATATACATTATCCTTGTATTGGATATCGTCATAATTATTTCCTCGTCTATCAATTGCCCAATAGTAATTTTTTTACCCCCGTATGCTATTTTCTCGAGAGAAGCCACTAGTGAAATCTACGGCCCCTGGGTCTATTTCCTATCATATATTTTTAGATCTATATTGTTATTTGTGTTTCCAATTTATTTGCCTCTTTTGTTTCAGATCTATATTATCAAAAACCCAAAAATATGCCGTTAAGTTTATTTGCCTTTATTTTATTTGCCTCTATCAATCTATCTATTTATCATATTTTACTACCTTCGAGGGATTGAAAACCCCTCTTATGCGTTGGGTTGCAAGTATTTGTTATTTGTGTGCAGGTTCTGTTTACATAGTGTTGATTGGTCCTCCTAATGGATTGATAACCTTGGTTTCGTAACTAGGGGAAATACTTACCGTTGTTGTGCTGCATCGTCCTCTCCTCTTCGGGGAAATACCAGCGAAATGCAAGCAATGAGTTGGCGTGTGTGAGGCGGCCATCTAAGTTGTTTCACATGTGGATCCAGGCGGCTGGGAGTGGAGGGGCATGTTCATGTGGTGGCTTTCAATACTGAACAAGGTGCTTTAACCACGCGAGTTGGGCGCCGTGTGTACACCTAACTGTAGGGGGTGTGCCGTCCGACCAGCCATTGTTCTATGCGAGTTGGCCCTGCGCGCTCATATAGTGCACACAACCGGCTGTGTGGATGGCCGTTCAAATGGTTGTGTTACCCGAGAGTTCTGCCTACCTGGCTGTTTTCCTAGACAGATGTCCGGAGGAACGGTCAGCCAGTTATGGTGCCTGGGGAAGGGGCTTGCCCAAGCTCCTTCTACCCATCTGTTCGGCTGGGGGGGTATGTCGATCTGCCATGGGCCTGGTATGTCTTGGGTATCTCAGTCTTTTCCTTCAGGCGGTTGTGCTTTCCTATAAGTTTGTTGTTTTACACACAATTCAAACGTGTCGCACATTAGCTGCCCTCTCCCATCTCTTTGCAGGTTTCCCTTTCGAGGGCCTTCGCCCATCGCCGCTGACGATGTTTTTCGCTCATCCAGCTTAATCTATGTCATTGGCGGGAAAAGGTTAGGCCCGTGTGAAAAGGATTGAGATGGACCTAGAGGGGGGTGAATAGGTACAATTACAAATTTTAATTATTACTAAGCAATTTTAGGTAATAATGCGGAATATGAGAGTGAGCCTAACAATTGCAAGAGTAGTACTAAGTGCTATGCAAGTAACACGAGTATGAAAAGAAGCAAGCACAATATGATATAAGTAAGTGCTAAGAGACAAGTAACCACAAGTAGGGAGTTAGGGTTAGGAATAACCGCAACTCCGGGAGACGAGGATGTATGCCGATGTTCACTTCCTTGGAGGGAAGCTACGTCACCATTAGAGAGGTGGATGTTACCACGAAGGCACACCAATGCCACGAAGGCTCACCCTATTCTCCCTTTGAGACAACACCACGAAGGCGTTTCTCAACCACTAGTGGTAGACCTTGGGGTGCTCTCCAAACCCTCACAAACTTTTCCGGGGGTAATCACAAAGGTTGATTCCACTCTGAAAGACTCCTACCGCCTAGGAGTCTCCAACCTCCAAGAGTAACAAGAACGATGGGGAAAAGCTCAAGACTTGCTCAAATCACGAATTACTTTGGTGCAAAGAAGGGGAAGGAGTGGATCTATCACTTGATTGGAGAACTTCTCTCAAATGTTCCTAAATCCCTTGGGGATCTAGGATTTGGTGTAGAGGATTGAGAGAGAGAGAGTGAAAAGTGTTCTTGGCAAGCTCAAAGTGAATGATCAACCTTATCCCATGGAAGGGAGAAGCCTATATATAGTGGGCTGGAAAAAGTGACCGTTTGAGCTACTTAAGTGCACATGAGGGTTCGGACGTCCGGACTACCCCGGACGTCCGGTGGCACAAGTATGTCCGGATGTCCGATAGTTATCGGTCGTCCGGCCGCTGGGAACAAATAAGCCACGAATCTTTGCACATCACACAGACGTCCGAGAAGTGTCGGTCGTCCGGAGCCCGGACGTCCGGAGAGGCCTGGAAATCCGTAAATATGGTTCTGTGGTGGAAATATCGGACGTCCGAGACGTGCCAGCCATCCAGAGGTCGGACGTCCGGAGTGTTTCGGAAATCCGTAAATAACTTTCTGTAAGGGGAACACTTGACGACCGGAGAGAGCCGGACATCCAGACAGCTGAGAGGGACCGGACGTCCATAGAGTACCGGACGACCGGAGAGAAAAACAGGAGTTGTGGGATTTTAGCAAGTCTTTCACTAGATCCAACGATCCCCTTTTAATAGTGCGGGATCCCTATACTCAAGAACAAACCCTAAACAAAGCCAAGGCTAATGTCTTGTATCTCCAATCTTGAGTTATATGCATTTTTCCCTAGTCATGATCCACGCAGGGCCTTTGAGACATAATCCTGAGATATACTTGATAAACATGATTAGTCCCAACATACATGTTGTCATCAACATCAAAATATGATTAAGGGCATGATTGCACTTTCAATCTCCCCCTTTTTGGTAGTCGATGACAACATATATGCACACACATAAAAATAGGAATCGAAAGGATTTGTTGTGAAGCTCAATAATCAAAGAATAAGCAAGGAGTGAGCTCCCCCTCAATATGATACCATAGAGAATAAACATGAGGAGAGCTCCCCCTCAGTATGATACCAACAAAACCAAATCTCATACACAAGATAATCAAGACAATAAGCTCCATATAGATTCATCACTCATAGCATAGAACACTCATAGCATAGAAAATCAGTTTCTACAATCTCATAACATAAGTTCGATACAAGCTAATCAACAATCATAGCAATGAGTTTGATTACAAGCTAACAAGCTAATACCATAATATCATAGTGCATAGTGCCTACTCCCCCTTGGCATCAAATACCCAAAAGGAGGTCATAACAGCATCAGAGAGCATCATCATCATCATGATCATGTGCACCACTGCCACCAGCTTCGTCAAAGAAGTCAGCCCACTCAGGACCCGAGGGAAAACCAAAATCAGAAGGTGGCTCATCAGGAAAACGGTCATCATCACTCACATCGAACACTCCAGAGTCTCTCAGACGAGTCTTCAGAGCATTCTTGGAGGTGATAAGGCGCGTGACAACAACGTGATTTTGGGAGCAGTTAAACGAAACAACCTTCATCAAGGCAGAGTGGGCCTTCCCCAGAAAGCGAGCAATGCGACCAAAGGGTTCAGATCCGGAGGTAGCAGAACGAGAGATGCTAGCAGCAGTGCAGCGCGGATGAGCAGAAGAGGAGGAGTCCTTGGGAACATAGTTATCGGCCATGTGTGGGGGAATGACCCATCGCTCATGCAAATGAGTGCGAGCAATAGGAAACGAAGCCACACTCTCGATGTAGGCCTGAAGAAAGGGAGCTGAGGAAAGGCCCGCTTGTCCTGAAAGGAAGCGAGGTGAATCTCATGCCATAGAAAATGAGGCACATTTATCTTCCCTTTCGGAGCCGCATAGAGGAGATGCATGAGATCGATGCAGTAGCTATTGCAGGACCCCTTGTCACCCATCTTAGGATAAATGGTGTGAATGGCACATTGATTGATAATGAAGAAAGGAGCATGCCAAATGGAAACTTGGTTAAAACCCTTATGTTTCTCATCATCAGTCAGTTGGGATAGGGGTTTGATAACATCAGCATATGCATCAGGGCCATTGGGTCTATGGTCAGGGTCATCATTGAGAATTTTGAACCCGGTGTCAGGAAAACCAAGGGCAGAAACAAATTGAGGGTAGGATGCTGAGAGCTTTATGTCGGCGGTCATCCAAGTAATAGTGTTATTTGGACCAAAAAAGCATGTGGCATAAAATTGATCAATGGCGGCTTGGTTAAAGTCATGTTGAAATGTAAATGGGGCAGCAAGATTGGAGGACTCAATGAGCTCAATAGCCCCGGAATATTTTTCCGGATGAGTACGAATATGCTCTAAATCAATGCACAAATGCACAGAGAGACCCTTAGGAATGATGATAGTGGTAAAAATGTCAGCTTGGACATTAGTGCAAAAACGAGGGTCCCTAGAGTCACGAGCAACCGTGAATTGATCAACATCACGACGCAACATAAGATAGGAGGCAGTGGGAACCACATTGAACCACTTAATGTGACGGTCGTGTGCTAGAGGAGGTTCAAGTGAGATATGACAAGCATCACCGTGAGGTTGGACCAGAGGAGGAGAAGGCTGGAAGGTGGGCCGACGAGTTCCCGGCTTGGGTGCGGAGGTGCAAACAGCCACAAACGCGAGCTGCTCCAAATCATCCATTTCATCCTCATAGTCGGATCCCTCCGAGGATGAGTTGCTAAAAGAGCTGTGAGGACGGGCGACGCGCTTCCGAGGACGAGCCCGCTCCTGGGAGTCATCGGAGCCACCACGACGAGATGTGCGAGACGGGCCACCGGTGACTTGCTTGCATGTGGAGTGCTTGGTCTTGGGCATCACGGCCTTTGAGTGAGGAATGCGGAGGGAGACGGCGACCGGAGCGAAACAGTGAACGGCCGAGTGGCTATGACGCGTGGTGTGATGACGGCGACTGGAGCTTGAGTGGGGACAGAGGCTACCCGAGCGGCCACAGTGAGTGGCGGGACCACGGCGAGGACCCCGAGCAGTGAGCGGCCCCGGCGAGGGGTACGGGCGGCGTGTGGCCGAGGCGACGAGCCGCAAAACAGGAGCGGCGGCAGTGGGGAGCAGAGAAGAGGGAGCGAGTGGATTAGGGTAACTGACCCGAAAACCTACCCCGCGCTAAATAGAGGTGCCTGAGAAATTGTTTGGACGACCGGAGGTCCACGGACGTCCGGTGCCTAGGCCAGGAAAAAATGAACGGACGTCCGGATGGGCCGGACGACCGGGCTGAGCTCATGAGAAGGTATTTTACGGATGTCCGGTACATAAAGGACATCCGGACGCATATAAGATTTTTTGGGAGGAGTAGGGTGCAATTATGAGGAGACGATGATGGCCTTATGTAGTAAGAATTTCTATTAAGCAACGAGTATCCTATGCCAACAATAATAAAACATATGCCGCTCGTATATTGTTCTAATGACAAGAGTGGTGGCTACTGCCACCATGTATGAGTATACGTGACATGGCACGGAAAGATTGGAACTTTGAGTGCAGAATAACTACTCCATCATGGAAAGCACATAGTCCGAGAACCATGATAACTTTGAGAGTGTTTGTTCTTTTTATGCATTATGTAGGGTGAGCATATTCATGAATGGAATGTCTCCCCCTAAATATATGCCTACATCAAGACAAAACATTATGAAAATGCATGCATGGGTACTAGATTTCACATAATGTTGTCAAGCTCCAAGATACCAAGTTCACGCCTATGTCGACAAAACCTTGCTTCATCCAATGGTTTGGTGAAAATATCTTGAAGTTGCAAATCTGTACCAACATGATCGATGTGAATATCACCCCTTTCCACATGATCTCTCAAGAAGTGATACCTAGTATCAATGTGCTTGGTGCGGAGATGATCCTTGGGGTTCTCAGCAATATTGATGGCACTTTCATTATCACATAGGAGAGGCACATGTCTATAATTGATACCATAATCCTTCAAGGTTTGTCTCATCCATAGTAATTGAGTTGCACAACTGCCAGCTGCAATGTATTTCGCTTCTGCGGTAGAGAGGGCAATACAATTTTGTTTCTTCAAGGACCAACTTACCAAGGAGCGACCAAGAAATTGACATGCACCGGAGGTGGACTTACGATCCACTTTGTCTCCAGCCCAATCCGCATCCGTATACACAATGAGATCAAACTTAGCATCCTTGGGGTACCATAGACCCAACTTTGGGGTGTGAACAAGGTATCTAAGAATATGCTTAACCGCCTTATGATGACTTTCAATAGAGGAAGCTTGAAATCTAGCACACATGCATACACTAAACATGATGTCTGGTCTAGATGCATAAAGATAAAGCAATGAACCAATCATAGAGCGGTATTTAGATGGGTCGAAAGGGATACCGCTGGTGTCTTCAGTGAGTACAATTTTGGTTGGCATGGGTGTCTTACATGGACTAGCATCAGTCATGCCGAACTTTTCTAGGATATCCTTGACGTATTTTGCTTGACACAAGAAAATTCCTTCTTGAAATTGTTGAATTTGAAATCCAAGAAAGAACTTCAAATCGTACTGAGTAACATTTCAAAATTCTTGGTCATGGAGTCCGCAAACTTCTTGCACAAATGAATGTTAGGAGAACCAAAAATTATATCATCTACATAGATTTGGCATAAGATCAAATCACCCTTGTCCCTCTTAGTAAAAAGAGTGGGATCGATCACCCCTCTCACAAAGCCATCATCGAGTAAAAACTTCTTAGATGATCATACCAAGCACGAGGTGCTTGTTTGAGGCCATACAAAGCCTTATTAAGTTTATACACATAGTCTTTGTGATCGGGATCAACGAACCCAGGTGGTTGTGACAGATATACTTCTTCTTGTAGAGGACCGTTAAGGAAAGCACTCTTTACATCCATTTGATGCAATGTAAATCCATTGAAAGCAGCATAAGCAAGTAAGATGCGAATGGATTCAAGACGGGCAACGGGGGCAAAGGTCTCACCAAAGTCCAAACCTTCAACTTGTGAGTACCCTTGAGCCACTAACCTTGCCTTGTTGCGGATGATTATACCATTCTCATCTTGCTTGTTCATGAAAATCCATTTTGTTCCAATGACATTGTGTTCCATAGTTGGCCTCTTGACTAATGACCACACTTGGTTGCGTTCAAAACTGTTCGACTCTTCTTGCATAGCAACGAGCCAATCGTTGTCTATCAATGCATCTTGTACCTTGAGAGGTTCAACACTAGACACAAATGAGAAGTGAGCACAAAAGTTAGTGAATTGTTTACGAGTAACTCTACCTTCCGATATGTCGGTGAGAATTTTGTCAACATCAACACGACCGGCCACTCGAGACATGATGGAGGTTAGAGTTTCTCGAGGTTCAACTTCATGTGCATCATCCATGTCCTCAACATATGGATCATTAATGTGTGGAGGAAGATCTTCTTGTTCATATTGCATTTGTTGAGGTTCATCATCAATGATTTGACATTCTTGTTCTTGCCCTTGATGATGATCTTCTTCTTGAAGATTATCATGAAGACGAACTTGATCATATTCTTGTACTTGGACTAAGGGCGTCGGTTGAACAATAGGAGTTTGTGGTGGTAGGGGTGTTGAAGTAGCTTGATGATGTGTGATACTTCCATCTTCTTCTTCATCATCAAGAGGTTCTTGTTCCATTGGAAGAAGTGCACCAACACCCATGGTCAAGATATCTTGAGAGGAATCTTCTTCACCTACATCACTTAGATTAACTTGCTCCCCATGGGAGCCATTAAATTCATCAAACACCACGTCACAAGTTTCTACAACACATCCATTGGATTTGTTGTGGACTCTATAGGCATGAGAGTTTGATCCATAGCCAACAAATATGCCCTCAATTGTTTTGGATTGAAATTTTCCTAACCATTCTCTTTTGTTGAGGATGAAACATTTTCACCCAAATACACGAAAGTACTTGACATTTGGCTTGCTCCCAGTTAGGAGCTCATATGGAGTCTTTTCCAATATACTACGAAGGAAGAGCCGGTTTGATGCATGGCATGCAGTGTTGACAGCTTCGGCCCAAAAACTATGTGGTGACTTGTATTCATCCAACATGGACCTTGCCATCTCCACAAGTGTACGGTTCTTCCTTTCGGCTACACCATTTTTCTTAGGAGTGTATGGAGCTGAATATTGATGCTCAATCCCTTCATCACTAAGGAATTCTTCCAAGGTATAGTTCTTAAACTCAGAGCCATTGTCACTTCTTATTGCCAAGATCTCTTTGTCAAACTTGCCTTGTGCTTGCTTGGCAAAATCAATGAAGGTGATCTATGTCTCGTCCTTGGACTTGAGGAAAAACACCCATGTATATCTTGAGTAGTCATCGACAATGACAAGTCCATACTTTTTCCCACCAAGACTATCCCATGAAGGAGGCCCGAACAGATCCACATGAAGGAGCTCCAGGGGCCTTGAAGTAGACACAATCTTCTTGGGTGGGTGCTTTGATTGATGTTGCTTCCCGGCTATGCATGCACTACACACACGATCTTTCTCAAAAGAGACATTGGTTAGTCCAAGGATGTGATTCCCCTTTAAGAGATCTTGAAGATTTCTCATGCCGACATGGGCTAGCCGGTGATGCCATAGCCACCCCTTGTCGGCCTTGGCCATTAGACAAGTTGCATGGAATGTGCTCTCTTTCGAGAAATCAACCGTGTAAAGGTTGCCATCCAACTTTCCAACAAAGGCCACTTCGAGAGTATATCTCTTAAAGACTTTCACATCCGTTAGTCCAAAAAGTGTATCATAACCAACAGAAGCCAATTGGCGAACCGAAAGCAAATGGTATTTAAGGGATTGGACAAGCATGACATTTGCAAGAGACATGTCATTTGTGAAAGCCACCCTCCCCAACCCAAGTACTTGTCCTTTTGATCCTCCACCACACATAATGCTCATAAATTGTTGAATAGCTTCCATGAAGAGCAATTTGCTATCTCCGGTCATATGATTGGTACATCCACTATGAATCACCCATTTTACTCCACCGGAGAAGGCAACCTACACACAATTATTACTTGGTTAGAGGCACCCATTTTGCAATGGGACCTCTCAAGTTAGTCACAAGGGTCTTAGGGACCCAAATAGCATAAAATCGGAAAGCATTTCGAGGACCAACAAATTTTGCATAAACTTCTCCATCCTTAGTCTTATGAAGTACATAGGATGGAGGCATGAACTCTTTTGGCTTGTTGATAGTGGGCATGCCCCTTGTGGCCTTCCCACTAACAACCTTACCTTTCTCCTTGTGCCCTTCTTATACATATGTTTCTTTTAGAGCGGTTGTGCACTTTTGAGAGGACGTCTTCTTCTTGCTTGTGCTTGGGTCAAACCCGAGTCCCTCTTTGACAAACACTTCATTGTGTTGGCTCAACACCTCATTAAAGTTCTTTTGCCCTTGAGCACATGTCATGAACCCTTTCTTGATTTGAGCCTTGAGAAAACGATTCTCCTCTAGAATAGATGCTAGATCACTACTAGAGTTAGTAGAACAAGCATCAACATTGATAATAGGAGACGAGTAAGCCTTAGCTAGAGTTTCAAGATAAGTAAGTTTGAGCGTCTAAAAACTCTTTGTAAGAAGGGTGAGCTCTTCTTCCTTAATCTTGAGGGACACGGATAGAAGCTCACAATCCTTAGAGAGAGAAGCATGAGACTTCACAAGCTTACTTTTATCATTCATCAACTCTTCACAAGAGTCAATAGCCTTTTTCAAGGAGGCAAGATATTTAGTATGAACATCAATATTTGCACCAATTTTTAAGCATAGTTCATCATTTCGTGCTTCCTCATATTGGACTTTCCGCTCAAGGATTTCACATTTTTCCTTTTCCTCGGTGACGAGGATTTCGAGTTCCTTAATGGTGATGGTGTGCTTACTCACCATCTCCATAAGCATACGAAACATAGTGAGCTTCTTTCCTTTGAGGGAGAACATGAACTTATTAAGTTTGGCAAGCATAGGATCATCTAGATCATCATCCTCATAACTATCCTCCGCATCAAGATACTCATCACTAGGAGTAGAAGGAGTAAAAAGAGGGGGATTTGATCGTGGAGTTACCTTGACCTTCTCAGGAGAACTTTGGTCCTCTCCATCTTCTACCACGGCTTTTTCCATTAGGCACTTGTGAGCGTTTCCCTTGTAGTCTTTCATGTAGTTGTAGGTGACCACATCACCATTCTTGTTTACTAACCTCAAAGTGTTTTGAGAGTCTTGAGCAACTCCGGCAACACCACTAACATCATCCGGATCGGATTCTTCTTGAGAAACCATTGCTTTCCCATCTCTCTTCTTGAGCTTGAAGTTCAAAGGATTTGGCAACTTCTTCTTGGGAAAGGTCTTGGGAAACCTTGGTTTATCCTCTCTCTTCTTATAAGGACACTCATTGGAGAAGTGGTTGGTTTCTTCACAGTTGTAGCATTTTCTTACTTTCTTCTTTTGAAATCTTCCCTTGAATTTTCCCGCGCTAAACTTCTTGACAAAGAGAGCCATATCTTCATATGAAGGGCCCTCATCGGATTCATTCTCATCACCATCTTCATGATCATCATCTTATTCTTCCTCTTCACTTTCCTCATCTACACATACATGCTTGGCCTTCAATGCAAGATTGATCTTTCATGATGGGGTGCCATGCATGGCAAGATGTTTTGTGGCATTAGCCTTTGACTCTTAAAATAGTTGGAAGGTGGATATGATGTCATCTGTAGTCATTTCCTTGAAGGCATGGTGTTGTCTTATGTCCCACACCATTTGATGGTGATATGGTGCAAGAGCATGAAGCAACTTATCCACAAGGAATCGCTTAGTCATGTTGAATCCATCTTGTGTCTTGTCACACTCACACGACTCAATGTCGGCAGTGAGGGTCATGAGACGCTCAAGGAGTTGATTGGGGATTTCACCTTTCTCCATACAAAAGTTTTGCAATTGCCCCTTGGCAATTTCAAATTGAGCACTCCGGAGGGTAGAGGTGCCAGTCTTGGATCTTATAATACTTTCCCATAGTTCCTTGGCACTTGTGATGTGTATGAACGGTCTCCTTTGCTTGTCATCCATACCTCTCCTTATACAAATGATTGCAGTGTCATTGAGATTCTTGTCATAGATTTCTCTTGGTGTAGGGTTCTTTGGATCAACCACATGATAACCATACTCCATGATCTCCAGCATCTCATCGTTTCCATGTCGAAGATGATCCTGCATAGCAACTCTCCACAAGGCAAAACAGAAGTGGCACTAAGTAAAGGAGGTTTGCCTCGAGGATTATATCTCGGTTTCTCAACATGGGGTCTTGCATAAAGCCAAGGAACACCAGAGTGAACATTGCTAGGAGGTTGTTGACCAAGTGACGGAGCAGTCACAGTTGGCCTCGAGGTCGCACCACCCGAAAGTGGTGCAAGCACAGTGGACAACGTGGCTAATCTCATTTGGACCAAGGTCTCAAGAGAAGCATCATGCTCCTCCTTTTGCTTAGCAAGGGCCCTTTCCAGATCTTCAGAAGTAAAGGACTTGACTTCAGAAGAAGCCTTGCCTATATCCTTCGGATCTACAACAAGGGGAGTCCCATCGAGGTTCATCTCGCTCTAGGGCGGTTAAGCCACAAGAATAGAGCACGAGGCTCTGATACCAATTGAAAAGGATCGAGATGGACCTAGAAGGGGGGTGAATAGGTACAATTACAAATTTTAATTATTACTAAGAAATTTTAGGCAATAATGCAGAATAAGAGAGTGAGCCTAACAATTGCAAGAGTAGTGCTAAGTGCTAAGCAAGTAACACGAGTATGAAAAGAAGCAAGCACAATATGATATAAGTAAGTGCTAAGAGACAAGTAACCACAAGTAGGGAGTTAGGGTTAGGAATAACCGCAACTCCGGGAGACGAGGATGTATGCCGATGTTCACTTCCTTGGAGGGAAGCTACATCACCGTTAGAGAGGTGGATGTTACCACGAAGGCACACCAACGCCACGAAGGCTCACCCTATTCTCCCTTTGAGACAACACCATGAAGGAGTTTCTCAACCACTAGTGGTAGACCTTGGGGTGGTCTCGAAACCCTCACAAACTTGTCCGGGGGTAATCACAAAGGTCGGTTCCTCTCCGAAAGACTCCTACCGCCTAGGAGTCTCCAACCTCCAAGAGTAACAAGAACGATGGGGGAAAGCTCAAGACTTGCTCAAATCACGAATTCCTTTGGTGCAAAGAAGGGGAAGGAGTGGATCTATCACTTGATTGGAGAACTTCTCTCAAATGTTCCTAAATCCCTTGGGGATCTAGGATTTTGTGTGGAGGATTGAGAGACAGAGTGAAAAGTGTTCTTGGCAAGTCAAAGTGAATGGTCAACCTTATCCCGTGGAAGGGAGAAGCCTATATATTGTGGGTGTGGAAAAAGTGACCGTTTGAGCTACTTAAGTGCACAGGAGGGTTCGGACGTCCGGACAACCTCGGACGTCCGGTGGCACAAGTATGTCCGGACGTTCGATAGTTATCGGTCGTCCGGCCGCTGGGGACAAATAAGCCACGAATCTGTGCACAGCACACGGACGTCCGAGACGTGTCGTTCGTCCGAAGCCCGGACGTCCGGAGAGGCCCGGAAATCCGTAAATATGGTTCTATGGTGGAAATACCGGATGTCCGAGACGTGTCGGCCGTCCGGAGGTTGGACATCCGGAGTGTTTCGGAAATCCGTAAATAACTTTCTGTAAGGGGAACACCGGACGACCGTAGAGAGCCGGACGTCCGGACAACTGAGAGGGATCGGACATCCGTAGAGTACCGGACGACCGGAGAGAAAAATAGGAGTTGTGGGCTTTGAGCAAGTCTTTCACTAGATCCAACGATCCCCTCTTAATAGTGTGGGATCCCTATACTCAAGAACAAACCGTAAACAAAGCCAAGGCTAATGTCTTGTATCTCCAATCTTGAGTTATATGCATTTGTCCCTAGTCATGATCCACACACGGCCTTTGACACATAATCCTGAGACATACTTGATAAACATGATTAGTCCCAACATACATGTTGTCATCAACATCAAAATACGATTAAGGGCATGATTGCACTTTCACCGTGGACGAGGGATGGAGAATCTAAGCCACTGGAGGACGAAATAGAGGATGAATAGTTGATAGAGGAGGAGCCCGAGGACGTGCTTGCGTTGGCCGAGCCCCTGGTGTCAGGGTCCAACATGTTTCAAAAACGCACCCAATGAGATCATCAGCAAAGCGGACATCAGCAGGTAGGTTGAACAGCACCGCCATGCGGTGTCTGGTTACTACATGCCTACATGTGCGAGGAGATCATCCACAAGGCACACTCGAGAACTTCGTTGTGCATATGTGTTGATGTATCTGCAAATGTGGCAAGGCATGTGTTGTTAGTGTCGTATTAGTTCTTATTCATGCCTATGTAGGAAAATAGAGACCCTTTGTAGACCATTCATCAGTCATGTTGTTCATAAGTTCATTGACTGCATTTGGAACACAATTTTCCTGTTCATAAGTTCATTGGGCAGTTGTTGATAAGCTATTTTTTTATCATGGCAATGATTACAAAGAGAGTGGAAAACCGTCCTTCCCAAACCTTAAAACTTTGGAAATAAAAAGGCTTGGCATGATGATGGAAATTTACTTCAAACAGTTTTTTTAGCCATGAATAAGAAGGTATGATGAACTCTTTTTTTTCGCTTAACTTTGTTTAGGGAAGTGGACGCACCACAAGAATTCATGCTTAGTATAGACGTAGGCTAGAAATAGAGAACGAGAGCGACCAACCATGGAGCATAGAGATCATAATCATGCATTTTGAACAATTAAATCTGAGTGGAGCATATGCCACCTCTTTTAAATTGATACACCATGGAATCTAAATTATTGAATAATTTTGCATGTGTGAACATGTGCCAAGTCAATCACCGAGATTCCAAAGGGAAATACTTGATTGACATCATTTTCAAGATTTAACTCAATCCAATTGCTACCCTATAATTTGCATGATCCTTTAACCAATAGCTACTTTAGCATGAGAAAACACAAACTGTCTACCCCTCACACTATGATGTTATAAAAGCATATTGTTAAATCATACACATGTACCGAAAGCAAAGGGAAGAAACCAACAGACAGCAACAGAAATATATACCAAAACTACAATACAACCAGATTATTATGCTTATGTTCTTATGGGCTGCTGGAGAAATGGCTATTTGAATTCATCATAAATCTTTTCAAGGTCAATCTTGAATACTACTCGAACCACGTTTTTTTGTGTATCTCATGAATGGTCTCATTAAACAACTACTCCATCGAGTCTGTTCATTCCTTGCATGAAAGTCGTTTGGGGTGAACGAACAACATGGTCAGCAGCCACATTGAGCCTATTAGTAGCAACTTTGGCAAAGATTTCGAAGCTGGCATTAAGGGTCTCTATGTCGGATCCACTCGGCCTCCTTAATCTTTGGCAACAAAACAATCTTGCCAAATTAAGCTTGCATAGGTCAAAATGCCTGGTGTGAAAAAAATTTAATAGCACCATTAGGTTAGTCCTGATGATATCCCAGAAGTACTGATAAAACTTGGCAGGGAAGCCATCAAGGTGAGGATATTTGTTATGTTCCATTTGGAACACCATAACTCTCACCTCCTCTTCATGGAAAGGCATCATAATGATATCATTCTCTTCTGCCGTGACTTGTGGGATGCCATCCATTCGACACTCACTGAGGGTGAAGTTCCTTTCACTTGGAGGTCCTAACAAAGATTTATACTATGCGGTGATACATTGCTTGAGCTCTGCCTAACCATTGGTCATTCTCTCATCTTCTTGGGGGTTAAAAATAGATGGAAACCATGTAAAAATTATTGTATCCCTCCAAAATGAATTGGGCTTGGATCATTGATACAACTTCATTTCCTCTTATTGCGAAAGAAGTGCAATCTGTTCACTGGATTGATTCTTCATAATAATCATCATTGACACAAATTGCAAGTCTCTACGATCTTATTGTGGTCATCGATAATTGTAGAAAGGCATTGCTTTTACTTTTTGTACATATTGTTGGTGTGCTTCGCCCATCTAGATAGGAATTGTCATGTGGCCCTTATTTTAAAATTCATCTCTAAATCAATGAATGACCAACTATGGGCTTCTCCCGTACCTTCTTAATAAAGTCTGCAAAACCATCCCGTTGTACCCATCCTAATTCAAATTTGTCAGGACAACGAGTAGTAAGAGGTTAGTAGATTGAGAATTAAGAATGATGGCTGCATATGATCTGAAAGTGTCTCATTGCACTCTAGGACCCTAAGAGTTACCACAAGAGATTATAATTCTCATTGCTTATCCATGAGTACTATTTCGAATTTCTCATATGCCGACATCGATCGATTATTAGCCCAAGTGAACAGGGTCCTTGACATAGTAATTTCTTGTAAATTGAAATTGTGAGTAACAATGTTGAATAAGGAAGGGTAGTGAGTGGCAAAGTGTCATCATTTTTATCTTCCTATTAAAAACTTGTCGAGAGGATTTCACTTTCCTTGCCCTGTACACCAACTAAGTATGCACATAACCCATTTTAGTATCAGTATCGAGATTTTTTTTCTCGATGTGTCACACCACGCATCACGGCTGGTCCTTAAAGATTTTTTATAGCATGAGTACCAAAATCTTGAATCTTCATGGGTAATCTCACTACACTGTAAGCATGGTCCTCTCAAAAAAATTAGCTTTGTGCATCATGTGTTAATTCTAGGAATTGAACCCAAATGTCCAGGATGGACAATGATATGTCTCCGTCGTATGTATAATTTTTCATTGTTCCATGCCAATATTATACAACTTTCACATACTTTTGGCTTCTCCTTTTTTACTTTCTTCATTTTGACTTCTCCTTATTAATCTCTACCACCGCCTTCTATTCCAACCATAGTGCTATATCCATGGCTTGCGCTCATATTTTGCGTGGGGGCTGAAAAAGTTGAAGCGCGTTATAAAGTATGAACCAATTGCTCGTCTTGTCATGAGGGTTGTACATGATAAATACTTTGTGTTAAGAAGATGGAGCATGATATGACTATATGATTTTGTAGGGATAGTGTCCTTTAGCATTTTTATTCTGAAAGGCATGATTGTTTGTTTGGATGGCTGAGTATTGGTGTCTTTATATCAAATTATAGACTATTGTTTTGAATCGCACGTGTCTTAATATTCATGCCATGCTTAGCTTATATGATCAAGATTATGCTAGGTAGCATTCCACATCAAAAATAATCTTTTTAATCATTTACCTACTCAAGGACGAGCAGGAATTAGGCTTGGGGATGCTGGTACGTCTCCATCGTATCGATAATTTTTTATTGTTCCATGCCAATATTATACAAATTTCACATACTTTTGGCAACAATTTATATGATTTATTGGACTAACATATTGATCCAGTGCCCAGTGCCACTCCCTATTTGTTGCATGCTTTTTGTTTCACAGAATATCCATATAAACGAAGTCCAAACGTGATAATTTTTTTACAGAGATTGATTTTGGAATATATGTGATTTTTTAAAAAATAATCAATGTGAGACGATGCCCGAGGGACCACAAGCCCATGGGGTGCGCCACCTATGCAGCGCGCGCCTCGCGGGCTTGTGTGTCCCCTGTAAGGCAGTTGGTGCCCTTCTTTCGCCGAAAGGAAGATAATATCCGGAAGGAAATCCTCTTAAAATTTCAGTCCAATCAAAATTAGGGATCTCTGGGAATTTAGGAAAGGGTGAAGGGCCAGAAAATAGGAATGTGAAATAGAAGAGAAACCGAGAGATAGATCCAATCCCGCAGGGCTCCAGCCCTCCGAGAGCCATGGCAACCATGAACCAGAGTGGAAACTCTCCTCCCATCTAGGGGGGAACAACGAATACTAAGAAGGATGGGACTCTCTCCTCCTCTCTCTCCCGGTGGCATCGGAGCACCGCCAGGGCAACCATCGTGACGGCAATCTACACAAACAACTTCGCCCCCGTCATCACCAACTCTCTCCCCCTCTATGCAGTGGTGTAACACCTCTTCTCCCCACTGTAATCTCTACATAAACATGATGCTTAATGCCACATATTATTATCCAATGATGTGTTGCCGCCATATGATGTTTGAGTAGATTCGCTTTGTCCTATGGGTTGATTGATGACTGTGATTGCTTTGAGTTGTATGTTTTATTTTGGGTGTTGTCCTATGGTGCCCCCCATGTTGCGCAAGTGTGTGGGATTCCCGCTATAGGATGTTGCAATACGTTCATGATTCTCTTATAGTGGGTGGCGAGAGTGACAGAATCTTATACCCGAGTTGGAGAGTTGTTGCGTATGGGAGTAAAGAGGACTTGATACTTAATGCTCTGGTTGGTTTTTACCTTAATGGTCTTTGGTAGTTGCATATGCTTGTTAGAGTTCCAATCATAAGTGCATATGATCCAAGTACAGAAAGTATGTTAGCTCATGCATCTCCCTCATATAAAATTGCAATAATGATTATCGGTCTAGTTACTGATTGCCTATGGACAAATCCTTCTCTTGTGTTACAAAAAGCTTTCTACTAAACAAATAACATTTATTATCTTGCAAATTATTTGTAGTTTTATTCTAGCTAAGTAATTCTAGTTTTATTATTGCAAACCTATCCCATTACACCTACAGAACAGTTTCATACTTGTTCTAGGTAAAGCAAAATTAAGTGTGTGTAGAGTTGTATCGGTGGTTAATAGAACTTGAAGGGAATATTAATTATACCTTTAGCTCCTCGTTGGGTTCGACACTCTTACTTATCCAAAGAGGCTACTATTTATCCCCTACACTTGTGGGTTATCAAGACCTTTTTCTGGCTCCGTTGCCGGGGAGCAATAGTGTGGGGTTGATATTCTCGTGTGTGCTGGTTTGCTTTATCACTAAGTAGTTTTTATTTTCTATTCTAAGTCGTACTCTATCCTTAGTTATTGATATGGAACACGAAATACCAAAAAAATTAGTTGTACTTGCTACTCATGGAGATGGGGAACCACCTAAAACCTTCAATGCTCGTTATGTGGGAAATATTAAACACTGCTTTGATAATCTTCATAAAACCCCATTCAACTTGATAATGGGAGACACACTGGATCAACGTGAATACTTTAGGAATTATCGCTTGACTCAAAAAGGGAAACACTTATGGGATCAAATTGATTATTTGCAATGGTATGCTTGGAATTTATGCTTGAGATATGATTATGCTTGTTGCTCTAGAATGAAGGCTCCACACCTTCCCTTTTCATGTGAATTCAATGATAATGAAAGTTGGCTTATGATGTTAATGGTATATATGATTACTATGATGTGGAATGGATAGAAGAATTTGTTTCTTTCAAGGGAGCTTATGAAATTGAATCTTTGTTTCACAATTATGAAGATTGTGATGATGGTGTTTACAGATCTAAAATTTTTGAAATACTTAAATATTGCTTTGAGAATTATAAATACAATGCTGATGTTGATGAGTTTATTGAGAAAGTCTCCGCTGTCCAAGAAACTACTCCCTCCGTCCCAAAGTAAGTGTCTCAACTATAGTACAAAGTTGTACTAAGCTTGAGACACTTATTTTGGGACGGAGGGAGTAATATTCTGCAGGAATCTATGGAAGAAGAAATTGATTACACAATGAGCTCATTGGATGAAAAAGAAGAGGAGGAGAGCAAAGAACAAAAGGAGGAAGAGCGGATTGATCACCCTGTGCCCACCTTATGATGAGAGTAACTCTTTATGCCATACATTGTTTAATGTCCCCTCATGCTTACCGAAGGATGAATGCTATGATGATTGCTATGATCCCTTGGATTCAGTTGAAATATCCCTTTTTGATGAACTTGATGCTTGCTATGCTTGTGGCCGTGATGCCAATATGAATGATGCTTATGGAGATGAACTTGCTATAGTTGCTTATGTTAAGAATGAAATTGTTGCTATTGCACCCACACATGATTGTCCTATTATCTTCTTGAATTCTCCCAACTACACTATATCGCAGAAGTTTGCTCTTATTAAGGATTATATTGATGGGTTGTGTTTTACTATTGCAGACGATGATTTTTATGAGTATAATATGCATGTGCTTGCTGCTCCTACTTGCAATTATTATGAGACAGGAACTACATCTCCACCTCTCTATGTTTCCAGTACGGTAAAATTGCAAGATACCGCTTATGCTATGTATTGGCCTTTACTTGATGTGCATAAATTGTTCTTTTATGACATGCCGATGCATAGGAAGAGAGTTAGACTTCGTGATTGCATGATATATGTTGCTTTGTGCTCACTACAAAATTACAAATCATTGTTAATTAAAATTGGCATTGATATACCTTGGGATCCGGGTGGATCAATTACTTGAGCACTTTATGCCTAGATTAATGGCTTTAAAGAAAACGCTCCCAGGGAGACAACCAGGAAGTTTTAGAGAGTCATCTATTTCTGTTTTGTGTTTTTGAAAAGTTAAAAAACAAAAAATATAGAGGGCAACCTGAAACTTTTCAAAAAGAAAAGTGAAAGTGAGAAAGACGAGCACCATTGAAGTGGCGGGTATCCTTGAACTTTGTTCATGCCCATCGAAACTTTGTGAATCTTAATTGCAGAAACTTTTGAAAAAAATAATTATCCCATTTTGAAATCCATTGTATTATAAAAATAATGTGCCAAGATTTGCCTTTAGGATGTTTAAATTGCTTGTTTGGTATGTGCAGTGCAAAAACGGAAACATTGGCTGTAGTGCGTGAATTTATATTTTCTACTGGAATATCGAATGTTTCTGAAATTTTTACATAGTGCTGCTATGCAAATTTTTTCCTTTTCCTAATGTTTCAGATTGTTTTGAGTTACAGAAGTATATGCACCATCTGCATCTTTACAAACTGTCATGTTTTCACAGATTGTTGTTATAGTTTCGTTATATGCTTATGTTTGAAATCTTGTAGAGCCCCATTGACTTCGGTGCCATAGAATTGTGATAGCATACACTAGGTAATGTTTGATTATAATTATACAATAATGTTATTGCAGGACATGATGGTATTTGATGTTATATGTAGTAACCCCTCTAATAAAAAGTTCTGTTAAGTTTTGTGTGGATGAAGTGTTCGAAGATCGAGGAGGTACCAATATGAGAAGAACAAGGAGAAGCAATGGTTCGATCTTGGGGATACCTGAGGCACCCCAAGTAAATATTCAAGGAGACTCAAGCGTCTAAGCTTGGGGATGCCCCGGAAGGCATCCTATCTTTGGTCAACAACTATCGGTACGTCTCGGTTTTTGTTTTGTTCACATATATGAGTAAATTCTTGGAGCATCGTGTGCTTTTTTTTCTTTTAATAATGCACCATGATGGTAGGGGATGTTCCTTGGTTGATTTATAGAATGCTCTTTGCACTTCACTTATATCTTTTGAGTATGGCCTTATCGAAAGCTGCATGTGCTTCACTTATGCCATTTGAAGTTTGGATGTCTGTTTCTCTACATAGGGAAACCGCCATTTGTAGAATGCTATTTTGCTTTACTTATATTTGTTAGAGCGTGGGAAAATATTTTGTAGAAAGAATTAAACTCTCATGCTTAACTTTTATCTATTTAGAGAGTCAACGGGAATTGGTCATTCACATGGTTAGTCATAAAATCCTACATAAAACTTGTAGATCAATGAATATGATATGTTTGATATTGCAATAGTTTTGCGATATTAAGAGATGGTAATATATGGGAAGTACTAGTGAATGATTGTGGTTCAGTAAGAATATTGGTGTTAAGGTTTGTGATTCCCAAAGCATGCACGTATAGTCTCTCGTTATGTTAAGAAGTTGGAGCGTGATTTATTATTGATTGTCTTCCTTACGAGTGGCGGTCAGGGACGAGCGATGGTATTTTCCAACCAATCTATCCCCCTAGGGGCATACGTAGTAGTACTTTGCTTCGACGGCTAATAAACTTCCACAATAAGTATGTGAGTTCTTTGTGACTAATGTGAGTTCATGGAGCAAACACACTCTAACCTTTCCAAAATTTTCTAGCCTCTCCGGTATCGTGCATTTCCCTTTCTCACCTTGAGAGTTGGTGCAAACTTCACCGGTGTATCCAAACCCCGTGATATGATACGCTTTATCACACATAAGCCTCCTTATATCTTCCTCAAAACAACCACCATACCAACCTATCATGGCATTTCCATAGCCATTCCGAGATATATTGTCATGCAACTTCCATCATCATCATATACATGACTTGAGAATTCATTGTCATATTGCTTTGCATGATCATATAGCTGACATAGTATTTGTGGCTCAGCCACACCATTCATCATGATTATACATGTTATGCTAGCATCATTTCACATCTTGACACACTGCGAGAGGCATTCATATAGAGTCATATGTTTTGGTTTTATCGAGTTGTAATGTTGAGTTATAAGTAAACAGAAGTGTGATGATCATCATTATTAGAGCATTGTCCTAGGGAGGAAATAAAAAAAAGTGGCCAAAAAGTGCCCACCAATTTTTTTTAAAAAAGAGGCCAAAAAGAGCCCACCAAAAAAGGAAAAAAATATAAACAAAAAATGAGGGAAAAAGAGAGAAGGGGCAATGTTATTATCCTTTTCCACACTTGTGCTTTAGAGTAGCACCACTTTTTCCATATAGAAAGTCTCCTATGTTGTCACTTTCATATACAAGTGGGAATTTTTCATTATAGAACTTGGCTTGTATATTCCGATGATGGGCTTCCTCAAATGCCTGAGGTCTTCATGAGCAAGCAAGTTGGATGCACATCCACTTGGTTTTCAGTTTGAGGTTTCATACACTTATAGCACTTAGTGCATCCGTTGCATGGCAATCCCTACTCTTTGCATTGACATCAATTCATGGAGCATGACATGACTATATGATAAGTACTTTGTGTTAAGAAGATGGAGCATGACATGACTATATGATTTTGTAGGGATAGCATTCTTTAGCATTTTATTCTGAAAGGCGTGATTGTTTGTTGGGATGACTGAGTATTGATGTCTTTATATCAAATTATAGACTATTACTTTGGATCACTCGTGTCTTAATATTCATGCCATGATTAGCTTATATGATCAAGATTGTGCTAGGTAGCTTCCACATCAAAAATTATCTTTTTATCATTTACCTACTCGAGGACGAGCAGGAATTAAGCTTGGGGATGTTGATACGTCCCCGTCGTATCTATAATTTTTTATTGTTCCACGCCAATATTATACAACTTTTACATACTTTTAGCAACAATTTATATGATTTATTGGACTAACATATTGATCCAGTGCCCAGTGTCAATCCCTGTTTGTTGCATGTTTTTTTGTTTCACAGAATATCCATATCAAACAAAGTCCAAACGCGATAAAAGTTTACCAGGATTTATTTTGGAATACATGTGATTTTTGGGAAAAATAATCAAAGCGAGACGATCCCGAGGGGGCTACAAGCCCATGGGACGCGACCCCCTACCCAGGGCATGCCTGGCAGGCTTGTGGGTCCCCTGTAAGGCGGTTGGTGCCCTTCTTTTGCCTTAAGAGATATAATATCCGGAAGAAAATCCCCTCAAAATTCCAGCCCAATCAGACTTACGGATCTCCGGGAATTTAAGAAAGTGTGAAGGGCCAGAAAATAGGAACGCGAAACAGAAGAGAAACAAAGAAATAGATCCAGTCTCGGAGGGCTCCTGCCCTCCGGGAGCCATGGTGGCCATGGACTAGAGGGTAAACTCTCCTCCCATCTAGGGGGAGAGAATTAAGAAGAAGAAGGTGGGTGAGGGAGTCTGAGATTAGGGGGTCCTCGGATGGCCGGACTATATACTTTGGCCAGACTGCTGGACGATGAAGATACAAGATTGAAGACTTCGTCCCGTGTCCGGGTGGGACTCTCCTTTGCGTGGAAGGCAAGCTTGGCAATTTGGATATGTAGATCTCCTTCTCTGTAACCGACTCTGTGTAAACCCTAGCCCCCTCCGGTGTCTATATAAACCGGAGGGTTTAGTCCGTAGGAAAACCACAATCATAATCTTAGGCTAGCTTCTAGGGTTTAGCCTCTACGATCTCGTGGTAGATCAACTCTTGTAATACTCATATCATCAAGATCAATCAAGCAGGAAGTAGGGTATTACCTCCATCGAGAGGGCCCGAACCTGGGTAAACATCGTGTCCCCTGCCTCCTTTTACCATTAGCCTTAGACGCACAGTTCGGGACCCCCTACCCGAGATCCACCGGTTTTGACACCGACATTGGTACTTTCATTGAGAGTTCCACTGTGTCGTCCCGATAAGGCATGATGGCTCCTTCAATCATCTTTAACGATGCGGTCCAGGGTGAGGTTTTCCTCCCTGAAAAGATCTTCGTATTCGGCGGCGTCGTACTGCGGACCAACTCGCTTGGCCATCTGGAGCAGATAGATAGCTACGCCCCTGGCCATCAGGTCAGGTTTGGAAGCTTGAAATATACTACCGACATCCGCGGAGACTTGATCTTCAACGGATTCGAGCCCATGTCAGGTGCGTCGAACAGTCACGACGAGCATGACTTAGATCTGCCGTCGGACGGTGTTCGGGAGATCGCCCCTGCGGTCGCCCCGGCCCTTAATCTGGAGCAGATCGCACCATCCAAGGACAGGTGGATGGACCCCTCCATGGAGGCCGCACACTCATCGGCACTGGAGCCGAACACAAACTTTGCCTCTAAAGATATTTGTGTCATCGGACCCTCGGACTCGTCTCCGGCCATAGGATCCAAACCACGTACGTCCGTGCCTATCGAATCTGATTGGGCACCGGTTATGGAGTTTACCTCCGCGGATATCTTTTAGCACTTGCCCTTGGGTGACGTGCTAAATTCATTAAGGTCTCTATCCTTGTCAGGAGACTCTTGGCCGAACTTTGTTCGGCTCGAGTGGGAAGCGGACGACGAAGAAATTTGTTCCCCACCCACCACCCACTTCATAGCCATTGTCGATGACTTAACCGACACGCTTAACTTCGACTCCGAAGACACCGACGGTATGGACAACGATGTTGAAGATGAACAAGAACCACTGCCCACGGGCACTGGACAGCCACCTCATCATATGATATATACATGGTGGACACCCCAAAAGAAAGCAATGGCGAGGACGCAACAGAGGACAATCCCACCAAGCAGCAACCAAAGCGACGACGTAGGCGCCGCTCTAAATCCCACCACAGTAAAAACAGCGATAACATCGCAAGAAAGAATAATACCCCGGTCGACTCCAAAGGAAACGACGACCCCATGGACCCAGCGATGGAGCAGGATGAGCCAGGGGACGGTGAATATAGTCTGGAGCCGATGTCTGATGACACCGATCCTGAGGGTAAAATTCATCAACCTATCTCCGGAGAGGAGAACAGTCCGGACGACGATGCGCTCATCATCCCGGAAAAATATTTGGAACAAGAGAACCTCCAAAGAAGGCTTCTTGCCACCGCGAGGAGCTTGAAGAAGCAGAAGCAAAGGCTTAAGGCCGCGCAGGATACGCTCAATCGTAGATGGAACAAAGTGCTCGACATTGAAGAAAAATACGGTGGTGATTGCCACACAAATAGCTATTCAAAGCGCAAGCTGCTGCCTGAATTCGACGACGAGGCTATAGAGCCCATCCAGCCGAAAAATAAAACGGCCGATCAGCCGGACTGATCACCCCGTGGCCGCGATAGGGCAGCTAATGATGCCGCACACAAGTCAGCACACGATTTATGTGAGCTCCTGGAAAAAAATCCGGTATGACCAGGTCCATCTATGGATCTAGGAAGCATGCTCCGGCACAGGATCACAACCACCAAAACGATCATATTGATCGAATACCAGCTCGAAATCAACACCGAACACAAGAACCGTCGACAGGATGCCATGACACATCCAAATATAGGGGCGCCGCACAACCCCTATGCTTCACCGATGAGGTGCGGGATCATGAATTTCCAGAGGGATTCAAACCCGTGAACATAGAGGCATACAACGGAATGACAGACCCTGGGGTCTAGATTGAGGACTTTATCCTTCACATCCACATGGCTCGCGGAGATCATCTCCATGCCATCAAATACCTGCCCCTCAAGTTGAAAGGACCAGCTCGGCACTGGTTGAAAAGCCTCCCCGAAAACTCAATTGGAAGTTGGGAAGAACTTGACGATGCTTTTAGGGCCAATTTTCAAGGGACCTATGTCTGACCTCCGGATGCAGACGATTTAAGTCACATAATTCAACAGCCCGGAGAGTCAGCCTGAAAGCTTTGGAACAGATTTCTCACTAAGAAGAATCGAATCGTCGACTGCCCGGATGCCGAAGCATTAGCGGCTTTCAATCATAGTGTCCGGGACGAATGGCTTGCCAGACACCTCAGACAGGAATAGCCGAGGCTAATGGCAGCCTTAACAAGCCTTATGACCCGCTTTTGTGCGGGCGAGGACAGTTGGCTGGCCTGTAGCGGCACCAGCGACCGAGACACATCCGAAGACAGGGATGGCAACGGGAAGCCGCGACGCAATAAAAACAAGCATCGAAACAATGAAGATAGCCCAGATAACACGGCGGTCAACGCCGGATCAGGGGCTCTCGACCCGATCAAGGGAAGAAGCCATTTAAAGGCAGCAGAGATGGACCAATCAGCCTAAATAAGATTCTAGACAAATTATGTCAGATTCATGGCACCCTCGAAAAACCTGCAAATCGCACCCATAGAGAGTGCTGGGTTTTCAAGCAGGCCGGCAAGCTAAACGCCGAACACAAAGGGAGGGAGACGCCAAGTGAAGACGAGGAGGAGCCTTGCCAGCCGAACACTGGGGGACAGAAAAAATTCCCACCAGAAGTCAAAATAGTGAATATGATTTACACAAATCACATACCAAAGAGAAGGCGCAAACGCACACTCAGAGACGTATACGCTGTAGAGCCCGTCGCCCCCAAATTCAATCCCTGGTCGGCCTGCCCGATCACTTTTGATCGCAGGGATCATCCGACTAGTATCCGGCACGGAGGATCGGCTGCCTTGGTGCTCGACCCAATAATTGACGGATACCATCTCACCCGAGTCCTCATGGACGGCGGCAGTAGTCTTAATCTGTATATTAGGACACTGTCTGCAAAATGGGAATAGACCTGTCAAGAATTAGCCAAAGTAATACTACCTTCAAAGGAGTAATACCATGCATAGGCCCGCTGCACAGGCTCTCTAGTACTAGAGGTTGCATTCGGTTCTCCCGACAACTTCAGAAGCGAAGAATTAATCTTCGACGTCGCTCCATTCCGAAGTGGCTATCACGCACTACTTGGAAGAACGGCCTTCGCTCATTTTAATGCAGTACCGCACTATGCTTATCTCAAACTTAAGATGTCCGGTCCACGTGGCGTCATTACATTTAGCAGAAATACAGAGCGTTCTTTACGCGCGGAAGAATATGTGGCGGCCCTAGCAGCCGAACACTGAACAACCTCTCCAACCAGAATAAATGATCGGTCGTCAAGACCACGGACAGGGTTAGACGAGTCTGGCGCACCACCTGTTGTAACAGCTCAGATAAACCTGAGCTGGGGACGATGGATATACCCCCATAGATGGCGCTAGGGGCTGCACGCATGTAAAAAAAACATAGTTCCGCTTGACCCTATTAATACAATAACAGATTGCATTTTCATGGTTTGTCCAGAATAAACAACTTTTTCGCACGAAGTCTTTCACCTGGGTTTTTCCTTTTTACAGATGATCATCGTGCTACAGCCTTCTAGGGTACGGCACAACGGAGACAAAGGCACAGACGTGCAGCAGGGCCCCGCTCAAAGGTTTCTTTTTAGATTAAGACCCTACGTGAACCTTTTTTAATGTCTCTTGTTGCCTCTTCCCCTCCGGACACTTAACACACCCAAGAGGGATACTGGCGTTATTAGAATTTCGCCACGCCAGACCAATGCATGTACCTGGAAACTCAGGGCTTATTATCAAGGGCGTTACTCAGCCCAGTATATGTTGTAAAGTCTGAATACCTTAGGGAGTGTTCGGCGTCGCGAGTTTGGCCTTATATGCATCAGCTCTGAATCATGTCTTTGGTCAATAGTTGGGTTTGCCCGACTCCCGTGTTTTGCTACCTTACGTTCCACTCTATCGGCTAAGGTGGCACCGGAACAACTACTGCGATTGTGCCCTGGTTCATCTGGATGAACACCTCAGTAGAGAAAGCCAAAAACTGACTGTCATGATATAGCGCGAGACTGGTCAACCACTCAATGACTCAGCGGAATCTTCGCGATTCCTCCGCATTAACGAAGGACTGGTTTCCCGGTCATGTACGTACACGCACCATATTCGGATGAACGCAGAAGTAGCAGGGGCTATATAGTAGCCCCACCGTCAAACTCCTATGGCTAAGTGAAAGTGTTAAAGCTATATAGTACGATTGCCTGGTTCGTCGCACTATCACCTCCTCAACGGACCAAGACGTTGGATCAAGTGTGATTACGCGCTTTTCCGAACACCCCCGCATTATATGCGTGGGGGCTGAAGCCGACGACTGCAAACTTTCAGGTTATATACATACATACATAAACGGCCGCACAGGAGGCACTATAATACTTTCAGGCAAAAGTATAAACACAGCCCTTATAATGAAAATAGCATTGTTTTTACAATTCAGATACATGTCACTCGAACATGGTACTCTTCGAGCCCTGAGCCTCTATTAAACGGACACCTTCTAGGACTTCTTCAAAATAGTGCTCGGTCAGGTCCTGGCCTCCCGTTGGACCCGGGTTGCAATAGCGGTGGCCTCCATCCCTGCCCAGTATGTCTTAACACGGGCAAGAGCCATCCGCGCACCCTCCATGCACGCCGACCTCTTCACAGCATCGATATGCAACACAGCACCAAGGAATTATTGCACCAAACCAAAATAACTGTTCGGCCTTGGTACTTTTGGCCAAAGATGATCCACGACAGACCTCATAGCAAGCCCGGACAACCTATGGAGCTCAGCCCATGCGGCCATTTTCTCATTCAACGGCAGCGGACGCGTCGGGGCACTGAACTGCGACCAGAACAACCTTTCTACCTCATGATCTTTTCGATCTTTGTAAAACTCAGTCGCATCAGCAGCACTCTTTGCCAAGTCCGCATACGCGTCTGCAGCACTCCATAACTGGTCCAGAGGGGCATACTTCGGATCTCCGAACTTCATCCGCAACAAAAAGGGCCTCCCAGCCGTGATATCTCTGGCTTCACGAAGCTCCTCCCTTATCCCTCTAATTTCAGAGCGGGTTTCCTTGGCTGCCTCCAAGGCCTTCTTCAGGTCAGCCGCTTTCGCTTGGCTTTACTTTTCGAGGAGCTCATAGCGGCCGGCGGCATCTTTCAGCTCAATAGCCATCTTGGCTATTTTTTCTTTGCTCTGGCGATGAGCAGCCTATTCGGCTCTTAACTCTTCGACCACCTTCAGGGCGGCCGCATCACTTATGCTAGCTTGTTCCTTGGCTCGGGCAAGTTCCGCCCGAAGGGTCTCCACGGCGGCAGCTCCATCTGCAGTTACAACATAGTATAGATACTAGCATCATGCTCCTCTTAATATTTGTTGATAAGCCGAAGATACATACCCTGTGCCTCGTCAAGCCGCTTGCTCACAAGCGCGATGTCGGCATCTGCCATGTCAAGCTGCCGCTTCAGTTCGGCAAAATCAGCAGTTTGGTCAGCCGCCGGACCCTCCACCGCCTGCACCTAAAAGCAGCCGATCATTACCTGGGACTACGAGACTCTGTTTGCCGCCTCTCGACGGCAACCAGAGTCTCAGGGGCTACTATCTATACAGAGCACAACTAGTGTGTGCGGTACCGCCAAAAATACATATATTATTTTGCGTATCTCAAAGCCTCTTAGCAGGCTCGTAAAAGCTTCATTTAAATCGCTTTTGGCGGATGAAATCCTCTCAACCACCGTACCCATTAAGGTATGATGCGCCTCTGAGATAGCCGCTCGCTCTAGAAGACCCATCAGTGTGTCCGGTCGTGTGCCGGACAATCCCAGACTCTTTCTGTTGCTCTCGTTGGGAGCCGAATACTCCGGACTTTGGGCAGCCGGAGTGTTAACTTCTGGCCTTGGCGGATCAGGAGAAATCCTCCGTGACGACACCTCGGGGTCGTCTGCAGGATATATTTACCAAAGTACTTTTTTACTTATAGCTCAGTTGAGGGCTAGCCCCCTTGCGGGCGCTATGCGGTAAGGACGCCCTCTAGGGCAGGGCCCCCTGGCGAGGGTTTCTTCCCTCATTTGGAAACCTCCGTTTCCAAGTCTTCAGAGGCGGCCCTTTTCTTCCGGTGAGGAGAGGGGATTTTTGGTTCACCTCCCCGATTATCCTCGTTCACGGAGGCACTTACTCCCCCGATTTGGATGTGTAAAGTATGAAGCCCGCCTGTGGCTTCCCTGTTCCTCCCCTCATCTTCTCCTGATGGCACCTGATACGGTGCGCGCTCAAGCATCCTGGTTAATAAAGGATCCGGCGAGCCTTCGGGAAGGGGGGCCGAACACCTGATCCTCTCCGCCTTTTTTATCCAGTCCTGGCAGAGAGCAATTTTTCAGAATGATGTTGTAACAAAGATAAAGAATGGCATGTTTGGTAGCGGAATTACTTACTTGGGTATCCGGGCGGTTGCAGTTGAGACCCGCATCCTCGGTGGTGTCCGGACACTTTATTCGTGATCCGAAGAACAATACATACATCTCTTTGAGCTTCATGCCGAAGAATTGTTGAATGGTTCACAGTCCTTCCGGGTTGAACTCCCACATACGAAGAGATCGACGTTGGCATGGCAGGACCCAACGATCCAGCATTACTTGCATTACCTTGACAAGACTGACATCCCTCTTAAGGAGGTCTCGGATGCGGCTTTGCAGTGTCAGCACGTCGTTAACTGGCCCCCAGTCTAGCCCCTTGTTGATCCATGACACCAGTTGAGGCGGAGGGCCCGAGCGGAACACTGGAGCGGCCGCCCGCTTTGTACCTCGGGGAGTTGTGATGTAAAACAACTCCTGTTGCCATAAGTCAGAAACTTCCGTGAAGGAACCCTTTGTCCATGGGGCGTCGGCGCCTTTGCTCATTATAGCACCTCCGCACTCCACGTGACGCCCGTCAATCATCTTCGGCCTCACATTGAAGGTCTTGAGCCATAGGCCGAAGTGGGGGTGATGCGGGGGAAGGATGCACACACGACGATAAACGACGAGATGTGAAGGATGGAATCCGGAGCTAGATCATGGAAATCTAGCCCGTAATAGAACATGTGCCCTCTTACAAAGGGATCAAGACTAAAGCCTAGCCCTCGGAGGAAGTGGGAAATAAATACGACACTCTCGTTGGGTTCGAGAGTGGGGATGACCTGCCCTTGAGCAGGCAGCCTGTGCGAGATTTCGGCGGTGAGATACCTGGCCTCCCTAAGCTTCTTGATGTCCTCCTCTGTGATAGAGGAGGCCATCCATCGGCCTTGAAGGTTGGATCCGGACATGGTTGAAGGTCCGAAGCGCTTAGCTTGAGCCTTGGGTGTTGGAACTCGGGGTGGGGGAAGGGAAGGATCGAGCGTGGGAAGAAAAGGACAGGCCTTGGCCCCCTTATAAAGAGGACCAATATCAAGCGTCCCCCGCATGGCCATTTGGAACTTGCCTAAAATCGAGGAGTCATATTAAACAAGCGCGGCTGGGTTACCCATACCCGTATTGATGAGAATCCCGTGATAAGGGGACACGATCTCTGCTTCGACAAGACGTGCCGATAAAACCGCCTCGCAACACGTGTAGTGGCTAGTTGAGAAAAACGGTTCGAATAATGACCGGGCCGTGGCATGATGTCACGCTATGAAAAGTTGTCAGCAGATTAGATTTGTGGAATATTGTGCTCTCTACGGTGGTATGTGGAATTTGTTTTGCAGAGCCGGACACGATCCTTGTGTTCAAAATATTCTATGGAGTACTCGAAGAAGGAACCCGCCTTGCAATGCCGAAGACATCGTCATTGAAGCCTGGTTCAGGGGCTACTGAGGGAGTTCGGGATTAGGGGGTCCTCGGATGGCCGGACTATATACTTTGGCCGGACTACTGGACTATGAAGATACAAGATTGAAGACTTCGTCCCGTGTCCGGGTGGGACTCTCCTTTGCGTGGAAGGCAAGCTTGGCAATTCGGATATGAAGATCTCCTTCTCCGTAACCGACTCTGTGTAAACCCTAGCCCCTCCGGTGTCTATATAAACCGGAGGCTTTAGTCCATAGGAAAACAACAATCATAATCATAGGCTAGCTTCTAGTGTTTAGCCTCTATGATCTCGTGGTAGATCAACTCTTGTAATACTCATATCATCAAGATCAATCAAGCAGGAAGTAGGGTATTACCTCCATCGAGAGGGCCCGAACTTGGGTAAACATTGTGTCCCCTGCCTCATCTTACCATTAGCCTTAGACGCACAGTTCGGGACCCCCTACTCGAGATCCGCCAGTTTTGACACCGATAGTGGGGACTCTCTCCCCCTCTCTTGGCACCGAAGCGCCGCCGGGGCAACCATCATGAGGGCGATCTTCACTCGTCATCACCAACTCTCTCCCCTCTATGCAGAGGTGTAACACCTCTTCTCCCTGCTGTAATCTATACTTAAACATGGTGCTTAATGCCACAAATTATTATCCAATGATGTGTTGCCATCCTATGATATTTGAGTAGATTCACTTTGTCCTATGGGTTGATTGATGATCATGATTGGTTTGAGTTGTATGTTTTATTTTGGGAGCTGTCCTATGGTGCCCTCCGTGTCACGCAAGCGTGTGGGATTCCCGATGTAGGGTGTCGCAATACATTCATGATTCTCTTATACTTGGTGACGAGAGTGACAGAAGCTTATACTTGAGTAAGGGGGTTGTTGCGTATGGGAGTAAAGAGGACCTGATACTTAATGCTATGGTTGGGCTTTACCTAAATTATCATTGGTAGTTGCATATGCTTCCTCGAGTTCCAATCATAAACATATGATGCAAGTACGGAAAGTATGTTAGCTCATGCCTCTCCCTCATAAAAAATTGCAATAATGATTACCGGTGTAGTTATCGATTGCCTATGGACAAATCCTTTTCTTATGTTACAAAAAGCATTCTACTAAACAACTAACTTTTATTATCTTTTCAATTATTCATAGTTTTATCCTAGATAAGTACTTCTAGTTTTATTCTAGCAAACCTATCTCATTACACCTAAAACATAGTTTCATACTTGTTCTAGGTAAAGCAAACATTAAGTGTGCGTAGTATTGTATCGGTGGTCGATAGACCTTGAAGGGAATATTAATTCTACCTTTAGCTCCTAGTTGGGTTCGACACTCTTACTTATCAAAAGAGGCTACAATTGATCCCCTACACTTGTGTGTTATCAAGACCTTTTTCTGGCACCATTGCCTGGGAGCAATAGCGTGGGGTTGATATTCTCATGTGCGCTTGTTTGCTTTATCACTAAGTAGTTTTTATTTTCTGTTCTAAGTCGTTCTCTATCTTTAATTATAGATATGGAACATGAAATACCAAAAAAAATAGTTGTACTTGCTACTCATGGAGATGGGAACCTCCTAAAACCCTCGATGCTCGTTATGTGAAAAATATTAAACACTGCTTTGGTAATCCTGGGAAAACCCCATCCAATTTGATAATGGGAGACACGTTGGATCAACGTGAATACTTTAGGAATTATCGCTTGACTCAAAAAGGGAAACACTTATGGGACCAAATTGATTATTTGCAATGGCATGCTTGGAATTTATGCTTGAGTCGTGATTATACTTGTTGCTCTAGGATGAAGGCTCCACACCTTCCCTTTTCATGTGAATTTAGTGATAATCAAACGTTGGCTTCTTATGCTAATCATATATATGATTACTATGGTGTGGAACGGCTAGAAGAATTTGTTGCTTTCAAGGGTGCTTATGAAATTGATTTTTTGTTTGAAAAGTATGAAGATTATGATGATGTTGTTTACAGATCTTAAAATTTTGCTATACTTAAATATTTCCATGAGAATTATAAATACAATGCTGATATTGATGAATTTATTGAGAAAGTCTCCGTTGCCTAAGATGCTAATATTTTGCAGGAATCTATGGAAGAAGAAATTGATGACACTGTGAGTTCATTAGATGAAAACGATGAGGAGGAGAGCGAAGAACAAAAGGAGGAAGAGCGGATTGATCACCTATGCCCACTTTCTAATGAGAGTAACTCTTTATCCCATACACTGTTTAATGTCCCTTCGTGCTTACCAAAGGATGAATGCTATGATCCCTTGGATTCATTTGAAATATCAATTTTTGATGAACTTGATGCTTGCTATGCTTGTGGTCCTGAACTGCATGACTAACCCGGATTTTATTTTTGACCAAAAAACTACGGATTTTATTTCTTGATATATCTGTAAGAAACACCTTTTGCACATTCAGTTGTAACCTTGTTGCACTTAGAAGCCTCGATTTGTTGGTCACTTTTCTCCCACTTCCCATATTCATCTTCTCTCTCTTGGTACAATCGTTAAGTCTTTTCTGTCAAACAACATAACCGATATATAACCGCCTTAATAAATTCAAACCCAAAACCTGCAAGCAAACCAGACAACCTAAACATGCCATCAGCTCAACACGGGTCTCAACCTGAATCCTGAAAAAGATTTGGGGGTTCCTGTTGAGTCCTAAGTCACAGAGTTACGCATGATGTTTGAGCTTCTAGAGAGGCACAGAGTTATCTCTCGCTTATCTTGAGACCTACCGTACTCTAGCGTTAGGCGCCTCCCTAAGTGGGCCTGCTCTTGGGCGCGGGAGGCCACGACCTAATTTTTTATTCCTTTGTTCATGTTTTTTTTTCTTGTTTACATTAGTTTATACTTCCAAATATTCTAAATAAATACTCCCTCCGTCCGAAAATACTTGTCATCAAAATGGATAAAAAGAGATATATCTAGAACTAAAATACATCTAGATACATCCCCTTTTATCCATTTTGATGACAAGTATTTCCGGACGGAGGGAGTATATTACAAAAAATACTAGATAAAATATTGGAAAAATGTTAACCAAGCATTTAAAACATGTTAGATGTGTATAAAGGATTTTTTTCTCATGTATACGAAAAAATTGAAAAACATTAAAAATGTGACCATGTATTCAAAAAACATTAACCAAACATTTGAAAATGTTAAATGTGTATAAATAAAATGTTTCTCATGTATATGAAAAAATGTGTAGAAAAAATATACAATGTGTGCAAATAATTTGATCATGTATTTAGAAATGTTAATCAAGCTTTTGAAAAAAAAATCTTAAACAAGCATTTAAAAAAGTTAATCAAGCATTTGAAAAATGTGAAATGTGAAAATATTTTTTGACCATGTAGTAAAACAATTTAATCTTGTGCTTGGGAAATATTAATCAAGCATTTGAAACCATTAACCATTTATTAAAAAATGTTAATCTCATATTTGAAAATGTTAGTCAAGCATTGAAAAATGTTAAAAATGTGTATAGAAAACATGTTGTACATGTATTAGAAATGTCAATCTTGTATTTGAAAAATGTTAATCAAGAATTGTTAAAAAGTGTATAAAAAATATTGACCATGTATTTAAAATATCTTAGTCTTGTATTTAAGAAATGTTAATCAAGAATTTGGAATATGTATAGAAAAAATATTGAACATGCATTAAAAATGGTAAAGTTGTATTTGAATTTTTTTAAAATGTGTATTAGAAAAATGTTCTTGACTTATACAAAAATATGGAATGAAAAAAAAACAAATTAAGAAAACAAAAAACAATGAAAACCATAAAAGAAACCAAAGAAACATCAACAAAAACAATGGAGAATTGTAAATAAGAATAAAGAAACAAAGAAAATAAAAATTCCGTTGCAAACCAAGGAAGAAATAAAAACCAAAGAAACAAGAAGAAATGGAAAATAAGAAAATGGAAAAGAAGAAAAAACAGATTAAAACCATTAAGAAAATACATTTAAAATAATGAATCCGGTGAAAACCGGTGAAAAAGAAAGAGAAAAAATAAAACCAAAGAAAATCAAGGAAAACGGAAGAAAGAAACAAAGAGAAGAACAAACTAGGGAAAACCCCTAAGAAACAGCCGTAAAAACAATGGAAATTTGTGAAAACCGATGAAGAACAAAGAAACAAAAATCCTTTGTAAATCGAGGAAGAAACAAAAACCAAAGAAAAAAACCATGAAAAATGGCAAAGAAAGAAAAAAGAGAAGATGATAACCATAAAGATGAACACATAAAAAAGAAAGAATCCAAAGAAAACCGGTGAAAAAGAGAGAGAAATAATGAAAACCAGAGAATATCAAGGAATATGGAAGAAAGAAACAAATAAAAGAACAAACTAGTAAAAAACTGAGAAAAGACAAAGAAAATGAAGCAAGAAAGGAAAAATCCACTGAAAAAAGAAACAAGGCAAACCGAAGTTTTATCAAAGAAACCAGATTGCAAACAAAAGGAATGAAAGAGAAAAAAAAAGAAAACGAAAAATAATCGAAAAAAACTGGAGCACGAGCGAACATACAGGGAGCAAACTACTAGAGCGAATAAGTATGATAATGGGCCGGCACTCTGGCATTGCGACTGATGCGAGAGCTAGTTCGATCTAGTTTGAGGCGAGATATAGCTCTCGCGTCTAGAAAGAGAGTAGTAGAGCAGAAGCCTTTTTGAGTTCCGATTTACATAGCCGCCCTGCGATTTTGCGCGTAGTAGTAATACTACTCCCTCCTTTTCTAAATATAAGTCTTTGTAAAGATTTCAATATGAACTACATACGAATGTATATAGACATGTTTTAAAGTGTAAGTTCACTTATTTTGCTTCGTATTAGTCCACATTGAAATTATTAGAAAGATTTATATTTAGAAACAGAGGGAGTAGTTCACATGCAAATGAAAGTTTTATAAAAGTATGTATGCAAAAAGTATTGTGGCACATTGGGAAGTTGCACTCGCTTTGCGGGGTTTTTCTCACTTTTGTGACTCCTCTCGTGCTTTTCCCGCAGAATCCCGCCTATTGTCTGGACCTGTCTTGAGCTGATCTTCATCTCTGTATATGACGACTGATGAGTGAGACAAGGTGGCATTAGTAAGCGTGCTCGGCTGAAAAAATCGTTTATATGGTCAGTGGTACTTCTTTGTCGCTTGAAATGTTTGGCCTCTTCATAATCACGGGCACATGTTTATTTTAGCAAAAATATGCGTATGTCTGAGGCTAGTGACCGTACACGTCCTCCCAACCCTGCACGTATCCCCCTCTCCGAGATACTCCCTCCGTTTTTATTTAGTTCGCGTATTAGCTTTGGTCAAAGTCAAGCTTTGTAAACTTTGACCAATTTTATAAACAAAAATATTAACATATACGATAACAAATCAACATCATTAGATTTATTATTGAATGTACTTTCGCATAGTATAAATTTGTTATGGTAAATGTTTATATTATTTTCTATAAACTTGATCAAACTTTACGAAGTTTGACTTCAGTCAACTCTAATATGCGGAGTAAATAAAAACGGAGGGAGTACTACTCCCTCCGTCCAGGTTTATTAGGCCTAAAGACAGCTTCTCTTAGACCAAGACACATATAGTAATTTGCTCACATTAATTTTTCTATTCCATTCCTAATGCACTCTCACACATGCATGTAGCCAATGAAAAAGCACGCATGAAGTGTATTAATTCCTAGCCATGGCACCAACAACAATGGCTTTCAATGTAACCAATGAAATGGTTGCATGCATGCACCTTTTCAAAGTTGGACCTTATAAAAGGGGACATGCTTGTGATGCTGAGAGGCCTAATAAACCCGGACGGAGGGAGTACGTGATAGTCTGCGGGGTTCGTGGTACAGCGAACCTCATGCGAAGAAGGGCACTGCCTCTTCGGAATGAGAAAGGTCAGGACACATCAACGGGAGGCAATCGACCAAGACGCACGCGAAACCAGCTGCCCGCAGATCTGATGTGCAGGCAGCACATGTGGGCGACAATCCACGATACAGGTCGCCGGCCGGGACAGCAAACTACGTGGAGATGATTTTTTTTTTTGAAACAATTACGTGGAGATGATCGACGAAGAGGCCGGTCGATGCAGCAAATTATACTACGGTAGAGTAGAAAACGACTCGGGTGTAGTGATGGACTTCACGCGAGGTTACTTTGGTGCGGTGATGAGTTTGGGGAACCGTGCATGTCTGTCTGCTTACCGACAGTCTCGTCACAGCACGCCGGCCTGACGGCGGGTGTGTCTGGCATGCGACGGCATTTCTCTTCCACTTTCCACGTGAGTTTACATGATTGGCTCGCTTGGCCCAAATGTTGTAGTGACACGTATCATTCTGAAGCTAATAGTATTTTTTTAATAACCAATTATGGTAGTTCAGTGAATGCCAGAAATAAAAAAAATACGTTCGAATCCGTAGACCATCTAGCGAAACGAACCGTTGGCGCGCCACGGCATCACCCCTCCCTCGCAGGAGCCCAGCAAAAAAAAGGTGGTAATAAGCAGTCAGAAAGTCGTCGCGCTAAGTCTCCATTGGACCAACGTACCAGAACATCAACAACTGCCGATGAAGTGAAGCATAGATCGGAAGTATCCTACCTGAAGACACGTGAACGAAGACGAACAATGACCTGATCCAAGCGGATCCACCAAAGAGAACTATGGACCGAATCCTGCCAAATCCGCCGAAGAAACACCTCCACACACCCTTCAACGACACTGGTCGCATCGCCGAGATGGAGGCTAGGGCGGGGATAACCTTATTCCATCTTTAGGGAGGCGTCACTGCCTCGTCTTTCCGGGCACGACACAAACCCTAAACAGATACAAAAGACATCTAAAACCACAGGAGGAGCCCTCTCACCGGCAAGGATGAAGATCCACCGTGCCTCTATGGCCTAAAGCCATAGGAGATGAGTAAGATCTGCGGCACCGTTCGCTGGAGGCGAGAAACCCTAGTCGCCTTCGACTTGCGTGAGCATAGGTAAACTGGTACGAGGCACAAAACAAAGTTAATTCAGTAGTGATCATGATCTCCAACGACTTCTCCTCGGGCTAAAAGCATCTATAGTTCACAATCTTAACACGTAGCGAACTGAGTGTAGCTTAGATGGTTTAGGTTCCTTGCAGTGGAACAAACCCACCAGTGTTTAAGTTCTAGGCTCTTGGTGCTTGCATTTTCCTGTTTTTATGTGAGCATTTTTATTGTACTGTGTTGAAAAACAACCTTTGGCCAATAATAGGGCGTCGTCTGCGGCCATGTCAGACTTGTTGGCAAAGCTGGTGGGGCTCTAATAGGCCATTGCACTCTTGCTAATACCCTCGTCATTGCCTGAGTGAGACAACGATACTTAGCACCGTTTGCGAGGCACCTCATTCAGCTTCATTTACATTTTGTGCTTTGGCCCTCACACTCGCGCTCCCTATGGTTAGAACCATGTGGCGGGAACACATTTCTAGAGAAGTTTTATTTTCGTCTGATTCTGCCTAATCTATAAATCCCTCATTCTCATTGTCGTTGTCCTAGTCGTCGACCCGTTGCATGTGTGCTCACCTCATCCTCGGATTTGTCCTCACCAAGTTAGTTTAAAGTTGTTCCCGGTCTAGTCGATGACCCCGTTAGCCATAGGTTCCCGCCGTGCACTGCCCTAACACAATGAGAAGTTTTGCGCCTCGACGACAGATGAGCACTAAGTTGGGTCTTCTATAAGTGCGAGTGTGACAAAGTAAGTCATCGGCGACAGTCTCTTTTGTTCTTGTTTTGGTGTTGTCAAAAAATTGTATTGTTTGTGTAACTGATATGTCTCAAACGTATCTATAATTTTTTATTTTTACATGTTATTATATTATCACATTTATATGTTTTTATAGGAATTTATATTATTTTTCTAGACTAACCTATGAACATAGTGCCCAGATCCAGTTTTCTGCTTGTTTTTGGTTTTGCAGGAAATCAATACCTACGGAGATCAAAATCACTTACAGAATCTGTATGATTTTTGCGGAACAAGGAACCGTGGAAGCTTCAACATAGATCGAGACAATTTGCAGGGTGCCCACACGGCTAACCGGCATGCCCTGGGGGCTAGGGTTCTCCCCTAGGACGGTTGGGCCCACCTGCACTGCCTTACATCTATTTCACCGCCATAAATTCCTATAAATATTGAAACCCTCTGCCATATTTTTAAAGAATTTTATCGCCGCCGCAAGTTCATTTTTCATGAAGATCCAATCTGGAGGCCTATTCTGGAGCTCTGTCGGAGGGAGGGTCCATTGTTGGAACCTTGTTCATCAACCTTGATGCCTCCACAATGATTTGTGATTAGTTCTATTAGTACCTTAGAGTCCATAGTTGTTGCTAGATGGTTCTCTCTCTTTTTGGATCTTCAATACCATGTTCCCTTGAGGCTGCTCACATGACTGGGATCAATTCGATGTAATTGGTGGTGTGTTTGTTGGGATATGATGAATTGTCACTTTATGATCAGATTGTTCATTGAAATCAATTGAATCTCCTGAGGGTTTCTTGTTGTATATTTAAATAGCTTTGCAAGCTCTCCGATCAATCTATCTTCTTTGTCCAAGTTTCGTTAGTTTTTCTTCAAAGGGAGTGGTGCTTTGTAGTGGGTTCAATCTTGCGATGATCTAATGCAGTGACAATAAGGTCCAAGACATGTATTGTATGTTTTCCACTAAGGATAAGACGAAAGGGTTTTGTCATATTGATTGACTTCTTCCTGTCTATATTATGTCATCTTGTTTATTGCAATACTCTATTTCTTCAAAACATAAAACCTTGAGATGCATGTTGGATAGCGGTTTTGGGGTGGAGTATTAGTAGTAGATGCAATTGGATTAACGGTCTACTTATCACGGACGTAATGCCTAGACGAGATTATACATGAATGATCATAGTTATAAATATTGCAATTCGGTTAATTGCCCAACTGTAATTTATTTACCATGCCATTTGTGTGTTTTCGAGATATATGTCACTAGTGGAACTATGGCCCCCAAGTCTATTCTTCATTACCGAATTCTTCTACACAATTGCTACTTTTATTTGCTGTGCTACTTCGCTACTATCCATCTCTATCACTTGTATTTAATCTTGTAATTAACAAGAATAGGGAATTGACAACTCCTAGGCGCTGCTTTTGTTGCTAGCTTGGGATACTCTTACTGGATTGATAACCTTGGTTCTCTAACTGAGGGAAATACTTGCTACACCATTCTGCTTCACCCATACACTTGGGGGAATGTTCTTCCCTTCTCTCTTCTGCCCAACCAAGTACATCAATAGTAGATATACATATGGCGTGTTTGTGACGAACCAAATACCTCATCTACTCTACCTCCCACCAGAAGTCGCACCCATGCTAAAAATTTGTAAGATATTACCTAATTGCCGCTTGCTCCCGCAGGAGTTGTTGGGGATCTTGAGAAAGAGGCTAAAACTAGTATAACTGATAAAACTATAGGAGCTGAAAAAACTGCTAAAATGCTGGTTTAAGTGATAAACTGTTGCAATTGAAAAAACTACTAACACGGCTTTATGAGAGCTAAAGCTATAGATTCTAGGATGTTGAAGGAATATTTGATTTACTTGTTTATCAAAAGAGTTCAATAAACTCGAACCTCCCGCAACACCATTGAGAGTTGTGTGTCCAAGAAGATGCAATCAGATAATGTGTGACATGGTAAGATCAAATACAATATAATCAAATGCCCTTATATTTTTAAAAGTGATGCTTTATAGACTATGGATTTTTGTTAGGAAGGAGAGTATATCAACCATAGGGGGGTGCATGGGAGATTAAAAAATTCTTTCAAATGTTTTGAAACCGATCCCTATCACAACATCGGAATAATGTAAAGAAGGAAATGAGCTGAATCAATCTTCTTCGTCAAAAGCATATTCTTCGATGAAAGCAGTGATAACAGTACGAGCTTGGGAAATCACATGTTTAATCATGACGAGTGTAATGCAACATGCAAATAGATGCAGTAGAATGAGACACAACATGATGCGCACAGAAAAATAATAAGATGGTATGATTTCACAGGTGAACCGAGGAATATGACGGTGATGAATGAATACTAGTGATGAGAATGAAACAGAATGAACACAATGATATCCAAAGGTGACAACAGAAGATAATGATCAGATCAATTATCGACACAAAGCACGAATAAAAACAGCTAAAGGAATTGCAGTGAAGTAGAATGAACCAGTGGTGCTCGATGGCGACAATCAGATTTTGTAGACCAGTTCACCCTTCTGCCAAAGGGATACATTTGGTTGGAGGGGTTGTGACTTAACACGTAAGATAAAATCTCTTCACCCTATTCTCCTTCAACACGGAGCTGATCAGACTCAGGTTGATTTCACTCGTGGTAGATCCTTGTCGGTGATCTCCAAACTCTTCGTGAATTACAATCACTCTTGGTTGCTGAAGATCTAGCTCGATGAAGACAACAACTCTTCAACACTCGAGCCGAAAACCTATCCGTCTAGAGAGTGTGCAGCTCTCAAGATTAATAGGTACAAGAACTCTCACTCAGAACTGTCGTGATGCTAAACCACTGTCTAAGTTTGGGCTCTTGAGTTTTGTCTTGTTGTATCTTAAACTCAAATCAGTCGGAGAGGGGTTGCTCAAATCAATCTTCTCAGAAATCTCAAGCGGAACAACCAACAGACAATGTTGGAGCAGGGTGGCTATTTATAGCCGCAGCCTTCCCTGATGGGAAATGACCAAATTAGACATCGGTATCAGCCAATGGCCGAACGACACGAGTCCAACAGTCGGATTTGAGCACAACGGTAACATTGCTTGCGGAGCAAGTAATGCTAACTCCTCGGTCTGAGACAAATCTCTCACAGCGAACAAGATCACAATCTCTTGCTGACAAGTAGTTGCTCAGAACACAAAGAGATTTCTCTCGGAACTTTCATAGGTTTTGGCTAAGCATCACAGCGGATCTATGCTTCGAGAACCTATACCCCTCTTAATAGTATGGAGGTCCTATGACTCAAATAAATGAAAGAAGAACAACGAAATGAATACTACGACCTCACTTTGTGATACGTCTCCGTCGTATCTAATTTTCCAAACACTCTTGCCCTTGTTTTGGACTCTAACTTGCATGATTTGAATGGAACTAACCTGGACTGACGTTGTTTTTAGCAGAACTGTCATGGTGTTATTTTTGTGCAGAAATAAAAGTCTCGAATGACCTGAAAATCCACGGAGCAAATTTTCAGAATTAATAAAAAATACTGGCGAAAGAATCAGCGTCAGGGGCCCACACCCCGTCCATGAGGGTGGGGGCGTGCCCCCTACCCTAGGGCGCGCCCCTGCCTCGTGGGCCCCCTGGACATCCACCGACCTCAACTCCAACTCCATATATTTGCTTTCGCAGAGAAAAAAATCAGAGAGAAAGTTTCATCGTGTTTTACGATACAGAGCCGCCGCCAAGCCCTAATCTCTCTCGGGAGGGCTGATCTGGAGTCCGTTCGGGGCTCCGGAGAGGGGGATTTGTCGCTGTCATCATCATAAACCATCCTACATCACTAATTTCATGATGCTCACCATCGTGCATGAGTAATTCCATCGTAGGCTTGCTGGACGGTGATGGGTTGGATGAGATTTACCATGTAATCAAGTTAGTTTTGTTAGGGTTTGATCCCTAGTATCCACTATGTTCTGAGATTGATGTTGCTATGACTTTGCTATGCTTAATGCTTGTCACTAGGGCCGAGTGCCATGATTTCAGATTTGAACCTATTATGTTTTCATGAATATATGTGAGTTCTTGATCCTATCTTGCAAGTCTATAGTCACCTATTATGTGTTATGATCCGACAACCCCGAAGTGACAATAATCGGGATACTTCTCGGTGATGACCGTAGTTTGAGGAGTTCATGTATTCACTATGTGTTAATGCTTTGGTCCGGTACTCTATTAAAAGGAGGCCTTAATATCCCTTAGTTTCCAGTAGTACCCCGCTGCCACGGGAGGGTAGGACAAAAGATGTCATGCAAGTTCTTTTCCATAAGCACGTATGACTGTATTTGGAATACATGCCTACATTACATTGATGAACTGGAGCTAGTTCTGTGTCACACTATGTTATAACTATTACATGAGGAATCGCATCCGACATAATTATCCATCACTGATCCAATGCCTACGAGCTTTTCACATATTGTGCTTTGCTTATTTACTTTACCGTTGCTACTGTTACAATTACTACAAAACTGCTATCATTACATTTGCCACTGTTACCGTTACTTCCATACTACTTTGCTACTAAATACTTTGCTGCAGATACTAAGTTATCCAGGTGTGGTTGAATTGATAACTCAACTGCTAATACTTAAGAATATTCCTTGGCTCCCCTTGTGTCGAATCAATAAATTTGGGTTGAATACTCTACCCTCAAAAACTGTTGCGATCCCCTATACTTGTGGGTTATCAAGACCTTTTTCTGGCGCCGTTGCCGGGGAGCATAGCTCTATTCTTTGAGTCACTTGGGATTTATATCTGCTGATCACTATGAGGAACTTGAAAGACGAAAGAACTAAGATTTATCCCTCAACTACGAGGGGAGGTAAGGAACTGCCATCTAGCTCTGCACTAGATTCTCCTTCTGTTATGAGTAAGCTTGCGACACCTAAACCTGCTTCTGCTATTAATTCTGATATGTCGCATGTTATTGATGATGCCACTTCTACTATGCATGATACTTATGATGAAACTACTTCTGTGCTCGATACTACTGTGCCATTAGGTGAATTTCTTGATTAAAAACTTGCTAGGGTTAGAGAGAATGAAATTATTGAAGATAGTGATGCTGAAGGTTCTCCCCCCTAAATATGAATTACCAGTTGTTCCTGAGGGTTATATTATGGATGAAGAAACTACTAGAGATATTCTTGCTTGCAATGATAGATCTGATCTTAAGAAGTTATTAGCTAAACTAAAACAAAAATCTCTAAATGCTAGAATGAAATATGACCCTGCTTTTGCTACTTCACCTATCTTTGTTACGGATAAGGATTATGAATTCTCTGTCGATCCTGAGATAATTACTTTGGTTGAGTCTGATCCTTTTTATGGCAATGAATTTGAAACTGTTGTAGCACATCTTTCTAACACTACAAAAAAATACACTTCCGTGATGATACGTGTTTGTCATAGTAGGTCGCGTTTTTCTTTCATGCATGTACATACATGACAAATTTATGACAGAATCAAGATAGTCATACCTGTGCTGTCGTAGAAGTGTTCCATGACATTACCAAAATTATCATCACGGAAGTGTCCACTTCCATGATGATAAATCGCGCGTCACGGAAGTGCTTTCGTCAAGGGTGACCAACACGTAGCATCCACCGTAACGGAACACCGTTAAGCTATCGGGTCGGATTTTGGATCCGATAACCCGTTAACAGCCCCGACCAATGGGGATTTTCCACGTGTAAAACCATCATTGGCTGGAGGAAACACGTGTCGGCTCATTGTTGGGACAGATGTCATCCGTTCATTCGACCGAAGTCGCCTATGATACGGCGACACATGGCACGGCCCAACAGAGGCCCATTCCTGTGAAAAGGCCGGCCCGTTTGACTTGGTCAAAAGGTGGCGACCTGGCCCACGGAAAGCCTGTTAACGGCCTGTTCGCATATAGCCCATTTACAGCCCGCTAACCCAGGGCCCGTTACGCCCTATCCGAATTAGGCCCAGTAGCGTCATCTGGGCCGCCCAATATGATTCAGCCTGTTTTAACTTCCGGCCCATGTGTGGCCCATGACTTCTTTCAGCCCATATGAGGACCTTTGTAACTCTTGGCCCATTAACGGCCCGTGGTGAAACTGGCCCGTAATGAACAGTGTATCACTTTATACCCATTAACGGCCCGTTATTCCATTGGGTCGTTTCCAGCCCAAGTTATCTTTCGGCCTTCTCAAGGCCCATTGATTCTTGGGCTCATTTGCAGCATTCGGTTACATACGGCCCGTTACTGTCATTTTCTGCTTGTGGGCCAAATTCAGCCCGTCGTTACAGTCAGCCCGTTTGCGGACCGTTAATACGTTGGGCCGTTTTCATGTCAAAAAACCCGTTGGGCTGTTTTCATAGAGTTATCAAATACGGCCTATTAACAACCCGTTATGGTCCACGAATAGTACGGCCCATGATTGGCGAAATGATGATACGCCTCGTAGAAGGCCCATGGATCCTACGGGCCGTATGAGGCCCATGGATAGTACGGCCCGTAGAAGGCCCATGGATCATACGGCCCGTAGAAGTCCCATAGACCCTACGGCCCGTAGAAGGCCCATGGACCCTAAGGCCCGTATAGAAGGCCGATGGATCCTACGGCCCGTATAGAAGGCCAATGGATCCTACGGCCGGACAAAGGCCCATGGTTACAACAGTCCGTGTGTTACCATGATTATTTTGGCCTAGTTACCAAAAATAGGCTATTGTGGCCACTAGAAAAACATAGAAAAAGAACTACAGTGACTACAAGCAAACAACTAAACAAGACAATAAGGAAATAAATAAGCAAGCAATTAACGCTAGGCTATTACCACTATTACACATATTACATCCACTGGGCATCAAAGTTTGCCACCAGTGCAAATATAGGGAACAAAGCAGCATATTACATACACTGGCCGTCAAAATTGGCCACCAGTGCAAATAAACGCGGCAGCAAAACAAGAGCATAACTGAAACAACTTTAGAAGAGCTCAAGAAATGTTGTCCTGGGTATCCACCATGCTGGCAATAAGCTTAGCAATCTGATTAGCTTTGTCCTATTTGGCGCTAAAATCCTCCAACGCTTGCTGTTGCACTAGAAAGTATGCATCTGAATGCTCCAGGGACTTCCACAGTCCTTCCGCTTCTTGTCGCAGCACAGCTGATCGATGTCTTTCATCTTGTAGTTGAGACTCAAGAAACCGAACTGATTCAGACAGTGAGTTTGAATAGGTTGTGCAAGCGGTAGTGGCCAGTAACTCGAACACTAAACCAAGACAGGACTTTGGGGTTGTCTCGCTGTCTTCACGATAGCCTTCCTTAGCTGCTTTATCAGCTTTATTGGAGACCAACAAGAATGTGTCACTATCCTGAACCTTATCTGCATTACTTCCTTTACCATTGCTTAATAAGGCACTCTTCCCCAATATTCTGTCAGCGTTCTAAAAGAAGAAACAAGCAGACACATAACAAATTTAGCATGTGCTAGTATATGAAACTCATTTTGGTGAACCAATTTATTAGTAAGGTGGACAGGATTAGACTACCAAGTCTTCTATTGCCAAGTACTAGTACATAATAAAAGCATAAAACAAACATATATCTATGTCCTATGGTCACTGCATTGTCTTGCCAAATCAAAATAGAGACACGGTTCAAATCATATCAGTTCAAGACAAAGCAACAGTGAAAGAATACAAAGCGTGGGAAACTACATGGCACAACAAGATTTCAGATGGGTACCATGGGTCTACATGTACAACAACACTATTGGCTCTGTTGTGATGCTAGTAATGTGCATGATATGAAAGTCAACTGTATACACAATTGAAATTGAAATCAACAGAGCTATTGATAAAAGCAAACCTGTTAAAGAAACATGTGTGAACATACCTGTTGTGCCATTGGAGTTTTGATTGGATCCTTTAATTTAAAAATAAGTTTATATGAGTAAATATAGTGATACAAGAGCAAAGCAATCATAGTTAAAAAAGGCGCGCCTAAGCGAGCGCTTAAGCGCGCCTAGGCTCTAGGCGTTGGCAAAATGTATTGCGCATTACTACGCATAATCTGTGCATAACTGCGCATAAGCATGCGCTTTGGTCAGTAAAGCACAAGGCGGTGGCAAAACGCATAATTAACGCCTAACGCTTTTTTGAACTATGATAGCAATGGAATCTTAAATTAGAACAGTTGTTCTTCAGGTTTAGGCACTTGTTCTACATGAACAGAGTACAGTAAGACGCAAGAATAAAATACTTAAAAATAGAAAATGAGCTCATAGACCTTACGACATTCTTGGTTCGGGACCAGTACAGAACAAGGTGTTCCCAGTCATTGTCCAGTAAATGTGTCTCAGGAGAACGTAAGGGAATTTGATGAGTTTCTTTGCCGGTGAAGTATGTTTTCTTCAGGTAATTTCGATACTGCCACCAAGCATTCTTGAAGATAGCAGAGGTATTAGCACATGTTACCTCATCCTGAGTTTCCAAATTGGTCCTTCTCAATAGAGAAAAATGGGAAATTTGCTGTATTATAACAATCATGGAGGTAGGATGTATGGGATGAAGCAAAGTAATTGCCATGAATAACATTACTTACACATAACTCCTGGACAAACACCTGCAACTGGCATTTTCCTTCATCTTCAGTATAATATTTCAAAGACGGGAAGGTACATACATACGATTTAACAACATCAAATGCGATAGATGCTAAACTACGACTGGCTGGTTGTGCTTCCTCCACGGGAATAGGCGTACTAACTGGTGGAGTTGGGGTTCGCCGTGATAGTACTAGCCCTTTGGGCACTGGAGCTGCCTTACTAACTGCTCTTGTTTGGGAGCTCTATGGTGGAGATGGTGCTGGTCAACAGGAACTGGGTTACAATCGGCTGGGATTGGGGTTAGATTGGGTGAAGCTGGTTCTCTGTCCATCGCAGTAGGGGTACAATCTGCGAGAGTTTGGGTTATGTGTGGTAGGGCTAGTTCTTGTGCATGTACAACCGGGTTGCTATCTCCACCAAGAGGTAGCACTGTTTTATTTGAAGACCGTGTTTTTATTCCGCTAGATACTGGCATCACCCGCTCCAATTCAAATGGCTGATAAACAGGAAACATAGTTGAATGTACAGACATTGTATGAGAGACAGATGCAATAGATAGTGTGGAAAAAAGAGGGCATGAAATAGTTGACATGTATATTGTTTAACTAAAACGGATAACATGACATAATTTCACATATATGATGTCTATCTAAACTGGATAGCATAGCATAACATAATTCAAAGATATGATGAATAAATAAACAGGATCGCATGATATAATTTACCTACATGTTATCTAAGTAATTAGGATCACATCATTTAATTCACATATCTGATTTATGCTAAACAGAGGGCATTCGATATGATGTATGAACTAAGAACATGGTGTTGAATATTGTGTATATGATGTCTAAACTATGCAATGCAAGACACCGTATGCATGATATGAGCAGTATAATCGTGCAAAGTTAGAGCATACACCTCAGTGGGGGAATAGGACTGGTCATCTATCTCTGAATCCATCTCTGAGGAGCTATCGGGACCCAACAAGAGATCTGCTTCGACAGGTAGCACTGTCTGCTCTGAAGGCCTTGTTTTCACTCCAGATTTTTCCATCTCCCACCCAAATGGCTGATTCACAGGTAGAGTAGTTTAATGTATAAACATTGTCGACAAATGGAAATGTAATGAAGAAAAGGATGGGCAAGATATCATTCAAATATATGATGCCTGGTTAAACAGGATGGCATTGCACATTTCACATATATTATGGCTGGCTAAAAGACATGAGACTGCATAATTCCCATATATGATATAAAAACTAAACAAGTGGCATTACAGAACATGTCTAAACTAAGCAGATGACATATATGATGTCAAAAGTAGGCACTGCAAGGCAACATATGCATGATATGACTAACATCATCATGCCAAGGTAGAGCAAACACCTTGGGGGGTAAATAGGAGTGGTCAGCAGCGTCTGAATCCGCCTCAGAACAGATATCTTCCTCTGGATTGCAATCTGGAGAGGGGTGGGGAGGGTTTGCCATTGAACCCACCATGGAGCGATATCTGCATGACATTGTATTGCCGCACAAAACTCTTCTTTTTTTCTCTACATGTTCAGCATAACTATGTACAATATCTTACATGCATACGAAAAAAATATGGTGAGAATATGTAAGGAGAGCATGCAGAAATTTAGAGTGATGGTAACAACCAGTGGATCGACGTTTTTCCGTTGAACCAAAATAGCCCTAATGGATCAACGTGAATGTATAGTAATAAGTGATGCAACAAGTGTACAACCTCTTTGCCGTAGCCGTGTCGACCTCAGCATCATTGGGTTGGTCGCTGAACCAGTTGAGGCAGAGGTGGCTGTCGAAGGTGTGGAGGAAGATCTGAGGAATCTGTAGACGGCGTCTAGGGCACTGCTCTGTTGTGATGGATCGTTCTATCGTTGGAGCAGCTCCGGTGAGCTGTAAGACTCAAGGCTGAAGCAGCACAAGACAGACATCGTTAATCTCAAGTGGGATTCTAATAGCATCTCCAATAGATGATGTAAAATTGATGTAAAATTAACATCACCAAAAACCACCTGACTACAACAGATGAGGTAAAAATGGTTGACTCTGAACTTAACTGTCAAAAGTGAAATTTACTGTGGAATCTGAATGCTACTGTCAAAACTGAACTCAATGGTAGCAGAGAGGCACTTGACATGTAGTTTAGGGAGGGCCTGTAGTTCATCTTCAACCTGCATCCCCCTGAGCCGCCAGCCACCACCGGCCAAACTGCTAGCCCCAGCGCCGCCTCGCCGCCCCGAAACAACTCGCCACCGTCGTCCCGGCCAGCCCTCTAGGCCCCCCCTCCCCCCACCCTGAACCCTAACATAGATAGTGGGGTACCTCTCCAACGAGCCCCCGTCCCCGCTGCGGGTGGTTCTTCCTTAACTCCGGCGAGCCCCCCCAACCCCTGAAAATCGACTGACCCAAAAGTCGATTCAGTCGACTGTAGTGTGGCTTAATCAGAGCAGAGCAGCAGCACGAGCGAGGGGGAGAGCAGCAGCAGCAGCTGGGCGAGCGAGCGATCGAGCGAGAGCTGGAGTAGCAGCAGCAGATCCGGCTGGTATGGCCGCCGCCACCGAAGGGGCCTCGCACTGGGGGAGAGCCGCCGTGGAGATGTCACCCGCAGCGCCGACTTCAAGGTAGCCGCTCCATGGGGGTGCGGGATGGAGCACCGTTGGCATCGGGAGGTCGAGTTAAGGAGAAGGTGCGATGCGATGAGTATACAACCTCTTTGGTGGCGCCAAGTAGGCGTCGGCTTCATCTGAGGAATTGGTGAGGATGTTGCGGTTCCAATGGAGCAGGTTAAGGCGGCGCCATGTGGATGGAGCAGCCGCGATAGACGAGGCGATCGTCGGAGCAGCTCCTTGGAGGTGGAGGACGGAGCGGCTGAACCGGCGGGACGGCGAGATGGACGACGGATCCTCATCCGGGGAGGTGGACGAGGGACGTCGAGCTGTTGCAGTGGACGACGTCGTCTGGGAAGAGGCTCCGGCTGGGCAGCGGTGACGTGGCGGACGGAGGAGCGTGGGGTTTCGCGGCTGGAGCGAGAGGTTATGGCGGCCTAGGATTTTGAATGGCGAAAAGGGGGCGATGGGAGGGGGTGAAGCATGACTTCGGGACGCGCTTGTCCAAAATGTAGGGTGTGTTACAAAAGTACCCCCCACCGATTTGAACTAGCGGCCCTTTCGGCTCAGGGTTAGAAGGGGGATTTCGTGTGTCGGGATTTGGCAGCTGGAGGGAGTTTTCGCGCGTGTTATAATTTCGGGATAGCAAGGTGTGGGTTGTGAAGGCGCCAGTTTTGGGAGCACGATATCTGAATTTTCGGGATATAACAAGACGCGGGTTGAATTTTAGGGACAAGCCTAACGTGTAGTAATATTATACTTGTACGTACCAAATCAATTCGCACTTCCCTCAACCAAAAAGAAAACGAAAAAAATAAAACTATTCACACCACAGAAAGAGAGAGTCTTGCCCCGTTTCACTATACAAATGCTATTCAAAGCTACTCCCTCCTTCCATCTATATAGGGCTTAATGCGTTTTTCAATGCTAACTTTGACCAAATATTAGAGCAATGATATATGACATGCAACTTACACAAAGCACACCGTTAACTTCATCTGTGAAAGGTTCTTTCAATGATATAATTTTCACATTGTGCATGTCATGTACCGCCCTATATAGATGGAAGGAGGGAGTATGAATCCATGTTATGTCCGATTAAATTTTTTCGCTTGCTGTATAATGCATGTAACCTACTCATACCAACATTTTAGTGCATTCCAAATGTCTATACTACTGCTGCAATTCGAACTAAATTTGAATTCGTTTCTCTATTTCAATAAGAATCTACAATCATGATTGTTGCCAACTTCAACCATCATAGTTTCCTTGCTATCCGCCAGATATAAATCGGACGGCCTATAATGCAGTATGGCAGGCACACCATCATCAACAACTCCGTTTTTTATAAGAGTAGAGATAAAATATATTAAATGTAGTATAACATGTTCATAAACACACCATGTGTATCACCGTTATTTATATTCACACATGTGTCGGTTTAAAACACTATGATAAATTCTTCAAATATCCGAATTCGCTTTTTATAGTGAAGTATATATGATCTCTATTCGTCTTTTACACCCACACAACCCTCTTATCTTTGTAGCTAGCGCTAACTTTCTCTTGTGCATGCACACGCCCTCATCCCTCTCACCCTCCCTCAACATTCTCTAGCTCCATCGCGCAAATTCGTCTTTTCACTTTAGGTCATTCACCCACGGTGTGTGTAGGCCCCCCAGCTCCTTATTTACGGCACACATCGATCGATATGCCTCTCTAGCCAGGTGTGCCTAGCACAAACACAAGCTTCCCCTCTTCTCTTGTCACCGTCCATGCCTCACCCCCACCACTCTTTTCATCGTTCTTGTAATCACACACTCCTCCCCGCTCGATATAGTATGCCTCTCGTACCACCTCCTACATGCATCCCTCTCTCTCTATCCTTCTCCCCGTGCCTCATTTGCTTCTAACACGCACATGCATGTATGCCGATCGATCTCCCAACATATACCTAGATCGACTTTAACTACCCCCCATCGATCGACGTACCTCACAAGTTATGTCTCTCCTTTCTCTAACAAAGGGCGATTGATCTTCCTATGTAGTTATGTCTGCTTACCACAGCCACATCGTCCCCCCTCATCATTCGTGCATGCCTCCTGACCCGTCTCTCACACGCACGTGCACAGACCACAAGCATCCATCTCCTCTCTTATTGATATTGCGGGCGTGCCCTCTGTTTGTCTAACAAGCCTATCCCACCATTTGTTAGAAGCAACTCCACTACCACCCCCTCCAACACTCTAGCTCTATCTCTCTACCAACCTTATTCCTCTCATGCACATATGCATGGATGCCGATCGATCTCCCTTAATACATGAGGCAGATCGATCTCCTTAATACATGAGGTAGGCCTCTCTCCTCCTACACACATATACCAGCCATTGTACCTCTATAGTTAATTGGGCCTCCCTCTTCCCCCACCACACACCGATAGTCGAGCGCTGTAGGTAGGTATCCATGCCACAGAGACAAACTGCACATGTCCCCTCTCACGTTCCAATAGGCCAGCCACTCTATATCTTTGACGTGGGCACACACAAATTCGATGGCACTCTTTATCGATCGCGCGCGCGCACACACACACACATCATCCCTCTTTTCGATTCTATGGACACCTCAAGCCGATGATACCTCCACTCTCTTCTCGTGGATCGCCCCCTCTATAAATATGTTATATCCAGGACTCTATTTCACACACATTGCATATGTTACATTTTTTGATTGACCTCCCCCCCCCCAAAAAAACTCTCAAGAACCCACACACTATATCTCTCTAGGTTTGTATCTCTCTCACACAACCCCACATAGGTGGTGTACGTATACAAGAAGAGAATAGGTGCACCGTGCACGTACTCACGCTTCGTGCCCAGCCACACCCGCGCGGGTACACGGTGGAGATCATTTCTTTACGAAATGGCAGCCCACATGCTAATTTGAATGCCTGTAGCGGTTGTTTACCTAGGGAGGTCGTGTACCATGCCTGCACGAAACAAAGTTCGACTTGACGCGTTGCCGCGTTATTTTTAAATAAAGTTATAGCGCTCAATGGCACGTACACAGAATATAAAACGATTTTTATGGAGAAAAAGGTAGTCCGCTCACTATATACAATGGAGCCTTGCGTGCCTGGTTTGTCGCTCTTCAGAGTATCTCACACAAGGCTACGGTGGCCTCTCTCTCTCTCACCGTTGGTCACTGATCCGGCCGCATCCCGTCCGCCGGGGGAAAGGGAGTGCGGTGGCCTCTCTCTCTCTCTCTATCTCACCATTGGTCACTGATTCGGCCGCATCCCGCCCGCCGGGGGAAAGGGAGGAAGTGCATCGTTTCTCCGTTCGACGGCGCCGAGGCAGCACGTCCTGATCTGCAGTACACACCATTCTCTCTGACCAAGCTCCGGCGCGGCAGGGCCTACGCCACCTGCTCATAGATTCCGCCCGCCACCGCTCACGTAGTGACATCCCGACGACCTCCAGGTATCCCCTCCGGCCTTGATCCATTGCCCGTCTTCCCACGTTGCTGCATGTGGATCTTCCATAGTTCTTTGCCCAAAACATAGCTCGTCCAGCGTACTTTCCATATTGCATTCTCGTCCTCACACCGTTTTAGACAAACACAACCGTGTTGTTATCTTCCCTTAGGGTAAGGAATATGCTTCTTTTTGGTCGTCGCATGTGTCATCAACTATTATTGGCCAGTAATTGTTTCCTTTCTACCTCTTTTATGCTAACAGGGCTATCCATTTCACCTCATTGCTATTGTGACCTTTTGGTGAACTGCACAAATCACTTTTTTCTTAAGAGTATTTTGTGCAGTTGTACTAAAATGTCACACGGGCAACGTCTCTACATTTCAGTGTGACTGCACAAAGGGAGATTGGTTTGCTCTATCCTCCTCATCCAACTCCGAGCCTAATCTTCTCCAACTAGTTAGTCTTAAGAGAGACTGCAAAGGTGACCGGCTTCTATTCGTGTGTTTATTGTTTCATCAGTAGTCCTCTATTATTGTAATCACACTTAATATCTTTGGAACAGGAACGTTCAACTCTATTTTAGTGGAACTGCACAAAATGATCGGAATGTTGCATGCTCCAGACAGCTATTTTTTTCCCAACATGCCTTGTTGATTTAGACAGAGCTGGGGGGACGTTGCTGCCAATGAAAGCATGGATCAATTTTAATTTAACACCTTCTCACAACTCTGTCTTCAGTTGTGATGTAATTATTAGCTCTAATCTGCTAATAATTGACATGCATTAGCAAGGAAGTTAGTTTTTTATTGTTTCCGAAAGAGCATCGATGGCAAGACACGCGAAACAAAAGCTGAAGCTCACACCATTGTACAATTTCATGTCACTGGAAAATTATTTGTATAGTACGTCAATTATGTAAACAAATGATGGAAGCTTGATAGCATTGCCAGAATCCTCTTCATCATCCGGGTCCATGTGCCATGCACAAAATTATACTCCTTCGTTCCTAAATATTTATCTTTTTACAAATTTCAAACGGGCATATTTTAGAGTGTAGATTCACTCATTTTGCTTCGTATATGTACTCCCTCCGTTCCTAAATATTCTATTCGTCTTTCTAGAGATTTCAACAAGTGACTACATACGGAGCAAAATGAGTGAATCTACAGTCTAAAATATGTACTATATATACATCCGTATGTGCTAGTCCATTTGAAATCTCTAAAAAGACAAATATTTGAGTAGTCACTCGTTGAAATCTCTAGAAAGACAAATATACTCTGGAGTATATTTAAGAACCGAGGGGGTAGTGCACAACCGCATGGGAGACTCAGCCCGGTCATTGCGCCGCATTAATAGTGAGTAATGAGCAGTCAAATCGTAAGCCCCACCTTTCCCACTGTAAGTTGCTCTGAAGAAGCAACCATCATTATGCTCTTCTTTGAATCCGCTCATACTACTCCATCCGTCACTGTTTATACAGCGCGCTTCAGAAAAAAGAAAAAAATCTATGGGACCAAGGCGACTAGCGATCGGCCTGAAAAATAGCATTGGTAGTTATAGCATGGCGTCTATTACTAGAGGGAATAATGTGTACACACATGCATGCAGTGCTTCCACCCCGGGTACACACATGCATGCACTTACTCCACTCCGTAGTATAGTACAGAGTACATGGAGAGAAGACTGTGGACTTGATTGTGGTTACCACGCCCTAATTAATTGAGCATTAAACCAAACGCGTCTAAAGTCTCTCTGGTGGTGGAAATGCATTGAGAGAAATGCATCATAATGAAGCATGCCCTGTAAACTGTGACGGAGGGAGGAGTAGTATGAAGGTGCAAAACCAAGTACGCGTATGGCCAGTCGGTCAACGCACCTCCTCTTGGCATATCACTGACATGTGGGATAAGAGTGTGATCAAATCGATCTCAATTAACGGCAAAGAGCCAACCCGCCGTTCCTTGAGAAAGACAAGGAGCGAGAACACACAAACGGGCTCGCATGGAGGCCAAGATATATTCGAGCATGGTTGGTTGATCGATATCATTCATTACATGTTGGGCTGCCATTTTCCGCCCTTCTTCGAAATAAACGTGTACTTTATCAGAGATAAAAAATAAGAGTACAGACGCTCCACCATGCGGTTGTAGTAGTAGTACTACTCGTACTACTGCGCTTGGCTCTTCACCTCTTCGTGAAGTCGAACAATGATAGTACTCCGCATGTTGGGTACTATAGTGTATGCCTCTGACAATCTGACACCGAATGGACTGATGCATGTCCACCGAGGGTAGGTTGCATTAGTCAAAAGGCGTAAGCGAGCTTCACCTTGTCCTGCAAGCTTCTCCTCGTTCTACGAGTTGACGGGACACACCAAAAAGTAGTGCTAGTCCATACTCCCTCCTTTCCGGTTAATATGGCTTAATCTTTTTTGCAGGTAAATGAGAGAGCTTTATTCATATATAAGCATTCTTAGGACCATCAGCCAAGACACTGGTCACTAGGAAGCGAGGTACCCCGCAAAAAAAGAAGTAGGAAGCAAGGTGTTTCATCAAGCCAGCTCTCGGCCACATTCAAAGTGTAGCAAGCACGGTTCGCATGAAGATGCGCCGCAAGGTTTGCTGATCTGTTTACATGCTGAATAACAAAAGAAGAGGAAATATTACCGAGCACTACTATTTGTAACAGGATATGAGACAGAATTAAGCGAGAATTGTGGCGAGTGTTCCATGCAATCAACTTCCATTATCACATGCGAGAACCCTCGAAGAGAACCAAATGTGTTGAAGATTGCTTTATCACATTTTAAAATTATAATAAGAGTGCAGATGCTCGTCCATCCGATTCCTAGTACTAGTACAGTACGTACCTTTATAGACTATAGTAGTAGTACTAGTACTAGTAAACTTTGCGCTTGGCTGTTCGCCTATTCGGAAGTCGAACAATAGTAGCACTAGTAGTATAGTGTATGCTTCTGGCAATCTGACACTGAATTAACTGTTGCACATCCACCGCCTGAGCGAGGGAGAGCTTGCATTAGTCAAAAGTTTCTCCTTGTCCTGTGAGCCACCGCGCGCAAGCTTCTCCCATCCTGCAACCTTCTCCTCGTTCGGCAAGTTGACGGGACACAGCAAAGTAATGCTAGTCCATACTGCCTCCTCTCCGGTTAATATGGCTTAATTACAAACAAGATAAATACACTGTCTGTCACTGCATATTTGTAAAAATATGGTCAGTGGACTTCATAATACGCTCATTGCGCTCAATATATATATTTTCCGGTGTTTATACGGTCACTAGCTCACCCTGACTGAGTATGTGTGTGCATGCAAGTGTAGGTTGAGCACTTAGCGTGACCGTGTGTGTTCCGTCGTGTGATCGGACATGCATGCATTAGGGCGTCGCACGCGTTTTTGTGTCCATGTGTACGTGTGACTGTTGCATACACGTAGGGGGAGTACGTGTAGGGGCCACTAAGGAGCAGTCAAATCACACAGTAAGTTAGTCGGAAGAAGCAACCATCATTTCACTCTTGAATGCACGTACGCAATATAAAATGGTTGATATGGAGAGAAAAAGAAAACCACTATATATACACTAGCAGGAGCCTAAACTACAAGCCTTCTTGCTAAGGTTGCTCTCTTCACAACCATAGAACGACGGGCCTGATCCCGCAGCTGGGGGAAGGGAACAATGTTCTGCATAAGCGCGATCGACATCGGCGAGGGAGAAAACCCACAGTCGGTGCGTCCCAATCGGGGGTCACCGCGGCATGGGCCGATGCCGCGTCCCAACCGCCCTTCTAGCTACAGCCCGACTGAAAGGATCGATATAGTTGACTAGGGGGGGGGGTGAATAGGCAACTAACAATTTTTAGCTTTTCTTTACCAATTTAAAGTTTGCATAAAAGTAGGTTGTCTAGTATACAACTAGGTGAACAACCTATATGATGCAACAACAACAAGCACACAAGAAAGCAAGGGATACAACACAAGTAAGCTTGCAAAAGTAAAGGCGCGAGATAATCAAGAGTGGAGCCGGTGGAGACGATGATGTGTTACCGAAGTTCCTTCCTTTTGAGGGGAAGTACGTCTCTGTTAGAGCGATGTGGAGGCACAATGCTCCCCAAGAAGCCACTAGGGCCACCGTATTCTCCTCACGCCCTCAAACAATGCGAGATGCCGTGATTCCACTATTGGTGCCCTTAAAGGCGGTGATCGAACCTTTACAAACAAGGTTGGGGCAATCTCCACAACTTAATTGGAGGCTCCCAACGACACCACGAAGCTTCACCACAATGGACTATGGCTCTGAGGTGACCTCAACCGTCTAGGGTGCTCAAACACCCAAGAGTAACAAGATCCGCTAGGGATGAGTGGGGGGAATCAAATTTCTCTTGGTGGAAGTGTAGATCGGGGCCTTCTCAACCAATCCCGAGCAAATCAACAAGTTTGATTGGCTAGGGAGAGAGATCGGGCGAAAATGGAGCTTGGAGCAACAATGGAGCTTAGGGATGGAAGAGGTGAGTCTTCTTGGAGAAGAAAACCCCCTTTTATAGTGGGGAGACAAATCCAACCGTTATCCACTTATTCAGCCCGCGACCCGCGGTACTACCGCACCAGACAGGTGGTACTACCGCAGGGCCTCATGGTACTACTGTGACGGGTCACGGTACTACCGCTGCAGCAGTAGGGGCTAGACCAGGCCAGAGCCACCAAGGCTGAGAGCGGTACTGCCACTGACGCGGTACTACCGCTCCCCCTTGCGGTACTACCGCAAGGCCAGGATGGACTAGGCGAGGAAGGGCACGGATGAATAAAAATACATCCGTGTCAACTTCCGCTGAAAATCGAACGATGCAAAAACCCGACACGGTACTACCATGCCTAACTTGCGGTACTACCGCGCAGGGAGCGGATGTAAAAAATTACATCCGCCCCTACTTCCGCTCGTGCTACCTAGCCGGATCAGGACTCACGGTACTACCGCGCACCTGGGGCGGTACTACCGCATAGGGCACGGATGTAAAAATTTACATCTACTCCCTACAGCCGCAAGAGAGGCTGAGCCTGGCCAGAGGCCACGGTACTACCGCTCCATAGGAGCGGTACTACCATGGACGCCTACGGTACTACCGCAAGAGGTTGCGGTACTACCGCGGGGTCCTGCGGTACTACCGCTCCTGGAAGCAGTACTACCGCATGCCTCACTAGCAGCACTAAAGGAATCCTTGTTTTTGCACAGACGAGGAAATAACGGAGGATGCTCCAAAGCGCAAAGGGAATGGCAGGGTAAAGGAAGAAGCATGTACGTGATGATTCCACCCAAACCTTCCCGCAGCGGAACCCTCTTAATAGAACGGCTATCCTACGACTCAATTCCACCAAAAGAGGCGTAGAACACCACCGTCTTCAATAGTCTTCGAGGGGTACCAAACTGTCTTGTGCCTAACGACGAAGCAACTGAAATACTCAAGGCACATGATTAGTCCGCAAAAGCATTGTCATCAATCACCAAAACACCTTAGGGATAAACATGCCCTTACAATCTCCCCCTTTTTGGTGGATTGATGACAATACGGGATTTGCACGAAGGGAAAGAATGTAGCACAAGCAAACCCCACACCTCTAGAATATAGATGAGCTCCCCCTAGATTCGTGCTAGAGATTAAAGTGCTTTGGACTACACGACAACACTAGGATCACCACTCCCCCTATATTTTAAAGACAAAGCATATCAAGATAGTAAATATGAGCAAGACATAAGTAGCATAGGTAACCCAGTATGATAGAGAGCATATGTCTTACACCATATGATAGACCAAGTCTCACGAACAAACTAAACCAAAGCAAAGCAGGGTTCAACGGAACAAACACGAGGTTCAACAGAACAAACACGAGCAAAGCAAACACAAGACTCTCGCAAATCCCTACACTCTCTCCCCCTTTGGCATCGAGACGCCAAAAAGGCAGAGAGGACACCTACACACACGTGGTGGCTCAAGTAGGGTAATCGGACGCACAGTCTTCGTCAGACTCGGCTGCGGGAATGGTCTCCTCGACGTCTTCCTGAGAATCAGTCCACTTGTAGCCTTGCTTCTCCATCCACTCAGCCTCTGGAGTGATGCGATCCTCAGAACCGCCAGACACGTCCTCTCCATACAGCTTCATGATCTTCTTGTCCCGACGGCGACTCTCCTTGGAGGCAACATGAGACCTGTACTGACCCTTGGCCTCCATGCAGAACAAGGTCTTCATCTTGTTCTTCAGCCTCTTAGCCCAAGATGGCTCAGAGGAGGGAGGGGTGTACCCCTCAGAGCTGTCCTCATCTGCTGGCTCCTCCTCACCCTCATCTGCATCCACATCCATGGCGGCTGCAGCCTCAGCACGAGAAGTGGTGTTAGCCCACTGAGGCTTGGCCCAGAGCCGGATGGAATCATGGCGAATCCAATCAGGGGCCTCAAAGTCATCCTGAGGGTAGGTCTTCTCCCAAGTGGCAGAGATCAGCTAAAACAGATACGGTCCATAGATGGGTACCTTGCAGTTGAAGACAGCAAACCGAAGCTCACACCACATGATGTGTGAGATATCCAGAGGTAACGTCTGAGAGTTGCACGCTTCTTCACAAAGGAGCAACATGTCCACAAGATAGGCGTGTACCTTGTCCTTATCCCCAATGCGTGGGAAGAGAGAGTTGCGGAAGATCCGTTACATGATGTCAAGGAATCACTTGAGCACCCAAGAAGACTTGCCACTAGAGAGCTTGTTTTCAACAAGGAAGGGCTGAAGCTTGTTCTTGTTGGTAGACTCAGAGTTGACATGACGACGAACACCTTGGGGAGTGGCGAGCCCCTCATCTGAAACACCAAGCAAAGTCATGAACTCCTTCCAGGTAGCTGTCAGCCGCCGACCATTGGACATCCAAGTCATCGTCCTGTCCTCATTAGGATGGAAGTACACCGAGGCGAAGAACTGAGCCACAATCTCCGGATCATAGTCTTTGTGAAAAGAGATGATATGCTCAATGCCAAACTGCTCCACTAGATCCAGAGCCTCACCAAAGTATGCCCGGTGCTTCTCTTCCCTCATATGGTGCATGTCGATCCAATGCACATCCACATAGATATTCCTCTTGGCCTTGATCACATCCAAATAAATGAGGTTCTGCTTCTTGGTCCAGAACAACTCATTTCCTCGAAGGTTGGCACGAGGATTCACGTAGGGGTTGATCTTCCTACGAGCGACGAACTCAGCAGGCGGCATCTCATCCATACTCATGGAAGGTTCCTTGTCTTTGTTGGCGGTGGTCTTGGTCCTGCGCTGGGGGGCACTGGAGCCCTCAGGAGCTTCATCTTGATTGCGAAGGCGCTTGGAGCCTATGTCACGGCTTGGGTTGGAATGACGAGCATGAGCACCTGAGCCAAACACAACACAAAACAGACACGCAAGAAACACGAGAAGGATCAGTGCAAAGAACGCAACAAACAGTGAAACAGGTAGAATTTGCACATACTAATTGCCACACGAGAGATTTGACATCAGCTGTAGTATGGCTTGGTCGCGCGGAACTAAAAAGTTAGTGCCGCGCCAAATCACGCTAGTACCGCGGGAGCGGTAGTACCGTGCCGAAGGTACGGTAGTACCGCGAGAGGTGCCGTAGTACTGCGCGTATTCAGATCTAAAGCAACAGATGAATCTGAGAACTACCGTGACGACAAAGCGGTACTATGGCTGATCAAATCTACCATGGGACAACATATCATGTAAAAACTCTACGCATTACTACTCTCCTCCATCCTACTCTTTCAAAGATTTGGCCTAAAATCTCAAGAACAACTAGCATTTCCCCAAAAACCTAGAAGCAAAAAGAACACAACAAAGAGAGAAGGATTTGGGGAAAGACCTTGGTCCATGGCAAGAGGAAGTGGTGGGGAACGATCCCACCGGTCGGAATCCGAGGAGAGCAGCCGGAGAAGGAGATCCAGCGAGGGTCTCCGACGCCGTTCGTGGGCAAGAGAGAGAGAGAGACAGCGTGAGGAGAAGGAGTGAATGGGTATGGGGGAGTTGGAACTCCCCTGCCCGCTCATAACCCCCACGCGCTCGCTACATCACGGTAGTACCGTGACTCATTGCAGTAGTACCGCCCGGGCGGAAGTACCGCGCTGCAGGAGGTAGTACTGCTCCACCAGCGGCAGTAAAAAATTACTGCCGTGCTGGTTGTGGTAGTACCATGTCCTGCGGTAGTACCCTGGCTGACCATGGTAGTACCATGAATCCCAGAAAATGCAGTTTCAAGCCAGGGGGAAAAGCGACTTTGCACGGAACCTTCAAAAGAACACACACACCAACGAGCTAACAAGCGAAACACGACAAACAAACCAGAGGCAACAAAGACCAAAGCGAGACACAACCTCTCCAAGGAGGGGGCGGTGGCCGGAGCCACCTATGTTTGAGTTATTGGTATGGCACCGCGAAGAATTATCCTTGGGCCCATGACCAAAACTTGTCTTTGAAGCACATGTATCATCAAAAATGGCTAATGTTAAAGAGTTGATCAATTTATGCATAATGGGGGGAGGAAGAGTTCATTGAGAGAACAACACTCCCCCTATGTCCATGCCTACACCTAAACTAGACAATAAGTTGAGTGTGGTGGGAGGTGCAAGGGCTCAAGTCACATTGCTCGACTCAATGATATTTAGCTCATGCCTTAACTCGCGAAATCTTGCTTCATCCAAGGGCTTCATGAAAATATCTGCAAGGTTATCATGAGTGTTGACATACTTGAGCTCGATCTCCCCTCGCCTAATGTGATCCCGAATGAAGTGATACCGTATCTCAATATGCTTCGTCTTGAAATGTTGCTCCGGGTTGAGAGAAATCTTGATGGCACTTTCATTATCACACCAAAGAGGCACTTTGTCACAAATGACACCGTACTCCTTTAAAGTTTTCCTCATCCACAAGAGTTGTGCACAACTACTACCGGCCGCCACATATTCTGCTTCGATGGACGAGAGAGAGACACACAACTTTGTTTTTTGGAAGACCAACTCACCAAAGAGCAACCAAGAAATTGGCACCCTCCGGAAGTGGACTTCCTATCCACTTTGTCTCCCTCCCAATCGGAATCCATATACCCTTCAAGGTTGAAGTTTGCTCCTCTTCGGTACCATAAGCCAAAGTTTGGGGTATGAGCCAAATATCGAAAGATTCGCTTTACTGCCACATAGTGGCTTTCCTTCAGTGTGGCTTGAAACCGTGCACATATTCCCACACTCAACATGATCTCCGGTCTAGATGCACAAAGGTAAAGCAAGGAGCCAATCATGGAGCGATATACCTTTTGATCCACCGCTTTACCATTGGGATCAATGTCAAGTTGGCACTTGGTTGGCATTGGAGTAGAAGCCGGCTTGACATAACTTAGTTTGAATCTTTTTAGCATGTCTTGAGTGTATTTGGATTGGTTGATGAAGGTACCTTCTCTTCTTTGTTTGATATCAAAACCAAGGAAGAACTTCAACTCTCCCATCAAAGACACCTTGAACTTGGAGGTCATGAGAGCGGCAAATTCCTCATTAAAAGCTTTGTTAGGGGAACCAAAGATAATATCATCAACATATAGTTGGCATACAAACAACTCCCCTTTGACCTTCTTAGTAAAAAGAGTGGGATCAATTTGCCCAACTTCAAATCCACGATCTTGTAACAACTCGGTAAGGTGGTCATACCACGCACGTGGGGGTTGTTTAAGGCCATAGAGTGACTTATCGAGTTGATACACATGATCTGGGAAGTAGGGATCCTCGAACCCGGGGGGTTGCTTGACATAAACCAACTCATTAATAGGACCATTAAGAAAAGCACTTTTCACATCCATTTGTTGTAACTTAAAGTTGTGATGAGAGGCATAAGCAATCAACAAATGAATGGATTCAAGGCGAGCAACGGGAGCAAAGGTTTCATCGTAGTCGATACCCTCGACTTGGGAGTAGCCTTGTGCTACAAATCTTGCCTTGTCCCGAATGATGTTCCCATGAGCATCTTGCTTGTTCTTAAAAATCCACTTGGTTCCAATGACGTTGTGGTTCCCCGACGGCCTTGGCACCAATCTCCACACCTTGTTGTACTCGAAGTTGTTGAGTTCTTCATGCATGGCATTGAGCCAATCCGAGTCTTCGAGCGCCTCATAGACCTTTTGGGGTTCAACACAAGAGACAAACACGTGATGTTCACAATAGTTTGCTAATTGTCTACGAGTGCTTACCCCCTTTCTTAGGCTTCCAACCACATTCTCCATCAGATGACCTTTGGTGGTGAGCTTGGAAGCAATCTTCATGGCACGATGCTCTAATTCCTCCTCAGATGTGGAAGGAGGAGGGTTAACTTGATTATCTTGAGCGCCGTCTTGAGCTTGTTCTTGATCTTGAGCTTGCTCATGGTCTTGAACTTGCTCGAGGGGGAGAACTTGACCTTGGGCATTATTTGGTGGTTCACCACCATCTTGATGTTGATCTTGCCCTTGGTCTTGTTCACGGGGTTGAGGGCCTTCACTTTGTTCTTCGGAAGCGTGTGGGTCTAGGGGAGGTGATGGCTCCACTTGAGTGGAGCATTGTCCTTCTCCTTCGGCCACAAGGGGTTCCTCAATGGGTAGTATATGACCAATACCCATCCTTCTTATGGCTTGGGGAGGAATTTCATCACCTACATCACAAGTACCACTTTGCTCCACTTGGGAGCCGTTATTTTTGTCAAACTCCACGTTACACGTTTCCTGAATGAGTCCGGTGGACTTGTTGAGGACAAGGTAAGCATGAGAGTTTGTAGCATAACCAACAAATATGCCCTCATAAGCTCTAGCCTCAAACTTAGACAAACAAACACCTTTCTTGAGAATGAAACACTTACACCCAAACACCCGGAAGTACTTGAGATTGGGTTTGTTACCGGTGAGTATTTCATAAGGAGTCTTGTTCAAGCCCTTGCGGAGATAGAGCCGATTGGATGCATGACATGTTGTGTTGATGGCTTTGGCCCAAAAGTTGTATGGAGACTTGAACTCCGCCATCATGGTCCTTGCCGCATCCATCAACGTCCGGTTCTTCCTTTCCGTGACACCATTTTGTTGAGGGGTATATGGTGCGGCATATTGATGCTTGATCCCCTCATCACTAAGAAACTCATCCAAGGTGTAGTTCTTGAACTCGGTGCCGTTGTCACTTCTTATTGTCAAGATCTTTGCATCATGTTGACGTTGAGCTTCATTTGCAAAGTCGATGACGGTTTGTTGAGTCTCACTATTCCTCTTGAAGAAATATACCCAAGTGTATCTTGAATAATCATCCACACTCACCAAGCAATACTTTCTACCTCCAGGACTATCAAACGATGGTGGCCCAAAGAGATCCATGTGGAGGAGCTCCAAGGTTCTCTTCGAGTAGATGATAGTCATGGGAGGGTGAGCCGTCTCATGAAGCTTTCCTTCAATGCAAGCACTGCAAGCACGATCTTTGCAAAGATTTCATATTGACGTGGGCTAAACGGCGATGCCAAAGCCATCCCACATCAACTTTAGCCATTAGGCATGTCGCGGTCTTAGTGGGTCGCTCTGAAAATTTAATCACATAGAGACCATTCTCGACATGCCCAACAAAGGCTACTTTAAGAGTCTTGCTCCACAAGAGGGCCACGATATCAATATCAAAGAAAGTGGCAAAGCCCATAAGTGCAAGTTGACGAACGGAAAGTAAATTGTATGCAAGGGACTCAACAAGCATGACTTTCTCGATCGTTAGATCATGAGAAATGACAACCTTGCCAAGACCCAATACCTTAGAATGTGAGGCATCACCCCACTCGACATTGGTGGGCATAGATGGAATCTTTTGCATGTCCACAACCAAGTCCTTGCTCCCGGTCATATGATTTGTTGCTCCACCATCAAGCAACCATGATCCCCCACCGGAAGCAAACACCTACAAGAGATCAATGCTTGGTTTTAGGTACCCATTTAGTAATGGGTCCTTTGATGTTAGTAACAAGGGTCTTAGGAACCCAAATAGACCATTCAATGTACTCATAAGGAGAACCAACAAGTTTAGCATAAACATGCCCATCACTAGCACGGCACAACACATATGACGGGTTAAAGTCGCCGGCTTTGTTGGAGGAGATGGTTTTGCCCTTTTTGACATCAACACCCTTCACATTTTCCTTCTTCTCCTTAGGAGCACCCTCTCCCTCTTTCACAAAAGTTTGCTTGAGAGGAGGAGGTCGTTTGGTCTTGTCGTTCTTCTTCTTGTTCTTGGACTTGGGTGCAAACCCAATTCCCTTCTTGGCCACAACTTCCTTTCGATTGCTCAAAAGATCGTTGAGGTTCTTCTCACCTTGAATGCATGTCACAAGGCCTTTCTCAAGTTGATCTTTCAACTTGGCATTCTCCTCCACAAGATGCACATGCTCACAACACGGGTTAGTAGCATATGCATTATCAATTAATACCATATGAGGAAAGGTGGCCTTTTCCTTGGTTAGCTTAACTTGGAGTTGAGCATGAGACTCCTTGAGGTTAGCGTGAGCACCCTTCAAGACCTTGTGGGCCTTGTCAAGTATATCAAACTCCTCCTTGAGTCTAGCATGATCAACCCCAAGTTTAGCCTTCTCGGAAGTTAGCACATGAGACACGACAAGAGCATGATCAAGATCTTTCTTTAACTTAGCATGGTCATAGTTGTATGACTCCTCAAGAGTCAAACGATGCCCACGCTCTTCCTCAAGAGCATTAGAGAGATCTGATATCTCATCGGCATAGTCATGACTATGACCTTCCATCTTGGAGATGGTTTCTTCGTGAGCCTCGATCATGTCATTGGCTTCAGCAAGTTGTTCCAAGAGAGCAACAAAGTGCTTCTTGGATTTGCCCTTGAGCTTAATCATAAATGACTCAAATTCATTCACATCCTCATTAGACCCCTCGTGTTCATCAATGCAACCCTCTAAGGAGGAATTAGTAATGATGGTGGTTTTGATGTTGGGGGTTACCTTGTTAGAGGCTTTAGCCATGAGGCACTTGGCGGTGATGTTCTCATTGGGTGAATCAAAGAAAGACACCCGGGGAGTGGTAGCAATGGCAATGGAGGCCATGACCATTGCTTCTCCATTTTCATCATCATCGTCATCCTCATGGTATTCTTCTTGAACCACCAACCCACGAGTAGGAGTCTTCTTGGTGAAGTTTTTCTTGTTGGGGAAGGTCTTGGCTTTGTCTTTTCGGATGAACTTTCCACCATTGTCTTCCCGCTTCTCGTAAGGACAATCCGCAACGAAATGGCTCACATTGCCACAGTTGAAACAAGTTCTAACTCGTTGCTTGCCCTTGAAGCCACTTGAGTTGTTCTTGTTGAAGTTGGGTCTTGAGTTCTTCTTGCTCCAAAATTGTCTTCAAGCAAGAGCCATGTGCTCATGATAATCATATTTCGTATCTTCGGGGTTGCTCTCCTCATCCTCCTATTCTTCCCCTTCTTCCACAATAACCTTGGCCTTCAAGGCAAGGTTGGGCTTCTTTGCCCTTTGAGAATGGAGCACCGCATTGTCGGCGGTCTTGTCCAAGATGCTCATTGCAACGAACTCATCCAACACTTCACTTGAGGTCAGGGAGTGGAAGTCCGGTCTTTGACGAATGATGGAGGACATGGCCTTGTTATATGGCATCATGGCCTTGAGGAACTTCCACTTGATCCAATTATCATCCGTGTCCTTGCTCCCATGATCTCAGAGTGAGACCGCGAGTTTGGTCACTCTTCGAAAGAGCTCATGAGGTTCTTCATCTTATTTCATTGCAAACTCATCGGCTTCATCTTGCACCACTTCATAGTTGGAGCATTGAATGCTAGCACTTCCTCAATAGAGAGACACAATGCATTGCCATGCATCTTTGGCCATGGCATGGGGTCGAAGATGAGGGAGATCTTCGGGAAGGATTGCATCTTGGATGATGAAGAGAGCACTCTCATTGAATTGATTATCCACCACTTCTCTCGGGGTAAAGTTGCTTCGGTCATGTGGATAAAAGCCTTCTTCAATGATTCTCCAAAGGTTAGTATTCACATGATTTAAATGACGCTTGAAGCGATACACCCAAGAATCAAAATCCTCATTTTTCACAATCTTAGGAGGAGGACCGGCATGATTTAAGTGAGTAGAGGGAATCGGTCCTCCATAGGTTGGAGGTTCCACATGGGCAAAGATGCCGGTGCCATTTCTACCACTAGTAGAAGGACCCTTCTCACTATTAGTTTCCCCCTTGTTGGAGTTAGCATCCGTCACCTTGTTAGTGGGATCCCCCACTTTCAACAGCGAGGTAGGTAGTTTAAGTCCTTCTAAGAATTTATTAAACATGCTTTCTACCGTGGCTGTCATGGAGGTTTTCAATGTGTCCAAGGCCGCATTGAATTCCTCACGGGACACCATGGTTTCCCCATCACCCGTATACGAGATCGGATTCACACCGGAGTGCTCCTCCTCCCCATGGTCTACGGTGTCAACCATACTCTTCGGACGGTAAAGTCCTTAATAAAGAGACGAGGCTCTGATACCAATTGAAAGGATCGATATAGTTGACTAGAGGGGGGGGGGTGAATAGGCAACTAACAATTTTTAGCTTTTCTTTACCAATTTAAAGTTTGCATCAAAGTAGGTTGTCTAGATATGCAACTAGGTGAACAACCTATATGATGCAACAATAACAAGCACACAAGCAAGCAAGGGATACAACACAAGTAAGCTTGCAAAAGTAAGGCGCGAGATAACCAAGAGTGGAGACGGTGGAGACGAGGATGTGCTACCAAAGTTCCTTCCTTTTGAGGGGAAGTACGTCTCCGTTAGAGCGGTGTGGAGGCACAATGCTCCCCAAGAAGCCACCAGGGCCACCGTATTCTCCTCACGCCCTCACACAATGCGAGATGCCGTGATTCCACTATTGGTGCCCTTGAAGGCGGCGACCGAACCTTTACAAACAAGGTTGGGGCAATCTCCACAACTTAATTGGAGGCTCCCAACGACACCACGAAGCTTCACCACAATGGACTATGGCTCCGAGGTGACCTCAATCGTCTAGGGTGCTCAAACACCCAAGAGTAACAAGATCCGCTAGGGATGAGTGGGGGGAATCAAATTTCTCTTGGTGGAAGTGTAGATTGGGGCCTTCTCAACCAATCCCGAGCAAATCAACAAGTTTGATTGGTTAGGGAGAGAGATCGGGCGAAAATGGAGCTTAGGGATGGAAGAGGTGAGTCTTCTTGGAGAAGAAGACACCCTTTTATAGTGGGGGGACAAATCCAACAGTTATCCACTTATTCAGCCCGCGACCCGCGGTACTACCGCACCAAATAGGCGGTACTACCGTAGGGCCTCACGGTACTACCGTGATGGGTCATGGTACTACCGCTGCAGCGACAGGGGCTAGACCAGGCCAGAGCCGCCAAGGCTGAGAGCGGTACTGCCACTGACGCGGTACTACCGCTCCCCCTTGCGGTACTACCGCAAGGCCAGGATGGACTAGGCGAGGAAGGGCAAGGATGAATAAAAATACATCCGTGTCAACTTCCGCTGAAAATCGAACGGTGCAAAAACCCGACACGGTACTACCGCACCTAACTTGCGGTACTACCGCGCATGGAGCGGATGTAAAAAATTACATCCGCCCCTACTTCTGCTCGTGCTACCTAGCCGGATCAGGACTCACGGTACTACCGCACACCTGGGGCGGTACTACCGCGTAGGGCACGGATGTAAAAAATTACATCCGCTCCCTACAGCCGCAAGAGAGGCTGAGCCTGGCCAGAGGCCACGGTACTACCGCTCCATAGGAGCGGTACTACCATGGACGCCTATGGTACTACCGCAAGAGCTTGCGGTACTACCGCGGGGTCCCGCGGTACTACCGCTCCTGGAAGCAGTACTACCGCAGGCCTCACTAGCAGCACTAAATGAATCCTTCTTTTTGCACTGACGAGGAAATAACGGAGGATGCTCCAAAGTGCAAAGGGAAAGGCGGGGTAAAGGAAGAAGCGTGTACGTGATGATTCCACCCAAACCTTTCCACAGCGGACCCTCTCTTAATAGAACGGCTATCCTATGACTCAATTCCACCAAAAGAGGCGTAGAACACCACTGTCTTCAATAGTCTTCGAGGGGTACCAAACCGTCTTGTGCCTAACGATGAAGCAACTGAAATACTCAAGGCACACGATTAGTCCGCAAAAGCATTGTCATCAATCGCCAAAACACCTTAGGGATAAACATGCCCTTACACCGACGTCCCAGGTAGTCCATCTTCCTTTTGGAGCCGGCTTGCTCCACTGCCGTAGCTCCATCTCCATGTCGATCTTTCTTTACTTCTACCGGCTTCTACTTGTGATGAGTTTATGTCTCATGAACTAGTGCCAGTACTATTATTCTAATCACACTTCTTCAATATCTTTGCCATCAGGGATGCTCAGGTCGATTTTAGTGGAACTGCACAAAAGGATCGTATGATCCAAGGGTGCCAGCTGTCTTTCCTTCGACAGGTTCTACCTAGCCAGGGAATTAAATCATTTTTAGGGTTTAGGGTTTAAGTTGTAGTGACCCCATCAGTAGTTTTTCTTTCATACACGCTCTCACAACTTTTTTCTTTAGTTATGAAGTAAATATCGGCTATGATCTGTGAATCATTGAGATGCATCAGCATGCGTGTTAGTTTTCCTTTGTATTTGATGGAATGTTGTAACGGGGAAACCTTGGAATAGGAATGAAAATGGAGTGGAAAGTTTCTGTTTTTCCGGAGAAAAAATGGAAACGGAGAGAAACCAACGTTTCGTTCTGTTGGATCGTGCCATCGAGCAAAACCAATGTTTAAATCACGTTTGTCGTGTTTGTGTCTTTCCCTCCTCCACGGCTCGACCCCACACGGTCGCTCGGCATGCCACTCACCGCAAACCGAGTATACGATAACTTTCCCGCCTGCTTGTCGATGGATCGCGCCATGGAGTACTAGCACTACTTGTTGGGGATATTACCACTAGGCGTAAACCGGCCTACTTGGGCCGGGTTAACTTCATTAGTGGTATAAGCAGATGAAGGCCCAAGGCCTGTAGTCGGTTTAGAACGTGTAGCCGTAAACCGGCCTGATGTATCAACTTGTATTATAAGTTAGGAATAGAGAGACACCGACTGGGATACGAGTATGAACCGGTTGGGACTCTATGGACTGACGGGCGTCACCCATGTATATAAGGGGACGACCCGGCGGCGGTTCAAGACAGACAACCACAACTCGAGCCTAGGCAAAGCTTGTTTGCTCCCTAGCCATCGAGACTACATCAATTCCATCACAACTAGACGTAGACTTTTACCTTCATCGAAGGGGCCGAACTAGTATAAAACCCTCGTGTCTTTGTGTCCGCTTTAACCCCTTCAAGTAAACTCGTAGCGATGGCTCCACGACTAAGTCCTTTCACTAGGACATCTGCCGTGACAAATCCACGACAGTTGGCGCCCACCGTGGGGCTATCGCACGATGGTTTGACGATCTTGGAGGGCAAGCTCAAGGGACTCGAAGGCTATGTTGTGGGCCGGATGACCAAGAGTCGTCGTGGCAAGATCTACATCAACGACGCAGGATGGGGTCCCGAGGCCGATTCAATCGAGTACGGGTACCGGGTCCCCTTTGGTGGCATACACGTTTTCATTGGCAAGATCGGTGAGCCTGGGCCTGAGCCGGACATCTGCACCGACCTCGTCGAGACGGCTCAGCGTGCGAGATCTACCCAGGCTAAACCGGCCATGAAGCATGCCTTCGTTGGAGTTATCCACAGAGGAGAGCGTGAGGACGAGTCAGAGCACGGTGGCGAGACCGTCGTCTATTCCGGCGATGAGTCCTCGACCGGAGAGACCGAATCGCTGTACCAGTTGCAAGATGACCAGGTCAGGGGCTGTTCCGATGGCGACAGTATTCCGGACCCCCCGGGCCAGATCAACCGGGTTGGAATATTCATGGCCGGCACACAAGCGGTGAATCACTCTTCGACCGCCGCAGCAATGCTCTCCGGATCAGCAGTGGCAGCGGCAGCAGGGGCAGGAGGCCTTGTGCGCCCGCCGGTTCAAGTTCTATCTGATCTGTTTGATGCACTAGCCGCGCTTATGGCAGAAGCCAATCCGGCGGATCAGGAGGCTCATGATGCAGAGATTGCAAAGGTGAAAGAACAGATCGTGCAAGCTAAAGTGGATCTGGCGGCAGAAAAGGATAGGATGGCTGCAGAGCGGGCCGCTTTGGACGCCCAGGCTTACAAACTCATGCTTGACCAGAACGCATCACAGGAGGTTTTGAAGCAGAAGAACAGATCACGCCTGCCATTAGGGTTTGACCCCCGAAATCTCTTTCAAACTCCAGGAGCTGGACCCAGTAATCCGCCACAATACCTGGAGACAAACCGGACTGAGGCACCAGGGGCAGGGGCGACGGTCCAACTCGCCTGATGGAACCTCCTCAACAGAACATTGTGGTCCCTCCGCCATTCCAGACGCCCCCGGGTCATTATTCGAATCCTATGGACAACCTTGTTGCAGCCGCCGCGCGATTAGAGGCTATCCCGGTCGAAGGGGACTCTCCGCAAGCGATAGAGACGCGCTGGGTTAAGGAGCTTCTCCGGACTGCGCTGATTCAGCAGGAAGCATATTCATACAGCCGTGATCGGATTCACTCTACGCCCCGTCCAAGCCGGAGCTATAGCAGGCACATAGACGAACCGGCCATATCAAGCAATGCACGAGGCCGTGAAGCGGCCCGTGGCAATAACCCGGCAGGTGCTGTTCGCGATGCTCAGGATGCGGTGGACCGGGCCTGGGCACGAAGGGAGGCCGAGTTAGCAGCACAGGATGATGCGGGTCAACTCACACCGGTTCGCCCTACCACCTTCGCCGGACCAGGAGTCGCATCCACTTTGGGAGTGCCTTGTTTGATCCCCGCTTTACGCAATGTGCGCCTGCCCAAAGATTTCAAGGGTCCACGCAAGGTGCCGAATTACACCGCTGATTTATCCCCTGAAGCATGGGTAGAGAGTTATGAGATGGCCATGGAGATGCTAGACATGGATGAGACCGCGTGTGCAAAATACTTCACCATGATGCTTGAAGGCACGACTCGTACTTGGTTGAAGAGCCTACCGCCCAATTCTATCAGCTCATGGGCCCAGTTGCGGGCCCGGTTTATCCAGAATTTTAAGGATACATGTAAGCAGCCCAAGTCCATAGTAGACCTGGCGGCTTGTGTCCAGGAGGAAGGAGAATCAACGACCCGTTGGGTGCGTCGCGTTTCGGAATTTTTGCACTCGTCTGACAGGATTAATGCTGACTCTGCGATCTTAACTCTGGAAGGCAACTGCCGGTTTGAGCCTTTGAAATTGAAATTGGGACGCATGAAGCGGTTCTGTAATGGCATGGGAACCCTCATGGCCGCTTTAGTGAAGTATGCTGATTCGGACAGTACCAAGGATCCCGAGGCTGATGATGATGAAGCAGGGAAGGGAAGGAAGAATAGCAACTCCAAATAGCAGCAGTACAAACCGGCGGGTCATGGAAACGGAGGCAAGCGCAAGGCGGATGGCAGCATGGACTTTGTGGCCAACACTAATGCACAGGACAGGGGGCAACGGCGCAGAGGTAAAGCGGCAAATCGTAATGGGGCTCCCAATCCTAACGCAAGCCGCTTGAATTATTTGTTGAATCAGCCTTGCCCGAAGCACGGGACGAAGGAGGCGCCGGCTAACCATCTTTAGAAGGATTGTTATATTATGCAGGAGTTTAAAGACTCCAATGCCTTCCAGTATGACCATGGGTCAGGTGGCGGTTCAGGATCCGGTTTTCATGGGACGGGTCACGATGGAGCTTCCGGTTCAGGTCTCAATCAGGGCGGTCACAACCACCAGAATAATCAGAACGGCTAGCAGCAGCAGCAGCAGCAGCAGTCGGGTTATCAGAGCCAGCCAAAACAGTTGAACAATGGGAAATATCATGTTTTCACAACTAGCTTGGATAAACGTGACCGAAAACTCCACAAGCGAGCGGTGAATTCTGTTGAACCGGCCTTACCACGTTACTTGCGCTGGTCGGAGCAGCCTATCGTGTGGAGCAGAGAGGATCACCCGCCCCGAGTTGATAATCCGGGCCAGCTAGCATTAGTAGTAGACCCTCAGGTGGGGGGTTATAAATTCACCAAGGTACTCATGGATGGAGGAAGCAGTATTAACATACTGTACTACGAGACATTCCGCCGCATGGGTCTAACAGACAAAGATCTCAGACCATCCAATACGGTGTTCCATGGTGTGGTGCCTGGCAAATCTGCATATCCTGTTGGTAAGATAGCCCTGGATGTGGCTTTTGGGGACGAGCATGACTCCCGGTCGGAAAAATTAACATTTGAGGTGGTGAAGATCCGGAGCCCGTATCATGCCTTGTTTGGCCGGCCGGCTTACGCCAAGTTCATGGCGCGGCCTTGTTATATCTACTTGCAGCTCAAGATGCCGGGTTACAAGGGGACGATAACGGTTCATGGGAGCCATAGGGTCGCTTTGGAATGTGAGGAAGGTGATGCGACTTATGCAGAGTCGGTCTGTGCCACGGAGGAGTTGAAATACTATAAGGACAATGTTGATCCGGCAGATATGACTCCTTTAAAGAAGCCAACTATAGAGCATGATTCGGATCTGAAGTTCAAATCGGCAGCTAAGACCAAGCTTGTTGACTTCGTGCCCGACGATTCGTCCAAGCAGTTCGCTATCAGTGCCAACCTGGATCCCAAATAGGAAAGCGCGCTCATCGAGTTCATCCGTGAGAATCGGGACATCTTTGCATGGAAACCGTCTGACATGCCAGGTGTACCGAGGGAACTCGCTGAGCACACTCTCAATGTGGATCCTAAGTATAAACCGGTAAAACAATTCCTCCGCCGGTTTAACGAAGAAAGGCACAAAGCCATTGGAGAGGAAGTGGCCAGGCTTTTAGCAGCTGGTTTTATCATTGAGGTGTTTCATCCAGAGTGGCTTGCTAATCCGGTGTTGGTTCTTAAAAAAAATGGCACTTGGCGTATGTGTGTGGATTACACAGATCTTAACAAGGCCTGTCCAGCGGATCCTTTTGCCCTCCCCCGCATTGACCAGATCATTGATGCCACGGCGGGTTGTGAGCGTTTGAGTTTTTTGGATGCATACTCTGGATATCATCAGATCAAAATGGCGGTTAAGGACCAGGAGAAAACAGCGTTTATCCCTCCCTTTGGAGCCTTCTGCTATGTATCTATGCCCTTCGGGCTCAAGAGTGCCCAAGCCGCCTATCAAAGGTGTGTACAGAATTGCCTGCATACACAGATCGACCGCAATGTGCACGCCTATGTGGATGATATTGTAGTAAAGTCAAGGCAGAAGGAGACGCTGGTGGATGATTTGAAGGAGACCTTTGACAACTTGCGAGTTTACAAGATGATGCTTAATCCGGCCAAATGTGTCTTTGGTGTTCCGGCAGGCAAGTTACTGGGTTTCCTGGTGTCTAACAGAGGAATTGAGGCTAATCCGGAGAAAATTACGGCTATTACCTCCCTGGCTAAACCGAAGTGTATCAACGATGTTCAGCGTTTGGCGGGCCAAATCGCTGCCCTGAGCCGGTTTATCAGCTGCCTCGGAGAGAAGGCCATCCCTTTGTACCAAATGCTGAGGAAGATAGACAATTTCGTCTGGAGCCCGGCTGCTGATGAAGCATTTGAGGACTTGAAGCGGCAGTTAGCCAATCCGCCTGTTCTTGTAGCTCCGGTTGACAAGGAGCCACTATTATTATACGTAGCAGCCAATGCTCGGGCAGTTAGCGTGGCTATTGTGGTGGAACGCAAGGAGGCAGGCAAGGAATATCCGGTTCAGCGGCTGGTTTATTATATCAGCGAGGTGCTTATTGAATCCAAGCAAAGGTATCCGCATTGGCAGAAGCTGGTATATGGTGTTTTCATGGCCAGCCGGAAGTTAAAGCAGTATTTTCAAGGGCACCCCATCACAGTGGTCAGTTCAGCTCCCTTGGGTGATATCATACAGAACCGGGAGGCGACTGGCCGGATTGCCAAGTGGGCTATAGAGCTTGGGCCACACGGACTGAAGTATGTACCTCGGACGGCGGTGAAGTCTCAAGCACTTGTTGATTTCATCAATGACTGGACGGAGTTACAAGCACCAGAGGAGAAGCCGGATCACACATATTGGACTATTCATTTTGATGGATCTAGGCAATTGGAAGGCTCGGGGGCTGGAGTCGTATTAACTTCCCCACGAGGTGATAAGTTTTGTTATGTTCTCCGCTTAATGTTCCCTTGTACTAATAATGCAGCTGAGTACGAAGCCTTGCTCCATGGTCTTCGGATGGCTAAAGAGATGAATTTAAGACGGGTTAAGTGCTTCGGTGACTCGGACCTCGTGGCTCAACAAGTGTCTGGCACTTGGGATTCTAAGGACCCGCTCATGGCTGCATATCATCGGGAAGTGGATAATATTGCGGGTTGCTTCAAGGGTTATCAAGTGGATCATGTGGACCGTCGGAAGAATGAAGCGGCGGACGCTTTAAGCCAGTTGGGTTCTCAGCGCAAACCGGTCCCGCCTAATATCTTTTTGGACGTGTTGCACAATCCGTCAGTCCAGCTCCCAGGTGAAGCGGATTTGGCTATTCCTGAACTGGAGGCTCAATTGGTGGCAGCATTACATGTTATTCCGGATTGGACGGTTCCTTATCTTGCATACATGAACCGGGGGGAGTTGCCAGAAGATGAGATTCTAGCCAGGCAGATAGTCCGGTGATCCAAGTCTATGACGATTCTCAATGGTGAATTGCATCATTGCAGTGTATCAGGGGCGTTTCAACGTTGTGTTTCTCCTGAGGAAGGCTGTGAAATCTTAAGAGAAATCCATGAAGGGGATTGTGGACACCACGCCGGTTCAAAGTCTCTGGTGGCAAAGGCGTCTCGTCACGGGTTCTACTGGTTGACAGCGCATGCTGATGCAGAGGACTTGGTTAAACGGTGTGATGGATGTCAGAAATTTTCAAGGCGTGCTCATGTGCCGGCTCAAGAATTGAGGATGATTCCAATAACATGGCCGTTTGCAACTTGGGAGCTAGATATGGTCGGACCTTTTAAAAGATCCAAGGATAAGAAAACCCACCTTTTGGTGGCAGTTGACAAATTTACCAAGTGGGTTGAAGCGGAGCCTGTCAGCAAGTGTGATGCAGCAACAACGGTGCAGTTCATCAAAAAGGTGATTTTCTGGTTTGGCTTTCCACACAGTATCATTACTGACAATGGTACCAATTTATCCAAGGGTGCTATGAAGGAGTTCTGTGAACGCGAGCACATCCGACTCGACGTGTCATCAGTGGCACACCCCCAGTCCAATGGACAGGCAGAACGAGCTAATCAAGAGATCTTGCGAGGCATCAAACCCCGGCTTATGGTCCCATTGCAAAGGACTCCAGGGTGTTGGGTTGAAGAGCTACCATCTGTGCTATGGAGTATCAATACTACGCCAAACCGGTCCACAGGATACACACCATTTTTCATGGTCTATGGAGCAGAGGCAGTTCTCCCTAGTGATATCCGGCACGATTCGCCTCGTGTGGCAGCTTATGTTGAAGCGGACAATGAGACGGCACGGCAAGACGCTTTGGACCTATTGGACGAGGAGCGTGATTTAATGGCTGCCCGTTCGGCGATTTACCAGCAAGATCTTCGTCGCTACCACAGTCGCCGGGTTAGAACCAGAACTTTTCAAGAAGGAGATTTGGTGCTTCGACTCATCCAAGATCAGACTGATATGCACAAGTTATCCCCACCTTGGGAGGGACCTTTCATGGTCAGAAAGAATCTGCACAATGGGTCGTACTATCTGATTGATATTCGAGAGCATCAAGACTCACGCACATCAGAGGAGGAGACCAACAGGCCGTGGAACATAGCTCATCTTCGGCCTTACTATACTTGAGCCATCGGCTCTATCTATGTACATATCATGACAATGTATATATTATCTTTGATATAATAAAACCGGAGCCTCAGCTAAAGCGGGGTCTTTGTCTTTCTTATCATGCGTGGTTACATGGAGTGGCTCTGTTCTTAAAGCGGCCTCCGGTTTACCCCTTGACATTTGCTTTTTATATATCACTAGGGGCCTTGGTCGTGTCCGAACCAACGCGACACCTTTTGATAGGCGACAGCCACCAGATCATTTGGGGACATGGTCAAGTCTGAACCAGTCACGCCTCTTGGTCGGCCTAAGGCCACAAAATCACTTGGGGGCATGGTCGAACCCGAACCATTGCCACGCCTCTTGATCTGGCATATATGCCACGAATCATTTGGGGACCTTGGCTGACTTGAATCATTGTCACTCCTATTGGGGGCTTGGTCCTGTCCGACCATGGTAATACCATCTGATCAGCTCAGTATAGCATATTTTTGCAAACGGTTTTTATCATTGCCTTTGCTTCCATGTTATTTTCATGGTTTGTTTGTTCTTTGTTTTTGTTGGATTTCTTTTATGTCAACAAACACCTTTTTCCGGTTCAGCCGATGGATTTGATTCCCCTTTAATCTGGAGAAGTATGCCCGGTTTACCTTTTCCTGTTAACATCATGGAGTAACAAGGGGGCTTGTCTTGATTCAGTATGGTTTATACTGGAGCTGTTTTCTCCCCCCTTATTGATGGTAATGATTTATAAAACCGCCGCTTCAAGCTTGGCTAAGCCAGCTTCATGCCCAAACATGGTAGGTATTTCTGTATCACCTATTTGTTATATTGCTGATACACATATCAAGATCATAAACCGGCTGGCGGTATAACCGCCACCGAAGTTCAAATTTTTCTGATTGCAGGAAATATGAATTGAAGTTTTTCAAACAAAAGCTTCAGTACTTATGCACGAAGGCATATTCAAGGCAGAAGTATTAACTATCCTATTACAAGGCAGCACGGTGCCCAAATAAGATCATTGTTCTTTTGGAAAGATGCCAAAGACAGCTATCCAAACCAGGCTTCCGGTTCAAGCCTGCTCCTCATCCTCCGCCGCTTCAGCTTCCTCGTCTCTACCCATTGGCTGGAAATCAACAGTGGTCCAGTCGATTCATATTAAAGCTTGGAAAACAGCCTCTTCATGGATCAGGGAAGACGGTTCAATATCAGGAGCATAAGTGTGCTTACGGATTGGAGGGATCAGATTCTCCGCTTCAACAGTTGGGGCAGGCACTCGCTTGTTCTGGTCATTGTATTGTGCTTGATAATGCGTCAAATCTGCCTCTTCAGCTAACTGACAAGCCAGAGGGCGCACTGCATGGTTTATTGCCCTTAAATCCTCTTCGTTGAATTCAGAGCCATCTTCCTTCAGGCTGGGATAGCCTTGAGCTGCTTCCACAGGATCAAAATCTGGCACCCATGCCTTTGCCCGGATCAAGGCATTAATAGCTCCGGTTCGAGCTGCGGATTTTTTCAGCTCCTCAATCCGGGCTGGAAGCATTGACAACCTGTTAAGAGTGTCCTGGATTAAAGAGGGTGCCGGGTTGTTATGAGAAGCTGTGGTGATGATCTGCTGGGCTCCGGTATACAATTGCTCCACCAAGGTGTAGGCAGCCTTCAGTTTCTTCTGCACATCATTTCCTAAGTGCCCGATGCGTGTGCCTACAACAAGATAATGGTCTCAAACCGGATTTACGCTACAGCAGGTTCAAATTATCACAGAAGTTAAAAGGAGCTTATCAAAGATCGCAGTGGTCATGGAGTGTATTTGCCGCTTTACGACCGTCAGTTCATCCACCACCGGTTTAAGGGCAGCTTCAGCATTTTCTGCTCTTTTGGTTAAAGCGGCCTTCTCAGTGGCCCAGTCAGCCCGCTCTTTCTTGAAGCTTTCCTTCAGCTGTTCAGCAGTGCTCAAGGCGCTAGTTAATTCTTCCTTTGCCTTATCTGTTTCAGCCTGCTGGGTTTTCAAGGCCTCCTGCAAATCGGCAATCCGGTCCTCCTTGATTCTGACCTCAGCCTGCATACAGACAACATTTAGCTTTAAATAGGCGGTCTAAGAAATTGAAGTATCAACCACATAACAAAGTTATATGCCTGATACTTGGGGGCTAATGCACCTTCAATTTTTATATATATTACTAGATTACAAAGTCCCAAGCTCAATACAGGTGAGGGAGTCCTGGACTAGGGGGTGTCCGGACAGCCGGACTATCATTATCCGCCGGACTCCAAGACTACGAAGATACAAGATTGAAGACTCCGTCCCGTGTCCGGATGGGACTTTCCTTGGCGTGGAAGGCAAGCTTGGCAATACGGATATGTAGATCTCCTACCATTGTAACCGACTCTGTGTAACCCTAGCCTCCTCCGGTGTCTATATAAACCGGAGGGCTTTAGTCCGTAGGAGACAACATACATTACAACATTCATACCATAGGCTAGCTTCTAGGGTTTAGCCTCCTTGATCTCGTGGTAGATCCACTCTTGTACTACCCATATCATCAATATTAATGAAGCAGGACGTAGGGTTTTACCTCCATCGAGAGGGCCCGAACCTGGGTAAAAACATCGTGTCCCTTGTCTCCTGTTACCATCCGCCTAGACGCACAGTTCGGGACCCCCTACCCGAGATCCGCCGGTTTTGACACCGACATTGGTGCTTTCATTGAGAGTTCATTTGTGTCGTCACCAATAGAGCGGATGCCTCCACCCGTCTTCAAAGACGGTGTTTTCGCCGAAGGGGCCTTAGCCGCCGGCCAAACTATCCGGCTTGGTGGTTTTCTTATGACCGCCTGTCCGGCCGCCGCTTCGACAATGACTTCGCAAGTCGTTAGAAGCAATCTTCGTGTCAGCCCTAAAGCTGCTGAACAGTTGGACCCAATAGAGCTCTCGTCTGTTAATGAACTCTTGGATCGCATCGCTGCCCTGGGAGTCGCTACGGACTACAACCAGATTGGGCTTAAAACCGATCTGAGAGAGATTAACTCTCCCCAGGCCACCCACCACATCGCAGTGGTAGAGGAGCAATACGGCAACTCTTTGCCTGTGTTGAAAACAATTCGTGCCCAGATTCCCGAACCCTCCATGCCGGATCCCCGCGGAGGGACGGACTTCGATCGAGCATTGAACTTAAAATCATGCATCGCCCCGGACTTGCTGGATTGTGTCCAGCAAACCAAGCTTCCGAATTCGGAAACCCCTCGGCCTTTGAGCCCCAAGATGGGAAGGGATCCGGATTTTATTCCACCCACCCGCCCAGACATATGCGATCTATCTCTAATACGGCAAGAGCCTGCTGAAACAGTACATCACTACTGGGCTAGATTCCTCCTGGTTATGGACAGGATAAAGGACTGCCGAGAGGAAAACGCAATATCAATCTTCTGCAATAACTGCACAGACAAGGGAATACTCAACGCCATTGATCGCCGCAAAATTACGCGCTTCACTGATATGGCATCCATAGTACGGAAGTACTGTGCGATGGAGAGCTTCCGGAAAACCGAAAATCAATTTTGGGATAATCCGGCCCCAAACCCAGTCCGCAGCAAAAGGGCGCCTTACACTCAGGCCCCAGATGCAAAAACGAAAAAACAAAAAACCAATAAGGGAAACGGAACCGTACTGGAAGGATGGCTCAATGGACCCTGTAAGCTTCATAGTATAGAGGGGGCCGTCCCAACACATAGCCTTCGAGCATGTTGGATATTACGGCAGGTGGCCAAAAGTGGCGAAGAGCTTCTAGCTCCGGGAAACCACTCCAACAATACCAGCACGGTATCAACAGTCTTCGAGACCTTCGCATCAAACAATATGCGAAAGCGAACAATCCGCGAACTCGCCGAAGTCTACCAAGTAGCAACAGCAAATCCATGGAGCAACACAGCTATTACCTTCAACGCCAGCGACGAGCCTAAATTCCAAACAACCAGAGCTCCAGTCGCACTGGTACTCAGTCCCATAGTGGACGCTTTCGACTGACAAAAGTCCTCATGGATGGCGGCAGGGGACTAAACCTCATCTACGAGGAAACTCTGCGAAAAATGGAAATCGATTGGAGCCGTATTGAGCGAAGCAGCACAACCTTTAGAGGAATAATCCCTAGCCGGGAAGCGCGCTGCACCGGAAAAATCACACTCGATGTGGTGTTCGTCTCTCCGGACAATTACAGATCCAAAGAAGTCACGTTCCAGGTGGCCCCGTTCAGCAGCGGGTATCACGCCATATTAGAACGAGAGGCATTCACAATTTTTCAAGCAGTACCTCATTACGGGTACATGAAGCTCAAAATGCCTGGGCCCAGCGGAATAATCACTCTCGCTAGTGATCCGGACATAGCACTCCGCGCCGAAAACAAGACAGCCGCACTAGCCCTCGAGGCACTATCCGAAGCCTTAGCGGCAGAAGAACTCACCGCGCTGCGCTCTACGGTGAACAGGGACGATGTGATAATCGATAAAAGATCCAAGTCCACCTCCTTCAAACCAGCAGATGAGATAATAAAATTCCAGGTCCATCCAACGGACCCAACAAAGACGGCCTCCATCGGGGCACAATTGAACCCCGAAGTAGACGCCGCACTGCGCGAATTCCTTCGGGAAAATTGGGATATCTTCGCCTGGCATCCTTCGGACATGCCCGGAATCCCACGCAGGTTGGCAGAACACAGCCTAAACATCCTAAAAGGATTTAAGCCAATCAAACAGGCCCTTCGACGATTTTCCGAACCCAAAAGACAGGCAATGGGAGAAGAGCTAGCCAAACTATTGGAAGCCGGATTCATTAGAGATATCAAACATCCGGACTGGCTAGAAAACCTGGTGATGGTACCAAAGAAGGATAAATCCTGGCGCCTCTGTGTCGATTTTAAAAACCTCAATAAGGCTTGCCCAAAGGATCCCTTCCCTCTCCCCCACATCGATCAAATTATCAATGCTACAGCAGGGCACGATTCGTTGTGCTTCCTGGACGCATACTCTGGCTATCATCAAATCAAGATGGTGGAAGCAGACCAAGCCGCAACGGCATTCATCACTCCATATGGACCATTCTGCTTCAACACGATGCCCTTCGGACTTAAAAATGCCGGCGCAACATATCAGCGCATGATTCAAACATATCTGGCCACCCAGATCGGCAAAACAGTCGAGTCATACATAGACGACGTTGTCGTCAAAACAAAACACGTCGAAACTTTAGTAGACGATTTGAGGCTCACATTCGACAACCTCAAGCTGAATCCGGAAAAATGCATTTTCGGCGTACCAGCGGGAAAGCTGCTGGGCTTCATTGTATCCGGTAGAGGAATTGAAGCGAATCCGGCTAAAATCCGAGCTCTGTCATAGTTGGATATTCCAAAAGACCTCAAACAAATACAAAAATTAACAGGATGCGTGGCAGCCTTAAGCCGCTTTATCTCCTGTCTAGGAGAAAAAGCGTTGCCCCTCTATCGCCTCCTCAGGCGCACCGAACACTTTGAGTGGACGGATGCTGCCACTGCCGGACTCGAAGAAATAAAGGCCATATTGGCAACAAATCCGGTCCTAGCTGCGCCCACTCTGGGCGAACCAATGCTGTTATACATCGCAGCAACGCATCAAGTTGTAAGCGCGGTCCTCGACTTCGAACTGACATAAGGGCATAAATTCCCTCTTCAAAAACCAGTGTATTATGTATCCACTGTGTTAACCCCCTGCAAATCCCATTACCCGCACTATCAGAAGATAGCATATGCGGTGTTCATGGCGTCCCGAAAGCTCCGGCACTACTTCCAAGAGTGTTCGATAACAGTGGCCTCTAAGGTACCACTCAATGACATTATAAATAACCGCGACGCAATGGGCAGGATTGCAAAATGGGCCATTGAGCTCTTACCATTCGACATAACTTACAAACCTCGGCGAGCTATAAAGTCACAAGTTTTGGCTGACTTCGTCGCCGAATGGACCGAAGCCAAACTCCCTAAAGAGTACGGCGCATACTCCAACTGAACTATGCATTTCGACGGCTCCAAAATGTTGGCCGGACTAGGGGCTGGCATCGTACTGACGTCCCCAACCGGAGATACAGTCCAGGATGTACTTCAAATAATGTACACGGACTCCAACAATGCAGCCGAATATGAGGCCCTGTTACATGGTCTCCGGATGGCAGTCTCCATGGGCATTCAACGCCTAGAGGTGCGCGGGGATTCAAACCTTGCAATATCCCAAATAAATGGAGACTTTGACGCCAAGGATCCGAAAATGGCAGCATATCACAACGCTGTCCTAAAAATGTCAGCTCGGTTTGAAGGACTGGAATTCCATCACATAGCTCAAGATAATAACCAGGCGGCCGACATAGTGGCACGCATCGGTGCGAAGCGTGATGCCGTCCCTCCTAATATCTTCCTGGAACGGCTCTTCAAGCCATCCGTACTATGGGAAGAGGAGCCCGGTAGTGACAAACCGGAGAAAACCGCACCAACCGGTGATTCGGCAGATGACATAACACCCTCAGCCCACGTCATAATGGCAGTAATCGCCGCGTGGACAGAACCTTTCCTAGCCTACTTACTTAGGCAAGAACTTCCCGAAGACCAAAATGAGGCCCGCTGCATAGTCCGGCGATCGAAGGCCTACAAGGTCCATGAGGGAGAACTTTATAAGAAAAGTACCACCGGAGTCCTTCAGAGGTGTATCTCCGAAGAAGAAGGGCAGAACCTCCTGGCTGAAATTCACGCCGGACTAGGCGGACACCACGCAGCAGCCCGGGCTCTTGTAGGAAAGGCATTCCGTAGAGGATTTTATTGGCCGACGGCCCGGGCAGACGCGCAGGACTTGGTCCAACGATGCGTTGGTTGTCAGCTCTTTGCTAATCAGAGCCATATGCCACCCACCGGCCTCAAAACCATACCCATTACCTGGCCGTTCGCGGTCTGGGGGCTTGACATGGTTGGACCCCTTAAAGGGGGAACCCACAAGCAAAGGTACCTATTGGTCATGGTGGATAAATTCACCAAATGGATAGAGGCCAAACCGGTCAAAACGGCAGAGTCCGGACCAGTGATAGACTTTATATCAGGGGTGGTACACCGTTACGGAGTCCCCCATAGCATCATCACCGACAACGGCACGAACTTCACAGCCGACGAGGTTAAGTCATGGTGCAAAAATATGGGCATCAAGCTCGACTACGCTTCAGTCTATCACCCTCAAACTAACGGTCAGGTGGAAAGAGCAAATGGTCTAATAATGAGCGGCATCAAACCCAGACTAGTGAGGTCACTTACTAAATTCGACACACAATGGGTCGAGGAGCTCGACTCCGTACTCTGGGGGCTGCGGACAACGCCTAACCGTACTACCGGATTCACACCATTTTCTATGGTATACGGCGCAGAGGCAGTCTTGCCCTGTGACATTATTCATGACTCACCTCGAGTGCGCATGTATGAGGAAAGAGAGGCCGAGCTTGATCGGCAAGACAGCTTGGACACATTGGAGGAAGAACGTGACGTCGCGAAGGCTCGTTCCGCATTTTATCAGCAGCAGGCCCGAAGATATCAAATTAGAGAAGTACGGGCCAAGACTTACAATGTTGGCGAACTAGTTCTATGCCTGCCGGACAAGAAAAAGGACAAGCTCAAGCCCAAATGGGAGGGTCCCTTCATTATCGATCAAGTCCTGACCGGCGGAGCATACCGTCTACGAAATGCGTCAGATAACTGACTCGAGCCGAACCCATGGAACGCAGCCCGCCTCCGACGATTCTATGCCTAGCGCCGGACTAAGAGTTCGTCCCCTTCCCCAGTCCAAACTTTTACACTTCGGCTGTCTTTCATTTCTCTTTTTATGCCTTTTTATTTAAAAGCCCTTACGGGCCTATTTTCGCATCTTTTTTGCATAAGCATGATGTGCCATCCGCACTCATTATTCCTGGGGGCTTCTTTTACAGAAGCTTAATTATACGGGTTTCATACCCAACACATGTGTCAAGCTTCCACATGTACCTTTTACTCGCCATTATATGCATCGATATGACTTAAGTTTTGGCCAAGCTGGGTTGCCTGGCTCCTGTGCTTACCCCTACGTTCCCGATTGTTCGGCTAGGAGGTAAAGGGAGCACCTCTGCGATTGTTACTGCCGGGTCAGCCGGATGTGTACCTCAGACTGGGTGAAGCCGAAAGCTAGCGTTCTTAAGGGAATATTCGGTCGGTGACTTGAAAGATGACTTTTTACCTACTTATTTATCTGCCCCCAGATGTTTTTCTGCTTTTTTCGCAGTCCGGACATGCACTTTAGGGCATGCCTCCCAGGGAAAGGAACCCTTAACGGAACTATTCTCCCTGGAAGATGTTTCTTACTAACCATGTAATATAACATAACTAGTTGGGCACTTGTCTGATAAAGCACTAATGACCCCTACGCCTGGTCTCCATGCATACCATGGTTGTTTCTTAACCAAAGAGGTATTCGGATACACTCCGGACTCTAGGGTCCCGAGGTTGAAGCGAAAAGGTCGGCAAAGACAAACGATCTACAATCCGGCTAGAAGGCATTTCACATGTCACTTTAAAGGATAACATACATTGTCAAATTTATTGATTGTATTCCTCCTCAGTCCCGTCTAACAGGCTGTCTAGTTTACAGTCCCGTTGGGAAAATTTGGCAGCCAACTCTACTTGGATGTATACTAAACTCACAGGGATCTCCTTCCCGTCGGGCCCCACCGGTCCAACTTCGGCCATGTGGTTGGGATCCGCCTTCTTGTACCGCGTCTTCACCATGGCCCAAGCCTCCCTGGCACCTTGACGGCAAGCCGAAATCTTCCACAAGCGGAAGCGCTGCCGCACTCCCTGCAGCTTCTCCGCAAGCTCCCCGAGGCCCTCGGGTAGGGTGAGGGATGGCCATAAAGCCTGAACGACGCTGCTCATTGCCTGCCGAACTCGTTCGAGTAGCTGCAACAGTTCGGGAAGTTGATCACCCGTTGATATGGGCATCTCCTCTGCAGGACGACCCGTGAGTATACCTACAAGACATATCATGTCAAAATACTTCCTCGCCGAACTCTTCTTTTCAAAAAAGTTCGCTCAAGCACTTACTATAAATGCCGCGACGAAGCCGCTGATTCTCCTTAACGGAGCCGGACAGCTCGGCCTGAGCGCCTTTCAGCTCTTCTCCGAGCTTGGCGTTGGCATCCTGGAGCTTGTTCCTTTCCTGCTGAACCCTATTCAGCACACTCTCGCCGGCCTTTAGCTGGCGCAGCAATGCTTGCCTGTCCGGATCTTGTCCGGCGGTACCTGCAATGTCATTATTAGACTCGTGCGCACGCCGCATAGCGCTTATATTTATTAACAAAAATGTGTTACCAGGAGGGGTCCTTGCGTCTCCTCCTGCGGCAGCAAGTGCGGCCTCAAGTTGGGCCTTGCAATCTTGCAGCTCCCGAGACAGCTGGGCGTTCTTCTCGGTAAGTGCCTGCATTTTCAAATGATCCTTAAATCAGTTAGCATAACTACTTTAAGTCTCGGGGGCTACTGGTATATACAACCATTGAAATTCCCTTACCCGTGTGTCTTTCACATACTGCTCCGTGGCTCTGGTAAAACCATCTTGAGCGGCACGGAGATGCGCGTCCCCTGCATTAAAGGCATCCAATGCCTCAGGGGAAAAGCACGCTTCGCGAAATACTGTCCGGCGGCGCCTATGGTTCATGGCGCTCTCCACCTCAGACTTGGTGGCGGACAGTCTGTCGGTATCCTCCGTTGGAGAAGGATTCGGCCCGCGTCTTGCGCTTGCCTCCCCCTCCAGGCCGGGCGCTGGAGCCTGGCCGGTGTTGGTCGGATCGGCAATTCCTGCGCTTGCAGTCTGGCGAGCGCTTTTTCTCCTACAAAGATCATGAGCACTTAGGCGTTTCCTCGGAACGTTGCTCTAAAAATTCAAACACGAGCTATACCTTTGCGGCGACGTTTCCGTCCGCACCGCGCTCCTTTTCCGCCTGCTGGTCCGGACTGGCCTCTGTTGGCCAGCCGCCGCGGGCTCGGCTTCCTGCCATAAAGGCACTTCCTGCAAAATACCATCGTTCGTGAAGGTTAGAAACGGGCAGGGAAGAGATAATGGTGTCCGGACTTCGGTCACGGTCACCTGGGAAGCCGGACTTAATCCGGGGTAGTCCGCCGTAATGGCGACCAAACCACTGTCTATGCTGAGCTGGTGAAACACCCCGTCGATCAGCTCCACCTCGATGTCCGGGTCCTCTTCGGAGGCCGGATCCAGGGATCCTTCTGGATCCTCGGGTTGCGGAGCAGGACTCACCATGTCCTCCACAGTCCGGCGTAGATCCTGCGCCGAAGACATGATGTAAGAAGCTTAAACTTCGAAAGCATGGGTTGAGCCCTTCAAGGTGTTCACTTACCCATCCTCTAGGGTTGATCATGGAAAACCCATTCAAAGGGTTCGTTCGAAGGAAGTCCTCCTTCTCCCCCTTGTACAGGCTGGACAGGATCTTTATCAGATCCTCGGTCGAATCCGACCCTTTGCGGCCGTGCCGGGTGGCATCGTCTTCCCCGTTGAAATCCCACATGGGGTGGCCTCTGTCTTGCAGTGGCTGTACCCCTCGCTTGATACATGTCGCCATGACTCCGATCATGGTCAAGCCGGAATGAGCCATTAATCTTATCCGGCCCATCAAGTAATGGACGCTCTTGTCTTCCTCCAATCGGGGGCTCCGCGGGCGCCAGCTGAGGCGTTTCTTCAAGGGAGCAGCACTAAACTCCGGGAGGCCGATCCGGACTGGGTCTGGCAGCGGAGCGTCTCCTATATAAAACCACTCCGAGGGCCAGTCTTCGGACGCCTTCTTGGGAGTACCGGATAGGTATCCGGTCCCGGCGATGCGCCATATTTCGGCGCCGCCCACTTGATATATGGACCCCTGGTGAGAACGGGGTACGAGGCAGAACAGCCTCTTCCATAATGCAAAATGGGGCTCGATGCCTAGGAACAGCTCACAAAGAGCTACGTAGCCCGCGATATGCAGGACAGAGGCGGGCGTGAGGTGGTGAAGGTGGAGTCCGTAGAACTTCAGGAGCCCGCGGAGGAACGAATGTATTGGAAATCCGAGTCCCCTTATCAGATAGGGGACAAAGCATACTCGCTCCCCCTTATTGGGGCTTGGAGTGTCCTCCGCCTGCCTCCCACCTTGATAAGTAACCAGTCCGGCCCGGACTGGGACCATGAAGGCCGGAGGGAGAAATCCCCCCGTTTGGAGCTTCACTAGCTCATTGTGCGAAATAGAGCACCTCCTCCAATTCCCCGGCGGTGGGCTGGGAGCGTGTGAAGAAGAGCCGCGTCGATGATCCATGATGGAATGGATTTCTGGGTCAAAGGCGCTTCGATGGAGTATTCGCGGGAGGAAGACGGTGTGGTTTGGATCTGGATTCTTGCCTTTTTTATAGGCGGAACGACTCGCACGATTAGGGGGTGAAATGCAAAAGACACCCTGGCTTTTCGCATTCGTGCGACGCGTGGAAGAGGGCCATTATTTGGCGTAGAAGCCGAGGAACACAGTATTCAAGATGAAGCCGGACACTGTTCGGCAGGTACATGGAATTTGAAGGGAGAACCCGCCTTGCAACGCCGAAGACTATAAACACGCTGGACTTATTGTCATTGAAGCCTGGTTCGGGGGCTACTGAGGGAGTACTGGACTAGGGGGTGTCCGGACAGCCGGACTATCATTATCCGCCGGACTCCAAGACTACGAAGATACAAGACTGAAGACTCCGTCCCGTGTCCGGATGGGACTTTCCTTGGCGTGGAAGGCAAGCTTGGCAATACGGATATGTAGATCTCCTACCATTGTAACCGACTCTGTGTAACCCTAGCCTCCTCCGGTGTCTATATAAACCGGAGGGCTTTAGTCCGTAGGAGACAACATACATTACAACAATCATACCATAGGCTAGCTTCTAGGGTTTAGCCTCCTTGATCTCGTGGTAGATCCACTCTTGTACTACCCATATCATCAATATTAATCAAGCAGGACGTAGGGTTTTACCTCCATCGAGAGGGCCCGAACCTGGGTAAAAACATCGTGTCCCTTGTCTCCTGTTATCATCCGCCTAGACGCACAGTTCGGGACCCCCTACCCGAGATCCGCCGGTTTTGACACCGACATCAGGTATTCAACTTGGCACTTGGGGGCTAATGGCTATTTGATCAAAATTATATTCTAAGGGTAGTTTTCTGTCAGAGCCCCGGTTTAATTATGCTAAGTTAAACCGGCCCTTGGGGGCTATATCGATGGATTTTCAAAAGTGTTGAGGTACATATTCAAGTCCCAGATTGACCAAGGTTACAAACCGGCCCTTGGGGGCTAGAAGGATGGATACAATGGTAGCAAGAAAAGAAGTAAGTTACCTCAAATTTATCCCTCATCATCTTGACCAGGCCAGCTTCACAGTCACGGCTAGTGTAAAGCCGGTTTAAATAGCCGGAATGAAGATATTGGGCACTCAAAGCAGCATATGTTTCCAGTTCAATATCCCATTTCCCTTTGTTCAGAGAGGAAAAATCTTCTTTTATGGTATGCTTGGTTAAGGTGACAGGATTCCCGGGTTCAAAGCGGCCTACACCAGTAATCACAACATCATCATCTTTGGATTTACCGGTTTGTGTTGGTGCGGTCGGTCTGTCAGCAGGAGTGTGGGATTTCTTAATCCGGATGGAGCTGGCAGGCAGGTCAGCAGAGACTGAAGTGTTAATAGGCCCTTCTTCGGGAATAACATCGCCTTGCAAAGGAGGATCATTGGGAATATCCTCAGGAACAAACGTTTCAAGATCTGGTGCTTGGTCATGCTCTGGGGCTACATCTTCTTCAGCCGCTTTGTCCAGGCGGGCCTTCTTGCTTGGTTTCGGTTTGGCCCTGAAAGGAAAACAAAGAGTCAAGGAAAAGCATAAGCCATTACACAGTATACTGGAAGCATATGTTCAGTTTAGCTTACCCAACAACTATTTTCAATGGTGGTAGCTGAGTGGCCGACGATTCACCAGAAGATGAATGAGAAGTGACCTGATAATCGGAGTCGGATGGATTAAGAGGTTGATGGAAGAAACCCGCTTTAGGATTTAAATCAATAAAAAGGTCAGAGACCTCGGAGCGGCATTTTCAAACCGGGCTGTTTGGTAAACCGGCAGAGGTAACTACCTGGCCACTGTGCCGGGTTGTGCGGCGAGCTTCATGTTGCTAGCTCTTCATAAGAAATTTGGGATCCAAATAAGCAAGAGCATGAGAAAATTTAACTTTCCGGTTTGCCTGGCGAAATTTTGGCAAAGGCAAGATTTCTGAATCGGAAGAGAGAATAGTTACCTCAACGAATCCCGCATTGCTGGCTTCAGCGTCGTCCTGACAAGCATCATCATCAATTAGGCGTGTAAAAAGTAAGCCAAGTGAATCAAGTTCTACCTCAAGGTCCGGGTTACCCACATCATCATCAATAGCTGGATCAGATGAGGCGGTGGTTTTTCTCTTATGAGCTGGCTTCTTGATAACCTTGGTTTTGGGCCGGGTTGACCGCCCTGCCTTCTCCGTTTTATCTTGTGGAAGCTTCTTGCTCCAAAACGGATTATCACCCTGGATCAGCGATAATTAAATGTCAGACAGATAAAGCAGCAACAAATTCAACAATAGAGCAACTAAAATCTTACCGCTGGCGGTTTCTTGGTGGTGCAGTAAGGAAGCAGACCGGTTTGAGCACAGAGGTGCTCCGGTTCATTCAACATCTTCTTTACAGAATCTGTGACTTCGTCGTCGGAGAGTTGGATTTTAATGTGTCGGAGTGGGTCATCGACGCTACCAGTGTACTTGCACATCAGACCGGGGCGCCGGCTCAGAGGCAGTATGCTCCATGATATCCAACAGCGTGCAAGGTCTATTCCTGTTAAACCGTTGGCCATAAAGGCCTAGAGCTTGGACAGTTGCGGAGCATATTTAATTCTCTCCTTGGCGTTTAGTCTTTGTGGAAAAGGGTGAGTGTTGCTGAGCCGTTCCGGACGGAAGCCAGGCAAGGGATTTTCATTGTCAGGGGAGGTATCCTTACAATAAAACCAAGTTGCATTCCACTCCTTGGGGTGAGTATGGAGTTTGACGTGGGGATAGGTGATCTCCTTCCTCTTCAGAATGGCCATACCGCCCAATTCAGTATTGGGACCGTCGGTGAATTCAGTACGACGGTTCAGATGAAAGAGGTCTCTAAACAGCTCGACTGAAGGCTCCTCTTGAACGTATACCTCAGAAAGTACTTGAAAGTGACATAGATTGGTGATAGAATTGGGGCCAATATCCTGTGGACGGAGCTGAAAGTTGGCTAACACATCCCGGTAAAACTTAGAACCGGGCGGTTTGAAGCCCCGGGCCAAGTGATCTGCGAAGACCACAACCTCTCCTTCCTGGGGTGTGGGAGGACATTCATCTCCAGGAACCCTCCAATGGATCGTATTTTTACTGTCTAAAGTGCCGATCAAGACTAGATCATCCAGCTATGATTCTGTGATGCGAGAGGGAACCCAATTGCACTCATACACTTGTTTGGCCATGACGAGATCTACAAGAAATAGGTGATCCGGTTCAAGAACATGCTAGATAAAAGGTGTTGATCTAACTACGATAAACCGGAGGCAGTACCTATAAACCGGTCTTCTACAACGCGGCATCATATGGATTCTGGCGGTTCAACCAGGGGACTAATGATATATACCGGTTTAGCAAATTTTTCTATGGTAAAGTTAAACCGCCTGACCTAAGCATCGGAAGCAATAGAAGCTATGGATAACTAGGTATGCAGAAACAAGTTTCACAAAATCTTGTTACAGCCGCGGATCTACAGCGAGCTCACAAAAACAGAAAATATTTCGAAGAGCAAGGCAGAAACAGAAGTGAACCATTGAGCGGATATGTGCGGGAGATCTATGGGCTTAGATGAGAAACTACAGGCGGATGCTCAGAGATCACTACTAAACACAGCAGGAGTTCATGGATTCATTCAAAGTCAGAGAACAAATATGAGCGCGCGATGAGCACAGCATGAACATGGAACTCTAAGAACAGATCTAGGTCAAGAAGAGGAGAAAGCTTACCGGGAACGGAGAAGGTGCGGAAAGATGCCGCAACGCTCTGGTACGTTCAGGTTGATGCAGCGGCCCAGGACGAGGCAGAGGTCGACGGCGGTGGCGGAGCTCCAAAGCTAGTGACGCGAGGAAGACGAAGAAGAAGGAACAAAGGGGAAAAATGACCCTTCGGTCTTATTTATAAGGCAGCAGAGCTAGGTCAAGCGCGCGGATCCAGGAGTTATTATTAAAAGAGGGCGTTATCAATGACAAATTTCATGATGACGTCATGCCGGTTTACAGCAACCAGAAATGATGACGACATGGCGGTTTACCAATTACCCGAAGATGACCAAGACACAAGATTTGTTGAAGGATTGACATGAACCAGTTCAAATCAATCTGGGGCCTAATGTTGGGGATATTACCACTAGGCGTAAACCGGCCTACTTGGGTCGGGTTAACTTCATTAGTGGTATAAGCAGATGAAGGCCCAAGGCCTGTAGTCGGTTTAGAACGTGTAGCCGTAAACCGGCCTGATGTATAAACTTGTATTATAAGTTAGGAATAGAGAGACACCGACCGGGATACGAGTATGAACCGGTTGGGACTCTATGGACCGACGGGCGTCACCCGTGTATATAAGGGGACGACCCGGCGGCGGTTCAAGACAGACAACCACAACTCGAGCCTAGGCAAAGCTTGTTTGCTCCCTAGCCATCGAGACTACATCAATTCCATCACAACTAGACATAGGCTTTTACCTTCATCGAAGGGGCCGAACTAGTATAAAACCCTCGTGTCTTTGTGTCTGCTTTAACCCCTTCAAGTAAACTCGTAGCGATGGCTCCACGACTAAGTCCTTTCACTAGGACATCTGCCGTGACAAATCCACGACACTACTGGAAGAGATTGACGAGTTGGGGGAGGACATCTAGCTGTAGCACGGACTCCCAAGAACTTTTTACATATATGTTGTAGCCGGCTATTGCGACCTTTGAATGCGGAGCAGCCGCGTGCACCCGGAAACGGCGCGGGCGATGCTCTCTCGGCCGGCGTGCCGCTTCAATGCCGACGCCAGTGAGAGGTCGCGTCCGCTCTGGCCGGGCATGAATGCGGCACTAACCATTTTGGGCGGGAAGCATGTGCGGGTCATGAAGAGGGTTCGGGTTGGTCAGGACCAGTCGTGGCAGCGGTCCGGACGTGCGCAAACAAGAGATGTTGTACGTTAATATTGCTGCGTATATAATTAACGATGTAAATAATGTGCCAGTTGGACAAATATGATTGGAGATGGAGATGGAAATGGAATTTTACGTAAACATGGATATGCATGTCTATGTCTATGTGTGTGTGCACGACGACTCTCGCGACCTGGAAGCGGGGGCATGTTTTTGATCGAGTTTTGTTTCTTGGTACATTAGAAAATCAGTTTGTCTAATTCACATCTAGATGTTATTTAAGGATATCACATCTAAGCTCCCATAAGTATATAATGTAGCAACAAGAAACAAAAAAACTAGGACAAAAAAATAGACCACAAACAGAGTGGACATCAACTTAGATGTGAAATAACTATGTCACATCTAGATATGTCCTAGACAGACCCTTAAAAAATTGTCTGCCAGTTTTTGTTTCTTTTTTTCGGGAACGCGCGTATTCTATTTAAAACCACTGCTATGGAGAGATTCTTTTACTCCATTATAGCCTCTTGTTTGATAGAGTTTCTCACGTCTCGCTCCCTCACCCTCTCCATATCAAAAAAAGATGACAGTGTCCACTCTATCTCTCTCCTCACCGGTGGTCACAGATCCGGCCGAATCCCGTCCGCTGCGGGAGGTGAGGAGGTGCAGCATTGACGTTGTCCCCGTCGGCGACGGAGGGAGCCAATGCGCACCGTCCTCTCGGAGCCGGCGCTAGCGCGGACGAAGATCCTCCGCGCCCTTGTTCGCTGCCGTCGTGTGGGCAGATCCCGCCCGCCCGCCTAAACGACATCTCGCCCACCTGAGGTATAACTTCTTGTACTGGTCCAGCTCCCCAGGTCGCTGCATGCGGGTTTTCTTCTATGCGACTACTCCCCAGCTCCCCATGCATAGTAGCTAGGGCCCGTCAGCTGGTCCAACATCACCTACTAGTACTATTATAGAGGAAATGCCACTCGAAAAGTTGTCCTGATTTTTGCCTCGGTGGAGGTATACATGTTGTTTCGACAAAAAGTACATGGTGGTTGTGCGGTCATTTTCCATATGGTGGTAGTACTATCACTGGTTAAATGAAGAAATGCTTTTTTTCTCGGGTATCCTGGTTTAGTTCCCATCAAGATATAATTATGATGCGTCTGTTTGTTGGTGTACTTTTCATTAATTCTTATTGACAATTGAGATGTCGTTGCTAACCCTTTTTTATATTTTTGGAAACAGCGATGCGTGTCTCCATACCCGGGCATGTCTTCCTCAATTTTAGTGGAACTGCACAAAATTGGATGGCCATTGTTGTTCCGCCTCACTGTCCTCTACCACGTGGTTCTTCCTTCCTTGAGCTTGATTACTGAGAAGAAACCGACCACAGTGAGGATTTGTCGAACTTCATAGGTGCCTCACCCAAACCTGATGCCAAATGGATGATGCATCACCACGATGACCTATTAATGCTCATGGTTGCGCCTCATGGTTGCGTCGGCTGGTGAAGCTGATTGATTTTCAATGAAAAACAAGTTGTCTTCCATCAGTGCTCTTTGCTTGTTACACACAAAGATGATATCCTTTGTCAGTTCACCTTGGTTGCGTTGGAGACGCAGTCGTCCTTCACGTTGGTGCAATTTTATCACACAATTGGCTATGAACCAGATGTTTCCTCGAAGAAGGATCGACGTTGGTACTAAGAGCATAAGTTTTGTATTGATTTCTAAGCCTTCTCACAACTTTGTCTCCAGCTCCCCTGTAATTTTATTTGTCCAGCTATTAACTTTGATTTAAAAAATGGTGTGGACTAAAAACCCGGATGGACGTAGTAGCCCTCCATTTTTATTTACTCTGCATATTAGATTTGACTGAAGTCAAACTTTGTAATACTCTCAAACCTTTCCGATAATTGAAATTAAAATTCTTTATTTGTACACACTCTCACACATTTTCGATAATTTGGCGCATGTGTGGTTGTTCACTTAAGGGAGGGTAGTGTACCACACGTGAAGGACAGGAAGTGCGACCAGGACGCGTGGGCGTGGATCGTTAGTTCATCGGAAGTAGTACTAGTTTACTTCACTGTACATTAAATAAAGAGTTTCGTTTCGTACTTACACAATTTAAAATGATTGTTATGGAGAGAATAAGAAAACCACTCTACTATATATTAGTCGTATACACACGAGAGTACTATATGGACGCAGCTTCATTGACTTAGTGCACCTGCCTTTGGGTTTATGACAGATGGGCCCAAAATGTGGCTGGCTCACCTGTCATACAGCCAAAAGCAGATGCAGTGAAGGCACCGGAGCTCAGTCCATAGTATATATATAAGCGGGAGCCTCAGCGCTTGTTCGCTAGGGTTTGCACTCTCCACACGCTCGCCTCAATACATATATGTTACACGCTGGAGGTTCAGCGTTCATTTTCTAGGGTTTGCTATATCCACAGTCTCTCACCCTCTCTTCACCAGATCTAAACAAGACTGCATTGGCCTCTTGTCTCTCTCTCCCCCCTCACAGCTGGTGAAGGAGGCGTCTGTATCCCGTCGCACCGGGAAGGGGAGGAGGTGCAGCGTTAACTCTATCGCCTTCGGCAAGGGAGGCAATCCACTGCTGGCTGCGCTGTTCTCTTTCACCCAGCGCCTGTGCGGGAGGGCCACTGACCCCTTCTTCCTCACTGCCGTATGTAGTGTGGGCAGATCCGGCCTCCCGCCGCACACCTTGCCACATCCCGACAACCCTAAGGTATAAGTTTCTTTGAAACCGTCGTTGCTCTAGCTGCATGTGGACCGTTTTCGATCTGTAGTCGAATCTAGGTCTTGGTTCAAAGAGGAAAGAAAGGTGCGGTGGGGTGGAGCATGAATCTAGGACGTGGTTCAATGAGGAAAGGAGGGAGGAAAAGTAGTATAGACTGGCTATCCAGCCACTTTGTTGGTCGAAAAGGGAAAAAGGGGGTAACCCAGTACACACATCCATAAGGAACCGATCTCTTTGTTGAAAAGGGAAAGAAACTAGGGGGTCGGGTAGTTTGTGCAGGACTAGATTTGCTTCCCTCACATCGGAAAAAAGTTCAAAGAGAACAAATATGGGACCAACACAGATATGCTGTTTGGCTACATACTCTGCATCACCCATTTATACGTGTGGACGCACATGGTGCTAGCATGTCCCATACAACTATTTTGCTATTGTTAATCTAAGAATGCCTCCAGAAAATTGAAGCAATGCCACTGTTAAAAGTAAATTACATTTTTTAACGAATGTTGTTTCAAGAGAATGTCTCTGTTAATATGAATCAATGCAACCGTTTTATAAATGCTACTATCCTACTTTGTTTTCCATCCAAGATAAGTTAGATGCTTCTTTCTGTCACCGTTTGTTTCATCCTCCTTTATCGGCAAGTAATTGTTTCCTTTTTTGCCTTTGTTAAAACAGGGGTATCGATTCAACTTGTTGCTATTGCGACATTTTGCTTCGCTACTCGAAACACTTATGTTTTAAGAGTGTTTTGTGCAGTTCAACTTGAATGTCACACAGGTGACTTTGCTTAATTTTGGTGGAACTGCACAAAAGGAGATCGAGATTTGTTTCCAGTCATCGTGGCGAGTTGTTTCAAATCTTGGTCTCAACCACATGATGTGCAGTGTGCTTTGAGATGTTATGCTACTTGTTTTGGTACTGTTTTAAATAAATGTTGAATTGAAGCTATTGTATTGCTGTCTTTTCCCATTAAGTAGTGAACAAAGATGGGACCAACCCAGACATGATGCTTGTTGCTTTGTTACAACAAATTCAGCATCACCCCCTTTATAAGCCAGTAATTGATGCCACTCTTAGAATTAACTACTGAATCTTATTTCAAAACTGCAACACTTGTTAGGGATTGGCGGGATTACCATTTTTGTGGCCGCATGTTTCATCCTCCTTTATTAGCCAGTAATTGATTCCTTTTTTGCCTCTGTTTAAACAGGGATATCTATTCAACTTGTTGCTGTTGCGACATTTTGCTGCGCTACGCGAAACACTTTGCTTGATTTCAGTGTAACTGCACAAAACGAGATTGGATTTCCTATTCATGTTGGCAGATTCGTATTTTTTCCAGGTGTTCTCATGAAAGGTCAGTACAGGCCTTCATTCACATGATTGTGCAGTGTGCTTTGAGATGTTGTGCTACTTGTATTGGTACTGTTTTAAATAAATGTTGAATTGAAGCTATTGTATTGCTATCTTTTCCCATTAAGTAGTGAACAAAAATGGGACCAACCCAGACATGATGCTTGTTGCTTTGTTACAACAAACTCTGCATCACCCCCTTTATAAGTAGATGGAAACACATATTGTTGTTGCGCCCAATCTCCCCTGGAATTGTTTATGCTTTTCGTTAATCTAATGCCGCTGGTAAAATTAAGCAATGCCACTCTCAGAATTAATTAACTACTGAATCTTAGTTCAAAACTGCAACACTTGTTAGGAATGGTACTATCCTGCTTTGTACTTCTTTCTACATGTTTAACCAAGGTATTGTTAAGATAATGTCTCTGTTAAAATGAATCAGTTGCATTGTTTTAGGAATGGTACTTTTCTACTTTGTTGTTCATTATACATGTTGAAACAAGGCATTGTTAAGATAATGTCTCAGTCAATATGAATGAGTCACACTGATGGAGAATTGCTACTCTCCTGCTTTGTTTCCCATTAAGCTTCTTAGTAATTGTTTCCCTTATACCTATTGTTGCTTACAGGGATATCAAAATTAAAGCTCGGTTTTATTCCGACTTTGATTTTAGTTGAACTTCACAAAAGGAGCCAATGTGTCCAAGGCAAACTGCTGCGTTACTGGGTCCAGTTGGTCGTTCCACTTTGCAGAAATCACTGTTTGCAGTACATTACAGAAGGAATGACCGAGAAGCTTTACAGAGTATTATTAGACACCGGTGACATGACTAGTCTGCAGAGACCATTGGCAATTTAACAACACGTGGAGTGCCCTGGGCAAAAAGTGTCCAAACAAGTACAAGAAGCTACGACAGGACTCCACTCTAACGCCCCGAGATCGATGCTCCATATGCCTTCTATTTATTTTAGTCCTTGTCGTGTGTTTTTATGTTTGTTGCATTATCATAATTGTTTTGCATATTTCATTCCTATATGTTATGCCATGATCATATTGAGTGCCTTGTCATTTTTGCTTCTTGCATCATTTTCATCTTATATTATATTGCATTGCACCATCCTTGCTTTGTTCTATGCTTCATGATGTGATATTCCCTTTGTCATTTTTGTTGCTTTTGCATCATGATCATAGTTGTAGTGTGCTTGTTATCTTTGTGAACTCCTTCTCCTCATCTTATTTGTTGTTTCATCTTGCCCTTTCCATCTAAACCATCATCAAGTGCAACACCCCATCTCTAGCTTCTTTCTTTCAATTCTCACCCATTTATTTAAGTGGCATTATTTCTGTTCCGTATAATGTTCATTCTTTTCCTACAAATTCTCAACCATGCCTTCAACCTCTCTGCCGAATTTCAGCTCCTTTGAACTTGTTTTGGTTGGGTTCAAAAATGGCTCAAGTTTGAATTTAATTCAAACTTGGATTATTTTTCTACCTCTAAAAATTGCCAAAGTATTTTATTCCATGTTAGCATATTTCCAGGACTCCATAGATTTTTCCATCTCTATCAAATCCCATTCCTACCCTTCTATTCTTTTCTTCCAGGTAATTTTCTATTCTGGAACGTAGAAAAGGAAGACAGGAGGGAGAGAGAATTTCCAGCGGCCCAGCTATTTATTTTTTCCTACCTCTCCCTCACATTTTCACCGCGCCAGCCTAGCCCAAGTCCTTTTCACCGTAGCGTTTTGCCTAGCACTGTTCTTCTTCTCCTCACAGTGAAAATAGAGCACACACAGCACATGGCCGCCGTGGGCAGAGAGCTCCACGTCGACCCTCCGAGTCCCTATTTAAACCCCCTCGGCGTCCGAGCCTTTCTCCTAGGGTTTCTATTCCGCGCCGCCACCCAGGGATCCTCCCCTTTCCCCTTTTCTTCCTCTCTCCACCTTACCTGACGGGGCTGAGGCCGCGCACAAGTCGCCGGCGCACCCTCCGGCGAGCGCCGATGAAGGGAGCGTGCCCCGGAGCTTCGCCAAGTTCATCTTCATACCCTACATCCTCTTCATCACCGTGGGACGCCAAGATGCCGACGCCCTTCTCCTCTTCTTCTTCCTCGGGTGAGAGCGTCTCTGCCTAAATTCGCCGCCGCCGATCTTCCCCGAGCCCGTTCGACGACCCCGAGCAGCTCTACGTGAGCATCCGAAGCTTCCCAATCCCTCTTGCATGTCGATTCCATCCTCTGTACCTCGGTCTAGCCGTGGCAGGACCGTGACTGTCATACCTCACCCTGGTCGATCTCGACCCGGGCTGATGCTCTGTTCCGCTGCACCCGCACCTTGCCGCACCTGACGCCGCTGCGCACAGCGCCCGCAACGCGTGCGCCTGGCCGAGCGATTGCTCAAGGCCGTGGCCGAACGCCTCGACCAGCAAGGCCAGCCCTTGTTTGGTTCGTCTTGTTTCAGTTTTTCGCTGATTTTTTGATCACCGAGCCGCCTTCTTAGCACAACCACCCATCCAGCCTGCTACTCACCACACGCATGCTCCACACACGCGCAGCTGCACCTCCACAGCACACGCTCGCGAGCTCACACAAGCCCCACGCCCCCTCCGTGCACTGTCCTTGTTCCAGCCAACAACCATGGCCAGCCAGGCCGGCCTCATGCAAGCTCCTGCACGCGCACACCCACACCACATCCCCGCCGTTTCACCGTTGCCCGCCGGTGCCACCGATGTCTTCTCTGTTGCAGAGGAGAAGGAACCTCGTCCGCCTTGGATCTAGTTCAAAAGGGGCCGTGCCTCATCCCTCCAACATCAGCAGCAGCAGCGCAGTGGATCGGGCCACGGAGTTCTACCAGGGGAGGCCCTGGTTGGAATCCCCTCGGGAACATATTCCCCAATTTTTGCCTCTGCCCCCTCTTTGACACTGGGACCCCTCGTCATCCTCTCTGTCCACACACACCCCTCTCCACACCCACACGGTCACACTCCTGCCACCTCAGCGCCAGGGCCCCCTCGTCATTGACAGTGGCTGCCCCTGCCCGTGTCCCTTATTATTTTCCTTTTGTTTTGCATATTAACAGTAATGCCATCATTTTGAATTGCTAATAACTAAATATCTATGCATACAAATGAAATATGTCATATATGCAGTTTGCTCAGTTTTTCATGTACTTTCATTATGTGCAACTTTCATCCAAGATAAAATGATTAAAATTATTGTTTGCCTTAATTGCTTAGATGGCATTGTTAAAATGGTTTATTTCATAACTAAATAACTGTAGCTCCATTTTAAATAATCTTTATATGTAAATGGGGTGGAAAAATGCCTAGTTTAACATGGTGCACTTAATATTCCTGTTTAACTACAATAAAATATGTTTTAGGGCAGAACACTACCAAATTCATAATATGCATATGAGGATTTTCCGGAATTGTTGTTTGTTGTTCCGGCCTCATTTAAACTTGCCCTAATAGTTAGTTTATTTATGCCTCACCCCTTGCCATGTTTAATAACATTTAATATTGTTGAGTACCTAAACGAGAGAGAACTAAATATATGATGTGCTGTTTTGCCAATATGCAACTCGTTACATATTGAGCTCCACTTAACTTGTAGTATTGCTTGTTGCACTTTGCCATGCCTTGCCATGCCTCATTAAACTGGACATGCATCATACTTGTTTGTGCATCATTCCATGTTTATGCTTGTGCATTTACCATGTCGTTTGTTTCTTTCCGGTGTTGCTTCTTAGTTCCGGTAATGTTGCGATTGTGAGGATTCGTTCGACTACTCCCGTTCGTCTTCTTCATGGACTTGTTCTTCTTCCTAGCGGGATTTCAGGCAAGATGATCGCTACCCTGGATCTCACTAGTATCATTGCTATGCTAGTTGCTTCATTCTATCGCTTTGCTACGCTGCCTATCACTTGTTCATCAAGCCTCCCAAACTGTCATGTCAGCCTCTAACATTTTCACCCTTCCTAGCAAACCATTGCTTGGCTATGTTACCGCTTTGCTCAGCCCCTCTTATAGCGTTGTTAGTTGCAGGTGAAGTTGAAGATTGCTCCATGGTGGACAGGATTATGTTGGGATATCACAATATCTCTTATATTATTAATGCATCTATATACTTGGTAAAGGGTGGAAGGCTCGGCCTTATGCCTGGTGTTTTGTTCCACTCTTGCCGCCCTAGTTTCCGTCATACCGGTGTTATGTTCCCGGAATTTGCGTTCCTTACGCGGTTGGGTGATTTATGGGACCCCCTTGACAGTTCGCTTTGAATAAAACTCCTCCAGCAAGGCCCAACCTTGGTTTTACCATTTGCCTCACCTAGCCCTTTTTTCCCTTAGGTTTCCGGAGCCCGAGGGTCATCTTTATTTACCCCCCCGGGCCAGTGCTCGTCCTGAGTGTTGGTCCAACCTGTCAGCCACCGGTGGCCACCAGGGGCAACTCTGGGATGGCCTACCGGAAGTTTGGACAATCCGGTGTGCCCTGAGAACGAGATATGTACAGCTCCTATCAGGATTTGTCGGCACATTCGGGCGGCTTTGTTGGTCTTGTTTTACCATTGTCGAAATGTCTTGTAAACCAGGATTCGGAGACTGATCGGGTCTTCCTGGGAGAAGGAATATCCTTCGTTGATCGCGGGAGCTTATCATGGGCAAAGTTGGGACACCCCTGCAGGGTTTAAACTTTCGAGAGCCGTGCCCGCGGTTATGTGGCAGATGGGAATTTGTTAATGTCCGGTTGTAGATAACTTGACACCCGATTCGAATTAAAATGCATCAACCGCGTGTGTAGCCGTGATGGTCTCTTTTCGGCGGAGTCCGTGAAGTGAACACGGTTTCTGTGTTATGATTGATGTAAGTAGGAGCTCAGGATCACTTCTTGATCATTACTAGTTGACGACCGTTCCTTTGCTCCTCTTCTCGCTCTCATTTGCGTATGTTAGCCACCATATCATGCTTAGTCGCTGCTGCAACCTCACCACTTTACCCCTTCCTTTCCCATTAAACTTTGCTAGTCTTGATACCCATGGTAATGGGATTGCCGAGTCCTCGTGGCTCACAGATTACTACAACAACAGTTGCAGGTACAGGTTTGCGATGATCATGACACGAGAGCGATGTTTTCTTGTTTGGAGTTCTTCTTCTGCTTCTTCTTCGATCAGGGGATAGGTTCCAGGTCGGCAGCCTGGGCTATCAGGGTGGATGTCGTTTGAGTTTCTGTTTGTGTTTCATCCATAGTCGGATGATGTTCTTATGAATGATGTATAGTTGTATTCGTGCGGCGTTGTATGCCTCTTGTATGTATCCCCATCTATTATGTAATGTTGATGTAATGATATCCACCTTGCAAAAGCGTCTTCAAGATGCGCTTCTATCCTTGGTGGGACCTTCGAGTTCCTTTAGGATAGGGTCGCATCTTGGGCGTGACAAGTTGGTATCAGAGCCTCGACCGACCTTAGGAGCCCCCTTGATTGATCGTGTAGTATGGCCATTGTCGAGTCTAGAAGAAAACTGTTTTTGGAGTCTAGTTATATCGAAGAGTAGGAATTCTTTTACTCCTCAGCCCCTTCGTTGCTCTGGTGAGGAATCTTGACGTAGGTGTTTTGAATTACTTCTCTTCCCCTTCAAATTTTCTTTAGGATCACGCAGTTGGTTTTCCGATCGTTGGTTCTCAGCTCTTTTGATCCGGTGCATTTCTCGTCAAGTTGACTTGAGCCTCTTCATCTTTGCAAGTTCAACCCTCAGTTGCTTTATTTTCCCACCCGCCCACCCTTTTTCTTCTTAGAGCCGGAGTCCATAATCGAGTATCCATCCTACTCGTGCGAAATCTTTGCTTTCTTTCCTCAATGATTTTAACCGGTGTTTTCTCTTCAAGATATTCGTCGGCTTTCCCCTTCCAAGTTGCCTTTGTTTTTCCCGCCCTCCCACCCTCTTCTTCCCGGAGCCTGAGTCTCTTTCGAGCATCAATTTTCATTTGTACGGAGCCTCCTCAGTCTTCCCTCAAATGTTTCAACCGGTGAATTCTCTTTTGTTTGACATTCTTCATCTCTTTTCTGGTGGACTCAATTCTAGTTTTTTTGGGTTGATCTTATTCTTTTCCTTGGCTCAAGTGTTCTCCTTGTTTGTTTGCCTCTCGTCATTCAATCATTCCGGAGTTCAAGACATCTCAGGAGATTCGTCTGTGTTTGAATTAATTTGAGGGTGTCACCTCATTCAAATATTTCATTTGTTCCGGTGCATCATCTATCTGGTCAACATCCCTTTTCCAACGGTGTTTTCTTTAGTGGGCCCTAACCCACAGGTCTTTTCCCAGGATCTTACCTGACTCTTCTAATTTCCCGGGGCTATTCTCAAATCCTTTTCGAAGTTTGACGTAAGTATGAATTTCATCAGTCAGATCTTTTCCAAGATCAATTTCAAATCATTTTCATTGTTGCCTCAACCTCTTCGCTTTTTCATTCTTCCGGAGTGTTTCAACAAATTCTGCAAGGTGTTTCTCGTCGTCATGTGAAGACTGAAGAAGAGTTTTCCCTCTAAATCTTGCTCATTCTCTCGAAGATTCGTGGTTCTAGCTTCATGTTGTCCCCTCGAATTATTCCATTTGTCAGATATTCTTTTCTTACCCATTCAGAGTATGTCAAAAGTTGTTTTTTCTTTTCACTAGAGGCCAGCATTCCAGAAGAATTTTTCGTCCTCACATTTCAGCTACCGTTATCCAATTATCCCGGTGCTTCGTTCAAGTGTTCTTTAATCAGCTCATGATCTCTTTGTTCTTTTGCATCTAAATCCCCTCTAGCATATTGGTTCTCCTAATTCTCCCCGGTGATTCATTCCCTTTCATCAATCATTTCCGAATTTTTATGGTGGTTCGTTCAAGATTTCACTTCCTTCGTTATCATATCAATTCATTCGTTGTTTCCAAATCCTACCGGTGGTTACATCAATACCTTCTCAAGTTTGCGCTATATCTCTTTTAATCCTTTCTACGGGAATAACTAGTATGCCAAATCCATTGTTTGTCATCAATTTAATTTGATGAAGGATAAGCATACAATAAATCTTATTCTTATTTCATCCAAGTGATTATCCCTTCCTTTAGAGTTTGTTCTTGAGGAATAAATTCTAGTTCCAAGTGGTTTCATCTTTTCTTTTTCGGAGTTCAAATTTCCCCGGCCATCTCGTCGGAACCTCCATCTAAATCATCGCAAGGCTCATCTTATTCTTTCTTCCTTCATTCTATCTCATCATCCTTTTGTCACAGGAGTTCTTCATGGTGGTTCTTCATGATTTAATTCATTCTTCAAGAGTTCATCAAGATCTTGTTGGTGGAGTTCAAGTATCTTTTCTTCTCGCATCTCGAAGGGCAATTAATTCTCCATATTCTTTTCAAGTGGAGTTTTGCATTTCTTCGTTCTTATCAGCTATTCAAGCATTTGCTTGTGGCACAGTTTCACCTCAAATTTTGAGAGGATTTTCCATAAGTCCACAACAAACTTATTCTTTTGTTGTTGATTTTCTCGGCAACCCCGTTAAATCTTTCCTTCTAAGGAGGCTATCAAATTCATTCATGGTGGAAGTTGTTGTGATCTTATCGGTTCTTTTCATTCCACTATTTTAATTCTACCAGAGGCACTGTGTTGTTCATCTCATCAAGGTCATCCCATCTTGCGAAGTTCATGTTCTATTCCTTCCTTTTTCAGCCGGAGTGTTACCAAAATTCCTTCTTTGTTATTCTTCTTCTATCTTGTTCTAACCGGAGTGGTTTCAGAGTCTATCTTGTTCCTTCAGCTTTCGATTCTCGTCATATTCGTCATTCCTCTTTTCTACCGAGTGCTCTCGTTCTTGTTCATCTTCTCTCTTGAGCACTTGCTTCACCTCATCCTCTTTTTCTTCCGTCTTGTTCCTAAGATCTTGGGACGAGATCTCTTGTTAGTGGAGGAGAGTTGTAACGCCCCGAGATCGATGCTCCATATGCCTTCTATTTATTTTAGTCCTTGTCATGTGTTTTTATGTTTGTTGCATTATCATAATTGTTTTGCATATTTCATTCCTATATGTTATGCCATGATCATATTGAGTGCCTTGTCATTTTTGCTTCTTGCATCATGTTCATCTTATATTATATTGCATTGCACCATCGTTGCTTTGTTCTATGCTTCACGATGTGATATTCCCTTTGTCATTTTTGTTGCTTTTGCATCATGATCATAGTTGTAGTGTGCTTGTTATCTTTGCGAACTCCTTCTCCTCATCTTATTTGTTGTTTCATCTTGCCCTTTCCATCTAAACCATTATCAAGTGCAACACCCCATCTCTAGCTTCTTTCTTTCAATTCTCACCCATTTATTCAAGTGGCATTATTTCTATTCCGTATAATGTTCATTCTTTTCCTACAAATTCTCAACCATGCCTTCAACCTCTCTGCCGAATTTCAGCTCCTTTGAACTTGTTTTGGTTGGGTTCAAAAATGGCTCAAGTTTGAATTTAATTCAAACTTGGATTATTTTTCTACCTCTAAAAATTGCCAAAGTATTTTATTCCATGTTAGCATATTTCCAGGACTCCATAGATTTTTCCATCTCTATCAAATCCCATTCCTACCCTTCTATTCTTTTCTTCCAGGTAATTTTCCATTCTGGAACGTAGAAAAGGAAGATAGGAGGGAGAGAGAATTTCCAGCGGCCCAGCTATTTATTTTTTCCTACCTCTCCCTCTCATTTTCACTGCGCCAGCCCAGCCCAAGTCCTTTTCACCGTAGCGTTTTGCCTGGCACTGTTCTTCTTCTCCTCACAGTGAAAACAGAGCACACATAGCACATGGCCGCCGTGGGCAGAGAGCTCCATGTCAACCCTCCGAGTCCCTATTTAAACCCCCTCTGCGTCCGAGCCTTTCTCCTAGGGTTTCTATTCCGCGCCGCCACCCATGGATCCTCCCCTTTCCCCTTTTCTTCCTCTCTCCACCTTACCCGACGGGGCCGAGGCCGCGCGCAAGTCGCTGGCGCACCCTCCGATGAGCGCCGGTGAAGAGAGCGTGCCCCGGAGCTTCGCCAAGTTCATCTTCATCCCCTACATCCTCTGCATCGCCGTGGGACGCCAACATGCCACGCCCTCCTCCTCTTCTTCTTCCTCGGGTGAGAGCGTCTGTGCCTAAATTCGCCACCGCCGATCTTCCCCGAGCTCGTTCGACGACCCCGAGCACCTCTACGTGAGTATCCGAAGCTTCCCAATCCCTCTTGCATGTCGATTCCATCCTCTGTACCTCGGTCTAGCCGTGGCAGGACCGTGACTGTCGTACCTCACCCTGGTCGATCTCGACCCGGGCTGATGCTCTGTTCCGCTGCACCCGCACCTTGCCGCCCCTATCGCCGGTGCGCACGGCGCCCGCAACGCGCGTGCCTGGCCGAGCGATTGCTCAAGGCCGTGGCCGAACGCCTCGACCAGCAAGGCCAGCCCTTGTTTGGTTCGTCTCGTTTCAGTTTTTCGCTGATTTTTTGATCACCGAGCCTCCCTCTTAGCACAACCACCCATCCAGCGTGCTACTCACCACACGCATGCTCCACACACGCGCGGTTGCACCTCCGCAGCACACGCTCGCGAGCTCACGCAAGCCCCTCGCCCCCTCCGTGCACTGTCCTTGTTCCAGCCAACAACCATGGCCAGCCAGGCCGGCCTCACGCAAGCTCCTACACGCGCGCACCCACACCACATCCCCGCCGTTTCACCGTTGCCCGCCGGTGCCGCCGATGCCTTCTCTGTTGCAGAGGAGAAGGAACCTCGTCCGCCGTGGATCTAGTTCAAAAGGGGCCGTGCCCCATGCCTCCAACATCAGCAGCAGCAGCGCAGTGGATCGGGCCACGGAGTTCAACAAGGGGAGGCCCTGGTTCGAATCCCCTCGGGAACATATTCCCCAATTTTTGCCTCTGCCCCCTCTTTGACAGTGGGACCCCTCGTCATCCTCTCTGTCCACACGCACCCCTCTCCACACCCACACGGTCACACTCCTGCCACCTCAGCACCAGGGCCCCCTCGTCATTGACAGTGGCTGCCCCTGCCCGTTTCCCTTATTGTTTTCCTTTTGTTTTGCATATTAACAGTAATGCCATCATTTTGAATTGCTAATAACTAAATATCTATGCATCCAAATGAAATATGTCATATATGCAGTTTGCTCAGTTTTTCATGTACTTTCATTATGTGCAACTTTCATCCAAGGTAAAATGATTAAAATTGTTGTTTGCCTTAATTGCTTAGATGGCATTGTTAAAATGGTTTATTTCATAACTAAATAACCGTAGCTCCATTTTAAATAAACTTTATATGTAAATGGGGTGGAAAAATGCCTAGTTTAACATGGTGCACTTTATTTTCCTATTTAACTACAATAAAATATGTTTTAGGGCAGAACAGTACCAAATTCATAATATGCATATGAGGATTTTCCAGAATTGTTGTTTGTTGTTCCGGCCTCATTTAAACTTGCCCAAATAGTTAGTTTATTTATGCCTCACCCCTTGCCATGTTTAATAACATTTAATATTTTTGAGTACCTAAACGAGAGAGAACTAAATATTTGATGTGGTGTTTTGCCAATATGCAACTCGTTGCATATTGAGCTCCACTTAACTTGTAGTATTGCTTGTTGCACTTTGCCATGCCTTGCCATGCCTCATTAAACCGGACATGCATCATACTTGTTTGTGCATCATGTCATGTTTATGCTTGTGCATTTACCATATCGTTTGTTTCTTTCCGGTGTTGCTTCTTAGTTCCGGTAATGTTGCGATTGTGAGGATTCGTTCGACTACTCCCGTTCGTCTTCTTCATGGACTTGTTCTTCTTCCTAGCGGGATTTCAGGCAAGATGACCGCTACCCCGGATCTCACTACTATCATTGCTATGCTAGTTGCTTCGTTCTATCGCTTTGCTGCACTGCCTATCACTTCTTCATCAAGCCTCCCAAACTGTCATGTCAGCCTCTAACATTTTCACCCTTCCTAGCAAACCATTGCTTGGCTATGTTACCGCTTTGCTTAGCCCCTCTTATAGCGTTGTTAGTTGCAGGTGAAGTTGAAGATTGCTCCATGGTGGACAGGATTATGTTGGGATATCACAATATCTCTTATATTATTAATGCATCTATATACTTGGTAAAGGGTGGAAGGCTCGGCCTTATGCCTGGTGTGTTGTTCCACTCTTGCCGCCCTAGTTTCCGTCATACCGGTGTTATGTTCCCGTATTTTGCGTTCCTTACGCGGTTGGGTGATTTATGGGACCCCCTTGATAGTTCGCTTTGAATAAAACTCCTCCAGCAAGGCCCAACCTTGGTTTTACCATTTGCCTCACCTAGCCCTTTTTTTCCCTTGGGTTTCCGGAGCCCGAGGGTCATCTTTATTTACCCCCCCGGGGCCAGTGCTCGTCGTGAGTGTTGGTCCAACCTGTCAGCCGCCGGTGGCCACCAGGGGCAACTCTGGGATGGCCTACTGGAAGTTTGGACAATCCGGTGTGCCCTGAGAACGAGATATGTGCAGCTCCTATCAGGATTTGTCGGCACATTCGTGCGGCTTTGCTGGTCTTGTTTTACCATTGTCGAAATGTCTTGTAAACCGGGATTCCGAGACTGATCGGGTCTTCCTGGGAGAAGGAATATCCTTCGTTGATCGCGAGAGCTTATCATGGGCTAAGTTGGGACACCCCTGCAGGGTTTAAACTTTCGAGAGCCGTGCCCGCGGTGATGTGGCAGATGGGAATTTGTTAATGTCCGGTTGTAGATAACTTGACACCAGATTCGAATTAAAACGCATCAACCGCGTGTGTAGCCGTGATGGTCTCTTTTCGGTGGAGTCCGGGAAGTGAACACGGTTTCTGTGTTATGATTGACGTAAGTAGGAGCTCAGGATCACTTCTTGATCATTACTAGTTGACGACCGTTCCTTTGCTCCTCTTCTCGCTCTCATTTGCGTATGTTAGTCACCATATCATGCTTAGTCGCTGCTGCAACCTCACCACTTTACCCCTTCCTTTCCCATTAAGCTTTGCTTGTCTTGATACCCATGGTAATGGGATTGCTGAGTCCTCGTGGCTCACAGATTACTACAACAACAGTTGCAGGTACAGGTTTTGCGATGATCATGACGCGAGAGCGATGTTTGCTTGTTTGGAGTTCTTCTTCTGCTTCTTCTTCGATCAGGGGATAGGTTCCAGGTCGGCAGCCTGGGCTATCAGGGTGGATGTCGTTTGAGTTTCTGTTTGTGTTTCATCCGTAGTCGGATGATGTTCTTATGGATGATGTATAGTTGTATTCGTGCGACATTGTATGCCTCTTGTATGTATCCCCATCTATTATGTAATGTTGATGGAATGATATCCACCTTGCAAAAGCATCTTCAAGATGCGCTTCTATCCTTGGTGGGACCTTCGAGTTCCTTTAGGATAGGGTCGCATCTTGGGCGTGACATCCACGATCATAGGCATTACATATTTTGAATGGGAAAAGCTTGTCAAAGTTTAATCATTGATGTTAGCAAGAAGACGTTAGTTTAATATATTGGAATTGGAAAACCTTGTCAAAATTTGCTCATTGATGTTAGCCAGAAGACATGCATTTGATATTTTTGAGTGGGACGCCCTTGCTGTGAGCAGCGTCGAGTGTTTTTTCCTATTCTCGTGTTCAGTTTAGAAGTAAATAGTTACTCTGCTGAGATATTCCTGTGTTAAGAGTTTGTTCTGAATATTGTCTATGTAATGCCAGGTCTTGTGTTTGATTGCAAAGTTGAGCTTGGAATGTTGTGGCATGCGGCATCACGAGCTGTTCACCATGCCTCCTGAGAATAATGCTTCATATTGTTTTGCATGTCGATCTAATGCCAGTGATTTGCTTGTTAATAAGATCATCCTCTTCTGTTGTTTCTGTGCATAAGAAGTTCATCGTCTGATGTTTCATTCATAGCCTATACGACATGTCGGGTAGATTAGACGTGAAACCATATGATCTTCCGACCAACTCATGATATTAGGCCGTGATTGGATTGTCGTTTTCCAACTAAAACCGCTTGTAAAACTGACGCTTGTAAATTAAAGCAGATGGTCTCGGGCGAAGCGCTTGGTTGGTCGATTTCCACTAGTAAAATATCAGAAGTACTTCACACATGATAAAAACGCTGAACGACACTCGGATGATTGCTAATCCAGCCATTAGCTGCTGTTTCAGCCTTGCCCATGGATGGCATGATACGCACGTCGTACATGTATCGTCTGGTAATGTCGTCCATATAGCAGTGCTCGTAAAATATACACTGGTCTCTCAAATTACACGCGTAACCCGCCGGTTTTACTTACAGACCTCGGGCCCTCGGTTTCATTACGCCTGTATTTTACGTGTTGTTTCCGATGACGAGTAAATTACACTTGTATGTTAATACAGGTTTGAAATAAACCAGAGCTCCCAAGAGCGGCCTTAACGTTTCATGCCGTCTTAGTTTCTCGAAGGTGCTCATAGGTGTCCGATGATCCTGGCTTCTTGAATGAGCAGCGGGCGCTGTATCAGACCTCCATAGGGCCCGCGAGGCCCTCTCTGTTGTCCTTCGAGTTGTTGCTCTCGCCGAGGCGCCGAGCATTGCTAACATGGTCAACGAACATGAGGATTTAGGAGATGACTTTATTTTGACTGGATGACACTAGGGACCCACTAGGGCCATAGCCGTACGTACGCAAGTGCCTCCTTATTATGTACAACTATATTTTTTTTGCTTTCTCCTGGTTTCCTGACATCACGGTCCCACACCATTGTCAACCTATGTAGTCAATATAAACGAGAGAATTGCACAAGGTGCGGCCGACAGCTGGGACCAAGCAGCTTGAGCAGTATTTGTGTTTTTGAGGCGTGAGCACTGTAGAGTTTTTCTTGGCGATGATTTCGTTGTTGTTCAGAGGAGAGTAGGGTATTAACTGGGCGGGCTGTGGCCCGTCTAGCCCAGGCCAGATATCCAGCCCAAATACTAATTTTTTCAAGATGAAAATGGCTAGCCTAGCTATACGTCTTTTTGAGGAATACCCAGGCAAGGTCAACTTGTTATTATCCGCCCCGCTGGGCTGCAAATCTTTCCTAGGAGGGATGCATTAGGCTTAACAGGAAAATGGGCTATAAAAAATAATAAATGAGATGTAATTATAAAAACTGGGCCGTAACTATAAAAAATGCACAAAACACGAAATTAGTTTATAAAATATTATTTATGGATTTTGAAAATCTTAAATTTTCATTGTTGCGCGCGCAATGTTTCGTTGGATTTTTACGTAATACAAATTTATATTTAATCTGACTAGAAATTTCGGGATAAAAATATTTCGGATCCCATCAAAATGTGGGAAATTTTATTGAATTCTATCTTCAATGGTTGGTTGAAATAATTAATCGTTATTCTAGCTAGAAAATGGGATGTACTTTTAACAAACTGTAAATGGGCTGTTGTAAATTCCATTAGAATTCAAAAATGGGTTGTACATTCTTAAAAAACTCAAATGGGCTATAAGTTCTCTGCCACACACTTGTGGGCCAACTAAGTGACGCGTCCCCTAAAAAAATAAGTTGACGCGTATGCAAATCTTTGTCAACTTATTATAGTCAACACACGGTTCTAGCAGCAGTGAACGTTGGATGTCTATCCAACGGATGTCGTGCTTCTTCTTCAATCTCGGATATTCTTAGCTTCGGCCGCCCAAAAAATTATTCCTTCCCCTGACATCCAGGGTGCACCGTTTCAGAGGCTGACCTGTGGGCCTACTAAGTTGGAGTGTACCAAGGGCTTTGTCAACTTAGTCAATATAAACGATTCTAGCTTCAGTGACCGTACGATGTCCATCCAACGGCCGTAGTGCTTCTTCAACCTCTGGTCTTCTTGGTCCAGCCGCCCAAAGCAATGCCGGTCGTGCCGCCTACTCCTGCCTCCCGAGGCCTCACCGCCCCCATACTACTCCTACCGCTGGCCAGGCCATCCCTCCACTCACCCACACCCCCTGTTATTCTGCGGCGACGATAGCCTCACACCGCAGCCGAACCAGTGAACCCTCGTACTCCTCTCCGCGCGGGCTTCCGCTGCTGCGTCTTCCCCGGCTTCGCGTCATCCCCTTCCTAGGCGCCGCCGTCGTCCACCGCCCTGGTGCTCTCGGCGCGGCGAGGTCAACAACCGACTTCCATCGAAAGAGTACTGTACATGGAGAGGCTGACAGCTGGGTCCACGGCGGCCGCAAGGAAGTGCCTCCTTATTATGCGCAAAATAATTATTCCTCCACCTGACAGTAGGGACCCACCGAACGGGCCACCTTATTTCGTGAAAAAAATGTTTCCCCCCTAACTGCTGGGACCCACCGGACGGGCCACCGTATTTCGTGAAAAAACGTTCCCCCGCTGTCAGCTCGGACCCGCCAGAAGTGCCTCTTTATTACGCATAAAAAATGAATAGTCCCCCTGCTAGCTGGGACCCACCTTGGTGGGAGGCTAACTTGTGGGCCTACTAAGTTGACGGTAATGGAGGACTTTGTCAACTTAGTCAATATGAACGATTCTAGCTCCAGTGACCGTACGATGTCCATCCAACGGCCGTAGTGATTCTTCAACCTCTGGTCTTCTTGCTCCAGCCGCCCAAAGCAGTGCTGGTCGTGCCGCCTACTCCTACCTCCAGTGGCCGGCTGTGCTGCCGCGGAGGCCTCACCGCCCCCTACTATTCCTACCGCTGGCCAGGCCCTGCGGCGACGGCAGCCTCACACCGCAGCCGAACGAGTGAACCCTCATACTCCTCTCCGCGTGGGCATCCACTGCCGCGTCTTCACCGGCTCCGCGTCGTCCCCTTCCTAGGTCTCGCTGTCGTCCACCGCCCTGGTGCTCTCGGTGCAGCGTGGTCAACCTGGTCAAGGAACGACTTCCATCGGACGTGGACTGTACTTGGAGAGGCTGACAGCTGGGTCCACGGCCGCAGCAAGGAAGTGCCTCCTTATTAAACGGAAAATAATGATTCCTCCACCTGACAGCAGGGGCCCACCAGATGGGCCATCGTATTTCGCAAAAAAAAAACGTTTCCCTCCTGACTACTGGGACCCACCAGCTACACCTTCGCACGCAAGGAAGTGCGTCCGGGCAAAAAAAATGATTCGCCCCCCTAACTGCTGGGACACACCAGCTACATCTTCGCACGTAAGGAAGTGCGTCCGAGCAAAAAAAACAAAACGATTCACCCCCTGACTGCTGGGACCCACCAGCTACATCTTCACAAGCAAGGAAGTGCTTGACAGTCAGGACCCACCTGGTCAAAGCGTACGTAGCGTTGTCATTCTGGTCGCGAACGTGTACATACATATATACTGGTGGATGTAGAGACGCGCACGTGTCATAGTAGAGGCGCGCACATAGCATGTACACGTACGTACAACGGCAAGGGTGCAAGAAAGAAAATACGACCACGTATGTGTACATACGGGCGTGGTCTCAAACGCCTACTCGTGCACACGTACGGCGAGGGCTCGTGTACATGGCTGGGTCGGAACGGAGAAACAGCGTCGTCTTCGTGTTCGTGGGGAGGCAACGGAATGCGTCGTGTTCATGGGGAGGCAACAGAATGCGTCGTGTTCATCGGGAGCCAACGGAACACGTGGGAGCCAACCATCTGGGTCGGAACGGAATGCATCGTCGTGTTCATCAGGAGGGCTTGGACGGAACAGGCGATGGAAACGAGGCCTGGCGTACCGCAGAACGGAGGAAACGGCCTTGTGTTCGACCGGCCATGTTCGAAACGGGATCATGTTCATCGGGAGGGGTCTGGCGTACCGCAAAACGGAGCAAACAGACCTCCTACGGTCGAAACGGGGGTCTTGTTGATCGGGAGGGGTGTGGCGTACCGCAAAACGGAGGAAACAGACCTCCTACGGTCGAAACGGGGGTCCTGTTGATCGGGAGGGGTGTGGCGTACCGCAAAACAGACGAAATGGACCTGCTACGGTCGAAACAAGGGTCCTGTTCATCAGGAGGGGTGTGGCGTACCGCAAAACGGGACTCCACGGGATACTGTTCATCTCCACCGTCGACCTCCTCCAGCCTCCACGGGTTACCGTCGACCTCCTCCAGCCTACACGGGCTCCTGTTCATCCAGCCTCCACTGTGCGCTACTCCACCGGCTACTATTCAACCACCCCTCCACGGGCACCCCTCCACCGTCTACTGTTCATCTAGCCCTCCACACCACGGGGTCCTGTTCAACCACCCCTCAACGGCCACCCCTCCACCGCCTACTGTTCATCCAGCCCTCCAGCACACCACGGGGTCATGTTCATCCAGAGGCAATGCCACCGCTCACTGTTCATCCAAAACCCCCCGCAACGCTCACTGTTCATCCAATCGATCGGCTTCAGTTAGCAGCAGTAGCGAAGGAAGCGCTCGATCGGGTTCAGTTAACAGCCATCGATCGATTGCTCGGGTTCAGTAATGCGTAGCCTGCAGTGCAATCGCTCGGGTTCAGTTAGAGCCCAACGCCTCGCTCGGGTTCAGTTAGAACCAACGCCTCGCACACACGCGCGTACGTGTATGATAGAAACTCGCATCGCTCGGCCCCCGACCTCCCACCGTAACCGGGAACTCCCCGAAATTTTCCTCCCCGTCGCTTCTACCACGGTTTTTTCTGTCATGGATGGCCCAAAGAATGTCATGCAGCTGCGTCTCCGGCCCGCCCAGGACGAAAAGCCCATTTTCCGTCATGATTTTTTGTCATAGAAGTAGGAGCCCACCACATCTATGATGATACTGGGTTTTGTCACAATTATCATCATAGAAGTGTCATATGTATGACAGAAAAAAAATTCGTTTGGCCCAAAATGTCACGGATGTGTCTTTTTTTGTAGTGTAAGTTAAATGATATAGCCACCATGTTCACTAATGATGAGAAATCCCGCTACTATTATATCCTTATGATATTTCCATTCTCATTAAAGGGTGATGCCAAAACTTGCTTTAATTCTCTTGATCATGGTTGTGTGCGTAGTCCCCAGGATATGATTTATTACATCTCTGCTAAATATTTCCCTGCTCATAAGAAACAAGCTGCCTTGAGGGAAATATATAATTTTGTGAAAATTGAAGAAGAGAGTCTCCCACAAGCTTGGGGGAGGCTTCTCCGGTTACTTAATGCTTTACCTGATCATCCTCTTAAGAAAAATGAAATACTTGATATCTTTTATAATGGATTAACTGATGCTTCCAAGGACCACTTGGATAGTTGTGCTGGTTATGTTTTCAGGGAAAGAACAGTCGATCAAGCTGAATTGTTATTGAATAATATGTTGACTAATGAAAATAATTGGACTCTTCCAGAGCCAATTCCCGAGCCAACTCCTGAGCAACTCCTAAACCAACTCCAAAGAAAAGGGGTGTTCTATTTCTCAGTCCCGAAGATATGCAAGAGGCAAAGAAATCTATGAAAGAAAAAGGTATTAAAGCTGAAGATGTTAAGAATTTACTTCCTATTGAAGAAATACATGGTCTTAATTTACCACATATTGAAGAAACACATGGTCTTGATAACCCGACACAGGTAGTAAAGGTAAATTCTCTCTATAGATATGATATAGTTGAAATCCCGTCTATTAAGTTTCCTAGCCAATGTTTGGATGAATTTGATGACTTTATGGCTAGACAAGAAAACTTCAATGCTTATGTTGGTAGTGAATTAAAGAGTAATGCTTACATGATTGGATGCTTGAGTGATTATATGGCTAGAGTTAAAGGTGAACTTAAACTCGTTAGTAAATATGCTTCTATGGTTACCACTCAAGCAGAACAAGTACTTAAAGCTCAAAGTGATTTGCTCGATGAATTAAATAATAAACATGATTTTGCTGTTAGAGTGGCTACTAGAACTGGGAACCTTTTTATCCAGAAGGCCACCCTAAGAGAATTGAGCAAGATTTTGATAGAAATAATTTAGATGCACCTAGTTCTTCTAAAAGGAAGAAAAAGAAAAATGATAGGACTTTGCATGCTTCTAGTTAACCTGTCGTAGACACACTTGAGAATCCCAATGATATTTCTATTTCTGATGATGAAACACAATCAGGTGATGAACATGAACCTAGTGATAATGTTAATGATAATGTTCATGTTGATGCTCAACCTAGCAATAATAATGATGTAGAGATTGAACCTGCTGTTGATCTTGGTAACCCACAATCAAAGAATCAACGTTATGATAAGAGAGACTTTGTTGCTAGGAAGCATGGTAAAGAAAGAGAACCATGAGTTCAGAAACCCATGCCTTTTCCTCCTAAGCCATCCAAGAAAAAGGATGATGAGGATTTTGAGCGCTTCGCTGAAATGATTAGACATATCTTCTTAGGTATGCGCTTAACTGATATGCTTAAAGTAAACCCTTATGCTAAGTACATGAAAGATATTATTACAAATAAAAGAATTATACCATAAGCTGCAATTTCCACCATGCTTGCTAATTATACTTTTAAGGGTGAAATATCAAAGAAACTTGGACATCCAGGAGTACCAACTATACCATGCTCCATTAAAAGAAACTATGTTAAAACTGCTTTATGTGACCTTGGAGTCGGTGTTACTGTTATGCCTCTCTCTTTATATCATAGACTTGAATTGAATAAGTTGACACCTACTGAAATATCTTTGCAAATGGCTGATAAATCAACTGCTATACCTGTCAGTATTTGTGATGATGTGCCTGTTGTGGTTGCAAATATCACTATCTTAACGGACTTTGTTATTCTTGATATTCCCGAGGACGGTAGTATGTCGATTATCCTTAGTAGACCCATTTTGAATACTGTAGGGGCTGTTATTGATTGCAACAAAGGCAATGTCACTTTTCATATTAATGGCAATGAGTATACGATACACTTTCCGAGGAAACAACCTCAAGTTCACAGTATCAATTCTATTGGAAAAATTCCAACTATCATTATTGGAGGTTTTGAATTTCCTCTTCCTACTGTCAAGAAGAATTATGATAGTCTTATTATTTGGGGATGTTCATATCCCTTTGAGGTAACCTAGTGTTATTTGAAATTTCTCCGGTTCCATGTTATTCGGAATGAGTTTGTTAACAAGACTTGATCAACCTTGTTAGTGGATTCCTTTTGATGAGCATGAGATGGATGAAACTAGAAGGCACAACCTTTTGTACCCTCCTTCTACTTTCTGTTATTTAGATTAAATAAAGTAAAAATAGTATTTTTCCGTCTGTTTTCTGAATTATCCATGCAATAAAAAAATATCCCGAAAATAAAAGTTCTCCAAATGCCCTGCAAATTTAATATGAATTTTTCTGGAATATTTGAGAATATCTGGCACTGAGAACACAGCAGGGGGAGCTGGCACCTGGCCACGAGGGTCCAGGGCGCGCCCACCCCTATAAGGCGCGCCCCCTGCCTCGTGGACCCACGGTGGCCCCTCTCCACTTATTCCTGCACCCACACACTTCTTCTTCCTCCCAAAAAAATCACCATCCAGCTCAAGCACGAGGTCTAGCTCACTTTGCTGCGATTTTCGATCTCCTTGCTCAAAGCTCCATTCACAAAACTGCTTTGGGAGATTGTTCCTTGGTATGTGACTCCTTCAATGGTCCAATTAGTTTTTGTTCTAGTGCTTTATTCATTGCAATTTTTTGCTGCCTAGGTGAGCCTGTTCTTGAGCTTGCATGTCAAACTTATGAGGTCCCAAGTAATTCTAATGCATGATATAGGCTCTAGGCACTTGAGGGAGTAGTTGCTGTCAATTTTGTTGAGTTTGATTCACTTTTCTTTTGAGTTACTAAAAAATTCAGAAATTTTCAGAAAAAGATGAAGAGATTGTTCTTGAGGGGCTGTTCTAGCCAAGGCTCTAAGGATAAACAAGCTAAGGAGAAGGAAAAGGCCAAGTACAATCTTCCTCGTGTGGCGGAAGTACGGCCATGTGAATGGCCTTGTGATGATTTCTTGAGAGCAGCCGAGATTTATGAAGACTTTTATTCTTTGGATGATAATGCTGGCTTCACCGACCTGCTCCACGACCAGGCTAAACAGCCATTACCTTGTCTTGCCGACGGCCGTTTACGCGTACCGGGGCCAGACATCAGCCCTAGAGCCCAAGCCGGAACCTCCACTTGACCATTATTGTCCATCATCTTATCAGTGGGATCCGGAGGAGATCGCCAGCCAGTGGCAATATGATGACACTCCTCAGTACACCAGAGAGAGTAGCCACGACCCATGGCCATAGACCAACTTAGGCCAAAAGCCTAAGCTTGGGGGAGTACGTATTTCTCACCGACATTACATTCATGTTCACACACTCATTCTAGTTGTCGGTGCTCATACTTTTTCATTGTACTATCCATGCTAGTTTAACATCTTTTTCTAGCTTTCTTCTTGTGTGTTTGATAAACCTTAAGAAAAACCAAAAAAATTAGTTAGTTTAATTTCCATGATTGTAGTAGTAATTAAAAGAAAACCCAAAAAGATTTCTCGTTCTTCTTTTGCTTGTTGGGAGCTTTCCCGTGTAAATAGTTTTATTTCTTTTCTTTCCTTTGGGGGTCGAGAGGAGAAGACCATAATGAAAATGTTTAGTGGCTCCATTATGCATGATTGTTGATTTAACCAAGAGCCCATATTACCTTGTCTTCTCCCTTGAATTGAATGCTTGCAGATTCCAGCTTAGTCCAATGCACGTGCACTATTATTATTATACACATCGTTCGGTTGTGCAAGTGAAAGGCAATAATGAAGATGTATGATGGACTGATTGAGATGAGAGAAGCTGGTATGAACTCTACTCTCTTATTTTTGTAAATATGATCAGTTCATCGTTCCTGATTCCGCCTATTATGAAGAAACATGTTTGCAATGACAATTAGAGATTATAGTTCCTTATGCCATGCTTAATTAGCCAGGAGCTTATAATGGTTTACCTTACGTGCCAACATGCTATTAAAATGGTTGTGATGTGGTATGATAGGGTGGTATCCTCCTTTGAATGATTCGAGTGACTTGACTTGGCACATGTTCACGGATGTACTTGAAACAAAATCAACATAGCCTTCACGATATTTATGTTCATGGTGGATTAAATCCTACTCATACTTGCACTCAGTGTTGATTAATTTTAATGCATGTTCATGATTGTTGTCGCTCTCTCAGTTGGCCGCTTCCCAGTCTCTTGCTAACCTTCACCTATACTAAGCGGGAATACTGCTTGTGCATCCAAACTCCATAAACCCCGAAATTATTCCATATGAGTCCACCATACCTTCCTATATGCGGTATTTACCTGCCATTCCATGTAAATTTGTATGTGCCAAACTCCAAACCTTCAAATGAAATTCTGTTTTGTATGCTCGAGCAGCTCATGTATCAACTAGGAATGTCTATATCTTCCATGCTAGGTGGGTTATTCTCAAGGGGAGTGGACTCTGCTCCTCATTCACGAGAAAATGGCTGGTAACCGGGATGCCTAGTCCCATGCTCAAATCAAATCAAAATAATTACAAACAAAACTCCCCCAGGATTGTTGCTAGTTGGACGCACCCGTTGTTCTGGGCAAGCCATGGATTGATGCTTGTTGGTGGTGGGGGAGTATAAACTTTACCATTCTGTTTGGGAACCGCCTATAATATGTGTAGCATGGAAGATATCGAGATCTCATAGTTGTTATGTTGATAGTGAAAGTATATCGCTGAAAATGTTATTCATCTCTATTTCAAAATCGAGCTCTGGCACCTCTACAAATCCCTGCTTCCCTCTGCGAAGGGCCTATCTATTTACTTTTATGTTGAGTCATCACCCTCTTATTAAAAAGCACCCGCTGGAGAGTACCGATGTCATTTGCATGCATTACTATTAGTTTATATTGGGTATGACTATGACTGGCTCTCTTTTATCATGAATTACAATGTTTAGTCAGTCCTTGATCTTTAAAGGTGCTCTGCATTTATGTTTTGTGGTCTCAGATAGGGCTAGCGAGATACCATCTTGTTATATCATATTATGATTGTTTTGAGAAAGTGTTGTCATCCGAGTTTTATTATTATTGCTCGCTAGTTGATTATGCATTGATATGAGTAAACATGAGACGTAAGTGTTATTGTGAATATGGTTAGTTCATAATCTTTGCTGAAAGCTTGAATGCTGGCTTTACATATTTGCAACAACAAGAGCAAACAGAGTTTGTAAAAGTTTTTCTTTATCACTTTCAGTTTGTCAACTGAATTGCTTGAGGACAAGCAAAGGTTTAAGCTTGGGGGAGTTGATACGTCTCTGTTGTATCTACTTTTCCAAACACTTTTGCCCTTGTTTTGGACCCTAACTTGCATGATTTGAATGGAACTAACCCGGACTGACGCTGTTTTTCAGCAGAACTGCCATGGTGTTATTTTTGTGCAGAAATAGAAGTTCTCGGAATGACCTGAAAAACCATGGAGCAACTTTTCAGAATTAACAAAAAAGTACTGGCGAAAGAATCAGCGTCAGGGGGGCCACACCCTGTCCACGAGGGTGGGGGGCGCACCCCCTCCCCTAGGGCGCGCCCCCCTGCCTCATGGGCCCCCCGGACGTCCACCGACCTCAACTCCAACTCCATATATTTGCTTTCACAAAGAGAAAAATCAGAGAGAAAGTTTCATCGCGTTTTATGATACGGAGCTGCCGCCAAGCCCTAATCTCTCTCGGGAGGGCTGATCTAGAGTCCGTTCGGGGCTCCGGAGAGGGGGATTTGTCGCCATCGTCATAATCAACCATCCTCCATCACCAATTTCATGATGCTCACCGTCGTGCGTGAGTAATTCCATCGTGGACTTGCTGGACGGTGATGGGTTGGATGAGATTTACCATGTAATCAAGTTAGTTTTGTTACAGTTTGATCCCTAGTATCTACTATGTTTTGAGATTGATGTTGCTATGACTTTGCTATGCTTAATGCTTGTCACTAGGGCCGAGTGCCATGATTTCAGATCTGAACCTATTATGTTTTCATGAATATATGTGAGTTCTTGATCCTATCTTGCAAGTCTATAGTGACTGAGGGAGTTCTGGACTAGGGGGTGTCCGGACAGCCGGACTATCATCGTCCGCCGGACTCCAAGACTACGAAGATACAAGATTTGAAGACTCCGTCCCGTGTCCGGGTGGGACTTTCCTTGGCGTGGAAGGCAAGCTTGGCGATACGGATATGTAGATCTCCTACCATTGTAACCGACTCTGTGTAACCCTAGCCTCCTTCGGTGTCTATATAAACCGGAGGGCTTTAGTCCGTAGGACACAACATACATTACAACAATCATACCATAGGCTAGCTTTAGGGTTTAGCCTCCTTGATCTCGTGGTAGATCCACTCTTGTACTACCCATATCATCAATATTAATCAAGCAGGACGTAGGGTTTTACCTCCATGGAGAGGGCCCGAACCTGGGTAAAACATCGTGTCCCTCGTCTCCTGTTACCATCCGCCTAGACGCACAGCTCGGTACCCCCTACCCAAGATCCGCCGGTTTTGACACCGACATTGGTGCTTTCATTGAGAGTTCCTCTGTGTCATCACCGATAGGCTCGATGGCATCTTCAACCAACAACGCTGTCCAGGGTGAGACTTTTCTCCCCAGACAGATCTTCGTATTCGGCGGCTTCGCACTGCGGGCTAAATCGCTTGGCCATCTGGAGCAGATCGAAAGCTACGCCCCTGGCCGTCAAGTCAGATTCGGAAGTCTAAACTTCACGACCGACGTCCACGGAGACTTGATCTTCGACGGGCTCGAGCCACAGCCAAGCGCGCCGCACTGTTACGGGGGGCACGATCTAGCTCTACCGCTGAACAGTGCCTTGGTGGCCGCACACGAATCCGCCTCGGCCTTTAGTCCGGAGCCGATCGCCCAGATCGAGGATCGGTGGATGGACAGCGCCTCGGGGGCTTCAACTTCCACGGTGATGGAGCCGAACGCTAATCTTGTCCCCCGCGGAACTCGTGATTCCGAAGTGTCGGACTCCTTCCCGGACTCCGAACCTCCCACGCCCCCACTAATCGATCCGGATTGGGCGCCGGTTATGGAATTCACCGCCGCGGACATCTTTCAACAGTTGCCCTTTGGCGACATCCTAAATTCGCTAAAGCATCTCTCGTTAACGGGAGAGTCCTGGCCGGACTATGGCCAGGATGGTTGGGATACGGACGACGAAGAAATTCAGAGCCCACCCACCACCCACTTTGTAGCCACTATCGATGATCTAACCGACATGCTAGACTACGACTCCGAAGACATCAACGCTATGGATGACGATGCCAGAGACGAACAGGAACCAGCGCCTACAGGGCACTGGAAGAGCACCTTGTCATATGACATATACATGGTGGACACCCCAAAAGACGGGGATGGCGAAGAAACAGCGGAGGCAGATTCTTTAAAGAAACAGCCCAAGCACCGGCGTCAGCGGCGCCGCTCTAAATCCTGCCACAGCAAGAATGGAGATTCCGGCACAGGAGATAATAATACCCCAAAAAGTGCCGAAGACAACCCCCTCCAGCAGGACTCAGCACAGGAGGATGCAGAAGCAAGCCCTCACGAGAGGGCGGCAGACGAAGAGGTTGAGGATTATAACTATATGCCTCCCTCCGAAGACGAGGCAAGCCTCAACGACGATGAATTTGTCGTGCCCGAGGATCCCGTCGAACAAGAGCGTTTTAAACGCAGGCTTATCGCCACGGCAAATAGCCTAAAGAAAAAGCAGCAGCAGCTTCAAGATGATCAAGATCTGCTGGCCGATCGATGGACCGAGGTCCTCGCGGCCGAAGAGTATAAACTCGAACGCCCCTCCAAAAGCTACCCAAGATGCAAGCTGCTCCCCCGATTAGAGGAGGAAGCATACATACCTCCATCACCAGCGCACGATACGGCTGACCGACCACCCCGTGGTCGTGACAGAGAGGCATCCAGCCCCCCAACCAAGACCGTACCCCGGCATCGCTCCAAAAGTACGAAGCCAAGAGGGAATGCGCCGGACTTGCGAGATATATTGGAGGACAAAGCAAGGCAATCCAGATCCATCTACGGATCACGGGGGCGCCCCACGACCCATGACGAATACCGTCGCGCCGGATACAATAACCTCGGCCGGGCCGAACACAGCAGACAACGCTCTCTCGAGCTGCGTCGTGATATTGCTCAATACAGAGGCGCCGCACACCCGCTATGCTTCACTAACGAAGTAATGGATCACCAAATCCCTGAAGGGTTTAAACCCGTAAACATTGAATCCTACGATGGCACAACAGACCCCGCAGTTTGGATCGAAGATTATCTTCTCCACATCCATATGGCCCGCGGCGACGATCTCCACGCCATCAAGTATCTCCCACTCAAACTTAAAGGACCAGCTCGGCATTGGCTTAACAGCTTGCCCGCAGAGTCAATTGGGTGTCGGGAAGACCTGGAAGCCGCATTCCTCGACAACTTCCAGGGCACGTATGTGCGACCACCAGACGCCGATGACCTAAGCCACATCATTCAGCAGCCAGACGAATCGGCCAGACAATTCTGGACACGGTTCTTGACAAAGAAAAATCAAATCATCGACTGTCCGGATGCAGAGGCCCTTGCAGCCTTCAAACATAACATCCGCGACGAATGGCTAGCCCGGCACCTGGGACAGGAAAAGCCGAAATCCATGGCAGCCCTCACATCATTAATGACCCGCTTTTGTGCGGGAGAGGATAGCTGGCTAGCTCGCAGCAACAATCTCCGTAAAAATTCTGGCAGTCCGGATACCAAGGACAATAACGGCAGGTCACGTCGAAACAAAAACAAATGTCGCATCAACGGCGACGATAAGGAGGATACGGCGGTCAACGCCAGATTCCGAGGCTCTAAACCCGGTCAACGGAAGAAGCCATTCAAAAGAACCACTCCGGGTCCGTCCAATTTGGACCGAATACTCGACCGCTTATGCCAGATACATGGCACCCCTGAAAAGCCAGCTAATCACACCAATAGAGATTGCTGGGTGTTCAAGCAGGCAGGTAAGTTAATTGCCGAAAACAATGACAAGGGGCTAAACAGCGACGACGAGGAGGAGACCCGACCGCCGAACAATAGAGGACAGAAGGGTTTTCCCCCACAAGTGCGGACGGTGAATATGATTTACGCAACCCATATACCCAAGAGGGAGAGGAAGCACGCACTAAGGGACGTCTATGCGATGGAGCCAGTCGCCCCGAAGTTCAATCCATGGTCCTCTTGTCCGATCACTTTCGATCGAAGAGACCATCCGACCAGCATACGCCATGGCGGATTCGCCGCATTGGTTTTAGACCCAATCGTCGATGGATTTCACCTCACGAGAGTCCTGATGGACGGCGGTAGTAGCCTGAACCTGCTTTATCAGGATACAGTGCGCAAGATGGGCATAGACCCCTCAAGGATTAAACCTACAAAGACAACCTTTAAGGGTGTCATACCAGGTGTGGAAGCCAACTGTACAGGCTCAGTCACACTGGAAGTGGTCTTCGGATCCCCGGACAATTTCCGGAGCGAGGAGTTAATCATCGACATAGTCCCGTTTCGCAGCGGCTATCACGCTCTGCTCGGACGAACCGCGTTTGCAAAATTCAACGCGGTGCCGCATTATGCATACCTCAAGCTCAAGATGCCAGGTCCTCGTGGAGTCATCACGGTCAATGGGAATACGGAACGCTCCCTCCGAACGGAGGAACATACAGCGGCTCTCGCGGCAGAAGTACAGAGCAGCCTTTTCAGGCAATTCTCGAGTCCGGCTGTTAAACGGCCGGATACAGCAAAACGCGCCCGAAGCAATACCAACCAAGACCACCTGGCGCGATCAGAGCACGCGTAGCAATGCGGACCCAAGCCCTGCTCGCGCGTGATTGCAAGAATAACCCTCCGCGTACATCTTTACGCTTTGGAGATACCATGGGCGCAGGGGAAGGGGCACGATCGCAATGGACCCAGAGTGCGGTTCGACCACACCAGGGGATCGCAAGTGCGCCCCTCCTTTTCTTTTATTATTATTTCCTTCTTTGTGTACACAGGACTCCCTTAACCAGAGGCCCTGTCCGGCGGTGAACCTGCCGAACTCATGATGCAACAACCAGGGAAGAAAGAAGGCTGCGACGAACACTCAGGCGGTCTCAATTACGAGCATTAAATTCGATTATATACACCAATTCTGCAGCTCAACCCTAGAGGGGGACATGTTTAATTAGTCCAAATCCCTTGCTTATCGCACTATTTGTATCAGTCCGCACTCATAGCAGACTTTCTTTCATAAATAATGCAGCACCTTTTTTACTACAATTACATTACCTTATATATATATATATATGTTCATTACATGACATCTTGCACCCGTATACTTTGGTACGGCCTAATACACCAGGGGCTTAGGTTCCCCACACTATGGTGCGATAAGTCCGAACACTTTCATAAGTGCGGCACCCCGAACTTATAGCATTATATGAATCGGCTCCGAATCATGTCTTGGGTTAATAGTTGGGTTTGCCCGGCTCCCACGTTTTGGTGCCTTACGTTCCATTCTGTCGGCTAAGGTGGCACTGGGAGAACCACTGCGATTGCGCCCCGGTTGAGCCGGGCGAGCGCCTCAGTGGAGAAAGCTAAAACTGACTGGCATGATAAGGCGAGAGACTGGTCACTGTTCGAGAGGTTTTTTCGGGTCCTTAAAGACTCACGCCGCTTCGAGCGAAGTTCCGGACAATGTCCGACGAAGGCGTGAATAGCGCCCCGGATTTAGCCTTCCGAATAGCAGGGGCTTCGCCGAAATTTAAAATTATAGAATTCTATGGCTAAGTGAGAGTGTTCAAGCACTATAAGTCCGGTCGCCTTGTTCGTTGTGTTGAGCGCCTCCCTAGATGGACCCAAAAATGGGAACAAGAGTGCTCAAGTTTATCCCGAACACCCCAGCACTCGTGGCTCGGGGGCTGAAGCCAACGACTTGCCATCTCTCAGATTTTATAAACGGCCGCACAGAAGGTAATATTTTAAATTAAAACAAGAGTTGCTCATGGCGCATATGAATGAAGTTTTCAGCGCACAGGATAATGCATAGCGAGTTTACTCAAAGATTACATTTCTGGGGCACTCATCCGCAATATCGCGGGCTCCCTTCAGGACAGTTTTATAATACATTTCAGGCATGCAATACTCCTTGCCCAGTGGCGGTGGGTCCGTGAGAAGCTTCTCCGCATCCAACCTGCCCCAATGCACCTTTGTGCGGGCAAGGGCCCGACGAGCAACTTCAATACAGGCGGAGCGCTTGATGACCTCCACCCAGGGGCACACATCCACCAGCCGCCGCACGAGGCCGAAGTAGCTCCCAGGCATGGCCTGTCCAGGCCACAGCCGGACTATAAGGCCCTTCATGGCCTCCTCAGCTACCTTGTGGAGTTCGACCAGCTGCTTCAGTTGGTCGCTTGGGGGCACCGGATGGCCGGCCTCAGCGTACTGAGACCAGAAGACCTTCTCCGTCGAGTTCCCCTCCTCGCCACGATAGAATGCGGCGGCATCGGACGCACTACGCGGCAGATCTGCAAACGCCCCTGGAGAGCTTCGAATGCGGGTAAGTGTCAGGTAGTTTACATTAACATGCCTACTTTGCATGAAAAATGCCTTACCCGCCGCTATCTTCTTTACATCTTCAACCTCCTGAAGGGCCTTACGGGCCTCGGCCTTGGCGGACTTGGCACTTTCGAGATCCGAGGCATCCTCGGACTCTCGAGTCTTGGAGTCACGCTCCAAACTCTCATGCTTTTCCATGAGAGCCTGGAGCTCTTGCCGTACTTCCGCCACCCGTGCCTCCTGCTTTTCTCGCTCTGCCCGTTCCGCGGCCGCACTGCGTTCGGCCGCGGACACAGCCTCCTTCAGGGCTGCCACCTCGTTCGTGGCCCCTGCAATACCCATATTATCCTTGTTAATTTTATTGCAACCAAAATCCTTTTCTGTAAGGTAACTATTCAAAGTGGTGTTACTCACCTTCTTTGTCCTTGAGCTGCTTCTTGGCATGGCCGAGCTCCTGCTCGGACCACTCGAGATCCTACTTCAGCACACTGACCTCCGCAGTCAGTGCGGCAGAGGTCAGCAGCGCAGCCTGCAAACCCATATTGACATATTTTAAGCAACCATGTGTATATCTTGTTAGATCCTCAGTCCGGCTTTTCTTTCCGAACACCGAACTAAGCATTAGGGGCTACTGTCTATGCGGTATTACATTACATAATTTTAACTTCTTACCTCAAAGCCTGTTAGAAGGCTGCTGCAGGCTTCGGTCAGCCCGCTCTTGGCGAGCTGAACCTTCTGAATCACCGCACTCATGATGGTGCGGTGTTCTTCCTCGATGGAAGCACCTTTAAGTGCCTCCAACAAGTTATCTGGCGCCTCCGGTTGGACGGAGGCCGCCGCCGTCACGGTCTTGCCCTTCTTTCGAGGGGGCCGCCTGCCGGACTCTGGAACCACTACGGGTTCCGATGTAGAGACCGGCGCAAAGTCCGGGAGGCTGCCTGACGGCGCCTCCGGAGCCTCCTCCTGATGGGTCCCTCTCTGGGATCCCACCTCGGCGTCCTCGTCGGCACGGGGGGTAGAGGCAGTCGGAAGTGAATCCACATCTGACGGGGCCAACGACCCGCTCGATGAAGCGGGGAGATCATCATCGGCCGGACTACGGACAGAATGCGGCATTAGAAGGACATTACACGACATGAAAGAAATTGCATATCAGGGATCCGGATACTAACGATCTTGCCGGACGCCTGGCCCTTGAAGGCCACTCCTCCTCGCCAACGATGGTGTTGGCGAAACTGTCCGGGGGAATAGATCTCCCCCTCTTGGACCCTTCGGCCTCCCCTATTGGGGAAGCCTTCCTCTTATTCTCTCCCTCCTCCGGGAGAGAGTCCTCTTCCTCCTCGTCGTCTTCGGGGGAGGAGTCCGCCTCGTCGTCGGACGCCTGATTACGGGAACTCTTTCGAGTCCCCGCGGCCACCTTCTTGGCCTTCTTCTCCGGCACCACGTGCGGTGCCGGAACTAGCAGCCCTGCTAAACGGGCGTCCACTGGGTCTTCTGGCATGGGAGCCGGGCTGATGAGCTGCTTGGCCTTCTCCATCCATTCCTGTCAAAGGAAAAGAGAGATTGAAACCCTCTTAGAATCAGTTTAATTACCACAAGTGTCCCGTAACGGGGTTGAATCACTTACCTCGTCAGTCGGATGCTGCGAGTGAAATCCGCCATCTTCCGTCGCGGATGCAGGGGCTTCGGCGCCCTTAAACAGAGCCCGCTTAGCGCCTGGTGCTGTTCCGGATTGAACTCCCACAGATTGAATGCCAGTTCTTGGCATGGGAGAATCCGGCGGATGAGCATGACTTGGACCACGTCAACGAGCCTGAGCTTATTGCTCACCAGCTTCTGGATGCAGGCTCGGAGTCCCGTCAGCTCCTTCGGATTTCCCCACAGCAAGCCCTTCTCTTTCCAGGAGGTGAGCTGCGTGGGGACGCCAGATCTAAACTCGGGGGCCGCCGCCCATGTGGGCTTGCGCGGCTCGGTGATGTAGAACCACCCCAATTGCCACCCCATGATGGAGTCCACGAAGGCCCCTTCGAGCCAAAGGACGTTGGGCAACTTACCCAACATGGCGCCTCTGCATTCCGCTTGCGTGCCCTTCACAACCTTCGGTTTGACGTTGAAGGTCTTGAGCCACAGGCTGAAGTGGGGCCGGATGCAGAGGAAGGCCTCGCACACGACGATAAACGCCGAGATGTTGAGGATGAAGTTCGGCCCCAGATCGTGGAAATCCAGGACGTAGTAAAACATGAGCCCCCGGACGAATGGGTGGAGTGGAAAGCCCAGTCCGCGGTGGAAGTGGGGAAGGAAGACGACCCTCTCATGGGGCCCAGGGGTAGGGATGAGCTGCCCCTCGTCGGGCAGCCGATGCGCGATATCGCCAGAAAGGTATCCGGCGCTGCGCAGCTTGGTGATGTGCTCCTCCTTAACGGTGGAGGCCAACCATTTGCCCCCCGCTCCGGACATATTCGGAGAAGGTCGGGGCGAGATGCGCGAGCTTGGGCGTTGGAGCTTGAGTGCGCGGAGATGGATAAGCAAAGGAGGAAGAAGGCGTAGGTGAGAAGGTAAATCCTTATCCCTTATATATAGGCGGACGAAAACTATGCGTCCCCCACCGGCCTGGTAAAACTCGCTTATCTCCCAAGCGCCACCATCAATGGCGCGGTTGGGTTACCCACGTCCGTATTGATGCGAATCCCAGAATAAGGGGAACACGATCTCTGCTTCGACAAGACGTGCCAAGGAAACCGCTTCGCTAAACGTGCTGAGGTGGTATAATAAAAAACGATTCAAACAAAGGCTTGGTAGCGGTGTGATGTCACGCCGCATAATACGTCAGCAGATTGGACTGGTGTATATTTTATTCTCTCTACGATGGAATGTGGAATTTATTTTGCAGAGCCGGACACTATCCTGGTGTTCATGATCTTCTCTGGATTATTCAAGGGAGGAACCCGCCTTGCAATGCCGAACATTATGCGCGCCGGACTTATCGTCATTGAAGCCTGGTTCAGGGGCTACTGAGGGAGTCCTAGACTAGGGGGTGTCCGGACAGCCGGACTATCATCGTCCGCCGGACTCCAAGACTACGAAGATACAAGATTGAAGACTCCGTCCCGTGTCCGGATGGGACTTTCCTTGGCGTGGAAGGCAAGCTTGGCGATACGGATATGTAGATATCCTACCATTGTAACCGACTCTGTGTAACCCTAGCCTCCTCCGGTGTCTATATAAACCGGAGGGCTTTAGTCCGTAGGACACAACATATAGTACAACAATCATACCATAGGCTAGCTTTAGGGTTTAGCCTCCTTGATCTCGTGGTAGATCCACTCTTGTACTACCCATATCATTAATATTAATTAAGCAGGACGTAGGGTTTTACCTCCATCGAGAGGGCCCGAACCTGGGTAAAACATCGTGTCCCTCGTCTCCTGTTACCATCCGCCTAGACGCACAGTTCGGGACCCCCTACCCGAGATCCGCCGGTTTTGACACCGACAGTGACCTATTATGTGTTATGATCCGACAACCCTGAAGTGACAATAATCGGGATACTTCTCGGTGATGACCGTAGTTTGAGGAGTTCATGTATTCTCTATGTGTCAATGTTTTGGTCTGGTACTCTATTAAAAGGAGGCCTTAATATCCCTTAGTTTCCACTAGGACCCCGCTGCCACGGGAGGGTAGGACAAAAGATGTCATGCAAGTTCTTTTCCATAAGCATGTATGACTATATTCGGAATACATGCCTACATTACATTGATGAACTGGAGCTAGTTATGTGTCACCCTATGTTATAACTATTACATGAGGAATCACATTCGGCATAATTATCCATCACTGATCCAATGCCTATGAGCTTTTCACATATTGTGCTTTGCTTATTTACTTTACCGTTACTACTGTTACAATTACTACAAAACTGCTATCGTTACATTTGCCACTGTTACCGTTACTTCCATACTACTTTGCTACTAAATACTTTGTTGCAGATACTAAGTTATCCAGGTGTGGTCAAATTGACAACTCAACTGCTAATACTTAAGAATATTCTTTGGCTCCCCTTCTGTCGAATCAATAAATTTGAATACTCTACCCTCAAAAACTGTTGCGATCCCCTATACTTGTGGGTTATCACTTTGTCTTCGACTTCCATCGTTGCAGTAATTTTCTTCAGACAACGATACCGAACCAAAAGCTTTGCTTCAACAGTAAATTTTTGAGGGGTTAATTCCTTCACATCAGTCTTCTCGACTATATGACTTCAACAAATATAGCTTTTTCTTCTCTACAACATATATATTCCTTGGCTGAAGTTCACTACTGCAGGATGCTGCTAACGCGACACTACCATCAGAGACCCTTCGATGAAACTATGTGCGATGCAATAATCACAAACCGTGGTGTAAAAAACAGTCAAAAAAGATGCAAAACATTTGCGATGGCGGATGCATCAAACACGGTTCATAATTTAGTTGCGTGTGGGATGTGGGGCATACGGTTCATTTCAATGAAGTGTTTGCGATGAGGCGGAACAAAAGAAACGGGCACCAGATGAAGGTGTGTGCGATATACAGCATACGGTTCAGTTGGACGAACTGTTTGTTATTAGGCAACACAAAAGAAACGGTCAGCCAGATCAAGGTGTGTGCGATATACGGCATGCGGTTCACTCGGATGAACTGTTTGCGTTGAGAAAATAGAACAGAAACGGTTCAATATAACAAGATGTGTGTGAAACGCGGTAAACAGGTCTGTAATCAGAAATGTGTGCGAAGACCGATAATAACACAGACGATTGCTGCTAATAAGACGTGTGTGTTGTGCGATGGGTTGCATACATAACAACAACATATATATACACACACACTTATAAGGACATGGTTGCATAACCAAATTAAACATCCACTTACATAGGTGGCTACTACAACCATGGCATTTGCACACACCAAAGTAAACTATCACATGCATAATTACATAGGTGGCTACTACACACATGACATTTCCACACACCAAAGTAAACTATATATTACATGCATGATTAACTAGGATAAACGATCATCTGATCATCATCTACTTCTTGTGATGCTTGCTCTACTTGTGGCTCGATTCGGCCTCGTCAATTTGGGTAACGAGGAACTTCCTCATGTCAATGATCCGCATGTGCATAACGTAGCATGTGTACACGTTGTTGGCCGCGAACCTGAGGTGAGGTTCATCCAGTTGCCGCATCCAGGCCCCATGCCAGGATACGGGACGTGTTCTACTGGCATCCTACTTCATCTTTTTGTAGTATGGGTCGATGATGGCCGAGCGAGTTCAACCAGAGAGTCCTTCTTCGTGCTGCCCCAGACCCTGTAGTGCTCACGGATTTCGACAAGGTTCTCGCAGGCCAAGCCCGTAACTCTAAGCACTTTTACATCGTCGGTGGTTTCCATCGAACTTCTAGTCGGTGCTCTTGACAAACCTGGTGGAACGGTCGCAAAGCTTTGTGGCCATGCAGTAGTGGTAGATGAGGACATGATGGCGCACGCACAATTGGGTGGTGGCAACCTTCTGATCTATGTTGGGACGACCGGCGGTGTACTGGATGTCGATGCCGACCACCTTGTACTTGTCTCGAGCAAGCAACTACTCAACGGTGTTGATGTAATCGTCCACCACGTCTGGGTCGATGGTGTACACCACCGAGAGATCCCTCTCCCTCGCGTGGGTCTCCACTTTATGCTCGCCGAATTCCATTGGAGCACCACCCGACATCCCCTCTCTATGTGTCGTTGTGGGTGTGCTTGTTGTGTTGTGGGGCGTGATCAGAAGGTTGAAGAGACTAAGGTTATAATGGCCGTGAGAATTAAAGGGGAAGCCGGACGGACTGGAATATCGGCATGCCCTCATGGCAGTTCTAATTTGCAGCGCATAACTCCATCGTGCCGCACGTAACTGCATCGTGTGGCAACGTGCGCGGCACAACCACATACATATGGGGCCCCCGACGTGATCATGCGCAGGCCCAACTGCTGGCAAAGCGCACATGGAGGGACGTGAGCAGAGCGCTCTGCGGTCGCCTCAACGGCGAGCAACTATATATATATATGCATATAGCAGTTGAACACGCAAGTAAAAGCTATCCACAAGCCGAGCGCGCCGACGAACGCGGGTAGAGCGCGCCGCGGTGCCTAACGGTGAGCACAGCGCGCTGCAGTGCCTAACGGCGAGCAGAGCTTGCCGAAGGACGCGAGCAGAGGCCAGCACAGTGATACGTGGCAAATAAGATCAACTGTGTGAGCGATGTCGGAGACATCAAGCACGAATTAGATTAGAGTTGCGTGTGCAATACGTGGCACATAGTTGATCCATCTGAGATGTTTGTGATGGGATAAGCCATGTGTGTCGTGGGCAAAAACTTGCTGGTATATAACCTTAAATTTAACCAACAAAATGTTAATGCATGTTACAAAAATTATATAACTGGAAACTATGTTCAACTACGAATCCAAAGATATAATCTTTGGCGACATGCATGCGTATTTTATTAGTTAAATCCTACTTATAAACCAGGACGGGGTATAGTAGGTAATTAAATCGCAAACATTTTTTTATTAACCTTATGTTTATGTGTCCTTTCGTCCTCCTCTCGCACGTCTTGTCACCCCGCTGCCGCAGACGGCTTCGAGCGCAAGCTTGAGCAGGGCGCGGGGGCGTTCTTTTGGCCAAACTGTGGTGAGCCCATTCCCGCGCAACCGTGTAGGTTCCCGCGCAAGCTTCCCACCCGACTTGGTGAAATCCCCCAAAATCCAAACGCTTACTAGCCTACTATATAAACCCTCATGGCCGGCGAGTCCAGTGTCGCATTTTCCTGCCCACCGTGTAGCTTAATTATCTCGTCTGCTTCTCCCACAATCGCTAATGGCACCGGTCCGTCGTTGTCGCTCAACCACTCCGCCGTCATCAGAGCACAGCTCCAGCTGGGAGGCTACACCACGGTCGCGGCGCAGTCCCCGGCATAGTGTAGTGCGTGTGGCGTCCCTTGTGGATGTGCGTGGAACACCCACAACATGCTCTGCCACCGCTGCCGTCGGCAGCTATTGCCGGCCGCCATTGCCACCACATCACTGTCAAAAGCCAGGCCCATCGCCCGCTCTGCCGCCACGACTCGAAGGAGGGAGGTTCCCGTCGTGGCCGCCACCCCACTGCCGGCCATCGTGGCCATCACCCGCTCCGCCACCACGGCCCAAAGGCGGGAGTTTGGTGGTCGTGGCCGTCAGCCCACCGTCGATCGTCGGGATCATCACCCGCTCCGCCGCCGCCGTCCGAAGGAGGGAGCCTGAGGTGGAGGCCCACACGTGTGTCAGCCACCTTGCGAGCTACATCGAGTTCCTGCGGGAGGAGGAGGAGCGCCTCATCGAGCACGCAAAGAGCCTTACCGCAGCCGTGGCCCGAGTGCCATTATTTCAGATCTCAACCTATTATGTTTTCATTAAGATATGAGTGTTCTTTATCCTATCTTGCAATTTATAGTCACCTACTATGTGTTATGATCCGGCAAACCCCAGAGTGACAATAGTCGGGACACTTCCCGGTGATGACTGTAGTTTGAGGAGTTCATGTATTCACTAAGTGCTAATGCTTTGGTCCGGTTCTTTACTAAAAGGAGGCCTTAATATCCCTTAATTTCCATTAGGACCCCGCTACCACGGGAGGGTAGGACAAAAGATGTCATGCAAGTTCTTTTCCATAAGCACGTATGACTATATTCGGAATACATGCCTACATTATATTGATGAATTGGAGCTAGTTCTGTGTCACCCTATGTTATTAGTATTGCATTATGAATGCCATCCGACATAATTATCCATAATTGATCCATTTCCTACAAGCTCGTTTCATATTGATCTTTGCTAAGTTACTTCTCCGGTGCCACTGTTACGATTGCTACAAAACTGCTACTGTTACTTTTGCCACCGTTACGTTACTTTCATACTACTTTGCCACTAAATACTTTGCCGCAGATATTAAGTCTTCCAAGTGTGGTTGAATTGACAACTCAGCTGCTAATACTTGAGAATATTCTTTGGCTCCCCTTGAGTCGAATCAATAAATTTGGGTTGAATACTCTACCCTCGAAAACTGCTGTGATCCCCTATACTTGTGGGTTATCAAGACCTTTTTCTGGCGCCGTTGCCGGGGAGCATAGATCTATTGTCTGAGTCACTTGGGATCTATATCTATTGATCACTATGAGGAACTTGAAATACAACAAAACTAAGATGTATCTCTCAACTACGAAGGGAGGTAAGGAACTGCCATCTAGCTCTGCACTTGATTCACCTTCTGTTTTGAGTAAACTTGCGACACCTACACCTACTATTGATTCTGATATGTCGCATGTTATTGATGATGCCACTTTTGTTATGCATGATGCTTATGATGATACTACTTCTCTGCTTGATAATAATGTGCCACTAGGTGAATTTCTTGATGAACAACTTGCTAGGGTTAGAGAGAATGAAATTACTGAAACTGATGATATCATTGAATATGATGATGAAGACTCTCCCCATAGATATGAATTGCCTGTTGTACCTAAGGGTTATGTTATGGATGAAGAAACTGCTAGATACTTCTTTGCTTGCAATGATAGATATGATCTAAAGAAACTGTTAGCTAAGCTGAAAGAAAAGTCTTTGAATGCTAGAATGAAATATGACCCTGCTTTTGCTACTTCACCTATTTGTGCTACTGATAAGGATTATGAATTCTTTGTCGATCCAGAGTTAATCACTCTGGTTGAATCTGATCCTTTCTATGGTTATGAATTTGAAACTCTTGTGGCACATCTTACTAAACTGAATGATATAGCCACCCTATTTACTCATGAGGAAAGAATTCGCTATTACTATATTATTAAACTGTTTCCTTTCTCGTTAAAGGGTGATGCTAAGATATGGTTTAATTTTCTTGCTCCTCGTTGTGTGCGTAGTCCCCAGGATATTTTCCTGCAAAATATTTTCCCGCTCATAAGAAACAAGCTGCCTTACGGAAAATATTTATCTTTGTGCAAATTGAAGAAGAGAGTCTCCCACAAGCTTGAGGGAGGCTTCTCCAATTACTTAATGCTTTGCCTGATCATCCTCCCAAGAAAAATGAAATACGTGATATATTTTATAATGGACTAACCGATGCTTCTAGAGAGCACTTGGATGGTTGTGCTGGTTATGTTTTCGGGGAAAGAACTGTTGAGCAAGCTGAATTGCTATTAAATAATATATTGAGTAATGATAATGATTGGACACTTCCTGGACCAACTCCTAAGATGCAACACCCCTGTGTAATGATGCTACAGTAACCCTTGGGGTTAAGTTAATCATTTTGCTAAACAAGTGCTTGGTCATCATTTACTCCTATCTCTTTCAAATTCCAGTTGAATTCAATTTCAAATTTTGAGTGAAATCCAAAATTGCTCAAACATGAAAACTAAAATGTTCATCCTGTGCCAAATAATCCATAAGAATCTATGGTGGTGAACCAACCTTTTTATAAAGTGATGAAATATCCTAAAAGTATTTAAAACAGTGGCTTAAGAAATTATTTAAATGCTTTTCAAATAAGAAATAATTGCAATCTATTTTATTGAAGTGTCAAATTAATTGTGGCAGGCCTAACTACTAATACAAATCTAGGGACCTAGACCATGTTTTGTAAAGTCTGAAGTAAAATTAAAATAATTAGAAAATATAAAGGTTTTAAAAGGAAAAGATAAATAAAAGAAAAGAAAAACAAAATCAAAAAAAGGAAAAGTGCCTCAGCCCCTGCACCCGTGGGCCTCGGCCCACCCGAGCAAGCCGGCCCACCTCCCCTCGCGCGGTCGAACCCCCCCTTCCTCACTGCTCCTCCGACCGGGGCGTGTCGCCGCCGGACCGGGCACGCTGCCCCATAGGCCACGATGCTAGCGAGGGGATAAAAGCGCCCCTCCGGCTCATCGAGTCCTTCCCCACCTACCTCCACCCACTCACCTCTCCATCTCGGTCTTTCACTCTCCCCTCGCCCTCTTCCCTCGCTTGCTCTCACCAATCCAGAGCAACCCCGACGCGGTCGCCGCCGTGACTCGATCATCCTCGTGGACACCGAGCCCCGATCGCTACTCCGTCGTGTTCAGCATCACCGTCGTCCACGGCGTCCTCCCCGAGCTCATCTTCCACCTACGACCTTCGTTGATCGCCGCTTCAATCCGCCACCGTGGAGCCCTTCCCGAGCTCGCTGCCACTCCTTACAGCATTGTTGTGAGCACCGCGTACCTCTCCTTATCTCTCCGTGCTTTTTCGTGGCCGTAGGCACCGTTCCCCAACGTGCCCGAGCCCGCTGCCGCACAAGCTCGTCACCGGCAAGCCTCCGGCAAGCAAATGACCACGCGCTCGTGCCGGTTAACTTCACCGCAATGTGTAGTTCCCCACTAGGTACTCCTTTTACTCCTGTGTGAGCTCTTGTGCTGATTCCGCCCATCACCAAAATCCGGCGGCCGCCGATGAGCTTGCTATCATCGTTACACACCATCCCCGGCCGCGCCACCACCACCGGTGGACGCGCCGCACTGAGGCCGATCCAACGCACCTAACCACGCGCGAAATGGTGGCCGGAGGACGAATCCCGACCACCTCCTGAGCCGCGCCGCCGTGAAACACACTCGCCGGCGTGATTCTGGCGAGTCGTCGGGCGCTGTCTGACATGGAGTCCACGTGGCACCGCCTGGGCCACTGACTGGTGAGCCCAGGGGCCCACTTTGACCTGTTGACTTGGGTCAACATGCTGACTGGGCAGTCCAGTGCCACTGACATGTGGGCCCTGCACTAACTAACATGTTTTATAAATAAATAAAATGTTAATTAATCTGTTAGTCAAATTAACCCACTGTTAGTCCCACAGAGGTTGACATGTGGGTCCCGCTGGACCCACGGGTCAGGTTTGACCTGGTTAGCCGACCTATTGACTGCTGACGTCACCCATACATCATGCTGATGTCATATTCCTTTTCTGTTAATTCTGTTAATTTAAATAAGTTCAAAAAACTACTAAAACTTTAGAAAATCATAGAAAATAAACCGTAGCTCGGATCGAAAAACTTTGTACATGAAAGTTGCTCAGAACGACGAGACGAATCTAGTCATGTCATCTATTTCCATGTCAGAACCCTCTACGTAGGTGAACCCATAAATTTTACCCCGTTTCCGGTAGATGAATAGTGCATATGAACCGGTTATTAAATCCAACTTCAATCCTAAAGTAACTAAATGACTTAGACATATCCTTAGGCAACCCTGCACTGCACGTTAGCATAACGTACTCTGTGTTGCATATGATTACTATTTATTTATCTGTTTCTTCCCCCTCTTCTCTCCGGTAGACGTCGAGACCGATGTTGTCCCTGTGATCGACTACGTCACCGACAACAACACTGACGACCCTGCCTTTGCCGCTGAGCAACCAGGCAAGCACCCCCCTTTGAACATTCTGATATCGCATATTCTCTTCTCTCTTATGCTTGCATTAGAAATTGTTGTTGCTACTGCTTTACCTATTCTGATGCATGGCCTGATCTTGTAACCTGCTATTGTTACCTACCTGTTTATCCTAAACTGCTTAGTATAGGCTGGTTAGAGACCCATTAGAGACCCCATGTTGACCCAACTGCCCCGCTGGATTATCAGAAGACCCATTCAACGGGATTGAAGACCAGGCCCCGGCACCGCACAACACTCCCCTTAATTGTACGACACCGCAGCATTACTATCGAGTACCGAGGGTGATACCTCGTTAGCACTTCTGATGCTAACTCTGTGGAGTAGTTACCCGGTCGTGGTCATCGAGGGTGATTCCTCCTTTTCCACTTCCGATAACGACGCTATCGTGCAACACCTGAAGTGTGAACCTCGAGGGTGATTTCCTCTTATGTTCACCTTGATGTTTACATCAGGTGGGAATCCAACGAGGGTGATGCCTCAGGTTCCTTTTTGATGTGGTAGCCACCCAGATTGCCTTTACATTACTATTGTTACTGATTAAAGTGGATAAAGACGGGTCGGCCCTGAGGGGTACCCGCGCGAGCATGTGATGCGAGTGATGTGGAGTTGGGTTGACCTGGAAGGTGCCTGCGAGATAGCTATGTGGCGTGACCGAGCATTCTTAGCCCTTATCGCAAGTCCTCGAGACGGGGCGACGGGGTCACATCGATTGTGAGCATCTGCTCGTTGCCGTGCGCTCCTATTCCACTATGATTTGGATATTTGATCTGAGGGGCCTTTGGCCTGATAGCACTAACCATCACGTGGGCATAGTATGGGCATTCTACGTTGTATGCATCAGCCGAAGCTTAATAGACGTCATGCGACTGAGGGGCGCGCGCCGGGTTGGACTGCGTAAGCACCTGCCTTTTTAAGGAGGTAGCTAGGTCTGCTCACCAGCCGCCCACGCAACATGCAGGAGTTCGTGAGGCGATGGCCCAAGACCCTTGGGGGCATAGGTTTAGTCCGGCGTGCTGACCTCTCTATTAGGCCTAGGTCGGGTTGCGGCATATCATTTGGCCGAGGCCGGGCATGATCCAGAAAAGTGTGTTTGGCCGGAGTTAATCGAGCATGGTGGGTAAGTTGGTGCACCCCTGCAGGGAAGAAAACATCTATCGGTAGCCTGTCCTACAATATCGGACACTCGGAGTTGTATCTCGATCGATACAACTAGAACTGGATACTTGAGATGAGAAATGGATAGTATGGCTCTGGGATTGCTTTCTCGCAGGGGGTCAAGGAAGGATCTCTAGGCGAGGTTGATGACACTACTACTACTTTACTTTATGCTAGCTTGGACTCTTCTAAAGCTGCAAGACCACTGAAAATGCTAAAGATGTTAGTCTTTTATAGGACTAGGCTCTCCCCTCTATTCTGGTATTTCTGCAGCCCAGTCCACATATACAACCTTCCTTTGATAATGTTGCATATGTAGTGTAGATCCTTGCTTGCTGAGTACTTCGGATGAGTACTCACGTTTGCTTTGCTTTCTTTTTCCCCCATATCCGTTTGATGCAACCAGATGACGGAGCCCCTGAGAACGCTGCCACCACCGACGACTACTACTACCCCGAGGGTGCCTACTACCACGTGATGGACGCCGACGACCAGGAGTAGTTAGGAGGCTCCCAGGCAGGAGGCCTTGCCTTTTCGATTGATATTGCTTTTGTGCTAGCCTTCTTAAGGCAGACTTGTTTAACTTATGTCTTTACTCAGATATTGTTACTTCTGCTGACTCGTTTGTATTCGAGCTTATGTATTCGAGCCCTTGAGGCCCTTTGTCGGATATCGGGTTCCGACAAAACCCTTAAGGTTCGAACTCTGGGGTGCGCACGAAGATCCTCTCCCTACCAATCCATGCCCCAAAACCTCATCGCAAATCTAGCTAGCACGATGAACAACACAAGGGACACGAGGAAGAACAGTACAGAGGAAGAACAACCTCGTGAGGGGTGTTCTTGAGCTGGTGCGGTGTTCTACTTGGGAAGGATTCGATCCCCTCCTACTGTGGTGGCTATCTCTATATATAGAGGCCCTGGCCCTCTTCCCAAATATTGAGCGGGAAGGGAGCCAACAACGGCCGTTTTGAAGGGGGACAGCTAATACAAGCTATCCTGACTAAAGGTGGTCTTCGACTGCCAAAGGCACTGGCGATGACGCTGTCTTGGGCTCCACGGTGACCTCCGTCCTGCCGCTCTGTTGGTCTTGGTCTAGTTACACCGGTATGGAAACCTTTATCTGATGCCTCGGTACGCCGCGCCTGCGCTTGCACCCTTTGCACCAAAGAGGAAACAAGGACGCCACGCAGGCTAGCGCCCGCCTGGTCTTGATCGTCATGGCTTGTGTCACGAGCACCTCGCGAGGTACTCCTTGCCTTGATCTCTCCGCCTCCTTGCGAGCCTGCACTACAAAAAAATACACTTCCGTGATGATACGTGTTTGTCACAGTAGGTCACGTTTTTTGTCATGCATGTACATCCATGACGATTTTATGATACAATCAAGATAGTCATACCTGTGCTGTCGTAGAAGTGTTACATGACATTACCAAAATTATCATCACGGAAGTGTCCACTTCCATGACGATAAATCGTGCGTCACAGAAGTGCTTTTGTCAAGGGTGACCGACACGTGGCATCCACCGTAATGGAACGCCGTTAAGCTATCGGGTCGGGTTTTGGATCCGATAACCCGTTAACAGCCCCGACCAATGGGGATTTTCCACGTGTAAAATCATCATTGGCTGGAGGAAACACGTGTCGGCTCATCATTGGACAGATGTCATCCACTCACTGGACAGAAGGCGCCTATGATATGTCGACATGTGGCACAACACAATAGTGGCCCATTCCTGTGAAAAGGCCGGCCCGTTTGACTTGGTCAAAAGCTGGCGGGCCGGCCCATGGAAAGCATGTTAACGTCCTGTTAGCATATAGCCCATTTACAACCCGCTAACCCAAGGCCCGTTACGCCCTACGCGAATTAGGCCCAGTAGCGTCATCTGGGCCATCCAATATGATTCCAGCCCGTTTTCACTTCTGGCCCATGTATGGCCCATGACGTCTTTCAGCCCATATAAGGCCCTTTGTAACTCTTGGCCCATTAGCGTCCCGTGCTGAAACCGGCCTGTAATGAACAGTGTATTACTTTACACCCATTAATGGCCCGCGGTGAAACTAGCCCGTAATGAACAGTGTAACACTTTATACCTATTAACGAGCCGTTATTCCATTGGGCCGTTTCCAGCCCAAGTTAACTTTCGGCCTTCTAAGGGCCCATTTATTCTTGGGCTCATTTGCAACATTCGGTTACTTACGGCCCGTTACTATCATTTTCTGCTTGTGGGCCAAATTCAGCCCGTCGTTACAGTCGGCCCGTTTGTGATCCGTTAGTTTGTTGGGCCATTTTCATAGCATTACCAAATACGGCCTATTAACGGCCCGTTATGGTCAGCCCATAAAACGTACAATTTCCATTGTAGGCCCATCTACGGCCCATTAAAGGCCCGTACAAGACCCATAAATGAGTCGGCGGCCCATGGATCCTACGTGACGTAGAAGGCCCATGGATCCTACATGACGTAGAAGGCCCATGGATCCGACGAGACGTAGAAGGCCCATGGATCCTACAAGATGTAGAAGGCCCATGGACCCTATGAGACGTAGAAGGCCCGTGGATCCTATGAGATGTAGAAGGCCCATGGATCCGACGGCCCGTGAAGGGCCATGGTCGGGCGAGTTGGCCCCCATTTGAACGATATAGCATATTCAAAGAACTATCCTACTCAATACTATCACCTCTAAAAAGCATACACTATACATCAAAGAGATCAAGGCATAGAAAGGTAGAATAATCCTACACTATACAATAAAGAAATTACAGCCGATTATACCCACTGGGCATTATGGTTCGGCACAGGTTATAATAAAGCATACAGAAACAACAAATTACATACACTGGGCAAATACAGCTCATACATCATGGACGCGCATCAACTTAACTCCATTTGAACTATAATTTCTTCAGAAAATAGGATTGGCCGGATTCAGATAGCACAAATTTCAGTCTGCAAAATCTCCAATTCCTTCATGGTTACCTCAGTGTCTTGTTTCATTTTTTTGACTCCTGCATCTAATACCTACATGTACAGTCTCAACTTGTTGATTATACGTTGACAATCATGTACACGTTGTCTTGCCACCTCTAGTTGATGCTCGAGAACATCAGCACAGCCCAATTCCAATCCATAATCATTTGGTAACGGCCATGCCGCACTGCTCGCAGATTTTTGTGTTGATGTCACTTCATCCTGAAATGTTTCTGTAAGTACACATGACTAGGGCAAAAATATAGTTAAAACAGTGAAGCGAACAAGACACTATTTTGTACTACATGGCAAAACAGGACTAACAATAATGTTACACGTCACTTTCACAAAAAAAAATGTTACACGTCATGAAGCATAAGCAGGTGATATTTTAAAAATTATAAAAAAGATAGTCTGTGCAGCCTGCATACAGAAATCCCTCTTAGCTCACCAGAGGAGCATGATGTTGGGGCACAATCGAAAACACAGACAAGTTACAAATTTAGACAGCATGTTGCGTATAAGTAAGCAAGCAGTTGGCCATTCTGTACCTCAATTAAAGTCTTAGGGAGCATAATGAACAGCAGAGGGTTTCATACAAACATACTACAGCAGGCAAAACTATGCAATCATTAGCATAGTATAAACTAGATTGTGAGCCTCATGCAATAATAGTTGGTTAATAGACTTCAAAGCTTCAGGCACACTTCGGTAGAGTAATTAAATGGTAAGGCCTTTAATTATGTCAACTAATAGTGATACAAGTACCGAACATCAGGCATGATTATTTGGGCATCTCATTAAGTGACGACAAATAAAGCAATTGAAAAGAGAAAATTAACTATGCCTGAAACAAACAAGGAATTGAACTGTTGAGTTGCATACAGTGACTTACCTTAGCAGGTTGAAGAGGCTCAGCGCAGCTCCTACTTCTCTTGCAAGGCTCCTTCCTAACATGTTGTACATGGAAATCCTCAATCTTATCTTCATTGCACCCCCTCTGCAAGGTGACACAAACTAGTTACTCGTCTCCTTGGAAGATAAATATGCATACTTTCCAGTCTGTGAACACAAAAGGATGAGATTATAACAAAACAACACCACATAATGAAACATGCCGCATCTCTTGCACTTGCACACAATGAAATGAGCATTTAATATGTCTGCACTATGTAAAAACTAGGCATACCTTCGAACTGGATCTCCAGGTACTCTTGGAGAGCCTACTGTAGTGTACAGCCAAACCTTTATGTCACCTATGAGTTAGACAAGGCCCCACTACAGCAGCCCTTAGTGTTTAAATCGTTGACAAGCTCTGTTAGAGTGTTAGGTCAAGAACAACAAGTAATCAAAGCAAACATTCCTAGTATGGCTGGCTGATGCAAACAAGCAATTAAACAGATGTGTGAGCAAATCTTACATATCAAGAAAAGAAGCAAAGAAGGAGGCTTAAAGACCATCACTTGAATGACCAGATTTAAGGGGCATTTAAACATCATGTGCAACGTATGAACTAACATAAACATTGCATATTCCAGATTCTAAATTGGAATGCACATGTATTAGGTTATGCCATGTATGATGATGCCTAAATGTACAGATAGCAGGCAGGAGTGATTCATCATTGCACGCACAATTGAATTGCAGGTTAAGGGCTAGTTCGATTCCGCCTTTTTAGGGCATATTGTCAAAATAAGCCATAAAAGATGTAAAGAAGTCATTTTTGAGTAATGGGTTGGGCTTAACTAATTTCGCTTTGGAGGGGTGTGTTTCGGGTAGAACCTCACTAAAAATTGAAGGGAAGGGGAATAGTGAAATGACTCTGTTGTCTGCCTATATTACACTCAAAATGCAACTGCTGACGCTCGTGTCACACCTGACCCTCAAGTAAAAACAAACACGCAAGCATTCATTGCCCTGCCCGCTTGCATCTCCTCTCCCCTTTCCCTCTACCTCGATCCCCTGCCTGCAGCACTAGGGTTCCTCCAGTGAGCCGTCGCCACTGGTCCCATCTGGCCTGGTCCTTGACGATGCTATGTCCAGCTAGCCTACATGGCCGGATGGTAGGGGAAAATCTCCCTGGCTGCTCCTCCCTCTGGCGCCGCCCCTCATTCTCATGGTCTCCAGTAGCTGCTCCACTGTGGTTCGTCTAATGCACTACTCTGGCGGGCGCTGCACAACTATGTTTGATGCCACACTGCGGCAGAAGGCACCTTATTCCCCCTCCCCTCCTCCCAGGCCATGGCCTTGAGGTGCTGTTGAAGGATGAGATCATCCAACAAGGTGAGGATCTATGTTTTTTTGCCAAAATTTCATTCTGATCAACTATACGATAAATTGCTATGAGTTGCTTCTGCTGCTGCTATATGATGCATTGCTATGAGCTGCTCCTGCTGCTGCTATATGATGAATTGCTATGAGTTGCTGCTGCTGTATGATGAGTTGCTATGAGCTGCTGCTGCTATATGATGAATTGCTATGAGCTGCTACTGCTACTATATGATGAGTTGCTACAAGCTGCTCCTGCTGCTGCTATATGATGAATTGCTATGAGCTGCTCCTACTACTGCTATATGATGAATTGCTATGAGATGCTCCTGCTGATGCTATATGATGAATTGCTATGAGCTGCTGCTGGTATATGATGAATTGCAGACTGCTGCTGCTGTATGATGAGTTGCTATGAGCTGCTGCTGCTGCTGTATGATGCTTTCAGGTGGTGCTGCTATATGATAATAACCAGCCACTTGGACCATCGAATTTCAATAAATAATTGTTCTTCAGTTAAATGTGGGTCATGCGTTCTTCGTTTAAATTAGGCAATGGGATCTCTATGGAAAACATTGACCAAAGTAGACTGTGCCAAGTAGATGGTATCTTTGTATTTGCATTTTGAGCAAATAGTGATGGTCTGCTTTCCTATCATATTAATTACTGCACTGGGTTCAATATGTGATGTTTGCAAGTCAAAATAATTTCCATATGGGCAGCAAAATGAAAAATATATAATGCAATCTAGACTTTCCACTGATCATACCAAAGATAAGCTGAAAACGCAATGAAAAGAACTGGTTGGCTTATTACATGGAGCTTATATTCACAGGTGCTTATTTTCTTAGGATAACTCGTAATAACTGCCCCCAAGAAACTTGGCTAATAGAACTGGCATACAAATAACATGTCACGATGATTGCAATGGAGGAGTGACGTACCATAGCACACTATACAAGCTCACCGCTGCCTCTCCTTTTTTGCGTTGTTCCATGAAATTGCCACATACATCTTGTACTTTTTCATTGTGTAACCCTATCTGCAAGTTGACACGATTAATTTCAGACATCTCTACATGATACTACATTGCATATCCCTTGCGCATATTTAAACCACCAATTAATAATTGTGTGCGTACCATAAACTAGCCATGACTCTGTATGCTGGACTAGCAGGCACTCTAAGGGAGCCTAATGTAGTGCACTGGAATTCCTACATGCCACCTACGATTTTGTGTAATGTACTGCCCCTGTTCCTAAATATATGTCTTTGTAGAGATTCCGGTATGGACCACATACAGATGTATATAGATGCATTTTCGAGTGTAGATTCACTCATTTTGCTCCGTATGTAGCCTATAGTGCAATTTCTAGAAAGACTTATATTTAGGAACGGAGGTACGAGGTAGTATCATGTATGACATCTACATATCTAATTTAGCAGCCAGTAGTAGAAATCATTGTCTGCACAAAGGGATTACTGGTCAAAAATCCTAGCAAAGCACGCTGGCAGGCACAGAACAATACAAGAGAGAGAGACACGCTTACAAGATCATAGCAATGCCTCAGTCCAGGATCTTGGTTGGCCAAGCTGTTAGATCTAGAAGAAACATCGTCCTTGAAGTTTTTGCCAGCTGCATAACAGGTAACAATGACCGGTTAGTATATTTGAAGTACACCGGGCAGGTGATGCTGGACGGGTTTAAAGGTGACAAGTACCTAGGCTGTGGCGGGTGCTTGGCATCTCTCCAGACGGTGGGAATCAGGTTAGAAACGTCGAGGGTGATGACGCTGTGCTGGCTGTCGGGGGCTGGTAAGGAGATCTAGAACCGTCGAGTAGGGTGTTTGTGGAGCGGCTCCGGTAGGATGGACTACGGTGTGGGCGAAGCGGATCTGTGGCCGTGGACGAGGGCGTAGGTGAAGCTGCTCCTGTGGTTGGGTTAAGGATGGTGTCGACGACGCGGATCTGCGGTCGTGGATGGGGTGTCAGAAGCTGCTCCGGTGGTTGGGTTAAGGATGGTGTCAAAGATGCGGATCTGCGGCCGTGGACGGGGTGTCAGAAGCTGCTCCAGTGGTTGGGTTAAGGGTGGTGTCGACGATGCAGATCTGCGGCCGTGGACGGGGCGTCAGAAGCTGCTCCGGTAGGTTGGATGAGGGTGCGAGGAAGCGGATCTGAGGCCGTGGACTTGTGAGTTGGCAAAGCGGCCTCGGTAGGGTTGAGAATGGTATAGGCGAAGCTACTCCGGTAGGGTTGACGATGGTGTCGGCGAAGTGACTCCGATAGGGTTGAGGAAGGTGTCGGCGAAGCGGCTTCAGTAGGGTTGAGTGATACGTCTCCAATGTATCTATAATTTTTGATTGCTCCATGCTACTTTATCTACTGTTTTGGACTATATTGGGCTTTATTTTCCACTTTTATAGTACTTTTGGGACTAACCTATTAACCGGAGGCCCAACCCAGAATTGCTGTTTTTTTGCCTATTCCAGTGTTTCGAAGAAACGGAATATCAAACGGAGTCCAAACGGAATGAAACCTTCGGGAACGTGATTTTCCAACCGAATGTGATCCAGGAGACTTGGACCCTACTCCAAGAAGTGCCAGAGGTGGTCACGAGTGTGGAGGGCGCCCCCTGGGCGCGCCCCCTACCTCGTGGGCCCCCTGACGCTCCACCGACGTACTCCTTCCTCCTATATATACCTACGTATCCCCAAACGATCAGAACAGGAGCCAAAAACCTAATTCCACCACCGCAACCTTCTGTATCCACGAGATCCCATCTTGGGGCCTATTCCGGAGCTCCGCCGGAGGGGGCATCCATCACGGAGGGCTTCTACATCATCACCATAGCCCCTTCGATGAAGTGTGAGTAGTTTACTTCAGACCTTCGGGTCCATAGCTAGTAGCTAGATGGCTTCTTCTCTCTTTTTGGATCTCAATACAATGTTCTCCCCCTCTCTCATGGAGATCTATTCGATGTAATCTTCTTTTTGCGTTGTGTTTGTTGAGACCGATGAATTGTGGGTTTATGATCCAATATTATCTATGGAAAATATTTGATTCTTCTCTGAATTCTTTTATGTATGATTGAGTTATCTTTGCAAGTTTCTTTGAATTATCCTTTTTGGTTTGGCCAACTAGATTTGTAGTTCTTGCAATGGGAGAAGTGCTTAGCTTTGGGTTCAATCTTGCGGTGTCCTTACCCAGTGACAGAAAGGGTTGCAAGGCACGTATTGTATTGTTGCCATCGAGGATAACGAGATGGTTTTTTTATCATATTGCATGAATTTATCCCTCTACATCATGTCATCTTGCTTAAGGCGTTACTCTGTTTTTAACTTAATACTCTAGATGCATGCTGGATAGCGGTCGATGAGTGGAGTAATAGTAGTAGATGCAGAATCGTTTCGATCTACTTGTTTTGGACGTGATGCCTATATACATGATCATTGCCTAGATATACTCATAACTATGCTCAATTCTGTCAATTGCTCAACAGTAATTTGTTCACCCACCGTAGAATATTTATGCTCTTGAGAGAAGCCACTAGTGAAACCTATGCCCCCGGGTCTATTCTCATCATATCAATCTCTATCACTTTATTTACTTGCTTTGTTTTTACTTTGCCTTTTACTTTTTACTTTGCATCTATCTATCAAAAATACCAAAAATATTATTTATCATCTCTATCAGATCTCACTATCGTAAGTGACCGTGAAGGGATTAACAACCCCTAATCGCGTTGGGTGCGAGTTGCTATCATTTTGTGTAGGTACGAGGGACTTGTGCGTGGTCTCCTACTGGATTGATACCTTGGTTCTCAAAAATTGAGGGAAATACTTATGCTACTTTGCTGCATCATCCTCTCCTCTTCGGGGAAATCCAACGCAGTGCTCAAGTGGTAGCAAGAAGAATTTATGGCGCCGTTGCCGAGGAGGCTCACGCAAGCAAGTCAACCATACCAAGTACCCATCACAATCCCTATCTCTCGCATTACATTATTTTCCATTCGCCTCACGTTTTCCTCTCCCCCACTTCACCCTTGCTGTTTTATTCGCCCTCTCTTTTTCGTTCGCCTTCTTCCCGTATGTATCTTTGTTTGTGTTTCCTTGTGCCTTCTATATGCTTGCATCTTCGCTTGCTGAAAATCTATTGATATGGATCCACTTAAAGTGTTCTACTTGGATCATTTTCGATCCTTATGTGCTCGTGCTGAAACCCGAACTAGCCTACTTGATGGGAAATCTTTAAATGAGCATGCTTATTTTGTGCGTCGTCGTTTGTCTGAAAAAGGGAGACTCTTACCATATCATATAAATAGTTTGCTATGCTATGCTTGGAATCTTTGTGAAATGTATGACTTTACTTGTTGCTCTAAGAACCCTAAAAAACACCTTCCCTACGTATGTGAGTTTAATGAAAATGAAATATTTTCTTCGTATGCAAAAGGTGTTTATAGTTACTATGATATCGAACAAATTGAAGAATTTGTCGTTTTTAAGGGTGCTCATGAAGTTGCTTCTTTGATTGAAAAGTATGATTTTACTCTCAACAAATCTGAAAATTCTGTCATACTTAAATATTGCAATGAAAACCTTGTTCATATTGTCTATGTCCAAGAATTTATTGAAAGAATGACCGTTGCTTTGGAAGAAAATAATGATATGCTTGAATCTATAGATAATGATGATTCCGATGATTTGATTGAAATATCTCTTGATGAACATGATGCTTGGTATTCTTGTGGCCATGATGCCAATATTTATGAAGACGAATTTCCTATAGTTCCGTATGTTAAACATGAGATCGTTGCTATTGCACCCATAATTGCTAGTTCCTTTGATAAAAAGCATTATTGCAATGATTTCACTATATATTCTCTTGATGACAATTGTGCTAATAATATGCAAAACCCTAAGCTTGGGGATGCTAGTTTTGCTATGTCTACTACTTGTTGCAATGATCATGATTGGGGTCATTCTTCTTTTGATCTTGAAAATTTATTTAAGTCCCATGATGAATATGAGATTGATAATAATTTTTGCAATAATATTGAAAGTGGGTTTGGAAGAGTGTCAACTTTAGATCCCACATATTTGGAGAATGTTCAATCTTCTGGTATTTTTGATAAAAGTGGGTTTGGAGAGGTCATGACTTTAGTTAATGTTAATCCCATTATTTTGGAAGAGTGTCAACTTTATATGCATGTGGATCATGTTGAGAATATGTTATGTGATAGCTATTTTGTTGAATTTTCTTATGATCCTACATGTAATTATTATGAGAGAGGAAAATATGGTTGTAGAAATTTTCATGTTACTAAATTACCTCTCTTCATGTTGAGATTGCTATCCTCTCTTTGTTCTTCCTTGCATATCCTAGTTTTTGTTTGCCTTGCAAATTTGTTTGCTTATAATATGCCTATGCATAGGAAGTATGTTAGACTTAGATGTGTGTGTCACGTGTTTCATGATGCTCTCTTTGTGCTTCAATTCTTGTCTTCCTTGTGAGCATCATTAAAATTGTCAATGCCTAGCTAGGGGCGTTAAACGATAGCGCTTGTTGGGAGGAAACCCAATTTTATTTTGTGTTTTTTGTTTTTGCTTCAGTTTAGGAATAAATAATCCATCTACCTTCTGTTTGGATGTGGTTTTATTATTTAATTAGTGTTTGTGCCAAGTAGAACCTATAGGATAACCTACGATGATAGTTGATTTGATTCTGCTGAAAAACAGAAACTTTGCACGCACGAATATAATTTTGTTAACTCACAGGAACGTGCTTTTGCGTTGATTCTTTTTGCTGCTGTTCAATAGACAAATTGTCCAGGACTTGCTAATTTGGTAGAATTTTTTGGGTTCCAGAAGTTTGCATTAGTTACAGATTTCTACAGACTGTTCTGTTTTGACAGATTCTGCTTTGCGTGTGTTGTTTGCTTATTTTGATGAATCTATGGCTAGTAAAATAGTTTACAAACCATAGAGAAGTTTGAATACGGTAGGTTTAACACCAATATAAATAAAGAATGAGTTCATTACAGTACCTTGAAGTAGTCTTTTGTTTTCTTTCTCTAATAGAGCTCACGAGATTTCTGTTGAGTTTTGTGTTGTGAAGTTTTCATGTTTTGGGTGAATTCTTTTGATGGATTATGGAACAAGGAGTGACAAGAGCCTAAGCTTGGGGATGCCCATGGCACCCCCAAGATAATCCAAGGACACCAGAAAGTCAAAGCTTGGGGATGCCCCGGAAGGCATCCCCTCTTTCGTCCACTTCCATCGGTAATTTACTTGGAGCCATATTTTTATTCACCACATGATATGTGTTTTGCTTGGAGCGTCTTGTATTATTTGTGTCTTTGCTTATTAGTCTACCACAATCATCCTTTCTGTACACACCTTTTGAGATAGCCATACATGATTTGGAATTTGATAGAATACTCTATGTGCCTCACTTATATCTTTTGAGCTTGATAGTTTTGCTCATTGTGCTTCACTTATATCTTTTGAGCGTGATAATTTTTGCTCTAGTGCTTCACTTATATATTTTAGAGCACGGTGGTGGCTTTTTTTAAAGGAACTATTGATCTCTCATGCTTCACTTAGATTATTTTGAGAGTCGTTAATAGCATGGTAATTTGCTTAATGTTAATATACTTAGTGTTCAAGATATGTGAAACTTTCTTTTGAGTGTGTTGAATACTAAGATAAGTTTGATGCTTGATAATTGTTTTGAGATATGAAGATGGTGATATTAGAGTCATGCTAGTTAAGTAGTTGTGAATTCAAAGAATACTTGTGTTGAAGTTTGTGATTCTCGTAGCATGCACGTATGGTGAACCGTTATGTAATGAACTCGGAGCATGATTTATTTATTGATTGTCTTCCTTATGAGTGGCGGTCGGGGACGAGCGATGGTCTTTTCCTACCAATCTATCCCCCTAGGAGCATGCGCGTAATACTTTGCTTTGATAACTTCTAAAGTTTTGCAACAAGTATATGAGCTCTTTATGACTAATGTTGAGTCCATGGATTATACGCACTTTTCCCATCCTTCCACCTTTGCTAGCCTCTCTAATACCGCGCACTTTTCGCCGGTATCATACACCCACCATATACCTTCCTCAAAACAGCCACCATACCTACCTATCATGGCATTTCCATAGCCATTCCGAGATATATTGCCATGCAACTTTCCACCATTCCATTAATTATGACACGCTCCATCATTGTCATATTGCTAGCATGATCATGTAGTTGACATTGTATTTGTGGGAAAGCCACCGTTCATAATTCTTTCATACATGTCACACATGATTCATTGAATATCCCGGTACACCGCCGGAGGCATTCATATAGAGTCATACTTTGTTCTAAGTATCGAGTTGTAATTGTTGAGTTGTAAGAAAAATAAAAGTGTGATGATCATCATTATTAGAGCATTGTCCCAAGTGAGGAAAGGATGATGGAGACTATGATTCCCCCATAAGTCGGGATGAGACTCCGGACGAAAAAAAGAGGCCATAAAAAAAGAAAGAGCAAGGCCCAAATAAAAAATGAGAGAAAAAGAGAGAAGGGACAATGCTACTATCCTTTTACCACACTTGTGCTTCAAAGTAGCACCACGATCTTCATGATAGAGAGTCTCTCATTTTGTCACTTTCATATACTAGTGGGAATTTTTCATTATAGAACTTGGCTTGTATATTCCAATGATGGGCTTCCTCAAAATTCCCTAGGTCTTCGTGAGCAAGCAAGTTGGATGCACACCCACTTAGTTTCTTTTGTAGAGCTTTCATATACTTACAGCTCTAGTGCATCCGTTGTATGGCAATCCCTACTCACTCACATTGATATCTATTGATGGGCATCTCCATAGCCCGTTGATACGCCTAGTTGATGTGAGACTATCTTCCCTCTTTTTGTCTTCTCCAAAACCACCCTTCTATTCCACCTATAAGTGCTATATCCATGGCTCACGCTCATGTATTGCGTGAAGATTGAAAAAGTTTTGAGAATGTTAAAGTATGAAACAATTGCTTGGCTTGTCATCGGGGTTGTGCATGATTTAAATATTTTGTGTGGGGAAGATGGAGCATAACCAGACTATATGATTTTGTAGGGATAACTTTCTTTGGCCATGTTATTTTGAGAAGACACGATTGCTTTGATTAGTATGCTTGAAGTATTATTATTTTTATGTCAATATGAACTTTTGTCTTGAATCTTTCGGATTTGAGTATTCATATCACAATTAAGAAGATTTACATTGAAATTATGCCAAAGTGTCACTCTGCATCAAAAATTCTTTTTTATCATTTACCTACTCGAGGACGAGCAGGAATTAAGCTTGGGGATGCCTGATACGTCTCCAAGGTATCTATAATTTTTTATTGCTCCATGCTACTTTATCTACTGTTTTGGACTATATTGGGCTTTATTTTCCACTTTTATATTACTTTTGGGACTAACCTATTAACCGGAGGCCCATCCCAGAATTGTTGTGTTTTGCCTATTTCAGTGTTTCGAAGAAACGGAATATCAAACGGAGTCCAAACAGAATGAAACCTCTGGGAACGTGATTTTCCAACCAAACGTGATCCAGGAGACTTGGACCCTACTCCAAGAAGTGCCAGAGGCGGTCACGAGGGTGGAGGGCGCCCCCCTGGGCGCGCCCCCTACCTCGTGGGCCCCCTGACGCTCCACCGATGTACTCCTTCCTCCTATATATACCTACGTATCCCCAAACAATCATAACAGGAGCCAAAAACCTAATTCCAGCACCGCAACCTTCTGTATCCACGAGATCCCATCTTGGGGCCTGTTCCAGAGCTCCGCCGGAGGGGGCATCCATCACGGAGGGCTTCTACATCATCACCATAGCCCCTCCGATGAAGTGTGAGTAGTTTACTTCAGACCTTCGGGTCCATAGCTAGTATCTAGAAGGCTTCTTGTCTCTTTTTGGATCTCAATACAATGTTATCCCCCTCTCTCATGGAGATCTATTCGATGTAATCTTCTTTTTGCGGTGTGTTTGTTGAGACCGATGAATTGTGGGTTTATGATCCAGTATTATCTATGGAAAATATTTGTTTCTTCTCTGAATTCTTTTATGTATGATTGAGTTATCTTTGCAAGTTTCTTCGAATTATCCTTTGTGGTTTGGCCAACTAGATTGGTAGTTCTTGCAATGGGAGAAGTGCTTAGCTTTGGGTTCAATCTTGCGGTGTCCTTACCCAGTGACAGAAAGGGTTGCAAGGCACGTATTGTATTGTTGCCATCGAGGATAACAAGATGGGGTTTTTATCATATTGCATGAATTTATCCCTCTACATCATGTCATCTTGCTTAAGGCGTTACTCTGTTTTTAACTTAATACTCTAGATGCATGCTGGATAGCGGTCGATGAGTGGAGTAATAGTAGTAGATGCAGAATCGTTTTGATCTACTTGTTTTGGACGTGATGCCTATATACATGATCATTGCCTAGATATACTCATAACTATGCTCAGTTCTGTCAATTGCTCAACAGTAATTTGTTCACCAACCGTAGAATATTTATGCTCTTGAGAGAAGCCACTAGTGAAACCTATGGCCCCCGGGTCTATTCTCATCATATCAATCTCTATCACTTTATTTACTTGCTTTGTTTTTTACTTTGCCTTTTACTTTTTACTTTGCATCTATCTATCAAAAATACCAAAAATATTATTTATCATCTCTATCAGATCTCACTATCGTAAGTGACCATGAAGGGATTAACAACCCCTAATCGCGTTGGGTGCGAGTTGCTATCGTTTTGTGTAGGTACGAGGGACTTGTGCGTGGTCTCCAACTGGATTGATACCTTGGTTCTCAAAAACTGAGGGAAATACTTACGCAACTTTTCTGCATCATCCTCTCCTCTTCGGGGAAATCCAACGCAGTGCTCAAGAGGTTGCATTGAGGAAGGTGTCGGCGAAGAGGATCAGAGGTCGTTGACGGGGGCGTCGATTGGGCAGCTCCGGGGGGTGTGGACGAAGCGTCTCCAGTGGGGAGTATGAATGAGCCAGTGCAGATGCGCGGAGGTTGACGAGAGTACCGACGAAGCAGATCCGGCGCCGTGGACAAGGCCGGCACTAAATGGGATGTGGTACAGTGGTGGATGAGCAGTCTACTTGTTTCTAGGGGAGGTGGGAGGGGTAGATGCGGCCGCAGAAGCAGATCCGGTGAGGTGGACGCCGCTGGCAGTGAATGGGCTATGGTACGCCGGTGGATGAGCAGTCTAGGGTTTCGAGAGGGGAGGGGAGAAAGGGCGATGAAGTACGGATGGCGTGATGTAAGATGCGCTGGTGCTGTGGGGTTAGCCGTTTTTGTGGGAGGGGGAGAGGAAATGGGGGTGCCGTGTAGTGGGGGGAACCGGAAGTTACCAAAGCAGCCCGACCTATCATGTAGATGAGGGCGGTATTGTAACTATTGGTCTCCGTGCACCAAGGACAAAAGGGGGGATTTCGCATGCTAAAGACTAAGGTGGCGGAAATTTTAGAAGGAGGCGGGAGATTTTGCCGCCCGCAGGATCGTTCGTATCCAGTTTCAACTAATTTTGGACTGTGCTAGCGGGAAGGTCATGCTAGACTGTGTACACGGCGCACGCATCAGCAGTTAATAACTGGTGTGAAGTCCACCCCAGAAAAAAAAGACAATAACTCAGGATGATGCGCCGATAACTTGGACGTTCACACGGGCACGGCCAATCGTACGGGTGTAGTGGCGCGTTCACAAAAAAGGGATCAAACGCTCAGCCTATGTATTTCTTGTGTAAATAGACAATTTAGTTCCATTGGTTGTTTACTTTAAACATAATGCATTGACGTGTTAGTGTAGATGCGCACAAAAAGAAATGGATATTGTAGTTAGCTACTTAAAAGTGTTACCTCATATGATTACATAGCCTCCATTTCATAAATTGCATACCCGATGAATTCATATATGAATATTACATATATTACTTCAAAATAGAAACTTAAATCATCCAAGACTAATGAATTTGAATGCAAGAGTAACAATGGTGCATGTACATGATAGCTACATTGGTTGTTTGAAGAAACATCATTGTAACTTTGGCATGCACAACTGAAAAGGTTTATTTAAATAGAAAAAATGTGATATGTGAGTGTCCAATCTTTATAGCGTTGAATCGATATTGTACCTTTGGCCACGATACGAAGTAGATATTGACTTATGTTCAAGCGATGCACGTCCACGATCGCTAGATAGTGATACGTGAATGAATTGTGCAATATCTCTCACACGCATACATATCTCATTTCCCTATGGGCATCGGAATCACACACGCACACTTCCTGTATTTCTCTCCCCCCATCAGGGTTAAATTCATCTTTCTACCCCGTCCTACAAGTCTCTCACACAGAAACACACATGGTCCCTATGTCTAACACGCCCACCCCTTTAATTCCGCCCACCCACAACCACTAATGTCTCAAAGTATAATAATGTCTCTCACACATATGCTATCTACCTATCCCTTAATATAGCTAGATATGTGTCACACAAACTCCTTCTCCCTACTAGCAAGCTGCCCATGCGTTGCACAGAACATCAAGATGCATTTGTATGAGGAGTTTATCTTGTGGGAGAAAAGGATGAACGAGGGAATGCCTTATTTGCAAATGCGGAGAGGGGTGTGGGTATCTTTTTGCAAAATGAACATATTTTCCTTCCTGTCCGTCGGATATAAATCGGATGGCCTATATTGCAGGATGGCAGGAACACCATCATCACCAACTCTGATTTTTTTATAAGAGTAGAGATATGTGAGTGTCACTGCCCCCCCCCCCCCCACACCCACACTTCCCAACACCGAAGGAGTAGGGTGACACCTCGATCTTGATACTAATCTATCGACCGGCTTCTCTCTGAAACATACACACACACACACACACTATCCGGCACCGAAGTAGTAGGGTGACTGCTCGATCTTGATACTAATCTATCGACTAGATTCTCTCTCAAACATACACACACACACTACCCGACACCGAAGGAGTAGGGTGGCACATCGATCTTCATAATAATCTATCTACTCCTCTTTCAAACACACACACACACACACACATACACACACACACACTCGCTAGTTGTGCCTCTGTGCCTACCGCGCACACTCTCGATACGTCTTTCTCTCCCCCCCCCCAACAATGTCAGTAGAAGGGTGACAACTCGATCTGATCATAATCTATCAATTGGTTTCTCTCTCAAACATTGTGTCTCGGTGCCTCGCTCGGTAGCCCCCTCGATATGTAGACTTCTCACGTGCGCACAGCTGTAGTGATGATGACGCTGAACCCAGTGTGCCTTGTTTTTACCGGCCTCATGTGATAGTTTTCACCCTGTTTTCTGTTAATTAACAAGGCAACCTTTTCTTTGTTACTACTAGTGAATATGAAATCATTCGGGGCAGACATAAAATATATCACTTCAACCCAATTATCGTAGCAACTATTTAAAAATAAATTAGCTAGTTGCCTGTGCATTGCACGGAACATCAAGATGCATTTGTATGAGTAGTTTATCTTGTGAGAGAAAAGGCTGAATGAGGGAAGGCCTTATTTGCGAACGTGGAGAGACGTGTGGGTATATTTTAGCAAAATTGCCATAGTTTTTTCCTATCCATTAGATATAAATCCGACAGCCTATATTGCAGGATGGCACGCACACCATCATCACCAACTCTGTTTTCTACTCCCTCCATCCGAAAATACTTGTCATCAAAATGGATAAAAAGAGATGTATCTAAAACTAAAATCCCTCTAGATACATTTCCTTTTATCCATTTTGATGACAAGTATTTCCGGACGGAGGGAGTATTTGTCTTTTTAGAGATTTCAACAAGTGACTATGACCAGACCTTACCAACATACTCAAAAAAGTAGTCCATAATTTTGATGTTACCATCTTTCCTTGGCGGTGTAGTGCCATCTGGATACCTCATAAATAAATCAAGGACAAATCTGACCCCTTCCTGAAAAGACATACGTAGCAAAATGAGTGAATCTACACTCTAAAATATGTCTACATACACATCCGTATGTGGTAGTCCATTTGAAATCTGAAAAAGACAAATATTTAGGAACGAATGGAGTATATATAAGAGTAGACATGGAGATATATCTCCATCATGGTCTACAACAAAAATGTGCTGGGCTGGTTAGCGCCGGATGCTCGCAACGCGATGACATGAGTTCGAATTCTGTCTTTTAACTTTAGGTTTTTATATTATATATTACTCTACTTATTTAATATATACTTCTTTTGCTACTGTATTAACAGTGGAACCCACAGAGTACTTAGAATATTATGGATGGATTTGTTTCTTTTTAACTTTCTGTATGAAGCTGTAGCCACCCTGCAAGTCACGTGTACACTGTACATGCAATTAACTTTTTATAGAGGGACAATCATACAAACAATTAACTCAAATGGATTGGATTTTACTCTATTATTTCCAGCATAAAGAGCATCTCCAACGGCAGCCGACAAATTTCCTCCCGCTTCCTTCCGCGGAGGACGACATCAAACGCCAGCGGCATACATTTTTACAACTCTAACCAACCAGATGAAATTCGTGCAAACACGAACTGATTTCATATAAGCATGAAGGATTTCGTATAAAAAAGCCGGATCTTCATATAAACATGATGGATTTCATTACATTTACATGAACTAAGAGGTGCCATTCCGGCTCTCTTGTATAATTAATACTCCCTCTGTCCCGAAATACTTGTCCTAGAAATGGATATATCTAGACTTATTTTAGTTCTAAATGGCCGCCCGCGGATCCCTTTGTCTTTCTCATGTCCGCCAGACACTTGCGGGGTCGACGGAGGTCCTCGGAAGAGACGAAGCTGCAAAGAAACCACCTGAATACACGGTCGTCGCCTCGGCGGTGGCCTTCATGGGTCCCATGTGGCGGCGGCCTCCCGTGTTCTACTTCTCCTTGATGATGGCGGCGGACACGGAGAAGCTAGATACCGACTCGTCGCTCTCCACGCACCCGGCTTCTGTCTCTACCTGCATGGCGTTGCCGCAGGCACGCGAGGTGCGCCCACAGACACGGGAGGCGCGGCCACCACAGACACTGATGGCGCGGTACGACGCGGCAGCAACGGCGCCCGTACCGGCGTGCTCTCCGTCGTGCCGGCGTGGAGCAACTCGCCACTTCTCATCGAGCTGAACTGGAGCGGCGAGTTGCTGAACTACGCGCCTGCTTGGGGCGGCAACTGGCTCCGTCGGGCCAAGCGAGGTTGGTGAAGCACCGAGTGGCCTCGCCCGTATCCGGAGGGCTCGGCGGGCCACCCAGCCGGGTAATATGCCGTAGAACGGCTCATCGAAAGCCATCGGAAGGGTGGAGAAAATGGTGAAGGAGGAGATGGGGGAGCGGCGGAGGAGTGCGATTCTTGCCCGCTGTCTGTCTGGCCTCGTGTAAATAGAGGGCGGACGGTAGGAGCTTGGCCGGCGTCTAGCCTCGTTTAAACTGAGGGCGGACGGGAGGAGCTCGGCCGGTGTTGCGTTTAATTCCGGCCCGCTCATGAACGGACGTGTGGCCGGAGTAGGATTCTCGGTTTGCATGCGGGTTTAACGGAGGGGTTTAATAGAGGCGCCGGGCGTGCAGCGGGCGGTGCAGTACTATTCGATTTGACAGCATTAATGAGCCATCAAATCACAAAGGCCCTCGCCTCTCGTGAAACCGACTGAGCTAGATTGCCCCACCCTCTAGCCTTTTTAAAAATGTATATACTCCACTTTTCTATAGTAGTAGTATCGATGGATTGCGCCATGGAGCAAAACTTGAAATTAAAAAAAAGGTGGTACATATAGAGAGAGCTCGTGAACTATGTGTCATACATGGCAATAAATAAAGTACTATATGATACTAAGATATGATACATGGCACAGGAGTACTAAGTATTATTAATACAGTTTTGCTAGAACTCATCTAGATGAGATATAATTTGGTCTCATTCATCTTTTATAGCCATTGGATGTGATGCTATAAGATGCGTGTGTACTGACGTGGGTTGTATTTGTTCTTGTGCAACGAACTGACCACTCCATGTCATGTTTGATAGTCTCAAGTCACTAAAAGCATACAAGCCCCACATCTCTTCTTGGTTGATTCCTCTATTTATGTCAAGAAATAAGAAACAATGTGAGAGTTAATGCACCACGCCTATGTGTTTACTATTTGGTTTTCGTAAGATGACCTAATACTCACCTAGACGGAGGGAGTATTCGAAGGCTGGTCATAGTGGGGAGTAACATATACTAGTATCATGCATATGATACTAGTGTATGATACTACATCCATAGTGCATAGTATTATAAAGTAGTATCATAGATGGTCTTATTTATTGCCATGCATGACACATAGTAGCATAACATTTATTATGTTAAGGTATCTACCTATGTTACTATGGCCCTCTCTCTCTTCTTTAATTTCCTGCCATGTAAGCATGTTTGCGAGTCCCAAGTATATGATACTAGTTATGTTACCCCACTATGGCCAGCCTGACCGCGGGCGGCGCAGTTCCCGATATGGCTTTAATGCAGACGAGGGAGGGAGTAGCGGTTCCCGATATGTTGAACGGCCAATGCATCCTCCTTCAATTAATGCATGAGGGAAGTAATGGGAGGAGGTCTGGGAAAAGAGGCTGCACGATGTGAATGCAAACAGTTTTCCCTCATTGCCCGCATATAAAGGCGCCCCTCCATTCCAATGCATCTACCACATCGTACGCACCTAAGCATTTGCCTAAGCACCTACACTAAGTGCAAAAGAGCTCACTCCAGACCCATGGCGGCGATGCGCGTGAACGGCCAGCGGCTGCGCCAGATGGTCCACGACGCCGGCCTGCGGCATGGCGCCAAGGATCGTCTCCAGACGGTGCTGGAGACCGGCTGGTGGATGGCCGCCGTCGACGCCAACTTCGACTCTCAGTTGGACCAGATGATCGTTTCCACCAGTAACAAGTTCACTGTCCTCAAGAAGCTCACGGACGACATCGCCGTACTCCTCCAGCCCGCGCGCCCGGGCTCCTCGTTGCCTGCCACCCTAATCAGCCTCCACAGCCGGAACCTCTTTCAAGCACTGGTGGCCCTGCGACTTCCCGCCGACGCCACGAAGAATGTCCACCTAGAGGTCGCACTCGCCGCGTGGCGCCTCGCCCTGCAAGAATTCGTCGACCTACACATCCACGTGTACGAGCAAATCGTGTACATAGGTATCTACAAGGCCAGTGAGGATGCTATGATGTTGGCCTTCCTCGACCGGCTGGAAGCCTTGCATGCCTTTGCTGAGAAGCACCTCGACCTCGCCACAAAAGTCGCCGCTCCTTAGCCGCCGGTCGGTGGCCCGGCGCACTAAATTGACACTACTAGGGAAGAGCCTATACACAGAATCTCACCAGCAGCGCTCTTCAAAATACCACGCTACTGCTATTTAGCAGCAGCGCGTGTTATCAAAACGCGCTGCCGACAGGAAAATTGCAGTAGCGCGTCCACCGCATATAGCGCTACTGCTATAGTTGCCATGACCTCGCCCCCCCGCTAGTTATAGCAGTAGCGCACTATATTCAACAGCGCTACTGCTATTCATATTAGCTGTAGCGCGTTTTGGCAAACGCGCTACAACTATCCCTACCTTATCCCCATGCGCACGACCGGCCCTCTCACTCACACTCTGACTCTCGCCCGCGTAACCGTCGTCGTGCGTCGCCGCCGCCGCTGCCTTCGTCCGTCCGCCGCCGAGGTACTCCCCTCCTTCCGTCCCTCCTCCCTCCTCCTCGCACATCCTCCCTCCGCCTGCGGCCGCCCCTCCCTCCTCCGCCGCCGCCCTCCTCCCTCCGCCTGCGGCCGCCCCTCCTCCCTCCTCCGCCGGCAGCCCTCCTCTTACTGCCCTCGACCTCGCCGCCCCTAGCTACCTCTCCATCGCCCCCCACCCCTGCCACTAGTTAGTACTAGATTTAGTAGTAGTAGATGTTAATTTAGGGTTCATAGCTAGTACTAGATGTTGCTTAGTTAGTACTAGATTTTTAGTAGTAGTAGTGGTAGTTGAACTACTTTAGTTGTACTTGAACTAGTTTAGTAAGTAAATTAATAAACTAGTTGAACTAGTTGAATTAATAGAACTAATGTATTTTTAGTAAGATAATTAATATAACTAGTGGAACTACTTTATTTTTAGAAAGAACTAGTTTTTTTTCTATTTATAGTAAGTTTATATTTAGTAAGAACTAGTTGAATTAATAAAACTAGTTGAACATGTCATATTTGTTGTTATTTTTTAGTTTAAGAAATTATTCGGGATGTATTAGTGATAACTTATATGGTTTCAGGTGACCACCGTCGTCCCCGTCACCGACCCCCTCCAACATCCCCGCCGTCGTCCTAGTTACCGACCCCCTCCGACATCGAGGTGAGACCAGCCAAATATCCTTGTATATCTTGATTTGTTGCTCAAATAGGATATGTGGTTGCCCAAGTGGCCGTTCATGTTTAGTTTACATCTCCAAGTGGCCTATGTTTTGCCGGAGTGTTGATTAATTTCCGTTCCGGCAAATTTCAGGCGCTCGATATGTCCTTTTTTAGCAAAGGTCATGCCAGATTTTTTCGTGAATTCTGGCATGACTTGTGCTAGAATATGTACAAGTTTAATCTTTGAATTATGATTGTAGGAAATGTCGTACTCGGACGACGACAGTCTACCGGGGGAGTGTAGCTAGTGCCACGACGATTGAGGTATGTGCGACAGGTTCGTTCGGCTGGACGAAGATCGGCGCTTCAGCATTAAGCTCGAGGAGACCTTCGATTGTGAAACGGTACGCAATAACGACAAGTGTTTTTTTCATAATTAAGCATGACTTCAACTATTTCAACGACTAATTTTCATATTTTACAATTCGACTAGCTTATCCCATGCCATGCAAGATGCTATGTCTTGGAGAGGATGGGTTTTGAAGACCATGAAAATTTTGAAACAAAGAAAATACACCTAAGGACCCATCATGATATGGATTTTGAAGTAAATCTGTGCAATGCTCAGAGCGTAACCCATTTTGGTTGCCAAAATTGGGAAGCACTTTGCAAAATGTATGGTTTTTATGAGGGTATGATTGTCACCATGGATCTTGGTGATCCTGACATCGAGGAAGACAATATGGACATTTGGGTCCTTGTTGATACGCTTCCGATTGTACCGCTATGTGAGTTTCTCAAACATAGTTATTAACTAATTTATGTTGTTTATTTCAAAATAGTTGATAGCTTATTTCCATTGACAGCTTATTTTGATTCTCCAAAGACCGTGCGGAAGATGGTAGATAAAACCCACTACATCGATGGCACCGAATTAATGTATAAGGAGAAAAATCATCTGATCGCATTTTGTACTCTTCTTGAGAATTACAATGACTATTATCGAACTCCTCCAAATTATGGTGAATACGTGCCACTAGTGCATGTGTTGAACCACAATAACTTCTTTGGATATACCCTGGTAATATTTTTTACTATTACGACATCCGTGCATATTTTGCATACTTCTAAAACTAGTACATCATTGCTAACTAAGAAGTTATTATTATGTTTTTCAACAGAAACTCCCGATGGATTGTGTGCCTCATCTGATGTCTCTGCATGGTCGCCTCTCAGTTCTGAACATAGTGCCAGGTAAATCTACGGATCTCACCTGTGCATATCGGATTTCTAAAACCCGTGAACACATGTTCATCATAGAATGGAAGAAATGTATGGACATTCGCAAGGAGGTTCTTGGAAGTAACATTCACCGAAAGGCAAGAATTGGAGACAAGCTAATCTCCATTCTCCATAATGGAGAGTCAGGGGCTATCTTGTTTTTTGCTATTTTACCTTAGAAAATGTAGTAGGTCTTAATCGAAGGTAATAGGTCGTATGAGGTACAATATGTTTATTATGTGGTAATGTGTTAGAGACGATAATGATGATCTTGAGGAGGTGTTATGTGATGTCAATGATGAAAACGATGATCTTGAGGAGGTGTTATATGACAATGATATATTATGATGATAAGTTGTTAATGATATGATGATGATGATATTATTATATCATTGGGTGAAAGAACTGCGGATTAGTTTCAAGTGGATGGACATCCACTTGAAACTAGTCCACGGTTCTTTCACCCCATGATGTAATAACTCATTATGATGTAAAAACAATCTCTAAATTCCTGTTGTATGAAAACTTGTGTAAAGGTGTATGAATACAACATGAAATAGAAAAGAAATAAAATAGTAAATAATAGTAGTAGCGCGGGAGAGGAGAAGCGCTACTACTAATTACCAGTAGCGATGTTCTGAAGAAGCGCTACTACTAAGGCAATTTAGCAGTAGCGTGGGTCCAGACGCGCTATTGCTAAGCATTAGTTGTAGCGCCTTATCAGTAGTGCTCCTGCCCGCGCTACTGATAGGCCCAAAACCCGCACTGCTGCTAGGCTTTTCCCTAGTAGTGTGAGGAGGAGGAGGTCGTACATTCGTGGATCCATCTTTCTTCTTGCCTTCTATAACCACCACTGCGATCACATCATCGTGGCCTTAATTCTTATTGTGCTATTACATTCATGTTCCAGTCAATACCGACATGTGCGATCCCTTTGCTTAATTATATGCATCACCGTAACTAGTACTCCATCCGTCAATTTATAAGTTGTGCTTACCTTTACCATCCACTTCGTGCAACGCGCGAGCATCTTGCTAGAAACACTAGAATATGTATATATAATCCGTATGTGATAGTCCATTTGAAATCTCAAAAAGACAACTATTTAGGTACGGAGGGAGTAATATTAGGAGTATATCAAAACAATAGTGATAGGGGCACATTGCTAGTAAAAGGAAAAGCCCTGCCGCGTTCGCGTCGCACCCCCACACGCCCGAGAATCGGGAGTACAACACGGCCCATCCGGCACGACACATAGCTTAGGGAAGGCGTGTTGCCTAGCATTTTCACTTTCATGTGGGACCGCCGTTGAGCAAACCGACACCCCGCCCGCCATCGGGTTGGAAAACGGAAACAAGGGGAAGATCTAGCTGTAGCACGGAAGCCAAGAAATTTTGTGTAAGACGGGGCTCGTTGATAGAGTAGGAGCATTCCGTACTAGTACTACTCCTACTAGTACCAAGTTTGTACTCCTAATACTATATTACTAGTACTACCACTATACAACTACTCCCTCCGTTCCAAAATAGATGACCCAACTTTGTACTGAAGTTAGTATAAAGTTGGGTCATCTATTTTGGAACGGAGGGAGTAGTAGATACGTGCAAGGCACAACATCGTACGAACAAAAAAATGGGAAGATCTTGTTTTGGGTGATTTATCTTTTTTTCAATCAACATAGTATGAATAATATGATGTGGTGGGCACCCATGAAGCTTATGTGGCTTGGTTGCATGGCTACGGAAGGTTAGAGAAAAATAAATAGATAATGTGTTTAGAGTGCACTCCACTAAATAGATATACTTTGGATCCATTGCAACGGACCGACACATCTATATCTATACCCCCTATATAGTGTGTGAAAAACTTTGAAAGTTGGTCGTTGGATGAAGCCAATCCAACGGTATAAAGATGGCAAATCCGAGCACTACTGGCCGTTGGATATCATCCACCAGATTCTGCCACATGTATAATCTAGAAGACTCCATGGTTGAACTTAATTCATGACTAGCTTTGCCACAACTAAGCTTAGGAAAAGTTATTAGTTCTTCAAAATGAGAGCCACAAGTTGGCAAGCCTAAGGGAATCTGGCCACATTTTTTGTGTGTATGTCATGTGGGGCCTTAGTGTGGCTTGCCTAAGATGTGGCTTGAACCAAACACTCACCTAAGTTAATCAAACTTGCCTAACCTTACATTCCACCAGATTTTGCCACATGTTAGAATCCAGAAAACTCCACATGTAGAAGCATAATGCACAAACCACCAGAATCTCAATCGTGCAATGCACGTGTACCTTACTAGTACTAGTTGGTACTCCCTCCGTTCCAAAATAGATGACCCAACTTTGTACTAACTTTAGTACAAAATTAGTACCAAGTTGAGTCATCGATTTTGGAATGGAAGGAGTAGTGGTAAGAAACAAATTCCAGTTTTGGCACGAGCTCGTACTACGGGAGCACCACAAGGCCTGCCGCAGGAGTTACATTTCCCTCTCGGGGTCCACGGGAGCGAACTTCAGTGGCTTAGTGCCCGGCCTATGAGTCAATGACATGCGGAACTTAAATGTGGCTGGCCCACATGTCATTCTCATGGTGGTGGTGTGGTTCGCGACTCACTCGTTCGAGATGAACCGGACGGTGGTGGCGTGGCCGTGGCGAGGGTGCCACAGCTGGGCGTCGGGGCATTACGAGGCGTAGATGGCCACACCGGCGGGTACTACCTGTAGTACATAAGTACTCTAGCTGAGGATTGATGCCCGGGACGAAATGTGTCACAGCCGTTGGATGAAAATTCGATGGTGCAGGAGTACGGATCGGAGCACAGAGCGAAGCAGGCAAACCGCGTCCAATCGGGTGTGTCTGTGGTAGAAAGTTGATGGTCGCCGCAGTTCAGCTGGCCCGCGTGTCATGCACACAAAGGCAGAGGAGCGGTGGGGCCGAGAGGGATGAGGGGCACGAACAATCCTACCATTCTATCACTGACAAGTGGGACCCATAAGCGTGGGTCCCACCTGTCAGCGAAGGAAAGGCAGGGCAAGGCAGTGATAGCCACGTCAGAGGATCCATGTCCACGCCGGGGGAGGTCGTGCCGTGGGTTGGAGCGGCGTCGTGGGAATCGCGTGTGCGTGTGGCAGTGGTAGAAACAAGAAACGTGATGGTCGCCGTGGTTCAACTTCCATGGACAAGCTATCGTGTTTGCTGACACATGTATATCAAAACTAGAGTGTTTATATTTCAAGCACGTGAACAAGTATTATTCTACTAGTTTGGATCCATTGCAACGCACGGGCCAGCACATTGGTAGTAGTAGTGTCCATCTCTATCTCTAGAGGCCTTCCCTCGTTCATCCTTTTCTCTCACAAGATAAACTACTCATACAAATGCATCTTGATGTTCCGTGGAACACATGAGGATGTTTCCTTGGGGGTCTCTCCAGTGTGGCGTGGCCGTAGTTGCAAGTTGACGCCCCTTGAGATGCCGACGTTGAGGGGCACTCGCATTTCCTCCGATGAGCAGGTAAGATGAGTTTGATCACGTAGTAAATGCATTCAAAAGACTACTTCCGTGTCCATTTCCTAATTCTCCCCCTGCCCACTGTTTCACAGGCTAGGCTCGGTGCAAGTGGAGATTGGCTTGCATATGTACGGGAGGGTACCAACATCAATTTGCACAACTTTTACAACGGTGACACCGTTCCCGTAGAACCTTTGTCCAACATTGGGATCAGTCATGCAACAGGCCACCACATGAATTGGTACGATGGAACCACTGTGAGGTTGAATAAGATAGCACGAACCTTGCACATGGCGGTCAAAGGCGGACCATGCTGTGTGCGGCCGATTTGTTGTCGTACGAGTAGGAAGACGTTGTGCTCCTTTCTAACCTCATCTTCGCGGTGACAAACCAGGGGACTTATTTTTTATGGGACACATCCTACGATATACTCCCTCTCTCCCAGTTTATTTATTTTGAATCTTTTTGTTTTATAAGTTTCAAATTCAAATTTAGAGCTCCCCATCACATGTTGAGATTACAATGTCCATTAAATCGTTGCGTGCATGTATAGTAAAGAAACAAATCTCGAGTTTGGCACGAGTTCATGCTGTGGGAGCACCACAAGCCCTGGCGCAGGAGTTACATTTCCCTCTTAGGGCCGTCGGGACTGAGCTTCAGCGCCTAATTACACCTACCTTTGAGTCAATAACATGTGGACCCGATAGATGACTGGTCCACATGTAATGCTCCCGAAGGCAGAGGGGCAGTGGGGCCAAGAGGGGTGAGCCGCAGGTCGGGGGACGTGTGGTTTCATGGGTTCGAGCAGCGTCGTGGGAATCGCAGGTGGCTGTGGTAGAAACTTGATGCTCTCCGCATTTTAGGTGGCCCACATGTCATGCACACAAAGGCAGAGGGGCGGTACGGCCGAGAGGGGTGAGGTGCACGTCGGGGGGCGTGGTGCCGTGGGCTGGAGAGGCATCGTGGGAATCGCGAGATGAAACGTGATGGTCGCCGTAGTTGAATTTCCATGGACAAGCTGTCATGTCCACGGACACATGCACTGCATACCGATCACTGGAAGGAGTAGCAGAGAAAGCTATATATGCGGATAAATAGTTCCTTATAGTCAAGCGGACCCATGCTACTACCCTGTTCCAAAGACATGCACACCATCAAAATAGTCCATCTATATCAATATACACCGAGAGGGAATAATTTTTTTACAAGAGAGGAAATAGTTCATCCATCCAAAATGCCCTCCTGCTGGTGCAGCGTTTTCTTCTTCTTCTTCTTCTTCTTCTTCTTCTTCTTCTTGTTCTTCTTCTTCTTCTTGTTCTTCTTCTTATTCTTCTTCTTGTTCTCATTCTCTGTGGGAGACGGCTTCACAACAAGCTCTTTGGACCTTGCAGCTATCTCAAAACTCACACGTGCATCGAGGGCAGCATATTTTATTCGCTCGTACGTCAAGGGATAATTCTCCCATCCAGAAGACCTTAATGCCACCGTCTCGTCACCCTTTTGAGGATTTGTACCGAGCACAAAATTTTCTACGTCGAATAGGGATGGTGTCTGTTTAGCACCATCTTCTACAGGAATTTTGATTCTGGTTTGTGGTCAGCGATGCTTTTCAAATCAAGGTTGTACGGCTCCAGCTTCTGTTTGTCCCCTTCGATGGCTGCCCCACAGAAGTATATGTCCTCCCGAGACAAGAAATCGTGAAGCTCACCTGGTATGGAGGGCGAGTGTATGATGTGGTACACCAAAACATCATCTTCGAGGCACAGCTGAAGGATGGCGGTGCGCTAGATCTTCCCAGGGGCACGCTCCGTGTACTCTGCGTCGAGACCGATGACCCTCGTCTCTACCTTTTTGAGGGAGTTGGATACATTGTTGATCCACTGCTGAACAACCCTTGCGTTGACGGTGACGGTTGAAACTATGCGCATCGAGCCTTAGACGAGGACATGTTGGATGCTTAAAACCTGCATCTCGATCTCTTTCGCCATTTGGAACCGCTGAAACGGAGGGCTGTGGTTTGGAGAATTAGGATTAGATGGCTAGTCTAACTGAAGTAGTAGATGATTATTTAAAGAGGTTAAAACAATGTGAATGCGGTGGGGTTTGGATGCAAATGAAGACGAAGGGGAGGTGAAGAAGCCGAGGCGAATCGGTTCCCGATGGAGAAGTAAATGGGAGAAGTGGCGTGCAGGCAGTTATTAGACGGCTAGGTAGACTAAACGAAAAGGCTATGCGGGTGGACTGAGGAGTCGTACCTGTTCGTGTACGTGCCCATCCTTCCTGATAGGCGGGACCTATGCAAACAGATAAAAAATGTGTTGTAGCTTTTTTTTTGAGCGCGTGAGTGGGAGACACAACATTCTCTGGTTAAGGAATACTCCCTCTGTTTAGGTGAGTATAAGTCACCTTATGAAAATCAGGTTTTCCCAAAACCTTTAGGCGTGGAGCATTAACTTCCTGCTCGATCCCCTCCCAGCCTCGTTAACCTTTCCATTTTTCCTCTTCTCAAGTGTGGAACGATCTGCATGCCGTCCTTGATGCACCAGAACGACCATTGCATGCATCACGGTAGGGCGTTGATTGGGCATGCACGAGAATTTGGTTCTGCTCGCAATATGGATGATACCTAAACGATGAAGTGAACAGGCATGCTAGCATGGGACACCTACAATATTGGAGTACTCATGTTCCTACTAGTTGTAGTAGTAGTACAACTGTGGTACACTTGATGGTCAAAATACTATTCATACGGTCCTCACAGTGAAGTGACAACACCCTGCGCCTGACACTAGTCCAGGCGAGGCGGCGTGTTTGGGTTACCAAAGTCAGCCTCACCCTGTGCACTGTGCAGTCTGTCACCGCCGCTGTACAGCACATTGGCGCCTCGCCTCGTCTCCCTCTCCGCTACCATAGCACCACTCCATCTCCATCTCCTTCTCCATCTCCGTCTCCGTCTCCATCTCACTGTGCCCCCGTGTACCGTCGCCTCACTCGCCTCCCCCAGTACAACTATTCCTTCGCTAGCTGCTCCAGCACCGACATCCTTCTCCCCCGTAAATCAAGCCCCCTTTCAAACTCCACCATGGCCGAACGCGAACCGTGCAGCATCCATATGAGCCGCGATTGGAGCAATCTCCCCAGTGACATCCTCGACCTCTGTTGTTCGTGTATGGATATGTTGACCGCCCTGCGGCTGGCTGCATGCTCGAGGGACATGCACACGGCCATCGTCGAAGCGAGGCCTAAGCTTTTCAAGACACCCTGCTTGCTGCTATCTGGTCTTGCGAGATTGGCTAACCATGATACGGAGGCGTGCATGATGCCCCTCGACTTTAATCCGATCTCCATTAGCCGAAACTTGTTTGCAGGTATGTAGTGTGTCGCCGTACATCATTTCCCTCGACATCGATCCGATCACCATCGCCCGAAACTTCTTGGCAGGTATGTACTTGGTCGGCATGAACTCCCACTGGATGGCTGCCTTCAGAGAAGGCAGTAAAAAGTTGGTGCTCGTGAACTTCCAGACCTCCCATGAGATTATCCTTCCTCCATTGGATTATATAGAGTATTACCATCGCGGTCCAAGTCATCTAGATTACTACGTCAGTTGGATGGACCTTGTTTTGCAGAAGATTGTAATCTGCCAAGTGCCCACACGACATGCGAATTACGCAGACTTCAAGCTAATTGCCTTGTTCGACCACGGACTCGCCTATCTTTACGCCAGTGCCTTCTTTAGCTGGAGACAACTCAGCTCGTCGTGGATCATCGTCAAAGCTGATACACACTTCTGTGATGCTATTGAACACAATGGCATCATCTACGCGATCGACAAAGCAGATGACACCACGTATTGCTAGGACGGCGTGTGGAATTTGTTTCCGTCTCATGTTAATGCTGACGCCATGACACTGTTTGAACTTTTTGTGATGATTTGCATATCCCTGTTTGAGAAAAATTTGAGTAGAACTATGGCACCACACTGTTGGTTTCATCTAACCATACATTAGGGAAGTAAATGTGCATATGGGGAACTCTATATTTGGAAGTAGTGAAATCCTGCAATGCTTACCATGTGTACATACCTATATTCGCCCTTCAGCAATCAATGGCTAGAATAATATCCTCACAAATTTTTTGCCCACAAAACACGAGTATATAACAATGCATGGTCTGTTAGTTACCTTGAAGAATTTGTTTGTGAGGACAGAACATGATTACATAACATGCATGACATGGTAGTTTCCTATGAAGAATCGATTGCGAGATAACATGAGTATAACCATGCATGGCACTTCTATATTTTCGAACCCAATATACATTTCCCTGTATTTTCCTCCCAGTTCCAACAGGGACATATCAATGTTGTTTCTTGCATTATCCTACTCATACTCTGAACAATGCTGATCTTACATTAACAATGCCTCTCCTTTTTGATATGATGCAGTGTCCCTACAGTTACCGCCCTTTGTAATCACACCACCTTTGCCAAAAACAGGGAAGCACAACTGGTTCCTCGCTCGATCAGACGACGACAAAAGACTGGTGATAATTCGGACACATGAGCCGGAAAAGTTATATTGCAAAAACCCCACTGTATACAAGCACCGTGTAATATGTGAGTATCCGGACAGTGGCTGTTACGTCTATGAGAAGGATACCAGCTTGTTGGGGCCTTTAGGATTTTTTAGTTGGAGGCGGGTAAACAGCCTTGGTTCACACTCTCTGTTTCTCGGACTCAATTATCCAATTAACCAGGAGATCACCGTTGGCAAGGACCTTGATGGCAGAGATGCTCTGCTTGCTATGGAAAACTGTGTCTACACGGCGAGCCCTAAGAGTTCGGGAGCAAACTCCCCTGATTGTCAATGATACAGCCTGCAGCCAAAAGAAGGTGAGAATGACAAAGGCATCCGGATTAACTTTGATCCTTGGATGTCTCAATTACGACAGGCAGTACTGGTGTGGTTCAAGCCTTCAGGTTGATAGGTAATTGGACTGTTGCATCGAAAGGGTGGAGTACTGGTGTCTCCGGATCACTAGTCGCTGAAGCGGGGCTGCAAATTATGATGGTGTTGGATCATCTCTTCGAATGACTTTGTTGTCTTTGCTGCTGGTTCTGGATGGGTAGCTCTTTCTTTTGTTATGCCTATTCCTTGTCATTTGGTCATTCTCGTCTATGTCACTCTTTCTATGTAATAGTTGCTTCTGTTTAGAATATCATTCTCGTCTTGATCACGAGAGTCTGTGCGCTGCAGATGGGTGTGTTTTGGTGGTGTAGCAAGACTTCCTATGAACTATCATGTCTTGCTGTTTATGTCAGTAGTAGTCACTAGTCAGTGTTTGAATGTTGTATATATTGTTGTTTCGAACTGTTTATTGTCTCGAACTACTAGTGGGATAAATGAGGGCATCACCATTCTCCAGTGTTCAGAGTATATCTCCTTTTTTCAAGTTATATAATTTGAGCTCACTGTCTTTTCGATGATGTACACTTGTTTGGGCCAGTGAGGTGTCGTTGAATATGGGCCGAGTAGTAAGGCAATGCCAAACAGGTCAATTATGACTCTCAGGCCGGGCTCTCAAAAGATCCTGAAAAAAAGGCCGGGCTCTCCAAAAAAGAAAGAATAAGGACTCTTAGGCCGACAAGTGGGCGCCACCGGTGTTTTCGTGCGCTTGCGCGCCGAGAACATATTGGCGCGTGCTCAAAATTTATGCTACCTTTTCATCCCCAGTCTCCCGCCCCTCCCCCACCTCTGGAATCTCGATTCCTACTCCAGTTCCCCCAAATCCCCCTCCAATACTCCATGTACTCAATCGCACTATCATGTCGCCGGTCAACGCGGATCTCCGAGCCGGAGATCCTGAGGTCCGTCCTGCCTTCGGTCACTGCTTGCTGTCGCTCAACAGTGGCATGGCGGCGCTTGACGACCAGTTTGCCAGCAAAGTGCTAATGGTAACCATCAACGGCGACCGGCCTCCTATCTCGTCGGACGACCTTGTCAAAGATCTTGGCATTGCGCACGACATCCAAATAAGTGACTTGCTCGTCGAAGTGTGTCCGCCACCGGCTGATTTCTTCGTCAGGTTTCGGACAACTTTCAACTGCATTCGTGTGTTCGAATCTTCCTGGCATTTGTTCTGCGATGGCGCGCTGGTGAGCTTTGATCGGTGGCACCTAGAATGGGGCTCGGTGTCCTCTGAGCTTGAGTTTTTAACAAAGCTTACCTTCCACAGCATGCCTCGACGTGCTTGGAACAGCGAGTCCATGAACGAGCTTATCAACGACCTTGGAGGTGAGCTCGTAAGTATGTTCGTTCCTCTAGACAGCTAGGCTCTGACGGTTATGGCATGGATGAAGAAGCCGTCCACCATACCGAAGGTGATTGGTGTTGAGATACCGGTGCAGGAACCGGGGTTGTACTATTCGTCGCCACCAAGGCCGCCGCAGACCACGTTAGGGATGTATCTGTATAAAGTGTTCGTGCATGTCGAAGAAGTGGTCAATCCATCAATCAAAGTCCTGCCGCCGCCGCTGGTGCCAGGGTCCGTTAACAACGTCCATTACAGGAGTCAATGTCAGACTTTCCCCGTGTTTCTCGGAACGATGGATGGCACAGGGCCTACTCCATCGCGCGGTGGAGGCCACTTCTTCTTTGGGAGAAGAGGCAGGGCTGGCTGCCTGGATGTGCTCTAATTTGAGGTAACAACTGAATCTTGTCAGATAGTACTAGTTAAATCCGAGCTATGGGTCTGAAGCACTGATATGATAGTACATTTGATTCTGACCTGTTCTAATTTTGTACCTGAACTTTTTTTAGAAAGGGTTGTACGTCAACTTAATGTGCTAGGAGAACTTATTGTGTTGTCTGTCTATTTTCTTTGCACAACATTCAAGATATTTCCCCGTCATTTATAAAGACGATGAACCATTATGTACGACTTCATTGGTTTCAACATAGCCCTTCCCGTAGCGATCCACTGCTTCCATCCTAATTGTGCCGCCTGCGTGAAATTTTTGTATGCAAGTTCAGTGTGCTATGATGTTCTATATGATTGTGTCAACTATATAAGTTTTTACTGAGCATCAGCAATGCATATGGCTGAAAGATGTATTTACGAGCATCGAACGATGTGACTCTATCTCTCTCTCTCTCTCTCTCTCACACACACACACACGCACACACACACACACACACGCACACAGACAAGTGGGACCCGTTGAATTATTTGGTTGCTCGTGACAGCTTTTAATTAGGTTCCACTGTAATCTAACTTTTTTCTTAAGTTATTAATTGAGCTCAGTGACTTCAAAAAGTTGTACAGAAGCCTTGTTTGGGCCTTTCCGGCATTGCTGAATGTGGGCTGCGTAACCATGTTAGGTTGTACTGTACTACACAGGCCTTTTTTCAACATCAGCAATGCAACTGGGCCGACAGTTGTACACAATTTCCGGGTCAACTTGTTATCCGCCCCGCTGGGCTGCAAAGTTTCCTAGGAGGTATGCATTACGCTTAACAAGAAAATGGACTTTAAGAAATAATAAATGGGATGTAATTATAATAACTGGGCAATTACTATGCACCAAACACGTAATTAGTTTGAAAAATATATTATTTTTGGAACTTGGAAATTTTAATTTCATTACTTGTTGCGCGCGCAATATTTCGTTGGATTTTAACGTAATACAACTTTATTTTGAAATTATATTTTACCTGACTAGAAATGTGGTATTTTTTTTAAATTCTGTTTTGAGCGGTTGTTTGAAATTATTAATCGTTGTCCTAGCTAGAAGTTGGGTTGTACTATTAACAAACTGTAAATGGGCTGTAGTAAATTCCAATAGAATTTAAAAATGGGTTGTACATTCTTACAAATCGCAAATGGGCTATATGTTCTCTGCCAAATCCGAGCTGTGGGCCTACTAAGTTGACACGTACCAAGGGCTTTGTCAACTTAGTCAATATAAACGATTCTAGCTGCAGTGATTGTACGATGTCCATCCAACGGCCATAGTGCTTCTTCAACCTCTGGTCTTCTTGCTCCAGCCGCCCAAAGCAGCGCCGATCGTGTCGCGTGCTCCTGCCTCCCGTGGTCGGCTAAGATGCCGCGGAGGCCTCACCGCCCCGTACTACTCCCACCACTGGCCAGGCCATCCCTCTACTCACCCACACCCCCTGTTATTCTGCGGCGACGGCAGCCTCACACCGCAGCCGAACCAGTGAACCCTCGTACTCCTCTCCACGCGGGCTTCCACTGCTGCATCTTCCCCGGCTCCGCGTCGTCCCCTTCCTAGGCCTCGCCGTCGTCCAGACCACCGCCCTGGTGCTCTCGGCACGGCGTGGTCAACATGGTCAACAACCGACTTCCATCGGAAGAGTACTGTACGTGGAGAGGCTGACAGCTGGGTCCAGGCGGCCGCAAGGAAGTGCCTCCTTATTACGCACAAAATAATTATTCCTCCACCTGACAGCAGGGACCCACCGGACGGGCCACCTTATTTCTCGAAAAAAAACATTTCTCCCCTGACTGCTGGGACCCACCGGATGGGCCAGCGTATTTCACGAAAAAATGTTCCCCCCGCTGTCAGCTCGGACCCACCGGAAGTGCCTCCTTATTACGGACAAAAAAATGAATACTCCCCCTGCTAGCTGGGACCCACCATGGTGGGAGGCTGACTTGTGGGCCTACTAAGTTGACTGGGACGGGGGCCTTTCTCAACTTTAGTCAATATGAACGATTCTAGCTCCAGTGACCTTACGATGTCCATCCAACGGCCATAGTGCTTCTTCAACCTCTGGTCTTCTTGCTCCAGCCACCCAAAGCAGCGCCGGTCGTGCCGGATGCTCCTGCCTCCCGTGGCTGGTTGTGCTATCGTGGAGGCCTCACCGCCGCCTACTATTCCCACCGCTGGCCAGGCCCTGCGGCGACGGCAGCCTTACACCGGAGCCGAACCAGTGAACCCTCGGACTCCTCTCCGCACGGGCTTCCACTACCGCGTCTTCCCCGACTCCCCGTCGTCCCCTTCCTAGGCCTCGCCATCGTCCACCGCCCTGGTGCTCTCGGTGCGGCGTGGTCAACGTGGTCAAGGAACGACTTCCATCGGACGTGGACTGTATGTGGAGAGGCTGACAGCTGGGTCCATGGCAGCAGCAAGGAAGTGCCTCTGTATTACACGGAAAATAATGATTCCTCCACCTGACAGCTGGGACCCATCGGACGGGCCACTGTATTTCGCGAAAAAAACGTTTCCCCCTGACTGCTGGGACCCACCAGCTACATCTTTGCACGCAAGGAGTGCGTCCGGGCAAAAAAACAAAACGATTCGCCCCTGACTGCTGGGACCCACCAGCGACACCTTCGCACGCAAGGAAGTGCTTCCGGGAAAAAATGATTCGCCCCCTGACTGCTGGGACCCACCAGCTACATCTTCGCACGCAAGGAAGTGCGTCCGGGCAAAGAAAACCGATTCGCCCCCTGACTGCTGGGACCCACCAGCTATATCTTCGCAGGCAAGGAAGTGTTGACAGTCGGGACCCACCTAGTCGAAGCGTACATAGCGTTGTCATTCTGGTCCCGAACGTGTACGTACATACTGGTCGATGTAGAGGCGCGCACGTGTCGATGTAGAGGCGCATAACATGTCATAGTAGAGGCACACACGTAGCATGTACACATACGTACATTAGCCAGGGTGCAAGAAAGAAAATACGGCCACATACGTACATACGGGCAGGGTCTCGAACGCCTACTCGCGCATACGTACGGCTAGGGCTCGTGTACATGGCTGGGTTGGAACGGAGAAACAACATCGTCGTCGTGTTCATGGGGAGGCAACGGAATACGTCGTGTTCATGGGGAGGCAACAGAATGCGTCGTGTTCATCGGGAGGCAACGGAACACGTGGGAGCCAACCGGCTGGGTCGGAACGGAATGTGTGGTCGTCTTCATCGGGAGGGCTTGGATAGAATAGGCAATGGAAACGAGGCCTAGCGGACCACACAACGGAGGAAACGGACCTCCTACATTCGGAACGGGCTCCTATTGATCGGGAGGGGTGTGCCGTACCGCAAAACGGAGGAAACGGACCTCCTACGGTCGAAACTGGGTCCTGTTGATCGGGAGGGGTGTGGCGTACCGCAAAACGGACAAAACGGACCTCCTACGGTCGAAACGGGGGTCCTGTTCATCGGGAGGGGTGTGGTGTACCGCAAAACGGGACTCCACGGGATACTGTTCATCTCCACCGTCGACCTCCTCTAGCCTCCATGGGCTCCTGTTCATCCAGCCTCCACCGCGCGCTACTCCACCGGCTACTGTTCAACCACCCCTCCACAGGCACCCCTCCATCGTCTACTGTTCATCCAGCCCTCCACACCACGGGGTCCTGTTCAACCACCCCTCCACGGCCACCCCTCCATCGTCTACTGTTCATCCAGTCATCCACACCACGAGGTCCTGTTCATCCAAAGGAAACACCACCGCTCACTGTTCATCCAACCCCCCCCCCCCCCCCCGCAACACTCACTGTTCATCCAATCGATCGACTTCAATTAGCAGCAGCAGTGAAGGAATCGCTCCATCGAGTTCAGTTAACAGCCATCAATCGATCGCTCGGGTTCAGTAATGCGTAGCCTCCAGTGCAATCGCTCGGGTTCAGTTAGAGCCCAACGCCTCGCTCAGGTTCAGTTAGAGCCAACGCCTCGCACACATGCGCGTACGTGTACGAGAGATATGTGCATCGCTCGGCCCCCAACCTCCCACCGTAACCGGCAACTCCCCGAAATTTTCCTCCCCCTCGCTTCTACCATGGTTTTTTCCGTCATGGACGGCCCAAAGAATGTCATGCAGCTGCGTCTCCGGCCCGCCCAGGATGAAAAGCCCATTTTCTGTCACGATTTTTTGTCATAGAAGTAGGAGCCCACCACATCTATGATGATACCGGGTTTTGTCACAATTATTGTCATAGAAATGTCATATGTATGATAGAAAAAAAAATTGTTCGGCCCAAAATGTCACGGATGTGTCTTTTTTTTGTAGTGCTGCGTGGTGAGGCCACCCCTGAGGAAGCCTTGTGTCGTCTGCCCTGATACGTCTCCAACATATCTATAATTTTTGATTGTTCCATTCTATTATATTACCCGTTTTGGATGTTTATGGGCTTTACTTTACACTTTTATATCATTTTTGGGACTAACCTACTAACCGGAGGCCCAGCCCGAATTGCTGTTTTTTTGCCTATTTCAGTGTTTCGCAGAAAAGAAATATCAAACGGAATGAAACCTTCGGGAGCGATCTTTTTGGAACAAACATGATCCAGAGGACTTGGAGTGGAATTCAAGAAACAAGCAAGGCGGCCACGAGGCAGGGAGGCACGCCTACCCGCCTGGGCGTGCCCCCCCCAGCCTCATGGGCCCCTCGAGCATCCACCAACCTACTTCTTCCTCCTATATATACCCACGTACCCTGAAAACATCAAAAGAGACCACGAAAAACTATTTCCACCGCCGTAACCTTCCGTATCCGCGAGATCCCATCTTGGAGCCTTCGCCGGCGCTCCGCCGGAGGGGGAATCGACCATGGAGGGCCTCTACATCATCTCCAAGGCCCTTCCGATGAGTTGTGAGTAGTTTCCCACAGACCTTCGGGTCCATAGTTATTAGCTAGATGGCTTCATCTCTCTCTTTGAATCTCAATACAAAGTTATCCTCGATCTTCTTGTAGATCTATTTGATGTAACTCTATTTGCGGTGTGTTTGTCGAGATGCGATGAATTGTGGGTTTATGATCAAGTTTATCTATGGGAAATATTTCAATCTCCTCGGAATTCTTTTATGTGTGATTAAGTTATCTTTGCAAGTCTCTTCGAATTATCTCTTTGGTTTGGCCTACTAGATTGATCTTTCTTGCAATGGGAGAAGTGCTTAGCTTTGGGTTCAATCTTGCGGTGTCCTTTCCCAGTGATAGCAGGGGCAGCAAGGCACGTATTTTATTGTTGCCATCAAGGATAAAAAGATGGGGTTTCTATCATATTGCATGAGTTTGTCCCTCTATATCATGTCATCTTTCTTAATGCGTTACTCTGTTCTTTATGAACTTAATACTCTAGATGCATGCTGGATAGCGGTCGATGTGTGGAGTAATAGTAGTAGATGCAGGCAGGAGTCGGTCTACTTGTCACGGACGTGATGCCTATATACATGATCATGCCTAGATAATCTTATAATTATTCGCTTTTCTATCAATTTCTCGACAATAATTTGTTCACCCACCGTAATACTTATGCTATCTTGAGAGAAGCCACTAGTGAAAACTATGGCCCCCGGGTCTATCTTTTGTCATATAAGCTTTCAATCTACTTTTATTTGCATCTTTACTTTTCCAATCTATATCATAAAATACCAAAAATATATTTATCTTATCATATTATCTCTATCAGATCTCATTTTCGCAAGCGGCCTTGAAGGGATTGACAACCCCTTTATTGCGTTGGTTGCGAGTTCTTGTTTGTTTGTGTAGTTGCGTGGGACTTCTGAGGAGCCTCCTACTAGATTAATACCTTGGTTCTCAAAAACTGAGGGAAATACTGACGCTACTATTGCTGCATCACCCTTTCCTCTTCTAGGAAAACCAACGCAAGCTCAAGACGTAGCAAGAAGGATTTCTGACGCCATTGCCGGGGAGGTCTTCGCTCAAGTCAAGACATACCAAGTACCCATCACAAACTCATCTCCCTCGCACTTACATTATTTGCCATTTGGCTCTCGTTTTCCTCTCCCCCACTCCACCCTTGTCGTTTTATTCGCCCTCTCTTTCCCAATCTCGTCTCTCGTTCGCTTGCCTTTTGTGTGCTCGTCGTTATGGCTAGTTTGGTCTGTATCCCTTCATCTCCCGACTTTGAAGTTCTTCACTTCAAGCAAAGACAAGGAGAAAATTTAAAAGATTCTTGGTTTAGGATGCTAGAATCTTATCGTCGTTGCACTATAGAAGGAGATTTCAAGATTTTAATTCGCAATTTTTACGTTGGGTTAACCTTGCCCCATAGACAACTCCTTGATTTTCCCGCAAAAGGGGGTTTCATTAAAGTAGATCCTAGTTTCGCTTATGAAATTATAGAGGGGATAGTAGGAGTACTTCCCCTACAAAAAGGGTCACCCTTTTCTCATGAAGGAACCCAAATTCTAGAGAAATTATGTGAATTGCAAAAATTTGTTGAACCTCTTAAAAATATTGGTGGGAATATCAACCACATGAATAATTTGATTACACTTTGCAATAAGCGGTTGGATGCCTTAGATCAAAAGATCATCATGAAGGGAAACACAAGGAGCCTCCCAGACCTGAGCATAACTCCATTAAAAAGATAAATACCAAAGATGGCACTACTTAGATCTATCCTCGCTTTTATGCCTAGCTAGGGGCGTTAAACGATAGCGCTAGTTGGGAGGCAACCCAATTTTATTTTTGTTTTTTGTTTTTGCTTCTGTTTAGTAATAAATTATTCATCTACCTTCTGTTTAGATATGTTTTTATGTTTTAATTAGTGTTTGTGCCAAGTAGAACCTGTAGGATAACCTATGGTGATAGTTAATTTGATTCTGCTGAAAAACAGAAACTTTGCATGCACGAAAATAATTTTAGTAATTCACAGAGACGTTATTTTGCGTTGATTCTTTTTGCAGTAGATCAATAGACAAATTTCCCAGGACTTCCTATTTTAGTAGGATTTTTAAGGTTCCAGAAGTATTCGAGAGTTACATATTGCTACAGACTGTTCTGTTTTTGACAGATTCTGTTTTTCGTGTGTTGTTTGCTTATTTTGATGCATCTATGGCTAGTGTAGGGCATGAACCATAGATAAGTTGGAATATAGTAGGTTTAACACCAATATAAATAAAGAATGAGTTCATTACAGTACTTTATGTGGTGGTTTTTCTTTCTTGCACTAATGGAGTTTATGAGATTTCCTGTTGAGTTTTGTGTTGTGAAGTTTTCATGTTTTGGGTAAAGATTTGATGGATTATGGAATAAGGAGTGGCAAGAGCCTATGCTTGGGGATGCCCATGTCACCGCAAGATATTCAAGGATAACTAAAAGCCTATGCTTGGGGATGCCCCGGAAGGCATCCCCTCTTTCGTCTTCATCTATTGGTAACTTTACTTGGAGCTATATTTTTATTCGCCATATGATATGTGTTTTGCTTGGAGCATCATGTATGATATGAGTCTTTGCTTTTTAGATTTACACAATCATCCTTGCTGTACACACCTTTTGGGAGAAGCCCACTTGATTAGAATTTATTCGAACACTCTATGTGCTTCACTTATATCTTTTGAGCTAGATAGTTTTGCTCTATGTGCTTCACTTATATTTTTAGAGCACGGCGGTGGCTTAATTTTGAAGAAATTGTTTATATCTCATGCTTCACTTACATTATTTTGAGATTCTTTTAGAATAGCATGGTATTTGCTATGGTTATAAATTTGGTCCTAGAATGATGAGCATCCAAGTTGGGTATAATAAAAACTATCATAGGAAGTGCATTAAACACTATGATCAATTTGATGCTTGATGATTGTTTTGAGATGTAAAGGTGGTAATGTTAGAGTCATGCTAGTTGGGTAATTATGAAATTGAGAAATACTTGTGTTGAAGTTGGCACGTCCCGTAGCATGCACGTATGGTAAAAGTTATGTGACAAATTTGTTGCATGGGGTGCTCTTTTAATTGTCTTCCTTATGAGTGAGGTCGGGATCACGCGATGGTTAACTCCTACCAACCCTTCCCCTAGGAGCATGCGTAGTAGTACTTTGCTTCGAGGGCAAGTAGACTTTTGCATTAAGTATACGAGTTCTTTATGACTAATGTGAGTCCATGGATATACGCACACTCACCCTTCCACTTTGCTAGCCTCTATTATGCCGTGCAACTTTCGCCGGTATCATGCACCCATTATTTACCTTCCACAAAACAGCCACCATACCTACCTATTATGGCATTTCCATAGCCATTCTGAGATATATTTCCATGCAACTTTCCACCGTTCCGTTTATTATCACACGTTCCATCATTGTCATATTGCTCTTTGCATGATCATGTAGTTGACATTGTATTTGTGGCAAGGCCACCTTCATAATTTTTCATACATGTCACTCTTGATTCATTACATGTCCCGGTACACCGCCGGAGGCATTCATATAGAGTCATATTTTGTTCTAAGTATTGAGTTGTAACCTTGAGTTGTAAATTAATAAAAGTGTGATGATCTTCATTATTAGAGCATCGTCCCAAGTGAGGAAAGGATGAAGAAGACTATGATTCCCCCACAAGTCGGGATAAGACTTTGGACTTTACAAAAAAAGAGGCCGAAGAGCCCACCAAACAAAAAAAAGAAAGGCCAAAAAAAGAGAAAGGCCAAACAAAAAAAAGGTAGAAAAGAGAGAAGGGACAATGCTACTATCTCTTTTCCACACTTGTGCTTCAGAGTAGCACCATGATCTTCATGATAGAGTGTCTCTTATGTTGTCACTTTCATATACTAGTGGGAATATTTCGTTATAGAACTTGGCTTATATATTCCAATGATGGGATTCCTCAAAATGTCCTAGGTCTTCGTGAGCAAGCGAGTTGGATACACACCCACTTAGTTTCTTTTGTTGAGCTTTCATATCTTTATAGCACTAGTGCATCCGTTGCATGGCAATCCCTACTCACTCACAATGATATCTATTGATGGGCATCTCCATAGCCCGTTGATACACCTAGTTGATGTGAGACTATATTCTCCCTTTTTTGTCTTCACAACCACATATAGTGCTATGTCCATGGCTTGCGCTCATGTATCGCGTAAGAGTTGAAAAAGCTGAAGCGCGTTAAAAAGTATGAACCAATTGCTTGGCTGAAATCGGGGTGTGCATGATGGGAGTATTTTGTGTAATGAAAATGAAGCATGGCCTAACTTTATGATTTTGTAGGGATAAGCTTTCTTTGGCTATGCTATTTTGATAAGACATGATTATTTGTTAGTATGCTTCGAGTATTACTATTTTTATGTTTTATAAACTTTTATCTTGAATCATTTGGATCTGAACAATCATGCCACAATAAAGAAAATTACATTGAGAATTCTGCTAGGTAGCATTCCACATCAAAAATTCTGTTTTTATCATTTACCTACTCAAGGACGAGCAGGAATTAAACTTGGGGATGCTTGATACGTCTCCAACGTATCTGTAATTTTTGATTGTTCCATGCTATTATATTACCCATTTTGGATGTTTATGGGCTTTACTTTACACTTTTATATCATTTTTGGGACTAACCTACTAACCGGAGGCCCAACCCGAATTGCTGTTTTTTTTGCCTATTTTAGTGTTTTGAAGAAAAGGAATATCAAAGGAGTCCAAACGGAATGAAACCTTCGGGAGCGATCTTTTTGGAACAAACATGATCCAGAGGACTTGGAGTGGAAGTCAAGAAACAAGCGAGGCGGCCACGAGGCAGGTAGGCGTGCCTGCCCCCTGGGCGCGCCCCCCAACCTCATGAGCCCCTCGGGCATCCACCGACCTACTTCTTCCTCCTATATATACCCATGTACCCCGAAAACATTAGAAGAGACTACGAAAAACTATTTCCATCGCCGTAACCTTCTGTATCCGCGAGATCCCATGTTGGAGCCTTCATCGGTGCTCCGTCGGAGGGGGGATCAACCACGGATGGCCTCTACATCATCTCCAAGGCCCTTCCGATTAGTTGTGAGTAGTTTACCACAGACCTTCAGGTCCATAGTTATTATCTAGATGGCTTCTTCTCTCTCTCTTTGAATCTCAATACAAAGTTCTCCTCGATCTTCTTGGAGATCTATTCGACGTAACTCTTTTTTGCAATGTGTTTGTCGAGATCTGGTGAATTGTGGGTTTATGATCAAGTTTATCTATGAGAAATATTTCAATCTCCTCTGAATTCTTTTATGTGTGATTAAGTTATCTTTGCAAGTCTCTTCGAATTATCAGTTTGGTTTGGCCTACTAGATAGATCTTTCTTGGAATGGGAGAAGTGCTTAGCTTTGGGTTCAATCTTGCGGCGTCCTTTCCCAGTGACAGCAGGGGTAGCAAGGCACGTATTGTATTGTTTCCATCGAGGATAAAAAGATGGGGTTTATATCATATTGCATGAGTTTATCCCTCTACATCATGTCATCTTTCTTAATGCGTTACTCTGCTCTTTATGAACTTAATACTCTAGATGTATGCTGGATAGCGGTTGATGTGTGGAGTAATAGTAGTAGATGCAGGCAGGAGTCAGTCTACTTGTCACGGACGTGATGCCTATATACATGATCATGCCTAGATAATCTCATAATTATTCGCTTTTCTATCAATTGCTCGACAGTAATTTGTTCACCCACCGTAACACTTATGCTATCTTGAGAGAAGCCACTAGTGAAACCTATGGCCCCCAGGTATATCTTTTATCATATAAGCTTTCAATCTACTTTTATTTGCATCTTTACTTTTCCAATCTATATCATAAAATACCAAAAATATATTTATCTTATCATATTATCTCTATCAGATCTCACTTTTGCAAGTGGCCGTGAAGGGATTGACAACCCCTTTATTGCGTTGGTTGCGAGTTCTTGTTTGTTTGTGTAGGTGCGTGGGACTTCTAAGGAGCCTCCTACTGGATTGATACCTTGGTTCTCAAAAACTGAGGGAAATACTTAAGCTACTATTGCTACAATCACCCTTTCCTCTTCAAGGAAATCCAATGGAAGCTCAAGACATAGCACGCCCTTCGAGGCTTGGACCCTCGCGAGGGTCTTGAACTTGGGTCGGTGAAGATAGGCCGTACTAGGCCCCTGCTTAGCCACGCTGCAGGCCGCAGGCAGGCAAGTCTGGGGACCCCAGTTCCCAGAAAGCCGATAGTAGCCCCCAGGCCCAAGGCGCGCTCGTACTTGGCTTAGCAGCAAAGCCAAAGAGCAAGTGCAAAATGCCGCAGGCCCCAACAGCCTGCGGCCTTGGTCGCCGCGTGGCGGTTGATTGGACATGGGCGTCTCCGCTTCCCCACGCTGCCTCGGCAACTGCCTGATTTGACGAGTCCCTGCTGCATGCAATAAGAGTCATCATTACCTGTGATCGTGGAGGCTGGCGGTTGGCTTCCTCTGGATTATAAGTATGGAGAGGCATGAGCCCCTGTTGTCCATCTCTTCTTGCTCTGCCCATTTCTTCTCCCTTGCCTCTTCGCTGCTCTGGCCTACAATGGCACCGATCCGCCGGTTCTCGACCGAAGAGAAAGGAAAGGCCCCCCGGGAGGAGCCTGACCCACTCTCGCCGAAGAAACGGCCAGTCCCTGGCCGCCGCGACGAAGTTGCAAGGACAGAGATGACGAGGCCTTGGTACGATCGGCCGCCTCCTGGGTTTCCTCTACCCTTGTACGCCCGGGCTGAGGGCCCTGAATAAAGGGACGACGGGTGACGCCGTCCGCGCCGCAGGCGAGGTCGACCAGCCATGGCTGTGTGCGCCGTTGCTCCTGGAGTCCATGTCGCGGACTCCTCTCACGAGCTCGTGCTCCGCGCCATGATGCCTCCGAGCACCTGGATCCTCCTTCCTCCCTCCTTCGCCTTCAAGATGCCGCCGAGGGGGCCTCTCGAGCTCTGGCTGCAACACACCGGCTGCGGTACACCGGCAACCGGAGCGGAGGTGGAAGTCGTCGCTCCGGGCAAGGTCTAGATGGCCCAAGGCTGGGGCGAGATCGCCCGGGTCTGCCGAATAGGGGGTGCCCTCGTGATTCATTTCGAATACATTGGCGCCTCCTTGATGCTCTTCAAGGTCTTCGATGCAGAAGGCCGCCGGCTGGAGTGCTGCCCCAGAGGAGGCAACCAGGATATCGACGTGGCAAGGGCTAGGCCTGCCACTGGCTTCCCCAGTGGCTCCTCCGGTAGCAGCGGCGATGCTTGGGAGTCCAGCGACTCTCCCAAGCTCTTAGCGACTCCAGAGACGAGCGACGACAGCTACGTGCCCCCGAGCTCGCGTCGTGCTCGGAGCAAGGAAGCTACGTCAGGCCACCGGCGCAGCAGATCTGGATAGGGTTGGCGTCGGCCTCCCGTGGCCCATTGTTGATGATGGTGTCGGCCATGGAGGCGCGAGTAGTTAGGGCTCCTTAGGATTCGTATCTTTTGTTCCCTGCGAGGAATTGAGGAAACACCCCGCGGGGGCATGTAAAGGGTCTGAGATGTCTTTTGCTGATATTATCCTTATTACGAAGCGGTGTGAATGCTCGTCCTGTCCTGGCTTGGTTCCCCCTTTCTAACCTCACGACGACTTGGTGCTCTACGCTGACAGGTCCCGGTTCCCAGGCAAGCTTCAGCCGTCGCTAGTATGCCAGGTCGTGATGCCGTGGTCAAGGCCAGGAGGTGAGCGGCCCGAGGTCTAGTAAGAGCCCCTGAGGCGCGATGCTCAGGAGGTCCCCCTTAGCGCACAAGCAGCCGTCAAAAGGAGAGAAAGGAAGGCAATGTCGCCATTACAGAGCCGCGTTAAGTGGAGATTTTGTGTTGCATCAATTAGCTATTCTAGATGCGAAACTTATCTCGAAAGCATGGAGTTGTTCCTTCACGTTGCGCCGGACTTGGGCGTCCACACCTGGGATGTAGCTGGGTTAGGCCATCCCGAGCTTCCCCTCTCTCCCCCACACTCTCCTTCTAGCTCTACGTTCTCAGGTCCCGGCCCTCGAGCGAGCTCAGTCGCCATTGGTATGCCAGGTCGCGATGTCGTGGTCAAGGCCAGGGGTGTGGCTGGAGAGCCAGTAAGAGCTCATGAGTCGCCATGCTCAGGAGCCCCCTGTTAACGCGCAAGCGGATTGCGCGGGAAAGAGAGAGAGAGAGAGAGAGAGAGAGAGAGAGAGAGAGAGAGAGAGAGAGAGAGAGAGAGAGAGAGAGAGAGCTCGCGACGCCTCCCACGGTTGACCTCAGGAGGTTCCTGTAAACCAATACGAAAGAAGAAGGGGTTGCCATTATGATTATCGGTCGGCCATTGGTCGCTCCGAGATAGTGGTGAGGGCACTGCGGGCCTGGTGAGGTGACGCTTGTGGGGCTGCAAACGGCTCCAAAGGTAGGCGTCAATCGAGCAGGCGATTATCACAGGCAGGTTAAGCATGAACGCAAATAAACTTAGATAAAACCAGAAGGGGTACATGCCATTGGGTCAGGCCCGAGCGGCTTGGGGATGATGCAGCCCAAGGGGCACGCCCACAAGATAAACTAAGGACATAAGCAAAAGGGATACATGCCGCAGGGACAAACCCTCACGACCTAGGAATGATGCAGCCCTGAGGGTGCTCCCAGCTGAAATGAACTCGGAAGACGTCACCTGATACCATTGTAGAGGGGGTGTTGAAGTAGCTGATGGTGTGCGGCGAAGAGACCGACCCACACGAGCCACCGGAGCCCTAAGCCTCGGGAGGCTCTGGGGGTCCAGGCGGTTCCTCGAGGACCATCTCCATTTCCGCCAGGACCGCATGGTGCCTGGCCTCCTGAGCTGCCAGAATGCTCCGCAGATGGCGCTGGTGAGTGGCAGCTGCATTCAGCAGGCCGAAAGGCATGCGAACGTAGCTGTGCGGTGAACCCTCGCAACCTCCCACGTGCAAAGGCCAGAAGCGCTCCTGAGAAGCGGCTCTGCTGAACCCTGGGTAGTTGACGCGGACGCGCGGCCCGCCATGTTCACCTGGATGGGGAGCTACACCAGGTAAACGGCGATCGCTGCGTATGACTCTTGATTCCTGCAGCTCCTGAGTGGTCTTGTGATGAACTCCTGAGGGTTGGGCCTTCCTTGCCCCATGCCTTCTTGAGGGAAACATGCTGCAAAGCACGCCTCCAAGTGGTGCCCGAGCACCTCCCTCATGATCTTGGCAAAGTCTAAGGCCCTTCAAAAGATTGCCCCTGAGCCCTGCCCGAGGAGGGCGTCGAGCGCGCCTTCCTATGCGATCGAGGGAGGCGTCCCTTGCACGGGTGCGGATCCTGACGCGACACCTCCGGAGATGCCAACATCTTGAGGCCTTGAGCTGGGCGATGTCTTCTTCTTCTTGGCAGCTGCCTCGAGAGGGTTCTCACTCCTGCCGTCTGGGTCCTTTATCGATGCCGCTTGGAAGGAGTGCTAGAGGGAGCACATCGCATCCTTCCCTTCGTGGGGACTGTGATGATTCCGCCGCTTCCTGGCATCTTGAGGACATTGTAGCCGTGGTGGGTCACCGCCATTAACTTGGCCAGGGCCGGATACCTAAGGATGGCGTTGAATGGCAGGTAAATGTGGGCAACGTCGAAGTCGATGAGCTCGGTGCGGTAGTTCTTGTTGGGGAACGTAGTAATTTCAAAAAAAATTCCTACGCACATGCAAGATCATGGTGATGGCATAGCAACGAGAGGGGAGAGTATTGTCCATGTACCCTCGTAGACCGTAAGCGGAAGAATTATGACAACGCGGTTGATGTAGTCGTACGTCTTCACGATCTGACCGATCCAAGTACCGAACGTACGGCACCTCCGAGTTCAGCACACGTTCAACTCGATGACGATCCCCAGACTCTGATCCAGCAAAGTGTCGGGGATGAGTTCTGTCAGCACGACGATGTGGTGACGATGATGATGTGCTACCGGCGCAGGGCTTCGCCTAAACTCTGCGACGATATGATCGAGGTGGAATATGGTGGAGGGGGGCACCGCACACGGCTAAGGAACGATCCGTAGATCAACTTGTGTGTTCTAGGGTGCCCCCTGCCCCCGTATATAAAGGAGCAAGGGGGGGGTGCGGCCGGCCCTAGGAGGAGGCGCGCCGGAGGAGTCCTACTCCCACCGGGAGTAGGACTCCCCCCCTTTCCTAGTTGGATTAGGACTTGGGGGGAGGGAAAGAGGAAAGCAGGGCGCTACCCCCCCCCTTCCTTCTCCTATTCGGACTAGGGGGGAGGGGGCGCGCGGCCTGCCCTGGCCGGCCCTCCTCTTCTCCCTCATGGCCCACTAAGGCCCATTAACCCCCGGGAGGGTTCCGGTAACCCCCCGGTGTTCCGGTAAAATCCCGATTTCACCCGTAACTATTCCGATGTCCAAACATAGGCTTCCAATATATCAATCCTTACGTCTCGACCATTTTGAGACTCCTTGTCATGTCCGTGATCACATCCGGGACTCCGAACAAACTTCGGTACATCAAAACTTATAAACTCATAATAAAACTGTCATTGTAACGTTAAGCGTGCGGACCCTACGGGTTCAAGAACTATGTAGACATGACCTAGAACTATTCTCGGTCAATAACCAATAGCGGAACCTGGATGCCCATATTGGTTCCTACATATTCTACGAAGATCTTTATCAGTCAAACCGCATAACAACATACATTGTTCCCTTTGTCATCGGTATGTTACTTGCCCGAGATTCGATCGTCGGTATCCAATACCTAGTTCAATCTCTTTACCGGTAAGTCTCTTTACTCGTTATGTAATGCATCATTCCGTAACTAACTCATTAGCTACATTGCTTGCAAGGCTTATAGTGATGTGCATTACCGAGAGGGCCCAGAGATACCTCTCCGATAATCGAAGTGACAAAACCTAATCTCGAAATACGCCAACCCAACATGTACCTTTGGAAACACCTGTAGTACTCCTTTATAGTCACCCAGTTACGTTGTGACATTTGGTAGCACCCAAAGTGTTCCTCCGGTAAATGGGAGTTGCATAATCTCATAGTTACAGGAATATGTATTAGTCATGAAGAAAGCAATAGAAATATACTAAACGATCAAGTGCTAGGCTAACGGAATGGGTCATGTCAATCACATCATTCTCCTAATGATGTGATCCCATTAATCAAATGACAACACATGTCTATGGTTAGGAAACATAACCATCTTTGATTAATAAGCTAGTCAAGTAGAGGCATACTAGTGATGTTGTGTTTGTCTATGTATTCACACATGTATTATGTTTCCGGTTAATACAATTCTAGCATGAATAATAAACATTTATCATGATATGAGGAAATAACTAATAACTTTATTATTGCCTCTAGGGCATATTTCCTTCAGTTCTTGCACTGTCCGAAAGTGACAGGAAGGCGAACCTGCCCTGTCGGAGTGGTGGAGCCATTAGTAACTCCTGAGAAAGGCTTGGTTGGCTGAAGTTGATCATATGGCACTTGAAGGTTGTTGAATGGCTCAACGGACAGAACGTTGAGTCCTGTGCCGCCATCGATAAGGGTCCTGGTAACCTGCACATTGCTGATGACTGGGGAGCAGAGCATTGGGAGGATGCCAGCTGTAGTCACACACTTGAGTTGATCCGCTGAGTTGAAAGTGATGTCGCACGTGAACCACCTGAGAGGGCGGTGGCCTCGAGCTTGGGGAGGACTGCATTCACCTCGCGAGCAAACTGCTTGAAGATGCGCTAAGAGGTTGGGGCCTGGGCACCGCCCAAGATGCAAGCGATAGCACGCGGCTCGTGGAAGCCCCCAGCCCCCTCATCTTGGCGGTGGAGGTAGAGGAGGAAGGCCTACGTTGCCCTGCGGGCGATCCTCGCGAGGCTGGTCCCTCCAAGCCCCCTCGCGAGGTTGGTCCTACAAGCGATCCTCGCAAGGTCGGTCGCCACACCTGAAGAGGGCCTCGGTCGTCCCATCGTCCTCCTCCTCGGCCGCAACCCTGGTCATTACGCTCGGGGCGTCGACCGATGCGTCCTTCTCGAATGGCTCGGAGTTCCTAGCATTCGTTGGTGTTGTGGGTGTAGAGGTTGTGGTAGGCGCAGAATCGGCTACCCTTAGATGAATCTGGCTGGTCTCTACCGTGCTTCATGTCTGGTTCTGCCGCGAGCACGACTGCTCCTTTGCGCTTCACGTCCTTGGCCTTGGCTTTCTTCTCTTCTGGGTCAGCGACTGGAAGCTCGAGGAGGGAGAGGCACCCCTCCTTAGCTCTTGCGCACTTGGTCGCCAGGTTGAACAGCTCTAGAGATGTGAAAAGATCCTCGTGGATGGCCAGCTCCTCCTTCATCTTGACATTGCGGGCGCCATCAGAGAATGCTGAGATGATGGCCTCCTCAGTCACCTTGGGAATCTTGAGGCGAGCATTGTAGAAGCGTTGGATGTACTTCTACAGGGTCTCTGCAGGCTACTGCTTGATGCGGCGCAGGTCACCCACGACCGGAGGACAGTCGCGAGTGCCATGGAAGTTGGCGATGAAACGGCTGCGCATCTCGTCCCAAGAGGAGATCGAGCCTGGAGGCAGGTTCAGGAGCCAGGTGCGGGCACCATCCTCGAGCGCCATGGGAAACCAATTCGCCATGACCTTTTCGTCTCCGTTGGCCGCCTCGATGCCCAGCTCGAGCTGCAGGAACTCCACGGGGTCGGCCGTGCCGTCGTAGCGAGGAGGCAGATTCGGCTTGAACTTGCCCGGCCAGGCGATGCTGCATAGCTCGATGGTGAAGGCGCGGCATCCTGCAGTGGCCACTGGAGCCTTTCGCGGACGAGGGGCCTGCTCTTTATGGTTCCCGTGTGCCGCTGCCAGGGGCAGCATGGGGTCTAGGCGTGCTGGTGCAGGGATGCGGTCTTGCCGTGCTGGAGCAGGGAGCACGCGAGCACCTTCTTGAGGCCGAGGAATTTCTTGGCAGCTCCTTTCTTGTCGCGCGGGCGCTGGACGCGGTGGGTCTCATCCAGGGGCCGCGCACCTTGGAGCTAGGGCGCCTTCTTGGGGAGGAGGTGGCGGAGGCGCCCTCTGAGCTGCATCGCCCATGCAGGATGGAGGGCGAGGCAGCGAGAGAGACGGCGCAGGAGAGCCCCCTGCGGCACTGACGAGCTCGGTGATGCGAGCGAGCCACTCCTCATAGAGGTCGTCGACGGGGAGGTAGTGCAGGAGTTCGCGTGCGAGTAGCAACACGGCCTGCGCATCCGTGTGAGCGCGACGGGCGTGAGAGGATGAACCAACTGGAGTTAGCGATGGGCTGGCAGTGCGGCCTTCCCGCCGCACCAAGGGGTGCAGCGACGACGCTTGCTGCTTGTTCCCCGCCGGGCCGGTGGCGGCAGGCGACGAAGAACAACAGGGAGGCCCACCGATGGGGGCCATCTGGGTGACGCGGGCGGCAAGAGCAGCCCGGCGCTCGGCGCGAGCTCGGCAAGCGTCTGCCATGGATGCGACGAAGCGACGGGACGCAGATCGGCAGACAAAAGATTCTGGCGCACCCCTACCTGGCGCGTCAAATGTCGGATATCGGGTTCCGGCAAAACCCTTAAGGTTCGAAATCTGGGTTGCGCACGAAGATCCTCTCCCTACCGATCCACGCCCCAAAAACTCGCCGCGAATCTAGCTAGCACGATGAATAACATAAGGGACACGAGGTTTATACTGGTTCGGGCCACCGTTGTGGTGTAATACCCTAATCTAGTGTGTGGTGTGGTGGATTGCCTCTGGAGCTGATGATGAACAGTACAGAGGAAGAACAACCTCGTGAGGGGTGTTCTTGAGCTGGTGCGGTGTTCTACTTGGAAGGATTCGATCCCCTCCTACTGTGGTGGTTATATCTATATATAGAGGCCCTGGTCCACTTCCCAAATATTGAGCGGGAAGGGAGCCAACAACGGCCGTTTTGAAGGGGGGACAGCTAGTACAAGCTATCCTGACTAAAGGTGGTCTTCGACTGCCAAAGGCACTAGCGATGACGCCGTCTTGGGCTCCACAGTGACCTTCGTCCTGCCACTCTGTTGGTCTTAGTCTCGTTGCACCGATATGGAAACCTTTGTCTGATGCCTCGGTACTCCGCGCCTGCGCTTGCCCCCTTTGCACCAAAGAGGAAACGAGGATGCAGCGCAGGCTGGCGCCTTCCTGGTCTTGATCATCATGGCTTGCATTACGAGCACCTCGCGAGGTACTCCTTGCCTTGATCTCTCCACCGTCTCGCGAGCCTGCCTGGTGAGGCCGCCCCTGAGGAAGCCTTGTGTCGTCCGCCCCGCGAGGCTTGGCCCCTCGCGAGGGTCTTGAACTTGGGTCGGTGAAGATGGGCCGTACTGGGCTCCTGCTTAGCCACGTCGCAGGCCGTAGGCAAGCAAGTCTGGGGACCCCCGTTCCCAGAACGCCGACACCCTTGGCTTGTAATATAAAGCTTGTATTATTTTAATTTGTGTCTAGAGTTGTGTTGTGATATCTTCCCGTGAGTCCCTGACCTTGATCGTACACATTTGCGTGTATGATTAGTGTATGATTGAATTGGGGCGTCACAAGTTGGTATCAGAGCCAACTGCCTGTAGGTAGCCCCCTTTCCAACTCCTTGGCCGAAGTTGAGTCTAGTCACTAAAAAGTTTTACTAACATGGTTGTGTGTCTTACGGGCCCATGTCACCATTGGGTGGTATTAGGATCTTTTACTCCTCGTCTATACTCTCAAACTCTGAACTCTCTTTTACTTGGGTTAAACAAATTTACTAACTCTAACATTAGGATCCTGTTACCACATTCACCCCAAAGTTGGATAAGCCATAGTTATTCCTTAGAATAGCATCTTGAATAGTACACACACTGTCGTGTTGACTACTATGTGGTATCCATCGTACCTCTTTCCTTATGCATGTTTCATCATGAATGATCCTTTGTCTTTACAAATGCTCAATGCTGAACTACCCCTATTACATGTTAGCAGGATGGTTAGACCCGCTGGTCGTGGCCGTGGTGCCAACGATCCACCACCGCCCAAATTCTTGGCCAGAATCATACAACAGTTTGGGCTGAACCGCCAGTTCATGGAAGGAATGATGGCTCAGTTTCCTCGTCCGGATATGGATCAGCAACTGATACGTATCCAACGTATCTATAATTTTTGATTGTTCCATGCTATTATATTACACATTTTGGATGTTTAATGTGCTTTACTATACACTTTTATATTATTTTTGGGACTAACCTATTAACCGGAGGCCCAGTCCAAATAGTTGTTTTTTTGCCTATTTCAGTGTTTCGCAGAAAAGGAATATCAAATGGAGTCCAAACGGAATGAAACCTTTGGGAGAGTTATTTTTGGAACAAACGCAATCTAGGAGACTTGGAGTGGACGTCAAGAAAGGAACAAGGCGGCCACGAGGCAAGGAGGCGCGCCCAGGGGGTAGGCGTGCCCCCACCCTCTTGGGCCCCTCGTGGCTCCCCTGACCGACTTCCTTCGCCTATATATATATATATATATTCATATACCCTGAAAACATTCAGAGCACCACGAAACCCTATTTCCACCGCCGCAACCTTCTGTACCCGTGAGATCCCATCTTGGGGCCTTTTCCGGCGCTCCGCCAGAGGGGGAATCGATCACATAGGGCTTCTACATCAACACCATAGCCTCTCCGATGAAGTGTGAGTAGTTTACCTCAGACCTTCGGGTCCATAGTTATTAGCTAGATGGCTTCTTCTCTCTCTTTGGATCTCAATACAAAGTTCTCCTAGATCTTCTTGGAGATCTATTCGATGTAATTCTTTTTGCGGTGTGTTTGTCGAGATAAGATGAATTGTGGGTTTATGATCAAGATTATCTTTGAACAATATTTGAATCTCCTCTGAATTCTTTTATGTATGATTGGTTATCTTTGCAAGTCTCTTCGAATTATCAATTTGGTTTGGCCTACTAGATTGATCTTTCTTGCAATGGGAGAAGTGCTTAGCTTTGGGTTCAATCTTGCGGTGTCCTTTCCCAGTGACAGCAAGGGCAGCAAGGCACATATTGTATTGTTGCCACCGAGGATAAAAAGATGGGGTTTATATCATATTGCTTGAGTTTATCCCTCTACATCATGCATCTTGCCTAATGTGTTACTCTGTTCTTATGAACTTAATACTCTAGATGCATGCTGGATAGTGGTCGATGTGTGGAGTAATAGTAGTAGATGCAAAATTGTTTTGATCTACTTGTCGCGGATGTGATGCCTATTTACATGATCATGCCTAGATATTCTCATAACTATGCACTTTTCTATCAATTGCTCGACAGTAATTTGTTCACCCACTTAATACTTATGCTATCTTGAGAGAAGCCACTAGTGAAACCTATGGCCCCTGGGTCTATTTTCCATCACATAAGTTTCCGGTCTATTTTATTTGGCAATCTTTATTCTCCAATCTATATCATAAAAATACCAAAAATATTTATATTATTATCTTTATCAGATCTCACTTTTGCAAGTGGCTATAAAGGGATTGACAACCCCTTTATCGTGTTGTTTGCAAGGTTCTTATTTGTTTGTGCATGTACGTGGGATTTGCGTGTAGACTCCTACTGGATTGATACCTTGGTTCTTAAAACTGAGGGAAATACTTACGCTACTTTGCTACATCACCCTTTCCTCTTCAAGGGAAAACCAACGCATGTTCAAGAGGTAGCAGCAACCAGCCCCAGTAACTCTACAGGACTTCATGCGCCTCAACCCGACCATCTACGGCAGCTCAACTTAGCCCCTTGATGCTAATGACTGGCTCTGCGACATCACGCATGAAATGGAGTCTGCTAGTGTTGCCCCTGCCAGCTATGTTACCTTCGCATCCTTCTTCCTCAAGGGCCCCGCTGCTCAATGGTTAGACAGCCACAGGCGTACCATACTTACTAGAACGATCATCACTTGGCCGGATTTCCAAGCTACCTTTCGTGCCCACTTCATTAATCAGGGAATCATGGACAGGAAGAAGCGCGAGTTTTGTAACCTCACCCAAGGAAACAAGACAGTTGACGCTTATCAATGGGAATTTCTAGACTTGTCATGTTATGCTGAAGAAGACATTGCAACTAATGCTCGCAGAGAGGAAAAGTTTCATCATGGACTTCACCCTGATATCAAGCTAGCACTCCTTGTTCATGACTTTGCCGACTTCGCCACCTTGGCGAACAAGGCTATTCAGGTTGAGACTGGTCTTCAGGAACACCAGGGATCCCTCGGGCGCAGCAGTGATGCTGGCTCATCTTTGGGCCCATCACCTCAGATGCGTCGGATATGGATTCTCCACAACATGTATCGTCCAACTGCGCCTGCACCAAGACAGTCCTATACTGCACCTCGTCTGCCTCCTCCACCGGAGAGGCAGCCTCTTCAAGCCGTACCACCCCAAGCTCCTGCTCCCAATCCCAATGATGGTCTGTGCTTCAAGTGTGGCCTTCCAGGTCACCGCTCCAGGAACTGTCCTCAGAATCAGAATCAACTAGCTCATCTTGCCGCTGGTCGTGGTAACAAACAGCCCCGCAACAACAATGCGAGGCCTTATGGTTGTGGTCAGGCTAACAACATTGATCTGAAAGAAGCTCAAGACTAGCCTGCTACTGTGATGGGTACTCTTCTTGTTTATTCAGTACCGGCTTCTGTTTTATTCGATTCAGGAGCATCGCTTTCATTTATGTTAGAAAATTTTGCATACACACATGACATTCGATGCGAGCCCATGAACACTAAAATAGTGGTACGCACCCCTGCAGGCCAGTGTCGGACCACCATGATTGGTCGCAATGTACTCATTGAAATTGAAGGGCTAGAATTCCATGTTTCTCACATTATTCTGGAGTCTTCCAATATTGACCTCATTATGGAAATAGAATGGTTGAAAGCACATACTACCTCTATCGTTTGTGCCACCAAAGTCGTTCATCTCCTAGATCCTTCCAATGAGATAGTAAGCTACCATGCTCAGATTGTTCAAAATGCTGAAGCATGGCTTCATGCCTTGAATGTGTTGAACGCAGCACCTCTTGAGGGAATTGAAAATATTCTAGTCGTTCGCGACTTCCTTGATGTTTTTCTAGAAGAACTTCCAGGAATAACCCCTGCTCGGGCTATCGAGTTTGTCATCGATTTGAAACCAGGCACCATTCCTATTGCCAAACGACCCTACAAGATGCAACCTCATGAACTCCTTGAGCTTAAGGAGGAAATCGACAAATCTCTTCACAGTTGTTTCATTCAGCCAAGTTCCTCTGCTTGGGGAGCACCTTCTCTTTTTGTGAAGAAGACAGATGGAACGAATCGTTTGGTCCAAGACTATTGTCCTATCAACCAAGCAACTATTCAGAACAAATATCCGCTTCCTCGGATCAATGACCTATATGATCAACTGGCTGGTTCATCAGTGTTCTCTAAACTCGACTTGAGGTTGGGTTATCACCAGATCCGTGTCCGTGAAGAGGATATTCCCAAGACCGCCTTTGTTACTCAATATGGTTCATATGAGTACACCGTCATGTCATTCAGTTTAACCAATGCTCCAGCTACATTCTCTTGTCTGACGAATTATATATTCATGGAATACCTCGACAAGTTCGTCATGGTTTATCTGGATGATATCCTTGTTTATTCCAAGAATAAAGAAGAACATGCTGAATATCTTCGTCTTGTTCTGGAAAAGCTTTGAGAGGACCAACTTTATGCCAAGTATTCCAAGTGCGAATTCGGGCTACCCGAAGTCACCTACCTTGGTCATGTGATCTCCTAGGATGGTATTGCCGTCAACCCAGAGCGAGTTTAGGCTATTCTTGACTCGACCCCTTTGAAGACTGTCAAGCAAGTCAGAAGCTTTCTCGGACTCACTAGCTATTGCCGCCATTTCATCGAGAACTTCTCCAAGATCGCCAAGCCCCTGACTAATCTGCTTCACAAGGGCGTTAAGTTCGATCCGACAGACAAATGCCAAGAAAGTTTCCAGGCACTCAAGGACAAGCTGACTTCTACCCCAGTGCTTGCTCCCCTGATTCTCGCAAGGACTTTGTCATCTATTGCGACACTTCACGACAAGGATTAGGCTGTGTCCTGATGCAAGAGCGCAGAGTGATTGCGTATGCCTCCCGTCAAGTGCGTCCTCACGAAGAGAACTATCCAGTTCACAACCTCGAGCTTGCTGCGATTATCTATGCACTGAATTTATGGCGACAGTACCTTCTCGGTAATCGTTGTGAGATCTTCACCGATCGTCAGAGTCTAAAGTATCTATTTACTCAGCCAGATCTCAACCTCCATCAACAACGATGGATTAACCACATGGTTCATATAGCTCAACCCTGCCTTTATGAAGAACTTTGCAAGTTGAACCTTCAACTAGTTCCACAGGGTTCTCTGAATAACCTTGTCTTCGAACCAACTCTTGTGAAAGCAATTAAGTCTGCTCAAGCCAAAGATGCTCATGTTGATCTGATGAAAAAGGATCTTGCCTTAGAGAAATCCAGAGATTTCTCACTTGCTGAAGATGGGACCTTATACTTCAGAGATCGTATTGTAGTACCCTGGTTCGAGCTTATGACAGAGAAGGTGATGAAAGAAGTGCATGACACCCCCCTCTCTATTCATCCGGGAAGTACCAAGATGTATCTAAACATCCATCAGAAGTACTAGTGGTCTAAAATGAAGCAAAACATTGCTCGATATATCGAAGAATGTGACATTTGTCATTGCATCAAAGCAGAACATCAGAAACCGGCTGGACTTCTACAACCGCTTCCGATTCTTGAATGGAAGTGGGATAAGATTCAGATGGACTTCGTCACTGGCATTCCCAAGTATCAGAAAGGTAATGATGCTACCTTTGTCGTCATCGACCAATTCTCGATAGTTGCTCACTTTCCGCCAGCCAAGGAGACAATCATAGCTAGTCAATTAGAAAACTTGTATATCTCCAGAATTGTGTCACTCCATGGCATTCCGAAGGAGATCAGTTAGACCATGGCAGTATATTCAGTTCAAAGTTGTGGAATAGTTTCCAAGAGGCAATGGGAACTCATATTACCTGGAGCACTGCTTATCATCCCCAATCCCAAGGCCAGGTCGAGCGAGTTAACCAAATTCTGGAAGACATGCTTCGGGCTTGTGTTCTTTCGGCAAGAAGTGGGAAGAATCTCTCCCTTATGCGGATTTCTCTTGTAACAAAAGTTATCAAGCTAGCTTGAAAATGGCACCCTTCGAAGTGCTTTATGGACGTAAGTGCCGAACCCCTCTGAATTGATCAGAAACTGGGGAACGGACACTCATTGGTCCGGACATTATTCAACAAGCTGAAGAGCAGGTTCGCATTGTCCGGGGTAATCTCAAGGCGGCCTAGTCCCGCTAGAAGAGCAACTATGACCGAAAACACTGGGGTTCAACTTACCAAACGGGTGATCAAGCTTATCTGCATGTCACTCCTTTGAGAGGCACTCATTGGTTCAGAGTCAAGGGCAAGCTAGCTCTGCGCTACATTGGTCCCTTCCGCATTCTTGCCCGTCGTGGCCTGGTGGCTTATAAATTGGAGTTGCGACCTGCGTTCTCTCATGTCCATGACGTCTTCCACATGTCGCAACTTCGTCGATGCTTCAAGGATCCGGAACGTGAAGTGGATCCGGAATTGATTGAAGTTCAAGATGATCTCACATATAAAGAGCATCCTATCCGCATTCTTGAAGAAGCTGAACATCGAACCTGCCAGAAGGTTACCAAGATCCTCAAGGTGCAATGGTCGAATCATACTAAAGATGAAGCCACTTGGGAACGCGAGGATAACCTCCATGCTGAATACCCTGATCTTTTCCCTTCTACCTCTTAATTCTCGGGACGAGAATTTCTTTCAGAGGAGGAGAGTTGTAACACCCCTGTGTAATGATGCTACAGTAACCCTTGGGGTTAAGTTAATCATTTTGCTAAACAATTGCTTGATCATCATTGACTCCTATCTCTTTGAAATTCCAGTTGAATTCAATTTCAAATTTTGAGTGAAATCCAAAATTGCTCAAACATGAAAACTAAAATTTTCATCATGTGCCAAATAATCCATAACTATTTATGGTGGTGAACCAACCTTTTTATAAAGTGATGAAATATCCTAAAAGTATTTAAAACTGTGGCTTAAGCAATTATTTAAATGATTTTCAAATAAGAAATAATTAAAAACTATTTTATTAAAGTGTCAAATTAATTGTGGTAGTGGCCTAACTACTAGTACTAATTTAGGGACCTAGACCATGTTTTGTAAAGCCTATAATAAAATAAAACTAATTAGAAAACAGAAAGGTTTTAAAAGGAAAAGAGAAATAAAAGAAAATAAAAACAAAATGAAAAAAAGGAAAAGGGCCTCAACCCCTGCCCCCGGGGCCTCGGCCCACCCGAGCAAGCCGGTCCACCTCCCCCCCCCCCCCCCGCGCGGTCGAACCCCCCTTCCTCACTGCTCCTCCGACTGGGGCACGTCCCTACCGGACCTGGCGCGCCACCCCGTAGGCCACGACGTCGGCGAGGGAATAAGAGCGCCCCTCCGGCTCCTCGAATCCTCCCCACCTACCTCCACCCTGCTACGTCTTGAGCTTGCATTGGTTTTCCTTGAAGAGAAAAGGGTGATGCAGCAATAGTAGCGTAATTATTTCCCTCGGTTTTTGAGAACCAAAGTATCAATCCAGTAGGAGGCTCCTCAAAAGTCCCACGCACCTACCGAAACAAACAAAGAACTCGCAACCAACGCAATAAAGGGGTTGTCAATTCCTTCATGGCCACTAGCGAAAGTGAGATCTGATAGAGATAATAAGATAAGATAAATATATTTTTGGTATTTTATAATATACATTCAAAAAGTAAAGATGCAAATAAAAGTATATTGAAAGTTTATATGATAAAAGATAGACCTAGGGGCCATAGGTTTCACTAGTGGCCTCTCTCAAGATAGCATAAGTATTATGGTGGGTGAACAAATTACTGTCGAGCAATTGATAGAAAAGCGAATAATTATGAGATTATCAAGGCATGATCGTGTATATAGGCATCACGTCCGTGACAAGTAGACCGACTCCTGCCTGCATCTACTACTATTACTCCACACATCGACCGACTCCTGCCTGCATCTAGAGTATTAAGTTCATAACAACAGAGTAACGCATTAAGAAAGATGACATGATGTAGAGGGATAAACTCAAGCAATATGATATAAACCCCATCTTTTTATCCTCGTGGCAACAATACAATACATTCCTTGCAGTCCATGCTGTCACTTGGAAAGGACGCCGCAAGATTGAACCCAAAGCTAAGCACTTCTCCCATGGCAACAAAGATCAATCTAGTAGGCCAAACCAAACTGATAATTCGAAGAAACTTGCAAAGATAACTCAATCATACATAAAAGAATTCAGAGAAGATTCAAATATTATTCATAGATAAACTTGATCATAAACCCACAATTCATCGGATCTCGACAAACACACCGCAAAAAGAGTTTACATCGAATAGATCTCCACAAGAGAGGGGGAGAACATTGTATTGAGATCCAAAAAGAGAGAAGAAGCCATCTAGCTAATAACTATGGACCCGAAGGTCTATGGTAAACTACTCACAACTCATCGGAGGGGCTATGGTGTTGATGTAGAAGCCCTCCGTGGTCGATTCCCCCTCCGGCAGAGCGCCTGCGAAGGCTCCAAGATGGGATCTCGTGGATACAAAAGGTTACGGCGGTGGAAATTGTGTTTCGTTGGCTCCCTGGATGTTTTCGGGGTACGTAGCTATATATAGGAGGAAGAAGTACGTCGTTGGCCTCCTGTGGGGCCTAGGAGATAGGGGGCGCACCTAGAAGGGGTGGGCGCGCCCTCTTGTCTCCTGGCCACCTCGCAAGCCTCTTGACTTGCACACCAAGTTCTCTGGATCACGTTCTTTCCAAAAATCACGCTCCCGAAGGTTTCATTTCGTTTGGACTCCGTTTGATATTCTTTTTCTTCAAAATACTGAAATAGGCAAAAAAACAGCAATACGGGATGGGCCTCCGGTCAGTAGGTTAGTCCCAAAAATGATATAAATGTGTAAAATAAAGCCCATAAACATCCAAAAGGGGTAATATAATAGCATGGAACAATAAAAAATAATAGATACGTTGGAGACGTATCAAGCATCCCCAAGCTTAATTCCTGCTCGTTCTCGAGTAGGTAAATGAAAAAAACAGAATTTTTGATGTCGAATGCTACCTAGCATAATTCTTAATGTAATTTTATTTATTGTGGCATGAATGTTCAGATCCAAATGATTCAAAATAAAAGTTCATATTGATAAAAGAAATAGTAACACTTCAAGCATACTAATCAAAGCAATCATGTCTTCTCAAAATAACATGGCTAAAGAGAGTTCATCCCTACAAAATCATATAGTTAGGCTATGCTTCATTTTCGTCACACAAAGTTGTTCCCGGATTCTATACCCCCGATGACAAGCCAAGCAATTCTTTCGTACTTAAATAATCTCAAACTTTTTCAACCTTCACGCAATACATGAGTGTGAGCCATGGATATAGCACTATGGGTGGAATAGAATATGATGATGGGGATTGTGTGGAGAAGACAAAAAAAGAGAAAGTCTCACATTGACGAGGATAATCAACGGGCTATGGAGATGCCCATCAATTGATGTCAACATGAGGAGTAGGGATTGCCATGCAACGGATGCACTAGAGCTATAAATGAATGCTCAACAAAAGAAAACTAGTGGGTGTGCATCCAACTTGCTTGCTCAGGAAGACTTAGGGCATTTGAGGAAGCCCATCATAGGAATATACAAGCCAAGTTCTATAATAAAAAATTCCCACTAGTATATGAAAGTGACAACCATGAGACTCACTATATGAAAAATATGGTGCTACTTTGAAGCACAAGTGTGGAAAAACAGATAGTAACATTGCCCTTTTATTTATTTTCTTTGTTTTCTTTTTTTCTTTGGCCTTTCTTTTTTTCTTTTGGCCTTTTTTTCTTTTCTGGGCAATGCTCTAATAATGATGACCATCACACTTCTATTGATTACAACATATGAATTACAACTCGAAACTAGAACACGATATGACTCTATATGAATGCCTCCGGTGGTGTACCGGGATGGTGCAATGAATCAAGAGTGACTTGTATGAAAAATTATGCATGGTGGCTTTGCCACAAATACAATGTAAACTACATGATCATGCAATGGCAATATGACAAAAGTAATGTATGTCATGATAATGAACGGAACGGTGGAAAGTTGCATGGCAATATATCTCGGAATGGCTATGGAAATGCCATAATAGGTAGGTATGGTGGCTGTTTTGAGGAAGATATAAGGAGGTTTATGTGTGATAGAGCGTATCGTATCATGGGGTTTGGATGCACCGACGAAGTTTGCACCAACTCTCAAGGTGAGAAAGGGCAATGCACGATACCGAAGAGGCTAGCAATGGTGGAAAGGTAAAAATGCGTATAATCCATGGACTCCACATTAGTCAAAAGAACTCATATACTTATTGCAAAAATTAAGAATTCATCAAAAATCAAGCACTACGTGCATGCTCCTAGAGGGATAGCTTGGTAGGAAAAGACCATCGCTCGTCCCCGACCGCCACTCATAAGGATGTACAAGCCAGGTACACTTCATGTTTCAAATTTGTTACGCAACTTTAACCATACGTGCATGCTACGGGACTTGCTAACTTCAATACAAGCATTCTTTAAATTCGTAATCACCCAACTAGCATGACTTTAATATCACTACCTCCATATCTCAAAACAATTATCAAGTATCAAATTGATCATAGCATCCAATTCACTTCCTATGATAGTTTTTATTATACCCAACTTGGATGCCTACCATTCTAGGACCAATTTATAACCATAGAAAATACCATGCTGTTCTAAAAGACTCTCAAAATAATATAAGTGAAGCATGAGAGACTAGCAATTTCTACAAAATTAAGCCACCATCGTGCTCTAAAAGATATAAGTGAAGCACTAGAGCAAAAACTATCAAGCTCAAAAGATATAAGTGAAGCACATAGAGTATTCTAGAAAATTCAATCAAGTGGGCTTCTCCCAAAAGGTGTATACAGCAAGTATGATTGTGGTAAACTAAAAAGCAAATACTAATATAATACACGACGCTCCAAGCAAAACACATATCAAGTGGCGAAAAAAATATAGCTCCAAGTAAAGTTACCAATGAACGAAGACGAAAGAGGGAATGCCTTCCCAGGGCATCCCCAAGCTTAGGCTTTTGGCTATTCTTGAATATCTTGGGGTGCCATGGGCATCCCCAATCTTAGGCTCTTGCCACTTGTCGGTGTCAAAACCGGCGGATCTCGGGTAGGGGGTCCCGAACTGTGCGTCTAGGCGGATGGTAACAAGAGACGAGGGACGCGATGTTTTTACTCAGGTTCGGGCCCTCTTGATGGAGGTAAAACCCTATGTCCTTCTTGATTAATATTGATGATATTGGTAGTACAAGAGTGGATCTACCACGAGATCAAGGAGGCTAAACCCTAGAAGCTAGCCTATGGTATGATTGTTGTAATGTATGTTGTCCTACGGACTAAAGCCCTCCGGTTTATATAGACACCGGAGAGGGCTAGGGTTACACAGAGTCGGTTACAATGGTAGGAGATCTACATATCCGTATCGCCAAGCTTGCCTTCCACGCCAAGGAAAGTCCCATCCGGACACGGGACGGAGTCTTCAATCTTGTATCTTCGTAGTCTTTGAGTCCGGCGGATAATGATAGTCCGGCTGTCCGGACACCCCCTAGTCCAGGTCTCCCTCAGTAGCCCCTGAACCAGGCTTCAATGACGATTAGTCCGGCGCGCATAATGTTCGGCATTGCAAGGCGGGTTCCTCCCATGAATAATGCAGAGAAGATCATGAACACCAGGATAGTGTCCGGCTCTGCAAAATAAATTCCACATTCCACCGTAGAGAGAATAAAATGTACGCTTAGTTCAATCTGCTGACGTATTATGCGGCGTGACATCACACTGCTACCAAGCCTTTGTTTGAATCGTTTTTTTTACTATACCACCTCAGCTTGTTTAGCGAGGCGGTTTCCTTGGCACGTCCTGTCGAAGCAGAGATCATGTTCCCCTTATTCCGGGATTCTCATCAATACGGACATGGGCAACCCAACTGCGCCATTGATGGTGGCGCTTGGGAGATAAGCGAGTTTTACCAGGCCGGTGGGGGACGTACGGTTTCGTCCGCCTACATATAAGGGATAAGGATTTACCTTCTCACCTACGCCTTCTTCCTCCTTTGCTTACACATCTCCGCGCACTCAAGCTCCAACGCCCAAGCTCGCGCATCTCTCCTCGACCTCCTCCGAATATGTCCAGAGGGGGAGGCAAGTGGTTGGCCTCCACCGTTAAGGAGGAGCACATCACCAAGCTGCGCAACGCCGGATACCTCTCCGGCGATATCGCGCATCGGCTGCCCGACGAGGGGCAGCTCGTCCCTACCCATGGGCCTCACGAGAGGGTCGTTTTCCTTCCCCACTTCCTCCGCGGACTGGGCTTTCCGCTCCATCCATTCGTCCGGGGGCTCATGTTCTATAATCGCCTAGATTTCCACGATCTGGCGCCGAACTTCATCCTCAACATCTCGGCGTTCATCGTCGTGTGTGAGGCCTTCCTCTGCATCGGGCCCCACTTCGTCCTGTGGCTCAAGACCTTCAACGTCAAACCGAAGGTTGTGAAGGGCACGCAAGCAGAATGCGGAGGCGCCATGTTGGGTAAATTACCCAACGTCCTTTGGCTCGAAGGAGCCTTTGTGGACTCCATCAAGGGATGGCAATCGGGGTGGTTCTACATCACCGAGCCATGCAAGCCCACATGGGCGGCGGCCCCCGAGTTTAGATCTGGCGTCCCCACGCAGCTCACCTCCTGGAAAGAGAAGGGCTTGCTGTGGGGCGATCCGAAGGAGATGACTGGACTCTGAACCTGTATCCAGAAGCTGGTGAGCAATAATCTCAGGCTCGTCGATGTGGTCCAAGTCATGCTCATCCGCCGGATTCTCCCATGCCAAGAACGGGCATTCGATCTGTGGGAGTTCAATCCAGAACAGCACCGGGCGCTAAGCGGGCTCTTCGATACAACATACGAAGGCGCCTAGAGAGTGTTGTTCAAGGGCGCCGAAGCCCCTGCATCCGCGACGGAAGATCGCGGATTCAGCTTGCAGTATCCAACTGACGAGGTAAGTGATTCAACCCCATTACGGGACACTTTATAGTAATCAAGTCATTTACAAGAGGGTTTCATCCTTTCCTTTCCTTTCACAGGAATGGATGGAGAAGGCCAGGCAGCTTATCAGCCCGGCTCCCATGCCAGAAGATCCAGTGAACGCCCGCCTAGCAGGGCTGCTGGTTCCGGCACCGCACGTGGTGCCGGAGAAGAAGGCCAAGAAGGTGGCCGCGGGGACTCGAAAGAGTTCCCGTAATCAGGCGTCTGACGACGATGTGGACTCCTCACTCGAAGACGAGGAGGAGGAGGAGTACTCTCTCCCGGAGGGGGGAGAGAAGAAGAGGAAGGCTCCCCCAATAGGGGAGGCCGAAGGGTCCAAGAGGGGGAGAGCTATCCCCCCGGACAGTTTCGCCAACACCAACGTTGGCGAGGATGAGTGGCCTCCAAGGGCCAGGCGTCCGGCGAGATCGTAAGTACCCGGATCCTTTATACGCATATCTTTTACGTCACGTAGTGTCCTTCTAACGCCGCATTCTGTCCGCAGTCCGGCCGATGACGATCTCCCCGACTCATCGAGCGGGTCGTTGGCCTCGTCGGATGTGAATTCACTTCCGACCGCCTCCACCCCACGCGCCGACGAGGACGCCAAGGTGGAATCCCAGAGAGGGACCCATCAGGAGGAGGCTCCGGAGGCGCCGTCAGGCAACCTCCCGGACTTTGCGCCGGACTCTACATCGGAACCCGCAGTGGTTCCAGAGTCCGGCAAGCGGCCCCTTCGAAAGAAGGGCAAGACCGTGACACCGGCGGCCTCCGTCCAACCGGAGGTGCCGGATAACTTGTTGGAGGTGCTTAAAGGCGCTTCCATCGAGGAAGAACACCGCACTATCATGAGTGCGGTGATTCAAAAGGTTCAGCTCGCCAAAAGCGGGCTAACCGAAGCCTGCAGCAGCATTTTAACAGGCTTTGAGGTAAGAAGTTAAAATTATGTAATGTAATGCCGCATAGACAGTAGCCCCTGATGCTCAGTTCGGTGTTCGGAAAGAAAAGCCGGACTGAGGATCTAACAAGATATGCGCAGGGTTGCTAAAAATATGTCAATATGGGTTTGCAGGCTGCGCTGCTGGCCTCTGCCGCACTAACGGCGGAGGTCGATGTGCTGAAGAAGGATCTGGAGCGGTCCGAGTGAGAGCTCGGCCATGCGAAGAAGCATCTCGAGGATAAAGAAGGTGAGTAACACCACTTTGAATAGGTACCTTACAGAAAAGGATTTTGGTTGCACTTAAATTAACCAGGATAATATGTGTATCGCAGGGGCCACTAACGAGGTGGCTGCCCTAAAGGATGCTGTGTCTGCGGCCGAACAACAGTGCGGCCGCGGAACGGGCAGAGCGAGAAAAGCAGGAGGCACGGGTGGCGGAAGTTCGGCAAGAGCTCCAGGCTCTCATGGAAAAGCATGAGAGCTTGGAGCGTGACTCCAAGACTCGAGAGTCCGAGCTTGCCTCGGCTCTCAAAAGTGCCAAGTCCGCCAAGGCCGAGGCCTATAAGGCCCTTCAGGAGGTTGAAGATATAAAGAAAATAGCGGCGGGTAAGGCATTTTTCATGCAAAGCAAGCATGTTAATGTAAAATACCTGACACTTACCCGCATTCGGAGCTCTCCAGGGGCGTTTGCAGATCTGCCGCGTAGTGCGTCTGATGCCGCCGCATTCTATCGTGGCGAGGAGGAGAGCTCGACGGAAAAAGTCTTCTGGTCTCAGTATGCTGAGGCCGGACACCCGGTGCCCCTAAGCGACCAGCTCAAGCAGCTGGTCGAACTCCACAAGGTAGCTGAGGAGGCCATGAAGGGCCTTATAGTCCGACTGTGGCCTGGACAGGCCATGCCTGGGAGCTACTTTGGCCTCGTGCGGCGGCTGGTGGATGCATGCCCCTGGGTGGATGTCATCAAGCGCTCCGCCTGTATTGAAGGCGCTCGCGGAGCTCTTGCCCGCACAAAGGTGCAATGGGGCAAGTTGGATGCGGAGAAGCTTCTCACGGACCCCCCGCCGCCGGGCAAGGAGTATCGCACGCCCGAGATGTATTATAAAACTGTCCTGAAGGGAGCCCGCAATATTGCGGATGAGTGCCCCCGAAATGTAATCTGTGAATGAATTTGCTGTGTATTATCCTGCGCGCCGAAACTTTGTTCATGTGCGCGTTTAAGCAACGCTTGTTTAATTTAAAATATTACCTTCTGTGCGGCCATTTATAAAATCTGAGAGATGGCAAGTCGCTGGCTTCAGCCCCCAAGCCACGAGTGCTGGGGTGTTCGGGATAAACTTGAGCACTCTTGTTCCCATTGTTGGGTCCATCGAGGGAGGCACTCAACACAACGAACGAGGCAACCGGACTTATAATGCTTGAACACTCTCACTTAGCCATAGAATTCTATAATTTTAAATTTCGGCGAAGCCCCTGGTATTCGGAAGGCCGAATCCGGGGCGCTATCCACGCCTTCATCGGACATTGTCCGGAACTTCGCTCGAAGCGGCGTGAGTCTTTAAGGACCCGAAAAAACCTCTCGAACAGCGACCAGTCTCTCGCCTTATCATGCCAGTCAGTTTTAGCTTTCTCCACTGAGGCGCTCGCCCGGCTCAACCGGGGCGCAATCGCAGTGCTTCTCCCAGTGCCACCTTAGCCGACGGAACGGAACGTAAGGCACCAAAACGTGGGAGCCGGGCAAACCCAACTATTGACCCAAGACATGATTCGGAGCCGATTCATATAATGCTATAAGTTCGGGGTGCCGCACTTGTGAAAGTGTTCGGACTTATCACACCATAGGGTGGGGAACATAAGCCCCCGGTGTATTAGGCCGTACCAAAATATACGGGTGCAAGATGTCACATAATGAGCATATATATATATAAAAGGTAATGCAATTGCGATCAAAAAGTTGCTGCATTATTTACGAAAGAAAGTCCGCTAGTAGAGCGGACTGATACAAATAGCGCGGTAAGCAAGGGATTTGGACTAAGTAAACATGTCCCCCTCCAGGGATGAGCTGCGAACTTGGTGTATATAATTTAATGCTCGTAATTGAGACCACCAGAGTGTTCATCGCGGCCTTCTTTAGTCCCTGACTGTTGTATCTTGAGTTCGGCAGGTTCGCTGCCAGACAGGGCTTCTGGTTAACAGAGTCCTGTATACATAAAACAAAAAAAATAAAATAAAAGAAGGGGGGCACACTTGCGAGCCCCCGGTGTGGTCGAACCGCACTCTGGGTCCGTTGCGATCATGCCCCCTCCCCTGTGCCCATGGTATCTCCAAAGCGTAATGATGTACGGGGAGTGTTATTCTTGCGATCATGTGTGGGCGAGGGTTGGGGCCGCATTGCTACGCGTGCTCTGATCGCGCCAGGTGGTCTTGGTTGGCATTGCTCCGGGCGTGTTTTGCTGTATCCGGCCTTTTAACGGCCGGACTCGAGAATTGCCTTAGAAGGCTGCTCTGTACTTCTGCCGCGAGAGCCGCTGTATGTTCCTCCGTTCGGAGGGAGCGTTCCGTATTCCCATTGACCGTGATGACTCCACGAGGGCCTGGCATCTTGTGCTTTTGGTATGCATAGTGCGGCACCGCGTTGAATTTTGCAAACGCGGTTCGTCCGAGCAGAGCGTGATAGCCGCTGCGGAACGGGACTATGTCGAAGATTAACTCTTCGCTCCGGAAATTATCCGGGGATCCGAAGACCACTTCCAGTGTGACTGAGCCTGTACAGTTGGCTTCTACTCCTGGTATGACACCTTTAAAGGTTGTCTTTGTAGGTTTAATCCTTGATGGGTCTATGCCCATTTTGCGCACTGTATCCTGATAAAGCAGGTTCAGGCTGCTGCTGCCGTCCATCAGGACTCTCGTGAGGTGGAACCCATCGACGATTGGGTCTAAAACCAATGCGGCGAATCCGCCATGGCGTATGCTGGTCGGATGGTCTCTTCGATCGAAAGTGATCGGACAAGAGGACCATGGGTTGAACTTTGGGGCGACTGGCTCCATCGCATAGACGTCCCTTAGTGCGCGTTTCCTTTCCCTCTTGGGTATGTGGGTCGCGTATATCATATTCACCGTCCGCACTTGTGGGGGAAAACCCTTCTGTCCTCTGTTGTTCGGCGGTCGGGTCTCTTCCTCGTCGTTGCTGTTTAGCCCCTTGTCATTGTTTTCGGCAATTAACTTGCCGGCCTGCTTGAACACCCAGCAGTCTCTATTAGTGTGGTTACCTGGCTTTTCAGAGGTGCCATGTATCTGGCATAAGCGGTCGAGTATTCGGTCCAGATTGGATGGACCCGGAGTGGTTCTTTTGAATGGCCTCTTCCGCTGACCGGGTTTAGAGCCTCGGAATCTGGCGTTGACTGTCGTATCCTCCTTATCGTCGTCGTTAATGCGGCGCTTGTTTTTGTTTCGACGTGACCTGCTGTTGTTGTCCTTAGTATCCGGACTGCCAGAATTTTTACGGAGATTGTTGCTGCGGGCTAGCCAGCTGTCCTCTCCCGCGCAAAAGCGGGTCATTAACGATGTGAGGGCTGCCATGGATTTCGGCTTTTCCTGCCCCAGGTGCCGGGCTAGCCATTCGTCCCGGATGTTATGTTTGAAGGCTACAAGGGCCTCTGCATCCGGACAATCGACGATTTGATTTTTCTTTGTCAAGAACCGTGTCCAGAATTGTCTGGCCGATTCGTCTGGCTGCTGAATGATGTGGCTTAGGTCATCGGCGTCTGGTGGTCGCACATATGTGCCTTGGAAGTTATCAAGGAATGCGGCCTCCAGGTCTTCCCAACACCCAATTGACTCTGCGGGCAAGCTGTTAAGCCAATGCCGAGCTGGTCCTTTAAGCTTGAGTGGGAGGTACTTGATGGCGTGGAGATCGTCGCCGCGGGCCATATGGATGTGGAGAAGATAGTCTTCGATCCAAACCGCGGGGTCTGTTATGCCATCGTAAGATTCGATGTTTATGGGTTTAAACCCTTCGGGGATCTGATGATCCATTACTTCGTCAGTGAAGCATAGCGGGTGTGCGGCGCCTCCGTATTGAGCAATATCGCGACGCAGCTCGAGAGAGCGCTGTCTGCTGTATTCGGCCCGGCCAGAGTTATTGTATTCTGCGCGACGGTATTCGTCGTGGGTCGTAGGGCGCCCACATGATCCATAGATGGATCTGGATTGCCTTGCTTTCTCCTGCAATATGTGTCGCAAGTCCGGCGCGTTCCCTCTTGGCTTCATACTTTTGGAGCGATGCCGGGGTATGGTCTTGGCTGGGGGCCTGGATGCCTCTCTGTCACGACCACGGGGTGGTCGGTCAGCCATATCGTGCGCTGGTGATGGAGGTATGTATGCTTCCTCCTCTAATTGGGGGAGCAGCTTGCGTCTTGGGTAACTTTTGGAGGGACATTCGAGTTTATACTCTTCGGCCGCGAGGACCTCGGTCCATCGATCGGCCAGCAGGTCCTGATCAGCTTCAAGCTATAGCTGCTTTTTCTTTAGGCTGTTTGCTGTGGCGATAAGCCTGCGCTTGAAGCGCTCTTGTTCGACGGGATCCTCGGGTATGACGAATTCATCATCGTTGAGGCTTGCTTCGTCTTCGGAGGGAGGCATATAGTTATGATCCTCAACCTCTTCGTCTGCCGCCCCCTCGTGAGGGCTTGCTTCAGCATCCTCCTGCGCTGAATCTTGCTGGAGGGGATTGTCTTCGGCACTCTCTGGAGTGTTATTATCTCCTGTGCCGGAATCTCCATTCTTGCTGTGGCGAGATTTAGAGCGGCGCCGCTGACGCCGGCGTTTGGGCTGCTTCTTTAGAGAGTCTGCCTCCGCTGTTTCTTCGCCGTCCCCATCTTTTGGGGTGTCCACCATGTATATGTCGTATGACGAGGTGGTCTTCCAGTGCCCTGTAGGCGCTGGTTCCTGATCGTCTCCGGCATCGTCGTCCATAGCATCGATGTCTTCGGAGTCGTAGTCTAGCATGTCGGTTAGATCGTCGACAGTGGCTACAAAGTGGGTGGTGGGTGGGATCTGAATTTCTTCGTCGTCCGTACCCCAACCATCCTGGCCATAGTCCGGCCAGGACTCTCCTGATAACGAGAGATGCTTTAATGGATTCAGGATATCGCCGAAAGGCGAGTATTGGAAGATATCCGCGGCGGTGAATTCCATAACCGGCGCCCAATCCGGATCGATTGGTAAGGGCGCGGGAGGTTCAGAGTCCGGCAAGGAGTCCGGCACCTCGGAATCACGAGTTTCGCAGGGGACAAGATTAGTGTTCGGCTCCATCGCCGTGGATGTTGAAGCCCCCAGGGCGGCGTCTATCCACCGGCCCTCGATCTGGGCGATCGGCTCCGGGCTGATGGCCGAAGCGGCCCGTGTGCGGCCACCAAGGCACTATTCGGTGGCAGAGCTAGATCATGCCCATCGTCACAGTGCGGCGCGCTCGGCTGTGGCTCGAGTCCGTCGAAGATCAAGTCTCCGCGGACGTCGGCCGTGAAGTTTAAGCTTCCAAATCTAACCTGACAGCCAGGGGCGTAGCTTTCGATCTGCTCCAGATGGCCAAGTGAATTGGCCCGCAGTGTGAAGCCGCCGAATACGAAGATCTGTCCGGGGAGAAAAGCCTCACCCTGGATAGCGTTGTTGGTTGAAGATGCCATCAAGCCTATCGGTGATGACACAGAGGAACTCTCAATGAAAGCACCAATGTCGGTGTCAAAACAGGCGGATCTCGGGTAGGGGGTCCCGAACTGTGCGTCTAGGCGGATGGTAACAAGAGACGAGGGACGCGATGTTTTTACCCAGGTTCGGGCCCTCTTGATGGAGGTAAAACCCTACGTCCTGCTTGATTAATATTGATGATATGGGTAGTACAAGAGTGGATCTACCACGAGATCAAGGCGGCTAAACCCTAGAAGCTAGCCTATGGTATGATTGTTGTAATGTATGTTGTCCTACGGACTAAAGCCCTCCGGTTTATATAGACACCGGAGGAGGCTAGGGTTACACAGAGTCTGTTACAATGGTAGGAGATCTACATATCCATATCGCCAAGCTTGCCTTCCACGCCAAGGAAAGTCCCACCCGGACACGGGACGGAGTCTTCAATCTTGTATCTTCCTAGTCTTGGAGTCCGGCGGATAATGATAGTCCGGCTGTCCGGACACCCCCTAGTCCAGGTCTCCCACACCACTCCTTATTCCATAGTCCATCAAAGCTTTACCCAAAACTTGAAAACTTCACAACACAAAATTCAACAGGAAATCTTATAAGCTCCGTTAGTGAAAGAAAACAAAACCACCACAGGAACTCATTCTTTATTTATTTTGGTGTTAAACTTAATGTATTCCAACTTCTCTATGGTTTATAAACTATTTTACTAGCCATAGATGCATCAAAATAAGCAAACAACACACGAAAAGCAGAATCTGTTAAAAACAGAATAGTCTGTAGCAATATGTAACTAACGCAAACTTATGGAACTTCCAAAATCCAACCAAAATAGGAAGTCCTGGAAATTTTGTCTATTGATCAGCATCAAAACGAATCAACGCAAAATCACGTCTCTGTGATTTAACAAAACTAATTTCCTGCGCACAAAGTTTCTGTTTTTCAGCAAAATCAAATCAACTATCATCATAGGTTACCCTATAGGTTCTACTTGGCACAAACACTATATAAAGATAAAAACACATCTAAACAGAAGGTAGATCCAAAATTTATTACTAAACATAAACAAAAACAAAAAACACAAATAAAATTGGGTTGCTTCCCAACTAGCGCCATCGTTTAACGCCCCTAGCTAGGCATAAAAGCGAAGATAGATCTAAGCAGTGCCATCTTTGGCACTCAATTCATAAGAAGCCCGCATGATAGATTCATAAGGTAATTTGACTTTCTTTCTTGGAAAGTGCTCCATGCCTTCCTTTAATGGAAATTGGAATCTAATATTCCCTTCCTTCATATCAATAATCGCGCCAATCGTTCTATGGAAAGGTCTACCAAGAATAATAGGGCAAGAAAGATTGCAATCAATATCAAGAACGATAAAATCTACGGGCACCAAATTTCTATTTGCAACAATGAGAACATCATTGATCCTTCCCATTGGCTTTTTAATGGTGGAATCCGCAAGGTGCAAATTTAAAGAGCAATCATCAAGATCATGGAAACCTAGAATATCACATAAAGTTTTCGGAATCGTGGAAACACTAGCACCCAAATCACACAAAGCAAAACACTCATGATATTTAATTCTAATCTTTATAGTAGGTTCCCACTCATCATTAAGTTTTCTAGGTATAGAAACTTCGAAATTAAGTTTTTCATCATAAGATTGCATCAAGGCATCAACAATGTGTTTGGTAAAAGCTTTATTTTGACTATAAGCATGAGGAGAATTCAACACAGATTGCAACAAGGAAATACAACCTTCTAAATAACAATTATCATAATCAAATTCCTTGAAATCCGAGATAGTGGGTTCAATACTATTTAAAGTCATGACCTCTCCAATCCCAATTTTACCAAATTTAGCATCAAGATCTAAAAACTCCGAATTCTTGGGACGCCTTCTAAATAAAGTTGACTCATCTCCAGTCCCATTATTATCAAGATTCATATTGCAAAACAAAGATATAATAGGAGACACATCAATAACTTTAAGATCTTCATCATTATTTTCATGGAAGCTAGAAGAACACGCCTTTACAAAGCAATCTTTCTTAGCACACAATCTAGCGGTTCTTTCCTTACACTCATCAACGGAAATTCTCATTGCTTTGAGAGACTTATTGATATCATTCTTAGGAGGAGAAGATCTAAGTTTAAGAGAATCAACATCAAGCGAAAGTCTATCAACGTTCCTAGCCAAATCATCAACTTTGAGCAATTTTTCTTCAAGCAAGGCATTGAAATTCTTTTGAGAAATCATAAATCCTTTCACACTATTCTCAAAATCAGAGGGCATCTTATTAAAATTACCATAAGAATTATTGTAGGAATTTTCATAATTATTAGAGGAATTACTAGGGAACGGTCTAGAATTGAAGTTTCCTCTATAAGCATTGTTACTGAAACTATTCCTACCAACAAAGTTCACATCCATAGATTCATTATTATTCTCAATCAAAGTAGACAAAGAATTATCATTGGGATCAAGAGGAGTATTTTTAGTAGCAAACATCTTCATAAGTTCATCCATCTTTCCACTCAAAACATTAATTTCTTCTATATCATGCACTCTTTACTAGAAGATCTTTCGGTGTGCCATTGAGAATAATTAGCCATAATATTATCAAAAAGTTTTGTAGTATCTCCTAACGTGATTTCCATAAACGTGCCTCCCGCGGCCGAATCTAAAAGATTTCTAGAAGCAAAGTTCAAACCGGCATAAAATTTTTGTATGATCATCCATAAATTCAAACCATGAGTAGGGCAATTGTGAATCATCAATTTCATTCTTTCCCAAGATTGGGCAACATGCTCATGATCAAGTTGTTTAAAATTCATAATGTCGTTCCTAGGAGTGATAATCTTAGCGGGAGGAAAAACACTTAGATATAAAAGCATCTTTGCACTTGTTCCAAGAATCAATGCTATTTTTAGGCAAAGACGAAAACCAAACTTTAGCACGTTCTCTAAGTGAAAACGGAAATAACTTCAATTTAACAATATCATTATCTGTATCTTTCTTCTTTTGCATATCACACAAATCAACAAAGTTGTTTAGATGAGGAGCAATCGGAGTACTAGGGAAATCATTATTTTTGGTTTTGGAGAAATCACACAATTTGGTGTTATCTTGCACCATGGAAAAAAGTAATCCAACACACAAGCAAACAGAAAAAGGCAAGTGAAAGAGAACAGAAGATTGGGAAAGAGAGGGCAAATAAAACGGCAAGGGTGAAGTGGGGGAGAGGAAATCGAGAGGCAAATGGCAAATAATGTAAATGCGAGGGAGATGAGTTTGTGATGGGTGCTTGGTATGTCTTGACTTGAGCGAAGACCTCCCCGGCAACGGCGCCAGAAATCCTTCTTGCTACGTCTTGAGCTTGCGTTGGTTTTCCTTGAAGAGGAAAGGTTGATGCAGCAATAGTAGTGTAAGTATTTCCCTCAGTTTTTGAGAACCAAGGTATCAATCCAGTAGGAGGCTCCTCAAAAGTCCCACGCACCTACACAAACAAACAAAGAACTCGCAACCAACGCAATAAAGGGGTTGTCAATCCCTTCACGGCCACTTGCGAAAGTGAGATCTGATAGAGATAATAAGATAAGATAAATATATTTTTGGTATTTTATAATATAGATGCAAAAAGTAAATATACAAATAAAAGTAGATTGAAAGTTTATATGATAAAAGATAGACCCGGGGGCCATAGGTTTCACTAGTGGCTTCTCTCAAGATAGCATAACTATTACGGTGGGTGAACAAATTACTGTTGAGGAATTGATAGAAAAGCGAATAATTATGAAATTATCCAGGCATGATCATGTATATAGGCATCACGTCCGTGACAAGTAGACCGACTCCTGCCTGCATCTACTACTATTACTCCACACATCGACTGACTCGTGCCTGCATCTAGAGTATTAAGTTCATAAGAACAGAGTAACGCATTAAGAAATATGACATGATGTAGAGGGATAAACTCAAGCAATATGATATAAACCCCATCTTTTTATCCTCAATGGCAACAATACAATACGTGCCTTGCTGCCCCTGTGTCATTGGGAAAGGACACCGCAAGATTGAACCCAAAGCTAAGCACTTCTCCCATGGCAAGAAAGATCAATCTAGTAGGCCAAACCAAACTGATAATTCGAAGAGACTTGCAAAGATAACTCAATCATACATAAAAGAATTCAGAGAAGATTCAAATATTATTCATACATAAACTTGATCATAAACCCACAATTCATCGTATCTCGACAAACACACCGCAAAAAGAGTTTACATCGAATAGATCTCCCCAAGAGAGGGGGAGAACATTGTATTGAGATCCAAAAAGAGAGAAGAAGCCATCTAGCTAATAACTATGGACCCGAAGGTCTGTGGTAAACTACTCACAACTCATCGGAGGGGCTATGCTGTTGATGTAGAAGCCCTCCATGGTCGATTCCCCCTCCGGCAGAGCACGGGTGAAGGCTCCAAGATGGGATCTCACGGATACAGAAGGTTACGGCGGTGGAAATTGTGTTTCGTTGGCTCCCTGGATGTTTTCGGAGTACGTAGCTATAAATAGGAGGAAGAAGTACGTCGGTGGCCGCCTTTGGGGCCCAGGAGATAGGGGCGCGCCCAGAGGGGGTGGGCGCGCCATCCTGTCTCTTGGACCCCTCGCAAGCTTCTTGACTTGCACTCCAAGTTCTCCGGATCACGTTCGTTCCAAAAATCACGCTGTCGAAGGTTTCATTCCGTTTGGACTCCGTTTGATATTCCTTTCTTCAAAATACTGAAATAGGCAAAAAAACAGCAATACAGGTTGGGCCTCCGGTTAGTAGGTTAGTCCCAAAAATGATATAAATGTGTAAAATAAAGCCCATAAACATCCAAAAGGGGTAATATAATAGCATGGAACAATAAAAAATTATAGATATGTTGGAGATGTATCACACCCACTCCCCTCTCCATCTCGGTCTCTCACTCTCCCCTCGCCCTCTTCCCTTGCTCGCCCTCACCGATCCAGAGCAACCCCGACGCGGTCGCTGCCATGACTCGTCTCAATAGATTTAGATGGTTCTCTATTTAACATGAATGCAGCTATCTCTAATGCATAACCCCAAAATGATATTGGTAAATCAGTAAGAGACATCATTGATCGCACCATATCAAATAAAGTACGGTTATGACGTTTGGACACACCGTTACGCTGTGGTGTTCCAGGTGGCATGAGTTTGTGAAACTATTCCACATTGTTTTAACTGAAGGCCAAACTCGTAACTCAAATATTCATCTCCACGATCAAATCAAAGAAACTTCATTTTCTTGTTACGATGATTTTCCACTTCACTCTGAAATTCTTTGAACCTTTCAACTGTTTTAGACTTATGTTTCATCAAGTAGATATACCCATGTCTGCTCAAATCATCTGTGAAGGTCAGAAAATAACGATACCCAAGTTGGTCTGCATACATCATTATGTATTATTTCCAACAAGTCAGTAGCTTGTTCCATTGTTTCGGAGAACGGAGCTTTAGTCATCTTGCCCAAAAGGCACGATTTGTAAGCATCAAATGATTTATAACCAAGTGATTCCGAAAATCCATCTTTATGGAGTTTCTTCATGCGCTTTACACCGATATGACCCAAACGGCAGTGCCACAAATAATTTGCACTATCATTATTAACTTTGCATCCTTTGGCATCAATATTATGAATATGTGCACCACTACGATCGAGATCCAACAAACTATTTTGATTGGGTGTATGACCATTGAAGGTTTTATTCATGTAAACAAAACAACAATTATTCTCTGACTTTAAATGAATAAGCTATTGCAATAAACATGATCAAATCTTATTCATGCTCAACGCAAACGTAAATAACATTTATTTAGGTTTTACACTAATCTTGAAAGTATAGGGAGTGTGTGATGATGATCATATCAATCTTGGAACTACTTCCAACACTCATCGTCACTTCCCCCTCAACTAGTCTCTGTTTATTCTGTAACTCCTGTTTCGAGTTACTAATCTTAGCAACCAAACAGGTATCAAATACTCAGGGGCTACTATAAACACTAGTAAGGTACACATCAATAACCTGTATATCAAATATACCCTTGTTCACTTTGCCATCCTTCTTATCTACCAAAAATTCAGGGCATTTCCGCTTCCAGTGACCATTTCCTTTGCAGTAGAAGCACTCAGTTTCAGGCTTTGGTCCAGCTTTGGGCTTCTTCGCCAGAGTGACAACTTGCTTTCCATTCTTCTTGAAGTTCCCTTTCTTTCCCATTGCCCATTTCTTGAAACTAGTGGTCTTGTCAATCATCAACACTTGATTCTCTTTTTGATTTCTACCTTCGTCAATTTCAATATCACGAAGAGCTCGGGAATCATTTTCGTCATCCCTTGCATACTATAGTTCATCACGAAGTTCCAGTAACTTTGGTGATGGTGACTAGAGAACTCTGTCAATCACTATCTTATCTAGAAGATTAACTCCCACTTGATTCAAGCGATTGTAGTACCCAGACAATCTGAGCACATGCTCACTAGTTGAGCGATTCTCCTCCATCTTTTAGCTATAGAACCTGTTGGAGACTTCATAACTTCTCAACTCAGGTATTTGCTTGATATATTAACTTCAACTCCTGGAACATCTCATATGGTCCATGACGTTCAAAACGTCTTTGAAGTCCCGATTCTAAGCCGTTAAGCATGGTGCACTAAACAATCAAGTAGTCATCATATTGAGCTAGCCAAATGTTCGTAACATTTGCATCTACTCCTGCAATAGGTCTGTCACCTAGCGGTGCATCAAGGACATAATTATTCTGTGCAGCAATGAGGAAAAACCTCAGATCACAAACCCAGTCCACATCATTGCTACTATCATCTTTCAACTTAGTTTCTCTAGGAACATATCAAAAATAAACATAGGGAAGCAACAACGCGAGCTATTGGTCTACACCATAATTTGCAAAATACTATCAGGACTAAGTTCATGATAAATTAAAGTTCAATTAATCATATTACTTAAGAACTCCCACTTAGATAGACATCCCTCTAATCATCTAAGTGATCATGTGATCCAAACCAACTGAGATGGAGTGATTTTCAATGGTGAACATCATTATGTTGATCATATCAACTATATGATTCATGCTCGACCTTTAGGTCTCCAGTGTTCCGAGGCCATATCTGCATATGCTAGGCTCGTCAAGTTTAACCCGAGTATTCTGCGTGTGCAAAACTGGCTTGCACCCGTTGTAGAAGGACGTAGATCTTATCACACCCGATCATCACGTGGTGTCTCGGCACGATGAACTTTGGCAGCGGTGCATACTCAGAGAGAACACTTTTTACCTTGAAATTTAGTGAGAGATCATCTTATAATGCTACCGTCAATTAAAGCAAAATAAGATGCATAAAGGATAAACATCACATGCAATCAATATAAGTGATATGATATGGCCATCATCATCTTGTGCTTGTGATCTCCGTCTCCAATGCACCGTCATGATCACCATCGTCACCGGCGCGACACCTTGATCTCCAGCGCAGCATCGTTGTCGTCTCGCCAACTATTGCTTCTATGACTATCGCTACCGCTTAGTGATAAAGTAAAGCAATTACAGGGCGATTGCATTGCATACAATAAAGCGACAACCATATGGCTCCTGCCAGTTGCTGATAACTCGGTTACAAAACATGATCATCTCATACAATAAAATATAGCATCACGTCTTGACCATATCACATCACAACATGCCCTGCAAAAACAAGTTAAACGTCCTCTACTTTGTTGTTGCAAGTTTTACGTGGCTGCTACGGGCTAACAAGAACCGTTCTTACCTACGCATCAAAACCACAATGGTATTTCATCAAGTTAGTGATGTTTTAATCTTCTCAAGGACCGGGTGTAGCCACACTCGGTTCAACTAAAGTTGGAGAAACTGACACCGGCCAGCCACCTATGTGCAAAGCATGTCGGTAGAACCAGTCTCGCGTACGCGTACGCATAATGTCGGTCCAGGCCGCTTCATCTAACAATACCGCCGAACCAAAGTATGACATGCTGGTAAGCAGTATGACTTGTATCGCCCACAACTCACTTGTGTTCTAGTCGTGCATATAAAATCTATGCATAAAACCTGGCTCGGATGCCACTATTGGGGAACGTAGTAATTTCAAAAAAATTCCTATGCACATGCAAGATCATGGTGATGCATAGCAACGAGAGGGGGGAGTGTTGTCCACGTACCCTCGTAGACCGAAAGCAAAAGCATTTAGCACAACGCGATTGATGTAGCCGTACGTCTTCACGATCCGACCGATCAAGTACCAAGCGTACGGCACCTCCGATTTCAGCACACGTTCAGCTCGATGAAGTCCCATGAACTCCGATCCAGCAGAGCTTTCCGGGAGAAGTCCATCAGCACGACGGCGTGATGACGGTGTTGATGATGCTACCGACGCAGGGCTTCGCCTAAGCACCGCTACGATATTACCGAGGTGGAATATGGTGGAGGGGGGCACCGCACACGGCTGGGGGAGATCAACAGATCAACTTGTGTGTCTAGAGGTGCCCCCCTACCCCCGTATATAAAGGATCAAGGGGGAGGGGGCGGCCGGCCAGGAGGAGGCATGCCAGGGAGGAGTCCTACTCCCACCGGGAGTAGGACTCCCTCTTTTCCTAGTTGGAGTAGGAGGGGGGAAGGAAGGGAGAGACGAGAGGAAGGAAAGGAGGGGCACCGCCCCCCCTCCTTGTCCTATTAGGACTAGAGGTGGATGGGGCATGCGGTCTGCCCTGGCCGCCCCTCCTCTTCTCCACTAACGCCCATTAGGCCCACTAAACCCCCCGGGGGGTTCCGGTAACCCCCCGGTACTCTGGTATATGTCTGGAACCTCCCGAAACACTTCTGGTGTCCGAAAATAGTCATCCAATATATCGATCTTTACGTCTTGACCATTTCGAGACTCCTCATCATGTCCGTGATCATATCCGGGACTCTGAACTACCTTCGGTATATCAAAACACAATAACTCATAATATCGATCGTCACCGAACTTTAAGCGTGCAGACCCTACGGAATCGAGAACTATGTAGACATGACCGAGACATGTCTCCCGTCAATAACCAATAGCGGAACCTGGATGCTCATCTTGGCTCCCACATATTCTACGAAGATCTTTATCAGTCAAACCGCATAAAAACATACGTTGTTCCCTTTGTCATTGGTATGATACTTGCCCGATATTCGATCGTCGGTATCTTAATACCTAGTTCAATCTCGTAACTGGCAAGTCTCTTTACTCGTTCTGTAATACATCATCCCGCAACTAACTCATTAGTCACATTTCTTGCAAGGCTTATAGTGATGTGCATCACCGAGAGGGCCAGGAGATACCTCTCCGACAATCGGAGTGACAAATCCTAATCTCAAAATACGCCAACTCAACAAGTACCTTCGGAGACACCTGCAGAGCACCTTTATAATCACCCAGTTATTTTGTGACGTTTGGTAGCACACAAAGTGTTCCTCCTGTAAACGGGAGTTGCATAATCTCATAGTAATAGGAACATGTATAAGTCATGAAGAAAGCAATAGCAACATACTAAACGATCAAGTGCTAAGCTAACGGAATGGGTCAAGTCAATCACATCATTGGTCTGCATACATCAGTATGTATTATTTCCAACAAGTCAGTAGCTTGTTCCATTGTTTCGGAGAACGGAGTTTTAGTCATCTTGCCCAAAAGGCACGATTTGTAAGCATTAAATGATTTATAACCAAGTGATTCCGAAAATCCATCTTTATGGAGTTTCTCATGCGCTTTACACCGATATGACCCAAACGGCAGTGCCACAAATAATTTGCACTATCATTATTAACTTTGCATCTTTTGGCATCAATATTATGAATATGTGCACCACTACGATCGAGATCCAACAAACTATTTTCATTGGGTGTATGACCATTGAAGGTTTTATTCCTGTAAACAGAACAACAATTATTCTCTGACTTTAAATGAATAAGCTATTGCAATAAACATGATCAAATCTTATTCATGCTCAACGCAAACGTAAATAACATTTAATTAGGTTTTACACTAATCTTGAAAGTATAGGGGGTGTGTGATGATGATCATATCAATCTTGGAACTACTTCCAACACTCATCGTCACTTCCCCCTCAACTAGTCTCTGTTTATTCTATAACTCCTATTTCCCCCTCAACAATCTTGGAACCCCTTTTTTTCCTTTTTTTTGGGCCTTTCTTTTTTTCTTTGGCCTTTCTTTTTTTTTCTTTTTGGCCTTTCTTCCTTTTTTATAAGGGACAATGCTCTAAAAATGATGATCATCACACTTCTAATTATTTACAACTCATGAATTACAAGTCAAAACTAGAAGAAGATATGACTCAATATGAATGCCTCCGGCGGTGTACCGGGATGGGCAATGAATCAAGAGTGACATGTATGGAAAATTACGATGGTGGCTTTGCCACAAATATGATGTCAGCTACATGATCATGCAAGGCAATATGACAATAATGATGCGTGCCATGATAAAGGGAATGGTGGAAAGTTACATGCCAATATATCTCGGAATGGCTATGGAAATGCCATAATAGGTAGGTATGGTGGCTGTTTTGAGAAAGATATAAGGAGGTTTATGTATGATAGAGCGTATCGTATCACGGTGTTTGGATGCACCAGCGAAGTTTGCACCAACCCTCAAGGTGAGAAAGGGCAATGCACAATACCGAAGAGGCTAGCAATGATGGAAAGGTAAAAGTGTGTATAATCCATTGACTCACATTAGTCATAAAGAACTCATATACTTATTGCAAAAATCTACAAGTCATAAAAAATCAAGCACTACGTGCATGTTCCTAGGGGGATAGATTGGTAGGAAAAGACCATCGCTCGTCCCCGACCGCCACTCATAAGGATGACAATCTAAGAACACCTCATGTTTCAAATTTGTTACACAACGGTTACCATACGTGCATGCTATGGGACTTGCCAACTTCAACACAACTATTCTTTAAATTCACAATTACCCAACTAGCATGACTCTAATATCCCCACCTCCATATCTCAAAACAATTATAAAGCATCAAATTGATCATAGCATCCAATTCACTTCCTATGATAGTTTTTATTATACCCAACTTGGATGCCCATCACTCTAGGACCAATTTAATAACCATAGCAAATACCGTGTTGTTCTAAAAGAATCTCAAAATGATATAAGTGAAGCATGATAGATTAACAATTTCTACAAAATAAAGCCACCGCCGTGCTCTAAAAGATATAAGTGAAGTACTAGAGCAAAACTATCCAGCTCAAAAGATATACACTACAAAAAAATACACTTTTGTGATGATACGTGTTTGTCACAGTAGGTCGCATTTTTTGTCATGCATGTACATCCATGACAAATTTATGATAGAATCAAGGTAGTCATACCTGTGCTGTCGTAGAAGTGTTCCATCACATTACCAAAATTATCATCACGTAAGTGTCCACTTCCATGACGATAAATCGCGCGTCACAGAAGTGTTTTCGTCAAGGGTGAACGACACGTGGCATCCACCGTAATGGAACGCCGTTAAGCTATCGGGTCGGGTTTTGGATCCGATAACCCGTTAATAGCCCCGACCAATGGGGATTTTCCATGTGTAAAATCATCATTGGCTGGAGGAAACACGTGTCGGCTCATCATTGGGACAGATGTCATCCACTCACTGGACAAAAGGCGCCTATGATGCGTCGACACGTGGCACACCCAACAGTGGCCCATTCCAGTGAAAAGGCCGGCCCGTTTGACTTGGTCAAAAGCTGGCGGGCCAGCCCATGGAAAGCCTGTTAGCATATAGCCCATTTATAGCCCGCTAACCCAAGGCCCATTACGCCCTATGCGAATTAGGCCCAGTAGCGTCATCTGGGCCATCCAATATGATTCCAACCCGTTTTCACTTCTAGCCCATGTATGGCCCATGACGTCTTTCGGCCCATATGAGGCCCTTTGTAACTCTTGGCCCATTAGCGGCCCGTGGCAAAACTGGCCCGTAATGAACAGTGTATTACTTTACACCCATTAACGGCCCGAGGTGAAACTGGCCCGTAATGAATAGTGTAACACATTATACCCATTAACGGGCCGTTATTCCGTTGGGCCGTTTCCAGCCCAAGTTAACTTTCGGCCTTCTGAGGGCCCATTTATTCTTGGGCTCATTTGCAGCATTCGGTTACTTACGGCCCGTTACTGTCATTTTCTTCTTGTGGGCCAAATTTAGCCCGTCGTTACAGTCGGCCCGTTCGTGGTCCGTTAGTCTGTTGGGCCATTTTCATAGCATCGCCAAATACGGCCTATTAACGGCCCGTTATGGTCAGCCCATAAAACGTACGATTTCCAATATAGGCCTGTCTACGGCCCTAGAAAGGCCCGTACAAGACCCATAAATGAGTCGGCGGCCCATGGATCCTACGTGACGTAGAAGGCCCATGGATCCTACGTGACGTAGAAGGCCCATGGATCCTATGAGACGTAGAAACTACTAGGGAAAAGGCTAGCAGCAGCGCGGGTTTTAGATGTATCAGTAGCGCTACAACTACTTAGCAGCAGCGCTCTATTTTGAACCGCGCTGCTGCTAAGATTCTATGTATAGGCTTTTCCCTAGTAGTGAGAAGGCCCATGGATCCTACGAGACGTAGAAGGCCCATGGATCCTACGGCCCATGAAGGCCCATGGTCGGGCGAGTTGGCCCTCGTTTGAACGATATAGCATATTCAAAGAATTATCCTACTCAATACTATCACCTCTAAAAAGCATACAGTATACAACAAAGAGATCAAGGCATAGAAAGGTAGAATAATCCTACACTATACAATAAAGAAATTACAGCCGATTATCCCACTGGGCATTATGGTTCGGCACAGGTGATAATAAAGCATACACAAACAGCAAATTACATACACTGGGCAAATACAGCTCATACATCATGGACGCGCATCAACTTAACTCCATTTGAACTATAATCTCTTTAGAAAATAGGATTGGCCGGATTCAGATAGCACAAATTTCAGTCTGCAAAATCTCCAATTCCTTCATGGTTACCTCGGTGTCTTGTTTCATTTTTTTGACTCTTGCATCTAATACCTGCATGTCCTGTCTCAACTTGTTGATTATACGTCGACAATCATGTACACATTGTCTTGCCACCTCTAGTTGATGCTCGAGAACATCAGCACATTCCAATTCCAATCCATAATCATTCGGTAATAGCCAAGCCGCACTGCTCGCAGATTTTTGTGTTGATGTCACTTCATCCTAAAATGTTTCTGTAAGTACACATGACTAGGGCAAAATTATAGTTACAACAGTGAAGCGAACAAGACACTATTTTGTACTACATGGTAAACAGGACTAACAATAATGTTACACGTCACTTTCACACAAAAAATGTTACACGTCATGAAGCATAACCAGGTGATACTTTAAAAATTATAAAGAAGATAGTCTGTGCAACCTACATACAGAAATCCCTCTTAGCTCACTAGAGGAGCATGATGTTGGGGCCCAATCGAAAACACAGACAAGTTACAAATTTAGACAGCACGTTGCGTATAAGTAAGCAAGCAGTTGGCCATTCTGTACCTCAATTAATGTCTTAGGGAGCATAATGAACAACAGAGGGTTTCATACAAACATACTACAGCAGGCAAAACTATGCAATCATTAGCATAGTATAAACTAGATTGTGAGCATCATGCCATAATAGTTGGTTAATAGACTTCAAAGCTTCAGGCACACTTCAGCAGAGTAATTAAATGGTAAGGCCTTTAATTATGTCAACTAATAGTTGATACAAGTACCGAACATCAGGCATGATTATTTGGGCATCTCATTAAGTGAGGACAAATAAAGCAATTGAAAAGAGAAAATTAACTATGCCTGAAACAAACAAGGAATTGAACTGTTGAGTTGCATAGAGTGACTTACCTTAGCAGGTTGAAGAGGCTCAGCGCAGCTCCTACTTCTCTTGCAAGGCTCCTTCCTAACATCTTGTACTTGGAAATCCTCAATCTTATCTTCATTGCACCCCCTCTGCAAGGTGACACAAACTAGTTACTCATCTCCTTGGAAGATAAATATGCATACTTTCCAGTCTGTGAACACAAAAGGATGATATTATAACAAAACAACACCACATAATGAAACATGCCGCATCTCTTGCACTTGCACACAATGAAATGAGGATTTACTATGTCTGCACTATGTAAAAACTAGGCATACCTTCGAACTGGATCTCCAGGTACTCTTGGAGAGCCTATTGTAGTGTACCGCCAAACCTTTATGTCACCTATGAGTTAGACAAGGCCCCACTACAGCAGCCCTTAGTGTTTAAATCATTGACAAGCTCTGTTAGAGTGTTAGGTCAAGAACAGCAAGTAATCAAAGAAAACAGTCCTAGTATGGTTGGCTGATACAAACAAGCAATTAAACAGATGTGTGAGCAAATCTTACATATCAAGAAAAGAAGCAAAGAAGGAGGCTTAAAGACCATCACTTGACTGACCAGATTTAAGGGGCATTTAAACATCACGTGCAACGTATGAACTAACATAAACATTGCATATTCCAGATTCTACAACAGAATGCACATGTATTAGGTTATGCCATGTATGATGATGCCTAAATGTACAGATAGCAGGCAGGAGTGATTCATCATTCCACACACAATTGGATTACAGGTTAAGGGCCAGTTCGATTCCGCCTTTTCAGGGCATAGTGTCAAAATAAGCCATAAAAGATGTAAAGAAGTCATTTTGAGTTATGGGCTTGGGCTTAACTAATTATGCTTTGGAGGGGGGTGTTTCGGGTAGAACCTCAGTAAAAATTGAAGGGAGGGGGAATAGTGAAATGACTCTGTTGTCTGCCTGTATTACACTCAAAATGCAACTGCTGACGCCCGTGTCACACCTGACCCTCAAGTGAAAACAAACACGCAAGCATTCATTGCCCTGCCCGCTTGCATCTCCTCTCCCCTTTCTCTCTACCTCGATCCTTGCCTGCAACACTAGGGTTCCTCCAGCGAGCCGTCGCCACTGGTCCCATCTGGCCTGGTCCTCGAGATGCTATGTCCAGCTAGGCTACATGGCTTGCGGGTAGGGGCAAATCTCCCTGGCTACTCTCCCTCTGGCGCCGCCCCTCATTCTCGTGGTCTCCAGCAGCTGCTCCACTGTGGTTCGTCCAACGCACTACTCCGGCGGGTGCTGCACAACTATGGCTAATGCCACACTTCGGCAGAAGGCACCTTATTCCCCCTCCCCTCCTCCCAGGCCATGGCCTTGAGGTGCTGTTGAAGGATGAGCTCATCCAACAAGGTGAGTGTCGGTGTCAAAACCGGCGGATCTCGGGTAGGGGGTCCCGAACTGTGCGTCTAGGCGAATGGTAACAAGAGACGAGGGATACGGTGTTTTTACCCAGGTTCGGGCCCTCTCTATGGAGGTAAAACCCTACGTCCTGCTTGATTAATATTGATGATATGGGTAGTACAAGAGTGGATCTACCACGAGATCAAGGAGGCTAAACCCTAGAAGCTATCCTATGGTATGATTGTTGTAATGTATGTTGTCCTACGGACTAAAGCCCTCCGGTTTATATAGACACTGGAGGAGGCTAGGGTTACACAGAGTCGGTTACAATGGTAGGAAATCTACATATCCGTATTGCCAAGCTTGCCTTCCACGCCAAGGAAAGTCCCATCTGGACACGGGACGGAGTCTTCAATCTTGTATCTTCATAGTCTTGGAGTCAGGCGGATAATGATAGTCTGGCTCTCCGGACACCCCCTAGTCCAGGACTCCCTCAGTAGCCCCTGAACCAGGCTTCAATGACGATTAGTCCGGCGCGCATAATGTTCGGCATTGCAAGGGGGTTCCTCCCTTGAATATTCCAGAGAAGATCATGAACACCAGGATAGTGTCCGGCTCTGCAAAATAAATTCCACATTCCACCGTAGAGAGAATAAAATGTACACTTAGTTCAATCTGCTGACGTATTATGCGGCGTGACATCACACCGCTACCAAGCCTTTGTTTGAATCGTTTTTTACTATACCACCTCATCACGTTTAGCGAAGCGGTTCCCTTGGCACGTCTTGTCGAAGCAGAGATCGCGTTCCCCTTATTCCAGGATTCTCATCAATACATACGTGGGTAACCCAACCGCGCCATTGATGGCGGCTCTTGGGAGATAGGCGAGTTTTACCAGGCCGGTGGGGGACGCATGGTTTTCGTCCGCCTATATATAAGGGATAAGGATTCACCTTCTCACCTACGCCTTCTTCCTCCTTTGCTTATCCATCTCCGCGAACTCAAGCTCCAACGCCCGAGCTCGCGCATCTCGCCTCGACCTTCTCCGAATATGTCCGGAGCGGGAGGCAAATGGTTGGCCTCCACCGCTAAGGAGGAGGACATCACCAAGCTGCGCAACGCCGAATACCTTTCCGGCGATATCGCGCATCGGCTGCCCGACGAGGGGCAGCTCATCCCTACCCCTAGGCCTCATGAGAGGGTCGTCTTCCTCCCCCACTTCCTCCGCGTACTGGGCTTTCCACTCCATCCATTTGTCTGGGGGCTCATGTTTTACTACGGCCTGGATTTCCATGATCTGGCGCCGAACTTCATCCTCAACATCTCGGCGTTTATCGTCGTGTGCGAGGCCTTCCTCTGCATCCGGCCCCACTTCGGCCTGTGGCTGAAGACCTTCAACGTCAAGCCGAAGGTTGTGAGGGGCACGCAAGCGGAATGCGGAGGTGCCATGTTGGGCAAATTGCCCAACGTACCTTGGCTCGAAGGGACCTTCGTGGACTCCGTCAAGGGGTGGCAATCGGGGTGGTTCTACATCACCGAGCCGCGCAAACCTACATGGGCGGCGGCCCCCGAGTTTAGATCTGGCATCCCCATGCAGCTCACCTCCTGGAAAGAGAAGGGCTTGCAGTGGGGCAATCCGGTGGAGGTGACAGGACTCCGAGCAAACATCAAGAAGATGGTGAGCAATAGGCTCAGGCTCGTCGACGTGGTCCAAGTCATGCTCATCCGGCGGATCCTCCCATGCCAAGAACGGGCATTCAATTTGTGGGAGTTCAATCCGGAACAGCACCAGGTGCTAAGCGGGCTCTTCGATACAACATACGAAGGTGCCTGGAGGGCGCTGTTCAAGGGTGCCGAAGCCCTCGCGTCCGCGACCGAAGACCGTGGATTCAGCTCGCAGTATCCAACTGACGAGGTAAGTGATTCAACCCCATTACGGGACACTTGTGATAATTAGATTGACTGTAGTGAAGTTTCATTCTGCCTCTTCCTTTGACAGGAATGGATGGAGAAGGCCAAGCTACTTATCAGCCCGGCTCCCATGCCAGAAGATCCAGTGGATGCCCGCTTAGTAGGGCTGCTGGTTCCGGCACCGCACGTGGTGCCAGAGAAGAAGGCCAAGAAGGTGGCCGCGGGGACTCGAAAGAGTTCCCGCAATCAGGTGTCTGACGACGACGAGGACTCCTCCCCTGAAGATGAGGAGGAGGAGTATTCCCTCCCGAAGGAGGGAGAGAAGAAGAGGAAGGCTTCCCCAATCGGGGAGGCCGAAGGGTCCAAGAGGGGGAGAACTATCCCCCCGGACAGTTTCGCCAACACCAGCGGTAGCGAGGATGAGTGGCCTCCAAGGGCCAGGCATCCGGCGAGATCGTAAGCATCCGGATCCTTTATACGCATATCTTTTACGTCACATAGTGTGCTTCTAACGCCGCATTCTGTCCGTAGTCCGGCCGATGACGATCTCCCCGACTCATTGAGCGGGTCGTTGGCCTCGTCGGATGTGAATTCACTTCCGACAGCCTCCACCCCACGCGCCGACGAGGACGCCGAGGTGGGATCCCAGAGAGGGACCATTCAGGAGGAGGCTCCGGAGGCGCCGTCAGGCGACCTCCCGGACTTTGCGCCGGACTCTACATCGGAACCCGCAGTGGTTTCAGAGTCCGGCAAGCGGCCCCTTCGAAAGAAGGGCAAGACCGTGACACCGGCGACCTCCGTCCAACCGGAGGCGCCGGATAACTTGCTGGAGGCTCTTAAAGGCGCTTCCATTGAGGAAGAACACCACACTATCATGAGTGCGGTGGTTCAAAAGGTTCAGCTCGCCAAAAGCGGGCTGACCGAAGCCTGCAGCAGCCTTTTAACAGGCTTTGAGGTAAGAAGTTAAAATTATGTAATGTAATACCGCATAGACAGTAGCCCCTGATGCTCAGTTCGGTGTTCGGAAAGAAAAGCCGGACTGAGGATCTAACAAGATATTCGCAGGGTTGCTAAAAATATGTCAATATGGGTTTGCAGGCTGTGCTGCTGGCCTCTGCCGCATTAACGGCGGAGGTTGATAAGTTAAAGCAGGATCTCGAGCGGTCCGAGCAAGAGCTCGGCCATGCGAAGAAGCAGCTCGAGGAAAAAGAAGGTGAGTAACACCACTTTGAATAGGTACCTTACAGAAAAGGATTTCGGTTGCAATAAAATTAACAAGGATAATATGTGTATTGTAGGGGCCACTAATGAGGTGGTAGCCCTGAAGGATGCTGTGTCCGCGGCCGAACACAGTGCGGCCGCGGAACGGGCTGAGCGAGAAAAGCAAGAGGCACAGGTGGCGGAAGTTTGGCAAGAGCTCCAGGCTATCATGAAAAAGCATGAGAGTTTGGAGCGTGACTCCAAGACTCGAGAGTTCGAGCTTGCCTCGGCTCTCAAAAGTGCCAAGTCCGCCAAGGCTGAGGCCCGTAAGGCCCTTCAGGAGGTTGAGGACATAAAGAAGATAGCGGCGGGTAAGGCGTTTTTCATGCAAAGCAGGCATGTTAATGTGAACTACCTGACACTTACCCGCATTCGGAGCTCTCCAGGGGCGGTTGCAGATCTGCCGCGTAGTGCGTCTGATGCCGCCGCATTCTATCGTGGCGAGGAGGGGAGCTCGACGGAGAAGGTCTTCTGGTCTCAGTATGCTGAGGCCGGCCATCCGGTGCCCCCAAGCGACCAGCTGAAGCAGTTGGTCGAACTCCACAAGGTAGCTGAGGAGGCCATGAAGGGCCTTATAGTCCGGCTATGGCCTGGACAGGCCATGCCTGGGAGCTAGTTTGGCCTTGTGCGGCGGCTGGTGGATGCATGCCCCTGGGTGGAGGTCATCAAGCGCTCCGCCTGTATTGAAGGCGCTCGTCGGGCCCTTGCCCGCACAAAGGTGCACTGGGGCAAGTTGGATGCGGAGAAGCTTCTCACGGATCCACCGCCACCGGGCAGGGAGTATCGTACGCCGGAGAAGTATTATAAAATTGTCCTGAAGGGAGCCTGTGATATTGCAGACGAGTGCTCTCGAAATGTAATCTTTGAGTGAACTCGCTGTGTATTTAACCTGTGCGCTGAAAACTTCGTTTATATGCGCCATGAGCAACACTTGTTGAATTTAAAATATTACCTTCTCTGCGGCCGTTTATAAAATCTGAGAGATGGCAAGTCATTGGCTTCAGCCCCCAATCCGCGAGTGTTGGGGTGTTCGGGATAAACATGAGCACTCTTGTTCCCATTGTTGGGTCCATCGAGGGAGGCGCTCAACACAACGAACAAGGCAACCGGACTTATAATGCTTGAACACTCTCACTTAGCCATAGAATTCTGTAATTTTAAATTTCGGCGAAGCCCCTGGTATTCGGAAGACCGAATCCGAGGCGCTATCCACGCCTTCTTCGGACATTGTCCGGAACTTCGCTCGAAGCGGCGTGAGTCTTTAAGGACCCGAAAAAACCTCTCGAACAGCGACCAGTCTCTCGCCTTATCATGCCAGTCAGTTTTAGCTTTCTCCACTGAGGCGCTCGCCCGGCTCAACCGGGGCGCAATCGCAGTGGTTCTCCCAGTGCCACCTTAGCCGACGGATCGATTGCGAGATAACATGAGTATAACCATGCATGGCACTTCTATATTTTCGAACCCAGTATACATTTCCCTGTATTTTCCTCCCAGTTCCAACAGGGACATATCAATGTTGTTTCTTGCATTATCCTACTCATACTCTGAACAATGCTGATCTTACATTAACAATGCCTGTCCTTTTTGATATGATGCAGTGTCCCTACAGTTACTGCCCTTTGTAATCACACCACCTTTGCCAAAAACAGGGAAGCACAACTGGTTCCTCGCTCGATCAGACAACGACAAAAGACTGGTGATAATTCGGACACATGAGCCGGAAAAGTTATATTGCAAAAACCCCACTGTATACAAGCACCGTGTAATACGTGAGTATCCGGACAGTGGCTGTTACGTCTATGAGAAGGATACCAGCTTGTTGGGGCCTTTAGGATTTTTTTAGTTGGAGGCGGGTAAACAGCCTTGGTTCACACTCTCTGTTTCTCGGACTCAATTATCCAATTAACCAGGAGATCATCGTTGGCAAGGACCTTGATGGCAGAGATGCTCTGCTTGCTATGGAAAACTGTGTCTACACGGCGAGCCCTAAGAGTTCGGGAGCAAACTCCCCTGATTGTCAATGATACAGCCTGCAGCCAAAAGAAGGTGAGAATGACAAAGGCATCCGGATTAACTTTGATCCTCGGATGTCTCAATTACGACAGGCAGTACTGGTGTGGTTCAAGCCTTCAGGTTGATAGGTAATTGGACTGTTGCATCGAAAGGGTGGAGTACTGGTGTCTCCGGATCACTAGTCGCTGAAGCGGGGCTGCAAATTATGATGGTGTTGGATCATCTCTTCGAATGACTTTGTTGTCTTTGCTGCTGGTTCTGGATGGGTAGCTCTTTCTTTTGTTATGCCTATTCCTTGTCATTTGGTCATCCTCGTCTATGTCACTCTTTCTATGTAATAGTTGCTTCTGTTTAGAATATCATTCTCGTCTTGATCACGAGAGTCTGTGCGCTGCAGATGGGTGTGTTTTGGTGGTGTAGCAAGACTTCCTATGAACTATCATGTCTTGCTGTTTATGTCAGTAGTAGTCACTAGTCAGTGTTTGAATGTTGTATATATTGTTGTTTCGAACTGTTTATTGTCTCGAACTACTAGTGGGCTAAATGAGGGCATCACCATTCTCCAGTGTTCAGAGTATATCTCCTTTTTTCAAGTTATATAATTTGAGCTCACTGCCTTTTCGATGATGTACACTTGTTTGGGCCAGTGAGGTGTCGTTGAATATGGGCCGAGTAGTAACGCAATGCCAAACAGGTCAATTATGACTCTCAGGCCGGGCTCTCAAAAGATCCTGAAAAAAAGGCCGGGCTCTCCAAAAAAGAAAGAATAAGGACTCTTAGGCCGACAAGTGGGCGCCACCGGTGTTTTCGTGAGCTTGCGCGCCGAGAACATATTGGCGCGTGCTCAAAATTTATGCTACCTTTTCATCCCCAGTCTCCCGCCCCTCCCCCACCTCTGGAATCTCGATTCCTACTCCAGTTCCCCCCAAATCCCCCTCCAATACTCCATGTACTCAATCGCACTATCATGTCGCCGGTCAACACGGATCTCCGAGCCGGAGATCCTGAGGTCTGTCCTGCCTTCGGTCACTGCTTGCTGTCGCTCAACAGTGGCATGGCGGCGCTTGACGACCAGTTTGCCAGCAAAGTGCTAATGGTAACCATCAACGGCGACCGGCCTCCTGTCTCGTCGGACGACCTTGTCAAAGATCTTGGCATTGCGCACGGCATCCAAATAAGTGACTTGCTCGTCGAAGTGTGTCCGCCACCGGCTGATTTCTTCGTCAGGTTTCGGACAACTTTCAACTGCATTCGTGTGTTCGAATCTTCCTGGCGTTTGTTCTGCGATGGCGCGCTGGTGATCTTTGATCGGTGGCACCTAGAATGGGGCTCGGTGTCCTCTGAGCTTGAGTTTTTAACAAAGCTTACCTTCCACAGCATGCCTCGACGTGCTTGGAACAGCGAGTCCATGAACGAGCTTATCAACGACCTTGGAGGTGAGCTCGTAAGTATGTTTGTTCCTCTAGACAGCTAGGCTCTGACGGTTATGGCATGGATGAAGAAGCCGTCCACCATACCGAAGGTGATTGGTGTTGAGATACCGGTGCAGGAACCGGGGTTGTACTATTCGTCGCCACCAAGGCCGCCGCAGACCACGTTAGGGATGTATCTGTATAAAGTGTTCGTGCATGTCGAAGAAGTGGTCAATCCATCAATCAAAGTCCTGCCGCCGCCGCTGGTGCCAGGGTCCGTTAACGATGTCCATTACAGGAGTCAATGTCAGACTTTTCCCGTGTTGCTCGGAACGATGGATGGCATAGGGCCTACTCCATCGCGCGGCGGAGGCCACTGCTTCTTTGGGAGAAGAGGCAGGGCTGGCTGCCTGGATGTGCTCTAATTTGAGGTAACAACTGAATCTTGTCAGATAGTACAAGTTAAATCCGAGCTATGGGTCTGAAGCACTGATATGATAGTACATTTGATTGTGACCTGTTCTAATTTTGTACCTGAACTTTTTTTAGAAAGGGTTGTACGTCAACTTAATGTGCTAGGAGAACTTATTGTGTTGTCTGTCTATTTTCTTTGCACAACATTCAAGATATTTCCCCGTCATTTATAAAGACGATGAACCATTATGTGCGACTTCATTGGTTTCAACATAGCCCTTCCCGTAGCGATCCACTGCTTCCATCCTAATTGTGCCGCCTGCGTGAAATTTTTGTATGCAAGTTCAGTGTGCTATGATGTTCTATATGATTGTGTCAACTATATAAGTTTTTACTGAGCATCAGCAATGCATATGGCTGGAAGATGTATTTACGAGCATCGACCGATGTGACTCTATCTCTCTCTCTCTCTCACACACACACACACACACGCACACACACACACACACGCACACGGATAAGTGGGACCCGTTGAATTATTTGTTTGCTCGTGACAGCTTTTAATTAGGTTCCACTGTAATCTAACTTTTTTCTTAAGTTATTAATTGAGCTCAGTGACTTCAAAAAGTTGTACAGAAGCCTTGTTTGGGCCTTTCCGGCATTGCTGAATGTGGGCTGCGTAACCATGTTAGGTTGTACTGTACTACACAGGCCTTTTTTCAACATCAGCAATGCAACTGGGCCGACAGTTGTACACAATTTCCGGGTCAACTTGTTATCCGCCCCGCTGGGCTGCAAAGTTTCCTAGGAGGTATGCATTACGCTTAACAAGAAAATGGACTTTAAGAAATAATAAATGGGATGTAATTATAATAACTGGGCAATTACTATGCACCAAACACGTAATTAGTTTGAAAAATATATTATTTTTGGAACTTGGAAATTTTAATTTCATTACTTGTTGCGCGCGCAATATTTCGTTGGATTTTAACGTAATACAACTTTATTTTGAAATTATATTTTACCTGACTAGAAATGTGGGATTTTTTTTTAAATTCTGTTTTGAGCGGTTGTTTGAAATTATTAATCGTTGTCCTAGCTAGAAGTTGGGTTGTACTATTAACAAACTATAAATGGGCTGTAGTAAATTCCAATAGAATTTAAAAATGGGTTGTACATTCTTATAAATCGCAAATGGGCTATATGTTCTCTGCCAAATCCGAGCTGTGGGCCTACTAAGTTGACGCGTACCAAGGGCTTTGTCAACTTAGTCAATATAAATGATTCTAGCTGCAGTGATTGTACGATGTCCATCCAACGGCCATAGTGCTTCTTCAACCTCTGGTCTTCTTGCTCCAGCCGCCCAAAGCTGCGCCGATCGTGTCGCGTGCTCCTGCCTCCCGTGGTCGGCTATGATGCCGCGGAGGCCTCACCGCCCCGTACTACCACCCACCACTGGCCAGGCCATCCCTCTACTCACCCACACCCCCTGTTATTCTGCGGCGACGGCAGCCTCACACCACAGCCGAACCAGTGAACCCTCGTACTCCTCTCCACGCGGGCTTCCACTGCTGCGTCTTCCCCGGCTCCGCATCGTCCCCTTCCTAGGCCTCGCCGTCATCCAGACCACCGCCCTGGTGCTCTCGGCACGGCGTGGTCAACATGGTCAACAACCGACTTCCATCGGAAGAGTACTGTACGTGGAGAGGCTGACAGCTGGGTCCAGGCGGCCGCAAGGAAGTGCCTCCTTATTACGCACAAAATAATTATTCCTCCACCTGACAGCAGGGACCCACCGGACGTGCCACCTTATTTCTCGAAAAAAAAACGTTTCTCCCCTGACTGCTGGGACCCACCGGACGGGCCAGCGTATTTCACGAAAAAATGTTCCCCCCGCTGTCAGCTCGGGCCCACCGGAAGTGCCTCCTTATTACGCACAAAAAAAATGAATACTCCCCCTGCTAGCTGGGACCCACCATGGTGGGAGGCTGACTTGTGGGCCTACTAAGTTGACTAGGACGGGGGCCTTTCTCAACTTTAGTCAATATGACCGATTCTAGCTCCAGTGACCTTACGATGTCCATCCAACGGCCATAGTGCTTCTTCAACCTCTGGTCTTCTTGCTCCAGCCACCCAAAGCAGCGCCGGTCGTGCCGGATGCTCCTGCCTCCCGTGGCCGGTTGTGCTGTCGTGGAGGCCTCACCGCCGCCTACTATTCCCACCGCTGGCCAGGCCCTGCGGCGACGGCAGCCTTACACCGCAGCCGAACCAGTGAACCCTCGGACTCCTCTCCGCACGGGCTTCCACTACCGCGTCTTCCCCGACTCCCCTTCGTCCCCTTCCTAGGCCTCGCCATCGTCCACCGCCCTGGTGCTCTCGGTGCGGCGTGGTCAACGTGGTCAAGGAACGACTTCCATCGGACGTGGACTGTATGTGGAGAGGCTGACAGCTGGGTCCATGGCAGCAGCAAGGAAGTGCCTCTTTATTACGCGGAAAATAATGATTCCTCCACCTGACAGCTGGGACCCATCGGACGGGCCACTGTATTTCGCGAAAAAACAAAACGATTCGCCCCTGACTGCTGGGACCCACCAGCGACACCTTCGCACGCAAGGAAGTGCGTCCGGGAAAAAATGATTCGCCCCCTGACTGCTGGGACCCACCAGCTACATCTTCGCACGCAAGGAAGTGCGTCCGGGCAAAGAAAATCGATTCGCCCCCTGACTGCTGGGACCCACCAGCTATATCTTCGCAGGCAAGGAAGTGTTGACAGTCGGGACCCACCTGGTCGAAGCGTACATAGCGTTGTCATTCTGGTCCCGAACGTGTACGTACATACTGGTCGATGTAGAGGCGCGCACGTGTCGATGTAGAGGCGCATAACATGTCATAGTAGAGGCACACACGTAGCATGTACACATACGTACATTAGCCAGGGTGCAAGAAAGAAAATACGGCCACGTACGTACATACGGGCAGGGTCTCGAACGCCTACTCGCGCATACGTACGGCTAGGGCTCGTGTACATGGCTGGGTTGGAACGGAGAAACAGCATCGTCGTCGTGTTCATGGGGAGGCAACGGAATACGTCGTGTTCATGGGGAGGCAACAGAATGCGTCGTGTTCATCGGGAGGCAACGGAACGCGTGGGAGCCAACCGGCTGGGTCGGAACGGAATGTGTGGTCGTCTTCATCGGGAGGGCTTGGACAGAATAGGCAATGGAAACGAGGCCTGGCGGACCACACAACGGAGGAAACGGACCTCCTACATTCGGAACGGGCTCCTATTGATCGGGAGGGGTGTGCCGTACCGCAAAACGGAGGAAACGGACCTCCTACGGTCAAAACGGGGTCCTGTTGATCGGGAGGGGTGTGGTGTACCGCAAAACGGACAAAACGGACCTCCTACGGTCGAAACGGGGGTCCTGTTCATCGGGAGGGGTGTGGTGTACCGCAAAACGGGACTCCACGGGATACTGTTCATCTCCACCATCGACCTCCTCTATGATGATACCGGGTTTTGTCACAATTATTGTCATAGAAATGTCATATGTATAATAGAAAAAAAATTGTTCGGCCCAAAATGTCACGGATGTGTCTTTTTTTTGTAGTGCTGCGTGGTGAGGCCACCCCTGAGGAAGCCTTGTGTCGTCCGCCCTGATACGTCTCCAACATATCTATAATTTTTGATTGTTCCATTCTATTATATTACCCGTTTTGGATGTTTATGGGCTTTAATTTACACTTTTATATCATTTTTGGGACTAACCTACTAACCGGAGGCCCAGCCCGAATTGCTGTTTTTTTTGCCTATTTCAGTGTTTCGAAGAAAAGAAATATCAAACGGAATGAAACCTTTGGGAGCGATCTTTTTGGAACAAACATGATCCAGAGGACTTGGAGTGGAATTCAAGAAACAAGCAAGGCGGCCACGAGGCAGGGAGGCACGCCTACCCGCCTGGGCGTGCCTCCCCAGCCTCATGGGCCCCTCGAGCATCCACCGACCTACTTCTTCCTCCTATATATACCCATGTACCCTGAAAACATCAAAAGAGACCACGAAAAACTATTTCCACCGCCGTAACCTTCCGTATCCGCGAGATCCCATCTTGGAGCCTTCGCCGGCGCTCCGCCGGAGGGGGAATCGACCGTGGAGGGCCTCTACATCATCTCCAAGGCCCTTCCGATGAGTTGTGAGTAGTTTACCACAGACCTTCGGGTCCATAGTTATTAGCTAGATGGCTTCATCTCTCTCTTTGAATCTCAATAAAAAGTTATCCTTGATCTTCTTGTAGATCTATTTGATGTAACTCTATTTGCGGTGTGTTTGTCGAGATGCGATGAATTGTGGGTTTATGATCAAGTTTATCTATGGGAAATATTTGAATCTCCTCGAAATTCTTTTATGTGTGATTAAGTTATCTTTGCAAGTCTCTTCGAATTATCTGTTTGGTTTGGCCTACTAGATTGATCTTTCTTGCAATGGGAGAAGTGCTTAGCTTTGGGTTCAATCTTGCGGTGTCCTTTCCCAGTGATAGCAGGGGCAGCAAGGCACATATTTTATTGTTGCCATCAAGGATAAAAAGATGGGGTTTCTATCATATTGCATGAGTTTGTCCCTCTACATCATGTCATCTTTCTTAATGCGTTACTCTGTTCTTTATGAACTTAATACTCTAGATGCATGCTGGATAGCGGTCGATGTGTGGAGTAATAGTAGTAGATGCAGGCAGGAGTCGGTCTACTTGTCACGGACGTGATGCCTATATACATGATCATGCCTATATAATCTCATAATTATTCGCTTTTCTATCAATTTCTCGACAATAATTTGTTCACCCACCGTAATACTTATGCTATCTTGAGAGAAGCCACTAGTGAAACCTATGGCCCCCGGGTCTATCTTTTGTCATATAAGCTTTCAATCTACTTTTATTTGCATCTTTACTTTTCCAATCTATATCATAAAATACCAAAAATATAGTTATCTTATCATATTATCTCTATCAGATCTCATTTTCGCAAGCGGCCGTGAAGGGATTGACAACCCCTTTATTGCGTTGGTTGCGAGTTCTTGTTTGTTTGTGTAGTTGCGTGGGACTTCTGAGGAGCCTCCTACTAGATTAATACCTTGGTTCTCAAAAACTGAGGGAAATACTGACGCTACTATTGCTGCATCACCCTTTCCTCTTCAAGGAAAACCAACGCAAGCTCAAGACGTAGCAAGAAGGATTTCTGATGCCATTGCCGGGGAGGTCTTCGCTCAAGTCAAGACATACCAAGTACCCATCACAAACTCATCTCCCTCGCACTTACATTATTTGCCATTTGCCTCTCGTTTTCCTCTCCCCCACTTCACCCTTGTCGTTTTATTCGCCCTCTCTTTCCCAATCTCCTCTCTCGTTCGCTTGCCTTTTGTGTGCTCGTCGTTATGGCTAGTTCGGTCAGTATCCCTTCATCTCCCGACTTTGAAGTTCTTCACTTCAAGCAAAGACAAGGAGAAAATTTAAAAGATGCTTAGTTTAGGATGCTAGAATCTTATCGTCGTTGCACTATAGAAGGAGATTTCAAGATTTTAATTCGCAATTTTTACGTTGGGTTAACCTTGCCCCATAGACAACTCCTTGATTTTCCCGCAAAAGGGGGTTTCATTAAAGTTGATCCTAGTTTCGCTTATGAAATTATAGAGGGTATAGTAGGAGTACTTCCCCTACAAAAAGGGTCACCCTTTTCTCATGAAGGAACCCAAATTCTAGAGAAATTATGTGAATTGCAAAAATTTGTTGAACCTCTTAAAAATATTGGTGGGAATATCAACCACATGAATAATTTGATTACACTTTGCAATAAGCGGTTGGATGCCTTAGATCAAAAGATCAGCATGAAGGGAAACACAAGGAGCCTCCCGGACCTGAGCATAACTCCATTAAAAAGATAAATACCAAAGATGGCACTACTTAGATCTATCCTCGCTTTTATGCCTAGCTAGGGGCGTTAAACGATAGCGCTAGTTGGGAGGCAACCCAATTTTATTTTTGTTTTTTGTTTTTGCTTCTGTTTAGTAATAAATTATTCATCTACCTTCTGTTTAGATATGTTTTTATGTTTTAATTAGTGTTTGTGCCAAGTAGAACCTGTAGGATAACCTATGGTGATAGTTAATTTGATTCGGCTGAAAAACAGAAACTTTGCATGCACGAAAATAATTTTAGTAATTCACAGAGAGGTTATTTTGCGTTGATTATTTTTGCAGTAGATCAATAGACAAATTGCCCAGGACTTCCTATTTTAGTAGGATTTTTAAGGTTCCAGAAGTATTCGAGAGTTACATATTGCTACAGACTGTTCTGTTTTTGACAGATTCTGTTTTTCGTGTGTTGTTTTTGCTTATTTTGATGCATCTATGGCTAGTATGTAGGGCATGAACCATAGATAAGTTGGAATACAGTAGGTTTAACACCAATATAAATAAAGAATGAGTTCATTACAGTACTTTATGTGGTGGTTTTTCTTTCTTTCACTAACGGAGTTTATGAGATTTCCTGTTGAGTTTTGTGTTGTGAAGTTTTCAAGTTTTGGGTAAAGATTTGATGGATTATGGAATAAGGAGTGGCAAGAGACTATGCTTGGGGATGCCCATCTCACCCCAAGATATTCAAGGATAACCAAAAGCCTAAGCTTGGGGATGCCCCGGAAGGCATCCCCTCTTTCGTCTTCATCTATTGGTAACTTTACTTGGAGCTATATTTTTATTCGCCATATGATGTGTGTTTTGCTTGGAGCGTCATGTATGATATGAGTCTTTGCTTTTTAGATTTGCACAATCATCCTTGCTGTACACACCTTTTGGGAGAAGCCCACTTGATTAGAATTTATTCGAACACTCTATGTGCTTCACTTATATCTTTTGAGCTAGATAGTTTTGCTCTATGTGCTTCACTTATATTTTTAGAGCACGGCGGTGGCTTAATTTTGAAGAAATTGTTTATCTCTCATGCTTCACTTATATTATTTTGAGATTCTTTAAAATAGCATGGTATTTGCTATGGTTATAAATTTGGTCCTAGAATGATGAGCATCCAAGTTGGGTATAATAAAAACTATCATAGGAAGTGCATTAAACACTATGATCAATTTGATGCTTGATGATTGTTTTGAGATGTAAAGGTGGTAATGTTAGAGTCATGCTAGTTAGGTAATTATGAAATTGAGAAATACTTGTGTTGAAGTTGGCACGTCCCGTAGCATGCACGTATGGTAAAAGTTATGTGACAAATTTGTTGCATGGGGTGCTCTTTTAATTGTCTTCCTTATGAGTGAGGTCGGGATCACGCAATGGTTAACTCCTACCAACCCTTCCCCTAGGAGCATGCGTAGTAGTACTTTGCTTCGAGGGCAAGTAGACTTTTGCATTAAGTATACGAGTTCTTTATGACTAATGTGAGTCCATGGATATACGCACACTCACCCTTCCACTTTGCTAGCCTCTATTATGCCGTGCAACTTTCGCCGGTATCATGCACCCATTATTTACCTTCCACAAAACAGCCACCATACCTACCTATTATGGCATTTCCATAGCCATTCTGAGATATATTTCCATGCAACTTTCCACCGTTCCGTTTATTATCACACGTTCCATCATTGTCATATTGCTCTTTGCATGATCATGTAGTTGACATTGTATTTGTGGCAAGGCCACATTCATAATTTTTCATACATGTCACTCTTGATTCATTGCATGTCCCGGTACACCGCCGGAGGCATTCATATAGAGTCATATTTTGTTCTAAGTATTGAGTTGTAACCTTGAGTTGTAAATTAATAAAAGTGTGATGATCTTCATTATTAGAGCATCGTCCCAAGTGAGGAAAGGATGAAGAAGACTATGATTCCCCCACAAGTCGGGATGAGACTTTGGACTTTACAAAAAAAGAGGCCGAAGAGCCCACCAAACAAAAAACAGAAAGGCCAAAAAAAGAGAAAGGCCAAACAAAAAAAGGTAGAAAAGAGAGAAGGGACAATGCTACTATCTCTTTTCCACACTTGTGCTTCAGAGTAGCACCATGATCTTCATGATAGAGAGTCTCTTATGTTGTCACTTTCATATACTAGTGGGAATATTTCGTTATAGAACTTGGCTTATATATTCCAATGATGGGATTCCTCAAAATGTCCTAGGTCTTCGTGAGCAAGAGAGTTGGATACACACCCACTTAGTTTCTTTTGTTGAGCTTTCATATCTTTATAGCACTAGTGCATCCGTTGCATGGCAATCCCTACTCACTCACAATGATATCTATTGATGGGCATCTCCATAGCCCGTTGATACACCTAGTTGATGTGAGACTATATTCTCCCTTTTTTGTCTTCACAACCACATATAGTGCTATGTCCATGGCTTGCGCTCATGTATCGCGTAAGAGTTGAAAAAGCTGAAGCGCGTTAAAAAGTATGAACCAATTGCTTGGCTGAAATCGGGGTGTGCATGATGGGAGTATTTTGTGTAATGAAAATGAAGCATGGCCTAACTTTATGATTTTGTAGGGATAAGCTTTCTTTGGCTATGCTATTTTGATAAGACATGATTATTTGTTAGTATGCTTCGAGTATTACTATTTTTATGTTTTATAAACTTTTATCTTGAATCATTTGGATCTGAACAATCATGCCACAATAAAGAAAATTACATTGAGAATTCTGCTAGGTAGCATTCCACATCAAAAATTCTGTTTTTATCATTTACCTACTCAAGGACGAGCAGGAATTAAACTTGGGGATGCTTGATACGTCTCCAACGTATCTGTAATTTTTGATTGTTCCATGCTATTATATTACCCATTTTGGATGTTTATGGGCTTTACTTTACACTTCTATATCATTTTTGGGACTAACCTACTAACCGGAGGCCCAACCCGAATTGCTGTTTTTTTGCCTCTTTTAGTGTTTTGAAGAAAAGGAATATCAAAGGAGTCCAAACGGAATGAAACCTTCGGGAGCGATCTTTTCGGAACAAACGTGATCCAGAGGACTTGGAGTGGAAGTCAAGAAACAAGCGAGGCGGCCACGAGGCAGGGAGGCGTGCCTGCCCCCTGGGCGCGCCCCCCACCCTCATGAGCCCCTCGGGCATCCACCGACCTACTTCTTCCTCCTATATATACCCATGTACCCCGAAAACATTAGAAGAGACCACGAAAAACTATTTCCATCGCCGTAACCTTCTGTATCCGCGAGATCCCATCTTGGAGCCTTCGTCGGTGCTCCGTTGGAGGGGGAATCAACCACGGATGGCCTCTACATCATCTCCAAGGCCCTTCCGATTAGTTGTGAGTAGTTTACCACAGACCTTCAGGTACATAGTTATTATCTAGATGGCTTCTTCTCTCTCTCGCTTTGAATCTCAATACAAAGTTCTCCTCGATCTTCTTGGAGATCTATTCGACGTAACTCTTTTTTGCAATGTGTTTGTCGAGATCTGGTGAATTGTGGGTTTATGATCAAGTTTATCTATGAGAAATATTTCAATCTCCTCTGAATTCTTTTATGTGTGATTAAGTTATCTTTGCAAGTCTCTTCGAATTATCAGTTTGGTTTGGCCTACTAGATAGATCTTTCTTGGAATGGGAGAAGTGCTTAGCTTTGGGTTCAATCTTGCGGCGTCCTTTCCCAGTGACAGCAGGGGCAGCAAGGCACGTATTGTATTGTTTCCATCGAGGATAAAAAGATGGGGTTTATATCATATTGCATGAGTTTATCCCTCTACATCATGTCATCTTTCTTAATGCGTTACTCTGCTCTTTATGAACTTAATACTCTAGATGTATGCTGGATAGCGGTTGATGTGTGGAGTAATAGTAGTAGATGCAGGCAAGAGTCAGTCTACTTGTCACGGACGTGATGCCTATATACATGATCATGCCTAGATAATCTCATAATTATTCGCTTTTCTATCAATTGCTCGACAGTAATTTGTTCACCCACCGTAACACTTATGCTATCTTGAGAGAAGCCACTAGTGAAACCTATGGCCCCCAGGTATATCTTTTATCATATAAGCTTTCAATCTACTTTTATTTTCATCTTTACTTTTCCAATCTATATCATAAAATACCAAAAATATATTTATCTTATCATATTATCTCTATCAGATCTCACTTTTGCAAGTGGCCGTGAAGGGATTGACAACCCCTTTATTGCGTTGGTTGCGAGTTCTTGTTTGTTTGTGTAGGTGCGTGGGACTTCTGAGGAGCCTCCTACTGGATTGATACCTTGGTTCTCAAAAACTGAGGGAAATACTTAAGCTACTATTGCTACAATCACCATTTCCTCTTCAAGGAAATCCAACGGAAGCTCAAGACATAGCACGCCCTACGAGGCTTGGACCCTCGCGAGGGTCTTGAACTTGGGTCGGTGAAGATAGGCCGTACTAGGCCCCTGCCTAGCCACGCCGCAGGCCGCAGGAAGGCAAGTCTGGGGACCCCAGTTCCCAGAAAGCCGATAGTAGCCCCCCGGCCCACGGCGCGCTCGTACTTGGCTTAGCAGCAAAGCCAAAGAGCAAGTGCAAAATGCCGCAGGCCCCAACAGCCTGCGGCCTTGGTCGCCGCGTGGCGGTTGATTGGACATGGGCGTCTCCGCTTCCCCACGCTGCCTCGGCAACTGCCTGATTTGACGAGTCCCTGCTGCATGCAATAAGAGTCATCATTACCTGTGATCGTGGAGGCTGGCGGTTGGGTTCCTCTGGATTATAAGTATGGAGAGGCATGAGCCCCTGTTGTCCATCTCTTCTTGCTCTGCTCATTTCTTCTCCCTTGCCTCTTCGCTGCTCTGGCCTACAATGGCACCGATCCGCCGGTTCTCGACCGAAGAGAAAGGAAAGGCCCCCCGGGAGGAGCCTGACCCGCTCTCGCCGAAGAAACGGCCAGTCCCTGGCCGCCGCGACGAAGTTGCAAGGACAGAGATGACGAGGCCTTGGTACGAGCGGCTGCCTCCTGGGTTTCCTCTACCCTTGTACGCCCGGGCTGAGGGCCCTAAATAAAGGGACGATGAGTGACACCGTCCGCACCGCAGGCGAGGTCGACCAGCCATGGCTGTGTGCGCCGTTGCTCCTGGAGTCCATGTCGCGGACTCCTCTCACGAGCTCGTGCTCCGCGCCATGATGCCTCCGAGCACCTGGATCCTCCTTCCTCCCTCCTTCGCCTTCAAGATGCCGCCAAGGGGGCCTCTCGAGCTCTGGCTGCAACACACCGGCTGCGGTACACCGGCAACCGGAGCGGAGGTGGAAGTCGTCGCTCTGGGCAAGGTCTAGATGGCCCAAGGCTGGGGCGAGATCGCCCGGGTCTGCCGAATAGGGGGTGCCCTCGTGATTCATTTCGAGTACATTGGCGCCTCCTTGATGCTCTTCAAGGTCTTCGATGCAGAAGGCCGCCGGCTGGAGTGCTGCCCCAGAGGAGGCAACTAGGATATCGACGTGGCAAGGGCTAGGCCTGCCACTGGCTTCCCCAGTGGCTCCTCCGGTAGTAGCGGCGATGCTTGGGAGTCCAGCGACTCTCCCAAGCTCTTAGCGACTCCAGAGACGAGCGATGACAACTACATGCCCCCGAGCTCGCGTCGTCCTCGGAGCAAGGAAGCTACGTCAGGCCACCGGTGCAGCAGATCTGGATAGGGTTGGCGTCGGCCTCCCGTGGCCCATTGTTGATGATGGTGTCAGCCATGGAGGCGCGAGTAGTTAGGGCTCCTTAGGATTCGTATCTTTTGTTCCCTGCGAGGAATTGAGGAAACACCCCGCGGGGGCATGTAAAGGGTCTGAGATGTCTTTTGCTGATATTATCCTTATTATGAAGCGGTGCGAATGCTCGTCCTGTCCTGGCTTGGTTCCCCCTTTCTAACCTCACGACGACTTGGTGCTCTACGCTGACAGGTCCCGGTTCCCAGGCAAGCTTCAGCCGTCGCTGGTATGCCAGGTCGTGATGCCGTGGTCAAGGCCAGGAGGTGAGCGGCCCGAGGTCTAGTAAGAGCCCCTGAGGCGCGATGCTCAGGAGGTCCCCCTTAGAGCACAAGCAGCCGTCAAAAGGCGAGAAAGGAAGGCAATGTCGCCATTACAGAGCCGCGTTAAGTGGAGATTTTGTGTTGCGTCAATTAGCTATTCTAGATGCGAAACTTATCTCGAAAGCATGGAGTTGTTCCTTCACGTTGCGCCGGACTTGGGCATCTACACCTGGGATGTAGCTGGGTTAGGCCATCCCGAGCTTCCCCTCTCTCCCCCACACTCTCCTTCTAGCTCTACGTTCTCAGGTCCCGGCCCTCGAGCGAGCTCAGTCGCCATTGGTATGCCAGGTCGCGATGTCGTGGTCAAGGCCAGGGGTGTGGCTGGAGAGCCAGTAAGAGCTCATGAGTCGCCATGCTCAGGAGCCCCCTGTTAACGCGCAAACGGATCGCGCGGGACAGAGAGAGAGAGAGAGAGATAGAGAGAGAGAGAGAGAGAGAGAGAGAGCTCGCGACGCCTCCCACGGTTGACCTCAGGAGGTTCCTATAAACCAATACGAAAGAAGAAGGGGTTGCCATTATGATTATCGGTCGGCCATTGGTCGCTCCGAGATAGTGGTGAGGGCACTGTGGGCCTGGTGAGGTGACGCTTGTGGGGCTGCAAACGGCTCCAAAGGTAGGCGTCAATCGAGCAGGCGATTATCACAGGCAGGTTAAGCATGAAGGCAAATAAACTTAGATAAAACCAGAAGGGGTACATGCCATTGGGTCAGGCCCGAGTGGCTTGGGGATGATGCAGCCCGAGGGGCACGCCCACAAGATAAACTAATGACATAAGCGAAAGGGATACATGCCGCAGGGACAAACCCTCACGACCTAGGAATGATGCAGCCCTGAGGGTGCTCCCAGCTGAAATGAACTCGGAAGACGTCACCTGATACCATTGTAGAGGGGGTGTTGAAGTAGCTGATGGTGCGCGGCGAAGAGACCGAGCCACACGAGCCACCGAAGCCCTAAGCCTCGGGAGGCTCTGGGGGTCCAGGCGGTTCCTCGAGGACCATCTCCGTTTCCGCCAGGACTGCATGGTGCCTGGCCTCCTGAGCTGCCAGAATGCTCCGCAGATGGCGCTAGTGAGTGGCAGCTGCATTCAGCAGGCCGAAAGGCATGCGAACGTAGCTGTGCGGTGAACCCTCGCAACCTCCCACGTGCAAAGGCCAGAAGCGCTCCTGAGAAGCGGCTCTGCTGAACCCTGGGTAGTTGACGCAGACGCGCGGCCCGCCATCTTCACCTGGATGGGGAGCTACACCAGGTAAACAGCGATCGCTGCGTATGACTCTTGATTCCTGCAGCTCCTGAGTGGTCTTGTGATGAACTAGTGAGGGTTGGGCCTTCCTTGCCCCATGCATTCTTGAGGGAAACATGCCGCAAAGCACGCCTCCAAGTGGTGCCCGAGCGCCTCCCTCATGATCTTGGCAAAGTCTAAGGCCCTTCAAAAGATTGCCCCTGAGCCCTGCCCGAGGAGGGCGTCGAGCGCGCCTTCCTATGCGATCGAGGGAGGCGTCCCTTGCACGGGTGCGGATCCTGACACGACACCTCCGGAGATGCCAACATCCTGAGGCCTTGAGCTGGGCGATGTCTTCTTCTTCTTGGGAGCTGCCTCGAGAGGGTTCTCACTCCTGCCGTCTGGGTCCTCGATCGATGCCGCTTGGAAGGAGTGCTAGAGGGAGCACATCGCATCCTTCCATTCGTGGGGACTGTGATGATTCCGCCGCTTCCTGGCATCTTGAGGACATTGTAGCCGTGGTGGGTCACCGCCATTAACTTGGCCAGGGCCGGATACCTAAGGATGGCGTTGAATGGCAGGTAAATGTGGGCAACGTCGAAGTCGATGAGCTCGGTGCGGTAGTTCTTGTTGGGGAACGTAGTAATTTCAAAAAAAATTCCTACGCACACGCAAGATCATGGTGATGGCATAGCAACGAGAGGGGAGAGTATTGTCCATGTACCCTCGTAGACCGTAAGCGGAAGCATTATGACAACGCGGTTGATGTAGTCGTACGTCTTCACGATCTGACCGATCCAAGTACCGAACGTACGGCACCTCCGAGTTCAGCACACGTTCAGCTCGATGACGATCCCCAGACTCTGATCCAGCAAAGTGTCGGGGATGAGTTCTGTCAGCACGACGGTGTGGTGACGATGATGATGTGCTACCGGCGCAGGGCTTCGCCTAAACTCCGCGACGATGTGATCGAGGTGGAATATGGTGGAGGGGGGCACCACACACGGCTAAGGAACAATCCGTAGATCAACTTGTGTGTTCTAGGGTGCCCCCTGCCCCCGTATATAAAGGAGCAAGGGGGGGGTGCGGCCGGCCCTAGGAGGAGGCGCGCCGGAGGAGTCCTACTCCCACCGGGAGTAGGACTCCCCCCCTTTCCTAGTTGGATTAGGACTTGGGGGGAGGGAAAGAGGAAAGGAGGGCGCTGCCCCCCCCTTCCTTCTCCTATTCGGACTAGGGGGGAGGGGGCGCGCGGCCTGCCCTGGCCGGCCCTCCTCTTCTCCCTCATGGCCCACTAAGGCCCATTAACCCCCGGGAGGGTTCCGGTAACCCCCCGGTGTTCCTGTAAAATCCCGATTTCACCCGGAACTATTCCGATGTCCAAACATAGGCTTCCAATATATCAATCCTTATGTCTCGACCATTTTGAGACTCCTTGTCATGTCCGTGATCACATCCAGGACTCCGAACAAACTTCGGTACATCAAAACTTATAAACTCATAATAAAACTGTCATTGTAACGTTAAGCGTGCGGACCCTACGGGTTCGAGAACTATGTAGACATGACCTAGAACTATTCTCGGTCAATAACCAATAGCGGAACCTGGATGCCCATATTGGTTCCTACATATTCTACGAAGATCTTTATCAGTCAAACCGCATAACAACATACGTTGTTCCCTTTGTCATCGGTATGTTACTTGCCCGAGATTCGATCGTCGGTATCCAATACCTAGTTCAATCTCGTTACCGGTAAGTCTCTTTACTCGTTATGTAATGCATCATTCCGTAACTAACTCATTAGCTACATTGCTTGCAAGGCTTATAGTGATGTGCATTACCGAGAGGGCCCAGAGATACCTCTCCGATAATCGAAGTGACAAAACCTAATCTCGAAATACGCCAACCCAACATGTACCTTTGGAAACACCTATAGTACTCCTTTATAGTCACCCAGTTACGTTGTGACGTTTGGTAGCACCCAAAGTGTTCCTCCGGTAAACGGGAGTTGCATAATCTCATAGTTACAGGAATATGTATAAGTCATGAAGAAAGCAATAGCAATATACTAAACGATCAAGTGCTAGGCTAACGGAATGGGTCATGTCAATCACATCATTCTCCTAATGATGTGATCCCATTAATCAAATGACAACACATGTCTATGGTTAGGAAACATAACCATCTTTGATTAATAAGCTAGTCAAGTAGAGGCATACTAGTGACGTTGTGTTTGTCTATGTATTCACACATGTATTATGTTTCCGGTTAATACAATTCTAGCATGAATAATAAACATTTATCATGATATGAGGAAATAAATAATAACTTTATTATTGCCTCTAGGGCATATTTCCTTCAGTTCTTGCACTGTCTGAAAGTGACAGGAAGGCGAACCTGCCCTATCGGAGTGGTGGAGCCATTAGTAACTCCTGAGAAAGGCTTGGTTGGCTGAAGTTGATCATATGGCACTTGAAGGTTGTTGAATGTCTCAACGGACAGAACGTTGAGTCCTGTGCCGCCATCGATAAGGGTCCTGGTAACCTGCACATTGCTGATGACTGGGGAGCAGAGCATTGGGAGGATGCCAGCTGTAGTCACACACTTGAGTTGATCCGCTGAGTTGAAAGTGATGTCGCACGTGAACCACCTGAGAGGGCGGTGGCCTCGAGCTTGGGGAGGACTGCATTCACCTCGCGAGCAAACTGCTTGAAGATGCGCTAAGAGGTTGGGGCCTGGGCACCGCCCAAGATGCAAGCGATAGCACGCGGCTCATGGAAGCCCCCAGCCCCCTCATCTTGGCGGTGGAGGTAGAGGAGGAAGGCCTACGTTGCCCTGCGGGCGATCCTCGCGAGGCTGGTCCCTCCAAGCCCCCTCGCGAGGTTGGTCCTACAAGCGATCCTCGCAAGGTCGGTCGCCACTCCTGAAGAGGGCCTCGGTCGTCCCATCGTCCTCCTCCTCGGCCGCAGCCCTGGTCATTACGCTCGGGGCGTCGACCGATGCGTCCTTCTCGAATGGCTCGGAGTTCCTAGCATTTGTTGGTGTTGTGGGTGTAGAGGTTGTGGTAGGCGCAGAATCGGCTACCCTTAGATGAATCTGGCTGGTCTCTATCGCGCTTCATGTCTGGTTCTGCCGCGAGCACGACTGCTCCTTTGCGCTTCACGTCCTTGGCCTTGGCTTTCTTCTCTTCTGGGTCAGCGGCTGGAAGCTCGAGGAGGGAGAGGCACCCCTCCTTAGCTCTTGCGCACTTGGTCGCCAGGTTGAACAGCTCTAGAGATGTGCAAAGATCCTCGTGGATGGCCAGCTCCTCCTTCATCTTGACATTGCGGGCGCCATCAGAGAATGCTGAGATGATGGCCTCCTCAGTCACCTTGGGAATCTTGAGGCGAGCATTGTAGAAGTGTTGGATGTACTTCTACAGGGTCTCTGCAGGCTACTGCTTGATGCGGCGCAGGTCACCCACGACCGGAGGACAGTCGCGAGTGCCATGGAAGTTGGCGATGAAACGGCTGCGCATCTCGTCCCAAGAGGAGATCGAGCCTGGAGGCAGGTTCAGGAGCCAGGTGCGGGCACCATCCTCGAGCGCCATGGGAAACCAATTCGCCATGACCTTTTCGTCTCCGTTGGCCGCCTCGATGCCCAGCTCGAGCTGCAGGAACTCCACGGGGTCGGTCGTGCCGTTGTAGCGAGGAGGCAGATTCGGCTTGAACTTGCCCGGCCAGGCGATGCTGCATAGCTCGATGGTGAAGGCGCGGCATCCTGCAGTGGCCACTGGAGCCTTTCGCGGACGAGGGGCCTGCTCTTGATGGTTCCCGTGTGCCGCTGCCAAGGGCAGCATGGGGTCTAGGCGTGCTGGTGCAGGGATGCGGTCTTGCCGTGCTGGAGTAGGGAGCACGCGAGCACCTTCTTGAGGCCGAGGAATTTCTTGGCAGCTCCTTTCTTGTCGTGCGGGAGCTGGACGCGGTGGGTCTCATCCAGGGGCCGCGCGCCTTGGAGCTAGGGCGCCTTCTTGGGGAGGAGGTGGCAGAGGCGCCCTCTGAGCTACATCGCCCATGCAGGATGGAGGGCGAGGCAGCGAGAGAGACGGCGCAGGAGAGCCCCCTGCGGCACTGACGAGCTCGGTGATGCGAGCGAGCCACTCCTCATAGAAGTCGTCGACGGGGAGGTAGTGCAGGAGTTTGCGTGCGAGTAGCAACACGGCCTGCGCATCCATGTGAGCGCGACGGGCGTGAGAGGATGAACCAGCTGGAGTTAGCGACGGGGTGGCAGTGCGGCCTTCCCGCCGCACCAAGGGGTGCAGCGACGATGCTTGCTGCTTGTTCCCCGCCGGGCCGGTGGCGGCAGGCGACGAAGAACAACAGGGAGGCCCACCGATGGGGGCCATCTGGGTGATGCGGGCGGCAAGAGCAGCCCGGCGCTCGGCGCGAGCTCGGCAAGCGTCTGCCATGGATGCGACGAAGCGACGGGACGCAGATTGGCAGACAAAAGATTCTGGCGCACCCCTACCCGGCGCGTCAAATGTCGGATATCGGGTTCCGACAAAACCCTTAAGGTTCGAAATCTGGGTTGCGCACGAAGATCCTCTCCCTACCGATCCACGCCCTAAAAACTCACCGCGAATCTAGCTAGCACGATGAATAACATAAGGGACACGAGGTTTATACTGGTTCAGGCCACCGTTGTGGTGTAATACCCTAATCCAGTGTGTGGTGTGGTGGATTGCCTCAGGAGCTGATGATGAACATTACAGAGGAAGAACAACCTCGTGAGGGGTGTTCTTGAGCTGGTGCGGTGTTCTACTTGGAAGGATTCGATCCCCTCCTACAGGGGTGGTTATATCTATATATAGAGGCCCTGGTCCTCTTCCCAAATATTGAGCGGGAAGGGAGCCAACAATGGCCGTTTTGAAGGGGGGACAACTAGTACAAGCTATCCTGACTAAAGGTGGTCTTCGACTGCCAAAGGCACTAGCGATGACGCCGTCTTGGGCTCCACAGTGACCTTCGTCCTGCCACTCTGTTGGTCTTAGTCTCGTTGCACCGATATGGAAACCTTTGTCTGATGCCTCGGTACTCCGCGCCTGCGCTTGCCCCCTTTGCACCAAAGAGGAAACGAGGATGCAGCGCAGGCTGGCACCTGCCTGGTCTTGATCATCATGGCTTGCATTACGAGCACCTCGCGAGGTACTCCTTGCCTTGATCTCTCCGCCTTCTCGCGAGCCTGCCTGGTGAGGCCGCCCCTGAGGAAGCCTTGTGTCGTCCGCCCCGCGAGGCTTGGCCCCTCGCGAGGGTCTTGAACTTGGGTCGGTGAAGATGGGCCGTACTGGGCCCCTGCTTAGCCACGTCGCAGGCCGTAGGCAAGCAAGTCTGGGGACCCCCGTTCCCAGAACGCCGACACCCTTGGCTTGTGATATAAAGCTTGTATTATTTTAATTTGTGTCTAGAGTTGTGTTGTGATATCTTCCCGTGAGTCCCTGACCTTGATCGTACACATTTGCGTGTATGATTAGTGTACGATTGAATTGGGGCGTCACAAGTTGGTATCAGAGCCGACTGCCTGTAGGTAGCCCCCTTTCCAACTCCTTGGCCGAAGTTGAGTCTAGTCACTAAAAAGTTTTACTAACATGGTTGTGTGTCTTACGGGCCCATGTCACCATTGGGTGGTATTAGGATCTTTTACTCCTCGTCTATACTCTCAGACTCTGAACTCTCTTTTACTTGGGTTAAACAAATTTACTAACTCTAACATTAGGATCCCGTTACCACATTCAACCCAAAGTTGGATAAGCCATAGTTATTCCTTAGAATAGCATCTTGAATAGTACACACACTGTCGTGTTGACTACTATGTGGTATCCATCATACCTCTTTCCTTATGCATGTTTCATCATGAATGATCCTTTGTCTTTACAAATGCTCAATGCTGAACTACCCCTATTACATGTTAGCAGGATGGTTAGACCCGCTGGTCGTGGCCGTGGTGCCAACGTTCCACCACCGCCCAAAATCTTGGCCAGAATGATACAACAGTTTGGGCTGAACCGCCAGTTCATGGAAGGAATGATGGCTCAGTTTCCTCGTCCGGATATGGATCAGCAACTGATACGTATCCAACGTATCTATAATTTTTGATTGTTCCATGCTATTATATTACACATTCTGGATGTTTAATGTGCTTTACTATACACTTTTATATTATTTTTGGGACTAACCTATTAACCGGAGGCCCAGTCCAAATAGTTGTTTTTTTGCCTATTTCAGTGTTTCGCAGAAAAGGAATATCAAACGGAGTCCAAACGGAATGAAACCTTTGGGAGAGTTATTTTTGGAACAAACGCAATCTAGGAGACTTGGAGTGGACGTCAAGAAAGGAACAAGGCGGCCACGAGGCAAGGAGGCGCGCCTAGGGGATAGGCGTGCCCCCACCCTCTTGGGCCCCTTGTGGCTCCCCTGACCGACTTCCTTCGCCTATATATATTCATATACCCTGAAAACATTCAGGAGCACCACGAAACCCTATTTCCACCGCCGCAACCTTCTGTACCCGTGAGATCCCATCTTGGGGCCTTTTCCGGCGCTCCGCCAGAGGGGGAATCGATCACATAGGGCTTCTACATCAACACCATAGCCTTTCCGATGAAGTGTGAGTAGTTTACCTCAGACCTTCGGGTCCATAGTTATTATCTAGATGGCTTCTTCTCTCTCTTTGGATCTCAATACAAAGTTCTCCTAGATCTTCTTGGAGATCTATTCGATGTAATTCTTTTTGCGGTGTGTTTGTCGAGATAAGATGAATTGTGGGTTTATGATCAAGATTATCTTTGAACAATATTTGAATCTCCTCTGAATTCTTTTATGTATGATTGGTTATCTTTGCAAGTCTCTTCGAATTATCAATTTGGTTTGGCCTACTAGATTGATCTTTCTTGCAATGGGAGAAGTGCTTAGCTTTGGGTTCAATCTTGCGGTGTCCTTTCCCAGTGACAGCAAGGGCAGCAAGGCACGTATTGTATTGTTTCCACTGAGGATAAAAAGATGGGGTTTATATCATATTGCTTGAGTTTATCCCTCTACATCATGTCATCTTGCCTAATGTGTTACTCTGTTCTTATGAACTTAATACTCTAGATGCATGCTGGATAGTGGTCGATGTGTGGAGTAATAGTAGTAGATGCAAAATTGTTTTGATCTACTTGTCGCGGATGTGATGCCGATATACATGATCATGCCTAGATATTCTCATAACTATGCACTTTTCTATCAATTGCTCGACAGTAATTTGTTCACCCACTGTAATACTTATGCTATCTTGAGAGAAGCCACTAGTGAAACCTATGGCCCCTGGGTCTATTTTCCATCATATAAGTTTCCGGTCTATTTTATTTGGCAATCTTTATTCTCCAATCTATATCATAAAAATACCAAAAATATTTATATTATTATCTTTATCAGATCTCACTTTTGCAAGTGGCTATAAAGGGATTGACAACCCCTTTATCGTGTTGTTTGCAAGGTTCTTATTTGTTTGTGCATGTACGTGGGATTTGCGTGTAGACTCCTACTGGATTGATACCTTGGTTCTTAAAACTGAGGGAAATACTTACGCTACTTTGCTACATCACCCTTTCCTCTTCAAGGGAAAACCAACGCATGTTCAAGAGGTAGCAGCAACCAGCCCCAGTAACTCTACAGGACTTCATGCGCCTCAACCCGACCATCTACGGCAGCTCAACTTAGCCCCTTGATGCTAATGACTGGCTCTGCGACATCACGCATGAAATGGAGTCTGCTAGTGTTGCCCCTGCCAGCTATGTTACCTTCGCATCCTTCTTCCTCAATGGCCCCGCTGCTCAATGGTTAGACAGCCACAGGTGTACCATACCTACTAGAACGATCATCACTTGGCCGGATTTCCAAGCTACCTTTCGTGCCCACTTCATTAATCAGGGAATCATGGACAGGAAGAAGCGCGAGTTTTGTAACCTCACCCAAGGAAACAAGACAGTTGACGCTTATCAATGGGAATTTCTAGACTTGTCATGTTATGCTGAAGAAGACATTGCAACTGATGCTCGCAGAGAGGAAAAGTTTCATGATGGACTTCACCCTGATATCAAGCTAGCACTCCTTGTTCATGACTTTGCCGACTTCGCCACCTTGGTGAACAAGGCTATTCAGGTTGAGTCTGGTCTTCAGGAACACCAGGGATCCCTCGGGCGCAGCAGTGATGCTGGCTCATCTTTGGGCCCATCACCTCAGATGCGTCGGATATGGATTCTCCACAACATGTATCGTCCAACTGCGCCTGCACCAAGACAGTCGTATACTGCACCTCGTCTGCCTCCTCCACCGGAGAGGCAGCCTCTTCAAGCCGTACCACCCCAAGCTCCTGCTCCCAATCCCAATGATGGTCTGTGCTTCAAGTGTGGCCTTCCAGGTCACCGCTCTAGGAACTGTCCTCAGAATCAGAATCAACTAGCTCATCTTGCCGCTGGTCGTGGTAACAAACAGCCCCGCAACAACAATGCGAGGCCTTATGGTTGTGGTCAGGCTAACAACATTGATCTGAAAGAAGCTCAAGACTAGCCTGCTACTGTGATGGGTACTCTTCTCGTTTATTCAGTACCGGCTTCTGTTTTATTCGATTCAGGAGCATCGCTTTCATTTATGTTAGAAAATTTTGCATACACACATGACATTCGATGCGAGCCCATGAACACTAAAATAGTGGTACGCACCCCTGCAGGCCAGTGTCGGACCACCATGATTGGTCGCAATGTCCTCATTGAAATTGAAGGGCTAGAATTCCATGTTTCTCACATTATTCTGGAGTCTTCCAATATTGACCTCATTATGGAAATGGAATGGTTGAAAGCACATACTACCTCTATCGTTTGTGCCACCAAAGTCGTTCATCTCCTAGATCCTTCCAATGAGATAGTAAGCTACCATGCTCAGATTGTTCAAAATGCTGAAGCACGGCTTCATGCCTTGAATGTGTTGAACGCAGCACCTCTTGAGGGAATTGAAAATATTCTAGTCGTTCGCGACTTCCTTGATGTTTTTCTAGAAGAACTTCCAGGAATACCCCCTGCTCGGGCTATCGAGTTTGTCATCGATTTGAAACCAGGCACCATTCCTATTGCCAAACGACCCTACAAGATGCAACCTCATGAACTCCTTGAGCTTAAGGAGGAAATCGACAAATCTCTTCACAGTTGTTTCATTCAGCCAAGTTCCTCTGCTTGGGGAGCACCTTCTCTTTTTGTGAAGAAGACAGATGGAACGAATCATTTGGTCCAAGGCTATTGTCCTATCAACCAAGCAACTATTCAGAACAAATATCCGCTTCCTCGGATCAATGACCTATATGATCAACTGGCTGGTTCATCAGTGTTCTCTAAACTCGACTTGAGGTTGGGTTATCACCAGATCCGTGTCCGTGAAGAGGATATTCCCAAGACCGCCTTTGTTACTCAATATGGTTCATATGAGTACACCGTCATGTCATTCAGTTTAACCAATGCTCCAGCTACATTCTCTTGTCTGACGAACTATATATTCATGGAATACCTCGACAAGTTCGTCATGGTTTATCTGGATGATATCCTTGTTTATTCCAAGAATAAAGAAGAACATGCTGAATATCTTCGTCTTGTTCTGGAAAAGCTTTGAGAGGACCAACTTTATGCCAAGTATTCCAAGTGCGAATTCGGGCTACCTGAAGTCACCTACCTTCGTCATGTGATCTCCTAGGATGGTATTGCCGTCAACCCAGAGCGAGTTTAGGTTATTCTTGACTCGACCCCTTTGAAGACTGTCAAGCAAGTCAGAAGCTTTCTCGGACTCGCTAGCTATTGCCGCCATTTCATCGAGAACTTCTCCAAGATCGCCAAGCCCCTGACTAATCTACTTCACAAGGGCGTTAAGTTCGATTCGACAGACAAATGCCAAGAAAGTTTCCAGGCACTCAAGGACAAGCTGACTTCTACCCCAGTGCTTGCTCCCCTGATTCTCGCAAGGACTTTGTCATCTATTGCGACACTTCACGACAAGGATTAGGCTGTGTCCTGATGCAAGAGCGCAGAGTGATTGCGTATGCCTCCCGTCAAGTGCGTCCTCACGAAGAGAACTATCCAGTTCACAACCTCGAGCTTGCTGCGATTATCTATGCACTGAATTTATGGCGACAGTACCTTCTCGGTAATCGTTGTGAGATCTTCACCGATCGTCAGAGTCTAAAGTATCTGTTTACTCAGCCAGATCTCAACCTCCATCAACAACGATGGATGGAAGCTATTTTTGACTGCAACTATGGTATATCTTATACACCTGGCAAGGCTAATGTAATAGCCGATGCCCTGAGCCGAAAGTCTTATTGTAATAACCACATGGTTCATATAGCTCAACCCTGCCTTTATGAAGAACTTTGCAAGTTGAACCTTCAACTAGATCCACAGGGTTCTCTGAATAACCTTGTCTTCGAACCAACTCTTGTGAAAGCAATTAAGTCTGCTCAAGCCAAAGATGCTCATGTTGATCTGATGAAAAAGGATCTTGCCTTAGAGAAATCTAGAGATATCTCACTTGCTGAAGATGGGACCTTATACTTCAGAGATCGTATTGTAGTACCCTGGTTCGAGCTTATGACAGAGAAGGTGATGAAAGAAGTGCATGACACCCCCCTCTCTATTCATCCGGGAAGTACCAAGATGTATCTAGACATCCGTCAGAAGTACTAGTGGTCTAAAATGAAGCAAAACATTGCTCGATATATCGAAGAATGTGACATTTGTCATTGCATCAAAGCAGAACATCAGAAACCGGCTGGACTTCTACAACCGCTTCCGATTCTTGAATGGAAGTGGGATAAGATTCAGATGGACTTCGTCACTGGCATTCCCAAGTATCAGAAAGGTAATGATGCTACCTTTGTCGTCATCGACCAATTCTCGATAGTTGCTCACTTTCCGCCAGCCAAGGAGACAATCATAGCTAGTCAATTAGAAAACTTGTATATCTCCAGAATTGTGTCACTCCATGGCATTCCGAAGGAGATCAGTTAGACCATGGCAGTATATTCAGTTCAAAGTTATGGGATAGTTTCCAAGAGGCAATGGGAACTCATATTACCTGGAGCACTGCTTATCATCCCCAATCCCAAGGCCAGGTCGAGCGAGTTAACCAAATTCTGGAAGACATGCTTCGGGCTTGTGTTCTTTCGGCAAGAAGTGGGAAGAATCTCTCCCTTATGCGGATTTCTCTTGTAACAAAAGTTATCAAGCTAGCTTGAAAATGGCACCCTTCGAAGTGCTTTATGGACGTAAGTGTCGAACCCCTCTGAATTGATCAGAAACTGGGGAACGGACACTCATTGGTCCGGACATTATTCAACAAGCTGAAGAGCAGGTTCGCATTGTCCGGGGTAATCTCAAGGCGGCCTAGTCCCGCTAGAGGAGCAACTATGACCGAAAACACTGGGGTTCAACTTACCAAACGGGTGATCAAGCTTATCTGCATGTCACTCCTTTGAGAGGCACTCATCGGTTCAGAGTCAAGGGCAAGCTAGCTCTGCGCTACATTGGTCCCTTCCGCATTCTTGCCCGTCGTGGCCTGGTGGCTTATAAATTGGAGTTGCCACCTGCGTTCTCTCATGTCCATGACGTCTTCCACGTGTCGCAACTTCGTCGATGCTTCAAGGATCCGGAACGTGAAGTGGATCCGAAATTGATTGAAGTTCAAGATGATCTCACATATAAAGAGCATCCTATCCGCATTCTTGAAGAAGCTGAACGTCGAACCCGCCAGAAGGTTACCAAGATCCTCAAGGTGCAATGGTCGAATCATACTAAAGATGAAGCCACTTGGGAACACGAGGATAACCTCCATGCTGAATACCCTGATCTTTTCCCTTCTACCTCTTAATTCTCGGGACGAGAATTTCTTTCAGAGGAGGAGAGTTGTAACACCCTGTGTAATGATGCTACAGTAACCCTTGGGGTTAAGTTAATCATTTTGCTAAACAATTGCTTGATCATCATTGACTCCTATCTCTTTGAAATTCCAGTTGAATTCAATTTCAAATTTTGAGTGAAATCCAAAATTGCTCAAACATGAAAACTAAAATGTTCATCATGTGCCAAATAATCCTTAACTATTTATGGTGGTGAACCAACCTTTTTATAAAGTGATGAAATATCCTAAAAGTATTTAAAACTGTGGCTTAAGCAATTATTTAAATGATTTTCAAATAAGAAATAATTAAAAACTATTTTATTAAAGTGTCAAATTAATTGTGGTAGTGGCCTAACTACTAATACTAATTTAGGGACCTAGACCATGTTTTGTAAAGCCTATAATAAAATAAAACTAATTATAAAACAGAAAGGTTTTAAAAGGAAAAGAGAAATAAAAGAAAATAAAAACAAAATGAAAAAAAAAGGAAAAGGGCCTCAGCCCCTGCCCCCGGGGCCTCGGCCCACCCGAGCAAGCCGGTCCACCTCCCCCCCCCCCACCCGCGCGCGGTCGAACCCCCCTTCCTCACTGCTCCTCCGACTGGGGCACGTCCCTACCGGACCTGGTGCGCCACCCCGTAGGCCACGACGTCGGCGAGGGAATAAGAGCGCCGCTCCGGCTCCTCGAATCCTCCCCACCTACCTCCACCCTGCTACGTCTTGAGCCTGCATTGGTTTTCCTTGAAGAGAAAAGGGTGATGCAGCAATAGTAGCGTAATTATTTCCCTCGGTTTTTGAGAACCAAGGTATCAATCCAGTAGGAGGCTCCTCAAAAGTCCCACGCACCTACACAAACAAACAAAGTCCCCCTCTTGTCTCCTGGCCGCCTCGCAAGCTTCTTGACTTGCACTCCAAGTTCTCCGGATCACGTTCTTTCCAAAAATCACGCTCCCGAAGGTTTCATTTCGTTTGGACTCCGTTTGATATTCTTTTTCTTCAAAAAACTGAAATAGGCAAAAAAAAACAATACGGGATGGGCCTCCGGTCAGTAGGTTAGTCCCAAAAATGATATAAATGTGTAAAATAAAGCCCATAAACATCCAAAAGGGGTAATATAATAGCATGGAACAATCAAAAATAATAGATACATTGGAGACGTATCAAGCATCCCCAAGCTTAATTCCTGCTCGTTCTCGAGTAGGTAAATGAAAAAAACAGAATTTTTGATGTCGAATGCTACCTAGCATAATTCTCAATGTAATTTTATTTATTGTGGCATGAATGTTCAGATCCAAATGATTCAAAATAAAAGTTCATATTGATAAAAGAAATAGTAACACTTCAAGCATACTAATCAAAGCAATCATGTCTTCTCAAAATAACATGGCTAAAGAGAGTTCATCCCTACAAAATCATATAGTTAGGCTATGCTTCATTTTCGTCACACAAAGTTGTTCCCGGATTCTATACCCCCGATGACAAGCCAAGCAATTCTTTCGTACTTAAATAATCTCAAACTTTTTCAACCTTCACGCAATACATGAGTGTGAGCCATGGATATAGCACTATGGGTGGAATAGAATATGATGATGGGGATTGTGTGGAGAAGACAAAAAAAGAGAAAGTCTCACATTGACGAGGATAATCAACGGGCTATGGAGATGCCCATCAATTGATGTCAACATGAGGAGTAGGGATTGCCATGCAACGGATGCACTAGAGCTACAAATGAATGCTCAACAAAAGAAAACTAGTGGGTGTGCATCCAACTTGCTTGCTCAGGAAGACTTAGGGCATTTGAGGAAGCCCATCGTAGGAATATACAAGCCAAGTTCTATAATAAAAAATTCCCACTAGTATATGAAAGTGACAACCATGAGACTCACTATATGAAAAATATGGTGCTACTTTGAAGCACAAGTGTGGAAAAACAGATAGTAACATTGCCCTTTTATTTATTTTCTTTTTTTTCTTTTTTTCTTTGGCCTTTCTTTTTTTCTTTTGGCCTTTTTTTCTTTTCTGGGCAATGCTCTAATAATGATGACCATCACACTTCTATTGATTACAACATATGAATTACAACTCGAAACTAGAACAAGATATGACTCTATATGAATGCCTCCGGTGGTGTACCGGGATGGTGCAATGAATCAAGAGTGACTTGTATGAAAAATTATGCATGGTGGCTTTGCCACAAATACAATGTAAACTACATGATCATGCAATGGCAATATGACAAAAGTAATGTATGTCATGATGATGAACGGAACGGTGGAAAGTTGCATGGCAATATATCTCGGAATGGCTATGGAAATGCCATAATAGGTAGGTATGGTGGCTGTTTTGAGGAAGATATAAGGAGGTTTATGTGTGATAGAGCGTATCGTATCACGGGGTTTGGATGCACCGAAGAAGTTTGCACCAACTCTCAAGGTGAGAAAGGGCAATGCACGATACCGAAGAGGCTAGCAATGGTGGAAAGGTAAAAATGCGTATAATCCATGGACTCCACATTAGTCAAAAGAACTCATATACTTATTGCAAAAATTAAGAATTCATCAAAAATCAAGCACTACGTGCATGCTCCTAGAGGGATAGCTTGGTAGGAAAAGACCATCGCTCGTCTCCGACCGCCACTCATAAGGATGTACAAGCCAGGTACACTTCATGTTTCAAATTTGTTACGCAACTTTAACCATACGTGCATGCTACGGGACTTGCTAACTTCAATACAAGCATTCTTTAAATTCGTAATCACCCAACTAGCATGACTTTAATATCACTACCTCCATATCTCAAAACAATTATCAAGTATCAAATTGATCATAGCATCCAATTCACTTCCTATGATAGTTTTTATTATACCCAACTTGGATGCCTACCATTCTAGGACCAATTTATAACCATAGAAAATACCATGCTGTTCTAAAAGACTCTCAAAATAATATAAGTGAAGCATGAGAGACTAGCAATTTCTACAAAATTAAGCCACCATCGTGCTCTAAAAGATATAAGTGAAGCACTAGAGCAAAAACTATCAAGCTCAAAAGATATAAGTGAAGCACATAGAGTATTCTAGAAAATTCAATCAAGTGGGCTTCCACCAAAAGGTGTGTACAGAAAGTATGATTGTGGTAAACTAGAAAGCAAATACTAATATAATACACGACGCTCCAAGCAAAACACATATCAAGTGGTGAATAAAAATATAGCTCCAAGTAAAGTTACCAATGAACGAAGACGAAAGAGGGGATGCCTTCCCAGGGCATCCCCAAGCTTAGGCTTTTGGCTATTCTTGAATATCTTGGGGTGCCATGGGCATCCCCAATCTTAGGCTCTTGCCACTTGTCGGTGTCAAAACCGGCGGATCTCGGGTAGGGGGTCCCGAACTGTGCGTCTAGGCGGATGGTAACAAGAGATGAGGGACGCGATGTTTTTACCCAGGTTCGGGCCCTCTTGATGGAGGTAAAACCCTACGTCCTTCTTGATTAATATTGATGATATGGGTAGTACAAGAGTGGATCTACCACGAGATCAAGGCGGCTAAACCCTAGAAGCTAGCCTATGGTATGATTGTTGTAATGTATGTTGTCCTACGGACTAAAGCCCTCCGGTTTATATAGACACCGGAGGAGGCTAGGGTTACACAGAGTCGGTTACACAGAGTCCGGCGGATAATGATAGTCCGGCTGTCCGGACACCCCCTAGTCCAGGTCTCCCTCACCACTCCTTATTCCATAGTCCATCAAAGCTTTACCCAAAACTTGAAAACTTCACAACACAAAATTCAACAGGAAATCTTATAAGCTCCGTTAGTGAAAGAAAACAAAACCACCACAGGAACTCATTCTTTATTTATTTTGGTGTTAAACTTAATGTATTCCAACTTCTCTATGGTTTATAAACTATTTTACTAGCCATAGATGCATCAAAATAAGCAAACAACACACGAAAAGCAGAATCTGTTAAAAACAGAATAGTCTGTAGCAATATGTAACTAACGCAAACTTATGGAACTTCAAAAATCCAACCAAAATAGGAAGTCCTGGAAAATTTGTCTATTGATCAGCATCAAAACGAATCAACGCAAAATCACGTCTCTGTGATTTAACAAAACTAATTTCGTGCGCACAAAGTTTCTGTTTTTCAGCAAAATCAAATCAACTATCATCATAGGTTACCCTATAGGTTCTACTTGGCACAAACACTATATAAAGATAAAAACACATCTAAACAGAAGGTAGATCCAAAATTTATTACTAAACATAAACAAAAACAAAAAACACAAATAAAATTGGGTTGCTTCCCAACTAGCGCCATCGTTTAACGCCCCTAGCTAGGCATAAAAGCGATGATAGATCTAAGCAGTGCCATCTTTGGCACTCAATTCATAAGAAGCCCGCATGATAGATTCATAAGGTAATTTGACTTTCTTTCTTGGAAAGTGCTCCATGCCTTTCTTTAATGGAAATTGGAATCTAATATTCCCTTCCTTCATATCAATAATCGCGCCAATCATTCTATGGAAAGGTCTACCAAGAATAATAGGGCAAGAAAGATTGCAATCAATATCAAGAACAATAAAATCTACGGGCACCAAATTTCTATTTGCAACAATGAGAACATCATTGATCCTTCCCATTGGCTTTTTAATGGTGGAATCCGCAAGGTGCAAATTTAAAGAGCAATCATCAAGATCATGGAAACCTAGAATATCACATAAAGTTTTCGGAATCGTGGAAACACTAGCACCCAAATCACACAAAGCAAAACACTCATGATATTTAATTCTAATCTTTATAGTAGGTTCCCACTCATCATTAAGTTTTCTAGGTATAGAAACTTCCAAATTAAGTTTTTCATCATAAGATTGCATCAAGGCATTAACAATGTGTTTGGTAAAAGCTTTATTTTGACTATAAGCATGAGGAGAATTCAATACAGATTGCAACAAGGAAATACAACCTTCTAAATAACAATTATCATAATCAAATTCCTTGAAATCCGAGATAGTGGGTTCAATACTATTTAAAGTCATGACCTCTCCAATCCCAGTTTTACCAAATTTAGCATCAAGATCTAAAAACTCCGAATTCTTGGGACACCTTCTAAATAAAGTTGACTCATCTCCAGTCCCATTATTATCAAGATTCATATTGCAAAACAAAGATCTAATAGGAGACACATCAATAACATTAAGATCTTCATCATTATTTTCATGGAAGCTAGAAGAACACGCCTTTACAAAGCAATCTTTCTTAGCACACAATCTAGCGGTTCTTTCCTTACACTCATCAACGGAAATTCTCATTGCTTTGAGAGACTTATTGATATCATTCTTAGGAGGAGAAGATCTAAGTTTAAGAGAATCAACATCAAGCGAAAGTCTATCAACGTTCCTAGCCAAATCATCAACTTTGAGCAATTTTTCTTCAAGCAAGGCATTGAAATTCTTTTGAGAAATCATAAATCCTTTCACACTATTCTCAAAATCAGAGGGCATCTTATTAAAATTACCATAAGAATTATTGTAGGAATTTTCATAATTATTAGAGGAATTACTAGGGAACGGTCTAGAATTGAAGTTTCCTCTATAAGCATTGTTACTGAAACTATTCCTACCAACAAAGTTCACATCCATAGATTCATTATTATTCTCAATCAAAGTAGACAAAGAATTATCATTGGGATCAAGAGGAGTATTTTTAGTAGCAAACATCTTCATAAGTTCATCCATCTTTCCACTCAAAACATTAATTTCTTCTATATCATGCACTCTTTTACTAGAAGATCTTTCGGTGTGCCATTGAGAATAATTAGCCATAATATTATCAAAAAGTTTTGTAGTATCTCCTAACGTGATTTCCCTAAACGTGCCTCCCGCGGCCGAATCTAAAAGATTTCTAGAAGCAAAGTTCAAACCGGCATAAAATTTTTGTATGATCATCCATAAATTCAAACCATGAGTAGGGCAATTGTGAATCATCAATTTCATTCTTTCCCAAGATTGGGCAACATGCTCATGATCAAGTTGTTTAAAATTCATAATGTCGTTCCTAAGAGTGATAATCTTAGCGGGAGGAAAAACACTTAGATATAAAAGCATCTTTGCACTTGTTCCAAGAATCAATGCTATTTTTAGGCAAAGACGAAAACCAAACTTTAGCACGTTCTCTAAGTGAAAACGGAAATAACTTCAATTTAACAATATCATTATCCGTATCTTTCTTCTTTTGCATATCACACAAATCAACAAAGTTGTTTAGATGAGTAGCGGCATCTTCACTAGTAAGGCCGGCGAATTGATCTTTCATAACGAGATTCAGCAAAGCAGTATTGATTTCACAAGACTCAACATCATTAAGAGGAGCAATCGGAGTACTAGGGAAATCATTATTTTTGGTATTGGAGAAATCAAACAATATGGTGTTATCTTGCACCATGGCAAAAAGTAATCCAACACACAAGCAAACAAAAAAAGGCAAGTGAAAGAGAGGAGAAGATTGGGAAAGAGAGGGCAAATAAAACGGCAAGGGTGAAGTGGGGGAGAGGAAATCGAGAGGCAAATGGCAAATAATGTAAATGCGAGGGAGATGAGTTTGTGATGGGTACTTGGTATGTCTTGACTTGAGCGAAGACCTCCCCGGCAACGGCGCCAGAAATCCTTCTTGCTACGTCTTGAGCTTGCGTTGGTTTTCCTTGAAGAGGAAAGGTTGATGCAGCAATAGTAGTGTAAGTATTTCCCTCAGTTTTTGAGAACCAAGGTATCAATCCAGTAGGAGGCTCCTCAAAAGTCCCACGCACCTACACAAACAAACAAAGAACTCGCAACCAACGCAATAAAGGGGTTTTCAATCCCTTCACGGCCACTTGCGAAAGTGAGATCTGATAGAGATAATAAGATAAGATAAATATATTTTTGGTATTTTATATATAGATTCAAAAAGTAAAGATGCAAATAAAAGTATATTGAAAGTTTATATGATAAAAGATAGACCCAGGGGCCATAGGTTTCACTAGTGGCCTCTCTCAAGATAGCATAAGTATTACGGTGGGTGAACAAATTACTGTCGAGCAATTGATAGAAAAGCGAATAATTATGAGATTATCAAGGCATGATCGTGTATATAGGCATCACGTCCGTGACAAGTAGACCGACTCCTGCCTGCATCTACTACTATTACTCCACACATCGACCGACTCCTGCCTGCATCTAGAGTATTAAGTTCATAACAACAGAGTAACGCATTAAGAAAGATGACATGATGTAGAGGGATAAACTCAAGCAATATGATATAAACCCCATCTTTTTATCCTCGTGGCAACAATACAATACATTCCTTGTAGTCCCTGCTGTCACTTGGAAAGGACGCCGCAAGATTGAACTCTGCCCCTGTGTCATTGGGAAAGGACACCGCAAGATTGAACCCAAAGCTAAGCACTTCTCCCATGGCAAGAAAGATCAATCTAGTAGGCCACACCAAACTGATAATTCGAAGAGACTTGCAAAGATAACTCAATCATACATAAAAGAATTCAGAGAAGATTTAAATATTATTCATACATAAACTTGATCATAAACCCACAATTCATCGTATCTCGACAAACACACCGCAAAAAGAGTTTACATCGAATAGATCTCCACAAGAGAGGGGGAGAACATTGTATTGAGATCCAAAAAGAGAGAAGAAGCCATCTAGCTAATAACTATGGACCCGAAGGTCTGTGGTAAACTACTCACAACTCATCGGAGGGGCTATGGTGTTGATGTAGAAGCCCTCCATGGTCGATTCCCCCTCCGGCAGAGCACGGGTGAAGGCTCCAAGATGGGATCTCGCGGATACAGAAGGTTACGGCGGTGGAAATTGTGTTTCGTTGGCTCCCTGGATGTTTTCGGGGTACGTAGCTATAAATAGGAGGAAGAAGTACGTCGGTGGCCGCCTGTGGGGCCCTGGAGATAGGGGCGCGCCCAGAGGGGGTGGGCGCGCCATCCTGTCTCTTGGACCCCTCGCAAGCTTCTTGACTTGCACTCCAAGTTCTTCGGATCACGTTCGTTCCAAAAATCACGCTCTCGAAGGTTTCATTCCGTTTGGGCTCCGTTTGATATTCCTTTCTTCAAAATACTGAAATAGGCAAAAAAACAGCAATACAGGCTGGGCCTCCGGTTAGTAGGTTAGTCCCAAAAATGATATAAATGTGTAAAATAAAGCCCATAAACATCCAAAAGTGGTAATATAATAGCATGGAACAATAAAAAATAATAGATACGTTGGAGACGTATCAAGCATCCCCAATAAAACAATCGAAAATTATAGATATGTTGGAGATGTATCACACCCACTCCCCTCTCCATCTCGGTCTCTCACTCTCCCCTCGCCCTCTTCCCTTGCTCGCTCTCACCGATCCAGAGCAACCCCGACGCGGTCGCTGCCATGACTCGTCTCAATAGATTTAGATGGTTCTCTATTTAACATGAATGCAGCTATCTCTAATGCATAACCCCAAAATGATATTGGTAAATCAGTAAGAGACATCATTGATCGCACCATATCAAATAAAGTATGGTTATGACGTTTGGACACACCGTTACGCTGTGGTGTTCCAGGTGGCATGAGTTTGTGAAACTATTCCACATTGTTTTAACTGAAGGCCAAACTCGTAACTCAAATATTCATCTCCACGATCAGATCAAAGAAACTTCATTTTCTTGTTACGATGATTTTCCACTTCACTCTGAAATTCTTTGAACCTTTCAACTGTTTCAGACTTATGTTTCATCAAGTAGATATACCCATGTCTGCTCAAATCATCTGTGAAGGTCAGAAAATAACGATACCCAAGTTGGTCTGCATACATCAGTATGTATTATTTCCAACAAGTCAGTAGCTTGTTCCATTGTTTCGGAGAACGGAGCTTTAGTCATCTTGCCCAAAAGGCACGATTTGTAAGCATCAAATGATTTATAACCAAGTGATTCTGAAAATCCATCTTTATGGAGTTTCTTCATGCGCTTTACACCGATATGACCCAAACGGCAGTGCCACAAATAATTTGCACTATCATTATTGACTTTGCATCCTTTGGCATCAATATTATGAATATGTGCACCACTACGATCGAGATCCAACAAACTATTTTCATTGGGTGTATGACCATTGAAGGTTTTATTCATGTAAACAAAACAACAATTATTCTCTGACTTTAAATGAATAAGCTATTGCAATAAACATGATCAAATCTTATTCATGCTCAACGCAAACGTAAATAACATTTATTTAGGTTTTACACTAATCTTGAAAGTATAGGGAGTGTGTGATGATGATCATATCAATCTTGGAACTACTTCCAACACTCATCGTCACTTCCCCCTCAACTAGTCTCTGTTTATTCTGTAACTCCTGTTTCGAGTTACTAATCTTAGCAACCGAACAGGTATCAAATACTCAGGGGCTACTATAAACACTAGCAAGGTACACATCAATAACCTGTATATCAAATATACCCTTGTTCACTTTGCCATCCTTCTTATCTACCAAAAATTCAGGGCATTTCCGCTTCCAATGACCATTTCCTTTGCAGTAGAAGCACTCAGTTTCAGGCTTTGGTCCAGCTTTGGGCTTCTTCGCCAGAGTGACAACTTGCTTTCCATTCTTCTTGAAGTTCCCTTTCTTTCCCATTGCCCATTTCTTGAAACTAGTGGTCTTGTCAATCATCAACACTTGATGCTCTTTTTGATTTCTACCTTCGTCAATTTCAATATCACGAAGAGCTCGGGAATCGTTTTCGTCATCCCTTGCATACTATAGTTCATCACGAAGTTCCAGTAACTTTGGTGATGGTGACTAGAGAACTCTGTCAATCACTATCTTATCTAGAAGATTAACTTCCACTTGATTCAAGCGATTGTAGTACCCAGACAATCTGAGCACATGCTCACTAGTTGAGCGATTCTCCTCCATCTTTTAGCTATAGAACCTATTGGAGACTTCATAACTTCTCAACTCAGGTATTTGCTTGATATATTAACTTCAACTCCTGGAACATCTCATATGGTCCATGACGTTCAAAACGTCTTTGAAGTCCCGATTCTAAGCCGTTAAGCATGGTGCACTAAGCTATCAAGTAGTCATCATATTGAGCTAGCCAAATGTTCGTAACATTTGCATCTACTCCTGCAATAGGTCTATCACCTAGCGGTGCATCAAGGACATAATTATTCTGTGCAGCAATGAGGAAAAACCTCAGATCACAAACCCAGTCCACATCATTGCTACTATCATCTTTCAACTTAGTTTCTCTAGGAACATATCAAAAATAAACATAGGGAAGCAACAACGCGAGCTATTGGTCTACACCATAATTTGCAAAATACTATCAGGACTAAGTTCATGATAAATTAAAGTTCAATTAATCATATTACTTAAGAACTCCCACTTAGATAGACATCCCTCTAATCATCTAAGTGATCATGTGATCCAAACCAACTGAGATGGAGTGGTTTTCAATGGTGAACATCATTATGTTGATCATATCAACTATATGATTCATGCTCGACCTTTAGGTCTCCAGTGTTCCGAGGCCATATCTGCATATTCTAGGCTCGTCAAGTTTAACCCGAGTATTCTGCGTGTGCAAAACTGGCTTGCACCCGTTGTAGAAGGACGTAGATCTTATCACACCCGATCATCACGTGGTGTCTCGGCACGATGAACTTTGGCAGCGGTGCATACTCAGAGAGAACACTTTTTACCTTGAAATTTAGTGAGAGATCATCTTATAATGCTACCGTCAATCAAAGCAAAATAAGATGCATAAAGGATAAACATCACATGCAATCAATATAAGTGATATGATATGGCCATCATCATCTTGTGCTTGTGATCTCCGTCTCCAATGCACCGTCATGATCACCATCGTCACCGGCACGACACCTTGATCTCCAGCGCAGCATCGTTGTCGTCTCGCCAACTATTGCTTCTATGACTATCGCTACCGCTTAGTGATAAAGTAAAGCAATTACAGGGCGATTGCATTGCATACAATAAAGCGACAACCATATGGCTCCTGCCAGTTGCTGATAACTCGGTTACAAAACATGATCATCTCATACAATAAAATATAGCATCACGTCTTGACCATATCACATCACAACATGCCCTGCAAAAACAAGTTAAACGTCCTCTACTTTGTTGTTGCAAGTTTTACGTGGCTGCTACGGGCTAACAAGAACCGTTCTTACCTACGCATCAAAACCACAATGGTATTTCATCAAGTTAGTGATGTTTTAATCTTCTCAAGGACCGGGTGTAGCCACACTCGGTTCAACTAAAGTTGGAGAAACTGACACCGGCCAGCCACCTATGTGCAAAGCATGTCGGAAGAACCAGTCTCGCGTACGCGTACGCATAATGTCGGTCCAGGCCGCTTCATCTAACAATACCGCCGAACCAAAGTATGACATGCTGGTAAGCAGTATGACTTGTATCGCCCACAACTCACTTGTGTTCTAGTCGTGCATATAAAATCTATGCATAAAACCTGGCTCGGATGCCACTATTGGGGAACGTAGTAATTTCAAAAAAATTCCTATGCACATGCAAGATCATGGTGATGCATAGCAACGAGAGGGGGGAGTGTTGTCCACGTACCCTCATAGACCGAAAGCGAAAGCATTTAGCACAACGCGGTTGATGTAGCCGTACGTCTTCACGATCCGACCGATCAAGTACCAAGCGTACGGCACCTCCGATTTCAGCACACGTTCAGCTCGATGAAGTCCCATGAACTCTGATCCAGCAGAGCTTTCCGGGAGAAGTCCATCAGCACGATGGCGTGATGACGGTGTTGATGATGCTACCGACGCAGGGCTTCGCCTAAGCACCGCTACGATATTACCGAGGTGGAATATGGTGGAGGGGGGCACCGCACACGGCTGGGAGAGATCAACAGATCAACTTGTGTGTCTAGAGGTGCCCCCCTACCCCCGTATATAAAGGATCAAGGGGGAGGGGGCGGCCGGCCAGGAGGAGGCACGCCAGGGAGGAGTCCTACTCCCACCGGGAGTAGGACTCCCTCTTTTCCTAGTTGGAGTAGGAGGGGGGAAGGAAGGGAGAGACGAGAGGAAGGAAAGGAGGGGCACCGCCCCCCCTCCTTGTCCTATTAGGACTAGAGGTGGATGGGGCGTGCGGCCTGCCCTGGCCGCCCCTCCTCTTCTCCACTAACGCCCATTAGGCCCACTAAACCCCCCGGGGGGTTCCGGTAACCCCCCGGTACTCCGGTATATGTCTGAAACCTCCCGAAACACTTCTGGTGTCCGAAAATAGTCATCCAATATATCGATCTTTACGTCTCGACCATTTCGAGACTCCTCATCATGTCCGTGATCATATCCGGGACTCTGAACTACCTTCGGTATATCAAAACACAATAACTCATAATATCGATCGTCACCGAACTTTCAGCGTGCAGACCCTACGGAATCGAGAACTATGTAGACATGACCGAGACATGTCTCCCGTCAATAACCAATAGTGGAACCTGGATGCTCATCTTGGCTCCCACATATTCTACGAAGATCTTTATCGGTCAAACCGCATAAAAACATACGTTGTTCCCTTTGTCATTGGTATGATACTTGCCCGATATTCGATCGTCGGTATCTTAATACCTAGTTCAATCTCGTAACTGGCAAGTCTCTTTACTCGTTCTGTAATACATCATCCCGCAACTAACTCATTAGTCACATTTCTTGCAAGGCTTATAGTGATGTGCATCACCGAGAGGGCCAGGAGATACCTCTCCGACAATCGGAGTGACAAATCCTAATCTCGAAATACGCCAACTCAACAAGTACCTTCGGAGACACCTGCAGAGCACCTTTATAATCACCCAGTTATTTTGTGACGTTTGGTAGCACACAAAGTGTTCGTACGGTAAACGGGAGTTGCATAATCTCATAGTAATACGAACATGTATAAGTCATGAAGAAAGCAATAGCAACATACTAAACGATCAAGTGCTAAGCTAACGGAATGGGTCAAGTCAATCACATCATTGGTCTGCATACATCAGTATGTATTATTTCCAACAAGTCACTAGCTTGTTCCATTGTTTCGGAGAACGGAGTTTTAGTCATCTTGCCCAAAAGGCACGATTTGTAAGCATTAAATGATTTATAACCAAGTGATTCCGAAAATCCATCTTTATGGAGTTTCTCATGCGCTTTACACCGATATGACCCAAACGGCAGTGCCACAAATAATTTGCACTATCATTATTAACTTTGCATCTTTTGTCATCAATATTATGAATATGTGCACCACTACGATCGAGATCCAACAAACTATTTTCATTGGGTGTATGACCATTGAAGGTTTTATTCCTGTAAACAGAACAACAATTATTCTCTGACTTTAAATGAACAAGCTATTGCAATAAACATGATCAAATCTTATTCATGCTCAACGCAAACGTAAATAACATTTATTTAGGTTTTACACTAATGTTGAAAGTATAGGGGGTGTGTGATGATGATCATATCAATCTTGGAACTACTTCCAACACTTATCGTCACTTCCCCCTCAACTAGTCTCTGTTTATTCTGTAACTCCTGTTTCCCCCTCAACAATCTTGGAACCCCTTTTTTTCCTTTTTTGGGCCTTTCTTTTTTTCTTTGGCCTTTCTTTTTTTTCTTTTTGGCCTTTCTTCCTTTTTTTATAAGGGACAATGCTCTAAAAATGATGATCATCACACTTCTAATTATTTACAACTCATGAATTACAAGTCAAAACTAGAAGAAGATATGACTCAATATGAATGCCTCCGGCGGTGTACCGGGATGGGCAATGAATCAAGAGTGACATGTATGGAAAATTACGATGGTGGCTTTGCCACAAATATGATGTCAGCTACATGATCATGCAAGGCAATATGACAATAATGATGCGTGCCATGATAAAGGGAATGGTGGAAAGTTACATGGCATATATCTCGGAATGGCTATGGAAATGCCATAATAGGTAGGTATGGTGGCTGTTTTGAGAAAGATATAAGGAGGTTTATGTATGATAGAGCGTATCGTATCACGGGGTTTGGATGCACCGGCGAAGTTTGCACCAACCCTCAAGGTGAGAAAGGGCAATGCACAATACCGAAGAGGCTAGCAATGATGGAAAGGTAAAAGTGTGTATAATCCATTGACTCACATTAGTCATAAAGAACTCATATACTTATTGCAAAAATCTACAAGTCATAAAAAATCAAGCACTACGTGCATGCTCCTAGGGGGATAGATTGGTAGGAAAAGACCATCGCTCGTCCCCGACCGCCACTAATAAGGATGACAATCTAAGAACACCTCATGTTTCAAATTTGTTACACAACGGTTACCATATGTGCATGCTACGGGACTTGCCAACTTCAACACAACTATTCTTAAAATTCACAATTACCCAACTAGCATGACTCTAATATCCCCACCTCCATATCTCAAAACAATTATAAAGCATCAAATTGATCATAGCATCCAATTCACTTCCTATGATAGTTTTTATTATACCCATCTTGGATGCCCATCACTCTAGGACCAATTTAATAACCATAGCAAATACCGTGTTGTTCTAAAAGAATCTCAAAATGATATAAGTGAAGCATGATAGATTAACAATTTCTACAAAATAAAGCCACCGCCGTGCTCTAAAAGATATAAGTGAAGTACTAGAGCAAAACTATCCAGCTCAAAAGATATACACTACAAAAAAAATACACTTTTGTGATGATACGTGTTTGTCACAGTAGGTCGCGTTTTTTGTCATGCATGTACATCCATGACAAATTTATGATAGAATCAAGATAGTCATACCTGTGCTGTCGTAGAAGTGTTCCATCACATTACCAAAATTATCATCACATAAGTGTCCACTTCCATGACGATAAATCGCGTGTCACAGAAGTGTTTTCGTCAAGGGTGAACGACACGTGGCATCCACCGTAATGGAATGCCGTCAAGCTATCGGGTCGGGTTTTGGATCCGATAACCCGTTAATAGCCCCGACCAATGGGGATTTTCCATGTGTAAAATCATCATTGGCTGGAGGAAACACGTGTCGGCTCATCATTGGGACAGATGTCATCCACTCACTGGACAAAAGGCGCCTATGATACGTCGACACATGGCACACCCAACAGTGGCCCATTCTGGTGAAAAGGCCGGCCCGTTTGACTTGGTCAAAAGCTGGCGGGCCAGCCCATGGAAAGCCTGTTAGCATATAGCCCATTTACAGCCCGCTAACCCAAGGCCCATTACGCCCTATGCGAATTAGGCCCAGTAGCGTCATCTGGGCCATCCAATATGATTCCAACCCGTTTTCACTTCTAGCCCATGTATGGCCCATGACGTCTTTCGGCCCATATGAGGCCCTTTGTAACTCTTGGCCCATTAGCGGCCCGTGCCAAAACTGGCCCGTAATGAATAGTGTATTACTTTACACCCATTAACGGCCCGAGGTGAAACTGGCCCGTAATGAACAGTGTAACACATTATACCCATTAACGGGCCGTTATTCCGTTGGGCCGTTTCCAGCCCAAGTTAACTTTCGGCCTTCTGAGGGCCCATTTATTCTTGGGCTCATTTGCACCATTCAGTTACTTACGGCCCATTACTGTCATTTTCTTCTTGTGGGCCAAATTTAGCCCGTCGTTACAGTCGGCCCGTTCGTGGTCCGTTAGTCTGTTGGGCCATTTTCATAGCATCACCAAATACGGCCTATTAACGGCCCGTTATGGTCAGCCCATAAAACGTACGATTTCCAATATAGGCCTGTCTACGGCCCTAGAAAGGCCCGTACAAGACCCATAAATGAGTCGGCGGCCCATGGATCCTACGTGACGTAGAAGGCCCATGGATCCTACGTGACGTAGAAGGCCCATGGATCCTATGAGACGTAGACACTACTAGGGAAAAGGCTAGCAGCAGCGCGGGTTTTAGATGTATCAGTAGCGCTACAACTACTTAGCAGCAGCGCTCTATTTTGAACCGCGCTGCTGCTAAGATTCGGTGTATAATCTTTTCCCTAGTAGTGAGAAGGCCCATGGATCCTACGAGACGTAGAAGGCCCATGGATCCTACGGCCCATGAAGGCCCATGGTCGGGCGAGTTGGCCCCCGTTTGAACGATATAGCATATTCAAAGAATTATCCTACTCAATACTATCACCTCTAAAAAGCATACAGTATACAACAAAGAGATCAAGGCATAGAAAGGTAGAATAATCCTACACTATACAATAAAGAAATTACAGCCGATTATCCCACTGGGCATTATGGTTCGGCACAGGTGATAATAAAGCATACACAAACAGCAAATTACATACACTGGGCAAATACAGCTCATACATCATGGACGCGCATCAACTTAACTCCATTTGAACTATAATCTCTTTAGAAAATAGGATTGGCCGGATTCAGATAGCACAAATTTCAGTCTGCAAAATCTCCAATTCCTTCATGGTTACCTCGGTGTCTTGTTTCATTTTTTTGACTCTTGCATCTAATACCTGCATGTCCTTTCTCAACTTGTTGATTATACGTCGACAATCATGTACACATTGTCTTGCCACCTCTAGTTGATGCTCGAGAACATCAGCACATTCCAATTCCAATCCATAATCATTCGGTAATAGCCAAGCCGCACTGCTCGCAGATTTTTGTGTTGATGTCACTTCATCCTGAAATGTTTCTGTAAGTACACATGACTAGGGCAAAATTATAGTTACAACAGTGAAGCGAACAAGACACTATTTTGTACTACATGGTAAACAGGACTAACAATAATGTTACACGTCACTTTCACACAAAAAATGTTACACGTCATGAAGCATAAGCAGGTGATACTTTAAAAATTATAAAGAAGATAGTCTGTGCAGCCTACATACAAAAATCCCTCTTAGCTCACTAGAGGAGCATGATGTTGGGGCCCAATCGAAAACACAGACAAGTTACAAATTTAGACAGCACGTTGCGTATAAGTAAGCAAGCAGTTGGCCATTCTGTACCTCAATTAATGTCTTAGGGAGCATAATGAACAACAGAGGGTTTCATACAAACATACTACAGCAGGCAAAACTATGCAATCATTAGCATAGTATAAACTAGATTGTGAGCATCATGCCATAATAGTTGGTTAATAGACTTCAAAGCTTCAGGCACACTTCAGCAGAGTAATTAAATGGTAAGGCCTTTAATTATGTCAACTAATAGTTGATACAAGTACCGAACATCAGGCATGATTATTTGGGCATCTCATTAAGTGAGGACAAATAAAGCAATTGAAAAGAGAAAATTAACTATGCCTGAAACAAACAAGGAATTGAACTGTTGAGTTGCATACAGTGACTTACCTTAGCAGGTTGAAGAGGCTCAGCGCAGCTCCTACTTCTCTTGCAAGGCTCCTTCCTAACATCTTGTACTTGGAAATCCTCAATCTTATCTTCATTGCACCCCCTCTACAAGGTGACACAAACTAGTTACTCGTCTCCTTGGAAGATAAATATGCATACTTTCCAGTCTGTGAACACAAAAGGATGATATTATAACAAAACAACACCACATAATGAAACATGCCGCATCTCTTGCACTTGCACACAATGAAATGAGCATTTACTATGTCTGCACTATGTAAAAACTAGGCATACCTTCGAACTGGATCTCCAGGTACTCTTGGAGAGCCTATTGTAGTGTACCGCCAAACCTTTATGTCACCTATGAGTTAGACAAGGCCCCACTACAGCAGCCCTTAGTGTTTAAATCGTTGACAAGCTCTGTTAGAGTGTTAGGTCAAGAACAGCAAGTAATCAAAGAAAACAGCCCTAGTATGGTTGGCTGATACAAACAAGCAATTAAACAGATGTGTGAGCAAATCTTACATATCAAGAAAAGAAGCAAAGAAGGAGGCTTAAAGACCATCACTTGACTGACCAGATTTAAGGGGCATTTAAACATCATGTGCAACGTATGAACTAACATAAACATTGCATATTCCAGATTCTACAACGGAATGCACATGTATTAGGTTATGCCATGTATGATCATGCCTAAATGTACAGATAGCAGGCAGGAGTGATTCATCATTCCACGCACAATTGGATTACAGGTTAAGGGCCAGTTCGATTCCGCCTTTTCAGGGCATAGTGTCAAAATAAGCCATAAAAGATGTAAAGAAGTCATTTTGAGTTATGGGCTTGGGCTTAACTAATTATGCTTTGGAGGGGGGTATTTCGGGTAGAACCTCAGTAAAAATTGAAGGGAGGGGGAATAGTGAAATGACTCTGTTGTCTGCCTGTATTACACTCAAAATGCAACTGCTGACGCCCGTGTCACACCTGACCCTCAAGTAAAAACAAACACGCAAGCATTCATTGCCCTGCCCGCTTGCATCTCCTCTCCCCTTTCTCTCTACCTCGATCCTTGCCTGCAACACTAGGGTTCCTCCAGCGAGCCGTCGCCACTGGTCCCATCTGGCCTGGTCCTCGAGATGCTATGTCCAGCTAGGCTACATGGCTTGCGGGTAGGGGCAAATCTCCCTGGCTACTCTCCCTCTGGCGCCGCCCCTCATTCTCGTGGTCTCCAGCAGCTGCTCCACTGTGGTTCGTCCAACGCACTACTCCGGCGGGTGCTGCACAACTATGGCTAATGCCACACTTCGGCAGAAGGCACCTTATTCCCCCTCCCCTCCTCCCAGGCCATGGCCTTGAGGTGCTGTTGAAGGATGAGCTCATCCAACAAGGTGAGTGTCGGTGTCAAAACCGGCGGATCTCAGGTAGGGGGTCCCGAACTGTGCGTCTAGGCGAATGGTAACAAGAGACGAGGGACACGGTGTTTTTACCCAGGTTCGGGCCCTCTCGATGGAGGTAAAACCCTACGTCCTGCTTGATTAATATTGATGATATGGGTAGTACAAGAGTGGATCTACCACGAGATCAAGGAGGCTAAACCCTAGAAGCTATCCTATGGTATGATTGTTGTAATGTATGTTGTCCTACGGACTAAAGCCCTCCGGTTTATATAGACACCGGAGGAGGCTAGGGTTACACAGAGTCGGTTACAATGGTAGGAGATCTACATATCCGTATTGCCAAGCTTGCCTTCCAAGCCAAGGAAAGTCCCATCCGGACACGGGACGGAGTCTTCAATCTTGTATCTTCATAGTCTTGGAGTCCGGCGGATAATGATAGTCCGGCTGTCCGGACACCCCCTAGTCCAGGACTCCCTCAGTAGCCCTTGAACCAGGCTTCAATGACGATTAGTCCGGCGCGCATAATGTTCGGCATTGCAAGGGGGGTTCCTCCTTTGAATAATCCAGAGAAGATCATGAACACCAGGATAGTGTCCGGCTCTGCAAAATAAATTCCACATTCCACCGTAGAGAGAATAAAATGTACACTTAGTTCAATCTGCTGACGTATTATGCGGCGTGACATCACACCGCTACCAAGCCTTTGTTTGAATCGTTTTTTACTATACCACCTCAGCACGTTTAGCGAAGCGGTTCCCTTGGCACGTCTTGTCGAAGCAGAGATCGCGCTCCCCTTATTCCGGGATTCCCATCAATACGTGCGTGGGTAACCCAAGCGCGCCATTGATGGTGGCGCTTGGGAGATAGGCGAGTTTTACCAGGCCGGTGGGGGACGCATGGTTTTCGTCCGCCTATATATAAGGGATAAGGATTCACCTTCTCACCTACACCTTCTTCCTCCTTTGCTTATCCATCTCCGCGAACTCAAGCTCCAACGCCCGAGCTCGCGCATCTCGCCTCGACCTTCTCCGAATATGTCCGCAGCGGGAGGCAAATGGTTGGCCTCCACCGCTAAGGAGGAGGACATCACCAAGCTGCGCAGCGCCGAATACCTTTCCGGTGATATCGCGCATCGGCTGCCCGACGAGGGGCAGCTCATCCCTACCCCTAGGCCTCATGAGAGGGTCGTCTTCCTCCCCCACTTCCTCCGCGGACTGGGCTTTCCGCTCCATCCATTTGTCCGGGGGCTCATGTTTTACTACGGCCTGGATTTCCATGATCTGGCGCCAAACTTCATCCTCAACATCTCGGCGTTTATCGTCGTGTGCGAGGCCTTCCTCTGCATCCGGCCCCACTTTGGCCTGTGGCTCAAGACCTTCAACGTCAAGCCGAAGGTTGTGAGGGGCACGCAAGCGGAATGCGGAGGTGCCATGTTGGGCAAATTTCCCAACGTACCTTGGCTCGAAGGGACCTTCCTGGACTCCGTCAAGGGGTGGCAATCGGGGTGGTTCTACATCACCGAGCCGCGCAAACCTACATGGGCGGCGGCCCCCGAGTTTAGATCTGGCATCCCCACGCAGCTCACCTCCTGGAAAGAGAAGGGCTTGCAGTGGGGCAATCCGGTGGAGGTGACAGGACTCCGAGCATACATCAAGAAGATGGTGAGCAATAGGCTCAGGCTCGTCGACGTGGTCCAAGTCATGCTCATCCGGCGGATCCTCCCATGCCAAGAACGGTCATTCAATTTGTGGGAGTTCAATCCGGAACAGCACCAGGTGCTAAGCGGGCTCTTCGATACAACATACGAAGGTGCCTGGAGGGCACTGTTCAAGGGTGCCGAAGCCCCCGCGTCCGCGACCGAAGACCGCGGATTCAGCTCGCAGTATCCAACTGACGAGGTAAGTGATTCAACCCCATTACGGGACACTTGTGATAATTAGATTGACTGTAGTGAAGGTTCATTCTGCCTCTTCCTTTGACAGGAATGGATGGAGAAGGCCAAGCTACTTATCAGCCCGGCTCCCATGCCAGAAGATCCAGTGGATGCCCGCTTAGTAGGGCTGCTGGTTCCGGCACCGCACGTGGTGCCGAAGAAGAAGGCCAAGAAGGTGGCTGCGGGGACTCGAAAGAGTTCCCGCAATCAGGCGTCTGACAACGACGAGGACTCCTCACCTGAAGATGAGGAGGAGGAGTATTCCCTCCCGAAGGAGGGAGAGAAGAAGAGGAAGGCTTCCCCAATCGGGGAGGCCGAAGGGTCCAAGAGCGGGAGAACTATCCCCCCGGACAGTTTCGCCAACACCAGCGTTAGCGAGGATGAGTGGCCTCCAAGGGCCAGGCGTCCGGCGAGATCGTAAGCATCCGGATCCTTTATACGCATATCTTTTACGTCACATAGTGTCCTTCTAACGCCGCATTCTGTCCGTAGTCCGACCGATGACGATCTCCCCGACTCATCGAGCGGGTCGTTGGCCTCGTCGGATGTGAATTCACTTCCGACAGCCTCCACCCCACGCGCCGACGAGGACGCCGAGGTGGGATCCCAGAGAGGGACCATTCAGGAGGAGGCTCCGGAGGCGCCGTCAGGCGACCTCCCGGACTTTGCGCCGGACTCTACATCGGAACCCGTAGTGGTTTCAGAGTCCGGCAAGCGGCCCCTTCGAAAGAAGGGCAAGACCGTGACACCGGCGACCTCCGTCCAACCGGAGGCGCCGGATAACTTGCTGGAGGCGCTTAAAGGCGCTTCCATTGAGGAAGAACACCGCACTATCATGAGTGCGGTGGTTCAAAAGGTTCAGCTCGCCAAAAGCGGGCTGACCGAAGCCTGCAGCAGCCTTTTAACAGGCTTTGAGGTAAGAAGTTAAAATTATGTAATGTAATACCGCATAGACAGTAGCCCCTGATGCTTAGTTCGGTGTTCGGAAAGATAAGCCGGACTGAGGATCTAACAAGATATTCGCAGGGTTGCTAAAAATATGTCAATATGGGTTTGCAGGCTGTGCTGCTGGCCTCTGCCGCATTAACGGCGGAGGTTGATAAGTTAAAGCAGGATCTCGAGTGGTCCGAGCAAGAGCTCGTCCATGCGAACAAGCAGCTCGAGGAAAAAGAAGGTGAGTAACAACACTTTGAATAGGTACCTTACAGAAAAGGATTTCGGTTGCAATAAAATTAACAAGGATAATATGTGTATTGTAGGGGCCACTAATGAGGTGGCAGCCCTGAAGGATGCTGTGTCCGCGGCCGAACACAGTGCGGCCGCGGAACGGGCTGAGCGAGAAAAGCAAGAGGCACAGGTGGCGGAAGTTCGGCAAGAGCTCCAGGCTCTCATGAAAAAGCATGAGAGTTTGGAGCGTGACTCCAAGACTCGAGAGTCCGAGCTTGCCTCGGCTCTCGAAAGTGCCAAGTCCGCCAAGGCTGAGGCCCGTAAGGCCCTTCAGGAGGTTGAGGACATAAAGAAGATAGCGGCGGGTAAGGCGTTTTTCATGCAAAGCAGGCATGTTAATGTGAACTACCTGACACTTACCCGCATTCGGAGCTCTCCAGGGGCGGTTGCAGATCTGCCGCGTAGTGCGTCTGATGCCGCCGCATTCTATCGTGGCGAGGAGGGGAGCTCGACAGAGAAGGTCTTCTGGTCTCAGTATGCTGAGGCCGGCCATCCGGTGCCCCCAAGCGACCAGCTGAAGCAGCTGGTCGAACTCCACAAGGTAGCTGAGGAGGCCATGAAGGGCCTCATAGTCCGGCTATGGCCTGGACAGGCCATGCCTGGGAGCTAGTTTGGCCTTGTGCGGCGGCTGGTGGATGCATGCCCCTGGGTGGAGGTCATCAAGCGCTCCACCTGTATTGAAGGCGCTCGTCAGGCCCTTGCCCGCACAAAGGTGCATTGGGGCAAGTTGGATGCGGAGAAGCTTCTCACGGATCCACCGCCACCGGGCAGGGAGTATCGTACGCCGGAGAAGTATTATAAAATTGTCCTGAAGGGAGCCTGTGATATTGCAGACGAGTGCTCTCGAAATGTAATCTTTGAGTGAACTCGCTGTGTATTTAACCTGTGCGCTGAAAACTTCGTTTATATGCGCCATGAGCAACACTTGTTGAATTTAAAATATTACCTTCTGTGCGGCCGTTTATAAAATCTGAGAGATGGCAAGTCGTTGGCTTCAGCCCCAAGCCGCGAGTGTTGGGGTGTTCGGGATAAACATGAGCACTCTTGTTCCCATTGTTGGGTCCATCGAGGGAGGCGCTCAACACAACGAACAAGGCAACCGGACTTATAATGCTTGAACACTCTCACTTAGCCATAGAATTCTGTAATTTTAAATTTCGGCGAAGCCCCTGGTATTCGGAAGACCGAATCCAGGGCGCTATCCATGCCTTCTTCGGACATTGTCCGGAACTTCGCTCGAAGCGGCGTGAGTCTTTAAGGACCCGAAAAAACCTCTCGAACAGCGACCAGTCTCTCGCCTTATCATGCCAGTCAGTTTTAGATTTCTCCACTGAGGCGCTCGCCCGGCTCAACCGGGGCGCAATCGCAGTGGTTCTCGCAGTGCCACCTTAGCCGACGGAACGGAACGTAAGGCACCAAAACATGGGAGCCGGGCAAACCCAACTATTGACCCAAGACATGATTCGGAGCCGATTCATATAATGCTATAAGTTCGGGGTCCTGCACTTGTGAAAGTGTTCGGACTTATCACACCATAGAGTGGGGAACATAAGCCCCCGGGGTATTATGCCGTACCAAAATATACGGGTGCCAGATGTCATATAATGAGCATATATATATATAATGTAATGCAATTGCGATCATAAAGGTGCTGCATTATTAATGAAAGAAAAGTCTGCTAGTAGAGCGGACTGATACAAATAGTGCGGTAAGCAAGGGATTTGGACTAAATAAACATGTCCCCCTCCAGGGATGAGCTGCGGATTTGGTGTATATAATCGAATTTAATGCTCGTAATTGAGACCACCTGAGTGTTCGGCGCGGCCTTCTTTAGTCCCTGACTGTTGCATCATGAGTTCGGCAAGTTCACCGCCGGACAGGGCTTCTGGTTAACAGAGTCCTGTGTACAAAAAAGAAGAAAAATAATAATAATAAAAAAAGAGGGGCACATTTGCGAGCCCCCGGTGTGGTCAAACCACACTCTGAGTCCGTTGCGATCGTGCCCCCTCCCCTGTGCCCATGGTATTTCCAAAGCGTAATGATGTACGCGGAGTGTTATTCTTGCGATCATACGCGGGCGAGGGTTGGGGCCGCATTGCTACGCGTGCTCTGATCGCGCCAGGTGGTCTTGGTTGGCATTGCTCCGGGCGCGCTTTGCTGTATCCGGCCGTTTAACGGCCGGACTCGAGAATTGCCTTAGAAGGCTGCTCTGTACTTCTGCAGCGAGAGCCGCTGTATGTTCCTCCATTCGAAGGGAGCGTTCCATATTCCCATTGACCGTGATGACTCCACGAGGGCCTGGCATCTTGAGCTTTAGGTATGCATAGTGCGGCACCGCGTTGAATTTGGCAAACGCGGTTCGTCCGAGCAGAGCGTGATAGCCGCTGCGAAACGGGACTATGTCGAAGATTAACTCTTCGCTCCGGAAGTTATCCGGCGATCCGAAGACCACTTCCAGTGTGACTGAGCCTGTGCAGTTGGCTTCCACTCCTGGTATGACATCTTTAAAGGTTGTCTTTGTAGGTTTAATCCTTGATGGGTCTATGCCCATTTTGCACACTGTATCCTGATAAAGCAGGTTCAGGCTGCTGCCGCCGTCCATCAGGACTCTCGTGAGGTGGAACCCATCGATGATTGGGTCTAAGACTAATGCGGCGAATCCGCCATGGCGTATGCTGGTCGGATGGTCTCTTCGATCGAAAGTGATCGGACAAGAGGACCATGGGTTGAACTTTGGGGCGACTGGCTCCATCGCATAGACGTCCCTTAGTGCGCGTTTCCTCTCCCTCTTGGGTATGTGGGTCGCGTATATCATATTCACCGTCCGTACTTGTGGGGGAAAACCCTTCTGTCCTCTGTTGTTCGGCGGCCGGGTCTCTTCCTCGTCGTCGTTGTTTAGCCCCTTGTCATTGTTTTCGGCAATTAACTTGCCGGACTGCTTGAACACCCAGCAATCTCTATTGGTGTGGTTAGCTAGCTTTTCAGAGGTGCCATGTATCTGGCATAAGCGGTCGAGTATTCGGTCTAGATTGGACGGACCCGGAGTGGTTCTTTTAAATGGCTTCTTCCGCTGACCGGGTTTAGAGCCTCGAAATCCGGCATTGACTGTCGTATCCTCCTTATCGTCGCCGTTAATGCGGCGCTTGTTTTTGTTTCGACGTGACCTGCCGTTGTTGTCCTTAGTATCCGGACTGCCAGAATTTTTACGGAGATTGTTGCTGCGGGCTAGCCAGCTGTCCTCTCCCGCACAAAAGCGGGTCATTAACGATGTGAGGGCTGCCATGGATTTCGGCTTTTCCTGCCCCAGGTGTCGGGCTAGCCATTCATCCCGGATGTTATGTTTGAAGGCTGCAAGGGCCTCTGCATCCGGACAATCGACGATTTGATTTTTCTTCGTCAAGAACCGTGTCCAGAATTGTCTGGCCGATTCGTCTGGCTGCTGAATGATGTGGCTTAGGTCATCGGCGTCTGGTGGTCGCACATATGTGCCTTGGAAGTTATCAAGGAATGCGGCCTCCAGGTCTTCCCAACACCCAATTGACTCTGCAGGCAGGCTGTTAAGCCAATGCCGAGCTGGTCCTTTAAGCTTGAGTGGGAGGTACTTGATGGCGTGGAGATCGTCGCCGCGGGCCATATGGATGTGGAGAAGATAGTCTTCGATCCAGACCGCGGGGTCTGTTGTGCCATCGTAAGATTCGATGTTTACGGGTTTAAACCCTTCGGGGATCTGATGATCCATTACTTCCTTAGTGAAGCATAACGGGTGTGCGGCGCCCCTGTATTGAGCGATATCGCGACGCAGCTCGAGAGAGCGTTGTCTGCTGTGTTCGGCCCGGCCGAGGTTATTGTGTCCGGCACGACGGTATTCGTCGTGGGTCGTAGGGCGCCCACGTGATCCATAGATGGATCTGGATTGCCTTGCTTTGTCCTCCAATATGTCTTGCAAGTCCGGCGCGTTCCCTCTTGGCTTTGTACTTTTGGAGCGATGCTGGGGTATGGTCTTGGCTGGGGGCCTGGATGCCTCTCTGTCACGACCACGGGGTGGTCGGTCAGCCATATCGTGCACTGGTGATGGATGTACGTATGCTTCCTCCTCTAATCGGGGGAGCAGCTTGCGTCTTGGGTAACTTTTGGAGGGACGTTCGAGTTTATACTCTTCGGCCGCGAGGACCTCGGTCCATCGATCGGCTAGCAAGTCCTGATCAGCTTGAAGCTATTGCTGCTTTTTCTTTAGGCTGTTTGCTGTGGCGATAAGCCTGCTATTGAAACGCTCTTGTTCGATGGGATCCTCGGGTACGACGAATTCGTCATCGTTGAGGCTTGCTTCGTTTTCGGAGGGAGGCATATAGTTATGATCCTCAACCTCTTCGTCTGCCGCCCCCTCATGAGGGCTTGCTTCTGCATCCTCCTGCGCTGAGTCTTGCTGGAGGGGATTGTCTTCGGCGCTCTCTGGAGTGTTATTATCTCCTGTGCCGGAATCTCCATTCTTGCTGTGGCGAGATTTCGAGCGGCGCCGCTGACGCCGGCGTTTGGGCTGCTTCTTTAAAGAGGCTGCCTCCGCTGTTTCTTCGCCATCCCCGTCTTTTGGGGTGTCCACCATGTATATGTCATATGACGAGGTGGTCTTCCAGTGCCCTGTAGGCGCTGGTTCCTGTTCGTCTCCGGCATCGTCGTCCATGGCGTCGATGTCTCGGAGTCGTAGTCGAGCATGTCGGTTAGATCGTCGACAGTGGCTACAAAGTGGGTGGTGGGTGGGATCTGAATTTCTTCGTCGTCCGTACCCCAACCATCCTGGCCATAGCCCGACCAGGACTCTCCTGATAACGAGAGATGCTTTAGTGAATTCAAGATATCGCCAAAAGGCGAGTACTGAAAGATGTCCGCGGCGGTGAATTCCATAACCGGCGCCCAATCCGGATCGATTGGTAGGGGCGCGGGAGGTTCGGAGTCCGGCGAGGAGTCCGGCGCCTCAGAATCACGAGTTTCGCAGGGGACAAGATTAGTGTTCGGCTCCATCTCCGTGGATGTTGGGGCCCCCAGGGCGGCGTCTATCCACCGGCCCTCGATCTGGGCGATCGGCTCCGGGCTAATGGCCGAAGCAGACCCGTGTGCGGCCACCAAGGCACTGTTCGGTGGCAGAGCTAAATCATGCCCGTCGTCATAGTGCGGCGCGCTTGGCTGTGGCTCGAGTCCGTCGAAGATCAAGTCTCCGCGGACATCGGCCGTGAAGTTTAAGCTTCCAAATCTGACCTGACGGCCAGGGGCATAGCTTTCGATCTGCTCCAGATGGCCAAGTGAATTGGCCCGCAGGGCGAAGCCGCCGAATACGAAGATCTGTCCGGGGAGAAAAGTCTCACCCTGGACAGCGTTGCTGGTTGAAGATGCCATCAAGCCTATCGGTGACGACACAGAGGAACTCTCAATGAAAGCACCAATGTCGGTGTCAAAACCGGCGGATCTTGGGTAGGGGGTCCCGAACTGTGCGTCTAGGCGAATGGTAACAAGAGACGAGGGACACGGTGTTTTTACCCAGGTTCGGGCCCTCTCGATGGAGGTAAAACCCTACGTCCTGCTTGATTAATATTGATGATATGGGTAGTACAAGAGTGGATCTACCACGAGATCAAGGAGGCTAAACCCTAGAAGCTAGCCTATGGTATGATTGTTGTAATGTATGTTGTCCTACGGACTAAAGCCCTCCGGTTTATATAGACACCGGAGGAGGCTAGGGTTACACAGAGTCGGTTACAATGGTAGGAGATCTACATATCCGTATTGCCAAGCTTGCCTTCCACGCCAAGGAAAGTCCCATCCAGACACGGGACGGAGTCTTCAATCTTGTATCTTCGTAGTCTTGGAGTCCGGTGGATAATGATAGTCCGGCTGTCCGGACACCCCCTAGTCCAGGACTCCCTCAGTGAGGATCTCCTCTGAATTTTTGCCAAATTTTTATTCTGATCCACTATACGATGAATTGCTATGAGGTGCTGTTGAAGGATGAGCTCATCCAACAAGGTGAGGATCTCCTCTGATTTTTTGCCAAATTTTCATTCTAATCCACTATACGATGAATTGCTATGAGCTGCTTTTGCTGCTGCTATATGATGCATTGCTATGAGCTGCTCCTTTTGTTGCTATATGATGAATTGCTATGAGCTGCTGCTGTTGTATGATGAGTTGCTATGAGCTGCTGCTGCTGCTATATGATGAATTTCTATGAGCTGCTGTTGCTGCTATATGATGAGTTCCTACAAGCTGCTCCTGCTGCTGCTATATGATGAATTGCTATGAGCTGCTCCTGCTGCTACTATATGATGAATTGCTGTGAGCTGCTCCTACTGCTGCTATATGATGAACTGCTATGAGCTGCTGCTGGTATATGATGAATTGCAGACTGCTGCTGCGGTATGATGAGTTGCTATGAGCCGCTGCTGCTACTATATGATGCTTTCAGGTGGTGCTGCTATATGATAATAACCAGCCACTTGGACCATCGAATTTCAATAAATAATTGTTCTTCATTTAAATGTGGGTCATGCGTTCTTCGTTTAAATTAGGCAATGGGATCTCTATGGAAAATATTGACCAAAGTAGATTGTGCCAAGTAGATGGTATCTTTGTATTTGCATTTTGAGCAAATAGTGATGGTCTATTTTCCTATCATATTAATTACTGCACTGGGTTCAATTTGTGATGTTTGCAAGTCAAAATAATTTCCATATGGGCAGCAAAATGAAAAATATATAATGCAATCTAGACTTTCCACTGATCATACCAAAGATAAGCTGAAAACGCAATGAAAAGAACTGGTTGGCTTATTACATGGAGCTTATATTCACAGGTGCTTATTTTCTTAGGATAACTCGTAATAACTGTCCCTAAGAAACTTGGCTAATAGAACTGGCATACAAATAACATGTCACGATGATTGCAATGGAGGAATGACGTACCATAGCACACTGTACAGGCTCACCGCTGCCTCTCCTTTTTTGCGATGTTCCATGAAATTGGCACATACATCTTGTACTTTTTCATTGTGTAACCCTATCTGCAAGTTGACACAGCTAATTTCAGACATCTCTACATGATACTACATTGCATATCCCTTGCGCATATTTAAACCACCAATTAACGATTGTGTGCGTATCATAAACTAGCCATGACTCTGTATGCTGGACTAGCAAGCACTCTAAGGGAGCCTAATGTAGTGCACTGGAATTCCTACATGCCACATACGATTTTGTGTAATGTACTGCGCCTGTTCCTAAATATATGTCTTTGTAGAGATTCCAGTATGGACCACATACAGATGTATATAGATGCATTTTCGAATGTAGATCCACTCATTTTGCTCCGTATGTAGCCTATAGTGGAATCTCTAGAAAGACTTATATTTAGGAACGGAGGTAAGTGGTAGTATCATGTATGACATCTACATATCTAATTTAGCAGCCAGTAGTAGAAATCATTGTCTGCACAAAGGGATTACTGGTCGAAAATCCTAGCAAAGCACGCTGGCAGGCACAGAACAATACAAGAGAGAGAGACGCGCTTACAAGATCATAGCAATGCCTCAGTCCAGGATCTTGGTTGGCCAAGCTGTTAGATCCAGAAGAAACATCGTCCTTGTAGTTTTTGCCAGCTGCATAACAGGTAACAGTGACCGGTTAGTATATTTGATTTGAAGTACATCGGGCAGGTGATGCTGGACGAGTTTAAAGGTGACAAGTACCTAGGCCGTGGCGGGTGTTTGGCATCTCTCCAGATGGTGGGAATCAGGTTAGAAATATCGAGGGTGATGACGCTGCGCTGGCTGTCGGGGTCCGGTAAGGAGATCTAGAACCGTCGAGTAGGGTGTTTGTGGAGCGGCTCCGGTAGGATGGAGTACGGTGTGGGCGAAGAGGATCTGTGGCCGTGGACGAGGGCGTAGGTGAAGCTGCTCCGGTGGTTGGGTTAAGGATGGTGTCGACGACGCGGATCTGCGGCCATACACGGGGCGTCAAAAGCTGCTCCGGTGGTTGGGTTAAGGATGGCGTCGACGATGCGGATCTGCGGCCGTGGACGGGGCGTCAGAAGCTGCTCCGGTGGTTGGGTTAAGGGTGGTGTCGATGATGCGGATCTGCGGCCGTGGACGGGGCGTCAGAAGCTGCTCCGGTAGGTTGGATGAGGGTGCGAGGAAGCAGATCTGAGGCCGTGGACTTGTGAGTTGGCAAAGCGGCCCCGGTAGGGTTGAGAATGGTATAGTTGAAGCTACTCCGGTAGGGTTGACGATGGTGTTGGCGAAGCGGCTCCGGTAGGGTTGAGGAAGGTGTCGGAAAATCGGCTCCAGTAGGGTTGAGGAAGGTGTCAGCGAAGAGGATCAGAGGCCGTCGATGGGTGCGTCGGTGGGGCGGCTCAGGGGGGTGTGGACAAAGCGTCTCCGGTGGGGAGTACGAATGAGCCACTGCAGATGCGCGGCGGTTGACGAGAGTACCGGCAAAGCAGATCCGGCGCTGTGGACAAGGCCGGCACTGAATGGTCTGTGGTACAATGGTGGATGAGCAGTCTACTTGTTTCTAGGGGAGGTGGGAGGGGTAGATGCGACCGCAGAAGCAGATCCGGCGAGGTGGACACCGCTGGCAGTGAAGAGGCTATGGTACGTTGGTGGATGAGCAGTCTAGGGTTTTGAGAGGGGAGGGGAGAAAGGGTGATAAAGTACGGACGGCGTGATGTAAGATGCTCTGGTGCTGTGGAGTTAGTCGTTTTTGCGGGAGGGCGAGAGGAAATGGGGGTGCCGTGTAGTCGAGGGAACCGGAAGTTACCAAAGCAGCCCCGACCTATCATGTAGATGAGGGCGGTACTGTAACTGTTGGTCTCCGTGCACCAAGGACAAAAGGGGGATTTCACATGCTAAAGACTAAGGTGGCGGAAATTTTAGAAGGAGGCGGGAGATTTTGCCGCCCGCGGGATCGTTCGTATCCAGTTTCAACTAATTTTGGACCGTGCTAGCGGGAAGGTCATGCTAGACTGTGTACACCGGGCACGCGTCAGCAGTTAATAACTGGTGTGAAGTCCACCCCAAAAAAAGACAATAACTCGGGATGATGCGCCGATAACTTGGACGTTCACACGGGCGCGGCCAATCGTACGGGTGTAGTGGCGCGTTCACAAAAAACGGATCAAACGCTCAGCCTATGTATTTCTTGTGTAAATAGATAATTTAGTGCCATTGGTTATTTACTTTAAACATAATGCATTGACGTGTTAGTGTAGAGGCGCACAAAAAGAAATGGATATTGTAGTTAGCTACTTAAAAGTGTTACCTCATACGATTACATAGCCTCCATTTCATAAATTGCGTACCCGTTGAATTCATATATGAATATTACATATATTACTTCAAAATAGAAACTTAAATCATCCAAGACTAATGAATTTGAATGCAAGAGTAACAATGGTGCATGTACATGATAGCTACATTGGTTGTTTGAAGAAACATCATTGTAACTTTGGCATGCACAACTGAAAAGGTTTATTTAAATAGAAAAAATGTGATATGTGAGTGTCCAATCTTTATAGCGTTGAATCGATATTGTAACTTTGGCCACGATACGAAGTAGATATTGACTTATGTTCAAGCGATGCATGTCCACGATCGCTAGATAGTGATACATGAATGAATTGTGCAATCTCTCTCACACGCATACATATCTCATTTCCCTATGGGCATCGGAATCACACACGCACACTTCGTGTATTTCTCTCCCTCCGTCAGGGTTAAATTTGTCTTTCTACCCCGTCCTACAAGTCTCTCACACAGAAACACACACGCTCTTTATGTCTAACACGCCCACCCCTTTAATTCCGCCCACCCACAACCACTAATGTCTCAAAGTATAATAATGTCTCTCACACATATGCTATCTACCTATCCCTTAATATAGCTAGATATGTGTCACACAAACTCCTTCTCCCTACTAGCAAGATGCCCATGCGTTGCACGAAACATCAATGTGCATTTGTATGAGAAGTTTATCTTGTGGGAGAAAAGGATGAATGAGGGAATGCCTTATTTGCAAATGCAGAGAAGGGTGTGGGTATCTTTTTGCAAAATTGCCATATTTTCCTTCCTGTCCGTCGGATATAAATCGGATGGCCTATATTGCAGGATGGCAGGAACACCATCATCACCAACTCTGTTTTTTTATAAGAGTAGAGATATGTGAGTGTCACTGCCCCCCCCCCCACACACACACACGCACCCACACTTACCAACACCGAAGGAGTAGGGTGACACCTCGATATTGATACTAATCTATCGACTGGCTTCTCTCTCAAACTTACACACACCCACACTTCCCAACACCGAAGGAGTAGGGTGACACCTCGATCTTGATACTAATCTATCGACTGGCTTCTCTCTCAAACATACACACACACACTACCCCGCACCGAAGGAGTAGGGTGACACATCGATCTTGATACTAATCTATCGACTGGCTTCTCTCTCAAACATACACACACACACACACTACCCCGCACCGAAGGAGTAGGGTGACACCTCGATCTTGATACTAATCTATCGACTGGATTCTCTCTCAAACACACACACACACACACACACACACACACACACACACACTACCCGGCACCGAAGGAGTAGGGTGGCACATCGATCTTGATAATAATATGTCTACTCCTCTTTCAAACACACACACACACACACACGCTAGTTGTGCCTCTGTTCCTACCGCGCACACTCTCGATACGTCTTTCTCTCCCCCCCAACAATGACAGCAGAAGGGTGACAACTCGATCTGATCATAATCTATCAATTGGTTTCTCTCTCAAACATTGTGCCTCGGTGCCTCGCTCGGTAGCCCCCTATATATGTAGACTTCTCGCGCGCGCACAACTGTAGTGACGATGACGCTGAACCTAGTGTGCCTTGTTTTTACCGGCCTCATGTGATAGTTTTCACCCTGTTTTCTGTTAATTAACAAGGCAACCTTTTCTTTGTTACTACTAGTGAATCTGAAATCATTCGGGGTAGACATAAAATATATCACTTCAACCCAATTATCGCAGCAACTATTTTAAAAGAAATTAGCTAGCTGCCCGTGCGTTGCACGGAACATCAAGATGCATTTGTATGAGTAGTTTATCTTGTGAGAGAAAAGGCTGAACGAGGGAAGGCCTTATTTGCGAACGTGGAGAGACGTGTGGGTATATTTTTGCAAAATGCCATAGTTTCTTTCCTATCCGTTAGATATAAATCCGACGGCCTGTATTGCAGGATGGCATGCACACCATCATCATCAACTCTGTTTTCTACTCCCTCCGTCTGAAAATACTTGTCATCAAAATGGATAAAAAGATATGTATCTAAAACTAAAATTCGTCTAGATACATTTCCTTTTATCCATTTTGATGACAAGTATTTCCGGACGGAGGAAGTATTTGTCTTTTTAGAGATTTCAACAAGTGACTATGACCGGACCTTACCAACATACTCAAAAAAGTAGTCCATAATTTTGATGTTACCCTCTTTTCTTGGCGGTGTAGTGCCATCTGGATACCTCATAAATAAATCAAGGACAAATCTGACCCCTTCCTGAAAAGACATACGTAGCAAAATGAGTGAATCTACACTCTAAAATATGTCTACATACACATCCATATGTGGTAGTCCATTTGAAATCTGAAAAAGACAAATATTTAGGAACGAATGGAGTATATATAAGAGTAGACCTGGTGATATATCTCCGGCATGGTCTACAACAAAAATGTGCTGGGCTGGTTAGCGCCGGATGCTCACAACGCGATGACATGAGTTCGAATTCTGTCTTTTAACTTTTGATTTTTATATTATATATTACTCTACTTATTTCATATGTACTTCTTTCGCTACTGTACTGACAATGGAACCCACAGAGTACTTAGAATTTTAAGGATGGACTTGTTTCTTTTTAACTTTCTGTACGAAGCTGTAGCCACCCTGCAAGTCACATGTACACTATACATGCAATTAACTTTTTATAGAGGGACAATCATAAAGGAAATTAACTCAAATGGATTGGATGTCACTCTATTATTTCCAGCATAAAGAGCATCTCCAATGGCAGCCGGCAAATTTCCTCCCGCTTCCTTCCGCGGAGGACGACATCAAACGCCAGTGGCATACATTTTTACAACTCTAACCAACCAAATGAAATTTGTGCAAACACGGACTGATTTCATATAAGCATGAAGGATTTCGTATAAAAAAGCCGAATCTTCATAAAACACGATGGATTTCATTACATTTACATGAACTAAGAGGTGCCAATCTGGCTCTCTTGTATAATTAATACTCCCTCCGTCCGGAAATACTTGTCCTAGAAATGGATATATCTAGACTTATATTGTAGTTCTAAATGGCTGCCCGCGGATCCCTTTGTCTTTCTCATGTCCGTCAGACACTTGCGGGGTCGACAAAGGTCCTTGGAAGAGACGAAGCAGCAAAGAAACCACCTGAATTCTCGGTCGTCGCCTCGGCGGTGGCCTTCATGGGACCCAAGTGGCGGTGGCCTCCCGTGTTCTACTTCTCCTCGATGATGGCGGCGGATACGGAGAAGCTGGCCACCGACTCATCGCTCTCCACGCACCTGGCTTCAGTCTCTGCCTGCATGGCGCTGCTGCAGGCACGGGAGGCGCGCCCACAGACACGGGAGCCGCGGCCACCGCAGACACTGGTGGCGCGGTACGACGCGACAGCGATGGCGCCCGTACCGGCGTGCTCGCCGCCATGCCAGCGTGGAGCAACTCACCACTCCTCATCGAGCTGAACTAGAGCGGCGAGTTGCTGAAGCACGCGCCTGCTTGGGGCGGCAACTGGCTCCGTCGGGCCAAGCGAGGTCGGTGCAGCACCGAGCAGCCTCGCCCGTATCCGGAGGGCTCGGCGGGCCACCCAGCCGGGTAATATGCCAGAGAACAGCTCATCGGAAGCCATCGGAAGGGTGGAGAAAATGGTGAAGGAGGAGATGGGGGATCGGCGGAGGGGTGCGACTCTTGCCCGCTGTCTGTCTGGCCTCGTGTAAATAGAGGGGCAGACAGTTGGAGCTTGGCCGGCATCTGGCGTCGTTTAATCTGAGGGCGGACGGGAGGAGCTTGGCCGGTGTTGCGTTTAATTCCGGCCCGCTCATGAACGGACATGTGGCCGAAGTAGGATTCTCAGTTTGCATGCGGGTTTAACGGAGGGGTTTAATGGAGGCGTCGGGCGTGCAGCGGGTGGTGCAGTACTATTCGATTTGACAGCATTAATGAGCCATCAAATCACAAAGGCCCTCGCCTCTCGTGAAACCGACCGAGCTAGACTGCCCTGCCCTCTAGCCTTTTAAAAAATGTATATACTCCACCTTTGTACAGTAGTAGTATCGATGGATTGCGCCATGGAGCAAAACTTGAAATTAAAAAAAAGGTGGTGCATATAGAGAGCGCTCGTGAACTATGTGTCATACATGGCAATAAATAAAGTACTACATGATACTAATATATGATACATGGCGCAGGAGTACTAAGGCTGGCCATAGTGGGGGTAACATAAGTAGTAACATGCACTTGGGACTCGCAAACATGCTTATGTGGCAGGCAAAGAAGAGAAAGATGGTTATAGTAATATAGGTACTGGAACAGAGTAGTAGATGTCGTAACATAATAAATGCGATGCTACTATGTGTCATGCATGGCGATAAATGAGACCACCTACGATACTAATCTATGATACTATGCACTATAGAGGTAGTAACATAGACTAGTAACATATACATGTTACTACTAGTCTAAGTTACTCCCCACTATGACCAGCCTAAGTATTATTAATACAGTTTTGCTAGAACTCATCTAGATGAGATATAATTTGGTCTCATTCATCTTTTATAGCCATTGGATGTGTTTCTATAAGATGTGTGTGTGCTGATGTGGGTTGTATTTGTTCTTGTGCAACGAACTGACCACTGCATGTCATGTTTGATAGTCTCAAGTCATTAAAAGCATACAAGTCATTCCTCTATTTATGTCAAAAAATAAGAAACAACATGAGAGTTAATGCACCACTCCTATGTGTTTACTATTTGGTTTTCGTAAGATGACTTAATACTCACCTAGATGGAGGGAGTATTCGATTTGACAGCGGGTGACGCAGTTCCAGATACAGCTTTAATGCAGACGAGGGAGGGAGTAGCGGTTCCCGATATGTTGAACGGCCAACGCATCCTCCTTCAATTAATGCATGAGGGAAGTAATGGGAGGAGGTCCGGGAAAAGAGGCTGCACGATGTGAATGCAACACAGTTTTCCCTCATTGCCCTCATATAAAGGCGCCCCTCCATTCCAATGCATCTACCACATCGTACACACCTAAGCACCTACACTAAGCGCAAAAGAGCTCACTCCAGACCCATGGCGGCGATGCGCGTGAGCGGCCAGCGGCTGCGCCAGATGGTCCACGACGCTGGCCTGCGGCATGGTGCCGAGGATCGTCTCCAGACGGTGTTGGAGACCGGCTGGTGGATGGCCGCCGTCGATGCCAACTACGACTCTCAGTTGGACCAGATGATCATTGCCACCAGCAACAAGTTCACCGTCCTCAAGAAGCTCGCGGACGACATCGCTGTACTCCTCCAGCCCGCGCGCCCGGGCTCCTCACTGCCTGCCACCCTAATCAGCCTCCATGGTCGGAACCTCTTTCAAGCACTGGTAGCCCTGCGACTGCCCGCCGACGCCACGAAGAATGTCCACCTAGAGGTCGCTCTCGCCGCGAGGCGCCTCGCCCTGCAAGAATTCATCGACCTACACATCCACGTGTACGAGCAAATCGTGTACATAGGTATCTACAAGGCCAGTGAGGACACTACGACATTGGCCTTCCTCGACCGGTTGGAAGCCTTGGATGCCTTTGCTGAGAAGCACCTCGACCTCGCCACAAAAGCCGCCGCTCCTTAGCCGCCGGTCGGTTGCCCAGCGCACTAAGTTGAGGAGGAGGAGGTCGTACATTCGTGGATCCATCTTTCTTCTTGCCTTCTGTAACCACCACTGCGATCGCATCATCGTGGCCTTAATTCTTATTGTGCTGTTGTATTCTCGTTCCAGTCAATACCGACATGTGCGATCCCTTTGCTTAATTATACGCATCACTGTAACTAGTACTCCATTCGTCAATTTATAAGTTGTTCTTACCTTTTCCATTAACTTCGTGCAACGCGCGGGCATCTTGCTAGAAACACTAGAATATGTCTATATAATCCGTATGTGATAGTCCATTTGAAATCTCAAAAAAGACAAATATTTAGGTACGGAAGGAGTAATATATTAGGAGTATATCAAAACAATAGTGATTTCTTTCAAGTTTGTGCACAAATACTACTATTCTACTACATTGGATCTGTCACAACGCACGGGCACATTGCTAGTAAAAGGAAAAGGCCTGCCGCATTCGCGTCGCACCCCCACACGCCCGGGAATCGGGAGTACAAAACGGCCCGTCTGGCATGACACATAGCTTAGGGAAGGCGTGTTGCCTAGCATTTTCACTTTCATGTGGGACCGTCGTTGAGCAAACCGACACCCCGCCCGCTGCCGGGTTGGAAAACAGGAATGAGGGGAAGATCTAGCTGTTGCACGGAAGCCAAGAAATTTGGTGTCAGACGGGGCTCGTTGATAGAGTAGGAGCATTCCGTACTAGTACTAATCCTAGTAGTACCAAGTTTGTACTCCTAATACTATATTACTAGTAGTACCACTATACAACTAGTAGGTACGTGCACGGCACAACATCGTAGGAACAAAAAAGGGAAGATCTTGTTTTGGGTAATTTATCTTTTTTTCAATCAACGTAGTATGAATAATATGATGTGGGGGGCACCCATGAAGCTTATGTGGCTTGGTTGCATGGCTACAGAAGGTTAGAGAAAAAAACAGATAATATGTTTAGAGTGCACTCCACTAAATAGATATACTTTGGATCCATTGCAACAGACCGGCAAATCTATATCTATACCCCCTATATAGTGTGTGAAAAACTTTGAAAGTTGGTCGTTGGATGAAACCAATCCGACAGTACAAAGATGGCAAATCCGAGCACTACTGGCCGTTGGATATCATCCACCAGATTCTGCCACATGTATAATCTAGGTTGGCAAAGTTATTAGGCAAAGTTTGCCACAACTAAGTTTAGGCAAAGTTATTAGTTCATGACTAACTTTGCCACAACTAAGTTTAGGCAAAGTTATTAGTTCTTCAAAATGAGAGCCACAAGTTGGCAAGCCTAAGGGAATCTTGCCACATTTTTTGTGTGTATGTCATGTGGGGCCTTAGTGTGGCTTGCCTAAGATGTGGCTTGAACCAAACACTCACCTAAGTTAATCAAACTTGCCTAACCTTACATTCCACCAGATTTTGCCACATGTTAGAATCTAGAAAACTCCACATGTAGAAGCATAATGCACAAACCACCAGAATATCATGCGTGCAATGCACGTGTACCTTGCTAGTACTACTCCAGTTGGTAGTAGTAGTAAGAAACAAATTCCAGTTTTGGCACGAGCTCGTACTGCGGGAGCACCACAAGGCCTGCCGCAGGAGTTACATTTCCCTCTCGGGCCCACGGGACCGAACTTCAGTGGCTTAGTTCCTGGCCTATGAGTCAATGACATGCGGACCTTAAATGCGGCTGGCCCACATGTCATTATCATGGTGGTGGCGTGGTTCGCGACTTACTCGTTTGAGATGAACCGGCCGGTGGTGGCGTGGCCGTGGCGAGGGTGCCACAGTTGGGCGTCGGGGCGTTACGAGGCGTAGATGGCCACACCGGCGGGTACTACCTGTACTACACAAGTACTCCAGCTGAGGACTGATGCCCGGGACGAAATGTGTCACAGCCGCTGGATGAAAATTTGATGGTGCGGGAGTACGGATCGGAGCACGGCAGCGGAGCAGGCAAACCGCGTCCAATCGGGTGTGTCTGTGGTAGAAAGTTGATGGTCTCCGCAGTTCAACTGGCCCGCATGTCATGCACAGAAAGGCAGAGGAGCGGTGGGGCCGGGAGGGATGAGGGGCACGAACAATCCTACCATTCTGTCACTGACATGTGGGACCAATAAGCGTGGGTCCCACCTGTCAGCGAAGGAAAGGCAGGGCAAGGCAGTGATAGCCACGTCAGAGGATCCATGTCCACGTCGGGGGACGTCATGCCTGGGTTGCAGCTGCGTCATGGGAATCGCGTGTGGGTGTGGCAGTGGTAGAAACAAGAAACGTGATGGTCGCCGTGGTTCAACATCCATGGACAAGCTGTCGTGTCTGCTAACACATGTATATCAAAACTAGAGTGTTTATATTTCAAGCACGTGAACAAGCATTATTCTACTAGTTTGGATCCATTGCAACGCACGGGCTAGCACATTGGTAGTAGTACTGTCCATCTCTATCTCTAGAGGTCTTCCCTCCTTCATCCTTTTCTCTCACAAGATAAACTACTCACACAAATGCATCTTGATGTTCCATGGAACGCACAAGGATGTTTCCTTGGTGGTCTCTCCAGCGCGGCGTGGCTGTAGTTGCAAGTTGACACCCCTTGAGATGCCGACGTTGAGGGGCACTCGGATTTCCTCCGATGAGTAGGTAAGATGAGTTTGATCACGTAGTAAATGCATCCTAAAGACTACTTCCATGTCCATTTCCTAAGGCTGGTTGTAATGGGAAGTATCATATACTAGTATCATGCATATGATAATACTATATGATACTACCTCCGTAATGCATAGTATCATAACTTAGTATCTTAGGTTGCCTTATTAATTGACATGCATGACACATAGTAGTACAATTTTAATATGATACGGTATCATAATATGATACCACACCCTCTCTTTCCTCATTTAATTGTGTGCCACATCATCCAAAAAGTCTAGTTGGCATGCATGATACCACTTATGATACTCCCATTACGACTAGCCTAATTCTCCCCCTGCCCACTGTTTCACAGGCTAGGCTCGGTGCGAGTGGAGATTGGCTTGCATATGTACGGGATTTGCACAACATTTACAATGGTGGCACCATTCCCGTAGAACCTTTGTCCAAAATTGGGATCAGCCATGCAACGGGCCACCGCATGAATTGGTACGATGGAACCACGGTGAGATTGAATAAGATAGCACGAACCTTGCACATGGCGGTCAAAGGCGGACCATGCTATTTGTGGACCCGATAGGTGACTGGTCCACATGTAATGCTCCCGAAGGTAGAGGGGCAGTGGGGCCAAGAGGGGTGAGCCGCAGGTCGGGGGACGTGTGGTTTCATGGGTTCGAGCGGCGTCGTGGGAATCGCGGGTGGCTGTGGTAGAAACTTGATGCTCGCCGCATTTTAGGTGGCCCACATGTCATGCACACAAAGGCAGAGGGGCGGTGCGGCCGAGAGGGGTGAGGCGCACGTCGGGGGGTGAGGGAGTCCTGGACTAGGGGGTGTCCGGATAGCTGAACTATCATCATCAGCCGAACTCCAAGACTATGAAGATACAAGATTGAAGACTTCGTCCCGTGTCCGGATGGGACTTTCCTTGGCGTGGAAGGCAAGCTTGGCGATACGGATATGTAGATCTCCTACCATTGTAACCGACTCTATGTAACCCTAGCCCTCTCCGTTGTCTATATAAACCGGAGGGTTTTAGTCCGTAGGACACAACAACAACAATCATACCATAGGCTAGCTTCTAGGGTTTAGCCTCCTTGATCTCGTGGTAGATCCACTCTTGTACTACCCATATCATCAATATCAATCAAGCAGGAGTAGGCTTTTACCTCCATCGAGAGGGCCGAACCTGGGTAAAAACATCGTGTCCCTTGTCTCCTGTTACCATCCGCCTAGACGCACAGTTCGGGACCCCCTACCCGAGATCCGCCGGTTTTGACACTGACATTGGTGCTTTCATTGAGAGTTCCTCTGTGCCGTCACGATCAGGAAGGATGCCTCTTCCCGTCTTTAAAGACGGTACCATTGCCAAAGGAGCTTTGGCCGCCGGCCAAACTATCCGGCTAGGTGGTTTTCTTATGACCGCCTGTTCGGCCGTCCCTTCGACGATGACCTCTCCGGTCATCAAAAGCGATCTTCGCGTCAGCTCGGAATTCACCGAGCAGCTGGATCCGATTGAGCTCTCTTCTGTAAACGAGCTCTTGGATCGCATCGCTGCCCTGGGGGTCTCTACAGACTATGATCAGATTGGGCTTAAAACCGATCTAAGAGAGATTAACTCTCCCCAGGTTACCGACCACGTTGCGGTGGTAGAGGAACAACGCGGCGACTCTTCTTCTGTATTAAAGACCAGTTATGTCCGGACTCCTGATCCCTCCATGCCGGATTCTCGCGGAGGGACGGACGTCGATCAAGTACTGAACCTAAAGTCAGGCAGCAGACCAGATTCGTTGGGCAACGTTGAACAATCCGAACTTCCAAATTCAGAAACTTTTTGGCCCTTGAGCCTCAAGTTGGGCAGGGTTTCAGACTCAATTCCACCCGCCCACCCAAACATAAGCGATCTATCTCAAATCTGGAAAGAGCCCACGGAAACAGTACATCATTACTGGGCCAGATTCCTCCTGGTTATGGAAAGGATAAAAGACTGCCGTGAGGAAAGCGCAATCTCAGTTTTCTGCAACAATTGCACGGACAAGGGAATCTTGAACGCCGTAAGTCGTCGCGAAATTACACGCTTCGCCGACCTTGCGTCCATAGTATGAAAGTACTGTGCTATGGAGAGTATCTGGAAAACCGAAACTAAGTTTTGGGACAATTCGGCTTCGAACACAACCCTAGTCCGAAACAAAACGGTGCATCATGCTCAGGCACTCGGCATAAAAACCAAAAAGCAAAAACCCCATAAAGGGCATGGAACCGTACTGGAGGGATGGCTCAGCGGACCCTGCAAAATTCATAGTACAGAGGGCGCCACTCCAACACATAGCCTTCGAGCATGTTGGATACTGCGGTAGGTGGCCACAAGTGGCGAAGAGCTTCTAGCCCCGGAGAACCACCCCAACAGTACCAGTACGGTATTAACAGTCTTCGAGACTTTCGCATCAAATAATATGCGGAAACGAACAATCCGCAGCCTCGCCGAAGTCTACCAAGTAGCAACAACAAATCCATGGAGCGACACGGCTATCACCTTCAACGCCAGCGACGAACCTAAATTCTGAACAGCCCGAGCACCAGCCGCATTGGTCCTCAGCCCAATAGTGGACGGCTTTCGTCTTACCAAGGTACTCATGGATGGTGGCAGCGGATTAAACCTCATCTAAAGGAAACCCTTTGAAAAATGGAAATAGACTGGAGCCACATTGAGCGAAGTAGCACAACCTTTAGAGGAATAATCCCTAGCCGGGAAGCACGCTGCACAGGAAAAATTACACTTGATGTGGTGTTCGGCTCGCCGGACAATTACAGGTCCGAGAAGGTCACGTTCCAAGTGGCCCCGTTCAGCAGCGGATATCACGCTTTATTAGGATGAGAGGCATTCACAATTTTCCAAGCCATACCCCATTACGGGTACATGAAGCTTAAAATGCCCGGGCCCAATGGAACCATCACTCTTGTCAGTGATCCGGACATAGCACTCCGCACCGAAAACAAGACAGCCGCACTAGCCCTAGAGGCACTATTCGAAGCCCTAGCGGCAGAGGAACTCACTGCGCTGCGCTCCACGGTGAACAGGGACGATGTGATACTCGATAAGAGATCCAAGTCCACCTCTTTTAAACCAGCGGACGAAATAGTCAAATTCCAGGTCCATCCAACGGACCCCTCAAAGACGGCCTCCATTGGGGCACAATTAAACCCTGATGTAGACGCCGCACTACGAGAATTCCTTCGGGAAAATTGGGACATCTTTGCCTGGCACCCTTCAGATATGCCAGGAATCCCACGCAGATTAGCAGAACACAGCCTAAACATCCTAAAAGGATTCAAGCCAGTCAAACAGGCTCTTCGGCGATTTTTTGAACCCAAAAGACAGGCAATGGGAGAGGAGCTAGCCAAACTATTAGAAGCCGGATTCATCAGAGACATCAAACATCCGGACTGGCTAGCAAACCTGGTAATGGTAGCAAAAAAGGACTAATCCTGGCACCTGTGTGTCGATTTTAAAGACCTTAACAAGGCTTGTCCAAAGGATCCTTTCCCCCTTCCCCGCATCGATCGAATCATCGATGCTACCGCAGGGCACGATTCATTGTGCTTCCTCGACGCATACTCCGGCTACCATCAAATCAAGATGGCGGAGACAGATCAAGCCGCAACAGCATTCATTACTCCATACGGACCATTCTGCTTCAACACAATGCCCTTCGGACTCAAAAACGCCGGCGCAACATATCAGCGCATGATTCAGACATGTCTGGCTACCCAGATCAGCAAAATAGTGGAGGCATACGTAGACGACGTGGTCGTCAAGACCAAACACGTCGAAACTCTAGTAGACGACTTGAGGCTCACATTCGACAACCTCCGAGCATATGACATTAAGCTCAACCCGGAAAAATGCGTTTTTGGCGTACCAGCCGGAAAGCTCCTAGGCTTCATTGTATCCGGTAGAGGAATTGAAGCAAACCCAGCCAAGATCCGAGCTCTGTCACAGTTGGATATCCCAAAAGACCTCAAACAAATACAAAAATTAACTGGATGCATGGCGGCTTTAAGCCACTTCATCTCCCGTTTGGGAGAAAAGGCATTACCCCTCTATCGCCTCCTCAGGCGCACCGAACACTTCGAGTGGACGGATGCTGCCACGGCCGGACTCGAAGAAATAAAGGCCATATTGGCAACAAATACGGTCCTGGCCGCACCTAACCTGGGCGAACCGATGTTATTATATATCGCGGCAACACATCAAGTTGTCAGTGTGGTACTCGTCGTCGAACAAGAAACAGAAGGACACAAATTCCCTCTTCAAAAACCAGTGTACTCCGTATCCACTGTCTTAACCCCATGCAAGTCCCGGTATCGACATTATCAAAAGATAGCGTACGCGGTGTTCATGGCATCCCGGAAGCTACGACACTACTTTCAAGAGTGTTCGATAACAGTTGCCTCCGAAGTACCTCTCAACGACATTATAAACAACAGTGACGCGACGGGCGGGATTGCAAAATGGGCCATCGAGCTCTTACCATTCGACATAACCTACAAACCACGCGAGCTATAAAGTCGCAAGTTTTGGCTGACTTCATCGCCGAATGGACCGAAGCAGAACTCCCTAAAGAGTACGGCGCATACTCCAATTGGATCATGCATTTCGACGGCTCCAAAATGTTGGCCGGCTTGGGGGCTGGCATCGTATTGATGTCCCCAACCGGAGACACAGTCCAATACGTACTTCAGATAATGTACACGGACTCCAACAATGCAGCCGAATATGAGGCCCTTCTACATGGTCTCCGGATGGCAATCTCCATGGGTATTCAACGCCTAGAGGTGCGTGGGGATTCAAACCTCGCAATATCCCAAGTAAACGGAGACTTTGACGCCAAGGATCCGAAAATGGTAGCATATCGTAACGTCGTCTTAAAAATGTCAGCTCGGTTCGAAGGACTCGAATTCCACCATGTAGCCCGGGATAATAACCAGGCAGCCGACGTGTTGGCACGCATCGGCGCAAAACGCAACGCCGTCCCTCCAAACATCTTCCTGGAGCGGCTCTTTAAGCCATCCGTATTATGGGAAGAGGAGTCCGGAAATAACAACCCAGAACCAACCGTACCACCCAACACGGAACATTCTGACATAATCGATGGCTCGGCCAATGAAATAACACCTTCAGCCCACGAAATAATGGCAGTAATTGCCCCGTCGAGGGAACCATTCCTAGCCTACTTAATTAGGCAGGAACTTCCCGAAGACCAAAATGAGGCCCACTGCATATTTCGGCGATCTAAAGCCTACAAGGTCCATGAGGGAGAGCTTTATAAGAAAAGCACAACTGGAGTCCTTCAAAGGTGCATCTCTGAAGAGGAAGGGCGAAATCTGCTAGCTGAAATTCACGCCGGACTCGGCGGGCACCACGCCGTAGCCCGGGCCCTTGTAGGCAAGGCCTTCCGTACAGTATTTTATTGGCCGATGGCTCGGGCAGATGCTCAGGACTTAGTCCAGCGATGCGTCGGGTGCCAGCTTTTTGCTAATCAAAGCCACATGCCACCCACCGCCCTCAAAACTATACCCATCACTGGTCGTTCGCGGTCTGGGGGCTTGACATGGTTGGACCCCTTAAAGGGGGAACCCATAAGCAAAAATACCTATTGGTAATGGTGGACAAATTCACCAAATGGATAGAGGCCAAGCCAGTTAAAACGGCCGAATCCGGACCAGTGATAGACTTCATATCCGGGGTAGTACACCGTTATGGCGTCCCCCACAGCATCATCACCGATATCGACACAAACTTCATGGCCGACGAGGTTAAACACTGGTGCAAAAATATGGGCATCAAGATCGACTACGCTTCAGTCTATCACCCTCAAACCAACGGTCAAGTTGAACGAGCAAATGGTCTAATCATGAGCGGCATCAAACCCAGATTAGTGCGGTCCCTTACGGAATCTAACACGCACTAGGTAGAGGAGCTCGACTCCGTACTCTGGGGGCTGCGGACCACGCCAAACCGTAATACCGGATTCACACCATTCTTTATGGTATACGGCGCAGAGGCAGTTTTGCCCTGCGATATAATTCATGACTCACCTCGAGTGCGCATGTACGAAGAAAGAGAAGCCGAGTTGGATCGGCAGGACAGCTTGGACGCATTGGAGGAGGAGCGCGACGTGGCAAAGGCTCGTTCCGCATTCTATCAGCAGCAGGATCGAAGATATCAAAGCAGAGAAGTACGGGCTAAAACGTACAATATTGGCGAACTAGTTCTACGCCTGCCGGACAAGAAAAAGGACAAACTCAAGCCCAAATGGGAAGGTCCCTTCATCATCGACCAAGTCCTGACCGGCGGAGCATACCGTCTGCGAAACGCATCGAACAACCGACTCGAGCCGAACCCATGGAACGCAGCCCGCCTCCGAAGATTCTATGCCTAGCGCCGGACTCAGAGTTCGTCTCCTTCCTCCGTCCACATTTTATACTTCAGTTGAATTTTGTTTCCCTCTTTTCTCCCACCTTTTTCATAAAGCCCTTGAGGGCTGATTTGCGCATTGTTCGGACACACTTGACGTGCTACTCGCACTCATTATACCTGGAGGCTTCTTTAACAGAAGCTTATTTATACTGGCTTTATGCCCAACACATGTGTCAAACTTCCGCATGTACCTTTTATTCACCATTATATGCATCGATATGACTTAAGTTTTGGCCAAGCTGGGTTGCCTGGCTCCTGTGCTTACCCCTACGTTCCCGATTGTTTGGCTAGGAGGTAAAGGGAGCACCTCTGCGATTATTACTGCCGGGTCAGCCGGATGTGTACCTCAGACTGGGTGAAGCCGAAAGCTAGCGTTCTTAAGGGAATATTCGGTCGGTGACTTGAAAGATGATTTCTCATTTATTTATTTATCTGTCCCCAGATGCTTTCCTGCTCTTTTCGTAGTCCGGACATGCACTTTAGGGCATGCCTCCCAGGGAAAGGAACCCCTAACGGAACTATTCTCCCTGGAAGATGTTTCTTACTAACCATGTAATATAACATAACTAGTTGGGCACTTGTCTGATAAAGCACTAATGACCCCTACGCCTGGTCTCCATGCATGCCCCGGTTTTTTGCATAACCGCGAGGGTATTCGGACACACTCCGGACTGTTGGGCCCCGAGGTTGAAGCGAAAAGGTCCGCAAAGACAAACGATCTACAATCCGGCTAGAAGGCATTATACATGTCATTTTAAAAATACATAGTCACATTGACTGATTGTACTCCTCTTCAATCCCTGTCTAATTTACAGTCCCGTTGGGAATACTTAGCAACCAACTCTACTTGGTCGTATATTAAGCTCACAGGGATCTCCTTCCCATCGGGCCCAACAGGTCCGACCTCGGCCATGTGGTTCGGATCCGCCTTCTTGTACCGCGTCTTCACCATGGCCCAGGCCTCCCTGGCGCCTTGAAGACAGGCCGATATCTTCCATAGACGGAAGCGCTGTCGTGCTCCCTGAAGCTTCTCCGCAAGCCCTCAAAGACCATCGGGTAGGGAGACGGACGGCCATAAGGCCTGGGCGACACCACTCATCGCCTGCCGAACACGTTCGTGCAGTTGCAGCAGCTCGGGAAGTTGGTCACCCGTTGAACTGGGCATTTCCTCCGCAGGGCGACCTGTGAGCACACCTACAGACACATTTCTGTCAATCGACTTCCCCGCCGAACTCTTCTTTTCAAAAGAGTTTCCTCAAGCACTTACTGTAGATGCCGCGACGAAGCCGCTGATTCTCCTTCACGGAGCGAGACAGCTGGGCCCGAACACCTTTTAGCTCTTCTCCAAGCTCGGTGTGGGCATCTTGGAGTTTGTTCCTCTCCTGCTGCACCTTCATAAGCACCCTCTCGCCGGCCTTCAGCTGGCGCAGTAGCTGTTGCTTGTCCAGATCAAGTCCGGCAACATCTGCAATATTATTGTCAGACTTATACGCACGCCGCACACCACTTATCTTTTTGAAATATGTGTTACCGGAGGGGGTCTCTGTGTCTCCTCCTGCGGCGGCTAGTGTGGCCTCAAGTTGGGCCTTGCACTCTTGTAGCTCCTGGGACAATTGGGTATTCTTCTCTTTAAGATCCTGCATATCAAATGATCCTTAAATCAGTTATTTTAACTACTTTAAGTCTCGGGGGCGACTGGCATATACAACTATTAAAAGCCCTTACCCGTATGTCTTTCACATACTGCTCTGTGGCTCTGGCTAAACCATCTTGAGCGGCACGGAGGTGCGCGTCTCCCGCGTTAAAGGCATTCAACGCCTCCGGGGAGAAACTCGCGTCACGAAGAACTATCCGGCGGTACCTGTGATTCATGGCGCTCTCCACCTCAGACCTGGTGGCGGACAGCCTGTCGGCATCCTCCGTTGGAGGAGCATCCGGCTCGCGCCTTGCGCTCGCCTCCCCCTCTGGACCAGGTGTTGGAGCCTGGCTGGCGGAGGCTTGGTTGGCAACCTCTCCGGGCACAGTCCGGCGAGCGCTCTTTCTCCTGGAAAAGTCATGAGCATCAATATACTTCACAGGGGTCTTTTCCTTAAAAACGGTGGCGTGCCATACCGTTGCGGCGACGTTTCAATTTGCACCGCACCCCTCTTCCGCCTGTTGGGCCGAACTGACCCTAGTTGGTCAGCTGCAGCGGGATCAACTTCCCGCCTTGAAGGCACCTCCTGTGAGACACCGTTGGTATGCGGTGGTCAGAAATAAGCACGGATGAAGTAATGGTGTCAGGGCTCCGGTCATAGTTACCTGGGAAGCCAGAGATAAACCGGGGTAGTCAGCCGTAATGGCGACTAGAGCATTGTCCATGCTAAATTGCTGGAACACCCCGTCAATCAGCTCCACCTTTATGTCCGGATCCTCTTTGGAGGCCGGATCAAGGGATCTTCCCGGATCCTCGGGCTGTGGAGCCGGACTGTGTATGCCCTCCACATCCCGGCGCAGTTCCTGCGTCGAAATCATAAAGTAAGACACTTGACTTTGAAAGCACGGATCGGATGAATAAACGTCTGCTTACCCAGCTCCGAGGGTTATTCATGGAGAATCCGTTCAATGGGCTCGTTTGGAGGAAGTCCTCCTTCTCCCCCTTGTACAAGCCGGACAGGATCTTCACCAGATCTGCGGCCATGACGGGTGGCGTCATTCTCCCCGTTGAAATCCCACATGGGGTGGCCCCTATATTGGAGCGGCTGCACCCCTCGCATAATGCACGTGGCCATGACTCCAATCATGGTCAATCCGGAATGAGCCAGCAACCTTATTCGGCCCATCAGATAATGGATGCTCCTGTCATCCTCCTGTTGAGGGCTCCACGGGCGCCAACTCAGGCATTTCTTCAGAGGAGCGTTGCTAAACTCTGGGAGGCCGATCTGAACTGGGTCTGGCAGTGGAGCATCTTCCACATAAAACCATTCCGAGGGCCAGTCTTTGGACGCCTTCTTTGGGGTTCCGGATAGATATCCGGTCCCGGTGATGCGCCATATTTCTGCTCCGCCCACTTGATATATCGACCCCTCATGAGAACGGGGTACGAGGCAAAACAATCTCTTCCACAGCGCAAAATGGGGCTCGATGCCCAGGAACAGCTTGCAAAGAGCTACGAAACCCGCAATGTGCAGAATGGAGGCGGGCGTAAGGTGATGAAGCTGGAGTCCGTAGAACTCCAGAAGCCCCCGGAGAAACGGATGTATGGGATATCCGAGTCCCCCTTATTAGATAAGGGACGAAACACACCCGCTCTCCTTTGGAGGGACTGGGGGTGTTCTCCGCCTGCTTTCCACCTTTGTAGGTGGCCAGCCCGGCTCGAACCGGGACCATAAAGGGCAGAGGAAGGTATCCCTCCGCTTGGAGCGTCACCAGCTCGCTGTGCGGGACTGAGCATCTCCTCCAATCTCCTGGCTGAGGGCTGGGAGTGCGAGAGGAGGAGCCGCGTCGACGGTCCATGATGGAGTGGATATTTGTCAGAAGCGCTCCGATGAGTACTCGCGGAAGGAGGATGGTGTAATTTGGATCTGGATTCTTGCCTCTCTTATAGGCAGCTTATTCGCGCAGCTAGGGGGTAAAATGTAAAAATACCCTGGCCTTTCGCATTCGTACGACACGTGGAAGAGGGCCATTATTGGGCGTGGAAGCCAAGGAGCGCAACATTTATAAGGAAGTCGGACACTATTCGGCAAGCACATGGAATTTGGAGGAGAACCCGCCTTGCAACGCCGAAGACAATGTACGCGCCGGACTCGTCGTCATTGAAGCCTGGTTCGGGGGCTACTGAGGGAGTCCTGGACTAGGGGGTGTCCGGATAGCCGAACTATCATCATCGGCCGGACTCCAAGACTATGAAGATACAAGATTGAAGACTTCGTCCCGTGTCCGGATGGGACTTTCCTTGGCGTGGAAGGCAAGCTTGGCGATACGGATATGTAGATCTCCTACCATTGTAACCGACTCTGTGTAACCCTAGCTCTCTCCGGTGTCTATATAAACCGGAGGGTTTTAGTCCGTAGGACACAAGAACAACAATCATACCATAGGCTAACTTCTAGGGTTTAGCCTCCTTGATCTCGTGGTAGATCCACTCTTGTACTACCCATATCATCAATATCAATCAAGCAGGAGTAGGGTTTTACGTCCATCGAGAGGGCTCGAACCTGGGTAAAAACATCGTGTCCCTTGTCTCCTGTTACCATCCGCCTAGACGCACAGTTCGGGACCCCCTACCCGAGATCCGCCGGTTTTGACACCGACAGGGGGCGTGGTGCCGTGGGTTGGAGAGGGGTCGTGGGAATCGCGAGATGAAACGTGATGGTCGCCGTAGTTGAACTTCCATGGACAAGCTGTCATATCTATGGACACATGCACTGCATACCGATCACTCGAAGGAGTAGCAGAGAAAGCCATATATGCGGATAAATAGTTCCTTATAGTCAAGCGGACCCATGCTACTACTCTGTTCCAAAGACATGCACACCATCGAAATAATCCATCTATATCAATATACACCGAGAGGGAATAATTTTTTTACAAGAGAGGAAATAGTTCATCCATCCATAATGCCCTCATGCTGGGCAGCATTTTCTTCTTCTTCTTGTTCTTCTTCTTGTTGTTGTTGTTCTCATTCTCTGTGGGAGACGGCTTCGCAACAAGCTCTTTGGACCTTGCAGCTATCTCGAAACTCACACGGGCATCGAGGGAAGCATATTTTATCCGCTTGTACGTCAAGGGATAATTCTCCCATCGATACGACCTTAATGCCACCGTCTCGTCACCCTTCTGAAGATTTGTACCGAGCACAAAATTTGCTACGTCGAATAGGGATGGTGTCTGTTTAGCACAATCTTCTACAGGAATTTTGATTCTGGTTTGTAGGTCAGCGATGCTTTTCAAATCAAGGTTGTACGGCTCCAGCTTCTGTTTGTCCCCTTCGATGGCTGCCCCACGGAAGTATACGTCCTCCCGAGACAAGAAATCGTGAAGCTCACCTGGTATGGAGGGCAAGTGTATGATGTGGTACACAAAAACATCATCTTCGAGGCACAGCTGAAGGACGGCGGCATGTTGGATCTTCCCAGGGGCACGCTCCGTGTACTCTGCGTCGAGACCGATGACCCTCGTCTCTACCTTTTTGAGGGAGTTGGATACATTGTTGATCCACTACCGAACAACCCTTGGGTGGACGGTGACGGTGGCAACTATGCGCATCGAGCCTTCGACGAGGACATGTTGGATGCTAAAAACCTGCATCTCGATCTCTTTCGCCATTTGGAACCGCTGGAACAGAGGGCTATGGTTTGGAGAATTAGGATTAGATGGCTAGTCTAACTGAAGTAGTAGATGGTAATTTAAAGAGGTTAAAACAATGTGAACGCAGTGGGGTTTGGATGCAAATGAAGACGAAGGGGAGGTGATGAAGCCGAGGCGAATCGGTTCTCGATGGAAAAGTAAATAGGAGAAGTGGCGTGCAGGCAGTTGATTAGACGGCTAGGTAGACTAAACAAAAAGGCTATGCGGGTAGACTGAGGAGTCGTACCTGTTCGTGTACGTGCCCATCCTTCCTGATAGGTGGGACCTATGCAAACAGATAAAAAAATGTGTCGTAGCTTTTTTTTGAGAACGTGAGTGGGAGACACAACATTCTGTGGTTAAGGAATACTCCCTTCGTTTACGTGAGTATAAGTCACCTTATGAAAATCAGGTTTTCCCAAAACCTTTAGGCGTGGAGCATTAACTTCCTGCTCGATCCCCTCCCAGCCTCCTTAGCCAGCGTTCTCTTCCTCTGCTGCCGTGTTCTACCTTTCCATTTTTCCTCTTCTCAAGTGTGGAACGATATGCATGCCATCCTTGATGCACCAGAACGACCACTGCATGCATCGCGGCAGGGCGTTGATTGGGCATGCTCGAGAATTTGGTTCTGCTCGCAATATGGATGATACCTGAACAATGAAGTGAACAGGCATGCTAGCACGGGAGACCTATTTCCGCTATACAATACTGGAGCACTCATGTTCCTACTAGTAGTAGTAGTAGTAGTACAACTGTGGTACACTTGATGGTCAAAATACTATTCATCTGGTCCTCACAGTGAAGTGACAACACCCTGCGCCTGACACTAGTCCAGGTGAGGCAGCGTGTTTGAGTTACCAAAGTCAGCCTCACCCTGTGCACTGTGCAGTCTGTCACCGCTGTTGTACAGCACGCTGACGCCTCACCTCTTCTCCCTCTCTGCTCCCATAGCTCCACTCCATCTCCATCTCCTTCTCCGTCTCCGTCTCCGTCTTCATCTCACTGTGCCCCCGTGTACCGTCGCCTCACTCGCCTCCCCCAGTACCACTATTCCCTCGCTAGTCGCTCCAGCACCGACATCCTTCTCCCCCGTAAATCAAGCCCCCTTCCAAACTCCACCATGGCCGAACGCGAACCGCGCAGCATCCATATGAGCGGCGATTGGAGCAATCTCCCCAGTGACATCGTTGACCTATGTTGTTCGTGTATGGATATGTTTACCGCCTTGCGGCTGGCTGCATGCTCGAGGGACATGCACACGGCCATCGTTGAAGCGAGGCCTAAGCTTTTCAAGACACCCTGCTTGCTGCTATCTGGTCTTGCGAGATTGGCTCACCATGATACGGAGGCGTGCATGATGCCCCTCGACTTCAATCCGTTCTCCATTAGCCGAAACTTCTTTGCAGGTATGTAGTGTGTCGTCGTACATCATTTCCCTCGACATCGATCCGATCACCATCGCCCGAAACTTCTTGGCAGGTATGTACTGGGTCGGCATGAACTCCCACTGGATGGTTGCCTTCAAAGAAGACGGTAAAAAGTTGATGCTCGTGAACTTCCAGACGTCCCATGAGATTATCCTCCCTCCGTTGGATTATATAGAGTATTACCATCGTGGTCCAAGTCATCTAGATTACTACGTCAGTTGGACGGACCTTGTTTTGCAGAAGATTGTAATCTGCCAAGTGCCCACACGACATGCGAATTACGCAGACTTCAAGCTAATTGCCTTGTTCGACCGCGGACTCGCCTATCTTTACGTCGGTGCCTTCTTTAGCTGGAGACAACTCGGCTCGCAGTGGATCATCGTCAAAGCTGATACAAACTTCTGTGATGCTATTGAACACAATGGCATCATCTACGCGATCGACAAAGCAGATGGCACCACGTATTGCTGGGACGACGCGTGTAAGTTGTTTCCGTCTCATGTTAATGATGATGCCATGATACTGTTTGAACTTTTTGTGATGATTGGCAGAATTTGAGTAGAACTATGGCAATGTATTAGAGACGCCATAAATTAGCTATATTTGGAATGAGTTAATTCATGCGATTGTGACCATGTCATTACAGCCATGTTAGTTTCCTCATTTTCATGATGTAGAAACATGCACCACACTATTTGTTTCATCTAACCATACATTAGGGAAGTAAATGTGCATATGGAGAACTCTACATTTGGAAGTAGTGAAATCCTGCAATGCTTACCATGTGTACATACCTATATTCGCCCTTCAGCAATCAGTAGCTAGAATAATATCCTCACAAATTTTTTGCCCACAGAACACGAGTATATAACAATGCATGGTCTGTTAGTTACCTTGAAGAATTTGTTTGTGAGGACAGAACATGATTACATAACATGCATGACATGGTAGTTTCCTGTGAAGAATCGATTGTGAGATAACATGAGTATAACCATGCATGGCACTTCTATATTTTCGAACCCAGTATACATTTCCCTATATTTTCCTCCCAGTTCCAACAGGGACATATCAATGTTTTTTCTTGCATTATCCTACTCATACTCTGGACAATGCTGATCTTACATTAACAATGCCTGTCCTTTTTGATATGATGCAGTGTCCCTACAGTTACTGCCCTTTGTAATCACACCACCTTTGCCAAAAATAGGGAAGCACAACTGGTTCCTCGCTCGATCAGACGACGGCAAAAGACTGATGATCATTCGGACACATGAGCCGGAAAATTTATATTGCAAAACCCCACTGTATACAAGCACCGTGTAATACGTGAGTATCCGGACAGCGGCTGTTACGTCTATGAGCAGGATACCAGGTTGTTGGGGCCTTTAGGATTTTTTAGTTGGAGGCGGGTAAACAGGCTTGGTTCACACTCTCTGTTTCTCGGACTCAATTATCCGATTAACCAGGAGATCACCGTTGGCAAGGACCTTGATGGCAAAGAGGCTCTGTTTGCTATGGAAAACTGTGTCTACACGGCGAGCCCTAGGAGTTCGGGAGCAAACTCCCCTAATTGTCAACGATACTGCCTGCAGCCAAAAGAAGGTGAGAATGACAAAGGCATCCGGATTAACTTTGATCCTTGGATGTCTCAATTACGATAGGCAGTGATGTGGTTCAAGCCTTGAGGTTGATAGGTAATTGGGTTGTTGCATCGAAAGGGTGGAGTACTGGTGTCTCCGAATCACTGGTCGCTGAAGAGGGGCTGCAAATTATGATGGTGTTGGATCATCTCTTCGAATGACTTTGTTGTCTTTGCTGCTGGTTCTGGATGGGTAATTCTTTCTTTTGTTATGCATATTCCTTGTCATTTGGTCATCCTCGTCTATGTCACTCTTTCTACGTAATAGTTGCTTCTGTTTAGAATGTCATTCTCGTCTGGATCATGAGAGTCTGAGCTCTGCAGATGGCTGCGTTTTGGTGGTGTAGCAAGACTTCTTATGAATTATCATGTCTTTGTTGTTTATGTTAGTAGTAGTCACTAGTCAGTGTTTGAATGTTGTATATATTGTTGTTTAGAACTGTTTATTGTCTCGAACTACTGGTGGGCTAAATGAGGGCATCACCATTCTCTAGTGTTCAGAGTATATCTCCTTTTTTCAAGTTATATGATTTGAGCTCACTGTATTTTCGATGATGTACACTTGTTTGGGCCAGTGAGGTGTCGTTGAATATGGGCCGAGTAGTAACGCAATGCCAAACAGGTCAATTATGAATCTCAGGCCAGGCTCTCAAAAGATCCTGAAAAAAAAGGCCGGGCTCTCCAAAAAAGAAAGAATAAGGACTCTTAGGCCGATATGTGGGCGCCACCAGTGTTTTCGTGTGCTTGCACGCCGAGAGCATATTGGCGCGTGCTCGAAATTCATGCTACCTTTTCATCCCCAGTCTCCCGCCCCTCCCCCACCTCTGGAATCTCGATTCCTACTCCAGTTCCCCCAAATCCCCCTCCTGTACTCCCTGTACTCAAGCGCACTATCATGTCGCCGGTCAACGCGGATCTCCGAACCGGAGATCCTGAGGTCCGTCCTGCCTTCGGTCGCTGCGTGCTGTCGCTCAATAGTGGCATGGCGGTGCTTGACGACCAGTTTGCCAGCAAAGTGCTGATGGTAACCATCAACGGCGACCGGCCTCCCGTCTCGCCGGACGACCTTGTCAAAGCTGTTGGGATTGCGCACGGCATCCAAATAAGTGACTTGCTCATCGAAGTCTGTCCGCCACCGGCTGATTTATTCGTCAGGTTCCGGACAACTTTGACTGCCGTCGTGTGTTCGAATCTTCCCGGCGTTTGTTTTGCGATGGCGCGCTGGTGAGCTTTGATCGGTGGCACCCAGGATGGGGCTCGGTGCCCTCTGAGCTTGAGTTTTTAACAAAGCTTACCTTCCACGGCATGCCTCGACGTGCTTGGAACAACGAGTCCATGAACGAGCTTATCAACGACCTTGGAGATGAGCTCGTAAGTATGTTTGTTCCTCCAGACAGCTGGGCTCTGACGGTTATGGCATGGATGAAGAAGCCATCCACCATACTGAAGGTGATTGGTGTTGACATACCGGTGCAGGAACCGGGGTTGTACTATTCGTCGCCACCAAGGCCGCCGCGGATCATGTTAGGGATGTACCTATATCGAGTGATCGTGCATGTCGAAGAAGTGGTCAATCCATCAATCGAAGTCCTGCCGCCGCCGCTGGTGCCAGGGTCTGTTGACGACGTCCATTACAGGAGTCAACGTCAGACTTTCCCCGTGTTGCTCGGAACGATGGATGGCACAGGGCCTACTCCATCGCGCGGCGGAAGCCACTGCTTTTTGGGAGAAGAGGCAGGGCTGGCTGTGTGGATGTGCTCTAATTTGAGGTAACAACTGAATCTTGTCAGATAGTACTAGTTAAATCCGAGCTATGGGTCTAAAGCACTGATATGCCAGTACAATTGATTGTGACATGTTCTAATTTTGTACCTGAATGTTTTTTAGAAAGGGCTGTACGTCAAGTTAATGTGCTAGCAGAACTTATTGTGTTGTCTGTCTGTTTTCTTTGCACAACATTCAAGATATTTCCACGTCATTCATAAAGACGATGAACCGTTATGTACGACTTTGTTGGTTTGAACCTAGCCCTTCCCGTGGCGATCCACTGCTTCCATCCTGATTGTGCCGCCTGTGTGAAATTTTTGTATGCAAGTTCAGTGTGCTATGATGTTATATATGATTGTGTCAACTATATAAGTTTTTACTGAGCATCAGCAGTGCATATGGCTGAAAGATGTATTTACGAGCATCACCGATGGGTCTCTCTCTCTCTCTCTCACACACACACACAAACACACACGCGCGTGCACATGCACAAGTGGGACCCATTGAATTATTTATTTGCTCGTGACAGCTTTTAATTAGGTTCCACTGCAATCTAATTTTTTTCTTAAGTTATTAATTGAGCTCAGTGACTTCAAAAAGTTGTATAGAAGCCTTATTTGGGCCTTTCCAGCGTCGCTGAATGTGGGCTGAGTAACCATGTTAGGTTGTACTATACTACACATGCCTCTTTTTTCAACATCAGCAATGCAACTGGGCCGACAGTTGTACACAATATCCGGGTCAACTTGTTATCCGCCCCGCTGGGCTGCAAAGTTTCCTAGGAGGTATGCATTAGGCTTAACAAGAAAATGGACTTTAAGAAATAATAAATGGGATGTAATTATAATAACTGGGCAATTACTATGCACCAAACATGTAATTAGTTTGAAAAATATATTATTTTTGGAATTTGGAAATTTTAATTTCATTACTTGTTGCGCGCGCAATATTTCATTGGATTTTAACATAATACAACTTTATTTTGAAATTGTATTTAACCTGACTAGAAATTTCAGATAAAAATATTTCGGATCCCATCAAAATGTGGGAAATTTTTTTAATTCTGTTTTGAGCGGTTGTTTGAAATTATTAATCGTTGTCCTAGCTAGAAGTTGGGATGTACTTTTAACAAACTATAAAAAATGGGTTGTACATTCTTACAAATCGCAAATGGGCTATATGTTCTCTGCCAAATCCGAGTTGTGGGCCTACTAAGTTGACGTGTATCAAGAGCTTTGTCAACTTAGTCAATATAAACGATTCTAGCTGCAGTGATCGTACGATGTCTATCCAATGGCCGTAGTGCTTCTTCAACCTCTGGTCTTCTTGCTCCAGCCGCCCAAAGCAGTGTCGGTCGTGTCGCGTGCTCCTGCCTCCCGTGGCCGGCTGTGATGCCGTGGAGGCCTCACCGCCCCGTACTACTCCCACCGCTGGCCAGGCCATCCCTCTACTCACCCACACCCCCTATTATTCTGCGCCGACAGCAGCATCACACCGCAGCCGAACCAGTGAACCCTCGTACTCCTCTCTGCATGGGCTTGCACTGCTGCGTCTTCCCCGGCTCCGCATCGTCCCCTTCCTAGGCCTCGTCGTCATCCAGACCACCTCCCTGGTGCTCTCAGTGCGGCGTGGTCAACGTGGTCAACGACCGACTTCCATCGGAAGAGTACTGTACGTGGAGAGGCTGACAGCTGGGTCCAGGTGGCCGCAAGGAAGTGCCTCCTTATTACGCGCAAAATAATTATTCCTGCACCTGACAGCAGGGACCCACCGGACGGGCCACCTTATTACGCGAAAAAAACGTTTCCCCCTGACAGCTGGGACCCACCAGATGGGCTAGCGTATTTTGCAAAAAAAACGTTCCCCCCGCTGTCAGCTCGGACCTACCGGAAGTGCCTCCTTATTACGCACAAAAAAATGAATACTCCCCCTGCTAGCTGGGACCCACCATGGTGGGAGGCTGACTTGTGGGCCTACTAAGTTGACTGGGACGGGGGCCCTTGTCAACTTTAGTCAATATGAACGATTCTAGCTCTAGTGACCGTACGATGTCCATCCAACGGCCGTACTGCTTCTTCAACCTGTGGTCTTCTTGCTCCAGCCGCCCAAAGCAGCGCCGGTCGTGCCGCATGCTCCTGCCTCCCGTGGCCGGTTGTGCTGCCACGGAGGCCTCACCGCCCCCTACTATTCCCACCACTGGCCAGGCCCTGCGGTGACGGCAGCCTCACACCGCAGCCGAACCAGTGAACCCTCGTACTCCTCTCCGCACGGGCTTCCACTGCCGCGTCTTCCCCGGCTCCCCGTCGTCCCCTTCCTAGGCCTCGCCATCGTCCACCGCCCTAGAACAACTTCCATCGGACATGGACTGTACATGGAGAGGCAGACAGCTGGGTCCATGGCCGCAGCAAGGAAGTGCCTCCTTATTACGCTGAAAATAATGATTCCTCCACCTGACAGCTGGGACCTACCGGACGAGCCACTGTATTTCGTGGAAAAAATGTTCACCCCTGACTGCTGGGACCCACCAGCTTCATCTTCGCACACAAGTAAGTGCGTCCGGGCAAAAAAACAAAACGATTCGCCCCCCTGACTGCTAGGACCCACCAACTACACCTTCGCACGCAAGGAAGTGCGTCCGGGCAAAAAAAAATAAAAAAAAATGATTCGCCCCCCTGACTGCTGGGACCCACTAGCTACATATTCGCAGGCAAGGAAGTGCCTGACAGTCGGGACCCACCTGGTCGAAGCGTACGTAGCATTGTCATCCTGGTCGCGAACGTGTATGTACATACTGGTCAATGTAGAGGCGCGCACGTGTTGTAGTAGAGGCGTGCACGTGTCGTAGTAGAGGCGCGCACATAGCATGTACACGTACGTACAGCGGCCAGGGTGCAAGAAAGAAAATACGGCCATGTATGTGTACATACGGGCGGGGTCTCGAACGCCTACTCGCGCATACGTACATGGCTGGGTCGGAACGGAGAAACAACGTCGTCATCGTGTTCATGGGGAGCCAACTGGCTGGGTCGGAACGGAATGCGTGGTCGTGTTCATCGGGAGGGCTTGGACGGAACGGGCGATGGAAACGAGGCTTGGCATACCGCACAACGGAGGAAACGGCCTTGTGTTCGACCGGCCACGTTCGAAACGGGATCCTGTTCATCGGGAGGGGTCTGGCATACCGCAAAACAGAGGAAACAGACCTCCTACGGTCGAAACGGGGGTCCTATTGATCGGGAGGGGTGTGGCATACCGCAAAACGGACGAAACGAACCTCCTACGGTCGAAACGGGGGTCCTGTTGATCGGGAGGGGTGTGGCGTACCGTAAAACAGACGAAACGGACTTGTGTTGGAGCGCTACGGTCGAAACGGGGGGGAGGGGTGTGGCGTACCGCAAAACGGGACTCCACGGGATACAGTTCATCTCCACCGTCGACCTCCTCCAGCCTCCACGGGCTCCTGTTCATCCAGCCTCCACAGTGCGCTACTCCACCGGCTACTGTTCAACCACCCCTCCACCGTCTACTGTTCATCCAGCCCTCCACCGTCTACTGTTCATCCAGCCCTCCACACCACGGGGTCCTGTTCAACCTCCCCTCCACGGCCACCCCTCCATCGTCTATTGTTCATCCAGCCCTCCACACCACGAGGTCCTGTTCATCCAGAGGCGACGCCACCGCTCACTGTTCATCCAACCCCCCCCCCCCCACACACACACAATGCTCACTGTTCATCCAACTGATCGGCTTCAGTTAGAAGCAGTAGCGAAGGAATCGCTCCATCGGGTTCAGTTAACACCCATCGATCGATCGCTCGGGTTCAGTAACGCGTAGCTTGCAGTGCAATCGCTCGGGTTCAGTTAGAGCCCAACGCCTCGCTCGGGTTTAGTTAGAGCCAACGCCTCGCACACACGCGTGTACCTGTACGAGAGAAACGCACATCGCTCTCCCACCGTAACCGGCAACTCCCCGAAATTTTCCTCCCCCTCGCTTCTCCCACAGTTTTTCCGTCATGGACGGCCCAAAGAATGTCATGCAGCTGCGTCTCCGGCCCGCCCAGGACGAAAAGCCCATCTTCTGTCATGATTTTTTGTCACAGAAGTAGGAGCCCACCACATCTATGATGATACCGGATTTTGTCACAATTATCGTCATAGAAGTGTCATATGTATGACAGAAAAAAAATTCGTTCGGCCCAAAATGTCACGGATGTGTCTTTTTTTGTAGTGATAAGTGAAGCACATAGAGTATTCTAATAAATTCCAAATAATGTGGGTTTCTGCAAAAAGGTGTGTACTGCAAGGATGATTGTGGTAATCTAAAAAGCAAAGACTAATATCATACAAGACGCTCCAAGCAAAACACATATCATGTGGCGAATAGAACTATAGCTCCAAGTAAAGTTACCGATAGACGAAGACGAAAGAGGGGATCCCTTCCGGGGCATCCCCAAGCTTAGGCTTTTGGTTAACCTTGAATATATTGGGGTGCCATGGGCATCCCCAAGCTTAGGCTCTTGCCACCCCTTATTCCATAGTCCATCAAATCTTTACTCAAAACTTGAAAACTTCACAACACAAAACTCAACAGGAAATCTCATAAGCTCCATTAGTGCAAGAAAGAAAAACTACCACATAAGGTACTGTAATGAAATCATTCTTTATTTATATTGGTGTTAAACCTACTGTATTCCAACTTTTCTATGGTTCATACCCCCCGATACTAGCCATAGATGCATCAAAATAAGCAAACAACACACGAAAAACAGAATCTGTCAAAAGCAGAATAGTCTGTAGAAATCTGTAACTTTCGAATACTTTTGGAACTCTAAATATCCTACCAAAATAGGAAGTCCTGGGAAATTTGTCTATTGATCTACTGCAAAAATAATCAATGCAAAATCACGTTTCGGTGATTTACTTAAATTATTTTCGTGTGCGCATAAGTTTCTGTTTTTCAGCAGAATCAAATTAACTATCACCGTAGGTTATCCTATAGGTTCTACTTGGCACAAACACTAATTAAAACATGAAAACACATCTAAACAGAAGCTAGATGAAATATTTATTACTAAACAGAAGCAAAAAGTAAGGAACAAAAATAAAATTGGGTTGCCTCCCAACTAGCGCAATCGTTTAACGCCCCTAGCTAGGCATAAAAGCGAGAATAGATCTAAGTAGTGCCATCTTTCGCATTCAATTCATAAGTGGCACGCATGATAGATTCATAAGGTAATTTAACTTTCTTTCTTGGAAAGTGTTCCATGCCTTTCTTAATGGAAATTGGAATCTAATATTCCCTTCCTTTATATCAATAATTGCACCAATCGTTCTAAGGAAAGGTCTACCAAGAATAATAGGACATGAAAGATTGAAATCTATATCAAGAACGATAAAATCTATGGGCACATAATTCGTATTTGCAACAATAAGAACATCATTGATCCTTCCCATAGGTTTCTTAATGGTGGAATCCGCAAAGTGCAAGTTTAAAGAGCAATCATCAAAATCATGGAAACCTAGCACATCACATAAAGTTTTCGGAATCGTGGAAACACTAGCACCCAAATCACACAAAGCATAGCACTCATGATCTTTAATTTTAAATTTTATAGTAGGTTCCCACTCATCATAAAGTTTTGTAGGTATAGAAACTTCCAACTCAAGTTTTTCCTCATAAGATTGCATCAAGGCATCAACAATATGTTTGGTAAAAGCTTTATTTTAACTATAAGCATGAGGAGAATTCAACACAGATTGCAACAAGGAAATACAATCTATTAAAGAACAATTATCATAATTAAATTCCTTGAAATCCATAATAGTGGGTTCAATGCTAGGTAAAGTTTTGACCTCTCCAATCCCACTTTTACCAATTTTAGCATCAAGATCTAAAAACTCCGAATTATTGGGACGCCTTTTAACTAAAGTTGACTCATCTCCAGTCCCATCATTATCAAGATTCATATTGCAAAAAAAAGATTTAATAGGGGATACATCAATAACTTTTAAATCTTCATCATTATTTTCCCCTAACCCTTCTGGTTTGGCAGCCATCTTATTGACCAAGGTGGCTTGCTTATCAGAAATTTGGGCTATTGATTTTTCAAGACGAGCAATCTGAGAATTCAAACCATAAAATTCTTTAGACATATCATCAAGCTCTTTATTCATGTTTTCCATAAAGCTTTTTTGTTCTTTAAGCTCTTTTCCAAAGAAACTATTATGCTCAAATTGCAAAGTCATAAAGCTTCTAATGTTTAATTCAATCTCTTCCAACAATCTAAGATGAAGGTCGGTGTTCTTAGGCAAAGCCATCAGGGCAAATAGGCACACAAGAGGAAGCAAAAGAGAGAGGAGATTGGGAAAGTGTCGGATATTGGGTTCCGGCAAACCCTTAAGGTTCGAACTCTGGGGTGCGCACGAAGATCTCTCCCGTACCGATCTACGTCCGATCGCCTTGTGAGATCTAAGATGAAAACGATGAACAACACAAGGGACACAAGATTTATACTGGTTCGGGCCGCCGTTGTGGTATAATACCTACTCCAGTGTGTGGTGTCGTGGATTCCTCAAGGGCTAATGATGAACAGTACAAGGGAAGAACAGCCTCGCGAGAGGTGTTCTTGGGCTGGTGCGATGAACTGCTTGGGTGGGTTTGATCGCCTCTCTCTCTCTAATGGGCACTCGATCTGTCCTCCCTTTCCTTGGTGGTGGCTAGTCCTATTTATAGAGGCCCTGGTCCTCTTCCCAAATATTGAGCGGGAAGGGCGCCAACAACAACCATTTTGAAGGGGAACATCTAGTACAAGTTATCCTGACTAAAGTTGGTCTTCGGCTGCCAAAAGCACTGGTGATGACGCTGTCCTGGGCTCCACAGTAACCTCCATCATGCCGCTCCGCTGGTCTTGGCCTCATTGCACTGGAATGGCAACCTTTACCTGATGCCTCAGTACTCCACGTCTGTGCTTGCCCCGTTTGCACCAAAGAGGAAACAAGGACACTGCGCAGGCCGGCGCCTGCCTGGCGCCCGCCTGGCCCCAATCGTCATGGCTTGCGTCACGAGCACCTCGCGAGGTACCCTGCCTTGATCTCTCCGCCTCCTCGCGAGCCTGCTTGGCGAGGCCATTCCTGACGAAGCTTTGCGTCGTCCGCCCCGCGAGGCTTGGCCCCTCGCGAGGGTCTTGAGTCTTGTGCTGATGAAGATGGGACATACCAGGCCACCACCCGAGCCACGCCGCAGACCGCAGGCAGGCAAGTCTGGGGACCCCCATTCCCAGAACGCCGACAATAGCCCCCGGGCCCAAGGCGCGCTCGGACTTGGCTTAGCGGAGAAGCGAAGGGGCAAGTGCGGAGCGCCGCGGGCCCCATCAGCCTGCGGCCTTAGGCGTCGTGTGGCGGTTGATTGGACGTCGGTGTCTCCGCTCCCCCATGCTGCCTCGGCAACTGCTCGACTTGACAAGTCCCTGCATGCTGAAATGGGTCATGATTACCTGTGATCGTGGAGGCCGACGGTTGGCTTCCTTCCGGTTATAAATGCGGGAGGGCGCAAGCCTCCGTTGTTCATCTCCCTCCTTGCTTCCTTCTTTCTCCCCATCCCAGTTACTCGCCATCTCCCATGGTGCCACCGAAGAGGTTCTCGGCCGCAGAGAAGGGAAAGGCTCGTCGGGAAGAGCCTGACTCTCCCCTCCCAGGCGCGGCCGAGGTCGTCCACGCAAGCATCCCGTGGCCCCCGCAAGGGCTCCCCGCGGTCGCAGCGGCGATCCCCTACGTGGTGATGGGCGCCTGGTTGTCGAGGGGAGGCGCTCCGTGGCTGCGCAGCCTCCTAGGCCATGCTTCCATTCGGCGGAGGTGCTGCCGGAGTTCGTCGTGTGGTCGGCGGACCCGACCAACACCTGGCTCCAGCTTACTCGCTTCTTTGCAAGCGAACTTCCGACCAGCGCTCCGGGCGGCCTCTGGCTTCAAGCGAACGGTTGCTGCAGCAGGGCCTCCTGGGCTTCGTTGGAGGTCTCCGTCACCGGGAATGTGGCCCTGACCCGCGGCTGGCAAACGTTTGCCCGCGCGCGTGGCCTGAGCCAGCGGTGCACCCTGCACTTCAAGTTCGATGGCGACGCCACCCTCTACGTGAGGGTGTTCGGAGAAGACGGTCGCCACGCTGGGTGCTGCCCCGAAGGCGATGATCGGGATGAAGATGACAGTAGGTGCATGGTCGGCGGCGTCCGCGGCTCGCCAAGCTTCGGCGGCTCTCCTTTGGACAACAGCTCCTCCAGCGGCGGCCGCGACCAGCCCCCGCGCTGTCATGCTCGCCTTGAGGGAGGTAGCGGGTCAGTCCGCCGTCGCGCCTCGGTGAAGCGCGAGGAGGAGTCCGACTGAGCTCCGGAGGCAGTACGAGCCCTCACCGCGAGTTGGTGCCAAGCAGGCCGTGCCTATTTTGTTTTTCTCCCTTCCCTGCGCAAAGAGAAAGTAATGTAGGGCCCCGTGGGGGCGTGCTAGACTGTTGCTATTAGTTATCATGCTGTTTCCACTATTTCTGTGTTGTGTTTTGGTGCTGCATGCCCGCGTGAAGGAATTAGTTAGCTCGAGGGAACTTGTCGCAGTCCTCACTTCTCGAGGTTGAGGCCTCGCTGTGCTTCATGTCCTGCAAGGATTAAGCAGGAGTGGTAACTTTCGGTCTCGGTCGCGGAGGCGACCGACTCAGGTCCTGTATTCGTGTCGCGAAGCCCCTGGGGCACAGACTGGGAGGGGTGCTCCCGTAGTGGACTTGGATAGGAAAACCTCACATGACTGGGGCAGAAAACACTCGCGAGGGCGCCCGCGTAGCCCCCTTGCGAGACTTGCGCGAGAGAAAATGAGGTAAGTAGGCGAAAAAGAGAGAGAGTCACAAGCCAAGGACGGCAACAATTCCAATAAAACTTCAAATAGGGACGAACAAGCCAACTGCAGAAAGCAAATGAAAAAGCCGCGTCCGGCACCTAATCTAGACTTCGACGTCTTCTCACCAGCGCGGAGCTAAGTGCTGCCACTGGGCGTGGGCGGGAGCCCCCGAGGCCCGAGGGTGGCTCTCCGGAGACTCCGGGGCTTGTACAGCCCCAACTCATTATTACGTGAGAGTGTCATGGGCGGCGAGCTTCACAGGCATCGGCCTTCTTCACAGGCTCCGGGCCTTTCTCTGGGAAATGAGCTTCACAGGCATTGGCCTTCTTCACAGGCACCAGGCCTTTTTTGGTTCGTCTAGCTTCAGAAGCGCCGGGCCTTCTTTACAGGCTCTGGGCCTTTCTTCAAGGGTAGAATTTCCGGAGGTGCTGGATGTTCCACGCGTTCGGAATGGGCACCCCCTCCTGAGTCTCCAAGCATTCGGCGCCAGGCCTAGAGACATGAACAATCTTGAACGGGCCCTCCCACATGGGCGAGAGCTTATGCAGCCCCTCCCTGGAGAGCACCCGTTTGAGCACGAGGTCACCTACCTCAAGGGTCCTGGGGAGGATGTTGCGGCAATGGTACCGCCGCAGTGCTTGCTGGTATCTCGCAGCCTGAAGCGCAGCCTCCCGATGGCGTTCCTCCCCAAGCACGAGGTCCACCCCTCGCATGGCGTCCTGCTGTGCTTCGTCGAAAGCTAGGACCCGCGCGGAGCGATGCCTGACCTCGTGAGGAAGGACCGCCTCAGCACCATAGACGGGGAAGAACGGGGTTTCGCCGGTTGACTTGGTAGCGGTAGTACAGATGGACCATAGCACGGACTGAAGCTCGTCGTGCCAGCCCTTGCCGCAGGCCTCCAGCTTCTTCTTGAAGGTTCTAGTTTTGAGGCCTTCCAGGACCTCCGCGTTGGCGCGCTCAGCTTGGCCGTTGCTCCGAGGGTGTGCCACCGAAGCGTAGCATATCTGCATTCCAAGGTTAGCACAATATGTTTTGAAGAGATTGCTGGTGAACTGCGAACCATTGTCGGTGATGATGCGATTGGGTACCCCAAGCCTGCTCACAAGGCCCTTGATGAACTTGACTGCTGAGCAAGCCGGGATGGTGCGGATAACTTCCACTTCTGCCAACTTGGTGAATTTGTCAATGGCGACATAAAGGTAGCGGCAGCCCCCTGGCACCCGAAGAAATGGGCCAAGGATGTCCAGTCCCCAAACAACGAACGGCCACGAGAGGGGAATGGTCTGATGGCCCTGAGCTGGCTGGTGAATCTGCTTGGCATGGAATTGACAGGCTTCACAAGCCTTCACCAGCTCGATTGTGTCGCTGAGTGCTGTTGGCCAATAGAAACCGCTGCGAAACGCCTTGCCGACGAATGTGCGTGAAGACGAATGGTGCCCGCAGTCTCCATCGTGAATGTCAGTCAGTAGCTCTTGACCTTTCTCCCTGGAGATGCAACGTAGGGTAACGTCATTCGGTCGCTTCCGGTAGAGCTCTCCGTCTTGGATGTAGTAGGTTGTGGCCTGCCTCGCCATGCGTTCCGCGTCCTCCTCCTTTTCCGGCAGGATCCCTTGCACCAAGTAATCCTTGAACTCCGTGGTCCAACATCCCTCCTGAGGCTCCAGCGCTAGGAGCAGGCGTCCCCCTGAGGTTGGGCCACAGGCTAGGGCTCCCGAGGCAGGCGGTTAAGGGAGCTCCTCCTGAGGCTGTGTTGTGCTTGATAGTGATGGTGCCGCTGAAGGTTTAAAGAGCCGCTCTTCGAAGATGCCAGGCTCCTGGGGTAACCGCCTGGATGCTCTTTTAGCGATGTCATCAGCCTCCTGATTGGTGCCGCGAGGCACATGCTGCAACTCCAGCCCCCAAAACTATTTCTCCATCCTGCAGACCTCCGTGAGATATGCTTCCATGTGTTCGTCCTTCAGCTTGTATACCTTGTTGGAGAAGTTGATGAGGAGTTGTGAATCGCCCTTGATGGTGAGGCGCTTTACCCCCAACGTGACTGCAGCTTTCAAGCCTGCTATCAGGCCCTCGTATTCTGCTATGTTGTTGGAGACCTTTTCTCCATGCTGGAAGCAAAGCTAAACGGCATAGTAGAGCTTGTCCTGAGTAGGAGATATGAGCACTGCACCAGCCCCCGCGCCATGTCGGGAGAACGCCCCGTCGAAGTACATGACCCAGCCATCCGGTGCTTCGCTTCCCGGGGAGAGCGACCGGTCCTCGCCCGCTTTGAGCCCCGGTGCCCTCTGCCCATTCTGCCACGAAATCTACTAGCGCGGCTCCTTTGATGACTCTGGTCGTGCTGAATTCTAGCTGAAATGCTTGCAACTCGATGTTCCATTCAGCGACTCTTCCAGCTGAGTTGGGGCTCCTGAGTACCCTTTCCAAGGGGTATGCTGAGACGACCTTGATGGGATGGCCTTGGAAGTAGTGTCGCAGCTTGCGTGAAGCCACTAACAGCGCAAGGAGGAGTTTTTGGGGCATGGGGTACCGCGCCCTCACGTCTCGTAGCAACGTGCTGACGAAGTACACAGGGTGCTCGACGAGGCTGAGGGTGCTGGCGCAGCCCGCGTCTTCCGGAGGCTGCGGCGCCTCCTGATACGACTGAGCCCCCAACGCTTGGTCGCCTGGCGAGGCCCCCTCCGTTCCGGGTGCGTCCCCCTGCTGAGGTTGATCCTTATCTGCTGCGGTCGTGGTCGCCGCGAGGCTTTCTTCGCTTTGTTCTGCTTCGGCTGTGGCGGCGGCTGGCACGGCCTTGGCCCGGTGCTCCTCTCTAACCGCCACCAGGGCAGCGCTGGCGGAGTAGGGGGTGGCTGCAAGGTAAAGCACCAAGGGCTCCCGAGGGCGCGGAGCTACCATCACTGGAGGGCTGGTAAGGTACTTCTTGAGATCTTGGAATGCCTTGTCGGCCTTTTCAGTCCATTCAAGTGGGCCCTTTTTCTTCATCATCTAGAAGAAGGGCAGTGCCTGCTCCCCTAGCTTGGAGATGAAGCGTCCCAACGCGGTTACACGCCCGGTGAGCTTCTGCATTTCTCTGAGGGTCCTCGACGGACTCATGTCTTCGACTGCTTTGACCTTCTCTGGGTTAGCCTCGATGCCCCTCTGGGACACGAGGAAGCTAAGGAGCTTGCCCGAGGGGACTCCGAATATGCACTTCTCCGGATTGAGCCGCAGATCCACTTCACGGAGGCTCGCGAAGGTTTCTCCCAGGTCCTGTATCAGGGTTTTTGCCTCCCGATACTTCACCACAATGTCATCGGCATAAGCTTTAGTGTTTCTCCGGAGCTGCTGGCCCAAGGCGATGTGCATCAGCCGCTGAAAGGTCGCGCCTGCGTTGCGCAACCCAAATGGCATGCAGGTATAGCAGTACACTCCACACGGGGTCAGGAAGGCCGTCTTCTCCACGTCTTCTACCGCCATCTTGATCTGGTGATAGCCTGAGAGGGCATCCAGGAAGCACAATAGGTCACACTCGGCGGTAGAGTCGACGATCTGGTCGATCGAGGGAGTGGGAATGGATCCTGTGGGCAAGCCTTGTTGAGGTTTGTGAACTTGACACACATGCGTTCCTTTCCTCCCTTTTTCGGCACAACAACAGGGTTGGCCAGCCAATCCGGATAGCAGACCTCGCGAATGACGCCCTCAGCCTCTAATTTGCGGGTTTCTTGGATGATGAAGGCCTACTTCTCAGTGGACTGTCGCCTTGCCTTCTGCTTCACAGGGCGCATGTTAGGGCACACATTGAGATGATGCTCAATCACATCTCTTGGGACCCCTGCCAGTTGATCAGGTTCCCACGCAAACACCTCCTTGTTTGCACGCAGGAACTTCACCAAGGCCTCCTCCTGCTCAGGGTCGAGGTTGGCGCCTATGGTGAAGGTGGCGTTAGTGGATCCATCCTCGTCGACCGGTACCTGCTTGGTCTCTGCCTTGTCTTGGGTGAATAGTTGCTTCTTCTTAGTCGGCGCAGCCCCCTTGGGCTCGAGGGCATCTGTGTTGGCGGGTTGCGCCATCGCCGCCATCTTGAAAGCAAGCTTGAGCGCCTGCAGCACATCCCTCGTGTCTCCAGGCACGGTAAGGACGCCGCTGCTCCCGGGCATCTTCATGAGGTTGTACGGCGGGTGAGTCGCTGCCATGAACTGGGCCAAGGCTGGGTAGCCGAGGATGGCGTTGTACGGGAGGCCGATGGGGGTGATGTCGAAGTTGATCAGCTCCGTGCAGAAGTTGTCGTGGGTGCCGAAGGTCACTGGGAGGCGGATCTGTCCCAGGGAGCCGGTGGAACCGCCCCCGACGCCCGAGAAGGGCCTGCTGGGTTGAAGCCGCCCTAGCGGCACGTGGAGGAGGCTGAAGGCCTCCACCGAGAGCACGTTGAGGCCGGCACCACCGTCGATGAGGGTCCTGGTGACGGCCACTTGGCAGATGGTGGGGGTGCATAGCATCGGGAGTGCGCCCGAACAGGCGGTGTTGGAGGGGTGATCATCCGAGCTGAAGGTCAAATCGGCCTTGGGTGCCACCCAGCCCGGGGGGGGTTTCACGGCGCTTGAGGACGGCACCGATCTGGCGGACGAATGGCTTGATGTGGCGGCTCAAAGGTGGTGCCTGCGATCCGCCCAGGATGGCTGCGACGACTGGGGGTGCCAGCGCAGCATGATGGGCAAGGAAGAGGTTGCGCAACTCCTCACAGGAGGCCACAGAAGCCGCCGGCAGGTGGAGCAGCCACATGCGCGGGACGCCGGTGAGGGCCTTGGGCAGCCAGTTTGCCATGACCTTGTCGTAGCCTCCGGCCTTGAGGACGGCTTCTTCATATGCCAGCAAGAAGGCCAGCGGGTCGGCCGCCCCATCATAGCACGGTGGCATGTCCAGCTTGAACTTGTTCGGCCACTGCACCTATCACAAGGCGGGGGCCAGGGCTCGGAGTCCCCTGGTTTCCGCGCCGGTGTCAACAGCCGGAGCGGGCAGTGCATTGGCTGCCATGAGGGCAGAGCGTGGTGCCAATGGGGAACGGGTCTACGGAAGGGAGAGCTCCGACGCACCCCTACCTGGCGCGCCAAATGTCGGATGTTAGGTTCCGGCAGACCCTTAAGGTTCAAACTCTGGGGTGCGCACAAAGATCTCTCCCCTACCGATCTATCTCCAATCGCCTCGTGAGATCTAAGCTGAAAACGATGAACAACACAAGGGACACAAGATTTATACAGTTCGGGCCACCGTTGTGGTGTAATACCCTACTCCAGTGTGTGGCGTGGTGGATTGCCTCAGGGGCTGATGATGAACAGTACAGGGGAAGAACAGCCTCGCGAGAGGTGTTCTTGGGCTAGTGCGATGAACTGCTTGGGTGAGTTCGATCGCCTCTCCCTCTCTAATGGGCACTCGATCTGTCCTCCCTTTCCTTGGTGGTGGCTAGTCCTATTTATAGAGGCCTTGGTCCTCTTCCCAAATATTGAGCGGGAAGGGCACCAAAAACGGCCATTTTGAAGGGGAGCATCTAGTACAAGTTATCCTGACTAAAGTTGATCTTTGGCTGCCAAAAGCACTCGTGATGACGCCGTCCTGGGCTCCACGGTGACCTCCATCCTGCCGCTCCGCTAGTCTTGGCCTCGTTGCATTGGAATGGCAACCTTTGCCTGATGCCTCGGTACTCCACGTCTGTGCTTGCCCCCTTTGCACCAAAGAGGAAACAAGGACACTGCGCAGGCCGGCGCCCGCCTGGCGCCTGCCTGGCCCCGATCATCATGGCTTGCGTCACGAGCACCTCGCGAGGTACCCTGCCTTGATCTCTCTGCCTCCTCGCGAGCCTGCCTGGCAAGGCCATTCCTGAGGGAGCTTTGCGTCGTCCGCCCCCCGAGGCTTGGCCCCTCGCGAGGGTCTTGAGTCTTGTGCTGATGAAGATGGGTCATACCAGGCCACCACGCAAGCCATGCTGCAGGCAGGCAAGTCTTGGGACCCCGTTCCCAGAACACAGACAGAAAGCAAGGGTGGATAAAATGGCAAGGGTGAAGTGGGGGAGAGGAAAACGAGAGGCAAATAGCAAATAATGTAATGCGAGGGAGATGAGTTTGTGATGGGTACTTGGTATGTCTTGACTTGAGCGAAGACCTCCCCAGGAACAGTGCTAGAAATCCTTCTTGCTACGTCTTGAGCACGGCGTTGGTTTTCCCTTGAAGAGGAAAGGGTGATGCAGCAAAGTACCGTAAGTATTTCCCTCAGTTTTTGAGAACCAAGGTATCAATCCAGTAGGAGGCTCCTCAAAAGTCCCATGCACCTACACAAACAAACAAGAACCTCGCAACCAACGTGATAAAGGGGTTGTCAATCCCTTGATGGTAACTTGCGAAAGTGAGATCTGATAGAGATAATAAGATAAGATAAATATTTTTGGTATTTTTATGATATAGATTGGAAAGTAAAAGATGCAAATAAAAGTAGATGGAAAACTTATATGATAAAAGATAGACCCGGGGGCCATAGGTTTCACTAGTGGCTTCGCTCAAGATAGCATAAGTGTTACAATGGGTGAACAAATTACTGTCAAGCAATTGATAGAAAAGTGCATAGTTATGAGAATATCTAGGCATGATCATGTATATAGGCATCACATCCGTAACAAGTAGATCGAAACAATTTTGCATCTACTACTATTACTCCACAAATCGACCGACTCCTGCCTGCATCTAGTGTATTAAGTTCATAAGAACAGAGTAACGCATTAAGAAAGATGACATGATGTAGAGGGATAAACTCATGCAATATGATATAAACCCCATCTTTTTATCCTCGACGGCAACAATACAATACGTGCCTTGTTGCCCCTGCTTTACTGGAAAATGACACCGCAAGACTGAACCCAAAGCAAAGCACTTCTCCCATTGCAAGAAAGATAAATCTAGTAGGCCAAACTAAACTGATAATTCGAAGAGACTTGCAAAGATAACCAATGATACATAAAAGAATTCATAGGAAATTCAAATAGTTCTCATAGATAAACTTGATCATAAACCCACAATTCATCGGATCTCGACAAACACACCGCAAAAAGAGTTACATCGAATAGATCTCCAAGAAGATCGAGGAGAACTTTGTATTGAGATTCAAAGAGAGAGAAGAAGCCATCTAGCTAATAACTATGGACCCGAAGGTCTGTGGTAACTACTCACAACTCATCGGAGAGGCCTTGGAGATGATGTAGAGGCCCTCCATGGTCGATTCCCCCTCCGTTGGAGCACCGACGAAGGCTCCAAGATGGGATCTCGCGGATATAGAAGGTTGCGGCCGTGGAATTAGGTTTTCATGGTGCTCCTGGATGTTTTCATGGTACGGGAGTATTATAGGCGAAGAAAGTATGTCGATGGAGCAACAAGGGGCCCACAAGGGTGGGGGCGCGCCCACCCCCTTAGGGTGCGCCGGGCACCCTCGTGGACGCCTTGTTTGCAGCTTGACGTCCACTCCAAGTCTCCTGGATTGCGTTTGTTCTGAAAAGATCGCTCCCGAACGTTTCATTCTGTTTGGACTCCGTTTGATATTCCTTTTCTTCGAAACACTGAAATAGGCAAAAAAACAGCAATTCAGGCTGGGCCTCCGGTTAGTAGGTTAGTCCCAAAAATGATATAAAAGTGTAAAGTAAAGCCCATAAACATCCAAAATGGGTAATAGAATAGCATGGAACAATCAAAAACTGTAGATACGTTGGAGACGTATCAGGCGTCACATAAGCCAGCTCCAAAGAAAATGGGTTTTCTATTTCTTAGTCCTGAAGATATGCAAGAGACAAAGAAATCTATGAAAGAAAAGGCATTAAAGCTGAAGATGTTAAGAATTTACCACCTATAGAAGAAATACATGGTCTTGATAACCCGACACAGGTAGTAAAGGTAAATTCTCTCTATAGATTTGATGAAGGTGATATTCCTCATAATAAGTCTGCTAGTCAATGCTTGGATGAGTTTGACAACTTTATTGTAAAACAAGAGAACTCCAATGCTTATGTTGGTAGACAATTGAAACGTAATGCTTATATGGTTGAACACTTGAGTGATTATATGTCTAGAGTTAAAAGTGATCTTAAGCTTATTAGTGAACATGCTTCCGTGGTCATGACTCAAGTAGAACAAGTACTTAAGGCACAAGATGACTTGCTCAATGAGTTGAATAAGAAAAATGATAATGTTGTTAGAGCTATGACTAGAGGTGGTAAAATGACCCAGGAACTTTGTATCCTGAGGGCCATCCTAAGAGAGCTGAGCAAGACTCTAAGAATTAATACTAATACACCTAGTCCTTCTAATAAAAAGAAAAAGAATAATGATAGGACTTTGCATGCTTCTAGTGAACCTACTATGCACACACCTTAGAATCCCAATGATATTTCTATTTCTGATGCTGAAACACAATCTGGTGATGAACATGAACCTAGTGATAATGTTAATAATGATGATGTTCATGTTGACGCTCAACCTAGTAATGATAATGATGTAGAAGTTGAACCTGTTGTTGATCTTGATAACCCAAAACCAAAGAATCAACATTATGAAAAGAGAGACTTCGTGCTAGGAAGCATGGTAAAGAAAGAGAACCATGGGATCATAAACCCATGCCTTTTCCTCCTAAGTCATCCAAGAAAAAGGATGATGAGGATTTTGAGTACTTCGCTGAAATGATTAGACCTATCTTTTTGCGTATGCGCTTGACTGATATGCTTAAAATGCATCCTTATGCTAAGTATATGGAAGATATTGTTACAAATGAAAGAAAGATACCGGAAGCTGAAATTTCCACCATGCTTGCTAATTATACTTTTAAGGGTGGAATAGCAAAGAAACTTGGAGATCTAGGAGTACCAACTATACCATGCTCCATTAAAGGAAACTATGTTAAAACTGCTTTATGTGATCTTGGAGCCGGTGTTAGTGTTATGCCTTTCTCTTTATATCATAGATTTGATTTGAATAAGTTGACACCTATTGAAATCTCTTTGCAAATGGCTGACAAATCAACTGCTATACCCATCGGTATTTGTGGGGATGTGCCTATTGTGGTTGCAAACGTTACTATTTTAAAGAACTTTGTTATTCTTGATATTCCCGAGGACGACAGTATGTCGATCATCCTTGGTAAACCCTTTGTGAATACTGCAGGGGCTGTTATTGATTGCAACAAAGGCAATGTCACTTTTCATGTTAATGGTAATGAGCATATACTACACTTTTCGAAGAAACAACCTCAAGTTCATAGTATCAACTCTATTGGAAAAATTTCAACTGTTACTATTTGAGGTTTTGAATTCCCTCTTCCTTCTGCCAAAAAGAAATAGGATATTATTATTGTTGGGGACATATATATCCCCCTTGAGGTAACCTAGTGTTATTTGAAAAATCTCTGGTTTCATGTTATTCGGAAGAAGTTTGTTAACAAGTCTTATCAACCTTGTTAGTGGATTCCTTTTGATGAGCATAATATGGATGAAGTTATAAAGCACAACCTTCTGTACCCTCCTTTTACTCTCTGTTATTTAGATTAAATAAAGTAAAAATAGTATTTTCTGTCTGTTTTCTGAATTATCCATGCAATAAAAAAATACCCTGAAAATAGAAGTTCTCCAAATGCCCTGAATATTTAGTATGACTTTTTATAGAATATTTGAGAATTTCTGGCACTTAGAACACACAAGGGGGCCACACCAGCTAGCCACAAGGGTGGAGGGCGCGCCCTACCCCCTGGGCGCGCCCCTGCCTCATGGGTCCCACGTGGCCCCCCTCCACTTATTACAGCACCCACACACTTTGTATTTCTCCAGAAAAAATCATCTCGTAGCTCAAACTCGTGTTCTTGCTGGTTTTGCTGCCATTTTCGATCTCCTTGCTCAAAGCTCCATTCACAAAACTGCTTTGGGGGATTGTTCTTCGATATGTGACTCCTCCAATGGTCCAATTAGTTTTTGTTCTAGTGCTTTATTTATTGCAAATTTTTGCTACTGAGGTGACCCTGTTCTTGAGCTTGCATGTCAAATTTATATGGTCCAAAGTAGTTTTAATGCATGATATAGCCTCTAGGCACTTGTGGGGGTAGTTGCTATCAACCTTGTTGAGTTTGGTTCACTTTTATTTTGAGTCACTAAAATTTTTAGAAAAATTTCAAAGGAAGAAAAATGTTTAGGGAAATGTACCAAGGTGGTTCTTCGAGGAAGCAAACACTGAGGCTCGTGATACGCGAGCCGGACCTCAAACCACGAAGGGAAGCTCAAGTGCGGCCTTGTGAATGGTCGTCAGATGAATTTATGGTCCAAACAGGCTTCAAGGATGAATTTGATGCATATGTGCGTAATGCTGATCTTGAGGACTTCGTATCAGATAAGTGTCGGCAATATTATTACCTTACTGATTCCTTTGTGCAGAGGTTTGAATTTTCATCTAAGCACAATACTCACACTGTTGTATTTGACCTCTATGATAAATCATATACCATGGACCTTGAAGATTTTAATACTGCTTGCAAATTCCCACAGTGGGGAATCTTTAGCGAACCTCACAAATCTGAATATAATAATTTCCTTGCTAGCGTCACCGTGGGAGAAACTAGAAATATCACACAAGCTACCATAGGGAGCATTCACTTTCCTGCCATACATTACTTTGCTCTCTTTATAGGTAGATGCATTAATGGTAAGCACGAGCACTGCCACATATGTGTCCCATTGTTGCACGGAGGTTACATCTTAATGCTAAAGATGGAGATTTATTTGGTGGGATTTATGCAACTCGTTTAGCTGATTATCTTGGTGTATCCATAAGATAAAATGATATTGAGTTGCCACCTGCTTTTCTAGATTATAATGCTATGGTTCGCCACCAGTTTATTGAGAGGAACGATCAGTCCCTCCAGTATATATCGACTAATCTTTGATAGATGGCATGATGTCCATATTACCTTGCCTGCTCCTACTTTCTTTAACTTTCAGGCAAATGAGAGATATGTTATAACCAGAGAGGAGGAAAATGAGTATGAGAGATCAGGGGAGGCCACTCGTCTCCAAGAAGCAGCTCGTCAGGCGGCAGCTGCCGCAGCATAGTACAACCCTAACTATGATGCCGGATATCACCAGGGCCAGTGGTGGCCTTAGACCAACTTAGGCCAAAAGCTTAAGCTTTGGGGAGTACGTATTTGTCACCGACATTACATTCATGTTCACACACTCAATCTAGTTGTCGGTGTTCATACTTTTTCATTGTACTATCCATGCTAGTTTATTTTCTTTTCTTGCTTTCTTCTTGTGTGTTTGCAAAACTTTGAGAAAAAAATTAGTTATAGCTTCTAGGTAGTTTACTTTTCATCTCGTAGTAGTAGTAATTAAATAAAGAAAACCCAAAAATATTTCTCATTATTCTTTTGCTTGTTGGGAGCTTTCCCGTGTAAATAGTCTTTCTCGTTCTTTGAAATTATTTTCTTTTCTTTGGGGTCGAGAGGAGAAGACCACGATGAAAATGACGAGTGGCTCTCATATGCATTATTGTTGATCTAACAAAGAGCCCATATTACCTTGTCTTCTCCTTTGGAATAAATGTTTACAGATTCCAGCTTAGTCCAATGCACGTCAAGATGGCAACGGGGACGGGGATCACCGGGGGGCATGCCACCGTCCCCGCCCCGATCCCCGCTAATACCCATCCCCGCTAGCCCCGCCAACCTTAGTGGGGGGGGGGAAGTCCCCATCCCTGCTAACAACGGATACCCGATCCCCATGGGGATCCCCATGGAGACCAACAGCAGCATAATAGCAGTAAAAGAGGAGCACAAACCAAAATATTTTTAACAGATTCAATCATCCATTATAGCAACAATATGCATACACATTCAACAGATCACAGATGCATACATATTCAACAGATCAACAGATCACAGATCAACAAAATGAAACAAACAGATCACAGATCACAGATGCATACACACTACAAGAAGAGGAAGGTCGATCCAGATGCCTTTGGTCACTATTTGTGCTTGAGGTGGAAGGAGAGGAGGGGAGTCGCCACTTCGCTGGTCGTCGTTGTCGCTGCTATCATCGGCTCACCGCCGCGTTCACCTTCTTGCTCGGCCATCGCCCTCCGTCATCAAATCGTTCGTCATGAGGTCATGAGGACGCGAGGAGCAGGAGAGGGCGAGAGGATTAAGGGAAGGGCAGCCGGATGAGGCGCCGACCGGTGCCGCCCGCCACCGGCGGTGGTGGATCTGGTGATGGAGAGAGGAGGCGGACAGATCGGGGGAATGGGGAGACCGGGAGAGGAGGTGGCGAGGTGGCTGCGGCTGCAAGTCGAGGGAATGGGGAGGAAAGGAGTGGAGAGGTGAGTGGTTTAGGGTTTCTTCTTTATATATCCAGTTGGATGTTTGACATACAGGTGGGGTCCCGGGTATCCATGGAACCTCCATGGAGCCAGTTTGCCCCCCATCCCCGCCCCGCTAGCTTCTCGGGTACCCGCCCCATTATACCCATGGGGGGATTTTGATCCCCATCACTGCTTCTCAGTGGGTAAATCCCCACGAATACCCGCCCCCATGGGGAAAATTGCCATTTTGAAATGCACGTACACTATTATTATTACCCACATCGTTCGGTCGTGCAAGTGAAAGGCAATAATGACGATATATGATGAAATGATTGAGATGAGGAAAAGCTGGTATGAACTCGACCTACCTTGTTTTTGTAAATATGATTAGTTCATCATTCCTGTTTCAGCCTATTATGAATGAAACATGTTTGCAATGACAATTAGAGATTATAGTTACTCATGCCATGCTTAATTAGCTAGGAGTTTATAATGGTTTACCTTGCGTGCCAACATGTTATTAAAATGGCTGTGATGTAGTATGATAGGATGGTATCCTCCTTTGAATGATTCGAGTGTCTTGACTTGGCACATGTTCCCGCATGTAAAACGAAATAAAAATAGCCTCCATGATATTTATGTTCATGGTGATTTATATCCTACTCATGCTTGCGCTCATTGTTGGTTAATCTTAATGCATGTTTATGACAGCGTCGCTCTCTACTTGGTCGCTTCCCAGTCTCTTTCTAGCCTTCACTTGTACTAAGTGGGAATACTACTTGTGCATCCACTTTCATAAACCCCAAAGTTATTCCACATGAGTCCATTGTACCTACCTATATGCGGTAATTACCTGTCATTCCAAGTAAATTTGCATGTGCCAAACTCTAAACCTTCAAATGAAATTCTGTTTTGTATGCTCGAATAGCTCATGTATCAACTAGGTCTATCTATATCTTCCATGCTAGGTGGGTTATTCTAACGATGAGTGGACTCCGCTCATCATTCACGAGAAAATGGCCAGTAACTGGGATGCCCTGTCCCATTCTCAAATCATATCAAAATAATTGCAAACAAAACTCCCCCAGGATTGTTGTTAGTTGGACGCTACCCGTTGTTTCGGACCAGCCATGGAATGTGCTTGTTGGTGGTGGGGGAGTATAAACTTTACCATTCTGTTTGGGAACCGCCTATAATGTATGTAGCATGGAAGATATCGAGATCTCTTGGTTGTTATGTCGACAATGAAAGATTATGCTCAAAATATTATTTATCTCTGTTTCAAAACTCGAGCTCTGGCACCTCTGCAAATCCCTGCTTCCCTTTGCGACGGGCCTATCTATTTACTTTAATGTTGAGTCATCATCCTCTTATAAAAACCACCAGTTGGAGAGCACCACTTTCATTTGTATGCACTGTTATTAATTGATATTGAGTATGACTTGACTAGATCTCTTTCACCATGAATTACAATGTCTAGTCAGTCCTTGATCTTCAGGGGTGCTCTACATTTATGTTTTGCGGTCTCAGAAAGGGCTAGCGAGATACCATCTTGTTATATCATGTCATGATTGTTTTGAGAAAGTGTTGTCATCCGAGATTTATTATTATTACTCGCTAGTTGATTATGCCATTGATATGAGTAAACATGAGACCTAAATGTTATTGTGAATATTATTAGTTCATAATCTTTGCTGAAAACTTGAATGCTGGCTTTATGTATTTGCAACAACAAGATCAAACAGAGTTTGTCAAAGTTTTTCTTTATCACTTTCAGTTTGTCAACTGAATTGCTTGAGGACAAGAAAAGGTTTAAGCTTGGGGGAGTTGATACGTCTCCAACGTATCTACTTTTCCAAACTATTTTGCCCTTGTTTTGGACTCTAATTTGCATGATTTGAATGGAACTAACCCGGACTGACGCTCTTTTCAGCAGAATTGCCATGGTGTTATTTTTGTGCAGAAATAAAAGTTCTCGGAATGACCTGAAACTTAATGGAGACACTTTTTGGAATGAATAAAAAATTCTAGCAAAAGAATCAACCGAAGGGGGCCCACACCCTTGCCACGAGGATGGGGGCGCGCCCTACCCCCCTAGGCGCGCCCTCCTACCTCGCAGGCCCCCTGGACCTCCACCGACCTCAACTCCGACTCCATATATTCATGTTCGGGGAGAAAAATCAGAGAAAAGAATTCATTGCGTTTTACGTTATGGAGCCGCCGCCAAGCCCTGTTCTTCCTTGGGACGGCAGATCTGGAGTCTACTTGGGGCTCCAAAGAGGGGAATCCGTCGCCATCACCATCATCAACCATCCACCATCACCAATTTCATGATGCTCACCGTCGTGCGTGAGTAATCCCTTTGTAGGCTTGCTGGACAGTGATGGGTTGGATGAGATTTACCATGTAATTGAGTTAGTTTTGTTAGGGTTTGATCCCTAGTATCCATTATGTTCTAAGATTGATGTTGTTATGACTTTGCCATGCTTAATGCTTGTCACTAGGGATTGAATGCCATGATTTTAGATTTGAACCTATTATGTTTTCATGAATATATGAGTCTTCTTGATCCTATCTTGCAAGTTATAGTCACCTACTACGTGTTATGATCGGGCAAACCCCGGAGTGACAATAGTCGGGACACTTCCTGATGATGATCGTAGTTTGAGGAGTTCATGTATTCACTAAGTGCTAATGCTTTGGTCCGGTTCTCTATTAAAAGGAGGCCTTAATATCCCTTAGTTTCCATTAGGACCCCGCTGCCACGGGAGGGTAGGACAAAAGATGTCATGCAAGTTCTTTTCCATAAGCACCTATGACTATATTCGGAATACATGCCTACATTATATTGATGAATTGGAGCTAGTTCTGTGTCACCCTATGTTATAACTGTTGCATGATGAATGCCATCCGACATAATTATCCATCATTGATCCATTTCCTGCGAGCTCGTTTCATATTGATCTTTGCTAAGTTACTTCTCTGTTGCCACTATCATGATTGCTACAAAACTGCTAATGTTACTTTTGCCACGGTTACCGTTACTTACATACTACTTTGCTACTAAATACTTTGTTGCAGATATTAAGTCTTTCAGGTGTGGTTGAATTGACAACTCAGCTGCTAATAATTGATAATATTCTTGGCTCCCCTTGTGTCGAGTCAATAAATTTGGGTTGAATACTCTACCCTCGAAAATTGTTGCGATCCCCTATACTTGTGGGTATTCAATACCAGAGGAATATCTTGTGTGCTATCAAACATCTCAACATAATTGCGTGATCATAAAGATTCTCTACAGGTATCTCTAAAGGTGTCTGTTGAGTTGGTGTGAATCGAGAATGGGATTTGTCACTCTGTGTATCGGAGAGGTATCTCTGGGCCCTCTCGATAATACACAACACAAGAAGCTTGCAAGCAAAGTGAGTAAGGAGTTATTTGCAAGATGATGTATTACGGAACGAGTAAAGAGACTTTCCGGTAATGAGATTAAAATAGGTATAGAGATACCGACGATCGAATCTCTGGCAAGTAACATACCGACAGACAAAGCGAATTATGTATGTTGTCATCAAGGTTCAACTGATAAAAGATCTTCGTGGAATATGTAGGAATCAATATGGGCATCCAGGTCCCGCTATTGGTTGTTGACCGGAGAGGTGTTTTGGTCATGACTGCATAATTCCCGAACCCGTAGGGTCGCATGCTTAACGTTCGTTGACGCTAGAGTAGTATTGAGATATTTGATGAGTGATAACCAAATGGTGTTCAGAGTCCCGGATGAGATCACGAACATCACGAGGAGTCTCATAATGGTCAAGAGGTAAAGATTTATATATGGGAAGTCATATTTTGGGTTCCGAAAAAAGGTGCAGTTTTTTTGGTATTGTACTGGGAAGCTTCCAGAAGGTTCCGGAGGGGTCTGGAAGTCCATGAGTGGGTTCAGCATGACCCAAGGGCTAGGATGCGCTGCGGGGAGGCGCCCTGGCCTTATTGGGCTAGGTGCACAAAGTCCTGAAAAGCCCATGTGGCTAGGGAAGGCAAAAAAAAGGAAGGAGTCCTAGCAGGAATAGGATTGGACTTGGATTCCAAGTCCTCTCCCCCTTAGCTGCGCCCTAGGTCTTGGAGGGAATATTTACCACACCCCTCCACCTATATATAGAGAGGAGGGGCGCCCCAAGAGGACACACCAAGCCCTTGGCGCCCCTCTCTCTCTCGTTACTTTGTAGTTCCACCGCCTTGTCCAGGCAACGCTTAGCAAAGCGTTGTCGGTCCTCCACCACCACCATCACCACCACATTGTCCTGTTGGTTGTGATCACATCTACTTATCCTCTCACGCTTGCTAGATCAAGAAGGAGGATACATCATCGAGCTGCACGTGTGCTAAACTCGGAGGTGTTGTCCGTTCGGCACTAGATCGGTTGGATCGTGATCGTATCGCGAATAATACAACTACATCAACCGCGTGATAAACGCTTCCGCTTAGCGATCTACAAGGGTCTGTAGATGCTCTCCCCCTCTCATATATGTGCATCTCCATGAATAGATCTTGCGTGTGCGTAGATTTTTTGTTTGTTTTCCATGCAACGTTCCCCAACATGTCCTCACTCAGTGACAACAGGGGTAGCGATGCACTTATTGTATTGTTGCCATTAAGGATAAAAAGATGGGGGGTTTACCATATTTATTGGATATATCCCTCTACATAAGGTCATCTTGCTTAAGGCGTTACTCTGTTCTTATGAACTTAATACTCCAGATGTAGGCAGGAGTCGGTCGATGTGTGGAGTAATAGTAGTAGATGCAGGCAGGAGTCGGTCTACTTGTCACGGATGTGATGCCTATATTCATGATCATTGCCTTAGATATCTTCATAACTTTGCACTTTTCTATCAATTGCTCAACAGTAATTTGTTTACCCACCGTATGCTTTCTTCGAGAGAGAAGCCTCTAGTGAAACCTATGCCGCCCAGGTCTATTTTCAACCATATATTTTCAGATCTATAAAACCAAAAACCCAAAAATAACTTGTTGCACTTTATTTATATTTACTTTATTTTGCCTTTTACTTATCTTTTAAATCTATCTCTATTAGATCACACTCTTGCAAGTGATCGTGAAGGGATTGACAACCCCTTCTTCGCGTTGTGTGCAAGTGTTTGTTAGTTTGTGCAGGTGCATATATTGGGGACTTTCTTGTACCTCCTTCTAGATTGATACCTTGGTTCTTAACTGACAGAAATACTTATCTCTACTTTGTTGCATCACCCTTTCCTCTTCAAGGGAAAATCAACGCAAGCTCAAGAAGTAGTAGGAAGAATTTCTGGCGTTGTTGCCTGGGAGGTTCTGCATCAAGCCTACCAAGTACCTATCATAAACTCTCATCTCTTGCACTTACATTATTTGCCATTTGCCTCTTGTTTTCCTCTCCCCCACTTCTAAAACATTTTCAGAAAATAAAAATATTCGCCTTTTTATTCTCCCTTCTCTCGTTCATCTTTTCATTTGCTTTTTTTTGCTTGTGTGCTAGATCGCTTGCTTTGAACCAATTATCATGAGTGATTTTGGTATGGCAGAAATAGATGATGGTAGGACTCCTAAAATTGGACGCTCTACCAATCTGGATGTTAAACTTTCGTCTTGGGACAAGGGAATTTTATAGGAAAAGAAACTATCCAAGAGTTCTTTAATTGTGTTGGAACTCTGACTTGTGATGATGTTCCCATACTTAAAAGAACTAAAACTTATGCAGATGCTATTTCAGCTCTTGTTCTTAAATATGAGAAAATATTTATTCGCACTCACCCCACCTAGCAAAGATTGTTTTATGAGCTACATGTGATAAAGGACCCTAAAGCTAAGAAAATAGCTACCCTTCTCCTTATGAATGAGGTTGATCACATAGTACGGGAAGCTAGGGAAATCTTTGGTTTTTATGGTATGAACTGTGAGAAACCGATAATAGATGAGATCCTCTACAATAGTGATTAGTCTTAAGGACTTTGCTTGGCAATAATCAGATCTTTGATGAAAACCTTACAAAGGCTATTCCTGTTTTAGCAGGTAATCAAAGGGGATATGCTAAGGGACAACCTGATAATGCTAAAATTTCTATGGATGATATGTTTTGTGTTATATTTAAAAAACCTCTTGACCAAAAACACTCTTAATGGATTGAAACCAAAGATGACAATACCTAGATCTATGCAATGTGCCAAGCTAGCGGCGTTAAACAATAGCGCTTGTTGGGAGGCAACCCAAATTTTATTTTGTGTTTTTGTTTTTTATTTTGTTTTAAAATAAATACACAATATTACTTCTGTAGTTATTGTGTTTTAGTGTTTTCATCAGTGTTTGAGCCAAGTAAGAACTTTGAGATGGCTATGGTGATAGTTGATTTGATCTTGCTGAAAAACAGAAACTTTTGCGCTCATTAACAGAATTTGAAAAAACACAGAAGTATGATTTTGATCTGAATTTTTTTACACAAGATTTATATACAAATTTCGTAGGTTATCGTAATTTTTTAGAATTTTTGGAGTTACATAAGTATACAAGATTTCCAAATTACTTCAGACTGTTCTGTTTTTGACAGATTCTGTTTTCTTTGTGTTGTTTGCTTATTTTGATGAATCTATGGGTAGCATTGGGGGGTATGAGCCAGGGAGAAGTTTGAATACAGTAGATATAACACCAATATAAATTTAGAATTACTTCACAATAGTACCTAAAGTGGTGATTTATTTTATTATACTAACGGATCTTACGGGTTTTCTGTTGAGTTTTGTGTTGTGAAGTTTTCATATTTTGGGTAAAGTTTTGATGGACCACGGAATAAGGAGAGGCAAGAGACTAATCTTGGGGATGCCCAAGGCACCTCAATGCAATATTTAAGGACAACCAAGAATCTAAGCTTGGGGATGCCCCGGATGGCATCCCCTCTTTTGTCTTCAATCCATGGGTAAAATTACTTGAGGCTATATTTTTATTCACGACATGATATGTGTTTTTCTTGAAGAGTCTTGTATTTGATTTAAACACCTTTTGATAGGTACACACATTAATCGTGAATTTATTGGAATACTCTATGTGCTTCACTTATATCTTTTGAGATAGGCAGTTGCTCTAGTGCTTCACTTATATCTTTTCAGAGCACGGTGGTGGTTTTATTTTGTAGAAATTGATGAACTCTCATGCTTCTATATTATTTTGAGAGTCTTGAAAATAGTATGGCAATTTTCTTAGGTTATGAATTTGGTTCTAATATGATGGGCATCCAAGAGGGGTATAATAAAAAAATCATAAAGAGCATTGAATATATGAGAAGTTTGATTCCTTGCATTTGTTTTGAGATATAAAGATGGTGATATTAGAGTCATGCTAGTGAGTAATTGTGGATTAGTAGAAATACTTGTGTTAAAGTTTGTGATTCCCGAAGCATGCACGTATGGTCTATCGTTGTGCAATGAAGTTCGAGCATGATTTATTATTGATTGTCATCCTTTGTGTGGAGGTCAGGAGCGCGCGATGGTTAACTCCTATCCCCTAGGAGCATGCGTATTAGTACTTTTCTCCGATTGCTAATATTTTTTTTGCAATAAGTATGTGAGTTCTTTATGACTAATGTTGTGTCAATGGATTATACGCACTCTCACCCTTCCACCATTGCTAGCCTCTCTAGTACCATGCAACTGCCGCCGGTGCATTAAACCCACCATATACCCTTCCTCAAAATAGCCACCATACCTACCTATTATGGCATTTCCATAGCCATTCCGATATATATCGCCATGCAACTTCCACCGTTGCTTTATTATGACACATACCATCATTGTCATATTACTTTGCATGATCATTTAGTTGGCATAGTATTTGTGGCTTTGGCACCATTCATATTTTTTATACATGTCACGCTATATCATTGCACCTCTGGTACATTGCCGGAGGCATTCATATAGAGTCATATCTTTGTTCTAGTATCGAGTTGTAATTCTTGAGTTGTAAGTAAGTAAAAGTGTGATGATCATCATTATTACAGCATTGTCCCATGCGAGGAAAGGATGATGGAGGCTATGACTCCCCCACAAGTAGGGATGAGATTCCGGACTTATAATAAAAAGAGGCCAAAGAGCCCAAATAAATAAAAAGAGGCCAAAAATCCCAAAAGGAAAACATGAAAAAATGAGAGAAAAAGAGAGAAGGGACAATGTTACTATCCTTTTTTCCACACTTGTGCTTCAAAGTGGCACCTTGTTCTTCATGGTAGAGAGTCTCTATTTTGTCACTTTCATATACTAGTTGGAAATTTTCATTATAGAGCTTGGCTTGTATATTCCAATGATGGGCTTCCTGAAATTGCCCTAGGTCTTCGTGAGCAAGCAAGTTGGATGCACACCCACTTAGTTTTCTTTTGAGCTTTCATACACAAATACTCTAGTGCATCCATTGCATGGAAATCCCTACTCACTTGAATCAATATCAATTGATGGGCATCTCTATATCCCATTAATTTGCCTGGTTGATGTGAGACTTTCTCATTTTTGACTTCTCCTCACAACCTCCAGCATGCTCTATTTCACCTATAGTGCTATATCCATGGCTCACGCTCATGTATTGTGTGAAAATTGAAAAAGCTTGAGAACATTGAAAGTATGAAACAATTGCTTGGCTAACACCAGGGTTGTGCATGATAAATACTTTGTATGATGAAGATAGAGCATGACAAGATTATATGATTTTGCAAGGATAACTTTCTTTAGCCATGATATTTTGAGAAGACATGATTGCTTTATTAGTATGCTTGAAGTATCATTGTTTTTATGTCAATACTAAAGTTTCGTTTCGAATCTTATGGATCTTAACATTAGCCACAATAAATAAGAATTTCATTGATAAATATGTTAGGTAGCATTCCACATCAAAAATTCTATTTTTATCATTTACCTACTCGAGGACGAGTAGGAATTAAGCTTGGGGATGCTTCATGTCTCCAGGGTATCTATAATTTTTGATTCCTCCATGCTACTATATTATCTATCTTGGATGTTTTATATGCTATTTTATACCATTTTTTGGACTAACCTATTAACCTAGTGCCCAGTGACAGTTGCTGCTTTTCCTTGTTTTGACTTATACAGAAAATCAATACCAAACGGAGTCCAAATGGCATGAAACTTTATGATGATTTTTCTTGGACGACAAGACACCTAGGAAACTTCGGGAGGAGGCCAGAAGACCCACGAGGAGGCCAAAAGCCCTAGGGGCGCGCCCCTAGGCTTGTGGGCCCCTCGCATATCTCTTAACCCTAATCCTAGCACTATAAATTCCAAAATATTCCCCTTACTTTAGAGGGCACACCAAAATTACTTTTCCACCGCCGCAAGCTTCCGTTCTCGTGAGATCCCATCTTGGGGCCTTTTCTGGCACTCCGCCGGATGGGGATTCAATCACGGAGGGCCTCTACACCAACCTCGTTGCCCTTCTGATGATGTGTGAGTAGTTTACCACAGACCTACGGGTCCATATCTAGTAGCTAGATGGCTTCTTCTCTCTGTTTGATCTTCAGTACAATGTTCTCCTCGATGTTATTGGGCATCTATTCATTGTAATCTTGTTTTGCGGTGCGTTTGTTGAGATCCGATGGATTGTGGATTTATGATCAGATTATCTATGAATATTATTTCAATCTTCTCTAAAATCTGGTTAGAGTACTCGCGGAAGGAGGATGGTGTAATTTGGATCTGGATTCTTGCCTCTCTTATAGGCAGCTTATTCGCGCAGCTAGGGGGTAAAATGTAAAAATACCCTGGCCTTTCGCATTCGTACGACACGTGGAAGAGGGCCATTATTGGGCGTGGAAGCCAAGGAGCGCAACATTTATAAGGAAGTCGGACACTATTCGGCAAGCACATGGAATTTGGAGGAGAACCCGCCTTGCAACGCCGAAGACAATGTACGCGCCGGACTCGTCGTCATTGAAGCCTGGTTCGGGGGCTACTGAGGGAGTCCTGGACTAGGGGGTGTCCGGATAGCCGAACTATCATCATCGGCCGGACTCCAAGACTATGAAGATACAAGATTGAAGACTTCGTCCCGTGTCCGGATGGGACTTTCCTTGGCGTGGAAGGCAAGCTTGGCGATACGGATATGTAGATCTCCTACCATTGTAACCGACTCTGTGTAACCCTAGCTCTCTCCGGTGTCTATATAAACCGGAGGGTTTTAGTCCGTAGGACACAAGAACAACAATCATACCATAGGCTAACTTCTAGGGTTTAGCCTCCTTGATCTCGTGGTAGATCCACTCTTGTACTACCCATATCATCAATATCAATCAAGCAGGAGTAGGGTTTTACGTCCATCGAGAGGGCTCGAACCTGGGTAAAAACATCGTGTCCCTTGTCTCCTGTTACCATCCGCCTAGACGCACAGTTCGGGACCCCCTACCCGAGATCCGCCGGTTTTGACACCGACAGGGGGCGTGGTGCCGTGGGTTGGAGAGGGGTCGTGGGAATCGCGAGATGAAACGTGATGGTCGCCGTAGTTGAACTTCCATGGACAAGCTGTCATATCTATGGACACATGCACTGCATACCGATCACTCGAAGGAGTAGCAGAGAAAGCCATATATGCGGATAAATAGTTCCTTATAGTCAAGCGGACCCATGCTACTACTCTGTTCCAAAGACATGCACACCATCGAAATAATCCATCTATATCAATATACACCGAGAGGGAATAATTTTTTTACAAGAGAGGAAATAGTTCATCCATCCATAATGCCCTCATGCTGGGCAGCATTTTCTTCTTCTTCTTGTTCTTCTTCTTGTTGTTGTTGTTCTCATTCTCTGTGGGAGACGGCTTCGCAACAAGCTCTTTGGACCTTGCAGCTATCTCGAAACTCACACGGGCATCGAGGGAAGCATATTTTATCCGCTTGTACGTCAAGGGATAATTCTCCCATCGATACGACCTTAATGCCACCGTCTCGTCACCCTTCTGAAGATTTGTACCGAGCACAAAATTTGCTACGTCGAATAGGGATGGTGTCTGTTTAGCACAATCTTCTACAGGAATTTTGATTCTGGTTTGTAGGTCAGCGATGCTTTTCAAATCAAGGTTGTACGGCTCCAGCTTCTGTTTGTCCCCTTCGATGGCTGCCCCACGGAAGTATACGTCCTCCCGAGACAAGAAATCGTGAAGCTCACCTGGTATGGAGGGCAAGTGTATGATGTGGTACACAAAAACATCATCTTCGAGGCACAGCTGAAGGACGGCGGCATGTTGGATCTTCCCAGGGGCACGCTCCGTGTACTCTGCGTCGAGACCGATGACCCTCGTCTCTACCTTTTTGAGGGAGTTGGATACATTGTTGATCCACTACCGAACAACCCTTGGGTGGACGGTGACGGTGGCAACTATGCGCATCGAGCCTTCGACGAGGACATGTTGGATGCTAAAAACCTGCATCTCGATCTCTTTCGCCATTTGGAACCGCTGGAACAGAGGGCTATGGTTTGGAGAATTAGGATTAGATGGCTAGTCTAACTGAAGTAGTAGATGGTAATTTAAAGAGGTTAAAACAATGTGAACGCAGTGGGGTTTGGATGCAAATGAAGACGAAGGGGAGGTGATGAAGCCGAGGCGAATCGGTTCTCGATGGAAAAGTAAATAGGAGAAGTGGCGTGCAGGCAGTTGATTAGACGGCTAGGTAGACTAAACAAAAAGGCTATGCGGGTAGACTGAGGAGTCGTACCTGTTCGTGTACGTGCCCATCCTTCCTGATAGGTGGGACCTATGCAAACAGATAAAAAAATGTGTCGTAGCTTTTTTTTGAGAACGTGAGTGGGAGACACAACATTCTGTGGTTAAGGAATACTCCCTTCGTTTACGTGAGTATAAGTCACCTTATGAAAATCAGGTTTTCCCAAAACCTTTAGGCGTGGAGCATTAACTTCCTGCTCGATCCCCTCCCAGCCTCCTTAGCCAGCGTTCTCTTCCTCTGCTGCCGTGTTCTACCTTTCCATTTTTCCTCTTCTCAAGTGTGGAACGATATGCATGCCATCCTTGATGCACCAGAACGACCACTGCATGCATCGCGGCAGGGCGTTGATTGGGCATGCTCGAGAATTTGGTTCTGCTCGCAATATGGATGATACCTGAACAATGAAGTGAACAGGCATGCTAGCACGGGAGACCTATTTCCGCTATACAATACTGGAGCACTCATGTTCCTACTAGTAGTAGTAGTAGTAGTACAACTGTGGTACACTTGATGGTCAAAATACTATTCATCTGGTCCTCACAGTGAAGTGACAACACCCTGCGCCTGACACTAGTCCAGGTGAGGCGGCGTGTTTGAGTTACCAAAGTCAGCCTCACCCTGTGCACTGTGCAGTCTGTCACCGCTGTTGTACAGCACGCTGACGCCTCACCTCTTCTCCCTCTCTGCTCCCATAGCTCCACTCCATCTCCATCTCCTTCTCCGTCTCCGTCTCCGTCTTCATCTCACTGTGCCCCCGTGTACCGTCGCCTCACTCGCCTCCCCCAGTACCACTATTCCCTCGCTAGTCGCTCCAGCACCGACATCCTTCTCCCCCGTAAATCAAGCCCCCTTCCAAACTCCACCATGGCCGAACGCGAACCGCGCAGCATCCATATGAGCGGCGATTGGAGCAATCTCCCCAGTGACATCGTTGACCTATGTTGTTCGTGTATGGATATGTTTACCGCCTTGCGGCTGGCTGCATGCTCGAGGGACATGCACACGGCCATCGTTGAAGCGAGGCCTAAGCTTTTCAAGACACCCTGCTTGCTGCTATCTGGTCTTGCGAGATTGGCTCACCATGATACGGAGGCGTGCATGATGCCCCTCGACTTCAATCCGTTCTCCATTAGCCGAAACTTCTTTGCAGGTATGTAGTGTGTCGTCGTACATCATTTCCCTCGACATCGATCCGATCACCATCGCCCGAAACTTCTTGGCAGGTATGTACTGGGTCGGCATGAACTCCCACTGGATGGTTGCCTTCAAAGAAGACGGTAAAAAGTTGATGCTCGTGAACTTCCAGACGTCCCATGAGATTATCCTCCCTCCGTTGGATTATATAGAGTATTACCATCGTGGTCCAAGTCATCTAGATTACTACGTCAGTTGGACGGACCTTGTTTTGCAGAAGATTGTAATCTGCCAAGTGCCCACACGACATGCGAATTACGCAGACTTCAAGCTAATTGCCTTGTTCGACCGCGGACTCGCCTATCTTTACGTCGGTGCCTTCTTTAGCTGGAGACAACTCGGCTCGCAGTGGATCATCGTCAAAGCTGATACAAACTTCTGTGATGCTATTGAACACAATGGCATCATCTACGCGATCGACAAAGCAGATGGCACCACGTATTGCTGGGACGACGCGTGTAAGTTGTTTCCGTCTCATGTTAATGATGATGCCATGACACTGTTTGAACTTTTTGTGATGATTGGCAGAATTTGAGTAGAACTATGGCAATGTATTAGAGACGCCATAAATTAGCTATATTTGGAATGAGTTAATTCATGCGATTGTGACCATGTCATTACAGCCATGTTAGTTTCCTCATTTTCATGATGTAGAAACATGCACCACACTATTTGTTTCATCTAACCATACATTAGGGAAGTAAATGTGCATATGGAGAACTCTACATTTGGAAGTAGTGAAATCCTGCAATGCTTACCATGTGTACATACCTATATTCGCCCTTCAGCAATCAGTAGCTAGAATAATATCCTCACAAATTTTTTGCCCACAGAACACGAGTATATAACAATGCATGGTCTGTTAGTTACCTTGAAGAATTTGTTTGTGAGGACAGAACATGATTACATAACATGCATGACATGGTAGTTTCCTGTGAAGAATCGATTGTGAGATAACATGAGTATAACCATGCATGGCACTTCTATATTTTCGAACCCAGTATACATTTCCCTATATTTTCCTCCCAGTTCCAACAGGGACATATCAATGTTTTTTCTTGCATTATCCTACTCATACTCTGGACAATGCTGATCTTACATTAACAATGCCTGTCCTTTTTGATATGATGCAGTGTCCCTACAGTTACTGCCCTTTGTAATCACACCACCTTTGCCAAAAATAGGGAAGCACAACTGGTTCCTCGCTCGATCAGACGACGGCAAAAGACTGATGATCATTCGGACACATGAGCCGGAAAATTTATATTGCAAAACCCCACTGTATACAAGCACCGTGTAATACGTGAGTATCCGGACAGCGGCTGTTACGTCTATGAGCAGGATACCAGGTTGTTGGGGCCTTTAGGATTTTTTAGTTGGAGGCGGGTAAACAGGCTTGGTTCACACTCTCTGTTTCTCGGACTCAATTATCCGATTAACCAGGAGATCACCGTTGGCAAGGACCTTGATGGCAAAGAGGCTCTGTTTGCTATGGAAAACTGTGTCTACACGGCGAGCCCTAGGAGTTCGGGAGCAAACTCCCCTAATTGTCAACGATACTGCCTGCAGCCAAAAGAAGGTGAGAATGACAAAGGCATCCGGATTAACTTTGATCCTTGGATGTCTCAATTACGATAGGCAGTGATGTGGTTCAAGCCTTGAGGTTGATAGGTAATTGGGTTGTTGCATCGAAAGGGTGGAGTACTGGTGTCTCCGAATCACTGGTCGCTGAAGAGGGGCTGCAAATTATGATGGTGTTGGATCATCTCTTCGAATGACTTTGTTGTCTTTGCTGCTGGTTCTGGATGGGTAATTCTTTCTTTTGTTATGCATATTCCTTGTCATTTGGTCATCCTCGTCTATGTCACTCTTTCTACGTAATAGTTGCTTCTGTTTAGAATGTCATTCTCGTCTGGATCATGAGAGTCTGAGCTCTGCAGATGGCTGCGTTTTGGTGGTGTAGCAAGACTTCTTATGAATTATCATGTCTTTGTTGTTTATGTTAGTAGTAGTCACTAGTCAGTGTTTGAATGTTGTATATATTGTTGTTTAGAACTGTTTATTGTCTCGAACTACTGGTGGGCTAAATGAGGGCATCACCATTCTCCAGTGTTCAGAGTATATCTCCTTTTTTCAAGTTATATGATTTGAGCTCACTGTATTTTCGATGATGTACACTTGTTTGGGCCAGTGAGGTGTCGTTGAATATGGGCCGAGTAGTAACGCAATGCCAAACAGGTCAATTATGAATCTCAGGCCAGGCTCTCAAAAGATCCTGAAAAAAAAGGCCGGGCTCTCCAAAAAAGAAAGAATAAGGACTCTTAGGCCGATATGTGGGCGCCACCAGTGTTTTCGTGTGCTTGCACGCCGAGAGCATATTGGCGCGTGCTCGAAATTCATGCTACCTTTTCATCCCCAGTCTCCCGCCCCTCCCCCACCTCTGGAATCTCGATTCCTACTCCAGTTCCCCCAAATCCCCCTCCTGTACTCCCTGTACTCAAGCGCACTATCATGTCGCCGGTCAACGCGGATCTCCGAACCGGAGATCCTGAGGTCCGTCCTGCCTTCGGTCGCTGCGTGCTGTCGCTCAATAGTGGCATGGCGGTGCTTGACGACCAGTTTGCCAGCAAAGTGCTGATGGTAACCATCAACGGCGACCGGCCTCCCGTCTCGCCGGACGACCTTGTCAAAGCTGTTGGGATTGCGCACGGCATCCAAATAAGTGACTTGCTCATCGAAGTCTGTCCGCCACCGGCTGATTTATTCGTCAGGTTCCGGACAACTTTGACTGCCGTCGTGTGTTCGAATCTTCCCGGCGTTTGTTTTGCGATGGCGCGCTGGTGAGCTTTGATCGGTGGCACCCAGGATGGGGCTCGGTGCCCTCTGAGCTTGAGTTTTTAACAAAGCTTACCTTCCACGGCATGCCTCGACGTGCTTGGAACAACGAGTCCATGAACGAGCTTATCAACGACCTTGGAGATGAGCTCGTAAGTATGTTTGTTCCTCCAGACAGCTGGGCTCTGACGGTTATGGCATGGATGAAGAAGCCATCCACCATACTGAAGGTGATTGGTGTTGACATACCGGTGCAGGAACCGGGGTTGTACTATTCGTCGCCACCAAGGCCGCCGCGGATCATGTTAGGGATGTACCTATATCGAGTGATCGTGCATGTCGAAGAAGTGGTCAATCCATCAATCGAAGTCCTGCCGCCGCCGCTGGTGCCAGGGTCTGTTGACGACGTCCATTACAGGAGTCAACGTCAGACTTTCCCCGTGTTGCTCGGAACGATGGATGGCACAGGGCCTACTCCATCGCGCGGCGGAAGCCACTGCTTTTTGGGAGAAGAGGCAGGGCTGGCTGTGTGGATGTGCTCTAATTTGAGGTAACAACTGAATCTTGTCAGATAGTACTAGTTAAATCCGAGCTATGGGTCTAAAGCACTGATATGCCAGTACAATTGATTGTGACATGTTCTAATTTTGTACCTGAATGTTTTTTAGAAAGGGCTGTACGTCAAGTTAATGTGCTAGCAGAACTTATTGTGTTGTCTGTCTGTTTTCTTTGCACAACATTCAAGATATTTCCACGTCATTCATAAAGACGATGAACCGTTATGTACGACTTTGTTGGTTTGAACCTAGCCCTTCCCGTGGCGATCCACTGCTTCCATCCTGATTGTGCCGCCTGTGTGAAATTTTTGTATGCAAGTTCAGTGTGCTATGATGTTATATATGATTGTGTCAACTATATAAGTTTTTACTGAGCATCAGCAGTGCATATGGCTGAAAGATGTATTTACGAGCATCACCGATGGGTCTCTCTCTCTCTCTCTCACACACACACACACAAACACACACGCGCGTGCACATGCACAAGTGGGACCCATTGAATTATTTATTTGCTCGTGACAGCTTTTAATTAGGTTCCACTGCAATCTAATTTTTTTCTTAAGTTATTAATTGAGCTCAGTGACTTCAAAAAGTTGTATAGAAGCCTTATTTGGGCCTTTCCGGCGTCGCTGAATGTGGGCTGAGTAACCATGTTAGGTTGTACTATACTACACATGCCTCTTTTTTCAACATCAGCAATGCAACTGGGCCGACAGTTGTACACAATATCCGGGTCAACTTGTTATCCGCCCCGCTGGGCTGCAAAGTTTCCTAGGAGGTATGCATTAGGCTTAACAAGAAAATGGACTTTAAGAAATAATAAATGGGATGTAATTATAATAACTGGGCAATTACTATGCACCAAACATGTAATTAGTTTGAAAAATATATTATTTTTGGAATTTGGAAATTTTAATTTCATTACTTGTTGCGCGCGCAATATTTCATTGGATTTTAACATAATACAACTTTATTTTTAAATTGTATTTAACCTGACTAGAAATTTCAGATAAAAATATTTCGGATCCCATCAAAATGTGGGAAATTTTTTTAATTCTGTTTTGAGCGGTTGTTTGAAATTATTAATCGTTGTCCTAGCTAGAAGTTGGGATGTACTTTTAACAAACTATAAAAAATGGGTTGTACATTCTTACAAATCGCAAATGGGCTATATGTTCTCTGCCAAATCCGAGTTGTGGGCCTACTAAGTTGACGTGTATCAAGAGCTTTGTCAACTTAGTCAATATAAACGATTCTAGCTGCAGTGATCGTACGATGTCTATCCAATGGCCGTAGTGCTTCTTCAACCTCTGGTCTTCTTGCTCCAGCCGCCCAAAGCAGTGTCGGTCGTGTCGCGTGCTCCTGCCTCCCGTGGCCGGCTGTGATGCCGTGGAGGCCTCACCGCCCCGTACTACTCCCACCGCTGGCCAGGCCATCCCTCTACTCACCCACACCCCCTATTATTCTGCGCCGACAGCAGCATCACACCGCAGCCGAACCAGTGAACCCTCGTACTCCTCTCTGCATGGGCTTGCACTGCTGCGTCTTCCCCGGCTCCGCATCGTCCCCTTCCTAGGCCTCGTCGTCATCCAGACCACCTCCCTGGTGCTCTCAGTGCGGCGTGGTCAACGTGGTCAACGACCGACTTCCATCGGAAGAGTACTGTACGTGGAGAGGCTGACAGCTGGGTCCAGGTGGCCGCAAGGAAGTGCCTCCTTATTACGCGCAAAATAATTATTCCTGCACCTGACAGCAGGGACCCACCGGACGGGCCACCTTATTACGCGAAAAAAACGTTTCCCCCTGACAGCTGGGACCCACCAGATGGGCTAGCGTATTTTGCAAAAAAAACGTTCCCCCCGCTGTCAGCTCGGACCTACCGGAAGTGCCTCCTTATTACGCACAAAAAAATGAATACTCCCCCTGCTAGCTGGGACCCACCATGGTGGGAGGCTGACTTGTGGGCCTACTAAGTTGACTGGGACGGGGGCCCTTGTCAACTTTAGTCAATATGAATGATTCTAGCTCTAGTGACCGTACGATGTCCATCCAACGGCCGTACTGCTTCTTCAACCTGTGGTCTTCTTGCTCCAGCCGCCCAAAGCAGCGCCGGTCGTGCCGCATGCTCCTGCCTCCCGTGGCCGGTTGTGCTGCCACGGAGGCCTCACCGCCCCCTACTATTCCCACCACTGGCCAGGCCCTGCGGTGACGGCAGCCTCACACCGCAGCCGAACCAGTGAACCCTCGTACTCCTCTCCGCACGGGCTTCCACTGCCGCGTCTTCCCCGGCTCCCCGTCGTCCCCTTCCTAGGCCTCGCCATCGTCCACCGCCCTAGAACAACTTCCATCGGACATGGACTGTACATGGAGAGGCAGACAGCTGGGTCCATGGCCGCAGCAAGGAAGTGCCTCCTTATTACGCTGAAAATAATGATTCCTCCACCTGACAGCTGGGACCTACCGGACGAGCCACTGTATTTCGTGGAAAAAATGTTCACCCCTGACTGCTGGGACCCACCAGCTTCATCTTCGCACACAAGTAAGTGCGTCCGGGCAAAAAAACAAAACGATTCGCCCCCCTGACTGCTAGGACCCACCAACTACACCTTCGCACGCAAGGAAGTGCGTCCGGGCAAAAAAAAATAAAAAAAATGATTCGCCCCCCTGACTGCTGGGACCCACTAGCTACATATTCGCAGGCAAGGAAGTGCCTGACAGTCGGGACCCACCTGGTCGAAGCGTACGTAGCATTGTCATCCTGGTCGCGAACGTGTATGTACATACTGGTCGATGTAGAGGCGCGCACGTGTTGTAGTAGAGGCGTGCACGTGTCGTAGTAGAGGCGCGCACATAGCATGTACACGTACGTATAGCGGCCAGGGTGCAAGAAAGAAAATACGGCCATGTATGTGTACATACGGGCGGGGTCTCGAACGCCTACTCGCGCATACGTACATGGCTGGGTCGGAACGGAGAAACAACGTCGTCATCGTGTTCATGGGGAGCCAACTGGCTGGGTCGGAACGGAATGCGTGGTCGTGTTCATCGGGAGGGCTTGGACGGAACGGGCGATGGAAACGAGGCTTGGCATACCGCACAACGGAGGAAACGGCCTTGTGTTCGACCGGCCACGTTCGAAACGGGATCCTGTTCATCGGGAGGGGTCTGGCATACCGCAAAACAGAGGAAACAGACCTCCTACGGTCGAAACGGGGGTCCTATTGATCGGGAGGGGTGTGGCATACCGCAAAACGGACGAAACGAACCTCCTACGGTCGAAACGGGGGTCCTGTTGATCGGGAGGGGTGTGGCGTACCGTAAAACAGACGAAACGGACTTGTGTTGGAGCGCTACGGTCGAAACGGGGGGGAGGGGTGTGGCGTACCGCAAAACGGGACTCCACGGGATACAGTTCATCTCCACCGTCGACCTCCTCCAGCCTCCACGGGCTCCTGTTCATCCAGCCTCCACAGTGCGCTACTCCACCGGCTACTGTTCAACCACCCCTCCACCGTCTACTGTTCATCCAGCCCTCCACCGTCTACTGTTCATCCAGCCCTCCACACCACGGGGTCCTGTTCAACCTCCCCTCCACGGCCACCCCTCCATCGTCTATTGTTCATCCAGCCCTCCACACCACGAGGTCCTGTTCATCCAGAGGCGACGCCACCGCTCACTGTTCATCCAACCCCCCCCCCCACACACACACACAATGCTCACTGTTCATCCAACTGATCGGCTTCAGTTAGAAGCAGTAGCGAAGGAATCGCTCCATCGGGTTCAGTTAACACCCATCGATCGATCGCTCGGGTTCAGTAACGCGTAGCTTGCAGTGCAATCGCTCGGGTTCAGTTAGAGCCCAACGCCTCGCTCGGGTTTAGTTAGAGCCAACGCCTCGCACACACGCGTGTACCTGTACGAGAGAAACGCACATCGCTCTCCCACCGTAACCGGCAACTCCCCGAAATTTTCCTCCCCCTCGCTTCTCCCACAGTTTTTCCGTCATGGACGGCCCAAAGAATGTCATGCAGCTGCGTCTCCGGCCCGCCCAGGACGAAAAGCCCATCTTCTGTCATGATTTTTTGTCACAGAAGTAGGAGCCCACCACATCTATGATGATACCGGATTTTGTCACAATTATCGTCATAGAAGTGTCATATGTATGACAGAAAAAAAATTCGTTCGGCCCAAAATGTCACGGATGTGTCTTTTTTTGTAGTGATAAGTGAAGCACATAGAGTATTCTAATAAATTCCAAATAATGTGGGTTTCTGCAAAAAGGTGTGTACTGCAAGGATGATTGTGGTAATCTAAAAAGCAAAGACTAATATCATACAAGACGCTCCAAGCAAAACACATATCATGTGGCGAATAGAACTATAGCTCCAAGTAAAGTTACCGATAGACGAAGACGAAAGAGGGGATCCCTTCCGGGGCATCCCCAAGCTTAGGCTTTTGGTTAACCTTGAATATATTGGGGTGCCATGGGCATCCCCAAGCTTAGGCTCTTGCCACCCCTTATTCCATAGTCCATCAAATCTTTACTCAAAACTTGAAAACTTCACAACACAAAACTCAACAGGAAATCTCATAAGCTCCATTAGTGCAAGAAAGAAAAACTACCACATAAGGTACTGTAATGAAATCATTCTTTATTTATATTGGTGTTAAACCTACTGTATTCCAACTTTTCTATGGTTCATACCCCCCGATACTAGCCATAGATGCATCAAAATAAGCAAACAACACACGAAAAACAGAATCTGTCAAAAGCAGAATAGTCTGTAGAAATCTGTAACTTTCGAATACTTTTGGAACTCTAAATATCCTACCAAAATAGGAAGTCCTGGGAAATTTGTCTATTGATCTACTGCAAAAATAATCAATGCAAAATCACGTTTCGGTGATTTACTTAAATTATTTTCGTGTGCGCATAAGTTTCTGTTTTTCAGCAGAATCAAATTAACTATCACCGTAGGTTATCCTATAGGTTCTACTTGGCACAAACACTAATTAAAACATGAAAACACATCTAAACAGAAGCTAGATGAAATATTTATTACTAAACAGAAGCAAAAAAGTAAGGAACAAAAATAAAATTGGGTTGCCTCCCAACTAGCGCAATCGTTTAACGCCCCTAGCTAGGCATAAAAGCGAGAATAGATCTAAGTAGTGCCATCTTTCGCATTCAATTCATAAGTGGCACGCATGATAGATTCATAAGGTAATTTAACTTTCTTTCTTGGAAAGTGTTCCATGCCTTTCTTAATGGAAATTGGAATCTAATATTCCCTTCCTTTATATCAATAATTGCACCAATCGTTCTAAGGAAAGGTCTACCAAGAATAATAGGACATGAAAGATTGAAATCTATATCAAGAACGATAAAATCTATGGGCACATAATTCGTATTTGCAACAATAAGAACATCATTGATCCTTCCCATAGGTTTCTTAATGGTGGAATCCGCAAAGTGCAAGTTTAAAGAGCAATCATCAAAATCATGGAAACCTAGCACATCACATAAAGTTTTCGGAATCGTGGAAACACTAGCACCCAAATCACACAAAGCATAGCACTCATGATCTTTAATTTTAAATTTTATAGTAGGTTCCCACTCATCATAAAGTTTTGTAGGTATAGAAACTTCCAACTCAAGTTTTTCCTCATAAGATTGCATCAAGGCATCAACAATATGTTTGGTAAAAGCTTTATTTTAACTATAAGCATGAGGAGAATTCAACACAGATTGCAACAAGGAAATACAATCTATTAAAGAACAATTATCATAATTAAATTCCTTGAAATCCATAATAGTGGGTTCAATGCTAGGTAAAGTTTTGACCTCTCCAATCCCACTTTTACCAATTTTAGCATCAAGATCTAAAAACTCCGAATTATTGGGACGCCTTTTAACTAAAGTTGACTCATCTCCAGTCCCATCATTATCAAGATTCATATTGCAAAAAAAAGATTTAATAGGGGATACATCAATAACTTTTAAATCTTCATCATTATTTTCCCCTAACCCTTCTGGTTTGGCAGCCATCTTATTGACCAAGGTGGCTTGCTTATCAGAAATTTGGGCTATTGATTTTTCAAGACGAGCAATCTGAGAATTCAAACCATAAAATTCTTTAGACATATCATCAAGCTCTTTATTCATGTTTTCCATAAAGCTTTTTTGTTCTTTAAGCTCTTTTCCAAAGAAACTATTATGCTCAAATTGCAAAGTCATAAAGCTTCTAATGTTTAATTCAATCTCTTCCAACAATCTAAGATGAAGGTCGGTGTTCTTAGGCAAAGCCATCAGGGCAAATAGGCACACAAGAGGAAGCAAAAGAGAGAGGAGATTGGGAAAGTGTCGGATATTGGGTTCCGGCAAACCCTTAAGGTTCGAACTCTGGGGTGCGCACGAAGATCTCTCCCGTACCGATCTACGTCCGATCGCCTTGTGAGATCTAAGATGAAAACGATGAACAACACAAGGGACACAAGATTTATACTGGTTCGGGCCGCCGTTGTGGTATAATACCTACTCCAGTGTGTGGTGTCGTGGATTCCTCAAGGGCTAATGATGAACAGTACAAGGGAAGAACAGCCTCGCGAGAGGTGTTCTTGGGCTGGTGCGATGAACTGCTTGGGTGGGTTTGATCGCCTCTCTCTCTCTAATGGGCACTCGATCTGTCCTCCCTTTCCTTGGTGGTGGCTAGTCCTATTTATAGAGGCCCTGGTCCTCTTCCCAAATATTGAGCGGGAAGGGCGCCAACAACAACCATTTTGAAGGGGAACATCTAGTACAAGTTATCCTGACTAAAGTTGGTCTTCGGCTGCCAAAAGCACTGGTGATGACGCTGTCCTGGGCTCCACAGTAACCTCCATCATGCCGCTCCGCTGGTCTTGGCCTCATTGCACTGGAATGGCAACCTTTACCTGATGCCTCAGTACTCCACGTCTGTGCTTGCCCCGTTTGCACCAAAGAGGAAACAAGGACACTGCGCAGGCCGGCGCCTGCCTGGCGCCCGCCTGGCCCCGATCGTCATGGCTTGCGTCACGAGCACCTCGCGAGGTACCCTGCCTTGATCTCTCCGCCTCCTCGCGAGCCTGCTTGGCGAGGCCATTCCTGACGAAGCTTTGCGTCGTCCGCCCCGCGAGGCTTGGCCCCTCGCGAGGGTCTTGAGTCTTGTGCTGATGAAGATGGGACATACCAGGCCACCACCCGAGCCACGCCGCAGACCGCAGGCAGGCAAGTCTGGGGACCCCCATTCCCAGAACGCCGACAATAGCCCCCGGGCCCAAGGCGCGCTCGGACTTGGCTTAGCGGAGAAGCGAAGGGGCAAGTGCGGAGCGCCGCGGGCCCCATCAGCCTGCGGCCTTAGGCGTCGTGTGGCGGTTGATTGGACGTCGGTGTCTCCGCTCCCCCATGCTGCCTCGGCAACTGCTCGACTTGACAAGTCCCTGCATGCTGAAATGGGTCATGATTACCTGTGATCGTGGAGGCCGACGGTTGGCTTCCTTCCGGTTATAAATGCGGGAGGGCGCAAGCCTCCGTTGTTCATCTCCCTCCTTGCTTCCTTCTTTCTCCCCATCCCAGTTACTCGCCATCTCCCATGGTGCCACCGAAGAGGTTCTCGGCCGCAGAGAAGGGAAAGGCTCGTCGGGAAGAGCCTGACTCTCCCCTCCCAGGCGCGGCCGAGGTCGTCCACGCAAGCATCCCGTGGCCCCCGCAAGGGCTCCCCGCGGTCGCAGCGGCGATCCCCTACGTGGTGATGGGCGCCTGGTTGTCGAGGGGAGGCGCTCCGTGGCTGCGCAGCCTCCTAGGCCATGCTTCCATTCGGCGGAGGTGCTGCCGGAGTTCGTCGTGTGGTCGGCGGACCCGACCAACACCTGGCTCCAGCTTACTCGCTTCTTTGCAAGCGAACTTCCGACCAGCGCTCCGGGCGGCCTCTGGCTTCAAGCGAACGGTTGCTGCAGCAGGGCCTCCTGGGCTTCGTTGGAGGTCTCCGTCACCGGGAATGTGGCCCTGACCCGCGGCTGGCAAACGTTTGCCCGCGCGCGTGGCCTGAGCCAGCGGTGCACCCTGCACTTCAAGTTCGATGGCGACGCCACCCTCTACGTGAGGGTGTTCGGAGAAGACGGTCGCCACACTGGGTGCTGCCCCGAAGGCGATGATCGGGATGAAGATGACAGTAGGTGCATGGTCGGCGGCGTCCGCGGCTCGCCAAGCTTCGGCGGCTCTCCTTTGGACAACAGCTCCTCCAGCGGCGGCCGCGACCAGCCCCCGCGCTGTCATGCTCGCCTTGAGGGAGGTAGCGGGTCAGTCCGCCGTCGCGCCTCGGTGAAGCGCGAGGAGGAGTCCGACTGAGCTCCGGAGGCAGTACGAGCCCTCACCGCGAGTTGGTGCCAAGCAGGCCGTGCCTATTTTGTTTTTCTCCCTTCCCTGCGCAAAGAGAAAGTAATGTAGGGCCCCGTGGGGGCGTGCTAGACTGTTGCTATTAGTTATCATGCTGTTTCCACTATTTCTGTGTTGTGTTTTGGTGCTGCATGCCCGCGTGAAGGAATTAGTTAGCTCGAGGGAACTTGTCGCAGTCCTCACTTCTCGAGGTTGAGGCCTCGCTGTGCTTCATGTCCTGCAAGGATTAAGCAGGAGTGGTAACTTTCGGTCTCGGTCGCGGAGGCGACCGACTCAGGTCCTGTATTCGTGTCGCGAAGCCCCTGGGGCACAGACTGGGAGGGGTGCTCCCGTAGTGGACTTGGATAGGAAAACCTCACATGACTGGGGCAGAAAACACTCGCGAGGGCGCCCGCGTAGCCCCCTTGCGAGACTTGCGCGAGAGAAAATGAGGTAAGTAGGCGAAAAAGAGAGAGAGTCACAAGCCAAGGACGGCAACAATTCCAATAAAACTTCAAATAGGGACGAACAAGCCAACTGCAGAAAGCAAATGAAAAAGCCGCGTCCGGCACCTAATCTAGACTTCGACGTCTTCTCACCAGCGCGGAGCTAAGTGCTGCCACTGGGCGTGGGCGGGAGCCCCCGAGGCCCGAGGGTGGCTCTCCGGAGACTCCGGGGCTTGTACAGCCCCAACTCATTATTACGTGAGAGTGTCATGGGCGGCGAGCTTCACAGGCATCGGCCTTCTTCACAGGCTCCGGGCCTTTCTCTGGGAAATGAGCTTCACAGGCATTGGCCTTCTTCACAGGCACCAGGCCTTTTTTGGTTCGTCTAGCTTCAGAAGCGCCGGGCCTTCTTTACAGGCTCTGGGCCTTTCTTCAAGGGTAGAATTTCCGGAGGTGCTGGATGTTCCACGCGTTCGGAATGGGCACCCCCTCCTGAGTCTCCAAGCATTCGGCGCCAGGCCTAGAGACATGAACAATCTTGAACGGGCCCTCCCACATGGGCGAGAGCTTATGCAGCCCCTCCCTGGAGAGCACCCGTTTGAGCACGAGGTCACCTACCTCAAGGGTCCTGGGGAGGATGTTGCGGCAATGGTACCGCCGCAGTGCTTGCTGGTATCTCGCAGCCTGAAGCGCAGCCTCCCGATGGCGTTCCTCCCCAAGCACGAGGTCCACCCCTCGCATGGCGTCCTGCTGTGCTTCGTCGAAAGCTAGGACCCGCGCGGAGCGATGCCTGACCTCGTGAGGAAGGACCGCCTCAGCACCATAGACGGGGAAGAACGGGGTTTCGCCGGTTGACTTGGTAGCGGTAGTACAGATGGACCATAGCACGGACTGAAGCTCGTCGTGCCAGCCCTTGCCGCAGGCCTCCAGCTTCTTCTTGAAGGTTCTAGTTTTGAGGCCTTCCAGGACCTCCGCGTTGGCGCGCTCAGCTTGGCCGTTGCTCCGAGGGTGTGCCACCGAAGCGTAGCATATCTGCATTCCAAGGTTAGCACAATATGTTTTGAAGAGATTGCTGGTGAACTGCGAACCATTGTCGGTGATGATGCGATTGGGTACCCCAAGCCTGCTCACAAGGCCCTTGATGAACTTGACTGCTGAGCAAGCCGGGATGGTGTGGATAACTTCCACTTCTGCCAACTTGGTGAATTTGTCAATGGCGACATAAAGGTAGCGGCAGCCCCCTGGCACCCGAAGAAATGGGCCAAGGATGTCCAGTCCCCAAACAACGAACGGCCACGAGAGGGGAATGGTCTGATGGCCCTGAGCTGGCTGGTGAATCTGCTTGGCATGGAATTGACAGGCTTCACAAGCCTTCACCAGCTCGATTGTGTCGCTGAGTGCTGTTGGCCAATAGAAACCGCTGCGAAACGCCTTGCCGACGAATGTGCGTGAAGACGAATGGTGCCCGCAGTCTCCATCGTGAATGTCAGTCAGTAGCTCTTGACCTTTCTCCCTGGAGATGCAACGTAGGGTAACGTCATTCGGTCGCTTCCGGTAGAGCTCTCCGTCTTGGATGTAGTAGGTTGTGGCCTGCCTCGCCATGCGTTCCGCGTCCTCCTCCTTTTCCGGCAGGATCCCTTGCACCAAGTAATCCTTGAACTCCGTGGTCCAACATCCCTCCTGAGGCTCCAGCGCTAGGAGCAGGCGTCCCCCTGAGGTTGGGCCACAGGCTAGGGCTCCCGAGGCAGGCGGTTAAGGGAGCTCCTCCTGAGGCTGTGTTGTGCTTGATAGTGATGGTGCCGCTGAAGGTTTAAAGAGCCGCTCTTCGAAGATGCCAGGCTCCTGGGGTAACCGCCTGGATGCTCTTTTAGCGATGTCATCAGCCTCCTGATTGGTGCCGCGAGGCACATGCTGCAACTCCAGCCCCCAAAACTATTTCTCCATCCTGCAGACCTCCGTGAGATATGCTTCCATGTGTTCGTCCTTCAGCTTGTATACCTTGTTGGAGAAGTTGATGAGGAGTTGTGAATCGCCCTTGATGGTGAGGCGCTTTACCCCCAACGTGACTGCAGCTTTCAAGCCTGCTATCAGGCCCTCGTATTCTGCTATGTTGTTGGAGACCTTTTCTCCATGCTGGAAGCAAAGCTAAACGGCATAGTAGAGCTTGTCCTGAGTAGGAGATATGAGCACTGCACCAGCCCCCGCGCCATGTCGGGAGAACGCCCCGTCGAAGTACATGACCCAGCCATCCGGTGCTTCGCTTCCCGGGGAGAGCGACCGGTCCTCGCCCGCTTTGAGCCCCGGTGCCCTCTGCCCATTCTGCCACGAAATCTACTAGCGCGGCTCCTTTGATGACTCTGGTCGTGCTGAATTCTAGCTGAAATGCTTGCAACTCGATGTTCCATTCAGCGACTCTTCCAGCTGAGTTGGGGCTCCTGAGTACCCTTTCCAAGGGGTATGCTGAGACGACCTTGATGGGATGGCCTTGGAAGTAGTGTCGCAGCTTGCGTGAAGCCACTAACAGCGCAAGGAGGAGTTTTTGGGGCATGGGGTACCGCGCCCTCACGTCTCGTAGCAACGTGCTGACGAAGTACACAGGGTGCTCGACGAGGCTGAGGGTGCTGGCGCAGCCCGCGTCTTCCGGAGGCTGCGGCGCCTCCTGATACGACTGAGCCCCCAACGCTTGGTCGCCTGGCGAGGCCCCCTCCGTTCCGGGTGCGTCCCCCTGCTGAGGTTGATCCTTATCTGCTGTGGTCGTGGTCGCCGCGAGGCTTTCTTCGCTTTGTTCTGCTTCGGCTGTGGTGGCGGCTGGCACGGCCTTGGCCCGGTGCTCCTCTCTAACCGCCACCAGGGCAGCGCTGGCGGAGTAGGGGGTGGCTGCAAGGTAAAGCACCAAGGGCTCCCGAGGGCGCGGAGCTACCATCACTGGAGGGCTGGTAAGGTACTTCTTGAGATCTTGGAATGCCTTGTCGGCCTTTTCAGTCCATTCAAGTGGGCCCTTTTTCTTCATCATCTAGAAGAAGGGCAGTGCCTGCTCCCCTAGCTTGGAGATGAAGCGTCCCAACGCGGTTACACGCCCGGTGAGCTTCTGCATTTCTCTGAGGGTCCTCGACGGACTCATGTCTTCGACTGCTTTGACCTTCTCTGGGTTAGCCTCGATGCCCCTCTGGGACACGAGGAAGCTAAGGAGCTTGCCCGAGGGGACTCCGAATATGCACTTCTCCGGATTGAGCCGCAGATCCACTTCACGGAGGCTCGCGAAGGTTTCTCCCAGGTCCTGTATCAGGGTTTTTGCCTCCCGATACTTCACCACAATGTCATCGGCATAAGCTTTAGTGTTTCTCCGGAGCTGCTGGCCCAAGGCGATGTGCATCAGCCGCTGAAAGGTCGCGCCTGCGTTGCGCAACCCAAATGGCATGCAGGTATAGCAGTACACTCCACACGGGGTCAGGAAGGCCGTCTTCTCCACGTCTTCTACCGCCATCTTGATCTGGTGATAGCCTGAGAGGGCATCCAGGAAGCACAATAGGTCACACTCGGCGGTAGAGTCGACGATCTGGTCGATCGAGGGAGTGGGAATGGATCCTGTGGGCAAGCCTTGTTGAGGTTTGTGAACTTGACACACATGCGTTCCTTTCCTCCCTTTTTCGGCACAACAACAGGGTTGGCCAGCCAATCCGGATAGCAGACCTCGCGAATGACGCCCTCAGCCTCTAATTTGCGGGTTTCTTGGATGATGAAGGCCTACTTCTCAGTGGACTGTCGCCTTGCCTTCTGCTTCACAGGGCGCATGTTAGGGCACACATTGAGATGATGCTCAATCACATCTCTTGGGACCCCTGCCAGTTGATCAGGTTCCCACGCAAACACCTCCTTGTTTGCACGCAGGAACTTCACCAAGGCCTCCTCCTGCTCAGGGTCGAGGTTGGCGCCTATGGTGAAGGTGGCGTTAGTGGATCCATCCTCGTCGACCGGTACCTGCTTGGTCTCTGCCTTGTCTTGGGTGAATAGTTGCTTCTTCTTAGTCGGCGCAGCCCCCTTGGGCTCGAGGGCATCTGTGTTGGCGGGTTGCGCCATCGCCGCCATCTTGAAAGCAAGCTTGAGCGCCTGCAGCACATCCCTCGTGTCTCCAGGCACGGTAAGGACGCCGCTGCTCCCGGGCATCTTCATGAGGTTGTACGGCGGGTGAGTCGCTGCCATGAACTGGGCCAAGGCTGGGTAGCCGAGGATGGCGTTGTACGGGAGGCCGATGGGGGTGATGTCGAAGTTGATCAGCTCCGTGCAGAAGTTGTCGTGGGTGCCGAAGGTCACTGGGAGGCGGATCTGTCCCAGGGAGCCGGTGGAACCGCCCCCGACGCCCGAGAAGGGCCTGCTGGGTTGAAGCCGCCCTAGCGGCACGTGGAGGAGGCTGAAGGCCTCCACCGAGAGCACGTTGAGGCCGGCACCACCGTCGATGAGGGTCCTGGTGACGGCCACTTGGCAGATGGTGGGGGTGCATAGCATCGGGAGTGCGCCCGAACAGGCGGTGTTGGAGGGGTGATCATCCGAGCTGAAGGTCAAATCGGCCTTGGGTGCCACCCAGCCCGGGGGGATTTCACGGCGCTTGAGGACGGCACCGATCTGGCGGACGAATGGCTTGATGTGGCGGCTCAAAGGTGGTGCCTGCGATCCGCCCAGGATGGCTGCGACGACTGGGGGTGCCAGCGCAGCATGATGGGCAAGGAAGAGGTTGCGCAACTCCTCACAGGAGGCCACAGAAGCCGCCGGCAGGTGGAGCAGCCACATGCGCGGGACGCCGGTGAGGGCCTTGGGCAGCCAGTTTGCCATGACCTTGTCGTAGCCTCCGGCCTTGAGGACGGCTTCTTCATATGCCAGCAAGAAGGCCAGCGGGTCGGCCGCCCCATCATAGCACGGTGGCATGTCCAGCTTGAACTTGTTCGGCCACTGCACCTATCACAAGGCGGGGGCCAGGGCTCGGAGTCCCCTGGTTTCCGCGCCGGTGTCAACAGCCGGAGCGGGCAGTGCATTGGCTGCCATGAGGGCAGAGCGTGGTGCCAATGGGGAACGGGTCTACGGAAGGGAGAGCTCCGACGCACCCCTACCTGGCGCGCCAAATGTCGGATGTTAGGTTCCGGCAGACCCTTAAGGTTCAAACTCTGGGGTGCGCACAAAGATCTCTCCCCTACCGATCTATCTCCAATCGCCTCGTGAGATCTAAGCTGAAAACGATGAACAACACAAGGGACACAAGATTTATACAGTTCGGGCCACCGTTGTGGTGTAATACCCTACTCCAGTGTGTGGCGTGGTGGATTGCCTCAGGGGCTGATGATGAACAGTACAGGGGAAGAACAGCCTCGCGAGAGGTGTTCTTGGGCTAGTGCGATGAACTGCTTGGGTGAGTTCGATCGCCTCTCCCTCTCTAATGGGCACTCGATCTGTCCTCCCTTTCCTTGGTGGTGGCTAGTCCTATTTATAGAGGCCTTGGTCCTCTTCCCAAATATTGAGCGGGAAGGGCACCAAAAACGGCCATTTTGAAGGGGAGCATCTAGTACAAGTTATCCTGACTAAAGTTGATCTTTGGCTGCCAAAAGCACTCGTGATGACGCCGTCCTGGGCTCCACGGTGACCTCCATCCTGCCGCTCCGCTAGTCTTGGCCTCGTTGCATTGGAATGGCAACCTTTGCCTGATGCCTCGGTACTCCACGTCTGTGCTTGCCCCCTTTGCACCAAAGAGGAAACAAGGACACTGCGCAGGCCGGCGCCCGCCTGGCGCCTGCCTGGCCCCGATCATCATGGCTTGCGTCACGAGCACCTCGCGAGGTACCCTGCCTTGATCTCTCTGCCTCCTCGCGAGCCTGCCTGGCAAGGCCATTCCTGAGGGAGCTTTGCGTCGTCCGCCCCCCGAGGCTTGGCCCCTCGCGAGGGTCTTGAGTCTTGTGCTGATGAAGATGGGTCATACCAGGCCACCACGCAAGCCATGCTGCAGGCAGGCAAGTCTTGGGACCCCGTTCCCAGAACACAGACAGAAAGCAAGGGTGGATAAAATGGCAAGGGTGAAGTGGGGGAGAGGAAAACGAGAGGCAAATAGCAAATAATGTAATGCGAGGGAGATGAGTTTGTGATGGGTACTTGGTATGTCTTGACTTGAGCGAAGACCTCCCCAGGAACAGTGCTAGAAATCCTTCTTGCTACGTCTTGAGCACGGCGTTGGTTTTCCCTTGAAGAGGAAAGGGTGATGCAGCAAAGTACCGTAAGTATTTCCCTCAGTTTTTGAGAACCAAGGTATCAATCCAGTAGGAGGCTCCTCAAAAGTCCCATGCACCTACACAAACAAACAAGAACCTCGCAACCAACGTGATAAAGGGGTTGTCAATCCCTTGATGGTAACTTGCGAAAGTGAGATCTGATAGAGATAATAAGATAAGATAAATATTTTTGGTATTTTTATGATATAGATTGGAAAGTAAAAGATGCAAATAAAAGTAGATGGAAAACTTATATGATAAAAGATAGACCCGGGGGCCATAGGTTTCACTAGTGGCTTCGCTCAAGATAGCATAAGTGTTACAATGGGTGAACAAATTACTGTCAAGCAATTGATAGAAAAGTGCATAGTTATGAGAATATCTAGGCATGATCATGTATATAGGCATCACATCCGTAACAAGTAGATCGAAACAATTTTGCATCTACTACTATTACTCCACAAATCGACCGACTCCTGCCTGCATCTAGTGTATTAAGTTCATAAGAACAGAGTAACGCATTAAGAAAGATGACATGATGTAGAGGGATAAACTCATGCAATATGATATAAACCCCATCTTTTTATCCTCGACGGCAACAATACAATACGTGCCTTGTTGCCCCTGCTTTACTGGAAAATGACACCGCAAGACTGAACCCAAAGCAAAGCACTTCTCCCATTGCAAGAAAGATAAATCTAGTAGGCCAAACTAAACTGATAATTCGAAGAGACTTGCAAAGATAACCAATGATACATAAAAGAATTCATAGGAAATTCAAATAGTTCTCATAGATAAACTTGATCATAAACCCACAATTCATCGGATCTCGACAAACACACCGCAAAAAGAGTTACATCGAATAGATCTCCAAGAAGATCGAGGAGAACTTTGTATTGAGATTCAAAGAGAGAGAAGAAGCCATCTAGCTAATAACTATGGACCCGAAGGTCTGTGGTAACTACTCACAACTCATCGGAGAGGCCTTGGAGATGATGTAGAGGCCCTCCATGGTCGATTCCCCCTCCGTTGGAGCACCGACGAAGGCTCCAAGATGGGATCTCGCGGATATAGAAGGTTGCGGCCGTGGAATTAGGTTTTCATGGTGCTCCTGGATGTTTTCATGGTACGGGAGTATTATAGGCGAAGAAAGTATGTCGATGGAGCAACAAGGGGCCCACAAGGGTGGGGGCGCGCCCACCCCCTTAGGGTGCGCCGGGCACCCTCGTGGACGCCTTGTTTGCAGCTTGACGTCCACTCCAAGTCTCCTGGATTGCGTTTGTTCTGAAAAGATCGCTCCCGAACGTTTCATTCTGTTTGGACTCCGTTTGATATTCCTTTTCTTCGAAACACTGAAATAGGCAAAAAAACAGCAATTCAGGCTGGGCCTCCGGTTAGTAGGTTAGTCCCAAAAATGATATAAAAGTGTAAAGTAAAGCCCATAAACATCCAAAATGGGTAATAGAATAGCATGGAACAATCAAAAACTGTAGATACGTTGGAGACGTATCAGGCGTCACATAAGCCAGCTCCAAAGAAAATGGGTTTTCTATTTCTTAGTCCTGAAGATATGCAAGAGACAAAGAAATCTATGAAAGAAAAGGCATTAAAGCTGAAGATGTTAAGAATTTACCACCTATAGAAGAAATACATGGTCTTGATAACCCGACACAGGTAGTAAAGGTAAATTCTCTCTATAGATTTGATGAAGGTGATATTCCTCATAATAAGTCTGCTAGTCAATGCTTGGATGAGTTTGACAACTTTATTGTAAAACAAGAGAACTCCAATGCTTATGTTGGTAGACAATTGAAACGTAATGCTTATATGGTTGAACACTTGAGTGATTATATGTCTAGAGTTAAAAGTGATCTTAAGCTTATTAGTGAACATGCTTCCGTGGTCATGACTCAAGTAGAACAAGTACTTAAGGCACAAGATGACTTGCTCAATGAGTTGAATAAGAAAAATGATAATGTTGTTAGAGCTATGACTAGAGGTGGTAAAATGACCCAGGAACTTTGTATCCTGAGGGCCATCCTAAGAGAGCTGAGCAAGACTCTAAGAATTAATACTAATACACCTAGTCCTTCTAATAAAAAGAAAAAGAATAATGATAGGACTTTGCATGCTTCTAGTGAACCTACTATGCACACACCTTAGAATCCCAATGATATTTCTATTTCTGATGCTGAAACACAATCTGGTGATGAACATGAACCTAGTGATAATGTTAATAATGATGATGTTCATGTTGACGCTCAACCTAGTAATGATAATGATGTAGAAGTTGAACCTGTTGTTGATCTTGATAACCCAAAACCAAAGAATCAACATTATGAAAAGAGAGACTTCGTGCTAGGAAGCATGGTAAAGAAAGAGAACCATGGGATCATAAACCCATGCCTTTTCCTCCTAAGTCATCCAAGAAAAAGGATGATGAGGATTTTGAGTACTTCGCTGAAATGATTAGACCTATCTTTTTGCGTATGCGCTTGACTGATATGCTTAAAATGCATCCTTATGCTAAGTATATGGAAGATATTGTTACAAATGAAAGAAAGATACCGGAAGCTGAAATTTCCACCATGCTTGCTAATTATACTTTTAAGGGTGGAATAGCAAAGAAACTTGGAGATCTAGGAGTACCAACTATACCATGCTCCATTAAAGGAAACTATGTTAAAACTGCTTTATGTGATCTTGGAGCCGGTGTTAGTGTTATGCCTTTCTCTTTATATCATAGATTTGATTTGAATAAGTTGACACCTATTGAAATCTCTTTGCAAATGGCTGACAAATCAACTGCTATACCCATCGGTATTTGTGGGGATGTGCCTATTGTGGTTGCAAACGTTACTATTTTAAAGAACTTTGTTATTCTTGATATTCCCGAGGACGACAGTATGTCGATCATCCTTGGTAAACCCTTTGTGAATACTGCAGGGGCTGTTATTGATTGCAACAAAGGCAATGTCACTTTTCATGTTAATGGTAATGAGCATATACTACACTTTTCGAAGAAACAACCTCAAGTTCATAGTATCAACTCTATTGGAAAAATTTCAACTGTTACTATTGGAGGTTTTGAATTCCCTCTTCCTTCTGCCAAAAAGAAATAGGATATTATTATTGTTGGGGACATATATATCCCCCTTGAGGTAACCTAGTGTTATTTGAAAAATCTCTGGTTTCATGTTATTCGGAAGAAGTTTGTTAACAAGTCTTATCAACCTTGTTAGTGGATTCCTTTTGATGAGCATAATATGGATGAAGTTATAAAGCACAACCTTCTGTACCCTCCTTTTACTCTCTGTTATTTAGATTAAATAAAGTAAAAATAGTATTTTCTGTCTGTTTTCTGAATTATCCATGCAATAAAAAAATACCCTGAAAATAGAAGTTCTCCAAATGCCCTGAATATTTAGTATGACTTTTTATAGAATATTTGAGAATTTCTGGCACTTAGAACACACAAGGGGGCCACACCAGCTAGCCACAAGGGTGGAGGGCGCGCCCTACCCCCTGGGCGCGCCCCTGCCTCATGGGTCCCACGTGGCCCCCCTCCACTTATTACAGCACCCACACACTTTGTATTTCTCCAGAAAAAATCATCTCGTAGCTCAAACTCGTGTTCTTGCTGGTTTTGCTGCCATTTTCGATCTCCTTGCTCAAAGCTCCATTCACAAAACTGCTTTGGGGGATTGTTCTTCGATATGTGACTCCTCCAATGGTCCAATTAGTTTTTGTTCTAGTGCTTTATTTATTGCAAATTTTTGCTACTGAGGTGACCCTGTTCTTGAGCTTGCATGTCAAATTTATATGGTCCAAAGTAGTTTTAATGCATGATATAGCCTCTAGGCACTTGTGGGGGTAGTTGCTATCAACCTTGTTGAGTTTGGTTCACTTTTATTTTGAGTCACTAAAATTTTTAGAAAAATTTCAAAGGAAGAAAAATGTTTAGGGAAATGTACCAAGGTGGTTCTTCGAGGAAGCAAACACTGAGGCTCGTGATACGCGAGCCGGACCTCAAACCACGAAGGGAAGCTCAAGTGCGGCCTTGTGAATGGTCGTCAGATGAATTTATGGTCCAAACAGGCTTCAAGGATGAATTTGATGCATATGTGCGTAATGCTGATCTTGAGGACTTCGTATCAGATAAGTGTCGGCAATATTATTACCTTACTGATTCCTTTGTGCAGAGGTTTGAATTTTCATCTAAGCACAATACTCACACTGTTGTATTTGACCTCTATGATAAATCATATACCATGGACCTTGAAGATTTTAATACTGCTTGCAAATTCCCACAGTGGGGAATCTTTAGCGAACCTCAAAAATCTGAATATAATAATTTCCTTGCTAGCGTCACCGTGGGAGAAACTAGAAATATCACACAAGCTACCATAGGGAGCATTCACTTTCCTGCCATACATTACTTTGCTCTCTTTATAGGTAGATGCATTAATGGTAAGCACGAGCACTGCCACATATGTGTCCCATTGTTGCACGGAGGTTACATCTTAATGCTAAAGATGGAGATTTATTTGGTGGGATTTATGCAACTCGTTTAGCTGATTATCTTGGTGTATCCATAAGATAAAATGATATTGAGTTGCCACCTGCTTTTCTAGATTATAATGCTATGGTTCGCCACCAGTTTATTGAGAGGAACGATCAGTCCCTCCAGTATATATCGACTAATCTTTGATAGATGGCATGATGTCCATATTACCTTGCCTGCTCCTACTTTCTTTAACTTTCAGGCAAATGAGAGATATGTTATAACCAGAGAGGAGGAAAATGAGTATGAGAGATCAGGGGAGGCCACTCGTCTCCAAGAAGCAGCTCGTCAGGCGGCAGCTGCCGCAGCATAGTACAACCCTAACTATGATGCCGGATATCACCAGGGCCAGTGGTGGCCTTAGACCAACTTAGGCCAAAAGCTTAAGCTTTGGGGAGTACGTATTTGTCACCGACATTACATTCATGTTCACACACTCAATCTAGTTGTCGGTGTTCATACTTTTTCATTGTACTATCCATGCTAGTTTATTTTCTTTTCTTGCTTTCTTCTTGTGTGTTTGCAAAACTTTGAGAAAAAAATTAGTTATAGCTTCTAGGTAGTTTACTTTTCATCTCGTAGTAGTAGTAATTAAATAAAGAAAACCCAAAAATATTTCTCATTATTCTTTTGCTTGTTGGGAGCTTTCCCGTGTAAATAGTCTTTCTCGTTCTTTGAAATTATTTTCTTTTCTTTGGGGTCGAGAGGAGAAGACCACGATGAAAATGACGAGTGGCTCTCATATGCATTATTGTTGATCTAACAAAGAGCCCATATTACCTTGTCTTCTCCTTTGGAATAAATGTTTACAGATTCCAGCTTAGTCCAATGCACGTCAAGATGGCAACGGGGACGGGGATCACCGGGGGGCATGCCACCGTCCCCGCCCCGATCCCCGCTAATACCCATCCCCGCTAGCCCCGCCAACCTTAGTGGGGGGGGAAGTCCCCATCCCTGCTAACAACGGATACCCGATCCCCATGGGGATCCCCATGGAGACCAACAGCAGCATAATAGCAGTAAAAGAGGAGCACAAACCAAAATATTTTTAACAGATTCAATCATCCATTATAGCAACAATATGCATACACATTCAACAGATCACAGATGCATACATATTCAACAGATCAACAGATCACAGATCAACAAAATGAAACAAACAGATCACAGATCACAGATGCATACACACTACAAGAAGAGGAAGGTCGATCCAGATGCCTTTGGTCACTATTTGTGCTTGAGGTGGAAGGAGAGGAGGGGAGTCGCCACTTCGCTGGTCGTCGTTGTCGCTGCTATCATCGGCTCACCGCCGCGTTCACCTTCTTGCTCGGCCATCGCCCTCCGTCATCAAATCGTTCGTCATGAGGTCATGAGGACGCGAGGAGCAGGAGAGGGCGAGAGGATTAAGGGAAGGGCAGCCGGATGAGGCGCCGGCCGGTGCCGCCCGCCACCGGCGGTGGTGGATCTGGTGATGGAGAGAGGAGGCGGCCAGATCGGGGGAATGGGGAGACCGGGAGAGGAGGTGGCGAGGTGGCTGCGGCTGCAAGTCGAGGGAATGGGGAGGAAAGGAGTGGAGAGGTGAGTGGTTTAGGGTTTCTTCTTTATATATCCAGTTGGATGTTTGACATACAGGTGGGGTCCCGGGTATCCATGGAACCTCCATGGAGCCAGTTTGCCCCCCATCCCCGCCCCGCTAGCTTCTCGGGTACCCGCCCCATTATACCCATGGGGGGATTTTGATCCCCATCACTGCTTCTCAGTGGGTAAATCCCCACGAATACCCGCCCCCATGGGGAAAATTGCCATTTTGAAATGCACGTACACTATTATTATTACCCACATCGTTCGGTCGTGCAAGTGAAAGGCAATAATGACGATATATGATGAAATGATTGAGATGAGGAAAAGCTGGTATGAACTCGACCTACCTTGTTTTTGTAAATATGATTAGTTCATCATTCCTGTTTCAGCCTATTATGAATGAAACATGTTTGCAATGACAATTAGAGATTATAGTTACTCATGCCATGCTTAATTAGCTAGGAGTTTATAATGGTTTACCTTGCGTGCCAACATGTTATTAAAATGGTTGTGATGTAGTATGATAGGATGGTATCCTCCTTTGAATGATTCGAGTGTCTTGACTTGGCACATGTTCCCGCATGTAAAACGAAATAAAAATAGCCTCCATGATATTTATGTTCATGGTGATTTATATCCTACTCATGCTTGCGCTCATTGTTGGTTAATCTTAATGCATGTTTATGACAGCGTCGCTCTCTACTTGGTCGCTTCCCAGTCTCTTTCTAGCCTTCACTTGTACTAAGTGGGAATACTACTTGTGCATCCACTTTCATAAACCCCAAAGTTATTCCACATGAGTCCATTGTACCTACCTATATGCGGTAATTACCTGTCATTCCAAGTAAATTTGCATGTGCCAAACTCTAAACCTTCAAATGAAATTCTGTTTTGTATGCTCGAATAGCTCATGTATCAACTAGGTCTATCTATATCTTCCATGCTAGGTGGGTTATTCTAACGATGAGTGGACTCCGCTCATCATTCACGAGAAAATGGCCAGTAACTGGGATGCCCTGTCCCATTCTCAAATCATATCAAAATAATTGCAAACAAAACTCCCCCAGGATTGTTGTTAGTTGGACGCTACCCGTTGTTTCGGACCAGCCATGGAATGTGCTTGTTGGTGGTGGGGGAGTATAAACTTTACCATTCTGTTTGGGAACCGCCTATAATGTATGTAGCATGGAAGATATCGAGATCTCTTGGTTGTTATGTCGACAATGAAAGATTATGCTCAAAATATTATTTATCTCTGTTTCAAAACTCGAGCTCTGGCACCTCTGCAAATCCCTGCTTCCCTTTGCGACGGGCCTATCTATTTACTTTAATGTTGAGTCATCATCCTCTTATAAAAACCACCAGTTGGAGAGCACCACTTTCATTTGTATGCACTGTTATTAATTGATATTGAGTATGACTTGACTAGATCTCTTTCACCATGAATTACAATGTCTAGTCAGTCCTTGATCTTCAGGGGTGCTCTACATTTATGTTTTGCGGTCTCAGAAAGGGCTAGCGAGATACCATCTTGTTATATCATGTCATGATTGTTTTGAGAAAGTGTTGTCATCCGAGATTTATTATTATTACTCGCTAGTTGATTATGCCATTGATATGAGTAAACATGAGACCTAAATGTTATTGTGAATATTATTAGTTCATAATCTTTGCTGAAAACTTGAATGCTGGCTTTATGTATTTGCAACAACAAGATCAAACAGAGTTTGTCAAAGTTTTTCTTTATCACTTTCAGTTTGTCAACTGAATTGCTTGAGGACAAGAAAAGGTTTAAGCTTGGGGGAGTTGATACGTCTCCAACGTATCTACTTTTCCAAACTATTTTGCCCTTGTTTTGGACTCTAATTTGCATGATTTGAATGGAACTAACCCGGACTGACGCTCTTTTCAGCAGAATTGCCATGGTGTTATTTTTGTGCAGAAATAAAAGTTCTCGGAATGACCTGAAACTTAATGGAGACACTTTTTGGAATGAATAAAAAATTCTAGCAAAAGAATCAACCGAAGGGGGCCCACACCCTTGCCACGAGGATGGGGGCGCGCCCTACCCCCCTAGGCGCGCCCTCCTACCTCGCAGGCCCCCTGGACCTCCACCGACCTCAACTCCGACTCCATATATTCATGTTCGGGGAGAAAAATCAGAGAAAAGAATTCATTGCGTTTTACGTTATGGAGCCGCCGCCAAGCCCTGTTCTTCCTTGGGACGGCAGATCTGGAGTCTACTTGGGGCTCCAAAGAGGGGAATCCGTCGCCATCACCATCATCAACCATCCACCATCACCAATTTCATGATGCTCACCGTCGTGCGTGAGTAATCCCTTTGTAGGCTTGCTGGACAGTGATGGGTTGGATGAGATTTACCATGTAATTGAGTTAGTTTTGTTAGGGTTTGATCCCTAGTATCCATTATGTTCTAAGATTGATGTTGTTATGACTTTGCCATGCTTAATGCTTGTCACTAGGGATCGAATGCCATGATTTTAGATTTGAACCTATTATGTTTTCATGAATATATGAGTCTTCTTGATCCTATCTTGCAAGTTATAGTCACCTACTACGTGTTATGATCGGGCAAACCCCGGAGTGACAATAGTCGGGACACTTCCTGATGATGATCGTAGTTTGAGGAGTTCATGTATTCACTAAGTGCTAATGCTTTGGTCCGGTTCTCTATTAAAAGGAGGCCTTAATATCCCTTAGTTTCCATTAGGACCCCGCTGCCACGGGAGGGTAGGACAAAAGATGTCATGCAAGTTCTTTTCCATAAGCACCTATGACTATATTCGGAATACATGCCTACATTATATTGATGAATTGGAGCTAGTTCTGTGTCACCCTATGTTATAACTGTTGCATGATGAATGCCATCCGACATAATTATCCATCATTGATCCATTTCCTGCGAGCTCGTTTCATATTGATCTTTGCTAAGTTACTTCTCTGTTGCCACTATCATGATTGCTACAAAACTGCTAATGTTACTTTTGCCACGGTTACCGTTACTTACATACTACTTTGCTACTAAATACTTTGTTGCAGATATTAAGTCTTTCAGGTGTGGTTGAATTGACAACTCAGCTGCTAATAATTGATAATATTCTTGGCTCCCCTTGTGTCGAGTCAATAAATTTGGGTTGAATACTCTACCCTCGAAAATTGTTGCGATCCCCTATACTTGTGGGTATTCAATACCAGAGGAATATCTTGTGTGCTATCAAACATCTCAACATAATTGCGTGATCATAAAGATTCTCTACAGGTATCTCTAAAGGTGTCTGTTGAGTTGGTGTGAATCGAGAATGGGATTTGTCACTCTGTGTATCGGAGAGGTATCTCTGGGCCCTCTCGATAATACACAACACAAGAAGCTTGCAAGCAAAGTGAGTAAGGAGTTATTTGCAAGATGATGTATTACGGAACGAGTAAAGAGACTTTCCGGTAATGAGATTAAAATAGGTATAGAGATACCGACGATCGAATCTCTGGCAAGTAACATACCGACAGACAAAGCGAATTATGTATGTTGTCATCAAGGTTCAACTGATAAAAGATCTTCGTGGAATATGTAGGAATCAATATGGGCATCCAGGTCCCGCTATTGGTTGTTGACCGGAGAGGTGTTTTGGTCATGACTGCATAATTCCCGAACCCGTAGGGTCGCATGCTTAACGTTCGTTGACGCTAGAGTAGTATTGAGATATTTGATGAGTGATAACCAAATGGTGTTCAGAGTCCCGGATGAGATCACGAACATCACGAGGAGTCTCATAATGGTCAAGAGGTAAAGATTTATATATGGGAAGTCATATTTTGGGTTCCGAAAAAAGGTGCAGTTTTTTTGGTATTGTACTGGGAAGCTTCCAGAAGGTTCCGGAGGGGTCTGGAAGTCCATGAGTGGGTTCAGCATGACCCAAGGGCTAGGATGCGCTGCGGGGAGGCGCCCTGGCCTTATTGGGCTAGGTGCACAAAGTCCTGAAAAGCCCATGTGGCTAGGGAAGGCAAAAAAAAGGAAGGAGTCCTAGCAGGAATAGGATTGGACTTGGATTCCAAGTCCTCTCCCCCTTAGCTGCGCCCTAGGTCTTGGAGGGAATATTTACCACACCCCTCCACCTATATATAGAGAGGAGGGGCGCCCCAAGAGGACACACCAAGCCCTTGGCGCCCCTCTCTCTCTCGTTACTTTGTAGTTCCACCGCCTTGTCCAGGCAACGCTTAGCAAAGCGTTGTCGGTCCTCCACCACCACCATCACCACCACATTGTCCTGTTGGTTGTGATCACATCTACTTATCCTCTCACGCTTGCTAGATCAAGAAGGAGGATACATCATCGAGCTGCACGTGTGCTAAACTCGGAGGTGTTGTCCGTTCGGCACTAGATCGGTTGGATCGTGATCGTATCGCGAATAATACAACTACATCAACCGCGTGATAAACGCTTCCGCTTAGCGATCTACAAGGGTCTGTAGATGCTCTCCCCCTCTCATATATGTGCATCTCCATGAATAGATCTTGCGTGTGCGTAGATTTTTTGTTTGTTTTCCATGCAACGTTCCCCAACATGTCCTCACTCAGTGAAAACAGGGGTAGCGATGCACTTATTGTATTGTTGCCATTAAGGATAAAAAGATGGGGGGTTTACCATATTTATTGGATATATCCCTCTACATAAGGTCATCTTGCTTAAGGCGTTACTCTGTTCTTATGAACTTAATACTCCAGATGTAGGCAGGAGTCGGTCGATGTGTGGAGTAATAGTAGTAGATGCAGGCAGGAGTCGGTCTACTTGTCACGGATGTGATGCCTATATTCATGATCATTGCCTTAGATATCTTCATAACTTTGCACTTTTCTATCAATTGCTCAACAGTAATTTGTTTACCCACCGTATGCTTTCTTCGAGAGAGAAGCCTCTAGTGAAACCTATGCCGCCCAGGTCTATTTTCAACCATATATTTTCAGATCTATAAAACCAAAAACCCAAAAATAACTTGTTGCACTTTATTTATATTTACTTTATTTTGCCTTTTACTTATCTTTTAAATCTATCTCTATTAGATCACACTCTTGCAAGTGATCGTGAAGGGATTGACAACCCCTTCTTCGCGTTGTGTGCAAGTGTTTGTTAGTTTGTGCAGGTGCATATATTGGGGACTTTCTTGTACCTCCTTCTAGATTGATACCTTGGTTCTTAACTGACAGAAATACTTATCTCTACTTTGTTGCATCACCCTTTCCTCTTCAAGGGAAAATCAACGCAAGCTCAAGAAGTAGTAGGAAGAATTTCTGGCGTTGTTGCCTGGGAGGTTCTGCATCAAGCCTACCAAGTACCTATCATAAACTCTCATCTCTTGCACTTACATTATTTGCCATTTGCCTCTTGTTTTCCTCTCCCCCACTTCTAAAACATGTTCAGAAAATAAAAAATATTCGCCTTTTTATTCTCCCTTCTCTCGTTCATCTTTTCATTTGCTTTTTTTTGCTTGTGTGCTAGATCGCTTGCTTTGAACCAATTATCATGAGTGATTTTGGTATGGCAGAAATAGATGATGGTAGGACTCCTAAAATTGGACGCTCTACCAATCTGGATGTTAAACTTTCGTCTTGGGACAAGGGAATTTTATAGGAAAAGAAACTATCCAAGAGTTCTTTAATTGTGTTGGAACTCTGACTTGTGATGATGTTCCCATACTTAAAAGAACTAAAACTTATGCAGATGCTATTTCAGCTCTTGTTCTTAAATATGAGAAAATATTTATTCGCACTCACCCCACCTAGCAAAGATTGTTTTATGAGCTACATGTGATAAAGGACCCTAAAGCTAAGAAAATAGCTACCCTTCTCCTTATGAATGAGGTTGATCACATAGTACGGGAAGCTAGGGAAATCTTTGGTTTTTATGGTATGAACTGTGAGAAACCGATAATAGATGAGATCCTCTACAATAGTGATTAGTCTTAAGGACTTTGCTTGGCAATAATCAGATCTTTGATGAAAACCTTACAAAGGCTATTCCTGTTTTAGCAGGTAATCAAAGGGGATATGCTAAGGGACAACCTGATAATGCTAAAATTTCTATGGATGATATGTTTTGTGTTATATTTAAAAAACCTCTTGACCAAAAACACTCTTAATGGATTGAAACCAAAGATGACAATACCTAGATCTATGCAATGTGCCAAGCTAGCGGCGTTAAACAATAGCGCTTGTTGGGAGGCAACCCAAATTTTATTTTGTGTTTTTGTTTTTTATTTTGTTTTAAAATAAATACACAATATTACTTCTGTAGTTATTGTGTTTTAGTGTTTTCATCAGTGTTTGAGCCAAGTAAGAACTTTGAGATGGCTATGGTGATAGTTGATTTGATCTTGCTGAAAAACAGAAACTTTTGCGCTCATTAACAGAATTTGAAAAAACACAGAAGTATGATTTTGATCTGAATTTTTTTACACAAGATTTATATACAAATTTCGTAGGTTATCGTAATTTTTTAGAATTTTTGGAGTTACATAAGTATACAAGATTTCCAAATTACTTCAGACTGTTCTGTTTTTGACAGATTCTGTTTTCTTTGTGTTGTTTGCTTATTTTGATGAATCTATGGGTAGCATTGGGGGGTATGAGCCAGGGAGAAGTTTGAATACAGTAGATATAACACCAATATAAATTTAGAATTACTTCACAATAGTACCTAAAGTGGTGATTTATTTTATTATACTAACGGATCTTACGGGTTTTCTGTTGAGTTTTGTGTTGTGAAGTTTTCATATTTTGGGTAAAGTTTTGATGGACCACGGAATAAGGAGAGGCAAGAGACTAATCTTGGGGATGCCCAAGGCACCTCAATGCAATATTTAAGGACAACCAAGAATCTAAGCTTGGGGATGCCCCGGATGGCATCCCCTCTTTTGTCTTCAATCCATGGGTAAAATTACTTGAGGCTATATTTTTATTCACGACATGATATGTGTTTTTCTTGAAGAGTCTTGTATTTGATTTAAACACCTTTTGATAGGTACACACATTAATCGTGAATTTATTGGAATACTCTATGTGCTTCACTTATATCTTTTGAGATAGGCAGTTGCTCTAGTGCTTCACTTATATCTTTTCAGAGCACGGTGGTGGTTTTATTTTGTAGAAATTGATGAACTCTCATGCTTCTATATTATTTTGAGAGTCTTGAAAATAGTATGGCAATTTTCTTAGGTTATGAATTTGGTTCTAATATGATGGGCATCCAAGAGGGGTATAATAAAAAAATCATAAAGAGCATTGAATATATGAGAAGTTTGATTCCTTGCATTTGTTTTGAGATATAAAGATGGTGATATTAGAGTCATGCTAGTGAGTAATTGTGGATTAGTAGAAATACTTGTGTTAAAGTTTGTGATTCCCGAAGCATGCACGTATGGTCTATCGTTGTGCAATGAAGTTCGAGCATGATTTATTATTGATTGTCATCCTTTGTGTGGAGGTCAGGAGCGCGCGATGGTTAACTCCTATCCCCTAGGAGCATGCGTATTAGTACTTTTCTCCGATTGCTAATATTTTTTTTGCAATAAGTATGTGAGTTCTTTATGACTAATGTTGTGTCAATGGATTATACGCACTCTCACCCTTCCACCATTGCTAGCCTCTCTAGTACCATGCAACTGCCGCCGGTGCATTAAACCCACCATATACCCTTCCTCAAAATAGCCACCATACCTACCTATTATGGCATTTCCATAGCCATTCCGATATATATCGCCATGCAACTTCCACCGTTGCTTTATTATGACACATACCATCATTGTCATATTACTTTGCATGATCATTTAGTTGGCATAGTATTTGTGGCTTTGGCACCATTCATATTTTTTATACATGTCACGCTATATCATTGCACCTCTGGTACATTGCCGGAGGCATTCATATAGAGTCATATCTTTGTTCTAGTATCGAGTTGTAATTCTTGAGTTGTAAGTAAGTAAAAGTGTGATGATCATCATTATTACAGCATTGTCCCATGCGAGGAAAGGATGATGGAGGCTATGACTCCCCCACAAGTAGGGATGAGATTCCGGACTTATAATAAAAAGAGGCCAAAGAGCCCAAATAAATAAAAAGAGGCCAAAAATCCCAAAAGGAAAACATGAAAAAATGAGAGAAAAAGAGAGAAGGGACAATGTTACTATCCTTTTTTCCACACTTGTGCTTCAAAGTGGCACCTTGTTCTTCATGGTAGAGAGTCTCTATTTTGTCACTTTCATATACTAGTTGGAAATTTTCATTATAGAGCTTGGCTTGTATATTCCAATGATGGGCTTCCTGAAATTGCCCTAGGTCTTCGTGAGCAAGCAAGTTGGATGCACACCCACTTAGTTTTCTTTTGAGCTTTCATACACAAATACTCTAGTGCATCCATTGCATGGAAATCCCTACTCACTTGAATCAATATCAATTGATGGGCATCTCTATATCCCATTAATTTGCCTGGTTGATGTGAGACTTTCTCATTTTTGACTTCTCCTCACAACCTCCAGCATGCTCTATTTCACCTATAGTGCTATATCCATGGCTCACGCTCATGTATTGTGTGAAAATTGAAAAAGCTTGAGAACATTGAAAGTATGAAACAATTGCTTGGCTAACACCAGGGTTGTGCATGATAAATACTTTGTATGATGAAGATAGAGCATGACAAGATTATATGATTTTGCAAGGATAACTTTCTTTAGCCATGATATTTTGAGAAGACATGATTGCTTTATTAGTATGCTTGAAGTATCATTGTTTTTATGTCAATACTAAAGTTTCGTTTCGAATCTTATGGATCTTAACATTAGCCACAATAAATAAGAATTTCATTGATAAATATGTTAGGTAGCATTCCACATCAAAAATTCTATTTTTATCATTTACCTACTCGAGGACGAGTAGGAATTAAGCTTGGGGATGCTTCATGTCTCCAGGGTATCTATAATTTTTGATTCCTCCATGCTACTATATTATCTATCTTGGATGTTTTATATGCTATTTTATACCATTTTTTGGACTAACCTATTAACCTAGTGCCCAGTGACAGTTGCTGCTTTTCCTTGTTTTGACTTATACAGAAAATCAATACCAAACGGAGTCCAAATGGCATGAAACTTTATGATGATTTTTCTTGGACGACAAGACACCTAGGAAACTTCGGGAGGAGGCCAGAAGACCCACGAGGAGGCCAAAAGCCCTAGGGGCGCGCCCCTAGGCTTGTGGGCCCCTCGCATATCTCTTAACCCTAATCCTAGCACTATAAATTCCAAAATATTCCCCTTACTTTAGAGGGCACACCAAAATTACTTTTCCACCGCCGCAAGCTTCCGTTCTCGTGAGATCCCATCTTGGGGCCTTTTCTGGCACTCCGCCGGATGGGGATTCAATCACGGAGGGCCTCTACACCAACCTCGTTGCCCTTCTGATGATGTGTGAGTAGTTTACCACAGACCTACGGGTCCATATCTAGTAGCTAGATGGCTTCTTCTCTCTGTTTGATCTTCAGTACAATGTTCTCCTCGATGTTATTGGGCATCTATTCATTGTAATCTTGTTTTGCGGTGCGTTTGTTGAGATCCGATGGATTGTGGATTTATGATCAGATTATCTATGAATATTATTTCAATCTTCTCTAAAATCTTTTAGGCATGATTAAGATAGCTTTATATTTCTCTCAATCTATCGATTTGGTTTGGCCTACTAGATTGGTTTTTCTTGAAATGGGAAAGGTGCTTTGTGATGGGTTCAATCTTGCGGTGTCCTGCTACGCCTTGAGCTTGCGTTGGTTTTCCTTGAAGAGGAAAGGGTGATGCAGCAATAGTAGCGTAAGTATTTCCCTCAGTTTTTGAGAACCAATGTATCAATCCAGTAGGAGGCTCCTCAGAAGTCCGACGCACCTACACAAACAAACAAGAACTCGCAACCAACGCAATAAAGGGGTTGACAATCCCTTCACGGCCACTTGCGGAAGTGAGATCTGATAGAGATAATATGATAAGATAAATATATTTTTGGTATTTTATGATATAGATTGGAAAAGTGAAGATGCAAATAAAAGTAGATTGAAAGCTTATATGATAAGAGGTAGACCCAGGGGCCATAGGTTTCACTAGTGGCTTCTCTCAAGATAGCATAAGTATTACGGTGGGTGAACAAATTAATGTCGAGCAATTGATAGAAAAGTGAATAATTATGAGATTATCTAGGCATGATCATTTATATAGGCATCACATCTGTGACAAGTAGACCGACTCCTTCCTGCATCTACTACTATTACTCCACATATCGACCGCTATCCAGCATGCATCTAGAGTATTAAGTTCATAAAGAACAGAGTAACGCATTAGGAAAGATGGCATGATATAGAGGGATAAACTCATGCAATATGATATAAACCCTGTCTTTTTATCCTCGATGGCAACAATACAATACGTGCCTTGCTGCCCGTGTTGTCACTGGGAAAGGACACCGCAAGATTGAACCCAAAGCTAAGCACTTCTCCCATTGCAAGAAAGATCAATCTAGTAGGCCAAACCAAACTGATAATTCGAAGAGACTTACGAACTTAATCACACATAAAAGAATCTAGAGGAGATTCAAATACTTCTTATAGATAAACTTGATCATAAACCCACAATTCATCGGATCTTGACAAACACACCGCAAAAAGAGTTACATCTAATAGATGTCCAAGAAGATCGAGGAGAACTTTGTATTGAGATTCAAAGAGAGAGAAGAAGCCATCTAGCTAATAACTATGGACTCGAAGGTCTATGGTAAACTACTCACAACTCATCGGAGAGGCCTTGGAGATGATGTAGAGGCCCTCCATGGTCGATTCCCCCTCCGATGGAGCACCGACGAACGCTCCATGATGGGATCTCGCGGACACAGAAGGTTACGACGGTGGAAATAGTTTTTCGTGGTCGCTTCTGATGTTTTTGGGGTACATGGGTATATGTAGGAGGAAGAAGTAGGTCGGTGGATGCTCGAGCGGCCCACGAGGGTGGGGGGCGCCCACCTGTACGGGGCACGCCGGGCACCCTCATGGCCGCCTCGCTTGTTTCTTGACTTCCACTCCAAGTCCTCTGGATCACGTTTGTTCCAAAAAGTACGCTCATGAAGGTTTCATTCCGTTTGGACTCCGTTTGATATTCCTTTTCTTCGAAACACTGAAATAGGCAAAAAAACAGCAATTCGGGCTGGGCCTCCGGTTAGTAGGTTAGTCCAAAAATGATATAAAAGTGTAAAGTAAAGCCCATTAACATCCAAAACAGGTAATATAATAGCATGGAACAATCAAAAATTATAGATACGTTGGAGACGTATCAAGCATCCCAAGCTTAATTCCTGCTCGTCCTCGAGTAGGTAAATGATAAAAACAAAATTTTTGATGTGGAATGCTACCTATCATAATTCTCAATGTAATTTTCTTTATTGTGGCATGAATGTTCAGATCCAAATGATTCAAAATAAAAGTTCATGTTGACATAAGAAATAATAATACTTCAAGCATACTAATCAAGCACTCATGTCTTCTCAAAATAACATGGCTAAAGAAAGTTATCCCTACAAAATCATATAGTCTGGCTGTTGCTCTATCTTCATCGCACAAAGTATTTAATCATGCACAACCCTGATGACAAGCCAAGAAATTGTTTCATACTTTAATAATCTCAAACTTTTTCAACTTTCACGCAATACATGAGCGTGAGCCATGGACATAGCACTATATGTGGAGTAGAATGGTGGTTGTGGAGAAGACAAAAAGGAGGAAGATAGTCTCACATCAACTAGGCGTATCAACGGGTTATGGAGATGCCCATTAATAGATATCAATGTGAGTGAGTAGGGATTGCCATGCAACGGATGCACTAGAGCTATAAAGGTATGAAAGCTCAACAAAAGAAACTAAGTGGGTGTGCATCCAACTCGCTTGCTCACGAAGACCTAGGGCATTTTGAGGAAGCCCATCATTGGAATATACAAGCCAAGTTCTATAATGAAAAATTCCCACTAGTATATGAAAGTGACAACATAGGAGACTCTCTATCATGAAGATCATGGTGCTACTTTGAAGCACAAGTGTGGTAAAAAGGATAGTAGCATTGTCCCTTCTCTCTTTTTCTCTCATTCTTTTTTTTCATTTCTTTTCTTTTCCTTTTTTTTCTTTTGGCCTTTTTTTCTTTTTTTTTTGGCCTTCCATTTTTTCTCTCCCTTTTTTTAGTTTGAAGTCTCATCCTGACTTGTGGGGGAATCATAGTCTCCATCATCCTTTCCTCACTGGGACAATGCTCTAATGAAGATCATCACACTTTTATTTACTTACAACTCAAGATTACAACTCAATACTTAGAATAAGATATGACTCTATATGAATGCCTTTGGCGGTGTACTGGGATATGCAATGAATCAAGAGTGGCGTGTATGAAAATTATGAAGGTGGCCTTGCCACAAATACGATGTCAAGTACATGATCATGCAAAAGCAATATGACAATGATGACGCATGTCATATAAACAGAACGGTGGAAAGTTGCATGGCAATATATCTTGGAATGGCTATGGAAATGCCATAATAGGTAGGTATGGTGGCTGTTTTGAGGAAGGTATATGGTGGGTGTATGGTACCGGAGAAAGTTGCGTGGCACAAGAGAGGCTAGCAATGGTGGAAGGGTGAGAGTGCGTATAATCCATGGACTCAACATTAGTCATAAAGAACTCGTATACTTATTGCAGAACTCTACAAGTCATTGAAAACAAAGTACTACGTGCATGCTCCTAGGGGGTAGATTGTTAGGAAAAGACCATCGCTCGTCCCCGACCGCCACTCATAAGGAAGACAATCAATAAATAAAATTGTGCTCCAACTTCATCACAAAGCGGTTCACCATACGTGCATGCTACGGGAATCACAAACTTCAACACAAGTATTCTTTAAATTCATGATCACCCAACTAGCATGACTCTAATATCACCACCTCTATGTCTCAAAACAATTATCATGTATCAAATTGATCATAGCATCCAATTCACTTTCTATGATAGTTTTTATTATACCCAACTTGGATGCCCATCATTCTAGGACCAAATTTATAACCATAGAAAATACCATGCTGTTCTAAGAGACTCTCAAAATAATATAAGTGAAGCATGAGAGATCAAAAATTTCTTCAAAATTAAGCCACCGTCGTGCTCTAAAAGATATAAGTGAAGCACTAGAGCAAAACTATCTAGCTCAAAAGATATAAGTGAAGCACATAGAGTATTCTAATAAATTCCAATGAAGTGGGTTTCTCCCAAAAGGTGTGTACCGCAAGGATGACTGTGGTAAACTAAAAAGCAAAGACTAATATCATACAGGACTCTCCAAGCAAAACACATATCATGTGGCGAATAAAAATATAGCTCCAAGTAAAGTTACCGATAGACGAAGACGAAAGAGGGGATGCCTTCCGGGGCATCCCCAAGCTTAGGCTTTTGGTTATCCTTGAATATATTGGGTTTCCATGGGCATCCCCAAGCTTAGGCTCTTGCCACTCCTTATTTCATAATCCATCAAACTTTACCCAAAACTTGAAAACTTCACAACACAAAACTCAACAGGAAATCTCATAAGCTCCATTAGTGCAAGAAAGAAAAACCACCACATAAGGTATTGTAATGAACTCATTCTTTATTTATATTGGTGTTAAATCTACTGTATTCCAACTTCTCTATGGTTCATACCCCTACATACTAGCCATAGATGCATCAAAATAAGCAAAGAACACACGAAAAACAGAATCTGTCAAAAACAGAACAGTCTATAGCAATCTGTAACTCTAGAATACTTCTGGAAGTTTAAAAATCCTACCAAAATAGTAAGTCCTGGGAAATTTGTCTATTGATTTACAGCAAAAAGAATCAACGCAAAAGCACGTTTCTGTGAATTACTAAAATTATTTTCGTATGCGCAAAGTTCCTGTTTTTCAGCAGAATCAGATTAACTATTACCATAGGTTATCCTATAGGTTCTACTTGGCACTAACACTAATTAAAACATAAAAACATATCTAAACAGAAGGTAGATGAAAAAATTATTACTAAACAGAAGCAAAACAAAAACTAAAATAAAATTGGGTTGCCTCCCAACTAGCGCTATCGTTTAACGCCCGTAGCTAGGCATAAAAGCGAGGATAGATCTAAGTAGTGCCATAATAATAAGATAGATCACGAAAACTCATCTTATATTCTCTACGTTCAGCAGCAAGTTTCCTTTTAGGCAAACAAAAGTAATCAAAAGGGCTAAATTTAATGGGACAAAAGTCCCCAAGATCAATCTCAGGAGGTATGGATTCCTCCTTGGGCCCTTCATATTGCACAACCAATTCATCATTATAAACATTCTTTTGATAGAACTCTTGAGTCTACACTCAAGAGAATATCCTAGCTCATTATTTCGAATAGCAAAATCATTATTGAGTTCAGAAATTTTATCAATTAGAACAGTGATAGGAACCTTTTTTCTAACGTTTTCATTAAAAGCAATATAGTCCAAAGATTGGAAACGCATAATTTCCTCTTGATCGAAGAGGATCGCCTCTATGGGAGGACGACCGGCGTCCACCCTATAGTGCACAAAATTTTCTTTGGCTTCTTTTATTATAAATCTAAACTCATGTGCCAAAAAGATAGTAGTTGCGCGCTTAACAGAAGAATGCTCAATATTAGAAAATTCTAGGAAAATTCTTTGTATGCAAGGATGCATGTACATAAACTGTCTTTCAAGTTCAACTATAAGCATGGCGATAGCATCCACAAGACTACTAGTTCTATGCAAGATAGAACTACCCATAGAAGGTAAAGCACTGGCACAAGTAAAGAAATCTTGAATAACCCCTTTTCCAATAATATTACCGCTACCGATTCGAAACTTTTTAGTATGCAAAAAAGGGGGTTCTTCAGCAGGAGCATCCAAATTTTCCATGTTATCATTATTGTCCAAATCGACGATAATGTCCCCAATTTCAGACATAACGGCAGGCAAAAGCGATGAGGAAGAAGAGGGCAAACGGAAAAGAGAGGGCGAATAAAACGGCAAGGGTGAAGTGGGGGAGAGGAAAACGAGAGGCAAATGGCAAATAATGTAATGCGAGGGAGATGAGTTTGTGATGGGTACTTGGTATGTCTTGACTTGAGCAAAGATCACCCCAGCAACGGCGCCAGAAATCCTTCTTGCTACGTCTGGAGCTTGCGTTGGTTTTCCTTGAAGAGGAAAGGGTGATGCAGCAATAGTAGCGTAAGTATTTCCCTCAGTTTTTGAGAACCAAGGTATCGATCCAGTAGGAGGCTCCTCAGAATTCCCACGCACCTACACAAACAATTACTTGGCTAACAGCGGGGTTGTGCATGATAAATACTTTGTGTGATGAAGATAGAGCATGAAAAGATTATATGATTTTGCAGGGATAACTTTCTTTAGCCATGATATATTGAGAAGACATGATTGCTTTATTAGTATGCTTGAAGTATCATTGTTTTTATGTCAATATTAAACTTTCATTTTGAATCTTATGGATATGAACATTCATGCCACAATAAATAAGAATTTCATTGATAAATATGTTAGGTAGCATTCCACATCAAAAATTCTATTTTTATCATTTACCTACTCGAGGACGAGTAGGAATTAAGCTTGGGGATGCTTGATGTCTCCAGCGTATCTATAATTTTTGATTGTTCCATGCTACTACATTATCTATCTTGGATGTTTTATATGCTATTTTATACCATTTTTGGGACTAACCTATTAACCTAGTGCCCAGTGCCAGTTGTTGTTTTTCCTTGTTTTTGACTTATACAGAAAATCAATACCAAACGGAGTCCAAATGGAATGAAACTTTATGATGATTTTTCTTGGACGACAAGACACCTAGGAAGCTTCAGGAGGAGGCCAAAAGACCCACGAGGAGGCCAAAAGCCCTAGGGGCGCGCCCCTAGGCTTGTGGGCCCCTCGCAAATCTCTTAACCCTAATCCTAGCACTATAAATTCCAAAATATTCACCTTATTTCAGAGGGCACACCAAAATTACTTTTCCACCACCGCAAGCTTCTATTCTCGTGAGATCCCATCTTGGGGCCTTTTCTGGCACTCCGCCGGATGGGGATTCGATCACGGAGGGCCTCTACACCAACCTCGTTGCCCTTCTGATGATGTGTGAGTAGTTTACCATAGACCTACGGGTCCATAGATAGTAGCTAGATGGCTTCTTCTCTCTGTTTGATCTTCAGTACATTGTTCTCCTTGATGTTATTGGGCATCTATTGGTTGTAATCTTGTCTTGCGGTGCGTTTGTTGAGATCCAATGAATTGTGGATTTATAATCTGATTATCTATGAATATTATTTCAATCTTCTCTAAAATATTTTATGCAAGATTAAGATAGCTTTATATTTCTCTCCGATCTGTCGATTTGGTTTGGCCTACTAGATTGGTTTTTCTTGAAATGGGAGAGGTGCTTTGTGATGGGTTCAATCTTGCGGTGTCCTTCTATGTCTTGAGCTTGCGTTGGTTTTCCCGGAAGAGGAAAGGGTGATGCAGCAATAGTAGCGTAAGTATTTCCCTCAATTTTTGAGAACCAAGGTATCAATCCAGTAGGAGGCTCCTCAGAAGTCCCACGCACCTACACAAACAAACAAGAACTCGCAACCAACGCAATAAAGGGGTTGTCAATCCCTTCACGGCCACTTGCGAAAGTGAGATCTGATAGAGATAATATGATAAGATAAATATATTTTTGGTATTTTATGATATAGATTGGAAAAGTAGAGAAGCATATAAAAGTAGATTGAAAGCTTATATGATAAGAGATAGACCCGGGGGCCATAGGTTTCACTAGTGGCTTCTCTCAAGATAGCATAAGTATTACGGTGGGTGAACAAATTACTGTCGAGCAATTGATAGAAAAGCGAATAATTATGAGATTATCTAGGCATGATCATGTATATAGGTATCACGTCCGTGAAAAGTAGACCGACTCTTGCCTGCATCTACTACTATCACTCCACACATCGACCACTATCCAGCATGCATCTAGAGTATTAAGTTCATAAAGAACAAAGTAACGCATTAGGAAAGATGACATGATGTAGAGGGATAAACTCATGCAATATGATATAAACCCCATCTTTTTATCCTTGATAGCAACAATACAATATGTGCCTTGCTGCCCGTGTTGTCACTGGGAAAGGACACCGCATGATTGAACCCAAATCTAAGCACTTCTCCCATTGCAAGAAAGATCAATCTAGTAGGCCAAACCAAACTGATAATTCGAAGAGACTTGCGAACTTAATCACACATAAAAGAATCTAGAGGAGATTCAAATATTTCTCATAGATAAACTTGATCATAAACCCACAATTCATCGGATGTCGAAAAACACACCGCAAAAAGAGTTACATCTAATAGATGTCCAAGAAGATCGAGGAGAACTTTGTATTGAGATTCAAAGAGAGAGAAGAAGCCATCTACCTAATCACTATGGACTCGAAGGTCTGTGGTAAACTACTCACAACTCATCGGAGAGGCCTTGGAGATGATGTAGAGGCCCTCCATGGTCGATTCCCCCTTCGATGGAGCACCGACGAAGGCTCCAAGATGGGATCTCGCGGACACAGAAGGTTACGACGGTGGAAATAGTTTTTCGTGGTCGCTTCTGATGTTTTTGGGGTACATGGGTATATGTAGGAGGAAGAAGTAGGTCAGTGGATGCTCGAGGGGCCCACGAGGGTGGGGGCGCGCCCACCTGTAGGAGGCGCGCTGGGCACCCTCGTGGCCACCTCGCTTGTTTCTTGACTTCCACTCCAAGTCCTCTGGATCATGTTTGTTCCAAAAGGATCGCTCCCGAAGGTTTCATTCTGTTTGGACTCCGTTTGATATTCCTTTTCTTCGAAACACTGAAATAGGCAAAAAAAAACAGCAATTCGGGCTAGGCCTCCGGTTAGTAGGTTAGTCCCAAAAATGATATAAAAGTGTAAAGTAAAGCCCATTAACATCCAAAACGGGTAATTTAATAGCATGAAACAATCAAAAATTATAGATACGTTGGAGACGTATCATGTCCTCACCTAGTGACAGCAGGGGTAGCGAGGCACGTATTGTCTTGTTGGCATTAAGGATAAAAAGATGGGGGCTTTACCATATTGATTGGATCAATCCCTCTACATAATGGCATCTTGCTTAAGGCATTACTCTGCTCTTATGAACTTAATACTCTAGATGAAGGCATGAGTCGGTTGATGTGTGGAGTAATAGTTGTAGATGCACACAGGAATCGGTCTACTTGTCATGGACGTGATGCCTATTCATGATCATTGCTTTAGATATCGTCATAGCTTTGCACTTTTCTATCAATTGCTCAATAGTAATTTTTTTACCCACCTTATGCTTTCTTTGAGAGAGACAAGCCTCTAGTGAAACCTATGGCCCCCGGGTCTATTTTCCATCATATATTTTCAGATCTATGAAACCAAAAACCCAAAAATACCTTGCTGCACTTTATTTATGTTTACTTTATTTTGCCTTTTACTTATCTTTGAAATCTATCTCTATTAGATCTCACTCTTGCAAGTGACCGTGAAGGGATTGACAATCCCTTTTTCGCGTTGTGTGCAAGTGTTTGTTAGTTTGTGCAAGTGCATATATTGGGGGCATGCTTGTACCTCCCACTACATTGATACCTTGGTTCTTAACTGAGGAAAATACTTATCTCTACTTTGCCGCATCACCCTTTCCACTTCAAGGGAAAAATCAATGCAAGCTCAAGAAGTAGCATCCACTGAGCATGAGCAGTGAGGTACTAGGCAAGTTAGCTATCCGTGATGGACTCTCTCGAAAGCCATCATTATTTATTTCTGCGTGTTGGAGTTGTGCATGTGTAGATGGGCCTGGGAGTTGAGCTAGTAGGGTAGTGGCTTGGGTCAAAAGTAGTAGAAGTAGTACAAAAGCATTTTTAGAGTGTAGGCTTTTGCCTGTTCAAGCCTGTCTACTAGAATCGCCAATGGTAGAAAGGAAAAGTGAAGGAAAAATGTAGGCATTGGAAAGTTTCGCATGGTACTATTGTTCATGCATTTGGTTCAAAGGAATGGAGCAAGGGAAAATTGTAGGATTTTTTTTCTTTTAGTGTCTCTATCAAAGAAAACCCGTAGAAATGTTAATATCCACTTGTCCCTCCTTTTCAAATTCCTATTCATGAAGAATAAGACTAGGTGATAGTAGAATAATAACATTATACTGTACATTTTCATGTCGTTTGACTTAATTTTACCATGCTTCTTTGCATTCCTGTGATCTTCCAATTCCTGTGAACCAAACACCCAGATTCACAGAAATCCTATGTTTCAAAATGCTCTATTTTGCACGTGCGTTCCTATACTATTCCTGTGTATTTCTACCCTTGCGTTGTTAGAATCCTCCATTTCAATGAGCCATCACAGAATTACTTCTATTATAGGTGTCAAAGAAAACCTTGTGTGGTTTTTCCCGCTCCTTCTGCACCATCGTCCACCCCAGTTGAGCTGCTCCGACGATGGAAGCGTCTACCACAACAGAGGTCCCCCCTCCAGACCATCTTTCGCTACCTCAGATCTTCCTCCCCACTATCAGCAACCACCACAACTGCATTACCATCATCAACTGAGCAGATGACCTTGAGGACTGCACAGTTCCACAAGAGAGGTCGCACTCTTTCGTGTCTTCTTACGTTATGCATCGCTTAATATTACTTGTTACTTTATCGTCCCATTCACCTCTTAGACTCCGAGTCAAATCCAAACTAATGCTCAAACTTGAGTTTTTAAATGGTTGTGGGGTACAACATAACACGGCAGCAATGAATATTATCTTTGTCTATTATCTGGTTAATCTAGGTGTCTACTATGTGTTTCATGTTGGGTGGGAAACAGACATTAAAGGAGTCAATATCTGTATTTTTTAACTAAAGCTATTATTTGTTTGCTATCATTGGTTTTGGGTCTATCCTTATGTTGCTACCTTCGGTCTGGATTTATGCATGCACTCCTTACATAATCTCACTATGTTTTATTGTACACAATGGTACTGAATATGTGAAGCAAAAGAGATGAGCCTTGCGTGGCAATATAATTTCTTGCAGACATCGCTCCATGGTGGGCACAATGGCAGCCCCCTCCCCCATTCCAGATTGTAATCAAGAGGAAGATAACTATTCAGAGGGGGATTCAGAGGGAGCAAACCACTCCTATTTACCCCCTGAGGTCTTTGCTCTGACTTGACATGTTGATGTGGGTCATATCATGCATATGGCACCTTGCATTGCTTACTTTATACATCAAATATGTCATCTGCTTAGTTTAGCCATGCTTTGTGTGAATGTCATCTGTTTAGTTTATATATCATATATGTGAATTATGCAATGCCATCTTCTTTAGCTAGGCATCATATATGTGAATTTTGCAATGCCATCATGTTTAGCCAGTCATCTTATATGTGAATTATATCATGTCATCCTTTTTTTCATTACGTATTACATTTGTTAACAATTTTAGTACATTCAACTACTCTTCCTATGCATCAGCCATTTGACACGGTGATGGAAAAATCTGGAGTGAAAACAACATCTTCAGAGCACACAATGTTATCCGATGAAGCGCATATCTTGCTAGTTACACATAGCTCCTCAAAGGAGGACTCAAAGACAGATGACCTGTCCTATTTCCCCCTAAGGTGTATGCTCTAACTTGGCAGGGTTATATTGCTCATATCATGCATATGGTGTCTTGTATTGCTATGTCATTTGCTTACTTTAGACATGCTTTGTGTGAATGCTACCTGTTTAGTGTTTAATTACCTTATATGTGAATTATGCAATGCCATCTTGTTGCAAGGAATTATATATGTGAATTATGCAATGCCATGATGTTTAGCCAGGCATCATATATGTGAATTATATCATGCCATCCTTTTTTGTACTACGTATTCCGTTTGTCGACGATATTTATATATTCAACTACTCTTCCTGTGCATCAGCCATTTGAATCGGCGATGGAAAAATCTTGAGTGAAAACAAGGTCTTCAAAGCAGATAATGCTACCTGCTGAAGCACATATCTTGCTGGTTACAGATAGCTCCTTAGAGGAGGATTCAAATATAGATGGTCAGTCCTAGTTTCCCCCTGAGGTGTATGATCAAACTTCACAGGGTTATATTACTCATATCATGCATATGTTGTCTTGCATTGCTTAGTTTATACATCATATACACAATATTGAATGCCATCTATTTAGTTTAGACATCATATATGCAATTGTCCATCTGCATACTTGCTTAGTATCTAAATCATATATGTGAATTATATCATGTCATCATGTTTACATAGACAACATGTATGTGAATTATGGCATGCCAACCTATGTAATAAAGACATCACATAGTTATATCATCTCATCATGTTTACATAGTCATCGAATTTTGAATTATGTCATTTTACCCGTGAATTGTATCATGCCATCCTGTTTCCATAGACAACATGTATGTGAATTATGGCATGCCAACCTATTTAATAAGGACATCATATAGTTATATCATGTCATCATGTTTACATAGTCATCATATTTTGAATTATGTCATGCTATCCTGTTTAGTTAGCCATCATATATGTGAAATTGTGTCATGTTATCCTGTTTAGTTAGCCATCATATATGTGAAATTGTGTCATGATATCATGCTTGGTTAGACAACAAATGTGAATTATTCCATGCCTCTTTTATTCCCCACTATCCATTGCACCTGTTTATCATACAATGTCTATACATTCAATTACTTTTCTTGTTTATCAGCCATTTGAATTGGAGGGGGTGATGGCAGTATCTAAGGGAGTAAAAACACGGTCTTCAGAAAAGACAGTGCTACTCGTCGATGCATATAGAACCACGGTTGTACTTGCCCAAGAACCAGCCCCACCACACATAACCCAGTCTCTCGCAGATTATACCCCTACCTCATTGGACAAAGAACCAGCTACACCACATCTAACCCCAACCCCAACAGATAGTAACCCAATTCCAGTTGACACGGCACCATCTCCACCACAAAGCACCCAAACAAGAGCAGTTAGCAAGGCAACTGCAGTGCCCAAAGCACGAGGACCACCACTGTGAACCCCAACTCAACGCTTAAACTAGAAGAAGAATTGTTCTCAGGTCAGATTCTATAGCTATGGTGCATATTTATTTGCTCTTACATCATTGTATTTACTCATATCAACTAATTTCAAATTTGAAGGATCCAGTTGAAACTCCAATGGCGCAACAGGTATGTTTTAAACCTATTTATTTAACTGGTTTGCTGGTGTAACTTGCTCTATATTGATTTCAATTTCAATTGTATAAACAGTTATGTTCTCATGTCATGCACATTACAACTATTGTTAGTGATGTGCAGTTTCCCACACTTATATTCTATTTATATATGTGTCTTTGTCTTAAATAGATATGATTTGAACTATGTCTCTATATTGATTTGGCAACATAAACTAGAATGACATAGACAATATAGTGACCATAGTACATAGATATATGTTTTTTTCATATTGTTATCATGTCCACCTTACTACTGAACTGGTTTACAAATGAGTTTCATATACCACATGCTAAACCTGTGATGTGTCTGCTTGTTTCTCTTTTAGAATGCCGACAGAATATGGGAGAAGAGTAGCCCATTATGCAATGGTAAAGGGAGTAATGCAGATCAGGTTCAAGATAGTGGGACATTCTTATTGGTCTCCAAGAAAGCTAATAAAAACTATCTTGAAGACCGTGAGACAACCCCAAAGTCCTGTCTAAATGCAGTGTTCAAGTTATTGGCCACTACCGCTAGCACAAGCTCTTCGAACTCGCTGCCTAAATTAGTTTGGCTTCTTTAGTCTCAACTACAAGATGAAAGACATCGATCAGCTGTGCTGTGATAAGAAGTCAAAGGACTAAGGAAGTCCCTAGAGAATTCAGATGCATACTTTCTAGTGCAACAATAAGAGTTGGATGATTTTAGCGCCAAACAAGAGAAAGCTAATAACAATGGTCCACTGTGCCATAGGATTTTATCATACTTTCTAATGCATTCCGAGTCTCGACTACAAGCTGAAAGATATCAGTCAGCTGTGCTCCGACAAGAAGCCGAAGGACTGAGGAAGTCCCTGCAGAATTCAGATGCATACTTTCTAGTGCAACAACAAGCGTTGGAGGATTTTAGCGCCAAACAAGAGAAAGCTAATAAGCTTGCTAAGCTCAGCATGATGGGTACCCAGGATATAGTTTCTTGAGATCTTCTAAAGTGGTTTTAGTTTTGGATTCGTTTTGCTGCGGTGTTTATTTGCACTGGTGGCCAACTTTAACACTCAGTGTATGTAATATGCTACTTTGTTCCCTATATTTGCACTAGTGGCGAACTTTGATACCCAGTGGATGTAATCTGCGTAATTGTCGTAATATCATAGTGTTAGTTGCTTGCTTATTTATTTTCTTATAGTCTTGTTTATTTGTTTTCTTGTAGTATTGCGGTTCTTTTTGCACGGTTTTCTAGTGGCTGCAATAACAATGGTCGACATACGTGCCATTGTAACCATGGCCCTCCTACGGGCCGTAGGATCCATGGGCCTCCTACGGGCCATAGGATCCATGGGTCGTACTGATCATGGGCCAAAGTCGGAACGTGATATGGGTCGTAAATGGGCCAAAATCGGGACCGTTTGTTTATGGGCTCAGACCATAACAACCCATTAACAGGCCAGAAGACAGCATAGGCTTAATTCTATTGATGGGCATAACGGATCGTTAATGAGTCAGAATACATGACGGGATGAAAAAGGCCCAATGGGTTAACGATCCACAAACAGGTCGACTGTAACCACGGGTTGAATTTTAACCATTCGCGAAACAAGCCTGTAACGGACCATAAGTAATCGAGGGCCGGAAATGAGCCTAAGAATATATGCCTTAGAATGCCGAAAGATAACACGGGATGGAAACGGCCTAACTGAAGCATGGGCCGTTAATGGGTATAAAGCAATTTACTTTCATTATGGGCCAGAATCACCACGGGCTGTTAAATGGCCCAGAGATACAAACGGCCTCATATGGGCCGAAAGACATCATGGGCCATACATGGGTAGAAAGTGACAATTGGCTGGAATTATATTGGACGGCCCACATGATGCTACTGTGTTGAAATTGGAAAGGCCATAATGGGCCATGAGTTACCGGGCCGTAAATGGGCTATATGCGAACATGCCATTAACAAGCTTTCCATGGGCCGACCCGCTAAGTTTTGACAAACTCAAATGGGCCGGCCTTTTTAACCTATACAAGCCACCGCTGGGTCATGCCACGTGTCGATGTATCATAGGCGCGTATCATCCATTGGATGGATGACATCTGTCCCAATGTGGAGTTGACACGTGGTTCCTTCGGCCAATGAGATTTTTACACGTGGAAAATCGCCATTGGTCCGGGCTGTTAAAAGGTTATCGGATCCAAACCGGAACCCGATAGCTTAACGGTGACCCGTTATGGTGGATGCCACGTGTTGGTTACCCTTGACGAAAACTCTTCCATGACGTGCCATTTATCGTCATGGAAGTGGGCACTTCCATGATGATAATTTCAGCACAGTCATGGAACACTTCTACGACAACACAGGTATGACTATCTTGATTCTGTCATAAAATCTTCATAGATGTACATGCATGACAGAAAAATGCCCTACTCTGACAAACACGTATCATCGCAAAAGTATTTTTTGTAGTGAAAGCATACAAGCAACGGAAGCATAAACATGTCTGAGTACATACAACTACAAAAGAAAAAGGTTGAGAAGCCTGACATCTACGAGACCCTCCATAGGAACCAGACCTCTGTCTGGGATTCCCAAGCTACTCTATCAACATCTACGTGTCGCTGAAAGCACTAGTGAGACTAACGTCTCCTCTGCAAAAACATAATTAAAGCAACCATGAGTACAAAGGTACTCAACAAGATTTATATCTGAACTATGTACTTATGCATCAGTATCAACAAGGGGGTTCTGGAGTTTAAATGTAGCAAGCCAGTTTGACTCTTGGTTAACCTATACTACGACTACGAGTAATTTCTTTGAGGTGAGAGAGAGCACACGAGTCCACATAGTCACCACAACAATACACCACTATGGATCCTCTCCCGTCTCCCTACGAAAAGGCCATACATAGCACTCACACTTATCTTGCGCATTTTAGAGTATGAATTTCAACTTGTCTATGAACAATGTAAGCTTACAAGTAGTCCATATCCGTGGACGCGGCTATTCGAATATTTTGATAACCCTGCAGGGGTGTACTTCTTCACACATGCTTCCACCACTTATCACCGTGTACATGTCATGTTCTCGGCAACCTTGAAGTGGAAGCCCAGCGAGTGTGTTGGCCATGACCTGACTAACCACGCAAGACTCTGGTCCAGGTTTATTGCCTATTTGAGACTAAATCAGCAAGGAAGTCAGGTCGAAGTTTTCATTACGGCCCCAAACAATGTGAGCAGGGTTCCCAAGCCCACCAAACGGGTGCCACTCAGTACACCGTGCCACTGCCTACGGCATAATAGCCCACCCTTGAGGTCAGCGCTATGCACGGCCTCCAGTATCCTGCAAACACCAGAAACTAGTTGCAACTCCTTGACATATATCACGGTGATTAATAAGTCGAGAGAGCTTGGAGTGCTCGGAGCCCAATGTGTGGTAGTAGCTAGTCTTGGATAACATACATAGAACTCAGTTCTTAAGGATGATCTCAATGAGAAAACCCATCGTGTACTCCTGCATGGCCTCTCATCGCTACCTTTACCAAATCATGTTCACACACTTAGCTCTCACACAGTAGGACATGAACACAAGAATTCCAATTCATCGCCCAGATGGATCAGACCCGACATGACTCTAAGCATAGTAAGCATAGAAAGAAAGCATGCATGAGTAGTCACAACATGGCTCAAGCAATTCCTACTCATGCTGAGAGGTTTTAACTATTTACTGTGGCAAAGACAGGTCATGCAGAGGAATGGGTTCAAGTAACACAACATGTAACAGTTCAATCGTTGTTGTTCTAATGCAGTAAAAGAGAGCAAGAGCAGGAGAGAGTGGGATTGTATCAAAATGCTCAAGGGGGGTTTGCTTGACTGGCACTTCTGAAGATAGTAATGCTCTTCATTGGTGTCAGCAATCACAATGTCGAAACCGTCTTCTATCGAGAGGGAACAAACACCAGCAAACAAGGGAACAACATTGAAATCATGAGAATGCAACAATATGATGCATGATCATGACATGCCAACATATGTTCATTGATCTAATGCATCTAGCAGCAAAGTTAAATGAAGTAGGTTTGAAGCAAAGGTTCAAGGTCAAACTCCATATGCGATTATGTAAATGCCATTTAGTTGATTTTTCCTAAACAGTGATCATAACTTGTTCGGACATGCATGAAAATGATATAGATGGAAAGATTGGATTTTTCTGATAACTTCTCATATATAAATTATTTTATTTGGAGTTACGGCTGAATTTCTATGAATTTTTTAAGTTTGCAACATTTTCTGGAATTTCGAAATCATTTTTGAATTAGAAGTAATTCAAAAAATGATTACTGCATTTGCGCTACGTCAACCGATCAACCAGGTTAAACCTGACCAGTGCGGTGATATGTCTATGTCGTATCTACTTTCCCTAACGCTTTTGCTCTTATTTTGGACTCTAATTCGCATGATTCTAACCCCGACTAACGCTATTTTCAGCAGAACAACCATGGTGTTGTTTTTGTGCAGAAATAAAAGTCTCGCAATTGGACAAAACTTTTTGGAGAATTATTTTGGAATAAAAGAAAAATACTAGAGCAAACACCAACTAGAGGGAGGGCTGCTGCCCACTAGGCACCAGGGCGCGCCACTCCCCTCTAGCGCGCCCTGGAGGGTAGTGGGGCCCATGAGGCTCCGATGACCCAACTCCAACTCTACAAATTCCTATTTTCGGAGAAAAAAATAGGAGAGGAAGTTTCATCGCGTTAAACGATACGGAGCCGCCGCCGCCTCCTGTTCTTCATTGGGAGGCCAGATCTGGAATCAGTTCGGGGCTCCAGAGAGGGAGATCTTCCGTCTTCATCATCATCAACCACCCTCCACCACCAATTTCATGATGCTCACCACCGAGAGTGAGCAATTCCTTCGTAGGCTTGCTGGATGATGATGGGTTGGATGAGATTCATCATGTAATCGAGTTAGTTTTATTAAGGCTTGATCCCTAGTATCCACTATGTTCTGAGATTGATGTTGCTATGACTTTGCCATGCTTAATGCTTGTCACTGGGGCCCGAGTGCTATGATTTTAGATCTGAATCATTTATGTTTTCACCAATATATTTATGGTCTTTATCCTACCATGCAAGTTATATGCACCTATTATGTGTTATGATCCGCATACCCCAAGGTGACAACAATTGGGATTCCTTCCAGTGATTACTGTAATTTGAGGAGTTCATGTATTCACTATGTGTTAATGCTTTGTTCCGGTTCTCTATTAAAAGGAGGCATCAATATCCCTTAGTTTCCTTATGGACCATGCTGCCATGGGAGGGTAGGACAAAAGATGCCATGCAAGTTCTTTTCCATCAGCATGTATGATTATATACGGAATACATGCCTACATTATATTGATGAATATTATCCAACTTATCACTGACCCAATGCCTACGAGATTTTCACATATTGTTCTTACTAAGTTACTACTGTTGCTCCTACTGTTACAACAGCTACAAAAAATTACTACTATTGTTACTATTGTTGCTACTCTCACTGTTATCACTATCAAATTACCATACTACTATACTACTGATCACTTTGCGACAGATATTTAATCTCCAAGTGTTGTTGAATTGACAACTCAATAATACTTACAAATATTCTTTGGCTCCCCTTGTGTTGAATCAATAAATTTGGGTTGAATACTCTACCTTCGAAAACTTTTGCGATCCCCTATACTTGTGGGTTATCAAGACCTTTTTCTGCGCCGTTACCGGGGAGCATAGCTATAATTGTTGAGTCACTGGGATTTATATTTATTGATCACTATGAAGAATCCTAAGGATGATAGACCAAGATCGTTCCCTCTAAGACGAGGGGAGGTAAGGAACTGTTATCTAGCTCTGCACTTGATTCACCTTATGTTTTGAGTAAGCTTGCAACACCACCACATTCTATCAATCTTGATATGTCACAAGTAATTGTTGATGCTACTTCTGCTGTGAATGATGCTTATGATGATGCTAGTACTTTGCTTGATAAGACTATGCCACTGGGTGAATTTCCTGATGAACAACTTGCTAGAGCTAAAGAAACTAAGAATGCTGCCAATGAAATTACTCAAACTGATGAAATTTATTGAGACTGGAAATTTTGATTCATCTATTGGAACTTGTGCCCCTAACGTGAATTACCTTAGATACATGAGGGTTATGTTATGGATGGAGAAGTAGCTAGAGACTTTCTTGCCTGTAAGGATAGATATGATCTTAAAAAATTACTATGCAGCTGAAAGATAAATCTTTGAATGCTAGAATGAAACATGATTCCAATTTTGCTACTTCACCTATCTTTATTACTAATAAGGATTATGAATTCTCTATCGACCCAGAGTTAATTACTTTAGTTGAATCTGGTCCTTTCCATGGCTATGAAACTGAAATTGTTGTGGCACATCTTACTAAATTAAATGGTATAGCCACCCTATTTGCTCATGATGACCAAAATTCACTATTACTATATTCTTAAGTTATTTCCTTTTTCATTAAAGGGCGATGCTAAGATATGGTACAAAACTCTTGCTCCTGGTTGTGTGCGTAGTCCCCAGGACATGATTTATTACTTCTCTAAAAAAATATTTTCCTGCTCATAAGAAACAAGCTGCCTTACAGGAAATATTTAACTTTGTGCAAATTGAAGAAGAGAGTCTCCACAAGATTGGGGGAGGCTTCTCAATTACTTAATGCTTTACATGATCATCCTCTTAAGAAAAATGAAATATTTGATATCTTCTATAATGGACTAACCGATGCTTCTAGGGACTACCTAGATGGTTGTGCTAGTTGTGTTTTCAGCGAACGAACCGTTGAACAAGCTGAGGAATTATTGAATAATATATTAAAGAATGATAATGATTGGAAACTTCCTGAACCACTGCCTAAACCTACTCCGAAGAAGAGGGGTATTTTATTTCTCAGTCCTGAAGATATGCAAGAAGCAAAGAAATGAATGAAGGAAAAAGGTATTAAAGCCAAGGATATTAAAGATTTACCACCTACTAAAGAAATACATGGTCTTGACACACCACCACAGGTGGTAGAGCTAAATTCTTTTATAAAGTTTGAGGAAGGTGACGCCCCTTATAATAAACATCCTAGTCAATGCTTGTATGAATTCAACAATTACATTATGAAACAAGATCACTTCAATGCCTATGTTATGAAACAATTAGAGAAAAATGCTGATATGATTGCTCACTCGAGTGACATGTTATTTAGAATCACTAATGATGTTAAAGGAGTAGGAAAACACGCTTCTATGGTTCAAACTAAGTTAGTACAAGTTGCTAAATCTCAAAGTGAGTTACTCAATGAAATTAATAATAATATGCATGATCATGCTGTTGGAGTAATGACTAGAGGAGGTAAAATGACTCAGGAGCCACTTTATCCTGAGGGACACCCTAAAAGAACTGAACAAGACTCTCAAAGAACTAATATTGATGCACCTAGTCCTTCTAAAAAGAAAAGGAAAAAGAAAAATGATAGGACTTTGCATACTTCTAGTGAACCTGAGATAGAAAAACCTTCTGAAGATAACAATGATGTCTCTATCTCTAATGTTGAAACTCAATCTGGTAATGAACATTCACCTAGTGATAATGAAGATGACAATGATTATGTTCATATAGATGCTCAACCAGAAAATGATAAAGAACCAGACAATGATGTTGAAATAGAACCTGTTGTTGATCTTGATAACCCACCTGCTAAAAATAAATGGTATGATAAAAGAGACTTTGTTGCTAGAAAACATGGTAAAGAAAGAGAACCATGGGTTCAAAAACCCATACCCTTTTCACCTAAACCATCTAAGAGAAAGAATGAGGAAGAATTTGAACGTTTTGCTGAAATGCTTAGGCTAGTCTTTTTGCGTACTCTCTTGACCGATATTTTAAAGATGCCCCCTTAAGCTAAATACATGAAAGATATTGTCACTAGTAAAAGAAAAATACCTGAAGCTGAAATCTAACTCTATAAATTCCTATTTTTCAGAGAGAAAAAAAGGAGAGGAAATTCATCGCGTTTTATGATACAGAGCCGCTGCCACCTACTGTTCTTCATCGGGAGGCCAGATCTGGAGTCTGTTCGGGGCTCCAGAGAGGGGGATCTTCCATCTTCGTCATCATCAACCATCCTCCATCACCAATTTCATGATGCTCACCACCGGGGGTCCGTAATTCCTTCGTAGGCTTGCTAGACGGTGATGCATTGGATGAGATTCATCATGCAATCGAGTTAGTTTTGTTAGGTCTTGGTCCCTAGTATCCACTATGTTCTGAGATTGATGTTCCTATGACTTTGCTATGCTTAATGCTTGCCACTAGGGCCCGAGTGCCCTGATTTCAGATCTGAACATTATATGTTTTCACCAATATATTTGTGTTCTTGATCCTACCATGCATGTTATATGCACCTATTACGTGTTATTATCCGTATACCCCAAGGTGACAACAGTTCGGATTCTTTCCGGTGATTACCGTAATTTGAGGAGTTCATGTATTCACTATGTGTTAATGCTTTGTTCCGGTTCTTTATTAAAAGGAGGCCTTACTATCCCTTACTTTCCTTACGGACCCCTCTGCCACAGGAGGGTAGGACAAAAAAAAGTCATGCAAGTTCTTTTCCATAAGCACGTATGACTATATACGAAATACATGCCTACATTATATTGATGAATTGGAGCTAGTTCTGTGTCGCCCTAGGTTATGAATGTTATATGATGAATATTATCCAATGTTATCACCGATCCAATGCCTGCGAGCTCACATATTTTTCTTGCTAAGTTACTACTGTTGCTGCTACTATTACAACTACTACAAAACAATTACTACTGCTGTTACTATTGCTGCTACTCTCAGTTTTATCAGTAACAAACTACCATACTATTTTGCTACTAATCACTTTGCTCCAAATATTTAATCTTTAGGTGTGGTTGAATTGGCAACTCAACTGCTAATACTTACAAATATTCTTTGGCTTACCTTGTGCCGAATCAATAAATTTGGGTTGAATATTCTACCCTCGAAAACTGTTGCGACCCCCTATACTTGTGGGTTATCATGGGGTCGGCCAAAGGTTACGTCAGCAAATCAACTACGTGTGGAACCTGTGTGTCATTGACTCAGTTAGTTAACATAGTTTAATTAACCCTAACTAAACTAATTAGCAGGCACGGGGGCCCGCTATCAGCAACACATGGTTAGCCGTCGGTTAAACGTTGGCGACCATACCCGACGGTGGAGGCACGCTAGAGAAGCTCCTCCAATGACCAAATTTCGTGCGAAGAGGTCCTACATGCAGCTGGATGTGTGTCGTGTCCAGTGGTGCAGGTGGCTGGGCACGGGGAGGCTGGAAACGACGTCGGCGATCACATGGGCGGCGGCCGGAGCCATGGGCTTGACGCGGGCGACGCTACATGGCACAGGAAGGCCGTCTAAGAGGCTCTACGGCATCCTGGTGTCTCCAAGAGCACGGCGGTGCCACAACTTCAGGCGGGGGAGCTCAGGAGCGCGAGGCTCAGCAACCATGGCGGCAGCCGGAGCTCGGCACGATGGGGGAGCTAGCTAGGGAATGAGTGGAGCAACGGGGTTAGGCGGGAGAGAAAGAGGAGCTCACGGTGAAGCTGTTGGCGCCAGCGTCGAGGCTGGGGAGGCGTTGACGGCGTCGAATCGATCATCGACATCCGACGGCCGTGGGCGAAGAAGATGGTCACGGGCGTCTTCTTGAGGGCTCCTTGGCTCAATTCCGTTGGTGGAAGATTACCAGAGCGAGGATGCAGATGCTCTGGATATGGTGGTTGGACGGGGTAAGGCCGATGGCAGTGGCAGTGCACGGTGGCATGTCCATGGTCATATCGGGCAGGAGGGTATAGCGACGGAGAGGACGAGGGGGAAAAGGCGAGGATGTCAGAACGATCCGGACGGCAAAGGTGAAGTCATCCGCGGCGTCCACGTGGAGGCAGGCTAACAAATGGTGTCGCGTGCAGCGCGCGCGCGTCAGGCACGCACCTAGTCCTTCTGGCGCGAGGAGGAAGAACACCTCCTTGCCCCTGGTGGGCTGGGCTGGCCAGGTGGGCTACGCCAGGTAAGCTCTCTCTCTCTCTCTCTCTCTCTCTCTCTCTCTCTCTCTCTCTCCCCTAATTTCGTTATTGTTTTCTATTTTTTGTAGTTTGTTTTAATTTGGTTTTCAGACCAAATAATTTTAGTAGATTCTGAAAATATTTATGTGGCTTGATACAATATGTTCAAAGCCACTCACAAGTTTTTAGGATTATTGGATTTATATTTTATACATAGTAAATATAAATCCAATTCAAATAATTATTGATTTAATTCAAAGTCCCAAAATGATCATTTCTGAGATTAAAAAGTTTTGGTTTGAATTTTAGTTCTTGCTAATATTTTCAAAGATTAACAAGAACATTTCCTTGGACTTGTTTGAAGAGATTTTTAATGATGTTCATTTTTAAATGGTTTCTGAGGCTTCGATAATTCCCTCAATTCAGTTTCCTTGAATTTAAAATGATGTATGCATGCTTCTGATGCAACTAATTACAAGCAATTATTCTTGGGTTGTGACACTCCAATAAGTAAAAATTATTCTTTTTTTAATGTTCTGTAAAAAAGAAAAAAAATGAAGTTCAGTTTTCAATAACCTTCTTGAATTCAAAGTTTTTTGTTCGTTTATTTTGCCTCCTATCAAATTCCTATTTCTTTTAAAGTTGTGTAATTTACATGAACAACGAAGAGGCCATGTTGTTGGCCGACCGCAAACAACATGATTTTCTTCTAATTTGAACGGTTTTATAGGGTAGAGCGATTGCCAAGTCCGACGGTAGACGCTCTAATTCGACATTTACTATGTAGCACCGCCGCTGTTGAAGCGAGCAGAGTGGCACGGCCGCGGCCGGCAAGACGTTGGGGGCGCACATGGTGGGCATCCGTACGTACGTGCGCGTGGTGGCTGCCCGTGGACGCGTCTCCTCCTGCCCCTTCCTTGCTGCGCGCGGACCACAAAGCCAACCCGATCGGTTGCCCTTTTGTCGCTTCCTTCCTCCCTTTGCTCTCTCCACAAAGATTTTCAAATGGCAGAGAAAGGTAGGCCGGGCCGCGGTTGGCTCCGTCATCGCAGGAAGCGCGTGCGGGAGCCGGCAGCAGTGCGAAGCTGAACATAGGCGACTGCGACAGTTCGTGTGATTAGGCCAACTTCACCGCGCGAACCCATCCTGTCTGGACCCGTCCGTTTAAGGTAAAACGAAAAAACCGGACGGCCCGGCACGCGGGAGCAAACGGATTTTTGTTCATTTTGTGTACGCTTTCGATCCATCCGCGGCTCAAGTTTGCGTCGTTTTTTGGGTGAAATGGACACCACGCGGACACGTCGGCCGTCTGCGCATGTCCTCCCCTGGCCCGCCCGTCGGTGGCACAGGACGGGCCTTTTTCTATCCGCCCCCTCCCTCCCTCTGGCCGCACCCCACTCCACTCTTCTCCACTCTTCCCCACTCTTTCTCTCCCCGCCGCCGCCGCCGCTGCCATTGCAGCCGTGCAACTCGGACGCGCGCTCGCCCAGCCCCTTCCCCTCGTCGCCGCCGAGCTACCCAACCACGGCCACCTGGTTTGCGCCACCGCCGGCCGGATTTAGGGCGGATCCGGTCGGTCTTGAGCTCGCCTGATTGTGGGAGGCCGGACCGCGCCATGGACTGGCCGGGCACCTCGCCGGAAGGCCCTGGCAGGGCCGCAAGGCCACATGCAGGCAGTGGCTCGTCCTCTAGCCGCTCGGATCTGCACCATCGGTGGTCCGCCGGTAGATACACGAATGGCGGCTGGCCGGGCTCGGTGCTTGCCCAAAAGCTCGTTGGCGCACCGTTGCCCCTCATCAAGTGCGACCACTGCCCAAGGATGGTCGTGCGACTCGTGTTTACAACGTCAGAGCATCCCGGATGGGTGTTCATCAAGTGCTTAAACGATGGGGTATGTGCTGTTTTTAGTTTCGGTTTGTGCTCTCGGATTAGACTAGTTGTGCTAACTTTAAATTTTATTGTGTAGAATGGATGCAAGTTTTGGTATTGGGAAGAAGAGTACATCGATATATTAATAGAGCGAAATTTAGTACATGTTCGTGCACTTTTAGCTAGCCTATAGGCTGTAGATAAGAGAAGTGCACTTGTTGCTAGATTAGAGGCTAGGCACGATACTACGTGTGAGGAAGCAACATCGACTTCTGGCTTGAAGAAGAAAGGAGGGTGCAACGTCGAGCCTCCTCCACAGATCAACAATGAGTGCATCGAGAAGGCCCTAACCCAACTCAAAGGAGCAGTTATGGAAGTTGGGTATCTTCTCAAATGTATTCTTGTGGTTCTTGTTTTCTTTGGTCTTGCTTTACTAGTCAAAATGTGATGATGTATTGTCATGTGCCAAAAATGAATGATGAAAAAAAGTTTAAGGACTTGCAAGGAAATGTGCACGCGAACAAGATGCGTCTGCGGCTGGGCGCACGGTCACCGCATCCCGGAAACTGCCCAGACACGATCGCATTGGCCTACCCAAACGGACGGACAAAACGGACGTCAATTCGGGGTCGCGCGATGGAGTTGGCCTTACAGAGTGAAGCGTATACATGCAGCAGAACAACGCACATCAGAACGGATTTTCCCTTTGCACCTGGGCAGAAGAGAAGATGGGAGATTTTTGTGCAGATCCACCCGTCGCTGACGGAGTGGCTGTGATCAGGTGGGTGCGGAATCTATCTCCTCTCCTCCCGTCCGAGTCACGCGAGCCGCGCAAAAACTCACGAGAGAACAAGTCTGAATCCTCCTCTTCCTTCCTTGGCAGCACGAGCAATTAATTTTGTCTGCTTTGCGCGACTGCCATTTTGTGGTCGTTTTTCCGGCTCGCCATCCCATCGGCCATCACTGCTTACGCACTTGCTTGTCCATATGCTACACGACCCTGGAGTTTCATGAGGTACACCATGACGACCTGCGCAGCGCCGGCCCTCCCCTCCCATCCCGGTTAGTTTTCCAAGTTACCGCTTCTCGTCTCCTCTCCTCTCCTGGCTGCAGTTTTATAACTAGAAGTATGATGACTAATCCAAGACTAGTTGTTGATGATGATGCAACTTCCTACTCCTTCCTAGACTAGCATAGGAGTCCAGGATGCATGCAAGTAAAAGATTGTTAGAAACGAGCAACCAAACGACGACAGATTGTTGATAGGTGATTTATTAGTATCCGCAACCAAACACCGAAACAGTTGGACTGGAATGGAATCAGGAGCTGTACTGTACGCATGACATGAATACCCTATTGACATAGGGAAGCCATGCCACCTGTATGCAGTAACATCGACCTAAATCTTCTCAACAACCAACCATGACTTCAATCAAGCGTCCGTGTACCAACGAAAACCAGACGCCTAACTTATGTTAACTAAAAAAAAGTGGGACAATGAAATTTCAGGCCGCAGGTGAAGATATCCGTAAGAAGCATCTGATTCTCATTAACTCGGAAATAGAAACGACAAACTGTACAGACGCTGCAATGCCGCGCACGCGCTCTTCTTCCGTATTCACATGCTCATGACCAGACGAAATAAATTACGAAAATCAGTAACGCTACCTGTCTGTTTCGTTTTTCTCATAAATACTATATTTGTTGAGAAAAAATTTAGCACGCCATTAAAGAAACCCAAAATCCTAGTAGAGTAAATCGGCCGCGGTGTAAAATTCGATCCAACGGCCAGGATTAAACCGCGGCACCGTCTTCTGACGAAAGGAAACTAAGGAAAGGAAAGGAAGGAAGGGTCCGATCAGAGCCAGAGGGCGCCAGCCTTCTTGAGGATGGGCACGAGCTCGCCGGAGATGTGGACGGCCATGAGGCGATCGAGGCCGCCGAGGAGCTTCCCCCCGACGAACACCGCCGGGAGCGCGGCCTCCCCGCCGTCCGGCACGACCCCGGCGAGCGCCGCCTCGTCGGCGACCTCGTGCACGGCGGGGTTGACCCCGAGCCCCTGCAGCAGCCGCTTCACCACGTGGGTGAGGCAGCAGGCCCGTCTCCCCACCACCACGACCGGGCTCTCCGACACCGCCCTCTCAACCCCCGCCGCGTCCTCCCGGGACGCCGCCGCCTCCGTGGTCTCCGTCTTGACGGCGACGGCCGCCTCCGCCGCCGGCGACGGGCGGGCCCAGGGCCGGGTGCTGCTGTAGGGGATGGCTTGGTACATTGCTCACCGCTACGTGGCGCGTTGGCTTGGATTCTTTGATGCCCCCGGCCTTCTTTTCCCTCTTGCGCGGGTGTGTGGTTCGTGTGAAGGTTGGGGCGTAATGGCTTGGGGAGGTGAAGGGGCCCCGATATATACAGCGAAGAGGGAGGTGAGGTGGGAAGGTGACGACAGCACGGTGGTAGTATGTGGGACCCGCAGGACGCGGGGGAGCTTTCCGCGGGGACTGCACACGAGTTGTCGCGGGGAGTGACGTGGAGGGGCGTCAGCCGCTGTCGGGGCCGCCGGATCCGTGACGACAGCTGCTGCGACACGGACGGCGGCGCGTTGCAGTTGGAAGTCAGATCATGAGGCTGGGGCGCGGAACAACGAACGATGCGCGGGCTGAAAGGGTCTCACCGGACCGGAGTGTGGAATTTCGGATGTTTGGCCGGTGGATGTTGTTTTCCTTGGCTCTCAGAAACAAGATTCCAAGGATATCGCTTTGTTGAGCATGACCAAGGTCCTTTCTGGAGGACAACACTATCTTCTCTAGTGTCCTGAATTCAGATTCTTCGTGTTACTTGACTTGTATTTTTCCCGCACCGACTCTCTCTGACTTAATCAAGTTACTGTACATTAGAGTTGAGAGGCGCACTATAGTGGTGGGAGCACAAATCACTGGTGCGGATGTTTTCCTTTTTCTTTTTTGCATCGAATTGGGACTCTATTCAACGAAATATTATACGGTTACAATTTGCCCGTAGACTGCTAATGACAAAATCTGGGCTTTGATCAAGCCAACTATCCGTACCCTCAAGCATACAAGCATGTTGAGCACATTGATGGGCCGGCAAATCCACGTCCCTACCAACATGACGAACTGAAAACAAAGAAAAACTAGGCACAACATTCCCTAGTTCTTATAAGATAGGCGCCGCAATCGAACGTGAATATTGGCGTGAGTACCATAGGTTGACAAGATCCAGGCAGTCAACCTCCATGATCACATGTGAATACCCATACAAATGGGCGAAGAGCGCCCCTTCTCTCATAGTCAGCAGCTCGACCACGCATGTGTCGAAAACTCTTGGCAAGGGCTTACACCATGCACCAAGAAACGATAGGTGAGATCGGGCCATGCCGCCTGCTCCACCCGACATAGCATCAGCGAAGATAGACCCGTCCGTCTTGATGGTGATCCATCCTGCCTCCGGTGGTCTTCAACTTTGCGTCCTATGCATCCTCTGGCGCGGTGGAATGTCAAGGATGGAAAGGGTTTCATGCACTCCTTTAATCGCCTGAACCGGATCATACCCATCTTCATTGTGTGTCCATCGGTTCCGTGAAGTTTCTGTAATCGTCCCTTCCTCTAGAGAGCTCAGCTTATTACGAGTCATGAGAGATCGATATGCTGACTTTACATTATAGTTGCTTGACTTTTCCAATGCCCACGCTAGGCTATCTTCTTCCCCAGATGGATTAAGAGGTCTGTTCAATATGGATTCTGCATCGAGGTGTAGAAAGTTTTGATGAACTAGCTCAATATTCCACCCGCATGTGTACTCATTGATAAGTCTGAAACTTTGGTAAAGGTGCAGTACTTAGATGCCCCATAGGTTTCAGAGTAGCCGTGTTGGGAATCTATGGATCATTCCATGTAGAGATGCTCGACGATCGCCTTCCAGGTGGACGACGCTCGTGCAGGAGCTGTGGCGTGTAAAAACTCCGTATGTGGATAGTACTTGCCCTTCAGAACTCTTGCACAAAGGGAGTTGGGCTGGGTCAACAGGCGCCAAGCTTGCTTACCGAGCATGGCAAGAATGAATAAAGGGAGATCCCTAAAACCACCCCCCCCCCCCTTTCACTTTTGGAGATGCAAGTTTCTCCCAGGAAAGCCAATGCAAAGATCACTTATCCACAGAGCTACCCAATCAATACTTTGCCATTGATGATTGAACACCTTTGCAAACTTTTCCGTCAGTTGGAAACAACTCATACTATATGTAGGAATTGCATGGGCAACTAATTTGAACAAAACCTCGTGGCTGGCTGTTGGAAACAACTCATACTAAATGTAAAAATTCCTGTCTAACCAACCCCGAACCTTGCTTCCGATTCGTTCACCAATGTGACTGAACGTACCACTTGTGACTCTTCCAATGGCAGTAGGCAGGCCCAAGTAGTTCAAAGAATGCCTCCATCGGTATCCCGAGAGCATAGTTTAAAAAACAGGACCGGATCGATGGTCGGACCGAAAAAACTGGAACTAGTGATCCCAACGGGTTTTTAAGCACAGCGGACCGTTCGAGCAATCGAACCGGAAAAAACTGGTTGAATCGATCAGTTTTTCTAAAAACCGGTTGAACCGGTCGGTTCATAGAATACCAGACGGTTCGATGTCGTTTCCTTAAAAGCCCCTCAATCAAATTGTTTTCGTGCGAACAGGCTGGCGATAGAATAGAAAAAGGAAGAAAACCTTCTTTTGGTAGGGTTCCGGCCAATTTCGGAGCCTTTCTCTTGATTTTGATCCCAGGCAAACCCCGCCGAGCTTAGCCGCCCTTCTCCGACGCGACCCTTGTCGTGCGCTGTGGTGCGGCGACGCCACCTCTCTCACACCGCTCCACATGGCAGTAGCAGGCCACCAGCCCACGCTGCCACTCCTGTGTCCTGCCGCCCTGAGACACTTCTATTGATAATTGGCATAGGGGACAACGCCGCCTAGTCGGTCTGGTCTATCCAAGTCCGATCTCCCTCCGTTCCAGTCAATTCGACCAGTCCTCCCTCCGGTTGCCTCCCTCCGTTCCAGAGTCCAGGCTAGGAGCACCAGAGCAGGAGGACCAGGACGCCCGACGGTCCAATTAAACATTTTTTTATCTATCGATTGGTGTATTTATAGATGAAATATATAGTATTTTATTGCTTCAAAAATTGACAATCGAACCGACGGTCCGCCCGGTGAAAACCTGAACCAACAGCCTTACCAGTTTGATTACTGGTTCGTTTTTTTAAAGTATGCCCAAGAGTAGTTTAGAGAACCTCTCGAAGGGCTCGAGCTATGTTTGCATTGAAGAAACCCGAAATCTTTTCTCGGTTCACTGCCTGCCCGGAGCAGTCAGCGTAAATCCGAAGAATGTGGTTGAGTCTCTCTGCACTCTGGGTTTTGGCACCGAGAAAGATGACACTATTGCCAACAAGTAATAAATGATTGCCCCATGGTGCATGGATACTCACCCGGATACCCCTGTCAACATATGCACCTCCAAATTTATTCAGTAGCGACGTGAGGCCTTGAGCACAAATGAGGAAGAGGTATGATGATAACGGGTCCCCCTGCCATAACGCTAGAACTGTATAGACTGATGCGGATGTTAGAGCATCTATAACCGGACATTACAAATTCGACCCCTCAAAAGCCCGCGGACGCGACCGGGCGAGTCCGTAGACAGTGACCTATCACGCGCCATATTTGAATATGAGGGGTGTCTGTCAGCCCGGGCGTTTGAGACCCGTCCGTCTGGATCGAAAAATCGTGATCGGTTAGTGACCGGGCGGCCGTTGCCCGGCCGTTTGAGGAGGATTTGGGGCGCCTGGTTGTAGATGCTCTTAGCTGGAGGATCATTGGCAATAAATCCAAGTTACTTATATCCTCAATAAGAAAAAGGTTACCACTCGTACGTAGGTGCATGCGTACGTCCCAATATTTTTAGGTAATCGTTTGGAATCGGCGCACCGGCCGAACGCTCGGCCGGTTCCCCTCGCTCGCTCGCTCTTTTTCCACGCACGCTAGGTGGGCCTTAAGCGAACATTTTTTTCTTCTGTACTTCTTCTTCCTCGTGCAAGCGCCTTCCCAAGCATGTCCCCTCCCCCCTCCCCCTCCTCCCGAGCTGCGACTGGGCCACCACGACCTCCATCGCCGGCGGCCAGGCTCCCCTCGCCGGCTGCCATGGCTGCCTGCCGCCATGGCCAGATCCATCCCCTACCTCAAGCCTTCACGCAGGCGCATCCCCTCCCCCCCTTCCCCCTTCCTCCCGGGCTGCGACTGGGCGACGACGACCTCCATCGCCGGCGGCCAGGCACTCCCTCGCCTGCCGCCATGGCTGCCTGCCGTCATGGCTGGACGCACCCCGCGTATACCAGTGTTGCAACCGTCACCTAAAACAGCTTCAACAGCTGTTGAAAAAAGCTTCAACCATAGACAGAAAAGCTTCAATGGAACTGCACAACAAGGAGAAGCTGCAACCGCAGTTGGATTTTGTTACTACTGGCGAAGTTTTTTGCTACATCCATCAGGCGGAGCTGCGACCTCGTGATGATGACAACGACGATTTTTGTTGCAACCGTAGCAGTTTTTTGCTACTAACGCTGAAGTTTTTGCTACATCCATGTAAGGCGGAGTTGTGACCTCACGAAACACGGCAACAGTGTTTGTTTTTTGCTGCAACCGTAGTAGTTTTTTGCTACCACCGCTGAAGTTTTTGCTACATCCATGTAAGGCGGAGTTGCAACCTCGCGAAAGACGGCGGCGGGGTTTGATTTTTGCTGTAACCATAGTTTTTTTTGCTACTACGGGTGAAGTTTTTTGCTGCAACCTGCATTTTGCCGTGCTACCATTGGCGTCAAGTTTTGCTACAACCGGAATCAACAGTTGAAAAAAAAAAGCTTCAACTGGCGGTGTTTTTTGCTGCCACCATTGATGAATTTTGCTACAACCTTTAATCAGGGGGTCCGGCGGCGGCGCTGGAGTGCGAGCGGCGGGGCGCGCGACTGCAAGCTGCCGGAGCTGCAACAGGCGACTGGTGTTGACGGAGCCGCGACCATCACCAGCGAGGGGAGCTGCAACCCACGGGGCGAAGTTTTTGCTGCATGTAGATCCCGGCGAGAAACATGAGAGAAGATGGCGGAGACCGGCGGCGAGCGCGGCGCCCGGCGGCGAGCGCGGCGCCCGGCGGCGAGCGCTGCATCCAGTAGCGGGGGCGGCGGAGAGAGAGGTACATGCGACGGGGTGATGGCCGGCGGCCGGGAGAGGAGAGGAAGAAAGAGAGGGAGGGTCAACGCGGGGGAATCGGACGGCTAATCGCGCGCATCCAACGGCTAGGGCTGGACCGGCGCCTAGCATCGCCCGGGGAAAACTCCAAATGAGCAACTCCAAACTAGTGGTGAGAGCGATTCTAGAAAGGAATAGTTAGCAAGTGGGCAGCGTGAAAACTCCAATTGAGCATGTACTTGTTAGGACTCTCACAATGAGGTTCACACACACGCTCTGATTTTGGGGGGGAATCCAATCGTGGCCAGAGCCGAAGTTTTGGACGCTGGGCGCCCAACGTATCCAGGCGGAGTTGGCGTCGGCAGCACCATCGTAATGCAAGACGTCACTCGGTTTGGACCTGGATGGACATTGTGCGCTGGTTTACGTACTGCGTACTGCTGCTCTCCTACACCTGTTTCCAAGACAAGTTGGGCCTTTTCCGAGTAGAATAATGCTCGTCAAGCTCAGCCTTTGTGGGTCTAATCGATCCATCTCGCGACACGGTCAGATTATGTGTACGTAAGCGCGTGCATAGTGTATTGCCGCCAGTAGAGCATATACTAGCATGCATGTGGATCACGTGTGACGTCGCCTTCCTTGGCCTCGTTATATCTTGCTTGGCAGAAGAGACGTACATCACGTACGCATCTGGAACCTTGAAATAAATAAAAACAGCAATTGGAGAACTTCATGTTTTCTGCTCGGCGTATTGGGGGAGACGATTTGCTAGACGCATGTTCGGGGGTACGTGGCGTACATGCGGCCGCGTGATTGCGTCAAGATCTAAAAAATTGTATTGTGATTAGGGCTCCTTTGATTCAAAGGAATTCTATAGGATATTTGAAGGATTGAAATTCTTTGGAATTGTTCCTACATTTGTCCTTTGATTCATTGGATTGAATGCCATAGGAATTTTTCCTATGAAATCTTTTGTACTACATTTCATAGAAAATCCAACATCCACTCCAACCTCTTTTTACAATTCCTTTGTTTTTCCCGTGACATGAAACACTCTTTGCTAATCCTATAGGATTCAAATGGGCATGCCACTCCAATCCTATACTTTTCCTATTCGTGCGTTTTCAAAATCCCGCGAATCAAAAAGGCCCTTAGAGCTTACTACTACTACTACCACACACACACACACACACACACACACACATATATATATTCGTGCGTTTTCAAAATCCCGCGAATCAAAGAGGCACTTAGAGCTTACTACTACTACCACACACACACACACACACACACACACACACACACACACAGATATATATATATATATATATTATCTCCCCTAATAATAAAGCATCTATTGCTTCTGGTGATACGTCACCTAATTTGTCTCTAAAGTTGTTAAATATTACCCACCGATGCCGCCTATAAGTGAGGAAAAACGATTCAGTTTTTTTTCGCGGCGGTGGTCACTAGTTTATCTAAATGCGGTGTCCCAAATATAATAGGACGACTCAAGTAGTGCATTGGCTAGAGGGTTGGTCTTGTATCTGCCTTACGCGGGTTCGACCCCCAGCTCTTTTATCTTTTTCATCTTTCATGCACTAACGAATATAACTGAGAAAAATGTGTATACATTTTAAATATACATAGATACATACCTAAAAAATCCTTTTGTCGGCCTAAATTTTTTACATCGCGTTGGTCCGAGTCAGGCACAAACTATACCATTTATACGTGTATGCATTTCATGGAGAGACCGGGAGAAGAAGTACTGCGACCGCAACTTTTGATCGCCCTAAACATACTTGTGATTTGGCATTGATCAGTATACAAGTTTACAACGAGATGGGGAGCTCACAGATGTTGGGAACCAGGCTGGCTCCGCATACCTCGCTTCCCTCAAGTGGGAGCTCATAGGAGAAGCAGCCCTCTCACTGGGAGGCCGACACGGTCATCAATGTTGAATCGGTCACTCACATATCTTCTTTGACTCAGAGCTCAAGCTGATGTACATGCCTTTGCCTGCTGACCAACGGACCATCAACTACAACAACACCTGCAGTAACGGATGTCGCAAAAGCTAGATAGACGCTTTCTACCAGACCATACAGTATTTGACACGTACTCCCTCTGTAAAGAATAAAATGCTCTTATACTTCTTTATAGAGGAAGCACTATTTTTCAAGTTGAATATATTTGTAGGTAACCTACATCTTTCTTACCCTTAATCGTCGATGGTACCAAATATTTCCATGTGCATCATCCCACCCAAAAATATATTCGATGCAACATCACAACCTTCTGTTGCAGCTATAATTATTACCATCAAGGGATGTGGACACTAGCTCCACGAGGAGCATTTGGTTATATAACCCAGATACAAGCAAATCAAAATCATTAATTGTGCTGACAAGGAAAGTAAAACAGACCGAGCCTCCAGTTATTAAGATGGCACTCAGAGTAGGCCTTGACCTCTGTAAGGGCATATTTATCCCTAAGTGTTTTGGTGATTGATGACAATGCTTTTGCGGACTAATCGTGTGCCTTGAGTCCCTCAGATACTTCATCATTAGGCACAAGACGATTCGGTGCCCCTCGGAGACTGTCGAAGCCGGCGTTGTTCTACGTTTCACTTTGGTGGAGTTGAGTCGTAGGAGAGCCGTACTATTAAGAGGGGGTCCGCGTCGGAAAGGTAGGGTGGAATCACACGTACACTTGTCCCTCCTTTCCTTGCACTTTGGAGCTACCCGTCGTTATCTTGGTTGTGTGGAAAACTGGCGACTACTGCTGTACTTGCGGTAGTACCGCAGGTACAAGCGGTAGTACCGCGGCGTGTCACGGTAGTATCGCCCCTTTGGTGCGGTAGTACCGCGGCACCCTGGCCTAGTGCCGCTCCGGTGCGGTAGTAGGGGCGGATGTAATCTTTTACATCCGCGCCCCCCACGGTAGTACCGCTCGCCCAGCGCGGTAGTACCGCGGGGGCCCACAGTAGTACCGCTCCCTAGGAGTTGTAGTACCGTGCCCCTTCGACCTAGTACCGCAGTGTCGCGGTAGTAGGCGCGGATGTAATTTTTTACATCCGCGCCGACCACAGTAGTACCGCGCCTCTCTTGCGGTAGTACCTCGTCGGGTTTTTGCACCACCCTAGTTTCTGCGGAAGTAGGCACGGATGTAATTTATTTCATCCGCGCCCTTCCCAGGCCGTGACCCTCCTGCCTTGCGGTAGTACCGCAAGGGGGAGCGGTAGTACCGCGCCAGCGGTAGTACTGCTCCTTCCTCAGGCTTGTTCCGGCCTGTGCAGTTGCCACGGTAGTACCGTGGTCGTCCACGGTAGTACCGCGTTGCCTCGCGGTAGTACTGCTTCCTTGGAGCGGTAGTACCGTGAGTCGCGGGCAGAACATGTGGATAACGGTTGGATTTTTTCCACGACTATATAAGGGATGTCTTCTACCTCTAGTTGACCACCTCTTCCACCTCTAAGCTCCATTGTTGCTCCAAGCTCCATTTTCACCCGATCTCTCTCCCTAGCCAATCAAACTTGTTGATTTGCTCGGGATTGGGTGACAAGGGCCCGATCTACACTTCCACCAAAGGATATTTGATTCCCCCCACTTATCCCTTGCGGATCTTGTTACTCTTGGGTGTTGAGCACCCTAGACGGTTGAGGTCACCTCAAAGCCATACTCCATTGTGGTGAAGCTCCGTGGTGTTGTTGTTGTGGGAGCCTCCGATCGTTGTGGAGATTGCCCCAACCTTGCTTGTAAAGGTTCGGTCACCGCCTTCAAGGGCACCAATAGTGGAATCACGACATCTCGCATCGTGTGAGGGCGTGAGGAGAATACGGTGGCCCTAGTGGCTTCTTGGGGAGCATTGTGCCTCCACACCGCTCTAACGGAGACGTACTTCCCCTTAAAAGGAAGGAACTCCGGTAACACATCCTCGTCTCCACCGGCTCCACTCTTGGTTATTTCGTGCCTTTACTTTCGCAAGCTTACTTATTGTTACATCTCTTGCTTGCTTGCGTGCTAGTTGTTATTGCATCATATAGGTTGCTCACTTAGTTGCATATCTAGACAACCTATTTGTTGCAAAGTTTAATTTGGTAAAGAAAAGCTTAAAAATTGTAGTTGCCTATTCACCCCCCCCCCTCTAGTCAACCATATCGATCCTTTCAATTGGTATCAGAGCCTCGTCTCTTTATTAAGGACTTTGCCGTCCAAAGAGTATGGTTGACACCAACGATGGTGTGAAGGAACACTCCGGTGTGAATCCCGTCTCGTCTTCGGCCGAAGGGGGAACCTCGGTCTCTCATGAGGAATTCAATGTGGCTCTAGACACATTGAAAACCTCCATGACGGCCGAGGTTAAAAGCATGTTTAATGATTTTCTAGAGGGACTTAAACTATCTACCGCGCCTATGAAAGTGGGTGATCCTACTAACAAGGTGACGGATGCTTTCTCCGACAAGGGGGAAGCTAACAATGAAAAGAGTCCTTCTACTAGTGGTAGAAATGGCACCGGCATCTTTGCCCATGTGGAACCCCCGGTTTATGGAGGGCCAATCCCCTCCACTCATTTGAATCATGCCGGTCCACCTCGTAAATATGAGAAACATGCAGATTTTGATAATTGGGTCTATCGCTTTAAGCGTCATTTGAAACATGTGAACACTAACCTTTGGAGAATCATTGAAGAAGGTTTTCATCCTCATGACCCAAGAAACTTCACCCCTCGAGAAGACATGGACAATCAATTCAATGAGAGTGCTCTCTTCATCATCCAAGATGCAATCCTTCCCGAAGATCTCCCTCATCTTCGACCCCATGTCGTGGCTAAAGAAGCATGGAAATGTGTTGAGGGTCTCTACCGTGGAAGTGCTAGCATTCAACGCTCCAACTATGAAGTGGTGCAAGATGAAGCCGATGAGTTTGAAATGAAAGAAGATGAAGAACCTTGTGAGCTCTTCCGAAGAGTGACCAAACTCGCGGTCACACTTCGAGATCATGGAAGCAAGGACACGGATGACAATTGGATCAAGCGGAAGTTCCTCAAGGCCATGATGCCCTACAACAAGGCCATGTCCTCCGTCATTCGTCAACGACTGGACTTCCACACCATGACCTCAAGTGAAGTGTTGGATGAGTTCGTTGCAATGAGCATCTTGGACAAGACCGCCGACAATGCGGTGCTCCGTTCTCAAAGAGCAAAGAAGCCTAACCTTGCTTTGAAGGCCAAGGTTACTATGGAAGAAGAGGAAGAAGTGGAAGATGAGGAAAGCAACCCCGAAGACACCAAGTTTGACTATCATGAGCACATGGCCCTTGCTTCAAGACAATTTTGGAGCAAGAAGAGCTCAAGACCCAACTTCAACGAAAACAACTCAAGTGGCATCAAGGGCAAGCAACGAGTTAGAACTTGCTTCAACTGTGGCAATGTGAGCCATTTCGTTGCGGATTGTCCTTACGAGAAGCGGGAAGACAATGGTGGCAAGTTCATTCGGAAAGACAAAGCCAAGTCCTTCCCCAACAAGAACAACTTCGCCAAGAAGACTCCCTCTCGTGGGTTGGTGGTTCAAGAAGAATACCAAGAGGATGACGATGATGATGAGAATGAAGAAGCAACGGCCATGGCGTCCATTGCCATTGCTACTCCCCGGGTGTCTCTCTTCGAATCACCCAACGAAAACATCACCGCTAGATGCCTCATGGCTAAAGCTTCAAACAAGGTAACCCCCAACATCACAACCACCATCATTACTAATCCCTCCTTGGAGGATTGCGTTGATGGACATGTTGAGTCTAATGAGGAAGTGAATGAATTTGAGTCTTTTATGAGTAAGCTCAAGGGAAAGTCCAAGAAGCACTTTGTTGCTCTCTTGGAACAACTTGGCGAGGCCAATGACATGATCGAGGCTCACGAAGAAACCATCTCCAAGATGGAAGGTCATAGTCGTGACTATGCCGATGAGATATCGGATCTCTCTAATGCTCTTGAGGAAGAGCGTGTGCATCGTTTGACTCTTGAGGAGTCACACAATGATGAACATGCTAAGTTAAAGAAAGATCTTGATCATGCTCTTGTTATGTCTCGTGTGCTAACCTCCGAGAAGGCTAAACTTGGGGTTGATCATGCTAGACTCAAAGAGGAGTTTGAGATACTTGACAAGGCCCACAAGGTCTTGAAGGGTACTCATGCTAGCCTCAAAGAGTCTCATGCTCAACTCCAAGTCAAGCTAATCAAGGAAAAGGCCACCTTTCCTCATATGGTATTAATTGATAATGCATGTGCTACTAATCCTTGTTGTGAGCATGTGCATCTTGTGGAGGAAAATGCCAAGTTGAAGGATCAACTTGAGAAAGGCCTTGTGTCTTGCATTCAAGGTGAGAAAAACCTCAACGACCTTTTAAGCAATCAAAAGGAAGTTGTGGGCAAAGAAGGAATTGGGTTTGCACCCAAGTCCAAGAGCAAGAAGAAGAAGAACAACAAGGCCAATCGTCCTCCTCCTCTCAAACAAACGTTCGTGAAAGAGGGAGAAGGTGCTTCTAAGAAGAAGAAGGAGAAAGTGAAGGAAGTTGATGTCCAAAAGGGCAAAAACATTTCCTCAAACAAAGCCGGCGACTTTAACCCTTCATATGTGTTGTGCCGTGCTAGTGATGGACATGTTTATGCTAGATTTGTTGGTTCTTCTTATGAGTACATTGCATGGTCTATTTGGGTTCCCAAGACCCTTGTTACTAACATCAAAGGACCCATTACTAAATGGGTACCTAAAACCAAGCATTGATCTCGTGTAGGTGTTTGCTTCCGGTGGGGGATCATGGTTGCTCGATAGTGGAGCAACAAATCATATGACCGGGAGCAAGGACTTGGTGGTGGACGTGCAAGAGATTCCATCTATGCCCACCAATGTCGAGTGGGGTGATGCATCACATTCTAAGGTATTGGGTCTCGGCAAGGTTGTCATTTCTCATGATCTAACGATCGAGAAAGTCATGCTTGTTGAGTCCCTTGCATTCAATTTACTTTCCGTTCGTCAACTTTCACTCATGGGATTTGCTACATTCTTTGATATTGATACCGTGGCCCTCTTGTGGAGCAAGACTCTTAAAGTAGCCTTTGTTGGGCATGTCGAGAACGGCCTCTATGTGGTTAACTTTTCGGAGCAACCCACTAAGACCGCGACATGCCTAATGGCTAAAGTTGACGTGGGATGGCTTTGGCATCGCCGTTTAGCCCACGTCAATATGAGATCTTCGCAAAGTCTTCTCAAGGGGGACCATGTTCGTGGACTAACAAATGTTAGTTTTGCCAAAGATCGTGCTTGCAGTGCTTGTATCGAAGGAAAGCTTCATGAAAAGGCTCACCCTCCCTCAACCATCATATACTCAAAAAGACCCTTGGAGCTCCTTCACATGGATCTATTCGGGCCTCCATCTTTTGATAGTCTTGGAGGAAGGAAGTATTGCTTGGTGATTGTGGATGATTATTCAAGATACACTTGGGTATACTTCTTCAAGAGGAAGAGTGAGACCCAACAAACCGTCATCAACTTTGCAAATGAAGCTCAACGTCAACATGATGCAAAGATCTTGACAATAAGAAGCGACAACGGCACCGAGTTCAAGAACTACACCTTGGATGAGTTTCTTAGTGATGAGGGGATCAAGCATCAATATGCGGCACCGTATACCCCTCAACAAAATGGTGTTGCGGAGAGGAAGAATCGGACGTTGATGGATGCGGCAAGGACCATGATGGCGGAGTTCAAGTCTCCGTACAACTTTTGGGCCGAAGCCATCAACACCGCATGTCATGCATCCAATCGGCTCTATCTTCGCAAAGGCTTGAACAAGACTCCGTATGAGATTCTCACCGGCAACAAGCCCAACCTCAAGTACTTCCGGGTGTTCGGTTGTAAGTGTTTCATTCTCAAGAAAGGTGTTCGGTTGTCTAAATTTGAGGCTAGAGCTCATGAGGGCATATTTGTTGGTTATGCTACAAACTCTCATGCTTACCGTGTCCTCAACAAGTCCACCGACTCATTGAGGAGACGTGTAACATAGAGTTTGACGAAAATAACGGCTCCCAAGTGGAGCAAAGTGGTACTTGTGATGTAGGTGATGAAATTCCTCCCCAAGCCATAAGAAGAATGGGTATTGGTCAAATCCTACCCATTGAGGAACCCCTTGTGGCCGAAGGAGAAGGACAATGCTCTACTCAAGTAGAGCCATCACCTCATCAAGACCCACACGCTTCCGAAGAACAAAGTGAAGGCCCTCAACCTCGTGAACAAGACCAAGGGCGAGATCAACCTCTAGATGATGCTCAAGGTCAAGTTCTCCCCCTCGAGCAAGTTCAAGATCAAGAGCAACCTCAAGATCAAGAACAAGCTCAAGACGGCGCTCAAGATGATCAAGTCAACCCTCCTCCTTCCACACCCGAGGAGGAATTAGAGCGTCGTGCCGCGAAGATTGCTTCCAAGCTCACCACCCAAGGCCATCTCATGGAGAATGTGGTTGGAAGCCTAAGAAAGGGGGTAAGAACTCGTAGACAATTGGCAAACTATTGTGAACATCACGCGTTTGTCTCTTGTGTTGAACCCCAAAAGGTCTATGAGGCGCTCGAAGACTCGGATTGGCTCAATGCCATGCATGAAGAACTCAACAACTTCGAGTACAACAAGGTGTGGAGATTGGTGCCAAGACCATCCGGGAACCACAACGTCATTTGAACCAAGTGGATCTTCAAGAACAAGCAAGATGCTCATGGGAACATCATTCGCAACAAGGCAAGATTGGTAGAACAAGGCTACTCTCAAGTCGAGGGTATCGACTACGGTGAAACCTTTGCTCCCGTTGCTCGTCTTGAATCCATTCGTTTGTTGATTGCTTATGCTTCCCATCACAACTTTAAGTTGCAACAAATGGATGTGAAAAGTGCTTTTCTTAATGGTCCTATTAATGAGTTGGTCTATGTCAAGCAACCCCCCGGGTTCGAGGATCCCTACTTTCCGGATCATGTGTATCAACTCGATAAGGCACTCTATGGCCTTAAACAAGCCCCATGTGTGTGGTATGACCACCTTACCGAGTTGTTACAAGATCGTGGATTTGAAGTAGGGCTAATCGACCCTACTCTTTTTACTAAGAAGGTCAACGGGGAGTTGTTTGTATGCCAACTATATGTTGATGATATTATCTTTGGTTCCCCTAACAAAGCTTTCAATGACGAATTTGCCGCTCTCATTACCTCCAAGTTTAAGATGTCTTCGATGGGAGAGTTGAAGTTCTTCCTTGGTTTCGACATCAAACAAAGAAGAGAAGGAACCTTCATCAACCAAGCCAAATACACTCAAGACATGCTTAAAAGATTCAAGCTAAGTGATGTCAAGCCGGCTACTACACCAATGCCTACCAAGTGCCAACTTGACATCGATCCCAATGGTAAAGCGGTGGATCAAAAGGTATATCGCTCCATGATTGGCTCCTTGCTTTACCTTTGTGCATCTAGACCGGATATCATGTTGAGTGTGCGGATGTGTGCACATTTTCAAGCCGCACCAAAGGAAAGTCACTTTGTGGCGGTCAAGCGAATCTTTCGATATTTGGCTCATACCCCAAACTTTGGCTTATGGTACCCAAGAGGAGCAAACTTCAAGCTTGAAGGTTTCACGGATTCCGATTGGGCGGGAGACAAAGTGGATAGGAAGTCCACTTCCGGAGGGTGCCAATTTCTTGGTTGCTCTTTGGTAAGTTGGTCTTCCAAGAAGCAAAGTTGTGTGCCTCTCTCGTCCACCGAAGCGAAGTATGTGGCGGCCGGTAGTTGTTGTGCTCAACTCCTATGGATGAGGCAAACTTTAAAGGAGTATGGTGTCATTTGTGACAAAGTGCCTCTTTGGTGTGATAATGAAAGTGCCATCAAGATTTCTCTCAACCCGGTGCAACACTTCAAGACGAAGCATGTTGAGATTCGGTATCACTTCATCCGGGATCACATTAGGCAAGGGGAGATCAAGCTCAAGTATGTCAACACTCATGATAACCTTGCAGATATTTTCACGAAGCCCTTGGATGAAGCAAGATTTCGTGAGTTAAGGCATGAGCTAAATATCATTGATTTGAGCAATGTGACTTGAACCCGTGCACCCCCCACCACACTCAACTTGTTGTCTAGTTTAGGTGTAGGCATGGACATAGGGGGAGTGTTGTTCTCTCAATGAACTCTCCCTCCCCCCCATTATGCATAAATAGATCACCTCTTTCACATTAGCCATTTTTGATGGTACTTGTGCTTCAAAGACGAGTTTTGGTCATGGGCCCAAGGATAATTCTTTGCGGTGCCATACCATCCAACTCAAACATAGGTGGCTTCGGCCACCGCCCTCTCTCCTCGAGAGGCTTTGTCCTTAGGGATTTCCTGTTGTTCCCTTGGTATGTGCTTGTTTTTTGTAGTTTTGGGTGTGTGTCTGTTTTTCCGTGCAAAGGCGTTTTTTTCTCTTGTTTGAAACCTTCGGTGTCGTGAGCTCACGGTACTATCGCGGTCGGCCACGGTACTACCGCGGCCAACCACGGTACTACCGCTGATGGGAGCACGGTACTACCATCCCCAAGCGGCAGTAATTTTTTACTGACGCCTGGTTGAGCGGTACTACCGCCTCGGCGCGGTACTTCCGCCCGAGCGGTACTACCGCGATGACCCGCGGTACTACCGCGCCGGTTCGAGCGTGTGGGGATAAGGCCGGGCAGGGGGAGTTCTAACTCCCCATACCCATTCGTCCTCTTTCTCTCCACGTCGTCTCTTCCTCTCCCGTGCTCACGAACGGAGCCGGCGTTCGTTGCCGGATCTCCTCCACCGGCTGCCCTCCCGTGATTCCGTCTGGTGGGATCGTTCCCCACCACGTGCTCTTGCTATGGACCAAGGTTTTTCCCCAAATCCTTCTCCTTTTTGATTGTGTTTTGGTTCTTCTAGGTTTTGGGGGAGGCTTGTATGTTCTTGAGATTCCTAGACTAAATCTCTGCAAGAGTAGGATGAAGGAGTGTGGTATTGCATAGGATTTACACTTGTATTGTTGTCTTGCGCTAGATCTGATCACCGTAGCACCGCCATGGCTTCGCGGTTCTTTTTCAGATTCAAATCATGTTAGATCTAACGCAACGCGGTACTACCGCCCGTAGGGAGCGGTACTACCGCTCGCATGGTACTACCGCCCCTAGGGCGCGGTACTACCGCGCACCGTGCGGTACTAAAAGTTTACTACTGCCCCAGCCACGGTACTACCGTGACCCCGCACGGTACTACCGCGTCTGGAGCTGTACTAAGCCTTTAGTACCGCAAACCATGGCATATCTACCGTGGCTCACATCTATCGCATGCCAACTTTCTCGTTTATCTTCTATGGGTTTCATGTGCTGTCTTATGGCCTTTGCATTGATTCTTTTCGCCTTTTTGTTTTGGTGCTTTGCGTGTGTATCTCAGGTGGTGGCTCTCGCCGGTCCAATCCCATTCGTGACACTGGCTCCAAGCGTCTGCGCAACCCAGGAGAAGTTCCCGAGGGGTCATCTGCGTCCAAGCGCAATGTCAAGACCACCGCTAGCAAGCACAAGGAGCCCGCCAGGGGTATGGATGAGATAGGCCCTACAGAGTATGTCCGTCTCAGGCGGCTTCACCCTTATGTGACCCCACGCTCCACTGTCAGAGGGTGTGAACTGTTCTGGAACAAGACCCAAACCCAAATCTATTTGGATGTCATCAAGAATAAGCAGAATACCTATGTGGAAGTGAAGTGGATTGATATGCACCACATGAGGAAGGGCAAGTTCCGTGACTACTTTGGGGAGGCTCTGGACTTGGTGGAGCAGTTTGGCATTGAACATGTGATCTCTTTCCACCTGGACTATGACCCTGAGATCATATGTCAGTTCTTTGCTTCAGTGTACTTTCACTCCAATGAAGAAAGAAGGATGACCTGGATGACCAATGGCCGCAAGCTGTCTGCTACCTGGAAGGAGTTCATGGATTTGCTTCAAGTTGCTGATGATGGACTTGACACTCCTGTGGGTGTTCGCCCTCATGGCATGCTGACTCTGCTGACAAGGACAAGCTCACCCCGTTCATGGTTGAGAAGACGCTCGCCAATAGCAAGACAATTTTGGTTCTCAACCCCTTTCTGGATATCATGTACCGCATCTTCCGCAACTCCTTGTTCCCACGCATCGGTGACAAAGACAAGGTTCATGCCTATATGGTGGACATGATGCTTATTTGCCAGGAGGCTCGCTCGTCTCAGACTCAACCACTTGATGTCTCTCACATCATGTGGTGTGAGCTCCGGTTTGCTGTGTTCAACCGCAAGGTGCCTATTTATGGGCCCTACCTGTTTCTGCTGATTTCGAAGACTTGGGAGAAGATGTACCCTGAGGAGGAGTTCCTGGCTCCAGACTGGATTCGCCATGAGCCCATTTGTCTGCGGGTCAAACCCAACTAGGCTAACACCGCTACTCGTGCTGAGGCGTCTGCTGCTAGGGCTGCTGCTGTTGATGAGGATGTTGCTGGCGCCGAGGGCCGTTCTGCTAGGCCCTCTCAGAGTGACTCTAGGCCATCTTGGGCCAAGAAGTTGAAGGATAAGATGAAGTCTCTTTTCTGCATGCAAGCCAAGGGTCAGTACAGGGCTCACGTGGAGTCCAAGGAGAGTCGTCGCCGGCACAACAAGGTCTTGCAGCTCTATGGCGAGGATGTGTCTGGTGGGTCTGAGGAGCACATCACTCCTGAGACCGAGTGGATGGAGAAGCAAGGATACAAGTGGACTGATTCTGAGGAGGAGGTCGAGGAGTCCATTCCAGCTGCAGAGGCGTCTGACGAAGAGGCTTGGGACGACTTCTCTGCTTGAGCCACCTCTTGTGTGTGTAGGTGCCCTCTCTGCCTTTTTGGCGTCTCGATGCCAAAGGGGGAGAGAGTGTAGGGATTTGCGAGTCTTGTGTGTCGTGTGTTTGCTGCTTTCAGTTGAACTCTCTACTGTTTTTCTCGTTTGAACCTTGGTTATCTTACCTCGTATGGTGTAAGACATATGCACTCTATCTATCCTAGCTAGCTTGTGTTATATTGTGCTACCTTCATGCTATGCTATGCTTATTATCATGTCTTGGTCTCTAAAATATAGGGGGAGTGTTGATCCTAGTTTGTGTGCCATGCAGTCCAAAGCATTCATCTAAAGTGCACACATCTAGGGGGAGCCCCGTCTATATTTTAGAGAAGTGGGGTTTGCCACTGCTCTAAATTATCTTATCTATGTGCAAATCCCGTGTTGTCATCAATCCACCAAAAAGGGGGATATTGTAAGGGCATATTTATCCCTAAGTGTTTTGGTGATTGATGACAATGCTTTTGCGGACTAATCATGTGCCTTGAGTCCCTCAGATACTTCATCATTAGGCACAAGACGATTCGGTGCCCCTCGGAGACTGTCGAAGCCGGCGTTGTTCTACGTTTCACTTTGGTGGAGTTGAGTCGTAGGAGAGCCGTACTATTAAGAGGGGGTCCGCGTCGGAAAGGTAGGGTAGAATCACACGTACACTTGTCCCTCCTTTCCTTGCACTTTGGAGCTACCCGTTGTTATCTTGGTTGTGTGGAAAACTGGCGACTACTGCTGTACTTGCGGTAGTACCGCAGGTACAAGCGTTAGTACCGCGGCGTGTCACGGTAGTACCGCCCCTTTGGTGCGGTAGTACCGTGGCACCCTGGCCTAGTGCCGCTCCGGTGCGGTAGTAGGGGCGGATGTAATTTTTTACATCCGTGCCCCCCACGGTAGTACCGCTCGCCCAGCGCGGTAGTACCGCGGGGGCCCATGGTAGTACCGCTCCCTAGGAGTTGTAGTACCGTGCCCCTTCGACCTAGTACCGCAGTGTCGCGGTAGTAGGCGCGGATGTAATTTTTTACATCCGCGCCGACCACGGTAGTACCGCGCCTCTCTTGCGGTAGTACCGCGTCGGGTTTTTGCACCACCCTAGTTTCCGCGGAAGTAGGCACGGATGTAATTTATTTCATCCGCGCCCTTCCCAGGCCGTGACCCTCCTGCCTTGCGGTAGTATCGCAAGGGGGAGCGGTAGTACCGCGCCAGCGGTAGTACTGCTCCTTCGTCAGGCTTGTTCCGGCCTGTGCAGTTGCCACGGTAGTACCGTGGTCGTCCACGGTAGTACCGCGTTGCCTCGCGGTAGTACCGCTTCCTTGGAGCGGTAGTACCGTGAGTCGCGGGCAGAACATGTGGATAACGGTTGGATTTTTTCCACGACTATATAAGGGATGTCTTCTACCTCTAGTTGACCACCTCTTCCACCTCTAAGCTCCATTGTTGCTCCAAGCTCCATTTTCGCCCGATCTCTCTCCCTAGCCAATCAAACTTGTTGATTTGCTCGGGATTGGGTGACAAGGGCCCGATCTACACTTCCACCAAAGGATATTTGATTCCCCCCACTTATCCCTTGCGGATCTTGTTACTCTTGGGTGTTGAGCACCCTAGACGGTTGAGGTCACCTCGAAGCCATACTCCATTGTGGTGAAGCTCCGTGGTGTTGTTGTTGTTGGGAGCCTCCGATCGTTGTGGAGATTGCCCCAACCTTGCTTGTAAAGGTTCGGTCGCCGCCTTCAAGGGCACCAATAGTGGAATCACGGCATCTCGCATCGTGTGAGGGCGTGAGGAGAATACGGTGGCCCTAGTGGCTTCTTGGGGAGCATTGTGCCTCCACACCGCTCTAACGGAGACGTACTTCCCCTTAAAAGGAAGGAACTCCGGTAACACATCCTCGTCTCCACCGGCTCCACTCTTGGTTATTTCGTGCCTTTACTTTTGCAAGCTTACTTATTGTTACATCTCTTGCTTGCTTGCGTGCTAGTTGTTATTGCATCATATAGGTTGCTCACTTAGTTGCATATCTAGACAACCTATTTGTTGCAAAGTTTAATTTGGTAAAGAAAAGCTTAAAAATTGTTAGTTGCCTATTCACCCCCCTTCTAGTCAACCATATCGATCCTTTCAACCTCCACCTGTCCTTTCTAACTGGCATTTGCTTAGTATGACGATGGAAACCACAAGGTCGTGTACATAATAAAACTTGCAAAAGGGCGGAAGGATGAATTGGTTGATGACAATGACGAGACGGAGCAATTGTGATAAGTGACGAAACATAATTTTGTTACCCGTTGCAACACACAAACTCTTTTGCTAGTATTAACTAGTCAATGTGTACGTACAATGCGCTAATTTGGAAAGTATATTAAATACATGCGGATATTAAGTAGGATATTATTTGCGTGTTATTATGTGATTAACACTATTTTTGGTATGAAATTAACTGCACGCTAAATGTTGGAAATATGCCCTAGAGGCAATAATAAAAGTATTATTATATTTCATTGTTCATGATAATTGTCTTTTATTCATGCTATAACTGTATTATCCGGAAATCGTAATACACGTGTGAATACATAGACCACAATATGTCCCTAGTGAGCCTCTAGTTGACTAGCTCGTTGTGATCAACAGATAGTCATGGTTTCCTGACTATGGACATTGGATGTCATTGATAACGGGATCACATCATTAGGAGAATGATGTGATGGACAAGACCCAATCCTAAGCATAGCACAAAGATCGTGTAGTTCGTTTGCTAGAGCTTTACCAATGTCAAGTATCTCTTCCTTCGACCATGAGATCGTGTAACTCCCGGATACCGTAGGAGTGCCTTGGGTGTATCAAACGTCACAACGTAACTGGGTGACTATAAAGGTGCATTACAGGTATCTCCGAAAGTATCTGTTGGGTTGACACGGATCGAGACTGGGATTTGTCACTCCGTATGACGGAGAGGTATCTCTGGGCCCACTCGGTAATGCATCATCATAATGAGCTCAAGGTGACCAAGGTGTTGGCCACGGGATCATGCATTACGGTACGAGTAAAGTGACTTGCCGGTAACGAGACTGAACAAGGTATTGGGATACCGACGATCGAGTCTCGGGCAAGTAACGTACCGATTGACAAAGGGAATTGTATACAGGGTTTTGATCGAATCCTCGATATCGTGGTTCAACCGATGAAATCATCGAGGAGCATGTGGGAGCCAACATGGGTATCCAGATCCCGCTGTTGGTTATTGCCCGAGAGTCGTCTCGGTCATGTCTGCGTGTCTCCCGAACCCGTAGGGTCTACACACTTAAGGTTCGGTGACGCTAGGGTTATTAGGAAGACTAGTATGTGACTACCGAATGTTGTTCGGACTCCCGGATGGGATCCGGACGTCACAAGGAGTTCCAGAATGGTCCGGAGGTGAAGTTTTATATATGGGAAGTTGTCATACGGACACCGGAAAGTTTCCGGGGGTTATCGGTATTGTACCGGGGCCACCGGAGGGGTTCCGGGGGTCCACCGGGAGGGGCCACCCCTCCCGGAGGGCCACATGGGCCGCAAAGGGGAGGGAGCCAGCCCCTGGAGGGCTGGGCGCGCCCCCCACCTTGGGCCCATGCGCCTAGGGTTGGGGGGGAAACCCTGAGGGGGGCGCCCCCCTTGCTTGGGGGGCAAGCCTCCCTTCCCTGGCCGCCGCCCCCCCTCTAGATCCCATCTAGAGGGGTCGGCCCCCCTTGCCCCTTCCCCTATAAATAGAGGGGTGGGGGGAGGGCTGCTGTACCCATCTCCAAGGCGCAGCCCCTCCCCTCCCCAACACCTCTCCTCCTCCGTAAGCGCTTGGCGAAGCCCTGTCGGAGTACTGCTGCACCAACACCACCACGCCGTTGTGCTGCCGTTGGAGAGAGCTTCCTCAACCTCTCCTTCCCCCTTGCTGGATCAAGAAGGAGGAGACGTCTCCCGTCCCGTACGTGTATTGAACGCGGAGGTGCTGTCCGTTCAACACTTGGACATCGGTGATTCGAATCACGTCGAGTACGACTCCATCATCACTATCCTCTTGCAAGCTTCCGCACGCGATCTACAAGTGGTATGTAGATGCAGACTCTCTCCCATGACTCGTTGCTTAGATGAACTCATAAATGGATCTTGGTGAAACCGTAGGAAAAATTTTAATTTTCTGCAACGTTCCCCAACAGTGGTATCAGAGCCAGGTTTATGCGTAGTTCTCTAATGCACGAGTAGAACACAATTTTGTTGTGGGCGTGGATCTTGTCAACTTACTTGCCTCTACTAGTCTTTTCTTGCTTCAACGGTATTGTGGGATGAAGCGGCCCGGACCAACCTTACACGTACGCTTACGTGAGACCGGTTCCACCGATTGACATGCACTAGTTGCATAAGGTGGCTGGCGGGTGTCTGTCTCTCCCACTTTAGTTGGAGCGGATTCGATGAACAGGGCCCTTATGAAGGGTAAATAGAAGTTGACAAAATCACGTTGTGGTTATTCGTAGGTAAGAAAACGTTCTTGCTAGAACCCAATTGCAGCCACGTAAAAGATGCAACAACAATTAGAAGACGTCTAACTTGTTTTTGCAGTGATTGATCATGTGATGTGATATGGCCAGAAGTTGTGATGAATGATGAATTGTGATGTATGAGATCATGTTCTTGTAATAGGATTCACGACTTGCATGTCGATGAGTATGAAAACCGGCAGGAGCCATAGGAGTTGTCTTTATTTTTGTATGACCTGCATGTCATTAAAGAACGCCATGTAAACTACTTTACTTTATTGCTAAACGCGTTAGCCATAGAAGTAGAAGTAGTCGTTGGCGTGACAACTTCATGAAGACACGATGATGGAGATCATGATGATGGAGATCATGGTGTCAAGCCGGTGACAAGATGATCATGGAGCCCCGAAGATGGAGATCAATGGAGCTGTATGATATTGGCCATATCATGTCACAACTATATATAATTGCATGTGATGTTTATTATGTTTATGCATCTTGTTTACTTAGGACGACGGTAGTAAATAAGATGATCCCTTACAAAAATTTCAAGAAGTGTTCTCCCCTAACTGTGCACCGTTGCTACAGTTCGTCGCTTCTAAGCACCACGTGATGATCGGGTGTGATGGATTCTTACGTTCACATACAACGGGTGTAAGACAGTTTTACACAGCGAAAACACTTAGGGTTAACTTGACGAGCCTAGCATGTACAGACATGGCCTCGGAACACGGAGACCGAAAGGTCGAACACGAGTCATATGGAAGATACGATCAACATGAAGATGTTCACCGACGATGACTAGTCCGTCTCACGTGATGATCGGACACGGGCTAGTCGACTCGGATCGTGTAACACTTAGATGACTAGAGGGATGTCTAATCTAAGTGGGAGTTCATAATTTGATTAGAACTTTATTATCATGAACTTAGTCTAAAACCTTTGCAAATATGTCTTGTAGATCAAATGGCCAACGCTAATGTCAACATGAACTTCAACGCGTTCCTAGAGAAAACCAAGCTGAAAGATGATGGCAGCAACTATAGGACTGGGTCCGGAACCTGAGGATCATCCTCATAGCTGCCAAGAAACAATATGTCCTAGAAGCACCGTTAGGTGACCCACCTGCTCTCCCAGCACTGCAAGACGATTTGAACGTTTGGCAAACTCGTGCTGATGATTACTCCCTCGTTCAGTGCGGCATGCTTTACAACTTAGAACCGGGGCTCCAAAAGCGTTTTGAGCATCACGGAGCATATGAGATGTTCGAAGAGCTGAAACTAGTTTTCCAAGCTCATGCCCGGGTCAAGAGATATGATGTCTCCGACAAGTTCTACAGTTGTAAGATGGAGGAAAACAGTTCTGTCAGTGAGCACATCCTGAAGATGTCTGGGTTGCACAACCGTATGACCCAGCTGAACATTAACCTCCCAGATGAGGCGGTCATTGACAGAATCCTCCAGTCGCTCCCACCAAGCTACAAGAGCTTTGTGATGAACTACAACATGCAGGGGATGGTGAAGACCATTCCTGAAGTGTTCTTGATGCTGAAGTCAGCAGAGGCTGAAATCAAGAAAGAACATCAAGTGTTGATGGTCAATAAGACCACTAAGTTCAAGAAGGGCAAGGGGAAGAAGAACTTCAAGAAGGACGGCAAAGATGTTGTCGCGCCCGGTAAGCCTGTTGCCGGGAAGAAGTCAAAGAATGGACCCAAGCCTGAGACTGAGTGCTTTTATTGCAAGGGGAAGGGTCACTGGAAGCGGAACTGCCCCAAATACTTAGCGGATAAGAAGGCCGGCAACACCAAAGGTATATTTGATATACATGTAATTGATGTGTACCTTACCAGTACTCGTAGTAACTCCTGGGTATTTGATACCGGTGTTGTTGCTCATATTTGTAACTCACAGCAGGAGCTGCGGAATAAACGGAGACTGGCAAAGGACGAGGTGACGATGCGCGTCGGGAATGGTTCCAGAGTCGATGTGATCGCCGTCGGCACGCTGCCTCTACATTTACCCACGGGATTAGTTTTGAACCTTAATAATTGTTATTTAGTGCCAAGTTTGAGCATGAACATTGTATCTGGATCTCGTTTAATACGAGATGGCTACTCATTTAAGTCTGAGAATAATGGTTGTTCGATTTATATGAGAGATATGTTTTATGTTCATGCTCCAATGGTCAATGGTTTATTCTTAATGAATCTCGAGCGTAATATTACACATGTTCATAGTGTGGATGCCAAAAGATGTAAAGTTGATAACGGTAGTCCCACATACTTGTGGCACTGCCGCCTTGGTCACATTGGTGTCAAGCGCATGAAGAAGCTCCATGCTGATGGACTTTTAGAGTCTCTTGATTATGAATCGTTTGACACATGCGAACCATGCCTCATGGGAAAAATGACCAAGACTCCGTTCTCCGGAACAATGGAGCGAGCAACCAACTTGTTGGAAATCATACATACCGATGTGTGCGGTCCAATGAGCGTTGAGGCTCGCGGAGGATATCGTTATGTTCTCACTCTCACTGATGACTTAAGTAGATATGGGTATGTCTACTTAATGAAACACAAGTCTGAGACCTTTGAAAAGTTCAAGGAATTTCAGAATGAGGTGGAGAATCAACGTGACCGAAAGATAAAGTTCCTACGATCAGATCGTGGAGGAGAATACTTAAGTCACGATTTTGGTACACACTTAAGGAAATGTGGAATCGTTTCACAACTCACGCCGCCTGGAACACCTCAGCGAAACGGTGTGTCCGAACGTCGTAATCGCACTCTATTGGATATGGTGCGGTCTATGATGTCTCTTACCGATTTACCGCTATCATTTTGGGGATACGCTCTAGAAACAGCTACATTCACTTTAAATAGGGCACCGTCTAAATCCGTTGAGACGACACCGTATGAATTATGGTTTGGGAAGAAACCTAAGCTGTCGTTTCTAAAAGTTTGGGGATGCGATGCTTATGTCAAGAAACTTCAACCTGAAAAGCTCGAACCCAAGTCGGAAAAATGCGTATTCATAGGATACCCTAAGGAAACTGTTGGGTAAACCTTCTACTTAAGATCCGAAGGCAAGATCTTTGTTGCCAAGAACGGATGCTTTCTGGAAAAAGAGTTTCTCTCGAAAGAAGTAAGTGGGAGGAAAGTAGAACTCGATGAAGTACTACCTCTCGAACGGGAAAGTGGTGCAGCTCAGGAAAATGTTCCTGTGATGCCCACACCAACTGAAGAGGAAACCAATGATGATGATCAAGGTACTTCGGATCAAGCTGCTACTGAACTTCGTAGGTCCACAAGGACACGTTCCGCACCAGAGTGGTACGGCAACCCTGTCCTGGAAATCATGTTAGACAACGGTGAACCTTCGAACTATGAAGAAGCGATGGTGGGCCCAGATTCCAACAAATGGCTTGAAGCCATGAAATCTGAGATAGAATCCATGTATGAAAACAAAGTATGGACTTTGACAGACTTGCCCGATGATCGGCGAGCGATAGAAAACAAATGGATTTTTAAGAAGAAGACGGACGCGGATGGTAATGTTACCATTTATAAGGCTCGACTTATCGCTAAGGGTTAACGACAAGTTCAAGGGATTGACTACGACGAGACATTCTCTCCCGTAGCGAAGTTGAAGTCCGTCCGAATCATGTTAGCAATTGCCGCATACTATGATTATGAGATATGGCAGATGGACGTCAAAACGGCATTCCTTAACGGACATCTTAAGGAAGAGCTGTATATGATGCAGCCGGAAGGTTTTGTCGATCCTAAGAACGCTAACAAAGTATGCAAGCTCCAGCGATCCATTTATGGACTGGTGCAAGCATCTCGGAGTTGGAACATTCGCTTTGATGAGATGATCAAAGCGTTTGGGTTTATGCAGACTTATGGAGAAGCCTGCGTTTACAAGAAAGTGAGTGGGAGCTCTATAGCATTTCTCCTATTATATGTAGATGACATACTCTTGATGGGAAATGATACAAAACTTTTGGACAGCATTAAGGCCTACTTGAATAAGTGTTTTTCAATGAAGGACCTTGGAGAAGCTGCTTATATATTAGGCATCAAGATCTATAGAGATAGATCGAGACGCCTCATAGGTCTTTCACAAAGCACATACCTTGATAAGATTTTGAAGAGGTTCAAAATGGATCAGTCCAAGAAAGGGTTCTTGCCTATGTTACAAGGTGTGAGATTGAGCTCAGCTCAGACACCGACCACGGCAAAAGATAAAGAAGAGATGAGTGTCATCCCCTATGCTTCAACCATAGGATCTATTATGTATGCCATGCTGTGTACCAGACCTGATGTAAACCTTGCCGTAAGTTTGGTAGCAAGATACCAAAGTAATCCCGGCAAGGAACACTGGACAGCGGTCAAGAATATCCTAAAGTACCTAAAAAGGACAAAGGACATGTTTCTCGTTTATGGAGGAGACGAAGAGCTCGTCGTAAAGGGTTACGTCGACGCTAGCTTCGACTCAGATCTGGATGACTCTAAGTCACAAACCGGATACGTGTATATGTTGAATGGTGGAGCAGTAAGCTGGTGCAGCTGCAAGCAGAGCGTCGTGGCAGGATCTACGTGTGAAGCGGAGTACATGGCAGCCTCGGAGGCAGCGCATGAAGCGATTTGGGTGAAGGAGTTCATCACCGACCTAGGAGTCATACCCAATGCGTCGGGGCTGATCAAACTCTTCTGTGACAACACTGGAGCTATTGCCATTGCCAAGGAGCCTAGGTTTCACAAGAAGACCAGGCACATCAAGCGTCGTTTCAAATCCATCCGTGAAAATGTTCAAGATGAAGACATAGAGATTTGCAAAGTGCACACGGATCTGAATGTCACAGATCTGTTGACTAAACCTCTCTCGCGGGCAAAACATGATCAACACCAGAACTCTATGGGTGTTCGATTCATCACAATGTAACTAGATTGGGGACTCTAGTGCAAGTGGGAGACTGTTGGAAATATGCCCTAGAGGCAATAATAAAAGTATTATTATATTTCATTGTTCATGATAATTGTCTTTTATTCATGCTATAACTGTATTATCCGGAAATCGTAATACACGTGTGAATACATAGACCACAATATGTCCCTAGTGAGCCTCTAGTTGACTAGCTCGTTGTGATCAACAGATAGTCATGGTTTCCTGACTATGGACATTGGATGTCATTGATAACGGGATCACATCATTAGGAGAATGATGTGATGGACAAGACCCAATCCTAAGCATAGCACAAAGATCGTGTAGTTCGTTTGCTAGAGCTTTACCAATGTCAAGTATCTCTTCCTTCGACCATGAGATCGTGTAACTCCCGGATACCGTAGGAGTGCCTTGGGTGTATCAAACGTCACAACGTAACTGGGTGACTATAAAGGTGCATTACAGGTATCTCCGAAAGTATCTGTTGGGTTGACACGGATCGAGACTGGGATTTGTCACTCCGTATGACGGAGAGGTATCTCTGGGCCCACTCGGTAATGCATCATCATAATGAGCTCAAGGTGACCAAGGTGTTGGCCACGGGATCATGCATTACGGTAAGAGTAAAGTGACTTGCCGGTAACGAGACTGAATAAGGTATTGGGATACCGACGATCGAGTCTCGGGCAAGTAACGTACCGATTGACAAAGGGAATTGTATACAGGGTTTTGATCGAATCCTCGACATCGTGGTTCAACCGATGAAATCATCGAGGAGCATGTGAGAGCCAACATGGGTATCCAGATCCCGCTGTTGGTTATTGCCCGAGAGTCGTCTCGGTCATGTCTGCGTGTCTCCCGAACCCGTAGGGTCTACACACTTAAGGTTCGGTGACGCTAGGGTTATTAGGAAGAATAGTATGTGACTACCGAATGTTGTTCGGAGTCCCGGATGGGATCCCGGACGTCACAAGGAGTTCCGGAATGGTCCGGAGGTGAAGTTTTATATATGGGAAGTTGTCATACAGACACCGGAAAGTTTCCGGGGGTTATCGGTATTGTACCGGGGCCACCGGAGGGGTTCCGGGGGTCCACCGGGAGGGGCCACCCCTCCCGGAGGGCCACATGGGCCGCAAAGGGGAGGGAGTCGGCCCCTGGAGGGCTGGGCGCGCCCCCCACCTTGGGCCCATGCGCCTAGGGTTGGGGGGGGGGGAAACCCTGAGGGGGGCGCCCCCCTTGCTTGGGGGGCAAGCCTCCCCTCCCTAGCCGCCGCCCCCCCTCTAGATCCCATCTAGAGGGGTCGGCCCCCCTTGCCCCTTCCCCTATAAATAGAGGGGTGGGGGGAGGGCTGCTGTACCCATCTCAAAGGCGCATCCCCTCCCCTCCCCAACACCTCTCCTCCTCCGTAAGCGCTTGGCGAATCCCTGTCGGAGTACTGCTGCACCAACACCACCACGCCGTCGTGCTGCCGTTGGAGCGAGCTTCCTCAACCTCTCCTTCCCCCTTGCTGGATCAAGAAGGAGGAGACGTCTCCCGTCCCGTACGTGTGTTGAACGCGGAGGTGCTGTCCGTTCAGCACTTGGACATCGGTGATTCGAATCACGTCGAGTACAACTCCATTATCACCATCCTCTTGCAAGCTTCCGCACGCGATCTACAAGTGGTATGTAGATGCAGACTCTCTCCCATGACTCGTTGCTTAGATGAACTCATAGATGGATCTTGGTGAAACCGTAGGAAAATTTTTAATTTTCTGCAACATTCCCCAACACTAAACATGTTAAGTGCTCGACATTGAAGCAGTCTAGGTCGTTGGATTGACATGATTTGATGGCCGAGATTAACTCAAAATATAACTGAGAAAAATGTGTATACATTTTAAATATACATAGATACATACCTAAAAAATCCTTTTGTCGGCCTAATTTTTTACGTCGCATTGGTCCGAGTCAGGCACAAACTATACCATTTATACGTGTATGCATTCCATGGAGAGACCGGGAGAATAAGTACTGCTACCGCAACTTTTGATCGCCCTAAACATACTTGTGATTTGGCATTGATCAGTATACAAGTTTACAACGAGATGGGGAGCTCACAGATGTTGGGAACCAGGCTGGCTCCGCATACCTCGCTTCCCTCGAGTGGGAGCTCATAGGAGAAGCAGCCCTCTCACTGGGAGGCCGACACGGTCATCAATGTTGAATCGGTCACTCACATATCTTCTTTGACTCAGAGCTCAAGCTGATGTACATGCCTTTGCCTGCTGACCAACTGACCATCAACTACAACAACACCTGCAGTAACGGATGTCGCAAAAGCTAGATAGACGCTTTCTACCAGACCATACAGTATTTGACACGTACTCCCTCTGTAAAGAATAAAATGCTCTTATACTTCTTTATAGAGGAAGCACTATTTTTCAAGTTGAATATATTTGTAGGTAACCTACATCTTTCTTACCCTTAATCGTCGATGGTACCAAATATTTTCATGTGCATCATCCCACCCAAAAATATATTCGATGCAACATCACAACCTTCTGTTGCAGCTATAATTATTACCATCAAGGGATGTGGACACTAGCTCCACGAGGAGCATTTGGTTATATAACCCAGATACAAGCAAATCAAAATCATTAATTGTGCTGACAAGGAAAGTAAAACAGACCGAGCCTCCAGTTATTAAGATGGCACTCAGAGTAGGCCTTGACCTCCACCTCTCCTTTCTAACTGGCATTTGCTTAGTATGACGATGGCAACCACAAGGTCGTGTACATAATAAAACTTGCAAAAGGGCGGAAGGATGAATTGGTTGATGACAATGAGGAGACGGAGCAATTGTGATAAGTGACGAAACATAATTTTGTTACCCGTTGCAACGCACGAACTCTTTTGCTAGTATTAACTAGTCAATGTGTACGTACAATGCGCTAATTTGGAAAGTATATTAAATACATGCGGATATTAAGTAGGATACTATTTGCGTGTTATTATGTGATTAACACTATTTTTGGTATGAAATTAACTGCACGCTAAATATGTTAAGTGCTCGACATTGAAGCAGTCTATGTCGTTGGATTGACATGATTTGATGGCCGAGATTAATTGGATCTGCCCATTTGTGTCTTTTTATATTGGTATAGATAAAGCAAATAGTGTTTCTGGTCGTCCGTCATAGAAATTGCCCTCGAAGTTGGCATAAATTACCCACTATGCCATCAATAAGTAAAATCATTCGGATGTATTTCAAAATCACCACCGACTTAATTCTTATATATGATACAATCATATAACACAAGAGCATAGGTAGCCTAATGACCAAGGCGTTGGCCTAGCACGTGAGATACCAGCGTTCGATCCCTGGTTCCTATATTTTTTCCTCCTTTTTGGCTCCTTAGGAAGCGCAGGTCCTCCACCCGCACGCGCTAATAGACCGGCCCATAATTGGCTGGTGGTGGGCTCTGTTTTCTATTCTCTTTTTTGCCTTTTACTTTCTTATTTCTGTTTTTATTGTTTCTTCTATAAATTAATTCAGGATTTTGAAAAGCTGCGAACTTTGTTGAGAAGTCATAAAATATTCATGATTTCAAAATATTGTTTGCATATCATAGGAAAAAAAATCGGAATATCAAATAGATGTTCATCAAATAAATAAATCATGATTTTTTAAAATAATCAAGTATTCCAAACATAGTCTGGAATTAGAAAAAAATGTACATGGCGCGCCACCTCCTGCACGCTCCTTAGGAAGCGCAGGTCCTCCACCCGCACGCGCTAATAGACCGGCCCATAATTGGCTGGTGGTGGGCTCTGTTTTCTATTCTCTTTTTTGCCTTTTACTTTCTTATTTCTGTTTTTATTGTTTCTTCTATAAATTAATTCAGGATTTTGAAAAGCTGCGAACTTTGTTGAGAAGTCATAAAATATTCATGATTTCAAAATATTGTTTGCATATCATAGGAAAAAAAATCGGAATATCAAATAGATGTTCATCAAATAAATAAATCATGATTTTTTAAAATAATCAAGTATTCCAAACATAGTCTGGAATTAGAAAAAAATGTACATGGCGCGCCACCTCCTGCACGCGCTAATGGGCCGGCCCATATGCGCCTGGTGGCGCCCTGTTTTCAATTTCATTTTTTGCCTTTTGCTTTTTCTATTCTTTTTTTGTTTTTCATTCTTTAAATTCATTCGGGATTTTCAAAAGAAGCAAATTTCAAAAAGCTGCGAGTTTTATTGTTGTTCATGATTTCAAAAAATTGTTCGCATATCATAGAAAAAAAATCACAATATCAAATAGATGTTCATGAAAAAAACATGATTTAAAAAAAATCCAGTATTCAAAACACATTCTGGAATTAGAAAAGAAATATACATGATTTTTTCGAAATGTTTCCAAAATTAAAACAGGCCCGTAAATGATGAACAAAACGAAACATCGCGTGCGTAGAAGTTTTAATAGGGGATCTCTAGAGGTCGATTTATGATTTTATTGAGTCCCTCGCATCGGGTAAAAAAAAGGCTTCCGTGTTTTGTACGACACTGAACCCAAAAAATATTGACACGTTGGGTTAGCTTTTATGAACTATTTGATATGTTTATTCTGGTACCACAGTAATTGTTATGACAACCACCGCTACGCTAGGTCAAGATGATATACATCATTCATCAGTCTAGCTTAGGCAGGGTCCATCAATGCAGTTTGCTCGGCCAAAAATAATTCATTGTGGCGCCTTAGGAAATCAAATCGTGGTCAAACCATCACATTTTTTGTTTTTTGAAATGACTTTTCAAAAGTCTCTTATCTCATCATGACATCACTTAGACATAATTTTTGAAATTACATTTTAAAAGCCCTTACCTCACCTTGGCATTTTAAAAGCCATTACCTACCACTCCTGCATAATTTGATAGTTTTTTCCCGTTGCAATGCACGGACATATTTGCTAGTTTGCTAGTACTAATAAAACAAGGTGATATTTTTAGTTTTGTCCCGCTTAGATGATTTTATCCAAGAAGCCGCTAACAAGGTGATACTAAAATTAACGTACGTATCCGATTTATTAGTTCGCAAATAGTACGGCAACAGAGAAATGTGCCTCCTGGGCCAGAATTTGCAGTGGGCCAGCGATCCGTCGGCTTCCTAAAACATAATAGCGTGTGGCCTAGACTTAATGGATACCTCGATTGGTGGAGTTAATGAGAAAGAGAGGTTTCCCCTAAAAAAGAATAAAGAGAAAGAGAGGCCCGACCTGAAAGAGGTGATTGTTGGGGCCTTTGAAAGGAAGAAATTACAAGGAAAGATGAGATCTGAAATTCCAAAAGAGAAGCCTGAAAAACTTGATGATTATTGGGGCGTTAAATAGAGAAGGAATTTGGAAAGAAGAGATTCGAACATGCATGGTGGAATTAATGGAATTCCTGGATTTGGTGGGAATTTAACACGCATCCAACGCATGGATTGATTTTTTTGTTGAGCATAATCTGTATCCTTTATTAAACGTGGACAGTCATTGGAATACAGATAATATCGGGCATAGATGTAAGCCACACATGGCGCCCAGGAGGGAGGGATGCTGCAGCCTTAGCTAAAGCATGAGCCTCTCCATTATGTTTTCTACTCTCATGGATAAACTCTACTGCCCTAAAAACTCTTCTCTGGTGCTTGATATCTTGCAGAATTGGGAAGAACTTGCATGGGCTATCATCCTTGATCCTTGTTACCACTTCACAGCAATTTGTGGCCACACATATAGACTGGACTTGTAAATCTGCAGCGAGTGCTAGCGCTTCGCTGCATGCTTGTGCTTCGAGTATCACCAGATCCACGAGGCCTTCGACAATGATCGCTGAAGCCCCCAGGTAGTTCCCGTTTTTGTCGCGACATACTGCTGCCGAAGCGCCCTTGTCGCCAATCTTGGAGAAGCCGCCGTCAGCATTAATCTTGGTGTCATGCAGTTCTGGCGCTAACCATGCAGACCGCCTCGGCTGTCCTGCGCCCGTAATTACATGCGGGTCCTGGGCATTGCATGCATGCCCCTGGATATTGCATGCAGGTCCTTCGATTGCGCATGCAGGTCCTTCGTGCGCGCCCCCCTTTTCTGGGATTTGATCAAGCTCCGCCATGAACTTGGTAATGAAAACATGGGTACTGAGGGGGCTCTGGAATTGCTCGTCATGGATAGCTCGGCGTCTCGCCCACCAGATTGCCCACATCGTGACAAGCACCCGCGCCAGGTCCGCCGTGGGGAGGGTATCCACTAACCAAAACATCCATATTTTAGCATCGTCCGTCCGGTTAGAGATGATTGTTTCCGTTATTTCCTCATTAGCGAGAGCCCATACACATCGGGCCATATGACAGTCAAATAGAGCGTGGCGCCACGTATCCACCGCCGCGTGATAGATAGAGCATTCAGTGGAGTCGGCCATACTTCTGTGATGTCGAACAGCCCCCGTGGGTATAGAGGTTTTGGCAAGTCTCCACGCAAATACACGAACTTTGGAGGGAACCGCAGGGCCACAAAGACTAGCCCATGAACGACCATCAGCTGTGATATTGGAGTGACCATCATTATGCTCCAGCCAATCTGTACGTTGTTGTTTTGTCGCTGCTAGCAATTTGTACGCTGAACTCACAGTGAAGATCCCTCTCCTGTCATAGTGCCACGACCAGAAATCAGCCTGAACCTTGCTACTAAGGGGAATGTTGAGGATTGCCTCCACGTCCATTGGGTACAGATGTTCATCAAGCATTGCACGGTTCCAGGTGTGTGTGATCGGGTTTATAAGTTCAGATACCTGTTGAGGAGGGTTCTGGGATTTTGGGCTAACTGGCCGGAGTTTGAAGTCGCGGGGTACCCAGTTATCGTGCCAAATGTTGGTACTTTCCCCGATCCGATGCGTTTCAGAAGACCGAGTTTTAGTGCATCTCGCCCCTCAACAATCGACCGCCAAACTTGTGATGGGTTCCTCCCTACTTCTACGTCCAGGATTGAAGAAGATGGATAGTACACCGCTTGCAGAATCCGAGCACTGAGGAAGTCCGGCTGGGTCAAAAGCCGCCAGGCTTTCCTGGCAAGTAGTACCAAGTTGAAGAGCTCAATGTCTTGAAAGCCCATGCCGCCCATGTTCTTCGACTGTGACATAACTTCCCATGACACCCAGGCAGTCTTTCTCTCTCCTTTCTTAGATCCCCACCAAAATTTTCTCAACAAACCATTAATATGCTGACAAAGGCCCCGGGGTAGTTTGAAGCAGGCCATGGAATAAGTAGGAATTGCCTGAGCAACAGATTTGGTTAAGACTTCCTTGCCACCAACAGATAAAGCCTTCTCCATCCAACCTTGCACCTGTTTCCATATACGGTCCTTTAGATATTTGAAAGCCCCTTCCTTTGCTCTCCCCACATCAGCTGGAAGGCCAAGGTATTTGTCTGACAATTTTTCATTCTGAACCTGTAGTGTTTGCATCACCTGTTGCTTCAGAGACTCCGCACAGCCCTTGCTGAAAAAATTTGATGATTTGTCCTTGTTGATACGCTGGCCAGAAGCTTCACAGTAACGTTGCAGCAAAGAATCCACCCTCATCGCCATCTCAGGTGTGGCATCAAAAAACAAGAGGCTATCATCCGCAAATAATAAATGATTTACCTCCGGAGCGCCCTCCGCAACCTTGATACCCCGTATGTTCTCATTCGGAGCAGCCGACTTGAGCAAACATGAGAGACCCTCGGCGGCCAGCAAAAACAGATATGGAGATATTGGGTCACCTTGCCTGAGTCCTCGTGATGGGCTGAAATCTTCTTGCTTAGCACCATTAAAAACAACAGAGAAAGAAACTGAGGTGACACATCTCATAATAATCTCTGTGAACTGTGCACTAATGCCTAGTTTTAGCATCACCTTTTCAAGATAGTTCCACTCAATTCTATCATATGCTTTCATCATATCAAGCTTCAAAGCACAAAATCTGTTACCCTTTACCTTCCGCGTTTTCATGTAGTGGAGACATTCATAAGCAGAGATGAAGTTATCCGTGATAAGCCGTCCTGGTACGAATGCTGATTGTTCCTCAGAGATGATTTCGGGGAGAATGAGCTTGAGCCGATTAGCCAGAACCTTAGATGCAATATTGAAGATCACATTGCAGAGACTTATCGGTCTAAACTATCCTAAGTTTTTTGGACTTGCAATTTTGGGGATTAAAACAATGAACGTTTGATTTATCTCCTCCGGGGAATCCTCACCCTTTAGAACACGTAGCACCATATGAGTTACCTCATCACCGCACAACTCCCAGTGCCTCTGAAAGAAGTGTGCCGAAAAGCCGTCAGGCCCTGGAGCCTTGGTAGGGAACATATGGAATAAAGCCGCTTTCACTTTGGTGTTTGTATATCGAGCGTTGAGCATGTCATTCATGGCACCATCCACCCTGGTTGGTATATGGGAAAACACTTCCTCAATCCCAATAGCATTTTCAGAGGCATAAAGATTACCATAAAAGCTCGTTGCCATGTTTGCCATCTCTTGCTCATCTGTACAAATCGTACCATCCGCTCGTTGCAGTTCGCTGATACGATTTCGTGTCCACCGAGCGCTAGCTTTCCGGTGAAATTTTTTGGTGTTGTTGTCTCCCTTCGCCAGCCACTGAACACGGGCCCATTGGCGCCACATGATTTCCTCGCGCAAACATAGCTCAGCCATACGGGCTTCAACCCGCTCTTCTTCCAGTGACGGTCCTGTGCGGTTTGGCAATGCTCGCAATTTCGCAAGTTTCATGCGAAGTGACCGCAACTCTGTTTTGACAGCACCGAAAGTGGTTCGGCCCCACTTGCGCAGCCTACCAGCTACATAGGAAAGTTTCTCGGACAGTACTGCTACAGAATGGGCATTGCCATTGGAGTTCCACGCCTCAGCTACCACATCACCAAATCTCGGATCACGCTCCCACATGCATTCATACCGAAACTGCTTCTGTTTTGCTCTCACACTCGTGTCCACAAGATCCGTCTCCAATAGGATAGGGCAGTGATCAGATTTAGCAGCTGTTAGATGTTCCACTGAAGCAAAAGGAAAGAGAGCAGCCAATCAGCCGTGCCCAGAGCTCTGCCTAGCCGAACTCTGCAGAAATGACCTCCGGACACTTTTTCTCCCAAGTCCAATCCAAACCTCGGTAGACCAAATCAGCAAGTCCACATATATCCACCGCCTCTCTGAATGCATTAATTTGCGCACTATCATGCTCATTAGGCCCAATTTGTTCCTTGGGCCATAAGATCTCATTGAAATCCCCAATACACATCCATGGAAGAGTGCTCTCCCCTCTCAATCTTGTCATCGTGTTCCAAGTTTTGTAGCAGAGAGATCTCGTTGCTTCCCCGTAAAAGCAAGAAAGGCGCCATTGTTCCCTTCCTGTTTCGAGCACCCATGCATCAACATGATACTCCGAATAGTTCTTTATTTCAACATTCACCGAATTTTTCCAGAAGATACAAATACCACCACTACGACCACTACTGCCAACAGCAAAACTGAAATCAAAACCTAACGAGAAAAGAAGACCCTCGACTCGACTCTTTTGCAACTGAGTTTCAACTAAGCAAAGAATAGAAGGTGAACTAAGCTCCACCAGATTGCGGAGCTCTCGAACTATCACTGGATCACCTATCCCACGACAGTTCCAGCTTAGGATTTTCATTGGGTTTGGCGATGCTCCGAGGAGGAGCCCGCAAACAACGCCATCTTATCAGTTCCTTGCTTCAATGGTGACCCTGCTTTCTTTGCTTTCTTGGCATCCCTTGGTGAGACATACGCAGGAGGTGGTGGTGGGATGGCCAAAGTGGTGTCAACAATATCTGTTGCCTTGCTCCTCATCAAGCCCTCCGCAGTAGCTGAGCTGTCCGACAAAACTAGGTTCAGGTTTCTCCTAGCAGTTGCAGCGACGGGCGTCTCCTGCCTCTCAGCCCCCGGCTTCAGAGGGCTAGTAACATCATCTTCCTCAGTCGCATCAAAGCCCGCGTCCTGAGACGAATGCTTGCATGGTGGAGAGCGCTGGCGGGTAGAATTGCCCCGGCCTACCCTCCCTCTTCCTCTGCTGCCTGAACGACCCCCTCAAGGGGCCCATCCACCTTGCTGCTCTGGTGCAACCTCCCTTCGTTGTGCCAACATCCAGCTGCCCCACTGCTTATCCTTCTCCTCGCACACACCATCACCGCACTCCTCATGGTTGTGACCCATGAAACCACAAACCTTGCAGAAATAGGGGATCTTCTCATACTTCACCGGGAGGCGGAGTCTTCCCTCACCCACAACATTCAAAGGCGTAATCTGTGTAAGAGGTTTACTGACAAGGACCCTAGCCCGAACCCTAACATAGTCTCCCTCATAATACAAGCGAGGAGCAAGCTGGACTTTTTTCACCCTTCCAATGCGACGGGCTAGCTGATCAACAACCTCCGCTTTGCGATAGAGCTCTGGTATGTTATGAATCTGAGCCCACACGTATAATCCATCAAAATCAAAAGATGTTGGTTCCTTCTTCCCGTCGTAATCCTCGATCAGCATCCCCATCCCCCTAAAAAGCCATGGCCCTCCATGCACAACCTTCTTCCAATCCCCCAGACAGAACATCTGGAAGATAAACAGAGTTTCTCCCGCCTCTCTATACTTCGGCACGTGCGCTAGTGACCAGATGGATCTCATGCACTCAAACATCGCGGATGAACTGAAGATGCGAGTAGTATTCACTTTCCCGATCGCCAGCCACCTGGCATCTGCTTCGAACTTCTTTACCTCCTCCTCTCCTACGATCACGTCATCAAGTTCGTCATCCTGGAGATCCAGATGCTGCAGTAGATCCTCGAGGTTCTTCCCTGTCCCGTTCGACGACGACGACTCCGCTCGGCCCGCCATCTAGGGTTCTTCCTTCGTATGGGGAAAAAACACCAGGAAACCGAACCAGGCTCCTCCCTGCCGATCAGGAGATGATCAAAGCGAGGGGATCAGCCGGCGGTAAGTAAAAGCGATGAGAACTCTAGGCGGCGATGGGATCGCCGCTAGAGCCAGAAACCCTAAACGAGAGGGTAATATTTACGCATGGATTGATGGAATTAATGGAAAAAAGAGAGACCGAATTAAATAGGGGATTGGGCTTTGGATTTGTGATGGAAATAGTGTCCAGGTTGAAACGAGATTTTGCAAAATCGCATGCAACGATTGCGTATTTTTATGTGCTGTTGCCCCACGCTAATCTCGCACGCATGCACAATTTTTCCGTTCTTTTTAGTGCACGCACCAATTTTCAGATAACTAGTCAGACTTTTTTTTGTCAGATGGAATGCCCTAACCCTAATACGTACGGGACACATCTCCCTTGCTCAGGGTTCCAACAAGTTTTTTCTTGAACTGGCCTACTGTGCACATCTCGTTTTTTTTGCGGGGTACGCCTCTCCCTTGCTCACGGTTCCAACAAATCTGGACTGAGGTCAGTTAAAAAAAACTGGACGGACGGTGTAAGACCAATTGTTTTCTTCCTTTTTTTGCAGGGCGCCAATTGTATTCTTCAGTTGTAACGAAAATCCCCTTGATCAATTGAAATACAGAAAATATGGATGTAGATGCGTCTATATGTACTCTTACAGAAAATACAAAAGTATGGTTTTGTGTTGAAATACAGAAAACTGGCATTTGTTGGAGTTGGATACAAAAAGTGGCACATAGTGGCACGCAGTGCAGGTTTTGTGTTTTTTCGCACCTTGCATAAGCTTAAAATTGAAATTTGATGGGAGAGGGAGATCCAGATGTAGGGCGTGTTAGATTTCAATTCGTGGTGCACTCTAATTGTATGCATGTCTTTTGGCCAGCGCCCAAAGATTAAAATTTAAGAACAAATCTGTTAAAAAAATGTAAATTTTATAAAAATGTTCCAACTCAAGAAATGGATTAGTTTTGTTGAAATTTTTATTTTTTTAACAAATAAAAATAATCATGTTTTATTGAAAAGAAAAAAAATCAAAATATATTTCTTTGAGCAATACCAGCATGCCATCAACCTTACATAAGTTTGTCAATTCAACTTAGCTCTTGGAAAAAAAGAAGAGAAAAACTTTCCAGCTTAAACTCGCCAGCTTCATGTTGGATAGAATCTCATATAATTTTATACCGTCATTTTGTTTAATGCCAAATTTAGATTTGTGTCATATGTTGCATACCTACTGGTCTTATTTTATAAGATAGACATATTTTGTTTACCATAATAAGATCACAACAATTTAACTTTTTACTACATCAAGTTACTTTTCTTAAATAACCTGTGTAGAGTAATATGCATTTCTGTAACTACGTGACATGACTTCCTTAGATTACAATGCATACCAATAGTAACTACATATAAATACCTAGCGTGCCCAAGATAAGCCGTGCATTTACAGTTTCATGATTGCCAGTTAGAATTTGTCTCTCCCGTTGCAACACACGGGCACATTTCCTAGTATAACTTATGGCATAGAGTACATGTTCGGCTATCCCTCTTTCATGCATTTTCCTTTGACTTGTAAATTTAAATCTATTATTCCCTCTGTTCCATAACGCACTGCTTATAGGTTTTCTGAAAAAGTCAAACTAAGCAAGTTTTGACACTTTTTGCGAATCTTCCGACAAGCTCTTCGCCATGAACGGATGCGATTCCGGAAGCTCAACCAAGCCTTGCTCACCCTCCTACGTAAGAAGCCCGATGCGACGATACTTTTTGATTATCGTCCCATCAACTTGATACACCTGCTCGCCAAGTTATTCGCCAAGGTTCTCTCCTTGTGCCTCTTGATACACTGCTCGCCAAGTTATTTGCCAAGGTTCTCTCCTTGCGCCTCGTGTTGTGGTGGGGGAGATCGTCTCAACGAACCAAAGTGGCTCATTCCCAGTAGCAGTGTTAATGACAACTTCATGTTGGTGATACAAACGACAAGACTTATGCATAACCTCAAGGCCCTGAGGGTGTTATTCTCAACCTTAGCATCACGCGTGCGTTCGACATGGTCACTAGGCCCTTTTCTTCTCGAGACCCTTGCCCACTTGGGGTTTAGCTGCCAGTGGTGCGAGTGGATCTCTATACTCATCTTCACTGACTCCACCCGTGCCCTCGTCAATGGCAACCCAGGTCCCCCGGGAACGTATCAGGTGCACCAGCTCAATTCATGCACCGAATGCTCCATTGCTATATGAGACATTGGATAAGAAACAAAGGGATATGATCAGGTTGGTAGATGGATTGTTAAAATATTGCAGAACAGTCCTTTTGTTTTATTAAAATCAACCCACACCCCACGTCTCCCTCTCTTCTAAGTAACTCTCTGTGTTTATTTTTTTTTGCTTCAAACAAAAAAGAGGTCATATACTTTAAACGAAATGTCTGATTTCGGAACCATTTTAACTTCCTTCTTTGTTTTGACGACATCTTTGAATCAAGATTAATATTAGGTATACTTTCAAAAATTAATATTTTTTGCCTTTTCGAACTTAACTCGAAATTGGCTGCAACATTTAACATCCCCGCCTCTCTCCCACACGTGTGTCTCACATGCAACATGCTTCCAATACATCAAGTTTCGAGTCAAGTTTCAGAAAAGCAAAAAAAAATTGAAACATATTCACTATTGATCTTATTCTGAAGATCTCGTCAAGAAAAAATGACAATAAAAATGGATCTGAAATCGAACATTTAGTTCGAAAAATATGAATCATTTTGTGTTTGGGTCAAAACATAAGCATGCAGATTTCTGTTGGGAGTGTGTGTGTTGTGGAGTGCGGGTTAATTTGTACAAAGTGCAGGGTTATCTCTTCCAAAAAGGTGAAGGAAATATTCCCTAGAGGGAATGATAAAGTTATTATTCATTTCCTTATTTCATGATAAATGTTTATTATTCATGCTAGAATTGTACTAACCGGAAACTTAGTACATGTGTGAATACATAGACAAAACAAAGTGTCCCTAGTATGCCTCTACTTGACTAGCTCGTTTATCAAAGATGGTTATGTTTCCTAACTATAGACATGTGTTGTCATTTGATAAACGGGATCACATCATTAGGAGAATGATGTGATGGACAAGACCCATTCGTTAGCTTAGCATTATGATCATTACAGTTTCATTGCTACTGCTTTCTTCATGACTTATACATGTTCCTCAAACTATGAGATTATGCAACTCCCGAATACCGGAGGAACACCTTGTGTTCTATCAAACGTCACAATGTAACCGGGTGATTATAAAGATGCTCTATAGGTGTCTGTGAAGGTGTTTGTTGGGTTGGCATAGATCGAGATTAGGATTTGTCACTCCGAGTATCGGAGAGGTATCTCTGGGCCCTCTCGGTAATGCACATCACTATAAGCCTTGCAAGCAATGTGACTAATGAGTTAGTTGCGGGATGATGCATTACGGAACGAGTAAGAGACTTGCCAGTAACGAGATTGAACTAGGTATAATGATACCGACGATCGAATCTCGGGCAAGTAACATACCGATGACAAAGGAAACAACGTATGTTGTTATGCGGTTTGACCAATAAAGATCTTTGTAGAATATGTAGGTGCCAATATGAGCATCCAGGTTCCGCTATTTGTTATTGACCGGAGATGTGTCTCAGTCATGTCTACATAGTTCTTGAACCCGTAGGGTCCGCACGCTTAATGTTCGATGACTATATGTATTATGAGTTGTGTGTTTTTGATGACCGAAGTTTGTACTGAGTCCCGGATGAGATTACAGATGTGACGAGGAGTCTCGAAATGGTCGAGACATAAAGATTGATATACTGGAAGGTTATATTCGGACACCGGAAGAGTTCTGAAGTGTATCGGATATTTTTTGGAGTACTCGGAGGTTACCGGAACCCCCCGGGGAGTCTATGGGCCTTAATGGGCTATAGTGGAGATAGGAGGCAGTGGGCAAGTGGTGGGGCGCACCCCCAGGCCCAAACCGAATTGGTTTAGGGTTTGGGGGCCCAGCCCCCCTTTCCTTGTTCTCTCCTCCTCCTTCCTCCTTCTCCTAATAGGAATAGGAAGGGGGGGGGGAGCCAAACCTACTTGGAGTAGGACTCCCCCCCATGGGCGCGTCTCCTCTTGGCCGGCCTCCTCCTCCCTCCCTCCTTTATATACGTGGGGAAGGGGGCACCCAAAGGCACAACAGAAAACACAAGTTGACATTGTTTAGCCGTGTGTGGTGCCCCCCTCCACAGTTACACACCTCAGTCGTATCATCGTAGTGCTTAGGCGAAGCCCTGCGCCGGTAACTTCATCATCACCGTCACCACGCCGTCGTGTTGATGAAACTCTCCCTCGTCCTCAACTGGATCAAGAGTACAAGGGACGTCCTCGAGCTGAACGTGTGGTGATCGCGGAGTTGCCATACGTTCGGTTCTAAGATCGGTCGGATCGTGAAGATGTATGACTACATCAACCGTGTTGTCATAACGCTTCCGCTTCCGGTCTACGAGGGTACTTGGACACACTCTCCCCTCTTGTTGCTATGCATCACCATGATCTTGCGTGTGCGTAGGAAATTTCTTGAAATTACTGCGTTACCCAACAGTGGCATCCGAGCCAGGTCTATGCGTAGATGTTATATGCACGAATAGAACACAAAGAGTTGTGGGCGATAATAGTCATACTGCTTACCAGCATATCATACTTTGATTCGGCGATATTGTTGGATGAAGCGGCTCAGACCGACATTACGCGTATGCTTACGCGAGACTGGTTTAAGCGACGTGCTTCGCACACAGGTGGCTAGTGAGTGTCTTTTCTCCAAGTTTAGTTGAATCGAGTGTGGCTACGTCCGGTCCTTGTTGAAGGTTAAAACAACACACTTGACGAAAAATCGTTGTGGTTTTGATGCGTAGGTAAGAACGGTTCTTGCTAGAAGCCCGTAGCAGCCACGTAGAACTTGCAACAACAAAGTAGAGGACGTCTAACTTGTTTTTGTAGGGCTTGTTGTGATGTGATATGGTCAAGCATGATGTGATATAAATTGTTGTATGAGATGATCATGTTTTGTACCATAGTTATCGGCAACTGGCAGGAGCCATATGGTTGCAATCGCCATGTAATTGTTTTTACTTTATCACTAAGTGGTAGAGATAGTAGTACAATAGTTGGCGAGACGACAATGATGCTATGATGGAGATCAAGGAGTCGCGTCGGTGACGTTGGAGATCATGACGATGCTTCGGTGATGGATATCATGAGCACAAGATGATGATGGCCATATCATGTCACATATTTTGATTGCATGTGATGTTTATCCTTTATGCATCTTATTTTGCTTAGGAGGTTGGTAGCATTATAAGATGACCCCTTACTAAATTTCAAGGTATAATTGTTCTCCCTGAGTATGCACCGTTGCTACAGTTCGTCATGCTGAGACACCACGTGATGATCGGGTGTGATAAGCTCTATGTTCACATACAACGGGTGCAAGCCAGTTTTGCACATGCAGAATACTTGGGTTAAACTTGACGAACCTAGCATATGCAGATATGGCCTCGGAACACTGGAGACCGAAAGTTCGAGCGTGAATCATATAGTAGATATGATCAACAGAGTGATGTTCACAATTGAAAACTATTCCATCTCACGTGATGATCATACATGGTTTAGTTGATTTGGATCACGTGATCACTTAGATGATTAGAGGGATGTCTATCTAAGTGGGAGTTCTTAAGTAATATGATTAATTGAACTTTAATTTATCATGAACTTAGTCCTGATAGTATTTTGCAAATAATGTTGTAGATCAATAGCTCACGTTGTTGCTTCCCTATGTTTTTATATGTGTTCCTAGAGAAAACTAGGTTGAAAGATGATAGTAGCAATGATGCGGACTGGGTCCGTGATATGAGGTTTATCTTCATTGCTGCACAGAAGAATTATGTCCTTGATGCACCGCGAGGTGACAGACCTATTGCAGGAGCAGATGCAGACGTTATGAACGTTTGCCTAGCTCAATATGATGACTACTTGATAGTTTAGTGCACCATGCTTGACTGCTTAGAATTGGGGCTTCAAAGATGTTTTGAACGTCATGGACCGTATGAGATGTTCCAGGAGTTGAAGTTAATATTTCAAGCAAATACCCGAGTTGAGAGATATGAAGTCTCCAACAAGTTCTATAGCTAAAAGATGGAGGAGAATAGCTCAAGCAGTGAGCATGTGCTCAGATTGTCTGGGTACTACAATCACTTGAGAATCAAGTGGGATTTAATCTTCCAGATAAGATAGTGATTGACTGAGTTCTCTAGTCACCATCACCAATTTACTAGAACTTCTTGATGAACTATAGTATGCAAGGGATGGCGAAAACGATTCCCGAGCTCTTCATGATGCTGAAATCAATGAAGGTAGAATTCAAGAAAGAGCACCAAGTGTTGATTATTGACAAGACTACTAGTTTCAAGAAAAGGGCAAAGGGAAAGAAAGGAAACTTCAAGTAGAATGGCAAGCAAGTTGTCACTCCCGTGAATAAGCCCAAAGCTGGACCAAAGCCTGAAAGGGAGTGCCTCTACTACAAAGGAAATGGTCACTGGAAGCGGAAATGCCCTGAATATTTGGTGGATAAGAAGGATGGCAAAGTGAACAAGGGTATATTTGATATACAGGTTATTGCTGTGTACCTTACTGGTGTCTATAGTAGCCCCTAGGGTATTTGATACTTGTTCGGTTGCTAATATTAGTAACTCGAAACAGGAGTTACGGAATAAACAAAGACTAGTTTAGGGTGAAGTGACGATGTGTGTTGGAAGTGGTTCCAAGATTGATATGATCATCATCGCACTCTGAAAGAGCGTTATATCGACTAGAGGGGGGGGTGAATAGGCGATTTTTATGAATTCTTCACTGAGGAATTTGCTGGTGAGGAAATTCCTAAATGAAGAACTACTAGCAGCGGAATAAGTACTCAGAAGTAAACATAATAGAACACAAGCACATTCATCATGATGAGATGAAGACAAGCACATAGTACAGAAAGCGTAAACACAGGATAACACAAGAAAGAAGACGGACAGGCTGAAGAAATTAAACTGAGGAAATTGAGAAAGTCTTCAGTCAAAGTCTTCAAACAGATATGAACAGGCACACAACAACAGACATGAGGAAATGAAAGAGTTGAGGAAATAGAACCAGTTAGCTTGGTGAAGACAATGATTTGGTAGACCAGTTCCAACTGCTGCCTCAGTTGTACATCTGGTTGGAGCGGCTGACTATTTAAACTCGAGGACACCCAGTCCTGGACACACAGTCCTCACCGTATTCTCCTTGAGCTAAGGTCACACAGACCTCGCCCAATCACTCGTGGTAAGTCTTCAGGTGACTTCCGAACCTTCACAAACTCGGTCACTCGGCGATCCACAATTCCTCTTGGATGCTCTAGACCTTGACGCCTAACCGTCTGGAAGAAGCATAGTCTTCAAAGGAAACAAGCATCGGATCCACGCAGGATCAATCTCTTCAGTGATGCTCAATCACTTTGGGTTTGTAGGTGTTGGGTTTGGGTTTTCCTCACTTGATGGTTTTTGCTCAAAGTCCTCGTAGGATGGGATGCTCTCAAATGACAAGTGTCAGTTTCTCTCGGAGCAGCCAACCAGCTAGTGGTTGTGGGGGGCGGCTATTTATAGCCTAGGGAGCAGCCCGACATGATAAGACATAAATGCCCTTGTCTGATATGACCATTAGGTGGGTAGATATTTTGGAACCGCTGGCGCATAGCACAACAACGGTCGGAATTTTGACTATCAAAATCCTCAGGGCTATCATGTTTCTCACTGTGTAGGCTATTCACACTGGCGAATTCCTAACTCCTCAGTCAGAACAAATTCCTCAGAGACTAGAAGACCTTCGTCTCTGTCACTGAAGAATATGACTGAACTGTATGAGATTTCCAATGGCTTCACTCGAAGGGATTGGTAGGTGTAGGACTTTGAGTTGAGCATCACATGGAAATTTTTCCTTAGTATTTCCTCGACCCCCTTTAACAGTACGGTGTTTCCTATGACTCAAGAAAGAGAAAATGAAACTATGAAAACAAAGTCTTCACGCTTCATGTTCCACGAATGAATACCAAGTCTTCAAGGTTACACCAATCTCTTCACTTTCAAAGTCTTCAGGAAGTCTTCAGAAATCCAAAGTCTTCAGTTTGAAGAACTTCATTTTTAGGGGTCGACTTTCTCTGTAAATATCAAACTCCTCGTAGACTTATAGACCTGTGTACACTCACAAACGCATCAGTCCCTTAACCTATAAGTCTTCAATACACCAAAATCACTAAGGGGCACTAGATGCACTTACAATCTCCCCATTTTTGGTGATTGATGACAATATAGGTTAAGTTTTCAATGGGGATAAATATATGAAGTGTAAATGCTGATATTGAGGAATTTGATTGCAAGATATAGAAGAACTCCCCCCTGAAGATGTGCATAGTGAGAAATTTGCTTTTGAAGCAATGCACACTTGAAGAGTATAATCATTGAGATCTCCCCCTATATCTTGTAACTCATACACGACTTTGACATATAATATGAAGAATTTGAAATGCATGATGAAATATGGTGACTGATGTAATTCAGCATGCGTGCATTAACATTAATGAGGAATAAGCATGCAGAAGAACACAACAAAAGTATCAGGTCACCATAGAGTTTAAGATTACAACTCGATCCAGCAAAGTCATCAGAAGAACGAGAGTTGTAACTTAGCAAAAAAGGCCCATATAAGATAGACCCGCTTGAAGACTAACTCAAATTTCTCCCCCTTTGTCATCGAATGACCAAAAGGGTTGAAACTGAGGACTAACGCCCCTGAAGAATATCATGATGATGGAGGAGCGCCAGTGTTGTCAGGGTCTTGAGTCGTTGTAGGGCCTGCCGCAGTGTCGTCCAAGTCTTCATGCTCGTCCGTGGCGCGTGATGAAGAATATGAGCTAGCCACCAAAGAAGGAACCTTGACCTTCTTGTATTTCTTTGGTGGAGGTGCAGACCAGTCAAAGTCTTCCTTGAAGCCCATTTGCTTCAGATCTTCTTCACCATATAGATGTGACAGAATAGCCCAGGTGCGATCAAACACTTCATGGAGGTAGTAGTGGTTTTTCTTCACTGCATTATGTGTAGAAGTCATGTTGTGAAGAATAAAGCCAAACTGACGCTTAACCCACTTGTGGTTGCGATCCACCTTCTGGTGAAGACTTATAAGCAGTTCACGGTCAGTCATCACACGAGGAGCAGTAGCTTGAGGACTTGACTTGGTAGCATTGGCGGCAGTATCATGAGTGGCAGAGTCATCTTTGGTGGAGTAAGATGCAGCTTTGCGGAACTGACCATCCAATGGACGAATGCCTTCATCGATAACGGCTGGTGACTTGCCCTTCTCATCAGATGAGGAAATTGTCCGCTTGAGGACTTCAATAGGGGGCAAGTAGCTGAGATGATTCTGAAAGTCAGCCTTGTAGTTGAGTGAAGATCTTGTTCTGATGAATCTCATGATCCACGGTGCGTAAGGCTTCAGCTCAAATGGTGAAAGTGCAACATTCGCCAGAGTCCTCATGAAGAAATCGTGATAATTTATGGGGATGCCATGCATGATGTTGAAAAGCATATTCTTCATCATTTCGATAACTTCTTCATCGGATGAGTCATGGCCTTTGATGGGACTCATGGTCTTCGTCAGAATGCGGTAGATGGTTCTGGGCACATAGAGCAATTCCTTCACGAGGAATTTGGTCCTTGGGGCTTGACCCGGCTTCAGCGGCTTCATCAGCACTTGCATATAGTGATCAGTGAGTTTAGGTTCATCATACAGACAACGAGCACCGTCAGGTGAAGGACTGATTGGCAAGGCACGAAGCAATTCAGAGGCTGGTGCCTTGTAATGAGTGTTTTCAGTCATCCAGTCCAACACCCATGAGTTAATGTCAGTGGCATCACCTGTGATATGTAGAGTTGCGTAGAACTAAAGAATAAGCTCTTCATTCCAATCAACTATGTCAGAGCAGAAATTGAGCAAGCCTGCGTCATGAATCATGCTGAGGACTTGAGAGAAGCAAGGCATGGATCCCATGTCCACGTGAGGAATGTGCTCGTGGTCGAAGACTTTATCCTTGTTGAAGAGCACCGAGGAATAGAAGTTGGCCTGACTGGCAGTCCAGAAATGCTTCCTTCTAAGACGAGCATTGTCATAGGGGTTGAATTCAGTGAAGAACACGTGCTCGCCGAAGAAATCATCAGCCTTGAATTTTTGCTTCTTGGAGAAAGGATCCTTTGGCTTGGGCTGAGGAGTGTCAGTCAATTGTAGCACCACCTCAGGAATCACAATCTCGGGTTCCTCAGGCTGAGGAATTTCAGGCTCTTCTGCAGCTTCAGCCTGGGTCATCAATTCTTCATTGACAATTTCTTCAGCACTAGTGGCTGGAATTTCTTCATGAACACTTGGGGTTGCATGAGGTTCTTTAGATCCCATTTGCACTTCAGTGGCAGTAGGGGACTGAGCAATTGCTTGGAGGGGAGTGAACATTGGAGAGTTTGGATGTTGATTGTCCCAAAATTCATCATTGAGCACAGGAGTGGTACAACCAATGTCCACATCCTCCTCTTGTATTTCTTCAACACCTGCCTCTTCAGTAGTGAACTGAGCCATAGGTGAGGAAATGACTGGGGTTGAAGGGATTTTATCCACTTCAATTTCTTCGTCCAATTGCTCTATCGAAGCAGCAAAAGGAGTTTCTTCATCTGATTCATTGGGAATCACATAATCTTCACCCAAAGGAACAAGGTCCTTTGATGGCATTGATGAGACTGGAATGGCATCAATTGGATTGTCAATTGAACTGGACAGAGTCTTCATCTTCTTCGGAGCTGAAGAATTTTATGAAGTTGATGCCTTCCTTTTCTCCACAGCTGCATGCTCTGCAGCCTTGGTCTTCTTCGCATCTGATGCAGATGGAAGGATCGGAGTTGGTGTAGGCGCAGGAGGTGCAGAGGACTTTGGTTCATTTTCCTCAGGCACAACTGATGCAGTTGCCTTGACTTGTTCAGTTTCTTCAGGCGCACCACTAGTGGATGCCCTGGCAATATCTTCAGCGGCTGGAATGGAGACATCAGCCCTGGCACTCTCATTTTCTTCAGCAGCCTGATTGTCATCAGCGGTGCTGGCATGTTCTTCAGTAGGCTGAGCAGATGCGTCAGCCTGAGTAACTTCAACGTGCACAAGTGGAGCAACACTTGAAGTGAATTTCTTCATCAGATTGATGAATCGCACTTTGGCACCCTTCCAATCAGCATGACAGTGATCAAATTCATCACTCAGTTGTTCGATTTCAACTTGCAAGGCAAGGAGCTGATCAGGAGTGAGAGTGAGGACATTGTCCTTGAGGTAGCGCTGTTTCTTGTACTGCGCTTTCTTCAAACTTCTGCCTTGTTCAAATTTCCATTTTTCTTTCTCAATGAAGGCAGTGAGAACATGACTTTGACCAGGAGTGAGGTTCATCTCCGGCAAAGGCGTGTTAGGATCCTTGTGCCACAGGTCAATGTAGTCAAGGATCAACTCTGGATCCAACATCAGCGACACATTGCTGCCTTTGGCTCTAGCGGCCCTAGCTTGCCTGTCTCTGATGATTTCGGCAAGTTCTTCATCATCAGCCTCATCATCATCAGAGGGCACTTGGAAGGCGACCTGCGTCTTGTGAGGACTTGGTCGAATACCTCGTCCAGCAGTGGCCTTTTTCTTCAGTAGTGAGGGACCAGCTGAGGAATTTCGAGCAGCTGAGGAGCTTGTAGATGCTCCTGAGGCAATTGAGAAGCCTTGAGTCCTTTGGCATGTGGCGAGATGCACAGGTGCCGAGGATTTTGTTGGAGCAGCTGAAGACTTTGATGGAGGAGCTGAGGACTTTGAAGTTGCAGTCTAAGGAATTTGCCGTGAGGGCCTTGAAGAATCTGTCCTTGATGGCATAGCTAAGGAGCTTGGCCGTGAGGGCATTGAATGTGAAGCACTGGACTTATGTGCATGCTTCTTATGCATTGCCTTCTTTGGCTGACTAGCAGAGGCAGCAGCAGCAGCAGAGTCTGCGTTGAATTTCTTCACTGCTTCCTTTGCTTGCTTTGCCAATTTGGCCTGGCACTTTGTCCATTCATCAACATAGTCACCGCGCTTGAGGCTGGTGGGATCTGCCACTTGGCCTGGTGCCAATGGTGGTCTTGAGCATGGGGGATTGAGCACGAATTTCTTCATATACTTGGGAGTAACATACCTGTACTCCCTCCATTCCCGTGCCCATCTCCTCTCTATCTTTTGAATGCGCACTTTGCGCTGATTTCTATCTTCCTCAGGGGGTGTGCAGTACCTAGCATAAATGTCCTCAGGGATTTCAAACGCAGTATTGACCTCAGGCGTCTTTCCTCCCTTCTGTGGCCTCTTGTCAGCCATTTTCTTCAGCTGAGGAATATGAACAACTAAAGTTTCTGAAGAGGTGTGCAACTTTTCTTTGAGGAACGCTGCAAATGAGTTAAGTTGATGAGAACCTAGTGATTCAATAGCGGACATTTGTACCTATGAACAGGGTATAGTTGCGAGGAATTTGGAGAGGTCATATGCGTTCTCAGAAGGTTTTTCAAAAAGAATAGGTTTTGAGGAATTAGACCAGATTAGTCTTGAGGAATTTCACTAAGCGTTCTTTGTCTTAGGTTCTAGAGTTGTATAGATTGAAAATCCACACAATTAAGGAATCTTGAAGAAAATCATTGCTTAGAGAAACGAATCAAGAGCAGATGACATGTGAGGTGTTCATGTGTGTGTGAAGATTTGAAGAATAAACACCTTTGAAGATTTTCACGAAAACTTGAGAATCAAAGCGAGCAGTAAAAGTAACTTTTAATTACCCGAAGTGAAGAACACGACGAACTGGGAAGTGTAGATGTGAAGTTCGTCAGTTCAGATCTTCCACGCCCTAACTCGGCAGAGGAAGACGGCTGCGGTGGCGGCGGAGTGAAGAAATCCGCAACCGGCGCGAGTACGACGGCGACGAGGTTGAGACAGTGAAGCTCTTCCTCATCGGCGACGATGAAGTAGCGACGGCGCTAGGGTTTCGGGAAGCTCTAGCAGGAGAGAGAGAGAGCGCGAGCGAGGTGAAAGTGAAGTGAGGAAGAGATAGGGGTATTTATAGAGAGAGTGAAAACTGTTCACCCGAGGAAATCGGACGAACATGCCCCTGGCTCCTTCTCATTCGCTTGACATGTGTCACCCACGTACTAAGAGGTGGCGATCGTGTAGGATCATGGGTGAATAGATAAGTATTTGTCGTGAGAAGCAGAACGGTTTGAGCGGCAAAGCCGAAAATTCAGATAAGATAAGTTTAAAAGTGTCGTTCGCAATTTCTTCAGCTGTCAAGGACACAGTGAAGATTTTGAACGAGTTTCAAATAGAATGCATATGAGGAATTTGTGAATAGACTGGGTTGAGTTTAGCATAGAGGCGGAAGGGTCCGATCACATTCACTTAGCAGAAGAAATCAACTTGACGAAATAGCAATAACTGAATGCTGTAGAGGACATAAAACTCATATATATATATATATATATATATATATATATATATATATATATATATTCAAATGAAGAACAACACCGGGAAGAGTGAAGACAATGCTAAGATGAAGAATTTGAAAAACTGAGGAATTTCAAAATCGAAGAAAAACTCATATTGAAGATTTTCAACTTTGGTTGGTGGCGTAACCCACCGTATAAGAAAGCTGATTTCAGACACTATGTACAATTGTCGTAGGGCTCTGAGAATCAATTTCTTCATTAATTTCTTCACACTTAGAGGGTTAGTCTTCATTGATTGAAGAAAAATGTTACTTCATGTGTTGCGCATCTAAGTCATCAAGTCAGCATAAGTGTTAGGATATGTGTCCATTTCAGAGAACATTCGAAGATTCTAGGATATTTAGCTCACATCGTAACTTGCTAAATCTCTTCTCATCCAAGGGCTTAGTGAAGATATCGGCCAGTTGATCGTCAGCAGGATCTTCATTGCTGACGTGGTCGATGGAGATGTCGCCCTTCAACACATGATCACGAAGAAAATGATGACGAATTTGGATGTGCTTGGTCTTCGAGTGCTGAACTGGGTTATGAGCATGTTGGGGAACGTAGCAGAAATTCAAAATTTTGTATGCATTACCAAGATCAATCTATGGAGTAATCTAGCAACGAGGGGAAGGATAGTGCATCTACATACCCTTGTAGATCGCTAAGCGGAAGCTTTCAAGTGAACGGGGTTGATGGAGTCGTACTCGTCGTGATCCAAATCACCGATGATCCTAGTGCCGAATGGACGACACCTTCGCCAAGCACCGCGCGAGAGGAGGAGAACTTGGGAGAGGGGGAGGGCTGCGTCAGAACTTGGGGTACGGCTGCCCTCCCACCCCTCCACTATTTATAGGTGGGGAGAGAGGGGGCCGGCCCCCCTAGATCTCATCTAGGTTTGGGGGCGGCGGTCAAAGGGGGGGAGGAGTGCCTCCCAAGTCAAGTGGAGGCCCTCCCCCTTAGGGTTTCCCCTCTCCCATGCGCATGGGCCTTGGGGGGGCTGGTGCCCCTGGCCCATTAAGGCTAGGGCGCCCCCTTACAGCCCATGCTGATGTATTGGACGTGGTGGAACATTTTCCGGACCTCCGGACCCCTCCGGAATCCTCCGGAACCTTCTGGAAGCTTCCCGGTACAATACCAAAAAAACCGAACTTTTCTCGGAACCCGAACAACAACTTTCCATATATAAATCTTTACCTCCGGACCATTTCGGAACTCCTCATGACGTCCGAGATCTCATCCGGGACTCCGAACAACATTCGGTAACCACATACAAACTTCCTTTATAACCCTAGCGTCATCGAACCTTAAGTGTGTAGACCCTACGGGTTCGGGAGACACGTAGAGATGACCGAGACAACTCTCCGGCCAATAACCAACAACGGGATCTGGATACCCATGTTGGCTCCCACATGTTCCACGATGATCTCATCGGATGAACCACGATGTCAAGGATTCAATCAATCCCGTATTCAAATTCCCTTTGTCTACCGGTATAGTACTTGCCCGAGATTCGATCGTCGGTATCCTGATACCTTGTTCAATCTCGTTACCGGCAAGTCTCTTTACTCGTTCCGTAACACATCAACCCATGATCAACCCCTTGGTCACATTGTGCACATTATGATGATGTCCTACCGAGTGGGCCCAGAGATACCTCTCCGTCACACGGAGTGACAAATCCCAGTCTCGATTCGTGCCAACCCAACAGACACTTTCGGAGATACCCATAGTGTACCTTTATAGCCACCCAGTTACGTTGTGACGTTTGGTACACCCAAAGCATTCCTATGGTATCCGGGAGTTGCACAATCTCATGGTCTAAGGAAATGATACTTGACATTAGAAAAGCTTTAGCATAACTACACGATCTTTGTGCTAGGCTTAGGATTGGGTCTTGTCCATCACATCATTCTCCTAATGATGTGATCCCGTTATCAACGACATCCAATGTCCATGGTCAGGAAACCGTAACCATCTATTGATCAACGAGCTAGTCAACTAGAGGCTTACTAGGGACAAGGTGTTGTCTATGTACCCACACATGTATCTGAGTTTCCTATCAATACAATTATAGCATGGATAATAAACGATTATCATGAACAAGGAAATATAATAATAATAACTAATTTATTATTGCCTCTAGGGCATATTTCCAACAGTCTCCAACTTGCACTAGAGTCAATAATCTTGTTCACATTGCCATGTGATTCACACTCACAGGTCACATCGCCATGTGACCAACATCCAAAGAGTTTACTAGTGTCACTAAACTAGTTCACATCATCATGTGATTAAGACTCAATGAGTTCTGGGGTTTGATCATGTTTTGCTTGTGAGAGAGGTTTTAGTCAACGGGTCTGCAACATTCAGATTCTTATGTACTTTGCAAATCTCTAGGTCATATTGTAAATGCTGCTTCCACGCTCCACTTGGAGCTATTCCAAATGGTTGCTCCACTATACATATCTGGTTTGCTACTCAGAGTCATTCGGATAGGTGTTAAAGCTTGCATCAACATAACCCTTTACGCCGAACTCTTTATCACCTCCATAATCGAGAAACATGTCCTTATTACTCCAAGGACAATTTTGACCGCTGTCTGGTGATCCACTCCTTGATCACCTTTGTACCCTCTTTCCAGACATGTGGCAAGGCACACATCAGGTGCGGTACTCAGCATGGCATACCGTATAGAGCCTATGACAAAAGCATAGGGGACAACCTTCGTCCTTCCTCTTTCTTCTGCCGTGGTCAAGCTTTAAGTCTTAACTTCATACCTTCCAACTCAGGCAAGAACTCCTTCTTTGACTAATCCATCTTGAACACCTTCAAGATCATGTCAAGGTACGTGCTCATTTGAAAGTACCATTAAGCGTTTTTGATCTATCCTCATAGATCTTGATGCTCAATGTTCCAGCACCTTAATCCAGGTTTTCTATTGAAAAACACTTTTCAAATAACCCTATATGCTTTCTATAAATTCTACATCATTTCTGATCCACAATATGTCAACAACATATACTCATTAGAAATTCTATAGTGCTCCCACTCACTTCTTTGGAGATACAAGTTTCTCATAAACTTTGTATAAACCCAAAATCTTTGATCATCTCATCAAAGCGCATATTCTGACTCCGAGATGCTTGCTCTAGTCCATGGAAGGACCGATGGAGCTAGCATACCTTTTAGCATCCTTAGGATTGAAAAAACCTTTCTGATTGTATCACATACAACCTTTCCTTACGAAAAATGGTAAGGAAACTCGTTTTGACATCCATCTGCCAGATTTCATAAATGCAGCTAATGCTAACATGATTCCGACGGACTTAAGCATCGCTACGGATGAGAAAATCTCATCGTAGTCAACTCCTTGAACTTGTGAAAAACTCTTCGCCACAAGTCGAGCTTCATAGACGGTGACACTACCGTCCACGTCCGTCTTCTTCTTAAAGACCCATTTATCTCAATGGCTTGCCGATCATCGGGCAAGTCCACCAATGTCTATGATTTGTTCTGATACATGGATCCTATCTCGGCTTTCATGGCTTCTAACCATTTGTCGGAATATGGGCCCACCATCGCTTCTCCATCTCGTAGGTTCATTGTTGTCTAGCAACATGACCTCCAAGACATCAACATGACCTCCAAGACAGGATTACTGTACCACTCTGAAGTAGTACGCATCCTTGTCACCCTACGAGGTACGGTAGTGACTTGATCCGAAACTTCATGATCACTATCATAAGCTTCTACTTCAATTGGTGTGGGCACCACAGGAACAACTTCTTGTGCCCTGCTACACACTAGTTGAAGTGACGGTTCAATAACCTCATCAAGTCTCCACCATGCTCCCACTCAACTTTCCGAGACAAACTTTTCCTCGAGAAAGGACCCGATTCAAGAAACAATCCCTATTGCTTTCGGATCTGAATTAGGAGGTAACCCAACTGTTTTGGGTGTCCTATGAAGATGCATTTTATCCGCTTTGGGTTCGAGCTTATCAACCTGAAACTTTTTCACATAAGTGTCGTAGCCCCAATCCTTTAAGAAACGACAACTTAGGTTTCTCCAAACCATAGTTCAAACGGTGTCGTCTCAACGGAATTATGTGGTGCCCTATTAAAGTGAGTGCGGTTGTCTCTAATGCCTAACCCATGAACGATAGTGGTAATTCGATAAGAGACATCATGATACGCACCATATCCAATAGGGTGCAACTATGATGTTCAGACACACCATCACACTATGGTGTTCCAGGAAGTATTAATTGTGAAACAATTTCCACAATGTTTTAATTGCGTGCCAAAGCTCGTAACTCAGATACTCATCTCTATGATCATATCATAGACATTTTATCCTCTTGTCACGATGATCTTCAACTTCACTCTGAAATTACTTGAACCATTCAATAATTCAGACTTGTGTTTCATCAAGTAAATATACTCAGTATCCACTCAAATCATCCATGAAGTAAGAACATAACGATATCCACTGCGTGCCTCAGCACTCATTGGACTGCACACATCAAAATGTATTACTTCCAACAAGTTGCTTTCTTGTTCCATTTTACTGAAAACGAGGCTTTCAGTCATCTTGCCCATGTGGTATGATTTGCATGTCTCAAGTGATTCAAAATCAAGTGAGTCCAAATGGTCCATTTGCATGGAGTTTCTTCATGCATATATACCAATAGACATGGTTCACATGTCTCAAACTTTTCAAAAACGAGTGAGTCCAAAGATCCATCAACATGGAGCTTCTTCATGCGTTTTATACCAATATGACTTACATGGAAGTGCCACAAGTAGGTGGTACTATCATTACTATCTTATATCTTTTGGCATGAACATATGTATCACTACGATCGAGATTCAATAAACCATTCATTTTAGGTGCAAGACCATTGAAGGTATTATTCAAATAAACAGAGTAACCATTATTCTCCTTAAATGAATAACCATGTTGCGATAGACATAATCCAATCATGTCTATGCTCAACGCAAACATCAAATAACAATTATTTAGGTTTAACACCAATCTCAATGGTAGAGGGAGCATGCGATGCTTGATCACATCAACCTCGGAAACACTTCCAACACATATCGTCAGCTCACCTTTAGCTAGTTTCCATTTATTCCGCAGCCTTTTATTTCGAGTTACTAACACTTAGCAACTGAACCAGTATCTAATACCCTGGTGCTACTAGGAGTACTAGTAAAGTACACATTAACATAATGTATATCCAATATACTTCTATCGACCTTGCCAGCCTTCTCATCTACCAGGTATCTAGGGTAATTCTGCTCTAGTGACTGTTCCCCTTATTACAGAAGCACTTAGTCTCGGGTATGGGTTCAACCTTGGGTTTCTTCACTAGAGCAGCAGCTGATTTGCCGTTTCATGAAGTATCCTTTCTTGCCCTTGCCCTTCTTGAAACAAGTGGTTTCACTAACCATCAACAATTGATGCTCCTTCTTGATTTCTACTTTCGCGGTGTCAAACATCGCGAATGTTTCAAGGATCATCATATCTATCCCTGATATGTTATAGTTCATCACAAAGCTCTAGCGGCTTGGTGGAAATGACTTTGGAGAAACATCAGTATCTCATCTGGAAGATCAACTCCCACTTGATTCAAGTGATTGTTGTACTTAGACAATCTGAGCACAAGCTCAACAATTGAGCTTTTGTCCCTTAGTTGAAGGCTAAGAAACTCGTCGGAGGTCTTATACCTCTTGACGTGGGCACGCTGAAATCCCAATTTCAACCCTCGAAACATCTTATATGTTTCGCGACGTTTAAAAATCGTCTTCGGTGCCTCAACTCTAAACCATTTAACATTACTGAACTATCACGTAGTTATCAAAACGTGTATGTCAGATGTTCGCAACATCCACAGACGACGTTCGAGGTTCAGCACACCGAGCGGTGCATTAAGGACATAAGCCTTCTATGAAGCAATGAGGACAATCCTCAGTTTACGGACCTAGTCCGCATAATTGCTACTATCAACTTTCCACTAAATTTTCTCTAGGAACATATCTAAACAGTAGAACTAAAGCGCGAGCTATGACATAATTTGCAAAAACCTTTTGACTATGTTCAGGATAATTGAGTTCATCTTATGAACTCCCACTCAGATAGACATCTCTCTAGTCATCTAAGTGATTACATGATCCGAGTAAACTAGGCCGTGTCCGATCATCACGTGAGACGGACTAGTCATCATCGGTGAACATCTTCATGTTGATCGTATCTACCATACGACTCATGATCGACCTTTCGGTCTCTTGTGTTCCGAGGCCATGTCTGTACATGCTAGGCTCGTCAAGTTAACCTAAGTGTTTCGCGTGTGTAAATCTGGTTACACCCGTTGTATGTGAACGTTAGAATCTATCACACCCGATCATCACGTGGTGCTTCGAAACAACGAACTTTCGCAACGGTGCACAGTTAGGGGGAACACTTTTCTTGAAATTATTTCAAGGGATCATCTTATTTAAGCTACCGTCGTTCTAAGAAAATAAGATGTAAAACATGATAAACATCACATGCAATCAAATAGTGACATGATATGGCCAATATCATATTGCTCCTTTGATCTCCATCTTCGGGGCGCCATGATCATCTTCGTCACCGGCATGACACCATGATCTCCATCATCATGATCTCCATCATCGTGTCTTCATGAAGTTGTCACGCCAACGACTACTTCTACTTCTATGGCTAACGCGTTTAGCAATAAAGTAAAGTAATTTACATGGCGTTCTTCAATGACACGCAGGTCATACAAAAAATAAAGACAACTCCTATGGCTCTTGCCGGTTGTCATACTCATCGACATGCAAGTCGTGATTCTTATTACAAGAACATGATCATCTCATACATCACATATATCATTCATCACATCCTTTGGCCATATCACATCACAAAGCACTTGCTGCAAAAACAAGTTAGACGTCCTCTAATTGTTGTTGCAAGTTTTTACGTGGCTTCTATAGGTTTCTAGCAAGAACGTTTCTTACCTACGTAAAACCACAACATGATATGCCAATTTCTATTTACCCTTCATAAGGACCCTTTTCATCGAATCCGCTCCAACTAAAGTGGGAGAGACAAACACCCGCTAGCCACCTTATGCAACTAGTGCATCTCAGTCGGTGGAACCTGTCTCACGTAAGCGTACGTGTAAGGTCGGTCCGGGCCGCTTGATCCCACGATGCCGCCGAAGCAAGATAAGACTAGTAGTGGCAAGAAAATTGACAACATCTACGCCCACAACAAGTTTGTGTTCTACTCGTGCATAGTAACTACGCATAGACCTAGCTCATGATGCCACTGTTGGGGAACGTAGCAGAAATTCAAAATTTTCTACGCATCACCAAGATCAATCTATGGAGTAATCTAGCAACGAAGGGAAGGATAGTGCATCTACATACCCTTGTAGATCGCTAAGCGGAAGCGTTCAAGTGAACGGGGTTGATGGAGTCGTACTCGTCGTGATCCAAATCACCGATGATCCTAGTGCCGAACGGACGGCACCTCCGCATTCAACACACATTCAACACACATGTCTCCCATGCCTTGATCCAGCAAGGAGAGAGGGAGAGGTTGGGGAGGAATCCGTCCAGCAGTAGCAAGATGGCGTGGTGATGGTGGAAGCGTGGCAATCCTGCAGGGCTTCGCCAAGCACCGCGCGAGAGGAGGAGAACTTGGGAGAGGGGGAGGGCTGCGCCAGAACTTGGGGTGCGGCTGCCCTCCCACCCCTCCACTATTTATAGGTGGGGAGAGAGGGGGCCGTCCCCCCTAGATCTCATCTAGGGTTGGGGGCGGCGGCCAAAGGGGGGGAGGAGTGCCTCCCAAGTCAAGTGGAGGCCCTCCCCCTTAGGGTTTCCCCTCTCCCATGCGCATGGGCCTTGGGGGGGCTGGTGCCCCTGGCCCATTAAGGCTAGGGCGCCTCCTTACAGCCCATGCTACTGTATTTGACGTGGTGGAACATTTTCCGGACCTCCAGACCCCTCCGGAATCCTCCGGAACCTTCTGGAAGCTTCCCGGTACAATACCGAAAAAACCGAACTTTTCCCGGAACCCGAACAACAACTTTCCATATATAAATCTTTACCTTCGGACCATTCCGGAACTCCTCGTGACATCCGGGATCTCATCCGGGACTCCGAACAATGTTCGGTAACCACATACAAACTTCCTTTATAACCCTAGCGTCATCGAACCTTAAGTGTGTAGACCCTACGGGTTCGGGAGACACGTAGAGATGACCGAGACAACTCTCCGGCCAATAACCAACAACGGGATCTGGATACCCATGTTGGCTCCCACATGTTCCACGATGATCTCATCGGATGAACCACGATGTCAAGGATTCAGTCAATCCCGTATTCAAATTCCCTTTGTCTACCGGTATAGTACTTGCCCGAGATTCGATCGTCGGTATCCCGATACCTTGTTCAATCTCGTTACCGGCAAGTCTCTTTACTCGTTCCGTAACACATCAACCCATGATCAACCCCTTGGTCACATTGTGCACATTATGATGATGTCCTACCGAGTGGGCCCAGAGATACCTCTCCGTCACACGGAGTGACAAATCCCAGTCTCGATTCGTGCCAACCCAACAGACACTTTCGGAGATACCCATAGTGTACCTTTATAGCCACCCAGTTACATTGTGATGTTTGGTACACCCAAAGCATTCCTATGGTATCCGGGAGTTGCACAATATCATGGTCTAAGGAAATGATACTTGACATTAGAAAAGCTTTAGCATACGAACTACACGATCTTTGTGCTAGGCTTAGGATTGGGTCTTGTCCATCACATCATTCTCCTAATGATGTGATCCTGTTATCAACGACATCCAATGTCCATGGTCAGGAAACCGTAACCATCTATTGATCAACAAGCTAGTCAACTAGAGGCTTACTAGGGACAAGGTGTTGTCTATGTACCCACACATGTATCTGAGTTTCCTATCAATACAATTATAGCGTGGATAATAAATGATTATCATGAACAAGGAAATATAATAATAATAACTCATTTATTATTGCCTCTAGGGTATATTTCCAACAGAGCAATCTTGATGGCACTCTCATTGTCACAGTAGAGAGGCACATTCTTCACATTGACGCCATAGTCCTTGAGTGTTTGCTTCATCCATAGTAGTTGAGCACAACACGATCCAGCAGCAATGTACTCAGCTTCTGTAGTGGAGAGTGATACGGAGTTCTGTTTCTTCGAGGACCAACAGACCAAAGATCATCCGAGGAAATGGCATGTGCCAGATGTTGACTTGCGGTCCATGCGATCACCAGCATAGTCAGAGTCTGAATATCCAATGAGATCAAAAGAAGAGCCCTTGGGATACCATAATCCAAGTGTTGGTGTGTGAGCTAAGTATCGAAGAATATGCTTCACAGCCTTATGGTGTGATTCCTTCGGTGTAGCTTGAAATCGGGCACACATGCAAACAGTAAGCATAATATCCGGCCTAGATGCACATGGGTACAATAAAGAACCAATCATGGAGCGGTATACCTTTTGATCGAAGTCTTTACCATTTTCATCAGTGCATAGATGGCCATTTGTGGGCATTTGAATTTTGACCCCTTTGCAATTTTGCATGCCGAATTTCCTCAATACGTCCTTGAGGTATTTCTCCTGAGATATGAATATCCCATTGCGCTGTTGACGAATTTGAAGACCTAAAAAGAACTTCAATTCTCCCATCATAGACATTTGATATTCTTCACTCATCATATAGGCAAATTCATCACTATATCGTTGGTGAGTGCAACCAAAAATGATATCATCAACATATATTTGGCACACAAACAATTCATCATGATAAGACTTAGTGAAAAGAGTTGGGTCGAGTGAACCGGGTTTGAAGCCTTTCTTCCTGAGGAATTCCTTCAAAGTATCATACCACGCCCGAGGGGCTTGCTTGAGGCCATACAGGGCCTTGTTGAGCTTGAAGACTTTGTCAGGATTCTTTGGATCTTCAAAACCTGGTGGTTTAGCAACATATACTTCTTCCTCAAGCTTACCTTTGAAGAATGCACTTTTAACATCCATTTGTTGTAAGATAATATCATGATGGTTAGCATAAGCAAGTAATATGCGAATAGCCTCAAGTCTAGCAACAGGTGCAAAAGTTTCATCGAAGTCAATTCCTTCAACCCGTGTGTAGCCTTGAGCTACAAGCCGTGCCTTATTCCTCACCACAAGGCCATTTTCATCTTGCTTGTTACGGTAGATCCACTTTGTGCCAATAATGTTGTGCTTGCGAGGATCTGGATGTTTGACCAGTTCCCAGATGTTGTTGAGCTCGAACTGATGTAATTCTTCTTGCATAGCTTGAATCCACTCAGGCTCCAGAAATGCTTCATCTACCTTAGTGGGCTCTGTGATAGAGACAAACGCAAAGTTCCCACAAAAGTTAGATAAATGTGAAGCTTTTGAGCGTGTGAGAGTACCTGGTGCTTCAATGTCATCGATGATCTTCTCGATTTGCACTTCGTTTGCGATACGAGGATGAGCGGGTAGTCTTCGAGGAATTTGATCTGCATTTTCTTCAGGAGCATTTTCCTCAGCACCATTTTCTTCAGGTGTGCCAGCTCGACGTTCATCACGTTCTGGAATGAATTCTTCAGCAGATTCTTCAGAAGGAATGACATCCTCAGTGGCTTTGAACTTGATAGAATCCTCAGGTGCTGGTTCATCTATCACAGAAGGTAGTTGCTCTCTTTGTGAGCCATTAGTTTCATCGAACCGTGATGTCTACTACACAACCTTCTTCTTGTAGACGTTGTTGGGCCTGCAAGTGCACAGGTTTGTAGGACAGTAGCAAATTTCCCTCAAGTGGATGACCTAAGGTTTATCAATCCATGGGAGGTGTAGGATGAAGATGGTCTCTCTCAAGCAACCCTGCAACCAAATAACAAAGAGTCTCTTGTGTCCCCAACACACCCAAGACAATGGTAAATTGCATAGGTGCACTAGTTCAGCGAAGAGATGGTGATACAAGTGCAATATGGATGGTAGATATAGGTTTTTCTAATCTGAAATAATAAAAACAGCAAGGTAACTAAATATAAAAGTGAGCATAAACGGTATTGCAATGATAGGAAACAAGGCCTAGGGTTCATACTTTCACTAGTGCAAGCTCTTTCAACAATAATAACATAGATAGATCATATAACAAGCCCTCAACATGCAACAAAGAGTCACTCCAAAGCCACTAATAGCGGAGAACAAACGTAGAGATTATGGTAGGGTATGAAACCACCTCAAAGTTATTCTTTCGGATCAATCTATAAAAGAGTTCGTACTAGAATAACACCTTAAGACACAAATCAACCAAAACCCTAATGTCACCTAGATACTCCATTGTCACCTCAAGTATCCGTGGGCATGATTATACGATATGCATCACACAATCTCGGATTCATCCAACCAACATAAAAGTACTTCAAAGAGTGCCCCAAAGTTTCTATCAGAGAGTCAAGAACGTGTGCCAACCCCTATGCATAGGTTCATGGGCGGAACCCGCAAGTTGGTCACCAAAACATACATCAAGTGGCACATGATATCCCATTGTCACCACAGATAAGCACGGCAAGATATACATCAAGTGTTCTCATAAAAGACTCAAACCGATAAGATAACTTCAAAGGGGAAACTCAATTCATCACAAGAGAGTAGAGGGGGAGAAACATCATAAGATCCAACTACAATAGCAAAGCTCGGGATACATCAAAATCGTGCCATAGAGGAACACGAGAGAGAGAGAGATCAAACACATAGCTACTGGTACATACCCTCAGCCCCGAGGGTGAACTACTCCCTCCTCGTCATGGATAGCGCCGGGATGATGAACATGGCCACCAGTGATGGGTTCCCCCTCCGGCAGGGCGCCGGAACGGGCTCCCGAGAGTTTTTTGGTGGCTACAGGGGCTTGCGGCGGTGGAACTCCCGATCTATCTTCTATTCTAGAAGTTTTAGGGTACGTGAGTATATATGGGTGAAAGAAGTACGTCGCTGGATCGAAGGGGGGGGGGGCACGAGGTAGGGGGGCGCGCCCCCACCCTCGTGGGCACCTCCCTTCTTCCCTGACGTGCACTCCAAGTCCATCGGGTGGCTTTCCTTCCAAAAATAACTTCTCCAGTTGATTTCGTTCCGTTTTGACTCCGTCTGATATTCCTTTTCCTTGAAACACTGAAATAGGCATAAAACAACAAATCTGGGCTGGGCCTCCAGTTAATAGGTTAGTCCCAAAAATAATATAAAAGTGGATAATAAAGCCCAATATTGCCCAAAACAGTAGATAATATAGCATGGAGCAATCAAAAATTATAGATACGTTGGAGTATCAAGCATCCCCAAGCTTAATTCCTGCTCGTCCTCGAGTAGGTAAATGATAAAAAAATAATTTTTGATGCGGAGTGCTAGTTGGCATAATTTCAATGTAATTCTTCTTACTTGTGATATGAATATTCAGATTCGAAAGATTCAAGACAAAAGTTCATATTGACATAAAAATAATAATACTTCAAGCATACTAATAAAGCAATCATGTCTTCTCAAAATAACATGGCAAAAGAAAGCTCATCCCTACAAAATCATATAGTTAGGCTATGCTTCATTTTTGTCACACAAAGATGTTCCCAACTTCTATACCCCCGATGGCAAGCCAAGCAATTGTTTCATACTTAAATAATCTCAGACTTTTTCAATCTTCACACAATACATGAGCGTGAGCCATGGATATAGCACTAAGGGTGGAATAGAATATGATGATGGGGATTGTGTGGAGAAGACAAAAAAGGAGAAAAGTCTCAGATTGACGAGGATAATCAATGGGCTATGGAGATGCCCATCAATTGATGTCAACATGAGGAGCAGGGATTGCCATGCAACAGATGCACTAGAGCTATAAATGAATGCTCAACAAAAGAAAACTAGTGGGTGTGCATCCAACTTGCTTGCTCACGAAGACCTAGGGCAATTGAGGAAGCCCATTGTAGGAATATACAAGCCAAGTTCTATAATGAAAAATTCCCACTAGTATGAAAAAGACAACTTATGAGACTCACTATATGAAAAACATGGTGCTACTTTGAAGCACAATATATGAGACTCACTACATGAAGAACAAGGTGCTACTTTGAAGCACAAGTGTGGAAAAGAGATAGTAGCATTGCCCTTTTTATTTACTTTCTTTATTTTCTTTTTCTTTTTCTTTTTTGGGCCTTTCTTTTTTTTATTTTGGCCTTTCTTTTTTTTCTTTTTTTCTTTTTGGGCAATGCTCTAATAATGATGATCATCACACTTCTATTGATTACAACATATGAATTACAACTCGAAACTAGAACAAGATATGACTCTATATGAATGCCTCCGGCGGTGTATCGGGATGGTGCAATGAATCAAGAGTGACATGTATGAAAAATAATGCATGGTGGCTTTGCCACAAATACGATGTCAACTACATGATCATGCAATGGCAATATGACAAAAGTAAAGTATGTCATGATGATGATAAACGGAACGGTGGAAAGTTGCATGGCAATATATCTCGGAATGGCTATGGAAATGCCATAATAGGTAGGTATGGTGGCTGTTTTGAGGAAGATATAAGGAGGTTTATGTGTGATAGAGTGTATCATATCACGGGGTTTGGATGCACCGGCGAAGTTTGCACCAACTCTCAAGGTAAGAAAGGGCAATGCACGGTACCGAAGAGGCTAGCAATGGCGGAAAGGTAAAAGTGCGTATAATCCATGGACTCAACATTAGTCAAAAGAACTCATATACTTATTGCAAAAATTTATAAGTCAGCAAAAATCAAGTACTACGCGCATGCTCCTAGGGGGATAGATTGGTAGGAAAAGACCATTGCTCGTCCCCGACCGCCACTCATAAGGATGCACAAGCCAGGTACACTTCATGTTTCAAATTTGTTACACAACTTTAACCATACTTGCATGCTACGAGACTTGCTAACTTCAACGCAAGCATTCTTTAAATTCATAATCACCCAACTAGCATGACTTTAATATCACTACCTCCATATCGCAAAACAATTATCAAGCATCAAACTTTTCTTAGTATTCAACACACTCATAAGAATTCTTACAAATCTTTTATGCTTAGTATATTAGGATTATTTAAGCAAATTACCATGCTATTTAAGACTCTCAAAATAATCTAAGTGAATCATGAGAGATCATCTATTTATTCGAAATAAAACTACCACCATGCTCTAAAATATATAAGTGAAGTACTAGAGCAATAACAAAAACTACTCCAAAAGATATAAGTGAAGATCAATGAGTAGTCGAATAATTATGAAACTATGTGAAGACTCTCCCATTTAATAATTTCATATCTAATACTTTATTGAAACAGCAAGCAAAGCTGAAGAAAACTACAATGCAAGGATAGCACAACTCATGTGAAGAAGCAAAAACTTAGGCTCAACCGATACTAACCGATAGTTGTTGAAGAAGAAAGGTGGGATGCCTACCGGGGCATCCCCAAGCTTAGATGCTTGAGACTTCTTGAAATATTATCTTGGGGTGCCTTGGGCATCCCCAAGCTTGAACTTTTGTGTATCCTTAATTCCTCTCATATCATGGTTTCTCTTTTTATCAAAAGCTTCATTCACAACAAACTCAACAAGAACTCGTGAGATAGGTTAGTATAAACCAATGCAAAACCTTATCATTTTCTACTGTATCAAATCACTAACATTATTATTCAACATTGCATACTAAATGCCTCTGCATATTTAATACTCCTATCCCCAAATAGAATCATTAAACAAGCAAACATATGCAAACAATGCAAACATAACAGCAATCTGTCAAAACAGTACAGTCTGTAAAGAATGCAAGATTCATCATACTTCCCTAACTCCAAAAATTTTGAACTAAAATTCCAACTGTAATAAATTTATCAGAGCTCAATATGCAAAAAGTTTCGACATTATATCATGCTCTGACTTTTATAGGGAATTTTTGCAACAGCGGTAAACTTTCTGTTTTTAAACAGCAACATGTATACTAGAAAAATAAGCATGGCAAAGGCTATCTTTGACTTTTTTTATTGAAACTAAAGATGAAAAACATTATTCTAAATAACAGAAAGAAAATACTAACAAGAGAAAATGACGCTCCAAGCAAAACACATATCATGTGGTGAATAAAAATATAGCTCCAAGTAAAGTTAACGATGAACGAAGACGAAAGAGGGGATGCCATCCGGGGCATCCCCAAGCTTAGGCTCTTGGTTGTACTTGAATATTACATTGGGGTACCTTGGTAATTCCCAAGCTTAGGCTCTTACCACTCCTTATTCCATAGTCCATCGAATCTTTACCCAAAACTTGAAAACTCCACAACACAAAACTCAACAGAAAACTCGTAAGCTCCGTTAGTATAAGAAAATAAAACCACCACTTAGGTACTGTAATGAACTCATTCTAAATTCATATTGGTGTAATATCTACTGTATTCAAACTTATCTATGGTTCATACCCTCCGACACTACTCATAGATTCATCAAAATAAGCAAACAACACATAGAAAACAGAATCTGTCAAAAACAGAACAGTCTGTAGTAATCTGTATCAAACGTGTACTTATAGAACTCCAAAAATCCTACCAAATTAGGAAGTCCTAAGAAATTTGAGTACCAATCCATAGGAAAAAGAATCAGATCAGAAGCACGTTTCTGTGAATTTACAAAACTAATCTACTGGGTGCAAAAGTTTCGGATTTTCAGCAGGATCAACACAACTATCACTGTAAGCTATCCTAAAGGTCTTACTTGGCACTTTATTGAAACAAAAGCTATAAAACATGATTACTACAGTATAATAATCATGTGAACACACAAAAACAGTAAGGATAAGTATTGGGTTGTCTCCCAACAAGCGCTTTTCTTTAATGCCTTTCTAGCTAGGTATGATGATGACAATGATGCTGACATAAAAGATAAGAATTGAAACATAACGGGAGCATCATGAAGCATATGACTAGCACATTTAAGTCTAACCCACTTCCTATGCATAGGGATTTTGTGAGCAAACAACTTATGAGAACAATAATCAACTAGCATAGGGAAGTAAAACAAGCATAGCTTCAAGATTTTAAGCACATAGAGAGGAAACTTGATATTATTGCAATTCCTACAAGCATATGTTCCCCCCTCATAATAATTTTCAGTAGCATCATGAATGAATTCAACAATATAACCAGCACCTAAAGCATTCTTTTCATGATCTACAAGCATAGAAAATTTACTACTCTCCACATAAGCAAAATTCTTCTCATGAATAGTGGTCGGAGCAAACTCAACAAAATAACTATCATGTGATTGAAAATTAAGATCAAGATGACAAGTTTCATGGTTATCATTATTCTTTAAAGCATATATGTCATAACAATAATCATCATAGATAGGACGCATGCTTTCATCATAGTAAATTTTCTCATCAAAGCTTGGGGGACAAAAAATATCATCTTTATCAAACATAGCTTCCCCAATCTTGTGGCTTTGCATATCATTAGCATCATGGATATTCAAGGAATTCATACTAACAACATTGCAATCATGCTCATCATTCACATATTTCATGCCAGGCATTCTATGTAATTTTTCTTCTAGCACTTGATCACAATTTTCCTTTCCATCATTCTCACGAACGATATTAAAAAGATGAAGCGTATGAGACAAGCTTAACTCCATTTTTTTGTAGTTTTCTTTTATAAACTAAACTAGTGATAAAACAAGAAACAAAAAGATTCGATTGCAAGATCTAAAGATATACCTTCACTTACCTAGCCTCCCCGGCAACGGCGCCAGAAAAGAGCTTGATGTCTACTACACAACCTTCTTCTTGTAGACGTTGTTGGGCCTGCAAGTGCACAGGTTTGTAGGACAGTAGAAAATTTCCCTCAAGTGGATGACCTAAGGTTTATCAGTCCGTAGGAGGCGTAGGATGAAGATGGTCTCTCTCAAGCAACCCTGCAACCAAATAACAAAGAGTCTCTTGTGTCCCCAACACACCCAATACAATGGTAATTGTATAGGTGCACTAGTTCGGCGAAGAGATGGTGATACAAGTGCAATATGGATGGTAGATATAGGTTTTTGTAATCTGAAATAATAAAAACAGCAAGGTAACTAAAGATAAAAGTGAGCGTAAACGGTATTGCAATGATAGGAAACAAGGCCTAGGGTTCATACTTTCACTAGTGCAAGTTCTCTCAACAATAATAACATAGATAGATCATATAACAAGCCCTCAACATGCAACAAAGAGTCACTCCAAAGCCACTAATAGCGGAGAACAAACGTAGAGATTATGGTAGGGTACGAAACCACCTCAAAGTTATTCTTTCAGATCAATCTATAAAAGAGTTCATACTAGAATAACACCTTAAGACACAAATCAACCAAAACCCTAATGTCACCTAGATACTCCATTGTCACCTCAAGTATCCGTGGGCATGATTATACGATATGCATCACATAATCTCAGATTCATCCAACCAACATAAAAGTACTTCAAAGAGTGCCCCAAAGTTTCTATCGGAGAGTCAAGAACGTGTGCCAACCCCTATGCATAGGTTCATGGGCGGAACCCGCAAGTTGGTCACCAAAACATACATCAAGTGGCACATGATATCCCATCGTCACCATAGATAAGCACGGCAAGACATACATCAAGTTTCTCATAAAAGACTCAATCCGATAAGATAACTTCAAAGGGGAAACGCAATTCATCACAAGAGAGTAGAGGGGGAGAAACATAATAAGATCCAACTACAATAGCAAAGCTCGGGATACATCAAGATCGTGCCATAGAGGAACACGAGAGAGAACACGAGAGAGAGAGAGATCAAACACATAGCTACTGGTACATACCCTCAGCTCCGAGGGTGAACTACTCGCTCCTCGTCATGGATAGTGCCGGGATGATGAAGATGGCCACCGGTGATGGGTTCCCCCTCCGGCAGGGAACCGGAACGGGCTCCCGAGAGGTTTTTGGTGGCTACAGAGGCTTGCGGCGGCGGAACTCCTGATCTATCTTCTGTTCTGGAAGTTTTAGGGTACGTGAGTATATATGGGTGAAAGAAGTACATCGCTGGACTGAAGTGGGGGCACGAGGTAGGGGGGCGCGCCCCAGGGGGGTGTGCGTGCCCCCACCCTCGTGGGCACCTCCATTCTTCCCTGACGTGCACTCCAAGTCCATCGTGTGGCTTTCCTTCCAAAAATAACTTTTCCAGTTGATTTCATTCCGTTTTGACTCCGTCTGATATTCCTTTTCCTCGAAACACTGAAATAGGCATAAAACAGCAAATCTGGGTTGGGCCTCCGGTTAATAGGTTAGTCCCAAAAATAATATAAAAGTGGATAATAAAGCCCAATATTGCCCCAAACAGTAGATAATATAGCATGGAGCAATCAAAGATTATAGATACGTTGGAGACGTATCAAACCGCACATCCACAGTTTCAACAACCTTGTGAAGAACGTTGTTGAAGACTTTGTAGGTGTGCGAGTCCTTTCCGTAACCAAGCATGAAACCCTCATGTGCTTTCGGTGCAAATTTAGAATTGTGATGAGGATCTCTAATCCAACATTTAGCACTGAAGACTTTGAAGTAACTCACATTGGGTTTCTTGTCAGTGAGGAGTTCATAGGCAGTCTTCTTGAAGAATTTGTGAAGATATACTCTGTTGATGATGTGGCACGCAGTATCAATTGCCTTACTCCAGAAATGATGAGGTGTCTTGTATTCATCAAGCATAGTGCGAGCCATCTCAACAAGAGTTCTGTTCTTGCGCTCCACGACGCCATTCTATTGAGGAGTATAAGGAGCAGATAACTCATGAGTAATACCAAGTTCATCAAGATAGTCATCAAGACCGGAATTCTTGAACTCAGTTCCATTGTCACTCCTAATGTGCTTGATCTTCACACCAAAGTTGGTTGAAGCCCTCGAGGAAAACCGTTTGAAGAATTCCAGCACCTCATGTTTGTAAGTGACAATGTGTACCCATGTATAACGAGAATAATCATCAACAATAACAAAGCCATATAGAGATGCATCATTTGTAACAGCAGAATAATGATTAGGACCGAAGAGATCCATGTGAAGCAATTCAAATGGTTGAGTGGTAGTCATGATAGTCTTCGCTGGATGCTTGGCCTTTGTCATCTTCCCAGCTTCACAGGCTCCGCATAAGTGATCCTTAAGGAATTTGACATTCTCAATGCCAATGACATGCTTCTTCTTCGCGAGCGTGTGCAGATTCCTCATGCTAGCATGACTAAGTCGTCGATGCCATAGCCAGCCTTCTGAAGCTTTTGCAAGTAAGCATACGCCCGGTTGTGGTCCTGTAGAGAAATCGACAATGTACAAGTCTCCTCTCCTAAAGCCTTCGAAGACTTTGGAATTGTCAGCTTCCATGATCACAACACAACGATACTTGCCAAAGACAACAATCATATCAAGATCACAAAGCATTGAGACAGACATGAGGTTGTAACCAAAGGACTCGACAAGCATGACTTTGTCCATGTGTATGTCCTTAGAGATTGCAACCTTACCTAGACCCAATACCTAACTTTTGCCTTTGTCAGCAAAGATGATATGCTTCAGATGTGTCGGTGATAAAGGAGCATCCATCAATAGAATCTTGTCGCCAGTCATGTGATTTGTACATCCACTGTCGAGGACCCACTCATTGGCTTTGGGTTGATCATCCTGCAGATGAATTAGTGCAGCTTACGAATTCATATACTTCATAAGTGAAGAATATGACATCAATATCATCAGATCAATTTCATCAAGCAATAGAGAAGATAAACAGTGTGAGGACGTGTGAAATGAGAGTTCATTTCATCATGATTAGCATGTGTCCTATCAGGCACTATTCAGGTCTCGAGCAAATTCTTCAGTCGTTTTAAGCACGACTGGAGACCTGACCCTGCATAAGAGATTAGTTCTTTTTCTTCATCACCCACATCTGAAGGGGTGGCAAAGAATTCATCACTCTGCAAGCACCATATGAGAAAGGTGGCATAGATGCCAGTCCACTTTGTTTCACATAAGAGGGGTTAGGGTAAGTGTCGTGGAATTAACACGTCAGATGTCCTCATGAAAGGACTTAGTCGTGGAGCCATCGCAACGGGTTAGCTTGAAGGGGTTAAACCGGAGAAGGGACACGGGAGTTTATACTAGTTCGGCCCCTTCGATGAAGGTAAAAGCCTACGTCTAGTTGTGATGGGATTGATTGGGTTTCGATGATCAGGGAGCGAAATACGCTTGCCTGAGTCTCGAGTTGTTGTCCGTTGTCCCTGAACCGCCGCCGGGTCGTCCCTTTATATACATAGGTTGACGCCCGACCGGTCTACAGAGCCCCGAAGCCGACTCATACAAAGTATCCGGCTCTGTCTCTCCTTTCCTAACTTATATTACAAGTTCACATAGTCATGGCGGTTTACCACTATGGGCCCTAATCCGCCTTTGGGCTTTGGGCCTCTAAGCTTCATTTAGTAAAGCGCCATCTTCTGGATCTTCATGGGCTTCAGCATAGTCAAGGGTGAACCGGTTCCTCCTAGCCGGTTTACACTCAGTAGCTACATCCTCAACATTAGGCCCCAGATTGATTTGAATTTGTTCATGTCAATCTTCAATACTTCAAAGATATCTTGTAGGCATCTTCTTGTATTTTCGTAAACCGCCGTGACGTCATCTTCTGAACACAGCAATGGTCCATCATGACATCATCTCTGTAAAAAAGATTAAAAAGATTCCCTTCATTTAATGGTTATCCCAAAAATCGAGGCGACAGGCGCACCCATTCTGCCGCTTCAGGCTCCTTGATTCTCGCGCCTGCCGTTTATTCTTTCCTTTATAAATAAGGCCCGAGGGCCCTTCTCGCTTTTCCCCTTCTATGCCTTATTCTTCCTCGCGACGCCCAAGCTTTGAAGCTCCGCCGCCGTCCGCGACCCTTGAGAACTACATCAACAAAGGCCGCTGCATCAACCTGAAACGGACCAGAGACTCGTCGCACCCCTCCGCAGCAAATCTGCAGTGGTAAGTTTCCTCTTTCCTTCATGTTAGATCTGTGTTTAGGGTTTGCGAGCTCCTCTGTATAGTTCTTCATTCTTCTTCTTCGTCCTTCCTTCTGCCGCGGTAGTTTTGATCCAATAGCAGTGTAGATCTCATGCGGTAATTACTCCGCATCCGTTTTTAATACTAGCAGATCGTCCTTTTTCTTCTGTAGAGTACACGACCTTCCCTGCTCTGCCTAGCGTCTTTAGAGATCACAGAAAAAATTGCTTTACGGATGTGCGGTAGATCCAAATAAATTTGATCATTGTGTGAAACCTGTTTCTGTCAACACTTAGCAGAAATTTTGAATCCTGGCCCTTCTGCCTATGGGCGGTTTAATATTTGATAGCCAATCCGCCATATGTCATTAGCCCTCTCTTAAACCGCCAACTGAACCTTGCATAATATTTTTCTCCAGTTTAACACTGAATTGTACACCTTAAACCATAAATTGTAAAACCGGCACTTGTTTTTCCTTTCAGTTCCCTCCTTCCGGAATGAAGAAACAATTCGCTGCTTGCAATTGGGTTCCGTCCCGGATCACGGAGACACAAATCAACGGTTATGTCACCACTGGTGCTTTAGCCTCTAAAAGTGTTCTCCACTGGCGAGTTCCGGAATCGGAATGTCCACCTGAACCTCAAGAAGGAGAGGTGATTGTTTTTATGCAACACTTAGACCGGGGATTCAGTCCGCCCGGATCAAAATTTTTTCGGGTGTCCTCGCAAGCTTCCAACTCCATCCGCAAGATATTGGTCCGAACTTCGTGTCAAATATATGCAACTTTCAAGTATTCTGCGAAGTCTATCTTCAAGAAGAGCCAACTGTGGAGTTGTTCCGGGACTTCTTTCATTTGAACCGCCGTACGGAATTCTCAGATGGTCCCAACACAGAGCTTGGCGGCATTTCAATTCAGAAAAGGAAAGAAGTTGACTTCCCTCATGCAAAACATCATAGCCATCCTAAAGATTGTAATTAGACCTGGTTTTACTGTCGGAACACTGCCCCTGATGGAGAAAATCCTTTGCCGGGTTATCGCCCTCACCGGCTTAGCAATGGCCACCCATTACCTTCACGCTTGACCGCTGCAGAACGGAAGAATTTTGCACCTCAACTCGCCAAGCTCAGGGCTCTGAAGGCTAACGGTTTAACTAGCATTGACCTTGTCCGCTGCTGGGTTTCTTGGGGCATTTTACCTTTAAGCTGCCGCCCCGGATTGATGCATGAGTATACTGGTGATGTCAAAGACCCTCAACGATATCATGAAATAGTAATGACCAATCTTGAAGTTACTGAATCGGTGAAGAAAATGCTTGATGAACCGATCTCTGCATGCAGTCAAACCGGTTTGGCTCCGTTTTGCGTCTCCAATAAACACCAGCGGTAAAGTTCATCTAAATACTTTAATGATTTGCTTCCGTATTGACTGTGTACTAACCTTTCCTTGTCTTAATTTCAGGCTAACAGCTCCTTTTGGAAACGGACTAGACCGGCCTGGGCTCCTCATGCAAAGACCAAGGCCACCAAGAAAGCTGGCAAGAAGAAAACCGCCGAGTCTTCTGACCCGCCAGAGGATGAGGAATCAGATGCTGAGGTAGAACTTGACTCACTTGGTTCCTTTTTCGTACATCTTATTGACAATGACTATTCCCAGGATGATGCTGAGGCCAGCCATGCAGAACATGTTGAGGTAATCCTTCCTTCTTCCGATTCAGATCTTGTACCGGTTCAAAGAATTCGTCGCACAATCCGGAAAGTAAAACAATCTCACCCCCTTGCTCATTTGGATCCAAAATTTTCTTTGAAGATACAACAAGTTGAAGAGCGTTGCACAACCCGGCATAGTGGTCAACAAATCACTTCGTCCGGTTTAGCTGATACGCCAACCCGGAAACATCGTCCAGAGGTGACTTGTTCTCCTGAAAAACGTTATCCTTTGAAAGGTTTCTTCCGATGCCCTCTCAATCCGTCTGACCCGAATTACCAGGCTTCTTCCAACTCGTCTGGCGGTTCATCAACCACTCAGCTGCCTCCTCTCAAAGTCATCGCTGGGTAAGCATATTACTCCTTAATTTGTTTCTTTTATTTGTCGGTTTACCATATTCTAACCTTTGGTGTTGTAGTGCCAAGGCTCGATTAAGTAAGAAAGCCAAGACCAGCGACCCTACTGTTGATGTTGATCCGGAGAAGACTCCAGAGCATCATGGCGAAGACCCTGAAGTTGCCATAGACAACTCTGCTGGGCAGAACCAAGATGCTGATGCTAACCCTCCAGTGGTTGAACCGAATGTAGAAGTTGATACTTCACATCCTCCTGCTCCTCCAAGCCCAACGGTAGAATAGCGGGGCTCAATTGCTGATCCGCCAAGCCCGGTTAACAAACCGCCAAGCCCTGCTACCAAGGCGCCAAGCCCTGTTAAGAATGTTAATTCATCCAGTCCGGCCAAAGATGATGACGTTGTTGTTACTGGCACTGCATATACCACCCCTGGTAATCCGGTTTCTCTATCAAAGCACACTGCCAAGGATGGATTTGCTACTATGAGCAAGGGGAGGGGGAAGACTGATTTGTCAGCTTATGTCGATCTCTCTGCTCAAGACCTTCATTCCGGCTTCTTGAACCGGCTTTACACCAGCTGAGGGAGTCCTGGACTAGGGGGTGTCCGGACAGCCGGACTATCATTGTCCGCCGGACTCCACGACTACGAAGATACAAGATTGAAGACTCCGGCTCGTGTCCGTATGGTACTTTCCTTGGCGTGGAAGGCAAGCTTGGCGATACGGATATGTAGATCTCCTACCATTGTAACCGACTCTGTGTAACCCTAGCCCTCTCCGGTGTCTATATAAACCGGAGGGCTTTAGTCCGTAGGACAACATACATTACAACAATCATACCATAGGCTAGCTTCTAGGGTTTAGCCTCCTTGATCTCGTGGTAGATCTACTCTTGTACTACCCATATCATCAATATTAATCAAGCAGGACATAGGGTTTTACCTCCATCGAGAGGGCCCGAACCTGGGTAAAAACATCGTGTCCCTCGTCTCCTGTTACCATCCGCCTAGACGCACAGTTCGGGACCCCCTACCTGAGATCCGCCGGTTTTGACACCGACATTGGTGCTTTCATTGAGAGTTCCTCTGTGTCGTCACCGATAGGCTTCATGGCATCTTCAACCTGCAACGCTGTCCAGGGTGAGACTTTTCTCCCCGGACAGATCTTCGTATTCGGCGGCTTCGCACCGCGGGCCAATTCACTTGGCCATGTGGAGCAGATCGAAAGCTACGCCCCTGGCCGTCAGGTCAGATTGGGAAGCTTAAACTTCACGGCCGATGTCCGCGGAGACTTGATCCTCGACGGACTCGAGCCACAGCCGAGCGCGCCGCACTGTGACGATGGGCATGATCTAGCTCTGCCGCCGAACAGTGCCTTGGTAGCCGCACACGGATCCGCTTCGGCGATTAGCCCGGAGCCGATCGCCCAGATCGAGGATCGGTGGATAGACGCCGCCCTGGGGGCTCCAACATCCACGGCGATGGAGCCGAACACTAATCTTGTCCCCTGCGAAACTTGTGATTTCGAGGCGCCGGACTCCTCGCCGGACTCCGAACCTCCCGCGCCCCTGCCAATCGATCCGGATTGGGCGCCGGTTATGGAATTCACCGCCGCGGACATCTTCCAATGCTCGCCTTTCGGCGATATCTTAAATTCACTAAAGCATCTCTCGTTATCAGGAGGGTCCTGGCCGGATTATGGCCAGGATGGTTGGGATGCGGACGACGAAGAAATTCAGAGCCCACCCACCACCCACTTTGCAGCCACTGTCGACGACCTAACCGACATGCTAGACTACGACCCTGAAGACATCGACGCTATGGACGACGATGCCGGAGACGAACAGGAACCAGCGTCCACAGGGCACTGGAAGGCCACCTCGTCATATGACGTATACATGGTGGATACCCCAAAAGATGGGGACAGCGAAGAAACAGCTGAGGCAGATCCCTTAAAGAAACAGCCCAAGCGCCGGCGTCAGCGGCGCCGCTCTAAATCTCACCACAGCAAGAATGGAGATTCCGGCACAGGAGATAATAATACTCCAGAGAGTGCCGAAGACAATCCCCTCCATCAAGACTTAGCGCAGGAGGATGCAGAAGCAAGCCCTCATGAGGGGGCGGCAGACGAAGAGGTCGAGGATCATAATTATGCGCCTCCCTCCGAAGACGAAGCAAGCCTCAAGGATGACGAATTCGTCGTACCCGAGGATCCCATCGAACAAGAGCGCTTCAAGCGCAGGCTTATCGCCACAGCAAACAGCCTAAAGAAAAAGCAGCAGCAGCTTCAAGCTGATCAGGACCTGCTGGCCGATCGATGGACCGAGGTCCTCGCGGTCGAAGAGTATAAACTCGAACGTCCCTCCAAAAGTTACCCAAAACGCAAGCTGCTCCCCCGATTAGAGGAGGAAGCATACGTACCTCCATCACCAGCGCACGATATGGCTGACCGACCACCCCGTGGTCATGACAGAGAGGCATCCAGGCCCCCAGCCAAGACCATACCCTGGCATCGCTCCAAAAGTACGAAGCCAAGAGGGAACGCGCCGGACTTGCGAGACATATCGGAGGAAAAGCAAGGCAATCCAGATCCATCTATGGATCACGTGGGCGCCCTACGACCCACGACGAAAACCATCGTGCCGGATACAATAACCCCGGCCGGGCCGAACACAGCAGACAGCGCTCTCTCGAGCTGCGTCGCGATATCGCTCAATACAGGGGCGCCGCACACCCGTTATGCTTCACTGACGAAGTAATGGATCATCAGATCCCCGAAGGGTTTAAACCCGTAAACATCGAATCTTACGATGGCACAACAGACCCCGCGGTCTGGATCGAAGACTATCTTCTCCACATTCATATGGCCCGCGGCGACAATCTCCACGCCATCAAGTACCTCCCACTCAAGCTTAAAGGACCAGCTCGGCATTGGCTTAACAGCCTGCCCGCAGAGTCGATTGGGTGTTGGGAAGACCTGGAGGCTGCATTCCTTGATAACTTCCAAGGCACATATGTGCGACCACCAGACGCCGATGACCTAAGCCACATCATTCAGCAGCCAGACGAATCGGCCAGACAATTCTGGACACGGTTCTTGACGAAGAAAAATCAAATCATCGATTGTCCGGACGCAGAGGCCCTTGCAGCCTTCAAACATAACATCCGGGACGAATGGCTAGCCCGGCACCTGGGGCAGGAAAAGCCAAAATCCATGGCAGCCCTCACATCGCTAATGACCCGCTTTTGTGCAGGAGAGGACAGCTGGCTAGCCCGCAGCAACAATCTCCGTAAAAATTCTGGCAGTCCGGATACTAAGGACAACAACGGCAGGTCACGTCGAAACAAAAACAAGCGCCGAATTAACGGCGACGATAAGGAGGATACGGCGGTCAATGCCGGATTCCGAGGCTCTAAACCCGGTAAACGGAAGAAGCCATTTAAAAGAACCACTCCGGGTCCGTCCAATCTGGACCGAATACTCGACCGCTTATGCCAGATACACGGCACCTCTGAAAAGCCAGCTAACCACACCAATAGAGATTGCTGGGTGTTCAAGCAGGCCGGCAAGTTAATTGCCGAAAACAATGACAACGGGCTAAATAGCGACGACGAGGAAGAGACTCGGCCGCCGAACAACAGAAGACAGAAGGGTTTTCCCCCACAAGAACGGACGGTGAATATGATATACGCGACCCACATACCCAAGAGGGAGAGGAAACGCGCACTAAGGGACGTCTATGCGATGGAGCCAGTCGCCCCAAAGTTCAACCCATGGTCCTCTTGTCCGATCACTTTCGATCGAAGAGAACATCCGACCAGCATACGCCATGGCGGATTCGCCGCATTGGTCTTAGACCCAATCGTCGATGGATTCCACCTCAAGAGAGTCCTGATGGACGGCGGCAATAGCCTGAACCTGCTTTATCAGGATACAGTGCGCAAAATGGGCATAGACCCATCAAGGATTAAACCTACAAAGACAACCTTTAAAGGTGTCATACCAGGAGTGGAAGCCAACTGCACAGGCTCAGTCACACTGGAAGTGGTCTTCGGATCCCCGGATAATTTCCGGAGCGAAGAGTTAATCTTCGACATAGTCCCGTTTCGCAGCGGCTATCACGCTCTGCTCGGGCGAACCGCGTTTGCCAAATTCAACGCGGTGCCGCACTATGCATACCTAAAGCTCAAGATGCCAGGCCCTCATGGAGTCATCACGGTCAATGGAAATACGGAACGCACCCTCCGAACGGAGGAACATACAGCGGCTCTCGCGGCAGAAGTACAGAGCAGCCTTCTAAGGCAATTCTCGAGTCCGGCTGTTAAACGGCCGGATACAGCAAAGCGCGCTCGGAGCAATGCCAACCAAGACCACCTGGCGCGATCAGAGCACGCGTAGCAATGCGGCCCCAACCCTCGCCCGCGTATGATCGCAAGAATAACACTCCGCGTACATCATTACGTTTTGGAGATACCATGGGCACAGGGGAGGGGGCACGATCACAACGGACCCAGAGTGCGGTTCGACCACACCGGGGGCTCGCAAATGTGCCACTCTTTTTTTATTATTTTTCTTCTTTTTTGTATGCAGGACTCTGTTAACCAGAAGGCCTGTCCGGCGGTGAACCTGCCGAACTCATGATGCAACAGTCAGGGATTAAAGAAGGCCGCGCCGAACACCCAAGTGGTCTCATTTACGAGCATTAAATTCGATTATATACACCAAATCCGCAGCTCATCCCTGGAGGGGGACATGTTTATTTAGTCCAAATCCCTTGCTTACCGCACTATTTGTATCAGTCCGCTCTACTAGCAGACTTTTCTTTCATTAATAATGCAACGCCTTTATGATCGCAATTGCATCACATTATATATATATATGCTCATTATATGACATCTGGCACCCGTATATTTTGGTACGACATAATACACCGGGGGCTTATGTTCCCCACTCTATGGTGTGATAAAGTCCGAACACTTTCACAAGTGCGGCACCCCGAACTTATAGCATTATATGAATCGGCTCCGAATCATGTCTTGGGTCAATAGTTGGGTTTGCCCGGCTCCCACGTTTTGGTGCCTTACGTTCCGTTCTGTCGGCTAAGGTGGCACTGGGAGAAGCACTGCGATTGCGCCCCGGTTGAGCCGGGTTAACGCCTCAGTGGAGAAAGCTAAAACTGACTGGCATGATAAGGCGAGAGACTGGTTGCTGTTCGAGAGGTTTTTTCGGGTCCTTAAAGACTCACGCCGCTTCGAGCGAAGTTCCGGATAATGTCCGATGAAGGCATGGATAGCGCCCCGGATTCGGTCTTCCGAATACCAGGGGCTTCGCCGAAATTTAAAATTATAGAATTCTATGGCTAAGTGAGAGTGTTCAAGCATTATAAGTCCGGTTGCCTTGTTCGTCGTGTTGAGAACCTCCCTAGATGGACCTAAAAATGGGAACAAGAGTGCTCAAGTTTATCCCGAACACCCCAGCATTTGTGGCTTGGGGGCTGAAGCCAACGACTTGCCATCTCTCAGATTTTACAAACGGCCGCACAGAAGGTAATATTTTAAATTAAACAAGCGTTGCTCATGGCGCATATGAACGAAGTTTTCAGCGCACAGGATAAATAAACAGCGAGTTCACTCAAAGATTACATTTCGGGAGCACTCATCTGCAATATTGCAGGCTCCCTTCAGGACAATTTTATAATACTTCTCCGGCGTGCGATACTCCTTGCCCGGCGGCGGTGGGTCCGTGAGAAGCTTCTCCGCATCCAATTTGCCCCATTGCACCTTTATGCGGGCAAGGGCCCGACGAGCACCCTCGATACAGGCGGAGCGCTTGGCTACATCCAGCCTGGGGCATGCATCCACCAGCCGCCGCACGAGGCCAAAGTAGCTACCAGGCATGGCCTGTCCAGGCCACAGCCGGACTATGAGGCCCTTCATGGCCTACTCAGCTACCTTGTGGAGTTCGACCAGTTGCTTCAGCTGGTCGCTTGGGGGCACCGAATGGCCGGCCTCAGTATACTGAGACCAGAAGACCTTCTCCATTGAGCTCCCCTCCTCGCCACGATAGAATGCGGCGGCATCAGCCGCACTACGCGGCAGATCTGCAAACACCCCTGGAGAGCTCCGAATGCGGGTAAGTGTCAGGTAGTTCACATTAACATGCCTGCTTTGCATGAAAAACGCCTTACCCGCCGGTATCTTCTTTATGTCCTCAACCTCCTGAAGGGCCTTATGGGCCTCGGCCTTGGCGGACTTGGCACTTTCGAGAGCCGAGGCAAGCTCGGACTCTCGAGTCTTGGAGTCACGCTCCAAACTCTCATGTTTTTCCATGAGAACCTGGAGCTCTTGCCGAACTTCCGCCACACGTGCCTCTTGCTTTTCTCGCTCAGCCCGTTCCGCGGCCGCATTGCGTTCGGCCGCGGACACAGCATCCCGCAGGGCCGCCACCTTGTTAGTGGCCCCTGCAATACACATATTATCCTTGTTAATTTTATTTGAAACCAAAATCCTTTTCTGTAAGGTACTTATTCAAAGAGGTGTTACTCACCTTCTTTTTCCTCGAGCTGCTTCTTTGCATGGCCGAGCTCTTGCTCGGACCGCTTGAGTTCCTTCTTCAGCACGTCAACCTCCACCGTTAGTGCGGCAGAGGTCAGTAGCGCAGCTTGCAAACCCATATTGACATATTTTAGGCAACCCTGCGTATATCTTGTTAAAGATCCTTAGTCCGGCTTTTCTTTCCGAACACCGAACTAAGCATCAGGGGCTACTGTCTATGAGGTATTATATTACATAATTTTAACTTCTTACCTCAAAGCCTGTTAAAAGGCTGCTGCAGGCTTCGGATAGCCCGCTCTTAGCGAGCTGAACCTTCTCAATCACCGCACTCATGATAGTGCGGTGTTCTTCCTCGATGGAAGCGCCTTTAAGCGCCTCCAGCAGGTTATCCGGTGCCTCCGGTTGGTCGGAGGCTGCCGGCGTCACGGTCCTGCCCTTCTTTCGAAGGGGCCGCTTGCCGGACTCTGGGACCACTGCGGGTTCCGGTGTAGAATCCGGCACGAAGTCCGGGAGGCTGCCTGATGGCGCCTCCGGAGCCTCCTCCTGATGGGTCCCTTTCTGGAATCCCACCTCGACGTCCTCGTCGGCGCGTGGGGTGGAGGCAGTCGGGATGGAATTCACATCCGACGAGGCCAATGACCCGCTCGATGAGTCGGGGAGATCATCATTGGCCGGACTACGGGCAGAATGCGGCGTTAGAAGGATACTACGCGACATAAAAGAAATTACACATCAAGGATCCGGATACTTACGATCTTGCCGGACGCCTGGCCCTTGGAGGCCACTCATCCTCACCAACGCTGATGTTGGCGAAATTGTCCGGGGGGATAGTTCTCCCCCTCTTGGACCCTTCGGCCTCCCCGATGGGGGAAGCCTTCCTTTTCTTCTCTCCCCCCTCCGGGAGAGAGTACTCCTCCTCTTCGCGGGAGGAGTCCTCGTCGTCATCAGACGCCTGATTGCGGGAACTCTTTCGAGTCCCCGCGGCCACCTTCTTGGCCTTCTTCTCCGGCACCACGTGCGGTGCTGGAACCAGCAGCCCTGTTAAACGGGCGTCCGCTGGGTCTTCTGGCATGGGAGCCGGGCTGATGAGCAGCTTGGCCTTCTCCATCCATTCCTGTTAAAGGAAGAGGCAGAATGAAACCTCACTAGAGTCAATCTAATTATCACAAGTGTCCCGTAGTGGGGTTGAATCACTTACCTCGTCAGTTGGATACTGCGAGCTGAATCCGCGGTCTTCGGTCGCGGACGTGGGGGCTTCGGCGCCCTTGAACAGCACCCTCCAGGCGCCTTCGTATGTTGTATCGAAGAGCCCGCTTAGCGCCTGGTGCTGTTCCGGATTGAACTCCCACAAATTAAATGCCTGTTCTTGGCATGGGAGGATCCGCCGGATGAGCATGACTTGGACCACGTCGACGAGCCTGAGCCTATTGCTCACCATCTTCTTGATACATGCTCGGAGTCCCGTCACCTCCACTGGATTCCCCCACTGCAAGCCCTTCTCTTTCCAGGAGGTGAGCTGCGTGGGGATGCCAGATCTAAACTCGGGGGCCGCCGCCCATGTGGATTTGCGCGGCTCGGTGATGTAAAACCACCCCGATTGCCACCCATTGACGGAGTCCACGAAGGTCCCTTCCAGCCAAGGGACATTGGGCAATTTGCCCAACATGGCGCCTCCGCATTCCGCTTGCGTACCCTTCACAACCTTCGGCTTGACGTTGAAGGTCTTGAGCCACAGGCCGAAGTGGGGCCGGATGAAGAGGAAGGCCTCGCACACGACGATAAACGCCGAGATGTTGAGGATAAAGTTCGGCGCCAGATCGTGGAAATCCAGGCCGTAGTAAAACATGAGCCCCCGGACAAATGGATGGAGCGGAAAGCCCAGTCTGCGGAGGAAGTGGGGGAGGAATACGACCCTCTCATGAGGCCCAGGGGTAGGGATGAGCTGCCCCTCGTCGGGCAGCCGATGCGCGATATCGCCGGAAAGGTATCCGGCGCTGCGCAACTTGGTGATGTCCTCCTCCTTGACGGTGGAGGCTAACCATTTACCTCCCGCTCCGGACATATTCGGAGAAGGTCGAGGCGAGATGCGCGAGCTCGGGCGTTGGAGCTTGAGTTCGCGGGGATGGATAAGCAAAGGAGGAAGAAGGCGTAGGTGAGAAGGTGAATCCTTATCCCTTATATAGGCGGACAAAACTATACGTCCCCCACCAGCCTGGTAAAACTCGCTTATCTCCCAAGCGCCACCATCAATGGCGCGGTTGGGTTACCCACGCACGTATTGATGAGAATCCCGGAATAAGGGGAACACGATCTCTGCTTCGACAAGACGTGCCAAGGAAACCACTTCGCTAAACATGCTGAGGTGGTATAGTAATTCAAACAAAGGCCTGGTGGCGGTGTGATGTCACGCCGCATAATACGTCAGCAGATTGAACTAAGTGTACATTTTATTCTCTCTACGGTGGAATGTGGAATTTATTTTGCAGAGCCGGACACTATCCTGGTGTTCATGATCTTCTCTGGATTATTCAAGGGAGGAACCTGCCTTGCAATGCCGAACATTGTACACGCCGGACTTATCGTCATTGAAGACTGGTTCAGGGGCTACTGAGGGAGTCCTGGACTAGGGGGTGTCCAGACAACCGGACTATCATTGTCCGCCGGACTCCACGACTACGAAGATACAAGATTGAAGACTCCGGCTTGTGTCCGGATGGTACTTTCCTTGGCGTGGAAGGCAAGCTTGGCGATACGGATATGTAGATCTCCTACCATTGTAACCGACTCTGTGTAACCCTAGCCCTCTCCGGTGTCTATATAAACCGGAGGGCTTTAGTCCGTAGGACAACATACATTACAACAATCATACCATAGGCTAGCTTCTAGGGTTTAGCCTCCTTGATCTCGTGGTAGGTCTACTCTTGTACTACCCATATCATCAATATTAATCAAGCAGGACGTAGGGTTTTACCTCCATCGAGAGGGCCCGAACCTGGGTAAAAACATCGTGTCCCTCGTCTCCTGTTACCATCCGCCTAGACGCACAATTCAGGACCCCCTACCCGAGATCCGCCGGTTTTGACACCGACACCAGCCGTGATTATGAAGCTGGTTTAGTAAACCTCATGAAGGAGCGCTACGAGGTAAACAATTTGATCTTTGCTCTGTACCTTCACTGTATTGTAGCCCCCAAGGGTCGGTTTGTCTTTAGAAAGTCAAACCGGGACTTTGTATATTCCATACTGTACTTTATGAAATTTCGTTATGTATATCTGATCAAACACACATTAGCCCCCAAGTGCCATGATTAAAACTTGTATTAATCCTTGGGACTTCAATAATCAATAGAAAAGTGATCCGCATTAGCCCCCAAGTGCCAAGTGTATAACTGATTATATGCTTGGGACTTTGACAAAGATATTCACATGCTCTTCTTACTGTTGCAGAGTGAGATAAATCAACAAGTCTCACAAATTGCCGACCTTCAAGAAAATATGAAATCCCAACAAGCAGAAACTACCAAGGCCAAGGATGAGTTGAAAACTGCCTTAACCACCATGGAGCAGCTCAAAGAATGGTTCAAGTCTGAGCAGGCCAACTGGGATACCGAAAAGTCCGGATTGCTGAAGCGGGCGGAAAACGCTGAATCAGCTCTTAAACCGGTGACAGAAGAGCTTACTGGATTAAAGCGCCATGTCAATGCCATGACCTCTGCAGTATTTGGTAAGCACTGTTTTGCCAAGGCTTTATGAATATTTCGCTTTGAAATTTCTCCGGTTTAACATGAACTTCTTAAACCGATATAGGTAGTCGCATTGCTCATCTGGGTTCTGATATGCGGAAGAAACTCAAGGTCGCGTATACACTGGTTGAACAGCTGTATACCGGCGTTCAATGGGTTATCTGTGCCACTTCTTATGACAATGCGGCGCCAACACTGATCAAGGACACGCTGGACCGGCTATCTATGACGCCAACGCAAATAGAAGAGTTGAAGCGATCCGCTGCCTGGGCTGGCACTTTATTAGCACTCACTCGAGCCAAGGCATGGATAGCCGATCTTGATCCGGCTGATATAGCCAAGGGCTTCCCCAGTGCACAAGAAAACGGCGAAGTATTCGACAACGATGCCCTCAAACGGGTAACAAGGGAGATGCGTCCTCTGGCGAGTCAGTTGGCAGAAGAGGCTAACCTGACGGTTCATCAGTCCTTCTATGACGCAAACAACAAACGGGTTGAAGCTGTTATTCCTGAAGTGCAGAACCTTATTCCACCAATCCGTAAGCACACTTACGCCCCTGGCGTTGATCCGGCTGAGCTTATAAGTGAAGAGGCTGTCTTTCAGGCGTTAACCCGGATTGACAGGACCACCAATGACTTCCAGTCATTGGATGGGGAGGAGGAGGCTGAACCGACGCCAGATGACCCATCTACTTCACATCAACCCGGCGATGAAGCTTAATCCGTCAATTCGGTTGATATGTCAGAAACTGTCCGTTGTGAAACAATTCCATATTTTGGGCCTCTGAGTGCCTTGTAATAGGGTAGCAAAAACTACTGTGATCTGCTGACATCGTGCAGGAGGAGATACTTTGTGTGATCCGCCATGTCAATGTCAATTTTGGTTCAGGTACCATAATATGCAACTCCTGTGTGTGCATAAAAAGACAAGGGTCCTGGCGGTTTACCGCCGGACGGTCATAATGCCCAAGAAAAGGCCGGATTGATAATCAAACCATAAAAATATGAAATGATTCATACCTGTGATGTAAGATGCCTATTTAGTTGGCTGGTCAACTTTGATTGTAATAAGGGTGAAAACCCAAATCTGAAATTCTTGTATAACTCCATCATGTACTGATGTCGTATAGTAAGTCATACCGGATGATGATTCACACCAGATGATCCAAGCTGGTGACAGGTAGTCAACGCCAGGCCGGGTTAATAAACTCCAGTTTAAGAATAAGGTCTGTCAACGTGTAGTTGCAAACCAAGCCGGTTTAAAGAATACCGGGCTAATAAGATGACTGACCAGGCCAAGAAAATCGGTTTAACATAAAATTCAGCAAAACACAAATAAAACCATGTAGTCGAGGCTTTTTGGGGACTGCCAGGCCAAAATTTGAGGCTTTTTGTGGGCTGCCAGGCCACTGAGTTGAACCATTTAACAAAGCCTTTTAAGATGGACCTCCAACTAACCAATCACCATTTTAACTTTGACAAGTGCAGGGTCTCAATGAGAGTAACTGTCAAACGTTCGGAGGGCCGTGCCAGGATGACCTGGATAGGAGTGTCTTACTTGATGAAGGCAGGTTAACCCGGGGTTTTAGGTAAATATACCAGGCTTCCAAGCCGTGGGTCGATACCCACCTACAAGGGTCATTCAAACTCCTTGGTATTTGACCAAGGAGCCCCCAAGTAACGTGATGAGTTGTGCTCATTGGGTGCCTATGTTTGAGTTGTGCATAGCATCCAGACTCTCTTTGGCCCCTTAGATGTGAAGCTCCCAAGCTTTGTGGCGTGATAGCCGGTTTAACAGGTAGTACTCCGCTTTGTCAGCTGAAGCCCCCATGTAACTCAAAGGATATTTGAGAAAAAATAGCAGAGGCCCCGCTTAGAGCAAGGATGCTGATTTATTTATTGATCATAATATATACATTATCGAAATATGTACATAAAAAGAGCCTATGGCTCAAGTGTAATAAGGCCGGAGGAGAGCTATGTTCCACGGCCGCCGGGTCTCCTCCTCAGAGTTGCGTGAGTTGTCTCGAACGTCAATGAGGTAGTATGATCCGTTGTGCAGATTATTGCTGACCACAAAGGGTCCTTCCCAAGGCGGGGATAACTTGTGCATGTCGGTCTGATCCTGGATGAGCCGGAGAACCAAGTCACCTTCTTGAAAGGTTCTTGTCTTAACCCGGCAGCTGTGATAACGCCGTAGGTCTTGTTGATAAACCGCCGATCGAGCCAAAGCCATATCCCGTTTCTCATCTAACAGGTCCAGTGCCTCTTGGCGAGCTTGCTCATTGTCCGCTTCAACATAATTAGCAACCCGAGGCGAGTCATGACGTATATCACTTGGGAGACTGCCTCTGCCCCGTATACCATAAAGAAAGGCGTGTAACCTATTGATCGATTGGGGGTGGTGTTGATACTCCACAACACAGAAGGTAATTCTTCCACCCAACAACCCGGCGTCCGCTTCAAGGGAATCATGAGCCGGGGTTTAAGTCCCTTTAAAATTCCTTGATTAGCTCGCTCTGCTTGACCTTTGGATTGAGGGTGCGCCACAGATGCTAGGTCAAGCCTGATGTGCTCTCTCTGACAGAAATCCTCCATCTCACCTTTGGAAAGGTTGGTACCATTATCCGTGATGATACTGTGTGGAAAACCAAAATGGAAGATAATCTTTTTAAGAAATTGAACCGCCGTAGCTGCATCACACTTGCTAACAGGCTCCGCTTCAACCCACTTGGTGAATTTATCAACTGCCACCAACAGGTGGGTCTTCTTGTCCTGGGAACGTTTAAAGGGTCCCACCATATCAAGCCCCCAAGTAGCAAAAGGCCAAGTGATGGGCATCATCCGTAGTTCCTGAGCCGGAACATGAGCTCTGCGTGAATTTTTTTGACAAGCATCACATCGCTTTACCAAATCCTCCGCATCAGCATGAGCTGTCAACCAGTAAAACCCATGACGAAAAGCTTTTGCAACTAGGGACTTTGAACCGACATGATGACCACAATCCCCTTCATGAATTTCCCGCAGGATCTCTTGGCCTTCTTCCGGAGAAACACAACGCTGAAATACGCCTGAAACGCTACAACGGTGTAACTCGCCATTGTGAATAACCATGGACTTGGATCGCCGGACTATCTGTCGAGCCAGGACTTTGTCATTTGGTAGCTCGCCCCGGCTCATATACGCCAGATATGGAACCGTCCAATCCGGCACAACGTGTAAAGCGGCCACCAACTGAGCCTCCAGATCAGGAACAGCCAAATCCTCTTCTGTGGGCAACTTAACAGACGGGTTATGCAAGATATCTAAAAAGGTGTTAGGAGGTACCGGTTTATGCTGAGATCCAAGCCGGCTCAAAGCGTCTGCTGCTTCGTTTTTGCGCCGATCAATATGCTCAACCTGATACCGTTTGAAATGACCTGCCACAATATCCACCTCACGCCTGTAAGCCGCCATGAGTGGATCCTTAGAATCCCAAGTACCAGAAACTTGCTGAGCCACCAGATCAGAATCTCTGAAACAACGAACTCGACTTAAGTTCATCTCTTTAGCCACACGGAGACCATGGAGTAAAGCTTCATACTCAGCTGCATTGTTAGTACAAGGAAACATCAAGTGGTGGACATAGCAAATTTTATCACCTCGAGGGGAAGTAAGGACAACTCCAGCCCCCGAGCCTTCCAACTGCCTGGATCCATCGAAATGAATAGTCCAGTACATATTATCCGGTTTATCTTCCGGTGCTTGCAACTCGGTCCAGTCATTGATAAAGTCCACAAGAGCCTGAGACTTGATGGCTGTTCGAGGTACATATTTTAAACCGTGTGGCCCAAGCTCAATTGCCCACTTTGCAACCCGGCCAGTTGCTTCCCTGTTTTGAATGATATCGCCCAAAGGAGCAGAACTAACCACTGTGATGGGATGGCCTTGAAAATATTGCTTGAGCTTTTGACTGTCCATAAAAACCCCATACACCAACTTCTGCCAATGCGGATAGCGTTGTTTTGACTCGATCGGAACTTCACTGATGTAGTACACAGGTCATTGAACCGGATATTCCTTCCCAGCTTCTTTACGCTCAACCACAATTGCCACACTGACCGCTCGGGCATTGGCGGCCACATATAACAGCAAAGGCTCATTATCAACTGGGGCTGAAAGAACTGGCGGTTCAACCAACTGCCGCTTTAGCTCTTCAAAAGCTGCATTGGCTGCGTCACTCCAGACGAAATCATCCGTCTTCTTCAACATCTGATACAAAGGAATGGCCTTCTCACCCAGACGACTGATAAACCGGCTGAGGGCTGTAATCCGACCTGCTAGACGCTGAACATCGTTGATACACTTCGGTTTAGCAAGGGATGTGATTGCCTTGTTTTTTTCTCGGTTAGCCTCAATGCCCCTGTTGGATACAAGAAAACCGAGAAGCTTTCCTGCCGGGACACCAAAAACACATTTATCCAGATTAAGCATCATCTTGTAAACTCGATGATTGTCAAACGTCTCCTTGAGGTCATCTATCAGTGTTTCCTTCTTCCTGGATTTTGCCACAATGTCATCCACATAGGCATGAACATTACGACCAATCTGCGTGTGAAGACAATTTTGCACACAACGTTGATAAGTTGCCTGAGCACTCTTGAGCCCAAAGGGCATAGAAACATAGCAGAAGGCTCGAAAGGGAGTGAAGAAGGCTGTCTTCTCCTGGTCCTTATCTGCCATCTTAATCTGATGATATCCTGAATAAGCATCCAAAAAACTCAGGCGCTCACAACCCGCCGTCGCATCAATGATCTGATCAATACGCGAGAAAGCAAAGGGATTGGCCGGGCAAGCCTTATTCAAGTCCGTGTAGTCCACACACATATGCCAAGTGCCGTTTTTCTTAAGAACCAGCACCGGATTAGCCAAGCATTCATGATGAAACACTTCGACGATAAACCCAGCAGCCAACAGCCGGGCTACCTCCTCACCAATTGCCTTGTGTCTTTCTTCATTAAAGCGACGAAGAAATTGCTTGACCGGTTTAAACTTCGGATCAATATTAAGAGTGTGCTCAGCGAGTTCCCTCGGTACACCTGGCATGTCAGAAGGCTTCCATGCAAAAATGTCCCGGTTCTCACGGATGAACTCGATGTGCGTGCTTTCCTATTTTGAATCCAGATTGGTGCTGATGCTGAACTGCTTGGACGAATTGCCAGGTACGAAATCAACAAGCTTAGTCTCGTCAGCCGGTTTGAAATGCAGGGTTGGGTCATGCTCAGTGGTGGGCTTCTTCAGAGGGGTCATATCTGCCGGATCAACATTCTCCTTATAAAACTTTAGCTCCTCTGTAGCACAAACCGACTCAGCATAAGCCGCATCACTTTCCTTGCAATCCAAAGTGATTTTTCGACTTCCATGAACCGTGATAGTCCCTTTATCACCCGACATCTTGAGCTGCAAGTGAATATAACAAGGCCTCGCCATGAATTTTGCATAAGCCGGTCGCCCAAACAGTGCATGATACGGGCTCTGGATTCTCACCACCTCAAAGGTCAATGCCTCAGACCGGGAGTCATGTTCATCACCGAACACAACTTCCAAAGCAATCTTACCTACTGGATACGCCGATTTACCTGGTACCACACCATGAAAAACAGTGTTGGACGGTTTAAGATTCTTATCTGTCAACCCCATGCGGCGGAATGTCTCATAATACAGAATATTGATACTACTTCCTCCATCCATGAGTACTTTGGTGAACTTATAACCTCCCACCTGAGGCGCCACCACCAGAGCTAGTTGACCCGGATTGTCAACCCGGGGCAGATGATCCTCCCTACTCCACACAATAGGCTGTTCCGACCACCGTAGATAACGTGGAACTGCCAGTTCGACAACATTGACGGCCCTATTGTGAAGCTTCTAATCACGCTTGCATAGACTAGTGGTGAACACATGATACTGCCCACCATTCAACTGCTTTGGGTGACTCTGGTAACCCGACTGCTGTTGATTCCCTTGATTATTCTGCTGGTTATTACCACCTTGGTTGTTCTGGTTGCCATGATTATTCTGAAACCCAGAGCTTGAACCACCGCCACCATGAAAACCTGGACCTGAACCGCCCGACGGACCCTGATCATACCAGAAAAGATCAGAGTTTTTCAACTCCTTCATAATGTTACAATCCTTCCAGAGATGCGTTGCGGGAGCCTCCTTGGTCCCATGCTTTGGACAGGGCTGATTCAACAAGCGCTCCAGATTCATCGCCCCGCTGCGCTGGGGCGGTTTACCCTTACGACGCTGCACATTAGCGTTAGCCACAAAATCTGAATCCGCTTTACGCTTACCATTATTCCCATGGCCTCCTTGGTTGTGTTGCTGTCCCTTTGCACCGCCATTCTTCTTTCCCTTCTCCGGTTTCCCATTATCAGAATCGGGATCCTTGGTATTATCAGAATCGACATACTTTACCAAGGCTGCCATGAGGGTTCCCATGTCGTTGCAGTGGCGCTTGAGCCGTCCCAACTTCATCTTCAGTGACTTAAACTGGCAATTGCACTCCAGTGTGATAATCGCTTGACCAGCGTTAATCCGGTCGGACGAGTGCAAAACTTCTGAAACCCGGCGTACCCAATGAGTTGTAGACTCATTCTCTCCCTGAACACAAGCGTCCAGATCCACAATGGACATGGGCTGTTTGCACGTGTCTTTAAAATTGGCTATAAACCGGGCCTTCAACTGATCCCATGATTTGATGGAATTAGCTGGTAGATTTTTCAACCAAGTACAGGCTGTTCCCTCCAACATCATCGTGAAGTACTTTGCACAAGCCGCTTCATCTACATCCAGCATCTCCATTGCCATCTCATAACTCTCGACCCGCGCCTCAGGTGGCTGATCCGCCGTGTAATTAGGCACTTTGCGTGGACCCTTGAAATCCTTGGGCAGACGCACATTACAGAGAGCCGGAATAAGGCACGACACTCCCCAGGAACTGAAAGCAAGCCCAGTGCCTCTGTCAACCGACACTGCGGGCTGAACCGGGGTGGGTTGATAACGACCCAAAGCGGCATCCCTTCGTGCCTGCCATGATCCACCACATCTTGAGCATTGCGATGCCGCTCACTGCTAGAACTCGGGCTCGGACGAGGGGTTGAATGAATTCTATCCCGGCTGTATGAATAAGCCTGCTGCTGCACCACGGCGGTTTGAAGAAGGTCTCTCGCCCGCCGCGTCTCAACTGCTGCTATTGAATCGCCCTCCATCGGAATGGCTGCCAGGCATGAGGCCGCGGCAATCATGTTATCCAGAGGGCTCAAGAAGTGACCCGGTGGTGTAGGCATGTACTGCGGTGGGTTATCTGTTTGTCGGGGTGGCTCCGTTGTTCGCAGCTGATCCAGAGCTGTCCTAGGCGCCTCAGTCCGGTTTGCAGCTGCCGGATTGCTCGGCCCAGCGCCTGGCGTCTGAAAGAGATTTAACCCTTCGTAAACCGGCGGCAGACGTGACTGGTACTTCCTTTGCATTACATCCTCTGATGCGGTCCGATCCACCATGAGCTGGTAATTCTGTGCCTGTATCCGCTGTGATTGGGCATCCAAAGCGGCCTGTTCTTCAGCCATCTTAGTATCCTCAGCTGCCAAGTCCTCCTTAGCCTGTGCTATTTGGTCCTTCAGTTTCGCCACGTCCGCATTGTGCTATTCTCGCGTCTCCAGGGTGACTGTCGTGGTTAACAAGGTCGCCCAGGCGTCCATCAAACCAGAGAGGACCTGCGTCGGTCGGCACGCTAAGGCACCTGCCGCGGCTGTTGATCCGGTATTCATTGCTGTGGTAGATGAAGACTGCAACGTGGGCTACGTTCCGGCCATGTAAACAGCAACCCGACTTGGCGGTTCAAGGAGGTCCGGAATACTGTTGCCATCGGAATATCCTTCGAACACCCCGTTATGAATCTAGTACAAGGACTCGGTTTCGCCAGTGGATGACTCGCCGTCAGAATATACGGCCGTCTCGCCCTTAGACACCGGTTCAGATCCGATCCTATGGACACATCCTACGAACGCACGCTTCATGCCGGGCTTAACCCGAGCTGGACTCGCACGCTGAGCCGTCTCGATGAGGTCGGTGCAGATGTACGGCTTAGGGCCCGGTTCGCCGATCTTGCCAATGAAGACATGAATTCCGCCGAAGGGGACCCGGTACCCGTACTCGATCGAGCCGGCCTCGGGGCCCCATCCTTCATCGTTGATGTAGAGCTTGCCGCGACGACTCTTGGTCATCCGGCCGATCATGTACCGCTTAAGTCCTTCAGAGCAGCCCTTCAAGAACTCGACACCATCGTGTGATAGCCCCACGGTGGGCGCCAACTGTCGTGGAATTAACACGTCAGATGTCCTCATGAAAGGACTTAGTCGTGGAGCCATCACAACGGGTTAGCTTGAAGAGGTTAAACCGGACAAGGGACACGGGAGTTTATACTAGTTCGCCCCCTTCGATGAAGGTAAAAGCCTACGTCTAGTTGTGATGGGATTGATTGGGTTTCGATGACCAGGGAGCGAAATACGCTTGCCTGAGTCTTGAGTTGTTGTCCGTTGTCCCTGAACCGCCGCCGGGTCGTCCCTTTATATACATAGGTTGACGCCCGGCCGGTCTACAGAGCCCCGAGGCCGACTCATACAAAGTATCCGGCTCTGTCTCTCCTTTCCTAACTTATATTACAAGTTCACATAGTCATGGCGGTTTACCACTATGGGCCCTAATCCGCCTTTGTGCTTTGGGCCTCTAAGCTTCATTTAGTAAAGCGCCATCTTCTGGATCTTCATGGGCTTCAGCATAGTCGAGGGTGAACCGGGTCCTCCTGGCCGGTTTACACTCTGTAGCTACATCCTCAACAGTAAGCATAGGAATAAGCAGAGAAATTCTTCGAGGACTTATGAACATAATGATTTGAAGAATAATGCACATATTCATAGCCCTTAGCTCTACCTGCGAAACCGAAGGCTTAGCACGATGATGGTCATATGAGGACTTTGATCCTTCTGAGGAATTTGATCCATGTGAGGAATTTGGTCCACTTGAGGACTTGGATCCATATGAAGAATTTGGTTCATATGAAGAAGTTGATCTGGGGTTCCTATTATTCATAGGTGGTGTCATGAGGACATTCACCTGAAGACTTTCAAGGCAACTTTTGGGAACCCAGATTTTCTTCATAGGGGAACCGTTCCTGCAGTTAGTCCCAACATATCTAGCAAATACTTCACCATTCTGATTTTTGAATAGTTTATAGTTAGAGTCAAATGACTCATCAGAAGAATGAGGAGATTCACATGTAATGCCAGATAAGTTGGATGGATCAACTGGAGGTCCCTTTGCAGCAACCCATGAGGTTTTGGGGTATTGCTCAGGCTTCCAATATGTTCCATCAGCGTTGAGTTTCCTCTCAAAGGCAATGCCCTCTTTCCTAGGGTTTCTGTTGAGGATCTGCTTTTTGAGCACATCACAAAGAGTCTGATGCCCTTTGAGGATTTTGTACATGCCTGTCATGTATAATTCCTTTAGCCCTACATCATCAGTGATACTTGCATTGGCCTCAGATGAGGAATTAGTCATAGTAGAGACATATGAAGAATTTGTAGCATTAGAAGCATTTGAACATTCAGGTGAAGAATTAGCAGTTTCACCTTCAATGCACTTTAGACATGGAGGAACAAATTCTTCCTGGGTAGCGCTGATTTGTTGAGCAAGTAATGAATCGCGCTCCTTCTGAAGATCTTCATAATCCACTCTTAGCTTTTCAAGATCTTGCTTTCTCTGATGAGATTCAGAAGAAAGCTTCTCGTGATCAAATAAGAGAGTGTTATGATGATCTTGAAGAGCGTCAAACTTGGACTGAAGTCTCTGAAGACTTTCAGCCAATGCTTTTGACTGATCCATTTCTTCACCCAACATATCATCGCTCTTATTTAGCATGTATTGAACTTTTTCCAAAGCTCTTTGTTGTTTAGTGGCAAGGGAAGCAAGTTTGACATAGCTGGGGCTAAATTCATCACCCGATTCATCATCACTAGACTCGGAAAGGTAGCATCCAGTTACCTTGGCACCCTCTGCCATAAGGCATGGTGAAGAGGATGATGATTTAGGTGCAAAAGTCATCTCCTTGAGAGAATCCTTGTAATCCTCAAACCAAGGATCATGATGAGTACGATGACCTTCGTAGACCTCAGAGAGACGGTCCCAGATTAGTTTCGCGTGATTGAGGTGCATGACGTTCCTGAACTGATTTCAGGACAGACAGGAGCAGATGACATCCTTTGCTGTGAGATTGAGTAGAGTGTACTTGCGAATGTCATCAGCCTCCGCCATCTTGCATAGATCGGTAAGACCAATCTCAGTGACGGTCCATAGTTCGCTGTCCATAGCCATGAGTCGCTTCTTCATCATGGCCTTCCACCGAGGATACTCATGACCATCAAAGATGGGGCAGGAAACGTTCCTTAATCCTGCAGTCGACATAACTAAAACTCCAGGCGGTTAAACCAAAATCACACAGAACAAGGGAGTACCTTGCTCTGATACCAATTGAAAGTGCATTATATCGACTAGAGGGGGGGGTGAATAGGCAATTTTTATGAATTCTTCACTGAGGAATTTGCTGGTGAGGAAATTCCTAAATGAAGAACTACTAGCAGCGGAATAAGTACTCAAAAGTAAACATAACAGAACACAAGCACAGTCATCATGATGAGATGAAGACAAGCACAGAGTACAGAAAGCGTAAACACAGGATAACACAAGAAAGAAGACGGACAGACTAAAGAAATTGAACTGAGGAAATTGAGAAAGTCTTCGGTCAAAGTCTTCAAACAGATATGAACAGGCACAGAACAACAAACATGAGGAAATGAAAGAGTTGTGGAAATAGAACCAGTTAGCTTGGTGAAGACAATGATTTGGTAGACCAGTTCCAACTGCTGTCTCAGTTGTACATCTGGTTGGAGCGGCTAAGTATTTAAACTCGAGGACACCCAGTCCCGGACACACAGTCCTCAGCATATTCTCCTTGAGCTAAGGTCACACAGACCTCGCCCAATCACTCGTGGTAAGTCTTCAGGTGACTTCCGAACCTTCACAAACTCGGTCACTCGGCGATCCACAATTCCTCTTGGATGCTCTAGACCTTGACGCCTAACCGTCTGGAAGAAGCACAATCTTCAAAGGAAACAAGCATCGGATCCATGCAGGATCAATCTCTTCAGTGATGCTCAATCACTTTGGGTTTGTAGGTGTTGGGTTTGGGCTTTCCTCACTTGATGATTTTCGCTCAAAGTCCTCAAAGGATGGGATGCCCTCAAATGACAAGTGTCAGTTTCTCTCGGAGCAGCCAACCAGCTAGTGGTTGTGGGGGGCGGCTATTTATAGCCTAGGGAGCAGCCTGACATGATAAGACATAAATGCCCTTGTCTGATATGACCGTTAGGTGGGTAGATATTTTGGAACCGCTGGCACATAGCACATCAACGGTCGGAATTTTGACTATCAAAATCCTCAGGGGCTATCATGTTCCTCACTGTGTAGACAATTCACACTGGCGAATCCTAACTCCTTAGTCAGAACAAATTCCTTAGAGACCAGAAGAACTTCGTCTCTGTCACTGAAGAATATGATTGAACTGTATGAGATTTCCAATGGCTTCACTCGAAGGGATTGGTAGGTGTAGGATTTTGAGTTGAGCATCACATGGAAATTTTTCCTTAGTATTTCCTTGACCCCCTTTAACAGTACGGTGTTTCCTATGACTCAAGAAAGAGAAAATGAAACTATGAAAACAAAAGTCTTCACGCTTCATGTTCCACGAATGAATACGAAGTCTTCAAGGTTACACCCATTTCTTCACTTTCAAAGTCTTCAGAAATCCAAAGTCTTCAGTTGAAGAACTTCATTTTTAGGGGTCGACTTTCTCTGTAAATATCAAACTCCTCGTAGACTTATAGACCTGTGTACACTCACAAACGCATCAGTCCCTTAACCTATAAGTCTTCAATACACCAAAATCACTAAGGGGCACTAGATGGACTTACACACTCCCTATATTTTCGAGATTAGTGTTGAACCTAAATAAATGTTATTTGGTGTTTGCGTTGAGCATGAATATGATTATATCATGTTTATTGCAATACGGTTATTCATGAATAAAACCTTCTATGGCTATACACCCAATGTTGATGGTTTATTGAATCTCAATGGTAATGATACACATAATATTGATGCCAAAAGATGCAAAGTTGACAATGATAGTGCAACCTATTCGCGGCACTGCCGTTTAGGTCATATCGGTGTAAAGCGCATGAAGAAACTCCATAAATATGGACTTTTGGAATCACTTGATTATGAATCATTTGATACTTGCGAACCGTGCCTTATGGGCACGATGACTAAAACTCCGTTCTCCAGAACAATGGAACGAGCTAGTGACTTAATGGAAATAATACATACCGACGTATGCGGTCCAATAAGTGTTGATGCTCGTGGCGGGTATCATTATTTTTTTGACCTTCACAGATGATTTGAGCAGATATGGGTATATCTACTTAATGAAACATAGGTCTGAAAACATTTGAAAAGTTCAAAGAATTTCAGAGTGAAGTGGAGAATCATCGTAACGAGAAAATAAAGTTTCTACGATATGATCATAGAGGAGAATATTTGAGTTACGAGTTTGGCCTTGATTTAAAACAATGTGGAATAGTTTCACAGCTCATGCCACATGGAACACCACAGCGTAACGGTGTGTCCGAATGTCGTAATCGCACTTTATTGGATATGGTGTGATCTATGATGTCTCTTACTAGGTTACCACTATCGTTTTGGGGTTATGTATTAGAGACAGCTACATTCACGTTAAACAGGGCACCATCGAAATCCGTTGAGACAACACCTTATGGAACTATGGTTTGGCAAGAAACCAAAGTTGTCGTTTCTTAAAGTTTTGGACTGCGATGCTTATGTGAAAAAGCTTCAACCTGATAAGCTCGAACCCAAATTGGAGAACTGCGTCTTCATAGGATACCCAAAGGAAATTGTTGGGTAGACCTTCTATCACAGATCCGAAGGTAAGATATTCATTGCTAAGAATGGATCCTTTCTGGAGAAGGAGTTTCTCTCGAAAGAAGTGAGTGGGAGGAAAGTAGAACTTGATGAGGTAATTGTACCTTCTCCCGAATTGGAATGTAGTTCATCACAGAAATTAGTTCTAGTGATTCCTACACCAATTAGTGAGGAAGCTAATGATGATGATCATGAAACTTCAGATCAAGTTACTACCAAACCTCGTAGGTCAACAAGAGTACGATCCGCACCAGAGTTGTTGGGGATATAACTATTAGGTATGACTGAGGGAGTCCTGGATTAAGGGGTCCTCGGACATCCGGACTATATGCGTATGCCAGACTGTTGGACTATGAAGATACAAGATAGAAGACTTCGTCCCGTGTCCGGATGGGACTCTCCTTTGCGTGGAAGGCAAGCTTGGCAGTTAGGATATGAAGATTCCTTTCTCTATAACCGACTCTGTGTAACCCTGGCCCCCTTCGATGTCTATATAAACCGGAGGGTTTAGTCCATAGGACAACAACAATCAGAATCATAGGCTAGCTTCTAGGGTTTAGCCTCTACGATCTCGTGGTAGATCAACTCTTGTAATACTCATATCATCAAGTTCAATCAAGCAGGAAGTAGGGTATTACCTCCATTGAGAGGGCCCGAACCTGGGTAAACATTGTGTCCCCCGCCTCCTGTTACCATTAGCCTTAGACGCATAGTTCGGGACCCCCTACTCGAGATCCGCCAGTTTTGACACCGACATTGGTACTTTCATTGAGAGTTCCACTGTGTCGTCACCATAAGGCTTGATGGCTTCTCCAATCGTCTACAACAACACCGTCCAGGGTGAAACTTTTCTCCCTGGACAGATCTTCGTATTAGGCAGCTTCGCACTGCGGGCCAACTTGCTTGGCCATCTGGAGCAGGTCAATAGCTACGCCCCTGGCCGTCAGGTCAGGTTTGGAACCTTGAACTACACCGCCGATATCCGCGGAGACTTGATCTTCGATGTATTCGAGCCCATGACAGCCGCGCCCTGCCGCCACGATGAACATGGCCTAAATCTGCCATCAGATTGTGTGCAGGAGATTGCGCCGATAACCGCACTGGCCCTAGAGCCAGAGTAGAGCACGCCATCTGAGAGCGGGAGGCTCAACCTCACCACGGAAGCCACGGACTTTGCAGGGCTAGAGCCGAACACAGGCCTGGCCTCCAACGAGGCCTGTGTCATCGGAACCTCGGACTCGTCTCCGGCCACAGGCTCCGAACCGTGTACATCCGCACCCATCGAATCTGACTGGGTGCCGATCTTAGAGTTCAGCTCCGTGGATGTCTTCCAACACTCATCCCTAGGTGACGTGTTAAACTCATTAAAGTCTCTGTCCTTGTCAGGAGATTCCGGGCCAAACTATGTCCGGCTTGAGTGGGAAGCGGATGACGAAGAACTTTGTTGCCCACCCACCACCCACTTGATAGCCACTATCGACGATTTGACCGACATGCTCGAATTCGACTCCAAAGACATCGACGGTATGGACGACGATGCCAGAGAAGAACAGGAACCACCGCCCACAGGGCGCTGGACAACCACCTCCTCATACGATATATACATGGTGGATACACCCAAAGAAGACAATGGCGATGACATAAAAGATGCAGTTGATGATAAACTTCCTGAGAAGCAGTCTAAGTGCCGATGTGAGCGGCGCCGCTCTAAATCACGCCATGGTAAAAATAGCGATACTGGCACAAGAGAGAATAGCACTCCGGACGATGCCGAAGACAATGAAGACCCTGCCAAGCCAAGTTTCAAATAGGCCAAACGAGAAGATGGGCGAGCCAGCCCTCATGAACAGGCAGTGAACGATGACTCAAAGGACAACAACTACATGCCTCTCTCCGAGGACGAGGTGAGCCTCGGCGACGAAGAATTTATCATGCCAGAGGATCACGTCGAGCAGGAGCGTTTTAAGCGCCACCTTATAGCCACGACAGAGCCTGAAGAAGAAGCAGCAGAATCTTCAAGCTGATCAAGATCTGCTGATTGATAGATGGACTGAGGTCCTGGCAGCCGAGGAATATGGACTCGAACACCCAACCAAAAGTTACCCAAAGCGCAAATTGCTACCTCAATTCAATGACGAGGCACTGGAGCCGGCACTACCAGTGCATAGTGCGGCTGACCGACCACCGAGCGGTCGAGACAAAGTGGCAATTCAGCCCGAAGACCAGCCGACACCACGTCGCCGAACAAATAGAAACACAACAACTCGGGGATACACACATGGCCTCTGGTATGACTTGGAGAATAGAGGAGGTCAGACCAGATCGATCTACGGATCGCAGGAGTGTGCCCCAATGCGCAACGACGACCACCACGCCGGTTATAACAAATACACACCTGTCCGGGACGAATACCGTAGACCGGCTCCATTCGAGCTGCGTCGCGATGTAGCCCGACATAGAGGCGCCACACACCCCCTATGCTTCACCAATGGAGTAATTGAACATGAATTCCCAGAAGGGTTCAAACCCGTAAACATTTAATCATATGATGGAACAACAGACCCTGCAGTGCGGATCGAGGACTTCCTTCTCCATACACATATGGCCCGCGGTGATGATCTCCATGCCATCAAGTACCTCCCGCTAAAACTCAAGGGACCAGCTCGACACTGGTTGAACAGTCTGCCCGAAAACTCCATCGGCAGTTGGGAGAACCTGGAAGACGCATTCCTTGACAACTTCCAAGGCACTTATGCCTGATCTCCGCATGCCGACGACTTAAGTCATATAATCCAACAGCCCGGAGAGTCAGCCAGGAAATTCTAGACTCGGTTCTTAACTAAAAAGAACCAAATTGTCGACTGTCCGGATGCCGAAGCCCTAGCGGCCTTTAAGCACAACATCCATGACGAGTGGCTCGCCCAACACCTCGACCAAGAGAAGCCAAAGTCCATGGCAGCCCTTACGACGCTTATGACCCGCTTTTGCGCGGGTGAGGATAGCTGGCTAGCTCGTAGCAACAGCACCTCAAGTAAGCCTGGCACTTCCGAAGCCAGAGATAGCAATGACTAGCCCCGACGCAATAGACATAAGCGTCGAAATAATGGCGATAACGCCGAATACACGTCTGTCAATGTTGGATTCAGTGGCTCCAAGTCCGGTCAGTGGAAAAAGCCATTTAAGAGAAATAATCCGGGCCCATCCAGCCTGGACCGCATACTTGATCGTCCATACCAAATCCATGGCGCTCCCGATAAACCAGCCAATCATACCAACAGAGAATGTTGGGTCTTTAAACAGGCTGGCAAATTAAACACCGAAACACAAGGAAAAGGGATCGCAAAGCGACGACGACGAGGAACCCCGACCACCAAACACAGGGGGACAGAAGAAGTTTCCTCCCCAAGTTAAAACAGTGAATGTGATATAGGCAACCCATATCCCCAGAAGGGAGCAGAAGTGCGCACTAAGGGACGTCTTTGCAGTGGAGCCAGTCGCCCCAAAATACAACCCGTGGTCCTCCTGTTCAATTACTTTTGATCGAAGGGGCCATCCGACTAGTATCCGTCATGGCGGTTCAGTCGCACTGGTGCTAGACCCTATTATTGACGGATTCCACCTCACACGCGTCCTCATGGACGTCGGTAGCAGCCTGAACCTTCTCTATCAAGATACAATGCACAAAATGGGTATTGATCCCTCAAGGATCAAGCCCAGAAAAACCACCTTTAAAGGTGTCATACTAGGTGTAGAGGCCTGCTGTACGGGCTCAATCACACTGGAAGTGGTCTTCGGATGCCCGGATAATTTTCGGAGCAAAGAATTAATCTTCGACAACGTCCCCTTTCGCAGCGGCTATCACACACTGCTTGGACGAACCACATTTGCTCGTTTCAGCGTACCTTAAGCTCAAGATGCCCGGTCCTTGCGGTGTCATAACAGTCAATGGAAATACGGAGCACTCCCTCCGTACAGAGGAGCACACCGCGACCCTTGCAGCAGAAGTACAGAATAGCCTTCTTAGGCAAAGCCTCAATTTGGCAATAAAGCCCCCGGACACCGTCAAGCGAGTCCGAGCTACTCTGCAGCAGGACCGTCTGGCTCGTCCAGAGCTCAGCTAGCAATTCAGCCTCCGTCCCAGCCCTAAGAAAGCGGTAAAATTCGTGTCGTGCGTACACAACTATGCACTCTAAACACCATGGGAACGGGCGGAGGCACAACTAGACCGCCGTCCACAATGCGGCTCAACCGCTCCTGGATCCGCATACCATCACTTGTTCTCTTTCTTTCAGGTTTCTTCTCCTCTCGAGGCCTTCTTTGATAAACCTGCTCATCAGACCCGTACCGGGACGGATACACCAAGAAAGCTAGGGGCTTGGACGTACAAGGGAATACCCAGGTGGTCTCTGCTAATGATCGCCACACCTGTTTTAAATACCTGCACGCAGCTCGCTCTTGGTCATGGCATGTTAAATAGCCTTATTTGCTTATTGCACTACTTGTACACATATGCTTCGACGTATTAATCAAATTACAATGAAAAATAATTGATAGTGTTTGCTTATTACCTAATTTTTTCTTGTCTATCTATTTTCAATTGCACTCGTACATTCTGATACGCCTTAGATCGCCAGGGGCTTCATTGTACCCCATAACACGGCTAGAAAGTCCGAACACTTTTACAGTACAGTTCAGCACCCTGAACTTATAGCATTATATGCATCGGCTCCGAATCATGTCTTTGGTCAATAGTTGGGTTGCCCGACTCCTGTGCTTGCTACCTTACGTTCCGCTATATCCGCTAGGGTAGTAAAGGGAGAACTACTGCTATTGTGTCCCGATTCTTCCGGATGAGCACCTTAGTAGAGAAAGCCGAAAACTGACTATCATGATGCAGCGAGAGCTGGTCAGCCATTCGGGAGGTTCTCAAATCGTTGGAGATTTCTTCTGCTTTATGTGAGGAATCGGTTTTTATCCGATTAGGTGTGTTTAGCGCCCCAACTTCGGCTTTTCGAATACCAGGGGCTATGCCGAAATTTAAAATTATAGAACTCCTATGCTAAGTGAGGGTGATAAAGCTGTATAGTCCGATTGCCTTGTTCGTTGCGCTAAACATCTCCTTAAAGGACAAAAAACTTGGGTAAAGACTATTTATATTTATCCCGAACACCCGTGTACTAGCTGCATGGGGGCAGAAGCCGACAACTGGTCAACTCTCAGATTTTATAAACGTCCGCACATGAGGTAAAGTTTTAAATAACAAACATTATATTACATAAGGACCTTGTTCCATATTACAGGACATGATAAAACAATGCTTTCAGGGGAAAATGATATCCTTAGCACATTGCTCCGCCACAAGGCGGGATCCTTCATGACATTGTCATACTACATCTCGGGCTTGTGGTGCTCCTTGCCCTCGGGCGGACCCTCGGTCATCAACTTTGTGGCATCCATCTTTGCCTAGTGCACCTTGGCACGGGCGAAAGCCATCTGCGCACCCTCAATACAGACCGACCGCTTGACGACATCAAGCCGAGGACAGGCACTGACCAGCCGCTTCACGAGTCCGAAGTAGCTACTGGGCATGGGCTCGGCAGGCCATAGCTGGACTATCCGGTCCTTCATGGCCAGTTCGGCTGCCTTGTGCAGCTCGACCAGCTGGTTTACCTGGTCGCTAAAGGGCACCAGATGTTCTAGTCCAAGGTATTGAGACCAGAACAACTTCTCCGTAGAGCTCCTATCTTCAGCTCAAAAGAACTCTGCAACATCTGATACGCTGTGCGGCAGATCTGCAAACGCTCCTGGAGAACTCCAAATCCGGGTAAGTAAAAAGAATGTTTCTTTCACATACTTGCTTTGCATAATAAAAACCTTACCCGCCGCGATCTGCTGGGCTGCCTGGATTTCCTGGAGGGTGCTCTGGGCTTCGGCTCGGGCATCTTGCACGCTCTGGCGGGCCTTGGCAAGTTCGGACTCTTGAGTCTTCAAATCACACTCCAAGGACTCGTACTTTTTGACGGTGTCTTGGAGCTTTTGCTGGACCTCTCTCACCCGGGCCTCGTGCTTCTCGCGTGTGGCATGTTCCTTAGCCGCTTTGTCCTCGGCCTCGGCCAACGCCTTCTTGAGGTCCGCTACTTCGGTTGCGGCCCCTAATAAAGTTCATGACACTTTAGTCAGTATGAACTTTTCATCCTTCCTAAATATAAAGCACCGATTAGTGCATACCTTGGCTGTCCTCCAGCTGCTTCTTCACGAGGCCGAGTTCTTCCTCGGGCCGCTCCAGATTCCGCATCAAGACGGAGACCTCCGCAGTATGAGCAACAGCGGCCAGCAGAGATTCCTGCTTATTCACCTAGACATGTTATGTTAGACTCCTACGAAAAATATTTTGATCCTCTGTTTGGTTTTTCTTTCCAAACACCGAACAAAGCATCAGGGGCTACTGTTTGCAAGGTGATATTCTTTTACAACTATACTACTTACCTCAAAGCCTGTTAGAAGGCTAATGCAGGTTTCTGTCAGTCCGCTTTTGGCGGATTGAACTTTCTCAATCACCGTACTCATAAGAGTACGGTGTTCTTCCATAATGGAAGCACCTTTTAGAGCTTCCAACAATCTATCCGGTGCCTCTGGATGGATAGAGGTGACCGGTGGAGGTGGCTTGCCCCCCTCGTTCGGGAGATGCGGCCTGCCTGAATCCGGAGCCACTTGGGTCTTCAGAGCTGTATTCGGCTGAAAGCCGAACTGAATGTGACCCCCATCGTCGGGGTCTGTAAGGTCCTTTCCCCCGTGTGCTCGGCAACCGGGGTGTTGTCCTCCGGCATCACCTGAATGGTCTCCTCTTGGCCCGGTATCCTTCGACACAACACCTCGGTGTTGCCCGCGGCCTTGTGTGAGGTGGCCGTCGGGAGGGACCCGCTGTTCATCTCCGACGGGTCCAGCGACCCCTCCGAAGAGGAGGATAGCTTGATGTTGGACTGGGCCGGACTACAAATGCATGGTCTAACACATTAAAAGCTATAAATTTAAAAGACCAGAAATGTTACCGTGTCCGGATACTTACGATCTGGCTAGGGGCTTGACCCTGGGCCCCCACTCCCCGCTGCTATTGGTGGCTGCGGTGGAGTAGTCCGAAAGGGAGATTTTTCCCTTCTTGGGCGCCGGCCTCCCCATCTGTGGAGGCCTTCCTCTTCTTTTTCTCCCCAGTAGGAGGGGAGTGGTTCTCCTCCTCCTCCTCGTCGTCTTCGGCGTAGGAGTGCGTCTTGGCGTCTTTGGCCGTCACTTCCGAAACACCCTTGCGATGGAGACCACCTCTGGTCCCCTTGGCTGCCTTCTTGGCTTTCTTCTCTGGCACTTCATAAGGTGCAGGAAAAAGTATCTTCATCAGAAGAGGCGTTTCTGGATCTTCAGGTAGCGGAGCCGGACATTCAATCTCCTCCGCTATCACTACCCAGGCCTGAAAGATTGGTATAGAAGCTTAGGTTCCTCCCACAGATATGCCAGTAAAAGATATACCTTGCAAAACATAAAAGAACTTACCGGATTATCCCAGCGTTTCGCGCTAATTAAGCCCGCGATCTTCAGACCTGGGCGGTGGTATCTCCCCGGTCTTAAAAAGCACCTTCCAGATGCCTTCATGTGTCGAAGAGCTCCAGCAGCGTCTGGTGCTTGGCCGGATCGAACTCCCACAAATTACAAGTCCGGCTCTAGCACGGAAGAATCCGGCGGAAGAGCATGACCTGGACCACATTGACAAGCTTGATTTTCTTGCCTATCATGTTCTGGACACATGTCTGGAGCCTGATCACTTCTTCCGCTGAGCCCCAGGCTAAACCCTTCTCTTGCCAGGAGGTGAGCCGCATGGGGACTTCCGGATCAGAATTCGGGGGTCGCCGCCCAGTTGGCGCCGCGCGGCTCGGTGATGTAGAACCACCCTGATTGCCACCCCTTTATCGTCTCCACAAAGGCGCCTTCGGGCCATGTGACATTGGGCATCTTGCCCACCATGGCGCCTCTGCATTCCGCTTGTTGACCGCTCACCACCTTTGGCTTCACATTGAAGGTCTTCAGCCATAAGCCGAAGTGAGGTGGGATGCGGAGGAAGGCCTCACACACGACAATGAATGCCGAGATGTTGAGGATAGAGTTGGGGGCCAGGTCGTGGAAGTCCAGCCTGTAGTAGAACATCAGTCCGTGGACGAACAGGTGGAGGGGGAATCCCAGCCCGCGGACGAAGTGGGAGAGAAACACCACCCTTTCTTGAGGCTCTGGGGTAGGAATGATCTGCCCCTTGGCCGGAAGCCGATGAGCGATGTCTTTGGACAAGTACCCGGCCTCCCGGAGTTTCTTGATATCCTTCTCCTTGACGGAGGAGGCCATCCACTTGCCTTGCGCTCCGGATCCAGACATTGTTGGAGTACTTTTTGGGCAGAAGAGATGGGTGCTTGGGCGTTGGAGCTCGAGAATGGATGAGCAGAGGAAGAAGAGGGCGTGGGTGAAAGAGGGGAATCATTATCTCTTTAAGGCAGTAAAAAGCATGCGCCTCCCCACTCGCCATAAAACTTGCTTACTTCCCAAGCATCGTGCTAATGGCACGGTTAGGTTACCCATGCCCTCATTGATGAGAATCCCGTGACAAGGGGACACGATCTCTGCTTTGACAAGACTTGCCAATGAAACTATGCCTCAAAATACGAAGGGGCAGGATAAAAATGGTTCGAATAAAGACCGGGCTGTGGCATGATGTCATGCTATGCATTGTCAGCAGATTGGACTCGTGGGATATTATACTCTCTGCAGTGGTATGGGGGATTTGTTTTGCAGAGCCGGACACGATTCTTATGTTCAAGATCTACTTTGAAGTATTCGGAGAAGGAACCCGCCTTGCAATGCCGAAGACAATCTGCGCGCTGGACTCATCGTCATTGAAGCCTGGTTCAGGGGCTAATGAGGGAGTCCTGGATTAAGGGGTCCTCGGACAGCCGGACTATATGCGTATGCCGGACTGTTGGACTATGAAGATACAAGATAGAAGACTTCGTCCCGTGTCCGGATGGGACTCTCCTTTGCGTGGAAGGCAAACTTGGTAGTTAGGATATGAAGATTCCTTTCTCTGTAACCGACTTTGTGTAACCCTAGCCCCCTCCGGTGTCTATATAAACCGGAGGGTTTAGTCCGTAGGACAACAACAATCAGAATCATAGGCTAGCTTCTAGGGTTTAGCCTCTATGATCTCGTGGTAGATCAACTCTTGTAATACTCATGTCATCAAGTTCAATCAAGCAGGAAGTAGGGTATTACCTCCATCGAGAGGGCCCGAACCTGGGTAAACATTGTGTCCCCCGCCTCCTGTTACCATTAGCCTTAGACGCATAGTTCGGGACCCCCTACCCGAGATCCGCCGGTTTTGACACCTACAATGACTCGCCCAGGAGGGTCCGGGTTATACCTATGAGTACTCTTGAAGCCCAAGACCAAGCTTGAAGATGGCGGTTCAGTTAAGGGCCCAAACCCCAGAGGTGACTTAAGGCCCGTAGAGATAAACCACCATATGTACGTGACTTGTGTTGTCAGGCAAGAATAGTTAGAGACCATGCCAGACACTGTTTATGAGCCGGCCGGGACTCTGTAAGCCACTGGGCGTCGACCTCTATATATAAAGGGACGACCCGGCGGCAGTTCAGGGCAAGTAACATCAGATCGAGAGCTAGGTCAAGCGATTTTGCTCCCTGGTAATCGAGACATAAGCATTCCCACTCAAAACTGGATCGTAGGCTTTTAGCTTCACCGTAAGGGGCTGAACCAGTATAAACCCTGTGTCCTTTGTCCCGATTAACCCCTTTAAGCTTCCTAGTTGCAATGGCTCCGCGACTAAGTCCTTCCACTAGGACATCTGACATGCCAATTCCACGACAGTTGGTTCCCACCGTGGGGCCAGCGCACGGTGGATTTGAGTTCTTGAAGGGCAGCTTCGAAGGGCTCAAGGGATACGCTGTGGGCCGGATGACCAAGAGTCGTCGCGACAAGATGTACATCAACGACGCAGGCTGGGGTCCCGACGCCGGCTCAATTGAGTACGGGTACCGGGTCCCCTTCGACGAAATCCACATCTTCATCAACAAGATCGGCGAGCCAGGCCCTGAGCCGGACATCTGCATCGACCTCGTCGAGACGGCTCAACGTGCGAGACCCGCCCAGGCTCAGCCTGCTATGAAGCATGCCTTCGTGGGATGCATCCACGGAGGGGAACTTTCTGAAGGATCTATGTCTGCCTATGAGACGTCCATCTACTCTGATGGCGAGTCGTCCACAGGTGAGACGGTTTTGTTGTATCAACTTCAAGACAGCGTATTTGGGGCCGTTCCGATGGCAGTAGTATTCTGGACCTCCTTGAGCCGCCGAGCAGAGTTGGGATCTTCATGGCTGGCATGCAACCCGTTCAAAACTCTATGGCTGCGGTAGCAATAACCTCCGGGTCAATGGCAGCCGGGGCAGGTGGCCCTGTGCGCCCGCCGGCTGAGGTGCTGATGGATCTCATGGATAAGATGACAACGCTATTAACCACCGTGGTCAACCCAGCGGATCAAGCACAACATGATGCCGAAGTGGCGCAGTTAAAACAGGATACAGCGCAGGCTAAGAAAGACCTGGCGCGGAAAACGTCAGGATGACCACAGAGCGGGCGGCTCTGGACGCCCAGGCTCAGCGGATTTAATCGCAGGCTTTCCAGCTTATGAAGGATCAGAACGCGTCAAATGAGGCCATGAGGAGGAGGTACCAGAAGACTCAATCACGTCTGCCACTGGTTTATGATCCTCGAAACCTCTTCCATACACACGGTGCAGGGCCTAGTAACCCGCCAGAGATAGACCGTGTTGCAGCACCCTAGGATGGAACGCCGGTTCAACCACGTATGATGGAACTTCCTCAAATGAATACTGCTCCACCCCAGTATGTACCAACACCACCGGGTTATTATTCTAACCCGTTGGAGAACATGATTGCTACGGCGGTACGATTGGCGACTGTCCCGGTGGAGGGAGACTCTCCGACGGCGGTTGAAACTCGAAGGGTCAGAGAGCTTCTTCAGACGGCTTTGGCACAGCAGGAGGCATACTCGTATAGCCGAGACAGGATTCATTCGACCCCTCGTCCAAGCCGGAGCCCGAGTTATAGCAGGCGCATGGATTCAGCGGCCATTTCAAGAAACGCCCGGGACCGTGACCAGCCAGGCGGGCATGATCCAGCACGTGGTGGAGCTCTTAAATTGATTGATCAGGACGGAATACGTCAAGAGGCTGAGCGGGCGGCCCAGCAGGCGGGTCAGCAGGCGACTGATGTCACGCCCAATATGCGACCCTATCCAAAAGGAACTCGAAGGTCCCACCAAGGATAGACCCGCATATTAAAACGCTTTTGCAAGGTGGATATCATTACATCAACATTACATAATAGATGGGGATACATACATAAGGCATACAATGCCACACGAATACAACATCATCTTACAAGAGATCAACATCCGACTACAGATGGAACACAAACAGAAACTCAAACGACATCCAACCTGCTAGCCCAGGCTGCCGACCTAGAACCTATCCCCTGATCGAAGAAGAAGCAGAAGAAGAACTCCAAAACAAGCAAACATCGCTCTCGCGTCATGATCATCGCATAACCTGTACCTGCAACTGTTGTTGTAGTAATCTGTGAGCCACGAGGACTCAGCAATCCCATTACCATGGGTATCAAGACTAGCAAAGCTTAAGGGGAAAGGAAGGGGTAAAGTGGTGAGGTTGCAGCAGCGACTAAGCATATATGGTGACTAACCAACGCAAATAAGAGCGAGAAGAGAGCAAGCGGAACGGTCGTGAAGCTAGCAATGATCAAGAAGTGATCCTGAACTCCTACTTACGTCAAACAAAACACAGAAACCATGTTCACTTCCCGGACTCCGCCGAAAAAAGACCATCACGGCTACACACGCGGTTGATGCGTTTTAATTCGGATCTGGTGTCAAGTTATCTACAATCGGACATTAACAAATTCCCATCTGCCACATAACTGCGGGCACGGCTCTCGAAAGATTAAACCCTGCAGGGGTGTCCCAACTTAGCCCATGATAAGCTCTCGCGATCAATGAAGGATATACCTTCTCCCAGGAAGACCCGATCAGTCCCGGAATCCCAGTTTACAAGACATTTCGACAATGGTAAAACAAGACCAGCAAGACCGCCCGATGCGCCGACAATCCCGATAGGAGCTGGACATATCTCGTTCTTAGGGCAACACCAGATAAGCTAAGCGTACAGGTACCGACGTAACCCAAGTTGCCAAGGGATGGTCCCGCACGGTGCTCTAGTTTGGACCAACACTTAGACAAGCATTGGCCCGGGGGGGCTATAATAAAGATGACCCTTGGGTTAATTACTCCGAAGGGAAAAGTAGGTGGTGGTGAGGCAAATGGTAAAACCAAGGTTGGGCCTTGCTGGAGGAGTTTTATTCAAAGCGAATTGTCAAGGGGGTCCCATAAATCACCCGACAGCGTAAGGAACGCAAAATCCAGGAACATAATACCGGTATGACGGAAACTAGGGCGGCGAGAGTGGAACAAAACACCAGGCATAGGGCCGAGCCTTGCACCCTTTACCAAATATATAGATGCATTAATAATATAAGAGATATTGTGATATCCCAACATAACCCTGTCCACCATGGAGCAATCTTCAACTTCACCTGCAACTATCAACGCTATAAGAGGGGCTGAGCAAAGCGGTAACATAGCCAATCAATGGTTTGTGTCGGTGTCAAAACCGGCAGATCTCAGGTAGGGGGTCCCGAACTGTGCGTCTAGGCGGATGGTAACAGGAGACGAGGGACACGATGTTTTACCCAGGTTCGGGCCCTCTCGATGGAGGTAAAACCCTATGTCCTGCTTGATTAATATTGATGATATGGGTAGTACAAGAGTGGATCTACCACGAGATCAAGGAGGCTAAACCCTAGAAGCTAGCCTATGGTATGATTGTTGTAATGTATGTTGTTCTACGGACTAAAGCCCTCCGGTTTATATAGACACCGGAGGAGGCTAGGGTTACACAGAGTCGGTTACAATGGTAGGAGATCTACATATCCGTATCGCCAAGCTTGCCTTCCACGCCAAGGAAAGTCCCATCCGGACACGGGACGGAGTCTTCAATCTTGTATCTTCGTAGTCTTGGAGTCCGGCGGACGATGATAGTCCGGCTGTCCGGACACGCCCTAGTCCAGGACTCCCTCAGTAGCCCCCGAACCAGGCTTCAATGACGATAAGTCCAGCGCGTATATAGTCTTCGGCGTTGCAAGGCGGGTTCTCCCTTCAAGTTCCATGTACCTGCCGAACAGTGTCCGGCTTCACCATAAATACTGTGTTTCTCAGCTTCTACGCCCAATAATGGTATTTTTCCACGCGTCACACGAATGCGAAAAGCCAGGGCGTCTTTTACGTTTCACCCCCCAGTCGTGCGAGTCATCCGCATATAAAAGAGGGAAAAATCCAGATCCAAACCACACCATCCTCCTCCCGCGAATACTTCATCGGAGCGCCCTTGACCTAAAAATCCATTCCATCATGGACCGTCGCCGCGGCTCTTCTTCACGCACTCCCATTCCACCGCCGGGGAATTGGAGGAGGTGCTCTGTTTCGCACAACGAGCTAGTGAAGCTCCAAACGGGGGGATTTCTCCCTCCGGCCTTCATGGTCCCAGTCCGGGCCGGACTGGTTACTTATCAAGGTGGGAGGCAAGCGGAGGCTACCCCAAGCCCCAATAAGGGGGAGCGAGTATGCTTCGGCCCCTATCTGGTAAGGGGACTCGGATTCCCAATACATCCGTTCCTCCGCGGGCTCCTGGAGTTCTACGGACTCCAGCTCCACCACCTCACGCCCGCCTCTGTCCTGCATATCGCGGGCTACGTAGCTCTTTGTGAGCTATTCCTGCGCATTGAGCCCCATTTTGCATCGTGGAAGAGGCTGTTCTGCCTCGTACCCTGTTCTCACGAGGGGTCCATATATCAAGTGGGCGGCGCCGAAATATGGCGCATTGCTGGGACCGGATACCCATCCGGTACTCCCAAGAAGGCGTCCGAAGACTGGCCTTCAGAGTGGTTCTATATAGGAGACGCTCCGCTGCCGGACCCAGTCCGGATCGGCCTCCCGGAGTTTAGTGCTGCTCCTTTGAAGAAACGCCTCAGCTGGCGCCCACGGAGCCCCCGATTGGAGGAAGACAAGAGCGTCCATTACTTGATGGGCCGAATAAGATTAATGGCCCATTCTGGCTTGACCATGATCGGAGTCATGGCGACATGCATCATGCGGGGGGTACAGCCATTGCAATACAGAGGCCACCCCATGTGGGATTTCAACGGGGAAGAGGATGCCACCCGTCATGGCCGCAAAGGACCGGATTCGACCGAGGATCTGGTGGAGATCCTGTCCAGCCTGTACAAGGGGGAGAAGGAGGACTTCCTTCGAACGAACCCTTTGAATGGGTTTTCCATAATCAACCCTATAGGATGGGTAAGCGAACACCTTTAAGGGCTCAACCCATGCTTTCGAAGTTTAGGCTTCTTACATTATGTCTTCGGCGCAGGATCTACGCCGGACTGTGGAGGACATGGTATGTCCTGCTCCGCAACCCGAGGATCCGGAAAGATCCCTAGATCCAGCCTCCGAAGAGGATCCGGACATCGAGGTGGAGCTGATCGACGGGGTGTTTCACCAGCTCAGCATAGACAATGCTTTGGTTGCCATTACGGCGGATTACCCCGGACTGTGTCCGGCTTCCCAGGTGACCGCGACCGAAGTCCGGACACCATTATCTCTTCCCTGCCCATTTCTAACCTTCGCGAACGATGGTATTTTGCAGGAAGCGCCTTTACAGCAGGAAGCCGAGCCCGCGGCGACTGACCAACAGAGGTCAGTTCGGACCAGCAGGCGGAAAAGGAGCGCGGTGCGGACGGAAACGTTGCCGCAAAGTTATAGCTCGTATTTGAATTTTCAGAGCGACGTTCCTAGGAAACGCCTGAGTGCTCATGATCTTTGCAGGAGAAAAAGCGCTCGCCGGACTGCGGGCGCAGAAGTTGCTGATCCAACCTACACCGGCCAGGCTCCAGCGCCCGGCCTGGAGGGGGAGGCAAGCGCAAGATGCGGGCCGGATCCTTCTCCAACGGAGGACACCGACAGACTGTCCGCCACCAAGTCTGAGGTGGAGAGCGCCATGAACCATAGGCGCCGCCGGATAGTATTTCGTGAGGCGTGCTTTTCCCCTGAGGCATTGGATGACTTTAACGCAGGGGACGCGCATCTCCGTGTCGCTCAAGATGGTTTTACCAGAGCCACGGAGCAGTATGTGAAAGACATACGGGTAAGGGAATTTTAATGGTTGTATATACCAGTAGCCCCCGAGACTTAAAGTAGTTATGTTAACTGATTTAAGGATCATTTGAAAACGCAGGCTCTTACCGACAAGAATGCCCAGCTATCTCGGGAGTTGCAAGATTGCAAGGCCCAACTTGAGGCCGCACTTGCTGCCGCAGGAGGAGACACAGATACCCCTCCTGGTAACACATTTTTATTAATAAATATAAGCATTGTGCGGCGTGCGCGCGAGTCTAATAATGACATTGCAGGTGCCACCGGACATGATCCGGACAGGCAAGCATTGCTGCGCCAGCTAAAGGCCGGCGAGAGTGTGCTGAATAGGGTTCAGCAAGAAAGGAACAAGCTCCAGGATGCCAACGCCAAGCTCGGGGAAGAGCTGAAAGGCGCTCGAGCCGAGCTGTCCGGCTCCGTTAAGGAGAATCAGCAGCTTCGTCGCGACATTTATAGTAAGTGCTTGAGCGGACTCCTTTGAAAAGAAGAGTTTGGCGAGGAAGTATTTTGACATGATATGTCTTGTAGGTATACTCACAGGTCGTCCTGCAGAGGAGATGCCCATATCAACGGGTGATCAGCTTCCCGAACTGTTGCAACTGCTCGAACGAGTTCGGCAGGCAATGACCAGCATCGTCCGGGCTTTATGGCCAGCCCTCTCCCTACCCGAGGGCCTTGGGGAGCTTGCGGAGAAGCTTCAGGGAGTGCGGCAGCGCTTCCGTTTGTGGAAGATTTTGGCTTGCCGTCAAGGTGCCAGGGAGGCTTGGGCCATGGTGAAGACGGGGTATAAGAAGGCGGATCCCAACCATATGGCTGAAGTTGGACCGGTGGGGCCCGATGGGAAGGAGATCCCTGTGAGTTTAGTATACAGCCAAGTAGAGTTGGCTGCTAAGTTTTCCCAACGGGACTGTAAGTTAGACAGCCTGTTAGACGGGATTGAGGAGGAATACAATCAATAAATTTGACAATGTATGTTTTCCTTTGAAGTGACATGTGAAATGCCTTCTAGCCGGATTGTAGATCGTTTGTCTTTGCCGACCTTTTCGCTTCAACCTCGGGACCCTAGAGTCCGGAGTGTGTCCGAATACCTTTTTGGTTAAGAAACAACCGTGGTATGCATGGAGACCAGGCGTAGGGGTCATTAGTGCTTTATCAGACAAGTGCCCAACTAGTTATGTTATATTACATGGTTAGTAAGAAACATCTTCCAGGGAGAATAGTTCCGTTAAGGGTTCCTTTCGCTGGGAGGCATGCCCTAAAGTGCATGTCCGAACTGCAAAGAAAGCAGTAAAACATCTGGGGGCGGATAGATAAATAGGTAAAAAGTCATCTTTTAAGTCACCGACCGAATATTCCCTTAAGAACGCTAGCTTTCGGCTTCACCCAGTCTGAGGTACACATCCGGCTGACCCGGCAGTAACAATCGCAGAGGTGCTCCCTTTACCTCCTAGCCGAACAATCAGGAACGTAGGGGTAAGCACAGGAGCCAGGCAACCCAGCTTGGCCAAAACTTAAGTCATATCGATGCATATAATGGTGAGTAAAAGGTACATGTGGAAGCGTGACACATGTGCTGGGCATGAAACTCTTATAATTGAGCTTCTGTAAAAGAAGCCCCCAGGTATAATGAGTGCGGATGGCACATCAAGTGTATGCGAAAAAATGCAAAAGTAAGCCCTTAGGGGCTTATTAATAAAAAGGTTATGAAAGGAGAAACGAAAGGCAGCCAAGGTATAAAAATTTGGACGGAGGGAGGGGACGAACTCTTACTCCGGCGCTAGGCATAGAATCTTCGGAGGCGGGCTGCGTTCCATGGGTTCGGCTCGAGTCGGTTATCCGACGCATTTCGTAGATGGTATGCTCCGCCGGTCAGGACTTGATCGATAATGAAGGGGCCCTCCCATTTGAGCTTGAGCTTGTCCTTTTTCTTGTCCAGCAGGCGTAGAACTAGTTCGCCAACGTTGTAAGTCTTGGCCCGTACTTCTCTTCTTTGATATCTTCGAGCCTGCTGCTGATAGAATGCGGAACGTGCTTTGGCGACGTCGCGTTCTTCCTCCAATGTGTCCAGGCTGTCCTGCCGATCCAGCTCGGCCTCTCTTTCTTCGTACATGCGCACTCGAGGTGAGTCATGAATAATGTCGCAGGGCAGGACTGCCTTTGCGCCGTATACCATAAAAAATGGTGTGAATCCGGTAGTACTGTAAGGCGTTGTCCGCAGCCCCCAGAGTACAGAGTCGAGCCCCTCGACCCAGTGCGTGTCCGATTTAGTAAGTGACCGCACTAGTCTGGGCTTAATGCCGCTCATTATTAGACCATTTGCTCGTTCCACTTGACCGTTGGTTTGAGGGTGATAGACTGAAGCGTAGTCGAGCTTGATGCCCATATTCTTGCACCATGACTTAACCTCGTCGGCTGTGAAGTTCGTGCCGTTGTCGGTGATGATGCTGTGGGGGACTCCGTAACGGTGTACTACCCCGGATATAAAGTCTATCACTGGTCCGGACTCTGCCGTTTTGACCGGCTTGGCCTCTATCCATTTGGTGAATTTATCCACCATGACCAATAGGTACCTTTGCTTGTGGGTTCCCCCTTTAAGGGGTCCAACCATATCAAGCCCCCAGACCGCGAACGGCCAGGTAATGGGTATAGTTTTGAGGGCGGTAGGCGGCATATGGCTCTGATTATCAAAGAGCTGACAACCAACACATCTTTGGACAAAGTCCTGGGCATCTGCCCGGGCCGTCGGCCAATAAAATCCTGTACGGAATGCCTTTCCTACAAGGGCCCGGGCTGCTGTGTGGTGTCCGCCTAGTCCGGCATGAATTTCAGCCAGAAGATTTCGTCCTTCCTCTTCGGAGATACACCTTTGAAGGACTCCAGTTGTGCTTTTCTTATAAAGTTCTCCCTCATGGACCTTGTAGGCTTTCGATCGCCGGACTATGCAGCGGGCCTCGTTTTGGTCTTCGGGGAGTTCCTGCCTAAGCAAGTAGGCTAGGAAAGGTTCTGTCCACGCGGCGATTACTGCCATTATGACGTGGGCTGAAGGTGTTATGTCATCTGCTGAATCACCGATTGGTGCGGTTTTTTCCGGTTTGTCACTACCGGGCTCCTCTTCCCATAGTACGGATGGCTTGAAGAGCCGTTCTAGGAAGATATTTGGAGGGACAGCATCACGTTTTGCCCCGATGCGTGCCAGTACATCGGCCGCTTGGTTATTATCTCGGGCTATGTGATGGAATTCGAGTCCTTCAAACCGAGCTAACATTTTTAAGACAGCGTTACGATATGCTGCCATTTTCGGATCCTTGGCATCAAAGTCTCCATTTATTTAGGATATTGCAAGGTTTGAATCCCCGCGCACCTCTAGGCGTTGAATGCCCATGGAAACTGCCATCCGGAGACCATGTAACAGGGCCTCGTATTCGGCTGCGTTGTTGGAGTCCGTGTACTTTATTTTAAGTACGTACTGGACTGTGTCCCCGGTTGGGGACGTCAATACGACGCCAGCCCCCAGTCCGGCCATCATTTTAGAGCCGTCGAAATTCATAACCCAATTGGAGTATGCGCCGTACTCTTTAGGGAGTTCGGCTTCGGTCCATTCAGCGACGAAGTCAGCCTAAACTTGTGACTTTATAGCTCGCCGAGGTTTGTAAGTTATTTCGAATGGTAAGAGCTCAATGGCCCATTTTGCAATCCTGCCCGTTGTGTCGCGGTTATTTATAATGTCATTGAGTGGTACTTCAGAGGCCACTGTTATCGAACAGTCTTGAAAGTAGTGTCGGAGCTTCCGGGACGCCATGAACACCGCATATGCTATCTTCTGATAGTGCGGGTAACGGGATTTGCAAAGGGTTAACACAGTGGATACATAATACACTGGTTTTTGAAGAGGGAATTTATGCCCTTCTGTCGCTCATTCGACGACGAGGACCGCACTTACAACTTGATGCGTTGCTGCGATGTATAACAACATTGGTTCGCCCAGAGTGGGCGCAGCCAGGACCGGATTTGTTGCCAATATGGCCTTTATTTCTTTGAGTCCGGCAGTGGCAGCATCCGTCCACTCAAAGTGTTCGGTGCGCCTGAGGAGGCGATAGAGGGGCAACGCCTTTTCTCCTAGACGGGAGATAAAGCGGCTTAAGGCTGCCACGCATCCTGTTAATTTTTGTATTTGTTTGAGGTCTTTTGGAATATCCAACTGTGACAGAGCTCGGATTTTAGCCGGGTTTGCTTCAATTCCTCTACCGGATACAATGAAGCCCAGCAGCTTTCCGGCTGGTACACCGAAAACGCATTTTTCGGGATTCAGCTTGATGTCATATGCTCTGAGGTTGTCGAATGTGAGCCTCAAATCGTCTACTAGATTTTTGACGTGTTTTGTTTTGGCGACTACGTCGTCTACGTATGCCTTGACTGTTTTGCCGATCTGGGTGGCCAGACATGTTTGAATCATGCGCTGATATGTTGCGCCGGCATTTTTAAGTCCGAAGGGCATCGTGTTGAAGCAGAATGGTCCGTATGGAGTGATGAATGCCGTTGTGGCTTGGTCTTCTTCCGCCATCTTGATTTGATGATAGCCAGAGTATGCGTCCAGGAAGCACAACGAATCGTGCCCTGCGGTAGCATCGATAAGTTGGTCGATGCGGGGGAGAGGGAAGGGATCCTTTGGGCAAGCCTTATTGAGGTCTTTAAAATCGACACAGAGGCGCCAGGATTTATCCTTCTTTGGTACCATCACCAGATTTGCTAGCCAGTCCGGATGTTTGATATCTCTAATGAATCCGGCTTCCAATAGTTTGGCTAGCTCTTCTCCCATTGCCTGTCTTTTGGGTTCGGAAAATCGTCGAAGAGCCTGTTTGACTGGCTTAAATCCTTTTAGGATGTTTAGGTTGTGTTCTGCCCACCTGCGTGGGATTCCGGGCATATCTGAAGGATGCCAGGCGAAGATGTCCCAATTTTCTCGAAGGAATTCACGCAGTGCGGCGTCTACTTCGGGGTTTAATTGTGCCCCAATGGAGGCCGTCTTTGTTGGGTCCGTTGGATGGACCTGGAATTTTATTATTTCATCTGCTGGTTTGAAGGAGGTGGACTTGGATCTTTTATCGAGTATCACATCGTCCCTGTTCACCGTAGAGCGCAGCGCGGTGAGTTCCTCTGCTGCTAAGGCTTCGGATAGTGCCTCCAGGGCTAGTGCAGCTGTTTTATTTTCGGCGCGGAGTGCTATGTCCGGATCACTAGCGAGGGTGATTATTCCGCCGGCCCGAGGCATTTTGAGCTTCATGTACCCGTAATGAGGTACTGCTTGAAAAATTGTGAATGCCTCTCGTCCTAATATAGTGTGATATCCGCTGTTGAACGGGGCCACTTGGAACATGACTTCTTCGGATCTGTAATTGTCCGGCGAGCCGAACACCACATCGAGTGTGATTTGTCCGGTGCAGCGTGCCTCCCGGCTAGGGATTATTCCTCTGAAGGTTGTGCTGCTTCGCTCAATACGGCTCCAATCGATATCCATTTTCTGCAGAGTTTCCTCGTAGATGAGGTTTAATCCGCTGCCGCCATCCATGAGGACTTTTGTCAGTCGAAAGCCGTCCACTATGGGACTAAGCACCAGTGCGGCTGGTGCTCTGGCTGTTCGGAATTTAGGTTCGTCGCTGGCACCAAAGGTGATAGCTGTGTCACTCCATGGATTTGCTGTCGCTATTTGGTAGACTTCGGCGAGTCCGCGGATTGTTCGCTTTCGCATATTGTTTGACGCGAAAGTCTCGAAGACTGTTGATACCGTACCGGTATTGTTGGAGTTGTTTTGCGGGGCTAGAAGCTCCTCGCCACTTTTGGTCACCTGCCGTAATATCCAACATGCTCGAAGGCTATGAGTTGGGACGACTCCCTCTGTACTATGAAGCTTACAGGGTCCATTGAGCCATCCTTCCAGTACGGTTCCGTGCCCCTTATTGGGTTTTTGCTTTTTCTGTTTTGCATATGGGGCCTGAATGTGAGGCGCCCTTTTGTTGTGGAGTGGGGCTGGGGCCGGATTATCCCAAAATGGATTTTCGGTTTTCCGAAAACTCTCCATCGCACAGTACTTTCGTACTATGGACGCCAGATCGGCGAAATGTGTAATTTTGCGACGATCGATGGCGTTCAATATTCCCTTGTCCGTGCAATTATTGCAGAAGATTGAGATTGCATTTTCCTCTCGCCAGTCCTTTATCCTGTCCATAACCAGGAGGAATCTGGCCCAGTAGTGGTGTACTGTTTCGGCGGGCTCTTGCCGTATTAGAGATAGATCGCATATGTCTGGGCGGGTGGGTGGACCGAAATACGGATCCCTGCCCATCTTGGGGCTCAAAGGCCGAGGGGTTTCTGAATTTGGAAGCTTGGTTTGCCGGACACAATCCAGCGAGTCCGGAGCGACGCATGATTTTAAGTTCAATGCTCGATCGAAGTCCGTCCCTCCGCAGAAATCCGGCGTGGATGGTTCGGGAATCCGGACATGAATGGTTTCCAATACAGGCGAAGAGTTGCCGTATTGCTCCTCTACCACTGCGATGTGGTGGGTGGCCTGGGGAGAGTTAATCTCTCTCAGATCAGTTTTAAGCCCAATCTGGTTGTAGTCCGTAGCGACTCCCAGGGCGGCGATGCGATCCAAGAGCTCGTTAACAGACGAGAGCTCTATTGGATCCAACTGTTCGGCAGCTTTCGGGCTGACACGAAGATTGCTTCTGATGACTTGAGAAATCATTGTCGAAGCGGCGGCCGGACAGGCGGTCATAAGAAAACCGCCTAGCCGGATAGTTTGGCCGGCGGCCAAGGCTCCTTCGGCGAAAACACCGTCTTTGAAGACGGGTGGAGGCATCCTTCCTATCGGTGACGACACAGAGGAACTCTCAATGAAAGCACCAATGTCGGTGTCAAAACCGGCGGATCTCGGGTAGGGGGTCCCGAACTGTGCGTCTAGGCGGATGGTAACATGAGACGAGGGACACGATGTTTTACCCAGGTTCGGGCCCTCTCGATGGAGGTAAAACCCTACGTCCTGCTTGATTAATATTGATGATATGGGTAGTACAAGAGTGGATCTACCACGAGATCAAGGAGGCTAAACCCTAGAAGCTAGCCTATGGTATGATTGTTGTAATGTATGTTGTTCTACGGACTAAAGCCCTCCGGTATATATAGACACCGGAGGAGGCTAGGGTTACACAGAGTCGGTTACAATGGTAGGAGATCTACATATCCGTATCGCCAAGCTTGCCTTCCACGCCAACGAAAGTCCCATCCGGACACGGGACGGAGTCTTCAATCTTGTATCTTCGTAGTCTTAGAGTCCGGCGGACGATGATAGTCCGGCTGTCCGGACACCCCCTAGTCCAGGACTCCCTCAGGTTGCTAGGAAGGGTGCAAAAGGTTAGAGGCTGACATGGCAAATTGGGGAGGCTTGAAGAGCAAAAGATAGGTAGCGCATCAAAGCGATAGAACGAAGCAACTAGCATAGAAATGATAGTAGTGAGATCCAAGGTGACGGTCATCTTGCCTGAAATCCCGCAAGGAAGAAGAACGAGTCCATGAAGAAGATGAAGCCACGAAGACGAACCAAGCGTAGACGAACGCATCCTCACGATCGCAACGAAACGGGAACTATCGAGAAGAAACACACAACATGGTAAACACACCACACATAGACAAGACATGATGCACAACCAAGCATGATGAATGACAAAGCTAGATGAGGCTACTCATGGCAAGAGATGATGCAAACAAGAACAACACATCAAGGCAAGTTTAAATGAGGCCGGAAACAACATATAACAAATCCGGTAAGTCTTCATATGCAAATTTAGAAATTGGTCCAGATCTGAATAAACATTAAGTTGAAGTTGTTAAACAGCAAGTTAAAGATCACCAAGGGGATCTACACGAAATTCTAGTCAAGTTACATATAAAGTTCATTAGATTTGGAGCTACGGCCTAGAAGATATGAGCAAAACAAGATAAGCATGGCATTGATGAAAAATGCAAACAAACATCAAGGAAACACCTCAAAACAAGGATGCAACATGATAATATGAAACTACATGCAAAATCAAGCAAGATTCATATAGAGCACACTCGGAACGGAGCAACGGTACAACACATACACTCTATACAAGTTTTAAGGACAAACTGTCCAAAACAGCAACTAGGCATATCACGAGCATCAAAACAATAGGCTACAGCATCCCAACGTAAAAAAAGGCATGGGCATGAAGTAAAGGTAAAGAATGACAAAACATGAACACTGAGTTATCTCCAGAAACTACTAGAACATGCTCAAACACACATGGCAAGATTGCATATATTAACAGTTTCAGGCTTAGCAGAAATAACATCAGGTTGCAATGTTTAGAGCTATCAAACAACATGTTACAGGAACTTATAATGGCAAACAAAGGCATGGCAGGATGCTACTAAATGCATAGAACAAAAGTCCCTTACTGACCATGAGCCAAAAAGGATCAGAAGATAAGATGGCACCCATGTAAACATGGCAAGTTATATGACAGAATCATACATGGCAGGAACAACAATAAGTAGGCATGTTGGTGAGCTTGAACCACTCACCACAGAGCAATACATGGCATGACAAGGTTACCAATAGCAAGAAGACTTGTTTATGAAGCTAAGCATGGCAAGATCAAGTTCATAGAGTGCATGTATCACTAGCAACAACCACGGCAACATTGAACTTAAAGTTAACAGGCTCAGCAACATTATTTAGCAATTTGAGAGCAAGATTACAACAAGCTACAGCAGGCTTTGAATGCAACCAGGGGCATGAATGGATAGATAATGACATGTATAACAAAATATCCTTAGTGAACATCCCCACATTATGCAAAGAATTACTTGTAGCAGCAGGTTTACATAGCATCACGAAATAACAGATTCAGACAAGCAAAATAGTAACAGCAAGTACCCTACTTCATGAGCTCGATGCACTTAGTACAAGAATCACAAAAATACATGGATGGCACAACTGTAAAGATGGCATATCATAGTTCAAAACTCATGTAGAGCTCATGCTCATAAGATGCACACATCAAACATGGCAAAAATGACAAATCATCAAGTTATAACAATTCCAGCAGATTAACATCATATAGCACTCTTGCAATGATGATTAGGGCATCCAGATGAACTAAAATGAACATGATGCAATTGAATGAAATGAAGTACTCGTCAATACGAACAATTTGACATATTACACGCATGAAACGGAGCAGTATGCAGCAAGTTATGATGTGATGAACATGGCATGATAATGTAAATAATTTCGGGACGGTGGAAAACGGGGTAACCTTCGTTTTCATATCTGGATCCGGGCTCGCCGGAGTAGACGCCGGAGTTGGTGGGGAAGGTGGCCGGAGAGGCAGAGGGGGCCGGGAGGAGAGGCCGGGTGGCGCGGCGGCCGGGAGGCGGCGCGGCGACGCGGCCGGAGGCGAGGAGGCCGGCTGGAGGCCGCGGGCGCGGGGGCGACAGGGAGGCGCCGGCGCGGACGATGACGGCCGGGGCGGCGCGGAGGCGCGGCGGACGGAGCGTGGTGACGCGGGGAGGAGGCGACGGCGAGGAAGGGCGGCGCCCAGGAGGAGGCCGAGGCGAGGCGATGTGGCGCTCGCCGGCTGCGAGCACGACGGCCGGCGGCGGGGGTTGACGCGGGGAGGGCGCGGGGCGGCGGCGCGGGCCCCGCAGGCTGGATCTGGGCCGCGCGGGCCCTGGCGGCGGAGACGGCGGCGGGAGCGACGTGGCGAGGCAGGATTGGCCGGGGCGACGGGCGGACGTGTCCGGCCGAGGTCGGACGCGTCCGGCGGTGGAGAGGGAAAAAGCTAGGGTTTCGGGGGGAGAATTCATCCGTGAATTTCGGGGGGAGGTGCATTTTTATAGGTAGAGGGAGCTAGGAGAGTCCAAATGAGGAGAGGTTTTCGCCCACACGATCGTGATTGAACGACCGAGAGCATGGAAGAGACTTAGATGGGTTTTGGGCCACTTTGGAAGGGGTGTTGGGCTGCACACAAAAGAGGCCTTTGCGGTTCCCCGGTTAACCGTTGGAGTATCAAACGGACTCCAAATGGCACGAAACTTGACAGGCGGTCTACCGGTGCTATACCAAGGCCGCTTGGCAAACCTCGGGCCATTCCGAGAAAGTTTAACACCCGCTCATAATAGGAGACAAAAGGGGAACGCCGGAGGACATAGAAGTGCCGGATTGCAAAACGGACAACGGGGAAAATGCTCGGATCCGCGAGACGAACACGTATGCAAAATGAGATGCACATGATGCCATGATAAAATGCAACATGCAAGAACATGACATGGCAATGACGGCGAATAACTGGCAGACACCTGGCGCAATGAATCCGGGGCGTTACAACTCTCCCCCACTAACAACAGATCTCGTCCCGAGATCTTAGGACCGAGACGGAAGGGAAAAAGGATGAGGTGAAACAAGAACTCAAGAGAAGAAGCAAAGAAGCGAGAGCACTCGAGAAGAAGAGAGGAGCGACGAGAATGACGAGAATCGAAAACTCACGGAATCAGATAGACTGAAACCACTCCGGTTAGGACGAGATAAGAAACGAATAAGACTGAAAGGATTTAGGCAACACTCCGGCTGAACATGGAAAAAGTTGGAACTGAGATTGACAAAATGGAACGATAGTTGACGAGAGGAACAACACAATGCCTCCGGAAGAACTGAAGTTTTTTATGAAAGAAAAGAACAGAGAAGAAGATGACAACTTGTGCCACGAACAAAATTGAAAGCATCTTTAGGAGGAGGGTTTAAACGGAGTTGTTGAGAAAATTAACAACGAAAAGAATAAGCTTGTTGTGGTCTTATAGGTAACATCTCAAGATCATAAGGTGATAACAGGCCACAAACGAAAAAGATTGGATAACTGAGAAGAACGAAGAAATGCAAAACTCCACTTCAAAAGAATACGGAGAATTAATTGCACTTCAAAAAGCAAAAAGGAAAGATACTTGAACTCCACCAACAAGAATCTTGATGAACTCTTGAAGAATGAATTAAATCATGAAGAACCACCATGAAGAACTCTGGTAACAAAAGAATTAAAGAAACGAAGGTTGAAAAGAACAAGATAAAGCCTTGCGATGATTTAGATGGAGGTTCCGACGAAATGACCAAGAAAATTGAACTCCGGAAAAGAAAAGATGGAAACACTTGGAACTAGAATTTATTCACCAAGAACAAACTCCGAAGGAAGGGATTACTCACTTGGATGAAATAAGAATAAGATTTATTGTATGCTTATCCTTCATCAAATTAAATTGATGACAAGCAATGGATTTTTTGCATACTACTTATTCTTCTTGAAAAGAATTGAGAAGTGACATATCGCAAACTTGAGAAGGTCTTCATGAACCACCGGTAGGATTGAAAAGAACGAATGGATTTATATGATGACAAAGGAAAAAGAATCTGAATGAACCACCATAAGAATTCGAAAATGACTGCTGAAAAGAGAATGAATCACCGGGAAGAATTCGAAGAACCAAAAAGCTAGAGGGGATTTAGATGCAAAAGAACAAAGAGATCATGAGCTGATAAAAGAACACATGAACGAAGCACCGGGTTATTTGGATAACGGTAGCTGAAATGTGAGGACGAAGAATTCTTCTGGAACGATGGCCTCCGGTGAAAAGAAACAGGGAAACAACTCCTGACGTACTCCGAATGGGTAAGACAAGGAATATCTAATGAATGGAATAATTCGAGAGGATAACATGAAGCTAGAACCACGAATCTTCGGAAGAACGGACAAGATTTAGAGGAAAAACTCTTCTTCGGTCTGCAAATGACGACGAGAAAACCCCATCAAAATTTGTTGAGATACTCCGGGAGAATGTAAAAGAGGAAGGGTTGAACCAAAGATGAAAAGAATTTGAAAGCGATCTTGGAGAAGGCATGTGACTGATGGAATCCATTCTTACGTCACACTTGAAAAGAATTGAGAATAACTCCAGGGGAATTAGAAGAGTCAGGTAAGATCCTGGGAAAAGACCTGTGGGTTAGGGCCCACTAAAGCGATAACACCATTGGAAAGGGATGTTGAAGAGATAGATGATCCACCGGAACAATTGAAATATTTGAATGAGGTGACAACCTCGAATTAATTGGAAGACAAACGAATCTCCTGAGATGTCTTGAGCACTCCGGAAGGATAAACTGGCGAGAGGCGAACGAGCAGGGAAAACACTTGAGCTGAGGGAAAGAATATAATCACTACCGAAAAACCAGAATTGAATCCACCTGAAAAGAAAAAGAGATGAAGAACGACAAATGAGATGAGAATTCACCAGTTGGAATAATTGAGGGAAGACTGAAGAGGCTCCGTACGAATGAAATTGATGCTCGAAAGAGATTTAAACTCCGGGAAGAAGAGGGTGGGAGGGCGGGAAAAACAAAGGCAGCTTGGAAGGAGAAACGACGAATATCTTGCAAAGAAAACACCAGTTGAAATCATTGAGGAAAAAAACAAAGACTTCGCACGAGTAGGATGGATACTCGATTACGGACTCTGGTTCCGAGAAGAAGAAGGGAGGGCGGGTGGGAAAAATAAAGGACAACTTCAGACAGGGAAACAACGTTGATTGAAAAGAGCTGAGGATTGATCTCGCAAAAGACAAAGAGGTTCGAACCGCCTTGACGAGAGGATGCACCGGCCAAAAGTGCTGAGAACCAAACGATCGGAAAACCAACTGTGTGAACCTAAAGAAAAAATTTGAATGGGAAGAGGAGTAATTCAAAACAACTACATCAAGATTCCTCACCAGAGCAACGAAGGGGCAGAGGAGTAAAAAGAATTCCTACTCTCCGATATAACTAGACTTAGAAAACAGTTTTTTTCTAGACTCAACAACGACCAAACTACACAATCAATCAAGGGGGGTCCTAGGGTCGGCCGAGGCTCTGATACCAACTTGTCACGCCCAATATGCGACCCTATCCAAAAGGAACTCGAAGGTCCCACCAAGGATAGACCCGCATATTAAAACGCTTTTGCAAGGTGGATATCATTACATCAACATTACATAATAGATGGGGATACATACATAAGGCATACAATGCCACACGAATACAACATCATCTTACAAGAGATCAACATCCGACTATGGATGGAACACAAACAGAAACTCAAACGACATCCACCCTGCTAGCCCATGCTGTCGACCTCGAACCTATCCCTTGATTGAAGAAGAAGCAGAAGAAAAACTCCAAAACAAGCAAACATCGCTCTCGCGTCACGATCATCACATAACCTGTACCTGCAACTGTTGTTGTAGTAATCTGTGAGCCACGAGGACTCAGCAATCCCATTACCATGGGTATCAAGACTAGCAAAGTTTAATGGGAAAGGAAGGGGTAAAGTGGTGAGGTTGCAGCAGTGACTAAGCATATATGGTGGCTAACCAACGCAAATAAGAGAGAGAAGAGAGCAAGCGGAACGGTCGTGAAGCTAGCAATGATCAAGAAGTGATCCTGAACTCCTACTTACATCAAACAAAACACAAAAACCGTGTTCACTTCCCGGACTCTGCCGAAAAGAGACCATCACGGCTACACACGCGGTTGATGCGTTTTAATTCGGATTTGGTGTCAAGTTATATACAACTGGACATTAAGAAATTCCCATCTGCCACATAACCGCGGGCACGGCTCTCGAAAGATTAAACCCTGCAGGGGTGTCCCAACTAAGCGCATGATAAGCTCTCACGATCAACAAAGGATATACCTTCTCCCAGGAAGACCCAATCAGTCTCGGAGTCCCGGTTTACAAGACATTTCAACAATGGTAAAACAAGACCAGCAAGACCGCCCGATGCACCGACAATCCCGATAGGAGTTGCACATATCTCGTTCTTAGGGCAACACCGGATAAGCTAAGCGTACAGGTACCGACGTAACCCAAGTTACCAAGGGATGGTCCCACACGGTGCTCTAGTTTGGACCAACACTTAGACAAGCATTGGCCTGGGGGGCTATAATAAAGATGACCCTTGGGTTAATTACCACCAAGGCAAAAGTAGGTGGTGGTGAGGCAAATGGTAAAACCAAGGTTGGGCCTTGTTGGAGGAGTTTTATTCAAAGCGAACTGTCAAGGGGGTCCCATAAATCACCCGACCGCGTAAGGAACATAAAATCAGGGAACATAATACCGGTATGACGGAAACTAGGGTGGCAAGAGTGGAACAAAACACCAGGCATAGGGCCGAGCCTTCCACCCTTTACCAAATATATAGATGCATTAATAATATAAGAGATATTGTGATATCCCAACATAACCCTGTCCACCATGGAGCAATCTTCAACTTCACCTGCAACTATCAACGCTATAAGAGGGGCTGAGCAAAGCGATAACATAGCCAATCAATGGTTTGCTAGGAAGGGTGCAAAAGGTTAGAGGCTGACATGGCAAATTGGGGAGGCTTGAAGAGCAAAAGATAGGTAGCGCAGCAAAGCGATAGGATGAAGCAACTAGCATAGCAATGATAGTAGTGAGATCCAAGGTGACGGTCATCTTGCCTGAAATCCCGCAAGGAAGAAGAACGAGTCCATGAAGAAGATGAAGCCACGAAGACGAACCAAGCGTAGACAAACACATCGTCACGATCGCAACGAAACGGGAACTATCAAGAAGAAGCACACAACATGGTAAACACACCACACATAGACGAGACATGATGCACAACCAAGCATGATGCATGACAAAGCTAGATGAGGCTACTCATGGCAAGAGATGATGCAAACAAGAACAACACATCAAGGCAAGTTTAAATGAGGCCGGAAACAACATATAACAAATCCGGTAAGTCTTCATATGCAAATTTAGAAATTGGTCCAGATCTGAATAAACATTAAGTTGAAGTTGTTAAACAGGAAGTTAAAGAGCACCAAGGGATCTACACGAAATTCTAGTCAAGTTACATATAAAGTTCATTAGATTTGGAGCTACGGCCTAGAAGATATGAGCAAAACAAGATAAGCATGGCATTGATGAAAAATGCAAACAAACATCAAGGAAACACCTCAAAACAAGGATGCAACATGATAATATGAAACTACATGCAAAATCAAGCAAGTTTCATATAGAGCACACTCGAAACGGAGCATCGGTACAACACATACACTATACAAGTTTAAAGGACAAACTATCCAAAACAGCAACTAGGCATATCACGAGCATCAATACAATAGGCTACAGCATCCCAAAGTAAAAACAAAAGGCATGGGCATGAAGTACAGGTAAAGCATGACAAAACATGAACACTGAGCTATCTCCAAAAACTACTAGAACATGCTCAAACACACATGGCAAGATTGCATATATTAACAGTTTCAGGCTTAGCAGAAATAACATCAGGTTGCAATGTTTAGAGCTATCAAACAACATGTTACAGGAACTTATAAAGGCAAACAAAGGCATGGCAGGATGCTATGAAATGCATAGAACAGAAGTCCCTTACTGACCATGAGCCAAAAAGGATCAGAAGATATGATGGCACCCATGTAAACATGGCAGCTATATGACAGAATCATACATGGCAGGAACAACAATAAGTAGGCATGTTGGTGAGCTTGAACCACTCACCACAGAGCAATACATGGCATGACAAGGTTACCAAAAGCAACAATACATGTTTATGAAGCTAAGCATGGCAAGATCAAGTTCATAGAGTGCATGTATCACTAGCAACAACCACGGCAACATTGAACTTAAAGTTAACAGGCTGACAGCACCATTATTTAGCAATTTGAGAGCAAGATTACAACAAGCTACAGCAGGCTATGAATGCAACCAGGGGCATGAATGGATAGAGAATGACATGTATAACAAAACATCCTTAGTGAACATCCCTAGATTATGATTAGAATGACTTGTAGCAGCAGGTTTACATATCATCACGAAATAACAGATTCAGACAAGCAAAACAGTAACAGCAAGTACCCTACTTCATGAGCTCGATGCACTCAGTACAAGAATCACAAAAATACATGGATGGCACCACTGTAAAGATGGCATATCATAGTTCAAAACGCATGTAGATCTCATGATCATAAGATGCACACATCAAACATGGCAAAAATGACAAATCATCAAGTTATAACAGTTCCAGCAGATTAACATCATATAGCACTCTTGCAATGATGATTAGGGCATACAGATGAACTAAAATGAACATGATGCAATGGAATGAAATGAAGTACTCGTTGATACGAACAATATGACATATTACACGCACGAAACGGAGCAGCATGCAGCAAGTTATGATGCGATGAACATGGCATGATAATGTAAATAATTTCAGGACAGTGGAAAACGGGGTCAACCTTCATTTTCAGATCTGGATCCGGGCTCGCCGGAGTAGACGCCGGAGTTGGTGGGGAAGGTGGCCGGAGAGGCGGAGGAGGCCGGGCGCGGCGCGGCGGCCGGGAGGCGGCACAGCGACGCGGCCGGAGGCGAGGAGGCCGGCTGGAGGCCGCGGGCGCGGGGGCGATGGGGAGGCGCCGGCGCGGACGATGGCGGCCGGGGCGGCGCGGAGGCGCGGCGGCCGGAGCGGGGCGACGCGGGGAGGAGGCGAAGGCGAGGACGGGCGGCGCCCGGGAGGAGGCCGAGGCGAGGCGACGGGGCACTCGCCGGCGGCGAGCACGGCGTCCGGCGGCGGGGGTTGACGCGGGGCGGGCACGGGGCGGCGGCGCGGGCCCCGCGTGCCGGATCTGGGCCGCGCGGGCCCTGGCGGCGGAGACGGCGGCGGGAGCGACGTGGCGAGGCAGGATTGGCCGGGGAGACGGGCGGACGTGTCCGGCCGGGGGCGGACGCGTCCGGCGGCGGAGAGGGAAAAAGCTAGGGTTTCGGGGGAGAATTCATCCGTGAATTTCGGGGGGAGGTGCATATTTATAGGTAGAGGGAGCTAGGAGAGTCCAAATGAGGAGCGGTTTTCGCCCACACGATCGTGATCGAACGACCGAGAGCATGGAAGAGACTTAGATGGGTTTTGGGCCACTTTGGAAGGGGTGTTGGGCTGCACACAAATGAGGCCTTTGCGGTTCCCCGGTTAACCGTTGGAGTATCAAATGGACTCCAAATGGCACGAAACTTGACAGGCGGTCTACCGGTGCTATACCAAGGCCGCTTGGCAAACCTCGGGCCATTCCGAGAAAGTTTAACACCCGCTCACAACAGGAGACAAAAGGGGAACGCCGGAGGACATAGGAGTGCCGGATTACAAAACGGACAACGGGGAAAATGCTCGGATGCATGAGACGAACACGTATGCAAAATGAGATGCACATCATGACATGATAAAATGCAACACGCAAGCACATGACATGGCAACGACGGCGAATAACTGGCAGACACCTGGCGCAACGAATCTGGGGCGTTACAACTGAGTAGGTGGCTCAGCGGGCGGCTTACCAGTCGTTTCCGGTTTATCCGACGACCTCTATTGAGGCAGGCGCGACCACTAGGACCGGAGGTGTCCCTTGTCTAGTGCCGGCTCTACGTAATGAGCGTTTGCCCAAGGATTTTAAGGGGCCACAAAAGGTGCCTAATTACGCGGCCGACTTATAGCCTGGGGCATGGATTGAAAGCTATGAGATGGCTATGGAGCTACTAGAGGTCAGTGACGCTGCTATGGCCAAGTACTTCACCATGATGTTGGACGGGACGGCCCACACTTGGTTGAAGGGGCTGCCGCCTAATTCCATCGGTTCATGGGCAGAGTTAAAAGCCCGGTTCATTCAGAACTTCAAAGATACTTGCAAGAAGCCCATGTCAATTCTGGAATTGACTAATTGCAAGCAAGAGGAGGGTGAGTCCACAACCCATTGGGTGCGCCGGGTCAAGGCCATAATACATTCGTCTGATAAGATGGATGCCGGCTCTGCAGTCTTAATGTTGGATAAAAATTGCCGCTTTGTGCCTCTGAAGATGAAGCTGGGGCGGCTCAAGCGCGATTGTAATGACATGGGCCAGCTGATGGCGGCTCTAGTCAAATACGCCAATTCCGATAGTACCAAGGATCCCGAGTCTGATGATGAGAAGGTAGGGAAGGGAACGAAGATTGACGACACCAAGGGTCCTAAGAATAACCCGGCAATTCAAGGAGGTAATAATAAACGTAAGGCTGATGGTAGCTTGGAGTTTGTGGCTAACACCAATACGTAGGGCAACAATCAAGGATGTAAGGGGAGGCCACCTCCTCGGTCCGGCGGGTCAAGCCCCACGCTTGAGCAGTTGCTGAATAACCCCTGTCCGAGACATGACACCCAACAGAAGCCGGCCACTCACCTATGGAAAGACTGCACGATCATGAAGGCTTTCAAGAATTCCAACATGTTTGACGGTAATCATGGGCCGGGCGGTGGCTCAGGTGGCGGAGGCTTTCATGGCCCAGGCGGTGGTTCAAATTCCAATTTTCAAAGCCCTTAGGGCAATCAAGGTGGTTATAATCAGTAGTCTGGCCAGGGTGGTCAGCAATAGCAGCAAGGTGGATATCAGAGTAATCCAAAGCAGCTGAATAGTGGACAATATCATGTGTTTACTACCAGTTTGTGCAAACGGTACCATAAGTTTCATAAGAGGGCTGTGAACGCTGTTGAGCCGGCAGTTCCTCGTTATTTGAGATGGTCTGAGCAGCCTATTCTATGGAATAGGGAAGATCACCCTCCCCGGGTTGACAATCCGGGTCAGTTGGCCTTGGTGGTGGCACCTCAGGTTGGTGGATATAAACTCACTAAGGTGCTCATGGATGGAGGCAGTAGCATCAATATCCTCTATTATGAGACTTTTCGTCGCATGGGTTTGACTGATAAAAATCTCAAGACTTCTAACACTGTTTTCCATGGAGTGGTCCCTCGTAAGTCGGCGTACCCAGTGGGTAAGATTGACCTAGAGGTAGCCTTTGGAGATGAGCATGATTCTAGGTCTGAGAAGTTAACCTTTGAGGTGGTCAAAATCAAGAGCCCATATCACGCCCTGTTTGGACGGCCGGCTTATGCTAAGTTCATGGCACGACCATGTTATGCTTATTTGCAGATCAAGATGCCGGGTCATAAAGTCACCATCATAGTGCATGGGAGTAGGAAGATAGCCTTGGAATGTGAGGAAGGCGATGCTGCTTACGCTGAATCTGTTTGCGTGACAGAGGAGTTGAAGTTTTACAAGGACAATGTTGACCCGACGGACATGACGTCTTTGAAGAAGCCAACCACAGAGCATGAGCCGGTAATGAAGTTTAAGTCGGCCGATGACACCAAAATTGTTGAATTTGTTCCAGGCGACTCATCTAAGCAGTTCAATATCAGTGCCAATCTGGATCCCAAATAGGAAAGCGCGTGCATCGAGTTCATCCGTGAGAACCGGGACATCTTTGCATGGAAGCCTTCTGACATGTCGGGTGTACCGAGAGAACTCGCTGAGCACACTCTCAATATTGATCCAAAATTTAAGCCGGTCAAGCAGTTTCTTCGGCAGTTCAATGAAGAGAGGCGTAAGGCCATTGCTGAGGAAGTGGCTCGGCTCTTGGCGGCCGGGTTCATTATTGAAGTTTTTCATCCAGAGTGGTTGGCTAACCCGGTGCTGGTGCTTAAGAAGAACGACACTTGGCGTATGTTTGTGGATTACACGAATTTAAACAAAGCTTGTCCGATTGATCCCTTTGCTCTCCTGCGTATTGATCAAATCATTGATGCTACGGCGGGTTGTGAGTGTTTGAGCTTTTTGAATGCCTACTTTGGTTATCATCAGATCAAGATGGCAGTTAAGGACCAGGAGAAGACGGCTTTCATTACTCCGTTTGGAGCCTTCTGCTATGTGTCTATGCCTTTTGGGCTTAAGAGTGCCCAGGCGACTTATCAGCGGTGTGTACAGAATTGTCTTCACAATCAGATTGGGCGCAATGTTCATGCTTATGTGGATGACATTGTGGTGAAATCCGGAGAGAAGGAGACCTTGATAGATGATCTAAAGGAGACCTTTGATAATCTCCGGGTCTACAAAATGATGCTTAACCCGGCCAAGTGCATTTTTGGTGTGCCAGCAGGCAAGCTCTTGGGTTTTCTAGTTTCCAACAGAGGCATTGAGGCTAACCCAAAGAAGATCAAGGCAATCACCTCTCTGGCTAAGCCGGCATGCATCAATGATGTTCCGCGTTTGGCGGGTCGTATTGCTGCTTTAAGCCGGTTCATAAGCGGGTTAGGTGAGAAGGCCATACCACTGTATCAAATGATGAAGAAGACGCATGACTTCTTGGAGTGATGCTGCTAATGCTGCCTTTGAAGATTTGAAGAGACAGCTAGCTGAGCCGCCTGTCCTTCCTGCTCCTATTGATAAGGAGCCGTTATTGTTATATGTGGCTGCTAACACATGGGCTATCAGTGTAGCCATCATGGTGGAGCGCAAGGAGGCTGGCAAGGAACATCCAGTTCAACGGCCGGTTTACTACATTAGTGAGGTGCTTATTGAGTCCAAGCAAAGGTATCCACATTGGCAGAAGCTCGTTTATGGGGTGTTCATGGCAAGCTAGAAGCTTAAGCAATATTTCCAGGTTCATCCCATCACTGTGGTCAGTTCTGCTCCTTTAGGAGATATCATTCAAAAACAGAGAAGCCACAGGACGAGTCGCCAAGTGGGCCATTGAACTTGAGCCTCATGGTTTAAAGTATGTGCCACGTACTGCTATCAAGTCTCAAGCACCGATGGACTTCATCAACGATTGGACAGAACTACAGATGCCTGAAGAGAAGCCAAAAAACACATATTGGACTATTCACTTTGATGGGTCCAGGCAACTGGAGGGCTCGGGGGCTGGAGTTGTTTTAGCTTCCCCTTGAGGTGACAAATTTTGTTATGTGCTACGGTTGATGTTTCCCTGTAGTAACAATGCAGCTGAGTATGTGGCCTTGCTCCATGGTCTTCAGATGGCTAAGGAGATGAATTTACGCCGGGTAAGGTGCTTTGGCGACTCGGATTTTGTGGCTCAACATGTCTCAGGCAAGTGGGATTCCAAGGATCCTCTCATGGTAGCTTATCGCCGTGAATTTGATTCCATTGCCGGACATTTCAAGGGTTACCAAGTGGAGCACATCGACCGCAGAAAGAACGAGGCGGCTGATGCCTTAAGCCGGTTGGGGTCTCAGTGTAAGCCAGTGTCGCCTAATACTTTCTTGGATATTTTGCATAACCCTTCTATCAACTTTCCTACAGAGGAAGACTTGGTTGTTCCGGACCCGGAAGCACAATTGGTGGCGGCTCTTCACGTCATCCCAGATTGGACAGTACCATACTTGGCTTACATGACCCAGGGCGAGTTGCCTGAGGATGAAACCATGGCCAGGCAGATAACCCAGCGAGTTGCATCATCGCAGTGTCTCTGGGGTGTTTCAACGTTGTGTTTCTCCCGAGGAAGGTCAACAAATTCTTTGTGAGATTCATGAAGGAGATTGTGGCCATCATGCCGAGTCAAAGTCCCTTGTGGCCAAGGCTTTCCGTCATGAATTTTATTGGCTGATGGCTCACACTGATGCGAAGGATCTGGTCAGTAAATGTGACGGTTGTTAGAAATTTTCGAGACGTGCTCACGTGCCGGCTCAAGAGTTGAGGATGATTCCAATTACTTGGCCGTTTGCAGTCTGGGGGCTTGACATGGTTGGGCCTTTCAAAAGTTTCAAAGATAAAAATACCCACCTCTTGGTGGCGGTTGACAGATTTACCAAGTGGGTTGAGGCAGAGCCTGTTAGTAAGTGTGATGCAGCCACGGTGCTGCAATTCATGAAAAAGGTGATTTTTCGTTTTGGTTTTCCACACAACATTATAACTAACAATGGCACTAATCTATCCATAGGCGCCATGGAAGAGTTTTTTCAACATGAACATATTCGGTTTGATGTTTCATCGGTAGCTCATCCCCAGGCCAGTGGTCAAGCTGAAAGAGCCAATCAGGAAATCTTGAAAGGCATCAAGCCCCGGCTTTTAGTTCCCTTGCAACGGACACCGGGTTGTTGGGTTGAGGAGTTACCCTCTGTGATATGGAGCATTAATACTACTCCTAACAGGTCGACGGGTTATACGCTTTTCTTCATGGTTTACGGAGCCGAGGAGGTTCTCCCTAGTGACATCCGGCATGACTCGCCCCACGTGGCGGCTTATGTTGAGGCTAACAATGAACAAGCGCGTTAGGATGCACTTGACCTGTTAGATGAAAAGCGAGACCTGGCAGCAGCTCGATCGGCGATTTACCAACAAGACCTGCGCCGCTATCACAACCGCCGGGTTAAGTCCAGAACCTTTCAGGAAGGTGATTTGGTGCTCTGGCTCATCCAGGATCAAACTGATGCACACAAGTTATCCCCACCTTGGGAAGGGCCCTTTCTGGTCAGCAAGAACTTAAACAACGGGTCATACTACCTTATTGATGTTCGAGAGCACAAAGACTCACGTAAGTCATAGGAGGAGACCCGCCGACCGTGGAATATCGCTCATCTGCGGCCTTACTATACTTGAGCCACCGGCTCTCATGATGTACATATTTTGACGATGTATATATTATGATATGTAATAAAGCAGGACCTTTGTCCTTTTCATCCTCAATGATCATATGTCTTTATCATTGTCATATCCAATGACCAATAGGGGGCTGATCGTATTTGAATCTAGCTTAACCCTCTTGGTCTGGCTCATGATCGTATTCGAATCTAGCCATTAAACCTCATGATCACTAGGGGGCTTCCTGTTCAAACATAGGTCGTATTCGAACCAAAGAGAACATCGCTGTCGGTACCCTCTTGATCGGCACAATGCCAAGCTCACTAGGGGTTGTTGATCGTATTCGAATCATAGCTTAACCCCTGTTGGGTCTGACTTTGATCGTATTCGAATCAGAGTCGTTAAAAAACTCTCAAGGTCATTAGGGGGCTTCCTGTTCAAACTAGGTCATATTCGAACCAAAGAGAACATAGCTGTCGGTACCCTCTTGATCGGCGCAACGCCAAAGCCACTAGGGGCTACATGACCGTATTTGAATCCTAGCTTAACCCCTTTGGAATGGTTTACTGACCGTATTCGAATCAGAAGCCTTGATTGTTTCTTCTTATTTGGTTTAAGTTTTATTTGAAAGCAGCCTTTGTTTTGACTTGAGACTTTTTGTTCAAAGATCTAAGTGTAAGTGTGGTTTAAATTTAGCCCGGCTTGATTTCGGATGATAAGTCGCCAACATATGAGAATTATCATATATTTGGAAGTGTTGGTTTCCAAAGATTGGGATATCACCCTTACTGTTCGGGTCACATAAACCGACAGTACAAACCCAAAGATCACAGGTATGATATTATAGTTGTGTTTTAAAATTATATTTCACAACAGGCTTATCTGTGACTCTTTTTAAATATTAATGGTTATATATAAAGATATTATGACCCGCCTTGCGGCAAGCCACCAAGGGATCTTGTGAATCTATTTCTGTGTGCAGGACAGTTCAGAGACTTGCTAAAGCATAAGGAAAACAGATGATAAGTATAATACGGGTGACCATAAGATGGCGGCTTAACAGTGTTGAGCACCAAACACGTGAACGATGGCACGGCAAAACAAAGTTATTTCTACCCTATTACATGACTCCCCGAGTCCAGATGATTAATATTGTTTTTCAGCAGATCACATATACGAGCCGCCTGGCAGATTAATTCTCGTGTTGACCTGAAGCGTCTGGGTCAGCCATCTCCGCTTCTTTGCCCTGTTCCCTTACTTGGAAGGTTGATGATGACCAGTCAATGCCATTCAAAGCTTCAAATTCAGCTTCATCATCAATTAGTCTGGCCGGGTCAACTTCAGGGGCGAAGGTATGCTTACGAATTGGGGGGGGGGGGATCAGGCTGGTCACTTTGTAATGTGGCGCTGGAATTCTTCGGTTCTCTGCGTCGTAACCCGGCTGGTAATTGGTGAGATCCGCTTCATCAGCTATCAGGGTGGCCACGGGGCATATCTCCTTCACACAAGTGGTGAAGTCTTCCTGTTCAAAGGGAGTGCCATCCTCCTTAAGGCTTGGATAACCAATGGTGATGTCGGCTGGGTCTAACTCCGGTAGCCAAGCTTTGTCCCGGCTTAAGGCAGCCACGGCTCCGGCTCTTGCAGATGACCGCCTTAGTTCAGTGAACCGCTGGGGTAGACGGAGAGTTTCCTTAACACATCCACCAGGAGTGTGGGCACTTCATTTGACAGGGCCACTCTGGCTAAGGCACGCTGAGACCCGGTGTAGAGTTGTTCCACCAGCGTGTAAACTGCCTTCAACTTTATCAACATGTCCTGGTTAAGATTTGAACTCGTGGGGCCTGCATAAAAATGTCAGGTGAGTTAATGAGAACTTATATGATTATTAGAAAGATTCAAATATTTGACACTTGCAGGGCGACTTACCAAAGATTGCTGAGACCATCTGAGAGACATGGCATTTTAAGCCGGATAATTTGACGGTCGCCTCTTCAAGAGCCGCCTCTGCCTTCTCAGCTTGTTGATCAAAGCAATCTTTTCATCAGCCTAGGCCTTTTTCTCCATTTCAAAGTCTTTTTTCAGTTTCTCTTGTTCAGATATACTGAATTCAAACTTGGAGTTGGCTCTTTGGGTTTCCGTCTCTTGTGCTTCCAGGCGGTTCTTCAAGTCAGATACTTGTGATTCAAGTTGAATCGTGTTGACCTGTACAAATACCAGGTCAAAATCATGACTGTTATCATACAATATTAAAGTCCCAAGCCTTTTGCAAGCAATAACACTTGGCACTTGGGGGCTAATGTCTACCGAAGAATTTTACATAAGTGGCGGTTCATAAGAGTAAGTCCCAAGAACTTTGCAAGCAAGAGTACTTGGCACTTGGGGGCTAATGCATATTGCTGTTAAAGTTTTATAAGTATTTTCTTCTATACAAGCATATGAAGGACCGGTTCAACCATGCTGATTAAGCCGGCCCTTGGGGACTACGGAGTAAGCCGGTTTCTTACATGTTATCCAAATATATCACTAATGTTGTTAAGCTTGTTTCTAAGTCTACAGCATATTCATCATAAGCAATAGACTTGGGGGCTAACATAGTAAGGATTAATTAGTATAGAGAAGGGATTGTGCCTCAAACTTCTGGTGCATCTGCTTCACCATATCAATTTCAACATCACGGCTGTTGTGTACTTGGCTCAGATAGCCAGAAAAACTTCTCCAATACTCATGTGAGTATAATCAACGACATCAAACTTGGCCTTGCGACGTTCCAAGTGCTCTTCGTTGGTAGAACATTTGGCTTGCACAGTTGGTCTCCCCAGCTCAATGTAGCCGGTCTTGGTAATCTTGACATCAGGGTCTTGAGGATCATCCATCCTGGCCGGGCTAGGGATTTCCAGGTTTTCAGAGCCATCGGCGGCTTGCTCGGCAGGCAGGTCAACAATTGGCGTTGGCGTGCCATGAGCTGACTCAGGTGGCGGCACATGAGTAGAGGCTTCAGGTGCGTCCGTTCCAAATTCCGGCTCTTTGAAGATCGGCTCTTCGGCCGGCTTGTTCTTATTCACCTTTTTGCTGGGCTTTGCTTTTCCACTGCATAAGATCAAAACGTCAGTGCAAATACAATGAATGGAAATGAATACAAGATAAGCAAGTCATCATTACCTTGGTGTGGTCTTGAAAGCCGGCAAATTGGACTGCATTGAGTCGCCGGAGGAAGGTGAAGTTTCCTGATAATTCGAGTCAGAAGAATTGAGTGGTTGACGAGTGAGACCCGCCAAAGGATAAAAGGGATTTAAATCAGAGGTGACCTCGTTTCGACGCTTCCTTGGTGTATTAGGTAAGACGGAGGAGAGTTACGCATCCTTGCTGGTCTGGGTCTGCCTCTGACTCTCGTGAATCTGTCGATTCAAAAGAAATTGAGGATCTTGATAAGCTAAGGGATGTGAAAATCTTACTTTCCGGGTTACTCTTCGGATTTTCTGTCTTGGCAAAGGCTTGGAGTCAGAGGAAATGATAGTTACCTCTTCATCCTTTCCATGACTTGTTCCTGTGTCCTCCTGCTGATAATCAGTGTCAATAAGATGGTTAAGAAAGGAGCCAAGAGAGTCAAGGGCTACCTCCGACTCAGAAGAATCTTCTAGCCGAAGCAAGTCAGAGGCGGTGGCTTTCTTGCCCTTCTTCTTCGCAGCCTCTTTCCTGGCGGCTCTCTTGGCCTTCCTGGCTTTCTTTGCAGCTTCATGATTGAGGGAGACCTGGACTAGGGGGTGTCCGGACAGCCGGACTATCATTATCCGCCGGACTCCAAGACTACGAAGATACAAGATTGAAGACTCCGTCCCGTGTCCGGATGGGACTTTCCTTGGCGTGGAAGGCAAGCTTGGCGATACGGATATGTAGATCTCCTACCATTGTAACCGACTCTGTGTAACCCTAGCCTCCTCCGGTGTCTATATAAACCGGAGGGCTTTAGTCCGTAGGACAACATACATTACAACAATCATACCATAGGCTAGCTTCTAGGGTTTAGCCTCCTTGATCTCGTGGTAGATCCACTCTTGTACTACCCATATCATCAATATTAATCAAGCAGGACGTAGGGTTTTACCTCCATCAAGAGGGCCCGAACCTGGGTAAAAACATCGTGTCCCTCGTCTCCTGTTACCATCCGCCTAGACGCACAGTTCGGGACCCCCTACCCGAGATCCGCCGGTTTTGACACCGACATTGGTGCTTTCATTGAGAGTTCCTCTGTGTCGTCACCGTTAGGATTGATGGCATCTTCAACCAACAACACTGTCCAGGGTGAGGCTTTTCTCCCCGGACAGATCTTCGTATTCGGCGGCTTCGCACTGCTTGCCAATTCACTTGGCCATCTGGAGCAGATCGAAAGCTACGCCCCTGGCCGTCAGGTCAGATTTGGAAGCTTAAACTTCACGGCCGACGTCCGCGGAGACTTGATCTTCGACGGACTCGAGCCACAGCCGAGCGCGCCGCACTGTGACGATGGGCATGATCTAGCTCTGCCACCGAAAAGTGCCTTGGTGGCCGCACACGGGTTCGCTTCGGCCATCAGCCCGGAGCCGATCGCCCAGATCGATGGCCGGTGGATAGACGCCGCCCTGGGGGCTTCAACATCCACGGCGATGGAGCCGAACACTAATCTTGTCCCCTGCTAAACTCGTGATTCCGAGGCGCCGGACTCCTTGCCGGACTCTGAACCTCCCGCGCCCTTACCAATCGATCTGGATTGGGCGCCGGTTATGGAATTCACCGCCGCGGACATCTTCCAATACTCGCCTTTCGGCGATATCCTGAATTCATTAAAGCATCTCTCATTATCAGGAGAGTCCTGGCCGGACTATGGCCAGGATGGTTGGGGTACGGACGACGAAGAAATTCAGATCCCACCCACCACCCACTTTGTAGCCACTGTCGACGATCTAACTGACATGCTAGACTACGACTCCGAAGACATCGACGCTATGGACGACGATGCCGGAGACGATCAGGAACCAGCGCCTACAGGGCACTGGAAGACCACCTCGTCATACGACATATACATGGTGGACACCTCAAAAGATGGGGACGGCAAAGAAACAGCGGAGGCAGACTCTCTAAAGAAGCAGCCCAAACGCCGGCGTCAGCGGCGCCGCTCTAAATCTCGCCACAGCAAGAATGGAGATTCCGGCACAGGAGATAATAACACTCCAGAGAGTGCCGAAGACAACGCCTCCAGCAAGATTCAGCGCAGGAGGATGCTGAAGCAAGCCCTCATGAGGGGGCGGCAGACGAAGAGGTTGAGGATCATAACTATATGCCTCCCTCCGAAGACGAAGCAAGCCTCAACGATGATGAATTCGTCGTACCCGAGGATCCCGTCGAACAAGAGCGCTTCAAGCGCAGGCTTATCGCCATAGCAAACAGCCTAAAGAAAAAGCAGCTACAGCTTCAAGCTGATCAGGACCTGCTGGCCGATCGATGGACCGAGGTCCTCGCGGCCGAAGAGTATAAACTTGAATGTCCCTCCAAAAGTTACCCAAGACGCAAGCTGCTCCCCCGATTAGAGGAGGAAGCATACATACCTCCATCACCAGCGCACGATATGGCTGACCGACCACCCCGTGGTCGTGACAGAGAGGAATCCAGGCCCCCAGCCAAGACCATACCCCGGCATCGCTCCAAAAGTACAAAGCCAAGAGGGAACGCGCCGGACTTGCGAGACATATTGGAGGACAAAGCAAGGCAATCCAGATCCATCTATGGATCACGTGGGCGCCCTACGACCCACGACGAATACCGTCGCGCAGAATACAATAACTCTGGCCGGGCCGAATACAGCAGACAGCGCTCTCTCGAGGTGCGTCGCGATATTGCTCAATACAGAGGCGCCGCACACCCGCTATGCTTCACTGACGAAGTAATGGATCATTAGATCCCCGAAGGGTTTAAACCCGTAAACATCGAATCTTACGATGGCACAACAGACCCCGCGGTTTGGATGAAAGACTATCTTCTCCACATCCATATGGCCCGCGGCGACGATCTCCACGCCATCAAGTACCTCCCACTCAAGCTTAAAGGACCAGCTCGGCATTGGCTTAACAGCTTGCCCGCAGAGTCAATTGGGTGTTGGGAAGACCTGGAGGCCGCATTCCTTGATAACTTCCAAGGCACATATGTGCGACCACCAGACGCCGATGACCTAAGCCACATCATTCAGCAGCCAGACGAATCGGCCAGACAATTCTGGACACGGTTCTTGACGAAGAAAAATCAAATCGTCGATTGTCCAGATGCAGAGGCCCTTGCAGCCTTCAAACATAACATCCGGGACGAATGGCTAGCCCGGCACCTGGGGCAGGAAAAGCCGAAATCCATGGCAGCCCTCACATCGTTAATGACCCGCTTTTGCGCGGGAGAGGACAGCTGGCTAGCCCGCAGCAACAATCTCCGTAAAAATTCTGGCAGTCCGGATACTAAGGACAACAACGGCAGGTCACGTCAAAACAAAAACAAGCGCCGCATTAACGGCGACGATAAGGAGGATACGGCAGTCAATGCCGGATTCCGAGGCTCTAAACCCGGTCAGCGGAAGAGGCCATTCAAAAGAAACACTCCGGGTCCGTCCAATCTGGACCGAATACTCGACCGCTTATGCCAGATACATGGCACCTCTGAAAAGCCAGCTAACCACACTAATAGAGACTGCTAGGTGTTCAAGTAGGCCGGCAAGTTAATTGCCGAAAACAATGACAAGGGGCTAAACAGCGACGACGAGGAAGAGACCCGACCGCCGAACAACAGGGGACAGATGGGTTTTCCCCCACAAGTGCGGACGGTGAATATGATATACGCGACCCACATACCCAAGAGGGAAAGGAAACGCGCACTAAGGGACGTCTATGCGATGGAGCCAGTCGCCCCAAAGTTCAACCCATGGTCCTCTTGTCCGATCACTTTCGATCGAAGAGACCATCCGACCAGCATACGCCATGGCGGATTCGCCGCATTGGTTTTAGACCCAATCGTCGATGGGTTCCACCTCACGAGAGTCCTGATGGACGGCGGCAGCAGCCTGAACCTGCTTTATCAGGATACAGTGCGCAAAATGGGCATAGACCCATCAAGGATTAAACCTACAAAGACAACCTTTAAAGGTGTCATACCAGGAGTGGAAGCCAACTGTACAGGCTCAGTCACACTGGAAGTGGTCTTCGGATCCCCGGATAATTTCCGGAGCGAAGAGTTAATCTTCGACATAGTCCCGTTCCGCAGCAGCTATCACGCTCTGCTCGGACAAACCGCTTTTGCAAAATTCAACGCGGTGCCGCACTATGCATACCTAAAGCTCAAGATGCCAGGCCCTCGTGGAGTCATCACGGTCAATGGGAATACGGAACGCTCCCTCCGAACGGAGGAACATACAGCGGCTCTCGCGGCAGAAGCACAGAGCAGCCTTCTAAGGCAATTCTCGAGTCCGGCCGTTAAAAGGCCGGATACAGCAAAACGCGCCCGGAGCAATGCCAACCAAGACCACCTGGCGCGATCAGAGCACGAGTAGCAATGCGGCCCCAACCCTCGCCCGCACATGATCGCAAGAATAACACTCCGCGTACATCATTACGCTTTGGAGATACCATGGTCACAGGGGAGGGGGCATGATCGCAACGGACCCAGAGTGCGGTTCGACCACACCGGGGGCTCGCAAGTGTGCCCCCCTTTTTTTATTTTATTTTTTTGTTTTATGTATACAGGACTCTGTTAACCAGAAGCCCTATCCGGCGGCGAACCTGCCGAACTCAAGATACAACAGTCAGGGACTAAAGAAGGCCGCGATGAACACTCAGGTGGTCTCAATTATGAGCATTAAATTATATACACCAAGTTCGCAGCTCATCCCTAGAGGGGGACATGTTTACTTAGTCCAAATCCCTTGCTTACCGCGCTATTTGTATCAGTCCGCTCTACTAGCAGACTTTCTTTCATAAATAATGCAGCAACTTTTTGATCGCAATTGCATTACCTTTTATATATATATGCTCATTATGTGACATCTTGCACCCGTATATTTTGGTACGGCCTAATACACCGGGGGCTTATGTTCCCCACCCTATGGTGTGATAAGTCCGAACACTTTCACAAGTGCGGCACCCCGAACTTATAGCATTATATGAATCGGATCCGAATCATGTCTTGGGTCAATAGTTGGGTTTGCCCAGCTCCCACGTTTTGGTGCCTTACGTTCCGTTCCGTCGGCTAAGGTGGCACTGGGAGAACCACTGCGATTGCGCCCCGGTTGAGCCGGGCGAGCGCCTCAGTGGAGAAAGATAAAACTGACTGGCATGATAAGGCGAGAGACTGGTCGCTGTTCGAGAGGTTTTTTCGGGTCCTTAAAGACTCACGCCGCTTCGAGCGAAGTTCCGGACAATGTCCGATGAAGGCGTGGATAGCGCCCCGGATTCGGCCTTCCGAATACCAGGGGCTTCGCCGAAATTTAAAATTATAGAATTATATGGCTAAGTGAGAGTGTTCAAGCATTATAAGTCCGGTTGCCTTGTTCGTTGTGTTGAGTGCCTCCCTCGATGGACCCAACAATGGGAACAAGAGTGATCAAGTTTATCCTGAACACCCCAGCACTCGTGGCTTGGGGGCTGAAGCCAACGACTTGCCATCTCTCAGATTTTATAAACGGCCGCACAGAAGGTAATATTTTAAATTAAACAAGCGTTGCTTAAACGCGCACATGAACAAAGTTTCGGCGCGCAGGATAATACACAGCAAATTCATTCAAAGATTACATTTCGGGGGCACTCATCCGCAATATTGCGGGCTCCCTTCAGGACAGTTTTATAATAGATCTCGGGCGTGCGATACTCCTTGCCCGGCGGCGGGGGGTCCGTGAGAAGCTTCTCCGCATCCAACTTGCCCCATTGCACCTTTGTGCGGGCAAGAGCTCGGCGAACGCCTTCAATACAGGCGGAGCGCTTGATGACATCCACCCAGGGGCATGCATCCACCAGCTGCCGCACGAGGCCAAAGTAGCTCCCAGTCATGGCCTGTCCAGGCCACAGCCGGACTATAAGGCCCTTCATGGCCTCCTCAGCTACCTTGTGGAGTTCGACCAGCTGCTTCAGCTGGTCGCTTAGGGGCACCGGGTGTCCGGCCTCAGCATACTGAGACCAGAAGACTTTTTCCGTCAAGCTCCCCTCCTCGCCACGATAGAATGCGGTGGCATCAGACGCACTACGCGGCAGATCTGCAAACGCCCCTGGAGAGCTCCGAATGCGGGTAAGTGTCAGGTATTTTACATTAACATGCTTGCTTTGCATGAAAAATGCCTTACCCGCCGCTATTTTCTTTATATCTTCAACCTCCTGAAGGGCCTTATGGGCCTCGGCCTTGGCGGACTTGGCACTTTCGAGAGCCGAGGCAAGCTCGGACTCTCGAGTCTTGGAGTCACGCTCCAAGCTCTCATGCTTTTCCATGAGAGCCTGGAGCTCTTGCCGAACTTCCGCCACCCGTGCCTCCTACTTTTCTCGCTCTGCCCGTTCCGCGGCCGCACTGTGTTCGGCCGCGGACACAACATCCTTTAGGGCGGCCACCTCGTTAGTGGCCCCTGTGATACACATATTATCTTGGTTAATTTAAGTGCAACCAAAATCCTTTTCTATAAGGTACCTATTCAAAGTGGTGTTACTCACCTTCTTTATCCTCGAGCTGCTTCTTCGCATGGCCGAGCTCTCGCTCGGACCGCTCGAGATCCTTCTTCAGCACATCGACCTCCGCCGTTAGTGCGGCAGAGGCTAGCAGCGTAGCCTGCAAACCCATATTGACATATTTTTAGCAACCCTGCGCATATCTTGTTAGATCCTCAGTCCGGCTTTTCTTTCAGAACACCAAACTGAGCATCAGGGGCTACTGTCTATGCGGCATTACATTACATAATTTTAATTTCTTACCTGAAAGCCTGTTAAAAGGCTGCTGCAGGCTTCGGTTAGCCCACTTTTGGTGAGCTGAACCTTTTGAATCACCGCACTCATGATAGTGCGGTGTTCTTCCTCGATGGAAGCGCCTTTAAGCGCCTCCAACAAGTTATCCGGCGCCTCCGGCTGGACGGAGGCCGCCGGTGTCACGGTCTTGCCCTTCTTTCGAAGGGGCCGCTTGCCGGACTCTAGAACCACTGTGGGTTCCGATGTAGAGTCCGGCGCAAAGTCCGGGAGGTTGCCTGACGGCGCCTCCGGAGCCTCCTCCTGATGGGTCCCTCTCTGGGATCCCACCTCGGCATCCTCGTTGGCGCGTGGGGTGGAGGCGGTCGGAAGTGAATTCACATCCGACGAGGCCAACGACCCGCTCGATGAGTCGGGGAGATCGTCATCGGCCGGACTGCGGACAGAATGCGGCGTTAGAAGGACACTACGTGATGTAAAAGATATGCGTATAAAGGATCCGGGTACTTACGATCTCGCCGGACGCCTGGCCCTTGGAGGCCACTCATCCTCGCCAATGTTGGTGTTGGCGAAACTGTCCGGGGGGATAGCTCTCCCCCTCTTGGACCCTTCGGCCTCCCCTATTGGGGGAGCCTTCCTCTTCTTCTCTCCCCCCTCCGAGAGAGAGTACTCCTCCTCCTCCTCGTCTTCGGGGGAGGAGTCCACGTCGTCGTCAGATGCCTGATTACGGGAACTCTTTCGAGTCCCCGCGGCCACCTTCTTGGCCTTCTTCTCCGGCACCACGTGCGGTGCCGGAACCAGCAGCCCTGCTAGGCAGGCGTTCACTAGATCTTCTGGCATGGGAGCCGGGCTGATAAGCTGCCTGGCCTTCTCCATCCATTCCTGTCAAAGGAAAGGAAAGGATGAAACCCTCTTATAAATGACTTGATTACTATAAAGTGTCCCGTAATGGGGTTGAATCACTTACCTCGTCAGTTGGATACTGTGAGCTGAATCCGCGATCTTCCGTCGCGGATGCGGGGGCTTCGGCGCCCTTGAACAGCACTCTCCAGGCGCCTTCGTATGTTGTATCGAAGAGCCCGCTCAGCGCCAGGTGCTGTTCCAGATTGAACTCCCACAGATCGAATGCCCGTTCTTGGCATGGGAGAATCCGGCGGATGAGCATGACTTGGACCACATCGACGAGCCTGAGATTATTGCTCACCAGCTTCTGGATACAGGTTCGGAGTCCAGTCATCTCCTTTGGATCGCCCCACAGCAAGCCCTTCTCTTTCCAGGAGGTGAGTTGCGTGGGGACGCCAGATCTGAACTCGGGGGCCGCCGCCCATGTGGGCTTGCGCAGCTCGGTGATGTAGAACCACCCTGATTGCCATCCCTTGACGGAGTCCACAAAGGCCCCTTCGAGCCAAAGGACGTTGGGTAATTTACCCAACATGGCGCCTCCGCATTCCGCTTGCGTGCCCTTCACAACCTTCGGCTTGACGTTGAAGGTCTTGAGCCACAGGCCGAAGTGGGGCCGGATGCAGAGGAAGGCCTCACACACGACAATGAACGCCGAGATGTTGAGGATGAAGTTCGGCGCCAAATCATGGAAATCCAGGCCATAATAGAACATGAGCCCCTGGACGAATGGATGGAGCGGAAAGCCCAGTCCGTGGAGGAAGTGGGGAAGGAAAACGACCCTCTCGTGAGGCCCAGGGGTAGGGACGAGCTGCCCCTCGTCGGGCAGCCGATGCGCGATATCGCCGGAGAGGTATCCGGCGTTGCGCAGCTTGGTGATGTGCTCCTCCTTAACGGTGGAGGCCAACCACTTGCCTCCCCCTCCGGACATATTCGGAGGAGGTCGAGGAGAGATGCGCGAGCTTGGGCGTTGGAGCTTGAGTGCGCGGAGATGTGTAAGCAAAGCAGGAAGAAGGCGTAGGTGAGAAGGTAAATCCTTATCCCTTATATGTAGGCGGACGAAACTGTACGTCCCCCACCGGCCTGGTAAAACTCGCTTATCTCCCAAGCGCCACCATGAATGGCGCAGTTGGGTTACCCACGTCCATATTGATGAGAATCCCGGAATAAGGGGAACACGATCTCTGCTTCAACAGGACGTGCCAAGGAAACCGCCTCGCTAAACGTGCTGAGGTGGTATAGTAAAAAAAGATTCAAACAAAGGCTTGGTAGCGGTGTGATGTCACGCCGCATAATACGTCAGCAGATTGAACTAAGTGTACATTTTATTCTCTCTACGGTGGAATGTGGAATTTATTTTGCAGAGCCGGACACTATCCTGGTGTTCATGATCTTCTCTGGATTATTCAAGGGAGGAACCCGCCTTGCAATGCCGAACATTATGCGCGCCGGACTAATCGTCATTGAAGCCTGGTTCAGGGGCTACTGAGGGAGACCTGGACTAGGGGGTGTCCGGACAGCCGGACTATCATTATCCGCCGGACTCCAAGACTACGAAGATACAAGATTGAAGACTCCGTCCCGTGTCCGGATGGGACTTTCCTTGGCGTGGAAGGCAAGCTTGGTAATACGGATATGTAGATCTCCTACCATTGTAACCGACTCTGTGTAACCCTAGCCTCCTCCGGTGTCTATATAAACCGGAGGGCTTTAGTCCGTAGGACAACATACATTACAACAATCATACCATAGGCTAGCTTCTAGGGTTTAGCCTCCTTGATCTCGTGGTAGATCCACTCTTGTACTACCCATATCATCAATATTAATCAAGCAGGACGTAGTGTTTTACCTCCATCAAGAGGGCCCGAACCTGGGTAAAAACATCGTGTCCCTCGTCTCCTATTACCATCCGCCTAGACGCACAGTTCGGGACCCCCTACCCGAGATCCGCCGGTTTTGACACCGACAATGATCATATTTAGCCTTCCAGAATTTATCACCAGCCTATGAAAATTAGCAAAAGTGTAAATACAGATAAAACATCAAGGGATGAAGATAATTATTTCAGATGGGCGACTTACCGCTCGAGCTGGGTTAGCTTCGCAAAAATGGATTAAGCCCACCTTACCACAATCTGCTAAGCTTTCGTTCAAAAGTGATTTTGTCATATCATCAACAACATGGTCCGGTAAGTCGTCAGAGCTGTACCGTAGAGGGTCATCTTTCTTGCCCGTGTAAGTACACATCAGACCAGGGCGGCGGCCAATGGAATGATCCGCCAGGCAATCCAAACCCAGACCAAGTCAGTACCATTTAGCCCATTCCCCAGAAGAGCCTTGATTTTAGCCAGGGTGGGGGCGAGCGTCTTGCGTTCGACGGCTGTTATCTTATCAGGAAGTGGATGCTTGGATTCAAGACACAGAGCACGAAAGCCGGGCAGAGGATTTTCATCAGCTGGAGAAGTGTCTTGACAATAGAACCATGTCTACTTCCAGTATTTGGGATGACTTGGTGGGTTGGCATAAGGAAAAATTACGTCTCTCCGATGTTGGATTGAGACACCGCCTAGTTCCAAGCTTTGTCCGTTGGCGCACTCATTCTGGTGGTTCAAGTAGAATAACTCTCTAAATAGTAGTAAACTGGGCTCTTCTCCAAGATATACCTCACTGAACACTTGAAAATTGCTAATATTGGACACGGAATTGGGTCTGATGTCTTGAGGACGGAGGTCAAAGAAGTGCAGGACATCCCTGAAGAATTTTGAGCCGTGTGGTGAAAAATCCTAGTTCATATGGTCAGTAAAGACAATGACCTCCCCCTCTTTGGGCTGAGGCTTTTCCTCCGTCGGGTCAGGGGCACGATATGCCATAACTTCCTTCTTCGGCAGATAGTCGGTCTTCACAAAGTCATCAAGCGTACTGTCTATGACGATGGATGTGACCCAGTTGCATGAAGTGGGTGGTTTGGGTGCCATTGTGATGTAAGCCTAAGAAAGAGTAAAAATTTCCGGTTCAAATTTAAGCCGGAGAAAAACATTACAGTGCATATTGAAGATGGCGGCTTGTAAAGGGGCCTAATGATATAAGGATAATTATGTCAGATTATCTAAGACGCCATGAGCTCCATAAGTAGTTAAGTTATCTAAACCGCCATGGGTGGTCAAGGTTATCAATTGAGCATTGCATTTTTAAGCCGGTGATAAGAGTCTCCATGGCTAGGTGGATCTAACAAATACAGTTTTTGCCTAAGTGTTGCGTAAACAAGTTTCACAGTTTGTAGCTATTATTTTGGATCAAATGGCTATTCAGAAAAGAAAATATTCTAGACCTAAAAACATGGTACATATGAGTTTGTGAGTTCTAATGAGGCCTCTTTGCAAGCAAAAGGGATCTGCTAGTATCAAAAATGGACGCGAAACAACTACCGCATGAGTTCCATACTACTTTTGGATCAAATGAAGCCGCAGTGGAAGAACTACGAAGAAACCGTGATGAGCCACAAAGAACAAAGAAGAACTTGCAAACCCTAATGCAGATCTGAGGTGCGGGAAGGAGAAGACTTACAACTGCAGATTTACTGCAGAGGATCACCGCCGTTCTCTTGATCGACTCAGGTTGATGTAGTGGCAGAGGTTGAGGAAGACGAGGTGCTTTGCGGCGGCGGCAGAGCTCGAGCGGCAGTAGGTTGTAAGAGTAAGAAGATGAGGAAAGGGGAGAATGAGGAAAGACCTAGTCGTGTCTATTTATAAGGGAAGACTGATAAGTGGGCGCGAGAAACTAGGAGGCTGAAAACATGGTTATCCAGCTACAAGGACGCCTTGGTTCTTGGGATGGTCATTAAATAAGGATCCGTTGAGATATGTTGGACAAAAACATGCATTAATGGCAGCTGACGTCATGGCGGGTTACCACAAATCCAAAGGATGACATCATGGCGGGTTACAAAAATTTCATAAGCAAAGAGTAGAAGATTTTTCTTAAGTGTCGAAGATTGACATGAACCAGTTCAAATCAATCTGGGGCCTAATGTTGGGGATATAACTATTAGGTATGACCCGCCCAGGAGGGTCCGGGTTATACCTATGAGTACTCTTGAAGCCCAAGACCAAGCTTGAAGATGGCGGTTCAGTTAAGGGCCCAAAACCCAGAGGTGACTTAAGGCCCGTAGAGATAAACCGCCATATGTACATGACTTGTATTGTAAGGCAAGAATAGTTAGAGACTGAGCCGGACACTGTTTATGAGCCGGCCGGGACTCTGTAAGCCGCTGGGCATCGACCTCTGTATATAAAGGGACGACCCAGCAGCTGTTCAAGGCAAGTAACATCAGATCGAGAGCTAGGTCAAGCGATTTCGCTCCCTGGTAATCGAGACATAAGCAATCCCACTCAAAACTGGACCGTCGGCTTTTACCTTCACCGTAAGGGCCCGAACCAGTATAAACCCCATGTCCTTTGTCCTAATTAACCCCTTTAAGCTTCCTAGTTGTGATGGCTCCACGACTAAGTCCTTCCACTAGGACATCTGATGTGATAATTCCATGTCGGATTTCGGGTTCCGACAGAGCCTTGAGGTTCGAACACTGGGTTGCGTGCGAAGATTTTGCCCTCTGCCTACCTGCTCCTCGCCGAATCGCTAGGACCTAAACTATGAAAGAAGCAACACAAGAGGCACAAGGTTTATACTGGTTCAGGCCACCATTGTGGTGTAATACCCTACTCCAGTGTGTGGTGTGGTGGATTGCCTCTTGGGCCGATGATGAACAATACAAGGAAGAACAGCCTCGTGAGGGTGTGTTCTTGGCTGGTGCGATGAACTGCTAGGAGGAGTTCAATCTCTTGCTCTCTCTCGATTCTAGCTGTATGCCAGGTACTCGATCCTTTTTTTACCCTGCGGGTGGCTAGTCCTATTTATAGGCAAAGGCCCTGGGCCTCTCCCCAAATATTGAGCGGGAAGGGCGCCAACAATTGGCCATTTTGAAGGGGAACAACGGGTACACTTATCCTGACTAAAGTTGGTCCTCGCCTGTCAAAGGCTCTGGTGGTGACCCCTGCTTGGGCTCCACAATGACTTCCTCCCTGTCGTTGGGCTGGTCTTGGTCTTGTTGCACCGAAATGGATGCCTTTGCTTGATGATCTCGCCTGTGCTTGCTCCCTTTGCACCAAAGAGGAAAGGAGGACACTGCGCGGGCTGGCGCCCGACTGGCGCCCTTGGTCGTCATGGCTTGCGTCATGGGCACCTCGCGAGGTACCCCGCCTTGAACTCTCCGCCTCCTCGTGAGCCAGCCTGATGAGGCCGTGCCTGAGGAAGCTCCTTGTCGTCCGCCCCGCGAGGGTTGGCCCCTCATGAGGGTCTTGAGCTTGTGTCGATGAAGATGGGCCGCGCTGGGCCCCCTTTGAGCCATGCTGCATGCCGCAGGCAGGCAAGTCTGGGCACCCCCGTTCCCAGAACGCCGACAGTAGCCCCCGGGCTCAGAGCGGCCGGACTTGGCCGAGCAGAGAGGCGAAAGGGCAAGTGCGAAGCGTCACGGGCCCTAACAGCCTGCGGCCTTGGGCGCCGCGTGACGGTTGATTGGACGTGGGCGCCTCAGCAACCGCGCGAGTTGATAAAGGAGCGGCATCTGTCCTTTGCCTCCTTTGCTTTCCCCAGTTGCTGCTCAGATCCCCTTTCTTGGGCCTCTCCTTCCTGCCTTCGAAATCTTTAGATCTACTGAGGCCCCGGCCAGTCATGGCACCTCGCCAGGCCCCGGCCAGAGCATGGTATTCGTCCGCCTTGGACTCGCCGAATGTGTCGGAGGCGAGCCTTGCCCGGGTGCGCCAGATGGCAGCGGCGCAGGGCATCGACGGGGCGAAGGTGTTCAAGGCCGGCTCTGCCCTCCCCGAGGGTCAAGGGAGCACCTTCTATCCGCTCTTCGTGAGCGCCATTGTCGCCAGTCTGGTGCCTCCCTTTTCTGAGTTCTTCTTCTCTGTCCTCCGCCATTATAATCTTCAAGCTCTGCATCTCCACCCCAACTCTGTCCTTCTTCTGGCAATCTTCGCCTACTACTGCGAGGCTCACGTAGGGGTGAAGCCCTTAGTGGCCTTGCTGCGCCACTACTTCTCCCTCCGGACCTCTTGTGGTTCCGTCTCTGTGTGTGCGAGGTTCGTCGCGTACGGCAGCTCCATCGCCATTTCGAACCCTGGGAAAAGGATCGAGGGCTTCAGGAGCAAGTGGGTCTTGGTGGATGCTAGGCGCATCCACCCTCGGCTGATCCTGCCCACGGGACACCCCGCGAGCTCCGACGACTGGTCTCGAGTGGAGCTTGTAGACCCCCGCACGAAGCCGGTGTTGGAGAAGATGGACGCGGATCTGAGGCCGGCCAGCATGGCGGCAGCAAAGCTGACTGGTGCATCGCTACTGAGGGAATTCCTGGAGCACCAGATGGCTCCGCTTCGTCAGTACTCACTTCCGATGTGGAGGCCCCACCCGAGCCCCGCAGTCTTGGCCGATGAGGATCTGGCTGCGGTTCTCCAGTCTTTGGTTGGGGGCGACGTGGCGAGGTTGGAGGGCGCTCCTACGCCCCTGTTCCTCCGCGAGGATTGGGAGCAGGTAGTGGGGTCCATGCCCGCCTTCAACGGGGACGGGCCCGTGCCCGCGGAGGCTCCCGAGGACCCGATGGGCGTGTCCTCCGGCAACTCCAGCAAAGAGAAGGAAGGAGGGGAGCGGGAAGAGGGGGCTAACTCCGAGGCAGAGTCAAGGGCTCCCCCCCTTTGGCGCAGGTTCCACGCTCTCCGCCTCTCCCTGAGTGACGACGACAAGGATGACGATGAGCAGGGCGGCAGGAGCCTGCCCCCGATCCCGAAGAAGGACCGGACCGGGCTGATCCCCCGCGGGTCTGCCCCTGCCCCGAGGCGATCCGCAGGCGTACCTCTTGCTCCCGAGCTCCTTGAGGCTGATCCTTGCAGCCGGCTCTCGGGCTTCAAGTACGGCCGGAGGCTGCTCAAGCCCGCAAGCGACAACCTGTAAGTTCTTGATTCCTGTCTTGTTTAATGTTCTGTTGCTGAGGCTTGACGCTCGTGAAGGAAATATGCCCTAGAGGCAATAATAAAGTTATTATTTATTTCCTTATATCATGATAAATGTTTATTATTCATGCTAGAATTGTATTAACCGGAAACATAATACATGTGTGAATACATAGACAAACATAGTGTCACTAGTTTGCCTCTACTAGACTAGCTCGTTAATCAAAGATGGTTAAGTTTCCTAACCATAGACATGAGTTGTCGTTTGAATAACGGGATCACATCATTAGAAGAATGATGTGATTGACTTGACCCATTCCATTAGCCTGGCACTTGATCGTTTAGTATGTTGCTATTGCTTTCTTCATGACTTATACAAAGTTCCTACAACTATGAGATTATGCAACTCCATTTACCGGAGGAACACTTTGTGTGCTACCAAAGTCACAACGTAACTGGGTGATTATAAATGTGCTCTACAGGTGTCTCCGAAGGTACATGTTGGGTTGGCGTATTTCGAGATTAGGTTTTGTCACTCCGATTGTCGGAGAGGTATCCCTGGGCCCTCTCGGTAATACACATCACTTAAGCCTTGCAAGCATTGTAACTAATGAGCCAGTTACGGGATGATGTATTATGGAACGAGTAAAGAGACTTGCCGGTAACGAGATTGAACTAGGTATTGGATACCGACGATCGAATCTCGGGCAAGTAACCTACCGATGACAAAGGGAACAACGTATGTTGTTATGCGGTTTGACCAATAAAGATCTTCGTAGAATATGTAGGAGCCAATATGAACATCCAGGTTCCACTATTGGTTGTTGACCGGAAACAGTTCTCGGTCATGTCTACATAGTTCTCGAACCCGTAGGGTCCGCACGCTTAACGTTACGATGACAGTTTTATTATGAGTTTATAAGTTTTGATGTACTGAAGGAGTTCTGAGTCCCGGATGAGATCGGGTACATGACGAGGAGTCTTGAAATGGTCGAGACGTAAAGATCGATATATTGGACGACTATATTCGGACTTCGGAAAGGTTCCGAGTGATTCGGGTATTTTTCAGAGTACCGGAGAGTTACGGGAATTCGCCGGGAGAAGTATTGGGCCTTATTGGGCCATACAGGAAAGAGAGAGGGGCTTCCTAGGGCAAGCTGCGCGCCCCCAAGGCCTAGTCCGAATTGGACTAAGGGGAGGGGCCGCACCCCCTCCTTCCTTCCCTTCTCTCTTCCCTTTCCTTCTCTCCTACTCCTACTACATGGAAGGGCTCCTACTTCTACTAGGAAAGGGGGAATCCTACTCCCGGTGGGAGTAGGACTCCCCTAGGGCGCGCCATAGAGAGGGCCGGCCCTCCCCCTCCTCCACTCCTTTATATACGGGGGCAGGGGGCACCCCATAGACACACAAGTTGATCTACGGATCGTGCCTTAGCCGTGTGCGGTGCCCCCCTCCACCATATTCCACCTCGGTCGTATCGTCGCGGAGTTTAGGCAAAGCCCTGCACCATTAGAACATCATCATCGTCACCACACCGTCGTGCTGACGGAACTCATCCCCGACACCCTGCTGGATCGGAGTCCGGGGAATGTCATCGAGCTGAATGTGTGCAGAACACGGAGGTGCCGTACGTTCGGTGCTTGGATCGGTCGGATTGTGAAGACGTACGACTACATCAACCGCGTTGTCATAACGCTTCTGCTTTCGGTCTACGAGGGTACGTGGACACACTCTCCCCTCTCGTTGCTATGCATCACCATGATCTTGTGTGTGCGTAGGAAATTTTTTAAAATTACTACGTTCCCCAACATTTGCATCGGAGCCTAGGTTTTATGCGTTGATGTTATATGCACGAGTAGAACACAATTGAGTTGTGGGCGATACAAGTCATAATGCTTACCAACATGTCATACTTTGGTTCGGCGGTATTGTTGGATGAAGCGGCCCGGACCGACATTACGCGTACGCTTACGCGAGACTGGTTCTACCAACGTGCTTTGCACACAAGTGGCTGGCGGCTGTCAGTTTCTCCAACTTTAGTTGAACCGAGTGTGGCTACGCCCGGTCCTTGCGAAGGTTAAAACAGCACTAACTTGATGAACTATCGTTGTGGTTTTGATGCGTAGGTAAGAATGGTTCTTGCTCAGCCCGTAGCAGCCACGTAAAACTTGCAACAACAAAGTAGAGGACGTCTAACTTGTTTTTGCAGGGCATGTTGTGATGTGATATGGTCAAGATGTGATGCTATATTTTATTGTATGAGATGATCATGTTTTGTAACCGAGTTATCGGCAACTGGCAGGAGCCATATGGTTGTCGCTTTATTGTATGAATTGCAAACACCCTGTAATTGCTTTACTTTATCACTAAGCAGTAGCGATAGTCGTAGAAGCAATAGTTGGCGAGACGACAACGATGCTACGATGGAGATCAAGGTGTCGCACCGGTGACGATGGTGATCATGACGGTGCTTCAAAGATGGAGATCACAAGCACAAGATGATGATGGCCATATCATATCACTTATATTGATTGCATGTGATGTTTATCCTTTATGCATCTTATCTTGCTTTGATTGACGGTAGCATTTTAAGATGATCTCTCACTAAAATTATCAAGAAGTGTTCTCCCTGAGTATGCACCGTTGCCAAAGTTCGTCGTGCCCAGACACCACGTGATGCTCGGGTGTGATAAGCTCAACGTCCATCTACAACGGGTGCAAGCTAGTTTTGCACACGCGGAATACTCAGGTTAAACTTGACGAGCCTAGCATATGCAGATATGGCCTCGGAACACGGAGACCGAAAGGTCGAGCGTGAATCATATAGTAGATATGATCAACATAGTGATGTTCACCATTGAAAACTACTCCATCTCACGTGATGATCGGTTATGGTTTAGTTGATTTGGATCACGTGATCACTTAGATGACTAGAGAGATGTCTGTCTAAGTGGGAGTTCTTAAGTAATATGATTAATTGAACTTAAATTTATCATGAACTTAGTCCTGGTAGTATTTTGCAAATTATGTTGTAGATCAATAGCTCACGTTGTTTCTTTCATATGTTTATTTTGATATGTTCCTAGAGAAAACTATGTTGAAAGATGTTAGTAGCAATGATGCGGATTGGATCTGTGATCTGAGGTTTATCCTCATTGCTGCGCAGAAGAATTATGTCCTTGATGCACCGCTAGGTGACAAACCTATTGCAGGAGCTGATGCAGACGTTATGAACGTTTGGCTAGCTCAATATGATGACTACTTGATAGTTTAGTACACCATGCTTAACAGCTTAGGATCAGGACTTCAAAGACGTTTTGAACGTCATGGACCATATGAGATGTTCCAGGTATTGAAGTTAATATTTCAAGTAAATACCCGAGTTAAGAGATATGAAGTCTCCAACAAGTTCTATAGCTAAAAGATGGAGGAGAATCGCTCAACTAGTGAGCATGTGCTCAGATTGTCTGGGTACTTCAATCGCTTGAATCAAGTGGGAGTTAATATTCCAGATAAGATAGTGATTGACAGAATTCTCTAGTCACCATCACTAAGTTACTAGAACTTCGTGATGAACTATAGTATGCAAGGGATGACGAAAACGATTCCCGAGATCTTCGTGATGTTTAAATCAACGAAGGTAGAAATCAAGAAAGAGCATCAAGTGTTGATGATTGACAAGACCACTAGTTTCAAGAGAAGGGCAAAGGGAAAGAAAGGGAACTTCAAGTAGAATGGCAAGCAAGTTGTCACTCCCATGAAGAAGACCAAAGCTGGACCAAAGCCTGAAACTGAGTGCTTACACTGCAAAGGAAATGGTCACTGGAAGCGAAAATGCCCTAAATATTTGGTGGATAAGAAGGATGGCAAAGTGAACAAGGGTATATTTGATATACAGGTTATTGATGTGTGCCTTACTAGTGTTTATAGTAGACCCTGAGTATTTGATACTTGTTGGGTTGCTAAGATTAGTAACTCAAAACAGGAGTTACATAATAAACAGAGACTAGTTGAGGGGAAGTGACGATGAGTGTTGGAAGTAGTTCCAAGATTGATATGATCATCATCACACACTCCCTATACTTTCGGGATTAGTGTTAAACCTAAATAAATGTTATTTAGCATTTGCGTTGAGCATGAATATGATTTGATCATGTTTATTGTGATACGGTTATTCATTTGAAGTTAAAGAATAATTGTTATTCTGTTTACATGAATAAGACCTTCGATAGTTATACACCCAATGAAAATAGTTTGTTGGATCTTGATCGTAGTGATACACATATTCATAATATTGATGCCAAAGGATGCAAAGTTAATAATGATAGTGCAACTTATTTGTGACACTGCCGTTTAGGTCATATCGGTGTAAAGCGCATGAAGAAACTCCATAAAGATGGATTTTTGGAATCACTTGGTTATGAATCATTTGATGCTTGCGAACCGTGCCTTTTGGGCAAGATGACTAAAACTCCGTTCTCCGGAACAATGGAACAAGCTACTGACTTATTGGAAATAATACATACCGATGTATGCGATCCAGTGAGTGTTGATGCTCGAGGCAAGTATCGTTATTTTCTAACCTTCACAAGATGATTTGAGCAGATATGGGTATATCTACTTGATGAAACATAAATCTGAAATAGTTGAAAGGTTCAAAGAATTTCAAAGTGAAGTGGAAAAATCATCGTAACAAGAAAATAAAGTTTCTGCAATCTGATCGCGGAGACAAATATTTGAGTTACGAGTTTGGTCTTCAATTAAAACAATGTGGAATAGTTTCACAACTCACGCCACCTAGAACACCACAACGTTATGGTGTGTCCGAACGTCGTAACCGCACTTCATTGGATATGGTGCGATCTATGATGTCTCTTACTCATTTACCACTATTGTTTTGGGGTTATGCATTAGAGACAACTGCATTCACGTTAAAAGGGCACCATCTAAATCCGTTGAGACGACACCATATAAACTGTGGTTTAGCAAGAAACCCAAGTTGTCATTTCTTGAAGTTTGGGGCTGCGATGCTTATGTGAAAAAGTTTCATCCTGATAAGCTCAAACCCAAATTGGAGAAGTGCATCTTCATAGAATACCCAAAGGAAACTATTGGGTACACCTTCTATCATAGATCCGAAGGCAAGATATTCGTTGCTAAAAATGGATCCTTTCTAGAGAAGGAGTTTCTCTCGAAAGAAGTGAGTGGGAGGAAAGTAGAACTTGATGAGGTAATTGTACCTTCTCCCAAATTGGAAAGTTGTTCATCACTGAAATCAGTTCTAGTGATTTCTACACCAATTAGTGAGGAAGCTAATGATGATGATCATGAAACTTCAGATCAAGTTACTACAAAACCTCGTAGGTCTTCCAGAGTACGATTCGCACCAGAGTGGTACGGTAATCCTGTTCTGAAAGTCATGTTACTAGACCATGATAAACCTACGAACTATGAGGAAGCGATGATGAGCCCAGATTCCGCGAAATGGCTGGAGGCCATGAAATCTGAGATAGGATTCATGTATGAGAACAAAGTGTGGACTTTGGTGGACTTGCCCAATGATCGGCAAGCCATAGAAAATAAATGGATCTTCAAGAGGAAGACGGACGTTGATAGTAGTGTTACTATCTTCAAAGCTCGACTTGTCGCAAAAAGGTTTTTGACAAAGTTCAAGGTGTTAACTACAATGAGATTTTCTGAACTGTAGCGATGCTTAAGTCAGTCCGAATCATGTTAGCAATTGCCACAATTTATGAAATCTGGCAAATGGATGTCAAAACTGCATTCCTTAATGGTTTTCTTAAAGAAGAGTTGTATATGATGCAACCAGAAGGTTTTGTCAATCCTAAAGATGCTAACAAAATGTGCAAGCTCTAGCAATCCATCTATGGACTGGTGCAAGCATCTCGGAGTTGGAATATATGCTTTGATAAGTTGATCAAAGCATATAGTTTTATACAGACTTGTGTTGAAGCCTGTATTTACAAGAAAGTGAGTGGGAGCGCTACAACATTTCTGATAAGTATATGTGAATGACATATTGTTAATCAGAAATAATGTAGAATTATTCTGCAAAGCATAAAGGAGTGTTTGAAAGGAGTTTTTTCAAAGAAAGACCTCGGCAAAGCTACTTACATATTGAGCATCAAGATCTATTGAGATAGATCAAGACGCTTGATAAGATTTTTCAATGAGTACATACCTTGACAAGATTTTGAAGTAGTTCAAAATGGAACAGTCAAAGAAAGAAGTTCTTGCCTGTGTTGCATAAGTGTGAAGTTGACTAAGACTCAAAACCCGACTATGGCAGAAAATAGAAAGAGAATGAAATGTCATTCCCTATGCCTCAGTCATAGGTTCTATAAAGTATGCCATGCTGTGTACCAGACCTATTGTATACCTTCCTCTGAGTTTTGCAAAGGAATACAATTTTGATCAAAGAGTAGATCACTGGACAACGGTCAAGAATATCCTTAGTGAGGACTAAGGAGATGTTTCTCGATTATGGAGGTGATAAAAGAGTTCGTCGTAAAGAGTTACATCGATGCAAACTTTTACACCGATCCAGATGACTCTAAGTCTCAATCTGGATACATATTGAAAGTGGGAGCAAGTAGCTAGAGTAGCCCCGAGCAGAGCATTGTAGACATAGAATATTTGCAAAATACATACGGCTCTGAATGTGACAGACCCGTTGACTAAATTTCTCTCACGAACAAAACATGATCATACCTTTGTACTCTTTGGGTGTTAATCACATAGTGATGTGAGCTAGATTATTGACTCTAATAAACCCTTCGAGTGTTGATCACATGACGATATGAACTATGGGTATTAATCACATACAGATGTGAATATTGGTGTTAAATCACATGGCGATGTGAACTAGATTATTGACTCTAGTGCAAGTGGGAGACTGAAGGAAATATGCCCTAGAGGCAATAATAAAGTTATTATTTATTTCCTTATATCATGATAAATGTTTATTATTCATGCTAGAATTGTATTAACCGGAAACATAATACATGTGTGAATACATAGACAAACATAGTGTCACTAGTATGCCTCTACTTGACTAGCTCGTTAATCAAAGATGGTTAAGTTTCCTAATCATAGACATGAGTTGTCATTTGATTAACGGGATCACATCATTAGAAGAATGATGTGATTGACTTGACCCATTCTGTTAGCCTATCACTTGATCGTTTAGTATGTCGCTATTGCTTTCTTCATGACTTATACAAAGTTCCTACAACTATGAGATTATGCAACTCCCGTTTACCGGAGGAACACTTTGTGCGCTACCAAACGTCACAATGTAACTGGGTGATTATAAAGGTGCTCTACAGGTGTCTCCAAAGGTACATGTTGGGTTGGCGTATTTCGAGATTAGGTTTTGTCACTCCGATTGTCGGAGAGGTATCTCTAGGCCCTCTCGGTAATACACATCACTTAAGCCTTGCAAGCATTGTAACTAATGAGTTAGTGACGGGATGATGTATTACGGAACGAGTAAAGAGACTTTACGGTAACGAGATTGAAATATGTATTGGATACCGACGATTGAATCTCGGGCAAGTAATATACCGATGACAAAGGGAACAACGTATGTTGTTATGCGGTTTGACCGATAAAGATCTTCATAGAATATGTAGGAGCCAATATGAACATCCAGGTTCCACTATTGGTAATTGACCGGAAACAGTTCTCGGTCATGTCTACATAGTTCTCGAACCCGTAGGGTCTGCATGCTTAACATTACGATGAGAGTTTTATTATGAGTTTATAAGTTTTGATGTACCGAAGGAGTTTGGAGTCCCGGATGAGATCGGGGACATGATGAGGAGTCTCTAAATGGTCAAGACATAAAGATCGATATATTGGACGACTATATTCGGACGTCGGAAAGGTTCCGAGTGATTCGGGTATTTTTCGGAGTACCGGAGAGTTACGGGAATTCGCCGGGAGAAGTATTGGGCCTTATTGGGCCATACGGGAAAGAGAGAGGGGCTGCCTAGGGCAAGTTGCATGCCCCCCCAAGGCGTAGTCCGAATTGGACTGAGGGGAGGGGCCGCACCCCCTCTTTCCTTCCCTTCTCTCTTCCCTTTTCTTCTCTCCTAGTCCTACTACATGGAAGGGCTCCTAGTTCTACTAGGAAAGGGGGAATCCTACTCCCGGTGGGAGTAGGACTCCCCTAGGGCACGCCATAGAGAGGGTCGGCCCTCCCCCTCCTCCACTCCTTTATATACGGGGGCAGGGGGCACCCCATAGACACACAAGTTGATCTACGGATCGTTCCTTAGCCGTGTGCGGTGCCCCCCTCCACCATATTCTACCTCGGTCATATCGTCGCGGAGTTTAGGCCAAGCCCTGCGCCGGTAGAATATCATCATCGTCACCACACCGTCGTGCCGACAGAACTCATCCCCGACACCCTGCTGGATCAGAGTCCGGGGAACGTCATCGAGCTGAACGTTTGCAGAACACGGAGGTGTCGTACGTTCGGTGCTTGGATCGGTCGGATCGTGAAGACGTATGACTACATCAACAGCGTTGTCATAACGCTTCCGCTTTCGGTCTACGAGGGTACGTGGACACACTCTCCCCTCTCGTTGCTATGCATCACCATGATCTTGTGTGTGCGTAGGAAAATTTTTGAAATTACTACGTTCCCCAACAGCTCGTATCTCCCGGCTAGGCTGGCGCCCGCGGCAAAGAAGTCGAAGGGAGCTCCTGAGGTTCCATCCGTGGCAGCGCCTCTTCCCGTGAAAGAAGGTGACCGTGACGCACGGGCCTCTCCTGCCCGGGCATCCTCGCGAGGTCTGGCTGAGCCGGCTGGGGCGAGCTCAGCCCCCATGGCCCAAGCGACTCCCGAGGTGCCCTTGCCCGATGCCGCCACCACAGCCGTCGTGGCGCAGCAGGCTCCACCTCAGGATACCATGATGACGCTGCCATCTTCTCCTCCTACTCCACCGACTGCTGCTTCCCCAACCACTATTCTGGATCACCCTATTGCCGAACTGGACCGTCTGCGGCAGGATCTTCTAGACGCCGACCCTCGTTTAGTGGCCGGGTGCTTGGAGCTAGCTTCTGGCTGGATTCGCTCCGATGCTTCAATTCGGGCGGCGCTGGTCCAGGCCTCGACGGACTGCGACGAGGAGAAGCAGGCCGTCCTTGGGGCGAAGGCTGCCCGCGACGACGCCTTGGGGGAGGTGGCTAACGTCCGAGGTCACTGCGAGGCGCTGGAGAGCAAGCTGAAGGGCCTGCAAGACCAGCTCGCCGAGGAGGCCCGCCTTCGCCAAGAGCAGGAGGAAAGCATGAAGGCTCGCGAGGCTCAGCTCAAGACCGGGACGCCAAGCTCAAGAAGCACCGTGACCGCCTAGGCACGCTGGAGCAAGAGCTGGAGGCGAGGAAGGTTGAGCTGGACGGCAAGGCATGGGTTCTCGTCGACGATCACGTGGCCTTTGCGGAGACGGAGGAGAAGGCTCGCGCTTCACTGAAGACGCTTTATGAGAGCGGCCTGGAGAGCCCGTTGGCCGGCGAGGAGGACGGCCCCGGCAAGCTACTTCCCTTACTGGTTCGTGCTCTTGAAGATGTCACCCTTGGCCCTACGGCTGAGGCCGAGGCACGCCTCTTGTCTTCTGCAGCGCTGACGCGGGTCTTCACCCACATCTATCTTCGCGACCCCAACGTCGACCTCGACAGCCTGCTGGAGCCAGCGAGCAGCGAGCTTGCCGCTGCCGCTACTGAGGTCGTGAAGGGTCGTGCGGAGGCTCTGCTGGGGAAGTTCCGGGCCTTCAGCCCCAAGCCGAAGCAGAGCGCTGCTAGCCCTGCTGCTCCACAAGGCGAACCCGCTCCGTGCAGCTCACCGCCGGCAAGTGACTCCGTCGTGGCTCCCGTCCTGCTTTTAATTCCTGCACACATACCATGCCTCGGGGAGGCGTTAAAACTTGCTGTGATAACAGTATGGACTGTAATATTTGCTTTTGAATTCCCTGAAATTTGCGCTATTCCTTCCTACTTGCTTATGTTCTACAACGGCGGAGCCCGGCCCCGCGCATACCTCAGCCGCCGTTAGCCCCGACCGGAAACCAGGACGGGACCAAGGGGTGAGGGGCTACGTGACAAGTTAGGCTCCTGAGTCACGATGCTCAGGAGTCCCCCTTGGCGCTCGAACAGCAAGTAGGGAGGTGAGATGTGGGGGTGACTCCTTAGGGAGGTGAGATGCGGGTGGATCTACCGTTCTACGTCTGTAGAGCCCGGCCCCGCGCATACCTCAACCGTCGTTAGCCTTTCGGAACTAAGGAGTGATGGGCTACGTGACCAGTTAGGCTCCTGAGTCGCGATGCTTAGGAGTCCCCCTTGACGCACAAATGGCCTTCATACCTTGGCTCCGCTCGGGGAGGGACGTGCGACGAACCAGGCCCGGGGGGCCTAGCTGGGTCGGGTGCGTCTGGGCGTGACCTAGGCGCAGCCCCCGTGCCCAGCTCCCTCGCGCGGCACTCCCAAGGGGAGGCGTTGTGATGAGGCTAGACACTGAGCTCTGGGCTCCCTGAGGTTGATGCGGCCCGGGGGCCACCCTCAGTTGTTTATCACCAGCGCGGAGCATAGCGCTTCCATATGTGTGCGAGCATAGCCGCTCCTCGGCAGTGTCGTCAGCCAGCGCGGAGCATGGTGCTTCCACTGGTGCGTGGGAGGGGGCTCCCCTCCGGGAGGAGCCCCCGAGGCGTGTACATCCCTGCACTGACACGTGGCTGGCACGGTAGGGCTTGACGAGGTGTATCTGGGCACCCGTGAGCCAGCGCGGGACTCACGGGGCCCTACCTCAAGGCGGGTTGCGCTTGGCTCTGGGCCTTATCTTGGAGTGTGTTCTTGCAAATTTGGCTAGATGCCGGTGCTCTACGTCCTCGGGTCCCGGCCCTCGAGCTGCTCTCAGCCGTCACTGGAATGCCAGGTCGGGATGCCGTGGACAAGACCAGAGGGTGAGGGATGGAGAGCCGGTAGGAGCCCTGAGTCGCGATGCTCAGGTACCCCCCCTTTAACGCACAAGCTGGGTTAGATGTTGAAACTCTACATCCTCGGGTCCCGGCCCTCGAGCTGGTCTCAGCCGTTGCTGGTATGCCAGGTCACGATGCCGTGGACAAGACCAGAGGGTGAGTGCTGGAGATCCGGTAGGAGCCCTGAGTCACGATGCTCAGGTACCCCCCCTTTAACGTGCAAGCTTCCGACATCCAGGAAGAAAAGGTGCCACGGACAGGCACCAAATAACAACCATGATGGGTCGAAAGCATGGCCCTAAGATAAACGCAAGAAGGGTACACGCCGCTGGGTTAGACCCGAGCGACTTGGGGATGATGCAGCCCGAGGGGCGCCCCCAATAAAGTAAGCTAAGAACATGAAATAAAAAGGGATACACGCCACAGGGACGGACCCACGCGGCCTAGGAATAATGCGGCCCTGAGGGCGCTCCCAGCTGGAAATGAAACTTGAAAGATGTCACCTGATGAAGTTGGGGACGAAGGGGTGTTGGTGTAGTAGACTCGGTGGGCTGAGGGAGCCGATCCTCACGAGCCCCCAGGCCCAGGGGCCTCGGGAGGCTCCGGAGGTGCTGGTGGCCCCTCGCGGACCATCTCCATCTTCACCAGGGCTGCGGAACGCCTGACCTCTTGAGCCTCCAGGATGGCCCTCATGAGGCGCTGGTACGCGGCAGCCGCGTTCAGCAAGCCATAAGGCATGCGAACATGCTGTGGGGCGGACCCTCGCAGCGTCCCACTTGTGAGGGCCAGAGGCGCTCCTGAGATGCGGCTTGGTTGAGCCCTGGTATGTCGATGTAGACGGGCAGCCCACCATCCTCGCCTGGATGGGGGGCCACAGCGGGTAAGCGGCGGCTGCCTCTCATGACTCTTGACTCCTGTAGCCCCTGAATGGCCTTGCTGACGAACTCCTGAGGGTTTGGCCCTCCTTGCCTTGCTCCTTCTTGAGGGAATCGTGCTTCGAAACACGCCTCCACGTGGTGCCCAAGCGCCTCCCTCGTGACCTTGGCGAGGTCGGCTGCCCTTCAGGGGAGAGCCCCCGAGCCCTGCCCGAGGAGGGCGCCGGGTGCACTTCCCTATGTGATGGAAGGAGGTTCCCCGTGAGCAGGCGCGGGCCCTGAGGGGACTGCCTCCCGAGGGGCCGGGCCGGACAATGTCTTCTTCTTCTTGGGGTTGGCCTCGGGAGCCTCCTGCTTCCGCGATCCGGGTCTTCCAGCGCACTACACCACGACACTCAAAGCAGCATCAAACAATCTGTCGGTATAGGTCACCTAAGGCGACAGATTTAGTGTCGGTAAAGACTTTTACCGATAGAAATGAGCTGTCGCCTATAGTCCTGCCGGGAAAGGCCTTTGCCGACAGATAAATCTATGCCGACACACATTATGACGACGCTGATGAGATCTATACCGACAGACATTTCTACACCGACAGACGCTACAACACCGACAGATCATCTGACAATGTGCTATCCCGACAGATATATCGATGCCCATTGTTATGCCGACAGTTAAGCTGTTAGTGTGATATGCCGACAGAAAGTGCAACGCCCAATACTTCTTCCGACACGTTTGCTGTCAGGGTTGTACATTTTAGTACAAATGCAAATACACCATATTTTTACATTAAATCACATTCATAATATTTCATTCATGTTAAGTACGCAATGCATATACAAACAATTGCACTCGGATTCATCACAAAATGTCATTCATCCATACCATACATTCATTCATGATATATAAAGATTCATTTGTTTTCTTCGCTCAAGTTAGCTACAACCATCAAGGAAATACATAAGTTGACATAAAAGACAAGTTGCGACATTTGATGGCTAAGACCGTAAGAGACCAACTAATTGATCACTTGACTACTACAAAATATTATGGAAGAGACCAAGTCTTCGATCACCAAGCCAACATCAACCTCCGTATGAACAAATGTGTCAACCATGCTATTTTCTGCCATTTGTCCCTGCAAAAGAATTTACTGCCTTGTTGGATAAAGCACCACATAGTCATAAAATGAAAACCTTTACACACTCTACACAGCAATAAATCCATCAGGGCATGTCACCTTTGAAGAAACCAATGGAGCTCTACCACCAGGTATAATAACAGTAGGAAGATAACTAATGTCTGAAGCAGTAAGGGACATACTTGGTCAAGCTTGATGTAAAGTATCCAGTAGTTTCTGCATAAGGCAAAACAAATCTGGATGTAAACTGAAACATATGCCAGCATATAAAACATTAAAATGACAAATTAGTTTGTGATGTAAATAATTAGCATAGTATCCGAAATATATACCAGGATATATTAGCAATGCAAATAATATAGTTGTCAGACTTACCAACAGCCAGTAGTTTAAGTATGGTAATAATACAATGTCATTCCTGACATGACTGATGACCCTATTTTGGATGGTTAAATATGTAATTAGCAAGCAAGCATGAAAGGAACAGGGAAAGTATAAATGCATTGTTTATTTTGCTATATCATGTATGAATAGAGATACTAATTTTTGGACAGCAAGCTTGTGGTGATCGCTGCTCTCAAACTGCTCAGTAAAAAACAACAAATAAATACTCTTTGGAAAGCTTAAGATGTACACTACAACTTCTATTTGGAGACTAACTCGAAATTCAACATGTACCAAACTGATATTTAACCCAAATCTTACTACACCGTAACTATTACGAGGTGACTGAACTGATATCTGAAACTGCAATCAACGCTGGAGATGTTGTATCCTATCCACCCACTATGGCCACAATGTAGTAGTGGCCTAAACAAACTGGTACTGGTGTACTTCTGTTCTTAGTGTAACTGGAGAATCCCCTACAAATTTAACCATGGCTACCTTAGCGAAAGGTCAGGCCATCTGCAAATTAGTGGCTGACAAGTGGGACGTCGTACCTTTTCTATTGTCTTGTTTTTTTAACTACCGCCACTGCCTTGCTGGATGGCTGCAAGGCAGCTGATGCACATGTCGTTGGGGTGGCATGTGACTCACGTTGTGTGTACTTCATGTGCACATGCCAGCTCACGCCAGATATTTCGACTGGACTGAGGTGAACACAAAATGTTCCAGGTGTAACAATCTCTACTCCTAATGGAGCAGTTGGTAGTCTCGCTTCCAGGTTTTTTTTCGTCCCACCACTTTCGTCCGGTTTTTTTTGTAGGTTAACCGTCGTAGATTTTTTTCGATACTGGTTTCCTATTCACCGGTTTATTTACCCCTCAGCTCTTTCCTTGCAAATCAGCACTTTACAAGTGTGCACGCAATCACGGATCTAAATTTACTAACTTATCCAAATCAACCGATACCTTCCATTATTGCAAATTTCTTTATGAAACAAATAATAGATTTTAAGGAAACAAATAATAGATTTTAAGGAAACAAATAAAAGATTTTAATGACGCATCATACTTTACTAACAATCACTAAAAATCAAATCTAAATTAATTAACCTTACCTTAAATCACTCAATCACTTTAATTAGAAAATATTTTCTTTCCTAACTGCACCCCGCTTAGTGTGCACATAACAATCCAAAGTAATTAGAGTCACATGATTGAATCCATTTATTTAGAGCGACATGATTGAATTCATTTATTAACAATAATCCTCACCAAAAGTGTGTTTAGCAATTTTAGAGGGCGGACCAAAACTCTGCCATCCGCTCGCCCGTGTTTGTTTAGGTACAGGAAAAAATGGCATAATATATGGAAACAACACGACCGGGGCAGCAGCGCAATCTTCGGGGATAGGGGATCGAAGGAGAAGGATTGGCCTGGCAGCATGATCGGGGTGCTTCCCCGCGGCCGCGGCCGTCCTCGCGATGCCACCTACCCGAAATCAACACTGCTCCCTGCCGTCAGCCGAGGCGACGCCGCCTGCCCTCCTACCCACGGTCCGCTGCCGTGTGCGGCTACGGCGGGAGGAGTAGCAATGGGGCCGAGGTCCTTCATGCATTCCGGGATGGAGGCCATGATTTCGTCGAGGTCGTTGCTGCCTCCTACACTCAGGGTGTGTCGCCGAGATTGAGGCGAGCATGAGGAGCTGTGGCCACCGCCATGATCACCCCATCGCAGGGGATGGAGCACGCCGTCGGCCTACAGCTTGTGGAGATCACTGTTGCTCTTCAGGTCGCGTGGTGACCAGATCTTGCCGATGTGTCCCTCCCCGACGACCTCCTCTTCGCCCGGTTGGCCGGCATGGATCTCGCCATTGCTGCCCTCAACTTCTCTGCCTCGAGCTCGACGGTCAGCCACCATGGATCCCCCAGCTGGAGGGTCATGTGAACCAGCCGTCCTCCCATGCTGCAGTGGCGAGAAGGTGACATGGCTCTCCGTACACGAAGAGTGGAGTTCAGTCAACTACTTATATACTTGGCCTCTACTGCTGATCCATGTACATGGAGAAGAACAGACAACCGCTCATTCATGCTTCGTTCCACTCCTTTGCGCTACATTATTGGAGGTGACATTTTCCTATCTCTCTATGTTGTAACAAGCCTGCTGCCTGCATAGTTAATGGATATTTTATTTAAATTTATCGCTGCTTAGTGCTTTGTTGCAATTGTTCACCCAAGATTCTTATATATAATCTGAGCGTATGTAGGCATACTTAGCTTTGCTATTCCATTTTTTTTTGGTGCATAGAAATAAGAGTATTGTCCAGGTTAGGTATTCAATTGAGTATGGTATTTGGATTGCTATTAGAATGTCTTTTCTATGCATGTGATTTCTCACATTTGGTTATAATATTTGTGAAGACGTGCATTGCACGTGCACTTGGAAGCGGGCCCGTGGCCCGCGCTGGACGGCGCCGACGCCGACCCGAGCCACCTCGTCCGCGTATTCTTGGAGCTGTGGCTGATCGATTTACATGAAATTAATTCCCTCAGTTCTGGTGGCAAATATAATACACATAATCCATATTGTTATGCACTAGCGTGTACGTGTGAAATAGATGGATTATGGTCTCGTACCCAATAAGATGGATATGTGTGTGTGTTAGAGAGAGAGGGAGAGGGGGATAGAGAGTGAGGAATAGGGAGGGAGAGTGTGTGTCTGTGTGTATGTGAGGATTTGATGGTAAAAAAGGTCGCCAATGTCGTAATATTAAACTCTTAAAGTTAATGTGACCCCGTTGTAACGCACGGGCATTCTTCTAGTTTATTAAAGCAACGAGAATTAGTATGTTTTTGCTTCACGGACGGATGTGTACGCGTCCGCTGGCATCCCTACACAGAGATGACACTTTGCCGTCAATCCAAGTCAATGGCTTGTTTGTCGTTGTGTCATGGCACTGTTTTGCCTCGGTCCCACAATGTAACACGGACCAATGCATGACTCATATTGGATGTCTCCCACTACCAAAAAAACAGAGAGAGGGCGTCGGGATGGACCACATTGGTGGCGCACGATTTCAACTTATTTTTCTAGATTTTTATGTATTTTTTTCAGCATAATATTCTTGGTTTTTTGGCTGTTTCTCTTCTCTTTTCTCCTTAATTTTCTTTCTCTGGCCTCCCTTGATTATTTATGGTTTTTGTTTTTTAATTCATTCAAATTTTTTAGATTTACGGAGATTTTCCAAAATACATGAACTGTGGCTGTTTAATTTTTAAGTGCGCAATAAAAATATTTATGAATTTAGTAAAAGGGAAAAAGAAAAGCAAAAATAAAGATAAAACAGAAAACAGAAAAAAATTATCAAAATTAAAACCATGCACATGTGGCTAACGTCAAAAATTGCTCGAATGTACGAAAAGGCGCATGAATGCTTCGTATGTGTGATTAGGCTATTATATTCCGTCTTAAACGGAGAATAGAATCTGCCTTGCATACACATAGATGGTTCCACCCCGCTACCACAAACAGTGCATAATCCAAGCGAACCTAAAATCCTACGTGAAGAATGTGTCTATAGCCAGGCGCGGCGGAGTGACATAAACAGGATGTGGTCTAGCTGAAACAACAAAACTTTTAAACTGTCCAAATGTCTTATTTAGTTAACTAGGAAATTTTCAAGTTGTTAACCCTGAGCATTTTCCTGTCAGCAAGTTCAGTAGCTCAACTGAACAGTTATGTTGCAATTGAAAATATTTGCATATATAGAAGCTCCCTTCATACCACCGAACATATAAGATGTACTCCCTCAGTTCCTAAATGTAAGTCTTTTTAGAGATTTCAAATGGACTATCACATATAGATGTATATAGACATACTTTAGAGTGTAGATTCACTCATTTTACTTCGTATGTGATCACTAGTTAAAATATCTAGAAAGACTTATATTTAGGAACGGAGGGAGTAGTAGATTAGAAACAACTTACCTTATCTTTGCGGCTAGATCTTTATCTGTGCTAGCTCGAAAAAACATGGCACAAAGGATATTCCAAAAGAATGTGGGGCGGGGAAATAAATTTCTGCTTTTTCCTCAGGCGACTACACAGGGTAGTTCTGCTAGCATTAGTTCCATACTTCCATGATAGTTGTTCCAGAAGTGCACAATGATGCTTTACTAGCCTGAAAAGAAACAACACTTTCTTAGTTCACTCACATAGTACTGAGTGCAGAATCAAATTGGCAGCAGGCGTGCAACATCAATATCAACGTGCCATGTAAACTATTAGCATAAGCAGAATTTAGCTGCTATAGAGGTTTCACATATTAAAATTTAATCAAGTTGTATAAATTTCACATTTGACTCTGTTGGTTAGTACACTTTGCTACTCATGAGAAGGAAGCTAGCCTGAACTAAAACCAGTAGCATGTGTCTAGATAGGCACATCACCCATGGAAGAGCAAGTGGAATATAATGCATACCGCTGAATCCACAAAATACCCAGGCCAAGGCATGACGAACAAATGTACTAATTGTCATGCAGTCTTATAGAAACCATTCTCTGAAACAACACATGTTGCAGAACACATCCCAAATCAACAACAACAAAAACAACATTATAATAACATGATGGTAGTGGTACTAATCGAGAAGTAAGAGTTGCAACATAGCTAAGTGAATAAACAATGTAGACTGGACTAGAAGAATTACATAAACATATAATAAGATAGCATGTAATACCGGTTAGTAAAATATAAATACTTCAATCTGTCCTGAAATCAACTAAATACTTAATTTACCCTAATTACAAAATGAGAGATGGATGGTTAGCACTCTGAAATCTCCAATCTCAAATGAACTGACATGATCTTGTTCAGTTCATTGTTGAGCCAACAAGATTCATGGGCAATCACATTCATGGAGAAACGAGAAATAACCTATGAAGCAGGAAGGGGAGAGGGGAGCCATTGCCGGTGGTGGAAGTGGGATGGCGGGGCGGGGCGGAACCTCTAGATGCAGAGGGCTGGGTGGCTCCTTGGTTGCGGACGGCGTCATCCTCGATTGGATCGAACCATTAGGTCGCACTGCCGGTAGTCAGAGAAGCAGAGGCGTGAGCACATCGGCTTGAATCTTACCTATAGCGGCCTAGATATTGAGGAAGTACGGCAGGGCTGCTCGGCGGCGGTCAACTCTATGCTAGCGGTTGGCGGCGCGCTCCTCGGCGGCGGCCGACTCGACTCCTTGCTGCGGGCAGAGGAGGGGCTCCACTACTGCGGACGATGAGGCGGCACCTTGGGCTTGGACCATGGGGAAGCACCACATGGTAGAAGGTAGCATCGGGAGGCGCCGCCGGTGATGGGAGAGGAGGCGGCGCGAGCGAATCGGCAGGAAGGTCAGGGGCGGCGGCGGCAGCAGGTGACCTAGGTTTAGGAGGGAGTCTGGCGTGGGAGAAAGGGATAAGATGGGGTGGGGGATTGAGGGGACCGGGAGGCTTAGCAGTTTTGGAGCTCGCGCAACTTGTCCCGCGTGGCCCGAAATAAGTGGGTCAGGCCCAAACATACGCCGACACTCTTTCTATTGCAAAGCAACAGCGACGCATAATCTAACAGCAAAAAAACTTATACCGACACATAGTATGTCCGCAAACTGACCATCCATTGCCGACAGACAGATCATTGAAAGACTGGAACAACATTGACCATTAGTGTGTCGGTATTGTTACAAACAGATAAAGTGTCGTTAATGTACACTTATACCAACAGATGCATGTCGTCATTGTGGTGTCGTGGTGTAGTGGTGATGCGGCCTGAAATGCTCGCTCCAGGGAGCACACTGCGTCTCTCTCTTCGCAGGGCACCGTGATGACTCCACCACTTCCTGGCATCTTGAGGACGTTGTAGCCGTGGTGGGTTACGGCCATGAACTTGGCCAGCGCTGGGTACCCGAGGATGGCGTTGTACGGCAGACGAATGTGGGCGACGTCGAAGTCGATGAGCTCGGTGCGGTAGTTGTCGCGTGCCCCGAAGGTGACAGGGAGATGGACCTGCCCGATCGGGACCGTGGAGGCGTCGGTGACTCCGGAGAAAGGCTTGGTTGGCTGAAGATGATTGTAGGGCACTTGGAGATTGTTGAACGTTTCCACGGACAAGACGTTGAGCCCTGCCCTGCCGTCGATAAGGGTCCTGGTGACTAGCATGTTGCTGATGATTGGGGAACAAAGCATCGGGAGGACTCCGGCTGTGGCCGCGCACTTGAGCTGATCCGCTGAGCTGAACGTGATGGCGCATGCCGACCACCTGAGAGGGCGCGTGGCCTCGAGCTTGGGGAGGACTGCATTCACTTCGCGGGCGAACTGCTTGAAGATGCGCTGAGAGGCTGGGGCTTGAGCTCTGCCCAGGATGTAGGCGATTGCACGAGGTTCTTGGAAGCCCCCAGCCCCCTCGTCCTGATGACGGTCCTCATTTCTCCTTGGCCGCGGTGGCAGTGGAGGGAGGCCTGCGTTCCCTTGTGGGCAATCCTCGCGAGGCTGATCCCTCCAGCCTCCCACGCGAGGCGGGTCCTGCCAGCGATCCTCGCGAGGTTGGTCGCGCCACCCTTGGCGTGGGCCCCGGTCTTCCCAGCGTCCTGCGTTCCTTCCTCCTCCTCGGCCGTAGCCCCGGTGGCCGCGGTCGGGACGTCGGCCGACCCTTCCTTCACGCACGGCCCGAAGCTCTTGGCATTCATTGGTGTTGTGGGTGTGGAGGTCGTGGTACACGCAGTATCGACTGCCCTTGGAGGACTCGGACTGATCTCTGCCCCGCTTGGTGTCTGGCTCTGCCGCGAGCACGGCAGCCCCCTTGCGCTTCACGTCCTTGGCCTTGGGCTTCTTCTCTTCTGGGTCTGCGGCAGGCAGCTCGAGGAGGGAGAGGCGTCCTTCCTCAGCCCCGGCGCACTTGGTCGCCAAGTTGAATAGCTCCAAGGAGGTGCACAGGTCTTCATGCATCGCTAGCTCCTCCTTCATCTTGACGCCGCGCACGCCGTCGAAGAAGGCTGAGATGATGGCCTCCTCCGTTACCTTGGGGATCTTGAGGCGCGCATTGTTGAAGCGCTGGATGTACTTCTGCAGGGTTTCCCCTAGTTGCTGCTTGATACGGCGCATGTCGCTCACGGCGGGTGGCCGGTCGCGAGTACCTTGGAAGTTGGCGATGAAGCGGGTGCGCATCTCGTCCCAGGAGGAGATCGTGCCTGGAGCCAGATTCAGGAGCCAGGCGCGGGCCCCGTCCTTGAGCGCCATGGGAAACCAGTTCGCCATGACCTTCTCGTCTCTGTTGGCAGCCTCGATGCCCAGCTCGTAGAGCTGGAGGAACTCTGCAGGGTCAGCCTTACCGTCGTAGCGAGGAGGCAGGTCTGGCTTGAACTTGCCAGGCCACGCGACGCTGCGTAGCTCGGTGGTGAAGGCGCGGCAGCCCGCTGTGGCCACAGGAGGCCTTGGGTGATGAAGAGCTTGGTCCTGCGGGTCCCCATGCGCTGCAGCTCGGAGCAGCGGGGTCTTGACGTGCGGGAGCAGGGAGCGCTCGGGCAGCTTCTCGAGGGCGAGGGACTTCTTGGCAGGTCTGCTCTTGCCGCGCTGGCGCCTGACGGAGCGGGTTCCGCCCAGGGGCCGCGCGCCTTGGGGCCAGGGCGCCTTCTTGAGGGGGAGGCAGCTGAGGCGCCCCAGGAGCTTCATTGCCCACGCAGGGCGGGGCGCGGTGCAGCGAGAAGGACGGCGTGGGGGAGCCCCCAGCGGCGCGGACGAGCTCGGCGACTCGGTTGAGCCACTCTTCGTAGACGTCGTCGATTGGGCGGTAGTGCAGGAGCTCGTTTGCCGTGATGAGCGCAGCTCGAGCCTCCATGGCCGCGCAGGGAACGCTAGACGAAGAACCAGCGGGGGTGAGCGAGGGTGTAGTAGTGCGGCCGTCTCGCCTCATGGATGGATGCTCTGGAATGATGCTTGCTGCTCGTTCCCCGCCGGGCCGGTGGTGGCGTTGACGGCAGGTGACAGGGAACGACGGGGGCGCCCGCCGACGGGAGTCGTCTGGGTGACGCAGGAAGTGAGGGCGGCTCGGCGCTCGGCGCGAGCCCGACGAGCGTCAGACATGGATGCGATGGTCGGAGAAGAACAAGACGACGGAAGGCGAATTCCGGCGCATCCCTACCTGGCGCGCCAAATGTCAAATTTCGGGTTCCGGCAGACCCTTGAGGGTTGAACACTGGGGTGCGCGCGGAGATTTCGCCCTCTGCCTACCTGCTCCTCGCCGAATCACTAGGATCTAAACTATGAAAGAAGCAACACAAGAGGCACAGGGTTTATACTGGTTCAGGCCACCATTGTGGTGTAATACCCTACTCCAGTGTGTGGTGTGGTGGACTGCCTCTTGGGCCGATGATCAACAACACAAGGAAGAACAGCCTCGCGAGGGTGTGTTCTTGGCTGGTGCGATGAACTGCTAGGAGGAGTTCAATCTCTCGCTCTCTCTCTCTCTCTCAATTCTAGATGTATGCCAGGTACTCGATCCTTTTTTTACCCTGGGGGTGGCTAGTCCTATTTATAGGCAAAGGCCCTGGGCCTCTCCCCAAATATTGAGCGGGAAGGGCGCCAACAATTGGCCATTTTGAAGGGGAACAGTGGGTACACTTATCCTGACTAAAGTTGATCCTCGCCTGTCACAGGCTCTGGTGGTGACGCCTGCTTGGGCTCCACAATGACTTCCTCCCTGTCGTTGGGCTGGTCTTGGTCTTGTTGCACCGAAATGGATGCCTTTGCTTGATGCTCTCGCCTACGCTTGCTCCCTTTGCACCAAAGAGGAAAGGAGGACACTGCGCGGGCTGGCGCCCTTGGTCGTCATGGCTTGCGTCATGGGCACCTCGTGACGTACCCCGCCTTGAACTCTCCGCCTCCTCGTGAGCCAGCCTGATGAGGCCGTGCCTGAGGAAGCTCCTTGTTGTCTGCCCCGCGAGGCTTGGCCCCTCGCGAGGGTCTTGAGCTTGTGTTGATGAAGATGGGCCGCACTGGGCCCCCTTTGAGCCACGCTACAGGCCGCAGGCAGGCAAGTCTGGGGACCCCCATTCCCAGAACGCCGACATTCCACGACAAGAGTGGTATGTTAATCATGTTCTGGAAGTCATTTTACTAGACCATGATGATCCTACGAACTATGAGGAAGCGATGATGAGCCCAGATTCCGCAAAATGGCTTGAGGCCATGAAATCTGAGATGGGATCCATGTATGAGGACAAAGTGTGGACTTTGGTGGACTTGCCCGATGATCGGAAAACTATTAAGAATAAATGGATCTTCAAGAGGAAGACAAACGCCGATAGTAGTGTTACTATCTACAAAGCTTGACTTGTCGCAAAAGGTTTTCGACAAGTTCAAAGAGTTGACTACGATGATACTTTCTCACCCGTAGCGATGCTTAAGTCTGTCCGAATTATGTTAGCAATTGTTGCATTTTATGATTATGAAATTTGGCAAATGGATCTCAAAACTGCATTCCTGAATGGATTTCTGGAAGAAGAGTTGTATATGATGCAACCAGAAGGTTTTGTCGATCCAAAGGGTGCTAGCAAAGTGTGTAAGCTCCAGCGATCCATTTATTGACTGGTGCAGGCCTCTCAGAGTTGGAATAAATGCTTTGATAGTGTAATCAAAGCATATAGTTTTATACAGACTTTTGGAGAAGCCTGTATTTACAAGAAAGTGAGTGGGAGCTTTGTAGCATTTCTAATATTATATGTGGATGACATATTGTTGATTGGAAATGATATATAATTTCCGGATAACATAAAGGGATACTTGAATAAGAGTTTTTCACAGAAATACCTCGGTGAAGCTGCTTACATATTGGGCATCAAGATCTATAGAGATAGATCAAGACGCTTGATAAGATTTTTCAATGAGTAAATACCTTGACAAGTTTTTGAAAGAGTTCAAAATGGATCAGTCAAAGGAGTTCTTGTCTGTATTACAAGGTGTAAAGTTGAGTAAGACTCAAAGCCCGACCACGGCAGAAGATAGAAAGAGAATGAAAGTCATTCCCTATGCCACAGTCATAGGTTCTATAAAGAATGATGTGATGTGTACCAGACCTATTGTGTACCTTGCCATGAGTTTGGCAAGGGCGTACAATAGTGATCTAAGAGTATATCACTGGACAGCGGTCAAAATTATCCTTAGAGGACTAAGGAAATGTTTCTCGGTGATGGGGTGATAAAGAGTTCATCGTAAAGAGTTACGTCGATGCAAGCTTTTACATCGATCCAGATGACTCTAAGTCTCAATCTGGATACATATTGAAAGTGGGAGCAACTAGATAGAGTAGCTCTATGCAGAGCATTGTAGACATAGAATATTTGCAAAATACATACGGCTCTGAACGTGACAGACCCGTTGACTAAACTTCTCTCATAAGCAAAACATGATCACACCTTAGTACTCTTTGGGTGTTAATCACATTGCAATGTGAACTAGATTATTGACTCTAGTAAACCCTTTGGGTGTTAGTCACATGGCGATGTGAACTAATCACATAAAGATGTGAACTATTGGTGTGAACTAGATTATTGACTCTAGTGCAAGTGGGAGACTAAAGGAAATATGCCCTGGAGGTAATAATAAAGTTATTAGTCATTTCCTTATTTCATGGTAAATGTTTATTATTCATGCTAGAATTGTATTAACCGGAAACTTAGTACATGTGTGAATACATAGACAAAACAAAGTGTCCCTGGTATGCCTCTACTTGACTAGCTCGTTTATCAAAGACGGTTATGTTTCCTAACCATAGACATGTGTTGTCATTCAATGAACGGGATCACATCATTAGGAGAATGATGTGATGGACAAGACCCATTCGTTATCTTAGCATTATGATCATTACAGGTTCATTTTACTGCTTTCTTCATGACTTATACATGTTCCTCAAACTATGCGATTATGCAACTCCCGAATACCGGAGGAACACCTTGTGTGCTATCAAATGTCACAATGTAATCGGGTGATTATAAAGATGCTCTACAGGTGTCTCCGAAGGTGTTTGTTGGGTTGGCATAGATCGAGATTAGGATTTGTCACTCCGTGTATCGGAGAGGTTTCTCTGGGCCCTTTCGGTAATGCACATCACTATAAGCCTTGCAAGCAATGTGACTAATGAGTTAGTTGCAGGATGATGCATTACGGAACGAGTAAAGAGAGTTTCCAGTAATGAGATTGAACTAGGTATAATGATACCGACGATCGAATCTCGGGCAAGTAACATACCGATGACAAAGGAAACAACGTATGCTGTTATGCGGTTTGACCAATAAAGATCTTCGTACAATATGTAGGAGCCAATATGAGCATCCAGGTTCCGCTATTGGTTATTGACCGGAGATGTTTCTCGGTCATGTCTACATAGTTATTGAACCCGTAGGGTCCGCATGCTTAATGTTTGATGACCATATGTATTATGAGTTATGTGTTTTTGATGACCGAAGTTTGTTCGGAGTCCCGTATGAGATTACAGACATGACGAGGAGTCTCGAAATGGTCGAGACATAAAGATTTATATATTGGAAGGATATATTCGAACACCGGAAGAGTTCTGAAGTGTATCGGATATTTTTCGGAGTACCGGGAGGTTACCGGAACCCCCCGGAGAGTCTATGGGCCTTAATGGGCCATAGTGGGGATAGGAGGCAGCGGGCAAGTGGGGGGGCGCGCCCCCCTAGGCCCAAACCTAATTGGTTTAGGGTTTGGGGGGCCGGCCCCCCTATCCTTCTTCTCTCCTCCTCCTTCCTCCTTCTCTCCTCCTCCTTCCTCCTTCTCCTAATAGGAATAGGAAGGGGGAGGGGGCAAACCTACTTGTTGTAGCACTCCCCCCTTGGGCGCACTTCCTCTTGGCCGGCCTCCTCCTCCCTCCCTCCTTTATATACGTGGGGGAAGGGGGCACCCAAAGACACAATAGATGATAACCCACACGTATAGGGGATCGCAAGAGTTTTCGAGGGTAGAGTATTCAACCCAAATTTATTGATTCGACACAAGGGGAGCCAAAGAATATTCTCAAGTATTAGCAGCTGAGTTGTCAATTCAACCACACCTGGAAACTTAGTATCTGCAGCAAAGTGTTTAGTAGCAAAGTAATATAATAGTGGTGGTAATGTAACAAAAGTAAAGACAACAAAAGTAATGTTTTTGTTATTTTTGTAGTGATTGTAACAGTAGCAACGGAAAAGTAAATAAGCGAGAACCAGTATATGGAAAAGCTCGTAGGCACCGGATTGGTGATGGATAATTATGCCGGATGCGGTTCGTCATGTAACAGTCATAAGATAGGGTGACACAGAACTAGCTCCAATTCATCAATGTAATGTAGGCATGTATTCCGAATATAGTCATACGTGCTTATGGAAAAGAACTTGCATGACATCTTTTGTCCTACCCTCCCGTGGCAATGGGGTCCTATTGGAAACTAAGGGATATTAAGGCCTCCTTTTAATAGAGAACCGGAACAAAGCATTAGCACATAGTGAATACATGAACTCCTCAAACTATGGTCATCACCGGGAGTGGTCCCAATTATTGTCACTTTGGGGTTGCCGGATCATAACACATAGTAGGTGACTATAGACTTGCAAGATAGGATCAAGAACTCACATATATTCATGAAAACATAATAGGTTCAGATCTGAAATCATGGCACTCGGGCCCTAGTGACAAGCATTAAGCATAGCAAAGTCATAGCAACATCAATCTCAGAACATAGTGGATACTAGGGATCAAACCCTAACAAAAATAACTCGATTACATGATAAATCTCATCCAACCCATCACCGTCCAGCAAGCCTACGATGGAATTACTCACGCACGGTGGTGAGCATCATGAAATTGGTGATGGAGGATGGTTGATGATGACGACGGTGATGAATCCCCCTCTCCGAATCCCCGAACGGACTCCAGATCAGCCCTCCCGAGAGAGATTAGGGCTTGGCGGCGGCTCCATATCGTAAAACGCGATGATTTCTTCTCTCTGATTTTTCTCTCCCCGAAAGCCAATATATGGAGTTGGAGTTGGCGTCGGAGGGTCTCCAGGGGCACCAAGAGGTAGGGGGCGCGCCCAGGAGGGGGGGCGCCCCCCACCCTCGTGGACAGGGTGTGGGCCCCCTGGTCTTCATCTTTGGCGATGATTTTTTATAAGACATCCCGTGGAGTTTCAGGTCATTCCGAGAACTTTTGTTTTCTGCACATAAAACAACATCATGGCAATTCTGCTGAAAATAGCGTCATTCTAGGTTAGTTCCATTCAAATCATACAAGTTAGAGTCCAAAACGAGGGCAAAAGTGTTTGGAAAAGTAGATACGACGGAGACATATAAACTCCCCCAAGCTTAAACCCTTGCTTGTCCTCAAGCAATTCAGTTGACAAACTGAAAGAGAAAAAGAAAAACTTTTACAAACTCTGTTTGCTCTTGTTGTTGTACCTATGTCAAGCCAGCATTCAGGTTTTCAGCAAATATTATAACTAATCACATTTGCAATAATTCTGAGGTCTCATGTTTACTCATATCAATAACATAATCAGCTAGCAAGCCATAATAATAAATCTCGGATGACAACACTTTCTCAAAATAGTCGTAATATGATATAACAAGATAGTATCTCGCTAGCCCTTTCTGAGACCCGCAAAATATAAATGCAGAGCACCTTCAAAGATCAAGGACTAACTAGACATTGTAATTCTTGGTAAAAGAGATCCAATCATAGTCATACCCGATATAAATTAACAGTAATGAATGCAAATGATAGCTGTGCTCTCCAGCCAGTGCTTTTAATAAGAGGGTGATGACTCAACATAAAAGTAAATAGATAGGCCCTTCACAGAGGGAAGCAGGGATTTGTAGAGGTGCCAGACCTCGGTTTTGAAATAGAGATAAATTATATTTTGAGAAGCATACTTTCATTGTCAACATAACAACTAAGAGATGACGATATCTTCCATGCTAAACAAATTATAGGCGGTTCCCAAACAGAATGGTAAAGTTTATACTCCCCCTCCTCCACAAGCATCAATCCATGGCTTGCTCAAAACAACGAGTGCCTCCAACATTCAACGGGTCCCAGTGGGAGTTTTGTTTGCAATTATTTTGATTTAGTTTGCATAAAGCATGAGACTGGGCATCCCGGTGACCAGCCATTTTCTTGTGAATGAGGAGCGGAGTCCACTTCTCTTGAGAATAACCCGCCTAACATGGAATATAAGGGCAGCCCTAGTTGATATATGAGCTATTCAAGCATGCAAAACAGAATGTTTATTTGAAGGTTTAGAGTTTGGCACATACAAATTTACTTGGAACGGCAGGTAGATACCGCATATAGGAAGGTATAGTGGACTCATATGGAATAACTTTGGGGTTTAAGAGATTGGATGCACAAGTAGTATTCCCGCTTAGTACAAGTGAAGGCTAGCAAAAGACTGGGAAGCGACAACCTAGAGAGCGACAACAGTCATGAACATGCATTAAAATTAATAAACATTGAATACAAGCATGAGTAGGATATAATCCACCATGAACATAAATATCATGAAGGCTATGTTGATTTGTTTCAACTACATGATTGAACATGTGCTAAGTCAAGTCACTTAAATCACTCAAAGGAGGATACCACCCCATCATACCACATCACAACCATTTTAATAGCATGTTGGCACGCAAGGTAAACCATTATAACTCATAGCTAATCAAGCATGGCATGAGCAACTATGATCTCTAATTGTCATTGCAAACATGTTTATTCATAATAAGCTGAATCAAGAACGATGAACTCATCATATTTACAAAAACAAGAGAGGTCGAGTTCATACCAGCTTTTCCCATCTTAGTCAGTCCATCATATATCATCATAATTGCCTTTCATTTGCACGACCGAATGCTGTGAATAATAATAAGAGTGCACGTGCATTGGACTAAGCTGGAATCTGCGAGCATTAAATAAATAGGAGAAGACAAGGCAATATGGGCTCTTGGTTAAATCAACAATAATGCATATAAGAGCCACTTCAACAATTTAATCATGGTCTTCTCCTACTAGCCCCCAAGGAAAAGAAAAGAAATAAAAACTATTTACACGGGAAAGCTCCCAACAAGCAAAAGAAGAACGGGAAATATTTTTGGGTTTTCTTTTTTAATTACTACAACGAAGAAATAAACTACTACTAATTTTTTTTGGTTTTTCTTAAGGTTTATTAAACACACAAGAAGAAAGCAGGAAAAAGAAAATAAACTAGCATGGATATTATAGTGAAAGAGTATGAGCACCGACATCTAGCAATGAGTGTGTGTGAACATGAATGTAATGTCGGTGGGAAATACGTACTCTCCCAAGATTAGGCTTTTGGCCTAAGTTGGTCTATTGCCAGGGATAGCCTGGCGGATACCCGTAGGTGAAGCTGGGGTCATACTGCGATGCAGCGGCTATCGCCTCCTGAGCTGCAGCATGACGTCGAGCCGCCTCCGCTCTCCTCTCGTACTCATCTGCCTCCTCTCTGGTAATAATATATCTTCCTTTTGTCTCCTCACAAATGAACTTATGAGATCATGATACTGGGGGCATTTGTCAGCTTCAAAGTCCTCAAGACCGGCATTGCGTATATATGCGTCGAATTCTTCTTTGATTCCCGCTTGATCCATAAAATTTTCCGAAGGCCATTCACAGGGCCTCACAGGAGCGTCTCTTGGTGGTTCCTCGTCAGCATCACGCATTGCAAGCCTGGGACCTTGCTTCCTTGAAGAACCACCTTGGAACATCTTCCTAAACATATTGTTTCCTCTGAAAAATTTCTGAAATTTTTAGTAACTTCAAATAAAAGTGAACCAACTTCAATAAAATTTATAGCAACTACTCCCACAAGAGCCTAGAGCCTATATCAAGCATTAGAACTACTTGGAACCATATAAATTTGACATGCAACCTCAAGAACATGGTCACCTATGTAGCATAAATTTGCAATGAATAAAGCACTAGAACAAAAACTAATTGGACCAATGGAGGAGTTACATACCAAGGAACAATCTCCCCAAGCAATTTTGCGAGAGGTGCTTTGAGCAAGGACATCGAAAATCACAGCAACAGGGGCTGGAACTCGTGCTTGAGTTGGTTTTTCGTGTTTGTGTGAGGCAGAGGAAGAAGATGGGTGCAGGGATAAGTGGAGGAGGACCACCATGGGCCCACGAGGCTAGGGGGCGCGCCCAGGGGGGTAGGGCGTGCCCTCCACCCTCGTGGCCAGGTGGCAGCTCCCCCCGCGATAATTTTTGAATAGTAAATCCTCAAATATTCCCAAAAAAATCATATTAAATTGGCATGGCATTCTGAGGACTTTTATTTTCGGGATATTCTTATATTGCACGGATAAGTCAGGAAACAGACAGAAAAAATACTATTTTACTTTATTTCTACTAAATAACAGAAAATATAAAGAGGGTACAGAAGGTTGTGCTTCTAGTTTCATCCATCTCATGCTCATCAAAAGGAATCCACTAACAAGGTTGATCAAGTCTTGTTAACAAACTCATTCCGAATAACATGGAACCGGAGAAATTTTGAATAACACTATGTTACCTCAACGGGGATATGGACATCCCCAATAATAAGTATATCATATTTCTTCTTGGCAGTAGGGAGAGGAAATTCAAAACCTCCAAATATAATCGATGGAATTTTTCCAATAGAGTTGATACTATAAACTTGAGGTTGTTTCCTCGGAAAGTGTACCGTGTGCTCATTACCATTAACATGAAAAGTGACATTGCCTTTGTTGCAATCAATAACATCCCCTGCAATATTATGGAAAGGTCTTCCAAGAATAATAGACATACTATCATCCTCGGGAATATCAAGAATAACAAAGTTCGTTAAAATAGTAACGTTTGCAACTACAACAGGCACATCCTCACAAATACCGACAGGTATAGCAGTTGATTTATCAGCCATTTGCAAAGATATTTCAGTAGGTGTCAACTTATTCAAGGCAAGTCTATGATATAAAGAGAGAGGCATAACACTAACACCGGCTCCAAGATCACATAAAGCAGTTTTAACATAATTTCTCTTAATGGAGCATGGTATAGTAGGTACTCCTGGATCTCCAAGTTTCTTTGATATTCCACCCTTAAAAGTATAATTAGCAAGCATGGTGGAAATTTCAGCTTTCGGTATCTTTCTTTTATTTGTAATAATATCCTTCATATACTTAGCATAAGGATTTGTTTTGAGCACATCAGTCAATCGCATACGCAAAAAGATAGGTCTAATCATTTCAGCAAAGCGCTCAAAATCCTCATCATCCTTTTTCTTGGATGGTTTCGGAGGAAAAGGCATGGGTTTCTGAACCCATGGTTCCCTTTCTTTACCATGTTTCCTGGCAACAAATTTTTTTTATCATAACGTTGATTCTTTGATTGTGTGTTATCAAGATCAACAGCAGGTTCAACTTCTACATCATTATCATTACTAGGTTGAGCATCATCATGAACATCATCATTAACATTTTCACTAGGTTCATGTTCATTACCAGATTGTGTTTCAGCATCAGACATGGAGATATCATTTGGATTCTCAGGTGGTTCAGCAATAGGTTCACTAGAAGTTTGCAAAGTCCTATCATTTTTCTTTTTCTTCCTTTTAGAAGAACTAGGTACATCAATATTATTTCTCTGAGAATCTTGCTCGATTCTCTTCGGGTGGCCTTCAGGATACAAAGGTTCCTGAGTCATTCTACCAGTTCTAGTAGCCACTCTAACAGCATAATCATTTTTCTTACTATTCATTTCATCAAGCACTTCTTTTTGAGCTTTAAGTACTTGTTCTACTTGAGTGGTAACCATAGAAGCATGTTTGCTAAAAAGTTTAAGTTCACCTCTAATATTAGCCATATAATCACCCAAGCGTTTAATCATATAGGTATTTTGTTTTAATTGTCTACCAAAATAAGAGTCATCTTGCTTAAACATAAAGTCATCAAACTCATCCAAGCACTGACTAGCAATTTTAGTAGGAGGGACTTCAGCTTTATCATATCTATAGAGAGAATTTACCTTTACTACCTGTGTCGGGATATCGGGATCAGGAGGTTCTTTAGTGAAGAAAGAATTGAGATCATATACTTCTTCAATAGGCGGTAAATTAAGACCGTGTATTTCTTCAATAGGAGGTAAATTCTTAACATCTTCAGCTTTAATACCTTTTTCTTTCATGGATTTCTTTGCCTCTTGCATATCTTTGGGACTGAGAAATAGAACACCTCTCTTTTTTGGAGTTGGTTTAGGAATAGGCTTATTAATTGGCTCTGGAGCTGGCTCAGGAGGTGCCCAATTATTTTCATTTGTCAACATATTATTCAACAGAATTTCAGCTTCAACCGGTGTTCTTTCCCTGAAAAGAGAACCAGCACAACTATCCAGGTAATCTCTGGAAGCATTGGTTAGTCCATTATAGAAGATATCAAGTATTTCAGGTTTCTTGAGAGGATGATCAGGCAAAGCATTAAGTAACTTGAGAAGCCTCCCCCAAGCTTGTGGGAGACTCTCTTCTTTAATTTGCACGAAGTTGTATATTTCCTCAAGGCAGCTTGTTTCTTATGAGCCAGGAAATATTTAGCAGAGAAGTAATAAATCATATCCTGGGGACTACGCACACAACCAGGATCAAGAGAATTAAACCATATATTAGCATCACCCTTTAATGAGAACGGAAATATTTTGAGTATATAAAGGTAGCGTGATCTCTCATCATTAGTAAACAGGGTGGCTATATCATTTAACTTAGTAAGATGTGCCACAACAGTTTCAGATTCATAGCCATAGAAACGATCAGATTTTGAGTAATTATATCTGGATCAACAAAAAATTCATAATAATCCTTATCGGGAACACAGATAGGTGAAGTAGCAAAAGCAGGGTCGGGTTTCATTCTATCTCTAAGAGATTCTTTACTCCATTTAACTAGCAGCCTCTTAAGTTCGTATCTATCTTGGAAGGCAAAAATAGCTGCAGAAGATTCCGCATCAAAAAGATAACCCTCAGGAATAGCAGGCATATCTTCATCATCACTTTCATCAGTATTATCAGTTTCAATAATTTCTCTTTCTCTAGACCTAGAAATTTGCTCATCAAGGAATTCACCAAGGGGCACAGTAGTATCAAGCATAGAAGTAGTTTCATCATAAGTATCATGCATAGCAGAAGTGGCATCATCAATAACATGCGACATATCGGAACGAATAGCAGAAGCAGGTTTAGGTGTCGCTAGCTTACTCATAACAGAAGGTGAATCAAGTGCAGAGCTAGATAGCAGTTCCTTACCTCCCCTCGTAGTTGAGGGATAAATTGTTGTCTTAGCGTCTTTCAAGTTCTTCGTAGTGTCTAGCAGATATAAATCCCAAGTGACTCAAAGAATAGAGCTATGCTCCCCAGCAACGGCGCCAGAAAAAAGTCTTGATAACCCACAAGTATAGGGGATCGCAACAGTTTTCGAGGGTAGAGTATTCAACCCAAATTTATTGATTCGACACAAGGGGAGCCAAAGAATATTCTCAAGTATTAGCAGCTGAGTTGTCAATTCAACCACACCTGGAAACTTAGTATCTGCAGCAAAGTGTTTAGTAGCAAAGTAATATGATAGTGGTGGTAACGGTAACAAAAGTAAAGACAGCAAAAGCAATGTTTTTGGTATTTTTGTAGTGATTGTAACAGTAGCAACGAAAAAGTAAATAAGCGAGAACCAGTATATGGAAAAGCTCGTAGGCACCGGATTGGTGATGGATAATTATGCCGGATGCGGTTCGTCATGTAACAATCATAACATAGGGTGACACAGAACTAGCTCCAATTCATCAATGTAATGTAGGCATGTATTCCGAATATAGTCATACGTGCTTATGGAAAAGAACTTGCATGACATATTTTGTCCTACCCTCCCGTGGCAGCGGGGTCCTATTGGAAACTAAGGGATATTAAGGCCTCCTTTTAATAGAGAACCGGAACAAAGCATTAGCACATAGTGAATACATGAACTCCTCAAACTATGGTCATCACCGGGAGTGGTCCCGATTATTGTCACTTTGGGGTTGCCGGATCATAACACATAGTAGGTGACTATAGACTTGCAAGATAGGATCAAGAACTCACATATATTCATGAAAACATAATAGGTTCAGATCCGAAATCATGGCACTCGGGCCCTAGTGACAAGCATTAAGCATAGCAAAGTCATAGCAACATCAATCTCAGAACATAGTGGATACTAGGGATCAAACCCTAACAAAACTAACTCGATTACATGATAAATTTCATCCAACCCATCACCGTCCAGCAAGCCTACGAGGAATTACTCACCCATGGCAGTGAGCATCATGAAATTGGTGATGGAGGATGGTTGATGATGACGACGGCGACGAATCCCCCTCTCCGGAGCCCCGAACGGACTCCAGATCAGCCCTCCCGAGAGAGATTAGGGCTTGGCGGCGGCTCCGTATCGTAAAATGCGATGATTTCTTCTCTCTGATTGTTTTCTCCCCGAAAGCCAATATATGGAGTTGGAGTTGGCGTCGGAGGGTCTCCAGGGGGCCCACGAGGGGTGGGGCCCCCAACCTTGTGGAAAGGGTGTGGGGCCCCTGGTCTTCATCTTTGGCGAGGATTTTTTGCTATTTTTTATAAGACATCCTCTGGAGTTTCAGGTCATTCCGAGAACTTTTGTTTTCTTTACATAAAACAACATCATGGCAATTCTGCTGAAAACAGCGTCAGTCCGGGTTAGTTCCGTTCAAATCATACAAGTTAGAGTCCAAAACAAGGGCAAATGTGTTTGGAAAAGTAGATACGAGGGAGACGTAGCAATAGACAACACAAGTTGACATGTTTAGCGGTGTGCGGTGCCCGCCTCCACAGTTACACACCTCAGTCATATTGTCGTAGTGCTTAGGCGAAGCCCTGCACCGGTAACTTCATCATCACCGTCACCACGCCATCGTGCTGACAAAACTCTCCCTCGGCCTCAACTGGATCAACAGTACGAGGGACGTCCCCGAGCTGAACATGTGCTGATCGCAGAGGAGCCGTACGTTCGGTGCTAAGATCGGTTGAATCGTGAAGACGTACGACTACATCAACCGCGTTGTCATAACACTTCCGCTTTCGGTCTACGAGGGTACATGGACACACTCTCCCCTCTCATTGCTATGCATCACCATGATCTTGCGTGTGCGTAGGAATTTTTTTGAAATTACTGCGTTACCCAACAAAAGGAATAATCCAACTTTTTACCAAAATCTGGCATGTTACCTTTTCATCTAAGGGTCCAAAATTCATTGGTGCATTGGGTGCACAAATTGGTTCGGTGCACATGATACATTCTCTAGGCCCCCATCCCCAGGGGATTATATCCGATACACCCACACTTGTGGTGCTACCGGTGCACCGGATGCAAAATATTTCAAGAAATCTAAAAAAATATAGCACATTGACACAACAACAATGTATGTTGTCACAAAATTTTGTATGAAAATTTAAAATATTTTTTAAGATACAAAAATGAAAATTTTGACATAAATGTGATAATGGGCTAAATCTAAAATCCAACTTATGTTATGTACTATTCAGTGCCCTGTTTGGAAACGTAGTAATTCAAAAAAATTCCTACAATCACGCAAGATCTGTCTAGGAGATGCATAGCAACGCGAAGGGTGAGTGTGTCCACGTACCCTCATAGACCGAAAGAGGAAGCGTTATGTTAACGTGGTTGATGTAGTCGAACGTCTTCACAATCCAACCGATCTAGCACCGAACGTACGACACCTTCGAGTTCAGCACACGATCAGCTCGATCACGTCCCTCGTGCTCTTGATCCAGTTGAGGACGAGGGAGAGTTCCGTTAGCACGACGGCGTGCCGACGGTGATTACAAAGTTACCGGTGCAGGGCTTCACCTAAGCACCACGACGATATGACCGAGGTGTTAAACTATGGAGGGGCGCACCACACACGGATAAGAGATTGTCTGTTGTGCTTTGGGGTGCCCCTGCCCCCGTATATAAAGGAGGGACAGAAGGAGGCCGGCCAGAAGGGGCGCGCCATAGGGGGAGTCCAACTAGGATTCCCAATCCTAGTTGGAGTCCCCTTCCTTTCCAAGAGGGGGAGAGGGAGAAGGAAAGAGGGGAGCAGTGCCCCCTCCCTAGTCCAATTTGGACTTTCCATGGGGGGGGGCACGGCCTCCCTTGCGGCCCTCCTCTCCTTTCCACTAAGGCCCATGAAGGCCCACTACTTACCCCGGGGGTTCCAGTAACATCTCGGTACTCCGAAAAATGTCTGAACCCTTCTGAAACCTTTCCTGTGTCCAAACATGACCTTCCAATATATCAATCTTAATGTCTCGACCATTTAGAGACTCCTCGTCATGTCCGTGATCTCATCCGGGACTCCGAACAAACTTCGGTAATCAAATCACACAACTCATAATACAAATCATCATCGAACGTTAAGCGTACGGACCCTATGCGTTCGAGAACTATGTAGACATGATCGAGACAAATCCTCGATCAATATCCAATAGTGGAACCTGGATGCTCATATTGGTACCCTACATATTGTATGAAGATCTTTATCGGTCAAACCGCACAACAACATACGTTGTTCCCTTTGTCATCGGTATGTTACTTGCCCGAGATTCGATCGTCGGTATCATCATACCTAGTTCAATCTCGTTAGCGGCAAGTCTCTTTACTCGTCCCATAATGCTTCATCCCGCAACTAACTCATTAGTCGCATTGCTTGCAAGGCTTATAGTGATGAGCATTACCGAGAGGGCCCAGAGACCTCTCCGAAACACGGAGTGAAAAATCCTAATCTTGATCTATGCCAACCCAACAAACACCTTCGGAGACACCTGTAGAGCATCTTTATAATCACCCAGTTATGTTGTGATGTTTCATTGCACACAAGGTGTTCATCCGGTATTCGAGAGTTGCATAATCTCATAGTCTGAGGAACATGTATAAGTCACGAAGAAAGCAGTAGCAATGAAACTGAAACGATCATAATGCTAAGCTAATGGATGGGTCTTGTGCATCACATCATTCTCCTAATGATGTGATCCTGTTTATCAAATGACAACACACGTCTATGGTTAGGAAACATAACCATCTTTGATTAACGAGCTAGTAAAGTAGAGTCATACTAGGGACACTCTGTTTTGTCTATGTATTCACACATGTACTAAGTTTCCGGTTAAGACAATTCTAGCGTGAATAATAAACATTTATCATGATATAAGGAAATATAAATAACAACTTTATTATTACCTCTAGGGCATATTTCCTTCAGTCTCCCACTTGCACTTGAGTCAATAATCTAGATTACAAAGTAATGATTCTAACACCCATGGAGTCTTGGTGCTGATCATGTTTTGCTCGTGGAAGAGGCTTAGTCAACGGGTCTGCAACATTCAAGTCCGTATGTATCTTGCAAATCTCTATGTCTCCCTCCGCGACTTGATGCCGGATGGAATTGAAGCATCTCTTGATGTGTTTGGTTCTCTTGTGAAATCTGGATTCCTTTGCCAAGGCAATTGCACCAGTATTGTCACAAAAAAAATTCATTGGACCCGATGCACTAGGTATAACACCTAGATCGGATATGAACTCCTTCATCCAGACTCCTTCGTTTGCTGCTTCTGAAGCAGCTATGTACTCCGCTTCACACGCAAATCCCGCCACGACGCTGTGCTTGGAACTGCACCAACTGACAGCTCCACCATTCAATATAAATACATATCCAGATTGCGACTTAAAGTCATCCGGATCAGTGTCAAAGCTTGCATCGACGTAACCATTTGCGACAAGCTCTTCGTCACCTCCATAAACGAGAAACATATCCTTCGTCCTTTTTAGGTATTTCAAGATGTTCTTGACCACTGTCCAGTGCTCCACTCCTGGATTACTTTGGGACCTCACTGCTATACTTATGGCAAGGCACACATCAGGTCTAGTACACAACATTGCATACATGATAGAACATATGGCTGAGGCATAGGGAATGACTTTCAATTTCTCTCTATCTTCTGCAGTGGTCGGGCATTGAGTCTGACTCAACTTCACACCTTGTAATACAGGCAAGAACCCTTTCTTTGACTGATCCATTTTGAACTTCTTCAAAACTTTATCAAGGTATGTGCTTTGTGAAAGTCCAATTAAGCGTCTTGATCTATCTCTATAGATCTTGATGCCCAATATGTAAGTAGCTTCACCAAGGTCTTTCATTGAAAAAATTCTTATTCAAGTATCCTTTTATGCTATCAGAAATTCTGTATCATTTCCAATCAACAATACATCCACATATAATATTAGAAATGCTACATAGCTCCCACTCACTTTCTTGTAAATACAGGTTTCTCCAAAAGTCTGTATAAAACCATATGCTTTCATCACACTATCAAAGCATGTATTCCAACTCTGAGAGGCTTGCACCAGTCCATAAATGGATCGCTGGAGCTTGCACACTTTGTTAGCACCCTTTGGATCGACAAAACCTTATAGTTGCATCATATACAACTCTTCTTTAAGAAATCCATTAAGGAATGCAGTTTTGACATCGATTTGCCAAATTTCATAATCATAAAATGCGGCAATTGCTAACATGATTCGAACAGACTTTAGCATCGCTATGAGTTAGAAGGTCTCATCATAGTCAACTCTTTGATCTTGTCGAAAACCTTTTGCACCAAGTCGAGCTTTGTAGATAGTAATATTATCGTTAGTGTCAGTCTTCTCCTTGAAGATCCATTTATTTTCTATGGCTTGCCAATCATTGGGAAAGTCCACCAAAGTCCACACTTTGTTCTCATACATGGATCCCATCTCAGATTTCATGGCCTCAAGCCATTTCGCGGAATCTGGGCTCATCATCGCTTCCTCACAGTTCGTAGGTTCATCATGGTCTAATAACATGACTTCCAGAACAGGATTACCATACCACTCTGGTGCGGACTGTACTCTGGATGACCTACGAGGTTCGATAGTAACTTGATCTAAAGTTTCATGATCATCATCATTAGCTTCCTCACTAATTGGTGTAGGAATCACTGGAACTGATTTCTGTGATGAACTACTTTCCAATTTGGGAGAAGGTACAATTACCTCACCAAGTTCTACTTTCCTCCCACTCACTTCTTTCGAGAGAAACTCCTTCTCAAGAAAGGATCCATTCTTAGCAACGAATATCTTGCCTTCAGATCTGTGATAGAACGTGTACCCAATAGTTTCCTTTGGGTATCCTATGAAGACGCACTTCTCCGATTTGGGCTCAAGCTTATCAGGTTGAAGCTTTTTCACATAACACTATTGGAATCAGGATCTTTGCCGTCAGCTAGATCTTTGCCGTCGGCTAGCTGACTGCAAAGAAGGTCTTTGCCGTCAGCTTAATAGAAGCTGACGGCAAAGAAAGAGCTGACAGCAACGACCATGTTTGCCGTCAGCCAACTCTTTGTTGTCCGCTAGTGGACGGCAAAGAATGAGGGTGGCCCACTAACGAGTACCACCTAACGGACACTTTCATTGCCGTCCGCTAGCAGACGGCAAAGAAAGTGGCCAGACTAACGTTCGTTAGCTAGGATCTTTGCCATCTACTAGCAGCCGGCAAAGAACTGTGCCCTAACTAAAATCCATCGACACCTGCCCGCGCCCCACATCTCTATCTGTCCCCTCTCTCTCTCCGCCCACGCCCGAGCCGCCGCCACCCTGTGCCACCCTACCCCCGTGCCACCACCGCCGCCCCACGCCACCCCCGTCACCGCGCCGCCCCAGTAGCCCTGGTGACCCCCTTCCCCGCCCCGCGCCATCCCCGTCGTCGCGCCGCGTCACCCCGGGCCGCCCTGTGCCCAAGCCGCCGCCGCCCCACGCCACCGACATCGCTGCGGCACCCCCTCCTCCACCCCGGCGGCCCCGACGCCCCTCTGCTCCACCACCGCGGCCGCCCCGCCGCTCCGGCGCCCCCTCCTCCACCCGACCGCTACGGCGCCCCTCTCCTCAACCACTTCGGCTGCCCCACCCCTCTGGCGCCCCCTCCTCCACCCGGCCGCTCCGGCGCCCCTCTCCTCAACCACTACGGCTACCCCACCCCTCTGGCGCCCCCTCCTCCACCCGGTGAGACCTCTTGTATTTTTTTCTTTTTTTGTTTTTGTATTTTAAGTTTAGTTTAGGTTTACTTTAGGTTTGGTTTAGTTTAGGTTTACTTTAGTTTAGGTTTGGAGCAGAGAGCCTTATATTGCATTGCAAGAATTGATTATGATAGCTCATCCAAACTTGGAAGTTCTTAGGGTCCGTGTGAATAGAACAAGATAGCTAGGTTGACTCTGCTAGCTTGCTGATACACACTAGTAGCTCAAGATGCATAGCCTGCTACTGAAATGTGGTGCTGGTGCACTGATGTGAAGCATGGTGTATAATCTAGCTGCCGATCACACCTGAGTATGTGGTCCTGGCAAGTGGCAACATCATTGTTAAGGTGTGTGTGCCTCAAACTCGTATGTTAGTTGCGTCTCCTATGATCACAGTTGAGCAAGTATAAGATTGCAGTATGGTTAAAATGTCTTACCCCAGCTTGCATTTACATACCTTTTCTGTAATAGGATCCTATGGTAATGTGATGTGGTACTTGTTCTGATTTGCATACAAAGTAAATTGATTTTAGGACACTACCCTTAGTTTCCGATTTGAGGTATGTTTGTTTGCTTGGTGTGTGGCACCTAGAGCCACCTAAAATATGGTGCAACTATGATTGTTGCCACAAGTATTCCAATGTGATCACACCACAAGGAACTTTAGGTTTAGTTTTGGTTAAGAAGAAAGATGAAAGATGAAAAAAAATAATAAGAAGATAATTAAAGAGGAGGAAGAAGAAGTGTATTTTTTCCCTATTTTTAGATTACTATGCTATTTTTTTCAACAATTTTCAGTTTTCTTTCACGTCTAAAGAAATCTCTAGTTTTGAAGGGTGCCAATTGCCATTTCCAACTAACCTACCAAATTAATTAAGTGTTGTTGATGTTGTTGAGCACAAGTGCATTGCTTTTTTTTTCTCAGTTTTCTTTCATGTCTAGAAACTTGGCTCTATGTTTATAGATATGCTTCTAGATACTAATTGGTCTCTTCTGCTGCTTATTAGAGATGGGGAGATGCCTTCACCGCAGGCTCTGCTCTGCCACACCGGAGTACGAGTTGGATGCTTTCGAGTTCTTCAGTATCATACTTGGGAGTTCCTCCAAGAGGTAGGTATATAAAAGGAGAGATCTCCCCTTCACCCATCTCATTATGATATCTCTGCTGTTTGCTACATCACTCCTTGTCCCAAACTGCAGAGGCTGCCTCACACTTTTATGACGATGCTGGACGGCCATCAGCTAAAGAATGTGAAGCTGCGATAGGCCGGCAGCGGGCTTCGCAGGCTTTGGGACATGGAGTTGGTGATCAGGTACGGCCACATGTACCTGTGTCATGGCTGGGAGCAGTTCTACCGTGCCTACAATCTGCGGCATGGGTACTTCCTTCTCTTTAGGTACGACGATGACGCCATGCTCACCGTGAAGGTGTTCGACATGACTGTGTCGCATGCACTACCAGGACGACAATGATGCCAGTACATTCTGCCTCTTCTTCCTCTACATTTTTCTTTGTCTCACATCGATTGTTAACGGTCATTGTTGCATTTGGTCAGGCAATGGGAGCAGCAGCAGCGACTCTGGCTACAGCCAAAGCAGCAGCGACTCTGGCTGCAGCAAAAGCAGCATCGAGGATGATCCGGAATGGAGTGGGGAAGAAGAGGAGCAGAGTGGGGATGAGGAGGTGCAGGCTGACGATGGGCAACAGACAGTGGTGGCTGAGGATGACGTGGCGACGGTGGTTGCTGACGATGGGAAAGAGATGGTGGTGGCTGAGGATGACCTAGCGATGGTGCTGCCTGAAGATGGCCTCGCGATGGTGGTGTTGCCTGACAATGACCTCACGATGGTGGTGGCGCCGGCGATCCCACAGCCGGGCGACATGACCATGCCAATTGTGGTAGAAGACTACATCCCACTGCCTCCACCGCCTCGTCGTTCTTGGCGCATCAGGATGAGGAAGGAGAAGGAAAAGAAGAATGAGGACTGAACTATGTCACGTATGTCAGATCTCCAGAATGATCTATATATATTTAGCTTTGTTTCCTCCGAAATGACATAAGTTAGCTCTAATATGCTAAGTTATCTCTAATATGCTTAGTTTCCTAGGTTTGCTCAATAATGACATACACTTGGCTTACTTGTGCAAAAAATGGCATAATTATGCTTAGTTAACTCAAAATGGCATAATTAGTTAAGTTAGCTCCAAAATGACCCATTTAACCTAGGTTAGCTCCAATATGTTCCATTTTACCTAGGTTAGCTCCAAAATGACCAAGTTTACCTAGGTTAGCTCCAATTTGATCCATTTTAGCTAGGTTAGCTCCAAAATGACCTAGTTTACCTAGGTTAGCTCCAAAAAGACCAAGTTTACCTAGGTTAGCTCCAATATGATCCATTTTAGCTAGGTTAGGTCCAAAATAATCAAGTTTACCTAGGTTATCTCCAATATGATCCATTTTAGCTAGGTTAGCTAAAAAATGATCAAGTTTACCTAGGTTATCTCCAATATTATCCATTTTAGCTACGCTAGCTCCGAAATTACCTAGTTTACCTAGGTTAGCTCCCAAATGACCAAGTTTACCTAGGTTAGCTCCAAAATGACCTTGTTTACCTAGGTTAGCTCCAAAATGACCAAGATGGCATAATATGCATAGTTCACTCAAAGATGGCATAATTAGATAGGTTAGCTCCATTTTACCTAAGTATGCTTACTTCTTATTCCAGTCTTCTTCTTCTTCTTCTTCTTCTTCTTCTTCTTCTTCTTCTTCTTCTTCTTCTTCATTTTGTTCTTCTTCATGTTCTTCTTCTTCTTCTAACTTTCTTGTTTCCCATTTTGTAGATCTCATTTAATTCACGGAAGCTTGAATGGATGGAGTGCTTCTTTTCCTTTTCTGCTTTTATTTTGTATTGATGAACTTGCCTGGATGGAACTTGTTATATGGATGGATGGATAACGGTGTTGGATGAACAATGTGAAACTTTTGTAATATGTATGGATGGAACTATGTGTTGGATATGTCTTTTGTGAAATTTGTTTGTTGAAATTTGTGTGTTGAAACTTGTGTGTTCAAATTGAATGCATTTAAGAATAAACAGAAAAAACAGGGACTATACAAGATCTTTGCCGTCCGCTGGCGGACGGCAAAGAAATTTGCCATCCGCCAGCAGACGGCAAAGATGCCACGTGGCAGCTCCTTGTACAACCTGGGGGCTGTCTTATTTGGTTACTTTGCCGCCCGCCAGCTGAAGGCAAAGCTCACCTAGCCCCCTAACAGCCAGACGTTGTCATGTGTGTCGTCCAGGACCGTTGCTGTCAGCCGGCTGATGGCAAAGATTGTTTCATCTTTGTCATCCGCCAGCTGACGGCAAAGAAGCCTTTGCTGTAGCCTATTCAGCCGAACCTGTTGCCATCAGGTGACGGATGGCAAAGGTCTTTGTCGTCCGCCTTCTATGCCTTTGTCGTTCCCCGTAGTGGATGGCAAAGAAGCTGATTCCAGTAGTATAAGCACCGCAGCCCCAAACTTTAAGAAACGACAACTTGGGTTTCTTGCCAAACCACAGTTCATATGGTATCGTCTCAATGGATTTTGATAGTGCCCTATTTAACGTGAATGTAGCCGCCTCTAAAGCATAACCCCAAAACGATAGCGGTAAATCAGTAAGAGACATCATAGATCGCACCATATCCAATAAAGTACGGCTACGACGTTCGGACACACCATTACGCTGTGGTGTTCCAGGTGGCGTGAGTTGCGAAACTATTCCACATTGTTTCAAATGAAGAGCAAACTCGTAACTCATATATTCGCTGCCACGATCAGATCGTAGAAACTTTATTTTCTTGTTACGATGATTTTCCACTTCACTATGAAATTCTTTGAACTTTTCAAATGCTTCAGACTTATGTTTTATTAAGCTGATATACCCATATCTGCTCAAATCATCTGTGAAGGTCAGAAAATAATGATACCCGCCACGAGCCTCAATACTCATTGGACCGCATACATCGGTATGTATTATTTCCAATAAGTCAGTAGCTCGTTCCATTGTTCCAGAGAATGGAGTTTTAGTCATCTTGCCCATGAGGCATGGTTCACAAGAACCAAGTGATTCCAAAACCCATCAACATGGAGTTTCTTCATGCGCTTTACACCAATATGACCTAAATGGTAGTGCTGCAAATAAGTTGCACTATCATTGTCAACTTTGCATCTTTTGGCTTCAATATTATGAACATGTGTATCACCATGATCGAGATTCAACAAAAATAGACCACTCAACAAGGGTGCATGACCATAAAAGATATTACTCATATAAATAGAACAACCATTATTCTCTGATTTAAATGAATAACCGTCTCGCATCAAACAAGATCCAGATATCATATTCATGCTCAACGTTGGCACCAAAATAACAATTATTCAGGTCTAAAACTAATCCTGAAGGTAGATGTAGAGGTAGCGTGCCGGCGGCGATCACATCGACCTTCGAACCATTTCCGACGTGCATCATCACCTCGTCCTTAGCCAATCTTAGTTTAATCCGTAGCCCCTGTTTTGAGTTGCAAATATGAGCAACAGAACCAGTATCAAATACCCAAACGCTACTATGAGCATTAGTACAGTACACATCAATAACATGTATATCAAATATACCTTTCACTTTTCCATCCTTCTTATCCGCCAAATACATGGGGCAGTTCTGCTTCCAGTGACCAGTCCCTTTGTAGTAGAAGCACTCAGTTTCAGGCTTAGGTCCAGACTTGGGCCTCTTCCTGGGAGTAGAAACTTGATTGCTATTCTTCTTGAAGTTCCCCTTCGTTGCTTTGCACTTTTTCTTGAAACTAGTGGTCTTGTTAACCATCAAAACTTGATGCTCCTTCTTGATTTCTACCTCCACTGCCTTTAGCATTGTGAAGAGCTCGGGAACCATTTTCGTCATCTCTTGCATATTATAGTTCATCACGAAGCTTTTATAGCTTGGTGGCAGTGATTGAAGAACTCTGTCAATGACACTATCATCAGTAAGATTAACTCCCAGCTGAGTCAAGTGGTTATGGTACCCAGACATTCTGAGTATGTATTCACTGATAGAACTATTCTCCACCATTTTGCAGCTATAGAACTTGTTGGAGACTTCATATGTCTCAACTCGGGCATTTGCTTGAAATATTAACTTCAACTCTTGGAAGATCTCATATGCTCCATGACGTTCAAAAAGTCTTTGAAGTCCTGATTCTAAGCCGTAAAGCATGGCACATTGAACTATTGAGTGGTCATCAGCGTTGCTCTGCTAGACATTCATAACATTGGCAGTTGCTCCTGCAGCAGGCCTTGCACCTAGCGGTGCTTCCAGGACGTAATTCTTCTGCGCAGCAATGAGGATAATCCTCAAGTTACGAACCCAGTCCGTGTAATTGCCACCATCAACTTTCAACTTAGCTTTCTATAGGAATGCATTAAAATTCAAGGAAACGGTAGCACGGTCCATTGATCTACAACAACATAGACATGCAAAAACTATCAGGACTAAGTTCATGATAAATTAAAGTTCAATTAATCATATTACTTAAGAACTCCCACTTAGATAGACATCCCTCTAGTCATCTAAATTATCATGTGATCCTAATCAACTAAACCTTGTCCGATCATCACATGAGATGGAGTAGTTTTCAATGGTGAACATCTCTATGTTGATCATATCTACTATATGATTCACGTTCGACCTTTCGGTCTCAGTGTTCCAAGACCATACTGCATATGCTAGGCTCCTCAAGTTTAACCCGAGTATTCTGCACGTGCAAAACTGGTTTGTACTCGTTGTATGTGAACGTAGAGCTTATCACACCCGATCATCACGTGGTGTCTCGGCATGACGAACTGTAGCAATGGTGCATACTCAGGGAGAACACTTATACCTTGAAATTTAGTAAGGGATCATCTTATAATGCTACCGCCGTACTAAGCAAAATAAGATGCATAAAAGATAAACATCACATGCAATCAAAATAAGTGACATGGTATGGCCATCATCTTCTTGTGCTCATGATCTCCATCACCAAGGCATCGTCATGATCTCCATCATCAGTGGCTTGACACCTTGATCTCCATCGTAGCATCGTTGTCATCTCGCCAACTATTGCTACTACGACTATCGCTACGGCTTAGTGATAAAGTAAAGCAATTACATGGCGATTGCATTTCATACAATAAAGCGACAACCATATGGCTCCTGCCAGTTGCCGATAACTCTGTTACAAAACATGATCATCTCATACAATAATTTATATCTCATCATGTCTTGACCATATCACATCACAACAAGCCCTGCAAAAACAAGGTAGACGTCCTTTACTTTGTTGTTGCAAGTTTTACGTGGCTGCTACGGGCTTCTAGCAAGAACAGTTCTTACCTAGGCATCAAAACCACAATGATTTTTTGTCAAGTGTGCTGTTTTAACCTTCAACAAGGACCAGCCGTAGTCAAACTCGATTCAACTAAAGTTGGAGAAACGTACACCCACCAGCCACCTATGTGCAAAGCACGTCGGTAGAACTAGTCTCATGAACGTGGTCATGTAATGTCGGTCCAAGCCGCTTCATCCAACAATACCGCCGAATCAAAGACGTTGGTGGTAAGCAGTATGACTATTATTGCCCACAACTCTTTGTGTTCTACTCGTGCATATAACATCTACGCATAGACCTGGCTCGGATGCCACTATTTGTAAACGTAGAATTCAAAAAAATTCTACGATCACGCAAGATCTGTCTAGGAGATGCATAGCAATGAAACGGGGGAGTGTGTCCATGTACCCTAGTAGACCAAAAGCGGAAGCATTATTTCAACGTGGTTCATGTAGTCGAATGTCTTCACAATCCAACCGATCTAGCACCAAACGTACGGCACCTCCAAGTTTAGCACACGTTCAGCTCGATGACATCCCTCGTTCTCTTGATCCAGTTGAGGATGAGGGAGAGTTCCGTCAGCACGACGGTGTGGCAAAGGTGATGATGAAGTTACTAGGGCAGCACTTCGCCTAAGCACTATGACGATATGACCGAGGTGTTAAACTATGGAGGGGGATACCGCACACGGCTAAGAGATTGTCTGTTGTGCTTTGGGGTGCCCCTGCCCCCCTATAAAGGAGGGGGGGGGGGAGGAGGCCGGCGTCCAAGAGGGGCGCTCCATAGGGGGAGTCAAACTATGATTCCCAATCCTAGTTGGAGTCCCCTTCCTTTCCAAGAGGGGGAGAGAGGGAAGGAGTAGGAGAGGGAAAAGAAAGAGGGGGGCGCCGCCCCCTCCCTAGTCCAATTCGGACTTGCCATGGGGGGGGGGGCGCGACATCCCTTGCGTCCCTCCTCTCCTTTCCACTAAGGCCCATGAAGGTTCACTAATTCCCCCGGGGGGTTCCGGTAACCTCCCGGTACACCAAAAAATGTCCGAACCCTTCCGAAACCTTTCCGGTGTCCGAACATAACCTTCCAATATATCAATCTTTATGTCTCGACCATTTCGAGATTCGTCGTCATGTCCGTGATCTCATATGGGACCCGAACAAATTTCGGTCATCAAATCACACAACTCATAATACAAATCGTCATCGGACGTTAAGCGTGCGGACCCTACGGGTTCGAGAACTATGTAGACATGATCGAGACACATCTCTGATCAATAAACAATAGCGGAACCTGGATGCTCACATTGGTTCCTACATATTCTATGAAGATCTTTATCAGTCAAACCGCACAACATACATTGTTCCCTTTGTCGTCAGTATGTTACTTGCCCGAGATTCGATCGTCGGTATCATCATACCTAGTTCAATCTCGTTACCGGAAAGTATCTTTACTCGTTCTGTAATGCTTCATCCCACAATTAACTCATTAGTCACATTGCTTGGAAGGCTTATAGTGATGAGCATTACCGAGAGGGCACAGAGATACCTCTCCGAAACACGGAGTGACAAATCCTAATCTTGATCTATGCCAACCCAAGAAATACCTTCGGAGACACCTGTAGAGCATCTTTATAATCACCCAGTTACGTTGTGATGTTTGATAGCACACAAGGTGTTCCTCCGGTATTCGGGAGTTGCATAATCTCATAGTCGGAGGAACATGTATAAGTCATGAGGAAAGCAGTAGCAATGAAACTGAAACGATCATAATGCTAAGCTAACGAATGGGTCTTGTCCATCACATCTCGTTTATCAAATTACAACACATGTCTATGGTAAGGAAACATAACCATCTTTGATTAACGAGCTAGTCAAGTAGAGGCATACCAGGGACACTCTGCTTTGTCTATGTATTCACACATGTACTAAGTTTTTGGTTAATACAATTCTAGCATGAATAATAAACATTTATCATGATGCAAGGAAATATAAATAATAACTTTATTATTGCCTCTAGGGCATATTTCCTTCATGCGCAATTTATCATATTTTTTCCGGACTATGTTTCAAATTTTGACTTGAAATTTTGTTACAACCTGCATTAACATTGTGTGAATGTGCTAATTTTTTCATATTTTTTTGAACATTTTAAATGTGCAACGTGATCTTGGTGCACGAGTAGCACGGGCGCACCACATATTCCCCCCATCCCTCACGGGTATAGCTCGTTCCAGGGTGAACGTTTATCACCCATGATATTCGCAATCGTCATCCACACCCTCAACTCCGTGCTCTAGCATGCTGTACAGAAACACACCATGCAACCTCGAGCATCTCGTTGTTTGCTGACGACATTGTCGTATTCTACCACCACAGCCCATCTGAGCTCAATAACATCCACAAGCTCTTGCGTACCTTCGGCACGGCATCAGGCCTTTGCACTAATTTCACCAAATGCTTGGCGCAGCCCTGCCTTGTCATGGCCTTCCCCATCAAGTATCTTGGGCTTCCCCTGTCAATGCGCAGAGCCTCATCCATGGACCTCAGGCCCCTTGTTGACAAACTCATCGTAAAACTGGCACCTAGAAAGCCTTGCTACTCTCCTGCGGCGAGCGTCTTGTTCTCGTACATCACGTGCTCACTTCCATGCCCCACTCACATCCCGCTGGCGATGGCGATCTCCCCACCCATCCTAAAAAGAATGACTAAGATCATCCGATACTTCCTCTAGCCAGGCTCAAAGGATGCGTGCTTCAGTTGCCTAGTTAGTTAGGCCAAGGTCTGCCGGCCGCTGGAGTTTGGGGGACTCGCAGCGTCCGTGATGTGCAGCGTTTGGGCATTGCTCTTCATACTCAATGGCTATGGCTGCAGGCCACTGACCCAACTCACCCATGACGGCATAGACAACTGCCCCACGAGCCCGAGGCGTAGCAACTTTTTTGGGCTTCCACCTTCTTGAGCTTGGGCAACGAATAAACATGCCTATTCTGGATTGACCATTGGCTTGATGGCGAATCTATCATCAAGATTGCGTTGATGATTACTGCTCTAATTTCTTGCCGCCGAAGACGTAGACACCCGGTTTGTGAGGGCCTCGATCAAGTGTCTTGGACCACCAACATTCGCATCGCGCTTGGCCCCCTGGCCACTGTCGAGTATGTGGATTTGTGGCGTCGAATCCAACGAGTCTCCCACACCTCGGCCACGTACACTCATATGTCTCCAATGTATCTATAACTTTTTATTGTACCATGCTATTATATTATCAATCTTGGACGTTTTATATACATTTACAATCAACTTTATTTCATTTTTTGGACTAACCTATTAACTTAGTGCCCAGTATCAGTTGTTGTTTTTTGCTTGTTTTTGACTTTGCAGAATATTAGTATCAAACGAAGTCCAAATGCCACGAAACTTTTTGGAGATTTTTTCTGGCAAATAGAGACCCTAGAAGCTTCAGGAAGGAACGAGAAGACAAAGGAGTGGTCCATTAGGCACCGGGGCGCGCCAGGGGCCTGGGGCGTGCCCTGGTACATAGTGGGGCCCACAAGACTCCGTTTAACCTAACTCCGCCTATATAAATACTCTAAAATCAGGAAACCAACCAGGGAGTTGATATGTCCATTTTGCATCATGCTTTCATATCAATATTTATTGCATTATGGGCTGTTATTACACATTATATCTCAATGCTTATGGCTATTCTCTCTTATTTTACAAGGTTTATCATGAAGAGGGGGAATGCCGGCAGCTGGAATTCTGGCTGGAAAAGGTGCAAACGTTGGAAACCTATTCTGTACAGCTCCAAAAGTCCTGAAACTCCACGAAACAACTTTTTGGCATTAATAAGAATTTCTGAGCGAAAGAAATAGGCCAGGGGGCCCACACCCTGTCCAGGAGATAGGGGGGCGCGCCCCCCCTATAGGGTGCGCCCCTATCTCCTAGGCCCCCTGGTGGGCCTCCGGCGTCCATCTTCTGCTATATCATCACTTTTACCCTAGAAAAAATCGTGGGAAAGCTTACGGGATGAAACTCCGACGCCACGAGGCGGAACCTTTGCGGAATCAATCTAGGGCTCTGGCAGAGCTGTTCTGCCGGGGACACTTCCCTCCGGGAGCGGGAAATCATCACCAACGATCCTCTCATCGGGAGAGGGTCAATCCCCATGAACATCTTCACCAGCACCATCTCCTCTCAAAACCCTAGTTCATTTCTTGTATCCAATCTTGTATCAAAACCACAAATTGGTACCTGTGGGTTGCTAGTAGTGTTGATTACTCCTTGTAGTTGATGCTAATTGGTTTACTTGGTGGAAGATCATATGTTCAGATCCTTTATGCATATTATTACTCCTCTGATTATGAACATGAATATGCTTTGTGAGTAGTTACGTTTGTTCCTGAGGACATGGGTGAAGTCTTGCTATTAGTAGTCATGTGAATTTGCTATTCTTCGATATTTTGATGAGATGTATGTTGTCTCTCCTCTAGTGGTGTTATGTGAACGTCGACTACATGCCACTTCACCATTGTTTGAGCCTAGAGGAAGGCATTGGGAAGTAATAAGTAGATGATGGGTTGCTAGAGTGACAGAAGCTTAAACCCTAGTTTATGCGTTGCTTCGTAAGGGGCTGATTTGGATCCACTTGTTTCATGCTATGGTTAGGTTTACCTTAATACTTCTTTTGTAGTTGTGGATGCTTGCAATAGGGGTTAATCATAAGTGGGATGCTTGTCCAAGTTAGGGCAGTACCCAAGTACAGGTCCACCCACATATCAAATTATCAAAGTACCGAACGCGAATCATATGAACGTGATGAAAACTAGCTTGATGAGAATTCCCAATGTGTCCTTGAGAGCTCCTTTATTATTATTAGTAATTGTCCAGGCTTATCCTTTGCTACATAAAGGATTGGGCCACCTTGCTGCACTTTATTTACTTTATTTACTTGTTGCTCGTTACTATTTATCTTATCACAAAAGTATCTATCACCTACAATTTCAGTGCTTGCAGAGAAAACCTTACTGAAAACCGCTTATCATTTCCTTCTGCTCCTCGTTGGGTTCGACACTCTTACTTATCGAAAGGACTACGATAGATCCTCAACCTACTGAACTTTTTGAAAATATTCACTTTGAGATTCCTTCGGGTATGATAGAAAAACTGCTAGCTAATCAATTTACAGGAGATGGAACATTGCATCCCGATCTACACCTTATCTTTGTGGATGAAGTTTGTGGATTATTTAAGCTTGCAGGTATTCCCGATGATGTTGTCAAAAGGAAGGTCTTCCCTTTATCTTTGAAGGGAGATGCATTGTCCTGGTATAGGCTATGTGATGATATAGGATCTTGGAATTATAAGCGATTGAAGTTGGAATTTCACCAGAAGTTCTACTCTATGCATCTTGTTCATCGTGATCGTAATTACATATATAATTTCTGGCCTCGCGAAGGAGAAAGCATCGCTCAAGCTTGGGGGAGGCTTAAGTCAATGTTATATTCATGCCCCAATCATGAGCTCTCTCGGGAAATGATTATTCCGAATTTTTATGCTCGACTTTCTCTTGATAATCGCAACCTGCTCGATACTTCCTGTGCTGGTTCTTATATGCTGAAGACTATTGATTTCAAATGGGACTTATTGGAAAGAATTAAATGCAACTCTGAAGATTGGGGTTCCGACGATGGTAAGGAGTCAGGTATGACACCTAAGTTCGATTGTCTTAAATCTTTTATGGATACCGATGCTTTTCGTGGATTTAGCGCTAAGTATGGACTTGACTCTGAGATAGTAGCTACTTTTTGTGAACCTTTTGCTACTCACGTTGATCTCCCTAAAGAGAAGTAGTTTAAATATAATCCTCCTAATGAAGTGAAAGTAGTTGCAGCTATTACAGTCGAAGAAAAGACTATTACCTATAGTGATCCTATTGTTCCTACTGCTTATGTTGAAAAACCTCCTTTTCCTGTTAGGATAACGGATCATGCTAAAGCTTCGACTGTTGTTCGTAAAAGTAATACTAGGACTTATACACCTCCTAAGCAAATTAATGTTGAACCTAGTATTGCTATGGTTAAAGATCTCTTGGATGAGGACTTAGATGGGCATGTTATTTCTTTTTTGGGTGAGACTGCTAATATTTCTAGACCTGATACTAAGACATGTAGACCTGTCGTAGGCATGCCTGTTATTTCTGTTAAAATAGGAGATCATTGTTATCATGACTTATGTGATATGGGTGCTAGTGCTAGTGCGATACCTTATGATCTTTATAAAGAAATTATGCACGACATTGCACCCGTTGAATTAGAAGACATTGATGTTACTATTAAGCTTGCTAATAGGGATACCATTAAACCTATTGGGATTGTTAGAGATGTTGAAGTTTTGTGTGGGAAGGTTAAATACCTTGCTGATTTTCTTGTTCTTGGTTCCCCACAAGATGATTTTTGTCCCATTATTTTTGGTAGACCCTTCTTGAATACTGCTAGTGCTAAGATTAATTGTGAAAAGAATATTGTCACTGTTGGCATAGATGGTATGTCTCATGAGTTTAATTTCACTAAGTTTAGTAGACAACCTCGTGAAAGGGAACCACCTAGTAAGGATGAGATTATTGGTCTTGCTTTCATCGCTGTTCCTCCAACTGATCCGTTAGAACAATATTTGCTAGACCACGAAAACGATATGTTTATGAAGGAAAGGAAAGAAATAGATGAAGTGTTCCTTAAACAGGAACCTATGCTGAAACATAACCTTCCCATTGAAGTTCTTGGGGATCCCCCTCCACCCAAGGGTGATCCCGTGTTTGAACTTAAACCATTACCTGATAATCTTAAGTATGCTTATCTTGATGAAAAATAAATATATCTTGTTATTATTAGTGCTAACCTTTCAGAGAAAGAAGAAGAAAGATTATTGAAAACTCTGAAGAAGCACCGAGCAGCTATTGGATATACTCTAGATGATCTTAAGGGCATTAGTCCCACATTATGTCAACACAAAATTTGAGTGGAGAAAGATGCCAAACCAGTTAGAGATCCTCAAAGACGATTAAATCCCAAGATGAAGGAAGTGGTAAGAAAGGAGATACTAAAGCTTCTTGAGGCAGGTATTATTTATCCCGTTGCTGATAGTGAATGGGTAAGCCCTGTCCATTGTGTCCCTAAAAAGGGACGTATTACCGTTGTTCCTAATGATAAAGATGAATTGATCCCGCAAAGAATTATTATAGGTTATAAGATGGTAATTGATTTCCGTAAGTTAAATAAAGCTACCAAGAAAGATCATTACCCTTTACCTTTTATTGATCAAATGCTAGAAAGACTATCCAAACACACACATTTTTGCTTTCTAGATGGTTATTCTGGTTTCTCTCAGATACCTGTGTCAGTGAAGGATCAATCTAAAACTACTTTTACTTGCCCTTTTGGTACTTTTGCTTATAGACGTATGCCTTTTGGTTTATGTAATGCACCTGCTACCTTTCAAAGATGCATGATGGCTATATTTTCTGATTTTTGTGAAAAAATTTGTGAGGTATTCACGGATGACTTCTCCGTCTATGGATCCTCATTTGATGATTGTTTGAGCAACCTTGATCGAGTTTTGTAGAGATCCGAAGACACTAGTCTCGTCCTGAATTGGGAAAAGTGTCACTTTATAGTTAATGAAGGCATTGTCTTGGGGCACAAGATCTCCGAGAGAGGTATTGAAGTTGATAAAGCCAAAGTTGATTCTATTGAAAAGATGCCATGTACCAAGGACATAAAAGGTATAAGAAGTTTCCTTGGTCACGCCGGTTTTTATAGGAGGTTCATTAAGGACTTTTCTAAAATCTCTAGGCCTCTGACTAATTTATTGCAAAAAGATATTCCTTTTGTCTTTGATGATGATTGTGTAGAAGCGTTTGAAGTACTTAAGAAAGCTTTGATCACTACACCTATTGTTCAGCCACCTGATTGGAATTTACCTTTTGAAATTATGTGTGATGCTAGTGATTATGCTGTAGGTGCTGTTTTAGGGCAAAGAGTCGATAAGAAAATGAATGTTATCCAGTATGCTAGTAAGACTCTTGATACTGCCCAGAGAAATTATGCTACTACTGAAAAAGAGTTCTTAGCAGTTGTGTTTGCATGTGATAAGTTTAGACCCTATATTGTTGATTCCAAAGTTACTATTCACACTGATCATGCTGCTATTAAATATCTTATGGAAAAGAAAGATGCTAAACCTAGACTCATTAGATGGGTTCTCTTACTCCAAGAATTTGACTTGCATATTATTGATAGAAAGGGAGCTGAGAACCCCATTGCAGATAACTTGTCTAGGTTAGAGAATGTTCTTGATTACCCACTGCCTATTAATGATAGCTTCCCTGATGAACAATTAGCGGTTGTCAATGCTTCTCGTACTGCTCCTTGGTATGCTGATTATGCTAATTACATTGTTGCTAAATATATACCACCTAGTTTCACTTACCAGCAAAAGAAAAAGTTCTTTTATGATTTAAGACATTACTTCTGGGATGATCCACATCTTTATAAAGAAGGAGTAGATGGTGTTATTAGACGTTGTGTGCCTGAGCATGAACAGGAACAGATTCTACGTAAGTGTCACTCTAAATTTTACGGAGGACACCATGCTGGAGATAGAACTGCACACAATGTACTGTAATCTGGTTTTTATTGGCCTACTCTCTTCAAGGATGCTCGTAAGTTTGTCTTATCTTGTTATGAATGTCAAAGAATAGGTAACATTAGTAGACGTCAAGAAATGCCTATGAATTATTCTCTTGTTATTGAACCATTTGATGTTTGGGGCTTTGATTATATGGGACCTTTTCCTGCCACTAATGGTTATACACATATTTTAGTTGCTGTTGATTACGTTACTAAGTGGGTAGAAGCTATTCCAACTAGTAGTGCTGATCATAACACTTCTATTAAAATGCTTAAATAAGTTATTTTTCCGAGGTTTGGAGTCCCTAGATATCTTATGACTGATGGTGGTTCACATTTTATTCATGGTGCTTTCCGTAAGATGCTCGCTAAGTATGATGTCAATCATAGAATAGCATCTCCTTATCATCCACAGTCTAGTGGTCAAGTAGAGTTGAGCAATAGAGAGCTCAAATTAATTTTGCAAAAGACTATGAATAGATCTAGAAAGAATTGGTCCAAAAAAACTTGATGATGCTTTATGGGCCTATAGAACTGCATACAAAAATCCTATGGGTATGTCTCCTTATAAGATGGTTTATGGAAAAGTGTGTCATTTACCTCTTGAACTTGAACATAAAGCATATTGGGCTATCAAAGAGCTCAATTATGACTTCAAACTTGCCGGTGAGAAGAGGTTGTTTGATATTAGCTCACTTGATGAATGTAGAACCCAAGCATATGAGAATGCCAAGCTTTTCAAAGAAAAAGTCAAACGCTGGCATGATAAGGGATACTAAAGCGTGAGTTTAACGTAGGAGATTATGTGTTATTATTCAACTCTTGTTTAAGATTTTTTGCAGGAAAACTTCTCTCAAAATGGGAAGGTCCCTACGTTATCGAGGAGGTCTATCGTTCTAGTGCTATAAAAATCAACAAATTCGAAGGCACAAATCCGAGGGTGGTAAACGGTCAAAGAATTAAACACTATATTTCAGGTAATCCTATCAATGTTGAAACTAATATTATTGAAACTGTAACCCCTGAGCAATACATAAGGGACACTTTCCAGAACGTTCCAGACTCCGAAAAGGTAAACCCCTCATGCTAGCCAAATTCCTTGCACGAAGTAGAGATACTACTTGTGCTTCCAAATATCCTTAAACCCAATTTTGCCATGAGAGTCCACCATACGTACCTATGGATTGAGTAAGATCCTTCAAGTAAGTTGTCATCGGTGCAAGCAATGAAAATTGCTCTCTAAATATGTATGACTTATTAGTGTGGAGAAAATAAGCTTTGTACGAACTTGTTGTGGAAGTAATAAAAGCGACGGACTGCATAATAAAGGTCCACATACAAGGGGCAATATAAAGTGACGTTCTTTTGCATTAAGATTTCGTGCATCAACCCTAAACGCGCATGACAACCTCTGCTTCCCTCTGCGAAGGGCCTATCTTTTACTTTATGTTTTTACTTTATGCTTGAGTCAAGGTGATCCTCACCTTTCCCTTTTTCATTTTATCCTTTGGCAAGCTCTCCGTGTTTGAAAGATCATGATATATATATCCAATTGGATGTAAGTTAGCATGGGCAATTATTGTTGACATCACCTGAAGGTGAATACATTGGGAGGCAACACAATAAGCCCCTATCTTTCTCAGTGTCTGGCTAAAACTCAATAACCACAAGTATTGCATGAGTGTTAGCAATTATAGAAGACTACATGATAGTTGAGTATGTGAACTTGCTGAAAAGCTCTATTGTTGACTCTTTTTGATGTTATGATAAATTGCAATTGCTTCAATGACTGAGATTACAGTTTATTAGTTCCCAATGAAGTTTTTGAACCATACTTGACACTGTGAATTGCTTGTTACTTGAGCATAGGAAATCATATGACAAAATCTATATATGTTGCTGTTATTAGAATGATCATGATGCCCTCATGTCTGTATTTTATTTTTATCGACACCTCTATCTCCAAACATGTGGACGTATTTTTCGATTTCGGCTTCCGCTTGAGGACAAGCGAGGTCTAAGCTTGTGGGAGTTGATATGTCCATTTTGCATCATGCTTTCATATCAATATTTATTGCATTATGGGCTGTTATTACACATTATATCTCAATACTTATGGCTATTCTCTCTTATTTTACAAGGTTTACCATGAAGAGGGGGAATGCCGGCAGCTGGAATTCTGGCTGGAAAAGGAGCAAACGTTGGAAACCTATTCTGTATAGCTCCAAAAGTCCTGAAACTCCATGAAACAACTTTTTGGAATTAACAAGAATTTCTGAGTGAAAGAAATAGGTCAGGGGCCCACACCCTGTCCAGGAGACAGGGGGCGCCCCCCCCCTATAGGGCGCGCCCGCTATCTCCTGGGCCCCCTGGTGGGCCTCCCGCGTCCATCTTCTGCTATATCATCACTTTTACCCTGGAAAAAATCGTGGGAAAGCTTACGGGACGAAACTCCGGTGGCACGAGGCGGAACCTTGGCGGAATCAATCTAGGGCTCTAGCGGAGCTGTTCTGCCGGGGACACTTCCCTCCGGGAGGGGGAAATCATCACCAACGATCCTCTCGTCGGGAGAGGGTCAATCTCCATCAACATCTTCACCAGCACCATCTCCTCTCAAAACCCTAGTTCATCTCTTGTATCCAATCTTGTATCAAAACCACAAATTGGTACGTGTGGGTTGCTAGTAGTGTTGATTACTCCTTGTGGTTGATGCTAATTGGTTTACTTGGTGGAAGATCATATGTTCAGATCCTTTATGCATATTATTACTCCTCTGATTATGAACATGAATATGCTTTGTGAGTAGTTACGTTTGTTCCTGAGGACATGGGTGAAGTCTTGCTATTAGTAGTCATGTGAATTTGGTATTCGTTCGATATTTTGATGAGATGTATGTTGTCTTTTCCTCTAGTGGTGTTATGTGAACGTCGACTACATGAAACTTCACCATTATTTGGGCCTAGAGGAAGGCATGGGGAAGTAATAAGTAGACGATGGGTTGCTAGAGTGACAGAAGCTTAAACCCTAGTTTATGCGTTGCTTCGTTAGGGGCTGATATGGATCCATATGTTTAATGCTATGGTTAGGTTTACCTTAATACTTCTTTTGTAGTTGCGGATGCTTGCAATTGGGGTTAATCATAAGTGGGATGCTTGTCCAAGTTAGGGCAGTACCCAAGTACCGGTCCACCCACATATCAAATTATCAAAGTACCGAACGCGAATCATATGAACGTGATGAAAACTAGCTTGATGATAATTCCCAATGTGTCCTCGGGAGCTCCTTTATTATTATTAGAAATTGTCCAGGCTTATCCTTTGCTACATAAAGGCTTGGGACACCTTGCTGCACTTTATTTACTTTATTTACTTGTTGCTCGTTACTATTTATCCGATCACAAAACTATCTATCACCTACAATTTCAGTGCTTGCAGGGAAAACCTTACTGAAAACCGCTTATCATTTCCTTCTGCTCCTCGTTGGGTTCGACACTCTTACTTATCGAAAGGACTATGATAGATCCCCTACACTTGTGGATCATCAGGAGTCCATGAAATAATTTTTCTTCCGCCGCAAGTTCCAGAACCACGAGATCCTATCTAAAGGCCTTTTCCGGCACTACATCATCCTTCCTTCCCTCCGATGATGCGTGAGTAGTTTACCACGGACCTATGGGTCCATAGTTAGTAGCTAGATGACTTCTTCTCTCTTTTTGATCTTCAATACAATGTTCTCCTCGGTGTTCTTGGAGATCTATTTGATGTAATGACTTTTTGCGGTGTGTTTGTTGGGATCCGATGAATTGTGAGTTTATGATCAGGTCTATCCATGAATAACACTTTTATGCATGATTTTTATAGCCTCGTATTTCTTCTCCAATATATTGGTTTGGTTTGGCCAACTAGATTGATTTATCTTGCCATGGGAAGAGGTGCTTTGTGATGGGTTCGGTCTTGCGGTGCTCAATCCCAGTGACAGAAAGGGACATGACACGCATGTATCATTGCTATTAACGGTAACAAGATGGGATTTATTTTATGCGTGAGTTTCTCTTATCTACATCATGTCATCTTGCTTAAGGCATTACTCCGTTTTTCCACGAACTCGATACGCTAGATGCATGTTGGATAGCGGTCGATGTGTGGAGTAATAGTAGTAGATGCAGAATTGTTCTGGTCTACTTGTCTCAGACGTGATGCCTATATACATGATCATTGCCTTCGATATTGTCATAATTATTTGCTTTTCTGTCAATTGCCCAACAGTAATTTTTCTACCCACCGTATGCTCTTTTTATGAGAGAAGGCTCTAGTGAAAACTATGGCCCCCGAGTCTATTTTCTATTATATATTAAAACAAAAAATACCTTGCTGCAATTTTCTTTTATTTATTTTATTTTTTGTTTTTTGTTTGATCTATATATCAAAAACTATACCATTTCATCTTGCTCGTAGCCGTTAAGAGATTGACAACCCCTCTACGCGTTGGGTTGCAAGTATTTGTTGTTTGTGTGCAGGTGTTGTTTACATAGTGTTGCTTGGTTCTCCTACTGGATTGATAACCTTGGTTTCATAATTGAGGGAAATACTTAGCTATACCGTACTGCATCATCCTCTCCTCTTCGAGGAAACCCCAACGCAGCTCACGAGTAGCATTAATGTCTGCTTGAACTACATCAGTATTTCCCCAAAGAGGAAGGGATGATCCAGCACAACAACAGTAGGTATTTCCCTTAGTGATAACACCAAGGTTATCAAACTAGTAGGAGAACCACGCAACACTACGTAAACAACTCCTGCACACAAAGAACAAATACTTGCAACCCAATATGTTGAAGGGGTTGTCAATCCCTTTCGGGTAACAGGCCAAAAATTGGCACGTGGACGGGAGAAAGTTGTAATATATTGATAGATGCAAATAAAAGCAAATAAAATACAGCAAGGTATTTTTGGGTTTTTGGATTAATAGATCTGAAAATAAAAGCGAATAAAAATAGATCTCGAAGGCAAATATGATAAAGAAGAGACCTGGGAGCCGTAGATTTCACTAGTGTCTTCCCTCAAGAAAAATAGCATACGATGGGTAAAAAAATTACTGTTGGGCAATTGATAGAACTTTAAATAATCATGACGATATCCAGGAAATGCTCATTATATAGGCATCACGTCCAAGATTAGTAGACCGACTCCTGCCTGCATCTACTACTATTACTCCACACATCGACCGCTATCCAGCATGCATCTAGTGTATTAAGTTCATGGAGAAACAGAGTGATGCAATAAGAACAATGACATGCTATACACAAGATCTATTTATGTAGAAATAGACCCCATCTTGTTATCCTTAATAGAAACGATACATATGTGAAGGTTCCCCTTCTGTCACTGGGATCAAGCACTGTGAGATCAAACCCATCACAAAGCACCTGTTCCCATGGCAAGAAAAACCGATCTAGTCGGCCTATCTAAACCAAAGATTTGAAGAAGAAATATGAGGCTATAAGTAATCATGCATATAAGAGATCAAAAAACTCAAATAACTTTCATGGATAAAGCATAGATTTGATCATAAACTCAAAGTTCATCGGATCCCAACAAACACACCGCAAAAAGAGTTACATCAAATAGATCACCAAGAGAAATTGTATTGAGAGTTAAATGAGATAGAGGAAGCCATCTAGGTACTAACTACGAACCCGAAGGTCTACAATGAACTACTCACGCATCATCGGAGAGGCACCTTTCAGTATGATGAACCCCTCCGTGATGGTGTCTAGATTGGATCTATGGTTTCTGGAACTTGCAGCGCCTGGAATTGATTTTCGTCGACTCCCCTAGGGTTTCTGGAATATTGGGGGTATTTATAGAGAAAAGAGGTTATGTGGGAGGCGGCCGAGGTGGGCACAACCTGTCGGCGTTCTGGGACCCGGGGTACAGACTTGCCTACATGCGGCCCACGGCGTGGCTCCATCGACGGTCCGGTACGACCCACCTTCAGCATCAACAAATCAAGACCCTCGCAAGGGGCCAAGCCTCATGAGGCGGACGACACCAAGTTCTCCGGGAGGAGCGCCCTCCTCAGGATGGCTCCTGAGGAGCGCTTATTTCTATGTAAACCTCACCTCATGAGGTTCGGATGACGTGAGCCATGACGACCAAAGCCAGGCAGGCGCCAGCGGGTGCATGACATCAGTTTCCTCTTTGTTGATAAGGAGGCAAGCGCAGGCGCAGAGTCCCGGGGAATCAGCGAAAGGTTTCCATTCTCGTGCAACAAGACCAAGACCGCAAGGATGGCAGTACGGAGGTCATTGCTGAGCCCACTGCAGCATCACGACTAGAGGCTTTGCAGGCGGATACTACTTTTGTTAGGATAAGATGTACTAGTTGTCTTCCTTTGAATTTAGCCGTTGTGGGATCCCTTCCCTCCTTCATTTGGGAAGAGGACCAAGGCCACTATAAATAGGGCCTAGCCACCACCATAGAAGGGGATCGGATCTAGATCGAGAGGAAGATTCATCAGCTCACCAGTTCACGCCACGCAAGAACACACCTCCTGAGGTTGTTCTATGACTGTACTAGTTCATCCCCAGCGAACCTTGAGGCCAATCCACCACAAAGCAGGAGTAGGGTTTTACACCACAAGGTGGCCCAAACCTGGATAAACTGTTGGGTCCCTTTTCGCTTGAGTTCATCGAGCTAGGCCATGAGATTGGCGAATAGGCAGACTGGGAGGTTGAGTTCTTCGCATGCACCCCAGAGTTCAAATCTATCCAGGGTTTGTGGAGCCCGAAATCTGACATTTGGCGTGCCAGGTAGGGGTGCGCTGGAGCCTCTCTTCTGCCGGTCGATTCACCACCGCTCCACTTCTCCCATGGCTGACGCTCGTCGAGCTCGTGCTGAGCGCTGGGCCGCCCTCGCCGCTCGCGTCGCTCATACGGCACCAGCGGGCGACGACTGCTCTCGCCGTCCCCTGTCGCCAGTGGCGAATGCCACCACCGGCCCCGCGGGCCATGAGTAGCAGGCCTCGTTGCTGCATTCTTCTATGCGGTGAGATGTCCGCACCGCCACCCCGTTGCTGACCCCGGCTAATTCGTCTTCCCATGCTCGTCGTGGTCCGGTGAAAACACAGGCCGCGCTTCTCATGGCACGCATGCTTCTCCGCTACCGCCCGGTGGACGACCTCTACGAGGACTGGTTGGACCGCTTCGCCGAGCTTGTCAGCGCCGCCGGAGGGTCTCATGTGCCATCTCGCTCGTTGCCTCACCCGCCGCCTACTACGGGTGATGTAGCTCACAGGGCACCTCCTCCACCTCCCGGGCAGGGTGCCATCATCCAGCCAAGGCAGGAGGCTCCTCGGTGCGATCCGCAGTGCAGGACGCCCACGCGCGACGAGGCAAGCTCCCAGGTGGTGCAGCGGCTGCAAGAAGATGCGTGTGCGCTCCCGGCACCGCCACGTGAAGACCGCATGCAGCCCGTGGTGGTGGCACGCAAGCGCCAAGACCAGGCTCCACCTCGATGACGGGCTCCCGTGACCACATTGGGATGCCGCATGTTCACTCCGGAGCTGCGTAGCATCGTCTGGCATAGGAAGTTAAAGCCCAGTCTGCCTCCATGCTACGACGGCACCCCCGACCCTGCTGAGTTCCTATAGCTCTACGAGCTGAGCATCGAGGCGGCCAACAGCAACGAGAAGGTTATGGAGAATTGGTTTCCCATGGCTCTCAAAGAAGGCGCACGCTCGTGGCTCCTAAACCTCCCCGCGGGATCGATCTCCTCCTGGGACGAGATGTGAGAGCGTTTCATCGCCAACTTCAAAGGTACTCGCGACCGCCCACCGTCTACGGGTGACCCGCGGTGCATCAAGTAGCAGCCAGGAGAGACCTTGCAGAAGTACATCCAGCGCTTCAACAGTGTTCGCCTCATGAACCCCAAGGTGTCAAACAAAGCCATCATCTCGGTGTTCACTAAGGGCGTCTGCGACGTCAAGATGAAGGAGGAGCTCGCCATACACGAGGACCTATGCACGGCTCTGGAGATGTTCAACATGGCAACCAAGTGTGCGAGAGCTGAGGAAGGTCGCCTCTCCCTCCTAGAACTTCTGGAGGCTGACCCAGAAGACAAGAAGGCCAAAGCCAAGGATGTGAAGCGCAAGGGGCCGACTGTGCTTGCAGCCGAACCTGAGACGAACGCGGCTGTGACCACTCGGAGTAATCCAAGTGCAGTCGCCCATTCTGTGTCTTCCAAAACATGCACAACCACAACACCAATGACTTCTAGGAGCTCAGGGCCATCCGCGACGGGCGCCTCGGTCGTCGCCCCGAGCGCAATGAGGCTATGGCCGCGAAGGATGTCAAGGCAGGGGACGCTGGGATGGCCGTGACCCCCGCTAGGAATGGCGTGATCAGCCTCATGAGGACCGCTGGCAGGGCCAGCCTCGCGAGGGTCCCTGGCCCGGCCAGCCTTGCAAGGACCGCCCCCAGGGCAACATTGGCCTTCCTCTACTGCCGCCACCACCAATAAGGAATGATGACCACCACCCGAAAGAGGGGGCTGGGGGCTTCCAAGAGCCTCGAGCCATCGCTTGCATCCTAGGCGGCACTCAGGCCCCAGCCTCCCATCACATCTTCAAGCAGTTTGCATGCGAGGTGAACGCGGCCCTCCCCAAGCTCGAGGCAATGTGTCTGCTCAAGTGGTCCAAGTACACCATCACCTTCAACTCTTCCGACTAGCTCAAGTGTGCGACAACTGCCCGTACCCTCCCAATGCTCCACTCGCCCATCATCAGCAACATGCTCGTCACCAAGACACTCATCGATGGTGGTGCGGGGCTCAATGTCCTCTCCGTCGAGACGTTCGACCGACTCCAGGTGCCCTACAACTAGCTTCAGCCTACCAAGCCCTTCTCAGGAGTGACCGACGACTCCACCACCGCGATAGCGCAAGTCCGCCTCCCTGTCAACTTAGGCAAGCGCGACAACTACCGCACTAAGCTCATTGACTTTGATGTAGCCCACATTCGCCTCGCCATCCTCGGGTACCTGGCCCTGGCCAAGTTCATGGCTATGACCCACAATGGCTACAATGTCCTCAAGATGCCAGGAAGCTACAGCATCATCATGGTCGCCTGCGAGGAGAAGGATGCAGTGTGCTATCTCGAGAACGCTTACCAAGTTGCGGCTGTCGAGGACCCAAATGGCGAAGGCACTGTCTACCCTCCTGAGGCTGTCCCTAAGAAGAAGCGGCTACTCCACCATGGACCTCAGGAGGATGGGGCAGCTGGTGGCCCTGCCTCAGGACCTGCACCCACTAACAAGGCACCTTCCCCTCTCACATAGGAAGGCATGCCTGGCTCCCCTCTCAGGTTGGGCTCGGGGGCTCTCCTGTGGAGGGCCTCGGACCTGGCCAACGTCACGAGGGAGGCGCTCGGGCACCATGTGGAGGCGTGCTTCAATGCATGTTTCCGTAGAGAGAGCGTAGGGCATGAGGTGCCAGGTGCTCAGGAGTTCATCACCAAGGCAATCGAGGAGCTTCAGGAGGCAAGAGCTATGCGAGGCGACCATCGCCCACCACCCGACGCAGCTTGAAAGGATCGAGAAGAGGTGTCTAGAGGGGGGGGGGGTGATTAGACACTAAGTACAAAAAGTTGCAGTTTTTAACTTCTTTAATTTCAAGTGGAGTTTAGGCACAAGTTTAACGATCACAACACATAACACGCAAGCATGCAAAGAGTATGTGAGCAGCGGAAAGTAAAGCATGCAACTTGCAAGAATGTAAAGGGAAGGGATTGGAGGATTCAAACGAATTGGAGACATGGATGTTTTTGTCGTGGTTCCGATAGGTGATGCTATCGTACATCCACGTTGATGGAGACTTCAACCCACGAAGGGTAACGGTTGCGCGAGTCCACGGAGGGCTCCACCCATGAAGGGTCCACGAAGAAGCAACCTTGTCTATCCCACCATGGCCGTCGCCCACGAAGGACTTGCCTAACTAGCAGTAGATCTTCATGAAGTATGCGATCTCCTTGCCCTTACAAACTCCTTGGTTCAACTCCACAATCTTGTCGGAGGCTCCCAAGTGACACCTAGCCAATCTAGGAGACACCACTCTCCAAGAAGTAACAAATGGTGTGTTGATGATGAACTCCTTTCTCTTATGCTTCAAATGATTGTCTCCCCAACACTCAACCCTCTCTCACATGATTTAGATTTGGTGGAAAGAAGATTTTGAGTGGAAAGCAACTTGGGGAAGGCTAGAGATCAAGATTCATATGGGTAGGAATGGAATATCTTGGCCTCAACACATGAGTAGGTGGTTCTCTCTCAGAAAATGGATGCTGGAAGTGTAGGTTCGTTCTGATGGCTCTCTCCACGAATGAAGAGTGGGTGGAGGGGTATATATAGCCTCCACACAAAATCTAACCGTTACAGACAACTTGACAAACTCGGTGGGACCGAATTGAGAAACTCGGTTGGACCGATTCAGCAAATCTAGTGACCGTTAGGATTTTTGGTGGGACCAACATGCAACTCGGTAGGACCGATATGGTTAGGGTTAGGGCATAACGTAATCTCAGTGAGACCGATTACACAAACTCGGTAGGACCGATTTTGGTAATAAGCTAACCAGAGAGTTGGCCAGGCAAACTCGGTGAGACCGATTACACAAACTCGGTAGGACCGATTTTGGTAATAAGCTAACCAGAGAGTTTGCATTGGAATCTCGGTAGTACCGATTATTCAAATGCGGTGAGACCGATTTTGGTAATGGACATACACAAAGAGATTACAATCCCTTCTCAGTGAGACTGAGATCCCTATCGGTGAGACCGATTTGCTTAGGGTTTGTGGCAGTGGCTAAGACATTTGAACTCGGTGGTGCCGGATAGAAAAAATCGGTGGGGCCGAGTTAGACTTTTTGGTTTAGGACATATGTGGATGTGAGAAAGTAGTTGAGGGCTTTGGAGCATATCACTAAGCACTTTGAGCAAGCAATCCATTAAGCAACACCTCATCCCCTCTTGATAGTATTGTCTTTTCCTATAGACTCAATGTGATCTTGGATCACTAAAATAGAAAATGTAGAGTCTTGTTCTTGGAGCTTGAGCCAATCCTTTGTCCTTAGCATCTTGAAGGGGTTCCACATCCTTTAGTCCATGCCACTCCGTTGTTGAACTTGTCTGAAACATACTAGGTAAAAGTGTTAGTCCAACAAGAGATATGTTGACATTAATTACCAAAATCACCCAGGGAGCACTTGTGCTTTCAATCCCCCCCTTTTTGGTAATTGATGACAACATACATCAAAGCTTTAGATAAAGATATAAAGAATAGCAAGTAAAGCTTTGGAAAGACATGTAACAAGCATAGGCTCCCCCTACATGTATGCAATCATGTGAATAGGGAATATAGAAGCATGTGAGAGCATAACCATGACAGAGTAGGCAATGTGTTACATGTATCTTGGCTATATGCATCAGAGCAAAAGATGTGAATGTGGGAAATGTACCTTCATGCTCATGAGTCCTTCTTGCAAATAGTATGTACATTAGCAAGAATTCCTCATACACATGATTGTGATGCATATACTTACCTTGTGGTCTTGAGCTGGCTTAGGATGGAATGAACCTGTGAAAATAAGGTTAGATAACACAGATACACTTACTATCCAGAGCAAACAAAAGAAACCACAAGAGTGAGTACCGAGTACCACATTTGATATAGACATGTCCCCAAAGGTAAAGATGTGCAAAGAATTTAAAGAATTTCTTTCCCTTAGATGTCTTGCTCCCCTTGAATCTAGCATGGGATACTGGGAGAAGATAGGGAACAGAAAATCATAGCAAAATCAGAGCTCAAAGAAACAAATGAACAGAGCTAATGCAAATAAGCACATATGAACATGTCTTTCCCCTCAAGAAGACATGTGGCATCTCTCCTCTTGAACACTAAGAATCTGGGATCCTTGAAGATTACTCTCTCCTTGAGTATTCTCTCCCCCTAGAGATGTGAGTATTTTGTCCCCTAGAGATATGATTAAGCTTTGATGTGATCTCTCTCTCCCCCTTTAACATCAATTTCCAAGAAGGGTCTTCTGGAATTTGTCATGAATGGGTTTGGTCCTTGAGTCACAGCACAAAGCACTAAGGTAAATGTGATGCTTGTGGAGGACAAGATTCATTGAGTGGAGCTGGATCAAGAGTAATGCAGGAATAAATGGCAAAATGTTTTTCCTGTTGTGAAATCGGTGGCACCGAGTGATATGATTCGGTTGCACCGAAAGGATTCGGTTGGACCGAAAACATCAAACCGGTGAGATCGAGTTCATCGCAGAGAAAACACTTGTCACCTCATCTCACTAGACAAGTAAGATCTCACAAGGATTCGCAAGGAATTAACTGAAAGATTTGCAATGAATTGGATGTAGGGAATGTAGAATAAATAGAAAAGAAAAGAAATCTAGATGAAGTTTTTTTGAAAGGGGAAATAAATATGCATGAGACAAATGCAAGAGCACAGAAAAGAACACACGAGAACTTCATCTAGAATTGGTCGGCGACAAAGTCACCTATGTTAGAGTATATTGACTTAGGAGTCAAGTGAGATCACTTGATCATAGGTCATACTCATCGTTTATGCTCAAAATGGGGTTACCATTTTTCGTTTAAGCATCTTGATGTATTCACGTCTTGTCGAGTTGCTTTGACTCATGACTTGGAGTAAAGCTTCTCTAAGATGGAATAACATACCTTGGGTGGAGGTGTTGATCATGATCATGAAGTTGAACTTGTGTTGGTTGAGCAAGGTTGATGTAGCTCATCAAGAGTTGGGAGCACCACTTAGAATTTGAGTTCATCTACCTACATGGGTTAGTTTTTTCAAGGAAGAGCACTTGTGTATCCAAAATGACAATCATGAAATTCAACATAGAATTTGTCAAAGGATATGTTTGAATGGTTTCGTGCTTCCTTGTCTTCAACCACCATTGTGTAGAGACTTGGTGATGTAGAGATTGCTCAAGATGTGAGTGAGTTGCAATCTCATAGAATTAGATTCATCCAAGTACCTACATGGGTTGTATAACATGCAAGATGCAAATATATCCAAGACATAAGATTATCAATCATAAGAGAAATATCAAGTATTAGTCATAAGCTCATGTCTTGCATGTATCCAATGGAGTTCCTACTCCAAATTTGAAGGATCAATGATGTTCAATTCACCTCTTAACCTGCAAAACACTTTCTCATCAAGTGGTTTAGTGAAAATATCCGCTAATTGCTTTTCGGTGCGAACATGCTTAAGATTAATGTCACCCTTAGCAACATGATCTCGAATGAAATGATGACAAACTTCAATATGCTTAGTTCGAGAGTGTTGCACGGGATTGTGAGCAATCTTGATAGCACTTTCATTGTCACAAAGTAATGGAACATGTTTCACATATATCCCATAATCTTTAAGAGTTTGGGTCAACCAAAGTAATTGAGCACAACATGAACAAGCGGCAATGTATTCCGATTCGGCGGTGGACAAGGATACTGAGTTTTGTTTCTTGGAAGACCAAGACACAAGAGATCTACCAAGAAATTGACAAGTACCCGAAGTGGACTTTCTATCAACCTTGTCACCAGCATTGTCCGAGTCGGAGTAGCCAACAAGATCGAAGAGGCCCTCTTAGGATACCAAATGCCAAAATTTGGTGTGTGGATTAAGTATCTCACTATCGTTTTCACGGCCTTAAGATGACATTCTTTAGGAGTAGCTTGATATCGTGCACACATGCACACACTTAGCATGATATCGAGACATGAAGCACATAGATATAACAATGAACCAAGCATAGAGCGATAAACCTTTTGATCAACCGGTTCACCATCTTTGGTCAAATCAAGATGTCCACTAGTAGGCATGGGTGTAGTCATACCTTTGCATTCTTGCATATTGAACTTCTTGAATAAGTCCTTGGTGTACTTTGTTTGAGAGACAAAGGTACCTTCCTTAGTTTGCTTGATTTTCAAACCAAGAAATAATTTGAGTTCACTCATCATAGACATCTCAAACTTCTCCGACATTAGCTTCCCAAACTTTTCACTAAAATGAGGGTTAGTAGAACCAAATATAATATCATCAACATAAATTTGGCATACAAATAGTTCTCCATTGACCCTTTTTGTAAAAAGATTAGAATCTATCTTTCCAATTTGAAAGCCTTTTTCAATAAGGAACTTGGTCAAGCATTTATTCCACGCTCTAGGAGCTTGTTTAAGACCATAAAGAGCTTTGTGAAGTTTGTAAACATGATTAGGTTCCCTAGGATTAACAAAGCCGGGAGGTTGTTTAACATAAACTTCGTCCTCTATTTCACCATTTAGAAAAGCATTTTTAATGTCCATTTGGTTCAAGGTGATATCATGGCGATTAGCATAGGCAAGTAAGATGCGAACGGACTCAAGTCTAGCAACGGGAGCATAAGTCTCACCATAGTACATACCTTCGACTTGTGTGTAGCCTTGGGCGACAAGACGTGATTTGTTGCGAACTACTTGTCCATCTTCATCTTTGCTTGTTGCGAAACACCCATTTGGTACCGATGATGTTGTGGTTGTTGTCGGGCTTCTCAACCAATGTCCAAACTTGATTTCCCTCAAAGTTGTGTAGCTCTTCATGCATAGCGTTTATCCAATCCGGATCTTCCAATGCTTCTTCAACCTTCATAGGTTCAATGCTAGAGATGAATGAATAGTGTTCACAAAAGTTAGCTAAACGAGTTTTAGAGCAAGTGATTTTCCCTGTTTGGATATCTTTGTAGATTTTCTCGACGGGATGGTCTTGAGCAATTCTTGCTCGAACTCGTGAAAGCTTTTGCTTGGGTCTTGGTTGAACATCTTCTTCATCTTGTTCTTCTTCTTGGCCTTCTTCATTGTTGGCGTTGTCATTCTCTTGTCGTGGTGGAGAAGGAGCTTGTTGGCGTTCGTCTTGGTGCACTTCCTCGTTTTCTTCATCTTGACATGTCCCACTTGTGGATGCTTCCGTATCAACTCTTGGTTCACCTTGTCGTGAGGTAGAAGCTTACACTTGGACGGATGAGGTACTCTACTTCACCTCTGTTGGATGAATCTTGCCAATAGACAAGTCTTGAATTGCTTCTGAAGGATCTTTGTCTCCTACATCAATTGGCAATTGCTCTACTTGCGAGCCGTTAGATTCATCAAGCTTCACATCTACCGTTTCTTCAACCTTTTGGGTAAAATTGTTGTATACACGGTATGTGTGAGAGTTTGAGCCATAACCAAGTAGGAAACCTTCATGAGACTTAGGAGCAAATTTAGAACGACGATGCTTATCAAGAATGTAGCACTTTGAGCCGAATACTCGAAAGTATCCAACTTGGGGTTTCTTACCGGTGCGAAGCTCGTATGCCGTCTTGCCGAGTAGCTTGTGAAGATACAAGCGATTTGTTGCATGACAAGCTGTCTCACCGCTTCTGCCCAAAAGTTCTTTGGCATCTTGTACTCATCAAGCATCGTTCTCGCCATTTCAATGAGCGTCCGGTTCTTTCTCTCAACAACTCCATTTTGTTGAGGTGTGTACGTAGCCGAGAACTCTTGTGAAATACCTTCTTCGTCAAGAAAGGTATCCACATTTGCGTTCTTGAACTCCGTTCCGTTGTCGCTGCGAACCTTCTTGATCTTCACTTCAAATTGATTTTGGGCCTTCCTAGCAAAGTTTTTGAAGATCTTTTGAACCTGCGATTTATCATCGAGAAAGAACACCCACGTAAATCTTGAAAAATCATCAACTATAACTAGACCAAAAGAATTTCCACCGAGACTTTTGTAGGCGTTGGGACCAAAAAGATCCATGTGAAGTAGCTCGAGTGGCCTCCTTGTGGTCATGATGTTCTTCACGGGATGCCTTCCTCCAACCTGTTTACCTACCTGACAAGTGCTGCAAAGTCTATCCTTATCAAATATGACATCGTTAACACCAAGGATATGATTTCCTTTAATAAGCTTGTCAAGGTTTCACATACCAACATGACCTAATCGTCTATGCCATAACCAACCTTTAGAGTATTTAGCAATAAAGCAAGTTCTAGATTGAGCCTTTTTAGTGAAATCAACAATGTATAGATCACCTCTACATACACCGGTAAAGACCATTTTATGATTATCTCTACGAAACACTTGGCAATCTACTTCAGTAAATAGGACATTGAAACCGAAATCAGCAAGTCTAGATACTGAAAGTAAGTTGTAGCCAAGAGATTCAACGAGCATGACATTTTGTATGGAGCTATCATGTGATATGGACACCTTACCGAGGCCAACCACCTTACCCTTTGAGTTGTCACCAAAAGTGACATACTTTCAAGGACCATCGTTTTCAGCAAGCTCACGAAACATATCTTTATCTTCGGTCATGTGATCGGTACATCCACTATCAAGAACCCATTCCTTTCCTCCTGCCATATATCCCCGAAGATTTGCCATAAGACAAAAGTGTCTCATTGCATCATCAAGATCAAAGTCACTATCATCATCCTCATCATAGTATCCATGTTCAACATCGTTATGTGGTGGATCAAATCCTAGAGAGGGTGATTCGTTAGAGTGAGTTTGACAATGATCTTGTTTATGAATTTTAATAGCTTCGGAAATAATATCACTAATAATTCCAACATCTCCTTTGGCACGCATAAGGTTTGTAATCTCAAATAGACAATCACCAAACATAGGATCACTGGAATTCATCTTACTCAAGGAAATAGACTTATGGAGAATTTCATCTAGATTTTTCACGGAATAATTTGGAAAACATTCCTCAAGAAATTTCCATCTGGTGTAGGCACACTTAAGAGTAGGCAAACATCCAATCAAGTTTCTAGGCAAGCCTCTAGTGATAAGTTCAACAGTTCTAAGATTGCGGATCATGTCAATTGACTCATCAAGGGTAGGATGCATAGGATCAACATGAGGTGCATAAGGGCCAGCAATGTACTTGTTCAAATGATATTCATTGAAAATCACAAGTATCTCATTTTTCCACTCATGAAAGTACTCTCCATCAAGTATAGGCACTCTATGTCTAAGACTCCCAATAGTAGACTCATCCATCTTCCTCCAATGGTGTTTAAACCAAAGCAATTGAGACCAAAGCTCTGATACCAATTGAAAGGATCAAGAAGAGGTGTCTAGAGGGGGGTGATTAGACACTAAGTACCAAAAGTTATAGTTTTTAACTTCTTTAAGTTCGAGTGGAGTTTAGGCACAAGTTTAACGATCACAACACATAACAAGCAAGCATGCAAAGAGTATATGAGTAGCGGAAAGTAAAGCATGCAACTTGCAAGAATGTAAAGGGAAGGGATTGGAGGATTCAAACGCAATTGGAGACACGGATGTTTTTGTCGTGGTTCCGATAGGTGGTGCTATCGTACATCCATGTTGATGGAGACTTCAACCCACGATGGGTAACAGTTGCACGAGTCCACGGAGGGCTCCACCCATGAAGGGTCCACGAAGAAGCAACCTTGTCTATCCCACCATGGCTGTCGTCCACGAAGGACATGCCTCACTAGCGGTAGATCTTCACAAAGTGGGCGATCTCCTTGCCCTTACAAACTCTTTGGTTCAACTCCACAATCTTGTTGGAGGCTCCCAAGTGACACCTAGCCAATCTAGGAGACACCACTCCCCAAGAAGTAACAAATGGTGTGTTGATGATGAACTCCTTGCTCTTGTGCTTCAAATGATAGCCTCCCCAACACTCAACTCTATCTCACAGGATTTGGATTTGGGGGAAAGAAGATTTGAGTGGAAGGCAACTTGGGGAAGGCTAGAGATCAAGATTCATATGGTAGGAATGGAATATCTTTGCCTCAACACATGAGTAGGTGGTTCTCTCTCAGAAAATGGATGCTGGAAGTGTAGGTTCGTTCTAGTGGCTCTATCCACGAATGAAGATTGGGTGGAGAGGTATATATAGCCTCCACACAAAATCTAAACGTTACACACAACTTGCCAAACTCGGTGGGACCGAATTGAGAAACTCGGTTGGACCAATTCAGCAAATCTAGTGATCGTTAGGATTTTCGGTGGGACCACAAACTCAGTATGATAGATTTTGGTAATAAGCTAACCAGAGAGTTGGTCAGGCAAACTCGGTGAGACCGATTACACAAACTCGGTAGGACCGATTTTGGTAATAAGCTAACTAGAGAGTTTGCATTGTAATCTCGATAGTACCGATTATTCAAACTCGCTGAGACCAATTTTGGTAATGGACATACACAGAGAGATTACAATCCCATCTTGGTGAGACCGAGATCCCTATCAGTGAGACTGATTTGCTTAGGTTTTTTGGCAGTGGCTAAGACATCTGAACTCGGTTGCGCCGGATAGAAAAAATCGGTGGGGCCGAGTTAGACTTTTTGGTTTAGTACATATGTGGATGTGAGAAAGTAGTTGAGGGCTTTGGATCATATCACTAAGCACTTTGAGCAAGCAATCCATTAAGCAACACCTCATCCCCTCTTGATAGTATTGGCTTTTCCTATAGACTCAATGTGATCTTGGATCACTAAAATAGAAAATGTAGAGTCTTGTTCTTGGAGCTTGAGCCAATCCTTTGTCCTTAGCATCTTGAAGGGGTTCCACATCATTTAGTCCATGCCACTCGATTGTTGAACTTGTCTGAAACATACTAGGTAAAAGTGTTAGTCCAACAAGAGATATGTTGAAATTAATTACCAAAATCACCCAGGGAGCACTTGTGCTTTCACAGCTCCCTGCCCCGGCGAGGGCAGCGAGCTGCGCGTCTACGACAACATCCCAGGGCTCAATAGAGCCGTGTCTCAGGATCCATTCTGGCCATCCTGCGTCGGATGGTGCAAGGGCCCACCTCACAGCTATGTTCGCATGCCTTTCGGTTTGCTGAACACGGCTGCGGCGCACCAGCGCTGCATGCGGGGCATCCTGGCGGCTCAGGAGGCCAAGCATCAGGCGATCCTATCGGAGGTGGCGATGGATCCTCGTGAGCCCCCCGGGCCTCAAGAGCCTCGTGAGGTTCAAGACCTGGGCGGCTCGTGAGGAGCGACTTCGGCAGCGCGCTTCTTCGATTGCCTCAACACTTCTTCAGCAACGGTGCCAAGTGACACTTTTCGGTTTGTTCAGTTGGGGACGCCCCTTGGGCTGCATTATCCCCAAGCCATGTGGGTCCGTCCCTGTGGCATGTACCGTTCTTTGCATCTATCAGAACTGGCTCCACCTTCTTTCATGAGTTGCTTTATGATTATCACCCGCCTGCCTGGTGCTTTATCGCCCCTCGTGGCCTCCCCACGCTGTTGACCGGTCTCTCGCTCATCCTGCAACGGGGGCTACACATACTGGCACGGCGCTTGTGCTCGGGTCCGTCCCTGCAACGCTAACAAATCTAAGAGACAGAGCTCTGGCTCACGGCCTGCCCCACGCACGTCACCTCACCGGATCCTTAGTGCCTTCATCTTCTTACGGAAAGATCAGCGGCAAGACAACAAGCACGATTATGCACTATATTCTCCTCCTCGGACTAACCCGCAGGAACCTTCGGAGCTTAACTACGGACAGCCCCGCCGGTCATCCCTTTTTCACGCAATTCGCTTGCATGTTAAAGGGGGCGCTCCTAAGCATCACGCCTCAGGGGCTCCTACTGGCTCTTGAGTCCTCGCCCCCTGGCCTTGATCATGGCATCACGACCTGGCATACCAGCGGCGGCCGCCTCGCTCGAGGGCCGGGACCCGAGGACGTAGAGTATCTACATGAGTGAGGGAAAGGGGAGACCGGCTTGAGCCCTACCTAGGAGCGTCACCACTAAGGCAAGGTCAGGCGGCGCGCAAAGGAATCACCGCAGGCTCACCAAGATAAGTCACCCATACATATCAGCGTGAACCTCACGACCCAATATCTCGGCTCTCGTAGTCTCACTCAGGCAATGCTGCTTTCCTTTTCGGCCTTAGGGGACCTGCGTCCACGCCAAAGGGGACCTCTTGAGCATCGCGCCTCAGGAGATCTTACCGGACCTCGGACCACTCCTCTCCTGGCCTTGACCACGGCATCGCGAGCTGGGATACCAGCGACGGCTGAAGCCTGCCTAGGGACTAGGTCCAGTCGGCGTAGAGCACTAAGCTACCCCGAGAACGAAAAGGGGGAACTGTGCTGGAGCGAGATACGCAATTCCAACACCATGTTAGGAAAGATAACAATGGAGGAAAAGCACTACAGTTTTTTACATGCACCCATGGGGCTCGTCGCAATTCTGCGCAGGCAAACAAAAGAAGAAGACCTCAAAGGACCCTGGCCGCTGGGTATCACTGGCGACGCCGAGCGGACGTCGCACAAGTGCTCTGTGCGCGGCGAGAGCTCAACGGCACGTAGCTGTCATTGTTGGACTCTGGAGAATCGCTGGTCTCAGGAGAGTCACTGGATTCCAGGGAGTCACTGCTGCTGCTAGAGAAGCTGGTGGCAAGACCAGGGGCAAGTTCGGCACCCATGGCCGCGCCACGTGGGCTGCCTCTTCCGGAGCAACACTCCAGGCGCCGGACATTGTCGGTGTCAAAACCGGTAGATCTCGGGTAGGGGGTCTCGAACTGTGCGTCTAAGGATCAAAGGAAACAGGTGGCAGGGGACACGATGTTTACCCAGGTTCGGGCACTCTTAATGGAGGTAATACCCTATTTCCTGCTTGATTGACTTTGATGAGTATAGGGGTTACAAGAGTTGATCTACCTCGAGATCATAATGGCTAAACCCTAGATGTCTAGCATGTATGGTGATGATCCTACCTATGGACTAAGCCCTCCGGTTTATATAGGCACCGGAGGGAATTAGGGTTGCACAAGGTCGGTTTACAGAGGAAGGAAACTATACATCTAGACACCAAACTTGCCATCCACGCAAAGGAGATTCCCGCCCGGACACGGGAGAAGGCCTTCTATCTCATATCTTCACGGACCATCAGTATGGCTCATGCCACATAGGCCGGCTCCCCGAGGACCCCACAGTCTTTAAAACATAGTAAGTCACGTCCATAGGTGATTTTTTCGGCGAGGCGTTATGTCCTGGCCTTGTTAGTATCCCGAACCATTATACAGCCCCCGCTTTGTGTTTTGAGGCGCGGTTATTGATACATCTTGTCAAAGCGGAGATCGTGTCCCTTTATCACGGGATTCTCATCAAGATGGGTTTGGGTAATCCAACCGTGCCATTCACACGTCCCCTTGGGAATAGGCGAGATTTAAAGCTTCTGAGGGGAAGCTTGATATCTACTGCCTTTATAAGGAGATAAGGATCCATCTTTTTTACCCCACGCCTTCTTCCTCCTCAGCCTATCTGCCATTCAAGCTCCGGTGCCCAAGTTCCAATCTTCTCCATTGGACCAAACACCCTAGCCATGTCCGAATCTAGAGTGTAGGGCAACTGGATGGCTTCCTCTGTTACAGAGGAGAACATCAAGGAGCTCCGGGAAGCTGGCACTACAAAAAAAATACACTTCCGTGATGATACGTGTTTGTCACAGTAGGTCGCATTTTTTGTCATGCATGTACATCGATGATGACTTTATGATAGAATCAAGATAGTCATACCTGTGCTGTCGTAGAAGTGTTCCATGACATTACCAAAATTATCATCATGGAAGTGTCCACTTCCATATGACGATAAATCGTGCGTCACATAAGTGCTTTCGTCAAGGGTGACCGACATGTGGCATCCACCGTAACGGAACGCCGTTAAGCTATTGGGTCCGGTTTTGGATCCAATAACCCATTAACAGCCCCGACCAATGGGGATTTTCCACGTGTAAAATCATCATTGGCTAGGGAAAACACGTGTCGGCTCATTGTTGGGACAGATGTCATCCACTCATTGGACAGAAGGCGCCTATGATACGTCAACACGTGGCACGGCCCAACAGAGGCCCATTCCTGTGAAAAGGCCGTCCCGTTTGACTTGGTTAAAAGGTAGCGGGCCGGCCCATGGAAAGCCTGTTAATGGCCTGTTCGCATATAGCCCATTTACAGCCCGCTAACCCAAGGCCCGTTATGCCCTATCCGAATTAGGCCCAGTAGCGTCATCTGGGCCATCCAATATGATTCCAGCCCATTTTCACTTCTGGCCCATGTATGGCCCATGACGTCTTTCGGGCCATATGAGGCCCTTTGTAACTCTTGGCCCATTAACGGCCCGTAATGAACAGTGTATCACTTTATACCCATTAACGGTCCATGGTGAAACTGGCCCGTAATGAACAGTGTATCACTTTATACCCATTAACGGCCCATTATTCCGTTGGGCAGTTTCCAGCCCATGTTATCTTGCGGCCTTTTCAGAGCCCATTTATTCTTGGGATCATTTCCAGTATTCTTTTATTTATGGCCCGTTACTGTCATTTTCTGCTTGTGGGCTAAATTCAGCCCGAGGTTACAGTCGGCCCATTTGTGACCCGTTAATACGTTGGGCCGTTTTCATAGCGTCATCAAATACAACCGATTAACGACGGCCCGTTATGGTCGGCCCATGAACAGACGATTCCAACTCTAGCCTGTTTACAGCCATAATGCGGTCTGTTATTGGCCCATGTTTGGCCAACCGATCATACGGCCCGTAGAAGGCCCATTGATGATACGGCCCATAGAAGGCCCATTGTGTCTACGACCCGTATAAGGCCCATTGTTTTTACGACCCGTAGAAGGCCCATTGTTTCTACGACCCGTAGGAGGGAAATGGTAACTACAGTAAATATGTAGCCCATGGTTATTGTGGCCTAGTTTTGAAAAATAGGTTATTGCGGCCACTAGCAAACTGCGGAAAAATAACTGCACTGACTACAAGCAAAGAAATAAACAAGACAATAAGGAAATAAATAATCAAGCAACTTACGCTAGGCTATCACGGCTATTACACATATTACATCCACTGGGCATCAAAGTTCGCCACCAGTGCAAATATAGGGAACACAACTGCATATAAACACCGCAGAAAAACAAGTCCAGAACTGAAACCACTTCAGAAGAGCTCAAGAAACAATATCCTGGGTACCCGTAATGCTGGCAAGATGCTTAGCAAGCTTATTAACTTTCTCTTGTTTGGCGCTTAAGTCCTCCAGCACTTGCTGTTGCACCAGAAAGTATGCATCTGAATTCTGCAGGGACTTCCTCAGTCCTTCGGCTTCTTGTCACATAACATCCGATCGATGTCTTTCAACTTGAAGTTGAGACTCAAGAAGTCGAACTGATTCAGGCAACGAGTTTGAAGAGCTGGTGCCAGCAGTAGTAGCCAGTAACTCGAACACTACATCAAGATAGTACTTTGGGGTTGTCTCAGTGTCTTCAATATAGTTTTTATCAGCTTTCTTGGAGACCAACAAGGATGTTTCACTAGCTTGAACCTTATCTACATTACTTCCTTTACCATTGCATAATGGGGTACTCTTATCCAATATTTTATCCGCGTTCTAAAAGAGAAACAAACAAACACATCACAGGTTTACAATGTAGTATATGAAACTCATTCTGGTAAACCAGTTCAGTAGTAAGGTGGACAGGATAAAATCATGAAACAAACATATATCTCTGTAGTATAGTCACTGTATGGTCTATATCATTCTAGTTTATGTTGCCAAATCAAGATAGATATAGTTCGAATCATATCTATTTAAGACAAAGCAGCATAGACAGAATATAAGTGTGGGAAACTACACGGCAATAACAACACTTGTAATGTGCATGGCATGAGAACATAACTGTTTATTCAATTGAAATTGAAATCAACATAGAGCAAGTTACTACAGCAAACACGTTAAAGAAACAGGTTTAAAACATACATGTTGCGCCATTGGAGTTTCAATTGCATCTTTCAAATTTGAAATTAGTTGGTATGAGTAAACATAGTGATGCAAGAGCAAAGTAGTATGAACCATAGCTACGGAACCTGACCTGGGAACAATTCTTCTTCTGCTTTGAGCGTTGACTTGGGGTTCGGAGTGGTGGTCCTCGTGCTTTGGTCACTGCAGTTGCCTTACTAACTGCTCGTGTTTGGGTGCTCTGTGGTGGAGACGGTGCTGTGTCAATGGGAACTGGGTTACTATCTGCTGGGGTTGGGGTTAGAAGGGGTGTAGCTGGTTCTCTGTGCAACTGGGTAGGGGTACAATCTGCATGAGTCTGGGTTATGTCTGGTGGGGCTGGTTCTTGGGCAAGTACAACCATGGTTCTATCTGCATCGACAGGTAGCACGATCTTTTCTGAAGACCGTGTTTTTACTCCCACAGATACTGCCATCACCCCCTCCAATTGAAATGGCTGATAAACAAGAAAAGTAATTGAATGTAGAGACATTGTAAGATAGACAGGTGCAATGGATAGTAGGGAAGAAAACAGGGCATGAAATAATTCACATTTATGTTGTCTAACCAAACAGAATAGCAGGACATAATTTCACATATATGATGGCGAATTAAATAGTATAGCATGATAGAATTTCACATGTATGATGGCTAACTAAACAGGATAGAATGAGATACTTCAAAATATGATGACTATGTAAACAGGATGACATGATATAACTATACGATGTGTCTATTAAAGTGGTTGACATGCCATAAATCACAAACATGTCGTCGATGGAAACATGATGGCATGATATAGTTCACGAATAGAATGACATAATTTAAAATATGATGACTATGTAAACAGGATGAGCTTTGTTCCTCGTCTAGTTTGTCCGTCAGGATTCATGTTGTCTCCTTTGGGCAGTGAGTTTATGATTTCTTGTCATGTGGCATTTTTTCGTTTTATATGTTATAATCCGGTGATTCAGATCAAAATGACGACAACTGCGCCTTCGGGCCACGTGCATGAAGACTTCTCGACAGTCATTGACGAGGTCAAGTCGGCTCCGGTAGAAAAAAGATAACTAGTACTCCACTATATAGGCAGGAGCCTCCGCGCTTGCTTGCTAGTGTTGCTCTCTTCACACTGTCTCGTCCTCTCTAGATCTAAACACGAGTTGGCCACACACTCTCTCTCTCTCTCTCTGCTCACCGCTGATCACAGATCCAGCCGGATCCTCTCCGCCGGGGAAGGTGAGAAGGTGCAACATTCACGCGGTCATCCTCGGCGACGGCTCTTACCCACTGCTGGCGCGTCCCGATCAGCCTGCCTTGCCGTTCTCTCCCAGCACTATTGACGAGGGAGTGCCTCCGACCCCTTCTTCCTTGCTGCCGTAGTGTGGGTAGATCCGGCCTCCCGCCGCCAACCTAGCGACATCCCGGCGACCATCAGGTATAACTTCCTTCGAAACTGGCCTTGCTCTACTTCTCGAGCTCCTGACGTCACTGCATTTGTATCTTTTACTATTTCTCAGGCCCCCTCGTAGATAGGATCAATCGGCTGTTCGAAAACCACCTATTTTTTTACGGTTAAGAGATAAAACTAGTTCATGCACTAGAATCTAGTACTACTTGGTTCAAACAAGGAAGAAAGGGGGTGGCGGTGGGGGAAGATTTGTTACCTGAATCTAGGACTTGGTCGAAAGAGGAAATAATGGTGGTGAAAAGTAGCAGAGACTGGCTATCCAACTGGTCTCTAGGTCTAATATGGAAATAAAGGGAAACACAGTACAAACTCAATATAAACCCGATCTATTGGTTGAAAAAGGAAATAAAGTGGGGACTGGGGGACAAGTCAATAGAGTAAGTCCAGCACTAGATTTGCTAGCCTCACACATTATAAGGTGGTTATACCGAAGAAAAATGGGACCAACCCAGATATCATGTTCTGATGTTTGTTGCCCCAAGCCACTCTTATGTAATGCCACTGGTAAAATGTAGCAGTCGCACTGTTGAAAGTAAGGACACGTTAAACCAATGTTGTTTTCAATATAATGCCTCCAGTAATATGAATCAATGACACTTTTTTACATGTCCTGCTAAATTTCCCATTAAGATAAGTTGGTTCTTTTTGTTAGAAATGCAACTGTCCTGGTCCGCCTACTCTCCCGGGCCCAAAGTAATGTCGTATTTAACGGTTGTCATAGTTAATCCTAATGCCCACACTAATATCTAGCAATGCCACTGCTTTAGAAATTGCTACTGTCCTTGTAGGGTTTCCATTCAAATAAGGAACATGCTTCTTTTCATTTGATGCATGTTTCATCACTTGTTAGTCACCCTCCTTTCCACCTTTTTTGTGCAAACAGAGATATACATTTCACGCTCGATCTTAGTTGAACTGCACAAATGATATCCAAATTATAGTTGAACATTCTAGGAATTTCACAACCAACCTTGATGTTGCTCAATTTTATTGCAACTAAAGAAGAAGAAGCTCTGTGGGTTTCATTTTCTGATGGAAATGGAACCAGGGCTGGAGCCCTTTTCTTAAAAAAATGAAGAAGAAGCTGCTAGCTCACGGGACATTGCTTCATTTTAGGTGAACTGCACCAAAAGGTCCCATGAATTGAATCATCCATGTTGGTGACTGAAAGAGCCAGCTTCAGCATCCCAGTCTAAGCATCCGTCTCTATCATTTGATTTCCAATGTAGATAAAGAAAGTGCTTCTCTATGTTAATGTATGATTCATCAACTAGTCCCATTGTTAATATTTAAGCGTTTCCGCAAATTGGGGTGCTTAATTTTAGTTAATCTGTACAAAAATAGAGATTTGAATGTCTCAAGGCGCCTCCTTGTACTACCGTAGTACACTGATGTTCATCACTGGCAGAAGGTGTATCTGGGAGACTTGGGACGATATCCAGTATGAGGCGTACCGTATGAGGTGTCGCAGGGCCCATCTCGCCCTCGCAGCATGGCATACTATGATACTATCGCAATATTTTCTTCTATTTATTTTGTGTGTTTCATCAACTAGTGCCACTATAATGTAATCACGCTTTTTCATTATTTGTGCAAACAAGGTTATTCAGCTGCATTTTGGTGGAAATGCACAAATGTACGTATAGAACCGGCATATATGCAGAGTGCGAGGTGTGCCAAGTAAAAATTACCGACACCAACCATGCTGCATGCACGCATTGGCATCCACCACCACCAGTGGGATGTGTGGCGCTCTCTGTGGACGGATCTTTCTCGGCAGCAAATCCTCTAACCAAATACTAGTAGCTTATATTAGCAGTTTTCTAGGGAGTACTCTTTTCTGAAAGAAGCACCAATCTATTTTTCTTTATTTGTACACTATGTCACAACTTTGACCCAAAGGTCCAGAGCTATTTTAAGGTGATTGGCGTAGTACTCGGAGACTGATTGTAAGCATGATTTTCATTGGTTGTCACACTGATTGTAAGCATGAGCAGGTGGAAGATTAGGTTAGTGCGAAGCTTACCTTAAACCCTACCGCCACCGTTGAAATGAGGCGAGCGTCGAGGGAACCATGGAGAACGACAGGGAAGCGACGTTGCGCCATCCGGCCTCCTCTTGCGGTGGGAGAACGAATACTCCTGTGGCTCCGGCTGGCTCTGCACCCTCATGAATGGCACACCATACTCGATCGATTCATTATCCTCTGGGTGCTCGACCTTTGACATGTAAGCCCACCACCTCGGCTTGACTGTCGCCTCGGGCGAATCTGTCTGCTCCATTGCCTAGAGGAGATACTTGATGAACTCGGAGGACTGCGGCTGACTGCCGCCGAGGAGTACATGTACAGCGCCGCCCTCATCGCCTTCGTCTCACTCTTTCGCATACATTGCCACATGGCCCTCACCGTCCTTGAAATCTCCCACTCATTGTCAAACCAAATAAGGATCTTCTTCAACCTGGCTATCTTTTCCTGGTCGCCACCGGCAATCTGCCTGATTCGCTACTGCATCCTCTCCATAGATGTCCTTCTGGGTGGTCCAGTGCTAGCTTTGGAAGATGGGAGGAGGGACGGTGGTCTTGTAATAGAGAAGAGGGAGAGGTGAGATGATGGTTTTGGAATGGAGATGATGGAGAGGAGAAGAGGTGGTTTTGCAATGGAGAAGATCAGAAGAGGGAGATGCGAGAAGGTGGTTTTGGAATGAAGATGATGGAGAGGAGAGGAGGTGGTTTTGCAATGGAGAAGAGGGAAAGGAGCATGCGAGAGCGATTTAGGATTGGACGATTGGGCCGGCGCGCTGTGATGAGATCAAAATCAAAATCACTTTACACTTCAATTAAGAAAGCAACCCCACATTAACTAGTCTCCGTTTTATTCTGGGTCATAATTGACCATGATTTTTGCACATAAAATATATGTTATACATTGCAAAAATAATATAATTTGAAAGTACATTCAGATACGAACCAAAGATACAATTTTTGGTGACATGCATTCACATTTTGCTTGTCAAATACAGTACGTGGTCGAACTTCGACCCAAAATACGCAAAACAACAAAAAAATACTTCCAAGACCAGCACCGCTCTTCCGCTCTTCTCCTCTTAAACCACCGCCCCTCCTCTCCTGTTCCAATCTAAATCCAGCGCCACTCCTCTCCTCTTCCATTTCAAAAGCACCGCCCCTCCTCTCCGGTTCCAGTCCAAAACCAGCGTCGCTCCTCTCCCGTTCTAATCCAAAACCAGCGCTGCTCCTCTCCTCTTCCATTCAAAAACCACCGCTGGCGAGTGAAGGTGATGTGGAGAAGTAGATCGATGCAGGAGTACAACCGATACATGAGGATCATAGACGGCGACCCTGTGAAGCTAGCTAGGATGTTGGAGATACAGTATTGATTTGACAACAAGGACCAACTAGCGGCGACGGCGTCATCCATGGCCAAATATCTGCAATAGAGCGAAAAGGCAGTGATACTCCCGGAGGGAGTTGCGCGGGAGTACATAGAGCTGCTCCTCTAGGCCATGGAGCAAACAGATTCACTGAATCCGGTCATGAGGGAGCGGTGGTGGGAGTATCGATCCTAGATGGAGCATCCACCAGAGATTGAAGGATCGAGCATCTACAGGGTGTCGTTTGTGAGGGTGTCCTTGTAATGATATCCACCTTGCAAAAGCGTCTTCAAGATGCGCTTCTATCCTTGGTGGGACCTTCGAGTTCCTTTAGGATAGGGTCGCATCTTGGGCGTGACAAGTTGGTATCAGAGCCTCGACTGACCATAGGAGCCCCCCTTGTTTGATCGTGTAGTTTTGCCATTGTCGAGTCTAGAAGAAAACTGATTTCTGAGTCTAGTTATATCGGAGAGTAGGCATTCTTCTTACTCCTCAGTCCCTTCGTTGCTCTGGTGAGGAATCTTGACATAGGTGTTTTGTATTACTCCTCTTCCCATTCAAATTTTTTCTTTAGGTTCACGCAGTTGGTTTTTCGATCATTGTTCCTCAGCTCTTTTCATCCGGTGCATTTCTCGTCAAGTTGACTTGAGCCTCTTCATCTTTGCCAAGTTCAATCCTCAGTTATTTTCTTTTCCCACCCGCCCACCCCTTTTTCTTCTCGGAACTGGAATCTGTAATCGAGTATCCATTCTACTCGTGCGAAGCCTTTGCTTTCTCTCCTCAATAATTTTAACCGGTGTTTTTCTCTTCAAGTTATTCATCGGTTTCTCCCCTTCCAGTTGCCTTTGTTTTCCCGACCTCCCACTCACCGACAACGGCACACAATTCACGAGCCGCACCTTCATGTAGTACGTCCAAGATCTTGGCACCAAGATCTGCTTCGCTTCTGTTGCTCACCCGAGAAGCAACGGTCAAGCGGAGAGGGCAAACGCTGAAGTGCTGCGCGGGCTCAAGACCAGAACTTTCGATAGGCTACGCAAGTGCGGAAGAAATTGGATCGAGGAGCTGCCGGTGGTTCTTTGGTCGATCAGGACGACGCCAAATCGAGCCACTGGCCAGACACCTTTTGCTCTTGTCTATGGAGCAGAAGTAGTTCTCCCCACGGAACTCGTATACGGATCCCCTCGAGTGCTCGCTTATGATGAGCTTGAGCAAGAGCAGCTGCGGCAAGATGACGCGCTGCTCCTTGAGGAAGATCGTCTTCAGGCTGCTGTACGAGCTGCTCGCTACCAGCAAGCTTTGCGCCGCTACCATAGCCGCAAAGTTAACGCCAGAAGCTTTGAGGAAGGCGACCTTGTTCTTCGGCGCGTTCAATCCGCCAAGAATTCCAACAAGTTGACGCCGAAGTGGGAAGGTCCTTATTGGGTGAAACGAGTCACTAGGCCCGGCGCTGTCCGCCTTGAGACCGAAGATGGCTTTCCGGTGAGCAATTCCTGGAACATAGAACATCTTCGCAAGTTTTACCCAGAAGGCGCAGTTGCCGGAATCTGTTCCGGCAACCACCTTTTGTACAAGCCTTGCCGCTGTTGCATGTAACCCTTTGTACAAAGCCGGGCGCAGATCCCATGCATAAATAAAGTTCATGTGTGCTTCGCACATCTTGTCAAATTTCATGCATTCTTTCTTTTTTTGCATGTTTTATCTGACACTTTGTGCAGCACTTACCCCCGGTAAGCAATAACTAGACTTAAGGCCCCATACCATTATTTTCTCTTCTTTCTTTTGAAGAAGGTTCCTTCGCCCACAAGTTCACGGGGGGGAGGAGAGGATAAAGGTATGGACCGGGCGTCGTTCAAAGAAGTATGGCCTTGCCGGGACACAGACGATAGAAAAGCTAAGTCGCCAAAGTTTGAGCACAGTCAGTTTGAAATTTTTAAGTTATATTCCTTGAACAACCGTGCCTTGTATGGAAAACTTGTGCGCGGAGGAACCGGCTCGTGACTAAGTTGCACCCTTACTTTGTTTCGAGTCCGCTCAACAATGAAAGTGTGCTGCGACTAGTCCCGACAAGGTTTCTTGCCGGAGGCAACACCGCCAGCAGGCTGCTGATGTTCCGCACTCAGCGCTCGCGGCAAGTGTGCTTACGCCGGAAAGTTCCCTAAAAGCGTAGGGTAAAAACATACAAGGGATGGAATCAAGTAAAGGAAGTAGCATAGCAGATAGTACCCAGAATAAAGTTATATTACAATAAAAAACTTGTCGCGCTCTAATAGATTGTTTCCATGACATATCTAGCAGCGGCAAGAAGAAGAAAAGGGGAAGAAGAGTGGCCTAATCCGCATGCTCGCCATCGATCCTCCTGACTTCGTTCACCTTGTCCACGATGGGTGCGACGATGGCTTTGAGCTCCTCAAGATCAGCACCCGCCGGCAGCTTCTTGAGGACACGGGAGAGGTCGAGGCCTGGATTGTGGAAGAGGATCTTCACCAGCACCTTCTCCAAGACCTTGGCGCAGATTGCGCGCGGCTTGTCCGCCAGCTTCTTCGGGATCCTTTCCCGGAGTTGCTGGAGGGCCGTCACCACACCCTTAAAGAAGAGAGTAAGCTTGGTGCTGGGCTGGAGGTTCTCGTCGGTGGAGTACCCGAAACCCCCCAAGTCCAGCTCCGCCAACTCCTCGTCGATGGCTGCAGCAATGTTGACGAGGCCCTCCGTCCAGAGCTCCACCATGGCCTTGAAAGTGTTCTGAGTCTCGGCGGCCCTCGTCAGCAGCTCCTCGTTGCCCTTGACCTCTTTCCTCAAGTCATCTTCTCGCTTCTTGGCGGCGTCCAGCGTCTCCGTCAAGGTGGCCAGCTTCATCTCCAGATCAGCGCTCGAGTCCTTGGCGGCGTTCAGTTCCTTGATCTTGTCGGCGAGCTGAACTTGCAGATCGCCATGGGCGCGGGCATCCTTCTCACGTTCGCGTTGGAGTGCGGCAAGCTCTTCATTCTTCCCTTTCATCTCCGCCTCCAGCTGCATCACCTTCACCTCTAACTCCTTCTTGGCGGCCTCAGCAGCCGCGGCGGCATCCTTCGCCTCCTTGAGGGCCCCGCCAAGTGATTGTTCCCGGACGGCGAGCTCCTCCTCGTGGCTGTCCAAGACCACCTTATTCTGTATCAGCTCACCTTCCCGCTTGGACTGCTCCTCTGCGGCGAGCCTCTGCTGCTCTTCGGCTTCGGCCTTCTCCAAGATGAACGCCTTCTTCGCCTCGTCGAGCTGTGCCCTCTCCTCAGCAATGGACCGGAGGGCCTCCTGGTTGCGGTTCCGGAGCTCCTGCGCGTGTTTCTCTATGTCAACTCCCGCCTGCGCGACAAGCGCTTCCCGGGACTCGAGCTTCGCTTGCCGGGTGCAGTAGAGTGACACCAACTTCCGGAGCAGCTGCTCCTCCTCGGACTCGCCACTGCTGCTTCTTGGCGCGTCGACCACCGCCAGCCCAGCAGAGGCGAGTACTTCCCCGTCAAACTCCTCTCCTTCAACCGGCGCCCTGGAGCTCGATGCCCAGGGAAGCTTGATGTACACGCCCTCGCCGGCCTTCAAGTATGCGCCTGACTGGGGTCCTCGGAGCCCGGCGCTGCATCAGCGGCGGAGGGGTCGGCAGACGGTGCAGTGCCTTGCGCTCCTGCGCCCTCCGGGTCGTCAGTGCGATCATCGGATCCCTCGCCGGCTCCTGCGCCAGCAGCCTTGGCGGCTTCCTCGTCGGCGGGTTCATCAGCGCCGGCCTCTTCCTCGCCAGCGGTGGCATCTTTAGTGTTGCCGCGTGCGCCTTCCTCGCCGGTGGCTCGGTCTCCATCGGGTCTGCGAGAGGGCGATCTGAGGATAGGAAGAGGAAAGAAAAGTTAAGCGAATATCTGAAAAAGAAGATCAGAAGAAGAACCCAAGGGAAGATTTCCGACAAGGAAGGTTACCTGTGCTGGGCTCTGTGACCACGGGCTCCTCCACCAAGGGCTCGTTGGTTCCGTCCCTCGCCGGAGACCTCTCCCTTGCCGGGGAGCGCTCCCTTGTCGGGGAATCGCCCCTTGGCGGCGTAGTCGAAGCAGACAACACCTCCGGGACGGTTTCTGATTGCCCCTGATGGGCCTGCTCTGCTCCTACACGAATGAATCAGCAATCAAGATGTCAGCAAAAGAAGAAGCACCCATGCGCGCCCCACAACAGAAAGTGAACCAAACACCTATGCTGGGGGCTGTGCTGGGGGCTGCCGCGCGGAGAAGGAACCGGGTCCGTCAAGGTAGTCTCGGACGTGTCCTCTGCCATCACAGCGGGATCGTCCTCGATGACAACCACAGGGACCTTGGCCCTCTTCGCCGCTCTCTCGGCCAGAGTCCTGAAATAGAACAAGGATTCAGAGGGAAGCAAATCAGATGCAAAGCCAGAAACAACAAAGATTGAAGAAATACAAGTACGGTGAAAAGAAAGCCTTACTCCTCCTCCTCTTCTTCCTCCTCGTCGGAGCTCAGCGCAGAGAGGTCGAAGTCTGGTACCCTTTCTGCGCGGCGAGGCGGAGGAGTGGGCTCCCTTGGACGTTTGCCGGGAGCTGCGGCAGGATCGGGTGTGGCAGCCCGAGAAGACCCCGCCTCAGTCGCTGGCACGGCCTGAGATGCTCCTTCGGCAACCGTACTTGCCGCGGTGGAGCGCGTCCCACGATGCTGCGGCTGTTGGCCTGCTTGCCGTCCTGCTGGATCTCCAACTCGACGGAGGCGCCTTCTTGGTTGGAATTGGGGCTGCGCTGGGGGCTCCGCCTGCGGCAAGCTGCTCGAGGATGGCTGGCCGCTCGCGCCCCCGGCAGGCTCGCTCGCTTCGGCCTCGGGCTCCCTCTCGCCAACGACCTCTCCGGCAAGATCTTCCCAGTCGGCAAGGCTTGCCGCCTCGGACGCCTCCGCCTCCTCCAGCGTGAAGCCAAACTCGCCCGCGGCGGCGGCTGCCGCCGCCTCTTCGGCCCTGGTGGCGATGTACCTCATCTCGTCATCGGTCGTGTCGCGAGTGAGGAGCCTCTGCTCGTCGGATTTGACTGCTACCTCCGTCAAGCTATCGAAGAATTGCTGCACGACGTCGTCGGCGGGCTCTATCCAAGTTGCACTTATCCCGTGCGAGTCGCACTCTGGCATCATTGCGCAGATGCGATCGCGCTGGGAGTTGTTGCACAACGGGATGACGCCCTGCGGCAACCTGAACCACTCTGGATGGTTGGCGTCATGCTTGAACAGCTCCCTCAGCATCCCGTCAAGCTCCAGAACCGTGAAGTTGAAGTTGAGGCCTGGGCGCAGCCTCATGATATCCGCCGGACCGCCAAACATCCAGGCGGGCCTCCCCCTCTTCTGCAGAGGGGCGATGCGGCGACGAAGGAAATCCGCGCCAACTGCCCCTGCTGTGAGCCCGGCAAGCCTGAGCCGGAGGATTCGGGTGGTGGCAGTCTTCAGCTTGGCGTCGTCCGGCGACAGAGCGCTCCAGTCGCCGCCGCGCACTACCCGGGTCTGGCGCAGGTTGGTGAATGGCTGTGGGTTGGCGTCAACGATCCAGCACCACTCCGCCCTCCACTCATCCCACTTGCTGCGGAGCTCGCCCATCAAGTACACCTCCTTTATGCCGATCCGTGAGGTCCAAGTGATTCCGCCAGCCAGTGGCTCCCCTTTCTCGGCCCGGGGGGGTGAAATAATGACGAAAAAGAGCGACATTGGGGAGGATGCCAATGAAGTTCTCGCAGAGGTGTGCGAAAACCGCCATTGTCAGAATGGCGTTGGGGATGAAATCAAGGAGATGAAACCCGTAGGTATTCATGATGTCGCAGAGAAAATCGGAAAAAGGTGGGCAGAGCCCGCAATAGAAGAACACAGGAAAGAAGTGGTACCCTTTTGGGCACCGCTTCGATTTGAAAGCCTCAGCGGAAAGCACCGGTGTGCGCGGATGCGCCCGCGTCTGCGTCGACCAGAAGAGGTAAAATTCCTCCCGCAGCGCCTTCGGGGTGAGCTCAGGGGTGAAAAGCACTCGCTCCTTGCGCAGCGCCTCAAGCCGCAACGCCTCGGCCGACTTGGTGCTCGACTTTGAGCCCTTGCCGGTCTTCGGAGCCATGGCAGAAGCGGCGGGGGAGCGCGAAGGTGTTGAGGGCGACGGCGGTGACGGGCGGCGGAGCGCTGCTCTCTTTCGGCTTGGGAAGTGGAGGGGAGCGGCGGAGCTTTCGGAGGAAGGAACTGCAAGTGGCGAAGGTGGGGGGAATGGCCCTGTTTCCTCTGCTTATAAACAGGGGAGGCGAACGTTACGCATTTCCTAAATTAAAAATTGCCCACGATCTCTCCCACGACGCCGCGATTGACGCGTGCCGTTGCGGGAGGGCGCGGCGGGTATGGAGTCAGATTTAGTGTGGACCCAGGCCGCGTATGCCCGTGCCCTGTCTTGGGCCTGGCCCAACAGCGCTCGGCACCGTGTATGGCCCAGGCCCGGGGGCTCCTGTCGGTGTACTAAAGTAGGGGTACCTTAGTACCCCGAACTTGTGCACGGGCAGTCGCAGCGTCCCGCGGCAAGGCTTGCCGGACGTCCGCCAAGATCCTCCGCTATTCCTATTTACTGCCATTCAAGAACAAACTGTTAGCTGAGAAGACAGAACCCCGGCAAGAGGAGCTTGCCGGGAAGGACAAGACCCCGGCAAGAGGAGCTTGCCGGGAAGGCCAACCAAGGCACTTCAGAAAACTTGCCGCGACGCTCCGCGCGTCCCGGCAAGACCCGACTAGCGGCAAGCTTGCGGGTGCGACAAGACAACGACCGCGGCAAGGCGCTTGCCGCGGCAAGGCTGCCACTCTGCACCCGAGCTCCAGCACATCCGACGACGTGTCACCCCAGGACCATCCCAGGAGCACGTGGCGGGGCGCTGTGCAGCCAAGCGGTGTGAGGTGGCAAGAGGAGATGACGAGAAGGCCATCGTGGCAGGCGGTGGCGCTCCTAACGGTCGCTTCCTTGCACTGTTCGGGCGACCGGACGGGCATTAAATGCCCTTGTCCCCTACCGTCAGAGTTAGGTAGGGGGCACTGTTGGTGGGGGTTGGTACGAGACTGCACATGAGGGGCTGTGGGATCAACGGCACGCGAGTCCGCGTTGTATTCCCAGCCCCTAATGTGATGTATCTTGATCGTGGGTGGAAGACGTTCGCCCGCATCCATAGCCTGATGGCGGGGTTTACCCTCCATTTTAAGTTAATGGAGGGTGATCTCCTCTCCGTCAAAGTCTTCGGGTGCTTCGGCACTCGGGCGAAGTGCTGTGTGGACAGCTCCTCCGATAGCGAAGGCTCCTCCTCGAGTGAGAGTGACGAGGAGGAGAGCGACAGCGACGACGAGGGTAGCGGTTGGCGGGATGGCGGGCCCGACTAGGTGTCGGGCGCCGCTTCGTGCGTCACCGGCGACCCCATCATCCGTGCCGCCGGCTCCTTGAACTCCCCGGGGTCGTCTCCTTGGGTGGCTGGCGTAGGGAGGCTGCAGAAGGGGAAGAGGGCTGGCGACAAGGCCGTCAAGTCGGAGTACGAGGGTGTAGTGCCCTCGACAGCGTGCTGAAGTCCTTCCGCCCCGTCTTCGAGCCCCTCTTCCGGCGCCGCCATCACCGTCCAGCCTTCGGATAGCCCCCGGGATGTTCTCTTGGTGTCTTCTGGCATCTGTAGCTCGCCTAGGCGCCCCTTTTGCCCTTTTTGCCTCCTTGACCTACCTCCTAAAGAGAGGGACAGGAAAGGGATTACGGGCATCTTATCTTTTTAATTTGTAAGCCTCCGGGCCTTAGCCGCATTTAAAACTTGTAATCCTCTCTTTCATGTTTTTCATCCTCTATGGACTGTACCTGAGTGGGATGTTTTTTAATGAAAAAGGAATGCTTGTTATGTTATATCCTTTACTCAACTCCATCCCTTGTATGTTTTTACCCTACGCTTTTAGGGAACTTGCCGGTGGGAACACACTCGCCGCGAGCGCTGAGTGCGGAACATCAGCAGCCTGCCGGCGGTGTTGCTTCCGGCAAGAAACCTTGTCGGGGCTAGTTGCAGCACACTTTCATTGTTGAGCGGACTCGAAACAGATTAAGGGCGCAACTTAGCCACGAGTCGATTCCTCCGCGCACAGGTTTTCCATACAAGGCACGGTCGTTCAAGGAATATAACATAAAAATTTAAAAAATTGATAGTGCTCAAACTTTGACAACTTAGATTTTCTGTCGTCTGTGTCCGGCAAGGCTGTACTTCTTCGAACGACGCCCGGTCCACACCTAGCTCCTCGATCCAATTTCTTCTGCACTTACGTAGCCTGTCGAAAGTTCTGGTCTTGAGCCCGCGCAGCACTTCAGCGTTCGCCCTCTCCGCTTGACCGTTGCTTCTCGGGTGAGCAACAGAAGCGAAGCAGATCTTGGCGCCAAGATCTTGGACGTACTGCATGAAGGTGCGGCTCGTGAATCGTGTGCCGTTGTCGGTGATGATCCTGTTAGGGACTCCGAAACGGCAAAAAATTGACCTGAAGAACTTGACTGCTGACTGTGTGGTCACCTTCCTCACTACCTCCACTTCAGGCCACTTTGCGAACTTGTCGATTGCAACGTACAAGTACTCAAAGCCCCCGACAGCTCAGGGGAAGGGGCCGAGGATATCGAGCCCCCAGACCGAAAATGGCCAGGATAAAGGGATTGTTTGGAGAGCTTGAGCTGGTTGATGTATCTGTTTGGAGTGGAACTGGCACGCTTCACACTTGGTTACTTGTGCAGTTGCATCCTGGAGGGCTGTCGGCCAGAACAAACCTTGCCGGAAAGCTTTGCCGGCAAGTGCTCTTGCGCCAATGTGGTGACCACATATGCCTCCATGTATCTCTGCCAACAGCTCCTGTCCATCTTCCCGGGAAATGCACTTCAATTTCACTTCGTTGAATCTTCTTCTGTACAGTATGTCATTGACAAACTGGTACATACTTGATTGCCGGGCTACTCTCTCCGCTTCTTCTTGTTCTTCGGGAAGTTCTCCTGTCTGAAGGAAATGGACGATCTGCTGTGCCCATGCCGGAGCTTGTGGCTCGACGACAAGGACTAAAGGCGCAAATACTGCTGCGGGAACATCCGCTTCTACGGCAAGAATCTGGGATCCTGCCTGAGTGTGATGTTCCCCGGCAAGCGTGTCGGGACACAGCTTGTCGGGAGCGTCTGCTTCAACGAAACAAACCCTAGGGCTTGTCGGAGCAGACTGCTCCTCAGCACTTTCTGTGTTGATCCTGGGGACCTTCTTGACGGCGGCTTCAGGGAGCTCTGCCGGAAAATAGTCGCCAGTAACCAACTTCCTCTTCTTGCTCTGTCCAGTTGATGGTGTTACAGACGGTTGAGTCAGCTTGAGCACAAAAATCCCTGGTAACTTGAGTGCGGCGCACTTTGACAGGCCGTCTACAATGTCATTCTGAGCTCTTGGAACGTGTTCCATCTGTAGGCCGTCAAAATGTTCTTCTAGCTTCCTCACTTCATCAATGTATGCTTCCATCAACGGACTCTGATAATCTTTGTTAACTCGGCGGACGACAAGCTGTGAGTCACCCCTGACAATAAGCTTCCTGATCCCAAGGTCTGCCGCGATCCTGAGTCCGGCAAGCAAGCCTTCATACTCTGCAGTATTGTTTGTTGCTTGATCCTTGGGAAAGTGCATCTGGACCACGTACTTGAGGTGCTCTCCGGTGGGTGCGACAAGTAGTACGCCCGCACCGGTGCCTTGCAGCGAGAAGGCACCGTCAAAGTACATGATCCATTCTTTCCTCGCTTCCTTGATGGGGATGCTCCTCTCCGGAATTTCTTCATCGGGTGTTGGCGTCCATTCTGCTATGAATTCTGCCAATGCTCGGCTCGGAATAGTTGAAGTACTTTCAAACTTGAGGCCAAAGATTGACAATTCTAGTGCCCACTCGGCAATCCTTCCTGTTGCTTCTAGGTTCTGCAATATCCTCTTCAACGGAAAGCGAGTGACCACTGTGATCTCGTGTGCTTGAAAGTAATGGCGCAGCTTCCTCGAGGCCATGAGAAGGCCGAAAAGCAACTTCTGAACACCAGAGTACCTTGATCTAGCCCCCTGCAGAAGGGAAGTGACAAAGTAAACTGGGCGCTGCACCATTTTCTTCTGTTTCTCTTCTTGTGGCTGCGCGGATCCATCCTTGTCGGGACCAGAGCTTGTCGGGAAAGCCCCCTGCTTGTCGCCAGATTCGCTTGCCGCGGTCGCTGTCTCATCATCCGTCTCTCTCTCCGCCACTAACGCAGCACTAACCACTTGATTGGTTGCCGCCAGATACAGCAGCAACTTCTCTTGTGGCTTAGGTGCAACAAGTGTTGGAGTGGAGGACAAATATTTCTTCAAGTCTTGCAGCGCAGCCTCCGCTTCCGGAGTCCATTTCATTGGACCCGCCTTTTTCAAAATTTTGAAAAACGGCAAGGCGCGTTCAGCAGACTTGGAAATGAACCTGCTGAGAGCAGCAACACAGCCGGCAAGCCTTCGCACATCCTTGACGCGTTTTGGTGCTTCAATTTGCTCGATGGCCTTGATCTTGTCGGGATTGGCTTCAATCCCCCTCTGGGACACAAAGAACCCGAGAAGCTTGCCGGAAGGAACTCCAAACACACACTTCTCGGGGTTCAACTTGAGATTGATCTTGCACAGATTTGCAAAGGTCTCGTCCAAATCTTGGATCAAAGTTTCTTTTTCCTTGCTCTTGACCACTATATCATCCATGTAAGCTTCTACATTTCTGTGCAGCTGTGGCTCAAAAGCATGATTGACTACCCTTGCAAATGTTGAACCAGCATTCTTTAGTCCGAAAGGCATCCGTACAAAGCAGTACGTATCACATGGAGTAATGAATGCGGTTTTCTCTTCATCCTCTTCTGCCATGAAGATCTGATGATATCCTGAGTATGCATCAAGGAATGAAAGCAGATCACATCCTGCCGTGGAGTCGACAATCTGGTCAATGCGCGGCAAGGGAAATGGATCCTTGGGACAAGCTTTATTAACATCAGTGAAGTCAATACAAAGCCTCCACTTCCCGTTCGCCTTGCGCACGACTACTGGATTGGCTAACCACGTTGGATGGAGTACTCCTCGGACCAGGCCTGCTGCTTCCAATTTCTTGATCTCTTCAGCAATGAACTCTTGTCGCTCTACTGCTTGTTTTCTGACTCTCTGCTTGACGGGCTGCGCGTGAGGGCAGACGGCAAGGTGGTGCTCAATTACTTTCCTGGGAACACCGGGGATGTCAGATGGTTTCCATGCAAACACATCAACATTCGCCCACAGGAAAGCAACGAGCGCGCTTTCCTATTTAGGGTCAAGCGTGGAACTGATGGTGAAGGTACCACCAGTGCTGTCCTCCTTGGCGGCCACTTTCTTGGTCTCTGGTGAAGTTGTCTTTGCCTTCTTGCACTTGCCGGTGGAGCTCGATGGTGCGTCCTCGACGGTAGCGCAGCACTCCGAAGAGGTGCGCTTGCCGGAGTGGGCATCAGAGCTACTCTTGCCGGACTTGCTCTTCTTCTTCCCCCCGGGAGCTTCAGCGGCAAGTGGTTTGCATTCTGTTGTGGCTGCTGCTTCCCGGTAGATCTTGTCGGTACAGATAAGTGCATCTTTCTTGTCGCCATGGACAGAAATAACACTTATCGGACCAGGCATCTTCAGCACGTTGTAGGCATAGTGAGAGGCTGCCATGAACTTGGCAAGCGCTGGACGGCCAAGTATCCCATTGTAGGGTAATGGGAAATCAGCAACGTCAAATGTGACTCTCTCTGTCCTGAAATTCAGCTCGCTACCAAACGTCACTGGCAGTGTGATCTTCCCCTTCGGCTTGCTCCTTCCCCGGTTGATTCCTTGGAAGGTACCAGTCTCTTCGAGCTCGCTGTCGGGGATCTGGAGCTTCTTGAGCACCGCGGAAGAGATCAGATTCAGGCCGGCCCCGCCGTCAACCAGCATCTTCGTGACCTTGAGGTTGCAGATTGTTGGCGAGACCAACATCGGCAAGCACCCGACCGCAGTGATGCGATCAGGGTGATCCTCAACATCAAAGATGATGGGCGTGCTGGACCACTTCAGGGGCTTGTGTGACTCAACGGACGGTTCTGCTGCGTTCACTTCCCGTACCCACTGTTTGAGTTGGCGGTGCGAGGTGTGCAGAGAAGCACCGCCGTCGACGCACAAAACCTCCGTTGCCTTCTGGAACTCCTGCTCGTCAGTCTCATCCTCCTCCATCTCATCATCTTCATCTTCATCTTCATCTTTGTCGCGGCCACGGGGAGGCCTATCTCCTTGCCGCTGCTTGGCCTTGCCGCGGCGCCCTCCCCGGGCGGGACGCTTCTTGCTGGATCCTCCGCCACCCTCCTGGGCCTTCTCCTTGTCGCGGCGTTCGTATTCAACTTTCTATAGCTCTGCCATCTGCTCAACCTTCTTGCAAGCTTGGAGGTCGTGGCCCTTGGTGCGGTGGATCTTGCAGTACTGCTTGCCGGAGCCGTCCTGCTTGACGGCGGCTACCACAGCCTCGCCGGAGTCACCAGCTTTGGCCTTCTCAGAACCGCCTCCGTTGCCGGACTGCTCAACAACTAGCACATCCTTAGCCTTCCTCTTTCTGTTATTCTGCCTCCGGTTCTTCTTGGCCGGAGGGGCGTCCTCACTGTCAGATCCTTCTGCTCCTGCGTTCTCTCCGGGGAGTCTCCTCCCCTCTTTAGCCCGTGCACACTTGTCGGCCAGAGCATATAGCTCGCTGACATCTCTGATTTTGCACATCGCCATCTCCTCCCTCATCCTGTGGTTACACACGTTCTGATGGAACACGCTGATAACCGCGGCAGGGTGGACGTCTGGGATGTTGCGCTGCACCTGGCTGAATCTCTGTATGTACTTGTGCAGGGGTTCTCCTTCCTTCTGGGCGAGTAGATGAAGGTCGCACTCCTGGCCATGGGGTTTGTGGCCGCCTGTGAAGGCGCCAACAAACTGATGGCACAGGTCCGCCCACGAAGAGATGGAGTTGTCCGGCAAGTGCATGAGCCAAGATCTGACATTGGGCTTGAGCACCAGCGGGAAGTAGTTGGCGAGGATCTTCTCGTCGCGCCCTCCGGCAGCCTGCATCGCAATGGTGTAGATGCTGAGGAACTCTGACGGATGTATCCTGCCATCGTACTTCTCGGGCACGTCTGGCTTGAAGTTCTTGGTACTGGGCCACTGGACCTGCCGCAGCTCACGGGTGAACGCAGGGCAACCTACCGCGTACGGCAAGTCGCCTGGTTCCCCTAGCGCATGCATATCGACAGTGGGCCCAGCGCGCTGGTCAGATTGACGCCGCGCTTCTCTTCGACGCTCGATGCGAGTGCGAGCGTCTTCGTGTCGTCGTTCTTGGAGAACTTGGCGTTGATCGCGGCGAGCTCACGGGTCCAACAACGCGGTGGAGTCGGTGTCGAGGTTGGCCCGGCGAGTTGGCGATCTTGGCCTTCGAGGCGGGGAGTGCACGGTGGTGGCACCCCCAGCGGTCTTGTCGGCGTCGGCTTGCGCCTGGGCGTCTTGCCGGGGCTTCGAGGTGCTCGGTTGCCGGGGCTTGTCACCGTTGGCGAAGCCGATGAGGCTCCGAATGGCGGCCCTCCAGTCGTCGATCTTGTCTGGCGCTGGAGGGTAATCTAGAAGCAGCTGGGCTCGGGCCAGCGCTTCCTCTGGAGTGTTGGGTGGCGGTGGCGAGCGACGCAAGGTGCGAGATACGCTCAAACTTCTAACAGTGTTAGAAGGAGCGACGTCTCGTCCAGGTGACCGCACTGCGCTCGTGCCGGCGTGTTGACGCGCACGCTGGCCCTGAGCGTCCCGCGACCCACTAGCTTGGCCTTGTTCCAACGCGAGTACGGTGCTAGGAGCACCATGGCGTTGTCGATCCTGCACCCCCTGAGAGGGTTGCGGTGGATGTACAGATGTTGAAGCTTGCGGGGCCTTGTCCTTGGATCTGGTGACGACGCGAGTCCCACCGTCGGCGCCCGCAACTCCGCCGGCATCCACCCCACCGCCCGTTTGCTCCGGTGGCGGCAGGATAGTCGCAGACGGAGCGGCCACCTCTGAAGTCTTCTTCTTCGGTGGCATGTCGATGTAGATGTGGTCGGAGGTGGCCGAGATACATGGAGGCATATGTGGTCACCACATTGGCGCAAGAGCACTTGCCGGCAAAGCTTTCCGGCAAGGTTTCTTCTGGCCGACAGCCCTCCAGGATGCAACTGCACAAGTAACCAAGTGTGAAGCGTGCCAGTTCCACTCCAAACAGATACATCAACCAGCTCAAGCTCTCCAAACAATCCCTTTATCCTAGCCATTTTCGGTCTGGGGGCTCGATATCCTCGGCCCCTTCCCCCGAGCTGTCGGGGGCTTTGAGTACTTGTACGTTGCAATCGACAAGTTCACAAAGTGGCCTGAAGTGGAGGCAGTGAGGAAGGTGAACGCACAGTCAGCAGTCAAGTTCTTCAGGTCAATTGTTTGCCGTTTCGGAGTCCCTAACAGGATCATCACCGACAACGGCACACGATTCACGAGCCGCACCTTCATGCAGTACGTCCAAGATCTTGGCGCCAAGATCTGCTTCGCTTCTGTTGCTCACCCGAGAAGCAACGGTCAAGTGGAGAGGGCGAACGCTGAAGTGCTGCGCGGGCTCAAGACCAGAACTTTCGACAGGCTGCGTAAGTGTGGAAGAAATTGGATCGAGGAGCTAGGTGTGGACCGGGCGTCGTTCGAAGAAGTACAGCCTTGCCGGACACAGACGACAGAAAAGCTAAGTTGTCAAAGTTTGAGCACTGTCAATTTTTTAAATTTTTATGTTATATTCCTTGAACGACCGTGCCTTGTATGGAAAACCTGTGCGCGGAGGAATCGACTCGTGGCTAAGTTGCGCCCTTAATCTATTTCGAGTCTGCTCAACGATGAAAGTGTGCTGCAACTAGCCCCGACAAGGTTTCTTGTCGGAAGCAACACCGCCGGCAGGCTGCTGATGTTCCGCACTCAGCGCTCGCGGCAAGTGTGTTCCCACTGGCGAGTTCCCTCAAAGCGTAGGGTAAAAACATACAAGGGATGGAATTGAGTAAAGGATATAACATAACGAGCATTCCTTTTTCATTAAAAAACATCCCACTCAGGTACAGTCCATAGAGGATGAAAAACATGAAAGAGAGGATTACAAGTTTTAAATGCGGCTAAGGCCCGGAGGCTTACAAATTAAAAAGATAAGATGCCCGTAATCCCTTTCCTGTCCCTCTCTTCAGGAGGTAGGTCAAGGAGGCGAAAAGGGCAAAAGGGGCGCCTAGGCGAGCTACAGATGCCAGAAGACACGAAGAGAACATCCCGGGGGCTATCCGAAGGCTGGACGGTGATGGAGGCGCCGGAAGCGGGTTCGAAGACGGGGCGGAAGGACTTCAGCACGCTGTCGAGGGCACTATGCCCTCGTACTCCAACTTGACGGCCTTGTCGCCAGCCCTCTTCCCCTTCCGCAGCCTCCCTATGCCAGCCACCCAAGGAGACGACCCCGGGGAGTTCAAGGAGCCGGCGGCACGGATGATGGGGTCGCCGGTGACGCACGAAGCGGCGCCCGACACCTAGTCGGGCCCGCCATCCCGCCGAACGCTACCCTCGTCGTCGCTGTCACTCTCCTCCTCGTCACTCTCGCTCGAGGAGGAGCCTTCGCTATCGGAGGAGCTGTCCACACAGCACTTCGCCCGAGTGCCGAAGCACCCAAAGACTTTGACGGAGAGGAGATCGCCCTCCATTAACTTAAAATGGAGGGTAAACCCCGCCATCAGGTTGTGGATGCGGGCGAACGTCTTCCACCCACGATCAAGATACATCACATTAGGGGCTCAACTCCATCGCGCTCGCAAACGGAGCTGGAAGCCGGAGGCAACGACGAGGCGCCCGGCGCAGCCTGACGAAGAACTCGCAAGGGTCGTCTCCTGTATGGACCGTCGTGGGGAGAGGAACCGCCGGCGGAGGCGGAGATGGCGCGCCGCCCCGTCCGCCTCTTCCCCGAGCACCTCGACCTCGTCCTCGACCTCGTCCACTACCTCGCCCCCTCCCTCTTCCCCTTATGGCTGGCTCTGCCACCACGGGCACGGGATAGGAAGGGGTGCGCTGTCTGGCGGCGACCCTCGCCGCCACCGATGAAGGGCCAGGGTTCCCTTCCTCCATGGAGAATGAGAGAAAGGGGAGCAGAAGCTGAAGAAAGGAGAGGATGAGAGAGTGCGGGCTCCTGCGCCCCCCTCCCGCTCTTCTTAAAGGAGCAAGGTGGGGGCTCGGCCGCCCCGCTCAGTGAATCAGGGCACGGGAAGAGCAGGGAGTTGGGACCGACCCGCTGCCTTCGCTCGCAACGGCCCAGTTTCCCACTTCCACCGTCCGCGCCCCCAAGTGCATGGGAGCCGCGTGGCGGGGATGCAGAACCAGGGGATGCGAACGTTACGCATTTCCTGGATTTAAGTATTGCCCACGATCTCTCCCACGACGCCGCGATTGACGCGTGCCGTTACGGGAGAATGCGGTGGATATGGAGTGGATTTGGTTTGGACCCAGGCCGCGCGTGCCCGTGCCCCGTTTTGAGCCTGGCCCAACAGCGCTCGGCACCGTGTATGGCCCAGGCCCGAGGGCTCCTGTCGGTGTACTAAAGTAGGGGTACCTTAGTACCCCAAACTTGTGCACGGGCAGTCGCAGCGTCCCGCGGCAAGGCTTGCCGGACGTCCGCCAAGATCCCCCGCTATTCCTATTTACAACCATTCAAGAACAAAGTGTTAGCTGGGAAGACAGAACCCCGGCAAGAGGAGCTTGCCGGGAAGGACAAGACCCCGGCAAGAGGAGCTTGCCGGGAAGGCCAACCAAGGCACTTCAGAAAACTTGCCGCGACGCTCCGCGCGTCCCGGCAAGACCCGACTAGCGGCAAGCTTGCGGGTGCGACAAGACAACGATCGCAGCAAGGCGCTTGCCGCGGCAAGGCTGCCACTCTGCACCCGAGCTCCAGCACATCCGACGACGTGTCACCCCAGGACCATCCCAGGAGCACGTGGCGGGGCACTGTGCAGCCAAGCGGTGTGAGGTGGCAAGAGAAGATGACGAGAAGGCCATCGTGGCAGGCGGTGGTGCTCCTAACGGTCGCTTCCTTGCACTGTTTGGGCGACCGGACGGGCATTAAATGCCCTTGTCCCCTGCCGTCAGAGTTAGGTAGGGGGCACTGTTGGTAGCGGTTGTACCAACCCCCGTTTTTACTCTTTTACCCCTCTTTCTACGCTGCCACCTGTCGGTGACCCCTTTAACCTATAAAAAGGAGGCCCATGCGCACGTAAAAGGGGTTCGCGTTTGGGGTTCGACTCATTCGACACTACAACACACCCACGCTCTTGAGCAAGAACAGAATAGAAACACAAAGCAGCAGTAGGAGTTTTATCTCTCCGGAGAGCTCCGAAGCTGGGTAAAATCCCCTGCGTGCCTTCGCCTCGATCTGCTCTGTGTGCGCCCTCCGCTCCCTTGCCGGACCGAAAAGGGGCCCTGCCCCATAGGTGCTCGTTCCCCACGGCAAGTTTTCTGAAGTGCCTTGGTTGGCCTTCCCGGCAAGCTCCTCTTGTCGGGGTCTTGTCCTTCCCGTCAAGCTCCTCTTGCCGGGGTTCTGTCTTCTCAGCTAACACTTTGTTCTTGAATGGCAGTAAATAGGAATAGCGGAGGATCTTGGCGGACGTCCGGCAAGCCTTGCCGCGGGACGCTGCGACTGCCCGTGCACAAGTTCGGGGTACTAAGGTACCCCTACTTTAGTACACCGACAGGAGCCAAAGATGTCGTGGGGAACGAGCACCTATGGGGCAGGGCCACTTTTCGGTCCGGCAAGGGAGCGGAGGGCGCACGCAGACCAGATCGGGCCTCCTTTTTATAGGTTAAAGGGGTCACCGACAGGTGGCAGCATAGGAAGAGGGGTAAAAGAGTAAAAACGAGGGTTGGTACAACCGCTACCAACAGTGCCCCTACCTAACTCTAACGGCAGGGGACAAGGGCGTTTAATGCCCGTCCGGTCGCCCAAACAGTGCAAGGAAGCGACCGTTAGGAGCGCCACCGCCTGCCACGATGGCCTTCTCGTCATCTCCTCTTGCCACCTCACACCGCTTGGCTGCACAGCGCCCTGCCACGTGCTCCTGGGATGGTCCTGGGGTGACAAGTCGTCGGATGTGCTGGAGCTCGGGTGCAGAGTGGCAGCCTTGCTGCGGCAAGCGCCTTGCCGCGGTCGTTGTCTTGTCGCACCCGCAAGCTTGCCGCTAGTCGGGTCTTGCCGGGACGCGCGGAGCGTCGCGGCAAGTTTTCTGAAGTGCCTTGGTTGGCCTTCCCGGCAAGCTCCTCTTGCCGGGGACTTGTCCTTCCCGGCAAGCTCCTCTTGCTGGGGTTCTGTCTTCTCAGTTAACACTTTATTTTTGAATGGTAGTAAATAGGAATAGCGGAGGATCTTGGCGGACGTCCGGCAAGCCTTGCCGCGGGACGCTGCGATTGCCCGTGCACAAGTTCGGGGTACTAAGGTACCCCTACTTTAGTACACCGACACCCACCCTCTTCTTCCCAAAGACTGAGTCTCTTTCGACCATCAATTTCATTCGTACGGAGCCTCTTCAGTCTTCCCTCAATTATTTCAACCGGTGAATTCTTGTTTCGTTCGACATTCTTCATCTCTTCCTCTTTTCCGGTGGACTCAATTCAAGTTTTTTTTGGGTTGATCACATTCTTTTCCTTGGATCAATTGTTCTCCTTGCTCGGTTGCCTCTCGCCATTCAATCATTCCGGAGTTAGGAAGACATCTCAGAAGATTCGTCTGTGTTCCAATTGATTTGAGGTTGTTACCTCATTTAAATATTTCAATTGTTCCGGTGCATGCCCTATCTCTTCAATAATCCTTTTCAATGGTGTTTTCTTTTGGTGGGCCCTAACCCACAGGTCTTTTCCCATCTCATTGGGTGAAGTTCATGTTCTATTCCTTCCATTTTCAGCCGGAGTGCTGCCTAAATCCTTTTCAGTCTTATTCGTTTCTTATCTCGTTCTAACCGGAGTGGTTTCATAGTCTATTTGATTCCGTGAGCTTTCGATTCTTGTCATTCTCGTCGTTCCCCTCTTCTTCTCGAGTGCTCCCGATTCTTTGCTTCTTCTCTTGAGTTCTTGATTCACCTCATCCCTTTTCCCTTCCGTCTCGGTCCTAAGATCTCGGGACGAGATCTCTTGTTAGTGGAGGAGTGTTGTAACGCCCCGGATTCGATGCGCCAGGTGTCTGCCAGTTATTCGCCGTCATTGCCATGTCATTTGCTTGCGTGTTGCATTTTATCATGTCATCATGTGCATCTCATTTTGCATACGTGTTCGTCTCTTGCATCCGAGCCTTTTCCCCATTGTCCGTTTTGCAATCCGACACTCCTATGTCCTCCGGCGTTCAACTTTTGTCTCTTGTTGTGAGTGGGTGTTAAACATTCTCGGAATGGACCGAGGTTTGCCAAGCGGCCTTCATACACCACCGGTAGACCGCCTGTCAAGTTTCGTGCCATTTGGAGTCCGTTTGATACTCCAACGGTTAACCGGGTAACCGTAAAAGCCCTTTTTGTGTTGCAGCCCAACACCCCTCCAAAGTGGCCCAAAACCCATCCTAACCCCCTCCATGCTCTCGTTCGTTCGATCACGATCACGTGGCCGAAAACCGCACCCCATTTGGAGTCTCCTAGCTCCCTCTACCTATATATTAGCCCTCCTCGTCCAAATTCGCAGCCCAAACCCTAGAATCCTCCCTCCGCGCCGCCGGACATGTGCGCCGACGGCCGGACATGTCCAACCGCCGCCCCTCCGCGAATCCCGCGCCGACACCTATCCGCCGCCGTCATCCCCGCGGCCGCGGCCCACCGAGGCCATCGCGGGCCCGCGCGAGCCCGACCGCACCCGCCGCCGCGCCCCGAAGCCCGCAGCGCCTCCGCGTCTCGCCTCCCTCGCCGTCGGGCCTCATCCCCGCCGCCGGCGAGCGCTGCCGTCCCCCCCGCCGCCGTCCGGCGCCTCCGCGCCGCGCCGCCCTGCCGGGCGCCACCGACCCTACGCGTCCCGCCTCACCCCGGCCGTCCTCTCCGCCGCCTCGCTCGTCGCCGGCATGCACCGTCGCCGGTCCGCGCCGCCGCACCTCCCGGACCTCCTCGCCGGCGCGCCCTCCGCCGCCTTCGCCGCCCTCCGCCGGCCAGCCGCGGCCACCACGCGCCCCGCCGGTCCCCGCCAACTGTCACCGCCGCTCGAGCCCCTCGCCGGAGTGCCGCGCCTCGCCGGAGCGCCGGCGCCCCGCTCCGCCGCCTGTCGACCTCGCCGGCCCCATCGCCGCCCCGCCCTCCGACCGCCGTCGCCGGTCGCCTCGTCTCCAGATCTGGGCAGGTGGACGAGATCCACCCGTCCCGCGAACCAAACAGCACCCGCGCCCCGGATCCCTCCGTCCCGGATATCCTCGTCCCGTTGACTTCTGCAGGGTATAAATTTCACCAAGTCCCTAAGATTTTGCACTCTGGTCCCCTGTTCATCGCATCATATCTCATCATCCATAGCTCCATTTCATGCATATGATATATCAAAATGTTCATCATGAGATGCTCTTCATTTCATTCCATTGTACCATGTTCGTTTGAGTCCATCTTGATGCCCGAATCATCGTTGCAAGAGTGCTATGTGATGTTAACTGTTGTCTGTTAACATAACTTGATGATTTGTCATTTTTGTTGCATTTGATGTGTGCATCCTATGAACTTGAGCCCTACATGTGTTTTGTGATACATCATTCCGTCTTTACAGTGGTGCCATCCATGTATTTTTGTGTGCCTTGTGGTGAGTGCATCAAGCTCGTGAAGCAGGGTACTTGTTGTTGCTGTTTTGCTAGGCTGAATCTGTTATTTCGTGATGCTATGTAAACCTGCTGCTACAAGTCATTCTATGCATAATCTGGAGATGTTCACTACGGAGGTTTTGTTATACATATCATGCTCTATCCATTCATACTCATGGTTGCATTTATAGACTGTTGTAACTTGTTATCTTGCTCCAAACTTGCTAAATAATGTTGCTGTCAGCCTGTTAACATTAAGTTCAGTTTTTGCCATGAGCTTTGCTAGTGATACATGCACCCTATGAACTTGCTCTTGCCATGCTTAGCTTCATAAACATGTCTTATTACTGGTGGGTACCTTTTCATGCCATGTATTGCTCTGTGGTGAGTGGTACAAGCTCACCAACATGCCTACTTATTGTTGTTCCTGCCACGTATGAATCTATCATATAACTTGCCATGTTTACATGGGTGCCATCATATTTTTTGTGCCCTTTTGGCTCATGGTCAGTAAGGGACTTTTGTTATATGCAATTAGTAAATTCATGCCATGCCTTGTTTTGCCATGATAAGTTCCTGTAACATGTTGTTTGATAGCTCTAAACATTGCAACCTGATGTTATTTCTGCTAAGTCTTTAAACTGTTATTATTTGCAATCTTGCCATGTCTTTTTGAGCATGTTCTAGTGATTTCTGGAGATAGCTCAGTGTTCATGTTTTGTCATGCATTACCTGTACATCATGTCCATGCCTTTTGTTTTCATATTGTGGTAAGTACTATAGCATGTTGTTTTGATGCTTGCTAGATGCCTAGTTGCTGTTTTGGACAGCTTGTCCATTAAACTTGTAGAGTGTATGTGTTGAACCGTTGCTCCGTTTTGAGTGTGCTCTATATGAAACTTGCTTAGAATTGCATGTAGTTTCATATTATCATGTTGCATCCTTGTTTTGAGGTGTTTTCTTGATGTTTGAGTGCCTTTTGCATCATTGCCATGTTTAAATTGTTTTGCTCATATCTTCTAGGCCGTAGCTCCGAACTAAATTAACTTTATATGTAACTTGACTAGAATCTCATGTAGATCATCTTGGTGCATCTTAACTTGCTGTTTAACAACTTGAACATAAGGTTTATTCAGTTCTGGACAAACTTCTAAATTTGCATATGAGGACTTACCGGATTTGTTCTATGTTGTTTCCGGCCTCATTTAAACTTGATTTGATGTGTTGCTCTTGTATGCATCATCTCTTGCCATGAGTAGCTTCATATAGATTTGTCATGCATCATGCTTGGTTGAGCATCATGCCTTGTTCATGTGGTGTGTTTACCATGTTGTGTGCTTCTTCTCGATAGTTCCCGTTTCGTTGCGATTGTGAGGGTTCGTTCGTCTACGCTTGGTTCGTCTTCGTGGCTTCATCTTCTTCATGGACTCGTTCTTCTGCCTAGCGGGATTTCAGGCAAGATGACCGCTACCCTGGATCTCACTACTATCATTGCTATGCTAGTTGCTTCGTTCTATCGCTTTGCTGCGCTTCCTATCATTTGCTCTTCAAGCCTCCCAAATTGCCATGTCAGCCTCTAACCTTTTTCACCCTTCCTAGCAAACCGTTGCTTGGCTATGTTACCATATTTGCTCATCCCCTCTTATAGCGTTGTTAGTTGCAGGTGAAGTTGAAGATTGCTCCATGATGGACAGGATTATGTTGGGATATCACAATATCTCTTATTTAATTAATGCACCTATATACTTGGTAAAGGGTGGAAGACTCGGCCTTATGCCTGGTGTTTTGTTCCACTCTTGCCGCCCTAGTTTTCCGTCATACCGGTGTTATGTTCCCGTATTTTGCATTCCTTACACGGTTGGGTGATTTATGGGACCCCCTTGACAGTTCGCTTTGAATAAAACTCCTCCAGCAAGGCCCAACCTTGGTTTTACCTTTTGCCTCACCTACCCTTTTTCCCTTGGGTTTCCGGAGCCCGAGGGTCATCTTTATTTACCCCCCCCCCGGGCCAGTGCTCCTCCGAGTGTTGGTCCAAACTAGAGCACCGTGCGGGACCGTCCCTTGGCAACTTGGGTTGCGTTGGTACCTGTACGCTTCGCTTATCCGGTGTGCCTTGAGAACGAGATATGTGCAGCTCCTATCGGGATTTGTCGGCACATCGGGTGGCTTTGCTGGTCTTGTTTTACCATTGTCGAAATGTCTTGTAAACCGGGATTCCGAGACTGATCGGGTCTTCCTAGGAGAAGGAATATCCTTCGTTGATCGCGAGAGCTTATCATGGGCTAAGTTGGGACACCCCTGCAGGGTATAAACTTTTGAGACCCGTGCCCGCGGTTATGTGGCAGATGGGAATTTGTTAATGTCCGGTTGTAGATAACTTGACACCATATCCGAATTAAAATGCATCAACCGTGTGTGTAGCCGTGATGGTCTCTTTTCGAAGGAGTCCGGGAAGTGAACACGGTTTTGGGTTATGTTTGACGTAAGCAGGAGTTCAGGATCACTCGTTGATCATTGCTAGTTTCACGACCGTTCCGTTTGCTCTCTTCTTGCTCTTATTTGCGTATGTTAGCCACCATATATGCTCAGTCGCTGCTGCAACCTCACCACTTTAGCCCTTCCTTTCCCATTAAGCTTTGCTAGTCTTGATACCCATGGTAATGGGATTGCTGAGTCCTCGTGGCTCACAGATTACTACAACAACAGTTGCAGGTACAGGTTATGCGATGATCATGACGTGAGAGCGATGTTTGCTTGTTTTGGAGTTCTTCTTCTACTTCTTCTTCGATCAGGGGATAGGTTCCAGGTCGGCAGCTTGGGATAGCAGGGTGGTTGTCGTTTGAGCTTCTGTTTATGTTTCATCCGTAGTCGGATGTTGCTTTTATGTATGATGATGTTGTATTCGTGTGGCATTGTATGCCTCTTGTATGTATCCCCATCTATTATGTAATGTTGATGTAATGATATCCACCTTGCCAAAGCGTCTTCAAGATGCGCTTCTATCCTTGGTGGGACCTTCGAGTTCCTTTAGGATAGGGTCGCATCTTGGGCGTGACAGTCCTACCAGAGCGAGCCGGTGGAGTCTTCGTCGACCGAACCCAACTGCAAGAGGAGAAAAGCAGTTGGCACGATGATCCTTCCCCGCCATCCTCTCTCTCGCTGTTCACATCGTCTCACGGGGCGGCTGTCTGCCACCGAGGAATAGGAGGGGACTGCCCCCCAGCCCAATAGTCAGGCAGGTTGTGGATTGTCAGGAGGAGCTTAGGGTTGTCAGTATTTGCAGGTTGTGAATTGTGTTTTGTGTTGTGTATTTTGAGAGTACTTTCAGATATGAATGTCTTTTGAATTTTAGATTTGCAGTATTGGGCATATGAAGTATTTTATGAATTCTAGAGATCTATTTTAAGCACTTAAAAAATGTAGTTTCATAGGAGTATAAAAGTGCAGACAGTGTGATTCTCAGAGAAGAAACTGCAAGTTTCAGTTTCAGATAAGAAACTGCAAGTTCAGTTTCAGATAAGAAACTGCAACTTTCAGAGGCAGGGCATTTATATTAACACGACATTTTCAAACTGGGTTAACATCATGTTGGGAGTTTTATTCATGGTCCAAAATGGAACTACCAGCCAGTTAACATTATGCTGATCAACATTCATGCATAGCACATCTTCATATGATGCACAGTCAAAAAGATATGCTATTTTCAAAATGCCCATTCAAGTCGAGTGTGCGAAACACAGAGAAAACAAGGGACGGAGTTTTGGCAAGTGTTGGACGTGGTGTGCGTAGATGACAATGGGGACCCACATGTCAATAAAGGCAGAGGAAAAAAATTTGGAGATATTTTCCCTACACAGGTGGAATCGAACCCGGGCGGAACAACTGTCGGGTAGTGTCACTTGGCCCCTAGGCTAGTTCAGTAGTTTCGTTAATAATAAGGCACTTCCTCAGGTGGTCGGATCCCCTCCTGCGCCTTTGTGTGCTCGCCGCGACGCCGTTGTCTGCCGTTGTGAACATGCTGAACAAACGAGAGGAATATGGAGAGGACTGTACATGGAGAGGCGGGCACTCGGGACCCACCAGGTCTATGGCCATACGCAAGCAAGTGCCTCATTGAAAAAATACTTCCTCCTAATGCTATACTGACGTTGGGGCCCATGGGTTTGTCAACATAGTTACACTTTTTTAGGTGCTTCAACGTAGTTACTATAGGAGATAAATTCACAACCAAGCCGGGAAGCTGGCAGGTATCATTTATTATCACTAGGGCAGCAAGTATCAGCTGGGTTTTGGGCTGCCCCATCTAGGCTTTCTTTTTTAACATACGCATCCCACGACCTCGGATGGGAGGTCCATAGGCCTGTTTGTATTTTCTTGAGGGCCATCATGTATCGACCGGCCTATGGACCTCCCATCCGAGGTTTTATTTTTCCTGAAACATCAGCGACCCAATTTATGCATTTTTTTGAAGAAAACACAGAGGTCTGTTCTATTTTTCTATATAAGAATAGGTACTCGGATGAAAACGGAGCAGACGGAACTGAGTGCTATCATATTTGTTTTCACATTTCTTTGCAGAAGCAGAAATGAATACAGAAACCCCATAAATGAATACGGAAACAGATACTACCGGAAACAGACACGGAGCAAATACAAAGCGAATACGGAAACAGAAATAGGCATTGATCAGAACTCAAAAACCCCTTGAATCATAGAGAAATATACACAAAAACAGACAAATTTAATGAGTTGTTAACATGGCTACAAAATAATACCATTATGTTAGCAACTTAGCGTAGTATTGTAGTAGCACTGGACAATTGCGTATAGGGTCAAGCTGAGTACACGTGTGGTAGTAGGAGTTGGGCCTTAGATCCATTCTACTAATTGTGTCATTGTGTTCTCTTTGGTAGTTGGGCTATAAAACAGCTATAGGTCTATAGTAAAAACAGAAATTCCATATTCACGGAAACGGGAAGTTCCATTTCCATGCATGTTCTACCGGAAAACACCATTCTTTTTTTGTTTCCGTTTCCGCATAAAATATTCCATTTCCACTTCCGTTTGGCAAATTTCCGTTTCCGTTTTCATATTTTCTCTCTGTTTCCATTTTTCCTTCGGAAAAACGGAAAGTTTCCACTCCATTTTCATCCCTAAGAATAGGAATGCCATGTCCAACTTATGTTTCCCGTCTATATTATATATATTTAAATTATTTTATATGTTATTATATATTATTTTTATTGTCATCATATATTTAACAGATACTTACATATGTAAGAAAACAATATCCCACATCTTATTAACTTATAAAAATAATTTCTTAACAATAAAATCCTGGATTGTTTTGGAACGAAAATCCTAGTGATTGTGTACAAAAGCTTGGTAAGATTTAAGGACGAATGTAATAATATCACTTATTATTTAAATATATTTATAACGAAATGCTCAGCCCCTTTTTATTTTTTGATAACATTGTTGGCCCAACCCAACATTATAATTAGAATCAGCCCAGCAAAATCGTGTATTTTGAGAAAGTGCAAATGGCCTGTAATTTTTTAGGAAAAAAAATAAATGGGCCGCATGGACGCTACATTATTTGTTCACCCAGCCCAACTAATGGACTGTAATTCAAAATAAATAAATCAAATTGACTGTAAATTGTACCGCACAAAAAAAAGACTGTAAATTCTGAAAAAATGGGTTGAATGCGTGCCACATTTTTGGAGGCTGAAATGTGGGCCAATAGGTCGAAGCCAACGCAAGTCGTTGTCAATTTAGTTAACAAATGATTTTGACATGTTAGCCGTTGGATTTACATCCAACGACCAGCATCCATCTTCAATCTCTCGTCTTCTTCCTCCAGCGCCGCCGGGACCACTTCCCGCCTCATGCTGCTAGCAGCTCTGCTTAACACGCTTTGCTGTGAAGCGCTACTCCACCGTTGGCCAGGCCATCCCTCCACACCTCCACACCTCCTATTCTTCTCCACCGACTGCCGAACCACACCGCACTAGAACCAGTTAACCCTCGTACACCTCTCCGTCTGTGACTCTACTCCCGCGTCTTCCCATCTCCGGCTCGTTGCAGTACGGGGCCTCGCCATCGTCCACCAGCTTGGATGCGGTCGGCGTGGCATGGTCAACATGGTCAACGAACGACACCGTCGGAAGTAGACTATGTGTGGAGAGGCTGACAGCTGGGTGCACGGCCGGACACTAGGAAATACCTCCTTATTACACGCAAAATAATGATTCCTCCACCTGACATCTGGGACCAACCAGAAGGGCCTCTGTATTTTGCAAAAAAAAAACATGCCCCCCCGCTGACAGGTCGGACCCACCAGCTATCTTTGCACGCAAGGAAGTGCCTCCTTATTACGCACAAAAAAATGAATACTCCCCCTACCAGCTCAAATCCAGCATAGTGGGAGGCTGACTTGTGAGCCTACCAAGTTGCCGGGGACGGAGGGCTTTGTCAACTTAGTCAATATGAACGATTCTAGCTCTTGTTACCGTACGATGTTCATCCAACGACCGTAGTGCTTCTTCAACCTCTGGTCTTCTTGCTCCAGCCGACCAAACCAGTGTCGGTCGTGCCGCGTGCTCCTGCCTCCCGTGGCCAGTTGTGATGCCACGGAGGCCTCACTACCCCCTACTACTCCCACCGCTGGCCAGGCCATCCCTCTACTCACCCACACCTCCTGTTATTCTGCGGTGATGGCAGCCTCACACCGCAGCCGAACCAGTGAACCCTGGTACTCCTCTCCGCGTAGGCATCCACTGCCGCGTCTTCCCCGGCTCCGCATCGTCCCCTTCCTACGCCTCGCCGTCGTCCACCGCCCTGGTGCTCTCGGCGCGGTGTGGTCAACATGGTCAAGGAACAACTTCCATCGGACGTGGACTGTACGTGGAGAGGCTGACACCTGGGTCCACGCCGCAGCAAGGAAGTGCCTCCTTATTACGCGCAAAATAATGATTCCTCCACCTGACAGCAGGGACCCACCGGATGGGCCACCGTATTTCACGAAAAAATGTTTCCCCCCTGACTGCTAGGACCCACCAGCTACATCTTCGCACGCAAGGAAGTGCGCCTAGGCAAAAAAAATGATTCGCCCCCCTGATTGCTGGGACCCACCACCTACATCTTCGCACCCAAGGAAGTGCGTCTAGGAAAAAAATGATTCGCCCCCCTGATTGCTGGGACCCACCAGCTACATCTTCGCACGCAAGGAAGTGCCTGACAGTCGGGACCCACCTAGTCGAAGCGTACCTAGCGTTGTTATTCTGGTCACGAATGTCTACGTACATACTGGTCGATGTAGAGGCGCGCATGTGTCACAGTAGAGGCGCACACGTGTCATAGTAGTGGCGCGCACGTAGCATGTACACATACGTACAACGGCCAGGGTGCAAGAAAGTAAATACGGCCACATACGTACATATGGGCGGGGTCTCGAACGCCTACTCACGCATACGTATGGCCAGGGCTCGTGTGCATGGTTGGGTCAGAACGGAGAAACATCATCGTCATTGTGTTCATGGGGAGCCAACCGGCTGGGTCGGAATGGAATGTGTCGTCATGTTCATCGGGAGGGCTTGGACGGAACAGTCGATGGAAACGAGGCCTGGCGTACCACAGAACAGAGGAAACGGCCTTGTGTTCGACCGGACACATTTGAAACGGGATCCTGTTCATCAGGAGGGGTCTGGCGTTCCGCAAAACGGAGGAAACGGAATTGTATTGGACCTCCTATGGTCGAAACAGGGTCCTGTTGATCGGGAGGGGTGTGGCGTACCGCAAAACAGACGAAACGGACTTGTGTTGGAGCACTACGGTCGAAACGGGGGTCCTGCTCATCGGGAGGAGTGTGGCGTACCGCAAAACGGGACTCCACGGGATACTGTTCATCTCCACCGTCGACCTCCTCCAGCCTCCACGGGCTACTTTTCATCCACCGCCGACCTCCTCCAGCCTCCACCTGCGACTGTTCATCCACGGGCTCTGCCACGGCTTGAGCTTGTGTTGGTTTTCCTTGAAGAGGAAAGGCTGATGCAGCAATAGTAGCGTAAGTATTTCCCTCAATTTTTGAGAACCAAGGTATCAATCCAGTAGGAGGCTCCTCAAAAGTCCCACGCACCTACACAAACAAACAAAGAACTCGCAACCAACGCAATAAAGGGGTTGTCAATCCCTTCACGGCCACTAGCAAAAGTGAGATCTGATAGAGATAGTATGATAAGATAAATATATTTTTGGTATTTTATAATATAGATTGAAAAAGTAAAGATGCAAATAAAAGTATATTGAAAGCTTATATGATAAAAGATAGACCCGGGGGCCATAGGTTTCACTAGTGGCTTCTCTCAAGATAGCATAAGTATTACGGTGGGTGAACAAATTACTGTCGAGCAATTGATAGGAAAGCAAATAATTATGAGATTATCTAGGCATGATCATGTATATAGGCATCACGTCCGCGACAAGTAGACCGACTCCTGCCTGCATCTACTACTATTACTCCACACATCGACCGCTATCCAGCATGCATCTAGAGTATTAAGTTCATAAAGAACAGAGTAACGCATTAAGAAAGATGACATGATGTAGAGGGATAAACTCATGCAATATGATATAAACCCCATCTTTTTATCCTCGATGGCAACAATACAATACGTGCCTTGCTGCCCCTGCTGTCACTGGGAAAGGGCATCGCAAGATTGAACCCAAAGCTAAGCACTTCTCCCATTGCAAGAAAGATCAATCTAGTAGGCCAAACCAAACTGATAATTCGAAGAGACTTGCAAAGATAACTCAATCATACATAAAAGAATTGAGAGGAGATTCAAATATTTCTCATAGATAAACTTGATCATAAACCCACAAGTCATCGGATCTCGACAAACACACCACAAAAAGAGTTACACCGAATAGATCTCCAAGAAAATCAAGGAGAACATGGTATTGAGATCCAAAAAGAGAGAAGAAGCCATCTAGCTAATAACTATGGACCCGAAGGTCTGTGGTAAACTACTCACAACTCATCGGAGGGGCTATGGTGTTGATGTAGAAGCCCTCCATGGTCGATTCCCCCTCCGGCGGAGCGCTGGCGAAGGCTCCAAGATGGGATCTCGCGGATACAGAAGGTTACGGTGGTGGAACTAGGTTTTCGTGGCTTGTTCTGATGTTCTCGGAGTACGTGGGTATATATAGGAGGAAGAAGTAGGTCGGTGGCTGTCGGTGTCAAAACCGGTGGAGGGGGTCCCGAACTGTGCGTCTAAGGCTAATGGTAATAGGAGGCAGGGGACACGATGTTTTACCCAGGTTCAGGCCCTCTCGATGGAGGTAATACCCTACTTCCTGCTTGATTGATCTTGATGATATGAGTATTACAAGAGTAGATCTACCACGAGATCGTAGAGGCTAAACCCGAGAAGCTAGCCTATGATTATGATTGTTGTTGTCCTACGGACTAAACCCTTCGGTTTATATAGACACCGGAGGGGGGCTAGGGTTATACAGAGTTGGTTACAAAGAAGGAGATCTAACATCCGGATCGCCAAGCTTGTCTTCCACGCAAAGGAGAGTCCCATGAGGATACGGGACGAAGTCTTGAGTCTTGTATCTTCACGGTCCAATAGTCCGGCCAAAGTATATAGTCCAGCTGTCCAGATACCCCCTAATCCAGGACTCCCTCAGTAGCCCCTGAACCAGGCTTCAATGACGATGAGTCCGGCGCGTAGATTGTCTTCGGCATTGCAAGGCGGTTTCCATCTCCAAATACTCCAAAGTAAACCTCGAACACTTAAATCGTGTCCGGCTCGGCAAGACAATTTTCACATACCACCGTAGAGAGAACGATATTCCACAAATATAATCTGCTGACAACTTTAGATAATGTGACATCACACCATGGTCGAGTCATTATTCGAACTGTTTTCCCACAACCAGCCACCGCACATATTGCGAGGTGGCTTCCTCGGCACGTCTTGCCGAAGCAGAGATCATGTCCCCTTATCACAGGATTCTCATCAATACGGGTATGGGTAACCCAACCGCGCCATCAATCGTGGCGCTTGGGAAATAAGCGATTTTTAACGGGCAAGTGGGGAGGCGCACCGTCTTTGCCACCTCTATAAAGGGATAAGGATCCCCCATTTTTACCCACGCCTTCTTCCTCCTTCCCTCATCCATCCTCGCACCCTCGAGCTCTAGCGCCCTAGTTCACGCCTTCTCCGCACAGCCAAACATGTCCGGAGCGGGAGGCAAGTGGGTGGCCTCCATCATCAAGGAGGAGCACATTACGAAGCTCTGGGCGGCCGGATACTTGGCTGCAGATATCGCGCACCAGCTCCCGGACGCAGGGCAGGTCATTCCGACGCCGGGACCCCACGAGAGGGTCGTGTTCCTCGCCCACTTTGTCTGCAGACTGGGATTCCCCCTCCACCCATTTGTCCGCGGGCTCATGTTCTATTACGGGCTGGATTTTCATGATCTGGCCCCTAACTTCATCCTCAACATCTCGGCATTTATCGTCGTGTGCGAGGCCTTTCTACGCATCAGGCCCCACTTTGGCCTGTGGCTAAAGGTCTTCAATGTAAAGCCAACGATAGTGGTCGGCCAGCAGGCGGAGTGCGTTGGCGCCATGGTGGGCAAGATGCCCAACGTCACCTGGGTCGAAGGCTCCTTTGCGGAGACCGTGAAGGGGTGGCAATCGGGGTGGTTCTACATCACCGAGCCGCACGACGCCAACTGGGTGGCGGCCCCCGAATTCCGATCCGGCATCCCTGTGCGGCTCACTTCCTGGAAGAGGAAGGGCCTGGCCTAGGGCGCATCCGCGGAGCTGACCGGACTCCAGAACTGCGTCAAAAACCTGATAACCAAGAATATCAAGCTGGTCAATGTGGTCCAGGTCATGCTATTTCGCCGAATTCTCCCGTGTCAGAGACGGGCGTTCAACCTATGGGAGTTCGACGCGGCCCAACACCAGACACTGCAAGAGCTCTTTGACACGACACACAAAGACGTCTGGAAGGTGTTGTTCAAGGCCAGTGAAGTTCCTCCCCCCACCTCTAAGGACCGCGGACTCAGCACCAGGCGCCAGGCCAATGCGGTAAGCATTCTACATTTCACAAGATGTGCCTTTCCTGAGTATATTCGTGGGAAAAACTTAGGCCTCTGTGCTGATTTTAACAGGAATATGTGGCGACGGCGGAGCGAATCGACTGTCCGGCTCCGTTGCCTGAGGACCCAGCAGACAAACTCCTGATGGAGATGCTGGCTCCGGCACCCTATGAGGTACCGGAGAAGAAGGCCAAGAAAAAGGCCATGGGGACCAGAAGAAGTTCCCGGCGCAACACGGTGCCAGACTCATCGTCCGAAGACACCGGGGCTCACTCCTCCAACGACAACAAGGAGGAGGAGGAGGGAAACCCTCTCCCCAAAAACGGGGGGGGGGGGAGAAGAGGAAGGCCACCCTTTCCGGGGAGGCCGAGGGGTCCAAGAAGGGACGGACCCTCCCTCCGAACCACTCCACAACCTCCGCCTATAGCGAGGAGGAGTGGCTACCCAGGGGCAAGCCCCTGGCGAGATCGTAAGTATCCGCACTCTGTAATACTTTTAGTGCGACTTAGCTTCATAGTTTGTTATAACGCCAAACACGCATATGCAGTCCGGCCAGGTCCCATCCTGAGGTATCCTCTTCGGATGGGTCTCTGAGTGATTCGGCAATGAATTCGCTCCCGACGGCCACCTCCCCTCGGCCTGCGGATGACACGGAGATGTGGTCCCAAAGGGTACCAGAGTAGGGGGAGGCAGCTCTGGAGACGCCCAAGGCGAAATTCCAGACGCCGGGCACATGGGGAGTAAGATCCCCATAGATTGTGCTGACGAGAGCCGCAGCAAGTTGGGCTCCCATCCGGATACTGCACCGGAACCTCCAAAGGTTCCGAATTCGGGTAGGCAGCCCCTTGCTAGGGAGGGCGAGCCGGCCGTGCCGATGACCTCCGTTGCGCCAGAGGCGTTGGATAATCTGCTGGAAGCGCTTTGCGACGCTTCCATGGATGAAGAGCACCGTACTCTTATGAGTTTGGTGATTCAGAAGGTTCGATCCGCCAAAAGCGGATTGACCTAAGCCTGCACCAACCTCCTGACAGGCTTTGAGGTAAGTAATGAAAAGCGTGAGAAATTATCACCCAATAGACAGTAGACCCTGATACTCTGTTTGTTGTTCGGAAAGAAAAGCCAAACGGAGGGTCAAATTTAAACCGCAGGAATCTAACAGTATGTGCCTATGTGAATAAGCAGGCGGTGTTGCTTGCCGCCACTGCCCACACAACAGAGGTCGCCGGACTCAAACGGGACCTGAAGCAAGCTAAAGAGGAGCTCAGCCTCACGAAGAGGCAGCTCAAAGAGAACAAAGGTGAGTGATACCCCGTTCATGTGTCGTATAGAGGAGCAAAATTGGTGACACTAACAAAGAGCGTCATGATTTTTTAATAGGGGCCACGACCGAAGTGGCGGCCCTGAGGAAAGTGCTATCTGAGGCCGAAGACAACGCGGCCACGAAGCACATTGAGGGTGAAAAGCAAGATGCTAGGGTGGGCGAGGTACAACAAGAGCTCCAGGAGCTCGGCAAGTAGTTCGAGTCCGTGGAGCGTGACTTCAAGACGAAAGAGTCTGAGCTTGCGAAGGCCCTTCTTAGTGCAGAAGACGCCAAGGCTGAAGCCCAAAAGGCCCAATAGGAAATCCAGTCGGCCAAGAAGATAGCGGCGGGTAAGGCATTTATTATGCAAATCAAGCATGTGGAGGAGACATTTCTTTTACTTACCCGAATTCGGAGCTCTCCAAGGGCATTCGCAGATCTGCCACGCAGCATATCGGATGCCACGGAGTTCTACCGTGCCGAAGAGGGGAGCTCAACGAAGAAGCTGCTCTGGTCCCAGTATGTTGGAGCCGAACACCCAATGCCTCTGAGTGACCAACTGAAGAAATTGGTTGAACTTCACAGGGCGGCCGAAGTGGCCATGAAGGACTTCATAGTCCGGATGTGGCATGGTGAGCCCCTACCCAACAGCTACTTCGGCCTTATAAAACGGATGGTAAATGCCTCTCCGCGGCTTGAAGTTATCAAGCATCCCGTTTGTATTGAGGGTGCCCGCCGGGCCTTTGCCCGTGCGAAAATGCATTGGGCCAAGCTGGATGCAGAGAAGCTGGTGAAGGATGGACCGCTGGAGGGCAAGGCGTTTCGCTACCCCGAGAAATATTATGATGGTGTTATGAAAGGCGCTCGTCTCGTGGCCGATGAATGTACCAAGGACACAATCTTTGAGTGAATGTACTCAAGTCGTCTATGTAATATGAAAAAGAATTTGTTTGCGCTATATGGCGCTTTGTTGATTTAAAATATTACCTTCTGTGCGGCTGTTTATAAAATTCTAAAAGTAGGCCAGTTGTCGGCTTCTGCCCCCACGTAACTTGTACTGGGGTGTTCGTGGAAAACCCAAACACTCTTTATCCAAATTTTTGGTCCTTGAAGGAGGTGTTTGGCGCCGCGAACAAGGCAATCAGACTATGCGGCTTTATAACTCTCACTTAGCCATAGAGGTCTACAATTTTAAATTTCGGTGAAGCCCCTAGAATTCGAAAAGCCGAATTGGGGTGCTATACTCGCCTAAATCAGACAAGGCCGATTCCTCGCGTGAAGCGGAAAAAATCTTTAAGGATTTTAAGACCTCTCTAACAGCGACTAGCTCTCGCCGCATCATGACAGTCTTTTTTCGGCTTTCTCTACTGAGGTGCTCGTCCGGAAGAACCGGGACACAATCACAGTAGTTCTCCCTGCGCTACCTTAGCCGATATAACGAAACGTAAGGTACCAAAACAAGGGAGCCGGGCAAACCCAACTATTGACCCAAGACATGACTCAGAGCTGATGTATATAATGCTATAAGTTCGGGGTGCCGCACTGTTGAAAGTGTTCAGACTTATCTTGCCATACTATGGGGCACCATAAGAAGCCCCTAGCAAACTGAACGTACCAAAGTGTACGGATTCAATATTAAATAAACATTTTTAGGGAAAATGTGGAGATAGGAATAATAAGCTGACGCTACATGTTATTCCCTATTGTTCAATAATACGTCCAAGCGTATGTGTACAATTAATGCATTAAGCAGAAGCAAATAGGACTACCATTTGGGTATGTAAAACAGGTATAACAATCATTGACAGATACCACCTGGGTATTCCCTGTGTGCGCAAAGCCTTTTGCCTCCTTGGTTTTCCCTCCTGTCATAAGCCCGATGATCTGGTTCTCTGGGGGGCTGCCCGAAAGTAGGGTCCTGAAAGAGAAAGAAGGTTATTTAAAGTATGTGGCGGTTGAACCGCACTGTAGACTGCGTCACCGTTGCGCCTCCACCTATGTTCATGGTATTTTGAGTGCGTAATTGTGTACGCGCGTCACAAATGCTGCCTGAATGGGGCTAGGGCGGAGGCCAGACTGCTAGTTGCGCTCTTGGCGTGCCTGGCGATCCTATTGCAGGGTACTCCGGACTCGCTTGATGGTGTTCGGGGTTGTTGTCGCCGGATTGGTGGTTTGTCGGAGAAGGCTGCTTTGTACTTCTGCCGCGAGGGCCGCAGTGTGCTCTTCTGTACGGAGAGAGCGGTATGTGTTTCCATTGACTGTTATAACACCGCGAGGTCCTGGCATCTTGATCTTGAGGTATGCATAGTGTGGTACCGCATTGAATCGAGCGAATGCCGTTCGTCCAAGCAGTGCATGATAGCCACTATGGAAAGGGACGATATCGAAGATTAACTCCTCGCTTCGGAAGTTATCCAGGGATCCAAAGACCACTTCCAGTGTTATGGAGCCCGTAAAACGGGCCTCTACTCCTAGAATTGCACCTTTGAAGGTGGTTTTGGTGGGCTTGATCCTTGAAGGATCGATGCCCATTTTGCGCACGGTGTCCTAACAAAGCAGGTTTAGGCTACTGCCACCGTCCATAAGGACTCGCGTGAGGTGGAATCCGTCGATGATTGGGTCAAGGACCAATGCGGCTGAACCACCATGACGGATGCTGGTAGGGTGATCCCTACGATCAAAAGTGATCGGACAGGCTGACCATGGGTTGAGCTTTGAAGCGACTGGCTCCATCGCATAGCGGTCCCTTAGTGCTCGCTTTCGTTCCCGTTTGGGAATGTGGGTGGCATAGATCATATTTACCGTTTTCACCTGGGGAGGAAATTTCTTCTGTCCCCCCGTGTTCGGACGCCGGGGCTCCTCGTCATCGTCGCTGTGCGGCCCCTTGTCCTTGTTTTTGGCATTTATTTTGCCGGCCTGTTTCAACACCCAGCCATCTTTGTTGGTGTGGTTGGCTGGCTTATCTGGGGTGCCGTGAATTTGGCATGAGCGATCAAGTATGTTGTCCAGACTGGACGATCCCTGATTGTTTTTTTGAATGGCTTTTTCCGCTGAATGGATTTTGAGCCACTGAATCCGGCGTTGACTGCCGTGTCTTCGGTGTTGTCGCTGTTGTTCCGATGCTTGTGTCTGTTGCGCCGTGGCTTGCCATTACTATCGCGGACATCTGAAGTGCCGGAGGATCTAGGTGTGGTGCTACTGCGAGCCAACCAGCTGTCCTCGCCCATGCAGAAGAGGGTCATGAGTGTCGTGAGGGCCGCCATGGACTTCGGTTTTTCTTTGCCGAGGTGTCGAGCGAGCCACTTGTCGCGGATATTATGCTTGAAGGCCGCCAAGGCTTCGGCGTCCGGACAGTCGACAAATTGGTTCTTTTTAGGAACCGGGTCCAGAATTTCCTGGTCGACTCTCCGGGCTGTTGGGTAATGTGACTCAAGTCGTCAGCATCCGGTGGTCGCATGTAGGTGCCTTGGAAGTTGTCAAGGAACGCGTTCTCCAGGTTTTCCCAACTGCCGATGGAATTTGCCGGCAGGCTATTCAGCCAGTGTCAGACCGGTCCTTTCAGTTTAAGGGGAAGATACTTGATGGCATGTAGATCGTCACCGCGGCCCATGTGAATGTGGAGAAGCAAATCTTCGATCCATACCGCGGGGTCTGTTGTGCCATCGTATGATTCGATGTTTACGGGTTTAAACCCTTCTAGGAATTCATGATCCATTACTTCGTCTGTGAAGCAGAGGGGGTGTGCGGTGCCTCTATGCCGGGCTATGTTGCTACGTAGTTCGAATAAGTCTAGTCGGCTATGTTCGGCCCGGCCGGACTTGTTGATAGTGTATCCGGCATGACAATCATCGTCACGTGTTTTGGCATGCCCCCGCAATCCGTAGATCGATCTTGGCAGTCCTGCCTTGTTTTCCAGTATGTCTTGTAGGTCCTGCCTATTACCCCGGGCCATAGTGTATTGGCGTGGGGTTGCGGGCTGGTATTCGGGCTGATACACCGTTTTATCCTGGCCACGAGCTGGCCGGTCAGCCTCGTCCTGTGCTGGTAGTGTGGGCTTTAGGGCCTCCTCCTCGAGTTGAGGTAGCAACTTGTGTTTTGGGTAACCTTTGGGGTGATGCTCGAGTACGTATTCCTCGGCTGCCAGGACCTTAGTCCATCTGTCTGTGAGCAGATCTTGATCGGCTTGGAGCTGCTGCTGCTTCTTTTTGAGGCTTCTTGCGGTGGCCATAAGCCGGCGCTTGAAGCGCTCCTACTCTATGGGATCCTCAGTCATGCTAAATTCATCATCGCCGAGGCTCACCTCGTCTTCGGAGGGGGCATGTAGTTGTCCTCCTCCAAGTATCCGTCCGTCGCCTGTTCGTCTGGGCTAACCTAACTGTGTTCCTGTTCGGCCTGCTCGAAGGCAGGCTGATCGGGATTGTATTCATCTTCGGCACCATCCGGATTGTTTTCGTCTCCTGTGCCAGTATTGCTGTGGCGGGTCTTGGAGCGGCACCGATGATGCCCATGCTTTGATTTCTTCCTTGGGGGGTTAAATCCTCCATCGCCTCATCGCCATTGGTTTCTTTGGGAGTGTCCACCATATATATCATACGAGGAGATGGCTGTCCAGCGCCCCGTGGGCGGTGGTTCCTGTTCTTCTCCTGCATCGTTGTCCACACTGTCGATGTCTTCAGAGTCGAAGTCAAGCACGTCGGTCAAATCATCGACAGCGGCAATGAAGTGGGTGGTGGGTGGGCAACGAATTTCCTCATCGTCTGCTTCCCACTCGAGCCGGACATAGTTCGGCCAAGAGTCTCCTGACAAAGAGAGAGACTTTAATGAATTCAGCATGTCGCCAAAGGGCGAGTGCTGGAAGATATCCGCAGTGGTGAACTCCATTACCGGAGCCCAACCAGATTCAGCGGACTCGGGAGCGCGCGGTCTAGAACCTACAACCAGACACAAGTCCGGGGGTCCGGTGACACAGACTTCCTTGGGGGTGGAGTCTGTGTTCGGCTCTACCGCCGATGAGTATGTGGCCTTTGGAGCAGGGTCCATCCACCCGTCCTCGGACGACGCGATCTACCCTGGATTTAGGTCCGGAGCTATTGCAGGTGCGATATCCCGAATATTGTCTGACAGCAGGTCTAAGCCATGCTCGTCGTGACTGTTCGGCGCTCCTGGCGTAGGCCCGAATCCGTTGAAGATCAAGTCTCCGCGGATATCGGCCGTGTAGTTCAAGTTTTTGAACCTGACCTGATGGCCAGGGGCGTCGCGATCGATCTGCTCCAGATGGCCAAGCGAATTGGCCCGCAGTGCGAAGCCGCCGAACATGAAGATCTGTCCGGGAAGATAAGTCTCACCCTGGACCGTGTTGTTGATGATTGAAGGAGCCATCGAGCCTTGCAGCAATGACACAGAGGATCTCTCAATGATTGAAGGTGTCAAAACCGGCGGATCTCGGGTAGGGGGTCCCGAACTGTGCGTCTAAGGCTAATGGTAACAAGAGGCAGGGGACATGATGTTTTACCCAGGTTCGGGCCCTCTCGATGGAGGTAATACCCTACTTCCTTCTTGATTGATCTTGATGATATGAGTATTACAAGAGTAGATCTACCACGAGATCGTAGAGGCTAAACCCTAGAAGCTAGCCTATGATTATGATTGTTGTTGTCCTACGGACAAAACCCTCCGGTTTATATAGACACTGGAGGGGGCTAGGGTTATACAGAGTCGGTTACAAAGATAGAGATCTAACATCTGGATCTCCAAGCTTTTTTCCATGCAAAGGAGAGTCCCATCCGGATACGGGACGAAGTCTTGAGTCTTGTATCTTCACGGTCCAATAATCTGGCCAAAGTATATAGTCCAGCTGTCCGGATACCCCCTAATCCAGGACTCCCTCAGTGGCCGCCTAAGGGGCCCACGAGATAGGGGGCGTGCCCTGTAGGGGTGGGCGCACCCTCCACCCTCGTGGCCGCCTCGGCTGCATCTTGACTTGCACTCCAAGTCCTCTGGATCACGTTCGTTCCAAAAATCACGCTCCCGAAGGTTTCATTGCATTTGGACTCTGTTTGATATTCCTTTTCTTCGAAATACTGAAATAGGAAAAAAACAGCAATACGGGCTGGGCCTCCGGTTAGTAGGTTAGTCCCAAAAATGATATAAATGTGTAAAGTAAATCCAATAAACATCCAAAACGGGTAATATAATAGCATGGAACAATTAAAAATTATAGATACGTTGGAGACGTATCAGGCTCCTGTTCATGCAGCCTCCACCGCGCGCTACTCCACTGGCTACTGTTCAACCACCCCTCTCCATGGGCTCCTGTTCAACCACCCCTACACGGGCTAGTGTTCATCCACCCCTCCACCGTCTACTATTCATCCAGCCCTCCACGGGATCGTCTTGTTCATCTAGCCCTCCACAGGGCCCTGTTCATCCAGCCCCAGCCGGCTCAGTCGATCGGGGTCTTGTTCATCTACAGGCAACACCACGGGTTCCTGTTCATCCACCCCCACCACTCACTGTTCATCCAACGCCCCCCCCCCCCCACAACGCTCACTGTTCATCAAGAGGCAGCATCGATCGGCTTCAGTTAGCAGCAGTAGCGAAGGAATCGCTTGACCGGGTTCAGTTAACAGCCATCGATCAATCGCTCGGGTTCAGTAACGCATAGCCTGCAGTGCAATTGCTCAGGTTTAGTTAGAGCCCAATGCCTCGCTCGGGTTCAGTTAGAGCCCAACGCGTCGCACACACGCTCGTACGTGTATGAGAGAAACGCGCATCACTCGGCCCCCGACCACCCACCGTAACCGGGAACTCGCCGAAATTTTCCTCGCCCTCGCTTCTACCACGGTTTTTTCCGTCATGGACGGCCCAAAGAATGTCATGCAGCTACATATCCGGCCCGCCCAGGATGAAAAGCCCATTTTCTGTCATGATTTTTGGTCATAGAAGTAGGAGCCCCCCACATCTATGATGATACCGGGTAGAGCGGTGCGTCTTTTTTTTGTAGTGCGGGTACCTGGCCATGGACATAATCCACCGACTTCCTGCCAAAAAGCAGATCATTCCCACTCCGGAGCCTAATGAGAGGGTAGTGTTCATCTCTCATTTCTATCGCGGGCTAGGGTTTCCCCTTCATCCTTTCGTCAGCGGTCTCATGTTTTATTATGGGTTAGATTTTCATGATCTAGCCCCATATTCCTTCCTCGATATTTCGGCATTCATCGTCGTGTGCGAGGCATTCCTTCGCATCCCTCCCCACTTCAGCCTATGGCTCAAGGTTTTCAACGTGAAGCAGAAGGTGGTTGAAGGCTAACACGTGAAATGCGGCGGCACCATGGTGAGGAAACTTCCCAACGTCACCTGGCCAAAGGGGACCTGTGTGGAGACTGTCAAGGGATGGCAGCAGGGGTGGTTCTATATCACGGAACCCCGTGATGCCACATGGGTTGCTGCTGCTGAGTTCAAGTCTGGGCCTCCGATGCGGCTTACATCTTGGATCAACAAGGGCCTAGATTGGGAGTCGCCCGACAAGGTGACGATGCTAGAGGGACGCGTCAAGGGTATGATAAACAAGAACACCAATCTTGCTAGCGTGATCCAGGTGATGCTTTTCTGCCGGATTCTCCCTTGCCAACGCCGGACTATACATATGTGGGAATTGGACCCGGCCGGTCCTCGGACCCTACAATGGTTCTTCGGCACGATACACGAAGACATATGGAAGCTACTTTTCAAGGATCAGAAGTCGTGGCCGTAAACAACTGAAGACCGCAGCTTCGACTGCGCCCATCTGGCCACTCCCTTAAGTTTTATGATAAGTTTAATTTACAAATCCAAGGAGTATATTGAGCTTTCTTACTCCCACAAGGTTGGACAAAGAAGGCGGAGCAGATCAACTATCCGGCTCCGCTGCCCGAAGACCAGGCCACCCCTTTGCTGACGAAGATGCTGGTTCCGGCACCGTATCAAGCGCCAGAGAAGAAGGCCAAGAAGAAAGGCAAGGAGGCCAGAGGTGGCCTCTGCCGTAAGGGTGCTTAGGACATCGTGTACGAAGACACTAAGACCTCCTCCTCTCATGAAGAAGATGTAGAGGAGGAAGAGAGCAACTCTCCCATTAAGGGGGGAAAGAAGAAAAGGGCAGCTTCCACGGATCTAGAGGCAGAAGCGTCCAAGAAGGGGAAACCCTCCCTTTTACATGACTCTAAAACGGATGTCGAAGCCATCCCCGAGTGGCACCCCAGGCCAAAGCCCCTGGCCGGATCGTAAGTATCCAAAGACACTATTCATATATCCGATTTCATGCCTTGTAGTTCTAATATATTGAATTGCGCATTGCAGCCCGACTCGTGATCTCCCTTAACGATCATTGTCATCTGGGGACTCGCTAGGGCCGAACGCGATGGAGAGCGAATCTCCTTCGCAGGTTTCTCCACCCACTGCTATGGACAACACTAAAGTGTTGTCCCGAAGAACCTCTATAGGTCGCGGGGAGGTGCAAGAGGCCGTGAAGGTGGCCACAGAGGGTAATACCTCTGTTGCCAAAAAGAGGGGGAAATCAACCCCCATGGAGACTGGCGATGGGGGCCAAGCGCAATTCATCCCCCAACGAATATTATTCTGGAGACCCATACGTCTCCGAAATCGAGCGAGCAGCCTCCTTCGAAAGAAGGGGGCGTGCCATCTCCACCGGCGTCCTCTATCAATCTGGAGGTGTCGGACACTCTGGTGGAAGCGCTTCAAAGCGCCTCCATCATGGAGGAGCACCGTACCCTTATGGGTACGGTGGTTGAAAAGGTTTGGTCCGCTAAAAATGGATTGAACCAAGCCTATACCAGCCTTTTAACAGGCTTTGAGATTTGTGACGTAACACATTTTGGCTGTTTGCATAGGGAATGCATGTGTATAGTTAGTAGCCCCTAAGACTCTGTTCGGCGTTCGCGAAGAAAGGCCGAACAGAGGATCGAATAATGCTTCGCAGGAGCTAACACATATGTCTCTTTTGATGAACAGGCTTCGATGCTAGCGGCAACCTCGCATGCCGCTGAACTGTCCGAACTAAAGCGGAAGTTGGAGGAAAAGCGAGGTATGTGATACTGAAGCGTATCTTGAAATGATAAGAGTTCCAATTTTTTATCTAACTAAGCTTCATGATTATGCTCAAAGTTGACACGTCTGAGGTCGAGGCCCTCAAGAGTGTGCTGGCCGAGGCCAAGAAGGAGGCGGACGAGGAACGAACCGCCCGCTAAAAACATGAGGCGAGGTTGGAGGAAGTTCAACAAGAGCTCACTGATGTTATAAGCAAATGTGAGTTCTTGGAGCGCAAGGTGTCGGATCGAGACTCCGAACTTGGTATGGTGCTCCAAAGTGCAAAGAAGGCCCGGATTGAAGCCCAAGGCGCCTGTCGGGAGATCTGAGAGGCCATGCAGATTGCGACAGATAAGCCCTTTATTATGCAGAGCAAGATTGTGAGGAGAAAGTACACCTTACTGACATGCATTTGGAGTTCTCTAGGAGAGTTTGCAGATCTTCCCCGAAGTATTGCTGATGCTGCAGATTTCTTCTGAGCTGAAGAGGGGAGATCAACAAAGAAGCTGTTCTGGTCACAGTACCTTGAGCCAGAGCATCCTGTGCCCCTCAGTGATTAGGTGAAATAGCGGACCGAGCTACATAGGGTGGCCAAACTGGCCATGAAGGATGTTATAGTCTGTCTTTGGCCAGCCGAACCCATACCCAGTAGCTACTTTGGGCTTGTGAAGTGGCTAGTCAATGCCTGCCCATGACTTGACGCTATAAAGTGGCCAGTCTATATCGAAGGTGCCCAGACGGCCTTTGCCCATGTCAAGGTGCAGTGGGCGAAGATGAATGCCACCAGTCTTGCAACCGAGGGACCCCCCACAGGCAAGGAGCACCGTACGCTGGAGCGATACTTCAATGACGTCCTTGAAGGATTGCACATTATAGAGGGCCTGTGTTCAAAGGACATCATTTTTTAATGAATGTATCTGTGCTGCCCAAACTGTGTATTATGAAAACAAGGCATTTGTAAAATATTAGTCTTGTTTCGTCCGAGATTATTTATTCTCTGTGGCGGTCGTTTATTAAATGTGAGAGTTGGCCAGTCATCGGCATCAGCCCCTCCCGTAGATACTATAGGGGTGTACGGAATAGCACAAAAACACACTTAACCTAACGATCTGGTCCTTGATGGAGGTGTTAGGGTGGCGAACCACGCAATGGGACTATGCATCTTTATTACTCTCACTTAGCCATAGGAGTTTGACAATAAGATTGTAGGTGCAACCCTTGGTATTGTTCGATGATCGGAACATGGGTGCTGTAGACGCCTGTCCCAGCGAAGACCGGTTCGTCGCATAATGCGGAAAAAATCGCAAGAGATTTGTAATTAATCGCGGAATAGCTGACCAGCTCTCGCGGCATCATGACAGTCAGTTTTCGGCTTTCTCTACTGAGGTGTTTATCCGGATGAGCCAAAACCACAATTGCAGTAGTTCTCCCTTTACTACCTTAGCTGAACAAGCGGAACGTAAGGTAGTAACCACTGGAGCCGGGCATCCCAACTATTGACGAAAGACATGATTCGGAGCGGATGCATAGAATGCTATATTCAGGATGCTGAATTGTATTATAAGAAGTGTTCGAACTTATGTTATTGTTGATGGATGTACGTGGCTGAATAGAGCCCCTGGCGATTTAAGTCGTGCTGAGGTGTGCATGACAATCAGACAAAAAAGAGGGAAATACAGATTAGGAAAGGAGCCAGTACTGAATAGGTTGGGTAGAAAAAATTGTTTCCATTATAGCCTGATTGGTACGTCAAAACGTATTTGTACAGATAATGCGATAAGCATCGAGGCTATTTTACATGCCGAGCACAAGGGAAAGTTGTGTATAGATGCTAAAAAGGGGAAGAGGTGATCTCTAAAGATCCTTGAGGTACTCTGCCGTGCATCTGCACTGCCTTTCGCCTTGGTGTGTGGTCCTTTGAGAGGACTAATGAACAGATTTCATAAGGGGCCAGCAAAAGGGCCCTTGACACCATAAAAAGGTGATGTGGGTTGTAAAGAACCTGAAAAAGAAAAATGAAGTTAAGAAAAAGATAGATGGGGGTCCAGGTATAGTTGAGTCATATTGTGGACTTTGTCCTTGATATGCCTCCATCGTCACCCATGGTATCTTTAGTGCATAGTTATGTGCACACGGTACATACGCCGCTACTCGGTTGGGGCGTAGACAGAGGCCGGATTGCTAGTCGAGCTCCTGATGAGCTGGACTATCATTCTACGGGGTAGTCCAGACTCATTTGATAGGGTCTGGGGGCTTGACTGGTGATGTGGAGTTCAGCTTGACAAGGCTGACCAACACTTCCGCTGTGAGGGCCGCGGTGTGTTCCTCAGTACGGAGGGGGTGATCCATGTTTCGATGGACTGTTATAACACCACGGGGTCCTGGCATCTTGAGTTTTAGATAAGCATAGTGCGGGACCGCATTGAAGCGGGCAAACACAGTTCGTCCGAGCGGTGCGTGATAGCCACTGCGAAAAGGGCCGATGTCAAAGATCAAATCTTTGCTTCAGAAGTTGTCTGGTGAATCGAAGACGACTTCCAATGCGATTGAGCCTGTGCAGCAGGCCTCTACCCAAGGTATTACTCCTTTAAGGTGGTTTTGGTGGGCTTGATTCTTGATGAGTCAATACCCATTTTCCAAACTGTGTCCTGATAGAGCAGGTTAAGACTGCTGCCGCCATCCATGAGGACTCTCGTGAGGTGGAATCCATCGATAATTGGGTTGAGGACCAACGCGACTGAATCTCCATGACGGATACTGGTCGGATGGTCTCTGTGATGGAAGGTGATCGGGCATGCGGACCATGGGTTGAATTTTGTGCTCCCTCTTGGGGATGTGAGTGACGTATATCATGTTCACCGTTTTGATCTCGGGGGAAATTTCTTTTGTCCCCTTGTGTTCGACGGGCGAGGCTCCTCGTCGTTGATACGTCTCCAACGTATCTATAATTTTTGATTGTTCCATGCTATTATATTACCCCTTTTGGATGTTTATGGGCTTTATTTTACACTTTTATATCATTTTTGGGACTAACCTACTAACCGGAGGCCCAGCCATATTGCTGTTTTTTTGCCTATTTCAGTATTTCGAAGAAAAGGAATATCAAACGGAGTCCAAACGGAATGAAACCTTCGGGAGTGTGATTTTTGGAATGAACCTGATCCGGAGAGCTTGGAGTGCAAGTCAAGAAGCTCCTGAGGACCCCATGAGATAGGGGGCCGTGCCCCCCCCTGCAGGGCGCGCCCCCTGTCTCGTGGGCCCCTTGAGCGGCCACCGATGTACTTCTTCCTCCTATATATACCTACGTACCCCGAAAACATCCAGGGGCACCACGAAACACAATTTCCACCGCCGTAACCTTTTGTATCCGTGAGATCCCATCTTGGAGCCTTCGCCGGCACTCTGCCGGAGGGGGAATCAAATACGGAGGGCTTCTACATCAACATCCTTGCCCCTCCGATGAGTTGTGAGTAGTTTACCACAGACCTACGGGTCCATAGTTATTAGCTAGATGGCTTCTTCTCTCTTTTTGGATCTCAATACAATGTTCTCCCCCTCTCTTGTGGAGATCTATTCGATGTAAACTCTTTTTGCGGTGTGTTTGTCGAGATCCGATGAATTGTGGGTTTATGATCAAGTTTATCTATGAATAATATTTGAATCTTCTCTGAATTCTTTTATGTATGATTGAGTTATCTTTGCAAGTCTCTTCGAATTATTAGTTTGGTTTGGTCTACTAGATTGGTCTTTCTTGCCATGGGAGAAGTGCTTAGCTTTGGGTTCAATCTTGCGGTGTCCTTACCTAGTGACAGAAAGGGTTGCAAGGCACGTATTGTATTGTTGCCATCGAGGATAACAAGATGGGGTTTACATCATATTGCATGAGTTTATCCCTCTACATCATGTCATCTTGCTTAATGCGTTACTCTGTTCTTATGAACTTAATACTCTAGATGCAGGCAGGAGTCAGTCGATGTGTGGAGTAATAGTGGTAGATGCAGGCAGGAGTCGGTCTACTTGTTATGGACGTGATGCCTATATACATGATCATGCCTAGATAATCTCATAACTATGCGCTTTTCTATCAATTGCTCGTCAGTAATTTGTTCACCCACCGTAATACTTATGCTATCTTGAGAGAAGCCACTAGTGAAACCTATGGCCCCCGGGTCTATCTCTTATCATTTTGCTTTCAATCTACTTTTATTTGCATCTTTACTTTTTGCATCTATATTATAAAATACCAAAAATATATTTATCTTATCATACTATCTTTATTAGATCTCACTTTCGCAAGTGGCCGTGAAGGGATTGACAACCCCTTTATTGCGTTGGTTGCGAGTTCTCAGTTTGTTTGTGTAGGTGCGTGGGACTTTTAATGAGCCTCCTATTGGATTGATACCTTGGTTCTCAAAACTGAGGGAAATACTTACTCTACACTTGCTGCATCACCCTCTCCTCTCCGAGGAAAACCAACGCAATCTCAAGACATAGCAAGAAGGATTTCTGGCGCCGTTGCTGGGGAGGTCTTCGCTCAAGTCAAGACATACCAAGTACCCATCACAAACCCATCTCCCTCACATTTACATTATTTGCCATTTGCCTCTCGTTTTCCTCTCCCCCACTTCACTCTTGCCGTTTTATTCGCCCTCTCTTTCCCAATCTCCTCCTCTCTTTCGCTTGCCTTTTTTCTGTTTCTCGTGTGTTAGTTCGTTTACCCTGTCATCATGTCTAGTCCTCCTATCCTTATTCTCACTCCCGAACAAGAAATTCACAATTTTAAGCAAAGGGAGAGTGTTGGGGATATAACTATTGAGTATAAACCGCCCAGGAGGGGCCGGTTTACCCTCAACTGTATTAAAGCCCATGAAGACTCAGAAGATGGCATTTTACTGTGAAACATAGAGGCACGGAGCCCAGTGGCGGATTAGGGCCCATGATAACAAACAGCCATCATTATGTAACTTGTGTTGTAAGTTAGGAAAGGAGAGTCCGAGCTGGACCCTTGTATGAGTCGGCTCGGGACTCTGTAGACCGGCCGGGCGTCAACCTGTGTATATAAAGGGACAACTTGGCAGCGGTTCAGGGACAACAGACAACAACTCGAGACTCAGGCAAGCGTATTTGCTCCCTGGTCATCGGAACCCAATTAATCCAATCACAACTATACGTAGGCTTTTACCTTCATCGAAGTGGCCGAACTAGAATAAACTCTCGTGTCCTTGTCTGGTTTAACCCCTTCAAGCTAACCCACTGCGATGGCTCCACGACTAAGTCCTTTCATGAGGATATCTGACGTGTTAATTCCACGACAGTTGGCGCCCACCGTGGGGCTATCGCACGATGGTTTTGAGTTCTCGAAGGGCAACTTTGAAGGACTCAAGGGGTACATGGTCGGCCGGATGACCAAGAGTCTTCGCGGCAAGCTCTACATCGACGACGAAGGATGGGGCCCCGAGGCCGGCTCAATCGAGTACGATACCGGGTCCCCTTTGGCGGAATTCATGTCTTCATCGGCAAGATCGGCGAACCGGGCCTTGAGCCAGACATCTGCACCGACCTCGTCGAGACGGCTCAGCGTGCGAGTCAAGCCCGGGTTAACCCCGCCGTGAAGCGTGCGTTCGTAGGATGTGTCCATGGGATCGGATCTGAACCAGTGTCTGAAGGCGAGATGGCCGTATATTCCGACGGCGAGTCATCCACTGGCGAAACTGAGTCCTTGTACCAGATTCATAATGGTGTGTTCGAAGGATATTCCGATGGCAACAGTATTCCGGACCTCCTTGAACCGCCAAGTCAGGTTGCTGTTTACATGGCCGGAATGCATCCCATGTTGCAGTCTTCGTCTACGGCAGCAATGAATACCGGATCAGCAGCCACGGCAGGACTCCCGGCGCGCCGACCGGCTCAAGTCCTCTCCGGTTTGATGGACGCCTGGGCGACCTTGTTAACCATGGCAGTCACCCCGGAGACGCGGGATCAGCACAATGCGGACATTGCGAAGCTGAAGGACCAAATAACACAGGCTAAGGAGGACCTGGCAACTGAGGATGCTAGGATGGCTGAAGAAAGGGCCGCTTTGGATGCCCAGTCACAGCGGATACAGGCACAGAATTACCAGCTCATGCTGGATCGGACCGCATCAGAGGATGTAATGCGAAGGAAGTACCGGTCTCGTCTGCGGCCGGTTTACGAAGGGTTAAGTCTCTTTCAGACGCCAGGTGCTGGGCCGAGCAATCCGGCAGCTGCAAACCGGACTGATGCACCTTGGACAGCTCTGGATCAACTACGGATAACCGAGCCACCCCGACGAACAGATAACCCGCCACAATAAGCGTCTACACCACCGGGTCACTTCTCGAGCCCTCTGGATAACATGATCGCCGCAGCGTCACGCCTGGCAGCCATTCCGATGGAGGGCGATTCAATAGCAGCAATTGAAACGCGGCGGGCGAGAGACCTTCTTCAAACCGCCGTGGTACAACAGCAGGCTTTTTCGTATATCCGGGATAGAATTCATTCAACCCCTCGTCCGAGCCCAAGCTATAGCAGGCGTATGGATGAACCGGAAGTGTCTAGTAGCGCGCGGCATCGTAATGCTCAAGATGTGGTGGATCTTGGCAGGGCACGAAGGGATGCCGCTTTGGGTTGTTATCAACCCGCCCCGGTTCAGCCAGCAGCGTTAGTTGACCGAGGCACCGGGCTTGCCTTCAGTTCCTGGGGAATGCCGTGCCTTATTCTGGCTCTCCGTAATGTGTGTCTGCCCAAAGATTTCAAGGGTCCACGCAAAGTGCCTAATTACACGGCGGATCAGCCACCTGAGGCAAGGGTCGAGAGTTATGAGATGGCAATGGAGATGCTGGATGTAGATGAAGCGGCATGTGGAAAGTACTTCACGATGATGTTGGAAGGAATGGCCCGTACTTGGTTGAAAAATCTACCAGCTAATTCCATTGAGTCATGGGATCAGTTGAAGGACCGGTTTATCGCCAATTTTAAAGACACGTGCAAACAGCCCATGTCCATTGTGGATCGGGATGCTTGTGTTCAAGGGGAGAACGAATAACAACTCATTGGGTACGCCGGGTTTCAGAAGTTTTGCACTCGTCCGACCGGATTAACGCTGGTCAAGCAATTATAACACTGGAGCGCAATTGCCAGTTTAAGTCACTGAAGATGAAGTTGGGACGGCTCAAGTGCCACTACAACGACATGGGAACCCTCATGGCAGCCTTGGTCAAGTATGCCGATTCTGATAATACCAAGGATCCCGATTCTGATAATGAGAAACCGGAGAAGGGAAAGAAGAACGACGGTGCAAAGGGACAGTAGCACAACCAAGGAGGCCATGGGAATAATGGTAAGCGTAAAGCGGATTCAGATTTTGTGGCTAACGCTAATGTGCAGCATCGTAAAGGTAAACCGCCCCAGCGCGGCGGGGCGATGAATCTGGAGCGTTTGCTGAATCAGCCCTGTCCAAAGCATGGGACCAAGGAGGCTCCTGCAACGCATCTCTGGAAGGATTGTAACATTATGAAGGAGTTCAAAAACTCTGATCTTTTCCGGTATGATCAGGGTCCGTTGGGTGGTTCAGGTCCAGGTTTTCATGGCGGCGACGGTTCAAACTCTGGATTTGAAAATAATCAGGGCAACCAGAACAACCAAGGTGGTAATAACCAGCAGAATAATCAAGGAAATCAGCAGCAGTCGGGTTACCAGAGTCACCCAAAGCAGTTGAATGGTGGGCAGTATCATGTGTTTACCACTAGTTTGTGCAAGCATGATCAGAAGCTTCACAAGAGGGCAGTTAATGCTGTTGAACCGGCAGTACCACGCTATCTGCGGTGGTCCAAACAACCTATTGTGTGGAGTAGGGAGGATCATCTGCTTCGGGTTAACAATCCGGGTCAACTGGCTTTGGTGGTGGCACCTCAGGTGGGAGGTTATAAGTTTACCAAAGTACTCATGGATGGAGGAAGAAGTATCAATATTCTGTATTATGAGACCTTCCGTCGCATGGGGTTGACAGACAAGAATCTTAAACCGTCCAACACTGTTTTTCATGGTGTGGTACCAGGTAAATCGGCATATCCTGTAGGTAAGATCGCTTTGGAAGTTGTGTTTGGTGATGAGCATGACTCCCGATCTGAAACATTGACCTTTGAAGTGGTGAGAATCCAGAGCCCGTACTACGCACTGTTTGGGCGACCGGCTTATGCAAAATTCATGGCAAGGCCTTGTTATATTTACTTGCAGGTCAAGATGCCGGGTCATAAAGGGACTATTATGGTTCACGGAAGTCGTAAGCTTGTTGACTTCGTGCCTGGCAATTCATCCAAGCAGTTCAGCATCAGCACAAATCTGGATCCGAAATAGGAAGCGCGCTCATCGTGTTCATCCGTGAGAACCGGGATATTTTTGCATGGAAACCTTCTGACATGCCAGGTGTACCGAGGGAACTTGCTAAGCACACTCTCAATATTGATCCCAAGTTTAAACCGGTCAAGAAATTTCTTCGTCGCTTTAATAAGGAGAGACGTAAGGCAATTGGTGAAGAGGTAGCCCGGCTGTTGGCTGCCGGGTTTATTGTTGAAGTATTTCATCCTGAATGGCTGGCTAATCCGGTGCTTGTTCTTAACAAAAACGACACTTGGCGTATGTGTGTGGACTACACGGATTTGAATGAAGCTTGTCCGGACGATCCCTTTGCTCTCCCGCGTATTGAACAGATCATTGATGCGACGGTGGGTTGTGAGCGCCTGAGTTTTTTGGATGCTTACTCAGGATATCATCAGATCAAGATGGCAGTTAAGGACCTAGAGAAGACAGCCTTCATCACTCCCTTTGGAGCCTTCTGCTATGTTTCTATGCCCTTTGGGCTCAAAAGTGCCCAAGCAACTTATCAGCATTGTGTGCAGAATTGTCTTCACACGCAGATTGGGCGTAATGTTCATGCCTATGTGGATGACATTGTGGTAAAATCCAGGAAGAAGGAAAAACTGATAGATGATCTCAAGAAGACGTTTGACAGTCTTTGAGTTTACAAGATGATGCTTAATCCGGATAAATGTTTTTTTGGTGTTTCGGCAGGCAAGCTTCTCGGTTTTCTTGTATCCAACAGGGCATCGAGGCTAATCCGGAAAAAGATTAAGACAACCACATCCCTGGCTAAACCGAAGTGTATCAATGATGTTCAGTGTCTAGCAGGTCGGATTGCAGCCCTCAGCCGGTTTATCAGTCGTCTGGGAGAGAAGGCAATTCCTTTGTATCAGATGTTGAAAAATACAGATGATTACGTGTGGAGTGATGTAGCCAATGCGGCCTTTGATGAGTTAAAGCGGAAGTTGGTTGATCCGCCGGTTCTTGCGGCTCTGGTTGATAATGAGCCTTTGCTGTTATACGTGGCTGCCAATGCCTGCGCAGTCAGTGTGGCAATTGTGGTTGAGCATAAGGAAGCTGGGAAGGAATATCCAGTTCAACGACCTGTATACTACATCAGTGAAGTCCTGATCGAGTCAAAACAACGCTATCCACATTGGCAGAAGTTGGTGTATGGGGTTTTTATGGCAAGTCGAAAACTCAAGCAATATTTTCAAGGCCATCCCATCAGAGTGGTTAGTTCTGCTCCTTTGGGCGATATAATTCAAACAGGAAAGCAACTGGCCGGGTTGCAAAGTGGGCAATTGAGCTTGGTCCACACGGTTTGAAGTATGTGCCTCGCACAACCATCAAATCTCAGGCCCTCGTGGATTTTATCAATGATTGGACCGAGTTGCAAGCACCCGAAGACAAACCGGATAATACATACTGGACTATTCATTTTGATGGATCCAGGCAGTTGGAGGGCTCGGGGGCTGGAGTTGTTATCACTTCCCCTCGAGGTGATAAAATTTGCTATGTCCTCCGCTTGATGTTTCCCTGTACAAACAATGCAGCTGAGTACGAAGCTTTACTCCATGGTCTCCATGTGGCGAAAGAGATGAACTTAAGTCGAGTTCGTTGTTTCGGAGATTCTGATCTGGTGGCTCAGCAAGTTTCTGGTACTTGGGATTCTAAGGATCCACTCATGGCGGCTTACAGGCGTGAGGTGGATATTGTGGCGGGTCACTTCAAAGGGTATCAAGTTGAGCATATCGATCGGCGCAAAAATGAAGCAGCAGATGCTTTGAGCCGGCTGGGATCTCAGCGTAAACCGGTACCTCCTAATACCTTTTTAGATATCTTGCATAACCCGTCTGTTAAGTTGCCTACAGAAGAGAATTTGGCTGTTCCTGATCCGGAGGCTCAATTGGTAGCTGCTTTGCATATTGTGCCGAATTGGATAGTTCCACATCTGGCGTATTTAAACCGGGGCGAACTACCAGATGATAAAGTCCTGGCTCGATAGATAGTCCGGCGATCCAAGTCCATGGTTATTCACAATGGCGAGTTACACCGCTGTAGCGTTTCAGGCGTATTTCAACGTTGTGTTTCTCCAGAAGAAGGTCAAGAGATCCTACGAGAAATTCATGAAGGGATTGTGGTCATCATGCCGGTTCAAAGTCACTGGTTGCCAAATCTTTCCGTCATGGATTTTACTGGTTGACAGCTCATGCTGATGCGGAGGATTTGGTAAGGCGATGTGATGCTTGTCAAAAAATTTCACGCAGGGCTCATGTTCCGGCTCAAGAACTACAGATGATTCCTATCACTTGGCCTTTTCCTACTTGGGGGCTTGATATGGTGGGGCCCTTTAAGCGTTCCCAGGACAAGAAGACCCACCTATTGGTGGCAGTTGATAAATTCACCAAGTGGGTTGAAGCGGAGCCTGTCAGCAAGTGTGATGCAGCTACGGCGGTTCAATTTCTCAAAAATATTATCTTCCGCTTTGGCTTCCACACAGTATTATCGCGGATAATAGTACAAACCTTTCCAAAGGTGAGATGGAGGATTGCTGTCAGAGAGAGCACATCCGGCTTGACTTAGCATCTGTGGCGCACCCTCAATCCAACGGTCAAGCGGAGCGAGCCAATCAAGAAATTTTGAAGGGTATTAAACCCCGGCTCATGATTCCCTTGAAGCGGACGCCGGGTTGTTGGGTGGAAGAGTTACCTTCTGTATTATGGAGTATCAACACCACCCCCAATCGATCAACAGGTTACACACCTTTCATTATGGTATACGGGGCAGAGGCAGTTCTACCAAGTGATATACGTCATGACTCACCCCGGGTTGCTAATTATGTTGAAGCAGACAACGAGCAAGCCCGCCAAGAGGCGCTGGACCTGTTAGATGAGAAACGGATATGGCTCTGGCTCGATCGGTGGTTTATCAACAAGACTTATGGCGTTATCACAGCCGCCGGGTTAGGACAAGAACCTTTCAAGAAGGTGACTTGGTGGTCCGGCTCATCCAGGATCAGACCGACATGCACAAGTTATCCCCGCCTTGGGAAGGACCCTTTGTGGTCAGCAAAAATCTGCACAACGGATCATACTACCTCATTGACGTTCGGGACAACTCACGCAACTCCGAGGAGGAGACTCGGCGGCCGTGGAACATAGCTCTCCTCCGGCCTTACTACACTTGAGCCGTAGGCTCTTCTTATGTACATATTTCGACAATGTATATATTATGATCAATAAATAAACCAGCATCCTTGCTCTAAGAATGGCCTCTGCTATTTTTTCTCAAATATCCTTTGAGTCAGATGGGGGCTTCAGCTGACAGAGCGGAGTACTACCTGTCAAATCGGCTATCACGCCACAACATAGCTTGGGAGCTTCACACCCAAGGGGCCAAAAAGAGTCTGGATGCTATGCACAACTCAAACATAGGCACCCAATGAGCACATCTCATCACGTTACTTGGGGGCTCCTTGTGTCAAATACCAAGGAGTTTGAATGGACCCTTGTAGCTGGGTATCAACCCACGGCTTGGAAGCCTGGTATATTTACCTAAAACCCCGGGTTAACCTGCCGTCATCAAGTAAGACACTCCTATCCAGGTCATCCTGGCACGGCCCTCCGAACATTTGACAGTTACTCTCATTGAGACCCTGCACTTGTCAAAGTTAAAACGGTGATTGGTTAGTTGGAGGTCCATCTTAAAAGGCTTTGTTAAATGGTTCAACTCAGCGGCCTGGCAGCCCACAAAAAGCCTCGAATTTGGGCCTGGCAGCCCTCAAAAAGCCTCGACTACATGGTTTCATTTGCGTTTATCACTTTTTTATTGATAAATTTTATGTTAAACCAATTTTCTTGACCTGGTCAGTCATCTTATTAGCCCGGTATTCCTTAAACCGGCTTGGTTTTTAACTACACGTTGACAGACCTTATTGTTAAACCAGAGTTCGTTAACCCGGCCTGGCTTTGACTACCTGCCGCCAGCTTTGATCATCTGATGTTTATCATCACCCGGTATGACTTATTATACGTCATCAGTACATGATGGAGTTATACAAGATTTTCAGATTTGGGTTTTCACCCTTATTACAATCAAAGTTGGTCAACCAACTAAAGGGATATTATATCACAGGTATGAGTCATTTCATATTTTTATTGTTTGATAATCAATCAGGCCTTTCCTGGGCGTTATGACCCGTCCGGCGGTAAACCGCCAGGACCCTGTCTTTTTTATGCAGACAAAGGAATTGCATATTATGATACATGAACTAACGTTGAAATTGTCATGGAGGATCACATAAAGTATCTCCTACTACACGATGGCGGTAGATCAAAATATTCTTGCTACCCTATTACAAGGCACTTAGCAGCCCAAAATATGGAATTGTTTTAAACCAGACAGTTTCTGACGTATCAAGCAGATTGCCAGATCAAGCTTCATCGCCATGTTGATGTGAAGTAGATGGGTCATCTGGCATTGGTTCAGCCTCCTCCTCCCCATCCAATGGCTGGAAGTCATTGGTGGTCCAGTCAATCCGGATTAAGGCCTGAAAGACAGCCTCTTCACTTAGCTTCTTCTGCCAACTGACTCGCCAGAGGATGCATCTCCCTTGTCACACGTTTGAGGGCGTCGTTATCAAACACTTTGCCGTTATCTTGCTGACTGGGGAAGCCCTTGGCTATATCAGCCAGATCAAGATCAGCTATCCATGCCTTGGCTCGAGTAAGTGCTAACAAAGTGCTAGCCCTGGCAGCGGATCGCTTCAACTCTTCTATCTGTGCTAGCATAATAGATAACTGGTCCAGCGTGTCCTTGATCAGTGTTGGAGCTGCATGGTCATAAGAAGTTGCGCAGATAACCCATTGGACGCCGGTATACAACTGTTCAATCAGTGTATAGGCGGCCTTTAGTTTCTTCCGCATGTCAGAGCCCAGATGAGCAATGCGGCTACCTGCATCGGTTTAAGGATTTCACGTTAAACTGGCAAAATTTCAAAGGCGTAATATTCATAAAGCCTTGGTCAACAGTGCTTACCAAATATTGCAAAATTCATGGCATTGACCTGGCACTTTAATCCGGTAAGCTCTTTCGTCACCGGTTTAAGAGATGATTCAGCGTCTTCCGCCCGCTTCAGTAATCCAGCCTTTTCGGTATCCCAGTTGGTCTGCTCAGACTTGAACCATTCTTTGAGCTGTTCCGTAGTGGTTAAGGCGGTTTTCAATTCATCCTTGGCCTTGGTGGTTTCTGCTTGCTGGGTTTTCAGATTTTCTTGAAGATCGGCAATTTGAGAGACTTGTTGATTTATCTCACTCTGTAACAGTAAGAAGAGCATGTCAATATCTTTGTCAAAGTCCCAAGCATATAACCAGTTATACACTTGGCACTTGGGGGCTAATGCGGATCATTTTTTCTACTAATTATTGAAGTCCCACGGATTAATACAAGTTTTCATCATGGCACTTGGGGGCTAATGTGTGTTTGATCAGAAGTACACAAGGAAATTAATAAAGAATAGTATGGAATATACAAAGTCCCGGGTTGACTTTCTAAAGACAAACCGGCCCTTGGGGGCTACAATGCAATGAAGGTACAGAACAAAAGATCAAACTGTTTACCTCATAGCGCTCCTTCATCAGATTTACCAAACCGGCTTCATAATCCCGTCTTGTGTAAAGCCGGTTCAAGAAACCGGAGTGAAGGTCCTGAGCAGAAAGATCAACATAGGCTGACAAATCAGTCTTTCCCTTCCCCTTGCTCATAGCAGCAAATTCATCCTTGGCAGTGTGCTTAGATAGAGCAACCGGATTACCAGGGCGGTATACGTAGTGCCAGTAACAACAACATCATCATCTTTGGCCAGGCTTGATGGATTGACATTCTTAACAGGGCTTGGCGCTTTGGCAGCAGGGCTCGGCGGTTTGTTAACATGGCTTGGCGGATCAGCAGTTGAATCCCGCTGTTCAACAATTGGACTTGGAGGGGCATGAGGATGTGATGTATCAACATGTACATCTGGGTCAACTTCTGGCGGGTTAGCATCAGCGCCTTGGTTTTGCGCAGCAGAGCTGTCTATGGCAATCTCAGGATTTTCGACATCATGCTCTGGGGTCTTCTCCGGATCAACATCATCAATAGGGTCACTGGTCTTGGCTTTCTTACTTAATCGAGCCTTGGCACTACAACATCAAAGGTTAGAATATGATAAACTGACACATGAAGAAACAGGTTGAGGAGTAATGTACTTACCCAGCGACGACTTTGAGAGGAGGCAGCTGAGTGGTTGATGAACTACCAGACGAGTTGGAAGAGGCCTGATAATTCGGGTCAGACGGATTGAGTGGGCATCGGAAGAAACCCTTCAAAGGATAAAGTTTTTCAGGAGAACAAGTCACCTCTGGACGACGTTTCCGGGTTGGTGTATCGGCTAAACCGGATGAAGTGATTTGCTGACCACTATGCCGGGTTGTGCAATGCTCTTCAACTTGCTGTGTCTTCAAAGAAAATTTTGGATCCAAATGAGCAAGGGGGTGAGATTGTTTTACTTTCCGGACTGTGCGGTGAACTCTTTGAACTAGTACAAGATCTGAATTGGAAGAAAGAAGGATTACCTCAACATGATCCGCGTGGCTGGCCTCAGCATCATCCTGGGAATAGTCATTGTCTATAAGATGTACGAAAAAGGAACCAAGTGAGTCAAGTTCTACCTCTGCGTATGATTCCTCATCTTTTGGCAGATCAGAAGACTCGGTGGTTTTCTTCTTGGCAGCTTTGTTGGTGGCCTTGCTCTTTGCATGAGGAGCCCTGGCCGGTTTAGTCCGTTTCCAAAAGGAGCTGTTAGCCTGAAATTAATGCAAGGAAAGGTTAGTACACAGTTAATACGGAGGCGAGTCAGTAAAAGTATTTAGATGAACTTTACCGCTGGCGGTTTATTGGAGACGCAAAAAGGTGTCAACCCGGTTTGGCTGCATGCAGATATCGGCTCATCAAGCATTTTCTTCACAGATTCAGTAACTTCAAGATCGGTCATTACTACTTCGTGATATCGTTGAGGGTCTTTGACGTTGCCAGTATATTCATGCATCAATTCGAGCCGGCGGCTTAAAGGCAAGATGCCCCAAGAAACCCAGCAGCGGACAAGATCAATGCCAGTCAAATCGTTGGCCATGAGAGCCCGGAGCTTGGCGAGTTGAGGTGCAAAATTCTTCCGTTCTGCGGCGGTTAAGCGTGAAGGTAATGGGTGGCCGTTGCTGAGCCGGTGAGGGCGATAACCCGGCAAAGGATTTTCTCCGTCAGGGGCAGTGTTCCGGCAATAAAACCAAGTTTGGTTCCAATCTTTAGGATGGCTATGATGTTTTGCATGAGGGAAGTCAACTTCTTTCCTTTTCTAGATTGAGACGCCACCAAGCTCTGTGTTGGGACCATCTGAGAACTCTGTACGGCGGTTCAGATGAAAGAAATCCCGGAACAGCTCCACGGTTGGCTCTTCTTGAAGATAGACTTCGCAGAATACTTGAAAGTTGCATATATTGGACACAGAGTTCGGACCAATATCTTGCGGATGGAGTTGGAAGCTTGCGAGGACATCCCGGAAATTTTTTGATCCGGGCGGGCTGAATCTCCGGTTTAAGTGTTGCATAAAAACAATCACTTCTCCATCTTGAGGTTCAGGTGGACATTCAGATTCCGGAACTCGCCAATGAAGGACCCTTTTTGAGGCTAAAGCGCCAGTGGTGACGTATCCGTTGATTTGTGTTTCCGTAATCCGGGACGGAACCCAATTGCAAGCTGAGAATTGTTTCGTCATCTTGGAAGGGGAACTGAAAGGAAAAATAAAGCCGGTTTACAAATTTACGGTTTAAGTGTACTATTCAGAGTCAAACCGGAACATCGTCATGCAAGTTCAATTGGCGGTTTAACCAAGGGCTAATGATGAGTGGCAGATTACCAAATTGCTACAAGGTTTAAACCGCCCTTTGGTGGAGTAGACAGATGAAAATATGCTAAGTGTTGACAGAAACATGTTTCACACAATGATCAAGTTTATTTGGATCTACCACACCTCCGTAAAGAAATTTTCTGCGATCTATAAAGGCGTTAAACAGAACAGAGAAGTTCGTGCGTTTTGTCAAGGGATTCTGTACAAGAAGGAAGACTTACTAAGTACTAAATTAAATACGGAGTGATTACCGCACGAGATTTTTTCTACAGTTGAATCAAACAAGCTATGGCAGAAGCGAGTACGAAGAAACTAGGGATGAACACTTATGAACGCAGGTGAAAACAGGAGCCCTAAAATGCAGATCTAGGGTTATGAGGGAGAAGCTTACCAGATGCGCAGGATGGCGGAGGAACACTGAAGATCTCTGGTACAACCAGGTTGATGCAGCGGCCTTTGTTGATGCAGCGTTCGAAGGTCGAGGACGGCGGCGGCACTTCAGGGCTAGGGCGTCGCGAGGAAGAAGAAGAAGTATGGAAGGGGAGGAAAAGAAAGGGCCCTCGGGTCTATTTATAAGGAAAATGGATAAAGACTGACGCGAAAATCGAGGAGTCCAAAGCGGCAAGTGGTGCAGCTGTCGCCTCGATTTCCGGGATGACATTAATAAAGGGAATCTTTTTATTTCGTTTTTTTACAGAGATGACGTCATGATGATCCGTTGCTGTATCCAGAGGATGACGTCACGGCGGTTTAACAAAGTTCATAAAACAAGACGTCATGGCGGTTTACGAGAAGCAAAGGAAGATGTTCACAGGATTTTTCTAAGTACTGAATATTGATATGAACAAATTCAAATCACTCTGGGGCCTAATGTTGGGGATATAACTATTGAGTATAAACCGCCCAGGAGGGGCCGGTTTACCCTCAACCGTATTAAAGCCCATGAAAACTCAGAAGATGGCATTTTACTGTGAAACAAAGAGGCCCGGAGCCCAGTGGCGGATTAGGGCCCATGATAACAAACCGCCATCATTATTTAACTTGTGTTGTAAGTTAGGAAAGGAGAGTCCGAGCCGGACCCTTGTATGAGTCGGCCTCGGGACTCTGTAGACCGGCCGGGCGTCAATCTGTGTATATAAAGGGACGACCCGGCGGCGGTTCAGGGACAACAGACAAGAACTCGAGACTCAGGCAAGTGTATTTGCTCCCTGGTCATCGGAACCCAATTAATCCCATCACAACTAGACGTAGGCTTTTACCTTCATCGAAGGGGCCGAACTAGTATAAACTCTCGTATCCCTTGTTCGGTTTAGCCCCTTCAAGCTAACCCGCAGCGATGGCTCCACAACTAAGTCCTTTCATGAGGACATCTGACGTGTTAATTCCATGACAGAGAGGGAAAGTTTAAAAGATGCTTGGCATAGAATTTGCAATGCTCAATATAAAGCTACTAGGAAGCTTGCTACTTCCGTTCTTCTCAGCAACTTTTATGTAGGCATTACTCCTTGGAATAGATGTGTTCTTGATACTGCTACCGGAGGTGATTTTATGAGTAACCATACGTTTGATGCTTATAATGCTATGTTAGATTTGTTCGGCCCACTACCTCTTTTGGTTAATGGAACGGTTTTAACTTTAGAACATGTCATGCAACGGCTTGATATTATTGAAAATAAAATTGCCACTGTTGAGTTGATTGAAAATTTGGATAAAAAGATTCATAATCACATCACCCAATTTGGATCGAGGGTTGGAGTTACTTTGAAAAATCTTAAAGAAAAGGAACCTATAGTCAATGAAAAAATAGATCTAGACTCAGCTAGAATTGGTAAACTTGAGGATATCATTACAAACTTATGTTCCGCGTTTTCCCCTATGAAAAACACTCCAAAACCCCCTACTAAAACTGCCAAGTTTATTTATGTTCCTAAAAATAAGGGTGAATCTTCTAGTAAAGGAGACGCGGATCTCAAATCCATAAGTGTTCTCCCCAATTGTCTCTCTATCATTAAGGAAGCTTTTGCTACCAATGAATTTCTTTAATTTTTGCCTAAAGGTTTAGCCATTGCTAAAAGGGGAGAAATCCTTATAGATCACAAGTGCTTTATTGATGAATTTTGTGCCAAAGATGGCACCCGTTATATCTATCTTTGCTTTTTATGCCTAGCTAGGGGCGTTAAACGATAGTGCTAGTTGGGAGGCAACCTAATTTTCTTTATGTTTTTTGTTTTTGCTCCTGTATAGTAATAAATCTTGCATCTACGTTCTGTTTAGATGTGTTTTTATCTTTTAATTAGTGTTTGTGCCAAGTAGAACCTATAGGATAACCTACGATGATAGTTGATTTGATTCTGCTGAAAAACAGAAACTTTGCGCACACAAATATAATTATGTTAAATCACAGGAACGTGATTTTGCGTTGATTCTTTTTGCTTCTGTTCAATAGACAAATTGTACAGGACTTCCTATTTTTGTAGAATTTTTAGAGTTCCAGAAGTTTGCGTTAGTTACAGTTTGCTACAGACTGTTCTGTTTTTGACAGATTCTGTTTTTCGTTTGTTGTTTGCTTATTTCAATGCATCTATGGCTAGTAAATTAGTTTATAAACCATAAGGAAGTTGGAATACAGTAGGTTTAACACTAAATTAAATAAAGAATGAGTTCATTGCAGTACCTTATGTGGTGGTTTTGTTTTCTTTCACTAACGGAGCTTATAAGATTTCCTGTTGAGTTTTGTGTTGTGAAGTTTTCAAGTTTTGGGTAAAGCCTTTATGGACTATGGAATAAAGGGTGGCAAGAGCCTAAGCTTGGGGATGCCCAAGGCACCCCAAGATATTCAAGAATAGCCAAAATACTAAGCTGGGGGATGCCCCAGGAAGGCATCCCCTCTTTCCTCTTCGTTCATTGGTAACTTTACTTGGAGCTATATTTTTATTCGCTACATGATATGTGTTTTGCTTGGAGCGTCGTGTATTATATTAGTCTTTGCCTTTTAGTTTACCACAATCATCCTTTCTGTACACACCTTTTGGTAGAATCCTATTTGATTATAATTTGCTAGAATACTCTATGTGCTTCACTTATATCTTTTGAGCTTGATAGTTTTTGCTGTAGTGTTTCACTTATATCTTTTAGAGCACGGTGGTGTCTTAATTTTGAAGAAATTGCTAGTCTCTCATGCTTCACTTATATTATTTTGAGAGTCTCTTAGAACAGCATGGTATTTGCTATTATCATAAAGTTGGTCCTAGAATGATGAGCATGCAAGTTGGGTATAATAAAAACTATCATAGAAAAAGAATTGGATGCCATGATCAATATGATGCTTGATAATTGTTTTGATATATGGAGGTAGTGATATTAAAGTCATGCTAGTTTAGGTGATTATGAATTTAAAAAATACTTGTGTTGAGGGTTGTGATTCCCGTAGCATGCACGTATGGTGAACCGCTTTGTGATGAAGTTGGAGCACAATTTTATTTATTGAGTGTCTTCCTTATGAGTGGCGGTCGGGGACGAGCGATGGTCTTTTCCTACCAATCTATCCCCCTAGGAGCATGCACATAGTACTTGATTTTTGATGACTTCTAAATTTTTGCAATAAGTATATGAGTTCTTTTGACTAATGTTGAGTCCATGGATTATACGCACTTTTACCTTTCCGCCATTGCTAGCCTCTTCGGTACCGTGCATTGCCCTTTCTCACCTTGAGAGTTGGTGCAAACTTCGCCGGTGCATCCAAACCCGGTGATACGATACGCTCTATCACACATAAACCTCCTTATATCTTCCTCAAAACAGCCACCATACCTACCTATCATAGCATTTCCATTGCCATTCCGAGATATATTGCCATGCAACTTCCATCATCATCATATACATGACATACATTACTTTTGTAATATTGCCATTGCATGATCATGTAGTTGACATCGTATTTCTGGCAAAGCCACCATGCATTATTTTTCATACATGTCACTCTTGATTCATTGCACCATCCCGGTACACCACCGGAGGCATTCATATAGAGTCATATCTTGTTCTAGTTTCAACTTGTAATCCTTATGTTGTAATCAATAGAAGTGTGATGATCATCATTATTAGAGCATTGCCCAAAAAGAAAAAGAAAAAGAAAAAGAAAAAGAAGAAAGGCCAAAAAGAAAAAAAAGAAAGGCCAAAGAAAAAAATGAAAATAAATAAAAAGGGGCAATGCTACTATCTCTTTTTCCACACTTGTGCTTCAAAGTAGCACCTTGTTCTTCATGTAGTGAGTCTCATATATTGTGCTTCAAAGTAGCACCATGTGTTTTCATATAGTGAGTCTCATAAGTTGTCTTTTTATACTAGTGGGAATTTTTCATTATAGAACTTGGCTTGTATATTCCTACGATGGGCTTCCTCAAATGCCCTAGGTCTTCATGAGCAAGCGAGTTGGATGCACACCCACTAGTTTTCTTTTGTTGAGCATTCATAGCTCTAGTGCATCTGTTGCATGGCAATCCCTACTCCTCATGTTGACATCAATTAATGGGCATCTCCATAGCCCGTTGATTATCCTCATCAATGTGAGACTTTCTCCTTTTTTGTCTTCTCCACACAATCCCCATCATCATATTCTATTCCTCCCATAGTGCTATATCCATGGCTCACGCTCATGTATTGCGTGAAGGTTGAAAAAGTTTGATATTATTTAAGTATGAAACAATTGCTTGGCTTGTCATCGGGGGTATAGAAGTTGGGAACATCTTTGTGTGACGAAAATGAAGCATAGCCTAACTATATGATTTTGTAGGGATGAACTTTCTTTTGCCATGCTATTTTGAGAAGACATGATTGCTTTGATTAGTATGCTTGAAGTATTATTATTTTTATGTCAATATGAACTTTTGTCTTGAATCTTTCGGATCTGAATATTCATGCCACAATTAAGAAGATTTACATTGAAATTATGCCAAAGTATCACTCCGCATCAAAAATTCTCTTTTTATCATTTACCTACTCGAGGACGAGCAGGAATTAAGCTTGGGGATGCCTGATACGTCTCCAACGTATCTATAATTTTTGATTGCTCCATGCTACTTTATCTACTGTTTTGGACTATATTGGGCTTTATTTTCCACTTTTATATTATTTTTGGGACTAACCTATTAACCGGAGGCCCATGCCAGAATTGTTGTTTTTTGCCTATTTCAGTGTTTCGAAGAAACGGAATATCAAACGGAGTCCAAACGGAATGAAACCTTCGGAAACGTGATTTTCTCACCGAACGTGATCCAGGAGACTTGGACCCTGCTCCAAGGAACAAAAGAGGCGGTCACGAGGGTGGGGGGCGTGCCCCCCCTAGGGCACGCGCCCTGCCTCGTGGCCCCCCCTGTTGCTCCACCGACATTCTCCTTCCTCCTATATATACCTACGTACCCCCAAACGATCAGAACAGGAGCCAAAAACCTAATTCCATGCCGCAACTTTCTGTATCCACGAGATCCCATCTTGGCGTCTGTTCCGGAGCTCCGCCGGAGGGGGCATCCACCACGGAGGGCTTCTACATCAACACCATAGCCCCTCCGATGAAGTGTGAGTAGTTTACTTCAGACCTTCGGGTCCATAGCTAGTAGCTAGATGGCTTCTTCTCTCTTTTTGGATCTCAATACAATGTTCTGTCCCTCTCTCGTGGAGATCTATTCGATGTAATCTTCTTTTTGCGGTGTGTTTGTTGAGACCGATGAATTGTGGGTTTATGATCCAGCTTATCTATGAATAATATTTGAATCTTCTCTGAATTCTTTTATGTATGATTGAGTTATCTTTGCAAGTCTCTTCGAATTATCCGTTTTGTTTGGCCAACTAGATTGGTAGTTCTTGCAATGGGAGAAGTGCTTAGCTTTGGGTTCAATCTTGCAGTGTCCTTTCCCAGTGACAGAATGGGCAGCAAGGCATGTATTGTATTGTTGCCATCGAGGATAACAAGATGGTTTTTTTATCATATTGCACGAATTTATCCCTCTACATCATGTCATCTTGCTTAAGGCGTTACTCTGTTTTTAACTTAATACTCTAGATGCATGCTGGATAGCGGTCGATGCGTGGAGTAATAGTAGTAGATGCAGAATCGTTTCGGTTTACTTGTCTTGGACGTGATGCCTATATACATGATCATACGTAGATATACTCATAACTATGCTCAATTCTATCAATTGCTCAACAGTAATGTGTTCACCCAACGTAGGATATCTATGCTCTTGAGAGAAGCCACTAGTGAAACCTATGGCCCCCGGGTCTATTCTCATCATATCAATCTCCATTACTTCAATACTTGCTTTGTTTTTACTTTGCCTTTTATTTTTCACTTTGCATCTATATACCAAAAATTCCAAAAATATTATTTATCATCTCTATCAGATCTCACTCTCGTAAGTGACCGTGAAGGGATTGACAACCCCTAATCGCGTTGGTTGCGAGGAGCTATCGTTCTGTGTAGGTACGAGGGACTTGTGTGTGGCCTCCTACTAGATTGATACCTTGGTTCTCAAAAACTAAGGGAAATACTTATGCTACTTTGATGCATCATCCTCTCCTCTTCGGGGAAATCCAATGCAGTGCTCAAGAGGTAGCATGCCCTCGAAGGGTATCTTGCAAACCCCACAAAAATCACGTAGTGACATCTCCTTAACCTCATCATATAAATGAAACTCCACCGAAGGTGGGGATTTCTTAGCATTAAAGTAAAATTTTACACGAAAGTATTAGTGAGTAGGAGATACTGTTCGAGTTGGTCGTGGAGGAAGTCGGTGAGGCCTACATTCTCAACCAAATGATAAAAATCATGATGAATCCCGGCTGCTCTTAAGAACCCATCACAAGGCCATTCACACGCCCGAACTTCCGCGATGTGAGGGAGATTATATTTGGCCTTTTTATTCTCCTTACTTTGTTTATCCTTTGAGATTTGGCTCGAAGAGCCCCTCAAAAATCTCTTCATCATTTTCTGAAGTTTTCTGAAATTTTTAGTAACTCAAAATAAAAGTGAACCAAACTCAACAAAATTGATAGCAACTACTCCCACAAGTGCCTAGAGACTATATCATGCATTAGAACTACTTGGAAAGATATAAATTTGACATGCAAGCTGAAGAACAGGGTCACCTTAGCAGCAAAAAATTGCAATGAATAAAGCACTAGAACAAAAACTAATTGGACCATTGGAGGAGTCACATACCAAAGAACAATCCCCCAAAGCAGTTTTGTGAATGGAGCTTTGAGCAAGGAGATCGAAAAAGGCAGCAAGATAAGCTAGAACTCGTGCTTCAGTTGGTTGGTGATTTTTTTGGGAGGAAGAAGAAGTGTGTGGGTGCAGGAATAAGTGGAGGGGGGCCACCAGGGCCCCACAAGGCAGGGGGCGCGCCCCAGGGGTGGGCGCGCCCTGGACCCTCGTGGCCAGGTGCTTGCCCCCCGTTGTGTTCTCACTGCCAAATATTCTCAAATATTCTAGAAAATATCATATTTCATTTTCAGGGCATTTGGAGAACATTTATTTTCGGGGTATTTTTCATTGCACGGATAATTCAGAAAACTGACGAAAAATACTATTTTTGCTTTATTTAATATAAATAACAGAAAGTAAAAGGAGGGTACAGAAGCTTGTGCCTTCTAACTTCATCCATCTCATGCTCATCAAAAGGAATCCACTAACAAGGTTGATCAAGTCTTGTTAACAAACTCATTCCGAATCGCATGAAACCAGAGAAATTTCGAATAACAGTAGGTTACCTCAACGGGGATATGTACATCCCCAATAATAAGAATATCATATTTCTTCTTGACAGTAGGAAGAGGAAATTCTAAACCTCCAATAATAATCGATGGAATTTTTCCAATAGAATTGTTACTGTGAACTTGAGGTTGTTTCCTCAGAAAGTGTACCGTATGCTCATTACCATTAACATGAAAAGTGACATTGCCTTTGTTGCAATCAATAACAGCCCCTGCAGTATTCAAAAAGGGTCTACCAAGGATAATCGACATACTGTCGTCCTCGGGAATATCCAGAATAACAAAGTCCGTTAAGATAATAATGTTTGCAACCACAACAGGCACATCCTTACAAATACCGACGGGTATAGCGGTTGATTTATCGGCCACTTGCAAAGATATTTCAGTAGATGTCAACTTATTCAATTCAAGTCTACGATATAAAGAGAGAGGCATAACACTAATACCGGCTCCAAGATCACATAAAGCAGTTTTAACATAGTCTCTTTTAATGGAGCATGGTATAGTTAGTACTCCTGGATCTCCAAGTTTCTTTGGTATTCCACCCTTAAAAGTATATTTAGCAAGCATGGTGGAAATTTCAGCTTGCCGTATCTTTCTTTTATTTGTAACAATATCTTTCATGTACTTAGCATAAGGATTCATTTTTAGCATATTAGTCAAATGCATACGCAAAAAGATAGGTCTAATCATTTCAGCAAAGCGCTCAAAATCCTCATCATCCTTTTTCTTGGATCGCTTAGGAGGAAAAGGCATGGGTTTCTTAACCCATGGCTCTCTTTCTTTACCGTGCTTCCTAGCAATGAAGTCTCACTTATCATAACATTGATTCTTTGATTGTGGGTTATCAAGATCAACAACAGGTTCAATCTCTACATCATTTTTATGGCTAGGTTGAGCATCAACACGAACATTATCATTAACATTATCACTAGGTTCATGTTCATTACCAGGTTGTGTTTTAGCATCAGAAATAGAAATATCATTGGGATTCTCAGGTGTGTCTACAACAGGTTCACTAGAATCATGCAAAGTCCTATCATTTTTCTTCTTCTTTTTAGAAGGACTAGGTGCATCAACATTATTTCTCTGAGAATCTTGCTCAATTCTCTTAGGGTGGCCCTCTAGATATAAAGGTTCCTGAGTCATTTTACCCGTTCTTGTCGTAACTCTAATAGCATTATCATTTCTCTTATCATAATTCATTGAGCAAATCATTTTGAGCTTTAAGCACTTGTTCTACTTGAGTGGTAACCATAGAAGCATGTTTACTAATGAGTTTAAGTTCACCTTTAACTCTAGACATATAATCACTCAAGTGTCCAATCATATAAGCATTACTTTTCAGTTGTCTACCAACATAAGCATTGAAGTTTTCTTGTTTAGCCACAAAGTCATCAAACTCATCCAAGCGTTGGCTAGCAAACTTAGTAGATGGGATTTCAACTTTATCATATCTATAGAGAGAATTTACATTTACTACATGTGTCGGGTTATCAAGACCATGTATTTCTTCAATAGGTGGTATATTAAGGCCATGTATTTCTTCAACGGGATGTAAATTCTTAACATCTTTAGCTTTAATACCTTTTTCTTTCATAGATTTCTTTGCCTCTTGCATATCTTCTGGACTGAGAAATACAACACCTCTTTTCTTCAGAGTTGGCTTAGGAGTTGGTTCAGGAAGTGTCCAATTGTTTTCATCAGTCAACATATTATTCAATAGCAATTCAGCTTGATCGACAGTTCTTTCCCTGAAAACACAACCAGCACAACTATCCAGGTGGTCTCTGGAAGCATCAGTTAGTCCATTATAAAAGATATCAATTATTTCATTTTTCTTAAGAGGATGATCATGCAAAGAATTAAGTAATCGGAGAAGCCTCCCCCAAGCTTGTGGGAGAATCTCTTCTTCAATTTGCACAAAATTATATATTTCCCTGAAGGTAGCTTGTTTCTTATGAGCGGGGAAATTTAGTAGAGAAGTAATAACTCATATCTTGGGGACTACGCACACAACCAGGATCAAGAGAGTTAAACCATGTTTTAGCATCACCCTTTAATGAGAACGGAAATATTTTAAGGATATAGTAGTAACGAGTTTTCTCATCATTAGTGAATAGGGTGGCTATATCATTTAACTTAGTAAGATGTGCCACAACAGTTTCAGATTCATAGCCATAAAAAGGATCAGATTCAACCAAAGTAATTATCTCAGGATCGACAGAGAAATCCTAATCCTTATCAGTAACACAGATAGGTGAAGTAGCAAAAGCAGGGTCATATTTCATTCTAGCATTCAGAGACTTTTCTTTAAGCTTAGCTAGTAACTTCTTAAGATCAGATCTATCATTGCAAGCAAGAAAATCTCTAGCAGTTTCTTCATCCATAACATAACTCTCAGGCACAACAGGCAATTCATATTTAGGGGGAGTATCTTCATCATCACTTTCATCAATATTATCAGTTTCAATAGTTTCATTTTCTCTAGCCCTAGCAAGTTGTTCATTAAGAAATTCACCTAATGGCACAGTAGTATCAAGCATAGAAGTAGTTTCATCATAAGTATCATGCATAGCAGAAGTGGCATCATCAATAGCATGCGACATATCAGAATTAATAGCAGAAGCAGGTTTAGGTGTCGCAAGTTTACTCAAAACAGAAGGAGAATCAAGTGCAGAGCTAGATGGCAGTTCCTTACCTCCCCTCGTAGTTGAGGGAAAAATCTTAGTTCTTTCGCCTTTCAAGTTCCTCATAGTAACCGACAGATATAAATCCCAAGTGACTCAAAGAATAGAGCTATGCTCCCCGGCAACGGTGCCAGAAAATAGTCTTGATAACCCACAAGTATAGGGGATCACAACAGTTTTCGAGGTCTGAGTATTCAACCCAAATTTATTGACTCGACACAAGGGGAGCCAAAGAATATTCTCAAGTATTAGCAGTTGAGTTTTCAATTCAACCACACCTGGATAACTTAATATCTGTAGCAAAGTATTTAGTAGCAAAGTAGTATGGAAGTAACGGTATGTGTAGCAAAAGTAGCAGTAGCAGTTTTGTAGCAATTGTAACAGTGGCAACGGTAAAGTAACTAAGCAAAGAGCAGTATGTGAAAAGATCGTAGGCATTGGATTAGTGATGGATAATTATGTCGGATGCGATTCCTCATGTAATAGTTATAAGGGTGACACAAAACTAGCTCCAGTTCATCAATGTAATGTAGGCATGTATTCCGAATATAGTCATACGTGCTTATGGAAAAGAACTTGCATGACATCTTTTGTCCTACCCTCCCATGGCAGCGGGGTCCTATTGGAAACTAAGGGATATTAAGGCCTCCTTTTAATAGAGTACTGGACCAAAGCATTAACGCATAGTGAATACATGAACTCCTCAAACTACGGTCATCACCGGTAAGTATCCCGATTATTGTCACTTCGGGGTTAACGGATCATAACACATAATAGGTGCCTATAGACTTGCAAGATAGGATCAAGAACTCATATATATATATATATATATATATATATATATATATATATATATATATATATATATATATATTCATGAAAACATAATAGGTTCAGATCTGAAATCATGGCACTCGGGCCCTAGTGACAAGCATTAAGCATAGCAAAGTCATAGCAACATCAATCTCAGAACATAGTGGATACTAGGGATCAAACCCTAACAAAACTAACTTGATTACATGGTAAATCTAATCCAACCCATCACCGTACAGCAAGCCTACGATGGAATTACTCATGCACGGCAGTGAGCATCATGAAATTGGTGATGGAGGATGGTTGAGGATGACGACGACGACGGATTCCCCTCTCTGGAGCCCCAAACGAACTCCAGATCAGCCCTCCCGAGAGAGTTTAGGGCTTGGCGGCGGCTCCGTATCATAAAATGCGCTGAATCCTTCTCTCTAATTTTTTCTCCCCGAACATGAATATATGGAGTTGGAGTTGACGTCGGTGGGGCATCAGGGGGCCCACGAGGCAGGGGCGGGCCCTAGGGGCGCGCCCCCCACCCTCGTGGACAGGGTATGGCCCCCCTGATGTTGATTCTTTCGCCAATATTTTTTATTAATGCCAAAAGGTTGCTCCGTGAATTTTCAGGTCATTCCGAGAACTTTTATTTCTGCACAAAAAATAACACCATGGCAGTTCTGCTGAAAACAGCATCAGTCTGGGTTAGTTCCATTCAAATCATGCAAGTTAGGGTCCAAAACAAGGGAAAAGGTGTTTGGAAAAGTAGATACGACGGAGACGTATCAGTAACACGGACCTCGAGAGTTCGAAGCGGGTGTCCAGAGGTGAGTCCGGCTCCATGAGGATAGAGGGATCCTTGCATGATTCCAGGGCTGTCGGTGATGCAATTGCCTTCGGTTCTCCAGTGTCAGGCTCTATAGCTGCAGAGAGTTCAGCGGGCTTTGAACTCCCATCTTCGGACCTGGTGGTGCGCTCCGGATCTGAGGCCAGAGCGGTGATTGGGGCCGTGAACCCTTGGAAGATCAAGTCTCCTCGGATATCAGCGACATAGTTCAGATTCCAAAACTGATCTGATGACCAGGGGCGTAGCTGTCGATCTACTCCAGATGGCCAATCGAGTTGGCGCGCAGTACGAGGCCGCCAAATACAAAGATTTGTCCGAGGAGAAAGGTCTCCCTCAAGGCTATGTTGTTGTAGATGATCGATGAAGCTATCGAGCCTTCTAGCGATGGCATAGTGGAACTCTCAATGAAAGCACCAATGTCAGTGTCAAAACTGGCAGATCTCGGGTAGGGGGGTCCCAAACTATGCGTCTAAGGATCAAAGGTAACAGGAGGTAGGGGACATGATGTTTACCCAGGTTCGAGCCCTCTTAATGGAGGTAATATGCTACTTCCTGCTTGATTGACTTTGATGAGTATAGGGGTTACAAGAGTTGAACTACCTCGAGAACGTAATGGCTAAACCATAGCCGGTATGGTTATGATCCTGCCTATGGACTAAGCCCTCCGGTTTATCTAGGCACCGGAGGGAATTAGGGTTGCACAAGGTCAGTTTACAGAGGAAGGAAACTATACATCCAGACGCCAAGCTTGCCATCCACGCAAAGGAGATTCCCATCCGGACACGGGAGAAGGCCTTCTATCTCATATCTTCATGGCCCATCAGTCCGGCCCATGCCACATAGGATGGCTCCCCGAGGAGCCCACAGTCCAGGACTCCCTCAGTCGTCCTCGTCGAAGACCTTGAAGAACAGCCTGGAGGCTCCATCGTACTCAAAGTGGATGGTGAGGGCCCCCTCTGGAGGACAAGGGCAAGCGACCTCGCCCTACCCTCAAGTCATGAAGATGTCACCCGAGGGGACGACCTCGACTTCCCCCCAGTTGCTAGGCTGCAGCACCCTCCGTGTTGCATCCACACCTCGAGTCACCCCTAGGCGGCATCTCCTCGGTGAAGAACATCGGGAGTCGGAACCATGTGTGCGGCGTCATCGCCGCCCACACCACGAACTCATGCAAGGTGCCCTCAACATGGGTTTGTGGGCAGGTTGGCTGCGCAACCTCGGCCTGTCCACCGCAACCCCGGACCGCGCGGCGCTGGGCATTGATAACCCGCAAGTATACGGGGTAGTTGTAGCCTCTTTCGATAAGTAAGAGTGTCGAACCCAACGGGGAGCTAAAGGTAGAACAAATACTCTCTCAAGTCCTATCGGCCATTGATACGACTCTACACACGCTTGACGTTTGCTTTACCTAGAACAAGTATGAAACTAGAAGTACTTTGTAGGTGTGATAGGATAGGTTTGCAAGATAATAAAGAACGCGTAAATGAAAACTAGGGGCTGTTTAGACAAAGATGCAATAAAGTAAATAAAGCGAGTGTGGAAAAGTGGTGGTACGAGTTGTGGAATTGTCCCTAAGCAATTGACTACGTTACTAGACCGGTAATCACTATCGCAATTCTTTTTGAGGGAGAGGCATAAGCTAACATACTTTCTCTACTTGGATCATATGCACTTATGATTGGAACTCTATCAAGCATCCGCAAATACTAAATATTCATTAAGGTAAAACCCAACCATAGCATTAAAGTATCAAGTCCCCTTTTATCCCATACGCAAACAACATACTTACTCGGGTTTGTGTTCCAGTCACTCACGCAACCCACCATAAGCAAAATCATAAACATATTGCAAACCCTACAGTGGGAATCCCTCACTCTTGCGGGACACGGAGGTCACAATAGGACATCACCAATAATAAAACATGCAACTCAAACCAATCATAGCAATTCATCAATCACCGATAGGACAACGAAAATCTACTCAGACATCATAGGATGGCAACACATCATTGGATAATAATATGAAGCATAAAGCACCATGTTCAAGTAGAGGGTAAAGCGGGTTGCGGGAGAGTGAACCGCTGAATATAGAGGGGGGAAGGTGATGGAGATGTTGGTGAAGATGACGGCGGTGTTGGTGAAGATCGTGGTGATGATGATGGCCCCGGGCGGCGTTCCGGCGCCACCGGAAGCAAGGGGGAGAGAGCCCCCCTTCTTATTCTTCTTCCTTGACCTCCTCCCTAGATGGGAGAAGGGTTTCCCCTCTGGTCCTTGGCTCCCATGGCTTGGGAGGGGCAAGATCCCCTCCGAGATTGGATCTCTCTCTCTGTCTCTGCGTTCTCAGATTCTACCCCTTCACCATTTCTTAAATATCCGGAAATCCGTAACTTCGATTGGGGTGAATCTTTTGCCCAGATCTTTCTCATAAAATTAGCTTTCTTGCACCAGAAGAAGAGTGTCAACCGCCTTACGGGTGGCCCACGAGAGCCCAGGGCGCGCCTGCCTCCCTTGGGCGCGGCCCCCTGTCTCGTGGCCACCCCGGACACTGTTTCGCGTTGATTTTACTTCCCAAAAATCATAAATATTGCAAAAAAATCTCCGTCCGTTTTTATCCCGTTTGGACTCCGTTTGATATTGGGTTTTTGCAAAACAAAAAACATGCAACAGACAGGAACTGACACTGGGCACGGATCAATATGTTAGTCCCAAAAAATAGTATAAAAAGTTGCCAAAGTATATAAAATTTGAATAATATTAGCATGGAACAATAAAAAATTATAGGTACGACGGAGACATATCAGCATCCCCAAGCTTAATTCCTACTCGTCCTCGAGTAGGTAAATGATAAAAAAGATAATTTTTGATGTGGAATGCTACCTAGCATAATCTTGATCATATGTCTAATCATGGAATGAATATTAAGACATGAGTGATTCAAAGCAGTAGTCTATAATTTGACATAAAAACAATAATACTTCGAGCGTACCAATAAAGCAATCATGTCTTTTCAAAACAACAAGGCAAAAGCAAGCTTATCCCTACAAAATCATACAGTTTGGCCATGCTTCATTTTCGTCACACAAAATGCCCCCATCATGCACAACCCCGATGACAAGCCGAGCAATTGGTTCATACTTTTTAATGCGCTTTAGCTTTTTCAAGCCTCACGCTATACATGAGCGCATGGAATAGCACTATAGGTGGAATAGAATATAATGATGGAGGTTATGTGGAGAAGACAAAAAAGGAGAAAGTCTCACATCGACGCGACTAATCAACGGGCTATGGAGATGCCCATTAATTGATGTCAATGCGAGGAGTAGGGATTGCCATGCAACGGATGCACTAAGAGCTATAAGTGTATGAAAGCTCAACAAAAGAAACTAAGTGGGTGTGCATCCAACTTGCTTGCTCATGAAGACCTAGGGCATTTGAGGAAGCCCATCATTGGAATATACAGGCCAAGTTCTATAATGAAAATTCCCACTAGTATATGAAAGTGACAACATAGGAGACAATCTATATGAAGAACATGGTGCTACTTTGAAGCACAAGATATGAGACTCACTACATGAAGAACATGGTGCTACTTTGAAGCACAAGTGTGGAAAAAGAGATAGTAACATTGCCCCTTTTTATTTTTTTATTTTTTTATTTTTTTTCTTTTTCTTTTTTTTCTTTGGCCTTTCTTTTTTTCTTTTTGGCCTTTCTTTTTTTTCTTTTTTTGGGGACAATGCTCTAATAATGATGATCATCACACTTTTATTTACTTACAACTCGATATTACAATTCGATACTGGAACAAAGACATGACTCTATATGAATGCTTCCGGCCGTGTAACGGGATGTGCAATGATCCAGCGTAGCAATGACATCAAAAAACGGACAAGCCATGAAAACATCATGCTAGCTATCTTACGATCATGGAAAGCAATATGAAAATGAATGCTCAAGTCATGTATATTATGATGATGGAAGTTGCATGGCAATATATCTTGGAATGGATATGGAAATGCCATGATAGGTAGGTATGGTGGCTGTTTTGAGGAAGATATAATGAGGCTTATGTGTGATAAAGCGTATCATATCACGGGGTTTGGATGCACCGGAAAATTTTGCACCAACTCTTGAGGTGAGAAAGGGCAATGCGCGGTACCGAAGAGGCTAGCAATGATGGAAAGGTAAAAGTGCATATAATCCATGGAATCACATTAATCATAAAGAACTCATATACATATTGCAAAAGTTTATTAGCCCTCGAAGCAAAGTACTACTACGCATGCCCCTAGGGGGATAGATTGGTAGGAAAGGACCATCGCTCGTCCCCGACCGCCACTCATAAGGAAGACAATCAAAGAAACACCCCATGCTTCAAATTTGTCACACAACGGTTACCATACGTGCATGCTACGGGACTTGCAAACCTCAACACAAGTGTCTCTACAATCCACAACCACCCACTAGCATGACTCGAATATCACCACCTTTATATCGCAAAACTATTGCAAGGAATCAAACATATCACATTCAGTGATCCACAAGTTTTTGTAGGATTTTATGACTAACCATGTGATTGACCAATTCCTGTCATCTCTCTAAATAATTATAAGTGAAGCAAGAGAGTTTAATTCTTTCTACAAAAGATATGCCCGTGCTATAACAAATATAAGTGAAGCAAAAGAGCATTCTACAAATGGCGGTTGTCTATGTGAAGAGAAACAGGCAATCCAAACTTCAAACGATATAAGTGAAGCACATCAAGCATTCTATAAAGCCATACTCAAAAGATTTAAGTGAAGTGCAATGAGCACTCTATAAATCAACCAAGGACTATCTCATACCATCATGGTGCACAAAATAAAAGTGAAAACTAAATGCAAAAGACGCTCCAAGACTTGCACATAATGCCTGAACGAAATGAATACGAAAACATACCGATACTTGTTGAAGAAAGAGGGGATGCCTTCCGGGGCATCCCCAAGGTTAGACGCTTGAGTCTCCTTGAATATTTACTTGGGGTGCCTCGGGAATCCCCAAGCTTGAGCTCTTGCCTCTCTTCCTTTTCCTCATACCGAGACCTCCTCGTTTAGACACTTCATCCACACAAAACTTCAACAGAAAACTCGGTAAGATCCGTTAGTATAATAAAGCAAATCACCACTCTAAGTACTGTTGAAAACCAATTCATAGTTTGTTTTTGCATTGTGTCTACTGTAATATAGCTTTTCCATGGCTTAATCCACTGATATAAATTGATAGATTCATCAAAACAAGCAAACTATGCATCAAAAACAGAGTCTGTCAAAAACAGAACAGTCTGTAGCAATCTGAACATCCACCATACTTATGGTACCCCAAAAATTCTACAAAAATTTGGAAAAATAAACAATTTGTAAATAAAGACAGCTCAAATGGAATCAGAACCAATTGACGTTCCAGTTAAAAATGTAAAATCGCACACTACAGCCAAAGTTTATGTCCTGCACCATACAAACCAACAAGCATTGTAAACATCCTAAAGGCAAACCTTAGCACATTATTTTTATAATACAATGGAATTGTACAAGGGGATAATTATTTTTGATGAAAAGTTTATGTAATCAAGATTCACAAAGTTTCCGTGAGCATGAACAAAGTTCAAGGCTAGCTCCCACTTCAACAATGCTTGTCTTTCTCACTTTCACTTTCCTTTTTGAAAAGTTTTTAGGTTCCCCTCTTTATTTTTGTGTTTTTAAACTATATAAAAGAACTCAACAGAAATAAATGACTCTCTAAAACTTCCGGGTTGTCTCCCTGGCAGCGCTTTCTTTAAAGCCATTAAGCTAGGCATATAGTGCTCAGGTAAAGGATCCACCCGGATCCCAAGGTATATCAAAGGCAATTTTAATTAACAATGATTTGTAATTTAGTAGTGAGCACAAAGTAACATATATCAAGTAACAACGAAGTCTAACTCTCTTCCTATGCATCGGCATGTCATAATAGAACAATTCATGCACACATAGTAAAGGCCAATGCATAGTATAAGTAGATTCTTGCAATTCTATCGTGTTGGAAACATAAAGAGGCGGAGATGTAGTTCCTCTCTCATAATAATTGCAAGTAGGAGCAGCAAGCACATGCATATTACATTCATCAAAATCATCATGTGCAATGGTAAAAGGCAACCCATCAATATAATCCTTACTAAGCGCAAACTTCTCCGATATAATGTAGTCGGGAGAATTCAAAAAGATAATAGGACTATCATGCGTGGGTGCCATAGCAACAATCTCATGTTTAACATAAGGAACTATAGCAAGTTCATCTCCATAAGCATAATTCATATTGGCATCTTGGCCACAAGCATAGCCAGCATCATCAAAAAGGGATATTTCAAACAAATTCCAGGGATGATAGCAATCATCCTTCGGTAAGCACGAAGGGGAATTAAATAATGTATGAGTTGGAGGGTTACTCTCATTAGAAGGTGGGCACGGGTAGCTAATCTGCTCTTCCTCCTTTTGTTCTTCGCTCTCCTCATCATCTTTTTCATCCAATGAGCTCACAGTTTCATCAATTTCTTCTTCCATAGCTTCCTGCAAAATATTATTCTCTTCGTGGACAGCGGAGACTTTCTCAATAAATGCATTAATATAGTAATTGTATTCATAATTTTCATAGCAGTATCTAAGTATAGTAAGATTTTCAGGCCTATAAGCATCATCATCTAAAGCTTCATACTTTTCAAACAAAGATTCAATTTCATAAGCAGCCTTAAAAGCAACAAATTCTTCTATTTGTTCCACATCATAGTAATCATATATACCATTAGCATAAGAAGCTAAGGTTTCATTATCATTAAATTTGCATGAAAAGGGAAGGTGTGGAGCTTCCATCCTAGAGCAACAAGTAATATCATATCTCAAGCATAGATTCTAGGCATACCAACGCAACATAATAAATTGATCCCATAGTAGTTTTCCTTTTTGTGTCGAGCGATAATCCCTAAAGTATTCACGTTGATCCAACGTGTCTCCCATTATAAAGTTGAATGGGGTTTTCTCAGGATTATCAAAGTAGTATATAATATCTTTCACATAATGAGAATCGAGGGTTTTAGGAGTTACCCCATCCTCATGAGTAGCAAGTACACCTAATTTTTTTGGTATTTTGCGTTCCATATCCATAAATAAAAATAGAGAACAACTTAGAACAGCAAATAAAAATTACTTAGTGATAAAGCAAACAAGCACACACGAGAATATTCACCCCACGCAATGACTCCCCGGCAACGGCGCCAAAAAAAGGTCTTGATAACCCGCAAGTATATGGGATTGTTGTAGCCTCTTTTGATAAGTAAGAGTGTCGAACCAAACGAGGAGCTAAAGGTAGAACAAATACTCTCTCAAGTCCTATCGGCCACTGATACGACTCTACGCATGCTTGACGTTCGCTTTACCTAGAACAAGTATGAAACTAGAAGTACTTTCTAGGTGTGATAGGATAGGTTTGCAAGATAATAAAGAATGCGTAAATAAAAACTAGGGGCTGTTTAGACAAAGATGCAATAAAGTAAATAAAGCGAGTGTGGAAAAGTGGTGGTAGGAGTTGTGGAATTGTCCCTAAGCAATTGACTACGTTACTAGACCGGTAATCACTATCGCAATTCTTTTTGAGGGAGAGGCATAAGCTAAAATACTTTCTCTACTTGGATCATATGCGCTTATGATTGGAACTCTAGCAAGCATCCGCAAATACTAAATATTCATTAAGGTAAAACCCAACCATAGCATTAAAGTATCAAGTCCCCTTTTATCCCATACGCAAACGACATACTTACTCGGGTTTGTGTTTCAGTCACTCACGCAACCCACCATAAGCAAAATCATAAACATATTGCAAGCCCTACAGCAGGAATCCCTCACGCTTGCGCGACACGGAGGGCACAATAGGACAGCACCAATAATAAAACATGCAACTCAAACCAATCATAGCAATTCATCAATCACAGATAGGACAACGAAAATGTACTCAGACATCATAGGATGGCAACACATCATTGGATAATAATATGAAGCATAAAGCACCATGTTCAAGTAGAGGGTACAGCGGGTTGCGGGAGAGTGAACCGCTGAATATAGAAGGGGGAAGGTGATGGAGATGTTGGTGAAGATGACGGCAGTGTTGGTGAAGATCGTGGTGATGATGATGGCCCCCGACGGTGTTCCAGCGCCACCGGAAGCAAGGGGGAGAGAGCCCCCCTTCTTATTCTTCTTCCTTGACCTCCTCCCTATATGGGAGAAGGGTTTCCCCTCTGGTCCTTGGCTCCCATGGCTTGGGAGGGGTGAGAGGCCCTCCGAGATTGGATCTATCTCTCTGTTTCTGCGTTCCCAGATTCTACCCCTTCACCGTTTCTTAAATATCCGGAGATCCGTAACTCCGATTGGGGTGAATCTTTTGCCCAGATCATTCTCGTAAAATTAGCTTTCTTGCGCCAAAAGAAGAGCATCAACCGCCTTACGGGTGGCCCACAAGAGCCCAGGGCGCGCCTGCCTCCCTGGGGCGCGGCCCCCTGTCTCGTGGCCACCCCGGACACTGTTTCGCGTTGATTTTACTTCCCAAAAATCATAAATATTCCAAAAAAATCTCCGTCCATTTTTATCCCATTTGGACTTCGTTTGATATTGGGTTTCTACGAAACAAAAAAATGCAACAGACAAGAACTGGCACTGGGCACTAGATCAATATGTTAGTCCCAAAAAATAGTATAAAAAGTTGCCAAAAGTATATAAAAGTTGAATAATATTGGCATGGAACAATAAAAAATTATAGGTACGACGGAGACGTATCAGGCACTGTCACCCTGCCCAGAGGTCCGCGCGTGGGCATACAGAGTGATTGGGAAGCCAGGAGGAGGCTTCTCGTACCAAGTATGTGTTACCTCCTACCCCTCGTCGTCGTCGCAGGGGCGGCCAAGCCTCTTCTTCGACGGAAGTGGCCCAAGCTCCTCCCGAGGGGTTTTTCCCTTCTCCTCCATGAAGAACCTCCTAATCGGCGCCATGGATGCTATGACAAGACGGTGAGACAAAGAGGAAGAAGAAGGAGCGGGCAGCGAGAAGACGGAGATGAGCGAGGGGGGCTCCGCCCCTACCCTCATTTATAGCCGGAGGGAGGCCAACCGCCGGCCTCCATGATCCCGCGCAGTGATGATTTTTCCTTGCATGCAGCAGGCTCTTGTCAAGTCAGACGGTTACCGAGGCAGCATGGGGAAGTAGAGACGCCCACGTCCCATCAAGCGCCATGAATCGACCGAGGCCGCAGGCGATTAGGGCCCGCGGCACTTCGCCCTTGCCCTTTGGTTTCGCCTCCAAGCCAAGCTCGAGCGTGCCATGGGCCCGGGGGCTACTGTTGGCGTTCAAGGCCCGGGGTACCTAGACTTGCCTGCCTGCAACCCACAGCGTGGCTCCATCGACGGCCTATTATGGCCCACCTTCAGCATCAACAACTCAAGACCCTCGCGAGGGGCCAAGCCTCGCGAGGCGGATGACAGCAAAACCTCTGGGAGGAGCCTCCTCAGGCTGGCTCCTGAGGAGCGAAGATTTCTACGCAAGCCACACCTTGTGAGGTTCGGATGACGTGATCCATGACGACCAAGGCCAGGCAGGCGCTAGTCGGCGCATTTCTTCTTTGGTGCTAAGGAGGCAAGCGCAGGCGTGGAGAGGAATCAACCAAAGGTTTCCATTCCCGTGCAACAAGACCAAGACCGCCAGGACGGCAGGATGGAGGTTATGCCGAGCCCACCGCGGTGTCATGACAAGAGGCTTTGCAGGTGGAGACTACTTTTGTTAGTATAAGATGTACTAGTTGTCTCCATTTGAATTTGGCCATTGTGGGATCCCTTCCTGCCTTCATTTGGGAACAGGACCAAGGCCACTATAAATAGGGCCTAGCCACCACCATAGAAGGGGATCGGATCCGGACCAAGAGGATGATTCATCAGCTCGCCAGTTCACCCCACGCAAGAACACACCTCCTGGGGTTGTTCTACCACTATACTAGCTCATCCCCAGCCCACCTTGAGGCCAATCCACCACAAAACAGGAGTAGGGTTTTACACCGCAAGGTGGCCCGAACCTGGGTAAACTGTCGTGTCCCTTTTCCCTTGAGTTCATCGAGCTATGCCATGAGATTGGCGAGTAGGCAGAATGGGGAGGTTGAGTTCTTCGCACGCACCCTAGAGTTCGAATCTATCCTGGGTTTGCGGAGCCTGAAGTTTGACACAACCCACCTGGGCGCGCCCTGGTGGGTTGTGCTCCCCTCGGAGCCCCCCTCAGGTACTTTCTTGGCCCATCATGCATCTTCTGGTCCAGAAAAAATTACGAAAAAGTTTCACTGCGTTTGGACTCCGTTTGGTATATATTTCCAGCGAAGTAAAAAACAAGCAAGAAACAACAACTGGCACAGGGCACTATGTCAATAGGTTAGTCCCAAAAAATTATATGAAGTTGCTATAAAATTATTATAAAACATCCAAGAATGATAATATAACAGCATGGAGCAATCAAAAATTATTGATACATTGGACACGTATCAAGCATACACCCTCACCTGGTGCTGGTCAGCCAAGGGCACCTACTATGCAAGCTTCGGATACAATCCACTTTTACTCGGATCCATGAGAGCGATGTTCTGGCGGCTAATTGGATGTAGTTGGGAGCCCCTCAACATGAAGTTCTTTCTATGGTTGGCATCACAAAATCACTACTGGACCGTTGATCTTCTAGCAAGCTGAGGCATGCAGCACACACTTCCCTGTGGATTCTGCTCTGAAGAAGATGAGACCCTACATCACATCCTTGCTGGCTGTGTCTTCTCTCTGGTAACTTGGCATGAGGTCTTGTCCTAGTGCCGGCTTACTGACCAGATACCGGATTGCACGACCACGTTCTTCTCCTGGAGGTCCGAAGTCACCATGGCTGCCCCACCTTGCCTTCACAAAGGACCGATCATCTTCGAGCATATGCACCCCCCAACACCCATTTGAAGGGAAACATTGCAACAAAATCAAAAACTTTCCTACGAAACACCACTACAAAAATACACTTCCGTGATGATTGATGATACGTGTTTGTCACAGTAGGTCACATTTTCTGTCATGTATGTACATCCATGACGATTTTATGACAGAATCAAGATAGTCATACTTGTGCTGTCGTAGAAGCGTTCCATGACAATACCAAAATTATCATCATGGAAGTGTTCACTTCCATGACGATAAATGACGCGTCATGGAAGTGCTTTCGTCAAGGGTAACCGACATGTGGCATCCATCATAATGGGTCGCCGTTAAGTTATCGAGTCTGGTTTTTGATCCGATAACCCGTTAACAGCCCGGACCAATGGGGATTTTCCACATGTAAAATTCTCATTGGCCGAAGGAAACACGTGTTAGCTAGTCCTTTGGTCAGATAGGCGCTTATTATATGTCGACATGTGCGATGGCCCAACACTGGCCCATTTAGCTTACAAAGGCCGGCCCGTTTAACTTGGTCAAAGTTAGCGGGCCGGCCCATGAAAAGCCTGTTAACGGTCGGTTAGCATATAGGCCATTTTACGACCCGGTAACTCATGACCCGTTAGGTTCTTCCCTAAATCGGCCCAACAGCATCATGTGGGCCTTCGAATATAACACCAGCCCGTTTCACTTCCGGCCCATTTATGGCCCACGACGTCTTTCAGCCCATATGAGGCCTTTCATATCTTTAGGCCCTTTAGTGGCCCACAGTGACTTTGGCCCATAATGAACAGTAAATTTCTTTGTACTCATTAACAGCCCATGATTCACATGGGCCGTTTCCAGCCCATGTTAGCTTTCGGCCTAATAACGGCCCATACGTTCTTGGGCTCCTTTCCGGCCCTCGATTATTTCCGGCCCGTTACTGGTCTGTTCCCCTAATGGGCCAAATTCGGCCCGTGGTTATAATCGATTCGTTTGTGGTCTATTAACCCGTAGCGCCATTTCTAGCCCGTCCTATATTCTGGCCCATTAATGACCCGTTATGCCTGTGATAGAATTAAGCCTTTGTTATCTTCCGGCCTATTAACGGCCCGTTACTGTGTTGGCCCAATACCAATTACGCTCGTTTACGGCCCATGTGGACCCATTTATTCGACGGCCTAAGGCCCACCGATTCTACGGCCCGTTGGAGGCCCATTTATTCGATGGCCCATAGGAGGCCCATGGATCCTACGGCCTGTAGCAGGCTCAAGGTTACCATGGTCCGTATATGGCCCATGGTTGTTGCGGCCACTAGTAAACCAGGGAAAAAAAGACTAGGAAATAAATAAGCCTGAAATTAATGCTAGGATATTAAGGCGATTGCACAGATTACATCCACTGGGCATCAAAGTTCGCCACCAATGCAAATATAGGGAACACCCAACACTATACAAAAATGCCTTGTTGTTTTCTTTAGTCGGTGGCTGCAAGTTAAGAACAACTTTTGTATCGAAACAAAACAAATTACATTACAACCATAAAACAAAAGGAAGGTTGGCATAAAAGTTAACGGTCTGGCAGATAAATGCACCACCAAAAGTTCAGAAGCTCAGTTGATTTGACCTGACTGTTATGTTTTCATGTTGTACTGTCCGATGGAGCACCAGAACCTTCGCCTTCATTTCTCCTAGGCTCCTGAACAACATAGCAAATGTCTGATAGTCTGGTTTCAAAACCATGCATATCTTGACGACATCGAACAATGGCTATCCTTGTTTCACAAAGGGTCTCTGTTAGGGAATGGACTTGTGTCTGGAGCGCATATATAACATTGTTTTGAGCTTGCATATCTTGATCATGAGGCAGTTTAGACGAGATTGCCTTAACAACCAACCCAGTATTATGCAGGAATGTGCTTTCGGCATTGTTAGTGGACAAGTACTAACCTACTACAGCAAGAGGTGACATTGCGGTTATAGTTGCCTCGTACCTTCAGAACGTGGTGGTTCCACCATTTTTCCATAGCTTGCTGAAAAGTTGAGTTTCTACATTAGCAGTACCAGGACAGAAGATATTAAGGAGGCAGCAAAACCAAACAAATTAGCTTTGGTCTATATACAAAACTTATTCTGGTGAACCCGTGTAAAATATTAATTGTATTTTACTGGAAAGTACATAATAAAACCAGGTTCCAAACATATGACCATTTACCATGACTAATGTATTGTCTATTTCTTCACATTGTATTGACAGCTAAGGATAAAGAGACAAAGTTTATAATATAGTAAGCATAGTGTGACATCATTCATATCAGAAAACAACTGAGAGCAGATAAAACAGGCAATTGTAACATTGTGTGGGTAAGTCCAGCATGGAACTAGACTACAGATCAAGATCAAAGGAACATCACTCCTCTCTTTAAAACTTTGTAAGGTGCAATGATATGTTAAGACAATTGTGTATAAAATTGAAAAGAGTAATATACATTGGCTGCAAACCATGCTGTTTAATGTACGAGTCCAGTAAGTAGTAGTTAAAAGGCATGAGGATTATGGACTTACAACAACAACTTTGACTGGTGTAGTCATGCCCTTCGTCTTGTTGGTGTGACGGTCCTTGAAGATTTCCACAGCATTTGGTTCAGGTACTTTTTGGTCCTTGTGGGCTTTCCTATGCATTTGGAACAAGTCAATATAGATCTGATAGTATGGCATAGCGAAAAGAGTGAAACAACAGCTAATTGCAAGAGCCTCGCAGTGTGCAATATAGCTACGAGATCCTATTGTCTATTGGAACTTCACTTTCATACGGTTGGCCTTGTTCTTTGAACATTTTACCTACAAGAAGATAGATTTGTGAGGCACGTGCGTAAATAGGAGTTCAACATGTGATCTGATCACATACATATAACGTACTTGATAATTTGGATCAGACCAGTGTTTAACGAGGCCTCGCCGGTCTTCATCCGGTATATTTTCCACTGGAGATGTTTGGGCAAGTTCACTATTAGCCTTGCCTTCAAAGTGAGTATTCCTCAAGTTATACCGATACCGTCGCAGAGCAGACACTACAAAAAAGACACATCTGTGACATTTTGGGCCAAATGAAAAAAAAATGTCATGCTTATGACACTTCTATGACGATAACTGTGACAAAACCCGGTATCATCATAGGTGTGGTTTCCTACTTCTATGACAAAAAATCATGATAGAAAATGGGCTTTTCGTCCTAGGCAGGCCGGAGACGCAGCTACATGACATTCTTTGGACCATCCATGACGGAAAAAACCGTGGTAGAAGCGAGGGCGAGGAAAATATCGGGGAGTTCCCGCTTATGGTGGGTGGTTGGGGCCAAGCGATGCATGTTTCGCTCGTACACGTACGCGCGTGGGTGCGAGGCGGTAGGATCTAACTGAACTCGAGGGACGCGTTCGCCAACTGAACCCGAGCGATTGCGCTGTAGGCTACGCATTACTGAACCCAAGCGATCGATCGATCCCTGGCTGTTAACTGAACCCGATTGAGAGATTCCTTCGCTACTGCTGCTAACTGATGCTGATCGAACCTGCTTCCTCTTGATGAACAATGAGCGTTGTTGGGGTGGATGAACAATTCCCTATGGGGGTTGGATGAACGGGACCCCGTGGTAGTAGAGGTCGTTGCCGCTGGATGAACAGGACCCCGATCGATCAAGCCGGCTAGGTGTCGATGAACAGGACCCCGTGGAGGGCTGGATGAACAGGACCCCATGGAGGGCTGGTTGAACAGTAGCCGATGGAGGGCTGGATGAGCAGTAGCCCGTGAAGGGGTGGTTGAACAGGACCTTGTGGAGAGGGCTGGTTGAACAGTAGCCGGTGGAGGAGCGGTGGAGGCTGGATGAACAGGAGCCCGTGGATGAATAGTAGCTGGTGGAGGCAGGAGGGAGACGTCGTGGATGAACAGTCGCATGTGGAGGCTGGAAGGAGGTCGACAGTGGATGAACTGTAGCTCGTGGAGGCAGTACACGGTGGATGAACAGTACCCCGGGGAGTTGCTTTCTTCCCCTTAAGCAGAAATTAGGGCGGCTTAAGCGTAATTGCAATGATATGGGGGAGCTCATGGTAGCTCTCGTCAAGTATGCCAATCTGATAGCACTAAAGATCCTGACTCTGATGAGGAGAAAGTTGTGAAGGGGAAGAAGGGTGGCAATGCAAAGGGACAACATAACACGGCGGGTCAAGGTGGTAATGGTAAAAGTACGGCGGACAGCGGTTTAGACTTTGTGGCTAACACCAGCATGCAGAGTAATAACCAACGTCGTAAGGGGAAAGCACAGGCGCCCCGGTTTGGAGGGCCAAAGTTCAACCTTGAAGCCATGATGAATCAGCCTTGTCCGAAGCACGGGACCCTAGATAAATCAGCCAGTCATCTATGGAAGGATTGCTTTATGATGAGGGAGTATAGAAACTCTAACTTTTCTCAGAACAATCATGGTCCACATGGCGGTTCAAGTTCCGGCTGTCACGGACCTAGTTTTGGAGGTGGTGGCTCAAGTTCTGGCTTTCAAGGCCAAGGTAATCACAGTGGTTTTAATCAGCAATCTGGCCAAGGGAATCAGCAGCAACAGTTTGGTTATCAGAGTAATCCAAAGCAGTTGAATGGTGGTCAGTATCATGTGTTCACCACAAGCCTATGCAAGCGAGATTAGAAAGTCCATAAGCGGGCGATGAACTCTGTTGAGCCGACAGTGCCTCGTTATTTGAGGTGGTCTGAGCAGCCTATTGTATGGTGCCGTGAGGATCACCCACCCCGGGTTGACAACCCAGGTCGGTTGGCATTGGTGGTTGCTCCACAAGTAGGAGGGTATAAGCTTACTAAGGTGCTCATGGATGAGGGCAGCAGTATCAATATCCTTTACTATGAGACTTTTTGTCGTATGAATTTGACTGACAAAGATCTTAAGGCATCTTCCACTGTTTTCCATGGGGTGGTGCCTAGTAAGTCGGCGTATCTAGTAGGTAAGATGACACTGGAGGTAGCTTTTGGAGATGATCATGACTCTAGAGCTGAGAAGTTGACCTTTGAGGTGGTGAAGATCAAAAGCCCGTACCACGCTTTGTTCAGGCGGCCGGCTTATGCCAAGTTTATGGCACGGCTGTGTTATGTTTATTTGCAGCTTAAGATGTCGGGTCATAAGGGCACCATCACAGTGCATGGTAATAGAAGAATTGCTCTAGATTGTGAAGAGGGTGATGCTGCTTATGCTGAGTCGGCATGTGCCACTGAGGAGTTGAAGTTTTATAAGGGCAATGTCGACCCGGCAGACATGACCCCTTTGAAGAAGCCAACTTTAGAGAATGAGCCCCTGTTGAAGTTTAAATCGGCCGATGACACTAAGCTGGTTGATTTTGTGCCTGGCGACTCGTCCAAGCAGTTCAACATCAGTGCTAATATGGATCCGAAATATGAAAACATGCTCATCAAGTCATCCGTGAGAACCGGAACATCTTTGCATGGAAGCATTCTGACATGCCAGGTGTATCGAGGGAACTCGCCGAGCACACTCTTAATGTGGATCCCAAGTTTAAACCAGTCAAGTAGTTTCTGCGTTGTTTTAATGAGGAAAGGTGCAAGGCAATTGGTGAAGAGGTGGCCCGGCTCTTGGCGGCAGGGTTCATCATTGAAGTTTTTCATCCTGAGTGGTTGGCTAAACTGGTGTTGGTACTTAAGAAAAATGGCACTTGGAGTATGTGGGTGGATTATACAAACCTTAACCAGGCCTATCCGGCCGATCCTTTTGCTCTCCCTCATATTGATCAGATTATTGATGCTACGGCGGGTTGTGAGTGTTTGAGCTTTTTGGATGCTTATTCTGGCTATCATCGGGTCAAGATGGTAGTTAAGGAATAGGAGAAGATAGCTTTCATCACTCCCTTTGGAGCCTTCTGCTATGTGTCTATGCCTTTTGGGCTCAAGAGTGCCCACCCGACTTACCAACGGTGTGTTCAGAATTGCCTCCATGGCCAGATTGGGCACAATGTTCATGCTTATGTGGATGATATTGTTGTGAAATCCAGGAATAAAGAAACCTTGATAGTTGATTTGAAAGAAACTTTTGACAATCTCCGGGTCTCTAAAATGATTCTTAACCCAGCCAAGTGTGTTTTTGGTGTGCCAGCGGGCAAGTTATTGGGGTTCATGGTTTCTGAGAGGGGCATTGAAGCTAACCCAGAGAAGATCAAGGCTATCACTTCTTTGGCTAAGCTGGCATGTATCAATGACGTCCAGGGCTTGGCGGGTTGTATTGCGGCTTTAAGCCGGTTTTATAAGCCGCCTGGGAGAGAAGGCTATCCCTTTGTATCAAACGATGAAAAAGACAGATGAGTTTGTATGGAGCGATGCTGCTAATGAGGCGCTTGGGGCGCTTAAGAAACAGCTGGTTGAGCTGCCGGTTCTTACAGCTCCTATTGAGAAGGAGCCCTTGCTATTATACGTGGCTGCAAACAACAGGGCTATCAGTGTGGCAGTTCTGGTTGAAAGGAAGGAGCCAGGCAAGGAGTATCCGGTTCAAAGGCCGGTTTATTATGTCAGTGAGGTGCTCATTGAATCTAAGAAGAGATACCCACATTGGCAGAAATTGGTTTACGACGTGTTCATGGCCAGTCGCAAGTTGAAGCAATATTTCCTTGGTCATCCCATCATTTTGGTTAGTTCTGCTCCATTGGGGGATATTATTCAAAAGAGAGAAGTCGTGGGCCGGGTAGCTAAGTGGGCCATTGAGCTTGGACCCCATGGCTTGAAGTATGTGCCTCGGACGGCTATAAAATCTCAGGCGCTAGTGGACTTTATCAATGATGGGAAAGAACTGTAGATGCTTGAGGATAAGGCGGACAATACATATTGGACTATTCATTTTGATGGGTCCAGGCAATTGGAAGGCTCGGGGGCTGGAGTTATATTGACTTCCCCACGAGGTGATAAGTTTTGTTATGTTTTAAGGTTGATGTTCCCTTGTACTAACAATGTAGCTGAGTATGAAGCCTTACTCCATGGTCTTCGGATGAGATGAATTTAAGCCGGGTAAGGTGCTTTGGCAACTCGGATTTGGTGGCTCAGGAAGTGTCAGGAACTTGGGACTCAAAAGATCCACTCATGGCGGCTTATCGCCGAGAAGTTGATGCCATTGCTGGTCATTTCAAAGGATATCAAGTGGAGCATGTTGATCAAAGGAAAAATGAAGTTGCTGATGCATTAAGACAGTTGGGGTCTCAGCGTATGCCGGTGCCCCCTAATGTTTTCCTTGATGTTTTGCATAATCCATCAGTCAAGTTGCCTATAGAGGAGGACTTGGCAGTTCCTGACCCGGAGGCACAGTTGGTGGCGGCTCTCCATGTTATCCCTGTTTGGACTGTTCCATATTTGGCTTATATGACCCGGGGCGAGTTACCTGAGGATGAAAATTTATCCACGCAAATAACCCGGAGGTCTAAGTCAATGACTATTGTCAATGGTGAGCTTCACAGATGCAGTGTTACAGGGGTGTTTCAGTGATGTATTTCTCCTGAAGAGGGCCGTGAAATTCTATGGGAGATTCATGAAGTAGATTGTGGTATCATGCCGACTCTAAATCTCTCGTTGCTAAGCTTTTCGTCATGGGTTTTATTGGCTGACGGCTCCTGCTGATGCAGAAGATCTGGTCAGTAAGTGTGATGGTTGTCAGAAATTTTCAAGACGAGCTCATGTGCCGGCTCAAGAATTGAGGATGATTCCAATTACTTGACTGTTTGCAGTCTGGGGGCTGGATATGGTGGGGCCTTTCAAAAGGTCTAAGGATAAAAAGACTCATCTCCTTGTAGTTGTTGTTAAGTTTACAAAGTGGGTCGAAGTTGAGCCGGTCAGCAAATGTGATGCAGCCACGGCGGTTCAATTCATCAAAAAGGTGATCTATAATTTTGGATACCCTCATAGTATCATCACTGATAACGGGACTAATTTTTCTAAGGGTGAAATGAAAGAATTCTGTCAACAAGAGCATAGCCGGGTTGATGTATCATCAGTGGCTCACCCCCAGTCTAATGGCCAATCTGAACGAACTAATCAAGAAATCTTGACATGTATCAAGCCCCGGCTTATGGTACCTTTGCAGAGGACACCGGGTTGTTGGGTGGAGGAGTTTCCCTCAGTGCTTTGGAGTATCAGTACCACCCCCAACAGATCTACGGGTTACACGCCTTTCTTCCTGGTTTACGAAGCTAAGGCGGTTCTCCCTAGTGACATACGTCACGACTCGCCTTGTGTGGCGGCTTATGTTGAAGCTGATAATGAGAAAGCACATTAGGATGCTATTGACCTATTGGATGAAGAGCGTGACCTTGCGGCGGGTCGTTCGGTGATTTACCAGCAAGATCTGCATCGTTATCACAACCGCTGGGTTAAGACCAGGACCTTTCATGAAGGAGATTTGGTGCTCCAGCTCATCCAGGATCAAACTGACATGCACAAGTTATCCCCACCTTGGGAAGGGCCTTTTGTGGTCAGAAAAAATTTGAACAATGGGTCATACTACCTTATCAATGTTTGAGACCCACGTCGGACGAGGAGACCCATCGGTCGTGGAATATTGCTCATCTTCGGCCTTATTACACCTGAGCCCCTAGCTCTTGTGATGTACATACTTTTGTCATTGTATATATTATGATTAGTCTAATAAAGCAAGTGTCCCTGATGATCCAGGGACTCTGTCGTTTCATTTCTAAGAATCTGAGTCTTTATTTACTTCATTAGGTCACTTGGGGGCTTCCTGCTCATTGAGCATAGCTATGACCCTTTTGATCCGGCTTGTACGCCTTGATTGCAAAAACTTGGGGGCTTCCTGCTCATTAAGCATAGATGTGATTACCTTACTGATCCGGCTTGTACGCCTGAATCACAATATTACTTGGGAGCTTTTTGTTAAATGAACAAAAGCTTTGTTGTCCCGCGTAATAGGCTTGGACGCCAGGTGTATTCACCAAAAATCCGGGTTATCCTACCTTTGTAAGTTTGCCACTCCGACCAGGTAATCCTGGAATGACTCTCCATACTCTTGACAGTTAAGACAGCGATTTGGTCATGTGAGGCCCGGCTTACAGGTTTGAATTAAGGAGCAACTTAGTGGCTGTGCAACCCTTGAAGAGCACTTGATGTTGAGGCTTGGCAGCCTTTGAATGCCTTGATCTTTTGTTTTATTTTGCTTTTGAATCTCTTTTATGATTTATATTTGTGCCATATTGATATATGGTTGAAAATTGATTCAGGCCAGGTTGCCTTGATCTTTATTTGATAAAATCCTATGTTTTGATAACCCGGTCTGGATTTGGACGTTAAGTCGCCAGTATATGTTGATCATGTCTATGGAGTCATGTACTCTCAACTTTTGGGGGATGTTATGCTTTGTTGTTTAAGGCGTTGTAAGCCGGCAGCGTGAATAAATTACAGAGTGCAGCGCTCTGTACTGAGATTGTTGCCCTTATTGCATATGGCCTGGTAAGACAGCAATACACATAAGTATCACAAGTATGATATTTATTTTGTTATAATCATCTGAGGTTTTGATAAACCGGCTCTGGTTATGGATGTTATAGTCACCGGTGGTTTGTTATATGAGCTTTTTGACCCACCTTGGGATAAGCCGCCAAGGTACTTGTGCTCTGTTTGTATGCAGGGTCTATGACAATATGCTTAGGCAAACTTGATAATGAATATGAGCATTAACATTGGATCATCAAAGAAGATCAAAACATCTCATCAATTGTTATGCAAATAAAACATGCGCGATGGCATGACAGATAATTATTTAAAAGCTAGCCTATTACAAGGTAGCAGACGACCCAAAAGATTAAGTGTTTTTTGGTTAAGTATCTCAACTAGAAGATGCTAAGTCGGCCTACGGCTCACTGGTTTTGTCTTTGGCACGTTGAAGGTTGTGGGTCATCCAGCGCCGGTTCATCCTCCTCCTCTTCACCCATTGGCTGGAATTCAGAAGTTTCCCAGTCGATCCCAGTTAAAGCTCTGAATGTAGCTTCATCACTAATAAGTGTTGACGGGTCAAGGTCAGGGGCAAAGGTGTGCTTACAAATTGGAGGAGTAAGGTCTTGTGAATCATGAATCGGTGCCTTCACTTTCTTATTGTCAGCGTCGTAAACCGGCTGGTAATGTGACAGATTGGTATCTTCAGCCAGTTTACTTGCTAGAGGACGCATTTCCCTCGCTATTGATGCAAAGTCCTCTACACTGAAGGGAGACCCGTCCTCTTTCACTTTGGGGCACCGGTCGCCAAATCCGGTGGCTCAAGATCTGCTTGCCATGCTTTGGCCTGGGTTAGCGTGGTGAGTGCACCGGCTCTTACGGCTGATTTCTTCAGTTCCTCAATCTGCAGGGGCAGCACAGTCAGCTTCTCTAAAGTATCCTTGATAAGGGTTGGCGGCTGCTTCTTGTGAGAAGCTGTGCAGATGGCTCGTTGAGCGCCAGTATATAATTATTCTATGAGGGTGTAGGCGGCTTTCAATTTCTTGCACATATCTAAGCCAAGGTGGACAATTCTGGAGCCTGCATCATCAATAAAGTCTGTAAGCCGGATGCATAGTGATTATAATGCATTGGAAGCCAAAAATTGAGATGATGTTACTTACCAAAGATGGCAGCAGTCATGGTGTTTACTTGATGTTGTAAGCCGGCGAGCTCTTCAGCTACCGGCTTAAGAGTTTCTTCAACATCCTCTGCTCTTTTCAATAGGGCTGACTTCTCTCTTTCCCAGCCTACCTGATTAGCTTTCAAGTCTTTTTTCAGCATCTCCATATCTGCTAAAGTAGTGGTCAACTCGGCTTTGGCCTTGGAGGTTTCTGATTGCTGAGACTTGATGTTCTCTTGAAGGTTGGCGATTTGGGATTCTTTGCTATTGGGCTCAGCCTGCAATATATAAACAATGAGTGGGATTACAATGAGTTTATTTAAGAAGTCCCAAGCACAATACAGGCATTTACTTGGCACTTTGGGGCTAATGCATCTTGCTCTTTTTCAAGACAAGTATATGATGACCTGGTTGCTATATGATGATTATAGCCGATTCATGGGGGCTATATGCTTAAATTTTCTGGACACATTTGCTAATGAGACCCGGCTTTGTTGGGGAACGTAGCAGAAATTCAAAAATTTTCCTACGTATCACCAAGATCTATCTATGGAGAGACCAGCAACGAGTAGAAAGGAGAGTGCATCTACATACCCTTGTAGATCGCTAAGCGGAAGCGTTCAAGTGAACGGGGTTGATGGAGTCGTACTCGTCGTGATTCAAATCACCGATGATCAAGTGCCGAACGCACGGCACCTCCGCGTTCAACACACGTACAGCCCGGTGACATCTCCCAAGCCTTGATCCAGCAAGGAGAGAGGGAGAGGTTGAGGAAGACTCCATCCAGAAGCAGCACAACGGCGTGGTGGTGGTGGAGGAGCGTGGCAATCCTGCAGGGCTTCGCCAAGCACTGCGGGAGAGGAGGAGTACTTGGGAGAGGGGAGGGCTGCGCCAGAACTTGTGTGTAGCTCCCATGCGCCTCCCCACTATATATAGGGGTGGAGGGGCTGGTTTCTTGCCCTCCAAGTCCATTGGGGCGTTGGCCAAGGTGGGAGGAAAGAAATCCCATCATTTCCTTCCCCACCGATTGTTATCCCCCCTTTTTAGGGATCTTGATCTTATCCCTTTGGGATATGATCTTATTCCTTCTAAGGGGGGATCTTGGTGCGCCTTGACCAGGGGTGTGGGGCCTTGCCCCCACTACCCACGTTCATGTGGGTCCCCCCATGCAGGTGGGCCCCACTCCGGAACCTTCTAGAACCTTCCCGGTACAATACCGAAAAATCCCGAACATTTTCCGGTGGCCAAAATAGGACTTCCCATATATAAATCTTTACCTCCGGACCATTCCGGAACTCCTCGTGACGTCCGGGATCTCATCCGGGACTCCGAACAACATTCGGTAACCACATGCAAACTTCCTTTATAACCCTAGCGTCATCGAACCTTAAGTGTGTAGACCCTACGGGTTCGGGAGACATGTAGACATGACCGAGACGTTCTCTGGTCAATAACCAACAGCGGGATCTGGATACCCATGATGGCTCCCACATGTTCCATGATGATCTCATCGGATGAACCATGATGTCAAGGACTTAATCAATCCCGTATACAATTCCCTTTGTCTAGCGGTATTGTACTTGCCCGAGATTCGATCGTCGGTATCCTTATACCTTGTTCAATCTCGTTACCGGCAAGTCTCTTTACTTGTTCCGTAACACATCATCCCGTGATCAACTCCTTGGTCACATTGCGCATATGATGATGTCCTACCGAGTGGGCCCAGAGATACCTCTCCGCTTACACGGAGTGACAAATCCCAGTCTCGATTCGTGCCAACCCAACAGATACTTTCGGAGATACCTGTAATGCACCTTTATAGCCACCTAGTTACGTTGTGACGTTTGGTACACCCAAAGCATTCCTACGGTATCCGGGACTTGCACAATCTCATGGTCTAAGGAAGAGATACTTGACATTGGAAAAGCTCTAGCAAACGAACTACACGATCTTAGTGCTAGGCTTAGGATTGGGTCTTGTCCATCACATCATTCTCCTAATCCCGTTATCAACGACATCCAATGTCCATAGCCAGGAAACCATGACTATCTGTTGATCACAACGAGCTAGTCAACTAGAGGCTCACTAGGGACATATTGTGGTCTATGTATTCACATGTGTATTACGATTTCCGGATAATACAGTTATAGCATGAATAAAAGACAATTATCATGAACAAGGAAATATAATAATACTTTTATTATTGCCTCTAGGGCATATTTCCAACAGTCTCCCACTTGCACTAGAGTCAATAATCTAGTTCACATCGATATGTGATTAACACTCAAGGTCACATCCCCATGTGACTTACACCCAAAGAGTTTACTAGAGTCAATAATCTAGTTCATATTTACCATGTGATTAACACTCGATGAGTTCTGGGTTTGATCATGTTATGCTTGTGAGAGAGGTTATAGTCAACGGGTCTGAACCTTTTAGATCCGTGTGTGCTTTACAAATCTCTATGTCATCTCCTAGATGTAGCTACCACGCTCTATTTGGAGCTATTCCAAATAACTGTTCTACTTGGAGCTATACTAAAATTTGCTCCATTATACGTATCCGGTATTTCTACTCAGAGCTATCCGGATAGGTGTTAAGCTTGCATCGACGTAACCCTTTACGACGAACTCTTTTACCACCTCCATAATCGAGAAAATTCCTTAGTACACTAGTTACTAAGGATAACTTTGACCGCTGTCCTGTGATCCATTCTTGGATCACTCTTGTACCCCTTGACTGACTCATGGCAAGGCACACTTCAGGTGAGGTACACAGCATAGCATACTGTAGAGCCTACGTCTTAATCATAGGGGACGACCTTCATCCTTTCTCTCTATTCTGCCGTGGTCGAGCTTTTAAGTCTTAACTTCATACCTTACAACTCAGGCAAGAACTCCTTCTTTGACTGATCCATCTTGAACACCTTCAAGATCACGTCAAGGCATGTGCTCATTTGAAAGTACTATTAAGCGTTTTGATCTATCCTTATAGATCTTGATGCTCAATGCTCAAGTAGCTTAATCCAGGCTTTCCATTGAAAAACACTTTCCAAATAACCCTATATGCTTTCCAGAAATTCTACGTCATTTCCGATCAACAATATGTCAAGAACATATACTCATCAGAAATTCTATAGTGCTCCCACTCACTTCTTTGGAAATACAAGTTTCTCATAAACTTTGTACAAACCCAAAATCTTTGATCATCTTATCAAAGCGCACATTCCAACTCCGAGATGCTTACTCCAGTCCTTAGAAGGATCGCTGGAGCCAGCATACCTTTTAGCATCCTTAGGATCGACAAAACTTTTCTGATTGTATCACATACAACCTTTCCTTACGAAAACTGGTAAGGAAACTCGTTTTGACATCCATTTGCCAGATTTCATAAATGCAGCTAATGCTAACATGAATCCGACGGACTTAAGCATCGCTACGGATGAGAAAATCTCATCGTAGTCAACTCCTTGAACTTGTGGAAAAACTCTTTGCCACAAGTCGTGCTTCATAGACGGTGACATTACCGTCCACGTCTGTCTTCTTCTTAAAGATCCATTTATCTTAATGGCTTGCCGATCATTGGGCAAGTCCACCAAAGTCCATGCTTTGTTCTGATACATGGATCCTATCTCGGATTTCATGGCTTCTAACCATTTATTGGAATTTGGGCCCACCATTGCTTCTCCATAGCTCGTAGGTTCATTGTTGTCTAGCAACATGACCTTCAAGACAGGATCACCGTACCACTCTGAAGCAGTAGGCGTCCTTGTCGTCCTACGAGGTTCGGTAGTGACTTGATCCGAAGTTTCATGATCACTATCATAAGCTTCTACTTCAATTGGTGTAGGTGCCACAGGAACAACTTCCTGTGCCCTGCTACACACTTGTTGAAGTGACGGTTCAATAACCTCATCAAGTCTCCACCATCCTCCCACTCAACTTTCCGAGACAAACTTTTCCTCGAGAAAGGACCCGATTCAAGAAACAATCCTTATTGCTTCCGGATCTGAATTAGGAGGTATACCCAACTGTTTTGGGTGTCCTATGAAGATGCATTTTATCCGCTTTGGGTTCGAGCTTATCAACCTGAAACTTTTTCACATAAGCGTCGCAGCCCCAAACCTTTAAGAAACGACAACTTAGGTTTCTCTAAACCATAATTCATACGGTGTCATCTCAATGGAATTACGTGGTACCCTATTAAAGTGAATGTGGTTGTCTCTAATGCCTAACCCATGAACAATAGTGGTAATTCGATAAGAGACATCATGGTACGCACCATATCCAATAGGGTGCAACTATGATGTTCGGACACCATCACATTATGGTGTTCCAGGCGGTATTAATTGCGAAACAATTTCCACAATGTCTTAATTCTGTGCCAAACTCGTAATTCAGATATTCATCTCTATGATCATATCATAGACATTTTATCCTCTTGTCACAATGATCTTCTACTTCACTCTGAAATTACTTGAACCATTCAATAATTCAGACTTGTGTTTCATCAAGTAAATATACTCTACATCTACTCGAATCATCTATGAAGTAAGAACATAACGATATTCACTGCATGCCTCAGCACTCATTGGACTGCACACATCAAAATGTGTTACTTCCAACAAGTTGCTATCTTGTTCCATTTTACTGAAACCGAGGCTTTTCAGTCATCTTGCCTATGTGGTATGATTTGCATATCTCAAGTGATTCAAAAACAAGTGAGTCCAAACGATCCATCTGCATGGAGTTTCTTCATGCATATACACCAATAGACATGGCTCGCATGTCTCAAACTTTTCAAAACGAGTGAGTCCAAAGATCCATCAACATGGAGCTTCTTCATGCGTTTTATACCATTATGACTTACATGGCAGTGCCACAAGTGGTACTATCATTACTATCTTATATCTTTTGGCATGAAAATGTGTATCACTACGATCGTGATTCAATAAACCATTCATTTAGGTGCAAGACCATTGAAGGTATTATTCAAATAAACAGAGTAACCATTATTCTCCTTAAATGAATAACCGTATTGCGATAGACATAATCCAATTATATCTATGCTCAACGCAAACAGCAATCTCGATGGTAGAGGGAGCGTGCGATGCTTGATCATATCAACATTGAAACACTTCCAACACATATCGTCAGCTCACCTTTAGCTAGTCTCCGTTTATTACGTAGCTTTTATTTCGAGTTACTAACACTTAGCAACCGAACCGGTATCTTAATACCCTGGTGCTACTAGGAATACTAGTAAAGTACACATTAACATAATGTATATCCAATATACTTCTATCGACCTTGCCAGCCTTCTCATCTACCAAGTATCTAGGGCAATTCTGCTCCAGTGGCTGTTCCCCTTATTACAGAAGCACTTAGTCTCGGGTTTGGGTTCAACCTTGGGTTTCTTCACTAGAGCAGCAGCTGAATTGCCGTTTCATGAAGTATCCCTTCTTGCCCTTGCCCTTCTTGAAACTAGTGGTTTCACCAACCATCAACAATTGATGCTCCTTCTTGATTTCTACTTTCGTGGTGTCAAACATCACGAATACCTCAAGGATCATCATATCTATCCCTGATATGTTTATAGTTCATCACGAAGCTCTAGCAGCTTGGTGGCAATGACTTTGGAGAACCATCACTATTTCATCTGGAAGATCAACTCCCACTCGATTCAAGCGATTGTTGTACTCAGACAATCTAAGCACAAGCACAACAATTGAGCTTTTCTCCGTTAGTTTGCAGGTTAAGAAAAACGTCGGAGGTCTCATACCTCTTGACGTGGGCACTAGCCTGAAATCCCAATTTCAGGCCTCAAAACATCTCATATGTTCCGCGACATTTCGAAAAGCGTCTTTGATTCCTCAACTCTAAACCGTTTCACTGAACTATCACGTAGTTATCAAAACGTGTATGTCTGATGTTCACAACATCCACAAACGACATTTGTGGTTCGGCACACTGAGCGGTGCATTAAGGACATAAGCTTTCTACTGATTGCATAATCGCTACTGTCAACTTTCAACTATATTTTCTCTAGGAACATAACTAAATAGTAGAACTAAAGCGCGAGCTATGACATAATTTGCAAATATCTTTTGACTATGTTCAGGATAATTAAGTTCATCTTATGAACTCCCACTTAGATAGACATCCCTCTGGTCATCTAAGTGATCACATGATCCGAGTCAACTAGGCCGTGTCCGATCATCACGTGAGACGGACTAGCCAACGTCGGTGAACATCTTCATGTTGATCGTATCTACTATACGACTCATGCTCGACCTTTTGGTCTCCGTGTTCCGAGGCCATGTCTGTACATGCTAGGCTCATCAAGTTAACCCTAAGTGTTTTCGCTGTGTAAAACTGTCTTACACCCGTTGTATGTGAACGTAAGAATCCATCACACCCGATCATCACGTGGTGCTTAGAAGCGACGAACTGTAGCAACGGTGCACAGTTAGGGGAGAACACTTCTTGAAATTGTTGTAAGGGATCATCTTATTTACTACCGTCGTCCTAAGTAAACAAGATGCATAAACATGATAAACATCACATGCAATCAAATAGTGACATGATATGGCCAATATCATTTTGCTCCTTTTGATCTCCATCTTCGGGGCTCCATGATCATCATCGTCACCAGCATGACACCATGATCTCCATCATCATGATCTCCATCATCGTGTCTCCATGAAGTCGTCTCGCCAACTTATTACTTCTACTACTATGGCTACCGGTTAGCAATAAAGTAAAGTAATTACATGGCGTTGTTCAATGACACGCAGGTCATACAATAAATTAAGACAACTCCTATGGCTCCTGCCGGTTGTCATACTCATCGACATGCAAGTCGTGATTCCTATTACAAGAACATGATCAATCTCATACATCACATATCATTCATCACATTCTTGTTAGCCATATCACATCACATAGCATACCCTGCAAAAACAAGTTAGACGTCCTCTAATTGTTGTTTGCATGTTTTACGTGGCTGCTATGGGTTTCTAGAAAGAACGTTTCTTACCTACGCAAAACCACAACGTGATATGTCAATTGCTATTTACCCTTCATAAGGACCCTTTTCATCGAATCCGTTCCGACTAAAGTGGGAGAGACTGGCACCCGCTAGCCACCTTATGCACCAAGTGCATGTCAGTCGGTGGAACCTGTCTCACGTAAGAGTACGTGTAAGGTCGGTCCGGGCCGCTTCATCCCACAATACCGTCGAAACAAGATTGGACTAGTAACAGTAAGCATATTGAACAAAATCAACGCCCACAACTACTTTGTGTTCTACTCGTGCAAAGAATCTACGCAATAGACCTAGCTCATGATGCCACCGTTGGGGAACGTAGCAGAAATTCAAAAAATTTCCTACGTATCACCAAGATCTATCTATGGAGAGACCAGCAACGAGTAGAAAGGAGAGTGAATCTACATACCCTTGTAGATCGCTAAGCGGAAGCGTTCAAGTGAACGGGGTTGATGGAGTCGTACTCGTCGTGATTCAAATCACCGATGATCAAGTGCCGAACGCACGGCACCTCCGCGTTCAACACACGTACAGCCCGGTGACATCTCCCAAGCCTTGATCCAGCAAGGAGAGAGGGAGAGGTTGAGGAAGACTCCATCCAGAAGCAGCACAACGGCGTGGTGGTGGTGGAGGAGCGTGGCAATCCTGCAGGGCTTCGCCAAGCACTGCGGGAGAGGAGGAGTACTTGGGAGAGGGGAGGGCTGCGCCAGAACTTGTGTGTAGCTCCCATGCGCCTCCCCACTATATATAGGGGTGGAGGGGCTGGTTTCTTGCCCTCCAAGTCCATTGGGGCGTTGGCCAAGGTGGGAGGAAAGAAATCCCATCATTTCCTTCCCCACCGATTGTTATCCCCCCTTTTTAGGGATCTTGATCTTATCCCTTTGGGATATGATCTTATTCCTTCTAAGGGGGGATCTTGGTGCGCCTTGACCAGGGGTGTGGGGCCTTGCCCCCACTACCCACGTTCATGTGGGTCCCCCCATGCAGGTGGGCCCCACTCCGGAACCTTCTAGAACCTTCCCGGTACAATACCGAAAAATCCCGAACATTTTCCGGTGGCCAAAATAGGACTTCCCATATATAAATCTTTACCTCCGGACCATTCCGGAACTCCTCGTGACGTCCGGGATCTCATCCGGGACTCCGAACAACATTCGTTAACCACATGCAAACTTCCTTTATAACCCTAGCGTCATCGAACCTTAAGTGTGTAGACCCTACGGGTTCGGGAGACATGTAGACATGACCGAGACGTTCTCTGGTCAATAACCAACAGCGGGATCTGGATACCCATGATGGCTCCCACATGTTCCACGATGATCTCATCGGATGAACCATGATGTCAAGGACTTAATCAATCCCGTATACAATTCCCTTTGTCTAGCGGTATTGTACTTGCCCGAGATTCGATCGTCGGTATCCTTATACCTTGTTCAATCTCGTTACCGGCAAGTCTCTTTACTCATTCCGTAACACATCATCCCGTGATCAACTCCTTGGTCACATTGCGCATATGATGATGTCCTACCGAGTGGGCCCAGAGATACCTCTCCGCTTACACGGAGGGACAAATCCCAGTCTCGATTCGTGCCAACCCAACAGATACTTTCGGAGATACCTGTAATGCACCTTTATAGCCACCCAGTTACGTTGTGACGTTTGGTACACCCAAAGCATTCCTACGGTATCCGGGAGTTGCATAATCTCATGGTCTAAGGAAGAGATACTTGACATTGGAAAAGCTCTAGCAAACGAACTACACGATCTTAGTGCTAGGCTTAGGATTGGGTCTTGTCCATCACATCATTCTCCTAATGATGTGATCCCGTTATCAACGACATCCAATGTCCATAGCCAGGAAACCATGACTATCTGTTGATCACAACGAGCTAGTCAACTAGAGGCTCACTAGGGACATATTGTGGTCTATGTATTCACACGTGTATTACGATTTCCGGATAATACAGTTATAGCATGAATAAAAGACAATTGTCATGAACAAGGAAATATAATAATACTTTTATTATTGCCTCTAGGGCATATTTCCAACAGGCTTATCTTGACAGATTAAGCCGGCCCTTGAGGGCTATAGATGTGAAATTAAATCATTATTATTTAAAGTCCCGGCTCATCTTGCCAGATTAAGCCGGCCCTTGGGGGCTACACATGCAAAGTTGAAGAGCTACTACTGGAAGTCCCGGTTTACCTTGAAAGTATAAATCGGCCCTTGGGGGCTACTAGAATTGATCTATAAAGCTATTGAAGTTTACAACACATTCTATTCTATCATGTCCAATAAACTTGGCGGCTAATGGAAGTATATTTATATGAAAAAGAGTTGCAATGTTTACCTCAAAGCGCTCCTTCTTCAAGTTTACTGAGCTGGCTTCATAGCCACGGCTTGTGTAAAGACGGTTCAAGTACCCAGAGTGAATCTCTTGGGCACTAAAATTGGCATAGCTGTCCAGATTGGCTGACCACTTGCCTTTATCAGCAACAGAAATTTCTTCCTTATCAATTTGCTTTGATAGGACATTGGGTTTGCCTAGATCTGCATAACCATGCCCAGTGATGGTAACATCATCATCTTTTTCTTCAGCCGGCTTGATAGGGCTTGCCGGTTTAATGGGGCTTGGCAGATTGGTGGTGGCTGGATCAACATCCATCTAGTCCATGTCAACATTGAGGTCGACCAGTGGCAGTTCATCAATTGTGGCTTTAGGGGCTTGATGGGAGGCCTCTGCTGACTGCTGCTCCGGCTCATAAGGATTTCAGAAGTTTTTATCACCTTCTTCTTCTTACTGGGCTTTGCCATAGCCCTGTGAATGAAACACAAGATAAGGTTAGTACAACAATTGAGTGTATAATTGAAAGCAAAGATTTGACAGACTTACCCAGGCATCGGTTTGAAGGCCGGGACATGAGTGCCCGTTGAGTCACCAGAGGAAGAATGAGATGTTCCCTGATAATTTGAATCGAAAGGATTAAGAGGTTGTCGGTAAAGACCGGCCCTGGGATAAGTCAAGTCGGATTTTGTTGAGACCTTTGGACGACGCTTGCGAGGAGCTGGGGTGTTCGGTAGGCTGGAGGAAAGGATCCTGCTTCCGCTGTTCTGGGTTGTGTGCCATGTTGTTGCTTCTTCAAAATAAAGTTGGGATCCTAATAAGCCAAAGGATGAGAAAAACCTTACTTTCTGGCTTCCTTGGCGAGTTTTCTATTTTGGCATAGATTATGAGCCGGAGGAAAGAACAATACCTTGTTGTCACCCGCACGACTGGCTTGTGCTTCCTCCTGATAACAATCATTGTTAATGAGATGTATAAAAAATGAGCCAAGATAATCAAGTTCTACCTCCGACTCATCATCAGAACCATCATCATCCAAGTTTAACTCGGAGGGGTCGGCCTTCTTCTTCTTGGCAGGCTTTTTGATGACCTCCGTCTTGGTACGGGTCGGCTTGGCCGGCTTATCTTGCGGCTTCTTCTTCCAAAACGGAGAATCTGCCTATTGATGTCAGAGGATTATAAGTGGACAGTATTAATGCAAACATGATTCAGATTGAATGTATGGTATGCAACACTTACGGATGGCGGCTTGTTGAAGGTGCAGTAAGGACTAAGTCCAGTTTTACTGCACTCTGCCCAGGTTTCGTTCAATAAAGCTTTGGTGGCTTCTGTGATTTCTACATCTGATAGTTGAATGTCGTAGTGGCGTTTGGGATCTTTCAAGTCGCTAGTGTGCTCGCATATTAAGTGTCGGGGAAAATGAACACCTATGGGATCAAGGGTGATCCCTTCTACGTTCGGCGAGGGGAGGAGTTGCATGAAGAGCGGGTTTTAGCGGTCAGCGTGAGGGGATTTTTACCCAGGTTCGGGTCGCACTTGTGCGTAAAACCCTAGTCCTGCTTGTGTGTTTATTCTGTGTTCTTCAGCTCTTGAACTAGCTACGATGTGTGCCCAGTCCAAAAGTCTGAATCCTCTCTCTGTATGCCTCGGGCCTCCTTTTATATGTCTAAGGGGCTGCCACAGCGGCACACAGGAGGTGGAAAGTAAGTTATAGTGCATGAGCTTATCGCTCGGTACCGTAGGATAAATGCATTTAATGCGCTGCCTACGTGCCCTCTTACTTTATCGAAGACGGCAACAGAAGCCATCTTGTCCGCCGCCGCCCTTCCTTGCCTTGACATGCGTCCAGGCTGACGAGGCATGCAGTGCCATGATAGCTAGCTAGCTGCTGTGTTGGCGCAGTGGTAGAGCCTCCACGAAGATCTGCATGCTGCCACGCAGGCGTCTGCCTAGTTGGTGAGCTGGTCACCGCACGGGAGTGGTGGAGAGGTGGCAAAAACCTTGATGGACGCGAGACTGGCTACGGCCCTGCAATCGTCCCTGGCAAGGCTTGCCGGGGCCTCGTGGTCGTCCCTGGCAAGGGCCTTGCTGGGGGTCTTTGTCTTCTGGTCCCACGTGGACCCACAAGTCATCAATCTTCACAAAGATCTGCATACCACTTTGCATGCGCCCCCTGGGGCTTGGCCTTGATGCTGTCGATGGCACCAAAGCTCTCAGTCTCAAGGGTGATGGCCTTACTGGTGCTTCACAGGTTGCCCCGGCAAGGAGCTTGCCGGGGCTACGCAAGCTGCCCCGGCAAGGGTGTTACCGGGGGAGGTCCAGCTCATCTTCTATTCCTTGTACGCTATCTTGAGTGCCTGTCTTGGTGGTCTCGCATTTTGTCTTCTACTGCCCTGCCGGGCCCTGCCGCAGGTGTGGCTACGACTGCCCGTGCGCAAGTAAGGGGTACAAAAAGAGCCCATACTTTTGTACACCGACGGGAGCCCCCGGGGCTGGGCCACACATAAGCGCAAGGCATAGTTGGGCCAAGCCCAAAGCAGTGCACGAGCACGCGTGGTAGGGACTTAACTTCCACGATATTCTTGCCAGTTGTGCTTCCCCATGATCCACGTCGAGTGCGTGACGTGGGGGGCATGTGTGGGACGGCCGCAACACTCTTGCGTCATCTTGCAGTGGATAGTAAAGAGGCGGCCCGCACTTTTCCTCATAAAAAAGAGGAATTTGCAGGAGCGCTACTCATTTACTAGGTGGACTTGGGTCGTGGTCTGCATGGCGCCACACCCTACGATCATGGGGTGGAAAACGGCCGCCCACTTGTCTTCATGCCTCTGACTCGCTTGCCACATGTCCCCCATGCCTTAGGAAGGGCAGGCGATGGATGCAGAGGGCATTGGCATTTAATGCCGAGGCGGGAAACCAGGCGTCGCTGATTGGGGAAACGGGTCGGTCCTGATTCCCTGCGCTTCAGGAGGCCAAATTGGTCGAGCGGGGCAGCCGCCCTTAGGGCTGAGAGGTCAGGCCCCGGCCCTTTCCTTCTATAAAAAGGGAGAGGGACGGTGCCTTTTAGCATTCGCCCTCTTCTCCTTTTTCTGCTTAGTTTCTTCCTTCCATCCGCCATGGTGATAGGGCGTGTTGGTGCTTCGATGGCGGCGATGAGGACTTCCGCTCGACAGCACGTTCCTCCTCCTTCGGAGCTTCCGGTGATGGAGTCCGCCGCAAGGGGGAGAGGAAGGGGACGACAACGAGGTTGCCGTGGTGCCCGAGGAAGAGGAGGACGGGGCGGCGCACTGGCCGCGCTTCCGCTGGCGGCCCCTCCTCCAATGGACGGCCATGTCGAAGATCAGCCCCGCGAGTTCTTCATCAGGCTGTACAAGCGTGTGCGCGGCCATCTCCTCCTCCCTACCCCATTCGCTCGAGTGATGGAGCAGGACCCGCCGCAAGCCTTGAGGCTGCACATGAGGGGCTGCGGGAACGGCAGCATGTAGGTCGACGTTGACTTCCCCGCCCCTCACGTCATGTATCTCCTCCATGGGTGGAAAACTTTCGCATGCGCCCACAGCTTGTCGGAGGGGCACGTTCTCCAGTTCAAGTTAATGGAGCACGACCTGCTCTCCGTCAAGGTCTTCGGGAGCTCAGGAATCCGCTTAGGGTGCTGCACGAAGAGTTCCACTGACGACGAAAGCTCCTCCTCGAGCGACAGTGACGAGGAGGATAGCGCCAGCGACGACGACGACAACAGGCGGGAGGACGACGACTCCGACTCCAGCTGACCATCAGTGACATCACCATCATCTACTCCGCCTCCTCCCTCGGCAACACGCCTTGCTGGGGGTCGCGTCCTGCTGGCTGTAGCGTCGGTGGTCGACGGGCTTCCCCGTCTTCTCCATCGACGCGTTCCCCATGCCCGTCCCTGTCTTCACCTATTGTGCCTGGGAGGAAAGGAGCAAGAACAGGGATTACAAGGCACTTTTCTTTTTTCCAACTTGTAGGCACTTGCCAAGTCTTAATTTCAAATAATGTAACTCTCGAGTCCATGCTTATGTTCTGTAATATTTGTTCTTGTATCAGCATGTCAATGAAAAAGATGAGCTTTCCCGCTAACCCATGCACGTATACGTCCGTGCAGAGGCGAAACACCTCTTTAATAAAAATAAATGAGTTTTGACGTCAAGCTACCTTGCCGGTGCCCTCTGTGCCTGCCGGAGAGTCACATCTGCCAGGTTACAGACACAGGGTCCAGCCCCCTGCCAAACTCTTTTTACCAAAGGTTACTGCGACCATCCCCACCGAAGCAGCGTTCGGGTCGGGGATGGGAGCTCCTAAGCCCAAAAAGAGTGGCGAGGTTTTCTAATGCACAAGTCACAAGTTACAAACATGGATGGACAAGAGGTGAACTTTATCTATTGGATCCACCGGGGATCACTGTGACGGGTAGTCTTCTCGACCTCTTGCCGGAGCGTCGTCACTATGGCTAAAAGGATAAGAGGACAGGAGCACGGAACCTAGGCGGTTCACCAGTACCTGGTAGGATCTAAGGTAGCACGATGATAACCCGCAAGTATACGGGATAGTTGTAGCCTCTTTCGATAAGTAACAGTGTCGAACCCAACGAGGAGCTAAAGGTAGAACAAATATTCTCTCAATCCCTATCTGCCACTGATACGACTCTACGCATGCTTAGTGTTCGCTTTACCTAGAACAAGTATGAAACTAGAAGTACTTTGTAGTTGTGATAGGATAGGTTTGCAAGATAATAAAGAGCACGTAAATATAAACTAGGGGCTGTTTAGATAAAGAAGCAATAAAGTAAATATAGCGAGTGTGGAAAAGTGTTGATAGGAGTTGTGAAATTGTCCCTAAGCAATTGACTACGTTACTAGACCGATAGCAAGGTTTATGTGGGTGAGGCATAAGCTAACATACTTTATCTTCTTGGATCATATGCACTTGTGATTGGTACTCTAGCAAGCATCCGCAACTACTAAAGATCATTAAGGTAAAACTCAACCATAGCTTTAAAGCATCAAGTCCCCTTTATCCCATACGCAACAATCCCCTTACTTGGATTTAAGCTTCTGTCACTCCAGCAACCCACTATAAGCGAATCATGAACGTATTGCAACACCATACAGCGGGAATCCCTCACGCTTGTGCGACACGGAGGGCACAATAGGACAGCACCAATAATAAAACATGCAACTCAAACCAATCATAGCAATTCATCAATCACCGGTAGGACAACGGAAATCTACTCAGACATCATAGGATGGCAACACATCATTGGATAATAATATGAAGCATAAAGCACCATGTTTAAGTAGAGGGTACAGCGGGTTGCGAAAGAGTGGACCGCTGAATGTAGAAGGGGGAAGGTGATGGAGATGTTGGTGAAGATGGCGGAGGTGTTGGTGTAGATCGCGGTGATGATGATGGCCCCCGGTGGCGTTCTGGTGGCACCGGAAGCAAGGGGGAGAGAGCCCCCCTTCTTCTTATTCTTCCTTGACCTTCTCCCTAGATGGGAGAAGGGTTTCCCCTCTGGTCCTTGGCTCCCATGGCGTGGGAGGGGTGAGAGCCCCTCCGAGATTGGATCTATCTCTCTGTCTCTCTGTGTTTCTGCGTTCTCAGATTCTGCCCCTTCACCGTTTCTTTTATATCAGGAGATCCGTAACTCCGATTGTGGTGAATCTTTCGCCCAGATATTTCTCATAAAATTAGCTTTCTTGCGAAAAAAAGAAGAGCATCAACCGCCTTACGGGGCGCCCGGGAGTGTCCAGGGCACGCCTGCCTCCCTGGGGCGCGCGCCCCTATCTCCTGGCCCCCTCGGGCACCGTCTCGCGTTGATTTTACTCCCCAAAAATCATAAATATTCCAAAATAATTCTCCGTCTGTTTTTATCCCGTTTGGACTCCGTTTGATATGGGTTTTCTGCGAAACATAAAACATGCAACAAACAGGAACTGGCACTGGGCACTGGATCAATATGTTAGTCCCAAAAACAGTATAAAAAGTTGCCAAAAGTATATGAAAGTTGAAGAATATTGGCATGTAACAATCAAAAATTATAGATACGACGGAGACGTATCACACGATATCCTGGACAAGCATGCATGCATATACATAGCAAGGAAACTAGGAGGAAACTGTGCATACTAAGAGTTATTCGACTACGCACAGGGTCTACGCCTGGCTCTGTACATAGGGTTACATGCCTTGCCGGCAAGGCTAGTACAAAAGGGAGTTGCCGGGGCTCCCGGCAACCGCGCCTTATGGGTAAAACTTGCAAAGATGTTCGATATTCCAGGAGTTGCTCACCGGAACCACGTGAACTGCGTCGAGCCTGGTGACTCGTATTTACCGATAAGGGCCTTCCCACTTTGGCATCAACTTGTTTGAACTCTTGGCGGACTGAACATGCCGAAGAACAAGGTCTCCTTCCTTAAGTCTTCGGGCATGCACCTTGCAGCTATGGTAGTGGCGCAGGGCTTGCTGGTAGCGAGCGGCTCGCACAACATCCTGAAGACGATCTTCCTCAAGGAGTGTCGCATCATCTTGGCGCAAATGCTCTTGCTCAAACTCATCATAAGCGAGCACTCGAGGTGACCCGTATATGAGTTCCATGGTGAGAGTTCCTTCTACCCCGTACACTAGGGCAAAGGGTGTCTGGCCAGTGGCTCGATTTGGTGTCGTCCTGATTGACCAAAGAACCATTGGCAATTCGTCAATCAAGCGTCTTCCACACTTGCGTAGCCTGTCGAAAGTTATTATTTTGAGGCCTCGCAACACTTCAGCATTTGCCCTTTCTGCCTGGCCGTTGCTTCTTGGATGAGCAACAAAAGCAAAGCAAACTTTGCTGCCGAGGTCCAGGATATACAGCATGAAGGTGTGGCTCGTGAACTGTGTGCCGTTGTCGGTGATGACTCTGTTTGGCACATCAAAGCGGAAAACGAGTCCTTTAAAGAACTTGACGGTTGACTGTGCTGTCACCTTCTCACCCGCTCCACTTCTGGCCACTTTGTGAACTTGTCGATTGCAACGAACAAGTTCTTAAAGCCCCCGATAGCACGGGGAAAGGGCCCAGTATGTCGAGCCCCCAGACCAAAAATGGACAGGAAAGAGGGATTGTCTGAAGAGCTTGAGCTAGTTGATGAAGCTTTTTTGAATGGAACTGGCACGCTACACACTTGGTTACTAGTGCAGTTGCATCCTGGAGAGCGGTGGGCCAAAAGAAGACTTGCCAGAATGCTTTGCCGGCAAGGGCTCTTGACCCTATGTGGGAGCCACTTATGCCTCCATGTATCTCTGCCAACAGCTCCAATCCGTCCTCCCGAGGAATAAACTTCAATTTCATGTCGTTCGATCTCCTTTTGTATAGGACATCATCCACAAACTGGTACATGCTGGACCGACGGGCTACTTTTTCTGCTTCTTCTTGCTCCTCAGGGAGCTCCCTGTTTGGAGGAACCAAAAAGTGTGTTGTGCCCACGCTGGAGCCTGAGGCTTGACGACAAGGACTAAAGGCATGTCTTCTGTCATGGGGGCAGCTGTCTCTATGGCAAGGGCTTGTGGCCCTGCCGGAAACTGCTGCTCCTCGGCAGGCTCGGGGTTCCCGGCAACTTCCTTGCCAGTGGCTCCAAGGAGCTCAGCGGGAAAGTACTTGCCGAGGCCCACCCTTCTTTGCTTATTCTTCCCTGCTAATGTTTCAACGGATGGTTGAGTAAATTGAAGCACAAAGGTACCTGGTTCCACAGGTAACTTGAGGGCAGCGCGCTTTGACAAGTCATCGGCAATGCTATTCTCTACTCGAGGAACATGCTCTGCTTGCAGACCGTCAAAGCTCTCCTCCAACTTCCTCACTTCATCCACGTAGGCCTCCATCAACGGGCTCTGATAATCCTTATTGACTTGTTTGACGAAAAGCTGTGAATCACCTCTGATGATAAGCTTCCTGATTCCAAGGTCTGCCGCGATCTTGAGACCGGCAAGCAGCCCCTCGTACACCACAGTGTTGTTCGTTGACCTCTCCTGGGGAAAATCCATCTGGACTACGTACTTGAGGCGCTCTCCTATGGGCACGATGAGTAACATGCCAGCACCAGCACCTTGCAGCGAGAAAGCCCCATCAAAGTACATAATCCAATGACTGCTTGCCTCTTTGCCGGGAAGGGTGGTTTCCTGAACTTCTTCGTCGGACGTGGAGGTCCATTCTGCTATCTGCCAAGGGGTCAAAGTTCTTTCAAACTTGAGGCCAAAGCTTGATAGTTCCAATGCCTACTCCACAATCCTCCCAGTCGCATTCGGGTTGTGCAAGATTCGTTGCAACGAGAGGCGAGTGATGACGGTAATCTCATGTGCTTGGAAGTAGTGATGCATCTTTCTTGAGGCCATAAGGAGGCCGAAAAGTAGCTTTTGCATACCAGAATACCTTGATCTAGCTCCCTGCAAGAGGGAGCTAACAAAATAGACTGGGTGCTGCATCGACTTCTTCTTCTGCCTTACTTCACTTACTTGCGCAGACTCTGGCTTGCCGGGACCGGGTTCTGCCGAGGGTTCTGCCTTGCCGGCATCAGGCCCCGCCGACCCCGGTTCCTCATCCGACGGCCTTGCCGCCACCATTGCCTCTTACTCAACTTCTCTCTGTGCCACTAGCACATCACTGACCACTTGATTTGTCGCTGCTAAATATAGCAGTAACGGCTCTTGCGGTTTGGGCGTGACTAGTATCGGCGTAGACGAGAGGTACCTCTTCAAATCCTACAGCGCTGCCTCTGCCTCCGTTGTCCATTTCATTGGACCCGCCTTTTTCAAAATCTTGAAAAAGAGGAGGGTGCGCTCAGCAGATTTAGAGATGAACCTACTCAGGGCGGCAACGCAGCTAGCAAGCCTACAGACGTCTTTGACTCATCTGGGCGCCCCAATTTGCTGAATTGCTTTGATCTTGTCGAGATTCGGTTCAATTCCATGCTGAGACACAAAGAACCCAAGAGTTTGCTAGATGGGACGCCAAAAACACACTTCTCTGGGTTGAGCTTGAGGTTGATCTTGCGCAAATTTGCAAAGGTTTCCTCCAGATCCTGCATGAGCGTGGCCTTGTCCTTGGTTTTGACCACTATATCATCCATATAAGCTTCCATATTTCTATGGAGCTAGGGCTAAAAACAATTTGGACTGCTCGGGAGAATGTTGAACCTGTGCTTTTCAACCCGAAACGCATTCGTACGAAACAGTACGTACCACATGGGGTGATGAACGTGGTCTTTTCTTCATCTCCCTTCTTCATGAAGATCTGATGGTACCCTGAGTAGGCGTCAAGGAACGACAGCAGGTCACACCCGGCAGTGGAGTCCACTATCTGGTCGATGTGTGGCAATGGGAAAGGATCCTTTGGACAGGCTTTATTGAGATCAGTATAGTCAATACACAGCCTCCATTTCCCATTCGCCTTACGCACTACCACTGGATTGGCCAACCATGTCGGGTGGAGTACTCCTGAGGGAGTCCTGGACTAGGGAGTGTCTGGATAGCCGAACTATCATCTTTGGCCGGACTCCAAGACTATGAAGATACAAGATTGAAGACTCCGTCCCGTGTCCGGATGGGACTTTCCTTGGCGTGGAAGGCAAGCTAGGTGATACGGATATGTAGATCTCCTACCATTGTAACCAACTCTGTGTAACCCTAGCCCTCTCCGGTGTCTATATAAACTGGAGGGCTTTAGTCCGTAGGACGAAGAACAATCATACCATAGGCTAGCTTCTAGGGTTTAGCCTCCTTGATCTCGTGGTAGATCTACTCTTGTACTACCCATATCATCAATATTTATCAAGCAGGAATAGGGTTTTACCTCCACCGAGAGGGCTCGAACCTAGGTAAAAACATCGTATCCCTTGTCTCCTGTTACCATCCGCCTAGACGCACAGTTCGGGACCCCCTACCCGAGATCCGCCGGTTTTGACACCGACATTGGTGCTTTCATTGAGAGCTCCTCTGTGTCGTCACCCATAGGCCCGATGGCTCCTTCGATCATCAACAACGACGTGGTCCAGGGCGAGACTTTTCTCCCCGGACAGATCTTCGTATTCGGCGGCTTTGCACTGCGGGCCAATTCACTTGGCCATCTGGAGCAGATCGAAAGCTACGCCCCTGGCCATCAGGTCAGATTTGGAAGTTTGAACTATACGGCCGAGATCCGCGGAGACTTGATCTTCGATGGATTCGAGCCACAGCCGAGCGCGCCGCACTGTCATGATGGGCATGATTTAGCTCTGCTGCCGGACAGTGCCCTGGAGGCCGCACCAGAGTCCGCTCCGACCCTTAGCTCGGAGCCGACTGCGCCAATCGAGGATGCGTGGCTGGACACCGCCTCGGGGGCTGCTACCTCTACGGTGATAGAGCCGAATACCGATCCTGTCCCTTGTGAAGCTCGTGACTCCAAGGTGCCGGACTCCTCTCCGGACCCCGAACCTTCCACGCCCCTACCAATAGAATCCGATTGGGCGCCGATCATGGAGTTCACCGCTGCGGACATCTTTCAGCACTTGCCTTTCGGCCACATCCTGAATTCGCTAAAGTGCCTCTCTTTATCAGGAGAGCCCTGGCCGGATTACGGTCAAGACGGTTGGGACGACAAAGAAATTCAAAGCCCACCCACCACCCACTTTGTAGCCACTGTTGATGACTTAACCGACATGCTAGATTTCGACTCCGAAGACATCGACGATATGGACGACGATGCCGGAGACGACCAAGAACCAGCGCCTACAGGGCACTGGAAAGCCACCTCGTCATACGACATATACATGGTGGACATCCCAAAGGATGGGAATGGCGATGGAACAGCGGAGGATGACCCCTCCAAAAAACAGCCTAAGCGCCGGCGCCAGCGGCGCCGCTCCAAATCCCGCCACAGCAAGAATGGAGATTTCGGCACCGGAGATAATAACAACCCGGACATTGCCAAAGACAACCCCCTCCAGCAAGATTCAGCATAGGAGGATGGAGAAGCCAGCCCTCGTGAGAGAGCGGCAGATAAAGAGGTAGAGGACGATAATTACATGCCTCCCTCCGGAGACGAGGCAAGCCTCGACGACGACGAATTTGTCGTGCCTGAGGATCCCGTCGAACAAGAGCGTTTCAAACGCAGGCTTATGGCCACGGCAAGCAGCCTCAAGAAAAAGCAACAACAGCTTAGAGCTGACCAAGATTTGCTAGCCGACAGATGGACTGAAGTCCTTGCGGCCAAAGAGTATGAACTCAAACGCCCCTCCGAAAGCTACCCCAAACGCAAGCTGCTGCCCCGATTAGAGGAGGAAGCACATGAACCCACATCACCAGCGCACAATACGGCCGACCGGCCACCTCGTGGCCGCGACAGAGAGGCCTCTAGGCCCTCCACTAAAGCCGCACCCCGGCGTCGCTCGAAAAGTACAAAGCCACGGGGGAATGCGCCGGACTTGTGAAACATATTGGAGGATAAGGCAAGACAAACAAGATCGATCTACGGATCGCGTGCGTGCCCCACGATACGCGACGACAACCGTCACGCCGGATACAGCAATTCTGGTCGGGCCGAACACAGTAGACAAAGCTCGCTGGAGCTGCGTAATGATATAGCTCAATACAGAGGCGCCGCACACCCACTATGCTTCACAGATGAAGTAATGGATCATCAAATCCCCGAAGGTTTCAAACCCGTAAACATTGAATCCTACGATGGCGCAACAGATCCTGCGGTTTGGATCGAAGACTATCTCCTTCATATCCACATGGCCCGCGGTGATGATCTTCACGCCATCAAATACCTCCCACTCAATCTTAAAGGACCAGCTCGGCATTGGCTCAACAGCCTGCCAGCAGAATCAATTGGGTGTTGGGAGGACCTGGAAGCCGCATTCCTCGATAACTTCCAGGGAACATATGTGTGACCACCAGACGCCGATGACCTAAGCCTCATAATTCAGCAGCCAGACGAATCGGCCAGACAATTCTGGACACGGTTCTTAACCAAGAAAAATCAAATCGTTGACTGTCCGGATGCAAAGGCCCTTCCAGCCTTCAAACACAACATCTGCGACGAATGGCTTGCCCGGCACCTAGGACAGGAAAAGCCGAAATCAATGGCAGCCCTCACATCACTCATGACCCACTTTTGTGCGGGAGAAGACAGCTGGCTAGCCCGCAGTAACAACCTAACCAAAAACTCTAGTAGTTCGGATACCAAAGACAGCAATGGCAGGTTGCGTCGCAATAAGCACAAGCGCCGCATTAACGGTGATAATACTGAAGATACGGCAGTCAACGCCGGATTCAGAGGCTCTAAACCCGGTCAGCGGAAAAAGCCATTCAAAATAACTACTCCGGGCCCGTCCAATTTGGACCGGATACTCGATCGCTCGTGCCAGATACACGGCACCCCCGAGAAGCCAGCTAATCACACCAACAGAGATTGTTGGGTATTCAAGCAGGCAGGCAAGTTAATCACCGAAGGCAACGACAAGGGGACGCATAGCGATGACGAGGAGACACGGCCGCCAAACAATAGAGGACAGAAGGGTTTCCCCCCACAAGTGTGGACGGTGAACATGATATACACAACCCAGATACCCAAAAGGGAGCGGAAGCGTGCGCTCAGGGACGTATACACGATGGAGCCAGTTGCCCCAAAGTTCAATCCGTGGTCCTCCTACCCGATCACCTTTGATCGAAGGGACCACCCCACCAGCATCCGCCATGGCGGATTCGCCGCATTGGTGTTAGACCCAATCATCGGCGGATTTCACCTCACTAGAGTCCTGATGGACGGCAGCAGCAGCCTGAACCTGCTTTACCAGGATATAGTGCGCAAGATGGGCATAGACCCCTCAAGGATTAAACCAACAAACACGACCTTCAAAGGCGTCATACCAGGTGTAGAGGCTAATTGTACAGACTCAGTTACACTTGAAGTGGTCTTCGGATCCCCGGATAACTTTCGAAGCGAGGAGTTAATCTTCGACATAGTTCCGTTCCGCAGCGGCTATCATGCACTGCTCGGACGAACCGCATTTGCAAAGTTCAATGCGGTGCCGCACTACGCATACCTCAAGCTCAAGATGCTAGGCCCTCAAGGAGTCATCACGGTCAACGGAAACACCAAACGCTCTCTCCGAACAGAGGAGCATATAGCGGCTCTCGCGGCGGAAGTGCAGAGTAGCCTCTTAAGGCAATTCTCGAGTCCGGCTGTTAAGCGACCGGACACCGTCAAGCGCGCCCGGAGTAACCTACAACAAGACCACTTGGCACGTTCCGAGAACGCGTAGCAATGCGGCCCCAACCCCAGCCCTCGCGAAATCGCGAGACTAGTACCACGCGTACATCACTACACTTTGGAGATACCATGGGCATAGGGGGAGGGGCACGACCACGGCATGCCTAGAGTGCGGATCAACCACACCGGGGGCTCCCAAATTTGTCATTTTTCTTTTTTTTCTTATTCTCAGGACTCCGTTTTCTAGAAGCCCTGTTCGGCAGTAGATCTGCCGCACTCACGATGCAACAGCCAGGGAAGCAGAAAGGCTACGACGAGTATCCAGGTGGTCTCCATTACGAGCATTATACCTGTTTTACATACAATTCTGCAGCCTACCCCTGGAGGGGGACATGTTAAATAATCCCACCCCTTGCTTATCGCACTATTTGTATCGTTCTGCCTTCATTGCGGTATTTTTTGAATAAACAATGCATCGCTTTTCGCCTATCATTGCATTCCTTTCTATATATGTTCACTTATGACATGTTGCACCCGTACGCTTTGGTACAGCCAAATACACCAGGGGCTTAAGTTCCCCAAATTATGGTGTGATAAGTCCGAACACTTTCACAAGTGCGGCACCCCGAACTTATAGCATTATATGCGTCGCCTCCGAATCATGTCTTGGGTCAATAGTTGGGTTTGCCCGGCTCCCATGTTTTGGTACCTTACGTTCCGTTATATTGGCTAAGGTAGCACTGGGAGAACCACTGCGATTGTGCCCTAGCTGAGCTGGGTTGAGCTCCTCAGTGGAGAAAGCTAAAACTGACCGTCATGATGGGGCGAGAGCCGGTCGCTGTTCGAGAGGTTTTTTCGAGTCCCTAAAGACCTATGCCGCTTAGAGTGAGGAGCCGGCTTTGTCCGGCCCAGGCGTGGATAGCGCCCCGAATTCGGCCTTCCGAACACTAGGGGCTTTGCCGAAATTTAAAATTATAGAATTCTATGGCTAAGTGAGAGTGTTCAAGCATTATAAGTTTGGTTGCCTCGTACGTTGTGTTGAGCGCCTCCCTAGAAGGACCCAAAAATGGGAACAAGAGCGCTCAAGTTTATCCCGAACACCCCAGCACTCGTGGCATGGGGGCCGAAGCCAACGACTTGCCAATTCTCAGATTTGATAAACGGCCGCACAGAAGATAATATTTTAAATTAACAAGCATTGCTTAGCGCATATGAACAAAGTTTTCATCGCACAGTATAACAAAATGTGAGCCTACTCAAAAATTACATCTTTGGAGCATTCACCCGCAATAATGCAGGCACCCTTCAGGACACCCTTATAATACATCTCGGGCGTGCGACACTCCTTGCCCGGCGGTGGCGCGTCCGTCACAAGCTTCTCGGCGTCCATCTTGCCCCAGTGCACCTTAGCACGGGCAAGGGCCCGATGGGCACCTTCAATACAAGCGGAGTGCTTGATGACTTCAACCCATGGACAGGCGTCCACCAGCCGCCGCATCAGACCGAAGTAGCTCCCAGGCATGGCTTCTTTGGGCCAAAGCCAAACTATGAGGCCCTTCATGGCCTGTTCGGCCACCTTGTGGAGCTCGACCAGCTGCTTCAGCTGGTCTCTCAGGGGCACCGGATGTTTGGCCTCAGCATAATGAGACCAGAACACCTTTTCCGTCGAGCTCCCCTCCTCGGCTCTGTAGAACCCGACAGCATCGGACACGCTACGGGCAGATCTGTGAACGCTCCTGGAGAGCTCTGAATTCGGGTAAGTAACAAGTAATTCACTTTTACATGCTTGCTTTGCATGAAGAATGCCTTACCCGCCACTATCTTCTTTACAGCCTCGATTTCCTGGAGGGCCTTTTGGGCTTCGGCCTTAGCGGCTTTGGCACTCTCAAGAGCCGACACGAGCTCGGACTCCCGAGTCTTCGAGTCACGCTCCAAACTCGCGTGTTTTTCCACGAGAGCCTGGAGCTCTTGCCGCACCTCCGCCACCCGCACCTCCTGCTTCTCTTGCTCGATGCGTTCCGCGGCCGCAGTGCGTTCGGCCGCGGACACCACCTCCTTCAGGGTCGCCACCTCGTTCGTAGCCCGTGGACAACCCACGTTATTCCTGTCATTTTTTGCAACCAAATCCTTTTCTATAAGGTACAACTTTAATAAGGTGTTACTTACCTTCCTTGTCCTCGAGCTGCTTCTTGGCACGGCCGAGCTCGCTCTCGGACTACTCGAGGCTCTGCTTCAAGGCATTGACATCCGCAATCAGTGCGGCAGAGGTCAGCAGCGCAGCCTGCATTCCCATATTGACATATTTATTGTAGACTCCTGCGTATATCTTTTTAGATCCTCAGTTCGGCTTTTCTTTCCGAACACCGAACTGAGCATCAGGGGCTACTATCTATGCAGTACTATTTTACATTTCTTAAAATCCTTACCTCGAAGCCTGTTAGAAGGCTGGTGCATGCTTCGGTCAGCCCGCTCTTGGCAGACTGAACTTTCTGAATCACCACACTCATAACAGTGCGGTGCTCCTTGTCGATGGAAGCGCCGTTGAGCGCCTCCAGCAAATTATCCGGCGCCTCCGGTTGGATGGAGGTCACCGGCATCGCAGTCTCGCCCTTCTTACGAAGGGGCCGCCCGCCGGACTCCGGAACCACTAAAGGTTCCGGTGAGGAGTCCGGTCCAAAGTCCGGGAGGCTGCCCTGCAGCACCTCCGGGACCTCCTCCTCCTGGCTGGTCCCCTTTTGGGACCCCGCCTCGGTGTCGTCCGCGTCACGGGGGGAGGAGGCGGTCGGAAGTCAAGCGCTATTCACATCCGACGAACCCAGGGACCCGCTCAACAAAGCGGGGAGATCATCCTTGGGCGGGCTACATGGTTGTGTCCGGCGTTAGGAGACACTATGCGATGAAAGGAAAATCATAAGTTATCATGGGATCCGGACACTTACGATCTCGCCAGGGGCTTGGCCCTCGAGGGCCACTCCTCTTCACCATCGTCAGCGTTGGTGGAACAGTCCGGAATAAGGGTCCTTCCCTTCTTGGACCCTTCGGCCTCCCCCGTTGGGGAAGCCTTCCTCTTCTTCTCCCCCCCCCCCCCCCCCGCTGGGGGAGAGGCCTCTTTCTTCTCCTCCTCGTCTTCGTGGGAGGAGTCCGCCTCGGAGTCATCCGACGATGAGTCCGATAAAACCTGGCGCCGGGAACTCCTCCGGGTTCCCGTGGCCTTCTTCTTGGCCTTCTTCTCCGGCACCACGTAGGGCGCCGGGACCAGCAGCCCCGTCAAACGGGCGTCCGCTGGGTCTTCTGGAAGGGGAGCCGGACAGTTAACCTGCCCGGATGTCTTCTACCAGGCCTGTTAAAGGTAATGGGAGTTTAGATCCCGCATAGAGTCAAACTATGGAAAACAAGTGTCCCGTAAAGGGTAATATAGCTTACCTCGCCAGCCTGACGGTGCGAGCTGAATCCGTGATCTTCAGTAGCGGATGCGGGAGCCTCGGCGCCCTTGAACAGCACCCTCCAGGCCTCTTCGTACAAAGTGTCGAAGAGCCTGCTCAAGGTCTGGTGTTGTGCCGGATCGAACTCCCACAAGTTGAAATCCCGTTGTTGGCACGGGAGAATCCGACGGATGAGCATGACCTGGACTACGTTGACAAGCTTGAGCTTCTTGTTCACCAGGGTTTGGAGACAGGATTGGAGTCCGGTCAGCTCCTCCGAATCGCCCCACGACAGGCCCTTCTCTTTACAGGAGGTTAGCCGTGTGGGGATGCTAGATCTGAATTCGGGGGCCGCTGCCCATTTAGGGTCACGCGGCTCGGTGACATAGAACCACCCCGATTGCCACCCTTTGATGGTTTCCACGAAGGCGCCCTCGAGCCAGGTGACGTTGGGCATCTTGCCCATCATGGCGCTTTCGCACTCCGCTTGGCGGCCACCCACTACCTTCGGCTTGACATTAAAAGTCTTTAGCCATAAGCCGAAGTGGGGCTGGATGCAGAGGAAGGCCTCGCACACGACGATAAATGCCGAGATGTTGAGGATAAAATTCGGGGACAGATCATGGAAATCCAGGCCATAGTAGAACATGAGCCCCCGGACAAATGGGTGGAGTGGGAAGCCCAGTCCGCGGAGGAAATGGGGAAGGAACACCACCCTCTCATGGGGCCTGGGGGTGGGGATGAGCTGCCCCTCGTCGGGGAGCCGGTGCGCGATATCGCTGGACAAATATCCGGCCTTGCGCAGCTTTTTGATGTGCCCCTCCGTGACGGAGGAGGCCATCCACTTGCCTCCCGCTCCGGACATGGTTGGAGAAGGTTGAGGTGAGATGTGCGGACTTGGGCGCTAGAGCTCGAGTGCGCGGAGTTGGATAAGCAAAGGAGGAAGAAGGCGTAGGTAAAAAGGTGGATCTTTTTCCCGTTATATATGGGCGGACGAAACTATGCGTCCCCACCAGCCCGGTAAAACTCGCTTATCTCCCAAGCGCTGCAATTAATGGTGCGGTTGGGTTACCCACGTCCGTATTGATGAGAATCCCGAAATAAGGGGGCACGATCTCTGCTTTGGCAAGACGTGCCAAGGAAACCACTTCGCTAAACGCGCTGAGGTGGAACAATAAAAACAAATCGAGTAAAGGCTTCGCCGTGGAGTGACGTCATGCCACTAAATACGTCTGCAGGTTGAACTTGTGTAAATATTATTCTCTCTACGGTGGTATGTGGAATTTATTTTGCAGAGCCGGACACTATCCTGGTGTTCAAAATCTTCTATGAATTATTTGGAGGAGGAACCCGCCTTGCAATGCCGAATACAATATGCGCGCCGGACTCGTCATCATTGAAGCCTGGTTCAGGGACTACTGAGGGAGTCCTGGACTAGGGGGTGTCCGGATAGCCGAACTATCATCTTTGGCCGGACTCCAAGACTATGAAGATACAAGATTGAAGACTCCGTCCCGTGTCCGGATGGGACTTTCCTTGGCGTGGAAGGCAAGCTTGGCGATACGGATATGTAGATCTCCTACCATTGTAACCGACTCTGTGTAACCCTAGCCCTCTCCGGTGTCTATATAAACCGGAGAGCTTTAGTCCGTAGGACGAAGAACAATCATACCATAGGCTAGCTTCTAGGGTTTAGCCTCCTTGATCTCGTGGTAGATCTACTCTTGTACTACCCATATCATCAATATTAATCAAGCAGGAGTAGGGTTTTACCTCCACCGAGAGGGCCCGAACCTGGGTAAAAACATCGTGTCCCTTGTATCCTGTTACCATCCGCCTAGACGCACAGTTCGGGACCCCCTACCCGAGATCCGCCAGTTTTGACACCGACAACTCCCTTGACCAAACCTGCTGCTTCCAACTCCCTGATCTCCTCGATGATGAACTCTTGTGGCTCCAAAGCTTGCTTTCTGACCTTCTGCTTGACGGTCCGTGCATGGGGACAGACAGCAAGGTGGTGCTCAATCACCTCCCTAGGAACGCCAGGGATGTCGGATGCTTGCCATGCAAACACATCGACATTCACCCGTAGGAAGGCGACGAGCGTGCTTTCCTATTTGCTGTCAAGGGTGGAGCTTATGGTAAAAGCTCCGCCTGTACCATCCTCCATGACAGGTATCTTCTTGGTTTCTGGTGAGGCCGCCTTGGACTTCTTGCTCTTGCCAGTAGAGCTCTCTGGCACGTCCTCAATGGGAACACAGCACTCCGAAGAGGCGCGTTTGCCGGAGTGGGTGCAGGAGCCCTTGCCGGAGCCAGGAGTCTTGCCGGCGGCCGAGGCCTTGCTGGTCTTCTTCTCCGTGACGGGAGCAGGTGTCTTGGCGGCGGATGCTGCAACTGCCTCTCGATAGAGTTGGTCGGCACAGATGAGTGCATCCCTCTTGTCACAGCTGACGGTGATGATGCTCATCGGGCTGGGCATCTTCAGCTTGTTATACACGTAGTGTGATGCCGCCATGAACCTGGCTTGTGCTGGAGGGCCAAGGATCCCGTTATATGGCAACAGGATCTCGGCAACATCAAAAACGATCTTCTTTGTCCTATAGTTTAGGTCACCACCAAACGTAACCGGCTGCGTGACCTTTCCCTTGGGTTGACTCCTCCCCGGATTGATCCCTTGGAACGTACCCATTTCCTCGAGATCTCCATCAGGGATCTGCAGCCTCGTGATCACGCTGGGCGAGATCAAGTTCAGTCCGGCCCTGCCGTCAACTAACATTTTCGTCACCTTGAGGTTGTGTATTGTTGGTGAGACCAACAAAGGCAAACACCCGATCACGGTTGTGCGATCAGGGTGATCCTCGGCATCAAAAATGATAGGCGTGTGGTACCACTTCAGCGGCTTTTGGGCATCGACCATCGGTTCCGTCGCATTAATCTCACGTGCCCACTGTTTAAGTTGGCGGTGGGAAGAATGCAACAAGGCACCTCCATCAACACACATGACCTCCATCGCCTTCTGAAACTCATGCTCGGTGGACTCGTCGTCATCATCATGATTTTCATCCTCCTTTTTCTTATCGCAGCCTCGGGCAGGCCTCTCTTGTTGCTTCTCCTTGTCGCGGTGATCCCCCCGGCCGCCGCGCTTCTTGCCGGTTCCCTCAGCGCCATCTTGGCCCTTCTCTTTGTCTCGTATCTCGTACTCAGCCCTCTGCTTCTCCATTAGATGCTCAACTTGGCGGCAGTTTTGGAGGTCGTGGCCCTTGGTATGGTGAATCTTGCAATACTGCTTGTCGTAGCCCTCTGACTTGCCGGCAGCCGCCAAGGCCTGGTAGGCGTTGCACCTGGCGATCTCCTCGCCGGAGTCGTCAACCTTGGCCTTCTTAGCAGTGCCAGGGTTGCCGGATTCCTCGACGGCAAGCACGGTCTTGCCCTTGCGCTTCCTGTTGCGTCATCGGCCCTTCTTTGCCGGGGCGACGACGTCTTCATCTTGAGGGACACTTCCCGCGTCGTCATCTTCGCCGAGGTACTTTCTTCCCTCCTCAGCACGGGCACACCTGTCGGCCAGAACATACAGTTCGGCAACATACGCGACCATGTTTATCGCCAGCTCTTCACACATCTTACGATTGCACACGTTCTGATGAAACGCGCTGATGACAGCGGCGGGATGATCATCGGGGATGTTGTATTGCACACGGCTGAATCTTTGTATGTATTTGCGCAGGCATTCGCTGTCTCTTGGAGGGATCACATGCAAATCGCTTGCCTGGCCAGGAGCGACATGGCCGCCCGTAAAGGCACTGACAAACTCATGGCACAGATCCGACCAAGACGAGATGGAATCTATCGGCAAGTGCATCAACCATGACCTGTCGTTGGGCTTGAGCACCAACAGGAAATAGTTGGCAAGTACTTTGTCGTCTCGTGCTCCGGCAACTTGCATCGCAATGGTGTAAACGCTTAGGAATTCAGACGGATGAGTCTTGCCGTCGTACTTCTCCGGGACCTCTGGTTTGAACATGCGGGTGGTGGGCCACTGGAACTGTCGTAGCTCACGGGTGAATGCTGGACAAGTGATTGCATAGGGCAAGTCGTCAGCATCCCCCGGTGCACGACGATACGCAGTAGGCCCAGCTCGCCTATTAGACTGGTTACGCGCCTCTCGTTGTCGCTCGATAGTGGTCCGGGCGTCTTCCCTGAGCCGTTCCCGAAGAACTTGACATTGGTCGCAACGTGCTCGTGGGTCAGACGATGCTGTGGACACATTATCACGGGCATCAACCCAACGGGCCATCCGTGGTGGAGGGGAGTGCACCGTGGTCATGGCACCTCCAACCCTTCCACTGTCAACGCGCGCCGGTTTAGTGGTCTGGCGCCGCGAGGGACTTGCGTCCCGATGGCCTTCCCTGTTGGCGTGGCTGATAAGGATTTGGATGGCGGCCCTCCACTCTTCTTGCTTCTCCGCAGCAGGAGGAAAGTCGAGGAGTAGCTGCGCCTGTGCCAATGCTTCTGCTCGTGTCAGTGGAAGCGACAGGCGCGAGGAATGGGAACAACTCGGACTTCTAACTATGTTAGTGAAAGTGCAACTATGCCTAGGTGGTTTTGGTAATTCATAACAACATATAGCTCATTGAGCTAATGCTATACCAAGACTTTTATTTCAGGAAAGCGCAATGAATGGCATGGCATGGATGATGAAAGTGGATCCCTCAAAATACTAAGGACAAAGGATTGGTTCATGCTCAAAAACTCAAGACTCTTCATTTTATATTTTAGTGATCCAAGATCACATTGAGTCTATAGGAAAAGCCAATACTATCATGGAGGGATGAGGTGTTGCTTAATGAGCCTCTTGCTTCATGTGCTTAGTGATATGCTCCAAAACCCTCAACTACTTTCCCACATCCACAAATGACCGAAACCCAAAGCCAAAATCGGTCACACCGATTCTTCCTATCCGGCGCCACCGATTCCAAAAGTCATAGCCACTGCCACAAACCCTAAGCAAATCGGTCTTACCGATGGGGATCTCGGTCTCACAGAGATGGGATTGTAATCTCTCTGTTTCCCTTCATAACGTTTCGGTCTAACCGAAGTGAGCGATCGGTCCCACCGAGATTACAATGTAAACTCTCTGTTTCCCTTTTGTAACATTTCGGTCTCACCGAAAAGAGCAAATAGGTCCCACCGGGTTTACCTGACCAACTCTCTGGAAAGGTTATTACAAAATCGGTCTAACCGAGTTTGTGTAATCGGTCTTACCGAGATTACGTTATGCCCTAACCCTAACCGAATCAGTCTCACCGAGATGCATGTCCGTCCCACCGAAAATCACTAACGGTCACTAGGTTTACTAAATCGGTCCTACCGAGTCTGTTGAATCGGTCCCATCGAGTTTGGTAAATTATGTGTAACGGTTAGATTTTGTGTGGAGGCTATATATACCCCTCCACCTCCTCTTCATTCATGGAGAGAGCCATCAGAACAAACCTACACTTCCAACTTGCCACTTCGGAGAGAGAACCACCTACTCATGTGTTGAGGCCAAGATATTCCATTCCTACCATATGAATCTTGATCTCTAGACTTCCCCAAGTTTCTTTCCATTCAAATCTTCTTTCCACCAAATCCAAAACCTATGAAAGAGAGTTGAGTGTTGGGGAGACTATCATTTGAAGCACAAGAGCATGGAGTTCATCATCAACGCACCATTTGTTACTTCTTGGAGAGTGGTGTCTCCTAGATTGGCTAGGTGTCACTTGGGAGCCTCCAACAAGATTGTGGAGTTGAACCAAGGAGTTTGTAAGGGCAAGGAGATCGCCTACTTCGTGAAGACCTACCGCTAGTGAGGCAAGTCCTTCGTGGGCGACGGCCGTGGTGGGATAGACAAGGTTGCTTCTTCGTGGACCCTTCGTGGGTGGAGCCCTCCGTGGACTTGCGCAACTGTTACCCTTCGTGGGTTGAAGTCTCCATCAACGTGGATGTACGATAGCACCACCTATCGGATCCACGCCAAAAACATCCGTGTCTCCAATTGCATTTGAATCCTCCAAACCCTTCCCTTTACTTTCTTGCAAGTTGCATGCTTTAATTTTCGCTGCCTATATACTCTTTGCGTGCTTGCTTGAATAGTGTGATGATTGCTTGACTTATCCTAAAGTAGCTAAAATCTGCCAAACTCTAAAATTGGGAAAAGGTTAAGTTTTTATTGGTCAAGTAGTCTAATCACCCCCCCTCTAGACATACTTCAAGGTCCTACAAGTGGTATCAGAGCTTTGGTCTCCATTTTCTTTGATTTCCATAGCTTTTGGTGGTCATAGCCTTGGTTTCACAACCTAGGAGAGTATGGCGTCTAGCGAGGGAAATTATAACTGTAGAGGTCCTTACTTTGATGGTACTAATTTTGCTAGTTGGAAGCATAAGATGAAAATGCATATTCTTGGACATAACCCCGCCTTTGGGCAATTATTTGTATTGGCTTGCAAGGTGAATTCTTTGATGGGAGAGAACCAAACCGTGAAGCGAATGTGGAAGAATTGAAGATGCTACAATACAACGCTCAAGCTTGCGATATCATCTTCAACGGATTGTGCCCCGAAGAATTCAACAAAATCAGCCATCTTGAGAATGCAAAGGAAATTTGGGATACTTTGATTGATATGCATGAAGGTACCGAATCCGTCAAGGAATCCAAGTTGGATGTGCTCCAAAGTCAGCTTGACAAGTTCAAAATGAAGGATGGTGAAGGTGTCGCTGAAATGTACTCTAGGCTTGCACTTATCACAAATGAGATTGTCGGCTTAGGGAGTGAAGAGATGACCGACAAATTCATCATCAAGAAGATCCTAAGAGAATTGGATGGAAAGTATGATACCGCGTGCACATTGATTCAAATGATGCCAAACTACAAAGATCTCAAGCCAACGGAAGTCATTGGAAGAATTGTTGCTCATGAGATGTCACTCAAGAATAAGGAGGAACTTCACAACAAGTCAAGTGGTGCTTACAAAGCCTCAAGTGAAGCCCCCACATCATCAAGTGAGAAACAAACCTTCAATGAAGAATTGAGCTTAATAGTGAAGAACTTCAACAAATTCTACAAGAGTAGAAGCAAATAAAGAAGCTCCAAGTCAAGGTCTTACAATGACAAAAGATCTTCTAGTCGAGAGAGCAATTGCTACAATTGTGGGATACCCGGACACTATTCCAATGATTGTACAGCACCCTACAAAAGAAGAGAAGATTCTCCAAGAAGAAGAAGCAAAAGAGAAGAATCACCACCAAGAGAGAGGAGGAGTAGAGATGATCATTATGAACGAAGACCCTCACGAAGAAGCAAGGATTCGGAAAGGAAGGACAAGTCATCAAAGAGCTACACAAAACGAAGACATCAAGCTCATGTTGGTGAATGGGTATCCGGCTCCGACTCAGACAATCACTCCGAGAGAAGCTATCACTCTGACTCCAAATATACTCAAGATGAAGGTGTTGCCGGTCTAGCACTTGTGTCAACCAACTCCTATGACATATTTGATTCACCAAATGAAGGAATTGGAAGATGCTTCATGGCCAAAGGTCCAAAGGTAACACATCCTGAGTATGTTGATTTCAATAGTGATGAAGATGACTTGCTTGTGGATGATGATTTACTTTTTGACAACTCTAGTGATGAATACTATGATGAAACGTCAATTAATCATGCTAATAAAGATAAAATGAATGACAATGATAAGGAGAAGATTGAGCTCCTAACTAAAGAACTAAACACTCTTAAGTTAGCTCATGAAACTATCTTCAAAGATCTTCGAGAACTTTTAAGGGCTCATGAGAAGTTACGCTTTGAAAAGCTCAATCTTGAGCAAGAGCATGAGTTCTTAAAAGCAATCAATGATGATCTCCGCAAGAAAAGTTCTTCTTACATTGCGAAGCATTTACTCTTATCTACTTACACGCCTCAAGTCAAGTCTAGTAACAAGTACAAGAAAGATACTTCCTCTAGTAGTAACAATAATAATGTAAAATCCAATATTGTTGCTTCTAGTAGTTCTCTTGATTCCACTAATGATTCTCTTAGCCAAGTTACACTTGAGCAAGAAAATTGCTTATTGAAGGGAATTATAGAGAAAGGTGTTTACAAGAGCCTTGCCGGGAGTAAGCAATTCGAGGAAATTGTACGCAAGCAAGGAAGGCACCGGAAGAATCAAGGTGTTGGTTTTGAACGAAAGTTCAATGCCAATGGAGTTGAGTGGGAAGAAGATCAATACCCTAAGACGAAGTTTGTTCCTCAACAAGAGAAGTATGATCCTACTTCCTTCAAGGGAACACAAGCTCAAGATGATCTTCCACCACAAGACCACAAGAACAAAGGCAAGGACAAGCTTCAAGAAGAGATTGATGCATTTGAAGAAGCACCTAAAGCCTCGTTCAAGTGGGTTCCCAAGACTACGTCAAGTTCTACTTCATCAAGTACAACTACAACTCCAAGGATTCCCATCAAGATGATGTGGATCCCGAAGAAGAAGAACTAGAGAGTTCTTGAGGGTGACTCTGCCAACATTCTTCACTCATATCATTATGGCAAGAAAAAGTGCAATCAACTTCCACATCTTGCACTAGTTCAAGAAGTCACAAACCCTCATGTTGGTAAGGCAAGGGACAAGGTAACCTAATGATTTCATGTACATCATCTTGTGTGTGGTTCACTCTATGTCTATGGATATCCTTGTTTGTTCCTTGTGGGACTAACCCTTGTAGGTAAGTTGAAAGTGCAACTCACTCCAAAGGATTGCTCCAAATGATCTACATCAACATTGAGCATCCACATCTTCAACACCTACATGAAGTCATCATCGACAAAACCCAAGGTTAGTTCATCCCTCTAAGGGGGGATCTCACATCTAGGGGGAGCTTAACTCTAAGAATTGAGTCAAAGCAACTCTAATGATGTGAACACATCAATGCATTATGTAAAAGTGGTAACCCCACTTGAGCTTAAACGATGAGTATGACCTATGATCAAATGTTCTCATTTGACTCTTAAGTCAATATACTCATATATAGATCACCTAGTCATCGCCAATTGTTGATGCTAGAATTGGTTGTGCATGCTTTGCCACATATTTCATTTGCCATTTTATTACGTGAGCATGTTGGTGCATATTTTACTCATTCAAGGACATCCACTTGTTGTTTTGATTGTTTGGATTCTTTTCTTTTTGCTAAGTGGATGGATAAGAATGCCTAAGAACCTTCTTTAGCTATCTATGCTTTTCTCATCTCAAACTCTGTTCATGCTACATCACAAAATTTGATCAAGTCAGATTCGAACCACTCTATGTGAGGAGCACTCGGAGTCCCCGATTCGTCATAGACTTAAACTTCCAAAACCTCTTTATGACTCTCAGTCTGACCGATTCCTCCATTTTGGTCCTACCGAGATCATTAAGTTGATCTGAGTTTTCAATCTCGGTGCAACCGATTTGAACTTTTCGGTCACACCGATTTTCTGTAACTGTACACAGTTATGCATCTCGGTGCCACCGAGTTGTTCCACTCGGTCACACCGATAGGGTCGGGCTATATATAGTCACGGGCAAAATTTTGGAAATTTCTCCGAAACCCCTTCGCCCGCGCAATAGCTCGCTCTACCATTGAAGGTCTCCGGATCGTCTCCTCGTCGCCAGCAGCCTTGTGTCGCTGGTCTCCGCCGCCGTCAACGGATTTCGCCCCCGCCGTTGCCACCGTAGCGAGTCCACCGCCAAGCTAGGGTATGGACTCAATCTTTGTGCTATCCTCGTCTGATTCCTAGCACATTGTATTCTTATTGAATCTTGCCACAATTGAGACACTTCTATCCAGCCAAAGTAGTCCGTAGAGTAGATGAGATTCAAATTTTTAGGGTTAGGTTTCTGCCGAAACCATCTCGGACCCACCGATTTGAAAAACTCGGTCTCACCGATTTGGCTTCTGCCATTGCACTAGTGACTCTCGGTCTGACCGAGAATTACTAATCGGTGCGACCGATTTTAGAATTTTGTGAAACCCTAGCAGTCTCGGTGCCACCGAACTGTGACTCGGTCCAACCGAGATCATCAGTTTAGGTTCCAAAACTGCTTCAGTATCACCGAATTTGAAAATCGGTTGATCCAAAATGCCTTCTGTGGAAAACTAAAACTGAATTTTTGAATCATTCTTTTGCAAAATCTCTGCATTTTGTGATGCTCATCCACTCTATCTCATCTATAACTCTTCACAGGGTCAGCAGTCAGTGTTAGCAGCATGTCAGACCAGAGTGACAGCCATAACAGGTCAGAAGAGCAGATTGACATAAGCAAGGGCACTAGTCCCTCAAGCTCTACAAATGAAGGGAGCAGAAGCACTCCTAGCAACCTTCCTAAGGCTGCTACCAGGCAAAGGAGGAAGAGAACTTCAGACTTAGAGGATGAGGACTATAAATCTGAAGAAGATGAGGCTACTTCCAAGAAAGTGGTGCTCAAGAAGGAATATGGCTCTGCACATAGCACAAAGCCTGGTCTGAAAAATAAAGCTCCTGCCAAGAGGACACCAATGCCCAAGGCCAGAAAGTCCACTCAAGTGCCAGCACAGACAGAACCCAAAGAGGCACCTGAGAAGAAAGTCACTTCTTCCAAACCCAAGAAAGTTCCCACTGGAGAGACAATGAAGTTTACCCTTGAATCAGAGGATGAAGGTGCTCAGGACAAGAAGAAGAAGAGGGCAAGAACCACAACTGCCCAGGTTCTTGGAAAGCCCTCAATGAGAAGAGATTCTAAAGAAGAGGAAGAGGTTGCTGCACCAGCACCTAAGGCACCAAAGCTTATGGGTGATGCTATAAGGTCAGGGGCTACAACATCTAAGCCCAAGGAAGCACCCAAAGCTGGCTCCAAGGCCAAGCAAGTACCAAAGAGGGATACTAGGAGTATTCCAGCTACTGAGAAGAACAAGGCCCCAGTGCCAAATGTTGCTGAAGAAGAAGATGAAGAAGGACAGGTTCTAAGGAAGCTCAAGCCCAAGATACCAGACCATAATGATGCCCATCCTGTGGCTGAGGACATGAGGATCAGGAAGGATTCAGGGCTGAGGCTGTGGAGGTTGGAAGATCCATATGCATCAAGAAGAAGAACTGTTGTTGACTACAGGTTCCATACAAAGGAATAGCAGGACTTCTATGAGACAATTCTGTTGGATAAGAAGCCCATAGTTTGTGACATGAGGTGGGTCGACTGGACCTACATCAAGGACAATGAAGAGCACTATCCTGGAGTGCAAGACAGCTTTGTTGCTTGTGGAGTTGCTGATTTTGTTGGACAAAAGTTCACCCACTGGAATGATGAACTTATCATGCAATTCTACTCCACAACACACTTTTACCCAGATGGAAGAATTGTTTGGATGTCAGAAGGTACAAGGTACCAATCCACTGTTGAAGAATGGGCAAGTCTGATAAATGCCCCAAAGGAAAATGAGGATGACCTGGATATCTATGCAAAGAAGAAGATGGATCACAATTCCATGGCTCACATGTACAAGGAGATCCCAGACAACGTAGTTAAGACACACAAGTTTGGATCAGTCCATTTTCTGCTGTCAGGGCTGCCAACTATCAATTGGATTCTGAGGCACACTCTGTTGCCCAAGTCTGGTGACCATAACATGATCAGAGGGCATGCCATCAACATGTTGCATGTGTTTGATGTGCCACAAAAGTTTAAAGTCATGAGCCTGATGATTGAAACCATTAAAAGGACTGCAACAGATCAGAAGAGGAGCTGTGGATATGCACCTCAGATTCAGGAATTGATCAACTCAAAGATGGGCACAGGGAAATATCAATTGGATAAGGAACATTTTCCACTTTATCCAGACTTTGAGGACAATGAGGTTGTTATGAATGAGAATGATCCATCATCAGTTCAAGCTCAAGAGAAGAAGGAGAAGGCAAAGAAGGAGAAGGCTGCCAGGATGCCAACTCAAGAGGAGGCATCTGAATATTTCTTGAAGAACAAGCAGGAGCAGCTTGGTTACTTGATAGCATCTACAATGAGGATTGAGAAGGGACTGACCACCCTCACTCAGAATCAGGAGAGCTTGGAGAGAATCATGGAACTCAAATTCCATGACCTTGATGTCAAAGTAACTGAGATAGAGTCAGTTGTGGAGCAGCTGCAGGATGATATGCAGGAGAGGCAGGGCAAGACTACCACAAATGTGTTTGCCAGAGTGCCCAGAGCCCACAGGTCAGTTGCAGTGCCTGTGACAGACACCAGAGCAACAACATCTGCACCAGCTACAGCCCCTTCAGCTCCAGTGCAACCAGCTCCAGCATCCACTCAAGCACCCTCTACTTCAACTGAAGCCTTCGTTCTTGGAGTTATCCGGACACCACCACCTGAAGATCAAGCCTGGGAGTCGATCTAGCACTATGCATTTTTTATGAACTTTTTGGTAACTTGTTGCCAAAGGGGGAGAAAAATGTATAGTTCATAGGCTTCGAGAGAGAGTGTGTTGCTTTTGTTCTCTCTTGCTTTATTTGGTGGTTTAAACTTGTTTGCTTTTGATCGTTTGAGATACTCTGCTTGTGAGACATTGATGATTATGCGTTTGATCATAAGCTACACTTATGCATGTTTGATGATATTATCTTATCTATCTTATGTGATCATTCACTTTGCTTGGTGATGAGTGCATGTATTCAATGTTTATTATTTTGAGCGCTCCACCAAGATGTATGTGACATGGAAGAGTAACCCATGAGCCTAATTCATTGTGCATTTGCAGTCCAAAGCAAATCTTAAACTATGCACAAATTTAGGGGGAGCTCTTGCTTATCACATACTTCTCAAAGCGACGATGTTATTCAATCTTATTATCATTTGTCGAAGCTTTGATCTATATGTTGTCATCAATTACCAAAAAGGGGGAGATTGAAAGTGCAACTATCCCTAGGTGGTTTTGGTAATTCATAACAACATATAGCTCATTGAGCTAATGCTATTCCAAGACTATTATTTCAGGAAATCTCAATGAATGGCATGGCATGGATGATGAAAGTGGATCCCTCAAAATACTAAGGACAAAGGATTGGCTCAAGCTCAAAAACTCAAGACTCTTCATTTTATATTTTAGTGATCCAAGATCACATTGAGTCTATAGGAAAAGCCAATACTATCAAGGAGGGATGAGGTGTTTCTTAATGAGCCTCTTGCTTCATGTGCTTAGTGACATGCTCCAAAACCCTCAACTACTTTCCCACATCCACAAATGACCTAAACCCAAAGCCAAAATCGGTCACACCGATTCTTCCTATCCGGCGCCACTGATTCCAAAAGTCATAGCCACTGCCACAAACCCTAAGCAAATCGGTCTTACCGATAGGGATCTCGGTCTCACCGAGATGGGATTATAATCTCTCTATTTCCCTTCGTAACATTTCGGTCTAACCGAAGTGAGCGATTGGTCCCATCGAGATTACAATGTAAACTCTCTGTTTCCCTTTTGTAACATTTCGGTCTCACCAAAAAGAGCAAATCGGTCCCACCAAGTTTACCTAACCAACTCTCTGGAAAGCTTATTACCAAATCGGTCTCACCGAGTTTGTGTAATCGGTCTTACCGAGATTATGTTATGCCCTAACCCTAACCAAATCGGTCTCACCGAGATGCATGCCATTCCCACCGAAAATCACTAACGGTCACTAGGTTTACTAAATCGGTCCGACCGAGTCTGCTGAATCGGTCCCACCGAGTTTGGTAAATTGTGTGTAACGGTTAGATTTTGTGTGGAGGCTATATATACCCCTCCACCTCCTCTTCATTCATGGAGAGAGCCATCAGAACAAACCTACACTTCCAACTTGCCATTTCTGAGAGAGAACCACCTACTCATGTGTTGAGGCTAAGATATTCCATTCCTACCATATGAATCTTGATCTCTAGCCTTCCCCAAGTTGCTTTCCACTCAAATCTTCTTTCCGCCAGATCCAAAACCTATGAGAGAGAGTTGAGTGTTGGGGAGACTATCATTTGAAGCACAAGAGCAAGGAGTTCATCATCAACGCACCATTTGTTACTTCTTGGAGAGTGGTGTCTCCTAGATTGGCTAGGTGTCACTTGGGAGCCTCCGACAAGATTGTGGAGTTGAACCAAGGAGTTTGTAAGGGCAAGGAGATCGCCTACTTCGTGAAGATCTACCGCTAGTGAGGCAAGTCCTTCATGGGCGATGGCCATGGTGGGATAGACAAGGTTGCTTCTTCGTGGACCCTTCGTGGGTGGAGCCCTCCGTGAACTTGCGCAACCGTTACCCTTCGTGGGTTGAAGTCTCCATCAACGTGGATGTACGATAGCAGCACCTATCGGAACCATGACAAAAACATCCGTGTCTCCAATTGCGTTTGAATCCTACAAACCCTTCCCTTTACTTTCTTGCAAGTTGCATGCTTTAATTTCCGCTGCCTATATACTCTTTGCATGCTTGCTTGAATAGTGTGATGATTGCTTGACTTATCCTAAAGTAGCTAAAATCTGCCAAACTCTAAAATTGGGAAAAGGTTAAGTTTTTATTGGTCAAGTAGTCTAATCACCCCCCCCCCTCTAGACATACTTCAATGTCCTACAGTTAGAATGAGTCCCATCACAGTTCCGCAGCCGCGCGCCTTTTTCGCCCGCATCATGGCATGCATGTCGGCCCTGCGCATCTTGAGAGTGACGTTGAGGGCTCTTGCCATGGCGACGCCCGGGGTCCTCAACATCGCGGCGCTGTTCATCGTGCATGAGCTGGAAGGACCGCGGCGCGTGCGCTGGCTGGGTCATCTTTCTGCCCTTGGAGGTCCCCGCGCCACCCGTAGGTAGCGCGGCTCCGCCCTTGGGGGCGTGCGGACCGTCATCGCCGTTGCGAACGACGCCGCTCGCCTGGCTTCTCGTATCAGGGTGGCGTGGATGATCTCCTCCGCCACCGGCATCTTCCACGTCGCTTGTCCGTGCTGGCACGGGCGGGGTGGCTCCAGACGATTCGACCGCTGCGATCGTCTTCTTCTTCGGATCCATGGTGATGAAGAAACTGATGCATCAACTGCTAGACCAGATTCTAACAACAACTGTCCCCTATCTGGCGCGCCAAAGATGTCAGGGAAAACGAACACCTATGGGATCAGGGGCGATACCTTCTATGTTTGGCAGGGCGAGGAGCTACACGAAGAGCGGGTCTAGCAGTCAGCGCGAGGGGATTTTTACCCAGGTTCGGGTCGCATTAGTGCTTAAAACCCTAGTCCTACTTGTGTCTTTATTCTGTGTTCTTGAGCTCTTGAACTAGCTGCGATGCATGCCCAGTCCAAAAGTCTGAATCCTCTCTCTGTATGCCTCGGGCCTCCTTTTATATGTCTAAGGGGTTGCCACGGCAGCACACAGGAGGTGGAAAGTAAGTTACAGTGCATGAGCTTATCGCTCGGTACCGTAGGACAAACGCATTTAATGCGCTGCCTACGTGCCCTCTTACTTTACCGAGGACGACAACAGAAGCCACCTTGTCCGTTGCCGCCCTTCCTTGCCTTGACACGCGTCCATGGAGATGAGGCATGCAGTGCCACGCTAGCTAGCTAGCTGCTATGTTGGCGCAGCGGTAAAGCCTCCAAGAAGATTTGCATGCCGCCACGCAGGCGTCTTCCTAGTTGGCAAGCTAGTCACCGCACGGGAGTGGTGGAGAGGTGGCAAAAACCTTGATGGGCGTGGGCCTGGCCACGGTCCTGCAATCGTCCCCGGCAATCGCGATCGTCCTCGGCAAAGGCCTTGCCGGGGATCTTTGTCTTCTGGTCCCACGTGGACCCGCAGGTCATCAATCTTCACAAAGATCTACATGCCACTTTGCATGCGCCCCCTTAGGCTTGGCCTTGACGCTATCGATGGCACCAAAACTCTAGGTCTCAAGGGTGATGGCATTGCTGGTGCTTCGCAGGTCTCCCCGGCAAGGAGCTTGCCGGGGCTATGCAAGCTGCCCCGGCAAGGGTGTTGTCGAGGGAGGTCCAGCTCATCTTCTGTTCCTTGTTCACTGTCTTGAGTGTCTGTCTTAGTGGTCTCGCATTTTGTCTTCTACTGCCCTGCCAGGCCCTACCGCAGGTGTGGCTACGACTGCTCGTGCGCAAGTAAGGGGTACAAAAAGAGCCCATACTTTTGTACACCAACAGTAAGCTGGGGCGACGGCTTAATGGCATGATTCTCTAGGAGACCCAGCACCGAACAGGTCGATGCCGGTTAAGCCGTTGGCCATGAAGGCCCTGAGTTTTGAAAAAGAGGATGCGTACTTGGCCCGTTCCTTCATGTTGAGCCGCGGTGGGAGTGGATGAGTGTTGCTAAGCCAGTGGTCACGGTAACCCGGCAGAGGATTCTCACCTGCTGGAGAAGTGTCTTGGCAATAGAACCAAGTTTGGTTCTAGTCCTTGGGATGAATGGGCGGCTTGGTGTAGGGGAAGCTAGCTTCTTTCCTCTTCTGAATGGAAACTCCACCGACTTCCAAACTAGGCCCGTCAGTAAACTCTGTCTGACGGTTTAAATAATAAAACTCTCTAAACAGTTCAACCGTGGGATCCTCTTGGAGATAATCTTCATAGACTACGTGGAAGTTGTAGATGTTGGACACGGAGTTGGGCCCAATGTCTTGAGGATGAAGTTGGAAAAGGTGAAGTGCGTCTCGGAAGAATTTTGAGCTGGGCAGGCTAAACTCCCGGATCATGTGATCAGTGAAAACAATCACTTCTCCGTCCTTGGGCCCGGGTGGATGTCCTCTTTCTTGGCTAAGGTGCCAGTCGCAACAAAGTTGTTCAGATCTTCCTCGGTGACCCGGCATGAGACCCAGTTGCAAGTAGTGAATGTCTTAGTCATTTTTTGATCTAGAAATAAGAGTATGCCGGTTTAAGATTATGTGGTTAAGCCGGTCGTTGGTTTAAAGGTAAACAATGATGAAACATGCATACAAATGTGTTAAGCCGGAGGATAGCATTGGAGTTATAAAGGTAAAATTATTGGTGGCTTAAGAGGGGACTAATGGTACCTAGCGGGTTACAGTTTTATGAGTTAAGCCGCCCACACAATTATCGATTTTCAGGTCTGTGAATGGAAAAATTGCTAAGTATTGGACAAACAGCTTTCACACTGATGCTATAGTTTTGGATCTACGGCAGTTCAAGTAATGGAAAATTTTCTAAACCTAAGTTGCTGCAGTTGATCAGTTCATATGTCCAGATTGGATCTCTCACGCAGAGGAGGTGTTCAAGTATAAAAAATGAGTACTACAACTAATGCCACACAGGAGGAGCACTAAGTTTGGATCAAAACCGCAAAGGACAGGGATGAACTAAGAGGAATGGAGATGAACTTCGAAGAACTCGAGAAAACCCTAATGGGATCTATAGTGAGGAAAGGAGAAAAACTTACCGGAGTTGTTGAACGGCGAAGACGCGCGGGCAGACTCTGGTCAGTTCAGGTTTATGCAGTGGCCGTGGTTGAGGTAGTGGTGAAGGTCGACGCCAGTGGCGGAGCACGGGCGTTGAGGTCTCGTGAGGAAGAATATGAAGACGAGGAGGCAAGGGGGGAAACTGAAAGGGACCCCTGGCCCTATTTATAAGGTAGAAGGATAAGTGGCATGTGCGGGAATCGAGGAGGCTGAAAAATGGATAAGTGACAGCACAGATGCCTTGATTTTCGGTGATTCATTAAAAGTGAAGGCATTTTAAGATTTGGGCCTCGTGTGATATTAATGTGAGGTGACGTCACGGCGGGTTACCACAATTTTAGTAGATGACGTCATGGAGGGTTACAAGATCCCGCAAGGACAGATGAGGAAGGATTTTTTCTAAGTGTTGAAGATTGATATGAACAAGTTCACATCAACCTGGGGCCTAATGTTGGGGATATAACTATTGGGTATGACCCGCCCAGGAGAGGTCGGGTGATACCACTGGCGGTTCATAATGAGAAGGCCCATGAAGGTGTTGAAGATGGCGGTTCATGAAGCAATCTTACTGAAGGCCCAAGACCCAAAGGCGACTTGAGGCCATGGGCGTAAACTGCCATATGTTAACTTGTATGTTAAGGAAAGTGTAAATTCTGTCACCAAGCTGGACACGTTGTGTATGAGCCAGCCGAGACTCTGTAAGCCCTCGGGCATCAGCCTGTGTATATAAAGGGGTGACCTGGCGGCTGTTTAGGGTGAGAAAGAAGAGATCGAGAACTAGGTCAAGCGTATTCGCTCCCTGGTAATCGTAGCCCAAGCAATACAACCCTAAACTGGAGTAGGCCTTTACCTCCACCGCGAGGGGCCGAACCAGTATAAACTCTCTGTGTCCCTTGTCCCGTTTAACCCCTTCAAGCTAACTACGTTGTGATGGCTCCACACCTAAGTCCTTATGCTAGGGCATCTGCCGTGACAATTCCACGACAACTGTCGTTAGTTTGCAGTTTCCTGCAGTGCATTATTTTGATTTATTCATCGTAAAGTGCTTGCTAGTGAGAGAGAAGGTGGGTTCACTTAGCACCTAGGATTTTGCTGTTTTGCTTCGCGCACTTTATGGCGACAATACTTTTAGATTGGGAGCTATTGTGGCACGTCGCCTTCACCTTAACAAATTCAAGGGTAAAATACATGGGAGCATTTACGCTACTCGTTTGGCGACTCACTTCAATGTGCAGATACGCCAGCATGATCACCCCTTGCCCAAGGTTTACCTAGACAAAGCATCTATGAAGGACCATCAATTTCTTACTGTCGATCACCCTGATATTGACTTGCCTTATAACTTAGTTTTCAGTGTGGAAACTCGTGATGTTATCCCCTTGCATGCACCTGCTTTGTTTGATTATGTTGCCAGGAATGGATACAAAGTTATGCCTGAGGACATTGTCGCTTACCGGAACAACCTGGTGGCGGCACAGGCGGAACCTCAGTAGTGGGACCCTATGGTGCCTGCTCCCCAGCACTGCAACATTGGACCTCATGGCTTCTACGACTGGTGATTACCAAGTTAGGCCAAAAGCCTAAGCTTGGGGGAGTACGTATTCCCACCAAAATTACATTCATGTTCACACATTTCATTCCAGTTGTCGATGTCCATACTTTTTCATTGTATCATCCATGCTTAATTTATTTTTCTTGCCTTCTTCTTGTGTGTTTGAAAAACTTTAAGAAAATTCCAAAAATAGGTTTCTTGCTTATTTTTGTTTTTTCTTCCTAGTTTAAATTGTTGTAGTACTAAAAAGAAAACCCAAAAAGATTTCCTTGTTCTTCTTTTACTTGTTGGGAGCTTTCCCGTCTAAATAGTTTTCTCGTTTTTGCTTTTCCCTTTTTGATCATTTACTTGCTTTCAAAAAACCAAAAACTCCAAAAATATTTCAGTATGTTTCTTTGAATTTCTTTTTCTTTTATCGAGTTATACCGAGGAGAAGACCACGATGAAAATGTTGAGTGGCTCTCATTTGCATTATGTTGATCTAACAAAGAGCCCATATTACCTTGTCTTCTCCTCTTGAATAAAATGCTTGCAGATTCTAGCTTAGTCCACGGCACTCTTGCACTATTATTATTTCAAATCATTCGGTCGTGCAAGTGAAAGGCAATAATGACGATATTAGATGAACTAGCTGTGGCAGAGGGAAACAGGTATGAACTCAACTTCTTCTGTTTTTGTAAATATGTTTAACCTAGTATCCATGATTCAGCCTATTATGATCAAACATGTTTGCAATGACAATCAGAGATTATAGTTTCTCATGCCATGCTTAAGTAGCTAGGAGTGGATAATGATTTATCTTGGATGTCAACATTGTGTTAAAATGATTGTGACGTAGTATGATGATATGGTATCCTCCTCTGAATGTTCGAGTGGCTTGACTTGGCACATGTTCATGCATGTGGTTGAATCAAAACCAACATAGCTGAAAGTGCAATCATACCCTTAATCATATTTTGATGTTGATGACAACATGCATATATGGGACTAATCATGTTTATCAAGTATATCTCAGGATTATGTCTCAAAGGCCGTGTGTGGATCATGACTAAGGACAAATGCATATAACTCAAGATCGGAGATACAAGACATTAGCCCTGGGTTTGTTTACGGTTTGTTCTTGAGTATAGGGATCCCGCACTATTAAGAGTGGATCGTTGGATCTAGTGAAAGATTTGCCCAAACCCACCAACTCCAACTTTTCTCTCCGGACGTCTGGTACTCTACGGACGTCCGATCCCTCTCAGCTGTCCGGATGTCCGGCTCTCTACAGTCGTCTGGTGTTTATTTTACACAACAATATTCACGGATTTCCGAGCCTCTCCGAACGTCCGGTCTCCGGACGACCGGCACTTCTCGGACGTCCGGTGTTTCTTCCATAGAACAATATTTACGGATTTTCGAGCCTCACCGGACGTCCGGTCCCCGGAAGACCGGCACGTCTCGGACGTCCCGTTGTTGTGTGCTGGTTCGTGGCTTATGAATTCTCAGCAGCCGGACGACCAATGGTTGTCAGACGTTTGGACATATTTGTGCCACCGGACTTCCGGTGTTGTCCGGACGTCCGACCTCTTCAGTGCACTTAAGTGGCTCAATCGGTTAATTTTCAAGACCCACTATATATAGGCTTCTCCCTTCCACGGGATGAGGTTGACCATTCACTTTGAGCTTGCCAAGAACACTTTTCACTCTCTCTCTCTCTCTCTCTCTCTCTCTCTCTCTCTCTCTCTCTCTCAATCCTCTACACCAAATCCTAGATCCCCAAGTGATTTGGGAACATTTGAGAGAAGTTCTCCTATCAAGTGATAGATCCACTTCTTCCCCTTCTTTGCACCAAAGGAATTCGTGATTTGAGCAAGTCTTGAACTTTTCCCCATCGTTCTTATTACTCTTCGAGGTTGGAGACTCCTAGGCTGTAGGAGTCTTTCAAAGAGGAATTGACCTTTGTGATTACCCCCGAAAAAGTTTGTGAGGGTTTGGAGACCACCCCAAGGTCTACCACTAGTGGTTGAGAAACGCCTCCGTGGTGTTGTCTCAAAGGGAGAATAGGGCGAGCCTTCATGGCGTTGGTATGCCTTCGTTGTAACATCCCCCTCTCTAACGATGACGGAGCTTCCCTCCAAGGAAGTGAACATCGACATACATCCTCGCCTCCCGGAGTTGCAGTTATTCCTAACCCTAACTGTCTACTAGTGGTTACTTGTCTCTTAGTACTTACTTATATAATATTGTGCTTGCTTACTTACATACTCATGTTACTTTCTTAGTACTTAGTACTACACTTGTAATTGTTAGGCTCACCTTCATATTCCGCATTATTGCCTAAAATTGCTAAGTAATAATTAAGATTTGTAATTGTACCTATTCACCCCCCCCCCCCCCTCTAGGTCCATCTTGATCCTTTCAATTGGTATCAGAGCCTCGTGCTCTATTCTTGTGGCTTAACCGCCCTAGAGCGAGATGAACCCCGATGGGACTCCCCTTATTGCAGATCCGAAGGATAAAGGTGAGGCTTCTTCTCAAGTCAAGTCCTTTACTTCGGAGGATCTGGAACGGGCCCTTGTAAGCAAAAAGAGGAGCATGATGCTTCTCTTGAGGCCTTGGTCCAAATGTGATTAGCCATGTTGTCCACGGTGCTTGCACCACTTCCGGGTGGTGCGGCTTTGAGGCCAACAGTGCCTGCTCCGTCACTTGGTCAACAACCTCCTAGCAATAATCACTCCATTGTTCCTTGGCTTTATGCAAGACCCCAAGTTGAGAAACCGAAATATAATCCTCAAGGCAAACCTCCTTTACTTGATGCCACTTCTTGTTTTGCCTTGTGGAGAGTTGCTATGCAGAATCATCTTTGATATGGAAACGATGAGATGCTGGAGATCTTGGAGTATGGTTACCATGTGGTTGATCCGAAGAATCCTACACCAAGAGGAATTTATGACAAGAATCTCAATGACACTGCAACCATGTGTATAAGGAGAGGTATGGTTGAAAAGCCAAGGAGACCGTTCATACACATCACAAGTGCCAAGGAACTATGGGAAAGTATTATAAGATCCAAGACCGGTACCTCCACCCTCCGGAGTGCTCAATATGAAATTGCCAAGGGGCAATTGCAAAACTTTTGTATGGAGAAAGGTGAAACTCCCAATCAACTCCTTGAGCGTCTCATGACTCTCACCGCTGACATTGAGTCGTGTGAGTGTGACAAGACACAAGATGGATTCAACATGACTAAGCGATTCCTTGTGGATAAGTTGCTTCATGCTCTTGCCCCATATCACCATCAAATGATGTGGGACATAAGACAACACCATGCCTTCAAGGAAATGACTATAGATGACATCATATCCACCTCCAACTATTTGAAGAGTCAAAGGAAAATGCCACAAAACATCTTGCCATGCATGGTACTCCAACATCAAAGATCAATCTTGCATTGAAGGCCAAGCATGTATGTGAAGATGAGCAAAGTGAAGAAGAAGATGGTGATGATGATGAAGATGAAGATGGTGATGAGATTGAATCCAATGAGGGCCCTTCATATGAATACATGGCTCTCTTTGTCAAGAAGTTTAGCGCGGGAAAATTCAAGAGAAGATTTCAAAAGAAGAAAGTAAGAAAATGCTACAACTATGAAGAAACCAACCACTTCTCTAACGAGTGCCCTTATGAGAAGAGAGAGGATAAACCAAGGTTTCCCAAGACCTTCCCAAGAATAAGTTGCCAAATCCTTTGATCTCCAAGCTCAAGAAGAGAGATGGGAAAGCAATGGTTGCTCAAGAAGAATCTGATCTGGATGATGTTAGTGGTGTTGCCGGAGTTGCTCAAGACTCTCAAACCACTTTGAGGTTAGTGAACAAGAGTGGTGATGTGATCACCTACAACTACATGAAAGACTATAAGGGCAACGCTCACAAGTGCCTAATGGCAAAGGCCGTGGTAGAAGATGGAGAGGACCAAAGCTCTCCTGACAAGGTCAAGGTAACCCCACGATCAAATCCTCCTCTTTTCACTCCTTCTACTCCTAGGGATGAGTATCTTGATGCGGAGGATAGTTATGAGGATGATGATCTAGATGGTACTATGCTTGCTAAACTTAATAAGTTCATGTGCTCCCTCAAAGGAAAGAAGCTCACTATGTTTCGTATGCTTATGGAGATGGTGAGTAAGCACACCATCACCATTAAGGAACTCGAAACCCTCGTCACCGAGGAAAAGGAAAAATGTGAAATCCTTGAGCGAAAAGTCCAATATGAGGAAGCACGAAATGATGAACTATGCTTAAAAATTGGTGCAAACATTGGTTCATACTAAAGATCTTGCCTCCTTGAAAAAGGCTATTGACTCTTGAGAAGAGTTGATGAATGATAAAAGTAAGCTTGTGAAGTCTCATGCTTCTCTCTCTAAGGATTGTGAGCTTCTATGCGTGTCCCTCAAGACTAAGGAAGAAGAGCTCACCCTTCTTACAAAGAGTTTTGAGACGCTCAAACTTACTTATCTTGAAACTCTAGCCAAGGATTACTCTTCTCCTATTATCAATGTTGATTCTTGTACTACTAACTCTAGTAGTGATCTAGCATCTATTCTTGAGGAAAATCTCTTCCTCAAGGCTCAAATCGAGAAAGGTCTCATGACATGTGCTCAAGGGCAAAAGAACCTTCATGAGGTATTGATCCAACACAATGAGGTGTTTGCCAAAGAGGGACTCGGGTTTGACCCAAGCACAAGTAAGAAGAAGACGTCCTCTCAAAAGTGCACAACCCCTCTAAAGGAAACATTTGTACGAGAAGGGCACAAGGAGAAAGGTAAGGTTGTTAGTGGGAAGGACACAAGGGGCATGCCCACTCTCAACAAGCCAAAAGAGTTCATGCCTCCATCCTATGTGCTTCGTAAGACTAAGAATGGAGAATTTTATGCAAAATTTGTTGGTCCTCGAAATGCATTCTGATTCTATGCTATTTGGGTCCCTAAGACCCTTGTGACTAACTTGAGAGGTCCACAAAATGGGTGCCTCTAACCAAGTCATAATTGTGTGTAGGTTGCCTTCTCTGGTGGAGTAAAATGGGCAATTGATAGTGGATGTACCAATCATATGACCGGAGATAGCAAATTGCTCTACTATTTCATGGAAGCTATTCAACCATTCATGAGCATTGTCTTTGGTGGAGGTTCAAAAGGACAGGTACTCGGGTTGGGCAAGGTGGCTATCACAAATGACATGTCTCTTGCAAATGTCATGCTTGTCCAATCCCTTAAATACCATTTGCTTTCTGTTCGCCAATTGGCTTCTGTTGGTTATGATACATTCTCTGGACTAACGGATGTGAAAGTCCTTAAGAGAGATACTCTCGAAGTGGCCTTTGTTGGAGATTTGGATGGCAACCTTTACACGGTTGATTTCTCGAAAGAGAGCACATTCCATGCAACTTGTCTAATGGCCAAGGCCAACAAGGGGTGGCTATGGCATCGCCGGCTAGCCCATGTCGGCATGAGAAATCTTCAAGATCTCTTAAAGGGGAATCACATCCTTGGACTAACCAATGTCTCTTTTGAAAAAGATCGTGTGTGTAGTGCATGCATAGCCGGGAAGCAACATCAATCAAAGCACCCACCCAAGAATATTGTGTCTACTTCAAGGCCCCTGGAGCTCTTTCATGTGGATCTTTTTGGGCCTCCTTCATGGGATAGTCTTGGTGGGAAAAAGTATGGACTTGTCATTGTTGATGATTACTCAAGATATACATGGGTGTTTTTCCTCAAGTCCAAGGATGAGACGAAGATCACCTTCATTGATTTTGCCAAGCAAGCACAACGCAAGTTTGATAAAGAAATCTTGGCAATAAGAAGTGACAATGGCTCTGAGTTCAAGAACTATACCTTGGAAGAATTCCTTAGTGATGAAGGGATTGAGCATCAATATTCAGCTCCATACACTCCTCACCAAAATGGTGTAGCCGAAAGGAAGAACTGTACACTTGTGGAGATGGCAAGGTCCATGTTGGATGAATACAAGTCACCTCATAGTTATTGGGCCGAAGCTGTCAACACTGCATGCCATGCATCAAACCAACTCTTCCTCCGCACTATATTAGAAACGACTCCATATGAGCTCCTAAATGGTAACAAGCCAAATGTGAAGTACTTTCGTGTATTTGGGTGCAAATGTTTCATCCTCAACAAAAGAGAACGGTTAGGAAAATTTCAATCCAAAACAATTGAGGGCATATTGGTTGGCTATGGATCAAACTCTCACGCCTATAGAGTCTACAACAAATCCAATGGATGTGTTGTAGAAACTTGTGACATGGTGTTTGATGAATTTAATGGCTCCCATGGGGAGAAAGTTGATCTAAGTGATGTAGGTGAAGAATATTCCTCTCAAGATATTTTGACCATGGGTGTTGGTGCACTTCTTCCAATGGAACAAGAACCTCATGATGATGAAGAAGAAGATGGAAGTTTCACACATCATCAAACTACTTCAACACCCATACCACCACAAACTCCTATTGTTCAACCGATGCCCTTAGTCCAAGTACAAGAAGATGATCAAGTTCCTCTTCATGATAATCTTCAAGAACAAGATCATCATCAAAAGAAAGAACAAGAAAGTCCAATCATTGACGATGAACCTCAACAAATGCAATATGAAAAGAAGATCTTCCACCACACATTAATGATCCATATGTTGAGGACGTGGATGATGGACATGAAGTTGAACCTCGAGAAACCCTAACCTCCATCATGCCTCGAGTCGCCCGTCATGTTGATGTTGACAAAATTCTCATCGGCATATTGGAAGGTAGAGTCACTCGTAAACATTTGACAAACTTTTGTGCTCACTTCTCGTTTGTGTCTAGTGTTCAGCCCCTCAAGGTACAAGACGCATTGATGGACAACGATTGGCTCGTTGCTATGCAAGAAGAGTTGAACAGTTTTGAACGCAACCAAGTGTGGTCATTAGTCAAGAGGCCACCTACCAAGCACAACGTCATTGGAATAAAATGGATTTTCAAGAACAAGCAAGATGAGAATGGTGTAATCATCCGTAACAAGGCAAGGTTAGTGGCACAAGGTTACTCACAAGTTGAAGGTTTGGACTTTGGTGAGACCTTTGCCCCCGTTGCCCATCTTGAATCCATTTGCATCTAACTTGCTTATGCCGCTTTCAATGGTTTTACTTTACATCAAATGGATGTGAAGAGTGCTTTCCTTAACAGTCCTCTACAAGAAGAAGTATATGTGTCACAACCACCTAGGTTCGTTGATCCATATCACAAAGACTATGTGTATAAACTTCATAAGGCTTTGTACGGCCCCAAACAAGCACCTCGTGCTTGGTATGATGATTTTAATAAGTTTTTACTCCATGATGGTTTTGTGAGAGGGGTGATCGATCCCACTCTTTTTACTAAGAGGGACAAAGGTGATTTGATCTTATGCCAAATCTATGTAGATGATATCATTTTTGGTTCTCCTAACATTCATTTGTGCAGGAAGTTTGCCGCTTCAATGACCAAGAATTTTGAAATGTCACTCAACGCGGATTTGAAGTTCTTTCTCGGATTTAAAATTCAACAATTTCAAGAAGGAATTTTCTTGTCTCAAGCAAAATACCTCAAGGATATCCTAGAGAAGTTTGGCATGTCTGATGCTAGTCCATGCAAGACACCCATGCCAACCAAAATTGCACTCACTGAAGACACAAACGGTATTCCTTTCGACCCATCTATTTACCGCTCTATGATTGGTTCATTGTTTTATCTTTGTGCATCTAGACCAGACATCATGTTCAGTGTATGCATGTGTGCTAGATTTCAAGCTTCCCCTAGGGAAAGTCATCATAAGGCGGTTAAGCATATTCTTAGATACCTTGTTCACACCCCAAAGTTGGGTTTATGGTACCCCAAGGATGCTAAGTTCGATCTCATTGGGTACACGGATGCAGATTGGGCTGGAGACAAAGTGGATCGTAAGTCCACCTCCGGGGCATGTCAGTTTCTTGGACGCTCCTTGGTAAGTTGGTCCTCGAAGAAACAAAATTGTATTGCCCTCTCTGCCGCAGAAGCTGAATACATTGCAACCGCCAGTTGTGCAACTCAATTACTATGGATGAGGCAAACTTTGAAGGATTACAGTATCACCTATAGACATGTGCCTCTTCTATGTGATAATGAAAGTGCCATCAATATTGCTGAGAACCCCAAAGATCATACCCGCACCAAGCACATTGATATTAGGTATCACTTCTTGAGAGATCATGTGGAAGAGGGTGATATTCACATAGATCATGTTGGCACAGATTTGCAACTTGCGGATATTTTCACAAAACCATTGGATGAAGCAAGGTTTTGTTGACTTAAGCGTGAACTTGGTATCTTGGAGCTTGACAATATTACTTGAAATCTAGTACCCATTCATGCATGAAATTAATGCCTTGTCTTGATGTAGGCATATATTTAGGGGGAGACACTCAACTCAAGAGTACTCTCACCCTACGTAATGCGTAAAAAGAACAACCACTCTCAAAGCTACCATGTTTTTCTAACTATGGTGCTTTCCATGATGGAGTAGTGATTATGCACCCAGAGTTCAAATCTTTGGGAAGTCATGTCAAGTACACTCATACATGGTGGCCTTCGCCACCGCTCTTATCACTAAAACAGATGCTCATTGCTCATATATTATGTCTTTACATCCTGCTATGTGCTACGTCTCCGTCGTATCTATAATTTTTGATTGTTTCATGCCAATATTCTTCAACTTTCATATACTTTTGGCAACTTTTTATACTACTTTTGGGACTAACATATTGATCCAGTGCCCAGTGCCAGTTCCTGTCTGTTGCATGTTTTATGTTTCGCAGAAACCCAATATCAAACGGAATCTAAATGGGATAAAAATGGACGGAGAATTATTTTGTAATATTTGGGATTTTCCGGAGGAAGAATCAACGTGAAACGGTGTCCGGGTTGGCCACGAGACAGGGGGGCGCATCCTCCCCCCTGGGCGCACCCTGGACTCTCGTGGGCCACCCGTAAGGCGGTTGACGCTCTTCTTTTGCCGCAATAAAGCTAATTTTGCGAGAAAAATCTGGGCGAAAGATTCACCCCAATCGGAGTTACGGATCTCCAGATATAAAGGAAACGGTGCGACGGCAGAATCCCAGAACGCAGAAACAGAGAGATAGATCCAATCTCGGAGGGGCTCTCGCCCCTCCGACACCATGGGAGCCAAGGACCAGAGGGGAAACCCTTCTCCCATCTAGGGAGGAGGTCAAGGAAGAATAAGAAGAAGGGGGGCTCTCTCCCCCTTGCTTCCGCTGGCGCCGGAACGCCGCCGGGGGCCATCATCATCACCGCGATCTTCACCAACACCTCCATCATCTTCACCAACATCTCCATAACCTTCCCTCATCTATATTCAGCGGTCCACTCTCCCGCAACCCGTTGTACCCTCTACTTGAACATGGTGCTTTATGGTTCATATTATTTTCCAATGATGTGTTGCCATCTTATGATGTCTGAGTAGATTTTCGTTGTCCTATCGGTGATTGATGAATTGCTATGATTGGTCTGAGTTGCATGTTTTATTATTGGTGTTGTCCTATGGTGCCCTCCGTGTCACGCAAGCATGAGGGATTCCCGCTGTAGGGTGTTGCAATGCGTTCATGATTCGCTTATAGTGGGCTGCGTGAGTGACTGAAACACAAACCCGAGTAAGGGGATTGTTGCATATGGGATAAAGGGACTTGATACTTTAATGCTATGGTTGGGTTTTACCTTAGCATGCACGTATGGTGAACCGCTTTGGATGAAGTTGGAGCACAATTTTATTTATTGATTGTCTTCCTTATGAGTGGCGGTCGGGGACGAGCGATGGTCTTTTCCTACCAATCTATCCCCCTAGGAGCATGCGCGTAGTACTTTGTTTTCAATGGCTTGTATATTTTTGCAATAAGTATATGAGTTCTTTATGACTAATGTTGAGTCCATGGATTATACGCACTCTCACCCTTCCATCGTTGCTAGCCTCTTCGGTACCGTGCATTGCACTTTCTAACCTTGAGAGTTGGTGCAAACTTCGCCGGTACATCCAAACCCCGTGATATGATACACTCTGTCACACATAAGCCTCCTTATATCTTCCTCAAAACAGGCACCATACCTACCTATCATGGCATTTCCATAGCCATTCCGAGATATATTGCCATGCAACTTCCATCATCATCATATACATGACTTGATCATTCATTGTCATATTGCTTTGCATGACCGTAAGATAGCTAGCATGATGTTTTCATGGCTTGTCCGTTTTTTGATGTCATTGCTACGCTAGATCATTGCACATCCCGGTACCCCGCCGGAGGCATTCATATAGTCATATCTTTGTTCTAGATATTGAGTTGTAAGTAAATAAAAGTGTGATGATCATCATTATTAGACCATTGCCCCAGTGAGGAAAGGATGATAGAGACTATGATTCCACCACAAGTCGGGATGAGACTCCGGACTTTATGAAAAATAAAAGATGCCAAAGAAGCCCAAATAAAAAAGAGGCCAAAGAAGCCCACCAAAAAAAGGAAAAAGGAAAATAAAGGAAAATGAAAAATGATGAGAGAAAAAAGAGAGAAGGGGCAATGTTACTATCCTTTTACCACACTTGTGCTTCAAAGTAGCACTATGTTATTCATAGAGAGAGTCTCCTATGCTTTCACTTTCATATACTAGTGGGAATTTTCATTATAGAACTTGGCTTGTATATTCCGATGATGGGCTTCCCCAAATGCCCAAGGTCTTCATGAGCAAGCAAGTTGGATGCATACCCACTTAGTTTTCGGTTTGAGCTTTCATACACTTATAGCTCTAGTGCATCTGTTGCATGGCAATCCCTACTCCCTCACATTGATATCTATTGACGGGCATGTCCATAGCCCGTTGATACGCCTAGTTGATGTGAGACTTTCTCCCTTTTTGTCTTCTCCACATAACCTCCACCATCATATTCTATTCCACCTATAGTGCTATATCCATGGCTCACGCTCATGTATTGGGTGAAAGTTGAAAAAGTTTGAGATTATTAAAGTATGAAACAATTGCTTGGCTTGTCGTCGGGGTTGTGCATGATTAAATACTTTGTGTGATGAAGATAGAGCAACAGCCAGATTATATGATTTTGTAGGGATAACTTTCTTTGGCCATGTTGTTTTGAAAAGACATGATTGCTTTATTGGTACGCTCGAAGTATTATTGTTTTTATGTCAAATGATAGACTATTGCTTTGAATCACTCGTGTCTTAATATTCATGCCATGATTAGACATATGATCAAGATTATGCTAGGTAGCATTCCACATCAAAAATTATCTTTTTTATCATTTACCTACTTGAGGACGAGCAGGAATTAAGCTTGGGGATGCTGATACGTCTCCGTCATATCTATAATTTTTTTATTGTTCCATGCCAATATTCTTCAACTTTCATATACTTTTGGCAACTTTTTATACTATTTTTGGGACTAACATATTGATCCAGTGCCCAGTGCCAGTTCCTGTCTGTTGCATGTTTTATGTTTCGCAGAAACCCAATATCAAACGGAATCCAAACGGGATAAAAACGGACGGAGAATTATTTTGGAATATTTGGGATTTTCTGGAGCAAGAATCAACGCGAAACGGTGTCCGGGGTGGCCACGAGACAGGGGGGCGTGCCCTCCCCCCTGGGCGCGCCCTGGACTCTCGTGGGCCACCCGTTAGGCGGTTGACGCTCTTCTTTTGCCGCAAGAAAGCTAATTTTACGAGAAAAATCTGGGCGAAAGATTCACCCCAATCGGAGTTACGAATCTCCAGATATAAAGGAAACGGTGCCAGGGCAGAATCCCAGAACGCAGAAACAGAGAGATAGATCCAATCTCGGAGGGGCTCTCACCCCTCCCATGTCATGGGAGCCAAGGACCAGAGGGGAAACCCTTCTCCCATCTAGGGAGGAGGTCAAGGAAGAAGAAGAAGAAGGGGGGCTCTCTCCCCCTTGCTTCCGGTGGCGCCGGAACGCCGCCGGGGGCCATCATCATCACCGCGATCTTCACCAACACCTCCATCATCTTCACCAACATCTCCATCACCTTCCCCCATCTATATTCAGCAGTCCACTCTCCCTCAACCCGTTGTACCCTCTACTTGAACATGGCGCTTTATGCTTCATATTATTTTCCAATGATGTGTTGCCATCTTATGATGTCTGAGTAGATTTTCGTTGTCCTATCGGTGATTGATGAATTGCTATGATTGGTTTGAGTTGCATGTTTTATTATTGGTGCTGTCCTATGGTGCCCTCCGTGTCACGCAAGCATGAGGGATTCCCGCTGTAGGTTGTTTCAATGCGTTCATGATTCTCTTATAGTGGGTTGCATGAGTGACTGAAACACAAACCCGAGTAAGAGGATTGTTGCGCATGGGATAAAGGGGACTTGATACTTTAATGCTATGGTTGGGTTTTACCTTAATGAATCTTTAGTAGTTGTGGATTCTTGCTAGAGTTCCAATCATAAGTGCATATGATCCAAGTAGATAAAGTATGTTAGCTTATGCCTCTCCCTCAAATAGAATTGCAATAGTGATTACCGGTCTAGTAACATAGTCAATTGCTTAGGGACAATTCCACAACTCCTACCACCACTTTTCCACACTCGCTATATTTACTTTATTGCATCTTTATCTAAACAGCCCCTACTTTTTATTTACGTGTTCTTTATTATCTTGCGAACCTATCCTATCACACCTACAAAGTACTTCTAGTTTCATACTTGTTCTAGGTAAAGCAAACGTCAAGCGTGCGTAGAGTCGTATCAGTGGCCGATAGGACTTGAGAGAGTATTTGTTCTACCTTTAGCTCCTCGTTGGGTTCGACACTCTTACTTATCTAAAGAGGCTACAACTATCCCGTATACTTGCGGGTTATCACTATGTATTGAACTCATCATCTTCCCATCATTGTCATTAGCACCAACTATGACCCCCTAGTCTCACAAATCCATAAGTGCTTCTGGTCGTCCACTACGTACCGGACGTCTGCTAATTTTTCCCCTGGCCCTGGCACCGGACGTCCGTAGATCTCTGATCGTCCGGACTTTTCCCAGGCATCGGACGTCCGTAGAACTCCGGTCGTACGTAAAAATCTCTCTGTTGTCCTCAGGCCGGTCATCCGGTCTATCCGGTCTTCCGGTAATTCTTTCCCTCCCCAGGCACCGGACGTCCATAGATCTCCAGTCGTCCGAACTTTTCTGAGGCACATATATATAGCGCGGGGTGCGGTTTGGGTTAGTTTACCCTAATCCGTTCGCCCCCTCTCCTCCTTTTCCCCAACGCCGCCGCCCCTGTCTTGTGGCTCCTCACCGTCGTGCCACCCCTACCGACACCACACCGCTCGGGTCACCCCCGTTCCCGGCGTGGCCCATTGCCGGATTCTCTTCGGTCGTCGTCTTCCTCCTAGTTCTTCACTCCGAGATGGCACCTATCTCTTCTTCCCTCATCCATCGATTCATCGATCTATGGTGGTGGGTTCTTGATTTGGGTTTCCCTCCTCTTCTAGGTCAGCATGGTGAATACCAAGCACACTGCTCACAAGGACCCCCCCCCCCCCCATCTGGGTCCTCTCGTCCCTCCCATCGCGGTGATTCCGACGATTCCCAAGAACGGGCTCATCCTAGGAAGCGTGTTCCTCCACCTCGCCGCTCTCCAAGAGAAGAGTTGTCCGAGGGCTCTGACTATGAAGATGAGCTGGCTCTTATGGAGAGAGGAGAGCATGTCCCTGTTTGCACCACTGCTCCCAAGCTCAGGACTCGGTGGCCCACCTTCCAGCCTCCTCCTCCGGTCCAACCTCACAGTGATGCTCGTCATATCTCATTTGAACCTCCTTTACCACAGGGCCGTCATGTTAAGCGGTTCAACATGGTTCCCATTGCTTCCTATCTTAAGTTGCGTCGTGATGTTGATCAATTTACGATTGTTCGTGACTCTGGGGACAATCGTTTTCGCACTAATGTCCAAGCTGACATTTTTACCACTATCATCATTCCTAAGGGTCTTTCTCTACATCTGTGCATTGATTTAGAGCATATTCATACTCATCCGGAGAAATATTCCGGGGCTATTGAGCTCATTGAGTCCTCCAATCTTGTTGCCCCCTTTACATTTCAACATGACTTTAACCAAGCCGCCATTCATCAATTTTATGCCACATTTTTCTTCGGTCCAAATAACAATGTTACTTGGATGACCTCCGACACGAAGCTCTCGGCTTCCTATTCTCAATTTGTTGCTGCCCTTGGTTTTCCCGACACCGGGTTCAAAATTCACAATGATGACCCCGAACATAGACCCAAGGGCACTGATGCATGTGCTGATCTTATCAAACCCATAGCACAACTGACTGATGATGAGAAACTTAATGGTTATAACCAAGTCTCCATTTGGCGTGCTCCTTTCTTCATTATCTATCAATGAGTCATTCGCACCATTTATCCTAAAATGGGTGACAAGGGGTCCTGCAGTAGCTACTGCATCGATTTCATGCATCGCCTCTATGCGTCTCTGAAAGGGAAGATCAATGTGCCTCATTTTCTATGGCATGAGATTCGCCTCGCTTCTTTTCAACACAAGCGGGCCTTTCCTCATGCTCCCTTTCTTCAGGCGTTCATCAAGAGTGTGGCTTCAATTCCTATTGTCCGCACTCATTTGCATGAGCGATGGGTCATTCCCGCACACATGGCCAATAACTATGTTCCCAAGGATTCTTCCTCTTCTGCTCATCCGCGCCGCACTGCTGCTATCCTCCCTCGTTCTTCTCCCTCCGGATCTGCACCCTTTGGCCGCATTGCTCGCTTTCTGGGGAAGGCCCACTCTGCCTTGATGAAGGCTGTTACTTTTAACTGCTCCCAAAATCACAATGTTGTCACGCGCCTTATCACCTCCAAGAATGCTCTGAAGGCTCCTCTGAGAGACTCAGTAGTGTTCGATGTGAGTGATGATGACTGTTTTCCTGATGAGCCCCCTTCTGACTTTGGCTTTCCCTCAGGTCCTGAGTGGTCTGATTTCTTTGACGAGGCCGGTGGCAGTGGTGTTCATGATGATGATGATGATGAGGCAGGGTTCTGATGATGATGATGTTGTTCTGGTTGCTCCTCTTGCCCCCCCCCCCTTGAGTACTTGATGCCAAGGGGGATTAGCACTTCCTTTTAGTACTTTGTAATGTGGTGATATTAGTTTGTTAGTTTTTATTGTACCATGAACTATGTTAACTATGTTATGTATCGTGCCATGTACCATGTTCACTATGTTTTATTGTACCATGTTCACTATGTTTTCTGATGATGATGATGTTGTTCTGGTTGCTCCTCTTGCCCCCCCCCCCCCCCCCTTGAGTACTTGATGCCAAGGGGGATTAGCACTTCCTTTTAGTACTTTGTAATGTGGTGATATTAGTTTGTTAGTTTTTATTGTACCATGAACTATGTTAACTATGTTATGTATCGTGCCATGTACCATGTTCACTATGTTTTATGATCTATGATATGAGTGGTATTATGGGTTCTTGTGTTCTTTGAGTGTTTGGATGAGTTTTGGTTTGGATGCTTCGGTATAAGTCTAAGCGGGAGCTCCTCTCATGCTTATTTTTACTATGCACATGGTTAGGGGGAGCTCCACAACAAACTCCTTCAATATTCAAAGTTTTATTATTATTGACAAGTGCATGTATGTTGTATCAACTAACCAAAAAGGGGGAGATTGAAAGTGAAATCATGACCTTAATCATATTTTGATGTTGATGACAACATGCATATATGGGACCAATCATGTTTATCAAGTATATCTCAGGGTTATGTCTCAAAGGCCGTGTGTGGATCATGACTAGAGACAAATGCATATAACTCATGATCGGAGATACAAGACATTAGCCTTGGCTTTGTTTAAGGTTTGCTCTTGAGTATGGGGATCCCGCACTATTAAGAGGGGATCGTTGGATCTAGTGAAAGATTTTCTCAAACCCACCAACTCCAGTTTTTCTCTCCGGACGTCCGATCCCTCTCATCTGTCCAGACGTCTGGATCTCTATGGTCGTCTGGTGTTTCTCTTACAGAACAATATTCACGGATTTCCGAGCCTCTCCGGACGTCCGGTCTTCGGACGACCGGCACTTCTCGGACATCCGGTGTTTCTTCCACAGAACAATATTTACGGATTTCTGAGCCTCTCCAGATGTCCGGTCTCCGGACGACCGGGACGTCTCGGATATTCGGTTGATGTGTGCTGGTTCGTGGCTTATGAATTCTCAGCGGCCGGACGACCGGTGGCTATCGGACGTCCGGACATATTTGTGCCACCGGACGTCCGGTGTTGTCCGGATGTCTGACCTCTTCAGTGCACTTAAGTGGCTCAAACGGCTACTTTTTCCACACCCACTATATATAGGCTTCTCCCTTCCACGGGATGAGGTTGACCATTCACTTTGAGCTTGCCAAGAACACTTTTCACTCTCTCTCTCTCTCTCTCTCTCTCTCTCTCTCTCTCTCTCTCTCAATCCTCTACACCAAATCCTAGATCCCCAAGTGATTTGGGAACATTTGAGAGAAGTTCTCCAATCAAGTGATAGATCCACTTCTTCCCCTTCTTTGCACCAAAGGAATTCGTGATTTGAGCAAGTCTTGAACTTTTCCCCATCGTTTTTATTACTCTTGGAGGTTGGAGACTCCTAGGCGGTAGGAGTCTTTCAAAGAGGAATCGACCTTTGTGATTACCCCCGAAAAAGTTTGTGAGAGTTTGTTGACCACCCCAAGGTCTACCACTAGTGGTTGAGAAATGCCTCCGTGGAGTTGTCTCAAAGGGAGAATAGGGTGAGCCTTCGTGGCGTTGGTGTGCCTTCGTGGTAATATCCACCTCTCTAACGGTGCCGTAGCTTGCCTCCAAGGAAGTGAACATCGGCATACATCCTCGTCTCTCGGAGTTGCGGTTATTCCTAACCCTAACCGTCTAGTTGTGGTCACTTGTCTCTTAGCACTTACTTATATCATATTGTGCTTGCTTACTTACATACTCATGTTACTTGCTTAGTACTTAGTACTACACTTGCAATTATTAGGCTCACCTTCATATTCCGCATTATTGCCTAAAATTGCTAAGTAATAATTAAAATTTGTAATTGTACCTATTCACCCCCCCCCCTCTAGGTCCATCTCGATCCTTTCAATAGCCTCTATGATATTTATGTTCATGGTGTTCGTATCCTACTCATGCTAGTATCCAATGTTACATATGCATAATGCATGTTCATGACCGTTTTAGCTCTCTAGCTGGCCGCTTCTCAACCTAATTGATTGTCTTCGCTTGTACTAAGCGGGAGTACTACTTGTGCATCAAAATCCTGAAACCCAAGCTATTCCAGATGAGTCCACCATACCTACCTATATGCGGTATTACCCTGCCGTCCTAAGTAAATTTGCATGTGCCATCTCTAAAATCCTTTTTGTGTGCCTGGATTGTTCATAGAGTGACAGGAGGTAGTCAGTATCTTCCATGCTAAGCGGGTTATTCTCATGATGAGTGTTTATTCACTTGTTCTTGCACGAGAGGGGCGGTAATAGGGATTCCCAGTCCCAAATTCAAATTGCAAATAATTAAAAAAAACTCCCCCATGATTGTTGTTGGTATGGACGGTACCCGTGGATTCGAATCAGCCGTGGAGTGTGTTTGTTGGTGGAGGGGGAGTAAACCTTTACTTTTATTGCTTGAGAGCCGCCACTAATGTGTTTAGCATGGAAGATACCGATAACTAATGGTCGCGAAGTAAACAAGAAGGGTGCATTTCTCAAAATTTCATTTAACTTCATTTAAAAACTTGAGCTCCGGCACCGCTACAAATCACTGGTTCCCTCTGTGAAGGGACTATCTATTTAGTTTTATGTTGTGTCATCACCTTCTCAAATAAGCGCCAGATCCTGAGAGCACTATTGTCATCCTCATGCATTGTGTGTAGCAAATGTTGGGTGCATCATGATTGGATCTTTTCTACCATGAATTACAATGTTTAGTCGTTGGTTGAGCGTTAGAGATGCCCTGCATTTTGTTTTGCGGTCTCAGAAAGGGGTAGCGAGATACCACTATTGTCATATTATATCATGGTTGTTTTGACAAAGTGTTGTCATTTAAGATATCTTATTATTGCTCGCTAGTTGATTATGCCATTTATATGAGTTAATATAATTTTTAGGAGTTATTGTTGACATGGTTAGTTATAATCTTTGCTGAAAACCTGGGTGCTATTTAAGCTTATTTATGTAAACAAGAGCAAAAGAGTTTGTAAAAGTTCTTCCTTTTCACTTTCAGATTATCAACGGAATTTCTTGAGGATAAGCAAAGGTTTAAGCTTGGGGGAGTTGATACATCTTCATCGTATCTACTTTTCCTAAAGCTTTTCCTCTTGTTTTGGACTCTAATTTGCATGAGAATGAAACTAACCCGGACTGACGCTGTTTTCAGTAGAACTACCATGGTGTTGCTTTTGTGCAGAAATAAAAGTTCTTGGATTGGAACGAAACTTTGTCAGGATTTTTTATACAATATATGAAAAATACTGGAGCCAAGAACCACCGGAGGGGGGCACCTGGGTGGGCACAACCCACCAGGGCGCCCCCTCCAAGCGCGCCCAGGTGGGTTGTCCCCACCTGGTAGCCCTGTAGACCTCAACCCTGATACTATAAATTCACATTTTTGGAGAAAAAATTGAGGGAGGAAGAATTATTGTGTTTCACGAGACAGAGCCGCCGCCACCTCCTATTCTTCATCGGGAGGCCAGGTCTGGAGTTCGTTTGGGGCTCCGGAGAGGGGGATCTTTAATCTTCGTCATCACCAGCCCTTCTCCATCGCCAATTCCACGATGCTCCCCATCGGGAGTGAGTAATTCCTTCGTAGGCTCGCTGGTCGGTGAGAAGTTGGATGGGATTCATCATGTAGTCGAGTTAGTTTTGTTAGGGCTTGATCCCTAGTATCCATTATGTTCTGAGATTGATGTTGCTCTGACTTTGCCATGCTTAATGCTTGTCACTTTGGGCCTGGGTGCCATGATTTCAGATTTGAACCATTTATGTTATCACCATTATATTTATGTTCTAGATCCGATCTTGCAAGTTATAGTCACCTATTATGTGTTATGATCCGCAAACCCCAGAGTGACAGAAGTCGGGATACTTTTCGGTGATGACCATAATTTGAGGAGTTCATGTATTCACTATGTGTTAATGCTTTGTTCCGGTTCTCTATTAAAAGGAGGCCTTAATATACCTTAGTTTACAATAGGACCCTGCTGCCACGGGGTGGGGGGCGGGGGTAGGACAAAAGATGTCATGCAAGTTCTTTCCATAAGCACGTATGACAATTTACAGAATATATGCCTACATTATATTTATGAATTGGAGCTAGTGCCATATCGCCCTAGGTTATGACTGTTATATGATGAATATCATCCAATGAATTCACCGATCCAATGCCTACAAATTTCTCTCATATTGTTCTTGCTAAGTTACTACTACTATTGTTTCTGTTATACTTGCTACAAAATCATTGTTATCACTTTTACTATATACTATTGATGTTGCTACTACTATCAAAACTATCATACTACTTTGGTACCGATCACTTTGCTGCGGATAATTAATCTCCAGGCATGGTTGAATTGACAACTCAGCTGCTAATACTTGCAAATATTCTTTGGCTCCCCTTGTGTCGAATCTATAAATTTGGGTTGAATACTCTACCCTCGAAAACTTTGCGATCCCCTATACTTGTGGGTTATCAGCCATGAATCATTTCCTTCTTGTTCTACTCCTATTAACATGTTTAATGTATTAGTCTCTCCTGACCTCATTAAAAATCTAGTCTTCGTTCGCTCTCTTCCTTGTGAAAATTCTATCACTGTTGAATTTGACGATTGTGGCTTTTCTATGAAGGACACCCGTACTCGTATGGAACTCCACCGATGTGACAACCTGACGAGCTCTACCCTGTTCACCCGCCATCCTCTACCACCACTGCTCATGTCGCCCTCTCCGCCGGTGTGGACCTCTGGCATGCTTGTTTGGGTCATCCAAACCCTGCCACACTTCGTCATATTCTTAGGAGTTTTTCTTTCACTTGCAACAAAGTTACCGACCACACTTGTCATGCTTGTCGTGTTGGCAAAAACGTTCATCTTCCCTTTAGCGAATCTTCCACGGTCGCATCATACCCATTTCAGTTAATTCATATTGATGTTTGGATATATCCTATTGTGAGCAACTCATGATATCTTTATTATCTTGTCATTTTTTAGACATTTTTTCTCATTATGTGTGAACTTTTCCTCTTCGGCAGAAATCTGATGTTATTCCACTCTTTCTGCTCTTTAATCCCATGTCAGCACACACTTTGGGCAACCCATTCTTGTGTTGCAAACTGACAATGGGAAAGAGTTTGATAATCTTGTCGTTCACCATTTACTTACCACACATGGTACCATATTTCGTCTAACATGCCCCTACACCTCGCAACAAAACGGGTGGGCTGAACGCGTCCTTCGCACTCTAAATGATTGGGTTCGTACCGTCTTATTTCATGCCAACGCCCCGCCCCTTTTCTGGCCAGATGCACTTGCCACGACATCCCTCTTGATCAACATCCGGCCATGTCACACTCGCTGGAATTATGCACTGCATCACCTGCACTTGGGCACCCCTCCATATTATGATGGACTTTGAGTCTTTGGGTGTCTATGTTATCCCAGCATCGCATCCACTGCCCCGCACAAGCTCGCTCCGCGGTCGCTCGCATGCATCTTCACTACTGCAGAATGCTACTAACGCGACACTACAATCAGGGACCCTTCGAGAAACTGTGTACGATGCAATAATCGCAAATGGTGGTGTCAGAGAACCGTCAAAAATGTCCAAAACGTTTGCGATGATGGACACATCAAACACGGTTCAGATTTTAGTTGCGTGTGCGATGAAGGACATACAGTTGATCCAGCAGAACTGTTTGCGATGAGGAAGAACAACAGAAACGGGCAGCCATATCAATGTGTGTGTGATATATGGCATACAGTTCCCTCCGATGAACTGGGTACTATTAGGGAATGCAACAGAAACGGTCAGCCAGATCAAGGTGTGTGTGATATACAGCATATGGTTCACTCGGACAAACTATTTTCGATTAGGTAAGGGAACGGAAACGGTTCATCTTAACAAGATGTGTGTGATATGCGGCATTTGCGATCATCCAAAAGAACACAAATGATTCATGTAAACCAGATGTGTGTGATACGCAGCAAACAGCCCACTCGGATGAACTATTTGGGAAGAGAAATTATAACACACACGGTTACTATAGTAAGTTCGTGTGTGATTCTATTCGTACAAATTTTTTTGAAAAAAATGCAAACTAGTTGCTTGCGGTGGCTAGGAGTATCGCACACGATGCGTCTGCGAGTACTCATGTGCGATGATTAGTAAGTTACACATAATGAACGGTCGCAAGGGTGATATGCTGATCATGGAGTCCGAGAGGACCGTCGTTGGAAGGCCGACGGCTTAGGTTTTTAGCCTATATTTTATTATAATTGTACGCATAAGTAGGTCGTGAGTGTTTTGTGTCTTGCCGCATGTGGCATTTTAAATTATCTTGAATATGTAAGATAATTATTAACCGTTGCCATTGTAAATTTGCCTCAACAGCGAGCAGAGCACGCGCAGGGATGCCACAAACCCACAAAAAAAGAAAAAAAAAAGCAGTGACGCCACGGCGAGCAACCACGCAGTCAACCTTCTGTCACCCCGTGGGAGACGCGGGCCCATGTTTCGGGCTTTCGATGTGTGGCATACGGTTGATCCAAAAGAACTATTTGCGATAAGACAGAACAACAAAAACGGGGCTTTGTGGGCCCAGAACCATCAAGAAATTTTGACTTTGTTTCTCCTCACATTGCCTATTACAACGCAATAAGTAATTGCAAATTTGTTCACACAGATCAAACTAATATGTGTTCACACCTAGCACCGGGCTATAAAAACTACCCACTCAAAAATTACTTCATAGTTCCTCTCGTCATCACCTACAAAACTGGTGTTTCCTGTCAAGTCGTTCCGCCATGACCGGTAGGAGGAGTTTCAGGTGGGCATATAACCAGGTAGGAAAGACCAAGGCCGCAGAAGCACTAGAGAGGTCCCTCCGCGAAGCGGCAGCCGCAGCAGAGATGCCCCGGCGCGCCGCGGAGCCCTCGAACAAGCTCTCACGGGCACGCGAGGGTTCTCACAAGCGCACTCGCCGCGTCAGCGATCGCGATGAGCTGGCATTGCTGAAGTCCTTGGTCGGTGACGACAACATTCTCGCTGGCCTCATAAAGCATCATGAGCTGGTCGACGGCTTGATGAAGCTGCTCGAGATCAGTGATGCCTCGGTTGATAAGGCGACTAGCCTTGTCGAGCAACTCATGGGTGACAATGTGAACCTCCTCAAGGCGCTCATCGAGAAGGAGGAGGAGGCCGCCGGCTGGAAGATGTTGCATGAGCAGAGCAGTGCCTCGGGGATGATGCTAACAGCGGTCGTCGAGGAACTGATGGGTGACTTGAGGAAGATCCAGATCAAGCGCGAGCAGGAGGTGGAGGAATCCGTGGCTGCTTTCAAGCAAAGCCGTGAGGAAATGAGGAAGGAGCTGGAGGATGTCATCGCCCGGCGATCCATCAAAGAGTAGATACAGTAGCAATCTAGATCGTTGTCTACGGTTTCCTTCTTTTCTTTCCCCCGTGTCTTCCGAACTTTGTCGCATGTGGCATTTAAAATTATCCAGAATATGTAAGACAATTATTATCTGTGCCATTGTAAATTTTTCATCGTACTATCTATTGTCGTTTTATTTGTCGTCGTATTATCCGTTGCACTATGTGGAAATTTAAATTAGGCCGGAATACGAGTTGAAAACATGAACAAAGCAAATGCTGCCATGGGATCACAACCAAACACCCTCTGTCCACCCCTAAAAAAACCTTTGTCCATGCACTTTAATCAACCCATTAATGGCGAAGTTTTGAGCGAGGCGGGCTGCGGCTGGTGCATGGAGGTCAAAGAGCTCGCTTCCCGGTGAGCATGGGCGGCCTTGCTGCTCACATGTGTCCCGTCGAGCCTGCAAGACGGACTGCTCGCACGCGTCCCGTCGAGCTTGCGCGGCGGACTGCTCGCACGCGTCCCGTCGAGCCTGCACGGCGGACTTCTCGCGCTCGTCCCGTCTAATCAAACAGCTGCACGCATGCCACTGAGTATGGTTAAATATTGACACGGTTCATATGATACAACAGTTTGTGATATTAGTGTGTCGGCTTATTGTTTCAAAAAGGACTTCGTTGACTACTAATGTGTGCGCCTCTTCTCAAACTAGATGATTATTTTACCACGGCATATATGTGCCATGTCATGAAACCATGCCAAGTTTCATGTTTTTGGGGTGAGTTTTTGATTTACTAGGATTTAAAAACCGAGATCCTCAATGTGTCAGGACGACGACAAGTTTCTAATTCATTCCCATTCCTTAAATGAGACCTAAACATGCACCCAATGACACATGTACGATTTCCCACCCATTTTGTGCTTGTAGTACAAATTTGAATTATGGACTACATTTAATGCATAGAAAACTTAATTAGTAATATATACAATGGTCAAATGAACCCTAAACATGCACCCCAAGGACAAATGTACATTTTTCTAGCCATTTTGGTGCACTGGAGCATGTATTTGTAGTTTGGATTTGAATTATGGACATTAAATGCCTAGAAAACTCAATTAATGAATAAAAAGGGTCAAACGAACCCTGAATAATTTCGATGTTCAGCGCAAATCTCCCGTTGTTTCATACGTGTTGCGTGTAGAAAAAAATACGAGGCTAGAAGAGGGAGCGATTATTGTTTGGCCCACAAGGGGACACATTTTCCTATCGAAACCATGAGGGTTCTTGCGACAGGCTCCGGTTTGTAAGAGGTTTGTAATAAAGCTTGGCCCAAATTGGCAATGTTTTTACCACGACATATATGTGCCATGACGTGACACCATGCCACCTTTAATGACTTTCTAATGAGTTTTGGATTTATGGGGATTTAAAAACCGAGATTCCAATGTTTGAGGACGAGCCAAGACGCCGGTCAGGTTGTGATCCGTTCTCATTCCTTGCATGGGACCTAAACATGCACCCAAGGACACATGCATGTATAATTTTTCTAGCCATTTCGATGAACTGGAGCATGTATTTGTACTTCAGATTTGAATTATGGACATTAAATGCCTAGGAAACTCAATTAGTTTATAAAAAGGTCAAACGAACCCTGAATTAGTTTAAATTTCAGCATGGATATCATGTCGTTCCATGTTTTGCATAGAAGAAAATACAAGGCGAAAAGAGGGAGCGACTATGTTTCGCCACAAGGGGAACACATTTCCCTATCGGAACCATCCGGCTTCCTTGAGAGAAGCTCCGGTTTGTAAGAGGTTTGTAATAAAGCTTGGCCCAAATTGGCAATGTTTTTACCACAACATATATGTGCCATGACGTGACACCATGCCACCTTTGATGACTTTCTGGTGAGTTTTGGATTTTATGGGGATTTAAAACCCGAGATTCCAAATGTTTGAGGACGAGCCAGGATGCCGGTATGGTTGTAATTCGTTCCCATTCCTGGCATGGGACCTAATTAAACATGCACCCAAGTACATATGCATGTACAATTTTTCTAGCCAGTTTGGTGAACTTGAGCATGTATTTGTAGTTCAGATTTGAATTATGGACATTAAATGTCTAGGAAACTCAATTAGTGTATAAAAAGGCCAAACGAACCCTGAATAAGTTTAAATTTCAGCATGGGTATCATGTAGTTCCATATTGCCTGTAGAAGAAATTACAAGGCAAAAAGAGGTCGTGATAACGTTTCGACAACAATGGGAACATGTTTCCCTATCGGAACCACAAGGTTTCTTGTTGAGAGAAGCTCCAATTTATAAGAGGTTTGTAATAAAGCTTGGCCCAAATTGGACAATGTTTTTACCGCGACATATATGTGTCATGACGTGACACCATGCCTTCGAAAGAAATTGTCCATTTTGCACACGAAGTGCATCCAGATGCCTTAACCCTCTCGGCTTTTTAGAACATGCTATGCGGGTGAAATGATGATACCATGCCAACTTTCAACCATTTCAGAGTTCATTTGAAGTGCTTTTCAATTTCAGGGTCATTTAGCTCAAAAAATCAGTAAATGCATGAAAAATACCAAATGAAATCAGAAAGGGTTGACAATTGATGATGTGGCTTTGAATGGTGCATTCTGAACACACAAAAAGTCTAGAGTTCAAATAAGTTCAAAAAAGTGAAATCCCATTATAACATATGAGTTTTCATTCGAAACCCTGATACTTCGAAAGAGATTGTCCATTTTGCACACGAAATGCATCCAGTTTTTGCCGTAACCCTCTCAACTTTTTAGAACATGCTATGTGGGTGAAATGATGATACCATGCCAACTTTCAACCTTTTCAGAGCTCATTTGAGGTTTCAATAAAGCTTGGCCCAAATTGGACAATGTTTTTACCACGACATATATGTGCCATGACGTGACACCATGCCAACTTTCATGATGTGACACCATGCCAACTTTCATGTATAATTTTTCTAGCCATTTTGGTGAACTGGAGCATGTATTTGAAGTTCATCTTTGAATTATGGACATTAAATGCCTAGGAAACTCAATTAGTGTATAAAAAGGCCAAACGAAAGTCGTGTGCCTACCAAACCGTGGCCGATGCCGCCCATGATTTGAGTTGTGCATTCTGATTGGCCAGAACCCAAACCCCACGAATCGTACGTCTGCACCGTTGGATGCTCCCAGATCGAACGGCAACCCTCAGCCCTTTCGACAACACATGCAGTTGGGTAAGCACTGTGGGCATGCGTCGTCTAGCTCACGCTTCCTTCTCTTGTACGTTTTCTAAATAGGCTACTGTTTCCCGCCACTCCTCTCATCGGTTTCCCAGCTCTTCTCCCATCGGTTTCCCGCTACCAGTGTCAGTGCTCATTGAAGGCTAGGCGGCGACACACCAGCCATCGCACACAGTTTCTAAAAGAACAAATGTGCGTGATAGGAGGGAGTAGGTCCCATAGGGTGACCAGCGTGAGAAAAATGGTGCAGGTACTAGCTTAACCATGTATGATGCAAGTACATTGTAAAATCAGCACGACTGCGCAAGCGCGAGCAAATGGTGGAGGTACTGGTTTAACCGTGTGCGATGCAAGTGTGCTGTGAAATCACCACGACTGCGCAAGCGCGAGCAAAATGGTGCAGGTACTTGCTTAACCGTGTGCGATGCAAGTGCGCTGTAAAATCACCATGACTGTGCAAGCGTGAGCAAAATCGTGCAGGTACTGGCTTAACCGTGTGCGATGCAAGTGCGATGTAAAATCAGCACGACTGCGCAAGCGCGAGCAAATGGTGGAGGTACTGGTTTAACCATGTGCGATGCAAGTGTGCTGTGATATCACCACGACTGCACAAGCGCGAGCAAAATGGTGCAGGTACTGGCTTAACCGTGTGCGATGCAAGTGCGCTATGAAATCACCACGACTGCACAAGCGCGAGCAAAACGGTGCAGGTACTAGCTTAACCGTGTGCGATGCAAGTGCGCTATAAAATCACCACGACTGCGCAAGCTAAAGGCGGGTGAGTTTATTTAGAAATTAACCGCGTAGACCAGGTAGCTAGAAATATAAAAAACAAACTACCCGCCTTGAGTGTTGCAAAAATCGGCGGTTCTACCACTTTTCGTTATTATCATACACGCATATTCTTATTGGACCGTGCGCGATATTGGCCACTCTCGCCCCGCATCAATTCCTTTACCCAAATTTTAGTAGTCGTCGTACTTCAACCATCGCCCACACTCCTCCAGCACCGACCTTATAGTAAAATTGCAGTAGCCGAGGCATTTGAACCGTCACCCTCCCTCGTCCACCACCATCTCCGCCCACCATTACTAAAAATTTCAGTACCCGCGGCATATCCTCAAACACCACAACCCCCCCCCCCACCACCACCACCATAGTGCCCCCACCAGCCCCCTCCCCCCTGGAACCCTAGCTCGCAGTCGCCACTGATGCCGCCGGCACCGCCACCAACCCATGTCGGTCTGCTCATTCCTCCTAGCTTAGATAATAAAGTTTAGGTTACTATTACTTCCCCATGCCTTCTTCTAGGCCCAAATAATGGTGAAGTGTCATGTAGTCTACGTTTACATAACACCACTAGAGGAAAAGACAACATACATCTCATCAAAATATCGAACGAATACCAAATTCACATGACTACTAATAGCAAGGCTTCACCCATGTCCTCAGGAACAAACGTAACTACTCACAAAGCATATTCATGTTCATAATCAGAGGAGTAATAATATGCATAAAGGATCTGAACATATGATCTTCCACCAAGTAAACCAATTAGCATCAACTACAAGGAGTAATCAACACTACTAGCAACCCACAGGTACCAATTTGTGGTTTTGATACAAGATTGGATACAAGAGATGAACTAGGGTTTTGAGAGGAGATGGTGCTGGTGAAGATGTCGATGGAGATTGACCCTCTCCCGATGAGAGGATCGTTGGTGATGACGTTGGTGATGATTTCCCCCTCGCGGAGGGAAGTGCCCCCGGTAGAACAGCTCCGCCAGAGCCCTAGATTGATTCCGCCAAGGTTCCGCCTCGTGGCGGCGGAGTTTCGTCCCGTAAGCTTGCCCACGATTTTTTTCCAGGGTAAAAGTGATGATATAGCAGAAGATGGATGCCGGAGGCCCACCAGGGGGCCTAGGAGATAGGGGGCGCCCTATAGTGGGGGGCGCGCGCCCCTGTCTCCTGGACAGGGTGTGGGCCCCCTGGCCTATTTCTTTTGCTCAGAAATTCTTATTAAATCCAAAAAGTTGTTTCATGGAGTTTTAGGACTTTTGGAGCTGTGCAGAATAGGTTTCCAACGTTTGCTCCTTTTCCAACCAGAATTCCAGCTGCCGGCATTCCCCCTCTTCATGGTAAATCTTGTAAAATAAGAGAGAATAGCCATAAGTATTGATATATAATGTGTAATAACAGCCCATAATGCAATAAATATTGATATGAAAGCATGATGCAAAATGGACGTATCAGTTACTCAGTGATTCCCATACCGTCGCCCCACTCCCCTGAGTTTTTAGATGAGGCCTACGATGTCCCTCCCCGCCAGATCCACATCCCCTGCTCCAGAATGTCGCAGCCTAAGCTCGACCACGTATCCCGGGGAGCCCGACGAGCATTCGGCCAAGAAGTGGTTTAGCATGGCCTCTCCGGCGGACGTTGGCGAGGTGGCCGCCGTTCGCCCTGACCTGTCGATCCCGGAGCAACACGTCACCGCGGAAGCCGGCGAAGACGTTGACTACGTTGCCATGTCGAAGGCTTCATGTCAACAGGCTTGTGTATTACTGTATCTCGGGAAAGCTGGCTATGACATCAAGCTCGTCGACAGCGACGGCTTCACGCAGGCCATGTCACAGGTTACGTGGTCCATCCCCAACCCCTCTGGTTCAACCGTCATCGATCTCTTCGATGGCCCTGCCGATCTCCTCCGCCAAGCGGTCAAGGATTTGCGATCCTTATACGCCATCGAGCCCATTTTGTCATTTCTGAAGGACACGTTCTATGGCGGCGGCTTGGAGTCCTCAATTGCCAAGTCAGATCTCATCGACCACGACCACACCACGAGGAGGGCACCCATAAAGGTTCTTCCACCATGGGTCTGTGCTCTTCCAACTGGAAGGATCCCGTCCATGAAATGTGAGTCAACATCCTATCAGCAAATCTTACCTTTTCTAGCTTGCCAACCCGTACCCTTTGTTGTAGTAGCATTTGTCGTGCAGTGCTATAACTGTGTCGTGTTTATTTATCTCAGTTATGCAAAATGTATTGTTCAATAGGGCTATGTGATGTTTTTTTTGAAAAATAGGCTATGTGATGTTTAAGAATGAATTGTCCACTTCAGTTTCACAAATGGCTATATTTGGTTGTTTATAGTGAGTAGATTCCTTGTTTATCTGTGTTAGGTTGTTAGGTTGGTTGTAGTGAGCATTTTTTCAGTTATCGAGCCGATGCCTTGTTTATATGTATTTTGTCTTAGTTTGGTTGCAGTGAGCATTTGTCCAGTTATCAAGCAGATGCCTTGTTTATCTGTATTTTGTTGTTAGGTTGCTTTTTTAGCATTTGTGCAGTTTTCAAGCAAGATTCCTTGTTTATCTGTATTTGCTTGTTAGGTTGGTTGCAATGAGCATTTGTCCAGTTTTCAAGCATATGCCATGTTTATCTATATTTGCTTGTTAGGTTGGTTTTAGTGAGACTATGTCTAGTTTCCAATGGCTATATTTGGTTGTTATACTGATCATTTATGCCTTGTTTATTTCAGTCATTCACAATGTGTTGTTCATTATGTGCAAGTCGGAACTGTGCCGCTCGACTGCATCAATACCAGTTTGAATGGCTATATTTGGTTCCAGTTATGCCTGTTGTAGTTAACACATGCCCTTTATTTCAGTTTTACACATTTGTCCAGTGATGTTTAAGCATTACCTACATTCTATTCATTTTCAACAATACCAGTTTGAATTGCAATATTTTATGGTTGTTAAGCCTGCTGTCGGTAACATTGCCTTCCGTTTTATATATGCTTTAACAACATGTTGAAACCAACACATTCAAGCTATCATTTGGAGATGATATTGTTTACCTTTGCTATACTTGTTTGATGTTAAGGTTACCGTACTTATCATGCCTTTCCACTACTTATGCAGGACAACAACGGGACTGGCCACCATTTTCCGCCAAGGTTAGCTTCATCTCTCGGCTTGTACTCCCCCGTTCTTCCATAATATAGTGCATATAGATCTAGGCCTGGACACTTGTTAGCTTCTAATATTGACTTGTTGCTTGTAGGTACATATGCCCTTGGCAAGGATCCACGCATCGACCCTTTTTGCGTATGGGGCAATGAGATATTCATGAACAAGCATCAAGTGAGGAAACTGATAAGGATTATTAGCAAAAAGATATGAATGGTGGCAAGCAAATTATTTGTTTATGCTCTATCCAATACAACAGTGGGCTCTAGGATGGTAACTACAAACTCTGCAGCCTTCTCTTTTTACTGCCCATAATGAGTTGTTGGACAACAATGTCTGAATCTTTTTCGTTCGCAGTGGTTCCCGAAGCAGTTCACTCAAGATTACCTCGCAAAGTACATGATTGGTGGACACATAATGAAGGTTAAAGTATTTCATCCATACTACAATGAGCATCGAGAAGTCGTAATGAAGACCGTGAAGGATGGACGGGCAGCCATCACAAGGGGTTGGCCTAGAGTCGTGCGTGCATTACGCATGGAGGAGGGCACAATATGGGCATTCCGCTTCAGCTTCTCCAGCAACCAGAATGTCTTTCGCCTCTCTCTTTACAGTCTCTAGTACAACTGTGGTTCATCATTCTTTACTTGGTGCTTCTGTAGTTCTTAGTATATGTACCTGTGCATCGAATTAGGCATTCGTGGTTGACCTATATTTGTAATAAACCTGGTTGGATATGAAACAAGTGATTGCCTACTTTCAAATTCAAAAAGGTTATTTTTAAATTACTAGTACAAATGCCCGTGCGTTGCAACGGGCAATAAATTAATAGAACCTGCTCCGTGTGTCATTTCTCAACACTTCTTATACCCATTTTTTGACGAATGTCTGAAATAAGGTAACCCTAAGTATCGCTTTTCAGTCCATGAACTGTGAAAGTGAAGAAATCTTCCTAACGTCATTCTATGTATTGCAGCTTCGCACTTTCATCCGATGATAAAGTAATGATGCACGGAATAGTTTTTCACTCGTTTTCTTTGTCTGGAATAACACGTGTTTTTTGAAAGGTATTTTTTATTTTTTTAGAACGTTATTTGAAAATTTTAAATCATTTTTTATGAATATAACATGTTTGATTTTGAAAATTATATTCATTTGTAGTTTTGTTTTGCACTATTTGGGCTTGGCCCAGATATAAGGACTTGACCTACACAGCACGTATGCTCTCAGAAAAAGAAAACACCTGGACACCTGGAGTTAGTCACCACTACGGCCTATAATTTTTGACTGTTTATTTTGTTCACTGGCTAGTCCCTGTTTCCGCTCAAGTCTCAATAAAAAAGCTACTCCATCCAATCATATCACTTTACGCTCAAACGGATGTATTTAGCACTGGATCGGAGGGAGTACTCGATTTTTGGATTTTTCATCAAGATACGGGCAGAGAACTATGTATCTTAATAACCAGCAAGATACTGCCTGGCTAAGTCTGATAAACTATCTATGTCACATTAACATAGAAGATAAGAAGGCAGTATTGTGATACTGCAGCAAAAAAAGAAGTGTACTATATGACACATACTACAGAATTAGGAGCATCTTGTTAATCGTTACTACTTGCTTGCATCAATTCACATTGCTACTTGCTGTAGCTAGATTCACAAAGGAGCATTACTCTCTCAACAGTACTGTTGAGTTTGTCACCAATGAAATACTACGGCTGAGTTCTCACAGTGTAGGCCTCAGGATTTAGATGGAAACAAAATGAGAATTGGGAACCAAATTATCAAACAACAACTTAGGTAATTTCCTGAAATACCTATGATTCGTTCACAGATTAGGGGTGAGGTGATCCATAACGCATGTCAAATACTATGTGCTCATGATACAGTGAACTACCAAAAACTTCATGAAGCACATGAGAAATAAATTAATAGTATAGACTACTTTTAAATTAGGACGTAGTGACATGTGAAAGTTGTGCCTTCAAAAACTACATGTATCAAACATCTGCACTACTTCATCCACTCTTGCAAGCACTCATGAGTAATCACCTAGCACACTGACAAGCATCTACATGATCACTAACTATACAGATATGAGTTTAGAAGTATGGGTTACTTAGTAGCGTAGTGTGTGCTAACCAAATACAAAATTAAGATGATATGTTGCAATATTGTGTTCTGGTCACCAATCTACATCACTGTCAGGTATTGCATGTTCTGTCCACCAATGTACAATATACTATTGGGCCTGTAGATCAACCATGAATGTATGCGGAAAATGCATCTATGAAGGGTACATGCATGTCATGAGTAGGGTTATATCTAAACTCATTTTCCCTGCAGGAAAAAAAACGTAAGTTATATATTCAATCCAAAGGGATAAACTGTAGGGGGGGCAACTCTTGCAGAATTCTTGATTCCCTGGAGAAAACAACATACAACAGATGCTAATGTTACTGCCAGTCATATAATGAATGTATCTCTAATGCATACCACTATCATTCAGGACCTTTACTCTTTGTCTTGGAGGATATGGTCCTTGGCATGGATCTCTCCAGTAAGAAACATTTCTATCTCATCAAAGTTAAATAGTGTCAATAAATACGTCCAAAGAGAGATTAGTACGAGCCAATTATATAGTAAAATATAATACATCAGATCAAATTGAGATGCAGTCAAGAAGCCAAAGCGAGTTGGGGAGGAAGAGAGGTTGCAGACATATTTGAAGCAATGAACCGTAGGTTGCCAGAGAACCAAAAACGGTCGAACGCTGGCTTGTTTTTCGAAGTCTGATGGGGCGACATTAGGCAGTCTTCCGGTGAATTAGGGGGATGCGACATTGAACAGATACTGTCGGACTTCATCTTGTTTTCTGGTGAAGTCGGTGGAGGTGATATGGGGTGAATTTCCGGCGAAGTAGACGAGCGCGAGATAATTGCAGGTGACATTGAATAGTTTATGTCGTATGTCAACTTGTTTTCTGGCGAAGTCGGTGGAGGCAGCATTGGATGAATTTTTGGCGAAGTCGACGGGGGCGAGATACTTCCAGGATTGCAAATTTGCGATGCAATTTAGCTTGATTTCTAGTCTAGCTTTTCATTTTATTGCGGGAGTTCTTTGTGGAATCCAGATCGGGGAATCGTTCTCCTAGGCGGATCCGATCCAAAACAGACACGGGGCCGGAGGAAGGCAGCAGCGGCTATGCCGTACGCACGACGTACACCGTGCGTTCTCTCCTCGGACGAGTGAGGAAGCCTTAGCGCAGTATATGGGCTGGCAACTAAAATAGACATATGGACCGGCCGTCATGGTTTCCTTTCCGTACGTCCGTGTTGCTTAGTTTTTGTTTCCTCTGCATATGGGCTGGCTGGCCGTACGTACGTCCCCAGCTCTTGTAGTTTCCTTTGCACGTATGTCATATATTGGTCAAAACGGATCAAACCAAAAAACAGCATACATATAAAAATCATCAAACCGGGATGAAACAAAGGCGAACCAAACCAAGAATACCTATCGGACGAGTGACGAAGCCTTAGCGCAATATATGGGCTGGCAACTAAAATAGACATATGGGCCAGCCGTCACGGTTTCCTTTCCGTACGTCTGTGTTGCTTAGTTTTTGTTTCCTCTGCATATGGGCTGGCTGTCCGTATGTACGTCCCCAGCTCTTCTAGTTTCCTTTGCACGTACGTCATATGTTGGTCAAAACGGATCAAACCAAAAAACAGCGTACATATAAAAATCATCAAACCGGGACGAAACAAAGGCGAACCAAACCAAGAATACCTATCGGACGAGTGACGAAGCCTTAGCGCAATATATGGGCTGGCAACTAAAATAGACATATGGGCCGGCCGTCACGGTTTCCTTTCCGTACGTCCGTGTTGCTTAGTTTTTGTTTTCTTCTGCATGTGGGCTGGCTGTCCGTACGTACTTCCCCAGCTCGTCTAGTTTCCTTTGCACGTACGTCATACGTTGGTCAAAACGGATCAAACCAAAAAATAGCGTACATATAAAAACCATCAAACTGGGACGAAACATAGGCGAACCAAACCAAGAATACCTATCGGACGAGTGACGAAGCCTTAGCGCAATATATGGGCTGGCAACTAAAATAGACATATGGGCCGGCCGTCACGGTTTCCTTTCTGTACATCCGTGTTGCTTAGTTTTTGTTTCCTCTGCATATGGGATGGCTGTCCGTACGTACTTCCTCAGCTCTTCTAGTTTCCTTTGCACGTACGTCATATGTTGGTCAAAATGGATCAAACCAAAAAACAGCGTACATATAAAAACATCAAACCGGGACGAAACAAAGGCGAACCAAACCAAAAATACCTATTTCTTTTAATAGTAGGTATAGATGGATTAATTAGGGGTTACACTACACATGGTTTGCAAAAGTGAAACATCTGCGATAGACGTGGAGATCAGACACGTTTCTAGGATCCACTATGTGTGCGATCAATCTCCACCGCACATACGATTAGCCAGGAAAAAATGTATGCAATCAATCTCCACTGCACACACGAAGCCAAGAAAAAACGTGTGCGATTAACAACAGCATCGCACACAGTTCTTTCTTATTAAATGTTTGCGATAGTCACCTTATCACACACGCTTCGAAATTATTGACTGTTTGTGATGTTGTGCGCATCGCAAATGTTTGGTACTTCTTGGATTAACTGTGTGGGTTGTACATACTAACGTAAACGTATTCCTTAGATGGACTGTGTGGAATGTACATACGGACAGAAACGTTTAGCGGGGGCTGACTATGTGGGATGTACTTATGATCGGAAACGATTTCGCCTGTATAATTGTTTTTTAGCACTACTGTACGTATAACCATATTTTCTCGCTCGCCGGTCGCACACAACCTCATTTTGCCGAGCGTGTGTGCCAGGAGGGCATATCCCCGACTGTTTCTGGGTCATGTGGGAAGGGCCCCCCCTATTGCCCACACTCACTTGGCGTTGGTTCCAAGTGATGTCGCGGAAAGGGGTTTAAAACCGTTTGTATAGCACCGACACGTACCAGTGCTTCCTCGGTTACCCACCTGACACCAAGGGCTACCGGTGCTATGATCCGGTCTCTCACCGGGTGATCACCTCGCGACATGTGTACTTTGACGATAAAGTGTTTCCTTTTTAGCAGGTACCATCCACTGACCTTCACCGAAACCGCATCAGCCCCATGGAGGGCACCTGCGGCCTGCTCTTGCTTCTCTGTGCCTTCTCCGAACGCAGCTGCCCTGACATCCACCAGCCCGGCTGCCCTGTCGAGCCCTGCGAGCTCGGGTGCAGTTTCGGGAGCCTCGGACGAGGCCTCGGACATGGCCTCGGACGCCTCCGGTGCATCCTCCCGTGTTGTCCTACCAGCCCTATCTACATTAGCCTTGTCGGGTCCGGACACGTATTCACCGACCGACGCGGCTCTCATGCAGCCGCCCGCCCCGGCGTCTCGGCCTGGGGTCACGACTCAGGCCCGTACCGGGGTCCTCTGTTCGAGCAGGCGGTACCCTTTCGAGCAGTACCTGTGCGCTGCTTTGACATCTTCGCCGTTGCCGATTCCGTCATCTGCCCATGTGGCCCTTCGCGGACCTCACTGGCACGCTGCCATGTAGGAGTTTGACGCGTTGCAACGCAACCGTACGTGGCAGCTGGTCCCACATCCCCATCATGCTAATATCATTAGCGAGAAGTGGGTCTTTCCCCAAAAGCACTACAAAAAAATACACTTTCGTGATGATACGTGTTTGTCACAGTAGGTCGCGTTTTTTGTCATGCATGTACATCCATGACGATTTTATGATAGAATCAAGATAGTCATACCTGTGTTCTCATAGAAGTGTTCCATGACATTACCAAAATTATCATCACGGAAGTGTCCACTTCCATGATGATAAATCGCGCGTAGGTGCTTTCGTCAAGGGTGGCCGACATGTGGCATCCACCATAACAGAACGCCGTTAAGCTATCAGGTCGGGTTTTGGATCCGATAACCCATTAACAGCCCCGACCAATGGGAAATTTCCATGTGTAAAATTCTTATTGGCCGGACGAAACACGTGTCAGCTCGTCAGTGGGTCAGATAGGCGCATGTGATATCTCGACACATGCCACGGCCCACCACTAGCCCATTTTTCTTACAAAGTCGGCCTGTTTGACTTGGTCAAAAGTTAACGGGTTGGCCCATGAAAAGCCTGTTAACAGTCTCTTCGCAAATAGCCCATTTTATGGCCCGTTAACTCACGGACCATTAGGCTCTAAAGGAAATCGGCCCAACAACGTCATGTGGGCTGTCGAATATAACACCAACCCATTTCACTTTCGGCCCATGTATGGCCCATGACGTCTTTCGGCCCATATGACGCCTTCGTATCTTTTGGCCCTTTACAGGCCCACGGTGACTCTAGCCCATAATGAACAGTAATTTTCTTTGTACCCATTAACGGCCCGTGATTTACATGCGTAGTTTCCAACCGTGTTAGCTTTCGGCCTATTGACGGCCCATACGTTCTTGGGCTCCTTTTCGGCCCTCGATTACTTCCGGCCCGTTACTGGCCTATTCCCCTAATGGACCAAATTCGGCCCATGGCAAGAGTCGGCCTGTTACTGGCCTGTTACCCTAATGGGCCAAATTCGGCCCATGGCAAGAGTCGGCCCGTTTCTGGCCTGTTAACCCGTTGCGCCGTTTCCAGCCCGTCCTATATTCTGGCCCATTAACGACCCGTTATGCCTGTGACAGAATTAAGCCTTTGCTGTCCTACGGCCTGTTAACGGCCCGTTACTGTGCTGGGCCGATACCAATTACGCCCGTTTATGGCCCATGTAGACCCATTTATCCGGCGTCCCAAGGCCCACCGATTCTACGGCCCTGTTGGAGGCCCATGGATCCTACGGCCCGTAGGAGACCCATGGATCCTACGGCCCGTAGGAGACCCATGGATCCTACGGCCCATAGGAGACCCATGGATCCTATGGCCCGTATATGGCCCATGGTTGTTGCGGCCACTAGCAAACCAGGAAAAAAGAAGACTAGGAAATAAATAAGGTCGAAACTAACGCTAGGCTATTAAGGCGATTGCACAGATTACATCCACTCGGCATCAAAGATCGCCACCAGTGCAAATATAGGGAACACCCTAGACTATACAAAAATGGCTTGCTGTTATCTTCAGCCAGTGGCTGCACGTTAAGAATAAATTTTGTATCACACCAAAACAAATTACAACTATATAACAAAAGGAAGGTTGGCATAAAACTTAACAGTCTAGCAGATAAATGCACCACCAGAACTTCAGAAGCTCAGTTCATTTGACCTGACTGTTACATTTTCATGATGTATTGTCTGATGGAGCACCATAACCCTCGCCTTCATTTCCCCTAGGCTCCTGAACAACATAGCAAATGTCTGATAGTCTGGTTTCAAAACCATGCATATCTTGACGACATCGAACAATGTCTCTCCTTGTTTCACAAAGGGTCTCTGTTAGGGAATGGACTTGTGTCTGGAGCGCAGATACAACATTGCTTTGAGCTTGCATATCTTGATCATGAGGTAGTTTGGACAATATTGCCTTAACAACCAACCCAGTATTACGCAGGAACGTGCTTTTGGCACTGTTAGTGGACAGGTACTGATCCACTACAGCAAGAGCTGACATTGCGGTTATAGTTGCCTCGCCACCTTCAGAAGGTGGCGGTTCCACCATTTTTCCCATAGCTCGCTAAAAAGTTGAGGTTTTACATTAATAGTACCAGAATAGAAGATATTAAGGAGGCAGCAAAACCAAACAAAATAGCTTTGGTCTATATACAGAACTTATTCTGGTGAACCCATGTAAAATATTAGTTGTATTTTATTGCAAAGTACATAATAAAGCCAGGTTCCAAACATATGACCATGTACCATCGCTAATGTATTGTCTATTTCTTCACATTGTATTGAGAGCTAAGGATAAAGAGACAAAGTTTATAATACGGTAAGCATAGTATGACATCATTCATATCACAAAACAACTGAGAACAGACAAACAGGCAATTGCAACATTGTGTGGGCAAGTCCAGCACAGAACTAGATTACGGGTCAAGATCAAAGGAACATCACTCCTCTCTTTTAAACCTTGTAAGATGCAATGATACGCTAAGACAATTGTGTATAAAATTGAAAAGAGTAATAGACATTGGCTGCAAACCATGCAGTTCAAGGCACAAGTCAGAGTAAGTAGTAGTTAAAAGGCATGAGGATTAAGGACTTACAACAGTGTCTTTGACTGGTGTAGTCATGCCCTTCTTCTTCCTGGTGTGACAGTCCTTGAAGATTTCCACAGCATTTGGTTCAGGTACTTTTTGGTCCTTGCAGGCTTTCCTCTGCATTTCGAACAAGTCAATATAGATCTAATAATATGGTATAGTGAAAAGAGTGAAATAGCAGCTAATTACAAGAGCCTCGCAGTGTGCAATATAGCTACGAGATCTTGTCGTCTGTTGGAATTTCACTTTCATACGGTTGGCCTTGTTCTTTGAACAGTTCACCTACAAGAAGATAGATTTGTGTGGCACATGCGTAAATAGGACTTCAACATGTGATCTGATCACATATATATAATGTACCTAATACTCGGATCAGACCAGTGTTTAACAAGGCCCCTCCAGTCTTCATCCGATATATTTTTGACTGGAAATGTTTGGGAAAGTTCACTGTTAGCCTTGCCTTCAAAGTGAGTTTTCCTCAAGTTATACCGATATTGTCGCAGAGCAGACTTGAAAACATGGGTGCAAGCTTGTCTGGTTGCATCATCTTGGCTATCCAACTTGAACCTCATTTGTTGAAAATTATGGGGGTCTCATTATCAGCAACCTAGAAAGTATGGGACAGAGCAAGACGATATTACTAGTTTCCATACATAACCATACTTACAGATAAATGGTCGAGGAAGGTGTTGAACTGGGTTTCGCCTTTGTCATTCCTGTACTGAATCCATGTTGGGAGGATACGTACATGACACCTAACGGCAACCACTGCCTCTGATACTAACTTGGCTGACTCTGTAGCATCACGTGGCCTTTTTAAACCTGCCTCAAAACGGATCTCCATTCGTCCTCCTCTAGATTTAGTTAACCTATCGAGCACTATCCCTGATGTTTGTGTCCTCTTGCGCCTAGGTGCTAGTCCAACAACGAACATAGGAAGTGTTAGTGTACATCAAACTGTGAGACTACATATAAAGAAGCATGCAACTGTAACTTGACTCCAGCAACTACCTTCTTGCTGTTGAAGCTCACAAGGTTCATCTGATATTGCCAACTCGTCTTGTGTCAAGAGTGCTTGGGAAGTAGTGTCAGGTGGCAAGGGAGCTTGGGAACGTGTTGCTAGCTCAGTTGACGCACGAGTAAGTCGTGCAGCTGGTAGTACTATGGTAGGTGTTGTAAGAACTAGGGCTGTCTCTGCTTGTTTGGTGGCAGCTATTTGTTTATGTTTGTCTTTTTTTTCAGCTCGTGTAGCATGGGATGTCATGTTTGTAGAATTTTCCGCTGGACTTTGACCTTCTATTGCACCATCAGTACCAGCAGAATCTGCAGGATTCATCTGCTTCTCATTCCCTGCCATTCTGTGTTTCTTCCTCTTTCTCTATGCCATGTTAAGTCAAGCCGACAAGAAAAACGAATAATAATTTAGTTCTTCAGAACAAATTTATGTGTGATGCACGAACTGAACTTTGATGTTAGACAACCACATGATAGGAGGATGTAATATGTATGAAAAATAGGACGGAAGAGATAACCAGAACTATGATGTGTAAACTAAGAAGAAGACATTTCACCAAATTAGAAGCAATGCAATGGAAGGTAGACACCATATGAAAGATGCTACAACTATCGCTCTGCCAAGTTAACAGTGTCTCATCATAAATGGCATTTAAACAAATGTGAAGCAGTACAAGAAATAAATCATATGCAAGATGCAAACAACATCACACTACCATGTTAGAGGTCTCTCGTCATTAGTTCCATTGCATATTCACATATTATGATGTGTAAACTAAGGAGAAGGCATTTCAACAAATTAGAAGCAATGAAAGCTAGATACCATATGAAAGATGCAATGAATATCACTCTACCAAGTTAAAATTGTCTCGTCATAAGTGACATTTCAACAAATTAGTAGTACAAGCTAGAAAAGAATGCGAGATGTAACCTATATCACACTCCAAAGTCAAACGTGTCTTATGATAAGTGATTGTTGCAGGTTAAACAACAGTAGTAATTTGATGTAAGAACATGGTGTGATAGACAGCTATTGTATGTTCTAGAAACAGGAACACGTGTCTTATTCAAGTATAATGTGTAAAGTAAGCAGATGGAATTCAACAAAATTAGAAGCAATACAAGCTAGACATCACACATAACATGCAACCACATATAACAGTGCCAAGTTAGAGGGAGCAACGGTGATGGTGCACTAGGGGAGATGTGCTCATCATAAACACAGCTTTGTTGAGTGTCTATGCATGTGTTGTCTTGGAAATCACCTTGGGAGTGTGGAGGAGTAGAAACTATAGAGGCCCTCCGTTCAGAAGGAGCACCTTTATCCGCTGCCTTGCTAACTTTCTTCCGCTTTATTGATTTTGAATTGTCAAGTAAAACCGACAAGAAAAAGCAATAAAATTCTCTCTTCAGAACTCATTCATGCATGATACTGACAATCACTACTTTGATGTAAGGCAAACACATGATACCAGGATGGAATATGTACAAAAAACAGGACGGCATGGCATGTTCACAACTGTTTGTGTAAACTAAGCAGAAACCATTCCAACAAATAAGAAGCAATGCAAGCTAGACACCACATGAAAGATGCAACCAATATGACTCTGCCAAGTTAAAAGCGTTCCATCATAAATGGAATTTCAACAAATTAGAAGCAACGCATGCTATAAATCATATGAAAGATGCAACTAATATCGCACTGCATATACTAAAGGTGTCTCGTCATATTGATTGATGCAGGATACAAAAAACCAATAGTTTTATGTAAGGACATGCTTAATAGACAGATGTACTATGTACTAAATACAGGAAGGCATGTCACATTAACAGGTATAATGTATAAGCTAAGCAGAATAGCACATGCAATTTAACCAGATTGGAAGAATTAGAATCTAGACACCATATGCAACATGCAACCACATATCATGCTGCCAAGTTAGAGCAAGCACCTACGATGCTAGTGTAGGGGAAATGTTGTAATCAACTACAGAGCTACGTTCACTATCTTCATCTAGCATTTTTGTTTCTTGAGAATCATGTCGGTAGGCTGACGCTGCATTCTTTAAATGAGGAGTAGTCCCCTTGCCCGCCTGCCTCATCATAAGTGATTGATGAGGGATACACAAGAACATTAGTTTGATGTAAGAACATGGTTAATACATAGATGTACTAGTATGTACCAAAAACAGAAAGGCATGTCATATTCAAAGGTATAATGTGTAAGCTAAGCAGATGCAATTTAACCAAATTGGAAGCAATACAAGCTAGACATCCGGCTGGAGTGGTGAGCATGATCATCTAGGACCTGAGAGCCTGGTGGGAGGCGGGCTGCTTCACCACCATCGCAGCTTTTTAGTTGGCTTCCAGGTGATGCCTATCTTTGTTGGGCTTGTCACTGGCTCGGCCAGTGCCCTGACTAGCTATTTGTCTTCTGGTGCTCACGGGATGGTGGTTCATGTAAAAAAATATCTTTCCTTATCTTGGGCTATTTGGTTTGTGACTACTTTGCCAAATGTTGCCACACCTAAAGCTAGGCAAGTTTGACTAACTTAGGTGAGTGTTTGGTTCAAGCCACACCTTAGGCAAGCCACACTTGGACCCCACATGGCATACACACAAAAATGTGGCAAGATTACCTTAGGCTTGCCAACTTGTGGCTTTCATTTTGATGAACTAACCATAGGCAAGCTTGGCAAAAATATGTGGCAAAGTGTGGCAATGCTAGGCCTAGAACCAAACAGCCCCAAAGACCGACTTCGGCCTTTCGAATACAAGCTAGACACCATATGAAACATGCACCCACATATGACACCGCAAAGTTAAAGCAAGCACCTGGGATGGTGGTTCATTGCGAGCGAGGTCATCAACTCCAGAGCTACGTTTACCGTCTCCATCTGCTGACACTACACCCTTTATAGCGCTGTAACATGTCATGCCTAACCGTGAAGAAAGCTGGTTCAACTTCTCTCTTATCTTTTTTGCTTCTCTTTCGGCAGACTCTGAAATACCCTTGCATAAAAACACAATAGTGAGAGTATGGGTGAAGTGCGTGCAGAACTAGTGCACTGTAAAAGTAGCAGATAGCAGGTGGCTGAAAAATAAATGACAGGAGACATATGATAGCTCTACAACATTGCATGGAAAACAAAATTAGATTCTACTCAGTATGAGTTTGTAATATATGAGCACAGGAAATGCAGGTACTCCTCCAGCACACCAGCACATGTGGTCATATCTAAGATAACAGTCGACTAAAAATAAATAGGTTAGTCGATTTTTTTAATGAACTGTCCGATCTATAAGGAACGGGCAGATGGCCTTCGTCTACCTCCCGCCAGTCACTGTTGACGATCTTTCTCGAACCATCAGTGACCACCAGCCCAGACCCCTGCCTCCGCCGCCCCGCCCTCCCCTCGACCTCACACCACAGCCGTGCTTGGCAGCACCCCCAGGCCATCCCTTTAATCCTGGCCAACCTCCAGATCGGTCGCTAGTAGCTCTAGGCCGCACACGCCCCTAAGATAAATACCAAGGTGCTGCTTCCCCGGCGTAATAGGCGTACTAGCGCTTGTTACGATGGGGAATGCTTTCGTTAATTGGGAATCAACTGGCCAGAAAATGAAATTCAGGGGGGCGACGGACCTCTAGCTAAGGTGAAATAGTATATGAGGAGAAACCTTGTGCATCGCGAGTTACTAGGAACATCTTGTATCAAGAAGAAGAGGTCAACTAGTGTCTTCTATGGGATGAATACCGTGCAAGCAGAGACGTAAGATTTGCACGAATAAGGGAAGAGGAGTACCATTTTTGGTTGTCGGTGTGGTCACCTCCACATGTCGCGTTGATCTTCTTCTTTTTACCGGGGAAACCAATGTTTTGGAGGGTGCAGGCATGGACGAACCCATGGCCAAATTGTTGACTGTGTTGCCGTCGCCGTATGTCGGCGAAGGGGAAGCAGATCCGAGGGGGCGAAGGACGGCGTAGCAGGAACAACTCCGGTGCGGTGGAGGGTGGCGAAGTTGGAGCGGCAGCGGTGAGGTGCAGGACGGCGTGGTTGAACTGGCTCGGGTATGGACGGCTCGGCCTCGGCTTCAACTACTAGCCGTGGAAGGCGTTGCGGTTGAGGTTGCGGTGGACGACGACGTCGGGGTATCGGCTCCGGCGTGATGGAGGAGGGCGGCGGTTGATGGGTGGGATGGGGTGGCGGACGGAGGACGCCGGGGTTTCGCGCCTGGTGGAGAGGTAGTTTTGGCGCCCACGGAGTATGAATAGGGAATCGGACGGGTGGGGGGAACCATGTTTCGGTCTGGGACGCGCTTGTTTTTGGCTTTTTTGAACAGAAGATGGGGACGTGCTTGTTTGAAATTTGGGGAAAGTACAAACTTTGCCCCCCTCTTAAATTTTGGACCTACTACGGGTCGGGGGTAGGATGGTAATCCCAGGTGTCCCAAATAGTGGGCGGGAGCGATTTCGGCCGCGCGCATGTGTGCTTAGGCGGCCATTGTGTATGAAAGTTTTTCGGAGGCGGTTGTGTGGCGTCTAGATGAAGCTACAATCCTACCCATGTTTATACCTTTGGACGTCGGGCCAGTAGGTTTCACGGGTCAGAGTTATTAGAAAAGTAATTTCCTTGTACTACCAAACATTGGTCTCACGCGGTTTCGGGCGAGTAGAGGCTCTTTTGGCGCTTCGTTCAAAATTTTGAAACACAAGCATTCACGTTTAGAGTACTCTTGAACTATGAGGATTGACCTAAATAGACAACGTTATATTTGACCTTGTATGTTTGAAAACCTCATTAAATTATCCGCTTCTTTTTGAAATTTTGACACTTGAAAATCCTATAACTACGATTATTTTGGAATGGAGGAGTTAAATTTGAATCTATTTTGTACACGACTACATATGCTATTATGTACAAAATCAGAGCAAAGATTGATGCCCCCATAATTTAGGTATGGTTTACAAATGCCATGATATCAAATTCAAATAATTGAATGGACTTCATGCTGAATTCGATTTTTTTAAACCACCTTAAGTTGAATTCAAATGTATGCTAGTTCATAGGTAGCTATCTATAATGTTCATTGTAACTTTCGTATGTATAATGTGCTTTACACACACAACATGAACTATACTCGCGTTTATATTCGATTGCTAAAGCGATGCATTGTCTGGAGTTCAAAATACTAACTATGTGGATCAATTGTGTCGAATAATAACATAGACATGGTCAAATTCGATAGAATCTAGATGTCTGATGGATCAATGACCGCTCCTTACGCGAATTGCAAATATCATGATCCCGTCCTAATATTTGGATACAATTTATATCTTTAATCAATGTGTACAGCAGTCTTTTACGTTAGTTTCACTCTCCATCGGTGGTCTCTCACACATGCTCACACACTCTCTCCCGAGGTGTCTTTCTCGCACACATGCTCTAGATATAACCCTCCCTCCCTCTCGTAACCATTTACAAATGTTTTCACTAACCTTTATCACAAGCACTCTTCCTCTCGCAAACATACACACGCACAATCCCCATCGACCCTTTCTATATACATGGACCTGCCTACGTGTCTCATGTACGCACATTATCTTTAGGCCTGTCTCTCACGCATTGTCTCACACCTCTCTTCCTAATCGACGAGTATGATTCTAGCAGAGCATTCTGTAGGATGCCCCTTAAAGTTAGGTTGGATGAATAGTAATATCAGAGATAAAGGGGTTACCTTAGTCCGAGAACCTAGGGTTACAAATCCTAGCCGGCTTTGTCAGTGGACACAGAGTCCTTCACAATTCTGCTATCTTTGTCTTGTACGACTAGTCATCCATGGGTCTTCCTAAATGCATCATGGGCCGACCAATGTGGCGCAGGACGGAACCGAACGAAGGGCCTCACCTCGACCCACCAGACCTCACGCGGTGACACACCCTCTGCCCCCACGTCTCATTATCTTCTCACACCCACACATACCAACACAAACACCACACACAAAAAAATATTCTCCTGGTGCCTCTATTCCCTCCCCCCTTACATATACACACTCAAGGGAATGGAATATCTCGTTGTGACGGCATATTCATCTCTCTCTAGACCACTCTCATTTCTCGTGCTATCTCTCCCACGCCCCCCCCCCATCGGCCCCTCTATCCATGCCTCTCTCGAATACGTAATACACACACATACCTCTCTAGCCCCGCCAAATGCATCAACTACACATTCACACATGTTACATCACGTACCCCATTGATCTAAAAAGCCCTCTCTTCATGTTTATTTTGCATACAACATTCCTTTTGAATGAAGTGTGGCCAAAAAATTATTTTAGAGTTTCTACATATATACAACATTACAAATTTATATGGAGGAGTACGAACGCTAATTTGCATTGCATGGTGCCCACAATGATATTTATTCCACACTGGGAATTTGTATATTTTTATACTATATACAAAGTTAGTCATAATAAAGAGAAATGAAGAGCATCTCTCTGTCCATCGCATACCCCCCCCTGTACGCCCCTTTCACGTATGCACACAAAACTATCTCCAGGTCCTCTAAAAGTAAGCCCCCAGAAAATTCATGCATGTCTCATCTTTCTCTAGCGATATATGCAATGATGATCATTGTATTTGAAGCGAAAGCATGATACGTACATTGGACTTCAGAATCCACTCATTGCGGTCACCATTTACGTTTAGTGGTTATTATACAGTCACGGGCTCATCGTACAACTCTGTATTTGCTCATGACATGACTAGTTGACCAGTTAAACGCTCCACGTGGCACCTCTAGTGTTGCATCACATTATCTCACTACCATCGTGCCCACCTGTCGACTTGTATCTACTCTACATCTACACTCTTATAAAATACATAAAATACACTCTTACAAAAAATAGAGTTGGTGATGATGGTGTGCCTGCCATCCTGCAATATAGGCCGTCCGATTTATATCTGACGGATAGGAAAGAAACTATGGCAATTTTGCAAAAAGGTACCCACACACCTCTCCACATTTGCAAATAAGGCCTTCCCTCGTTCATCCTTTTCTCTCATAAGATAAACTAGTCATACAAATGCATCTTGATGTTACGTGCAACGCACGGGCATCTTGCTAGTAAGAATGAAAACAAACAACAACAAAATATTTGGACGGTGGTTCGAAGTCATGACCGCGGGCACAGCAGACAAGGTGGCCTTGTATTGGTATGCTGAGCCGTCTGTTTTAACACACAAGAACTGGTGTGGTGATTATACACACACGCACGCATGCACATGAACTGCATCCATGCAACACTCACACAAACACATGCACCCACGCACGCACGCAACACTCACACGTACACACGCAGCCACGCATGCACGCAACACTCACACGCACACACACACGCATGCATGCACACACCAGTACACCACACGACCAACACACACTCTCATGCTCAAGTGCTCAACCTACATGTGCATGCGCACACATCAGGCCCTGACAGACACATACACAACCAGGTGATTCTCGCGCACGGGTTGGAGTCTTGTCGCGCCTACGTAAAATTATGTTTATCCGACCTTTTCCCTATGCGAACTGACAGGTGGGACCCACAAGGAACATGGTCAATTTAACTAGTCAACATGGCGCCACGCAGCCTATTTAGCCGGTCAACAGAGTGCAATCCGATGCTGAACCGTGAGCAAGTGACCGTATAATCACCGCAAAATGTATATAGTGACCGTAATCAGCTTATTCTGAAGTTTGGTGACCGTATTACGCTTTTCTCTCTGTAGGCCCTCCAAAACTACATCTCTACACGTTCTCGCATGTTACATCTAACAACTATGCAATACATCACTACTACTACACTCTAACACAATAAATCATATGTGTTTTTAGTTTTACTAGATATCATATTGTTACTTATAATTATTCAGTTTGCATACATTAAAATTGCCTTTGAAATGTATGGCCATTATCATCTACCGTGCGGGAAAAATCCCGCCTTTCCTATTTAATCGGGTTTGTCTCGATGGATCGTGCGAAACAGCGAAACTATAGTACTATACAGTACAAGTGACAGTTCACTGGGCCGTCGTGTCGTGTACTCCTCCGTCGTAAGAGTTGAGCGCTCTCTTTCATAAATCTTCTAGTCCCTTTCGCCGACTGAAAGTGCAACTATCCCTAGGTGGTTTTGGTAATTCCTAACAACATATAGTTCATTGAGCTAATGCTATTTCAAGATAAATATTTCAGGAAAGCTCAATGATTGGCATGGCATGGGTGAGAAAAGTGGACCTCTCAAAATGCTAAGGACAAAAGGATTGTCTCAAGCTCAAAGCTCAAGACTCTACATTTTCTATTTTAGTGATCCAAGATCACATTGAGTCTATAGGAAAAGCCAATACTACCAAGGAGGGATGAGGTGTTGCTTAATGGCTTTCTTGCTCAAAGTGCTTAGTGATATGTTCCAAAGCCCTCAACTACTTTCTCACATCCACATATGACCCAAACCAAAAGTCAAACTCGGCCCCACCGATTCTTTCTATCCGGCACCACCGAGTTCAGATGTCATAGCCACTGCCACAAACCCTAGGCAAATTGGTCTCACCGATAGGGATCTCAGTCTCACCGAGATGGGATTGTAATCTCTCTGTTTCCCTTCGTAACATTTCGGTTCTACCGAGATGAGCGATCGGTCCCACCGAGATTGCAATGTAAACTCTATGTTTCCCTTTCTTAACATTTCGGTCTCACCGAAATGAGCGAATCGGTCCCACCGAGTTTACCTGACCAACTCTCTGGTTAGCTTATTACCAAAATTGGTCTCACCGAGTTGGTGTAATCAGTCTCACCGAGATTAGGTTATGCCCTAACCCTAACCATATCGGTCCTACCGAGTTGCATGTCGGTCCCACCGAAAATCCTAACGGTCACAAGATTTGCTGAATCGGTCCGACCGAGTTTATCAATTCGGTCCCACAGAGATTGGCAAGTTGTGTGTAACGGTTAGATTTTTGGTGGAGGCTATATATACCCCTCCACCTCCTCTTCATTCGTGGAGAGAGCCATCAGAACGAACCTACACTTCCAACTTACATTTTCTGAGAGCGAACCACCTACACTTGTGTTGATGTCAAGATATTCCATTCCTACCATATGAATCTTGATCTCTAGCCTTCCCCAGGTTGCTTTCCACTCAAATCTTCTTTCCACCAAATCCAAATCCTGTGAGAGAGAGTTGAGTGTTGGGGAGACTATCATTTGAAGCACAAGAGCAAGGAGTTCATCATCAACACACCATTTGTTACTTCTTGGAGAATGGTGTCTCCTAGATTGTCTAGGTGTCACTTGGGAGCCTCCGACAAGATTGTGGAGTTGAACCAAGGAGTTTGTAAGGGCAAGGAGATCGCCTACTTCGTGAAGATCTACCGCTAGTGAGGCAAGTCCTTCGTGGGCGACGGCCATGGTGGGATAGACAAGGTTGCTTCTTCGTGGACCCTTCGTGGGTGGAGCCCTCCGTGGACTCGCGCAGCCGTTACCCTTTGTGGGTTGAAGTCTCCATCAACATCGATGTACGATAGCACCACCTATCGGAACCACTACAAAAACATTTGTGTCTCCAATTGCGTTTGCACTCTCCAAACCCTTCCCTTTACATTCTTGCAAGTTGCATGCTTTACTTTTCGCTGCTCATATACTCTTTGCATGCTTGCTTGAATTGTGTTAAGATTGCTTGACTTGTCCTAAATTGCTAAAATCTGTCAAGAACTAAAATTGGGAAAAGTATAAGTTTTTATTTGGTCAAATAGTCTAAGCACCCCCCTCTAAACATACTTTCGATCCTACAAGTGGTATCAGAGCTTTGGTCTCCATTTGCTTTGATTTCCATAGCTTTTGGTGGTCACAGCCTTGGTTTCACAACCTAGAAGATTATGGCGTCTAGTCAGGGAAACTATCACCGTAGAGGTCCTTACTTTGATGGTACTAATTTTGATAGTTGGAAGCATAAGATGAAAATGCATATTCTTGGACATAACCCCGCCTTTTGGGCTATTGTGTGTATTGGCTTGCAAGGTGAATTATTTGATGGGAGAGAACCAAACCGTGAAGCTAGCGTGGATGAGTTGAAGATGCTGCAATACAATGCTCAAGCTTGTGATATCCTCTTCAATGGATTGTGCCCCAAAGAATTTAACAAAATCAGCCGTCTTGAGAATGCAAAGGAAATTTGGGGTACTTTGATTGATATGCATGAAGGTACCGACTCCGTCAAGGAATCCAAGTTGTATGTGCTTCAAAGTCAACTTGACAAGTTCAAAATGAAGGATGGTGAAGGTGTCACCGAAATGTACTCTAGGCTTGCTCTTATCACAAATGAGATCGCCGGCTTAGGAAGTGAAGAGATGACCGACAAATTCATCATCAAGAAGATCTTAAGAGGCTTGGATGGAAAATATGATACCGTGTGCACATTGATCCAAATGATGCCCAATTACAAGAATCTCAAGCCAACGGAAGTCATTGGAAGAATTGTTACTCATGAGATGTCACTCAAGGATGAGGAGGAGCTCCACAACAAGTCAAGTGGTGCTTACAAAGCCTCATGTGAAGCTCCCACATCATCAAGTGAGAAACAGACCTTCAATGAAGAATTGAGCCTAATGGTGAAGAACTTCAACAAGTTCTACAAGAGTAGAAGCAAAGAGAGAAGCTCCAAGTCAAGGTCCTACAATGACAAAAGATCTTCTAGTCGATAGCGTAATTGCTACGATTGTGGAAGACCCGGACACTATTCCAATGAGTGTACGGCTCCCTACAAGAGAAGAGAAGAATAAACTAAGAGAAGAAGTAGAAGAGAAGAATCACCACCAAGAGAGAGAAGGAGTAGAGATGATCATTATGAACGAAGAACATCCCGGAGAAGCAAGGATTTGGAAAGGAAGGACAAGTTATCAAGGAGCTACACAAAACGAAGACATCAAGCTCATGTTGGTGAATGGGTATCCGGCTCCGACTCCGACAATCACTCCGAGAGAAGCTATCACTCCCACTCCGAACATACTCAAGATGAAGGTGTTACCGGCCTAGCACTTGTGTCAACTAACTCCTACGACATATTTGATTCACCAAATGAAGTACTTGGAAGATGCTTCATGGCTAAAGGCCCAAAGGTATCACACCCCGAGTATATTGATTTCAATAGTGATGAAGATGACTTGTTAGGTGATGATGATTTACTTGTTGAAAACTCTAGTGATGAATACTATGATGAAACATCAATTAATCATGCTAATCAAGATGAAACGAATGACAATGATAAGGAGAAGATTGAGCTCCTAACTAAAGAACTAAACACTCTTAAGTTAGCTCATGAAACTATCTTAGGGGATCATCGAGAACTTTTAAGGACTCATGAGAAGTTATGCTTTGAAAAGCTCAACCTTGAGCAAGAGCATGAGTTCTTAAAGGCAATCAATGATGATCTTTGCAAGAAAAGTTATTCTTACATTGCCAAGCATTTACTTTTATCCACTTACATGCCTCAAGTCAAGTCTAGTAACAAGAACAAGAAGGATTCTTCCTCTAGTAGTAACAATAATCATGCTAAATCCAATGTTGTTGCTTCTAGTAGTTCTCTTGATTCCACTAATGATTCTCTTATCCAAGTTACACTTGAGCAAGAAAATAGCTTATTGAAGGGAATTATAGAGAAAGGTGTTTACAAGAGCCTTGCTGGGAGTAAGCAATTCGAGGAAATTGTACGCAAGCAAGGAAGGCACCGGAAGAATCAAGGTGTTGGCTTTGAACGAAAGTTCAATGCCAATGGAGTTGAGTGGGAAGAAGATCAATACCCCAAGACAAAGTTTATTCCTCAACAAGAGAAGTATGATCCTACTTCCTTCAAAGGGACACAAACTCAAGATGATCTTCCACCACAAGACCACAAGTAAAAAGGCAAGGATAAGCTTCAAGAGGAGATTGATGCATTTGAAGAAGCTCCTAAGACCTTGGTCAAGTGGGTTCCCAAGGATTCCCATCAAGATGGTGTGGATCCCGAAGAAGAAGAACTAGAGAGTTCTTGAGGGTAACTCCGCCAACATACTTCACTCTTAACATTTTGGCAAGAACAAGTGCAATCAACTTCCACATCTTGCACTAGTTCATGGAGTCACAAACCCTCTTGTTGGTAAGACAAGGGACAAGGTAACCTAATGCTTTCATAGACATCATCTTGTGTGTGCCTCACTCTATGTCTATGGATATCCTTGTTTGTTCCTTGTAGGACTAACCAGTGTAGGTATTGAAAGTGCAACTCACTCCAAAGGATTGCTCCAAATGATCTACATCACCATTGAGCATCCACATCTTCAACACCTACATGAAGTCATCATTGACAAAACCCATGGTTAGTTCATCCCTCTAAGGGGGGATCTCACATCTAGGGGGAGCTTTACTCTAAGAATTGAGCTAAAGCAACTCTAATGGTGTGAACACAACAATGCTTTATGTAAAAGTGGTAACCCCACTTGTGCTTAAACGATGAGTATGACCTATGATCAAATGTTCTCATTTGACTCCTAAGCCAATATACTCATATATAGATGACCTAGTCATCGCCAATTGCTTGATAGATTCTAGAATTGGTTGTGCATGCTTTGCCACATATTTCATTTGCCATTTTATTGTGTGAGCATGTTGGTTGCATATGTTACTCATTCGAGGACATCCACTTGTTGCTTTGATCGTTTGATTTCTTTTCTTTTGCCAAGTGGATGGACAAGAATGCCTAAGAACCTTCTCTAGCTGTCTATGCTTTTCTTGTCTCAAACTCTATTCATGCTACATCACAAAGTTTGATCAAGTCAGATTCAAACCACTTTGTGTGAGGAGCACTCGGAGTTCCCGATTCGTCATAGACTTAAACTTCCAAAACTTCTTTGTGTGTTTCGGTCTGACCTATTCTTCCATTTCGGTCATACCGAGATCACTAAGTCGATCTAGGTTTTCAATCTCGGTGCAACCGATTTGAACTTTTCGGTCACACCGAGTTGCAGTAACTGCTTGCAGTTATGCATCTCGGTGCCACCGAGTTGTTCCACTCGGTCACACTAACAGGGTCAGGCTATATATATCCACGGGCCAAAATTTGGAAATTTCTCCGAACTCTTTCGCCCACGCTCAGTCTGCTCTGCCTCCCTGGGTCTCCGGATTGTCCTCCTCATCGCCAGCTGCCTCCTGCCGCTGGTCTCCGCCGCCGTCAACGGGAATCGTCTCCACCGTTGCCGCCGTAGCAAGTCCATCGCCGCACTAGGGTATGGACTTGATCCTTGTTGCTAATCTCACTCCGATTCCTAGCACATTGTTTTGCCATGTATCTTGCCACGATTGAAATCACCCTATCCAGCAAATCACTCTGTAGTTTAGTTGTGGATTGAAACTTTAAGGTTAGGTTTCTGCCGAAATCATCTCGGACCAACCGAGTTGGAGAACTCGGTTCCACCGATTTGGCTCAGGCCATTGCACATGTGATTCTCGGTCTGACCGAGAATTGCAAATTGGTGTGACCAAGTTCAGGACTTTGTGAAACCCTAGCAGTCTTGGTACCACCGAACTATGACTCGGTCTGACCGAGTTCATTAGTTTAGGTTCCAAAAGCTGCTTCGGTATCACCGGATTTTCAAATCGGTAGATCCGAAATGCTTTCTATGGAAAACTAAAACTAAGTTATTGACTCATTCTTTTGCAAAAACCTCTGTACTTTGTGATGCTCATCCTATCTATCTCATCTATTCTATTCACAGGGTCTGCTGTCAGTGTTTGCATTATGTCTAATCAGAGTGATAGCCAGAACAAGTCTGAGGAACAGGCTCACATGAGTGAGGGCACAAGTCCCTCTAGCAGCTATGATGGTAGCAGGAGCACACCTAGCAACTTGCCAAAGGCAGCCACCAGGGCCAGAAAGAAGAGAACCTCAGATTCTGAGGATGAAGACGATGTGGCTGTGGAGGATGAGGCCACCTCAAAGAAGAAGGTGCTGAAAAAGGAATATGGCACAGCTGCTGCCACTAAGCCTGGTATGAAGACCAAAGCACCTGCAAGAAGAATTCCCATGTCTAAAGCCAGAGCCTCAACTCACGTGACTTTGGAATCTGAACCCAAAGAGGCTGCTGCAGAAGGGAAGAAGAGGAAATAAAGGGTCAAGAAGACCATGGCCAGGGTTGTTGGAAAGCCTTCCATGATGGAAGAGGAAGAAGAAGAGGTTGCTGCACCAGCACCTAAAGCTCAAAAGCTGATGGGAGATGCTATCAGGTCAGAGGCTGCTCCATCAAAGCCCAAAGAAGCTCCCAAGGCAGCTGCTCCAAATCCCAAAGCTGCACCCAAGAGGAATACAAGGAACATTCCTGCTGGAGAGAAGAACAAGGCCCCAGTGCCTGAAGCTGTTGTTGAAGAAGAAGAAGATGATGAGTCACATGTCTTGAGGAAGTTGAAGCCCAAAATTCCAGATCACAATGATGTTCATCCAGTAGCTGAGGACATGAAGCTCGGGAAGGATGCAGGGCTCAGACAGTGGAGATTGACAAATCCCTATGCAGTCAGGAGGAGAACTGTTGTGGACTACATGTTCCATACAAAGGAATAGCAGGATTTCTATGAGACAGTGTTGCTTGACAAGAAGCCAATAGTCTGTGATATCAGATGGGTGGACTGTAAATACATCAGGGAAAATGAAGAGCACTATCCTGGAGTCTATGATAGTTTCAAGTCTTGTGGAGTAGAGGACTTTGTTGGGCAGAAGCTCACAAAGTGGAATGATGAGCTTATTATGCAGTTCTACTCGATAGCTCACTTCTACCCAGATGGAAGGATTGTCTGGATGTCTGAAGGTACAAGGTACCACTCAACTGTTGAAGAATGGGCAAAATTGATCAATGCTCCTAAGGAGAATGAGGATGACTTGGATATCTATGCCAAGAAGAAGAAGGATCACAACTCCATGGCACATATGTACAGAGAGATCCCAGATGTTGTTGTTGAGACACACAAATTTGGATTAGTACATTACCTTCTGTCAGGTTTGCCAACAATCAACTGGATCCTTAGGCATACTCTTTTGCCAAAGTCAGGTGATCACAAGATGATCAGAGGCCATGCAATTAACCTACTTCACATATCTGATGTGCCTCAAAAGTTCAAAGTCATGAGCCTCATTGTGGAAACTATCAAGATGACAACTGCAGATCAGAAGAGAAGTTGTGGATATGCCCCACAGATCCAGGAGCTAATCAAATCCAAGATGGGCACTGGCACATACCTCTTGGACAAGGAACACATGCCCATCTACCCAGACTTTGAGGACAACACTTTGGTGATGGATGAAAATGAACCATCCTCTGTGCAAGCACAAGAGAAGAAGGAGAAGGCAAGGACTGAAAAGGCTGCAAAGATGCCAACCATTGATGAGGCATCTCAGTACTTCCTAAAGAGCAAGCAAGATCAGCTTGGCTACTTGAATGCCTCCACTCTGAGGATTGAGAAGGGATTGGCCACCCTGACTCAAAACCAGGAGAGCCTGGAGAGGATCATGGAGTAGAAGTTCTATGACTTGGATGTGAAGGTCACTGAGATACAGTCTGTTGTTGAGCAACTTCAGGATGAAGTGCAGGAGAAGAAGGGCAAGACTACCACTGATGCTTTTGCTAGAGTGCACAGGAGTCAGAGATCTGCTGTAGTGCCTGTTCTAGACACCAGAGCCACATCATCTACACCAGCTACAGCTTTTGTGCAACCAGCTCCAGCACCCACTCCACCAGCTCCATCTACATCAATAGAAGTCTTCGTCCAAGGAGCCATCTCTACACCACCACCTGAAGACCAAGCCTGAGAGTCGATCTAGCACTATGCATTTTTATGAACTTTTTGGTAACTTGTTGCCAAAGGGGGAGAAAATGTACAAATCATAGGCTTTGAGAGAGAGTGTTGCTTTTGTTCTCTCTTGTTTTTTTGGTGGTTGAACTTTGTTATTTACTTGCTTGAGATACTTTATGCTTGTGTGATACTTGGATGATCATGTGTTTGATCATATGCTACCTTAATGCTTGTTGGATGACATTATCCTTTTATATCTCTATATGATCATTCACTTTGCTTGGTGATGAGTGCATGTATTCAATCATTATCATTTTGAGCGCTCCACGAAGATGTATGTGACATGGAAGAGTAGCCCATGATCCTAACTCATTGTGCATTTGTAGTCCAAAGCAAATCTTAAACTATGCACAAATTTAGGGGGAGCTCTTACTTATCACATACTTCTCAAAGCGACAATGTTTTTCACTCTTATTATAATTTGTCGAAGCTTTGATCTATATGTTGTCATCAATTACCAAAAAAGGGGAGATTGAAAGTGCAACTATCCCTAGGTGGTTTTGGTAATTCCTAACAACATATAGCTCATTGAGCTAATGCTATTTCAAGATAAATATTTCAGGAAAGCTCAATGATTGGCATGGCATGGATGAGAAAAGTGGACCCCTCAAAATGCTAAGGACAAAAGGATTGGCTCAAGCTCAAAGCTCAAGACTCTACATTTTCTATTTTAGTGATCCAAGATCACATTGAGTCTATAGGAAAAGCCAATACTATCAAGGAGGGATGAGGTGTTGCTTAATGGCTTTCTTGCTCAAAGTGCTTAGTGATATGCTCCAAAGCCCTCAACTACTTTATCACATCCACATATGACCCAAACCAAAAGTCAAACTCGGCCCCACCGATTCTTTCTATCCGGCGCCACCGAGTTCAGATGTCATGGCCACTGCCACAAACCCTAGGCAAATCGGTCTCACTGATAGGGATCTCGGTTTCACCGAGATGGGATTGTAATCTCTTTGTTTCCCTTCGTAACGTTTCGGTCCTATCGAGATGAGTGATCGGTCCCACCGAGATTGCAATGTAAACTCTCCGTTTCCCTTTCGTAACATTTCGGTCTCACCGAAATGAGCGAATCGGTCCCACCGAGTTTACCTGACCAACTCTCTGGAAAGCTTATTACCAAAATCGGTCTCACCGAGTTTGTGTAATCGGTCTCACCAAGATTACGTTATGCCCTAACCCTAACCATATCGGTCCTACCGAGTTGCATGTCGGTCCCACCGAAAATCCTAACGGTCACTAGATTTGCTGAATCGGTCCGACCGAGTTTATCAATTCGGTCCCACCGAGATTGGCAAGTTGTGTGTAATGGTTAGATTTTGTGTGGAGGCTATATATACCCCTCCACCTCCTCTTCATTCGTGGAGAGAGCCATCAGAACGAACCTACACTTCCAACTTACATTTTCTGAGAGCGAACCACCTACACTTGTGTTGAGGTCAAGATATTCCATTCCTACCATATGAATCTTGATCTCTAGCCTTCCCCAAGTTGCTTTCCACTCAAATATTCTTTCCACCAAATCCAAATCCTGTGAGAGAGAGTTGAGTGTTGGGGAGACTATCATTTGAAGCACAAGAGCAAGGAGTTCATCATCAACACACCATTTGTTACTTCTTGGAGAGTCGTGTCTCCTAGATTGGCTAGGTGTCACTTGGGAGACTCCGGCAAGATTGTGCAGTTGAACCAAGGAGTTTGTAAGGGCAAGGAGATCGCCTACTTCATGAAGATATACCGCTAGTGAGGCAAGTCCTTCGTGGGTGACGGCCATGGTGGGATACACAAGGTTGCTTCTTCGTGGACCCTTCGTGGGTGGAGCCCTCCGTGGACTCGCGCAGCTGTTATCCTTCGTGGGTTGAAGTCTCCATCAACGTGGATGTACGATAGCACCACCTATCGAAACCACGACAAAAACATCCATGTCTCCAATTGTGTTTGCACTCTCTAAACCCTTCCCTTTACATTCTTGCAAGTTGCATGCTTTACTTTCCGTTGCTCATATACTCTTTGCATGCTTGCTTGAATTGTGTTAAGATTGCTTGACTTGTCCTAAATTGCTAAAATCTGTCAAGAACTAAAATTGGAAAAGTATAAGTTTTATTTGGTCAAGTAGTCTAATCACCCCCCCTCTAGACATACTTTCGATCCTACACCGACATGTGGGACATCAAGCTACCGGGTCCACGTGCCATACCGGAATATAGTGCAGAGCAGCCGGGGTGAAGCACCCCAGTCATGGCGCCGGCATAGTAATGAGCAATGAGATGTCAAATCACAAAGTTGCACCTTTCCCGCAGTTAAGTTGGAGGGACGAAGTAATAATGCTAAAAAAGAAGTTGGAGGGACGAAGCAACCATCATTTCACATGTTGCTGAATCCGCTTCTCCCTCATCTTCTTCAACTTAACCACGTGTTGCTTCTGTCGTTGTTCTGCCTCATGTGGGACGCGGATCAGCTTGGTAAAGCACTGACACATGGGACCGCATGTTAGCAAACCGCCAGGACAACGCCCTCTGAAAATAAGAAACCTCCCCCGCCATCTGTGCGGCAAAATCACCTCCTTTTTACTAATCTTGATTCTATAATTTTTTAGATCAATATAATTGAGATTTGTATAGATAGCACACAGGAGCAAAACCAAGTGGTACGGTTAAGGGCATCCACAATGTGTACCCAAATGTGAAAATAGCTTTTGGCATCATGGGAACCATTGTGGACGGTGTTGCCAAAGCCAAAAAGATGGAACCGAAGCTCCCTGATTGATTGATTGAAGGAATATAAAAATGCAACGTCTCTCCTCTTTCTCCCGTGCATGGACGCATGTAGTACAGTATAGAACACAGAGTCTACTCCCCTGTCCCTTCTATCACAAATCATAAAGCAGCGAGGCGTCAAATCACAAAAGCACGGACGAAGCAACCATCATTTCACTCTTCGCTGACTCCGCTTCTCCATCGTCTTCTTCTAGAAACCATCTCACAGCACTAAGCTGGACGGATGATGCTATTGTATACTCCTAGTAGTACTAGTCATGTGGTTCAACGGACTTCCTGGATGCAAATAAGCGGTTGTCTTGGCTTGTAGGCGGCACTTGCGAACGACTTACTGTGGTCTCCCTCAATGGTGTTCTCCGTCGAACGCACTTCGCCAAACCACAAAAAAAAGATATCGTCGACGTCACCGCAATGGGGAAGGAAGTCAAATATAGTTACTACCTCCATTTTTTCTATACACAAGGCCAGTATATCAAAATTGCAATTTGCAAAGAGCCACTAACACTAATCGAGGCAAAATTGATGGGGATTGCCTCGTATACTAGCAACCAAGGACATTAATATCCCCTGCATGCATGCGGAAGTGAGAAGGTTGGTTTGCATGGCGCTGCCATAATCAAGCGATGAGGAGTGAGATGGTTAGCTCTTTGGTCTTTGGAGGAAAAAATATGCATTATTGGCACGTGAAACGAGGATTTGTATCGATTAAATCCCGCGAAGGAAAACCCTGCCTTTCTTTTTTAACACTAGTACTCCTAGTACGTACGTACTTATCCTGTTTGGGTCTAGGCCTTGCATTGCCAAACTTCGCCACACATTTTTGCCAAGCTTGCCTAAAGTTTTCAAAATGAGAAGGAGGTACACTTGCGCACGGCTGTCGCGGTCGCACCGCACCCTCACATGGTCGCTCCTGCACGTAGCGGTCACACCGCACCCTCACACAGTCGCTCCTGCACGCCGCAAACCCAACCAAGGGAATGCACCCTCACTGACACATGTTGTCGCATGTGAACAAACCAAACTCAGCCATCCTATCGCTGACACATAATTTTCATTCATAGAGTATGTTTATCCAACTGCATGTTGGGGAGTATCCGTACGGCCCGTGCGGTGGTCTATTGGGGAAGAAGAAGAGGCGAGGAAGAAGGAAAGAAGGGTTAGGAGACGTAGGATATTCATCCAACCGCCCTAAATGGTAGACTGACCCAAGTCAGGCGACTTGCATAACAAATATATGTTTTTACACGGCAAAAGATCCATAAAAACAACAACATAAAGAAAAACTATCACTGCTCGCAGAAAGAGACGGCCTCGTCGTCTTTGGCTGCCGGCGCGAACCAGACGTAGTTGTCAACGTGTGTCTCCGCACCGTGGTTATCCTCAGCCTCCAGCTACTCGTTCAAGTGGAGCGTGCGGGCGCTCTGCATGGACGAGAGCACAGCCCGGTTCAAGTCGAGGACGTCCGGTTCCGCCTGCAGGAGGGCCTTGATGGCAGCGGCATCCGCGCGCTCCACGTCGAGTCGAGCCTCCGCCGCCCGGTTCAAGTCCAGGACGTCCGGTTCTGCTTGCAGGAGGGCGTCAATGAGAGCGGCATCCGCGCGCTCTGCGTCGAGTCAAGCCTCTGCCGCCCGGTTCAAGTCCAGGACGTCTGGTTCTGCCTGCAGGAGGGCCTCGATGGTAGCAGCATCCGCGTGCTCCGCCTGAAGTTGAGCCTCCGCCGCCCGGTTCACATCCACGACATCCGGTTCTGCCTGCAGGAGAGCCTTGATGACAGCGGCATGCGTGCGCTCCGCGTCGAGTTGAGCCTCTGCCTCACAGTCCTCCTTTAGTATCGCCATGTTGAACCGCTGGTCCGCCTGCACCATGGGGGACTCGGACGCCGGCACGAAGTCGACGTCCATCGTCTCATACCCATCGGGGGCCTTCTGCACCACGACCTCCGCCATGAACATTGGATCGGCTTCCTCCTCCTCGTAGCTTGGCTCCAAAGAACTCGGGGATTGGCCCGCCGCAAAGAGAGCTTGGGAATGGAGATCTGTGGCACCGACCGCCGCCGCGATTTCTACGCGGCGCTCCGGTGTCAGCATCTTGTAGTAAGTGATCTTGCGGCGCACCATGGCTTTCTGGTGAACTAGGGGACGCTTGATACGGGCTAAGGGGTCGAAAGGTGGGGGAATGGGCTAGAGATTAGGTGTGGTTTTAGGGCAGTGGCTGGCGTAGGCCGAGCAGCGAAGGTTCTAGTGTGAATAGTGGTTCCGTGACGGCCGGTCAATTGGTTTTGACTATACATTGCTCTTGTCGCGTTCGCGTTGCAGCCCAGCACGCTGGACCCTCCACGTCGCTCACCGAATGGAACGCGCTTCATCTTGCATTTTCGCTCGCTTGTGGGACCGCAGTTGAGAGCAAACCGACGTCCCTCCCCCTCACCCACCCGTGTCATTTATTATACTACCAGTCCCTCCATTTTATGCGGAGTAAACAAAAACAGAGGGAGTATACTATGGATGAGGATCCCCTGACGTGGCCGAACCCATTGAGTAACTGACATGCAGGGCCTAGCAAGCATGGGGTCCGCCAGTAAGTGACCGAAAGGGAGGGTAAGGTAGGGATACCTACGTCAGAGGATCCTGAGGGAGTCCTGGACTAGGGGGTGTCCGGACAGCCGGACTATCATCGTCCGCCGGACTCCAAGACTACGAAGATACAAGATTGAAGACTCCGTCCCGTGTCCGGATGGGACTTTCCTTGGTGTGGAAGGCAAGCTTGGCAATACGGATATGTAGATCTCCTACCATTGTAACCGACTCTGTGTAACCCTAGCCTCCTCTGGTGTCTATGTAAACCAGAGGGCTTTAGTCCGTAGGACAACATACACTACAACAATCATACCATAGGCTAGCTTTAGGGTTTAGCCTCCTCGATCTCGTGGTAGATCCACTCTTGTACTACCCATATCATCAATATTAATCAAGCAGGACATAGGGTTTTACCTCCATCGAGAGGGCCCGAACCTGGGTAAAACATCGTGTCCCTCGTCTCCTGTTACCATCCGCCTAGACGCACAGTTCGGGACCCCCTACCCGAGATCCACCGGTTTTGACGCTGACATTGGTGCTTTCATTGAGAGTTCCTCTGTGTCATCACCGATAGGCTCGATGGCATCTTCATTCAACAACGCTGTACAGGGTGAGACTTTTCTCCCCAGACAGATCTTCGTATTCGGCGGCTTCGCACTGCGGGCTAATTCCCTTGGCCATCTGGAGCAGATCGAAAGCTACGCCCCTGGCCATCAGGTCAGATTCGGAAGCCTAAACTTCACGGCCGACATCCGCGGGGACTTGATCTTCGACGGGCTCAAGCCAAAGCCAAGCGCGCCGCACTGTTACGATGGGCATGATCTAGCTCTGCCGCCGAACAGTGCCTTGGTGGCCGCACACGAATCCTCTTCGGCCTTTAGTCCGGAGCCGTCGCCCAGATCGAGGATCGGTGGATGGACACCACCTCGGGGGCTTCAACTTCCACGGCGATGGAGCCGAACGCCAATCTTGTCCCTCGCGAAACCCGTGATTCCGAGGTGCCGGACTCCCTGCCGGACTCCGGACCTCCCACGCCCCTGCCAATCGAATCGGATTGTGCACCAGTTATGGAATTCACCACCGCGGACATCTTCCAATACTCGCCCTTTGGCGACATCCTAAATTCTCTAAAACATCTCTCGTTATCGGGAGAGTCTTGGCCGGACTATGGCCAGGACGGTTGGGATGCGGACGACGAAGAAATTCAGAGCCCACCCACCACCCACTTTGTAGCCACTGTCGACGATCTAACCGACATGCTAGACTACGACTCCGAAGACATCGATGCTATGGACGACGATGCTGGAGACAAACAGGAACCAGCACCTACAGGGCACTGGAAGACCACCTCGTCATACGACATATACATGGTGGACACCCCAAAAGACGGGGACGGCGAAGAAACAGCAGAGGTAGATTCTTTAAAGAAACAGCCCAAGCGCCAGCGTCAGTGGCGCCGCTCTAAATCCCGCCATAGCAAGAATGGAGATTCCGGCACAGGAGATAATAATACCCCAGAGAGTGCCGAAGATAACCCCCTCCAGCAAGACTCAGCGCAGGAGGATGCAGAAGCAAGCCCTCACGAGAGGGCGGCAGACGAAGAGGTTGAGGATCATAACTATATGCCTCCCTCCGAAGACGAGGCAAGCCTCAACGACGACGAATTCGTCGTGCCCGAGGATCCCGTCGAACAAGAGCGTTTTAAACGCAGGCTCATCGCCATGGCAAACAGCCTAAAGAAAAAGCAGCAGCAGCTTCAAGCTGATCAGGACCTGCTGGCCGATCAATGGACAGAGGTCCTCGCGGCCGAAGAGTATAAACTTGAACGCCCCTCCAAAAGCTACCCAAGACGCAAGTTGCTTCCCCGATTAGAGGAAGAAGCATACATACCTCCATCACCAGTGCACGATACGGCCGACCGACCACCTCGTGGTCGTGACAGAGAGGCATCCAGGCCCCCAATCAAGACCGTACCCCGGCATCGCTCCAAAAGCACGAAGCCAAGGGGAAACGCGCCGGACTTGCGAGATATATTGGAGGACAAGGCAAGGCAATCCAGATCCATCTATGGATCACGTGGGTGCCCCACGACCCATGACGAATACCGTCGCCCCGGATAAAATAACCCCGATCGGGCCGAACACAGCAGACAACGCTCTCTCGAGCTGCGTCGTGATATTGCTCAATACAGAGGCGCCGCACACCCGCTATGCTTCACTGACGAAGTAATGGATCATCAAATCCCCGAAGGGTTTAAACCCGTAAACATTGAATCCTACGATGGCACAATAGACCCCGCGGTTTGGATCGAAGATTATCTTCTCCACATCCACATGGCCCGCGGCAACGATCTCCATGCCATCAAGTATCTCCCACTCAAGCTTGAAGGACCAGCTCGGCATTGGCTCAATAGCTTGCCCGCAGAGTCAATTGGGTGTTGGGAAGACCTGGAAGCCGCATTCCTCGACAACTTCCAGGGCACGTATGTGCGACCACCAGACGCCGATGACCTAAGCCACATCATTCAGCAGCCAGACGAATCGGCCAGACAATTCTGGACACGGTTCTTGACAAAGAAAAACCAAATCGTCGACTGTTTGGATGCAGAGGCCCTTGCAGCCTTCAAACATAACATCCGCGACGAATGGCTAGCCCGGCACCTGGGACAGGAAAAGCCGAAATCCACGGCAGCCCTCACATCATTAATGACCCGCTTTTGCGCGGGAGAGGATAGCTGGCTAGCTCGCAGCAATAATCTCCGTAAAAATTCTGGCAGTCCGGATACTAAGTACAACAACGGCAGGTCACGTCGAAACAAAAACAAACGCCGCATCAACGGTGACGATAAGGAGGATACGGCAGTCAACGTCGGATTCCGAGGCTCTAAACCCGGTCAGCGGAAGAAGCCATTCAAAAGAACCACTCCGGGTCCGTCCAATTTGGACCGAATACTCGACCGCTTATGCCACATACATGGCACCCCTGAAAAGCCAGCTAATCACACCAACAGAGACTGCTGGGTGTTCAAGCAGGCAGGTAAGTTAATTGCCGAAAACAATGACAAGGGGCTAAACAGCGACGACGAGGAAGAGACCCGACCGCCGAACAACAGAGGACAGAAGGGTTTCCCCCCACAAGTGAGGACGGTGAACATGATTTACGCAACCCACATACCCAAGAGGGAGAGGAAGCGCGCACTAAGGGACGTTTATGCGATGGAGCCAGTCGCCCCGAAGTTCAATCCATGGTCCTCGTGTCCGATCACTTTCGATCGAAGAGACCATCCGACCAGCATACGCCATGGCGGATTCGCCGCATTGGTTTTAGACCCAATCGTCGATGGATTTCACCTCACAAGAGTCCTGATGGACGGCGGTAGCAGCCTGAACCTGCTTTATCAGGATACAGTGTGAAAGATGGGCATAGACCCCTCAAGGATTAAACCTACAAAGACAACCTTTAAAGGTGTCATTCCAGGTGTGGAAGCCAACTGTACAGGCTCAGTCACACTGGAAGTGGTCTTCGGATCCCCGGACAATTTCCGGAGCGAGGAGTTAATCTTCGACATAGTCCCGTTTCGCAGCGGCTATCACGCTCTGCTCGGACGAACCGCGTTTGCAAAATTCAACGCGGTGCCGCATTACGCATACCTCAAGCTCAAGATGCCAGGCCCTCATGGAGTCATCACGGTCAACGGAAATACCGAACGCTCCCTCCGAACGGAGGAACATACAGCGGCTCTCACGGCAGAAGTACAGAACAGCCTTTCAAGGCAATTCTCAAGTCCGGCCGTTAAACGGCCGGATACAGCAAAACATGCCCGAAGCAATACCAACCAAGACCACCTGGCGCGATTAGAGCACGCGTAGCAATGCGGCCCCAACCCCCGCCCTCGCATGATTGCAAGAACAACCCTCCACGTACATAATTACGCTTTGGAGATACCATGGGCGCAGGGGAAGGGGCACGATCACAATGAACCCAGAGTGCGGCTCGACCACACCAGGGGCTCGCAAGTGTGCCCCCCTTCTTTTCTTTTTCACTTTACTTCTTTGTGTACACAGGACTCCGATAACCAGAGGCCCTGTCCGGCGGTGAACCGGCCGAACTCCTGATGCAACAGCCAGGGAAGAAAGAAGGCTGCGACGAACACTCAGGTGGTCTCAATTACGAGCATTAAATTCGATTATATACACCAAGTCCGCAGCTCACCCCTGGAGGGGGACATGTTTAACTAGTCCAAATCCCTTGCTTACCGCACTATTTGTATCAGTCCGCGCTCTTAGCAGACTTTCTTTAATAAATAACGCAGCACTTTTCGACTGCAATTGCATTATTTTATATATATGTTCATCACATGACATCTTGCACCCGTATATTTTGGTACGGCCGAATACACCAGGGGCTTATGTTCCCCACATTATGGTGTGATAAGTCCGAACACTTTCCCAAGTGCGGCACCCCGAACTTATAGCATTATATGAATCGGCTCCGAATCATGTCTTGGGTCAATAGTTGGGTTTGCCCGGCTCCCACGTTTTGGCGCCTTACGTTCCGTTCTGTCGGCTAAGGTGGCACTGGGAGAACCACTGCGATTGCGCCCCGGTTGATCCGGGCGAGCGCCTCAGTGGAGAAAGCTAAAACTGACCGGCATGATAAGGCGAGAGATTGGTCGCTGTTCGAGAGGTTTTTTCGGGTCCTTAAAGACTCACGCCGCTTCGAGCGAAGTTCCGGACAATGTCCGACGAAGGCGTGGATAGCACCCCGGATTCAGTCTTCCGAATACCAGGGGCTTCGCCGAAATTTAAAATTATAGAATTCTATGGCTAAGTGAGAGTGTTCAAGCATTATAAGTCCGGTTGCCTTGTTCGTTGTGTTGAGCGCCTCCCTAGATGGACCCAAAAATGGGAACAAGAGTGCTCAAGTTTATCCCGAACACCCCAGCACTCGCGGCTCGGGGGCTGAAGCCAACGACTTGCCATCTCTCAGATTTTATAAACGGCCGCACAGAAGGTAATATTTTAAATTAAACAAGCGTTGCTCAAGGCGCATATGAACGACGTTTTCAGCGCACAGGATAATACGTAGCGAGTTTACTCAAAGATTACATTTCTGGGGCACTCATCCGCAATATCGTGGGCTCCCTTCAGGATAGTTTTATAATACATTTCGGGCGTGCGATACTCCTTGCCCGGTGGCGGTGGGTCCGTGAGAAGCTTCTCCGCATCCAACCTGCCCCAATGCACCTTTGTGCGGGCAAGAGCCCGACGAGCACCTTCAATACAGGCGGAGCGCTTGATGACCTCCACCCAGGGGCACGCATCCACCAGCCGCCGCACGAGGCCGAAGTAGCTCCCAGGCAGGGCCTGTCCAGGCCACAGCCGGATTATAAGGCCCTTCATGGCCTCCTCAGCTACCTTGTGGAGTTCGACCAGCTGCTTCAGCTGGTCGCTTGGGGGCACCGGATGGCCGGCCTCAGCGTACTGAGACCAGAAGACCTTCTCCGTCGAGCTCCCCTCCTCGCCACGATAGAATGCGGCGGCATCGGACGCACTACGCGGCAGATCTGCAAATGCCCCTGGAGAGCTCCGAATGCGGGTAAGTGTCAGGTAGTTTACATTAACATGCTTGCTTTGCATGAAAAATGCCTTACCCGCCGCTATCTTCTTTACATCTTCAACCTCCTGAAGGGCCGTACGGGCCTCGGCCTTGGCGGACTTGGCACTTTCAAGAGCCGAGGCAAGCTCGGACTCTCGAGTCTTGGAGTCACGCTCCAAACTCTCATGCTTCTCCATGAGAGCCTGGAGCTCTTCCCGTACTTCCGCCACCCGTGCCTCCTGCTTTTCTCGCTCTGCCCGTTCCGCGGCCGCACTGCGTTCGGCCGCGGACACAGCCTCCTTCAGGGCTGCCACCTCGTTCGTGGCCCCTGCAGTACCCATCTTATCCTTGTTAATTTTATTGCAACCAAAATCCTTTTCTGTAAGGTAATTATTCAAAGCGGTGTTACTCACCTTCTTTGTCCTCGAGCTGCTTCTTGGCATGGCCAAGCTCTTGCTCGGACCGCTCGAGGTCCTGCTTCAACACACCGACCTCCGCAGTCAATGCGGCAGAGGTCAGCAGCACAGCCTGCAAACCCATATTGACATATTATAAGCAACCCTGCGTATATCTTGTTAGATCCTCAGTCCGGCTTTTCTTGCCGAACACCGAACTGAGCATCAGGGGCTACTGTCTATGCGGTATTACATTACATAACTTCAACTACTTACCTCAAAGCCTGTTAGAAGGCTGCTGCAGGCTTCCGTCAGCCCGCTCCTGGCGAGCTGAACCTTCTGAATCACCGCACTCATGAGAGTGTGGTGTTCTTCCTCGATGGAAGCGCCTTTAAGCGCCTCCAACAAGTTGTCCGGCGCCTCCGGTTGGACAGAGGCCGCCGGTGTCACGGTCCTGCCATTCTTGTGTAGGGGCCGCTTGCCGGACTCTGGAACCACTGCGGGTTCCGATGTAGAGTCCGGCGCAAAGTCCGGGAGGCTGCCTGACGGCGCCTCCGGAGCCTCCTCCTGATGGGTCCCTCTCTGGGATCCCACCTCGGCGTCCTCGTTGGCGCGGGGGGTTGTGGCAGTCGGAAGTGAATCCACATCCGACGGGGCCAATGACCCGCTCGATGAAGCGGGGAGATCATCATCGGCCGGACTATGGACAAAATGCGGCATTAGAAGGACACTACGCAATACAAAAGAAATTGCATATCAAGGATCCGGATACTTACGATCTTGCCGGACGCCTGGCCCTTAAAGGCCACACCTCCTCGCCAACGATGGTGTTGGCGAAACTGTCCGGGGGAATAGTTCTCCCCCTCTTGGACCCTTCGGCCTCCCCTATTGGGGAAGCCTTCCTCTTCTTCTCTCCCTCCTCCGGGAGAGAGTCTTCTTCCTCCTCCTCGTCTTCGAGGGAGGAGTCCGCCTCATCATCGGACGCCTGATGGCGGGAACTCTTTCGAGTCCCTGCGGCCACCTTCTTGGCCTTCTTCTCCGGCACCACGTGCGGTGCCGGAACCAGCAGCCCTGCTAGACGGGCGTTCACTGGGTCCTCTGGCATGGGAGCCAGGCTGATGAGCTGCTCAGCCTTCTCCATCCATTCCTGTCAAAGGAAAAGAGAGATTGAAACCCTCTTAGAATCAATTTGATTACCGCAAGTGTCCCGTAAAGGGGTTGAATCACTTACCTCGTCAGCCGGATGCTGCGAGAAAAATCCGCGATCTTTCGTCACGGATGCGGGGGCTTCGGCACCCTTAAACAGCACCCTCCAGGCGCCTTCATACGTCGTATCGAAGAGCCCGCTTAGCGCCTGGTGCTGTTCCGGATTGAACTCCCACAGATTGAATGCCCGTTCTTGGCATGGGAGGATCCGGCGGATGAGCATGACTTGGACCACGTCGACGAGCCTGAGCTTATTGCTCACCAGCTTCTGGATGCAGGTTCGGAGTCCCGTCAGCTCCTTCGGATTGCCCCACAACAAGCCCTTCTCTTTCCAGGAGGTGAGCTGCGTGGGGATGCCAGATCTAAACTCGGGGGCCGCCGCCCATGTGGGCTCGCGCGGCTCGGTGATGTAGATCCACCCCGATTGCCACCCCTTGACGGAGTCCACGAAGGCCCCTTCGAGCCAAAGGACGTTGGGTAACTTACCCAACATGGTGCCTCCGCATTCCGCTTGCGTGCCCTTTACAACCTTAGGCTTGACGTTGAAGGTCTTGAGCCACAGGCCGAAGTGGGGCCGGATGCAGAGGAAGGCCTCGCACACGACGATAAACGCCGAGATGTTGAGGATGAAGTTCGGCGCCAGATCGTGGAAATCCAGGCCATAGTAAAACATGAGCCCCCGGACGAATGGGTGGAGTGGAAAGCCCAGTCCGCGGAGGAAGTGGGGAAGAAAGACGACCCTCTCATGGGGCCCGGGGGTAGGGATGAGCTGCCCCTCGTCGGGCAGCCGATGCGCGATGTCGCCGGAGAGGTATCCGGCGCTGCGCAGCTTGTTGATATGCTCCTCCTTGACGGTGGAGGCCAACCATTTGCCTCCCGCTCCGGACATATTCGGAGAAGGCCGAGGCGAGATGCGCGAGCTTGGGCGTTGGAGCTTGAGTGCGTGAAGATGGATAAGCAAAGGAGGAAGAAGGCGTAGGTGAGAAGGTAAATCCTTATCCCTTATATATAGGCGGACGAAAACTATGCGTCCCCCACCGGCCTGGTAAAACTCGCTTATTTCCAAGCGCCACCATCAATGGCGCGGTTGGGTTACCCACGTCCGTATTGATGAGAATCCCGGAATAAGGGGAACATGATCTCTGCTTCGACAAGACGTGCCAAGGAAACCGCTTCGCTAAACGTGCTGAGGTGGTATAGTAAAAAAACGATTCAAACAAAGGCTTGGTAGTGGTGTGATGTCACACCGCATAATACGTCAGCAGATTGGACTGGTGTACATTTTATTCTCTCTACGGTGGAATGTGGAATTTATTTTGCAGAGCCGGACACTATCCTGGTGTTCATGATCTTCTCTGGATTATTCAAGGGAGGAACCCGCCTTGCAATGCCGAACATTATGCGCGCCGGACTTATCGTCATTGAAGCCTGGTTCAGGGGCTACTGAGGGAGTCCTGGACTAGGGGGTGTCCGGACAGCCGGACTATCATCGTCCGCCGGACTCCAAGACTACGAAGATACAAGATTGAAGACTCCGTCCCGTGTCCGGATGGGACTTTCCTTGGCGTGGAAGGCAAGCTTGGCGATACGGATATGTAGATCTCCTACCATTGTAACCGACTCTGTGTAACCCTAGCCTCCTCCGGTGTCTATATAAACCGGAGGGCTTTAGTCCGTAGGACAACATACATTACAACAATCATACCATAGGCTAGGTTTAGGGTTTAGCCTCCTCGATCTCGTGGTAGATCCACTCTTGTACTACCCATATCATCAATATTAATCAAGCAGGACGTAGGGTTTTACCTCCATTGAGAGGGCCCGAACCTGGGTAAAACATCGTGTCCCTCGTCTCCTGTTACCATCCACCTAGACGCATAGTTCGGGACCCCCTACCCGAGATCCGCCGGTTTTGACACCGACAGATCCACTTCCACTACTACTCCCTCCTTCCATTTACTATACAGGTCCTAATGCGTTTTTCGAGGCTAACTTTGACCAAATGTTAGAGTAATAATATATGACATGCAACTTACACAAAGCATACGGTCAAATTCGTATGTGAAAGGAGTTTCCAATGATATAATTTTCACATTATACATCTCATGTACTATTAATCTTGTCAATAGTCAAATGCGGTTTTAAAATGCATTAGAGCATGGTTAATAATATAGCCAATTGATGGCTATGAGGGACTGCCATGTCATCGATAGCCATCATCTATTATATGCACTCATACGGTAGTGTGGGCTACAAGGTTGGCTATTTCCCGCAAAAATATATATAAGGTTGGCTATTGTATTAGTACTTTTTTCCATCTCCTCTCTATCTCTTTCTTCATATTTATTGTACTAGTATTTAACTAGGAATGCGTATATAGCTAAGGCTCTTCCATGAGAGCTCACTTCCCTTACTTTTTCACATCTCTATCCTCCACATAGGCCCTATATAAATGGAAGGAGGGAGTACAGATGTTGTCAGTACTCCACGTGTACTATTGGACAGGGAGCTTTAAAAAGTTACTATTGGACTGGCTATACGTGGCGAAATCCTAGTAGGAAGAGCATGCGCGAGAACAAGCACATTCACGTGGTTGAAAACAAATTGGAAACCATCTCAAGTACAAATCTAGGAGTACGTACGAATCTAACAATATTGATTGGGTGTGTTGTTGAATGTTGATACCTTTTTGATCAAAGTAGAGATACTTTGACTACACATAAAACTTATATATAAACTAGAAAGGATAGGAGGGAGTATATTGTATGTTCAAAAACGAAACGAACATTGAATACCCTTTATATATGATTTGCGGATGCTATGATCATCGGTTCAAAATTTTGAATCCGCCTTAGGTATCACGTGCCCCCACTCGTTCTCTGTCGATTTCATCTCGGGGTCCGGAGATTGATTGAAAGAGGACTAAGGTGGGTACATGAGAATGATACTCGGCGGAATGTTCAAATGAGGCATGCGGGAGGATGGACTCGACTGGAGGGCGACATGATCGATGGAGAAGAGGGTTGGAGAGGAATGAGAAATAAGCAAACGCCACATGATTATACTTGAACGGCTCAAATAAACAATAAGTTGTCTCGCTTGGCCTACATAGTGAAAGGCCTAATGCGCAACATGGAGCACTGACGCTCGAATATGGCCGGGAAAACAGGGAAACTGACATGTGGGGCACACCCGTCGGGACGACGTAGCGTAGACTAGTCCAATGGAGGAGCTGGCCCACGACCTCCTCGCCACCGACAACTGTTCATATGGGTCGTTGGGGCCAACAACGGGGTGCAGCTCCAGCACCGCCTCTGGACACGGCGACCGCGGTGAGCGACACGCTCATATCGTCGCTAGACACGGTCGGTTTCAGTGTGCCGAGGGTGGCGTTAGTGCTGTGGCACGACCAACAATATGTTTGGTTTGTGCCCAAGGTTGCCCCATCAAAGCATTGGGTAGCCAAAATTTTGGTTGAGGTATTGGTTGCCCATGATTTGGCCGACATTGGCAAGAAAAATGAACTAGAGTTGGCTAGAGTTCATTGGCATGCCAAAAAATGGCAACCATCCAAACAAAGACCAATCTTTGGGTCATGACCAAAATTTTGGTAAGGTGCACTTTGGCCACAATCCAAACACACCCCAACACCCGGCTCGTCGCGGATGCACGGGGCACCGCGACGCGTCCGCGGAGTGGTGTAGCGCGGCCAACTGCATCCTCAGGACCTGAGACCATGCCAGGTCGTCTTGCTTTTTCAATGACATGCGGGGATCGCATGTGAGCAAAGGGCATCTCCAACGTTGCCACGACCGTAGCTGACTACCCTGGCACACCAAAACCCTCGTCCCTCGCGCCGTCGCGCGGTGCGTTCCCAGCCGGCGCCAGCTGCCCGCATTCATGCCGTCCGTTCGTATGTCGTCGTTAACAGGCTCGGTGCCCGAGGAACCAACTCCGGCGACTTAATGACGCACCCGGACGCTTGGCCTCACTGGAATGCGCTACTTAAAGTGGCAACGCCCAGCTAACCTCCACACCATAGCGCATCGTCCTCCTACCTAGCACCACATCCGCCATGACCGCAAGTGCGAACGCTCTGCGGGAGAGCTTGTCTTCGGGGATGAAGCTCGAGGTCACCGCCCTCGCTCAAGTCACCTCTCGCGACGCAATAGCGGCGTAGCCGGACGCGGACGCGGACGCGACCGCACAAGCGGTGGCCATGCTGGCGGCCGACGACGGGAGCACCGTCAGCCACGCGTCCTACTTGCCGCCGTCCAACGTCCGGCACCGCCGAGGTCGGGGACTCCTCCGAGGATGAGTAGGGCATGGGAGGCGGCAGGGCATGGTGTGCCAACTGGCCGGTCCGTATCCCGTGTTCTACTCTTCCTCCCAGGAGACCGCACCTTCACTTCACGGATCTTGAACCCTGCCCCCGTACATAGAGATCGCAGATGGAGGATGTCGGTCGCCGCCGTAGAATAGGTTTAGGGTCGGGTTTCTTTTATTTTTCTGTCCTATAAAAGTTCGAAATGTAATGAAAATCTGCCGTGTTTGCATTAATCTCGGCCGGTGTATATGAACTTTCACAATAATATACATATTGTAGGAGTACTAGCAAGATGCCCGTGCGTTGCACAGAAGATCATGATCTTGTGGGAGAAAAGGATGAATCAGGGAAAGCCTTATCTGCAAATGTGGAGAGGAGTGCGGGTAAATTGTCATAGTTTCCTTCCTATCCGTTAGATATAGATCGGACGGCCTATATTGCAGGATGACAGGCACACCATCATCACCAACTCTGCTTTTTATTGAACCGAGAAAAATCTAACATGCGAAGTAAAATAAACACATAGGGTCTATACATACACAATTTATCTTAGGCACTCCAATTGTACGTCCACTACACATTCACGCATTTCACATCTTTCTACATCTACGGGAACCTACGAAAGGGTTAACGTAAATTGCCTCTCTCTCTCCTCCCCTGATTTTCATGGTGGTGGGCCCCTCCCTCCCCCCAATCTACAATCAACAGCTCACATGTTTCACATTATGTTAATTACGTAACTGGGATTATGTAGGTGTAGCATTACTCATCCTAAAAACCCAACTAAGCCAACCTCCTAGCATATCGCGCGGGAAAAGACCCGGCCGCGCCGTTTTAGTCGGGATTGCCAGATTACTAGTAAGTAGTATCGATGGATCGCGCGAAGCAACAATTTTTTTTGAGGGGGCGAAGCACCTAGTTTAAAAGGAAAAAAGGCGGTACACTCACAGCACACCTGTCGCGATCGCATTGCACCCCACACACATTCAGTCCTGCACACGGCTCACACAAACGGAACGCGCTTCGGTTTGCCTCTTCACTGACACGTGGGACTGCCCATGGAGAAACCGACCATGCGCCAAATTCCCCCTGCCCATCACGCGAAAATCCTCCCCCCACCCCCCCCCCCCCCCACACACACACACACAAAAAAATTCCCCCCAAATCCGATTCAACCGCCCTTCAGCCAACTAGCCAATAATATTCCCCAAACCCCCCTCCCCCCTCCCCGTCCCCCTCCACTCCATTCGCTCCGCCAAAGCCGCCCTCCCTGCCGCACCGATACGTTGGCGCTGTGGTTCGTCGAGGGGATGCACGGCAATCCTCTCGCTCCCATAGTACGCTCTCGTAGACTGCCGTCCTCTAGCCGCGCCGCCACCTCTGGCTACGTTCATGTGGAGGCGCACGGCAGTCAGCGCCACCACCGCTGGCGATGTTCGTGTGGAGACGCATGGCGGTCAGCTTCTCCCATGGTACGCGCATTCTAGACTGAGCCCCGTTCATGTTGGTGTAGCGCTGAATGTTAGCTGATAGATGTTGTTAATCTCACTGTTTGCCGAAGTAGTTTACTGTCAATATGCTCTGCTTAAGAAGCTTCCTTGCCCTGTTCTGCACTCAATTTGCTTAGCTGAGATGGCATGCCAAGGCCGATTAGTTGCTAAAATATCCTACCATATATTTATTGTGACGTAGATTGCCATGGTCTAGTAGCCAATCTGTTAGGTGAAATAGCTCTACACCGTTTTATACTCGATCTTTGTTGCTGCGATGGCCTTCGATAGTTCGATGGCTGCGTGCTCGGCCTCATTGACTGCTGAAATAGCCTGCCATAATTTAGCACTCAAATATGTTTGCTGAATTAGCTTTACATATATTTCGTTACTTAGATCTGCTCGTCCAAATATCTTGCCATAGCTTTAGACATCGACCTAGGTATTTTTTTCTAGACTTCATAAAAAAGCATATATGTTTTTCTTGTAATATCTAGTAGAAGAACTAATTTGTATGTCTAACAGATGGACAGGACTTGGATAACTTCTGCTCAAAGATTCTCCGCTGCATATGTCGAGGGGGTTGAAAACTTCATGAACTTTATCAGAGCTGAGTACGGTGGTCCGAAATCAGATGTGCTCTGCCCATGTAGCAGTTGTATGAATTCAGTTACAAGATCCCAGTCAACTGTGCAAAATTATCTACACTTGTATGGGATTTTCGTCACATATACTAGGTGGGTTCATCATGGTGAAACTGTCAACGTCAATGTTATTGACTACGTGGAAGCAGCAGATCACCATCTTGATCTGCCTGATACTCAGGTGGAAGAGGAGGAGGAGGTGGTGGTGGCGGAGCCAGTGAGTTTTACCAACATTGAAACAATGCTATGAAATGCTCGTGCAATCCATGAACTTTCACCTGCAGAAGAAAAATGGTGGACACACAATTTACCAAACTCGGTGGGACCGATTCAACAGACTCGGCCGGACCGATTTAGTAAACCTAGTGACCGTTAGTGATTTTCGGTGGGACTGACATGCATCTCGGTGAGACCGATTCGGTTAGGGTTAGGGCATAACGTAATCTCGGTAAGACCGATTACACAAACTCGGTGAGACCGATTTGGTAATAAGCTTTCCAGAGAGTTGGTCAGGTAAACTAGGTGGGACCGATTTGCTCTTTTCGGTGAGACCGAAATGTTACAAAAGGGAAACAGAGAGATTACAATCCCATCTCGGTGAGACCGAGATCCCTATCGGTAAGACCGATTTGCTTAGGGTTTGTGGCAGTGGCTATGACTTTTGGAATCGGTGGCGCCGGATAGGAAGAATCGGTGTGACCGATTTTGGCTTTGGGTTTAGGTCATTTGTGGATGTGAGTAAGTAGCTGAGGGTTTTGGAGCATATCACTAAGCACATGAAGCAAGAGGCTCATTAAGCAACACCTCATCCCTCCTTCATAGTATTGGCTTTTCCTATAGACTCAATGTGATCTTGGACCACTAAAATATAAAATGAAGAGTCCTGAGCTTTTGAGCTTGAGCCAATCCTTTGTCCTTAGTATTTTGAGGGATCCACTTCCATCATCCATGCCATGCCTTTCATTGAGCATTCCTGAAATAATAGTCTTGGAATAGCATTAGCTCAATGAGCTATATGTTGTTATGAATTACCAAAACCACCTAGGGATAGTTGCACTTTCAATCTCCCCCTTTTTGGTAATTGATGACAACATATAGATCAAAGCTTCAACAAATGATAATAAGATTTAACAACATCGTCGCTTTGAGAAGTATGTGATAAGCAAGAGCTCCCCCTAAATTTGTGCATAGTTTATGATTTGCTTTGGACTGCAAATGCATAATGAATTAGGCTCATGGGTTACTCTTCCATGTCACATACATCTTGGTGGAGCGCTCAAAATAATAAACATTGAATACGTGCACTCATCACCAAGCAAAGTGAATGATCACATAGGATAGATATGATAATATCATCAAACATGCATAAGTGTAGCTTATGATCAAACACATGATCATCAATGTCTCACAAGCATAGTATCTCAGGCAATCAAAAACAAACAAGTTTAACCACCAAATAAAAGCAAGAGAGAACAAAAGCAACACACTCTCTCTCTCTCTCTCGAAGCCTATGATCTATACATTTTTCTCCCGCTTTGGCAACAAGTTACCAAAAAGTTCATAGAAAATGCATAGTGCTAGATCGACTCTCAGGCTTGATCTTTAGGTGGTGGTGTCCGGATAACTCCAAGGACGAAGGCTTCAGTTGAAGTAGAGGGTGCTGGAGTTGATGTTGGGGCTGGTTGCACTGGAGCTGAAGGGGCAGTAGCTGGTGCTGAAGATGTTGCTCTGGTGTCTGTCACAGGCACTGCAACTGACCTCTGGGCTCTGGGCACTCTGGCAAACACATTAGTTGTAGTCTTTCCCTGCCTCTCCTGCATGTCATCCTGCAGCTGCTCTACCACTGACTGAATCTCAGTTACTTTGACATCAAGGTCATGGAATTTGAGTTCCATGATTCTCTCCAGGCTCTCCTGATTCTGAGTGAGGGTGGCCAGTCCCTTCTCAATCCTCAGTGTTGATGCTATCCAGTAACCAAGCTGCTCCTGCTTGTTCTTCAAGAAATACTCAGATGCCTCCTCTTGAGTTGGCATCCTGGTAGCCTTCTCCTTTTTTGCCTTCTCCTTCTTCTCTTGAGCTTGAACTAATGATGGATCATTCTCATTCATAACAACCTCATTGTCCTCAAAGTCTGGATAAAGTGGAAAATGTTCCTTATACAATTGATATTTCCATGTGCCCATCTTTGAGTTTATCAACTCCTAAATCTGAGGTGCATATCCACAACTCCTCTTCTGATCTGCTGCAGTCCTCTTAATGGTTTCAATCATAAGGCTCTTGACTTTAAACTTTTGTGGCACATCAAACACATGCAACATGTTGATGGCATGCCCTCTGATCATGTTATGGTCATCAGACTTAGGCAACAGTGTGTGCCTCAAAATCCAATTGATAGTGGGCAGCCCTGACAGCAGAAAGTGGACTGATCCAAACTTGTGTGTCTCAACTGCCTTGTCTGGGATCTCCTTGTACATGTGTGCCATGGAATTGTGATCCATCTTCTTCTTTGCATAGATATCCAGGTCATCCTCATTTTCCTTTGGGGCATTTATCAGACTTGCCCATTCTTCAACAGTTGACTGGTATCTGGTGCCTTCTGACATCCAAACAATTCTTCCATCTGGATAAAAGTGTGCTGTGGAGTAGAATTGCATGATAAGTTCATCATTCCAGTGGGTGAGCTTTTGCCCAACGAAATCAGTAACTCCACAAGCAACAAAGCTGTCTTGCACTCCAGGATAGTGCTCTTCATTGTCCTTGATGTAGGTCCAGTCGACCCACCTCATGTCACAAACTATGGGATTTTTATCCAACAGAATTGTCTCATAGAAGTCCTGCTGTTCCTTTGTATAGAACCTGTAATCAACAGCAGTTCTTCTCCTTGAGGCATATGGATCTTCCATCCTCCATAGCCTCAGCCCTGAGTCCTTCCTGATCCTCATGTCCTCAGCCACAGGATGGGCATCATTGTGGTCTGGTATCTTGGGCTTGAGCTTCCTTAGGACCTGTCCTTCTTCATCTTCTTCTTCAGCAACATTTGGCACTGGGGCCTTGTTCTTCTCAGCAGCTGGAATACTCCTAGTATTCCTCTTTGGTACAATCTTGGCCTTGGAGGCAGCTTTGGGTGCATCCTTGGGCTTAGATGTTACAGCCACTAATCTTATAGCATCACCCATAAGCTTTGGTGCCTTAGGTGCTGGTGCAGCAACCTCTTCTTCCTCTTCAGAATCTCTTCTCATAGAGGGCTTTCCAAGAACCTGGGCAGTTGTGGTTCTTGCTCTCTTCTTTTTCTTGTCATGAGCACCTTCATCCTCTGATTCTATGGTGAACTTCATAGTCTCTCCAGTGGGAACTTTCTTGGGTTTGGAATACGTGACTTTCTTTTCAGGTGCCTCTTTGGGTTCAGTCTGTTTTGGCACTTGAGTGGACCTTCTGGCTTTGGGCATTGGTGTCCTCTTGGCAGGAACTTTCTTGTTCAGTCCAGGCTTTGTATTCTTTGCTGAGCCATATTCCTTCTTGAGCACTACTTTCTTGGAAGTAGCCTCATCTTCTTCAGCTTTATAGTCCTCATCCTCTGAGTCTGAGGTTCTCTTCCTCCTTTGCCTGGTAGCAGCCTTAGGCAGGTTGCTTGGAGTGCTTCTACTTCCTTCATCTGAAGTACTTGAGGGACTAGTGCCCTCACTCAAGTCCATCTGCTCTTCTGACCTGTTCTGGCTGTCACTCTGGTCTGACATGCTGCAAAAGCTGACTGCTGACCCTGTGAAGAGTTATAGATGAGATAGAGTGAATGAGCATCACAAAATGCAGAGATTTTTGCAAAAGAATGATTCAAAATTCCAGTTTTAGTTTTCCACAGAAAGCATTTCGGATCAACCGATTTTCAAACTCGGTGATACCGAAGCAGTTTTGGAACCTAAACTAATGATCTCGGTTGGACCGAGTCAGAGTTCGGTGGCACCGAGACTGCTAGGGTTTCATAGAATCCTAAAATCGGTCGCACCGATTAGTAATTCTCGGTCAGACCGAGAGTCACTAGTGCAATGGCATAAGCCAAATCGGTGGGACCGAGTTTTTCAACTCGGTGGGTCCGAGATGGTTTCGGCGGAAATCTAACCCTAAAATTTTGAACCCCATCTAATCTATGGACTACATTGAGTGGATAGGATTGTTTCAATCATGGCAAGATTCAATAAGAACACAATGTGCTAGGAATCAGACGAGGGTAGCACAATGATCGAGTCCATACCCTAGCTTGGCGATGAACTCGCTATGGCGACAATGGCGGGGGCAAAATCCGTTGACGGCGGCGGAGACCAGCGACAGGAGGCTGCTGGCGACGAGGAGAGGATCCGGAGACCTTTGATGGCAGAGCGAGCTATTGTGCGGGCGAAGGGGTTCGGAGAAATTTCCAAAATTTTGCCCGTGACTATATATAGCCCGACCCTGTTGGTGTGACCGAGTGGAACAACTCGGTGGCACCGAGATGCATAACTGTGTACAGTTACAGCAAATCGATGTGATCGAAAAGTTCAAATCGGTTGCACCGAGATTGAAAACTTAGATCAACTTAATGATCTCAGTAGGACCGAAATGGAGGAATCAGTCAGACCGAGAGTCACAAAGAGGTTTTGGAAGTTTAAGTCCATGATGAATCGGGGACTCCGAGTGCTCCTCACACAGAGTGGTTCGAATCTGACTTGATCAAATTTTGTGATGTAGCATGAATAGAGTTTGAGATGAGGAAAGCATAGATAGCTAGAGAAGGTTCTTAGGCATTCTTGTCCATCCACTTGGAAAAAAGAAAAGAAACCAAAAATCAAAACAACAAGTGGATGTCCTTGAATGAGTAAAATATGCACCAACATGCTCACACAATAAAATGGCAAATGAAATATGTGGCAAAGCATGCACAACCAATTCTAGCATCTATCAAACAATTGGCGATGACTAGGTCATCTATATACAAGTATATTGACTTAGGAGTCAAATGAGAACATTTGATCATAGGTCGTACTCATCGTTTAAGCTCAAGTGGGGTTACCACTTTTACATAATGCATTGATGTGTTCACACCATTAGAGTTGCTTTGACTCAATTCTTAGAGTTAAGCTCCCCCTAGATGTGAGATCCCCCCTTAGAGGGATGAACTAACCTTGGGTTTTGTCGATGATGACTTCATGTAGGTGTTGAAGATGTGGATGCTCAATGTTGATGTAGATCATTCAGAGCAATCCTTTGGAGTGAGTTGCACTTTCAACTTACCTACATGGGTTAGTCCCACAAGGAGCAAACAAGAATATCCATAGACATAGAGTGATGCACACACAAGATGATGTCCATGAAATCATTAGGTTACCTTGTCCCTTGACTTACCATCATGAGAGTTTGTGACTCCTTGAACTAATACAAGATGTGGAAGTTGATTGCACTTCTTGCCACAATGATATGAGTGAAGAATGTTGGCGGAGTCACCCTCAAGAACTCTCTAGTTTTTCTTCTTCGGGATCCACATCATCTTGATGGGAATCCTTGGAGTTGTAGTTGTACTTGATGAAGTAGAACTTGACGTAGTCTTGGGAACCCACTTGAACGAGGCTTTAGGTGCTTCTTCAAATGCATCAATCTCTTCTTGAAGCTTGTCCTTGCCTTTGTTCTTGTGGTCTTGTGGTGGAATATCATCTTGAGCTTGTGTTCCCTTGAAGGAAGTAGGATCATACTTCTCTTGTTGAGGAACAAACTTCATCTTGGGGTATTGATCTTCTTCCCACTCAACTCCATTGGCATTGAACTTTCGATCAAAACCAACACCTTGATTCTTCCGGTGCCTTCCTTGCTTGCATACAATTTCCTCGAATTGCTTACTCCCGGTAAGGCTCTTGTAAACACCTTTCTCTATAATTCCCTTCAATAAGCTATTTTCTTGCTCAAGTGTAACTTGGCTAAGAGAATTATTAGTGGAATCAAGAGAACTACTAGAAGCAACAATATTGGATTTGACATTATTATTGTTACTACTAGAGGAAGTATCTTTCTTGTACTTGTTACTAGACTTGACTTGAGGCATGTAAGTAGATAAGAGTAAACACTTGGCAATGTAAGAAGAACTTTTCTTGCGGAGATCATCATTGATTGCTTCTAAGAACTCATGCTCTTGCTCAAGATTGAGCTTTTCAAAGCATAACTTCTCATGAGCCCTTAAAAGTTCTTGATGATCTTCGAAGATAGTTTCATGAGCTAACTTAAGAGTGTTTAGTTCTTTAGTTAGAAGCTCAATCTTCTCCTTATCATTGTCATTCGTTTTATCTTGATTAGCATGATTAATTGACATTTCATCATAGTATTCATCACTAGAGTTGTCAACAAGTAAATCATCATCCACAAGCAAGTCATCTTCATCACTATTGAAATCAACATACTCAGGACGTGTTACCTTTGGACCTTTGGCCATGAAGCATCTTCCAATTCCTTCATTTGGTGAATCAAATATGTCGTAGGAGTTGGTTGACACAAGTGCTAGACCGGCAACACCTTCATCTTGAGTATATTCGGAGTCGGAGTGATAGCTTCTCTCGGAGTGATTGTCGGAGTCGGAGCCGGATACCCATTCACAAACATGAGCTTGATGTCTTCATTTTGTGTAGCTCCTTGATGACTTGTCCTTCCTTTCTGAATCCTTGCTTCTCCGTGAGGGTCTTCGTTCATAACGATCATCTCTACTCCTCCTCTCTCTTGGTGGTGATTCTTCTCTTTTGCTTCTTCTTCTTGGAGAATCTTCTCTTCTTTTGTAGGGTGCCGTACACTCATTGGAATAGTGTTCGGGTCTCCCACAATTGTAGCAATTGCGCTCTCGACTAGAAGATCTTTTGTCATTGTAAGACCTTGACTTGGAGCTTCTTTCTTTGCTTCTACTCTTGTAGAATTTGTTGAAGTTCTTCACCATTAAGCTCAATTCTTCATTGAAGGTTTGTTTCTCACTTGATGATGTGGGGGCTTCACTTGAGGCTTTGTAAGCACCACTTGACTTGTTGTGAAGTTCCTCCTTATCCTTGAGTGACATCTCATGAGCAACAATTCTTCCAATGACTTCCGTTGGCTTGAGATCTTTGTAGTTTGGCATCATTTGGATCAATGTGCACACGGTATCATACTTTCCATCCAATTCTCTTAGGATCTTCTTGATGATGCATTTGTCGGTCATCTCTTCACTCCCTAAGCCGACAATCTCATTTGTGATAAGAGCAAGCCTAGAGTACATTTCAGCGACACCTTCACCATCCTTCATTTTGAACTTGTCAAGCTGACTTTGGAGCACATCCAACTTGGATTCCTTGACGGATTCGGTACCTTCATGCATATCAATCAAAGTATCCCAAATTTCCTTGGCATTCTCAAGACGGCTAATTTTGTTGAATTCTTCGGGGCACAATCCGTTGAAGATAATATCACAAGCTTGAGCGTTGTATTGCAGCATCTTCAATTCTTCCGCATTAGCTTCACGGTTTGGTTCTCTCCCATCAAAGAATTCACCTTGCAAGCCAATACAAATAATTGCCCAAACGGGGGGTTATGTCCGAGAATATGCATTTTCATCTTATGCTTCCAACTAGCAAAATTAGTACCATCAAAGTAAGGACCTCTATGGTGATAATTTCCCTCGCTAGACGCCATACTCTCCTAGGTTGTGAAACCAAGGCTATGACCAACAAAAGCTATGGAAATCAAAGCAAATGGAGACCAAAGCTCTGATACCACTTGTAGGACCTTGAAGTATGTCTAGAGGGGGGGTGATTAGACTACTTGACCAATCAAAAACTTAACCTTTTCCCAATTTTAGAGTTTGGCAGATTTTAGCTACTTTAGGACAAGTCAAGCAATCATCACACTATTCAAGCAAGCATGCAAAGAGTATATAGGCAGCGGAAATTAAAGCATGCAACTTGCAAGAAAGTAAAGGGAAGGGTTTGGAGGATTCAAACGCAATTGGAGACACGGATGTTTTTGGCGTGGTTCTGATAGGTGGTGCTATCGTACATCCACGTTGATGGAGACTTCAACCCATGAAGGGTAACAGTTGCGCGAGTCCACAGAGGGCTCCACCCATGAAGGGTCCACGAAGAAGCAACCTTGTCTATCCCACCATGGCCGTCGCCCACGAAGGACTTGCCTCACTAGCGGTAGATCTTCACAAAGTAGGCGATCTCCTTGCCCTTACAAACTCCTTGGTTCAACTCCGCAATCTTGTCGGAGGCTCCCAAGTGACACCTAGCCAATCTAGGAGACACTACTCTCCAAGAAGTAACAAATGGTGCGTTGATGATGAACTCCTTGCTCTTGTGCTTCAAATGATAGTCTCCCCAACACTCAACTCTCTCTCATAGGTTTTGGATCTGGTGGAAAGAAGATTTGAGTGGAAAGCAAATTGGGGAAGGCTAGATATCAAGATTCATATGGTAGGAATGGAATATCTTGGTCTCAACACATGAGTAGGTGGTTCTCTCTCACAAATGGTAAGTTGGAAGTGTATGTTTGTTCTGATGGCTCTCTCCACGAATGAAGAGGAAGTGGAGGGGTATATATAGCCTCCACACAAAATCTAACCGTTACACGCAATTTACCAAACTCGGTGGGACCGATTCAACAGACTCGGCCGGACCAATTTAGTAAACCTAGTGACCGTTAGTGATTTTCGGTGGGACTGACATGCATCTCAGTGAGACCGATTCGGTTAGGGTTAGGGCATAACGTAATCTCGGTAAGACCGATTACACAAACTCGGTGAGACCGATTTGGTAATAAGCTTTCCAGAGAGTTGGTCAGGTAAACTCGGTGGGACCGATTTGCTCTTTTCGGTGAGACCGAAATGTTACAAAAGGGAAACAGAGAGATTACAATCCCATCTCGGTGAGACCGAGATCCCTATCGGTAAGACCGATTTGCTTAGGGTTTGTGGCAGTGGCTATGACTTTTGGAATCGGTGGCGCCGGATAGGAAGAATCGGTGTGACCGATTTTGGCTTTGGGTTTAGGTCATTTGTGGATGTGAGTAAGTAGCTGAGGGTTTTGGAGCATATCACTAAGCACATGAAGCAAGAGGCTCATTAAGCAACACCTCATCCCTCCTTCATAGTATTGGCTTTTCCTATAGACTCAATGTGATCTTGGACCACTAAAATATAAAATGAAGAGTCCTGAGCTTTTGAGCTTGAGCCAATCCTTTGTCCTTAGTATTTTGAGGGATCCACTTCCATCATCCATGCCATGCCTTTCATTGAGCATTCCTGAAATAATAGTCTTGGAATAGCATTAGCTCAATGAGCTATATGTTGTTATGAATTACCAAAACCACCTAGGGATAGTTGCACTTTCAAACGTGGTTGTCACCCTAGGAAATAAGCTGTCAGTATTCTCAGCTATGGTCACCTGAGGGAGTCCTGGACTAGGGGGTGTCCGGATAGCCGGACTATCATCATCGGCCGGACTCCAAGACTATGAAGATACAAGATTGAAGACTTCGACCCGTGTCCGGATGGGACTTTCCTTAGCGTGGAAGGCAAGCTTGGCAATACGGATATGTAGATCTCCTACCATTGTAACCGACTCTGTGTAACCCTAGCCCTCTCCGGTGTCTATGTGAACCGGAGGGTTTTAGTCCGTAGGACAACAACCATTACAACAATCATACCATAGGCTAGCTTCTAGGGTTTAGCCTCCTTGATCTCATGGTAGACCCACTCTTGTACTACCCATATCATCAATATCAATCAAGCAGGAGTAGGGTTTTACCTCCATCGAGAGGGCCCGAACCTGGGTAAAAACATCGTGTCCCTTGTCTCCTGTTACCATCCGCCTAGACGCACAGTTCGGGACCCCCTACCCGAGATCCGCCGGTTTTGACACCGACATTGGTGCTCTCATTGAGAGTTCCTCTGTGTCGTCACTAATAGGCTTGATGGCTCCTTCGATCATCAGTAACGATGCAGTCCAGGGTGAGACTTTTCTCCCCGGACAGATCTTCGTATTCGGCGGCTTTGCACTGCGGGCCAATTCGCTTGGCCATCTGGAGCAGATCGAAGGTTACGCCCCTGGCCGTCAGGTCATATTTGGAAGTCTAAACATCACGGCTGACATCCGCGGAGACTTGATCTTCGACGGATTCGAGCCACAGCCAAGCGCGCCGCACTGTCATGATGGGCATGATTTAGCTCCACTGCCGGACAGTGCCCTGGAGGCCACACATGAGTCCGCTCCGACCCTTAATTCGGAGTTGACCACACGGATCGAGGACGGGTGGCTAGACACCGCCTCAGGGGCTGCAACCTCTACGGCGATGGAGCCGAATACCTACCTTGTCCCTTGTGAAGCCCGTGACTCCGAGGTGCCGGACTCCGAACCTCCTGCGCCCCTACTAATCGAATCCGACTGGGCGCCGATCATGGAGTTCACCGCCGCGGACATCTTTCAGCACTCGCCTTTCGGCGATATTCTGAATTCGCTAAAGTATCTATCGTTGTCAGGAGAGCCCTGGCCGAACTACGGTCAGAACGGTTGGGATGCGGATGACGAAGAAATTCAAAGCCCACCCACCACCCACTTTGTAGCCACTGTCGACGATCTAACCGACATGCTAGACTACGACTCCGAAGACATCGACGGTATGGACGACGATGCCGGAGACGACCAAGAACCATCGCCTACGGGGCACTGGAAGACCACCTCATCATACGACATATACATGGTGGACATCCCAAAAGATGGGAATGGCGAGGATGCAGCGGAGGAAGGCTCCTCCAAGAAACAGCCCAAGCGCCGGCGTCAGCGGCGCCGCTCTAAATCCCGCCACAGCAAGAATGGAGATTCCGGCATCGGAGATAATAACACCCTAGAGAGTGCCGAAGACAACCCCCTCCAGCAAGATTCAGCACAGGAGGACGGAGAAGCCAGCCCTCACGAGAGAGCGGCAGACGAAGAGGTAGAGGATGATAATTACATGCCTCCCTCCGGAGACGAGGCAAGCCTCAACGACGACGAATTCGTCGTGCCCAAGGATCCCGTCGAACAAGAGCGTTTTAAACACAGGCTAATGGCCACGGCGAACAGCCTAAAGAAAAAGCAGCAACAGCTTCGAGCTGATCAAGAACTGCTAGCCGACAAATGGACTGAAGTCCTCGCGGCCAAAGAGCATGAACTCGAACGCCCCTCCAAAAGCTACCCCAAACGCAAGTTGCTCCCCCGATTAGAGGAGGAGGCATATAGACCTTCATCACAAGCGCACAATACGGCAGACCGACCACCTCGTGGCCGCGACAGAGAGGCCTCTAGGCCCTCCACCAGAACCGTACCCCGGCACTGCTCGAAAAGTACGAAGCCACGGGGGAACGCGCCGGACTTACGAGACATATTGGAGGACAAGGCAAGACAATGAAGATCGATCTATGGATCACGTGGGCGCCCCACGATGCGCGACGACTACCGTCGCGCCAGATACAGCAACTCCGGCCGGGCCGAACACAGTAGACAAAGCTTGCTTGAGCTACGTCGTGATATAGCCCAGTATAGAGGCGCCGCACACCCACTATGCTTCACAGATGAAGTAATGGATCATCAAATCCCTGAAGGGTTTAAACCCGTGAACATTGAATCCTACAATGGCACAACAGACCCCGCGGTTTGGATCGAAGACTATCTCCTTCATATCCACATGGCCCGCGGTGACGATCTTCACGCCATCAAATATCTCCCACTCAAGCTTAAAGGACCAGCTCGGCATTGGCTTAACAGCTTGCCAGCAGAGTCAATTGGGTGTTGGGAGGACCTGGAAGCCGCATTCCTTGATAACTTCCAGGGCACATATGTGCGACCACCAGACGTCGATGACCTAAGCCACATAATTCAGCAGCCAGACGAATCGGCCAAACAGTTTTGGACACGGTTCTTAACAAAGAAAAATCAAATCGTCGATTGTCTGGATGCAGAGGCCCTCGCAGCCTTCAAACATAACATCCGCGACGAGTGGCTGGCCCGGCACCTAGGACAGGAAAAGCCGAAATCCATGGCAGCCCTCACATCACTCATGACCCGCTTCTGCGCGGGAGAGGATAGCTGGCTAGCCTGCAGTAACAACCTCAGCAAAAATTCTGGCAGTCCGGATAACAAGGACCGCAATGGCAGGTTGCGTCGCAACAAAAACAAACGCCACATTAACAGCGACAACACTGAGGATACGACAGTCAATGCCGGATTCAGAGGCTCCAAACCTGGTCAGCGGAAAAAGCCATTCAAAAGAACTACTCCGGGTCCGTACAATTTGGACCGAATACTCGACCGCTCGTGCCAGATACATGGCACCCCCGAAAAGCTAGCCAATCACACCAACAGGGATTGTTGGGTATTCAAGCAGGCAGGCAAGTTAATCGCTGAAAATAGTGACAAGGGGCCGCATAGCGATCACGAGTAAGAGACCCGGCCGCCGAACAATAGAGGACGGAAGGGTTTCCCCCCACAAGTGCGGACGGTAAACATGATATACGCAACCCACATACCCAAGAGGGAGCGGAAGCGTGCACTTAGGGACGTATATGCGATGGAGCCAGTCGCCCCGAAGTTCAATCCATGGTCCTCTTGCCCGATCACTTTTGATCGAAGGGAACACCCCACCAGTATCTGCCATGGCGGATTCGCCGCATTGGTTTTAGACCCAATCATTGATGGATTTCACCTCACCAGAGTCCTGATGGACGGCGGCAGCAGCCTGAACCTGCTCTATCAGGATACAGTGCGCAAGATGGGCATAGACCCCTCAAGGATTAAACCTACAAAGACGACCTTCAAAGGCGTCATACCAGGTGTAGAGGCCAATTGTACAGGCTCATTCACACTGGAAGTGGTCTTCGGATCCCCGGATAACTTCCGAAGCGAGGAGTTAATCTTTGACATAGTCCCGTTCCGCAGCGGCTATCACGCTCTGCTCGGACTGACCGCGTTTGCAAAGTTCAACGCGGTGCCGCATTATGCATACCTCAAGCTCAAGATGCCAGGCCCTCGAGGAGTCATCACGGTCAACGGAAACACTGAACGCTCCCTCCGAACGGAGGAACACACAGCGGCTCTCGCGGCAGAAGTACAGAGCAGCCTCTTAAGGCAATTTTCGAGTCCGGCTGTTAAGCGACCGGACACGGCCAAACGCGCCCGGAGTAACCTACAACAAGACCACCTGGCACGTTCTGAGCACGCGTAGCAATGCGGCCCCAACCCTAGCCCCTGCCAAATTGCAAGGCTGGTCCTTCGCATACATCATTACGCTCTGGAGATACCATGGGCATAGGGGGAGGGGCACGGCCACCACAGGCCCAGAATGCGGCTTAACCACACCAGGGGCTCCCAAGTGTGTGACTATTTTTATTTTTCTTTTTTCTTACGCACAGGACTCCGTTCACCAGAGGCCCTGTCCGGCAGTAGACCTGCCGAACACACGATGCAACAGCCAAGGGAGAAGAAGGGCTACGGCGAGTATCCAGGTGGTCTCCATTACGAGCATTAAATCCATTTCATACACCATTCCGCAGCCCACCCCTGGAAGGGGACACGTTTAATAGTCTTACCCCTTGCTTACCGCACTATTTGTATCGTTCTGCATTCATCGCAGAATTCCTTGAATAAACAATGCATCGCTTTTCGCTTATAATTGCATTTCTTTCTTATATATATATATATATATATATATATATATATATATATATATATATGTTCATTTATGACATCTTGCATCCGTACACTTTGGTACGGCCGAATATACCAGGGGCTTAAGTTCCCCGCATAATGGTGTAAGTCCGAACACTTTCACAAGTGCGGCACCCCGAACTTATAGCACTATATGCATCAGCTCCGAATCATGTCTTGGGTCAATAGTTGGGTTTGCCCAGCTCCCATGTTTTGGTACCTTACGTTCCGTTTTATCGGCTAAGGTAGCACTGGGAGAACCACTGCGATTGCGCCCCGGTTGAGCTGGGCGAGCGCCTCAATGGAGAAAGCTAAAACTGACCGTCATGATAAGGCGAGAGCTGGTCGCTGTTCGAGAGGTCTTTTCGAGTCCCTAAAGACTTATGCCGCTTAGAGCGAGGAACCGGCTTTGTCCGGCCCAGGCGTGGATAGCGCCCCGAAATCGGTCTTCCGAACACTAGGGGCTTCGCCAAAATTTAAAATTATAGAATTCTATGGCTAAGTGAGAGTGTTCAAGCATTATAAGTCTGGTTGCCTCGTTTGTTGTGTTGAACGCCTCCCTAGATGGACCCGACAATGGGAACAAGAGCGCTCAAGTTTATCCCGAACACCCCAGCACTCGTGGCATGGGGGCTAAAGCCAACGACTTGCCATCTCTCAGGTTTGATAAACGGCCGCACAGAAGGTAATATTTTAAATTAATAAGCATTGCTTAGCGCATATGAACACAGTTTTCAGCGCACAGGATAACACAATGTGAGCCTACTCAAATATTACATCTTTGGAGTACTCATCCGCAATCATGCGGGCACCCTTCAGGACACTCTTATAATAAATTTAGGGCGTGCGATACTCTTTGCCCGCCGGCGGCGCGTCCGTCAGAAGCTTCTCAGCGTCCATCCTGCCCCAGTGCACTTTTGCACGGGCAAGGGCCTGACGGGCACCTTCAACGCAGGCGAAGTGCTTGACGACTTCCACCCAAGGACATGCATCCACCAGCCGCCGCACCAGGCCGAAGTAGCTCCCAGGCATGGCCTCCTTGGGCCACAGCCGAACTATGAGGCCCTTCATGGCCTGTTCGGCTACCTTGTGGAGCTCGACCAGCTGCTTCAGCTGGTCGCTAAGGGGCACCGGATGTCCGGCCTCAGCGTACTGAGACCAGAAGACCTTCTCCGTCGAGCTCCCCTCTTCGGCCCAATAGAAAGCAGCAGCATCGGACACGCTGTGAGGCAGATCTGCGAACGCTCCTGGAGAGCTCCGAATTCGGGTAAGTAATAGGTAATTCACATTCACATGCTTTCTTTGCATGAAAAATGCCTTACCCGCCGCTATTTTCTTCACCGCCTCGATTCCCTGGAGGGCCTTGTGGGCTTCGGCCTTAGCGGCTTTGGCACTCTCAAGAGCCGATGCAAGCTCGGACTCTCGAGTCTTTGAGTCGCGCTCCAAACTCTCATGTTTTTCCACGAGAGCCTGGAGCTCTTGCTGCACCTCCGCCACCCGCGCCTCCTGCTTCTCTCGCTCGGCTCGTTCCGTGGCCGCATTGCGTTCGGCCACGGACACGGCCTCCTTCAGGGTTGCCACCTCGTTCTTGGCCCCTGGAGTACCCACGTTATCCTTGTTATTTCTCTTGCAACCAAAATCCTTTTCTGTAAGGTACAAATTTAATACGGTGTTACTCACCTTCCTTGTCCTCGACCTGCTTTTTGGCATGGCCGAGCTCGCTCTCGGACCGCTCGAGGTTCTGCTTCAAAGCATCGACCTCTGCAGTCAGTGTGGCAGAGGTCAGCAGCGCAACCTGCAATCCCATATTGACATATTTTTTAGAACTCCTGCGTATATCTTTTTAGATCCTCAGTCCGGCTTTTCTTTCCGAACACCGAACCGAGCATCAGGGGCTACTGTCTATGCGGTATTATATTACATGTCTTAACATTCTTACCTCAAAGCCTGTTAGAAGGCTGCTGCAGGCTTCGGTCAGCCCGCTCTTGGCAAGCTGAACCTTCTGAATCACCGCACTCATGATAGTGCGGTGTTCTTCTTCGATGGAAGCGCCGTTGAGCGCCTCCAGCAAGTTATCCGGCACCTCCGGTTGGACGGAGGCCGCCGGTGTCACAGTCTTGCCCTTCCTACGAAGGGGCCGCCTACTGGACTCCGAAACCACTGCAGGTTCCGGTGCGGAGTCCGGTGTGAAGTCCGGGAGGTTGCCTTGCGGCACCTCCGGAGCCTCCTCCTCTCGGTGGGTCCCCTCCTGGGATCCCACCTCAGCGTCGTCAGCGTCACAAGGAGTGGAGGCGGTCGGAAGGGAATCCATATCCGACGTGCCCAAGGACCCGCTCGACGAAGCGGGAAGATCGTCCTTGGTCGGACTACAGGTTGTATGCGGCATTAGAAAGACACCGCGTGGCAAAAAGAAAAATCATAAATCATTCAGGAATCCGGATACTTACGATCTTGCCAGGGGCTTGGCCCTTGAGGGCCACTCCTCGTCGTCGTCGCCGGCGTTGGCGGAGCAGTCCAGAGGAAGGGTCCTTCCCTTCTTGGACCCTTCGGCCTCCCTCGCTGGGGAAGCCTTCCTCTTCTTCTCTCCCCCCTCTTGGGGAGAGGCCTCTTTCTCCTCCTCATCTTCAGGGGAGGAGTCCGCCTCGGAGTCATCGGACGATGATTCTGATACCACCAGGCGTCGGGAACTCCTTCGGGTCCCCGTGGCCTTCTTCTTGGCCTTCTTCTCCGGCACCACATAAAGTGTCGGGACCAGCAGCCCTATTAAACGGGCGTCCGCTGGGTCTTCTGGAAGGGGAGCCGGACAGTTAACCTGTCTGGACATCTTCTGCCAGTCCTGTTAAAGGCATTGGGAGTTTAGATCCCGCATAGAGTCAAACTATGAAAAACGAATGTCCCATAAAGGATAGCGTTGCTTACCTCGCCAGCTGGACGCTGCGAGCTGAATCCGCGATCTTCGGTAGCGGATGCGGGAGCTTCAGCGCCCTTGAACAGCACCCTCCAGTCCTCTTTGTACGTAGTGTCGAAGAGGCCGCTCAAAGTCTGGTGCTGTGCCGGATCAAACTCCCACAAATTGAAGTCCCGTTGCTGGCAGGGGAGAATCCGGCGGACGAGCATGACCTGGATCACGTTGACAAGCTTGAGCTTCTTGTTCACCAGGGTCTGGAGACAGGACTGGAGTCCGGTCAGCTCCTCCGAACTACCCCAAAGCAAGCCCTTCTCTTTCCAGGAGGTGAGCTGCATGGGGATGCCAGATCTGAATTCGGGGGCCGCTGCCCATTTAGGGTCACGCGGCTCGGTGATGTAGAACCACCCCGATTGCCACCCTTTGATGGACTCCACGAAGGCGCCCTCGAGCCAGGTGACGTTGGGCATTTTTTCCACCATGGCGCCTCCGCACTCCGCTTGGCTGCCCTTCACAACCTTCGGCTTGACATTGAAGGTCTTTAGCCACAAGCCGAAGTGGGGCTGGATGCAGAGGAAGGCCTCGCACACGATGATGAACGCCGAGATATTGAGGATGAAATTTGGAGCCAGATCGTGGAAGTCCAGGCCGTAGTAATACATGAGCCCCCGGACGAAGGGGTGGAGTAGAAAGCCCAGTCCGCGGAGGAAGTGGGGAAGTAATACGACCCTCTCATGAGGCCTGGGGGTGGGGATGAGCTACCCCTCATCGGGCAGCCAGTGCGCGATGTCGCTAGACAGGTATCCGACGCTGCGCAGCTTCTCGATGTGCCCCTCCGTAACGGAGGAGGCCATCCACTTGCCTCCCACTCCGGACATGGCTGGAGAAGGTTGAGGTGAGATGTGCGGACTTGGGCGCTGGAGCTCAAGTGCGCGGGGATGGATAAGAAAAGGAGGAAGAAGGCGTAGGTAAAAGAGGTGGATCCTTATCCCCTTATATATGGGCGGACGAAAACTGTGCGTCCCCACCGGCCTGGTAAACTCGCTTATCTCCCAAGCGCCACAATCAATGGCGCGGTTGGGTTACCCACGTCCGTATTGATGGGAATCCCGGAATAAGGGGAACACGATCTCTGCTTCAACAAGACGTGCCAAGGAAACCGCTTCGCTAAACGCGCTAAGGTGGTATAATAAAAACGATTCGAGTAAAGGCTTGGTAGTGGTGCGACGTCACGCCACAAAATACGTCAGCAGATTGAACTTGTGTACATATTATTCTCTCTACAGTGGTATGTGGAATTTATTTTGCAGAGCCGGACACTATCCTGGTGTTCGCAATCTTCTATGGATTATTCAGAAGAGGAACCCGCCTTGCAATGCCGAAGACAATATGCGCGCCGGACTCGTCGTCATTGAAGCCTGGTTCAGGGGCTATTGAGGGAGTCCTGGACTAGGGGGTGTCCGGATAGCCGGACTATCATCATCGGCCGGACTCCAAGACTATGAAGATACAAGATTGAAGACTTCGTCCCGTGTCCGGATGGGACTTTCCTTGGCGTGGAAGGCAAGCTTGGCAATACGGATATGTAGATCTCCTACCATTGTAACCGACTCTGTGTAACCCTAGCCCTCTCCGGTGTCTATATAAACCGGAGGGTTTTAGTCCGTAGGACAACAATCATACCATAGGCTAGCTTCTAGGGTTTAGCCTCCTTGATCTCGTGGTAGATCCACTCTTGTACTACCCATATCATCAATATCAATCAAGCAGGAGTAGGGTTTTACCTCCATCGAGAGGGCCCGAACCTGGGTAAAAACATCATGTCCCTTGTCTCCTGTTACCATCCGCCTAGACGCACAGTTCGGGACCCCCTACCCGAGATCCGCCGGTTTTGACACCGACATCACCTTTCTTCAGGTGAAGACATCTGAGCAGACGACCAACAAATCATTCGATGCAATGTTGGATGCTTTCCGCAAATGTTTCCCAGATGCGTCTGAGCTGCCACACACCTACAGTAAAATCAAGAATTTCCTTTGTGCAGTTGGAATTGGATATGATATGATCCATGTTTGTAAGAATAATTGTGTTCTGTTCCGGAAGGATTATGCCAACTTAAGTGAATGCCCGAAATGCAAATCATCAAGATGGAAAGATGGTGATGCTGTGAAGAGGATTCCTCATAATGTTCTGAGACATTTTCCAATTACACCAAGATTGCAGAGGTTGTTTCATGATGCTGAAACAAGAGAGGAAGTACTATGGCATTCTAGGAACCAGGAGTACAGAGATCAGAATGTAATGAGCCATCCATCTCATGGTAGTGAGTGGAAAAGCTTCATTGATAAACACAAAAAGTTTGCTGCTGATCCGAGAAACATTAGACTTGGCTTAGCTTCAGATGGATTTAACCCATTTGGCCACCAGAACGCCACATATAGCATGTGGCCAGTGCTTGTTATCCCTTACAACATGCCTCCAAATGTCTGCACCAAAGAATCAAACTACATGATGGCCTTGCTCATCCTAGGTCCAAAAAGTCCTGGAAACGATTTTGATTTGTTCATGGAGCCTCTTGTAGAGGAAGTTCAACAGCCATGGAGGAGTGTTCTCACTCAAGACCTATATAGTAGCCCACCAGCTGATTTCTTTCTGCGCGCTGTTATAATTTCGTGCACCCATGATTATCCAGCTTTGGACACTACGTCAAGGCGAACGACACATGGTTACAATGCATGTGTTCGCTGTGACAGGAATCCGCTGTCATACGCAATACTTAGCAAGATATGTTACATTGGACACCGCCGTTTCCTTGCCAAGGACAAGCCGCATCCTAGAAAATACCGAAGACATGTGTTTAATGCAAAGCATGAAAACCGTGATGCGCCAAAGAGGCTCACCGCCGATGAGTTGCAAGTGGAATTAGAGAAGGTCAGGCATATTACACCAGGAAACCATCCTGGTAATGGTAGAGGGAAAAGGAAGCATGGCAGGGCAGAAGAGAGATTATTGTTTACCCGCATGTCCACTTTGTGGGACTTGGAGTATTGGAAAGATTTGGATCTGCGGCATAATTTTGATGTGATGCACAACGAGAAAAATATATGTGACAACATTATCGGCACACTTATTAATATTGAAGGCAAGACGAAAGATACCTTAAAATCTAGGATTGATTTGACACATCTGGGTATCAGAAAGGATTTGCAGATGCAAGGTGAAGATAAACCACGGGATATGGCACCAGCTGTGTACGTCGTGGACAAGGTAAAAATAAAAGAATTCTGTGAGGTCCTGTCATGTGTGAGATTCCCACATGGATTTGCTTCCAACCCTGAAAGGAGAGTCAGTGCAGATGGAAACAAGGTACGAGGGTTGAAAACTCATGACTGCCACGTCCTACTTCAAAGGGTTTTACCTGTTATCCTTAGAGGATTGGGCCGCCCTGACTTATACAGAGCAGTTGCAGAGTTGGGACCATTCTTCAGGGAACTCTATAGTAGAAATATCAGGATAGATGCTTTGGAGCGTCTTAGAGACAAGATACCAACTATCCTATTCGACCTTGAGAAGATATATCATCTAGCCTTCTTTGATGTGATGGTGCATTTGGCTGTTCATCTACCTAATGAGGCACTACTTAGAGGTCCAGTACAGTATGGCTGGATGTACCCTATTGAAAGGTGGCTAGGCACTTTCAAGGGCTATGTTAGGAACAGAGCTAGACCCGAGGGTTCCATTGCAGAGGCCTACATTGCTACAGAAGCGTTGACATCCTGCTCAAAATACATTGAAACAGCTGATCAGCTTAGCAAATAGGTGGGTGAAGACAATCCCGGGCTCAATGTTTTCGATTATTCTGTTCGAGTTACGGGGAAGAGTCGATAAGAGGACAAACCTAAAGATTTGGACAAAATGGTTTGGTATGTGTTGAATAACTGCCCTAAGATACTACCTTATATCAAGTAAGTGCAGTACTGCAGCTTATACATCGTAATCTACTAAACTTGCAGCACATTCTTATATATTTAGATGTTTGACGCGATCACTATGTTGTGCGGCATCTACAAAAAGGATTTACTGTCGCAAAATCCAAGAAACATTGACAAACTGGTTATGGCAGGATTTGCGAAATGGTTCAAGAACCATGTAAGCTTTCGAATTGCACTGTCAGTTTTTTTAATATATTGAGTACATAAGATGATCAGCTTGTCTATTTTCTAACCATAGGTTAAGAAGATGCGGGAGGATGGGCATGCAGTTGATGATGCCCTTTACTCACTAGCAATGGGTCCTGATACTCGGGTAAGACATTATGAATCTTGCGTTGTTGGAGATGTGTGCTACAACACCCTTGCACGAGACGAAGGCGGGAAGACACAAAACAGTGCCATCATGAGCACGGATACGTATGACAAAGAGACAACTGAAATGTATGCTAACATAATAGACATTGTTCAGTTGCAGTATAACTCCAGTTTTGAGGATCATCGGTGTGTGGTTCTGTTGTGCTGTTGTCGGTATAACCTGTTTTCCAGGATCGCAAAACCCAGAGCTGATGATTATTTCAAATCCATCAATGTCAAGGCGGCGTACCAGACCAACGAGCCTTTTATTTTGGCAAATCAAGCAACGCAGATATTTTTCGTGGAAGACACATTTGCACGTAGCCATGACTGGAGAGTATTGCAAAGGTTTGAGCAGAGGAATTCGTTTAATGAAGTTGCACAACAAGGAGATGCTTACACTGCTCCTGATGTACAAGATAACACAGATGTTCCTAATATCTTTGAGAACCATCACATCAATGACGCTGGCAAAAAGATTGTATGTCGTGCTGTGGACATACAAGAGTTGATCAAGAAGAAGCCAACATTCGAGGACGTTGAGGACGAAGAAGAAGATGACACCGTGGGGAATTACGATTCAGACTGATACACATGGCGAAGATGTTGATGCTGCTGCTGTGGATGATGATTACATTGCTTTTGCCGTATTTGCCTGTCAGAAGATGTTTTTTTATCTACTATGTGAAATTGTGTTTGCTATGACAACTGAAACCTGATGAACATGTTGTTTAGTATTTTGTTGTGAGAACATCACTTTTTATGTATGCTGATTTGTGTTTGGTGATTGTATGAAAACTAAAACATGATGACATTGTTGTTTAGTTGTACTCATATTTGGCTGTGAAACTTGAATTTGATGATATAGTTTGTTGTTGGACTGCAATTTGCTCGACGTCTTCGAATGAGAACAAAGCTGACCCGACAGGGCCTCTGCTATTTATTTATTTATGAGCAAAAGGGGATACCCCCTGATTTCTGTTAATAGAAATCATTAGATGTTCACAACACTACGCCCAGCCTGCTACACAGGTTTCATTCATTACTAGTTTCAGCAAAGTGCTCATGTCATAGCCACTGAATACATCACGAGTGCTACATACACTGCAAATAAAGAGACAATCATCCTACAGAGCACATCGATTTTGCCCATTATCTTCACAAGCTCTTTCATCTCCTCATTGTTGTCAAGGTCGTTCAGCAGCTGTTGCTTGGCCATGATCAGAGGAACTGGATCTTTAACCTTCTGCTCTGCATCTTCCTCTTATGCCATTCCTTCAGTTACTTGTCCAACACCCCAACCTGCTGGTATTGGGATTCCTCGGCTAACCAAATAATCAGCATAGTTGCATTCCCCCACATCAGCAACTTCCTAGAAATACAAATCACACGAATATTCCCCTTTCTGCGCGAATCAAATCGGAAGATCATCAACCAACCTATTAAAAAATCAGCAACTGAAAACAGCAGAACAACACTTAAACATGTTATTACCCAATGATTCGGGCATTTGTAGGAGACTCGGCCAGGGTTGAGGATTGTGGTTGAGACGCGACGGATGACTCTGCGTGATTTGCAGCAGTGGCACCACACCAACGGCAGCGGGTTGCGATGAGCAATCGGCTGCGGTGCGCGTGCCGGCGGGGGTGTGATGAGACCCACAGGCGATGGTACGGGTGGCGACTTGGCGCATATCTGGTTGTTGCCTGCTGAAGAGCAGGTGGACGAGCAGCCAGCGGACATGGTTGCTGCGGCCAGAGCTTCTGATGCTAGGCAGAGTAAGTGGAGAAGAGGAGAAGCGAACGTTGGATATGTCAGTTTCATTACTTGCATAGTAGCATAGCACCATATATAGTCATAGTATAGGTTTGGATTCGAACAAGCTACAGGAGCACGTCTCTCTTTTTTCTAAAACTCGGCAACGTCTCTTTACTGGTACACTAGCTTGTTTTGTATGCCTTCCCAAGTCTTTGATTTTCTTTCCCTTTTTTTGCGAGGAAGGAAGGAGGACAAAATTGAGTGTTCCCGGGACTCGAACCCAAGACCTCTCGGTTGAAAACCAAGGGTGCTAGTCACTTATGTGGCGAATGTTCCCTGTGAGGAGGACGGCAGACGAACGCATTTTCCTTGCAGTTTTCTTCCTATATATAAAAAAGTATGCTACTTGGTGTCCGCTTAGTCAACAAACGATTGTGCCAACCTTGACCGTTGGATTGACATTCAACGTCTGTCGCATTTCTTCAGTCTCTTCTTCCTCGAGCCGCCAAAGCCAAAACAGCGCCGGCGGGACCGCCTGCTCCCGCCTCCCATGGCTGGTTGTGCTGCCGCGCATGCATCGTGGCCACATCGCACCCTAAAACTCTGCGCATCTTTCCCGGCTCCTGTTCGTTCCCGTCCGAGGCCTCACCATCATCCTCCGCCTTGGTTCGCTCGCCACGGCGCCGCCCTCCGGTGTTGTCAACATGGTCAACAACCGAGAGAAATAAGGAGATGACTGTACATGGTGAGGATGACAGTAGGGGCCCAGCAGCGCGCGCAGTAATTTTGTTTTTTCGGGACGGAGAAGGGTATCAACTGGGTTGTGCCGGACCCATGGCCCATCTAGCCCAGGCTTTTATTTCATATGTTTAGCACATGACCAGCCCAGTTTGTTTTTTTCCTTTCTGAAAATGGCTAGCCAGCTATTTTGTTTTTTACAGAATAACCAACATAGGCCTACTTGCTTTTCTACGCCCTGCTGGGCCGGAAATCTTTCAAGACGAGGAGGGATGCATTTTTCCCAGAAAATGGGCTATAAGTAATAAGAAATGGGTTGTAAAATGAAATAATACAGCAAACAGGCAATTAGTTCCAAAATACGGTTTTCTTTCAGATTTTGATATTTTAAATTTCATTGTTTTTGTGCGGGTAAAATTTCATTGAATTTAAATTAAGGTATATTTAGATTTAAAATTAATTTGAATCTGGCTACAAATTTCGGGCTGTATGCTGTTTGGGGCAGATTTGGAGGCTGACTTGTGGGTCTACTAGGTTGACGTGTACTTTGGCTTTGTCAACTTAGTCCACAAACGATTCTAGCAGCAGTGACCGTTGGATGTTAATCCAATGGCCGTGCTGCTTCTTCAATATCTGATCTTCTTGCTCCAGCCGCCAGAACCAGCTCAGGTGGGACTGCCTGCTCCCGCCTCCCATGGCCGGCTGTGCTGCCGCACAGGCCGCACCGCCCCACCCTACTTCATTGTTGACCAGGCCATTCCTCTACTCACCCACACCTCCTATTATTTTCCTGCGACGGCAGCCGGACCAGTAAACCCTCGTACTCCCCACCGCATGGGCAACCATTGTCGAGTCTTCCCCGGCTCCGTGTCGTTCCCTTCCTAGGCCTCGCCGTCGTCCACCGCCATGGTGCTCTCGGCGCGGCCTAGTCAACGTGGTCAACGAACGACATCCACCGGACGTGGACTGTACGTGGAGAGGTTGACAGCTGGGTCCACGGCCGCACACAAGGAAATGCCTCCTTATTACGCGCAAAATAATGATTCCTCCACCTGACAGCTGGGACCCGCCGGAAGGGCCTCTGTATTTCGTGAAAAAAACGTTCCCCTCGCTGACATGTCGGACCCACCAGCTATATTTTCGCACGCAAGGAAGTGCCTCCTTATTACGCACAAAAAAATGAATACCCCCTGCTAGCTGGGACCCACCATAGTAGGAGGATGAATTGTGGGCCAACTAAGTTGACGGGGACGGAGGGCTTTGTCAACTTAGTCAATATGAACGATTCTAGCTCCAGTGACCGTACGATGTCCATCCAACGGCTGTAGTGCTTCTTCAACCTCTGGTCTTCTTGCTCCAGCCGCCCAAAGCAGCGCCAGTCGTGTCGCATGCTCCTGCCTCCCGTGGCTGGCTGTGCTGTCGCGGAGGCCTCACCGCCCCCTACTATCCCCACCACTGGCCAGGCCCTGCGGCGACGGCAGCCTCACACCGCAGCCGAACCAGTGAACCCTCGTACCCCTCTCCGCGCGGGCTTCTACTGTCGCGTCTTCCCCGGCTCCGCATTGTCCCCTTCCTAGGCCTCGCCGTCGTCCACCGCCGTGGTGCTCTCGGCACGGCGTGGTCAATGTGGTCAAGGAACGACTTCCATCGGCCGTGGACTGTACGTGGAGAGGCTGACAGCTGGGTCCACGGCCGCAGCAAGGAAGTGCCTCCTTATTACGCGGAAAATAATGATTCCTCCACCTGACAGCTGGGACCCACCGGACGGGCCACTGTATTTCGTGAAAAAAACGTTTCCCGTGCGTCCGGGCAAAAAAAACGATTCGTCCCCTTGACTGCTGGGACCCACCAGCTACACCTTCGCACGCAAGGAAGTGCGTCCGGGCAAAAAAATGATTCGCCCCCCTGACTGCTGGGACCCACCAGCTACATCTTCTCACGCAAGGAAGTGCGTCCGAAAAAAAATGATTCTCCCCCCTGACTGCTGGGACCCACCAGCTATATCTTCGCACGCAAGGAAGTGCCCCCCTGACTGCTGGGACCCACCAGCTATATTTTCGCAAGCAAGGAAGTGCCTGACAGTCGGGACCCACCTTTTCAAAGCGTACGTAGCGTTGTCATTCTGGTCGTGGAAGTGTACGTACATACTGGTGGATGTAGAGGCGCGCACGTGTTGTAGTAGAGGCGCGCATGTAGCATGTACACGTACGTACAACGACTAGGGTGCAAGAAAGAAAATACGGTCACGTACGTACATACGGGCGGGGTCTCGAACGCCTACTCGCGCATACGTACGGCCAGGGCTCGTGTACACGGCTGGGTCGGAACAGAGAAACAACATCGTCGTCGTGTTCATGGGGAGGCAACGGAATGCGTCGTGTTCATGGGGAGGCAACGGAATGCGTCGTGTTCATCGGGAGGCAACGGAACGCATGGGAGCCAACCGGCTGGGTCGGAATGGAATGCGTCATCGTGTTCATCGGGAGGGCTTGGACGGAACAGGCGATGGAAACGAGGCCTGGCGTACCGCACAGCGGAGGAAACGGCCTTGTGTTCAACCGCCCACGTTCGAAACGGGATCTTGTTCATCGGGAGGGGTCTGGCGTACCGCAAAACGGAGAAAACAGACCTCCTACGGTCAAAACGGGGGTCCTGTTGATCGGGAGAGGTGTGGCATACTGCAAAACGGACGAAACGGACTTGTGTTGGAGCGCTACGGTCGAAACGGGGGTCCTGTTCATCGGGAGGGGTGTGGCGTACCGCAAAACGGACGAAACGGACTTGTGTTGGAGCGCTACGGTCGAAACAGGGGTCCTGTTCATCGAGAGGGGTGTGGCGTACTGCAAAACGGGACTCCACGGGATACTGTTCGTCTCCACCGTCGACCTCCTCCAGCCTCCACGAGCTCCTGTTCATCCAGCCTCCACCGGGCGCTACTCCACCGGCTACTGTTCAACCACCCCTCCACGGGCACCCCTCCACCGTCTACTGTTCATCCAGCCCTCCACGGAGTCGTCCTGTTCATCCAGCCCTCCACACCACGGGGTCCTGTTCATCCAGCCCCAAACGGCTCGATCAATCGGGGTCTTGTTCATCCAGAGGCAACACCACCGCTCACTGTTCAACCCCCCCCCCCCCCCCCCCGCAACGCTCACTGTTCATCTAGAGAGGCAGCATCGATCGGCTTCAGTTAGCAGCAGTAGCGAAGGAATCGCTCGATCGGGTTCAGTTAACAGCCATCGATCAATCGCTCGGGTTCAGTAACGTGTAGCCTGCAGTGCAATCGCTCGGGTTCAGCTAGAGCCCAACGCCTCGCTCAGGTTCAGTTAGAGCCAATGCCTCGCACACACGTGCGTACGTGTACGAGAGAAACGCACATCGCTCGGCCCCCGACCGCCCACCATAACCGGGAACTCCCCGGAAATTTCCTCGTACTCGCTTCTATCATGGTTTTTTCCGTCATGGACGGCCCAAAGAATATCATGCAGCTGCGTCTCCGGCCCGCCCAGGACGAAAAGCCCATTTTCTGTCATGATTTTTTGTCATAGAAGTAGGAGCCCACCACATCTATGATGATACCGGGTTTTGTCACAATTATCGTCATAGAAGTGTCTTATGTATGACAGAAAAAAAAATTCGGCCCAAAATGTCACGGATGTGCCTTTTTTTTGTAGTGAAGACACGCTCTGACGGTACCCTTGAGCAGTACAAGGCTCGTTGGGTCGTTCGCAGTTTCTAGCAACACGCTGGAGTGGACTTCACCGACACCTTCACTTCGGCTGTCAAGCCGGGCACGATCTGTACCGTCCTACAGCTTGCGGTGTCCCGTGCCTGACCGGTGCACCAGCTCTACATCTCCAACGCCTTCCTCCATGGCCATCTTGACGAACAGGTGTACTGTGAGCAGCCCACCGAATTGGTCGATGCCACTCACCCCGATCATGTGTGCCTGCTTTCCCGCCTCTGTAGGGTTGAAGCAGGCGCCGAGGGCCTGGTACCAGTGCATTGCCACCTTTGTTCAGCAGATGGGATTCCGAGCTACTCGCTCCAATGCCTCACTGTTCATGTACCATCACGACCATGGCACCGCATACCTTCTCCTCTATGTGGACAACATCATCCTCACGGCATCCTCGGCTGAGCTTCTTGGACACCTTACCGCTCGGCTCAGCGCCAAGTTCGCCCTAAAGGACTTGGGGCCACTCCACTACTTCCTCGGTATCGAGGTGATTCGACGTTCTGACGGCATCTTCCTTCATCAGCAGAAGTACGCACATGAGCTCCTTGAGCGCGCCGACATGCTTAACTGCAAGCCTGTTGCCACTCCTGTTGACACAAAGGCTAAGCTCTATACGCTTCTTGGCGGCTCTCCCGCACCGGACGGATCGTTCTATCGCTCCATTGTGGGTGCACCCCAGTACTTGACACTCACCAGACCGGATTTACACTACGCCGTGCAGTAGGTGTGCCTTCATATGCACGCTCCTAGAGACAGTACTGGAACCTGGTGAAGCGGGTCCTTCGGTATATCCGCGACACTATGCTCTTGGACTCAGCCTCACAACATCCTCCTCCATAGACATGCTTGCCTACTCCGATGCTGACTGGATCGGCTGTCCAGACACTTGTCACTCCACTTTTGGCTATTGCGTCTACCTTGGCCCCTCTCTCATCTCGTGGTCGTCCAAGCGACAACCCACGGTATCACGCTCCCGCGCTGAGGCTAAGTATCGGGCTGTGGCCAACTCCGTTGCTGAGTGTTCCTGGCTCCGGCAACTTCTTCAGGAGCTACATCACGACGGGACTCGCGCTACATTGGTGTATTGCGACAACGTCTCCGTCGTTTATCCCTCCGCCAACCCCGTGCATCATCGCCGCACGAAGCACATTGAGCTTGTATTCACTTCGTGCGTGAGCAGGTGGCTCTCGGACACGTCTGTGTCCTGCGCGTACCCACCACGCAGCAGTTTGCCGATGTCATGACAAAGGGGTTACCGACGACTACATTTGAGGAGTTTCGGTCCAGTTTATTCATCACCAGTGACATATCGACTGTGGGGAGGGGGAGGGTTGAGCATGGTTGTTATTGCATGTATATCTGACGCTAGGATCTCTTGTATTTACTTCCTAGCTTAGCGATATCTCTCAATCATTTCCTTGTATAGCGTATACGGTTGAGATCTCGAAGCCCATGTACTCTATATATGCTATGGCATATGAGCAATACAATTAGCAATGCACGAACCAACCTGTGATTCGATGGTTAGAGAAACAGTGGTCAGAGCCGGTCCTGAGGGGGGCGGAAGGGGCGGCCGCCCCGGGCCCCCGACATTCGAGGGGCCCCTCCCCGGCTAGGTGCACATAGCCCAAAGTACAGATCGTGAAAAAATCCCAGGTCTAGCTAGCAGCCCGCGTCCTTCGTCGCATCTGGACGCTCTTCTCTCATTGGGAGAGCAATCACGTAGATAGCCCCGGTACACGGGGCCTGCCTTGTTTTCGTTTAGATCGCGAGCATTTTCTCCAACAACAAGATCGCTAGAGTCTTCTTTTTTTCTAACAACATTACTACTATCTTAAAAAGATCGCTACTTATCCCTAATTCCACCAGACCCAGCGCTCCGATCGCGAGTACCCATGCACTGACGCCGACGAACTCCTCTCGCGAGACTCCAGTCTCCATGCGCCGGACGCACACGCGCATGCACGGCCAGACCGCATGCCCAAGTGCCTCCCGCCAGACGCCCGTCCATTCCACATCGCGTCATGGCCAAGCCCCAGATTACCAATCAACCGATGTGTATCGTATTACCGTTCTGAAATTCAGCAATTTGTGAGGTATACATGCTCGTAACCAATGGTGAAGCTACTGTTACTTTTAAATTGCAGAACTTTAGTGCTGAAAGTTTCTTGGATTGAAATGAGATATTTTCATAGAATTTTTGCGGTATTTTGGCTACACATTTATTTTCAATAGATTTGAGTTTAAAGCCCTTACAAATTGTCTTATGTGATTGCATGTATATTCACTCACATCATTGCAAATTCAAGAGCTTTAAACTATTGTGCAATAAAAAAAACTCATTTTATTTATATTATGTACTTCCTATTTTTGTCTTTGTGCATTTTAGGACCCAAAGTTCCAAAACATTATTTTAGAGATTTACTCATGTATTATGTGCCGAGACATGACTGTATGCATATGCAATTCACATATTATTACGAGTACTAGGAAAATTGCCCGTGCGTTGCAACGGAAAAAAACTTGTACACTTTCATTTTTGTACAGTATAAGATGTGTGATTAATTAGACCAATCGTAATCCCCGGACAAATGGCTTACATATTCTGACTAATGTCTGTGTGGTTTATCTTTGATCTTTCTTATCACGCCTCAGGGAGATATCACATATGCCCTGCGTTGCAACGAGATTTTTTTGTCATATATTAAAATTTAATGAGAATTATATGTGCAAAATACATTAGCAGTTCATGGAAATTTTAATATATCAATGATATCTTATAGAGTATATACACTTAAGTGTCTATCCTCCCGCAAAATCAATTCTAAAATTCTACTGCTTGTGGATTTTCAAGCATATAGTCATACATTTTGTGCTTGGCGATTTGATAAAGGTCTTTAATACTAAAATCCGCATTTATTTGCATGCGTTAAAAAAATCTGCACGTTGAAATCTTATCCTACTGCTTCAATTTTGTAAATGATGAGATATAAGTAGACTAATTATTTTTTTACGTGATCCCATATTCAAATTCTATTATCTCAATATGAGTTATTCTTTTCTAAAAAGGAGTCTAGTTTCTTAGATCTTCCTTGATCATTATACCCGAATATGGCTATGTTTGTAGCAAAAAGGAAAAGACACTCAAATGTGTGGGTCTTTTTCATGTAGAGCATGCAAATTTGAATGGGACCCCATTCAAATGTATAGTTAATTTTCTCGTGATGAGTATTTCTTCTTTCCAGATCAAGCTTGCCGGCGCGGAGGAGACGAAGCGCCCTAATTCTTTTTTTGTTTCTGGATCAAGTTTGCCGGCGCTCCTCCTCACACGTCCATCCGCCTCGTCAGAGGCGTGTTCTCGCCTCCTTACTCCGAGGCCATCTCGATTCCTGCTGCATAGAGGCCTCTCCTTGCTCCCCCATCCGACCTCGTTGCTCCCTTTTCTCGGATGAGATGTCCCAGCTTGTTGATTTTCTGAACCCACGTATATTTAAGTAGATATGATTTGTTGCCGAAAAGCGATGTGGTACTATTCATTACAAGGCGAACCTTAATTATATTGGATATGTGATCTAGTTCAGTTGGTGCCAGCCTTAAACTTTGAAGAAGAGGTCCCGAGTTCGATCGCACTTCACGCGGCCAGTATTTTTTAATGCACTCTGAAGGCCCACGTTAATACTTTTGGCCCAGGTCGTATCTGTACGAAGCCGGATGAGGCCCAGGCACCCAGCAACGCAAGTAAAATTGAGATCAAGCAGCGATTAGTACCACCTCGTGCGTGACCAAAATAGAACGAACGTACCGCCGTACGTGACCAAAACCAATTGGAAAAAAAATTCTGATCACGGGACGAAACCAAGAATATCACCTTGTTTTAATAGTGGGTATAGATATAGATATAGATATAGATATAGATATAGATATAGATATAGATTAACAGACCAAAGTTTTATTTTCGCCCCGGGCCCCCGAAATCTCAGGACCGACCCTAACAGTGGTATACCCAGCCCACCAGGGTTCAAGTCCTGGTGCTAGCATTATTGCTGGATTTATTTCAGGATTTCCGGCGATGCGCTTTTAGTGGGAGGGGACGTTTCCGTTGAAGACGAGGCGCCTACGGTGACTTTGTAAATTTCAAGATGACATGTCGGCTCAGTCTCTCGGAGATGCTCACAGGGGTAGGGTGTGCGTGTGTGCCTTCATAGGGGTGAGTGTATGCGCGTATGTATAAGCGCTCGCGTTTGTACTGATGTTCAAAAAATACAATTATCAATGCAAATATTATCATTACATATTGTCATGTATCTAAAACCAAAAGTCATCAATTTGTCGTCTACATAGCGGTATGGATTGGATTGATTCTGCATCAGATCCCGAAGAAGCTTACTCTTTTTCTTTTGATTTGAACAGTGGAAATACCCGGGCTTCAATGTGGTCGTGTGGGCAGAATCACCGGATCGAAGCCCATAGAAGTTTTGCCTTTTAAATCCTGTCCGAAACCGACAGTCCGACCCATCGACATACTCGAATTAACCGGGCCGGTCCAGGAGTGTCCAAGGGACTCGAATAAATCGGGCCGGTACAGGACTCTCCACGCAGAGTGGGCGGTATATAGGGACGGGACGCCTCATCGCGCCGCCACAAACGCCGCTCGCTCGTCCCCCACCCTCCCTCCCTCTCTCTCTCTCGTCGGTGCGAGCGCAGCTGTCGACGACCCTCCTCCGACTCGTCGCTTCACAGGTGCGCGTCTCCTCCCCTCTAAAACCCTAACCCTTCCCCCCTCGCTTTACCAGATCTCGACGCGGCCCTTTTGGATTCGACCCCGCGAATCTGCCGATTCCTACTCTCGATTTTGGATTCCGGGAAGTAGGAAAAATTAGATCCGTGTAGAGGATCTTGTCCCGACCTCGCGAATCCGCGTGCCGAACCACCCCCGTTCAATTTTCATCTCGTTGTAGGCCCTCGTTTTGGGTATGTAGCTGGGGGTATGATAATACCTTTGCGTCTGGTGGTGCAATCGTGGGGTAGAAAAATCGCGGGTGGAACCACCCCTCATCAATTTTCTCTTCTTTGTAACACAGATATTCGATGGTTGGACATGAAACTAGTATGTATCAATTGTGTTGCTAGTGATAACAACCATAATTTTGCTTTGCACGCAAACCTTGCCCGGCAGCTGTCTGGGAGGTGTCCCTTCTTTTGTAGTACTAGCCAGCTCGCGGTGTAGGAGAGATATACCTTGCACACCAAGGTGCTGTAAGAGATAACTTCTCAATCACATAATAATTTTTATGTCAAAGCATATCATTTGGTCATGACTAATTTTATTGTATTATTAGGGAAAGAACTTGCAAAGTTTCAAATAATTCTCCGAGAATCCAACTACTGGACCAATCTTGTAGCTCGTTTCATATATGTGGCACTGGCTATGATAGTCTCTGAAATGCGAGACTAGAATTTTCACTCAGCATGACAGCAAATTATGTTATTTATATTATTATTTTGCTCCTTTGTGGGTTAAGCATGTACTCTGCTCTAATTATACATATATCAAAGTGCTCCACATCTTTGTACTATAGTATTCTGGATAGTAGTATATTTCCTGGACCTTTTTTCACCGATTTAATGATCTAAAATGGTGTGCAGATTAGGTTTTTAAATGGACGAAATAGAATTCTTTTTGGACGGATATAGCATGGGCTACCTGAGAAGGAAGTATTCATGTGTGACACAAAAAGTTGCTTTGTTTGTGCCTTTTGGTTTTGTGGGCTCTTTTGCAGTTGCAGGGACAGAGGCACTAAGCATCTTAGTTTGAAAATTTATCTTGTTTATCCAGTTGCAGGGTTTTGTTGTTTGCTTTTTACTATCTGAATGCAGTTCGGATTTTAGGCCAAATAATGGCTTCATTCGAAAAACATTGTAACTCTGTGTATGATTTATTTTGTATATCCTGCATGTTTCAATATTAACTGTTTTGAGTTAGGTCATAAGACGCAGTATGGATTAGTGTTGTCTTGCAAGAATGTGTGATTGTTATGCTTTGTACTGCAAGCCCTAGCTGCTCCTCCTTAGGAAATAATCTTGATGCTCAATTGAAGTCCTTCCAAGTTTACTGCTTGCCAATCTGTAATGTTAAAGATAGTAAATAAAAGTATGGCGTGCTATTAGAGCTTCATCCACTTAGAAAAACATCTGAAACGCAGTTTGTGAAATAGATAGAACCTGTTAAGACTAGTTGTGCACAAGCATTTTTCTTTGGTGAGAATTACATGGGTTAGAATCTGGCATATACAATTTTCCCTTCTGTTTCTCTTGCATCAACTAGCAGTTCTTGCAACATCAGAAATTTTGATCACTGTTTCGCGTCTACTTTTACTCCGTGTAAGTTTTGAAACAAATCATGCTTTAATTAGTTTTAGGCAGCAATCTATGAAACACTTGGACATCAATTTAAAGGCTGATTATGCAAGGTGCTACTCTTTTGAAGACTGAGAGCCTTATGCATACCGGAGCACTGCTAACATGTGTTTTGATGACTAAATATTTGACTTTGCAGGCTTGTGGTCAGCTTGACTGATATCAAACAATGGCGGAACACTTAGCTTCGATATTTGGTACAGAGAAAGACAGGGTCAACTGTCCATTTTACTTCAAGATTGGAGCTTGTCGTCATGGCGATCGCTGCTCTCGCATCCATAACAGGCCAACCATATCACCTACTATTGTACTCATGAACATGTATCAGCGCCCTGATATGATTACCCCTGGGGTTGATGCTCAAGGCCAGCCGATAGATCCCCGCAAGATGCAGGAGCATTTTGAAGATTTTTATGAGGATATCTTTGAGGAACTGAGCAAGTTTGGTGAGATTGAGACCCTCAACGTCTGTGACAACCTTTCTGATCACATGATAGGCAATGTGTATGTCCAGTTCAGAGAGGAAGATCAGGCAGCAGCAGCTCATACCGCCCTTCAGGGACGCTTTTACTCTGGTCGCCTAATAATTGTTGACTTCTCTCCTGTGACGGACTTCCGTGAAGCGACCTGCAGGCAGTATGAGGAGAACACCTGCACTCGTGGTGGGCACTGCAATTTCATGCATGTGAAGCAGATAGGTAAGGATCTCAGGAAGAAACTCTTTGGGCGCTACAGGAGATCGCAACGAGGAAGGAGCCGCAGCCCAAGCCCACACCATAGGAGAGAGCGTCGTGACCGTGATGACTATCGTGGCCGTGATGATTTCCGTCGTGGTGGTGGCGGCGGTGGCGGTGGACGGAGGGGTGGGAGCAGTAGGCATGAAAGGCATGACGATGGGGGAAGGCGTAGGTATGGAGGCAGCCCTCCAAGGCGGGCAAGAAGCCCTGTGAGGGAGAACAGCGAGGAGCGCAGGGCCAAGATCGAACAGTGGAATCGTGAGAGGGAGGCGAAGTAAGGGTGACCACTGTAGTCTGGGTGCGTCTTGTGCGGTTCTTCTATATATTGGATTTCGTTCTGTAGTTGCTACTATGCTTGATTTGCTTTTCTGTTCCTGTAATTTAGGTGACTTCACCCTGAGACTTTGAAATTGTCACTAGTGTGCTGCCGGAAACTTACATTTTAGCTACTTCGAACTTAATCCTACTAGTTCTTTCCCATTTTTCTGACGCTGGCTCTTCTAACTTTGCTGCCTGGAAGTGGTGCGAACGGTGCTCGTTGCACTTCGGTTCCTTTCTGTTTGATTGGAATGTCTTTGCTATCGGTACAGTACGGAGTATCATATAACACTGTTAGCTGTGGATGCTGAGGATATTCTCTTCTCCACCTTGTGGGTGGGTGGATTCCACCTTAGACTGGGTCGTTCGTTTCCTGCGAGGCCACGGTTTTCTCTCTCTTGATCGACGGCCATGTGCCATTGTAGCACCCCAAGGCCGGCCAATATCTGAATTTCCTGCGAGGCCACGGTTTTCTCTCTCTTGATCGACGGCCATGTGCCATTGTAGCACCCCAAGGCCGGCCAATATCTGAATTTCATCACTCTAAAAAGATTGGAGTGATTCACACCATGCGCCGTTTATGCACGAGCAAATGACTCCACGTGTCGTGTGTTAACCTTATGTAGTGTCTTGGATTTTATTTTATTTTTGCGGGGAAAATTCAGGTATTAGCCCAATGGCAATTTGACAACGAAGCTCCCTCCGTTCCTACAAGTAAGATGTATTTTGTTTCGTTAAGACATGCATTTGACCAATAGTTACTCCATAAATACACGGTTATATGTCATGAAATTTGTGTCACTGGATTTGTATTTAAAAATACTTTGTTATGATAGTGTTTTTGTATCACATGAATCAAATATTAAAAGAGTTGGTCAAAGTCTTGTCTTAATGAAATGGAATAGTTCTCAGCGGAGCACGCACAGTTGTTCTTAAAAGGCCACACATGTTCATAACGAAGTGTCCCAAGTGAGGTAGTACATGGGATTGACTCGGTCGTCATGTTCCCGTGTGGAGCAGAGAGCCGTTTGTGGGATTTTATGCCGTTGCCAATGGCAGTCTGCCTATTTGTAGCTGAGATGCATTGCAGGCCAGCCATCCTCAACTCAAACGCAGCTCTTATTCATTGTAACGCGGGGAGTGTGTAAAGCTAGAGAGACGGGTATTCAGGTGTTAACAATAAGTAAGATAACGCATCAACCAACACAAGTACCATGAATCAATTCTTTAGTGGTGTATATCGATGTTCAATGGCAGCCAAGTTAGTCTAATCTGACAACTAGGTGACTAATAACATGGCAAGTAGGTGGGAGTAATCTGACAAGTGTGAACGAAGAAAAAGTTATCGAAACATGTCAGCATGGGACGTACTCTCGAAGATCTCGTCGCAAAAACCCCCAGTGATGAAGGCAGATCATCAACCGAGATAAAAATTTAGGAGATAAAACTTCTATAAAATACGAAATCAGAAGAATATTTGCTCATATCGTGCTTATGTGTTGTTGTACGCATGGAAGAGAGGGTATGGGAGGGACCCGCTAGGAAGACGAAAATTCAGGGCAGTTCTTTACCACATTCCAATTTTCTTTCTTGGAGATATAAATGAAAAATGATGCAATATTCATGTAATTAATTTGCCTATTCTAGTGGCCGCCTCCCATACAATACATCATCAAAGAGAGTAGTGTATTCTCAATATTTCATAATACGAGGAAGTGAGTGGCCGTGATGTAAGAAAAACTAGCCCAAAAATCAACCTTCGAAGATGTGTTGATTAATTAGAAGACAACCATGTAAAATCTTAACAGTCGGGAAACTATCCAGTTAAACTTTGCCTAAAACAATCATGCCGAAACTAGATGTTGCTCGTCCACTACAAGCACCTCCCCATGTCACCAAAACCGCAATCTCCAGCCCCATGTCGACATGCACCATCACGCATATCATCCACCCAGATTTTTTAGAAAGTGCCTTCAGGAAGAGAATAATAGCCTCAAGCCTTGTCGTTGTTCGCACCAACCATTTTTCGGGCATGGCTTCCTCCTAGGGCAGTATATGTCACCACCATACCAAATGTCAAGGGAAGGGGATACCGCACTGGCTACTCCAAAGCGGCGGCCATGGTCAAGGGGTTGAAACAAACTCATTGACAATGCCTCTAACGGGAAGAAATACACCCACAACTGATAACATTTCTATCATCGACTACCACCAATAGGTCACAACATACATCCACACCACTTCTTCCCTAGGTCACCCGCCCAACCGTTCGAGATGCCTCCACGCACACACGGACCTCCAAGGGGCAAATCACGCCAAGCGTTCATAAGTTGGTTGCACCGAGTTGGTAGCACACACACCCAAATTTGCGCCAAGCCACGTAGGGGCCATTAACATATGGTCACCGAAGAGATAAGACAATAAGTTTTGATACAAAGATAACGATAATACCCATGGTGAAAGAAAGAACCATATGGTCACCCCCTAGCCCGCACATGAATAATACATGCAATATGTTTAGAATGTTGCAATGTAATTATATTTTGCCTGCATGGAGACAATACAAGGTAAACATTATCAAATCAACCTACCGACTGCTAAAGACTCACTTGTGTTGTGCACCTCACCCTTTTCAAATAAGTGCTAAGGTAGCATAAAACACTTTATTCTCATTATCCAATCCACTAAGAGATAGAGAAGAGAGAAAGAAGTGATAATGTACTATATGTCTATAATGATAGATAGTCACTAATCACATCGGGCTGGACATAGTACAACCAACAAATACCAACTCTATTATTGAGTGACAACCTTTTGGGTACTTAACGGTGGACCATTTTATGAAACAAGGCGAGAGTTAAAAAAAATGCCATGCAAGTGCATAGGCTGGGCACCTTTGAAGCAAACCCTAAAGGTTTAATAATACATCCATTATAAGCTATGCCACCTAAATTCCTACCACATTAGCAGGTGTGCAACTATTTACCAAACTGCACGCTAAGCAGACAACCAATCAATACTAATAATTTTGTATACAGTTGATATTAACACTTTTGGGACGAAGTAGTGTGTAAGAAATTAAAAAAAATCTATTTCCCAAACAAAAGTTAATGTTTTTATTAGAAGTCAGATTGTTCACCGTCAGCATATGATGTACAACCATCATCCATTGTCTTTGACCCATCTTAATAGTCACATGACTGGATGCAAAAGGAATAGAGTGTTCACACAGAAAATTAATACTTCATCTGATAAAAAAAGTCTCGTGTCTTAAATTCAAATTTGAACTAAAGCTGGACGAAAACTGACATTTTTTTGGATCGAAGGGAGTACCACCTATTTTTCCAAGAACAAGCAACAACATGTTTCCTGTGACATAGTGTACTTAGAGAACCGCCTCCATTTAACATATGTAGTGTACTTGGAGTATCATCGTCTCAATTGACCTCCTCGGTCCAATTCATGTCTCACCTCAGACTTAGCCTCACCCGATGAATCATGACAACACGTCGTACCTTAATTTATTGGAGAGTTTAAATGCAATATCAATTGCATTTGTGACTGCTAACGAGTCAACCACCTCCTCATTGACAATCTCTTCATGTCCGCTCCATCCACCACCCGTTGTTTTACATCCCCTTACACCATTACGTGGACTCAAAATCGCCTCTTGTTGTCAGAGTTGCTAAAAAAAGCACCGAAGCCAGTGATGAATTGTCTGCAATCTTTCATTCGTAAAGAATTATACCTCAGAACAACAAACCTATCCCTTCTATCTGTTGAATTTTCGTATAGACATTTCACATAAGATTGCGAAGATAAATGAGAATCACACTTCATTTCATTTCTCTCTCATACGAAACAAAAAACCTAAACAAGAAGCGAGAAAGGACAAAAAAGCACAAATTATATATCCCTTGTGCTGTATTTTTTTGATAGAAACCAGAGCCTCCTCCTCCTCCTCCTCCTCTTCCCATCTCTCTCATCCTTCTGACCTCCTCCTCCTCTCTCTCTAAAAAAAGCTTCTCGTGCTTATAAATACCCTCCCTTCCCTCCCGGTGCGAGTTCCTCCGCCCGATCCCCTTCCGCCCCCTCCCGACGATCGCCCCCGCTCGTCCCACCGCGGTGGGCGATCGCTCCTCTCCTCCGTGCGCGCGATTCCTGAGGCGAGGCGACCGACACCAGATTCCGCCGGCCGGCCCACCTCCCCCGCTTCGCCGATCGGATCGCGTGCTCCATGAGGTGACGATCTGCGAATTCCCGCATTACCCGCCGGGTTTTCACCCGATTATTCGGGCAGGATTGCGTTAGGTGGGCGCTAAGGCATCTGGATGGCTGCGGTGGCGTGAGTGGGAGCTGGGAGAAGGAATTGGATTCGAGGGCGTGTGCAATTTGAGTGCTACGTACGGCACAACTCGCAATTTTTGTTAGTAGTAGTATGGTGATGGTGCGCCCGTGAGAGTTTAAGAGTGCATAGTCATTCGGTCAATTTTTGCTCGCTATTGTGGATGATTTTCTCGTCTATGGTTAGTGGCTACACTTTAGAAATATTGGATTTGCCTAATATTTCTGCTTTATCTGCTCGTGTTTGGTTTGGGGGAAGGGGGTGGTTGGTGGGCGTCGGGATGCTAAAGGGTGCATCTGTTATTTTTAGGTGAAGCTATGATGCTCTTCTTGGTGTGCAATTTCTTGATATTTTTTATTGGAGCTGCATGTGCATGTGGTGAATGCAGAGAATTTTGCTGAGAAATGATGGACTCATGATTATGTTGATAAACATGAATATTACCAGTGTTCTTTTGCGTGGTTGAGTCATTAATGGAGTTTGGGGTGTTGCCCCTGCAAACTTTTTGCGAGGTTGGTAGTTGTTTGGTTGGGTGTTTGGAATTCTGATTACTTTTTGGTCAGTGTGGAAGTAGATTGGGGGATTGATTTTGTATACGCATGGGATAATAGGATTACATTGTTGCCCTTTTTTGGATTTGTGGTCTGCTCTGGTAGTGCTGATGATATAGCCTTAGGTATGACAACAGGTTTTGGACAGTTGGAGAATATTTGTTGAAAATGGATTTTCTTGTTAATTGGTGGTAATTATGATTCTGGTGGTTGTTATACGAATTATGGATATGGTGTTAGTTGCTCGTAGATGTTTTCTTAATGCAGATTACATTATTTACCATTGTCATGAAACATTCAGTTTTTGTCCAAGCCAAGCCGTTGGTTAGTCTTAACTCTGCTTAGTCTTAACTTGGTTTTATTTCTGTCATATGCCCCCCCCTTCTATTCTCCGATTCTGTTTTTTTTTAAATGCAATGTTTTTTATTTGAAAAAAGGAGTTTGAGATATAATTCAGAAACATTTTGATCTGGTGATTATCTCTCAAGAACTACAATAGCAATTCCCGTTCCACCCAGAACTTTAGGAATTCCTTGACTGAGATGTGAAAGCTTATGCCTCTATTATCATTAGATGTAAGAGACACGTGCACACTTTTCACTTTCTTTTTTACGAATGTTCAAACTTCATCTTCCCTTTTTGTGTATTAGAAATATCATTGGCCTTATGCTGAGATGGGAGAACTTATGTTGTATGGTCATTGAATGTAAGATTACACACCTCCTATCACAATTTTCCATTTTGTTAAAAGTCTTCGTATTACATACTACGTTCTGTGTATTTTTCATTAGTGACAAACTTACAATTGAAGAAAGTGTAAAATCAAAGAAGTCTTCAGTTTGATTATTTGTATTTAGTAACTAAATGATTGAAACAAGTTCTTCCCTTATTTAAAGTGATGACCGTTTTCTGATTGCATGTCCTGCCTTGTTTCACCTTATACGCCATTCATCAACCTTTCTTTCAAAGTAAACCATTAACTGACACAAATTACCTTCTTTAAAAAAAAATTATGAACATGTTTTTTTTTGTTGAGGATTTTGTTTTGGTAAATCTCCTCGACAATGACAAACTGCTTCAATCAGCAGGAGAATGGGTGAACATGTCAAATGGGACTCCTAATTGCAAAAGAAACTACCCTTTCTAGACCTAATTGCAAAAGAAACTATCCGCCACTGGCCTTGCAATTGCTTGAAGTTGGAAATAGATGCAATTCATTTCCTTAGTACTAATGCCTTTATTTTTGCCGAGCTCCACCACTGCCTGTAGGCACAACATTAAGCATACAATTTGCATATTGTCATGAAAATAGAAGTTCTGAAGTATAAAATTGATGCCTGTCCCTACTAATCATATTTTGTTGACAACCTGCTGATAGTGTTATATGTATATACTGACTAATGTAGAGAACCACAAGAAGAACTGGTAGATATTAGAAGGTTATTACCCCCACCAATGTATTTCCTTATGTTCTTTGTTACTACAGATCCTCCCTATCATTTTAAAAGCATTACTTTGTTTTCATGGTAACTTTGAAGGAGCAAAGGCAGTGACTTTGATCGGTTTATTTGCATTTAATATTGCTCTTCAGTTGAAAATGATTTTGTTAAGCTTCATGCATAACCAAAAAGTCCGAACTTATGGAAAGGGCTAGGCAATCCACATATACATTTAAACAGATTTTACCACTCTAATGATGTATTGTTTTCAGCTAGAATTAGGAAAAAAATACTTTATGAAAGGGCAGATCGAAAAATCAGCTGACAAATTAAACAACTGTGAATAATTGCGATATGTATGCATATGCATTGTGCCACGCTTGGTTATCAGTAGGATATAATCTATACAGGAATGGGTTGCTGCAAGCAATAAATAATGATTTGACTTCCAAGTTTGTATGTCTTCACATTCAAATCCTACTTAAAACACATATTTCCTAGATCAGAGAAGTTGGATAACTTAATATGCGAACTCTGGTGAATCACACCATGTGTTGACTATCACCAAAGATTTAGCCATGGACAGGGATGCGTGGAAGTTAGCTATCCACGTGCCATAACCATGACTTGGTTTCGATATCTTATGGGTTTCAACTCTAGCCTACCCCAACTGGTTTGGGACTGAAAGGCTTTGTTGTTATTGTTGTGGTGGTGGTGGTGAATCACACCATTGTATTGACTTAATCTTGTGCTGTTGACATATAAGCCTACTCTAGGGATGCAATGTCCGGATCTATTACCTTAGCTAGTTTATCTTCAAGTTCTTGGCAACATTACTAATCATTCGCACCAATCCTCTTGGTTTGTCTGTAATATTGCCTTTATGTTACCACACAAGCATACAAATATGGATGTCTTCTACTATGTAAACTGCCAAGCTTCGCATATTTGATATATGTCGCATTTTAAGTGTGCACTGTAGATCTATTCACTTCATTCTAACAGTTGGTTTCTAATTTGATTTCAGGTAGAGGTGACGATAAAGCATAGTTGTTGACTTAGCTTGCAGTGGTTCTTTATCGAAGCTAAGGCAGATAATAATTGGCGTTATGGCATATCGAATGGTATGCGCTCCCCAAGTCATTGATCTTGAGTCTGGGCGAGGGCATCCTCATGTTCATTCTGAAAGTTTAATTCACAATGGGAATGATTTATCCGACCAAGGCGGTCAATATACTGTCAGAGTTGTAGGCAATGCTATGAATGCTGGTCTTTCTGATACACAGGGTTACTACAATATGAGCATGAATCATCCACATCAGCCTGTTCATAGTTCTCCGCCAAATTTAGGCGTTGATTCAGGTTTTGTCTTCCCATCAAATATGTACAACCCTTGCATGTCAACATCTATGAACAGATATGTCTCTCATGCTCAGAGCTTTGGATTGCCTTTAAACCAAGTTGTCTCAGGAAGTATGGATGGAAGTACTAGAAATGAAAATGTCAGCGAAACTGCTAGAGGATTCATTAAAAGGAAAAATGCCGCAGTTGCAGGAAGTTGTCATTTTGTTAATGGATCTGCAAGCTCAAGCTCATCCTCTCATACATCTCAAAATCCCACACATAGGCCATGGGATCCTTCTTTTGAGTCAAATGTTTTTCCTAATGTCACACCATTCAACCCATCAGAATATCATAGCCACAGCACTTGGCCATCTGTGGAAGGATCTTCCACTACTGGATCAAATGGGTTTAATTTGATGGCTGCTCACCCAGAATCAGCACAGCATGGTAACTATACATTTCAATCAAGTCATGCTAGTAGGTGCTTTCAACCTGCCAGCACTACTTGGGTTTCCCAGGCTGCAACTGGAATTGTGGAAGGAGTACCACAGTGGTCATACATCAATGCAATGTCTAGTGTTCCAGGTACGTAAGCAACTAATAGAACAGATCTGAGTTTCCTACTGATAATGAAAACAGATTCGGAAAGAGTTGTACTTACTAAGGATAAGAATCATTGTTCAATGCATCTTTTAATTGTTGGCAATGCGCATTGATGGCTAAACTAATAGTTTAGCTTTACATGTTAAGTGTCAGAAGCTTAGTAGAAAAATGGTCCCACCTACAAAATGAAATTGTGACAGAAGCGAAGTACAATTGATAGCATTTATCTTTCAGCTGTCAGATTTGCTTGTTCAGGGGAAATAATTGGTACCTCTTGCTTCCAGCAGGCAGATTTGCACATTCAGGGGCCACAGAAATAGTGAATGGAGGCTTTCATGAATATCAGAATGGTCCTTCAACCATTTCTCAAGGGCATTTACCTTATTTTCATCAACATGCTGTGCATAGCATGCAAGCTCATAATCCACTGGATCATACACGAGTGCAAGTCCCTTACCAACAAGGCCACAATAATGGCGTCTTCCATAGTGGGGTAAATCATTCTGGTAACTGGGTCCACTTGGGTCCAAGAACTCCAGGTCTCTTCCCTAATTCTGAGCGGTCTTTTGGGCCTCCACAGCATCCGTTCCTGGTGAACCCAGTTAATCCTAGGAACATAAGAATTTTGCCACCTCTGGTTAGTCTGCACCTCACTTCATTTATTTATTTTACAATTTCTGGTATTCAAATACCAAATAACTCAATAACTATTAGGATCACCATTTGCCTAATGTGATACATCTGGTGTGTTCTTTTCCTTTTTGTGGAACGTTGGGAACTCTCATGGGAGTCTTGCATGTCTTGGACTTGTGCTTTAGTGCATTCATACCTTAATGTGTTTTATGTGCTAAGTTATGGAATTTTGAATCTTACAAACTGGAATTCTTTTTACTGATTTCTAAATGGTCGATGTCCTTCAATGTAGAACTGGAAGTGACCAGCCTTGCAATTATCTTGTTCTGGAAATGTTATCCATTGCATTGTTGTTAAGTCTCTTATTATTCTTGGGGAGTTCTTATTGAAATGTGTTAAGCTATGTGTTGGTTATTAGATTCAAGAAATTGTATTCGTTGATTCTTGTTGTGTTGTATGAATGCCTCGGGCGTACTGAAGCTTTTGCTTGGATACAATGTTTCTCACATTTGAAATTGCCTCTTGTTATTTTTATTTCTGGTCAATGGGAAGATGACTATTATACTCATGAATTTGACCTCATGTCCTTCCTGCCGCTATTTATTTGTTTTATGCTACCATGTTTTCCTTGGTGATGTGCATGATACACACCTTGCAAAGTTACATGTACCTTCTTATGTAAGCAATCTCTTTCATGGACCCTGTGTACCAGAAGCTGAACCCATGTCTTGAGTACTACTTGCATGATCAGAGATAACCTTGATTGATGCGATTGATTAGGTTCTTGGCTGATTTTTAAGCAGAAGTGGTCTTAATTTCAAATCCATCCGTGCAGACAGACTCGTTTCAGTTGTGACAAACTTACAGTTATCACAGATAGTATTAACTTTAAATCCAGGCATGCAAACCGGTTAGAGTGTAGACCTCTTGACGTCCCTATTTTTTTGTTTCCGTTAAGGATATCAATGATATACATGTAGTTATATAACTATTTGTTGGCCCTGCAGCAGCATGGTGCAATCATGGATTTTTCGAGGTTGTATGAGGGGTCAAATGTAGTAGATGAGCATAGAGATATGCGTCTAGATATAGACAGCATGACCTATGAGGTACGTAAAACTCATTCAGCCTTTGTGACTTCACCTCACACGGTATGTCTTTTCTGATTTATTCTTTTATTTCTATCACAGGAGCTTTTAGCATTAGAAGAGCACATTGGAGACGTCAATACAGGTCTGGCAAAAAGCCACATCGTAGATAAATTGAAGACTAGCTTATATGTGCCAGGAGCAACCTGCGTGTCTAATCAGTCATCTGAACCTTCCACAGAGAATGAGGCTTGCATAATATGCCAGGTGCTTCCCTTTCACTATATTGTTTGTTAACTTGGTCATGTAAAATTTCAGCTGTTCCAAACTAATGAATTGTCAACCAGCCATCAAATTCATGTTGAACCACCATCACATCTATTGAAGAAACGCTTAAATTTGACTGACTGATCTACACAGCTAGTAAGCCGCCTCGCTCAGTTGACGCGTGTCCCACGTGGACCTGATGTACATACCTGTCGCTCCCAAGTCCCAACCGCTCAATCCTTATCCCCTTTCTTCATCTTCGTCTCTTCTTATCCATTCTTACCTCTCTTTCCCATGGTGGCCTACCTCACCGAGGCAGCAAGCCAGCCAACGCAGCAAGCTAGCCAACGCAAGCTACCTTCTACCGCCCGCACCTTGCTGCAAGCTCCGCCGCCCGGTCGCAGGAGGTGCTGTTGCCGCTCACCCGCGCTAGTTGCATGCTCCTGCCAGCACGGCCCCGGTCTCGGCTGCTGCCAGCCCGCACGAGCTGCTCCATAGAGCGGGCGGCGGCCAATGGCGACACCCCTGTTTTTCAACAACCCCGGCGCTGCAAGCCCCCGACGAGCGGATGCAGTAATCGTTCATGGTGTTGTGACTCTCGCCGGCGCTGCAACCGATAGCGCTGCACGGCGATGCTGCAACGGTGGGCTGTCGGCGCTCTGTTTGTGCATCAAGCGAGCGGCGGGTGCTGCAACCAAGGGAGTTCGTCGGCTCTTTACAGCTTCCCGCTGCTGCGATGGAGCACATCCGGGACACATGGTGCTGCTATGAAGCTGTGCTGGGTTGCCGGAGTTGCAATGAAGCATCGCCGGAAGCCGCCGGAGTTGCAATGAAGCGCCGTGGGGGCGTTGAAGCTTCGCCGGCGTTGCAATGAAGCGTCGTCAACGCCGCAATGGAGCGCCGTCAGGTGCCATAGGTGCTGCGCAGTGCTGCCATGGACTGCTGTGTGGCGCTTCCTGATCCTGCGGCTGGGAGCATCTCTATCATACGTCGCTGGGGGCGACTTAAATTAGGCTTGCATCATCCGGTTGATTGGTAGCACTGGCCTTAATGAACTTGATCGCTTGAACTTAGGGTTCTGCACGGTCTAAACTTAATACTTATGGATCTGAAGTAATGACTATAGCTTATGCTATGACTAATAATGCATCTACTTATACTACAGCGAGCAATGGCTAGTGCAGTATTGTAGGACTACCTCGTCTACAGCATATTACCCACCTCTGCGCAGTAGTGTTGTGTTGATGTTGAGAAATGTTTGTTGCTTATTTTGACAGTACAGTGTACCCACTTCCTTCAGCTTTCTGTCCATAAGAAAACCTATTTCTCTAGGATTACTACTTAGTAAATTTAGTTGGAAATTAGCATTAGCAAATGCGCCGATGCATGGCGATGATCATCTAGAACAAAGTTACTCTGTTTCTTATTAGACAGTATAGTGTTCCCACTTCCTTTGGCTTATGTCCATAAGATAACTTATTTCTCTAGGATTACTCCTTGGTAAATTGAGCTGGAAACTACTATTAGCAGATGGACCGATGTATGGTGTTAATCATGTAGAACGGAGTTACTAAGGAGTGGTAGTTGGTATATGGCCATCCATGCTTTTCTTCGCCATAAATATTGATTGGATTTGGAAAGGCGATGGCATGGGGATCGGTCACCCATGTGCTAGGCCAATGGTTCCAATCAAGTGATACGAACCCTTTAGTATCTCTTTAAGTAGAATTTTATCATTTAAAATTTTAATTTTAAATTAGGAATTAATCAACTAGAGGTAAGATAGGAGAGGCTTCTTTTAGAACCATGGAGCCACTGCTCCACCTCTGGATACCGTCGAACTCAAATCAACTGCCTGGAGATATGTGTGAACATTTATACTTTGCAGGGTGGTGACATGGCAGCATGCATGCCCCCCTGTGATGTGCCAGTTCACTACCCTCCATTCTAAATAAGGTGGGCATGTATTCCAGAATCCAACTTTGACAATAAATTATACCAATATACACTATATTTTCATGACTTCAAAATTATACCATTGAAAACTTATTTTGAATACAAATTCAACTGTTTAATTTTTGTGACGTATAACCCATATTTGGTTGGTCTAATTTATTGTCAAAGTTCAATTTTAAAATGTGTGCGCGCCTTATTTATGGTCAAAGTTCAATTTTAAAATGCATATGCACTTTATTTATTGGAATGGAGGGAGTACATATCGAGATTTTTATGAGTGATTTATTTATTTAGTTTTGTGATCAGTGAGTGATTATAACTGGTCATTTAAATAGTCATGCATGCACACGAATCGCTATGATAGATCTGATGGCATCCAAAGGTGGAGCCGCTGCTCCATGGTTCACCTGAACATTAGTGATAAGATATCCCTTAGCTTTGGGCTTGCAGCCAATAGTTTAGATTATTAGCCCTCAATATAAAGAGGACACGTTGAGATGAATTAATCAACCTGGAAGTACTACACTCTGTCGTCCATCTACTCTGTCCCTCCCAATCCAAAAAGGCTTGCCTGTTTTTAGTGCATAAACCCTTGTGATCATTTCGCGATCTTTGTGTAACTCTTCTACTTCTAGTAAAAATTCTGGTGTCCTTGCCCGATAATAAGCGCTGGCAGGTTGGTGAAGCATAATCCGAGAATGCTATACGCTTGGAGGTTCTCCTCCAAGCAGAATGAAGCTGGTTCATGATAGGAGATGGAGAATCTAGTTTACGCTCACTGGAGTCCAATCTATTCCCAGTTCCTAGTTCTAAAGAACTGTCACTTGATGTATCTTGCAGGAGGAGTACGAGGCTGAGGACTGCGTTGGAATCCTGGATTGTGGCCACAGATACCACGCGGAGTGCTTAAAACAGTGGCTGACGGTAAAGAACCTATGCCCCATCTGCAAGACAACAGCTTTGTCTGCGGGTAGAAGAAGTGGATAACAAACAGGATTAAGCTTTATCAGTTATTTGCTTCCGACAAACATTCAGATCAATTTTGTACATAAGAAGCGGTAGACTATTCTGCTACCTGTATTTGTTGTTCACCTTGTTGTGATGGGGAGTAACTCGGCTTCCAAAAACTGTACAGACATAACATTGATCGTTCTATTCAAATGTAGAATGTTTATAAATTACTCAGTTGGACATACAGTGTATCATATGGTGGATCTGAAGGTAACTCTTAGAGTGGCATCTCTAGAAACTACCCTGTATATATGTTGGTTACCCTAAAACAAACAGAAACATGTGTTTTTGTGTACATTATTAAATCTTAAGAGAACTGATAATTGTTTCTGTTATTGGAGAGATTGGTCTGATAGTGCCCAGCCGAGCAAGAGTTTTTCAGCATATGGCTTTGGACGACAATGTTCTGTGCTGTATAACGTGCAGTTTGGTCGAAACATGAGAAACAAAACCTCGAATCTGAACTCGCTCCTATTTGTGATGGGATTTATCTTAATTTTATTGCATTTCATGTGTATTTTCTGTCATTGTCTTTGTATCTTTTTTTTGAGGGAAAAAAAGAAAAAAGAAAAAAGATAGTGTTTTCGTATCTTTTAAGGAGACATATATAGTGTTTTTGTTTTCTTAGTGGCTGTACCGTACAAGTAAAAGATAGTTTTGCCCTAGAACTCTTCCCCTAATATTACCGCACTAGCTTGTACTTGATCGAAATATTGCGTTGCTGCCTTGAGAGAATCTTCCCTGAAGGATCTCTGCACCCATCCCCAGCTAACTAAACGTGATGAGCGAAAATGAAAGGAGAAACAAAGAGAATGCTACTACTACTACTACTACATGAAGCCAAGTCAAGCCTGGCACATGCTTATATTCGCAAATTCAATTTTGTACATATCGTTTTGCGAGATGATAGTCGTTGACACATGTATGTACATGCAAATGCAAGCCTGGTCGGTCACGGAGACGAAGCCAGGACCGGGACAACGAGCGGCTCGATGGTCGTCATCATGTCTGGCTTGGCTTTCTCTACCTCCCCACCACACCACCCCCCCCCACGAAACCAACACCATCCGCGGCGACCCCTTCTTCCCTTCCCTGAGCCACTTCTCCCCAAAGCGAACCCAGCTGAAAAGAAGCGAGACGCGCAGCGCCGCACCGCACCGCGTTGCCTTTGTATCGTGGCTCTATTTAGCTCAAGAGGAGAGGAGAGGAGAGGCGAGGCGCGCGGGGAGGGGAAGGAGATCAAATCAGATCAAATCGTAGGAGACCATCGATTGATCGAGCAGCGGCGGCGGCGCGGAAGCAGGAGGGGAGGGGGGATGGCGGTGGCGTATCGCGCGGAGGAGGAGTACGACTACCTGTTCAAGGTAGTGCTGATCGGGGACAGCGGCGTGGGCAAGTCCAACCTGCTGTCGCGCTTCGCCAGGGACGAGTTCAGCCTCGACACCAGGTCCACCATCGGCGTCGAGTTCGCCACCAAGACCGTCCGCGTCGACGGCAAGCTCGTCAAGGCGCAGATCTGGGACACCGCCGGCCAAGAAAGGTACCAGTACTCTCCACCTCTTGCTCTTCCTTTTTTGCCTGCCACCTGTATGAGATATTGCTTTGCCTGTCCACTTCTTTCTTTCTTCCACCGCTCGTCGTCGATTCAGTTTTGTTTAGCTTGATCGATCGTACAGTAGTAATTGACCAACTCAAGGACTTGCGATGACTCCTTTCCCGTTGCCATGCTTGTGATTTCAATAGCAATCTGTAAACAACTCATTATGAACTGCAGATGTCCTTCGCAAATAGGAGTATCTTTAGCAATACAATGTGCATCTTTCTGGTTGCTTGTAACCGCATTTCCACATTGACACCAGTGCCAAGTTGGTTAATCACTTTACGTACGTGCGTGCGTTGCACTTACACCCGCGTCTCTCTCTCTCTGTAGGTACCGGGCCATCACCAGCGCGTACTACCGGGGCGCCGTGGGCGCGCTCGTGGTGTACGACGTGACGCGCCACATCACGTTCGAGAACGCGGAGCGGTGGCTGACGGAGCTCCGCGACCACACGGACGCCAACATCGTGGTGATGCTGGTCGGGAACAAGGCGGACCTGCGCCACCTGAGGGCCGTCTCGCCCGAGGAGGCCAGGGCCTTCGCGGAGCGCCACCGCACCTTCTCCATGGAGACGTCCGCGCTGGAGGCCACCAACGTGGCGGACGCCTTCACCGAGGTGCTCGGCGAGATCTACCGCGTCGTCAGCAAGAAGGCCCTCGACATCGGCGACGACCCCGCCGCGCCGCCCAGGGGCAAGACCATCGACGTTGGTGGCAAGGACGACGTCACCCCCGTGAACACGGGCGGCTGCTGCTCGGCTTAGTCAAACTCTCTCTCCCTCTCTCTCTGCCGGAGACGGTGGTAGGTGATGCCGTGTGTGTGCGTGCTAGGGTGTAACAGGCATGTTGCGACCGTGATGATTATTGGTTATTGGTCAAAACGCTCTGGGGGTGGTTGATACCTTGATATCATATGCTTGATTGATACTACTACATACAGCGTGTGGTACCGGGAGAAGACGTTGTGCGTGTGATGTTGCAAGTTGCAACCACGGTCCGCATCTGTGTTCACTCCATTTCATTGGTCTATTTGGTGCAGTTCAGGTCTAAAAAAACACGGCAGGCTGTGACAATTTTTTGTCAAGGCACTTCATCATCAGGTAAAAAATAGAAGCGACTCCGATGAAGACGAAACGGCCGTCGTGCAGAAAATGGATATGCCGGCGATGTCCGCGTCGGAACACGGCCGCGGAAGGATATGCATAATTTAAGAACATGATTATGCGTTGACGCAAGCCCTACCAGCGCAGGACGGCGGGTGGGAGAAGGATATTGCAAAATGCCTAGCATCTTTTTAAGCTTTTTTTTAGGGATATACGTAAAAGCCAAGTTTATTCATCAAAGTCCACGTGATGTGGGACTGTGGGATTCAACTCCAATCAAGTGAAGCTGGGCTTTAAGGTTAACCAAAGAGGTCATATTTGGCGAGTGGGGAATGGACAAAAAGTAAACATTTGGGAAGATGCGTGGATTCCAAATCGCGCCACTAAAAAAATTGGGGTCCGAATAACTGCCACACGTGTGGCGTCGACGGGAACCCGCCCGCACGCCTCGTGTGGCATGGACGAGAACCGGCCCGCACGACCACGTCCGCGCGCACAAACGCATGGCCCGCACGTCCGTTGCGTGCCAACCCCGCCCGCACTGCCCCGTCCGGACAAGCCGACCCGCTGCCCGCACGACCAACCAGTTCCCGGCCTCCGATCCATCCCTTCCCTCGTCTGCCGCCATCGTCCCCCACCTCTCGAACCCCGACCTCCGTCGCCGGCCTTCTCTGGTTGCCATGGCAAACAGAGCAGATCCGTAGGGCACTCCCATCTCAAAACCACACCCCAACCCTCCCCACCCCCAGCCCCAAACTCCAACCAAGCCCTCCGGAGACGATCATCTAAAAACCAGGTGAAAATCTCCCGATCTCAACCTTCTCATCCTTAAGGCTGAAAATCTCCCGATCTTGTGCTGGATCTATGCTATAGGGGTAGAACACTACATGGTTCAGTGTGTAGTCGCAATTGCCAGGCAGAGTACACCAGATCTGCCATGTACTACGTTTGAAATTGACTTAATTTCCTAGTTTAATTGACGCAAGTAGTTGGGTATGAAAGGACAGTAGGGGCAAAATTTTGGAATGAAGAGGGCTGGAAGAAATTAATTGCCACTTATGTATAACGACAGTTGCCACCTTTCGTTGTCAGTAGCTGCCACCTATTATGACCCGTCGCTTGCCATCCATATCTTCTGTGTGCAAGCAGCAGAAGAATACAATTCTTGTGGATTGTTGATGCCTTCTTGTTCATGCAGAGATTGAGAACACATTGGAAAAGAAGGGAGACACGGAAAGAATGAATCACGAAGGCGGCGCTGGTGATAGGGGTTCTCAAAGGCCAGAAACAGCCCCTTGGGATGCAACAGAGTACAGTCAGCTCATCTCTTCAGGGCCATTGCTGCCACTACTAGAACAGTATGCAGGTGTAGGTATGATGCGTGCTAACAAAAGAAGAGAACAGTTGCCATCTTCGCGACGATGAAGATGACATTCTACTTATGTCGTACACTGTCATTTTTTAGTAGGTTCTTATGACCAAAACACAATTAGGGAGGCCCCGTGGCAAGTTCACTCACAAGATGCTAACACTGACAAATGTACGGGCAGCCAACTTCAACTAGCTTGTATGGATAATCAAGGTAATGCAAAAACGACAAAAGAGCGCATACTCCTGTGGACATGAAAAGTGAACATGCAAAAAAACTGGCAAAATGACTCACGAGTTACCGCAGGTGAAAATGCATAGCCTTCATGCAGCGCGTGGCATCAGGCACCACCAATGTACCTGCCATCGACGTCATACACAGGTCAGTCCATAAAAAAGGTGAAGTTGCGGATGATCAATTAGCAGAAGGAGCATAGTTGACAACTACAATTGCCATGACTGGTCATCTACATTTGCCATGTATTAGAAACTGCATTTGACATCCCTGCACAACTGTTGTTGCCATCCATGGACACCTACAGTTGCCAGGGAAGAACAACTGCAGTTGCCATGGCAGTGCAACTACATTTGCCATGTCATGGCAACTGCAGCTGCCATGAAGGAACACCTGCGGTTGCCATGCCGATGCAAATACATTTGCCATGCCAATAAAACTGCAGTTGCCACATCAGGGGTAACTGCAGTTGCCGTGCTAGCACAAAATGCATTTGCCATGAATTGACCAACCACTACTGTGCGTACAGGTTATTACGCTGGTGGTAACCTGGCAAACGTCTCGTGGCAAGCTTCACAAATTGCAGGTGGAGCACGTCATTTTGGTGTCACAGACCACACAAGAAGGTCAAATGCAACACAACAAGGTAAGGGAAAAAACTGAACCACAAAAACAGCAGTACATTTGTTATTTGAAGTTATTTGTATGCAAAAACAAATAGTTGCCATGTTTGTTGAACAGTAGCTGCCATCACTAGACAGCTATAGCTGCCGTGCATGTCCATGCGCAGACTCATGGCTTGCTGTTTGAAAATGATGTCGTGCCAAATCACTCGTAGATGGTGTGATCCGTTGCGATACACATGTTATTCAAACAAAAAACTTAAATCCTGTACCTATTTTTCCTATTACAGGGCCTACAACTATAGTTAACAGCGGCGCGGGGACATCTACTGCGGGGAGCTCTGAGCGCACGGAAGACGCGTTCCACCAACCAACAGACACTCATGCCACAGACAATTTCGAGTCACAGTCGGGAATGGCAATCATTTCAGCAATACCGACAAGCACCCCTTTGAACACAATCACTGCTAACACTCAAGTAGAAGGAACTGCCGCCGATACTGAAGTGAATGATGAAACTGAAGACGAGGCAGAAGGGGATGAAGATGGTGGGCAATCAGAGATCATGGTACCTCAGCCACCGTACATTGGGCAGAGATTTGAATCGTTCGAAGAAGCAAAGGAATACTACCAGACATATGCAAAGTTCCATGGATTTGCGGTCAAGACCGAGTACCATAGGAAAATTAAGAAAACTAACGAGTACAGCAGAGGTGAGATGAGGTGCCACAAGGCACGGAGGAACAAGAAGGTGAAAGGTGTTGCGCCTGTCGTCCCGGAACGAAAAAGAGGAATCATTCTCAAGACGGGATGCCCTGTCCGGTGTAAGCTAAACGTAGATGGAACACAATATGTGGTCACTGAATATTTTGACGAGCACAACCACAAACTCATAAAGAAGTTCGACCTGGTCAAATTTCTGACCGCTCACAGAGGATTCACCCCAGTCGAAAGGCAATTCGTAAAGCTGCTACATGATTGTAACGTCGGTCCATCGAGAATGGTCCAGATACTATCACTCATCCACAGCAAAAAGGGGAAACTGAGTAGCATGCCCTACATACCAGCTGACGTCACAAACCTACAGGCCAAGTACCATAGAGAGAGCAGGCTGGCTGACATAGAGGCTACAATTGCCTACTTCGATGAGAAAGCAAAGGAAGATCCAGATTTCTTCTACAGGATAAGGTTGGACGATGAGGATCGTGTCAGGAACATGTATTGGGTGGATGGTGCTGCAAGGAGAGCCTACAAACATTTCCGAGATTGCATTTCATTCGACGCGACGTACCTCACCAATATGTACAAGATGCCATGCGCTCCGTTCATAGGAATAAATAACCACAATCAGTCGTTGCAGTTCGGCTGCGGGCTCGTTCGGAACGAAGACACGGATGGGTACGTCTGGTTGTTCAAGACCTTCTTGGAGTGCATGGATGGACTTGCTCCGATGAACATAATAACAGACCAGGATTTTAGCATGCGTGCAGGCATAGAGGAGGTCTTTCCGTTGGCAGTGCACAGGCACTGCAGGTGGCACATAATAAAGAAAGCTGAGGAGACGCTAGGACCGTTCTTTACTGACCGTCCAGAGCTGCACAAGGCATTCGAGCTGTGCGTGGACCACAGCTTGACGGTCGAGGAGTTTGAAAGGAGCTGGATGGCCATGGTTGAAACACATCAAGTCCAAGACAACGAGACGCTTGCTAGTCTGTGGGAGAAGCGAATGTACTGGGTGCCCGCCTACTTCATGCAGTGCTTCTTCCCCTTTCTGCAGACTACGCAGCGCAGCGAGGGGTTCAATGCTGTTTTGAAGCGATACGTGAGCCCTGGCAACTCATTGCTACAGTTTGCCAAGCAGTACACAGCTCTGCAACAAAAAATTCTGGGATCTGAGCTGCAGCAAGAAGCTACCACCGCGCTAAAGCAGTCGAAATTGCTAACGTATTTACCAATGGAGAGGCAAATGAGCAAGATATACACAAACAAGATCTTTAACAAGTAAGTCAGTTGCGTTATGGTCTTATTTGCGCAAAAAGCACTAAGGCAGTAGGTGCCATATAGAGTGCAAATGCAGTTGCCATGATATGCAGTTGCCATGTTTAATGAAATACTGTTTGCCATGCTTACTCAGCTGCAGTTGCCATGTTCGACGAAAATTCTGTTTACAATGCTTACTCGGATACATTTTCCATGTTCAATGAAGTGCCGATGCCATGTTTAATGAACTGTACTTCCATTGGGGCATGTTGGTATGCAAATGCCAGTGTCAACTGAAAAATGTTATATTGTCAACACATATGCTGAAATGCAAATTGCCATGTTTACTAAAATGCAACTGAAATGCAATTGCCATGTTTACTCAAATGTAGATGCCATGTTTTATGCAATGTGCTTCCATTGGGGGAAATATTGGTGTGAAAATGACGATGGCCAGTTGAAAATGTAATACAGTTGCCATGTCTGCTGTACTGCAGTTGCCATGTCTTCTGTACCACAGTTTCCATGTTCAGTGTACTGCAGTTGCCATGTCTTGTGTACTGCAGTTGCCATGTCTGGTATGCTACAGTTGCCATGTTCAGTGTACTACAATTGCCATGTTAAGGGCGCTATGTTTGTCATGTTCAGTATACTATGATCGCCATATTCAAAACAAAAATCTATTTCTATTCCCATGACAACGTAATGTGCTACAAAAAAAAGATCGCACAATAGATTAACATAAAACACACAAAACTTACAGATTCCAGGAAGAAATAAAGCGTGCCAGCATGTTCACGGCTTTCCAGGTGGACGAACATCGTTCAAGGTGTGTTCTATTTTGGGCATGTCGGATTCAGAACCTAAAGACCCAGACAAAGGAAGGAACTACTTCATGAAAGCCTCGATAGGCGAAGGCGAGTACTACTGCCAATGCTGCAAGTTTGAATGGGACGGCATTGTGTGTTGTCACATACTAAAAGTGATGGACATGAACGCTGTGACACGGATGCCCCGCCATTTCATAAGGCGACGATGGACTTGGGACGCTGACGACGCGTTGGCGCCGCAGACAACACACGCGGTTCTGGCTATGCATGACGAGAGACCTGAGTCAACCATGGAAGCCGTGAGGCACGTTGTGCTGACAAAGAACTATGCTGAGCTAATTGATGAAGCGTGCAAGAGTGATGAGACAGCAAGAGTCGCAGAAAAACACAGGAAGGCGCTGAAAAGAGAGCTTGATGAGATCAAGAAGAGGAAAGCTGAGGAAGCCTTACACCGGTTCCCCCGCACATCAAGTGTGCCTTCATCGACGGGGCCATCATCTGAAAACTCGGAGATAGGATCTGGAACAGCAAGCACACAAACCCAGGTCAGGAACCCACCCCGTTCCATCACAAAGGGTCGCCCAAGAGAGATAAGGTACAAGTCAGGATTGGAGATTCAAGCAAAACACAAGAAAACGAAGAAAGGGGCGGGCAATCCATGAGCAGAAATTGGGGCAATGTGACATGGTCCTTGTGGACATTTTGTTTTGTACCCTAGACGATGAGAATTTTTTTAAAATTGGGAGAATAACTCTTGAGGAGCATCAGAAATGGAAGGAAAATTCATTGAGTGGAGAAATGCAGTTGCCATGTTATGGGTACTTAATCTGACATGTTATGTGTATTAAATCTGCCATATTATGTGTACTAAATATATGCCATGCTATTTTATACTAAATATATGCCATGCTACTTTGTACTAAATATGCCATGCTAGTTGTACTGGATCTGCCATTTTAGTTGTACTGGATCTGCCATGTTAGTTGTACTGTATGTGCCATGTTAATTATACTTGATCTGCCATGTTGTTTGAACTGTATCTGCCATGTTAGCTGTGCTGAAAATATGCCATGGTATTTGAAATGACTGTGCATGACATATATTTCCATGACAAATACCACGCGGTTTAGAGAAACATAGTGTGTTGTGGGCAATGTATGGGAAACAAGTTGGACAAAGGCGTAACGTGCATAAACCGCAGCCAAGGTTGTGGCTGCATGATCAACCCTACCCCGTGCTAGTCGGTGCTACCCCATGTATGTTGAACTACATTTGCCATCTGTTTTAAAACATCATAGACGCAATCAAAAACAGCAAACTGGTGCTGTATGCGATGAAACCATTGTAATAATGATAAAACATAAAAACATATGTGCATTAACGCCTAAAATAGGTTCACGTCCACATATATATTACAGAAACTACGAAAATGTCGCTCACACACCACCACTACATAGTAGCCTACGCGGGGTTACAGTCGTAACATAGCACACAAACATAGTTTTCGACGATAACAAAGAGATAAGTACCTTACATTCCTCAGCAACAGAATGTAAGGTATGCGTCCGGTGTGTAACACCACGTGATCACTTGTACTTCTTGTTGATTTTCTTGACAACTTCCTCCACGAACTCGCGTGCTCCGGACCGCTTGTTGAAATCTTCATTCGTCAACCAGTTCCATGTGTGGATTTTCCGGAGCTCAACGACCGTTGCAGCTGTGATAGCAGGGACAACTCTGCCTTCCCACTTTGCAAAGTATTCCAGCGCATGAAAGCCGCAGTCCGTACTGCACGAGAAAAAGACTCAGATGAACACGCAAAAAAGGACAGACGTAGCAAAGATAGACTTCAATTCAGATGTGACAACAAAAAGAGGGGTTGCATTGATGTAAACGGCACATAAAGGAGGGGGAAAAGAAATTACGTGTTCCCTTGCTTCGCAGTCGCCACATACTCAATCGGGAAATGTCTGATCTGGACCTTTGAATGTTCGTAGTGACGGTTCCATGTATCTTTGAGGTTGTTGATGAAGAATTCGACATGCGTAGTAAGATCTGAATCAGCTCCCGAACGGATTGAATCAAGCACCTCAAAACGTTGGTTCTTCAGGTCAAGACAGATCGCATAGTGGTGACCACACTTGTCGTGTTGGTCATGTGGTGCAAGCTCCTGGAACATGGGGAACACGACGTGCATTTAAAAAGTGAAGAAATGAGAAGCAGAGTTCACATAAAAGAACAGCAGAGGGACAAAAAAATTAGAATCACGTAGAATGTTTTGGTTATGGGTGGGGGTAGTTGAAGGAAAGTTGCCGTCCATGTATGAACAAAATGTGTCATGCATTTTACAATCAAATTGCCACATAGTTCGCACGGGATGCAAAAAACAAAAGAAGAAAATGTGCACGACAGTTGTTGCCACATGAAAAACATCTGCCACACAATCACAAAGTGCAGAAGATGGCAAAAACCACACCATGTGAAAAAACAGTGCAGACAGGGGAGGAGTACTCACATATTTCTTCAGTGTTAGCTTGAATTCACCGTGCTGAGCGAAATTCTTCCTCAGGATTTTGTGGTGGAAGTCACCATCCCATATTTTGCATGTCACGCTGTAATGCATGATGATCTTGTCGGCACACACATCGATGTGATTGTTGATGTAGTCGATCCTGGATGCAACTACATTCGTCGACATTTTACCGTTTGGCCTCACGGACTCGGCGAGATCACCCAGGTCGACGTACGTCGCTCCGCATTGAATGACTTTGGTTCTGTCCAAACATGAGCTGTATGAAAACGACATAACATGGAAGAATCATGCCTGCTAAGTAAAAAATATATGAAAGAACTAAAACGTAAGCGCATCATGTATAGAGAGTACGAAGAAAGATGAAATGTTAAAAAATGAACAAAGCAAAATGAGTGATTATAGGGTGTGGTCATTTACGCTTTCAACTCCTTCATGTGCTTGCTGCTGGCCCTCGCATTTCCAAACCGCTTGATGATGTCGTACAGCTGGGTCTGTTTCTTAGTGGCCCTGAATTCGGGCTCGTAGTCTTCCGCGGGAGGTGGGTGAACTACCCTCTGCTGTCTCACAGAACCAGGGGTCACACTTCTGATGGTATCCTCAGTTGCCGTCTCTGCAAGCAAGTTGGAACTTGATTGCCCTTTCCCTCGCGAGGTCCTCCTCTGCAATGCTGCCTCCTCGATCTTGCGGTAAGCTTCGTCAAGCGACGGTGAAATTTCCTCAGGGGTGCCTGCAATGATTCAAAAAATAAAAAGTGTGTTAGGATAAGGAGAAAGTCAGAAAACATATGGATTGTGAGGAAATAGGGTGTATGATGTGAGATGTAGGTAGAAAATAGTGAGGAAATTGTCATGTGTGGTGCAACTACAGTGGCCATGTCATGGCAACTACAGTTTCCATGCAGTTGTGATGAATTACCATCTAGATGGATTGTGGTTGCCATGTCGCATCAAATGCAGTTGCCATGTTGTGTCAACTCCACTTGCCATGTGTTGCCGTATAGAAAAAATGCAGAATGGTAACAAAAAAAATGCAGGTGACATGGTGTGGCAAATCCAGTTGCCATATGTAATGCACTATATTTGCCATGTGCCAGCAAATACAGTTGCCATGATGAATCAACTTCAGTTGCCACGTGTTTACCCAAATGTCAAAATGCAGCATGGCAAAAAAAATGTAGGACATGGTGCATCAAAATCCACTTGCCATGTCATCACACGGCAGTTGCCATCACAAGTGAGAACACCCCAAAAGAATATGATTGGGACAAAATTCAAACTACAAAGATGTATACAGGAAAATCATAAGGACATGACAAGTGTACCTTGCACAATTGGCTCCGCGAACTTGACAGCCTTCCTGCCCTCGACCATTGGCTGCGCCATCATTGCGTGCATGCCTCCTGGGAAAGCAAAGAAAACTGGCAAAGGATCATGCACCACCAGTTGATCTTGACTGATGCCAAGGCTGAAGCTCGGTGGGGTAAATGCCATTGGGTGCCTCTCATTCCTACTGGCCGGACCATGAACGATTTGCAGGGCAGAATCCAATGGTGAAAGATCAACAAACATATCTGAATCGGCCGCTACAGAATGTTCGGGCTTATTTGCAGGGCGGGGTGTGTTGTCAGCGGTATCAGCAGCAGCTTTCATGGCAATCTTCTTGTTTGGGCTGTAGGGGACACCGACATTGACTGGCAGCCTGGAAGTGCGCAGATTTATGCTGGGGATTTCCACTGTGGGTAAAGGCGCAGTCTGCTCTGGCCGTTCACCTGCGTCACTCGTGCCCGGCTTGACACCTGCGTCAGTTGTGCTCCTGTCTTGCGGGTTCTCCATCACATTGCTTTTGGCAGTTGCCGGGAACAGTGTGGACGCAGGAACATACCCAGACTCATCTCTCCTGCTCCTAGATACAGCCGGTGCATTGGGTATGACTGTTGGTTGCTTGCGGGGGCTGCGATGCCTAGGTGGAAGATCAGCACGCGCCACGGTCACCTTAGCGGTATCTGCACCGACAGGGGCTGGAGCTGTTATGCCAGGACTCTCACCTGTAGATGGCATATCCTTATGAACTGCCGCCTCAGCGGCTTCTGTCGTGGACACAGGTATGCCACCACGCATGCGCTTGGAATCAGTGTCAGAAGAGCGGGAATCTTCCTTGCCTAGGTTCGTCTCGGGAGCGTCCACTTCAACACTTGCTGATGGGGTGGCATGGCTCACTGCAGCATCCTTCATTGCCAGAAGAGTTGGCAATATTTCAGCTGTCCTGGCAGATACCGACTCATCACTCCCCGATGTACGGATGCCTGTTGTTCTAGCCTGGGCATCCGCAGCCGGCGGAGATGGTCGGCCACTTGCATCAGAGTTGGTGGGAGCGGTCATCGGTGCAGCAGCAGTATTGTCGCTGGGTGCCTCATGTACATTTGAGTTGCCCCCCGTTGACAACTTTGAATGTAGGCGTTCGAGCGGGTCATTACTGCTATGTTTGGCCCCGCGCGTAGTAGTCTTCTTCATCCTGCAAAAAGAAAAAAAATAACATGAGAAAAGGTATGAAAAAATGAACAAAAAATATGTTTGCAAATGGTAGAAATCTTAAAAAGAATGAAAAACAAGTGGAAAAGTTGGTAGTTGCCATGTAATGGGAACATGAGTTGCCATGTGTCCTTAGCAGTTGCCATCCAGCAGCAGTTGCCATGTTAGCAAACTTGAAGAATGAAACAAATGTATGTTCTGTCAGGAATGCAAATTGAAACCTGTGTGTGGGATGAGCTCACAAAGCCAAAGGTAAAAGATGGCAGTTGCCATTAGGTAGAGGGGTAGTTGCCAGTTGGCCTAGATGCCAGTTGCCATGTAAAGACCAATAGGAGCTGCCGTAAACTAAAAAAATGAAGGAAGAAATCATTTGGAAAAACAGCGGTTGCCGCGTGGGGGACGATGACAGAAGAACATGTGACAAGCTAAACAGTAGCATTGGAAATTCAAAGAAAAAAACCACTATGTAAATGAAAGCACATGGATAAACATACTTCTTGACTGGCTTCCTCAGGTCTGGCAACACGACAGGATCCCCGGTGTTGGTCATCGTCGTACGAGGAGAAGACCTGGTGGAAGGGGTGTCACCGGCAATGGGGGCACCTTTGTTCAAGCGAGCAGAAACACGGGTTGGCGTTGGCGCCTCTTTCTTTGTAACTGCTCGTCCACCAGCGGTCGGCTTGCTGCATGTAACAGATGGAGGGAAAAAAAAGGAAGGTGGCAATTGTCAGACAACAAACCCATTGCCGCGCTTGACAAAAAAAAGTGCAAAGAAATGGATGAGATTGTTCCAAGAAAATAGACACAGCAGAAAACTAAAATTGAAAGTCGAACCTCCTCCTGGCAGCTACGGGGTCGGTCTTAGACCTCTTGCCATGAGAACCCTGCCCAACATCATCTGGATCCCTCCCCCTCCTTGATGGCAACACCCCCTGGCCTCTCGCAGCCGTATGTTCTTTCACTTTCTCCGGTGGGGGGGGGGCATCTGTTGCATCCTTGCCCTTGTTGCCGCCTGTGCGAACTTCAGCATGTTCATCGTCATCCGTGTCCTGATGCACATTATCCATGTCGTCGTCTTCATCCTTGCTGAGGCTAGCGTCTCCATCTACATCATCTTGTGTGTCATCGGGCTCTTGGGAACTGTTGTAGTCATACCGGCCACGGCAACCGGTTGGTCGATGTGTACGTTCTGGGACAAATGAAGTGAACTGCCTCGCAACCGCGTCACTGTCAGAGGCACTGAGGGACGTCCACCCCTCAACCAACTTCCCGAGCAAGCCGGTCATTCCGGATGCAAACTGCCCAATTAGATGCTCAACTCGTGCCCTCGCCTGTGCACAAAAACAAGAAGCATCAACAACAACCCGTATTGCAGTCGCTTGCACGACACCAACAAGTAATCCACGACAAACAATGGATGTCGATATTTTGATTACCTCAGAAGGGCAAGACAGAGCTGAGTGCACATCCATCCACTTTTCAAATTTTTGAGGCCCACCAAACACGCTGTAGTCTATAGCATGCTTGGCCATCAGCTATGAAAAACAAAAAGAAATTGTAAGCATGCCTTATAAACCACAGACGGTTGCCTCATGTCAAATTTGTAAGCATGCCGTGTGAAGAGATAAACTAACCTGTAGTTTTCCATATGTGGTATCAGTTGCCCTGTCTGCGGCAAGCACAGCCTTGACAGCGTTGATGGTCCACGCAGAAACAACAAACTTGTGCGTAGGCGGCGGGCCTCCTACCCCAGAGAAATCCACGGTGGACAGATCAAGACAGTCGACATACATGAGCTGATTTAAAACAATTTTACAAAGAAAGAAATGTCAGTTGCCATCATGGGTACTTTGTAGTTGGGAAAAAGAGCAGGATAATGTATGATCCAATGATAGTATGTATCTGCTAGTTGCCATCACAGTGTGCTGGCAGTTGCCATCATACTGTGATAGCAGTTGCCATGCTAATATGATGGCAGTTGCCACATTGTCAGTATGACAGTTGCCATATTGTCATTATGGCAGTTGCCACATTGTCATTATGGCAGTTGCCATCTTGTTATGATCAGGTTGCCATGCATGAATAAAACTGTGTTATAAACAAGAGTTCACACAGAGATCTGGTAAAATAAATACCATTAAATGCAGTCGACAACCCTTCTGGTACATCTTGTTTTTGAAAGCATCCTGGAGAAAGTCGGCAATAAACTTACACCAGTTCATGTTCTTCACATTTTTCAGATTCGCCTGCACCACACAAAATTTTAGGGCAAAAAGTTTGCCGCATCAGAAATCAAACGAAAAAAAAACAACGAAAACACTGGCAGTCATTAGCTTAACATGTGACATCGGAGCCAGAAGATTGAAGGAAAATAAAGTAGTAAGGATGGATCATTCACCACGATGGGGAAACATTTGTTGCTTGGGTGAAGGGAAGTGGTCGGCACGAAAACAACTAAGATGAGGTACATGAGTAGCTTCATCTTGAAAACATCTCCGTGCGTCGTCATGGCCTGCAGCGAATCTGCCAGTACAGACGTGTTCGGCATGGACTCCAATCCAGGAAACAAACGGGCGAACAACGCTTCCTCGATCTCATTATTGACCTCGTACGGGACTTTGATATGTCCACGAGGCACACCCAAAGTGCAGAACACGGATTCCTCGTTCAACGGAAGTCTTCCGCGTCCCGGAATCACGAATTCCCTGGAGGCAGGCTCGTAGATCTCACCAAGCCAGTCGCATACAGGGTTGACAAGGTTCGTGCACTGGACATCCATCAGAGCCTGCATACCCATCTCAGCAGCAGCTCCCTTTTGATCGTTGGTGAATTTTTCAATCAACACCGTCAGACGTTCCTGGGAGGCTCTGTTGCGAATACGTTTCTTCTTCTGCAAAAAACAGACACAAAAGTGATCAGCTGTTGCCATGTTTTGCAATGTCATGAAAATTTAGTTCATGACAGACGACTACAAAAGATACAGGTGCCAACCAATAACAAAAATCGGGAGGAGATGGGGCGGGTGTGTGGACAGTTACCTCGTCGCCCTCTTTTCTCCGTCCAGTTGCCCGGTTACGCTGTGGTGGATCCATGAAATCATCGTCATCATTTTGATGATCCCCATGAGCCATTCTGCTGATGTAGGAATAGACCAAATTGTTAAGAGGGAAAATGTAAATGCAAGAGGTAAGCATTTGCCACCTAACAGAAAATGTCAACTAGTGAATGCAAAAATATAGCATGAACACGCACACGGCCCCCCCTATGATTGTCGAGAACATAAACGTGGCAAGTAAGCACGTTGGTAAATGCACTTGAAAACAAAATGTTGAAGTTGCCATGTTAGCCCAATATAGTACAAAAAAGCAATGAAACCACATCTGAATCGATAACCTGAAAACAGGCACAGTGTGTTCAGATATCACAAAAGTCATTGTGGCAAAACGAAAAAATTGCGTCCGTAGTACAATGAAAATGCCACATTGTACTGACTTTAACATGGCAACAGACATGATGTGGCAACAGACATGATATGGCATCTAGCACAATTGGTACGCAAATGTGGTTGCCATATTATGCATCCAATTTGCCACACTGTCATATCTGCATTCTGGCAACAGACATTGTGTTCACATTCTATTTGCCACATCATTATACAATCCAAGTGGCAAACACGCACACTCGATGTGCACATTAGTTCCGTCCAGTGCAGCTGGATGCCGAAACTGCATTCACTACCGATTGTGGCAACTATCAAAGTGTGGAAACTATCACAAATAATTCAGAAAAAATTAGATCTCACAATGAAAAAGCATGTTCGTGGTTACTATCATATAAATTTAGCAAAATTCAGTTTGCCACATGGAAGATTGTGTGTGTGGCAACTATCATAGTCATTCAATAAAATTAGTTGCCTATGTGAAAGCTTGAATGTGGCAACTATGACAGTCATTTTCAGTAATCTGTTGCCGCAAAAGGAAAACGCGTTTGTGGCAACTATCACATTTGTTCAGGGAGTTTAGTTGCTGCACATTTGTTCACGTTCAGTCATTGTGCCAAGTTCGCCTCATTTCTATAGTTTCAAAACCAAACTAACTAGATCTAGGTTTCAATGGCAACTACTTCGACTTCAAAATCACCCTCAAAAATTCTCGCACGAACTGACTGCAAACCCAAATTTCGAACCAATGCGCATCAAAACAAACCGGCGGACACCTCCCAAATCCATACGCAAGACTAGTGCGTGCCTCCGAACAGGCATAACCGCACCGACGCTGCCGCCGCCGCGGCGGCGACGAAACTGCCCAGTCCCACCGAAAAACGGCTAGTAGACAACTTCGGCGCCGGCGGGAACGCCGACGCACCGCCGAATCGCCAGAATCTCTAGGAATCAATCTAGGAATCGAACATGGAGGGAAAAGGGAAAAAATGCAGGAAGGGGTTGCGAGAGATGAAGCGAGCATTACCTTTAACCCGCACGGGTTCCGGCGAAGCCGCTCCGCTCCGGCGAGCACCACCGACGGCCGCGAACACCGTCGATTGTTCCGCCTCCGCCGTCGCCTTCTCCCCTCGCCTTCTCCTCCAGTGGTTTGAAGTGCGAGTGGGTTGTGCCAGTAAATGCGTCGCGGGTGAGTAAATGGAACCGTGGGGGAGAGGGTGGAGGAGTGTGCGACGTGTTTGACGTCAATCGCGGCCGGAGCGTGGCGTGCAGGCGCATGGCAGTTCCACCGCACACCTCTGAGTGGCAACCGCTGACCACGGGATGGCAACCACCGTGCGGGCGACCTGACTCACACACCGCACACGAGACTCGTCCTACGTGGCGCCGAAAACTGGCCTGTTTGCTCCAAGATTCGTGCGTACCGAAGCCAACGGAGATGCTTGCGTGTGGACGGGGTGGTGAACGCCCACACATGTGGGCGTTAACATTTCCGAAAAATTGTAATGTTTAAGGGGGACATATGTTAACTAAGGTAGGTGATATCATTGATCCTGCCTCCAATAATTGGGATGAACACCTAATTAGAAAAACTATGTGGCCCATTGATGTACAACAGATTCTTTCAGTTCCACTCTCTCAATATGATATGCCAGATTTCATTGCTTGGAGTTATACGAAAAATGGTATGTTCTCGGTCCGACCAGCTTATTCCATGGAGTGGGACCACTAGTATGGCAGCAAATTAAAATACTCTAATAGGATGGGACGAACCACAATTAAGCCTATTTGGAACAAGATATGGAAGTTATCTTGTCCGACAAAAGTTAATTTTTTATATGGCGTACACTACATGGAACACTCCCCTGCCGGGTTACGCTCGCTAATAGACATATGAAGGTGTCGCCCATTTGTCCCACTTGCTTTGAGGGCTTAGAAGATATGAAGCATATGCTTTTCCATTCTAGTAAAGCAAAGGGGATTTGGGAAAGGCTGGGGATGAATGATATTATTGATAAAGCTTGCGAGATTGACCATTCTGGAGAGGCAATGTTGGAGTAGTTACTACTTCTTCCAGACCAAGATTTGAGGATAATGGATTACCACAATGTGCGTGAGATGATTGCAGTCTCAGCATGGTATTTATGGTGGGAAAGACGGAAGTTGGTGCACAAGGAGAAAACTCAAAATGCACTTCAGATTTCAATGGGGGTTCTAGCCCTTACCACAAACTTCATAAATGCATCGTCCCCCAAGGCTTCTACGAAGAAGGAGGATGGTCTTGTCCCCCTAGAGGTTTTGTGAAATTTAACATTGATGCTTCTTTTGACCATGACCTGCTTAGGGGAATGATGGGGGAGGCCCTGAGAGATGACAAATGCAAATTTATTACTGGAGGGAATGGGAAGATTGACTATTGCGTGGATGTGTTGTTGCGGAAGCTTTAGCCCTCAAGTTTGGTCTAGCACTGACGCAAAGGGCAGGATGTAATCACCTTATTATTAACTTAGACAACATGGAGGTGAGTGATACTATGCAGGATGGAGGACAGTCAGCGAGCGCGGCAGCAACAATCTTCGACGATTTGTTTTTGTTATGCATGTGATTTCATTACTACTAGATTTGAACATTGTAATAGAGAAGCAAATAAAGTAGCTCATGAGCTCGCTAGATTAGCTAGATTTTCTTTGACTTCTGTTTGGTTCAAGGAACCGTTAAATGAAAATGTAATGATCCTCACAAACGATGTACTATTTATCTCCAATGAATAAAGATTCGGTGTTTTTTTAAGAGTTGCAATCAGTTTTTTATTTTTTGAAGGGAGATCAAATGGGCTTTAAGGTTAACCAAGCAGTTGCGATCAGATGGGCTTTAAGATTAACCAAGCAATCACGATTAGATGGGGGCAATGGACCAATGTAACTAGGCATGTGATCCACTTTACCAGACACACCCTCTCATTCGAAACCGTGCCTACAGGTAGAACCTTGAGGCGTTTCCCTAGGGTTCCTCTAGGGGTTCTCTTCCTCCGGGCGACTGCACTAGAGTACCCAAATTCATCATGGTCCGGCAAGGCCTTCACGTTGGGGCTTGAGTCATCGAGGTCCAGAAAACGTACGATGTATAGTGCATGGCGGAGTCGCCTCCTGTGGCGATTTGGGGGGGGGGGCGATCGGGGAAAGGATAGTTCTGGGAACGAGAGAGAGGAAGGATGGGCCTGAGATCGGACATGAGGAGAGGCCGACTAAACATATTGGGGAGGATGGAGAGAAGTGGTAGCGGGGGTCGCGAAGAAGCATATCGGGAGGATCAAACTTGGGGGCCTATACCTAACCTTGAAGATTGTGTTGAGGGCCTGAATTTGCATGGGGAGGAGACTGATCTTGATTTTTCGGAAGAACTTGAGGACTTGATCAATCTGGTTAGATGGCTTGCAATCTTCAAGGTTCATACAACAAGGTAGTTAATCCACTCTGCTTTGTTCAACAACATGAGAACGGCGTGGTCGGTGGTTCAACATATTTTCTTTAAACCGAAAGGTGCAAACCTCTTTATTGCACAGTTCAATTGCTTGGGGGATTGGAAGAGGTTGATGGATAGAGGTCCATGGATTTTTTTGTAACGCATTGGTTATTTTACAGGAATATGATGGTTTTAGCAACGTCCATGATTACAAGCTTGAAAAGATTCCGGTGTGGACCAGAATTGAAGGGGTCTCGGATGGATTGATGAGGAAGAAAGAATTGGATGAGAAAGTGGCAAAGAAGGTTATATATGCTAAAAAAGCTATGATAAATGCAAACCTAGATCAACTTCACAAGAGTAATGTAGGATTGTAACCAACTCTCTAACAAGTGAAGTTTCAAGTACAAACCTATCTATGCAACCTACAGGTACCTCGATATATGTAGATGCGGCTTTTAATCCTTCTATCACAAGGGAGTGAAGCTATCTTTGGAGTGTTCCTCAAAAACCCGTCCACTCAACACTTTATTTTCATCCAAGCGGCTGCCTTGGATGTGTTTTTAGTTTTATAGGTTGAATCTATGATATCCCGAGGCATTGCAATGGAAACATGTTTTTTCTTTATTGATTGCAGGTCCTTGGCAAATGCCGTGGAAGCGGAGAATATAAAGGATAATCCAAGACATTAGAGAATCAGGCCCATACTTGCCGTTTTCTTCAACTTTGCTTATGACCTCAGTTCTTATAAGGTCTCTCACTCCTAGGTCCCAAAATCTTTTAGCTCATTCAAAGGCTGTCGTGGATATAATCCCAACAATACTACGGGTTGTGAAGGTAGAGGCAATGGTATCTATCGATCGACGCGGGGTGTACGCATAAGGAATTATACATGTTCGGATTCTTAGTAGTGGAGGTAATACTCTACTCCTGTGTGATGTTCTTGCTCTTGGCATAGGTTAGAGTGTGAGAGAGTTCAACCCTTAGCCCGGTGCCCCACTCTCAACTTATATAGAGTGCACTAGGAGGGGATGTCTTAGCGAGCTGGTATAAATGCTATTGATGGCCACATGTATGACCGACTGTACGTGGGTATTAGTATTGGTAACTATCATATTTAACTAGATTATTCCACCAATGAGTAACACCCATAATGAATGCATCATGGGGGTCACGGTATCCTAGGACTCAACTGACTGTAGGTAGTCTGACCGAGCCTCTCTTCCTGGTGAAGGACTACTGGGTCCCGTCAATTAGGGGGTGCATGATCCTTCTTTGGACACTTGGCTCCCTAGGGCATCTCCAAGGTGGACCGTCAAACCACCCGCATCCATCCGGACCGGGCTGCCCGGACCGCCGAAGCCATCACTACAAAAAAATACACTTCCGTGATGATACGTGTTTGTCACAGTAGGTCATGTTTTTTGTCGTGCATGTACATCCATGACGATTTTATGACAGAATCAAGATAGTCATACCTGTGCTGTCGTAGAAGTGTTCCATGACATTACCAAAATTATCATCACGGAAGTGTCCACTTCCATGACGATAAATCACGCGTCACATAAGTGCTTTCGTCAAGGGTGACCGACACGTGGCATCCACCGTAACGGAACACCGTTAAGCTATTGGGTCGGGTTTTGGATCCGATAACCCATTAACAGCCCCAACCAATGGGGATTTTTCACGTGTAAAATCATCATTGGCTGGAGCAAACATGTGTCCTGTCCGCGTTGGCACAGGTGTCACTCATCCAATGGGCGAGACGCGCCTATGATATGTTGACACGTGGACTGACCCATCAAGTTTAAATGGGCCGGCCCAACTAAAGGCCCACAAGATTTTGTGGACCATAATGGGCCGGCCCAGCTAAAGGCCCATGAGATTTTGCAGACCATAATGGGCTGGCCCAGCTAAAGGCCCACAAGATTTTGCAGGCCATAATGGGTCGGCCCAGGTAAAGGCCCACAAGATTTTTGTGTGCCATAATGGGCCGGCCCAGGTAAAGGCCCACAAAATTCTTGCGGACCATAATGGGCCGGCCCAGCTAAAGGCCCACGAGATTTCACTGACATTAATGGGTCGGCCAAGCTTTAGGCCCACAAGATTTTGAGGACCCTAGTAGGCCGGCGCATTAACCGGCTGCCATGTTTTGGGACAAATGTCGGCCCATATTTGATCCGGTCTATTAATGGCCTGCCACGTTTCGGGCCTAATAATGGCCCATATGAGATCCGGCCCATTAAAAGCCTACCACGTTCTAGGCAAATCACGGCCCAGATTAGGTCCGGCCCTTTAAGAGGCTTTGGGCTCAATTATGGCCCATATCAGATTCGGCCCGTCAACTGGACGCTATGCTTTTGGGCCCACTTGCTAAAGGCCCATTTAGTAATTCAGCCTGATATTAGTTTCGGCCTATTAAGGGCCCGTTTAACATTTCGGCCCTATATTAATTTCGGCCTGTTAAAAGCCCGTCATATAGTTGGGCCTAACTACGGCCCGGTTTGCATCCGGCCTGCTCGCAGCCGATATCTGATTGGGCCAAACAAGGACCGAGACAATTTTGGCCTGTTAAAAGCCCGTGATTTGATTCGCGCAATCATGGGTCGGGGTCCATTTCGGGCTGCTGCCGGCCCGTGAGCTGTTCGGCATGTTTCAGGCCCAACCTACTTCTCAGCCTCCTAAAAGCCCATTGAGTTTTCTTGCGAAAAGAGGGCCGGGGGTTACTCGGCCTATTAATGGCCCGAATCTACTAGTGGGCCAGTTTACTTTTGGCCTTTTAACGGACCAAGATGACGGGGCCCATGATGCGGATCATACATCGTGATTGCATGACAACCCGATTATGTACCGTAATTTTACGGTTTGGCCGGTTTACTACGAAGACAGGATATATATACAGTAAAATAACTGCAACATCGTGAATAAGAAAAAACCTAGACTATACAATAAAGAAATTACGACATATTACATCCACTGGGCATCAAAGTTCGCCACTATGATAATAAAGCACAAGCAGACAGCAGATTACATACACTGGGCATCAAAGATCGCCACCAGTGCAAATAAACACGCTGACAAAATAATACACAAAACCGACAACACTTCAATAGAGTTCAAGAAAGTTTAGCCCTGCTGGCGAGCTGCAGCGCAAGCAGCTGAGCAAGATGATGAGACTGCGCTTATTCAACACTTATACCTTCCTCACTCTGAAAGATAAACAAGCAGACAGATGGCAAGTTTTGCACGTAAAAGTATCAGTGCTGACAATTCATCACATTTCTTACTGACAAATAAAGTGACACAATTTAAAATTGCATTAACACAATATGGTATTGTTCAGGTCAAGACATGGCAGGAAATGATATTGTGAAGGAGTTGGCAGCTTCACGACACCACTGGATTACAGATCAAGAACTCATAAGTATCAATGGTTAGTGTGCTGTCAATTTATCCCATTTCAGATTGGCAAATAAAGAGACGGTTTAAATAATAGTAGAATGATATGACATTGTTCATAGTTAAGACATTGCAGAATATGACATTGTGCTGTAGTGGGTAGGTTCACCACACCACTGGATTATGGATGAAGAACAGAAGCACACATGCAGTGCAAAAGAAGATCACTTGCTCTGTATAGTTTAATTTACATGGTATGAAGAAGGAACTTGGTTGTACAACTGAAAACTTAAATTGAGAAGGACAAACTTTTGTTTATGAACTACATAATAAACTTTAAACATGCAATTTGATGCAAACACCAAAAATAAACAGCTGTTGCAGTCATGCCTAACCAAATATACACAACAAAGTTTGAAGGCTTGAGAAGGACAAACTTGCATTACTAGTGAGGACAGACTCTATAAAGCCCTTGTCCATGCTGATGGGGGCGGGGCAATTCAAGAAGTTTACGACAGAATCTTCTTCATAAGCATTGCCTTTATTCTACATTTTGTTAAGAGTAAATGTAGATGTGATAATATACGAAAAAATGGAGAATATTTAAGATAAGATGAAGAGTGATGCTACATAACCAAGTAGCTATAAATGTATGTGCAGCGGTACAAGCAAAAGGCACAACCAAGAGCAATGCACAGCTAAACTTCTTCAGTACCAACCTTATGGTAAGAGTAAATATAGATCTGATGTGTAGAAAATGGAGGGCAAAGGAAAATAAGCTGCAGAGTGATGGTACATGAACAACTACCTGTCAATATAAGTACACTGATAAAGGACATCATGTACTTACAAGAACAATGGAGAGCTAAAAAAATTCATTGGCATTGGATATATTCTACACTAATATAACCATTCATACAGATCAGATAATTTGGAGCGAATAATTGATAAGCAAGCTATCATGCATACCGTTGTCACATAATGAACCAGGTATGTATGCAAGTACAGTGATACATGACAACAGGTACTAACAAGAGCAAAGCAGTGGGCAGCATATTTGCGATATCATGTCGTTCTTTTCAAACTGGAATTCTAATTCGAGCAGATTTCCTGCAAAAAAGATCCGTAAGGCACATGCGGAAAAGTAGAAGTTCAAATTGTCATATGATTTCATAGACAGTACCTCATCCTGGGAACGAGACCAGTGCATAACAAGGTTTTTTCATTCAATGTCTTCTAAATTTAGCACAGGAGACTTCACCGGATATTCGTTTATAGACTTGCCATCAAAGTGTGATTTCCTCAGGTAACACCGATACTACTGCAATGCTTCCTTGAAAAGCGCAAGCAAGCTTTGCTCGTCATGACTATCCAGATTGACCCTCGCCTAGTTACAACAATGTAATGTAAATCATTGATGTGTTCAATCAGCAAAAAACAGGACAATAATAACCATGAATAATAGCACTTACACGTAAGTTGGACAGGAAGATGTGAAAATGGTGTTTGTCTACACTATAATCTTCCCATGATGGGAATATATGCACGTAGTCCCTAACAACATTGAAATCATTGTCTTTTAAACTGGGAATAAATGGAATGGGGTTCCAATCTGCAGGAATTGGCCGTCTCTGCAGCTGGGATAAGTCTTTGGCCGGTGGACTTGCTGTACTTTTTGCTGGAGTGGGATTTTTCTGTGGTACGATTGGTGCTATGGCAAATGAAATCGGTATACCTTTTGCTAGAGTGCAGGTCCTGTGTGGTGGGGCTAGTGGTGTGGCCAGTGAAGTATGGGTACAGTCTGCTGGAGTCGGTCCTACATTTTGTGTCACGGGTTGTACAGCCAATATAAGTGGGGCAGTGTCTGATTTCTCCGGCACCACCACGTTTTTCAAGGACTTTGCTGGTGCTCCTTCAGGTTCGGCAATCACCCTCTTCCTTTTTGATGTCTGATGCACGAGAACAAAATTTGAGTGGAAAAACATGGTATGATGACAGATGGAATATGTATTGATAATGGATGGGCATGGCATCTCGAGTTATATGATGAGTAAACTAAGCAGATGGCGGTGCAACAAAGTAGAAGAAATGCAAGACAACATATGCAAGATACGCGCAATCAATAAAACCTTGCCAAATTAGAACATGCACCTTGATGGGTGAACAGGACAGGCCATCTGCCTTTGACTCCTCGAGGTTAGAATAGTCATTAGGATGATATTCTGAACAAGAATCAACAGGTGGGGAGCATATGAGTTTCATTGCATCCAGAATGGAACTCAATGCCTTGGTGCCAATTTTGTAAGCCATTGCAGTGTTCCACAATATTCTTCTGATGCGCGGATTCTGATATTCATTTTAATTGTGTATAATATCTGAGAACCATGAAAACATAAATAGTTGTGAGATTATCTTTGTAATGCAGATGATATTCTAATATAGGGAACAAGGCGGACCTGCGCCACCTGAGGGCCGTCTCGCCCGAGGAGGCCAGGGCCTTCGCGGAGCGCCACCGCACCTTCTCCATGGAGACGTCCGCGCTGGAGGCCACCAACGTGGAGGACGCCTTCACCAAGGTGCTCGGCGAGATCTACCGCGTCGTCAGCAAGAAGGCCCTCGACATCGGCGATGACCCCGCCGCGCCGCCCAGGGGCAAGACCATCGACGTTGGTAGCAAGGACGATGTCACCCCCGTGAACACGGGCGGCTGCTGCTCGGCTTAGTCAAACTCTCTCTGCCTCTCTCTCTACCGGAGACAGTGGTAGGTGATGCCGTGTGTGTGCGTGCTAGGGTGTAACAGGCATGTTGTGACCGTGATGGTTATTGGTCAAAACGCTTTGGGGGTGGTTGATACCTTGATATCATATGCTTGATTGATACTACTACATACAACATGTGGTACCGGGAGAAGACGTCGTGCGTGTGATGTTGCAAGTTGCAACCACGGTCCGCGTTTGTGTCCACTCCATTTCATTGGTCTGTTTGGTGCAGTTCAGGTCTAAAAAAACATGTCAGGCTGTGACATTTTTTTGTCAAGGCACTTCATCATCATGTAAAAAATAGAAGCGACTCCGATGAAGACGAAACGACCGTCGTGCAGAAAATGGATATGCCGGCGATGTCCGCGTCGGAACACGGCCGCGGAAGGATATGCATAATTTAAGAACATGATTATGCGTTGACGCAAGCCCTACCAGCGCAGTACGGCGGGTGGGAGAAGGATATTGCAAAATGCCTAGCATCTTTTTAAGCTTTTTTTAGGGATATACGTAAAAGCCAAGTTTATTCATCAAAGTCCACATGGTGTGGGAATGTGGGATTTAACTCCAATCAAGTGAAGCTGGGCTTTAAGGTTAACCAAAGAGGTCATATTTGGCGAGTGGAGAATGGACAAAAAGTAAACATTTGGGAAGATGCGTGGATCCCAAATTGCGCAACTAGAAAAATTGTAATGCTTAATGGGGACATCTGTTAACTAAGGTAGGTGATATCATTGATCTTGCCTCCAATAATTGGGATGAACACCTAATCAGACAAACTATGTGGTCCATTGATGTACAACGGATTCTTTCAGTTCCACTCTCGCAATATGATATGCTAGATTTCATTGCTTGGAGTTATACGAAAAATTGTATGTTCTCGGTTCGACCAGCTTATTCCGTGGAGTAGGACCACTAGTATGGCAACAAATTAAAATACTCTAATAGGATGGGACGAATCGCAATTAAGGCTATTTGGAACAAGATATGGAAGTTATCTTGTCCGACAAATGTTAATTTTTTTATATGGCGTACACTACATGGAACACTCACCTGCCGGGTACGCTCGCTAATAGACATATGAAGGTCTCGCCCATTTGTACCACTTGCTTTAAGGGCTTACAGGATATGAAGCATATGCTTTTCCATTGTAGTAAAGCAAAGGGGATTTGGGAAAGGCTGGGGATGAATGATATTATTGATAAAGCTTGCGAGATTGACCATTCTGGAGAGGCAATGTTGGAGTAGTTACTACTTCTTCCGGACCAAGATTTGAGGATAATGGATTACCACAATGTGCATGAGATGATTGCAGTCTCAGCATGGTATTTATGGTGGGAAAGACAGAAGTTGGTGCACAAGGAGAAAACTCAAAATGCACTTCAGATTTCAATGGGGGTTCTAGCCCTTACCACAAACTTCGTAAATGCATCGTCCCCTAAGGCTTCTATGAAGAATAAGGATGGTCTTGTCCCCCCAGAGGTTTTGTGAAACTTAACATTGATGCTTCTTTTGACCATGACCTGCTTAGGGGAATGATGGGGGAGGCCCTGAGAGATGACAAATGCAGATTTATTGCTGGAGGGAATGGGAAGATTGACTATTGCGCGGATGTGTTGTTGCGGAAGCTTTAGCCCTCAAGTTTGGTCTAACACTGACGCAAAGGGCAGGATGTAATCACCTTATTATTGACTTAGACAACATGGAGGTGAGTGATACTATGCAGGATGGAGGACAGTTAGCGAGCGCGGCACCAACAATCTTCGATGATTTGTTCTCATTATGCATGTGATTTCATTACTACTAGATTTGAACATTGTAATAGAGAAGCAAATAAAGTAGCTTATGAGCTCGCTAGATTAGCTAGATTTTCTTTGACTTCTGTTTGGTTCAAGGAACCGTTAAATGAAAATGTAATGATCCTCACAAACGATGTACTATTTATCTCCAATGAATAAAGCTTCGGTGTTTTCTTTAAGAGTTGCGATCAGTTTTTTATTTTTTGAAGGGAGATCAGATGGGCTTTAAGGTTAACCAAGCAGTTGCGATCAGATGGGCTTTAAGATTAACCAAACAATCATGATTAGATGGGGGCAATGGACCAATGTAACTAGGCGTGTGATCCACTTTACCAGACACACCCTCTCGTTTGAAACCGTGCCTACGGGTAAAACCTTGAGGCGTTTCCCTAGGGTTCCTCTAGGGGTTTTCTTCCTCCGGGCTACTGCACTGGAGTACCCAAATTCCTCATGGTCCGGCAAGGCCTTCCCGTTGGGGCTTGAGTCATCGAGGTCCAGAAAACGTACTATGTATAGTGCATGGCGGAGTCGCCTCCTGTGGCGATTTGGGGGGGGGGGGGGGGCGATCGGGGAAAGGATGGTTCTGGGAACGAGAGAGAGGAAGGATGGGGCTGAGATCGAACATGAGGAGAGGCCGACTGAACATATTGGGGAGCATGGAGGAAGTGGTAGCGGGGGTCGCGAAGAAGCATATCGGGAGGATCAAACTTGGGGGCCTATACCTAACCTTGAAGATTTTGTTGAGGGCCTGAATTTGCATGGGGAGGAGACTGACCTTGATTTTTTGGAAGAACTTGAGGACCTGATCAATGAGGTTAGATGGCTTGCAATCTTCAAGGTTCATACAACAAGGTAGTTAATCTACTCGGCTTTGTTCAACAACATGAGAACGGCGTGGTCGGCGGTGCAACATATTTTCTTTAAACCGAAAGGTGCAAACCTCTTTATTGCACAGTTCAATTGCTTGGGGGATTGGAAGAGGGTGATGGATAGAGGTCCATGGATTTTTTGTAACGCAGTGGTTATTTTACAGGAATTTGATGGTTTTAGCAACGTCCATGATTACAAGCTTGACAAGATTCCGGTGTGGGCCAGAATTGAAGGGGTCTCGGATGGATTGATGAGGAAGAAAGAATTGGATGAGAAAGTGGCAAAGAAGGTTATATATGCTACAAAAGCTATGATAAATGCAAACCTAGATGCAACTTCACAAGAGGAATGTAGGATTGTAACCAACTCTCTAACAAATGAAGTTTCAAGTACAAACCTATCTATGCAACCTGCAGGTACCTCGATATATGTAGATACGACTTTTAATCCTTCTATCACAAGGGAGTGAAGCTATCTTAGGAGTGTTCCTCAAAAACCCGTCCACTCAACACTTTATTTTCATCCAAGCGACGACCTTGGATGTGTTTTTAGTTTTATAGGTTGAATCTATGATCTCCCAATGCATTGCAATGGAAACATGTTTTTTCTTTATTGATTGCAGGTCCTTGGCAAATGCCGCGGAAGCGAAGAATATAAAGGAGAAACCAAGACATTAGAGAATCAGGCCCATACTTGCCGTTTTCTTCAACTTTGCTTATGACCTCGGCTCTTATAAGGTCTCTCACATTCCTAGGTCCCAAAATCTTTTAGCTCATTCAAAGGCTGTCATGGATATAATCCCAACAATACTACGGGTTGTGAAGGTAGAGGCAATGGTATCTATCGATCGACGCGTGGTGTACGCACAAGGAATTATACATGTTCAGACCCTTAGCAGTGGAGGTAATACTCTACTCCTGTGTGATGTTCTTGCTTTTGGCGTCGGTTAGAGTGTGAGAGAGTTCAACCCTTAGCCCGGTGCCCCACTCCCAACTTATATAGAGTGCACTAGGAGGGGATGTCTTAGCGAGCTGGTATAAATGCTATTGATGGCCACATGGATGACCGACTGTACGTGGGTATTAGTACTGGTAACCATCATATTTAACTAGATTATTCCACCAATGAGTAACATCCATAATGAATGCATGATGGGGGTCATGATATCCTAGGACTCAGCCAACTATAGGTAGTCTGGCCGAGCCTCTATTCCTGGTGAAGGACTACCGGGTCCCGTCAATTAGGGGGTGCGTGATCCTTTTGTGGACACTTGGCTCCGTAGGGCATCTCCAAGGTGGACCGGCAAACCGCCCACAGCCATCCGGACCGGGCTGCCCGGACCGCCGAAGCCATCCAATGCGGGCGTGTATCGGTCTGCGAGGCGGTTCGGACACGTTTTCTCCCACAAACCGGAGACAAACGTGGGGGAGGTTTGCGAGACTCCGGACACATGTAGGACTCTGACACCCTCGGCCCACCCAAAACCCTTCTCGAACCCTGTGCCTTCATACTCCTTATTTTCTCTTCTTCCTTCTTTCTATCTTGCCTTCGTCGCTGCTCCACCACCCCGACCGCCACGCCACTCCCCTGCCGTAACTCTACGTCTCCGTCACCTCGAGCGCTCCAGCAGGGCTCCACCCTGATTCTCCTCCATCGCCATTCAACCCTCCGACCACCCCACGAGGTACCGTCTGCTGTTATATACTCACCATGGCCGATAGTTGTTTGATGAATTTCCAGAGCTAAAAAAGTTTTCCCTTCTTTCTAGCAATGGATTCCCATTTGGAGTACATATACGAGCAATATGTTGAGTCGTCCAATGGCTCATCGGACGAGGAGGAGTACTCCGATGAGACGGTGATGATGCAGGCGCTCCTTGAAGATGCGGAGCGTGCGGAGGAGCATGTTCTCAATTTCAAGGGTTCGATCAAGGGTCATCGACTGCTCAACTGCAACAGGGCACGCGACCATTTGACACTGATGGCTGACTAGTTTGCCCCCGATGCACTCTTCACCGACCATTTTCGCTGGTGTTTTCGGATGCGCAAAACTGCCATCAATCATTTGTACCATGGCGTTCGGTCCTATGTTGACTACTACATCCTGAAGAAAAGACGTCGTGGGAACGATTGGGTTCTCTGGTTACTAGAAGTGCATGGCTGCACTCTGGATGCTTGCATATGGCACGACCACTATTTCGTGGGACGAGTACCTACGGATGTCTAAGAGCACATGCGGAGATGCCATGGTCAGGTTTGCAACTGCAGTGGTCGAGGTGTTCGAACCTCAGTACCCGAGAACCAACTGTGGCAGACACGTGTTGGCAATCTCATAAGCAAGAGGGTGGCAAGGTTTGCCTGGATCCCTTGACTGCATGCATTGGAAATGGAAGAACTTCTCGAAGGCTTTACAAGGGTAATATCAGGGTCATGTCAAGAAGCCTACCATAGTTTTTGAAGCAGATGCATCACAAGATCATTGGATTTGGCATGCTTTCTTTGGCATTGCCCGGGTCTCACAATGACACATGTGCGGCAGCGATCACCGTTATTTGCGAGGCTGAGTGAAGGAAAAACTCCTCCTTGCCACTATACTGTCAGTGAATATGAGTACAACATGGGCTACTATCTGGTGGACTGTATCTATCCTTCATGGGCTACATTTGTTAGCACCATCTCTAACCCAGTTGGTCACAAAAAGGCTCACTTTGCCCAAAGACAAGAAGCAACTAGAAAGGATGTCGAGTGAGCATTTGGAGTTCTGCAGGCGCGTTTTGCAGTTGTTCGTGGACCTGCTAAAGAATGGGATCCAGAAACCTTGTGTGGGAGGTGATGACATGTGATCGTCGAGGATGAGGATGATTATGTTGCGCAGCTCTAGAATTTGAGAACATGTGTGATCATATCCAACTTCTAGACCAGAACCCAGCCATATTTGGAGAGTTTATTCTAATGCATCAATAAATTCGGCATCGACCAACTCATGACCAGTTGAAGGAAGATCTGATTAAGCATCAATGGATGGTTAAAGGGGGAAACAATGTTGGGATGTAATATTTAAACTTTTTTTAAAATTTTAACTACTATTGTTGCGGCTATTTGAACGTCTATCCACTTTGTATGCGGCTATTTGATCGTGTGGACCTAAAAAAAGGAAGGCCGGATGTATGCGGCTACGGTTGGATAGCGTCCTCCCGCACTCGTGTCGACGGACTGGTCTCTCCTGTCCGCAGACGGATGCGGAAGGAAATTTACGGGTTCCCATGGTATTTGACGCCTAGGATTGTAGTTTCCATGGGCTTGGTATGCAACCCCTTGGTCCATTATCTTTTGGATTATATTCTTGATTGGTCCGGGCCTTTGGCTAGACCATCTCTAACTAATAATAAAACACATAACGCTTATGTTCGTCCGTTGCATCATTTTGTGAAAAAACCTATAGTTACTAGTAATTAAGCCATGGTACAGTTTTAAGTCACAAACAGACAAAAATGTTATATTTTGCATAAACCCCCTATAGTTATTGATAATTAACCCATGGTACTGGTTTAAGTGACCCAGAGAAACGTTTCGCATTTTCCAGAAAGCCCCCTACAGTTTTCTAAATTCAACCCGCAATTCATATTATATGTTTTTAAAAAATAGTCATATCTTTTAAACTGTAACTCCAATTTTAACATGTTATATATGAAATTTGATTAAAAAAATGTGTGCAATCTGAATATTATGTTGTTAAACATTTTTAAAATGTCGTTTTGGGTGCAATCTTAATAAGTAGTCAACGATCCGTCTTTATTTCGTATCATACCGGTGCAGATCTAGATAGAAAATGAACAACTTAGCAAAACCAGATTGGAGATGGCAGAAACCATCTATAACCACACATGCATGTGACGGGAAAACTTTGCAGGAGGCAAAGAAAGCAAATTTCCAATCTTATGCTGAGAGAGAGATGCATTGGTGATTGACACTTTCAAACGTGTTGTGCTTGTGTGGGTTCTGATGTCATGTTGAAATAAAGAACGTGGACCTATTGTAGTGTTCAGTCATGATTATTGGGTTAGGGGCGCACGTTATTTTTTTCTCGCGTTGCAACGCACGGTCTTTTTTGCTATTAATAATAAAGGGGCTATTACTTCTGGCGGTACTTCACCGAAATTTCCCTCAAAGTTGCAAAATATTACCTAACGATGCCACATATAAGTAATAGAAAAATGTTTCAAACAGGGGAATCCCCGCCAGGGCCGACCCATGTAGTAGGAACCTTCTATACTACGCGATGCGCACTGGAAGAAGACACAAGACGCCTATTTGGGCCGGCCAATGTTCGGACGGCCTATTAAATTTCATTTTCATTTTTCGTTTTTTTCTTTTCCGTGTTAGTCTTTTTCAACTTTAAATAATTTGTGACTTCAAAAAAGTTTCGAGAATTAAAAAAAATGAGAAATTTGAAATTAAATGTTTAATAACTCATAAATGTTTGTGGATTCAAATAATGTTCGCGATTTATAAAAAATGTTAACAAATTCAGAAAATGTTCACAACTTTAAAAACAAATGTTCGGGAAATCAGAAAATGTTCCCGATTTTTTTTAAAAAGTTCGTGTATTAAAAATGTTAATGAAATTGAACAAAATTTCACCAATACAAAAAAGTTCATGAACTGAAAAATATCCAAAAAATTTTAAACTGTTTGTGACTTACAAAATATTTTATTGATTCATAAAGTATTCACTGATTCAGAAAATGATTATGTATTTCAAAAAATGTTTGTTCTATCAAAAATATGTTCATGAATTTCAAAAATCATTCCACTAATTTGCAAAAAAATGTTCATCGATTCTAGAAATGTTCGCCTATTAATTTTTTAATGTTCACATTTTTTTCTGCAAATAGAACAAAATGTTCATGAATTCAAAAAATGTTCATGGTTATAGAAATGGTCGAATATCTGTAAAAATGTTCACAAATTTGAAGAATGTTCACGAGTTTAATAAAATATTCAGAATTTTCAAAAATTGTTCAGGATTTCATGAAAATGAGTGTGATTGTGTATCTCGGTGATGCAACAAAATATGGTCATGTCCATTAGAGATTATAATTTTTTTTTCTTTCGTTGCAACGCACGGGCTGTTTTGCTAGTAATGTATAATCCGGTCACTGGTCAAGAATAGATCATCTACCAGTAGCTCCTTTCTTTGCAGCAAGTCACTTGATATAATCTCGAAATGGCATATGAATCCATCACTTTTCTTTGGGAAAGCTCTCTTTAGCGGCTACATTTTGCAAAACAAAAAAGTATGATGCACCGCTGGTCGGCATTCATGGAAGAGAGAGGGAGACACATGTCCATCTGCATTTGAATTGGAAACTATAGCAGGTCAAATAACTGGGGCTATCTGCAACTTATTTTAGTTCAACCCTTACTAGTCGATCGGCCAGCCTGGCCACCAATTAAATACCGAAAACCGGACCTCAGTCTAAAGCATCGATACGTGAAAAATCAGGTTTTCCGTGCCTCGGATCAACGAACGAACACAGACAAACACACACACGCACACACCTCCGAACTTAGCGTGAAAATCAATTTAAAATTCCCCACATGCAGAAATGAGAAATGGCACGAGAAGGATCCACTGCATGCATATAAATCCAGAGTCGCGTTTGGATCGCAGTATAGAAGTGCATCTTTTCAGGGGCTCGTCATCTGCTCCAGGAAGAAGTAATCCACAGGTGCTTTGTGCTCAGTGGCCCACGTCATATCACCCGTAACTCCGCATGCAGTCCATCCATGAGGCCAACTAGCGCCAACCAGAGATAGCACAAACTGACACAGAGTAAGTAAATCGGCCCGGAGCAAAGGCATCCACGCACAGGAGCGTACGCGACGTGAATTTGCGAGGTGAATTAGCACGAGAGGGGCGGGCCGTATGCACCAAATGCATCTCGCTCTGCTTTACCGATAAAGCATAAATCAAAAAATATTTTTTCGCGAATACGCAACGCTTGCATATCATTCATTCATAGGTGGAAAAGGAGTACAAGGTGATGGTGTTACACTCGGAGACGTACACGCAACGCGGTGAGAGAGAGAACATGAAAGCAGGAGAGACAAGGGGCCGCTCAAACCCTAGCTACTCTAATTAACCGGTGTCGATGATGTTGGCAACTCCGGTTGCCCCAGCCCTAGCCCAAAGACGCGCCTCGTCCCGGGTTTGGTCAAGTAGCTGCTGGGTAGAGGGACTATTATCGTTGAAGATGATGCTGTTTCGGTGTTTCCAGATCTCCTAGGCCATCAGGGAGACGATGGCATTCAAACCTTTGCACATTGAGGGGGGGGGGGGGGGGGGTGAGCATGCTCGAGCGCGCTCACCAGCCAATGAATGGCATGTCCTGGTCCGGGGTGAGAGGGGAAATCTACACCACGAGAAGATATCAAACCAAACATGCCTGGAGAACGGGCAATCAACGAGGAGGTGTTGCATGGACTCCTCAGCCTGGTCGTAGAACACGCACGCATCCTCGTGCAGCAAACCATGTCTCACCACTCTAGCAGTGGTCCAGCATTGATCAAGAAGGGCGAGCCGAAGGAAGAACTTAACCCGAAGAGGCGCCCATATTTGACAGACTAGCTGCCAATTGGGATCTGGGGGTGGCGCCAACGAAAAGTTGCGCATAGCATGATTTGCTGGTGTAAATGCGGGAAGAAGTCCAGCGCCATGTAAGCTGACCCGGTGATTCAGAGAGGTGTATTTGGCGCACGGCTCGCTAGACGCTGATGTACTACAACAATGCCATGGGCCCGAGCGCTCCCTGGATGTCTTGTACCCAGGAGCGATGGTGGAGGCCGTCGCGGCGGCGACGGGGGACTTGGGCAAAGTAGAGTGGGGCGATCTCGACAACCAAGCTGCCATTTATCCAATGATCCGTCCAGAATCGGCAGTTAAGCCCGTCGCCAACCGTCCAGGTTGTGGTAGTGCGGAACATGGCGTTGGCGTCCGGATCAGAGGGGAGATGAAGTTTAGCCCAGGGTCTCCGCGGGTCCGTGCGCTGTAACCAGAGCCAACACACGCGCAACGCGATCCCAACGTGGCGTAGATCACGCACCCTGAGCCCACCAAAGGAAAGAGGACGACAGACCCTCGCCCAATTGACCATACATTGGCCACCGCAGACGTCTTTGTGACCAGCCTAGAGGAAGCCACAGATGATCTTGTTAACATGGCTAAGGTTGATTTTCTTGAGAGCGATCGCCATTAGAATGTGCATTGGCATTGCACATAACACGTGCCACACGATGCCAGTCTTTCTCCTCATGAGAGCATAGATTCCTGCCTGAAAGCACAAGTGCTCCCTGGGTGATTTGGTAATCAATGACAACATATCTCTTGTTGGCCTAATATTTTTATCCAGTGCATTTCAGATAAGTTCAATAATGGAGTGGCAATGACAAGAGGATTTGGAACCCCTTCAAAATGCTAAGGGCAAAGATTGGAAAAGGCTCAAGACTCTTCATTTTCTTTTTGGTGATCCAAGATCACATTGAGTCCATAGAAAAGCCAATACTATTAAAAGGGGATGATGTGTTGCTTAATGACTTACTTGCTCAAGTGCTTAGTGATATTGCTCCAAAACCCTCAGCCACTTTCTCATTTCCACATATGTCCAAAACATAAAGTCAAACTCAGCCCCACCGATTTGATCTATCTGGCGCCACCGAGTTCATTTGACATAGCCATTGCCAGAAACCCTAACCAATTCAGTCACACCGATACAGATCTCGGTCCCATTGAGTTTGCATTGCAAACACTCTGTTTCCTTTTCATAACATTTCGGTCTCACCAAAATGAGCGATCGGTCCCACCGAGTTTGCTTGACCAAGTCTTTGTTTGCTTACTGCTAAATCGGTCTCACCGAGTTTATGTGATCGTTCTCACCGAGATGAGGTTTTGCCCTAGCCCCAGCACATCAGTCCCACCGAGTTGATCATATCGGTCCAACCGAGATTCCTAACATTCACATTTTGAACTAAATCGGTCTCAGCGAGTTTCTCTATTCGGTTTGACCGAGTTGGGTCAAATGTGTGTAACGGTTAGATTTTGTGTGAAGGCTATATATACCCCTCCACCCCTTCTCCATTAGAGAGAGAGAGCCATCAGAACGTGCCTACATTTTCACTACTCATTTTTTGAGAGAGAACCACCTCATGCGTTGAGACCAAGACATTCCAATCCAACCACAAGAATCTTGATCTCTAGCCTTCCCCAAGTTGCTTTCCACTCAAATCATCTTTCCACCATAGCCAAATCTGTGTGTGTGAGAGAGAGTTGAGTGTTTTGGACTATCATTTGAAGCACAAGAGCAAGGAGTTCATCATCAACACACCATCTATTACCTTTTGGAGAGTGGTGTCTCCTAGATTGGTTAGGTGTCACTTGGGAGCCCCCGTCAAGATTATGGAGTTGAACCAAGGAGTTTGTATAGGCAAGGAGATCGCCTACTTCGTGAAGATCTACCCAAGTGAGGCAAGTCCTTCGTGGGCGATGACCATGGTGGGATAGACAAGGTTGATTCTTCGTGGACCCTTCATGGGTGGAGCCCTTTGTGGACTCGCGTAACCATTACCCTTCGTGGGTTGAAGTCTCCATCAATGTGGATGTACGATAGCACCACCTATTGGAACCACACCAAAAATCTCCGTGTCCACATTACGTTTGCACACTCCAATCCCATCCCTTTACTTTCTTGCAACTAGCATGCTTTACTATTTCTGCTGCCTATACTCTTGCCATGCTTGCTTGAATTGTGTTGGGAATGTTTAAAATTGTGCTAATCTCCAACCTCCACTTGAAGAACTTAAAAACTGCTACCTTTACTTGTTGAGGCTCTAATCACCCCCTCTAGATACCTCTTCTCGATCCGTTCAATTGGTATCAGAGCATTGGTCTCCATTGCTTTGGTTTAATCACCTTTGAAGGAAGATGGATGAGTCTACGATTGGGAGTATTAGACGTAGACTGCCTATGCTTGACGGAGAGTTCTTTATTGCTTGGAAAAATAAGATGCTTGAGATTTTCAATGAATATTATTTGAACAAGTACATTACTAACCCTTGTGTGCCCCCTATTAATGCCTACATCCTACCCCTGATGAGTATCTTGAGATTAACCCGCAATCTTAGATCTATCAATCTTATCATAAGAGGATTGCCTAGAAATTTGCTTGCATGCTTGCCTACATTTGATTGTGCTTATACTATATGGAGATATCTTGAGGAACGCTTTCCAAAATACTCTTTGAAAAATCTAGATGAGATTCTTCGAAAGTCCATAGCTTTTCATAAGATGAAACCTAGTGATTCTAAATTTGATGATGGCCTATTTGAGCTTCGTGATCTCATGTGTGCCAAAGGAGACGTTGGAGTCATTAGTAGCATCATCTCTCAAGTCATTAGAATTCATAAAGATGCACATTGTCATGAACATAAATCTAATGAATCACCTTCTCTAGGTGATGATCCATCCCAAGACGATGTTGAACATGGATATTATGATGAGGGTGATGATAGTGACTTTGATCTCAATGAGTCTATGTGACACTTTGGTCTTATGGCTAACCTTTGTGGTTACATGGCCGGAGGAAAGGAATGGGTTCTTGATAGTGGATGTACCAATCACATGACCGGTTACAAGGATATGTTCCAAGAGCTTGTTGAAAATAATGGTCCTAAAAAGTATGTCACTTTTGGTGATAACTCAAAGGTAAGGTGGTTGGCCTTGGTAAGGTGGCCATCTCACATGACAGCTCCATTCAAAATGTTATGCTCATTAAATCTTTTGGCTAAAATTTGCTTTCCCTATCTAGACTAGCCGATTTCGGTTTCAATGTTCTATTTACTAAGGTGGATTGCCAAGTGTTTCGGAGAGATAATCGTAATATGGTCTTTACTGGTATACGTAGAGGTGATCTATACATTGTTGACTTCACTAAAAAGGCTCAACCTAGAACTTGCTTAATTGCTAAATCTTATAAAGGTTGGTTGTGGCATAGAAGGTTAGGTCATGTGTGCATGCGAAATCTTGATAAGCTTATTAAAGGTGATCATATCCTTGGTGTTAAAGATGTTGTATTTGACAAGGACAAACTTTGCAGTGCTTGTCAAGCCAGAAAACAAGTTGGAGGAAGTCATCCTGTGAAGAACATCATGACCACGAGAAGACCACTCGAACTGCTTCATATGGATCTCTTTGGTCCCAACACTTACAAGAGTCTCGATGGTAACTCTTTCGGTTTGGTCATTGTTGATGATTTTTCCAGATTTACTTGGGTGTTCTTTCTTGATGATAAATCGCAGGTCCAAAAGATCTTCAAAAACTTCGCTAGGAAGGCCCAAAATCAAATTGTAGTGAAGATCAAGAAGGTTCGAAGCGACAACAAAACGGAGTTCAAGAATGCCAATGTGGATACCTTTCTCGACGAAGAAGGAATTTCACATGAGTTCTCGGCTACGTACACGCCTCAACAAAATGGAGTTGTTGAGAGGAAGAACCGGATGCTCATTGAGATGGCAGGAATGATGCTTGATAAATACAAGATGCCAAGACATTTTTGGGTGGAAGCGGTTGAGACAGCTTGTCATGCAACAAATTGACTATATCTTCACAAGCTTCTTGGGAAGACGGAATACGAGCTTCTCACCGTAACAAACCCCAAATTGGTTACTTTCGAGTATTTGGCTCAAAATGTTACATTCTTGATAAGCATCGTCATTTGAAATTTGCCCCTAAATCTCGTGAAGGTTTTCTACTCGGTTACGGCTCAAACTCTCACACTTACCGTGTCTACAACAATTTCACCTGAAAGGTTGAAGAGATGGTAGATGTGAAGTTTGATGAATCTAACGGCTCGCAAGTAGAGCAATTACCGATTGATGTAGGAGATAAAGATCCCTCGGAAGCAATTCAAGACTTGTCTATTAGCAAGATTCGCCCATCAGAGGTGAAGGAGAGTACCTCGTCCGTTCAAGTGGAAGCCTCAACTTCACACCAAGGTGAACCACAAGTTGCCTTGGAGACATCCACAAGTGGAACACATCAAGATGATGGAAACGAGGATGTACAACAAGAGGAACCTCATCGACCTCCTTCTCCACCTCCATAAGAGAACAACAACGCCAACGACAACGAAGAAAGGCGAGATGAAGAACAAGACAATGAAGAGGATGTTCCACCCCGACCCAAACAAAAGCTATCACGAGTTTGAGCAAGAGTCTCAAGAGATCATCTCGTCGAACAAATCTTCGATGATATTCAAACCGGGAGAATTACTCTCTCTAAAACTCGTTTGGCTAACTTTTGTGAACATTACTCATTCATTTCTAGTATTGAAGCTATGAAGGTTGAAGAGGCTCTTGATGATCCGGATTAGGTGAACGCTATGCATGAGGAGCTACACAATTTCGAGAGGAACCAAGTATGGACGTTGGTTGAAAAGCTCGATGAGAAGCACAATGTCATTGGAACCAAATGGGTGTTCCAGAATAAGCAAGATGAAGATGGACAAGTTGTGTGCAACAAGGCTTGTCTCGTTGCTCAAGGCTACACTCAAGTCGAAGGTATGGACTATGGTGAGACATATGCCCCCGTTGCTAGACTTGAGTCCATACACATCTTACTTGCTTATGCCAATCATCATGACATTACTTTATATCAAATGGACATAAAAAGTGCTTTTCTAAATGGTGAAATTGAGGAGGAAGTGTATGTTAAACAACCTTCCAGCTTTGTTAATCCTAAGAAATCTGATCATGTTTATAAACTTCACAAAGCTCTTTATGGTTTTAAACAAGCTCCTAGAGCATGGTATAAATGCTTGACTAAGCTTCTTATTAAAAAGGCTTTGAAATGGGAAAAATTAATTCTACACTTTTTACTAAAAGTGTTAATGTTGAATTATTTGTGTGCCAAATTTATGTGGATGATATCATATTTGGTTCAACTAACCCTCATTGTAGTGAAAAGTCTGGAAGGCTAATGTCAAAGAAGTTTGAGATGTCTATGAGGTGTGAACTCAAATTCTTTCTTGGTTTGCAAATCAAACAAACTAAGGAAGGTACCTTTGTTTCCCAAACAAAGTATACCAAGGACTTATTCAAGAAGTTCAACATGCAAGAAAGCAAAGGTATGAAAACACCCATGCCTACTAGTGGACATCTTGACTTGACTAAGGATGGCAAACCGGTTGACCAAAAGGTTTACCACTCTATGATTGGTTCATTATTATATCTATGTTCTTCCTGTCCCGATATTATGCTAAGTGTGTGCATGTGTGCACGATATCAAGTGACCCCCAAAGAATGTCATCTTAAGGCTGTGAAAAGGATAGTGAGATACTTAATTCATACACCAAACTTTGGCATTTGGTATCCTAAGAGATCTTCTTTTGATCTTGTTGGCTACTCCGACTCGGACAACGCCGGAGACAAGGTTGCTAGAAAGTACACTTCGGGTACTTGTCAATTTCTTGGTAGATCTCTTGTATCTTGGTCCTCCAAGAAACAGAACTCGGTATCCTTATCCACTGCCGAAGCGGAATACATTGCTGCTGGATCATGTTGTGCTCAATTACTTTGGATGACCCAAACTCTTAAAGATTATGGGATACATGTGAAACATGTTCCATTGCTTTGTGACAATGAAAGTGCTATTAAGATTGCTCATAATCCTGTGCAACATTCTCGGGCTAAGCATATTGAAGTCCGACATCATTTTATTCGAGATCATGTTGCTAAAGGTGACATCAGTCTTAAGCATGTTCGTACCAATAAGCAATTGATGGATATATTCACCAAACCGCTTGATGAGAAAGTGTTTTGTCGTTTGAGAGGTGAACTGAACATCATTGATGCCTGAAACTTGGAGTAGGAACTCCATCTAGATGCATGCAAGGCATGAGCCTTTCTATGACTAATGCTTGATATTTCTCTTAAGATGATGATCATATGTCTTGGATCTATACTTGTACCCTTGCATGTTACCTAACCCCTGTAGGTACTTGGATGAGCTAAAATCCATGAGATTGCAAGCCACTCACAACTTAAGAAATCTCTACATCACCAAGTTTCTACTATATGGTTGTGGAACACAAGGAAGGATGACCTCACTCAACATATCCTTTGAAAATTTCTCTATATCAAATTTCATTTGGTATCAAGTTACATGTTTGTCATTTTTGGATACACAAGTGCTCTTCCTTGCAAGACTAACCCATGTAGGAAGATGACTCAAACTTCAAGTGATGTTCTCAATTCTTCATGGACTACATCAACCTTGAGCATCCAACACAAGTTCAACTACATGACCAAGATCAACACAACCTAAGGTATGTTATTCCATCTTAGAGAGGCTTTGACCCAAGTCATGAGTTAAAGCAACTCAACAAGATGTGAATACAACAAGATGCTTAAACGAAAAGTGGTAACCCCATTTTGAGCTTAAATGATGAGTATGACCTATGATCAAGTGACTTCACTTGACTGCTAAGTCAATATACTCTAAAATAGGTGACTTTGTTGCCAACCTCTTCTAGATGAAGTTCTCTAGTGTTTCTATGCTTTTGTCTGTTGTTTCTGTATTTGTGTTTCCTTTTATAAAAAAAAAATTCGTCTAGATCTCTTCTCTTTCATGTCTTTTCTAACTCATTGCAAATGTTTTAGTAAATTCCTTGCAAATCCTTAAGTGATTCTATTTGCCTAGTGAGCTATGTTGACAAAATGTTTACTCTGTGTTGAACTCGATCTCTCTGATTCAAACCTATCGGCCTAATCGAAGCACAAGGTATCCTTGTGAATAGATCATCAGTTCAACTGACACAGTCTGACTCGGTTGCACCGATCAGGATCTTTTGTGACTTCGCCAACTCAGTGTCACCGATGAAAACGAATCGGCGTTACCGATTTCATTGCTGAAGAAAACTTTTTGCCATTGCATCCTACACATCTTTTCCAGCACGACTCAATGATTCCTATCCTCTACCCACATCATAATCTACATGCTGCTTTGTAATGTGTCTCAAGGACCAAACCTAGTTGACTCATACTCCAGAAGATCCCTTCTTGGAAATTGATGTCAAAGGGGGGGGGGAGAGAGAGCACATCAAAGCTTATCACATGGGAGAGGGAGAGACATCTTAGTTTTCCCAGATGCTTGTTGTCAATATAGGAGAGAAGCCACATGTCTTCAAGAGGGGAAAGACATGTTAAGACTTGTTTGATTGAACCATTTCTTGCTTAATTGGTTCTTGCTCTGATTTTATTTTCTTTCTTTGCTCTAATTTTCTCTTACCCTACCTTCTCCCATTATCCAATATCAGATTCAGGGGGAGAAAGAGTTCATATCCAAGGGAAGAAAATCTTTGGAATTCATTGCATATCTTAAATCTTTGGGGACATGTCTATATCCAAATGGAGTACTAAGTACTCACTCATTACATGTCATGCCAGTCTTGGTACTCTTGTGGTTTCTTGAACTTGCTTTATCTAGAGTGTTCTTGTGTTACCTAACCTTGTTTTCTCAAGCTTATCTCTTCCAAAGCCAGCTCAAGCCCAGAAGGTAAGTATATGAATCATACTCATGTGCATGAGGATCTCTTGCTACTGCACATATTGTTTGCAAGAAGGATTCATGAACATGAAGGTATACCTATTCGATATACATCATTTGCTCTGATGCATATAGCCAAGACACATGTAAATCATTGCTTGCTCTGACATGCTTATGCATTCACATGTTCTTACATTCCATCATTACACGATTCCATACATGTAGGGGGAGCCTATGCATGCTACATGTCCTTCCAAAGCTTTACCTGTTGCTATTCATATATTTATCTAAAGCTTTGATGTATGTTGTCATCAATTACCAAAAAGGGGGAGAATGAAAGCACAAGTGCTCCCTGGGTGATTTTGGTAATCAATGACAACATATCTCTTGTTGGACTAATCTTTTTATAAGTGCATTTCATATAAGTTCAACAATAGAGTGGCAAGGACAAGAGGATGTGGAACCCCTTCAAAATGCTAAGGACAAAGATTGGCAAAGGCTCAAGACTCTTCATTTTCATTTTAGTGATCCAAGATCACACTGAGTTCATAGGAAAGCCAATACTATTAAAAGGGGATGAGGTATTGCTTAATGGCTTACATGCTCAAGTGCTTAGTGATATTGCTCCAAAACCCTAAGCCACTTTCTCATTTCCACATATTTCCAAAACCTAAAGTCATACTCGGCCCCACCGATTTGATCTATCCGGCACCACCGAGTTCATTTGGCATAGCCACTGCCAGAAACCCTAATCAATTCGGTCACATCAAAACAGATCTCGGTCCTTCCGAGTTCGCATTGCAAACTCTCTGTTTCCTTTTCGTGACATTTCGGTCTCACCGAAATGAGCGATCGGTCCCACCGAGTTTGCTTGACCAAGTCTCTGCTTGCTTATTGCTGAAATTGGTCTCACCGAATTTATGCGATCGGTCTCACTGAGATGAGGTTTTTCCCTAGCCCTAGCACATCTGTCCCACTAAGTTGATCATATCGGTCCCACCGAGATTCCTAACGTTCACATTTTGAACTAAATCGGTCTCACCAAGTTTCTCTATTAGGTCTGATCGAGTTGGGTCAAATGTATGTAACTGTTAGATTTTGTGTGGAGGCTATATATACCCCTCCACCCCCTTCTCCATATGAGAGAGAGCCACTAGAACGTGCCTACACTTCCACTACTCATTTTCTGAGAGAGAGCCACCTACTCATTTGTTGATACCAAGACATTCCAATCCAACCACAAGAATCTTGATCTCTAGCCTTCACCAAGTTGCTTTCCACTCAAATCATCTTTCCACCATGGCCAAATCTGTGCGAGAGAGTTGAGTTTGGGGAGACTATCATTTGAAGCACAAGAGCAATGAGTTCATCATCAATGCACCATTTGTTACTTCTTGGAGAGTGGTGTCTCTTGGATTGGTCAGGTGTCACTTGGGAGCCTCCGTCAAGATTGTGGAGTTGAACCAAGGAGTTTGGAAGGGCAAGGAGATCGCCTACTTCGTGAAGATCTACCCAAGCCGTTACCCTTCATGGGTTGAAGTCTCCATCAACGTGGATGTACGATAGCACCACATATCGGAACCATGCCAAAAATCTCCGTGTCTACATTGCGTTTACACACTCCAATCCCATTCCTTTACTTTCTTGCAACTAGCATGCTTTACTATTTCCACTGCCTATACTCTTGCCATGCTTGCTTGAATTGTGTTGGGAATGTTTAAAATTGTGCTCTCCAACCTCAACTTGAAGAACTTAAAAAATGCTACCTTTACTTGTTGATGGTCTAATCACCCGCCCTCTAGACACCTCTTCTCGATCCTTTTCACTGCCAAGTTGAGAGCTTGCGCGCTAGCTTGTCGATGAGCGGGAGTAGAGAAGAGGTTGCAGGCTTGAGAATGGACAGAGGAATGCCCAAATAGGTCATAGGGAACTGCGCAATGCAACCATCCAGGATCTGGGTGACCTAATGTTGTTGCTCAGCCGAGCAGTGGATCGGGAGCGCTGCGCACTTGGCAAAGTTAGTCCGCATGCCGGGCGCATTCCCAAAGATGCACAATATCTCATGGATCGCCGTCAGGTCGTCGGAGTGTGGGTGCAGAACACCACCACATCTTCAGCATAGAGGGAGATGCTGGCTGCCACGTGTCTTGTTGTAAGCCATAGAAGAACTCCTTTGTCCACTGCATGGATGAGGATGGAGTTGAGGACGTCCATGGCTAAGGTAAAAAGCATGGGAGAGATGAGGTCCCCTTATCGTAAGCCGCAAGCATGGCCAACCGCATCGCCGGGGATGCCGTTGATGAATACTATCGTAGAGGCTATGGAGGACAGTATGGAGACCTATTCGCATCATCGGTTGCCAAATCCTAGGTGTTTTAGGACCTCCAAGATGAATTCCCAAGAATCAGAGTCAAAAGCACGGGCGATGTCAAATTTTAGGAGGAACCGAGGAAGCTTCAGGTTGTGAAGTAGGAGCGCCGTCTGCTGGACCAACAAGAAATTGTCGTGGATGCACCGACCAGAAATGAATGCACTCTAATTCATTAAGACCATTGTGTGTAGTTTTGGCACCAGGCGGAGAGAAATCTCTTTGGTGAACAGCTTAGCAAAGAGATGTATCATGCTGATCGACCTGTAGTCACCGAGTGTGGAGGCGTCGGGTCACTTCGGCAGAAAAGTAATGAAGGCCTCATTCAGCTTCTAGAATCCTTGCCCATTCATGGCATAAAGTTTGTCAAAGGCTGCGCAGATATCCTCCATGATCACCGGCCAGCACGAGCGGAGGAACTCCACCGAGAATTCGTCGGGGTCAGGCGCCTTGCGAGATGGTAGGCTTTTGATAGCAGTCCATATCTCCTCCTTGGTGAAAGGGATCTCGAGGGCCATGAGATCGAATGCACCTGGTGCATTTCACATAGATTAAGCGTGCAGGTGCACTTGCTAGCGATGCCCATGGCGGCAGATAAGTGCTTGAAAGCAGCAGTGGCCATGGCATCGGGCTCAGATATGTAGTCATCGCCCACTTGCAGGGAGGGGATGTGATTGCACTACTTCGTGTGGGCAGCATGGATTCGCAAGAAAACAGAGCTTGCCTCCCCGTTTTGAGCCAGGAGAAACGGGTGCGCTGTCAGGTGATCGATTGGTCCAAGCTCGCGAGCCCCAGGTAGGCTCCTTTTAGAGGTGGTGAGCACGCACGTGTCATGTGCATCATCAAGACAAGTGTGAGCTCGTGCGCAACCTACTACTGCAGCGTGATGTTGCCGATGGTGCGAGAGCTCCAACTTTGGAGGTGCCAGGATGTAGCCTTGATTCGCAACACCAGAGTGCAGAAGGGGTCCGGGTCCAAAGGCACCGACAGCCAAGCCTCGGACACAACATCAAGGAATCCATCGAGCTGCAGCCAAAATCTCTCAAAGTGGAATGGCGCCTAGAATCTGGGGAGTGTAGTTGACCAGCAGAGGGCAATGGTTCGAGGTGGCCGAGGAGAGACACTAGAGGAAACAGTGGGGGTGCTGGCTCTCCCGTGTGGATGTGCAAAGAATGAGACCGTTCCGCACGAGCGCGGGTTGATCCCTCTCGTTGGACCATGTGTATCGCCAGCCATTCATGGATAGATCAGGCAGCTCATGGTCGGCCAAGAAGCGGCGGAAATGATGCATGACGCGGCAGTTCAGATAGGCGTTTTTCTTATCAGCAGCGGACATGATCATGTTGAAGTCTCTGCCCAGCAGCCAAGGGCCAAAGCGGGAGGTGCGCTCATCATGCAGATCAGTAAGAAAAACAATCTTCTTGTCATCCTGTTGGGGGCCATAAACCCCGGTAATCCACCATGGTCGATCTCCGACCAGCGACGAGACTAGCACCGTGATGTGGTGGGGCTGGAGATATCCACTTCCCTATCTTTCCACGTGAGAAGAATTCCACCGCACATGCCCATTGCGGGGAGGAAGAGGAAGCTCTGGTAAGCAGGTTTGAGAGTTTCACAGACGATCACTGGGGAGATAAGCTCGAGCTTGGTTTCTTGGAGGCAAACCACCGAGGGATTAGATGCAAAATTGATGGATCAAACTGCAGTGCGTCTAGCGCCACAATTAAGGCCACATTTGTTCCAAAACACCAATTTTGTATTGCTATCCATGAAAAAGAGTTGGGGGCAGGGGGGCTACAAAAGATCTCAGGCCTCCACAAGGCGTGGCATGACGTGAGGCGTGTCGCCACCAGTGCCCGTGTGCCTGGCACACTCCACTAGTAGAAGTCTGCAAAAGTCATCACAATGTCCTTGGCAAGTGGTCGTTCAAAGAGGCATGCGTATTTGGCTAGCAGCACATCTGTCATGGCAGCACCCTCCTTGATGAGACCTAGCCGGCGAAGAAGAACCTGCTTGGCCTTGAGCTCTGAGTTCAGGCCACGATCGGCCTTGGCGATCCTGAAGCTGCAGCGTGGGGTGAAGTTAGGTGGCAGCTCCTTGCGGCGGCGAGAGGGAGTGGCCAGGATCGGCTCTAGCCGTAGCTAGACGGCTTAGATGAAATCCGCTAGGGAGGGGCGGCGGTTGCCTGCTCGATAGCATGCATGAATTTCATGGCCCGGGTGATGCTGTCCTGGATTAGGAGGTACTAAACTAGTCGGCCCATGTTCCTCGGATTGGGCCGATGGGCCCTCATCATTCTCAAGAAGGACTCAGGAGGCTGTATGCAGGGTGCGTGGTCAAGACTACATCTACCGAAGACTTGTCGTATAGTCCAAGACTTCTCCTGCCGCCCTATGCCTAGATACCGACCTTGTAACCCTAGATACCTTACCTGGCGTGTATATAAGCCATAGGGTTCATCCCACAGAGGGGAGATGAATGCAACATCATTCACCTAGCCCTAGAGTTAGAGCACATCTTACGATCTCGAGGTAGATCAACTCTGTACTCGATACATCTATATCAATATAAAGAAGAGCATGGCGTAGGGTTTTACCTCCATCAAGAGGGTCCGAACCTAGGTAAAACATCGTCTCCCTATTCCTGTTACCATCTGTCCAAGATCCACAGATCAGGACCCCTCCCTCGAGGTCTGCTGGTTTTCACACCGACACTGGTGCTTTCATTGAGAGTTCCACCGTGGTTCCGACATATCTATATTTTTTGATTGTTCCAAGCTATTATATTATCCATCTTGGATGTTTTATATGCATTATTATGCTATTTTATATCATTTTTGGGGACTAACCTATTAACCTAGTGCCAAGTTCCAGTTGCTGTTTTTTCCTTGTTTTTGTCTTTACAGAAATTCAATATCAAACGGAGTCCAAACGGAATGAAACTTTTTAACAATTTTTCTTGGACCACAAGACACCCTGGAAGCTTCGGGAGGAGGTCAGAAGAGCAACGAGGAGACGTCAAGCTCAGGGGGCGCGCCCTAGGGGTGCCAAGCTTGTGCTCCCCAGTGGCACTTCTAACCCTAATTCTTCTTCTATAAATACTCAAATATTCCCCATAGACAAGAGGGCACACCAAACATACTTTTCTGCCATTGCAAGTTTCTGTCCTGTGAGATCCCATTTGGAGACCTGTTCTAGTACTCCGCCGGAGGGGGATTTGATTACAGAGGGCTTCTACATCAACCTTGCTGCCCTTCCGATGATGTGTGAGTAGTTTACAACAGACCTATGGGTCCATAGCTACTAGCTAAATGGCTTCTTCTCTCTGTTTGGTCTTCAATACAATGTTCTCCTCGATGTTCTTGGAGATCTATTCGATGTAATCTTCTTTTGCGGTGCGTTGATCCGATGAATTGTGGATTTATGATCAGATTATCTATGAATATTATTTGAGTCTTCTCAGAACTCTTTTATGCATGATTAAGATAGGTTTGTATTTCCCTTTGATCTATTGATTTGGTTTGGCCAACTAGATTGATTTTTCTTGCCATGGGAGAGGTGCTTTGTAATGGGTTCAATCTTGCGGTGCTTATTCCCAGCGACAAAAAGGGACATGACACGTATTTGTATTGTTACCATTAAGGATAAAAAGGTGGGGTTTGTTCATATTGATTGGATCTATCCCTCTACGTCATGTCATTTTGCTTAAGGCGTTACTCCATTCTTGTTAACTTAATACACTAGATGCATGCTGGATAGTGGTTGATGTGTGGAGTAGTAGTAGTAGATGCAGGCAGGAGTCAGTCTACTTGTCACGGAAGTGATGCCTATATTCATGATCATTGCCTTAGATATTGTCATAACTATGCGCTTTTCTATCAATTGCTCAACTGTAATTTGTTTACCCACCATATGCTTTCTTTCAAGAGAGAAGCCTCTAGTGAAAACTATGGCCCCCGGGTCTGTCTTTTATCATATTATTCTCAATCTAAAAAACCGAAAACCCAAAAAGACCTTACTGCAATTTATTTACCTTTACTTTATTTTGCACTTTTACTTATCTTTTATACCTATCTCTATCAGATCTCATCCTTGCAAGTAACCGTGAAGGGATTGACAACTCCTTTATTGCGTTGGGTGCAAGTATTTGTTTGTTTGTGTAGGTGCAACTTGAAAGGATCAATACGGTCGACTAGGAGGGGGGGGTGAATAAGAGACTACGAATTTTAATATTTCTTGTCAATTTTAAGGTTTACCAAATAAATAGGGTTCACTAGATATGCAACTATGTGAACACAACCTATATGACAAGCAAGCTTAAAGCAAAGTATGCTAGACAACAATCTAATTAGCAAGCCAACAAGCATACAAGGCAAAGTAAAGTGCGGGAAAGGATTAACCACAAGTGAGGCGAGGACGTGGATTTTATCCTGAAGTTCACTCTTCCATGGGGAAGAGCTACTCTCCGTTTAGATTGGTGCCTGAGCCAAAGCTTGCGGAACGCCACGAAGGCTCACCGTAGTCTCTTTCGAGTCATCCCCAATAGATGAGCCTTGAATCACTCGGGGTTGGTCTTGAAGGCGACCACCACACCTTTACAAACTTCTCTGGAGCACACCACAAGAAAGGAAGCTTCCGGAGGAACCTCTAACTGCCTAAGATCCCAAGCTCCAAGAGTAACAAGTCAATGGGGAAGAAATGTTGTGGGGAACGCGATTTGGTTTGGTCAAGATGTAGATCGGGTCTTGCTCTCCCAATCCCCAAAGTTTCAACAAGTATGGGTGGAGGGATTTAGAGTATTGAGCAAAATGAGGTGTAGAAATGGTGGAGCTTAACAAGACATTAGGGTTAGGGATGAAGGAAGAAGAAAGGGGGCTTTTATAGTGTTTGTCACGGGGTGGCCATCTCTGCACGTTGGACCCCGTGTGCACAGGCTAAGTCAGCCCCGTGCACATGGGGTACTAGGAGACTTTCACACAACCCCATGCGCATGGGGGTCAAAAGACCCCGTGCACACGGGGTACCTAGAGAGTTTACATAGTACCCTGTGCGCACAGGGGTCAAAAGACCCCGTGTGCACGGGGTCTTTACCAAGTAATGTTTTGTTGCAAGCACTCTGAGTACCACATGCACGCACATTAGGGTTTTAAGTGGTAGGAACCTGGCTTGCAATGGAGAAGACAATCTGTACGCTAGACACCTTGTCATTGAAGCCTGGTTCAGGGGCTAGAGAGGGAGTCCTGGATTAAGGGGTCCTCGGACAGCCGGACTATATACATGGGCCGGACTGTTGGGCTCTGAAGATACAAGATAGAAGACTTCTTCCCATGTCCGGATGGGACTCTCCATGGCATGGAAGGCAAGCTTGGCGATTTGGATATGTAGATTCCTTTCTCTGTAACCGACTTTGTACAACCCTAGCCCCCTCCGGTGTCTATATAAACCGAAGGGTTTAGTCCATAGGACACAATCATAATCATACAGGCTAGACTTCTAGGGTTTAGCCACATCGATCTCGAGGTAGATCAACTCTTGTAATACTCATATTCATCAAGATCAATCAAGTAGGAAGTAGGGTATTACCTCCATAGAGAGGGCCCAAACCTGGGTAAACATCGTGTCCCCCGTCTCCTGTTACCATCGACCTTATACGCATAGTTCGAGACCCCCTACCCGAGATCCGCCGGTTTTGACACCGACATTGGTGCTTTCATTGAGAGTTCCGCTGCGTCGTCACCAAAAGGTTTGATGGCTCCTTCAATCATCCACAACAATGCAGTCCAGGAGGAGGTTTTTCTCCCCAAACAGATCTTTGTATTCGGCGGCTTCGCACTATGGGCCAACTCGCTTGGCCACTTGGAGCAGATCAACAGCTATGCCCCTGGCCATCAGGTCAGGTTTGGAAGCTTAAATTACACTGCCGATATCCGCGAAGACTTGATCTTTGACGGATTCAAGCCCTTGCCTGCCGCCCCCGCCGCCTCGATGAACATGACCTAAATCCGTCATCAGGCCGCACTCAGGGGATAGCGCCTGTACCCGCTCTGGACCTAGATCCAAACCGGATTGCTTCGTCCAAAGACGGGAAGCTTAACCCCGCCATGAAAGCCGCAGACTCAGCGGTGATTGAGCCGCACACAGATCCAACCTCGAGTGGGCCTTGTGTCATCGAAACCTTAGATTCGTCTCCGGCCATAGGTTCCGAACCGCGTGCATCCGCACCCATCGAACCTGATCGGGCGTCGATCGTTGAGTTCAGCTCCACGGACATCTTCCGACGCTCGCCTTTTGGCAATATACTGAACTCGTTAAGAGCCCTCTCCTTATCAGGAGAATCTCAGCCGAACTATATCCGGTTTGAATTGGAAGCTGAGGAAGAATTTTGCTTCCCACCCACCGCCCATTACATAGCTACTGTCGAGGACTTAACTGACATGCTCAACTACGACTCCGACGACATCGACGATATGGACGACGATGCTGGAGAGGAGCAGGCACAAAAACCACCACTTACAGGGTGCTGGACATCCACCTCCTTGTATGACATATACATGGTGGATACACCCAAAGAGAACAACGACGACAATGAAAACCCAGTCGAGGATAAGCCTCCTGAGATATAGCCAAAGCGCCAGCGTCAGCGACGCCGCTCTAAGCCACGCTGTGGCAAAAACAGAAATACCATCACAGGAGAAAACAATACTCCGGACGACGCTGAAGACAATGAAGACCCCGTCGAGCCAACCTCCGAACAGGACGAACGGGAAGATGGGCAAGCTAGCCCTGATGAACAGGCCATGAACGAAGACGTGTAGGACAGTAATTACCTTCCGCTCTTTGAGGACGAGGTGAGCCTCGGCGACGAAGACTTTATCGTGCCTGAGGAGCCCGTTGAACAGGAGCGCTTCAAGCGCCGGCTAATTGCCATGGTAAGGAGCCTGAAAAAGAAACAACAACAACTTCAAGCTGATCAAGATCTGCTCAACGATAGATGGACTGATGTCCTAGCAGCCGAAGAATACGGCCTCAAGCACACAACCAAAAGTTACCCGAAGCGCAAGTTGTTACCCCAATTCAATGATAAGGCGCTAGAGCCCGTCCTATTAACACATAATGCGGCTGATGGACCACCACGTGCCCGGGATAAAGTGGCAACTCAAGCCGAACACCAGCCCGCACCACCTCGTCGTAAAAGCAGAGGCACAACAACTTGGGGATACACACATGACCCGCGACATGACTTGGAAAACAGAGCAGGTTAGACAAGATCGATCTACGGATCGTGGGGGCATGCTCCTACACGCGATGATGGACACCCAGCCAGATGTGACAAGTATAACCACGTCCGTGCCGATAACCGCAGATGAACTCCATCCGAGCTACGTCACGACTTGGCCCAATATAGAGGCGTCACACACCCCCTTTGCTTCACTAATGAAGTAATGGAACATGAATTCCCAGAAGGGTTTAAACCCATGAACATCAAATCATATGATGGTACAACAGACCCCGCGGTATGGATTGAGGATTTCCTTCTCCATATTCATATGGCACACGGTGATGATCTCCACGCCATCAAATACCTCCCGCTAAAACTCAAGGGACCAGCTAGGTACTGATTAAACAGTCTGCCTGAAAACTCCATTGGCAGCTGGGAGGACTTGGAGGATGCCTTTATCGACAACTTCCAAGGTACATACGTCCGACCTCCGGATGCCGATGACTTGTCACATAGTTCAATAGCCCGGAGAGTCAGCCAGGAAATTCTGGACTAGGTTCTTAACTAAAAAGAACCAGATCATCGAGTGTCCGGATGCTGAAGCCCTAGCATCCTTTAAACATAGCATCTGTGAGGAATGGCTCGCCCGACACCTCGGCCAAGAAAAGCCAAAGGCTATGGCAGCCCTCACGGCACTCATGACCTGCTTTTGTGCGGCCGAAGATAGCTGGCTAGCCCGCAGGAATAACAACACAGGCGAACCTGGCACTTCTGAAGCCAGAAACAACAACGGCAAGCCCCGAAAGAAGAAATTGACAATGTGATCAAAATCATTTCGGCTGGTCGTGCACCAGGGCCTGACGATTTCAATGGACTCTTTCTTAAAGTATGTTGGGATGTAATTAAAGAGGATTATTACATTCTATGTGAGGACTTCTGGAAGGGGACAATCAATTTGCAATGTTTGAACACGTCTTTAATCACACTTATACCGAAGAAGCTGACACCTGAGTCGCTCAATGATTATAGACCAATATCTTTGCTAAACTGTGTGCTCAAAGTTATAACAAAGATTATATCTGAAAGGCTTCAGTGTTGGATTCTAAAGGCAGTTCATCGAAACCGGTATGGATTCATTAAAACTAGGACAATTCAAGATTGTCTCGGTTGGGCCTTCAAGTATTTACATCAATGCAAACAATCAGACAAGGAAATTGTAATTCTAAAACTAGATTTTGAGAAGGCTGTCGGTGTCAAAACCGGCGAATCTCGGGTAGGGGGTCCCGAACTGTGCGTCTAGGCGGATGGTAACAGGAGACGAGGGACACGATGTTTTTACCCAGGTTCGGGCCCTCTCGATGGAGGTAAAACCCTACGTCCTGCTTGATTAATATTGATGATATGGGTAGTACAAGAGTAGATCTACCACGAGATCAAGGAGGCTAAACCCTAGAAGCTAGCCTATGGTATGATTGTATGTTGAGTACGTTGTCCTATGGACTAAAGCCCTCCGGTTTATATAGATACCGGAGAGGGCTAGGGTTACACAGAGTCGGTTACAATAGTAGGAGATCTACGTATCCGTATCGCCAAGCTTGCCTTCCACGCCAAGTAAAGTACCTTCCGGACACGAGCCGGTGTCTTCAATCTTGTATCTTCGTAGTCTTGGAGTCCGGCGGACGTTGATAGTCCGGCTGTCCAAACACCCCCTAGTCCAGGACTCCCTCAGTAGCCCCTGAACCAGTCTTCAATGACGATAAGTCCGGCATGCATAATGTTCGGCATTGCAAGGCGGGTTCCTCCCTTGAATAATCCAGAGAAGATAATGAACACCAGGATAGTGTCCGGCTCTGCAAAATAAATTCCACATTCCACCGTAGAGAGAACAAAATGTACACTTAGTTCAATCTGCTGACGTATTATGCGGCGTGACATCACACCGCCACCAGGCCTTTGTTTGAATTACTATACCACCTCAGCATGTTTAGCGAAGCGGTTTCCTTGGCACGTCTTGTCAAAGCAGAGATCGTGTTCCGCTTATTCCAGGATTCTCATCAATACGTGCGTGGGTAACCCAACCGCTCCCGTCGCCACACCTCCTCTATCGAAGGGGAATCCCAAATGGTCATGGAGACGACTCTTGGTATTTTTTCCCCTTTATAAGAGGACCAAGGCTCGCCATTGTTCTTCAATCTCGCATCAAATCTCTTCCCCGCTCCCGGCTCCAACACCCAGAGCCTCAGGTTCGAGCGCTTCGGATCCTTAATCATGTCCGGCTCCGACCTCCAGGGCCGGTGGATGCCCTCCTCCGTCACGGAGGAAGACATATTGAAGCTGTGTGAGGCCAAGTACCTGGCCTACGAGGTTTCGCACAGGTTGCCTGCCCCAGGGCAGGCTGTGCCAGCCCCCGAGCCCGGTGAATACGTCGTTCTCGTATCCCACCTCCATTGGGGTTTAGGCTTCCCGACGGATCCCTTCGTGAGAGGGCTCCTGTTCTACTACGGGCTGGATTTTCACGACTTGGCTCCGGAGTCCATCCTCCATATCTCTGCATTCATTATTATCTGCGAAGCCTTCCTCCGCGTCATTCCCCACTTCGGCTTATGGCTGAAGACCTTCAAGGTGGAGCCGAAGATGATCAGGGGGCGTCAAGCGGAGTGCGGCGGGGCGACCATAAGCAAAAAGGTCGATGCCCCGTGGCTCGAGGGTTCCTTCCAAGAGGAACTCGGATTGTGGCAGCAGGAGTGGTTCTATATCACCGCTCCAAGGGGCAGCAAGCAAAAACCGCCGCCTTTATTCCGCCCGGGACCTCCACGCCAACTGATGTCGTGGGTCAACCAAGGGCTCAATTGGGGGCCGTCCGAAGACGTGCCTTCACTGCAGGGCCGGATTCGAGATCTCCAAGCGAGGGAGATCGACCTGATCAAGGTGATGCAGGTCATGCTAATCAGGCATCTTCTGCCCTGCAAACGCCGTCCTCTCCGTCTTTGGGAATTCAACCCGGAGGGACCTCGGATTCTCCAACACTTCATGGGTGCGACACCCGTGGAGATGTACAAGTTGTTCTTCGGACCGCGGGTAGCATGTCCGGATTTAGCCGAGGATGCAGGTCTAAGCCGCGATCGCCCGGATACTCAGGTAAGTAGCTCAGAGTCCGGACATTCTGTTTATGTGCCTTTCTAGAGTTCGCCTTCTGATCCTTTGTTCTTTACAGGAATGGGTGGCGCGATCAAGGCTGATAAGGTGTCCGGCCCCCCTCCCAGAGACCGCACAGGAGCCCGTGCTGGTCAGAATGTTGGAGGTTGCGCCCACGGAAGGGGGCGACGGGAAAAATAGAGGAGCTAATACTTCGCCCAAAGGGGCGACTGAAGGAGGAAGCAAGAACCCCTCCCATCAGGGGGAGAAGAGGACCGCCTCCGAAGATCCGGAGGCCAAAGCCCCTAAGCACGGGAAGAGATCTTCCCCGGGGGGTCCGGTGCCCGGAAAGAATCCGGACGTACCATCATCATTAAAGGATTGGCTCTCCAGCGAGCCATGAGTATGAAAGAGAGAGAGTTAATTAGTAAGGAAATACCTTCATTTGTGCTTCTGTAGATAACCAAAATATTTATATTGCAGTTCGGATCTGCAGCCTTCTCAGATGAGTTCATCTTCGGGGGACCTTCTTCTGGAGATGATGGAGAGCAATACGCCTCCATCCGCAGCGCCGCCAGATGAGGCAGGCGAACCCGAAGTGTCATCACGGAGGGTATCCCCGAGTACGGAGGGGCCAGAGAGTTTGGCGCCTACTAGTGTCCGGCCGGGAGAACTGAAGAATTTGCTCGAGAGGGCGTCTATTTCAGAAGATCACCGTGCATTAATGCGTATGGTGGTTGGAAGGATTTCGTCCGCTGAGAGCGGATTGCGTAATGCCGCCATGAGTTTGCTGGCAGGATTTGAGGTATGCGAGAATAACGCACCCCTTCGTCTTTTAACAGTTTTGCATATAAAAAATGCGCCCTGTATAGATAGTAGCCCCTGAGACTCGGTAGGTTGTCGGAAACGACAGCGTACCGAGGATCGAAATCTGAAGAAATAAATTCCGTCGTTCCTATGCAGGTGGCGGATAGTCCGGGGGCTAGCCAGACTAGTGAGTTTGCCGAGTTAAATCGGAAATTGGATTTGGCAGATGCGAACATCGCACTTGTCAACAGGCGCCTTGACGAGTCGCAAGGTAAAAGAGTTCTCTGCAGTTGCTTTATTAGGGGGGTCAAAGCCCTCCTCTGATAAATTATATGATGTTTATACAGACGGTGCTGCTGCTGTGGAGGACCTTCGGGCCGAACTTGCTCGAGCTATGGAGCAAGCCCGAAGGAGTGAAGCGGCTGCCTCGAGGGCGGCTGAGGAGTTGAAAGCCGAAAAGGCTGCGCACTGCCTAAGCAGGGCCGAGGTGGCCGAATTGGCCATGAAAGTAAAGGATGCTGCCGACCGCAATGAGGCTCTTGAAAAGGAGCGCTTATCGGAGCGGGAAGACCTGAAGAAGGCCACCACCGAAGCCAAGGATGCCCGCTCTGCAATGCGGGCTATGAAGGAGGAGCTGCGCCAGGCCGGAGAGATCGTGGCTGGCAAGCCTTTTCTGCTGCGTCGCCGATTTATGGATGGAAAGTATGCTCAATTTGAGCGGCTGTGGAGTCCGGAGGATCCGTATATGGACTTAGCTGCAAGTGCGGCCGATGCCGTTAAGCACTTCCGGAGCCAGAAGGATCACAGGACGGAAGAGCTATATTGGTCTCAATTCCACAGTCCGGATCACCCACTTCCATTGACAGACCGGTTGGCCGAATGGGCCGAGCTAAATAGATTGTCCGGACTTGCCATGACTGACATCGTGGCCCATGTCTGGCCAGAGAGGTCCAAGGCGACGAGCTACTTTGGTTTATTACAGCAGTTCCTTGGAGCGGTGCCGCATATAAAGGAGATGAAGCGGTCGGCCTGTATAGAGGGCGCGCGGATGGCTCTTGCCCGTGTAAAGGCGTATTGTCCAGAGATGGACGCCACCGCTGTTGCTGCCCAGGGTTCGGATGAAAACCGGCTCCCTGCCGAGCACTATTTCGGGGAAGTTATGCGTGGCGCTCATGTAATAGAGTCGCAGTGCTCGAAGAATGTAACGTTCAAATGAACGCATTAGCTTATAAATCGATGATTATGTTATAACTGCTTTTTATACTTGTGCGTCCAAGTAGTAAAACTTCTCCTTTTCGGCCGTTTACGTATACTTGTGTATAACCTGAAAGATGCAGTCTTCGGCTTCAGCCCCCACGCACAAGGTGCTGGGGTGTTCACAAAAATAGCGCGTTTTCACACTTAATCCGATGTCTCGGTCCTATTATAAGGAGGTGGTAGCGTAGCAAACGAGGCAATCCGGACTATAATGCTTTATCACTTTCACTTAGCCAGTGGAGCTCGAGGGTGGGGCTACGATATAGCCCCTGGTGGCATCGCCCTTCTTCGAAGTCGGAGTGCGTGTGCCTGACCGGGAAACAGCCCTTTGTCAAAGCGGGGAATTCTAAACATTCCGATAGTCGATCGAGGGCTGACCAGTCTCTCGCTGCATCATGACAGTCAGTTTTCGGCTTTCTCTACTGAGGTGCTCGCCCAGCCGAACTGGGGCACAATCGCAGTAGTTCTCCTGGTGCCACGTTAGCCGATGATACGGAACGTAAGGCAGCAAAACACAGGAGCCGGGCAAACCCAACATTTGACCAAAGACATGATTCGGAGCTGATGCATATAATGCCTAACTCGAGACGCCGAACACTCCCTAAGGTGTTCGGTCTTTATAATAATGGGCCGAACGATGCCCTAAGCCCCTAGTGTCCAGGTACGGACATGGTCTTCTTACGCGGCCGATGCCAAAGCGTCAGGCTCCGCTTTGGCTATAGGAAGAAACCAAGGGAGAATAACAACGAAAGACAGTGAAAAAGGTCTACGCAGGGTCTTAATCTGAAAAGAATCCTCACAACGGGTCCCTACTGCACGTCTGCGCCCGTGTCTCCGTTGCGCCGTTATCCTGGACGGGTATGCACGTTGTTCATCTGTAAAAAGAGAGGAACGTTAGTTTTAGAAACAAATTGTGCGAAAAATATTAGAAATATAAATAATTAAAGCGGGGTTTGTATAAACCCGCGGTAATTTGTGTGCGCAGCCCCCTGTAAGGGGGTATGCGGCTAGGGAGCCCCTAGCCCACTGACGCCGGATTCGTCTATCCAAGTCCGGGGTCTTTAAGTGACCCTTGCACTAAAATTACGCCACGCGGTCCGGGCATCTTGAGTGTAAGAGATGCATAATGCGGTATGGCGTTGAAGCGGATAAAAGCCTGTCGTCCCAAGAGTGCTTGATATTCACTTTCAAACGGGACGATATGAAAAATTAGTTTTTCGCGTCGAGAATTGTTCGGCGATCCGAACACGACTTCTAGTAATATGGAGCCTGTGCACTTGGGGTAATGGCCTGGTGTCACTCCTTTGAAGGAAGTGCGGCTATGTCGAATTTTTGGTAGGGTCTATCCCCATCCTTTGGATTGTGTTTGAATATAGCAGGTTTAAGTCACTGCCTCCGTCCATTAGGACGTTAGTAAATTGCAATCCATCTGTTATGGGATTCAATATCAGGGGAATCCATCCCGCATTTCGAATGCTTCTGGAGTAGTCCAGGTGGTCGAAACTGATTGGTTATGATATCCAATCTCTACGGTCTGCCGGGTTGGACCGTGCGAAGCTCTTTTTAGAAAGTGCCGCACTATTTTTCCGTATTATCACATGAAGTGAGTTTACTATTTTGACCCCTTGTGGGAAGGTCTTTTGTTTTCCGGTGCTCTGCTGGTGGGGTTTATCTTCTTCGCTTGACGCGTCGAGCCCCTTGTGTTCGGCATTTAGTCGGCCGGACTGTTTAAAAACCCAACAATCCCTGTGGGTGTGATTTGCAGGCCTTCCGGGGGTACTGTGGATTTGACATATCCGACCCAAAATTTTGTTTAAGTTGGACAATTCGTCACTGTCATCCTTAAGAGGCTGTGTTTTATTATTGGGCCGCGAGCTTTTGAATCCGGCGTTGACTGCCGTGCTCTTTGGGCTTTTCTCTTTATTCCGGCGCTGCTCTTTTCTGCGCCGCGATTTTCCGTTTCCATCTCTTATCTCTGATGTACTTGGGTCGCTGGTGCTGCATCGTGCTAACCAGCTATCCTCGCCCGCACAAAAGCGGGTCATGAGGCTAGTCAGTGCGGACATTGTCCTCGGTTTCTCTTGACCGAGGTGCCTGGCGAGCCATTTGTCTCGGACATTGTGCTTGAAAGCTGCTAAGGCTTCGGCGTCCGGACAGTCGACTATTTGGTTCTTTTTTGTGAGGAACCTGTTCCAGAATTTCCACGCTGACTCTCCGGGCTGTTGAGTTATATGAATTAGGTCATCTGCATCCGGAGGGTGGACATAAGTCCCTTGAAAATTTGCTCTAAACGCATCCTCGAGCTCTTCCCAACTTCCAACAGTATTTTCTGGGAGGCTTTTAAGCCAATGACGGGCTGGCCCTTTGAGCTTGAGGGGTAGGTATTTTATGGCGTGGAGATCATCTCCTCTGGCCATATGTATATGTAGTATATAATCTTCTATCCAGACTCCAGGTTCTGTTGTTCCATCGTAGGCTTCTATGTTTATGGGTTTAAATCCTACTGGGAATTCATAGTCCAGCACCTCATCAGTGAAACATAGTGGGTGTGCGGCGCCCCTGTATTTGTGTGTGCCGCTATCATCGGACACTTGACGTGTTGTCTTGCTTCCTGGGGCCTTCTCCTTTGGCCCGTAGATGGATCTGGCTGGGCCATCTATCCTTCCAGGTTTGTTGGTTGGTTTATGTGGGGCGCCGCTGTCAGAATTTGGCCTATCATCTGGCCGTCTATCCAGCCAGGCTGCCTCTTTATTTTTGGACGGTGGGGGCTCTATGGCCTCCTCGTCGAATTCTGGTAGCAGCTCGTGCTTCGGGTAGCTCTTTGATTGGTGGCCATTGCCGTACTTATCTGCGGTTTTGAGCATTTTGCTCCATCTCATTCTGAGTGTATCTTCCGCTGTTTTGAGCCTCCGTTTTTCCTTCTTCAGGCTTTTTGCTGTGGCGATAAGCCTGCGCTTGAAGCGCTCTTGTTCGATGGGATCCTTGGGTACGACGAATTCGTCATCGTTGAGGCTTACTTCGTCTTCGGAGGGAGGTATATAATTATGATCCTCAACCTCTTCATCTGTCGCCCCCTCATGAGGGCTTGCTTCTGCGTCCTCCTGCGCTGAATCTTGCTGGAGGGGATTGTCTTCGGCATTCTCTGGAGTATTATTGTCTCCTATGCCGGAATTTCCATTCTTGCTGTGGCGAGATTTAGAGCGGCGCCGCTGACGCCAGCGCTTGGGCTGTTTCTTTAAGGAATCTGCCTCCGCTGTTCCTTTGGTATCCACCATGTATACGTCATATGATGAGGTGGCCTTCCAGTGCCCTGTGGGTGCTGGTTCCTGTTCGTCTCCGGCATCGTCGTCCATAGCGTCGATGTCTTCGGAGTCGTAGTCTAGCATGTCGGTTAGATCGTCGACAGTGGCTACAAAGTGGGTGGTGGGTGGGCTCTGAATTTCTTCGTCGTCCGCATCCCAACCATCCTGGCCATAATCCGGCCAGGACTCTCCTGATAATGAGAGATGCTGTAGTGAATTTAAGATATCGCCGAAAGGCGAGCATTGAAAGATGTCCGCGGTGGTGAATTCCATAACCGGCGCCCAATCTGGATCGATTGGTAGGGGCGCGGGAGGTTCGGAGTCCGGCGAGGAGTCCGGCACCTCAGAATCACGAGTTTTGCAGGGGACAAGATTAGTGTTCGGCTCCATCGCCGTGGATGTTGAAGCCCCCGGGGCGGCGTCTAACCACCGGCCCTCGATCTGGGCGATCGGCTCCGGGCTAATGGCCGGAGCGGATTCGTGCGCGGCCACCAAAGCACTGTTCGGCGGCAGAGCTAGATCATGCCCATCGTTATAGTGCGGCGCGCTTGGCTGTGGCTCGAGTCCGTCGAGGATCAAGTCTCCTTGGATATCGGCCGTGAAGTTTAAGCATCCAAATCTGACCTGACGGCAGGGGCGTAGCTTTCGATCTGCTCCAGATGGCCAAGTGAATTGGCCCGCAGTGCGAAGCCGCCGAATGCGAAGATCCGTCCGGGGAGGAAAGTCTCACCCTGGACAGCGTTGCAGGTTGAAGATGCCATCAAGCCTATCGGTGACGACACAGAGGAACTCTCAATGAAAGCACCAATGTCGGTGTCAAAACCGGCGGATCTCGGGTAGGGGGTCCCGAACTGTGCGTCTAGGCGGATGGTAACAGGAGATGAGGGACATGATGTTTTTACCCAGGTTCGGGCCCTCTTGATGGAGGTAAAACCCTACGTCCTGCTTGATTAATATTGATGATATGGGTAGTACAAGAGTAGATCTACCACGAGATCAAGGAGGCTAAACCCTAGAAGCTAGCCTATGGTATGATTGTATGTTGAGTACGTTGTCCTATGGACTAAAGCCCTCCGGTTTATATAGATACCGGAGAGGGCTAGGGTTACACAGAGTCGGTTACAATAGTAGGAGATCTACGTATCCGTATCGCCAAGCTTGCCTTCCACGCCAAGTAAAGTACCTTCCGGACACAAGCCGGAGTCTTCAATCTTGTATCTTCGTAGTCTTGGAGTCCGGCGGACGTTGATAGTCCGACTGTACGAACACCCCCTAGTCCAGGACTCCCTCAAAGGCCTTGGACACGATGGAACATTCATTCATTTTGAAAATGCTTGAGTGCAAGGGTTTTGATGAAAGGTGGTGTATGTGGATTAAGATGTTGCTGCAGTCAGGATCTTCATCAATCCTACTAAACGGTATATACCTAGCACAGAATTCCAGTGTAAGCGAGGTGTGAGATAGGGTGACCCAATTTCCCCCTTGCTATTTGTGCTTGCGGCAGATTTACTGCAGTCTTTAGTCAATAAAGCTTGGCTGGATGGTTTGATCTCACTTCCAATTAATCAACCTGGTTCTGAAGACTACCCAGTGATACAATATGCTGACGATACTTTAATCATACTTCCAGCAAATCAACAAGAGCTGCAGACAATCAAGGAGATTCTTGACTCTTATGCCTGGGTAACTGGTTTGAAAATTAATTACGCCAAGTCTCAATTAATGCCAATCAATGTAAATGCTCAAAAAACTCTGGATCTGGCCAATGCTCTTGGGTGTCAAGTTGGGGAGATGCCGTCTACCTATCTAGGTTTGCCTCTTGGTACAACAAGACCCACTGTTAGAGAGTTAATGCCTTTGGTTGACAGAATTGAGAGAAGGTTGACAGGAACAACAATCTGGTTATCCTACGGAGAATGAGTTCAGCTGATTAACTTCGCGCTATCATCACTGCTATCTTTTGCTATGTGTGTTCTAAAACTTCCACTCAAGTTGATTGATATCTTTGATAGAGCAAGAAGACACTGTTTATGGAGGAAAGAAGTGACAGAGATGCTAAAACCCACTCCTTGGCTGCTTGGGAGATTGTTTGTCGCCCAAAGAAAAAAGGGGGTCTTGGAATATTAAATCTACAAATCCAAAACAATGCTCTTCTGCTCAAGTACCTGCATAAACTTATACACAAACATGATGTCCCCTGGGTAATGCTAGTTTGGAATGCCCATTATGATGATACACCTCCCCATGCAAAACCACCTTGTGGTTCTTTTTGGTGGCATGATGTATTCTCTCTGATGGATATTTACCGTGAGATCACCTCCTGTATACCTGCCGCGGGGGACACGGTTTTGCTTTGGAAAGATGTTTGGATCAACAAAAGACCTATGATGGACTCCCATGAGCATCTTTTTCATTTGCTAATAACGAAGACATCTCATTGGCATAGTACTACTACAACAATGATCACGTGGACAACTTCATGCTTCCTTTGTCAATGGAAGCCAGAACAGAACTGGATAATTTACAAGAGATCATGGAAGTAATCAACTTGGAAGCTATGGGGACCGATGAATGGATCCTTTGCTGGGGTGACACTGATTTTAAGCCGAAGAAGTTCTACAATTTCATGTTCAGAAATGTATTGGCTCCCCAATGCATCACATCAATCTGGAAAACAAAATGTATCATAAGACACAAAGTGTTTTCATGGTTGATGTTGCATGACAGGGTCAACACAAGGGATTTATTGCTGAGACGACACTTTAATACTGGAGAAAATCACAATTGCCCAATGTGCAATTTGGAGGTTCTAGAAACAAATGCTCATCTATTTTATGAGTGTCCTTTTGCTGCAAAGTGTTGGGAGGTTGTGGGAATAGATTGGGATATTCATCCTGACATACAACTCAAGCATGAGAGATCTAGGGTAAGAGGGCAGGGACCTTTGTTCAAAGAGATAACCATATTGACCTCCTGGAATATTTGGAAGCAACGCAACATGATTTTTTTTGATGGAGAGGAGGCCACGCATACTGAGTGGCTGAGGAAACTCAAGGAAGATTTTGTGATCTTGGGTTACAGGATCAACCCTGAAAATTTAACCTTTTTAGAAGGCTTTAGCAACTCTTTATCTTTGTAATCTCTTGTTTTACATAGGCTAGTCTAGCACCTTATGTGTTCATTTTAAAGCCGTGTAAAACAACCCCTTCTCTTTAATGTTAACCATTGGTTAACATTTTAAATTAATAAAGAAAAACAACAGTAGGAGGCTCTCCTGCTGTTTTCACTGGTCAAAGAAAATGGCAAGCCCCGATGCAACAGACACAAGTGCCGAAACAACGGTGACAACACCGAAGACACGACGGTCAATGACGGATTCAGTGGCTCTAAAGCCGGTCAGCGGAAGAAGCCGTATAAAAGAAACAATCCGGGTCCGTCCAGTTTGGACCGCATACTCGAATGTCCATGTCAAATCCACGGCACCCCTAATAAACCAGCCAATCATACCAACAGAGAGTGTTGGGTTTTTAAACAGGCTGGCAAGTTAAATGCCGAGAACAAGGAAAAGGGGTCACAAAGTGAAGACGAGGACGAGGAACCTCGGCCACCGAACACAGGGGGACAGAAGAAGTCCCCCCCCCCCAAGTTAAAATGGTGAAAATGATATATGCTACCCATATCCCCAAGAGGGAGCGCAAGCGCGCGCTTAGGGACGTCTACGCGATAGAGCCAGTCGCCCCAAAGTTCAACCCATGGTCATCCTGCCCGATCACCTTTGATCGCAGGGACCATCCGACCAGTATCCGTCATGGCGGTTCAGCCGCAGTGGTCCTTGACCCAATCATTGATGGGTTCCATCTGACGCGAGTCCTTATGGACGAGGGCAACATCCTGAACCTGCTCTATCAGGATACAGTGCGTAAAATGGGTATCGATCCCTCAAGGATCAAGCCCACAAAAACCACCTTTAAAGGTGTCATACCAGGTGTAGAGGCCCGCTGCACAGGCTCAATCACACTGGAAGTGGTCTTCGGATCCCCGGACAATTTCTGAAGCAAAGAGTTGATCTTCGACATCTTCCCTTTCTACAGCGTCTATCATGCACTACTCGGATGAACGACATTCGCTCGATTCAACACGGTGCCACACTACGCTTATCTCAAGCTCAAGATACCCAGACCATGCAGTGTCATTACAGTCAATAGAAACACGAAACGCTCCCTCCGTACCGAGGAGCACACCGCTGCCCTCGTAGCAGAAGTACGGAGCGGCCTTTTTAGGCAGAACCTTAATTCGGCGGCCAGGCTCTCGGACACTGTCAAACGAGTCCGAACTACCCTGCAGCAGGACAGTCCAGCTCGTCAAGAGCTTGACTAGCAATTTAGCCTCCGTCCTAGTCCCGACCAAGCGGCAACATTCGTACAACGCATACATAATTACCCACTCAAAATACCATGGGAATGGACGGAGGCAAAGCAAGATCGTGGTCCATAATGCGGCTCAACCGCTCCTGGACTCGCATACCTTCACTTTTTCTTTTTCATTTCAGGTTTCTCTCTTCCCGAGGCCTTTCCTGATGACCTGATTGACGGACCTATAGAGGGAAGAATACACCAAGACGGCAAGGAGCTCTGGCGTATAAGGGAAATTTCAGGTGGTCTCTTCAAACGATCGTTGTACCTGTTTTTGAGGACCCGCACGCAGCTCTCTCTTGGCAGCCACATGCTAAATAGCCCTGTTGCTTTTCAGATTATTTGTATAAATACGCTTTGACGTATTAATAAACTATAATGAAAAATAGTTGCGGCCCAATTTCTGCGGCATTAGCCTATATTTTCCCTTTTTTATGATATTCTTATCAATTGCACCCGTACACTATGGTACGCCTTAATTCTCCAGGGGCTTCCTTACGCCCCAATACGGCAACAAAGTCCGAACACTTTTTCATAGTACAGTTCGGCACCCCGAACTTATAGAATTATATGCATTGGCTTTGAATCATGTCTTTGGTCAATAGTTGGGTTGCCCAGCTCCTGTGTTTACTACCTTACGTTCTGCTATACCGGCTAGGGTAGTAAAGGGAGAACTACTGCGATTGTGTCCCGGTTCATCTGGATGAGCACCTCAGTAGAGAATGCCGAAAACTGACTGTCATGATGAGGCAAGAGCCGGTCAGCTGTTCGAGAGGTTTCAAATCTTTAGCAATTTTTTTCGCATTATGCGAAGAATCGGTTTTTATCTGATCAGGTGTTTACAGCATCCCAAGATCGGACTTCAGAACACTAGGGGCTGCGCCAAATTTTTGTTGTCAAACTCCTATGGCTAAGTGAGGGTGATAAAGCCACATAGTCCGATTGCCTTGTTCGTTGCGCTAAACACCTCCTTTAAGGACCAAACTCTGGAGTAATGAGTGTTTAGATTTATCCTGAACACCCCCGTACTATCTACGTGGGGGCAGAAGCCGACGACTGGCCAACTCCCAGATTTCACAATACGGCCTCACAGGAGGTAAAATTTTCAATAACAAGCATTATATTACATAACGATCTTGTTTCATAATACATGACAGGATAACGTGAATGCGTTCACGGAAATATAACATCCTTTGCACACTACTCCGCTACAATGCGGGACCCCTCCATGACATTATCAAAATACAGTTCGGGCGTGCGGTGCTCCTTGCCCATGGGCGGCCCCTCGGTCGCAACCTTCATAGCGTCCATATTCCCCCATTGCATCTTGACTCGGGCAAAGGCCATGCACACGCCTTCAATACAGACCGACCGCTTGATGGCATCCAACCGAGGGCAGGCGTTAACCAGCCGCTTCACGAGACCGAAGTAGTTGCTGGGGATGGCTTCGGCAGGCCATAGTTGGATTATTAAATCCTTCATGGCTAGTTTGGCCGCCTTGTGTAGTTCGACCAGCTGTTTTAGCTGATCGCTCAACGGCACCATATATTCTGGTGCAAGGTATTGCGACCAAAATAGCTTCTCTGTAGAGCTCACCTCTTCGGCTCGAAAGAACTCTGCAGCGTCTGAAATGCTGCGCGGCAGATCCGCAAATGCCCCTGGAGAACTCCAAATCTGGGTCAGTAATAGGAACCTTTTCTTCAAATATTTGCTTTTCATAATAAAGGCCTTACCCGCCGCAATTTTCTTGGCCTCTTGGATTTCTTGGAGGGCGCCTTGGGCTTCAACCCGGGCATCGTGTGTGTTCTGGAGGGCCTTGTCCAGTTCGGACTTTTGATCCGCAGTGGGTGCTCCAAGGACTCGCACTTCTTGACGGTGTCCTGGAGCTCCTGCTGGACCTCACTGACCCTAGCCTCATGCTTCTCACAGGCGGCCTTCTCCTTGACCGCTTTCTCCTTGGCCTCAGCCAGCGCCTTCTTGAGGGTTTCCACCTCGGTCGCCGCTCCTAAAACATAAAATGGCAGTTCAGCCACTACAATTTATTCATCCTTCCTGACTGTATACAAGCTTATTGCATACCTCGGCTATCCTCCAGCTACTTTTTAACGCGGCCGAGCTCCTCCTCGATCCGCTCCAGACTTTGCTTCAGTCCGGAGACCTCAGCAGTACGAGAGGTTGTAGCCAGCAGCGACACCTGCTTATTCACATAAACATTTTAAGTTAGTCTCCTGTGAAAATTATTTGATCCTTTGTCCAGCTTTTCTTTCCGAACACCGGACAGAGTCTCACGGGCTACTGTTTATACTATGACATTCTCTTACCTCAAAGCCTTTTAGAAGGCTTGTGCAGGATTCGGTCAGTCTGCTCTTTGCAGACTGAATCATCTCGGTCACCGTTCCCATAAGGGTACGGTGTTCTTCAACAATGGAAGTGCCTTGCAGCGCTTCCAGCAAATTATCCGGTGCCTCTGGATAGACAGAGGCCACCGGAGGAATAGGCGCACCGCCCTCTTTTGAAAGAGACAGCTGGCCTAATTTCGGAGTCGTATATGTCTCCGCAACTGTATTCAGTTGGGGGCCGAAGTGGATATGGCCCCCATCGTCAGTATCCATGAGGGTTTGCTCCCCCATGTGTCCGGCAGCCAAGGCCTCACCCTCCGGCGCCTCCCTGACGGCCTCCTGAATCTCCCCCGGGCCTGGTATCCTTCGGGACGATGCCTCGGCGCCATCCAGGTCCCAGGGAGAGGAGACCGCTGGAAGGGTCCTGCTGTCCATTGCCGCCGGGTCTAGCGAATCCTCTAAGGATAAGGACCTCTCAAGGTTGGACCAAACCAGACTGCAAATGCATTATTCAGCACATTAAAACAATGAAGTAAAGAGGCTGGATATATGAGTGTGTCCGGACACTTACGATTTGGCCAGGGGCTTGTCCCTGGGCTCCCACTCCCAGCTGCTGTCCGGAAGGGAGGTTTTCCCCTTCTTGGACGCCTCGGCTTCCAGACGCGTGGAGGCCGTCCTCTTTCTCCCCCGACAGGGGGAATGGCTTTCTTCTTCCTCCTCCTCTTCCTCGTCGTCCTCGGCGGCGGAGGAATGAGCCTCAGCTTCTTCGGACGTCACGTCCGAATTGCCTTTGCGATGGAGACCACCTCTGGTCCCCTTGGCCTTCTTCTTGGCCTTCTTCTCCGGCACCTGATAAGGCGCCAAAACCAGCATCTTCATTAGAAGCGGGATTTCTAGGTTTTCGGGCAGCGAGCCGGACAGTTAATCCGCTCCGCGTTCTCTGTCCAGGCCTGAAAAAATTAATAGGGAGGCTTAGATGCCTTCCTCGAGTATACGAGTAAAGGGTATACCTTGAAAACTTGAAAGAACTTACCGGACTAGCAGGGTGGGTCAGGTCGTGCCCGCAATCCTCGGTCGTGGGTGGTGGCGCCTCGCTGGCCTTGAAGAACACCTTCCAGATGTCTTCGTGCATGGTGTTGAAGAGCTCTAGTAGGGTTTGGTGCTTGGCTGGTTCGAACTCTCACAGATGGCAAGTCCAGTGTTTGCATGGAAGGAACAACGAACAAGCATCACCTGGATCATATTGACGAGCTTGATTTTCTTGGTTATCATGTTCTGAACGCGCGTCTGGAGCACTGTCAGCTCGTCCGAAGAAGACCAGGTCAGGCCTTTCTCTTGCCAGGATATAAGCCGCATCGGGACTCCGGACTGAAATGTGGGAGCCGCGACCCAGTTGGTGCCGTGCGGCTCGGTGACATAGAACCACTTCGACTGCCACCCTTTGACGGTCTCCACAAAGGAGCCTTCGGGCCACGTGACATTGGGAATCCTGCCCACCATGGCGCCTCCGCACTCTGCTTGTTGGCCGCTCACCACCTTCGGCTTCACATTGAAGGTCTTCAGCCATAGGCCAAAGTGAGGTGGGATGTGGAGGAAGGCCTCGCACACGACAATAAAAGCCGAGATGTTGAGGATGGAGTTGGGGGCCAGGTCGTGGAAGTCCACCCCGTAGTAGAACATAAGTCTGCGAACGAATGGGTGGAGAGGGAATCCCAGCCCGTGGACGAAGTGGGAGATGAACACCACCCTCTGGCTCGGGGGTGGGTACGATCTACCCCTTGGTCGGAAGCCGATGGGCGATCTCCGGGGCCAAGTACCCGGCCTCCCTGAGCTTCGTGATGTCCTTCTCGTTGATGGAGGAGGCCATCCACTTGCCTCCAGCTCCGGATCCGGACATGGTTGGAGTGCTTTTTTGGGTGGAAAAGATGAGAGCTTGGGCGCTGGAGCTCAAGAATGGATGGGCAGAGGGAGGAGAAGGGGTGGGTGAAAAGGGGTGAATCCTTATCTCTTTATAAAGGCAATGAATATCAAGCGCCTACCCACTCGCCTTAAAACTCGCCCATTCCCCAAGGGCCGTGCAGATGTCACAGTTAGGTTACCCATGCCCGTGTTAATGAGAATCCTGCAATAAGGGGACACGATCTTTGCTTTGACAAGACATGCCAATGAAACCGCACCTCGAAATATGGAGCGACAGGCTAAAAATGGTTCGAATAATGACCGGACAGTGACATGATGTCACGATACAAAAATTTGTTAGCGGATTGGACTTGTGAAATAATATACTCTCTACGGTTGTGCGTGGTACTTGTTTTGCAGAGACGGACACATTTTCTATGTTCGAAGACTATGTTTGAGTATTCGGAGAAGGAACTCGCCTTGCAATGCCGAAGACAACCTGCGCACCGGACACCTCGTCATTGAAGCCTGGTTCAGGGGCTACTGAGGGAGTCCTGGATTAAGGGGTCCTCGGATAGCCGGACTATATACATGGGCCGGACTGTTAGGCTATGAAGATACAAGATAGAAGACTTCTTCCCGTGTCTGGATGGGACTCTCCTTGGCGTGGAAGGCAAGCTTGGAGATTTGGATATGTAGATTCCTTTCTCTATAACCGACTTTGTACAACCCTAGCCCCCTCCGCTGTCTATATAAACCGGAGGGTTTAGTCCATAGGACACAATCATAATCATACAGGCTAGACTTCTAGGGTTTAGCCACATCAATCTCGAGGTAGATCAACTCTTGTAATACTCATATTCATCAAGATCAATCAAGCAGGAAGTAGGGTATTACCTCCATAGAGAGGGCCTGAACCCGGGTAAACATCGTGTCCCCCGTCTCCTGTTACCGTTGTCCTTAGATGCATAGTTCGGGACCCCTACCCGAGATCCGCCGGTTTTGACACCGACAGGAGGCTCCCCCAATATCATCATTGTCAAGGCATGAGATCAACATAATAAGCCTATAACAGTTCCTAGATCTCATGAAATGGTGTGGTGAGCAAATATCGTGAGACACATAATAAACAACATAATAAGCATGATATGACCATTGCATAAGGTTCAATATAAAAGCTAGAGTCTCAAGAGCATAAGCAAGTAGCTCACAACCACACAAGCAGAAAGCAAATAAGAGTATCTCAAGCCAACTGAAAACAACCAACAAAGCAGAGAAACACGAGGCTTGAGATCTCAACACACACTAAGAGCACCAACACCCAATGCGTCTCCCCCTTTGTCATCAAGACAACAAAAGGAGACGAACGGCGACACATAGACCCACTAGAAAAGAGGAGGAGCACTCAAAGCATCATCATCATCATCATCAAAACGCCATCCTGCCATCGGAAAGGACTGAGCTGTGGCCTCACTGTCATTGTCCTCTGACCCTGGGCCGACCTGCTCACCAACTGCAGCCCTCGCTACCTTTTGCTGATGCCTCACGAGCTTCTTGTTGTCGATCTCCTTAATCTGACGGCACTGTATAGACTGGCACATCTTGAACATGTTGCTCAAAGTCTTGAACAGGGACTTCTTCTCCCCTCTGGCGAAAACGGCCTCAGAACCAACAGACTTGGCCTTACCACGAGGGATCCGTGCAGTGGAGGACATGCCAGGAGTGAATGTGGCATGATCCTTGGGCCTTGGGTTGCGCCCCTTCTTGATAGGCATGTATGGAGCAGGAGCAGCTGGGGTCTAGTTGGAGTTGCGCTTCGGAATAGAAATCTTGTACCGAGCAATATGCTTAGCTGGGCAGACAGACTCAATCAATGCCTGGATGAACGGAGCATAGATCAAGGACTTGTTCTCTTGCACACACTGATGGAGCTCATAGAACATGAAGTCCAGAACATCCTCCCTCTTCTTCTGATGCAGGTACACAAAGACATCCAACATGGAACTCCGTATGTTGTGGGAATCACTAGCCTTTGGAGTGAGAGTATACCTCAAGATATGGCACATAGTGTAATAGAGGGGCACAAGGTCTTTGATGGACATGGGGAAAAATGACTTCTCTCGCTTGTAAGCGAATGCAATCTCATCCTTAGTGCGCTGCCCACTTTCACGAACCCTGCCAAACTCATCAGATGTCGCCTCTTCATCAATGATCGGATAAGGAATGATCTCAGAAAACTTTGCCATAGGAGCGGAGCATCGATGCGTCCCGGACATCCATGAGGGTGCGAGCAGAGTCATTGGAGAAAAACAAGGTGGCAAAGAACTGCATCACCAGATCCTCATTGTATGGATAGTTGAATGTGACGAAGGGAATGAGTCCCAACCTCCCAAGAGCTGAATACACACCAGGATACAGATGATCATTGTCACGCAGACTCTTAGTGGTAACCTGCTTGTGCGGAGCAAACTTCTTTGACTTGGTCATGAGAAGCTCATGATATACTCTTTGCTGAAAATCATTCTTGAACCGGGGATCCACTCCCAAATCTATGGCAGTCGCATATGGGTGACTCAGTCTCTTAGCCCAAAGCTCTAGCTTGGTCCACTTGGCAAGGGGAAGGTTCTTGAGATCCCGCTCGCCTAGAATGGCTTGCTCAGGACTAGACTCCTCTTCTTCATCTTTGTACTCATCACCTCCATCAACACGATCCTCCTCCTCCTCTATCTCTGCATCATCTTTGGGGTTGACATAGTGAGCATCATCTTGAGAGTCATACTTTTACTCAGAATCATCGGAGGAATCAACAACAGGCCGCTTGGTGGCAGCATGGCAAACACGGCCCTGGCCTGACCCTGACCCCTTACCAATTCCCTCAGAAGGCTAGTGATGAACAATCGTGAACTCCATAGATCCTCCCTTTGGGCGCTTGCGACAGAGCTCGGCCCTCTTGTCAGCGGAGTCTGAAACACACACAAACACCCAACAACACAATGCAAATAACACAAATGAGTACAAGTGCTTGAGATAGCGGCAAAGGAGAGGACATAAACCAGGCAAAAATTTCCTGTATACCCCGTGCGCATGGGGGGTTAGGCCCCGTGGGCACGGGGGTCCCGTGTGCACCGATACATGACCGTGGGCATGGGGCCCTGTGCGCACGGGGGTCAAATACCCTGTGCACATGGGGGTTCCCCAGCGGCAACCACTTCCAGATCGAGATATGTGAGTAGGTGCGACAGAGGAACCCTAGGAACTATCTACCTAACTTGGTCCTACTGGGAAGGGGGATCCAACCTAATCTAGGAAGAACAAGAAACCATAGAAACTAGGGATGCGTCCATGGAGGAAAGAAAATAACAAGGGAATGGGAGGTACCAGAGGAGGACCCCATCCTGCACGAATTCCATGGAGCAACGAAGCCCGACGGTGCTCGGAGGTGCACCAGCAAGGGGAGGCGACAGCGGCGGCCCTGGAGGCTTCCTAGGGAGTGGAGGGGGGACTGGGTGGGAATGAACCCAAGCCCCCCATGCCCCGCCTCTTCAGGGCCAAGAACAGTAGACCCCGTGCGCATAGGCTAAGTGCACGCCGTGGCCACAGTGGTCCGCGCACATGGTACAGAGCCCGTGGGCACGGGGGCCCCATGCGCACGGTACAAGCCCATGGACACGGGGTACTCAGGAACTTTGACTTGAGGTGCCTTTTGAAGGAATGGCTGAGTGTCAACCCTTACCATGCCTTTGCAAAGCAACTCGGTCTATGTTTCTGAATACGTCACGAGAGAAATCCTATCACTATGAGAAGGGAATATGTGGAGAACTTGTACAAGAAGAGAAAAAGACACAAACCAAGACAAAATAGAGAGAAAAACAGAAGAAAGCCAAAAACAACAACACACACACAAAAATGGATAGAACCCTCAAAGGAGGGCGGTGGCTGAGGCCACCATGTTTGAGTTTGTATTGTATGGCACCGCGAAGATGTGAACCTTGGGCCCAAGACCAATACTCATCTTTGAAGCACAAGTGCCACCTACAAGTGGCTAATGTGAAAGATTTTGTTTGATTTATGCACTTCTAGGATAAGATAACTCATGAGTTGAGCTAGCTCACCCTAGACATGTGCCTACATATAAGCAAGATATTATATGAATGTGTGTGCATGAGCAAGAATTTCAACCCAAGTTGCTTATATCCACGATATTTAGCTCATGCCTTAACTCGTGGAATCTTGCTTATTCAAGTGGCTTGGTGAAGATATCAGTTAGTTGATTCTCGGTGTTGACATGGAGTAATTCAATGTTTCCCTTGGCCACATGATCCCTAATGAAGTGATGACGAATCTCAATGTGCTTGGTCTTACTGTGTTGAACTGGGTTCTTGGCGATCTTGATTGCATTTTCATTGTCGCACCAAAGAGGAACTTTGTCACATTTGACACCATAATCCATCAAAGTTTGCCCCATCCATAATAACTGAGCACAACAACTTCTGGCGGCAATGTACTCGACTTCGACCGTCGAGAGGGATTTACAATTTTGCTTCTTTGAAGACCAATTTACCAACGATCTTCCCAGGAATTGTCATGAACCGGAAGTGGACTTGCGGTCAACCTTGTCTCCAGCCCAATCCGAATCCGAGTATCCCATTGACTCAAAAGATGATCCTTTGGGATACCAAAGGCCCAAGTTTGGGGTATGAACCAAATATCGAATGATTCTTTTCACTGCCGAATATATAGTGGCTCTCCTTTGGAGTGGATTGAAATCTTGCACACATACACACACTCAACATAATATCCGGTCTAGATGCACAATGGTAAAGCAAGGAACCGATCATGGAGCGATATACCTTTTGATCCACTTCTTTACCATTGGGATCAAGAGGAAGTTGGCCATTTGTGGGCATGTGTGTCATCGTTGGCTTGACATCTTGCATTTTGAACCTCTTGAGAATGTCTTGAATATAGAGAGATTGGTTGATGAAGGTTCCTCCTCTCAATTGCTTCACTTGAAAACCAAGGAAGAACTTAAACTCTCCCATCATGCTCATAGCAAATTCCTTAGTCATAAGATTCTCAAACTCAATGTTAAGAGCATGGTTAGTGGACCCAAATATAATATCATCAACATATATTTGGCAAACAAACAACTCTCCTTTTACCCTCTTTGTGAAGAGAGTGGAATCTATTACCCCGATCTGGAACCCTTCGCGCTTAGGAATGCCGTAAGGTGATCGTACCTAGCACGAGGTGCTTGTTTGAGTCCATAGAGTGCCTTATGGAGTTTGTAAATGAGAGAGGGGTGATCGGGGTCTTTCAAACCTGGAGGTTGCTTGACATACACCAACTCCTTAAGAGGACCGTTAAGAAATGCACTCTTCACATCCATTTGATATAATTTAAAATCATGATGAGAGGCATAAGCAAGCAATATGTGAATGGATTCAAGACGGGCAACCGGGGCAAAAGTTTCACCAAAGTCCAAACCTTCAACTTGGGTGAAACCTTGTGCTACTAACCTTGCCTTGTTCCTTATTACTAGTCCATGTTCATCTTGTTTGTTCTTGAAGATCCACTTTGTTCCAATGACATTATGATGCTCTTTGGGTCTCTCCACAAGGGTCCACACTTTGTTGCGGGTGAAGTTCTTGAGTTCTTCATGCATGGCATCTATCCAATCCGGATCGTCAAGTGCATCTTCTACCTTAAGGGGCTCAACACAAGAGACAAACGAGTGATGCTCACAAAAGTTTGCCAAACCTCTACGAGTAGTTACCCCCTTTTTGATGCTTCCATAGATGTTCTCGATGAGATGTTGAAGATGCTTTAGATTGGCAGCCACTTTTTGCTCTTTGATTGCAAGCTCTTCTTCACTTGGTTTTGGACGTTATGAAGAAGCTTGTCCTTGAGATTGTTTTAGCCTCAGAGACACCCTTCTCTTTGCAACCACAAGTTCTTGCTCATTGGAAAGTGATGACGATGAAGACACTTGCGGTTGGGGTTGATCTTGATATTGAGCCTCAATAATTGGTTCTTCACCATTTGAATGAGCTTTCTCTTGATCTTGCTAGGGAATATGAGGGACTTGATCTTGTTCTTGGATAGGTTCATGATCTCCCGTAGCATCTTGTACAAGAGGTGCATGTGATGACTTCCCTTGTGGATACTCCACAAGAGTGTCTCTTACTCCTTCTACTTGGACTTGGGGTGTTTCATGTGGAAGAATGTGGCCTATCCCCATCGTCCTTATAGCTTGTGAAGGAGTCTCATCACCTACAACACTAGGAACAATTTTCTCCACAAGGGAGTCGTTATCTTCATCAAACTCCACATTTACCGTTTCCTCAATGCATCTGGTGGATTTATTGAGAACTCGGTAAGCATGAGAGTTTGATGCATATCCAACAAAATATGCCCTCATAAGTTCTAGGCTCAAACTTAGCTAACCGAGATTTCTTGTTTAGAAAGAAACACTTACAACCAAATACCTGAAAGTATTTGATGTTAGGCTTTCTCCCGATCAGGAGCTCATATGGGGTCTTGTTCTTGAGCTTGCAAAGATGAAGTAGGTTTGAAGCATGACACACGGTGTTGATGGCTTCAGCCCAAAGCTTGTATGGAGACTGGTACTCGTCAAGCATGGTCCTAGCCATCTCAATAAGAGTCCAATTCTTCTTCTCTGCAACACCATTTTGTTGGGGAGTATATGGCGTGGCATATTGATGTTTTATCCCCTCTTCACTCAAGAATTCATCCATCGTGTAGTTCTTGAACTCAGTGCCATTGTCACTTCGAATTGCCTTGATCTCACAATTATGTTGACATTGAGCTACTTTGGCAAAGTTGATGAAGGTTTCTTGAGTTTCATCTTTGATCTTGAGAAAGAACACCCATGTATATCTTGTGAAGTCATCAACAATGACAAGGCAATACCTCCTCTCTCCCAAACTATCATAAGTTGGAGGCCCAAAAGATCCAAATGGATAAGCTCAAGGGGCCTCCAAGGTGGTGATGATAGTCTTCACTTTATGAGATTTTTCATGAAGCTTTCCGGCAATGCAAGCACTACAAGGACGATCTTTGGCAAAATACGCATTGGTTAGTCCAAGGATGTGCTCCCCCTTTAAGAGAGCTTGTAAATTTCTCATGCCAACATGGGCTAGCCGTGGGTGCCATAGCCACCCCACGTCGGCCTTGGCCATTAGGAATGTTGCAAGGTGAGTTTTCTCTTTTGAGAAATCAACCACGTAAAGGTTATCTTCAACATGCCCAACAAAGACCAATTTGAGATTGCTTCTATTAAAGACGGTCACATGGAATTCACTGATATGCGAATCATAACTGGCACGTGCCAATTGAATAGTTGAAAGTAAATTTTAGCGAAGGGATTGGACAAGCCTGACATTTGAAAGAGAGGAATCATTAGAGATTACCACCTTCCCAAACCCAATACCTTGCCCTTGCTACTGTCACCAAAAGATATGTCCGAAGAGGCCTTGATTGATCAATGAACTCCACAAGCATCTCCCTTTCTCCGGTCATATGGTTGGGGCATCCACTATCGACCACCCATTGTTTTCCACCGGAGATATAGTCCTACAAGAATCAAGCTTTGGTTACAGGTACCCATTTTGCAATGGGTCCTGGTGAGTTAGCAACAAGGGTCTTGGGAACCCAAATCCAAGCATAATCATCATAGTTAGTGCCAACAAAATTTGCATATGTATAGCCATCATCTCCTCTCACGAGGACATAAGATGGATTATTCTTGCTAGCAAAATTCTTAGGAATGGCCTTGTCCCTAGTGACCTTGCCACTCCCAACAACCCATTTTTCATTCTCCCTCTCCTTGTGCCCTTCTTGCTCAAACACTACCTTTTGGGGAGGAGAAGGAGTCGGACCGACCTTCTTCTTGTTCTTCTTCTTCTTCTTGTTCTTACCATTCTTGGATGCGGGATCAAACCTAATTCCCTCCTTGGAAACACATTCCTTTTGGTTACTCAAGAGGTCATTAAGGTTTTTATCCCCTTGGATGCATGATACAATCCCTTTCTCAAATTGGGCCTTCAACTTCTTATTCTCCTCTTGGATAGAGGTGCAATCATGAACAAAGTTAGCCGTACAAGAATCATCATTTTAATCCATATGAGGTACAGAAGTGAGAGCCTTAATGGTTGTAGATTTAAGTTGAGAATAAGATTCGATGAGAGCAATGAGGTCACCTTTGACAACCTTGGAACTAGTCACAAGGAACTCATGTTCCTCAACAAGTCTTGTGTGATCAACTAGAAGCTTTTAAACTCTAACATTAAGAGGATCTTTGTTCTCAAGAGGAAGTTGCAAAGCATCTTTGGTTTTAACATAGTCAATTTGATGAGCTGACAAGGCTTCCTCAAGTGATGCTCTCATGACACTCTCTTCATTAGTTCGCGCTCAAGGAGATCGACTCTCTCCTTTTCCTCTATGAGGAGGTTTTCAACGTTCTCAATGAAGTCATCGCGTTCGGCCAGTGACTTAAGGAGATCGCCAAAACAAGCACTAGCTTCACCATGAAGATTTTTCATGAAAGCCATTAAGGATTCCTCATCATTACCCACACCCTCATCACACTAATCCTCCACTATCTCACATGAGACATTGGGAGTGTAGATGGCGGGTTTTTTTGATTTGGACTTTGTTTTTACCTCTTTGGCCATAAGGCATCGATGAGCGAAAGGCTTGTCCTAGTTTGGAGAGTCGAAGAGGCCGGTGGTGGAGGAGAAGGTAGTGTCATGCATTGCAATGGCGTCCGTGCCCACTTGATCATCGTCACCGTCATCTTCATCTCCGAACATGTATTCTTCATGAACAAAAGCCTTGTCATCCTTCCTCTTTGCAAACTTGGTGAACTTCTTCTTGAGCACAAGCTTCTCGGATTTGTCTTCACGTCTCTCATATGGACAATCATGTACAAAGTGTCTTGGGCTATCATAATTGTAGCATTTCCTTCGTCCAAACGATCTTCCTTGAAGATTCTTCCCTTTGTTTGCCATGGCCCTGGAGTACTTTTTGACTAAAAGGGCCAAGTCTTCTACAAAGTCATTTGGCGGGCATGAGGTTTCAACATCTTCCTCACATATCTCTTCACTCACTTCTTCATCCCTTAAGGATTGGCTTATCACTTTCTTGGCCTTCAAGGCAAGATTGGAGTTCTTGGTTGCTTGAGAAATTGCAAAGGTCTTCTTGGACTTGGCCTCCAAAAGAACACGAGTGGAGAAATTGGAAAAACTTGAGCCGCGGTCAACTTGTGATAATCCAGACATTGATGTATCATCATGACCATGGTATGTTCAGTGAGGACCATAGAATCTATGAACTTGTCCTTGATGAAGTCATGATTTGGCCAAGTGCACCCAAAGGTTCTCAAGTTGAGCACAAGGGACTTTAACCTTCGGTAAACCTCTTCTGCGGACTCACCCTCATTCCTCACAAAGAGATTGAATTCTTGCTTGAGCAAAGCCAATCAAGATCTTCGAATTGCTTCATCTCCTTTGAGAGCCTCCTCAATGCAATCCCATATTTCCTTGGCGGTCTTAAGGGAGAAATGGAGTTACTATAGTCTTCGGTCACCGCGGTGCACAACATGTTGTGGGCGGTTGCGTTGAGTTGATCATCAACCGCTTCTCTTGGAGTGAGATTCATTGGGTCCTTGGGGTTGAATCCATTGAGCATAATCCACCATAGTTGAGTTGAAGCACTGCACATCTAAGACTCCATATCTAGCTTCCACTTAGCAAACACATTAGTTTTCAAAGGGGGTGGAGGCCTAACAGGATTAATGCGAGGATGTTGCAAGGGTTGTGGTGAATAAAAGGGTTCCACGACATTGTACTTGGGAACTTGAGTACGAGCCAGAGATGCAAGAGGTTATCTCGAGTCATCCGCATCATGAATGGCATTTGGATCAAATGAGTTTGATGCGAATGTCCAGGGCTTTAAGCGAGCATCGATTTCCTCCTTGACCGAGGAACAAACTTCTTTCAACATAGAGGCTTTGAGGTCCGCAAACATTGAAAAAATATCGGCCGTGGTCAATGGGGCACCCAGGTTAATAGGAGTGGCGGGAGCAACGACCGGGGCACCAACTGCCTCGGGCATGGCAGGGCAGGGGGAGGTTTTGACCATCCTCCACAACGGGTGCCACCTCCCTAATTCCCTAGATCGACCATATCCTCTCAGGTTGTAAAACCTTATATTAGAGGATGAGGCTCTGATACCAATTGAAAGGATCGATACGGTCAACTAGAGGGGGGGTGAATAGGAGACTACAAATTTTAATCTTTCTTGTCAATTTTAAGGTTTAGCAGATAAATAGGGTTCACTAGATATGCAACTAGGTGAACACAACCTATGTGAAAAGCAAGCTTAAAGCAAATTATGCTAGGAAACAATCTAATTAGCAAGCCAACAAGCATACAAGGCAAAGTAAAGTGCGGGAAAGGATTAACCACAAGTGAGGCGAGGACGTGAATTTGATCCTAAAGTTCACTCTTCCTTGGGGAAGAGCTACTCTCCGTTTAGAGCAGTGCCGGAGCCAAAGCTTGTGAATGCCACGAAGGCTCACCATAGTCTCTTTCAAGTCACCCCAACAGATGATCCTTGAATCACTCAGGGTTGGTCTTGAAGGCGACCACCACACCTTTACAAACTTCTCCAGAGTTCACCACAAGCAAGGAAGCTTCCGGTGGATCCTCTAGCTGCCTAGGAGCCCAAGCTCCAAGAGTAACAAGTCAACAGGGAAGAAATGTTGCGGGGAACGCGTTTTGGTTTGGTCAAGATGTAGATCGGGTCTTGCTCTCCCAGTCCCCAAAGTTTCAACATGTTTGGGTGGAGGGATTGAGAGTATTGAGAAAAATGAGGTGTAGCAATGGTGGATCTCAACAAGACATTAGGGTTAGGGATGGAGGAAGAACAAGGGGGGCTTTTATAGTGTTTGTCATGGGGTGGCCGTTTCTGCCCGTTGGACCCCGTGTGCTTGGGCTAAGTCAGCCCCGTGCGCACGGGGTACTCAAAGACTTCACACCACCCCGTGCACACGGGGTACCCAGAGAGTTTACGCAGTACCCCGTGCGCATGGGGGTCCAAAGACCCCGTGCATACGGGGTACTCGATAATTTTCTGTTGCAAGCACTCTGAGTACCACATGCATGCACACTATAGTTTTAAGTGGTAGGAATGGGTAGGCTAGTGTATATGGTTCAACGATGACATTCCTACACAATATTTATCCACAGCAACCCCTCTTAACAGTGCGGTCTTTCCTACGACTCGAAGCAAACCAAAAACTAAAACCTTTGAATCGCCGGCAGACCACGCCTTTGACCTTTTTGAATTGGGTGGTCGTACATCTCCATCACGAAGCACTTGTAACCAATATCCTGACATAAACTTTAGCAACCGACATTAGTTTAACTAACCACATTGTCATCACACCAAAATATAGTTTAAGTGCCACTTGCACTTTCACAACCATTGGTAACTTGTGTGTTCCTCCTACTGGATTGATACCTTGTTTCTTAAGTGAGGGAAATACTTATCCCTACTTTGCTACATCACCCTTTCCTCTTCAAGGGAAAAACCAACGGAATCTCAAGAAGTAGCAGGAAGAATTTCTGGCGCCGTTGCCGGGGAGGATCTATATCAAGCCTACCAAGTACCCATGATAAACCCTCATCTCTTGCATTTATATTATTCGCCATTTGCCTCTCATTTTTGTCTCCCCTACTTCTAAAACATTTTCAGGAAAACACAAAAATATTTGCCTTTTTATTTGCCTTCTTTCCATTTGTTTTTTTGTTTGCTTGTGTGTTAGATTTCTCTCTTTGCTATCATGGCTAGTCCTTTTCTCATAGCTTGTACCCCGGAAAGTGAGGTTCTTAATTTCAAACAAAGGGGAGGAGATAATTAAAAATATACTTGGTATAGAATTTGCGATGCTCACAATAGATCTACCCGCAAGCAATCCACTACGGTTCTTCTTCATAAAAAATATGTGGGTGTTACTACTTGGTATAGATTTGTGCTAGACACCATTACTGGAGGTAATTTCTTGAGTAGTCACCCTATGTATGGTTTTAATGCCATGGGAAATTTGGTGGGATCACCACCAATCATGATTAATGAAACAACATTAACCTTGGAACATGTGATGCAAAGGCTTGATATTATTGAAAATAAAATTCCTACCGTAGAGCATATTGAAAATTTGTATAAAAAGATTCATAATCATATTACTAAAATTGGATCAAAGGTGGGAATTACTTTAAGAACTCTAAAGGATAAGGAGCCTATAATTGATGAGAGGGTAGAACAAAGTCCCACTAGAATCAATAAGTTGGCGGATATTATTACCAATTTGGGTTTCGCTTTTGCTTTTGTCAAGACTACTCCAAAATTTCCTCCTAATAAACTACTAATTTAATTTATGTTCCTAAAAATAAGGGTTGATCATCTAGTAAAGGAAACGAGGATTTTAAGATAATAAGTATTTGCCCTAGTTTTATCAATATAATTAAGGAACCTACTCTTACAAACAAATTTCTTGATTTTTACAAAGCTAATGAAATCTCTCGAAAGTATGGGTGTGCAATTGAGGAATTGAATACCAAAGATGACAATACCCAGATCTATGCAATATGCCTAGCTACGGGCGTAAAACAAAGCGCTTGTTGGGAGGCAACCCAAATTTTTTTTGCTTCTTTTGTCCAATAAATATGCAATTATACTTCTGTTATGATTGTGTTTTAGTGTTTAATTTAGTGTTTGTACCAAGCAAGACCTTTGGGATGATTTGGAAGATTGTTGATTTGATTCTGTAAGAAAACAGAAACTTTTGCGTCCAGTAGCAGAATTGTTAAAATTTGCTGGGGCATGGTAAAATTCTGAATTTTCTACACAAGATTGATATGCAAATTTCCCATGTTTTACTAATTTTGTAGAATTTTTAGAGTTACAAAAGTTTATCTAAATTCTAGATTGCTGCAGATTGTTCTCTTTTTGATAGATTCCATTTTCTTTATATTGTTCGCTTATTTTGATGAATGTATGGGTAATATGGGGGGGGGGGGTATGAACCATGGTGAAGTTAGAATACAATAAATATAATGCAAATATGAAATTGGAATGAGTTTACAATCGTATCTAAAGGTGGTGATTTGCTTTATTATACTAAGGATCTCATGAATTTTCTATTGAGTTTTGTGTTGTGAAGTTTTTAATGTTAATTGATTTCAAACGACGCAAAAATATAGAGCCAACACGTTCACAAAAAACAGAGCAAACGATGCAAAAAACGGTGTAAAAATACAAAGCCAGCACGTTCACAGAAAACAGAGCAAACGCTGCAAAAAAAACAACGCAATTCGATGGCCCAACCAGAGCTTGGTTTCCTTTTGGGCCCAATAACAACATTTTTTTTCACGGAGTCAGTGGCGGCCGAGCAGCCGAGCACAACCAATAGGATCGCCTCTCGCGGATCGCCCCACGATCAAACAATGCGGAGCCGTCCTTGTGATGCAACAGCGTGGAGCCTGCACACAGCCAGCCCACCTAGTTCCTTCTAGAAGGCCAGATATGAGGGTTGTCACTTGGCGCGAGGGTATGATCGGACGGTTGACATTGGGAGCTAGGTTTAGGCGAAACCCTGCGGGGTTTAGAGGGGTTTTGAGCTGGTCAACAGGGTTTTGATGGCTTTGACTGAGCATAACTAATTTAAAAAAAATCGAAAAAATATGAAAGCTTCGTCGTTCGTTGTTTTATAAGACAAACTAACGAGGAAAAATACTAAACTTGGTCTATGGTCATTTTCATGAAAAAACCCTAGATGGCACGATCGAGGTCAAATGAGCACCATTAATTTTAAAAAAATAAAAAAAATAAAAAACCTGCGCACAATGTTGACTTATGTGACATGTTACCAACCAAAAATCATAAACTTGGTCTATGGTCATTTTCATGAGAAAACATTCACACATATGTGCTATCATGTACATGATTTCATAGAGTTCAAGGAGAGGAGGTGGTGTTACCTTCTATTTTTGAAAAATAAAAAAAATAAAAAAAATCACTAAAGCTTTATTTTAAAGTGAATAAAAAGGATCTGAAGTTAGTTTTCCATTTTCGTATTTCAAAACTTGTTTTTAATAGTTTTTATATTAAAGCATATGTTTTCAAAAGAAAATGTAAAAATATGAAGATTAATTCAAAAAATTGTGAGACTTCGAATCTACACTATGGAAAGTGAATATTTTTTAATAAAAAAACATTTGGCTCATTTAGAGTAGGTTCAAAAAAACTTGATTAGAAATGGGCTATTTACCCTAGCCTGGGAGCTCATTTGGATCACATTTTCTCAAATTCAAATTTATTTGACCTCCTCTAAATCACTTCAAATTTTGCACACATTATCTCGTACACAAACATAGATAGTTTGCCAAGGTTTTACTTGTTTTTGCATTTTCTTGAATTTGTACTATCCAAGTTTGCCAAGGTTTACATGATCTCATTTGGAGCATGCATTTGATTTCCTACCCAACATGTGTGATCATTGCAGCACCTAAGATCATAGTTCACAACATCTAAACATAACTAACCATAGATTCAGGATAGACAAATATACCACATGCAAATTTAAGGATAGACAAATATAGATAGCAACCAGATTACTAGCATAACCAACGAGTGATTCATTTCAACAAACCATAACCAACGAGATTCAGTTCAACAAACAAAAAGTAACCCAACAGTTAAACAAACCAAACCAAAAGTAACACATCATCACATAATCGATCACATCACGTCGGTGTCAGGGCCTTCGCGAGGGCGGCATGCTTCCCCCTGATCAAGTAGTCCTCCCTGCGAATCTCCACATCCTCAGCATGAGACAGAAGGTGATCCAAGTGGCCATACCTTGGCTTTGTCTTGGTGGTGCAGTAGGGGCAGTGCCACTTCTTGAACTTGCGGTTGTGGAAGGAAGCAACTCCCTTGGCCTTGATCTTCTCCACCTCCTTGGCTGTGAAGGATGCGATGTTGCCCTTGTACACATCATCTCCAGAATCATACTGCACACATGAATGAATTGCATTAATACATTATAGATTCATATACACCATGTCAAAGGAACTAAATGAACAAGGGATATGCTTACCTCATATTCAGAATCATCACTAAACTCCCCCTCGTACGGGTCGTAGTCGGCCAACTTCCTCTTTCTTCCCCTCAACCATCATCCTCCTGAATATACAATTACATCCATCACTAGTAGCCAATTGAAAATTTAGATATGCACACATGACACATTGATCATAGGGCTAACATACTCCCAATATCAGAAATGTTTTAGAAGTGGTGTTTTTTATATCTGTGCCCCTTAGCTCTATGCATTCAAAAACCACATCCATCACTAGTATATCAATTTATTAGATTTGTACACACATTGATCAAAAACCACAATATGACATTCAAATAACACATTGATCATTGGTCATGCACACACATTGAAGAACAGAGCTAATATAACTACATATTATGGAAAAAATTATATACTAATGATCAAATTTATATACTAATGAATCAAAAACCCCAATATGACAAATTTACACACATTGAATCAAATTTATAACTTCTTAATCAATGGATTCCATTTGGGCATCTGACATTCAAAACCCCAATCTGAGTAGCATTCAAAAACATCTAGCATTAAAAACCCCAATCCGTGAGCACTAAAAACAAATCTAATAAGCATCATAGCATTAAGAACCCCAATCTATTCACAACATCTAGCATTTTTGCAACTAATTTATCCAAATCTAAAAACCCCAATCATTGCAGCACCTAAAATCATAGTTCACAACATAGCATTTTTGCAACGAATTTATCCTACAAACCCTAGTCCAAAAACCCCCGTCCCCCAACCTATACCCTATAGAAAACCCCGGCCCATCTGTCAAACCAACTACTCTAACCATCTGAACTGCCGTATGAATCACAATCTAACCAATGCAACTAGGGAGCAATTAATTCTACAAGCTAAGCAAGTGCAAATACCTGCTCCTCCACGGCAGGCGGCGCAACAGGGGCATTTGGATTGATTGCGCTGCTCGATGCCTTCACCTTCTGCAGTGATGAGGCGGAGCCTGCCACATCTGCAACGGTTGCGAGTTTCCCCGCACCACCATGGACGCTGCCGACATCCGCGGTCACCATGCCTGGACCCTGCAGCTCCACCACATCTCCGGCCGCTGCACCGGCGTCGCCACGAGCGTCGGCCATCTTATTGATGGAGGCGATGATGGTGAGTAAGAGGATGCAGTGGGGGAGAGCGAGGCGGTGCGGTGGAGGCAGTGGAGGAGAGCGAGACGACACCGGTGGGGGAGAGGAAGATGATGCGGCAGGGAGGGGATTTGGGGGGAAATGGTAGGGACGATGGAGGTCGTTGCCCTCTTTATATGATGGGATGTTTCAGGCATGTCCATGGACACGTGCTACCCCACGACCATGGTCTCGCATGCGCCCAAGTATACGCGGCCCCACTCGTCAGCTAACGGTCAAAGGCATTGACCCGACGGCAACGTTCGTTATAACCTATTCTGAGGGTTTCGGGCAAGGGAGTGGGGAAAAGTGAGCAAAAGTTAACAGAGTGGGGATGAATGAGTAGAGCTAAGGAACCAGGGGCATAGAAATAAAAATCCCCAACATAAAAGATAGGCCCTTTACTAGAGGGAAGCAAAGGTTGTCATGTGCATTTATGGTTGGATGCACAAAATCTTAGTGCAAAATAACGTCACTTTATATGGCCGCTTGTGATAAGGACCTTTATTATGCAGTCCGTCGCTTTTATTTCTTCCATATCACAAGTTCGTATAAAGCTTATTTTCTTCACATTAATAGATCATACATATTTAGAGAGCAATTTTTATTCCTTGCACCGATGACAACTTACTTGAAGGATCTTACTCAATCCATAGGTAGGTATGGTGGACTCTCATGGCAAAACTAGGTTTAGGGATGTTTGGAAGCACAAGTAGTATCTCTACTTGGTGCAAAGAATTTGTCTATCATGAGGGGGAAAGGCAAGCTCAATATGGTGGATGATCCATGACAGTATAACTTATTCGGATATAAGAAAAGATAACACATTACGTTGTCGTCCTTGTCCAACATCAACTTTTTAGCATGTCATATTTTAATGAGTGCTCACAATCACAAAAGATGTCCATGATAGAATGTTTATATGTGAAAACCTTTCTTTCTTTATTACTTCCTATTAATTGCAACGATGACCAAAACTATGTTTGTCAACTCTCAACAACTTTTATTCATCATACTCTTTATGTGTGTCAGGACCCCGACTCAATGTCATATCGATCTAGCCTGTAACACCTCATATCACTTTGCGGCCTCACGCACGGTATCCCCACGGGTGTCGCCTTACCTTTGCCGGGGACCGTTTGCGCCTTTTGGCACACGTATATGATAGTGTCGCTAGCATCCATATGAAAAGGAGCCCGGGCTGACATGGCTAGTGGTAAACCCAAAGTGGCACAGACTTACAGGGACAGGCATCCATGACCCAGCATCGAACGTGTCGGTCATCAGCAAGGAAGTTCCGGGCTGTAGCACTGGGCTAGCAGGACTCCGGTGAACCGGGCTGTAGCGGGCTAACAGGACTCCGGTACTCAATGCGTGACATTTCCCCGAAGGGACAGACACAGGAACGAAGAAGGACACATGCCGGCCAGCCAAGTGTTCCGGAGCAGTAGCAAGCTACCATGGCTCAGTGGAATCACTAGGAGACATTTCCCGGTAAGAGAGGCTACTAAAGATAAACAACTAGATAGTCAGATCCCACACATACCAAGCATTTCAATCATACACACAATATGCTCGATATGTGCAAATACAACAAGGCATCACAACATGACTCTACGACACAAGTACTTTATTTAAAGGCTCAGAGAGCCATACATGGCATACACACAAGTACGGGTCACACGACCCAGCATTCAAGTCATACAGTCATACAAACTAACAACGGAAGTAACATGTCTGAGTACAGACAACGAGTAAAATAAAAGAGGCTTGGGAAGCCTAGCTATACTACGTGGTCCTTCACAAGCTCAGGATCACCACCTGGGCCTTAGCCTACTCATTGATGTCAACGTCTACGAAGAACCCATCAGAAGGGGTTGCAGCGTCTTCTGTAAAAATGTAAATTATAGCAACATGAGTACAAAGGTACTCAGCAAGACTTACATCAGATCCTACATACATGCACATTATCAAGAAGGGTTGGTGGAGTTATTGCAGCAAGCCAGCTTTGACTCTTGGCTAAGCTATCCTACGAGACTCCAACTTGAAATGGTTTTGTGCACACGAGTCCACTACTCACCACTTCAATACACTACCGAGGATCCACCTCCGTCTTCCTACGGAAGAGCCATCCTCGGCACTCACGCTTATATTGAGGCTTTTAGTAGTTTCCATTTACTTGTCTATGAATTGTATAGGCAACCAAGTAGTCCTTTACCGCGGACGCGGCTATTCGAATAGATTAGGTTAACCCTGCAGGGGTGTACTTCTTCATACACGCTCTCACCACTTACCGCCGTTTACTCGACATGTACTCGGCAACCTTCAAGCGGAAGCCCAACATGGGTGTCGGCCACGACCTACCTAAACACCTAAGTCTCTAGTCCAGGTTTATCGCCTATTTGGGTTCCATCCATGACGAGATCCGGCCGAAGTTTCGCTCACGGCCCCAAACGATGTGAACAGGGTTCCCGAGATACCAAACGGCATCCGGTACACCCGGCCACGTACCTACCGCATCACAGCCCACCCCTACGGTCAGCGCTGTCCACGGCCTCCAGTAGGCTACAAACACCAGAAACTACTTGCAGCTCCTGGACAGAAGACTAGGGTGAATAAGAAGCCGAGAGGGTCCATTGGTTTCGGGCCCAATGCATGGTAGTAGCTGAATCTTAAATCACACATACAGATCTCAGTGCTTAAGGACGGCTTCAATGAAACAACCCACCATGTACTCCTACATGGCCTCTCATCGATACCTTTACCAAATCGTGTTCAACACACCACTCTCAAACTGATATGATCATTTCACTCTAGCCCATCACCCAGATGAACCAGACCTGACACGACTCTAAGCATAGCAGGCATAGCAAGGTAGGAACAACACATACATATGGCTCAAACAACTCCTACACATGCTAGTGGGTTTCATCCAGTTACTGTGGCAATGACAGGTCATGCAGAGGAAATGGGTTCAACTACTGCAGCACACAGCAGTTTGAATCGCGTTGTCTTAATGTAGTATAAAAGAGCAGGAGCGAGAACATAGGATTGTATCGATATGATCAAATAGTTGGTTGCTTGCCTGATGGGTCGGTGCACTGATAATGCTCTTCGCTAGGGTAATCACGGTACTCCTCGGGGGCAGAACCTGCCGCAGAGAACACCGATACACAGCCATCACCAAACAATGTGCGACAATATGATGCATGCATGAAACATGGCAATATGAGTGTGTTGGGCTAATGCAACTAAGACCAGAAGGGTTTGAACCAATTTGAACCAAAGATTCAAATTTCAAACTCATACATGGCCCTTTAAAGTGTTTTATCTTGTTCTGCATTAAACATCAAGTTAACTTGTTTAATCATGCATGGAAACAGTACAGATGGATAGATTGGATTTTTCTGATCATTTTTCATATATAACTTGTTTGATTTGGAGTTACAGATTAAAAGTTATGAATTTTTGAAGTTTAAACTATATTTTGGAATTTCCTATATTAGAATAAATCCAGAAATTAATTTATTGCATCAGCCATGCGTCAGAATGACGTCAGGGTCAACGGAGACGTCCAGGTCAAACCTGACTGTGGGTCCAGGGTGTCAGGGTTATTAGTTTAGTTAAAGTTTAACTAAAACTAAACCTATTTAGTTAACAGGGCTGGGCCCCACCTGTCATTGACTCATCAGAGTCAACCAGGGCCCACCCGTGGTCAAAGTCAAAGATAGCAGCGCCGGCGTTTAGCCGGCGGCGAGCCCGATGCGGTGGCGGAAGTGGTTTTGGCCGTTCCGGCCACCAAATGGGTCGCGGAGGCCATCGGAGTGGAGCTGAGGACGAGCCGTGGCTCTTGGCGGAGTCCGTTGGGGCCGGGGTGGCCGGAGTTGGCGTCGGCGGCGACTTTGGCGGCCACCGGAGTTCGGGTGAAAGCGAACTCGGGCTAGGGTGTGCGGTGAGGTGCGGGGAGTAGTTGGTTAGGTGCTACGTGACGTGGTGAGCACGATGGACACCAAGTGGTGGCCGGAGGGTGACCGGGAGCACGTCGGCGACGAGCTCCGCGGCGGTGGGTGCGGTTGAGCTCCGGGAGGTCACTACAAAGCTCGGGGGCAAGAAAAGAAGGGAGGGGAAGATGGCTAAGCTCACAGGGAGTTCGACGAAGCACTTGGTGCAGCTGGGGACGGGCCGGAGCGATGACAGCGTTGAAGGGGATCTCCGGCGACGGCGGTTCGGTCGAGGTCGATGCGGTGGACTCGGGCCTTGCGAGGGCTCGGGGCTCGGCTTGCTCGAAGGAGAGGAGGGTGGCGGAGCTCCTGGACACGGCGGCACGACGTGGGGTTGACGGAGGGCGTGGCTACGGCGAGGGGGTGGCGGCGATGGTGTCGGCCATGGCGTGGGAGAGCGAGGGAGAGGAGTTGGGGAAGAATGGAGGTGTCCTGGGGGTTCACGGCTCGACATGGAGTTCATCCATCCAGCAACGAGGCAAGGAGGTGAAGCAAGGCGACGGCCAGCTGCGTGGCGCACGCTACGGCCGCCGTCGGGCACCTGCCTGCCTGCCTGGCCGGCAAGCAGCTCGCTGGCGCGGCGCTGGGCTGGGCCGGCAGGTGGGCCGGGTGCTGGGCGCCAGGTAAGTTTCCTCTCATGTTATTTTCCTTTTCTATTTTTCTGCAACTTTGTTGAATTATTAAAAATACTTAGGTAACTCCTAAAATCACCAAACTGCTCCTGGTCCATAGTTGGATTATTTCCAACATGAAACATTTTAGTTTGGAAATATTTGAGCATTTGAAATATTTTATATAATTTTAAATGCCCAAATTCAAATATTTATGATTTAATTCAAAGACCCTAAGATGACCTAGGAAATTGTGCATCACTTTTGGCAGAGGTTCTGAACCAAGACAAAAATGATGGACATTTTAGAAGGGCATTTCAGGTTCATTGAAAAAGTTTTTAGTAAACCCTAGTTGGTTTCAGAGGGGGCTGGGGGTTCTGTCATCCCCATTTCAAGTTTCTGATGAAAAAAATAGACATGATGCAACACTCTAATGCATAAATAGCTAGGGTGTGACAACTCACCCCCACTCAAAAGAATCTCGTCCCGAGATTTGGGTTCCTCCGGAAAGAAGGCGGGATACTCAAGTCGAAGACGATCCTCCCTTTCCCAGGTTGCTTCCTTCTCAGAATGGTGCGACCATTGAACCTTGAGAAACTTGATATTATGACGTCGACTGATACGCTCGGCCTGATCGAGAATACGAACGGGGTACTCTCGATACGTGAGATTATCTTGGAGATCAAGCGTTTTGTGGTCCACTCCACGGATAGGATCCGAGAAGCAACGCCTGAGTTGAGAAACGTGGAAGACATCGTGGACTCTGGAGAGATGCGGAGGTAGTTCCAATTGGTAGGCAACTTCTCCTCGTTTAGCGAGAATACGAAAAGGTCCAATGTAACGAGGAGCCAATTTGCCTTTGATACCGAAACAATGGGTTCCCTTCAGAGGAGTAACCCGAAGGTAAGCCTTCTCGTCAACCTCAAACGTCATGGTCCTATGTTTTCGGTCATATTGACTCTTTTGACGAGATTGGGCTGTTTTCAACTTTTCACGAACAATGCGAACTTGCTCTTCTGCTTCCTGGATCATATCCGGGCCAAAGAATTGTCTTTCCCCGGTTTCTGACCAATTAAGGGGTGTTCGACACCGTCGTCCATAGAGAACTTCAAAAGGGGCTTTACCCAAGCTAGACTGATAGCTGTTGTTATAAGCGAATTCGGCAAATGGAAGGCATTTCTCCCAATCCATTCCGAATGAGATAACAGAAGCTCGAAGCATGTCTTCTAGAATCTGGTTGACGCGTTCTACTTGACCACTTGATTGAGGGTGAAAAGCGGTGCTAAAGGAAAGGCGGGTTCCCATAGCATTTTGGAAACTTTCCCAAAATCTAGAGGTGAAAAGACTTCCTCGATCCGAGTTAATTTCCAACGGAACACCATGGAGAGACACTATTTGGGAGATGTACAAGTCTGCTAACTGACTAGCAGTTATACTCTCACGAACAGGTAGGAAATGGGCCACTTTGGAAAGACGATCGATAACGACGAAGATAGCATTATTCCCTCTCTTGGTCCTGGGAAAACCGGTGATGAAGTCCATACCAATTTTATCCCATTTCCATTCAGGAATGGCTAGGGGTTGGAGGGTGCCAGCAGGCCGTTGATGCTCTGCTTTTACACGACGGCAGACGTCGCAATTAGCAATAAACTGAGCAATTTCTCTCTTCATCCTAGTCCACCAGAACCTCTGGCGTAGGTCCTGATACATCTTAGTGCTACCGGGATGAATAGTGAGAGGAGATTCATGAGCTTTCTTAAGGATCAATCGCCTCAGGTTTCGCACCTTGGGAACCACTAGCCGATTCCCGAAGTATACGACCCCTTGATCATCAATGGAGAAACAATTCGCAACTCCTTTCTGGATGTTTCTCTTGATGCGGGAAATTCCCGGATCTACTTTCTGTGCTTTGATGATCTGATCTGTAAGGGTAGGTTTCACCACCAAGGTGGAAAGGAATCCTTGAGGAACAATGTGGAGATTAAGTTTCTGAAATTCCTCATGGAGAAGTGGTTGACTTTGTTGTAACATCAGGTTGTTACAATAAGATTTACGACTTAGCACATCAGCCATGACATTGGCTTTCCCTGGGGTGTAAGTTATTCCTAAGTTGAAATCTGTGATCAACTCGACCCAACATCTTTGCCTGAGATTCAAATCCGGTTGGGTGAAGATGTACTTCAGACTTTGGTGATCAGTGAATATCTCGCAACGATTACCAAGGAGGTAATGTCGCCAGGTTTTAAGTCCATAGACTACAGCTGCAAGCTCTAGATCATGAGTAGGATAATTCTCCTCATGTGGGTGCAATTGCCGTGAAGCGTAAGCAATTACGTGTCGATCTTGCATGAGAATACAGCCTAGTCCTTGTCGCGAGGCGTCGCAGTAGATAACAAAGTCCTTAGAGAAATCTGGCGGTACCAGTACGGGAGCAGATGTCAGGCGTCTTTTCAGTTCCTGAAAGCTGTGCTCACATTGTGGAGTCCATTCGAACTTTTTATCTTTCTTGAGGAGTTCGGTTAGAGGTTTAGCAACTTTGGAGAAGTTCTCGACAAAGCGACGACAATAGCTCGCTAGGCCAAGGAAACTCCGAACTTGCTTGACCGATTCAGGTGGAGTCCAATTAAGGACGGCTTGAACTCGCTCAGGGTTAACAGCAATACCTTTACCAGATATTACATGACCCAGATAGGTCACTTCTGACAACCAAAATTCACATTTAGAAAATTTGGCATAAAGGCGATGCTCTCGAAGTTTCTTCAACACTAGCCTTAGATGTTCGGCATGTTCTTCCTCGTTCTTGGAGTAGATGAGTATATCATCGAGGTAAACCATGACGAATTTATCCAAATACTCCATGAAGATTGAGTTCATTAACCGAGAAAAGGTGGCTGGAGCGTTGGTTAAACCGAAGGACATGACGGTGTACTCGTATTGGCCATAACGAGTAACAAAGGCCGTTTTCGGAATGTCCCCGTTCCTGATTTTGATTTGATGGTAGCCCAACCTCAAATCCATTTTAGAGAAGATTGAGGATCCAGCGAGCTGATCATACAGGTCGTTGATCCTGGGGAGCGGATACTTGTTCTTAATTGTGACCAAGTTAACCGGTCGATAATCTACAACCATCCGGTCCGTACCATCCTTCTTCTTGACGAAGAGGACGGGGCAAGCCCAAGGAGATGAACTAGGTCGGATGAAACCCTTTTTCAAGGACTCATCAAGTTGTTTCTTAAGTTCGGCTAGTTCAAATGGTGCCATCTTATAGGGTCTTCTGGAAATTGGGACAGTTCCTGGTATGAGATCTATCACAAATTCGACATCTCTGTCAGGTGGAATACCTGGCAGTTCTTCTGGAAAAACATCTGGGAAATCACGGACTACCGGAACGTCTTCGAGGTCTGGCAAGGGGCTGGCGTTAAGAGAAAATAGTCGTTGTTTAGCTACTCGGGTCAAGACATTGACTATCTTTCCCGAAGGGTGTGTGAGTAGAACAGTCCTAGAGAAACAATCGATCTTGGCATGATGGGCTGACATCCAATCCATGCCCAAGATGATGTTAATATCTGAAGATTTGAGAGCTATCAAAGATGCAAGAAAAACAAGTCTGTCGACTTGAATTTCATTTCCATGGCTTACACTAGAGGTTTGCCATCTAGAACCCGGAGTGGAAATTTCCATGGTGGAAGGCATGTCACAGAATGCGGTGTTATGCAAGCGAGCATAGTTTTCGGATATGAATGAATGAGATGCTCCAGTATCAAAAAGAACGGATGCCGGGTGGCAATTTACAAGAAGTGTACCGAGAACGACGTTGGGATCTTCTTGAGCCTCTTCCGCAGAGACACAATTAACATGGCCACGTGCAGTGGTGGCCGGCTTGGCGTGGAACACTTTCCCTGTCGGCTTGCCACGGCCAATAGTTTTTGCTGTCTGGTTGGGGTTGGTTTGGGGGCACTCGCGCATATAGTGGCCTGATTCCCCACACTTGAAGCACGTCACGGAACTAGTGCGTGGAGGAGCATTGTTGGTTGGACCACCATAGGGCTTGGCTGGTGCATATTGCTGAGCTGGGCGAGGCGCCTGAAAGGATGGCCTCGGTGTATATCTGGGTGGCAGGGCAGTGTTAGGCACCCATACACGGCGCTTCTGGGGTCCAGCACCGGATGAAGAACCCAAATCACGGCCATGCTTGCATGATGCATCGAAATTAGTCTGTCCCGTCTCAGCACTGATGCTTCTGAAAAGAGGTGCACTCATGCAGACGGAGGTCATGACGGAGCTCAGGACTAAGTCCCTTACGGAACCTTGCCTACTTCTTGGCATCGGTAGAAACTTCCTCAGTTGCATAACGTGCAAGGTTACCGAACTCCCTGCTGTAAGCGTCAACAGAGAGTCGACCTTGAGTGAAGCTACAGAACTCCTCACGTTTACGATCCATGAGACCCTCCGAAATGTGATGTTCACGGAAAGCCTCGCTGAATTCAGCCCAAGTAGTGACATGGTCCGCTGGGCGCATAGCTCCATAATTCTCCCACCAGAGACTGGCGGGGCCTTCAAGATGATATGTAGCAAAGGTGACCTTATCAGCCTCAGCTACCAGCGCAGAACGCAGTTTGTGAGTAATGCTGCGAAGCCAGTCATCGGCATCGAGAGGCTCGACGGAGTGGTGGAAGGTAGGCGGGTGTAACTTGATGAAATCACTGAGTGACACCAAGTTATTTCTCTGATGGTGTGCTGTGTTCTGTTCGATGCACTCCAACAAACGGTTGGTCTCCCGCTTGTTTCTCTCGGCTTCCAGCATAACTTCGGCTAGAGAAGGAGGGTGAGGCAGATTTGCATTCCTGACTTCACTGCCTTCGGCCTGCTCTTGGGGAGCAGGGTTTTTGCGCGTGTTAACCATCCTAGGAAAAACAAGACGATGGTTAAGTCCAAAATGCTAAGATTCCGACATAGAATGTAGAATGTAATGGACAACTCAGAATGCAAGATGATCATCCGTATGACATGGTAGATACAGAAACTACTTCTTTTATTCCATCGTCATACACACCATACGAGGCTTAGTACAAGACCAACAAGTACTACTGCGGTGAGAGGAGGATTACGTCTCCTCGGAGGCATCCCAAGCTCCTATACATAATTTTCCTACACCCCCGGAATTACTACACACTAAGTCATATTCCACAAGTCACGCAGGATAGCGGAAATACAACTGTTACAGTACTAGTGGAACTACTACTAACTCAGACGTCTCCGTAGTAGTCCTCGTAGAAGTCACCTCCATAGCCTGGAAGCTCAACATGATCATCCGGAAACAGACGATCTCGCGGAGCTTGTGGACCATAGGGGCTAGAATGAGGTCTTGGACCAACAAACGGTGGCCTGCGGGGACCACGAGGCGGGGTGATGCCTCCTACATCACGCCAACCCATCACGTCTGGCAGAGCAGATCTCACAGGATAGAGATCGCACATATCCGAATATCCAGCTTGCACAGCCGGTGCAAACCGAGTCAACGTGGCCCAATTGTCAGCACGGGTATTGAAAAGCTCTAGCCTCAAGGCCCGGTTTTCACGGTCCTTATCCTCGAGCAACTCAGCAGTGGTGCGAGTCCGTGAATCCTCCTGAGTGGGGTCAGCATAGATAGCCTGGAGATACCCTTGTGCTCCCGGAAGTGATGCTGGCATATACCGGAAATCAAAGTCCCGAAATAGGCCAGTCCTGACTCGCATGATGGTCATCATAGAGTAGGCGGCATCCTGCACAGCCATCTCAACAGTAACCTTGAGTCCATAAGAGCAGTGAAGGGGCTCGGTGGATCCAGGATAAGATGGAAATATCCTGACAGTGCAAAGATACTGGCTTTGATTAAAGTCTTGAAATTGCTCTTCGATCGTGTACTCAGGATACCAACGGTATCCAGCCTCAGTCATTAACCTGACCAACATAGCAGTATGGCCGGGTACATCTAGGCATCGAGTCAGGCGAACTACTTGATTTTGGTCGCGAGTGGCCATCTGAAAGCACAACCATAATGCAAAGGCATTAGAGTTTCTAGCAAAATTTCGACAGCATAACAGCTGTAAATGCTCAAAAAGGATTTTGAGACATTTGACAAGGATTTCATACACACTCAACAACATCATATCAAAGTTCCAGGTCCATCTTAGCAACATAATGTGGTAGTAAAACTGAACTAGGCTTGTATCCATCAAACCTATAAGGTACTACTGATTAGTAACACGTGAACCTGATAGAGAGAAGAGATCCTAATTCCTTAACCCCCGGTGGAAGAATAGATTGACTCAGATCAGAATGTCATAAGATAAAGGAGTAAAAAGAGCCTTACGTTCCAACCCACAAAGAATTCCCCTACATATAACTAAAGAATTTCTAGACTCAACATCGACCAGTTTGGCTTGGAGAATCTACAGGCAGTCCGGCTCTGATGCCAACGCTGTCAGGACCCCGACTCAATGTCACATCGATCTAGCCTGTAACACCTCATATCACTTTGCGGCCTCACGCACGGTATCCCCACGGGCGTCGCCTTACCTTTGCCCGGGACCGTTTGCGCCTTTTGGCACACGTATATGATAGTGTCGCTAGCATCCATATGAAAAGGAGCCCGGGCTGACATGGCTAGTGGTAAACCCAAAGTGGCACAGACTTACAGGGACAGGCATCCATGACCCAGCATCGAACGTGTCGGTCATCAGCAAGTAAGTTCCAGGCTGTAGCACTGGGCTAGCAGGACTCCGGTGAACCGGGCTGTAGCGGGCTAACAGGACTCCGGTACTCAATGCGTGACATTTCCCCGAAGGGACAGACACAGGAACGAAGAAGGACACATGCCGGCCAGCCAAGTGTTCCGGAGCAGTAGCAAGCTACCATGACTCAGTGGAATCACTAGGAGACATTTCCCGGTAAGAGAGGCTACTAAAGATAAACAACTAGATAGTCAGATCCCACACATACCAAGCATTTCAATCATACACACAATATGCTCGATATGTGCAAATACAACAAGGCATCACAACATGACTCTACGACACAAGTACTTTATTTAAAGGCTCAGAGAGCCATACATGGCATACACACAAGTACGGGTCACACGACCCAGCATTCAAGTCATACAGTCATACAAACCAACAGCGGAAGTAACATGTCTGAGTACAGACAACGAGTAAAATAAAAGAGGCTTGGGAAGCCTAGCTATACTACGTGGTCCTTCACAAGCTCAGGATCACCACCTGGGCCTTAGCCTACTCATTGATGTCAACGTCTACGAAGAACCCATCAGAAGGGGTTGCAGCGTCTTCTGTAAAAATGTAAATTATAGCAACATGAGTACAAAGGTACTCAGCAAGACTTACATCAGATCCTACATACATGCACATTATCAAGAAGGGTTGGTGGAGTTATTGCAGCAAGCCAGCTTTGACTCTTGGCTAAGCTATCCTACGAGACTCCAACTTGAAATGGTTTTGCGCACATGAGTCCACTACTCACCACTTCAATACACTACCGAGGATCCACCTCCGTCTTCCTACGGAAGAGCCATACTCGGCACCCACACTTATCTTGAGGCTTTTAGTAGTTTCCATTTACTTGTCTATGAACTGTATAGGCAACCAAGTAGTCCTTTACCGCGGACGCGGCTATTCGAATAGATTAGGTTAACCCTGCAGGGGTGTACTTCTTCATGCACGCTCTCACCACTTACCGCCGTTTACACGACATGTACTCGGCAACCTTCAAGCGGAAGCCCAACATGGGTGTCGGCCACGACCTACCTAAACACCTAAGTCTCTAGTCCAGGTTTATCGCCTATTTGGGTTCCATCCATGAGGAGATCCGGCCGAAGTTTCGCTCACGGCCCCAAACGATGTGAACAGGGTTCCCGAGATACCAAACGGCATCCGGTACACCCGGCCACGTACCTACCGCATCAGAGCCCACCCCTACGGTCAGCGCTGTCCACGGCCTCCAGTAGGCTACAAACACCAGAAACTACTTGCAACTCCTTGACAGAAGACTAGGGTGAATAAGAAGCCGAGAGGGTCCATTGGTTTCGGGCCCAATGCATGGTAGTAGCTGAATCTTAAATCACACATACAGATCTCAGTGCTTAAGGACGGCTTCAATGAAACAACCCACCATGTACTCCTACATGGCCTCTCATCGATACCTTTACCAAATCGTGTTCAACACACCACTCTCAAACTGATATGATCATTTCACTCTAGCCCATCACCCAGATGAACCAGACCTGACACGACTCTAAGCATAGCAGGCATAGCAAGGTAGGAACAACACATACATATGGCTCAAACAACTCCTACACATGCTAGTGGGTTTCATCTAGTTACTGTGGCAATGACAGGTCATGCAGAGGAAATGGGTTCAACTACCGCAGCACACAGCAGTTTGAATCGCGTTGTCTTAATGCAGTATAAAAGAGCAGGAGTGAGAACATAGGATTGTATCGATATGATCAAATAGTTGGTTGCTTGCCTGATGGGTCGGTGCACTGATAATGCTCTTCGCAAGGGTAATCACGGTACTCCTCGGGGGCAGAACCTGCCGCAGAGAACACCGATACACAGCCATCACCAAACAATGTACGACAATATGATGCATGCATGAAACATGGCAATATGAGTGTGTTGGGCTAATGCAACTAAGACCAGAACGGTTTGAACCAATTTGAACCAAAGATTCAAATTTCAAACTCATACATGGCCCTTTAAAGTGTTTTATCTTGTTCTGCATTAAACATCAAGTTAACTTGTTTAATCATGCATGGAAACAGTACAGATGGATAGATTGGATTTTTCTGATCATTTTTCATATATAACTTGTTTGATTTGGAGTTACAGATTAAAAGTTATGAATTTTTGAAGTTTAAACTATATTCTGGAATTTTCTATATTAGAATAAATCCAGAAATTAATTTATTGCATCAGCCATGCGTCAGAATGACGTCAGGGTCAACGGAGACGTCCAGGTCAAACCTGACTGTGGGTCCAGGGTGTCAGGGTTATTAGTTTAGTTAAAGTTTAACTAAAACTAAACCTATTTAGTTAACAGGGCTGGGCCCCACCTGTCATTGACTCATCAGAGTCAACCAGGGCCCACCCGTGGTCAAAGTCAAAGATAGCAGCGCCGGCGTTTAGCCGGCGGCGAGCCCGATGTGGCGGCGGAAGTGGTTTTGGCCGTTCCGGCCACCAAATGGGTCGCGGAGGCCATCGGAGTGGAGCTGAGGACGAGCCGCGGCTCTTGGCGGAGTCCGTTGGGGCCGGGGTGGCCGGAGTTGGCGTCGGCGGCGACTTTGGCGGCCACCGGAGTTCGGGTGAAAGCGAACTCGGGCTAGGGTGTGCGGTGAGGTGCGGGGAGTAGTTGGTTAGGTGCTACGTGACGTGGTGAGCACGATGGACACCAAGTGGTGGCCGGAGGGTGACCGGGAGCACATCGGCGACGAGCTCCGCGGCGGTGGGTGCGGTTGAGCTCCGGGAGGTCACTACAAAGCTCGGGGGCAAGAAAAGAAGGGAGGGGAAGATGGCTAAGCTCACAGGGAGTTCGACGAAGCACTTGGTGCAGCTGGGGACGGGCCGGAGCGACGACAGCGTTGAAGGGGATCTCCGGCGACGGCGGTTCGGTCGAGGTCGATGCGGTGGACTCGGGCCTTGCGAGGGCTCGGGGCTCGGCTTGCTCGAAGGAGAGGAGGGTGGCGGAGCTCCTGGACACGGCGGCACGACGTGGGGTTGACGGAGGGCGTGGCTACGGCGAGGGGGTGGCGGCGATGGTGTCGGCCATGGCGTGGGAGAGCGAGGGAGAGGAGTTGGGGAAGAATGGAGGTGTCCTGGGGGTTCACGGCTCGACGTGGAGTTCATCCATCCAGCAACGAGGCAAGGAGGTGAAGCAAGGCGACGGCCAGCTGCGTGGCGCACGCTACGGCCGCCGTCGGGCACCTGCCTGCCTGCCTGGCCGGCAAGCAGCTCGCTGGCGCGGCGCTGGGCTGGGCCGGCAGGTGGGCCGGGTGCTGGGCGCCAGGTAAGTTTCCTCTCCTATTATTTTCCTTTTCTATTTTTCTGCAACTTTGTTGAATTATTAAAAATACTTAGGTAACTCCTAAAATCACCAAACTGCTCCTGGTCCATAGTTGGATTATTTCCAACATGAAACATTTTAGTTTGGAAATATTTGAGCATTTGAAATATTTTATATAATTTTAAATGCCCAAATTCAAATATTTATGATTTAATTCAAAGACCCTAAGATGACCTAGGAAATTGTGCATCACTTTTGGCAGAGGTTCTGAACCAAGACAAAAATGATGGACATTTTAGAAGGGCATTTCAGGTTCATTGAAAAAGTTTTTAGTAAACCCTAGTTGGTTTCAGAGGGGGCTGGGGGTTCTGTCATCCCCATTTCAAGTTTCTGATGAAAAAAATAGACATGATGCAACACTCTAATGCATAACTAGCTAGGGTGTGACAATATGTGAAGTCATTACTCTCCATAAGATCAACATATGATATTCTATTTCTTTTTATTCTTTCTTTAATTCCATCAAGATCATAGCAAGATAGCAAAGCCCTCAACTCAAAACTACACTTTATTATATATAACTCACAGACTCGATTACATAGATAGAGATCAAAACAAAACTCAAAGCTAGATCATACTAACACTCCATTCGCCTGCACACTCCATGTATAGGTCTCTCTGGCACAGAATGTATGATTCTCTAGTCCAAGCTAAATATCTAGGGTGCACTCATCGTACGCACACAAATTCCCTAGCTCATTGTCTGTAACTCTCTCACGCACCACACCGCCGTCTCGAGGCTCTCCCCCCTCTCTCTCTCTCCATCTCCCTAGGTCACACATACACATGCATATCTCACTCGCACTAGATAGACCCATCTAAAACTCTCTCTCCCTCTCTCCCTCATTATCTCTCCATCTGACATGCACACACACACACAATCTCACGCCTAGCAAAGTATGATTGTCTCTCACTCCATTGTAGGCGTGAGTGCATGGAGTAGTTTCATATGATTTATGTTTGGTAATGTAGATAAAAATAATATTTTGTGCATCCAAACATTACCAAACCAAACATAAATCACAAGGTTCATATGATTTATGTGTGATTGTTATCACAAGCGGATTTACAATGGAGTGATTTTTACTTCTAGAAACCAAACATAAACCTGGTCAAAGTTTCCAAGATTTACGTTTGGTAATGTTGATAAAAATAATATTTTGTGTAAACCTGGTCAAAGTTTCCAAGGTTTTACTTCTAGAAAATTTATATGCACTACACTATCGAATGGATCGATGGCGTATCTCTTTCCCTCTCAGCTATCTGACGCACCACTCAGCCGTATCGGGGATCCTCTATCTCTCTCAAAGTTTATATCTCTCTCTGTTCCACACATACACATATCTAGCTAGCTCACACTAAATAGACCCATCTAACAATCTCCACCTTTGTTCTCTCTATGTGACACACACCCCCTAAGTACCATAATCTCTCACTCCATCATAGGCACACTCACTCCCCCTAAGTATGACTATCTCTCACTATCCATCACGAACACACATATTGTCTCCTTCCATTCCTACGTCTATCTTGATATCTCTCGGGGTATCTTCTATCGTGCACACACCTTGTCAGTCGATCTCCCACCCATGTAGTCCCATCATGATCTTCAGGGGATCTCTCTATCACAAACACACACTCTCTCCTCTCCATGTCTGCATTTTTTCGATACGTCTCTCTTGACCTCCCTCCCTTGTTTGCCAGACTTCTCTCCCTTGTTTGACAGACCTGTCTTGGCCACGTGCTAGGGGTCTTTCTCTCTCGGTTGCAAACAACCACAAACTATCTCCTCACCTAGCTAGGGGTCTTCCGCTGTCGAAGATGCATGTGTGATATGTTTTCATAAGTCACACACACACGCACACACTTTTTCTCTACTTACACAAGTGCGGACACACTTTTCTCACTCACTCTTTCGATCTCACACACACACTCTCTCTAGTTAGGTACTCTCTCACGTCCATAACATATGGATGTTTTAAAAAGTCAAACCTTAGAAAAGTTTGACCAGGTATATGTGGAGAAAAACATTTACATATGGAACGATCAATACTGTGAGATATAAGTAATTTGGTACTTTGTTGGGAAGAGATCACTTGAGCTGTTCCATGTTATCACTACTGCAGGATGCTGCTAACGCGACACTATGATCAGAGACCCTTTGACAAAACCGTGTGCGATGCATTAATCGCAAACATTAATGTAAAAACCCGTCAAAAAGATGCAAAACATTTGCGATGGCGGAGGCATCAAACACGGTTCAGATTTAAGTTGCGTGTGCGATGCAGGGCATAAGGTTGATACATACAAACTATTTGCGATGAGACAGAACAACTAAAATGGGCAGCCATATAAGGGTGTGTGCGATATATGGCATACAGTTCGCTCAGATGAACTATTTGCTATTAGGGAATGCAACAGAAATGGTTAGCTAGATCAAGGTGTGTGTGATATATGACATACGGTTCACTCGAATGAACTGTTTTCGATTAGGGAACAGAACAAGAACGGTTCAACTTAACAAGATGTGTGTGATATGCGGCATACAGTTCACATGATGAACTGTTTGTGATGAGCCAAAAGAACACAAACAATTCGTGTAAACAAGATGTGTGTGATACACGGCAAACAACCCACTCGGATGAACTGTTTGCGGTGAGAAATTATAACGCACACGGTTACTACAGTTAATTCATGTGCGATTCTGTGTGTACAAAAAACTTTGAAAAATGCAAACTAGTTGCTTGCGGTGGCTAGGAGTATCGCACACAATTCGTCTGCGAGTACTCGTGTGCGATGATTAGTAAGTTAACACGTGTGTGATAGATAACACGTGGCACCGCATACGCTATTCGGGTTGTGTGCTCCACTTAGTCTTCCCGCGCTCCGATGAATGCTTCCCACGCTCCATATGGGTGAACTGTAAAATCGCCTCCTCTTCCATCATTGGTTTCCCGCCACCAGCTAATGGCTTGCCGCATTTAACCCAGGAGGCAATGCACTGTCGCGACACTATGCGCAGATCTAGTCCTCACACATCTACCATTAGTTATTCCAAGCATGCTAGGCAACGACTAAAGCTTCGAGGTCAACCCCTACCTGCGTTACATCTTTGGCGAGGAGAACGAGCCGGAGCATGTCGGGGAGCAAGAGCTCCATCGGCCGGTGCAGGCACCATGGCTCATCGGCTGCGATATCAACGTGACAGTCCTTGGTCGCACAATCGACATATTGCAGAGGAAGTGTGATGAGCAGTTTGCCATCCACCATGCAAAAGATCCAGAGTTGTTTGGCGGCATGATCAACGACCCATCTGAAGAGCCGGTGTCACCAGTGCTCATCGAGATCCTGATGCCCCACAAGGAATGGGCAGAGGACCTCTGTGATTCAGTCAAGACACAACCAGCCTACGTCTTCATCATTGCCGGCACCGGCCGTGTCAACCTTGATCCCGACGATGTGGTGACCAAGCTCGAGCGCATCCTTGGCGGAGTTGACGTCCCTGATGAAGTAGGACATCGCCAATGTGGTATCTTGAGGATGCAGGTGATGGACAGAAATTGCTACCAGGCCAGAGACATGGAAATGGAGCGATTCCGCAGAGATGTCATGCATGCTGTCAAGCTCTTTTGGAAGAGGCCCAACAGCCCCAAGAGCCTCCCAGCACCAGCAACTCCATAGGCGGAGGTGGGTCGGGACACTCTTGGAATAAACGACCGCAAGGGTGCTATGCTGATCATGGAGTCTGAAAAGACCTTCGTCAGAAGGCCGCGAGCTCAGCCATTTAGCCTATAGTTTATTATAATTGTATGCATGTGTAGGCCGTGAGTGTTTTGGGCGTTGCCGCATGTGGCATTTTAAATTATCCTGAAAATGTAAGACAACTATTAACTGTTTCCATTGTAAATTTGCCTCAACATGTGTAGAGCGCGCGCAGGGACGCGAGAGCGGAGCGTGCTGCAGTCGCTTCAATGGCGAGCAAAATGCGCGGACGGATGTGTGAAGAGCGCACCTCGTCCGCCTCAATGGTGAGCAAAATGCACGGGCGGACGCGAGCAGTTCGTGTTGGCCGCATCAATGGTGAGCAAAACATGCGGATGGACGCGAGGAGAGCACGCCCTGGCCGCCTCAACGATGAGCAACCACGTACATGCTCAACCTTCTGGCACCCCATGGGAGGTGCGACGGCGCATCCATCGGACACGATGGTCATATCTTGACCGTGTGTGATAGTGGGTAGACACATACACTTACATATGAGAACGCGGGCCCACGTACGCCATCCGGGGACCGTTTCGGGTTTTGATGCATGGCATACGGCTGATCCAAAAGAACTGTTTGCGATGAGCCATCAATAAATTTTGACCTTGTTTCTCGTCACATTGCAGATTACAACGCAATAAGTAATTGCAAATATGTTCACACCGTTCAAGCCAATATGTGTTCACACCTAGCACTGGGCTATAAAAATTACCCACTAGAAAATCACTTCACAGTTCCTCTCCTCACCACCCACAAAATTGGTCTTTCATGTCAAGTCATTCCGCCATGATCGGTAGGAGGAGTTTCAGGTGGACATATAACTAGGGAGCAAAGACCAAGGCCGTGGAAGCACTAGCGAGGTCCCGCCGCTATGCGGCAGCTGCAGCAGAGATGTCCGGGCGCACCGCAGAGCCCTTGAACAAGATCTCACTGGCACGCGAAGGCTCTCACAAGTGGACTCGCCGTGTTGGCGATCGCGACAAGATGGCATTGCTGAAGTCCTTGGCCAGCGATGACGACATTCTCGTTGGCCTCATTAAGCAGCAGGAGCTCATCTACGGGTTGATGAAGCTGCTCGAGATCAGTGATGCCTTGGTTGAGAAGGCGACCGTCCTCGTCGAGCAACTCATGGGTGAAAATGTGAAGCTCCTCAAGGCGCTCGCCGAGAAAGAGGAGGAGGCCGCCGGCTGGAAGATGTTGCGTGAGCAGAGTAGTGCCTCGGGGATGACTCTGAAAGCGGTCGTCGAGGAACTGATGGGTGACTTGAGGAAGCTCTAGATCAAGCGAGCAGGAGGTGGTGGAATCTGTGGCTGCAGTCAAGCAAAGTCATGAGGAATTGAAGAAGGAGCTAGAGGTTGTCGTCACCCCGCGATCCATCGAGGAGTGGAGGAAGTAGTGACCCAGATCGCTATCTGTGATTTCCTTCTTCTCTTGCCCCAATGTCTTCCGGGTTTTGCCGCATGTGGCATTTTAAATTATCTGGAATACGTAAGACAATTATTATTCGTGCCATTGTAAATTTGTCATCATATTATCCATTGCCATTTTATTCGTCGCCCTATTATCCGTTGCCATTTTATTTGGCGTTGTATTATTCATTGCCCTATGTGGCATTTTAAATTATCCGGAATATGAGTTGAAAACACAAATAGAGCAAATGGTAACGTTGATAGGGTCCATGGGATCACAAGCAAACACCCGTCGTCCAGGTGCTTTAATTAATTGCGTGTTAAACAGTGGCTCGGCCGCCATTAATGGAGAAGTTGTGAGTGAGGCGGGCAACTGGTGGACGGAGCTCAAAGAGCTCGCTTCCCGGTGAGCATGGGCAGCCTTGCTGCTTGCACATGTCCATGCGAGCCTGTGAGCTGGACAGAATGCACGCGTCCTGTCGAGCCTGCGCGACGGACTACTCGCACGCGTCCCATTGAGCCTGCACATCGGACTTCTCGGGCTCGTCCCATCTAATCAAACAGCTGCACGCACGCCACCGAGTATGGTTAAATTTTGGTACAAAATACAAAGATGACCAATGAACAAGGACAGTGGTAGTACTATCCCATAAGATAAGGGGGAAGCGTGTCCGCGCGTAAATGGTTAGGAGAACATACAGTTCATATAATACAACCGTTTGCGATATTAACGTGTCAGCTATTTGTTTCAAAGGACTTCGTTGGCTATTAATGTGTGCGCCTTGTCTCAAACTGGACAATTTTTTTACCATGCCATATATGTGCCATGTCATGAAACCATGCCAAGTTTCATGTTTTTTGGGTGACTTTTCAATTTACTGGGATTTAAAAACCGAGATTCTCAAAGTTTCAGGACGAGACATTTGTAATTCATTCCCATTCATTCAATGTGACCTAAACATGCACCCAGTGACACATGTACAATTTTCCACCCATTTTGCTTCAATGGAGCATGTGCTTGTAGTTCAAATATGAATTATGGACTACACTAAATGCCTAGAAAACTCAATTAACATATAAAATTGCCAAACGAACCCTAAACAGTTTCAAATTTTAGCACGACACTCTTGTTATTATGTGTTGCATGTAGAAAAAAAATTCAAGGTGAGAAGAGGCAGCGATTAACGTTTCACCCACAGGAGGGGCATGTTTCCCTACCGGAACCACGAGGGTTACGAAAAGCTTCGGTTTATACGAGGCTTGTAGTATAGCTTGGCCCAAATTGGACAATTTTTTTACCACGACATATATGTGCCATGTAGTGACACCATGCCAAGTTTCATGATTTTTTTGGTGAGTTTGGGATTTACGAAGATTTAAAAATTGAGATTTGCAATGTTTAAGGCCGAGCCAGGATGCAGAGACAGTCGAATTCATTCCCATTCCTTCCATGGGACCTAAACATGCACCCCAAGGACACATGTACGATCTCTCTAGCCATTTTGGTGCACCAGAGCATGTATTTGCAGTTCAGATTTGAATTATGGACATTAAATGCCTAGAAAACTCAATTAATGAATAAAAAAGGTCAAATGAACCCTGAATAATTTCAAAGTTCAGCGCGAATCTCCCTTTGTTCCATGTTGCGTGTAGAATAAAATACAGGGCTATAATAGGGAGCGATTATAGTTTCCCCCACAAGGGGACACATTTCCCTATCAAAACCACAAGGGTTCTTGCGACAGGCTCCGGTTTGTAAGAGGTTTGTAATAAAGCTTGGCCCAAATTGGACAATGTTTTTACCACGACATATATGTGCCATGACATGACACAATGCCAACTTTCATGACTTTCTGGTGAGTTTTGGATTTACGGGGATTTAAAAACCGAGATTCCAAATGTTTGAGGATGAGCCAGGATGCCGGTATGATTATAATTCATTCCCATTCCTTGCATGGGACCTAAACACGCACCCTAGGACACATGTATGATTTTTCTATCCATTTTGGTGAACTGGAGCATGTATTTGTAGTTCAGATTTGAATTATGGACATTAAATGTCTAGGAAACTCAATTAATGTAAAAAAAGGCCAAACGAACCCAGAGTAATTTTAAATTTCAGCACGGATATCCTATCGTTCTGTGTTGCCTGTAGAAGAAAATACAAGGCGAAAAGAGGCAATCATTGTTATTTCGCCCACAAGGGGGACACATTTCCCTATCGGAACCACGAGGCTTCTTGAGAGAAGCTCTGATTTGTAAGAGGCTTGTAATAAAAAACTTGCCCCAAAATGGACAACAAAAATTCCTCAACATATATGTGCCATGTCATGACACCATGCCAACTTTCACGATTTTTGGGTGAGTTTTGGATTTACGGGGATTTAAAAACCGAGATTCTCACGAAATGTTTTCAAATAGCACACAGTTCACTCATGAAAGCTGTGTGCCTACCAAACCATGGCCGATGCCTCCCTGCTGCGCACGCGATCTGAGTCATCCGTTCTAATTGGCCGGAACCCAAACCCCACATATCATACGCGTGCACCGTTGGATGCTCCCAGATTGAACAGCAGTCCTCATCCCTTTCGACAGCACATGCAGTTCCGGTTGTGATTTTATTTGTATGGGTAAGCACTATGCGCATGCATCCTGCTAGCTCACGCTTCCTTCTCTACTAAGTTTTCCATATTCATGTAAAAAAAGTTTTCCATATTAATGTTGTTCTATATCCAAACACGCTACCATTTCCCGCCACTCCTCCCATCGGTTTCCCACCTCCTCTCCCTTCGTTTTCCCGCTGTCAATGTTAGTGCTCATAGAGAAGGCTAGGCGGCGACACACCAGCCATGTAATAATGGCACACAGTTTCTAAAAGCACGAACGTGTGTGATAGTAGGGAGTAGGTCCCATAGGGACCAACGTGAAACGCCTTAAAGATAAGCAGGCAATTCCCATCAGCAAGGGGCGGCTTGTCATCCGCTAGCCTAGTCGAATAGAACGCAGAAGTTAAGCGTGCTCGGCCTGGAGTGGTCCAAGGATAGGTGACCAGGTGGGAAGGTGCATAACTCAAGCTTCATTTAAACGCTATGATACAGTCATGATAGAGATAAATGTCTCTATAGTGACCTGTCATGACGATTAAATAAACCTTGAGATCCTTGTTTTGCTAATTTGTAGACTATATTTTTATTGTTATTTTTTGTTCTAAAAAATCAAACAATGATCGCCATCTGTAGGACCACACAAATTATTCCTTTGACCCAACGCATGAGAAGGTTTACTCTTTGCTTTGTGTGCTATGTTAGAGCAAATCAACTTTCAGCACATGCATTGGACGGCACCCGACCCCCCCCCCCCCGCCTCGAAGTTGCGTTCCCGACATTGTACATCTTTAACCTTTCCGTGGGGGTAAAATGTTCAGCTTGTAATATTACTGATGTAGTTGGTGCCCCATCGAACTTATGCTTTCGGGATTTGAAGAAATCGCACACCAGACCCATACATTTTTTTCAGGTCGCATGCAGGGTATAGGGGGGCGGGTGTTCTGATCGAGCATGCATGTCTCCCTTGTGCAGTTTATAGATGCCACACATATATGTGGGCTCCCCGAGGTATATTTATAGATATATCGAACGGTGCTTTTGGGTTTGCGAGGCAGGTGCCACCAAAGTTTTGCATTTTGTATTTAAAGTTTTAAACATCATGCCCTATATTCCTACATATATTTGGCCACTTCCACGTGGTTCTTGACTTCTGGCCCCTCTCATCAATCTTCGAAGACGCGCCTAACCATGGGCCCGCATGGTCAAAGTTGTGCATTGGACTTTTGGACATCACAGACCACCCTTTTCACTCATACATATTTGGGCCACATCCTAGTGTGGCTGTCTTTTGACCCTCTCTAACATTTTGTTTGTTGCAAAGACTCGGATGACTCTCAACGGACACGGGTGTACTAGCTTAACCGTGTGCGATGCAAGTGCGCTAGGAATCCCCATGACTGCGCAAGCGCGACCAAAGGTGGAGGTACTGGCTTAACCGTGTGCGATGCTAGTGCACTGTAAAATCACCACCTGTGCAAGCTAAAGGCGGGTAGTTTATTTAGATTGAATTCCACGTCTGCGTCTGAAAATTAGGACGAACCGTGTGCCATATACCAGCGAGCTAGAAATATAAAAATAAACTACCTGCCTTGAGCGTTGCAAAAATCGGCGGCTCTTCCGCTTTTCCTTATTATCATACACACATATTCAAATTGGACCGTGTGTGATCTTGGGTACTCCCGCCCCGCATCAATTCCTTTACACAAATTTTTGTAGCCGCCATACTTCAACCGTCGCCCCCACTCCCCAGCACCGACCTTATAGTAAAATTGTAATAGCCGAGGCATATGAACCGTCGCCCTCCCTCGTCCACCACCATCTCTACCCACCATTACAAAAATTTCAGCTGCTGTGGTGTATCTTCGAACACCACCCTGCCCCCCTCCACAGTCCCCCACCCCCCTTGAACCCTAGCTCACCGCTACCGCGAACCCCTGTCGGTCTGCCCATTCCTCCTAGCTTAGATAATAAAGTTCAGGTTACCCAGCGATCCCGTACCGTCGCACCACTCCCCAGAGTTTTTAGATGAGGCATGTGGTGTCCCTTCCGCCAGATCCACATCCCCTGCTCTAGAATGTCACAACCTAAGCGCGACCGCGTATTCTGAGGAGCCCGACGAGTATTCGGCCAGGGAGAGGTTTATCATGGCCTCTCCGACGGACGTTGGCATGGTGGCCGCTGTTCGCGCTGACCTGTCGATCCTGGAGCAACACCTCAATGCGGAAGCCGGCGAAGACGTTGACTACGTTGCCATGCTGAAGGCTTCACGTCAGCGGGCTAGCGTATTACGGTATCTCAGGAAAGATGGCTATGACATCAAGGTCGTCGACAGCGACGGCTTCATGCGGGCCATGTCACAAGTTAAGTGGTCCATCCCCAACCCCTCTGGTTCAACCATCATCAATCTCTTCGACGGCCGTGCCACTGATTTCCTCCGCTGCGCGGTCAAGGATCCGCGATCATTGTATGCCATCGAGCCCATTTTATCATTTCTGAAGGACACGTTCTATGATGGCGGCTTGGGATCCTCAATTGCCAAGTCAGATTTCATCTACCACGACCACGAGGAGGGCACCCACAATGGTCCTTGCAAGGTGAAACAACCCATCTGTGATATCAGAGAGCGCACATGGGTCTGTGCTCTTCCAACTGGAAGGATCCCGTCCATGACATGTGAGGCAACATCCTATCAGCAAATCTTACCTTTTCTAACTTGCCAACCCATACCCTTTGTTGTAGTACCTTTTGCCATGCGGTGTTTTAACCGTCCCGTGTTTAATTATTTCAGTTATGCAAAAATGTAATGTTCAATAGGGCTATGTGATTTTTAAGTATGAATTGTCCACTTCAGTTTCACGAATGGCTATATTTGGTTGTTTATAGTGAGCAGATGCCTTGTTTATCTGTATTTGGTTGTTAGGTTGGCTGCAATGAGTATTTGTCCAGTTATCAAGCAGATGCCTTGTTTATGTGTAATTGGCTGTTAGGTTGGTTGAAGTAAGCATTTGTCGAGTTATCGAGCAGATGCCTTGTTTATCTGTATTTGGTTGTTAGGTTGGTTGATGTGAGCATTTTTCCAATTATCAAGGAGATGCCTTGTTTATCTATATTTGGTTGCTAGGTTGGTTGCAGTGAGCAAATGTCCAGTTTTCAAGCAGATGCCTTGTTTATCTGTATTTTCTTGTTAGGTTGGTTGAAGTGAGCATTTGTCCACTTTTCAAGCATATGCCCTGTTTATCTGTATTTGCTAGTTAGGTTGGTTGAAGTGAGACTCTGTCCAGTTTTCAATGGCTATATTTGGTTGTTATACTGATTATTTATGCCTTGTTTAATTCAGTCATTCCCAATGTGATGTTCATTATGTGCAAGTCGGAACTGTGCCACTCGATTGCATCAATACCAGTTTGAACGGCTATATTTGGTTCCAGTTATGCCTGGTGTGGTTAACACATGCCCTTTACTTCACTTTTACACATTTATCCAGTGTGATGTTTAAGCATGACCTACATTCTATTCATTTTCAACAATACCAGTTTGAATTGCAATATTTGATTGCCGTTAAGCCTATTGTAGGTAACATCCCCTTCCATTTTATATCTGCTTTAACAACATGCTAAAACCAACACATTCAAGCTATCATTTGGAGATGATGTTGTTTACTTTTGCTATATTTGTTTGATGTTAAGGTTGCTGTACTTATCATGCATTTCCACTACTTATGCAGGACAATAACGGGAGTGGCCACCATTTTCTGCCGAGGTTAGTTTCATCCCTCGGCTTGTACTCCCCCCGTCGTTCCATAATGTCGTGCATATAGATCCAGGCCTGGACACTTGTTAGCTTCTAATAATGACTTGTTGCTTGTAGCACTACAAAAAAATACACTTCCGTGATGATACGTGTTTGTCACAGTAGGTCGTGTTTTTTGTCATGCATGTACATCCATGATGATTTTATGACAGAATCAAGATAGTCATACCTGTGCTGTCGTAGAAGTGTTCCATGACATTACCAAAATTATCATCACGGAAGTGTCCACTTCCATGACGATAAATCGCGCGTCACAAAAGTGCTTTCGTCTAGGGTGACGGACACGTGGCATCCACCATAACGGAACACTGTTAAGCTATCGGGTCCGGTTTTGGATCCGATAACCCATTAACAGCCTGGACCAATGGGGATTTTCCACGTGTAAAATCATCATTGGCCGAAGGAAACACGTGTTGCCTCACCGTTGGGACAGATGTCATCCACTCATTGGACAGGAGGCGCCTATGATAGGTTGACATGTGGCATGGCCCAATAGTGGCCCATTCCGGTGAAAAAGGCCGACCCAGTAAAAATTAGCAGGCCGGCCCACATAAGGCCTACTTGTGTCAGGTCCATTTAAGCCCATGGCCCATATGAGATGTGCCAATTCGGCCCGTCAACGGCCTGTTAAAGATTTGACACCATTGTAGCCCATCATCGGTTCGAGCCCGTTAACAGCCCACTATATATTTGGGCTCAATATCGGCCTGATGAGATTTCGGCCTGTTAACGGCCCATTCAATGGATGGGCCAGTTTTCAGGATGTACATGTTTCGGCCTTTTAGCGACCCATTTAAATGTTGGGCTAATTTCTGGCCTGGTGTGTCTTTCAGGCTGTTGACGGCCCATAAATCAGATGGGCCATTTTGTAGTGAGACCTGAGTTTCGGCCTTATAGCGACCCATTTAAGTGTTGGGCCAATTTCCGGCCCGGTGTCTCTTTCAGCCTGTTGACGGCCCATAAATCAGTTGGGCTATTTGTAGTCGGACCTGAGTTTTGGCCTTTTAGCGACCCATTTAAGTGTTGGCCAATTCCCGGCCGTGTGTGCCTTTCGGCCTGTTAACGGACCATAAATGAGTTGGGCCATTTGTAGTCGGACCTTAGTTTTGGCCTTTTAACAGCCCATGCCCTTCATGGTCCAATACCAGCCCGGTTTCTCTTTTGGCCTGCTAAAGGCCCACAACACAGTTGGGACTTTTACAATACAAGCTGACTTTCGGCCTCTTAGCGGCCCATGCTCTTCATGGTCCAGTACAAGCCCGCTGTCTCTTTCGGCCTGCTAAAGGCCTACAGTATAGTTGGGCCATATGTAGCCCGAACTTAGTAAAGGCCTGTTAACAGCCGGTGAAATCAATTGGGCCCACCTGTTGCCCGCTTCGATGTCGGCCTGTTAACGACCCGGGAGGTAAGAGGGCCGACCATTAAATTTTGACCTAGTAACGGCCCATTAACTTAATGGGCCCACTAAAGTTTGTACATGTATTTCGGCCAAATTAGATAATTTGAGCCCATTACGACGAGCAATTATGCACAGGACCAAAACCGATCAAGCAAAGGTACGACATACAGGAAAAAACGTTGCACATCCAGCATATATTACAGGAAATTACATCCACTGGTCAATCAAAGATTGATGCCAGTGCAAATAAATGAACAGAAACTAATGATCTACAACGTCACAATCTGCAACCTCAGCATAGATGACGCCCATAAGCATGTGGGCAAGTTCTTGTTGCTTTGCTACACTATCTCTGAAAACATTGATCAGTTGTTGTGTCGCACGACTCTGCACCTCTGATTCCTCCACCATTTCCATCATTGCTTCAGCCATTAATTGGTTCACAAACATACATTTTTTCCATTGCATTCGAGACAGAGGATACTGAACAGATTCAGATGGCGATTTTGGCAGACTTGTATTATTGATAGTGGAGATTGTCTCGACTACTGCATCATAACATAAATTAGGAGGGGAACCAAACGGATTAATCATGAATTATTGCAATATTACCTGGCCTATATTTATTGGAAAGAAACAATGGGGTTGCGTTGCTGTTTTCAGACTTTGGCTTCTTATCTTCAGTAGCCTGCACCAAATTAACACACTAGCATTGCTATCATTGGCCAAGTCAGATAATAGGAAAGCAACATTGACACAACGAATGTTTGGGCAACTAGCTTACACCAAATTAACACAATATGGCATAGATATCATCAGCCAGGTAAGGTAATACGAAAGCTACATTGATACAATGAATGAATGGGCAACTAGAGCAGCACTATAATTCAGTAATGTGCATGAAATGAGATAGTACACACATGCAGCTCAGTATGCAAAACTACCAGGAAGTTTTCCTTACAATAATCAACATTGGCGGCTTTAACATTTTGCTACAACTAATTTTAGATCCGATAAAGGTTAGATTCACGCCGATTAACAAAATACATGCTGATGTAAAAATATAGTGATATACAACAGGTACTTACATCAGCATTGGAGCACAGAGAGTTCCCGCAAGATATTTTCCTCGAATACGATCCCAATGGAGGAAGTCTTCTATCATTTAACCTTATTTTCTAAAAGAGAGATGGGTAAGAAACATGTGGAAAATATGATCAGAATGCTATAAAATTTCATGATGCAAGGATACGCACACACTTCTTAGAATGGAGTTGACATTCTTTTGCTGGACTGGAGCGGACTAGTTCTTTGGCCACTGGAATCTGCTTTTTATCAGTGGGAGTTGGGTTTCTCTGTGCTGGAGCAGTATCTATGAAAAATGGAGTTGGTTTATTATCTCCTGGCATTTGGATCTTTTGCAAAGACCTGGTTTGTAACCCTTCAAATTCTAACATAGTCATCTTCCCCTTGCATGCCTTATATAGAAGAATGGTGCTTCAATTATAAAACATGCTACAGCAGAGATGGAATAGGTACTGAAGAATAGAAAGGCATGACATATTGACATGTATTCCCTCCATTCGGAAAAGAATGGATGGCTCTAGGCGTATTTCAGTTCTAGATACATCCAGTTTTATCCATTTCCGCGACATGTAATCCGGACGGAGGGAGTATGATGTAAGATCTAGGTATACGACAGGACAACACAGTAAAAAAACACTGAAAACCCACTGCAGAACCAAAGTATTCAAATCCACTGATATGAGATAGTACACTCATGCAGCTCAGGATGCAAAACTACCAGGCAATTTTCCTTACAAAAATCAACATTGTGGCCTTTAATCATACATTTTGCTACAACTAAATTTAGATCAGATAAAGGTTAGATTCACACCGATTAACAAAATACATGCTGATGTAAAAATATAGTGATATACAACAGGTACTTACATCTGCATTGGAGCATAGAGAATTCCTGCAAGAATCTTTCCTCACAGACAATACCAGTGCAGAAATTCTTCTATCTGTTAAGCTTATTTTCTAAAAGAGAGATGGGTAAGAAACATGTAGAAAATATGATCAGCATGCTATAAAATTTCATGATGCAAGGATACACACACGCTTCTTAGAATGGAGTTGACATACTTTTGCTTGACTGGAGCGGACTAGTTCTTTGGCCACTGGAATCTGCTTATTATCAGTAGGAGTTGGGTTTCTCTGTGCTGGAGCAGTATCTATAAAAACTAGAGTTGGTTTATTATCTTCGATCTTTTGCAAAGGCCTTGTTTGTAACCCTTAAGATTCTAACATAGTCGTCTTCCCCTTCCATGCCTTGAATAGAAGAATGGTGCTTTAATTATAAAACATGCTACAACAGAGAGATGGAATAGGTACTGAAAAATAGAAAGGCATGACATATTGACATGTATTCCCTCCTTCCAGAAAAAACGAATGGGTCTAGGCGTATTTCAGTTCTAGGTACATCCTTTTTTATCCATTTCGGCAACATGTAATCCGGACGAGGGAGTATGGTGTAAGAGCTAGGGATACGACATGATAACACAGTAAAAAAACACTAGTTGAATGTAAAACTGTATGCTAGCGGAATACATACAGAAAAAACTAAGGCAGCATACACGTGTATGATTGGGAAACTAAGATGGCATTGCAACAAAGCACTAGAACATCACTTCAATGTAAAAAAACATGGTATGGTAGACAAATGAAGTGCATACTGATGAATAACAATGCATAAGATATTAAGAAGCATGATGTCAAAAGTAAGAAGATGGCATTGCGATATAGTAGAATGACAGTACTTGAATTTGAAAACATGTTATCATGAATGGAATAGGTACTGAAAAACAGGAAGGCATGACATATTTACATGCATGATCAGCATGCTAAGCACATGGCATTGCAACAGAGTAGATACACTCGAGGACATTATATGCATGTTGTACCCATATCACTGGCCAAGTTAGAGCAAGGACCTTGTGTGGTGAAGAGGATTCATCATCTTCCTGCAAGTCTTCTGAAGAACGGCCTTTACATGTTCCATCATATTGGGTATCATTGACATCAAGTTTATTGGCCTTTACATTGCTCTGTGAGGTTCTTGTGGATATATCAGTGTGTGCAATTATATCTAACATGCATGGAAGACAACTAGTAGTTAGATTTATGTAATGAGTGCCTGAAGGAGACGACATAAATAGTAGGACTGGGGTTAACTAGCAGCAACAGGCCTCAAAAACTAAAGGGAGAACACAGATGAAAGCTATAGAATATGTATCGTTTGTACTCGAGATTAACTAGATGGCACACAAAAGTATTAAAGAATAACATAGGTAATACTAGAAGTGGTATAATACTATTATCACTAGCCTGTGGGATAGCATTGGCTGATGGATCATAACTATGGAACAACGTTACCTAAAGAACAAGTATCTTAGCTGAACTATGGAACATCGTTAACTCCTGAACAAGACCCATAAATATACGGTGAAATGTGATAATCTATTTTCCATGCTTAGATGAATAACAAAGCCATAAATGTTGCACACAAGTAAGATGAGGGTACAACCTATCTGGCCGCCATCCATAGGAGTGAGCATCATGTGCTGACTTGTCGATGGCCCTGCAGTTGTTGTGGATGTCCATGTCGGGCACATGCATTTGATGCAGGGAACTGTTGAGTGGGGAGTATAGCTCCCTTCTGTTGTATGATTCCCTTGTTGGAGGAGCTGCAGTGAGTCGGAAGACGGTGTGGCTGAAGATGCAGATAACGCATAATGTTAATAACGACATATCTCTTTGATCTGAAGAAATACACTAAGAGATCAACATCAAGGTACGAGAGTGGTCACATGTCTATTGAATGAAGACTAAATTGGGGTCACACGATTTTATTTTATTTTGATACTGTCCGAGCTACGCCGGATGGCTTGATGACCATCTTGTGCCTCCCGGCTGACACTGTTCCGAATCTTCCCCGAAGAGCCAGCGACCAACGGCAGAGCAGCCTGCCTCCGCCGTCCGTGGCCCCGGCCAAAACCCCGCTCCCCGCCCCACCGAACTGCCGTGGTTGCGCCGCCCCCGGGCCAATCCACAAAGACTCCCCGTCATCCAGATCCGATGGCGGTAGTACCTTCAACTCACGCAACTCTAAGATATCCATCTAAGCGTTGCTTTCCGTGGCGAACTTGCGGCCCCGCACCCTTACGTTAGACACCAGCCAACCGGCAGCCTAGGAGCTCCGCCGCCTCGAGGGGTGCTGCTTCCCATTGTGAGTCGATTGGCCCAGAATAAAAATTCAGACAACTGACGCCTAAATAAATTGATTTGAGATGAGGGTGCGACCTATCTGGCGGCCTGGTGAAGTAGGCCGGTCTAGCTGCCGAGTCGGTGAGGCCGACGCGGTTGCGGTGGCGACCACCGGCAGGGAAACAACAATGTCGCGACGGTCGACGGCTACAGGGAAGTAGCGCTAGGACTCTTGACGGATCCGAAGTTGGAGCCGCTCCGGCGGCGTGAACAACGGCGGGGTGAATCGGCTCCGGTACGGTTCACGCGGCCGTCGTCGGGGCAGCTCCAGCAGCACGGAGTAAGAGGCACACGGCCCAGTGCACGAGGGAAAATGGACAGCGTCTCCGGCATTGGGGAGGAGGGTGGCTGTGGAATTGGTGCGGTGGGGGTGCCATGGAGGAGGGGCTGAGGTTTCGCAGCTCGGGAGAAGGGAGCTTCCGGGGAGAAGGTGATTTGGCGCCCACGAGGTATTAATGGGTGGGGGCATTGGGAGGGGAGTGGAACCATGTCTTATGGACGCATTTGTTTGAAATGTGAGGGGGAGTTACAGTTCTACCCCTGCCTTTAGGCTTCTTGGCTTGGGTCTGTGTACTGAGGGTCGGGGATAGTAGAGTAACTTTTCTTCTCCCCAAATAGTGGGCGGGAGCGATTTCGGGCGAGGAGGGCGTGTTTTCAAATATAGTGGGCGCGAGCAATTTCGGGCGAGGAGAGCGTGTTTTGAAATAGTGGGCGCGAGCTATTTCGGGTGAGGAGAGCGTGTTTTGCTGACCATGGTTTATGAATTATTCGGTACATGTCATTTCAGCTGAGGAGAAGGCGCGCTTGGATGAAGTTACGAACCTACCCTCGATGTATCATGGGCCAGTTGATGCGTGTCCCACATAGGGCGGTAATTTTGCGTCTCCCATTTATTTGCTTGGGCGAATTCCACCGAGTAGAGGATGTTTAACGGCTCATTCAAATTTTGGGAGAACGAGCATCCACGTCTACCTTACCAAGTCGATTCGAATCAAATTTTGAAATATTAGCTTGCCACTTCTTTTTTAGATGGAGAGATGATGCGCGGGAGTAATGTGTTTTTACATGCTCGTTGCTAGCGATTTACATTATGACAAATAGTTGACCCACTCAAAAACGTGAATCAAACCCAAAATGAAATATCTCGATTCAATGAAATAGCTCGTTCACTAGGTCAAAATAGTGAACTAAATCCAAAATTGAACACCTCAATCGAGTAGCATGTTGTATAGTATTATAGTACTCCATGAACATGTTGAAAGTCAAATTAATGAACTTGTTTGATATCGCATATATCCGTCCATGTGTGGATTGCAGACAACATGTTCTCTAATTTAAATATTTGAATGCAAGTTTATCAAAACATGGTTTATATCAGTCTTTGATGCATAAAACGCAACCTCCCCCTCTCCCGGACTCTCTCTCTCTCTCTCTCTCTCTCTCTCTCCGACAATCTTCAATTCTGTCACACGCATTTGACACACAAACCTTGTTGGTCCCTCTCCCTTTCTCTCCATCTATCTCTCTCTTTGTGTGCGTGTGTGTGTTGGTGGTGGTGGGGGGGGGGCCTTCTAGTTCGCATGCATATATACTCCATCTATAGGTCTCTCTCGCACACTATGTATGATACTCTAGTCCAAGCTAGATATCTTGGGTGCACTCATCGTATGCACACAAATTCCTTGGCTCGTTGCCTATAACTCTCTCACGCACCACTCTGTCGTCTCGGAGCTCTTCCCCCTCTCTCTCAAACTCTCCATCTACCTGGGTCACACATACACATGCATATCTCACTCACACTCGATAGGCCCATCTAAAACTCTATCTCCCTCCCTCGTTCTCTCTCCATCTCACATGCACACACAAACAATCTCATGCCTAGCTATCCAAGTATGATGGTATCTCACTCAATGTAGGCACACGCAGTCCCCATATATGTATATGACTAGCTAATCTTAGTCTCCATCACAAACATGTGCATGGTCTATCTCGATTTCTCTCGGGGCATCTTTCTATCGTGCACGCACCACCCTCGATCTCCCACCCATATAGTCCCCTCACGATCTCGAGGGGATCTCTCTATCACAAACACACCCTCTCTCCCTCCCCATGCGTCCATGTTCTCCATGTGTCCCTCTCGACCTTTGTTCCTTATTGGCCAGACCTCTATTGGAAATTTTCTAAAGGGGTGTCTCTCTCCGTTGCAAACAATCACACACTAGCTATCTTCGTGTATCTCCTCGCCTCGCTTTTTTATCTCGGAGATGCATGCGTGATATGTTCACATAAGAAATGAAAAAACACACACTCTCTCTAATTTATCGTTTGTTGTCACTTTCTCTTTCACACACATACTCTTTTTGCACACTTACTCATTCTCCTTCACACGCACTTGATCTGTCTCGACTTAGGCACTCTCCTTGGTCCATAGCATATAGATTTATTGAAAAGTCAAACATCACAAAGTTTGACCATGTACGTGGAGAAAAACAATTACATCTAGAACGGCAAACATATACCATTAGATTCACCATGAGATGTACTTTTGTATGACGTATCTTTGGTATTGTAGATATAAATAACATATGCGTAAACCTGATCAAAGTTTCCAGAGTTTGACTTCTAAAAAATTTACATGCACTGCATTATCGAGTGGATGGAATATCTCTTTCCCCCTCTTAGCTATCTGACGCACCACTCAGCCTTATCGGGGCTCCTCAATCTCTCTCAAACTTTATTGGTCAGTTTGGTTCGTGACCTGACCCTCATGCCTTGATGGCCAGTACTGCCTGGTGTGGACGTGAGATGTAAAATATTTCTACCTGGCCAGGCTTGTGTGGTGCTGAAGCATTTGGTTCATGTCTGGGCTAGGCAAAGCATCAACGTCCCATCAATCAGTCCATGCAACAATTATTTAATGCAAATACCCATCCAGGATATTGTTAGCCTCGTGGCCGCATGGCCAGGCACGACCAGGCGTTCGAAATTGGTCGCCTGGGCCACGCTACTTGCAGTGTCTGGAGTCCAGCCAGGCTAATTAAAGTGCAAGGGAATCCAGGCCAGGCGGGCTTTCTTTTTCACAGGGTAGCATCCAAACAAGCGTGCATGACATCCAGGCACAACACCAGGCCAGGCAAAAGATGCTCAGGACGCAAACCAAACTGACCTTATATCTCCCTGGTTCACACATACACAAGTCTCGCTCGCGCTATTCATATAGACCCATCCAACACTCTCCGCCCTTGTTCTCTCTCCATGTGATACGCACCCCCCTAAGTACCATAATCCCTCACTCCATCATAGGCACAAGAACCCCCCATCCTAAGTATGATTATCTCTTACTAGCCATCAGGACACACGTATTGTCTCCTTCCATCCATACGTCTATCTCGATATCTCTCGAGGCATCTTCTATCGCGCACACACCTTGTCACTTGATCTCCCACCCATGTAGTCCCATCGCGATCTCCAGGGGATCTCTCTATGACAAACATACACTCTCTCCTCCCCATGTCTGCATTTTCTCTGTACGTCTCTCTCGACCTCTCTCCCTTGTTTGTCAGACCCCTCTTGGCCACGTGCTAGGGGTCTTGCTCTCTCGGTTCCAAACAACCACACACTATCTCCTCACCTTGCATCCATTGTCGAAGATGCATGTGTGATATGTTTTCATAAGACACACACGCTTTTTCTCTACTTTTATCGTGTGTTGTCCATGTCTCTTTCACGCACGCACACACACTTTTTTCACTCACTCTTTCTATTTCTCTCTCTCTCTCTCTAGTTAGGGACTCTGTCACGTCCATAAGCATATGGATGTTTTGAAAAGTCAAACCTCAGAAAAGTTTGACCAGGTATATGTGGAGAAAAACATTTACATCTGGAATGATCATTAGATTCATCACAACATGTACTTACTTCATACTATCATTTATCTTTGGTATTGTAGATATAAGTAATTTCTTTATAAACTTGGTCAAAGTTTCAAAAGTTTGACTTTAAAAAAAATGTTGGAACTCAAACGGAGGGAGTAGCTCTTTCTCTCTCTCTACTATCTCTCACGGGCCTCCCCTCTCACTCAAACTCCCTATACCAATAGATATATGCTCATTGTATCAGCGTATAGCTCTGTATATTGTTTAGTTGACCGGTCAACCAGTCGACATGATGCCTTGTCAGCTCATGTTTTGTATCTTCAAGTGCTGGCCCATGTGACCGTGGGTGAAAATAAGTAAACTAGAGGCCCATCTAACAGGCGGTGAAGTAAACAGAGTTGAAACCACTCAGGGTAGCACCCCGCACGCTAGTAAACTGAGGGCGCATTGAGGACACACTTCTTGTGCGTGAAGGACGCACTCGCGCATAATTCACCACTGCGCGGTGGCATGCACAGAAGGACGCACTCGCGCACACCCAGCACACAACACACACTAGCACACGTGTACACCGGCGTCACCGCCGGTTGAGATGGACTCCGAGGCAGCCAACAAGTGGGGGCGGCTCGAGCCAAAACCACATCCGGCGAGCCTGGGCTTCATCAACAGTCTCCCCGACGACCTGCTGCTTGTCATCATTGGCCTCCTCCCCACCAAATCTGCCGTGCGTACCGCCCTGCTCTCCTGGCGGTGGCGCACCCTCTGGCGCCACGTCCCCCTCAACCTCACCGTCGACAGCTGCCTCTGCGATGGGGATTGCAAATGCATGGCCATAGTCTCCAATATCCTTTCATCACACCCTGGGCCAGCCAGACGCCTTGACATCCGCATGTTCAGTACCAACTGCAAGGTCCAACCCAAGTTCAACGAGTGGTTCTTATCCCCCACCCTAGATCAGCTCGAGGAGCTCAGCTTTGAAGCTGGACGATGTTCTCTCTGCCGCTGTCCGCGCTCCGCCTCACGCCAACGCTGCGCCGCGCCAGCTTCAGCTACTGCTATCTTCCCCAGATTAATGTCGCGCCTGCCCTTCTTCTCCCTCAACTCAAGCAGCTCGACCTCTTCGATGTTGTCATCTCGAAGAAGGCTATGGAGCACCTGCTCTGCAGCTGTACTACGCTTGAGTACCTTCGTCTTGAGCAGATCCATGGGTTCATTAGCCTCCACATCACCTCGACAAATCTCCGATGGATTTATGTGTCTTGCTGGCCCCGCAACAAGACATCAATTGGGAAGAGATCACTCCAGCTGTTCCGCGTTATGTTCATTGAGAATGCGCCTTTCCTTGAGAGATTGCTTGTATCGGATCTAGAAGGTCCAACAAAAATTAGGGTCATTGATGTGCCAAAATTGACATCGTTGGTGTACTCGTCTGGCAAATTCTCTGAACTCTTTATTGGATCCGTCATCGTTCAGATACAACACTCATCCTCTTCTCCGTCTTTTTGAAATTCACATTTTTAAATTTCTTCTTGATGTATTTACGACCGTCTTCCAGAAAATAATTCCCACAAGCTTGACCCAGTCTATGCGCACAGTGAAGATCTTGGCAATAAAATCTATCGGCCCCAATCTGGATCAAGTTGTTGGATTATTTATATGCTTTCCGTGCACGGAGAAGCTACTCACCGAGGTGAAACTTCTTTCCTATTAGTAGACGGTAATCACAACGTAGCTCAATTTTTTCGTAATTTTCTCAAATTACGATGACAAGTGTATTGTTCAAAACTGCATCTACGCACTGCACCGAAAGAAATGTTTTTAGTATTTTTTCTCACGTGATCACCTGCATCGTTTTTATGCTATACTACTATAGTAGCCTAGGCTAGTCATAGTGGAAAGTAACTTAGACTACTCAAGTAACTCTATGGTTACCCTAAGAGCAAGTACTACCTCCGTCCTGGTTTACTCTTCCTATTTTGTCGTATCAAAATTTGACCATAGATTTAACTGACAAAATGTTAATCCATGTTACTAAGAACTATATCATTGGATTCGTATTTGAACGTAATTTCAAATGGTGTAATTTATAGTGACATGCATTGGCATTTTCTTAGGTAAATCTATGGTCAAAATTTTATACTAAATACGAGGTAGTACTCCCTCCGTCCCAAAATTCTTGTCTTACACTTGTTTAGATACGGATGTATCTAACACTAAAATGTAACTAGATACATTTGTATTTAGAAAAAATTAAGACAAGAATTTTGGGACGAAGGGAGTCCAAAAGTGGGCTATGTAGGCCAAAACACGTGTCAAATTCACTTGTGATGCATTTGGCATCGATGCCCCTCCATTGCTCACCTGGTGCCCCAATCTGAATCACCTATTTTGCTCCGGTGCCAAATTAACTCACACAATGAAAAAACACATGCGTGGGAGAGAGAGAGGACCGAGGCAATAAAAAACACTTGTTTGGGAGAGTAAGAGGCTGGTGTAGTTGGTTTGATTGATTTGTTTATACATGTGGGTGGGTGTGCACAGTGGTGCCAACTCTCTCACATCGTGAGAGAGGTGCCAAAATCTTTTGATTTGACATCGATGCGTATTATGTGGCATACTTTTGCGAAAGATGGCATTGGCCACATAGTGGAAGGCAACAAATGCCCAAGTTCTTCATGTGCTCCTAGGTAAATGAGAGGAAACAGAAAGAGAGAGAGCAAGAGTGAAAAAATATCACTAACCTGCCAACCCTATCATATGAGCGAATGATATTGGTACCTCTTGATGACACGACAATCCTATACAGCCAGCTGCTCTAATATGTTCTCTTCTTTGGCAGATAAAAAAAGACCCAAAAGTGAAAAATGTGCTGCACTATAACAATCTCATTGAATGCCTTGATCTCCATCTTACAGAAATTGATTTGATCGACTACCGAGGCAGCACATCTGAGATTAAATTGGCCGGGTTCTTTGTTCTAGAGGCAAGTGTGCTCAAGGTAATGAGGTTTGGCGTCCTCTAGCGCAACAATGAATGGCGTGCTGATCATCGCAAGCGTCTAAGCCTAAATGACAATGTCTCCGCAGAAGCTAAATTTGTTTTTGAAACATAAGTGGCCAGAGACTCGAAAACTTATTTGCCCATTAGTGACTTGTCAGGGCGGTGGATTTTAGCTTGTACGATAATGCTGCATCCACCTAAAGTAACAAAAGTTCTTATGTAAACTTCCTAGTAATTCCCTCTTCGTAGGTGTAGCATTACTCCTAACATTTGTAATATCAGTTTGAAACTTGTAATATTGTCGTGTCCTATTCCTGCGTTTTCAAAATCCTGCGAATCAAATAGGTCCTGAGTTGGTGATGATGTTGTGCCTCCCATCTTTCACCAATAGCCGTCGGATCTAGATCTGACGCATACAAACCAAACTTCTCCATTTTTCCAAAAAGATGCCCGCACTTGTTCCCTATTTACAAACAACTCATTGTCTCTCACAATCAGCCTTATCTCCTCCCCACCACATCTAGAAGGCCATGGAAAAATCTGGTGTGATGGCTGCTGCTAGCGCCGTCCACCCCCAATCTTGGTGTTCCGTGCAATGCACGAGCATCTACGCATGAGAAATTATGTCGAACAGGGCTAGTTGTAAGAAGGCTAGCTCTACAGCCATGATGATAGTGACTGCAGACGGTGAGGCTGACTATGGTATGCAGAACACGGCACCTATACTCAGGTGTCATCTCCGGCGCAGGGTCTTGTCACTTCACTTTGAGGAGCAGCACATAATAATTTGACCAACGGGTAGTACAGTGCTAGTACTCCTACTACATTGGTAGTACTACTACTAGTACTAGTAGCACCACCATCTGGATTTAGGAGTACTACCACGTCCATCTGGATTTTAGTATTTGACTAGCAATATCTAGTAATGCATGTCACAAAAAATGTACTACTCCCTCTGTAAATAAATACATGGTGTATTGTTTTATTCCTATCATCGAGAGAACTTAATGTCTTTTTGCTAATTAATAGGATTACATGCAATGAACTAAACACTGCATGTCATGTTTGGTAGTGTCAAGTCATTGAAAGCATGCATGGCCCACATCTCTCATTGGTTGATATGTCACGAAATAAGAAACGAGAAGGGAGTTAATGTACCATGCCTAAGTGTTTTGGGATTATTTGGTTTTCGTAAGGTGACTTACACAACATTTTTGTTTACATGCATTAACATTTTATTAGTAAATCAAAGTTCAAAATTTGGCGCAAAATGCAAAGGGGACCAATAAACCAGTAAACATCAAACTTCTCTCATTTGGCCCCAACTAGAGGTCCGGTGAGATGACTATACTGCACCGGCACAGAGGGGGACGCAACTTCATTGACTTACTGCAACTGCCTTTGGGTGAATGATATGTGGGTCAAACGGGTGGCTGGCCCGCCTATCATACAACCAAAGGCAGGTGCAGTAGAGGGCCGAGGAGTAGATGGCGAACACGCACGTGAATTCAACGCAGTCTGCACTACTCATATAAAGGCTCCCCGCCAGTCCAATCTACTTCCTCCGTCTAGGTGAGTAAGTCATCTTAGGTTGTGCACCGTGACCAAGAAGGAGGGGAAATGAGAGAACTTAATGTTTATTTGCTAATTAATAGCATTGCACGCAATGAACTGACCACTACATGTCGTGTTTGGTAGTCTCAAGTCATTAAAAGTATGCACACCCCAAAATAATGCACCGCGCCTTAGTGTTTTGGGATTATTTGGTTTTCTCAAGATGACTTACACACCTATATGGAGGGAGTAGTACGAAATCCTATGCACCTACACACGCTAACCAAGGGCAAGAGTGATCACTTGAATCGCAAGATCAGTTTACTAGAAGGTAAGCTAGACCAATGGAGGCGATGAGCGCGAGCATCAGCCGGCTGTGCCAGACGGTCCATGACGCTGGCATGCGGCCCGGCACTGAGGAACGTCTCCAGGTATTGCTTGAGGCCGCCAGGGCAAGGGGCCGCTTGGACGACAACTTCGTCTCCTTGTTCGACGAGGTCCTCGTCGGTTTCCTCGACAAGTTCACCATCGTCAAGAAGCTCGCGGACGACTTTGACGTATGCCTCCAGCCGACGCGCCTTGGCTCTGCGATGCCCGCCACCCTCAACTGCCACTATGGTGACAACCTCTTCGATGCACTGGTGGCCCTGCGACTGCCCGCCGTCACGCCGGAGAATGTCCACCTCGAGGTTGCATCAACTTCATAATTTTCGTACGAACTCCATGCACGAACATCGCCAGAACCAAACTTCTCATTACTCTAGGGAAAATAGTTATTTCTATCTATCGATCGCGCCATGGAGCAGAACCAAATTTAACAAATTACAAGTTCAAAAGGAAAAGCCTGCCGTGTTAGCGTCGCACCCCCACACGGTTGGTCCAAACTGACTATCGGCAAACCCCCATCCCGCCCACCGCGCGATGTGTGCGGTGTTGCATTTTCACTTACATGTGGGACCGCAGTTGAGCAAACTGACTATCAGCAAACCCCCACCCCGCCCACCGCGCGATGGTTGAGAAAGCAGGAGGGAGAAGAGATGGTTGTAGCACAGACTCCAAGAAAATTGGTGTTGGATGGGACTTGTGTGGGTGGCGTGTGCCGTACTGCTAGACGTGAATGTTAGTTATGGCCCATGCCACCCCACTATATCGAGCCTATATCGAGGTGCTGGTTACGTAGAACAAATTTCCTGGAGTCCATGCTCAGCCCTCCTCTATCTCTGTTCTCAGCCAGCCAACGTACACACGGAGCCCATCGTCTGTTTGCTCATATGCGGTCCCACATGTCAGTGAAAACGCAAGAGGACCCACTGAACCTGCACATCTTTCACCTCGATGTGCTGGTGATGAAAAACAAATCCCATAAAGATCTTCGGTGGCCGCTTTTGGAGTTACTCAAGAGTAGTAAGATTCTATTTACAGCTTAACCCAAGATGCACATCACGTGGCTTCAACTACCACTCTATTTTCTTGCATGATGCGACCTGGATGCTGGATGTCCCACGTGTCGGCAAAAGGAGGAAGAACCCGACCAAATCTTCGGTTGTGCTCTCGGATGAGACTAGTTGTGCTAACTTAAAAAATTTATCGTGTAGAATGGATGCAAGTTTTGGTATTGGGAAGAAGGGTATATCGATATATTGATAGAGCGCAATTTAGTATATGTTCTAGAACTTTTAGCTAGCATAGAGGCTAGAGATGAGACTAGTGCACTTGTTGATACTAGAATAGAGGCTAGACATGAGACTAGATGCGAGGAAGCAACATCTACTTCTTTACACTCGAAGAAGAAAGAAGCACGCAAGATCGAGCCTCCATAGATCAACAATGAATGCATCGAGAAGGCACTAATCCAACTTACAGGAGAAGTTACGGAAGTTGGATATCTTCTAAAATATATTCTTATGGTTCTTGTTTTCTTTGGTCTTGCCTGTCTAGTCAAAATTATCGTTGGATTTCGTGCAAAATGGAGGTCCGTTTGGGGTCATGCGTTGGAGTTGTCCTTAGAAGTGGGACCGCAGTTGAGGAAACCGACTATCGGCAAACCCCCACCTCGCCCGTCGTGCGATGGCTGAGTTAGAGAAATGACAAGGTTGACATAGATTGCTCTAGCACGGACTCCAAGAAATATGGTGTCAGATGGAAGTCATGCTGGTGGCGTGTGTCGTACTCCTAGACGTGAATGCTTGTTCTGGCCCATGCCACCCTACTACTCCTACTACTTATATAGTACTAGTAGTATCGAGGATTCGAGGTGCTGGTTACGTACAGCGAACACATTAACATATGGCCTACCTCACACTGTGGCCAAATTTCCTGGAGTCTGTGCTAGGTTAAAAAGTGTTGTTTGTGAGGGTGGGTGGCTGGTCTCAAGTTTAAAACTTGTTGTATTACTTATACTTAGACGTAGAGATAGTGCAGCAGTTCTGAAAGTTTGAAGCCAAACATCAGAATGCAATTTCTACTGGACTCGTCCGAGGACCTAGGATGATGGGATTCACAGCTACAGTAAAAACACCCGCCCGACGCGCGAAGCATGTGAAGCTAGTACAAATAGTGTACTACTATTGTTGATTGGCCTCATCCGATAACCTGTTGCAATGCACGTACAATTATGTATTCGAAAAATATTTTTTTGCCACGTCGCAGCACTCACTCAGAGAAGCGACTCAAAAGCCATTCGTAAATTTAGTAAGTTTATCATAGGCATATCATTTTATTACATACAACAGGTCATCAACCCACATCGACAACGAGGATACATTATAAATACTAAACTTTCATCACACAACAAATAACAAGCAATAAAATGAACTTCAACTCAACCAATCCTCGGCATTGGAAACACTTGCTTTGAACCACAAGTAATTCTCTGGGAAGGGCCATCCATTGTCGATCTCGAGACCAACGCAGGACTGATCATCCAGGGTAGGGAACCACCGAAATGTCCGAGGTATAGATACAGTTGCTATCGGCATTCTGGGAACGGGGGTCCCCAGACTTGCCTGCCTGCGGCCTGCGGCGTGGCTCAGCAGTGGCCCAGTATGGCCCGTCTTCAACAACCCAAGTTCAAGACCCTCGCGAGGGGCCAAGCCTCGTGGGGCGGGCGACACAAGGCCTCCTCAGGGGCGACCTCGCCAGGCAGGCTTGAGGAGGCGGAGAGATCAAGGCAAGGGGTACCTCGCGAGGTGCTTGTGATGCAAGCCATGACGATCAAGACCAGGCGGGCGCTAGGCGGGCGCCAGCCTGCGTAGTGTCCTCGTTTCCTCTTTGGTGCAAAGGGGGCAAGCACAGGCGTGGAGTACCGAGGCATCAGGCAAATGTTTCCATATCGGTACAACGAGACCAAGATCAGTAGGACGACAGGACGAAGGTCACCGTGGAGCCCACCTTTAGTCAGGATAGCTTGTACTAGCTGTCCCCTTTAAAATGGCCGTTGTTGGCTCCCTTCCTGCTCAATTTTTGGGAAGAGGACTAGGGCCTCTATAAATAGAGATAGCCGCCACAGTAGAGAGAGAGAGAGATCGAGAGACCACCACCACAAGAACACCCCTCACGAGGCTGTTCTTCCTCTGTACTGTTCATCATCATCCCTAGAGGCAATCCACCACACCACACACAGGAGTAGGGTATTACACCACAACGGTGGCCCGAACCTGTATAAATCTTGTGTCTCTTGTGTTGTTCATCGTGTTAGCTTAGAACCGCGGTGAGGTCTTGGGCGTGTTTTGGTAGGAAGAAGATCTTCGTGCACACCCTAGAGTTCAAACCTTCACAGTTTTGCCGGAAACCGATATCCGACATTTGGCACGCCAGGTAGGGGTGCACCGAAATCCTCTTTCTGCCGATCTGCGTTCCATCGCTTCGTCGCATCCATGGCAGATGCTCGCCGAGCTCGCGCCGAGCGCCGGGCTTCCCTCGCCGCCCGCGTTGCCCAGACGGCTCCTGTCGATGGGCCTCCTTGTTGTCCTCCGTCGCCTGCCGCCAACGCCACCACCGGCCCGACGGGAACAAGTAGCAAGCATCGTTGGTGCATCCCTCGGTGCGCCGGGAAGGCCTCACCGCCACTCCATCGCTGACCCCAGTTGGTTCGTCGTCTCACGCTCGTCGCGCCCCCACGGACTCGTAGGCCGCGTTGCTCCTGGCACGTGAGCTCCTGCATTACCGCCCCGTCGATGACCTCTACGAGGAGTGGCTCGCTCGCATCACCGAGCTCGCCAGCGCCGCAGGAGGCTCTCCTACGCCGCCCTTCTCGCTTCCTCGCCCTCTGTCCTGCATGGGCGATGCGGCTTAGGGGGTACCTCTGCCACCTCCTCCCCAAGAAGGCGCCCTGGTTCCAAGGAGCGCGGCCCCTGGACGAGACCCACCGCGTCCAGCGCCTGCGCGACAAGAAAGGAGCTGCCAAGAAATCCCTCGGCCTCAAGTAGGCGCTCGCGTGCTCCCTGCTCCAGCACGGCAAGACCGCATCCCTGCACCAGCACGCCAAGACCCCGCGCTGCCCATGGCAGCGACACGCGGGAACCATCAAGAGCAAGCCCCGCATCTGCAGAAGGCTCCGGTGGCCACGGCGGGTTGCCGCGCCTTCACCACCGAGCTGCGCAGCATCACCTGGCCAGGCAAGTTCAAGCCGGACCTGCCTCCTTGCTACGACGGCACTGTTGACCCCACGGAGTTCCTGTAGCTCTATGAGCTGGGCATCAAGGCGGCTGTCGGTGTCAAAACCGGCGGATCTCGGGTAGGGGGTCCCGAACTGTGCGTCTAGGCGGATGGTAACAGGAGACGAGGGACACGATGTTTTACCCAGGTTCGGGCCGTCTTGATGGAGGTAAAACCCTACGTCCTGCTTGATTAATATTGATGATATGGGTAGTACAAGAGTGGATCTACCATGAGATCAAGGAGGCTAAACCCTAGAAGCTAGCCTATGGTATGATTGTTGTAATGGAGGTTATGTCCTATGGACTAAAGCCCTCCGGTTTATATAGACACCGGAGAGGGCTAGGGTTACACAAAGTTAGTTACAATGGTAGGAGATCTACATATCCGTATCGCCAAGCTTGCCTTCCACGCCAAGGAAAGTCCCATCCGGACACTGGACAGAGTCTTCAATCTTGTATCTTCGTAGTCTTGGAGTCCGGCGGACGATGATAGTCCGGCTGTCCGGACACCCCCTAGTCCAGGACTCCCTCAGTAGCCACCGAACCAGGCTTCAATGACGATAAGTCCAGCGCGTATATAGTCTTCGGCGTTGCAAGGCGAGTTCTCCTTTTAAGTTCCATGTATCTGCCGAACAGTGTCCGGCTTCCTTATAAATGCTGCACTTCTTGGCTTCTACACCCAATAATGGCCTTCTTCCACGCGTCGCACGAATGCGAAAAGCCAGGGTATCTTTTATGTTTTACCCCCTAGTCGTGCAAGTAATCTGCCTATAAAAGAGGCAAAAATCCAGATCCAAATCACACCATCTTCCTTCCGCGAATACTCATCAGAGCGCCTTTGACCCAGAATCCATTCCATCATGGACCGTCGGCACGGCTCCTCTTCTCGCGCTCCCAACCCCCTGCCAGGAGATTGGAGGAGATGCTCTGTTCCGCACAACGAGCTAGTGAAGCTCCAAGCGGGGGGATATCTCCCTCCGGCCTTCATGGTTCCGGTCCGAGCCGGGCTGGCCACCTACCAAGGTGGGAAGCAAGCGGAGGCTACCCCAAGTCCCAACAAAGGGGAGCGGGTATGCTTCGTCCCCTATCTGATAAGGGGACTCGGATTTCCTATACATCCGTTCCTCCGCGGGCTCCTGGAGTTCTACGGACTCCAGCTCCATCACCTTACACCCGCCTCTATCCTGCATATCGCGGGTTACGTAACTCTTTGTGAGCTATTTCTGGGCATCGAGCCCCATTTTGCACTATGGACGAGGTTGTTCTGCCTCATACCCCGTTCTCACGAGGGGTCTATATATCAAGTGGGCGGTGCCGAAATATGGCGCATTGCCGGGACCAGATATCCATCCGGAACCCCTAAGAAGGCGTCCGAAGACTGGCCTTCGGAATGGTTTTACATAGAAGACGCTCCGCTGCCGGACCCAGTCCGGGTCGGCCTCCCGGAGTTCGGTACTGCTCCTCTGAAGAAACGCCTTAGTTGGCACCCGCGGAGCCCCCAACTGGAGGAAGACAAGAGCGTCCATTATCTGATGGGCCGAATAAGATTACTGGCCCATTCCGGGTTGACCATGATTGGATTCATGGCAACATGCATTACGCGGGGGGTGCAACCACTGCAATACAGGGGCCACCCCATGTGGGATTTCAACGGGGAAGACGACGCCACCCGTCATGGCCGCAAGGGACCGGATTCGGCCGAGGATCTGGTGTAGATCCTGTCCGGCCTATACAAGGGGGAGAAGGAGGACTTCCTTCAGACGAGCCCGTTGAATGGGTTCTCCATGAATAACCCCCGTCGTTGGGTAAGCGAACACTTTAAGGGCCCGACCCATGTTTTCGAAGTTTAAGCTTCTTATATTATGTCTTCGGCGCAGGAACTGCGTAGGATTGTGGAGGACATGATAAGTCCAGCTCCGCAACCCGAGGATCCAGAGAGATCCCAGGATCCGGCCTCCGAAGAGGATCCGGACATTCAGGTGGAGCTAATCGATGGGGTGTTCCACCAGCTCAGCATGGATAATGCTTTATTCGCCATTACGGCTGACTACCACGGACTATACCCGGCTTCCCAGGTGATTGTGATGGAAGTCCGGACACCATTATCTCTTCCTTGCCCATTTCCGACCTTCGTGTATGATGGTGTTTTGCAGGAAGCGCCTTCAAGGCGGGAAGCCGAGCCCGCGGCGGCTGACCAACAAAGGCCAGTCCGGACCAGTAGGCGGAAGAGGAGCGCGGTGCGGACTGAAACGTCGCTGCATAGGTATAGCTCGTCGTTAATTATTTGGAGCAACGTTCCTAGGAAGCGTTTTGAGTGCTCATGATCTTTGTAGGAGAAAAAGCACCCGCCGAACTGCGGGCGTGGAGGTTGCCAATCCAACCTCTACCAGCCGGGCTCCAGCACCTGGTCTGGAGGGAGAGGCGAGCGCAAGGCGCGAGCCGGACACTCCTCCAACGGAAGATGCCGACAGACTGTCCGCCACCAAGTGTGAGGTGGAGAGCACCATGAACCATAGGCGCCGCCGGACAGTATTTCATGACGCATGCTTCTCCCCTGAGGAGTTTAATGCCTTTAACGCAGGGGACGCGCACCTCCGTGCTGCTCAAGATGGTTTTACCAGAGCCACGGAGCAATATGTAAAAGACATATGGGTAAGAGAATTTGATAGCTATATATGCCAGTAGCCCCCGAGACTTAAAGTAGTTATGTTAACTGATTTAAGGATCATTTGAAATGCAGGATCTTACTGAGAAGAATACACAAGTGTCTCAGGAGCTGCAAGAGTGCAGGACCCAGCTTGAGGCTGCACTTGCTGCCGCAGGACGAAACACAGAGACCCCTCCTGGTAACACATTTTTTTTGAAAAATATAAGCGTTGTGCGGCGTGCACGCAAGTCTAATAATGACATTGCAGGTGCTGCCGGACAAGATCCGGACAGGCAGGAACTGTTGCGCCAGCTGAAGGCCGGCGAGAGGGTGCTGAATAGAGTGCAGCAGGAAAGGAACAAGCTCCAAGATGCCCACGCCCAGCTTGGAGAAGAGCTGAAAGGCGTTCGGGTCGAGCTGTCCGGCTCCGTTAAGGAGAATCAGCGGCTTCGTCGCGGCATCTATAGTAAGTGCTTGAGCGAACTCCTTTGAAAAGAAGAGTTTGGCGAGGAAGTCAATTGACAAAATATGTCTTGTAGGTATACTCACAGGTCGCCCTGCGGAGGAGATGCCCGTATCAACGGGTGATCAACTTCCCGAGCTATTGCAACTGCTCAAACGAGTTCGGCAGGCGATGAGCAGCGTCGTCCAGGCTTTATGGCCAGCCCTCTCCCTACCTGAGGGCCTTGGGGAGCTTGCGGAGAAGCTTCAGGGAGTGTGGCAGCGCTTCCGTTTATGGAAGATTTCGGCCTACCGCCAAGGTGCCAGGGAGGCTTGGGCCATGGTGAAGACGCGGTACAAGAAGGCGGATCCCATCCACATGGCCGAGGTCGGACCGGTGGGGCCCGATGGGAAGGAGATCCCTGTGAGTTTAGTATACAGCCAAGTAGAGTTGGCTGCTAAATTTTCCCAATGGGACTGTAAGTTAGACAGCCTGTTAGACGGGATTGAGGAGGAATACAGTCAATAGATTTGACAATGTATTTTAAAATGACATGTGAAATGCCTTCTAGCCGGATTGTAGATTGTTTGTCTTTGCCGACCTTTTCGCTTCAACCTCGGGACCCTAGAGTCCGGAGTGTGTCCGAATACCTGCTCGGTTAAGAAACAACTGGGGTATGCATGGAGACCAGGCGTAGGGGCATTAGTGGTTTATCAGACAAGTGCCCAACTAGTTATGTTATATTACATGGTTAGTAAGAAACATCTTCCAGGGAGAATAGTTCCGTTAAGGGTTCCTTTCCGTGGGAGGCATGCCCTAAAGTGCATGTCCGGACTGCGAAAAAAGCAGAAAAACATCTGGGGGCAGATAAATAAGTAGGTAAAATATCATCTTTCAAGTCACCGACCGAATATTCCCTTAAGAATGCTAGCTTTAGGCTTCACCCAGTCTGAGGTACACATCCGGCTGACCCGGTAGTAACAATCGCAGAGGTGCTCCCTTTACCACCTAGCCGAACAATCGGGAACGTAGGGGTAAGCATAGGAGCCAGGCAACCCAGATTGGCCAAAATTTAAGTCATATCGATGCATATAATGGTGAGTAAAAGGTACATGTGGAAGCTTGACACATGTGTTGGGCATAAAGCCCTTATAATTGAGCTTCTGGAAAGGAATCCCCAGGTATAATGAGTGCGGATGGCACATCAAGTATGTGCGAACAATGCGCAAGTAGGCCCTTAAGGGCTTTTAAGGAAAAAGATTAAGAGAAGAAAGAGAAACAAAAGACAGCTGAAGTGTAAAAATTTGGACGGGGGAAGGGGACGAACTCTTAGGCCAGCGCTAGGCATAGAATCTTCGGAGGCGGGCTGCATTCCATGGGTTCGGTTCGAGTCGGTTGTCCGATGCATTTCATAGAGGGTACGCTCCGCCGGTCAGGACTTGATCGATGATGAAGGGGCCCTCCCATTTGGGCTTGAGCTTGTCCTTTTTCTTGTCCGGCAGGCGTAGAACTAGTTCGCCAACGTTGTAAGTCTTGGCCCGTACTTCTCTGCTTTGATATCTTCGAGCCTGCTGCTGATAGAATGCGGAACGAGTCTTGGTGACGTCGCGTTCTTCCTCCAATGCGTCCAAACTGTCCTGCCGATCCAACTCGGCTTCTCTTTCTTCATACATGCATACTCGAGGTGAGTCATGAATAATGGCGCAGGGCAGAAGTGCCTCTGCGCCGTATACCATAAAAAATGGTGTGAATCCGGTAGTACGGTTGGGCGTTGTCCGTAGCCCCCAGAGCACGGAGTCGAGCTCCTCTACCCAGTGCGTGTCGGATTTCGTAAGTGACCACACTAGTCTGGGTTTAATGCCGCTCATTATTAGACCATTTGCTCGTTCCACTTGATCGTTGGTTTGAGGATGATAGACTGAAGCGTAATCAAGCTTAATGCCCATGTTTTTGCACCATGACTTAACCTCGTCGGCCGTGAAGTTCGTGCCGTTATCGGTGATGATGTTGTGGGGGACACCATAACGGTGTACTACCCCGGATATAAAGTCTATCACTGGTCCGGACTCTGCCGTTTTGACTGGTTTGGCCTCTATCCATTTGGTGAATTTGTCCACCATAACCAATAGGTACCTTTGCTTGTGGGATCCCCCTTTAAGGGGTCCAACCATGTCAAGCCCCCAGACCGCGAACGGCCAGGTAATGGGTATAGTTTTGAGGGAAGTGGGTGGCATATGGCTCTGATTAGCAAAGAGCTGACAACCGACGCATCTTTGGACTAAGTCCTGAGCATCTGCCCGGGCCGTCGGCCAATAAAATCCTATACGGAATGCCTTTCCTACAAGGGCCCGAGCTGCTGCGTGGTGTCCGCCTAGTCCGGCATGAATTTCAGCCAGGAGGTTTCGCCCTTCCTCTTCGGAGATACACCTTTGAAGGACTCTGGTTGTACTTTTCTTATAAAGTTCTCCCTCATGGACCTTGTAGGCTTTCGATCGCCGGACTATGCAGCGGGCCTCATTTTGGTCTTCGGGAAGTTCCTGCCTAAGCAAGTAGGCTAGGAATGGTTCTGTCCACGGGGCTATTACTGCCATTACGTCGTGGGCTGAAGGTGTTATGTCATCGGCTGAATCGCTGATTGGCGCGGTTTTTTCCGGTTTGTCGTTTCTGGACTCCTCTTCCCATGGTACGGATGGCTTGAAGAGCCGTTCGAGGAAGATATTTGGAGGGACAGCGTCACGTTTTGCGCCGATGCATGCCAGTACGTCGGCTGCTTGGTTATTATCTCGGGCTACGTGATGGAATTCAAGTCCTTCAAACCGAGCTGACATTTTTAGGACAGCGTTGAGATATGCTGCCATTTTCGGATCCTTGGCGTCAAAGTCTCCATTTATTTGGGATATTGCAAGGTTTGAATCCCTGCGCACCTCTAGGCGTTGAATGCCCATGGAGATTGCCATCCGGAGACCATGTAACAGGGCCTCGTATTCGGCTGCGTTGTTGGAGTCCGTGTACATTATTTGAAGTACGTATTGGACTGTGTCCCCGGTCGGGGACGTCAATACGACGCCAGCCCCCAGTCCGGCCAACATTTTAGAGCCGTCGAAGTGCATAGTCCAATTGGAGTATGCGTCGTACTCTTTAGGGAGTTCGGCTTCGGTCCATTCAGCGACAAAGTCAGCCAAAACTTGTGACTTTATAGCTCGCCGAGGTTTGTAGGTTATATCAAATGGTAAGAGCTCAATGGCCCATTTTGCAATCCTGCCCGTTGCGTCGCGGTTGTTTATAATGTCATTAAGTGGTACTTCGGAGGCCACTGTTATCGAACACTCTTGAAAGTAGTGTCGGAGCTTCCGGGATGCCATGAACACCGCATACGCTATCTTTTGATAGTGCGGGTAACGGGACTTGCAGGGGGTTAACACAGTGGATACGTAGTACACTGGTTTTTGAAGAGGGAATTTATGCCCTTCTGTCTCTCGTTCGACGATGAGTACCGCGCTTACAACTTGATGTGTTGCTGCGATGTATAACAACATTGGTTCGCCCAGGTTGGGCGCAGCCAGGACCGGATTTGTTGCCAATATGGCCTTTATTTCTTCGAGTCCGGCAGTGGCAGCATCCGTCCACTAGAAGTGTTCGGTGCGCCTAAGGAGGCGATAGAGGGGCAGTGCCTTTTCTCCCAAGCGGGAGATAAAGCGGCTTAAAGCCGCCACGCATCCAGTCAATTTTTGTATCTGTTTGAGGTCTTTTGGAATATCCAACTGTGACAGAGCTCGGATCTTGGCCGAGTTTGCTTCAATTCCTCTACCGGATACAATGAAGCCCAGCAGCTTTCCGGCTGGTACGCCAAAAATGCATTTTTCTAGATTCAGCTTGATGTCATATGCTCTGAGGTTGTCGAATGTGAGCCTCAAGTCGTCTACTAAAGTTTCGACGTGTTTGGTTTTGACGACTACGTCGTCTACGTCTGCCTCTACTGTTTTGCCGATCTGGGTGGCCAGACATGTTTGAATCATGCGCTGATATGTTGCGCCGGCGTTTTTAAGTCCGAAGGGCATCGTGTTGAAGCAGAATGGTCCATATGGAGTGATGAATGCCGTTGCGGCTTGGTCTGCTTCCACCATCTTGATTTGATGGTAGCCAGAGTATGCGTCGAGGAAGCACAATGAATCGTGCCCTGCAGTAGCATCGATTATTTGGTCGATGCGGGGGAGGGGGGAAGGGATCCTTTGGGCAAGCCTTATTCAGGTCTTTAAAATCGACGCATAGGCGCCAGGATTTGTCCTTCTTTGGTACCATTACCAGATTTGCTAGCCAATCCGGATGTTTGATATCTCTGATGAATCCGGCTTCCAATAGTTTGGCTAGCTCTTCTCCCATTGCCTGTCTTTTGGGTTCGGAAAATCGTCGAAGAGCCTGTTTGACTGGCTTGAATCCTTTTAGGATGTTTAGGATGTGTTCAGCCAATCTGCATGGGATTCCGGGCATATCCGAGGGGTGCCAGGCGAAGATGTCCCAAATTTCCGGAGGAATTCTCGCAGTGCGGCGTCTATATTAGGGTTCAATTGTGCCCCGATGGAGGCCGTCTTTGTTGGGTCCGTTGGGTGGACCTGGAATTTTACTATTTCATCTGCTGGTTTAAAGGAGGTGGACTTGGATCTCTTATCGAGTATCACATCATCCCTATTCACGGTAGAGCGCAGCGCGGTGAGTTCTTCTGCCGCTAGGGCTTCGGATAGTGCCTCCAGGGCTAATGCGGCTGTCTTGTTTTCGGCGCGGAGTGCTATATCCGGATCACTAACGAGAGTGATTATTCCGTCGGGCCCGGGCATTTTGAGCTTCATGTACCCGTAATGGGGTACTGCTTGAAAAATTGTGAATGCCTCTCGTCCTAATATAGCGTGATATCCGCTGTTGAACGGGGCCACTTGGAACATGACTTCTTCAGATCTATAATTGTCCGGCGAGCCGAACACCACATCGAGTGTGATTTTTCCGGTGCAGCGCGCTTCCCGGCTAGGGATTATTCCTCTGAAGGTTGTGCTGCTTCGCTCAATACGGCTCCAGTCTATTTCCATTTTTTGAAGAGTTTCCTCGTAGATGAGGTTTAATCCGCTGCCGCCATCCATGAGGACCTTTGTAAGTCGAAAGCCGTCCACTATTGGACTAAGTACCGGTGCGGCTGGTGCTCGGGCTGTTCGGAATTTAGGTTCGTCGCTGGCGTTGAAGGTGATGGTTGTGTCACTCCATGGATTTGTTGTCGCTACTTGGTAGACTTCGGCGAGGTTGCGGATTGTTCGTTTTCACATATTATTTGATGCGAAAGTCTCGAAGACTGTTGATACCATACCGGTATTGTTGGAGTGGTTTTCCGGGGCTAGAAGCTCCTCGCCACTTTTGGCCACCTGCCGTAATATCCAACATGCTCGAAGGCTATGTGTTGGGACAGCGCCTTCTGTACTGTGAATTTTACAGGGTCCGCTAAGCCACCCCTCCAGTACGGTTCCGTGCCCTCTATGGGGTTTTTGCTTTTTGGTTTTTGTGTCAGGTGCCTGAGTGTAATGCACCCTTTTGTTGCGGACTAGGGTTGTATTCGGGGCCGGATTGTCCCAAAACTTATTTTTGGTTTTCCGGAAACTCTCCATCGCACAGTACTTTCGTACTATGGACGCCAGGTCAGCGAAGCGTGTAATTTCGCGACGGCTGACGGCGTTCAAGATTCCCTCGTCCGTACAATTATTGCAAAAAATTGAAATTGCGTTTTCCTCTCGGCAGTCCTTTATCCTGTCCATAACCAGGAGGAATCTGGCCCAGTAGTGATGTACTGTTTCGGCGGGCTCTTGCCGGATTAGAGATAGATCGCATATGTCTGGGCGGGTGGGTGGAATAAAGTCCGGAACCCTACCCATCTCAAGGCTTGAAGGCCATGAAGTTTCCAAATTTGGAAATTTGGATTGCTGGATGTTGTCCAACGAGTCCGGTCCGATGCCTGACTTTAAGTTCAGTGCTTGATCGAAGTCCGTCCCTCCGCGGAAATCCGGCACGGAGGGTTCGGGAGCCTGGACATGACTAGTTTTCAATACAGGAGAAGAGTCGCCACATTGTTCCTCTACCACTGCAACGTGGTGGGTGACCTGGGGAGAGTTAATCTCTCTCAAATCGGTTTTAAACCCAATCTGATTGTAGTCCGTAGCGACTCCCAGGGCGGCGATGTGATCCAAGAGCTTGTTAACAGACGAGAGCTCTATTGGATCCAGCCGCTCGGCAAGTTCCGAGCTGACGTGAAGATTGCTTTTGACGACTTGAGAAGTCATTGTCGAAGCAGTGGCCGGACAGGCGGTCATAAGAAAGCCACCTAGCCGGATAGTTTGGCCGGCGGCCAAGGCCCCTTTGGCGAAAATACCATCCTTGAAGACGGGTGGAGGCATCCTTCCTATCGGCGACGGCACAGAGGAACTCTTAATGAAAGCACCAATGTTGGTGTCAAAACCGGCGGATCTTGGGTAGGGGGTCCCGAACTGTGCGTCTAGGCGGATGGTAACAGGAGACGAGGGACATGATGTTTTACCCAGGTTCGGGCCCTCTTGATGGAGGTAAAACCCTACGTCCTGCTTGATTAATATTGATGATATGGGTAGTACAAGAGTGGATCTACCACGAGATCAAGGAGGCTAAACCCTAGAAGCTAGCCTATGGTATGATTGTTGTAATGGAGGTTATGTCCTACGGACTAAAGCCCTCCGGTTTATATAGACACCGGAGAGGGCTAGGGTTACACAAAGTCGGTTACAATGGTAGGAGATCTACATATCTGTATCGCCAAGCTTGCCTTCCACGCCAAGGAAAGTCCCATCCGGACACGGGACGGAGTCTTCAATCTTGTATCTTCGTAGTCTTGGAGTCCAGCGGACGATGATAGTCCGGCTGTCCGGACACCCCCTAGTCCAGGACTCCCTCAGCGGCCAATGGAGATGAAAAGGTCATGGCGAGCTGGTTTCCCATGGCGCTCAAGGATGGTGCCCACACCTGGCTCGTGAACCTGCCTCCCGGCTCAATCTCCTCTTGGGACGAGATGCGCAGCCGTTTCATCACCAACTTCCAGGGCACTCGTGACCGCCCTCCGGTCGTGGTTGACCTGCGCCGTATCAAGCAGCAGCCTGGAGAGACCCTGCAGAAGTACATCCAGCGCTTCAACAGTGCTCGACTCAAGATTCCCAAGGTGACTGAGGAGGCCATCATCTCAGCGTTCTCCGATGGCGTCCGCGATGTCAAGATGAAGGAGGAGCTTGCCATCCATGAGGATCTATGCACATCTCTGAAGCTGTTCAACCTGGCGATAAGGTGCACAAGGGCTAAGGAAGGACGACTCTCCCTCCTCGAACTTCCAGTAGCTGACCCAGAAGAGAAGAAGGCCAAGGCCAAGGACGTGAAGCGCAAAGGAGTAGCCGTGCTCGTAGTAGAGCTAGACACAAACCACGGCAGGGACCAGCTGGAGTCGTCCAAGGGTAGCTGATTATGCGCCTACCACAACCTCTACACCCACAACACCAACGAATGCCAGGAGCTCAGAGCCGTTCGAGAAGGACGCATCGGTCGATGCCCCGAGCGCAATGACCGGGGCTACGGCCGAGGAGGAGGTAGAGGTGGAGGACGATGGGATGATCGAGGCCCTCGCCAGGAGTGGCGTGACCGACCTCGCAAGGATCGCTGGCAGGACCAGCCTCACGAGGGGGCTTGAAGGATCAACCTCGAGAGGATCGCCCGTAGGGCAACACATGCCTTCCTCCTCTGCCACCACCGCCAAGAAGGAATGATGACCACCACCAGGACGAGGGGGCTGGGGGCTTCCAGGAGCCACGTGCTATCGCTTGGATCCTGGGTGGTGCCCAGGCCCCAGCCTCTCAGCGCATCTTCAAGCAGTTTGTTCGCTAGGTGAATGCAGTCCTCCCCAAGCTCGAGGCCACGCGCCCGCTCTGATGGTCCACGTGCGCCATCACTTTCAGCTCAGCGGATCAACTCAAGTGTGCTGCTACAACTGGCATCCTCCCAATGCTCTATTCCCCAGTTATCAGCAACGTGCAAGTTACCAGGACCCTCATCAATGGTGGCGCAGGGCTCAACGTCCTGTCCATCGAAATGTTCAACAACCTTCAAGTGCCATATGATCAACTCCAGCCAACCAAGCCTTTCTCAGGAGTCACTAACGGCTCCACCACCTCGATAGGGAAGGTCCGCCTCCCTGTCACTTTCGGACAGTGCAACAACTACCGTACCGAGCTCATCGACTTCGACGTTGCCCACATTCGCCTGCCATACAATGCCATCCTCGGGTATCCAGCCCTGGCCCAGTTCATGGCAGTGACCCACCATGGGTACAATGTCCTCAAGATGCCCGAAAGTGGCGGGATCATCACAGTCCCCTATGAAGAGAAGGACACAGTGTGCTCTCTCGAGCGCGCCTTCCAAGCTGCATCGATCGAGGACCCAGACAGCAAGAGCGAGAACCCTCCTGAGGCAGTTCCCAAGAAGAAGAAGACATCGCTAGCCCATGGCCTCAGGAGGTTGGCACCTCTCGAGGTGTCGCATCAGCATCCGCGCCCGCGCAAGGGGCGCCTCCCTCCATCGCATAGGAAAGCGTGCCCAGTGCCCTCCTGGGGTAGGGCTCGGGGGCTCTCTTCTGAAGGGCCTCAAACTTTGCCAAGATCATGAGGGAGGCGCTCGGGCACCACTTGGAGGCGTGCTTTGCAGCACGTTTCCCTTAGGATGGCATGGGGAAAGGAAGGCCCAACCCTCAGGAGTTCATCACCAAGACCACTCAGGAGCTGCAGGAATCAAGAGTCATACGTGGCAATCACCGTCTGCCCGGCGTAGCTCCCCATCCAGGCAAGGATGGCGGGCTGCACGTCTGCATCGACTACCCAGGGCTCAACCGAGCCACAACTTAGGAGCGCCTCTGGACCTCACGCGCGGGATGTTGCGAGGGTCCGCCGCACAACTACTTTTGCATGCCTTTCAGCCTGCCGAACGCGGCTGCTACTCACCAACGCCATCTGCGAAGCATTCTAGCAGCTCAGGAGGCCAGGCATCACGCGGTCCTAGCGGAGATGGAGATGGTCCTCGAGGAACCGCCTCGACCCCCAGAGCCTCCCGAGGCCCAGGGCTCCGGTGGCTCATGAGGGTCGGTCCCTTCACCGCGCACCTTTAGCTACTCCAACACCCCTTCTACAATGGTATCAGGTGACATCTTTCGAGTTCATTTTAGCTGGGAGAGCCCTCAGGGCTGCATCATTCCCAGGTCGCGTGGGTCTGTCCCGGCGGAATGTACCCCTTTTGCTTATGTCTTTTAGTTTACCTTGATGGTGGCGCCCCTCGTGCTGCATCATCCCCAAGCCGCTCGGGCCTGACCCAGTGGCATGTATCCCTTTTGCGTTTATCCAAGTTCATTTGCCTTCATGCTTAACCTGCCTGTGATAATCGCCTGCTCGATTGACACCTACCCTTGGAGCCGCTCGCGTTGGCACTGCGCTTGCACATGGGTCCGTCCCTGCAATGTCGACAAATCTGAGTGGCCGAGCTCTGACCCGTGGCAGCCCCGCAAGCGTCACCTCACCAGGCCCTAAGTGCCCTCACCACACTCTCGGAGCAACCAATGGCCGGTCGGCAATCATAATGGCAACACATGCTTTTCTCATGTTGGTTTGTAGGAACTTCCTGAGGCCTTAAATGGGAGGCATCATGTGCTCTCTCTCTCTCTTGCCCGCTCGATCCGCTTGCACATTAAAAGGGGGGCTCCTGAGCATCGCGACTCAAGAGCTCTTACTGGCTCTCCAGCCCTCACCCCCTGGCGTTGTCCACGACATCATGACCTGGCATACCAGCGGCGGCTAAGCTCGCTCGAGGGCCGGGACCTGAGGACGTAGAGCACTAAGGAGAGCGTAGGGAAGAGAAGGGAAGCTCACGAGGGCCTAACCCAGTTGCACCCCAGATGCCGACGCGCAAGTCCGGCGCCCCGTGAAGGAACGACTCCATGCTTTTGAAATAAGTCTCGCACCTAGAATAGCTAATCGATGCGACACAAAACCTCCACTTGATGCGGCTCTGTAAAGGCGACGTTGTCTTCCTTTCTCATCTTTCGACTGCTGCTTGTGCGCTAAAGGGGACCTCCTGAGCTTCGCGCCTCACGGGCTCTTATTGGACCACTGACCGCTCACCTCCTGGCCTTGACCATGGCATCGCGACCTGGCATACTAGTGACGGTTGAAGCCTGCCTGGGGACCGGGACCTATCAGCGTAGGCCACCAGGTCGTCGCGAGATTAGAAAGGGGGAACCGAGCTAGGACAGGACATGCATTTGCACCACTTCATAATAAGGATAATATCAGCAAAAGACGTCGCGGACCCTTTACATGCCCCCCACGTGGTGTTGTCTCGATTCCTCGCAGGGAACAAAATGCGCAAATCCTAAGGAGCCCTAACTACACGTGCCTCCGTGGCCGACGCCATCATCAACAGTGGGCCAGGGGAGGCCGGCGCCAACCCCATCCAGATCAGCCGTGCCGGTGTCCTGATGCAGCTGCCTAGCTCCGAGCACGACGCGAGCTCGGGGACATGTAGCTGTCGTCGCTCGTCTCGGGAGTCACGAAGAGCTCGGGAGAGTTGCTGGACTCCCAAGCATCGCCGCTGCTGCCAGAGGAGCCGTTGGGGAAGCGGGTGGTGCTACGTCTAGAGCTTGCGTTGGTTTTCCTTGAAGAGGAAAGGGTGATACAGCAATAGTAGCGTAAGTATTTCCCTCAGTTTTTGAGAACCAAGGCATCAATCCAGTAGGAGGCTCCTCAGAAGTCCCACGCACCTACTCAAACAAACAAATAAATCGCAACCAACGCAATAAAGGGGTTGTCAATCCCTTCACGACACTTGCAAAAGTGAGATATGATAGAGATAATATGATAAGATAAATATATTTTTGGTATTTTATAATATAGATGCGAAAAGTAAAGATGCAAATAAAAGTAGATTGAAAGCTTATATGATAAAAGATAGACCCAGGGGGCATAGGTTTCACTAGAGGCTTCTCTCAAGATAGCATAAGTATTACGGTGGGTGAACGAATTACTGTCGAGCAATTGATAGAAAAGTGAATAATTATGAGATTATCTAGGCATGATCATGTATATAGGCATCACGTCCGCGACAAGTAGACCGACTCCTGCCTGCATCTACTACTATTACTCCACACATCGACTGCTATCCAGCATGCATCTAGAGTATTAAGTTCATAAGAACAGAGTAACACATTAAGAAAGATGACATGATGTAGAGGGATAAACTCAAGAAATATGATATAAACCCCATATTTTTATCCTCGATAGCAACAATACAATACGTGCCTTGCAACCCTTTCTGTCACTGGGTAAGAACACCGGAAGATTGAACCCAAAGCTAAGCACTTCTCCCATGGCAAGAAAGATCAATCTAGGAGGCCAAACCAAACTGATAATTCGAAGAGACTTGCAAAGATAACTCAATCATACATAAAAGAATTCAGAGAAGATTCAAATATTATTCATAAATAAACTTGATCATAAACCCACAATTCATCGGATCTCGACAAACACACCGCAAAAAGAGTTTACATCGAATAGATCTCCACAAGAGAGGGGGAGAACATGGTATTGAGATCCAAAAAGAGAGAAAAAGCCATCTAGTTAATAACTATGGACCTGAAGGTCTCTGGTAAACTACTCACAACTCATCGGAGGGGCTATGGTGTTGATGTAGAAGCCCTCCGTGGTCGATTCCCTCTCCGGCGGAGCACCGACGAAGGCTCCAAGATGGGATATCGCGGATACAGAAGGTTACGGCGGTGAAAATTGTGTTTCGTTGGCTCCCTGGATGTTTTCGGGGTACGTAGGTAGATATAGGAGGAAGAAGTATGTTGGTGGACGCTCGTGGGGCCCAGGAGACAGGGGCGTGCCCTCCTATCTCCTGGCCGCCTCGTTTGCTTCTTAACTTGCACTCCAAGTTCTCCGGATCACGTTCCATCCAAAATTCACGCTCCCGAAGGTTTCATTCCGTTTGGACTCCGTTTGATATTCCTTTTCTTCGAAATACTAAAATAGGCAAAAAAAACAGCAATACGGGCTGGACGTCCGGTTAGTAGGTTAGTCCCAAAAATGATATAAATATGTGAAATATAGCCCATAAACATCCAAAAGGGGTAATATAATAGCATGGAACAATAAAAAATTATAGATACGTTGGAGACGTATCAAGCATCCCCAAGCTTAATTCCCGCTCGTCCTCGAGTAGGTAAATGATAAAAACAGAATTTTTGATGTGGAATGCTACCTAGCATAATTCTCAATGCAATTTTCTTTATTGTGGCATGAATGTTCAGATCCAAATGATTCAAAATAAAAGTTCATATTGATAAAAGAAATATAACACTTCAAGCATAATAATCAAAGCAATCATGTCTTCTCAAAATAACATGGCTAAAGAAAGTTCATCCCTACAAAATCATATAGTTAGGCTATGCTTCATTTTCGTCACACAAAGATGTTCCCAAATTCTACACCCCCGATGACAAGCCAAGCAATTGTTTCGTACTTAAATAATCTCAAACTTTTTCAACCTTCATGCAATACATGAGCGTGAGCCATGGATATAGCACTATGGGTGGAATATAATATGATGATGGGGATTGTGTGGGGAAGACAAAAAAGGAGAAAGTCTCACATTGACGAGGATAATCAACGGGCTATGGAGATGCCCATCAATTGATGTCAACATGAGGAGTAGGGAGTGCCATGCAACGGATGCACTAGAGCTATAAATGCATGCTCAACAAAAGAAAACTAGTGGGTGTGCATCCAACTTGCTTGCTCACGAAGACCTAGGGCATTTGAGGAAGCCCATCGTAGGAATATACAAGCCAAGTTCTATAACAAAAAATTCCCATTAGTATATGAAAGTGACAACATATGAGACTGACTATATGAAAAACATGGTGCAACTTTGAAGCACAATATATGAGACTCACTACATGAAGAACAAGGTGCTACTTTGAAGCACAATATATGAGACTCACTACATTAAGACCAAGGTGCTACTTTGAAGCACAAGTGTGAAAAAAGAGATAGTAACATTGCCCCTTTTTTATTTTCTTTTTTTCTTTTTTTCCTTTCTTTGGGCCTTTCTTTTTCTTTTTATTTTGGCCTTTCTTTTTTCTTTTCTTTTTGGGCAATGCTCTAATAATGATGATCATCACACTTTTATTGATTACAACACATGAATTACAACTCGAAACTAGAACAAGATATGACTCTATATGAATGCCTCCGGCGGTGTGCCGGGATGGTGCAATGAATCAAGAGTGACATGTATGAAAAATTATGCATGGTGGCTTTGACACAAATACAATGTCAACAACATGATCATGCAATGGCAATATGACAAAAGTAAAGTATGCCATGATGATGATGAACGGAACGGTGGAAAGTTGCATGGCAATATATCTCGGAATGGCTATGGAAATGCCATAATAGGTAGGTATGGTGGCTGTTTTGAGGAAGATATAAGTAGGTTTATGTGTGATAGAGCGTATCATATCACAGGGTTTGGATGCACCGGCGAAGTTTGCACCAACTCTCAAGGTGAGAAAGGGCAATGCACGGTATCGAAGAGGCTAGCAAAGGTGGAAAGGTAAACGTGCGTATAATCCATGGACTCATCATTAGTCAAAAGAACTCATATACTTATTGCAAAAATTTAGAAGTCATCAAAGATCAAGCACTACGCGCATGCTCCTAGAGGGATAGATTGGTAGGAAAATACCATCGCTCGTCCCCGACCGCCACTCATAAGGATGCACAAGCTAGGTACACTCCATGTTTCAAATTTGTTACACAACTTTAACCATACGTGCATGCTACGGGACTTGCTAACTTCAACACAAGCATTCTTTAAATTCATAATCACCCAACTAGCATGACTTTAATATCACTACCTCCATATCTCAAAACAATTATCAGGTATCGAATTGATCATAGCATCCAATTCACTTCCTATGATAGTTTTTATTATACCCAACTTGGATGTCTACCATTCTAGGACCAATTTTATAACCATAGCAAATACCATGCTGTTCTAAAAGACTCTCAAAATAATATAAGTGAAGCATGAAAGACTAGCAATTTCTACAAAATTAAGCCACCACCGTGCTCTAAAAGATATAAGTGAAGCACCAGAGCAAAAACTATCAAGCTCAAAAGATATAAGTGAAGCACATAGAGTATTCTAGCAAATTCAATCAAGTGGATTCTCCCAAAAGGTGTGTATATCAAGGATGATTGTGGTAAACTAAAAATCAAATACTAATATAATACACGATGCTCCAAGCAAAACAAATATCATGTGGCGAATAAAAATATAGCTCCAAGTAAAGTTAGCAATGAACAAAGACGAAAGAGGGGATGCCTTCCCGGGGCATCCCCAAGCTTAGGCTTTTGGCTAATCTTGAATATCTTGGGGTGCCATGGGCATCCCCAAGCTTAGGCTTTTGCCACTCCTTATTCCATAGTCCATCAAAGCTTTACCCAAAACTTGAAAACTTCACAACACAAAACTCAACAGGAAATCTTATAAGCTCCGTTAGTGAAACAAAACAAAACCACCACATAAGGTACTGTAATGAACTCATTATTTATTTATTTTGGTGTTAAACCTACTGTATTCCAAGTTCTCTATGGTTCATACCACTTAATACTAGCCATAGATGCATCAAAAGAAGCAAACAACACACGAAAAACAGAATCTGTCAAAAACAGAACAGTCTGTAGTAATCTGTAACTTACGCAAACTTCTGCAAATTTAAAAATCCTACCAAAATAGGAAGTCCTGGAATTTTTTTCTATTTTTCAGCAGCAAAAATAATCAACGCAAAATCACGTTTCTGTGATTTAACAAAACTAATTTCATGCGCGTAAAGTTTCTGTTTTTCAGCAGAATCAAATCAACTATCATCATAGGTTATCCTATAGGTTCTACTTGGCACAAACACTAATTAAAACATAAAAACACATATAAATAGAAGGTAGAAGCAAAAATTATTACTAAATAGAAACAAAAACAAAAAACACAAATAAAATTGGGTTGCCTCCCAACTAGCGCTATCGTTTAACGCCCCTAGCTAGGCATAAAAGCGAAGACAGATCTAAGTAGTGTCATCTTTGGCACTCAATTCGTAAGTAGCTCGCGTGATAGATTCATAAGGTAATTTGATTTTATTTCTTGGAAAGTTCTCCATGCCTTTCTTTAATGGAAATTGAAATCTAATATTCCCTTCCTTCATATCAATAATCGCGTCAATCGTTCTAAGGAAAGGTCTACCAAGAATAATAGGACAAGAAAGATTGCAATCTATATCAAGAACGAAAAAATCTACGGGAACCAAATTTCTATTTGCAACAATGAGAACATCATTGATCCTTCCCATTGGCTTTTTAATGGTGGAATCCGCAAGGTGTGAATTTAAAGAGCAATCATCAAGATCATGGAAACCTAGAATATCACACAAAGCAAAACACTCATGATCTTTAATTTTAATATTTATAGTAGGTTCCCACTCATCATTAAGTTTTCTAGGTATAGAAACTTCCAAATTAAGTTTTTCATCATAAGATTGCATCAAGGCATCAATAAATATGTTTGGTAAAAGCTTTATTTTGACTATAAGCATGAGGAGAATAAACAACGGATTGCAACAAGGAAATACAACCTTCTAAAGAACAATTATCATAATCAAATTCCTTGAAATTCGAGATAGTGGGTTCAATGCTATTTAAAGTCATGACCTCTCCAATCCCACTATTACTAAATTTAGCATCAAGATCTAAAAACCCCGAATTATTGGGACACCTTCTAACTAAAGTTGACTCATCTCCAGTCTCATTATTATCAAGATTCATATTGCAAAACAAAGATCTAATAGGAGACAAATCAATAACTTTAAGATCTTCATCATTATTTTCATGGAAAGTAGAAGAACACGCCTTTACAAAGCAATCTTTCTTAGCATGCAATCTAGCGGTTTTTTGCTTGCACCCATCAATGGAAATTCTCATGGCTTTGAGAGACTCATTGATATCATGCTTAGGAGGAGTAGATCTAAGTTTAAGAGAATCAACATCAAGCAAAAGTCTATCAACGTTCCTAGCCAAGCTTAGGAGGAGCAATTTTTCTTCAAGCAAAGCATTAAAATTGTTTCGAGAAATCATAAATTCTTTCATACTATTCTAAAAATTAGAGGGCATCTTATTGAAATTACCATAAGAATTATTGTAGTAATTTCCATAATTATTATAGGAATTACTAGGTAACGGTCTAGAACTAAAGTTTCCTCTATAAGCATTGTTTCCAAAACTATTCCTACTAACAAAACTCACATCCATAGATTCATTATTATTCTCAATCAAAGTAGACAAAGGCATATCATTGGGATCAAGAGGGGTATTTTTAGTAGCAAACAACTTCATAAGTTCATCCATCTTTCCACTCAAAACATTGATTTCTTCTATAGCATGCACTTTTTTACTAGAAGATCTTTCGGTGTGCCATTGAGAATAATTAGCCATAATATTATCAAGAAGTTTTGTAGCAACTCCTAACGTGATTTCATAAACGTGCCTCCCGCGGACGAGTCTAAAAGATTTTTAGAAGCAAAGTTCAAACCGGCATAAAAATTTTGTATGATCATCCATAAATTCAAACCATGAGTAGGGCAATTGCTAATCATCAATTTCATTCTTTCACAAGATTGGGCAACATGCTCATGATCAAGTTGTTTAAAATTCATAATATCGTTCCTAAGGGTGATAATCTTAGCGGGAGGAAAATACTTAGAGATAAAAGCATCTTTGCACTTGTTCCAGGAATCAATACTATTTTTAGGAAAAGACAAAAACCAAACTTTAGCACGATCTCTAAGTGAAAACGGAAATAACTTCAATTTAACAATATCATTATCTGTATCTTTCTTCTTTTGCATATCACACAAATCAACAAAGTTGTTTAGATAAGTAGCGGCATCTTCACTAGGAAGGCCAGCGAATTGATCTTTCATAACAAGATTCAACAAAGCAATATTGATTTCACAAGACTTAACATCATTAAGAGGAGTAATCGGAGTACTAAGGAAATCATTATTATTGGTATTGGAGAAATCACACAATTTGGTATTATCTTGCGCCATGGCAACAAGTAATCCAACACAAAGCTAATAGAAAAAGGCAAGCAAAAAAGAGAGGAGAAGATTGGAAAAGAGAGGGCAAATAAAACTGCAAGCGTGAAGTGGGGGAGAGGAAAATGAGAGGCAAATGGCAAATAATGTAAATGCGAGGGAGATGAGTTTGTGATGGGTACTTGGTATGTGTTTACTTGAGCGAAGACCTCCCCGGCAACGGCGCCAGAAATTGCACGTTGGCGGGAGGTCGAATCTTGACTTGACTTGGTGGAAGCCTCCCCGGCAACGGCGCCAGAAATCCTTCTTGCTATGTCTTGAGCTTGCGTTGGTTTTCCTTGAAGAGGAAAGGGTGATGCAACAATAGTAGCTTAAGTATTTCCCTCAGTTTTTGAGAACCAAGGTATCAATCCAGTAGGAGGCTCCTTAGAAGTCCCACGCACCTACACAAACAAACAAAGAACTCGCAACCAAGGCAATAAAGGGGATGTCAATCCCTTCACGGCCACTTGCGAAAGTGAGATCTGATAGAGATAATATGATAAGATAAATATACTTTTTGTATTTTATAATATAGATGCGAAAAGTAAAGATGCAAATAAAAGTAGAGTGAAAGCTTATATGATAAAAGATTGACCCGGGGGCCATAGGTTTCACTAGAGGCTTCTCTCAAGATAGCATAAGTATTACAGTGGGTGAACAAATTACTGCGAGCAATTGATAGAAAAGCGAATAATTATGAGATTATCTAGGCATGATCATGTATATAGGCATCACGTCCGCGACAAGTAGACCGACTCCTGCTTGCATCTACTACTATTACTCCACACATCGATCGCTATCGAGCATGCATCTAGAGTGTTAAGTTCATAAGAACAGAGTAACGCATTAAGAAAGATGACATGATGTAGAGGGATAAACTCAAGAAATATGATATAAACCCCATCTTTTTATCCTTGATGACAACAATACAATACGTGCCTTGCAACCCTTTCTATCACTGGGTAAGGACACCGCAAGATTGAACCCAAAGCTAAGCACTTCTCCCGTGGCAAGAAAGATCAACCTAGTAGGCCAAACCAAACTGATTATTCGAAGAGACTTGCAAAGATAACTCAATCATACATAAAAGAATTCAGAGAAGATTCAAATATTATTCATAGATAAACTTGATCATAAACCCACAATTCATCGGATCTTGATAAACACATCGCAAAAAGAGTTTACATCGAATAGATCTCCACAAGAGAGGGGGAGAACATGGTATTGAGATCCAAAAAGAGAGAAGAAGCCATCTAGCTAATAATTATGGACCCGAAGGTCTGTGGTAAACTACTCACAACTCATCAGAGGGGCTATGGTGTTGATGTAGAAGCCCTCCATGGTCGATTCCCCCTCCGGCGGAGCGCCGGCGAAGGCTCCAAGATGGGATCTCACGGATACAGAAGGTTACGGCAGTGGAAATTGTGTTTCGTTGGCTCCCTGGATGTTTTCGGGGTACGTAGGTATATATAGGAGGAAGAAGTACGTCGGTGGCCGCTCGTGGGGTCCAGGAGACAGGGGGCGCGCCCTCCTATCTCCTGGCCGCCTTGTTTGCTTCTTTACTTGCACTCCAAGTTCTCCGGATCACGTTCATTCCAAAAATCACGCTCCCGAAGGTTTCATTCCGTTTGGACTCCATTTGATAATCCTTTTCTTCAAAATACTGAAATAGGCAAAAAAACAGCAATACAGGTTGGGCCTCCGGTTAGTAGGTTAGTCCCAAAAATGATATAAATATGTAAAATAAAGCCCATAAACATCCAAAAGGGGTAATATAATAGCATGGAATAATCAAAAATTATAGATACGTTGGAGACGTATCAGGTGGCAGGCCTAGCCCTTGCCACGTCGATGTCCTGGCTGCCTCCTCTGGGGCAGCACTCCAGCTGGCGGCCTTCTGCGTCAAAGACCTTGAAGAACATCAGGGAGACACCATCGTATTCGAAATGAATCACGAGGGCACCCCCTATTCGGCAGACCCGGGCAATCTCGCCCCAGCCTCGGGTCATGAAGACCTTGCCCGGAGCGACAATTTCAACCTCCCCTCCGGTCGCCGGAGTACCGCAGTCGGCGTGTTGCAGCCAAAGCTCGAGAGGCCCCGTCGGCGGCATCTGGAAGGCGAAGGAGGGAGGAAAGCTTATCCAGGTGCTCGGAGGCATCGCGACGTGGAGCACGAGCTCGCGAGAGGAGTCTGCGGCGTGGACTCCAGGAGCAACGGCGCGCACCGCCATGGCTCGTCGACCTCGCCTGTGGCGCAAATGACGTCGCTCGTCGTCCCTTTCTCCAGGGCCCTCGGCCCGGGCGTACAGGGATAGCGGGAACCTAGGAGGTGGCCGCTCGCACCAAGGCCTCGTCGTCTCCGGCCTCGCAACTTTGTCGCGGCGGCCAGGGGCCGAACGTTTCTTTGGGGGGAGCGGGTCAGGCCCCTCCTGGGGGGCCTTCCCTTTCTCCCTCGGCTGAGAACTGGCGGATCGGTTCCATTGGCGTCAAGAGCAAAGGTGGAGCAGGAAGAAGAAGTAGGCGGAGCAAGAAGAGATGGACAATAGGGGCTCAAGCCTCTCTGTACTTATAGTCCAGAGGAGGCCAACCGTTGGCCTCCACGATCACAGGTAATGATGACCCTTTTTTGCATGCATCAGGGACTCGTCAAATCGAGCGGTTGCCCAGGCAGCATGGGGAAGCGGAGATGCCCACGTCCAATCAACCGCCACGCGGCTACCATGTCCGCAGGCTATTGGGGCCCGCGCCGCTCCGCACTTGCCCTTTGGCTTTGCTGCTAAGCCAAGTCCTAGCGCGCCTTGGGTCCGGGGGCTACTGTCGACGTTCTGGGAACGGGGGTTCCCAGACTTGCCTGCCTGTGGCCTGCGGCGTGGCTCAACAGTGGCCCAGTACGACCCGTCTTCATCAACCCAAGTTCAAGACCCTCGCGAGGGGCCAAGCCTCGCGGGGCGGGCGACACAAGGCCTCCTCAGGGGCGGCCTCGCCAGGCAGGCTCGCGAGGAGGCAGAGAGATCAAGGCAAGGGGTACCTCACGAGGTTCTCGTGACACAAGCCATGACGATCAAGACCAGGCGGGCGCCAGCCTGCGCAGTGTCCTTGTTTCCTCTTTGGTGCAAATAGGGCAAGCGCAGGCGCGGAGTACTGAGGCATCAGGCAAATGTTTCCATATCGATGCAACGAGACCAAGATCAGCAGGACGGCAGGACAGAGGTCACCGTGGATCCCAAGACGGCATCATCGCTAGTGCCTTTGGCAGTTGAAGACCACCTTTAGTCAGGATAGCTTGTACTAGCTGTCCCCTTCCAAAATGGCCGTTGTTGGCTCCCTTCCCGCTCAATTTTGGGAAGAGGACCAGGGCCTCTATAAATAGAGATAGCCTCCACAGTAGAGAGAGAGATCGAGAGACCACCACCACAAGAACACCCCTCGCGAGGCTATTCTTCCTATGTACTATTCATCATCATCCCAAGAGGCAATCCACCACACCACACACAGGAGTAGGGTATTACACCACAATGGTTGCCCGAACCTGTATAAATCTTGTGTCTCTTATGTTGTTCATCATGTTAGCTTAGAACCGTGGCGAGGTCTTGGGCGTGTTTTTGTAGGGAGAAGATCTTCGTGCGCACCCCAGAGTTCGAACCTTAAGGGTTTTGCCGGAACTCGATATCCGACAGTTGCTTCTCATAAATAGTAGTAACGTTGTGTCAACAACAGTTGGATCGCCTTTAACCATCATTGGATAGTTTTGTCCAAGGAGGAGTGAGTTTTCTCCAAGACTATCAATTTTGTACCAGGGAGAAGGTGTTGGCACTAGCACACTAGTATCCATCCCGAATACCATGTAACGGGTGTTGGAATAGGTCCGGAGAGTGCAACCATGGGAGACAACACATGCTTCCTTAGTAGTAACATCGTCAGCAGTGGGCTGTATACAGACAAGAAGGGGTGATCCATCGGAATAAGTTGCCAGGCGCCACTGAGTACATGGGCGCTGCTCGTCCTCATGCTCGTGATCATCACCATCATCATCTCCTCCTTGGTTACAAAAATTTTCAAGTATAGGTGGTGGAATGTTCACAGGACCTTGGAAACACAAGAAGAAGGTTAATTAGTAAAGGGAAACTTGCTAACCCGCATGCATGTGGATGAAACAATTATAATTATGGTGGAAGACAAACATACCGAAACTACAAGGATCCCATGCAAAAACAGTGCCATGAGTGGTGGAAGCAAACACAAAACCCTCGTATTGAATTGCATCATAGTACTCATCCGTGTACAGAAACTGATTTTTGAGCAATATCCATCCAGTCGAACCACGAAGGACGGCAACAAGCTTGTCGAAGATAGCAACAACTACATAGTTCTTGTAATTCCAAGAGTGGTTGGGAACTCGACAAATTGCTATCTTCCGTAGAAGACAGTCACCATGATCATATTTGAACATGCGTAGAATACCGGTGTGCTCAACCTCTGGGCAGTCTACTGAGATTTTTGGAAGTGGAACCCGGTGACGAGTGTACACATTCACAAGTTCCCACTCACAGTTGTACCCAATATAAACAACCCAATCTCCATTTGCGCCTACCCAAGCCTTGCCCTCAAGCGATGGCATCTTAACATCGTACGTGTCATTATCAAGCAGCATCAACTTGCACAAGGTGAGGCCTCCATCGTCCTGGCGCCAGTCATCAGGGTCACGACAAAGAAGATAGGGGAGATCAAACCGCTCCTTGACCCTTGGGTTCCTTGTAATGATGTTATTAGTTGAGTCGGGAATGGTCTTGAATGAACCTGCCATGCTAGCCGAGGTGATGACGTCACACCAATCAATGAGTTCCTCCACCATGTCATCTTTCAGATCGGGGCAAGAATAACGGGGTCGTTTCCAGCCTCTTCCCTCCATAGAGAAGACGATCTAACAATGGCAGAAGGAAGGGTGAAGGCAAATGGAGGAGGGAGGAAGAGTGTGTGAAAACAGTTCCAAATCAAGAGGGAAAGGCGAAGAGTCGGTGGATGGTTGCCAGTTTGCCAAGGTACACGAAGAGGCGCCCTGGCCTACACGTCTGTTTGGAAATACTAGTAGAAAAGGACTCGCCCTCGTCTCACTGATATGTTGGAACGGGACCACATGTCAACGGAACATGGTGTGTAATTTCTCGTGCAAAATGCGATCTGGCCGCGTTGGCCCAAGGTGCTGCATTAGTTATCGACCTTTATTTTTTTAATGGCGCGCCATTCAGTTTTGAAGCACGACTAACTGGTACTGTATGCAGAGAAAATATAAGCTACACTACCTCTACTCCACCTCTAGTACTAGTAGTATAAAAAAGATATATAGGCTGGAGCTTCAGCGCTTTCTTGCTAAGGGCTGCCCACTTACTTCTCACAATATCACCCTCTCTCGAGATCTAAAAAAGACGGCCTCTCTCTCCCTCCTCACCGGTGGTCATAGATCCACAGGGGAAGAAAAGGGTGTGCAGCATTGACGCACTCGTCGTTGGCGAGCGAGGTCACGCACTGACGATAATGCTTTCCTCTCAGACCTAGCGCCCGCACGGGATGGCCTCCATCCCCAACCTTGCTGCCCTAGTGTGTGTGGAGGACAACGACCACGAGCGAAGCCACTTCCCACCGACCTTCAGGTATGCTACCTCTTTTCGAACCATGCCCTTGTTCTATTGCCCCATCTGCCACGTCGCTGCATGTGGATCTTTTTCCACTCTGCCATCTTCCCAATTTGCTATCCTCTGCTCTGCTGATCACATAGACGAAAACCTTAATTTGCACTATTAAAGGAAACCCTTCTTCATGCAGACTAATCCATGTCTAGGTTGAATAAGGAAAGGAATGGAGACTATACTGTCCAAGAGAGTAGGCATCGAACCCGCATCTAGGTTGAAAAGGGGAAGATCGGTAGCTAAGGAACGAGTCTCGTGTCTCTTGGCTGAAGAAGGGTAGAAAGGCATGACAACGCAATAGAGAATGACCAGGTCGATCGGTTTCTTATCCTCACATAGGAAAAAGGTGGCTAAAGAGAACAAAAATGGGACGTGATCCACATATGTTGCTTGGATATTTGTTGCTCTGGGCAACCATACCTCCCTCACCACTATGCGTCTGTGGTGGTACATCGTATTGGTGCGCCCACTGTCCGAATGGGCCTCCCATGCTCTTATTGCCACTTTTTTGCTGTTAGAATAACGCCTGCAGTCAAGTCAAGCAATGCTACTGCTAAAGTGATGCCACATTTAACTAATGCCACACTCAGTCTAATGCCACCGATAAATTTAAGCAATGCCATTTAATGTCATTCGATTATTTCAGGGTTAGCTATTGATTGTGGATGTATTAAAGATTTTTGAGCTAATGCATTCTAATGCTATTGCACAGCCAGTATACCAACAACGAAACTTGCTACTACCTTCAGATTTTTGCACTGTTAATGCTTATAGATTACATACCTCACTGTCATGAGATAAGTTAATTTTTTTTGTACAATGTCACCAAAACGCCAAGGCGCTGATGTCATTTTATTTTGGTTAAACTGCACAAAAAAATATGAAGACAAGAGGAAAGGTCAATAGTGGGTACCTCCTCCTCCGGTTATTCTCTTGATTTGTAAGGTCCCCACGAGTTCGAAATGATATTTACCTTGGAGGTACATGGTTTGCAATTTTTTTATACTGTCATTAGTTAATAATGCTAGTTACCTTCAGAATTTTGTATTTGGTTTAATGCTCATGCACAACTAGTATACCAATGCTGAAACTTGTTACCTTTACATTTTCTATTGTTAATTCTTATAGAAATCTTCCAGTGGTAGAGTTTATTGAAATTTGTTCAGTAAAACCATTGTACTGTACCCTGTAATAAACTAACTACTCTATTGTTGCACTAGCCACTGGATTAGTGTATATTTGTAGTATTCGAATGGTGTTGCATTAGCGTATAGACATAAATAAAGTGTGGCAAGCTTTCCCAGATATGTGCTCAAGAAAACTACTACCTGTTTTTCTAAATACTAGACGTTTGGGTACTTTAAATTGAACCGCAAAAACGTCTTATATTAAGGAACAGAGGGTGTAGAGTTCACTCAAATTATCGCGGTAAAGCTAGTCACACCTTTGTTAAAATTAATGTTCATTATGTTATCGGAGGAGGTCTGTATGTTTGTCTCTAGTGCCTTTCGACTACATACCTGACATCATGATGTAATGTTAATTTATTTCCTTTTGTACAATGTCACTAAATTGTCAAGGCGGTGATGGCATTTTATTTTAGTTGAACTGCACAAAATATGCTTAAAAGAAGAGGAAAGCTCATGAGTCAATCATTCTTCCAAAAAGAACTATATATGCCTTTCTGACATCAGCCGATGTTGCCTTATTTATTCCTTCAAACAGGTGGTTAGAAACAGTCTTGCTACCTTTTCCCATCAAGAAATTGGAATGCTTATATTTGTGAGCCTATGCTTCAACTAGTGTCATTTTTACAGTAATCACACTTTCAATATCTATGCAAACAGGGATTCTCGATTTTAGTGGAACTGCACAAAAAGTCCAACTGGTTCAACATTAGGAGCATGTTTTCTTCCAAACCTTTATATCCAATTGGTGGCACTATGAGCTGTTCATTACGAACGTACATGGTTTGCTATTATCTTGCTACTCTTTTTGTGTTGTCATTAGATAGTAATACTAGGAGTTTGCATGTGAATTTATTGGCAGGGTGGAGCTACATTGGAGGTGCAGGATAGGATTCAATGATTGGATGCTCAATTTTGGTTGTATCGATTTCACCTCTTCCATCACTGTGAACATGGATATCCTTGGTCTGATGAAGAATAGGCGCTATATTTCTGCTCTGAACCAGCAAATCAATTCAGTACGAAATTGTCCAGGGAAAAACATAATTGTATCAAATTGTCCAATGCAGAACATGATAGATGCTAAGCGGAAGAGCCGTGTTTAAACCGAAAATACAAGGTGTGTTATATGTTTACTAGCTGCTTGGTATTTGTGCAGACAGAGATGTCTGCCCGTTGCTATTTGGCAAACAAACAAAGTGACCGCAATTTTGGTTGAACTGCACAAGGGAATAGTATAGTCACTACATGCAGTGGCATTTGAAAATAGACATAGAAAGATTGGATAGTCACTTCATGGAGTGCAGAAAAGTAGTATTGTACTATTTATTGGCCAACATTAGGTGCTTCATTTCTTTGGTCTGATTATACAATGGGCATCATTTTGCCTAAGTTAAAGTTTGTATTCCGAAAATAGTCTCGCCGTGTGATCGAGAGAAGACCAAATCATATTGAAGTGGATGTTCCTCCATCATGTGTGGTTCACTCTCATGGTTCCAGCTATTGGTGAAACCACTTACATTTGCAAGAGGAATTGTAGACTTCACAAACAAATTAGTCTTTCAGTCTGTACTAAATGTTGGCCAAGAGAACCATCCATTTTAGTAGGAAGAACAGATGTTTTTGCTAGATCTTTGCTTTTGGAGCTACATATTTGTATATCATCTGTGAATCATTGAGATGCATTAACATGTTGATATTATGTATGGGAATCGTACTAGTTGGTTTTAGTTGCGAGGCAAGATCCGAAGTGGCCGATCTTAGCTTTTGGAGCTACATATTTGTATATGATCTGTGAATCATTGAGCTGCATTAACAGTTACTTATTTCTGTTCGCTCAGTGTTTACAAGTTACTGATCGTTCACTAGCTAGCCTACTAATGAGCTCCTGGCAGTTTTATTTGCGACGCAAGATCCGAAGTGGCAGTTTTTTGAATAAAATGCCTACCTCCGAAGAAACTGACAAGCTACACTATCCGACCTACTCGATCCTACATGGATAAATAGTAGATCACGCATGTACTACCTCCTTTCCAGTTTGCAGGGCTCAATTGAAGAAACAGCCTACTCGATCCTACACGAATAAATAGCGGATCATACACATACTAGTACCTCCTTTGCGGTTTGCAGGTCTTAATTCAAACCTCTCACCAACCAAGGTACCCCCTCCGTCCGGGTTTATTAGTCCCGCGAGCAAAGTAGCAAGACCAAGGCATGGCAATAATTAACCGCATGCATAAGTTTAAGCCTAATTAATTCTAGCGATTTAAGTGGCTGCATGCATGCCCTCGGCTGTGACTCATTGCATGCTGCTCCGCGTACTAGCTACGAGCGATTCTGAGTGCCTGCAAGCAGCCGGCCGTAATTAAGGGAGCTAGCTGATGCGAAAAAATATGTGCTTTAATAGCTACGGGCTTTTTAAATCCGTGGAATCATTATTGACAAGGAGGGAGATGATTCGAGTGCACTCGTTTGACCGTCATGCCGGCGTGCGACCCAGACGGGACAGGACGACACAGTCATAATTTCAGTTTCTCTATTTTTCCACGGCAAGCTGGCGCGCTAAGCCGTTCCTGCTTATGCATTGAATTCTGATGGCCATCGCGCTACCTTCCACCTATAAGTACTGTTTCCCGGCCTTCTCCGGTGGCACCGTGACCCAACTCACCATATCCTTATAAGCCCCCACCGACTGACATCGCTCGCCACTTATCCATGCCCTCGCCACGTCCGCCATGCCCCCGCCCATCCGCGGTAGGCGAAGCCGGAGGCGGTCACCGCCGGAACTAGTGTTCGATTTTTCACCGGAAGGCAGACGGAGGGAGAAGGCATTCTATCTGTCTTTAGATGGCAATGTGGAGATTGAGGACTTGTTGGAGCACGACCACCTGGCGGAGGAGCAGGAGTTGTTGGAGCGCGACCGCATGGCGGAGGAGCAGCATAGCACCGATTTGCGCTGCCAGCGGGACATGGAGCAGCAGCGCACCGACGCTTTGAGTCGCTTGTAGAGCGCCCGCAACTAGGCCCACTACATGGAGGCCGGCGCCCGGCAAATAGCCCTGGAGGCTGTCGGGCACGCACGCTTTTGGGACGCCGATTTTTACTACCAGCTCATCAAGTGGGTTTCCCGCTTAGAAGCCGAAGCTTCGGTAGACCATGCCGGCATGGAAAGGGCCAACGCGTGCGAGCAACGCGCCCTATCTCACCTCTGGCAAGTCCGAGGCGAGGCGGAGGACGCCGGTGCCGGTATTTAGCATGTACCGCAGATGGCGGACGAAATCGTCTAATTAGCTAAGCGTAAGTTAGTACTGGTACGCTACTAGAGTATTAGTGGGAGTAGATAGTTAACTTGGCTATGATGGTTGTCAACGTGGAAGTTCGGTACCCTATATGTGGATCAGACCTGTTACCTTGCTCTGAATGTTGAACTTTCCGTTTGAACGTATGGAATGGGCTATTATTTTTTAAATGGGTTGTATTTTTCCTCCACGGGTTTAGAGGCTGACTTGTGGGCCTACCAGGTTGATGCGTACACAATCAGGAGATGATTGTACGTGGAGAGGATGACAACAGGGACCCACTAAGGTCATGGCAGTACGCAAGCAAGTGCCTCCTTATTTTAAGCCAATAAAAAATGGCTCCTCCTAATGGATTTCTGACATCTGGGTCCCATGCCATTGTCAACGTAATCAATAAACGAGAGAATTGCACAACGAGAGGCTGACACCAGGAACCCAGTAGCTTGCCCAGTTATTTTTGTTTTGGGATAATTTGATAAATGCCACTCCAAAGCTGATGTTTCTGAGAAATGCCACTGCAATTAAAAAACTTTGAAAAATGCCATTTCATGCCATTTCCAGTGGCATTTTTCAAAGTCTGGAGTGGCATTTTTCAAAGTTTGCAAATTGCAGTGGCGTTTTTCAAAGTTTGCAAAAATTGCAGTGGCATTTTTCAAAGTTTGGAAATTGCAGTGGCATTTTTATGAATCGCCATAATTGGAGTGGCATTTATCTAATTTGTTTTTGAGACGGAAGCAGGGTGTCAACTGGGCTGTGCAGGACACTCTGGCCTGTCTAGATAGCCTTTTCTTTTATGTTTACCACAGACCAGCCCAATAGTTTTTTTCTTTCCGAAAATGGCTAGCCAGTTTTTTTGTGATTTATCAAGTAAGTCGCCTTGTCAGGCCTGTTGGGCTACAAATCTTTCAAGACGAGGAGAGTTTCATTCGGCTGGCCGAGAAAATGGCCTATCAGTAATGAGAAATGGGCTGTACATTTTTAAAACACATCAAACCGGCAATTAGTATCAAATATCTTTTTTTCATTTCAAGATTTTAAATTGCATTGATTTGTATGCATGGACAATTTATTGGATTTTATATTGATATATATTTATTTTTAAAATCAGTCTGAATGTGACTCGAAATTTCAGGATTAAAAATAGTTCAGACCGCACTGACATATGCAAAATTTCGTATAATTTTTTAACCGTGGCCACAATATGGGCTGTAATGCTAACAAAAGTATATGGGCTCCAAAAAAAATGTAAGAATTAGAAAATGGGCTGTAAATTATTAGAAATAATGGCAGATTGCCTGTATGTTGTTTTCCACAGATTTGAGGCTTTTCTAAAAAAAGGTTGACGCACAAGCAGTGACTTTTGGATGTCCATCCAACGGCTGTCGTGCTTCTTCAATCTCTGCTCTTCCTGCTCCACCCGCTCAAAAAAGCACCGGCGAGACTGCCTGCTCCCTCCTCCCCACGGTCGGCTGTGCTGCCGCGCAGGCCTCACCGCCCCACCGTACTCCCATCGCTGGCCTAGCCATCCCTCTACTCACCCACACCTGCTGTTATTCTCCGGCGACGACAGACGAACCAGTAAACCCTCGTACAGTCGTACTCCCCTCCGCGTGGGAAACAACTGCCGAGTCTTCCCTGGCTCCGTGTCGTTCCCTTCCTAGGCCTCACCGTCGTCCACCGCCCAGGTGCTCTCGGCGTGGTCTGGTCAACATGGTCAACGACCGACATGCATCTGAAGTGGAGTGTACGTGGAGAGGCAGACAACTGGGTGCACGGCCGGACGCAAGGAAATGCCTCCTTATTACGCGCAAAATAATGATTCCTCCACCTGACATCTGGGACCCACTGAAAGGGCCTCTGTATTTCGTGAAAAAAACGTTACCTCCGCTGACATCTCGGACACATCAGCTATATCTTCACACGCAAGGAAGTGCCTCCTTATTACGCACACAAAAAATGAATACTCCCCCTGCTAGCTGGGACCCAGTATAGTGGGCCTACTAAGTTGACGGGGACGGAGGGCTTTGTCAACTTAGTCAATATGCACGATTCTAGCTCAAGTGACCGTACGATGTCCATCCAACGGCCATAGTGCTTATTCAACCTCTGGTCTTCTTGCTCCGGCCGCCCAAAGCAGCGCCGGTCGTGCCGCCTGCTCCTGCCTCCCGTGGCCGGCTGTGCTGCCGTGGAGGCCTCACCGCCCCCATACTACTCCCACTGCTGGCCAGGCCATCCCTCCACTCCACTCACCCACACCCCCTGTTATTCTATGGTGATGGCAGCGCAGCCAAACCAGTGAACCCTCGTACTCCTCTCCGCGTGGGCATCCACTGCCGCGTCTTCCCCGGCTCTGCGTCGTCCCCTTCCTAGGCCTCGCCATCTTCCACCACCGTGGTGCTCTCGCGCGGCGTGGTCAATGTGGTCAACGACCGACTTCCATCGGAAGAGTACTGTACGTGGAGAGGCTGACTGCTGGGTCCATGGCAGCCGCAAGGAAGTGCCTCCCTATTATGTTGAAAATAATTATTCCTACACCTAACATTGGGGACCCACCAGATGGGCCACCAGTATTTCACGAAAAAAAATTCCCCCATGACTGCTGGGACCCACCGGACGGGCCACCGTATTTCACGAAAAAACATTTCCCCCACTGTCAGCTCGGAACCACCGGAAGTGCCTCCTTATTACACACAAAAAATGAGTACTCCCCCTGCTACCTGGGACCCACCCTGGTTGGAGGCTGACTTCTGGGCCTACTAAGTTGACTCGGATGGAGGCCTTTGTCAACTTTAGTCAATATGAACGATTCTAGCTCCAGTGACCGTACGATGTCCATCCAACGGTCGTAGTGCTTCTTCAACCTCTGGTCTTCTTGCTCCAGCCACCCAAAGCAGCGCCGGTCGTGCCGCATGCTCCTGTCTCACGTGGCCGGCTGTGATGCCGCGGAGGCCTCACCGCCCCCTACTACTCCCACCGCTGGGGCGCTGGCCAGGCCATCCCTCTACTCACCCACACCCCCTGTTATTCTGCGGCGACGGCAGCCTCACACCGCAGCCGAACCAGTGAACCCTCATACTCCTCTACGTGTGGGCATCCACTGCCGCATCTTCCCCAGCTCCGCATCGTCCCCTTCCTAGGCCTCGCCGTCGTCCACTGCCCTGGTGCTCTCGGCGCAGCGTGGTCAACGTGGTCAAGGAACGACTTCCATCGGACGTGGACTGTACGTGGAGAGGCTGACATCTAGGTCCACGGCCACAGCAAGGAAGTGCCTCCTTATTACGCGGAAAATAATGATTCCTCCACCTGACAACAGGGACCCACCGGACGGGCCACAGTAGTTCGTGAAAAAAATGTTTCCCCCCTGACTGCTGGGACCCACTAGCTACATCTTTGCATGCAAGGAAGTGCGTCCATATTACTGCTGGGACCCACCAGCTACTTCTTCGCATGCCAGGAAGTGCATCCGGGCAAAAAAAAAACGATTCGCCCCCCTGACTGTTGGGATCCACCAGCTACATATTCGCATGCAAGGAAGTGCGTCCGGGCAAAAAAAAACAATTCGCCCCCTAACTGTTGGGACCCACCAGCTACATCTTCGCACGCAAGGAAGTGCCTGACAGTCGGGAGCCACCTAGTCGAAGCGTACGTAGCGTTGTCATTTTGGTCGCGAATGTGTACGTACATACTGGTCGATGTAGAGGCGCGCACGTGTCATAGTAGAGGCGCGCACTAGCATGTACACATACATACATCGGCCAGTGTGCAAGAAAGAAAATACGGCCACGTACGTACATATGGACGGGGTCTCGAATGCCTACTCGCGCATACGTATGGCTAGGGCTCGTGTACATGGTTGGGTCAGTACAAAGAAACTACGTCGTCGTTGTGTTCATGGGGAGGCAACGGAATGCGCCGAGTTCATCGGGAGGCAACAGAATGCGTTGTGTTCATCGGGAGGCAACGGAATGCGTCGTGTTCATCGGGAGGCAACAGAACACGTGGAAAGAATAGGTAATGGAAACGAGGCCTGGCGTACCACAGAACGGAGGAAATGGCCTTGCATTCGACCAACCAAGTTTGAAACGGGATCCTTTTTATCGGGAGGGGTCTGGCGTACTGCCAAACAGAGGAAACGGACTTGTGTTGGACCTCCTACGGTCGAAACGGGGTCCTGTTGATCGGGAGGGTTGTGGCGTACCGCAAAACGGAGGAAACAGACTTGTGTTGGAGCGCTACGGTCGAAACGGGGGTCCTGTTCATCGGGAGGGGTGTGGCATACCGCAAAACGGGACTCCACGGGATACTATTCATCTCCATCGTAGACCTCCTCAAGCCTCCACGAGCTACTGTTCATCCACCGTCCACCTCCTCCAGCCTCCACCTGCGACTGTTCATCCACGGGCTCCTATTCATCCAGCCTCCACCGCACGCTACTCCACCGGCTACTGTTCAACCACCCCTCTCCACGGGCTCCTGTTCAACCACCCCTCCACGGGGCTACTATTCATCCACCCCTCCACCATCTACTGTTCATCCAGCCCTCCACAGGGTCGTCCTGTTCATCCAGCGCTCCACGGAGTCGTTTTCATCCAGCCCCAACCGGCTCGATCTATCGGGGTCCTGTTCATCCAGAGGCAACACCACGGGGTCCTGTTCATCCACCCCAACTGCACACTATTCATCCACCCCCCCCCCCGCAACACTCACTGTTCATCCAGAGGCAGCATCGATCGGCTTCAGTTAGCAGCAGTAGTGAAGGAATCGCTTGATCGGGTTCAGTTAACAGCCATCGATCAATCGCTCGGGTTCAGAACACGTAGCCTGCAGTGCAATCGCTCAGATTCAGTTAGAGCCCAACGCCTCGCTCGGGTTCAGTTAGAGCCCAATGCCTCGCACACACACGCGTACGTGTACGAGAGAAATGCGCAAACCTTCGTGCATCGCTCGGCCCCGACAACCCACCATAACCGGGAACACCCTGATATTTTCCTCGCCCTCGCTTCTACCACGGTTTTTTCTGTCATGGACAACCCAAAGAATGTCATCCAGCTGCGGCTCCGGCCCGCCCAGGACGAAAAGCCCATTTTCTGTCGTGATTTTTTGTCATAGATGTAGGAGCCCACCACATCTATGATGATACCGGGTTTTGTCACAATTATCGTCATAAAAGTGTCATAAGTATGACAGAAAAAATTCGTTCGGCCCAAAATGTCATGGATGTGTCTTTTTTTTGTAGTGTAGGTACATATGCCCTTGGCAAGGATCCATGTGTCAGCCGTTTTTTCGTATGGGGCAATGAGATATTCATGAACAAGCATAAAGTGATGAAATATTAAGGATTATTAGAAAAAAGATACGAACAGTGGCAAGCAAATTATTTGTTTATGCTCTATCCAACACAACAGTGAGCTGTAGGATGGTAACTACAAACTATGTAGCCTTCACTTTTTACTGCCCATAATGAGTTGTTAGACAACAATGTCTGAATGTGTTTTGTTCGCAGTGGTTCCTGAAGCAGTTTACTCATGATTACCTTGCAAAGTACAAGATTGGTGGACATGCAATGAATGTTAAAGTATTTCATCCAGACTAGAATGGCCATCAAGAAGTCCTAATGAAGACAATGAAGGATGGATGGGCAGCCATCACAAGGGGTTGGCCTAGAGTCGTGTGTGCATTACATATGGAGGAGGGCAGAATATGGGCATTCCGCTTCACCTTCTCCAGCAACCAGAATGTCTTTCGCCTCTCTCTTTATAGTCTTTAGCACAACTATGGACTTGGTTCATCATTCTTTACTTGTTCCTTCTGTAGTTCTTCAGTGTATGTGCCTATGCATCGAATTATGCATTCATGGTTGAACCTATATTTGTAATAAACATGGTTCGATATGAAATAAGTGATTGCCTACTTTCAAATTGAAAATCTATGATTTTTAAATGCAGGGATTAAATAAGGGATTAATTAGCGATAAATTAGGGATTACACTGCACATGGTTTGTGAAAGATAAACATCTGCGATAGACATGGAGATCAGTCATGTTTCTCGGATCCACTACGCGTGCGATCAATATCTACTGTACACACGATCAGCCAAGAAAAAACGTGTGCGATTAACAACAACATCGCACACAGTTCCTTCTTATTAAATATTTGCGAATGTCACCTTATACTACACGATTGTAAATTATTGGACTACTTATGATGTTGTGCGCATCCCAAACATTTGGTCATTGAAGAACGCGTGGGATAGATCTTCATCTGACGAGGGTACTATCGGATATCGGGTTCCGGCTAAACCCTTAAGGTTCGAACACTGGGGTGCACACGAAGATTTCCTCCTACCGAAACACACCCTCAACCTCTCCGTGATCCCTAAGTTAGCTCGATGAACAACACAAGAGACACAAGATTTATACAGGTTCGGGCCACCGTTGTGGTGTAATACCCTACTCCTGTGTGTGGTGGTGGATTGCCTCTTGGGCTGATGATGAACAGTACAAGGGAAGAACAACCTCGTGAGGAGAGGTGTTCTTGAGCTGGTGAGGTGCTCTGTTTCAGAAGGATTCGACCCCTCTCTACGGTGGTGGCTAGCCCTACTTATAGAGGCCCTGGTCCTCTTCCCAAATATTGAGCGGGAAGGGATCCAACAATGGCCATTTTGAAAGGGGACAGCTAGTACAAGCTATCTTGACTAAAGGTGTTCTTCTCCTGTCAAAGGCGCTGGTGGTGACGTCGTCTTGGGCTCCACAATGACCCCCGTCCTACCATCCTGCTGGTCTTGGTCTTCTTGCACCGATAGGGAAACCTTTGCCTGATGTGTCGGTACGCCGTGCCTGCGCTTGCCCCCTTAGCACCAAAGGGGAAACGAGGACACTGTGCGGGCTGGCGCCCGCGTGGTGCCCGCCTGGGCTCAGTCGTCATGGCTTGCATCACGGGCACCTCGCGAGGTACCCCTTGGCTTGATCTCTCCGCCTCCTCACGAGCCTGCCTAGTGAGGTCGCCCCTGAGGAGGCCTTGTGTCGTCCGCCCCATGAGGCTTGGACCCTCGCGAGGGTTGTCGGTGTCAAAACCGGCGGATCTCGGGTAGGGGGTCCCGAACTGTGCGTCTAGGCGGATGGTAACAGGAGACGAGGGACACGATGTTTTACCCAGGTTTGGGCCCTCTTGATGGAGGTAAAACCCTATGTCCTGCTTGATTAATATTGATGACATGGGTAGTACAAGAGTGGATCTACCACGAGATCAAGGAGGCTAAACCCTAAAGCTAGCCTATGGTATGATTGTTGTAATGTATGTTGTGTCCTACGGACTAAAGCCCTCCGGTTTATATAGACACCGGAGGAGGCTAGGGTTACACAGAGTCGGCTACAATGGTAGGAGATCTACATATCCATATCGCCAAGCTTGCCTTCCACGCTAAGGAAAGTCCCATCCGGACACGGGACGGAGTCTTCAATCTTGTATCTTCGTAGTCTTGGAGTCCGGCGGACGATGATAGTCCGGCTGTCCGGACACCCCCTAGTCCAGGACTCCCTCAGTAGCCCCCGAACCAGGCTTCAATGACGATAAGTCCAGCGCGTATATAGTCTTCGGCGTTGCAAGGCGGGTTCTCCCTTCAAGTTCCATGTACCTGCCGAACAGTGTCCGGCTTTATCATAAATACTGTGTTTCTCGGCTTCTACGCCCAATAATGGCCTTTTCCACGTGTCGCACGAATGCGAAAAGCCAGTGTATCTTTTTATGTTTCACCCCCTAGTCATGCGAGTCGTTCGCCTACAAAAGAGGCGAAAATCCAGATCCAAACCACACCATCTTCCTCCCGCGAATAGTTCATCGGAGCGCCCTTGACTTAAAAATCCATTCCATCATGGACCGTCGACGCGGCTCCTCTTCTCGCGCTCCCAGCCCACCGCCAGGGGATTGGAGGAGGTGCTCTATTTCGCACAACGATCTAGCGAAGCTCCAAGCGGGGGGATATCTCCCTCCGGCCTTCATGGTCCCAGTCCGAGCCGGACTGGTTACTTATCAAGGTGGGAGGCAAGCGGAGGCTACCCCAAGCCCCAATAAAGGGGAGCGAGTATGCTTCGTCCCTTATCTGATAAGGGGACTCGGATTCCCAATACATCCGTTCCTCCGCGGGCTCCTGGAGTTCTACGGACTCTAGCTCCACCACCTCACGCCCGCCTCTGTCCTGCATATCGCGGGCTACGTAGCTCTGTGCGAGCTATTCCTGGGCATTGAGCCCCGTTTTGCATTATGGAAGAGGCTGTTCTGCCTCGTACCCCGTTCCCACGAGGGTTCCATATATCAAGTGGGCGGCGCCAAAATATGGCGCATTGCCGGGACCGGATACCCATCCGGTACTCCCGAGAAGGCATTCGAAGACTGGCCTTTAGAGTGGTTTTACATAGGAGACGCTCCGCTGCCGGACCCCGTCCGGATCGGCCTCCCGGAGTTTAGTGCTGCTCCTTTGAAGAAACGCCTCAGCTGGCGCCCATGGAGCCCCCGATTGGAGGAAGACAAGAGCGTCCATTACTTGATGGGCCGAATAAGATTAATGGCCCATTCTGGTTTGACCATGATCGGAGTCATGGCGACATGCATCATGCGGGGGGTACAACCATTGCAATACAGAGGCCACCCCATTTGGGATTTCAACGGGGAAGACGATGCCACCCGTCATGGCCGCAAAGGGCCGGATTCGATCGAGGATCTGGTGGAGATCCTGTCCAGCATGTACAAGGGGGAGAAGGAGGACTTCCTTCGAATGAACCCTTTGAATGGGTTTTCCATGATCAACCCTAGAGGATGGGTAAGTGAACACCTTCAAGGGCTCAACCCATGCTTTCGAAGTTTAGGCTTCTTACATTACGTCTTCGGCGCAGGATCTACGCTGAACTGTGGAGGACATGGTAAGTCCCGCTCCGCAACCTGAGGATCCAGAAAGATCCTTGGATCCAGCCTCCGAAGAGGATCCGGACATCAAGGTGGAGCTGATCGACGGGGTGTTTCACCAGCTCAGCATGGACAATGCTTTGGTCGCCATTACGGCGGACTACCCCGGACTGTATCCGGCTTCCCAGGTGACTGTGACCGAGGCACGGACACCATTATCTCTTCCTTGACTATTTCTGACCTTCGCGAACGATGGTGTTTTACAGGAAGCGCCCTCAGGGCGGGAAGCCGAGCCCGCGGCGGCTGACCAACAAAGGCCAGTCCGGACCAGCAGGTGGAAAAGGAGCGCGGCACGGACTGAAACGTCGCCGCAAAGGTATAGCCTGTATTTTAAATTTTCAGAGCAACGTTCCTAGGAAGCGTCTGAGTGCTCATGATCTTTATAGGAGAAAAAGCGCTCACCGGACCGCGGGCGCGGAAGTTGCCGATCCAACCTATACCGGCTAGGATCCAGCGCCCGGCCTGGAGGGGGAGGCAAGCGCAAGACGCGGGCCAGATCCTCCTCCAACGGAGGACACCGACAGACTGTCTACCACCAAGTCTGAGGTGGAGAGTGCCATGAACCATAGGCGTCGCCGGACGGTGTTTCGTGAAGCGTGCTTCTCCCCTGAGGCATTGGACGCCTTTAACGCGGGGGACGCGCACCTCCGTGCCGCTCAAGATGGTTTTACCAGAGCCACGGAGCAGTATGTGAAAGACATACGGGTAAGGGAATTTTAATGGTTATATACACCAGTAGCCCTTGAGACTTAAAGTAGTTATGTTAACTGATTTAAGGATCATTTCAAACGCAGGCTCTTACAGAGAAGAATGCCCAGCTGTCCCAGGAGCTGCAAGAATGCAAGGCCCAACTTGAGGCCGCACTTGCTTCTGCAGGAGGAGACGCAGAGACCCCTCCTGGTAACACATTTTTATTAATAAATATAAGCACTGTGCAGCGTGCGCGCAAGTCTAATAGTGACATTGCAGGTGCCGCCGGACAAGATTTGGACATGCAAGAATTACTACCCCAGCTAAAGGCCGGCGAAATGGTGCTGAATAGGGTACAGCAAGAAAGGAACAAGCTCCAGGATGCCAACGCCAAGCTCGGAGAAGAGCTGAAAGGCGCTCGAGCCGGGCTGTCCAGCTCCGTTAAGGAGAATCAACGGCTTCGTCGCGGCATTTATAGTAAGTGCTTGAGCGAACTCCTTTGAAAAGAAGAGTTCGGCGAGGAAGTAAATTGACATAATATGTCTTGTAGGTATACTCACAGGTCTCCCTGCAGAGGAGATGCCCATATCAACGGGTGATCAACTTCCCGAGCTGTTGCAACTGTTCGAACGAGTTCGGCAGGCAATGAGCGGCGTCGTCCAGGCTTTATGGCCAGCCCTCTCCCTACCCAAGGGCCTTGGGGAGCTTGCAGAGAAGCTTCAGGGAGTGCGGCAGCACTTCCGTTTGTGGAAGATTTCGGCATGCCGTCAAGGTGCCAGAGAGGCTTGGACCATGGTGAAGACGCGTTACAAGAAGGCGGATCCCAACCACATGGCCGAAGTTGGACCGGTGGGGCCCGATGGGAAGGAGATCCCTGTGAGTTTAGTATACAGCCAAGTAGAGTTGGCTGCTAAATTTTCCCAACGGGACTGTAAGTTAGACAACCTGTTAGAGGGGATTGAGGAGGAATACAATCAGTAAATTTGACAATGTATGCTTTCCCTTAAAGTGACATGTGAAATGCCTTCTAGCCGGATTGTAGATCGTTTGTCTTTGCCGACCTTTTCGCTTCGACCTCGGGACCCTAGAGTTCGGAGTGTGTCCGAATACCTTTTTGGTTAAGAAACAAATGAGGTATGCATGGAGACCAGGCGTAGGGGTCATTAGTGCTTTATCAGACAAGTGCCCAACTAGTTATGTTATATTACATGGTTAGTAAGAAACATCTTCCAGGGAGAATAGTTCCGTTAAGGGTTCCTTTCCCTGGGAGGCATGCCCTAAAGTGCATGTCCGGACTGCGAAAAAAGCAGAAAATCATCTGGGGGCGGATAAATGAGTAGGTAAAAAATCATCTTTTAAGTCACCGACCGAATATTCCCTTAAGAACACTAGCTTTCGGCTTCAGCCAGTCTGAGGTACACATCCGGCTGACCCGGCAGTAACAATCGCAGAGGTGCTCCCTTTACCTCCTAGCCGAACAATCGGGAACGTAGGGGTAAGCACAGGAGCCAGGCAACCCAGCTTGGCCAAAACTTAAGTCATATCGATGCATATAATGGTGAGTAAAAGGTACATGTGGAAGCTTGACACATGTGCTGGGCATGAGACCCTTATAATTGAGCTTCTGTAAAAGAAGCCCCCAGGTATAATGAGTGCGGATGGCACATCAAGTGTATGCGAACAATGCGAAAGTAGGCCCTTACGGGCTTTGCAGTAAAAAGGTAATGAAAAGAGAAACAAAAGACAGCCGAAGTGTAAAAATTTGGACGGAGGAAGGGGACGAACTCTTAGTCCGGCGCTAGGCATAGAATATTCGGAGGCGAGCTGCGTTCCATGGGTTCGGCTCGAGTCGGTTATCCGACGCATTTCGTAGACGGTATGCTCCGCCGGTCAGGACTTGATCGATAATGAAGGGGCCCTCCCATTTGGGCTTGAGCTTGTCCTTTTTCTTGTTCGGCAGGCGTAGAACTAGTTCACCAACGTTGTAAGTCTTGGCCCCTACTTCTCTTCTTTGGTATCTTCGGGCCTGCTGCTGATAGAATGCGGAACGAGCCTTGGCGACATCGCGTTCTTCCTCCAATGTGTCCAAGCTGTCCTGCCGATCGAACTCGGCCTCTCTTTCTTCGTACATGTGCACTTGAGGTGAGTCATGAATAATGTCGCAGGGCAAGACTGCCTCTGCGCCGTAGACCATAAAGAATGGTGTGAATCCGGTAGTGCGGTTAGGCGTTGTCCGCAACCCCCAGAGTACGGAGTCGAGCTCCTCAACCCAGTGCGTGTCAGATTTAGTAAGTGACCGCACTAGTCTGGGTTTAATGTCGCTCATTATCAGACCATTTGCTCGTTCCACTTGACCGTTGGTTTGAGGGTGATAGACTGAAGCGTAGTCGAGCTTGATGCCCATATTTTTGCACAATGACTTAACCTCGTCGGCTATGAAGTTCGTGCCGTTGTCGGTGATGATGCTGTGGGGGACTCCGTAACGGTGTACTACCCCAGATACAAAGTCTATCACTGGTCCGGACTCTGCCGTCTTGACCGGTTTGGCCTCTTTCCATTTGGTGAATTTATCCACCATGACCAATAGGTACCTTTGCTTGTGGGTTCCCCCTTTAAGGGGTCCAACCATATCAAGCCCCCAGACAGCGAACGGCCAGGTAATGGGTATGGTTTTGAGGGCGGTGGGCGGCATATGGCTCTGATTAGCAAAGAGCTGACAACCAACGCATCTTTGGACTAAGTCCTGGGCATCTGCCCAGGCCGTCGGCCAATAAAATCCTGTACGGAATGCCTTTCCTACAAGGGCCCGGGCTGCTGCGTGGTGTCCGCCTAGTCCGGCATGGATTTCAGCCAGGAGGTTTCGCCCTTCCTCTTCGGAGATGCACCTTTGAAGGACTCCGGTTGTACTTTTCTTATAAAGTTCTCCCTCATGGACCTTGTAGGCTTTCGACCGCCGGACTATGCAGCGGGCCTCATTTTGGTCTTCGGGAAGTTCTTGCCTAAGCAAGTAGGCTAGGAATGGTTCTGTCCACGGGGCGATTACTGCCATTATGTCGTGGGCTGAAGGTGTTATGTCATCGGCTGAATCGCCGATTGGCGCAGTTTTTTCCGGTTTGTCGCTTCCGGGATCCTCTTCCCATAGTACGGATGGCTTGAAGAGCCATTCCAGGAAGATATTTGGAGGGACGGCATCACGTTTTGCACCGATGCGTGCCAGTACGTCGGCTGCGTGGTTATTATCTCGGGCTATGTGATGGAATTCGAGTCCTTCAAACCGAGCTGACATTTTTAGGACAGCGTTGCGATATGCTGCCATTTTCGGATCCTTGGCGTCAAAGTCTCCATTTATTTGGGATATTGCAAGGATTGAATCCCCGCGCACCTCTAGGCGTTGAATGCCCATGGAGACTGCCATCCGGAGACCATGTAACAGGGCCTCGTATTCAGCTGCGTTGTTGGAGTCGGTGTACAATATTTGAAGTACATACTAGACTGTGTCCCCGGTTGGGGACGTCAATACGACGCCAGCCCCTAGTCCGGCCAACATTTTAGAGCCGTCGAAGTGCATAACCCAATTGGAGTATGTGCCGTACTCTTTAGGGAGTTCGGCTTCAGTCCATTCAGCGATGAAGTCAGCCAAAACTTGTGACTTTATAGCTCGCCGAGGTTTGTAAGTTATATCGAATGGTCATTTTGTAAGTTATAGCTCGCCCATTTTGCTATCCTGCCCATTGCGTCACGGTTATTTATGATGTCATTGAGTGGTACTTCGGAGGCCACTGTTATCGAACACTCTTGAAAGTAGTGTCGGAGCTTTCGGGATGCCATGAACACCGCATACGCTATCTTCTGATAGTGTGGGTAACGGGATTTGCAGGGAGTTAACACAGTGGATACATAATACACTGGTTTTTGAAGAGGGAATTTATGCCCTTCTGTCTCTCGTTCGACGACAGTACCGCGCTTACGACTTGATGCATTGCTGCGATGTATAATAACATTGGTTCGCCTAGATTGGGCGCAGCCAGGACCGGATTTGTTGCCAATATGGCCTTTATTTCTTCGAGTCCGGCAGTGGCAGCATCCGTCCACTTGAAGTGTTCGGTGCGTTTGAGGAGGCGATAGAGGGGCAATGCCTTTTCTCCTAGATGGGAGATAAAGCGGCTTAAAGCTGCCATGCATCCTGTTAATTTTTGTATCTGTTTGAGGTCTTTTGGAATATCCAACTGTGATAGAGCTCGGATTTTAGCCGGGTTTGCTTCAATTCCTCTACCGGACACAATGAAGCCCAGCAGCTTTCCTGCTGGTACGCCGAAAATGCATTTTTCCGGATTCAGCTTGATGTCATATGCTCTGAGGTTGTCGAATGTGAGCCTCAAATCGTCTACTAGAGTTTCGACGTGTTTTGTTTTGACGACTACGTCGTCTACGTATGCCTCGACTGTTTTGCCGATCTGGGTAGCCAGACATGTTTGAATCATGCGCAGATATGTTGCGTCGGCATTTTTAAGTCAGAAGGGCATCGTGTTGAAGCAGAATCGTCCGTATGGAGTGATGAATGCCGTTGCGGCTTGGTCTGCTTCAGCCATCTTGATTTGATGATAGGCAGAGTATGCTTCGAGGAAGCACAACGAATCGTGCCCTGCGGTAGCATCGATAATTTGGTCGATGCGGGGGAGAGGGAAGGGGTCCTTTGGGCAAGCCTTATTGAGGTCTTTAAAATCGACACAGAGGCGCCAGGATTTGTCCTTCTTTGGTACCATTACCAGATTTGCTAGCCAATCCGGATGTTTGATATCTCTGATGAATCCGGCTTCCAATAGTTTGGCTAGCTCTTCTCCCATTGCCTGTCTTTTGGGTTCGGAAAATCATCGAAGAGCCTGTTTGACTGGCTTAAATCCTTTGAGGATGTTTAGGCTGTGTTCTGCCAACCTGCGTGGGATTCCAGGCATATCCGAAGGATGCCAGGCGAAGATGTCCCAATTTTCCCGAAGGAATTCACGCAGTGCGGCGTCTACTTCGGGGTTCAATTGTGCCCCAATGGAGGCCGTCTTTGTTGGGTCCGTTGGAAGGACCTGGAATTTTATTATTTCATCTGCTGGTTTGAAGGAGGTGGACTTGGATCTTTTATCGAGTATCACATCGTCCCTGTTCACCGTAGAGCGCAGCGCAGTGAGTTCTTCTGCTGCTAAGGCTTCGGATAGTGCCTCCAGGGCTAGTGCGGCTGTCTTGTTTTCGGCGTGGAGTGCTGTGTCCGGATCACTAGCGAGAGTGATTATTCCGCTGGGCCCAGGCATTTTGAGCTTCATGTACCCGTAATGAGGTACTGCTTGAAAAATTGTGAATGCCTCCCGTCCTAATATAGCGTGATATCCGCTGTTGAACGGGGCCACTTGGAACGTGACTTCTTCGTTTCTACAATTGTCCGGCGAGCCGAACACCACATCGAGTGTGATTTTTCCGGTGCAGCGCGCTTCTCGGTTGGGGATTATTCCTCTGAAGGTTGTGCTGCTTCGCTCAATACGGCTCCAGTCTATTTCCATTTTTTGAAGAGTTTCCTCATATATGAGGTTTAGTCCGCTGCCACCATCCATGAGGACCTTTGTAAGCCGAAAGCCGTCCACTATGGGACTAAGCACCAGTGCGTCTGGTGCTCGAGCTGTTCGGAATTTAGGTTCGTCGCTAGCATTGAAGGTGATGGCTGTGTCACTCCATGGATTTGCTGTTGCTACTTGGTAGACTTCGGCGAGTCCGCGGATTGTTCGTTTTCGCATATTGTTTGATGCAAAGGTCTCGAAGACTGTTGATACCGTACCGGTATTGTTGGAGTGGTTTTTCGGGGCTAAAAGCTCCTCGCCACTTTTGGCCACCTGCCGTAGTATCCAACATGCTCGAAGGCTATGTGTTGGGACAGCTCCCTCTGTACTATGAAGCTTACAGGGTCCATTGAGCCATCCCTCCAGTACGGTTCCGTGCCCCTTATTGGGTTTTTGCTTTTTTTGTTTTTGCATCTGGGGCCTGAGTGTGAGGCACCCTTTTGTTGCGGACTGGGGTTGGGGCCGGATTATCCCAAAATTGGTTTTCGGTTTTCCGGAAACTCTCCATCGCACAGTACTTTCGTACTATGGATGCCAGATCGGTGAAGCGTGTAATTTTACGACAATCGATGGCGTTCAGTATTCCCTTGTCCGTGCAATTATTGCAGAAGATTGAGATTGCGTTTTCTTCTCGACAGTCCTTTATCCTGTCCATAACCAGGAGGAATCTGGCCCAGTAGTGATGTACTGTTTCAGCGGGCTCTAGCCGTCTTAGAGACAGATCGCATATGTCTGGGCGGGTGGGTGGACTAAAATCCAGATCCCTACCCATCTTGGGGCTCAAAGGCTGAGGAGTTTCCGAATTCGGAAGCTTGGGTTGTTGGACACGATCCCGCGAGTCCGGAGCGATGCATGGTTTTAAGTTCAATGCTCGACCGAAGTCCGCCCCTCCGCGGAAATCCGGCATGGAGGGTTCGGGAATCCGGATGTGACTGGTTTTGAATATAGGCGAAGAGTTGCCGTATTGCTCCTCTACCACTGCGACGTGGTGGGTGGCCTGGGGAGAGTTAATCTCTCTCAGATCGGTTTTAAGCCCAATCTGATTGTAGTCCGTAGCGACTCCCAGGGCGGCGATGCGATCCAAGAGCTCGTTAACAGACGAGAGCTCTATTGGATCCAACTGTTCGGCAGATTTCGAGCTGACGCAAAGATTGCTTCTGACGACTTGAGAAGTCATTGCCGAAGCGGTGGCCGGACAGGCAGTCATAAGAAAACCACCTAGCCGGATAGTTTGGCTGGCGGCCAAGGCCCCTTTGGCGAAAACACCGTCTTTGAAGACGGGTGGAGGCATCCTTCCTATCAGTGACGACTCAGAGGAACTCTCAATGAAAGCACCAATGTCGGTGTCAAAACCGGCGGATCTCGGGTAGGGGGTCCCGAACTGTGTGTCTAGGCGGATGGTAACAGGAGAAGAGGGACACGATGTTTTACCCAGGTTCGGGCCCTCTCGATGGAGGTAAAACCCTACGTCTTGCTTGATTAATATTGATGACATGGGTAGTACAAGAGTGGATCTACCACGAGATCAAGGAGGCTAAACCCTAAAGCTAGCCTATGGTATGATTGTTGTAATGTATGTTGTGTCCTACGGACTAAAGCCCTCCGGTTTATATAGACACCGGAGGAGGCTAGGGTTACACAGAGTCAGTTACAATGGTAGGATATCTACATATCCGTATCGCCAAGCTTGCCTTCCACGCCAAGGAAAGTCCCATCCGGACACGGGACGGAGTCTTCAATCTTGTATCTTCGTAGTCTTGGAGTCCGGCGGACGATGATAGTCCGGCTGTCCGGACACCCCCTAGTCCAGGACTCCCTCAAGGGTCTTGAGTGTTGGTCGATGAAGATGGGCCGTACTAGGCCACTGGTGGAGCCATGCCGCAGGTCGCAGGCAGGCAAGTATGGGGACCACCGTTCCCGGAACGTCGACAGTAGCCCCCGGACTTGGCTTAGCAGTGAAGCCAAAGGGCAAGGGTGGAGCACCATGGGCCCCAATAGCCTGTGGCCTTGGCTGACACGTGGCGACTGATTGGATGTGGGCGTCTCCGCTTCCCCATGATGCCCAATATCCGCCTGGCTAGGCGGCCATGGCGCCCTACACAGCTATTTCCTCCTCGCAGGCATCATGCTTCCTATTCCCCCTTCTTCCTCGAGCTCCTGCTTCTACTCCCAATCTGACTTGAGCTCTGCCCCCTCCATTGCCATGGCACCAACTAGTGCGGAAAAGGGGAAGAAGCCTCTGTCCTCAGCCAGTCCGCCCTCGACAATCGAGCCCGCCGTCGGCCGGTCGCTGGTGCTCAACCTGGAGGCCATGGGTAAGGTCTGCCCCGCGCTCGCTTCCAGCTTCAACGAGTGTGGAAAGATGGTGGCTTGGCCTGCATCCCGCGCCTCCATTGACAGGACAGTCACTGAGGTTCTGTTCTTCGTCGACACCCTGTGGGCTGGCCTGGTTCCCCCTTTCTCCGCCTTCTTCAATGCAGTGCTTTCCCATTAGCAGATTAACATGATGCATCTTGATCCCCAATCCGTTTCCCTTCTCGCCGTCTTCGCCTTTGTTTACAAAGCCATGGTGGGCATTGCTCCTTCTGTCGCCCTCTTGCGCCACTTCTTCTCACTTCACCTAACCGACACTCACAGTGCTCGGGGTGCGTGAGCTTCCAAGCCGTGGCAGAGACGGCTGCCATGAGGATTGACTTTGACCTCCCGCCGTCCATGAGCGGGTTCCGGACGCGGTGGCCGTATGTGGATGTCGGAGTGCTCAGGCCCCTGTTCTCGCCTCCATCGTTGCCTATTGTCCCGAACCCTGGCTAGGGCCATGAGAGGCTCGTGAGCCCTCGCCTTTCCTTTGTTTGGTTCCGACTGAAGAGGTTGAGAGATATTGGCGTGACCGCGCCCCGGGTGGTGAAGGAGTTCCTCCGGTGTCGTATTGCTCCTCTTCAGCGCCATTCCTGGCCGATGTGGGCCCTGTCTGGTAACCAGGATCGCATGAGGCTTCAGGAGTCGGAACTTTTGCCCGGAGCACCAAGGACGGTGCTTGAGGTCTTGACTGGCAACCCCTCGCCAGGCGATGTGCCGCAGGAGGGGAGCCTCTTGTATCTTTGCTCGAACAGGGTCGAGTTTGTGGGGATAGATGCCTTCCTCTGATGAGTGGGGGCTGCGCCCGGTTGGACTTATGGGTCCTCATATGAGTCATGTCGCCATGACTCCCCTCCTCGCCGCCGGCACCCAGCTTGCCCCGAGAGCGGTCGCTGGGGGACAAGCATCGCTTGAGGCTGGAGGCTCGGGTGTTGAGGCACCAACGCCGCTTGGGGCTCCCGAGGCGTCATCCTCTGGAACCCGTGAAGCTCGCCCTGGGACGATCGTTGAGGGGAAGATGCAGCCTGCGGCTCCTGAGGCCGGAGCTCCTGAGGTCGTCTGCCTGGGTGCTTCCCCAGTCGCGCCCCGTGCTGGCCCTCATGTCCAGCGGCTTGGTCGGTTCCGTGTGGACTTCACCACGCTCCGCAAGAGGAAGGAGTCTTCGAGCTGTAGTGGTCGCGCCTTCCGGCCATTGCAGCATAGAAAGTACATCGCCATGGACGAGTAAGTACCTTGTCCTTGTAATTCCTCAATTGCTGCCTTCCTTCCTGACTGTGGCTCTTCAGGATCACTCCTGTCAAGCCCACGGAGTCTCCCGAGAAGCAACCTCCTCCGACCTTGCCTTCATTGCTGGCCTTGAGCGTCTCGAGCCTGCATGCTACTCCTGACGCGGGGTTAGCCAGAGAAGCAAGCCTGCCTGCAAGGTGTCTTGAGCCCGTGCCCTTGCCACTTTTGCTTCACAACCCTTCCTGGAGAGCAGTCAGCCTGCCCAGGGCTCCTCCTCTGGTCGTGGACGGCGAATGGTTGGCGTCAATCCTAGGTGCCTCTTCAAGTGGTGAGCCCCCGGAAGCCCGGGTTCCTGGCGGGGCCTGGCCAGCGACCATGGGGGCGCCAGCGACCGTGGGGGCGCCAGCCCCCAGCCCCCTGCCGAGAAAGGGCGAACCGCTTGGGGTCCCACCGACGGCACCAGCGACGGGGGACGACATTAGCAACGCGCTCAAGATTGCGCACGAACGAAGCGCCGTCCACCATGAGTTCCTCTAGAAGGCGTTAGACGCGATGGGCCAGCTTGGTGGAGAGCTTGCGGATGTGGATGTGCGCCTTGAAGCTGAGGGCCTATGGCTGATTGAGGAGTGACGCAAGCTGAAGGTGGCCATCAACCTCGCGCGCCACCAACACGAGCTTGACAACGCGAAGGCCGAGGCGTCCCTTGTGGCCTTGCGAGAGGCCTGCTCCCGAGCTTTGGAGGAGGCTCGGGAAGCAGATCATCATTGCGAGTTCACAGAGAAACGCGCATGGGAGCTCCAAGCCTAGAGCGCCTCCCTGGAGCAGCAAATGGAGTTGCGTCAGGCTGCCCTTGCATCGCTGAAGGGGACGCCTGTCGAGGAGGAGGAGCTCCAGAGGCGTGAGCAAGCGCTGACGCTGGAGGCCGCCAAGCGTAATCTTGATCTTGAGCGGTTGGAGACGAGGGAGCGATAGGTTACCCAGGCGGAGGACGACATTGGCGCGCGCGAGACTCGAGTCCAGGAAGAGGTCGACCGCCGTGTGGCAGAGGCTCACGCAGATTTTGTGAGGAGGTATGACCTGAAGCTAAAGCTGGTTGAAGCCAAGGCTGCGGGCAGGACTGCCGCCCTTAGGTCCAAGCTGACCGAAGCGGAGTGGAGCGCGGAGGCCGCCGCAACCGCCTTGTTCTTGGTGCAGGCCGAGCTGACCTCCGCCCACGCCGAGCTGCTTCCTCTTCAACAGTGGGTTAACGTCGCCGAGTCCATTGCACAACAAAATAGAGAGGAAGTGCTCCAACCACAGACGCTGGAGCACATGCACGGCCCAATTCTCCAGGAAGTCAAGAACAGGGCCAACGCAGCCCTGGGCCACATCTGTAATGAGAACGCCCTGCATCCTCACGTGACCAACTATGCCAGTCATCTCCACTTCTTCACTGACGTGGTGACGCGCCTGGAGAACCGCTCTGATAGAGCTCATCAGCTTGTCGAGGAGAGGAGCCGCAGCCTGCTCGGGCGTGCATTTTCCCGCGTCTTCAGCCATCTTCAGAACACCAATCCCAACTTTGATTTTGACGCCGTCATCGCCCCGATGCCTAAGGCCATCCGCGGCGACCTGGCACGGTGGGTGGAGGACAATGTGGATGCGCTTGTTAGGGCCTTTGCTTCCGACGATGATGGGGTGGTAGTCGCAGCAGATGGTGGCGACGTGGTCGATGGTGGCGACGGTGGCGCCGATGATGGTGATGGTGATGCTAGTGATAGCGATAGCGGCGCCAGCAATGCGTCTGGAGGCGACAAGGAGGATGCGGTGAGCGATATGTCTAACTGATCCCGTGTTTCTCTGCTGTTTATCCTGCATACAAAAGCTCGGGCGCGGCCCCAAAGGTTGTAAGAGCATTTTGGGAGGGGAAGCCCCTCATGTAAAAAGATTGCCGTCCGTATACTTTTAGGAATGATGCTGAACATGTGCCTCCATGATCCTACGGGCCCTGTAGCGAGCTTGTTGTTGTTGTGGTTTACCTTTAGCTAGGACTAGTCCTAAATAGGCTCGCGAGGTCGTGAGCCCCCGAGGATCCCCTGAGGGACCTGTCGACCCGGTCGGTAGGGCCTCGCGAGAGCGAGTGCCGGCCGTGGTATGGCGTGCGCACATGTGTGTGCTTTGCCCAGCCCCACCTGCTTGGGGCTCGCGAGGGGGAGGCAGCTATTGCGAAATCCAAATTAGGGCAGAAACCAGAACACACGAAATCACACAAGTGATAAAAGACACCCCCCCACACACACAAATGCAAATTCAACTTCAACTTAAATCTGAAGCAAGGAAGGTCGACCACAGAAAGGGAGGCAAAAAGCAAACGGCCTCGTCCGGCGCCTAGTCTAGTCTTCGACGTCTTCTCACCAGTGCGGAGCTAAGTGCTGCCACTGGGCGTGGGAGGGAGCCCCCGAGGCCCAAGGGCGGCACTCTCGAGACTTCGGGGCGTGTACATGCCCACTCATTATTACGTGAGAGTGTCACAGGCGGCGAGCTTCACAGGCACTGGGCCTTCTTCACAGGCACTGGGCCTTGCTTCATATCGCCAGAAGAGGGCCCTACCTTGCACCACCCTCGACCACCATTGACGGCGGCCAAATACCAAGGACGACACCAATGGGGCAAAGGGGACACCAGCGGCGCCCTCGGCGACCATGGGTCCCCTGCCGGGGGCAGGCTTTGCAGCACCTTCCTGGCAGAGGGCCTCCTCTGGGGGACGCCTTGCTCCGTGCACCGTGGGGAGGAGCCTGGCTCCCGGCCCCTCTCCTGCAGCCCCCAGTGCGCTCCTCCTGGCGGAAGGGGGGCCGCCAAGCTGGGGCAGCCGTCCGCTGCTGTGACCTGAACCCCCTGCGACCCATGGTTAGCATAGGCTTGCTACTGAGGAATTAGCGGTACCCGGTAGCTGCTGCTGCCACCGCGGTTGGTGAGGCTTCCTTGAGGCTCCTAAAAAGGCTCGGCTTCTGGCGTCTCTTCCTCCCAGCCTGACCCGAGGAACGAGCTAGGGTCGTCTTCCAGCGCGTACTCCCAATCCACCATGTGGGGCACGTAAGCCTACGAGGCCGCTGCCTCGAAGACTTCGCCATAGTGCCCCACGCTCCATGTGGCCTGGCCTAGCATGCCTTCTTGAGGATGGTAGGGCAGCGGCCCGCCCGGGCTATAGGTGGCGATGCGCATGCCCTCTTTTATTGGAGGTGGTGCGGGTGCAGCCTGGTATCTGGCGCCGATGGTTGAGCTGGTGTCAACAATGCCTTGGGGTGTGCCTGAGGGCGCGCGGGCGCGAAGAGGCCCATCGCATGATCTGACCGGGGCCCGGGGTGGAAGCTGGGAGCAGAAGGGCGGTGCCCCCGAGGATGAGGCATCCAGGAGCTCGAGAATGCGCTCCGGCAACGCATCCCGGTCGCTCTCCATCAACCTGCATCGTAGCAGCTCCCGAGCCACAGTGAGCGCGACTCTCATGTTTGCTTGCTCCCGTCGGGTGTGCGGCGCCGTGGCTGCGGCGTGGCTTGAGGCCCTTGCGGCTGATCGCACCTACCGCGGAGTAAGGGCCGGTAGTGCGTGACCACGCCGCCCATGCCCCGCAGCGTTCTATAGTGAGCGGGCTGCCTGGGGCGCGGGGTCGAGGTCTTCTTGGGCAGGCGGTGTGGCCTGAGCTGGCCAGGCAGCCCAGCGGTCGGTGCCGGTCATCGGGTCACCGGACATGGATGCGACGAAGCGGTGGGACGCTGCCGAATATCGGGTTCCGGCAAAACCCTTAAGGTTCGAACTCTGGGGTGTGCACGAAGATCTTCTCCCTGCCGATCCACGCCCTAAAGCCTCGTCGTGAATCTAAGCTACACGATGAACAACACGAGGGACACAAGGTTTATACTAGTTCGGGCCACTGTTGTGGTGTAATACCCTACTCTAGTGTGTGGTGTGGTGGATTGCCTCTGGGGCTGATGATGAACAGTATAGAGGAAGAACAGCCTCGCGGGGGGCATTCTTGAGCTGGTGCGGTGTTCTACCTGCGATGGATTCGATCTCTGTTGGCTAGATGAGGACTCGATCCCTTTCTACGGTGGTGGCTATCTCTATTTTTAGAGGCCCTGGTACTCTTCCCAAATATTGAGCGGGAAGGGAGCCAACAATGGCCATTTTGAAGGGGAACATCTAGTACAAGCTATCCTGACTAAAGTTGGTCTTCGACTGCCAAAGGCACTGGCGATGACGTCGTCTTGGGCTCCATAGTGACCTTCGTCCTGCCATCTGCTGGTACTGGTCTCGTTTCACCGATATGGTAACCTTTGCTTGATGCCTCGATACTCCGCGCCTGTGCTTGCTCCCTTTGCACCAAAGAGGAAATGAGGACACTGCACAGGCTGACGCCCGCCTGGTCTCAATCGTCATGGCTTGCATCATGAGAACCTCACGAGGTACTCCTTGCCTTGATCTCTCCACCTCCTCACGAGCCTGCCTGGTGAGGCCGCCCCTGAGGAAGCCTTGCGTCATCCGCCCCGCGAGGCTTGGCCCCTTTCGAGGGTCTTGAGCTTGGGTCGATGTAGACGGGCCGTACTGGGCCACTGCTTGAGCCACGCCGCAAGCCGCAGGCAGGCAAGTCTGGGGACCCCCGTTCCCAGAACGCCGACAGTAACCCCCAGGCCCAAGGCGCACTTGGACTTTGCTTAGCAGCGAAGCCAAAGGGCAAGTGTGGAGCGCTGCGGGCCCCAACAGCCTACGGCGTTGGTCGCCGCATGGCGGTTGATTGGACGTGGGCGTCTCCGCTTCCCCACGCTGCCTCAGCAACTGCCCGATTTGACGAATCCCTCCTGCATGCAAAAAGAGTCATGATTACCTGCGATTGTGGAGGCCGACGGTTGGCCTCCTCTAGACCATAAGTACGGAGAGGCGCGAGCCCCCGCAGTCCATCTCCTCCCGCTCCACCCTCTTCTTCTTCCTCGCTCCTCCTCCATCTTGCCACCAATGGCTCCGATCCGCCGGTTCTCATCCGAGGAGAAAGGAAAGGCCCCCGGGGAGGGGCCCGACCCGCTCCCGCCGAAGAAATGGCTGGTCCCTGGCCGCCGTGACGAGGTTGCTCGTCCGGAGATGTCGAGGCCTTGGTACGAGTGGCCACCTCCTGGGTTTCTGCTACCTCTGTACGCCCGGGCCGAGGGCCCTGGAGAAGGAGACGCCGAGCGGGGCCACCTGCGCCATCGGCAATGCCTACGAGCCATGGCGGTGCGCACTGTTGCTCCTAGAGCCCACGCCGCAGACTCCTCTCGCGAGCTCGTACTACACACCGCCATGCGTCCAAGCTCCTGGATCCGCTTTCCTCCCTTCTTTGCCTTCGAGATGCCACCTAGGGGGCCTCTCGGGCTTTGACTGCAGCACGCTAACTGCTGTACCCCGGCGACCGGAGCGGAGGTTGAAGTCGTCACTCCGGGCAAGGTCTACATGACCCGAGGCTGGGGCGAGATCGCCTGGGTCTGCCAAACAGGGGTTGCCCTCGTGATTCATTTTGAATACGATGGCGCCTCCTTGATGCTCTTCAAGGTCTTCGATGCAGAAAGCCGCCGGCTGGAGTGCTGCCCTAGAGGAGGCAGCCAGGACGTCGATATGGCAAGGGCTAGGCCTGCCACCCGCTTCCCCAACGGCTCCCCTGGCAGCAGCGGAGATGCTTGGGAGTCCAGCGACTCTCCCGAGCTCTTCGTGACTCCAGAGACAAGCGATGACAGCTATGTGCCCCCGAGCTCGTGCCGTGCTCGGAGCAAGGCAGTTGCATCAGGCCGCCGGCGCGGCTAATCTGGATGGGGTTGGCGCCGGCCTCTCGTGGCCAACCATTGATGATGGCGTCGGCCATGAGGGCGCGTGTAGTTGAGTCTCTTTAGGATTCGTGTCTTTTGTTCCCTGTGAAGAATCAAGAAAACACCCCGTGGGGGCATGTAAAGTGTCTGCAATGTCTTTCGTCGATATTATCCTTATCATGAAGTGGTGCAAAATGCCTGTCCTGTTCCGGCTTGGTTCCCCCTTTCTAACCTCACATCGACTTGGTGCTCTACGCTGACAGGTCCCGGTCCCCAGGCAGGCTTCAGCCGTCACTGGTATGCCAGGTGGCGATGCTCAAGGCCAGGAGGTGAGCGGCCCGAGGTCCAGTAAGAGCCCCCGAGGCGCGATGCTCAGGATGTCCCCTTTAGCGGTCAAGCAGCCACCGAAAGGTGAGAAAGGAAGGCAACGTCACCGTCACAAAGCCGCACTAAATGGGGGTTTGGCGTCGCGTTGATTAATTATTCCAGGTGCGAGACTTATCTCGAAATCATGGAGCCATTCCTCCACGAGGTGCCGGACTTGCGCGTCGGCATCTAGATTGTAGCTGGGTTGGGACCTCATGAGCTTCCCTTCTCTTCCCCACACTTTCCTTTATTCTCTACGTCCTCAGGTCCCGGCCATCGAGCGAGCTCAGCCGCCGCTGGTATGCCAGGTCGCGATGCCGTGGACAAGGCCAGTGGGTGAGGGCTGGAGAGCCAGTAAGAGCTCCTGAGTCGCGATGCTTAGGCGCCCCCCTTTCAACGCGCAAGGGATTGCGCGGGCAAGAGAGAGAGAGAGAGCTCGCGATGCCTCCCGCTTTAGGCCTCAGGAAGTCCCTGTAAACCAACACGAGGAAAGCACGGGTTGCCATTACGATTGCCGGCCAGCCATTGGTTGCTCCAAGAGAGGTGAGGGCACTGAGGGCCTGGTGAGGTGGCGCTTGCGGGGCTGCCGCGGGCCAGAGCTCGACCGCTCGGACTTGTCGATGTTGCAGGGACGGACCCATGCGCAAGCGATATGCCAGCGTGAGCGGTTCCAAGGGTAGGTGTCAATCGAGCAGGCGATTATCACAGGCAGGTTAAGCATGAAAGGCAAATTGGCTTAGATAACTGCAGGAAGGATACATGCCACTGGGTCAGGCCCGAGCGGCTTGGGGGTGATGCATCCCGAGGGGCGCCCCCAGCAAGGTAAACTGAAGACATAAGCAAAAGGGATACATGCCGTAGGGATAGACCCACGCGACCTGGGAATAATGCAGCCCTGAGGGCGCTCCCAACTGAAATGAAACACAAAAGATGTCACCTGATATCATTGTAGAGCGGGTGTTGAAGTAGCTGACGATGCGCGGTGAAGAGGCCGATCCTCACGAGCCACCAGAGCCCTGAGCCTCGGGAGGTTCTGGGGGTCCGGTCGGCTCCTCGAGGACCATCTCCATCTCTGCCAGTACCGCGTGGTGCCTGGCCTCCTGAGCTGCCAGAATGCTCTGCAAAAGACGCTGGTAAGCGGCAGCCGCGTTCGGCAGAACGAAGGGCATGTGAACATAGCTGTGCGGCGGACCCTCGCAGCATCCCACGCGCGAAGGCCAGAGGTGCTCCTGAGACGCGACTCGGCTGAGCCCTGGGTAGTCAAAGCAGACGAGAATCTCACCATCCTCGCCTGGATGGGGAGCTACGCCAGGTAGGCGGCGATCTCCGCGCATGACTCATGATTCTTGAAGCTCCTGAGTGGCCTTGGTGATAAACTCCTGAGGGTTGGGCCTTCCTTGCCCCATGCCTTCCTGGGGGAAACGTGCTGCATATCACGCCTTCAAGTGGTGCCTGAGCGCCTCCCTCGTGATCCTGGCAAAGTCTGAGGCCCTCCAGGAGAGAGCCCTCGAGCCTTTCCTGAGGAGGGAGCCGGGCGTGCCTTCCTATGCGATTGAGGGAGGCGCCCCTTGCACGGGCGCAGATCCTAATGCCGCACCTCCGGAGATGCCTAACTCCTAAGGCCTTGAGTTGGGTGATGTCTTCTTCTTCTTGGGAACTACCTCGGGAGGGTTCCCGCTCTTGCTATTTGGGTCCTCAACTGATGCAGCTTGGAAGGAACGCTCGAGGGAGCACACCGCATCCTTCTCCTCGCAGGGGACTATGATGATTCCGCCGCTTGCCGGCATATTGAGGACATTCTAACCATGGTGATTCAACGCCATGAACTTGTCCAGGGCATGATACCCGAGGATGGCATTGTATGGCAGGCGAATGTGGGCAACATCAAAGTCGATGAGCTCGATACGGTAGTTCTTGTGCTGTCCGAAGGTGACAGGGAGGCGAACCTGCCCTATTGGAGTGGTGGAGCCGTCAGTGACTCCTGAGAAAGGCTTGGTTGGCTGAAGCTGATCATATGGCACTTGGAGATTGTTGAACTTCTCGACAGACAGAATGTTGAGTCCTGCACCGCCATCGATGAGGGTCCTGGTAACTTGCACATTGCTGATGACTCGGGAACAAAGCATTGGGAGGACGCCAGCTGTTGCAGCACATTTGAGCTGACCCGCTGAGCTGAACGTGATGGCGCACGTGGACCACATGAGATGGTGCGTGGCCTCGAGCTTGGGGAGGACTGCGTTCACCTCGCGAGCGAACTTCTTGAACATGCGCTGAGAGGATGGGGCCTGGGCGCCGCCCAAGATGCAAGCGATAGCACGCGGCTCCTTAAAGCCCCCAGCCCCCTCGTCCTGGTGGTGGTCTTCATTCCTTCTTGGCTGTTGTGGTAGAGGAGGAAGGCCTGCGTTGCCCTGAGGGTGGTCCTCACGGGGCTGATCCCTCCAAGCCCCCTCGCGAGGCTGGTCCTGCCAGTGATCCTCGCGAGGGCGGTCATGCCACTCCTGGTGAGGGCCTTGATCATCCCATCGTCTTCCACCTCTTCCTCCTCCTCGGCCGTAGCCCCGGTCGTTGCGCTTGGGGCATCGTCCGATGCGTCCTTCTCGAACGGCCCTGAGCTCCTGGCATTCGTTGGTGTTGTGGGTGTAGAGGTTGTGGTAGGCGCAGAATCGGCTGCCCTTGGACGATTCTGACTGGTCCCTGTCGTGCTTCATGTCTGGTTCTGCTACGAGCACAGCTGCTCCTTTGCGCTTCACGTGCTTGGCCTTGGCTTTCTTCTCTTTTGGGTCAGCAGCTGGAAGCTCAAGAAGGGAGAGGCGCCCCTCCTCAGCCCTTGCGCACTTGGTCGCTAGGTTGAACAACTCCAGAGATGTGCACAGATCCTCGTGGATAGCCAGTTCCTCCTTCATCTTGACGTCATTGACGCCGTTAGAGAACGCTGAGATGATGGCCTCCTCGGTCACCTTGGGAATCTTGAGGCGAGCGCTGTTAAAGCGCTGGATGTACTTCTACAAGGTTTCCTCAGGTTGCTGCTTGATTCGGCGCAGGTCACCCACGACTGGAGGACGGTCGCGAGTGCCCTGGAAGTTGGTGATGAAACGGCTGCGCATCTCGTCCCAAGAGGAGATTGAGCAGGGAGGCAGGTTCAGGAGCCAGGTGCGGGCACCATCCTTGAGCGCCATGGGAAACCAGTTCGCCATGACCTTTTCGTCTCCGTTGGCCACCTCGATGCCCAACTCGTAGAGCTGCAGGAACTCCGCGGGGTCGGCAGTGCCGTCATAGCGAGGAGGCAGATTTGGCTTGAACTTGCCCGGCCAGGTGACACTGCGTAGCTCGGTAGTGAAGGCGCGGTAGCCTGCAGTGGCCACCGGAGCTCTTTGCGGACGCGGGGCTTGCTCTTGGAGATTCCCGCGCGCCATCACCAGGGGCAGCGCGGGGTCTTGACGTGCTGGCCCAGGGATGCGGTCTTAACGTGCTGGAGCAGGGAGCACGCGAGCGCCTTCTTGGGGCCGAGGGATTTCTTGGCAGCTCCTTTCTTGTCGCGCGGGTGCTGGACGCGGTGGGTCTCGTCCAGGGGCCGCACGCCCTGGAGCCAGGGCACCTTCTTGGGGAGGAGGTGGCGGAGGCACCTCCTGAGCTGCATCACCCACGCAGGACAGAGGGCGAGGCAACGAGAGGGACGGCGCAGGAGAGCCCCCTGCGACGCTGACGAGCTCGGTGATGCAAGCAAGCCACTCCTCATAGAGGTCGTCGACGGGGCGGTAGTGCAGGAGCTCACGTGTCAGGAGCAATGTGGCCTGCGCGTCTGTGGGAGCACGACGAGCGTGAGACGATGAACCAGTGGGGGTTAGTGACGGAGTAGCGGTGTGGCCTTCTCGCCGCACTGAGGGATGTAGCGATGACGCTTGTTGCTCGTTCCCCGCCGGGCCGGTGGTGGCGTTGGCGTCAGGAGACGGGGAACGACGAGGAGGCCCACCGTCGGGAGCCGTCTGGGCGACATGGGTGGCGAGAGTAGCCCGACGCTTGGCGCGAGCTCGGCGAGCGTCCGCCATGGATGCGACGAAACGGTGGAACGCGGAACCGCAGAAAGAGGATTTCGGCGCACCCCTACCTGGCGTGCCATATGTCGGATATCGTGTTCCGGCAATACCCTTAAGGTTCGAATTCTGGGGTGCGCACGAAGATCTTCTCCCTACCGATCCACACCCCAAAGTCTCGTCGCGAATCTAAGCTACACGATGAACAACACGAGGGACACAAGGTTTATACTAGTTGGGGCCACCGTTGTGGTGTAATACCCTACTCTAGTGTGTGGTGTGGTGGATTGCCTATGGGGCTGATGATGAACAATACAGAGGAAGAACAGCCTTGCGAGGTGCGTTCTTGAGCTGGTGCGGTGTTCTACCTGGGATGGATTCGATCTCTGTTGGCTAGATGAGGACTCGATCCCTTTCTATGGTGGTGGCTATCTCTATGTATATAGGCCCTGGTCCTCTTCCCAAATATTGAGCGGGAAGGGAGCCAACAACGGCCATTTTGAAGGGGAACAGCTAGTACAAGCTATCCTGACTAAAGTTGGTCTTCGACTGCCAAAGGCACTGGCGATGACACCGGCTTGGGCTCCACAGTGACCTCTATCCTGCCGCTCTGCTGGTCTTGGTCTCTTTGCACCGATATGGTAACCTTTGCTTGATGCCTCACCAAAGAGGAAATGAGGACACTGCACAGGCTGGTGCCCGCCTAGTCTCGATCATCATGGTTGCATCATGAGCACCTCGCGAGGTACTCCTTGCCTTGATCTCTCTGCCTCCTCGCGAGCCTGCCTGGTGAAGTCGCCCCTGAGGAAGCCTTGCGTCGTCCGCGCCGTGAGGCTTGGCCCCTCGCGAGGGTCTTGAGCTTGGGTCGATGTAGACGAGCCATACTGGGCCACTGCTTGAGCCATGCCATAGGCCGCAGGCAGGCAAGTCTGGGGACCCCCGTTCCCAGAATGCGGACAAATGCGGATCGGCGGGTAGGAGATTTTGGCGCACCCCTACCTGGCGCGCCAAATGTTGGATATCGGGTTCCGGCAAAACCCTTAAGGTTCGAACACTCGGGTGCGCACGAAGATTTCCTCCTACCGAAACTCGCCCTCAACCTCGCCGCGATCCCTAAGCTAGCTCGATGAACAACACAAGAGACATAAGATTTATACAGGTTCGGGCCACTGTTGTGGTGTAATACCCTACTCCTGTGTGTGGTGGTGGATTGCCTCTTGGGCTGATGATGAATAGTACAAGGGAAGAACAACCTGGCAAGGAGAGGTGTTCTTTAGCTGGTGAGGTTGTGTGCTTCAGAAGGATTCGATCCCTCTCTACGGTGGTGGCTAGCCCTATTTATAGAGGCCCTGGTCCTCTTCCCAAATACTGAGCGGGAAGGGATCCAACAACGGCCATTTTGAAAGGGGACAGCCAGTACAAGCTATCCTGACTAAAGGTGGTCTTCGCCTATCAAAGGCACTGGTGGTGACACTGTCTTGGGCTCCATGATGACCTCCGTCCTGCTGTCCTACTGGTCTTGGTCTTGTTGCACGAATATGGAAACCATTGCCTAATGCCTCGGTACTCCACACCTGCGCTTGCCCCCTTAGCACCAAAGGGGAAACGAGGACACTACGCGGGCTGGCGCCCACCTGGCCTCAGTTGTCATGGCTTATGTCATGGGCACCTCGCGAGGTACTCCTTGCCTTGATCTCTCCGCCTCCTCGCGAGCCTTCCTGGTGAGGTCACCCCTGAGGAGGCCTTGTGTCGTCCGTCCCGCGAGGCTTGGCCCCTCACAAGGGTCTTGAGTGTTGGTCGATGAAGATGGGCCGTACTGGGCCACTGGTGGAGCCACGCCGCAGGCCGCAGGCAGGCAAGTCTGGGGACCCCCGTTCCCAGAACACCGACCGGTACAACGGATGGATCATGTGGGATGTATTCAAGCTTCGCATATAGTTTTATAGGAACAACAATATGCACTCTTACATCAAATCACATACAGTCGAGGAAAAGTAAATGTGTGTGATTGTCTGCTTATCGTACACGTTCTATAATCATGAACTGTTTGTGATGGGTCGCGCATCATAAATGCCAAAGAATACCGACTGTGATTGCAATGCGAGCACAAACGAATTGCAAGGATGAAGCATTTTGGATACTCGAGATATCAGAAACAGTTTGATAGGGACAACTGTATGCATCAAGGTTCCCCATCCCCGACGGTTTCTGGGTCATGTGGGAAGGACCCCCCTATCGCAGTCACTTACTTGGCAACGGTTCAAAACACCATCGTGGAAAGGGGTTAAAAACCGTGTGTATAGCACCTCGCTGTACTAGTGTATGGTCATTGAGAATGCACCTTTCCTTGAGAGATTGCTTGTATCAGATGTAGAAGGTCCAAGAAAAATCGTGGTCATTGACACGCCTAAATTGACAACGTTGGTGTAATCGGCTACCAAATTCTCCGAACTCTTTATTGGATCCATAATCGTTCAGGTACAACACTCATCTTCTTCTCCATCTTCTTGAAATTCACATTCTAAAATTCCTTCTTGATGTATTTACGGATGTCATCCAGAAAATGATTCCCACAAGCTTGACCCAGTCTGTGTGCACAGTGAAGAACTTGGCAATAAAATCTATCGGCCCCAATCTGGATCAAGTTGTTGCATTCCTTAGATGCTTTCCGTGCACGGAGCAGCAACTCATCAAGGTGAAACTTCTTTCCTATTAGTAAATGGTAATCACAACATAGCTCAATTTTTTCTTAATTTTCCCAAATTACGATGACAAGTGTACTGTTCAAAACTACATCTACGCACTGCATCGAAAGAAATGTTTTTAGTATTTTTTTCTCACATGATCACCTGCATCGGTTTTTTGTTGTACTAGTAGCCTAGGCTACTCATAGTGCCAAGTAACTTAGACTAGTAACTCTATTGTTAGCCTAAGAGCAAGTACTACCTCTGTCCTGGTTTACTCTTCGTATTTTGTAGTATCAAAATTTGACCATAGATTTAACTGACAAAATGTTAATGCATGTCACTAAAAAATATATCGTTGGATTTGTATTTGAACATAATTTCAAATGGTATAATTTTTGGTGACATGCGTTGGCATTTTCTTAGGTAAATATATGGTCAAAATTTTACACTAAATACGAGGTAAAAGTGGGCTATAACGGCCCTCCACTATGTAGGCCAAAACACATGCCAAATTCACTTCTGATGCATTTGGCATCATTGCCCTCCATTTCTCACCTGGTGCCCCAATATGGGTCACCTACTTTGCTCCGGTGCCAAGTTAACTCACGCAATGAAAAAACACTTGCGTGCGAGAGGGAGATGACTGCGGCAATAAAAACACTTGTTTGGGAGAGGGAGAGGCTGGTGTAGTTGGTTTGATTGATTTGTTTATACATGTGGGTCTGTGTGAACAGCGGTGCCAACTCTCTCAGATTGCTAGAGCGGTGCCAAAATCTTTTGATTTGACATCGACGCGTATTATGTGGCATACTTTTGAGAAATATGGTATCGGCCACATAGTGGAAGGCAACAAATGCCCAAGCTCTTTGAGAGAGAGAGAAAGAAAGAGAGAGAGAGAGAGAGAGAGAGAGAGGGTGAAAAAATATCACCAACCTTTGAGCCAACCCTACTGTATGAGTGAATGATATTGGTACCTCTTGATGACACGAAAATCTTATACAGCCAGTTGCTCTACTATGTTCTCTTTTTTGTTGATAAACAAAGACCCGAAAGAGAAAATGTGTTGCACTATAACAACCTCATCGAATGCCTTGATCTCCATCTTACAGAAATTGATTTGATCGACTAACAAGGCAGCACATCTGAGATTAAATTGGCCAGGTTCTTTGTTCAGGAGGAAAGTATGCTCAAGGTAATGAGGTCTGGCGTTCTCTGGTGCAACAATGAATGGCGTGCTGATCACCTCAAGCGTCTAAGCCTAATTGACAAAGGCTCCTGAAAAGATGGATTTGTTTCTAAAACATCAAGTCGCCAGAGACCCAAAAATTTATTTTCCCATTAGTGACTTGTCAGGGCGGTGGATTTTAGTTTGTACAATAATGCTACATCCACCTAAAGTAATGGAAGTTCTTACGTAAACTTCCTAATAATTCCCCCTTCGTAGGTGCAGCATTACTCCTAGCATTTGTAATATCAGTTTGAAACTTTTAATATTACGACTATCCAGCATGAGGTACTATGTTATGATAAATGTTGACGTGCATAGGTGCGGCAAAGATATACCCATTACTCGAGTACAATATTTATTATTACTCGTGGAAACACACAAGAAATTATGTCGAACACGGCTAGTTGTAAGCAGGCTAGCTCTACAGCCATGATGACAGTGATTGCACATGGTGAGGCTGACTTTGGTATGCCAAACACGGTGCAAACACTCAGGTGTCATCTCCAGCACAGGGTCTTGTCACTTCACTGTGAGGAGCAGCACGTAATAATTTGACCAACGGGTAGTACATTACTACTACATTGGTAGTACTACTAGTACTAGGACCACCGCCTGGATTTAGTAGTACTACCACCTCCGTCTGGATTTAGTATTTGACTAGCAATATCTAGTAATGCATGTCACAAAAAATACACTACTCCCTATGTAAATAAATACATGGAGTATGGTTTTATTCGGTTTTGAATGTAGTTCCCGATGATATTATACACTCTCCCTTCCGATAGATTGCTCAAATCTGAAATCTCATCAATCAGACAACTATTGTACCCCCTCCATACTGGTGCATTAGTCACGTTACGAAAACCAAATAATCCCAAAACTTTTAGGCCCTTCCCAGTGCTCCAAGTGTACATGTGCTAAGGACGTCACATAGGCAAAAAAATGATGTGTCAAAGCTATTAAAGAGGAGAGAGTACATTATGGGGACACAAGGAAGAAACGGTGCTAAGCACGCTAACCTATGTAAAAATACTACCAACCAATACATGATAGAGTTTAATTATTAAACAATTCCATGAGGGCAGCTTAGCTACCAAAGGTAAGCACCTATGCATTGTGGAGACTAGTTGCTAAGATTTTAAATGCACTTAGCACCTTATCTAAGCACCCATGCATTGGAAGAGGCCTTAGGAGTGGTGCATTAACTACCCACCTCGTTCCCTGTTTTTGCCACGAAAAAAGAAATCAGCCAATAGGAGATGTGGGGTGTGTATGCATTCAATGACTTGAGACTACTTAGCACAACATGTAGTGCTCAATTCTCTGCATGCAGTGACATTAATTACAAAATACTACCTCCGTCCTGGTTTATTGGCCCCCTTAGTATTTTGTGCCAAATTTTGACCATAGATTTAACTATAATAATAATAATAATGAATGTCACCAAAAATTGTATCATTGGATTCGTACTTCAACATAGTTTCCAATGATATTATTTTTTGTTACATGCATTAACATTTTATTAGTTAAATCAAACGTCAAAACTTGGAGCAAAATGCAAAGGGGGCCAATAAAGTAGGATGGAGGTAGTAAACATCAAAGTTCTATCGTTCTGCCCCAACTTGGTCTAGGTGAGATGTCTATACTACACCGGTATGGAGGGAGGGCCGAGGAGTAGATTGCCAACACACACGTGAATGCAACGCGGTCTGCACTTCTCATATAAAGGCTCCCCACCATTCCAATCTACGAAATCCTATGCACCTACGCACCCCTAACCAAGGGCAAGAGTGATCACTCCAATCGCAATATCACTTGACTAGAAGCTAGACCCATGGAGGAGATGAGCGCGATCATGAGCCGGCTGTGCCAGATGGTCCACGACGCCGGCCTGCGGCCCGGCACCGAGGAACATCTCTAGGTCATGCTTGAGGCCGCCAGGGCAAGAGGCCTCTTGGACGACAGCTTCATCTCCTTATTCGACGAGGTCCTCATCGGCTTCCTCGACAAGTTCACCCTCGTCAAGAACCTCGCGGACGACCTTGACGTACGCCTCTAGCCCATGCGCCCAGGCTCTGCGATGCCCGCCACCCTCAACGGCCTCTATGGTGACAACCTCTTTGACACGCTGGTGGCCCTGCGACTGCTTGTCATCGCGCCGGAGAAGTCCACCTCGAGGTAGCGCTCGACACGCAACGCTTGGCCCAGCAAGATGATACGTCTCCAACATATCTATAATTTTTAATTGTTCCATGCTATTATATTAACCATTTTGGATGTTTATGGGCTTTACTTTACACTTATATATAATTTTTGGGACTAACCTACTAACCGCAGGCCCAGCCCGAATTACTGATTTTTTGCCTATTTCAGTGTTTCGAAGAAAAGGAATATCAAACGGAGTCCAAACGGGATGAAACCTTCGGGAGCGATCTTTTTGGAACAAATGCAAACCTGGAGATTTGGAGTGGATGTGAAGCAACAAATGAGGCGGCCACGAGGGTGGCCGGCGCGCCCCTTGGGGTGGGCGCGCCCCCACCCTCGTGGGCCCCTCGAGCGTCAACCAACCTACTTCTTCCTCCTATATATACTCCCATACCCTAAAAACATCAGAAGCGACCACGAAAACCTAATTCCACCGCTGCAACCTTCTGTATCTGCGAGATCCCATATTGGAGCCTTCGCCGGTGCTCCGCCGAAGGGGGAATCGACCATGGAGGGCCTCTACATCATCTCCAAGGCCTCTCCTATGAGTTGTGAGTAGTTTACCACAGACCTTCGGGTCCATAGTTATTAGCTAGATGGCGTCTTTTCTCTCTCTTTGATTCTCAATACAAAGTTCTCCTCGATCTTCTTGGAGATCTATTTGATGTAACTCTTTTTGTGGTGTGTTTGTTGAGATCCGATGAATTGTGGGTTTATGATCAAGTTTATCTATGGGAAATATTTGAATCTCCTCTGAATTCTTTTATGTGTGATTAAGTTATCTTTGCAAGTCTCTTCGAATTATCAGTTTGGTTTGGCCTACTAGATTGATCTTTTTTGCAATGGGAGAAGTGCTTAGCTTTGGGTTCAATCTTGCGGTGTCCTTTCCCAGTGACAGCAGGGGCAGCAAGGCACGTATTGTATTGTTGCCATCGAGGATAAAAAGATGGGGTTTATATCATATTGCATGAGTTTATCCCTCTACATCATGTCATCTTTCTTAATGCATTACTATGTTCTTCTGAACTTAATACACTAGGTGCAGGCAGGAGTCGGTCGATGTGTGGAATAATAGTAGTAGATGCAGAATCGTTTCGATCTACTTGTCACGGACGTGATGCCTATATACATGATCATGGCTAGATAATCTCATAACTATGCGCTTTTTTATCAATTGCTCGACAGTAATTTGTTCACCCACCGTAATACTTATGCTATCTTGAGAGAAGCCACTACTGAAACCTATGGCCCCCAGGTCTATCTTTTATCATATAAGTTTTTCATCTATCTTTTTTTTGCATCTTTTATTTTCCAATCTATATTATAAAAATACCAAAACTATTTACCTTATCATATTATATCTATCAGATCTCACTTTCGCAAGTGGCCGTGAAGGGATTGACAAACCCTTTATTGCGTCGGTTGCGAGGTTCCTGTTTGTTTGTGTAGGTGCGTGGGACTTTTGAGGAGCCTCCTACTGGATTGATACCTTGGTTCTCAAAAACTGAGGGAAATACTTATACTACTTTGCTGCATCACCCTTTCCTCTTCAAGGAAAACCAACGCAAGCTCAAGACATAGCAAGAAGGATTTCTGGCGCTGTTGCCAGGGAGGTCTTCGCTCAAGTCAAGACATACCAAGTACCCATCAAAAACTCATCTCCCTCGTATTACATTATTTGCCATTTGCCTCTCATTTTCCTCTCCCCCACCTCACCCTTGCCGTTTTATTCGCCCTCTCTTTCCCAATCTCCTCTCTCTTTCGCTTGCCTTTTGTTTGCTTGTGTGTTGGATTGCTTGTCACGATGGCGCAAGATAATACCAAATTGTGTGACTTTTCCAATACCAATAATAATGATTTCCTTAGCACTCCGATTGCTCCTCTTAATGATGTGGAATCTTGTGAAATCAATGCTGCTTTGTTGAATCTTGTTATGAAAGATCAATTCTCTGGCCTTCTTAGTGAAGATGCTGCTACTCATCTAAACAACTTTGTTGATTTGTGTGATATGCAAAAGAAGAAAGATATGGATAATGATTGTTAAATTGAAGTTATTTCCATTTTCACTTAGAGATCGTGCTAAAACTTGGTTTTCTTCTTTGCCTAATAATAGTATTGATTCATGGAATAAGTGCAAAGATGCTTTTATCTCTAAGTATTTTCCACCCGCTAAGATCATCTCTCTTAGGAACGATATTATGAATTTTAAACAACTTGATCATGAGCATGTTGCCCAATCTTGGGAAAGAATGAAATTAATGATTCACAATTACCCTACTCATGGTTTGAACTAATGGATGATCATACACAAAATTTATGCTGGATTGAATTTTGCTTCTAGAAATCTTTTAGATTCGGCCGCGGAAGGCACTTTTATGGAAATCACCTTAGGATAAGCTACTAAACTCCTTGATAACATTATGGCTAATTATTCTCAAGGGCACACCAAAAGATCTACTAGTAAAAAAGTGCATGCTCTAGAAGAAATTAATTTTTTGAGTGGAAAGATGGATGAACTTATGAAATTGTTTGCTACTAAGAGTGCTCCTATTGATCCAAATGATATGCCTTTGTCTACTTTGATTGAGAATAAAAATGAACCTACGAATGTGAATTTTGTTGCTAGGAATAATTTTGGTAATTAAGCCTATAGAGGAAACTTTAATCCTAGACCATTCCCTAGTAATTCCTCTAATAATTATGGTAATTCCTACAACAACTCTTATGGAAATTTTAATAAGATGCCCTTTGATTTTGAGAATAGCGTTAAAGAATTTATCATCTCTCAAAAGAATTTTAATGCTTTGCTTGAAGAAAAATTGCTTAAAGTTTATGATTTGGCTAGGAACGTTGATAGGCTTTCGCTTGATGTTGATTCTTTGAAACTTAGATCTACTCCACCTAATCATGATATCAATGAGTCTCTCAAATCCATGAGAATTTCCATTGATGAGTGCAAAGAAAGAACCGCTAGGTTGTGTGCTAAGAAAGATTGATTTGTAAAAGCGTGTTCTTCTAGTTTCCATGAAAATAATGATGAAGATCTAAAAGTTACTGATGTGTACCCTATTAAATCCTTGTTTTGCAATATGAATCTTGATAATGATGGGACTGGAGATGAGTGAACTTTAGTTAAAAGACGTACCAATAATTTAGAGTTTTTAGATCTTGATGCTAAATTTGGTAAAAGTGGGATTGGAGAGGTCAAGACATTAAATAGCATTGAACCCACTATTATGGATTTCAAGGAATTTAATTATGATAATTTTTCTTTAATAGATTGTATTTCCTTGTTGCAATCCGTGTTGAATTCTCCTCATGCTTATAGTCAAAATAAAGCTTTTACCAAACATATTGTTGATGCCTTGATGCAATCTTATGAAGAAAAACTTAATTTGGAAGTTTCTATACCTTGAAAACTTTATGATGAGTGGGAACCTACTATAAAGATTAAAATTAAAGATCATGAGTGCTATGCTTTGTGTAATTTGGGTGCTAGTGTTTCCACGATTCCGAAAAGTTTATGTGATGTGCTAGGTTTCCATGATTTTGATGATTGCTCTTTAAACTTGCACCTTGCAGATTCCACCATTAAGAAACCTATGGGAAGGATCAATGATGTTCTTATTGTTGCAAATAGGAATTATGTGCCCATAGATTTTATCATTCTTGATATATATTGATATCTTTCATGTCCTATTATTCTTGGTAGACCTTTCCTTAGAACGATTGGTGCAATTATTGATATGAAGGAAGGGAATATTAGATTCCAATTTCCATTAAGGAAAGGCATGGAACACTTACCTAGAAATAAAGTTAAATTACCTTATGAATCTATCATGCGAGCTACTTATGAATTAAATGCCAAAGATGGCACTACTTAGATCTATCCTCGCTTTTATGCCTAGCTAGGGGCGTTAAACGATAGCGCTTGTTGGGAGGCAACCCAATTTTATTTTTGTTTCTTGCTTTTTGCTTATGTTTAGTAATAAGTTTTTCATCTAGGTTCTGTTTAGATGTGTTTTCATGTTTTAATTAGTGTTTGTGCCAAGTAGAACCTATAGGATCACCTACGGTGATAGTTAATTTGATTCTGCTGAAAAACAGAAACTTTGCACACACGAAAATAATTTTAGTAATTCACAGAAACGTGATTTTACGTTGATTATTTTTGCTGTAGACCAATAGAAATTTTTTCCAGGACTTCCTATTTTGGTAGGAGTTTTAGAGTTCCATAATTATCCGAGAGTTACAGATTGCTACAGACTGTTCTGTTTTTGACAGATTCTGTTCTTCGTGTGTTGTTTGCTTATTTTGATGCATCTATGGCTAATATTGGTGGGTATGAACCATTGAGAAGTCAGAATACAGTAGGTTTAACACAAATATAAATAAAGAATGAGTTCATTACAGTACCTTATGTGGTGGTTTTATTTTCTTGCACTAACGGAGCTTATGAGATTTCCTGTTGAGTTTTGTGTTGTGAAGTTTTCAAGTTTTGGGTAAAGATTTGATGGACTATGGAATAAGGAGTGGCAAGAGCCTAAGCTTGGGGATGCCCATGGCACCCCAAGATATTCAAGGATAACCAAAATCCTAATCTTGGGGATGCCCCGTAAGGCATCCCCTCTTTCGTCTTCGTCCATCGGTAACTTTACTTGGAGCTATATTTTTGTTCGCCACCTGATATGTGTTTTGCTTGGAGCGTCATGTATGATATTAGTCTTTGCTTTTTAGATTTTCCACAATCATCCTTGCTTTACACACCTTTTTGGAGAAACCCACATGATTTAGAATTTATTAGGATACTCTATGTGCTTCACTTATATCTTTTGAGCTAGATAGTTTTGCTCTATGTGCTTCACTTATATCTTTTGAGCTAGATAGTTTTGCTCTATGTGCTTCATTTATATTTTCTAGAGCACGGCGGTGGTTTCATTTTGTAGAAATTGTTGACCTCTCATGCTTCACTTATATTATTTTGAGAGTCTTTTAAAACAGCATGGTATTTTCTATGGTTATAAAATTGTTCCTCGAATGATGGGCATCCAAATAGGGTATAATAAAAACTATCATAGGAAGTGAATTGGATGCTATGATCAATTTGATCCTTGATAATTGTTTTGAGATATAGAGGTGGTGATATTAGAGTCGTGCTAGTTGGGTAATTGTGAATTTAAAGAATACTTGTGTTGAAGTTTGTGATTCCCGTAGCATGCACGTATGGTGAACCGCTTTGTGATGAAGTTGGAGCACAATTTTATTTATTGATTGTCTTCCTTATGAGTGGAGGTCGGGGACGAGCGATGGTCTTTTCCTACCAATCTATCCCCCTAGGAGCATGCACGTAGTACTTTGTTTTCAGTGGCTTGTAGATTTTTGCAATAAGTATATGAGTTCTTTATGACTAATGTTGAGTCGATGGATTGTTCGCACTCTGTCCCTTCCATCATTGCTAGTCTCCTACGTTGTCACTTTCATATACTAGTGGTAATTTTTCATTATAGAACTTGGCTTGTATATTCCAATGATGGGCTTCCTCAAAATGCCCTAGGTCTTCGTGAGCAAGCAAGTTGGATGCCCACCCACTTAGTTTGAGTTTTCATACATTTATAGCTCTAGTGCATCTGTTGGATGGCAATCCCTACTCACTCACATTGATATCTATTAATGGGCATCCACATAGACCGTTGATACGCCTAGTTGATGTGAGACTATCTTCTCCTTTTTTGTATTCTCCACAACCACCATTCTATGTCCATGGCTCATGCTCATGTATTGCGTGAAAGTTGAAAAAGTTTGAGATTACTAAAGTATGAAACAATTGCTTGGCTTGTCATCGGGGTTGTGCATGATTAAATACTTTGTCTGATGAAGATAGAGCATAGCCAGACTATATGATTTTGTAGGGATAACTTTCTTTAGCCATGCTATTTTGAGAAGACATGATTGCTTCATTAGTATGCTTGAAGTATTACTATTTCTTATGTCAATATGAACTTTTATTTTGAATCATTTGGATCGGAACATTCATGCCACAATAAATAAAATTACATTGAGATTTATGCTAGGTAGCATTCCACATCAAAAATTCAGTTCTTATCATTTACCTACCCGAGGACGAGCAGGAATTAAGCTTGGGGATGCTTGATACGTCTCCATCGTATCTATAATTTTAGATTGTTCCATGCTATTATATTACCCGATTTGGATGTTTATGGGCTTTACTTTACACTTTTATATCATTTTTGGGACTAACCTACTAACCGGAGGCCTGGCCCGAATTGCTGTTTTTTTTTGCCTATTTCAGTGTTTCGAAGAAAAAGAATATCAAACAGAGTCCAAACGGGATGAAACCTTCGGGAGCGATCTTTCTGGAACAAATGCAAACCTGGAGACTTGGAGTGGACGTCAAGCAACAAACGAGGTGGCCTCGAGGGTGCCCGGCGCGCCCCGGGGGGCGGGCGCACCCCCACCCTCGTGGGTCCCTGGAGCGTCAACCGACCTACTTCTTCCTCCTATATATACTCCCGTACCCTGAAAACATCATAAGCGACCACGAAAACCTAAGTCCACCGCCGCAACCTTCTGTATCCGCGAGATCCCATCTTGGAGCCTTCGTCGGCACTTCGCTGGAGGGGGAATCGACCACGGAGGGCCTCTACATCATCTCCAAGGCCTCTCCTTGAGTTGTGAGTAGTTTACCACAGACCTTCGGGTCCATAGTTATTAGCTAGATGGCTTCATCTCTCTCTTTGATTCTCAAAACAAAGTTCTCCTCGATCTTCTTGGAGATCGATTCGATGTAACTCTTTTCGCGGTGTGTTTGTCGAGATCCGATGAATTGTGAGTTTATGATCAAGTTTATCTGTGAGAAATATTTGAATCTCCTCTGAATTCTTTTATGTGTGATTAAGTTATCTTTGCAAGTCTCTTCGAATTATCAGTTTGGTTTGGCGAACTAGATTGATCTTTCTTGCAATGGGAGAAGTGGTTAGCTTTGGGTTCAATCTTGCGGTGTCCTTTCTCAGTGACCGCAGGGGCAGCAAGGCACGTATTGTATTGTTACCATCGAGTATAAAAATATGGGGTTTATATCATATTGCATGAGTTTATCCCTCTACATCATGCCATCTTTCTTAATGCATTACTCTGTTCTTCATGAACTTAATACTCTAGATGCAGGCAGGAGTCGGTCGATGTGTGGAGTAATAGTAGTAGATGCAGAATCGTTTCGGTCTACTTGTCATGGACGTGATGCCTATATACATGATCATGCCTAGATAATCTCATAACTATGCGCTTTTCTATCAATTGCTCGACAGTAATTTGTTCACCCACCGTAATACTTATGCTATCTTGAGAGATGCCACTAGTGAAACCTATGGCCCCCAAGTCTATCTTTTATCATATAAGTTTTTCATCTATCTTTTATTTGCATATTTTATTTTCTAATCTATATTATAAAAATACCAAAAATATTTACCTTATCATATTATCTCTTTATTGCGTTGGTTGCGTGGTTCTTGTTTGTGTGTGTAGGTGCGTGGGACTTTTGAGGAGCCTCCTACTGGATTGATACCTTGGTTCTCAAAAACTGAGGGAAATACTTACGCTACTTTGCTGCATCACCCTTTCCTCTTCAAGGAAAACCAATGCAAGCTCAAGACGTAGCACAAGACACCATCGACATAATCACCCACGTATACGAGCAAATCATCCACAAGGACTACTACGTGCAAGAGGAGGACGATAGGACGTTGGCCTTCTTGGACGGTAGGGCAACCTTTGACAGCATTGTTCAGAAGCACGTTGAGCTCGCCGCCAACGCCGCTGCTCCTCACACGTCGGTTGGTGACCCGACACACTAGGACGTGAGGATGTCGTTGATGGATCCATATGTATCTTTATCTTTCCGTCAATTCCATGTAGTAGTATATTGTATAATTATCTTACCTTTCGCATCAACTTCATAATTTTCGTACGTACCATGCATGAACCGCGTCAGAACCAAAATTCTCATTACTCTAGGGAAAATCGTTATTTCTATCTATCGGTCGCACCAAGAGCATAACCAAATTTTACAAGTTACAAGTTCAAAAGGAAAGCCTGTCGTGTTCGCGTCGCACACCCACACGGTTGGTCTAGCACACCCCTCATGGGGGAATGCATGTTGTGTTGCATTTTCACTTACAAGTGGGTCCATAGTTGAGCAAACAGACTATCGGCATACCCCCCACCTCGCCCACCGCGCGATGGTTGAGTTAGAGAAAACAGGAGGGAGTAGAGATAGATGTAGCATGGATTCCAAGAAAAGTAGTGTCGGATGGGACTTGTGTGGGTGGCATGTGTCGTACTGCTAGATGTGAATGCTAGTTATGGCCCATGCCACTCCACTATATCGTTGTGCTAGTTACTTAGAGCAAAAACATTATCTCTCCAGGAGTACGGTACACCACCAGTACTACTCAAATTGTCACGAAATTTCCTGGAGTCCGTGCTCAGCCCTCCTCTCTCTCTTCTCAGCTAGCCAGCAGACACACAGAGTGTTCCCATTGTCTGTTTGCTCACATTCGGTCCCACAGGTCAGTGAAAATGCAAGACGACCCATTGAACCTGCACATCTTTCACCTCGACGTGTTGGTGATGAAAAACAAATCGAATAAAGATCTTCGGTGGCTGTTTTTGGGGTTACTCAAGAGTAAGATTCTATTTACAGTTTAACCCAAGATGCACAACACATTTCTTCAACTAACACTCCATTTTATTGCATGACACGACATGCTAGATGTCCCACGTGTCAGCAAAAGGAGGAAGAACTCGACCAAATCTTCTCCACATTTAGACCGCATGAGTAGGAAAACACGACAAGCCATGTGCCTACATCATACGTACAAGCCCACCTCACGCTATCACCATATTTCTCGGCCTCCGTGTGACACCTAGCTCTAGTTGATGGTGTACAACTACTAGGACTAACTATTGTACTAGCATACTACTACTAGCTCTATGTGATGTGGGAACTTCAAATAACCAGATGTTGAGTATACTACTACGGTACTCACACTCCAAGAAGTGACTCGAAAACCATTCATAAATTGAGTTTATCACATGCATATGCAAATATACCATTCATTACATACAACAACTCATCACACATAACGACAACGAGAATATATGTTGGATTATAGATTATTTCCAACAAAACATTCTAGCAAATACTAATTTTTTTATCACATAACAAATAACAAGCAATGAAATGAGCTTCAGGTCAACCAATCATCGGTGTTGGAAACGCTCGCTTTGAACCATAAGTAAGCCTTTGGGAAGCGGCCTATATCAGGACGCATAATGTCATAGCCAGGGTAGTGAACCATAGCAATGTCCGAGGTATAGATACAGTTGCTTCTCATAAATGGTAGTAACATTGTGCCAACAACAGTTGGATCTACTTTCACCATCATTGGATACTTTTGTCCAAGGAAGAGCGAGTTTTCTCCAAGACTATCAATATGGAACTATCGTCATCTCCTCCTTGGTTATAATTTTTTTCAAGTATAGGTGGTGGAATGTTCACAAGACCTTGGAGACACAAGAAGGTTAGTTAGTACAGCGATACTAACTCGCATGCACGTGGATGAAACAATTCTAATTACGGTGGAAGACAAACGTACCGAAACGATAAGGATTCCATGCAAAAATAGTGCCACGAGTGGTGGCAGCAAACACAAGACGCTCGTATTGAATTGCATCACAGTACTCATCTGTGTACAGAAATTGATTTTCGATCAATATCCATTGAGGCGTGGAAGTAAGGATGGCAACAAGCTAGTCGAAGATAGCAACAACATGATAGTTTGTGTAATCCCAAGAGCGGTTGGGAACTCAACAAATTGCTATCTTCTGTAGATGACAATCACCATGATCGTATTTGAATGGACGTAGATCATCTGTGTGCTCAACCTCAGGGAACTCAAAGATGTTTGGAAGTGGAACCCGGTGACGAGTGTACACATTCACAAGTTCCCACTCGCAGTTGTAACCAATATAAACAACCCAATCTCCATTTGCGCCTGCCCAGGCCTTACCCTTAAGCGATGGCATCTTAACATCACACACATCATTATCAAGCGGCATCAACTTGCATAAGGCAAGGCTTTCGTCATCCCCGAGCCAACGAGCAGGGTCATGGCGAAGAAGATAGGGGAGATCAAACCGCTCGTGAACCTTTGGGTTCTTTGTAATGATGTTATTTGTTGAGTCAAGAATGGTCTTGAACGAACCTGCCATGCTAGCTGAGGCAATGACATCACACCGATCAATGAGTTCCTCCATCACATCATCTTTCAGATAGGGGCAAAAATAAAGGGGTCGTTTTCGACCTGTTCCCTCCATGGAGAAGATGATTGAACAGTGGCAGAAGGAAGGGTGAAGGCAAATGGAGGGAGGAAGAGCATGCGATAGTAGTGCCAAATTAAGAGGGAAAGGCGTAGATGCGGTGGACAGTTGCCACGGTACAGGAAGAGGCGCCCCGACCTACACAAACGTCCGTTCAAAAATTGCACAAAAGGACTCACCGTCGTCTCACTCACATGTTGGAACGGGACCACATGTCAACGAAACATGGTGTGTCATTTCTCGTGCAAAATTCGATCTGGCCGCATTGGGCCGAGGTGCCGCATTATTTCTCGACTTCAATTATTTAATGGCGTGCCTTTCAGTTTTGAAGCATGACTAATTGGTACTGTATGCAGAGAAAATATAAACTACTCTACCACTACTCTACCTCTAGTACTAATATCAAAAAAGATATATAGGTTGGAGCTTCAGCGCTTGCTTGCTAAGGCCCGCCCACTTGCTTCTCACACATCACCCGCTCTCCAGCTCTAAAAAAGATGGTGGTGGCCCCTCTATCTCCCTCCTCACCGGTGGTCACAGATCAGCTAGGATCCCATTCGCCATGGAAGAAAAGGACGTGTAGCGTTGACGCACTCGTCGTCGGCAAGTGAGGTCACACACTGACGACAAGGCCGTCCTCTCAGACCTAGCACCTGCGTGGGATGGCCTCTGTCCCCAAGCTCGTTGTCGTAGTGTGTGCGGAGGACGACAACCACGAGCGATGCCACTTCCCACCGACCCTGAGGTATGCTACCTCTTTTCGAACCATACCCTTGTTCTATTGCCCCATCTACCACGTCGATGCATGTGGATCTTTTTCCACTCCACCAGCTCCCCAATTTGCTATCCTCTAGTCTGCTGGTCACGCGGACAAAAACCTTAATTTGCACTATTAAAGGAAACCCTACCTCATGCAGACTAATCCATGTCTATCTTGAATAAGGAAAGGAAGGGAGAAAGTACTACCGAAGAGACTAGGTATCGAACCCGCATCTAGGTTGAAAAGGGGGAAATCAGTAGCTAAGGAACGAGTTTCGTGTCTCTTGGTTGCAAAAGGGTAGAAAGGCATGACAACACAATAGAGAATGACCAGGTCGATCGGTTTTTTGTACTCACATAGGAAAAAGGTGGCTAAAGAGAACAAAAATGGGACGTAATCCACATATGCTGCCTGGATATTTTTTGCTCTAGACAACCATCCCTCCCTCACCACTCTATGCGTCTGTGGAGGAAATTCGTACTGGTGCATCCACTATCCAAATGGGCCTCCCATGCTCTTATTGCCACTTTTTTGCTGTTAGTATAACGCCACCGGTAAAGTGAAGCAATGCTACTACTAAAGTGATGCCACATTTAACTAATGCCACACTCAGTCCAATGCCACCGATAAATTTAAGCAATGCCATTTAATGTCACTGGATTATTTTAGGGCTAGCTGTTGATTGTGGATGTATTAAAGATTTTTCAGCTAAGGCATTCTAATCCTGTTGCACAACCAGTATACCAATAATGAAACTTGTTACTACCTTTAGATTTTTGCACTCTTAATGCTTATAGATTACATACTAACTTTCATGAGATAAGTCAATTTTTTGTAAAGTGTCGCCAAAATGCCAAGGCGCTGATGTCATTTTATTTCGGTTAAACTGCAAAAAAAAATATGAAGAGAAGAGGAAATGTCAAGAGTGGGCACCTCCTCCTTTAGCTGTTTTCTTGATTCGTTTGATCAAGGTTTTATGTTCGATCGACTATCAAGATTTGGATATCAATTTTGAGGTCCCCTCGAGTTCGAAATGATATTTACCTTGAAGGTACATGGTTTGCAAATTTTGTATACTGTCATTAGTTAATAATGCTAGTTACCTTCAGACTTTTGTATTCGTTTTAATGCTGTTGCATAGCTAGTATACCAATGCTGAAACTTGTTACCTTTACATTTTGTTTAGTTAATGCTTATAGAAATCTTCTAGTGCTAGCTTGTGGAAATCTGTTCAGTAAAACCATTGTACTATACCCCATAATAAAAAACTACTCTACTATTGCACTAGCCACTGTATTAGTGTATATTTGTACTATTCAAATGGTATTGCATTAGCATATGGACATATATAAGGTGTGGCAAGATTTCTTAGATATATGCGCAAGAAAAATACTACCTGTTTTTCTAAATACTAGACGTTTGGGTACTATAAATTGAACTGCGAAAACATCTTATATTAAGGAACAGAGGGTGTAGAGTTCACCCAAATTATGCCGCTAAAGCTAGTCACATCTTTGTTAAAATTAATGTTCATTATGTTATCGGAGGAGGTCTGCATGTTTGTCTCTAATGCATGTCGATTACATACCTTACATCATGATGTAATGGCAAGTCATTTCTTTTTGTATAGTGTCATTGAATTGTCAAGGTGGTGATGGCATTTTATTTTAGTTAAACTGCAAAAAATATGCTTAAAAGAAGAGGAAAGGTCAGGAATGGTTCAATCTTTAAGAAAATACTATGTATGCCTTCCTGACATCAGCCATTGTTCCCTTATTTATTCCTTCAAACAGGTGGTTAGAAACAGTCTTGCTACCTTTTCCCATTAAGAAATTGGAATGCTTATATTTGTGAGTCTATGGTTCAACTAGTGCCACTTCTATAGTAATCACACTTTCAATATCTGTGCAAACAGGGATGCTCGATTTTAGTGGAACTACACAAAAAGTCCAAATGGTTCAACATTGAGCATGTTTTCTTCCAAACTGTTATATCCAATTGGTGGCACTATGAGCTGTTCATTACGAAGGTACATGGTTTGCTACTCTTTTTGTACTATTAGTAGATAGTAATATTAGTGTTTTGCATGTGAATTTATTGGCAGGGTGGACCTACATTGGAGGTGCAAGACATGATTCAATGATTGGATGCTTAATTTTGGTTGTATCGATTTCACCTCTTCCATCATTGCGAACATGGTTATCCTTCGTCTGATGAAGAATAGGCGCTATATTTCTGCTCTGTACCAACAAATGAATTCAGTAAGAAATTGTCCAGGGCAAAATATGACAGTATCAAATTGTCCAGTGCAAAACATGACATATGGTAAGCGGAAAATATACAATGTGGGGTATATGTTTACTAGTTGCTTGATATTTGTGCAAACTGATGTATGCCTATTGCTATTTGGCAAACAAACAAAGTGACCTCAATTTTGGTGGAACTGCACAAGAGAATAGTATAGTCACCGCATGCAGTGCCATTTGAAATTAGACACAGAAAGATTGGATAGTCATTTCATGGACTGCACAAAAGTAGTATTGTACCACTTATTGGCCAACACAATGATGCGGAGCATCCCACGATCATCCCCATGGACGTATGTACATCTCCCACGACACCACTTGGGCCCATGACAAGAGCTCGAGCAAAGGCTATCGAAGATAGGGTGAACTCGCTCCTCTTCGAACCACACATTCTACCTATGAGACATGGCTACTACCTCTTGCCGAGACCCTTTGTCTGATCAGGTATGGAGGGAATCCGTGGACTAGCTGCACCCAACGGACATGACGGCGAGGACACCAAGTTCAATGGACAAGAAGAAGGACCGCTCGAAACTCCCAGTCATCGGATGACCGACGCCTCTCGGACGTCTGACGCCTGGAGGCTCCTACCGACCAGCCAAGTTCCAGCCTTTGCACGCTACAGCGGCCGGACGACCAACACCGACCGGACTTCGGACACCTCCCAGCGCCTAGATGACCAAGCCTCTCCGGACGACCGAAACCACCACACCTGAGCCAAAACATTGGAAGAATGGATACTTCCGGATGACCAAACGACCGGACGACCGACCCCGACCGGACGACCGACAAGTCCTGACCAGAGCCGAAACATCAGATGCCCAACCGGCACCGGACGTCCGGACCCTCGCGAGCCTTTAGACGACCGGTGACCGTCGGACGTCCAACGCCTGTGTGACCGCCCGTGTGTTGGGCCGAAGCCACTTTCCCTTTCGTCCACTTAGACTATAAATAGACCTCCTCCGCCCTCTTTCTAGGGTTAGCATTCTGATAGCTCATATTTGAGATAGAGCTTTGCTCATCCACTTGGTTACTTCTCCATCGAAATCGAGCGCCTCTTAGGAGAAGATCCCCCAAGCGGATTCAAGACCCCTTTACGGGATGACCCTTCAAGACCTCCTCTCGGAGAAGACCCTTTGTATCATCTCTTGTTGACTTTGAATCGTGTATCACTCTTTGTGCTGTGAGGATCTAGCATATGTGTGACTATATCTTGTTGGTTGAGTGATTCCTCTCGTGTTTCCCTCGTGTTCCCCTCGTTTTCCCCCATGTGTTCTTCGTGTTTTTCATAGGATCCCATCCAATCGTGAAAGATCGGGCATCTAGGGTTCTACCCTACATCATCTTGGTATCATGAGCCACGTTGATCACGTATTTGGAGCCCCTACCCTTTGTTTTCTAGCTTGATTTTGTTGTGTTCTTCCCCAATTTGGAAAATCCCCACCAAAAATAGCCCCATTTTTTGTGATCTGTTGGTGTGATAAAGTTTTGTTGGATTTGATCCATGGATTTGCTTTGCCACGAGTGGATCTAGTTTTCCCCCATCATCTCCACCATTTCCATCCACAAAATCGCGTGGATTTGACCATTTTCACCATGTCCACCACGAAACCGAGTTGTTCGTCCCGTGCACCGGACGTCCGATAACTTCCGGTCATCCAACCACCATCAGTCGTCCAACCATCGCTGGCAAAACTGAATATTTTCAGTTTGGTTTCCCCCACTGTTCCACTACCACTTCCGCAGATGCACTTGCATGCCACCACCACTTTTCGCAACCACCATCGCTCACCCATTTTGCACTCCAACTAGTTTTGACACGTTTTGGTCTTTGAGTTTTGAGTTGCGGTTTCCGCTTCCTAACGTGTTTCGGCTACTTAGGGACGGTTCGACAACAACAACACCGCCGCTCATATTCAACATCGGCATCGACCGCTACACAATTTTGACACCTCGACCGTAAGCAAGAACGGTAACCTTCATATCATCTTGGTATCATGATATCTTTTCATGGTACATTCCTTGCCATTGCATTGATAACCACCATAGCCTTAATTTTGCGTTGCTTACCCATCGAGACTAGCCTTTGAGTGTCTCCAACAATGTAACTTGTGCACATTAGTGATCATACTTCCCATAGCATACATACCATAGCATCGTGGTGCATATCTTGGTATCATTTTTTGTGTCACAAAGTTGTCATCGCATACACAATTGCTATCTTGGTTCGTGAAGTTTTTGCATGAGAAAAGAGCTCAAGAGCCAAACAAGCTTTTAAGCAAGAAGGAAAGATAAGCAAAGAGCTTATAAGCAAGAACCATAGCATCATACTACATTAAGATTGTCATATTCGATCATCTTGGATCATATCACCGGAATACCATACATATAGCATACTTGGGATAGAAGGTATTGCATTTTGGCTTGGTAGGTTGTGCACAAGTTCCGTATTCGCCTATTGTGCAATCATGCTAGCGTCTCCCTAGTGTTGTGCAACAAGAGAATTTTCGTGGATTCCACATTTTGGCTCATTCCTTAGTTGCACGACCCCACTTATCTATTTGCGTGTGGGTTTCCATGTAGAATATCTTGCATTTGGTCTACTTGTTGCATTTGCAAATTTGTGAATATTTTCCAACATTATTGAGGCTCCCTAACAATTGCATCAATGTTTGTGCCACCATCCTAACTGAGCTCCACCATAAGCTTTTACTTGTGTAGGTGTGAGAACCGACAAGAATTGGTACCAATTGTGTTATTTCCTTGTTCCACATTTGAGTGATCATTGATCCATCTTCAACATTGGTCAAGGTACATTTGATATAAGTTCTTTTCTTTCTCCCACTCATATATTTTCTTGGAATGATGGATAGGCCAAGTTCTTCTACCAACCGACTCTTCATCGAGCAAGACGACGACATGTCATCCTATGTCACCAAGAACCACCTCTTCGCTGCACAACGAGCTTTGCATCAAGAACAACAGGCAATGAGCGACTGCATCGACTATCTCGCCACCGACTTGCGACTCTCCGGGCAACGAACAAGAGACTACTTCAACAACAAGCTCGACACTCACAAACAAGAGAACGATGCAAGAATGGATGATATTCGTGCCTTGTTGGTGAATCGCCATTCTACCACTTCGTCCAACTCAAGACGGATCCGTTCGAGTAGCCACACCGACGACACTCTCTCCGGCTCAAGTACACCGACATCAAACACTCTATGTCGAGCCACGCACCAAGATCGTCAAGCAACTCACAATCCTCTACACGGCATTCATCCACAAGAGCAATTTGACGAGCAAGCACATCGTCATCATCAACACCACTCCTCTTGCACAAGTTCAAGAACGACAACGTCAACGTCACCAAGAGGAAGAGCTCGCGCGACAACATCAAGACGAACAAGACACCGAGGCTCAACATCTTCAACAACAACAACCTGAAGCACAAGCTCTTGAGGCGCAACGCGCTCTTCAAGAATCAAGTCGAGCCATTGCCAACCGCAACCGAGATAGGCGCAATCAAGAGGAAGCACTTCGTGAAGAGGTTCAAGAGAGTAACTATCAAGCAAGAGTACATCGTCAAGTTCCTCAAGCTCCTCTACAAGCTTGACAAGTTCCTCCACAACCTCAAGTTCATCAAGAGCAAGATGACTATGGACATCCTCCACGCCAAGAGAAACATGAGGTTGATAATCCTCCACGCAAAGAGCAACATGAGGTTGATAATCCTCCATGTCACGGGTGTCATCATCACCCTCGACCCCAACACAATGAAGACCAATGCTACGGCAAGCTCAAGTTCACCATGCCCAAGTTCCATGGAAGCAATGATCCCGAAGAGTACCTTTCATGGGCATTGAAGGTCGACAAAATCTTTCGCTTGCACAACTATGAGGAAGAGAAGAAGATTGCTATGGCATCCCTTGAGTTCCAAGACTATGTGCTCATATGGTGGGAACAAGTCCTTGAGCGTCGAGAAGCAAGAGGTGAACCACCAATCACCACATGGGAGGAAATGAAAGATGTCATGCGCGCACGCTTCGTGCCAACCTACTACAACTGCGATCTCTTCAAGAAACTCCAACTCCTCAAGCAAGGAACAAAGAGCGTTGAAGAATACTACAAGGAAATGCAGATTGCCACGATAAGAGCCAATGTCACCGAATATGATGAGCAAAATATGGCCCGTTTCTTGAATGGCCTCAATCATCCCATCAAGAAGATTGCCGACTTCCAACCCTACTCCAACCTCATTGAGCTCGTGCATCAAGCTACCAAAGAGGAACGTCAAGTGCAAGATGACTTCAAGTACGCCAAGTACTCTTCGAAGAGCTACGACTTCTCCAACACCCAAGCTTCAACGACTCCACCAACTTCTACCTCAACCAAACCATCTATAAGCAACGACGACAAGTCGAGATACAAGAAAACTTCGACAACCTCAAGTCATCCTCCTACTACAAGAAACTTCAAGCTGCGCTCTTCATCATCTACTCCAACCGATGAGACCGTCAAGACAAGTTCTATCAAGTGTTTTGCTTGCGGCGGCTGAGGCCACAAGTCCTTAGAGTATACTAAGAAGCGCACCATGATCCTGAACAACGACGGAACATATGACTCCATGAGTGAAGAGGAAATGGAAGCCCTTGAGCAAGTGGCCATGCACCGGCGTGTGAACAAAGATGAAGATGAGCAAGTCTTTTGTGATGAGGGTTTGAGCCCCGCTCTTGTTGTCTCCAAAGTCTTGACTCTTCAACATCAACAAGACGAAGACCAAAGATGGCATATCTTCCACACCAAGGCTGGCATCAACGGGAGGTCCGTCAAGGTCATCCTTGATGGAGGTAGTTGCCACAACTTGGCAAGTGAAGAACTATGCTCCAAGCTCCAATTGGTCAAGATGAAGCACCCGCACCCCTACAAGGTTCAATGGTTAAGCGATTCCGGCACTATCCAAGTTGAGCATACGGTCAAAGTCTCCTTTAAAATTGGAGCATATGAAGACACTTTGGAGTGATGTCGTCCCTATGCCCGTTTGCCACCTCCTTCTTGGTCGATCATGGAAATTTGACCGCGGCGTCATCCACAACGGGCCTACCAATCTCTATAGCTTCAAGATTAAAGGCAAGGAGTACGTGCTACGAGCTATGGCTCCAAGTCAAGTGATTGCCGACAAGCAAGCCACCCATCATGGAGAAAAAAGTGAGAGATTGACCCACCCAAAAGAGAGTGAGTGCCACAAGCCAAAATCGAGTGCCTCCACGATGAGCGACAAGAGAAGCTTAGTCCTGTTTGCCACCCAAAGTGAGATGAGAGAAGTGTGTGACAACCCATCAAGTGTTATGCACTATGTCCTCGTGTGCAAGGACGATGGACCAAAAACTAACACCTCTCACGATCTACCTTTAGTGTTGTCTTCTCTTTTGCAGGAATTACAAGATATTTTCCCCGATGAGATACCTCCGGGTCTACCTCCCCTACGAGGCATTGAGCACTGAATCGACCTCATCCCCAGAGCACCTCTACCTAACAAGGCTCCCTACCGCATCAACCCCGAGGAAAGTAAGGAGATCCAACGGCAAGTAAAACAACTTATCGACAACGGTCAAGTATGTGAAAGCTTGAGTCCTTGTGCTATTCCGGTCATACTTGTTCCAAAGAAAGATGATACTTATCGCATGGTTTCCGATTGCCGTCCCATCAATGCTATCACCGTTAGATATCATTACCCTATTCCACGCTTAGATGATAGGCTTGATGAGCTTAGCGGAGCCGCCATTTTCTCTAAGATTGATCTTAAGAGTGGCTACTATCAAATACGCATCCAAGAAGGTGATGAATGGAAAACCTCATTTAAGACCAAATTGGCTTATATGAATGGCTAGTTATTCCCATGGGTTTATCCAAAGCACCTGGTACTTTCATGCGAGTCATGCACTTTGTTATTCGTCCCTATGTTGGTGTATTTATTGTGGTCTATTTTGATGATATTCTTGTCTTTAGCAAATCCCTCAAAGATCATGTCACCCATCTTAGAACCATGTTGCAAACCCTTAGGAAACAACGACTTTATGCTAATATGGACAAATGCCTTTTTGGTGTTGATAAGCTTGTTTTCTTGGGTTTTGTTGTGTCTTCTAAGGGTGTTCATGTAGATGAATCTAAGATCAATGCTACTAAAACTGGGCCCCAACCAACTAACTTGCAACAAGTGCGTAGTTTTCTTGGTTTAGCCAGTTTCTGCCGTCGCTTTGTGAAGGATTTTAGCACCATTGCTTCACCGTTACATTCTTTGAGTAAGAAAAGTGTGCCTTTTGTTTGGGGACCATCCCAAGATACCACATTTAATGAGCTTAAGAATTTACTTACTCATGCTCCCGTGATTGCATTACCCCACTTTGACAAACCTTTTGAGATTCATTGTGATTCTAGTGGTAATGGCATAGGAGGTGTGTTAACGCAAGAAAAGCGCCCCATATCATACTTTAGTGAGAAACTTTCCGGAGCGCAACTCAATTATCCCATCTATGACAAAGAGCTATATGCTTTAGTGAGAGTTTTGCGTGAATGGGAACATTATCTTCGCCCTCATGAATTTATCATTCATACAGATCATGAAATGCTTAAGTACTTAATGGGTCAAACTAAGTTGAACAAGCATCATGCTAAGTGGAGTGAATTCATTGAGTCTTTTGTTTATGTCATCAAGTACATTAAAGGTAAGGAAAATGTAGTGGCGGATGCTCTTTCTCGGATATGCACGCTTGTCACTAAACTTGAATTGAATGTCATTGTCTTTGATCACATAAAAGACTTGTATGCACATGATCCTACTTTTGCTATTCCTTATGGCAAATGTTTGACGCATACATCTTGGGAACGATATTACATCAAGGATGATTATCTTATGAGATCTAACAAACTTTGCATTCCCGAGTCTTCTCTTCGTTTGCTCCTTTTGCAAGAGGCTCATGGAGGCGGACTCATGGGACACTTTGGAAGTGACAAGACATTCGCTACGCTCTCCAAGAACTATTTTTGGCCCAAGATGTTCCGCAATGTCTCACGCTTCACCAACCGATGCTCTACAGGTCGCAAAGCTAATTCAAAAGCTCAATCCCATGGTATTTACATGCCTCTTCCTATTCCTTATCAACCTTGGGAAGACATTAGCATGGACTTTGTACTTGGTTTGCCTAGAACTCAAAATGGAAAGGATTCTGTGTTTGTTGTTGTGGACCGATTCTCTATGATGACTCATTTTATCCCATGCAATAAGATAGACGATGCTTCACATATTGCAAATCTTTTTTGTAGGGAAATCTTGCGCCTACATGGAGTGCCAAAGACGATTGTCTCGGACCGCGACGTCAGGCTCTTGAGTTACTTTTGGAACACTCTCCACTCTAATTCGCGTGTTGATCAAGAGGAACATCAAGGAGTGGGAGGACTGCCTACCCATCGTCGAGTACGCCTACAACCGCGCAAGACATTCGACTACCGGCAAGTCCCCCTTCGAGGTCGTCTACGGCTTCAACCCGTTGTCCCTATTGGACATTCTACCTCTTCCACTATAAGAGCGCACCAACATGGACGCGAGTGCATGAGCAAGCTACCTCAAGAAGATGCATGAAGATACAAGGCACACCATCGAGCGCCAAGTACATTGACTCGCGACCAAGCTCAACATCAACAAGCAACCCATGATATTCAACATCGGAGATCTTGTGTGGCTACACCTTCACAAGGACCGCTTCCCCAACAAATGCAAGTCCAAATTTCTACCCCGAGCCGATGGACCCTTCAAGGTGCTAGCACGCTACAACAACAACACTGTCACGCCCAATATGCGACCCTATCCAAAAGGAACTCGAAGGTCCCACCAAGGATAGACCCGCATATTGGAACGCTTTTGCAAGGTGGATATCATTACATCAACATTACATAATAGATGGGGATGCATACAAGAGGCATACAATGCCACACGAATACAACATCACAATACATCAGAGCACCATCCGACTACGGATGAAACACAAACAGAAACTCAAACGACATCCACCCTGCTAGCCCAGGCTGCCGACCTGGAACCTATCCCCTGATCGAAGAAGCAGAAGAAGAACTCAACGCACGCAAGCATCGCTATCGCGTCAAGATCATCGCACAAGCTATACTTGCAACTGTTGTTGTAGTAATCTGTGAGCCATGAGGACTCAGCAATCCCATTACCATGGGTATCAAGACTAGCAAAGCTTAATGGGAAAGGAAAGGGGTAAAGTGGTGAGGTTGCAGCAGCGACTAAGCAAGTATGGTGGCTAACATACGCAAATAAGAGCGAGAAGAGAGCAAACGGAACGGTCCTGAAGCTAGCAATGATCAAGAGGTGATCCTGAACTCCTACTTACGTCAAACATAACCCAGAAACCGTGTTCACTTCCCGGACTCCATCGAGAAGAGACCATCACGGCTACACACACGGTTGATGCGTTTTAATTCGGATCAGGTGTCAAGTTATCTACAACCGGACATTAACAAATTCCCATCTGCCACATAACCGCGGGCACGGCTCTCGGAAGTTTATACCCTGCAGGGGTGTCCCACCTTAGCCCATGATAAGCTCTCGCGATCAACGAAGGATATACCTTCTCCCAGGAAGACCCGATCAGTCTCGGAATCCCGGTTTACAAGACATTTCGAAAATGGTAAAACAAGACCAGCAAGACCGCCCGATGCGCCGACAATCCCGATAGGAGCTGCACATATCTCGTTCTCAGGGCAACACCGGATGAGACAGACTACGAGTAAAACCAGACCTCGAGTTGCCCCGAGGGGGCCCCGCAGGCGGCTCGGTTCGGACCAACACTTAGACAAGCACTGGCCCGGGGGGGGGGGGGCTAAAATAAAGATGACCCTTGGGTTAATTACTCCCAAGGGAAAAGTAGGTGGTGGTGAGGCAAATGGTAAAACCAAGGTTGGGCCTTGCTGGAGGAGTTTTATTCAAAGCGAACTGTCAGGGGGGTCCCATAAATCACCCGACCGCGTTAGGAACGCAAAATCCGGGAACATAACACCAGTATGACAGAAACTAGGGCGGCAAGAGTGGAACAAAACACCAGGCATAAGGCCGAGCCTTCCACCCTTTACCAAATATATAGATGCATTAATAATATAAGAGATATTGTGATATCCCAACATAACCCTGTCCACCATGGAGAAATCTTCAACTTCACCTGCAGCTAACAATGCTATAAGAGGGGCTGAGCAAAGCGGTAACATAGCCAAACAACGGTTTGCTAGGAAGGGTGTCAAAGGTTAGGGGTTCATGGCAATTTGGGAGGCTTAAGGAACAAGTGATAGGAAGCGCAACATAGCGATAGAACGAAGCAACTAGCATAGCAATGATAGTAGTGAGATCCAGGGTAGCGGTCATCTTGTCTGAAATCCCGCTAGGAAGAAGAACGAGTCCATGAAGAAGATGAAGCCACGAAGACGAACCACACGTAGACGAACGAATCCTCACGATCGCAACGAAACGGGAACTATCGAGAAGAAGCACACAACATGGTAAACACACCACACATAGACAAGACATGATGCACAACAAGCATGATGCATGACAAAGCTAGATGGAGCTACTCATGGCAAGAGATGCTGCAAACAAGAACAACACATCAAGGCAAGTTTAAATGAGGCCGGGAACAACATATAACAATTCCGGTAAGTCCTCATATGCATATTTCGAAATTGGTCCAGAACTGAATAAACCTTATGTTCAAGTTGTTAAACAGCAAGTTAAGATGCACCAATATGATCTACACGAGATTCTAGTCAAGTTACATATAAAGTTCATTTAGTTCGGAGCTACGGCCTAGAAGATATGAGCAAAACAAGTTAAGCATGGCATTGATGCAAAATGCATACAAACATCAAGCAAACACCTCAAAACAAGGATGCAACATGATAATATTAAGCTACATGCAAAATCAAGCAAGTTTCATATAGAGCACACTCAAAACGGAGCAACGGTGCAACACATACACTCTACACAAGTTATAGCAACAATCTGTCCAAAACAGCAACTAGGCATATTGCAAGCATCAAAACAATATGCTACAGCACCCCAACATAATAACAAAAGTCATGGGCATGAAGTACAGGTAAAGCACAACGAAACATGAACACTGAGCTATCTCCAGAAAAGACTTGAACATGCTCAAAAGGACATGGGAAGATTGCAAATAATAACAGTTTCAGGCTTAGCAGAAAATAACATTAGGTTGCAATGTTTAGAGCTATCAGACGACATGTTACAGGAACTTATCATGGCAAACAAAGGCATGGCATGAATCTACTAATTGCATAGAACAACAGTCCCTTACTGACCATGAGCCAAAAGGGCACGGAAAATATGATGGCACCCATGTCAACATGGCAAGTTATATGACAGATTCATACATGGCATGTTGGTGAGCTTGAACCACTCACTACAGAGCAATAAATGGCATGGCAAGGCAACCAACAGTAAGAAGGCATGTTTATGAAGCTAAGAATGGCAAGAACAAGTTCATAGGATGCATGCATCACTAGAAAAGCATATGGCCAAAACTGAACTTCATGTTAATAGGTTGACAGCCACATTATTTAGCAACTTTGGAGCAAGATTACAACAAGGTACAGTAGTCTATAAATGCAACCAGTGGCATTAATGGATAGAGCATAACATTTATAACAAAACATCCTTAGTGAACATCTCCAAAATAATGCACGAAATGACTTGTAGCAGCAGGTTTACATAGTATAACAGAATCAGCCTAGCAAAACAGCAACAACAAGTGCCCTACTTAACAAGCTCGATGCACTCAGCACACAAATCACAAAAATACATGGATAGCACCTCTGGAAAGATGGCATGGCATAGATCAAAACACATGTAGACATCAACCTCATAGGATGCACACATCAAACATGGCAAAAATGACAAATGAGCATGTTATAATAGTTTCAGCAGATTAACATCAACATGCACTCTTCCAACAGCATTTTGGGCATCAAGATGAATTCAAATGATAATGATGCAATGGAATGAAATGAAGTACTCGTTGATACGAACAATTTGACATATTAATCGCACGAAACGGAGCTACGGATGCAGACATATGATGCGATGAACATGGCATGATTATGCAAAATATTCGGGGACTTAGGAATTTTCAGAGGGGGGGGGGAAAGTCAACCTCCGGTGGATCTGGACCGGGATCCTGGCGCGGATCCCGAGGACGAGGCGGGCCGGAGACGGGGCGGCGGCTCGCCGGAGCTAGAGGCCGCGGCTTGGCTTGGCAGCGGGGAGGCGGGGAGCAAGGGCGGCGCCGGCCGGGTCGGATCTGACCGGAGGGGGCCGGGGGCGGTGCCGGTGGCCGGAGGCGGGGCGCGGCGAGCTCCGGCCAGCTGTGGAACTTGGCGAGCTCGGCCATGGCAGGCGGCGGAGCTCCCGAGCGCGGGGAGGCGGAAGGCCGCGGCGGCGAGGCGGCAGGCGGAGGCGGCGGCGAGGACGGCGGCGCGGGCCGGCGGCGGGGAGGCCACGTGGTGCTCCCTGATTGGGCGAGGGGTCGGCGGCGGACGCGTCCGGTGGGAGGAGAAAATGTCCGGCGGCGCGGGCAGGAAAATGGCTAGGGTTTGGACCCGGGATTTCGAAGGGGAAGGCTTATTTATAGGTAGAGGGAGCTAGGAGAGTCCAAATGAGGAGCGGTTTTCGGCCACGCGATCGTGATCGAACGACCGAGAGCATGGAGAGGAGTTGGCTGGGTTTTGGGCCACTTTGGAAGGGGTGTTGGGCTGCAACAAAAGAGGGCTTTGCGGTTACCCAGTTAACCGTTGGACTATCAAACGACCTCCAAATGGCACGAACTTGACAGGCGGTCTAACGGTGCTATACCAAGGCCGCTTGGCAAACCTTGGGCCATTCCAAGAAAGTTTAACACCCTCTCACAAGGAGAGACAAAAGGGGGACGCCGGGGAACATAGGAGTGCCGGATTGCAAAACGGACAACGGGGAAAATGCTCGGATGCATGAGATGAACATGTATGCAAAATGAGATGCACATCATGACCTGATAAAATGCAACACGCAAGCAATAGACATGGCAACAACGGCGAATAACTGGAGGACACCCGGCGCATCGAATCTGGGCGTTACAAACACTTACAAGATCGACCTCCCAAGCGACAGGTACAACATGAGCGACATCTTCAATGTCAAAGACCTCTTGCCATACCATGGTGATGAAGCTTCCAATCCGAGGTCAGATCTTTCCCAAGGGGGGTGTCGGTGTCAAAACCGGCGGATCTCGGGTAGGGGGTCCCGAACTGTGCGTCTAGGCGGATGGTAACAGGAGACGAGGGACACGATGTTTTTACCCAGGTTCGGGCCCTCTCGATGGAGGTAAAACCCTACGTCCTGCTTGATTAATATTGATGATACGGGTAGTACAAGAGTAGATCTACCACGAGATCAAGGAGGCTAGACCCTAGAAGCTAGCCTATGGTATGATTGTTGTAATGTATGTTGTCCTACGGACTAAAGCCCTCCGGTTTATATAGACACCGGAGAGGGCTAGGGTTACACAGAGTCGGTTACAATGGTAGGAGATCTACATATCCGTATTGCCAAGCTTGCCTTCCACGCCAAGGAAAGTACCATCCGGACACGAGTCGGAGTCTTCAATCTTGTATCTTCGTAGTCTTGGAGTCCAGCAGATTATGATAGTCCGGCTGTCCAGACACCCCCTAGTCCAGGACTCCCTCAGTAGCCCCTGAACCAGTCTTCAATGACGATAAGTCCGGCGTGCATAATGTTCGGCATTGCAAGGCGGGTTCCTCCCTTGAATAATCCAGAGAAGATCATGAACACCAGGATAGTGTCCGGCTCTGCAAAATAAATTCCACATTCCACCGTAGAGAGAATAAAATGTACACTTAGTTCAATCTGCTGACGTATTATGCGGCGTGACATCACACCGCCACCAGGCCTTTGTTTGAATTACTATACCACCTCAGCATGTTTAGCGAAGCGGCTTCCTTGGCACGTCTTGTCGAAGCAGAGATCGTGTTCCCCTTATTCCGGGATTCTCATCAATACGTGTGTGGGTAACCCAACCGCGCCATTGATGGTGGCGCTTGGGAGATAAGCGAGTTTTACCAGGCTGGTGGGGGACGCATAGTTTTGTCCGCCTACATATAAGGGATAAGGATTCACCTTCTCACCTACGCCTTCTTCCTCCTTTGCTTATCCATCCCTGCGAACTCAAGCTCCAACGCCCGAGCTCGCGCATCTCGCCTCGACCTTCTCCGAATATGTCCGGAGCGGGAGGTAAATGGTTAGCCTCCACCGTCAAGGAGGAGGACATCACCAAGCTGCGCAGCGCCGGATACCTTTCCGACGATATCGCGCATCGGCTGCCCGACGAGGGGCAGCTCATCCCTACCCCCAGGCCTCATGAGAGGGTCGTCTTTCTCCCCCACTTCCTCCACGGACTGGGCTTTCCGCTCCATTCATTTGTCCGGGGGCTCATGTTTTACTACGGCCTGGATTTCCACGATCTGGCGCCGAACTTTATCCTCAACATCTCGGCGTTTATCGTCGTGTGCGAGGCCTTCCTCTGCATCCGGCCCCACTTCGGCCTGTGGCTCAAGACCTTCAACGTCAAGCCGAAGGTTGTGAAGGGTACGCAAGCGGAATGCGGAGGCGCCATGTTGGGCAAATTGCCCAACGTCCCTTGGCTAGAAGGGACCTTCGTGGACTCCGTCAAGGGGTGGCAATCGGGGTGGTTTTACATCGCCGAGCCGCGCAAGTCCACATGGGCGGCGGCCCCCTGAGTTTAGATCTGGCATCCCCACGCAGCTCACCTCCTGGAAAGAGAAGGGCTTGCTGTGGGGGAATTCGGTGGAGGTGACGGGACTCCGAGCATGTATCAAGAAGATGGTGAGCAATAGGCTCAGGCTCGTCGATGTGGTCTAAGTCATGCTCATCCGGCGGATCCTCCCATGCCAAGAACGGGCATTTAATTTGTGGGAGTTCAATCCAGAACAGCACCAGGCGCTAAGCGGGCTCTTCGATACAACATACGAAGGCGCCTGGAGGGTGCTGTTCAAGGGCGCCGAAGCCCCCGCGTCCGCGACCGAAGACCGCGGATTCAGCTCGCAGTATCCAACTGACGAGGTAAGTGATTCAACCCCATTACGGGACACTTGTGATAATTAGATTGACTCTAGTGAGCTTTCATTCTGCCTCTTCCTTTGACAGGAATGGATGGAGAAGGCCAAGCTGCTCATCAGCCCGGCTCCCATGCCAGAAGACCCAGCGGACGCCCGCTTAACAGGGCTGCTGGTTCCGGCACCGCACGTGGTGCCGGAGAAGAAGGCCAAGAAGGTGGCCGCGGGGACTCGAAAGAGTTCCCGCAATTAGGCGTCTGACGACGACGAGGGCTCCTCCCCCGAAGACGAGGAGGAGTACTCTCTCCCGGAGGAGGGAGAGAAGAAACGGAAGGCTTCCCCCATCGGGGAGGCCGAAGGGTCCAAGAGGGGGAGAACTATCCCCCCGGACAATTTTGCCAACATCAGCGTTGGTGAGGATGAGTGGCCTCCAAGGGCCAGGCATCCGGCAAGACCGTAAGTATCCGGATCCTTGATGTGTAATTTCTTTTATGTCGCGTAGTATCCTTCTAACGCCGCATTCTGCCCGTAGTCCGGCCAATGATGATCTCCCCGACTCATCGAGCGGGTCATTGGCCTCGTCGGATGTGAATTCCATCCCGACTGCCTCCACCCCACGCGCCAACGAGGACGTCAAGGTGGGATCCCAAAGAGGGACCCATCAGGAGGAGGCTCCGGAGGCGCCGTCAGGTAGCCTCCCGGACTTCGTGCCGGACTCTACATCGGAACCCGCAGTGGTTCCAGAGTCCGGCAAGCGGCCCCTTCGAAAGAAGGGCAGGACCACGACGCCGGCGGCCTCCGTCCAACCGGAGGCGCCGGATAACCTGCTGGAGGCGCTTAAAGGCGCTTCCATCGAGGAAGAACACCGCACTATCATGAGTGCGGTGATTGAGAAGGTTCAGCTCGCTAAGAGCGGGCTGACCGAAGCCTGCAGCAGCCTTTTAACAGGCTTTGAGGTAAGAAGTTAAAATTATGTAATGTAATACCGCATAGACAGTAGCCCCTGATGCTTAGTTCGGTGTTCGGAAAGAAAAGCCGGACTAAGGATCTTCAACAAGATATACGCAGGGTTGCCTAAAATATGTCAATATGGGTTTGCAGGCTGCGCTGCTGACCTCTGCTGCACTAACGGCGGAGGTTGACGTGCTGAAAAAGGATCTCGAGCGGTCCGAGCAAGAGCTCGGCCATGCAAAGAAGCAGCTCGAGGAAAAAGAAGGTGAGTAACACCTCTATGAATAAGTACCTTACAGAAAAGGATTTTGGTTGCAAATAAAATTAACAAGGATAATATGTGTATTGCAGGGGCCACTAACGAGGTGGCAACCCTGAAGGATGCTGTGTCTGCGGCCGAACGCAGTGCGGCCGCGGAACGGGCTGAGCGAGAAAAGCAAGAGGCACGGGTGGCGGAAGTTCGGCAAGAGCTCCAGGCTCTCATGGAAAAACATGAGAGTTTGGAGCGTGGCTCCAAGACTCGAGAGTCCGAGCTTGCCTCGGCTCTCGAAAGTGCCAAGTCCGCCAAGGCCGAGGCCCGTAAGGCCCTTCAGGAGGTTGAGGACATAAAGAAGATAGCGGCGGGTAAGGCGTTTTTCATGCAAAGCAGGCATGTTAATGTGAACTACCTGATACTTACCCGCATTCGGAGCTCTCCAGGGGCATTTGCAGATCTGCCGCATAGTGTGTCTGATGCCGCCGCATTCTATCGTGGCGAGGAGGGGAGCTCGACGGAGAAGGTCTTCTGGTCTCAGTATACTAAGGCCGGCCATCCGGTGCCCCCAAGCGACCAGCTGAAGCAGCTGGTCGAACTCCACAAGGTAGCTGAGGAGGCCATGAAGGGCCTCATAGTCCGGCTGTGGCCTGGACAGGCCATGCCTGGTAGCTACTTTGGCCTCGTGCGGCGGCTGGTGGATGCATGCCCCAGGCTGGATGTAGTCAAGCGCTCCGCCTGTATCGAAGGCGCTCGTCGGGCCCTTGCCCGCATAAAGGTGCAATGGGGCAAATTGGATGCGGAGAAGCTTCTCACGGACCCACCGCCACCGGGCAAGGTGTATCACACGCCGGAGAAGTATTATAAAATTGTCCTGAAGGGATCCTGCAATATTGCAGATGAGTGCTCCCGAAATGTAATCTTTGAGTGAACTCGCTGTTTATTTATCCTGTGCGCTGAAAACTTCGTTCATATGCGCCATGAGCAACGCTTGTTTAATTTAAAATATTACCTTCTGTGCGGCCGTTTGTAAAATCTGAGAGATGGCAAGTCATTGGCTTCAGCCCCCAAGCCACAAGTGCTGGGGTGTTCGGGATAAACTTGAGCACTCTTGTTCCCATTTTGGGGTCCATCTAGGGAGGCGCTCAACACGACGAACAAGGCAACCGGACTTATAATGCTTGAACGCTCTCACTTAGCCATAGAATTCTATAATTTTAAATTTCAGCGAAGCCCCTAGTATTCGGAAGACCGAATCCGGGGCGCTATCCACGCCTTCATCGGACATTATCCGGAACTTCGCTCGAAGCGGTGTGAGTCTTTAAGGACCCAAAAAAACCTCACGAACAGCGACCAGTCTCTCGCCTTATCATGCCAGTCAGTTTTAGCTTTCTCCACTGAGGCGTTAACCCGGCTCAACCGGGGCGCAATCGCAGTGGTTCTCCCAGTGCCACCTTAGCCGATAGAACGGAACGTAAGGCACCAAAACGTGGGAGCCGGGCAAACCCAACTATTGACCCAAGACATGATTCAGAGCCGATTCATATAATGCTATAAGTTCGGGGTGCCGCACTTGTGAAAGTGTTCGGACTTTATCACACCATAGAGTGGGGAACGTAAGCCCCCGGTGTATTATGCCGTACCAAAATATACGGGTGCCAGATGTCATATAATGAGCATATATATATAAAATGTGATGCAATTGCGATCATAAAGGCGCTGCATTATTAATGAAAGAAAAGTCTGCTAGTAGAGCGGACTGATACAAATAGTGCGGTAAGCAAGGGATTTGGACTAAATAAACATGTCCCCCTCCAGGGATGAGCTGCGGATTTGGTGTATATAATAGAATTTAATGCTCGTAATTGAGACCACCTGAGTGTTCGACGCGGCCTTCTTTAGTCCCTGGCTGTTGCATCATGAGTTCGGCAGGCTCACCGCCGGACAGGGCTTCTGGTTAACAGAGTCCTGTGTACAAAAAAGAAGAAAAATAATAAAAAAAGAGAGGCACATTTGCGAGCCCCTGGTGTGGTCGAACCGCACTCTGGGTCCGTTGTGATCGTGCCCCCTCCCCTGTGCCCATGGTATCTCCAAAGCGTAATGATGTACGCAGAGTGTTATTCTTGCGATCATACGCGGGCGAGGGTTGGGACCGCATTCCCACTCAAGCTTAAAGGACCAGCTCGGAATTGGCTTAACAGCTTGCCCGCAGACTCAATTGGGTGTTGGGAAGACCTAGAGGCCGCATTCCTTGATAACTTCCAAGGCACATATGTGCGACCACCAGACGCCGATGACCTAAGCCACATCATTCAGCAGCCAGACGAATCGGCCAGACAATTCTGGACACGGTTCTTGACAAAGAAAAACCAAATCGTCGATTGTCCGAACGCAGAGGCCCTTGCAGCCTTCAAACATAACATCCGGGATGAATGGCTAGCCCGGCACCTGGGTCAGGAAAAGCCGAAATCCATGGCAGCCCTCACATCATTAATGACCCGCTTTTGTGCGGGAGAGGACAGCTGGCTAGCCCGCAGCAACAATCTCCGTAAAAATTCTGGCAGTCCGGATACTAAGGACAACAACGGCAGGTCACGTCAAAACAAAAACAAGCGCCGAATTAACGGCGACGATAAGGAGGATACGGCAGTCAATGCCAGATTCCGAGGCTCTAAACCCGGTCAACGGAAGAAGCCATTTAAAAGAACCACTCCGGGCCCGTCCAATCTGGATCGAATACTCGACCGCTCATGCCAGATACATGGCACCTCTGAAAAGCCAGCCAACCACACCAATAGAGATTGCTGGGTGTTCAAGCAGGCCGGCAAATTAATTGCCGAAAACAATGACAAGGGGCTAAATAGCGACGATGAGGAAGAGACTCGGCCGCCGAACAACAGAGGACAGAAGGGTTTTCCCCCACAAATACGGACGGTGAATATACTCTGACCGCCATGACGGTGAATATACGGACGGCAAATCAGGACTCTCGTGAGGTGGAACCCATCGACGATTGGGTCTAAGACCAATGCGGCGCATATTCACCACCTCACGCCGCATATTCACCGTCCGTATTTGTGGGGGAAAACCCTTCTGTCCTCTGTTGTTCGGCGGCCGAGTCTCTTCCTCATCGTCGCTATTTAGCCCCTTGTCATTGTTTTCGGCAATTAATTTGCCGGCCTGCTTGAACACCCAGCAATCTCTATTGGTGTGGTTGGCTGGCTTTTCAGAGGTGCCATGTATCTGGCATGAGCGGTCGAGTATTCGATCCAGATTGGACGGGCCCGGAGTGGTTCTTTTAAATGGCTTCTTCCGTTGACCGGGTTTAGAGCCTCGGAATCTGGCATTGACTGCCGTATCCTCCTTATCGTCGCCGTTAATTCGGCGCTTGTTTTTGTTTTGACGTGACCTGCCGTTGTTGTCCTTAGTATCCGGACTGCCAGAATTTTTACGGAGATTGTTGCTGCGGGCTAGCCAGCTGTCCTCTCCCGCACAAAAGCGGGTCATTAATGATGTGAGGGCTGCCATGGATTTCGGCTTTTCCTGACCCAGGTGCCGGGCTAGCCATTCATCCCGGATGTTATGTTTGAAGGCTGCAAGGGCCTCTGCGTTCGGACAATCGACGATTTGGTTTTTCTTTGTCAAGAACCGTGTCCAGAATTGTCTGGCCGATTCGTCTGGCTGCTGAATGATGTGGCTTAGGTCATCGGCGTCTGGTGGTCGCACATATGTGCCTTGGAAGTTATCAAGGAATGCGGCCTCTAGGTCTTCCCAACACCCAATTGAGTCTGCGGGCAAGCTGTTAAGCCAATGCCGAGCTGGTCCTTTAAGCTTGAGTGGGAGGTACTTGATGGCGTGGAGATCGTCGCCGCGGGCCATATGGATGTGAAGAAGATAGTCTTCGATCCACACCGCGGGGTCTATTGTGCCATCGTAAGATTCGATGTTTACGGGTTTAAACCCTTCGGGGATCTGATGATCCATTACTTCGTCAGTGAAGCATAACGGGTGTGCGGCGCCCCTGTATTGAGCGATATCGCGACACAGCTCGAGAGAGCGCTGTCTGCTGTGTTCGGCCCGGCCGGGGTTATTGTATCCGGCACGACGGTATTCGTCGTGGGTCGTAGGGCGCCCACGTGATTCATAGATGGATCTGGATTGCCTTGCTTTGTCCTCCAATATGTCTTGCAAGTCCGGCGCATTCCCTCTTGGCTTCGTACTTTTGGAGCGATGCCGGGGTATGGTCTTGGCTGGGGGCCTGGATGCCTCTCTGTCACGACCACGGGGTGGTCGGTCAGCCATATCGTGTGCTGGTGATGGAGGTACGTATGCTTCCTCCTCTAATCGGGGGAGCAGCTTGCATTTTGGGTAACTTTTGGAGGGACGTTCGAGTTTATACTCTTCGGCCGCGAGGACCTTGGTCCATCGATCGGCCAGCAGGTCCTGATCAGCTTGAAGCTGCTGCTGCTTTTTCTTTAGGCTGTTTGCTGTGGCGATAAGCCTGCGCTTGAAGCGCTCTTGTTCGATGGGATCCTCGGGTACGACGAATTCATCATCATTGAGGCTTGCTTCGTCTTCAAAGGGAGGCATATAATTATGATCCTCAACCTCTTCGTCTGCCGCCCCCTCATGAGGGCTTGCTTCTGCATCCTCCTGCGTTGAGTCTTGCTGGAGTGGATTGTCTTCGGCACTCTCTGGAGTATTATTATCTCCTGTGCCGGAATCTCCATTCTTGCTGTGGCGAGATTTAGAGCGGCGCCGCTGACGCCGGCGCTTGGGCTGTTTCTTTAAGGGATCTGCCTCCGCTGTTTCTTCGCCGTCCCCATCTTGTGGGGCATCCACCATGTATACGTCATATGACGAGGTGGCCTTCCAGTGCCCTGTGGGCTCTGGTTCCTGTTCGTCTCCGGCATCGTCGTCCATAGCGTCGATGTCTTCGGAGTCGTAGTCTAGCATGTCGGTTAGATCGTCGACAGTGGCTACAAAGTGGGTGGTGGGTGGGCTCTGAATTTCTTTGTCGTCCGTATCCCAACCATCCTGGCCATAATCCGGCCAGGACTCTCCTGATAACAAGAGATGCTTTAGTGAATTCAAGATATCGCCGAAAGGCGAGCATTGGAAGATGTCCGCGGCGGTGAATTCCATAACCGGCGCCCAATCCGGACCGATTGGTAGGGGTGCGGGAGGTTCGGAGTCCGGCGAGGAGTCCGGCGCCTCGGAATCACGAGTTTCGCAGGGGACAAGATTAGTGTTCGGCTCCATCGCCGTGGATGTTGGAGCCCCCAGGGCGGCGTCTATCCACCGGCCCTCGATCTGGGTGATCGGCTCCGAGCTAATGGCCGAAGCGGACCCGTGTGCGGCCCCCAAGGCACTGTTCGGCGGCAGAGCTAGATCATGCCCATCGTCACAGTGCGGCGCGCTCGGCTGTGGCTCAAGTCCGTCAAGGATCAAGTCTCCGCGGACATCGGCCGTGAAGTTTAAGCTTCCATATCTGACCTGACGGCCAGGGGCGTAGCTTTCGATCTGCTCCAGATGGCCAAGTGAATTGGCCCGCAGGGCGAAGCCGCCGAATACGAAGATCTATCCGGGGAGAAAAGTCTCACCCTGGACAGCGTTGTAGGTTGAAGATGCCATCAAGCCTATCGGTGACGACACAGAGGAACTCTCAATGAAAGCACCAATGTCGGTGTCAAAACCGGCGGATCTCGGGTAGGGGGTCCCGAACTGTGCGTCTAGGCGGATGGTAACAGGAGACGAGGGACACGATGTTTTTACCCAGGTTCGGGCCCTCTCGATGGAGGTAAAACCCTACGTCCTGCTTGATTAATATTGATGATATGGGTAGTACAAGAGTAGATCTACCACGAGATCAAGGAGGCTAGACCCTAGAAGCTAGCCTATGGTATGATTGTTGTAATGTATGTTGTCCTACGGACTAAAGCCCTCCGGTTTATATAGACACCGGAGAGGGCTAGGGTTACACAGAGTCGGTTACAATGGTAGGAGATCTACATATCTGTATTGCCAAGCTTGCCTTCCACGCCAAGGAAAGTACCATCCGGACACGAGCCGGAGTCTTCAATCTTGTATCTTCGTAGTCTTGGAGTCCGGCGGATTATGATAGTCCGGCTGTCCAGACACCCCCTAGTCCAGGACTCCCTCGGGGGGGATGATGCGGAGCATGCCACGATCATCCCCATGGACGTATCTACATCTCCCATGACACCACTTGGGCCAATGACAAGATCTCGAGCAAAGGCTATCGAAGATAAGGTGAACTCGCTCCTCTCCGAACTACCACTTTCTACCTATGAGACATGGCTACTACCTCATGCGGAGACCCTATGTGTGATCATGTATTTGGAGGGAAGCCATGGACCAGCTGCACCCAACGGACAAGATGGCGAGGACACCAAGATCAATGGACAAGAAGAAGGACCGCTCGAAACTCCCAGTCATCGATCGACCGACGCCTCTCGGACGTTCGACGCTTGGAGGCTCCTACCGACCAGCCAAGTCCCAGCCTTCGCACGCTACAGCGGCCGGACGTCCGACGCCGATCGGACGCTCGACACCTCCCAGCGCCCGGACGACCGAGCCTCTCCAGATGACTGGCACCACCACACCCGAGCCAAAACATCAAAATATTGGAGACTTCAGGACGAACGAACGACCGGATGACCGACCCCGACCGGACGACCGACATGTCCTTATTAGAGCCGAAACATCAGATACCCGACCGACACCAGACGTCCGGACCCTCGCGAGCCTTCGGACGACCGGTGACCGTCGGACGTCCGACGCCTGTGTGACCGCCCGTGTGTTGGGCCGAAGCCACTTACCCTTTCATCCACTTAGACTATAAATAGACCTCCTCCGCCCTCTTTCTAGGGTTAGCATTGTGTTAGCTCATATTTGAGATAGAGCTTTGCTCATCCACTTGGTTACTTCTCCATCGGAGTCAAGCGCCTCTTCGGAGAAGATCCCCTAAGCGGATTCAAGACCCCTTTATGAGAAGACCCTTCAAGACCTCTTGGAGAAGACCCTTTGTGTCGTCCCTTGTTGACTTTGAATCGTGTATCTCTCTTTGTGTTCCGAGGATCTAGCATATGTGTGACTATATCTTGTTGGTTGAGTGATTTCTCTTGTGTTTCCCTCGTGTTCCCCTCGTTTTCCCCCACGTGTTCTTCGTGTTCTTCGTAGGATCCCCTCCAATCGTGAAAGATCGGGCATCTAGGGTTCTATCCTACATCACACTAGGTGCTTCATTGCTTTGGTCTGGTTATACAATGGGCATCATTTTGCCTAAGTTAAAGTTTGTATTCTAAAAGGAATCTCGCCGTGTGATCGATAGAATACCAATTCATATTACAGTGGATGTTCCTCCATCATGTGTGGTCCATTCTCATGGTTCTAGCTGTTGGTGAAACCACTTACGTTTGCAAGAGGAAATGTAGACTTCACAAGCAAATTTGTCTTTCACTCTGTAGTCTGTACTAAATGTTGGCCCACAGAAGCATCCGTGTTAGTAGCAAGAACAGATGTTTTTCGAGATCTTTGCTTTAGGAGCTGCATATTTTTATATGATCTATGAATCATTGAGATGAATTAACATATTGATCTTATGTATGGGAATCGTAGTAGTTGGTTGTGAATTTGGGCTACTAATGCGAACATATTACTATGCTAGGCCTGTGAGTCTCATGTGAAAATTTCAAACGGATCGGCTGTTACTACTGTGCACAACATGATCCTTATTTCTGTGTGCTCAATGTTTACATGTTACTAGTAGTTCCTTATTTCTATTCGCTCAGTGTTTGCAAGTTACTGATCGATACTAGCTAGCCTACAAATATGCTCCTGACAGTTTTAGCTGCAACGCAAGATCCGAAGGTGGCAGTTTTTTGGATAAAAATGCATACCTGTGAAGAAACTGACATGTTGTTCTGAAGATAATGTCAAGTGAATCTGAAGAAACGGCCGGAAAAAACATTCGCAAATGCCTTATCTCCCAGCGAATGTTCATCAGCTATTGCAATCCTACACCTACACTATCCAACCGACTCGATCCTACGCGAATAACTAGTGGATCATGCACATACCTCATCTGGATGAATCAACTGCACTCGTTTGACCGTCATGCCAATGTGTGATCCAGCACGAATGGGACGCACCACCGTCGGGACGGGACAACACAATCATAATTTCAGATTTTCTAGTTTTCCATGGCAAGTTGGTGCGCTAAGCCATGCCTGCTTATGCATTGAATTTTGATGACCGCGATGACCATCATGTTCCCCAAAGCATGCTAGTTCACCTACCTTCTACCTATAATTACTGGTTCCCGGCGTCTCTGATTGCACCATCACCAAACTCGCCCTATGCTCATAAGCCCTCACTGGACCGATGTTGCTCGCCACTTGCCCTCGCTCTCACCACGTCTGTCATGCCCCCACCTGTTCGCAATAGGTGATGCCGGAGATGGTCACCGCCGGAACTAGTGTTTGTTTTTTCACCGGAAGGTAGACGGAGGCAGGAGGCATTCTATCAGTCTTTAGATGGCAATGCGGAGTATGAGGACTAGTTGGAGCATGACCGCCTAGTGGAGGGGCGGCGTATCGCTGATTTGTGCCGCTAGCGGGGCATGGAGCAGCAGCGCACCGATGCTCTAAGTTGCGAGTGGAGCGCCCGCAACTGGGCCGACTACGTTGAGTCCGGCGCCTGGCAAATAGCCCTGGAGGCTGTCGGACACACACACATTCACGACGCCAAATTTTACTACCGGCTCGTCAGGTAGGTTTCGTGCTTAGAAGCTAAAGCTTCAGTGGACCACGCCGGCATGGAATGGGCCAACACGCGCAAGCAACATGCCCTATCGCACCTCTGGCAAGTCTGAGGTGAAGAGGAGGATGTCGGTGCCAGCATTTAGTGTGTACTACAGATGGCGCCCGACATCGTCTAGTTAGCTAAGAGTAAGTTAGTACTTGTTCACTACTAGAGTATTAGCGGGAGTAGATAGTTAACTTGGCTATGATGGTTGTCTACGTGGAAGTTCAGTACTCTATATCTGGATCAGACATGTTACTTTGCTCTGAATGTTGAACTTTCCATTTGAACATATGGAATGGGCTGTAATTTTTTTAAATGGATTGTATTTGTCTGCCACGGGTTTAGAGGCTGACTTGTGGGCCTCTAGGTTGACGCGTATAGAATCAAGAGATGATTGTACATGGAGAGGATGACAGCATGGACCCACCAGGGTCATGGCAGTACGCAAGCAAGTGCCTCCTTATTTCAAGCCAAAAAAATTGTTCCTCTTAATGGATTTTCGACATCTAGGTCCCATGCCATTGTCAACGTAGTCAATAAACGAGAGAATTGCACAACGAGTGGTTGACACCAGGGGCCCAGCAGCTCGCCCAGTTCTTTCTGCTTTTGAGATGGAAGCAGGGTGTCAACTGGTCTGTGCGGGGCACTCTGGCCTGTCTAGCCAGCCTTTTATTTTATGTTTACCACAAGAACAACCCAGTAGTTTATTTTGTTTCTGAAAATGGCTAGCCTAGTTTTTTTTGTTCTTTTGCAGAATACCCGACCGAGGCCTACTTTCTTTTGTGAGCCTTGCTAGGCTACAAATCTTTCAAGACGAGGAGAGTTTCATTTGGCTTGCCCAGAAAATGAGTTATCAGTAATGAGAAATGGGTTGTACATTTTTAAAACACATCAAACCGGCAATAAGTTTCATTTTCATTTTGAGATTTTAAATTCCATTGATTTATATGCGTGGACAATTATTTGGATTTTATATTAATATAGTTTTTTTAATTAGTTTGAATGTGAATCGAAATTTCGGGATTAAAATTGTTCGGACCGCACCGAAATATGCAAAATTTCGTAGAATTTTTTAATGGTGGCCACAATATGGGCTGTAATGCTAAAAAAAGAATATCGGCTCCAAACAAAACCTCTAGAATTAGCAAATGGGCTGTAAATTATTCGAAATAATGGCAGATGGGTTGTATGTTGTTTTCCATAGATTTGAGGCTGACTTGTGCGCCTACTATAGGTTGACGCGTACGCTTTCCTAAAAAAAGGTTGACGCGAATGCAAGGCCGTGTCAAGTTAGTCAACACACGAGAGTAGTGATTGTTGGATGTCCATCCAACGACCGTTGTATATCTTCAATCTCTACTCTTCCTGCTCCAGCCGCTCAAACCAGCGCCGGCCGGACTGCCTGCCGCACCCTACTCCCATTGCTGGCCTGGCCATCCCTATACTCACCCATACCTATTGTATTCTCCAGCGATGGCAGACGGACCAGTAAACCCTCGTATCCCCCTCTGCATGGGAAACAACTGCCGAGTCTTCCCTGGCTTCGTGTCGTTCCATTCCTAGGCCTTGTCGTTTTCCACTACCCTGGTGCTCTTGGCATAGCCTGGTCATCATCCACAACAAACGACATCCATCGGAAGAGTACTATACATGGACAGGCTGACAATTGGGTCCACGGCCGCACACAAGGAACTGCCTCCTTAGTATGCACAAAATAATGATTCCTCTACCTGATAGCAGGGACCAACCGGAAGGGCCTCTGTACTTCACGAAAAAACGTTCCTCCCATTGACAGCTCAGACCCACTAGCTTTATGTTCGCATGGAAGGAAGTGTCTCCTTATTACGCACAAAAAATGAATACTCCCCCTGCTAGATGGGACCCATCATATTTGGAGGCTGACTTGTGGGCCTACTAAGTTGACGCGGACAGAGGGCTTTGTCTACTTAGTCAATATAAACGATTCTAGCTGCAGTGACCGTATGATGTCGATCCAACGGTTGTCGTGCTTCTTCAACCTCTGGTCTTCTTGCTCCAGATGCCCAAAACAGCGTCAGCTGTGCCGCTTGCTCCTAACTCCCGTGGCCGGCTGTGCTGCCACTTAGGCCTCACTGCCCTACCCTACTCCCGTCATTGGCCTAGCCATCCCTCTACTCACCCAGACCTCCTGTTATTCTTCGGCGACGGCAACCTCACACTGCAGCTGAACCAGTAAACCCTCGTACTCCCCTTCGCATGGAAAACAACTGTCGAGTCTTCCCCGGCTATGGGCCATTCCCTTCCTAGGACTCGCCGTCGTCCACCGCCTTGGTGCTCTTGGCATGGTGCGGTTAACATGGTCAAGGAACGACTTACATCGGAACAGGACTGTACGTGGAGAGGCTAATAGCTAGGTCCATGGCCGCAGCAAGGAAGTGCCTCCTTATTTTGCGCAAAATAATGATTCCTCCACCTGATAGTGGGGACCTATCGGAAGGGCCTCTGTATTTTGGCGTATCTGTATTTTGCGAAAAAAAGTTTCCCCCTGACAGCTGGGACCCACCAGCTACATCTTCGCACACAAGGAAGTGCGTCCATATTATGGGCAAAAAAATGATTCTTCCCCCTGACAGCTGGGACGCACCAGCATGTCTTCGTACGCAAGGAACTGCCTCCTTATCCTCCCTGACAGCTGGGACCCGCTCGGTCGAAGCGTACGTAGCCTTGTCTGTCTGGTCACGAACATGTACGTACATACTGGTCGATCGGTCTCTCTGCAACAATGAGTTGTGGCCGAGCAAGCAGCAACACATGTTATAGTAGAGCCCTCGATGTAGGCAGTCCCTTCTAGACCGTGTACACGTACGTACAGCCAGATGCCAAAAAATACGGCCACGCACGTCACACCATCCTCGCCCATCCTCGCCCTCGCTTCCACTGTCTCGCTCCATCCTCACCCTTGCTTCTACCATGATTTTTTCCATCATGGACGGCCCAAAGAATGTCATGCAAGTGCGTCTCCGGCCCACCCAGGACTAAAAGCCCATTTTCTATCATGATTTTTTGTCATAGAAGTAGGAGGCCACCACATCTGTGATGATACGTGGTTTTGTCACAATTATCATCATAGAAGTGTCATAAGCATGACAGAAAAAGTCGTTCATCCCAAAATGTCATGGATGTGTCTTTTTTGTAGTTTAGATGAATGTTCATTACCAGATTCAGTTTCAGGATCAGAAATAGAGACATCGTTATTATTTTCAGGAGGTTTTTCTATTTCAGGTTCACTAGAGGTATGCAAAGTCCTATCATTTTTCTTCTTGTTGTTCTTTTTAGAATGACTAGGTGCATCAGTGTTAATTCTTTGAGAGTCTTGTTCAATTCTTTTAGGGTGTCCCTTAGGATAAAGTGGTTCCTGAGTCACTCTACCACCTCTAGTCATTACTCTAACAGCATATCATTCATATTATTGTTTATTTCATTCAGCAACTCTCTTTGAGATTTAGCAACTTGTTCTAACCGAATTTGAACCATAGAAGCATGCTTTCCCACACCCCTAACATCATTAGTAATTCTAAATAATGAGTTACTCAAGCGAGCAATCATCTCAAACTTATATTTCAATTTTTTCATCACAATTTTATTGAAGTGATCTTGTTTTCTAATGTAATTGTGAAACTCATAAAGGCATTGACTAGGATGTTTATCGTAAGGGATGTCACTTTCATCAAATTTCATTAAGGAGTTTACCTCTACCACCTTTGGTGGTGGTGGTGTGTCAAGTCCATGTATTTCTTCAATAAGAGGTAAATTCTTAACATCTTCAGCTTCAATACCTTTTTCCTTCATACATTTCTTTGCCTCTTGCATATCTTTGGGACTGTGATATAAGATACCCCTCTTCTTCGGAGTGGGTTTAGGCGGTGATTCTGGAAGAGCCCAATCATCATAATTTTCAATATATTATTCAATAATTGCTCAGCTTATTCAACACTTCGTTCCCTAAAAATGCAACCAGCACAACTATCTAGGAAGTCCCTAGAAACATCTGTTAGTCCATTATACAAGTATTATTTTTCTTAAGAGGATGATCAGGCAAATCATTAAGCAATTGGAGAAGCCTCCCCCAAGCTTGTGGGAGGCTCTCTTCTTCAATTTGTGCATAGCTAAATATTTCATGTAAGGTAACTTGTTTCTTATGAGGAGGAAAATATTTTCAAAGAAGTAGTAAATCATGTCCTTTGGACTATGCACACAACCAGGAGCAAGAGCATTGTACAATATCTTAGCATCACCCTTTAATGAGAAATGAAATAATGTGAGAATATAATAGTAGCAAATTTTCTCATCATGATCAAATAGGGTGGCTATATCATTTAACTTAGAAGGTGTGCCACAATAGTTTCAATTTCATAGCAATGGAAAGGATCAGATTCAACCAAAGTAATTAACTCTGGGTCGTCAGAGAATTCATCCATATCAGTAACAAAGATAGGTGAAGTAGCAAACTTAGGATTACATTTCATTCTAGCATTTGAATATTTTTCTTTCAGTTTGCATAGTAATTTCTAAAGATCATCCCTATCATTGCAAGCAAGAAAATCTCTAGCTGTCTCCTCGTCCATAACATAACCTTCCGGTAACTTAGGCATTTCATATCTAGGAGAGCTAGGTCTAATAGGTGTTTCAAGATTTTTCAGTTTCAGCCGCCTCTGTGCCATCATCCGCGTTTCTTTTTGATGGGATCGTTCCCCACCCTCTCCTTTTGCCATGGATGCCAGTATTGCCCCCGTTCTTCTCCTATTTGGTTCTAGTTTTTGGATCTAGGTTTCTGGGCAATATCCATTGCATTCTTTGATTTTTGGCCAAATCGGGGTATGAGTAGGACGTAGAAGACTGCTAGAGTAGGTAGTTTGAAGGTTTAACCACAAAAAATTGAATTGACATCTCCAGTACTACCGTATCTCTCCGTGGAAGTTGTCAGCCATGTTGACATCCGCCTCGAGCGGTACTACCGCTTGTAAGTGGTACTATCGCTTAGAGCTGCCAACTTCAGCTTTACCCTGTTCCATCTTCACTCGTGTGTCTCTCTTTTTTCCTTTGGCTTATGCACTTTTCCTCTTTCGTGTTCTTGTGCGTGTTTTCCAGGTGGTAGTAGCTCCAGGCATCAGGCTCGTCGCAAGAATCCACCCGTTCCGGTGACTCCAAACGTTATCGTTCTGCTGATGTGTCAGTGGGTAGCACATTGCTAGAGAGTGGCACAGTGTCTGCAAGTGGCTCCGGTGAGCAGCCGAGACGGAGAGTCAAAGTGTCTGTGACCAAGAACAGGGGGGCCAAGGGGGCTCATCAGATGTCTGCTTTAGAGTTTGTTACGGCTGATAAGCGCAATCCATACTGGGAGCCTCAGGATCCTTCACTTGTCCATCGCATGTTTTGGAACAAGTTTTAGCAGTCTATCTCCCATGATGTGTTGAAGGGAAAGAAGAATTTGTTTGTGAAAGTCACGTTTGTTGATCTCGCTCACATGGAGAGGGACTTGCCTTACTTTGGAGCCGCACTTCAGTGGTGCGAGGAGCTGGACATCAAGAGGATCATCTCTTTCAACAAGGATTTTGATGCGGAGCTTGTGGCCCAATTCTATGCCACAGTACACTTTGGGCATGACGAGGACAGGACCATCTCTTGGATAACCAATGGTTGGCATCTGTCTGCTTCATGGAAGAGCTTCATGGAGTATCTGTCGTATGATGATAAGGGCGCCCAAACCCCAATTGGTTTTCGCCCTCACCGGGAGGCTAATGCTACTCATAAGGAGGCTCTATGGCCTTTCTCTACTAGGAAGGTGTCTGAGACTGGCACGTCTCCTATGAGCTCTGGCCCTTTCTAGATATTATTCATCGGATCTTCGAGAACACTATGTTCCCTCATGTTGGAAATTAGGATATGGCGCATTCCAATCTGGTGGACCTCCTTCTTTTCTGCTAGAAGTAGTAGGGCTCTCAGGAGGTGTTGGATGTCTCTCATTTCATGTGGTCAGAACTTCGTTGTGTGATCTTGGAGCGCAAGTGCATCATTTATGGCCCCTGCCTAATGTAGCTCATTGAGGAGACATGGGTGTCTACGTTTCCTGATGAGGAGCTTCTCATTGGAGACATAGTGTCTCATGATGTTATTCACCTGAGGCATAAGGAGAAGTGGGGAACGACAGCTCCTCCACCTGAGCATGACACAGTTAGGTCTGATGATGATGATGATGAGCCAGACTATGAGTCGTCTGAGGAGCCCTCTTGGGCTAAGAGCTCAAGCATAGGATGAAGAAGTTGTTTTGCCTACATGCCAAGGGACAGTACAACGCTCACGTGACTGCAAAGTAGGCAAGATGTCATGATAAGGCTATTCTGAGGCAGGTGGGCCTCACAGTTTCTAATGGTTCAAAGGACAAGATCACTTATGAGGAGTCTTGGGTCAGAGTGCCCTGCCCATGGACTGATTCTGATGAGGGCACTGGGGACCTACACCTACTGCAGAGGAGTCTGAGGAGGAGGAGCATGATTGGTGATGTCTTGGAGTGTTGCTACCACCTTCGTTCTTAGGTGTACTCTCTGCCCTTTTGGTATCTCGATGCCAAAGGGGGAGAGAGTTCAGGGATTTGCAGTGTGTCATGAGTCGAGTGTGTTTCCCTTGTTTGCCATTGCTTTCCTCGCTCGAACTCCTTCGTTTGCTTTGGTTTGTGGTTGTCCTGTGTGTTCGAGACCATATGGTGTGAGACATATGAGCTACCCTATCTTTATCTATTTATGTCAAGTACTTTATGTTATTAATTGCTTGTGAGATGTATCTTATGCTTATTCTCTTATCCATATGCTCACATTTGTACTTGCATGCTTTCATCTTATTATGTTTGTGCAAGTAGTGCTCGATCTATAAAATATAGGGGGAGTATGGATCCTATATGTGTGTGTTTTGCATTCCAAAGCATATCAAAAATAGTGCACACATCTAGGGGGGGCCTATCTATATTTTGTAGATTGTGGGTCTGCACACCTCTTTTACTATATCCTTTGTGCAAATCCCGTGTTGTCATCAATCCACCAAAAAGGGGGAGATTGTTAGGGCATATTTCTCCGTAAGTGGTTTTGGTGATTGATGACAATGTGTTTGCGGACTAACCGTGTGCATTGAGCTTTTCAGACTATCAATCATATGGCACAAGACGATTCGTGCCCTCGCAGTTTCAAGTGAAGACGATTTTCTTTCATTTTTTATTTTCTGGTGGATTTGAGTTGTAGGGAAAACCATGCTATCAAGAGGGGGTCCGCTTCGTAAAGGTTCGGGTGGAATCAACACGTACACACTCATATTGGACTCATCGCCTCTTTCCGCTTTGTTGGAGTTGTCCTTCGTTTGTGCCAAAGAAGGGGTGGAGAGTTGCAAGCGGTAGTACCGCTGATAGGAGGTAGTACCACTACTACTCCTGCTTGTACTACCACTCGTGGTTGGGGCCATGATTTTTCGTGTTGGGTTTTACGGTAGTGCCTCAGGGTCTCTACCGTGCTACCTATTCGTCCGTCGAAAACAGACAGTAGTACCAGCGGTAGTACCGCCTCTAGTACAGTGGCTACCACTGCCCGTTCCTCTGTTTTCTACCCTGCTCTTCTAATCTCCTATTAATCCTACAAGGAGCGGTAGTACCACTTGCTTGCGGGCTGGAGGTGCATAGCGGTTGGATTTGTCCCCCACTATAAAAGGGGGTCTTCTTCCTCAAGAAGATCTACCTCTTCCTCCCCCAAACTTCATTGTTGCTCCAAAGCTCATTTTCACCAGATCTCTCTCCCTAGACAATCAAACTTGTTGATTTTCTAGGGATTGGTTGAGAAGGCCCCGATCTACACTTCCACCAAGAGAAATTTGATCCCCCCCCCACTAATCCCTCGTGGATCTTGTTACTCTTGGGTGTTTGAGCACCCTAGAAGGTTGAGGTCACCTCGGAGCTACATTCCATTGTGGTGAAGCTTTGTGGTGTTGCTGGGAGCCTCCAATTAACTTGTGCAGATTGCCCCAACCCTGTTTGTAAAGGTTCGATCGCCTCCTTCAAGGGAACTACTAGTGGAATCACAGCATCTCGCATTGCGTGAGGGCGTGAGGAGAATATGGTGTTCCTAGTGGCTTCTTGGGGAGCATTGTGCCTCCACACTGCTCCAGTAGAGACGTACTTCCCCTCAAAGAGAAGGAACTTCAGTAAGACATCCTCGTCTTCACCGGCTCCACTTGTGGTTATCTCTTACCTTTATTTTGTGCAAGCTTTACTTGTGTTGTATCCTTTGATTGTACTTGTTGTAGTTGTTGTTAGCATCATATAGGTTGCTCACCAAGTTGCACATCTAGACAACCTATTTGTTGCTAAACCTAATTTGAGAAGAAAAGCTAAAAATTTGTAGTTGCCTATTCACCCCCCCTCTAGTCAACCATATCGATGCTTTCACCCTTCCTCTTCAGGGAAATCCTAATGTCTATCACAAGTAGCAAGAAGAATTTTTGGCGCCGTTGCCAGGGAGACTTAGTCAAACAAAGCAACGTACACACACACACACACAGAGACAGACACAAACCTCATTTGATTGTTTTATTTCTTTCCTAGTTATGGTATTCTTATCATTAACACACAATTGCAGAAAAGAAAAGGGAAAATAAATTGGCTATGGATCCTCATCCACTTGCTATGTAACATCCCAAATTTTCAATTTGGATGTTATACATAGATCATCATATGCATATCATGTTTATTCTTGCATTTTGTTGAGATCCTAGAAATCTTATGCAACTAAAGGACCCAAGGAGCGAGAGTTGGAGGTTTCACAAATTTCATATTTGAATTTATTTCAAATTGAAGAAAGGATCAATTTGATTTTATTATTTTTCTCTCCAGTTATTTCCAATATTAAAAATTTATGAGGCAAGATAATATGACTTCTTCAAACTAGGAGAAATATTGGAGAAAGAATTTTAAAATCAAATAATGATTTATTTGGTATTCTATTTGCTATTTTATTTGAATTAGTAAAAATTGCATTTTTAGGCCAAAAGAATGTTCACTTTGTTCTATAGACGGTGAAAATTGTTTTTGGCATTTTTAGAAAATTTTATATATTTTATTAGGAATTTTTTTCTTTCGGGCAAAATTAATTAAAAAACAAAAAACTTCGTCGCTTGACTGGGCCGAAGGCCTAGCCCAGCCGCCGCCACCGACATCGCCGTCGTGCCCGAGCCGGAGTCCTCCTCCGACTCTGCCTTGCCTCGCCGCCGCCGCCTCGCCCTCCCCCCTAAAAGCCGAACCCTGGGGCCCCTTGGAGCCCCGAGTCGCCGCAACCACCGCCACCCCTCGCCAGTGCCGCCGCTGCAGCTAGTCTGCCCACGCGCCGCCGCCACCGCTCGCCCGCGCCGCCTGCCGCCGCTAGCCTTGCTGCCGCCCCGTGTGCTGCTACCGCTACCCCGCATCGCCACCGACGCCCGCGCCGCCGCCGCGCTGTCGTTAGCCGTCGCCGCCACCGACCGCCAGTTTTAGGTATAAAACCTAGATCGGTTTCTTAGGTTTTTATTGTTTTTTTGGTTTTAGCCGGTTTGGTTTTTAGATCGGTTTTTCGTTCAGTTTATTTATTTAACGAACGAACATTCGTTCGTTCATTCGTTCATTCGATTTAACGATTCTTTCGCTGGTTAAGTTCAAATACCGAACGTTCGCAATGCAGATTTTTCTTTTTAGTTTAGTTTTCAGCCATGGACCTATCCGTGAATAGTTTTATCTCGATTTAGCCCCTGATCTTATAACTAGCATAACTTTTTACTCGTTTATCCAAATTAGATGAAACCAGCACCTAAATCTTCGTATCATTCTGTTCTTTCCAGTTGACCACCTTGGACATGATTTTGGTACTGTAAAAATTGAGTTTAGTACAGATTAGTAAACGATCTTGTTTCGTTCATATTTTGAGTTTCGTTGCTCCGTTTGAGTTGAATCTTTTTGCAAATCGTAGCTAATCACATGTACCTACTGTTAAGATCTAATCCACATGATGATATTGTTGTTAGGTTCGACTCTTGTTAGTTTAGGACATTTGTTTGTTTCGTGTTCGATTTGGATTTTTTTCTCGGTTTCCTCGTGTTTTGTTTGAGTGATTGCTTATGTATGCTATTGTTTGTCTATGCTAGATTACCCGGAGTGTGAAGCTTGTTACTACGAATCTCTAGAGTTTGCAGATCATCAGCAAGGCAAGTTACGCTTTGAGCATACTCTTTTATACCCAATTTTTACTATGAATTAGTTCTACCCTCAAATAATTGAATGAGTAGGATTGGGAACATGTGGTTTTGGTTGTAGTGCTTGAGGTAGGAACCTAATACCTTTTGATCCCCCCGAGAATATATGTTATGCTATTATTGCTTAGCCATGCTCGTAGACGGGGATTGGATCGTGATTCACACATGGAAGTTGAGAGTTATTTAACCATGGATAACATTAAGGTGGCAACTTTAATATACATCTGGGTGGATTGGTTGAGTCACCCGGGGAACCCAGTGTTGCCTGTTTTTTTGAAATCCCGGAGTACCTGTGTGATTATCCTATGGAATGCCACCCAGGCTCAAAGGGATCATAAGATTATTCATGCTATAAACTTATGTGTGCAGCCACAAGCCATTATTGGCTCTGGCATAGTTGAGTAAGTAGCGTGAGCTCTTGAAGAGGTGGACTAGCAGATGTAGGGGAAAGTAGGTGTACCGGTCCACCCGGAGTAGAGAGTTAATTCCTCAGAAAGACTATGTCTCGATCATCCGATCATGGATGCGGTCGAGTCTTGTGGGGAAAAGTGCGCAACCTCTGCAGGGTGTATAAACTAATCATGGTTAGTCGTGTCCCTGGTTATGGACATCTTGAGTATCTAGTATTTGTATCTATTGATGTTATCTCATCACGTTACTTTAATTGACTTTGAATTGGGTTAATGATGATACTTTTAATTGGGATTTGAGTTGGGGTTACCTGCTCAAATACTGGGCAACTTGGGAGTAGTTGAATAAATTTTATTCCTTTGTTGTAGGAAAAAACCAGCTTTATGCAAAATCATAAACTTATAGCCTCCACCAGCCAAATATTGCATCTAGATATAGTTCTTGCATTTCATTGCTTTACAGTGTAACTCTACCAGCATATTCAATGTGCTGACCTACATGGCCGCAACGTCTCATGTTGCAGACTATTCAGACGATGAATAAGGTGCGATAGGTCATTGTTTTGCACTCAGATATGCCGTTGGAGTTGATGGACTCATTTACCTTCGAAGCTTCCGCAATTATTTAGTTTAGATGGCCTTCAGCCATGATAGTTTTGTGTAATCATACTCTTTATAAGGACTCGATGTAATAAGAGTGTGACTGAATCTCTATTATAATTCCTCGAGCATTGTGTGTGTCAGCATTACTGATCCAGGGATGACACTGATGCACAGAGACTTGACCGTTTGAGGTCTGGTCTCTACAAGATGGTATCAGAGCACACGCTGACTGTAGGACGCGACCACTAGAATGAGCCACATGATTTCTCTTCTCTACTCATTTCTAATTCTCCTCTATTTCTACTCTATAGATGGCGGATCCCAAGAACAAGTTCACTTAGCCGGAAGACGACACCCCTTCTGGGAAGCACTTAAAGGAAGTCACTAAGTATTTGAACATCGGACTACCAAGTTTCACAGGGACTTTCTATACATCTGAACCGGAAGAGGAGCGCTGGAAGATCAAAGTCTAGGTACCTGGGAGGACATTTGCGCCAACAACGGAGCCTATTGATTTCTACCTGGATGCATCAAGTTGTAGTATAGGAAAGAGCATGGAAGCGCATATCACCTTTGGACGCATATGTGAGGTGTATCACAAGGAGCTGGAGGATACCTTTAACCAGATATGTGGCCACCGAGATGATAAATGGGAGATGGTTCATACCAGGAGGGATGGATCAATTGCAGCCTACATTCAAGAGATGGGAGATCATATTCGTCGACAGGAGAATCAACAAATTATTCACATGAAGAAGATCAAGAAACTGGTGAAGAGAAACAACAAGCTAGAAGAGGAACTCAAGTCTACACACGATGGATACGAGGAACAGATTGCCATACTACTGGAGAAGCATGAAGACCTGAAGAGAAAGATGGGAATATCAGTGGAGAATATCAAACGAGCAACAGAGATCCGTTCAGAGGACTACATCATCCTGGATGACACCGACACGGATAGTGATTCAAATGATCACATCGATGACGACTACATTGACAAAGCTGGAGCAGATATCATGGAGTCCACCTCTGATGAAAGTTTCTAGATGCCACCATTGTAATTAGTAGTATTTCCCTCCAAGTAGTTAGCAATGATCGAGTTTGTAATCATAGGTTAGACCGATTGTGTGATCTTGTGTGCTATTGATTGAAGTGAAATTGATTGTGTTTGTCTCATGAGCATTATGGGTAGTGAATCTCTTTTAGACCTCATTCTATTCTGTTTTCTCACCCCTTCTAACCCATCAGATGCCTCTGAGACGTGACAACGGATTTTCCTTCCCATCGAAGCTCACTCAATTGATCCAGCAGCAGAATGCCTTGATGCAGATATTAGTCAGAATTAGAACCAAGGCAACAACAACAACAACAACAACCCACCACCACCACCCCTAGTTGATCACCTAGCCCATTTTCTAAGGTTGAATCCGCCGGTGTTCTCTAGTAGCACCGAGCCGATTCTTGCAGATGATTGGCTCCACAAGAATGGAAGAGAGCTGACCATTGCAGGATGCATAGATGCGGACAGAGTGCATTTTGCCAAACATCAGCTTGATGGACCCGCAGCATCATGGTGGGAGAATTTCACCGCCATATACCCTATTGACACTATTACATGGGATCAGTTCTAGCAGGCTTTCCTCATTGCCCATGTCTCGGCAGGCGCTATGAGCATGAAGAAGCGCGAGTTTCACAACTTGCGCCAAGGAGGACGTACAGTGGGCCAGTATGAGGATGACTTTAGCTAATTAGAATGCTATGCCCCTGTTGACGTAGCTACAGATGCCTCTAAGCAGGAGAAGTTTCTGGAGGGACTGAATGATGAGCTGAGCATGCAGTTGATGGTGGCAACATTCAACAACTACCAGGAGTTGGTAGACAGGGCTCTCATGAATGAAGGCAAGCAGCAACAGATTGATAATCACGAGAGGAAGTATGGACAGGGGAGGTACACTTCAGGAGCTCAGTAGAAGCCCCGCTATTCCCCGTACTCGGGAGGACATAACCACAACCATGGAGGCCATAACCATGGAGGACATACGCACAATGGAGCGAGTTTGCACAACCATAGTGGCCCCAAGAATGGCAATGGGAATGGAGGAAGCAGCAGCCAGAACCGTCCCAACCCTTCAACACCAGCCAAGAGGGATCTGAGCCACATTACCTGTTTCAAGTGCCAGAAGACTGGACATTATGCCACTGAATGTCCTGAAGCGAAGAATGGAAATGGCAATGGAGGTTCTGCCAAGAATCCCAACCCCTTCACCAAAGGTAAGGTGAAGCACGTCAGCGTGGAGGAGATTGAGGATCAACCCGACGCAGTTATCGGTAAGTTTTTGATTAATGCATTTACCGCACTTGTTCTTTTCGATACTGGTGCATCACATTCATATATATCAAGGGGATTTGTGGATACGTATAACCTGCCAATAGTAGCCCTTAAGTCACTACTACGTCTTGAGCTTGCGTTGGTTTTTCCCTTGAAGAGGAAAGGGTGATGCAGCAAAGTAGCATAAGTATTTCCCTTAGTTTTTGAGAACCAAGGTATCAATCCAGTAGGAGGCTCCTCAAAAGTTCCACGCACCTACACAAACAAACAAGAACCTCACAACCAATGAGATAAAGGGGTTGTCAATCCCTTCACGGTAACTTGCAAAAGTGAGATCTGATAGAGATAATATGATAAGATAAATATTTTTGGTATTTTTATGATATAGATTGGAAAATAAAAGATGCAAATAAAAGTAGATGAAAACTTATATGATAAAAGATAGACCCGGGGGCCATAGGTTTCACTAGTGTCTTCTCTCAAGATAGCATAAGTATTACGGTGGGTGAACAAATTACTGTCGAGCAGTTGATAGAAAAGCGCATAGTTATGAGATAATCTAGGCATGATCATGTATATAGCCATCACGTCCGTGACAACTAGATCGAAACAATTCTGCATCTACTACTATTACTCCAAACATCGACTGACTCCTGCATGCGTCTAGAGTATTAAGTTCATGCAGAACAGAGTAACGCATTAAGAAAGATGACATGATGTAGAGGGATAAACTCATGCAATATGATAGAAAACCCCATCTTTTTATCTTCGACGGCAACAATACAATACGTGCCTTGCTGCCCCTGCTATCACTGGGAAAGGACATCGCAGGATTGAACCCAAAGCTAAGCACTTCTCTCATTGCAAGAAAGATCAATCTAGTAGGCCAAACCAAACTAATAATTCGAAGAGACTTGCAAAGATAACTTAATCACACATAAAAGAATTCAGAGGAAACTGAAATATTTCTCATAGATAAACTTGATCATAAACCCGCAATTCATCGGATCTCGACAAACACACCACAAAAAGAGTTACATCGAATAGATCTCTAAGAAGATCAAAGAGAACTTTGTATTGAGATTCAAAGAGAGAGAAGAAGCCATCTAGCTAATAACTATGGACCCGAAGGTCTGTGGTAAACTACTCACAACTTATAGGAGAGGCCTTGGAGATGATGTAGAGGCCCTCCATGGTCAATTCCCCCTCCGACGGAGTGCCGACGAAGGCTCCAAGATGGGATCTCACAGATACAGAAGGTTGCGGCGGTGGAATTAGGTTTTCGTGGCCGCTTCTGATGTTTTCAGGGTACATGGGTATATATAGGAGGAAGAAGTAGGTCGGTTGACGCTCGGGGGGCCCACGAGGGTGGGGGGCGCATCGGGCACCCTCGTGGCCGCCTCGTTTGTTACTTGACGTCCACTCCAAGTCTCCAGGTTTGCATTTGTTTCAGAAATATCGCTCCCTAAGGTTTCATCCCATTTGGACTCCGTTTGATATTCCTTTTCTTTGAAACACTGAAGTAGCCAAAAAACAGCAATTCGGGTTGGGCCTCCGGTTAGTAGGTTAGTCCCCAAAATGATCTAAAAGTGTAAAGTAAATCCCATAAACATCCAAAACAGGTAATATAATAGCATGGAACAATCAAAAGTTATAGATACATTGGAGACGTATCAGTCCCTATGTTAGTAAGTTCCCCAGGAGCGGAGTATATGGCTAGTAGGGGATGCTATAAGTTGCCACTAACCATAGGTAGACATGTTTTCCCCACCGACCTAATTGTTTTGGAGTCACAAGGATTGGATGCGATACTGGGAATGGATTGGCTATCCAAGTTTGAAGGAAACATTGACTGCGTCAGTAAATCAATTCTTCTCACCACCCCAGAAGGAAAAAGGATCAAGTATGTGTCCCGGCATGCACCAAAGAGGACTCAAGTAAATTCCTTATCGGGAGTTGTACAGGAGGAAGTACCAATGGTGAAGGATTTGTCGGCGTCCTAGATTCGGGGGTATCCAGTCCTGCCTGCGTGCGGGCCACCATGTGGCTTCATCGACGGCTTGGTACGGCCCAGCTTCAACACCAACACCACAAGACCCTCGCGAGGGGCCAAGCCTCGCGAGGCGGACGACGCCAAGACCCTCAAAGGAGCTTGCCTCCTCAGGAGGGCTCCTGAGGGGCGGAGAGTTCTATGCAAGCTACCTCACAAGGCTCAGCTGACGTGAGCCATGATGACCAAGGCCAGACGGGCTCCAGGCGGGCGTAGAGTGCAGGTTTCCTCTTTGGTGCAAGGGAGGCAAGCCACAGGCGCGGAGTCCCGAGGAATCAGCCAAAGGTTTCCATTTCAGTGCAACGAGACCAAGACCGCCAGGACAGCAGGACGGAGGTCATCGACGAGCCCACCACAGCGTCACGACCAGAGGCTTTTCGCAGACGAATACTACTTTTGTCAGGATAGACTGTACTACTTGTCCCCTTTCAAATCCCGTCGTTGTGGAATCCCTTCCCGCTCATATTTGGGAAGAGGACCAAGGCCACTATAAATAGGACTAGCCACCACCATAGAAGGGATCGAAATCAGAACAAGGAGAGCACCTCACCAGCTCAAGAACACCTCACCTCCTGAGGCTTGTTCATCCACTGTATTAGTTCATCCATAGACCTTCGAGGCAATTCACCACACCACACTGGATTAGGGTATTACACCATAACAGTGGCCCGAACCAGTATAAATCTCTGTGTCTTTGTGTCTCTTTGAGCCCAATGCGCTAGGCTTAGGAGGATCGCAAGTAGGCAGGCTAGGCAGGTTGAGATCTCCGCACGCACTCCAGAGTTCGAACCTCTCAAGGGTTTACGGATCCCTAAATCTGACATTTGGCGCCAGGTAGGGATGCGTCGGATCCTCTCTGCAGTCACTGCCCGCGTCGCTCAGATGGCTCAGCGGGTGACAGTTCTTCCCACCTCGCTCCTTCTCTGGTGGCCAACGCAGCCACGGGCCCAGCTGGCCACAAGCAGCAAGCTTCATCGCTGCAGCCGTCGGTGCGCCATGACGGCTGCACCGCTACTCCATCACTAACACCAGCAGCTTCGTCATCTTATGCATGTCGCGGCCAGGTGGACGCACAGGATGCCCTACTCACAGCGTGGGAGCTTCTTCACTACCGCCTGGTGGGTGATCTCTATAAGGAGTGGCTCGAGCGGATCGCCGAGCTCATCAGCGTTGCGCACGGGGGCTGCGGCGGGCCGGCTCGCTCGCTGCCTCAGCAACCACCTGCAGCCGGCGATGTGGTGCACGGGGCTCCTCCACCACCTCCGGCCCAGGGCGCCATCATCGACCCAAGGCGTATGGCTACACGGCGCGACCCGCAGCGCCCGGCGCCGGCTCGGGACGACGTGAGCTGCCAGGTGGTGCAGCGTCCCTAAGGAGAATCGCGCGTGCTTCCAGCACCTCAGCACCAGGCTCGCGTGCCGCCACAGGAGGTGGCAATGCGCGTGCACCAGGATCACGTTCCACCTCCTCGAGGACCTTCGTTGTCCACGGCAGGATGCCGCGCATTCACTCTGGAGCTCTGCAACATCGTCTGGCCAAGCAAGTTCAAACCCGACCTGCCGCCACTCTACGACGGCAATGCCGACCCCACCGAGTTCCTGCAGCTCTACGAGCTGAGAATCAAGGCGGCCAGCGGCAATGAGAAGATCATGGCAAACTGGTTCCTGATGGCCCTCAAGGATGGCGCGCGTTCTTGGCTACAGAACCTGACCGAGGGATCGGTTTCTTCCTGGGAGGAGATTCGCAGCCGCTTCATCACCAACTTCCAGGGCACTCACGACCGTCCACCGGCAGCGGGTGACCTGCGCCGCATCAAGAAGCAACCCGGAGAAACCCTGCATAAGTATATCCAGCACTTCAACAACGTTCGCCTCAAGATTACCAAGGTATCAGACGAGGCCATCATCTCCGCGTTCACCGATGGCGTCCGTGATGTCAAGATGAAGGAGGAGCTCGCCATCCACGAGGATCTCTGCACCGCTCTGGAGATGTTCAAAATGGAGAACAAGTGTGCAAGGGCTGAGGAAGGGCGCCTCTCCCTCCTCGAGCTCCCCGATGCTGATCCAGAAGACAAGAAGACCAAGACCGAAGACGTGAAGCGGAAGGGGCCAGCCGTGCTTGCGGCCGAGCCAGAGACGAAGCGCGGCTGCGACCCCGAGTCTTCCAAGGGTAAGCGACCGTTCTGCGCCTTCCACAACGTTTACAGCCACAGCACCGACGATTGCCAGGATCTCAGGGCTCTCCGCGATGGGAGCCTCGGTCGACGCCCCGAGCGCTACGATCGGGGCTACGGTCGTGGAGGAGGCCGAGGTGGAGGACGTTGGGATGGACGCAACCGTCATTAGGAGTGGCACGACTAGCCTCGTGAGGACCGCTGGCAGGACCAGCCTCGCGAGGGCAACTAGATGGAGCAGCCTCGTGAGGATCGACCTCAGGGCAACACAGCTTTGCCTCCTCTGCCTCCACCTCCAAGGAGGAATGAAGATCACCATCAGGGCGAGGGGGTTGGGGCTTCCAAGAGCCTCGGGCCATTGCCTGCATCTTGAGCGGCTCATAGGCCCCAGCTTCCCACCATGTCTTCAAGCAGTTTGCACGCGAGGTGAATGCAGCGCTCCCCAAGCCTGAAGCAACTCGCCCTCTCAAGTGGTGCAAGTGCGCCATCACCTTTGACTCCTCGGACCGGCTCAAGTGTGCAGCTACCGCTGGCACGCTCCCCATACTCTGCTCCCCCGTCATCAGCAATGTGGTCGTCACCAAGACGCTCATCGATGGCGAAGCAGGGCTCAATGTTCCCTCTGTTCAGACGTTCGACAGGCTCCAGGTTCCATACTACCAGCTTCACCCCACCAAGCCATTCTCAGGAGTGACCGACGGCTCGACACACCCGATCGGGCAGGTTCACCTCCCTGTCACCTTTGTCGAGCGCAACAACTACTGCATTGAGCTCATCGACTTCGACATCACCGACATCCCCTGCCCTACAATGCCATCCTCGGGTACCCGGCACTGGCCAAGTTCATGGCGGCCACGCACCACGGCTACAACGTCCTCAAGATGCCAGGAAGAGGCGGCATCATCATGGTCGCCTGTCAAGAGAAGGATGCAGTGTGCTCCCTCGAGCGTGCCTTCCAGGCTGCATCAGTTGAGAACCCCGAAGACGAAGACGGTGCCCTCCCTCCTGAGGTCGCCCCCAAGACGAAGAAGCTGCAGCTGGGACAGGGGTCTCATGAAGAAGCATCACCCAAGGACGCAGCACCGAGCCTCGCATCTCCGGACGTGGCACCTTCACCCATCACATAGGAAGGCGCGCCCAACGCTCCTCCCAAGCTGGGCTCGGGGGCTCTCCTTTGGAGGGCCTCAGATCTAGCCAATGTGGCGAGAGGGGCGCTCGGTCACCATGTGGAGGCGCCCTTCAGAGCACGCTTCCTGAGGCAGTAGGCATTCAGGAGTTCATCAGCAAGGCAATCAAGGAGATTCGGGAAGGAAGGGTTCTGCAAGGTGATCGTCGCCTGCCACATGGCGCAGCTCACTACCCTGGCGAGGGAATGAGTTTCGCGTCTGCATCGACATCCCCGGGCTCAACAGGGCCGCGTCTCGGCAGCTCATGTGGCCGTCTCATGTCGGCCGATGCGAGGGTCCGCCTCACAGCTACGTTTGCATGCCTTTTGGCCAGGCGGGTGCGGCTGAGGCGTTCCAGCGCTGCATGAGGGACGCTCAGATGGCTTGCGAGGTCAGGCACCAGGCGATCTTGGCGGAGATGGAGGAGCACCTTTAGGATCCTCTCGGTCCCTCCGAGCCTCCCGAGGCTTGATACGTCTCCATCGTATCTACTTTTCCAAACACTTTTGCCCTTGTTTTGGACTCTAACTTGCATGGTTTGAATGGAACTAACCCAGACTGGCGCTGCTTTCAGCAGAATTGCCATGTGTTATTTTTGTGCAGAAATAAAAGTTCTCAGAATGACCTGAAACTCCACGGAGAATTTTTTGGAATTAATAAAAAATACTGGTGAAGAATCAAGGCCAAGGGGCCCACACCCTACCCACGAGGGTGGGGGCGTGCCCTACCCCCTGGGCGCGCCTCCCTGCCTCGTTGGCCTTCTAGTGCTCCATCGTCCTCAACTCGAACTCTATATATTCACGTTCAGGGAGAAAAAATCAGAGAGGAGGATTCATTGCGTTTTACGATACGAAGCCGCCGCCAAGCCCTAATCTCTCTCGAGAGGGCTGATCTGGAGTCCGTTCGGGGCTCCGGAGAGGGGAATCTGTCATCATCGTCATCATCAACCATCCTCCATCACCAATTTCATGATGCTCACCGCCGTGCGTGAGTAATTCCATTATAGGCTTGCTAGACGGTGATGGGTTGGATGAGATTTACCATGTAATCGAGTTAGTTTTGTTAGGGTTTGATCCCTATTAACCATTATGTTCTGAGATTGATGCTGCTATGACTTTGCTATGCTTAATGCTTGGCACTAGGGCCCGAGTGCCATGATTTCAGATCTGAACCTATTATGTTTTCATGAATATATGTGAGTTCTTGATCCTATCTTGCAAGTCGATAGTCACCTACTATGTGTTATGATCCGGCAACCCCGAAGTGACAATAATCGGGACCACTCCCGGTGATGACCGTAGTTTGAGGAGTTCATGTATTCAGTAAGTGTTAATGCTTTGGTCCGGTATTCTATTAAAAGGAGGCCTTAATATCCCTTAGCTTCTAATAGGACCCCGCTGCCACGGGAGGGTAGGACAAAAGATACCATGCAAGTTCTTTTCCATAAGCACGTATGACTATATTCGAAATACATGCCTATATTACATTGATGAACTAGAGCTAGTTCTGTGTCACCCTATGTTGTAACTATTGCATGAGGAATCGCATCTGACATAATTATCCATCACTGATCCAATGCCTACGAGCTTTTCACATATTGATCTTTGCTTAGTTACTTTACCGTTGCCACTGTTACAATTACTACAAAACTGCTATTGTTACTTTTGCTACCGTTACCGTTACTTCCATACTAATTTGCTACTAAATACTTTGCTGCAGATATTAAGTTATCCAGGTGTAGTTGAATTGACAACTCAACTACTAATACTTGAGAATATTCTTTGGCTCCCCTTGTGTCGAATCAATAAATTTGGGTTGAATACTCTACCCTTGAAAACTGTTGCGATCCCCTATACTTGTGGGTTATCAAGGCTCGGCGCCGGAGCGGCTCATGAGGAATGGCTTTAGTGGCACGTGTTTTTTGGCTACTTCAACAACTCTTCAACAATGGTACCAGGTGACATCTCTCTAGGTCGTTCAGTTTGGGGGCGCCCCTCGGGCTGCATCAACCCCAGGCCATGTAGGTCTGGCCCTACACATGTGCCGCTTTGCATTCACCAGGACTATCTAATCATTTCTGTGAATTTATCTATGATTGTCACCTTGTGAACACCGCCTCAAGAACTTCATGTGTTCTGACTAACACCATTCCTGCATCACTGCACGATACTCACATCGGCACGGCGCTTGTGCTCAGGTCCGTCCCTGCAATGCTGATAAACCCAGCGATCGAGCTCTGGTTCGCGGCCCGCCTCGTGTACACCACCTCGCAGGGTCCTCGGTGCCTCCGTCTCACGCCCTGGGGGCTCTTGGCCTCCTTTGTCCTCTAACCTGCAGGTTCACCCAGGAATGGGCCAAGGGTCGGCCTGGGCAACCATCGTTTGGCCTTGCGAGTCACTTGCATGTTAAAGGGGGGGCCTCCCGAGCATCGCATCTCGGGAGCTCCTACTGGCTCTCCAGCCCTCACCCCCTGGCCTTGACCACGGCATCGTGACCTGGCATACCAGCGGCGGCTGAGTTCACTCGAGGGTCGGGTCCCGAGGACATAGAGCATTTTGGCAAGCGAAGCAGGAGGGCAGCTAATGCAGGCTGCACCTAATGGTACCACAGGCGCGACAGCAAGCATCAACTCCCTAATGGACTCAGACAGCAAAAAGATAAGTCTCGGCTCGCTATAGCACCAGTTTCGCTCCCCACACGCCCTGCCTCACAGTTCCACTTGGGCGGTTCGACTCCCCTTTTCGATTTTCTATGCAACTACTTGCACGCCAAAGGGGGCCCCGTGAGCATCGTGTCTCATCAGCTCTTACCAGACCCTGGGCCGCTGACCTCCTAGCCTTGACCACGGCATCACGACCTGGCATACTAGCCATGGCTGAAGCCTGCCTGGGGACTGGGTCCTGTCGGCGTAGAGTGCCACGCTGTCCAGGGAAGAGAAAAGGGAAGAACCTAGCCGAACTGGAATACGCGCATCCATCACAAAATCAAAAGAGACAACATTACTATTAAATGCATTCCAATCCTTACAAACCCCACGGGGGCGGATCTTCATCTCGCGTATGAGAAACAACTACACGGCCCTACGGTATCGCTGACGACGCCGGGCGGCAGCTGCAGCTGCACTGCGGCCTCGACGGGAGCTTGCCGGCACATAGCTGCCATCGCTCGACTCTGGAGAATCACTAGGATCAGGAGAGTTGCTGGATTCCCAGGAGTCATCACTGCTGCTGGACGAAGCGCCAAAGGGGACAGCGGCATAACCAGCACCCACTACGGCGTCCCTCGAGCTATCTCCTCGGGGGCAGCATTCCAGCCGCCCGCCCTCCTCGTTGAAGATCTTGAAGAACAGGGTGGTCGCGCCGTCGTACTCAAAGTAGATCGCTAGGGCTCCCTCCGTGCGGCAAGCCCGGGCGATCTCGCCCCTTTATCGCGTCATGAAGACGTCTCCAGGCGGCACCACCTCGACTTTAGCTCCAGTGGTGAGGCTGTGGCACCCTGCGTGTTGCAGCCACAGCTCAGCTAGCCCCCTTGGAGGCAGCTCGCTGGCGAAGAACCGTGGGAGTCGGATCCAGGTATCGGGGGGCATCACCACCCACACCATGAACTCGCATGAGCTACCCTTGGCACGGGTCTGTGGTGCGGTCAGCAGGGCAATGGCGTCCCTGCCGTCTTCACTAGGCGCTGCTCGACAGTGCACTTCTTCATCTTGAGCGCGGTGTATAGGGGGAGGGGGAAGCCAGGCGGAGGCCTCAATTGCCAAGGCCTGGCAACCCCATGCCCCGCGCCAGCGTCCTCAGGGAGGCGGAGCCGTTTCTTCGGCGGGAGAGGATCAAGCCCCTCCTTAGGAGCCTTCCCCTTATCAGTCATGGAGTACCTCTTGATCGGCACCATGGGAGCAAGATGGAGAGGATAATAAGAAGACGGAAGCAAGACGAAATAGAGGTGGGAAGGGGCTCCGCCCGCTCGCGCATTTATAGCCAGGAGAAGGCAAATCGTCGGCCTCCCAAGATTTCCAATAATGATGATCCTCTCTGCATGCAGCATGCAGTTGTCAAGTCTAGCAGTTGCCGAGGTAGCATGGGGAAATGGAGTCGCCCACATCCAATCAATAGCCATGCATCATCAAGGCTGCATGTGTTTAGGGCCCGCGACACTCTGCACTTGCCCTTGGGATTCGCTTAGAAGCCAAGTCCGAGCGCGCCTTGGGCCCGGGAGCTACTGTCGGCGTCCTGGATTCGGGGGTTGTCGGTGTCAAAACCGGCGGATCTCGAGTAGGGGGTCCCGAATTGTGCGTCTAAGGCTAATGGTAACAGGAGGCGGGGGACACAATGTTTACTGAGGTTCGGGCCCTCTCGATGCAGGTAATACCCTACTTCCTGATTGATTGGTCTTGATGATATGAGTATTACAAGAGTTGATCTACCATGAGATCGTAGAGGCTAAACCCTAGGAGCTAGCCTATGATTATGATTGTTCTTGTCCTACGGACTAAACCCTCCGGTTTATATAGACACCGGAGGGGGCTAGAGTTACATAGAGTCGGCTACAAAGAAAGGAATCTTCATATCTGAATCGCCAAGCTTGCCTTCCACGCAAAGGAGAGTCCCATCCGGACAAGGGACGAAGTGTTCTATCTTATATCTTCATATTCCAACAGTCCGGCATTCGCATATAGTCCGGCTGTCCGAGGACCCCTTAATCCAGGACTCCCTCAGTAGCCCCTGAACCAGGCTTCAATGACGATGAGTACGTCGCGCAAATTGTCTTCAACATTGCAAGACAGGTTCCTTCTCCGAATACACCAAAGCAGATCTTGAACATAAGAATCGTGTCCAGCTCTGCAAAATAAATTCCATATACCACCAGGGAGAGCATAATGTTTTAATGAGTCCCATCCACTGACAGCTTTTACAACACGACATTACGTCATCGTCCAGCCGTTATTTCAAACCGTTTTTCCGGCCGGCCGCCCCACGCTTCGCGAGGCGGTTTCATTGGCACGTCTTGTCAAAGCGGAGATCGTGTTCCCTTATTACGGGATTCTCATCAACACGGGTGTGGGTAACCCAACCGTCCCATTGGTATTATTCCTTGGGAATAGGCATGTTTTAAGGCCATGTAGGGGACGTTTGATATTCGTCATCTTTATAAGAAGGCCAAGACCCGCCTTTCCCCTCTACGCTACTCCCTTCTCCTCCCACCTTGAGTTCCAACACCCAAGGCTGAACCAGTCGCTTCAAACCACAGGCCATGTCCGGATCCAGCCTTCAAGGCCGGTGGACGGCTTCCTCTATCACTGAGGAGGACATCACGAAGCTCAGGGAGGCGAGGTACTTGACCGCGGAAATCCTTCACAGGCTTCCCGCACTAGGGCAGGTTATCCCTACCCCTAGGCCTAATGAGAGGGTCATATTTATCCCTCACTTCCTTCGGGGCTTAGGTTTCTCCCGAAATCCCTTCGTTCGAGCGCTCATGTTTCACTACGGACTAGATTTTCATGATCTAGCTCCGGACTCACTCCTCCACATCTCATCATTTATTATCGTATGTGAGGCTTTCCTCTGTATCCCTACCCACTTTGGCTTGTGGCTCAAGACCTTCGATGTAAGGCTGAGGATAATAGACGGGAGACACGCAAAGTGTGGAGGTGCTCTAATAAGCAAATCAGCCAACGTTGTGTGGCCAAAGGGCTCCTTCACCGCAACTTCCGGCCTATGGCAACGGGAGTGGTTTTATATCACGGAACCTCGTGGTACCAAGTGGGTGGCTTCACCCGCCTTCCGATCCAGCCCTCCGCCACAACATGCATCGTGGATCAACAAGGGGCTGGACTGGGGATCGCTAGATGAAGTTCAAATGTTGCAAAGCCGCATTCGAGACCTTACTAAGAAGGACATCGACCTTGTCAAGGTAATTCAAGTTATGCTAGTCCGTCCGGTCCTGCCATGCCAGCGCCGACCTCTCCGTATGTGGGAATTCAATCTGGAAGGACCGCAAACCATTCAGCACTTCTTCGGCACAACGCTCGAAGGGATGTATGAATTAGTCTTCGAGTCACGAAAAAGCTGTCCGGACGCCACAGAAGACGCATGCCTCGACTGCAACCATCCGGATTCCCCAGTAAGCATTCAATTTCCGAACACGTTTTTATTTTAAGTTTCCCATAATAAAACTGAGAAAACCATACTCTGCCAGGGCTGGGTAAGGAAGGCGGAGAGGATCGGGTGTTCGGCCCCTCTTCCCGAGAACTCGGCGGACCCAGTGTTAACCTGGATGCTGGCTCCGGCACCCTATCAAGTGCCATTGAGGGAAGAAAAGGAGAAGGATGGAGAGGCCCAAAGCGGCCTTCACACCAGAGGTGTGTCACGCACCGTATCCGGGAAAATCAGAACTCCCGTGTCGGAGGGTGGACGGGGGGGGGAGAATCTAACATTCCCTCCCCCAACGGGAAGAAAAGAGTCGCTCCTAAAGACCTAAAGGCAGAGGCCTCCAAGCGTGGGAAGAAATCCCTATCAGGGGGCCCGAATTCGGGAGGCGATGTTGCCACACAGTGCCCGCAAGGGGGGCAGCCTTTAGCCGAACCATAAGTGAACAAAGGTGTTTAATAAGCATACCCCATTCTTTTCCCGTCTGTGAGGGTGATATTTTGAAACGTATGTTTTGCAGTTTGGCCCATAGCCTCCCTCAACAATCTTCATCCTCGGGGGATCATCTTCTGGAGATGATGGAGAGCGAAACGCCGCCTCATAGTTCCTCACCCCATAAGGCGGACCACCCCGGGGTGTCGTCCCGGAGGATTTCTCCCGACCCGTGAAGGAGCGCCCCACCAGAAGATGACTCTTCGGCCGCCAGAGGTCCGGGGTGTTCGGCTCCTAGAGAGACCAACAACACAAGTCCTGGACCATCCGATATACAGCCGGACATATGGATGGGGCTTCTGCGGCAAGCGCATATCTCAGAGGAACATCATATCTTAATGGGTATGGTGATTGAGAGAATTTCGTCCACAAAAAGCGGATTCAATGAAGCTTTCACGAGCCTGCTAAGAGGCTTTGAGGTATGTAATGTTGCCTCTTGTTTTGTACTGTAAACGCAATGTGCACTGTATATAGATAGTAGCCCCTGAGACTCTGGTTGCCCAACAACTAGTGATGATCAGAGGATCAAAAGATAAATATGCTCAGGTAATAATTGTGCTAATTTGTATACAGGCGGCTGCGGGCCCGGCCCATGCCTGGGCTGCCCAATTTGCCGAACTGAAGCGGTAACTTGATGTGGCGTATGATGACATCAAGCTTGTGAACAAGTGGCTTGATGAGGCGCAAGGTATGTATTTTGGGCGGTAAGTGAGTATAAATTAGAGCATGACACTGCAATTTATAGTATGCTTGACTGCAGATGGTGCTGCCGCCGTGGAGACCCTTAGGGCTGAGCTTGCCCGAGCCAAGGAGCAAGCCAGTATAAGCAACGCAGCTGCCGAGAAGGCAGTTGGTGAATTAAAAGCTGAACAGGCTGCTCATAGCATGAGTGAGGAGAAAATATCCAACATGGCGCTTGAGCTAAGGGATGTCGCAAGCAAATATGCGCTTCTCGAGAAAGAGAACAGAGAAAAAGTGGCTGACCTTGAGAAGGCCTTACAAGCGGCAAAGGAAACCCGGTCAGAGGCCAGGGCGGCACGGGAGGAGATCCGGCAAGCTGGGGAGATCGCGGCTGAGAAACACTTTTTATTACGAACTAAGTTCGGCGATCCGAAGTATTCCCCGTTTGATCAAAGGAGTTCTTCTTATGAATATTTGGACTTGTTGAAGAGTGCTGCTGATGCGACGCAGTTTTTCCAGGCCCAAGAAGGCCATGAAGCGGAACGGCTTTTCTGGTTGCAGTTGAGCATGCCAAAGCATCCGCTGCTGTTGAATGAGCAGATGGCCGAAAGGGCCGAGCTCCACAGGATATCCGGACTTTCCATGAAGGCTGTCGTGGACCGACTGTGGCCTAGGGGACCAACTGCGAACAGTTATTTTGGTGTAGTGCAGCAACTTGTTTGCGCAGTGTCGCATATCGACGCTGTCAAGCGGTCCACGTGCATAGAAGGTGCACGGATGGCCCTTGCCCGTGTGAAGACGTATTCGGCAAAGATGAAGGCCACCGACATTGCAACAGGGGGTCCACCCGGGGGTAAGGACACGCCAGATCAATATTTTGATGAAGTATTAGAGGGTGCCCACTTGGTAGAGGGTTAGTGCTCGAAGAATATTATGTTCGAGTAACATGTATCCGAATTGAAAAAACAATGCTTATGATAATGAAGGTTGTGTTTATAATTTTGCCCGTAAAGTATTTTAGTGCCTCCTGTGCGGCTGTTTATGTATATATGTATATAACCTAAAAGTTTGCAGTCGTCGGCTTCAGCCCCCTCGCGTATAACACGGGGGTGTTCGAAAAAGCACTTGATCACACTTGACCCAACGTCTTGGTCCGTTAAGGAGGTGTTAGTGTATCGAACTAGGCAATCGGACTATAGAGCTTTAACACTTTCACTTAGCCATAGGAGTTTGATGGTGGGGCTACTATATAGCCCCTGGTATGTTCGGGTTTATCCGAATACGGTGCATTTACATACCTGACCAGGAAAACCGGTCCTTCGTTAATGCGGGGGAATCGCGAAGATTCCGCTGAGTCATCGAGTGGTTGACCAGCTCTCGCCTTATCATGACAGTCAGTTTTCGGATTTCTCTACTGAGGTGCTCATCCAGATGAACCAGGGCACAATCGCAGTAGTTCTCCCTTGGCTGCCTTAGCCGATAGAACGGAATGTAAGGTAGCAAGAACGGGAGCCGGGCAAACCCAACTATTGACCGAACATATGATTCGGAGCTGATGCGTATAAGGCCAAATCTCGCGACGCCGAACACTCCCGAAGGTATTCGAACTTTTCAATATATATCGGGCTGGGTATAGCCCCCGGTAATGAACCTTGAATTCAAGGCACATGCTACGACCCGGGGCGAGGAGAGAGCGCCTGTGGCGAGAGTATAGTTCTCAAAGCACACAGCTGGCTGCATCCATTTTAGAACGGCGAATCATAAGTTCGCAAGTACTGCCGATATCTTTCCAGGGCGTTATATATGCCAGGAGGTGTGAAAAAACAGGAGATAATAATTAAAAAAAAGTTTACACAGGGTCTTAATCTAAACAGAAACCTTGAAACGGGGCCCTGCTGCTCGTCTGCGCCTTTGTCTCTGTTGTCGGTGTCCTTGAAGGGTATATCATGATGGCCTCTCTGTAAAAAAGAACCAGGTGAAAAAAATCGGGTACGGCCGTGGGTATAATTTATTGGTTTTGATGAACCGTGAACTGTAACTTCTTGAGTCCAAATAGGGTCGAGCCGAACTATGGACTTCTTACGTGCAGGGTGCCCCCAGCGCTACCCAAGGAATTTTGAGTGTATATTTATGTATACGGGAAAATATGTACACTATTCTTATGGGGCGATGTATGGGGGCAGGGCTGCTAAACAAGCGCAGGTTTATCTGAGATTTTACACATAGGTGTACACCGAATACATTTGGCTGTGATCGCGGTCTTAAGGACTGATGAGCTGTTCGGCTTAAAAGGGCCGCTCCATGCTTCGGCTACTAGGGCCGCCGCGTATTCTTCAATGTGGAGAGAACGCTTTGTACTTCCGCTCACTGTGATAACACCACGCGGTCTAGGAATCTTGAGCTTAAGGTAAGCATAGTGCGAGACTGCATTGAAACAGGCGAAGGCCGTTCGTCCGAGTAGTGCGTGATAGCCACTTCGGAACAGAGCAATGTCGAAGATTAGCTCCTCACTTCAAAAGTTGTCGGGATAGCCAAAGATGATGTCCAGTGTTAAGGTGCCCGTGCAGTGGGCCTCTACGCATGGTATTACTCCTTTAAAGGTAGTGCTGTTGTGATTGATTCTTGACGGGTCTATCCCCATCTTACAGACAGTGTCCTGATATATCGATTGAGACTACTGCCGCCGTCCATAAGGACTCGGGTGAGGTGGTATCCGTCAATTATTGGGTCGAGCACTAAGGCAGCCGAACCCCCGTGACGGATACTAGTCAAATGATCCCTGCGATCAAAAGTGATCGGACAGGCCGACCATGGGTTGAATTTGGGGGCGACAGGCTCTATAGCATATACGTCCTGGAGTATGCGTTTGCGTTCCCTCTTTGGGATATGAGTGACATAAATCATGTTCATTGTTTTAACCTCCGGTGGAAATTTCTTTTGTCCCCCCATATTCGGCCGACGAGATTTGTCCTCGTCTTCGCTTTGCAGTCCCTTCCCCTTGTGTTCGGCGTTGAGCTTGGCGGCTTGCTTGAAGACCCAACACTCTCTGTTGCTATGATTGGCTACTTTATCTGGGGTGCCATGAATCTGGCAGGAACTTTCGAGAATTTTATCTAGGCTAGATGGACCATCTCTGCTACCTTTAAGTGACTTTTTCCGTTCACAGGGTCTGGAGCCCCTGAATCCGGCGTTTACCGCTGTATTGTCCGGGCTTTCTCCATTGTTCCGACGCTTGTTTTTATTGCGTCGTGGCTTTCCATTGGCCTCTCTGACTTCGGATGTGCCAGGATCGCTGGTGCCGCTATGGGCCAACCAATTGTCCTCTCCCGCGCAAAAGCGGGTCATGAGTGTAGTTAAGGCTGCCATTGTCCTTGGCTTTTCCTGGCCTAGGTGTCTGGCTAGCCATTCATCCCGAACACTGTGTTTCAAACCTGCTAAGGCTTCGGCGTCCGGACAATCGACGATTTGGTTCTTTTTACTGATAAACCTATTCCAAAGCTTACGGGCTGACTCTTCGGGTTGTTGGATTATGTGACTTAGATCGTCTGCATCCAGAGGTCGAACATAGGTCCCTTGGAAATTGGCCTAGAAAGCATCCTCAAGTTCTTCCCAGCTTCCAATGGATTTTTCGGGGAGGCTTTTTAGCCAGTGCCGAGCTGGTCCTTTTAGCTTGAGGGGTAGGTATTTGATGGCGTGGAGATCGTCTCCGCGAGCCATGTGGATTTGAAGAATAAAGTCTTTTATGCAGACCACAGGGTCTATCGTTTCGTCGTATGCCTCGATATTCACAGGTTTAAACCCTTCTGGAAATTCATGATCCAGCACCTCGTCGGTGAAGCACAAGGGGTGTGCAGCACCCCTGTATTTGGCTCTGTCGCGGCGCGGGTCCGACGGTTGTAGTGTTCGGTGTTGGTTCCGAACTGGTAAGTTACCTGCATATTTGATTTGATGGCCCTGATCGTGTGCGGGAACGCATTCCCTGGATCCATAAATGGACCTGGTTCTACTAGCTCTTTTGTGCAGGTCTTCACGCAGATCGTGTTTCTGGTTCTGGGCTGCGACCACCTTTCCTTTATGGGTAGGTGTCGGTGTCAAAACCGACGGATCTAGGGTAGGGGGTCCCGAACTGTGCGTCTAAGGCTAATGGTAACAGGAGGCGGGGGACACAATGTTTACCCAGGTTCAGGCCCTCTCGATGGAGGTAACACCCTACTTCCTGCTTGATTGATCTTGATGATATGAGTATTACAAGAGTTGATCTACCACGAGATCGTAGAGGCTAAACCCTAGAAGCTAGCCTATGCTTATCATTGTTCTTGTCCTACGGACCAAACCCTCCAGTTTATATAGACACCGGAGGGGGCTAGGGTTACACGGAGTCGGTTACAGAGAGGGTGATCTACATATCCGAATTGCCAAGCTTGCCTTCCACGGACACGGGACGAAGTCTTCAATCTTGTATCTTCATAGTCCAACAGTCCGGCACAAGTACATAGTCCGGCTATCCGAGGACCCCCTAATCCAGGACTCCCTTAGTAGGTGGTGCGGTTTTATATGCAGCGTTGTTGGCCGCTCTGCCTCGATTACGAGGTAGTCAGCATGGTTGATCGGTCGTATTGTTATTCGGCGGTAAGGGCGCAATAGCGTCGTCGTTGAATTGGGGCAGCAGTTTGCGCTTGGGGTAGCTATTTGTTTCGCGATTACCACCGTATTTTTCCTCAGTGTTGAGCACTTCGTTCCATTTATTATTGAGCGTATCCTGTGTGGCTTTAAGCCATCGCTTCTGCTTCTTCGAGCTCATCGCGGTGGTGATAAGTCTCTAGTGGAGGTGCTCTTGTTCCAATTGTTCTTCCGAGACGATGAATGCATCATCATCCCGACTGCTCTCCTCTTCGGATACGGGTTGATAATTGGAGTCTTCGGCATCACTATGATCAGACAGGGGCCCCGTACTGTGTTTGCCATCACCTTGCTCATCCAGCTCCATTGTTGGGTCCGCGGCTTCTTTTTTGTCTTCGGCGGCTTCCGGGATGTTGTTCCCTCTTGTGTTGGTATCGCTATCTTTACCATGGCATGGTTTCGAGCGGTGCCGCTGACATCAGTGTTTTGGCAGCTTTCTAGGAGTTTTATCCTCAACTGGGTCCTCTTTGTCATCGTCGTTGTCTTCTTTGGGTGTATCCACCATGTATATATATCATATGAGGAGGTGGCTATCCCGCGCCCTATGGGCGGTGGTTCCTCTTCTTCTCCGGCATCGTCGTCCATACCGTCGATGTCTTCCGAGTCGAAATCAAGCATGTCGGTCAAATCATCGACAGTGGCTACCAAGTGGGTGGTGGGTGGGTAACGAAGTTCTTCGTCGTCTGCTTCCCACTCAAGCCGGACATAGTTCGGCCTCCTGACAAGGAGAGAGACTTTAATGAGTTTAGCACATCACCTAAGGGCGAGTGTTGGAAGATGTCTGCGGAGCTAAACTCTAAGATCGGCGCTCGGTCAGATTCGATGGGTGCGGATACACGTGGTTCAGAGCCTATGGCCGGAGATGAGTTCGAGGCTCCGATGACACAGGCCTCATTGGAGGGGAGACTTGTGTTTGGCTCTAACGCCGTTGAGTCCGTGACATCCGTGGCGAGGTTGAGCCTCCCGTCCTTGGATGGCGCGCTCTGCTCTGGATCTAGGGCCAGTGCGGTTACAGGCGCGACCTTCCACACATAGTCCGATGACAGATTTAGGTCATGTTGATCGTGACGGCGGGGCGCGGCTGTCATAGGATCGAATCCGTCAAAGATCAAGTCTCCGCGGATGTCAGCGGTGTAGTTCAAGCTTCCAAACCTGACCTGATGGCCAGGGGCGTAGCTATCGATCGGCTCCAGATGGCCAAGCGAGTTGGCCTGCAGTGTGAAGCCGCCGAATACGAAGATCTGTCCAGGGAGAAAAAATCCACCTTGGATGGCGGTGTCGTAGATGATTTAAGGAGCCATCAAGCCTTATGGTGACGACACAGTGTTACTCTCAATGAAAGCACCAATGTTGGTGTCAAAACCGGCGGATCTTGGGTAGGTGGTCCCGAACTATGCGTCAAAGGCTAATGGAAACAGGAGGCGGGGGACACAATGTTTACCCAGGTTCGGGCCCTCTCGATGGAGGTAATACCCTACTTCTTGCTTGATTGATCTTAATGATATGAGTATTACAAGAGTTGATCTACCAAGAGATCGTAGAGGCTAAACCCTAGGAGCCAGCCTATGATTATGATTGTTCTTGTCCTACGGACTAAACCCTCCGGTTTATATAGACACCGGAGGGGGCTAGGGTTACACAGAGTCGGTTACAAAGAAAGGGATCTTCATATCCGAATCGCCAAGCTTGCCTTCCACATAAAGGAGAGTCCCATCCGGACATGGGACGAAGTCTTTGTATCTTCATAGTCCAACAGTACGGCATTCGCATATAGTCTGGCTATTCGAGGACCCCTTAATCCCGGACTCCCTCAGGGGTATCTAGTCCTGCCTACCTACAACCCACCACGTGGCTTCATCGACGGCCTGGTATGGCCCAGCTTCAACACCAACACCACAAGACCCTCGCGAGTGGCCAAGCCTTGTGAGGCGGACGACGCCAAGACACCCGAAGGAGTTGGCCTCCTCGGGACGGCTCCTGAGGGGCGGAGAGTTCTATGCAAGCTACCTCACGAGGCTCAACTGATGTGAGCCATGACGACCAAGGCCAGACGGTCGCCAAGCGGGCGCCAGGCGGGCGTAGAGCACAGGTTTCCTCTTCGGTGCAAGGGAGGCAAGCCACAGGCGCAGGGTCCTGAGGAATCAGCCAAAGGTTTCCATTTTAGTGCAACGAGACCAAGACCGCCCGGACGGCAGGACAGAGGTCATCGACGAGCCCACCACAGCGTCACGACCAGAGGCTTTTCGCAGGCGAAGACTACTTTTGTCAGGATAGACTGTACTACTTGTCCCCTTTCAAATCCCGCCATTGTGGAATCCCTTCCCACTCATATTTGGGAAGAGGACCAAGGCCACTATAAATAGGACTAGCCACCACCATAGAAGGGATAGCAATCAGAACAAGGAGAGCACCTCACCAAACACCTCACCTCGTGAGGCTTGTGCATCCACTGTATCACTTCATCCATAGCCCTTCGAGGCAATCCACCACACCACACTGGAGTAGGGTATTACACCACAACGGTGGCCCGAACCAATATAAATCTTTGTGTCTTTGTGTCTCTTTGAGCTCGACGCGCTACGCTTAGGAGGATCGTTAGTAGGCAGGCTAGGCAGGCTGATATCTCCGCACGCACCCCAGAGTTCGAACCTCTCAAGGGTTTGTGGATCCCTAATTCCAACAGGATTATCCCGACGTATTTCTGGAGGAGTTACCAGGCATGCCACCGGATAGAGACATTGAGTTTTTAATTGAGCTATTGCCAGGCGCCGGACCAATATCAAAGAGACAATATCGGATGCCCGCACAAGATCTGGAGGAAATTAAGAAACAGAGAAAGGAGTTACTGGAGAAAGGATACATTCGACCAAGTTCATCACCTTGGGGAGCCCTAGTGCTCCTAGTGGAAAAGAAGGGTGGATCTTTAAGGATGGTTGTTGATTATCGTGCGTTGAATGAGGTGACAATCAAGAACAAATACCCACTGCCGATAATCGATGATTTGTTTAAAGAGTTGCAAGGAGCTAAAGTTTTCTCTGAGATTGATCTTCCATCAGGTTATCACCAGTTGAAGCTCCGAGAGTAGGATATACCTAAGACAACTTTTACCACAAGGTACGGGCTATATGAGTACACCGTTATGTCGTTTGGTCTGACTAACGCGCCTGTCTATTTCATGAACATGATGAACAAAGTGTTTATGGAGTTTTTAGATAAGTTTGTCATGGTGTTCATTGATGATATATTGGTCTACTCGAAGAACAAAGAGGAGCATAAGGAGCATTTGCGTTTGGTTCTTGAGAAGCCCAGAGAACATTAGTTGTATGCCAAGTTCAGCAAATGTGAGTTTTGGCTAAAGGAAGTTGGATTTCTCGGACACGTTAAATCCGGAGAAGGAATAGCAGTTAGACCCTACCAAGGTTGCTTCTGTTACTAAATGGATGGCACCCACATCAGTTGGAGAGATCAAAAGTTTTCTTGGACTCGCAGGTTACTATCGGAGGTTCATTGAGAATTTCCCCAGGATTGCAAAGCCCATTACAGAGTTATTGAAGAAGGACACCAAGTTCAAATGGACTGAGCATTGTGAAGCCAGTTTTCAGGAGTTAAAGAAACATCTGGTTACAGCCCCAGTGCTGATTCTCCCAGACCAACATAAGGATTATCAAGTATATTGCGACGCTTCATGTCGAGGACTTGGAGTTGTACTTATGCAGGAAGGGAGAGTTGTTTCATATGCCTCACGACAGCTTAAACCTCATGAGCTGAATTATGCTACACATGATTTGGAGTTAGAAACCATAGTGCATGCGCTGAAGACATGGAGACACTTTCTCATCGGAAACCATTGTGAGGTATACACGGATCATAAGAGTTTAAAATACATCTTCACGTAGAAGGAATTGAACCTCAGGCAAAAGAGATGGTTGGAGCTCATCAAGGATTATGATATGAAATTGCACTATCATCCCGGAAAGGCCAATGACGTAGCAGATGCGTTGAGCCGCAAGAGTTATGTTAACACGCTCATAACCGGAGGATTACCTAAGGAGTTAGTAGATGATCTTCGAGAGCTATGTTTGGAGATAGTTCCGAGAGGTTATGTCGCAGCATTGGAAATTCAGTCTACTCTTTTGGGTAAGATCAGAGAAGCCCAGAAGACTGACAAGGAGATTGCCGAGATAATGGAAAGGATGAGTAAAGGAAAGCCTAAGGAATTTCGTGAGGATGAGCATGACACTTTATGGTTTGAGGATCGCTTATATGTGCCTAATGACCCCGAAATCGGGAAGATGATTTTGCAGGAGGCCCATGATTTGTTGTATTGAATTCACCCAGGAAACACTAAGATGTATCTAGAGTTGAAGGAAGGTTTCTGGTGGACAGGAATGAAGAAGGATATAGCCGAGTATGTAGTAGTATGTGAGGTATGTCAGAGAGTTAAGGCAGAGCATCAGAAGCCAGCTGGATTGCTACAGCCATTGCCGATACCCAAATGGAAGTGGGATAAGCTTGTCATGGATTTTATCACTGGATTACCGAGGACTCGTTCAGGCTACGACACTATCTGGGTTGTAGTCGATTGTTTGACGAAAGTAGCTCATTTCATCCCGGTGAAGACCACCTATACGAGTGCCAAAGATATACATGACCAGGATCGTATGTCTGCACGGAGTTCCAAGGACCATTGTATCAGATAGAGGAACCCAGTTTACTTCAAAGTTTTGGAATCAATTGCATGAAACTTTGGGTACCAGGCTAGATTTCAGTACAACCTTTCATCCACAGACCGATGGACAGACCGAGAGAGTCAATCAGATTCTGGAGGACATGTTGAGAGCTTGTGCGCTAGATTATGGATCTAGTTGGGACGACAATTTGCCATATGCAGAGTTCTCTTATAACAACAGTTATCAAGCCAGTTTGAACATGGCCCCTTTTGAAGCTTTGTACAGAAGAACGTGCAGGACACCGTTATCGTGGGATGAAGTTGGAGATCAACAGTTATTCGGACCGGATTTAATAAAAGACTCTGAAGAGAAGGTTAAGTTGATTCGCGATAGTCTCAAGGTAGCCCAGTCCAGGCAGAAGAGTTATGTGGATACTAAATGCAAGGAGATAGTTTACGAAGTCAGAGACATAGCATATCCCGTGTATCCCCGCTTCAAGGAGTTAAGCATTTTGGAGTCAAGGAAAAACCACCTTTTTTGGGACCATACCAAGTTTTGAAACACATGGGAGAAATTGCATACAAGCTGGAATTGCTAGAAGGATTGTCAGGAGTTCATGATGTGTTTCTCGTTTCCCAGTTGAAGAAGTGCCACGCAGAGATGGCCGATATTCCTTTGAGAGATACAGTGCCACTGGAAGCAATTCAGTTAGACAGTGATTTGACTTATGAAGAGAAGCCAGTCATTATTCTCGAGTTTTCCAGTTGAGTTACTCGCAGCAAAGTTATCAAGTTTTGCAAAGTTCAGTGGATCCACCATACTGAGGAGGAAGCCACCTGGGAGTGAGAATAAGATCTTTGTAGAGACCACCCAAACCTTTTTGCTGACCAACCCGAGTCTCGAGGGCGAGATTCATCTTAAGGGGGGTAGGTTTGTAACATCCCAAATTTTCAATTTGGATGTTATACATAGATCATCATATGCATATCATGTTTATTCCTGCATTTTGTTGAGATCCTAGAAATCTTATGGAACTCAAGGACCCAAGGAGAGAGAGTTGGAGGTTTCAAAATTTTGATATTTGGATTTATTTCAAATTGAAGAAAGGATCAATTTTATTTTATTATTTTTTCTCTAGTTATTTCCAATATAAAAAATATATGAGGGACGATAATATGACTTCTTCAAACTAGGAAAAATATTGGAGAAACAATTTTTAAATCACATTACGATTTATTTGGTATTCTATTTGCTATTTTATTTGAATTAGAAAAAATTGCATTTTTTAAAATTGCATTTTTAGGCCAGAAAAATGTTCACTTTGTTCTAAATATTTTATTTAGACGGTGAAAATTGTTTTTTTTGCCATTTTTATAATTTTTTATATTTTATTAGGATTTTTTTCTTTCGGGCGAAATTATTTAAAAAAACTTCGTCGCCTGACTGGGCCGAAGGCCCAGTCGCCGCCACGACATCGCAGTCGTGCTCGAGCCGGAGTCCTCCTCCGACTACGCCTCGCCTCGCCGCCGCCGCCTCGCCCCCCCCTTAAAAAGCCGAACCCTGGGGCCCCGTGGAGCCCCGAGATGCCGCAGCCACCGCTGCCCCTCACCAGCGCCGCCGCCGCCGCTCGCCTGCCCGTGCGTCGCCGCCGCCGCTCGCCCGCGTCGCCCGCTGCCGCTAGCCTCGCCGCCGCCCCGTGTGCCGCCGCCGCTGCCCCGCATCGCCACCGACGCCCGCGCCACCGCCGCACCGTCGTTCACCATCGCCGCCGACTCGCCGGATTTCCACCGCCGCCGACTTTCGGTTTTAGGTATAAAAATTTCTTGGGTTTTTGTCGGTTTTTTTGTTTTAGCCAGTTCGGTTTTAGATCGGTTTTTCATTCGGTTTATTTATTTAACGAACGTTCGTTCGATCGTTCGTTTTAATGAACGTTTTTCGCCGGTTAAGTTCAGATAGAGAACGTTCGCGCTGTAGGTTTTTCTTTTTAGTTTAGTTTTCGGCCATGGACCTATCCGTGAATAGTTGTATCTCGATTTAGCCCCTAATCTTAAAACTAGCATAACTTTTTACTCGTTTATCAAAATTAGATGGAACCAGCGCCTAAATCTTCGTATCATTCTGTTCTTTCTAGTTAACCAACTTGAACATGATTTTGGTACTGTAAAAATTGAGTTTAGTCCAGATTAGTAAACGATCTTGTTTCGTTCGTATTTTGAGTTTCGTTGCTCCGTTTGAGTTGAATCTTTTTGCAAATCATACCTAATCACATGTACCTACTGTTAAGATCTAATCCACATGATAATATTGCTGTTAAGTTTGACTCTTGTTAGTTTAGGCCGTTTGCTTGTTTCATGTTCGATTTGGATTTTTTTCTCGGTTTCCTCGTGTTTCATTTGAGTTATTGCTTATGTATGCTATTGTTTGTCTATGCTAGATTACCCGGAGTGCAAAGCTTGTTACTACAAATCTCTAGAGTTTGCAGATCGTCAGCAAGGCAAGTTACACTTTGACCATACTCTTTTATACCCAGTTTTTACTATGTATTAGTTCTACCCTCAAATAATATCATGAGTAGGATTGGGAACATGTGGTTTTGGTTGTAGTGCTTGAGGTAGGAACCTAATACCTTTTGATCACCCCAGGAATATACGTTATGCTATTATTGCTTAGCCATGCTCGTAGACGGGGATTGGATCGTGATTCACACATGGAAGTTGAGAGTTATTTAATCATGGATAACATTAAGGTGGCAACTTTAATATACATCTGGGTGGATTGGTTGAGGCACCTGGGGAACCCAGTGTTGCTGTTTTTCTGGAAATCCCGGAGTACCTGTGTGATTATCCTATGGAATGCCACCCAGGCTCAAAGGGATCATAAGATTATTCATGCTAGAAACTTATGTGTGCAGCCACAAGCCATTATGGGCTCTGGCATAGTTGAGTAAGTAGCGTAAGCTCTTGAAGAGGTGGATTAGCATATGTATGGGAAAGTAGGTGTACCGGTCCACCCGGAGTAGAGAGTTAATGCTTTAGAAAGACTATGTCTCGACCATCCGATCATGGATGCGGTCGAGTCTTGTGGGGAAAAGTGCGCAAACCTCTGCGGGGTGTATAAACTAATCATGGTTAGCCGTGTCCCCGGTTATGGACATCTTGACTATCTAGTATTTGAATCTATTGATGTGATCTCATCACATTACTTTAATTCACTTTGAATTGTGTCAATGATGATACTTTTAATTGGGATTTGAGTTGGGGTTACCTTCTCAAATACTGGGCAACTTGGGAGTAGTTGAATAATTTTTATTCCTTTGTTGTAGGGAAATACCATCTGTATGCAAAATCATAAACTTACAGCCTCCACCAGCCAAATATTGCATGTAGATATAGTTCTTACATATCATTGGTTTATAGTGTAACTCTGCCAGCATATACAATGTGCTGACCTACATGGCTGCAACGTCTCATGTTGCAGACTACTCACGACGAATAAGGTGTGATAGGTCGTTGTTTTGCACTCCTATGCCGTTGGAGTTGATGGACTCATTTACCTTCGAAGCTTCCGCAGTTATTTAGTTTAGATGGCCTTCAGCCATGATATTTTTGTGTAATCATACTCTTTATGAGGACTCGACATAATAAGTGTGTGATTGAAACTCTGTTATAATTCCTCGAGTACTGTGCGTGTCAGCATTACCGATCCAGGAATGACATTGATGCATAGAGACTTGACCGTTTGAGGTCTGGTCGCTACATGCTAATCTTTTCAAATTTCCTTCTTTCTGTAAACCAACAGCTAATAATGAAGAAGTGATACAAGAAAATGCTATTGGGATACATGTACTAAATGAGAAGCATGATTGTAATTATGTTAGTATTAATTCTATGAATGTCAATGGTTCTAACTCATGATTTGGGTGGTAATTGTAATGCTTCTTTCAATCTTGAAAATTCATTTGAGTCTCATAGTCAATCTACTATTGATAATAAAATTGCTAAGACTATTGAAAGTGGGTTTGAAAGAGTGTCAATATTAGGTAAAAAGAATCCCACATATTCAAAGAGTGTTTAGCCTTATGATTTTTTATAAAAGTGGGTTTGGGATGTCATGACTTTAGTTGATGTTAATCCCACTATCTTGGAAGATTATAAAATCCATAGACATGTGGGTCATGTAAAGAATATGTTGTGTGATAGATATATTGTTGAATTTTGTTATGATAATACATGTAATTATTTTGAGAGAGGTAAATATGGTTATAAAATCCTCATGTAACTAATTTACATCTCTTTGTGTTAAAATTATTAATGCTCCATTCTTCCTATTTGCATATGCTAGATATTGTTTGTCTTGATAATTTGTTTTTTTATAAAATTCCTATGCATAGGGAGAGGGTTAGACTTAATTTTTTTGTTACATGTTATATGATGCTCTCTTTGTGCTTTAATTTTTATCATTTATGTGAGCAACATTGAAATCTCAAGCCTATCTTTATTGTGAAATAGTATAACACAACTACCACCGAGCCTCCACGGTGTTTTTAGCCTCCCAGCTATCGGATCAGTTGAACGTACTACTCGTCCCCAAGTCATCCCCCCAGGTCGTCCGCGCTCCATGCATCGTCTCGTCGCGCTGCTCTACAGAGCGAGATCCTGTCCCTCTCCATATTCGGGCCATCAAAGGCCTAGGTCCAGTCGAAACTCTTCCCATTCACATAGGCTAGGTTGTCTAGTGTGTTCACAGTGCTATCCCTCCCCTCGACCTCTTCATTTTTTGTTCCTCGGTCCATGATGCATGACCGTTCCTTCGCCTGTGATGCGCCGCCGTGGTCCACCATCCCATCAACGACTTTCTGTCACACGTCTACTGATACGTACATTTTGCATCATGCTTTTATATCGATATTTATTGCATCATGGGCTGTTACTACACATTATGACACAATACTTATGCCTTTTCTCTCTTATTTTACAAGGTTTACATGAAGAGGGAGAATGCCGGCAGCTAGAATTCTCGGCTGGAAAAGGAGCAAATATTAGTGACCTATTCTACACACTCCAAAAGTCTTGAAACCCCACGAAAGTTAGTTTTGAAATATATTAAAAATATTGGGCGAAGAAAGCACCAGAGGGGGCCTCCCACCAGCCATGAGGGTGGAGGGCGCGCCCTACCCCCCTGGGCGCGCCCCTGCCTCGTGGGCCACCTGGTAGGCAACCGATGCCCATCTTCTGCTATATGGTGTCTTTTGCCCTGGAAAAAATTAGAAGGAAGCTTTCGGGACGAAGCGCCGCCGTCTCAAGGCAAAACCTGGGCGGAACCAATCTAGGGCTCCAGCGGAGCTGTTCTGCCGGGGAAACATCCCTCTGGGATGGGGAAATCATCGTCATCATCATCACCATCGGTCCTCTCATCGAGAGGGGGTCAATCTCCATCAACATCTTTACCAGCACCATCTCCTCTCAAGCCCTAGTTCATCTCTTGTATCCGATCTTTGTCTCAAAACCTCAGATTGATACCTGTGGGTTGCTAGTAGTGTTGATTACTCCTTGTAGTTGATGCTAGTTGGTTTATTCAGTGGAAGATCATATGTTCAGATCCTTAATGATATTCAATATCCCTCTGATTATGAACATGAATATGATTTTTGAGTAGTTACGTTTGTTCCTGAGGACATGGGAGAAGTCTTGTTATAAGTAATCATGTGAATTTGGTATTCGTTCGGTATTTTGATGAGATGTATGTTGTCTCTCCTCTAGTGGTGTTATGTGAATGTAGACTACATGACAGTTCACCATGATTTGGGCCTAGGGGAAGGCATTGGGAAGTAATAAGTAGATGATGGGTTGCTAGAGTGACAAAAGCTTAAACCCTAGTTTATGCGTTGCTTCGTAAGGGGCTGATTGGGATCCATATGTTTCATGCTATGGTTAGGTTTACTGCTACCTCTTGAGGTTACGCTGGTTTTCCCTTGAAGAGGAAAGGGTGATGCAGCAAAGTAGCGTAAGTATTTCCCTCAGTTTTGAGAACCAAGGTGTCAATCCAGTAGGAGACGACGCACAAGTCACCGAATACCTGCACAAACAATCAAGAACTTGCAACCAACGCGATAAAGGGGTTGTTAGTACCTTCATGGTCACTCACAAAAGTGAAATCTGATAGAGATAATAAAGTAAATATTTTTGGTATTTTTGGTCTATAGATTGGAAATTAAAGATTGCAAAATATTAGATAGGAAGCTAGCAAGATATAAACGAGATTCAATAATATGGAAAAGAGACACGGGGGCCATAGGTTTCACTAGTGGCTTCTCTCGAGATAGTATATATTATGGTGGGTGGACGAACTACTGTCTAGCAATTGATAGAAAAGCGCATAATTATGACGACATCTAAGGCAATGATCATGAACATAGGCATAACGTCTGTGTCAAGTAGACCGACTCCTGCATGCATCTACTACTATTACTCCACACATCGACCGCTATCCAGCATGCATCTAGAGTATTTAGTTCATAAAGAACGGAGTAATGCATTAAGCAAGATGACATGATGTAAAGGAATTAGCTCAAGCAATATGATGAAAACCCCATCTTGTTATCCTTGATGGCAAAAATACAATACGTGCCTTGCTGCCCCTACTGTCACTGGGAAAGTGCACTGCAAGATTGAACCCAAAGCTAAGCACTTCTCCCATGACAAGAAAGATCAATCTAGTAGCCCAAACTAAACCGATAATTCGAAGAGACTTGCAAAGATATCAAATCATATATATAAGAATTCAGAGAAGAACCGAATAATATTCATAGATAATCTTGATCATAAATCCACAATTCATCGGATCTCGGCAAACACACCGCAAAAGAGTATTACATCGAATAGATCTCCAAGAACATCTAGGAGAACCTTGTATTGAGCATCAAAGAGAGAGAAGAAGCCATCTAGCCGAAGGTCTGTGGTAAACTACTCACGCTTCATCAGAGAGGTAATGGTATTGATGTAGAATCCCTCCGTGATCGAATCCTCCTCCAGCAGATCACCGGAAAAGGCCCCAAGATGGGATCTCATGGGTACAAAAGGTTGCGGCAGTGGAAAAGTGGTTCCGTGGCTCCCCCTGATGTTTTTAGGGTATAAGAGTATATATAGGCGAAAGAACTAGGTCGATGGAGCTACAAGGGGCTCACGAGGGTGGGGCGCACCTACCCCTGGGCGCGCCCTCCTGCCTTGTGGACAACCTCGTTGCGTCTCCAACTTCATCTCCAAGTCTTCTGGTTTGCTTTCGGTCCAAGAAAGATTATCGCGAAGGTTTCATTCCGTTTGGACTCCGTTTGGTATTCCTTTTCTGCAAAACTCTAAAATAGGCACAAAAAACAAAAACTGGCACTGGGCCCTTGGTTAATAGGTTACTCCCAAAAATAATATAAAAGGGCATATTAAAGTCCATTAAACATCCAAAATAGCTAATATAATAGCATGGAACAATAAAAAATTATAGATACGTTGGAGACATATCAAGCATCCCCAAGCTTAATTTCTACTCCTCCTCCAGTAGGTAAATGATAAAAACAGAACTTTTGATGTGGAATGCTACCTAACATATTTATCAATGTAATTTTTTTATTGTGGCATGAATGTTCAGATCCGAAAGATTCAAGACAAAAGTTTAATATTGGCACAAAAATAATAATACTTCAAGCATACTAACAAGGCAATCATGTCTTCTCAAAATGACATGGCGAAAGAAAGCTTATCCCTAAAAATCATATAGTTTGGCTATGCTCCATCTCCTTCACACAAAAATACTCAAATCATGACAACCCCGATGACAAGCCAAGCAACTGTTTCATACTTTGATGTTCTCAAACCTTTTCAACTTTCCCGCAATACATGAGCGTGAGCCATCGATATAGCACTATGGGTGGGATAGAATGGTGGTTGTGGAGAAGACAAAAAGAAGGAGATGGTCTTACATCTACTAGGCATATTAATGGGCTATCGAGATGCCCATCAATAGATATCAATGTGAGTGAGTAGGGATTGCCATGCAACGGATGCACTAGAGCTATAAGTGTATGACAGCTCAAAAAGAAACTAAGTGGGTGTGCATCCAACTTGCTTGCTCATGAAGACCTAGGGCATTTTGAGGAAGCCCATCATTGGAATATACAAGCCAAGTTCTATAATCAAAATTCCCACTAGCATATGAAAGTGACAAAATAAGAGACTCTCTATCATAAAGATCATGATGCTAGTTTGAAGCACAAGTGTGGAAAAAGGATAGTAGCATTGCCCCTTCCCTCTTTTTCTCTCTCTTTTTTTCATTGGCTTCTTTGGCCTCTAGTTTTTTATTTCCTCATATGGGACAATGCTCTAATAATGATGATCATCACACTTCCATTTAGTTACAACTCGAGAATTACAACTTGATACTTAGAACAAAATATGACTCTGTGAACGCCTCCGGCGGTGTACCGGGATGTGCAATGAATCAAGAGTGGCATGTATGAAAGAATTATGAACAGTGGCTTTTCCACAAATATGATGTCAACTACATGATCATGCAAAGCAATATGACAATAATGAAGCGTGTCATAGGAAATGGAACGGTGGGAAGTTGCATGGCAATATATCTCGGAATGGCTATGGAAATGCCATAATAGGTAGGTATGGTGGCTATTTTGAGGAAAGTAAATGGTGGGTTTATGGTACCGGTGAAAGTTGCGCGGTACTAGAGAGGCTAGCAACGGTGGAAGGGTGAGAGTGTGTATAATCCATGGACTCAACATAAGTCATAAAAAACTCACATACTTATTGCAAAAATCTTATTAGTTATTGAAATAAGTACTACGCGCATGCTCCTAGGGGGATAGATTGGTAGGAAAAGACCATCACTCGTCCCCGACCGCCACTCATAAGGAAGACAATCAATGAATACCTGATGCTCAAAATTTGTTACATAACGGTTACCATACGTGCATGCTACGGGACACACAAACCTCAACACAAGTATTTCTCAATTTCACAATTACTCTACTAGCATGACTCTAATATCACCATCTTTATATCTCAAAACAATCATCAAGAATCAAACTTCTCATAGTATTCAACGCACTTTTTATGAAAGTTTTTATTATATCCATCTTGGATGCCCATCATATTAGAACTAGTTTTATAAACAAAGCAAATTACCATGCTGTTCTAAAAGACTCTCAAAATAATATAAGTGAAGCATGAGAGTTCAACAATTTCTATAAATAAAACCACCACCGTGCTCTAAAAAGATATAAGTGAAGCACTATAGCAATATTCACTACAAGAAATATGTCAACTTGTGACCACCACTATTGGTCACTGAAAGGTCACAAATTTCCATTTGCGACCTTTTTGTGACCAAAAACAGAAGGTCAAAAGTTGGCCGTCATAAACTGACTATAGCGACCTTTCTTCTGGAATGCTCGAAGACGTTTACGACCAAAATATTCTTACTGTGGCGTTTTGGTCACTAGCAACCTCCCCAGGCCACGTAGGCATCTAGCGTGGCAAGCTGATGTGGCACAAGATTCAGCCCGGTCCAATTCGGTTTTCTACATGGGCCTAGCCCAACAATTCGGCCTTTCTATATTTTTTTCATGTGCTTTTATTAGCTACATGGGCTTGGCCCAAGAATTCGGCCTTTTTATTTTCTAGGCCATGGCCTTTTTTATTTTATTTTTTCCAAAAGATGAGCCCACTAGTGAGATGGGACCCAGTTGTCAGGTTCTAACAAGTGGGTCCCAGTTGTCACTGTTATATTCTTCAGATCTCAATTTTACAATAAATAAATAATAATATTTAAATCCGAACAGAGAGAAAACAAAATGCTTCAAACAGAGCACGACTAATAAGGAAAAATATGGTACACATCACGAATACAATCAGAAAGAGTCAAACTTGGCACATTATTACAATCAAACTTGTTCATCCTGGTAACACAGCAAGGATGGTTCATCCTGGTAACACATTATTACAGAAAAATATGGTTCACATCAAGTTTACAATAAAAAAATGTTCACGTCAGGTAACACAACTATCACAGTATAACTAGCTCCAATGCTTCTCCCAACTTGTTCATCCTGGACCTCACGACAAAACATGAATGAAGGCCAGCATCTGCAAGTTATCAAGAAAAATGGTTAGAACAAGCAAAACGCAACATTTTTACCATTTAAGCATAGAAGAACAGGGTCAACAACATTTCGATCTTTGAAAATGAACCAGGATTTCAAGCTTTGAACAGCAAAAAATTGATACAGTAGATCATTTGCGGTTTAAAACAACCCCTAAGGAGAGACATGTTGACACATTCATTTTGCAACATCTGTAGAAATTGAACCTCATAAACATGAAATGTGGAATTTGTATCTCAAAGAAGTATACATACTTATCAGGTTTAATTAGCACATAAACATGCATTGTGGAATTTGTATCTCAAAGAAGTATACATACTTATCAGGTTTAATTAGCACAGAGAAGCCAAATGCTAGTAACTCATGAGTAGTACACAAGACAGGATTCAGCAAAGTAAACAAGGTGGCTACAGTACAAAAGTAAGCTCATCACACAGAATAAATGAGTGGAACTACAGTACATCCTCTAAATTAGCATGTTCACAAGATTAAAAATAAGCGCAGCATAAGCATATGAGTTTTGTTTGGTTGTTCGGTAATTTAGAAAGAGGGGACATGGGGCACAGAACTTTGAGGCACTGTAATGAGGTAGTGTCTGATGAAGGTTGCCCTTTGGGGCGGCAGCGGTAGCTCCGCCAAATGTAGCAGCAGCACCTCCGACTAGCACAACAGCAAATACCAAGAAGAATGTCATGACAAAAGCAACACAGAAGGCTTTTGTGATGGCGTACCTGAAAAAAGCAGCAGTAGGTTAGTGTGGTTTATGTATATTTGCACAGCACACAACATAACAGATAAACAAAGGCCAAGAACCCATAGGTGCCAGAAAACAAAAATCTTTTTAGACTAATGCCTATTCCATGCCATCTGATCTACAGCAGCAAAATTCACTGCACAATAGTTATTTCATAGAAGAATGTTACTCCAGCAGTACAATTCACTACACAATAGTTATTTTATAGAAAAATGTTCCTCCATGTGCACCAAAAGCAACCAATGCATCTTTTCACTGAGCTTGCTGGGGAAAAGCAATGATGCTACAGACAATAAACCTACCCACACAGGGGCTTTCTAGCAGCACACCATGTAACAGAAACAATTCTAATATTTCATGTCATCCATGTCATAATTAGAAAATGAGAAAATATAGTTCCACATAAGCAAGCAAATATAAAACGAAAACTAGTTGCATATATGTTTTGCAACAAACTAATTTGGAGGAGTAGCACTAGGGAGTAGGGAATGACAGCAGCAGCAAATTTAGAGCAGTAGCACTTGGCATTTCACTAGATTCAGTCAAGCCTGAATGTGAACTTAGAGCAGCAGCAAAATCAAGGAACATGGGAGAGGTAGAGGGAGGCTCGACCATGAATTGCTGCTGCCCCATGGTTGGGTATGTAATTGTCACCGCTCGTCCTTTTGGATGCCGAGGTCGGAGATGTTGGATCCGTGCGGGCATCCACCGCCTCCCATCCTTTCTGCCCGAGCTCCGGTCAAGGCTCCACCCTCGCGTTCGAGGTACCTACAGAGAGAGAAAGACTAAGAGAGAAATCAGTGCTTACCTACAGAGATGAGATGGGGGTGGGGGAGAGGGAGATGGAGATGGATATGGCTTACCACCTATGCCTGGGAGGGGAGGAAGAAGAACCCCTTCACACGAGCTGAAGCAGACCATAGCAGATCGGAGAGAGCAAACTGCAGAGACCGCACGCACGAATTAGATACAGTATGAAGGAAACCAGAAGAAGAGAAGGCATTCATCATTGAGGGAGTTGTTCAACTTTGAGCTATCTACAAATTTCTGCAAAACAAACAGAAAAAGGATTCATCATTTCTATACAAAAAGAATAGTCACATAGTTACGAATTACATTCTCCCATCAATAGCAAGGACACATATGACAGTTTTTTCATTTTCTCAATATAGGAATATAACCAAACGTCTTACATGTATGGTTGCACTAAAACAAATCTATTGGGCCATAACTCCATCAATAACTAAGCACAGCATAGGAAGTTCCTTGTGGATAATAAGAATAATAAAGAGATTAAATTCGTTTCACATCTGAGCATGAAAACAAAGGGAAGTTCACCAACAGTAGTAAGCGGATAAGTTTACTAATGCTAGAGTAGGCACTTGTAAAGGCATAAAGTAATTTTCTTTCACTGGAGACATTTTCCCACAGCCGGGCTCCTGGGAAAAAATATTGTCGCTCGCTGTGCACGTGGGCATGCTTCCTCAAGGCAGCCACGTGGACGAAGGTCTTGCCGCAGTTGGCGTAGCTGCAGAGGAAGAGGATCTCCGTGGCTGGCTCGACCTTGCGTGGCTGCTCCTCTGGCTCCTGCCCAAAATTATAAGGTTGTTCATGCAAGGAACAAAATTAACAAAAATATAGTTTCTAGCGCCTCGGAGCTTCGATCTCCGCAACTTCTTTTCACAAGGGAAAAATTCAGGATTTATCAGCAGCATCAGCTGAAAACCATGTCTGAAACTGGTTCAGTTGCCTATTTTCAATGCCAAGTTTCAGTCGGATTGATGCTGGCCACAAGACAAGAGGGCATTTGGGTTGGATTCTTGTGCTGCTCTGGACTAGCGTTTGCGTTGGACAATGCCTACACGTAGGTAGATGGGGATATTTTTCGTCCAATCATCTGGCACAAATGTGGACTGAATACAGGTTTGTTTGACCATGACCAGAATACAAATGTACGCCATTTAGTTTAGTACCCAGAAACATCTACTAGTCCTACTTACAACAACAACAACAACAACAACAACAACAGTAGAGTATAGTCTCGAATTGTTTCTTTACTGATACATCAGCATTTGCAGATTATACAGGATGACAGCAGGAAAAAGTCTAATGGTAATAACATACACAAACATCAAACAAGGCATTGCAGACTACGAGAGCTTTTATTCTAGAGGCAGAGATAAGCTGGAACCGAGGCTAGCGACGAGATCCGGAGGGGGGGAGGGGGGCAGACCTTGAGGGCGTGTCGGTAGAGCCCTTGGCACCGGAGGCGGCGGATGCAGACTGCCAAGGAAGCCGTCCACCTCCTCACGCACCGCCTGCGACGTCGACCCCCGCCGGAACAGCCACCCCTAGAGCGCCTCCTCCACGTACTTCTTGGGCGACCGATGCGCCAGGTTCGTCGCCCTTGTCAGCGTCGCCGTCGCGCAGCCGGTGGCGTGGTTGGGGCAGTTGGCGATGGGGAGGAGCGCACCAACGAGGCCCGCGGGCGTCGGGGCCTCCCCGGCCGGTTCGGAGAGCGGCACGGAGAGCGTGGATGGCGACAAGGTGGTCGTGGAGCGGGTGGTCGGTGGGGAAGGCGAGGAGCGAGTCGAGGAAGAGCCACGCCAGCGACAAAGGCGACGCGTCGCCCGAAACCTAGCCACGGGTGAGGGTTCCGAGTGAGTGGTAGAGGGCGCAAGAAATGGATCTGGCTGGAGGGGAGGAAAGAGCCGCGCGAGGGTAGCCTGGGGGTGTGCTGCGTGCCGGCGAGAGCCGCCTCTACTCGCCAGAATCAGGTGCGGCGCGAAGGAAGGATGGCGCCGCCGCCACCAGGTTTGGACGAGGGGGGCGAGGGAGGAAGGGGCGATGGGGGATGGGTCTAGGGTTTGGGCTGCGGGTGGGGTATCTCTTTTTCTTTTTTTTTCTATCGACAGATGGATGGATATATGTGGGATGGAGATATGATGGATGGATGGATGGATGGACGCCATGTCATCAATCCGTGAGAAGGGTCGTGATTGGTTCGGAAAAACAGTGATTTAAAATAGTTTCCAAGTACTAAAAATAGAGGGATTTTGTGAAGTAACTATCAAAAATATTTTTCAAAAGGGCACCACACAAATTTTCACTAGAGTTAGACCACATTTTATGGATAAGGACCAATTTGTATGCATTTATGATCTTTCTACCTATTTTCAATCATTTTCTGAGTGGCAAAAATGAGTTTTTTTTGTGAAGAACCTACCAAATATTTTTTGCAAAATTGGATTCCAACAATTTTCTAAAATACTAGTCCATATTTAATATAGAACTGACAAAATGGTTGGGTGTTGAAAGTTTTGATCCACCTCTGGTGAAAAAGACAAATTTCCACCGATTCAGCTGGAAGCGGGTCAAATTTGAACTGTAGCTACCTTGTAATTTGCTCTTTATTTTTTCCAAAAATCATTTCTAGGTACATAAGTATCTATTTAATCAAAGAAACACCAAAAAAATTCCAACATTCAACCACTAGCTAGAAACAGACACTCCCGCCATTTTGACCGCATTTCGAAACGGGCATAAAAAATTCAAAAAAAATTAAAAAATTGGAAAACCTTCGCATCGTGTCATTATATGTGAGCAAGTTTCCAGGAAAAATAATAAACTTGTAATACGGAAACTATTTTAGAAAAGTGTTCTCATAAATGAGCTATCATGTGTGAAGATTCATGGATTTCAACCCAAACGCTCATTCTCATGGCCACATTCAAGGCACAGTTTGTTCAAATGATCTCATATTGTGCACAAGGGTGCATCTTGGAATTCCAAACAATGTTGCCAAAGGGAGTTTTCATTTTCTTTGCACGGAAAATTCATTTTCCATTTTTCGATTGCTCGGAAGGAGGGTTTTTTGTGAAGGACCTACCATATATTTGTTGCAAAATTGTACCAAATCATTTTTATAAATACTAGGACATATTTAATGCACAACTGACAAAATGGTTGGGTGTCAAAAGTTTCGATCCACCTCTGGTGAAAAAGACAAATTCCTGCCGATTCAGCTGGAAGCGGGTCAAATTTGAACTGCAAGCTGCCTCATAGTTTGCTATTTATTTTTTCCAAAAATCATTTCTAGGTACATAAGTATTTATTTAATCAGAGAAACACCAAAAAAATTCCAACATTCAACCACTAGCTAGGAACGGACACTCCCGCCGTTTTGACCGCATTTCGAAACGGCCATAAAAAATCAAAAAAAATCAAAAAATTGGAAAACCTGCGCATTGTGTCATTATATGTGACCAAGTTTTCAGGAAAAATAATAAACTTGTAATACGGAAATTATTTTAGAAAAGTGTTCTCATAAATGAGCTATCATGTGTGAAGATTCATGGATTTCAACCCAAACGCTCAATCTCATGGCCACATTCATGGCATAGTTTGTTCAAATGATCTCATATTGTGCACAAGGGTGCATCTTGGAATTCCAAACAATTTTGCCAAAGCCAGTTTTCATTTTCTTTGCACGGAAAATTCATTTTCCATTTTTCGAGTGCCCGGAATGAGGTTTTTTGGTGAAGGACCTACCATATATTTGTTGCAAAATTGTATCAAATCATTTTTATAAAATACTAGGACATATTTAATGCACAACTGACAAAATGGTTGGGTGTCAAAAGTTTTGATCCACCTCTAGTGAAAAAGACAAATTCCCGCCGATTCAGCTGGAAGCGGGTCAAATTTGAACTGCAAGCTGCCTCATAGTTTGGTATTTATTTTTTCCAAAAATCATTTCTAGGTATATAAGTATCTGTTTAATCAGAGAAACATCAAAAGTTTTCCAAGATTCAACCACTAGCTAGGAATAGACACTCCCGCCATTTTGACCGCATTTCGAAACGGGCATAAAAAATTCAAAAAAAATCAAAAAAATTGGAAAACCTTCGCATTGTGTCATTATATGTGACCAAGTTTCCAGGAAAAATAATAAACTTGTAATACGGAAATTATTTTAGAAAAGTGTTCTCATAAATGAGCTATCATGTGTGAAGATTCACGGATTTCAACCCAAACGCTCAATCTCATGGCCACATTCATGGCATAGTTTGTTCAAATGATCTCATATTGTGCACAAGGGTGCATCTTGGAATTCCAAACAATGTTGCCAAAGGGAGTTTTCATTTTCTTTGCACGGAAAATTCATTTTCGATTTTTTGAGTGCCCGAAATGAGGTTTTTTTTGTGAAGGACCTACCATATATTTGTTGCAAAATTGTACCAAATCATTTTTATAAAATACTAGGACTTATTTAATGCACAATTGACAAAATGGTTGGGTGTCAAAAGTTTTGATCCACCTCTGGTGAAAAAGACAAATTCCCGCCGATTCAGCTGGAAGCGGGTCAAATTTGAACTGCAGCTACCTCATAGTTTGCTCTTTATTTTTTCCAAAAATCATTTCTAGGTAAATAAGTATCTATTTAATCAGAAATACATGGTTTGATGACGAGACATTGAGGTTTGGATGGTGGCCGAGGGCCCCAACTCTAGAGCGCGTAAGCTCGCATGCCCGCCGCGTGGTCACCGCGTGACCGTGGTGTTTCCATGAGTTCTGGGCGGCCTAGGCATGTCTAGTGGGTTGGGCACTCCCCAGGTAGGTGCTAGGAAGAAAATCACAACATAAGATTCTCACGAGGAGACCGATCGATGCTCAAACATGAATAAGCAGCCAAGTGTTTGATTTGCGGTACGGGAAATGCACATGGCTAATGGGCGTGCGTTTTGGCTGAGGATGATCAGTTACTAAGGAGACCGTCTTCACCAATTTTCACCTCAAAAGGAGGAGCTTAGGTGGTACTTGCTTTACAAAGTACCACAATGGACAAAAATACGAATGTTGAAGCTGGGCTCAAAATAATGAATGGATTGAGCTGGCATTTGGTGGAGGATGGTTATTTGGGCATAGGAAAGCACTATAGAAAATGGATACCATTTGGACATGCCAAAGTGGTACTCCCTTCACAAAGTGCTGCTCTGAACAGAATAGGAAAATGAATATTTTTGAATTATTTTTGAACTAGGCAAGGAATGTTTTTGACATATTTGATGAAGATATGATCCAAAACATTTATGAGAATTTTTTGGGAATTTTTGGAATAACAGAAATATAGGTTGCTTCACAACCTACAGCAAAAACTGCCACATGGACATGACACATAGGCAAAACTGATGAGATGGCGCCTAGTCATCACAACCCACCACAATCTACAAGGCTATGACCATCTATATTGGTCATTAACAACTAGAAATAAGGCAGCGTACTAGCACTGTTTGCTTTGTGACCATTTCGTGTAAGGAAATTACGACCTTTCTGACCAAAATGGTCGCAATGGTTTAGGGTTTGGAGCCCCCCGAACAGATTTTGACCAATTGGTCTGAAATGGTCATAGATCTATGACCAATTCTTCCAGGGTCACTGACAGAAGGTCACAAGTTGACATATTTCTTGTAGTGATTGTCTAGCTCAAAAGATATAAGTGAAGCACATAGAGTATTCTAATAAATCACAAATCATGCGTGTCTCTCCCAAAAGGTGTGTACGGAAAGGATGATTGTGGTAAACTAAAAAGCAATTACTCAAATCATACCATACGCTCCAAGCAAAACACATATCATGTGCTGAATAAAAATATAGCCTCAAGTAAAGTTACCGATAGACGAAGACAAAAGAGGGGATGCCTTCTGGGGCATCCCCAAGCTTAGGCTTTTGGTTGTCCTTGAATTTTACCTTGGGGTGCCTTGGGAATCCACAAGCTTAGGCTCTTTCCATTCCTTATTTCAAAGTCCATCAAATCCTTACCCAAAACTTGAAAACTTCACAACACAAAAGTTCAACAGAAAATCTCATGAGCTCACTTTAAGGTACTGTTGTGAACTCATTATTTATTTATATTGGTGTAAAACCTACTTTATTCCAACTTCTCTATGGTTCATACCCCCCCTATACTACTCATAGATTCATCAAAATAAGCAAACAACACGCGAAAAACGGAATCTGCCAAAAACAGAACAGTCAGTAGCAATCTATAAGTTTCAAATATTTCTTTAACTCCAAAAATTTTGAAATAAATTGGTGGACATGACAAATTTGTGTATTAATCTTCTGCAAAATGAATCAACCTAAAAGCACTCGTCTGTAAAAAATTACATCTATTCTCGTCAGCGCAAACCTTAGCAAATACCATGCTGTTCTAAGAGACTCTCGAAATAATATAAGTGAAGCATGAGAGATCAACAATTTCTACAAAATTAAGCCATCGCCGTGCTCTAAAAGATATAAGTAAAGCACTAGAGCAAAAACTATTTAGCTCAAAAGATATAAGTGAAGCACATAGAGTATTCTAATAAATTCTAATCAAGTGGGCTTCTCCCAGAAGGTGTGTACAGCAAGGATGATTGTGGTGATCTACAAAGCAAATACTAATATCATACAAGACGCTCCAAGCAAAACATATATCATGTGGCGAATAAAAATATAGCTCCAAGTAAAGTTACCGATAGACGAAGACGAAAGAGGGGATGCCTTCCGGAGCATCCCCAAGCTTAGGCTTTTGGTTATCCTTGAATATCTTGGGGTGCCATGGGCATCCCCAAGCTTAGGCTCTTGCGACTCCTTACTCCATAGTCCATCAAATCTTTACCCAAACCTTGAAAACTTCACAACACAAAACTCAACAGGAAATCTCATAAGCTCCGTTAGTGCAAGAAAGAAAAAAACCACCACATAAGGTACTGTAATGAACTCATTCTTTATTTATATTGGTGTTAAACCTACTGTATTCAAACTTCTCTATGGTTCATACCCTACATACTAGACACAGATGCATCAAAATAAGCAAACAATACACGAAAAACAGAATCTGTCAAAAACAGAACAGTCTGTAGCAATCTGTAACTCTCGAATACTTCTGGATCTCTAAAAATCCTAACAAAATAGGAAATCCTGGGAATTTTGTCTCTTGATCTACATCAGAAAGAATCAACGCAAAAGCACGTTTCTGTGAATTACTAAAATTATTTTTGTGCGCGAAAAGTTTCTGTTTTTCAGCAGAATCAAATTAACTATTACCATAGGTTATCCTATAGGTTCTACTTGGCACAAACACTAATTAAAACATGAAAACACATCTAAACAGAAGCTAGATGAAAAAATTATTACTAAACAGAAGCAAAAACAAAATAAAAAAAATTGGGTTGCCTCCCAACTAGCGCTATTGTTTAACGCCCTAGCTAGGCATAAGATTTCAACGATGCTCACACGAAAGATAGCAATTTAAACACGAGGAGAGCATCATGTAGCATGTGAAAAACACATCTAAGTCTAATATACTACTATGCATAGGCATCTTGTAAGCAAACAAATTATCAAGGCAAGCAAAAACTAGCATATGCAAGGAAGAACAAAGAGATGATAAGAATCTCAACATGAAGAGAGGTAATTTAGTAACATGAAAATTTCTACAACCATATTTTCCTCTCTCATAATAATTACATGTAGGATCATAAGCAAATTAAACAAAATAGCTATCACATAACATATTCTCAACACGATCCATATGCATGCAAAGTTGACACTCTTCCAAAATAGTGGGATCCATAAAGTCATGACCTCTCCAAACCCACTTTTATCAAAAACTTCATAAGATTGAACATTCTCCAAATATGTGGGATCTAAAGTTGACGCTCTTCCAAACCCACTTTCAATATTATTGCAGACATTATTATCAATCTCATATTCATCATGGGGGTTAAATAAATTTTCAAGATCAAAGGAAGAATCACCCCAATCATGATCATTGCAACAAGTAGTAGACATAGCAAGACTAGCATCCCCAAGCTTAGGGTTTTGCATATTATTACCACCAAGAAGATTTATAGTAACATCATTGCAATCATGCTTTTTATTCAACGAGCTATCATGAATCTCTTCATAAATTTCTTCATCACAATTTTCAGATTCACGGATTTCAAGCAAAACCTCATAAAGATAATCTAGTGCACTCAAATCACTAGAAATTGGTTCATCATAATTGAATCTCTTAAAAAGATTAGCAAGTGGATGAGGATCCATAAACTATTAGCAAGCGAAGATGCAAGCAAAAAGAAGACACATGGGAAAAGGGCGAATAAAAAGGCAAGGGTGAAGTGGGGGAGAGGAAAACGAGAGGCAAATGGCAAATAATGTAATGCGAGGGAGATCAGTTTGTGATGGGTACTTGGTATGTCTTGACTTGAGCGAAGACCTCCCCGGCAACGGCGCCAGAAATCCTTCTTGCTACGTCTTGAGCTTGCATTGGTTTTCCTTGAAGAGGAAAGGGTAATGCAGCAAAGTAGCATAAGTATTTCCCTCAGTTTTTTAGAAACCAAGGTACCAATCCAGTAGGAGGCTTCTCAAAAGTCCCACGCACCTACACAAACAAACAAGAACCTCGCAACTAACTCAATAAAGGGGTTGTCAATCCCTTCACGGCCACTTGCGAAAGTGAGATCTGATAGAGATAATATGATAAGATAAATATATTTTTGGTATTTTATGATATAGATTGGAAAAGTAAAGATGCAAATAAAAGTAGATTCAAAACTTAAATGACAAAAGATAGACCCGGGGGCCATAGGTTTCACTAGTGGCTTCTCTCAAGATAGCATAAGTATTACGGTGGGTGAACAAATTACTGTCGAGCAATTGATAGAAAAGTGAATAATTATGAGACTATCTAGGCATGATCATGTATATAGGCATCACGTCCGTGACAAGTAGACCGACTCCTGCCTGCATCTACTACTATTACTCCACGCATCGACCACTATCCAGCATGCATCTAGAGTATTAAGTTCATAAAGAACAGAGTAACGCATTAAGAAAGATGACATGATGTAGAGGGATAAACTCATGCAATATGATATAAACCCCATGTTTTTATCTCGATGGCAACAATACAATACGTGCCTTGCTGCCACTGCTATCACAGGGAAAGGACACCGCAAGATTGAACCAAAGCTAAGCACTTCTCCCATTGTAAGAAAGATCAATCTAGTAGGCCAAACCAAACTTATAATTCGAAGAGACTTGCAAAGATAACTTAATCACACATAAAAGAATTCAGAGGAGATTCAAATATTTCTCATGGATAAACTTGATCATAAACCCACAATTCATCGGATCTCGACAAACACACCACAAAAAGAGTTACATCGAATAGATCTCCAAGAAGATCAAGGAGAACTTGGTATTGAGAATCAAAGAGAGAGAAGAAGCCATCTAGCTAATAACTATGGACCCGAAGGTCTATGGTAAACTACTCACAACTCATCGGAGAGGCCTTGGAGATGATGTAGAGGCCCTCCATGGTCGATTCCCCCTCTGGCGGAGCGCCGACGAAGGATCCAAGATGGGTTCTCGCGGATACAGAAGGTTACGGCGGTGGAAATAGTTTTTCGTGGGCTCCTCTGATGGTTCCAAGGTACATGGGTATATATAGGAGGAAGAAGTAGGTCGGTGGACGCTCGAGGGGCCCACGAGGGTGGGGGCGCGCCAACCTGTAGGGGGCGCGCCCACCTGTAGGGGGCGCGCCGGGCACCCTCGTGGCCGCCTCCTCTGTTGCTTGACGTCCACTCCAAGTCCCCTGGATCACGTTTGTTCCAAAAAGATCGCTTCTGAAGGTTTCATTCCGTTTGGACCCCATTTGATATTCCTTTTCTTCGAAACACTGAAATAGGCAAAAAAAACATCAATTCGGGCTGGGCCTCCAGTTAGTAGGTTAGTCCCAAAAATGATATAAAAGTGCAAAGTAAAGCCCATAAACATCCAAAACGGGTAATATAATAGCATGGAACAATAAAAAATTATAGATACATTGGAGACGTATCATTCATCCATCCTTCCACTCAAAACACTAATCTCTTCAATCGCATGAACTTTTTTACTAGTGGATCTTTCGGTGTGCCATTGAGAATACTTAACCATAATATCATCTAAGAGTTTAGTAGCTTCTCCTAAAGTGATTTCCATAAAAGTGCCTCCCGCGGCCGAATCTAAAAGATTTCTAGAAGAGAAATTCAATCCGGCATAAATATTTTATATAATCATCCACAAATTTAAACCATGTAATGGGCAATTACGTATCATCAATTTCATCCTCTCCCAAGATTGTGCAACATGCTCATGATCAAGTTGCTTAAAATTCATAATATCGTTCCTAAGGGAGATGATCTTAGCGGGAGGAAAATACTTAGAGATAAAAGCATCTTTGCACTTATTCCATGAATCAATACTATTTCCAGGAAAAGATGAGAGCCAAGTTTTAGCACGATCTCTAAGCGAAAACGGAAATAGCTTCAATTTAACAATATCATTATCCACATCTTTCTTCTTTTGCATATCGCGCAAATCAACGAAGTTGTTTAGACAGGATGTGGCATCTTCACTAGGAAGGCCAAAAAATTGATCTTTCATAACAAGATCAAAGAGGCATTAATCTCACAAGATTCAGCATTAGTAGTAGGAGAAATCGGAGTGCTAATAAAATCATTGTTGTTGGTGTCAGAAAAGTCACACAATCTAGTATTATCTAGAGCCATCGTGACAAGCAATCAACACACAAGCACACAAGATGCTAGCAAAAAGAGACGAACGGAAGAGGGGTGAAGAAAAGGCAAAGGTTTTCGAAAATTGTTTTAGAAGTGGGGGAGAGGAAAACGAGAGGAGAATGGCGAATAATGTAATGCAAGGGAGAAGAGTTTATGATGGGTACTTGGTATGGCTTGACTTGGCATAGATCTCCCTGGCAACGGCGCCAGAAATCCTTCTTGCTACCTCCTAAGCTTGCGTTGGTTTTCCCTTGAAGAGGAAAGGGTGATGCAGCAAAGTAGCGTAAGTATTTCCCTCAATTTTGAGAACCAAGGTATCAATCCAGTAGGAGACGACGCACAAGTCACCGAATAACTTCACAAACAATCAAGAACTTGCAAGCAACATGATAAAGGGGTCGTCAATCCCTCCACGATCACTCGCAAAAGGGAAATCTGTTAGAGATAATAAAGTAAATATATTTTGGTATTTTTGGTCTATAGATTGGAAAGTAAAAATTGCAAAATATTAGATAGGAAACTAGCAAGATATAAGCGAGATTCAATATTATGGAAAAGAGACACGGGGGGCCATAGGTTTAACTAGTGGCTTCTCTCGAGATAGCATATATTATAGTGGGTGAATGAACTACTGTCTAGCAATTGATATAAAAGCGCATAATTATGACGGCATCTAAGGCAATGATCATGAACGTTAGGCATAACGTCCATGTCAAGTAGACCGACTCCTGCCTGCATCTACTACTATTACTCCACACATCGACCGCTATCCAACATGCATCTATAGTATTTAGTTCATAAAGAATGGAGTAATGCATTAAGCAAGATCATATGATGTAAAGGAATTAGCTCAAGCAATATGATGAAAACCCCATCTTGCTATCCTCGATGGCAACAATACAATACGTGCCTCGCTGCCCCTACTGTCACTGGGAAAATGCACCGCAAGATTGAACCCAAAGCTAAGCACTTCTCCCATGGCAAGAAAGATCAATCTAGTAGGCCAAACTAAACCGATAAATCGAAGAGACTTGCAAAGATATCAAATCATGCATATAAGAATTCAGAGAAGAACATAGATAATCCTGATCATAAATCCACAATTCATCGGATCTCGGCAAAAACACCGTAAAAGATTATTACATCGAATAGATCTCCAAGAACATAAAGGAGAACTTTGTATTGAGCATCAAAGAGAGAGAAGATGCTATCTAGGTAATAACTATGGACCCGAAGGTCTGTGGTAAACTACTCACGCTTCACCGGAGAGGTAATGGTGTTGATGTAGAAGCCCTGTGTGATCGAATCCCCCTCCGGTAGATCACCGGAAAAGGGCCTAAGATGGGAGCTCACGGGTACAGAAGGTTGCTTCGGTGGAAAAGTGGTTTCGTGGCTCCCCTCATGTTTTTAAGGTATAAGAGTATATATATAGGCGAAAGAACTAGGATGGTGGAGCTACGAGGGGCCCCCGAGGGTGGGGGCGCGCCTACCCCCCTGGCCGCGCCCTCCTACCTCGTGGATGCCTTGTTGTGTCTCCGACTTCATCTCCAAGTCTCCTAGTTTGCTTTCGGTCCAAGAAAGATCATCACGAAGGTTTCATTCAGTTTGGACTCCGTTTGGTATTCATTTTCCGCAAAACTCTAAAATAGGAAAAAAAACAGAAACTGGCACTAGGCCCTCGGTTAATAGGTTAGTCCCAAAAAATAATATAAAATAGCATAAGCCCATTAAACATCCAAAACAGATAATATAACAGCTTGGAATAATAAAAAATTATAGATACGTTGGAGACGTATCATTTACCTTAATTCTTCTTTCGTAGTTGCGGATGCTTGCGAGAGGGGTTAATCATAAGTGGGATGCTTGTACAAGGAAGGGCAATACCCAAGCACCGGTCCACCCACATATCTCATTATCAATGTAAGGAACGTGAATCATATGAGCATGATGAAAACTAGCTTGACAGAAATTCCCATGTGTCCTCGGGAGCGCTTTGCTTTATATAAGAGTTTGTCCAGGCTTGTCCTTTACTACAAAAAGGATTGGGACACCTTGCTGCACCTTGTTTACTTTTGTTACTTGTTACCCTTTACGAATTATCTTATGACAAAACTATCTGTTATCGATAATTTCAGTGCTTGCAGAGAATACCTTAATGAAAACCGATTGTCATTTCCTTCTGCTCCTCGTTGGGTTCAACACTCTTACTTACTGATATGTCCCCTATACTTGTGGGTCATCAAGACTCTTTTCTGGCGCCGTTGCCTGGGAGTGAAGCGCCTTTGGTAGGTGGAATTTGGTAAGGAAACGTTTATATAGTGTGCTGAAATTTGCTGTCACTTGTTACTATGGAAAATAATCCTTTGAGGGGCTTGTTCGGGGTATCTTCACCCCCACCAGAAGAGCAAAGAGTTGCTCCTCAACCTACTAAACCTACTGAAAATATTTACTTTGAAATTCCTTTGGGTATGATAGAGAAACTGCTAGCTTATCCCTATACAGGAGATGGAACATTACATCCCGATATGCACCTAATCTATGTGGATGAAGTTTGTGGGTTATTTAAGCTTGCAGGTATGCCCGAGGATGTTATCAAGAAGAAGTTCTTCCCTTTATCTTTGAAGGTAAAGGCATTGACATGGTTTAGGTTATGTGATGATATTAGATCATGGTACTACAACCGATTGAAATTGGAATTTCATCAGAAGTTTTATCCTATGCATCTGGTTCATCGTGATCGTAATTATATATATAATTTTTGGCCTCGTGAAGGAGAAAGTATCTCTCAAGCTTGGGGGAGGCTTAATTTAATGTTATATTCATGCCCCAATCATGAGGTCTCAAGAGAAATTATTAATCAAAATTTTATGCTCGGCTTTCTCTTAATGATCGCTCCATACTCGATACTTCTTGTACTGGTTCTTTTATGATGAAGATTATTGAATTCAGATGGGATTTATTGTAAAGAATTAAATGCAACTCTGAAGATTGGGAACTCGATGAAGGTAAGGAGTCAGGTATAACCCCTAAGTTTGATTGTGTTAAATATTTTATGGATACCGATGCTTTTCGTGAATTTAGCACTAAAAATGGACTTGACTCTGAGATGGTAGCTTCTTTCTGTGAATCATTTGCTACTCATGTTGATCTCCCTAAGGAGAAGTGGTTTAAATATCCTCCCATTGATGTAAAAGTAGTAGAACCTATTAAAGTTGAAGAAAAGACTATTAGTTATAATGTTGATCATGTTGTTCCTACCGCTTATATTGGGAAACCACCCTTTCCTGTTAGAATGAAGGATCACGCTAAAGCTTCAACTGTGGTTCGTAAGAGTAATGCTAGAACACCTACACCCCCTGAGAAAATCAAAGTTGAACCTAGTATTGCTATGGTTAAAGATCTCTTGGTCAATAATATTGATGGGCATGTTATTTACTTCTGTGATGAAGCTACTAGAATTGCTAGACCCGATACTAAAAATAAACATAGACCTATTGTTGGCATGCCTGTTGTTTCTTTTAAAATAGGATATCATTGTTATGATGGCTTATGTGATATAGGTGCTAGTGTGAGTGCAATACCTCATTCCTTATACAAAGAAATTATGCATGATATTGCACCTGCTGAGATAGAAGATATTGATGTTACTATTAAGCTTGCCAATAGAGATACTATTTCACCAATTGGGATTGTTAGAGATGTTGAAGTCTTGTGTGGGAAAATTAAATACCCTACTAATTTTCTTGTTCTTGGTTCCTCACAAGATGACTTTTGTCCCATTATATTTGGTAGACCCTTCTTGAATACTGTTAATGCTAACATAGACTGCAAAATGGATATTGTTACTATCGGTCTAGGGGATATGTCTCACGATTTGAACTTTACTAAATTTCGTAGACAACCCCATGATAAAGCATTGCCTAGTAAAGATGAAATTATTGGTCTTGCTTCTATTGTTGCGCCTCCTAATGATCCTTTAGAACAATATTTCCTAGACCATGAAAATGATATGTTCATGAATGAAAGAAGGGAAATAGATGAAGTATTCTTTAAATAGGGACCTATTTTGAAACACAACTTGCCTATTGAAATCTTAGGGTATCCTCCTCAACCCAAGGGTGATCCTGTGTATGAGCTTAAACAATTACCTGTTACTCCTAAATATTGTTATCTTGATGAAAAGAAGATATATCCTGTTATTATTAGTGCTAACCTTTCAGAGAATGAAGAAGAGAAATTATTGAAACTCTGAAGAAGCACTGTGCTGCTATTGGATATACCCTTGATGATCTTAAGGGCATTAGTCCCACTCTATGCCAGCACAAAATAAAATTGGAGAAAGATGTTAAACCGGTTGTTGATCACCAACGGTGGTTAAATCCTAAGATGAAAGAAGTGGTAAGAAATGAAATATTAAAGCTTCTGGAGGCAGGTATAATTTATCCTATTGCTGATAGTCGGTGGGTAGGTCCTGTTCATTGTATCCCTAAGAAGGGAGGTATTACTGTTGTTCCTAATGATAAGGATGACTTGACCCCACAAAGAATTGTTACAGGTTATAGAATGGTAATTGATATCCACAAATTAAATAAAGCTACTTGAAAAGATCATTAACCTCTACCTTTTATTTATCAAATGCTAGAAAGCTAATCCAAACATACACATTTTTGCTTTCTAGATGGTTATTCTGGTTTCTCTGAAATACCTGTGTCGAAAGAGGATCAGCAAAATACAACTTTTACTTGCCCTTTTGGTACCTTTGCTTATAGGCGTATGCCTTTTGGTTTATGCAATGCACCTGCTACTTTTCAAAGACGTGTGACTGCTATATTCTCTGACTTTTGTGAAAAGATTGTTGAAGTTTTCATGGATGATTTCTCCGTTTATGGAACTTAGCAACCTAGATCGAGTTTTGCAGAGATGTGAAGAAACTAATCTTGTATTGAATTGGGAGAAGTGCCACTTTACGGTTAATGAAGGTATTGTCTTGGGGCATAATATTTCTGAAAGAGGTATCGAAGTTGATAAAGCTAAAGTAGATTCTATTGAAAAGATGTCGTGTCCTAAGGACATCAAAGGTATAAGAAGTTTCCTTGGTCATGCTGGTTTTTATAAGAGGTTTATTAAAGACTTCTCTAAAATTTCTAGGCCTCTAACTAATCTCTTACAAAAAGATGTTCCTTTTGTTTTTGATGATGATTGTGTAGAAGAATTTGAAATACTTAAGAAATCCTTGATTTCTGCACCCATTGTTCAGCCACCTGATTGGAATTTACCCTTTGAAATTATGTGTGATGCTAGTGATTATGTTGTAGGTGTTGTTCTAGGACAAAGAGTTGATAAGAAATTATATGTTATCCAATATGCTAGTAAAACTCTAGACAGTGCCCAGATAAATTATGCTACTACTGAAAAAGAATTCTTAGCAGTTGTATTTGCTTGTGATAAGTTTAGACCTTGTATTGTTGATTCCAAAGTAACTGTTCACACTGATCATGCTACTATTAAATATCTTATGGAAAATAAAGATGCTAAACCTATACTTATTAGATGGGTTCTCTTGCTACAAGAATTTGATTTGCATATTATAGATAGAAAGGGAGCTGAGAACCCCGTTGCAGATAACTTGTCTAGGTTAGAAAATATTCTTGATGACCCACTACATATTGATGATAGCTTTCCTGATGAACAATTAGCTGTCATAAATGCTTCTCATGCTGCTCCATGGTATGCTGATTATGCTAATTACATTGTTGCTAAATTTATACCGCCTAGTTTCACATACCAGCAAAAGAAAAAGTTTTTCTATGATTTAAGACATTACTTTTGGGATGACCCACACCTTTATAAAGAAGGAGTAGATGGTGTTATTAGATGTTGTGTACCTGAGCAAGAATAGGAACAAATCCTCCGCAAGTGTCACTCCAAGGCTTATGGAGGACACCACGCTGGAGATAGAACTGCACATAAGTTATTGCAATCCGGTTTTTATTGGCCTACTCTCTTCAAAGATGCCCATAAGTTTGTCTTGTCTTGTGATGAATGCCAAAGAATTGGTAATACTAGTACACGTCAAGAAATGCCTATAAACTATTCACTTGTTATTGAACCATTCAATGTTTGGAGCTTTGATTATATGGGACCTTTTCCTTCCTCTAATGGGTATCACATATTTTAGTTGTTGTTGATTATGTTACTAAGTGGGTAGAAGCTATTCCAACTAGTAGCGCTGATCATAACACTTCTATTAAGATGCTTAAAGAAGTTATTTTTCCGAGGTTTGGAGTCCCTAGATATTTAATGACTGATGGGGTTCTCATTTTATTCATGGTGTTTTTTCTTAAAATGCTTGCAAAGTATGATTTTAATCATAGAATTGCATCTCCATACCACCCTCAGTCTAGTGGTCAAGTAGAATTGAGTAATAGAGAGATTAAATTGATCTTGCAAAAGACTGTTAATAGATCTAGGAAGAATTGGTCCAAGAAACTTGATGATGCATTATGGGCCTATAGAACTGCATATAAAAATCCTATGGGTATGTCTTCGTATAAAATGGTTTATGGAAAAGCATGTCACTTACCTCTCGAACTAGAACATAAGGCATATTGGTCTATTAAAGAGCTCAATTATGATTTCAACCTTGCCGGTGAGAAGAGGCTATTTGACATTAGCTCACTTGATGAATGGAGAATCTAGGACCATGAGAATGCCAAATTGTTTAAACAAAAAGTTAAAAGATGACATGACAACAGGATACAAAAGTGTGAGTTCAATGTAGGTGATTATGTTTTGCTATACAACTCTCATTTAAGATTTTTTGCAGGAAAACTTCTCTCTAAATGGGAAGGTCCTTACATTATCGAGGAGGTCTATCGTTCCGGTGCCATCAAAATCAACAACGTCGAAGGCACAAATCAGAAGGTGGTGAACGGTCAAAGAATCAAACATTATATCTCAGGTAATCCCATAAATGTTGAAACCAATGTTATTGACACCGTAACCCCGGAGTACATAAGGGACACTTTCCAGAATGTTTCAGACTCTGAAAAGGAATAGGTATGTGGTACGGTAAGTAAACCGACTCCAAAACTGCTCAAATAGCAATTTTTCTTCGTTTTGGAATATTTAAAAAATTAGGAAAATCAAAAGTAGTCCGTAAGAGACACGAGACATCCACGTGGGTGGAGGGCGCGCCCTACCCCCTGGGTGCGCCCCCATGCTTTGTGGCCACCTCGTGTGCCCTCCGGACTCTGTTTTCTTGCACGATACTTCTTTTGGTCAGTAAAAATTCATTATATAATCTCCCAAAGGTTTTGACCACCGTATCACGACAAAATCCTCTGCTTTTGTTTCGAGCTGTTTTTCTGACAGATCTAGTCACCATGACGTCTTCAAGCGCCCCAAGGACAAGTTTTTCGAGAAGGTCATCAACCCTTACCTCGCGGAGGTGCTGCAACACCCTCAAACCATTGAGATGCGTGAGGGGGTGCTGCACATCCGCGATGTAGAGGGACCGAGGAGGACTGGAAGCGTGGAGACAAGACTCGAAGCAATAGAGCAACAAGTTTTCAAGTGCCAAGGGATGGTGGAACGCAGACTCAACACCAACCATATGATGATCGCGGAGTTCACCAACAACCACAAGCTGGATGCCAAGAATATCGGGGAGACCATCTTGAAGCTTCAAGAGAAAATCGAGCACCTCCAAGCCCAAATCTATGACCTGCAAAACCAAAACTATGAGTATGAATATAGATTCAAGAGGATGAGTTTGGCTGCAGATTGAAGGATCTCGGAGACTCTTTCGTCCTTCTATGATGGTGAGCCTATGCCTTGGAAGACGGACGACAAGCCTACATCATCAAGAACTCCATCATCACCACCTCCGAAGAAAGATACATAAATACCAGGGTATGGGCACTCCCCTTGGGAACTGCCAAGCTTGGCGCAGGTGCCCCGGTATCGTATCACCATCACACTTCTATCTTTACCGTTTTTCTTCGTTTGATCCTTTTGGTTATATCTTGATCTAGTAGAATAAAGTTTTAGTATAATCTAGCTTAGAGTTTTGTTTTGATCTCTATCTATGTAATCGAGTCCGTGAGCTATATATAATAAAGATTAGTTTTGAGTTCAGGGCTTTGCTATCTTGCTCTGATCTAGAGGGAATAAGAGAAAGAATAAAAATAAATAAAAATATCATATTGATCTTATGGAAAGTAATGACTTCACATATAAAGAGTATGATGAATAAAAGTTGTTGAGAGTTGGCAAACATAGTTTTGGTCATCGTTGCAATTAATAGGAAGTAATAAAGAAAGAGAGGATTTCACACATAAATATACTATCTTGGACATCTTTTATGACGGTGAGCACTCATTAAAAAATGACATGCTAAAAAGTTGATGTTGGACAAGGAAGACAACGTAATGGGTTATGCTTTCTTATATCCGAACAAGTTATATTGTCATGTATCATTCAACATCTTGAGTTTGCTTTTCCCCTCATGCCAGCCAAATTCTTTGAACCATGTAGAGATACTACTTGTGCTTCCAAACTCCCTAAACCCAGTTTTGCCATGAGAGTCCACCATACCTACCTACGGACATGCAATTGCTAGTTCAGAACCAGGGCAACAACAACAACAACAACCCGCCACCAGTGGACAACCTAGCCCATTTTCTAAGGCTACAGCCGCCGGTGTTTTCCAGTAGCACCGAGCCGATAGTTGCTGATGATTGGCTACGCCGTATCGGAAGGGGGTTGACCACCGCAGGGTGCACAGATGCGGAGAAGGTGTGTTTTGCCGCACACCAACTGGATGAACCTCCAGCAGCATGGTGGGAGAATTTCACAGCCACCTCTCTTATCGACACTGTTACATGGGAACCGTACTGTTGGCTAGTACGTGGATGATTTTGGCAAGTTATCACACTATGCCCCTGATGATGTGGCCACAGATGCCACGAAGCAGGAGAAGTTTATGGAAGGGTTGAATGATGAGTTGTTGATGGTGGCAACCTTCAACAACTACCAGGAGTTGGTAGATTAGGCTCTTATGATTGAAGGGAAGCAGCAGAAGATTGAGAATCGTAAGAGGAAGTATGGACAAGGGAAGTATAACTCAGGAGCTCAGCAGAAGCGTCGATTAACCCCGAATTCGGGAGGACTTGTTCATAACCATGGAGGCCACACCAACACTGGAGGAGGTTCGTATAACCACAACGGTGCTAAGAATGGAAATGGGAACGGAGCTAACAACAATCGCTCCAATCCAGCCACACCCGCCAAGAGATACTTAAGTCAGGCTACTTGCTTTAAGTGCGGGAAGACTCGGCACTATGCCAATGATTGCCCTGAAGGAAGGAATGGAAACGGTAATGGGAGCGCTGGGAAGAAGCCTAATCCATTCAACAAAGGACAAGTGAACCACGTTAACGTGGAGGAGGTTGAAGAATAGCCGGATGCGGTAATTGGTAAGTTTTTGGTTAAGTCATTTACCGCTCTTATTCTTTTCGATACTGGTGCATCGCATTCATACATATCAAGGGGATTCGTGGATAAGTTTAACCTACCAACCCAAGCCCTGAGGACCCCTTTTTTAGTGAGCTTGCCTGGAGCAAAATATATGGCTAGCCGATGGTGCAACCAGATACCCCTAACCATTGGGACTCATGTTTTTCCGTCTGACCTAATTATCTTGGAGTCACAAGGATTGGATGTGATATTAGGTATGGACTCGATGTCGAAGTATGGAGGAAGTATTGACTGTGCTAGTAAGTCAATTTATCTCACCACCCCGGAGGGGGAAAGGATTAAGTACATATCTAGGCATGTGCCTAGGAGGACCCAAGTGAATTCCCTCACATGAGTTGTGCAGGAGGAAGTGCCTGTAGTAAAGGATTACCCGGATGTTTTTCCAGAAGAGTTACCAGGCATGCCGCCAGATCGAGACATTGAGTTTTTGATAGAGCTATTGCCAGGTACAGGGCCGATATCCAAGAGACCCTATCAGATGCCCGCAAATGATTTGGAGGAAATTAAGAAGCAGATCAAGGAGTTGTTAGAGAAAGGATATATTCGAAGGAGTTCATCACCTTGGGGAGCTCTAGTACTTCTGGTCGAGAAGAAGGATAAATCCCTGAGGATGGTTGTTGATTATCGGGCCTTGAATGAAGTAACGATTAAGAACAAGTATCCACTACCGATGATGAATGATCTGTTTGATCAACTGTAGGGAGCTAAGGTGTTTTCAAAGATTCATCTACGATCAGGATACCATCAGTTGAAGATCCGAGAGAAGGATATACCAAGGACAGCGTTCACCACGCGGTATGGATTATACGAGTATACGACCATGTCGTTTGGACTGACAAATGCCCCTGCCTATTTCATGAGTATGATGAACAAGGTGTTCATGGAGTATTTTGACAAATTCGTTGTGGTTTTTTATCGATGATATTATGGTATACTCAAAGAATGAAGAGGAGCACAAGGAGCATTTGCAATTAGTTCTCGAGAAACTCAGGGAACACCAGTTATACGCCAAGTTTAGCAAGTGCGAATTTTGGTTGAAGGAAGTCGGATTTCTTGGGCATGTTATATTAGGAGAAGGTATAGCAGTAGACCCCAGCAAGGCTCAATCGGTCACTGAATGGTTGGCACGCACTTCAGTTGGCGAGATCTGCAGTTTCCTTGGACTCGCGGGATACTATCAAAGATTCATTGAGAATTTTTCCAAGCTTGCAATGCCGATGACTGAACTATTGAAGAAGGATACTAAGTTTAAATGGACAGAAGATTGCGAGGCAAGTTTTCAGGAGTTGAAGAAACGTTTGACTATAGCCCCAGTGCTAACATTGCCAGATATACACAAGGAGTTTCAAGTGTATTGTGACGCCTCTCGCTTGGGACTTGGATGTGTGCTTATGCAGGACGGAAAAGTTGTTTCGTATGCCTCACGACAATTGAAGCCCCATGAGTTGAACTATGCCACGCATGATTTGGAGTTAGCAGCCGTAGTGCATGCATTAAAAACTTGGAGACATTATCTCATTGGAAACCGTTGTGATGTATACACGGATCATAAGAGTTTGAAGTATATTTTCACCCAAAAGGAGCTGAACCTTACACAGAGGAGATGGTCGGAACTTATAAAGGATTACGATATGAAGCTACACTATCATCCAGGAAAGGCCAATGTTGTAGTAGACGCCTTGAGCCGGAAGAGTTATGCCAATATACTTGAAAGTAAGGGATTGCCAAAGGAGTTAGCCGAGGATATCATGGAACTTTGATTGGAGATTGTTCCAAGAGGTTTCGTTGCAACAATGGAGGTTTAGTCGACCTTGTTGAACAAAATTCAAGAAGCTCAGAAGGAGGACAAGGAGATTGCCGAGATAAAGGAGAAGATGAGCAAAGGAAAGGCCAAAGGTTTTCGCGAGGGTGAGCACGATACCTTATGGTTTGAGGACCGAGTTTATGTGCCCAATAACCCAGAGATCAGGAAGTTAATACTTCAGGAGGCTCATGACTCACCATACTCGATACACCCCAGAAACACCAAGATGTATTTGGACTTAAAAGAACGTTTTTGGTGGACTGGTATGAAGAAGGATATCGCCGAGTATGTGGCCGTATGTGATGTATGTCAGAGAGTAAAGGCAGAGCATCAGAAGCCAGCAGGACTATTACAGCCTATGTCGATACCCGAATGGAAGTGGGATAAACTTGGCATGGACTTTATCACCGGACTACCCAGGACCAAGGCAGGATATGACTCAATATGGGTAGTAGTGGATTGCTTGACCAAAGTGGCTCACTTTATCCCGGTGAAAACCACCTATACAAGTGCAAAGTTGGCCAAGATATATATGACCAGGATCATATGTCTGCATGGAGTTCCGAGGAGCATCGTATCAGATAGAGGGACACAGTTTACTTCAAAGTTTTGGCATCAGTTACACCAGACCTTGGGTACGAGATTGGAGTTCAGTACAGCCTTCCACCCGCAGACAGATGGACAGACCGAGAGAGTCAACCAGATATTGGAAGACGTGTTGAGAGCCTGTGCGCTAGATTATGGATCTAGTTGGGATGACAATTTGCCTTACGCAAAGTTTTCATACAACAATAGCTACCAAGCCAGTTTGAAGATGGCACCGTTTGAAGCTTTGTATGGACGCAGATGCAGAACACCGTTGATGTGGGATGAGGTAGAAGACCGACAGCTGTTTGGACCAGACCTGATCAAAGAGTCTGAGGAGAAGGTTAAGCTGATTCGGGATAGACTGGAGGTAGCTCAATCCAGGCAGAAAAGTTATGCAGACTCGAAACGCAAGGAGGTAACTTATGAAATAGGAGATAGAGCATATCTGCGAGTATCACCCTTGCGAGGGGTGAAACGTTTTGGAGTTAAGGGAAAATTAGCCCCGAGATTTTTAGGACTGTATCGTGTTTTGGAACGAACGGGAGAAGTTGCCTACAAGTTGGAGTTACCTGAAGGACTGTCAGGAGTTCATGATGTGTTCCACGTCTCACAGCTGAAGAAGTGTCATGTTGAGATGGCCGATATACTGTTAAGAGATACAGTACCGTTGGAGGCAATTTAGCTGGACAGTGATTTGACTTATGAGGAGAAGCCAGTAAAGATTCTTGAGTTTGCCAGCCGAGTCACCCGTAGCAAGGTTACCAAATTTTGCAAAGTTCGATGGAGCCACCATACCGAGGATGAAGCCACCTGGGAACGAGAGGATGATCTTCGCAAAGACCACCCGCACCTATTTTCTGACCAACCCGAATCTCGAGGGCAAGATTCATCTTAAGGGGGGTAGGTTTGTAACATCCCAAATTTTCAATTTGGAATGTTGTACATAGATCATCCATGCATATCATATTTTATTGCATTTCCTCTCCGCTATCCTCGAAAATCCTAAGCAACTCAAGGACCCTCGGAGAGAGTTGGGGATTTCCCGGTTTTCATATTTGATTTCTATCAAATAGTGAAACGAGGATTTTTTATTTTAATTATTTTTCTCTCCGAAAAATATTTCATATAAAATTTTATGAGAGGAGATAATATGACTTCTCCAAAACAATTGAAATATTGGAGGAAAAATGTTAAAATCATCTGTTTGATTTTATTTGAGTTTATTTGGATTTTATTTGCATTAGAAAAATATATGCACATTTTTAAAATTGCATATAGGGGCCAAGAAAATTTTCATCTCGTTCTAAATATTTTATTTAGACGGTGAAAATTTTGTTTTGGCATTGTTAGGTTTTTATTTTATTTTATAGGATTTTATTTATTTATTTTGTCGGCAAAATCATTTAAAAAAAATCTTCCACGCGCCCGACTGGGCCTAAGGCCTAGCAGAGCCAGGCCGGCCCGCGCCAGCCGCCGCCCCCGCGCGCGCACGCGTCCCCGCCGCCGCTCGGACGAGGGGTCCGAGCCGGACTCCGTCGCCACCGCCGCCTTGGCCCCTCTTCCAAGCCGCCTCCTCCCGTTTAAATACCACCCCGGGGGGCCCCTGGAGCCCCAAGTCGTCGCCGCCGCAGCCCCTCGCCTGCCCCGCCGCCGCAGCCGCCCGCCGCCGCCTGCAGCCGCCCGCGCCACCTGACCCGCGCCGCCGAGCCGCCCCACCGCCGAGCCCCGCCTCGCCGGAGGTAACGCGCCGATCCGCCGCCGCCCGTTTTTTTTTTTTTGAAAAACCGATTCGGTTTTTTTAGAAACCCTAGTTCGGTTTTTTTAGATCGGTTCGCCGGTTTTCTTGGTTCTTCCATTTAGCAGACGTTCGTCCGTACGTTCGTTTAAACGAACGGTTTTCTTCCGTTAGTTACAGATAACGAACGCTCGTTCATTAGCTTGTTCGTCAGTTTTCTTTTATCGGATTTATCTGTGATTATTTTCAGTCGAGATTTCTGATCCGATCTTAGATTCTGTTTTTCTTCTCGCTCGTTAGTCAGAATCAGGTGATTCAAACGCCTAGAGTTTCGTCTCGAGACCCTCTTTCTGTTTAATCAACTTAAACAAGATTTTGATACTGTAAAATTTGACTTTAGTTTAGATTAGTAAACGGATCTTGTTTCTTTCGCCTTTTGAGTTTCGTTGCTCCGTTTGGTTTGATTCTTTTTGCAAACCAGAGTTCTTAAGTTGAACTTTCTAGTCAATCTATTTTATTTGAAGTTTTGCTTGTGCATATTTGCTAGTTGCTTATGTATGTTATTGTTTGTTTGCGATTGAATTCCCAGAGTGCGAAGCGTGTTACTACGAGTCTCTAGGATTCACGGATCGTCAGCAAGGCAAATAACACATTGATCATACTCTTTCCATACCCAGTTTTTATTGCATTAGTTCAATCCTCAAACATTGCATGGTAAGGATGTCATTAACTTGTGGGTTGGGAAGTAGTTGATGAGGTAGAACCTATTGCCCTGTTTATTATCAAACCCTTGGGAGTTACTTGTACGCGTTGCTTATTTTGCCATGCTATGCTCGTAGACGTGGTTTGGGTTTGAGTGTATTCATGATAGCTGTGAGATTGTTAATTAATGGTTTATTTAAGGTGGCAACTTTGATGCACATCTGGGTGGATTGAGGCACCTGGGAACCCAGTGTTGTCTGTTTTTTTTTTGGAAATCCTGGGGTACCCGTGTGATCTTCCTATGGACCACCACCCAGGATTAAAGGGAATTGAGATGATTCATGCTAGAAACTTCCGTGTGCAGCCACAAGCTACTATGGGCTCTAGCATAGTTGAGTAAGTTACATTAAGCTCTTGAAGAGGTAGATCAGCAGGTAGTGGGTTTTGTAGGTTTGGTATGGTCTACCAGGAGTAGGGAGTTAATGTTTCTGAAAGACTATGTCTCGGTCATCCGTTTCTCAAACACCATGCAGTGCGAGAAATCCAACGGAAGAGATCGAGTCTTGTTGGGAAAAGTGCGCAAACCTCTGCAGAGTGTACAATCTAATCATGGTTAGCCGTGTCCCCGGTTATGGACAATTCTTGAGTATCTAGTACTTGGGTTATCACATGTATCTTATCACTCTTAAATAATATTGTTGGGTTGATAATTACTTTAATTTGGGATTGAGTTGGGGTTATACCTTCTCAATGTTTCAACCACCATGATAGTTAAATAAAATTTATTCCTTTGTTGTATGGAAAAATTTGCTTTTCGCAAAGCTATAACCGTAGAGCTTTCCACCAGTCACATATGCATGTAGTGATAGCATTATTCTGTTCTTGCTCTATTGTGTTATATTGCCAGCATATTCCATGTGCTGACCCGTTTTCGGGTTGCAACGTATTATGTTGCAGACTTTTCAGACGAGGAGTAAGGTTCGTTAGGTCGTTGCCGTGCAGCTCAGCTATGCCGTTGGAGTTGATGGACTCACTTTATCTTCCAAGCCTTCCGCTATTATCGCATTAGATGGCCTTAAGCCATATTATTGTAATAAGTTCTCTTTTGAGACATTCGATGTAATAAGTGTGTGATTGCTACTCTGTTATAAATCCTTCGAGTACTGTGCGTGTCAGCATTACTGATCCAGGGATGACACTGAGGCACAAAGACTTGACCTTTTGAGGTCGGGTCGCTACAATTCTCCTAGACATATTTCTTTTTCTGAAAAATTTCTGAAATTTTAGTAACTTCAAAATAAAAGTGAATAAAACTAAACAAGATTGATAGCAACTACTCCTACAAGTGCCTAGAGCCTATATCATGCGTTAGAATTGCTTGGGACCTCATAAATTTAACATGCATGCTCAAGAAAATGGTCAGCTATGCAGCAAAAATTTGCAATGAATAAAGCACTAGAACAAAAACTAATTGGACCAATGGAGGAGTCACATACCAAGCAACAATCTCCCAAAGCAGATTTGTGAATGGAGCTTTGAGCAACGAGATCGAAAATCGCAGCAAAATGAGCTAGAACTCGTGCTTGAGCTGGATGGGGATTTTTTTGGGGAGAAGATGGAGTGTGTGGGTGCTGGCATAAGTGGAAGGGGGCCACCAGGGGCCCACGAGACAAGGGGCGCGCCCAGGGTAGGTGGGCGCGCCCTCCACTCTCGTGCCCTGGTGCTTGCCCCTCCTACAGTGATTTCAGTGCCTAAAATCCTCAAATATTCCATAAAAAATCATACTAAATTTGCAGGGCATTTGGAGCACTTTTATTTTTGGGATATTTTTTATTGCACGGATAATTCAGAAAACAGATGGATAATACTATTTTTGCTTTATTTATTCTAAATAACAGAGAGTAAAAAGAGGGTACAGAAGGTTGTGCCTTCTAGTTTCATCCATATCGTGATCATCAAAATGAATCCACTAACAAGGTTGATCAAGTACTGTTAACAAACTCATTCCGAATAACACGGAACTGGAGAAATTTCGAAAAACACTAAGTTACCTCAACGGGGATATGAAAATCCCCAACAATAAGAATATCATACTTTTTCTTGACAGTATGGAGAGGTAATTCAAAACCTCCAATAATGATAGTTGGAATTTTTCCAATAGAATTGATGCTATGAACTTGAGATTGTTTCCTCGGAAAGTGTACCGTATGCTCATCACCATTAACATGAAAAGTGGCATTGCCTTTGTTGCAATCAATAACAGCCCCTGCAGTATTCAAAAAGGGTCTACCAAGGATAATCGACATACTATCGTCCTCGGGAATATCAAGAATAACAAAGTCCGTTAAGATAGTGACATTTGCAACCACGACAAGCACATCCTCACAAATACCGACAGGTATAGCAGTTGATTTATCAGCCATTTGCAAAGATATTTCGGTAGGTGTCAACTTATTCAATTCAAGTCTACGATATAAAGAGAGAGGCATAACACTAACACCGGCTCCAAGATCACATAAAGCAGTTCTAACATAATTTCTTTTAATGGAGCATGGTATAGTTGGTACCCCCGGATCTCCAAGTTTCTTTGGTATTCCACCCTTAAAAGTGTAATTAGAAAGCATGGTGGAAATTTCAGCTTCCGGTATCTTTCTTTTGTTTGTAATGATACCCTTCATATACTTAGCATAAGGATTTATTTAAGCATATCAGTTAAGCGCATACGTAAGAAGATAGGTCTAATCATTTCAGCAAAGCGCTCAAAATCCTCATCATCCTTTGTCTTGGATGGTTTGGGCGGAAAGGGCATGGGTTTCTGAACCCATGGTTCACTTTCTCTACTGTGCTTCCCAGCAACAAAATCTCTCTTATCATAACGTTGATTCTTTGATTGTGGGTTATCAAGATCAACAGCAGGTTCAATCTCTACTTCATTGTTTTTGCTAGGTTGAGCATCAACATGAACATTATCATTGACATTATCACTAGGTTCATGTTCATCACCTGATTGTGTTTCAACATCAGAGATAGAAATATCATTGGGGTTCTCAGGTGTGTCTACAGTAGGTTCACCAGAAGCATGCAAAGTTTTATCGTTTATCTTTTTTCTTCTTTTTGGAAGAACTAGGTGCCTCTAAATTATTTCTCTGAGAATCTTGCTCGATTCTCTTTGGGTGGCCTTTAGGATACAAAGGTTCCTGAGTCATTCTACCAGTTCTAGTAGCCACTCTAACAGCAAAGTCATTTTTATTATTTAATTCATCAAGCAAATCATTTTGAGCTTTGAGTACTTGCTCAGCTTGAGTAGCAACCATAGAAGCATATTTGCTAATGAGTTTGAGTCCACCTTTAACTCTAGCCGTATTATCGCTCACGCGTCCTATCTCGAAAGCATTATTCTTTAACTCTCTACCAACATAAGCATTAAAACTTTCTTGTCTAGCCATAAAGTCATCAAATTCATCTAAGTATGGGCTATGAAATTTAGTAGAGGGGATTTCAACTTTATCATATCTATAGAGAGAATTTACCTTTACTACCTGTGTCGGGTTATCAAGACAATGTGGTTCTTCAATAGGTAGTATATTAAGACCATGTATTTCTTCAATAGGAGGTAAATTCTTAACATCTTCAGCTTTTATACCTTTTTCTTTCATTGATTTCTTTGCCTCTTGCATATCTTCAGGACTGAGAAATAAAACACCTCTCTTCTTCAGAGTGGGTTTAGGAATGGGCTCAGGAGTTGGCTCAATTGATTCAGGAATTGGCTCAGAAAGAGTCCAATTATTTTCATTAGTCAACATATTATTCAATAGTAATTCAGCTTCGTCAACTATTCTTTCCCTGAAAACACAACCAACACAACTATCCAAGTAGTCCTTGGAAGCATCGGTTAGTCCATTATAAAAGATATCAAGTATTTCATTTTTATTGAGAGGATGATCAGGCAAAGCCTTAAGTAATCGGAGAAGCCTCCCCCAAGCTTGTGGGAGACTCTCTTCTTTGATTTGCACAAAATTATATATTTCCCGCAAGGCAGCTTGTTTCTTATGAGCAGGGAAATATTTAGCAGAGAAGTAATAAATCATATCCTGGGGACTATGCACATAGCCAGGAGCAAGAGAATTAAACAAAGTCTTAGCATCACCCTTTAATGAGAACGGAAATATCTTAAGGATATAATAATAGCGAGACTTCATTAGTAAACAGGGTGGCTATATCATTTAACTTGGTAAGATGTGCCACAACAGTTTCAGATTCAAGGCCATAAAAAGGATCTGATTCAACCAAAGTAATAATCTCAGGATCAACAGAGAATTCATAATCCTTATCAGTAACACAAATAGGTGAAGTAGCAAAAGCAGGGTCAGGTTTCATTCTACCATTAAGAGACTGATGCTTCCATTTAGCTAATAATTTATTAAGATCATATCTATCCCTACAAGCAAAGATAGCTCTAGTAGCTTCATCTTCCATAACATAACCCTCAGGAACAACAGGCAATTCATAATCATTGGGAGAACCTTCATCATCACTATCATCAATAATTTCATTCTCAATAATTTCGTTCTCTCTAGCCCTAGCATGTTGTTCATCAAGAAATCCACATAATGGCAAAGTAGTATCACGCATAGAAGTAGTTTCATCATAAGTATCATGCATAGTAGAAGTGGCATCATCTATAACATGCGACATATCAGAATCCATAGCAGTAGTAGGTTTAGGTGTCGCAAGCTTACTCAAAATAGAAGGATAATCTACTGCAAAGCTAGATGGCAGTTCCTTACCTCCCATCGTAGTTGAGGGAAAAATAGTAGTTTCCGCGTCTTTCAAGTTCTTCATAGTGATCAACAGATATAAATCCCAAGTGACTCAGAGAATAGAGCTATGCTCCCCGGCAATGGCTCCAGAAATTAGTCTTGATAACCCACAAGTGTAGGGGATCGCAACAGCTTTCGAGGGTAAAGTATTCAACCCAAATTTATTGATTCGACACAAGGGGGGCCAAAGAAGATTCTTGAGTATTAGCAGTTGAGTTTTCAATTCAACCACACCTGGATAACTTAGTATGTGCAGCAAAGTATTTAGTAGCAAAGTAGTATGATAATAAAAGTAACGATAGCAAAAGTAATATTTTTGGGTTTTGTAGTGATTGTAACAATAGCAACGGAAAAGTAAATAAGCAAAACACAAGATGTGAAAAGCTCGTAGGTAATGGATTAGTGATGGATAATTATGTCGGATGCGATTCCTCATGTAATAGCTATAACATAGGGTGACACAGAACTAGCTCCAGTTCATCAATGTAATGTAGGCATGTATTCCGTAAATAGTCATACGTGCTTATGGAAAAGAACTTGCATGACATCTTTTCTCCTACCCTCCCGTGGCAGCGGGGTCCTAGCGGAAACCAAGGGATATTAAGGCCTCCTTTTAATAGAGAACCATAACAAAGCATTAGCACATAGTGAATACATGAACTCCTCAAACTACGGTCATCACTAAGAAGTATCCCGATTATTGTCACTTCGGGGTTGTCGGATCATAACACATAATAGGTGACTATAGACTGATATGTCCATTTTGCATCATGCTTTTATATCAATATTTATTGCATTATGGGCTGTTATTACACATTATATCTCAATACTTATGGGTATTCTCTCTTATTTTGCAAGGCTTACCATGAAGAGGGGGAATGCCGGCAGTTGGAATTCTGGCTGGAAAGGGAGCAAACATTGGAAACCTATTCTGCACAGCTCCAAAAGTCCTGAAACTCCACGAAACAACTTTTCAGAATTAATAAGAATTTTTGAGCAAACGAAATACACCAGGGGGCCGACACCCTGTCTAGGAGACATGAGGGTGCCCCCCCTATTGGGCGCGCCCCTATCTCCTAGCCCCCCTGGTGGGTCTCCGGTGTCCATCTTCTGCTATATCATTGCTTTTACCCTGGAAAAATCATGGGCAAGCTTACGGGACGAAACTCCGCCGCCACGAAGCGGAACCTTGGCGGAATCAATCTAGGGCTCCGGCGGAGCTGTTTCACCGGGGACACTTCCCTCTAGGAGGGGGAAATTATCACCAACGTCATCACCAACGATCCTCTCATCGGGAGGGGGTCAATCTCCATCAACACCTTCACCAGCACCATCTCCTCTCAAAACCCTAGTTCATCTCTTGTATCAAAACCACAAATTGGTACCTGTGGGTTACTAGTAGTGTTGATTACTCCTTGTAGTTGATGCTAATTGGTTTACTTGGTGGAAGATCATATGTTCAGATCCTTTATGCATATTATTACTCCTCTGATTATGAACATGAATATGCTTTTTGAGTAGTTATGTTTGTTCCTGAGGACATGGGTGAAGTCTTGCTATTAGTAGTCATGTGAATTTGGTATTCGTTCCATATTTTGATGAGATGTATGTTGTCTTTTCGTCTAGTGGTGTTATGTGAACGTCGACTACATGACACTTCACCATTATTTGGGCCTAGAGGAAGGCATGGGGAAGTAATAAGTAGATGATGGGTTTCTAGAGTGACAGAAGCTTAAACCCTACTTTATGCGTTGCTTCGTTAGGGGCTGATATGGACCCATATGTTTAATGTTGTGGTTAGTGAGGGAGTCCTGGACTAGGGGATGTCCAAATAGCCGGACTATCATCATCGGCCGGACTCCAAGACTATGAAGATACAAGATTGAGGACTTCGTCCCGTGTCCGGATGGGACTTTCCTTGGCGTGGAAGGCAAGCTTGGCAATACGGATATGTAGATCTCCTACCATTGTAACCGACTCTGTGTAACCCTAGCCCTCCCCGGTGTCTATATAAACCGGAGGGTTTTAGTCCGTAGGACAACAATAACAACAACAATCATACCATAGGCTAGCTTCTAGGGTTTAGCCTCCTTGATCTCGTGGTAGATCCACTCTTGTACTACCCATATCATCAATATCAATCAAGCAGGAGTAGGGTTTTACCTCCATTGAGAGGGCCCGAACCTGGGTAAAAACATCGTTCCCTTGTCTCCTGTTACCATCCGCCTAGACGCACAGTTTGGGACCCCCTACCCGAGATCCGCCGGTTTTGACACTGACATTGGTGCTTTCATTGAGAGTTCCTCTGTGTCATCACTGATAGGCTTGATGGCTCCTTCGATCATCAACAATGACGCAGTCTAGGGTTGAGACTTTTCTCCCCGGACAGATCTTCGTATTCGGCGGCTTTGCAGTGCGGGCCAATTCGCTTGGCCATCTGGAGCATATCGAAAGCTTCACAAGGGACAAGGTCGGCTCCATCGCTGTAGAGGTTGCAACCCCCGAAGCGGTGTCTAGCCACCCATCCTCGATCTGCGTGGTCGGCTCCGAATTATGGGTCGGAGCAGACTCATGTGCGGCCTCCAGGGCACTGTCCGGCAGCAGAGCTAAATCATGCCCATCGTGATAGTGCGGCGCGCTCGGTTGTGGCTCGTATCCGTCGAAGATCAAGTCTCCGCGGATCTGCTCCAGATGGCCAAGCGAATTGGCCCGCACTGCAAAGCCGCCGAATACGAAGATCTGTCTAGGGAGAAAAGTCTCAACCCTGGACGGCATCATTGTTGATGATTGAAGGAGCCATCAAGCCTATCAGTGACGACACAGAGGAACTCTCAATGAAAGCACCAATGTCAGTGTCAAAACCGGCGGATCTCGGGTAGGGGGTCCCAAACTGTGCGTCTAGGCGGATGGTAACAGGAGACGAGGGACACGATGTTTTTACCCAGGTTTGGGCCCTCTCGATGGAGGTAAAACCCTACGTCCTGCTTGATTCATATTGATGATATGGGTAGTACAAGAGTAGATCTACCACGAGATCAAGGAGGCTAAACCCTAGAAGCTAGCCTATGGTATGATTGTTGTAATGTATGTTGTCCTACGGACTAAAGCCCTCCGGTTTGTATAGACATCAAAGAGGGCTAGGGTTACACAGAATCGGTAACAATGGTAGGAGATCTACATATCCGTATCGCCAAGCTTGCCTTCCACGCCAAGGAAAGTACCATCCGGACACGAGCCGGAGTCTTCAATCTTGTATCTTCGTAGTCTTGGAGTCCGGCGGACAATGATAGTCCGGCTGTCCGGACACCCCCTAGTCTAGGACTCCCTCAGTAGCCCCTGAACCAGTCTTCAATGACGATAAGTCCGGCGTGCATAATGTTCGGCATTGCAAGGCGGGTTCCTCCCTTGAATAATCCAGAGAAGATCATGAACACCAGGATAGTGTCCGGCTCTGCAAAATAAATTCCACATTCCACCGTAGAGAGAATAAAATGTACACTTAGTTCAATCTGCTGACGAATTATGCGGCGTGACATCATACCGCCACCAGGCCTTTGTTTGAATTACTATACCACCTCAGCATGTTTAGCGAAGCGGTTTCCTTGGCACGTCTTGTCGAAGCAGAGATCGTGTTCCCCTTATTCCGGGATTCTCATCAATACGTGCGTGGGTAACCCAACCGCGCCATTGATGGTGGCGCTTGGTAGATAAGCGAGTTTTACCAGGCTGGTGGGGGACGCATAGTTTTGTCCGCCTATATATAAGGGATAAGGATTCACCTTCTCACCTACGCCTTCTTCCTCCTTTGCTTATCCATCCCCGCGAACTCAAGCTCCAATGCCCGAGCTCGCGCATCTCGCCTCGACCTTCTCCGAATATGTCCGGAGCGGGAGGTAAATGGTTAGCCTCCACCGTCAAGGAGGAGGACATCACCAAGCTGTGCAGCGCCGGATACCTTCCCGGCGATATCGTGCATCGGCTGCCCGACGAGGGGCAGCTCATCCCTACCCCCAGGCCTCATGAGAGGGTCGTCTTCCTCCCCCACTTCCTCCGCGGACTGGGCTTTCCGCTCCATCCATTTGTCCGGGGGCTCATGTTTTACTACGGCCTGGATTTCCACGATCTGGCGCCAAACTTTATCCTCAACATCTCGGCGTTTATCGTCGTGAGCGAGGCCTTCCTCTGCATCCGGCCCCACTTCGGCCTGTGGCTCAAGACCTTCAACGTCAAGCCGAAGGTTGTGAAGGGTACGCAAGCGGAATGCGGAGGCGCCATGTTGGGCAAATTGCCCAACGTCCCTTGGCTGGAAGGGACCTTCATGGACTCCGTCAAGGGGTGGCAATCGGGGTGGTTTTACATCACCGAGCCGCGCAAATCCACATGGGCGGCGGCCCCCGAGTTTAGATCTGGCATCCCCACGCAGCTCACCTCCTGGAAAGAGAAGGGCTTGCAGTGGGGGAATCAAATGGAGGTGACGGGACTCCGGGCATGTATCAAGAAGATGGTGAGCAATAAGCTCAGGCTCGTCGACGTGGTCCAAGTCATGCTCATCCGGCGGATCCTCCCATGCCAAAAATGGGCATTTAATTTGTGGGAGTTCAATCCGGAACAGCACCAGGTGCTAAACGGGCTCTTCGATACAACATACGAAGGCGCCTGGAGGGTGCTGTTCAAGGGCGCCGAAGCTCCCGCGTCCGCGACCGAAGACCGTGGATTCAGCTCGCAGTATCCAACTGACGAGGTAAGTGATTCAACCCCATTACGGGACACTTGTGATAATTAGATTGACTCTAGTGAGGTTTCATTCTGCCTCTTCCTTTGACAGGAATGGATGGAGAAGGCCAAGCTGCTCATCAGCCCGGCTCCCATGCCAGAAGACCCAGTGGACGCCCGCTTAACAGGGCTGCTGGTTCCGGCACCGCACGTGGTGCCGGAGAAGAAGGCCAAGAAGGTGGCCGCGGGGACTCGAAAGAGTTCCCTCAATCAGGCGTCTGATGACGACGAGGACTCCTCTCCCGAAGAGGAGGAGTACTCTCTCCCGGAGGAGGGAGAGAAGAAAAGGAAGGATTCCCCCATCGGGGAGGCCGAAGGGTCCAAAAGGGGGAGAACTATCCCCCCGGATAGTTTCGCCAACATCAGCGTTGGTGAGGATGAGTGGCCTCCAGGGGCCAGGCGTCCGGCAAGATCGTAAGTATCCGGATCCTTGATGTGTAATTTCTTTTATGTCGCGTAGTATCCTTCTAACGCCGCATTCTACCCGTAGTCCGGCCAATGATGATCTCCCCGACTCATCGAACGGGTCATTGGCCTCGTCGGATGTGAATTCCATCCCGACTGCCTCCACCCCACGCGCCGACGAGGACGTCGAGGTGGGATCCCAGAGAGGGACCCATCAGGAGGAGGCTCCGGAGGCGCCGTCAGGCGGCCTCTCGGACTTCGTGCCGGACTCTACATCGGAACCCGCAGAGGTTCCAGGGTCCGGCAAGCGGCCCCTTCGAAAGAAGGGCAGGACCGTGACGCCGGCGGCCTCCGTCCAACCGGAGGCGCCGGATAACCTGCTGGAGGCGCTTAAAGGCGCTTCCATCGAGGAAGAACACCGCACTATCATGAGTGCGGTGATTGAGGAGGTTCAGCTTGCTAAGAGCGGGCTGACCGAAGCCTGGAGCAGCCTTTTAACAGGCTTTGAGGTAAGAAGTTAAAATTATGTAATGTAATACCGCATAGACAGTAGCCCCTGATGCTTAGTTCGGTGTTCGGAAAGAAAAGCCGGACTAAGGATCTATAACAAGATATACGCAGGGTTGCCTAAAATATGTCAATATGGGTTTGCAGGCTGCACTACTGACCTCTGCCGCACTAACGGCGGAGGTTGACGTGCTGAAGAAGGATCTCGAGCGGTCCGAGCAAGAGCTCGGCCATGCAAAGAAGCAGCTCGAGGAAAAAGAAGGTGAGTAACACCTCTTTGAATAAGTACCTTACAGAAAAGGATTTTGGTTGCAAATAAAATTAACAAGGATAATATGTGTATTGCAGGGGCCACTAACGAGGTGGCAGCCCTGCGGGATGCTGTGTCCGTGGCCGAACGCAATGCGGCCGCGGAACGGGCTGAGCGAGAAAAGCAAGAGGCACGTGTGGCGGAAGTTCGGCAAGAGCTCCAGGCTCTCATGGAAAAACATGAGAGTTTGGAGCGTGACTCCAAGACTCGAGAGTCCGAGCTTGCCTCGGCTCTCGAAAGTGCCAAGTCCGCCAAGGCCGAGGCCCATAAGGCCCTTCAGGAGGTTGAGGACATAAAGAAGATAGCGGCGGGTAAGGCATTTTTCATGCAAAGCAGGCATGTTAATGTGAACTACCTGACACTTACCCGCATTCGGAGCTCTCCAGGGGCGTTTGCAGATTTGCCGCGTAGTGCGTCTGATGCCGCCCCATTCTATCGTGGCGAGGAGGGGAGCTCGACGGGGAAGGTCTTCTGGTCTCAGTATACTGAGGCCGACCATCCGGTGCCCCCAAGCGACCAGCTGAAGCAGCTGGTCAAACTCCACAAGGTAGCTGAGGAGGCCATGAAGGGCCTCATAGTCCGGCTGTGGCCTGGACAGGCCATGCCTAGTAGCTACTTTGGCCTCGTGCGGCGGCTGGTGGATGCATGCCCCAGGCTGGATGTAGTCAAGCGCTCCACCTGTATCGAAGGTGCTCGTCGGGCCCTTGCCCGCATAAAGGTGCAATGGGGCAAATTGGATGCGGAGAAGCTTCTCACGGACCCACCGCCGCCGGGCAAGGAGTATCGCACGCTGGAGAAGTATTATAAAATTGTCCTGCAGGGAGCCTGCAATATTGCAGATGAGTGCTCCCGAAATGTAATCTTTGAATGAACTCGCTGTTTATTTATCCTGTGCGCTGAAAACTTAGTTCATATGCGCCATGAGCAACGCTTGTTTAATTTAAAATATTACCTTCTGTGCGGCCGTTTGTAAAATCTGAGAGATGGCAAGTCGTTGGCTTCAGCCCCCAAGCCACAAGTGCTGGGGTGTTCGGGATAAACTTGAGCACTCTTGTTCCCATTTTTGGGTCCATCTAGGGAGGCGCTCAACACGACGAACAAGGCAACCGGACTTATAATGCTTGAACACTCTCACTTAGCCATAGAATTCCATAATTTTAAATTTCGGCGAAGCCCCTGGTATTCGGAAGACCGAATCCGGGGCGCTATCCACGCCTTCATCGGACATTATCCGGAACTTCGCTCGAAGCGGCGTGAGTCTTTAAGGACCCGAAAAAACCTCTCGAACAGCGACCAGTCTCTCGCCTTATCATGCCAGTCAGTTTTAGCTTTCTCCACTGAGGCGTTAACCCGGCTCAACCGGGGCGCAATCGCAGTGGTTCTCCCAGTGCCACCTTAGCCGACAGAATGGAACGTAAGGCACCAAAACGTGGGAGCCGGGCAAACCCAACTATTGACCCAAGACATGATTCGGAGCCGATTCATATAATGCTATAAGTTCGGGGTGCCGCACTTGTGAAAGTGTTCGGACTTTATCACACCATAGAGTGGGGAACATAAGCCCCTGGTGTATTATGCCGTACCAAAATATACGGGTGCCAGATGTCATATAATGAGCATATATATATATAATGTGATGCAATTGCGATCATAAAGGTGCTGCATTATTAATGAAAGAAAAAGTCTGCTAGTAGAGCGGACTGATACAAATAGTGCGGTAAGCAAGGGATTTGGACTAAATAAACATGTCCCCCTCCAGGGATGAGCTGCGGATTTGGTGTATATAATCGAATTTAATGCTCGTAATTGAGACCACCTGAGTGTTCGGTGCGGCCTTCTTTAGTCCCTGACTGTTGCATCATGAGTTCGGCAGGTTCACCGCCGGACAGGGCTTCTGGTTAACAGAGTCCTGTGTACAAAAAAGAAGAAAAAAAAGAGGGGCACATTTGCGAGCCCCTGGTGTGGTCGAGCCGCACTCTGGGTCCGTTGTGATCGTGCCCCCTCCCCTGTGCCCATGGTATCTCCAAAGCGTAATGATGTACGCGGAGTGTTATTCTTGCGATCATACGCGGGCGAGGGTTGGGGCCGCATTGCTATGCGTGCTCTGATCGTGCGAGGTGGTCTTGGTTGGCATTGCTCCGGGCGCGCTTTGCTGTATTCGGCCGTTTAACGGCCGGAATCGAGAATTGCCTTAGAAGGCTGCTTTGTACTTCTGCCGCGAGAGCCGCTCTATGTTCCTCCGTTCGGAGGGAGCGTTCCGTATTTCCATTGACCGTGATGACTCCACGAGGGCCTGGCATCTTGAGCTTTAGGTATGCATAGTGCGGCACCGCATTGAATTTGGCAAACGCGGTTCGCCCGAGCAGAGCGTGATAGCCGCTGCGAAACGGGACTATGTCGAAGATTAACTCTTCGCTCCGGAAATTATCCGGGGATCCGAAGACCACTTCCAGTGTGACTGAGCCTGTGCAGTTGGCTTCCACTCCTGGTATGACACCTTTAAAGGTTGTCTTTGTAGGTTTAATCCTTGATGGGTCTATGCCCATTTTGCACACTGTATCCTGATAAAGCAGGTTCAGGCTACTGCCGCCGTCCATCAGGACTCTTGTGAGGTGGAACCCATCGACGATTGGGTCTAAGACCAATGCGGCGAATCCGCCATGGCGTATGCTGCTCAGATGGTCTCTTCGATCGAAAGTGATCGGACAAGAGGACCATGGGTTGAACTTTGGGGCGACTGGCTCCATTGCATAGACGTCCCTTAGTGCGCGTTTCCTCTCCCTCTTGGGTATGTGGGTCGCGTATATCATATTCACCGTCCGCACTTATGGGGGAAAACCCTTCTGTCCTCTGTTGTTCGGCGGCCGGGTCTCTTCCTCGTCGTCTCTATTTAGACCCTTGTCATTGTTTTCGGCAATTAACTTGCCGGCCTGCTTGAACACCCAGCAATCTCTATTGGTGTGGTTAGCTGGCTTTTCAGAGGTGCCATGTATCTGGCATGAGCGGTCGAGTATTCGGTCCAGGTTGGACGGACCCGGAATGGTTCTTTTAAATGGCTTCTTCCGTTGACCGGGTTTAGAGCCTCGGAATCCGGCATTGACCGCCGTATCCTCCTTATCATCGCCGTTAATTCGGCGCTTGTTTTTGTTTCGACGTGACCTGCCGTTGTTGTCCTTAGTATCCGGACTGCCAGAATTTTTACGGAGATTGTTGCTTCGGGCTAGCCAGCTGTCCTCTCCCGCACAAAAGCGGGTCATTAGCGATGTGAGGGCTTCCATGGATTTCGGCTTTTCCTGCCCCAGGTGCCAGGCTAGCCATTCGTCCTGGATGTTATGTTTGAAGGCTGCAAGGGCCTCTGCGTCCGGACAATCGAAGATTTGATTTTTCTTCGTCAAGAACCGTGTCCAGAATTGTCTGGCCAATTCGTCTGGCTGCTCAATGATGTGGCTTAGATCATCGGCGTCTGGTGGTCGCACATATGTGCCTTGGAAGTTATCAAGGAATGCGGCCTCCAGGTCTTCCCAACACCCAATTGATTCTACGGGCAAGCTGTTAAGCCAATACCGAGCTGGTCCTTTAAGCTTGAGTGGGAGGTACTTTATGGCGTGGAGATCGTCGCCGCGGGCCATATGGATGTGGAGAAGATAGTCTTCGATCCACACCGCGGGGTCTGTTGTGCCATCGTAGGATTCGATGTTTACGGGTTTAAACCCTTCGGGGATCTGATGATCCATTACTTCGTCAGTGAAGCATAATGGGTGTGCGGCACCCTTGTACTGAGCGATATCGCGACGCAGCTCGAGAGAGCGCTGTCTGCTGTGTTCGGCCCGACCAGGGTTATTGTATCCGGCACGACGGTATTTGTCGTGGGTCGTAGGGCGCCCACGTGATCCATAGATGGATCTGGATTGCCTTGCTTTGTCCTCCAATATGTCTCGCAAGTCCGGCGAGTTCCCTCTTGGCTTCGTACTTTTGGAACGATGCCGGGGTATGGTCTTGGCTGGGGGCCTGGATGCCTCTCTGTCATGACCACGGGGTGGTCGGTCAGCCATATCGTGCGCTGGGGATGGAAGTACGTATGCTTCCTCCTCTAATTGGGGGAGCAGCTTGCGTTTTGGGTAACTTTTGGAGGGACGTTCGAGTTTATACTCTTCGGCCGCGAGGACCTCGGTCCATCGATCGGCCAGCAGGTCCTGATCAGCTTGAAGCTGCTGCTGCTTTTTCTTTAGGCTGTTTGCTGTGGCGATAAGCCTGCGCTTGAAGCGCTCTTGTTCGACGGGATCCTCGGGTACGACGAATTCGTCATCGTTGAGGCTTGCTTCGTCTTCGGAGGGAGGCATATAATTATGATCCTCAACCTCTTCATCTGCCGCCCCCTCATGAGGGCTTGCTTCTGCATCCTCCTGCGCTGAGTCTTGCTGGAGGGGATTGTCTTTGGCACTCTCTGGAGTATTATTATCTCCTGTGCCGGAATCTCCATTCTTGCTATGGCGAGATTTAGAGCGGCGCCACTGACGCCGGCGCTTGGGCTGTTTCTTTAAGGGATCTGCCTCCGCTATTTCTCCGCCGTCCCCATCTTTTGGGGTATCCACCATGTATACGTCATATGACGAGGTGGCCTTCCAGTGCCCTATGGGCGCTGGTTCCTGTTCGTCTCCGGCATCGTCGTCCATAGCGTCGATGTCTTCGGAGTCGTAGTCTAGCATGTTGGTTAGATCGTCGACAGTGGCTACAAAGTGGGTGGTGGGTGGGCTCTGAATTTCTTCGTCGTCCGTATCCCAACCATCGTGGCCATAATCCGGCCAGGACTCTCCTGATAACGAGAGATGCTTTAGTGAATTCAAGATATCGCTGAAAGGCGAGCATTGGAAGATGTCCGCGGCGGTGAATTCCATAACCGGCGCCCAATCCGGATCGATTGGTAGGGGCGCGGGAGGTTCGGAGTCCGGCGAGGAGTCCGGCGCCTCGGAATCACGAGTTTCGCAGGGGACAATATTAGTGTTCGGCTCCATCGCCGTGGATGTTGGAGCCCCCAGGGCGGCGTCTATCCACCGACCCTCGATCTGGGCGATCGGCTCCGGGCTAATGGCCAAAGCGGATCCGTGTGCGGCCACCAAGGGACTGTTCGGCGGCAGAGCTAGGTCATGCCCATCGTCACAGTGCGGCGCGCTTGGCTGTGGCTCGAGTCCGTCGAGGATCAAGTCTCCGCGGACATCGGCCGTGAAGTTTAAGCTTCCAAATCTGACCTGACGGCCAGGGGCGTAGCTTTCGATCTGCTCCAGATGGCCAAGCGAATTGGCCCGCAGGGCAAAGCCGCCGAATACGAAGATCTGTCCAGGGAGAAAAGTCTCACCCTGGACAGCGTTGCAGGTTGAAGATGCCATCAAGCCTATCGGTGACGACACAGAGGAACTCTCAATGAAAGCACCAATGTCGGTGTCAAAACCGGCGGATCTCGGGTAGGGGGTCCCGAACTGTGCGTCTAGGCGGATGGTAACAGGAGACGAGGGACACGATGTTTTTACCCAGGTTCGGGCCCTCTCGATGGAGGCAAAACCCTACGTCCTGCTTGATTAATATTGATGATATGGGTAGTACAAGAGTAGATCTACCACGAGATCAAGGAGGCTAAACCCTAGAAGCTAGCCTATGGTATGATTGTTGTAATGTATGTTGTCCTACGGACTAAAGCCCTCCGGTTTATATAGACACCGGAGAGGGCTAGGGTTACACAGAGTCGGTTACAATGGTAGGAGATCTACATATCCGTATCGCCAAGCTTGCCTTCCACGCCAAGGAAAGTACCATCCGGACATGAGCCGGAGTCTTCAATCTTGTATCTTCGTAGTCTTGGAGTCCGGCGGACAATGATAGTCCGGCTGTCCGGACACCCCCTAATCCAGGACTCCCTCAAGGGGCTTAGGGCATTGTTCTGGCCGTTATCATAAAGACCGAATACCTCAGGGAGTGTTCGGCGTCTCGAGTTAGGCCTTATATGCATCAGCTCCGAATCATGTCTTTGGTCAAATGTTGGGTTTGCCCGGCTCCTGTATTTTGGTGCCTTACGTTCCGTATCATCGGCTAACGTGGCACCAGGAGAACTACTGCGATTGTGCCCTGGTTCGGCCAGGTGAGCACCTCAGTAGAGAAAGCCGAAAACTGACTGTCATGATATAGCGAGAGACTGGTCAACCACTCAATCGACTACCGGAATGTCTAGAATTCCTCCGCTTTGACGAAGGACCGTTTCCCGGTCAGGCACATACGCGCCCCGAATTCGGAAGAGCGCGGTGCCCCTAGGGGCTATATCGTAGCCCCACCTTTCGAACTCCTATGGCTAAGTGAAAGTGATAAAGCATTATAGTCCGGTTGCCTAGTTTGCTGCGCTACCACCTCCTTCACAGCACCAAGACGTTGGATTAAGTGTGAAAATGCGACCTTTTTGCAAACACCCCCGCACCTTGTGCCTGGGGGCTGAAGCCGAAGACTGCCATCTTTCAGGTTATATACACATATACATTAACGGCCGCACAGGAAATATTTCAATACTTGAACGCACAAGTATAAAAAGCCGTTACATTATAAATGTGGTTTCACAAACCATAAATATCATTCGAACATAACATTTTTCGAGCACTGCGACTCTATTACACGAGCGCCCTGAAGGACTTCCCCAAAATAGTGCTCGGTGCTTAACCGGCTCTCGTCCGAACCCCGGGTTGCAACATCGCTGGCATCCATCTCCGTCCAGTATGTCTTCACACGGGCGAGAGCCATCCGTGCACCCTCTATGCATACCAACCGCTTCATCGCCATGCAGCACTGCCCTAAGGAATTGCTGTAATAAGCCAAAATAACTCTTCGGCTTGGGCCTATCCGGCTACAGATGAGCCACTACATCCGTCATGGCAAATCCGAACAATCTATTCAGCTCAGCCCACTTAGCCAACCGATCGGTCAACGGAAGTGAACGCTCCGGACTGTGGAATTGAGACCAAAAAAGCTCTTCCATCTCGTGATCCTTTTGGCTTCGGAAGTGCACAACCGCATCCGCCGCACTCGCCGCCAAATCCAGATAAGGATCCTCCGCACCCCACAGCTGGCCAAGCTGAGCATACTTCTGATCTGTGAACTTCCTGCGCAGCAGAAAGGGCTTTCCAACCGCAATGTCTCTGGCGTGACGCAGCTCCTCCTTTATAGCCCTCATTGCAAAACGGGCATCCTTGGCTTCGGCGGTGGCCTTCTTCAGGTCTTCTTGCTCCGCTCGGCGTTCTTTTTCAAGAACCTCATAGCGGTCGGTAACTTCCTTCAGCTTCACGGCCATTCCAGCAATCTCCTCCCTGCTTCGGCAGTGAGCAGCTTTTTCGGCTTTTAGCTCTTCGGCTGCCTTCGAGGCAGCCGCATCACTCCTTTTGGCCTGCTCCTTGGCCCGAGCAAGCTCTGCCCGAAGGTCCTCCACAGCAGCGGCACCATCTGCATTAAGCATACATGTTGTAAGGAGTGGGCATCAGCTCCCTTACTAGGTGACCATGGAGAAACAACCTACCTTGTGACTCGTCAAGTCGTTTATTGACCAGCGCGATGTCTGCATCCGCAGCGTCGAGTTGCCGCTTTAGCTCGGCAACTCTATCAGCCCGGCTGGCCACCGGACAATCCGCCACCTGCATAGGAAAGGCGGGAATTAATAACTGAGATTATGATCCTCGGCACGCTGTCGCTTTCGACAACATACCGAGTCTCAGGGGCTACTATCTATACAGGGCGCACTCTATGTGTAAAACTGTCAAAGGGTATGTCATTTTTACGTACCTCAAACCCCGCCAGTAAACTTCTGACGGCATCATGCAACCCACCCTCAGCGGATGAAATTCTTTCAATCACTGTACTCATCAATGTACGGTGATCTTCTGAGATAGACGCCCTCTCGAGCAGATCCTTCAGCTCCCCCGGCTGTACACCAGTTGGTGCCGAACTCTCTGGCCCTGCCGGACTCGGGGATACCCTCCGTGACGACACCTCAGGGTCGTCCGCCCCACCTGACGGTGCGGCAGATGGAGGCGTCTCGCTCTCCATCATCTCCGGACGAAGGTCCCCCGAAGACGAGCTCAGCTGAGAAGGACGGAGATCCGAACTACAAGGTAAAAACTTCGGTTATCCTCAGAAGCAAAAATAGGGATGTCCCTTATTACAAAACTCCCCTTTTTCTACTTACGGCTTGCTGGAGGGCTGATTCCCTAGGGGAGATAGTGCGGCCGGGGCTTCCCCCGGCGCAGGACCCTCCGGTGAAGATTTCTTCCCCCGCTTTGAGGCCTTAGCCTCCGGATCTTCAGAAGCGGTCCTCTTCTCCCCCTAGAAGGAGGGATTCTCGATCCCCCTTTCTTGAAAGCCTCCTTAGTAGAGGCGGTAGTCTCTCTATTTTCCCCTTCGCCCTCCTCTGGAGGCGCAACCTCCAACATCTTGATCAACACGGGATCCGGCGCGGTCTCCGCGAGGGGGGCCGGACACCGTATCAGTTTTGCTTGCGCTATCCACTCTTGTTCAAAGGGCGATTGGTTAAGAGGCAAATCCAAGATATGCAAACAAACGGTATGTCCGGACACAGGGCTACTTACTTGAGTATCCGGGCGATTGCAGCTTAAACCGGCGTCCTCGGTCAATTCCGGACACACCTCTTGTGATCCGAAGAACAATTTGTACATCTCCACGGGTGTCGTACCCATGAAGTGTTGGAGAGCTCGTGGTCCCTCCGGATTGAATTCCCACAGGCGGAGGGGGCGACGTTTGCAGGGCAGAAGACGTCGAATCAGCATAACCTGCATCACTACGACCAGATTGATCTCCCACTCTTGGAGGTCTCGAATCCGGCCCTGCAATAGGGGTACGTCCTTGGATGGTCCCCAGTCCAGCCCTTTGTTGACCCATGACGTCAGCCGTTGTGGAGGACCAGAGCGTAAGATGGGCAGTGGCCTTTGCCTGCTGCCCCTGGGAGCGGTGATATAGAACCACTCCTGTTTCCACCAACCGAGCTCCTCCTGAAAAGAGCCCTCGGGCCATGGAGCATCAGCCCTCCTACTTATAATCGCCCCGCCGCACTCTGCCTGACGCCCCTCAATCATCTTCGGCTCCACGTTGAAGGTTTTGAGCCACAAACAGAAGTGAGGGGTGGTACGGAGGAAGGCTTCGCAGACGACAATGAATGATGAGATATGGAGGATGGACTCCGGAGCCAAGTCATGGAATTCCAGCCCATAGTAAAACATGAGCCCTCTCACAAAAGGATCCATCAGGAAGCCTAAACCCCGACGGAGGTGAGACACGAACACGACGCTCTCGCCTAGCTCGGGAGTAGGAATGACTTGCCGTTGGGCAGGCAACCTATGCGAAATCTCGTAGGTTAAGTACCTGGCTTCTCTCAGCTTTAGCACGTCCTCTTCCGTGACCGAGGAGGGCATCCACCGGCCCTGTAGGTCAGAGCCGGACATTGTCAAAGGTCCGAAGCACTCGGATCTGGAGCCCTGAGTGCTGGAACTTGGGGCGAGGGGCAGATTCGATGGAGGATTGAAGAAAAGAAACGAGCCTTGGTCTCATTATAAAGAGGGAGAATACCAAGAGCCGTCCCCGTGACCATTTGGAACTTGCCTTCGATGGAGGGGGCATGGCAACGGGCGCGGTTGGGTTACCCACGTTCGTATTGATGGGAATCCCGGAATAAGGGGAACACGATCTCTGCTTCGACAAGACGTGCCAAGGAAACCGCTTCGCAAAACGCGCTGAGGTGGTATAATAAAAACGATTCAAGTGAAGCCTTGGTAGTGGTGTGACGTCATGCCACAAAATATGTCAGCAGATTGAACTTGTGTAAATATTATTCTCTCTACGATGGTATGTAGAATTTATTTTACAGAGCTGGACACTATCCTGGTGTTCACAATCTTCTAAGAATTATTCGGAGGAGAAACCCGCCTTGCAATGCCGAAGACAATATGCGCGCCGGACTCGTCATCATTGAAGCCTGGTTCAGGGGCTACTGAGGGAGTCCTGGACTAGGGGGTGTCCGGATAGCCGGACTATCATCATCGGCCGGACTCCAAGACTATGAAGATACAAGATTGAAGACTTCGTCCCGTGTCCCGATGGGACTTTCCTTGGCGTGGAAGGCAAGCGTGGCAATACGGATATGTAGATCTCCTACCATTGTAACCAACTCTGTGTAACCCTAGCCCTCTCCGGTGTCTATATAAACCGGAGGGTTTTAGTCCGTAGGACAACAATAACAACAACAATCATACCATAGGCTAGCTTCTAGGGTTTAGCCTCCTTGATCTCGTGGTAGATCCACTCTTGTACTACCCATATCATCAATATCAATCAAGCAGGAGTAGGGTTTTACCTCCATCGAGAGGGCCCGAACCTGGGTAAAAACATCGTGTCCCTTGTCTCCTGTTACCATCCTCTTAGACGCACAGTTTGGGACCCCCTACCCAAGATCCGCCAGTTTTGACACCGACAGTTAGGTTTACCTTAATACTTCTTTTGTAGTTGCAGACGCTTGCAATAGGGGTTAATCATAAGTGGGATGCTTGTCCAAGTTAGGGAAGTACCCAAGTACCGGTCCACCCACATATCAAATTATCAAAGTACCGAACGCGAATCATATGAACGTGATGAAAACTAGCTTGACGATAATTCGCATGTGTCCTCGGGAGCTCCTTTCTCATTATTAGAAATTGTCCAGGCTTATCCTTTGCTACAAAGGATTGGGCCACCTTGCTGCACTTTATTTACTTTATTTACTTGTTACTCGTTACCATTTATCTTATCACAAAACTATCTATCACCTACAATTTCAGTGCTTGCAGAGAAAATCTTACTGAAAACCGCTTATCATTTCCTTCTGCTCCTCGTTGGATTCGACACTCTTACTTATCAAAAGGACTACGATTGATCCCCTACACTTGTGGGTCATCAAGACTCTTTTCTGGCGCCGTTGCCGGGGAGTGTAGCGCTTTTGGTGAGTGGAACTTGGTAAGGAAACATTTATATAGTGTGCTGAATTTTTCTGTTACTTGTCACTATGGAAACTAATCCTTTGAGGGGCTTGTTTGGGGTATCTTCACCCCAACCAGAAGAGCAAGGAGTTGCTCCTCAACCTACTAAACTTTATGAAAATATTTACTTTGAGATTCCTTCGGGTATGATAGAGAAACTGCTAGCTAATCCATTTGCAGGAGATGGAACATTGCATCCCGATTTACACCTTATCTTTCTAGATGAAGTTTGTGGATTATTCAAGATTGCAGGTATTCCCAATGATGTTGTAAAAAGGAAGGTCTTCCCTTTATCTTTGAAGGGAGATGCATTGACATGGTATAGGCTATGTGATGATACGATATCTTGGAATTATAAGCGATTGAAGTTGGAATTTCACCAGAAGTTCTATCCTATGCATCTTGTTCATCGTGATCGTAATTACATATATAATTTCTGGCCTCGCGAAGGAGAAAGCATCGCTCAATCTTGGGGGAGGCTTAAGTCAATGTTATATTCGTGCCCCAATCATGAGCACTCTCGGGAAATGATTATTCAAAACTTTTATGCTCGGCTTTCTCTTGATAATCGCAACCTGCTCGATACTTCCTGTGCTGGTTCTTATATGCTAAAGACTATTGATTTCAATTGGGACTTATTGGAAAGAATTAAACGCAACTCTGAAGATTGGGGTTCCGACGATGGTAAGGAGTCAGGTATGACACGTAAGTTCGATTGTGTTAAATCTTTTATGGATACCGATGCTTTTCGTGGATTTAGTGCGAAGTATGGACTTGACTCTGAAATAGTAGCTTCTTTCTGTGAATCTTTTGCTACTCACGTTGATCTCCCTAAAGAGAAGTGGTTTCAATATAATCCTCCTGTTGAAGTGAAAGTAGTTGCACCTATTACAGTCGAAGAAAAGACTATTACCTATAGTGATCCTATTGTTCCTACTACTTATGTTGAGAAACCTCCTTTTCCTGATAGGATAAAGGATCATGCTAAAGCCTCGACTATTGTTCGTAAGAGTAATACTAGGACTTATACACCTCCTGAGCAAATCAATGTTGAACCTAGTATTGCTATGGTTAAAGATCTCTTGGATGATGATTTAGATGGGCATGTTATTTATTTCTGTGGTGAGACTGCTAATATTGCTAGACCAGATACTAAGACACGTAGACCTGTTGTAGGCATGCCTGTTATTTCTGTTAAAATAGGAGATCATTGTTATCATGGCTTATGTGATATGGGTGCTAGTGCTAGTGCAATACCTTATACCTTATATCAAGAAATTATGCATGACATTGCACTCATTGAATTAGAAGACATTTATGTTACTATTAAGCTCGCTAATAGGGATTCCATTAAACCCTTTTGGATTGTTAGAGATGTTGAAGTTTTGTGTGGGAAGGTTAAATACCCTACTGATTTTCTTGTTCTTGGTTCCCCACAAGATGATTTTTGTCCCATTACTTTTGGTAGACCCTTCTTGAATACAACTAGTGCTAAGATTAATTGTGAAAAGAATATTGTCGCTGTTGGCATAGATGGTATGTCTCATGAGTTTAATTTCGCTAAGTTTAGTAGACAACCTCGTGATAGGGAACCACCTAGTAAGGATGAGATTATTGGTCTTGCTTCCATTGTTGTTCCTCCAACTGATCCGTTAGAAAAATATTTGCTAGACCATGAAAACGATATGTTTATGAAGGAAAGGGAGGAAATAGATGAAGTGTTCCTTAAACAGGAACCTATGCTGAAACATAACCTTCCTGTTCAAATTCTTGGGGATCCCCCTCCACCCAAGGGTGATCCCGTGTATGAACTCAAACCATTACCTAATAATCTTAAGTATGCTTATCTTGATGAAAAGAAAATATATGTTGTTATTATTAGTGCTAACCTTTCAGAGCAAGAAGAAGAAAGATTATTGAAAACTCTGAAGAAGCACCGAGCTGCTATTGGATATACTCTGGATGATCTTAAGGGCGTTAGTCCCATGTTATGCCAACACAAAATTACATAGGAGGACGATGCGAAACCAGTTAGAGATCCTCAACGACGACTAAATCCAAAGATGAAAGAAGTGGTAAGAAAGGAGATACTAAAGCTCCTTGAGGCAGGTATTATTTATCCCGTTGCTGATAGTGAATGGGTAAGCCCTGTCCATTGTGTTCCTAAAAAGGGAGGTATTACCGTTGTTCCTAATGATAAAGATGAATTGATCCCGCAAAGAATTATTATAGGTTATAGGATGGTAATTGATTTCCGTAAGTTAACTAAGGATACTAAGAAAGATCATTACCCTTCACCTTTTAATGATCAAAATCTAGAAAGACTATCCAAACACACACATTTCTGCTTTCTAGATGGTTATTCTGGCTTCTCTCAAATACCTGTGTCAGCGAAGGATCAATCTAAAACTACTTTTACTTGCCCTTTTGGTACTTTTGCTTATAGATGTATGCCTTTTGGTTTATGTAATGCACCTGCTACCTTTCAAAGATGCATGATGGCTATATTCTCTGATTTTTGTGAAAAGATTTGTGGGGTATTCATGGATGACTTTTCCGTTTATGGATCCTCTTTTGATGATTGTTTGAGCAACCTTGATCGAGTTTTGCAGAGATGCGAAGACACTAGTCTCGTCCTGAATTGGGAAAAGTATCACTTTATGGTTAATGAAGGCATTGTCTTGGGGCATAAGATCTTCGAGAGAGGTATTGAAGTTGATAAAGCCAAGGTTGATGCTATTGAAAAGATGCCATGTCCCAAGGACATAAAAGGTATAAGAAGTTTCCTTGGTCATGCCGGTTTTTATAGGAGGTTCATTAAGGACTGCTCTACAATCTCTAGGCCTCTGACTAATTTATTGCAAAAAGATATTCCTTTTGTCTTTGATGAAGATTGTGTAGAAGCATTTGAAATACTTAAGAAAGCTTTGATCACTTCACCTATTGTTCAGCCACCTGATTGGAATTTACCTTTTGAAATTATGTGCGATGCTAGTGATTATGTTGTAGGTGCTATTCTAGGGCAAAGACTCGATCAAAAATTGAATGTTATCCAGTATGCTAGTAAGACTCTTGATACTGCCCAGAGAAATTATGCTACTACTGAAAAAGAGTTCTTAGCGGTTATGTTTGCATGTGATAAGTTTAGACCTTATATTGTTGATTCCAAAGTTACTATTCACACTGATCATGCTGCTATTAAATATCTTATGGAAAAGAAAGATGCTAAGCCTAGACTCATTAGATGGGTTCTCTTGCTCCAAGAATTTGACTTGCATATTATTGATAGAAAGGGAGCTGAGAACCCCGTTGCAGACAACTTGTCTAGGTTAGAGAATGTTCTTGATGACCCACTGCCTATTGATGATAGCTTTCCTGATGAACAATTAGCGGTCGTTAATTCTTCTCGTACTGCTCCTTGGTATGCTGATTATGCTAATTACATTGTTGCTAAATTTATACCGCATAGTTTCACATACCAGCAAAAGAAAAAGTTCTTTTATGATTTAAGACATTACTAATGGGATGATCCACACCTTTATAAAGAAGGATTAGATGATGTTATTAGACGTTGTGTACCTGAGCATGAACAGGAACAGATCCTAAGCAAGTGTCACTCTGAATCCTATGGAGGACACCACGCTGGAGACAGAACTGCACACAAGGTACTACAATCTGGTTTTTATTGGCCTACCCTCTTCAAAGATGCTCGTAAGTTTGTCTTATCTTGTGATGAATGTCAAAGAATAGGTAACATTAGTAGACGTCAAGAAATGCCTATGAATTAGTCTCTTGTTATTGAACCGTTTGATGTTTGGGGCTTTGATTATATGGGACCTTTTCCTGCCTCTAATGGTTATACACATGTTTTAGTTGCTTTTGATTACGTTACCAAGTGGGTAGAAGCTATTCCAACTAGTAGTGCTGATCATAACACCTCTATTAAAATGCCTAAAGAAATTATTTTTCCTAGGTTTGGAGTCCCTAGATATCTTATGACTGATGGTGGTTCATATTTTATTCATGGTTCTTTCCGTAAGATGCTTGCTAAGTATGATGTCAATCATAGAATCGCATCTCCTTCTCATTCGCAGTCTAGTGGTCAAGTAGAGTTGAGCAATAGAGAGCTCAAATTAATTTTGCAAAAGACTGTTAATAGATCTAGAAAGAATTGGTCCAAAAAACTTGATGATGCATTATGGGCCTATAGAACTGCATACAAAAATCCTATGGGTATGTCTCCATATAAGATGGTTTACGGAAAAGCATGTCCTTTACCTCTTGAACTTGAACGTAAGGCATATTGGGATATTAAAGAGCTCAACTATGACTTCAAACTTGCCGGTGAGAATAGGTTGTTTGATATTAGCCCGCTTGATGAATGGAGAACCCAATACTATGAGAATGCCAAGCTATTCAAAGAAAAAGTCAAACGCTGGCATGATAAGAGGATACAAAAGTGTGAGTTTAACGTAGGAGATTATGTGTGATTATTCAACTCTTGTTTAAGATTTTTTGCAGGAAAACTTCTCCCAAAATGGGAAGGTCCTTACGTTATCGAGGAGGTCTATCGTTCTGGTGCTGTAAAAATCAACAACTTCGAAGGCACAAATCCGAGGGTGGTAAACGGTCAAAGAATTAAACAGTATATTTCAGGTAATCCTATCAATGTTGAAACTAATATTATTGAAACCGTAACCCCTGAAGAATACATAAGGGACACTTTCCAGAACGTTCCAGACTCCGAAAAGGAATAGGTATGTGGTACGGTAAGTAAACTGACTCCAAAACAACTCCAATGGCAATTTTTATCAGTTTTGGAATATTTAAAAATTTTAGGAAGAAAGAAGTAGTCCGAAAGGGACACGAGGCCCCCACGAGAGTGGAGGGCGCGCCCCCCTGCTGGGCGCGCCCCCTGTCTCGTGGGCACCTCGTGTGCCTCCCGGACTCCGTTTTCTTGCACGTTACATATTTTGGTCGGTAAAAATTCATTATATATACTCCCAAATGTTTTGACCACCGTATCACGCAAATATCCTCTGTTTTCGTTTCGAGCTGTCGTCCCAAGATTCGGAGGGAGAGAGCTACATGGTTGATTATATCACAAACCCAAAAGCATATGGGGATGTGGAACATTATGGCTGGACCACGGAGGAAGAAGAAGACTATGATCCAAAGGGGAAGGAGGAGACAAGCTCCGATGAAGAGGACGATCCACTACCTCAACCTAGCGATATGCATGTGGAGTTCAAGAAGTCAAGCCTCCCTAAGGTCTAATCTATCCCACCGCTTTTTTTGCGGGACAGCAAGGCAGCATTATGCAAAAACATAATGAAACTTGAGATCGAGAATAAGGATCTGAGGGAGGAAAAATTTAGCCTCAGACGCAAGCTGGAGAAGAAAAATGCAATGACTCCACCATCATCACCTCCGAGGACATAATCACATGGGTATGGGCACTCCCCTTGGCAACTGCCAAGCATGGGGGAGGTGCCCCGGTATTGTATCACCATCACACTCTTATCTTTACCGCTTTATTTAGTTCGATCCTTTTAGTAGTATCTTGATCTAGTAGATTGAAGTTTTGATATCAAGTAGTTTGAATTTTGCTTTGTGATCTCTTTTTGTAGTCGAGTCCATGAGCTATTTATAATAAAGATTAGTGTTGAGTCAAGGGCTTTTCTATGTTGATATGATCTTGAGAAAGTAGAAAGAATAAAAGAGTTCATATTGATCTTATGGATAGTGATAACTTCACACATAGAAAGTATGAGGCATAAAAATTGTTGAGAGTTGATGAACGTAGTTTTGGTCATCCTTGCAATTAATAGGAAGTGGTAAGGAAAGAGGGGTTCACATATAAATATATTATCTTGGACACCTTTTATAATTGGGAGCACTCATTAAGTATGACATGCTAAAAGAGTTGACGTTGGACAAGGTAGACAACGTAATAGTTTATGTTTTCCAACATCTCAGTTAAAGTATATTGTCATTGACCTTCCAAACATGTTGAGCTTGCCTTTCCCCCTCATGCTAGCCAAATTCCTTGCACCAAGTAGAGATACTACTTGTGCTTTCAAATACCCTTAAACCCAGTTTTGCCATGAGAGTCCACCATACCTACCTATGGATTGAGTAAGATCCTTCAAGTAAGTTGTCATGTTGCAAGCAATAAAATTTGCTATCTAAATATGTATGACATATTAGTGCAGAGAAAATAAGCTTTGTACGAACTTGTTGTGGAAATAATAAAAGCGACGGACTGCATAATAAAGGTCCACATACAAGGGGCAATATAAAGTGGCGTTCTTTTGCATTAAGATTTTGTGCATCAACCCTAAACGTACATGACAACCTCTGCTTCCCTCTGCGAAGGGCCTATATTTTACTTTATGTTTTTACTTTATGCTTGAGTCAAGGTGATCCTCACCTTTCCCTTTTTCATTTTATCCTTTGGCAAGCTCCTCGTGTTTGAAAGATCATGATATATATATCCAATTGGATGTAAGTTAGCATGGGCTATTATTGTTGATGTCACCTAAAGGTGAATACTTTGGGAGGCAACACAATAAGCCCCTATCTTTCTCAGTGTCCGGCTGAAACTCCATAACCACAAGTATTGCGTGAGTGTTAGCAATTATAGAAGACTACAAGATAGTTGAGTATCTGAACTCGCTGAAATGCTCTATTGTTGACTCTTTCTGATGTTACGATAAATTGCAATTGCTTTAATGACTGAGATTATAGTTTGTTCGTTCCCAATGAAGTTTTTGAACCATACTTGACATTGTGAACTGATTGTTACTTGAGCATAAGAAATCATATGACAAAATCTATATTTGTTGCTGTTATAAGAATGATCATGATGCCCTCATGTCCGTATTTTATTTTTATCGACACCTCTATCTCTAAACATGTGGACATATTTCTCGATTTCAGCTTCCGCTTGAGGACAAGCGAGATCTAAGCTTGGGGGAGTTGATACGTCCATTTTGCATCATGCTTTTATATCAATATTTATTGCATTATGGGTTGTTATTACACATTATATCTCAATACTTGTGGCTATTCTCTCTTATTTTGCAAGGTTTACCATGAAGAGGGGGAATGCCGGTAGCTGGAATTCTGGCTGGAAAGGGAGCAAACATTGGAAACCTATTCTGCACAGCTCCAAAAGTTCTGAAACTCCACGAAACAACTTTTTGGAATTAATAAGAATTTTTGAGCGAAAGAAATACACCAGGGGGCCCACACCCTGTCCAGGAGACAGGAGGCCCCCCCCCAGACCTAGAGGGCGCACCCCCTATCTCCTGGGCCCCCTGGTGGGCCTCCGGTGTCCATCTTCTACTATATCATCGCTTTTACCCTGGAAAAAATCATGGGCAAGCTTACGGGACGAAACTCTGCCGCCACGAGGCGGAACCTTAGCGGAATCAATCTAGGGCTCCGACGGAGCTGTTCTGCCAGGGACACTTCCCTCCGAGAGGGGGAAATCATCACCAACATCATCAACAACGATCCTCTCATCGGGAGGGGTTCAATCTCCATCAACATCTTCACCAGCACCATCTCCTCTCAAAACCCTAGTTCATCTCTTGTATCCAATCTTGTATCAAAACCACAAATTGGTACCTGTGGGTTGCTAGTAGTGTTGATTACTCCTTGTAGTTGATGCTAATTGGTTTACTTGGTGGAAGATCATATGTTCAGATCCTTTATGCATATTATTACTCCTCTGATTATGAACATGAATATGCTTTGTGAGTAGTTACGTTTGTTCCTGAGGACATGGGTGAAGTCTTGCTATTAGTAGTCATGTGAATTTGGTATTCGTTCGATATTTTGATGAGATGTATGTTGTCTTTTCGTCTAGTGGTGTTATGTGAACGTCGACTACATGACACTTCACCATTATTTGGGCCAAGAGGAAGGCATGGGGAAGTAATAAGTAGATGATGGGTTGCTAGAGTGACAGAAGCTTAAACCCTAGTTTATGCGTTGCTTCGTTAGGGGCTGATATGGACCCATATGTTTAATGTTGTGGTCAAGTTTACCTTAATACTTCTTTTGTAGTTGCGGACGCTTGCAATAGGGGTTAATCATAAGTGGGATGCTTGTCCAAGTTAGGGCAGTACCCAAGTACCGGTCCACCCACATATCAAACTATCAAAGTATCGAACACGAATCATATGAACGTGATGAAAACTAGCTTGACGATAATTCCCATGTGTCCTTGGGAGCTCCTTTCTCATTATTAGAAATTGTCCAAGCTTATCCTTTGCTACATAAAGGATTGGGCCACCTTGCTGCACTTTATTTACCTTATTTACTTGTTACTCGTTACCATTTATCTTATCACAAAACTATCTATCACCTACAATTTCAGTGCTTGCAGAGAAAACCTTACTGAAAACCGCTTATCATTTCCTTCTGCTCCTCGTTGGGTTCGACACTCTTACTTATCGAAAAGACTACGATTGATCCAATACAATTGTGGGTCATCATAGACTTGCAAGATAGGATCAAGAACACACATATATTCATGAAAACATAATAGGTTCAAATCTGAAATCATGGCACTCGGGCCCTAGTGACAAGCATTAAGCATAGCAAAGTCATAGCAACATCAATCTCAGAACATAGTGGATACTAGGGATCAAACCCTAACAAAACTAACTTGATTACATGGTAAATCTCATCCAACCCATCACCGTCTAGCAAGCCTACGATGGAATTACTCACGCACGGCGGTGAGCATCATGAAATTGGTGACGGAGGAAGATTGATGATGACGACGGCGATGAATCCCCCTCTCTGGAGCCCCGAACGGACTCTAGATCAGCCCTCCCGAGAGAGATTAGGGCTTGGCGGCGGCTCCGTATCGTAAAACGCGATGAAACTTTCTCTCTGATTTTTTTTCTTCACGAGACGGAATATATGGAGTTGGAGTTGAGGTCGGTGGAGCCTCAGGGGGCCCACAAGACAGGGGGGCACGCCCAGGGGGGAGGGTGCACCCCTCACCCTCGTGGACAGGGTGTGGGCCCCCTGGTCTTGAAACTTTCGCCAGTATTTTTTATATTTTCCAAAAAGTGCCTCCATGTATTTTCAGGACATTCCAAGAACTTTTGTTTTCTACACATAAAACAACATCATGGCAATTCTGCTGAAAACAACGTTAGTCCGTGTTAGTTTCATTCAAATCATGCAAGTTAGAGTCCAAAACAAGGGCAAAAGTGTTTGGAAAAGTAGATACATTGGAGACGTATCAGCCATCAAACAGAGGATGTCATTGGGTTTTGTGTTGACTTCATTCCTGACCTTAAGAAGATAGGTCTCCCTCAACCGCAGTATGAGGGGAGACTCGGTGGAAAAGGCACGCTAGGAGGGGACTCAATAATATGTAGGGACGGGCATTCTTGGTCTCAAGCACACTACACGGTTCTACAGAATTCTACCTTGGTGACCCCGTATGTCGATGAACACAAGAACATTCTGCGCTCCAAACACCCGGACCAGTGTGACGACTGGATTACATGTGAACACATCAGGAGTTTCGGCAGTTGGTTCCAAACACGTCTCAGGTGTGACAACACTGTTTCTGATGACCTATACTCGTTGGCGAGGGAACCATCTTCGACTGTAATGACTTACAAAGGGTACGAGATAAATGGGAATACATTTTACACGATCGCCCAAGATCAAAAGACCAGCAACCAAAACAGTGGTGTCCGCTTTGATGCAGCAACCAATAAGGTAAAGGACATATATTATGGTTACATAGTGGACATACGGGAACTTGACTATGGATATGATATTAAGGTCCCTTTGTTTAAGTGCAAACGGGTCAATCTGTCAGGAGGCGTGGTACAGGCAGACCCATAGTATGGAATGTCAACAGTGGATCTGAACAATCTGGGGTACACAGACGAACCATTCATCCTAGCCAATGATGTGGAGCAGGTTTTCTATGTGAAGGACATGTCTACCAAACCGAGGAAAAGAAAAGATAAGGAAACGGATACATCATACGATGAACCAAAGCGCCACATAGTTCTTTCAGGAAAAAGAGACATCGTGGGATTGGAGGGCAAGACAGACATGTCTGAAGATTATGAAAAGTTTCATGAAATTCCTCCCTTCAAAGTCAAGGCTGACCCAAGCATCCTGTTAAATGATGAAGATTATCCATGGTTACGGCACAATAAACAAAGGACACAAGCGAAGAAAAAGTGAAGACTTTCTATCCACAACTATTACGATGAAGCCTTTGATCAAGAATATCACTGCAGTTACATGTGAACAAATGAACCCCTTTGTAACAGATGAGTTTTCGTCCGAAACCCTGATACTTCCAAAGAGATTGTTTGTTTTGTACACGAAGTGCATCCAATTTTTGTCGTAACCCTCTCAACTTTTTAGCACATGCTATGTGGGTGAAATGATGATACCATGCCAACTTTCAACCTTTTCAAGGTTCATTTATAGTGCTTTTCAATTTAAGGGTCATTTAGCTGAAAGAATGAACTAATAGCAAAAAGAATGAACTAAAAATAATCAATTAAACTATTATGTTATGATCAACTAAAACAAAACTATAATATCCTTCAATAGCAAAAAGAATCAACTAAAAAGCTTTTATAAAACTCCAATAGAAAAAAGAATCAACTAAAAAAACTTTTATAAACCTTTAGTATTATTGAAACTAAAATTATATAAAATTTATGCAACCAAAATTATCAAAGTATTTTCTGTTCAAAACATTAAAAGCAAAACGAATTTCCATAAAGAATTTTTTTGTTAGAAACTTTAACAGCAGAAGGAATTATCATAAAGAATTTTTTTTGTTAGAAACTAAAATAACAAAATCTGTTTTTGAATATAATGATAAAACACAATAACATTAAATACTAGGAAAAAGAATCACTCAAAAATCTATTTTTATTGTAAAGTTATTAAAAACTAGTGATCCGCACAAATTTAAAAAAAAATCAAATTTAAACTATTCAAATTGGAAAACAAATGGCACTAATAGAAAGTTTATAATTTTTATTACCTAAAAGAAAAAAGAATTACATGAAAAACTAGTAAGTATTTTGCTGTAAGTAGAAACAAAATAAAATAAATAAAGCAAAAGCCTTCCTAAGTTTGTCCTGAATTTCCAATGAAGTTTTGATTATATCGAGGGACGGAAAACAAAAAAAAAATTAAAAAGTGCCACCTACTGGGCCACCACGGCCTGAATACGACTAGAAGCCCAACCATGGGCCATGATTCAGGCCCGTAGCAGGTCAAGTAGGCCCACGGGCACATCATGACACAGATTAGGCCCGAAAGCCTGTAGTTGAGAGGAGCTCAAGAGGGTAGGCGAGGCGCTTACAAAACACTCTCGATCTCTCTCAACTAGCGAGGTGGGACTAAACTTTGACCGCGACGCAGGCAGCACAGGGCCTTTGGTCCCGGTTGGTGGAACCAACCGGGACTAAAGGGGTGCATTGGTACCGGTTCGTGGCACCAACCGGGACCAATGCCCCCCTTTAGTCCCGGTTGGTGCCACCAACTGGGACCAAAGGTCCCTGTTTCCCGCCCTTTGGACTGCCGAAAAGAGACCTTTGGTCCCGGTTGGTGGCACCAACCTAGACTAAAGCGGGGCATTGGTCCCAGTTGGTGCCATGAACCGGTACCAATGCCCTGGGTATATAAGAAAGCACTTAGCTATTTAACCGAAATCCATCACTTCTTCTCCCCGACGCCCTGCTCCTCCTCGTCGCCGTCGCCGCCCGACGCCCCTGCTCCACCTTGCTGTCACCGCCGCCACCGACACCGTCAGGCTGCTCAACATCGCCGCTGTCGTTGCTGACGCCCTCTGCCCCATCGACGTCGCCGCTCCCTGTGCCCCTGCCCGCCCCGACGCCGCACACCGTGCCCCGCTGTCCCCTGTGAGCAATAGCCTGCTCTCGGGCCCCTGTGCCCCTGCCCTACTCTGCTGGCACCGGTGCTGGCGCCGCCGCCCTTGCTTCATTTTTTGTTATATATACATGTATATGCTATTTTTAGATGTTTTTTAGATGAACTTTTTTAGATGCATATATATGAAAACTTGGTCTATTTTTTCTGTAGTATATATATGAAAACATGGTCAATTTTTTCTGTAGTAGATAATGATAATAATGATGATGATATATGAAAACTTGCTCAATTTTTTGTACTAGATGATAATGATGATGATATATGAAAACACTTTTAGATGTATATATATGATGATGATGATGTAATTTTGTTCGATGATATATGATGATGTAATTTTGTCGATATACCCCCTCTCCGATAACTTCGACATGAGGGGGGTCGATATACCCCCTCCCCGATAACATTTTTTTTCTATGTATATGTCGTCGTTGTCGATATACCCCCTCCCTGATAACTTCAACATGAGGAGAAGAAGAAGGAGAAGAAGAGGAGATGTAGAAGAGGAGAAAAAAATAAGAAGAGGAAGAAGAAGAAAAAAAAGAGGATAAGAAGAAGGAATAGAGGAAAAGAAGAAAAAATAGAAAAAAATTCTATTTTTTATTCTTCTCCTCTATTCCTTCTTCTTCTCCTCTTTTTTTCTTCTTTTTTTCTTCTATTTTTTCTTCTTCTTCTCCTCTATTTTTTCTTCTTATTCCTCTTCTTATTTTTTATCGTGAACGAGGGTGTCAGGAACTAGGGTGTCGGAAACTAGGGTAGAGGGTCGAGGGTCGTTGAGGGGTAGGGGGTTGTCAACGGGTCGAGGGTCGAGGGTCGTCGAGGGGTCGAGAGTCGAGGGTCATCGCGGGTAGAGGATCGTCGAGGGGTCGAGGGTACATCTAGGGTCGTCGAGGGGTCGAGGATCATCGGGACTCAAGGGGTCGAGGGTCGAGGGTCGTCGAGGGTCGAGGGTTAAGGGTCGTCGTGGGGTCGAGGGTCATCGAGGGTCGTGGGTTGTCGAGAGTCGAGGGTCAGGGGTCGAGGGGTCGAGGGTCTATGGTCGTCGAGGGTCGAGGTTCGTCGAGGGGTCGAGGGTCGTCGAGGCTCATCGAGAGTAGAGGGTCAAGGGGTCGAGGGTCTAGGGTCATTAAGGGGTCGAGGGTCTAGGGTCATCGAGGGGTCGAGGGGTCGAGGGTCGAGGATTGCCGAGGGTCGAGGGTCTCCGTTTAACAAGAATGCCCCCATTATGGATGTGCACACGTTGATCCATTTTTTCTGTTCTCATCCATGGCAACATCATTTGCTGGAAGTAACAGGCGTATGATGATATGAAACTCTTCAAAGTTGTTTTGAAAGGGAGTCCCAGATATGATGGATCACTTTTTGGTACGGATTTTAGCAAAGGCCTTCCAAATAGCGATATTCGGAAAGCTCTTTCTAAACTTCATACCAAAAAGCGAATTATCCTATCTGGGACTCCATTCCAAAACAATTTTGGAGATCTTTGTACTGTTATGCACTTGTTAATTTCGACAAATGATGAAGCAATGGTTTTCTTGAGATCAGGAAAAATATATTAACTCTTCTTTCTTCTTTTATATATTAAGCTTGTGCTGACTAGCTAACTGATGCATTAATTGTTTTGGTATGTACATACATTAACTCTTCTTTCTTCTTTTATAGCCCTCCGGATGGAGCAAAACTTCGGTAACGAGACAAAGCCCGAAGAAAAAGTTGCGCCCGGATGAAAGGTTCACGATCATAGAAATCGCGCGTGATGGCCAACCGATTAAACCCCTCCGGACCGAGGAAGCATTTTCTGCTTAGTGCGGGGTTCTTGTTAGGGACATGATCCCGATCAGCATCGAGCAATGGTATAAGCATAAGAAGGAAGACCTTCAAGTTTCTTTTGTCGAAGATAGACAGAAAGGTGATCTTCGGACCGCGCTGAAGGTAAATTTCACCCTACCGGAAGAGGAGGATGTGGAGAAGCCAATTATATAGCCATTGATCAAGGCTCATGCTCTCAAGAAGATGGCAGGTCTATTCAAGAGGTGGAGGAATGAGTTGAAATCAACGTATGTCGACAAAAACAAGACTCTAGAATTCACCGGCCGATTTAAGAAGATAAGAGATCACTGGCCCATATTTGTGGCCCACAAGACATCGGAGAAGAGTAAGAAGATGTCAGCGATTAACAAGATAAATGCTTCAAAGAAGGAGCATCACCATCGCACGGGGTCAGGTGGCTACATTGTGGGACAAGGCTGAGTAGAACTTGATTGCTAAAGGGGTCGAACCAGAGACATTGCACTGGCCAGACCGTTCAAGGACTTGGTTCTTCGAGGTTGGGGGAACTTTGGACCCTGAAATAAGGAAGTGATGTTGGACAGACGAGCAACTTGCAACACCCATCACGAAGCTTCAGAAAGCAATCAAGGACGCGTAGGAAGGGACGTTCGTTCCCGACAGAGAGAACAACGAGCTCACAAAGGCCCTCGGGAATCCTGAGCACCCTAGACGAACACGAGACACGCCAGGCTCTGTTGCGTGGAAGGTTGAGTTTCCCGACGCAGGTGGTTAAAAAACCCAAGAGAGGATGAGGAAAGTGGAGCAGAGCAAACTGCAGCAGCTTAAGGCAAGGGTACAAAAGCTAGAGGAACGACAAGATGTTGAGAACCAGCTACGAGATCCTACCCAAGCTACCCCAGAAGCTACCCCGCCATCTCAGCGAAGAAGCAGTGTGGCTTCCATCAAGCTCGTTCAGCAGCCTGACTTGACGGATCCTAGCTACCCCGTGGATTTTATCACGGATTCACACCAGTGCCACGTTATGATGCAATGGCTTCAGCTCAAAGTCAAGGTGGTTGTCGGCTCTGTGTTCCCTCTTCACCCGGAGCAACTTTCACTGTCGTCCGATTCCACAAGGCTATGATGTTGTGATGGTGGATGAAATAATGGAGGGATTTGAGGAGCTCCAGCTTGAGCACCTGATACGTCTCCAACGTATCTATAATTTTTTATTGATACATGCTATTATATTACCTGTTTTGGTTGTTTACAGGCTTTACTTTACACTTCTATATCATTTTTGGGACTAACCTACTAACCGGAGGCCCAGCCCGAATTGTTGTTTTTTTGCCTATTTCAGTGTTTCGAAGAAAAGGGATATCAAACGGAGTCCAAGTGGAATGAAACCTTCGGGAGTGATCTTTTTGGAACAAACGCAATACAGGAGACTTGGAGTGGACGTCAAGAAGTAGCAGAGGCGGCCACGAGGCAGGAGGGCGCGCCCTACGGGGGTGGGTGTCAGTGTCAAAACCGGCGGATCTCGGGTAGGGGGTCCCGAACTGTGTGTCTAAGGCTAATGGTAACAGGAGGCAGGGGACACAATGTTTACCCAGGTTAGGGCCCTCTCGATGGAGGTAATACCCTACTTCCTACTTGATTGATCTTGATGATACGAGTATTATAAGAGTTGATCTACCACGAGATCGAAGAGGCTAAACCCTAGAAGCTAGCCTATGGTTATGATTGTTATTGTCCTACAGACTAAACCCTTTGGTTTATATAGAAACCGGAGGGGGCTAGGGTTACACAGAGTCGCTTACAGAGAAAGGAATCTTCACATCCAAATGACCAAACTTGCCTTCCACGCAAAGGAGAGTCCCATCCTGACACGGGACGAAGTCTTGTATCTTGTATCTTCATAGTCTAACAGTTTGGCATAAGCATATAGTCCGGCTGCCCGAGGACCCCTTAATCCAGGACTCCCTCAGTAGCCCCCGAACCAGGCTTCAATGATGATGAGACTAGTGTGCAGATTGTCTTCGACATTGCAAGGCGGGTTCCTTCTCCGAATTCTTTAAAGTACCTGTTGTAAAAAGCAGTGTCCGGTTCCCCATTTAATGTTACGCTCATCGGCTTCTGCGCCTTAACGGTCTCAACCTCCACGTGTCGAGCGAATGCGAGAAGTCGGAGCATTTTTACATTTGCCACCCTAGCCATGTAAATAAATTGTCTATTAAAGAGACGGGGATCTTCAGATCTGATCCACCCCATCCCCCCCCCCCAAAGCGAGGAATCATCAGAGCGCGCCCGAAAAAACCACTCCAACATGGCCGTGCTCGCAGCTCTTCTTCTCGCTCTCGCAACACCAAGCCCGGCGATTGGGAGAAGTGTGTTGTATCCCACTGCCAATTAGTGAAGTTGCAGACCCAAGGATACCTACCTCCTGCATACTTAGTCCCCGTTCGAGCCGTACTGGCTTCCTTCGATGGTGGGGAGCAGGCGGAGAACTTTCCCAACCCATCCAAGGGGAGCGAGTATGCCTCTTTTCCTACTTGCTGCGGGGTGTCGGATTTCCAATCCATCCATTTCTCCATGGGCTTCTGTAGTTCTATGGCCTCCAACTGCACAACTTCACACCTGCCTCCATCCTGCACATCGCAGGTTACGTCGCTCTGTGCAAGCTATTCTTGGGCTGCGATGCCCATTTTGAGCTATGGAAGAAGTTGTTCTGCCTCGTCCCTCGAAATCAAGGGGGATCAATATTCCAGGTGGGCGGAGCCGAGATATGGCGCATCGCCGGTACCAGATACTTATCTGGCACACCGAAGAAGGCATCCGAAGAGTGGCCCTCCGAGTGGTTTTAGATTGAGGATGTCTCCCTTCCCGACCCAGTTTGAATGGGTCTATCGGAGTTCACAAATGCTCCGCTGAGAAAACGCCTTAACTGGCGTCCCCGGAACCCCAGAGAGGAAGATAACAGAGAGGTCCTTCAATTGATGAGCAAGATAAGAATACTCGCTCAATCTAGATTATCAATAGTCGAGGTTATGGCGATATCCATAATGCGGGGGGGGGGGGGGGGGGAGGATTCTACCACTCCAATACCAAGGGCATCCCATGTGGCACTTTAATGGAGACGACGACGCCACCCGTTGTGGACGAAAAGGCTCGGACTCCACCACCACTCTGGTGGAAATACTGTCTGATTTGTACAAGAGGGAAAGAGAGGAGTTCGTCCGTATTAAGCCACCGGATGGATTTTCCATGTACAACCCTCCAAGCTGGGTGAGTTGCCATCCATTACTCTACTCTATTTATTCCCTGAGCCTTTGTTTTCATAAATATTTACTCCGTCTACCTCTAACAAGAATGGCGAAAAATAATCAAGGAATTCCATAGCCAGGCTCCACAGCCAGAGGACCGCAACCGTGCCCTCGACCCCGGATTCAAAGAGGATCCGGATATATTCATGGAGCTCGTGGAAGGGGTGTTTCACCAGGCGAGCTGTGACGGCAGAGAGGTGACCATCATTGCTGACTATCCCGATATCCTTCCTGTATCGCATGTAATTAAACAAGAGACTTATCTTCCAGAAAAGATTTATTCCTTCCATCTTACCCATCGTGCAATTCTTATGCTCTAAAGGGAAGACGATCGGCGTGCCAAGATGAACCTAAGGTGACTCACCAACAAGGGGCACCCGTGTCGGGTAGGTCTTTAAAAATAAAGGCGAACAAAAAAATAGCGGAGCCGTCTTCAAGGAGGTATGGTTTCGAATATGCTCTTTGGTTCGTCATCTTACAGTATGACACTATCTGTTATGTGTTTAGTAGAAAGAACATCAGCCGAACTATGTCCGGGGGTCCTGCCAACCGTGCCTCCACTAGCCGGATTCCAGACCCGGTCTTGAGGACGGAGGCCCACATGGGAGTGACACCAGACTGTCCTCAAACAGAGGATTCGGACAAAATGTCTGCCACAAATTCTGAAGTGGAGAGCGCCATGAATCATCGGCGCCGGCGGGCCGCATTCTGCGACCCTGGTTTTTCAGATGAGGATTTTAATGCCTTCAACTCGAGTGATGCGTACATCTGAGCCGCTCAGGATGGGCTTGCTAGAGCCACGAACAAGTATTTGAAAGATTTACGGGTAAATATAAAAATCTGATAATTATGTATATCAGTAGCCCCTGAGACTTAAAGCAGTTGGTACAACTGACTTAAGGATCATTGTACATGTAGGTTCTCTCGGAGAAGAACAACCTGTTGTCTCAAGAGCTGGAAGAGTGTTGAATCCAGCTAGCGGCCGCTATGGCCAAGCTCTCAAGATCCGAGGAGGTATCAACTGGTATGTATTCCCGAATTGAGAAAAATCAATATTGTGTTGGTAAACCAGTAATGCTAACAATATCTGATGACCAAAATCCTCATATAATCCGGAACAGAATCCGGGAACCCCACCAGAGGGTGAGCAAGAGGCCCTAAGGCGAGCAGTCGCTGGTGAGCGTGTGCTTACACAGGTCATACAGAAAATTAACAAGCTCCAAGAAGCTAATGCCCAGCTGGGTGAAGAATTGAAAGATGTTCGGGCCCAGCTGGCTGACTCCATGAAGGGAAACAAGAGGATTCGGCGCGGCATTTTTAGTATGTTCTCCAATGAACATTTACATAGTTCAGCAAAGATAGGAACTAACAGAGTTATGTCACTATGTATGCTACCGGGCCGTCCCGAAGAGGAGATGCATGGGTCTTCAGGCGATCTGCTACAAGAGCTTTCGCAACTGCACGAGCAAGTTCGGCAGGCCATGCGGGGTGTCGCCAAGGCCTTATGGCCATCCGCCTCCCTACCAGGAAGTATGGGGGAGCTTGCTCAGCTTTTCAAAGGAGCACGGCGGCGTTTCCGATTATGGAAGATATCTGCCTGTCGAGAAGGGGCGAGGAGAGGCTTGGGCCATGGTGAAAACAAGGTATACCAAGCTTTATCCAAATCATATGGCCCGTGTCGGACCTGTAGGGTTAGATGGGAAAGATATTCCCGTTAGTGTCGTATATGACCAGGTAGGATTAGCTGCAAAATATTCCCAACAGGATTGTAGGCTAGACAACCTGTTGGATGGCATAGAAGAAGAAGCATTTGAGTCTAAATGAGAGGGGATGTCTTCCGGGGCATCCCCAAGCTTAGGCTTTAGGTTATCCTTGAATATCTTTGGGTTCCATGGGCATCCCCAAACTTAGGCTCTTTCCACTCCTTATTCCATAATCCATCAAATCTTTACCCAAAACTTGAAAACTTCACAACACAAAACTCAACAGGAAATCTCATAAGCTCCGTTAGTGCAAGAAAGAAAAACCACCACATAAGTTACTGTAATGAACTCATTCTTTATTTATGTTGGTGTTAAACCTACTTTATTCCAACTTCTATATGGTTCATACCCCTACATACTAGCCATAGATGCATCAAAATAAGCAAACAACACACGAAAAGCAGAATCTGTCAAGAACAGAACAGTCTGTAGCAATATGTAACTCTCGAATCCTTATGGAACTCTAAAAATCCTACCAAAATAGGAAGTCCTGGTAAATTTGTCTATTGATCTACAGAAAAAAGAATTAACACAAAATCATGTTTCAGTGAATTACTAAAATTATTTTCGTGCGTGCAAAGTTTCTATTTTTCAGCAGAACCAAATTAACTATCACCATAGGTTATCCTATAGGTTCTACTTGGCAAAAACACTAATTAAAACATAAAAACACATCTAAACAGAAGGTAGATGCAAAATTTATTACTAAACAGAAGCAAAAATAAAAAACATAAATAAAATTAGGTTGCCTCCCAACTAGCGCTATTGTTTAACGCCCCAAGCTAGGCATAAAAGCGAGGATAGATCTAAGTAGTGCCATCTTTGGCACTCAATTCATAAGTAGCTCGCATGATATATTCATAAGGTAATTTGACTTTCTTTCTTGGAAGGTGCTCCATGCCTTTCCTTAATGGAAATTGAAATCTAATATTCCCTTCCTTCATATCAATAATCGCACCAATCATTCTAAGGAAAGGTCTACCAAGAATAATAGGACATGAAAGATTGCAATCTATATCAAGAACGAAAAAATCTACGGACAAATAGTTCCTATTTGCAACAATAAGAACATCATTGATCCTTCCCATAGGCTTTTTAATGATGGAATCCACAAGGTGCAAATTTAAAGAGCAATCATCAAGATCATGGAAACCTAGAATATCACATAAAGTTTTCAGAATTGTGGAAACACTAGCAGCCAAATCACACAAAGCATAACACTCATGATCTTTAAGTTTAATCTTTATAGTAGGTTCCCACTCACCATTAAGTTTTCTAGGTATAGAAACTTCCAAATTAAGTTTTTCATCATAAGATTGCATCAAGGCATCAACAATATGTTTGGTAAAAGCTTTATTTTAACTATAAGCATGAGGAGAATTCAAAACTGATTGCAACAAGGAAATACAACCTTCTAAAGAACAATTATCATAATTAAATTTCTTGAAATCCAAGATAGTGGGTCCAATGCTATTTAAAGTTTTGACCTCTCCAATCCCACTTTTACCAAATTTAGCGTCAAGATCTAAAAAACTCTGAATCATTGGGACACCTTTTAACTAAAGTTGACTCATCTCCAGTCCCATCATTATTAAGATTCATATTGCAAAACAAAGATTTAATAGGGGACACATCAATAACTTTTAGATCTTCATCATTATTTTCATGGAGACTAGAAGAACACGCCTTTACAAAACAATCTTTCTTAGCATGCAACATAGTGGTTCTTTCTTTGCACTCATCAATGGAAATTCTCATAGCTTTGAGAGACTCATCTATATCATGCTTAGGAGGAGTAGATCTAAGTTTCAAAGAATCAACATCAAGCGAAAGTCTATCAACGTTCCTAGCCAAATCATCAACTTTAAGCATTTTTTCTTCAAGCATGGCATTAAAATCCTTTTGAGAGATCATAAATTCTTTCACACTATTGTCAAAATCAGAGGGCATCTTATTAAAATTACCATAATAATTATTGTAGGAATTTCCATAATTATTAGAGGAATTACTAGTGTAACACCCACGACGCGACTATATCTCCCACGTGTCGAAGCACGACTTAGAGGCATAACCGCATGGTGGTTTTGTCGCAAGAGGGGTCATCTTCACACAATCCCATGTAATGAACAAGAATGGGATAAAGAGAGTTGGCTTACAATCGCCACTTCACACAATACATAATATAAATCATACATCATTCAAAATACACTCATAGACCAGCTACGGTCAAATCCAAATGAAAAGAAGACAACCCCAAATGCTAGATCCCCGATCGCCCCAATTGGGACCACTACTGATCATCTGGAAACGAAACATACAAAACGACCAAGGTCCTCGTCAAACTCCCACTTGAGCTCGATTGCGCCACTTGCGAGAGTATCCTCGGTACCTGCTGTTGACACCAGATTTGGCATAGTCAAGAACTTATTTAAAATGGCCTCAAATGGAGAACTACATGAAAAAGTTCGTATTGCTGATACGAACATCTTTGAAATTTGGGCCATCGCCATCTGATCTCATCTCGAAGGCCGAAGTTGTGTTCGAAATACTGAGATTTTGTATTCAGAACACTATTCGGCATATTACGCCCCCAAGACTGCCTCGTATGGAAAAATGATCTACATGGATTGTCTTCGTCTCGTCGAAACGATTGATTTTGATATAAAAATCGTTCCAATCCGAGTTTGTATGCAAAAGTTAGAGCCATCCGAATACAGCACTATCACGAGCCAAAAGTGGCGCGCCCCACCAGACACCCTGTCTGATGGGTAGCGCGAATAACAGCCTGTGTTGCACGAGCGATTGGACACTCAAGATGAACTCTAATCAAAAAACGTTCAACATAAAAGTTGTTCGCCTCGTTGAAACAGTCAAGATTGCTTTTGGGCTCGTTTCCATCCGAGGTCGTTTACCACCTCAAAAGTTACCCGCAAGGTGCAGCCAGTTTAAACCGAACAGTTTTGGAAAGTTCGGACAAAAGCAATCCGAATTTGACTTGGACGTGTATCCAAGCCTTTTCCTTGCACGGGAAGTCCAGCCGGCTCTTATATACCTAAGGGGTGACGGCTGATTGAACAACACACAATCGATCAATCAATCTACTACTTTTCATCTACTTTTATCTCTCTCCTTGTATCTTTCTTCTCGTTCTTCGTCGTTCTTCAAGATTGGAGGCTGCGAATCCACGAGGCTCTAGGGGTGGTAAGACCGACCTCGAGCAGCCAATCCTCGCCGCGAGCCCTGACGGGGTCCCTCCCGGGCAAGCGGGGTGTCTGGTCCCAAAAGCGCCGGCTTGTTGTCTTGCGTATCGCGCTGGAAGTCGGCCTCCCGCAGTGTGAGTTGCGGAGCATCTCCCTCGGCGCCGCGGGTACACATCGACGTGTTCGTGTGACGCGTTCCAGCATCAACACACTTTTTGGCGACTCCGCTGGGGACGAAGCTTCGAACGGTCTCCGGCTCGTTCTTGCTACGAAGAGATCGTCATCTAGGGTTTGCAGTCTACAAAGGTAATATGAATACCCAATCCCTTTATGTAGATGCAAATAATTCATATGGTGTTACTAGATCGTTCAATGAGTATACTCTATCGGCCAACCCTAGTTTTTTCAATCATGCAACTAACTACGTGCAACGGCCGATTCAAAGTAATTCATATACTTCAACTTCTTATGATATTAGTAACATGCACCATATGTATCCCAACTCACATGCATCGGCAACCCAGCAAATTCATATGCCGATGAGCAACATGATGAGTTTGATTAATCAATTTGAAACACCCCAAGTTAGAATTTCCAATGCCATACAAGAAAGTGTTTCACCCTTTTATTCATCGGTAGCTAATGTACAATATAGTAATCCAACCATGCCGATGAATGAGAGAATTGGCCATGCTACTAGTGGCTATTCGGCCAGTTACTCTCAAACGTCATATGCTACACATCATGTTATTAATTCTTCGGCACCATACACAACTGTAGATGCTCATAATTCGGCTTCACACCTTCCTGGTTATAGCCGAATGAATGTAAATTTTACAGGAGCGGTTGTGCCCAACATTGTAGAAGATGAGGTAGTGGTGGCTGGATTGAAGAGTTTAGCCCAAAATAAGAGAATTAGTGCTCTTTGCCTTGAACAACATGAAAAGGGGCTATTTCCAGATTATGCCGCAATAAAAGCTAGAGTTTTGCAAGAAGATGAATCTTTGCCGATTGATAAAATTGGCGAGCAAAAGTATGGTCTTACAACAATGCATATGCCTTCACCTAGTACTACATCATATTATATACCCCCTACACAATTGTAAAATTTCGGCAACACCCGTGTGTCATTGCCGAAAGAATCTAAAAGCACTGGGGGGAAATCATATCCGGAGTGGGCTGAAATTGAGAAAAAGCTTAAAGCCAATTTTGCCGCTCGCCGTCAGAAACAAATAGAAAAAGAATTGGCTCAGATGAAAGAAGCATTGCCAATTGGTAGTGTAAATGAAAAGAAGGATGATTCGGAACATGAAAGTGCTTTGGTTGAAAAAGCCGCATCAAGTAGTATATATTCTGAATCCATCAAATCCAAAGAGGCAAGAATTATTGAGAAAGGGCATGGCAAGCATAGCAAAACGACCATGCTTGATTTTTCTGATGTTAAGGGAACCTACTTCCTGCCCTATGAGTTCCGTGCCATAGAAATTGACAAGCCTCAAGCACAAGAGCAAGTAGCCGAACAAAGTTCGGCTAACAAAGATCTTCAAGGTAATGATGCACGGAATAAAGAAAAAGATGATGAAAAGGCGTTGGAGAGTCATCCAAAGATGAAGCTAGATATTGTTCAAGTCACACCACCATCATGCTCTCCCAACGTATTTGAAGAGGTATGCATAGCGAGTAATTTACCTATTTTCAGATTTGATCACAACTTTATTGTTGATACATCTATTAGAAAAATACTCATAGGTAATTTTGAAAGACCAATGAAGAAGGGTAATTTACTTGTTAGCAATAAAATTGTTTTAGAACATATCGGTCAACCAATTGTGCCATTTATAAAGACCAATAATGGCTTATTATTGCAGCCAAAGCTTTCCCCGTTGCTTTATCTAAAGTTCATATCTATTTGGGTAGCTTTTCTTATTTCGTACTTGGCTTGCACTTGGTCTCAATTGAGACATGTATGTTCTAACTATTTTTATTTTAGAAATTTAAAGCCAAGGTTAAATTCTGTGAGAAAACTGATGTTAGTATAATATCTTACCCAAAGACATCGGAGATAGAGTGCAAAACACAATGCATGGCTGAATGGTGTGACGCAAAATCTGAACCATTCGTTTGCTTAACTCTAAAGCCGTTCTCACAACAAGATCGGCTAGAGAATGAAAATTTTACCTTCAATTCAAGCATGTGTGATCAAATATTTGATTTGTTGTTGCAAAATAATTATATTAGAATTCTTGATCACCATGTTGAACCATCTGTCCAAGGACGAATGTATTGTAAGTTGCATGATTCGTCCAAGCATAATTTTGAGGATTGCAACATGTTTCGTCAAATAGTTAAATCGTCCATTGATAAAGGACGATTGAAATTTGTTGAGACACCAAGATATGACCAATCTATTCCGATTGGTCTCGATGGCAGAAAGTTTTTGCATCGGCTGCTTCAAGCCGATCCATTTGAAGAGAAGGTAAAAACTACAGGTGATGGGATCAAGCTTTCAAGTAAACAAGTTGTTGAAGAGCATAATGAACATAATCTTGAGGGCAAGAATTCCATTGAAGCTACAATGGAGACGCCAAGGACTGGGGGGCAGCAAGCAAATCCAGTGATCGATGAAAGCAAACCAAAAGAAAACAAAGGCCAAAATAAGCGCAAGTGTAAGAGATCAAAAATCACATTCGCTGAACTATTGGATAAATATCAAAAGAAGAGTGAAGAGAAGAATGCTTATTGGCCAAATCATGCAAAGAAACCAAGGTCACCCCCAAGGCGCAAATATGAGGATCGGTATTGGCAAAGTGATAATTTTAATGCAACATATTCATATCCTTATTTTGGTCCGCCAATGCCAATGCCGTGGATACCTCCCTATGCTCATATATATACATATTCATCATGGGACAGGTATGATACAACGGTACATTCTCCATCTTATTCTAGATCATCTCACCAATACTATGCAACTCTAAGGAGATCAACATTTGAACAATCACGCGTCAAAGACCGTTTCAATCATAAGGAATCGGTCCAGATCTCAAGAAAGAATAAAGAGGTTGTAAAGCAAGTTTACTGCGTGAAAGGAGATGGTCGTAAGTGTGCTGCTTCAGATTTGATCTCAAATAACAAAGAGCCAATTAAAGTGTTGACATTGGCTACAAAAGGCAAAGAAGTGAAGCAATCAATTGATAAAAATCAGAGTGCCAAATCTGAAGAAAAGAAGTTGAGGGTGCATAAGGCCCAAAAAGAGTTGCCATTGGTTGAAACAAAATCACAGCCGAGATGCCCACTCAGTTTATCATATTGGCAAAAGAAGAAATTACAAAATCTTAGTGCACAAGAGCTGAAAAAGAAGAACATGGCATGGGTTCCCAAGAAGATCAATCAACACAAAAATGATGTGCATGCTTCTGTTGCAACAAGTACAGTAAAAGTGAAGAAGGAAAATAATGAAAGCAACAAACAATTAAGCCGAAGGTGCATATCACAACATCAAAATCTTCGGTTAGCACATCATCCATTTTCTTCAACCATGCCATTGATGCCTTTGCCATGGAATTCATCCCTGGGCGAAGTAAGGATTGAAGGAAGTTCATTCTTAATTATCTGCAAAATCCAAGAGAAAAGGTGAACAATATGGTTCGGAGGATGGTTTTGATCTATGGAACCTTATCACCGGATTGTTGTTGAAGTTGGGAAAGTTTCACCCAAACTTGCATCGAAATATTCACACAAGCAATGGACAATATAAACTTATCGTCCTAAGAATATGCCAAAATGGCCGATGGAGTGTTGACATCGTCCTTAGAGCAAGCTATGTGCAAGTTATTTTTCGGCACACATGTTTTGCCGAAAAAGAGGGGGGCATGTGTTGACACCAGATTTGGCACAGTCAAGAACTTATTTAAAATGGCCTCAAATGGAGAAGTGTTCTAAATGAAAAAGTTTCGTATTGTCGATACGAACATCTTTGAAGTTTGGGCCATCACCATCTGATCTCATCTCGAAGGCCGAAGTTGTGTTTGAAATACTGAAATTTTGTATTCAGAACACTATTCGTCAAATTACGCCCCCAAGACTGCCTCGTATGGAAAAATGATCTACATGGATTGTCTTCGCCTCGTTGAAATGATCGATTTTGATATAAGAATCGTTCCAATCCGAGTTCGTATGAAAAAGTTAAAGCCATCCGAATACAGCACTGTCACGAGCCAAAACTGGCGCGCCCCACCAGACACCCAGTCTGATGGGTAGCGCGAATAACAGTCTGTGTTGCACGAGCGATTGGACCCTCAAAATGAACTCTAATCAAAAAACGTTCAACATAAAAGTTGTTCGTCTCGTTGAAACGGTCAAGGTTTCTTTTGGGCTCGTTTCCATCCGAGGTCGTTTACCACCTCAAAAGTTACCCGCAAGGTGCAGCCAGTTTAAACCGAACAGTTTTGGAAAGTTCGGACAAAAGCAATCCGAATTTGACTAGGGTTTTGGACGTGAATCCAAGCCTTTTCCTTGCACGGGAAGTCTAGCCGCCTATTATATACCTAAGGGGTGACGGCCGATTGAACAACACACAATCGATCAATCAATCTACTACTTTTCCGTGTTCATCTACTTTTATCTCTCCCCTTGTATCTTTCTTCTTGTTCTTCGTCGTTCTTCAAGATTGGAGGCTGCGAATCCACGAGGCTCTAGGGGTGGTAAGACCGACCTCGAGCAGCCAATCGTCGCCGCGAGCCCTGACGGGGTCCCTCCCGGACGAGCGGGGCGTCTGGTCCCAAAAGCGCCGGCTTGCTGTCTTGCGTATCGCGCTGGAAGTCGGCCTCCCGCGGTGTGAGTTGCGGAGCATCTCCCTCGGCACCGCGGGTACACATCGACGTGTTCGTGTGACGCGTTCCAGTGTCAACACCTGCATCTGTTTTGGTAGAATCTGTGAGCCACGGGGACTCAGCAATCTCACACCTGTGACATCAAGACTATTTAAGCTTGTAGGTAGGAAAGGGGGTAATACGCAAGTGAGAGCGAGAAGAGAAGCAACGCATCGGTCGAGAAGCTAGAAGTGATCAAGAAGTGATCCTAAAACTACTTACGTACATACATAACCCAAACCGTGTTCACTTCCCGGACTCCGCCGAGAAGAAACCATCACGGCTACACACGCAGTTGATGCATTTTAATGAAGTCAAGTGTCAAGTTATCTACAACCGGACATTAACAAATTCCCATCTGCCTCATAACCGCGGGCACGACTTTCGAAAGATAATACCCTGCAGGGGTGTCCCAACTTAGCCCATCACAAGCTCTCACGGTCAACGAAGGATATACCTTCTCCCGGGAAGACCCGATCAGTCTCGGAATCCTGGTTCGCAAGACATTTCGACAATGGTAAAACAAGACCAGCAAGGCCTCTCGAATGTGCCAACAAATCCCGATAGGAGCTGCACATATCTCGTTCTCAGGGCACACCGGATTGTCCAAACTTCCGGTAGGCCATCCCAGAGTTGCCCCTGGTGGCCACTGGCGGCTGACAGGTTGGACCAACACTCACGACGAGCTCTGGCCCGGGGGGGGGGGGGGGGGTAAATTAAGATGACCCTCGGGCTCGCGAAAACCCGAGGGAAAAAGGCTTAGGTGGCAAATGGTAAAACTAAGGTTGGGCCTTGCTGGAGGATTTTTATTCAAAGCGAACTGTCAAGGGGGTCCCATAAATCACCCAACCGCGTAAGGAACGCAAAATCAAGGAACATAACACCGGCATGACGGAAACTAGCGTGGCAAGAGTGGAACAAAACACCACACATAAAGCCGAGCCTTCCACCCTTTACGAAGTATATAGGTGCATTAATTAAACAAGAGGTATTGTGATATCCCAAAAATATCCATGCTCCCTCAAGGAACAGACTTCATCTTCACCTGCAACTAGCAACACTATAAGAGGGGCTGAGCAAAAGCGGGTGACATAGCCAAACAACGGTTTGCTAGGAAAGGATGGTTAGAGGCTTGACATGGAAATATGGGAGGCATGAATAAACAAGTGGTAGGTAGAGCTAACATAGCGATAGAGCGAGCAACTAGCAAAGCAAAGATAGAAGTGATATCGAGGGTATGGTCATCTTGCCTGCAAGGTCCTCAGAGTTGTCGAAAACTTGATCCACGTTAGCATACTCAACAGGTTCCTCGTTCACGTACTCGTCTCCCGGCTCTACCCAAGCAAGAACACAAGCAATGGAACCACAATAAATCATGGTGCAATGCACAAGCAACATGATGCAGTACATGGCATGATATGCGAGATGTGATATGCAATGCTTATGCGTGCTCCGGAAGGAAAATGATGAACATGGCATCAACTTGGCAAACCAAGTATGCCACTGGAAAGATGAGATGATTTCGGTTGAAATCAATATAAAGATCACCGGAATCGGATGCACGGTTTGCAAATGGCAAGCAAAACAAGAATGACACAAATCTGCGGTTAACAGCCTGATGGCACTTAGAATACATCAAGAAACTATGCTACAGCACCCCAACATAAAAACAAAGCATATGGCAGTGATCTAAAGGAGATGCTTGACAAAAGAGGAACACTAAGCTACGGCTAAAACACAACATAGCAGGTTCAAACAAGCATGGCAAAAGTGCAAAAGATATCAGGTTGGACATGGCATAAACAGCATCAGGTAGAAATGTTCAGAGCAAGCAATCAACATGCTACAGGAACTTATAATAGCAAAACAAGGCATGACATGATTCTACATGAAGCGTAGAACAAAAGTCCCTTACTGACCATGAGCCAAAAAGGATTAGAGAATAAGATGGCACCCATGTAAACATAGCAAGTTTCGTTAACAGATTCAGGAAAGAGAGCATGGCATTAACAGCATTTTGAAGGCATCTTTGCGAGCTCGATTCACTCACCACAAGTAAATGCATGACAAGATAAGCATAGCACCAACAAGAATACATGTTTATGAAACCAAACATGGCAAGAACAAGTTCATAGCATGCAAGGATCAACTACAACAACCTTGGCAAAATTGAATAACAACAATCTGCCAGGAAACATTTTATAGCAAAAGTAGAGCAAGAAAATGACATGCTAGACTACTCCATAATTGCAAACAGGGGCATGAATTGATAGATCATAACCATATGTACAAACATCCTTAATGAAGTATATCAAAATATGCATGGATCTCTCTATAGCATCATGTTTACATGGCATAAAAATAACAGCAGAACAGGGACTAAAATCAGCAACATCACGAGGCCTAGTTTGCATGCTTGTGCTAGTCACCACATTGATCACAAAAATACATGGTAAGCACCTCTGTAAAGATGGCATGGCATAGAACAAAACACCTGTAGGGCTCAAGTTCATAAGATGCACACATCAATCATGGCAAAAATGACAAAAGTGCATGTTCTGATAAGAATCTGAAACTAACATCACATAGCCCTCTTGCATCAGAGATTCAGGCATCTAGATGACCTCAAATGAACAAGGCCCAATGGAACAAAATGAAGAGCACATCCTGATGAACATTTTCATATATTATGCGCACGAAACGGAGCTACGATGACGGAGTTAGGATGCGATGAATATGGCAAAATAATGTGACAGAAAATTGACTGAGGATTTTCGGGGTCAACCCTAGAAACTGGATCTGGATCCGAGCGCGGACTTCGAGGCAGGCCGGAGCCTCGCTGGAGTTGGTGCCGGAGGGGAGCAAGACGGCCGGAGGAGGAGGGTCGGGCCCGGCCGGGGCGACCGGATCCGGCCGGGACGCGACGGCGGCGAGGAGGCGACGGGGCGCGGCGGCGACGTCCGATGCGGGCGCGCGGCGGCCGGGGCGGCGCGGCCGGGGCGCGCGTCGGCAACGGGAGGAGCGGGACGGTCGCGGCGGTGCGGGGCCGAGCGGGCGGCGGCGGCACGGCGCTCGGGGGAGCGGGAGGCGCCCGGCTCGGGGAGGGCCGGCCTCGGGCCCGGCGGGCTGGCGGCCGGGCTCCACGTGGAGGCGCGCGGTTCGCCGGGCGGCGGCGGGCGGACGTGTCCGGCCCTGTCCGAACGCGTCCGGTGGTGGCGGGGAAGAAGGCTAGGGTTTGGGGATCCGGAATTTTCGGGGGGAGGCTATATTTATAGGTAGAAGGAGCTAGGAAGCTCAAAATGAGGTGCGGTTTTCGCCCACACGATCGTGATCCGACGACGGAGAGCATGGAAGTGACCTAGATGGGTTTTGGGGCTGTTTGAAGGGGTGTTGGGCTGCAACATACAAGAGGCCTTCGCGGTTACCCGGTTAACCGTTGGAGTATCAAACGACCTCCAAATGGCACAAAACTTGACAGGTGGTCTACCGGTGGTGTACCAAGGCCACTTGGCAAGGCTCGGTCCATTCGGAGAACATCTAACCCCCGCACACAAAAAGAGACAAGAGGGGTGCGCCGGTGCATGTGGGAGTGCCGGATTGCAAAACGGACAACGGGGAAAAAACTCGGATGCATGAGACGGACACGTATGCAAATGAGATGCACATGATGACATGATATAAGATGCATGACATGAACAAAATGCAAAACAAAAGACAAAACCCAACCATGGAGGGAATATCATAACCCATAGCTGAAAATGGCAAGAGTTGAAGTTACAAAGATGGAAAGTTACATCCGGGGTGTTACAACACTCCACCACTACAAGAGGATCTCGTCCCGAGACCTAGGACTGAAAGAACTCTGGATATTCGGAACGGAGGTGATCCTCGCGCTCCCAGCTTGCTTCTCGATCGGAATGGTGTGACCACTTCACTTTCAGGAATTTGATTGACTTGTTGCGAGTCTTGCGCTCGGTTTCTTCAAGAATAGCAACGGGTGCTCATGATAGGACAGATCTTCTTGGAGGTCAATCTCTTCGAAGTTGATAGTGCGTTCAGGAGTCTTGAAGCACTTGTGAAGCTGTGACACGTGAAACACATCGTGCACATTTGCAAAGTTGGACGGAAGCTCAAGTTGATAGGCGAGATCGCTTCTTTTGCCAATGATCTTGAAAGGACCCATGTATCTAGGGGCAAGCTTCCCTTTGATATCGAAGCGACGAGTGCCTTTCATTGGAGAGACGCGGAGGTAGACATGGTCTCCGATTTCAAAAGCCAAGTCACGGTGCTTGCTATCATAGTAACTCTTCTGGCGCGATTGCGCGGCTTTGAGATTCTCACGAATGACTTTGCACATTTCATCGGCTTCTGTGATCAAGTCATTGCCAAGAAGTTGGCGTTCACCTGTCTCGGACCAATTGAGAGGAGTACGGCACTTTCTGCCATAGAGAATTTCGAATGGGGCCTTGCCCGAACTCGCTTGGAAGCTGTTGTTGTAGGAGAACTCAGCATATGGAAGACAATCTTCCCACTTCATACCGAAGGAAATGACACAAGCCCTGAGCATATCTTCAAGGATTTGATTGACTCGCTCGACTTGGCCACTTGTTTGAGGATGGAAAGCTGTGCTGAAACGAATGTTGGTGCCCATGGCCTTCTGAAAGGAGTCCCAGAACTTAGAAGTGAAGATGCTTCCACGGTCTGAAGAAATCAATTGTGGAACACCGTGCAAGGAGACAATCCTGGAGGTGTATAGCTCTGCCAGCTGAGCTGCTGTGATAGATTCTTTGATAGGAAGGAAATGAGCCACTTTTGTAAGCTTGTCAATGACAATGAAAATAGCATCACTCCCACGCTTGGACTTAGGAAATCCAGTCACAAAGTCGATCTCGATATGATCAAACTTCCATTCTGGAATAGCAAGAGGTTGGAGGGGACCAGCTGGTCTTTGGTGTTCTGCTTTCACCCTTCTGCAGACATCACATTCGTTCACGAACTGAGCAATCTCTCGCTTCATTCGAGTCCACCAATACGACTGCTTGAGGTCATGGTACATCTTCGTACTTCCAGGATGAATGGATAGAAGGGAATTGTGTGCCTTGTTCATAATGACTTTTCTCAGATCACCTTTAGGAACCACAATTTGATCCTCGAAGAAAAGAGTATCTTTGTCATCCAAGCGATAGCACTTGTACTTGGAAATGCCCTTGTTGATACCACGTTTCACCTTCTTCACCATGGTATACAGGAGTTGTGCCTCACGAATTTGATCTTCCAAAGTAGGAGAGACTATGAGGTTGGCAAAAAAGCCTTGAGGAACAACTTGAAGATTCAGTTTGCGGAAAGCTTCACAAAGGTCCGGTCGGAAGGGCTTGAGAATTAAGCTGTTACAATAAGCCTTTCTGCTTAGAGCATCTGCAATCACATTCACCTTGCCAGGAGTATATAATACTTGGATTGTACTCTTGAATCATTTTGACCCATCGAGTTTGTCTGAGGTTGAGGTTGGGTTGAGTGAAGATATACTTGAGGCTCTTGTGATCGGTGAATATGTCCACTTTCCTTCCCAACAAGAGATGTCTCCATGTTATCAATGGATGGACAACTGCCGCCAACTCAAGATCGTGAGTGGGGTAGTTCTTTTCGTTGGGCTTCAACTGGCGAGAGGTATAGGCCAGAACTTTCTTCTCTTGCATTAACACAGCACCGAGACCTTGAAGAGAAGCATCACAGAAAACTTCGAATGGTTTCAATCCTACCGGTGGTTCATGAAGACCTTCTCAAGTTTGCAATATGTCAGTTCTCAATCCTTTTCAAGAAGAATAAGTAGTATGCAAAATCCATTGTTTGTCATCAATTTAATTTGATAAAGGATAAGCATACAATAAATCATATTCTTATTTCATCCAAGTGAGTAATCCCTTCCTTCGGAGTTTGTTCTTGTTGAATAAATTCTAGTTCCAAGTGTTTTCATCTTTTCTTTTCCGGAGTTCAAATTTCCTCGGCCATCTCGTCGGGACCTCCATCTAAATCATCACAAGGCTCATCTTATTCTTTCTTCCTTCATTTTGTCTCATCATCCTTTTGTCACCGGAGTTCTTCATGGTGGTTCTTCATGATTTAATTCATTCTTCAAGAGTTCATCAAGATTCTTGTTCAAGGAGTTCTAGTATCTTTTCTTCTCGCATCTCGAAATGTAATTAATTCTTCGTATTCTTTTGAAGTGGAGTTTTGCATTTCTTCGTTCTTCTCAGCTACTGAATCATTTCTGTTTGTGGCCAGTTATCACCTTATGATTTTGAGATGTTATCCATAAGTCCACAACAAGCTTATTTCTTTTCGTTGTTGATTTTCTCAACAACTCCGTTTAAACCTTCCTTCTAAAGATGCTTTCAATTTCATTCGTGGCACAAGTTGTCATTTTCTTCTCCATTCTTTTCATTCAACTCTTTCAATTCTTTCTGGAGGTTTTGTGTCATGTCTTCATCAAGTATCATTCCATCCTCTCAAGCTCGTCTTCTATTACCTCTTGTTTTAGCTGGAGTTCTTCTCAAATCCTTTCAGTCTTATTCGTTTGTTATATCGTTTGAACCGGAGTGGTTTCATAGTCTATTTGATTCCGTGAGCTTTCGATTCTCGTCATTCTAGTCGTTCCTCTCTTATTCTCGAGTGCTCTCGATTCTTTGCTTCTTCTCTTGAGTTCTTGTTTCACCTCATCCCTTTTCCCTTCCGTCTCGGTCCTAAGATCTCGGGACGAGATCTCTTGTTAGTGGAGGAGTGTTGTAACGCCCCGGATTCGATGCGCCAAGTGTCTGCAAGTTATTCGCCATAGTTGCCATGTCATTTGCTTGCGTGTTGCATTTTGCCATGTCATCATGTGCATTTAATTTTTCATACGCATTCATCTCATGCATCCGAGCATTTTCCCCGTTGCCCGTTTTGCAATCCGACACTCCTATGTCCTCCGGCGTTCCCCTTTTGTCTCCTGTTGTGAGTGGGTGTTAAACATTCTCGGAATGGAACGAAGTTTGCCAAGCGTCCTTGGTATAGCACCGGTAGATCGCCTGTCAAGTTTCGTGCCATTTGGAGTCCGTTTGATACTCCAACGGTTAACCGGGTAACCGTAAAAGGCTCTTTTGTTTGCAGCCCAACACCCCTTCAAAAGTGTCCCAAAACCCTTCCAAACCCCCTCCATGCTCTCGGTCGTTCGATCACGATCGCGTGGACGAGAACCGCTCCTCATTTGGACTCTCCTAGCTCCCAGAATCTATAAATAGGTGCCCTCCCCCGAAATTTGCGGATGATTTCCCCCGAAACCCTAGCCTCCACCTACCTCCGCACCGGACATGTCCGCCGCCTGCCGGACGTCCGCGCCGCCGCGCCCCGCCAATCAGAGGGCGCCGCGTGGCCCCCGCCTCCAGCCGCCGCTCCGGCCCGCGGGGCCCAGGGCAGGCCCGCCGGGGCCCGCGCACGCCGCCCCGCGCCCTCGCGCGCTCCGCCGCCCGGCGCTCCGCCGCCGTTGCCGTGCTCCGTCGCCATCACCGTCGTGCTCCGCCTGCCGCCGGAGTTCGCCCGCCGCCAGACCTCGCCATCTCAACTCCATGTGCCGCCGCCGCGGATCGAGCGTCGCCGCGCCCCGCCCTCGCCCCCGTGCTCCGCCGCCTCCTCCTGCGACCCCGCGCGCCCCCGTCACCTTCCTCCGCCGCCGGCCGTCGCGCCTCCACGCCGGAGCCTCCGTCGCCGCGCGCCTCCGCCGGTGCCCCGCCTCCAGCCGCCGCCCGCGCCCGCCGCCGGCCGGATCCGGCCGGATCCGGTCCGGGGCCACCTCCTCGGTGCTTCCTCAACCTCGCCGGAGACTCCCTCGGCTCCAACTCCGGCGAGCTCCCCGGTCTTCCTCGAAGGACGTGCAAACCCTAGATCTGTTTTCGGAGGGGTATATTTTTCCAAGTCCCCAAAATTTTTGCATTATCATGCCATGTTCAACGCATCATAACTTGCTGCATGCTGCTCCATTTTGTGTGTGTAATATGTCAAATTGTTTGCCTCAACGAGTACTACATTTCATTCCATTGCATCATATTCATTTGAGTCCATCTTGATGCCTGAATCATCATTGCAAGAGTGCTATGTGATGTTAACCTGCTGAAACTGTTATAACATGCTCATTTGTCATTTTTGCCATGTTTGATGTGTGCATCCTATGAGCATGAGTCCTACATGAGTTTTGTGCTATGTCATGCCATATTTACATAGGTGCTACCCATGTATTTTTGTTTGTTGTGTAGTGAGTGCATCGAGCTCGTGTAGTAGGGTACTTGCTGTTGCTGTTTTGCTAGACAGATTCTGTTATATCATGATGCTATGTTAACCTGCTGCTACAAGTCATTCTATGCATAATCTGGAGATGTTCACAAAGGATGTTTTGTTATAAATGTCATGCTCAAATTGCTAAATAATGTTGATGTCAGCCTGTTAACTTTAAGTTCAGTTTTGCCATGTGTTTTGCTAGTGATCCATGCACCCTATGAACTTGTTCTTGCCATGCTTAGCTTCACAAACATGTATTCTTACTGTTGGTTGCCTTTCCATGCCATGTATTGCTCTGTGGTGAGTGGTTCAAGCTCACCAACATGCCTACTTATTGTTGTTCCTGCCATGTATGAATCTGTCATATAACTTGCCATGTTTACATTGGTTCCATCATATTTTCTGTGCCCTTTTGGGTCTTGGTCAGTAAGGGACTTTTGTTCTATGTATTTAGTAGTAGCCTGCCATGCCTTTTTTTGCCATGATAAGTTCCTCTAACATGTTGTTTGATAGCTCTAAACATTGCAACCTGATGTTATTTCTGCTAAGCCTGTAAACTGTTATTATATGCAATCTTGCCATGTGTTTTTGAGCATGATCTAGTGATTTCTGGATAGAGCTCAGTGTTCATGTTTTGTCTTGCTTTACCTATACTTCATGCCCATGCCTTTTGTTATTACGTTGAGATGCTGTAGCATATTGTTTTGGTGCTTGCAATATGCCTAGTTGCTGTTTTGGACAGCTTGTCCTTTAAACTTGTATAGTGTATGTGTTGAACCGTTGCTCCGTTTTGAGTGTGCTATATATGAAACTTGCTTGATTTTGCATGTAGTTTCATATTATCATGTTGCATCCTCGTTTTAAGGTGTTTGCTTGATGTTTAGATGCATTTAGCATCAATGCCATGTTTAACTTGTTTTGCTCATATCTTCTAGGCCGTAGCTCCAAATCTAATGAACTTTATATGTAACTTGACTAAAATATCGTGTAGATCATCTTGGTGCATCTTAACTTGCTGTTTAACTACTTGAACTTAAGGTTTATTCAGTTCTGGACCAATTTCTAAATTTGCATATGAAGACTTACCGGAATTGTTATATGTTGTTTCCGGCCTCATTTAAACTTGCCTTGATGTGTTGTTCTTGTTTGCATCATCTCTTGCCATGAGTAGCCTCATCTGGCTTTCTCATGCATCATGCTTGGTTGTGCATCATGTCTTGTCTATGTGTGGTGTGTTTACTATGTTGTGTGCTTCTTCTCGATAGTTCCTGTTTCGTTGCGATCGTGAGGATTCGTTCGACTACGCTTGGTTCGTCTTCGTGGCTTCTTCTTCTTCATGGACTCGTTCTTCTTCCTAGCGGGATTTCAGGCAAGATGACCGCTACCCTGGATCTCACTACTATCATTGCTATGCTAGTTGCTTCGTTCTATCGCTTTGCTGCGCTTCCTATCATTTGCTTATCAAGCCTCCCAAATTGCCATGAACCTCTAACCTTGACACCCTTCCTAGCAAACCGTTGCTTGGCTATGTTATCGCTTTGCTCAGCCCCTCTTATAGCATTGTTAGTTGCAGGTGAAGTTGAAGATTGCTCCATGGTGAACAGGATTTCTTGGGATATCACAATATCTCTTATTTAATTAATGCATCTATACACTTGGTAAAGGGTGGAAGGCTCGGCCTTATGCCTGGTGTTTTGTTCCACTCTTGCTACCCTAGTTTCTGTCATACCGGTGTTATGTTCCCGGATTTTGCGTTCCTTACGCGGTCGGGTGATTTATGGGACCCCCTTGACAGTTTGCTTTGAATAAAACTCCTCCAGCAAGGCCCAACCTTGGTCTTACCATTTGCCTCACCTAGCCCTTTTTCCCTTGGGTTTCCGGAGCCCGAGGGTCATCTTTATTTACCCCCCGGGCTAGTGCTCGTCGTGAGTGTTGGTCCAACCTGTCAGCCGCCGGTGGCCACCAGGAGCAACTCTGGGATGGCCTACAGGAAGTTTGGACAATCCGGTGTGCCCTGAGAACGAGATATGTGTAGCTCCTATCAGGATTTGTCGGCACATTCGGGCGGCTTTGCTGGTCTTGTTTTACCATTGTCGAAATGTCTTGTAAACCGGGATTCCGAGACTGATCGGGTCTTCGTGGGAGAAGGTATATCCTTCGTTGATCGTGAGAGCTTATCATGGGCTAAGTTGGGACACCCCTGCAGGGTTTAAACTATCGAGAGCCGTGCCCGTGGTTATGTGGCAGATGGGAATTTGTTAATGTCCGGTTGTAGATAACTTGACACCAGATCCGAATTAAAACGCATCAACCGCATGTGTAGCCGTGATGGTCTCTTCTCGGTGGAGTCCGGGAAGTGAACACGGTTTCTGTGTTATGATTGACGTAAGTAGGAGTTCAGGATCACCTCTTGATCATTGCTAGCTTCACGACCTTTCCTTTGCTTCTCTTCTCGCTCTTATTTGTGTATGTTAGCCACCACACTTGCTTAGTCGCTGCTGCAAACTCACCACTTCACCCCTTCCTTTCCCATTAAGCTTTGCTAGTCTTGATACCCATGGTAATGGGATTGCTGAGTCCTCGTGGCTCACAGATTACTACAACAACAGTTGCAGGTACAGGTTTATGCGATGATCATGACGCGAGAGCGATTTTTACTTGTTTTGGAGTTCTTCTTCTGCTTCTTCTTTGATCAGGGGATAGGTTCCAGGTCGGCAGTCTGGGCTAGCCGGGTGGATGTCGTTCGTGTTTCTGTTTGTGTTTCATTCGTAGTCGGATGTTGCTCTTATGTTTTGTGAAGTTGTATTCGTGTGGCAATGTATGCCTCTTGTATGTATACCCATCTATTATGTAATGTTGATGTAATGATATCCACCTTGCAAAAGCGTCTCCAATATGCGCTTCTATCCTTGGTGGGACCTTCGAGTTCCTTTAGGATAGGGTCGCATATTGGGCGTGACAAGTTGGTATCAGAGCCTCAACCGACCATAGGAGCCCCCTTGATTGTTGGCCGTTGTTGAGTCTAGAAGAAAACTATTTGCGGAGTCTAGTTATATCGGAGAGTAGGAATTCTTTTTACTCCTCAACCCCTTCGTCGCTCTGGTGAGGAATCTTGACGTAGGTGTTTTGAGTTACTTCTCTTCCCATTCAAATTTTTTTAGGTTCACGCAGTTGGTTTTTCGATCGTTGGTTCTCAGCTCCTTTCATCCGGTGCATTTCTCGTCAAGTTGACTCGAGCCTCTTCATCTTTGCCAAGTTCAATCCTCAGTTGTTTTCTTTTCCCACCTGCCCACCCCTTTTTTCTTCTCAAAACCGGAGTCCGCAATCGAGTATCCTTCCTACTCGTGCGAAGTCTTTGCTTTCTTTCCTCAGTGAGTTCAACCGGTGTTTTCTCTTCAAGATATTCGTCGGTTCCCCTTTTCAAGTAGCCTTTGTTTTTCCCGCCCTCCCACCCCTTTTCTTCCTGGAGTCCGAGTCTCTATTCGAGCATCAATTTCATTCGTGTGGAGTCTCTTCAGTCTTCCCTCAATTATTTCAACCGGTGAATACTCGTCTCGTTCGTCATTCCTATTCTCTTTTTCTTTTCCGGTGGATTCAATTCAAGTTTTTTGGTTTGATCGCATTCTTTTCCTTGGATCAAGTGTTCTCCTTGCTCGTTTGCCTCTCGCCATTCAATCATACCGGAGTTCGGAAGACATCTCAGGAGATTCGTCTATGTTCCAATTAAATCGAGGTGGTCACCTCAATCAAATATTTTAATTGTTCCGGTGCATCATCTATCTCTTCAACAATCCTTTCCAATGGTGTTTTTCTTTTTAGTGGGCCCTAACCCACAGGTCTTTTCCCAGGATCTTACCTGACTCTTCTAATTTCCCCGGAGTTATTCTCAATTCTTTTAAAGTATGACGTAAGTATGAATTCCATCAGTCACATGCCTTCTCCAAGATCGCTTTCAAATTCTTTTCATCTTTGGTTCAACTCTTCCTCTTTTTCATTCTCCCGGAGTATCTCAGTAGTTTTGATGGTGTTTCTCGTCATCATTTGAAGATTCAAGAAGAGTTTTTTTCCTCTAAATCTTGTCTATTCTCTCGAAGTTTCGTGGTGCTAGCTTCATGTTATCAGTCTCGAATTATTCCAATTGTCAGATATTCCTTTGCTTACCCATCCGGAGTATGTCAGGAGTTGTTTTCCCGTTTCTTTTCACCGGAGGCCAGCATTCCAGAAGAACTCTTCGTCCTCACATTTCAGCTACCATTATCCAATTATCCGGGTGCTTCGTTCAAGTGTTCTTTAAGCAGCTCATGATCTCTTTATTCTTTTGCATCTAAATCCCCTCGACCATATGGGTTCTTCTAATTCTCCCCGGTGATTCAGTCTCTTTCATCCGTCATTTTCGAAATCTTACGGTGGTCCGTTCAAAATTCTTTTTCTTTGTTTATCATATTAATTCATTCGTTCTTTTCAATCCGACTGGTGGCTCATGAAGACCTTCCCAAGTGCTGCGCTATATCCCCCTTAATCCTTTTTCAACAAGAATAAGTTGCATGCCAAATCCGGTTGTCATCAATTAAATTTGATGAGGATAAGCATAACGTAATTCTTATTCTTATTTCATCATCGTCAAGTAATCCCTTCCTTCGGAGTTTGTTCTTTATGAATAAATTCTAGTTCCAAGTGTTTTCATCTTTTCTTTTCCGGAGTCCAAATTTCCTCGGCCATTTTGTCGGAACCTCCATCTAAATCATCGCAAGGCTCATCCTATTCTTTCATCCGTCATTCTATGTCATCATCCTTTTGTCAACGGAGTTCTTCATGGTGGTTCTTCATGATTTAATTCATTCTTCAAGAGTTCATCAAGATTTTGTTGGTGGAATTCAAGTATCTTTTTTCCTTCTTGCCTCTCGAAGTGCAATTAATTCTTCGTATTATTTCGAAGTGGAGTTTTGCATTTCTTTGTTATTCCCAGATATCCAAGCATTTGGTTGTGGCGTAATTTCACCTCAAGTTTTGAGTTGTTTTTGGATAAGTCCACAACAAGCTTATTCTTTCGTTGTTGATTTTCTCAACAACTCCGTTCAATCTTTTCTTCTAAGGTTGCTATCTATTTCATTCGCGGTAAAAGGTGTCGTTTTCTTCTACGTTCTTTTGATTCAACTCTTTCAATTCTTTCCGGAGGTTTTGTGTCATGTCTTCGTCAAGTATCATTCCATCCTATCAAGCTCGTGTTCTATTCATCCATGTTTCAGCCGGAGTGCTGCATAAATCCTTTCAGTCTTATTCGTTTCTTATCTCGTTCTAACTGGAGTGGTTTCAGAGTCTATCTGATTCCGTGAGCTTTCGATTCTTGTCATTCTCGTCGTTCCTCTCTTTTCTCGAGTGCTCTCGATTCTTTGATTCTTCTCTTGAGTTCTTGTTTCACATCATCCCTTTTTCCCTTCCATCTCGGTCCTAAGATCTCGGGATGAGATCTCTTGTTAGTGGAGGAGTGTTGTAACGCCCCGGATTCGTTGCGCCAGGTGTCTGCCAGTTATTCACCATCGTTGCCATTTCATTTGCTTGCGTGTTGCATTTTATCATGTCATCATGTGCATTGCATTGCATACGTGTTCATCTCATGCATCCGAGCATTTTCCCCGTTGTCTGTTTTGCAATCCGGCACTCCTATGTCCTCCGGCGTTCCCCTTTTGTCTCCTGTTGTGAGTGGGTGTTAAACTTTCTCGGAATGGACCGAGGTTTGTCAAGCGGCCTTGGTATAGCACCGGTAGACCGCCTGTCAAGTTTCGTGCCATTTGGAGGTCGTTTGATACTCCAATAGTTAACCGGGTAACCGTAAAAGCCTCTGTTGTCTTGCAGCCTAACATCCATCCAAAGTGGCCCAAAACCCATCCTAAACCCCTCCACGCTCTCAGTCGGTCGATCACGATCGCGTGGCCGAAAACCGTGCCTCATTTGGACTCTCCTAGCTCCCTCTACCTATAAATATGCCTTCCCCTCCGAAATTCGCAGTCCAAAACCCTAGTCCTCTTCCTCCCGCCGCCACTACCTATAAATATGCCTTCCCCTCCGAAATTCGCAGTCCAAAACCCTAGTCCTCTTCCTCCCGCCGCCACCGGACACGTCCGTGACGGCCGGGCACATCCGCCCCGCTCCCCCCGTCCACTCCGCAGCTGCCACGTGGCACGCCGCCACCCGCCGCTGCCGCGGCCCGCCCGAGCCCGTCGCGGGCCCGCGCAGGCCCGGCCGGCCGCCGCCCGCGCCCGCCGCCAGACCGCTCGCCCCGCGCGCCGCCTCCGCCTCCTCCTTGCCTCGCCGGCCCCGCTGCCGGAGCGCCCGCCGCCGTCTCCTCGCTGTCCCGCCGGCCCCCGCCTCGGCGCCCGGACCCGCGTGCCGCCGCCGCCTAGATCTCCGCCGCCCGGAGCTCGCCGCCCCCATCGCCCCGCTCGCCGCCGACCTCCGCCGCCTCTTCGCCGTCGTCGCCTAGGCTCCGCCTCGCCACTCCGCCGGATCTCCACCACGCCATCACCTCTGTCCATCGCCCCTCCCCTCCGTCGGATCTCCACCGCGCCCTCGCCGGAGTTCGCCCTCGCCGGAGCTCCGGCCGGATCCAAGGGAGTGGATCAGATCCACCGCCCCCTCCATCCAAACGCGCCGTCCCCGCCCCGGATCCCCTCGTCCCGCACGCCTCCGTCCCGCGTTGACTTTCGCGGAGGTATATTTTTCACCAAGTCCCCGAGATACTCAGCATTCTGGTGTCCTATTCAACGCATCATAACTCCGCATCCGTGGCTCCGTTTTGGGCGTGTAGCATATCATATTGTCCATCTCAACTAGTACTTCATTTCATTCCATTGCATCATGTTCATTTGTGTCCATCCTGATGCCTGAATCATCGTTGCAAGAGTGATATATAATGTTATCTGCTGTCTGTTAACAGAACATGCTCATTTGTTATTTTTGCCATGTTTGATGTGTGCATCCTATGAGGTTGATGTCTACATGTGTTTTGATCTATGGTATGCCATCTTTACAGGGGTGTTGTCCATGTATTTTTGTGAGTCTTGTAGTGAGTGCATCAAGCTTGTTAAGTAGGATACTTGCTGTTGCTGTTTTCCTGACAGATTCTGTTATATTTTGATGCTATGTAAACCTGCTGCTACAAGTCATTCTATGCATAATCTGGAAATGTTCACTAAGGATGATTTGTTACACATGTCATGCTCTATCCATCCATGCCACTGGTTATATTTATAGCTTGCTATAGCTTGTTGTTATCTTGCTCCAAATTTGCTAAATAATGTTGCTATCAGCCTGTTAACTTTAAGTTCAGTTTTGCCATGTGTTTTGCTAGTGATCCATGCACCCTATGACCGTGCTCTTGACATGCTTAGCTTCATAAACATGTATTCTTACTGTTGGTTGTCTTTCCATGCCATGTATTGCTCTGTGGTGAGTGGTTCAAGCTCACCAACATGCCTACTTATCATTGTTCCTGCCATGTATGAATCTATCATATCTTTTGCCATGTTTACATGGGTGAAATCGTATTTTCTGTGCCATTTTGGCTCATGGTCAGAAAGGCACTTTTGTTCTATGTATTTTGTAGTAGCATAACATGCCTTTGTTTGCCATGATAAGTTCCTGTAACATGTTGTTTGATAGCTCTAAACATTGCAACCTGATATTATTTTCTGTTAAGTCTGAAACTGTTATTATTTGCAATCTTGCCATGTCATTTTGAGCATGTTCTAGTGATTTATGGAGATAGCTCAGTGTTCATGTTTTGTCATGCTTTACCTGTACATCATGACCATGCCTCTTGTTTTCATATTGTCATACTGTAGCATGTTGTTTTGGTGCTTGCAATATGCCTAGTTGCTGTTTTGGACAGCTTGTCCTTTAAACTTGTATAGAGTGTATGTGTTGAACCGTTGCTCCGTTTTGAGTGTGCTCTATATGAAACTTGCTTGATTTTGCATGTAGTTTCATATTATCATGTTGCATCCTTGTTTTGAGGTGTTTGATTGATGTTTGGATGCATTTAGCATCAATGCCATGTTTAACTTGTTTTGCTCATATCTTCTAGGCCGTAGCTCCAAATCTAATAAACTTTATATGTAACTTGACTAAAATCTCATGTGGATCATCTTGGTGCATCTTAACTTGCTGTTTAACTACTTGAACTTAAGGTTTATTCAGTTCTGGACCAATTTCTAAATTTGCATATGAAGACTTACCGGAATTGTAATATGTTGTTTCCGGCCTCATTTAAACTTGCCTTGATGTGTTGTTCTTGTTTGCATCATCTCTTGCCATGAGTAGCCTCATCTAGCTTTCTCATGCATCATGCTTGGTTGTGCATCATGTCTTGTCTATGTGTGGTGTGTTTACTATGTTGTATGCTTCTTCTCGATAGTTCCTGTTTCGTTGCGATCGTGAGGATTCGTTCGACTACGCTTGGTTCGTCTTCGTGGCTTCTTCTTCTTCATGGACTCGTTCTTCTTCCTAGCGGGATTTCAGGCAAGATGACCGCTACCCTGGATCTCACTACTATCATTGCTATGCTAGTTTCCTCGTCGTATCGCTTTGCTGCGCTTCCTATCATTTGCTTATCAAGCCTCCCAAATTGCCATGAACCTCTAACCTTGACACCCTTCCTAGCAAACCGTTGCTTGGCTATGTTACCGCTTTGCTCAGCCCCTCTTATAGCATTGTTAGTTGCAGGTGAAGTTGAAGATTGCTCCATGGTGAACAGGATTTCTTTGGATATCACAATATCTCTTATTTAATTAATGCATCTATATACTTGGTAAAGGGTGGAAGACTCGGTGTCGGTGTCAAAACCGGCGGATCTCAGGTAGGGGGTCCCGAACTGTGCATCTAGGCGGATGGTAACAGGAGACGAGGGACACGATGTTTTACCCAGGTTCGGGCCCTCTCGATGGAGGTAAAACCCTACGTCCTGCTTGATTAATATTGATGATATGGGTAGTACAAGAGTGGATCTACCACGAGATCAAGGAGGCTAAACCCTAGAAGCTAGCCTATGGTTTGATTGTTGTAATGGAGGTTATGTCCTACGGACTAAAGCCCTCCGGTTTATATAGTCACCGGAGAGGGCTAGGGTTACACAGAGTCAGTTACAATGGTAGGAGATCTACATATCCGTATCGCCAAGCTTGCCTTCGACGCCAAGGAAAGTCCCATCCGGACACGGGACAGAGTCTTCAATCTTGTATCTTCGTAGTCTTGGAGTCCGGCGGACGATGATAGTCCGGCTGTCCGGACACCCCCTAGTCCAGGACTCCCTCAGTAGCCCCTGAACCTGGCTTCAATGACGATGAGTCCGGCGCGCATAATGTTCGGCATTGCAAGGCGGGTTCCTCCTCCGAATAATCCAAAGAAGATCATGAACACCAGGATAGTGTCCGGCTCTGCAAAATAAATTCCACATTCCACCGTAGAGAGAATAAAATGTACACAGGTCCAATCTGCTGACGTATTTTGCGGCATGACGTCACACCACTACCAAGCCTTTACTTGAATCGTTTTTTTATTATACCGCCTCAGCGTGTTTAGCGAAGCGGTTTCCTTGGCACGTCTTGTAGAAGTAGAGATCGTGTTCCCCTTATTCCGGGATTCTCATCAATACGGACGTGGTTAACCCAACCGCGCCATTGATGGTGGCGCTTGGGAGATAAGCAAGTTTTACCAGGCTAGTGGGGACGCATAGTTTCGTCCGCCTATATATAAGGTATAAGGATTCACCTTTTCACCTACGCCTTCTTCCTCCTTTGCTTATCCATCTCCGCGCACTCGAGCTCCAACGCCCAAGCTCGCGCATCTCGTCTCGACCGTCTCCGACCATGTCCAGAGCGGGAGGCAAATGGTTGGCCTCCACTGTTAAGGAGGAGCACATCACAAGGCTGCGCAGTGCCAGATACCTTTTCGGCGATGTCGCGCACCGGCTGCCCGATGAGGGGCAGCTCATCCCCACCCCCAGGCCCCATGAGAGGGTCGTTTTCCTTTCCCACTTCCTCCGTGGACTGGGCTTTCCACTTCACCCCTTTGTCCGGGGGCTCATGTTCTACTACGGCCTGGATTTCCATGATCTGGCGCCGAACTTCATCCTCAACATCTCGGCGTTTATCGTCGTGTGCGAGGCATTCCTCTGCATCCAGCCCCACTTCGGCTTGTGGCTCAAGACCTTCAATGTCAAGCCAAAGGTAGTGAAGGGCACTCAAGCGGAGTGCGGAGGCGCCATGTTGGGAAAGATGCCCAACATCCTTTGGTTCGAAGGGGCCTTCGTGGAATCCGTCAAGGGTTGGCAGTCGGGGTGGTTCTATATCACCGAGCCGCGCGACCCTACGTGGGCGGCGGCCCCCGAGTTCAGATATGGAATCCCTACGCAGCTCACCTCCTGGAAAGAGAAGGGCTTGCTGTGGGGCAATTCGAAGGAGCTGACGAGACTCCAAGCCTGTATCAAGAAGCTGGTGAATAAAAAGCTCAGGCTGGTTAACGTGGTCCAAGTCATGCTCGTCCGCCGGATTCTCCCATGCCAAGAACGGGCATTCAGTCTGTGGGAGTTCAATCCGGAATAGCACCAGGCGTTGAGCGGGCTCTTCGACACGACGTACGAAGGCACCTGGAGGGTGCTGTTTAAGGGCGCCGAAGCCCCCACATCTGCGACGGAAGATCGCGGATTTCACTCGCAGCGTCCAGCTGACGAGGTACGTGATTCTACCCCTTTACGGGACACTTATTGTTAATAGATTGATTCTGAGCGGGTTTCCATTTCCCTTTTCCTTTGACAGGAATGGATGAGGAAGGCCGAGCAGCTCATCTGCCCGGCTCCCATGCCAGAAGACCCAGTGGACGCCCGTCTAGCGGGGTTGCTGGTTCCGGCACCACATGTGGTGCCGGAGAAGAAGGCCAAGAAGGTGGCCACGGGCACTCGAAAGAGTTCCCGTTTTTAGGTCTCCGACAACTCCGAGGCGGACTCCTCCCCCGAAGATGAGGAGGAGGAAGAAGACGCTCTCCTAGAGGAGGGAGAGAGGAAGAGGAAGGCCTCCCCAACCGGGGAGGCCGAAGGGTCCAAGAGGGGGAGAACTATTCCCCCGGACAGCTCCGCCAACACCAACGTTGGCGGTGAAGAGTGGCCCTCAAGGGCCAGGCCTCAGGCGAGATAGTAATTATACGGATCCCTGAATGATCTGTAATTTCTTCTGTGTCACATAGTGTCCTTCTAATGCCGCATACTGCCTGCAGTCCGGCCGATGATGATCTCCCCGCTTCATCGAGCGGGTCGTTGGCTCCGTCGGATGTGGATTCCATCCTGACTGCCTCCACCCCTCGCGCCGATGAGGACGCCGAGGTGGGATCCCAGAAAGGGACCCATCAGGAGGAGGCTCCGGAGGCGCCGCAAGGCAGCCTCCCGGACTTTGCGCCGGACTCTACGCCGGAACCTACAATGGTTCCAGAGTCCGGCAGGCGGCCCCTACGTAAGAAGGGCAAGACCGTGACACCGGCGGCCCCCGTCCAACCGGAGGCGCCGGAAAACTTGTTGGAGGCGCTCAAAGGAGCTTCCATCGAGGAAGAACACCGCACTATCATGAGTGCGGTGATTCAGAAGGTTCAGCTCGCCAAGAGCGGGCTGACCGAAGCCTGCAGCAGCCTTCTAACAGGCTTTGAGGTAAGAACTTAAAATTATGTAATGTAATACCGCATAGACAGTAGCCCCTGATGCTCAGTTCGGTGTTCAGAAAGAAAAGCCGGACTGAGGATCTAAAAAGATATACGCAGGTTTGCTAAAAGATATGTCAATATGGGTTTGCAGGCTGCGCTGCTGACCTCTGCCGCACTGACTGGAGAGGTCGGTGCGTTGAAGCAAGATCTCGAGCGGTCCGAGCAAGAGCTCGGCCGTGCCAAAAAGCAGCTCGAGGACAAAGAAGGTGAGTAACACCACTTTGAAAAGTTACCTTACAGAAAAGGATTTAGGTTGCAATAAGATAATGACAAGGATAACATGGGTACTGCAGGGGCCACAAACGAGGTGGCAACCCTGAAGGAGGCTATGTCCGCGGCCGAACGTAATGCGGCCGCGGAACGGACAGAGCGAGAGAAGCAGGAGGCGCGGGTGGCGGAAGTGCGGCAAGAGCTCCAGGCTCTCATGGAGAAGCATGAGAGTTTGGAGCGCGACTCCAGGACTCGAGAGTCCGAGCTCGCCTCGGCTCTCGAAAGTGCCAAGTCCGCCAAGGCCGAGGCCCGTAAGGCCCTTCAGGAGGTGGAAGATGTGAAGAAGATAGCGGCAGGTAAGGCATTTTTCATGCAAAGCAAGCATGTTAATGTAAACTACCTGACACTTACCCGAATTCGGAGCTCTCCAGGGGCGTTTGCAGATCTGCCGCGCAGTGTATCCGATGCCGCCGCATTCTACCGTGGCGAGGAGGGGAGCTCAACGGAGAAGGTCTTCTGGTCTCAGTACGCTGGGGCCGGCTATCCGGTGCCCCCTAGCGACCAGCTGAAGCAGCTGGTCGAGCTTCACAAGGCGGGTGAGGAGGCCATGAAGGGCCTCATAGTCCGGCTGTGGCCTGGACAAGCCATGCCTGGGAGCTACTTCGGCCTCGTGCGGCGGCTGGTGGATGCGCGCCCCTGGGTGGAGGTCATCAAGGACTCCGCATGTATTGAAGGTGCTCGTCGGGCCCTTTGCTTCGCAAAGGTGCACTGGGGCAGGCTGGATGCGGAGAGGCTTCTTACTGACCCGCCGCCAGCGGGCAAGGAGTATCGTACGCCCGAAATGTACTATAAGACTATCCTGAAGGGTGCCCGCAATATTGCGGATGAGTGCCCCAGAGATGTAATTCTTGAGTGAACTCGCTATGTATTATCCTCTGCGCTGAAGACTTTGTTCATATGCGCTACGCAACGCTAGTTTAATTTAAAATATTACCTTCTATGCGGCCGTTTATAAAATCTGAGAGATGGCAAGTCGTTGGCTTCATCCCCCAAGCCACGAGTGCTGGGGTGTTCGGGATAAGCTTGAGCACTCTTGTTCCCATTTTTGGGTCCATCTAGGGAGGCGCTCAACACAACGAACAAGGCAACTGGACTTATAATGCTTGAACACTCTCACTTAGCCATAGAATTCTATAATTTTAAATTTCGGCGAAGCCCCTAGTATTCGGAAGACCGAATTCGGGGCGCTATCCACGCCTTCGTCGGACATTATCCGGTACTTCGCTCGAAGCGGCATAAGTCTTTAGGGACCCGAAAAGACCTCTCGAACAGCGACCAGTCTCTCGCCTTATCATGCCAGTCAGTTTTAGCTTTCTCCAATGAGGCGCTCGCCCAGCTCAACTGGGGCGCAATCGCAGTGGTTCTCCTAGTGCCACCTTAGCCGACAGAACAGAACGTAAGGCACCAAAACGTGGGAGCCGGGCAAACCCAACTATTGACCCAAGACATGATTCGGAGCCGATTCATATAATGCTATAAGTTCGGGGTGCCGCACTTGTGAAAGTGTTCGGACTTATCACACCATAATGCGGGGAACATAAGCCCCTGGTGTATTCGGCCGTACCAAAATATACGGGTGCACGATGTCATTAATGAACATATATGTAAAGTAATGCGATAACAGGCAAAAAGTGCTGCATTATTTATTTAAGGGATTCTGCTATGGTACAAACAGTGCAGTAAGCAAGGGATTGGACTAATTAAACATGTCCCCCTCTAGGGGTAGGCTGCGGCCTGGTGTGTATAATCAAATTTAATGCTCGTAATGGAGACCACCTGAGTGTTCATCGCAGCCTTCTTTCTTCCCTGGCTGTTGCATCCTGAGTTCGGCGGGTCCATCACCGGACAGGGCTTCTGGTAAATGGAGTCCTGTATAAAAAAGAAGGAAAATAAAAAGAGTGACACACTTGGGAGCCCCTGGTGTGGTCGAGCCGCACTCTGGGTCTGTTGTGGCCGTGCCCCTCCCCCTAGGCCCATGGTATCTCCAGAGCGTAATGATGTATGCGGAGGGTTGGTCTTGCAATTATGCGAGGGCTGGGGTTGGGGCCGCATCGCTATGCGTGGTCGGAACATGCCAGGTGGTCTTGGTTGATGTTGCTCCGGGCTCGTTTGGCCGTGTCCGACCGTTTAACGGCCGGACTCGAAAATTGCCTTAGAAGGCTGCTTTGTACTTCTGCCGTGAGAGCCGCTGTATGTTCCTCCGTTCGGAGGGAGCGTTCCGTATTTCCGTTGACCGTGATGACTCAACGAGGACCTGGCATCTTGAGCTTGAGGTATGCGTAATGCGGCACCGCGTTGAATTTTGCAAACGCGGTTCGTCCGAGCAGAGCGTGATAGCCGCTGCAGAACGGGACTATGTCGAAGATTAACTCCTCGCTCCGGAAATTGTCCGGGGATCCGAAGACCACTTCCAGTGTGACTGAGCCTGTACAATTGGCCTCAACACCTGGTATGATGCCTTTGAAGGTCGTCTTTGTAGGTTTAATCCTTGAGGGGTCTATGCCCATCTTGCACACTGTATCCTGATAAAGCAGGTTCAGGCTACTGCCGCCGTCCATCAGGACTCTCGTGAGGTGAAATCCATCGACGATTGGGTCTAAAACCAATGCGGCGAATCCGCCATGGCGGATACTGGTCGGATGGTCTCTTCGGTCGAAAGTGATCGGGCAAGAGGACCATGGATTGAACTTCGGGGCGACTGGCTCCATCGCATATATGTCCCTTAGTGCACGCTTCCGCTCCCTCTTGGGTATATGGGTTGCGTATATCATATTCACCGTCCGCACTTGTGGGGGGAAACCCTTCTGTCCTCTATTGTTTGGCGGTCGGGTCTCTTCCTCGTCGTCGCTGTGCAGCCCCTTGTCACTGTTTTCGGCAATTAACTTGCCTGCCTGCTTGAATACCCAACAATCTCTGTTGGTGTGATTAGCTGGCTTTTCGGGGGTGCCATGTATCTGGCATAAGCGGTCGAGTATTCGGTCCAAATTGGACGGACCTGGAGTGGTTCTTTTGAATGGCTTCTTCCGCTGACCGGGTTTAGAGCCTCGAAATCCGGCATTGACCGCCGTATCCTCCTTGTCGTCGTTGTTAATGCGGCGTTTATTTTTGCTTCGACGCGACCTACCATTGTGGTCCTTGGTATCCGGACTGCCATAATTTTTACTGAGGTTGTTGCTGCGAGCTAGCCAGCTGTCCTCTCCCGCACAGAAGCGGGTCATTAGAGATGTGAGGGCTGCCATGGATTTCGGCTTTTCCTGTCCTAGGTGCCGGGCTAGCCACTCGTCGCGGATGTTATGTTTGAAGGCTGCGAGGGCCTCTGCATCCGGACAGTCGACGATTTGATTTTTCTTTGTTAAGAACTGTGTCCAGAACTGTCTGGCTGATTCCTCTGGCTGCTGAATTATGTGGCTTAGGTCATCAGCGTCTGGTGGTCGCACATATGTGCCCTGGAAGTTGTCGAGGAATGCGGCTTCCAGGTCTTCCCAACACCTAATTGACTCTGCGGGCAAGCTGTTAAGCCAATGCCGAGCTGGTCCTTTAAGCTTGAGTGGGAGATACTTGATGGCGTGGAGATCATCGCCGTGGGACATATGGATGTGAAGGAGATAATCTTCGATCCAAACCGCGGGGTCTGTTGTGCCATCATAGGATTCAATGTTTACGGGTTTAAACCCTTCAGGGATTTGATGATCCATTACTTCGTTAGTGAAGAATAGTGGGTGTGCGGCGCCTCTGTATTGAGCAATATCACGACGTAGCTCGAGTGAGCATTGTCTGCTGTGTTCGACCCGGCCGGAGTTGTTGTATCCGGCGTGACGGTATTCGTCGTGGGTCGTGGGGCGCCCACGTGATCCATAGATGGATCTGGATTGTCTTGCCTTATCCTCCAATATGTCCCGCAAGTCCGGCACGTTCCCTCGTGGCTTCGTACTTTTCGAGCGATGCCGGGGTACGGTCTTGACGGAAGGCCTGGATGCTTCTCTGTCATGACCACGGGGTGGTCGGTCAGCCGTATTGTGCGCTAGTGATGATGGTCTGTATGATTCCTCCTCTAATTGGGGGAGTAACTTGCGTTTTGGGTAGCTCTTGGAGGGGCGTTCGAGTTCATACTCTTCGGCCGCGAGGACCTCAGTCCATCTGTCGGCCAGCAGGTCTTGATCAGCTTGAAGCTGCTGCTGCTTTTTCTTTAGGCTATTTGCCGTGGCCATTAGCCTGCGTCTGAAACGCTCTTGGTCGACGGGATCTTCGGGCACGACGAATTCGTCGTCGTTGTGGCTTGCCTCGTCTTTGGAGGGAGGTATGTAATTATCATCCTCGACCTCTTCATCTGCCGCTCTCTCGTGAGGGCTTGCTTCTGCATCCTCCTGCGCTGAATCTTGCTGGAGGGGATGGTCTTCGGCACTTTCTGGGGTATTATTATCTCCTGTGCCGGAATCTCCATTCTTGCTATGGCGAGATTTAGAGTGGCGCCGCTGACGTTGGCGCTTGGGCTGTTTCTTTAAGGAATCTGCCTCCGCTGCTTCTTCGTCGTCCCCATCTTTTGGGTTGTCCACCATGTATATGTCATATGAGGAGGTGGTCTTCCAGTGCCCTGTAGGCGCTGGTTCTTGTTCGTCTCCGACATCGTCGTCCATACCGTCGATGTCTTTGGAGTCATAGTCTAGCATGTCGGTTAAATCTTCGATAGTGGCTACAAAGTGGGAGGTGGGTGGGCTTTGAATTTCTTCGTCGTCCGCTTCCCAACCATCCTGGCCGTAATCCGGCCAGGGCTCTCCGGATAGCGAGAGATGCTTTAGCGAATTTAGGATGTCGCCAAAGGGTGAGTGCTGAAAGATGTCCGCAGCGGTGAACTCCATGATCGGCGCACAATCGGATTCGATTGGCAGGGGCGTAGGAGGTTCGGAGTCCGGCAGGGAGTCCGGCACCTCGGAGTCACGAGCTTTATAGGGGACAAGGTCAGTGTTCGGCTCCATCGCCGCGGAAGTTACAGCCCCTGAGGCGGTGTCCAGCCACTGGTCCTCGATCTGGGCAATCGGCTCCGGACTAAGGGCCGGATTGGATTCGTGTGCGGCCACCAAGGCACTGTCCGGCGGCAGAGCTAGATCATGCCCATCATGACACCACGGCACGCTCGGCTGTGGCTCGAGCCCGTCGAGGATCAAGTCCCCGCGGATGTCAGCCGTGAAGTTTAGGATTCCGAACCTGACCTGACGGCCAGGGGCGTAGCTTTCGATCTGCTCCAGATGGCCAAGTGAATTAGCCCGCAGTGCGAAGCCGCCGAATACAAAGATCTGTCCGGGAAGAAAAGTCTCACCCTGGACGGTGTTGTTGTTGGTTGAAGAAGCCATCGAGCCTATCAGTGACGACATAGAGGAACTCTCAATGAAAGCACCAGTGTCGGTGTCAAAACCGGCGGATCTCGGGTAGGGGGTCCCGAACTGTGCGTCTAGGCGGATGGTAACAGGAGACGAGGGACACGATGTTTTATCCAGGTTCGGGCCCTCTCGATGGAGGTAAAACCCTACGTCCTGCTTGACTAATATTGATGATATGGGTAGTACAAGAGTGGATCTACCACGAGATCAAGGAAGCTAAACCCTAGAAGCTAGCCTATGGTATGATTGTTGTAATGGAGGTTATGTCCTACAGACTAAAGCCCTCCGGTTTATATAGACACCGGAGAGGGCTAGGGTTACACAGAGTCGGTTACAATGGTAGGAGATCTACATATCCGTATCGCCAAGCTTGCCTTCCACGCCAAGGAAAGTCCCATCCGGACACGGGACGGAGTCTTCAATCTTGTATCTTCGTAGTCTTGGAGTCCGGCGGACGATGATAGTCCGGCTGTCCGGACACCCCCTAGTCCAGGACTCCCTCACTCGGCCTTATGCCTGGTGTTTTGTTCCACTCTTGCCGCCCTAGTTTCCGTCATACCGGTGTTATGTTCCCGGATTTTGCGTTCCTTACGCGGTCGGGTGATTTATGGGACCCAATTGACAGTTCGCTTTGAATAAAACTCCTCCAACAAGGCCCAACCTTGGTTTTACCATTTGCCTCACCTAGCCCTTTTTTCCCATGGGTTTCCAGAGCCCGAGGGTCATCTTTATTTACCCCCCCCCCCCCCCGGCCAGTGCTCGTCGTGAGTGTTGGTCCAACCTGTCAGCCACCGGTGGCCACCAAGGGCAACTCTGGGATGGCCTACCGGAAGTTTGGACAATCTGGTGTGCCCTGAGAACGAGATATGTGCAGCTCCTATCAGGATTTGTCGGCACATTCGGGCGGCTTTGCTGGTCTTGTTTTACCATTGTCGAAATGTCTTGTAAACCGGGATTCCGAGACTGATCGGGTCTTCCTGGGAGAAGGTATATCATTCATTGATCGCGAGAGCTTATCATGGGCTAAGTTGGGACACCCCTGCAGGGTTTTATCTTTTGAAATCCGTGCCCACGGTTATGTGGCAGATGGGAATTTGTTAATGTCCGGTTGTAGATAATTTGACACCAGATACGAATTAAAATGCATCAACCGAGTGTGTAGCCGTGATGGTCTCTTTTCGGCGGAGTCCAGGAAGTGAACACAGTTTCTGGGTTATGTTTGATGTAAGTAGGTGTTCAGGATCACTTCTTGATCATTGCTAGCTTCACGACTGTTCCTTTGCTCCTCTTCTCGCTCTCATTTGCGTATGTTAGCAACCATACTTGCTTAGTCGCTGCTGCAAACTCACCACTTTACCCCTTCCTTTCCCATTAAGCTTTGGTAGTCTTGATACCCATGGTAATGGGATTGCTGAGTCCTCGTGGCTCACAGATTACTACAACAACAGTTGCAGGTACAGGTTTATGCGATGATCATGACGCGAGAGTGATGTTTACTTGTTTTGGAGTTCTTCTTCTGCTTCTTCTTCGATCAGGGGATAGGTTCCAGGTCGGCAGCCTGGGCTAGCCGGGAGGATGTCGTTCGAGTTTCTGTTTGTGTTTCATTCGTAGTCGGATGTTGCTCTTATGTTTTGTGAAGTTGTATTCGTGTGGCAATGTATGCCTCTTGTATGTATCCCTATCTATTATGTAATGTTGATGTAATAATATCCACCTTGCAAAAGCGTCTCCAATATGCGCTTCTATTCTTGGTGGGACCTTCGAGTTCCTTTACGATAGTTCTCTGATCCTTTTTGGCTCATGGTCAGTAAGGGACTTTTGTTCTATGCTTTGAGTAGAATCATGTCATGCCTTGTTTTTCTATTATAAGTTCCTGTAGCATGTTGATTGCTTGCTCTGAACATTGCTACCTGATGCTGATTATGCCATGTCCAACCTGATATCTTTTGCACTTTTGCCATGCTTGTTTGAACCTGCTATGGTGTGTTTTAGCCGTAGCTGGGTGTTCCTCTTTTGTCAAGCATCTCCTGTAGATCACTTCCATATGCTTTTTTTTATGTTGGGGTGCTGTAGCATAGTTCCTTGATGTATTCTAAGTGCCATCATGCTGTTAACCGCAGATTTGTGTCATTCTTGTTTTGCTTGCCATTTGCAAACCGTGCATCCGATTCCGGTGATCCTTATATCGATTTCAACCGAAATCATCTCGTCTTTCCAGTGGCATACTTGGTTTGCCATGTTGATGCCTTGTTCATCATTTTCCTTCCGGAGCACGCATAAGCATTGCATATCACATCTCGCATATCATGCCATGTACTGCATCATGTTGCTTGTGCATTGCACCGTGATTTATTGTGGTTCCATTGCTTGCATTCTTGCTTGGGTAGAGCCGGGAGACGAGTACGTGAACGAGGAACCTGTTGAGTACACTAACGAGGATCAAGCTTTCGACAACTCTGAGAACCTTGCAGGCAAGATGACCATACCCTCGATATCACTTCTATCTTTGCTTTTCTAGTTGCTTGCTCTATCGCTATGTTAGCTCTACCTACCACTTGTTTATTCATGCCTCCCATATTGCCATGTCAAGCCTCTAACCATCCTTTCCTAGCAAACCGTTGTTTCGCTATGTCACCCGCTTTTGCTCAGCCCCTCATAGCGTTGCTAGTTGCAGGTGAAGATGAAGTCTGTTCCTTGATGGAACATGGATATTTTTGGGATATCACAATACCTCTTGTTTAATTAATGCACCTATATACTTGGTAAAGGGTGGAAGGCTCAGCTTTATGTCTGGTGTTATGTTCCACTCTTGCCACCCTAGTTTCCTTCATACCGGTGTTATGTTCCTTGATTTTGCGTTCCTTACACGGTTGGGTGATTTATGGGACCCCCTTGACAGTTCGCTTTGAATAAAACTCCTCCAGCAAGGCCCAACCATGGTTTTACCATTTGCCACCTAAGCCTTTTTCCCACGGGTTTTTGCGAGCCCGACGGTCATCTTTATTTACCTCCCTGGGCCAGTGCTCATCGTGAGTGTTGGTGCAACCTGTCAGCCGCCTGTGGCCACCAGGGGCAACTCTAGGATGGCCTACCGGAAGTTTGGACAATCTGGTGTGCCCTGAGATCGAGATATGTGTAGCTCCTATTGGGATTTGTCGGCACATTCGGGAGGCTTTGCTGGTCTTGTTTTACCATTGTCGAAATGTCTTGCGAACCGGGATTCCGAGACTGATCGGGTCTTCCCGGGAGAAGGTATATCCTTCGTTGACCGTGAGAGCTTGTGATGGGCTAAGTTGGGACACCCCTGCAGGGTATTATCTTTCGAAAGCCGTGCCCGTGGTTATGAGGCAGATGGGAATTTGTTAATGTCCGGTTGTAGATAACTTGACACTTGACTTCACTAAAATGCATCAACCGCGTGTGTTGCCGTGATGGTCTCTTCTCGGCGGAGTCCGGGAAGTGAACACGGTTTGGGTTATGTATGTACGTAAGTAGTTTCAGGATCACTTCTTGATCACTTCTAGCCTCTCGACCAATGCGTTGCTTCTCTTCTCGCTCTAACTTGCGTATGTTAGCCACCATATATGCTTAGTGCTTGCTGCAGCTCCACCATATTACCCCCCTTTCCTACCTACAAGCTTAAATAGTCTTGATCTCGCGGGTGTGAGATTGTTGAGTCCCCGTGGCTCACAAATTCTACCAAAACAGATGCAAGTACCGAGGATACTAGCGCAAGTGGCGCAATCGAGCTCAAGTGGGAGTTTGACGAGAACCTTGGTCGTTAGTATGTTTCGTTTCCAGATGATCAGTAGTGGGCCCAGTTGGGGCGATCGGGGATCTAGCATTTGGGGTTGCCTTCTTTTCATTTGGATTTGACCGTAGCCGGTCTATGAGTGTATTCTGAATGATGTATGATTTATATTATGTATTGTGTGAAGTGGCGATTGTAAGCCAACTCTCTTTATCCCATTCTTGTTCATTACATGGGATTGTGTGAAGATGACCCTTCTTGCGACAAAACCACCATGCAGTTATGCCTCTAAGTCGTGCTTCGACACGTGGGAGATATAGCCGCATCGTGGGTGTTACAAGTTGGTATCAGAGCCGACCCTCGCGGTTACACGGATGGTTGCGGACAGCTGTGCGGTCATGTTGTTCATGACGTTTGTGACTCGTCGTGGCACACGGCATGGCACATGTACCAGACTGGATGCACAGACGGTTGTGCCAAGAGGGAACGTTCCTGTGGCCCGACGAGGACGTCGGTTCCTCTGAGTGGGGGTGTATGTAATAGCCTGGCTTATTAAGGATGATAGACTACTCATATCAATAAGGAATTCCTTCTTTTCCGGGATCCCATTCGGACAGAACTCCAAAATTAAGCGTGCTCAGCTTGGAGTAGTTTCAGGATGGGTGACCGACCAGGAAGTTGCTCCCGGGTGCGCACGAGTGAGGAAAAAGTGCGCAGAAAAGACTAGTATAGATCTGTGGGGCCAGTCTAGATCCCGCCAGGAGTAACGACCACCGGCGGGTGTGTCCGCGGCGTTACAACTAGGGAACGGTCTAGGATTAAAGTTTCCTCTATAAGCATTGTTAGCAAAATTATTCCTACCAACAAAATTCACATCCATAGATTCATTATTATTCTCAATCAAAGTAGACAAAGGCATATCATTGGGATCAATAGACGCACTATTAGTAGCAAACAATTTCATAAGTTCATGCATCTTTCCACTCAAAACATTAATTTCTTCTATACCATGCACTTTTTTACTAGTAGATCTTTCGATGTGCCATTGAGAATAATTAGCCATAATGTTATCAAGGAGTTTAGTAGCTTCCCCTAAGGTGATTTCCATAAATGTGCCTCCCGCGGCCGAATCTAAAAGATTTCTAGAAGCAAAATTCAATCCGACATAAAAAAATTTGTATGATCATTCATAAGTTCAAACCATGAGTAGGGCAATTGCGAATCATTAATTTCATTCTTTCCCAAGATTGGGCAACATGCTCATGATCAAGTTGTTTAAAATTCATAATATCGTTCCTAAGAGAGATGATCTTAGAGGGAGGAAAATACTTAGAGATAAAAGCATCTTTGCACTTATTCCATGAATCAATACTATACTTAGGCAAAGACGAAAACCAAACTTTAGCACGATCCCAAAGGGAAAACGGAAATAACTTCAATTTATCAATATCATTATCCGTATATTTCTTCTTCTGCATCTCACACAAATCAACAAAGTTGTTTAGATGGGTAGCGACATCTTCACTCGGAAGGCCGGAGAATTGATATTTCATAAAAAGATTCAGCAAAGCAGCATTGATTTTACAAGACTCAACATCATTAAGAGGAGCAATCGGAGTACTAAGGAAATTATTATTATTGGTATTGGAAAAGTCACACAACTTGGTATTATCCTGCGCCATAGCGACAAGCAATCCAACACACAAGCAAACAAAATGGCAAGCGGAAGAGAGAGGAGATTGGAAAAGAGAGGGCGAATAAAACGGCAAGGGTGAAGTGGGGGAGAGGAAAACGAGAGGCAAATGGCAAATAATGTAAGTGTGAGGGAGATGAGTTTGTGATGGGTACTTGGTATGTCTTGACTTGAGCGAAGACCTCATCGGCAACGTCGCCAGAAATCCTTCTTGCTACGTCTTGAGCTTGTGTTGGTTTTCCTTGAAAAGGAAAGGGTGATGCAGCAATAGTAGCATAAGTATTTCCCTCAGTTTTTTAGAACCAAGGTATCAATCCAGTAGGAGGCTCCTCAAAAGTCCCACGCACCTACACAAAGAAACAAGAACTCACAACCAACGCAATAAAGGGGTTGTCTATCCCTTCAAGGACACTTGCAAAAGTGAGATCTGATAGAGATAATATGATAAGATAAATATATTTTTGGTATTTTATGATATAGATTGGAAAAGTAAAGATGCAAATAAAAGTAGATTGAAAGCTTATATGATAAGAGATAGACCCGGGGGCCATAGGTTTCACTAGTGGCTTCTCTCAAGATAGCATAAGTATTACGGTGGGTGAACAAATTATAGTCGAGCAATTGATAGAAAAGCGAATAATTATGAGATTATCTAGGCATGATCATGTATATAGGCATCACATCTGTGACAAGTAGACCGACTCCTGCCTGCATCTACTACTATTACTCCACACATCAACCGCTATCTAGCATGCATCTAGAGTATTAAGTTCATAAAGAACAAAGTAACACATTAAGAAAGATGACATGATGTAGAGGGATAAACTCATGCAATACGATATAAACCCCATCTTTTTATCCTCGATGGCAACAATACAATACGTGCCTTGCTACCTCTGCTGTCACTGGGAAAGGACACCGCAAGATTAAACCCAAAGCTAAGCACTTCTCCCATTGCAAGAAAGATCAATCTAGTAGGCCAAACCAAACTGATAGTTCGAAGAGACTTGCAAAGATAATTTAATCACACATAAAAGAATTCAGAGGAGATTCAAATATTTCACATAGATAAACTTGATCATAAACCCACAATTCATCGGATCTCGACAAACACACCGTAAAAAGAGTTACATCAAATAGGTCTCCAAGAAGATCGAGGAGAACATTGTATTGAGATTCAAAGAGAGAGAGAAGAAGCCATCTAGATAATAACTATGGACCCGAAGGTCTGTGGTAAACTACTCACAACTCATCGGAGAGGCCTTGGAGATGATGTAGAGGCCCTCCGTGATCGATTCCCCCTCCGACGGAGCACCGACGAAGGCTCCAAGATGGGATCTCGCAGATACAGAAGGTTACGGTGGTGGAAATAGTTTTTCGGGGTCGCTTCTGATTTTTTTTCGGGGTACATGGGTATATATAGGACGAAGAAGTAGGTCGGTGGACGCCCGAGGGGCCCACGAGAGTGGGGGGCGCGCCCAACGCTAGGGGGTGCGCCGGGCACCCTTGTGGCCGCCTCCCTTGTTTCTTGACGTCCACTCCTAGTCCTCTGGATCACGTTTGTTTCAAAAAGATCACTCACGAAGGTTTCATTCCGTTTGGACTCCGTTTGATATTCCTTTTCTTTGAAACACTGAAATAGGCAAAAAAACAGCAATTCGGGCTGGGCCTCCGGTTAGTAGGTTAGTCCCAAAAATGATATAAAAGTGTAAAGTAAAGCCCATAAACATCCAAAACGGGTAATATAATAGCATGGAACAATCAAAAATTATAGATACATTGGAGACGTATCAAGCATCCCCAAGCTTAATTCCTGCTCGTCCTCGAGTAGGTAAATGATAAAAACAGAATTTTTGATGTGGATGCTACCTAGCATAATTCTCAATGTAATTTTATTTATTGTTGCATGAATGTTCAGATCCAAATGATTCAAAATAAAAGTTCATATTGACATAAGAAATAGTAATACTTCAATCATACTAATCAAAGCAATCATGTCTTCTCAAAATAACATGGCCAAAGAAAGTTATCCCTACAAAATCATATAGTCTTGCTGTTGCTCTATCTTCATCACACAAAGTATTTAATCATGGACAACCCCGATGACAAGCCAAGCAATTGTTTCATACTTTAGTAATCTCAAACTTTTTCAACTTTCACGCAATACATGAGCGTGAGCCATGGACATAGCACTATATGTGGAATAGAATGGTGGTTGTGGAGAAGACAAAAAGGAGAAGGCGTATCAACGGGCTATGGAGATGCCCATTAATAGATATCAATGTGAGTGAGTAGGGATTTCCATGCAACGGATGCACTAGACATATAAATGTATGAAAGCTCAATAAAAGAAACTAAGTGGGTGTGCATCCAACTCGCTTGCTCACGAAGGCCTAGGGCACTTTGAGGAAGCCCATCATTGGAATATACAAGCCAAGTTCTATAATGAAAAATTCCCACTAGTAAATGAAAGTGACAACATAGGAGACTCTCTATCATGACAATCATGGTGCTACTTTAAAGCACAAGTGTGGTAAAAAGGATAGTAGCATTGTCCCTTCTCTCTTTTTCTCTCATTTCATTTTTTTTTTCTCCTTTTTTTCTTTTTGGGCCTTTTCCTTTTTTTATTTGGCCTTTCTTTTTTTCTTTTTTTTCTTTCTCCCTTTTTTTATAAAGTCCGAAGTCTCATCCCGACTTGTGGGGGAATCATAGTCTCCATCATCCTTTCCTCACTGGGACAATGCTCTAATAATGAAGATCATCACACTTTTATTTACTTACAACTCAAGATTACAACTCAATACTTAAACAAGATATGACTCTATATGAATGCCTTCGGCGGTGTACCGGGATATGCAATGAATCAAGAGTGACATGTATGAAAATTATGAAGGTGGCCTTGCCACAAATACGATGTCAACTACATGATCATGCAAAGATCAATATGACAATGATAATGCGTGTCATAATAAACGGAACGGTGGAAAGTTGCATGGCAATATATCTCGGAATGGCTATGGAAATGCCATAATAGGTAGATATGGTGGCTGTTTTGAGGAAGGTATATGGTGGGTGTATGGTACCGGCGAAAGTTGCGCGGCACAAGAGAGGCTAGCAATGGTGGAAGGGTGAGAGTGCGTATAATCCATGGACTAAACATTAGTCATAAAGATTTCATATACTTATTGCAAAAATCTACAAGTCATCAAAAACAAAGTACTACGTGCATGCTCCTAGGGGGATAGATTGGTAGGAAAATACCATCACTCGTCTCCGACCGCCACTCATAAGGAAGACAATCAATAAAAAAAATTGTGCTCCAACTTCATCACAAAGAGGTTCACCATACGTGCTTGCTACGGGAATCACAAACTTCAACACAAGTATTCTTTAAATTCATAATCACCCAACTAGCATGACTCTAATATCACCATCCTAATATCTCAAAACAATTATCAAGCATCAAATTGATCATAGCATCCAATTCACTTTCTATGATAGTTTTTATTATACCCAACTTGGATGCCCATCATTCTAGGACCAATTTTATAACCATAACAAATACCATGCTGTTCTAAGAGACACTCAAATAATATAAGTGAAGCATGAGAGATCAACAATTTCTTCAAAATTAAGCCACCGCCGTGCTCTAAAAGATATAAGTGAAGCACTAGAGCAAAAATTATCTAGCTCAAAAGATATAAGTGAAGCGCATAGAGTATTCTAATTAATTCTAATAAAGTGGGCTTCTCCCAAAAGGTGTGTAAAGAAAGGATGATTGTGGTAAACTAAAAAGCAAAGACTAATGTCATACAAGACGCTCCAAGCAAAACACATATCATGTGGCGAATAAAAATATAGCTCCAAGTAAAGTTACCGATAGACGAAGACGAAAGCTATGTACTTCAATTCACATATTTGTCCCCAACCAGATTGTAAACATGGCGGACCTTTTTGCTTTGGCCTCTGGACCCGACAGTCCGGAGTGTTTCCGAATACCCGCTCGGCGGGGTACGCATGGAAACCAGGTGTAGGGGTCATAATTGCTTGAACAGACAAGAACCCAACTAGTTATGTTATATTACATGTTTAGTAAGAAACATCTTCCAGAGAGAATAGTTTCGTTAAGGGTTCCTTTCCTTGGGTACGCACGCATTAAAGTGCATGTCCGGACTGCGATCAAAAAGCGCAGGATATGTAGCATCTGGGGCTTTGTGTTATGACAGGTAAAAAACATCCTTATTCCACCGACCGAATATTCCCTTAAGAATGCTAGCTTTCAGCTTCACCCAGTCTGAGGTACACGTCCGGAGTACCCGGCAGTAACAATCGCGGAGGTGCTCCCTTTATGCCCTAGCTAAACTAACGAGAACGTAGGGCATAAGCACAGGAGCCAGGCAACCCAGCTTGGCCAAAACTTAAGTCATATTGGTGGATATAATGGTGAAGAAAAGGTGCATATGGAGAAAGAACACATATGCAGTGGGCTTGATGCCCCGAAGATAATTATAATAAGCTTGTGTATAAGAAGCCCCCAGGTATAATGAGCGCACATTCTTGGAAATTAGTGCGTTACAAGTGTGTAGTCTAGCCACAGTAAAGTGTTAGAGCTTTTCAAAAAGGAAATGCGAGAAGAGGGCTAAAAAGAAAATCAAAAAGCAACAGACGGAAGGAGACGAACGGGAAGTTCGGTGCTAGGCATAGAATCGTCCGAGTCTGGCTGTGTTACATGGGTTCGGCTCGAGGCGATTATCAGATGCATCCCGCAGTCGGTACGCTCCTCCGGTAAGAACTTTGTCAATAATGAAAGGACCCTCCCGCTTGTGCTTGAGCTTGTCCTTTTTCTTCTCCGGTAGACGTAGAACGAGTTCGCCAATATTATAAGTCTTGTCCCGTACTTCTCTGCTTTGATACCTGCGAGCCTATTGTTGATAGAATGCGGAACGGGCTTTTGCGACGTCGCGCTCCTCTTCCAGGGCATCTAAACTGTCTTGCCGATCGAGCTCGGCCTCTCTCTCTCTTTGTACATGCCCACTAGAGGTGAGTCATGAATAATATCGCAGGGTAGCACAGCCTCTGCGCCGTACACCATGAAGAAGGGTGTGTATCCGGTAGTGCAATTTGGCGTGGTCCGCAGCCCCCAGAGTGCAGAGTCGAGCTCCTCAACCCAGTGCGTGTCTGATTCTTTTAAGGATCGCACTAGTCTAGGTTTAATGCCGCTCATAATAAGACCATTGGCTTGTTCGACTTGACCGTTAGTTTGAGGGTGATATACGGAGGTGTAATCGATCTTAATGCCCATCTTGCCGCACCAAGTTTTCACCTCATCGGCCGTGAAATTGGAGCCGTTGCCGGTGATGATGCTGTGGGGGACACCATAACGGTGTACTACGCCTGATATGAACTCTATCACGGGTCCGGATTCGGCCGTTTTAACTGGCTTGGCCTCTATCCATTTGGTGAATTTGTCCACCATGACCAACAAGTATCGTTTCTTATGGCTTCCTCCTTTAAGGGGTCCAACCATATCAAGCCCCCAAACTGCAAAGGGCCAAGTTATGGGGATTGTTTGTAGGGCGGTGAGTGGCATATGGCTTTGGTTGGCGAAAAGCTAGCATCCGACACAATGTTGGACAAGGTCTTGTGCGTTTGCTCGGGCCGTCGTCCAGTAAAAACCTGTACGGAAGGCCTTGCTTACCAGAGCCCGAGCTGCGGCGTGGTGACCGCCGAGGCTGGCGTGAATTTCAGCCAAGAGCTGCCGCCCTTCCTCCTCGGAGATAACTCTTTGAAGTACCCCGGTAGAGCTTTTCTTATAAAGCTCTCCCTCATGGACTTTGTAGGCTTTAGAGCGCCGCACAATGCAGCGTGCCTCATTTTGATCCTCGGGGAGTCCGTGCCTATTAAGGTAGGCCAAGAAGGGTTCGGCCCATGGGGCAATAACAGTCATCATGAGATGGGCCGAGGGTGTTATTTCGGTGGTAGAGCCCCCAATTATGTCAGTGTGTTCGGATTCTGGGGTTGTGGTCGGATCCGGACTAATGTTTCCGGTCTCCCCTTGCCACACTACGGATGTCTTAAAAAGCCTTTCCAGAAAAATATTAGGTGGGACGAGGTCACGCTTAGCGCCGATATGGGCGAGGACATCCGCAACTTGATTGTTTTCTCGAACCACATGATGAAATTCGAGCCCCTCGACTCGAGCTGACATCTTAAGGACGGCATTATGATATGTCACCATTTTCGGATCTTTGGCATCAAAGTCCCCATTTATTCGAGATATTGCAAGGTTTGAATCCCCACGCACTTCTAGGCGCTGAATGCCCATGGAGACGGTGATAGAGGCAAAGGTGTCCCGTCTTTCGATGAGATGGTGGATTTCGCTTTGGTGGAAGTCGACTTTGACGATCCGACTACGAACGTTCGAGGACGTCGCGCCTTAGCAATCGCTAAACCAACTCCGAGAGGTTATTGACCACGCCGGAGCACGATCAACCTGACCACTAAGGTCTGTTTCCTGCGAGCAAACGAAGAACCAGCAAGAAACTGAGATTGCAATCTGGATATTGCGAATATAAGATGAAAGCTTTATAGATCAAGGTGGGGTTCTGTGACGCCTTTGTCTGGTCGTTGAACACAAACGAAGTACGCGAAGTTGCAGCTATGGCGAACTTTAATCGAAACAAAACCCAAAGTCTAAACGGTGCCCTAAGGGCTGTATATATGGAGGAAGAGGGGGTGAATTTCGTGGCCCTTGGTGGAGGGGTCCGAAACTAACCCTATCTCTTGTTTCCCCACACATACGGACTCTAAAAATAGCTTATACTTATGTATTTCGAAATTACATGGGCCTGGCCCAATAATAAGGTGACGCAGCACCTAGAATAGCCTCTGGACGAAATTTATGAAGTGGCATCTTGTATATTTCGTCCAAGGCTTCATGCACTCATTATGGTGGCTTCAAAGTCTTGAAATCCTCACTTGTAACTCCGTTCTTGTTCCCCTTGCACATGCCATCATCTCCATGCTTGTTCTTGCTCCAATGTTCATCCTTCTCCAAGCTAGGCCCTTCATTTGTAGTCAAAACAAATGTATCCAATTTAGGCAGCATCATATTCTCATGAACATTAGAATCATTACCAAGAAACGAAAGTACCTGGTAATTTTAGTTGGCGTGCGCGAGCTCTAGTAATTGGTCCAGTGTGTATAGCAGCAGGGGCTGTGGGTGTAACAATGGTATTGATGTCCTCATCATCCCCCCCTTCTTGAAACGAAGTCGTCCTCGACGGAAGTTCATACTCCTCACCCAAATATGGCTTCAAATCTGCAATGTTAAAAGTGGGACTAACCCCAAAATCTGCAGGCAGCTCAAGTTTATATGCATTATCATTTATTTTCTCCAACACCTTAAAGGGACCAGCAGCACGTGGCATTAGCTTTGATTTGCGCAAATCAGGAAATCTATCCTTACGCAAATGTAACCAAACAAGATCTCCAGGTGCAAACACAACATGTTTTCTACCCTTATCTCCAGCAAGTTTATATTTAGCATTCATACGCTCAATGTTTTCCTTAGTTAACTCATGCATTTTTAAAATCAATTCAGCACGTTCTTTAGCATCAAAATTAACCTTCACCGAAGATGGAAGAGGCAACAAATCAATAGGTGCACGAGGTAGGAAACCATACACAACTTCAAAAGGGCACATCTTAGTAGTAGAATGCAATGAACGATTATAAGCAAATTCAATATGAGGCAAGCATTCCTCCCACATTTTCTTATTATTCTTTAGAACAGCCCTAAGCATAGTAGAGAATGTTCTATTGACTACTTCAGTTTGTCCATCAGTTTGGGGGTGACAAGTAGTACTAAAAAGCAGTTTAGTCCCCAACTTAGCCCATAAACATCTCCAAAAGTGGCTAAGAAATTTAGTATCACGATCTGAAACAATAGTATTTGGCACACCATGCAAGCGAATAATTTCACGAAAGAACAAATCAGCAACATTAACAGCATCATCGCTTTTATGACATGGTATAAAGTGTGTCATTTTCGAGAATCTATCCACGACAACAAATATGCTATCCCTCCCCTTCTTTGTTCTAGGTAAACCTAAAACAAAGTCCATAGATATATCCTCCCAAGGAACACTAGGTACAGGCAAAGGCATATGTAAACCATAAGGATTGAGTCGTGACTTAGCTTTTTGACATGTAGTGCAGCGAGCAATAAAACGCTCAACATCCCGTCTCATCTTTGGCCAAAAGAAATGTGTAGCAAGTAAGTCCTCCGTCTTCTTCACGCCAAAGTGTCCCATTAGTCCTCCTCCATGCGCCTCCTGCAACAAGAAAAGACGAACGGAGCTAGCTGGAATGCATAGCTTGTTAGCACGGAACACAAATCCATCATTAACGACAAACTTGTTCCATGTTCTTCCTTCTTTACAATTCTGCAATACATCTTTAAAATCAGCATCATGCACATATTAATCTTTGATGGTCTCCAAACCAAATATTTTGAAGTCAAGTTGTGAAAGCATAGTATAGCGACGAGACAATGCATCAGCAATAACATTTTCTTTACCCTTCTTGTGTTTAATGACATAAGGGAAAGTCTCAATGAATTCAACCCATTTAGCATGTCTACGATTCAGTTTAGCTTGACTTTTAATATGTTTCAAAGATTCATGATCAGAATGTATAACAAATTCTTTGGGCCATAAATAATGTTGCCATGTTTCTAAAGTCCGAACAAGAGCATATAATTCTTTATCATAAGTAGAATAATTCAGACTAGGCCCACTCAATTTTTCAGAAAAGTATGCAACAGGTTTGCCATCTTGTAATAACACACCTCCTAATCCAATTCCACTAGCATCACATTCAAGCTCAAAAGTCTTATTAAAATTAGGAAGTTGGAGTAAAGGAGCATGTGTCAACTTATCTTTCAACACCGTGAAGGCTTCTTCCTGTGCGGTACCCCAAACAAAAGGCATATCCTTTTTTGTAAGCTCATTGAGAGGTGCAGCAATGGTGCTAAAATCTCTCACAAAACGCCTATAGAATCCAGCGAGGCCAAGAAAACTCCTCACTTGTGTGACCGTTTTGGGCTGCGGCCAACTCTCAATAGCTTCAATCTTGGCTTTATCAACTTCAATTCCCTGTGGAGTAACAACATAGCCAAGAAAAGACACTCGGTCGGTGCAAAAGGTGCACTTCCCAAGGTTACCAAACAAACGTGCATCACGTAGAGCAATAAAAACAGCACGTAAATCTTCCAAATGTTCCTCCAAAGATCTGCTATAAATCAATATGTCATCAAAGTAAACTACCACAAATCGTCCAATGAAAGCACGTAAAACTTCGTTCATTAATCTCATGAAAGTACTAGGTGCATTAGTTAACCCAAAAGGCATGACTAACCACTCATATAATCCAAACTTAGTTTTAAATGTTGTTTTCCATTCATCCCCCAATTTCATACGAATTTGATGGTATCCACTACGCAAATCAACTTTGGAGAATATTGTAGAGCCACTCAATTCAGCAAGCATATCATCTAGCCTAGGAATAGGATGACGATAACGAATAGTAATATTATTAATGCCTCTACAATCAACACACATACATGATGTACCATCCTTTTTCGGCACTAGAATAATAGGAACAGCACAAGGACTAAGGGATTCGCGTATATAACCTTTGTCGAGAAGCTCTTGTACTTGACGCATAATCTCCTTCGTCTCCTCTGGATTGGTACAGTATGGCGCACGGTTTGGCAGTGAAGCACCGGGAATTAAGTCAATCTGATGCTCAATCCCTCGAATAGGCGGTAATCCCGGTGGCACGTCTTGTGGAAAGACGTCAGCGAACTCCTGCAAAATGTTAGTGACAGCAGGAGGCAAAGAGGAAGGCACGTCCTCGAATGAAAATAATGCCTCTTTGCAAACAAAAGCATAGCAAACAGATTTGCTAAAATCTAGCTCATCAATGTCAGATTTAGTGGCAAGTAAACATGCACTTTTCAATTTAATTTCAGAAGCAACACTAGATGGTTTACTATTAGGCTTCATATGTTGCTCAAATTCTTTTGCCACAATCTGATTTTCACTCTTGTTTTTCTCCTGTTTTGCTTTATTAGCTCTTTTAATATCATCTTTCAAAATGGACTCAGGAGTCATAGGAAGCAAAGTAATATTTTATCCTTATGAACAAGAGTATACTGATTGTTTCTACCATGGTGTACAGAATTTTTATCAAATTGCCATGGTCGACCAAGTAATAAGGAACATGCTTGCATAGGTACCACATCACAATCAACATAATCAGCATATGTAGAGATACTAAAATGCACACGAACAGTACGTGTTACCTTAACCTTGCCGCTGTTGTTAAACCATTGGATGTAGTAAGGATGTGGATGTGGTCTTGTGGTGAGAGATAGCTTCTCCACCATCTCCATGCTAGCCAAGTTGTTGCAGCTCCCTCCGTCTATGATGACGCGCACAGAACGTTCCTTCACAACTCCCTTGGTATGGAACAAATTGTGCCTCTGATTTTGCTCAGCTTGTGTGACCTGCACACTCAAAACACGTTGAGCAACTAAACATTCATACCTGTCAGCGTCTTCAGGAGCCATGTATTGCGTCTCATGATCAGAATCATCTCCACCGTGTTCTTCACGTGTAATAAGAGCCAACGTCTCCTCATCATAGTCACCAGCGGACTCATAGCCACCATCCTCAGTAGCAATCATCACACGCTGAGATTTGCATTCTCTCGCATAATGACCTCTTCCCTTACAACGACGACAAATAATATCACTGGTGTGCCCAGTTGATGCCATGGAAGAAGAAGAGCTCTGTGTAGGCCCGGCAGGTGCGCTCTTGGCAGATAGTGGAGGTTGTGCCTACTTTCTTGTATCACGGCTGGAGGTAGCAGCCGATGGAGGTGCTGGTGTAGTGGAAGTAGAGGATGCACGCAGTGTCCATGATGAAAGTCGACCTGCAGAAAAGTTAGTTCGCGCCAATGCTTGTCGATCGTGCACTTCACGTTCAGCTTTACAAGCAAGATGGAATAAACGAGTGATATTAGTATACTCCTTATACTCTAGAATGGTCTGAATCTCTCTATTTAATCCACCTATAAAACGTGCAAGCATAGCTTCATTCTCCTCAACAATACCACATCTAATCATGCCAGTTTGTAATTCCTGATAATATTCTTCTACAGAATTTTTTCCTTGTCTTAAACGCTGCAATTTTTGAAGCAATTCACGTTGATAATATGGTGGAACCCAACGAGTACGCATAGCAGTTTTCAAAGCAGCCCAAGTAGCGGGAATAGGATATAATCTACAATGTTCAGACCACCATACACATGCAAAACTAGTGAAAGCATAAACAACAGCAGCAACCCGCCTCTCCTCGGCATATTGTAAACATGTAAAACATTGTTCAGTTTCTAACTCCCAAGTAAGATATATATCAGGAACATATCTACCCTCAAATGGTGGAATATTCAATTTTAGTTTAGGAATATGGACATCATCTCGTACCTGAGGTGGTGGTGCAGGCCTACCATTACGAATATATACCTGAGGTCGACCTGCTGGTGGTGGTGCTGGTGGCTGCACGTAGTGCTGATTTTGATCAACCTCATCCTCATAATCGCCCGCATACTCATCATCCTCCTCGGTACCAGCAACAGGAGCAGGAGCCAAAGAAGCACCAACAGCAGTAGCAGCGGCACCAGAATTTTGTCCTCGCTCAATAGGAACATGCTGAGCTCGTCCATACTGATTCGGAAGGGGGCGTAGTTGTTGTTGTTGCAGAGGTGCGATAGGTGCAGCCGGCGGTGGTTGTGGAAAACGCGCGAGCAATTGATTAAACTTGCTATCAAGCTTTGTTTCAAACGTCTTCTCAATGCCATCTATCTTCTCCATGGCCTCGTCAAATCTTTTTAGCACATCTTGCACCTGTCCACTCATCATTTGCTGAAATTTATCATGTAGCTGTTTGTTCGTCAGGTTCTCCCAATTAGTCTCATCGGCTTGTGATCCTACCATGGTTAGCAGCAAATAGAAACACACAAGAATATGATCCTACAGACTACTAAGAAGTGGTGGTGGTGTATCACAAACCCGTCAAGCAAATCTCAAATTCTTACCAGTTCTTACCCAGCAGCAGGTGGTGACCGGCAACCGTTGTAGTCAAAACTCTCAAAGCTTGGATATAGCGATTACCAGGGAGAATCAAACGCACGACGTAGATGTATGTGGAGCTAGGAAGGCTTATAATATGGTAGCAAAAAAGGTCAGCAATAATCAATTCAGAGATGCAAAGTTGAATAAACGCTCAACGACGGTACTGTGCTGGTCCTAGGCCAGACCGTGCTAGAGACGCGAGCCTAGAACACTAACAAAATCACGGCGCTGCACGGAAACAAGGGAAAAGCACACTCTGGAATTTTTTTTTCGCTCCTCTTTTTTTTGCGCTGCTTTTTTTTTGCGCTGCTCCTTTTTTTGCGAAAAATCACTATAATGGCGAGTGTCTCAAAACTCTTCCCAGGTCAAACTGACAGGATGGGCACGAAATTTTTTCGACCAAATTTTTTTTTCGACTGCCTGGACCCAAAAACTGGAAACGGGTCAAAAAAAACTTTCTATAACGGCGACTGTCTCAATACGCTTAGAAACACCTAAAAATAGGATAGCCAGAAAATTTTTTGTCAATTGCGTTTTCGGAAAATTTTGGGCCTAAACGGAGGGTGGTTTCCGGACTCTTTTTTTTTGGAAACCAACCTCTTCTACGGATGGCAAAAAGATTGCTGGAAACCGAAACCTACTCAGACAAGGAAACACGAATCGGAAATTAGATGGATCCCGAAAACAAACCTAATATGCAAGGAACTCGGATTGGTGGTGTATATATGGTGGTAGATGGTAGCGGTGGTGATATATGGCAGCGGTGGTGGTATATGGATACGGATTCGAAGCGGTGGCGGATAAGCGGTGGTGGTAGATGGCAGGGGCGATGATGATGGTGCGGCGGCGGCGTGACAACTTATGACCAGAACTCGAAACTCTAAAAGACTAGACTCTAAGACCAGCAACTAGACACGATGATGCAACCGCAAATTCAACAACGCAAATACAGAAAAGATTATGCAAAGGCTCAGATTGGTTCGGATATGATGAACTAACCCTAATTTTTTTGTGGCTTTTTCGTGGACTGTAGGTATGAAGAACAGACTCGATCTAAACTACGAAAAACTGTAAAATCTCACCGAGCAACCTAGAAATCTGATACCACTTGATAGAGGCAAAGGTGTCCCGTCTTTCGATGAGATGGTGGATTTCACTTTGGTGGAAGTCGACTTTGACGATCCAACTACGAACGTGCGAGGACGTCGCGCCTTAGCAATCGCTAAACCAACTCCGAGAGGTTATTGACCACGCCGGAGCACGATCAACCTGACCACTAAGGTCTGTTTCCTGCGAGCAAACAAAGAACCAGCAAGAAACTGAGATTGCAATCTGGATATTGCGAATATAAGATGAAAGCTTTATTGATCAAGGTGGGGTTCTGTGACGCCTTTGTCTGGTCGTTGAACACAAACGAAGTACGTGAAGTTGCAGCTATGGCAAACTTTAATCTAAACAAAACCCAAAGTCTAAACGGTGCCCTAAGGGCTGTATATATGGAGGAAGAGGGGGTGAATTTCGTGGCCCTTGGTGGAGGGGTCCGAAACTAACCCTATCTCTTGTTTCCCCACACATACGGACTCTAAAAATAGCCTATACTTATGTATTTCGAAATTACATGGGCCTGGCCCAATAATAAGGTGACGCAGCACCTAGAATAGCCTCTGGACGAAATTTATGAAGTGGCATCTTGTATATTTCGTCCAAGGCTTCATGCACTCATTATGGTGGCTTCAAAGTCTTGAAATCATCACTTGTAACTCTGTTCTTGTTCCCCTTGCGCATACCATCATCTCCATGCTTGTTCTTGCTCCAATGTTCATCCTTCTCCAAGCTAGGCCCTTCATTTGTAAGCAAAACAAATGTATCCAATTTAGGCAGCATCATATTCTCATGAACATTAGAATCATTACCAAGAAACGAAAGTACCTGGTAGTTTAGTTGGCGTGCGCGAGCTCTAGTAATTAGTCCAGTATGTATAGCAGCAGGGGCTGTGGGTGTAACAATGGTATTGATGTCCTCATCAGACGGCCATCCGAAGACCATGCAACAGAGCCTCGTATTCGGCTGCATTGTTGGAGTCTGTGTATAATATTTGGAGTATGTATTGGACTGTATCTCTAGTGGGGGATGTGGGGACGACACCTGCCCCGAGACCTGCCAGCATTTTAGAGCCGTTGAAGTGCATGATAAAGTTGGAGTATTGATACGTCTCCATCGTATCTATAATTTTTGATTGTTCCATGCCAATATTATTCAACTTTCGTATACTTTTGGCAACTTTTTATACTATTTTTGGGACTAACATATTGATCCAGTGCCTAGTGCCAGTTCCTGTTTGTTGCATGTTTCATGTTTCGCAGAAACCCAATATCGAACGGAGTCCAAAAGGGATAGAAATGGACGGAGAATTATTTTGGAATATTTGTGATTTTTGGGAGGAAGAATCAACGCGAAACGGTGCCCGAGGTGGCCACAAGAGTGGCCCACGCCACCACTCCAGGTGGGCGCGCCCCCCACTCTCGTGGGCCACCTGTAAGGCGGTTGATGCCCTCCTTTGGCCGCAAGAAAGCTAATTTTTGGAAAATGATCTGGGCGAAGGTTTCAATCCAATCGGAGTTACGGATCTCCAGATATAAAGGAAACGGTGCCAGGGCAGAATTCCAGAACGCAGAAACAGAGAGAGACAAAGAGATAGATCCAATCTCGGAGGGGCTCTCGCCCCTCCCAAACCATGGGAGCCAAGGACCAGAGGGGAAACCCTTCTCCCGTCTAGGGAGGAGGTCAAGGAAGAAGCAGAAGAAGAAGGGGGGCCCTCTCCCCCTTGCTTCCGGTGGCGCCGGAACGCTGCCAGGGGCCATCATCATCACCGCGATCTTCACCAACAACTTCACCGCCTTCATCACCAACTCTTCATCCCTCTATGCAGCAGTGTAACCTCTCTCTTACCCGCTGTAATCTCTACTTAAACATGGTGCTCAATGCTATATATTATTTCCCAATGATGTATGGCTATCTTATGATGTTTGAGTAGATCCGTTTTGTCCTATGGGTTAATTGATGATCGTGATTGGTTTGAGTTGCATGTTTTATTATTAGTGCTATCCTATGGTGCTCTCCGTGTCGCGCAAGCGTGAGGGATTCCCGTTGTAGGGTTTGCAATATGTTTATGATTTGCTTATGGTGGGTGGCGTGAGTGACAGAAGCACAGACCCGAGTAAGTAGGTTGTTTGCGTATGGGATAAAGGGGACTTGATACTTTAATGCTATGGTTGGGTTTTTACCTTAATGAATCTTTAGTAGTTGCGGACGCTTGCTAGATTTCCAATCATAAGTGCATACGATCCAAGTAGAGAAAGTATGTTAGCTTATGCCTCTCCCTCAAATAGAATTGCAATAGTGATTACCGGTCTAGTTATCGATTGCCTTGGACAAATAACTTTCTCATAACAAAAAGCTCTCTACTAACACTTACTTTATTGCATCTTTATCTAAACAGCCCCTAGTTTATATTTACGTGCTTTTTTTTATCTTGCAAGTCTATCCAACAACACAATGCAAAAACAAAATATGAATTGGTTTGCTACAGTACTTAGAGTAGTGATTTGCTTTATTATACTAACGGATCTTACCGAGTTTTCTACTGAAGTTTTGTGTGGATGAAGTGTCTAATCGAGGAGGTCTCGATGTGAGGAAAAGGAAGAGAGGCAAGAGCTCAAGCTTGGGGATGCCCAAGGCACCCCAAGTAAATATTCAAGGAGACTCAAGCGTCTAAGCTTGGGGATGCCCCGGAAGGCATCCCCTCTTTCTTCAACAAGTATCGGTATGTTTTCGTATTCGTTTCGTTCGTGCAATATGTGCAAGTCTTGGAGCGTCTTTTGCATTTAGTTTTCATTTTTCTTTTATGCACCATGATGGTATGAGATAGTCCTTGGTTGATTGATAGAATGCTCATTGCACTTCACTTATATCTTTTGAGTGTGGCTTTATAGAATGCTTCATGTGCTTCACTTATATCATTTGAAGTTTGGATTGCATGTTTCCCTTTACATAGAAAACCGCCATTTGTAGAATGCTCTTTTACTTCACTTATAATTGTTAGAGCATGGGCATATATTTTGTAGAAAGAATTAAACTCTCTTGCCTCACTTATATCTATTTAGAGAGATGACAGGAATTGGTCATTCACATGGTTAGTCATAAAATCCTACATAAACTTGTAGATTGCTGAATATGATATGTTTGATTCCTTGAAATAGTTTTGCGATATAAAGGTGGTGATATTAGAGTTAGGCTAGTGGGTGGTTGTGGATTAGTAGAAAAACTTGTGTTGAGGTTTGTGATTCCCGTAGCATGCACGTATGGTGAACCGCTTTGGGATGAAGTTGGATCACAATTTTATTTATTGATTGTCTTCCTTATAAATGGCGGTCGGGGACGAGCGATGGTCTTTTCCTACCAATCTATCCCCCTAGGAGCATGCGCGTAGTACTTTGTTTTCAATGGCTTGTAGATTTTTGCAATAAGTATATGAGTTCTTTATGACTAATGTTGAGTCCATGGATTATACGCACTCTCACCCTTCCATCATTGCTAGCCTCTTCGGTACCGTGCATTGCCCTTTCTCACCTCGAGAGTTGGTGCAAACTTAGCCGGTGCATCCAAACCCCATGATATGATACGCTCTGTCACACATAAGCCTCCTTATATCTTCCTCAAAACAGCCACCATACCTACTTATTATGGCATTTCCATAGCCATTCTGAGATATATTGCCATGCAACTTCCATCATATCATATACATGACTTGAGCATTCATTGTCATATTGCCTTGCATGATCGTAAGATAGCTAGCATGATGTTTTCATGGCTTGTCCATTTTTTGATGTCATTGCTACGCTAGATCATTGCACATCCCGGTACACCGCCAGAGGCATTCATATAGAGTCATATCTTTGTTCTAGATATTGAGTTGTAAGTAAATAAAAGTGTGATGATCATCATTATTAGAGCATTGCCCCAGTGAGGAAAGGATGAAGGAGACTATGATTCCCCCACAAGTCGGGATGAGACTCCGGACTTTATGAAAAATAAAAGAGGCCAAAGAAGCCCAAATAAAAAAAGGAGGCCAAAGAAGCCCACCAAAAAAGGAAAAAAAGAAAATAAAAAGAAAATAAAAAATGAGAGAAAAAGAGAGAAGGGGCAATGCTACTATCCTTTTACCACACTTGTGCTTCAAAGTAGCACCATGTTCTTCATAGAGAGAGTCTCCTATGCTTTCACTTTCATATACTAGGGGGAATTTTCATTAAAGAACTTGGCTTGTATATTCCGATAATGGGCTTCCTCAAATGCCCGAGGTCTTCATGAGCAAGCAAGTTGGATGCACACCCACTTAGTTTCAGTTTGAGCTTTCAAACACTTATAGCTCTTAGCGCATCCGTTGCATGGCAATCCCTACTCCTCGCATTGACATCAATTGATGGGTATCTCCATAGCCCGTTGATTAGCCGCGTCGATGTGAGACTTTCTCCCTTTTTGTCTTCTCCACATAACCTCCACCATCATACTCTATTCCACCTATAGTGCTATGTCCATGGCTCACGCTCATGTATTGCGTGAAAGTTGAAAAAGTTTGAGATTATTAAAGTATGAAACAATTGCTTGCCTTGTCATCGGGGTTGTGCATGATTAAATACTTTGTGTGATGAAGATAGAGCAACTCCAGACTATATGATTTTGTAGGGATAACTTTCTTTGGCCATGTTGTTTTGAAAAGACATGATTGCTTTATTGGTACGCTCGAAGTATTATTGTTTTTATGTCAAATGATAGACTATTGCCTTGAATCACTCGTGTCTTAATATTCATGCCATGATTATACATATGATCAAGATTATGCTAGGTAGCATTCCACATCAAAAATTATCTTTTTTATCATTTACCTACTCGAGGACGAGCAGGAATTAAGCTTGGGGATGCTGATACGTCTCCATCGTATCTATAATTTTTGATTGTTCCATGCCAATATTATTCAACTTTCATATACTTTTGGCAACTTTTTATACTATTTTTGGGACTAACATATTGATCCAGTGCCCAGTGCCAGTTCCTGTTTGTTGCACATTTTATGTTTCACAGAAACCCAATATCAAACGGAGTCCAAACGGGATAAAAACGGACGGAGAATTAGGAATATTTGTGATTTTTGGGAGGAAGAATCAATGCGAAACGGTGCCCGAGGTGGCCACAAGAGTGTCCCACGCCACCACTCCAGGTGGGCGCGCCCCCCACTCTCGTGGGCCACCTGTAAGGCGGTTGATGCCCTTCTTTGGCCGCAAGTAAGCTAATTTTTGGAAAACGATCTGGTCGAAGGTTTCAATCCAATCGGAGTTACGGATCTCCAGATATAAAGGAAACGGTGCCATGGCAGAATTCCAGAACGCAGAAACAGAGAGAGACAGAGAGATAGATCCAATCTCGGAGGGGCTCTCGCCCCTCCCAAGCCATGGGAGCCAAGGACCAGAGGGGAAACCCTTCTCCCGTCTAGGGAGGAGGTCAAGGAAGAAGAAGAAGAAGAAGGGGGGCCCTCTCCCCCTTGCTTTCGGTGGCGCCAGAACGCTGTCGGGGGCCATCATCATCACCGCGATCTTCACCAACAACTTCACCGCCTTCATCACCAACTCTTCCTCCCTCTATACAGCGGTATAACCTCTCTCTTACCCGCTGTAATCTCTACTTAAACATGGTGCTCAATGCTATATATTATTTCCCAGTGATGTATGGCTATCTTATGATGTTTGAGTAGATCCATTTTGTCCTATGGGTTAATTGATGATCATGATTGGTTTGAGTTGCATGTTTTATTATTGGTGTTGTCCTATGGTGCTCTCCGTGCCGCGCAAGCGTGAGGGATTCCCGCTGTAGGGTTTGCAATATGTTTATGATTTGCTTATGGTGGGTGGCGTCAGTGACAGAAGCACAGACCCGAGTAAGTAGGTTGCTTGCGTATGGGATAAAGGGGACTTGATACTTTAATGCTATGGTTGGGTTTTTACCTTAATGAATCTTTAGTAGTTACGGACGCTTGCTAGAGTTCCAATCATAAGTGCATATGATCCAAGTAGAGAAAGTATGTTAGCTTATGCCTCTCCCTCAAATAGAATTGCAATAGTGATTACCGGTCTAGTTATCGATTGCCTTGGATAAATAACTGATAACCCACAAGTATAGGGGATCGCAACAGCTTTCTAGGGTACAGTATTCAACCCAAATTTATTGATTCGACACAAGTGGAGCCAAAGAATATTCTTGAGTATTAGCAGTTGAGTTGTCAATTCAACCACACCTGGATAACTTAGTATCTGCAGCAAAGTGTTTAGTAGCAAAAGTGGTATGATAGTAATAGTAACGCTAGCAAAAGTAAAGATAAATGTTTTTGGGTTTTTGTAGTAGTTGTAACAGTAGCAACGGAAAAGTAAATAAGCGAAGAACAATATATGAAAAGCTCGTAGGCAATGGATCAGTGATTGATAATTATGCTGGAAGCGATTCCTCATGTAATAGTTATAACATAGGGTGATATAGAACTAGCTCCAATTCATCAATGCAATGTTGGCATGTATTCCATAAACAATCATACGTGCTTATGGAAAAGAACCTGTATGACATCTTTTGTCCTACCCTCCCATTGCAGCGGGGTCCTTACGGAAACTAAGGGATATTAAGGCCTCCTTTTAATAGAGAACCGGACCAAAGCATTAACACATAGTGAATACATGAACTCCTCAAACTACGGTCATCACCGAGAAGTATCCCAATTATTGTCACTTTGGGGTTGTCGGATCATAACACATAATAGGTGACTATAGACTTGCACGATAGGATCAAGAACACACATATATTCATGAAAACATAATAGGTTCAGATCTGAAATCATGGCACTCAGGCCCTAGTGACAAGCATTAAGCATAGCAAAGTCATAGCAACATCAATCTCAGAACATAGTGGATACTAGGGATCAAACCCTAACAAAACTAACTTGATTACATGGTAAATCTCATCCAACCCATCACCGTCCAGCAAGCCTACGATGGAATTACTCACGCACGGCGGTGACCACCATGAAATTGGTGATGGAGGATGGTTGGTGATGACGACAGCGACGAATCCCCCTCTCCGGAGCCCCGAACGGACTCCAGATCAGCCCTCCCGAGAGAGATTAGGGCTTGGTGGCGGCTCCGTGTCGTCAAACGCGATGAAACTTTCTCCCTGATTTTTTTCTCCCCGAGATGGTATATATGGAGTTGGAGTTGAGGTCGGAGGGTGTCCAGGGGGCCCACGAGATAGGGGGGCGCGCCCTAGGGGGGCTCCCCCCTGTCTCGTGGACAGGCCGTGGGCCCCGTGGCACTAATTCTTTCGCCAAAAATTCTTATTAATTCTGAAAAGTGCCTCCATGGATTTCCAGGACATTCCGAGAACTTTTCTTTTCTACACATAAAACAACATCATGGTAGTTCTGCTGAAAACAGCGTCAGCGCGGGTTAGTTTCATTCAAACATGCAAGTTAGAGTCCAAAACAAGGGCAAAAGTGTTTGGAAAAGTAGATACGTTGGAGACGTATCAACTCCCCCAAGCTTAAACCTTTGCTTGTCCTCAAGCAATTCAGTTGATAAACTGAAAGTGATAAAGAAAAACTTTTACAAACTCTGTCTGCTCTTGTTGTTGTAAACATGAAAAGCCAGCATTCAAGTTTCAGCAAATATTACGAACTAACCATACTAACAATAACACATAGGTCTCAAAATTACTCATATCAATAGCATAATCAGCTAGCGAGCCATAATATTAAAACTCGGATGACAACACTTTCTCAAAATAATCATAACATGATATAACAAAATGGTATCTCGCTAGCCCTTTCTGAGACCGTAAAACATAAATGCAGAGCACCTTTAAAGATCAAGGACTGGCTAAACATTGTAATTCATGGTAAAAGAGATCCAGTCAAGTCATACCCAATATAAACCAATAATAATGAATGCAAATGACAATGTGCTCTCCAGCGGGTGCTTTTTAATAAGAAGGGTGATGACTCAACATAAAAGTAAATAGATAGTCCCTTCGCGGAGGGATGCAGGGATTTGTAGAGGTGTCAGAGCTCAATTTTAAAATAGAGATTGAATAACATTTTGAGCGGTATACCTTCGCTATCAATGCAACAACTATGAGATGGATGTATCTTCTATACTACATGCATTATAGGCAGTTCCAAACAGAATGGTAAATGTTTATACTCCCCCAACCACCAACAAGCATCAATCCATGGCTTGCTAGAAACAACGAGTGCCTCCAACATACAACAGCCCTGGGGGAATTTTGTTTAATTATTTTGATTTGCTTTGATCTTTTTGGATCATGGGACTGGGTATCCCGGTTACCGGCCCTTTCTCGTGAATGAGGAGCGGAGTCCACACCTCTTGAGAATAACCCACCTAGCATGGAAGATATAGGCAGCCCAAGTTGAAACATGAGCTACTCGAGCATACAAAACAGAATTTCATTTGAAGGTTTGGAGTTTGGCACATACACATTTACTTGGAACGGAAGGTAAATACCGCATATAGGTAGGTATAGTGGACTCATATGGAACAACTTTGGGGTTTAAGGAGTTTGGATGCACAAGGAGTATTCCCACTTAGTACAGGTGAAGGCTAGCAAAAGACTGGGAAGCGACCAACTGAGAGAGCGACAACAGTCGTAAACATGCATTAAAATTAATTTACACCGAGTACAAGCATGAGTAGGATATAATCTACCATGAACATAAATATCATGAAGGCTATGTTGATTTGATTCAACTACATGCGTGAACATGTGCCAAGTCGAGTCACTTAATACATTCAAAGGAGGATACCATCCCATCATATCGCATCATAATCATTCTAATAGCATGTTGGCACGCAAGGTAAACCATTATAACTCATAGCTAATCAAGCATGGCACAAGCAACTATAATCTCTAAATGTCATTGCAAATATGTTTACTTCATAATAGCTGACTCAGGAACGATGAATCATCATATTTATAAAAACAAAAGAGTTCAAGCTCATACCAGCTTTTCTCATCCCAATAAGTCCATCATATATCGTCATTATTGCCTTTCACTTGCACGACCGAATGATGTGTATAATAATAAGAGTGCACGTGCATTGGACTAAGCTGGAATCTGCAAGCATTCAACTCAAGAGAGAAGACAAGTAATATGGGCTCTAAATTAAATAAACTATCATGCATATAAGAGCCACTAAGCATTTTCAATATGGTCTTCACGATCCCCAAAAGAAAGAAAAGAAAATAAAACTATTTACGCGGGAAAGCTCCCAACAAGTAAAAGAAGAATAAGAAATCTTTTTGGGTTTTCATTTTAATTTATACTACAGGCAAGGAAATTAAACTAACTAATTTTTTCGGTTTTTCTAAAGGTTTATCAAACACACAAGAAGAAAACTAGAAAAAGAAATTTAAACTAGCATGGATAATACAATGAAAGAGTGTGAGCACCGACGACTAGTGTGTGGACATGAATGTAAAGTCGATGAGAAATATGTACTCCCCCAAGCTTAGGCTTTTCGCCTTAGTTGGTCTAATACCAATGACCGCCTGGCTGATATCCATAAGAATAGCTGGGGTAGTACTGAGATGAAGAGGCGACCGCCTCCTGAGCAGCAGCGTGTTGGCGAGCTGCCTCCATTCCCCTCTCATATTCAGTTGCTTCTTCCCTGGTGACAACATATCTTCCTTTTGCCTGATAATCAAAAAGGTAGGGAGCAAGAAGAGTAACAAGGACGACGTTGCGTCTGTTATAGGTTAGTCGATAATGGAGGAATTGTTCATTCCTCTCAAGAAATGATGATCAAACATGGCTTCTTTATCCAAATAAACAGGAGGTACAATCATGTCCCCCTCTTGTGGAGCTATATTAAGAAAATTAGCCACACGGGTTGCATAAATTCCTCCAAACATATCTCCCCTTCTACTATTATTCTACAACCTACGTGCAACTATTGCCCCCAAGTTATAACCTCTATAACCGGACACAACACTCTTGAGGACACAGAGATCAGGGGCACACATATGACATACTTCGTCCTTACCGTTAATGCATCTACCAATAAAGAGAGCAAAGTAATGTATAGCAGGAAAATGAATGCTCCCTATGGTAGCTTGTGTTACGTCCCTAGATTCTCCCACAGTAATACTAGAAAGAAGATCTCTAACTTCAAATTTGGGAGGATCATTAATATTACCCCACTACGGGAGTTTGCAAGCAGTTGTGAAATCCTCTAAATCCATGGTATAAGATGTATCATAAATATCAAACATAACACTAGGAGAATTACGCGCAGAAATATATTCAAACCTATGCACAAAGGAATCAGTCAATTGATAATATTGAGGACACTTATCTTGTAAGAAGTCCTCCAGCTCGGCATTACGCACATACGCGTCAAATTCCTCCTTGAAGCCTGCTTCGACCATAAAATCATCGGATGGTCACTCACAAGCCCATACATTCGCGTCCCTCGGCAAATTAACATCTTGTTCTCGTATAGCAATCCTTGGCCCTTTCTTTGCCGAGGAGCCACCTTGGTACATTCTTCTAAGCATATTTCTTTTTCTGAATTTTTTTGAAATTTTAGTAACTTCAAAATAAAAGTGAATAAAACTAAACAAGATTGATAGCAACTACTCCTACAAGTGCCTAGAGCCTATATCATGCATTGGAATTGCTTGGGACCTCAAAAATTTAACATGCAAGCTCAAGAACATGGTCACCTATGTAGCAAAAATTTGCAATGAATAAAGCACTAGAACAAAAACTAATTGGACCAATGGAGGAGTCACATACAAAGCAACAATCTCCCAAAGCAGTTTTACGAATGGAGCTTTGAGCTAAGAGATCGAAAATCGCAGCAAAACGAGCTAGAACTCGGGCTTGAGCTGGATGGGGATTTTTTTGGGTAGAAGATGAAGTGTGTGGGTGTTGGCATAAGTGGAGGGGGGCCACCAGGGGCCCACGAGACAGGGGGCGCGCCCTACCGGGGGGCGCCCTCCTCTCTCGTGGCCTGGTGCTTGCCCCTCCTGCAGTGTTTTCAGTGCCTAAAATCCTCAAATATTCCAGAAAAAATCATACTAAATTTGCAGGGCATTTGGAGCACTTTTATTTTCGGACTATTTTTTAATGCACGGATAATTCAGAAAACAGACAGATAATACTATTTTTGCTTTATTTATTCTAAATAACAGAAAGTAAAAAGAGGGTACAGAAGGTTGTGCCTTCTAGTTTCATCCATCTCGTGATCATCAAAATGAACCCACTAACAAGGTTGATCAAGTCTTGTTAACAAACTCATTCTGAATAACACGGAACCGAAGAAATTTCGAATAACACTAAGTTACCTCAACGGGGATGTGAAAATCCCCAACAATAAGAATAACATACTTTTTCTTGACGGTAGGGAGAGGAAATTCAAAACCTCCAAAAATGATAGTTGGAACTTTTTCAATAGAATTGATGCTATGAACTCGAGATTGTTTCCTCGGAAAGTGTACCGTATGCTCATTACCATTAACATGAAAAGTGACATTGCCTTTGTTGCAATCAATAACAGCCCCTGCAGTATTAAGAAAAGGTCTACCAAGGATAATAGGCATACTATCGTCCTCAGGAATATCAAGAATAACAAAGTCCGTTAAGATAGTGACATTTGCAACTACAACAGGCACATCTTCACAAATACCGACAGGTATAGCAGTTGATTTATCAGCCATTTGCAAAGATATTTCAGTAGGTGTCAACTTATTCAATTCAAGTCTACGATATAAAGAGAGAGGCATAACATTAACACCGGCTCCAAGATCACATAAAGCAGTTCTAACATAATTTCTTTCAATGGAGCATGGTATAGTTGGAACACCCGGATCTCCAAGTTTCTTTGTTATTCCGCCCTTAAAAGTGTAATTAGCAAGAATGGTGGAAATTTCAGCTTCCGGTATCTTTCTTTTATTTGTGATGATATCCTTCATATACTTAGCATAAGGATTTACTTTCAGCATATCGGTGAAGCGCATACGTAAGAAAATAGGTCTAATCATTTCAGTAAAGCGCTCAAAATCCTCATCATCCTTTGACTTGGATGGTTTAGGAGGAAAGAGAATGGGTTTCTGAACCCATGGTTCTCTTTATTTACCGTGCTTCCTAGCAACAAAATCTCTCTTATCATAACGTTGATTCTTTGATTGTGGGTTATCAAGATCAACAGCAGGTTCAATCTCTACATCATTGTCTTTGCTAGGTTGAGCATCAACATGAACATTATCATTGACATTATCACTGGGTTCATGTTCATCACCTGATTGTGTTTCAGCATCAGAAATAGAAATATCATTGGGATCCTCAGGTGTGTCTATAATAGGTTCACTAGAAGCATGCAAAGTTCTATCTTTTTCTTCTTCTTCTTTTTAGAAGAACTAGGTGCCTCTAAATTATTTCTCTGAGAATCTTGCTCGATTCTCTTCGGGTGGCCTTCAGGATACAAAGGTTCCTGAGTCATTCTACCAGTTCTAGTAGCCACTCTAACAGCAAAGTCATTTTTATTATTTAACTCATCAAGAAAATCATTTTGAGCTTTAAGTACTTGCTCATCTTGAGTAGCAACCATAGAAGCATATTTGCTAATGCGGTGAAGTTCATCTTTAACTCTAGCCAGATTATCACCTACGCGTCCTATCTCGAAAGCATTATTCTTTAACTCTATACCAACATAAGCATTAAAACTTTCTTGTCTAGCCATAAAGTCATCAAATTCATCGAAGCATGGGCTATGAAATTTAGTAGAGGGTACTTCAACTTTATCATATCTATAGAGAGAATTTACCTTTACTACCTGTGACGGGTTATCAAGATAATGTGGTTCTTCAGGCAGTAAATTAAGACCATGTATTTCTTCAATAGGAGGTAAATTCTTAACATCTTCAGCTTTAATACCTTTTTCTTTCATTGATTTCTTTGCCTCTTGCATATCTTGAGGACTGAGAAATAATACACCTCTCTTCTTTGGAGTGGGTTTAGGAATAGGCTCAGGAGTTGGCTCAATTGGTTCAGGAATTACTTTAGGAATTGGCTCAGGAAGAGTCCAATTATTTTCATTAGTCAACATATTATTCAATAGTATTTCAGCTTCGTCGACTGTTCTTTCCCTGAAAACACAACCAGCACAACTATCCAAGTAGTCCTTGGAAGCATCGGTTAGTCCATTATAAAAGATATCAAGTATTTCATTTTTCTTAGGATGATCAGGCAAATGATTAAGTAACCGAAGAAGCCTCCCCCAAGCTTGTGGGAGACTATCTTCTTTAATTTGCACAAAATTATATATTTCCTGCAAGGCAGCTTGTTTTTTATAAGCAGGGAAATATTTAGCAGAGAAGTAATAAATCATATCCTAGGGACTACACACACAAGCAGGAGCAAGAGAATTATACCAAGTCTTAGCATCACCCTTTAATGAGAACGGAAATATCTTAAGGATATATAAATAGCGAGACTTCTCATCATTAGTAAACAGGGTAGCTATATCATTCAACTTGGTAAGATGTGCCACAACAGTTTCAGATTCAAGACCATAAAAAGGATCAGATTCAACTAAAGTAATAATATCAGGATCAACAGAGAATTTGTAATCCTTATCAGTAACACAGATAGGTGAAGTAGCAAAAGCAGGATTGGGTTTCATTCTAGCATTAAGAGACTACTGCTTCCATTTAGCTAATAATTTCTTAAGATCATTTCTATCATTGCAAGCAAGAATTTCCATAGCAACTGTTTCATGCATAACATAACCCTTAGGAACAACAGGTAATACATAATCATTGGGGGTACCTTCATCATCACTATCATCAGTAATAGGATCTTCAGTAATTTCATTCCCCCTAAATCTAGCAAGTTGTTCATCAAGAAATTCACCTAATGGCAAAGTAGTATCACGCACAGAAGTAGTTTCATCATGCATAGTAGAAGTGGCATCATCAATATGCGACATATTAGAATTCATAGTAGTAGTAGGTTTAGGTGTAGCAAGCCTACTGATAACAGAAGGAGAATCTAGTGCAAGGCTAGATGGCACTTCCTTACCTCCCCTCATAGTTGAGGGCAAAATAGTAGTTCGATCATCTTTCAAGTTCTTCATAGTGATCAACAGATATAAATCCCAAGTGACTTAGAGAATAGAGCTATGCTCCCCGGCAACGGCGCCAGAAATTAGTCTTGATAACCCACAAGTATAGGGGATCGCAACAGCTTTCGAGGGTAGAGTATTCAACCCAAATTTATTGATTCGACACAAGGGGAGCCAAAGAATTTTCTTGAGTATTAGCAGTTGAGTTGTCAATTCGACCACACCTGGATAACTTAGTATCTGCAGCAAAGTGTTTAGTAGCAAAAGTGGTATGATAGTAATAGTAACGGTAGCAAAAGTAAATATAAATGTTTTTGGGTTTTTGTAGTAGTTGTAAGAGTAGCAACGGAAAAGTAAATAAGAGAAGAACAATATATGAAAAGCTCGTAGGCAATGGATCAGTGATGGATAATTATGCAGGATGCGATTCCTCATGCAATAGTTATAACATAGGGTGATATAGAACTAGCTCCAATTCATCAATGTAATGTAGGCATGTATTCCGTAAACAATCATACGTGCTTATGGAAAAGAACTTGTATGACATCCTTTGTCCTACCCTCCTGTTGCAGCGGGGTCCTTACGGAAACTAAGGGATATTAAGGCCTCCTTTTAATAGAGAACCGGACCAAAGCATTAACACATAGTGAATACATGAACTCCTCAAACTACGGTCATCACCGAGAAGTATCCCGATTATTGTCACTTCGGGGTTGTCGGATCATAACACATAATAGGTGACTATAGACTTGCAAGATAGGATCAAGAACACACATATATTCATGAAAACATAATAGGTTCAGATCTGAAATCATGGCACTCGGGCCCTAGTGACAATCATTAAGCATAGCAAAGTCATAGCAACATCAATCTCAGAACATAGTGGATACTAGGGATCAAACCCTAACAAAACTAACTTGATTACATGGTAAATCTCATCCAACCCATCACCGTTCAGCAAGCCTACGATGGAATTACTCACGCACGGCGGTGAGCATCATAAAATTGGTGATGGAGGATGGTTGGTGATGATGACGGCGACGAATCCCCCTCTCCGGAGCCCCGAACGGACTCTAGATCAGCCCTCCCGAGAGAGATTAGGGCTTGGCGGTGGCTCCGTGTCGTGAAACGCGATGAAACTTTCTCCCTGGTTTTTTCTCCCCGAGATGGTATATATGGAGTTGGAGTTGAGGTCGGAGGGTGTCTAGGGGGCCACGAGATAGGGGGCCGCGCCCTAGGGGGGCGCGCCCCCTGTCTCGTGGACTGGCCGTGGGCCCCCTGGCACTAATTCTTTCACCAAAAATTCTTATTAAATCTGAAAAGTGCCTCCATGGATTTCCAGGACATTCCGAGAACTTTTCTTTTCTACACATAAAACAACATCATCGTAGTTCTGCTGAAAATAGCGCCAGCCCGGGTTAGTTTCATTCAAATCATGCAAGTTAGAGTCCAAAACAAGGGCAAAAGTGTTTGGAAAAGTAGATACGTTGGAGACGTATCAATAACTTTCTCGTAACAAAAAAGCTCTCTACTAATACTTACTTTATTGCATCTTTATCTAAACAGCCCCTAGTTTATATTTACATGCTTTTTATTATCTTGCAAGTCTATCCAACAACACCTATAAAGTACTTCTAGTTTCATACTTGTTCTAGGTAAAGTGAACGTCAAGCGTGTGTTGAGTCGTATCAGTGGCCGATAGGACTTGAGAGAGTATTTGTCCTACCTTTAGCTCCTCGTTGGGTTCGACACTCTTACTTATCGAAAGAGGCTACAACTATCCCGTATACTTGCGGGTTATCAAGTATGTGCCGCACTCTTTAGGGAATTCGGCCTCTGTCCATTCGACGACGAAGTCTACCAGTACTTGGGATTGATGGCTTGTCGTGGTTTATATGTTATGTCGAATGGGAGGAGCTCTATGGCCCACTTGAAAATCCGGCCCGTGGCATCGCGGTTGTTTATTATGTCGTTGAGTGGTACTTCAGAGGCCACCGTAATTGAACAATCCTGAAAACAGTGTCGTAGTTTCCGGGATGCCATGAAGACCGCGTATGCTATTTTTTTCGTAATCTGGGTACCGGGATTTGCATGGTGTGAGGACAGTGGATACGTAGTATACCGGCTTCTGAACCGAGAATTTGAGTCTGTCCTCCTCTCGTTCGATGACGAGCACCGCACTCACAACTTGGTGTGTTGCGGCTATGTATAATAGCATATGTTCACCGACGTTCAGCGCGGCCAGGATTGGGTTACTTGCTAAAAGAGCCTTTATTTCCTCTAGACCGGCCGTTGCCGCGTCCGTCCACTCGAAGTGTTCGGTTTTTCGAAGTAGGCGATAAAGTGGCAACGCCTTTTTTCCCAATCTGGATATAAAGCGGCTTAACGCTGCCACGCATCCAGTTAGTTTCTGGATTTGTTTGAGGTCTGTTGGGGTAGCCAACTGTGACAAAGCTCATATTTTGGTTGGCTTTGCTTCAATACCTCTATTGGAAACGATGAATCCCAGCAGCTTTCTGGCACGAACGCCGAAAACACATTTTTTCGGATTGAGCTTAATGTCATATGTTCGGAGGTTATCGAACATGAGCCATAGATCGTCTATTAAAGACTCGGCATGTCTAGTTTTGATGACTACATCGTTGACATATGCTTCAACTATTTTGCCGATTTGTTTTTCTAGGCATGTTTGAATCATGCGTTGGTAGGTGGTACCAGCGTTTTTGAGCCCGAAAGGCATAGTGTTGAAGCAAAAAGGCCCGTATGGGGTTATAAATGTTGTTGCGGCTTGATCGGACTCCGCCATCTTGATTTGATGGTATCCAGAGTATGCATCGAGGAAACACAGTGAGTCGTGTCCCGCGGTAGCATCGATAATCTGATCGATGCGTGGGAGAGGGAAGGGATCCTTAGGGCAGGCCTTATTGAGGTCCTTGAAATCGACACATAGGCGCCAGGATTTATCCTTCTTTGGTACCATCACCAAATTTTCTAGCCAATCCGGGTGTTTTATTTCTCTGATGAATCTGGCCTCGAGTAACTTGGCTAGCTCCTCTCCCATAGCTTGTCGTTTGGGTTTCGAAAATCGCCGTAGTGTTTGCTTGACCGGCTTGTATCCCTTCAGTATGTTAAGACTGTGTTCGGCCAGCCTGTGTGGGATCCCTGGCATATCAGAAGGGTGCCAGGCGAAGATATCTCAATTCTCGCATAAGAACGCTCGTAGTGCGGCGTCAATTGTGGGGTCCAGCTATTCCCCGATAGATGCTATCTTCGAGGAGTCCGTTGGGTGGACCTGGAATTCGACTATTTCATCTGCTGGTTTGAAGGAGGTGGATTTAGATCACTTACCGAGTATCACGTTGTCTCTATCCACTGTGGAGCTAATGCGGTTAATTCTTTGGCCGCGAGGGCTTCAGACAAAGCTTCGAGGGCCAAGGCGGCTGTTTTATTTTCGGCACGGAGTGCTATGTCCGGATCACTGGCGAGGGTGATGATTCCATTGGGCCCAGGCATTTTGAGCTTCATGTACCCGTAATGGGGTATAGCTTGGAAGCTTGCAAACGCATCCCGCCCTAACAGGGCGTGATATCCATTGGTGAAAGGGGCCACCTGAAAGGTTATTTCTTCGGACCGATAATTCTCCGACGTGCCGAATACCACATCGAGTGTGATTTTTCCTGCACATCGTGCCTCCCGGCTGGGAATAATTCCTCTAAAGGTTGTGCTGCTTTGTTCAATGTGGGCTCCTGTCTATTTCCATTTTATTGAGAGTTTCCTCGTAAATGAGGTTTAATCCGCTACCATCGTCCATGAGCACTTTGGTGAGCCGGAATCCGTCCACGATTGGACTGAGGACTAAGGCGGCTGGTGCCCGGACTGTCTTGAATTGCGGTTCATCACTAGCACTGAAAGTTATGGACGTGTCGTTCCAGGGGTTTCTTGCTGCGACTTGGCAGACATCGGCGAGGTCGCGGAGTGCTCTCTTGCGCCTATTACCTGAGGCAAAAGTCTCGAAGACTGTCAATATTGTAGTGTCGTGCGTTGTGGGATGTTGCTCTGCGGTGTTTTTTATAAGGAGATCTTCGCCGCTCTTGGCCACCTGCCGAAGTATCCAACATGCTCTAAGGCTGTGTGTTGGTATGGTATCCGGTGTGGTATGTATTTTGCATGGCATATCGAGCCATTCCTCCAAAATGGTTGCGCTCCCTGAAGTGGGCTTCGATTCTTTGCGATTGGATCAGGCGACCTACGAGGGTACACCCTTTTTGTTCGTACGAGGGGTTTGGCGAGAGCCAGTGGATCCCAAAAGGCTGCCTTAGTTTTCCAAGCGCTTTCCAACGCGCAGTAATTCTGTACTATGATCACCTAGTCATCGAAGTGTGATATGTGATGGCGATTTATGGCGTTCAGGAGTCCCTTGTACGTGCAATTTTTGCAAAATAGTGAGATTGCATCTTCATCGCAACACTCTTTGACCTTGTCCTTGACGATGAGGAATCTGGCCCAAAAGTGATGTACAGTCTCTTGGGACTGTTGTCTGATGCGGGAAAGATCGCTTGAGTCTGTGCGAGTGGGTGGATTTAAGTCCGAACCCAGATCTGATTCGTGACCCAGAGCTTGAGGAGTTTCCGAACTTAATAGTTCGGACTCCGAGATGTAAACCAATTTTACCGGCCCACAGTCCGATTCTAAGTCCGGAGTTTGGGTCGCGTCTTCCCGCAGGCATGTATCTGGCTTGATGAGCTCGGAAATCCGGACATATTTTGTCCTCAATATGGGGGAAGAGTTGTCGGATCGCTCCTCCACCACCACTATCTGATGGTTGATCAGCAGAGATTCAATCTCTCTCTGATCGGGTTTAAGCCCAATCTGATTGTAGTCAGAGGCGACTCCCAGAGCGGTGATGCGATCCAGGAGCCCATTTAAAGACAATGACTATGTTGGATCCATCTGCTTGGCGTATTCTGAGCTGACGCGGAGGCGACTTTCGATGACTTGAGAAGTCATGGTCGGCGCGACGGCTGAACGGGCGATCAAGACGAAGCCGCCCAGTCGGAGGGTTTGGCCTGAGGCCAGAGCTCCCCTGGAGGTGATGTTGTCTTTGATAACAAGGCGAGCCATCAACCCTATCTTTGACGTCACAGTGGAACTCTCAATGAAAGCACCAATGTCGGTGTCAAAACCGGCGGATCTCGGGTAGGGGGTCCTGAACTGTGCGTCTAAGGCTAATGGTAACAGGAGGCAGGGGACACAATGTTTACCCAGGTTCGGGCCCTCTCGATGGAGGTAATACCCTACTTACTGCTTGATGGATCTTGATGATACGAGTATTATAAGAGTTGATCTACCACGAGATCGAAGAGGCTAAAACCTAGAAGCTAGCCTATGGTTATGATTGTTGTTGTCCTACAGACTAAACCCTCCAGTTTATATAGACACCGGAGGGGGCTAGGGTTACACAGAGTTGGTTACAGAGAAAGGAATCTTCACATCCAAATCGCCAAGCTTGCCTTCCACGCAAAGGAGAGTCGCATCCAGACACAGGACGAAGTCTTCTATCTTGTATCTTCATAGTCTAACAGTCCAGCATACGCATATAGTCCGGCTGTCCGAGGACCCCTTAATCCAGGACTCCCTCAGTGGGCGCGCCCCCCACCCTCATGGGCCTCTCATGGCTTCCCTGACCTACCTCCTTCGCCTATATATATCCACATACCCTGAAAACATCCAGGAGCACCACGAAAAACTATTTCCATCGCCGCAACCTTCTGTATCAGCGAGATCCCATCTTGGAGCCTTCGTCGGCGCTCCGCCGGAGGGGGAATCGACCACGGAGAGCTTCTATGTCAACACCATAGCCTCTTCGATGAGTTGTGAGTAGTTTACCATGGACCTTCGGGTCCATAGTTATTAGCTAGATGGCTTCTTCTCTCTCTTTGAATCTCAATACAGAGTTCTCCTCAATCTTCTTGGAGATCTATTCGACATAACTCTTTTTGCGATGTGTTTGTCGAGATCCGATGAATTGTGGGTTTATGATCAAGTTTATCAATGAGAAATATTTGAATCTCCTATGAATTCTTTTATGTATGATTGGTTATCTTTGCAAGTATTTTTGAATTATCAATTTGGTTTGGCCTACTAGATTAATCTTTCTTGCAATGGGAGAAGTGCTTAGCTTTGGGTTCAATCTTGCGGTGTCCTTTCCCAGTGACAGCAGGGGCAGCAAGGCACGTATTGTATTGTTTCCATCGAGGATAAAAAGATGGGGTTTATATCATATTGCTTGAGTTTATCCCTCTACATCATGTCATTGTCACATCCCTAGCTTCTGGAAATTCACTAGGCTAGATTCATGTGTGCATCATGTTTAAATTCAAATGAATATGAAATGGGGATGTTCAAACCCTAGCACCAAATGAAATGCAACTAGGATCAAAATAAAAATATTTTCAATGAACCCAAAATGCCCTTCAGAAAAGTTCATAATTTTTGGATTGGTTTAAAACCTCTGCCAAAAGTGGTGCACATATTTCTAGGTCCATTTTGGATTTTCGAATTAATTCATAAAGTATTTGAATTTGGGCATTTAAATGCTATAAAATATTCTAAATGCCCAAATAATTCTGGAAATAAGTGAGGGCTGTTGAGAATAATCTAAAAAGAGCCCACAATTGTTTTCAGGATTTTTGGAAGTGCCTAGCTATTTTTAATAAAGCCCAACAGATACAGAAATATAGAAAAACAGAATTAAAAGGAAAAGAGAGAGAGAGAGAGAGAGAGAGAGAGAGAAAGTCCACAGGCCACTTACCTGGCGGCCCAAGTGGCCGGCCCAGCCCACCAGCGCCCCCTTGTCATCTTCCTCCTCTGCCAGGAGGACAACCAGGTGCATGGCGAGCGCCGACGCTGCTCTGGCCACCTCCTGCTTCCTCCCCGGGCCTTCTAGCGACTCCACGGAGACGCCCCGTGTCCCCTCGCTCCTCTCCCTCACTCGCTGCACCCTCTTCCCTCCCCTGGCTCTCTCCCTTGAGCTCACCCGAGCGCAGCCGTCGCCGCCGACCAGCGCTCGCGCGGCCGCAGCCATCCCCAAGCCTCTCCGACAAACCCCCAAGCTCCGCCGTTCAGCCCTCGTCCTCCTCGTCGTCTCAGGCGACCAGAAGAGCCCCAACGCACCGTCCCCGCCCCCTTCTTCCTCTTTCGACCACGGATATCGCCGGCGACCTTCCGCTGTCATCGAGCCGCCCCCGAGCACGCCGAGATCACCGATGACCTCACCGTGAGCTCCTCTACCCAACCCCTCTCTCCCCTCTGTCGATTTCCTCCTCTGGCCCCTTTGGCCACCCTGACCGAAGCTCTTCGCCATTGTGCTTCGTCGCTGCCGTGGCTAGAGCCCACCTCCGCTGCGTCTGAGAGTGTCAGTGTGCTCAGCACGTTCGCAGGAGCACCTAGCACCCCACCGCTCGACCTGTCGTCCACCACAACGCCGGTTCCGAGCGCAACCGAACTCCGGCCACTGCCTGCCATTGTTGCAGCCGTCTTTTCCAGCCTCCTCTTGCCCAGCCGCATGCTCCGTTGGATGCGGCGCATGTCCACCAGCCCGTAGGACCAAACCCCGAGTCGAACGGTCGCCGGACGGCGAATCCCGAGCGCCTCCAAAGCCCTGTTTGGTCACCGGCGGCTAACCGCCGGTGCGCCGACATGGCCACCTAGTTAGCACTAATCACCCTGCTAATTAGCCCCCCCTCTCACTGACATATGGGCCCACGCCCTTAACTAACCATGGCTTAAACTTCTGTTTAGTTTAGGTTAACCACAGTTGCCCCACGCGCCGGTGTTGACCTCGCTGACGTTGCCGTTGACCGAACCCACATGTCATTGACCCTAGGCAGCACTATGTCACTGACCAGTGGACCCCATTGGTCAGGTTTGACTTGGTCAGCCGCAGTTGACCTGCTGATGTCACATTGACGCAATGCTGCCGCAGTTAATAATTTTCTGGATTTAAATAATTGAGAAAATTCCAGAAAATGCCCAAAACTTCTAAAATTCATATAAATTCAACTGTAACTCAGAATGAAATAATTTATATATGAAAAATGATCAGAAAAATCCAATATATCCATCTGCACTGGTTTCATGCATATTTAAAGAACTTAACATTGCTGTTTAGATCAAAACATGATAATGCACTATTTGAATTCATAGTTTGAGTTTGAAGTTGTTCAAAATGACTCAAACCACCCTGGTTATAGTTGCATTAGCTCAATCAACAGCATATTGCCATGTCACATTCATGCATCATATTTTTGCATTGCATTGATTGTGGTCCTCCTCAGTTTGCCGGTGTTTGTCCCCTCTCGATAGACGTGGTTCCGACGATGAGTTCGATGACACCGATGAAGAACTAGACTATCTTCTGAAGTGCCAGGCAAGCAAAACCCCCTTCTTCATTCTGATACAATCCCACTCTCTTGCTCTTGCTCTCTTTTACTGCATTAGGACAACAACGATTCAATTGTTACATGCTGCGGTAGTTGAACCCCTTTCCTCTGCATGACCTGTCATTGCCACAGTAAATAGATGAAACCCACTAGCATGAGTAGGAGTTGTTTGAGCCCTGATGTGCCTACTCATTCATGCTTGTTTGTCATGCCCGCTATTGCTTAGAGTTGTGTCAGGTCTGATTCATCGGGGATGAATTGAAGGTGTGTGAACATGTCCTACTATGTGTGAGCTAAGTGTGTGAACACGATTTGGTAAAGATAGTGGTGAGAGGCCATGTAGGAGTACATGGTGGGTTGTCTCATTGAAGCCGTCCTCAGGAACTGAGTTCTGTGTTGGTGATCCATGAACAGCTACTACCACACATTGGAATGCTTAAGTGCCCCTCTCAACTTATTAATCAACATGATCTCTGTCCAGGAGTTGCAACTAGTTTCTGGTATTTGTAGGTAGTGTTAGTAGTCTACCAAGTGGCACCCGGTATAGGTGGGCTTGGGACAGACTAGGCACCATGGCACGGTGTACCAAGCGTAGATCCACCCGTCGAGGTGGGCTTGGGAACCCTGCACACATCGTTTGGGGCCATGAGCAACACCCCGGCCGGATCTCCTTGCGGATGGAACCCGAATAGGCGATAAACCTGGACTAGAGACTTGTGTGGTTAGTTAGGTCGTGGCCGACACCCTCGCCAGGCTTCCGCTTGAAGGTTGCTGAGATACATGACGTGTACATGGCGATAAGTGGCGAGAGCGTGTGTGAAGAAGTACATCCCTGCAGGGTTAATATGATCTATTCGAATAGCCGTGTCCGCGGTAAAGGACTTCTGGGTTGCCTGTACAGTTCATAGACAAGTGAAAGTGGATACTCTAAAATACGCAAGATAAGCATGAGTGCTATGGATGGCGTTCTCGTAGGGAGACGGGAGCAGATCCATAGTGGTGTATTGATATGGTGAATATGTGGACTCGTGTGCGGCACCTCAAAAGAGTTACTTGCAGTCATAGTTCAGGATAGCCACTGAGTCAAAGCTGGCTTGCTGCAGTCAAACTCCACCAACCCCCTTTGTTGATAATGATGCATATGTAGATAGTTTTGATGTAAGTCTTGATGGGTACATTTGTACTCACGTTTGCCTATTTTATGTTTTTGCAGAGAGACTTCAGTCTCATTAGTAGTTCCGCATGGACTTCGACGTTTAGCTTGTTACCTCAGCTACGATCTTGTGCCCTCGGCAGGATCTGGTAGATAGTCAGGCTTCTCAGCCTTCTTCATTTATAGTTGTCTGTACTCAGACATGTTAAGCTTCCGCGTGTGCTTTGACTTGTATGCTCTGAATGTTGGGTCATCAAACCCATGTTTGTAATATTTCGCTCCTCGGAGCCTATTGAATAAAAATACTTGAGTTGTAGAGTCATGTTGTGATGCCATGTTGTATTTGCACATATCGAGCATATTGTGTGTATGTTATTGAAATGCTTGGTATGTGTGGGATCTGACTATCTAGTTGTTTACCTTTGCTAGCCTCTCATACCGGGAAATGTCTCCTAGTGCTTCCACTGAGCCATGGTAGCTTGCTACTGCTCCGGAACACTTAGGATGGTCGGCATGTGTCCTTCTTCGTTCCTGTGTCTGTCCCTTCGGGGAAATGTCACGCAGTGTCTACCAGAGTCCTATTAGCCTGCTACAGCCCGGATTCTCTGGAGTCCTGTTAGCCCAGTTGCTACAGCCCGGATTCACTCACTGATGACCGACACGTTCGTTGCTGGGTCATGTATGCCTGTCCCTGTAAGTTAGTGCCACTTTGGGTTCACGACTAGTCATGTCAGCCCGGGCTCCTTGTCATATGGATGCTAGCGACACTATCATATACGTGTGCCAAAAGGCGCAAACGGTCCCGGGCCTGGTAAGGCGACACCCACGGGAATACCGTGCGTGAGGCCACAAAGTGATATGAGGTGTTACATGCTAGATCGGTGTGGCATTGAGTCGGGGTCCTAACAGTTATCTTGCTTAATGCGTTACTCTGTTCTTATGAACTTAATACTCTAGATGCAGGCAGGAGTCGGTCGATGTGTGGAGTAATAGTAGTAGATGCAGAATCGTTTCGATCTACTTGTTGCGGACGTGATGCCTATATACATGATCATGCCTAGATATTCTCATAACTATGCACTTTTCTATCAATTGCTCGACAATAATTTGTTCACCCACCGTAATACTTATGCTATCTTGAGAGAATCCACTAGTGAAATCTATGGCCCCCGGGTCTATATTTTATCATATAAGTTTCCGATATATCTTTATTTGCAATCTTTACTTTCCAATCTATATCATAAAAATACCAAAAATATTTATCTTATCTTATTATCTCTATCAGATCTCACTTTTGCAAGTTACCGTGAAGGGATTGACAACCCCTTTATCACATTGGTTGTGAGGTTCTTGTTTGTTTGTGTAGGTACGAGGGACTTTTGAGGAGCCTCCTACTGGATTGATACCTTGGTTCTCAAAAACCGAGGGAAATACTTACGCTACTTTGCTGCATCGCCCTTTCCTCTTCAAGGGAAAACCAACACAGTGCTCAAGAGGTAGCAAGAAGGATTTCTGGCGCCGTTGCCGGGGAGGTCTTCGCTCAAGTCAAGACATACCAAGTACCCATCACAAACTCATCTCCCTTGCATTACATTATTTGCCATTTGCCTCTCGTTTTCCTCTCCCCCACTTCACCCTTGCCGTTTTATTCGCCCTCTCTTTCCCGTTCGCCTCTCTTTTTCGCTTGCCTCTTGTGTGCTCATGTGTTAGATCGTTTATCTTGTCGTCATGGCTAGTCCTCCTTTCATCGTTATTACTCCCGAGCATGAAGTTCTCAATTTTAAACAAAAGGGGGGAGAAAATCTAAAAGATGCTTGGCATAGAATCTGCAATGCTCAAAATAGATCTACTAGGAAGCTTTCTACTTCCGTTCTTCTTTGCAATTTTTATGTAGGCATTATCCCTTGGAATAGATGCATTCTTGATACCATTACCGGAGGGAATTTCTTGGGTAGCCATACTTTTGATGCTTATAATGCTATGTTAGATTTGTTTGGTCCACCCCCTCTTTTGGTTAATGGGATTGTTTTAACTTTGGAACAAGTGATGCAAAGGCTTGAAATTATTGAAAATAAAGTTGCCACTATTGAGTTAATTTAAAATTTGGATAAAAAGATCCACAACCAAATTACCCAATATGGATCTAGGGTTGGAGTTACCTTGAAATTTTTTAAAGAGAAAGAACATATAGTTAACGAAAGAATAGATCTAGATTCTACAAGAATCGGTAAACCTGAGGATATTATTACCAACTTAGGGTCTGCCTTTTCATCCTTGAAAAATACTCCAACTCCTCCTACCAAAATTGCCAAATTTATGTATGTTCCTAAGAATAAGGGTGAATCTTCTAGTAAGGAAAATGCGGATCTCAAATCAATAAGTGTTCATCCCAATTTTCTCGCTATCACTAAGGAACCTTTTGCCACAAATGAATTTCTTGATTTCTTGCCTAGGAGTTTAATCGTTGCTAAAAAGAAAGAAACTCCTAAGGGTTACAAGTGCTCTGTTGATGAACTAAATACCAAAGATGGCAATACTTAGATCTATTCTCGATTTTATGCCTAGCTAGGGGCGTTAAACGATAGCGCTTGTTGGGAGGCAACCCAATTTTATTTTTGTTCCTTGATTTTTGCTTCTATTTATTAATAAATAATTCATCTAGCCTCTGTTTAGATGTGGTTTTATGTTTTAATTAGTGTTTGTGCCAAGTAGAACCTATAGGATAACCTACGGTGATAGTTAATTTGATTCTGCTGAAAAACAGAAACTTTTCCACGCACGAGAATAATTTTAATAAATCACAAGAACATGATTTTTAGTTGATTCTTTTTGAAGTAGATCAATAGACAAATTTCTCAGGACTTCCTATTTTGGTAGGATTTTTAGAGTTCCATAAGTATTCGAAAGTTACAGATTTCTACAGGCTGTTCTATTTTTCATAGATTCTGTTTTTCGTGTGTTGTTTGCTTATTTTGATGAATCTATGGCTAGTATCGGGGGGTATGAACCATAGAGAAGTTGGAATACATTAGGTTTAACACCAATATAAGTAAATAATGAGTTCAGTATAGTACCTTAAGTGGTGTTTTTTCTTTCTTGCACTAACGGAGCTTATAAGATTTCCTGTTGAGTTTTGTGTTGTGAAGTTTTCAAGTTTTTGGTAAAGATTTGATGGACTATGGAATAAGGAGTGGCAAGAGCCTAAGCTTGGGGATTCCCATGGAACCCCAAGATAATCCAAGGACAACCAGAAGCCTAAGCTTGGGGATGCCCCGGAAGGCATCCCCTCTTTCATCTTCGTCTGTCGGTAACTTTACTTGGAGCTATATTTTTATTCATCACATGATATGTGTTTTGCTTGGAGCGTCTTGTATGATATGAGTCTTTGCTTTTTAGTTTACCACAATCATCCTTGATGTACACACCTTTTGGGAGAGACACACATGATTTGGAATTTATTAGAATACTCTATGTGCTTCACTTATATCTTATGAGCTAGATAACTTTGCTCTAGTACTTCACTTATATCTTTTAGAGCACGGCGGTGGCTTTATTTTGTAGAAATTGTTGGTCTCCCATGCTTCACTTATATGATTTTGAGAGTCTTTTAGAACAGCATGGTATTTTCTATGGTTATAAAATTGGTCCTAGAATGATGGGCATCCAAGTTAGGTATAATAAAAACTATCATAGAAAGTGAATTGGATGCTATGATCAATTTGATGCTTGATAATTGTTTTGAGATATAAAGGTGATAATATTATAGTCATGCTAGTTGGATAATTGTGAATTTAAATAATACTTGTCTCGAAGTTGGCAAGTCCCATAGCATGCACGTATGGTGAAACTTGTGTAACAAATTTGTTGCATGGGGTGCTCTTTTGATTGCCTTCCTTATGTGTGGAGGTCGGGGGCGCGCGATGGTTAACTCCTACCAACCTCCCCCCTAGGAGCATGCGTAGTAGTACTTTGCTTCGAGGGCTATTAAAACTTTTGCAATAAGTATATGAGTTCTTTATGACTAATGTGAGTCCATGGATTATACGCACTCTTACCTTTCCATCATTGCTAGCCTCTTCGGTACCGTGCATTGCCCTTTCTCACCTTGATAACTTTGCCGGTGCATCCAAACCCCGTGATACGATACGCTCTATCACACATAAACCTCCTTATATCTTCCTCAAAACAGCCACCATACCTACCTATTATAGCATTCCATAGCCATTCCGAGATATATTGCCATGCAACTTTCCACCGTTCCGTTCATCATGACACGTTTCATCATTGTCATATTGCCTTGCATGATCATGTAGCTGACATCGTATTTGTGGCAAAGCCACCTTCATAATTTTTCATACATGTCGCTCTTGATTCATTGCACATCTCGGTACACCGCCAGAGGCATTCATATAGAGTCATATCTTGTTCTAGTATCAAGTTGTAATCAATGAGTTGTAAATAAATAGAAGTGTGATGATCATCATTATTAGAGCATTGTCCCTTATAAAAAAAGGAAAGGCCAAATAAAAAAAGGCCAATAAAAAAAAGAAAGGCCAAAAAAAGGCCCAAAAAAATAAAAATGAAAAGGGGACAATATTACTATATTTTTCCACACTTGTGCTTCAAAGTAGCACCATGTTCTTCATATAGAGAGTCTCTTATGTTGTCACTTTCATATACTAGTGGGAATTTTTCATTATAGAACTTGGCTTGTATATTCCAACGATGGGCTTCCTCAAAATGCCCTAGGTCTTCGTGAGCAAGCAAGTTGGATGCACACCCACTTAGTTTCTTTTGTTGAGATTTCATACATTTATAGCTCTAGTGCATCCGTTGCATAGCAATCCCTACTCCTCATGTTGACATCATTTGATGGGCAACTCCATAGCCCGTTGATTAGCCTCGTCAATGTGAGACTTTCTCCTTTTTTGTCTTCTCCACACAACCTCCATCATCATATTCTATTCCACCCATAGTGCTATATCCATGGCTGACGCTCATGTATTGCGTGAGAGTTGAAAAAGGCTGAAGCGCGTTAAAAAGTATGAACCAATTGCTTGGCTGAAACCGGGGTTGTGCATGATGGGAGTATTTTGTGTGATGAAAATTAAACATAGCCTAACTATATGATTTTGTAGGGATGAACTTTCTTTAGCCAAGTTATTTTGAGAAGACATGATTGCCTTGTTAGTATGCTTGAAGTATTACTATTTCTTGTGTCAAGATGAACTTTTATTTTGAATCATTTTGATCTGAACATTCATGCCACAATAAAGAAAATTACATTGAGAATTATGCTAGGTAGCATTCCACATCAAAAATTCTGTTTTTATCATTTACCTACTCGAGGACGAGCAGGAATTAAGCTTGGGGATGCTTGATACGTCTCCAACGTATCTATAATTTTTGATTGTTTCATGCTATTATATTACCCGTTTTGGATGTTTATGGGCTTTACTTTACACTTATATATCATTTTTGGGACTAATCTATTAACCGGAGGCCCAGCCCGAATTGCAGTTTTTTTTGCCTATTTCAGTGTTTCGAAGAAAAGGGATATCAAACGGAGTCCAAACGGAATGAAACATTCGGGAGCGATCTTTTTGGAACAAACGCAATCCAGGAGACTTGGAGTGGACGTCAAGAAGCAGCTGAGACGGCCACGAGGCAGGAGGGCGCGTCCTAGGGGGGTGGGCGCGCCCCCCACACTCATGGGCCCCTTGTGGCTCCCCTGACCTACCTCCTTCGCCTATATATATCCACGTACCCTGAAAACATCCAGGAGCACCACCAAAAGCTATTTCCACCGCCGAACCTTCTGTATCCGCGAGATCCCATCTTGGAGCCTTCGCCGGCACTCTGCCAGAGGGGGAATCGACCACGGATGGCTTCTACATCAACACCATAGCCTCTCTTATGAGTTGTGAGTAGTTTACCACATACCTTCGGGTCCATAGTTATTAGCTAGATGGCTTCTTCTCTTTCTTTGAATCTCAATACAAAGTTCTCCTCGATCTTCTTGGAGATCTATTCAATGTAACTCTTTTTTGCGGTGTGTTTGTCGAGATCCGCTGAATTGTGAGTTTATGATCAAGTTTACCTATGAGAAATATTTGAATCTCCTCTAAATTCTTTTATTTATGATTGGTTATCTTTGCAAGTCTCTTCGAATTATCAATTTGGTTTGGCCTACTAGATTGATCTTTCTTACAATGGAGAAGTGCTTAGCTTTGGGTTCAATCTTGCGGTGTTCTTTCCTAGTGACAGCAGGGGCAGCAAGGCACGTATTGTATTGTTGTCGTTGAGGATAAAAAGATGGGGTTCATATCATATTGCTTGAGTTTATCCCTCTACTGCATCATGTCATCTTGCTTAATGCGTTACTCTGTTCTTATGAACTTAATACTCTAGATGCAGGCATGAGTCGGTCGATGTGTGGAGTAATAGTAGTAGATGCATAATCGTTTCGATCTACTTGTTGCGGACGTGATGCCTTTATACATGATCATGCCTAAAGATTCTCATAACTATGCACTTTTCTATCAATTGCTCGACAGTAATTTGTTCACCCACCGTAATACTTATGTTATCTTGAGAGAAGCCACTAGTGAAACCTATGGCCCCCGGGTCTATCTTTTATCATATAAGTTTCCGATGTATCTTTATTTGCAATCTTTACTTTCCAATCTATATCATAAAAATGCCAAAAATATTTATCTTATCTTATTATCTCAATCAGATCTCACTTTTGCAAGTTACCGTGAAGGGATTGACAACCCCTTTATCGCGTTGGTTGAGAGGTTCTTGTTTGTTTGTGTAGGTACGAGGGACTTTTGAGGAGCCTCCTACTGGATTGATACCTTGGTTCTCAAAAGCTGAGGGAAATACTTACGCTACTTTGCTGCATTACCCTTTCCTCTTCAAGGGAAAACCAACGCAGTGCTCAAGAGGTAGAAACACCCTACATGTGATGGGGAGACTCAGTTGGGTCTTGCTCTGAAGACTCCGTGTCTATGGCAGAAGGAGCACATCAAGATTTTGAACTTCACGCCTCCTACGAGTCAGCTGGGCACTCCGCCTCCTCCTCCTCCGACGAGTGATCAGGGCACTCCGGCTCCTGCTCCGGTGCATGAGGGCGGCAGTACTCCGCCTCCTTCACCGCCTGCTCCGGCGTGTCCGAGTATCCCGCATCCTCCTTCGCCGCCTCATAAGCAACGGCGATGGCGGAACACAGACACCGCCACTCCGGCTGCTCCGGCGTGTCGTAGTAGTCTGCCACCTTCTTCTCCACCTCGTAAGCAACAAAAGAAGACAGCCACAACCGCTCCGGCTGCTCCGGCGTCTAGCAGTACAGCCAAAGGTGGGAGGCAATACAGATTTGGTCCATCGTCTCTCAAGCCTCTAGAGAAGTTACCATACGAGAGGAGTAGGAGGAACCAGAAGATCTGTGAAGGCCATGTGAGGGAGTTCTTTGAATCGGTAAAAGCTAAGAAACATCCACCTCCGGAGGAGAAGATAGATCCGGTGAAAGCAAAGTGCACTTTGGATGCCCTGCAGCGACCATCACCGCCTCCGCCGCAATCCAACTATGACCGCGTTATTGAAAGGACATATAAGGAAGCGAAGGGGTCGGGAAGTACTTGCACTAATCAAAGGTTAGCAGAACAAAGAAGTGGGGAAAAATTCCCCAGCTCGGCGAACAAGCGAAGCAATCGTTCGCCCCGCTCAATGTGTCTAGCGATATAGTCGCTAATCTTCTGGGGATGCTGCTCGGTACCAATCCTGGAGATTACATGCCCGACGATGCACTTTTTGATACAATGGAGGTGGACACATTCAACTTCCGGCACGGGAAGCCTCTCGTCAAACCTGGTACTCCTCTAACAACGATGATGCGAAGATACCATGCTTGGTACATGGACATCTGTAGCAAGTCTGGGATGGATACTTTGATGCTGAGAGTTAAAGAGGAGCACGACCTCGTTGGAATTGATCTGTTGTCTGTTCCATATGAGGAGTTCTTCCAGTTTTTCAATCAACAGGCCCTCGACAAAACAATCATCACTTGCTACTGTCTGTAAGTACTACTTCTCTGTAATTAATTAAGTCTCTATATATAGCTCAACTCTTCCATTGCATGTATATCTAATTATCCTCACTATATTATGCAGATTGAAGATCGCCGAATTGAAGAAAAGACAAAAAGGTGATATTGGATTCATTAACACAAATCTCATGGATGAATGGAATGTTACACATGATGCCAAACTAACCGAGGCCAACTTGCTCGCATCGTTACTTCAAAATCAAAACAAAGCTATAATACTCTTTCCTAACGAATACAGATGAGTGTTATTGTCTTGTGCATATTCGGTTTCCCTTATTACTCGAGGCTATAGTAATGTAATTGATGAGTTATGCATGTGTGCGCAGCTTCCACTTTATTCTGCTAGAGATTAAGCATGAGCAAGGACTAGTAACCATCATAGACTCGAAACGAAAAAATTCCGAGTATGCGACCATGACTAAAATGCTCAAGAAGTAAGTTCAATCGATCATTATCGCACCATATCGGCAACTTTGTTCATTTCCTGATATCAAGTAATTGTTTTCTTTGTCTGGCAGGGTTTGGAAAAAGTTCACCGCACAAACTTCGGGACTGCCGGCGGAGCTGCGATTTAACCACCCGAAAGTAAGTACTACTAGCTAGTTCCGCGCATCTCCCATTGATTCTAGATAATTTCATCAATACCATTTAGCATGCTTGCTTATCAGTTTGATTGACCTCTGTTTCTCGTAAAGTGGTTGTGGCTGGAACCCGGGAATAATTACTGTGGATACTACATTTGCGAGTTCATCTGCCACACGACCTGTGAGCAGGGCTACTCTAAAAAACAATATGAAGTGCGTAAGCAATAATATTCACAATTTTATTTTATTACCATCATTTGTGTTGAGTTTCATTCATATATATGTATTGACCCCCTTCTTCAAATTAGATGTGGCAGATGCGGGATGAACTCCTACCACAAGATCGCATATGAGCAATTCAAGAGGAATTGGCGGGATTCTTTCTTGACCACGTCATCGACAAATACGGAGAATACCATGTGGAAGTTGAGTTCAGATGTTAGGGGATTGTAAGATATCTTATATTGTATATACGTAGCCAGTAGCGTCGGATAGATATACGAAAACTTGTTGTTCGACCAATCTCTCGAAGGAGAGGTTGATCACTTCTCTGTGTATATGTTCATGATCAACGATCTTATGTACTTAATGGTTTCCTTCATTTTCTTACTATCTAACTAGCGTGTCGAGTCTATAATATGTAGCATCGACCAAGCACGGAGATAAGAGAGGACACTTCTCTCTATTAGCTAGCTAACACAATATATGAAATCAGTAAATTAACCCTACAAAACCCCCAAAACCCCCAACCCCCCCCCCCCCTTCAGAAAAAAACAAAAACCCCAGCCCTGAACTGCTGACGCGTGGAAGCCTTTTGGTCCCGGTTGGTGGCACCAATCGGGACAAAAGGTCCTCCTGCCTGGGCAAGCCACAGCGGCCACGTGGAGCCCCATCTGTCCCGGTTCGTGGGTGAGCCGGGACTAAAGGTGTTGGGCTTTAGTACCAACACTTTAGTCCCGGTTCGCCAACCGGGACAAATGGGCCTTATGAACCGGGAAAAATGGGCCTTTTTCTACTAGTGTTAAGCAGATGATGGGTTGCTAGAGTGACAGAAGCTTAAACCCTAGTTAATGTGTTGCTTCTTAAGGGGCTGATTTGGATCCATATGTTTCATGCTATGGTTAGGTTTACCTTAATTCTTCTTTCGTAGTTGTGGATGCTTGCGAGAGGGGTTAATCATAAGTGGGATGCTTGTCCAAGTAAGGGCAGTACCCAAGCACCGGTCCACCCACATATCAAATTATCGAAGTAACAAACACGAATCATATGAGCATGATGAAACCTAGCTTGACAGAGATTCCCATGTGTCCTCGAGCGCTTTGCTTTATATAAGAGTTTGTCCAGGCTTATCCTTTGCTACAAATGGATTGGGCCACCTTGCTGCACCTTGTTTAATTTTGTTATTTGTTACCCGTTACGAATTATCTTATCACAAAACTATCTGCTACCGATAATTTCAGTGCTTGCAGAGAATACCTTACCGAAAACCGCTTGTCTTTTCCTTCTGCTCCTTGTTGAGTTCGACACTCTTACTTATCGAAAGGACTATGATAGATCCCCTATACTTGTGGGTCATCATCTACCTTTGCGTCGGTACCCTCTAGTCTCCATGTATTCTTCCTCCATAGGCCCCTTCTTTACTTTTTTTTAATTTCCCATCTTGCAGCGTCCACCATGGCAGCTGCGGCGGCCGGCCGCCCCGGTGACGTCCATCGCCGTCTGTACTCCTCCTACATATGCCTTCATACCCTAGCAGATGTACCACACATCCCTTCCCACTTGCATCTGAATCAAAAACTATCGCGTAAAAAGGATCTTGAAAAGCTCCTTTCAGTGTCAGCGGCACATGGTTGAGATGTCACACAAGATTGGACCTTGAGAAGCTCCTTTCAGCAGCGTGATACGTCATCAACGTATCTATAATTTTTTATTGTTCCATGCTATTATATTATCTATTTTGGATGTTTTATATGCATTAATATGCTATTTTATATTATTTTTGGGACTAAACTATTAACCTAGTGCCTAGTGCCAGTTCCTATTTTTTCCTTGTTTTTGAGTTTTACAGAAAAGGAATATCAAACGAAGTCCAAACGGAATAAAACTTTCGCGATGATTTTTCTTGGACCGGAAGACACACATAGGACTTGGAGATGAAGTCAAAGGAGTCCCGAGGCGGCCACAAGCCTCAGAGGCGTGCCCTAGAGGGCGCCCTAAGGGCTTGTGGGGCCCTCGGAGCTCCTCCAACCCTAATTCTTGGCCTATAAACTGGATTGGAGGACGCAGATACTGACACCTTCCGCTCGACTTCCACTTCCACAGTTCCACCTCCTTCTTCTCATGGATCTCTTGTCTTCTTTGCTTATCCAACCCATACGTCTCCGTGGTTGATGCTGGTGAGTCCCATTTCAGCTGCCCCTCCCACCTCCTTCCCATCCCATGTTTTTGGCATGATCAAGTACTAATTTATCCTACGTTTCGTTCCTGAGAAGAGACTACAAGGGAATCCATCCAAAGGCACTAAATGTTGATTTCTATGTTGGCATCTCTAATTTGGTTATTACTGCATTTTCTCAATAGTTAGTTTTGTAGTTTATGATGCGAAGGTTCACCCCACATATATGAAAAAATAACAATAATACTTAGCATTGATCGGTCTGCTAATTGCTATCAACTTTTGCATATCTATTATCTTTGATTGTTCATAGGTAGAGAAGAAAAATATATGTTGGGACACCTTATGAGTATATTGAATAAGCAATTTGATTCTTGTGTTTTACAGTGTTTCTTGGTGTGCCCTTATGCTTGACCTAGGTCTTTTGAGGTATAGGAGATTTAGAGTTCTAGACATCATGAAGAACACGGGCTTCAATGCATGCTGGTTTTTCAATAAGAGTATGGGGCCTAATCACTCTCTCTCTGTCTCTCCTATATGATGCCCACATCTTCTGGTATAGACAACCTTTAGTTGGACCTATACTAATTTTGTTGTCAATTTTATTTATTTATATGCTTTAGTTTCACTAAGCCTGTAGTAAACAATGATAACCCGTTACAACCAGCTATCACACACACCATTGAATGCATATCTTCACTATATATACAGTTGTTCATATTTTATTACATGTGTCACCATGCACCTTCTGAAATTATTTATATCACTATTTCAAAATGAAAATGGTCAGGAGTAACAACACATGCCTTACTACCATATATTGGCATAAATTCCTATCATTCTAGCACACAAATGAACAGGCGCGGCAATGCGTGCCATTATGGTATAGTGTCTATAAAGAAAGAGCTTATTGGGAGACCACCCAACAGTAATATTTCTGTTATTGTGTGCAAACATGACTATTGCTACTCTAGTGATTGTATTTTATCTTTTAGTTAGTGTTTGTGCTAAGTGAAGTCTTTGGGATGATTTAGATGATAGTTGAATTGATTCTGTGCAAAAATAGAAACTTTTGCGCCCAATATTTGAATTTACATTTTTTTACTGGAATGTGATCTTTATCTGAAATTTTTACACAATTTATAGATACAATTTCCTACATTTTTCTAGTGTTTCAGAATTTTGGAGTTCCAGAAGTATGGTTCCAGTATGTTCTGCTTAGACAGATTCTGTTTTTATTGCTTGGGTGTTCTTCTTACTTTGCCTTTTCTTTTTCTTTGTCTTTTCTTTTTTGGCTTATTTCATAAATCCGTGATGTTTCTTGAAATCGACAAACTATTTTTAACATTTGCATTTTTTTCAAATCCTGTGAATTTTTTTAAAAAATTGAACGCTCAAATTATTTGAAACTATATAAAAACAGGTGGCCATCTTAGTAGGAAATATCAAACGAAAAAAAGAACCTCATGAACCAGATTTTCAAAAGAAAAATAAGTTCATGAATTAAAAAAAGATTCACGGATTTAGAAAAGTTCAATGAATTTGAAAAGAAGTTCATGGATATCCAAAAGAAGAGACCACGGAGTTGGAAATAAGTCCACAGATTTCGGAAAAATCCTAAAACTGAAACAGAGTTCATGGACTTAGAAAAATTCGCAGATTCGAGAAAATCCACGAGTTTTGTAAAAAGGTTCATGATTTAAAAAAAATTGAAAAAAGTTTCACGCATCACACCAGCTCAGGTTGCTTCTTGTTTAAAGTGAGGTTCTTTGAAAATCTGTACTAAGAAATTGATTCTAAGAAGACATATTCTTGGGAAAATAATTTGTACTGAAACGTGCCATAAAATAGATCCTTGTATGATTTTTGCACTCGTCGTGTGGTCATTTTCTCATGTACCAAGATTTAAGTTTCTTATGAATGTTTTTATACATTTTCTCATGCACCGAAAGAGGAAGTCGTTAGTTGAAAGCACCTTATGGGCCCCTTTATTTTAGCAATGTAACAGGAAAAAAGAATTAGCTGACAAAAAAAAGACAAATGGGCTACAGGTGCACGCCCGTGGTCAACATTGCCGCTCCCTGGCCCACCAGCTAGACGAATCCCGGCTGACATTTGCCACTTAAATGTTTTTATGCCTCAAACGATGCCAGGGGTCAATTTAGACTGGGATTGCATAGTTTAGGGTGCAATCGACAGGCATTTCGACTTGGGGGTTCGTTTCTCCCAACCTCTACAAATTCAGGGTTTTAAATGGACTTTTTCCGTTTTGTGATGATGTGTTACTTTGGATGAACTATGTTTTGTGGCTTTATATTTGAATTTGAAATGTATTGAAATTGTGAGCGATATGATAAATATTGTTTAAATTGTCTTGTTATGAAGTTAGAGTTTTTTAAGATATACGAAGACGGATAGAAGCAAAATAAAATATACATAATGAGATTTAGATAATCTAGTACAGGGGAGCCAAAAAAATCTCAATTTTTCTTCCTCCTATTATACTCAGACTGATTTAGATAACCAAATTTACCAAATCGGTTGGAGATGCTCTTGTTGGGTATGGGAGCAGACATGGAGCACCAATGCATGCATGCACAACGCACAGTTGCACGCCCTCGAGACAATCCATTCCAATGGTTGCCAATTTGCCATTACTGCTGGCATTGGACCAGAATTTTTGAACTAACTACCGGCGCATGCTCCCTCCCTCCCTCCCCCTCTCTCTGTCACAAACTTCTTTTCTTGGTCTTACTGGACCTTTGAAAGCAGCAATGCACACCGAATGCGTGCGTGCGTGCGCACAGTACCGTACGTGCCCTTCTCCTCCAAGCACGACCGTAGGAGTACTATACACCATTTACTCCATGCAACAACTTCGCATACTCCATTTAGAGCAAGTATAATAGGATGACATAGGCGGGCTGTAAGGATTTAAATATTATATTTTTGATGAGTTGGCGGAGAGAGAAGAGGAGAGAGAAGAGAAGTGGACTACTCACTAACAGCCGACTGTAGCACGTGCTCCTAGACATTTTGTGAGAGAGGGAGGTGGGCCATGTATCAACAAAATCGTACAAATTTATATACATCTATTGTACTAGTTGGCTATAAGACTGGCTATAGATGACATGGCAAAATCATATAGCCAGCAGCTGGCTATACTATTAACCATGCACTTAGAAGAATCCTTCTCGATTCAATGCAGATTCAATCACAACAAGCCAAGCAATGAAGAAACGACATGCAACCAGTAAACACACAATCCACTCCCACTAGCACTGACTCGGCCTTTTTCGACCGGATAAAATGAGGAGTAAATTGTGATCATGCCCCCGAAAATGTGTCTCCAATATGTGGAAAATGCCCGAACTTTTCCAACATTTTGACACATCGTAGGCCGTTTCCTTTGAACATGCAGATGTAGCCCCCCCCCCCCCCCACCCCTCCCGGTCGCTCCCGCGAGTGACGCGGAGGGGAAACCCTAGCCGCCAACCTCCGGCCTCCCTCCCACCCCGCCACCCCCTCGCCGCCGCAGGCTCGTGCGGAGGGGCGAAGCCCTTCTGCGTCGGCAGCGGCGGGACGTTTCTTCCCCTGCTTTGTCGAGGGTTGGCACGGGCCGGCGAGGACAGGTGGTGGCGCAGTGCTGGCAGAGGGCGCGGCAGCGGGCGGCGGCGGCGAGACTGGCGCTTGGCGGCTGTGCGGTGGGCTCTGTGGTGGCGGGGCTTGCACGGACGCGGGCGGGGCCTCCTGCTCATGCCGCGCTGGATCTGCGGCGGCGGCCGCTGCCGGGTGGCGCACCGGCTCCCCTGCGGTGGGTGGCCGGGGCTGACGCGGAAGGCCGCCGTGTCTGGCTGCGTGGGCAGCAGGCTGGCGGCAGGCACGGAGCTGGCTCCAGGGGTCTCCCCGTTGGCCCCTTGGAGCGGATCTGACGGCGACGACCTCCTCCCCTGCGCCTCTTCTTACCTCACCGGTCTGCGAGCCGGGCATCCGTGTGCCCGGGGCTCGTGGCTGGTTGGGGATGGAGGGTTGGTGGGTTTGGACCGGGGGAAACTCTTGGTTTGCGGCTGCGTCCATGGTGCCGGCGGCGCTCCGGCGTCTCCTGTTGGGGCGGCATCGAGGTCCGTCCCCCACCGTCTTCCTCCGCGACCTGGGCGAAAGCCCAAACTCTCCGGTGGGTGGTGATGATGCTCTGGCGTCGTTGTCCTTCTTGAAGGCGCCACCTTTGGTCGGCGGATGGGTGGTCGAGGCTTCGTAGGTGGGGGCTTGTCTTCCTCGGTGGTGCTCCTGCTTGGCTGCTTTCGGTCGACGTTGGTCCGGGCGGCGGCGGTGATGAAGTATGGGATGTGGCGGTGCGAGGTGAGGCGGTCGTGCTTGCGTCCTCTCCATGGCGTCCTGTTGGTCCCGCCTTCCGCTCGGGTGAGCGGCTTTTCCTGCCGACGGTGTGGCGCCCTACGGTCCGGGCGAGAGGGCATGGGCCTTCTTCAGGGGTAGAGACGGCTTGTGGATTGGCATTGTTTGGGCCTCGGTGGAGTTGACAGTGCGTGGCCTCCTCTGGCTGCGAGTTACTTCCCTGTCTTTGTCGTGTCGTAGGCAGGATCAGGTTAGCCGAGTTAGCGGTTCTTCCGGTGTCATGTATCTTTACCGTTCTTGCTCTTTTCTTTTTGTTGTTGTATGACTGTTATATGCTGGATGTGGTGCTTTATAATATAAAATGGAGGAGACCCTTTTTCTTGAACATGCAGATGTAGATCCGGTCCTTTTGACCGGATAGGTTCCAAGTTTTTTTTTCTTCATACCGTTTTCTTTCCAGGAGCGGCCAGAAAACCCGGTTTCCGCGAAATCTCTGATTTTTCAGAGTTATCACGTGAAGTTTTCAAACGAAAATCAAATTCAAAACTATCAGTACAATACAATATTGAGTTTAACCCATCTTATACACGAAGTACTACCCGTTCTAGCGGTTAGCACGCTTGCTTGAAGCGGAGGAGGCTGAGGGTTAGAGCCATCGTCGCGGCACCACTAGCAACATTTTTCTAAGTCTAAATAGTATTCAAAAATAATTTGCAAAAGGCAAATCGATCCTACGTTGTCGAGAACATAAGAGCGTATTTTTCCTCACATTCATTCCAAATAGGCCCAGTGGGTAACAAGCTGCTCCCTCGAGTCGTTGGTCTATGCATGCACGAAAATCACATCACTCATCAACGAGCCTCACCAAAAAAGCTTGAATTAGTCGTTTTAATTGAGCCAGACTAAGGCGAGCGCATGGGGGACGATGTATACGGTGGAGTAGGGAGGGACATGGCGGGAAACAAAAATCTGCAGGCGCGATATGGCGCAAATTCTGTAGTCCCACCCCTCCCATTTTACTCGCTCACATCTAGCAATCCAACCCCACTTCTCGGCATTGGCGGTGGCGACGACTTAGATCTGAGGTACCGACAATGGCATGGAGTGAGATCTCCAGTATTGGGATGTGCTCCTCCCCTTTCTTCAGCTACCCGGCCCCGTTGTAGGCGTAGCCATCTCTGTCTCGTCCGCTGAAAGTGCAACTAATCCCCGAGTGGTTTTGGTAATTCATAACAACATATAGCTCATTGAACTAATATTCATTTAAGAAAAATATTTCAGGATGTTCAATGATTGGCGTGGCATGAAATAGAGATGGGGACCCCTCAAAATGCTAAGGACAAGGATTGGCAAAAGCTCAAGACTCTTCATTTGTATTTTAGTGATCCAAGATCATATTGAGTCCATAGGAAAGCCAATACTATTAAAAGGGGATGAGGTGTTGCGTAATGGTCTACTTGCTCAAGTGATTAGTGATATTGCTCCAAAACCCACAGCCACTTCCTCTATCCAAATATGTCCAAACCCTAATTCCAAACTCGGCCGCACCGATACTTCCTATCAGGAGTCACTGAGTTCATCTCGACATAGCCACTGCCTGAAACCCTAACAAAATTCGGTCACATCGATATGGATCTCGGTCTCACCGAGATGGCCTTTGTTGGGGAACGTAGCAGAAATTCAAAATTTTCTACGCATCACCAAGATCAATCTATGGAGATTCTAGCAACGAGGGGAAGGAGAGTGCATCTACATACCCTTGTAGATCGCTAAGCGGAAGCGTTCAAGAGAACGGGGTTGAAGGAGTCGTACTCGTCGTGATCCAAATCACCGGAGATCCTGGTGCCGAATAGACGGCACCTCCGTGTTCAACACACGTACAGCCCGGTGACGTCTCCCACGCCTTGATCCAGCAAGGAGAGAGGGAGAGGTTGAGGAAGACTCCATCCAGCAGCAGCACAACGGCGTGGTGGTGATGGAGGAGCGTGGTAGTCTAGCAGGGCTTCCCAAGCACCGCGAGATATGAGGAGAAGGGAGAGAGGTAGGGCTGCGCCAAGAGGAGAAGGGAGAGATTCTCGTGTGTTGGGCAGCCCCCAGACCTCTAGTATTTATAGGGGGAGGGGAGGGGGCTGCGCCCCCTCTAGGGTTCCCTCCCCAGGGGTGGCGGCAGCCCCCAGATCCCATCTGGGTGGCGGCAGCCCCCAGATCCCATCTGGGTGGCGGCCAGAAGGGGAGAGAGGGGGAGGCGCACCCAGGGTGGGCCTTAGGGCCCATCTGCCCTAGGGTTTGCCCCCCTTCCCCACTTCCTGCGCCTTGGGCCCCTTGTGGGGGGCGCACCAGCCCACCTGGGGCTGGTTCCCTCCCACACATGGCCCATGCAGCCCTCCGGGGTAGGTGGCCCCACTTGGTGGACCCCCGGGACCATCCCGGTGGTCCCGGTACGTTACCGATAAAACCCGAAACTTTTCCGGTGACCAAAACAGGACTTCCCATATATAAATCTTTACCTCCGGACCATTCCGGAACTCCTCGTGACGTCCAGGATCTCATCCGGGACTCCGAACAACATTCGGTAACCACATACAAACTTCCTTTATAACCCTAGCATCATCGAACCTTAAGTGTGTAGACCCTACGAGTTCGGGAGACATGTAGACATGACCGAGACATTCTCCGGTCAATAACCAACAGCGGGATCTGGATACCCATGTTGGCTCCCACATGTTCCTCGATGATCTCATCGGATGAACCACGATGTCAAGGACTCAATCGATCCCATATACAATTCCCTTTGTCTAGCGGTATTATACTTGCCCGAGATTCGATCGTCGGTATACCGATACCTTGTTCAATCTCGTTACCGGCAAGTCTCTTTACTCGTTCCGTAACACATCATCCCGTGATCAACCCCTTGGTCACATTGTGCACATTATGATGATGTCCTACCGAGTGGGCCCAGAGATACCTCTCCGTTTACACAGAGTGACAAATCCCAGTCTCGATCCGTGTCAACCCAAAAGACACTTTCGGAGATACCTGTAATGCACCTTTATAGTCACCCAGTTACGTTGTGACGTTTGATACACCCAAAGCACTCCTACGGTATCCGGGAGTTACACGATCTCATGGTCTAAGGAAGAGATACTTGACATTGGAAAAGCTCTAGCAAACGAACTACACGATCATTGTGCTATGCTTAGTATTGGGTCTTGTCCATCACATCATTCTCCTAATGATGTGATCCCGTTATCAACGACATCCAATGTCCATAGCCAGGAAACCATGACTATTTGTTGATCACAACGAGCTAGTCAACTAGAGGCTCACTAGGGACATATTGTGGTCTATGTATTCACACGTGTATTACGATTTCCGGATAATACAGTTATAGCATGAATAAAAGACAATTATCATGAACAAGGAAATATAATAATACTTTTATTATTGCCTCTAGGGCATATTTCCAACAGTCTCCCACTTGCACTAGAGTCAATAATCTAGTTCACATCGCCATGTGATTAACACTCACAGGTCACATCGCCATGTGACCAACATCCAAAGAGTTTACTAGTGTCACTAAACTAGTTCACATCATCATGTGATTAAGACTCAATGAGTTCTGGGGTTTGATCATGTTTTGCTTGCAAGAGAGGTTTTAGTCAACGGGTCTGCAACATTCAGATCCGTATGTACTTCGCAAATATCTAGGTCATATTGTAAACGCTGCTTCCACGCTCCACTTGGAGCTATTCCAAATGATTGCTCCACTATACGTATCCGGTTTGCTACTCAGAGTCACTCGGATAGGTGTTAAAGCTTGCATCGACGTAACCCTTTACGTCGAACTCTTTATCACCTCCATAATCGAGAAACATATCCTTATTCCTCTAAGGATAATATTGACCGCCATCTAGTGATCGACTACTTGATCACCTTTGTACCCTCTAGCCAGACATGTGACAAGGCACACATCAGGTGCGGTACTCAGCATGGCATACAGTATAGAGCCTATGACAAAAACATAGGGGACGACCTTCGTCCTTTCTCTCTTTTCTGCCGTGGTCAAGCTTTAAGTCTTAACTTCATACCTTACAACTCAGGCAAGAACTCCTTCTTTGACTGATCCATCTTGAACACCTTCAAGATCATGTCAAGGTATGTGCTCATTTTGAAAGTACCATTAAGCGTTTTTGATCTATCATTATAGATCTTGATGCTCAATGTTCAAGTAGCTTAATCCAAGTTTTCCATTGAAAAACACCTTTCAAATAACCCTATATGCTTTCCAGAAATTCTACATCATTTCTGATCAACAATATGTCAATAACATATACTCATCAGAAATTCTATAGTGCTCCCACTCACTTCTTTGGAAATACAAGTTTCTCATAAACTTTTGTATAAACCCAAAAATCTTTGATCATCTCATCAAAACGTACATTCCAACTCCGAGATGCTTACTCCAGCCCTTAGAAGGATCGCTGGAGCCAGCATACCTTTTAGCATCCTTAGGATCGACAAAAACTTTCAGATTGTATCACATACAACCTTTCCTTACGAAGACTGGTATGGAAACTCGTTTTGACATCCATCTGCCAGATTTCATAAATGCAGCTAATGCTAACATGATTCCAACGGACTTAAGCATCACTACGGATGAGAAAATCTCATCGTAGTCAACTCCTTGAACTTGTGAAAAACTCTTCGCCACAAGTCGAGCATCATAGACGGTCACATTACCGTCCACGTCCGTCTTCTTCTTAAAGATCCATTTATCTCAATGGCTTGCCGATCATCGGGCAAGTCCACCAAAGTCTATGCTTTGTTCTGATACATGGATCCTATCTCGGATTTCATGGCTTCTAACCATTTGTCGGAATATGGGCCCACCATCGCTTCTCCATAGCTCGTAGGTTCATTGTTGTCTAGCAACATGAACTTCAAGACAGGATTACTGTACCACTCTAAAGTAGTACGCATCCTTGTCACCCTACGAGGTACGGCAGTGACTTGATCCAAAAACTTCATGATCACTATCATAAGTTTCTACTTCAATTGGTGTAGGAGTCACAGGAACAACTTCCTGTGCCCCGCTACATACTTGTTGAAGTTACGGTTCAATAACCTCAACAAGTCTCCACCATCCTCCGAGACAAACTTTTCCTCGAGAAAGGACCCGATTCAAGAAACAATCCCTATTGTTTTCGGATCTGAATTAGGAGGTATACCCAACTGTTTTGGGTGTCCTATGAAGATGCATTTTATCCGCTTTGGGTTCAAGCTTATCAACCTGAAACTTTTTCACATAAGCGTCGCAGCCCCAAATCTTTAAGAAATGACAGCTTAGGTTTCTCTAAACCATAGTTCATACGGTGTCATCTCAATGGAATTACGTGCCCCTTTTAAAGTGAATGTGGTTGTCTCTAATGCCTAACCCATAAACGATAGTGGTAATTCGATAAGAGACATCATGGTACGCACCATATCCAATAGGGTGCAACTATGATGTTCGGACACACCATCAAACTATGGTGTTCCAGGCGGTATTAATTGTGAAACAATTTCCACAATGTCTTAATTGCGTGCCAAAGCTCGTAACTCAGATACTCATCTCTATGATCATATCATAGACATTTCATCCTCTTGTCACGATGATCTTCAACTTCACTCTGAAATTACTTGAACCATTCAATAATTCAGACTTGTGTTTCATCAAGTAAATATACTCTACATCTACTCGAATCATCTGTGAAGTAAGAACATAACGATATTCACTGCATGCCTCAGCACTCATTAGACTGCACACATCAAAATGTGTTACTTCCAACGAGTTGCTATCTTGTTCCATTTTACTGAAAAACGAGGCTTTTTAGTCATCTTGCCCATGTGGTATGATTTGCATATCTCAAGTGATTCAAAATCAAGTGAGTCCAAACGATTCATCTGCATGGAGTTTCTTCATGCGTATACACCAATAGACATGGTTCGCATGTCTCAAACTTTTCAAAACGAGTGAGTCCAAAGATCCATCAACATGGAGCTTCTTCATGCGTTTTACACCAATATGACTTACATGGCAGTGCCACAAGTAAGTGGTACTATCATTACTATCTTATATCTTTTGGCATGAAAATGTGTATCACTACGATCGAGATTCAATAAACCATTCGTCTTAGGTGCAAGACCATTGAAGGTATTATTCAAATAAATAGAGTAACCATTATTCTCCTTAAATGAATAACCGTATTGCGATAGACATAATCCAATCATGTCTATGCTCAACGCAAACACCAAATCTCGATGGTAGAGGGAGCGTGCGATGCTTGATCACATCAACCTTGGAAACACTTCCAACACATATCGTCAGCTCACCTTTAGCTAGTCTCCGTATATTCCGTAGCTTTTATTTTGAGTTATTAACACTTAGCAACTGAACCGGTATCTAATACCCTGGTGCTACTAGGAGTACTAGTAAAGTACACATTAACATAATGTATACTTCTATCGACCTTGCCAGCCTTCTCATCTACCAAGTATCTAGGGTAATTCTGCTCCAGTGGTTGTTCCCCTTATTACACAAGCACTTAGTCTCGGGTTTGGGTTCAACCTTGGGTTTCTTCACTAGAGCAGCAACTGATTTGCCGTTTCATGAAGTATCCCTTCTTGCCTTTGCCCTTCTTGAAACTAGTGGTTTCACGAACCATCAACAATTGATGCTCCTTCTTGATTTCTACTTTCATGATGTCAAACATCGCGAATACCTCAAGGATCATCATATCTATCCCTGATATGTTATAGTTGATCATGAAGCTCTAGCAGCTTGGTGGCAATGACTTTGGAGAAACATCACTATTTTTGGAAGATCAACTCCCACTCGATTCAAGTGATTGTTGCACTCAGACAATCTGAGCACAAGCTCAACGATTGAGCTTTTCTCCCTTAGTTTGCAGGCTAAGAAAATCGTCGGAGGTCTCATACCTCTTGACGTGGGCACGAGCCTGAAATCATAATTTCAGCCCTCGAAACATCTCATATGTTCCGCGACACTTCGAAAACATCTTTGGTGCCTCAACTGTAAACCGTTTAACTGAACTATCACGTAGTTATCAAAACGTGTATGTCCGATGTTCGCAACATCCACAAACGACGTTTGGGGTTCAGCACACTGAGCGGTGCATTAAGGACATAAGCTTTCTACTGTCTGCATAATCGCTATTGTCAACTTTCAACTATATTTTCTCTAGGAACATATCTAAACAGTGGAACTAAAGCGCGAGCTTACGACATAATTTGCAAAGAACTTTTGACTATGTTCAGGATAATTAAGTTCATCTTATGAACTCCCACTCAGATAGACATCCCTCTAGTCATCTAAGTGATTACATGATCCGAGTCAACTAGGCCGTGTCTGATCATCAAGTGAGACGGATTAGTCATCATCGGTGAACATCTTCATGTTGATTGTATCTACTATACGACTCATGCTCGACCTTTCAGTCTCCGTGTTCCGAGGCCATGCCTGTACATGCTAGGCTCGGCAAGTTAACCCTAAGTGTTTTGCATGTGTAAAACTGTCTTACACCCGTTGTATGTGAACGTAAGAATCCATCACACCCGATCATCACGTGGTGCTTAGAAGCGACGAACTTTAGCAACGGTGCACAGTTAGGGGAGAACACTTCTTGAAATTTTTGTAAGGGATCATCTTATTTACTTAGACCGTCGTTCTAAGTAAACAAGATGCATAAACATGATAAACATCACATGCAATCAAATAGTGACATGATATGGCCAATATCATTTTGCTCCTTTTGATCTCCATCTTCGGGGCTCCATGATCATCATCGTCACCGGCATGACACCATGATCTCCATCATCATGATCTCCATCATCGTGTCTCCATGAAGTTGTCTCGCCAACTTATTACTTCTACTACTATGGCTACCGGTTAGCAATAAAGTAAAGTAATTACATGGCGTTGTTCAATGACACGCAGGTCATACAATAAATAAAGACAACTCCTATGGCTCCTGCCGGTTGTCATACTCATCGACATGCAAGTCGTGATTCCTATTACAAGAACATGATCAATCTCATACATCACATATCATTCATCACATTCTTCTTGGCCATATCACATCACATAGCATACCCTGCAAAAACAAGTTAGACGTTCTCTAATTGTTGTTGCATGTTTTACGTGGCTGCTATGGGTTTCTAGCAAGAACGTTTCTTACCTACGCAACACCACAACGTGATATGCCAATTTCTATTTACCCTTCATAAGGACCCTTTTCATCGAATCCGTTCCGACTAAAGTGGGAGAGACTGGCACCCGCTAGCCACCTTATGCACCAAGTGCATGTCAATCGGTGGAACCTGTCTCATGTAAGAGTATGTGTAAGGTCGGTCCGGGCCGCTTCATCCCACAATACCGTCGAAACAAAATTGGACTAGTAACGGTAAGCATATTGAACAAAATCAACACCCACAACTACTTTGTGTTCTACTCGTGCAAAGAATCTACGCAATAGACCTAGCTCTGATACCACTGTTGGGGAATGTAGCAGAAATTCAAAATTTTCTACGCATCGCCAAGATCAATCTATGGAGATTCTAGCAACGAGGGGGAGGAGAGTGCATCTACATACCCTTGTAGATCGCTAAGCGGAAGCGTTCAAGAGAACGAGGTTGAAGGAGTCGTACTCGTCGTGATCCAAATCACCAGAGATCCTAGTGCCGAATGGACGGCACCTCCGTGTTCAACACACGTATAGCCCGGTGACGTCTCCCACGCCTTGATCCAGCAAGGAGAGAGGAAGAGGTTGAGGAAGACTCCATCCAGCAGCAGCACAACGGCGTGGTGGTGATGGAGGAGCGTGGTAGTCTAGCAGGGCTTCGCCAAGCACCGCGAGATATGAGGAGAAGGGAGAGAGGTAGGGCTGCGCCAAGAGGAGAAGGGAGAGATTCTCGTGTGTTGGGCAGCCCCCATACCTCTAGTATTTATAGGGGGAGGGGAGGGGGCTGCGCCCCCTCTAGGATTCCCTCCCCAGGGGTGGCGGCAGCCCCCAGATCCCATCTAGGTGGCGGCCAGAAGGGGAGAGAGGGGGAGGCGCACCCAGGGTGGGCTTAGGGCCCATCTGCCCTAGGGTTTGCCCCCCTTCCCCACTTCCTGCGCCTTGGGCCCCTTGTGGGGGGCGCACCAGCCCACCTGGGGCTGGTTCCCTCCCACACACGGCCCATGCAGCCCTCCGGGGTAGGTGGACCCACTTGGTGGACCCCCGGGACCCTCCCGGTGGTCCCGGTACGTTACCGATAAAACCCGAAACTTTTCCGCTGACCAAAACAGGACTTCCCATATATAAATCTTTACCTCCGGACCATTCCGGAACTCCTCGTGACGTCCAGGATATCATCCGGGACTCCGAACAACATTCGGTAACCATATACAAACTTCCTTTATAACCCTAGCGTCATCGAACCTTAAGTGTGTAGACCCTACGAGTTCGGGAGACATGTAGACATGACCGAGACGTTCTCCGGTCAATAACCAACAGCGGGATCTGGATACCCATGTTGGCTCCCACATGTTCCTCGATGATCTCATCGGATGAACCACGATGTCAAGGACTCAATCGATCCCGTATACAATTCCCTTTGTCTAGCGGTATTATACTTGCCCGAGATTCGATCGTCGGTATACCGATACCTTGTTCAATCTCGTTACCGGCAAGTCTCTTTACTCGTTCCGTAACACATCATCCCGTGATCAACCCCTTGGTCACATTGTGCACATTATGATGATGTCCTACCGAGTGGGCCCAGAGATACCTCTCCGTTTACACGGAGTGACAAATCCCAGTCTCGATCCGTGTCAACCCAAAAGACACTTTCGGAGATACCTGTAATGCACCTTTATAGTCACCCAGTTACATTGTGACGTTTGATACACCTAAAGCACTCCTACGGTATCCGGGAGTTACACGATCTCATGGTCTAAGGAAGAGATACTTGACATTGGAAAAGCTCTAGCAAACGAACTACACGATCTTTGTGCTATGCTTAGGATTGGGTCTTGTCCATCACATCATTCTCCTAATGATGTGATCCCGTTATCAACGACATCCAATGTCCATAGCCAGGAAACCATGACTATCTGTTGATCACAACGAGCTAGTCAACTAGAGGCTCACTAGGGACATACTGTGGTCTATGTATTCACATGTGTATTACGATTTCCGGATAATACAGTTATAGCATGAATAAAAGACAATTATCATGAACAAGGAAATATAATAATACTTTTATTATTGCCTCTAGGGCATATTTCCAATAGCCTTGTCAACGCTCTGTGACTTGTTGCATTCACTTTGGTCTCACCAAGATGTTGCAATCAGTCCCACCAAGTTGGCTTGACAGATTCTCTGTTGCTCATTGCTTCACTTCGGTCCCACCGAGTTGATGCAATCGCCGCCACTCAGATGAAGTTTGCCCTAAGCCCTAGTACATCAGTCCCACCGAGTTGTTCCAGTCGATCCCACCAAGATTCCTAACGTTCATATTTTTGTAGTGATCGATGCCAGCAAGTTTCGTAATCGGTGCCACCGAGATGGGTCAAAAGTGTGTAACGGTTGGATTTCGTGTGGAGGCTATATATACCCCTCCACCCCATCTTCCTAAGGAGAGAGAGCCATCGAAATGTGCCTACACTTCCATCATAAATTTTCTGAGAGAGAACCACCTACTCTTGTGTTGAGATCAAGAGATTCCATTCCTACCATTTGAACCTTGATTTCTAGCCTTCCTCAAGTTGCTTTCCACTCAAATTCTTCTTCCACCATAGCCAAATCTGTGAGAGAGAGTTGAGTGTTGGGGACACTATCATTTGAAGCACAAGAGCAAGGAGCTCATCATCAACACACCGTCTATTACCTTGGATAGTGGTGTCTCCTAGATTGGTTAGCTATCGCTTGTGAGCCTCTGACATGATGTGGAGTTGAACCAAGAAGTTTGTAAGGGCAAGGAGATCGCCTACTTCGTGAAGATCTACCCGAGTGAGGCAAGTCCTTCGTTAATGATGGCCATGGTGGCATAGACAAGGTTGCTTCTTTGTGGATCCTTCGTGGGTGGAGCCCTCTGTGGACTCGCGCAACCGTTACGCTTCGTGGGTTGAAGTCCCCATAAACGTGGATGTATGATAGCACCACCTATCGGAACCACGCCAAAAATCTTTGTGTCTCCATTGTGTTTGCCTTCTCCAAATCCTTCCCTTTACCTTCATGTGCAATGATTTAATTTCCGCTGCTATACTCTTATTATTGCATGTGTAGGTTGATTACTTTACTTGTCATAATTGCTAAAATCTGACCACAACTAAAATTGGAAAAAGGTAGATATTTATTTGGTCAATTAGTCTAATCACCCCCCCTCTAGACATACTTTCGATCCTACATCCGCCTCACCTTCGACATGGGTGTTCGTCCTCATCGTCTCCCATGCCGGTAAGTAGCATACAACCACCCTGCATACCTCCACTGCTAGGGTGTTAGGTAAGATGTACGGTCGATTTCACCATTACTTACTGCAACATAAGTTCACTAGGACGAACAGACGAAGCTTATGATCCAGGCATCATCACTCATCGTTTTTTTTGTGAATACGCTGAGGATGCATATCTTTTCATTGGTAGAAGGAAAATATTACAACACAAGATTATTGCGATACACTAAGCCATGTGCGCAGCAAGACATGGAAGTGATCACGGAGAAGACAGATGGGGCTGCTCATCCCCACTATGGCCTAGTCTAACTCTCCGGGATAATGTTCCTGATTGCGGGGCGCCAGCCCTAGCCCAAAGACGCGCTTCGTCCTCGATTATAAGCTTAGGCTGGAGACTAATGGCTGGTCACCATCAAAGACACAACTGTTTCGGTGCTTCCAGAGCCACCATGCAGTGAGGATGATGAGGGAGGCCAGTCCTTTGCAAGCGGCAGTGGGCGCGTTCATGCAAGATGTAGCCCACCAAGCATGGAACTCCATACCCTCGCTGGGTAGATTGGTGGTAGATCGTGTTCGAAATATGCCCTAGAGGCAATAATAAAAGTATTATTATATTTCATAGTTCATGATAATTGTCTTTTGTTCATGCTATAACTGTATTATCCGGAAATCATAATACACATGTGAGCACATAGACCACAATATGTCCCTAGTGAGCCTCTAGTTGACTAGCTCGTTGTGATCAACAGATAGTCATGGTTTCCTGGCTATGGACATTGGATGTCGTTGATAACGGGATCACATCATTAGGAGAATGATGTGATGGACAAGACCCAATTCTAAGCATAGCACAAAGATCGTGTAGTTCGTTTGCTAGAGCTTTGCCAATGTCAAGTATCTCTTCCTTCGACCATGAGATCGTGTAACTCCCGGATACCGTAGGAGTGCTTTGGGTGTATCAAACGTCACAACGTAACTGGGTGACTATAAAGGTGCACTACAGGTATCTCCGAAAGTGTCTGTTGGGTTGACACGGATCGAGACTGGGATTTGTCACTCCGTATGACGGAGAGGTATCTCTGGGCCCACTCGGTAATGCATCATCATAATGAGCTCAAGGTGACCAAGGTGTTGGCCATGGGATCATGCATTACGGTACGAGTAAAGTGACTTGCCGGTAACGAGACTGAACAAGGTATTGGGATACCGACGATCGAGTCTCGGGCAAGTAACGTACCGATTGACAAAGGGAATTGTATACAGGGTTTGATCGAATCCTCGACATCGTGGTTCAACCGATGAAATCATCGAGGAGCATGTGGGAGCCAAAATGGGTATCCAGATCCCGCTGTTGGTTATTGACCGGAGAGTGGTCTCGGTCATGTCTACATGTCTCCCAACCCGTAGGGTCTACACACTTAAGGTTCGGTGACGCTAGGGTCATTAGGAAGACTAGTATGTGACTACCGAATGTTGTTCGGAGTCCCGGATGAGATCCCGGACGTCACGAGGAGTTCCGGAATGGTCCGGAGGTGAAGTTTTATATATGGGAAGTTGTCATACGGACACCGGAAAGTTTCGGGGGCTTATCGGTATTGTACCGGGGCCACCGGAGAGGTTCCGGGGGTCCACCGGGAGGGGCCACCCCTCCCGGAGGGCCATATGGGCCGCAAAGGGGAGGGAGCCAGCCCCTGGAGGGCTGGGCGCGCCCCCCACCTTGGGCCCATGCGCCTAGGGTTGGGGGGGGGGGGGAAACCCTAAGGGGGGCGCCCCCCTTGCTTGGGGGGCAAGTCCCCCCTCCCTGACTGCCGCCCCCCCTCTAGATCCCATCTAGAGGGGTCGGCCCCCCTTGCCCCTTCCCCTATAAATAGAGGGGTGAGGGGAGGGCTGCTGTACACATCTTCCAGGCGCAGCCCCTCCCCTCCCCAACACATCTCCTCCTCCGTTATGTGCTTGCGAAGCCCTGTCGGAGTACTGCCGCACCAACACCACCACGCCGTCGTGCTGCCGTTGGAGCTATCTTCCTCAACCTCTCCTTCCCCCTTGCTGGATCAAGAAGGAGGAGACGTCTCCCGTCCCGTACGTGTGTTGAACGCGGAGGTGCTGTCCGTTCAGCACTTGGACATCGGTGATCTGAATCACGTCGAGTACGACTCCATCATCACCATCCCCTTGCAAGCTTCCGCACGCGATCTACAAGTGGTATGTAGATGCAAACTCACTCCCTTGACTCGTTGCTTAGATGAACTCATAGATGGAACTTGGTGAAACCGTAGGAAAAATTTTAATTTTCTGCAACGTTCCCCAACAGTGGCATCATGAGCTAGGTCTATGCGTAGTTCTCTAATGCACGAGTAGAACACAATTTTGTTGTGGGCGTGGATCTTGTCAACTTGCTTGCCACTACTAGTCTTTTCTTGCTTCAGCGGTATTGTGGGATGAAGCGGCCCGGACCAACCTTACACGTACGCTTACGTGAGACCGGTTCCACCGATTAACATGCACTAGTTGCATAAGGTGGCTGGCGGGTGTCTGTCTCTCCCACTTTAGTTGGAGCGGAATCGATGAAAAGGGTCCTTATGAAGGGTAAATAGAAGTTGACAAAATCACGTTGTGGTTATTCGTAGGTAAGAAAACGTTCTTGCTAGATCCCAATTGCAGCCACGTAAAAGATGCAACAACAATTAGAGGACGTCTAACTTGTTTTTGCAGCGATTGATCATGTGATGTGATATGGCCAGAAGTTGTGATGAATGATGAATTGTGATGTATGAGATCATGTTCTTGTAATAGGATTCACGACTTGCATGTCGATGAGTATGACAACCGGCAGGAGCCATAGGAGTTGTCTTTATTTTTGTGTGACCTGCGTGTCATTGAAGAACGCTATGTAAACTACTTTACTTTATTGCTAAACGCGTTAGCCATAGAAGTAGAAGTAGTCGTTGGCGTGACAACTTCATGAAGACACGATGATGGAGATCATGATGATGGAGATCATGGTGTCAAGCCGGTGACAAGATGATCATGGAGCCCCGAAGATGGAGATCAATGGAGCTATATGATATTGGCCATATCATGTCACAACTATATAATTGCATGTGATGTTTATTATGTTTATGCATCTTGTTTACTTAGGACGACGGTAGTAAATAAGATGATCCCTTACAAAAATTTCAAGAAGTGTACTCCCCTAACTGTGCACCGTTGCTACAGTTCGTCGCTTCTAAGCACCACGTGATGATCGGGTGTGATGGATTCTTACGTTCACATACAACGGGTGTAAGACAGTTTTACACAGCAAAAACACTTAGGGTTAACTTGACGAGCCTAGCATGTACACACATGGCCTCAGAACACGGAGACCGAAAGGTCGAACACGAGTCGTATGGAAGATACGATCAACATGAAGATGTTCACCGACGATGACTAGTCCGTCTCACGTGATGATCGGACACGGCCTAGTCGACTCGGATCGTGTAACACTTAGATGACCAGAGGGATGTCTAATCTGAGTGGGAGTTCATAATTTGATTAGATGAACTTAATTATCATGAACTTAGTCTAAAACCTTTGCAAATATGTCTTGTAGATCAAATGGCCAACGCTCATGTCAACATGAATTTCAACGCGTTCCTAGAGAAAACCAAGCTGAAAGATGATGGCAGCAACTATACGGACTGGGTCCGGAACCTGAGGATCATCCTCATAGCTGCTAGGAAGCAATATGTCCTAGAAGGACCGCTAGGTGACGCTCCCGTCCCAGAGAACCAAGATGTTATGAACGCTTGGCAAACTCGTGCTGATGATTACTCCCTCGTTTAGTGCGGCATGCTTTACAGCTTAGAACCGGGGCTCCAAAAGCGTTTTGAGCATCACGGAGCATATGAGATGTTCGAAGAGATGAAACTAGTTTTCCAAGCTCATGCCCAGGTCGAGAGATATGATGTCTCCGACAAGTTCTATAGTTGTAAGATGGAGGAAAACAGTTCTGTCAGTGAGCACATCCTCAAGATGTCTGGGTTGCACAACCGTATGACCCAGCTGAACATTAACCTCCCAGATGAGGCGGTCATTGACAGAATCCTCCAGTCGCTCCCACCAAGCTACAAGAGCTTTGTGATGAACTACAACATGCAGGGGATGGTGAAGACCATTCCTGAAGTGTTCTCGATGCTGAAGTCAGCAGAGGCTGAAATCAAGAAAGAACATCAAGTGTTGATGGTCAATAAGACCACTAAGTTCAAGAAGGGCAAGGGCAAGAAGAACTTCAAGAAGGACGGCAAGGATGTTGCCGCGCCCGGTAAGCCAGTTACCGGGAAGAAGTCAAAGAATGGACCCAAGCCTGAGACTGAGTGCTTTTATTGCAAGGGGAAGGGTCACTGGAAGCGGAACTGCCCCAAATACTTAGCGGATAAGAAGGCCAGCAACACCAAAGGTATATTTGATATACATGTAATTGATGTGTACCTTACCATTACTCGTAGTAACTCCTGGGTATTTGATACCGGTGCCGTTGCTCATATTTGTAACTCACAGCAGGAGCTGCGGAATAAACGGAGACTGGCGAAGGACGAGGTGACGATGCGCGTCGGGAATGGTTCCAGAGTCGACGTGATCGCCGTTGGCACGCTGCCTCTACATTTACCCACGGGATTAGTTTTGAACCTTAATAATTGTTATTTAGTGCCAAGTTTGAGCATGAACATTGTATCTGGATCTCGTTTAATACGAGATGGCTACTCATTTAAGTCTGAGAATAATGGTTGTTCGATTTATATGAGAGATATGTTTTATGGTCATGCTCCGATGGTCAATGGTTTATTCTTAATGAATCTCGAGCGTAATATTACACATGTTCATAGTGTGAATGCCAAAAGATGTAAAGTTGATAACGATAGTCCCACATACTTGTGGCACTGCCGCCTTGGTCACATTGGTGTCAAGCGCATGAAGAAGCTCCATGCTGATGGACTTTTAGAGTCTCTTGATTATGAATCGTTTGACACATGCGAACCATGCCTCATGGGCAAAATGACCAAGACTCCGTTCTCCGGAACAATGGAGCGAGCAACCAACTTGTTGGAAATCATACATACCGATGTGTGCGGTCCAATGAGCGTTGAGGCTCGCGGAGGATATCGTTATGTTCTCACTCTCACTGATGACTTGAGTAGATATGGGTATGTCTACTTAATGAAACACAAGTCTGAGACCTTTGAAAAGTTCAAGGAATTTCAGAATGAGGTAGAGAATCAACGTGACCAAAAGATAAAGTTCCTACGATCAGATCATGGAGGAGAATATTTAAGTCACGAATTTGGCACACACTTAAGGAAATGTGGAATCGTTTCACAACTCACGCCGCCAGGAACACCTCAGCGTAACGGTGTGTCCGAACGTCGTAATCGCACTCTATTGGATATGGTGCGGTCTATGATGTCTCTTACCGATTTACCACTATCATTTTGGGGATACGCTCTAGAGACAGCTACATTCACTTTAAATAGGGCACCGTCTAAATCCGTTGAGACGACACCGTATGAATTATGGTTTGGGAAGAAACCTAAGCTGTCGTTTCTAAAAGTTTGGGGATGCGATGCTTATGTCAAGAAACTTCAACCTGAAAAGCTCGAACCCAAGTCAGAAAAATGCATCTTCATAGGATACCCTAAGGAAACTATCGGGTATACCTTCTACTTAAGATCCGAGGGAAAGATCTTTGTTTCCAAGAACGGATGCTTTCTAGAAAAAGAGTTTCTCTCGAAAGAAGTAAGTGGGAGGAAAGTAGAACTCGATGAAGTACTACCTCTCAAACGGGAAAGTGGTGCAGCTCAAGAAAATGTTCCTGTGATGCCCACACCAACTGAAGAGGAAAACAATGATGATGATCAAGGTACTTCGGATCAAGTTGCTACTAAACTACGTAGGTCCACAAGGACACGTTCCGCACCAGAGTGGTATGGCAACCCTGTCCTGGAAATCATGTTGTTAGACAACGGTGAACCTTCGAACTATGAAGAAGCGATGGCGGGCCCAGATTCCAACAAATGGCTTGAAGCCATGAAATCCGAGATAGAATCCATGTATGAAAACAAAGTATGGACTTTGACAGACTTGCCCGATGATCGGCGAGCAATAGAAAACAAATGGATTTTTAAGAAGAAGACGGACGCGGATGGTAATGTTACCATCTATAAAGCTCGACTTGTCGCTAAGGGTTATCGACAAGTTCAAGGGATTGACTACGACGAGACATTCTCTCCCGTAGCGAAGCTGAAGTCCGTCCGAATCATGTTAGCAATTGCCGCATACTATGATTATGAGATATGGCAGATGGACGTCAAAACGGCATTCCTTAACGGACATCTTAAGGAAGAGCTGTATATGATGCAGCCGGAAGGTTTGTCAATCCTAAGAACGCTAACAAAGTATGCAAGCTCCAGCGATCCATTTATGGGCTGGTGCAAGCATCTCGGAGTTGGAACATTCGCGTTGATGAGATGATCAAAGCGTTTGGGTTTATGCAGACTTATGGAGAAGCCTGCGTTTACAAGAAAGTGAGTGGGAGCTCTGTAGCATTTCTCATATTATATGTAGATGACATACTCTTGATGGGAAATAATATAGAACTTCTGGACAACATTAAGGCCTACTTGAATAAGTGTTTTTCAATGAAGGACCTTGGAGAAGCTGCTTATATATTAGGCATCAAGATCTATAGAGATAGATCGAGACACCTCATAGGTCTTTCACAAAGCACATACCTTGATAAGATTTTGAAAAGGTTCAAAATGGATCAGTCCAAGAAAGGGTTCTTGCCTATGTTACAAGGTGTGAGATTGAGCTCGGCTCAGTCACCGACCACGGCAAAAGATAAAGAGATGAGTGTCATCCCCTATGCTTCAGCCATAGGATCTATTATGTATGCCATGCTGTGTACCAGACCTGATGTAAACCTTGCCGTAAGTTTGGTAGCAAGATACCAAAGTAATCCCGACAAGGAACACTGGACAGCGGTCAAGAATATCCTGAAGTACCTGAAAAGGACAAAGGACATGTTTCTCGTTTATGGAGGAGACGAAGAGCTCGTCGTAAAGGGTTACGTCGATGCTAGCTTCGACTCAGATCTGGATGACTCTAAGTCACAAACCGGATACGTGTATATGTTGAATGGTGGAGCAGTAAGCTGGTGCAGCTGCAAGCAGAGCGTCGTGGCGGGATCTACGTGTGAAGCGGAGTACATGGCAGCCTCGGAGGCAGCGCATGAAGCGATTTGGGTGAAGGAGTTCATCACCGACCTAGGAGTCATACCCAATGCGTCGGGGCCGATCAAACTCTTCTGTGACAACACTGGAGCTATTGCCCTTGCCAAGGAGCCCAGGTTTCACAAGAAGACCAGGCACATCAAGCGTCGTTTCAACTCCATCCGTGAAAATGTTCAAGATGGAGACATAGATATTTGCAAAGTACACACGGATCTAAATGTCGCAGGTCCGTTGACTAAACCTCTCTCGCGAGCAAAACATGATCAACACCAGAACTCTATGGGTGTTCGATTCATCACAATGTAACTAGATTGGTGACTCTAGTGCAAGTGGGAGACTGTTGGAAATATGCCCTAGAGGCAATAATAAAAGTATTATTATATTTCATTGTTCATGATAATTGTCTTTTGTTCATGCTATAAATGTATTATCCGGAAATTGTAATACGCGTGTGAGCACATAGACCACAATATATCCCTAGTGAGCCTCTAGTTGACTAGCTCGTTGTGATCAACAGATAGTCATGGTTTCCTGGCTATGGACATTGGATGTCGTTGATAACGGGATCACATCATTAGGAGAATGATGTGATGGACAAGACCCAATCCTAAGCATAGCACAAAGATCGTGTAGTTCGTTTGCTAGAGCTTTGCCAATGTCAAGTATCTCTTCCTTCGACCATGAGATCGTGTAACTCCCGGATACCGTAGGAGTGCTTTGGGTGTATCAAACGTCACAATGTAACTGGGTGACTATAAAGGTGCACTACAGGTATCTCCGAAAGTGTCTGTTGGTTTGACACGGATCGAGACTGGGATTTGTCACTCCGTATGACGGAGAGGTATCTCTGGGCCCACTCGGTAATGCATCATCATAATGAGCTCAAGGTGACCAAGGTGTTGGCCACGGGATCATGCATTACGGTACGAGTAAAGTGACTTGCCGGTAACAAGACTGAACAAGGTATTGGGATACCGACGATCGAGTCTCGGGCAAGTAACGTACCGATTGACAAAGGGAATTGTATACAGGGTTTGATCGAATCCTCGACATCGTGGTTCAACCGATGAAATCATCGAGGAGCATGTGGGAGCCAACATGGGTATCCAGATCCCGCTGTTGGTTATTGACCGGAGAGTGGTCTCGGTCATGTCTGCATGTCTCCCGAACCCGTAGGGTCTACACACTTAAGGTTCGGTGATGCTAGGGTCATTAGGAAGACTAGTATGTGACTATCGAATGTTGTTCGGAGTCCCGGATGAGATCCCGGACGTCACGAGGAGTTCCGGAATGGTCCGGAGGTGAAGTTTTATATATGGGAAGTTTTCATACGGACACCGGAAAGTTTCGGGGGCTTATCGGTATTGTACCGGGGCCACCGGAGAGGTTTCGGGGGTCCACCGGGAGGGGCCACCCCTCCTGGAGGGCCACATGGGCCGCAAAGGGGAGGGAGCCAGCCCCTGGAGGGCTGGGCGCGCCCCCCACCTTGGGCCCATGCGCCTAGGGTTGGGGGGGAAACCCTAAGGGGGGCGCCCCCCTTGCTTGGGGGGCAAGTCCCCCCTCCCTGGCCGCCGCCCCCCCTCTAGATCCCATCTAGAGGGGTCGGCCCCCCTTGCCCCTTCCCCTATAAATAGAGGGGTGAGGGGAGGGCTGCTGTACACATCTTCCAGGCGCAGCCCCTCCCCTCCCCAACACATCTCCTCCTCCGTTACGTGCTTGCGAAGCCCTGTCGGAGTACTGCCGCACCAACACCACCAAGCCGTCGTGCTGCCGTTGGAGCGATCTTCCTCAACCTCTCCTTCCCCCTTGCTGGATCAAGAAGGAGGAGACGTCTCCCGTCCCGTACGTGTGTTGAACGCGGAGGTGCTGTCCGTTCAGCACTTGGACATCGGTGATCTGAATCACGTCGAGTACGACTCCATCATCACCATCCCCTTGCAAGCTTCCGCACGCGATCTACAAGTGGTATGTAGATGCAAACTCACTCCCTTGACTCGTTGCTTAGATGAACTCATAGATGGATCTTGGTGAAACCGTAGGAAAAATTTTAATTTTCTGCAACGTTCCCCAACAGATCGAACCCAGGCAAGAACCTCATACCACACCTGTCTGGAGAAGGAGCATCCTACCAAAAGATGTTGCATGGTTTCCTCTTGCTGGTCGCAAAGGGCGCAGGTGACTTCGTGGGGCAGACCGTGTCGAGAGAGGCACTCGGCCGCCTAGCAACGGTCCTGAAGCGCAAGCTTGATGAAGAATTTGATGCGTAGTGGCGCCCAAGATTTCCAAGTGAGCTTCCAGTGCGGGTCCTCGCAGGAACCAAGGAACAGTGCCTAGTAGCATGAGCTGGCAGAGTAGGTGGCCGACATAGTCCATCTCCAACTGAGGATGTCCTGCGACTCCAAGAGCTCGATGTGGCGCACCCATAGTTTGTGATTCAGGCCTGGGTCCTGTTGGTCAACAAGAGAGCGGTTCGTTGAAATTTCATGTCCGTGGTCTGATGCTTCGATGTTTCACCGGGATAGGGAGAAGATGGAGAATTTGAACTACATCTACGACTGTTATGATGTAGAGGTTGTGATCATGCTTCGAATAAGAAGAACCTTTTTTGCCAAGCTTGCAGAAACCTTTAGGGAGAAGAGACGGAGGGTGCTAAAAGATATCATCACACTTCTGTGGAAGCACAAAGTGGCAATGTTACTTCATGTTGTAGGTCATAACCATAGATTCATAGTGATTCACGACACATTCAAGATATCCACTGAGACGATTTTCTAGTATTTTAAGCAAGTCTTCTATGCGGTTGGAGAGCTTAGAGGAGAGATCATCAATTCACTTACCGGTCAAACTCCTTCAAAGATATAGAGGAGCTAGAGATGGTATCAATATTTCAAGGTGAGCAGTACTACAGAGGCACATGATAATGAAGCTTAGAAGAGTAAAAAGGTTGAAGTGGGCTACGAGAGATGACACAAGAGGTTACATGAGAAGAAGAGGAGGAGGAAGAGGAGAAGGGTAAACTTCTCTCTCTCTCTCTCTCTCTCTCTCTCTCTCTCTTGATCCATATTATTGTTAATTTGGTACTGTAATTTGTTAGTAGTTAGGTCTATCAGGATGAACTTTCATCAATTTAGTAGCTAGGATTGGAACGATGTTAATCTGCTATTGTGTATAGTGTAGTTTATGGTAAGGTCATCACTAGTGAGAAGGGGTGACCACAACATTAGTCCATAAGCAACCAAACACCAGGTATGCATCTTCATGACCTTAAACCTCAAGTGTTGTCAACCAAACTCCATGTATGAAACCTCTTGATCCAATGTAGGTAACCAAACGATTTACAGAGCGTGGTTGAAGCCTTGGCTCATCGACACATGCTCCACCGAGCGAAGCCGGAGGATAACGTCAAAACTCGGTTAGCAACCAAACACGCCTTAAGTTGCGAGCACTACCATCGAGTCATCGTCTATATTGTGATAATACATGCATGCAAGCATTTTTTAGCTACATGTACGTTTAAGTTGAAATTATTTCGACTTTTTCAAATGGTATGATTTTTTCTGGGGGTTCACCAAAATTCAGGTAACCGTTTGGTTTGGTTACCGAAAAACAAAAAAAACATTTTTTGCAGAAGGGAAATAAAAACATTGATAAGTACTAGTCCGCCTTTTTGTGAAGTCGCACCAGAAAAAATAGTCGGGCACATGAAGTATGTTGCACTTCAAAATTCATGAAGATCCAATTACTAACTACTGGTCAAAACTTCCATGAAATAAAAAAACTACCAGGCAAAATCCCATTTGAAACAAAAAAACTATCAATCTTTTTTTAACACAGTACAATCGCAAACCCTACCCCGGTAAACATATCCGAGATATTGAGCTGAAATAACACCTTGAAATTGACAAAGTCACCGCATATGCCTTGCAGTCAACAAGGCGTCTCCTTCCATTGGTTTCGATGAATTTTATAGGATAGGATTCTTGTAGGAATTTTTCCTTTAGAACCTTTTGGTTCATGGGGATGGTTTCTTGTTCCTGCATACAATTGGTTCTTATCCTCCACTTTTCAAAGGAAAATAAGCATGAGCCGCGACTCAATAAAAAATATTCTTATGGTGTGAATCAGATGACATCTCTTTTGAGGGGTCTCTACATATTTTAATTGAAGCCCGTAACGTGTGTTAAATTGTGATCCAAATTCTAGTACCGGGTTGACTAGACGTGGTACAATCGGTGTGGGCGTTGCGTTGACGTCAACGTGTACGAGTACAACTCGTTTACTTGTCCTCCAAGGACTCTCATGTATTGCCCTCTTATATACCCCATGTAGTCGCACCTCAGACGGCCTGTCGTCTCGTGCTTGTAATACTCCTCCATCATAGTGATTGCGCCTTCGTGCGTCCGTAGTTTTCTCCCGCAAGGGTTTCCACGTAAAAATCCGTGTCTCTTGTGTCTCGTTTTATCTCGTTATTATCTAACAAGTGGTATACAGAGCCAAGTTGCAATATACGAGATTTGAGATGAGAGGAATTAGGGTTGTTCTGCGCCGCCGCCACGTCGTGCAATCCGCCAAGTCCGACAGGGCTTTGACGACTCACCATCCATGTCCAGATTAAGATCGGATATTGATTTTTTCCTCTGCACCGAGATCGAGACAAATCCGCTGCACCGAGCAGACTTGTTGTGTGATTTAATCTGGCCGCCGCCGCTCCCGAGTCTCAAGGCGACAGAAGCAAAGCCGCAGCCCCACACAAGTCAAATCCATCCAGTCATCTTGCTGCGCACGTGAAGACCAATCCATCGATTAGTACTACTTCTAGTACTACGTGAGCTCTAATCAGCACACGTTTTGATCCATCAAGTACTAACATCCCGCTGCTACATCCACCGAACAAGCCACCAGGTGCTACTGTTCCTTGCTCCGTTTGCTCCGCATATTTAATTCTGTTAAGAATTTTTTTTCTACCGGCTTGTACTACTTTGTGTACACAGATTTATCGACTCATGGCATCCATGAAGTACGATCTTCCGCTACTGGATCGTGACACAAGGTTTACCCTATGGCAAGTCAAGATGCGGGCGTTGTTGGCACAGTCCGACTATGATGAAGCACTGGATAGTTTTGGGAAGAATAGAATTCAGGACTGGACTGACGAGGAGAAAAGAATTGATTGTAAGGCTTTGTCACAAATTCAACTCCATTTGCATAATAATATTTTGCAGGAAGTTTTGAGCGAGAAAACTGCCGCCGCTTTATGGTTAAAGCTGGAAGGGATTTGCATGACTAAGGATCTCACCAGCAAGATGCATCTGAAGCAAAAATTATTCCTGCACAGATTACCCGAGGGAGGTAATGTTTTGAATCATATTTCAGAATTTAAAGAGATCATATCTGATCTAGCTGCAATGGAGGTTAAGTATGAAGAGGAAGATACTGCTTTAATGTTACTTTGTTCATTGCCAAGTTCTTATACCAATTTTCGAGACACCATATTATACAGTCGTGATACTCTCATGCTTAATGAAGTTTATGAAGCTTTGAACTCCAAGGAGAAGATGAAATTAATGGTGCCTCATGATGGTTCGAGTTCATCCCAAGCCGAGGGATTATCTGTTCGTGGCAGGACAAAGGAGAAGAACTCCAATAATGGAAACAGAGGCAAAAGTAAGAACGGCTACAGGGGCCGGTCACAATCCAGAGACAAGAAGTATTGCAGGTATTGCAAGAGAGACGGGCATGACATCTCTGAGTGTTTCAAGTTGCAGAACAAGGAAAAGAGGAAAGGTAACAAACAAGGTGAAAATTCTGCTAACGTTGCTCGTGATGATAGTTCCGATGATGCTCTTGTTGTTATTGCTGGATGTGCTGAGACCAATGACGAGTGGGTACTTGACGCCGCATGCACTTTTCATATGTGTCCACATAGAGATTGGTTTAATACTTTTGATTCCACTACTTCTGCTGGTTCCGTTTTGGGTTTTGATAATTCACCATGCAAGATTGAAGGCATAGGTTCTATTCGAATCAAGATGTTTGATGGCATAATCAGAACTTTGACAGATGTTCGGTATATTCCGAAGATGAAGAGAAATCTTATCTCTGTTAGTGCCCTTGATGCAAAGGGGTATAAGTATTCAGGTGGAGATAGTGTTTTGAAGGTCACCAAAGGCTCCCTTGTTGTGATGAAAGGTGAGTTAAGTTCGACCAATGGTCTTTATTACCTTCGAGGTTTTACCGTTTCAGGTAACGCTACTCCAGTTATTTCAAAGAATTCTGATTGTGATGCTGCTAACCTTTGGCATATGCGTCTTGGACATATAAGTGAACTTGGTTTAGCAGAGTTAAATAAGAGAGGTCTTCTTGATGGATATGAACCTGGTAAATTGAAATTTTGTGAGCATTGTATCTTCGGCAAGCATAAGAGGGTGAAGTTCAATACTTCCACCCATACAACTGAAGGTATTCTTGATTATGTGCATTCTGATTTATGGGGACCATCTCGCAAGAAGTCACTAGGTGGTGCAAGTTACATGCTGACTATTATTGATGATTATTCGAGAAAAGTTTGGCCTTATTTCTTGAAGCATAAATATGAAGCATTCTCAGCATTTAAGGAGTGGAAGATTATGATTGAAAGGCAAACTGAAAAGAAGGTAAAAATACTTCGCACTGATAATGGTATGGAATTCTGTTCTAAGCAATTTAAGAATTATTGCAAGTCCGAAGGCATTGTCAGACATTACACCGTTCCTTATACTCCCCAACAAAACGGTGTTGCTGAGCGTATGAACAGGACCATTATTTCTAGAGCCCGTTGCATGTTGTCCAATGCAGGTTTGCATAGGCGTTTTTGGGCTGAGGCCGCTTCCACTACTTGTTATCTCATTAACCGTTCACCATCTATTGCTCTTAATAAGAAAACTCCAATTGAGGTATGGTCTGGTTCACCTGCTGATTATTCACAGTTGAGAGTTTTTGGTTGCACTGCTTATGCTCATGTTGATAATGGAAAATTGGAGCTTAGGGCTGTTAAGTGCATCTTTCTTGGTTATAAGTCTGGTGTTAAAGGTTTTAAATTGTGGAACCCTGAAACCCAGAAGGTTGTTATTAGCAGAAATGTTATCTTTAATGAATCTGCTATGTTACATGATGTTTCATCTACTAATGTTCCTGTTGAGAGTGAACAGCAGCCTACTATTCAGCAGCCTACTGTTCAGGTGGAGCATGTTATTGATTCAGGTGATATATTTGGTAATGAAATTGTTGATGCACATGATGAACCCGTCGTTAATGATGATCATGTCACTCCTACTACAAATCAGCATATTGTTCCACCCAGTTGGAATCTCGCACGTGACAGAGTTAGACGGGGTATTAATAAACCTGACAGGTTAATTGAAGAGTGCAATATTGCTTCTTTTGCTTTATCTGTTGCAGAAGAAATTGAAGGTAATGCTGAGCCTTCTTCATATTCCGAGGCTATTATTTCTGGTGATAGTAATAAGTGGATGACCGCTATGCATGATGAGATGGAATCACTTGAAAAGAATGGCACTTGGGATTTAGTAAGATTACCTAGAGAGGAGAAACCTATTCGTTGCAAGTGGGTTTTCAAGAGGAAAGAAGGTGTTTCTCCTAATGATGAGACAAGATATAAAGCAAGGTTAGTTGCTAAAGGTTATAGCCAGATTCCAGGTATTGACTATAACGAAGTCTTTTCTCCTGTTGTGAAGCATAGCTCTATTCGCACTTTACTCAGTATTGTTGCCATGCATGATCTTGAGCTTGAACAATTGGATGTTAAAACTGCATTTTTACATGAAGAATTAGAAGAGGATATTTATATGGAACAACCTGAAGGTTTTGTTATTCCTGGAAAAGAAAAACTTGTCTGTAAGTTAAAGAAATCTCTTTATGGATTGAAACAATCCCCTAGACAGTGGTACAAGAGATTTGACACCTTTATGCTCTCTCAAGGTTTCAAAAGGTCTAATTATGATAGTTGTGTTTATTTGAAAACTGTCAACGGTTCAGCTATTTATTTGCTCCTTTATGTTGACGATATGCTTATTGCTGCAAAGAGTATGTCAGAGATTAATGAACTAAAGAAACAATTGAGTAATGAATTTGAGATGAAGGATTTGGGTGTAGCAAAGAAAATTCTTGGTATGGAAATATCCAGAGATAGACTGTCTGGAAAAGTATATCTAAGTCAGAAGGGATATATTGATAAAGTTCTTCGTCGTTTTAATATGCATAATGCCAAGCCGGTGAGTACACCGTTAGCTGCACACTTTAAATTGTCATCAGCTTTATGTCCTAAGTCAGATGCAGATATTGAGTACATGTCTAGAGTTCCCTATTCGAGTGCAGTTGGTTCACTTATGTATGCCATGGTTTGTTCTCGTCCGGATTTATCTTATGCATTGAGTGTTGTTAGTAGATACATGGCTAATCCGGGAAAAGAGCATTGGAAAGCAGTTCAGTGGATTTTCAGATACCTGCGTGGTACTTCTAATGCTTATTTACAGTTTGGGAAAACTAGAGATAGACTTGTTGGTTTGTTGATTCTGATTTTGCTGGTGATTTGGATAAGAGAAGATCACTCACAGGTTATGTTTTCACCATTGGTGGTTGTGCTGTGAGTTGGAGAGCAACTTTGCAGTCTATTGTGGCTTGTTCCACTACTGATGCCGAGTATATGGCTATTTCTGAGGCATGCAAAGAAGCTATCTGGTTGAGAGGTTTATACACTGAGCTTTGTGGAGATTCATTTTGCCCTACCATATTTTCTGACAGTCAAAGTGCCATATATCTTACAAAGAATCCAATGTATCATGAGAGGACAAAGCACATTGATGTCAGATTTCATTATATTCGAGATGTTGTTGCTGAAGGCAATTTGAAGGTATGCAAGATAAGTACTCATGATAATCCTGCTGATATGATGACAAAGCCAGTTCCTACCAATAAGTTTGAGCTTTGCTCAGGCTTAGTTGGTATTTCTCACTAGTCCTATGGACTTTGACGCACAAGGTGTTTATGCTGATTTGGATGGAATTATTCACTTTCTTCGACTACTGGAGTGAATTTGGCTCAAGATGGAGATTGTTAAATTGTGATCCAAATTCTAGTACCGGGTTGACTAGACGTAGTACAACCGGTGTGGGCGTTGCGTTGACGTCAACGCGTACGAGTACAACTCGTTTACTTGTCCTTCAAGGACTCTCATGTATTGCCTTCTTATATACCCCATGTAGTCGCACCTCAGACGGCCTGTCGTCTCGTGCTTGTAATACTCCTCCATCATAGTGATTGCGCCTTCGTGCGTCCGTGGTTTTCTCCCGCAAGGGTTTCCACGTAAAAATCCGTGTCTCTTGTGTCTCGTTTTATCTCGTTATTATCTAACAATGTGCGCAACATACACCCAAGTTCCATTGACTCGAAGCACATGGACATTCAGTCCAACGCTGCTCCTTGAACTTAATCAAAACACATGGAATATAGATGGGCATAATCAATGCTTAGAACTAGTGCGTGCACATTTTTTCGAAATTACTGCACGCACAAATCTCAAATTCGACATGCATGTAGTAGAGTAGTACTACTAGTGTACTCTATACCGTAAGTACGGTTTCATTCGTTTTGTGCAGGCTGCAGATGCGACGATCAGAGGGTTTAACCTGCGATCCCCAGGTGACCATCACGCACGCACACCACGATCTACGCGAGCAAAAGGGCACTAACAGTAACGGAGGCAGAAACGCAGGAGCCGGGCAGAGCCATGATGGGTTCTCGGTGTCTTCCTTGCTTGTCATACCTAGGGCAAGCTCGCGCCCGCTCCAGTACTTACACTTGCACCCATCGGGCATCAGTGGGCCACAGGTGGGCAACCGTCCATCAGTCCCCTCCTGATGCAAACCCATCAAGCTAGCTAGCCACCCCACCGTAGACCGTAGTCCCTTGCATGCATGTATCCCCAAGAAAAAAAAAATGGCAGGAGAGGTCGTGCTGCTCCTGCTAGCTACTTCAGCACTCCATTTATTGCCACGCCGTGGTTGGCTTCGGCTCGGCCATTATAAGAGGCAGCAACACGCAAGAATGCGTATACAGCTTTGCTTTGCTAGTGGGTGAAAAACTATAGGGAGACCTGAGCAGTGCGTAGCAGCAGCAAGGGGAGAGGCTTACCTAGGCGTCGTCTCGTCCGTTTCGTCGATCCCTGCCTCCGCTCCACCCTAACTGGCCGTCGTTGTGTTGCGACGGCGAGGAACATCAGATCATCACCACCATGGCGTCGCCAAACAGCAGGCAGCAGCAGCAGCACTGGCCGAGCATGTTCTGCTCCAAGCACGGCAGCCAGGTGTGGCAGTCGCAGCCCGACATGACCAGCTCGCCCCCCTCCCTCGTCTCCGGCTCCACCGCCGCCGCCGGCCACTCCTTCAAGTCCCCCTTCTCCTCAGGTATGCATGCATGCTACTGTTTGCTGCACATGATCACTTGCATGCACTAGATAGATAGATAGGGTTCTGTCTTGTAGCCTGCCGTTGATCGAGGATCGATCGATCGTCATCGAGACGGGGGTCAAATTGATTAACTGCTGGGTATACATGCAGGTCCTGATCAGGAGAGGAACACCGACACGAAGCCGCGGTGGAACCCCCGGCCGGAGCAGATCCGGATCCTGGAGACGCTCTTCAACTCCGGCTTGATCAACCCGACGCGCGACGAGATCCCCCGCATCCGCATGCGCCTGCAGGAGTATGGCCCGGTCGGCGACTCCAACGTCTTCTACTGGTTCCAGAACCGCAAGTCCCGCTCCAAGAACAAGCTGCGCAACGCGGCCGCGCGTGTCGCTCCCGTCCGGGCCTGCGCCCCGGCACGCCAGCAGGCCGCCGCGCCGTATACGCCACCTCCCAAGCAGTTCCATCCGCCGAAGCCGCCGCTCTTCTCGCCGGCAGCTCCCACGTCTTCCTCATCTTCCTCCTCCGACCGCTCGTCCGGATCCAGCAAACCGGTGAAGCCGGCTGCCACGCAAGCGATGTCCGCGACGGCGGCCATGGACCTGCTCTCGCCGCTTTCCGCGGCGTGCCACCAGCAGATGCACTACCAGTTCGGCCTGAGCCAGCCCGCGGTGTCTGCTTCGGCTCCGGCTCCGGCTCCTGCGCCAACGTTGGACGAGTTCGTGGCCACCGACGTCGAGCCGATCTTCCTGCAGTACCCACAAGGGCACTGCCTCTCTGCGGGGGAGCTCGCCGCCATCCTGGGTGCGCAGTACATGCCCGTGCCGGCCGTGCAGCAGCCACCGGTGGCATCGCCCCCCGGCATGCTCTTGGGGCTCTGCAACGACGTGGCATTAGGTCCCACCAGCACTGGCCACAGGAGCAGCGCCTCGGCCGCCGGGCTTGGTCAATACTGGTCAAGCGGCGTTGATCAGCTCGGCCTCCGCAAGAACAGCGACCCCTTCTTGAACACCTCCGTTGCCAAAGAAGAGGCGTATGAGGACTTCACGAAGACGAAGCTTGGACTGGTACAATACGGCTTAGGCGTCACTGCAGCGCCTGCTACCTCTGCGGCTGCTGTTTTGCCTCCTCCTGCTTCGCCGGATTCCGCCGCCGTCACCGTTGCAAGTGCGTCTGCTACTGCCGAGCTGACCAGTTTATTTGCAACCACTGCCACCACTGATGCTATCAGCTACAATAGTAACTTGCAAGGTATGTGATGAAACGTGCTTAATCTTGGTACACCATTTTGATTTTTGTTCATTCACGCCCTCTCACTATATTATCATATGCATGCGTATGTAAGTGTTCGTGTCTTCACGGACTAGTGGCCAGAGGGGGAGTTTCTCTTATAATTAATATTCTGCCTCCATTTCAGTTCCTTTTGGATGTTAGCTTGCCCATTGCCATTGTTTAGGTATATATCCATACACGCACGTCCAATCTTTTTTGTATGCTTCCTTGCATGAGGCAGTCCAAATTTCCTTTAGGCCCCCAATTATAAATCCCAGCGTAAGGGCATATCGTATGGTTTGACGATTGGGCATGTAAATGAGACAAGGTTGAACCATGTAAACTCTCTAGTGCATGCACAATCTTGTCACTCCAAGCTGTACATCATGCATGCATGACTTTTCGCTAAATAAAAATGGGTGGAATTTGTCAGCTTGTAATAGTCACAGCTTTAGGAAAGACCATAACTCGTGAGCTGTACTCCATGAGAGAGAGAGAGAGAGAGAGAGAGAGAGAGAGTTGTGATGGGATGTTACAAATATATGAACTATTTCATGGTGACAAAAACATCGTAGCATGACCTGTAGATTCATTAATGCTAGTTGCAAGTAAGCATGCACCCGTATGCGTGCATTGCATGCATGGAGCTATTTCACATGTTCATGAAAAGACTAGACTTGAAGGAATGGAAGCATACGGTTCCATATAAGATTCCAAAATGAGACTTTAGAAGCAAATATATGAACACATTTCTTAGTTATCGAAGATGTGAGAAGCAGATTGATCTGGTCATGCGCACATTGTGGGTAGCAGTAATTCAAGTGGAAAATACCCTCGTAATACGTGTGAAAGGAGTAGAATTTGATCTGATGCTGACATATTAGTGGATGAAATCAACGTCAGTAATATATATACGAACCAAAAGGGGGGAAGCCCTTCGTGCTCGCAAGCCACACAACTCATAAATGTGCTTCTTTCGTATGGTCATGTCACGGCAACTTGTCTGTCATCAAGAGAAAAGGGAGGAAGAAGCGGATGCGTGTGAAGAATTTTACCGCGTACGTATAGGAAGGAGGGAGGGAGCACGGACGCACGCACGTACGTTGCTGAAAAGACTGAGGTGATGGCGGTCAAATTTCCTCCTGCCCGCGCGCGCGCGCTTAAAGTTCCCTTCACATTATACAGGGGGCGTTTTTACCTAGATCGACCGTGCGCATGGCAGTCCAAGACTGTCACACGCTTGCTGGGCGCTTGGATTTCCTCGTAGTCTTCCGTTTCGCAAGTCACGGGCAACAATAACTCCCCTCTGCGCCGCACTTAATATCACTCCCGGTTTTCATTCTTTTGACCGTGTTGCGTGCATGCAGGACCAGCGGATGATGTTGGGTTCGCGGGCGCAGCGGCAGGGGCAGGGGCAGGGGCCACGGGCGCCGCGGTGGTCTGCTTCGCGGGCACCAGCGCCGCGTGCAGCGTCCCGGCCACGCACCTCGACGTCAAGCTCTACTTCGGGGACGGGGCCGTCCTGTTCCGCTGCAACGGCGACCGCGCCGAGCCGCTCGTCGTCGACGACGCCGGCCTCACCGTCGAGCCGCTCCAGCACGGCGGGGTCTACTACTGCGTGCTCATATAGCAGCATGAAACCGCGCGTCTCCCCGTCGCACTAATCAAGTGATGCTCCTCTATATATAATCTAGATTCAGTAGTTTTCTAGTAGTATGTAGCTTGTTCTCTCATGACCGTTGTCCATCCATCGTATTGGAGAAGGGCTACTGATATTCCAAAACTTAAGCTATTATCGCATGCTTGTGAGCAGTGATCGTGTCGTTTATTTCCAAATTTCTGATCAATTTGATTGAGGTCGATATACTCCTCATCGTGAAAATAATAATCATGAGTATTTCCTAGCAGTGGAGGTTCGCCTACGCTACTCCTTTTTTTCCGCAACATGAGCCTCCCACAACTTGTGTTGGTACTGCACGTACGATCAAATCTACTGTTTTGGTTTTAAAGTCGCCAATGAACTTCAAGTTAGGCAGCTAGCAGCCCAGCACACATGCATAGGCTGGTAGACAACCTTCATGGAGTACAAGAACATGACACAAGAATACTATAGCAAACCAGAACGATGCTATACATGCATGTATGTATAGTACAAAGTGCTACCGAAAATTGCCAATGGTACTCGGGAATCTCCGTTTCCGAAAAACCATATTCTACAACGATTTTTTTGATTTTCTTTTTGTACACACATATACATATGCGTACTATGTATTTGCAAAATTTCATAACATTCTACTTTCACAAATGGCGTACAACAAAAAGACAAATATGTATTTGCAAATGGGCTACTTTTTTATTGTTGGGCCAGAAAAAAATTGTACAGCTCAGAGACTGCCTTTTTTCAAAACAAAATTTCATGGATCCATAGCGAACACATACAAGTTTCCACATAATTTGTTTCATTTTTTGAAACTTCAAAGTATGTTTTTTTTCTTCAAAAAAACGGGTACCAAGGTGCCCTAGCACCATAACTTTGCACTCGAAGTGCTACTCAATACACAGCAAACATTTTTTTTGTATTAGTGATACTATAGTAAAACCTCACGTCAACTCGAGGGTCGTGGTTGGATTTTTATTTGCCCAAGGGGAGCTCGGGCGCAGGATGGTCGGTCTCGGGTCAAGGTCGGTTGTCGTCCAGACCTGCGCTCCGCTGTCATCATCAGGAAGGTTGGGCTTGGCCAGAGTGTGGGTGGTAGCTGGGAGTTGGTGCGGTAGCGGGGGCAACCCGCTACCCATCTGCGTCCTGTTTTCGATGGGATAGGTGGCTTCTCCGCTTCGAAGCGGTGACTCCGAATGGTGGGCGTTGTGGTGGCCTAGCGACAAGTGTCGCCGTGTAGATGTTGGCCGATACATCCATTTTGCATCAGTATTTCTTAGTACAAATTACTAAGTCTTATACATGTTTTAAACATTATCACACAATTCTTAGGCATTTTCCCTCTTGATTTATATGTTGCAATACACGAGGGGAATTGTCATAAAGCTGCAGAAAAGGGTCAAAACAAGAACGAATGGAGAAGTATTTTTTCCGAGGCTAGAAAAAAATAGAACTTTTAGTGTCACATGGGAATAGAGCCAAGGGCCAGCCGAGGAGGACCTATGGGCCCCACGAGGTTAAGCCTTGGGCTGCGAGCTAGGGCCGCATGGGACCCATAGGAACCCCTTGGGCTTCCGCCCAACAACTTGGCCCTATTTTACCCTCAAACTTCTGTAAACAATTATCAAGATTTTTTCTCGGCCATCTTCGAGGCAGAAATAGAGCAAAGTACTTTTTGCTCCTAAGGCTCGTTCTTTCGGGGTTCTTCCTCACCGTATGGGGGGGAATTGAATCCATATACATCACCAACACTCCATTCATCGTGGGGATCCTCATTACCATATTCATCACCACCAGCATCATCTCTCATCCTCCATCTCCAACCCTACCTTTCAATCTATGAACTATTTCATGGTGTTAATTGTTTCTTTGTAGAGGCGAAGAAAAATCCCTTGATAAATTGAAACTTGTTTTGCAGGTATATATAATTCATCGGCCACCAGAAGCCATCTAGGTGGGGCATAGGCCTTGGCCCCTGGTCTTCTCCTGGATTGAAAATTCCTGAAATATTTTTTGTATGGATTTTTTCTTAGACTTTTTCTGTGATGTTTTCTTGAAATACCAAAGACAACAAAAACCGAAATTGGCATTGTGCACTGGATTAATATGTTAGCCCAATAAAAGTTGAGAAAACTCTCTGTTGAATTATGTTTTGATTTTTAAATAATATCAAACCTCATCTCTAAAATCCAATTAACCTAAATAAATATATAGGAGTTTGGAAAAATATGTCTATCCCACATGCATTCTGGAAATGCATTTTTTTATATAAACCTTAGTTAGGGTGAATACTAATTCACTTAAATAGTTTTGGAGATTAATAAATACCTAACATGGTTTTTACACTCAAAATATTCAAGGGATCCTATTTGTAGAAGTACTTTTACCTCCTCCCTTTAAATAAAACAATCCAAAGTGCTTCTAAATTCGAATGAACTTCAAAAAAATATTTAGCATCCACCATATGTGGAAGCCATTATATTATCACTCTCAAATTTAGGGTGAAAAATATTTCACAGAGTTCTATAATAATGATTTTTTTAATATTAAATAAATTATTTCCAACAAAGTATTATATATATTGGATAATGTTTGTCAACTCTCATGGCATGGTCTGGATTTGTTACATATGTTGGGTAACGTTGCATGGAAAACAAAAAAAACCTACGCACACACAAGATCTGTCCATGGAGATGCATAGCTACGAGAGGGGGAGAGCATATACATACCCTTGTAGATCGCTAAGCGGAAGCGTATATAACGTGGTTGATTTAGTCGTGCTCTTCGCGATCCGATCATGATCCAACCGATCTAGTGCCGAACGGACGACACCTCCGAGTTTAGCACACGTGCGGCTCGATGAGGTCTCCTCCTTCCTTGATCCATCAAGCGGGAGAGGAGAAGTAGATGGGATCACAACCAACATGATGTCATGGTGGTGATGGTGGTGGTGGAGCATCGACAACGCTTCGCTAAGTGTCGCCGCGACGAGGTGGTGGAATTACGGAGTAACGGGAGAGAGAAGGGCGCCAAGGGCTTTGTATATCCTCTTGGGGCACCCCCTCCCCTCTATATATAGGTGGAGGGGCGTGGGGAATGGCCCCTCCAAACCCTAGGGCACAACCAAGGGGGGAGAAGGTAGAATCCTAGCCCTCCTCCTTCCTTCCATACAAAAGTGGACTTTCCACCTTTCCCAACTGCATGGGCCTTTGAGGGACTTGTGTGCGCCTGGCCCATTAAGGCCAAGGCACCTCCCCTGAGCCCATGCTGACCCTTGTGACGTGGTGGAACCCTTGGTGGACTTTCGGACTCCTCTGGAAGTTTCTGGAACCTTTTGGAAGCTTCCCGGTACAATACCGAAAAAACTGAAACTTTTTCCAGATCCCTAAAAACAACTTTCCATATATAAATCTTTACCTCCCGACCATTCTGAGACTCCTCGTGACATCCAAGATCTCATCCGAGACTCCTACAACATTCCGTTACCACTCATCAAATTTCCCAATACTACTCTATCGTCAACGAACGTTAAGTGTGCGACCCTGCGGGTTCGGGAATCATGTAGTCATGATCGAGACACCCCTCTGATCAATAACCAATAGTGGGACCTGGATTCCCATATTGGTTACAACATATTTCACAAAGATCTTTTATCATTTGAACCACGATGTCAAGAATTTGGTTAATCCCGTATGCAGTTCCCTTTGTCCGCCGGTATGTCACTTGCCCAAGATTCGATCGTCGATATCTCATACCTAGTTCAATCTCGTTACCGGCAAGTCTCTTTACTCGTTCTATAATACAAGATCCCATGACTAACTCCTTAGTCACATTTCTTGCAAGATTCTTGTGATGTTGTATTACTGAGGGGGCCCAGAGATACCTCTCCGTCAAACAGAGTGACAAATCCCAGTCTCGATCCATGCTAACCCAACAGACACCATCAGAGATACCTATAGAGCACATTTATGATCACCTAGTTATGAAGTGCCATTTGATAGCACACAAGGTATTCCTCCGGTGTCCGGGAGTTGCATGAGCTCATGGTCGAAGGAACAGATACTTGACATGAACAAAGCTATGGCAAATAACTTAAACGATTTGATGCTAAGCTTATTGTTGGGTCTAGTCCATCACATCATTCTCGCAATGATGTGATCCCGTTATAAAATGACAACTCATGTCTATGGTTAAAAAGACTTAACCACCTTTGATCAGCGAGCTAGTCTAGTAGAGGCATACTAGGGACACAGTGTAGTTTATGTATTGACACATGTATTTAAGTTTCCGATCAATACAATTCTAGCAATAGCATGAATAATAAACTTTTATCATGAACGGGAAATATGATAATAACCATTTTATTATTTCCTCTAGGGCATATTTCCAACAACATAAGTACTCAAAACTTTTAAATCCCGCTGAAGATGAAACAAAAATCTAAGAAATTCAATCAACAATACTTATTTATCTATATATTAACGTTCCAAAATATATACAATTTTGGGATGTTAGAGTGGCGGTAACTATCATGCTTTGATTTGGAGCTCCTCGGGAGGTTGCACGTTCGACTTGAGTTCCTTTTACGATGTTGGTCTCTCTTGTGAACCGATTTTCTTCTAGTTCAAGTTGATCAATAATGGGACTAGCGAGAGCCAGGTGTAGTCGCAATCAGCGGCCATTGTTTGGTGGAACACACCCATCTTCACATCAAAACACGGACATGATTTAGTCCACATGTCGAATGGAGAATCCTTCTCTAGGAAAGAAAGAGAGCGAGACATCAAAAATGATAAAAGCAAAATAAGAACGTGCATTGACACTTCGTGTTGGGGAACGTTGCAGAAAATTAAAAAATTTCCTACAGTTTCACCAAGATCCATCTATGAGTTCATCTAAGAAACGAGTGATAGGAGTGCATCTACATACCCTTTTAGATCGCGAGCGGAAGCGTTCAAGAGAACGGGGATGATGGAGTCATACACGCCGTGATCCAAATCACCGATGACCAAGTGCTGAACGGACAACACCTCCGCGTTCAACACACGTACGGAGCGGATGACGTCTCCTCCTTCTTGATCCAGCAAGGGGGAAGGAGAGGTTGAGGAAGAAGGCTCCAGCAGCAGCACGACAGTGTGGTGGTGGTGGAGATGCAGTACTCCGGCAGGGCTTCGCCAAGCAACTGCAGGAGAAGGAAGAGGTGTAGCAGGGGGAGGGAGGCGCCAAGACTCAGGGTGCGGCTGCCCTCCCTCCCCCCTCATTTATATAGGACCCCAGGGGGGCGCCGGCCCTGGAGATGTGAATCTCCCAAGGGAGCGGTGGCCAGGGGGGGTGGAGTGCCCCCCAAGGCAAGTGGTGCGCCCCCCACCCTAGGGTTTCCAACCCTAGGCGCAGGGGGGCCAAGGGGGGCGCACCAGCCCACTAGGGCACTTCCTATATATAAATCTTCACCTTCGGACTATTCTAGAACTCCTCATGACGTCCAAGATCTCATCCGGGACTCCGAACAACATTCGGTAATCACATACAAGTCTTCCTAATAACCATAGCGTCACCGAACCTTAAGTGTGTAGACCCTACGGGTTCGGGAATGATGCAGACATGACCGAGACAGCTCTCCGGCCAATAACCAACAGCGGGATCTGGATACCCATGTTGGCTCCCACATGTTCCATGATGATTTCATCGGATGAACCACGATGTCGAGGATTCAATCAACCCCGTATACAATTCCCTTTGTCAATCCGTACGTTACTTGCCCGAGACTCGATCGTCGGTATCCCAGTACCTCGTTCAGTCTCGTTATCGGCAAGTCACTTTACTCGTATTGTAATGCATGATCCCGTGACCAAACACTTGGTCACTTTGATCTCATTATGATGATGCATTACTGAGTAGGCCCAGAGATACCTCTCCGTCATACGGAGTGACAAATCCCAGTCTCGATCCGTGTCAACCCAGCAGACACTTTCGGAGATACCTGTAGTGCACCTTTATAGTCACCCAGTTACGTTGTGACGTTTGGTACACGATCTCATGGTCTAAGGAAAAGATACTTGACATTGGAAAAGCTCTAGCAAAACGAACTACACGATCTTGTGCTATGCTTAGGATTGGGTCTTGTCCATCACATCATTCTCCTAATGATGTGATCCCGTTATCAACGACATCTAATGTCCATAGTCAGGAAACCATGACTATCTGTTGATCAACGAGCTAGTCAACTAGAGTCTTACTAGGGACATATTATGGTCTATGTATTCACACGTGTATTAGGATTTCCGGATAATACAGTTATTGCATGAATAAAGACAATCATCATGAACAAGGAAATATAATAATAATCCTTTTATTATTGCCTCTAGGGCACATTTCCAAAAGTCTCCCACTTGCACTAGAGTCAACAATCTAGTTACATTGTGATGAATCGAACACCCATAGAGTTCTGGTGTTGATCATGTTTTGCTCGCGAGAGAGTTTTAGTCAACGGATCTGTGACATTCAGATCCGTATGTACTTTGCAAATATCTATGTCTCCATCTTGAACATTTTCACGGATGGAGTTGAAACGACGCTTGATGTGCCTGGTCTTCTTGTGAAACCTGGGCTCCTTGGCAAGGGCAATAGCTCCAGTGTTGTCACAGAAGAGTTTGATCGGCCCCGACGCATTGGGTATGACTCCTAGGTCGGTGATGAACTCCTTCACCCAAATTGCTTCATGCGCTGTCTCCGAGGCTGCCATATACTCCGCTTCACATGTAGATCCCGCCACGACGCTCTGCTTGCAACTGCACCAGCTTACTGCTCCACCATTCAACATATACACGTATCCGATTTGTGACTTAGAGTCATCCAGATCTGTGTCGAAGCTAGCATCGACGTAACCCTTTACGACGAGCTCTTCGTCACCTCCATAAATGAGAAACATGTCCTTTGTCCTTTTCAGGTACTTCAGGATATTCTTGACCGCTGTCCAGTGTTCCTTGCCGGGATTACTTTGGTACCTTCCTACCAAACTTACGGCAAGGTTTACATTAGGTCTGGTACATAGCATGGCATACATAATAGATCCTATGGCTGAAGCATAGGGGATGACACTCATCTCTTCTTTATCTTTTGCCGTGGTCGGGCATTGAGCCGAGCTCAATCTCACACCTTGTAATACAGGCAAGAACCCTTTCTTGGACTGATCCATTTTGAACTTCTTCAAAATCTTATCAAGGTATGTGCTTTGTGAAAGACCTATAAGGCGTCTCGATCTATCCCTATAGATCTTGATGCCTAAAAAGTAAGCAGCTTCTCCAAGGTCCTTCATTGAAAAACACTTATTCAAGTAGGCCTTAATGCTGTCCAAAATTTCTATATCATTTCCCATCAAGAGTATGTCATCTACATATAATATGAGAAATGCTACAGAGCTCCCACTCACTTTCTTGTAAACGCAGGCTTCTCCATAAGTCTGCATAAACCCAAACGCTTTGATCATCTCATCAAAGCGAATGTTCCAACTCCGAGATGCTTGCACCAGCCCATAAATGGATCGCTGGAGCTTGCATACTTTGTTAGCGTTCTTAGGATTGACAAAACCTTCCGGCTGCATCATATACAGCTCTTCCTTAAGATGTCCGTTAAGCAATGCCATTTTGACGTCCATCTGCCATATCTCATAATCATAGTATGCGGCAATTGCTAACATGATTCGGACGGACTTCAGCTTCGCTACGGGAGAGAATGTCTCGTCGTAGTCAATCCCTTGAACTTGTCGATAACCCTTAGCGACAAGTCGAGCTTTATAGATGGTAACATTACCATCCGCGTCCGTCTTCTTCTTAAAAATCCATTTGTTTGCTATTGCTCGCCGATCATCGGGCAAGTCTATCAAAGTCCATACTTTGTTTTCATACATGGATTCTATCTTGGATTTCATGGCTTCAAGCCATTTGTTGGAATCTGGGCCCGCCATCGCTTCTTCATAGTTCGAAGGTTCACCGTTGTCTAACAACATGATTTCCAGGACAGGGTTGCCGTACCACTCTGGTGCGGAACGTGTCCTTGTGGACCTACGTAGTTTAGTAGCAACTTGATCCGAAGTACCTTGATCATCATCATTGTTTTCCTCTTCAGTTGGTGTGGGCATCACAGGAACATTTTCTTGAGCTGCACCACTTTCCCGTTTGAGAGGTAGTACTTCATCGAGTTCTACTTTCCTCCCACTTACTTCTTTCGAGAGAAACTCTTTTTCCAGAAAGCATCCGTTCTTGGAAACAAAGATCTTGCCCTCGGATCTTAAGTAGAAGGTATACCCGATAGTTTCCTTAGGGTATCCTATGAAGACGCATTTTTCTGACTTGGGTTCGAGCTTTTCAGGTTGAAGTTTCTTGACATAAGCATCGCATCCCCAAACTTTTAGAAACGACAGCTTAGGTTTCTTCCCAAACCATAATTCATACGGTGTCGTCTCAACGGATTTAGACGGTCCCTATTTAAAGTGAATGTAGCTGTCTCTAGAGAGTATCCCCAAAATTATAGCGGTAAATCGGTAAAAGACATCATAGACCGCACCATATCCAATAGAGTGCGATTACGACGTTCGGGCACACCGTTACGCTGAGGTGTTCCAGGCGGCGTGAGTTGTGAAATGATTCCACATGTCCTTAAGTGCGTACCAAATTCGTGACTTAAATATTCTCCTCCACGATATAATCGTAGGAACTTTATCTTTCGGTCACATTGATTCTCTACCTCATTCTGAAATTCCTTGAACTTTTCAAAGGTCTCAGACTTGTGTTTCATTAAGTAGACATACCCATATCTACTCAAGTCATCAGTGAGAGTGAGAACATAACGATATCCTCCGCGAGCCTCAACGCTCATTAGACCACACACATCGGTATGTATGATTTCCAATAAGTCGGTTTGCTCGCTCCATTATTCCGGAGAACGGAGTCTTGGTCATTTTGCCCATGAGGCATGGTTCGCATGTGTCAAATGATTCATAATCGAGAGACTCTAAAAGTCCATCAGCATGGAGCTTCTTCATGCGCTTGACACCAATGTGACCAAGGCGGCAGTGCCACAAGTATGTGGGACTATCGTTATCAACTTTACATCTTTTGGTATTCACACTATGAATATGTGTAACATTACGCTCGAGATTCATTAAGAATAAACCATTGACCATCGGGGCATGACCTTAAAACATATCTCTCATATAAATAGAACAACCATTATTCTCGGATTTAAATGAGTAGCCATCTCGTATCAAACGAGATCCAGATACAATGTTCATGCTATAACTTGGTACTAAGTAACAATTATTAAGGTTTAAAACTAATCCCGTAGGTAAATGTAGAGGTAGCGTGACGACGGCGATCACATCGACCTTGGAACCATTCCCGACGCGCATCGTCACCTCATCCTTCGCCAGTCTCCACTTATTCCGCAGCTCCTGCTGTGAGTTACAAATATGAGCAACGGCACCGGTATCAAATACCCAGGAGTTACTACGAGTACTGGTAAGGTACACATTAATTACATGTATATCAAATATACCTTTAGTGTTGCCGGCCTTCTTGTCCGCTAAGTACTTGGGGCAGTTCCGCTTCCAGTGGCCCTTCCCTTTGCAATAAAAGCACTCAGTCTCAGGCTTGGGTCCATTCTTTGACTTCTTCCCGGCAACTGGTTTACCGGGCGCGGCAACATCCTTGCCGTCCTTCTTGAAGTTCTTCTTACCCTTGCCCTTCTTGAACTTGGTGGTTTTATTGACCATCAACACTTGATATTCTTTCTTGATTTCTACCTCTGCCGACTTCAGCATTGAAAATACTTCAGGAATAGTTTTCACCATCCCCTGCATATTGTAGTTCATCACAAAGCTCTTGTAGCTCGGTGGGAGCGATTGAAGGATTCTATCAATGACCGCCTCATCCGGGAGGTTAATGTCCAGCTGGGACAGGCGGTTGTGCAACCCAGACATTTTGAGTATGTGCTCATTGACAGAACTATTTTCCTCCATCTTACAACTAAAGAACTTGTCGGAGACTTCATATCTCTCGACCCGGGCATGATCTTGGAAAACCATTTTCAGCTCCTCGAACATCTCATATGCTCCGTGTTGCTCAAAACGCTTTTGGAGCCCCGTTTCTAGGCTGTAAAGCATGCCGCACTGAACGAGGGAGTAATCATCAGCACGTGACTGCCAAGCGTTCATAATGTCTTGGTTCTCTGGGATGGGTGCTTCACCTAGCGGTCCATCTAGGACATATGCTTTCTTGGCAGCTATGAGGATGATCCTCAGGTTCCGGACCCAGTCCGTATAGTTGCTGCCATCATCTTTCTGCTTGGTTTTCTCTAGGAACGCCTTGAAGTTCATGTTGACATGAGCGTTGGCCATTTGATCTACAAGACATATTTGCAAAGGTTTTAGACTAAGTTCATGATAATTAAGTTCATCTAATCACATTATTTCAATGAACTCCCACTCAGATTAGACATCCCTCCGGTCATCTAAGTGTTACACGATCCGAGTCGACTAGGCCGTGTCCGATCATCACGTGAGACGGACTAGTCATCATCGGTGAACATCTCCATGTTGATTGTATCTTCCATACGACTCATGTTCGACCTTTCGGTCTCTATGTTCCGAGGCCATGTCTGTACATGCTAGGCTCGTCAAGTTAACCCTACGTGTTTTCGCATGTGTAAAACTGTCTTACACCCGTTGTATGTGAACGTAAGAATCTATCACACCGATCATCACGTGGTGCTTCGAAACGACGAACTTTAGCAACGACGCACAGTTAGGGGAGAACACTTTCTTGAAATTGTTATAAGGGATCATCCTATTTACTACTGTCGTTCTAAGTAAACAAGATGCATAAACATAATAATCATCACATGCAATTATATAGTAGTGACATGATATGGCCAATATCATATAGCTCCTTTGATCTCCATCTTCGCGGCTCCATGATCATCTTCGTCACCGGCATGACACCATGATCTCCATCATCGTGTCTTCATGAAGATGTCACGCCAACGACTACTTCTACTTCTATGGCTAACGCATTTAGCAATAAAGTAAAGTAATTTACATGGTGTTCTTCAATGACACGCAGGTCATACAAAAATAAAGACAACTCCTATGGCTCCTGCCGGTTGTCATACTCATCGACATGCAAGTCGTGATTCCTATTACAAGAACATGATCTCATACATCACAATATATTATTCATCATTCATCACAACTTTTTGGCCATATCACATCACAAGGCAATTGCTGCAAAAACAAGTTAGACGTCCTCTAATTGTTGTTGCATCTTTTACGTGGCTGCAATAGGGTTCTAGCAAGAACGTTTTCTTACCTACGAAAAAGCCACAACGTGATTTGTCAACTTCTATTTACCCTTCATAAGGACCCTTTTCGTCGAATCCGCTCCAACTAAAGTGGGAGAGACAGACACCCGCTAGCCACCTTATGCAACTAGTGCATGTTAGTCAGTGGAACCTGTCTCACGTAAGCGTACGTGTAAGGTCGGTTCAGGCCGCTTCATCCCACAATACCGCTGAAGCAAAATAAGACTAGTAGCGGCAAGAAAGTTGACAACATCTACGCCCACAACAAAATTGTGTTCTACTCGTGCAATAGAGAACTACGCATAGACCTAGCTCATGATGCCACTGTTGGGGAACGTTGCGGAAAATTAAAAAATTTCCTATGGTTTCACCAAAATCCATCTATGAGTTCATCTAAGCAACGAGTGATAGGAGTGCATCTACATACCCTTGTATCTCGCGAGCGGAAGCGTTCAAGAGAACGGGGATGATGGAGTCGTACTCGCCGTGATCCAGATCACGATGACCAAGTGTTGAACGGACAGCACCTCCGCATTCAACACACGTACGGAGCGGATGACGTCTCCTCCTTCTTCATCCAGCAAGGGGGAAGGAGAGGTTGAGGAAGAAGGCTCCAGCAGCAGCACGACGGCGTGGTGGTGGTGGAGATGCAGTACTCCGGCAGGGCTTCATCAAGCAACTGCGGGGGGAGGAAGAGGTGTAGCAGGGGGAGGGAGGCGCCAAGACTCAGGGTGCGGCTGCCCTCCCTACCCCCTCCTTTATATAGGCCCCCAGGGGGGCGCCGGCCATGGAGATGGGAATCTCCTAAGGGGGTGGCGGCCAGGGGGGGTGGAGTGCCCCCTAAGGCAAGTGGTGCGCCCCCACCCTAGGGTTTCCAACCCTAGGCGCAGGGGGGCCCAAGGGGGGGCGCACCAGCCCACTAGGGGCTGGTTCCCCTCCCACTTCAGCCCACGGGGCCCTCCGGGATAGGTGGCCCCACCCGGTGCACCCCCGGGACCCTTCCGGTGGTCCCGGTACAATACCGGGTGACCCTGAAACTTTCCCGATGGCCGAAACAGCACTTCCTATATATAAATCTTCACCTCCGGACTATTTCGAAACTCCTCGTGACGTCCGGGATCTCATCCGGGACTCCGAACAACATTCGGTAATCACATACAAGTCTTCCTAATAACCCTAGCGTCACCGAACCTTAAGTGTGTAGACCCTATGGGTTCGGGAATCATGCAGACATGACCGAGACAGCTCTCCGGCCAATAACCAACAGCGGGATCTGGATACCCATGTTGGCTCCCACGTGTTCCACGATGATTTCATCGGATGAACCATGATGTCGAGGATTCAATCAACCCCGTATACAATTCCCTTTGTCAATCGGTACGTTACTTGCCCGAGACTCGATCGTCGGTATCCCAATACCTCGTTCAGTCTCGTTACCGGCAAGTCACTTTACTCGTACTGTAATGCATGATCCCGTGACCAAACACTTGGTCACTTTGAGCTCATTATGATGATGCATTACCGAGTGGGCCCAGAGATACCTCTCCATCATACGGAGTGACAAATCCCAGTCTCGATCCGTGTCAACCCAACAGACACTTTCGGAGATACCTGTAGTGCACCTTTATAGTCACCCAGTTACGTTGTGACGTTTGGTACACCCAAAGCACTCCTACGGTATCCGGGAGTTACACGATCTCATGGTCTAAGGAAAAGATACTTGACATTGGAAAAGCTCTAGCAAAATGAACTACACGATCTTGTGCTATGCTTAGGATTTGGTCTTGTCCATCACATCATTCTCCTAATGATGTGATCCCGTTATCAACGACATCTAATGTCCATAGTCAGGAAACCATGACTATCTGTTGATCAACGAGCTAGTCAACTAGAGGCTTACTAGGGACATATTATGGTCTGTGTATTCACACGTGTATTACGATTTCCGGATACTACAATTATAGCATGAATAAAGACAATTATCATGAACAAGGAAATATAATAATAATCCTTTTATTATTGCCTCTAGGGCACATTTCCAACACTTCGCCAGCGCATGCGACTTGGAGGTTACAGCTATGATTGGTGTCGGGGATATACCCCGTGGTGTAAACCGGCCGGAAGTTAACCCGACCGGACTTGGCGGTTTATTTGAGGTCCCGCTGGCACTTGGCAATATTCATCCGGAGACCCGCCCAGACCTGGCAATTTACCAGCAACCCGCCAGGACGTTGTAATTCACTGGTGACCCGGCGGACGGGTCAGAGGAACGACAAGACCCGGTGGCCCGTCTGGCGGTTCATGAAGGCCGGTTCAACTATTGTGGGCCGGTTTAAGAGGAAAGGCATGAGGAATATTTACCTTACAAGGAGTTAAGACCAGAACTTGTATCCTGTTTGTATTAGAGATAGACTAGTCCTAATCCTAATAGGACTCCACATGTAACCCGCCCCATCAACATATATAAGGAGGGGCAGGGCTCCCCAAAGAGGGACAGGCTACAAGCAAGAGAAACAATCTTAGGGCTAGACACAAAGAGGAGAGCCGGTTTATGGCGACTCCCTCGTGATGATAATGAGACCTAGCCTCAAACAGCATGTAGGGTTTTTACCCGATGATGTTTCCCGGGGCCCGAAGCTGTCTAAATCCCTGTATTGTGTTGCGTCTCTCGATTCCGCTCAACCCCTCTCAAGCTACCACATAGATGCGTTGGCCTCGCGACTAAGTCCTGACACTAAGGACATCTGCCGTGACAATTCCACGACAGTTGGCGCCTATCGTGGTGCTGCGCACGATGGTGTTGAGTTCTTGGAGGGATCTCTCTTAGGGATCAGGGAGTTCACAATTTTTCGGATGAAGCAAGAGCCGGAGTGAAGAGGATCTACGCCATCAACGAGCAGTCAGATCGGCATGTACGAGATTGAGATTGTTTTAGGGTTACATATTGTACGGCCGCCAGATGCGCTGCGGTAATCCGCCGAGTCCGAGACCGACTCAGAGTATTGCATTGTTTAATTGCCGTTCCTAGTGCACGTGAAGCAGATTAGATCCATGGCAGGCGAAATACGCGGATTTGTTTTAAGTCCCAAGGATTAGGCTGATCGATGGAAGTCGCAGCTGGTGCACGCGACCTACGCGTCAAATCCGTCTGAAAGAAAAAATAAAAGTAATATGCCAGGCCAGTACATCACCACGTACATACACAAGCTCCTAGGAGAATTTTTTTGTGGACTAGTACTAGTATTGTTTTACGAATCCTTAATAAAGCCAATCTGTGCACAAGGAGGTGCTTTGTCAGTCAAACCCAGTGGTCAAAATCAACTGCCGTCGTTTACATCACAGCAAGCCGGCCGCGATTGACGTGAAGACAGATTACTGAACCAGTTATTATTGTACTAGTACGGGCTATACAAGGAACAGGGTGTTTGGTGCTTTCTGCTCGTTGCATGTTCGATTGGGAGTCGAGGAACTAGCAATAATGTGACAGGGCTGAAGCATGGAAGGTTCATGCATTGAGCATACAAGGATGTACAGGATACGGAGTTGAAAAGGAAGAAGAAGAAAAACACAAAGCCATCACGACCCGGAAACGGACTCGGCCACAGTCACCTGAGCTGCCGTTGCCGCCTTGCGGATGTTCTTCTGCCGCGGCCGCGGCCGTGCATCGCCGGGCGCCCGTCCGAGTCGCCTATTACCCTGTCTCTGCTGCCATGGCGCGCTCCACTTCTGGCAAGACGCTGCATCTTCCGCCAGAGTCGCCGGTGCCTCGCTTTGTGTGTGATCAAGCCACGCTGGCTCCGCCCTGCCCCGCCTCGCACGGCCATACTCTCCCGCCACCGTGGCTTGCCCCGTTGGGGTTACTACCACTGCTGGGGTCGCGCCAAGCCGCCCGGCTGTTTCATGTTCCCCTTGCCGTGGCTCGCCTCCGCCTCTGCCGGGACACCGGCCCGCAGCCATGCCAAAGTTGCTTCGGCCTCATTTCCGACTCCAAATCACCTCTAAGCCGCCGGTGTGCCCACCGGTTTGCAGCTGGAGCCGCCCGTGTGCTCTTTCCATAATCCATGCGTCGGCTCGCACCGCGCCTCGGTTTCCACCGTTGACGCACCTCGGCCGTGAGCCGCTGTCGACGCACCGTCCGAGAGCTGCCCCGCAGCCGCCGTTAAACTGCCGCACCATGAGCAGCAAACCGCGAGCTTCCACCTACAAATCCCCACGGGTCTCGATCCGCCGCCTTTATGACCAGCCTCGCCACCACCGCTACCAGCAAGTAGCCTCCGCCTGCGACCCGCTGTCATGGTTGCCGCGCCGCGCCACCATCTCACCACCCCTACCAGGCCCACGTGCGCCGGCTACTACCAGGTCTGCTCCGCTTCTCCGCTTACACGCGGGCTCTGACCCGCCACCAAGCTGGTCTCGGCCTGCGCCTCTCAGCCGCAGAGCCGCCCATTTGCCGGGCCGCACTTGCCGCGAGCCGCCGGCGCCCCTTTGCAGCTGCAGCACCAGCCTCAACCCACCGTTGCTACAGTAACTACCTGGGTCTGCAGTCTCAATGCACGCTTCAGCCGTAGCCTGTCGTCGTGGCCGCGACCCGCCATGGCCTTGTGCCACTTCAAACGCGCTCCGCCACATGCCGCTGTTGCCGGTTCATCTCCGTTCCAAGTTCCCACTTCATCCCACATAAGGCCAAGTACTGGTAGTACTTTGTCTGTTCAAAGGTTGAAATCACGGTACAAGACATCCTGGACAGATTGTAGCGGACATTTCATGTCTGTTGTTCAAATACATCAGGTGATATCTATCCGTTTAAGTTTATTTTATTAAACATGTTGTTTTCATCAAAGAACAATTACTTTGGTCTGTATATTTTTATGTGCAGCAAAGGTGGTGCCATATTGTGCCTATGAAGTGTACGTCAGCACCATCACGCACCGACGTCTGCGCCCGCTTACTGATGGAACAGGTGTGCGTAAGTCGCCACTCGGGCAGCTTAATCTACATCAACCCGCCGGAGCCGCGTTGAGCCGCCCTTGCCGCTTGAGCCGCTGGGGTATATTAAGCCGCCGGTCTGCCTGAGACGCCGGGACTATATTGAGTCGCTGGTCTTCCTGAGCCACCTCTGTCGTGATAAACAGGTCATTCGTCGTCCAAACAGATCAGGTGATATCCATCCAAGTTTGTTTTATCAGCACATTTTGTTTTTGTTTAAAAAAACAAGTTTATGTTTGCCTTGGTCTGCAATATTGTTTATGCAGGGCAATTATTTATGACAAAAAGTGATATTATACCGCGGAGATGGAGGCACGCCGACATCTTTTGGCACAGGTGGTCGTCGTTACTCGGCGGACTCTTGCACCGGCTTACAACGCCATGGCCGTCTCTCGTGACCACGCCGGCTTACAACAAGGAGGACAACATGCCCGTCCGCACCGGCTTACAACGCCACGGCTGGTTTATCTGTCTGTGCCGCCTCAGATGTTACGGTCGTCTTTACCGTCTGTCTCTCGTGGCCTGGTCTACATCAACACATCAGGCCACACCTGTCTGCATGAGTTGTTTATTGAGTATGAGCTAGTCACTACTTGGGAAGCCCGGTTTTCTTTCAAGCAAAATGGAGGCAAATTATCATATACTATCAACCGCTGTCTGCACTGGGTGGTTCAATGGGCAGGCGCACAAGTCGCCACCATTACAGTTTGGTTAACTTCAAATCACCAGTTGGAAGGAACCATTGGCCGAGTTGCTGACACGGCTCATACGGGATCATTTATAACCTACCGCAGTCACCTCAACCTTCTGTTGATTCACATCGTGCTATCAACACCAATGATATACAAGTTATGCCGGTTTATATCACGGTCAAATATGGAGAGTTTCAAGCCAACTCCTCGAGTCACCTTGAGACTCGGGGGCTACGATGACATGACTCAGCAAATCTTGCCAGTTTCAGCAAATTTAAGAACCCCAGGACGATGGAGGGAAAGATAACCCGGTCCCGGAGGCTACTGTTATTTGAAGGCCGTCAGAAAATTTCCGGCTTAGAAAGTATATGACAGTTACAAAATCCCGGCTCAATGAATAAGTTCCGGGTCATCAGAAAGGATTCCGGTTTAAAATCCGGTTCAAGGGAAGCCAGTCTCACTGAAGCTCTCAAATATCCGGTTTACAATCCGGTTGAAGGGAAATCTGTTCTCCCACAAAGCTCTGAAGCTCTCAAATCTGGTTTGAAAATGTCCGGTTCAAAAAGGAATTAACTTCTCACAAGTTCGAGTTGAAAGGCCATCAGAAAATTTCCGGCTGAAAATGAAGATTCCGGTTTGCAATCCGGTTTAAGGGAAATTTGTTCTCCCACAAAGCTTTGAAGCTCTCAATATCCGGTTCAAAATTCCGGTTCAAGAAGGATTTATTTCTTGCAAAAAGTTAAAGGGTTCCAAAGAGGACCTGCTGCCATGATGCGCGGTTCAAACATGGGTATCATGCCTTATTGGCTTATCATTTATTGATCACTTGGGGACTTGGTCATGTCTGAACCATAGTCACACCTCTTGATCGGCGCAATGCCACAGTATCACTTGGGGGCTTTGGTCATGTCCGAACCAATGCAACACCTTTTGATAGGCGAAAGCCACCAGATCATTTGGGGACATGGTCAAGTCTGAACCAGTCACGCCTCTTGATCGGCCTAAGGCCACAGAATCACTTGGGGTCTTGGTCGAACCCGAACCATTGCCATGCCTTTTGATCGGCATAAATGCCACGGTTTCATTTGGGGACCTGGCTGACTTGAACCATCGCCACACCTATTGGGGGCTTGGTCCTGTCTGACCATGGTAACACCATCTGATCAGCTCAATAAAGCATTTTTCTTGCAAATGGTTTTATCATTGCCTTTTGCTTCAGTCTTTTTCTTAAATGACTATTATTTTTGTCGCGTTTTTTTAAACCGACATTGTTAGTCCGGTTCAACTGTCAATTACAAATTGGCGGAACACGGTCAAATCTTAATCCGGAGACTATCTGCCCGGTTTGATTTTATGTTACCATCTTATTATGGAGTAAACCGGTGTTCATTAACCCGACTTGAATTTCAATTACAAGTTCAGTACATGATCAAATCATAATCCGGAGACTATCAGCCCGGTCTGGTTTGACTACGAGTCGCCAGTATTATATATAGTTAAATCGGTGTTTATCACAACCCGGTACGGTTTTATCATAAACCGGCACAGTATGAAAGGAGTTATCATTACTCAAGATTGGGGTTATCACCCTTACTACAAAAAAGTTGGTAAACCAATGATGTGATTCAATGTCACAGGTATGATACGTTTCATATTCAATTATTCTAAATGCAGCCTTGGTTATAAACCCAGGTTATATGTTGGGCATTATGACCCGTCCGGCGGTAAACCGCCAGGACACTTTAAACTTGTTGTATGCAGAAACAGGTTTGTTAACCCGGCCTGGTTTTTGGACTATAAGTCGCCAGCATATATATAGTTGGATTGCGCCATCGGAATTATGCGCTTATAAATCATTGGGTTATATTATTCAAATAGCCAAACTTGGCTGAATTTTTATTATGATATTGAATGAATATGGTTTTCATACCGGATTATATTATCTTGAATAGCCAACATGGCTGGATTTTTATTATGGTTATTAATAACCGGTATTATTGAGGTTTTCAAAGTCGCTTTAGCGCAATGGATATTATTTTATCAAAGGATATGATTTAATCTACAATTGAAGGAATAGTCCCGAGTCGCTACAGGCTTACGACCCGGCACTTGGGGGCTACATTATTTAAATTGAGATTACATCGAATATGCAAGTCCCATGTCACTGCCAGCATGCACCATGGCACTTGGGGGCTAATGCAAAGTCATTTTTATTAGTCTTATTGAAGACCCGACTCATCACGTCATAATGAGCCGGCCCTTGGAAGCTACCAATTGCTCCTGTCAACAATTCAAGGTACACAAATTTTCATTTATCATTGAAGGGTCCACTACTCAGTTGGTAAAGCAAAAGGCTCTTAACCTTGTGGACATGGATTCAAGCCCCATGATGGGGGTTACATCATATGATGTTATTTTCATTGAAGTATATATCAAGTCCCAGCTCAATATTATCTTACTGAGCCGGCCCTTGGGGGCTACACATCATTGCTCAAATCTACATGATTATACTTACCAAGTCCCTTCTCATTATTGCATAATGACCCGGCCCTTGGGGGCTACATTGGTTGAAGTTTTTATGAGTATAAGGCAATTACAAGTCCCAGGTTGCTACAAGCATAACAACCCGGCACTTGGGGGCTACATATGTGGAATATTCAGTTGTGACTAGTAACTGAGATGAACAATCTGGATTTCTTCAAGGTTGCAACATTTATATTGACACAAGTCTTAAGCTATCATTATGTTCTCCTCTTAAGACTTGGGGGCTACAGGTAATATGCATATAAAGGAGGAACATCTTCAAATTCTCAGTTTTTGGCAAACCAGGAAGATTAATTGTGTGATCTGGTGTTGACAACAATCATAACCCGACGTCTATAAACGGTCATAATCTGGGATCATCAGTTTTTATAACCCGGCCATTATGGTAATGTTAAACCGGCAAGTTTCTACATCTTCAAACCGGCTGAATATCAGATGAATATTTCAAGACCAATATTTCTTAAACCGGCGCTTTGGAAGCCGACTCAAGTGGATTATTCTTCACAATATTTTTCTGTGAGAAACCAATGTCAGCAAATTGAGTATGACGCTGGCTTATTGACCTGGAGTTTCTAGAAGGAGGAAATGACAATGACTTAAGGATGATCAGGTGCCGGTTTACAAGAATTCTTAACCCATAGCACAACCTGCCAAATTTGTTCTGGTGTTTATTTTGCAGCATAAGTTTACCATGGATAAATCCAAGCTAAACTTGGGGGCTAATGTCGGGGATATACCCCGCGGTGTAAACCGGCCGGAAGTTAACCCGGCCGGACTTGGCGGTTTATTTGAGGTCCCACTGGCACTTGGCGATATTCATCTGGAGACCCGCCCAGACCTGGCAATTTACCAGCAACCCGCCAGGACATTGTAATTCACTGGTGACCCGGCAGACGGGTCAGAGGAACAACAAGACCCGGTGGCCCGTCTGGCGGTTCATGAAGGCCGGTTCAACTATTGTGGGCCGGTTTAAGAGGAAAGGCATGAGGAATATTTACCTTACAAGGAGTTAAGACCAGAACTTGTATCCGGTTTGTATTAGAGATAGACTAGTCCTAATCCTAATAGGACTCCACATGTAACCCGCCCCTTCAACATATATAAGGAGGGGCAGGGCTCCCCAAAGAGGGACAGGCTACAAGCAAGAGAAACAATCTTAGGGCTAGACACAAAGAGGAGAGCCGGTTTACGGCGACTCCCTCGTGATGATAATGAGACCTAGCCTCAAACAGCATGTAGGGTTTTTACCGGATGATGTTTCCCGGGGCCCGAAGCTGTCTAAATCCCTGTCTTGTGTTGCGTCTCTCGATTCCGCTCAACCCCTCTCAAGCTACCACATAGATGCGTTAGCCTCGCGACTAAGTCCTGACACTAAGGACATCTGCCGTGACAATTCCCCGGCATTGCAGGGCGGGTTCCTCCTCCGAATATTCCAAAGTGGTTATCAAACACATAGACCGTCTCCGGATCTGCAAGATGATCTTCATACGCCACCATAGAGAGAATGATATTTCACAAATGCAATCTGCTGACAACTTTTTCTGATGACATGACATGTTATTACGGTCGGATCATTATTCGATCCGTTTTCCCACAACCAGCTACAACGCATATTGCGAGGCGGTTTCTTTGACACGTCTTGTCAAAGCAGAGATTGTGTCCCCTTATTACGGGATTCTCATCAATCCGGGTATGGGTAATCTCACCACACCATTAATCGTGGCGCTTGGGAAACAAACGATTCCCAACGGGCAAGTGGGGAGGCGCACCGCTTCCGGAGCCTCTATAAAGCGATAAGATTCCCCCATTTTCACCCACGCCTTCTTCCTCCTTTGCCCACTCTTGCCCCCTCGAGCTCCAGCGCCCAAGCCCAAGTCTTCCCCGCACAGCGAAACATTTCCGGAGCAGGAGGCAAGTGGTTGGCTTCCACCGTCAAGGAGAAGCACATCACAAATCTTCGGGCGGCCGGATACTTGGCCGCGGACATAACGCACCGTCTACCAGACGCCGGGCAGGTCATTCCGACCCCAGGACCCCACGAGAGGGTCGTATTCATCGCCCACTTCGTCCGTGGACTAGGATTTCCACTCCATCTCTTCGTCCGCGGGCTCATGTTCTACTACGGGCTAGATTTCCACAACATAGCCCCGAATTTCGTCCTCAACATGTCGGCGTTCATCGTCGTGTGCGAGGCCTTCCTCCGTATCTGGCCTCACTTTGGCCTATGGCTGCAAACCTTCTGCGTGAAGCCTAAGGTGGTAAGCGGCCAATAGGCGGAGTGCGGAGGGGCCATGGTAGGCAGAATGCCCAACGTCACATGGCTCGACGGCTCCTTTGCGGAGACCTTAAAAGGATGGAAATCGGGGTGGTTCTACATCACCGAGCCGCGCGGTGCCAACTGGGCAGCGGCTCCTGAGTTCCGATCCGGAGCCCCCATGCGGCTCACCTCCTGGGAGAAGAAGGGCCTGTCCTGGGGCGATTCCATGGAGCTGGCCAGACTCGAAACATGCGTCAAAAGCATGAAGGACAAGAACATCAAGCTTGTCAACGTGATCCAGGTCATGCTCGTTCGCCGGATCTTGCCCTGCCAGAGGCGGGCATTCCGTCTGTGGAAGTACGTCCCAACCGAGCACCGGACGCTCCAGAGGCTTTATGACATGACGCACAAAGGCGCATGGAAGGTGCTATTCAAGGCCTCTGAAGGGCCTCCTCCGACATCCGAGGACCGCGGGCTTCACGCCGCGCGGGCTCCTAAGTCGGTGAGTTCTTAGACTGACACCGGACCCAGTTCTTCCCCGATATTTTCATGGGAGTGCCTTAAGTAGTTGTGGATATTTATTTCAGGATTACTTGGAGATAGTGGAGCAGGTTTACTGCTCGGCTCCGCTTCCAGAAGACCCAGCAGATGTTCTCCTGACGGAGATGCTGGTCCCAGTGCCGTACAAGGTGCCAAAGAAGAAGGCCGAGAAGAAGGCCCCGGGGATCCGAAAGGGTCTCCGACGTAAGGTTGTGCCGGAAGCCTCATCCGAAGACAATGAGGCGGACTCCTCCCATGAAGGGGAGGAGGAAGAAGAAGAAGACGCCCCCTCCGGAAAGGATGAGGGGTCCGGTGAGGCGGGCCAGGGGGCCGGAAAAGGCCCCCGGCGCAAGGCCGTCATACCCCTGTCGTCGGATTCCTCCCGCGGAGGCGGGGGGAATCAAGAAGAAATTCCACCTCCCCACACTGGGGAGGGTAAGAAAAGAAAAGCCGCCACGAAGGGGGAGGCTGGGGCGTCCAAGAAGGGGAGGGTGCCCCTTCCGGACTATTCTGCCACGGCCGCTCATAGCGAGGAGGGGTGGCTGCCCAGGGGGAAGCCCCTAGTGCGATCGTAAGTATCCGTACTCTATCATGATTTCACTTCATAGTTTTTGCATTTTATAATGCCGAACATATGTGCAGTCCGGCCAGGGACCTCCCCGAAGTGTCTTCCTCCGGGTCCCTGAGTGATCCGGAGATCAATTCGCTTCCGACAACCACTATTCCCCAACACGCGGATGACACGGAGGTGTTGTCCTGCAGGATCCCAGAGCGGGGGGAGTGACTCTGGAGACGTCCCGAGGCGGGGTCCCAGACGTCGGACATGCGAGGTTCAAGATCCCCGTGGATCATGTCGATGAGAGCCTTGGCCAGCCAAGCTCTCAGCCGAACACAATTCCGGAACCTTCGATGGTTCCGGACTCAGGCGGGCGACCCCTCGCTAAGGAGGGCGAGCCGTTTGTGTCGCAGACTTCCGCTGCGCATGAGGCGCCAGAAGGCCTGCTGGAGGCGCTTCGCGGTGCTTCCCTGGATGAAGGGCACCGTACACTTATGAGTACAGTGATTCAGAAGGTTTCGTCCGCCAAGAGCGGACTAACCGACGCTTGCACCAGCCTCCTAACAGGCTTCAAGGTAAGTAATAAATATGTGCAAAATTACCACCCGATAGGTAGTAGCCCCTGATACTCTACGCTTGGTGTTTGGAAAGAAAAGCCAAGCAGAGGGTCAATTACAATCCGCAGGAGTCTAATCATAAGTATTATTGTGAATAAGCAGGCTGTGCTGCTTGCTGCTGCTGCCCGTACTGCCGAGGTTGCCGAGCTGAAGCGGCACCTGGAGCAGGCGCAGGGAGAGCTCGACCTCGCGAAGAGGCAGCTCAAAGATAACAAGGGTAAGTAATTCCCGCTCTTATGTATTTAAGGATAGGCAAAATTTGTCGGTCTAACACCTAAGTTTCGTGACCGTGTAACAGGGGCCACTGCCGAAGTGGCGTCCCTGAAGAAGGCGCTGTCCGAGGCCGAAGACAAGGTGGCCTCGGAGTGTAAGGAGCGCGAAAAGCAAAGTGCTTGGGTGGGTGAGGTACAGCAAGAGCTCCAGGACCTCGGCAAGAAATGCGAGTCCGTGGAGCACGATCTGAAGGCAAAAGAGGCCGAGCTTGCGAAGGCCCTTACGAATTTGAAAGACACCAAGGCCGAAGCCGAGAAAGCACAGCAGGAGATCCAGGAGGCCAAGAAGATAGCAGCGGGTAAGAAGTTCTTTATGCAAAGCAAACATGTGGAGGAGGCGTTTCTTTTACTTACTCGAATTTAGAGCTCTCCAGGGGCATTCGCAGATCTGCCACGCAGCGTATCAGACGCTGCGGAGTTCTATCGTACCCGGGAGGGGAACTCAACGGAGAAGCTGTTCTGGTCCCAGTATGCTGGGGCCGAACACCGGATGCCTCTGAGTGACCAACTGTAGCAGTTGGTCGAACTCCACAGGGCGGACGAACTGGCTATGAAAGGTTTCGTAGTCCGGATGTGGCCTGGTGAGCTCATGCCCAGTAGCTACTTCGGCCTGATCAAGCGGATGGTGGATGCCTGCCCGCGGCTTGAGGTGATCAAGCGATCCATGTGCATCGAAGGTGCCCACTGGGCCTTTGCCCGCGTGAAGGTGCATTGGGGCAAGCTAGATGCGGAGAAGCTGGTCAAGGACGGGCCGCCGGAGGGCAAAGCGCATCACCATCCCAAGCTGTACTATGATGGCGTTATGAAGGGTGCTCGTCTCGTGGCTGACAAATGTACCAAGGACACCATTTTTTAATGAATTCACTTCTGTCATGTTTGTATTTTAATGACGAAGTTACTTGCGCTAAGTACCGCTTTTGTTGTTTAAAATATTACCTTCTGTGCGGCTGTTTATTAAATCCTGAAAGTAGGCCAGTCGTCGGCTTCCGCCCCTGCGTGACTAGCACTGAGGTGTTCGTGGAAAACCCGGACACTCTTTATCCAAATGTTTGTTCCCTTAAGGAGGTGTCTGGCGCAGCGAACGAGGCAATCGGACTATGCGGCTTTATAACTTTCACTTAGCCATAGAAGTCTACAATTTTAAATTTCGGCGAAGCCCCTAGAATCCGGAAGGCCGAATTGGGGCGCTATATATGCCTAGATCGGACAAAGCCGATTTGTCGCCTAAAGCGGAAAATCTTTAAGGATTTTGGGACCTCTCGAACAGTGACCAGCTCTCGCCACATCATGCCGGCTAGTTTTCGGCTTTCTCTACTGAGGTGCTGGCCCGAAAGAACCGGGACACAATCGCAGTAGTTCTCCCTACACTACCTTAGACAATATAGCGGAACGTAAGGCACCAAAACAAGGGAGCCGGGCTATCCCAACTGTAGACCCAAGACATGATTCGGAGCTGATGCATATAATGCTATAAGTTCGGGGTGCCGCACTATTTAAAGTGTTCGGACTTTATTTGCCATACTTCGGGGCGCCATCAGAAGCCCCTGGCAAACTGGCCGTACAAAGGTGTACGGATGCAATACCAAATAAACATTTATAAGAGAAAAATACTCAAATAAGGATAATAAGCTGACGCTATATGTAATCTCCCATTGACGAAAAATACGTTTAAGCGTATGTTTACAATGGATGCATTAAGCAGAGATAAAAATAGGATTATTTTGACATGTCCTATCCAGGGGCAAGCTGTGTACAGATAGATGAAGCAGGTATAATGATCGTAAATAGATCCCACCTGGGTATTTCCTTCTGCGCACAACCTCTGTTGCCACCTTGGATGTCTCTTCCATATGAGTCCGGCAATTCGGCTCTTGTGAGGATGCTGCACTAATGCGGTGTCCTGAAATGTAAGAGGGAAAGGGTATGAAGGTATTTGGCAGTTACCCGCATTATCGACTGAGTCATTGATGCGCCTCCGCCTATGCCCATGGTATCTTGAGTGTGTAATTGTGTGCGCGTGGCACGAATGCTGCTTTACAGGGGCTTGAGCGGAGGCCGTACTGCTAATCACGATCTTGGTGTTCCTGTTGCGGGGTGCTCCGGACTTGCTTGACAGTGCTCGAGGTTGTCGCCGGATTGGTGTGTCGGAGTAGGCCGCATTGTACTTCTGCCGCGAGGGCTGCCGTATGCTCTTCTGTTCAAAGGGAGCGGTCCATATTTCCATTGACAGTGATGACCCCGTGCGGTCCTGGCATCTTGAGCTTGAGATATGCATAATGTGGTACCGCATTGAATCTAGCGAATGCAGTTCATCCAAGCAGTGCGTGGTAACCACTCCGAAAAGGGACGATATCGAAGATTAACTCTTTGCTCCGGAAGTTATCCGGGGATCCGAAGACCACTTCCAACGTTATAGAGCCTGTACAGCGGGCCTCTACTCCGGGAATTACACCTTTAAAGGTAGTTTTGGTGGGTGAGGGAGTCCTGGACTAGGGGGTGTCCGGACAGCCGGACTATCATTATCCGCCGGACTCCAAGACTACGAAGATACAAGATTGAAGACTCCGTCCCATGTCCGGATGGGACTTTCCTTGGCGTGGAAGGCAAGCTTGGCGATACGGATATGTAGATCTCCTACCATTGTAACCGACTCTGCGTAACCCTAGCCTCCTCCGGTGTCTATATAAACCGGAGGGCTTTAGTCCGTAGGACAACATACATTACAACAATCATACCATAGGCTAGCTTCTAGGGTTTAGCCTCCTTGATCTCGTGGTAGATCCACTCTTGTACTACCCATATCATCAATATTAATCAAGCAGGACGTAGGGTTTTACCTCCATCAAGAGGGACCAAACCTGGGTAAAAACATCGCGTCCCTCGTCTCTTGTTACCATCCGCCTAGACGCACAGTTCGGGACCCCCTACCCGAGATCCGCCGGTTTTGACACCGACATTGGTGCTTTTATTGAGAGTTCCTCTGTGTCGTCACCGATAGGCTTGATGGCATCTTCAACCAGCAACGCTGTCCAGGGTGAGACTTTTCTCCCCGGACAGATCTTCGTATTCGACGGCTTCGCACTGCGGGCCAATTCACTTGGCCTTCTGGAGCAGATCAAAAGCTACGCCCCTGGCCGTCAGGTCAGATTTGGAAGCTTAAACTTCACGGCCGATGTCCACGGAGACTTGATCTTCGACGGACTCGAGCCACAGCCAAGCGCGCCGCACTGTGACGACGGGCATGATCTAGCTCTGCCACCGAACAGTGCCTTGGTGGCCGCACACGGGTCCGCTTCGGCCATCAGCCCGGAGCCGATCGCCCAGATCGAGGGACGATGGATAGACGCCGCCCTGGGGGCTTCAACATCCACGGCGATGGAGCCGAACACTAATCTTGTCCCCTGCGAAACTTGTGATTTCGAGGCGCCGGACTCCTTGCCGGACTCTGAACCTCCCGCGCCCCTACCAATCGATCCGGATTGGGCGCCGGTTATGGAATTCACCGCCGCGGACATCTTCCAATACTCGCCTTTTGGCGATATCTTGAACTCACTAAAGCATCTCTCGTTATGAGGAGAGTCCTGGCCAGACTATGGCCAGGATGGTTGGGGTACGGACGACGAAGAAATTCAGAGCCCACCCACCACCCACTTTGTAGCCACTGTCGACTATCCAACCGACATGCTAGACTACGACTCCGAAGACATCGACACTATGGACGACGATGCCGGAGACGAACAAAAAACAGAGCTTATACAACACGGCAGGACCACCTCGTCGCATGACATATATATGGTGGACACCCCAAAGGTGAGCGATAACGAGGACCAACGGGCAGCGGCAGAAGATGACCCCGCCGATAAACGACCAAAACAGCGGCGCAGACGCCGCCCTAAGTCCCGCCTCGACGACAACAACGCTCCCAAGGAGCCCGCAATACGGCATGGCTCACAAGCGGACGATGAACATGCAGATAAGCAACCGTCCGAACATGACGAGTCAGATAATCAGTCCAGGCCCGGCAAAGACAACAGCCTGGACGACCTCATGCTGGACACGCCGCCGGAGAGCAAGAAGCTTCGGAAAAGACTCGTCAGTACTGCAAGAAGCCTGAAGAAGGAAAAACGGAGGCTCAATGCAGCGGAAGACACACTCAGAATGAGATGGAGCAAAGTGCTCAAAACCGCAGATAAGTACGGCAATGGCCACCAATCAAAGAGCTACCCGAAGCGCAAGCTGCTGCCAGAATTCGACGAGGAGGCCATAGAGCCTCCACCGTCCAAAAATAAAGGGGCTGCCTGGTCGGATAGACGGCCAGATGATAGGCCAAACTCTGACAGCGGCGCCACACATAAACCAACCAACGAACTTGGAAGGATAGATGGCCCAGCCAGGTCCATCTACGGGCCAAAGGAGAAGGCCCCAAGGAGCAAGGCAACACGTCAAGTGCCCGATGATAGCGGCACACACAAATACAGGGGCGCCGCACACCCACTATGTTTCACCGATGAGGTGCTGGACCATGAATTCCCAGCAGGGTTTAAACCCATAAACATAGAGGCCTACGATGGAACAACAGACCCTGGAGTCTGGACAGAAGATTATATACTGCACATACACATGGCCAGAGGAGACGATCTCCACGCCATAAAATACCTACCCCTCAAGCTCAAAGGGCCAGCCCGTCATTGGCTTAAAAGCCTCCCAGAAAACACTGTTGGAAGTTGGGAAGAGCTTGAGGACGCGTTTAGAGCAAATTTTCAAGGGACTTACGTCCGCCCTCCGGATGCAGATGATCTAAGTCATATAACTCAACAGCCCAGAGAGTCAGTGCGGAAATTCTGGAACAGGTTCCTTACCAAAAAGAACCAAATAGTCGACTGTCCGGACGCCGAAGCCTTAGCAGCTTTCAAGCATAATGTCCGAGACGAATGGCTTGCCAGGCACCTCGGTCAAGAGAAACCGAGGACAATGTCTGCACTAACAAGCCTCATGACCCGCTTCTGTGCGGGAGAAGATAGCTGGCTAGCAAGATGCAGCACCAGCGACCCAAGTACATCCGAGATAAGAGATGGAAACGGAAAATCACGGCGCAGAAAAGAGCAGCGCCGGAATAAAGAGAAAAGCCCAAAGAGCACGGCAGTCAACGCCGGATTCAAAAGCTCGCGGCCCAACAACAAAACACAGCCTCTCAAGGATGACAGTGACGAATTGTCGAACTTAAACAAGATTTTGGGTCGGATATGTCAAATTCACAGTACCCCCGGAAGGCCTGCAAATCACACCCACAGGGATTGTTGGCTTTTTAAACAGTCCGGCCGACTAAATGCCGAACACAAGGGGCTCGACGCGTCAAGCGAAGAAGACAAACCCCACCAGCAGAGCACCGGAAAACAAAAGACTTTCCCACAAGAGGTCAAAATAGTAAACTCACTTAATGTGATAATACGGAAAAAAAATGCGGCACTTCCTAAAAAGAGCTTCGCGCGGTCCAAACCAGCAAACCATAGAGATTGGATATCAAAGCTAATCACTTTCGACCAGCTGGACTACTCCAGAAGCGTTCGAAACGCGGGACGGACTCCCCTGATATTGAATCCCATAATAGACGGATTACAATTTACTAACGTCCTAATGGACGAAGGCAGCGACTTAAACCTGCTATATTCAAACACAATCCGTAAGATGGGGATAGACCCTACCAAAATCTGACACAGCCGCACTTCCTTCAAAGGAGTGACGCCAGGCCCTCACGCCAAGTGCACAGCCTCTATATTACTAGAAGTCGTGTTCGGATCGCCGAACAATTTTCGACGCGAAAAATTAATTTTTCACATCGTCCCATTTGAAAGTGAATATCAAGCACTCTTGGGACAAAAGGCTTTTGTCCGCTTCAACGCCATACCGCATTACGCGTCTCTTACACTCAAGATGCCCGGTCCGTGTGGCGTCATTTCAGTGCGAGGGTCACTTAAAGACCCCGGACTCGGATAGACGAATCCGGCTTCAGCAGGCTAGGGGCTCCCTAGCCGCATACCTCTTCACAGGGGGCTGTGCGCACAAACAACCGCGGGTTCATACAAACCCCGCTTTAATTATTCATATTTCTTCTTTCACACACATTTTTCGCACGATTTATTTTCAAACTAAACGTTCCCCTCTTTTTACAGATGAACAACATGCATACCCGTCCAGAATAAACGGCACAACGAAGACACAGGCGCAGACGTGCAGTAGGGACCCGTTGTGAGGATTCTTTTCAGATTAAGACCCTGCGTAAACCTTTTTTTACTGTCTTTTGTTGTTATTCTCCCTTGGTTTCTTCCTATAGCCAAAGCGGAGCCTGACGTTTTGGCATCGGCCGCGTCAGAAGACCATGCCCGTACCTGGACACTAGGGGCTTAGGGCATCTCTGCCCATTATTATAAAGACCGAACACCTTAGGGAGTGTTCGGCGTCTTGAGTTAGGCATTATATGCATCAGCTCCGAATCATGTCTTTGGTCAAATGTTGGGTTTGCCCGGCTCCTGTGTTTTGCTGCCTTACGTTCCGTATCACCGGCTAACGCGGCACCAGGAGAACTACTGCGATTGTGCCCCAGTTTGGCTGGGCGAGCACCTCAGTAGAGAAAGCCGAAAACTGACTGTCATGATACAGCGAGAGAGTGGTCAACCACTCGATCGACTACCGGAATGTTTAGAATTCCCCGCTTTGACGAAGGACCGTTTCCCGGTCAGGCACAAACGCACCCCGAATTCGGAGATGTGCGGGGCCACCAGGGGCTATATCGTAGCCCCACCCTCGAGCTCCACTGGCTAAGTGAAAGTGATAAAGCATCATAGTCCGGATTGCCTCATTCGCTACGCTACCACCTCCTTAAATAGGACCGAGACGTCGGATTAAGTGTGGAAACGCGCTATTTTTGCGAACACCCCCGCACCCTGTGCGTGGGGGCTGAAGCCGAAGACTGCAATCTTTCAAGTTATACAAATGTATACGTAAACGGCCGCACAGGAGAAGTTTTACTACTTGGGACGCACAAGTATAAAAAGCAGTTATAACATAATCATCGTTTTACAAGCTAATACGTTCATTTGAACGTGACATTTTTCGAGCACTGCGACTCTATTACACGAGCGCCACGCATAACTTCCCCAAAATAGTTCTCGGCGGGGAGCCAGTTTTCATCCGAATCCTGGGCGGCAACAGCGGTGGCATCCATCTCCGGACAGTGCGCCTTCATACGGGCAAGAGCCATTCGCGCGCCTTCGATGCAGGCCGACCGCTTCATCTCCTTTATATGCGGCACCGCTCCAAGGAATTGCTGCAGTAAGCCGAAGTAGCTCGTCGCCTTGGGCCTCTCTGGCCACACATGAGCCACGATGTCAGTCATGGCAAGTCCGGACAATCTATTTAGTTCGGCCCATTCGGCCAACCGGTCTGTCAACGAAAGTGAGCGGCCCGGACTATGGAATTGAGACCAGTGCAGCTCTTCCATCTTGTGATCCTCCTGGCTCCGGAAGTGCTCAAGGGCATCAGCCGCACTTGCAGCTAAGTCCATATACGGATCCTCCGGACTCCACAGCCGCTCAAATTGAGCATATTTTCCATCCATAAACCGGCGACGTAGCAGAAAAGGCTTGCCAGCCATGATATCTCCGGCTTGGCGCAGTTCCTTCCTCATAGCCCGCATTGCAGAGCGGGCAGCCTTGGCTTCAGCGGTGGCCTTCTTCAGGTCTTCCCGCTCCGATAAGCGCTCCTTTTCAAGAGCCTCATTACGGTCGGCAGCATCCTTTACTTTCCTGGCCAATTCGGCCACCTCCGCCCTGCTTAGGCAGTGCGCAGCCCTTTCGGCTTTCAACTCCTCGGCCGCCCTCGAGGCAGCCGCGTCACTCCTTCAGGCTTGCTCCTTGGCTCGAGCAAGTTCAGCCCGAAGGCTCTCCACAGCAGCAGCACCGTCTGTACAACAGCATATAATTAATCAGAGGAGGGTTTCGACCCCCTTAAATAAAGCAACTGCGGAGAACTCATTTACCTTGCGACTCGTCAAGTCGCCGGTTGACAAGTGCGATGTCCGCATCCGCCATGTCAAGTTGCCGACTCAACTCGGCAAACTCACTAGTCCGGCTAGCCCTCGGACTATCCGCCACCTGCATAGGAACGGCGGCATTCATTACTTACGATTTCGATCCTCGGCACGCTGTCGCTCCCGACAACCTACCGAGTCCCAGGGGCTACTATCTATACAGGGCGCATTTTTATATGCAAAACTGTTAAAAGACAAATGGGTGCGTCATTCTCGCATACCTCAAATCCCGCCAGCAAACTCATGGTGGCATTGCGCAATCCGCTCTCGGCGGACGAAATCCTTCCAATCACCATACGCATCAACGCACGGTGATCTTCTGAAATGGACGCCCTCTCAAGCAGATTCTTTAGTTCTCCCGGCCGGATACTAGTGGGTGCCGAACTCTCGGGCCCCTCCGGACTCGGGGATACCCTCCGTGATGATACTTCAGGCTCGCCCGCCTTGTTTGACGGCGCTGCAGACGGAGGCGTATCACTCTCCATCATCTCTGGAAGAAGGTCTCCCGAAGACGAACTCCTCTGAGAAGGCTGCAGATCCGAACTGCAATATAAATATTTCGGTCACCCACAGAGGCACAAATGAAGGCATTTCCTTACTAATTAATTCCCTTTTCATACTCACGGCTCGCTGGAGGGCTGATCCTTTGGCAATGATTGTGCGTCCGGATTCTCTCCGGACGCCGGACCCCCCGGTGAAGATCTCTTCCCGCGCTTAGGGGCTTTGGCCTCTGGATCTTCGGAGGCGGTCCTCTTCTCCCCCTGGAGGGAGGGGCTCTTGATTCCCCCCTCCTCAGACGCCCCTTTGGGCGAAATATTAGCTCCTCTGTTTTCCCCTTTGCCCCCTTCTGTGGGCGCAACCTCCAACATTCTGACCAGCACGGGCTCCAGTGCGGTCTCTGGGAGGGGGGCCGGACACCTTATCAGCCTTGATCGGCGCCACCCATTCCTGTGAAGAGTGATGAGTCAGGAGGCGAACTCTAGAAAGGCGTATGAACAGAAAGTCCGGACTCCGAGCTATTTACCTGAGTATCCGGGCGATTGCGGCTTAGGCCCGCGTCCTCGGCTAATTCCGGACACGCCACCTGCGGTCCGAAGAACAACTTGTACATCTCCGCGGGTGTCGCACCCATAAAGTGTTGGAGGATCCGAGGTCCCTCTGGGTTGAACTCCCATAGACGGAGAGGACGGCGTTTGCAGGGCAGAAGATGCCTGATCAGCATAACCTGCATCACCACGATCAGGTCGATCTCCCTCGCTTGGAGGTCTCGAATTCGGCCCTGCAGTGAGGGCACGTCTTCGGACGGCCCCCAATTGAGCCCTTGGTTGACCCACGACACCAGCTGGCATGGAGGACCCGGGCGGAATAAAGGCGGCGGCTTTTGCCTGCTGCCCTTCGGAGCGGTGATATAGAACTACTCCTGCTGCCACAATCCGAGTTCCTCTTGGAAGGAACCTTCGGGCCACGGGGCATCGGCCTTTTTGCTTATGGCCGCCCCGCCGCACTCCGCTTGACGCCCCCCGATCATCTTCGGCTCCACCTTGAAGGTCTTCAGCCACAGGCCGAAGTGGGGAGTGACGCGGAGGAAGGCTTCGCAGACAATAATGAATGCGGAGATGTGGAGGATGGACTCCGGAGCCAAGTCGTGAAAGTCCAGCCCATAATAGAACATGAGTCCTCTCACGAAGGGGTCCGTCGGGAAGCCTAAACCCCGACGGAGGTGGGATACGAAGACAACGAACTCACCGGGCTCGGGGGTGGGCACGGCCTGCCCTTGGGCGGGCTACCTATGCGAAACCTCGTAAGCCAGGTACTTGGCCTCACGTAACTTCGATATGTCCTCCTCTGTAACAGAGGAGGGCATCCACCGGCCCTGGAGGTCGGAGCCGGACATGGTTAAGGATCCGAAGCGCTCGAATCTAAGGCTCTGGGTGTTGGAACTGGGAGCGAGGAGGAGGTTCGATGCGAGATTGAAGAACAAGGGCAGGCCTTGGTCCTCTTATAAAGGGGAAGAAATACCAAGAGTCATCTCCGTGACCGTTTGGGATTCACCTTCTATAGAGGAGGCGTGGCGACGGGAACGGTTGGGTTACCCACGCACGTATTGATGAGAATCCCGGAATAAGGGGAACACGATCTCTGCTTCGACAAGACGTGCCAAGGAAACTGCCTCGCTAAACGTGCTGAGGTGGTATAGTAAAAAAACGATTCAAACAAAGGCTTGGTAGCGGTGTGATGTCACGCCGCATAATACGTCAGTAGAATGAACTAAGTGTACATTTTATTCTCTCTACGGTGGAATGTGGAATTTATTTTGCAGAGCCGAACACTATCCTGGTGTTCATGATCTTCTCTAGATTATTCAAGGGAGGAACCCGCCTTGCAATGCCGAACATTATGCGCGCCGGACTAATCGTCATTGAAGCCTGGTTCAGGGGCTACTGAGGGAGTCCTGGACTAGGGGGTGTCCGGACAGCCGGACTATCATTATCCGCCGGACTCCAAGACTACGAAGATACAAGATTGAAGACTCCGTCCCATGTCCGGATGGGACTTTCCTTGGCGTGGAAGGCAAGCTTGGCGATACGGATATGTAGATCTCCTACCATTGTAACCGACTCTGCGTAACCGTAGCCTCCTCTGGTGTCTATATAAACCGGAGGGCTTTAGTCTGTAGGACAACATACATTACAACAATCATACCATAGGCTAGCTTCTAGGGTTTAGCCTCCTTGATCTCGTGGTAGATCCACTCTTGTACAACACATATCATCAGTATTAATCAAGCAGGACGTAGGGTTTTACCAACATCAAGAGGGCCCGAACCTGGGTAAAAACATCACGTCCCTCGTCTCTTGTTACCATCCGCCTAGACGCACAGTTCGGGACCCCCTACCCGAGATCCGCCGGTTTTGACACCGACAGTGGGCTTGATCCTTGAAGGATCAATGCCCATCTTGCGCATTGTGTCCTGATAAAGCAGGTTCAGGCTACTACCGCCGTCGATGAGGACGCGCATGAGGTGGAATCTGTTGATGATTGGGTCTAAGATCAGTGCGGCTGAGCCGCCATGACGGATGCTAGTGGGATGATCCCTACGATCAAAGGTGATCGGACAGGCTGACCATGGGTTGAATTTGGGGGCGACTGGCTCCATCGCATAGAGATCCCGTAGTGCTCGCTTCCGTTCCCATTTGGGGATGTGAGTGGCGTAGATCATATTGACCGTTTTCACCTGGGGGGGAATTTCTTTTGTCCCCCCGTATTCGGACGCCGAGGCTCATTGTCATCGTCGCTGTGCAGCCCCTTGTCCTTGTTTTCGGCGTTTATATTACCGGCCTGTTTGAACACCCAGCAGTCTCTATTGGTGTGGTTGGCTGGTTTGTCCGGTGTGGCATGAATTTGGCATGAGCGCTCTACTACGCGGTCCAGACTGGACGGTCCTTGATTATTTCTTTTGAACGGCATTTTCCGCTGTCCGGACTTAGATCCGCTGAATCCGGTGTTAACTGCCGTGTCTTCAGTGTTGTCGCCGTTGTTCCATATCTTATGTCTATTGCGCCGTGGCTTGCCGTTAGCATCGCGGCCGTCCGAAGCGCCGGAATGTGGCGTGGTGCCGCTGCGGGCCAACCAGCTATCCTCACCCGTGCAAAAGCGGGTCATTACGGTTGTGAGAGCAGCCATAGACTTGGGCATTTCTTGGCCGAGGTGTCGAGCTAGCCACTCATCACGGATATTATGCTTGAAAGCCGCCAGGGCTTCGGCATCCGGACAGTCGACTATTTGGTTCTTTTTAGTAAGGAACCGAGTCCAGAATTTCCGGGCTGACTCTCCGGGCTGTTAAGTAATGTGGCTCAGGTCATCGGCGTCTGGTGGTCGCACATATGTGCCCTGGAAGTTATCAAGAAATGCATCTTCCAGGTTTTCCCAACTGCCAATGGAATTTGCTGGCAAGCTGTTTAACCAGTGCAGGGCTGGTCCTTTGAGCTTAAGGGGAAGGTACTTGATGGCGTGTAGATCATCTCCACGGGCCATGTGAATGTGGAGAAGGAAATCTTCAATCCATACTGGGGGTTCTGTTGTGCCATCGTACGATTCGATGTTTACGGGTTTGAACCCTTCTGGGAATTCATGATCCATTACTTCGTCAGTGAAGCAGAGGGGGTGTGTGGCGCCTCTGTGCTGGGCTATGTGGCTACGCAGGTCGGATTGGTTTGGGTTGCTGTGTTCGGCCCGACCAGACTTGTTGATGATGTATCCGGTGCGACAATCATCATCGTGCATTGGGGCACGCCCCCGCGATCCGTAAATTGATCTTGGTTGTCCTGCTTTATTTTCCAGAATATCTTGCAGGTCGTGCCTGTTGCCCTGAGCCGTAGTGTATCGGCGTGGGGGTGCGGGCTGCTATCCGGGATGGTATCCCGTTTTATCCCAGCCACGGGGTGGCCGGTCAGCCGTTTGGCGTTCGAGTCCATATTCCTCGGCTGCCAGGACTTCAGTCCATCTATCTGTGAGTAGGTCTTGATCAGCCTGGAGTTGCTGCTTCTTCTTCTTCAGGCTCCTCGCAGTGGCTATAAGCCTACGCTTGAAGCGCTCCTGCTCCACGAGATCCTCAGGCACGCCGAATTCGTCGTCACCGAGGCTAATCTCGTCTTTGGAGGGGGCATGTAGTTGTCCTTCTCGGGGTATGCATCTGTCGCCTGTTCTTCTGGGCTGACCTGCTCATCTTCCTGTTCGGCCTGCTCGAAGGCTGGCTGGTCAGGGTCATATTCTTCTTCGGCGCCATCCAGATTATTTTCGTCTCTGGGGCCGATGTTGCTATGGCGGGGCTTGGAGCGGCACCGACGACACCCATTCTTTGATTTTCTTCCCGAGGGGTTGTCCTCCGTTGCCTCGTCGCCATTAGTCTCCTTCGGAGTGTCCACCATATATATATCATATGAGGAGGTGGCCGTCCACCGCCCGGTGAGTGGTGGCTCCTGTAATTCTCCTGTATTGTCGTCCATACCGTTGATGTCTTCGTAGTCGAAGTCAAGCACGTCGGTTAGATCATCGATCGTGGTAATGAAGTGGGTGGTGGGTGGGCAACGAATTCCGTCGTTGTCTGCTTCCCACTCGAGCCAGACACAGTTCGGCACGAAGTCTCCTGACAAGGAGAGAGACTTCAATAAGTCCAGCACGTCGCCGAAGAGCGAGTGCTGAAAGACGTCCGCCGCAGTGGACTCCATCACCGGAGCCCAACCCGGATCGGCGGGCTCGGGAGCGCGCGGACTGGAACCTGCATCCGGATATGAATCCGGGGGTCCGGAGTCACAGGCTCCCTCAGAGGTGAGACCTGTGTTCGGCTCCATCGCCGATGAGGGCACGGCCTGCTGGGCGAGGTCCAGCCCTCCATCCTTAGGCGAAGCAACCTGCCTCGGATTTAGATCCGAGGCCTCTGCCGGGGTGATATCCCGAGCAACGTTCGACAGCAGGTCTAAGCCGTGCTCATCGTGACTGTTCGGCGTTTCTGGCGCTGGCCCGAATTCGTCGAAGATCAAGTCTCCACGGATATCCACCGTATAGTTCAGGTTTCCAAACCTGATTTGTTGGCCGGGGGCATAGCTGTCGATCTGCTCCAGGCGGCCAAGCGAATTGACTCGCAGCGTGAAGACGCCGAACATGAAGATCTGTCCGGGGAGGAAAGTCTCACCCTGGACAGCGTCGTCGATGACGGCTGAAGGAGCCATCGAGCCTGAAAGCGATGACACCGAGGAACTCTCAATGAAAGCACCAATGTCGGTGTCAAAACCGGCGGATCTCGGGTAGGGGTTCCCAATCTGTGCGTCAAGGCTGATGGTAACAAGAAGTAAGGGACACAGATGTTTACCCAGGTTCGGGCCCTCTCGATGGAGGTAAAACCCTACTTCCTTCTTGATTAATATTGATGATATGGGTAGTACAAGAGTAGATCTACCCCGAGATCGTAGAGGCTAAACCCTAAGAGCTAGCCTATGATGGTATGAATGTAATTATGATCGGCCTTCTAAGGACCAACCTCTCCGGTTTATATAGACACCGGAGAGGGCTAGGGTTTACATGGAGTTAGTTACAAGGAAGGAAATATAATATCCAGATCGCCAAACTTGCCTTCCACGCCAAGGAAAGTCCCATCCGGACACGGGCCGAAGTCTTGAGTCTTGTATCTTCACGCTTCAATTGTCCGGACGTTGTACACAGTCCGGCGGTCCGGATACCCCCTAATCCAGGACTCCCTCAGTGGTACTTTCAAAACAAATCCTACGATCACGCAAGATCTATCTCTAGGTGATGCATAGCAATGAGAGGGGAGAGTGTTGTCTACGTACCCTCTTAGACCGAAAGAGGAAGTGTTGTGACAACGCGGTTGATGTAGTCGTACGTCTTCACGATCCGACCGATCCTAGCACCAAAGATACGACACCTCCGCGATTTGCACATGTTCAGATCGGTGACGTCCCATGAACTCTAGATCCAGCTCAGGTCGAGGGAGAGTTTCGTCAACACGACGGCGTGGTGATGGTGATGATGAAGTTACCGGCGCAGGGCTTCGCCTAAGCACTATGACGATATGACCAAGGTGGAAATCTGTGGAGGGGGGCACCGCACACGGCTAAACAATCAAGTTGTGTGTTCTAGGGTACCCCTGCCCCCGTATATAAAGGAGCAAGGGGGAGGCCAGCCGGCCCTCCTAGGGCACGCCCCCAATAGGTGAATCCTACTAGGATTCCAAGTCCTAGTAAGTTTCCACCTAAAGGGAGAGAGGGGAAGGAAGGGGAGGGAGAGGGGGAAGGAAAGGGGGGCGCCGCCCCCTTCCTTGTCCTATTCGGACTCAAGGGGAAGGGGCACACGGCCTGCCCTAGCCGGCCCCTCTCTCTCTCTCCACTAGGGCCCATCGAGGCCCATTAGTTCCCCGGGGGGTTCCGGTAACCCTCCGGCACTCCGGTTTTATCTGAAACCTTTTCGAAACACTTTTGGTGTCTGAATATAGTCTTCCAATATATTAATCTTTATGTCTTGACCATTTCGAGACACCTCGTCATGTCCATGATCACATCCAGAACTCCGAACAATCTTCGGTACATCATATCACATAAACTCATAATACCAATCGTCATCGAACGTTAAGTGTGCGGACCCTACGGGTTCGAGAACTATGTAGACATGACCGAAACACGTCTCTGTTCAATAACCAATAGCAGAACCTGGATGCTCATATTGGTTCCTACTTATTCTACGAAGATCTTTATCGGTTAAACCGCATAACATATGTTGTTCCCTTTGTCATCGGTATGTTACTTGCCCGAGATTCGATCATCGGTATCTCAATACCTAGTTCAATCTCATTGGCGGCAAGTCTCTTTACTCGTTCTGTAATACTTCATCCCTCAACTAACTCATTATTCACAATGCTTGCAAGGCTTATAGTGATGAGTATTACCGAGAGGGCCCAGAGATACCTCTCCAAAACCCGGAGTGACAAATCCTAATCTCAATCTATGCCAACCCAACAAACACCTTTGGAGACACCTGTAGAGCACCTTTATAATCACCCATTTACATTGTGACGTTTGGTAGCACATAAAGTGTTCCTCCGGTATTCAGGAGTTGTATAATCTCATAGTCTGAGGAACTTGTATAAGTCATGAAGAAAGTTGTAGCAATGAAACTGACACGATCATAATTCTAAGCTAATGGATGGGTCATGTCCATCACATCATTCTCCTAATGATGTGATCCCGTTCATCAAATGACAACACATGTCTATGGTTAGGAAACATAACCATCTTTGATTAACGAGCTAGTCAAGTAGAGGCATACTATATGTTTTGTCTATGTATTCACACATGTACTAAGTTTCCGGTTAATATAATTCTAGCATGAATAATAAACATTTATTATGAATTGAGGAAATAAATAATACATTTATTATTGCCTCTAGGGCATATTTCCTTCAGTCTCCCACTTGCACTAGAGTCAATAATCTAGATTACATAATAATGATTCTAACACCCATGGAGCTTTGGTGTTAATCATGTTTTGCTCGTGGAAGAGGCTTAGTCAACGAGTCTGCAACATTCTGATCTGTGTGTATCTTGCAAATCTCTATGTCCCCTTCCGATACTTGATGATGGATGGAATTGAAGCGTCTCTTGATGTGCTTGGTTCTCTTGTGAAATCTGGATTCCTTTGCCAAGGCAATTGCACCAGCATTGTCACAAAAGATTTTCATTGGACCCGATGCACTAGGTATGACAACTAGATCGGATATGAACTCCTTCATCCAAACTCCTTCATTTGCTGCTTCCGAAGCAGCAATGTACTCCGCTTCACACGTAGATCCCGCCACGACGCTCTGCTTGGAACTGCACCAACTGACAGCTCCTCCATTCAATAAAAATACATATCCGGTCTGTGACTTAGAGTCATTCGGATCAGTGTTAAAGCTTGCATCGACGTAACCATTTACGATGAGCTCTTTTTCACCTCCATAAACGAGAAACATATCCTTAGTCCTTTTCAGGTATTTCAGGATGTTCTTGACCGCTGTCCGGTGCTCCACTCCAGGATTACTTTGCTACCTCCCTGCTATGCTTATGGCACGACATACATCAGGTCTGGTACACAACATTGCATACATGATAGAACCTATGGCTGAAGCATAGGGAATGAATTTCGTTTTCTCTCTATCTTCTGCAGTGGTCGGGCATTGAGTCTGACTCAACTTCACACCTTGTAACACACGCAAGAACCCTTTCTTTGACTGATCCATTTTGAACTTCTTCAAAACTTTATCAATGTATGTGCTTTGTGAAAGTCCAATTAAGCGTCTTGATCTATCTCTATAGATCTTGATGCCCAATATGTAAGCAGCTTCTCCGAGGTATTTCATAGAAAAACTCTTATTCAAGTATCCCTTTATGCTATCTAGAAATTCTATATTATTTCCAATCAACAATATGTCATCTACATATAAGATTAGAAATGCTACAGAGCTCCCACTCACTTTCTTGTAAATACAGGCTTCTCCAAAAGTCTGTATAAAACCATATGATTTGATCACACTATCAAAATGTTTATTCCAACTCCGAGAGGCTTGCACTAGTCCATAAATGGATCGCTAGAGCTTGCACACTTTGTTAGCACCCTTTGGATCGACAAAACCTTCCGGTTGCATCATATACAACTCTTCTTCCAGAAATCCATTTAGGAATGCAGTTTTAACATCCATTTGCCAAATTTCATAATTACAAAATGTAGCAATTGCTAACATGATTCGGACAGACTTAAGCATCGCTACGGGTGAGAAAGTCTCATCGTAGTCAACTCCTTGAACTTGTCGAAAACCTTTCACAACAAGTCAAGCTTTGTAAACAATAACATTACCGTCTGTGTCAGTCTTCTTCTTAAAGATCCATTTATTTTCTATGGCTTGGCGATCATCGGGCAAGTACACCAAAGTCCACAGTTTGTTATCATACATGGATCCCATCTCAGATTTCATGGCTTCAAGCCATTTCGCAGAATCTAGGTGAGGGAGTCCTAGACTAGGGGGTGTCCGGATAGCCGAACTATCATCATCAGCCGGACTCCAAGACTATGAAGATACAAGATTTAAGACTTCGTCCCGTGTCCGAATGGGACTTTCCTTGGCGTGGAAGGCAAGCTTGGCAATACGGATATGTAGATCTCCTACCATTGTAACCGACTCTGTGTAACCCTAGCCCTCTCCGGTGTCTATATAAACCGGAGGGTTTTAATCCGTAGGACAACAATAACAACAGCAATCATACCATAGGCTAGCTTCTAGGGTTTAGCCTCCTTGATCTCATGGTAGATCCACTCTTGTACTACCCATATCATCAATATCAATCAAGCAGGAGTAGGGTTTTACCTCCATCAAGAGGGCCCGAACCTGGGTAAAAACATCGTGTCCCTTGTCTCCTATTACCATCCTCCTAGACGCACAGTTCGGGACCCCCTACCCGAGATCCGCCGGTTTTGACACCGACATTGGTGCTTTCATTGAGAGTCCCTCTGTGTCGTCACCGATAGGCTTGATGGCTCCTTCGATCATCAACAACAACGCAGTCCAGGGTGAGACTTTTCTCCCCGGACAGATCTTTGTATTCGGCGGCTTTGCACTGCGGGCCAATTCACTTGGCCATCTGGAGCAGATTGAAAGCTACGCCCCTGGCCATTAGGTCAGATTTGGAAGCCTGAACTTCACGGCCGACATCCGCGGAGACTTGATCTTCGACGGATTCGAGCTACAGCCAAGCGTGCCGCACTGTCACGATGGGCATGATTTAGCTCTACTGCCGGACAGTGCCCTGGAGGTCGCACACGAGTCCGCTCCGATCCTCAATTCGGAGCCGACTGCGCAGATCGAGGATGTGTGGCTAGACACCGCCTCAGAGGCTGCAACCCCTACGGCGATGGAGCTGAATACTGACTTTGTCCCTTGTGAAGCTCGTGACTCCGAGGTGCCGGACTCCTCGCCGGACTCCGAACCTCCCGCGCCCCCTCCAATCGAATCCGATTGGGCGCCGATCATGGAGTTCACCGCTGCGGACATCTTTCAACACTCACCTTTCGGCGACATCCTGAATTCGCTAAGGTATCTCTCGTTATCAGGAGAGCCCTGGCCGGACTGCGGCCAGGACGGATGGGATGTGGACGACGAAGAAATTCAAAGCCCACCCACCACCCACTCTGTAGCCACTGTCGACGATCTAACCGACATGCTAGACTACGACTCCGAAGACATCGACGGTATGGACGACGATGCCGGAGACGACCAAGAACCAGCGCCTACGGGGCATTGGAAGACCACCTCGTCATATGACATATACATGGTGGACATCCCAAAGGATGGGGATGGCGAGGATGCAGCGGAGGAAGACTCCTCCAAGAAACAGCCCAAGCGCCGGCATCAGCGGCGCCGCTCTAAATCCCGCCACAGCAAGAATGGAGATTCCGGCACCGGAGATAATAACACCCCAGAGAGTGCCGAAGACAACCCCCTCCAGCAAGATTCAGCACAGGAGGACGGAAAAGCCAGCCCTCAAGAGAGAGCGGCAGACGAAGAGGTAGAGGATGATAATTACATGCCTCCCTCCGGAGACGAGGCAAGCCTCAACGATGACGAATTCGTCGTGCCCGAGGATCCCGTCGAACAAGAGCGTTTCAAACGCAGGCTAATGGCCACGGCAAACAGCCTAAAAAAGCAGCAACAGTTTAGAGCTGATCAAGACCTGCTAGCCGATAGATGGACTGAAGTCCTTGCGGCCAAAGAGTATGAACTCGAACGCCCCTCCAAAAGCTACCCCAAACGCAAGTTGCTCCCCCGATTAGAGGAGGAGGCATATAAACCTGCATCACCAGCGCACAATACGGCTGACCGACCACCTCGTGGCCACGACAGAGAGGCCTCTAGGCCCTCCACCAGAACCGTACCCCGGCACCGCTCGAAAAGTACGAAGCCACGGGGGAATGCACCGGACTTGCGAGACATATTGGAGGATAAGGCAAGACAATCAAGATCGATCTACGGATCGCGTGGGCGCCCCACAATGCGCGACAATGATCGTCGCGCCGGATACAGCAACTCCGGCCGGGCCGAACACAGTAGACAAAGCTCGCTTGAGCTACGTCGTGATATAGCCTAATATAGAGGCGCCGCACACCCACTATGCTTCACAGATGAAGTAATGGATCATCAAATCCCCGAAGGGTTTAAACCCGTGAACATTGAATCCTACGATGGCACAACAGACCCCGCGGTTTGGATCGAAGACTATCTCCTTCATATCCACATGGCCCGCGGTGACGATCTTCACACCATCAAATATCTCCCACTCAAGCTTAAAGGACCAGCCCGGCATTGGCTTAACAGCTTGCCAGCAGAATCAATTGGGTGTTGGGAAGACCTGGAAGCCACATTCCTTGACAACTTCCAGGGCACATATGTGCGACCACCAGACGCCGATGACCTAAGCCATATAATTCAGCAGCCAGACGAATCGGCCAAACAGTTCTGGACACGGTTCTTAACAAAGAAAAATCAAATCGTCGACTGTCCGGATGCAGAGGCCCTCGCAGCCTTCAAACATAACATCCGTGACGAGTGGCTTGCCCGGCACCTAGGACAGGAAAAGCCGAAATCCATGGCAACCCTCACATCACTCATGACCCGCTTCTGCGCGGGAGAGGACAGCTGACTAGCCCGCAGTAACAACCTCAGAAAAAATTCTGGCAGTCCGGATAACAAGGACCGCAATGGCAGGTCGCATCGCAACAAAAACAAACGTCGCGTTAACGGCGACAACACTGAGGATACGGCAGTTAACGCCGGATTCAGAGGCTCCAAACCCGGTCAGCGGAAAAAGTCATTCAAAAGAACTACTCCGGGTCCGTCCAATTTGGACCGAATACTCGAACGCTCTTGCCAGATACATGGCACCCCCGAAAAGCCAGCTAATCACACCAACAGGGATTGTTGGGTATTCAAGCAGGCAGGCAAGTTAATTGCCGAAAACAATGACAAGGGGCTGCATAGCGATGACGAGGAAGAGACCCGGCCGCCGAACAATAGAGGACAGAAGGGTTCCCCCCCCCCCCCACAAGTGTGGACGGTAAACATGATATACGCAACCCACATACCAAAGAGGGAGCGGAAGCGTGCACTCAGGGACGTATACGCGATGGAGCCAGTCGCCCCGAAGTTCAACCCATGGTCCTCCTGCCCAATCACTTTTGATCGAAGGGACCACCCCACTAGTATCCGCCACGGCGGATTCGCCGCATTGGTTTTAGACCCAATCGTCGACAGATTTCACCTCACTAGAGTCCTGATGGACGGCGGCAGCAGCCTGAACCTGCTTTATCAGGATACAGTGTGCAAGATGGGCATAGACCCCTCAAGGATTAAACCCACAAAGACGACCTTCAAAGGCGTCATACCAGGTGTAGAGGCCAATTGTACAGGCTCAGTCATACTGGAAGTGGTCTTCGGATCCCCGGATAACTTCCGAAGCGAGGAGTTAATCTTCGATATAGTACCGTTCCGCAGCGGCTATCATGCTCTGCTCGGACGAACCGCGTTTGCAAAGTTCAACGCGGTGCAGCATTACGCATACCTCAAGCTCAAGATGTCAGGCCCTCGAGGAGTCATTATGGTCAAAGGAAACACTGAACGCTCCCTCCGAACGGAGGAACACACAGCGGCTCTCGCGGCAGAAGTACAGAGTAGCCTCTTAAGGCAATTTTTGAGTCCGGCCGTTAAGCGACCGGACACGGCCAAACGTGCCGGGAGTAACCTACAACAAGACCACCTGGCACGTTCCGAGCACGCGTAGCAATGCGGCCCCAACCCCAGCCCTTAAAAAATTGCAAGACTGGTCCTTCGCGTACATCATTACGCTCTAGAGATACCATGGGCATAGGGGGAGGGGCACGACCACCACAGGCCCAGAATGCGGCTTAACCGCACTAGGGGCTCCCAAGTGTATCACTCTTTTTTCCATTTTCTTTTTTCTTACCCACAGGACTCCGTTCACCAAAGGCCCTGTCCGGCAGTAGACCTGCCGGACTCACGATGCAACAACCAGGGGAGGAGAAAGGCTACGACGAATATCCAGGTGGTCTCCATTACGAGTACTAAATCCGTGTTATACACCATTCCGCAGCCTACCCCTGGAGGGGGGACATGTTTAATAGTCCTATCCCTTGCTTACCGCACTATTTGTATCGTTCTGCATTCATGGCCGTATTTCTTGAATAAACAATGCATCGCTTTTTGCTTATAACTGCATTTCTTTCTTACACATATGTTCCTTTATGACATGTTGCATCCGTACACTTTGGTATGGCTAAACATGCCAGGGGCTTAAGTTCCCCACATTATGGCGTGATAAGTCCGAACACTTTCACAAGTGCGGCACCCCGAACTTATAGTATTATATGCATCAGCTCCGAATCATGTCTTGGGTCAATAGTTGGGTTTGCCCGGCTCCCATGTTTTGGTACCTTATGTTCCGTTGTATCGTCTAAGGTAGCACTGGGAGAACCACTGCGATTGTGCCCCGGTTGAGCTGGGCGAGCGCCTCAGTGGAGAAAGCTAAAACTGACCGTCATGATAAGGTGAGAGCTGGTCGCTGTTTGAGAGGTTTTTTTCGAGTCCCTAAAGACTTATGCCGCTTAGAGCGAGGAACCGGCTTTGTCCGGCCCAGGCGTGGATAGTGCCCCGAACTCGGTCTTCCGAACACTAGGGGCTTCGCCGAAATTTAAAATTATAGAATTCTATGGCTAAGTGAGAGTGTTCAAGCATTATAAGTCTGGTTGCCTCGTTCGTTGTGTTGAGCGCCTCCCTAGATGGACCCAAAAATGGGAACAAGAGCGCTCAAGTTCATCCCGAACACCCCAGCACTTGTGGCATGGGGGCTGAAGCCGACGACTTGCCATCTCTTAGATTTGATAAACGGCCGCACAGAAGGTAATATTTTAAATTAACAAGTGTTGCTTAGCGCATATGAACAAAGTCTTCAGCGCACAGGATAACAAAATGCGAGTCTACTCAAATATTACATCTTTGGAGAACTCACCCGCAATCATGCGGGCACCCTTCAGGACACTCTTATAATACATTTCGGGCGTGCGATACTCCTTGCCCGCCGGTGGCGCATCCGTCAGAAGCTTCTCAGCGTCCATCCTGCCCCAGTGCACTTCCGCACGGGCAAGGGCCCGACGGGCACCTTCAATGCAGGCGAAGTGCTTGACGACTTCAACCCAGGGACACGCGTCCACCAGCCGCCGCACCAGGCCGAAGTAGCTCCAAGGCATGGCCTCCTTGGGCCACAGCCGAACTATGAGGCCCCTCATGGCCTGTTCGGCCACCTTGTGGAGCTCGACCAGCTGCTTCAGCTGGTCGCTAAGGGGCACTGGATGTCCGTCCTCAGCATACTGAGACCAGAAGACCTTCTCCGTCAAGCTCCCCTCCTCGGCCCGATAGAATGCGGCAGCATCGGAAACGCTACAGGGCAGATCTATGAACGCTCCTGGAGAGCTCTGAATGCGGGTAAGTAACAGGTAATTCACATTTACATGCTTACTTTGCATGAAAAATGCCTTACCCGCCGCTATCTTCTTTAACGCCTCGACTTCCTGGAGGGCCTTGTGGGCTTCGGCCTTAGCGTCCTTGGCACTCTCAAGAGCCGATGCAAGCTCGGACTCTCGAGTCTTTGAGTCGCGCTCCAAACTCTCATGTTTTTCCATGAGAGCCTGGAGCTCTTGCTGCACCTCCGCCACCCGCGCCTCCTGCTTCTCTCGATTGGCTCACTCCGCGGCCGCATTGTGTTCGGCCGTGGACACCGCCTCCTTCAGGGTCGCCACCTCGTTCATGGCCCCTGGAGTACCCACGTTATCCTTGTTATTTCTCTTGCAACCAAAATCCTTTTCTGTAAGGTACAAATTTAATATGGTGTTACTCACCTTCCTTGTCCTCGAGCTGCTTCCTGGCACGGCCGAGCTCGCTCTCGGACCGATCGAGGTTCTGCTTCAAAGCATTGACCTCCGCAGTCAGTGCGGCAGAGGTCAGCAGTGCAGCCTGCAAACCCATATTGACATATTTTTTAGAACTCCTGCGTATATCTTTTTAGATCCTCAGTCCGGCTTTTCTTTTCGAACACTGAACCGAGCATCAGGGGCTACTGTCTATGCGGTATTATATTACATATCTTAAAATTCTTACCTCAAAGCCTGTTAGAAGGCTGCTGCAGGCTTCGGTCAGCCCGCTCTTGGCGAGCTGAACCTTCTGAATCACCGCACTCATGACAGTGCGGTGTTCTTCTTTGATGGAAGCGCCGTTGAGCGCCTCCAGCAAGTTATCCGGCGCCTCCGGTTGGACAGAGGCCGCTGGTGTCACAGTCTTGCCCTTCTAACGAAGGGGCCGCTCGCCGGACTCCGGAACCACTGCAGGTTCCGGTGCGGAGTCCGGTGCAGAGTCCGGGAGGTCGACTTGCGGCACCTCTGGGGCCTCCTCCTCCTGGTGGGTCCCTTCCCGGGATCCCACCTTGGCATCGTCGGCGTCACGGGGGGTTGAGGCGGTGGGAAGAGAATCCATATCCGACGTACCCAAGGACCCGCTCGACGAAGCGGGAAGATCGTCCTTGGCCGGACTACAGGTTGTATGCGGCATTAGAAAGACACCGCGTGGCAAAAAGAAAAATTATAATTATCTAGGAGTCCGGATACTTACGATCTCGCCAGGGGCTTGGCCCTTGAGGGCCACTCCTCGTCGTCGTCGCGGACGTTGGCAGAGCAGTCCGGGGGAAGGGTCCTTCCCTTCTTGGACCCTTCGGCCTCCCTTGTTGGAGAGGCCTTCCTCTTCTTCTCTCCCCCCGCTGGGGGAGAGGCCTCTTTCTTCTCCTCCTCGTCCTCAGGGGAGGAGTCCGCCTCAAAGTCATCGGACGATGAGTCCGACACCACCTGACACCGGGAACTCCTTTGGGTTCCCATGGCCTTCTTCTTGGCCTTCTTCTCCGGCACCACATAAAGTGCCGGGACCAGCAGCCCTGTCAAATGGGCGTCCGCTGGGTCTTCTGGAAGGGGAGCCGGATAGTTAACCTGTCCGGACATCTTCTGCCAGTCCTGTTAAAGGCATTGGGAGTTTAGATCCCACATAGAGTCAAACTATGAAAAGCAAATATCCCATAAAGGATAACATAGCTTACCTCGCCGGCCGGGTGCTGCGTGCTGAATCCGCGATCTTCGGTTGCGGATGCGGGAGCTTCGACGCCCTTGAACAGCACCCTCCAGGCAGCTTCGTACGTCGTGTCGAAGAGCCTGCTCAAGGTCCGGTGCTGTGCCGGATCGAACTCCCACAAATTGAAGGCCCGTTGCTGGCAGGGGAGAATCCGACGGACGAGCATGACCTGGATCACGTTGACAAGCTTAAGCTTCTTGTTCACCAGGGTCTGGAGACAGGACTGGAGTCCGGTCAGCTCCTCTGAACTACCCCAAAGCAAGCCCTTCTCTTTCCAGGAGGTGAGCTGCCTGGGGATGCCAGATCTGAACTCGGGGACCGCTGCCCATTTAGGGTCATGCGGCTCGGTGATGTAGAACCACCCCGATTGCCACCCTTTGACGGATTCCATGAAGGCACCCTCGAGCCAAGTGACGTTGGGCATTTTTCCCACCATGGCGCCTCCGCACTCCACTTGGCTGCCCTTCACAACCTTCGGCTTGACATTGAAGGTCTTTAGCCACAAGCTGAAGTGGGGCTGGATGCAGAGGAAGGCCTCACACACGACGATAAACGCCGAGATATTGAGGATGAAATTTGGGGCCAGATCATGGAAATCTAGGCCGTAATAGTACATGAGCCCCCGGACGAAGGGGTGGAGTGGGAAGCCCAGTCCGCGGAGGAAGTGGGGAAGGAATACGACCCTCTCATGGGGCCTGGGGGTGGGGATGAGCTGCCCCTCATCGGGCAGCCGGTGTGCGATGTCGCTGGACAGGTATCCGGCGCTGCGCAGCTTCTCGATGTGCCCCTCCATAACGGAGGAGGCCATACACTTGCCTCCCGCTCCGGACATGGCTGGAAGGGGTCGAGGTGAGATGTGCGGACTTGGGCGCTGGAGCTCGGGTGCGCGGAGATGGATAAGCAAAGGAGGAAGAAGGTGTAGGTAAAGGAGGTGGATCCTTATCCCCTTATATATGTGCGGATGAAACTATGTGTCCCTACTAGCCTGGTAAAACTCGCTTATCTCCCAAGCGCCACAATCAATGGCGCGGTTGGGTTACCCACGTCCGTATTGATGGGATTCCCGAAATAAGGGGAACACGACCTCTGCTTCGACAAGAAGTGCCAAGGAAACCGCTTCGCTAAACGCGCTGAGGTGGTATAATAAAAACGATTCAAGTAAAGGCTTGGTAGTGGTGTGACGTCATGCCACAAAATACGTCAGCAGATTGATCTTGTGTAAATATTATTCTCTCTACGGTGGTATGTGGAATTTATTTTACAGAGCCGGACACTATCCTGGTGTTCACAATCTTCTATGAATTATTCGGAGGAGGAACCCGCCTTGCAATGCCGAAGACAATATGCGCGCCGGACTCGTCGTCATTGGAGCCTGGTTCAGGGGCTACTGAGGGAGTCCTGGACTAGGGGGTGTCCGGATAGCTGGATTATCATCATCGGCTGGACTCCAAGACTACGAAGATACAAGATTGAAGACTTCGTCCCGTGTCCGGATGGGACTTTCCTTGGCGTGGAAGGCAAGCTTGGCAATACGGATATGTAGATCTCCTACCATTGTAACCGACTCTGTGTAACCCTAGCCCTCTCCGGTGTCTATATAAACCGGAGGGTTTTAGTCCGTAGGACAACAATAACACCAACAATCATACCATAGGCTAGCTTCTAGGGTTTAGCCTCCTTGATCCCGTGGTAGATCCACTCTTGTACTACCCATATCATCAATATCAATCAAGCAGGAGTAGGGTTTTACCTCCATCGAGAGGGCCCGAACCTGGGTAAAAACATCGTGTCCCTTGTCTCCTATTACCATCCGCCTAGACGCACAGTTCAGGACCCCCTACCCAAGATCCGCCAGTTTTGACACCGACACTAGGCTCATCATTGCTTCCTCATAGTTCGTAGGTTCATGGTCTAGTAACATGACATCCAGAACAGGACTATTGTACCACTCTGGTGTGGATCTTACTCTGGAAGACCTACGAGGTTCGGTAGTAACTTGATCTGAAGCTTCATGATCATCATCATTAGCTTCCTCACTAATTGGTGTAGGAATCACGGGAACTGATTTCTGTGATGAACTACTTTCCAATAAGGGAGAAGGTACAACTACCTTATCCAGTTCTACTTTCCTCCCACTCATTCTTTCGAGAGAAACTCCTTCTCTAGAAAGGATCCATTCTTAGCAACAAAGATTTTGCCTTCAAATCTGTGATAGAATGTGTACCCAACAGTTTCCTTTGGGTATCCTATGAAGACGCATTTCTCCGATTCGGGTTCGAGCTTATCAGGTTGAAGCTTTTTCACATAAGCATCGCAGCCCCAAACTTTAAGAAATGAAAACTTTGTTCTTGCCAAACCATAGTTCATAAGGCATCGTCTCAACGGATTTTGATGGTGCCCTATTTAAAGTGAGTGCAGCCGTCTCTACAGCATAACCCCAAAACGATAGCGGTAAATCAGTAAGAGACATCATAGATCAGACCATATCTAATAAAGTATGGTTACGACGTTCGGACACACCATTTCACTGTGGTGTTCCAGGTGGCGTTAATTGTGAAACTATCCCATGTTTCAAATGAAGACCAAACTCGTAACTCAAATATTCTCCTCCACGATTAGATCATAGAAACATTATTTTCTTGTTACGATGATTTTCCACTTCACTCTTAAATTCTTTGAACTTCTCAAATGTTTCAGACTTATGCTTCAGTAAGTAGATATAACCATATCTGCTTAAATCATGTGTGAAGGTAAAAAATAATGATACCCACCACGATCCTCAATACTCATTGGACCGCATGCATTGGTATGTATTATTTCCAACAAGTCGGTAGCTCGTTCCATTGTTCCGGAGAATGGAGTTTTAGTCATCTTGCCCATAAGGCATGGTTCGCAAGCACCAAGTGATTCATAATCAAGTGATTCCAAAAGTCCATCAGCATGGAGTTTCTTCATGCGCTTTACACCGATATGACCTAAACGGCAGTGCCACAAATAAGTTGCACTATCATTATTAAACTTAAATCTTTTGGCTTCAACACTATGAATATGTGTATCACTACTATTGAGATTCAATAAAAAGAGACCACTCAGCAGGGGTGTATGACCATAAAAGATATTACTCATATAAATAGAACAACCATTATTCTCTTATTTAAATGAATAATCGTCTCGCATTAAACAAGATCTAGATATAATGTTCATGCTCAATGCTGACACCAAATAACAATTATTCAGGTCTAAAACTAATCCCAATGGTAGATGTATAGGTAGCGTGCCGACCGCGATTACATCGACTTTGGAACCATTTCCCACGCACATCGTCACTTCGTCCTTAGCCAATCTTCGCTTAATCCGTAGCCCCTGTTTCGAGTTGCAAATATGAGTAACAGAACCAGTATCAAATACCCAGGCGCTACTACAAGCATTAGTTAAGTACACATCAATAATATGTATATCAAATATACCTTTCACTTTGCCATCCTTCTTATTGGCCAAATACTTGGGGCAGTTCCGTTTCCAGTGACCAGACCCTTTGCACTAGGAGCACTCAGTTTCAGGCTTAGGTCCAGACTTGGGTTTCTTCTCTTGTGCAGCAGCCTTTTTGCTGTTCTTCTTGAAGTTCCCCTTCTTCCCTTTGCCCTTTTTCTTGAAACTAGTGGCCTTATTGACCATCAACACTTGATGCTCCTTTCTTATTTCTACCTCCACGGCCTTTAGCATCGCGTAGGGCTCGAGAATAGTCTTATTCATCCCTTGCATATTATATTTCATCACGAAGCCTTTATAGCTTGGTGGTAGTGATTGAAGAACACTGTCAATGACACAATCAACTGGAAGATCAACTCCTAGTTGAGTCAAGTGATTATGGTACCCAGACATTCTGAGTATGTGTTCACTGACAGAAATATTCTCCTCCATTTTGCAGCTTTAGAACTTGTTGGAGACTTCATATCTCTCAACTTAGGCATTTGCTTGAAATATTAACTTCAACTCATGGAACATCTCATATGCTCCATGACGTTCAAAACGTCTTTGAAGTCCCGATTCTAAGCCGTAAAGCATGGTACACTGAACTATCAAGTAGTCATCAGCTTTGCTCTGCCAGACGTTCTTAACATCAACAGTAGCATCTGCAGCAGGCCTGGCACCCAACAGTGCTTCCAGGACGTAATTCTTCTGTGCAGCAACGAGGACAATCCTCAAGTTATGGACCCAGTACGTGTATTTGCTGCCATCATCTTTCAACTTAGCTTTCTCTAGGAACGCATTAAAATTCAAAGGAACGGTAACACGGGCCATTGATCTACAACAACATAGACATGCAAAATACTATCAGGTACTAAGTTCATGATAAATTAAAGTTCAATTAATCATATTACTTAAGAACTCCCACTTAGATAGACATCCCTCTAATCATCTAAGTGATCACGTGATCCAAATCCACTAAACCATGTCCGATCATGACGTGAGATGGAGTAGTTTTCAATGGTGAACATCACTATGTTGACCATATCTACACTATGATTCACGCTCGACCTTTCGGTCTTAGTGTTCCGAGGACATATCTGCATATGCTAGGCTCGTCAAGTTTAACCCGAGTATTCAGCGTGTGCAAAACTGGCTTGCACCCGTTGTTTGTGACAATAGAGCTTATCACACCCGATCATCACATGGTGTCTCGGCACGATGAACTGTAGCAATGGTGAATACTCAGGGAGAACACTTATACCTCGAAATTTAGTAGGGGGTCATCTTATAATGCTACCGATGTTCTAAGCAAGATAAGATGCATAAAGGATAAACATCACATGCAATCAAAATATGTGACATGATATGGTCATCATCATCTTGTGCTCATGATCTCCATCACTGAAGCATAGTCATGATCTCCAACGTCACCGGTGCAACACCTTGATCTCCATCGTAGCATCGTTGTCGTCTCACCAACTATTGTTACTATGACTATCACTACCGCTTAGTGATAAAGTAAAACAATTACATGGCGATTGCATTGCATATAATAAAGCGACAACCATATGGATCCTGCCAGTTGCTGATAACTTTGTTACAAAACATGATCATCCCATACAACAAATTATATCACATCATGCCTTGACCATATCACATCACAACATTCCCTGCAAAAACAAGTTAGACGTCCTCTACTTTGTTGTTGCAAGTTTTACATGGCTGCTACGGGCATCTAGCAAGAACCGTTCTTACCTACGCAACAAAACCACAAAGATTTTTTGTCAAGTGTGTTGTTTTAACCTTCAACAAGGACCGGGCATAGCCACACTCGATTAAACTAAAGTTGGAGAAACAGACACTCACCAGCCACCTATGTGCGAAGCACGTCGATATAACCACTCTTGCGTAAGCGTACGTGTAATGTCGGTCTGAGCCGCTTCAGCCAACAATACCGCCGAATCAAAGTATGACATGCTGGTAAGCAGTATGACTATTATCACCCACAAACCCTTTGTGTTCTACTCGTGCATATAACATTTACGCATAGACCTGGCTCGGATGCCACTGTTGGGGAACGTGGTAATTTCAAAAAAAATCCAACGATCACGTAAGATCTATCTCTAGGTGATGCATAGCAACGAGAGGGGAGAGTGTTGTCTACGTACCCTCATAGACCAAAAGCGGAATCATTGTGACAACGCGGTTGATGTAGTCGTACGTATTCACGATCCGACCGATCCTAGCACCGAAGATACAACACCTCCGCGCTCTGCACACGTTCAGCTCGGTGACATCCCACGAACTCTAGATCCAGCTGAGGTTGAGGGAGAGTTTCGTCAGCACGACGGCGTGGTGATGGTGATGATGAAGTTACCAACGCAGGGATTGGCGTAAGCACTACGACGATATGACCGAGGTGGAAATCTGTGGAGGGGGGCACCGCACACCGCTAAACAATCAACTTGTGTGTTATAGGGTGCCCCCTGCCCTGTATATAAAGGTGCAAGGGGGAGGCCGGACGGCCCTCCTAGGGCACGCCCCCAATAGGGGAATCCTACTAGGACTCCAAGTCCTAGTAGGTTTCCACCTAAAGGGAGAGAGGGGAAGGAAGGAGAGGGAGAGGGGGAAGGAAAGGGGGCGCCACCCCCCCTTCCTTGTCCTTTTTGGACTCAAGGGGAGGGGGCGCACGGCCTGCCCTGGCCGGCCCCTTTGCCTCTCCACTAGGGCCCATTGAGGCCCATTAGTTTCCCGGAGGGTTCCGGTAACCCTCCGGCACTCCAGCTTTATCTGAAACCTTTCCGGAACACTTTTGGTGTCCGAATATAGTCGTCCAATATATCAATCTTTATGTATCGACCATTTCGAGACTCCTCGTCATGTCCGTGATCACATACGGGACTCCGAACAATCTTCGGTACATCATATCACATAAACTCATATTACTAATCATGATCGAACGTTAAGCGTGCGAACCCTGTGGGTTTGAGAACTATGTAGACATGACCGAGACACGTCTCCGGTCAATAACCTATAGCAGAACCTAGATGCTCATATTGGTTCCTACATATTCTACGAAGCTTATCGGTGTCAAAACCGGCGGATCTCGGGTAGGGGGTCCCGAACTGTGCGTCTAGGCGGATGGTAACAGGAGACAAGGGACACGATGTTTTTACCCAGGTTCGGGCCCTCTCGATGGAGGTAAAACCCTACTCCTGCTTGATTGATATTGATGATATGGGTAGTACAAGAGTGGATCTACCACGAGATCAAGGAGGCTAAACCCTAGAAGCTAGCCTATGGTATGATTGTTGTAATGGTTGTTCGTCCTACGGACTAAAGCCCTCCGGTTTATATAGACACCGGAGAGGGCTAGGGTTACACAGAGTCGGTTACAATGGTAGATGATCTACATATCTGTATTGCCAAGCTTGCCTTCCACGCCAAGGAAAGTCCCATCCGGACATGGGACGAAGTCTTCAATCTTGTATCTTCATAATCTTGGAGTCCGGCCGATGATGATAGTCCGGCTATCCGACACCCCCTAGTCCAGGACTCCCTTCGTAGCCCCTGAACCAGGCTTCAATGACGATGAGTCCGGCGCGCATATTGTTCGGCATTGCAAGGCGGGTTCCTCCTCTGAATAATTCATAGAAGATTGTGGACACCAGGATAGCGTCCGGCTCTGCAAAATAAATTCCACATTCCACCGTAGAGAGAATAATATGTACACAAGTTCAATCTGCTGACGTATTTCATGGCATGACGTCATCCCACTACCAAGCCTTTACGCTTTTTATTATACCACCTCAGCGCGTTTAGCGAAGCGGTTTCCTTGGCACGTCTTGTCGAAGCAGAGATCGTGTTCCCCTTATCCTGGGATTCTCATCAATACGTACGTGGGTAACCCAATCGTGCCCGTTGCCACGCCCCCTCTATCGAAGGCGAGTCCCGAACGGTCACGGGGACGGCTCTTGATATTCTTCCCCTTTATAATGGGACCAAGGCTTGTTTCTTTTCTTCAACCTGCAATCGAATCTTCTCCCTGCCCCGAGTTCCAACACCCAGAGCCCCAGATTCGAGCGCTTCGGACCTTCAACAATGTCCGGCTCCGACCTACAGGGCCGGTGGACGCCCTCCTCCGTCACGGAAGAAGACGTGCTAAAGCTGCGAGAGGCTAAGTACCTGTCTTACGAGATTTCGCATAGGTTGCCCGCCAAAGGGCAAGTCATTCCTACCCCCGAGCCCGGCGAGTATGTCATGTTTGTATCCCACCTCCGTCGGGGTTTAGGCTTCCCGATGGATCCTTTTGTGAGAGGGCTCATGTTTTATTATGGGCTGGAATTCCACGACTTGGCTCCGGAGTCCATCCTCCATATTTCTTCATTTATTGTCGTCTATGAAGCCTTCCTCTGCATTACCCCTCACTTCAGCTTGTGACTTAAGACCTTCGACGTGGAGCCGAAGATGATCGAGGGGCGTCAAGCAGAGTTCGGCGGGGCGGCTGTAAGCCGAAGGGCCGACGCTCCATGGCCCGAGGGCTCTTTCCAGGAGGAGCTCGGCTTGTGGCAGCAGGAGTGGTTCTTCATAACCGCTCCCAGGGGCAGCAGGCAGAAGCCGCTGCCCATCTTCCGCCCGGGCCCTCCACAGCGGCTGATGTCATGGGTCAGCCAAGGACTCAATTGGGGGCCGTCAAAGGACGTGCCCCTATTGCAGGGCCGGATTCGAGACCTCCAAGCGAGGGAGATCGATCTGGTCATGGTGATGCAGGTCATGCTGATTAGGCGTCTCCTGCCCTGCAAACGCCGTCCTCTCCGGCTATGGGAGTTTAATCCGGAGGGACCACGAATTCTCCAACACTTCATGGGTGCAACACCCATGGAGATGTACAAACTGTTCTTCGGATCACGAGAGGCGTGTCCGGAATTGACCGAGGACGCAGGCCTAAGCTGCAATCGCCCGGATACACAAGTAAGTAGCTCCATGTCCGGACATACCGTTTGTTTGCCTTTCTATGATTCGCTTTTTGACCAACTGCCCTCTAAACAGGAGTGGATAGCGCAAGCAAAACTGATACGGTGTCCGGCCCCCCTCCTAGAGACCGCGCCGGATCCCGTGCTGGTCAGGATGCTGGAGGTTGCGCCTTCGTAGGAAGGCGAAGGGGAGAACAGAGGAACTACCGCCTCAACCAAGGAGGCTTTTGAGGAAGGGGGATCGTGAATCCCTCCTTCCAGGAGGAGAAGAGGACCGCCTCCGAAAACCCGGAGGCCAAAGCCCCGAAGCGGGGGAAGAAATCTTCGCCAGAGGGTCCTGCGTCCGGAGAGGCTCCGGCTGCACAGTCTCCCCCAAAGAATCAGCCCTCCAGCGAGCCGTAAGTAGAAAAAAGGGAGTTTTGTAATAAGGGACATCCCTATTTGTGCTTCTGAGGATAACTTTAGGTTTTTACCTTGTAGTTCGGATCTCCGTCCTTCTCAGATGAGCTCGTCTTCGGGGGAACTCCGTCCGGAGATGATGGAGAGCGAGACGCCTCCATCTGCCGCACCATCGGATAGGGAGGACGAGCCTGAAGTGTCATCACGGAGGGTATCCCCGAGTCCGGCAGGGCCGAATAGTTTGGCACCAACTGGTGTGCGGCCGGGGGAGCTGAAGGATCTGCTTGAGAGGGCGTCTATCTCAGAAGGTCACCATACAATGATGAGTACGGTGATTGAAAGAATCTCATCCGCTGAAGGCGGATTGCGTGATGCCGTCAGGAGTTTGCTGGCGGGGTTTGAGGTACATAAAAATGACATACCCTTTGACAGTTTTACACATAAAGTGCGCCCTGTATAGATAGTAGCCCCTGAGACTCGGTGGGGTGTCGAGAACGACAGCGTGCCGAGGATCAAAATCCCAGGTATTTATTTTCGCCTTTCCTAAGCAGGTGGCGGATAGTTCGGTGGCTAGCCGGACTGATGGAGTTGCCGAACTAAAGCGGCAACTTGATGTTGCGGATGCGGACATCGCGCTGGTCAATAAACGACTTGACGAGTCACAAGGTAGGTTTTTTCTCCGTGGTCACCTAGTAAGGGAGCCGAAGCCCACCCCTTACAATATGTGTGCTTGACGCAGATGGTGCCGCTGTTGTGGAGAGCCTTAGGGCCGAACTTGGTCAAGCCAAGGAGTAGGCCAGAAGGAGTGATGCGGCTGCCTTAAGGGCGGCCGAAGAGCTAGAAGCCGAAAGGGCTGCTCACCGCCGTAGCAGGGAGGAGATGGCCGAAATGGCCGTGAAGTTGAAAGATGCTACCGACTGCTATGTGGTTCTTGAAAAAGAACGCCAGGCAGAGCGAGAAGACCTGAAGAAGGCCACTGCCAAAGCCAAGGATGCCCATTCTGCAATGCGGGCTATAAAGGAGGAGCTGCGCCAGGCCGGAGATATTGTGGCTGGCCGGCCGTTTCTGCTGCGCCGGAGGTTTACAGATCCAAAGTATGCTCAGCTTGGACGGCTGTGGGGTCCGGAGGATCCTTATATGGATTTAGCGGCGAGTGCGGCAGATGCCATTGTGCACTTCCAAAGTCAGAAGGATTATGAGACGGAAGAGCTATTTTGGTCTCAATTCCATAGTCCGGAACATTCACTTTTGCTGACCGATCGGTTGGCCGAGTGGGCTGAGCTGAATAGGCTGTCCGGGCTTGCCATGACAGATATCGTGGCTCATGTCTGGCCGGATAGGCCCAAGCTAAAGAGTTATTTTGGCTTATTGCAGCAATTTCTTGGGGTGGTGCCGCATATCAAGGCGATGAAGCAGTCGGCCTGCATAGAGGGTGCGTGGATGGCCCTCGCCCGTGTGAAGACATACTGGACGGAGATGGATGCCACCGCTGTTGCGACCCAGGGTTCGGACGAGAGCCGGTTACCCGCCGAGCACTACTTTGGGGAAGTGCTGCGTGGTGCTCGTGTAATAGAGTCGCAGTGCTCAAAAAATGTCGTGTTCAAATGAACTTTATGAGTTGTAAAACAATGTTTGTAATATAAGCGCTTTTTGTACTTGTGCGTGCAAGTATTGATATATCTCCTGTGCGGCCGTTTAATGTATACTTGTGTATAACCTGAAAGATGGCAGTCTTCGGCTTCAGCCCCCACGCACATAGTGCGAGGGTGTTTGCAAAATAATGCATTTTCACACTTAATCCAACATCTTGGTCCTGTAAAGGAGGTGGTAGCGTAGCAAACGAGGCAACCGGGCTATAATGCTTTATCACTTCCACTTAGCCATAGGAGTTCGAAGGTAGGGCAACGACATAGCCCCTAGGGGCACCGCGCTCTCCGAATTCAGGGCGCGTATGTGCCTGACCGGGAAACGGTCCTTCGTCAAAGCGGCAGAATTCTAAACATTCCGGTAGTCGATCGAGTGGTTGACCAGTCTCTCGCTATATCATGACAGTCAGTTTTCGGCTTTCTCTACTGAGGTGCTTGCCCAGCTGAACCGGGGCACAATCGCAGTAGTTCTCCTGGTGCCGCGTTAGCTGATGATACGGAACGTAAGGCAGCAAAACACAGGAGCCGGGCAAACCCAACATTTGACCAAAGACATGACTCGGAGCTGATGCATATAAGGCCTAACTCGAGACGCCGAACACTCCCTAAGGTGTTCGGTCTTTATAATAACGGGCAGAACAATGCCCTAAGCCCCTAGTGTTCAGGTACAGGCGAGAATTTCTGGCGCGGCCGATGCCAAAATGCCAGCCTCCTCGTTGGTTATGGTGAAAAACCATGGGATGTGATCAACAAAAGATAGTAAGAAAGGTTTACGCAGGGACTTAATCTGAAAAGAATCCTTGCAACGGGTCCCTGCTGCACGTCTGCGCCTGTGTCTCTGTTGTGCCGTATCCTGGACGGGTGTACACATTGTTCATCTGTAAAAAGAGAGGAACTTAGCTTGAAAGGAAATCGTGCAAAAAATGTATTAAAAATTGAAATATGAATGAATGAATAAAGCTGAGCATTAGCTCATACGTGCAGCCCCTTGTAAAGGGGTGTGCGGCTAGGGAGCCCCTAGCTTATTTTATGCCGGACTCGTCTAGCCGTGTCCGGGGTCTTGAACGACCTTTTAGTGAGATGATGCCACGTGGACCGGGCATTTTAAGTGTAAGAGACGCGTAGTGTGGTATTGCATTAAAGCGGACAAAAGCTTCACGTCCCAATAGTGCTTGATGGCTACTTTTGAATGGGGCGACATGAAAGATTAGCTTTTCGCGTCGTAAGTTGTCGGGTGACCTGAACACAACTTCTAGTAGTAAGGAGCCCGTGCACTTGGCGTAAGGGCCTGGTGTCACTCCATTGAAGGAAGTGCGGCTATGTCGAATTTTAGTAAGGTCTATCCCCAACTTGTGGATTGTGTCCGGATATAGCAGGTTTAAATCACTGCCGCCGTCCATCAGGACTTGTGTAAATTGTAGTCCGTCGATTATAGGATCCAATATCAGAGCAGTCCATCCTGCGTTTCGAATACTTATGGAATAGTCCAGGTGGTCGAAAGTAATTGGTTTTGACATCCAACCTCGAGGTTCCGCTGGGGTGGACCATGCGATACCTACTTTGGTGGGTGCCGCACTGTTGCTCCGTATTATCACATGAAGTGAGTTTACTGTTTTGACTTCTTGTGGGAAAGTCTTTTGTTTTTCGGCGCTCTGCTGGTGAGGTTCGTCGTTATCCTTGCTTGACGCGTCGAGCCCCTTGTGTTCGGCGTTGAGTCGGCCGGACTGTTTGAAGACCCAACAATCTCGGTGGGTGTGGTTTGCAGGCCTTCCGGAGGTGCTGTGGATTTGACATATCCGATCCAAAATTTTGTTTAAGTTGGATAGCTCGTCACTGTTGTCCTTAAGAGGCAGTGTTTTGATGTTCGGCCGCGAGCTTTTGGATCCGGCGTTGACCGCCGTGTTCTTTGGGCTTTTTTCTTTGTTTCGGCGCTAGTCCTTTCTGCGCCGTGATTTTCCGTTTCCATCTCTGATCTCGGATGTACTCGGGTCGCTGGTGCTGCATCTTGCTAGCCAACTGTCTTCCCCTGCACAAAAGCGGGTCATGAGGCTTGTTAGCGCGGCCATTGTTCCCGGCTTCTCTTGGCCGAGGTGTCTGGCGAGCCATTCGTCTCGGACATTGTGTTTAAAAGCTGCTAAGGCTTTGGCGTCCGGACAGTCGACTATTTGGTTCTTTTTGGTAAGGAACCTGTTCCAGAATTTGTGCGCTGACTCTCCGGGCTGTTGAGTTATATGACTTAGATCATCTGCATCCGGGGGGCGGACATAAGTCCCTTCAAAATTTGCTCTAAACGCGTCCTCGAGCTCTTCCCAACTTCCAACAGTATTTTCTGGGAGGCTTTTGAGCCAATGCCGAGCTGGCCCTTTGAGCTTGAGGGGTAGATATTTTATGGCATGGAGATCATCTCCTCTAGCCATGTGTATGTGCAGTATGTAATCCTCGATCCAGACTCCAGGGTCTGTTGTTCCGTCGTATGCCTCTATGTTTACGGGTTTGAATCCCGCTGGAAATTTATGATCCAGCACCTCATCGGTGAAACATAGTGGGTGTGCGGCGCCCCTGTATTTAGGCGTGCCGTTATTTTCGAGCATGCGGCGTGTTGTGTTGCTTCCTAGGGCCCTCTTTTTTGGCCCATAAATGGACATGACCGGGCCATCTGTTTTATGAGGGTCATGTGTCGTCTTGTGTGCGGTGCCGCTTGTCGCTTTTGGCCTGTCATCTGGTCGTCTATCCGGCCAGGCGGCCTATTCGCTTTTTGACTGTGGGGCTCTATGGCTTCCTCGTCGAATTCTGGCAGCAGCTTGCGCTTCGGGTAGCTCTTTGTTTGGTGGCCATTGCCATATCTGTCTGCGGTCTTGAGTACTTTGCTCAACCTCTTCTTGAGTACGTCTTCCGCTGTTTTGAGCTTCCGTTTTTCCTTCTTCAAGCTTCTTGCGGTGGCGACAAGCCTTTTTTGGAGGTTCTTGCGCTCCGGTGGTGTGTCTGGTGTGAGATCGTCCGGACTGTTATTTTCGCCGAGGATAAGCTAATCGTCCGGTTCATCCTGTTCTGATGGCTGCTTGGTTGCGTGCTTGTCGCCTATTGGTTTGCCCTGCTCTATGGCTGGGTTATTATGGGTACTGTTGTCATCGAGGCGGGACTTGGGGCAGCGCTTGCGTCGCCGTTTTGGTTGTTTTTCGGATGAATTATCCTTCACCGTGTCCCGTTGTTCCTCGTTATCGCTCCCCTTCGGAGTGTCCACCATGCATACATCGTGAGTTGAGGTGGCCTTCCAATGCCCCGTAGGCGCTGGTTCTTGATCGTCTCCGGCGTCGTCGTCCATACCGTCGATGTCTTCGGAGTCGTAGTCTAGCATGTCGGTTAGATCGTCGATAGTGGCTACAAAGTGGGTGGTGGGTGGGCCTTGAATTTCTTCGTCGTCCGCATCCCAACCATCCTGACCGCAGTCTGGCCAGGGTTCTCCTGATAACGAGAGATGCTTTAGCGAATTTAGGATGTCGCCAAAGGGTGAGTGCTGAAAGATGTCCGCGGCGGTGAACTCCATGATCGGCGCCCAGTCGGATTCGATTGGGAGGGGCGCAGGAGGTTCGGAGTCCGGCGAGGAGTCCAGCGCCTCGGAGTCATGAGCTTTATAAGGGACAAGGTCAGTATTCGGCTCTATCGCCGTAGAAGTCGCAGCCCCCAAGGCGGTGTCCAGCCACCTGTCCTCGATCTACGCGGTCTGCTCCGAACTATGGGCCAGAGCGGACTCGTGTGCGGCCTCCAGGGCACTATCCAGTGGCAGAGCTAAATCATGCCCATCGCGACAGCGCGGCACGCTCGGCTGTGGGTCGAACCCGTCGAAGATCAAGTCTCCGCGGGTGTCGGCCGTGAAGTTTAGGCTTCCAAACCTGACCTGATGGCCAGGGGCGTAGCTTTCGATCTGCTCCAGATGGCCAAGTGAATTGGCCCGCAGTGCGAAGCCGCCGAACACGAAGATCCGTCCGGGGAGAAAATTCTCACCCTGGACTGCGTTGTTGTTGATTGGAGAAGCCATCAAGCCTATCGGTGACGACACAGAGGAACTCTCAATGAAAGCACCAATGTCGGTGTCAAAACCGGTGGATCTCGGGTAGGGGGTCCCGAACTGTGCATCTAGGCGGATGGTAACAGGAGACAAGGGACACGATGTTTTTACCCAGGTTCGGGCCCTCTCGACGGAGGTAAAACCCTACTCCTGCTTGATTGATATTGATGATATGGGTAGTACAAGAGTGGATCTACCACGAGATCAAGGAGGCTAAACCCTAGAAGCTAGCCTATGGTATGATTGTTGTAATGGTTGTTCATCCTATGGACTAAAGCCCTCCGGTTTATATAGACACCGGAGAGGGATAGGGTTACACAGAGTCGGTTACAATGGTAGGAGATCTACATATCCGTATTGCCAAGCTTGCCTTCCACGCCAAGGAAAGTCCCATCCGGACACGGGACGAAGTCTTCAATCTTGTATCTTCATAGTCTCGGAGTCCGGCCGATGATGATAGTCCGGCTATCCGGACACCCCCTAGTCCAGGACTCCCTCAAAGATCTTGATCGGTCAAAACGCATAACAACATACGTTGTTCCCTTTGTCATCGGTATGTTACTTGCCCGAGATTCGATCGTCGGTATCTCAAAACCTAGTTCAATCTCGTTGCCGGGAAATCTCTTTACTCGTTCTGTAATACTTCATCCTGTAACTAACTCATTAGTCACAATGCTTGCAAGGCTTATAGTGATGAGTATTACCGAGAGGGCCCAGAGATACCTCTCCGAAACACGGAGTGACAAATCCTAATCTCGATTTATGCCAACCCAACAAACACCTTTGGAGACACCTGTAGAGCACCTTTATAATTAACCATTTACATTGTGCGTTTGGTAGCACACAAAGTGTTGCTCCGGTATTCGGGAGTTGTATAATCTCATAGTCTGAGGAACTTGTGTAAGTCATGAAGAAAGCAGTTGCAATGAAACTGACACAATCATAATGCTAAGTTAACGGATGGGTCATGTCCATCACATCATTCTTCTAATGATGTGATCCCGTTCATCAAATGAAAACACATGTCTATGGTTAGGAAATATAACCATCTTTGATTTACGAGCTAGTCAAGTAGAGGCATACTAGGGATTATATGTTTTGTCTATGTATTCACACATGTATTAAGTTTCCGGTTAATACAATTCTAGCATGAATAATAAACATTTATCATGAATTAAGGAAATAAATAATAACTTTATTATTGCCTCTAGGGCACATTTCCTTCAATACGGGCTATTCAGTATAGAGAACAAAACTAGAATTTCTACCCGGAGACCGAATACTGGCAATATTGACAAAAGAGACACCAAACTCAAAATTTGAAAATTAGATTAGCCAACAGTTAGTCAATTTGGGTTGGTTTGGGTTTGAGGTTCGGACCGAACGATCCCACCCATATCGATAACAGCCATATGTCTGAGGCGGACTTAGAGCAAAATTTAAGGGGGGCATGACTTGAAGTGGAACAAATTAGTAGAGAAGAAAGGTTGATCTCTAGTTTAAACAATAGTTAGCCTAAAATCTAGCACCTCTTCAATGAATACAAAAATTAGGGGGAGGGGAGGGTTGAAAGGCATGGCCTTGGTGGTCTACACTAAGCTTCACCACTAACCATACACATATCCAACGAGACCCTTCAAGCTCGCATACAGTTATTGGGAATTGGGATCGAAAAAATAAACCCAATGAAAAGGAATTGGGATCGAAAAAAGAAGAAAAAATGTTATGAAGAATAATACATGTTATTGTCAAAAAAGAATGAGACATGTTTATGTCCTAAAAGGAAAGTTGAGTGCTCTAAATAACACATTTTAAAGAATTTTTATATAGAGTGCAAAACTGATTGGTTTTGGATTCAAATTTACAAACATATAGAAAACTCGAACATTTTGTCAAATATTTTGTTATCAAGAGACTGGTTTCTTTTGTTTGTGCCTAGGAGCATGTTGTCTTTGGTGCATGGTGCACCCTCGACTTGCTGCTTTGGGTGCGCACTATTACTGGAAAAGGCTTTCACCCCGTTTTTATATATAAAGCTACGATTGACATACATACCGCAAACCACTAGACACCACACACACACTCAAGGCAGATACAAGGGGGCTGACGAACATTAACACTACTCCGAATGCCCCAAAGCAAACAACTAGTAGACATATAGAGCATAGCTAAGGATCTAAGGAGCTCTCCACTGTGAACAAGTCACCGTGAGGAGACAAAGCCGAGACTCGACGAACCAGGGACTCCAAAGCGGTGCTTCCAGGAAAAAATGACACCGTAGAGCCGCTACCGCCCGATCCATGGAATCAAGTTTTTCATTTGGAGTAACACGAAGGACACGGGGCCAGCATGATGGAGTCTTCAAGAAGGGAATGACGCATGGACGCCATCACAATCGGTTTGGCCATAGCCAGACGAGATTTTCACCTCGGCCACCACCCTCCACCTCCGCCTGGCGTACGGCCCTACACCATAGCGTTGGTCGCACCATCAGCATAGATTGTCAAGAGCCCACCCCCATGCCACCTATGCGGCTGTGGCAGCAATCTCGTTAGCACCCGAGCCACGAGCTCCACCCACGATCCCACAACTTCCACCACCAAGGCCGTTGCCCTACTTCCAGACACTCCGGAGACCATCAAAGGAACGGACTTTGACTCGACTGGAAGGTCCCTAGCACCAATGGCACCGCCAGTTACTGCCCCACCCCCAACAACTGTCTATGGCCAGGAGGTACTAGGCCTGAAAAAGGGAAAGGGGAGCGGATCTCGTCTAGACCGGCGCATCCTGATATGTCTCCAACGTATCTATAATTTATGAAGTATTCATGCCATGTTTACAACAATTTTATATAATTTTGGTATGATTTTATTAGAACTAACCATACAAACGTTGTTTTCAGCAGAACTACCATGGTGTGATTTTTGTGCAGAAATAAAAATATCAAAATGAGCTAAAAATTTACGGTGATTTTTTATGGACCAAAAGAGACCCCCGAAGCACAAGAGGTGGACCAGAAGCTTCACGAGAAAGCCACAAGCCAGGGGGCGCGCCTAGGTAGCTTTTCGCTGCCTCATAGTCCCCCTTGACGTGAGACCGACGCCAAAAATTCCTATAAATACCAAAAACCCCCAAAAAGAAACCTAGATCGGGAGTTCTGCCACCGCAAGCCTCTGTAGTCACGAAAAAACAATCTAGTGCCTCTTTGGCACCCTGCCATAGGGGGCCATCATCACCGAAGGCCATGGAGGAGGAAGCCGGAGGGGGCCATCATCACCATGGAGGCCAAGGACTAGAGGGAGAACCTCTCCCCATCTAGGGGGGATGCCACGGAGGAGGAAGCACAAGGGGGAGACTCGCTCCCCCTCTCTCCTAGTGGCGTCGGAGTGCTGTCGGGGGAACCATCGCCGTGGTGATCATCTTCATCAACATCACCATCTTCATCACCTTACTCATCTCTTTTAAGCGGTCCACTCTCCCACACCCCATTATTATCCCCTACTTGAACATGGTGCTTTATGCCACATATTATGGTCCAATGATGTGTTGCCATCCTATGATGTTTTGAGTAGATTTATTTTGTCTTTTGGTTGATTGATGATCTAGATTGGTTTGAGTTGTATGTTTTATTTTGGTGCTGTCCTATGGTGCCTTTCATGCCACGCACACATGAAGGATTCCTGCTATAGGGTGTTGCAATACGTTCATGATTCACTTATAGTGGGTTGCTAGAGTGACAGAAGCTTAAACTCGAGTAAGGGGGTTGTTGCGTATGGGATAAAGGGGACTTGATACTTTAATGCTATGGTTGGGTTTTACCTTAATGATCTTTAGTAGTTGCAAATGCTTGTTAGACTTCCAATCATAAGTGCATATGATCCAAGTAGAGAAAGTATGTTAGCTTATGCCTCTCCCTCATATGAAATTGCAATAATAATTACCGATCTTGTTAACAATTGCCTAGGATAATTCCGTACATCGATCCATCATTATTCCACACTCGCTATTTGTAATATATTACGATATATTCTAATTTTATGATAACAACACCTATTTTTATATTTTAGTTGTCCAATATCATGCAAATCTATCCTCTTCATACCCACAACGTAGTTTTATTTCTCGTTTTGATGGAAGCAAACGTTTGGTGTACGTAGAGTCGTATCAGTGGTAGAAAGGACTTGAGAGCATATTGATCTTACCTTTAGCTCCTTGTGGATTCAACACTCCATACTCATCACTTCCACCTTTGGAAATTGCTACGATGATTCCTTGCACTTGGGGATTATCACACCCCTGCGGCTACGTGATACGTCTCCAACATATCTATAATTTTTGATTGTTCCATGCTATTATATTATCTGTTTTGCATGTTATATATGCACTAATATGTTATTTTATATTATTTTTGGACTAACTTATTAACCTAGTGCCCAATTCCAGTTGCTATTTTTTCCTTGTTTTTGGCTTTTTAGAAAGGAATATCAAACAGAGTTCAAATGAAATAAACCATTCGCAATGATTTTCTTGGACCAGAAGACATCAACAAAGGTTGGAGAGGGGGCCACACTACTGGAATCAGAAGATTTGCCGTCTGCCCCCTCTTTGTCGTCTGCTAGCAGACGACAAAGAATGGCTTTGCCATCAGCCACCAGAAAGCAGACGGCAAAGAGGCAGCGAACAACAAAGGAAGGCTTTGCCATCAGCCAACTTTTTGCCTTCTTCTAGCAGATGGCAAAGAAGCTTTGCCGTCTGCTAGCAGACGACAAAGAGGGAGTTTGGCCCACTGGCGGTTAAACCCTAACGGGCCCCCTCTTTGACATCCGCCAGTAGACGGCAAAGCGTCCTTTGCCTTCCCCTAGCACACGACAAAGCTTCAAGATAACTCAACGGGCCACGCCCCCGCCGTCGCCCTCTCTCTTTCTCTCCTCTTTCCTCCCCGCCCGACGAGCACCGCCGCCGCCTCGTCACCCCACCGCCTCGCCGCCCCACCGGCCCACCCCCTCTCTATCGCCGCCCCTTCCCGCCACCCCCTCCCCGCCCGGCCGCCGCCCCTTCCTGCCATCTCGCGTCGTTGCCGCCGCACCCTCCCCGCACCGTGGCCGCCCCCTCCCCGCTCCGTCGCCGCCCCTTCCTACCTTCCCACCCCCTCCCGAGCCTCCCCGCCATCGCCTTCCCGCCGAAGCGGCGGGTTAACCGCCCCCGAGGGGCGCCGCCCGTCGCCGCCCCCTCCCCGCTCCGTCGCCACCCCCTCCCCGACCCGTCGCCGCCCCCATGGTGAGCCCCTGCCTCCCCTCTCCTGTTTTTTCTGTTTTTTTCTTCTGTTTTCTTTAATTAGTTTAGGTTATTTAGTTTAGTTAGTTTAGGTTTAATTAGTTTAGGTTATTTAGTTTAGTTAGTTTAGGTTTAATTAGTTTATTTTTTTATTTTAGGTTTAGGTTTAATTAGTTTAGGTCATTTAGTTTAATTAGTTTAGGTTATTTAGTTTAGTTAGTTTAGGTTTAATTAGTTTAGGTTATTTAGTTTAATTAGTTTAGGTAATTTTTTCCCCTATTTTTTAAGAATAAACAAGAAAGATGAAAAAAAGAAGTAAAAGAAGAAGAGGAAGAAGAAGATGATGAAAAAAAAGAACAATAAGTAGCAGAAGAAGGAGAGGAAGAAGATGAAAAAAAGAAGAAGTAGAAGAAGAAGATGAAAAGGTAGGAAAAGTAGAAAAGGAGGGTCTCCAATGGTCGACGGTCGCCGAGGGATCGAGGGTCGTAGAGTGGTCGAGGGGTCGAGGATCGAGGGGAAATGGAGTCGAGGGTCTAGGGGTCAAGGATCGAGGTGTCGAGTGGTCGAGGGGAAAAGGGGTCGAGGGTCGAGGATCGAGGGGAAAATGAGTCGAGGGTCGAGGGGTTGGGGGGAAAGGGGAAAACAGGTCGAGGGTCGCCGAGGGGTCGAGGGGTCGAGGATTTGCGATCCCGACCACGACACCCCGACCCCCTGACCACGACCCCCCAACCCCAACACGACACCCCGACCCCGCCTCGACACCCCGACACCACAAGCCCGACACAGCACCCCGACCCTGACACGGCACCCCCGATGCAGACACAGCACCCGACACGACACCACCGACAACCCGACCCCCGACATGACACTCCGAGACCCCTACACGGCACCCCTGACCCCGACACCCCGACCCCGCCTTGACACCCTGACACCGCGACCCCGACACAGCACCCCGACCCCGACACCCTGACAAAGCACCCCGACCCCGACAAGGCACCCCCGACCCCGACACATCACCCTGACACGACACCAACGACACCCCAACACGACACCCGAGACACCGACACGGCACCCCCGACCCCGACAAAGCATCCTAACCTCGAAACGACACCCCGACACCCCGAGCCTTGGGCTGACGAGCCTCAGGTCGCTGAGCCTTCGTCCGACGAGACTCGGGTCCCAGAGTCTTCGTCCCACCTGACTCCGGAGACTAGTGGCCATGCTGATGGTGGCGAGGACATCTTTTCTGACGATAGCTATAGTGAGGATGAGCTAGTTGAGGGTGGCAAGAAGGTCTACCGGCGTGGTGGTACAAAGTTCTCGTCCGTGCCGGTGACCAGCGACCAAAGGTGGTTGATTGAGCCTAACGGGGAGAAGTAAGTGCATTTACTCTTTCTTTAACCTTTTGCCTTCATGGTTCTTCAAATTAATATCTAATGTGTTGGCCTTGTCATACTGCAGGCGTTGGATACACGCCTCTGGTGTCCGTAGGCCCAACTAGGTCCTTGGTGTGCTTTGACGACACCACTTCCCGGGGTGGGTCACGTTGCCCGGTGAGGGTGAGGTTCCATAGCTAGCACTGAGTTGTGAGCTGTTGGCTGCCCCGACCCCACCGGAGGAGAGGGTCTATGGTGTCTTGTGCGAGACGGTAGCCGACATTGTGAGATGGCGGTTTTGGGTAATTTCTCCTTTACATAATTAAAAATCAATAGTACCTAGTGATTGTACTAATTAGTGTTGTCTTGTTTGATTGTAGACCTTCTACAGGTGTCTTGAGGAACACGAGGCGGATGCGGCTATGGTTCTCAAAGCCGAGTGCAAGCGCCTACTTCAGAACTTACGTCACGAGGCTTGGGTGCAGGCTGTTCGAGACTACTAAGCCCCGACTAACATCAAGAGGCCCAAGAAGAAGTGACGTGGCAAGTATCTGAGTAAGGAGAAGTACATGAAGGTAATTACCTATTATTAAGGCCTTGTACTTAGTTTCCTTGATTTGATTCGTAGGCGTAGCGCTGAAATTTCTCTTTGTCTAACTTAGGTGCCCTCGAGATGGTGTGCAGATAGGATGGACTGTTGGGAGGCGTTGGTGGATGACTGGTGCTCTCCCCAATGGCTAGCCATCCACAACAAGGCCAGGGATAAGCATGCCCAAATGCAAGGTGTGCCACACCATCAAGGGAGCTCCAACCTGTTTGAGTATGGGGATCACTTGGTATGCGGTTTGAGCCCTTAACGATTCATGCAATTTCATTCTTCATGCTAGCTTGAGCCCTTAACTAATTTTTTGTTCCTTTCTTTTAGGCGCGACACCACAAGAAGGACGTGCCGCTGCTATACGACCTCTATGCCATGGTCCATAGTTCCCTGTACAAGAAGGCCAAGGCATTCTCGGAGGATGATCTCGATCATCCAGAGAGCTTTATGCCGTGGGAACGAACACCTATGGGGCAGGGCCCCTTTCGGTTCGGCGGGGGGCAGAGATCGCACGAAGAGCGGATCGAGGCGAAGCACGCGAGCGATTTACCCAGCTTCGGAGCTCTCCGGAGAGATAATACTCCTACTGCTGCTTGTCTGATTTATTGTGTTCTTGCTCGGGAGCGCAAAGTGCTACAGTACACACAAGCTGCTAACGAGACCGAGCGTGAGTGCTTTCTGGTTTCCAACCCCCCTCTACGTTGCGCATGGGCCTCCTTTTATATGCTAAAGGGGTCACCGACAGGTGGCAACGCAGGCAAGGGCAAAAATGGAAAAGGAAGTGCGGTTGGTAAACCTACTTGTACAGTGTATCCTACCTAACCCTGACGGCAGGGGACAAAGGCATTAAATGCCCGTCTGTGTCGCCCAAACAGTGCAGAAAAGGACCGTCAGGGGCGCCACCGCTTGCCATGATGGCCATCTTGTCATCTCCGCTTGCCACCTCGCACCGCCGGCTGCACAGCCTCTTGCCACGCGCGCCTGGAACGGTCCCAGGGCGACACGTTGGTGGATGTGCTGGAGCGCGGGTACAGAGTGGTAGCTTGCCGCGGCAAGCGCCTTGCCGCGGTCGTTGTCTTGTCGCGTCCGGAAGCTTGTCGCTCACCGGGCCTTGCCGGGACGCGCGGCGCGTCGCGGCAAGTTCCTTGAGATGCCTTGGTTGGCCTTCCCGGCAAGCTCCTCTTGCCGGGGCGTTGGCCTTCCCGGCAAGCTCCTCTTACCGGGGCCTTGTCTTCTTGGCTTGAACACTTTGTTCTTGAATGGCTCCAAAGGACCCACAGAGGACCTTGGCGGTCACCCGGCAAGCCTTGCCGCGGGTCGCTACGACTGCCCGTGCACAAGTTCGGGATACTAGGGTACCCCTACTCTAGTACACTGACAGGAGCCCCCGGGCCTGGGCCACACACGGTGCTGAGCGCTGTTGGGCCAGGCCCAAAACAGGGCACGGGCATGCGCGGCCTGGGTTACGCCGTATCTCACTCCGTATCCACCGCGCCCTCCTTTAACGGCACGCATCGAATGCGGCATCGTGGGAGAGATCGTGGGTGGTTCTTTATTCGGAAAAGCGTAACGCCCGCCCCCTACCCCCTTTATAAGCAGGGGAAACAGGGGCAGTTCGTCCATCTCGCCAGTTGTTGTTCCAATCTCAGAAATCTCCGCTGCTCCCCCCTTCTTCCAAAGCCGAAAAAGAGAGCAGCGCTCCGCCCCCCATCGCCGTCGGCACCACCAACGCCTTCGGTTTCCCCCACTACCTCCGCCATGGCTCCGAAAGATGGGAAGGCTATGAAGTCGGCTCGAGGCACTGCGAAAGGAGCGGGCAACTTTCCCCCCGAGCTCGCCGCAAAGGAGCTGAGGGAGTGGTACTACCTCTTCTGGTCGACGGAGACGCGAGCGCATCCACGCACGACCGCCGCCGCTTCGAAACGGGCTCCAAACGGATACCCCTTCTTCGCATTGTTCTTCTACTGCGGGCTTTGCCCGCCTTTCTCTGAGTTCTTCTGCGACATCATGAACACCTACGGGTTCCACCTCCTTGATTTCACCCCCAATGTTGTTCTGACCATGGCAGTTTTCGCACATCTTTGCAAAAACTTTGTCGGAGTCCACCCAAACGTAGCTCTTTTCCGCCACTTCTTCATGCCCCGAGTTGAGAGAGGGGAGCCTTTATCCGGCGGGATCGCCTGGATCTCGAGAGCTGGCAAGAAGGAGGCATATCTGGAGGGAGAGCTCCGCAGCAAATGGGAGGAGTGGAGAGCAGATTGGTGCTGGATCTTCGAAGAGAACCCGCAGCCATTCACCGCCCAGCGCCAAGCCCCAGTAGTGCGCGGCGGCGATTGGAGCAGTATGGCCCCGGAGGACGATAGGTTGAAGATCGCCGTCACCCGGATTCTGCGCCTAAGGCTTGCCGGGCTCACTGTAGGCGCCGTTGGCGCAGATTTTCTTCGCCGCCGCATCGCCCCCTGCAAGAGAGGAGGAGACCCGCCTGGGAGTTCGGGGGTCCGGCGGACATCATGAGGCTGCGCCCGGGCCTCAACTTCAACTTCACTCTCCTGGAGCTGGACGCGATGCTCAAGGAGCTGTTCAAACACGACCCTCAACATCCCGAATGGTTCAGGTTGCCGGCGGGTGTCGTTCCGTTGTGCAACAATTCCTCGCTCGACCGCATCCGTGCAATGATGCCGTTGTGCGACTCGCATGGAATTGTCCCCACTTGGCAGGAGCCTGCAGACGACGTCGTGCAGGCGTTCTTTGACGGTTTGGTGGAGGTGGCGGTCCGCTCCGACGAACAGAAGAGCCTCACCCGCGACACCACTGATGCGGAGATGCAGCGCATCGCCACCAGGGCGGAAGAGGCGGCGGCAGCCGCTGCCACGGGCGAGTTTGGGTTCACCGTGGAGGAGGCAGAGGCAGCAGAGGCGGCAAGCCTTTCCGAGCGGGAGTGGCTTGACAACGAGGAAGAGCTTGCCGGGCCTGACGCCGAGTCAAGCGAACCCACCGAGGGTGCGAGCGGCCCGCCATCTCCAGGCAGCTTGCCGCAAGCGGAGCCCCCAGCGCAGCCCCCAGCTCCACCAAGAAGGCGTCTCCGCAAGGCCGGGGATGTAGCAGGGCGGCAGACGAGTCAGCAGCCGTCGCGCCGCGCGACACGCTCCACCGCGTCAAGCACTGTTTCCGCGGGAGCGCCTCACGCTGCTGCGGCAACTGGAGCGGGGTCGTCCCAGACCACCACCGCTGCCCCCGCCAAGCGGCCCAGGGAACCTACTCCTCCGCCTCGTCGCGCCGAAGGTGGGCCGGACTTCGACCTCTCCGCACTCAGCTCCGGCGAGGAAGAAGAAGAGTAAAATTCTCTGCTGTACTTGTATTTCTTCAATTCTTGCTGCTTTGTCTTGTATCTGACTTGCTTTACTCTGAACTCATTCCTTTTCAGGACTCTGGCCCAGAGAGCGGCGAAGAGAGCCAAGGCTCCGGTGATTATCATCGAGGACGAGCCCACCGCGACAGCAGGGGGTGCGCCCGAGACCACCTTGCCGGACCCGGCAATCATTCCCCAAAGCAGCCCCCCAGCGCAGCCCCCAGCGTAAGTATATGGTTTACTTCCCGCTGTTAGGATCGCATGGGTGCTCTTTCTTTGCTGATATCTGATTCTTGGTTTGTGTAGGAGCAGAACAACCTCACCAGGAGCGCCCGGAAGCCGCCACCGACATGTCATCTGCTTCGACTACAACGCCAAGGGAGGATTCCCCGACAAGGGAGCGTTCTCCGGCAAGGGAGAAGTCTCCGGCAAGGGACGGTTCCCCGGCAAGGGACAGCACCAGCGACCCCCCGGTGGTGGAGCCCATGACCGTGGAGCCCAGTACAGGTAATCCTCTTGCTTGAAAACCTCCCTTGTGTTCTTCTTCTTCTGATCTTCTTTTTGGATATTTGCTTGACTTTTCTTCCTTCTCCGGTCGTCAGATCCATCTGCAACGGAGTCAATGGAGACCAAGGTCGGCGGCGAGGAGAACGCGCGCGGCGACACCGACGACGCCGCCGCCATCGAAGAAGAAGCCGGCGCTGATGATCCCGCCGGCGAAGAGGCCGCCAAAGCTGCTGGCGCAGAAGCTGGCGAGGGGTCCGGCGATCGCACTGACGACCCTGAGGCCGCAGGAGCGCAAGGCGCTACGCCGACCGCCGATCCCTCCTCGCTGACGCAGCGCCAGGCTCCGAAGAGCCCCAGCCCGACGCCTATTTGAAGGCCGGCGATGGTGTCTTCATCAAGCTCCCCTGGGCTTCAAGCTCCAGGGCGCCGGTCGAAGGAGAAACTTTTGATGGGGAGGTGCTCGCCTCCGCTGGGCTGACGCTAGTTGACGCGCCGAGTAGCAGCAGCGGCGAGTCTGACGAGGAGCAGCTGCTGCGGAAGCTGGTGTCGCTCTACCGCGCCCGACAAGCCAAGGTGGAATCCCGGGAAGCGCTTGTCGCGCAGGCGGGAGCGGACATCGAGAAGTGCACGGAGGAGCTCCGGGAATGCAATCAGGAAAATCTCCGATCCCTGGCAAAGGAGTGGGAGGAACTTGCCGAGGCGCGGAAAGCCTTCCTACTCGAGAAGGCTGAAGCCGAAGAGCAACAGCGGCTTGTCGCCGAGGAGCTGTTTGCGCGGGAGGGCGAGTTGGCGCAGCGAAAGGTTAATCTTGACAGCCATGAGGAGGAGCTTGCCGCGCGCGAGCAGACATTCGACGGGGCTCTCAAGGAAGCAGAGGACGCTGCCGTAGCTGCCGAGGCCGCCAAGAAGGAGCTGGAGACGAAGGTGGCGCAGCTGGAGGCCGATCTCAAGGCGAGCGGCGAAGAGCTTGCCGCGCTCAAGCGTGAGCACGAGAAGGACGCCTACGCTCATGGCGAGCTGCAGGGTCGTCTCATCGAGAAGGGCAAGGAGCTTAGCGCCGCCAAGGACTCCAATGCAGATCTTGAGTTGAAGCTGGCTACTTTGACCCAGACGTTGGACAGCGCCAAGGAGCAGGAGGTGGCCCTGAAGGAGGAGATCAAGGCCAACGAAGCGCTGCTGACGAGGGCCGCCGAAATCCAGAACACTTTTAGGGAGACTGTGGAGTTCTGGACGGAGGGCCTCGTGAACATTGCCGCAGTCATCGACAGTGAGCTGGCGCAGCTGGGGATGGAGGATTTCGGGTACTCCTCCGATGAGAACCTCCAACCCAGCGCCAAGCTCACTCTATTCTTCAAAGGCGTGGCGACGGCCCTCCAGCGACTCCAGGAAAGGATCCCAAAGCAGCTGGCCGACGAGTCGCGCACGATCTGCGCGAGAGTTCTGCAAAAGGTGTTGGTGAAGGTGGCCTTCCGCAACCCAGGCCTCAACCTCACCAACGTCCTCAAGAAGCTGTCGGCAGATGCTGATCTGGAAGCGCTTAAGGCCCTTGTCGCACCCATTGTGGACAAGGTGAATGAGGTCAAGAGGGTTGATGGCGATCGCGTAGATTAGGCCGCCCTTTTCCTCCTTTTCTTGTCGCTGTTGGTCATGGTACGGGAACAATATATTAGAGCTGCGACAAGTTATCTTGTAATATAACTTTATTTTGAGTATCGACTGCTATGTTATTTCCTTTACTTGATTCCTTTCTTTGTATGTTTTTGCCCTATGCTTTTAGGGAACTTGCCGGTGCAGGCACCTTAGCCGCGAGCGCTGAGTGTGGAACGTCAGCAGCCTGCTGGCGGTGCCGCTACCGACAAGAAACCTTGTCGCAACTACTCGCAGCTCACTTAAGTTGTCGAGCGGACTCGAAACAAAGTAAGGGCGCAACTAGCTATGAGTTGGTTCCTCCGCGCACAGGTTTTCCATACAAAGCACGGTCGTTCAAGGAAGATAACTTAAAAAATTTTAAACCGATTGCTCAAACTTTGGCAACTTAGCTTTTCTGTCGTTTGCTTCCCGGTAAGGTGATACTTGCTTGAACGACGCCTGGTCCACACCGTTACCTTCTCCTTCCCCCCCCCCCGGCAAACTTGTGGGCGAGGGAACCTTCCCTTTCTTTGAGAAAAAGAAAGAAGAGAAAATAAAGATATGGAGCCTTATGGCTCGTTATTGCTTACCGGGGGTAGGTGCTGCACAAAGTGTCAGATAATGCATGCAAAAAATAGAAAGCATGAAATTGACAAGATGTGCGGAGCACATGAGCTTTATTTATGCACGGAGTCTGCGCCCGGCTTTGTACAAAGGATTACATGCAACAGCGGCAAGACTTGTACAAAAGGTGGTTGCCGGAACAGGTTCTGGCAACCGCGCCTTACGGGTAAAACTTACGAAGATGCTCAATGTTCCAGGAGTTGCTCACCGGAAAGCCATCTTCGGTCTCAAGGCGGACAGCGCCGGGCCTAGTGACTCGTTTCACCCGGTAAGGGCCTTCCCACTTTGGCGTCAACTTGTTGGAATTCTTGGCGGACTGAACGCGCCGAAGAACAAGGTCGCCTTCCTCGAGGCTTCTGGCATTAACTTTGCGGCTATGGTAGCGACGCAAAGCTTGCTGGTATCGAGCAGCTCGTACAGCGGCCTGAAGACGGTCTTCCTCGAGGAGCAGCGCGTCATCTTGTCGCAGATACTCTTGCTCAAGCTCATCATAAGCGAGCACTCGAGGCGACCCGTATACGAGTTCCGTGGGGAGAACTGCCTCTGCTCCATAGACTAGAGCGAAAGGTGTCTGGCCAGTGGCTCGATTTGGCGTCATCCTGATCGACCAAAGAACCACCGGCAGCTCCTCGATCCAGTTCTTTCCACACTTGTGCAGCCTGTCGAAAGTCCTGGTCTTGAGCCCGCGCAGCACTTCAGCATTTGCCCTCTCCGCTTGACCGTTGCTTCTCGGGTGAGCAACAGAAGCAAAGCAGACCTTGGCGCCAAGATCTTGGACGTACTGCATGAAGGTGCGGCTCGTGAATTGCGTGCCGTTGTCGGTGATGATCCTGTTAGGTACCCCGAAACGGCAAACAATCGACCTGAAGAACTTGACTGCTGACTGTGCTGTCACCTTCCTCACTGCTTCCACTTCCGGCCACTTTGTGAACTTGTCGATTGCAACGTACAAGTACTCAAAGCCCCTGACAGCTCAGGGAAAGGGGCCGAGGATGTCGAGCCCCAGACCGAAAATGGCCAGGATAAAGGGATCATCTGGAGAGCTTGAGCCGGCTGGTGTATCTGCTTGGAATGGAACTGGCACGCTTCACACTTGGTTACTTGTGCAGTTGCATCCTGGAGGGCTGTCGGCCAAAAGAAACCTTGCCGGAATGCTTTGTCGGCAAGTGCTCTTGCGCCAATGTGGTGACCACATATGCCTCCATGTATCTCCGCCAACAGCTTTTGTCCGTCTTCCCGGTGAATACACTTCAATTTCACACCGTTGAGCCTCCTTCTATACAGTGTGTTGTCGACAAACTGGTACATACTTGACTGCCGGGCTACTCTCTCCGCTTCTTCTTGCTCTTCGGGAAGTTCTCCTGTCTGAAGGAAACGGACAATCTTCTGTGCCCATGCTGGAGCTTGCGGCTCGACAACAAGGACTAAAGGCACATATGTTGTTGCGGGAACATCCGCTTCTACGGCGAGAACCTGCGGCTCAGCCGGAGCTTGACGTTCCCCGGCAAGCTTGCCGGAGCAAAACTTGTCGGGAGTGTCTGCTTCAACGGAACAAACCCTAGGGTTCGCCGGAGCAGACTGCTCCTCAGCACCCTTGGTGTTGATCTTGGGGACCTTCTTGGCAGCGGCTTCGGGGAGCTCTGCCGGAAAATAGTCACCAGAAACCAACTTCCTCTTCTTGCTCTGTCCAGTTGATGGTGTTACAGACGGTTGAGTCAGTTTGAGTACAAAGATCCCTAGTTCCACAGGTAACTTAAGTGCGGCGCACTTTGACAAGCCATCGGCAATGTCGTTCTGAGCTCTTGGGACATGTTCCATCTGTAGGCCATCAAAGTGCTCTTCTAACTTTCTCACCTCATCAACGTATGCTTCCATCAACGGACTCTGGTAATTCTTGTTCATTTGGCGGACGACAAGCTGCGAGTCACCCCTGACAATGAGCTTCTTGATCCCAAGGTCTGCCGCGATCCTGAGACCGGCAAGCAAACCTTCATACTCTGCTGTATTGTTTGTTGCTTGCTCCTTGGGAAAGTGCATCTGGACTATGTACTTGAGGTGCTCTCCGGTGGGTGCGACAAGTAGCACGCCAGCACCGGCGCCTTGCAGCGAGAAGGCACCATCAAAGTACATGAGCCACTCTTTGCTTGCTTCCTTGACGGGGATGCTCATTTCTGGAATTTCTTCATCTGGTGTTGGCGTCCACTCTGCTATGAATTCTGCCAATGCTCTGCTTTGGATAGTTGAAGTGCTCTCAAACTTGAGGCCAAAGCTTGACAGCTCCAGTGCCCACTCGACAATCCTGCCTGTTGCTTCTGGATTCTGCAGTATCCTCTTCAGCGGAAAATGAGTGACAACTGTGATCTCATGTGCTTGGAAGTAATGGCGCAGCTTTCTCGAGGCCATGAGAAGGCCGAAAAGCAATTTCTGCACACCAGAGTACCTCGACCTAGCCCCCTGCAGAAGGGAACTGACAAAGTAAACTGGGCGCTGCACCATTTTCTTCTGCATCTCCTCACGCGCCTGCGCAGATCCACCCTTGTCGGGACCAGAGCTTGTCGGCGAAGCCCCTTGCTTGTCGCTGGATGCATCTGCCGTGGTTGCTGGTTCATCATCCGCCTCCGCCTCCGCTACTAACGCAGCACTAACCACTTGATTGGTTGCCGCTATATACAGCAACAACTTCTCTTGTGGTTTAGGTGCGACAAGTGTTGGAGTGGAGGACAGGTATCTCTTCAAGTCCTGCAGCGCAGCCTCTGCTTCTGGAGTCCATTTCATTGGACCTGCCTTTTTCAATATTTTGAAAAATGGCAGGGCGCGCTCAGCAGACTTAGAGATAAACCTGCTGAGAGCAGCCACGCAACCGGCAAGTCTTCGCACATCCTTGACGCGCTTTGGTGCTTCGATTTGCTCAATGGCCTTGATCTTGTCAGGATTGGCTTCAATTCCCCACTGGGACACGAAGAACCCGAGAAGCTTGCCGGAGGGGACTCCAAACACACACTTCTCGGGGTTCAGCTTGAGGTTGATCTTGCGCAGATTTGTGAAGGTTTCGTCTAAATCTTGAATCAGAGTTGCCTTGTCCTTGCTCTTGACCACTAACATCCATGTAGGCTTCCACATTTCTGTGTATTTGTGGCTCAAAAGCGTCATGGACTACCCTTGCAAATGTTGAACCAGCATTCTTTAATCCAAAAGGCATCCGTACAAAACAGTATGTGCCACATGGAGTGATGAATGCGGTCTTATCCTCATCATCTTCTGCCATGAAGATCTGATGGTATCCTGAGTATGCGTCAAGAAATGAAAGCAAATCACATCTAGCCGTGGAGTCAACAATCTGGTCAATGCGCGGCAAGGGAAATGGGGCTTTGGGACAAGCTTTATTAACATCGGTAAAGTCTATACAAAGCCTCCATTTTCCGTTTGCCTTGCGCACGACTACAGGATTGGCCAACCACGTAGGATGGAGCACTCCTCTGACAAGGCCTGCTGCTTCCAATTTCTTGATCTCTTCTGCAATGAATTCTTGGCGCTCCACTGCATGTTTCCTGACTTTCTGCTTGACAGGCCGCGCATGAGGACAGACGGCAAGATGGTGCTCGATTACTTTCCTGGGAACACCGGGGATGTCAGATGGTTGCCACGCAAACACGTCGACGTTCGCCCGCAGGAAAGCAACGAGCGCGCTTTCCTATTTAGGGTCGAGCGTGGCACTGATGGTGAAGGTACCACTAGTGCCGTCCTCCTTGGCGGACACCTTCTTGGTCTCTGGTGAAGCTGTCATTGTCTTCTTACACTTGTCGGTGGAGCTCAATGGTGCGTCCTCGACGGTAGCGCAGCACTCCGAAGAGGTGCGCTTGCCGGAGTGGGCATGAGAACTCTTGCCGGACTTGGTCTTCTTCTTTCCCCCGGGAGCTTCAGCGGCAAGTGTCTTGCGATCTACTGCGGCTGCTGCATCCCGGTAGATCTTGTCGGCGCAGATAAGAGCATCCTTCTTGTCGTCGGGGACAGAGATGACACTTATCGGGCCGGGCATCTTCAGCATGTTATATGCATAGTGAGAGGCTGCCATGAACTTGGCGAGCGCTGGACGGCCGAGTATGCCATTGTAAGGCAATGAAAAGTCAGCAACGTCAAAAGTAACCCTCTCAGTCCTGAAGTTCAGCTCGCTGCCAAATGTCACCGGCAACGTGATCTTCCCTTTCGGCTTGCTCCTTCCCGGATTGATTCCTTCGAATGTGCCGGTCTCTTCGAGCTCGCTGTCAGGGATCTGGAGTTTCTGAAGTACCGCGGAGGAGATCAGGTTCAAGCCGGCCCCACCGTCAACTAGCATCTTAGTGACCTTGAGGTTGCGGATAGTTGGTGAAACCAACATCGGCAAGCACCCGACCGCAGTTATGCGATCAGGGTGGTCCTCAATATCAAAGATGATAGGCGTGCTGGACCATTTCAGAGGCTTGCGTGACTCGACGGGTGGCTCTGCCGCATTGACTTCCCGCACCCATTGCTTGAGCTGGCGGTGTGAAGTATGCAGAGAAGCACCGCCGTCAATGCAAAGGACCTCTGTGGCTTTCTAGAACTCCTGCTCATCGGCCCCGTCATCATCCATATCTTCATCTTCGTCGTCATCTTCATCCTTGTCGCGGCCGCGGGGAGGCCTGTCTCCTTGCCGCTGCTTGGCCTTGCCACGGCGTCCTCCTCGGCCGGGACGCTTCTTGCCGGATCCTCCAGCACCTTCTTGGGCCATCTCCTTGTCGCGTCGCTCGTACTCAGCCTTTTGCTGCTCGACAAGCTGCTCGACCTTCTTGCAGCTCTGGAGATCATGGCCCTTGGTGCGGTGGATCTTGCAGTACTGCTTGCCGGTGCCGTCCTGCTTGTCGGCGGCCGCCACAGCTTCAGCTTCCTTGGCGCCACCTCCATTGCCGGACTGCTCAACGACTAGCACATCTTTGCCCTTCTTCTTCCTGTTGTTCCGCCGCCGGTTCTTCTTTGTCGGGGCGGCATCCTCGCTGTCAGATCCTCCTGCTCCTGTATTCTCTTCGGGGAGTTTCCTCCCTTCCTCAGCACGCGCACACTTGTCGGCCAGGGCATATAGCTCACTGACGTCCCTGATCTTGCACATCGCCATCTCCTCCCGCATCCTGCGGTTTCGCACGTTCTGATGGAACGCGCTGATGACCGCGGCAGGGTGGACATCTGGGATGTTGCGCTGTACTTGGCTGAATCTCTGAATGTACTTGTGCAGGGGCTCTCCTTCCTTCTGGGCGAGCAGATGAAGATCGCTCTCTTGGCCATGAGGCTTGTGGCCGCCTGTAAAGGCGCCGACAAACTGATGGCATAGATCTGCCCAGGAGGATAAGGAGTTGTCCAGCAAGTGCATGAACCAGGACCTGACATTGGGCTTGAGCACCAGCGGGAAGTAGTTGGCAAGGATCTTGTCGTCGCGCCCCTCGGCAGCTTGCACCGCGATGGTGTAGATGCTGAGGAACTCCGACGGATGCAACTTGCCATCGTACTTCTCTGGTACATCTGGCTTGAAATTCTTCATGCTGGGCCACTGGACTTGCCGCAGCTCACGAGTGAACGCAGGGCAACCTACCGCGTACGGCAAGTCGCCTGGTTCCCCTGGCGCATGCATGTCGACGGTGGGCCCAGTGCGCTGGTCTGATTGATGCCGCGCTTCTCTTCGGCGCTCGATGCGAGTACGAGCATCTTCTTGCTGTCGTTCGTGAAGAACTTGGCGCTGATCGCGATGAGCTCGCGGATCCGACGATGCGGTGGAGTCGCTGTCGGGGTTGACCCGGCGAGTCAGTGATCTTGGCCTTTGGGGTGGAGAGTGCACGGTGGTTGCACCCCCACCGGTCTTGTCGCCACCGGCTTGGGCCTGGCAATCTTGCCGCGGCTGCGATGTACCCGGCTTTCGTGGAGTGTCGCCGTTGGCGAAGCCAATGAGACTCTGAATGGTGGCCCTCCAATCGTCGATCTTGTCTGCCGTTGGAGGGTAATCCAGGAGCAGTTGAGCTCGTGCCAAAGCTTCTGCTGGAGTTTTGGGTGGCGGTGGCGAACGGTGCGAGGAGCGGGATATGCTCGAACTTCTAACTATGTTAGAAGGAGCAGCATCTCGTCCAGGCGATCGTGCCACGCTCGTGCCAGCATGTTGGCGTGCATGCTGGTCTTGAGCACCCCGAGATCCACCAGCTTGGTCTTGGCCCAACGAACGTATGGTACCGCGAGTACCATAACGCTGTCGGTCCCGTGCCTCCTGAGATGGGCGCGGTGCATGTACGGACGCCGAGGTCTGCGCGGCCTTGTCCTTGGACCTGGCAGCACCGTGAGCTCCCTCGTCGACGCACGTTCCTCCGCCGGCGTCTACCCCACCACCTGCTTGCTCCAGTGGTGGTGGGTTCGACGGGGATGGAGCAGCCACCTCCGAAGCCTTCTTCTTTGGTGGCATGTTGATGAAGAAGATGAAGATCTGGCTCGCGTGAATGCCGGATCAGGTTCACACAACCTCGACGCCCCCTACCTGGCGCGCCAAAGATGTCGTGGGAATGAACACCTATGGGGCAGGGCCCCTTTCGGTTCGGCGGGGGGCGGAGATCGCACGAAGAGCGGATCGAGGCGAAGCACGCGAGCGATTTACCCAGCTTCGGAGCTCTCCGGAGAGATAATACTCCTACTGCTGCTTGTCTGATTGTATTGTGTTCTTGCTCGGGAGCGCAAAGTGCTACAGTACACACTAGCTGCTAACGAGACCGAGCATGAGTGCTTTCTGGTTTCCAACCCCCCTCTACATTGCGCATGGGCCTCCTTTTATATGCTAAAGGGGTCACCGGTAGGTGGCAACGCAGGCAAGGGCAAAAATGGAAAAGGAAGTGCGGTTGGTACACCTACTTGTACAGTGTATCCTACCTAACCCTGACGGCAGGGGACAAAGGCATTAAATGCCCGTCTGTGTCGCCCAAACAGTGCAGAAAAGGACCGTCAGGGGCGCCACCGCTTGCCACGATGGCCATCTTGTCATCTCCGCTTGCCACCTCGCACCGCTGGCTGCACAGCCTCTTGCCACGCGCGCCTGGAACGGTCCCAGGGCGACACGTTGGTGGATGTGCTGGAGCGCGGGTACAGAGTGGTAGCTTGCCGCGGCAAGCGCCTTGCCGCGGTCGTTGTCTTGTCACGTCCGGAAGCTTGTCGCTCACCGGGCCTTGCCGGGACGCGCGGCGCGTCGCGGCAAGTTCCTTGAGATGCCTTGGTTGGCCTTCCCGGCAAGCTCCTCTTGCCGGGGCATTGGCCTTCCCTGCAAGCTCCTCTTGCCGGGGCGTTGGCCTTCCCGGCAAGCTCCTCTTGCCGGGGCCTTGTCTTCTTGGCTTGAACACTTTGTTCTTGAATGGCTCCAAAGGACCCACGGAGGACCTTGGCGGTCACCCGGCAAGCCTTGCCGCGGGTCGCTGCGACTGCCCGTGCACAAGTTCGGGATACTAGGGTACCCCTACTCTAGTACACCGACACTTTACCAACATCTCCTCCCACAACAAGCTCGTGAGGTATAGAGACTTTGGGAAGGCGATGAAAGGGGAGGACCTCAACCCGAGCGAGAGTCCAATTGATCCTGAGCTCGTGATGCTATCTGGTGACGGGAGGAAACATGGCTCGGTAGCCATTGGGGATGGACTGATACGTTGTCCTAGAAGTCTCCCAGAGATCAAGAAGCGCCAGACGAGGTCTCTTCCTGAGATGAGGCCTCGACCACGGCCGATGGAGCTCGCCATCGAGGATAGGTCCCAGGAGCTTCTGGCGGAGGCAACCAGGCAGGAAACGCAGAGGGAGTGGGAGTTGGAGGAGAGGAGCTAGTCTGTTGGAGGCGGAGAGGAACCAGAACGACGCGTCTCATTAGGCCCTATACAAGCTCCTCGTGGTAAGTTTCTCCTGCATATTATCCAAGTGATGCATGTAATGTTCGTTTCATTACTAACTAATATGACTAACTCGCAAAAACAAAATGTGCAGTCCGTGTACGAGAGAAACGGTCAGACCCCTCCGCCGATGCCCCAGATTGGTATAGCGGACACGGTGAGTTTCATTTGAATGGTCATTAGTTACTAGTATTCATATTTCAGTTGCATCATGCTAACGACACACTGCAAATGATATTTAGTGCAGCATGCTTCCCGACAAGCATCGACCGATCCTTCTCCGTCTCGCACTAGCGCAACCCCAACCGGTCCTTCTCCGTCTGGCACTGGCGGAAACCCGACCGGTCCTTCACCTCCGTGATGATGGTAAGTTTTCCCAAGTGTTTTTCTTAACAAATGCATACTTAGCTTAAGAAATGACCTACTTATCTCCAAAATGACCTATACTTAGCTTATTTTCCTCAAAAATGACATAATAACCTTACTTAGCTCCAAAATGACATATTTTACCTAGGATAGCTATAAAATGACCTATACTTAGCATTTTTCCTCCAAAATGACTTGATATGCTTAGTTAGCTAAAAAAATGGCATAACTACCTAGGATATCTCAATAATGATCTATACTTAGCTTAGCTAGTTCATTTATGACATAATTAGCTCACTTGGGTTTGGCTCCAAAATGACCTATACTTAGCTTATTTTCCTCGAAAATGACATAATAACCTTACTTAGCTCCAAACTGACATACTTTACCTAGGATAGCTATAAAATGACCTATACTTAGCATTTTTTTCCTCCAAAATGACAAAATATGCTTAGTTTGCTCAAAAATGGCATAACTACCTAGGTTAGCTCAAAAATGACCTATACTTAGCTTCTTAAGTTCATTTATGACATACTTAGAATACATAGGTAAAAAATGGCATGATAACCTTGGTTTAGCTCCAAAATGACATAGACTTAGCTTATTTTCCTCCAAAATGACAAAATAACCTTACTAAGCTCCAAAATGACCTATTTACCTAACTTAGCTCTAAAATGACCTACACTTAGCATTTTTACCTAGCTTAGCTAAAAAATGGCATTTTTACCTAGTTAGAAGAAGAAGATAAAGAAGGGGAGAGGAGACAAAGAAAGAGAAGAAAAATTCTTCTTCTTCTTCTTCTTTTTGTTCTTCTTCTTCTAGCTAGTCTTCTTCTTCTAACATTCGTCTTTCCCAATTTGTAGATTTTCTTTAGATGAGGAGCTTGCGTTCATGGAGACTACTCTTCTCCTTGTGCTTCTTTTTGTTTTGATTTTGTACAATGAACTTTGTTGGAGGAAACTTCTTGCTGGATATGTGTTGGATATGTTGTTGGATATGAGTTGGTATGCTTGTTTATACATATATGTGTGTGTGTGTGTGTGTGTGTGTGTGTGTGTGTGTGTGTGTGAAATTCTATGAAATTGAATGAATTTAAGAAAAAAACAGAAAAAATAGGGGCTATACAGGCTCTTTGTCGTCTGCTGGCATACGGCAAAGTGCTTTGCCATCAAGCAGCAAACGGCAAAGCTGCCATGTGGCAGGTACCGGTGTAACTTGGGGGCACTGGCTGACCTATTTGGTTACTTTGCCGTCTGCTCGCAGACGGCAAAGACCATTGGACCTTTGTCGTCTGCCAGCAGACGGCATAACATGCTGATACGTCTCCAACTTATCTATAATTTTTTATTGTTCCAAGCTATTATATTATTTGTTTGGATGTTTAATGGGCTTTAATAAGCTCTTTTATATTATTTTTGGGACTAACCTATTAACTAGAGGCCTAGTGCCAGTTTCTATTTTTTGCCTATTTTAGAGTTTTGCAGAAAAGGAATACCAAACGGAGTCCAAACGGAATGAAACCTTCACAATGATCTTTCTTGGACCGAAAGCAAACCAGAAGACTTGGAGTTGAAGTCAGAAACACCACGAGGCGTCCACGAGGCAGGAGGGCGCGCCCAGGGGGGTCGGCACGCCCCCCACCCTCGTGGGCCACTCGTAGCTCCACTGACGTACTTCTTTCGCCAATATATACTCTTATACCCTAGAAACATCAGGGGAGCCATGAAACCATTTTTCCACCGCCGCAACCTTCTGTACGCGTGATCCCATCTTGGGGCCTTTTCCGGTGATCTGCCGGAGGGGGAATGGATCACGGAGGGCTTCTACATCAACACCATTGCCTCTCCGATGAAGCGTGAGTAGTTTACCACAGACCTTCGGGTCCGTAGTTATTAGCTAGATGGCTTCTTCTCTCTCTTTGATTCTCAATACAAAGTTCTCCTCGATGTTCATGGAGATCTATTCGATGTAATATTCTTTTGCGGTGTGTTTGCCGAGATCCGATGAATTGTGGATTTATGAACAAGATTATCTATGAATATTATTTGGTTCTTCTCTGAATTCTACTATGAATGATTTGATATCTTTGCAAGTCTCTTTGAATTATTGGTTTAGTTTGGCCTACTAGATTGATCTTACTTGCCATGGGAGAAGTGCTTAGCTTAGTGTTCAGTCTTGCGGTGTCTTTTCCCAGTGACAGTAGGGGAAGCATGGCACGTATTGTATTATTGCCATCAAGGATAAAAAGATGGGATTTATATCATATTGCTTGAGTTTATCCCTCTACATCATGTCATCTTGCTTAATGTGTTACTCCGTTCTTATGAACTTATTACTTAGATGCATGATGGATAGCGATCGATGTGTGGAGTAATAGTAGTAGATGCTGGCAGGAGTCGGTCGCCTTAGATGTCTTCATAATTATGCACTTTTCTATCAATTGCTCGGCAGTAATTTGTTCACCCACCGTAATACATGCTATCTTGAGAGAAGCCACTAGTGAAACCTATGGCCCCGGGTCTCTTTTCCATTATATTGCATATCTTTTCCACATTGTTGAATCTCGTTTACTATTTTTCAATCTTTACTTTCCAATCTATACAACAAAAATACCAAAAATATTTACTTTATTATCTCTATCATATCTCACTTTGCGAGTGACCGTGAAGGGATTGACAACCCCTTTATCGCGTTGGTTGCAAGGTTCTTGATTGTTTGTGCAGTTATTCGATGACTTGTGCGTCTTCTCCTATTGGATTGATACCTTGGTTCTCAAAACCGAGGGAAATACTTACGCTACTTTGCTGCATCACCCTTTCCTCTTCAAGGGAAAACCAACGCAAGCTCAAGAGGTAGTAAGAAGGATTCCTGGCGCCGTTGCCGGGGAGATCTACACCAAGTCAAGCCATACCAAGTACCCATCATAAACTCTTCTCCCTTGCATTACATTATTTGCCATTCGCCTCTCGTTTTCCTCTCCCCCACTTCTAAAACGATTTTCGAAAACCTTTGCCTTTTCTTCGTGCCTCTTCCGTTCGTCTCTTTTTGTTGCTTCTCGTGTGCTCATTTCTTAAGCGCGGTTTGTTGCCATCATGTCTGAAACTGGGGAGGTTATCATTGAAAATCTTGAAGAAGCTCTTGGGAATTGTTCTTCGAATCGTGATACTGAAACTCCACCTAATTATAAAACAAAAATCTTTCGCGTAGGGGATGGTAATATTATTGGAAAAAGTATTATGCAAGAATTCTTTGATTGCACAGGATCCATGCCTCCTAATAAAAAGTCTATTCTTCTTGAGACCAACTGTTATGCTGATGCCATTGTTATGATTGTTGAGAAATCAGAAAGAAAATTTGTGCACATCCAGCCCGCTTTGCAAAATGTGTTTTATGAACTACCCAATATCAACCACCCTATAGCTAAAAATATGGCCACTATTATCCTTATGCATGAATTTGATTTTATAATACAAGAAGCTAGGGATATTTTTGCTTTCTATAAAAAAGATGTTGAACACCCTCCGATCATAGATATTTTGTATGATAAAGAAACCATGCGTAGTTTGGAAGCTAGAGATTATCCACTACAAGAAATATGTCAATTAGTGACCTTCTGTCAGTGACCCTGGAAGAATTGGTCATAGATCTATGACCATTTCAGACCAATTGGTCAAAAGCTGTTCGGGGGGCTCCAAACCCTAAACTATAACGACCATTTTGGTCAGAAAGATCATAATTTCCTTACATGAAATGGTAATAAAGCAGATAGCACTGGTCTGCTGCCTTATTTCTAGCTGATCATGACCAATATAGATGGTCATAACCTTGTAAATTATGGTGGGTTGCTATGACTAGGCGCCACCTCATCAGTTTTGCCAATGTGTCATGTCCATGTGGCAGTTTTTGCCCTAGGTTGTGAAGCAACCTATATTTTTGTCATTGCCAAAATTCCCAAAAAAAACTCATAAATTCTTTGGGTCATATCTTTGTCAAATATGTAAAAAACCTTCCTTGCCTAGTTCAAAAATAATTCAAAAATATTCATTTTCCTATTCTGTTCAGAAAAACACTTTGTGAAGGAAGTACCACTTTGGCATGTCCAAATGGTATCCATTTTCTACAGTGCTTTCCTATGCCCAAATAACCATCCTCCACCAAATGCTAGCTCAATCCATTCATTATTTTGAGCCCAGCTTCAACATTCGTATTTATGTCATGTGTGGTACTTTGCAAAGCAACTACCACCTAGGCTCCTCCTTTTGAGCTGAAAATTTGTGAATACTGTCTTCTTAGTAACTGATCATCCTCAGCCAAAACTCACGCCCATTAGCCATGTGCATTTCCCATACCGCTAATCAAACACTTGGCTGCTTATTCATGTTTGAGCATCGATCGGTCTCCTCGTGAGAATCTTATGTTGTGATTTTCTTCCTAGCACCTGCCTGGGGAGTGCCCAACCCACTAGACATGCCTAGGCCGCCCAGAGACATGGAAACACCACGGTCACATGGTGACCATGCGGCGGGCATGCGAGTTTACGCGCTCTAGAGTTGGGGCCCTCGGCCACCGTCCAAACCTCGACGTATCGCCACCAAACCATGTATTTATGATGAAATAGGTACTTATGTAACTAGAAATGATTTTTGGAAAAAATAAATAGCAAACTATGAGGCAGCTGCAGTTTAAATTTGACCCGCTTCCTGCTGAATCGACGGGAATTTGTCTTTTTCACAAGAGGTGGATCAAAACTTTTGACACCCAACCATTTTGTCAATTGTGCATGAAATAGGTCCTAGTATTTTAGAAAATTGATTTGTTCCAATTTTGCAACAAATATGTGGTAGTTCCTTCACAAAAAAAAACTCATTTCAAGCACTCAGAAAATGGAAAATGAATTTTCCGTGCAAAGAAAATGAAAACTCCCTTAGGCAACATTGTTTGGAATTCCAAGATGTACCCGTGTGCACAATATGAGATCATTTGAACAAACTATACCATGAATGTGACCATAAGGTTGATCATTTGGCTTGAAAGCCATGAATCTTCACGCATGATAGCTCATTTTTTAGAACACTTTTTTAAAAAAATTCTGTATTACAAGTTTATTATTTTTCCTGTGAACTTGGTCACATATAATGACACAATGCAAAGGTCTTCCATTTTTTGAATTTTTTTTGAATTTTTTATGCCCATTTCAAAATGCGGTCAAAACGGCGGGCTTGACCGTTCCTAGCTAGTGGTTGAATCTTGGAAAACTTTTGATGTTTCTCTGATTAAATAGATACTTATGTACCCAGAAATGATTTTTGGAAAAAAATAAAGATCAAACTATGAGGCAGCTGCAGTTCAAATTTGACCCGCTTCCTACTGAATCGGTGGGACTTTGTCTTTTTCACCAGAGGTGTATCAAAACTTTTGACACCCAACCATTTTGTTAATTGTGCATTAAATATGGCCTAGTATTTTAGAAAATTGATTTGGTCCAATTTTGCAACAAATATATGGTAGGTCCTTCACAAAAAAACCTCATTTCGGGCACTTGAAAATGGAAAATAAATTTTCCGTGCAAAGAAAATGAAAACTCCCTTAGGAAACATTGTTTGGAATTCCAAGATGCACCCTTGTGCACAATATAAGATCATTTGAACAAACTATGCCATGAATGTGGCCATAAGATTGATCATTTGGCTTGAAAGCCATGAATCTTCATGCATGATAGCTCGTTTCTGAGAACGCTTTTTTAAAATAATTGCCGTATTACAAGTTTATAAATTTTCCTGATAACTTGGTCACATATAATGACACAATGCGAAGATTTTCCAATTTTTTGAATTTTTTGAATTTTTTTATGCATGTTTCAAAATGCGGTCAAAACGGCGAGAATGACCGTTCCTAGCTAGTGGTCGAATCTTGGAATTTTTTGGGTGTTTCTCTGATTAAATAGATACTTATGTACCTAGAAATGATTTTTGGAAAAAATAAAGAGCAAACTATGAGGCAGCTGCAGTTCAAATTTGACCCGCTTCCTACTGAATCGGCGGGACTTTGTCTTTTTCACCAGAGGTGGATCAAAACTTTTGACACCCAACCATTTTTTTAATTGTGCATTAAATATGGACTAGTATTTTAGAAAATTGATTTGGTCCAATTTTGCAAAAAATATATGGTAGGTCCTTCACAAAAAAAAACTCATTTCGGGCACTCAAAAAATGGAAAATGAATTTTTCGTGCAAAGAAAATGAAAACTCCCTTAGTCAACATTGTTTGGAATTCCAAGATGCACCCTTGTGCACAATATAAGATCATTTGAACAAACTATGCCATGAATGTGGCCATAAGACTGATCATTTGGCTTGAAAACCATGAATCTTCATGCATGATAGCTCGTTTCTGAGAACATTTTTTTAAATAATTGCCGTATTACAAGTTTATAAATTTTCTTGACAACTTGGTCACATATAATGACACAATGCGAAGGTTTTCCAATTTTTTGATTTTTTTGAATTTTTTATGCTCGTTTCAAAATGCGGTCAAAACGGCGGGAATGACCGTTCCTAGCTAGTGGTTGAATCTTGGAATTTTTTTGGTGTTTCTCTGATTAAATAGATACTTATGTACCTATAAATGATTTTTGGAAAAAATAAATAGCAAACTATAAGGCAACTGCAGTTCAAATTTGACCCGTTTCCAGCTGAATCGGTGGAAATTTGTCTTTTTCACCAGAGGTGGATAAAAACTTTTGACACCTAACCGTTTAGTCAATTGTGCATCAAATATGTTCTAGTATTTTATAAAATTGATTTTGTACAATTTTGCAACAAATATATGATAGGTCCTTCACAAAAAAAACTCATTTCGAGCACTCAAAAAATGATTAAAAATAGCTAGAATGATCATAAATGCATACAAATTGGTCCTTATCCATAAAATGTGGTCTAACTCTAATGAAAATTTGTGTGGTACCCTTTTGCAAAAAAAATTGATAGCAACTTCACAAAATCCCTCTATTTTTAATACTTGAAAAGTATTTTAAGTCACTGAGTTTCCGAACCAATCAGAACTCTTCCCACGGATCAATGACATGGCGCCCATCCATCCATCCATCTCTCCATCTCACATCCATCCATCCATCTATCTATAGAAAAAAAGAAAAAAAATTGAAAAAAAGATACCCCACCCGCAGCCCAAACCCTAGCTCAGATCCCATCGCACCCCTCCTCCCTCGTCTCCATCTCCTCGCCGCCGCCGCCACCTCCTCCCCGCCCCCTCCCGATCCAGTCCTCCATCTCATTCCACTCGTCCAAACCAACCAACGCGATGGTGCACCCACCCACCGACCAACGCGAGCTCCTCTCTCCCTCGTCTCTCCCTCTCCCCCGCACCACTCCTTGCTGCCGCCACCACCACCACCTACGGCGCCCGATCCCTCCTGAATCTGGTGTCCTCCGGCGGCGCCGAGCACACCACGGTGACCCCATCCCTACGCTCCTTCCTCCCATCCATGGCAGCGAGTGAGCCAGCCAAATCGACCCCCGTCCCCAAAAGCAGCGGCAGCACCACCCTCCCAAGGCCTCCCTGACGGCGAGATCCGGCCTTCGCTCCCTGGCGACGCGCGCTAGGCCCCCCACACCGGCCCCGGTAAGGCGCCACATGTCCTCCTCTGCCCATGACGACGCCTGTCCGTACACCTCGCAAACCATCCCCCCCTCTTCTATCCCCCGATTCGATCGGTCATTTGACGTGTATTTGGGGATTTTTCTCGTTTGATTGATGATAACGCCTCGCAGATGAGACGTCCAAGTGGGATAAGATCACCATCATGGAGGCCGTCACCCGTACCCTCCTGGCGGCCTGGAACCTCTCCAAGGTCCACCCCCACTTCGACGAGCCGCTGGTCAGATCTCGTGCCTGTGCTATATTTTGGGTCGTGTGGTGGCCGTGACCCGTGTCTGATTTGTTTCTCGTGTTGCAGGCCTACCCCTACCTGCACATCGACAACGAGGAGTTCCCTTGGGGTATGAATTGTCTACCCCTTCCTTCCCGTGCCCATTTCAATGCCTACATCTGTAACTTCCTCCTTGATTTGACTGTTTGATTGGATGCGATATGCTTTGGGCAATATGTGTATGCTTTGGATTTCACATTTCCTTCTAGGTATACGGGGTGCTTCATTTGTTAGTTGGATTCAGCTGTACACAACTCACTGAAATACTGAATAATGTTAATGATTCAGTCCTTCTCCTTCACGCGAGATCTCTCCCCTGCCGCCGTCCTTCTCCTTCACCTGCTGCTGCTAACCCAGCCGTTGCTCCTCTATTGCTGCACCTCCTGCTGCTTGCCTCTTCTCTAAATCCACTAAACCTGCTGTTGCACTTCTTCTCTAAACCTCTTTCTTGCTGCTTGCTGCTACTCCTCTCTCCATCCCCACGCTTGCTTCTTCTTCTCCTAACCTCGCTGCTGATCTTCTCTGAAGTCTGAACCCCCTACTGCTGCTGCTGCTAGTCTCTCCCCCTATCTTTTTCTCTCTCTCTTTCTCTATAATTCAATAGAACTAGTACTGTATAACGATATGATATGTTCAGTTTTAGACTTGTGATGTGTCGTTTTAAATTGCTGATCCGTGAACTGAATCATGGCATATGACTCTCTGTTCTTATGTGTGGTAATTAGTTACACCTGTCACTTGTGTTCTGCACTTGTTGAATAAAGGATTTCAATTTGTAGTACTTGTGTTAGCTTTATTCCTGTGGTATAAATGCTTTCAATTTGTAGTACTTGTGTTAGCCGAGCATCATCGCTGATCGTCTAGTCCCCGAGGAGAAACGACATCCGTTGTCTGTGGGCGATTCACTTCGCTATATTTACAGCCGATCACCTAGTTGCATTTATTTACTGTCGTTGCTATGCCATCGTGATGACACATTCGTTCATGTTGTATTGCTATTGATTTTATCTCTCTCCTGATGGTATTTGGGCATTATTATGCAGGAGCAATTGGGTTTGACTTAGGCAAAGGGGATTACCCTCACCGTCTCCTTGTTTTGGCCTCCTTGCGTTTCTGCTCAGCATCGTCGCAGAAAACAAAAAGGTTCGTGTTGTTTATCTGTTGTACTATATGAATCATGCACACTGATACACTATGAGGAGACGGTGCACTGTGAGGTTGGTTTTGTTTTTGGATGAACCTGTATATATTTTGTGTACACATGATACGTCTCCAACGTATCTATAATTTATGAAGCATTCATGCTATTTTATTATCTGTTTTGAATGATTACGGGCTTTATTATACACCTTTATATTACTTTTGGGACTAACCTATTAATCGGGGGCCCAACCCATATTGTTGTTTTATTGCCTGTTTCAGTATTTCGAAGGAAAGGAATATCAAACGGACTCCAAACGGAATGAAACCTTCGGCAGCGTGATTTTTTGGAAGAATATGATCCTGGAGACTTGGAGTTCACGTCAGAAGATCCTCGAGGAGGCCAGGAGATAGGGGGTGCACCCCCTACTGGGCGCGTCCCCCTGTCTCATGGGCCCCTCGAGCACCCCCCCGACCGACTTCTTTCGCCTATATAGTCCCACGTACCCTAAAAACATCCACGGAGAAGATAGATCGGGAGTTCCGCCGCCGCAAGCCTCTGTAGCCACCAAAAACCTCTCGAGAGGTTGTTCTGGCACCCTGCCGGAGGGGGAACCCATCACCGATGGCCATCTTCATCATCTCGGCGCTCTCCATGACGAGGAGGGAGTAGTTCACCCTCGAGGCTGAGGGTATGTACCAGTAGCTATGTGTTTGATCTCTCTCTCTCTCTCTCTCTCGTGTTCTCTCTATGGCACGATCATGATGTATCGCGAGCTTTGCTATTATAGTTGGATCTTATGATGTTTCTCCCCCTCTACTCTCTTGTGATGAATTGAGTTTTCCTCTTGAAGTTATCTTGTCGGATTGAGTCTTTAAGGATTTGAGAACACTCGATGTATGTCTTGCCGTGCTTATCTATGGTGACAATGGGATATCACGTGCCACTTGATGTATGTTTTGGTGATCAACTTGCGGGTTCCGCCCATGAACCTATGCATAGGGGTTGGCACACGTTTTCGTCTTGACTCTTCGGTAGAAACTTTGGGGAACTCTTTGAAGTACTTTGTGTTGGTTGAATAGATGAATCTGAGATTGTGTGATGCATACCGTATAATCATGCCCACGGATACTTGAGGTGACAATGGAGTATCTAGGTGACATTAGGGTTTTGGTTGATTTGTGTCTTAAGGTGTTATTCTAGTACGGACTCTTGAATAGATTGATCCGAAAGAATAACTTTGAGGTGGTTTCGTACCCTACCATAATCTCTTCGTTTGTTCTCTGCTATTAGTGGCTTTGGAGTGACTCTTTGTTGCATGTTGAGGGATTGTTATATGATCTATCTATGTTATTATTGTTTAGAGAACTTGCACTAGTGAAAGTATGAACCCTATGCCTTGTTTCCTACCAGTACAATACCGTTTACGCTCACTTTTATAATTAGTTACCTTGCTGTTTTTATATTTTCAGATTACAAATACCCATATCTACTATCCATATTGCACTTGTATCACCATCTCTTCGCCGAACTAGTGCACCTATACAATTTGCCATTGTATTGGGTGTGTTGGGGACACAAGAGACTCTTTGTTATTTGGTTGCAGGGTTGTTTGAGAGAGACCATCTTCATCCTACGCCTCCCATGGATTGATAAACCTTAGGTCATCCACTTGAGGGAAATTTGCTACTGTCCTACAAACCTGTGCACTTGCAGGCCCAACAACGTCTACAAGAAGAAGGTTGTGTAGTAGACATCAAGCTCTTTTCTGGCGCCGTTGCCGGGGAGGTGAGTGCTTGAAGGTATATCTTTAGATCTTGCAATTGAATCTTTTTGTTTCTTGTTTTTATCACTAGTTTAGTTTATAAAAGAAAAACTACAAAAAAATGGAGTTAAGTTTGTCTCATACGCTTCGTCTTTTTAATATCTTTCGTGAGTTTGATGAAAAGGAAAATTGTGCTCAAGTGCTAGAAGAAGAAATCTATAGAATGCTTGGTACTAAATCTTTGAATGATGAGCATGATTGCAATGTTGTTAGTATGAACTCCTTGAATATCCATAGTACTAATGATGATTGCTCTAGTCATGATGAAAATATCTCTTATAAGCATGTCAACTTTTGTGGAGTGCATGTTTGCATGAACACACCAAATAGAGAAGATATATATTGCAAGAGGCATAAGCATTTAGAAACTAAATGGTTGCAAGAAAGGCTAAATGTGAGTGCTGAAAATTTGAATTTCCTTTGCCGTACTTGTGAACTTTGCAATGAACATGGTCATTTACATCTCCTATGCAAATTGTTTCATGATTGAATCATGTCCAAAAATTGTGATGATTTTATCTCCCTTGCTCATTACAATGAACTTAGTTTGCTTTTGGGTTATGAAGAATTGAAACGTTTACTTAAGGACCTTCCAGAATTTGCCCATAAGAAATTCCTTGATATTGATCTAGAGAAGATTTATTTGTATTGTGCGGTGAATTGCATTGAAAATCCTTATATTGCCAATTACATAAGGAAAAGAAAGAAAATAGAAGATGATGAGAATACTAATGAAAGGGAAGAGCTTCCCAATATCCTCCTATTATTTCTTATGATGAATCAGGTAATGAGGAGGAGCTTTCTATTCAACTAATCTCATCAATAAGGAGCTCAAAGAGGAAGGTTGAACCCACACATAATGTCAAAAAGAAAAGGAAAAGAAGGGGCAACAAAGGTAAAAAGGTATCCCTCCCAATTAATGTTGCTCCTACTACTCATTGGTATGATGATAATTGTTATACTATTGGTGCTATCCATACTATTAATGACGAGAGTGATTATGCTTATGATATGAAAAGGCCCAAGCTTGGGGAAGCTATGTTTGATGAGGATGAAATATTTGAGAATATATTTGCTGAAATTAATGTTTGTCCCAAGCTTGGGGATGCTATGTTTAATGAAGATGATATTTTTAGCATCCCAAGTTTTGATATGCAAAGTTGTTATGATGATAGCAAGCCTCTTACCTACGATGATTATATTGATGAAAGTGGGTTTGGAAGAGTGTCAACTTTAGGAAGTAGTGATCCCACTATTTTGTAAGATGTTGAATCTTATTGTGATGAATATGAACGTGGATTTGGAAGAATGTCAACTTTACTTAGTGATGATTCCACTATCTTGGGAGAGGTTTCAATCGATTATAATGAGAACGAAGTTGCTACTTATGATGATTATTGTGATGAAACTTATGCTATAAAAATTAGTGATGATTATATTTACAAATCTTGTCATGATTATGATTACCCTTTTTCTGAACATTACTCTTTTAATGTGGAAACAATTTTTAGTGTTCAAGTCTCTTATGATACTCCCACTATTCCGAATGAGAAGAATTTTGCTTATGTGGAGAATAGTAAAGTTTCTATGCTTGTAGATCATGAAAAGAATGCTTTAGGTGCTGGTTATATTGTTGAATTCATTCATGATGCTACTGAAAATCATTATGAGGGAGGAACATATGCTTGTAGGAATTGCAAAAATATTAAGTTTCCTCCCTATGTGTTGAAAATCTCGAAGCTATGCTTGTTTTTCCTTCCTATGCTAGTTGATTATTGTTCCCATAAGTTGTTTGCTCACAAAATCCCTATGCATAGGAAGTGGGTTAGACTTAAATGTGCTAGTCATATGCTTCATGATGCTCCTGTTATGTTTCAATTCTTATCTTTTATGTGAGCATCATTGTCATCATCATGCCTAGCTAGAAAGGCATTAAAGAAAAGCGCTTATTGGGAGACAACCCAATATTTACCCTTACTGTTTTTGTGTGTCCACATGATTATGCTACTGTAGTAATCATGTTTTATAGCTTTTGTTTCAATAAAGTACCAAGTAAGACCTTTAGGATAGCCTACGGTGATAGTTGCGTTGATCCTGCTGAAAATCAGAAACTTTTGCACCCAGTAAATTAGTTTTGTTAATTCACAGAAATGTGCTCCTGATCTGATTCTTTTTGATCTGGATTGGTACACGAATTTCTTAGGACTTCTTAATTTGGTAGGATTTTTGGAGTTAGGAAAGTATAGATACTCCTGCATTCTTTACAGACTGTACTGTTTTGGCAGATTGCTGTTATGTTTGCATATGTTTGCTTGTTTAATGATTCTATTTGAGGATAGGAGTGTTAAATATGCAGAGGCATTCAGTATGCAATTTTGAATAATAATTTTAGTGATTTGTTACAGTACAAAATGATAAGGTTTTGCAATGGTTTATACTAACCTATCTCACGAGTTCTTGTTGAGTTTGGTGTGGATGAAGCTTTTGATAAAAAGAGAAACCATGATATGAGAGGAATTAAGGAGACAAAAAAGTTCAAGCTTGGGGATGCCCAAGATAATATTTCAAGAAGTCTCAAGCATCTAAGGTTGGGGATGCCCTGGTAGGCATCCCACCTTTCTTCTCCAACAACTATCGGTTAGTATCGGTTGAGCCTAAGTTTTTGCTTCTTCACATGAGTCGTGCTATCCTTGCAATGTAATTTTATTTTGCTTTGCTTGCTGTTTGAATACAATACCAAGATCTGAAATTCCTTAATGAGAGAGAGTCTTCATATAGCTACATAATTATTTAGCTACTCATTGATCTTCACTTATATCTCTTTGGAGTAGTTTGTCATTTACTCGTGTGCTTCACTTATATCCTATGAGTAAATGGTTGAATGAGTTGAAAGTCATAAATCTAAAATTATATATGCCTCATTTGCTTATCCCATGGGGAGTAATGACTTCACATCTAAGAAGTAGAGGTTGTAAATTTATTGAAGGTTAGTAAGCATTGTATTGGTCATTTGAACAATTCATGAAAGAATATTGAAGGAAGAGAAATTCCACATATAAATATACTACCCTAGACATCTTTTATAATTGGGAGCACTCATTAGGTATGACGTGCTAAAGAGTTGATGTTGGACAAGGAAGACAACGTAATGATTTATGTTTTCCGACATCTCAGTTAAAGTATATTGTCATGGATCATTCAAACATGTTGAGCTTGCCTTTCCCCCTAATGCTAGCCAAACTACTTGCACCAAGTAGAGATACTACTTGTGCTTCCAATTATCCTTAAACCCAGTTTTTGCCATGAGAGTCCACTATACCTACCTATGGATTGAGTAAGATCCTTCAAGTAAGTTGTCATCGGTGCAAGCAATAAAAATTGCTCTCTAAATATGTATGATCTTTTGGTGTGAAGAAAATACCTTTATACGATCTTGTTATGGAAGCAATAAAAGCGACGGACTGCATAATAAAGGTCCATATACAAGTGGCAATATAAAGTGACGTTCATTCGCATTAAGATTTTGTGCATCCATCCCTAAAAGCGCATGAAATCCTCTGCTTCCCTCTGCGAAGAGCCTATCTTTTACTTTATGTCTTTTACTTTATGCAAGAGTCAAGGTGATCTTCACCTTTCCCTTTTTCATTTTATCCTTTGGCAAGCACCTCGTGTTGGGAAGATCTTGATATATATATATATATATATATATCCAATTGGATGTAAGTTAGAATGAACTATTATTGTTGACATCACCCAAAGGTGAATATGTTGGGAGACAACACTATAAGCCCCTATCTTTCTCAGTGTCCGATTGAAACTCCATAACCGTTAGTATTGCGTGAGTGTTAGCAATTGTAGAAGACTATGATAGTTGAGTATGTGGAGTTTGCTATTCCTGAAAATAAGATGAATTGCAATTGTTTGATGACTGAGACTGAAGTTTGCTAGTTTTCAAGAAAGTTTATGGTCTATGCTTTGACATGTGAATTGCTTGTTACTTTATCGTCAGAAGTTTTATGAGATGAACTATGGTTATGACATATTATCATGCTAGAAAAGGCGATTGAAATTTTCATTGATCAAACTTGTGCACCTTCTAGCATTCACACTTCATAAATTCTTTCTTTTATCATTTACCTACTCGAGGACGAGTAGGAATTAAGCTTGGGGATGCTGATACGTCTCCAACGTATCTATAATTTATGAAGCATTCGTGCTATTTTATTATCTGTTTTGAATGATTACGAGCTTTATTATACACTTTTATATTACTTTTCGGACTAACCTATTAACTGGAGGCCCAGCCCATATTGTTGTCTTATTGCCTGTTTCAATATTTCGAAGGAAAGGAATATCAAACAGAGTCCAAACGGAATGAAACCTTCGGTAGCGTGATTTTTTGGAAGAATATGATCCTGGAGACTTGGAGTTCACGTCAGAAGATCCTCGAGGAGGCCAGGAGATAGGGGGGGCGCCCCCCCCCCTACTGGGCGCGCCCCCTGTCTCGTGGGCCCCTCGAGCACCCCCCGACCGATTTCTCTCGCCTATATAGTCCCACGTACCCTAAAAACATCCACGGAGAAGATAGATCGGGAGTTTCGCCGCCGCAAGCCTCTGTAGCCACCAAAAACCTCTCGGGAGGCCGTTCCTGGTTTGCCAAATCTCACATAGATGGGTCTCCCTAGTTTCATGACTGCTATTTAGAACTAAGTGCTCCATAAGTGTTGCTGAAAATGAAAATGCGGTTAATTATAGCACAGTGAGAGTGCTCTCAAACATCAGAAGGGTTGCTACTGCATTTACGCTCCTGGCAGTGTCCTGCATTGACTGATGGTGCAGCCATATACCCCTGCTAGTACCTGATTGTTCTCATTAATTATTGTGCAGCAGCGCATGCTTGTTCATACCCATTTTTTTCAATTAATGCCAACATGTACATATTTACACAGGAGAGATAGCTAGATTTTCCGACTAACAAGTGGCAACAAAAATGTGGTTGTTTAACCTAGAGGTTAATAAAACACTTTGATAGTTCTGCCCTAAGCATTTTTGTCAGTTTGCAGTTACTTGTGCTAAGATACTAGTCTCTTTCTCTGTCCAAAAAATGTGCTGTGTATTTCTTGTCCAGAGTATAATATTCCATGGCCAGAGCAAGCAAGATGTTATTTCTAGTGCTAGCCTTTTATTGTATTAAAGTAGTGTATATAGTAGGTGCACTTTGTCTTTAGAGATAGCAATCAGGAGTAATGCAGTCACTTCTGTTGCATACTTGCTCTAGCTGCAAGTTCTTGAAAACTGTTATTACGTATATTTTTGGATGAGGGATCACATATATTGTGTGTTGCATTGATGCCACAATAACTCCATTGTTCTGTTTTATCATTATGCTGCATATGTTTCCAACTCCACTATTTCTGTTTTTCTTTATCACCTTATCCAACATTGTAGATTCCTGTATTGATGCATGCCATCTATGAAAAGATCTTGCATTAAGCTTTAGCTGGTTGTTAATTATGTTGTGTTAGCTGCTGACTAACAACGGCCTATGGCGGCTGGGTGTTTTTTTGGCGCAGGTGACTTGTAGACGAAGTTGTATGATTAGCTGGATGGTCACGATCGGCGCAGGAGAGCCTGCACCTTCAAGTTGGTTTTTTTTCAACTATACTATGGTATGAGCCTGGACCATGGTTGTGATGTGGTCCTGATGTATGAGCCTACTTTTCCTGTTTCTTGCTATTTTAGGATATCGTGTCTGATTTCAATGTTGGGTCGACCGAGTTGTTGATTTTCTCGCCCTGGTCATACCATAATAAGTTAGTGTTTAGTCATGTATGCATCTCCATCTTGCAAGCATGCCATACATGATAGGATTAGTACTTATTAACTGCTCATGTGCTTGTAGAGAAGGATACAATTATTATTTAACCAGTCCAGATTTTTTACATTTGATGTGCTTACAAGGAACACAGATCTCTACTCTTCTATATAATCCACACTTTGTTCCGGAAGCAGCAGTTGTAGCATGTTGTTACATCACAACAAGGTGTCATGTATGATTATAGTGCCTTCGTTGAGATGTCCGGTACTTAATAAAATTGAAGTTAAAATAGAACCTTTATGTTCTCTGTAGTGATTTACAGTTGGTGCTATAAGTTTGCTGAACTTGAATATCTTAGTAGAACATCATCAGGTTAGAAGTTTTGCTATGCGATGCTTATTGTTTACTGATCTGAGGCATTTGGGAATTTATGTATAACTTTTATTCTCTTGAATGGATATATTTTATTTTCAATCATTTAACTTCCACTGTATCTCACTACTAATTTATGTAGATCAGGATCTAATGTCGTCGAGGTGGCTGCTGCTCTTACCGAAGATTAGAAGAAGCCTAGAGATGTGCGCCATAGTTTTAGTTGATGTTGCCACCATGTTTTGGTGCCTGTGTATTTGTTTTTGATTGTATGTACACTTGTTGGGTCGTGCAAACATGTATGGGCTGTTGTGAGTTTCATTTAGAGATTTCTGGATTTGATCATTTCATTGAGAGAATTCTTGATTGTTTGTTGTTGAAATGTGTAAAATTAAAATCTGTGAATGAAAAGGATTGATTGCTCTATTGGGTCGAATAGTATTTGGGCTCTAAAGAGGCTATGGCCCAAACAATATTGGGCTGGAATATTGTGCATTTATGAAAAACCGGTAACAAAAGGCTTAATGAAACGGACTGTGAAATGGCCTAGGCCCAGAAAATAAGAAGGCTGAATTGTAGGGCTTGGCCCATATAGCTGATCAAAATTAATAAGAAAAAAATATATAAAAAGGCTGAATTAATGGGCTCGGCCCATCTAAAGCACCGAAATGGAACGGGCTGATTCTAAGTAACGACCTTTTCAATTGGTCGTAATTTTGCCATGTCAGATTGCCACGTCGGATCCGACGTGGCCTGGGCAGACAGCCAGTGACCAAAACAAAAGGTCAAGGGTTCAACGACCTTCTGTTTTGGTCGTAAACGTCTACGACCTTTTCACAGAGAAGGTCGTTAATTTCAGTTTACGACCGCCAGCTTTTGACCTTCTGTTTTTGGTCATAAAAAGGTCACAAATGAAAAGCAATGACCTTTCAGTGACCAATAGTCAAGGTCACAAGTTGACATATTTCTTGTAGTGATCAATCTTACAGTGAAAATCTTAAAAAGAGAGTTTCTCATTCTGAAATATCTCAATCTTTGTACCTTGAAGCTTTTGAGGAGTTTGACTGGATTACTAGAGGAATTCATGTATTTTTTAATAGGGATTGGTTGAATAAAATGATGAAAGAACCCATTAGGAATGAACTACCTATTTTATATGATGATATATATGGTGATGATCCTGACTATGGGTTTATGAATGTTAAAATTACAAACCAAAGCCCTTTCCATGATTTAAGTTCTTCTTCTTGAAGGGAAAACAGGGAAAGAATAGATTTATTACAATGAGTTTTGGAGGATTTGATGAGGAAAGAATTGCATGCCGAAGATGGCAATACCTAGATCTATTCGTGTTTTTATGCCTAGCTAGGGGCGTTAAACGATAGCGTTTGTTGGGAGGCAACCCAATTTTATTTTTGTTCTTTGCTTTCTGCTCCCGTTTAGTAATAAATAATTCACCTAGCCTATGTTTATATGTGGTTTTATGTTTTAATTAGTGTTTGTGCCAAGAAGAACCTTTGGGAAGACTAGGGTGAAGTCTTTGTGATCTTGCTGTAAAAAACGGAAACTTTTGCGCTCACAAGAATAGCTGTCATTTTTTTACAGAAGAGTGCTTTTAGGTTGATTATTTTTGCAGATGATTAATAGATGAATTCCTCACGTCCACCAATTTATTTTAGAATTTTTAGAGTTACAGAAGTATTCGAAAGTTACAGATTACTAAAGATTGTTCTGTTTTTGACAGATTCTGTTTTTCGTGTGTTGTTTGCTTATTTTGATGAATCTATGAGTAGTATCGGGGGGTATGAACCATAAAGAAGTTGGAATACACTAGGTTTAACACCAATATAAATAAAGAATGGGTTCGTTACAGTACCTTAAAGTGGTGGTTTATTTTTATTATACTAACGGAGCTCATGAGATTTTCTGTTGAAGTTTTGTGTTGTGAAGCTTTCAAGTTTTTGGGTAAAGATTTGATGGATTTTGGAATAAGGAATGGCAAGAGCCTAAGCTTGGGGATTCCCAAGGCACCCCAAGGTAAAATTCAAGGACAATCAAAAGCCTAAGCTTGGGGATGCCCCAGAAGGCATCCCCTCTTTCGTCTTCGTCTATCGGTAACTTTACTTGAGACTATATTTTTATTCACCACATGATGTGTGTTTTGCTTGGAGCGTCTTGTATGATTTGATTTTTTGCTTTTTGGTTTAGCACAATCATCCTTTCTGTACACACCTTTTGGGAGAGACACGCATGAATCGGAATTTATTAGAATACTCTATGTGCTTCACTTATATCTTTTGAGCTAGACAATATTGCTCTAGTGCTTCACTTATATATTTTTAGAGCATGGCGGTGGTTTTTATTTTATAGAAATTGTTGATATATCATGCTTCACTTATATTATTTTGAGAGTCTTTTAGAACAGCATGGTAATTTGCTTTGGTCATAAAATTAGTCCTAATATGATGGGATCCAAGATGGGTATAATAAAAACTTTCATATAGAGTACGTTGAATACTATGAGAAGTTTGATTCTTTATGATTGTCTTGAGATATGAAGATGGTCATGCTAGTAGAGTAGTTGTAAATTTTGGAGATCCATGTGTTAAAGTTTGTGATTCCCGCAGCATGCACGTATGGTGAACTGTTATGTGATGAAGTTGGAGCATGATTTATTTATTGATTGTCTTCCTTATGAGTGGCGGACGGGGACGAGCGATGGTCTTTTCCTACCAATCTATCCCCCTAGGTGCATGCGTGTAGTACTTTGTTTTGATAAATAATAGATTTTTGCAATATGTATGTGAGTTCATTATGACTAATGTTGAGTCCATGGATTATACACACTCTCACCCTTCCACCATTGCTAGCCTCTCTAGTGCCGCGCAACTTTCACCGGTACTGTACACCCACCATATACCTTCCTCAAAACAGCCACCATACCTACCTATTATAGCATTTCCATAGCCATTCCAAGATATATTGCCATGCAACTTTCCACCGTTCCGTTTATTATGACACGCTCCATTATTGTCATATTGCCTTGCATGATCATGTAGTTGACATCGTATTTGTGGCAATGCCACCGTTCAAAAAAATTCATACATGTCACTCTTGAATCATTGCACATCCTGGTACACCGCCGCAGGCATTCACATAGAGTCTTATTTTGTTCTAAGTATTGAGTTGTAATTCTTGAGTTGTAAGTAAGTAAAAGTGTGATGATCTTCATTATTAGAGCATTGTCCCAGTGAGGAAAGGATGATGGAGACTATGATTCCCCCACAAGTCGGGATGAGACTTCAGACTAAAAAAAGAGAAAAGGCCCAAATAAAAAAAAGATAGAAAAAGAGAGAAGGGGCAATGCTACTATCCTTTTACCACACTTGTGCTTCAAAGTAGCACCATGATCTTCATGATAGAGAGTCTCCTATGTTGTCACCTTTGTATACTAGTGGAAATTTTTCATTATAGAACTTGGCTTGTATATTCCAATGATGGGCTTCCTCAAAAGTGTCCTAGGTCTTCATGAGCAAGCAAGTTGGATGCACACCCACTTAGTTTCTTTTGTTGAGCTTTCATACACTTATAGCTCTAAGTGCATCTGTTGCATGGAAATACCTACTCACTCACATTAATATCTATTGATGGCCATCTCCATAGCCCATTGATACACCTAGTTGATGTGATACTATCTTCTCCTTTTTTGTCTTCTCCACAACCACCATTCTATTCCACCAATAGTGTTATGTCCATGGCTCACGCTCATGTATTGCTTGAAGATTGAAAAAGTTTGAGAACATCAGAAGTATGAAATAATTGCTTGGCTTGTCATTGGGGTTGTGCATGATTAAATACTTTGTGTGATGATGATAGAGAACCAGACTATATGATTTTGTAGGGATAACTTTCTTTGGCCATGTTATTTTGAGAAGACATGATTGCTTTGTTAGTATGCTTGAAGTATTATTATTTTATGTCAATATTAAACTTTTGTCTTGAATCTTTCGGATCTGAACATTCATGCCAGAATAATGAAAATTACATTGATAAATATGTTAGGTAGCATTCCACATCAAAAATTCTTTTTTATCATTTACCTACTCGAGGACGAGCAGGAATTAAGCTTGGGGATGCTTGATACATCTCCAACGTATCTATAATTTTTTATTGTTCCATGCTGTTATATTATCTGTTTTGGATGTTTAATGGGGTTTAATATGCTCTTTTATATTATTTTTGGGACTAGCCTATTAATCGGAGGCCAAGTGCCAGTTTCTGTTTTTTTCCTATTTTAGAGTTTTGCAGAAAAGGAATACCAAACGGAGTCCAAACGGAATGAAACCTTTGCGATGATATTTCTTGGACCGAAAGCAAACCAGAAGACTTGGAGTTGAAGTCAGAAACGCCACAAGGCGTCCACGAGGCAGGAGGGCGCGCCCAGGGGGTAGGCGCGCCCCCACCCTTGTGGGCCCATCGTAGCTCCTCCGACATACTTCTTTTGCCTATATATACTCTTATAACCTAGAAACATCAGAGGGAACCACGAAACCACTTTTCCACCGCCGCAACCTTCTGTACCCATGAGATCCCATTTTGGGGCCTTTTTCGGCGATCTGCCCGAGGGGGAATCGATCACGGAGGGCTTCTACATCAACACCATTGCCTCTCCGATGAAGCATGAGTAGTTTACCACAGAACTTCGGGTCCATAGTTATTATCTAGATGGCTTCTTCTCTCTCTTTGATTCTCAATACAAAGTTCTCCTGGATGTTCTTGGAGATCTATTCGATCTAATATTCTTTTGCGGTGTGTTTGCCGAGATCTGATGAATTGTGGACTTATGAACAAGATTATCTATGAATATTATTTGGTTCTTCTCTGAATTCTTATATGCATGATTTGATATCTTTGCAAGCCTCTTCGAATTATCGGTTTAGTTTGGCCTACTAGATTGGTCTTTCTTGCCATGGGAGAAGTGCTTAGCTTTGGGTTCAATCTTGCAGTGTACTTTTCCCAGTGATAGTAGTGGCAGCAACGCACGCATTGTACTGTTGCCATCGAGGATAAAAAAGATGGGATTTATATCATATTTCTTGAGTTTATCCCTCTACATCATGTCATCTTGCTTAATGCGTTACTCCGTTCTTATGAACTTAATACTCTAGATGCATGCTGGATAGCGGTCGATGTGTGGAGTAATAGTAGTAGATGCAGGCAGGAGTCGGTCTACTTGACACGGACGTGATGGCTATGTTCATGATCATTTCCTTAGATGTCTTCATAATTACGCGCTTTTCTATCAATTGCTCGGCAATAATTTGTTCACCCACTTTAATACATGCTAGCTCGAGAGAAGCCACTAGTGAAACCTATGGCCCCCGAGTCTTTTTTCCATTATATTGCATATCTTTCCCATATTGTTGAATCTCATTTACTATTTTGCAATCTCTACTTTTCAATATATACAACAAAAATACCAAAAATATTTAATTTATTATCTCTATAAGATCTCACTTTTGCGAGTGATCGTGAATGCATTGACAATCCCTTTATCGCATTGGTTGCAAGGTTCTTTATTGTTTGTGCAGGTATTCGGTGACTTGTGCATCGTCTCCTACTGGATCAATACCTAGGTTCTCAAAACTGAGGGAAATACTTACGCTACTTTGATGCACCCTTTCCTCTTCAAGGGAAAACCAACGCAAGCTCCAAGAGGTAGCACATGCCACATGGCAGCACCTGGGGGCTGGCCTATTTGGTTACTTTGTCGTCTGTTGGCCGACGACAAAGGTCCAATGGTCTTTGTCGAATGCCAGCGGACGCCAAAGCACGCTGTTAACCCATTAACGGACCTAAGCTGGCACGTGTGCCGCCCGGACCCTTTGTCGTCTGCTGGCAGATGTTAAAGATGCAAAGGTCTTTGCCGTCAACCAGCAGATGGCAAAGAGCCCTTTGTTGTAGTCTGTTCAAGCCGGACGTGTTGCCTCCTGCTGGCTAACGGCAAAGGCATTTGCCGTCTGCCAGGCATGCCTATGCCGTCAGCCATGGCAGATGGCACAGTTCCCGATTCCTGTAGTGCCAGAAGAGTCCCGAGGGCTCCACAAGCCCTCAGGGCACGCCATATAGGAAGCTTCCCTGGACTGTGGGTCCCACGGGAGTCCTACAACCCTAATTCTTGGCCTATAAATTCCCAAATATTCCCAAACCCCCAGAAGCGTCCACCAAAATACTTTCCCGCTGCCGCAAGCCTCTGACCTCGTGAGATCCCATCTTGGGGCCTTTTCCGGCACCCTGCCTGAGGGGGATTCAATCACGGAGGGCTTCTACATCAACCTCCTATGGCCCTTCCGATGAAGCGTGAGTAGTTTACCACAGACCTACGGGTCTATAGCTAGTAGCTAGATGGCTTCCTCTCTCTCTTTGCTCTTCAATACAATGTTCTCCTCGATGTTCTTGGAGATCTATCAGATGTAATATTCTTTCGCGGTGTGTTTTTTGAGATCCGATGAATTGTGGATTTATGATCAGGTTATCTATGAATAATATTTGAGTCTTTTCTGAACTCTTTTATGCATGATTAAATATCTTTGTATTTCTCTTTGAATTATCGGTTTGGTTTGGCCAACTAGATTGGTTTTGCTTGCAATGGGAGAGGTGCTTAGTTTTGGGTTCAATCTTGCGGTGTCCTCATCCAGTGAAAGAAGGGGTAGCGAAGCATGTATTGTATTGTTGCCATCAAGGATAAAAATATGGGGTGTATATCATATTGCTTGAGTTTATCTCTCTACATCATGTCATCTTACTTAAAGCGTTGCTCTGTTCCAATGAACTTAATACTCTAGATGCAGGCAGGAGTCTGTCGATGTGTGGAGTAATAGTAGTAGATGCAGAATCGTTTTAGTCTACTTGACACGGACGTGATGCCTATATTCATAATAATTTCCTTGGATATCGTCATAACTTTGTGCTTTTCTATCGATTGCTCGATAGTAATTTGTTCACCCACCATACGTTTTCTTTCAATAGAGAAGCCTCTAGTGAAACCTATGGCCCTCGGGTCTATTTTCCATCATATATTTTCAGCTCTATAAACCAAAAACCCAAAAATACCTCGCTGAGTTTTATTTACTTTTATTTTGTTTTATGTTTTAGTAATCTTTTATATCTATCTCTATCAAATCTAATCCTTGCAAGTGACCGTGAAGGGATTGACAAACCCTTTATCGCGTTGGGTGCAAGTGTTTGATTGATTGTGCAGGTGCATAGATTGGAGACTTGCTTGTACCTCCTACTGGATTGGTACCTTGGTTCTCAAACAGAGGGAAATACTTATCTCTGCTTTGTTGCATCACCCTTTCCTCTTCAAGGGAAAAACCAACACAAGCTCAAGAAGTAGCAGGAAGAATTTCTGGTGCCGTTACCGGGGAGGTTCTACATCAAGCCTACCAAGTACCCATCATAAACTCTCATCTTTTGCATTACATTATTCGCCATTTGCCTCTTGTTTTCCTCTCCCCCACTTCTAAAACATTTTCAAAAATCATAAAAATATTTGCCTTTTTATTTGCCCTTCTTCCGTTGTCTTTTCATTTGCTTTTTGGTGCTTGTGTGCTAGATTAATTTTGTATCATCATGTCTCAATTTAAAAACTTTGATCCTTATCATAGAAATTTGGAAGAGATCGAGAATAATGCAAAAAGCTTCATGTCATTGCAATATGAGCATAATGGTTTCCTTAGGAACGAGCTTAAAGAACAAAAAACTATGGTGGAATATGTTAATAAAGAGCTTGATGATTTTACTAAGGAAATTTATGGTCTTAAATCTCAATTTGCTCATATTGAAAATCTAGTAGGCCAAATTTCCGATAAACAACTACTCTGGTAAACAAGATGGCCACTAAACCAGAATCTTTGAATAATGATGAACATCTTAAAGTGATTGGTGTGACTCCTATTAAATATTTTTTGCTAATATAAATCTTAATAAAGACGGGACTGGAGATGAGTCAACTTTAGCTACAAGGCGTCCCAATGATTCGAAGTTTAAAGATCTTAATGCAAAAATTGATGAAAGTGGGATTGTAGAGGTCAAAACTTTAAGTAGCAATGAACCCACTCTTTTGGATTTCAAGGACTTTAATTACGATAACTGCTCTTTGATAGATTGTATTTCCTTGTTGCAATCCATGTTGAATTCTCCTCATGCTTATAGTCAAAATAAAGCTTTTACTAAACATATTGTTGATGCTATGATGAAATCGTTTGAAGAAAAACTTGAATTGGAAGTTTTGATCCCTAGAAAGCTTTATGATGAGTGGGAACCTACTATTAAGATTAAAATTAAATATTATGAGTACCATGCTTTGTGTGATTTGGGTGCTAGCATTTTCACAATTCCAAAAACCTTATGTAATGTGCTAGGTTTGCGTGAATTTGATGATTGTTCTTTGAATTTGCATGTAGTGGATTCCGCTATTAAGAAACTGATGGGATGGATTAATGATGTTCTTATTGTTACAAATAGTAATTATGTGCCCATAGATTTCATTGTTCTTGATATAGATTGCAATCCTACATGTCCTATTAGTCTTGGTAGATCTTTCCTTATAACAATTGGTGCAATTAACATGAAAGAAGGAAACATTAGATTTTAATTTCTATTAAGGAAGGGCATTGAACACTTCCCAAGAAAGAAAATTAAGTTGCCATATGAATCTATTATGAGGGCCACTTATGGATTTAATACCAAAGATGACAATACCTAGATCTATTGCAATATGCCTAGCTAGGGGCGTTAAACAATAGCGCTTGTTGGAAGGCAATCCAATTTTATTTTAGTTTATTTTTTTGTTCCTGTCTTCCAATAAATTTATCATCTAGCCTCTGGTTATATGTGTTTTCATATCTTGGTTTAGTGTTTGTGCCAAGTAAGACCTTTGGGATAGTTTGGAAGATTGTTGATTTGATCTTGCTGAAAAACAGAAACTTTTGCGCATGTAAAACAATTTTATGAAATCACACGAACGTGATTTTGGTTCTGAATTTTTTACAAAAGATTTATATACAAATTTCCTATATTTTCCTAATTTTTCAGAATTTTGGGAGTTACAAATGTATATGAAGTTTCCTGATTTCAACAGACTGTTCCGTTTTAGACAGATTCTGTTTTCATTGTGTTGTTTGCTTATTTTGATGAATCTATGGGTAGTATCGGGGGGTATGAACCATGGAGAAGTTGGAATACAGTAGATATTACACCAATATAAATAAATAATGAGTTCACAACAGTAACAAAAAGTGGTGAATTATTTTCTTATACTAACGAATCTCTTGAGTTTTTTGTTGAGTTTTCTGTTGTAAAGTACTAAAGTTTTGAGTAGAGATTTGATGGACTATGGAATAAGGAGTGGAAAGAGCCTAAGCTTGGGGATGCCCAAGGCACACAAGGTAATATTTAAGGACAACCAAGCATCTAAGCTTGGGGATGCCCCAGATGGCATCCCCTCTTTCGTCTTCAATCCATCGGTAAATTTACTTGTGCTATATTTTTATTCACCACATGATATGTGTTTTGCTTGGAGCGTCTTGTGTGATATGAGTCTTTGCTTTTTAGTTTTACACAATCATCCTCGTTGTACACACCTTTTGAGAGGGACGCGGACAAATCATGAATTTATTAGAATACTCTATGTGCTTCACTTATATCTTTTGAGCTAGGTAATTTGCTCTAGTGCTTCACTTATATCTTTTTAGAGCACGGCGGTGGATTTATTTTATAGAAATTGTTGAACTCTCATGTTTCACTTATATTATTTTGAGAGTCTCTAAACATCATGATAATTTTCTTAGGTTATGAATTTAGTCCTAATATGATGGGTATCCAAGAGGGATATAATAAAGACTTTCATATAAAGAGCGTTGAATACTATGAGAAGTTTGATTCCTTGCATTTGTTTTGAGATATAAACATGGTGATATTTGTCATGCTAGTGAGTCATTGTGGATTGGTAGAAATAGTTGTGTTAAAGTTTGTGATTCCTGTAGCATGCACGTATGGTGAACCATTATGTGGTGAAGTCGGAGCATGATTTATTTTTTGACTGTCTTCCTTTGTGTGGAGGTCGGGATCGCGCGATGGTTAACTCCTACCAACCCTTCCCCTAGGAGCATGCATGTAGTACTTTGTTTCCATAACTAATAGACTTCTGCAATAAGTATGTGAGTTCTTTATAACTAATGTTGAGTCCATCGATTATACGCACTCTCACCCTTCCACCATTGCTAGCCACTCTAGTAACGCGCAATTCTCGCCGGTGCATTAAACCCATCATATATCCTTCCTCAAAACAGCCACCATATCTACCTATTATGGCATTTCCGTAGCCACTCCGAGATATATTGCCATGCAACTTCCACCATTCCGTTTATTATGACACACACCATTATTGTCATATTGATTTCATATGCATGAGGCATTCATATGGAGTCATATTTTGTTCTAGATTGAGTTGTAATTCTTGAGTTGTAAGTAAATAAAAGTGTGATGATCATCATTACTATGGCATTGTCCCATGTGAGGAAAGGATGATGGAAGCTATGATTCCCTCACAAGTTTGATGAGTCTCCGGACATGAAAGAAAATAAAAGAGGCCAAAGAAGCCCAAATAAAAAAAAGAGGCCAATGAAGTCCAAACAGAAAAAGAGAAAAAAAGAGAGAAAAAATAGAAGGGACAATGTTACTATCCTTTTTCCACACTTGTGCTTCAAAGTAGCACCATGATCTTCATGATAGAGAGTCTCCTATTTTGTCACTTTCATATACTAGTGGGAATTTTTCATTATATAACTTGGCTTGTATATTCCAATGATGGGCTTTCTCAAATTGCCCTAGGTCTTCGTGAGCAAGCAAGTTGGATGCACACCCACTTAATTTCTTTTTGAGCTTTCATACACTTATAGCTCTAGTGCATCCGTTGCATGGCAATCCCTAATCACTCACAATGATATCTATTGATGGGCATATCCATAGCCCGTTAATACGCCTAGTTGATGTGAGACTTTCTCCTTCCTTTTGTCTTCTCCACAACCACCATATTCTATTACACCTATAGTGCAATATCCATGCCTCACACTCATGTAGTGCGTGAAAGTTGAAAAAAGTTTGAGAACATAAAAGTATGAAACAATTTCTTGGCTAATACCGTGGTTGTGCATGATGAAATACTTTGTGTGATGAAGATGGAGCATAGCCAGACTATATGATTTTGTAGCGATAACTTTCTTTTGCCATATTATTTTGAGAACACACGATTGCTTTATTAGTATGCTTCAAGTATTATTGTTTTTATCTCAATATTAAACTTTTGTTTTGAATCATATGGATCTGAATATTCATGCCACAATAAACAAGATTACATGGATAAATATGTTAGGTAGCATTCCACATCAAAACTTCTATTTTTATCATTTACCTACTCGAGGACGAGTAGGAATTAAGCTTGGGGATGCTTGATACGTCTCCAACGTATCCATAATTTTTTATTGTTCAATGCTATTATATTATCTATTTTGGATGTTTTATGTGCATTAATATGCTATTTTATATTATTTTTGGAACTAATGAATTAACCTAGTGCCCAGTGACAGTTGTTGTTTTTTTCCTTGTCTTTGGCTTTTTAGGAAAGGGATATCAAACGGAGACCAAACGTAATGAAACTTTTGTGATGATTTTTCTTGGACCAGAAGACATCCACGGAGCTTGGAGAGGGGGCCAGAAGAGTCCCGAGGGCTCCACAAGCCCTCAGGGCGCGCCCTAGGGGGGCGCCCTTGGCTTGTGGGCCCCATGAGAGTCCTCCAACCCTAATTCTTGGCCTATAAATTTCCAAATATTCCCAAACCGGCACTGGCATACTCAAAATACTTTTCCGCCGCCGCAAGCCTCTGACCTTGTGAGATCCCATCTTGAGGCCTTTTTTGGCACCCTGCTGGAGGGGGATTCGATCACGGAGGGCTTCTACACCAACCTCCTATTGCCCTTCCGATGAAGCATGAGTAGTTTACCACAGACCTATGGGTCCATATCTAGTAGCTAGATGGCTTATTCTCTCTATTTGATCTTCAATACAATGTTCTCCTCAATGTTCTTGGAGATCTATCCGATGTAATATTCTTTTGCGGTGTGTTTGTCGAGATCCGATGAATTGTAGATTTACAATTAGATTATCTATGAATATTATTTCAGTCCTTTCTGAAATCTTATATGCATGATTAAATATCTTTGTATTTCTCTTCGAATTATTGGTTTGGTTTGGCCAACTAGATTGGGTTTTCTTGCAATGGGAGAGGTGCTTAGTTTTGGGTTCAATCTTGCGGTGTCCTCACCCAGTGACAGAAGGGGCAGTGAGGCACGTATTGTATTGTTGCCATCAAGGATAAAAAGATGGGGTTTATATCATATTGCTTGAGTTTATCCCTCTACATCATGTCATCGTACTTAAAGCATTGCTCTGTTCCTATGAACTTAATATTCTAGATGGAGGCAGGAGTCAGTCGATGTGTGGAGTAATAGTAGTAGATGCAGAATCATTTCAGTCTACTTGACACGAACGTGATGCCTATATGCATAATCATTGCCTTGGATATCGTCATAACGTTGCGCTTTTCTATCAATTGCTCGACAATAATTTGTTCATCCATCGTATTTTTTCTTTCAAGAGAGAAGCTTCTAGTGAAACCTATGGCTATCGGTTCTATTTTCCGTCATATATTTTCAGATCTATAAACCAAAAACCCAAAAAATACCGCACTGAGTTTTATTTACTTTTATTTTGTTTTTCTTTTAGTAATCTTTTATATCTATCTCTATTAGATCTCATCTTGCAGGTGACCGTGAAGGGATTGACAAACCCTTTATCGCGTTGGGTGCAAGTGTTTGATTGTTTGTACAGGTGCATAGATTGGAGACTTGCTTGTATCTCCTACTGGATTGATACCTTGGTTCTCAAACTGAGGGAAATATTTTCTCTACTTTACTACATCACCCTTTCCTTTTCAAGGGAAAAACCAACGCAAGCTCAAGAAGTAGCACTATGACAGGTAGACAGGCTACCCGTCCCTGCAACAACTTCCCCTACGTCACCACTCATGCCCTAGCACGGTCACCGACCAGATCCAAGCGAGGAAGATGCAGCCACCCGTTCAACGGCAAGGGTCGTCGGATCGATCGCAACCGTCGCCGAAGAAGCCTCCAGAGGGGCCAACACACTGACCCGCACCGCCGGCGTGACACCAGAGTTCCCCGCCGCTAGGAACCGTCGCCCGAGCCACCCACCGGCCGCCAAGCCCACCTATAACCGAGCCGTCGTAGCCCATGCCGCTCGCGGGCCATATCCAGCCGGATCCTTTGCCGCCATCCCGGCCATGCACCCCTAGCACCAGCGGCGCGCTAGCCCTCCACGCCCTATTCAGAGCCGCCACCGAGCTCATCGACGTGCCGATGCGCCCTAGCACAGTGTGGCGTCGCCGCCCGGTTCCGCCAGCCCGCTCCAAGCCCCCACAAGCGGCGAGGAGAGAAGGTCCCGCCGCTGCCAGCACCAACCGGCTTTGGCCCGACAGCATGAATCTGCGGCAGTGAGGGGAGGGAGGAGGAGGGCGCGGGGCTTGCCGGCGGCTAGAGTTTTCCCCCTAGGTTACTCGCTGGAGCGGCGTGAGGGAAGGAGGGGGTTATTTTTTTTGCCCCTTCTGCCTTTGCCGGATTGTGCGCCTTTTCGGGTGAGCACTATTTCACCGGTTCCTATTCTCTGCTACGCACAGACCGCCATAGGCGAGCCTCGATGATGAGTTTCATGGCAAGGGCAACTCCAACATGGCGACGTACTGTCCGCGCACGTCCACTTGGGTCGAAATGGACAGAAACCACGGCCCAACACCCCGACGCAAACGAACGAGCGTTCACATTTTGTCCGCGCCCGACCCATTTCAAGCCCTAATTTGAGTTAGATTTGCATCGGCACAGATGCGCGCGACGCCCGCCCTTGTCCTTCCTCTGGCCCGCCAGTCGGTGGCATATTGTCCATCCTCCTCTCTCCCATCGACAACCAACACACCCGGCCACCCCGTCCTCATCGATGTCGCCCAGTTCCGGTTGTACGCTACCCAGACCGTTTCCCACACCCACATACCCCCCCACCCCGCAGCACGCCACACCTAACGGCCGTTCTTGCCGGCATTGGTAGACTGTTTTTGCTGTTGGCATAGCACACCCCCCCCCCCCCAACGTCCACGCCACCCCCTCGCCTCCGCGACCACCAACACCACTCCAAGCTCGGCTACCTCGCTCGCCGGTCGCCACAGTCGTCACCTCACCGATATACCTGCTGCCTCGTCTGGGAGAGAAACGCGGCTCTTCACTGCAGCTATTTGGATGCTTGCATACGGAATACCTGGTGATCTTATTGATGAGTATGTTTGCATGAGCGAGTCACGTGCGTGGAATGAATGTACATGTTCTGCAAGGCTGTGGTAGCAGTGGTTGGCCCGGAGTACTTGAGAAAGCCAACTGATGCAGATACAACCCGGTTGTTGATGATTAATGCCTATAGGGGCTTTCCGAGGATGCTTGGTAGTATAGATTGTTTGCACCGGGAAAGGAAGAACTGACCTTCTACTTGGCAGAGGCAGTATTGGGGCCATGTGAAAGCTTGCACTGTCATACTTGAGGCCATGTCTTCACAAGATCTCCGGATATTTCTTTGGCATGGTCGGCTCTCACAATGACATCAACGTGCTTCAGCGCTCTCCGTTGTTTGTAAGGCTTGCAGAAAGGCAACTGCCGAGATGTCAATGTTGAGATCAATGGCTATCACTATAACAAATGGTACTACCTAGCTGATGGTATCTATCCTTAGTGGACTACTCTTGTCAGGACAATCTCCAGCCCGATTGAAGAGAAGAGGCAGAGATTTGCCCAAGCACAAGAGATTGCTAGAAACAACGGACGTTATCCGTTTGGAACGGCGTTTTGGGCTTTGTCTGTCCCGTCCATGCTTGGGTTGGCAATGCGCCCAATGCGCCAACGCTTTCCGTCCTCTCGGCCACTATGCGGCCATATTTTCACTCTTTTTACGTACATATCATATCAAAATTATTTGTCAAAGTTCGTATAATTCAATCAAATATAAATATCATAGTTTCACACCAACATAAAATCTCATTGTTTACAGAGCAAATAAAATTTAAATTGACATAAATACATTTAAAAGAGAAAATAGTCGATACATCTATTGGTTGTCAAGGTAAGCCCACATATGCTCAACCAAATCATCTTGTAGTTGAACAATCCCGCATTTGATGATGAAATTCGATGAACTGTGCATATGTTGTCGCTCCTTCATGCTCAGGCACAACATTTCCATCCTGAAATTGAAATCCCTGACTGAAGATTATATTGTGCATGATCACACAAGTAGTCATCACCTCCCACAACTTTTCTGTGCTTCAAGTTCTTGCATGATACCAAACAATGCCACATTGAGATCAAAGAACACCAAAAAGCACTCTGCACATCCTGTTCGTGCGTTCAACACGCCTGCAGATATCTATGAAACAGGCAGTGGTGGACGACGACGGACCCGCGCGCCGAGTCACATGAACACGGAGAGATCGAACTGGAGACGATCTGCGCTGCGCTGCGCGGTGAAGACGCCGGCCGGCCGGTCTTCCAAAACGGCGAGCCCTCGTGTTGCCACTAGCCCTACGCCTAGGCGCCAGCACGTCGTAGCCTCCTAGCGCTACTGTAGCGGCATAGTAGGAGACATACGTTACGTGTTGGCAGCCCTCTCCCGTGCAGCAGGAAGAAAGCATGGCCCCCCTCCCTTCCGTGGCAGGAAAGCACAGAGCCTAGCTCTACCTAGGTTGCACATAGCCGTCCTTCCGTCAGCAGACCAAGCGGACGCCTTCTTTGTTGACCTTGGACTCCCTCTCTCTCTCTCTCCACCGTAAGATGGATGATGGGCGATGGATGGAACAAGGTCTGTTGCGATCGTCAACACAGCAGGTATGCACACAACAGAGTGAATGTGGATCTGCGTGCTCGTGGGGACAAAACGTAGGATCTGCTGACGCGACTCGACATGCCATCTCTCTCGCTAGAGTCTAGACTGCCTACTTGGACAGAGATGCACATTGCTCCCTGGCAGCTTTTCCATTTACTACCTGACTTGGGCCATCCCCTTCAGCTGTCCGATGACTATTGGTGGGATCCATGGATGTCGGGTCAGTCTCAGTGCCCAGCCTTCTTTTTGGACGAGCGAGAGGGGAAATGTTGCCTAGGTGTTTGACCACTGACAGGAAGTCCTCAATGGTTCAGCTGCACGTGCAAGTAGGGCAGCTCCAGTATACTCCCAAATCACTGTTAAATACTCCCTCCATAAACTAATATAAGAGTGTTTAAATCACTACATTCATATATTAGTTTATTTTTATATTAGTTAGAGAGAGAGAGTAGATGTTTGATCAGACAGTCCATGCATTTTTTGCTATCCAAACCGGTCATCGAATATATCCGGACCAGCCTGGATGTCTGAGGGCAACTCCAACACACGATCCTAACGAACGTTTGTTTTGTCTGGATTTCGTCCGTTTAGGGGTAATAATGAGGCGGTGTCCGCCCGGATTTCAGGATGCGCGACCGTGCGTCCAATGAACGGTCGCATTTGGGCCGCATCTCTTCTGCCGGAGGCCATTTATACTAAAATCAGGCATAGCAGATAGTTCAAATCAAACATAGCAAATAGTTCCACATCTAAAATTGTCTTACGACCCAATGAAAATAAAAACAATATCAAGTAGTTTTACAACCCAATGAAAATAAAAACAATATCAAGTAGTTTTACAACCCCAATCAAAATTTGTTTGCATGAAAAGAGATTAAACTGATAGATCTACTGGTTGTCAATGTGAGTCCACATGTGCTCAACCAAGTCATTCTGGAGCTGCACATGAGTATGCCAATCACGATTTCACGATGAAATTGGACAAACTATTGAAAGGTTGCACGAGGTGGGTGCTCAGGCTCAATATTTTCACCCTGAAAATCAAACCCTTGGTCGTAGATGCTATCACCAAGCTCATCCTCCACGATCATGTTGTGCATGATCACACAAGCAATCATCACCTCCAAAAGCTTATGAGTGCTCCATGTCAATGCAAGGTTTCAAATGATATCCCATCGAGATTGATATTTCACACACACAAAAAGCATGCTCCACATCCTTCCTGGCACTCTCCTGCATTTGGGCAAACCTGTGTCTCTTCTCTCCTTGCGGATTAGATATGGTCTTCACAAGAGTTGACCACTGAGGATAGTTACCATCAGCTAGGTAATATCCCTTGTTATAACGGTGGCCATTGATCTCAAAGTTGACCTTTGGGGAGTGGCCTTCTGCAAGCCTTGCAAACACTGGGGAACGCTGAAGCACATTGATATCATTGTGAGAAACTAGTCATGCCGAAGAAGGAATGTCATATCCACAGATCTTGTGAAGCCCCCACTTCAAGTATGACAGTGGCACCTTTCACATGTCCCTTGTATTGCCATGCCAAGCAAATGGACAGTTCTTCCACTTTCAGTGCATACAATCTATACTACCAAGCATGCCCAGAAAGCCCATATCGGCATTGATCACCAACAACCTCTCTGTATCAACGACAGTTGGCTCCCTCAGGTACTTTTTAGAGAAAAGGCATACGCCCGACTTTATAAATAAAGCCAAAAGGCAAGTAGCACCACATAACAGATCATTCCACACAGCAACCAGACCCAAACCACAGGTCAAATGAAAGAGAAGATAGTCAGGTACATGGCTCCCTCGCCAGTACACAGCACGCAGGCCAGAAAAGAAACAGCCCAACTACAACTAGACATTCGATCCCAAAAGAAGCTAAGCCTCCTGCTATTGCATGCATAACTGAGCGGCCGAAGCCCGAACTTTGGAGATTAGCATAGAAAGCGCGTCCTGATCTTCGACCTTAGTCAATGATTTCCACTGCTGCAAGAGGGCACATGATTTAAATAAGCAATCTATAGGTTTAGCCGGAAAAACATGCTCAATAGTAAACTTGTTTCTAGTCGTCCAAAGGGACCAGCAAAGAGCCCCCAAACCAACCCAAAAGATACGTTTGGAAACGCCAGACAGGTTACTAGCCAAGCCACGCAACTCGGCAAAGGAGGCAGGGGCCCAAGAAACCAGAAGCCACTCTCTCATGCAGCTCCAAACGAGCTTAGCCGAGACACAATGGAAAAAAATATGCTCCGTATCTTCCAAAGCACCACACAGAGCACAAAATTGGGAGCCCGGCCCATTTCTTTTGCAAATTTGATCAGCCGAAGGCAACCGGCCTCTAAAGGCTTGCCATAAGAAAATCTTAATCTTAGGGGGAATCCGGGCCTTCCAAATCTGGGAGAAACGATTAGTAGGAGTGCCACCAACAAGCTTAGCATAAAGCGATTAACAAAGAAGCGACCAGAGGCAGAGAGTGGCCAAATCACCGAATCCCTGTTCTTCGAGAGCGAGGGGAAGAAGGCAGTAAGGCGTTGCCAGTCTTCAAACTCTACAGGCGACAAGGATCGACGAAAGGCCAGATTCCACCCATGGGCAGCCAGCTTCGCAATAGAAATATCCAGAACAGAGCAATAAGAGGAAAGCGTGGGGAAAGTCACCGTGAGGGGTGAGTCTCCACACCACCAGTCCAGCCAAAACCTAATAGAGGAGCCATCCTCGACTACAAACTTGACGAAGGACTGGAACACCGGCCTAACTTTGACCAGGGACTTCCAAAACTGAGAGCCCGCACGCGAGTTAGCAAACATCGGGCTCGAGGAAGGGAAGTATTTAGCCTTAAGAATAGACAACAAGAGGGGCTTATCCTCCGCACTCATAATCTTCCACCACCATTTGATCAGCAAGCATTGATTCATGATGGAAGTATTAATAATCCCTAACCCCCCAGGTTTTTGGTCCTACACATCAGCTTCCATTTAACAAAACAGTATTTACGATGATTATCAACAGCATTCCAGTAGAACGCCCCATGATGCTTATCAAAACCAGCATGAGTCCCACCCAAAAGGAGGTAGAAGCCCATCAGGAACATGGGGAGGGAGGACAGGCAAGCATTGATCAAACCAACTTTGCCCGCATTGGAATTATACCTGCCACGCCAAGGATGGACCCTGTTGCCCACCTTGGTAACCATCGGGGCAAAATCTTTCGCATAAAGCACGTCCGGAGAGATGGGAAGGCCCAAATATTTGAAAGGGAACACTCCTAGCTTACAGTTAAGAAGATGTGCCACCCGCACAGCTTCAGACTCGTCCACACCAGTAACAATAACTTCACTCTTGGAAAAGTTGATCTTAAGACCAGACATCGCTTCGAAGGAGAGAAGAATGAACTTGAGATGCGCGATGCAAGCATCATTCAGCTCAACCATAAATGATCGTGTCACCCGCATACTGGAGATGGGTTATTCCTTGGGGGAGAAGATTAGAACTAACCGGAGAAATGTGCCCAAGGGCAGCTGCCCTGGACGGCAGACGGGATAAGGCATATGCTACGAAGTTAAACAGAATGGGCGAAGCGGGATCCCCTTGCCGCAGGCCCCTACCATTGGCAAAAAACTTACTAACCTGTCCATTAACAGAGATGGCAGTATGGCCTCCTGAGACTAGCTGCATGATTCTATGAACTAAAGGCCCCTCAAACCCTTTAGACAACAAAACCCTACGCAAAAAAGGCCAGCTCACCGAGTCGTAAGCCTTCTCAAAATCGAGTTTAAGAATCACCGCTTTAGACTTACGAATCCTAAGGTCATGCACAATTTCATGCAAGCAAAGAACCCCATCCAAGATGAAACGACCTTTAATAAGGGCCGATTGAAACGGACTGATGGTACGATGGGAAATGGGAGAGAGGCGTGTGGCGAGCCCTTTGGCCGGAAATTTGGAAAAATTATTAATGAGGGCAATAGGACTAAACTGCGAGATCAGATCAGCTCCTTTGACCTTAGGAATGAGAGAAATGACAGCATAATTAAGACGAGAAATATCCACTGTCCCCAACCAAAAACCTTGAATGATCTTACACACGAGGGCCTGCAACTGCGGACAAAATTTCTTAAAGAAGGGGATCAAAAAACCATCAGGCCCAGAGGCAGCATTCGGATTAGCCGAACTGATCACATGCCAAATCTCCTCGTCAGAAAGAGGAACTAACAATCCCATGTTCTCTTCAGACGAAATCTTACTTCCCGCGTCCCACCGCCGTCGGCCTCCTTTTCCCCCAACCTCGGCCTCTCTCCCATCGACTCGACACAGCGCTGCCGCCCCCCACCCTCTTCCCTTCTCGAGCTGCTCAGGCGGCGCCTAGATCCGCCATAGCGTCGTCCTCCACAAGCACGCCCACGCAGCGGCAGAGAAGGGTGGAGTCAGGGGCGGAGCGACGGCGCCCTTCCTCCGCCTCCAGCCTCCACCTGCACCTTCCCGGTCGTGCAGCGACGAAGGCGCCTTCGATCTGCATGCCCCAACGCCCAAGCCTCCATCCTCCGCTTCCCAGTCACTCGGCGGCCGATCTTAGCCCACCTCCACGGATCTACTATGACGGTGGCACCAGCGGCCAAATGAACGCGGCGTCGAACCCTAGCCGTTTCCGGTTGCGGGCATCTCTGCCCCCGCTCTCCCCAGGTTCCCTCGCCTGTTCTGTTGATGGTGCATGGCGACACACATGGTGTTCCCGTTCACCAACACCACTTCTTCCCCCGTGGATGACGCCCTTTTTCGACCTCGCCACTGCCAACAATTCATGGCTTTCTTTAATGTCTTTTAGCTAGGCATGATGATTTCAATGATGTATGCTCACATAAAAGTAAAGAATTGAAACATAATGGGACCATCATGAAGTAGATTAATAGCATATTTAAGCCTAAATCACTTCCTATGCATAGAGATTTTGTGATCAAACAATTTATGGGAGCAAGAATCAACTAGCATAGGAAGGCAAAACAAGTATGACTTCAACACTTTCAACACATAGAGAGGAAACTCGGTAATATTGTTATATATATAAGCATATGTTCCTCTCTCATAATAATTTTCAGTAGAATCATGAATAAATTCAACAATATAACTATCACATAAGGCATTCTTTTCATGATACATAAGCATATAATTTTTATTACTGTTCACATAATCAATTTTCTTCTCATTCATAAGAGTGGGAGCAAACCTAACAAAATTACTATCATGTGATACTTTATTTACATAATGAATTTGAGCATTAGTTCATGGTTATCATTATTCTTTATATTGTAAGCGTCATCACAATAATCATCATAAATAATAACTTTGTTCTCATAATAATCAATTGAAACCTCTTCCAAAGTAGTGGATTCATTACTAAATAAAGTCATGGTCTCTCCAAATCCAGTTTATTAATATCGTAACAAGATTTAACACCCACCAAAATAGTGGGATCATTACCTAGAGTTGACACTCTTCAAAACCCACATTCATCATTGTAATCATCATAAATAGGAGGCATGCAATCAACATAATAAATTTGCTCATCAAAAGTAGGGGAACCAAAAATATCATCTTCATTAAACATAGCATCCCCAAGCTTGGGCCAAAAATTAATTGCAGCAATAAATTCTCAAACATATCATTCTCATCGAACATAACATCCCCAAGCTTGTGGCTTTGCATATCATTAGCATAATCACTCTTAGCATTAATAGTATGAATAGCACCAATAGTATAATAATTATTATCACCATAATTTTCCAAGTTTGTGCCAAAAATATTCTCAAGATTATAAGAAGTGTAACTATCTTCCCACTCATAATTATCACAACAAGTAATAGGCATAACAAAATCATCCTCAATAATTCCTTCGGACATTGTGCCATAGGACCAAAAAACAATATCATCATCAAGTGTATCATCTTCCACAATTATTTTTTATTCATTCTCATGAGGCATAGTAATAATAGGATCAACATCATTTGGGAGAGGTACCTTTTTACCTTTACTTCTCCTTCTTTTCTTATTCTTCTTCACCACTTTATGTGTGGGTTCAATCAATTTTTCCGGCCTTGTTATTGAAGAAATTGGTTGGGTAGGAAGCTCCTCCTCGTCACCCTATTCATCATGAGAAACAATAGGAGGGAATTGGGAAATCTCTTTCCTTTCATTAGTATTCTCTTCATATTCCATTGGTTTTTCTGTCTTTATATAATTGGCAAGATAAACATTCTCATTGCAATTTACCACACAATACATATAAATTTCCTTTAGATCAAGTTCAAGAGCTTTCATGAGAATTAATCCTTAAATCCAAGTACTTGTATGTGCTACTTCTTCATACCCCCAAAACAGACTAAGTTCATTATAATGCTCAAGGGTGATCATATCATCACAATATTTGTATGCGATTCGATCATGAAATTGTATACATTGAAAATTAAAATGACCACCTTCATTGCAAATTTCACAAGTAATGGGAAGAAGGGAACGTAATTCTCTGGCATACTCATCTAGCATCTTAAGCAACCATTGGGTTCTTTGGTATTTATGCTTCTTACAAAATCTATCATCCCTTATTGGCATGTTTTCACAAGATCTATGCTCACCCCAATAATTGGCATGCTTATAAGAAACCCTTTTTCAAAGGTTTTATCATGGCTAGTGCAATCATCATTAGTATCATGGATATTCATAGCGAGCATACTAACAACATTGAAATCATGCTTATCATTCAGCGATTTAATGCCACACATTTTATTGAATTCTTCTTCTAACACTTTGGCACAATTTCCTATCCATCATTTTCAAGAAAAACATCATAAATATAAATGACTTGATGCAACTTCAATTCCATTTGTTTGTAGTTTTCTTTTTATAAACCAAACTAGTGAAAAATAAGAAACTAAAATATTCAATTGCAAGATCTAAAGATATACCTTCAAGCACTCATCTCCCGGGCAACGACTCCAGAAAAGAGTTTGATGTCTACTATGCAACTTTTATTCTTGTAGACTCGATTGGGCCTCCAAGCGGAGAGTTTTGTAGGACAGCAACAATTTCCCTCAAGTGAATGACCTAAGGTTTATCAATCCGTGGGAGGCATAGGATGAAGATGCTCTCTCTCAACAACCCTGCAATCAAATACAAGAAACTTCTTGTGTCCCCAACACACCCAATACAATGGTAAAACGTATAGGTGCACTAGTTCGGCGAAGAGATGGTGATACAAGTGTAGTATGGATAGTAGATATAGATTTTTGTAATCTGAGAAATATCAAAACAGAAAGGTAGCGAGTGATAAAACGGAGCACAGACGATATTGCAATGCTTAGAACAAGGCCTAGAGTTCATACTTGCACTAGTGCAATCTCTCAACAGTGCTAACAAAACTGAATCATATAACAATCCCTCAACGTGCGACAAAGAATCACTTCAAAGTTTATATCAGAGAACGTATGACGAAAACGTGTATCAACCTATGTGCCTAGATTACCCCAATGTCACCAAGGGAATCCGCAAGTTGAATAACAAAACATACATCAAGTAACTAAATAGAATACCCCATTGTCACCCCGAGTAGCCACATGCAAGACATATATCAAGTGATCTCAAATCCAATATTCAATCCAACATAACGAAACCTCAAAGAGCAAGACTCAATTCATCACAACAAGATAGAGAGGGAAGAACACCATATGATCCGACTATATTTATAAAGTCCATGGTTACATCAAGATCGTGCCAAATCAAGAACATGAGAGATAGAGAGATCAAACACATAGCTACTAGTACATACCCTCAGCCCCGAGGGTGAACTATAGACTCCTCGTCATGGAGACCACCGGGATGAGGAAGATGGCCTCCGGTGAGGATTTCCCCCTCCGACAGGGTGCCGTAATAGGGCTCCAGATGGGATCTCTTCGTTATAGAGGCTTGCGGTGGAGGCGTAGAAGTTCTAGGTTTCTTTCCTGGGTTTTCTATATTTATAGGATTTCTTAGTGTCCACGTCAGGGGGATCACGAGGGAGCGACAAGCTCGGTAGGCGCGCCCTAGGGAGGCCCGCACCCCTTGACCTTGTCGTGTCCTCGTGGCTCTTCTGGTCCTTCCTCAAAGCTTTAGAGGTCTCTTTTTGTCCATAAAAAATCACCATAAATTTTTAGCTCAATCCGAGAACTATTTATTTCTGCACAAAAAACAACACCACTGCAGTTTTGCTGAAAACAGCGTCAGCCCGGGTTAGTTCCATTTAAATCATAGAAAGGTGCGACAAACCATATAAATTGTTGTAAACATGGCATGAATACTTCATAATTTTAGATACGTTGGAGACGTATCAAAGTGGATGTGGAGTTCGTTGAGCCGCCACTTACCACTGAGTCCTTGAAAGGATCGGTATGGTCGGCTAGAGGGGGGGTGAATAGGCGACCAAGAATTTTTAACTTATCTTCCAAAGCTTAGGCTAAAAAATAGGTTGTCTAGATATGCAACTAGGTGGACAACCTATACGACAAACTCAATAACAGGTACAAGCAAGAAAATAAGCAGCACATTATAAGCTTGCGCAACGAAAGTAAATGATAGAAGTAACCGCAAGTGGAGATGGGGATGTGTTTCCGAAGTTCCTCCATTATGGGAGGTACGTCTTCGTCGGAGTGGTGTGGAGGCACGATGCACCCGAAATACCACAATGGCTCATCCTACTCTCCTTACGCCCTCGCACGATGTACGGTGTCGTGAATCCACTAGCGGTGGCCTTGAAGGCGGCAACCGAAACCTTTATAAACAAGGTTGGGGATATCTCCACAACTTAATTGGATCCTCCCAACACCACCACGAAGTTTCACCACAATGGAATATGGCTCCGAGGTAACCTCTTCTATCTAGGGTGTCCAAACACCGAAGGGTAACAAGATCCATAATAGAATGAGAACGAACCAAATTTCCTTTGGTGGATGTGTAGATATAGGTCTCTTCCCCCAATCCTAGCAAATCAACAAATTTGGTTGGTTAGAATGAGATCAAACGAGAATAACCTTTGCACATTAATGGAGGAGAGAGCGAGGCAAAATGTAGGTGGGAGGAGGAAGTACCCCCTCATTTTATAGTCCCTCTCAAATCCAACTGTTGCAACCTGAAAACATATGTAGAAATGCCCATGGGAGCGGTACAACCACTCAAGTCCCATAGGCTAGGCCAAGACATACAAAGTGCTACGGCCGCTCAAGCCAAATAGGCCTGGCCATGGAAACCGAAGAGGCACAACCGCCCGGCTACCCAGTTGTACCGGCGATTCATGGAATAAGCGGAACAACAACCGGCCCACCGCCCCAGTACTGCTTGGAACCCGAGAAGAATGGACCCCCAAGCGGTTGTTGGACCGGTACATAGGGCGGTGGTGCCGCTCCAAGGCTAGAGTGGTACAACCCTCGAGTACGCAGTACAACCGCTTGGGTGGGCAGTGGGCTGCCGCCTTTGGTCGGAAATGCTGCCTTTGGTCGTTTCCATTCAGAGGGGTATCTAACTTGTCTTGTGCCAAATAGATATGCGTGTATAGCTCAAGCATAAGGTTAGTCCACAAATTTCGTAGTCATAAACTCAAAAACACTTAGGGAGGGAAATGCCCTTTCAGCTCCACCTGCCAAAGGGGGCGACCACCGTCCTCCGTGAGTAGAGGGACACCCGGGAGAGCGATGAGGTGGCGATGGTGAGGTTCGCCGTGAAAAACCCGCACCTTGTGCATGCAGAGACTGAGTGGTTATGGAAGAGGGGCAACGAGTGCAAGAAGACGGAGCACAATACGGAGGACGAGGATGGCCCCTCCAATGTGATAAAACTCGAGTCCGGCGACGAGGTTGAGCCCAGCAACGAGAGTGACGAGTCCGATGACATTGACTAGGACAACCTGTAAGGTGTCCGTTGGAGTCGATCATAGTGATGTTTGGTCATCTAGTAGTTTGGATGTTTGTTTAATCTATGCAATGTTCGGATGTTCAAAACTTTCAATGTTCGAACTGAACTATGCAATGTTTGGATGCTAAAAAACAATTATTTGCATGTTTGAAGTGCCATATTTCAGGACAGTTGTTGGGGATGAACATTTTTTAGTGCCCTAAAAGTAATTTTGCGTGTCTCAAATTTTACTACAGTTTTCTAGTACCTAAAATAGGGCTGCTGTTGGAGATGCACTAAGAAGACACATTGTCTATCAGAGCGGACTCGTATTTTCTTCTTCAAGTCCAGAATAGACTCATGTCACATCATTAAGAATGTCAGCAAAAACAAATGTCAGATATCATTCACCGTAACACGTCTGGTCCTGCAATCCGATCCTACCATTATCAAACAAATAGGAGGTCACCCACTTAACAGGGAGACGTGCGTGCTTCTATAAACCGGCACGCGCGCCTGTTGAAACGCACTGTAAGGGAAACAAAACAAGACACACCTGCACATATTTCTTGCGCTAGCTAGCACAACGTCTCTACGGTTACGATGACACACACAAGAAAGAGAGGAAACGAGATCCCTTCTGAACCCTGAACAAACTCCGCGTGTAGCCGTGAACAGAAGAGATCATCAGCTCATCCTCTATCGTTTAACGACCGACAATCTACTTAGTACAAGTGCTGGCTACAGATTTTCCTGACCTCTCCCTTCTTGCCCTTCTTGACCCGGATGGAGCCCATCCTGTCCATGCTGGCGACGAAGGCCCGGAAGAAGCGGGCCTTGTCCGCGCCGAGCTCCTGCACGAGCGGCCTGGTCCGCGCGTCCAGGAACAGCGCCTGGTCGGAGCCCAGGACGCCCAGCCTGGCCTGCAGGTTGGCGTAGTAGGCGTGGTCGAACTGGAACGGCGTGCTCACGTCGAACGGCACCACCGCGCGGGCGCTGCCGCCGGTGTAGGGGCACGTCATGCGCAGCGCCTTCACCAGCCGCGCGTCCATGAACGGGTCCGCCCGCCGCGTGCCGCGGAAGTCGTAGAGGCGGCCCAGGAAATGGGCGCAGTGCGCGAAGCCGATGGTGTGCGCGCCGGACAGCGCCACCAGGTCGCCCGCGCCCAGGCCCTTGGCCGCGAACACGCGGAGGAGCTCGTACACGGTGGAGTTGGCGCGGGGCAGGCTGCCGCGCACCTTGCCAGCCAGGGATACCTTGCTGTCTTTTCTCCCCTTCTTCACCTCGTAGTAGGGCCCTCCTGCCTGCACAAAATTACCACCTTCGTAAATGTTTGCCGACTATATTAGTACTGCCTCTATTCCGAATTATTCGTCTTATTAAATTTGTGGAGGCAATTTTGGTCTTGCTGATAGGTACATCCGTATCTAGATAAATCAAGGGCAAGTAATTTAGGATGAAGATAATACTAGACATGATAAATCCTCTTCTTTTAGTTTTGTTCTTTTCCAAGCTCTCCTCTTTCTTCTTCTTTTTTAGGAAAACAACAACAAGCCCTCATGAGCTTTGTGACTTTCGCCCATGGTAGCATGGACATTTTTGGTAGGCCTGACCTAAGATTAATGGGCTATTTTATCCAATCTTAGAGTCACATCCGGCCTAGTAATTATGGCCTTGCTGAAACGTTGCAACCTTTTCTTCGAGACCTCCTATTGGGCGCCTTCAGCGCCGCAGAAGGGAACTAGCGCCTGCAGGAGCGGCTTCATGGGCCGGTCGACGATCGCAAGGCGCGACGCGAAAAAGGACCGTCAAAACACATCACGGCTGGGATTCAATCTCGCGCCGTCATGTTTCCACACAAAGACACAAACCACTACGACAACTCACTGCCAGTGAATATTAACAGCGCGAAATATTTAAAGAATCAAAACATAGACGCGCTATTTATTGCGCATTAAAAGTAGCGTTTATATTTTCTAATTATTTGAAAACATGTTCACATATTACAGATGGACTGATAAAGTTCATGGGCATGCAGAAAAAGTTCGCATATTCAAAAAAAGGTTCATCAAATCGAAAAGGTTCATGTATTCAAAAAAGTTCACGAATTCAATAGTTCATTGATTTTCAAACAAAGTTCATCGATTTGAAAAACACATATGTAATTTCCCTTCGTGCAGGTTTCGTTCATTAGTTTTGAACACAAAATGTAAAACAAATTGTAAAAATTTTCATCAATTTTGAACACAAATTTTGAATTTTTTTTATCGAATTTGAAAAGTCCGTCGGATATAAAAAACGTTCACTAGATTTGAAAAAAGTTCATCAGATTTGAAAAAAGTTCATCAAATTTGGGGAAAAAGTTTGTCAGATTTGAAAAAAGTTCACCGAATTTGGAAAAAGTTCATCGAATTTGAAAAAAATTCACCAAATTTGAAAAAAAAATTATCGCAATTTGAAAAAAAAGGTCATCAGGTTTGAAAAAATGTTTATCAAGTTTGAAACAAGTTTTTTGAATTCTAAAAAAAGTCATCAATTTGCAAAAAAAACATGAATAAAAAAGTTTCTCGAAGTTGAAAAAGGAAGAAAAAAGGACAGTATATATATATATATATATATATATATATATATATATATATATATATATATATATAGGACTGCTAAAGTGAGCCTGAGCGCATACTGTTTATTCTACGCGGTGCCCATCGTACGAGTGCGTCCTGTTCTAAACAACCGACTAGACACGGGAGTTTGCGCCAATTTCTCCACTCCTTGTCCAAACTGATGGTAAAAATAGGTCTAATTATAGTAAAAGGAACATGATGCATTACTAGAATGTGTATCCCACTCCGTGTCAAAATAGGTTGTAACGTTGGATCTAATTGTAGTAATGTATACATGATGCATTACTAGCATTTGGTCTCTCCGGTCCATGTAAAAGTCAATGCTAATACTAGGTCCAGTTTTATAGTAATTCAAACATGGGGTATTACTATCGTGGAGTTTTGCTTTTATGTGAACATGATGCATTACGAGTAGTAAGATAGAATTTACTTTTAATAGTGATGGTAAAGGAATTTAATCCCATTACTATATATGCTAGAACATTTACCATTTCATTAGCATTAGGGTTGTGGGGCGGAGTTGCGGTATGTGGACATGGTAATGGAATTAAGTTCCGTTACTATATAGTGTATAACATTTAACAATTGCATATAGCGACAGAGCTTCAGTGGTATGTGTAGATGGTAACAAAATTTAACTGCATTACCATATGTACTAGAATATTTACCACTGAATTAGCAGAAGGTGTGCGGGGAGGGGGTGTGGTATGGTGGTAACCAATTTTAATCACGTTACTATAAATAGTAGAATATTTCCCACTTAGTCATAGGGCTGCGAGGCGGAAGTGCGTTTGTAGTACTATATGGTAATGGGCTTTAATTGTGTTACTATATATGCTACAACTTTTACTATCGATTAGGGTGGATGGATTACTAGCACGCGCAGCCAGGGAAGTGCAGCGGCCGGAGCACAGGATAAGCAGTTTTTGTGCTCACGCGTGCTTTAGCGCATCCGTATATAAATAAATTATACGGCCATTTCATAAATAAGTTATTCTTCACCTAAGGTAATCTTACGATCATTTCATAAATAAATTATGTTTCAAATATAAATAGTTACAATCATATTGATTCATTGTGTAAAATTTGGCATAGAAAAAGGTCAGAATACCAGAAAAAAAATACATTTATGTACATTTTACACTATGTTTTTACATTTATAATTTACGTAATATAAAATATTTTTACAGCAATTATATATTTTCTTACGTTCTCTTTTTACGTCTGAAATAAGACAAAATTTACGAACCGTAAAATTACGGTGCATTGATGTTAAAATAGAGGGGGGTGAAGAATAACTATTCTTCACCCAGGGTGGCGAATAGCGCGACCTTAAGACCTTATTTCTAGCTTATGATAGATATATATATATATATGTATATATATAAATATATATATGTATGTATATATATATTTCTAGCTTATGATAGGGTGGGTCTATTATGATAACACCCTTAAGACCTTATTCTGATAACACTTCTAGCTTATTCTGCTAACACCCGAAAAACAGACCGAACCACAGCGCACACCCCAACCCAACACACGACGTCCCACTCCCACCTTATCCCCAACCTCGATCCCCTTTCAGCCCGTCGGTCAACACGCCAACGACGCACTCCACCCCACCCCGCGCCGCCCACCACTCCCTCTCCTTCCCACCTTCTTCTTCGCCGTCGGGCCGCCTGGCTGGCCGCTGCACCGACGTGCCCCCCTAGCGCCCTTCACCGCCACGCCCCACACCCACAAGCCCTCTGATGCGCCCCTGACCCGCCATGACCGACCACAGCAAGTGCACCACCGGATCCACCTCCTTCGGGCCGGATCCGCCTCAGCCTCGACCAGATCCGCCTTGCCCCATGGTGGACACAGCAGGCCGCGCACACCCTTCCCCCTTCCTTCATCTCAACTCCGACGCCATCGACGAAGAGCCAGCTTCTCCTCCTACCTCGTCGCTCGGCCTTAAGGAGGGGAGTGGCAGCCTGGATCGAGTTCCTCCGTGTCCCGCGTGCTCCCTCGCCACTGGCCCTGATGGTTCGATCAGGCTGCCTCGCATCGGCGCCCCTCCCGGTCTCTCGTCGCCATCGATCCCGGCAACCCTGCCTTCTTCGTGACTCGCCAGCACCGAGCCCGCTGCTTTCCCGAACTCGTCGATGCACGGGCCACCCGACCCCAACTCCTTGCCCACTCCTCCGATCAAAACCACCACCCCTGACCCTGGATCCTTCTTCCATAGTGCTCACTCGTCCAGAGCCACATCCTCCTGACCCCATTTCCTCTTCTCTGTGCAGTTCGGCGGCGCATGAATGAGCAGTGCGGTAGTGCGTAAACATGTAGTGCGGCGGCACAGGCACACCCCCTCCCCTCCGTCGTCCTCCAGTCGCGTTCCCGGGGGCCCTCCCATACTCGCAGGAGAGGAGCCATAACTCGTTCGTGCATGTCCTCGCGAGTTGTAGGTCAAGGTAAGTTCTTCTCTGCTCTGATTGAATCGGTAAGCACAGAACAAATATGGGGGAGTTCACATAAGCCTCGTTCATGCACTGCAGGTGCTTGGACACCGAGACGCTCGAGCAGCTAGATGGAAAAAATCGGTGACCAAAATATGAACTACAAATCAATGTTTTTGGGTGTTTTTCTTGTGGATGGAAAATCAAATGTGCACTGCAATACACTGTTGTCAGTTTGTTGTGCACGAGGAGTACACTTTCTTTTTGGATGTGGTTCATCGTGCTATGCGTTGGATCGAAGACAGCCATCAGTTTTCCCTAACACCAGCAAAAATGTGTGGCTCACTTTGTGAGATAAAAATATGCAGTTTTGTATTCTAACTCTTGCAGTGCATAAACAAAATGTAGCTCACTTCGCGTTCTTGAGATGTCTAAGATGAGTAGATGAAAAAACCCAAAGCCAAGATGAGTTAGATGAAAAAGGACAAAAAGATAATGCAGTGCACTTTCCGCAGTGTTATAGTTCACTTACGTCCAATGTGAAGTGGAAAAATGTTAGAGAAACGACAAAAAGTAGTAATATTAGAGAAATGACAAAAAATAGTAATGCCGTTCACTTTTGATAGTGTTGCGGTCCACTTGTTTTTGTCTCTACGGTCCACTCTCATTTATAATTGTTTTTTAAAAAGACAATAAAATCTCGCCTGAGAAAATTTATGCCCGACAAAAGAGATCATGAAGTTCACTTGACTGTATGATGCAGTGTGGTTTTCAGTCTAAAAGCAGTGCGGTTTTGTTCATCGTCTTCAAAAATTTACGTCCCACAAAAAAAAACCATACAGTTCTCTTACCGGTCTGATGCAGTGCGGTTTTCGTCCGATGCAGTGCGGTTTTCAGTCGGATGAAGTACGCACGTCGATTTGGGTGTCGCGAAAAACAGATTGCCCGCATTTTGGTAATTTGAAAACTGCTCTTAAACCGTAATGAATTAGAGAGAGTGTTCTATATAAAAAAGTTGCGTCTCGTCGATATCTTTCCAACGGTGTATGATTTGAATTATTCCAACCAGCCGTTCGTAAAAATTTCCCGAAAAAACAGCCGCTGCCTCTCGAAGTCAGCCGCACGATTTTCAAAATTAACTAAAAATTGTAAGGAATCTCAAAACCATTTCAACATATGAAAGTTGCGCCTTGTCCGTAGCTTTCCAACGGCATATCATATGTCTCGTTTAGACAAACGGTTAGAAAACTGGAGCAAAAACAGTACCGAAAATTTCAAAAAAATTGAAAAACAGAGTTCCGCGATTTAGTAAATTTGAAACTGCTCTTAAACCGTAATGAATTAGAGAAAGATTTATATATGAAAAAGATGCGCCTCGACGATATCTATCCAACGGCGTATCATTTGCTTCGTTCCGACAAACGGTTTAGAAAAAAACGCGAAAAAACGCTCGCTGCCACTCGTCATTCGCCGCACTATTTTCAAAACTGCTCTTAAACCGTGTGGAATCTCGAAAAGTGTTCAACATGTCGAAGTTGCGCCTAATTCATAGCTTTTCAACGGTATATTACACGCCTCATTCCGATAAACGGTTAAAAAATTAAAGCGAAAACAGTATCGAAAAAATAACGCGTGCAGTTTTTTCCGACGAGAAGTTCACTAGTCTCTATTGCAGTGCTCGTCGTCAAAATGATGCAGTGCGCTTCTGTTGAGCGTGCAGTGCCGAAGTGGTGTGCAGAATAGTTATTCTGCTAATATTAGCAGAATAGACCGTCTGTATATATATACTAATTAGTTGAGGGTAAAACTATTTGAAGAAAATAGTAACTTGTTTAATTTCGTTACCATTGGACTCGTACACCTCGCACAAGTCACTAATTATTGATAGTAAAAGGTACAGGATAGATGATAATGCATGAAAACCTTTTACCAAGCATTGAATTTGTTCCGTCAGCTCTTAAACCTAGTAAAACCATGATCTCGTAATGAATTACTACATATGCCCTACTCACTACTTGTTGGCAGTAAAATGGATGGAGTAGTGGTAATGAGAGAGTGTGCTTTACCATTGGTAAGCCTAGTAAAACCATGTTAATATCTAGTAACGAATTACTACAAGTGCTCTACTCACTAACTGTTGGCAGTAAAATTGACAAAGAAGATGGTAATGAGAGAGAATGCCTTACCAGTAGTAAAGATAGTAAAACCATGCTAACGTCTAGTAACGAATTAATGCATGTTTTTGCTTTTTATTAAATGGAAAATGTATGACGGTAACTATGTTACTATTGACTCCCTAAGCGCCTGGAGGGTGACACATTTTTTGTTACTATATGTTACTATGGATCATAAGGGCCGTTACTATATCTTTTCATAGTTACGATGAATCCTATGTACTATTACTAAGTATCTTTTTTTGTAGTTAAATTTGTTACTGTGTATCCTTCTTTATTTACGATGGATTTGGTGCATGCAGATCAGGTCAGGGATTATTTTTTGTTAATACATTACGATCAGTTATTACGATGATTAAGCGACCCCGCACGGAAAGGGTTGGCTGGCTTGCGCTAATTCGATACGTCGTTCGGTGGTCGGAGCGTACGCTAAGTTTATTCTACGCTTTGGCTCAGTTTAGCAGACCTATATATATAAGATAACCACCCCTCCACTGCTAAACTGAGCCTGAGCGCAGGTTACTTTATTGTACGCGCCGGCCACATCGTACACTTAATTAGATAACCACCCCTCCACCCATACCGTATGGAGCCATGCCCACCTAAACGTAAAAAATGGAACACCTAGTAGTAAGGACATTACTACAAATCATATGTAACTGGAACTAAACGTAAATCCATCATGATATTCCGGTAATGGCCTGTGTCAGATGTTTCAACAGCTTGGTAGTAAACCTATGAGAAGGTAGTGGCAATGCAATTACTACCTAGGTAGTAGCTAATACCTTTGTTCGGTTACATAGTAAACCTAGAGTAGCCAGTAGTAATGCAATTACTATCTAGCTAGCAGATACTAATAGTAATTGGTTTGTTTCGAGTGGTAACAAAGTTACTATTCAATACTTATTTCTGGACAAGGTGAGGGAACTAGATTACTAGAAAATCAATTCGAGATACATGAACTTTTGATTCGATATTACATAGTAGTATTACTAGCATGAAGCTATGTTACTATATTTTAATTAGATATTACATAGTAATTTTACCAGATGAACTAGATATGAAGGGCCATGTGCATGCACGCGGTAACCATTTTAATGTTGTTACCACGCTTAGCACGAATTTTACTAGTAGACTCGTATGCGAGACGGCGCACATGTGCATGCTGGTGGTGGTAACCATTTTAATCTCATTACTATTTTTTACCACTAACTTTACTGGCAAGTGAAGGGAGTACCTAGTGAGGTGAGGCACAGTTGCATGTTGATGGTAACCAATTTAATTTCGTTACTATTTCTACGTGGAATTTTACTACCAAGTGGAGGGAAATCAGTGGGTCGGTTAAGCGGCATGCGCAACATGGTCGGAGCGTAGGATTAGCGTTTTGCGCGCACGCTTACTTTAGCGCCACCGTATACATATACTACTACTACCATGTGGTACTATATATACTACTTTATCATTTTAAATATATTCATATACTATATCTAAGATATTTGAAAGCAAGTTAAATGAAAAAATTACATATGAACCCATAGTTTTTGTTATATTTGTGAAATACGTATATATTTGTACGTAAAAAAGAGCATACTCAAAAGATGGTATATACTACCTAAAAATTAGTATATATATTACCTAATCATTATTATATACTACATACTACATGTATATACTCTCAATTTTGACAGATACTACCACTGCTTGTAGGAAATATTTGTCCTATATATATAGTGTTACTATTCATCATCCTAGGGTCGCGCTATTCGTAAACCCCGGGTGAGAAATACTTATTCTTCACCCCCCTTCTATTTTTACATGAATGCACCGTAATTTTATGTTCCGTAAATTTTGTCTATTTCAAACATAAAAGGAGAAAGTAAGAAAATATATAATCGCCGTAAAAAATATTTTATGTTACGCAAATTTCAAACGTAAAAACATAGTGTAAAATGTACATAAAATGTAATTTTTCTAGTCTTTTGACATTTTTTATGCCAAATTTTACGCAGTGAATTAATATGACTGTAACTATTTATATTTGAAACATAATTTATTTATGAAATGATCGTAAGATTACCTCGGGTGAAGAATAACGTATTCTGGACCCTGAGTGATGAATAGTAACACTATATATATATATATATATATATATATATATATATATATATATATATATATATATATATATATATATATATATAAGTTGTCGGGTACTGTTCTCAAGTCCCTAAATGTGGGATTCCTTATAGGAATAGGCTACGGGCGGACGATTACGTGCCGACTATTAGCTGTGTCGCTTGATGCCTTCGTTCATCCGCGTCCGGTCACTGCGTTTGATCAGTTCAGTTTAGTTTTCTCTGTTTTTTTTCTCTTTTTCATTTTCTGTTATTTTGTCTATTTTTCATTGTTTTTTCTGTCGGTTTTCTTTGGTTATTCTTTTTCCTTCATTGTGTTTTTGGTTTTCTTAGTTTATTCAATTGTTTTCATTGGTTTTTCTATTTTATACTTTGGTTTTCCCTGTTTCTTTCCTGGGTTTTTGGGTTTACTTAGTTTATTCGCTCCTCCTTTTGTTTCTTTGCCTGTCTTGTTTTTTGTTTTTCGACAATGTCTACTTTTTCTTACATGTTGTATATTTTATTATACATGTCAAGTACTTTTTATACACGTTTAAATAAATATGTGTTAAAAAAATTTGAATACATGTTGAAATGTTTTCTGAATGACAATAAATATTTTTTTGAACTATGCAATATGTTTTTACATTGTACAAACATTTTATGAAAATTTTAAGGACAAATTTTTTAAACTGGTGATGATTTTTAAAATGTGACATACCTTTTTTTGAATGTACAAAACACTTTTTTGATTTACATGAACTTTTTTGTACATTGTATAATTTTTTTTTAAAATTAGTGACATTTTTCAATTGCACAAACTCCTTCGTACACATGATTAACATTTTTCATACATTTGATTAACATTTATACGCTTTTCATTCACATTATATATTTACTATCATGACTACAAATGAAAAAAAAACTCATTGTTACCTTTATCTGGATTTGTAAGGCAGGCATGGTTTTTTACGTTGTTAATTTGTCTAGCATGTGCCTTGTGTCAAAAGGAATATACCAATGGATTTGTTGTAGAATGGGGTTTCTGAACATATACTTTTTCTTATGACATAGTACACACATCTTATTAGTCAAATTGAAGGACTATTAATCAGCATCAGTCTTGCAAATCCAGATACAGGGAATACGTTTTAATTTTATTGCAAAAGCTACAATTTTTGATTCAATAAAGTGAGCTCGGTTCCCCTAAGGAGCCTCTTCTCTTGTCTTGAAATTTATATAAGCTGGTCTGCCAATATATAAATTTAGATCCTCTTTTTTATTTCTTTGGGGCTTGTTTGGTTGTGCCCCCAGCTGAACCTAGTTTATTTTGTTCCGGTACCTGAACTTGTACTTTCGTGCGGTTGGATGCTTGGCGTTTGTGCTTTATAATATAAAGCGGGGGACTCTTCTATATCTATATCTATATCTATATCTATATCTATACCTCTATATCTATACCTACTATTAAAGCAAGGTGATATTCTTGGTTTCGTCCCGCATCTGATACTATGCTGATTAATTGAATTATACGCGAGGTGGTACTAATTCTTGGGTCACGCGTGCACACCGTTAGTTTCAATTGCTTTTGGATTCTCGTACGCTAGTACGTTGCCCGAGTGGGCCTCAGCCCATTAATTAAGTGCGGCCGAGTCAGCCGGCCCAGCTGCTATGGTAGCCGGCGCAAAAAGTTAGGTGCTGGTGTTTGGGATCGAACTCCAAACCTCTGGCCCAACACCAAGGCCTATGTACAATTGAGCTACATCCACTTTGTGCATAGAAATTGGACTGGTTCTCTGTTAAATAATACCACATCGCTTTCCTAAATCCTAGGTTGCCAATTTAAATACATCTAAGATTTAAAATCAGTACATCGTCTTGAGAGTCAATAAACAGATTGGATCCCATTTGGTCACAAATAAGCAACAAAAATAAGGCAATGAGAGGCTGGACGGTGACATGCAAATATATGAATGAGGTGTACATGCAGCTAGATGGACAAATATATGGCTATTATGAAATAAATCAGTGACACATGAAGGCGTCCATGTTCAAGGACCAGCACGATAGAGGACAAAAGACACAGATATGGCCAGCATCTTCAATTTAAAGTAGAGACGCTTTTTTTAATCAAAGAGCTAAGAAATTTTATATTGAAAAAATTGATTGATACCATCTAAGAATTTTAGATTGAAACATGGATTAAAAAAATGAACAAATGCAAATTGTGCAGATACTACGATGTGAGAAAAAAATGTCTGGCCAAAACATGTTAAAAAAATTCACATAACTGAATGAATCTAAAAATAATAGCTAAACAAATATAATAGGAATATTAGTGGATATTCAAATAACATTATAGCCTCCATTTAAAAATAAAAATGTACAAAAACAAATTGGTCCAATCCAAATGCAACATCTTTGTAAAGAATCTTGTCAATGAATATAAATCATATAGTGGAGAAAGTAGAGAGAAAAAAAAATATGGTTGCACACATCCATGTGCAAATGAAATACCGTAAATCACACAAAGGAATTATCAATTTTTTTGCCGTGGATGTGTCTTGCATAGAAATCAGCGTAAAATGTAATATGAACCTAATAGAAGTTCCCAGAAAACTAAGGATATTCAGGCAAAACTATATAAACTACAGGAAAAAAAACTCACAAGGATTTTGGTTCAGATCGTTCCAACTGTGGGTTTGGTTGGTAAAACATTGGGTATTTCTTTGATATATTATAACCATGTACTGAATGCACATGGAACATAAAGTCATACAATTTAAAAAGTGAGTGTAAGTATAAGAGAGGGTGTATAGATCAACTGTAGCTGGCAGAGTGCCGGCCTCACGTCCAGGTGGATGGGATTAATTTTATTAGTTTTAAACATTCCTTTTACTTGTGCGGATCAATGACATGTGTGTCGTGCGATGACCAAGATAGAATTGACGAATATTTTAACACATTGTGATTAGGTGGCCACCACAAGCACTATCAGGCAAGGCGAAAATTCAGATATGCGATAATATAGGTGAGGCGCCGTGTTAAAATAGATGACTGGGAGATGTGGAGGGCCTTGAGTCATGATTATTGAGCTAGGAGCATATAAAAAATAATCTCCCGTTGCAACGCACGGGCATTTGTGCTAGTTTCTATGTTGCTTGAGAATACATTACTCTCGGAAAAGATGACGAGCTGATGCGTGCGTCCTATGATTTACTACTAACTTTTTGTGGGTTTATGCCCTACATAGGCAAGAGTGGTCCAGAAAGATGCACCCCCGCATGCGAAAGAAGAGTGGCCGCCCGTGCTACACAACAATGCAAAGAGCCAGCCAGGACGCTTGACTTGTGGTAGAGAGGAAAAAATATAAGAAGCATGGAGCAAGAACACGACACTTGACTCGCGCAGAGAAGGCGTCTACAGTGTACGGTGCCGGACAAACTAAGGCAACAGACGTCAGAAAACATCCATGTGCACCTAAATCGCCTTGCATCAAATCTCCTTGGTGTCCTGTGACAGTAAGATCCAAGAGAGTGCCGAATCTCCAAGCTAGCCGTTTTACTATCTGCATAGCTAGATCCCCCAAACAATCTACGCGGTGGTTTCCGTGTCAGTCACTGGCTAAAAAACCTACCACAACAATTAGCTAGCAGCAGCACTAGCAACAATCTAACTTCAGCACCTACTGTTTGCAAATCGATAGGGCGAAACAAAAAGCAGAATTTGTTTTACCGTGCGCCCCGTACGTACGTGAAAGGATAATCATAGTGCACTCGACTAAGGGCATGTACAATGCATAGCCTCAAGGTGATGCCTCGCATGCCATGTAGGATCGGATATGACGTAAAGTAGGTTCGGATAGAGAAGCGGGATCCTCTTTAGGAGGCGGGTGTTTAAAGAGAAAAAGTGTGGTCCGGTGACAAAAGCTGAAAAGGTTGGAGTGAAAAGTAAAGATGCATGTATACTAGAGTCTTTATTTTCTATTCCTAATGAGGCCCACTAGTGGTAGCTTGCATTGGGAAGAAACAATAAATGTAAGTGTCTTAAATTACTTTTTGTCATGAGGCATATGTATCCATATGCCACCATTGTACGTGCCCTAAGCCGCCCTGCTCCTGAGGACGCTCGCGCGCGTCACATGCCGCCCACCGGCGCGGCCACGGCGGCCGGGCGCGCCTTTACGCAGTCCCAGAGCAGGTCGCGCCGCTCGCTATGGTCCCTGCATGCGACGGTTGGAAGTTTTGCAATGCCGGGTACGCGATCGCGACCCTTTTTACTTCCTCCGTTTCTTTTTACTCCGCATATAAGATTTGGTCAAAATCAAACTACAAAAAGTTTGACCAAATTTATATGAAAAAATATAAACAACTACAATACTAAAATTATATAGTATGAAAATATGTTTCATGGTGCATCTGATACTATTGATTTCACATTGTGAATGTTTATATTTTTTTAATATAAAGTTAGTCAAACTTTACAAAGCTTGACTTTGACCAAACCTCATATGCGGACTAAAAAGAAACGGAGGAAGTACTGTCCCAGCGTGCTCGGTGCAAACCTACTGTCCTTGCACAGTTGCTTTGTGGATTTTCGCGTGAACCTTTTCCGAGGAAGAAGATGATGATGGCGGGAGGGGGTTTAGCATTTGTGCGTACCAGCTGCACGGCGTCTCGGACGGCGAGGGCGAGGATGTCGGCGCAGCTGACGACGCCGGGGCACTTGCTCTCCACGGCGGCCTTGGCCATCTCCACCGTGTCGAACCCGTACTGCGGCAGGTTCCTGTTCTCCTCCATGTCCCTCTCCACCTTCTTCCCTGCCGCCTTGCCTGCCGGCGCAATCAGTATGGACGCGTCGCAGCCCTGTGACGTTCGTCACGTTTGATCAGCGTGTATGCAAATGCAAGGTAGTGCATTGGAGCTTTGCTTACGCACCTCCACGAAGCAGTCGTGGTGGAAGAGGCGGAGCACGGCGGGCCCGGTGGCCGGGTGGTCGCGGAACCGCTCGGCGGTGACGTCGGCGACGATGTGGTCGACCGCGGGGCACGTCTTGCCGTAGAAGTCCAGCGACAGCCCGTGCCGTTCCGGCGCCCGCCTGTTGTTAACCCCCGCGCTCCTGGCAGACGGCAGCGGCAGCGGCGCCTCCCGAGCGCGCATGCCTCCGAGGTACGCGACGAGGAGCAGGACAAGGCTGCGGAAGCGGATGCCTCTGGCCCATTGTCATGGAAGAAGAAGAAGAAGAAGGGCAGTGAAGTGGAGATGGCCGGAAGAGTAGCTAGCTTGGCTTATCTCCTAGTCTCTAGCGCTGGCGCGGCTGGCATAGTGGCATGTTGAGGAAGAAAGGAGGGAGTTGTTTGTATTGTAGGTAATCCGGACAAACGGTGGAGAGGCCGATCGAGCCGCATGTGTTGGCTAAGTTGGACGAACGCGAGCTGTACTGCTCACCCGTGAAGAGAGAGGAGGTACGTGCGTAGAACACGCAAGAGTTTTTTATGGCTATGGCACACAGTACACTTAGGCTGGTCATAGTGGGAGTAACATAGGTAGTAACATAGATGCCACATAAGCAAAAATGTTGATGTGGCAAGTAGTTAATGAGGAGAGAGGCAAATAGAGTAACCTAATATATTACCATCACATAGCGCTTTCCAATGCAAAATGAGTCTACAAGACAATAAATGAACATGTGTATGTTACTACAGATATGACACTTCCCACTATAAGGGTAGTAACATAGAGTAGTAACGTATGCATGTTACTACTCTAAGTTATTCCCCACTATGACCAGCCTTAGCCTGCTTAACTGTTGCTAGTATGGCTTCGTAATTCGGACTATGTGCTTTAAGCATTCCGGCCCAACGAAGTCGCGAGCTATGGGTGTTTGTGCTGTCTATGGGCAGTGGGCGGCGCAATGGACAGCTGTAGGAGGGGCGGGAGGGGACGTGCAGATCCCGCTCGTACCTTCCCCTGCCAAAGGTCAAATCTGGAATTCGTGCGTGTCGATTCCACGGGGAGGGCAAGATGATCTTAGGCCAACTCCACCGCACGATCCTAAACGGACGTTCGTTTTGTCCGGATTCTGTCCGTTTGGGTAGGGAAATGAGGGTCGTGTCCGGGCAGTTTTCGGGATGCGGTGGCCGTACGCCTAGCGCAAGGCCGCATCCCGGCCGCATCTTGTCCGCGTGCATTTTTCTTTGCAAGTCCTTAAACTTTTTTTCATCATTCATTTTTGATACATGACAATACATCATCACATTTTGACTAGTAAAGCAAGGCCAAAGAAAACAAGAACCACAAGAATACATTTGAAAAGATACCCAACTTCCATAACTGCTCCCTTGAGTTGGGTTAGGGCCTTCTCGATGCACTCATTGTTGATCTGTGGAGGAGGCTCGACGTTGCACCATCCGTTCTTCTTCAAGCCAGAAGTCGACGTTGCTTCCTCACAGGTAGTATCGTGCCTAGCCTCTAATCTAGCAACAAGTGGACTTGTCTCATCTACAGCCTCTAGGCTAGCTAAAAGTGCACGAACATGTACTAGATTTCGCTCTATCAATATATCGATGTACTCTTCTTCCCAATACCAAAACTTGCATCCATTCTACACAATAAAACTTAAAGTTAGCACAACTAGTCTAATCCGAGAGCACAAACCGAAGCTAAAAAGAGCACATACCCCATCGTTTAAGCACTTGATAAACACCCATCCGGGATGCTCCGACGTTGTAGACACGCGGCGCACGACCATCCTTGGGCAGTGGTCACACTTGATGAGGGGCAACGATGCGCCGATGAGCTTTTGGGCAAGCACCGAGCCCGGCCGCCATTCGCGTATCTGCCGGCGGACCACCGATGGTGCAGATCTGAGCGGCTAGAGGACGAGCCACTGCCTGCATGTGGCCTTGCGGCCCTGCCAGGGCCTTCCGGCGAGGTGCTCGGCCAGTCCATGGCGCGGCCCGGCCTCCCACAGCCGGGCGAGCTCAAGACCGACCGGATCCGCCCCAAATCCGGCCAGCGGGTCGCAAACCAGGTGGCCGTGGTTGGATAGCTCGGCGGCAACGAGGGGAAGGGGCTGGGCGAGCATGCTTCCGAGTTGCACGGCTGCAATGGCAGCGGCAGCGGCGAGGGGAAGAGTGGGGAAGAGTGGGGAAGAGCGGAGAAGAGTGGAGTGGGATGCGGCCGGAGGGAGGGAGGAGGGCGGATAGAAAAAGGCCCGTCCTGTGCCACTGACGGGCGGGCCAAGGGAGAACACGCGCAGACGGCCGGCGCGTCCACATGGTGTCCGTTTCACCCCAAAAGCGGCGCAAACTTGGGCCGCGGATGGGTCGAAAGCGGACACAAAACGGACAAAAGTCCGTTTGCTCCCGCGCGCTGGCCGCCCGGTTTGTTCGTTTTACCCCAAACGAACGGACCCGGACAGGATGGGGTCGCGCGGTGGAGTTTTCCTTAGATCATGGGACGGATGAATAGACTGCATATTTGCATTGCATGATTAGATTGGAGATATCTCAGATTTCTGAAAACAAAGACAAAAAGATTTAAGAATTCTAGGCACTTCTTTTAGCAATCAACGGGAGGATCTAACCTGAATGCGTTACTCAAAGGGTCAAAAACCAAGTTCGCACAAGAGTGTTACATCACTATGATACAGTGGTGACCTTTTTATTTGGGGCCTTAAACCTAAAAATCCACAATGTAAAGTATGAGATAATACTCTTGAGAGATTGCTACAATGTGCCTGCGTGGATGCAAGCTCGTCTTTCGTGGGCGCTAAGGTTGAATCGCGTCTCTCATCTAATTTGGTAAATTATCGTAGTCTACAGGCCAACCGATCACAATCGATCACCTAATCTTGGGTGAAATTCAGGCCAAGGTGTTGGCATCCACGACTTCCATAATTCCTATTGTGGTGGTGGCAATTTTAATATGAACCCGATCAGGAGTGGACAAGAACAACTCTAGCCTTAATTGGTCACTGGTTCAGATTTTAATGATGTGATGGCACCTATGGCACTTTGAAAGTGCCCAGAACTAGGCTAGATACGCATGGACCAATAAACAACTTTCCCGGTCCACAGTGTGTTGGATTGGGTGTTCATCTCATCAGAATGCGAAGTGTTGTTCCCGCTGTGCGCCCTTGTCGCTGAAACATGCATTGGCTCTGATCATGTATCACTCATGCTGAGTTGTGGCAAGAGCTTATCCGGCAACCCATGGGCTTTCTTCGAGACCTCCTGGTTTGAAGTGGAAGATTTTCATCAAGTATTGATGGATAGACTGCATGTCTGCATTGCATGATTAGATTGGAGAGATCTGAGATTTCTGAAAACAAAGACAAAAATATTTGAGATTTCTAGGCACTTCTTTATAGCAATCAATGGGAGGGTCTAACTTGAATGCATTACTCAAAGAGCGAAAAACCAAGTTTGCATGAGAGTGCTACATCATGAGGTGAGGTAATACCGCTATGATATAGCGGTGACCTTTTTATTAGGGGCCTCAAACCTAAAAATCCACAATGTAAAGTCTGAGATAATGCTCTCGAGGGATTTCTATTATGTGCCTGCGTGGATGCAAGCCGGTCTTTCTTGAGCGCTAAGGTTAGGAATCACGTCTCTCACCTAACTTGAAAAATCACCGTGGTCTACATGCCAACCTATCACAGTCGATCACCTGATTCTTGGGTGAAATTCATGACAAGGTGTTGGCATCCACGTCTTCCTTAATTCCCATTGTGGTTGTGGCAATTTTAGTTTGAATTCGATCAGGAGTGGACAAGAACAACTCTAGCCTTAATTGGTCATGGATTCAGATTTTAATGGTGTGATGGCGCATATGGCACTTCGAAAGTGCCCAGAACTGGGCTAGATACATGTGGACCAATAAACAGCTTTCCCGGTCCCCGATGTGTTGGATTGGGTGTTTATCTCGTCAGAGTGGGAAGTGTTGTTTCCATTGTGTGCCCTTGTCACTGAAACGTGCATTGGCTTTGATCATGTATCGCACGTGCTGAGTTGTGGCGAGAGCTTAACCGGGAACCCATGGGTTTTCTTCGAGACCTGCTGGTTCAAAGTGGAAGATTTTTATCAAGTATTGATGGATAGACTGCATGTCTTCATTACATGATTAGATTGGAGAGATATGAGATTTCTGAAAACAACGACAAAAAGATTTGAGATTTCTAAGCACTTCTTTTTAGAAATCAACGGGAGGGTCTAACCTGAATGCATTGCTCAAAGAGCCAAAAACCAAGTTTGCATGAGAGTGCTACATCACTAGGTGAGATAATAGCGCTATGATATAGCGGTGACCTTTTTATTAGGGGCCCTAAACCTAAAAATCCACCATGTAAAGTCTGAGATAATGCTCTTGAGAGATTTCTACGATGTGCATGCGTGGACGCAAGCCGGTCTTTCCTGAGTGCTATGGTTAGGAATCGCGTCTCTCACCTAACTTGGAAAATTATCGTGGTCTACAGGCCAACCGATCACAATCGATCACCTGATTCTTGGGTGAAATTCAGGTCAAGGTGTTGACATCCACGTCTTCCTTACATCCCGTTGTGGTGGTGGCAATTTTAACTTGAATCTGATCGTGAGCAGGCGAGAACAACTCTAACCTTAATTGGCCGCAGATTCAGATATGAATAATGTGATCGTGGCTATGGCACTTCAAAAGTGCCCGAAATTGGGCTAGATACATGTGGACCAATAAACAACTGTCTTGGTCCACAGTGTTGGACTGGATGTTCATCTCGTCAGAGTGGGAAGTGTTGTTCCTATTGTGCACCCTCATCGCGGAAACGCGCATTGGCTCTAATCATGTATCGCTCGTGCTGAGTTGTGGCGAGGAGCGAATTCAGCAACCTGTGGTTTTTTCTTCGAGACCTCCTGGTGTGAGGTGGAAGCTTTTCACCTAGTCTTGATGGATCGTTGGGTCACTGTCCATAAGGCAGTGGGACCACAGTGGGGTCCTTTGGACTTTCGCCTACTATGGTAGGGAACTCCCATTCATTTATGAGTGGCAGGGGCGCTAACTTGGGCGGAACGGCAAAATCCTCAAAGCTAATTTCATAGTTGAAATCGCCTCTCTGGGCTGAAGTGGATCAATCAACTGGATACCAATATGGCCTATTTTCATGCCTTCACCAGTGTCCTTAGGCGCATATGCTCCATCTTGCGTTGAGCTTCAGAGAAGGGGTGATAACCCACAAGTATAGGGGATCAATTGTAGCCTTTCTTGATAAGTAAGAGTGTTGAACCCACGAGGAGCTAAAGGTAGAATTAATATTCTCTCAAGTTCTATCGACCACCGATACAACCCTGCACGCACTTAACGTTCGCATTACCTAGAACAAGAATAAAACTACTTTGAGGTGTAGTAGGATAAGTTTGCAAGAATAAAACAAGTATTAGCTAGAACAAAACTACGAGTAATTTGCAAGATAATAAAAGTTAGTTGTTTAGTAGAAAGCTTCTTGTAACACAAGAGAAGGATTTGTCCCTAGGCAATTGATAACTAGACCGGTAATCATTATTGCAATTTTATATGAGGGAGAGGCATGAGCTAACATACTTTCCGTACTTGGATCCTATGCACTTATGATTGGAACTCTAGCAAGCATCTGCAACTACTAAAGATCAGTAAGGTAAAACCCAACCATAGCATTAAGTAACAAGTCCTCTTTACTCCCATACGCAACAACCCCTTACTCGGGTTTGTGTTTCCGTCACTCACGCAACCCACTATAAGAGAATTATGAGCGTATTGCAACACCCTACAACGGTAATCCCACACGCTTGTGTGACACGAAGGGCACCATAGGACAGTACCAAAATAAAACATACAACTCAAACTAATCACGATCATCAATCAACCCATAGGACAAAACGAATCTACTCAAACATCATAGGAGTGCCACACATCATTGGATAATAATACATAGCATTAAGCACCATGTTTAAGTAGATATTGCAATGGGGAGAAGAGGTGTTACACCGCTGCATAAAGGGGGATAGAGTTGGTGATGACAGCGGCGAAGTTGTTGGTGTAGATCGCCGTCATGATGATTTCCTCGACGGTGTTCTGGCGCCACTGATAGAGAGGGGGAATGAGCCCCCCTCCTCCTTCTTCCTTGGCCTCCCTTGTAGATGGAGGAGAGTTTCCGCTCTGGTCCATGGCTTCCATGGCTCTTGGAGGGTAGGAGCCCCTCCGAGATTGGATCTCTCTCTCTCTCTCTCTCTCTCTCTCTCTCTCTCTCTCCCTTAGACGGAGGAGAGTTTCCGCTCTGGTCCATGGCTGCCATGGCTCTCGGAGGGTAGGAGCCCCTCCGAGATTGGATCTCTCTCTCTCTCTCTCTCTCTCTCTCTCTCTGTGTGTGTGTGTGTGTGTGTGTGTGTGTGTGTGTTCTCTTTTGTTTCTCTTCCTGTTTTCTCGCCCTTCATCGTTTCTTAAGTTCTTGGAGATCTGTAACTCCGATTGGGTCGAAATTTTGAGAGGATTTTTATCCAGGAATTATCTTTCTTACGGCGAAGAAGGGTTGCAAATGCCTTATGAGGGATTCACAAGGCAACATAGTTCAGCCACCCCCCTAGTCGCACCATGTTGCCTTGTCGCCACCTCGGGCACTGTCTTGCGTTGATTCTTCTTCCCAAAAATCACATATATTCCAAAACAAATCTCCGTAAATTTTTATCGCGCTTGGACTTCGTTTGATATGGCTAGTCTACGAAAAAAACAGGAGCTGGCACTGGGCACTGGATCAATATGTTAGTCCCAAAAATAATATAAAATGATGCCAAAAGTATGTGAAAGTTGTAGAATATTAGCATGAAACAATCAAAATTTTAGATACGATGGAGATGTATCAGCATCCCCAAGCTTAATTCATGCTCGTCCTCGAGTAGGTAAATGATATAAAAGATAGTTTTTGATATGGAATACTACCTAGCATAATCTTGATCATATAATCTAATGTTGGCATGAATATTAAGATACGAGTGATTCAAGGCAATAGTCTATAGTTTGATATAAAGACATCAATTCTCAGGCATACCAATAATCATGCATTTCAGAATAAAAATGCTAATTAAAGAATGCTATCCCTACAAAATCATATATCCTTGTCATGCTCCGCCTTCTTAACACAAAATATAAATCATGTACAACTCTGATATCAGCCGAGCAATTGGTTCATACTTTTTAACGTGCTTCAGCTTTTTCAACCCCCACGCAATACATGCATGTGAACCATGGATATAGCACTACGAGCGGGATAAAATGCGGTGGTAGGGATTAATAAGGATAAGACAAAAACGAAGGTAGTCTCACATCGACGCGGCTAATCAACGGGCTATGGAGATGCTCATCAATTGATGTCAATGCAAGGAGTAGGGATTCCCATGCAACGGATGCACTAAGAGCTATAAGTGTATGAAAGCTCAAACTAAAAACTAAGTGTGTGCATCCAACTTGCTTGCTCATGAAGACCTCGGGCATTTGAGGAAGCCCATCATCGGAATATACAAGCCAAGTTCTATAATGAAAATTTTCCACTAGTATATGAAAGTGACAACATAGGAGACTGATACATATCCAACATATCTATAATTTTGATTGTTCCATGCTATTATATTATCTGTTTTGGATGTTTTACATGCATTATTATGCTATTTCATATTATTTTTGGGACTAACCTATTAACCTAGAGCCCAGTGCCAGTTCCTGTTTTAGACTTTCACAGAAAAGGAATACCAAACGGAGTCCAAACAGAATAAAACTTTCGCGATGATCTTTCTTGGACCAGAAGCAAACCAGAAGACTTGGAGATGAAGTCGGAGGAGCCACGAGGCGGCCACAAGGGTGGAGGGCATGCCCTGGGGGTAGGGCTCGCCCCCTGTCTTGTGGGGCCCTCGTGGGTCTCCTGACCTAATTCTTTCGCCTATATATAATCTTATATGCCCAAACCACCAGAGGCATCCATGAAAATACTTTTCCACCGCCGTAAACGTCTGTACCTGTGAGATCCCATCTAGGGGCCTTTTCCGGCGTCCTGCCGAAGGGGGATTCGATCATGGAGGGCTTCTACATCAACACCATTGCCCTTCTGATGAAGCGTGAGTAGTTTACCTCAGACCTACGGGTCCATAGCTAGTAGCTAGATGGCTTCCTATCTCCCTTTGATTCTCAACACCATGTTCTCCTCGATGTTCTTGGAGATCTATTCAATGTAATACTTTTTTGCGGTGTGTTTGCCGAGATCGGATGAATTGTGGATTTATGATCAGCTTATCTATGATTGTTATTTGAATCTTCTCTGAATTCTGATATGCATGATTTGATGTCTTTGCAAGTCTCTTCGAATTATCGGTTTGGTTTGGCCAACTAGATTGGTTTTTCTTGCAATGGGAGAAGTGCTTAGCTTTGGGTTCAATCTTGTGGTGTCCTTTCCCGGTGACAGTGGGGACAGCAAGGCACGTATTGTATTGTTGCCACCGAGGATAAAAAGATGGGGTTTTCATCATATTGCTTGACTTAATTTCTCTACATCATGTCATCTTACTTAATGGATTACTCCGTTCGTTATGAACTTAATACTCTATATGCATGCTGGATAGCAGTCGATGTGTGGAGTAATAGAAGTAGATGCAGAATCGTTTCGGTCTACTTGACATGGACGTGATGCCTATATTCATGATCATTGCCTTAGATATCGTCATAACTTTGCGCTTTTCTATCAATTGCTCGGTATTAATTTGTTCACCCAACGTATTATTTTCTATCTTGAGATAAGCCTCTAGTGAAACCTATGGCCCCCGGGTCTCTTTTCCATCATATAAGTTCTCTTTTCCATCATATAAGTTTCCTATCTGCAATTTTAGTTTCCGATCTACTATTCTTGCAATCTTTTACTTTATGATCTATAAACCAAAAATATGGAAAATATTTACTTTATCATTTATCTATCTCTATCAGATCTCACTTTTGCAAGTAACCGTAAAGGGATTGACAACCCATTTATCGCATTGGGTGCAAGTTTGTTTGATTGTTTGTGCATGTATTCGGTGATTTGTGCGTTGTCTCCTACTTAGGCCTGGGCGTTCGGTAGAAACCGAAATTTCGGTTTTTGTTGTTCGGTTTTTTTGTGAATTCGGTTTGCAGAAGTGAAAACTGAATTTGGCACTAAAATTCAGCTAACCGAATTTTCGGTTAACCAATTTTTCGGTTCGGTTTTCGGTTTAAACCGAATTGTGTACCATGTACAGAAAATGCACTTTCAGGATAGTTGACAGCAACATGAACATGCATGGGTTAAAGAAAAAATTTGACAGCATAACAACGCAAAATAGTAAAATGCGTATAGCATATTCCCATCTATTCAAATATCACATAATATCAAATACTACGATTCAGAACAGATGCATAACCAATCATCAAATGTAAAACTTCCAAAGTCCACACTGAAAAGTGACAAGTGACAAGTGACAAACTGACAAGTAATAGAGCCAAGTTCATGTTCCATATTTCCAGTCCAACACACAACCAAATTCCAAGTTCCAGGACACATAACCAAACTCCAAGTTCAACAAAAAGACAACCAAGTTTAAAGTTTACTTATTACTACACTTCAAAACATAAGCACACAGGAAGGAGATTGAAGTGCACTTCAAGAGCAGCCACAAATAAGAATCCCAATTTGCCATCATGAACAGGAACATCTTGACATGTCCAGAGAATGTTGAACATCCCAGCTTCCAGCCAAGTGTTGCGAATCTGTAATGTTCTGTGCATGGTGCAGAATTCGGTTAGAATTGATAGTACATGACACTGAATTCAGATAAAATAACTATATATATACATGTAAAATAGAATAGCAGATGGCACATTACAAGGATTCACATGATTCAACTAAAAGAACTAGATATATGTAAAACATAATATGTTGGACTACAACAGCATCTACATGAGGTTCATTACAGCAAGTGAGAAACATTTGCATTTACATGGCTGTGTTGTGCATCTTTTGAATCATACTACAGGAAAAATGCTAAAAACATGAACAAGAGCAGGACAATTTCTTGCAACTCACTCACCAGCGTTTAAGTAGAGGATGGAGGTGGGTAAGATGGCTTGCAAACAAACTTGCTACTGCTTGCTTTTGACGTGGATGAATTTGTACTACCAAACTCTTCAATTAGTTCTGAAAAAGAATGAAATGAACATGTAATAAGCATAGGAAGTTACAAATATAGAAAATTACATAGAAAACAATCACAATATGTTACCCTTTTCCAATCTTAACAATTCCTCCTCATCTTCTTCAATGTTGATAGTAATAGAACCCCTTAGCCAATCTTGGGCACAAACAAGAGCTTGGACCATGAATGGTGTAAGAGAGGTTATAAAATCACTTAGAATGCGACCACTTGTGCTAAATGCCGACTCAGACGCAACCGTTGATATCGGAACAGCCAACACATCACGGGCCATTCTAGCCAATATTGGGAATCTAGCAGCATTGTCCTTCCACCATTTTAGAATGTTAAAATCATCCCTATTTACTTCATTCTCTTCATGTAGGTATTTCTCAAATTCATATTTGCTCATGCTAGCTTCACCATCACCAATTCTCAACTTTTTATTTATCCGAGACACCAACTTCCTTCCTTGCCTTTTTTGAGTTGGTTCAGATTGTGGAGCACCCACATGCTTGCTTGCATCACTTGGTGCATACTTAGCTTTGTACTCTTCAAACAAAGCATGCATAAATGTTTTCACCGCCTCCCAAGCTTTGCCTCCATTTAACTCACCATACATTTCTTCAATTGCTAGTTTTGTGAAATTTGATAGCTTGAATCTTGGATCAAGAACAGTTGCAGCAAATACAAACATGTTCACATTCTCCTCTTCCTTTTTCTTTCCTTTCCCCTTCCCCCTTTCATTCTCCACCTCCTTATGCCAGCGTCCCCAATACTTATCATACTTATCTTGCATTTTCTTGTCCATTGTTTTGCGCAAAATATCATCACTATCAGCCCACTCTTCCAACACAACATTAACTTCAGCAATATCCATAACAAATTGATTCACGGTCACATGGAGTGTGGCGGAAACACTAAGAGTAAGGTGATAAAATTGTCCAAGAAATTCAGCCATTTTCTTAGCATTCTCCCAATCACTATCAACAGGAATACCAGGACCTTTCTCACTAGTTAAATCCAATGTATAGAGTGGATCTTCTTCCTCATACCTTGCAAACACTATCTCAAAGTTGATTGCGGTTGCTAACATTAGGTATGTGGAATTCCATCTAGTGCATACATCCAAACTCAAGAATGCCTCGCTGTCAACCTTTTCTAACTGAGCAAGTTCTTTAAATCTTGTAATTCTAGATGGCCCATGTCTTATATATCTAACCGCAGCTCGCACACGCTTAACTGATTCATCCAACTCTTTTAGACCATCAATGACAATCAGATTTATAATATGGGCAGCACATCTCATATTAAAATATTTACCTTCAGCTATGCCTATTTCCAGTTTTAATCATTTTCTTTCGTATGTAACCCACACCACCATCATTCACGCTAGCATTATCAACAGTTATTGTCATAACTTTGTTTATTCCCCACTCCATCAAGCATTGCTCTATGGGCTTTCCTATATCATCTCCCTTATGACCTTTTACTAGGAAAAAACTAATGATTTTCTTGTGCAAATTCCATTCAGGATCAATAAAATGTGCCGTGACTGTCATATAACAATCTTGTGTTTGAGAAGTCCAACCATCAGTAGTGAGACACACTCTTTGACATGATTGTTTGAAAAAAAGTTTCAGCTTTGCTCTCTCTTCAAAATAAACCTTCACAACATCCCTAGTGCATGTTCTTCTAGAAGGCATATTGAAACGTGGACATGCAATTGACATCACTTCTCTAAAACCAGCTTTTTCAGTAAATGCAAATGGAAGCTCATCTACTATAATCATCTTAGCAATAGCTTTTCTTAGTGCTTCGGGATCAAATTTATGCACTGAAGGACTTTCCCCTTGGATAACTTGCAAGGTACCTTGATTCTTATTCTTATCATTATGAGGATTATACTTGCAAGTATTAAAATGACTCTTTAAGGCAGATGTACCGTTAACCTTTGGAACGGCCTTGATACCACGATTGCAATGCTTGCACTTTCCAAACTTGAGCATACCACCAACTAGTACCTCAGAAAAGTGATCCCACATCGGTGATCTTTTCTTCATCTGCCTTCTTGTAGGTCGTTCCTCCATCTCCTTCTTTTCCTTTTCATACTCATCAATCTTTCTTTGTTCTTCCTCATAAACTTGCATCTCCTCTTCATTCAGGTCATCACCAAGTCCACCAGGTTCAACCATCTACAAAATAGTAACTTAATTAGAATTCATGTCATCATTCTTCTATACTAATTACTTCAGAGAAGAATTAAATAACATGTTCCTTATCAGCAGCTTCTAGCAACTAATAACAGATTAGGAATAAAAAGAAGCCAGCAGAATCATATGACAACATAAAAGTAAACTGACCATATTAATAATTCACAGACTACTAATGGTTATGGGCCTTACGGCATGGGATTGGGACTGTATTCAACCAAGCGAAAATGTGGCACCAGACATTATTTCTTTGGATTAAACTCCGAGTGATATACACTATACAGTCATTTCCATTCTGCTTCTCCAATACATTAAAAGCTGAATCCACTCCACTGCAGTTCAAATGTTATTTTCATGACAAGATAATAGAAGCGTTCACAAGTTGTATTTGTGAACAGTTAGTCATCCAAGTAGGATTTCCTAGTGATATACGCAAAGATGTCAACACTCAACAGTGGAGTAGCACAAAAGATGGCATCTGGAGACAGAGAATGAGCAAAAACTAAACAACAAGAGCATCCAGAATTCCAGATCCACCTTTACCATCTACTCACAAAGAACAAAAAAAACTGGACACAAAGGATGGGAGATTGAGCTTATTACGTTGACTGAATACTCAGTTTCTGTTGTGGAAGACGTGATGACGAACTGGACTCCGAGATGAGGCTGAGATGCTGCCGAGTGCTAACAGATGCGCGACGGTGTTCACTGCGTCAGGGATGGCCAAATGGGGGAGAACCAGAGAAGATGCGGTGGCCGGTGGCACCGGCGCCGGCGTCCCTGCAGGCTGGTGGTGGCTCGTGGCTGCGTCCGTGCCTCAGATGAGAAGCGGCGGCTCGCGGCTGCGTCCATGCCTCAGATGAGAAGCGGCGGCGGCGGCTGAGTAGTGCAAGGGGCGAGCACGCGGGCGTGGGGGATCGTGGGTTAGGGTGTTAGACTGCGGGTGCGGGGGATCGTGGGATCGTGGACTTGTGGCGTGCCTGGTGGCTGGTGGGTGGGGCGGTGGGCTGTACTGGGCCGAGGCTGGGGAATGGAGTGGGCTGTTATTTGGTTAACCGGGTAATATACCGAACCGACCGAATTTGGTTCGGTTAGTAGCCCAGCTAACCGATTTTTTCTGTCAACAGTAAAAAAAACAAAAATTCGGTTTATTCGGTCTCGGTTTCGGTTCAGTTTTCGGTTGGTCGGTTTTTATGCCCAGCCCTACTCCTACTGGATTGATACCTTGGTTCTCAAACTGAGGGAAATACTTATCTCTACTTTGCTGTATCACCCTTTCCTCTTCAAGGGAAAAACCAACGCAAGCTCAAGAAGTAGGAGAGACTCTCTATATGAAAAGCATGGTGCTACTCTGAAGCATAAGTGTGGTAAAGGATGGTAGATTTCCCCTTCTCTCTTTTTCTCTCTTTTTTGTTTTCATTTATTTTCTCTTTTTTCCTTTTTTTGATGGGCTCTTTTGTGGCCTCATTTTTTTGTCCGGAGTCTCATCCCGACTTGTGGGGAATCATAGTCTCCATCATCCTTTCCTCACCGGGACAATGCTCTAATAATGATGATCATCACACTTTTATTTACTTACAATTCGTTATCTAGAACAATGATATGACTCTATATGAATGCCTCTGGTAGTGTACCAGGATGTGCAATGATCTAGCGTAGCAAACATATCAAAAAAGGATAAGCCATGAAAATATTATGCTAGCTATCTTACGATCATGCAAAGCAATATGACAATGAATGCTCGAGTCATGTATATGATGATGATGGAAGTTGCATGGCAATATATCTAGGAATGGCTATGGAAAAGCCATAATAGGTAGGTATGGTGGCTTTGAGTAAAATATAAGGAGGCTTACGTGTGATAGAGTGTATCATATCACGGGGTTTGGATGCACTGGCGAAGTTTGCGCCAACTCTCGAGGTGAGAAAGGGCAATGCACGACACCGAAGAGGCTAGCAAATTGCGAAAAGGTGAGAGTGTGTATATTTCATGGACTCGCATTAGTCATAAAGAACTCACATACTTATTGCGTAAGTTTATTAGCCCTCGAAGCAAAGTACTACTATGCATGCCCCTAGGGGGGAGGTTGGTAGGAGTTAACCATCGCGCGCCCCCGACCTCCACGCAAAGGAAGACACTCAATGATAAATCTTTCTCCAACTTCCTAGCATAGCTAAATACTTAAGTGCTTCGGGACACAAACCTTAACACCAATATTCTTACTAAACCACAATAATTCACTCGTACCTCCCAAATATTACCATCTCTATATGGCAAAACTATTGCAAGTAATCAAACATATCATATTCAATGATTTACAAGTTTTATGTAGGATTTTATGACTAACCATGTGAATGAACAATTCATGTTGTCTCTCTAAATAGATATAAGTGAAGCAAGAGAGTTTAATTATTTCTACAAAAGACCATGCTCTAGTAAATACTATAAGTGAAGCAAAAGAGCATTCTACAAATAATGGTTCTCTATATGTAGAGAAACAGACATCCAAACTTCAAATGATATAAGCGAAGCACATGAAGCATTCTACCATACTCAAAAGATATAAGAGAAGTGCAAAGAACATTATATAAATCAACCAAGGACTATCTCCTACCAACATGATGCATAAAAGAAAAAGGGAAAAATAAACACAAAAGACGCTCCAAGAATTTACTCATATCATGTGGACGAAACAAAAGCTGGGATGCCTTCCGGGCATCCCCAAGCTTAGACGCTTGAGTCTCCTTGAATATTTACTTGGGGTGCCTTTGGAATCTCCAAGCTTGAACTCTTATCTCTCCTTATTATCCTCATATCGATACCTCCTCGATCTTCGAACACTTCATCCACACAAAATTTAACCAAACTTTTTCTTAGAAGGGTTAGTACATATAACATCAAATCTCATCATGTCCTGCTGTAACATTACTGTATAATTATAATCAAACATTACCCATTGTATATCACAATTCTATGGTTGCCAAGTTAATGGGGCTCAACAAGATTTCAAACATAAGCAAATAAAGAAACTATAACATCAATCTGTGAAAATAGGACTGTCACATGGTACATATACTTATGTAACTAAAAAAATTATGAAAAGTTAGGACATAATAAACAATTTACATAGAAGTACTGTAAAAATTTCAGAATTTTTTCACATTCCGGTATATTATGAAAATTCAATCACTACAGCAGATGTTTTTGTTTTTTCACAGCACACACCAAACAAGCAATTTAAACATCCTAAAGGTAAATCTTGGCACATTATTTTTGTAATACAATGGCTTTGTACAAGGGGATAATTATTTTTGTGAGAAACTTTCATGAAAAATTCTACATTGTTTCCGTGAGCATGAACACAAATGTTCAAGGTCGGCCCTCACTTCTTCAATGCATAACTTTCCAATCGCTTCTCTTTTTGAAAAAAGTTTTAGGTTCCCCTCTTTATTTTTTTATTTTTAAATATTTTAAAAGCATGCAACACAATAATATGACTCTCTAAAACTTCTGGGTTGTCTAGGCAGCGCTTTCTTTAAAGCCATTAAGCTAGGCATAAAGTGCTCAAGTAATTGATCCACCCAGATCCCAAGGTATATCAAAGCCAATTTTAATTAACAATGATTTATAATTTAGTAGTGAGCACAAAGAAACATATATCACATAACGACGGATTATAACTCTCTACCTATGCATCGACATATCATAAAAGAACAATTCATGCACACAAAGGTAAGGCTGATACATATCATAAGCAGTTTCTTGCAATTTTATCGTATTGGAAACATAGAGAGATGTAGTTCCTCTCTCGTAATAATTGCAAGTGGGGGCAGCAAGCACATGCATATTATGTCCATCAAAATCATGATGTGCAACGGTAAAACGCAACCCATCAGTATAATCCTTAATAAGTGTAAGCTTCTTTGATATAGTGTAGTTACACTACTGCAGGATGCTGCTAACGCGACACTATGATTAGAGGCCCTTTCATGAAACTGTGTGCGATGCATTAATCACAGACGGTGGTGTAAAAGAACCGTCAAAAAAGGTGCAAAATGTTTGCGATGACGGATGCATCAAACATGGTTCAGATTTTTATTGCGTGTGTGTTTCAGGGCATACAGTTTAGTTCAATTAATTGTTTGCGATGAGGGTGAACAAAAGAAACGGGCTGCCAGACGAAGGCATCTGCGATGTATAGCATATGGTTCACTGGGATGAACTGTTTGTGATTGATGAATTCATTGCTGATGGGTTACCTAGTGTGGTCCATGTGTGTTGTGATATGCTCTGTCTGGAGAACATCTATGCTTAGTGTACAGAAGAACAACACACACACACACATATATATATATATATACTTGTAACATGACATGATTGCAATACCAAATTAAACATCCAATTACGTTATATAACAAATACCATAAATATTGCAAGGTTCAAATTCAAAAATTACAATGCCCAAATTCAAACATTGCAAACATCGACATTTCTGCAAAGGGATCAGCCTCTGACAAGTCATGTATGGGTTTTACACAATGACTTTCAATTGCTCTATCATATGGTCTTCCGAAACAAAGTTTAGCTTTTTTGGAGCCTCTTCCATTCTACAGTACCCGCCAGCTCTGATCAACATACCATTCGTATTTCCTAATTAAATGTGTGTTCAACCTTAGTACCCTCATCACCTTTGCTCTGGCAAGAAAGAACCTGGCGAGTGTAATCTCTGGTAAGGTCCCTCGGTAGGAGTTCAAAGTAATATTTGAGAGATGCAGATCTAGGCATTCGATGTGATTGTAGTTATAAACATTATCCACCTCCGGGCCTATTATTATATGCAAAATAAGAGAATGTGTTAGTGCCTACATGCAATTTTGAACACTACCACATGCCTATTTGGTTTGTAGGATTTGTAAAATGCACCAATGTGCCATCTTCGATCTAACATGATTAACATGGGCATTTGATTACAATCTAGAAACATGTAGCCTTCTTCACAAGAGGTTGGATTGGATAAAAAATTCTCTAAGAAAACTAGTACAGATGAATCCAAAGGAGAAATGTTTATGGATTGTAACCATATGAATCATGTATGTCCTAAAATCCTCCAAAATTCCTTCAGAAATTGTAGTACATTGTCATTGTAAACTTGGGAAAAGGTGCAAAAAATTGAACTCCCTTATGGTTAACATTTAACATGAAATGAACATCACCTCAATATACAGCTTCTTCACGCATGGAAAGCATCTCAGGCAACTGACAACTTGGTCCAGGTTGGGGATGACAGATTCTAGTGCCAAGACCTTCATTGTGCCCAGAATCTGGGTGAAGCTTTGCTGGATGATAGACGAACATACATCTTCAAAACTAGAAATAATGTTGATATCAAGAAAGAGAGGTATAAGGCGACTGTTGTACCTGAAAGTACTAGTATTTGACAGACGAGTAGCCCACCACTGCCAATTTCGGCGCAGAAATTCTTGTTGGACCTTGTTGATCAACTACAAGTAATCTCTCAAGTGAAGGTGTGTCCTCAATGACCATATTGTGGTCCACCTTTTGTGATCTCTTGTTGTAGCACCGGCAACACACATAAATAGTCCGGAGAGTCCTGGAGGTGATGTGGAAGGTAATCGATCAATTCATCGCCTGAAGACAAAGGAACTTGAGTGCAATACAGCCGCAGAGCAGGCGCTCTGTGTCATCCTTTGGGATGCAGACGGTGACGAGCTCGAGGTGAGTCAGTCGTGGTCGAAAAAGAGCGGGCGCATCATTAAGGGGGGATGGCAGTTCATGAACTTGGCGAGGCGCGGCATGGGCACAAAGCGGAGCACGCATGTTGGCAGCGAGCACATATGCCCATCATTAAAACTGAGCTTCTCGAGCTGATCTATGGCGGGGGATCGGAACCACTCGTCAAGCTAGGCTCGGTCCTTGCCATTGGAACGGAACTTGCCCGTTATAAGGCCTCTGATTGGGCCATGGTGACTGCCGAGGATCTGGGAGAACGCATCCAGGCTTTTGCGATAGCCATGGCAGAGCTCGTGGGCGTCGAGGAGGTAGACAGGGGTGAGGAGCCAGAGGGGGTGCCACCGTCGGGAAAGGGCGGCTGTCCTCGCCCCATATTTGATTGGGAGGAGGGATATGATGACTCTCAACATATCATCAAGGAGGTTGGTGATTAAGTCTAGGCCTGCTGGAGTCGCTTGCGGTTCTTTCTCGACTCGCCTCTGCTTGTTGGCAGCCTCGTTCTCCACCTCGTCAGCGGCGACGGAAACCTCTGTCTCCATATTCACGCCGTGCTCCGGTGCACTTTGACGACTGAGAGCGGCGTCGAGGATGCGAGCGGAGAGAGAGGATTGTGTGTGTGTGTGGCAAGGATGGGGGGTGCGGCCGCTCGGGTGCGCCATTAATACAAACCAGTGTGAGCGAGGCGGGTGGCGGTCAAAGGCTGTCTCCCTTCTCGGTGAGCCTGTGTGGCAGACTTATGGCATTCCTATACCATCATTTCACAGAAAAAGGCAGGTGTGCCATTAATATGGAGGAGTGGGAGCAAGGTGGGCGGCGGTCAAAGGGCTAGCTCGCCTCCCGGTGAGCCTGTGAGGCGGACTGCTGGCACGCCTACCGTCATTTCACATAGCTACTAGCACGCCCCGTACGGTGAGTGCGTAGCAAACACGCGCATGAATTAGATAGTGGTAGTGATTTTAGTTGCAAAAATTAGATAGTGCTAGTGATTTTTAGCTGCATATTTTGAAAAATCACAGTGTCTCTTGGCTTAGCACCGAAGTCTGGCTTTAATTTGCACCGTTTGCGTTGAAGATATGCACAAATCCTACATTGAACAGCTCGCACGCTTCCCGGTGGGCCTCTCGGTCAGCCTGTGCATCGGACTACGCTCGCACGCCTCCCGTTCAGTCAAGCAGCTGTCCGCACGGCACCTCCTATAGCCATTAAAACCAAGACACATGGTGTCATGTAAATGGTTAATAGAACACACACGATTTGAAATTTACAAACATTTGAGATATTTAAGTGGCAGCTATTTGCTTGAAAATGCCTTTGTTGGCTGTTATTCGAGTGCGCCTTCTCTCAAAATAGACACCAAAAACACCACAGCATGTCGGGTGCCATTCCACGATAGCATGCCAAGTTTCATGAATTTCAGACGAGTTTTCGATTTACTAGAATTTAAAAACAAAGTATCTTAATGTTTTGCCGGCAATCAACGGTGCCCTGGTGTTTGAAATTCATTCCCATTTCTTGCATGGGACCTAAGCATGCACCCAAGGACACAAATTTGATTTTCCTACCAATTTATATGCACTGGCACATGTGCATGTAGTTCAAATTTGAATTATGCACATAAATGCATCGAAAACTCAATTAATGCATAAAAATGTCCAAACGAACCCCGAAAATCCCAAAAATTGACACAACACTCCTGTTGTTCTCTGTTGAGACAAGAAAATTTTTCAAAGCAATAAGAGGCAGCGGATATCATTTCATACCCAAAGGTGGGACGTTCCCTACCGAAACCGTCAGGCTTGTTGTGAGAAGCTCTGGTTTGTGAGAAGCATATCCCCAAACCTGCCCCAAATGGGAGAAAATTTTACCACGTCATGTTGATGCCGCTCCATGATAGCATGCCAAGTTTCATGAATTTCAGACGAGTTTTGGATTTACTAGAATTTAAAAACAAGGAATCTCAATGTCTGCGGCCGAGTGACGGTGGCAGGGTGTTTGACATTCGTTCCTATTTCCTGCATGGGACCTAAGCATGCAACCGTGGACACAGATTTGAATTTTCAACCAATTTATATGCATTAGAGCATGTGCCTGTAGTTCAAATTTGAATTGTGCACATGAATGCATAGAAAACTTAGTTAATGCATAAAAATGTCCAAACGAACCCCAAAAATCCCAAAAATTGACACAACACTCGTGTTGTTCTATGTTGACACTAGAAATTTTTTGAAAGCAATAAGAGGCAGCGGATATCGTTTCTTCCCCAAAGGTGGGATGTTCCCTACCGAAACCATCAGGCTTGTTGTGAGAAGCTCTGGATTGTGAGAACCTTATCCCTAAACCTGTGTAAAATTGGACAAAAAATTTACCACGACATGTTGATGCCGCTCCATGATAGCATGCCAAGTTTCATGAATTTCAGATGAGTTTAGCATTTACTAGAATTTAAAAACCAGGTATCTCAATGTTTGCGGCCGAGTGACGGTGGCAGGGTTTTTGACATTCATTCCCATTTCTTGCATCGGACCTAATTAAGCATGCAACCAAGGACACAGATTTGAATTTTCAACCAATTTATATGCATTAGAGCATGTGCATGTGGTTCACATTTGAATTATGCACATTAATGCATAGGAACTGAGTTAATGTATAAAAATGTCCAAGCGAACCCCCAAAAATCCCAAAAATCGACACAACACTCCTGTTGTTCTATGTTGACACTAGGAAAAAAGATGAAATCGAGAAGAGGCAATGGATATCGTTTCGTCCAGAAAGATGAAACATTCCCTACCAAAACCATCGGGCTTGTTGTGAGAAGCTCTGGTTTGTGAGAAGCATATCCCCAAACCTGCCCCAAATGGGACAAAAAAATTACCACGGCATGTTAATGCCGCTTCATGACAGCATGCCAAGTTTAATGAATTTTAGACGAGCTTTGGATTTACTAGAATTTAAAAACCAGGTATCTCAATGTTTGCGGCCGAGTGATGGTGGCAAGGTGTTTGACATCCGTTCCCATTTCTTGCATGGGATCTAATAAGCATGCAACCAAGGACACATATTTGAATTTTCAACTAATTTATATGCATTAGAGCATGTGCATGTGGTTCAGATTTGAAGTATGCACATGAATGCATAGAAAAGTCAGTTAATGTATAAAAATGTCCAAGCGAACCCCGAAAAATCCCAAAAATTGACACAACACTCCTGTTGTTCTATGTTGACACTAGGAAAAAAAAATTGAAATCGAGAAGAGGCAACGGATATCGTTTCATCCAGAAAGGTGAAATGTTCCCTACCGAAACCATCATGCTTGTTGTGAGAGAAGCTCTGGTTTGGGAGAAGCTTATGCCATAACCTGGCCCAAATGGGACAATATTTTTTTTACCCCAGCATCTTGATGTCGTTCCATGATAGCATGTCAAGGTTCATGAATTTCAGACGAGTTTTGTATTTACTAGAATTACAAAAGCAAGCACCTCAACGTTTGCCGGAGAGCCACGGTGCCGTGGTGTTTGAAATTCATCCCCATTTCTTGAATGGGATGTAAGCATCAACCCATGGACACGTATATCATTTTACAACCCATTTTGGTGCACCGGAGCATGTGCATGTGGTTTAATTTTGAATTGTGCACCTGAAATGCCTAGAAAACCAAGTTACCATATAAAAATGTCCAAACGTACCCTGAATAATTCCAAATTTTTTGAAGACACACCTATTGTTGCATGTTCACTACAGATAGAAGTTCTAGCAATTCAAACACCATTATGTAATTCAAATCAAGATGAAAAATCAAGTAGGTCCCACATAGTTTATTATCACCAACCGTGTGAGATGCAGTACAAAATATCCTGGAGCACTGTCGGTGTATAGTACGCCTATGGCTTACGCGAGAAGGTGCGTCGGTTACAGGGAAATTGGAACCAAAAATTTTGACGTTCAAACTCATCACACACGAGTTAAGCTATTTGAATCATTTGTGATGTTCACATATCATACACAGTTCTGAATAAGGGACTGTGTCTGATGACACTTTGCGCGCCAGGTTTTTCGCTGAACCGATTCCAAATTTTCAGCTTCCGCGGAAATATCTACCTCCCCGCCCCTCCTCCTTACCAAAAGCCACATTTCCCCTGTTTTCGCCTTCCTTTCCAAGTTGAAACCTTACTCCTTGCTTGCAGCGCCGCCTCCTCACTGGTGACCCTCCTTCACGCTGCTCGGCCTCGCCTATCCAGGCAGGTGGTACACCCGACCCCCATCCTCCTCCTCCTTCCACATCCCACATGCCCCGACCGCCAGCGCAAGCGCGACACCTTCCACCCAAATCACCAACTCCTCCACCAAAAAAGCGCCGCCCTAAGCCATGGTGCACGCAGTATAGCCAGGATCTCAAGGAGCATTTGGCAGCGGAGAAGCAAATCGCGGCTGCACGCACGGATGAGGTCGTGATGGCTGCCATTCATGCCGACCCCCAGATCTTGGAGGAGCACCTCGCCGTCGAGGCCACCGTCGACGCCTTGCGTGCCGATGCCGCGGCGTAGTTGGCTGCTTTAAACGACAGTTCGTGGCGTTTTCTCTAGGCCACCGTCGGTGCCTTCGATGAAGACTACGAGGTGTTTTCTCAGCGTGCATGTGCTTACCTCATCTCGAGAGCCAGCAGGTTGGTGCCCGGAGCGGCTCAGGAAACTCACCACTACGACGAGGGCACCCACGATGCGAAGGCCTCACCCTCTTCCATGCCCAAGGAGCCAATCATCATTGATATCTCCAACAATGATTAGCTTGTCTTATTAGCTCACTCTAAGGACCCATGTCCAGTTTGCTAGCTACTACCTTTCCTTAACAAATTCTAGTGAATTGTGCTATCTACTTTTACCATGCAAGCTTGTGCTCTAGTGTATATGTTCTATATGTCATGCAATGTGGTGTTCAGTTAACTGTTTGGTTCAATTCTGCAAATGTGATGTTCAATTTTTTGGGGTGCAATTTTCCAAGTTGTCAAGCATGCTTGGTTTGGTTAACTATCTGATCTTCTATTAGGAGTATGTTATACTGTGTAATGTGGTGCTCAGTTAATGTTTGGTTCATTTGTTCTGGTGTTTAGTTAACTGTTTGGTTCAATTCTGCAATGCGATGTTCAATTGTCGTGTGTGCATTCTGTTATTGTATACCATGTGAGAAATAAATCAAATTTGGTTGTACTAAATACATGAGAAACAAATACAATTTCTATATTTCCAAGTTGTTAAGCATGTTTGGTTTGGTTAACTGTCTGATCTTCTATTAGGAGTATGTTATATTATGCAATGTGGTGCTTAGTTAACGATTGGTTCATTTGTTGTGGTGTTTAGTTAACTGTTTGGCTCAATTCTACAATGCGATGTTCAATTGTTGTGTGTGCATTCTGTTATTGTATACCATGTGAGAAATAAATCGAATTTGGCTGTACTAAATACATGAGAAACAAATACAATTGCTATATTTCCAAGTTTTTAAGCATGCTTGGTTTGGTTAACTATCTGATCTTCTATTAGGAGTATGTTATATTGTGCAATTGGTGCTCAGTTAACATTTGGTTCATTTGTTTTGGTGTTTAGTTAACTGCTTGGTTCAATTCTGCAATGTGATGTTCAATTGTTGTGGCTGCATTTTGTTATTGTATACCATGTGAGGAATAAATCGAATTTGGCTGCACTTAATACATGAGAAACATATACAAGTGCTATATTTCCAAGTTTCTTAATCATGCTTGGTTTGGATAAATGGGTTTTCCATGTGGCTTGAATTAATTTGATGAATTTGCAACGTGCTTATTTTTCATCAACATATTTTCTATACCACTATATAGTGTGCCAATAGCTTCAAAAATATTAGTCATTGGATATGCCCATCCAACGGTCAAGAGATGGCAAATCCGAGCATTATCATCTGTTGGATATATTTTTTAACTCATAGGATACTGCCACGTGGCCTTCTAATTGAAAACCCAACTCTACCATCTCCTGTGTTCTAGAAGTACCTATCCACATGCTTATCCGATACTCTAATAAAAAGAGGCTAGAACAATCTGGATTCTAGAGAGGTAAGAACCAAGTTGGATCTTGTCCAGTACGGTTCTAGAAAAGGAATACATATTCAAATGTATTTTTCCATGCTTTTTATAGATATTTAAATGACGTGCAAAGCATGTACAATTTACTAGTACTAATAGCATGTGAACCCTTACTTAACTTGATGACTAACTACCTTATATGTGTTGCAGGGAAACAATGGGAAGCACTGAGGTTTACAAGATGGTACTAACTATTATACCTTGCCTTTTTTTATTCTTTGCCCCATTTCCAATATAGAGAAGATATTTATGCACATCCATGTTTTCAGGCCTTTCCAAAGTAGTTCACTGATGATTACCTCTCAAACCACCTCTATGGTCAGGAGGCGAGGAAAGTTTTCATACATAACCCACGGTTCAATATTGAAGTGTTCCTGAAGAGGAGGAAGGATGGACGGTCAATCATCCACACGCACTTGCCTAAAAATGCAAAGACGTTCAACATGAATGAAGGCTCAACATTCGCCTTCCGCTTCAGCAGTTTTCCAGATGACATGCATCTGTCTATGTACCGTTTATGAAGCTAATTTCAAAAGGTTCTATATGTTGCATGTGAAAGTTGGTGCTGGTGCAGTTGTGTAATGGGGTAGCTGAGTGCTGAAGCTATATCATGTTGTACTCTGATGTATTTCAATTATGAAATCCTGCTTCCTTAATATGGGAATGAAATATAGTATGTGTTTAATATGAATGTCAATTAGATTAATAAATGGATTATTAATAATAGGGGAATTAGCCTGCTAATTGGCTTTTGCTATTGCAAACGGTTATTGAGAAAATACCATGGGCGATGACCTAAGGCAACGCACATAGTTTCTAGGAATAAACTGTGTTGGATCGATGAACAATCACACACGACATTCTCTTCCAAACTGTTTGCATTAGGCCACCTTCTGCAAACGTTTACCGCATAAAAACTGTGTGTGATGGACAGCCTTTGCCACACAGTTTCTTCTACGCACCATGTGTGATGCATTCAATAACGCAAACGATATAATTGTTAATATTTTGTGCGATGTCAATGCTATCACAAATGATTTAACAGGGAAAACTGTGTGTGATGTACCTGCGAACGGAAACATTTTCCTTGGAGCGACTGTGTGGGATGTATATACGAACAAAAACAGTTAGCGGGGACTGACTGTGTGAGATGTACTGACGACCGGAAACGATTTCGCCTGTATAATTGTATTTTTTAGCACTACTGTACGTATAACCGTATTTGCTCACTCACCTGTCGCACACGACCTCATTTTGCCGAGCGTGTGTGCCAGGAGGGCATATCCCCGACAGTTTCTGGGTCGTGTGGGAAGGACCTCCCTATCGCCCACACTCACTTGGCGACGGTTCCAAGTGTCATCGCGGAAAGGGGTTAAAAACCGTTTGTATAGCACCGACGCGTACCAGTGTTAGGAGAATTCAAAAAGATAATAGGACTATCATGTGTGGGTGCAATAGCAACAATTTCACATTTAACATATGAAACTATAGCAATTTCATCTCCATAAGCATAATTCAAATTGGCATCTTGGTCACAAGCATAGAAAGCATCAAGTTCATCAAAAAGGGATATTTCAAATGAATCAATGGGATGATAGCATTCATCCTTCGGTAAGCACGAAGGGAAATTAAACAATGTATGAGTTGAGGAGTTACTCTCATTAGAAGGTGGGCACGCATAGCTAATCTGCTCTTCCTCCTTTTGTTCTACGCCCTCTTCCACATCTTTTTCATCTAATGAGCTCACAGTTTTAGCAATTTCTTCTTCCATACATTCCTGCAAAATGTTAGTCTCCTCTTGGACATTGGAGGCTTCCTCAATATATTCTTTAACATAAGCATTATAAGTATAGTTTTCATAGCAATATTTAAGTATGGCAAAAAATTAGATTCGTAAAGAGTAGCATCATACTTTTCAATCAAAGAAGCAATTTTGTAGGCACGCTTAAAAGAAACAAATTCTTCAATTTGTTCAATATCATAGTAATTATAAACACCTTTGGCATAAAAATATAAGATTCAATTATCCTTGAACTCACATTGGAAGGGAAGGTGTTTTTAGGGACTTCATAACAACAAGTAAAATCATGTATTTTGCATAAATTCCAAGCATAGCAATGCAAACAATTAATTTGATGCCATAAAACTTTCACTTTTTGAGACAATCGGTATCGCACAAAATAAGCGTGCTCATCTAATGATTATCCCTCAACTAAGCTAGTTGTGTTTTCAGCACGAGCACAAAGCAACCGAAGATTATCCAAACAGAAAGCTTTAGAAGTATGATAGATTGTGGGTGGTTCTTCAACCATTGGGTTAGCAAGTAGAACAAATTTGTTTGGTTTTTTCCTAAACACACTAAAACTGGGTGGCCGAGTTTCCAAAGAAGAGTTTACCATTTTGGTGAATACACAACAACCAACCATCAGTTGGATCTTGCGCTTCAAAAAATGGATCACCTTGCAACATGTGTACTCTGATTTGAATGCATTATTATTAGAAAGGTGAAAAACCCTAAGAGCCCAACTATATTGAGGTGTTTATGTTGAAATATTAGATAATATCAAGATTAATTCTAGAAGATAATTCATGAGTAAAACAATAACTAGCATGTATATTTTGAACATACTAAATGCACTAAACAACATGAACATCATCATCAAACATGCAATAGAACATACTTGATGCACAAAACAACATAGATGCACTAGACACATTAAATAGTTGATGTTGGACAAGGAATGAAACATAATGGTTATGCTTGTACATATTTACATAGAAGTTATACTGTCATGTGTCCTCCAACATCACATTGTTTGCTTATGAAATTTGCTAGCCTAAAACTCATGCACTAAGCGGAAATACTACTTGTACATCCGAAAACCCTTGAACCAAGCTTCTTCCACAAGTGTCCACTATACCTACCTATGGGTTGAGAAAGACCCTCAAGTAAGTTGTCATTGGTGCAGACAATGAAATTATCCTTAAATATGTATAACCTTTTACTGAAACAGAAATAGGCTTTGTACGATCTTGTGATGGAATGTGAATCATAAAGAAAAATACTATGAGCACCATCATAAGGGGCAATATGAAAGTCATTTCCATTTACATTATATTTTTAGACATCCAACCTTAGAAGCGCATGGTAACCTCTACTTCCCTCTGCGAGTGGTCTATATTTTATTTTTATGTTGAGTCAACTTCATATTTCAACCTCATTATTCTCCACTTGGTAAACATTGTATGTTGGGGAAAGATCTAAGCACATTTATCTAGTTAAATATATATGTGATCATGATTCATTATTGTTGACATTATTCCTGAGATAACTAAGTTGGAAAGCTAAGCATCTCTAAACCTCTATCTTCCTTTATGTCCAATTGAAAATGTTTGCTCTAAAAATATACTCCTGAGCGCTAATAATCATCTAAAGGTGAAAAGATAGTTGAGCATGTGATGTTTGCTAAATCAAAGATCTGACATAGACTCTTTTGGAATAATAAGGATGGAATATGCTTATTTAATTACAAAGAACATAGTTTGCTAAACTCAAGTGACTTTTATTTGTTAAACCTTAACATGTAAATTCATCATTACTTGTTCATGGGAAATTTATGAGAGAGGATTGTTGTATAGGATATATAATAAAAGTAGTATATGTGATGTTGTCATGTATGTATTCTTTATTATCGACATCTCTCTCCATAAAGCTGTGGTCATATTTACTAAGCTTGATATTCGCTTGAGGACAAGCGGAGTTAAGCTTGGGGGAGTTGATACATACATTTTGCATCACTATTGTCGGCGTTCTGGGAACGGGGGTCCCAAGACTTGCCTGCCTGCGGCCTGCGGCGTGGCTCAAAGGAGGCCTAGCACAGCCCATCTTCATCAACACAAGCTCAAGACCCTCGCGAGGGGCCAAGCCTCGCGGGGTGGACGACAAGGAGCTTCCTCAGGCGCGGCCTCGTCAGGCTGGCTCACGAGGAGGCGGAGAGTTCAAGGCGGGGTACCTCGCGAGGTGCCCATGACGCAAGCCATGATGACCAAGGGCGCCAGTCGGGCGCCAGCCCGCGTAGTGTCCTCCTTTCCTCTTTGGTGCAAAGGGAGCAAGCGCAGGCGAGAGCATCAAGCAAAGGCATCCATTTCGGTGCAACAAGACCAAGACCAGCCCAACGGCCGGAAGGAAGTCATTGTGGAGCCCAAGCAGGCGTCACCACTAGAGCCTTTGACAGGCGAGGACCAACTTTAGTCAGGATAAGTGTACTCGATGTTCCCCTTCAAAATGGCCGATTGTTGGCGCCCTTCCCGCTAATATTTGGGAAGAGGCCCAGGGCCTTTGCCTAGGACTAGCCACCCCCGGGGTAGAGGCAGCTAGACCTGATCAAGAATCCAAGAGCCAACCAAGTAGCGCCAGCCAAGAACAGACCCTCGCGAGGCTGTTCTTCCTTGTATTGTTCATCATCAGCCCAAGAGGCAATCCACCACACCACACACTGGAGTAGGGTATTACACCACAATGGTGGCCTGAACCAGTATAAATCTTGTGTCTCTTGTGTTGTTCTGTTTGGTAGTTTAGATCCTAGCGATTCGGTGAGGAGCAAGCCGGTAGAGGGTTAAATCTCCGCGCGCACCCCAGTGTTCGAACCTCAAGGGTCTGCCGGAACCCGGAATCCGACATTTGGCGCGCCAGGTAGGGGTGCGCCGGAATTTGCCTTCTGTCGTCTCGTTCTTCTCCGACCATCGCATCCATGTCTGACGCTCGTCGGGCTCGCGCCGAGCGCCGGGCTGCCCTCGCTTCCCATGTCGCCCAGACGGCTCCCGTCGGCGGGCGGCCTCGTCGTTCCCCGTCACCTGCCGTCAACGCCGCCACCGGCCCGGTGGGGAACGAACAGCAGGTATCGTCCCAGCATCCATCCATGAAGCGGGACGGCGGCACTGCCACACCCTCGCTCACCTCCGCTGGTTCTTCGTCACGTGCGCCCCACGCGGCCATGGAGGCCTGAGTAGCGCTCATCACGGCAAACAAGCTCCTGCGCTACCACCCCATCGACGACGTTTACGAAGAGTGGCTCGACCGAGTCGCCGAGCTCGTCCGCGCCGCCGGGGGTGTTGGGGAACGTAGCAGAAATTCAAAAAATTTCCTACGTATCACCAAGATCTATCTATGGAGAGACCAGCAACGAGTACAAAGGAGAGTGCATCTACATACCCTTGTAGATCGCTAAGCGGAAGCGTTCAAGAGAACGGGGTTGAAGGAGTCGTACTTGTCGTGATCCAAATCACCAGAGATCCTAGTGCCGAACGGACGACACCTCCGCGTTCAACACACGTACAGCCCGGTGACGTCTCCCATGCCTTGATCCAGCAAGGAGAGAGGGAGAGGTTTGAGGAAGACTCCATCTAGCAGCAGCACGACGGCGTGGTGGTGGTGGAGGAGCGTGGCAATCCTGCAGGGCTTCGCCAAGCACTGCAAGAGAGGAGGAGTACTTGGGAGAGGGGGAGGGCTGCGCCAGAACTTCGTGTGTAGCTCCCATGCGCCTCCCCACTATATATAGGGGTGGAGGGGCTGGTTTCTTGCCCTCCAAGTCCATTGGGGCGTTGGCCAAGGTGGGAGGAAAGAAATCCCATCATTCCCTTCCCCACCGATTGTTATCCCCCCTTTTTAGGGATCTTGATCTTATCCCTTTGGGATATGATCTTATTCCTTCTAAGGGGGGATCTTGGTGCGCCTTGACCAGGGGTGTGGGGCCTTGCCCCCACTACCCACGTTCATGTGGGTCCCCCCATGCAGGTGGGCCCCACTCCGGAACCTTCTAGAACCTTCCCGGTACAATACCGAAAAATCCCGAACATTTTCCGGTGGCCAAAATAGGACTTCCCATATATAAATCTTTACCTCCGGACCATTCCGGAACTCCTCGTGATGTCCGGGATCTCATCCGGGACGCCGAACAACATTCGGTAACCACATACAAACTTCCTTTATAACCCTAGCGCCATCGAACCTTAAGTGTGTAGACCCTATGGGTTCGGGAACCATGCAGACATGACCGAGACGTTCTCCGGTCAATAACCAACAGCGGGATCTGGATACCCATGTTGGCTCCCACATGTTCCACGATGATCTCATCGGATGAACCATGATGTCAAGGACTCAGTCGATCCCGTATACAATTCCCTTTGTCTAGCGGTATTGTACTTGCCCGAGATTCGATCGTCGGTATCCTTATACCTTGTTCAATCTCGTTACCGGCAAGTCTCTTTACTCGTTCCGTAACACATCATCCCGTGATCAACTCCTTGGTCACATTGCGCATATGATGATGTCCTACCGAGTGGGCCCAGAGATACCTCTCCGCTTACACGGAGTGACAAATCCCAGTCTCAATTCGTGCCAACCCAATAGACACTTTCGGAGATACCTGTAATGCACCTTTATAGCCACCCAGTTACGTTGTGACGTTTGGTACACCCAAAGCACTCCTACGGTATCCGGGAGTTGCACAATCTCATGGTCTAAGGAAAAGATACTTGACATTAGAAAAGCTCTAGCAAACGAACTACACGATCTTTGTGCTAGGCTTAGGATTGGGTCTTGTCCATCACATCATTCTCCTAATGATGTGATCCCGTTATCAACGACATCCAATGTCCATAGCCAGGAAACCATGACTATCTGTTGATCACAACGAGCTAGTCAACTAGAGGCTCACTAGGGACATATTGTGGTCTATGTATTCACACGTGTATTACGATTTCCGGATAATACAGTTATAGCATGAATAAAAGATAATTATCATGAACAAGGAAATATAATAATAACACTTTTATTATTGCCTCTAGGGCATATTTCCAACAGTCTCCCACTTGCACTAGAGTCAATAATCTAGTTCACATCGATATGTGATTAACACTCAAGGTCACATCCCCATGTGACTAACACGCAAAGAGTTTACTAGAGTCAATAATCTAGTTCACATTTACCATGTGATTAACACTCGATGAGTTCTGGGTTTGATCATGTTATGCTTGTGAGAGAGGTTATAGTCAACGGGTCTGAACCTTTTAGATCCGTGTGTGCTTTACAAATCTCTATGTCATCTCCTAGATGCAGCTACCACGCTCTATTTCGAGCTATTCCAAATAACTATTCTACTTGGAGCTATTCTAAAAGTTGCTCCATTATACGTATCCGGTATCTCTACTCAGAGCTATCCGGATACTGTAGAGAGCCTATGATAAAAGCATAGGGGATGATCTTCGTCCTTTCTCTCTATTCTGCCATGGTCGAGCTTTTAAGTCTTAACTTCATACCTTACATCTCAGGCAAGAACTCCTTCTTTGACTGATCCATCTTGAACATCTTCAAGATTATGTCAAGGTACGTGCTCATTTAAAAGTACCATTAAGCATTTTGATCTATCTTATAGATCTTGATGCTTATTGTTCAAGTAGCCTAATCCAGGTTTTCCATTGAAAAACAGTTTTCAAATAACCCTATATGCTTTCTAGAAATTCTACATCATTTCTGATCATCAATATGTCAACAACATATACTCATCAGAAATTCTATAGTGCTCCCACTCACTTCTTTGGAAATACAAGTTTCTCATAAACTTTGTATAAACCCAAAATCTTTGATCATCTTATCAAAGCGCACATTCCAACTCCGAGATGCTTACTCTAGTCCTTAGAAGGATCGCTGGAGCCAGCATACCTTTTAGCATCCTTAGGATCGACAAAAACTTTTGGATTGTATTACATACAACCTTTCCTTACGAAAACTGGTAAGGAAACTTGTTTTGACATCCATCTGCCAGATTTCATAAATGCAGCTAATGCTAACATGATTCCGACAGACTTCAAGCATCGCTACAGATGAGAAAATCTCATCGTAGTCAACTCCTTGAACTTGTGAAAAACTCTTCGCCACAAGTCGAGCTTCATAGATGGTGACATTACCATCCACGTCCGTCTTCTTCTTAAAGATCCATTTATCTCAATGGCTTGCCGATCATCGGGCAAGTCCACCAAAGTCCATGCTTTGTTCTGATACATGTATCCTATCTCGGATTTCATGGCTTCTAACCATTTGTCGGAATTTGGGCCCACCATCACTTCTCCATAGCTCATAGGTTCATTGTTGTCTAGCAACATGACCTTCAAGACAGGATTACTATACCACTCTGAAGTAGTACGTATCCTTGTCACCCTACGAGGTTCGGTAGTGACTTGATCTGAAGCTTCATGATCACTATCATAAGCTTCCACTTCAATTGGTGTAGGTGCCACGGGAACGACTTCCCGTGCCCTGCTTCACACTGGTTGAAGTGATGGTTCAATAACCTCATCAAGTCTCCACCATCCTCCCACTCAAATTTTCGAGAGAAACCTTTCCTCGAGAAGGGACCCGATTCAAGAAACAATCCATATTGCTATCGGATCTGAATTAGGAGGTATACCCAACTGTTTTGGGTGTCCTATGAAGATGCATTTTATCCGCTTTGGGTTCGAGCTTATCAACCTGAAACTTTTTCTCATAAGAGTCGCAGCCCCAAACTTTTAAGAAACGACAACTTAGGTTTCTCCAAACCATAGTTCAAACGGTGTCGTCTCAACGGAATTATGTGGTACCCTATTAAAGTGAATGTGGTTGTATCTAATGCCTAACCCATGAACGATAGTGGTAATTCGATAAGAGACATTATGGTACGCACCATATACAATAGGGTGCAACTATGATGTTCGGACACACCATCACACTATGGTGTTCCAGGCGGTTTTAATTGTGAAACAATTTCCACAATGTCTTAATTGTGTGCCAAAACTCGTAACTCAGATACTCATCTCTATGATCATATCATAGACATTTTATCCTCCTGTCACAATGATCTTCTACTTCACTCTGAAATTACTTGAACCATTCAATAATTCAGACTTGTGTTTCATCAAGTAAATATTCTCAACATCTACTCGAATCATCTGTGAAGTAAGAACATAACGATATCCACTACATGCCTCAGCACTTATTGGATTGCATACATCAAAATGTATTTCTTCCCACAAGTTGCTTTCTAGTTCCATTTTACTGAAACCGAGGATTTCAGTCATCTTGCCCATGTGGTATGATTTGCATGTCTCAAGTGATTCAAGATCAAGTGAGTTCCAACGGTCCATTTGCATGGAGTTTCTTCATGCATATACACCAATAGACATGGTTCGCATGTCTCAAACTTTTCAAAAATGAGTGAGCCCAAAGATCCATCAACATGGAGCTTCTTCATGCGTTTTACACCAATATGACTTACATGGCAGTGCCACAAGTAAGCGGTACTATCATTACTATCTTATATCTTTTGGCATGAAATTGTGTATCACTACGATCGAGATTCAATAAACCATTCAGGTTTAATACTAATCTTGATGGTAGAGGGAGCGTGCGATGTTTGATCACATCAAACTTGGAAACAATTCCAACATATATCGTCAGCTCACCTTTAGCTAGTCTCCGTTTATTCCGTAGCTATTATTTCGAGTTACTAAAACTTAGCAACCGAACCGGTATCTTATACCCTGGTGCTACTAGGAGTACTAGTAAAGTACACATTAACATAATGTATATCCAATATACTTCTATCGACTTTGCCAGCCTTCTCATCTACCAAGTATCTAGGGTAATTCTGCTCCAGTGGTTGTTCCCCTTATTACAGAAGCACTTAGTCTCGGGTTTGGGTTCAACCTTGGGTTTCTTCACTAGAGCAGCAACTGATTTGCCGTTTCATGAAGTATCCTTTCTTGCCCTTGCCCTTCTTGAAACTAGTGGTTTCATCAACAATTGATGCTCCTTCTTGATTTCTACTTTCGCGGTGTCAAACATCGTGAATACCTCAAGGATCATCATATCTATCCCTGATATGTTATAGTTCATCACAAAGCTCTAGCAGCTTGGTGGCAATGACTTTGGAGAAACATCACTATCTCATATGGAAGATCAACTCCCACTCGATTCAAGTGATTGTTGCACTCAGACAATCTGAGCACAAGCACAACAATTAAGCTTTTCTCCGTTAGTTTGCAGGTTAAGAAAATCGTCGGAGGTCTCATACCTCTTGACGTGGGCACTAGCCTGAAATCCCAATTTCATCCCTCGAAACATCTCATATGTTCCGCGACATTTCGAAAAACATCTTTGATGCCTCAACTCTAAACCGTTTCACTGAACTATCACGTAGTTATCAAAACATGTATGTCTGATGTTCGCAACATCCACAAACGATGTTTGGGGTTCAGCACACTGAGCGGTGCATTAAGGACATAGGCTTTCTACTGTCCGCATAATCTCTACTATCAACTTTCAACTATATTTTCTCTAGGAACATATCTAAACAGTAGAACTAAAGCGCGAGCTTACGACATAATTTGCAAAAGGTCTTTTGACTATGTTCAAGATAATTAAGTTCATCTTATGAACTCCCACTCAGATAGACATCCCTCTGGTCATCTAAGTGATCACATGATCCGAGTCAACTAGACCGTGTCCGATCATCACGTGAGACGGACTAGCCAACGTCGGTGAACATCATCATGTTGATCGTATCTACTATACGACTCATGCTCGACCTTTCAGTCTCCGTGTTCCGAGGCCATGTCTGCACATGCTAGGCTCGTCAAGTTAACCCTAAGTGTTTTCGCGTGTGTAAATCTGTCTTACACCCGTTGTATGTGAACGTAAGAATCCATCACACCCGATCATCACGTGGTGCTTAGAAGCGACGAACTGTAGCAACGGTGCACAGTTAGGGGAGAACACTTCTTGAAATTTGTGTAAGGGATCATCTTATTTACTACCGTCGTCCTAAGTAAACAAGATGCATAAGCATAATAAACATCACATGCAATTATATAGTAGTGACATGATATGGCCAATATCATATAGCTCCATTGATCTCCATCTTCGGGGTTCCATGATCATCATCGTCACCGGCATGACACCATGATCTCCATCATCATGATCTCCATCATCGTGTCTCCATGAAGTCGTCTCGCCAACTTATTACTTCTACTACTATGGCTACCGGTTAGCAATAAAGTAAAGTAATTATATGGCGTTGTTCAATGACACGCAGGTCATACAATAAATTTAAGACAACTCCTATGGCTCCTGCCGGTTGTCATACTCATCGACATGCAAGTCGTGAATCCTATTACAAGAACATGATCAATCTCATACAACACATATCACTCATCACATTCTTGTTGGCCATATCACATCACAAAGCATACCCTGCAAAAACAAGTTAGACGTCCTCTAATTGTTGTTGCATGTTTTACGTGGCTGCTATGGGTTTCTAGCAAGAATGTTACTTACCTACGCAAAACCACAACGTGATATGCCAATTGCTATTTACCCTTCATAAGGACCCTTTTCATCAAATCCGTTCCGACTAAAGTGGGAGAGACTGGCACCCGCTAGCCACCTTATGCACCAAGTGCATGTCAATCGGTGGAACCTGTCTCACGTAAGAGTACGTGTAAGGTCGGTCCGGGCCGCTTCATCCCACAATACCATCGAAACAAGATTGGACTAGTAACGATAAGCATATTGAACAACATCAACGCCCACAACTACTTTGTGTTCTACTCGTGCAAAGAATCTACGCAATAGACCTAGCTCATGATGCCACTGTTGGGGAACGTAGCAGAAATTCAAAAAATTTCCTACGTATCACCAAGATCTATCTATGGAGAGACCAGCAACGAGTAGAAAGGAGAGTGCATCTACATACCCTTGTAGATCGCTAAGCGGAAGCGTTCAAGAGAACGGGGTTGAAGGAGTCGTACTTGTCGTGATCCAAATCACCAGAGATCCTAGTGCCGAACGGACGACACCTCCGCGTTCAACACACGTACAGCCCGGTGACGTCTCCCATGCCTTGATCCAGCAAGGAGAGAGGGAGAGGTTTGAGGAAGACTCCATCTAGCAGCAGCACGACGGCGTGGTGGTGGTGGAGGAGCGTGGCAATCCTGCAGGGCTTCGCCAAGCACCGCAAGAGAGGAGGAGTACTTGGGAGAGGGGGAGGGCTGCGCCAGAACTTCGTGTGTAGCTCCCATGCGCCTCCCCACTATATATAGGGGTGGAGGGGCTGGTTTCTTGCCCTCCAAGTCCATTGGGGCGTTGGCCAAGGTGGGAGGAAAGAAATCCCATCATTCCCTTCCCCACCGATTGTTATCCCCCCTTTTTAGGGATCTTGATCTTATCCCTTTGGGATATGATCTTATTCCTTCTAAGGGGGGATCTTGGTGCGCCTTGACCAGGGGTGTGGGGCCTTGCCCCCACTACCCACGTTCATGTGGGTCCCCCCATGCAGGTGGGCCCCACTCCGGAACCTTCTAGAACCTTCCCGGTACAATACCGAAAAATCCCGAACATTTTCCGGTGGCCAAAATAGGACTTCCCATATATAAATCTTTACCTCCGGACCATTCCGGAACTCCTCGTGATGTCCGGGATCTCATCCGGGACTCTGAACAACATTCGGTAACCACATACAAACTTCCTTTATAACCCTAGGGCCATCAAACCTTAAGTGTGTAGACCCTACGGGTTCGGGAACCATGCAGACATGACCGAGACGTTCTCCGGTCAATAACCAACAGCGGGATCTGGATACCCATGTTGGCTCCCACATGTTCCACGATGATCTCATCGGATGAACCATGATGTCAAGGACTCAGTCGATCCCGTATACAATTCCCTTTGTCTAGCGGTATTGTACTTTCCCAAGATTCGATCGTCGGTATCCTTATACCTTGTTCAATCTCGTTACCGGCAAGTCTCTTTACTCGTTCCGTAACACATCATCCCGTGATCAACTCCTTGGTCACATTGCGCATATGATGATGTCCTACCGAGTGGGCCCAGAGATACCTCTCCGCTTACACGGAGTGACAAATCCCAGTCTCAATTCGTGCCAACCCAACAGACACTTTCGGAGATACCTGTAATGCACCTTTATAGCCACCCAGTTACGTTGTGACGTTTGGTACACCCAAAGCACTCCTACGGTATCCGGGAGTTACACAATCTCATGGTCTAAGGAAAAGATACTTGACATTAGAAAAGCTCTAGCAAACGAACTACACGATCTTTGTGCTAGGCTTAGGATTGGGTCTTGTCCATCACATCATTCTCCTAATGATGTGATCCCGTTATCAACGACATCCAATGTCCATAGCCAGGAAACCATGACTATCTGTTGATCACAACGAGCTAGTCAACTAGAGGCTCACTAGGGACATATTGTGGTCTATGTATTCACACGTGTATTACGATTTCCGGATAATACAGTTATAGCATGAATAAAAGACAATTATCATGAACAAGGAAATATAATAATAACACTTTTATTATTGCCTCTAGGGCATATTTCCAACAGGGGGCCCCCCCGCGCCGTCCTTCTCGCTGCACCGCACCCCGCCCTGCGCGGGCAATGAAGCTCCTGTGGCGCCTTAGCCGCCTCCTCCTCAAGAAGGCGCCCTGGCCCCAAGGCGCGCGGCCCCTGGACGGAACCTGCTCCGTCAGGCGCCAGCGCGACAAGAGCAGAGCTGCCAAGAAGTCCCTCGCCCTTGAGAAGCTGCCCGAGCGCTCCCTGCTCCAGCACGTCAAGACCCTGCGCTGCCCCCAGCCACGGCGCACGGGGACCCGCAGGACCAAGCTCTCCGCCGCCCAAGGCCCCCTGTGGCCACAGCGGGCTGCCACGCCTTCACCTCCGAGCTACGCAGCGTCGCGTGGCCCGGCAAGTTCAAGCCAGACCTGCCCACTACGACGGCATGGCTGACCCTGCAGAGTTCCTCCAGCTTTATGAGTTGGGCATTGAGGCTGCCAACGGGGACGAGAAGGTCATCGCCAACTGGTTTCCCATGGCGCTCAAGGACGGGGCCCGCACCTGGCTCCTGAACCTGGCTCCAGGCACGATCTCCTGCTGGGACGAAATGCGCACCCGCTTCATCGCCAACTTCCAGGGTACTCGCGACCGGCCACCCGCCGTGAGCGACATGCGCCGTATCAAGCAGCAGCCAGGGGAAACCCTGCAAAAGTACATCCAGCGCTTGAACAACGCGCGCCTCAAGATCCCCAAGGTGATGGAGCAGGCCATCATCTCAGCCTTCTCCGACGGTGTGCGTGACGTCAAGATGAAGGAGGAGCTGGCGATGCATGAAGACCTGTGCACCTCCTTGGAGCTGTTCAACTTGGCGGACAAGTGCGCCAGGGCTGAGGAGGGACGCCTCTCCCTGCTCGAGCTGCCTGCCGCGGACCCAGAAGAGAAGAAGCCCAAGGCCAAGGACGTGAAGCGCAAGGGGGCTGTCATACTCGCGGCAGAGCCAGACACCAAGCGGGGCAGAGATCAGCCCGAATACTCCAAGGGCAGTCGGTACTGCGTGTACCACGACCTCCACACTCACAACACCAATGAATGCCAAGAGCTCCGGGCCGTGCGTGAAGGAAGGGTCGGCAGACATCCCGACCGTAGCGACCGGGGCTACGGCCGAGGAGGAGGAAGGAACGCGAGACGTTGGGAAGACCGCGGCCCACGTCAAGGGTGGCACGACCAACCTCGCAAGGATCGCTGGCAGGACCCGCCTCGCGAGGATCGCCCGCAAGGGAACGCGGGCCTCCCTCCGCTGCCGCCGCAGCCAAGGAGAAATGAAGACCGTCATCAGGGCGAGGGGGCTGGGAGCTTCCAGGAACCACGTGCAATCGCCTGGATCCTGGGCGGAGCTCAAGCCCCAGCCTCTCAACGCATCTTCAAGCAGTTCGCCCGCGAAGTGAACGTAGTCCTCCCCAAGCTCGAGGCCACGCGCCCTCTTAGGTGGTCGGCATGCGCCATCACGTTCAGCTCAGCGGATCAGCTCAAGTGCGCAGCCACGGCCGGAGTCCTCCCGATGCTTTGTTCCCCAACCATCAGCAACGTACTAGTCACTAGGACCCTCATCGACAGCGGAGCAGGGCTCAACGTCCTGTCCGTGGAAACGTTCAACAATCTCCAAGTGCCCTACAGTCAGCTTCAACCAACCAAGCCCTTCTCCGGAGTCACCGACGTCTCCACGGTCCCGATTGGGCAGGTCCGCCTTCCTGTCACCTTCGGGGAACGCGGCAACTACCGCACCGAGCTCATCGACTTCGACGTCGCCCACATTCGCCTACTGTACAACGCCATCCTCGGGTACCTGGCGCTGGCCAAGTTCATGGCCGTAACCCACCACGGCTACAACGTCCTCAAGATGCCAGGAAGTGGCGGGGTCATCATGGTGCCCTGCGAAGAGAGAGACGTGGTGTGCTCCCTGGAGCGAGCCTTTCAGGCCGCGTCACTGGAAGACCCGGACCGCGGAGGCAAGAGGCCTCCCGAGGCTGCCCCCAAGAAGAAGAAGACATCGTCCGGCCCGGCCCCTCTATAGGCAGGCCCCTCAGGGCCCGCGCCTGCTTAGGGGGAACCTCCTTCCGTCGCATAGGGAAGCGCGCCCGGCGCCCTCCTCAGGCAGGGCTCGGGGGCTCCCCCCTGGAGGGCCGCCGACCTTGCCAAGGTCCCGAGGGAGGCGCTTGGGCACCACGTGGAGGCGTGTTTTGAAGCACGTTTTCCTCAAGAAGGAGCAAGGCAAGGAGGGCCCAACCCTCAAGAATTCGTCAGCAAGTTCATTCAGGAGCTACAGGAGTCAAGGGTCATGAGAGGCAGTCGCCGCCTACCCGCTGTGGCCCCCCATCTAGGCGAGGATGGTGGGCTGCGCGTCTGCATCGACATATCGGGGCTCAACCGAGCCGCGTCTCAGGAGTGCCTCTGGCCCTCGCGAGTGGGACGCTGCGAGGGTCCGCCCCACAGCTACGTGCGCATGCCTTATGGCTTGTCGAACGCGGCTGCTGCGCACCAGCGCCTCATGAGGGCCATCCTGGAGGCTCAAGAAGTCAGGCGTTCCGCAGCCCTGGTGGAGATGGAGATGGCCCGCGAGGAGCCGCCAGCGCCTCCGGAGCCTCCTGAGGCCCCTGAGCCTGGGGGCTCGTGAGGATCGGTTCCCGCAGCTCGCCGAGTCTGCTACACCAACACCCCTTCGTCCCCAACATCATCAGGTGACATCTTTCAAGTTTCATTTCCGGCTGGGAGCGCCCTCAGGGCCGCATTATTCCCAGGCCGCGTGGGTCCGTCCCTGCGGCGTGTATCCCTTTTATTCCATGTTCTTGGCTTACCTTATTGGGGGCGCCCCTCGAGCTGCATCATCCCCAAGTTGCTCGGGCCTGACCCAGCGGTGTGTACCCTTCTTTCGTTTACCTTAGGGATGTGCTTTCGACCCATCATGCTTGTTATTTGGTGCCTTTTCCTCCTGGGTGTCGGAATCTTGGGCGTTAAAGGGGGGGTGCCTGAGCATCGCGACTCAGGGCTCCTATCGGCTCTCCAGCCCTCACCCTCTGGTCTTGTCCATGGCATCGCGACCTAGCATGCCAGCGACGGCTGAGACTAGCTCGAGAGTCGGGACCCGAGGAAGTAGAGTTTCGACATCTAACCCAGCTTGGGCATTAAAGGGGGGTGCCTGTGCATCACGACTCAGGGCTCCTACCGGCTCTCCAGCCCTCACCCTCTGGTCTTGTCCATGGCATCGCGACCTGGCATGCCAGCGACGGCTGAGACCAGCTCGAGAGCCGGGACCCGAGGACGTAGAGTTTCGACATCTAACCCAGCTTGCACGTTAAAGGGGGGGGTGCCTGAGCATCGCGACTCAGGGCTCCTACCGGCTCTCCGGCCCTCACCCTCTGGTCTTGTCCATGGCATCGCGACCTTGCATTCCAGCGACGGCTGAGACCAGCTCGAGAGCCGGGACCCGAAGACATAGAGCACCGGCATCTGGCCAAATTTGCAGGAACACACTCCAAGATAAGGCCCAGAGCCAGGCGCAACCCGCCTTGAGGTAGGGCCCCGTGAGTCCCGCGCAGGCTCACGGGTGCCCCAATATGCCTTGCTTCGTGCCTCGTCGCTTCTCCAAAGCAACTAACAGCTAACTGTCGATTGCCACGACGAACTCTCGTTCCTTTTGCGATGAACCTGCAGGGTCCCTCCAAAGAGCATCGCCAGGCGAGGCCCTCATGGTGCATTCTTCGCTCTCGTCCACGCAAACCGCTTGGGCGTTAAAGGGGGGGGGTGCCTGAGCATCGCGACTCAGGGCTCCTACCGGCTCTCCATCCCTCACCCTCTGGTCTTGCCCACGGCATCGCGACCTGGCAAGCCAGCGACGGCTGAGACTCGCTCGAGGGCCGAGACCCGAGGACACAGAGCAGAAAGGGGAGCGAAGGCGAGAGGGGAGGAACATGCGAGGACCTCGCCAAGCAGCCCCTCATCGGCCAAGACACGGATCTAGCGCTGCACCAGGAAGCGTTTCCTGACCCACAAAGATAAGTCGCTCTCCGGAAACACTGGTTATCGTAGCACCGTCCCCGCACCAAGTGCAATACCATGTTAGCAACGTCACTCTCCTTTCTCACCGAATGATGGCTGCTTGAGCGCTAAGGGGGACCACCTAAGCATCGCGACTCAGGGGCTCTTACCGGACCCCGGGCCGCTCACCTCCTGGTGAGGGAGTCCTGGACTAGGGGGTGTCCGGATAGCCGGACTATCATCGTCCGCCGGACTCCAAGACCATGAAGATACAAGATTGAAGACTTCGCCCCGTGTCCGGATGGGACTTTCCTTGGCGTGGAAGGCAAGCTTGGCAATACGGATATGTAGATCTCCTACCATTGTAACCGACTCTTTGTAACCCTAGCCCTCTCCGGTGTCTATATAAACCGGAGGGTTTTAGTCCATAGGACACAACAACCATTACAACAATCATACCATAGGCTAGCTTCTAGGGTTTAGCCTCTTTGATCTCGTGGTAGATCCACTCTTGTACTACCCATATCATCAATATCAATCAAGCAGGAGTAGGGTTTTACCTCCATCGAGAGGGCCCGAACCTGGGTAAAAACATCGTTTCCCTTGTCTCCTGTTACCATCCGCCTAGACGCACAGTTCGGGACCCCCTACCCGAGATCCGCCGGTTTTGACACCGGCATTGGTGCTTTCATTGAGAGTTCCTATGTGCCGTCATCGATAGGAAGGATGCCTCCCCCCGTCTTCAAGGACGGTATTTTTGCCAAAGGAGCCTTGGCCGCCGGCCAAACTATCCGGCTAGGTGGTTTTCTTGTGACCGCCTGTCCGGCCACCGCTTCGACAATGACCTCTCAAGTCGTCAAAAGCAATCTTCATGTCAGCTCGGAATTCGCCGAGCGGCTGGATCCAATAGAGCTCTCGTCCGTAAACGAGCTCTTGGATCGCATCGCCGCCCTGGGAGTCGCTATAGACTACAATCAGATTGGGCTTAAAACCGATCTAAGAGAGATTAACTCTCCCCAGGTCACCCACCATGTTGCAGTGGTAGAGGAACAATGCGGCGACTCTTCTCCTATATTGAAAACTAGTCATGTCCGGGCTCCCGAACCCTCCATGCCGGATTCCCGCGGAGGGATGGACTTCGATCAAGTGTTGAACTTAAAGTCAGGCATCAGACCGGACTCGTTGGACAATGTCCAGCAATCCAAGCTTCCAAATTTGGAAACTTCTCGACCTTGGAGCCTTGAGATGGGTAGGGTTCCGGACTTAATTCCACCCACCCGCCTAGACATATGCGATCTATCTCTAATCCGGCAAGAGCCCGCTGAAACAGTACATCACTACTGGGCCAGATTCCTCCTGGTTATGGACAAGATAAAGGACTACCGAGAAGAAAACGCAATCTCAATTTTTTGCAATAATTGCACGGACGAGGGAATCTTGAATGCCGTCAGCCGTCGTGAAATTACACGCTTCGCCGACCTAGCATCCATAGTACGAAAGTACTGTGCGATGGAGAGTTTCCGGAAACCCGAAAATAAGTTTTGGGACAATCCGGCCCCAACCCTAGTCCGCAACAAAAGGGTGCATTACACTCAGGCACCAGGTACAAAAACCAAAAAGCAAAAACCCCATAAAGGGCATGGAACCGTGTTGGAGGGGTGGCTTAGCGGACCCTGTAAAATTCACAGTACAGAGGGCGCCACCCCAACACATAGCCTTCGAGCATGTTGGATATTACGGCAGGTGGCCAAAAGTGGCGAGAAGCTTCTAGCCCCGGAAAACCACTCCAACAATACCGGTACGGTATCAACAGTCTTCGAGACCTTCGCATCAAATAATATGCGAAAATGAACAATCCGCAGCCTTGCCGAAGTCTACCAAGTAGCAGCAACAAATCCATGGAGCGACACAGCCATCACCTTCAACGCCAACGACGAACCTAAATTCCGAACAGCCCGAGCACCAGCCGCACTGGTACTTAGTCCAATAGTGGACGGCTTTCGACTTACAAAGGTCCTCATGGATGGCGGCAGCGGATTAAACCTCATCTATGAGGAAACTCTTCAAAAAATGGAAATAGACTGGAGCCGCATTGAGCGAAGTAGCACAACCTTCAGAGGAATAATCCCTAGCCAGGAAGCGCGCTGCACCGGAAAAATCACACTCGATGTGGTGTTCGGCTCGCCGGACAATTACAGATCTGAAGAAGTCACGTTCCAAGTGGCCCCGTTCAACAGCGGATATCACGCTATATTAGGACGAGAGGCATTCACAATTTTTCAAGCCGTACCCCATTACGGGTACATGAAGCTCAAAGTGCCTGGGCCCGGCGGAATAATCACTCCCGTTAGTGATCCGGACATAGCACTCCGCGCCGAAAACAAGACAGCCGCATTAGCCCTGGAGGCACTATCCGAAGCCCTAGCGGCAGAAGAACTTACCGCGCTACGCTCTACTGTGAATAGAGATGATGTGGTACTCGATAAGAGATCCAAGTCCACCTCCTTTAAACCAGCGGACGAAATAGTAAAATTCCAGGTCCACCAACGGACCCGACAAAGACGGCTTCCATCGGGGCACAGTTAAACCCTGATGTAGACGCTGCACTGCGAGAATTCCTTCGGGAAAATTGGGACATTTTCGCCTGGCACCCTTCAGATATGCCCGGAATCCCACGCAGATTGGCAGAACACAGCCTAAACATCCTAAAAGGATTCAAGCCAGTCAAACAGGCTCTTCGACGATTTTCCGAACCCAAAAGACAGGCAATGGGAGAAGAGCTAGCCAAACTATTGGAAGCCGGATTCATTAGAGATATCAAACATCCGGACTGGCTAGCAAATCTGGTGATGGTACCAAAGAAGGATAAATCCTGGCGCCTCTGTGTCGATTTTAAAGACCTCAACAAGTCCTGCCCAAAGGATCCCTTCCCCCTCCCCCGCATCGACCAGATAATCGACGCTACCGCAGGACACGATTCACTGTGCTTCCTTGACGCATACTCAGGCTACCATCAAATCAAGATGGCGGAAGCAGGCCAAGCCGCAACGGCATTCATCACTCCATATGGACCATTCTGCTTCAACACGATGCCCTTCGGACTTAAAAACGCTGGCGCAACATATCAGCGCATGATTCAAACATGTCTGGCCACCCAGATCGGCAAAACAGTAGAGGCATACGTAGACGATGTAGTCGTCAAAACCAAACACGTCGAAACTCTAGTAGACGACTTGAGGCTCACATTCGACAACCTAAGAGCATATGACATCAAGCTGAATCCGGAAAAATGCGTTTTCGGCGTACCAGCCGGAAAGCTCCTGGGCTTCATTGTATCCGGTAGAGGATTTGAAGCAAACCCAGCCAAAATCCGAGCTCTGTCACAGCTAGACATTCCAAAAGACCTCAAGCAAATACAAAAATTGACTGGATGCGTGGCAGCTCTAAGCCGCTTTATCTCCCGTCTAGGAGAAAAGGCATTGCCTCTCTATCGCCTCCTTAGGCGCACCGAACACTTTGAGTGGACGGATGCTGCCACTGCCGGACTCGAAGAAATAAAAGCCATATTGGCAACGAATCCGGTCCTAGCTGCGCCCAATCTGGGCGAACCAATGTTGTTATACATCGTGGCAACACATCAAGTTGTAAGCGCGGTACTCGTCGTCGAACGAGAGACAGAAGGGCATAAATTCCCTCTTCAAAAACCAGTGTACTACGTATCCACTGTGTTAACCCCCTGCAAGTCCCGTTACCCGCACTACCAAAAGATAGCGTATGCGGTGTTCATGGCATCCCGAAAGCTCCAACACTACTTTCAAGAGTGTTCGATAACAGTGGCCTCCGAAGTACCCCTCAACGACATTATAAACAACCGTGACGCGACGGGCAGGATTGCAAAATGGGCCATTGAGCTCTTACCATTCGATATAACTTACAAACCTCGGCGAGCTATAAAGTCACAAGTTTTGGCAGACTTTGTCGCTGAATGGACCGAAGCGGAACTCCCTAAAGAGTACGGCGCATACTCCAATTGGATTATGCACTTCGACGGCTCTAAAATGTTGGCCGGATTGGGGGCTGGCGTCGTATTGACGTCCCCAACCGGGGACACAGTCCAATACATACTTCAGATAATGTACACGGACTCCAACAACGCAGCCGAATACGAGGCCCTTTTACATGGCCTCCGGATGGCAATCTCCATGGGCATTCAACGCCTAGAGGTGCGTGGGGATTCAAACCTTGCAATATCCCAAATAAATGGAGACTTTGATGCCAAGGATCCGAAAATGGCAGCATATCGCAACGCTGTCCTAAAAATGTCAGCTCGGTTTGAAGGACTTGAATTCCATCACGTAGCCCGGGATAATAACCAAGCAGCCGACATATTGGCATGCATCGGCGCAAAACGTGACGCTGTCCCTCCAAACATCTTCCTGGAACGGCTCTTTAAGCCATCCATACTATGGGAAGAGGAGTCCGGAAATAACAAACCGGAAGCAGCCACACCAACCGACACAGAGCAATCTGACATAACCGGCGATTCAGCCGAAATAACACCTTCAGCCCACGACATAATGGCAGTAATCGCCCCGTGGACAGAACCATTCCTAGCCTACTTGCTTAGGCAGGAACTTCCCGAAGACCAAAATGAGGCCCGCTGCATAGTCCGGCGATCTAAAGCCTACAAGGTCCATGAGGGAGAACTTTATAAGAAAAGCACAACCGGAGTCCTTCAAAGGTGTATCTCCGAAGAGGAAGGGCGAAGCCTTCTGGCTGAAATTCATGCCGGACTAGGCGGACACCACGCAGCAGCTCGGGCCCTTGTAGGAAAGGCATTCCGTACAAGATTTTATTGGCCGATGGCCCGGGCATATGCTCAGGACTTAGTCCAAAGATGCGTCGGTTGTCAGCTCTTTGCTAATCAGAGCCATATGCCACCCACCGCCCTCAAAACTATACCCATTACCTGGCCGTTCGCGGTCTGGGGGCTTGACGTGGTTGGACCCCTTAAAGGGGGAACCCACAAGCAAAGGTACCTATTGGTCATGGTGGACAAATTCACCAAATGGATAGAGGTCAAGCCAGTCAAAACGGTAGAGTCCGGACCAGTGATAGACTTTATATCCGGGGTAGTACACCATTATGGTGTCCCCCACAGCATCATCACCGATAACGGCATGAACTTCACGGCCGACGAGGTTAAGTCATGGTGCAAAAATATGGGCATTAAGCTCGATTACGCTTCAGTCTATCATCCTCAAACCAACGGTCAAGTGTAACGAGCAAATGGTCTAATAATGAGTGGCATCAAACCCAGACTAGTGCGGTCACTTATGAAATCTGACACGCACTAGGTAGAGGAGCTTGACTCTGTACTCTGGGGGCTGCGGACAACGCCCAACCGTACTACCGGATTCACACCTTTTTTTATGGTATACGGCGCAGAGGCAGTTCTGCCCTGCGACATCATTCATGACTCACCTCGAGTGCGCATGCACGAAGAAAGAGAAGCCGAGCTGGATTGGCAGGACAGCTTGGACGCATTGGAGGAGGAACGCGACGTCGCCAAGGCTCGTTCCGCATTCTATCAACAGCAGGCTCGAAGATATCAAAGCAGAGAAGTACGGGCCAGGACTTACAACGTTGGCGAACTAGTTCTACGCCTGCCGGACAAGAAAAAGGACAAGCTCAAGCCCAAATGGGAGGGCCCATTCATTATCGATCAAGTCCTGTCCGGTGGAGCGTACCGTCTATGAAATGCGTCGGACAACCGACTCGAGCCGAACCCATGGAACGCAGCCCGCCTCCGAAGATTCTATGCCTAGCACCGGACTAAGAGTTCGTCCCCTTCCCCCGTCCAAATTTTTGCATTTCATCTGTCTTTTGTTTCTCTTTCTTCTCTCACCCCTTTTTCTTAAAAAGCCCTTAAAGGCCTACTTGCGCATTGTTCGCACACACTTGGCGTGCCATCCGCACTCATTATACCTGGGGGCTTCTTTACCAGAAGCTCAATTATAAGGGCTTCATGCCCAACACATGTGTCAAGCTTCCACATGTACCTTTTATTCACCATTATATGCATCGATATGACTTAAGTTTTGGCCAAGCTGGGCTGCCTGGCTCCTGTGCTTACCCCTATGTTCCCGATTGTTCGGCTAGGAGGTAAAGGGAGCACCTCTGCGATTGTTACTACCGGGTCAGCCGGATGTGTACCTCAGACTGGGTGAAGCCGAAAGCTCGCGTTCTTAAGGGAATATTCGGTCGGTGACTTGAAAGATGATTCTTTACCTACTTATTTATCTGCCCCCAGATGTTTTTCTGCTCTTTTCGCAGACCGGACATGCACTTTAGGGCATGCCTCCCAGGGAAAGGAACCCTTAACGGAACTATTCTCCCTGGAAGATGTTTCTTACTAACCATGTAATATAACATAACTAGTTGGGCACTTGTTTGATAAAGCACTAATGACCCCTACGCCTGGTCTCCATGCATGCCCCGGTTGTTTCTTAACCGAGAAGGTATTCGGACACACTCCGGACTCTAGTTCCCCGAGGTTGAAGCGAAAAGGTCGGCAAAGACAAACGATCTACAATCCGGCTAGAAGGCATTTTACATGTCATTTTAAAATACATTGTCAAATCGACTGACTGTATTCCTCCTCAATCCCGTCTAACAGGCTGTCTAATTTACAGTCCCGTTGGGAAAATTTAGCGGCCAATTCTACTTGGCCATATACTAAACTCACAGGGATCTCCTTCCCATCGGGCCCCACAGGTCCGACCTCGGCCATATGATTGGGATCCGCCTTCTTGTACCGCGTCTTCACCATGGCCCAGGCCTCCCTGGCACCTTGGCGGCAGGCCGAAATCTTCCATAAACGGAAGCGCTGCCGCATTCCCTGAAGCTTCTCCGCAAGCTCCCCAAGGCCCTCGGGCAGGGAAAGGGCCGGCCATAAAGCCTGGACGACGCCACTCATTGCCTGCCGAACTCGTTCGAGCAGCTGCAACAGTTCGGGAAGTTGATCACCCGTCGATACGGGCATCTCCTCCGCAGGGCGACCTGTGAGTATACCTACAGACATATTTTGTCAATTGACTTCCTCGCCGAACTCTTCTTTTCAAAGGAGTTCGCTCAAGCACTTACTATAAATGTCGCGACGAAGCCGCTGATTCTCCTTAACGGAGCCAGACAGCTCGGCCCGAACACCTTTCAGCTCTTCTCCGAGCTGGGCGTGGGCATCCTAGAGCCTGTTCCTTTCCTGCTGCACTCTATTCAGCACCCTCTCGCCGGCCTTCAGCTGGCGCAGTAATTCTTGCCTGTCCGGATCTTGTCCGACATCATCTGCAATGTCATTATCAGACTTGCGCACACGCCGCACACCGCTTATATTTTTAAAATAATGTGTTACCAGGAGGGGTCTCTGTGTTTCCTCCTGCGGCAGCAAGTGCGGCCTCGAGTTGGGCCTTGCACTCTTGCAGCTCCTGAGACAGATGGGTATTCTTCTCCGTAAGATCCTGCATTTCAAATGATCCTTAAATCAGTTAATATAACTACTTTAAGTCTCGAGGGCTACTGGCATATACAACTATTAAATTCTCTTACCCGTATGTCTTTTACATACTGCTCCGTGGCTCTGGTAAAACCATCTTGAGCAGCACGGAGGTGCGCGTCCCCCGCGTTAAAGGCATTCAACGCCTCAGGGGAGAAGCACGCGTCACGAAATACTGTCCGGCGGCGCCTGTGGTTCATGGCGCTCTCCACCTCAGACTTGGTGGTGGACAGCTTGTCGGCATCCTCCGTTGGAGGAGTGTCCGGCTCGCGCCTTGCGCTCGCCTCCCCCTCCAGACCAGGTGCTGGAGCCTGGCTGGTAGAGGTTGGATTGGCAACCTCTACGCCCGCAGTCCGGTGGGCGCTTTTTCTTATACAAAAGTCATGAGCACTCAAACGCTTCCTAGGAACGTTGCTCCAAATAATGAACTATGAGCTATACCTTTGCGGCGACGTTTCAATCCGTGCCGCGCTCCTCTTCCGCCTGCTGGTCCGGACTGGCCTTTGTTGGTCAGCCGCCGTGGGCTCGGCTTCCCGCCTTGAAGGCGCTTCCTGCAAAACACCATCGTATGCGAAGGTCAGAAATGAGCAAGGAAGAAATAATGGTGTCGGGACTTCGGTCACAATCACCTGGGAAGCCGGATATAGTCCGGGGTAGTCAGCCGTAATGGCGACTAAAGCATTATCCATGCTGAGCTGGTGGAACACCCCGTCGATTAGCTCCACCTTTATGTCCGGATCCTCTTCGGAGGCCGGATCCTGGGATCTCTCTGGATCCTCGGGTTGCGGAGCTGGACTTATCATGTCCTCCACAATCCGACGCAGTTCCTGTGTCGAAGACATAATATAAGAAGCTTAAACTTCGAAAGCATGGGTCAGACACACAGAGTGTTCGCTTACCCAACGCCGGGGATTATTCATGGAGAACCCATTCAACGGGTTCGCCTGAAGGAAGTCCTCCTTCTCCCCCTTGTACAGGCCGGACAGGATCTTCGCTAGGTCCTCGGCCGAACCCGGCCCTTTGCAGCCGTGACGGGTGGCATCGTCCTCCCCGTTGAAATCCCACATGGGGCGGCCCCTGTATTGTAGTGGCTGCACCCCCCGCATAATGCATGTTGCCATGACTCCAATCATGGTCAACTCGGAATGGGCCAGTAACCTTATCCAGCCCATCAAATAATGGACGCTCTTATCTTCCTCCAGTTGGGGGCTCCGCGGACGCCGACTGAGGCGTTTCTTCAGAGGAGCAGTACTGAACTCTGGGAGGCCGATCCGAACAGGGTCCGGCAGCGGACCGTCTTCTATGTAAAACCATTTTGAAGGCCAGTCTTCGGACGCCTTCTTAGGGGTTCCGGATGGATATCCGGTCCCGGCAATGCACCGTATTTCGGCGCCGCCCACTTGATATATGGACCCCTCGTGAGAGCGGGGTACGAGGCAGAACAACCTCTTCCACAGTGCAAAATGGGGCTCGATGCCCAGAAATAGCTCGCAAAGAGCTACGTAACCCGCGATATGCAGGATAGAGGCGGGCGTAAGGTGATGGAGCTGGAGTCCGTAGAACTCCAGGAGCCCGCAGAGGAACAGATGTATTGGAAATCCGAGTCCCCTTATCAGATAGGGGACGAAGCATACCCGCTCCCCTTTGTTGGGACTTGGGGTAGCCTCCGCTTGCTTCCCACCTTGGTAGGTGGCCAACCCGGCTCGGACCGGGACCATGAAGGCCGGAGGGAGATATCCCTTTGCTTGGAGCGTCACTAGCTCGCTGTGCAGGACAGAACATCTCCGCCAGTCTCCTGGCAGTGGGCTGGGAGCACGAGAGGAGGAGCCGCGTCGATGGTCCATGATGGAATGGATTTTTGGTCGGAGGCGCTCCGATGAGTACTCGCGGAAGGAAGATGGTGTGATTTGGATCTGGATTCTTGCCTCTCTTATAGGCAGATTATTTGCACAGCTAGGGGGTAAAACATAAAAGATACCCTGGCTTTTCGCATTCGTGCGACGCGTGGAAGATGGCCATTATTGGGCGTGGAAGCCAAGAAGTGCAACATTGATGAGGAAGCCGGACACTGTTTGGCAGGTACATTGAACTTGAGGGAGAACCCACCTTGCAATGCCGAAGACTACATGCGCGCTGGACTTATCGTCATTGAAGCCTGGTTCGGGGGCTACTGAGGGAGTCCTGGACTAGGGGGTGTCCGGATAGCCGGACTATCATCGTCCGCCGGACTCCAAGACCATGAAGATACAAGATTGAAGACTTTGCCCCGTGTCCGGATGGGACTTTCCTTGGCGTGGAAGGCAAGCTTGGCAATACGGATATGTAGATCTCCTACCATTGTAACCGACTCTTTGTAACCCTAGCCCTCTCCGGTGTCTATATAAACCGGAGGGTTTTAGTCCGTAGGACACAACAACCATTACAACAATCATACCATAGGCTAGCTTCTAGGGTTTAGCCTCTTTGATCTCGTGGTAGATCCACTCTTGTACTACCCATATCATCAATATCAATCAAGCAGGAGTAGGGTTTTACCTCCATCGAGAGGGCCCGAACCTGGGTAAAAACATAGTGTCCCTTGTCTCCTGTTACCATCCGCCTAGACGCACAGTTCGGGACCCCCTACCCGAGATCCGCCTGTTTTGACACCGACACCTGGCCTTGACCACGGCATCGCGACCTGGCATAACAGCGACGGCTGAAGCCGCCTTGGGACTGGGACCTGTCGGCGCAGAGCATCAAGCCCTCACGAGGTCTAAAAGGAGGAAACTAAACTAAAACAGAATAAGCATCTCGCACTGCTTCGCAATAAGGATCATATTGACAAACGGAGCTGCAAACATCTTACATGCCCTCGCGGGGTTCATTCTTGGCTCCTCGCAGGAACAAAAGACGCGAATCCTAAGGAGTCCTAGCTACAGAGGCCATCACGGCGGACGCCATCATCAACAGTGGGCCGCCCAGCACCGGCGCCAACCTCATCCAGATCAGGGGCGGCAACGGCCTGACGAGCCCGCCCGGCTCCCGGAGCGGCGCAGGCTCGGGGGCTCGTAGTTGTCGTCGCTCGTCTCCGGAGTCGCAAAGAGCTCGGCGGAGTTGCTGGATCCACCGGCGCCTCCGCCGCCTGGGGAGCTGCTGGGGGAGCGGTTGGCCGGCCTCTGCCTCGCTGCGGCAGGGTCCCGACCGCCCCTTTCGGGGCAGCACTCCAGCCGGCGACCCTCCGCATTGAAGACCTTGAAGGACATCACCGAAGCACCGTCATACTCCAGGTGGATCGCGAGGGCACCCCTTGTCCTGTAGACCCGGGCGACCTCGCCCCAGCCTCGAGTCATGAAGACCTCGCCCGGGGCAACGACCGCGACCTCTGCCCCGGTCGCGAGGGTGCTACAGCCGGCGTGCTGCAGCCAAAGCCCCAGGGGTTCCCCCTGCCGGATGACGGAGGCGAAAAAGGAGGGAAACGAATCCAAGACTTAGGAGGCGTGGTGGCGCAAAGCACGAACTCTCGGCAGGAGCCCTCGGCGTGGACTCCAGGGGGGAAGACGCACACCTTCGTGACCCGCCGGCGCCGACGGCGGCGCCTCCCGTGGCGTTCGGCGTCGGCTCCTTTAGATCCATCGATATGCGCGTACAGGGGAAGCGGGAACCCTAGTGGTGGCCGCTCGCACCAGGGCCTTAACGCTTCCTGGCGAGTGCCCTCACCCCGATGCCAGAGAGCGAGCCGCTTTTTCGGGGGAAGAGGGTCAGGATCCTCTTTGGGAGCCTTTCCCTTCTCTTCCACGGAGAACCGGCGGATCGGAGCCATTGCAGCAAGACGGAGCAAGGCCCAGGAAGGAGGAGAAACAGAAGGAGTAGGCTGGAAGGGCGCGCGCCGTTCCACACTTATAGCCGGCAAAGGCCAACCGACGACCTCCACGATCGCAGGTAATCATGACCCGCTTTGCATGCAGGGACTTGTCGAATCCGTGCGGTTACGAAGGCATCGTGGGGAAGCGGAGACGCCCACGTCCAATCAACCGCCACGCGGCGCCCAAGGCCGCAGGCTGTTAGGGCCCACGACACTTCGCACTTGCCCTTTCGCATCTCTGCTCGGCCGAGTCCAGGCGCGCCGTGGGCCCGGGGGCTACTGTCGGCGTTCTGGGAACGGGGGTCCCCAGACTTGCCTGCCTGCGGCCTGCGGCGTGGCTCAAAGGAGGCCCAGCACAGCCCATCTTCATCAACACAAGCTCAAGACCCTCGCGGGGCGGACAACAAGGAGCTTCCTCAGGCGCGGCCTCGTTAGGCTGGCTCACGAGGAGGTGGAGAGTTCAAGGCGGGGTACCTCGCGAGGTTCCCATGACACAAGCCATGACGACCAAGGGCGCCAGTCGGGTGCCAGCCCGCGCAGTGTCCTCCTTTCCTCTTTGGTGCAAAGGGAGCAAGCACAGGCGAGAGCATCAAGCAAAGGCATCCATTTCGGTGCAACAAGCCCAAGACCAACCCAACGGCCGGAAGGAAGTCATTGTGGAGCCCAAGCAGGCGTCACCACCAGAGCCTTTGATAGGCGAGGACCAACTTTAGTCAGGATAACTGTACCGGATGTTCCCCTTCAAAATGGCCGATTGTTGGCGCCCTTCCCGCTCAATATTTGGGAAGAGGCCCAGGGCCTTTGCCTATAAATAGGACTAGCCACCCTCGGGGTAGAGGCAGCTAGACCTGATCGAGAATCCAAGAGCCAGAACCAAGTAGCGCCAGCCAAGAACAGACCCTCGCGAGGCTGTTCTTCCTTGTATTGTTCATCATCAGCCCAAGAGGCAATCCACCACACCACACACTGGAGTAGGGTATTACACCACAATGGTGGCCTGAACCAGTATAAATCTTGTGTCTCTTGTGTTGTTATGTTTAGTAGTTTAGATCCTAGCGATTCGGCGAGGAGCAAGCCGGTAGAGGGTTAAATCTCCGCGCGCACCCCAGTGTTCGAACCTCAAGGGTCTGCCGGAACCCGAAATTCGACAACTATTTACTATTGTAGTTTATCCTTTTCAGTGACACATTATGATGCAATTCTAATGCCTTTTCTCTCTTAAGTTGCACGCACAGAGAGGAAATTATCGGACAATTGTAAATATGCACCTAATTTGCAGCAGAAAAAAGCAAGTTTCTGGACCTCCAAATATGTGAGTTTTTTTGTGAATTAATTATGAAAAATATGAAGGCCGGAGACCCAGGGGGAGCCACATGGGCCCCATTCATTTACACCATGCTGAGGTTTTTACAATCATTTACCTGTTGCTTTGTTCTCTACTCATGTAGGATGTGTTGGCTCAGAATTTTCGAACCCATTATCTAGTTATTGTGGAATCCTGAAATGGCAGCTGTGTTTGTTAACCATAGACTGTAAATAAATACTGCACAAATAGATCCCACGCCTATTCAAGTCCAGTTGCAGCTACCCAAATCCCCGGCATGAGCTCCTTCCTCATGTGGATAACCCATGTGGACTTTTCATAATTGATTGGATAACCCAGTGGATGATGTAACTATTATTTGAGTTAGTAAAGCTAGTCATGAAGGCCTTACTATCAAAAAATAATAATTGATTGGATAACCCATGTGGAGTTTCGTATAATTGATTTTTCTATATTAGATGTCCATATATAAATAATTCGTGAAGGTGATTTCAATCTCTTGTGTTCCCATATTTCATTACAAGATTAATTATTGGGTCCTATGAATTATTCTAGTAGAAGATTTGTGAGTATTTTTCTGCACCAAGTCCTGTGAATTAGATTGTAGATACATTGGTTGAAACAAACAAGTTCCTATTATTACCCATTATGTTAATGCTACAACATGAACTGATTACATTTGCATTTACCTTACCATTCCTCAAACAAACACCTCACTAAATGCTTTACTTAGTTTAGTGTTTTTGGGTATATGAACTTGAAGCATCCACATATTACGGAACCTAATAAAGATGTCATAAGGGTGATTAATGAATATCTGTAGTATATGAAAATGATAAGGTTTGGTGTGAATCTGAGTCCCTTGACGAAGTTGCATTTGTTATTGCAGTAAGAGAATTTGAGTAGCTTTACAAGTGGGCACGAAAAAGTATAGTTATTCATGAATCTGATCCCAGCTAGAATGTATTGGATTATTAATATAGGTATGCCCAATTTCTTTGTTTTAAGGGATATTGTTTATTACGTAAATTTGACCTTTAATATTTTTTGACAGAAAGTATATGCGAGCTTCTAAATGTCTTGGAATTCAACAACTCATGAAAATGGATGTCTGTGATAGTAAAGGAACTAGAGGGAAGGATACTGCACTCTTAGCAATGGTGTTGATACGTAAGTACTCCATCTATTCTAGCATTTTGTATATTTTCACAAATAACTATCAAACTTGTGGACCATCATGCCTCTGAATCTGTCTTCTCCGCTTGCACTAGCTAGAAGAAAAATGGGGAAGAGGCTAAAAGGCACATAAATGAGTAACATAGATGAAAAATGCGTATGTATATATATCATGTCTTGGATAAGAAAATGTATGAAAACTTCAATGAGAAATAGTTAGTCAATCTCAAACAGCTGCAACTATCATGATCCGATGATGGTTATACCAATTTAGTTGTAGTAGCGAAGTATGGATCTCATACTCATCTATATATATATATATATATATATATATATATATATATATATATATATATATATATATATCTTTTTAAATCTAATAAGTGAATGGATGATCATGAAGTGATGTTTAACTATGAAGATGTGAATTCATTTCTTGGTCTACTGAAGTGTTCTTCCAACTGGTGATTATGTGGAGCACATGAAGGAAAAAGATAAACCAAGAAGTTGGGCCATCATCTCTTGGTGACAAGTTGGTATAGATGACCTCCCTATTGTTAAGTTTCCAGCTCTCACTTGCAGGTCTACACTTGTACTTCCTTTATGAAACAATACAACATTTAAATTTGACACCTATAGATGTGTGACTTGCTGCATAGGGGATTGCCATATCTACATTATGATATTCTCCAATTTTATGAACGTTCATATCAAATCTTTGTGGCACATAGGGACTCAGTAGGTGATACAACTAAATCTCTTTTACCATTTATGACTACATGGTCAATATATACATGTGCAACATCCAAGAAGAGATATGTCATCAAAGTTCTCATTAACTTTTTCCAATTCTACACTCTCCTTTACTGTTGAGAGCATATGGAGTACTATCAATCAATATGAACAGCTCACTCTCACGTCTCTTCTGCTGGATTGCTTTGTTTTTTGACCCCCAAATCATAGAACAATTATTCTATGGTAATTTTCATTAATATTATATATTGCAAGAACTATCCAACACCATTTTTCTCTAACATGGGAATTACATTAACTAAAAAGAATTAAGACGGAGAGGAGTTAACCCATTGCTCAAGACACACAATATTCTTCCTTTTGGTTTGATGTTTGACAAGCATTAGATCATGCTTTAAACCCTGCTTCCAAGAATCACAACTTGGAGTTACATTATTGAAGATCTTTCCATTCCCCTACATCCATATATTCCAGCATCCCATTTTAACAACATCCATGGCAATCTGACTGGGGAATGCTTGCATAAGGAAGCTAATTTTGTCAAAAACAGAAATTCACGTGTGCCTATTTGGGGCAATGAATTCCCAACATGCATGTGCAAACTGGTAGTCCCAAAGAAGATGGAGGGTTGTTTCTTTAACATGATCATGGTAGAGAGCACATTCATATGTCTGAAGTAAGAAAATTTTCCTTTTGAGCAGGCTTCTAGTGCTAATTCTATCACAGAGCAAGAGCCAAAAGAATATTGTATGCCTGATTCTGCTTGCCTCTTTCCATAGTGATCTGAACAAATGGTTTGCCTGTGGTTGTCCCATCATTTGTTTGTATGTTTTATTAACATAAAATTGATCAATATTCCACACATATGTCCATTTGTCAGTAGCATTTCCAAGTTGCTGCACTGCAGGGATAGGTTCATTTAGTTCTTTGAAGGCAATTGTAGAGAGAGGGGTGTGGAACTAATCCATTAGATCAATAGATTGTTTCATACTGGCCACAAAGCATTGGTCATTAATTGCAAAAGAATGCAACTCGGGGTATTTCTCAATCAGGGCTCTTTCTTGCCAACAAAACAGAGTAGAATATCCAGTGTCAACTTTGCAACTTGCAGAACCCTTGAACAGATGTATCAACTTCAGATGAGCTTTCCACCAAAATGATCCCTCCATTTGATGAGGACATCAATACCATTGTTACACCCACAGTCCTACTGTTACATATACTAGACCAATTACTAGAGCTCGCGCACGCCAATTAAATTATCAGGTACTTCCGTTTCTTGGTAACGATTCTAATGTTCATGAGAATATGATGCTGCCTAAATTGGATACAATTGTTTTGCTTACAAATGAATGGCCTAGCTTGGATAAGGATGAACATTGGAGCAAGAACAAGCATGGAGATGATGGCATGCGCAAGGGGAACAAGAACGGAGTTACAAGTGATGATTTCAGGACTTTGAAGCCACCATAATGGGTGCATGAAGCCTTGGACGAAATATATAAGATGCCACTTCATAAATTTCGTCCCGAGGCTATTCTAGGTGCTGCGTCACCTTATTATTGGGCCAGGCCCATGTTTCGCAATACATAAGTATAGGCTATTTTTAGAGTCCGTATGTGTGGGGAAACAAGAGATAGGGTTGATTTTGGACCCCTCCACTAAGGGACACGAAATTCCCCCCTCTTCCTCCATATATACAGCCCTTAGGGCATAGTTTAGACTTTGGGTTTTGTTTAGATTAAAGTTCGTCATAGCTGCAACTTCACGTACTTCGTTTGTGTTCAACGACCAGACAAAGGCGTCACAGAACCCCACCTTCATTAGTAAAGCTTTCCTTTATTATTCGCAATATCCAGATTGCAATCTTAGTTTCTTGCTTGTTCTTCGTTTGCTTGAAGGAAATAGACCCTCATGGTCAGGTTGATTGTGCTCCGGCGTGGTCAATAACCTCTCTGAGTTGGTTTAGCGATTGCTAAGGCGCGACGTCCTCGCACGTTCGTAGTCGGATCTTCAAAGTCGACTTCCAACAAAATGATAGCCACCATCTCATCGAAAGACGGGACACCTTTGCCTCTATCAAGTGGTATCAGATTTCGAGGTTGGTCGGTGAGATTTTACAGTTTTTCGTCGTTTAGATCGAGTCTGTTCTTCGTACCTATAGTCCACAAAAAAGCCACAAAAAAATTAGGGTTAGTTCGTCATATCCGAACCAGTCTGAGCCTTTGCATAATCTTTTCTGTATTTGCGTTGTTGAATTTGCGGTTGCATCGTCGTGTCTAGTTGCTGGTCTTAGTGTCTAGTCCTTTAGAGTTTCGAGTTCTATTCACAAGTTGTCACGCCACCGCCGCATCATCATCATAATCGCTGCCTTATACCACCATCGTTCTCACCGCTGCCATATACCACCATCATCATCAGCGCGGCCATCGACCACCATCGTCATCACCGTAGCCATATACGACATATCCACCAGCATCACGATAATCCGAGTCCACCTCCATCACAGATTCGCCACCAGTCCGTGTTCCACCGCCCTACATATCTCCGCCACCAGTCCGAGTTTCCACCAGATTCATATCCGCCATCAGTTATAGTCGAGTCCAGTATTTGTTGCTTTGTTTTCGACTTCCAGATCACGCCATACTCAGAGTCGTCACGGAGAAGGACTCCTGAACTTTCGTGTTACCCGCAGTAGAAAAATAGCTCCAGTTTAAAAAAAAACTAAGTTTGGAAAATTCTGGCTAGGCAGTTTCTAGACCATTTGTAGACTTTTTCCAAAAAAATTGTTGCGGAGCAAAAAAAGAGAAAAAAAGTGCACAAAAAAAGTGAAAAGAAAAGAGAAAAAATTCAGAGTGTGCTCCTCCCTTGTTTACGTGCAGCGCCGTGATTTTGTTAGTGTTCTAGGCCCGCGTCTCTAGCACGGTCTAGCCTAGGACCAGCACAGTACCGTTGTTGAGCGTTTATTCAACTTTGCATATCTGAATTCATTATTGTTGACCCTTTTTGCTACCATATTATAAGCCTTCCCAGCTCCACATACATCTACGTCGTGCGTTTGACTCTCCCTGGTAATCGCTCTATCCAAGCTTTGAGAGTTTTGACTACAACGGTTGCCGATCACCACCTGCTGCTGGGTAAGAACTGGTAAGAATTTGAGATTTGCTTGACGGATTTGTGACACCCCACCACCACCATATTCCAGTAGTCTGTAGGATCATATTCTTGTCTATTTCTATTGCTGCTAACTATGGCAGGAACACAAGCCGACGAGATTGATTGGAAGAACATGACAAACAAGGAGCTTCATGATAAGTTTCATCAAATGTTTGGTCAACAGGTGGAAGACGTGATGGCCAGCTTTGGAAAGGCAATGGAGAAGATGGATGACATTGAGAAGACAATTGACACCAAGTTGGACGCCAGGTTCGATGAATACTCAAACGTCTCCCACCACCAGTTTCCCGCCACGATACCGTAGGGCGAGCACAGCGTGTTCCTATTGAGCCAGGACAAAATTCTGGTGCCGCTGCTACAGCTGTTGGTGCTTCGCTAGCTCCTGCTGCTGTTGCAGAGGTGGAGGACTATTACGAGGATGAGGTTGATCAAAATCAGAACTACGTGCAGCCACCAGCACCACCACCAGCAGGTCGACTTCAGGTATATATTCACAACCGTAGGCTGCACCACCACCTCAGGTACGAGATAATGACCATATTCCTAAACTGAAATTGAATATTCCACCATTTGAGGATAGATATGTTCCTGATATATATCTTACTTGGGAGTTAGAAACTGAACAACGTTTTACATGTTTACAATATCCCGAGGAGAGACGGTTTGCTACTACTGTTTGTGCTTTCACTAGTTTTGCATGTGTACTCGTTGGGTTCCACCATATTATCAACGTGAATTGCTTCAAAAATTGCAGCGTTTAAGACAAAGGAAAAATTCTATAGAAGAATATTATCAGGAATTACAAACTGGCATGATTAGATGTGGTATTGTTGAGGAGAATGAAGCTATGCTTGCACGTTTTATGGGTGGATTAAATAGAGAGATTCAGACCATTCTAGAGTATAAGGAGTATACTAATATCACTCGTTTATTCCATCTTGCTTGTAAAGCTGAACATGAAGTGCAGGATCGGCAAGCATTGGCGCGAACTAACTTTTCTGCAGGTCGACCTTCATCATGGACACCGCGTGCATCTCTACTTCCACTGCACCAGCACCTCCATTAGGTGCCACCTCCAGCCGTGATACAAGAAAGCAGGCACAACCACCACTATCTGCCAAGAGCACACCTGCCGGGCCTGCATAGAGCTCTTCTTCTTCCATGGCATCAACTGGGCACACAAGTGATATTATTTGTCGTCATTGTAAGGGAAGAGGTCATTATGCGAGAGAATGCAAATCTCAGCGTGTGATGATTGCTACTGAGGATGGTGGGTATGAGTCCGCTAGTGACTATGATGAGGAGACTTTGGCTCTTATTACACGTGAAGAACACGGTGGAGATGATTCTGATCATGAGACGCAATACATGGCTCCTGAAGACGCTGACAGGTATGAATGTTTAGTTGCTCAACGTGTTTTGAGTGTGCAGGTCACTCAAGCTGAGCAAAATTAGAGGCATAATTTGTTCCATACAAAGGGAGTTGTGAAGGAACATTCTGTGCGCGTCATCATAGACGGAGGGAGCTGCAACAACTTGGCTAGCCTGGAGATGGTGGAGAAGCTCTCTCTCACCACAAGACCACATCCACATCCTTCTGCATCCAATGGTTCAACAACAGCGGCAAGGTTAAGGTAACACGTACTATTCGTGTGCATTTTAGTATCTCTACATATGCTGATTATGTTGATTGTGATGTGGTACCTATGCAAGCATGTTTCTTATTACTTGGTAGACCATGGCAATTTGATAAAAATTTTGTACACCATGGTAGAAACAATCAGTATACTCTTGTTCATAAGGATAAAAATATTACTTTGCTTCCTATGACTCCTGATTCCATTTTGAAAGATGATATTAATAGAGCTAATAAAGCAAAACAGGAGAAGAATAACAGTGAAAATCAGATTGTGGCAAAAGAATTTGAGCAACAAATGAAGCCTAATAATAAACCATCTAGTATTGCTTCTGAAATTAAATTGAAAAGTGCATGTTTGTTTGCCACCAAATCTGATATTGATGAGCTAGATTTCAGCAAATCTGTTTGCTATGCTTTTGTGTGCAAAGAGGCATTATTTTCATTCGAGGACGTGCCTTCCTCTTTGCCTCCTGCTATCACTAACATTTTGCAGGAGTTCATTGACGTCTTTCCACAAGACGTGCCACGGGGGATTACCGCCTATTCGAGGGATTGAGCATCAGATTGACTTAATTCCCGGTGCTTCACTGCCAAACCGTGCGCCATACCGTACCAATCCAGAGGAGACGAAGGAGATTATGCGTCGAGTACAAGAGCTTCTCGACAAAGGTTATATACGCGAATCCCTTAGTCCTTGTGCTATTCCTATTATTCTAGTGCCGAAAAAGGATGGTACATTGCGTATGTGTGTCGATTGTAGAGGCATTAATAATATTACTATTCGTTATCGTCATCCTATTCCTAGGCTAGATGATATGCTTGATGAATTGAGTGGCTCTACAATATTCTCCAAAGTTGACTTGCGTAGTGGATACCATCAAATTCGTATGAAATTGGGGGATGAATGGAAAACAACATTTAAAACTAAGTTTGGATTATATGAGCAGTTAGTCATGCCTTTTGGGTTAACTAATGCACCTAGTACTTTCATGAGATTAATGAACGAAGTTTTACGTGCTTTCATTGGACAATTTGTGGTAGTTTACTTTGATGACATATTGATTTATAGCAGATCTTCGGAGGAACATTTGGAACATTTGCGTGCTGTTTTTATTGCTCTACGTGATGCACGTTTGTTTGGTAACCTTGGGAAGTCCACCTCTTGCACCGACCGAGTGTCTTTTCTTGGCTATGTTGTTACTCCATAGGGAATTGAAGTTGATAAAGCCAAGATTGAAGCTATTGAGAGTTGGCCGCAGCCCAAAACGGTCACACAAGTGAGGAGTTTTCTTGGCCTCGCTGGATTCTATAGGCGTTTTGTGAGAGATTTTAGCACCATTGCTGCAGCTCTCAATGAGCTTACAAAGAAGGATGTGCCTTTTGTTTGGGGTACCGCATAGGAAGAAGCCTTCACAGTGTTGAAAGATAAGTTGACACATGCTCCTTTACTCCAACTCCCTGATTTCAATAAGATATTTGAGCTTGAATGTGATGCTAGTGGAATTCGATTAGGAGGTGTGTTATGACAAGATGGCAAACCTGTTGCATACTTTTCTGAAAAATTGAGTGGGCCTAGTCTGAATTATTCTACTTATGATAAAGAATTATATGCTCTTGTTCAGACTTTAGAAACATGGCGACATTATTTATGCCCAAAGAATTTGTTATACATTCTGATCATGAATCTTTGAAACATATTAAAAGTCAAGCTAAACTGAATCGTAGACATGCTAAATGGGTTGAATTCATTGACACTTTCCCTTATGTCATTAAACACAAGAAGGGTAAAGAAAATGTTATTGCTGATGCATTGTCTCGTCGCTATACTATGCTTTCACAACTTGACTTCAAAATATTTGGTTTGGAGACCATCAAAGATCAATATGTGCATGATGCTGATTTTAAAGATGTATTGCGGAATTGTAAAGAAGGAAGAACATGGAACAAGTTCATCGTTAATGATGGATTTGTGTTCCGTGCTAACAAGCTATGCATTCCAGCTAGCTCCGTTCGCCTTTTGTTGTTGCAGGAGGCGCATGGAAGAGGACTAATGGGACACTTTGGCGTGAAGACGGAGGACGTAATTGCTACACATTTCTTTTGGCCAAAGATGAGACGGGATGTTGAGTGCTTTGTTGCTCGCTGCACTACATGTCAAAAAGCTAAGTCACGACTCAATCCTCATGGTTTATATATGCCTTTGTCTGTACCTAGTGTTCCTTGGGAGGATATATCTATGGACTTTGTTTTAGGTTTACCTCGAACAAAGAAGGGGAGGGATAGCATATTTGTTGTCATGGATAGATTCTCGAAAATGGCACACTTTATACCATGTCATAAAAGAGATGATGCTGTTAATGTTGCTGATTTGTTCTTTCGTGAAATTATTCGCTTGCATGGTGTGCCAAATACTATTGTTTCAGATCGTGATACTAAATTTCTTAGCCACTTTTGGAGATGTTTATGGGCTAAGTTGGGGACTAAACTACTTTTTAGTACTACTTGTCACCCCCAAACTAATGGTCAAACTGAGGTAGTCAATAGAACATTGTCTACTATGCTTAGGGCTGTTTTGAAGAATTATAAGAAAATGTGGGAAGAATGCTTGCCTCATATTGAATTTGCTTATAATAGTTCACTGCATTCTACTACTAAGATGTGCCCTTTTGAAATTGTGTATGGTTTTCTACCTCGTGCACCTATTGATTTGTTGCCTCTTCCATCTTCGAAGAAGGTTAATTTTGATGCTAAACAACGTGCTGAATTGATTTTAAAAATGCATGAGTTAACTAAGGAAAACATTGAGCGTATGAATGCTAAATATAAACTTGCTGGAGATAAGGGTAGAAAACATGTTGTGTTTGCACCTGGAGATCTTGTTTGGTTACATTTGCGTAAGGATAGATTTCCTGATTTGCGTATATCAAAGCTAATACCTTGTGCTGATGGTCCTTTGAAGGTGTTGGAGAAAATAAATGATAATGCATATAAACTTGAGTTGCCTGCAGACTTTGGGGTTAGTCCCACTTTTAACATTGCAGATTTGAAGCCTCATTTGGGTGAGGAAGATGAGCTTCCATCGAGGACGACTTCATTTCAAGAAGGGGAGGATGATGAGGACATCAATACCATTGTTACACCCACAACCCCTACTACTACATATACTGGACCAATTACTAGAGCTCGCGCACGCCAATTAAATTATCAGGTACTTTTGTTTCTTGGTAATGATTCTAATGTTCATGAGAATATGATGCTGCCTAAATTGGATACATTTGTTTTGCTTACAAATGAAGGGCCTAGCTTGGAGAAGGATGAACATTGGAGCAAGAACAAGCATGTAGATGATGGCATGCACAAGGGGAACAAGAGCGGAGTTACAAGTGATGATTTCAGGACTTTGAAGCCACCATAATGGGTGCATGAAGCCTTGGACGAAATATACAAGATGCCACTTCATAAATTTTGTCCTGAGGCTATTCTAGGTGCCACGTCACCTTATTATTGGGTCAGGCCCATGTAATTTCGAAATACATAAGTATAGGCTATTTTTAGAGTCCGTTTGTGTGGGGAAACAAGAGATAGGGTTGATTTCGGACCCCTCCACCAAGGGCCACGAAATTCCCCCCCTCTTCCTCCATATATACAGCCTTTAGGGCACCGTTTAGACTTTGGATTTTGTTTATATTAAAGTTCTCCATGGCTGCACGCGTACTTCATTTGTGTTCAACGACCAGACAAAGGTGGCACAGAACCCCACCTTCATTAATAAAGCTTTCCTCTGTTATTCGCAATATCCGGATTGCAATCTTAGTTTCTTGCTTGTTCTTCGTTTGCTTGCAGGAAATAGACCCTCGTGGTCAGGTTGATCATGCTCCGGCGTGGTCAATAACGTCTCGGAGTTGGTTTAGCGATTGCTAAGGCGCGACATCCTCACACGTTCGTAGTCAGATCGTCAAAGTCGACTTACAACAAAACGATAGCCATCATCTCATCGAAAGACGGGACACCTTTGCCTCTATCACCATTCTATCATTGGGTGGAGCACCAGTGTAATAGGTCTCCCATATCAATTATACTCGAGGCAAATCATGCTTGTTGAAGAACTTATGAAGTATTTTTACTAACACAGCTTTGTTTTGCATTTGGATATCTATCACTCCCAAACCTGCATGGGATTTTAGTTTGTAGACAGTCTCCCAAGATATCATGGCTTTACCAGTGTCTTCAGATCCATATTTCTACAAAAGTAGTGTCTAAGACAAGGCAACTCATGATGAAAGTTGGCAGTGATAAGAAAACTAATTTAAAGAGCTGCAATCTTCCATCATATGAAATCACAGTGGAGCAACCCACTATTCTTCTCTCTATCCTCTGCATCATAGGGCTGAAATCCTCAATCTTGAGCTTGTTAATACTTAGAGGAAGCCCTAAGTAAGTAAATGGGAAGGATCCTTCCTAACACTGCAAAATATTGATGATTGCGGCCATCTTCTGGGGTGCCACATTGATGGGAATTGCAATTGACTTATTGTAATTAACTCCGAGACCAGTTTGAGCAGCAAAATGGGATAGCAAGTTCCTAACGTGCATTAGCTGCATTCCCCCAGCAGGAAAAATTAAAATGGCATCATCTGCATATTGGATTACTGGTACGTCTCCAATGTATCTATAATTTATGAAGTATTCATGCCATGCTTACAAAAACTTTACATGGTTTTCGTATGATTTGCATGGAACTAACCCGGACTGACGTTGTTTTCAGTAGAACTACCGTGGTGTTGTTTTTTGTGCAGAAATCAAATTTCTCCAAATGCAATGAAACTTTTTGACAATTTTTTTTGGAGCAAAAGAGGCACTAGAAGCTTCATGGGAAGGCCAGAAGAGCCACGAGGTGGCCACAACCCACCCGGGCATGCCCTGGTGTATCGTGCTCACCCCGAGGCCCATCTTCGCGTGAAACCGATGCCAAAAAATCCTATAAATACAGAAACCCCCAGAAATAACCCTAGATCGGAAGTTCCACCGCCGCAAGCCTCTATATCCATGAAAAACCAATCTGGACCCTGTTTCGGCACCCTGCCGGAGGGGGAAAATCATCACCGGAGGCCATCTTCATCATCTCAGCGGCCACCATGATGAGGAGGGAGTAGTCCACCCTCGGGGCCGAGGGTTTGTAACAATAGCTATGTGTTTAATCTCTCTCTCTCTCACGTTCTTGAGATGGCACGATCTTGATGTATCGCGGGCTTTGTTAATATAGTTGGATCATATGGTGTTTTCCCCTCTCTATCTTGTTGTGATCAATTGAGTTTTCCCTTTGAGATTTCGTTGTTATCGGATTGAATAATTTTAAGGATTTGAGAGCACTTGATATATGTCTTGCATATGAATACCTGTGGTGAAAATGGGGTATTATATTGATTCACTTGAGATATGTTTTGGCACTCAACTCGCAAATTCCCCAGGTCACATTGGGGTAATCTATGCATAGGGGTTGATGCACGTTCTCGTCTTTTGTTTCTCCGGTAGAAATCTTGGGGCACTCTTTGAGTTTCTTTGTGTTGGATTGAGTATTATGAATTTGAATTTGCTTTGATTTTATTTTAGTACGAACTCTTGACAGATCGATCAGAAAGAATAATTTGGTGTTATTTTAGTACGAACTCCTGATAGATCGATTAGAAAGAATAACTTGTTGTTATTTTAGTACGAACTCTTGGATAGATCGATCAGAAAGAATAGCTACAAACAATTTCTTCTTATGTTCTCCGCTAGATAAGAACTTGGGAGTGATTCTTCATTGCACGTTCAGGGATCGTTATATGATCCAATTATATTAGCATTGTTGAGAGATTGCACTAGCGAAAGTACGGACCCTCATTTTCAAGCATTGCAATACCGTTTGTGCTCACTTTTATCGTTTGCTACCTTGATTTTTATTTATTTAGATTATAAATATATATATCTGCCATCCATATTAAACTTTTATCGCCATCTCTTTGTCGAACTAGTGCGCCTATACAATTTGCCATTGTATTGGGTGTGCTGGGGACACAAGAGACTCTTTGTTATTTGGTTGCAGGGTTATTTGAGAGAGACCATCTTCATCCTACGCCTCCCACAGATTGATAAACCTTAGGTCATCACTTGAGGGAAATTTTCTATTGTCCTACAAAAATATGCGCTTGGAGGCCCAACACGAGTCTACAAGAACAAGTTGTGTAGTAGACATCAAGCTCTTTTCTGGCGCCGTTGTCGGGGAGGTGAGTGCTTGAAGATATATCTTTAGATCTTGCAATCGAATATTTTAGTTTCTTATTTTATCACTAGTTTGGTTTATAAAACAAAACTAAAAAATGGAATTGAGGTGGTCTCATATTTTTCATCTTCATAATGTCTTTCTTGAAAATGATGGAAAGGAAAATTGTGCTCAGTTTATAGAAGAAGAATTAAATAAAATGTTTGGCATAAATTCCTTGAATGATGAGCATGATTGCAATGTTGCTAGTTTGAATTCTTTGAATATCCATGATGCTAGTGATATGTAAAGCCATAAGCTTGGGGATGCTATGTTTGATGAAGATGATATTTTTTGTCCCCCAAGTTTTGATGTGCAAATTTGCTATGCTGAAAGCATGCCTCCTATTTATCATGATTATATTGATAAAGTGGATTTGAAGAGGTCATGACTTTGTTTAATGATGAATCCACTACTTTGGAAGAGGTTTCAATTGACTATGATAAAAAAAGTTGCTATCTATGATGATTATTGTGATGACATGTATGCTATAAAGAATAATGATAACCATGAAATTCGTGATTTTAATGTTCAATTGGATTATGCCAATCAAGTATCCCATGATAGTTATTTTATTGAGTTTGCTCCCACTACCTTTCATGAGAATAAATTTGCTAATGTGGAGAGTAATAAATTTTCTATGCTTATGGATCATGAAAAGAATGCTTTGTGTGAAAGTTATATTGTTGAATTCATTCATGATGCCACTAAAAATTATTATGAGAGAGGAACATATGCTTGTAGGAATTGCAATAATATCAAGTTTCCTCCCTATGTGTTGAAAGTTTTGAAGTTATCCTTGTTTTGCCTTCCTATGCTAGTTGATTCTTGTTCCTATAAATTGTTTGCTCACACAATCCCTATGAATAGGAAGTGGGTTAGGCTTAAATGTGCTAGTAATATGCTTCACAATGCTCCCGTTATGTTTCAGTTCCTATCTTCTATGTGGGCATCATTGAAATCATCATGCCTAGCTAAAAAGGCATTAAAGAAAAGCACTTGTTGGAAGACAACCCAATATTTATACCTACCATTTTTGTGTGTTAACATGATTAAGCTACTTTACTAAATATGTTTTATAGCTTTTGTTTCAATAAAGTGCCAAGTAAAGCCTTTGGGATAGTGTGGATGATAGTTGACTTGATTCTGTGCAAAAATAGAAACTTTTGCGCTCAATCCAGGAAGTTTCAAAATTCACTGGAATGTGCTTTTGATCTAAATTTTTTACATATGATTGATATATAAATTCTCTACATTTTCCTAAATTTTCAGAATTTTTGGAGTAGGATAAGTATGGTCTTTGTCTATATCATTACAGGTTGTTCTGTTTTTGATAGATTCTGTTTTCAATGCATAGTTTGCTTGTTTCCTAGTTTCTATGGCTTATATTGCTCAATATAAATTATGGAAATGATAAGGTAAAGTAGGCATTGTGTGAGAACAATTATGAATCTTGTCTTTGACAGTACCAAAGTGAATGGTTCGCTCTTTATCATACTAACCTATGTCACGAAGTTCCGTTAAGTTTTGTGTGATTGAAGTTTTCAAGTTTTGGGTGAGATATCGATATGAGGAGAGTAAGGAGTGACAAGACCCTAAGATTGGGGATGCCCAAGGCACCCCTAAGGTAATATTAAAGGAAGATCCAAGCAACTAAGCTTGGGGATGGCCCGGAAGGCATCCCCTCTTTTGTCTCCAACATTATCAGTGAACTCACTTGGAGCTATATTTTCATTTGTCACATGATGTGTTTTGCTTGGAGCATCATTTTATTTTATTAGGATTTGCTTGATGTTATTTATAATAATGTTTTGCATCTTTTATTTCAATAAAAATGTCAAGTATAGCCTTTTCCATGCTTATTTGCAAGTCTATATGTTGTTGTTTGAAAACAAAAGGTTGCACGCTAGTGCGTGAATTCTTGAGAAAAGTCGGAATGTGATGAAATGTTGAAATTTTTTGCACAATAAGCTATGACAAATTTTCTACAGTGTCGTAAATTTTCAAAAAAATTGGGGTCAAAGAAGTATGGATCTTCTTGCATTCTTTACATATTGTTCTGTTTAGACAAATTGATGTTATGTTTGCATATGTTTGCTTGTTTAATGATTATATTTGAGGATAGGAGTATTAAATATGCAGAGGCATTTCGTATGCAATGTTAAATAATAATTTTAGCGATTTGTTACAGCAGAGAATGATAAAGTTTTTGCATTGGTTAATACTAACTTACCTCACGAGTTCTTGTTGAGTTTTGTGTGGATGAAGTTTTTAAGATATAGGGAAACTATTGTTGGAAATATGCCCTAGAAGCAATAATAAAATGATTATTATTGTATTTCCTTGTTCATGATAATTGTCTATTATTCATGCTATAATTGTATTAACTGGAAACCGTAATACATGTGTGAATGCATAGACCACAACATGTCCCTAGTGAGCCTCTAGTTGACTAGCTCGTTGATCAACATATGGTCATGGTTTCCTGACCATGGAAATTGGATGTCATTGATAACGGGATCACATCATTAGGAGAATGATGTGATGGACGAGACCCAATCCTAAGCATAGCACAAGATCGTGTAGTTCATTTACTAAAGCTTTTCTAATGTCAAGTATCATTTCCTTAGACCATGAGATTGTGCAACTCCCGGATACCGTAGGAATGCTTTGGGTGTGCCAACTTCACAACGTAACTAGGTGGCTATAAAGGTGCACTACGGGTATCCCCGAAAGTGTCTGTTGGGTTGGCACGAATCGAGACTGGGATTTGTCACTCCGTGTGACGGAGAGGTATCTCTGGGCCCACTCGGTAATGCATCATCATAATGAGCTCAATGTGACTAATTAGTTAGTCATGGGATCATGCATTATGGAACGAGTAAAGTGACTTGCCGATAACAAGATTGAACGAGGTATTGGGATACCGACGATCGAATCTCGGGCAAGTAACATACCGATTGACAAAGGGAATTGCATACGGGATTGCTTGAATCCTTGAGACCGTGGTTCATCCGATGAGATCATCGTGGAACATGTGGGAGCCAACATGGGTATCCAGATCCCGCTGTTGGTTATTGAACGGAGAACGTCTCGGTCATGTCTGCATGGTTTCCGAACCCGTAGGATCTACACACTTAAGGTTCGGTGACGCTAGAGTTGTTATGGGAAATAGTATGTGGTTACCAAAGGTTGTTCGGAGTCCCGGTTGAGATCCCGGACATGACGAGGAGCTCCGGAATGGTCCGGAGGTGAAGATCGGTATATTGGATGAAGGGTATTGGAGTCCGGAATTGTTCCAGGGGTACCAGGTGATGACCAACGTGTCCCAAAGGGGTTTCGGAGGCCCCGGCAAGCGTTGGGGGGCCTTATGGCCAAGGGGAGAGGGCACATCAGCCCACTAAGGGGCTGAGCGCCCCTCCCACCCCATCTCACGTAACCAAGAGAGGTGGGGGCGCCACCCCTAGGGCAGCCGCCCCTTCCGGCTTGGGGGGCAAGTTTCCTAGGGGCTGGGGAGCCCAAACCCATCTAGGGTTTCCCCTGTGGCCGCCGCCCCTCCCCTAGGGAACCCTAGGGCGCCTCCCCCTCCTCCCTTCCCCCTGTATATAGTGAGGGAGAGAGAGGGCAGCCGCACCCTTCCCCTGGCGCAGGTCTCTCCCTCATCCAACACCTCCTCCTCCTCCGTAGTGCTTGGCGAAGCCCTGCCGGAGAACCACGAGCTCCATCACCACCATGTCGTCGTGCTGTCGGAGTTTTCCCTCAACTTCTCCTCTCCCCTTGCTGGATCAAGAAGGAGGAGACGTCCCCGGGATGTACGTGTGTTGAACGCGGACGCACCGTTGTTCGGTGCTTAGATCGGATTCGGCCGCGATCTGAATCGCTTCATGAACGACTCCACCGACCGCGTTCTTGTAACGCTTCCGCTTCACGATCTTCAAGGGTATGAAGATGCACTCCCCTCTCTCTCGTTGCTAGTCTCTCCATAGATTGATCTTGGTGATGCGTAGAAAATTTTGAATTTTTGCTACGTTCCCCAACAGTGGCATCATGAGCCAGGTCTATTGCGTAGTTTCTATGCACGAGTAGAACACAAGTTTTTGTGGGCGTTGATTTTGTTCAATATGCTTACCGTTACTAGTCCTATCTTGTTTCGACGGTATTGTGGGATGAAGCGGCCCGGACCGACCTTACACGTATGCTTACGTGAGACAGGTTCCACCGACTGACATGCACTTGTTGCATAAGGTGGCTAGCAGGTGCCAGTCTCTCCCACTTTAGTCGGATCGGATTCGATGAAAAGGGTCCTTATGAAGGGTAAATAGCAATTGCCATATCACGTTGTGGTTTTGGCGTAGGTAAGAAACGTTCTTGCTAGAAACCTATAGCAGCCACGTAAAAACTTGCAACAACAATTAGAGGACGTCTAACTTGTTTTTGCAGCATATGCCGTGTGATGTGATATGGCCAAAAGGATGTGATGAATGATATATATGTGATGTATGAGATTGATCATATTCTTGTAATAGGAATCACAACTTGCATGTCGATGAGTATGACAACCGGCAGGAGCCATAGGAGTTGTCTTTATTTATTGTATGACCTGCGTGTCACTGAATAACGCCATGTAATTACTTTACTTCATTGCTAAACCGTTAGCCATAGTAGTAGAAGTAATAGTTGGCGTGACAACTTCATGGAGACACGATGATAGAAATCATGATGATGGAGATCATGGTGTCATGCCGGTGACGATGATGATCATGGAGCCCCGAAGATGGAGATCAAAAGGAGCAAAATGATATTGGCCATATCATGTCACTATTTGATTGCATGTGATGTTTATCATGTTTATGCATCTTATTTGCTTAGAACGATGATAGTAAATAAGATGATCCCTCATAATAATTTCAAGAAAGTGTTCCCCCTAACTGTGCACCGTTGCGAAAGTTCGTTGTTTCGAAGCACCATGTGATGATCGGGTGTGATAGATTCTAACGTTCACATACAACGGGTGTAAGCCAGATTTACACACGCGAAACACTTAGGTTGACTTGACGAGCCTAGCATGTACAGACATGGCCTCGGAACACAAGAGACCGAAAGGTCGAACATGAGTCGTATAGTGGATACGATCAACATGAAGATGTTCACCGATGATGACTAGTCCGTCTCACGTGATGATCGGACACGGCCTAGTTGACTCGGATCATGTATCACTTAGATGACTAGAGGGATGTCTATCTGAGTGGGAGTTCATAAGATGAACTTAATTATCCTGAACATAGTCAAAAGGTTTTGCAAATTATGTCGTAGCTCGCGCTTTAGTTCTACTGTTTTAAGATATGTTCCTAGAGAAAATTTAGTTGAAAGTTGATAGTAGCAATTATGCGGACTGGGTCCGTAACCTGAGGATTGTCCTCATTGCTGCGTAGAAGGCTTATGTCCTTAATGCACCGCTCGGTGTGCTGAACCTCGAACGTTGTCTGTGGATGTTGCGAACATCTGACATACACGTTTTGATAACTACGTGATAGTTCAGTAATGTTAAACGGTTTAGAATTGAGGCACCAAAGACGATTTCGAAATGTCGCGGAACATATGAGATGTTTCGAGGGCTGAAATTGGGATTTCAGGCTCGTGCCCACGTCAAGAGGTATAAGACCTCCGACGAGTTTCTTAGCCTGCAAACTAAGGGAGAAAAGCTCAATCGTTGAGCTTATGCTCAGATTGTCTGAGTACAAAAATCACTTGAATCGAGTGGGAGTTAATCTTCCAGATGAGATAGTGATGTTTCTCCAAAGTCATTGCCACCAAGCTACTAGAGCTTCGTGATGAACTATAACCTATCAGGGATAGATATGATGATCCTTGAAATATTCGCAATGTTTGACACCGTGAAAGTAGAAATCAAGAAGGAGCATCAATTGTTGATGGTTAGTGAAACCACTAGTTTCAAGAAGGGCAAGGGCAAGAAGGGATACTTCGTGAAATGGCAAATCAGTTGCTGCTCTAGTGAAGAAACCCAAGGTTGAACCCAAACCCGAGACTAAGTGCTTCTGTAATGAGGAGAATAGTCACTGAAGCAGAACTACCGTAGATACTTGGTAAATGAGAAGGCTGGCAAGGTCGACAGAAGTATATTGGATATACATTATATTGATGTGTACTTTACTAGTACTCCTAGTAGCACCATGGTAATAGATACCGGTTCAGTTACTAAGTGTTAGTAACTCGAAACAAAGGCTACGGAATAAACGGAGACTAGCTAAAGGTGAGATGATGATATGGTTTGGAAGTGTTTCCAAGGTTGATTTGATCAAGCATCACATACTCCCTCTACCATCGAGATTGGTGTTAAACCTAAATAATTGTTATTTGGTGTTTGCGTTGAGCATAGACATGATTGGATTATGTTTATCGCAATACGGTTATTCATTTAAGGAGAATAATGGTTACTCTGTTTATTTGAATAATACCTTCAATGGCCTTGCACCTAAAATGAATGGTTTATTGAATCTCGATCATAGTGATACACATGTTCATGCTAAAAGATATAAGATAGTAATGATATAGTGCCACCTACTTGTGGCACTGCCATTTGAGTCATATTGGTATAAAACGCATGAAGAAGCTCCATGTTGATAGATCTTTGGACTCACTCGTTTTTGAAAAGATTGAGACATGTGAACCATGTCTATTGGTATATACGCATGAAGAAACTCCATGCAGATGGACCGTTTGGACTGACTTGATTTTGAATCACTTGAGACATGCAAATCATACCACATGGGCAAGATGACTGAAAGCCTCATTTTCTGTAAAATGGAACAAGAAAGCAACTTGTTGGAAGTAATACATTTTGATGTGTGCAGTCCAATGAGTGCTGAGGCACGCAGTGGATATCGTTATGTTCTTACTTCACAGATGATTTGAGTAGATACTGAGTATATTTACTTGATGAAACACAAGTCTAAATTATTGAATGGTTCAAGTAATTTCAGAGTGAAGTTGAAGATCATTGTGACAAGAGGATAAAATGTCTATGATATGATCATAGAGATGAATATCTGAGTTGCAAGTTTGGTACACAATTGAGACATTGTGGAAATTGTTTCACAACTAACACCGCCTGGAACACCATAGTGTGATGTTGTGTCCGAACATCATAGATGCACCCCATTGGATATGGGGCATACCATGATGTCTCTTATCGAATTACCACTATCGTTCACGGGTTAGGCATTGGAGACAACCACATTCACTTTAAATAGGGCACCACGTAATTCCGTTGAGATGACACTATATGAAATATGGTTTAGAGAAACCTAAGTTGTCGTTGCTTGAAAGTTTGGGGCTGCGACGCTTATGTGAAAAAAGGTTTCATCCTGATAAGCTCGAACCCAAAGCGGATAAATACATCTTCATAGGACACCCAAAACAGTTGGGTATACCTCCTATTTCAGATCCGGAAGCAAAAGTGATTGTTTCTAGTATCGGGTCCTTTCTCGAGGAAAAGTTTCTCTCGAAAGAATTGAGTGGGAGGATGGTGGAGACTTGATATGGTTATTGAACCGTCACTACAACTAGTGTGTAGCAGGGCACAGGAAGTTATTCCTGTGGCACCTACACCAATTGAAGTGGAAGCTGATGATAGTGATCATGAAGCCTCATATCAAGTCACTGCCGAACCTCGTAGGACGACAAGGATGTGTACTGCTTCAGAGTGGTACAGTAATCCTATCTTGGAGGTCATGTTGCTAGACAACAATGAACCTACGAGCTATGGAGAAGCGATGGTGGGCCCGGATTCCGACAAATGGCTCGCGGCCATAAAATTCGAGAGAAGATCCATGTATAAAACAAAGTGTAGACTTTGGAAGAACTACTTGATGGTCATAAGGTTGTTGGGTACAGATGCATTTTAAAAGGGAAGATAGACAATGATGGTAAGTGTCACCATTAACAAAGCTCGACTTGTCGCTGAGATGTTTTCCTACAAGTTCAAGGAGTTGACTATGATGATAATTTATCACTCATAGCGATGCTAAGAGTATGTTAGAATTATACTAGTAGCTACTGCATTATTTATGAAATCTTGCAGATAGGATGTCAAAATATAGTTTCCTCGATGATTTTCTTGAGGAAAGGTTGTATCTGATACAATCAGAAGGTTTTGACAATCCTAAAAGATGCTAACAAGTATGCAAAGCTCCAACAATCCTTCAAAGGACTGGAATAAGCATCTCGGAGTTGGAATATACGCTTTGATGAGATGATCAAAGATTTTGGATTTATACAAAGTTTATGAGAAACTTGTATTTCCAAAGAAGTGAGTGGGAGCACTATAGAATTTCTGATGAGTATATGTTGTTGACGTATTGTTGATCAGAAATGATATAGAATTTCTAGAAAGCATATAGGGTATTTGAAAAGGTGTTTTTCAATGGAAAACTTGGATTAAGCTACTTGAACATTGAGCATCAAGATCTATAAGGATAGATCAAAAACACTCAATAATACTTTCAAATGAATACATGCCATGACAAGATTTTGAAGAAGTTCAAAATAGATCGGCGAAGAAGGAGTTCTTGGCTGTGTTATAAGGTGTGAGTATTAAGTAAGACTCAAGACATGACCTCGGCAGAAGAGAGAGAATGGACGAAGGTCATCCCCTATGCTTCATACATAGGCTCTACAGTATGCTGTGTTGTGTACCGCACCTGAAGTGTGCCTTGCTATGAGTCAGTCAAGGGGTACAAGAATGATCCAGGAATGGATAACAAGGAAGCGGTCAAACATATCCTTAGTAACTAGTGGACTAAGGAATTTTCTTGATTATGGAGGTGGTAAAAGAGTTCATCGTAAAGGGTTACGCCGATGCGAACTTTGACACTAATCCGGATTATTCTGAGTAGTAAACCGGAATCGTATAGTAGAACAGTTATTTGGAATAGCTCCAAATAGAGCGTGGTAGCTGCATCTAGGAGATGACATAGAGATTTGTAAAGCACACACGGATCTGAAAGATTCAGACCCGTTAACTAATAACTTCTCTCACAAGCGAGATATGATCAAACCCCATGGGTGTTGAATTCATTACAATCACTTAGTGATGTGAACTAGATTATTGACTCTAGCGCAAGTGGGAGACTGTTGGAAATATGCCCTAGAGGCAATAATAAAATGGTTATTATTGTATTTCCTTGTTCATGATAATTGTCTATTGTTCATGCTATAATTGTATTAACTGGAAACCATAATACATGTGTGAATACATAGACCACAACATGTCCCTAGTGAGCCTCTAGTTGACTAGCTCGTTGATCAACAGATGGTCATGGTTTCCTGACCATGGACATTGGATGTCATTGATAACGGGATCACATCATTAGGAGAATGATGTGATGGACGAGACCCAATCCTAAGCAGCACAAGATCGTGTAGTTAGTTTGTTAAAGCTTTTCTAATGTCAAGTATCATTTCCTTAGACCATGAGATTGTGCAACTCCCGGATACCGTAGGAATGCTTTGGGTGTGCCAAACATCACAACATAACTGGGTGGCTATAAAGGTGCACTATGGGTATCCCCGAAAGTGTCTGTTGGGTTGGCACGAATCGAGACTGGGATTTGTCACTCTGTGTGACGGAGAGGTATCTCTGGGCCCACTCGGTAATGCATCATCATAATGAGCTCAATGTGACTAAGTAGTTAGTCATGGGACATGCATTATGGAACGAGTAAAGTGACTTGCCGGTAACGAGATTGAACGAGGTATTGGGATACCGACGATCGAATCTCGGGCAAGTAACATACCGATTGACAAAGGGAATTGCATACGGGATTGCTTGAATCCTTGACATCGTGGTTCATCTGATGAGATCATCGTGGAACATGTGGGAGCCAACATGGGTATCCAGATCCCGCTGTCGGTTATTGACCGGAGAATGTCTCGGTCATGTCTGCATGGTTCCCGAACCCGTAGGGTCTACACACTTAAGGTTCGTTGACGCTAGCGTTGTTATGGGAAATAGTATGTGGTTACCAAAGGTTGTTCGGAGTCTCGGATGAGATGCCGGAAATGACGAGGAGCTCCGGAATGGTCCGGAGGTGAAGATCGGTATATTGGACGAAGGGTATTGGAGTCCGGAATTGTTCCGGGGGTACCAGGTGATGACCAGCGTGTCCGAAAGGGGTTTCGGAGGCCCCGACAAGCGTTGGGGGCCTTATGGGCCAAGGGGAGAGGGCACATCAGCCCACTAAGGGGCTGAGCGCCCCTCCCACCCCATCTCACGTAACCAGGAGAGGTGGGGGCTCCACCCCTAGGGCAGCCGCCCCTCCCGGCTTGGGGGGCAAGTTTCCTAGGGGGTGGGGGCGCCCAAACCCATCTAGGGTTTCCCCTGTGGCCGCCGCCCCTCCCCTAGGGAACCCTAGGGCGCCTCCCCCTCCTCCCTTCCCCCTATATATAGTGAGGGAGAGAGAGGGCAGCCACACCCTTCCCCTGGCGCAGCCCTCTCCCTCATCCAACACATCCTCCTCCTCCGAAGTGCTTGGCGAAGCCCTGCCGAAGAACCACGAGCTCCATCACCACCATGCCGTCGTGCTGTCGGAGTTTTCCCTCAACTTCTCCTCTCCCCTTTCTGGATCAAGAAGGAGGAGACATCCCCGGGCTGTACGTGTGTTGAACGCGGAGGCACCATTGTTCGGTGCTTAGATCGGATTCGGCCGCGATCTGAATCGCTTCGTGAACGACTCCACCGACCGTGTTCTTGTAATGCTTCCGCTTCGCGATCTTCAAGGGTATGAAGATGCACTCCCCTCTCTCTCGTTGCTAGTCTCTCCATAGATTGATCTTGGTGATGCGTAGAAAATTTTGAATTTTTGCTACGTTCCCCAACAACTGTGATATAAAAGGAATTAAGGAGACACAAAAGCTCAAGCTTCAGGATGCTCAAGGCATCCCAAGATAACATTTCAAGAAGTCTCAAGCATCTAAGCTTGGGGATGCCCCGGTAGGCATCCCACCTTTCTTCATCAACAATTATCGGTTAACCTCGGTTGAGCCTAAGTTTTTGCTTCTTCACATGATGTGTGCTATTCTTGGATGTCATTTTATTTTGTTGTACTTGCTGTTTTAATAAAACATTTAGATCTGAAAGTTTTTTAGTAATAGAGAGTCCTCAAATAATTACCCATTTACTTAACTACTTGTTTGATCTTCACTTATATATTTTCGGAGTAGTTTGTCGAACACTCTCATGCTTCACTTATATTATTTTGAGAGTTGATAATAGTGATGAAAATTTGCACAAGCTATGAAATTGGTCCCAAAGTGATGGATATTCAAGAAGGATAGAATAAAAACTTTCATGTAGATCGCTGGATACGATAAGTTTGATTCCTGGCAACAGTTTTGAGACATGGAGATAGTAATATGTGAGTCATGTAGGTTAGTAATTGTGCTTTAGTAAGAATATTGGTGTTAAGGTTTGTGATTCCCTATGCAATCACGAAAGTCGATAATTATGCAATGAAGTTACATCCTACTTGTTTTGCAGTATTCGTGTTAGTTATGCTCAATGCTCGTATATGTGAATTTTCGTTTCTTGGTTGGTTGCTTCTCAATCTATTTGCTAGCCTCCACTTGTACTAAGTAGAAATACTACTTGTGCACCCAACATCCTTAAACCAAGTTTGCCATATGAGTCCACCATACCTATCCATATGCGGTATTTCAGTGCCATTCCAGGTAAATTTGTATGCGCCAACTCTAATTTTCAAAATAACTTTCCTTTTTGTGTGCCCATACCGCTCATGAAGCGGCAGGGGGTGGCCAATATTTTCCATGCTAGATGTTCTATTCTAAAGATGAGTGTTTATTTACTTGTCATTGCACGAGAGTGTGGCAAAGGTAATAGGGATGCCCAGTCCCGAAATGCAAACAAATTTATTTATGTTGTTCAATAATAAATTCCTTGGAAAGTGTTGGTATGGAAGGCACCCGTGGATACGACTAGCCATGGATTGTGAAAGAATGGTGGAAAAAGGAATAAACTTTATTTACTGTTTGGGAACCTCCTATGATGTATCTAGCATGGAAACTGTTGGGAATTCTCGATCGTTTTCGTTGACGGGAAAAGTATGCCTCTCAAAATATTTTATCTCTCAATTTAATCCTTGAGCTCTCGCACCTCTACAAATCTCTGATCCCCTCTGCGAAGGGCCTATCTATTTACTTTATGCAATTTTTCTTTGATTCTTCATCTTCTCTTATAAAGCACCAACTAGGGAGCACTATGAGCATACTTGTGCATTGGATGTAGCTAATATTCGAGTGTGTTTCATGAATGGATAAATAATTGAGCATGATGGGTAGGGATAACTTTCTTTAGTGTTGATATTTTGAAAGTCATGGTTGCTTGTTGATATTCTTGAGTTGATGTCTTCATGTCAAATTATAGACTATTGCTTTGAATCACTCAAGTTCAAATGTCCATGCTACGAAAGAAAAGAGTACATGATGAATATGATAGGTAGCATTCCACAACAAATATTCTGCTTTCAATTGCTACTTTCTCATGATGAGTTTTACGAGAAAGAGTTGATGTTATGATGCTAGGAAAAGTGACTGAAATTTTCATTGATCAAACTTATGCACTTTGCTAGCAGTAGCACTTCGTAAATGATTTCTTTTATCATTTACCTACTCGAGGACGAGTAGGAATTAAGCTTGGGGATGCTGATATGTCACCAACGTATCTATAATTTATGAAGTATTCATGCCATGTTTACAACAATTTTATATGGTTTTGGTATGATTTGCATGGAACTAACCCGGACTGACGTTGTTTTCAGCAGAACTACCGTGGTGTTGTTTTTTGTGCAGAAATTAAAGTTCTCCAAATGAAACGAAACTTTTTGATGACTTTTTTTGGAATAAAAGAGGCACTAGAAGCTTCGTGGGATGGCCAGAAGAGCCACGAGGTGGGCACAACCCACTAGGGCGCTCCAGGCCCCCTAGGTGTGCCCTGGTGTATCATGCTCACCTCGAGGCCCATCTTCGCATGAAACCAACGCAAAAAATCCTATAAATACCAAAAAATTAGAAATAACCCTAGATCGGAAGTTTCGCTGCCGCAAGCCTCTGTATCCACGAAAAACCAATCTGGACCCTGTTCTAGCACGCTGTCAGAGGAGGGAAACCATCATCGGAGGCCATCTTCATCATCCCAGCAGCCACCATGATGAGGAGGGAGTAGTCCACCCTCAGGGCTGAGGGTTTGTACCAGTAGCTATGTGTTTAATCTCTCTCTCTCTCTCTCTCTTGTGTTCTTGAGATGGCACGATCTTGATGTATCACGGGCTTTGTTAATATAGTTGGATCATATGGCGTTCCCCCTCTCTATCTTGTTGTGATTAATTGAGTTTTCCCTTTGATATTTCGTTGTTATCGGATTGAATACTTTTATGGATTTGAGAGCACTTGATATATGTCTTGCATATGGATACTCGTGGTGATAATGGGGTATTATATTGATTCACTTGAGATATGTTTTGGCACTCAACTCGTGGATTCCCGAGGTGACATTGGGGTAATCTATGCATAGAGGTTGATGCACGTTCTCGTCTTTTGTTTCTCCGGTAGAAATCTTGGGGCACTCTTTGAGGTTCTTTGTGTTGGATTGAGTATTACGAATCTGAATTTTCTTTGGTGTTATTATAGTACGAACTCTTGATAGATTGATCAGGAAGAATAACTCGGTGTTATTTTAGTAGGAACTCTTGATAGATCAATCGGAATGAATAACTGGTGTTATTTTAGTACAAAGTCTTGGATAGATTGATCGGAAAGAATAGCTACAAATAGTTTCTTCTTATGTTCTCTGCTAGATAAGAACTTTGGAATGATTCTTCATCGCACGTTGAGGGATGGTTATATGATCCAATTATATTAGCATTGTTGGGAGATATCACCAGAGAAAGTACGAATCCTAGGCCTCATTTCAAGCATTGCAATACCCTTTGTGCTCAATTTTATCGTTTGGTACCTTGCTGTTTTTATTTATTCAGATTATAAAAATATATTTCTACCATCCATATTACAATTTTATCACCATCTCTTCACCGAAATAGCGCGCCTATACAATTTGCCATTGTATTGGGTGTGTTGGGGACACAAGAGACTCTTCGTTATTTGGTTGCAAGGTTGTTTGAGAGAGACCATATTCATCCTACGCCTCCTATGGATTGATAAACCTTAGGTCATCCACTTGAGGGAAATTTGCTACTGTCCTACAAAACTCTACGCTTGGAGGCCCAACACTAGTCTACAAGAACAAGTTGTGTAGTAGACATCAATTACTAGGAAATCTGGACAGCTGTTGACATTTAAAGGTGGAGAGATAATCATGTTTCTCATAGGTGGAGAGATAATTAATCTTGTTCCTCATAATTAGACTTCCAAAATTATAGTTTCTTCCTTGGACAGATGACATTGATGGAGATATTCAAAAGCCCAGGCCAAGCAATCTTGTAGGGTTCTAGATTTAAAAAAGCCATACTGGTTAATGTGAACTAACTAAAGGATGACATCCCCTAGTCTAGTTGCCAGGAGTTTTGTGATGATCTTGATAGGTAGTTCAAAAGAGATATTGGCCTGAAGTCACTTAGCAGCATGGGGTTATCTTTTTTGGGGGATAAGAGTTATATATGATGAGTTGATGCTTTGAACATTAACATACCCATTGTAGAAATCATGAATGAGATCATAGAAATCTGCAGCTATTACATCCCATCAAGATTTTAGGAAAGCACCATCAAAACCATCCGGTCCAGAAGCTTTGTCAAGAGGTAATTGTGCCACCACAGCATCTATTTATTCCTTGGTGAAGGGCCTTTTTAACTCTGCCAGATTATCATGTTTTGGAAGCAAATCAATCAGAGGAATGATTCAAAAGTTGGAATTGAAGTGCTTAATCTTTGTTTGAAAGCTCTCCACAACACAACAACTTTAACTTGATGATCAGAAACTTCCTGGCCCACTGACGAAGACATGTACCTAGGGTAGGGTCTTAGGCCTGACCTAGACACCCCACCCAGGGACACTGACCTACAGTCAAAGGCATTCAAGGACCAATAGGGAATACCGACTGGAATCACCCAGAAGTGCAATTCACTCGACAGAACACTCCACTCGGATACCAATTCCACTCGACCACAACATAGTCACTCGACCATATGAAGAACCACTCAGTGTATAGAAGACCTAAAGTTATCCCAGGAAGGCAACGGTCAGGCGTTCACCCTGTAGTCTTAATGATCATTTATGGCTGGCATTACCAGTAATGCCCCATCTTAACTCACATTGAACCCTGTGTAACGGAGGTCTGAGAGGGTCATGGCGCACTCTATATAGGACACCCTCCTCCTCTGGCACAAGGGTTCGCACCCCTTGTAACATTCACGCATATCCAATAGACATAGCCTCAGGGCACCGAGACGTGGGGCTTTTACCTCCTCCGAGAGGGGCCTGAACTCGTAAACTTGTGTGTACAACCTCATCGTAGCTAGGACCTTGCCTCCTCATACGTACTGCTACCTCTTGAGCACTACGTTGGTTTTCCCTTGAAGAGGAAAGGGTGATGCAGCAAAGTAGCGTAAGTATTTCCCTCAGTTGTTGAGAACCAAGGTATCAATCCAGTAGGAGGCTCCTCAAAAGTCCCTCGTACCTACACAAACAAACAAGAACCTCGCAACCAACGCGATAAAGGGGTTGTCAATCCCTTCACGGTAACTTGCGAAAGTGAGATCTGATAGAGATAATAAGATAAGATAAATATTTTTGGTATTTTTATGATATAGATTGGAAAGTAAAATATGCAAATAAAAGTAGATGGAAACTTATATGATAAAAGATAGACCCGGGGGCCATAGGTTTCACTAGTGGCTTCCCTCAAGATAGCATAAGTATTACGGTGGGTGAACAAATTACTGTCGAGCAATTGATAGAAAAGTGCATAGTTATGAGATTATCTAGGCATGATCATGTATATAGGGATCACGTCCACAACAAGTAGATCGAAACAATTCTGCATCTACTACTATTACTCCACACATCGACTGACTCCTGCCTGCATCTAGAGTATTAAGTTCATAATAACAGAGTAACACTTTAAGCAAGATGACATGATGTAGAGGGATAAACTCAAGAAATATGATATAAACCCCATCTTTTTATCCTCGATGGCAACAATACAATACGTGCCTTGCTGCCCCTGCTGTCACTGGGAAAGGACACCGCAAGATTGAACCCAAAGCTAAGCACTTCTCCCATTGCAAGAAAGATCAATCTAGTAGGCCTAACCAAACTGATAATTCGAAGAGACTTGCAAAGATAACCAATCACACATAAAAGAATTCAGAGAAGATTCAATTATTTCTCATAGATAAACTTGATCATAAACCCACAATTCATCGGATCTTGACAAACACACCGCAAAAAGAGTTACATCAAATAGATCTCTAAGAAGATCGAGGAGAACTTGGTATTGAGATTCAAAGAGAGAGAAGAAGCCATCTAGCTAATAACTATGGGCCCGAAGGTCTGTGGTAAACTACTCACAACTCAACGAAGAGGCCTTGGAGATTATGTAGAGGCCCTCCATGGTTGATTCCCCCTCCGGTGGAGCGTCGACGAAGGCTCCAAGATGGAATCTCGCGGATACAGAAGGTTGCAGCGGTGGAATTAGGTTTTCGTGGTGCTCCTGGATGTTCTCGGCGTACGTGGAAATATATAGGAGGAAGAAGTAGGTCGGTGGAGCCACGAGGGGCCCACGAGGGTGGGGGGCATGCCCACCCCCATAGGGCACGCCGGGCACCCTCGTGGCTGCCTCGTTCGCTGCTTGACGTCCACTCCAAGTCTCCTGGTTTGCATTCATTCCAAAAAGATCGCTCACGAAGGTTTCATCCTGTTTGGACTCCGTTTGATATTCCTTTTCTTCGAAACACTAAAATAGGCAAAAAAAAATAGCAATTCGGGCTGGGCCTCCGGTTAGTAGGTTAGTCCCCAAAATGATATAAAAGTGTAAAGTAAAGCCCATAAACATACAAAACAAGTAATATAATAGCATGGAACAAACAAAAATTATAGATACGTTGGAGACGTATCACGTACCCCCTATTCTTACTGTCAGACTTACTCCCACGACAGTTGGCGCCCACCGTGGGGCAGGCTCTAAGCGACTTCTGGTGAGGTTGTAGATTTTGTTCTCCGACAACATGGTTTCCGACGGTGGTTTAGTGTTGGGCCACGAGATCCGTCTCTGTGTGCTCGTTTTCATCACCGACGACTCCGCCTGGCTACAAGAAGCTCCCCTCAACATCGAGGCCCACCCCGTCCGCGGGGCGACGCACTTCCGTGCGAGTGCTTGCGGCGTTCTTCTTCGGCAGCCACCGACCCAGTATCGGTCGGCCCTGGTGACATCATCGTTCCCTGTTGTTCCCCGTCGCAAGAGGTCTGGCCGTTTGTGGCTCCAGCGGTGGGTGAAGCATGTGGTGGCTCGCCAGTCGACCACCCTCCAATTCGCGTCGATCGAGCCTGACGGATCTCTTTATGGTCTGTTCGATCTGCCGACTGGTCACTCGGATTCCCTCTCTGAGTGCGAGAGTAATGACCCAACGGTAGAAGTTCTCGTGGTCACTTCCCAGCATATCCCGCCCGGATTTTGCCGCAACAGTGGCGGCGATGGCGGCGCTGGCCCATCGCAAGGGCATGAGGAGTACGTCCCCGAGGCCCTCACCATGGAGTAGAGGGAAGAGTTGCATCGACGCAACATTCAGGCGCTCCAGACCCCCATCGTTAGGGAGACCCCCGAGGCTTGGGCCTTGGAGGCTGTGCGCTAGGCCACCTTGGCTAAGCGTACGCGCCTGGACAATCTGCAGAAGGCACTCGACGAGCATGCTCATCAGCGGTTTCCCGAATCCAGTCGACGTGCCAGATAGTTTTTTCCGACTGAAACTTAGGTATACCGAACTCCGATGCAAAATGTTGTAGCAGCAGCACGCATAGCAGAGTCAATTCAGCCGTCACGTTTAGAAGCTAGTAGAGGTTTAGAGCAGATCTTGCATTGCTTAAAGCCGCCGAGGAACAAAATTCTGTTGTTTCCCAGTCGCGCAACAGAATTCATAGCAGGTTAGTGGTTGCAGACATAGTTCAGTCGGCACATAGTCCAAGGTTACCCAAGCGTCGGGAAGATCATGGTCCCCGCCAGGACCAGTACCTGGAGCGGGGCCATGGACAGTTTGATCGTCAGGGTTCCCGTGATGACCACCATCGAGCGCTTACGTCCCCCTCCGAGGGGTTGATCATACGCGCCCCAGCGTTATCATGAAAGGCACCCATATGGTGATGAGAGGAGAGCCCCGGTTGACCCAAGAGAGGCGGGATTCGATGCGAGATCACTCCTTGTGAAGGAAATATGCCCTAGAGGCAATAATAAAGTTATTATTTATTTCCTCATATCATGATAAATGTTTATTATTCATGCTAGAATTGTATTAACCGGAAACATAATACATGTGTGAATACATAGACATAGTGTCACTAGTATGCCTCTACTTGACTGGCTCATTGATCAAAGATGGTTGAGTTTCCTAACTATAGATATGAGTTATCATTTGATCAATGGGATCACATCATTAGAAGAATGATGTGATTGACTTGACCCATTTCGTTAGCTTAGCACTTGATCGTTTAGTATGTTGTTATTGCTTTCTTCATGACTTATACATGTTCCTATGACTATGAGATTATGTAACTCCCGCTTACCGGAGGAACACTTTGTGTGCTACCAAACGTCACAACGTAACTGGGTGATTATAAAGGTACTCTACAGGTGCCTCTGAAGGTACTTGTTGAGTTGACGTATTTCGAGATTAGGATTTGTCACTCCGATTGTCGGAGAGGTATCTTTGGGCCCTCTCGGTAATGCACATCACAATAAGCCTTGCAAGCAATGTGACTAATGAGTTAGTTGCGGGATGATGCATTACATAACGAGTAAATAGACTTGCCGGTAACGAGATTGAACTAGGTATTGAGATACCGAAGATCGAATCTCGGGCAAGTAACATACCGATGACAAAGGGAGGAACGTATGTAGTTATGCGATTTGACCGATCAAGATCTTCGTAGAATATGTGGGAACCAATATGAGCATCCAGGTTCTGCTATTGGTTATTGACCGGAAACATGTCTCGGTCATGTCTACATAGTTCTCGAACCTGTAGGGTCCGCACGCTTAAAATTTGGTGACGACCGGTATTGTGAGTTTTTGTGTTTTGATGTACCGTAGGTAGTTTGGAGTCCCGGATATGATCACAGCATGACGAGGAGTCTCTAAATGGTCGATACGTAAAGATCGATATATTGGATGACTATGTTCGGACACCGGAATGGTTTCAGAAGGATTCGAACATATACCGGAGTATCGGGGGGTTACCGGAACCCCCCGGGGGGTTTATTGGGCCTCATGGGCCCTAGTGGAGAAGAGGAGGGGCGGCCAGGGCAGGCCGCGCGCCCCCTCCCCCTCTAGTCCGAATTGGACAAGGAGGGGGCGGCACCCCCCTTCTTTCCTTCTCCTCCTCTCTCCCTTCCTTCCCCTATCCTACTCCAACAAGGAAAGGAGGAGTCCTACTCCCGGTGGGAGTAGGACTCCCCCCTTGGCGTGCCCTCCTCCTGGCCGGCCGCCTCCCCCCTTGCTCCTTTATATACGGGGGCAGCGGGGCACCTCTGGACACAACAATTGATCATTGATCTCTTAGCCATGTGCGGTGGCCCCCTCCACCATATTGCACCTCGGTAATTTCATAGCGGTTCTTAGGCGAAGCCCTGCGTATGTAGCATCATCAACACCGTCATCATGCCGTCGTGCTGACGGAACTCTCCCGCAAAGCTCTGCTGGATCGGAGTTCGTGGGACGTCATTGAGCTGAACGTGTGCTGAACTCGGAGGTGTCGTATGTTCGGTACTTGGTCAGTCGGATCGTGAAGACGTACGACTACATCAACCGTGTTGTGCTAACGCTTCTGCTTTTGGTCTACGATGGTACATGGACAACACTCTTCCCTCTCGTTGCTATGCATCACCATGATCTTGCGTGTGCGTAGGAATTTTTTTGAAATTACTACGTTCCCCAACAGTGGCATCCGAGCCTGGTTTTATGCGTAGATGTTATATGCACAAGTAGAACACAAGTGAGTTGTGGGCGATACATGTCATACTGCTTACCAGCATGTCATGCTTTGGTTCGGCGGTATTGTTGGATGAAGCGGCCCGGACCGACATTACGTGTACGCTTACGCGAGACTGGTTCTACCGACGTGCTTTGCACATAGGTGGATGGCGGGTGTCATTTTCTCCAACTTTAGTTGAACCGAGTGTGGCTACGCCCAGTCCTTAAGAAGGTTAAAACAGCACTAACTTGACGAACTATCATTGTGGTTTTGATGCGTAGGTAAGAACGGTTCTTGCTCAGCCCGTAGCAGCCACGTAAAAATTGCAACGACAAAGTAGAGGACGTCTAGCTTGTTTTTGCAGGGCATGTTGTGGTGTGATATGGTCAAGACATGATGCTAAATTTTAGGGCTTATTCCATCTGTGCCCCCAATTCCTTAGTTGTGCTCAGTTTTCCCCACACTTCAAACTTTTGCTCACTTTTCCCCATTCCCTTAGCTGAAACTCTCACAAATGTTCATAACAGACGTTTGCCGTCTTGGCCATTAACTGACTTGTGGGGCCACGTTGGACTCTGTTGACTGTGGCTGTGGCTTCGCTGGTTGGGCCGTGTTTGTGTTCATAGGACGGGCCCGTTAGTTGGTTGGTAATAAATTAAAAAGGGAGCCCAATTAAAAAAGCCTGCTATGGATGGATGCAGCCTACTATGCATGCCCGGCTTTGGCATCGATGTAGCATGCTATGCATGCGAACACCGCCACGCACGCATCTAGTGACCTAGACCTAATCGCATGCATGCACGCCGACACGCACGCATCGATCCGTGCCGCATGGTTGCCGGTGGATTCAGTCGCTCCGCAGCATCATTTCACGCGTCGCAGGCATACGTGTCGGTGGCAGAAGGGGCAGGCTGCACGCATGGTCGCGTCCATATGTCGAGGCATCGGTTCACGCTGCAGGCTGCACGCACGCTCATGAATGGGAGGCAGGCAGCCGCCAACGCAGAGCACGTAGAAGGGGGAGGCAGGCAGCCACCAACACAGAGCACACAAAGCACGCTCGCATCGATTCACGTTCACAAATTGATGGTCGCATCGGTTCACGCACGGACTGAGTCACGATCTACGCCGGTTGCGCGTGTACCCACTTCGTCTCCCCCGGCTATTTAAACTGCCCTTCGTTGCCTCTTCTTCTACAGATCCATCTGCGCCTCCAACTTCTCTTCTTCCCCCAAAAGGCAAAGCCGTTCCACTCAGCGAAGCAAGCAAGATGCAGTACAACGGGCCGATGTTCCAAGCGCCGCCCACCGTGCCGGAACGGCAGTACCCCGCCAACGTCATCGTCGAGGAATCCCTCCGCGTGTGGGCGTTCTCCCGCTGGAGGGGAAGCACTGAGCTTGCACGGGGGTTCCTCCGTGCGGGCTTCCACCACCTCCCGGCGGGCTCGCCGCCCATGTTCAACCTCGTGGAGCAGCGTCCCCACGCCAACGCTCCAGTGGTAGGGCTCGTCGTCCACTTCACCAATAGGTTCGATGCCTACTACCTGCTCGGCAAGGTGTATTGGTGTGGGTGCGAGTTCATCGCATTCATGACCTATAACATCTTCACCGACTTCGAAAGCGTCTTTCCCGCTTGCAACCGCATGCACAGCCTCCCGTACTACGTCGGGGACAACGGCCTTGAGGAGGAGGAGTACTGAAGCCGGCAGCGACGAAGACGGTGAAGCCGACGGTTAAGGTGAAGACGACGGTGAAGACATGGCGGTGTTGCCCTAGCTACCCTACTACTATGTAGTGTGAGTTTGGTGTGTGTGTTGCCCTAGCTAGCTACCCTATCTATGTAAGGTTTCCCAATTATCTATTGGTGCCGTGTTATATGTAAGAACTTGCGTTGCCCTAGCAACTCTATCTAAGTTAAGTTATGTGTGTTATATTAATGATTTGTTATGTTTGTATTTTGTCTGTCCCAAGTTTAGACACGGCTAATTGACATGGGCAAAATTAACCAAACTAACTAAAAATGATGTGTTTATAGATGCCTTCTAAAAATAAGAACATATTGTACACGGCTTTAGTTTGGGAGCTCTGTATTTTTTAGGTATTCCAAGAATACTTTGGTTTCCAGAAATATTGAAGTATCAAATACTTTGAGATGTTTGACTTTAGTCAAAAGTGTAGTTTTATATACTTTAATATCTAGAAAACTACACTATTTTTGAAGTATATAAAAAAGAGGGTTGGACCTGTTTTTCCAATACTGAAGTATTGGTTTGCTAGGCATAATAATACCGATGTTTGCAAATACTTTGATTCTAAAATTACTTCACTGCCAAACTAAGCCAGGTTGTGAGAAAGCAAAACAAAAGCAAATACGGTGAAGAGAAATCAAATCAAAAAAAGTGAAGGGACCCATAAAGGAAAGCCAAATAAATTCCTCAATGAAATAGAAGAGATTGGGCAATCAAATTAATGAAAAAATCAATGAGAAACAAGAAAGAACAAAGCAATCATTCCTAAACAAAAAAGAAACGTCACTTGTTTCTGGGCCTCATTTATCCTTTGTGGGCCTATTGCAGCTTGATTCTCTTTGGGCCCGCGAACTAGGTTTTTTTCTAGCAGAACTGACAAACTCGAGGACAAAAGTTTGGCAAGTGCGAGAGAGAAGAGATGAACTTGATGTATATCCCTTGTGCTGCTCAAGTACTGCTTATTGTCATCTGACGAGCTAGGGTATGATCCAACACTCGAGGTTATTAGCTAACAAAATAATCCTATCACTGAACTGGTAGTTGTCTTCTGCCGAAACTAAAAGTGTCGAAACATAACAGTAAACTACATACATTCAGAGATCGACAGTTGCACTAAACAGAGTTGCATTTGAGATAAACATACTTGGATTGCTAAACAGTGGCAACAACAGTAGACAAACATCTCTAACGAGAGATGGCCATCAAGTAAAAAATTCCTAGAGCAAGTATTCCTAAAGCTATCAGATTGGATTGCTTCTTCAACTCAATAAGCTCCTTGAAGTTCTTGTTCATCTTCTTCAATTCCGTCTTCAGTTCAAACACCGTCGGGTATTCCGGACGCGCTGCTGCTGCCGGAGCAGCACTGTAATGGGGCAGATTGGACTCCCGGATTGCATTCCCCCTCGAATCCAGCAAGCCCGACCCTTGAAGCCTCTGGATGTAATCATCCATCCACTCGAAATGGTGGCATTTCTTCACGATCTGAAAACGAAATCATGTATCCTAAATCCAAATCTGATAGATTTTTTGAGAAATTAGAGATAAAGGATGCGAGGAAAACTCAGATCTAACCTGCCCCTCCGGCTTGCTCTCGCATTTGACGAACTCGCGCCCAAAGTTCCCATTCTTCTCCTCCTTCGAAGTCAACCGCTTCAGTGGCGCAGTCCGTGGGCAGTCAGGGCATCAAGTCATCGGCACTGGACCATACACCGGCCACGTGGAACGGGGGGCTGATGAGGAGGTCGACATATCGCCCGAGAGGAAGAAACAGAGGAGTTGCTCGAGAGGAAGAAGAACGAGAAGATGGGGAAAGAAACAGAGGAATTGCTCGATCTGCTCGATGCCTTTGTCTGTCAGATGGAGAAGAGGAGAAGGGGAAGCTATATTGATGATTTGCCACATTGTATTTTGCGGTTTGAATATTTGAACCAACTCTTAACACTGACATGTGGTGGTCATGTGCGAAAAATACAATTTCATATGTAAAGTGGGGCAGATCGTAAAAAACCCGAGAAGGACAGTGCAGTAGCCAATCAGGATGGATCACGCGGATCGCGCATGCCTGCCCCACATCTGACGGGTGGTGTTTGACGCTTGGTAGGATCCGAAGGCGCACGTTCGACGCTAGGGTTTGGAGCATTTCTGTGGGGTTATGAGCGAGTCAACGGGGTTATTAGGGTTTGACCAGATTTCAAATGGCCATAACTAAATTAGAAAAAATCGCAAAAATATAAAACAAACGCAGTTCGTCCGTTTATGAGACCTAGTTACCATAAAAAAATATAAACTCGGTATAGGGGCGTTTTTTCGAAAAATCATTTTTGAAGTGATCTGTCAAAATCAAGTTCAAATGTTTTTAAAAAATTAAAAAAATTCAAAATGTTGTAATTCTTGCGCACATAGCCGTCATATGTGACAAGGTTATGAGAAAAAAAATATAAACATGGTGTAGGTCATTTTCATGAAAAAAGTCTTCACACAAATGAGCTATCACCTATGAACATTTTCAGAGTTCGTAGAATAGGGAGAGAGGGTTTAGGGTTTGAAATTTTTTTCAAAGTAATTAAAAAATCAGAAAAATCTCCATAGCTTCATTTTGGAGTGAGTAAGAAGGATCTGAACTTACTTTTTCATTTTCATATATAAAACGTGTTATTTGACGGTTTTGAAATAAAAGCATATTTTTTCAAAAAATGTAGTAATATGAATATTAATCAATAAATAGTGAGACTTCGTTTTTACCCTATATATATGGAACAAGTGTTAATAAAAATATATATGCCTCATTTAGGCAAGGTCAAGAAAAACTTGATTTCAAATAGGGCTGTTTACCCTAGCTTTCGAGCTCGTTTCTAGCACATTTCTCATTTGGACTGTTCACCTACGAATATTGGACTTCAAATGCTCGATCAAATACACCGCACAGAGCAATGAACCTCCAATGTTCAACTTCAACTTTGACTCGGATCCAAATTTTGGCCCAAATTCAAATATTCATTTAAATTCAAATTTTGATGGAAATTTGAATTCTGACTCAAATAAGAAACCAAAGTAGAAGCAACATTATTACAACTGATAAGTTTTCACACTATCTCAAATCTACCAAGTTTTAAGATGCCAACATCTTAATACAAATCTACCAAGTTTTAGGCGATCCACTCGCCCTCAAATTGACAACACATACATTTCCCAACAACTTAATTCAAATTTTCGACTTGCTCCTTGTGTTTGCAGCTGGCTTCACCGTCTTGCTCCTGGTTTCCCTAGTTGAGATGCTCTTTTCTTTCAGACTCTTGTTCCTTTTAATCTTGGGCTTTACTTGAGGTTTTCCTCGTGGAGGTGGTGATGGAGTAGTTGCACTCGCCGAGCACTTGACGACCATTTGACGGTTATCTATGGGTTCAGTAATCTTTAAAGGCACAATTGGAATAATTACGCCTCCTCTTCCTCTCTTATAGATTCAAAACCATCAAAGGCCATGGTTTCAAAATCTTCTGCTTCTTCATCTCTTGGCCTTTTCTCCCTAGAGCTGGTAAATAAAATTATAAGCCATAGGCAAAAAAGAGAACAAATGCAAACAAAAGGGTAGCTGCATTCTACAAAGGGTGCAAACACATACCAAGATGCTTCATTTGCTGCTGCATTCTCCACTGCTTCAATTGCTGCTGCATTCTCCACTGCTTCAATTGCTGCTGCATCCTCCACTGCATCTTCAGTCTCCATTGCTGCTACATTATCCTCAACATTGGCTGCTGTCCATCTTTCCTCCTCTCCAAATGATGCATCCGCTGCATTGGTACAAAGCCTAGCAATATGCCCCAGAACTCCACATTTTTTGCAAGCACACTTCTTTGGTAGACGACCCTCCTCACCTGCTCTAATCCTCTGGTTCCTTGGTCTTCCTGGTGGTCTAGTAATGACAGGAGCGTGGAGTTTGAACCCTGGATCTACTATGTTCCATTGATCTTTCCCCAATAGTGCAGGCACATTGTCAGCATAAGCAGCCATAAATTTGGCAACAGAGAAATACTCAGAGCAATATTGATCAACTTCACCATCTGCACCCCCGATAACGGTCATCAGATGTAGGGCATGTATGCATGGCTTCCCACGGATCTGCCATTGCCTACAACTACATTCTCTAGTACTTAGGTTCACAGGATACCTCCATACCCTATTTTTAGTGTCAGTATAGGTAACCTCTCCCTCATATGTACCAGATCAAATACATTTCATCTTCAGTCCTCTTGCCTTCAAGTGCAATGCCTTAATTAGTGATGGGAGCATTTGATGACCAACATATTGTGTTTCTGCAATTCTTTTGTGAAGAGCCATCTTTATCATGATCATTTGCCTCATCTTGTCAAATGCTTGCCACAACAAGAGCCCTTTCACTGACTTGAACTTTGAATTGAAGCATTCTGCAAGGTTACTAGTCACATAATCTACTTTGCAGATTTCGTTGAATTTGCTTCTTGACCACACCTTGCCATGATGTGCATCCATGTACTCCTTCACAAGAGGATTTTGAGCATACAACACTCTCAAATGGTGTTCATGCTTCCTTTTGCTGCATGTGTATGATGCTGGCCATAAGTTCTCATCATAAACTTTACCTTTGAACTTCTTTTTGAAATTATGCGCTAGGTGTCGCATACATTCCCTATGCTCCACTCCAGGGAATACAATTTCCACTGCACTCTCTAAACCCTTGCAAGCATCTGTGTGTATAGCTAAACCTGGGGGTGTGCCTATAATGTTGTGCAACTGCTGCAGAAACCAGACCCAACTTTCCTCAGACTCTGCCTCCACCACACCAAATGCAGCTAGGAATAGCCAGTTGTGTCCATCAACTGTAGAAGCTGCTACTAGCTGTCCTCTCCATCTTCCAGTCAAATGTGTAGCATCTACAGCCAAATAGGGCCTGCAACCATCTAGAAACCCCTGCCAGCAAGCCTTGAAACAAACAAAAGCCCTTCTGAAGCACTCCTTCTGAAATGACTTCCTTTTTATTTTGAATGGAACTATATGCTTGTCAATCTCCACAACACTCCCTGGACTTGCCATCTCCACTTCAGCTTTGAAAGTGTAAAGCAGCTGAAAACTGTCATTCCATTGACCATTAATTCTGTCAAGAGCCTTTTCCCTAGCATTGAAAATTCTCATGTAAGGAATTTCTATCTTGTACTTCTCAAAAAGCTTCCCATGGAGTGTTGTTGGACCAAGTCCAGGTTCTTCTCTCAGCCAATCCAATATAGCATCTGCCACCCACCTAGTTTTTGCTAGCTTGGTTTTGGCCTTCCCCCCTCCCCCTCCAGGTGGACAAGTGTGCTTGTGTGCGTTTTTGTTTATCTGAAACAAAATAAAAGGGTAAAGAACAGTTAAGAAACCTTACTCAACGATCTGAAACTAAATTACTAACTGAACTTGGATTACCTGAATATATTTGCTCTTTCTCATACGAGATGCATGCAACTTCCACCTACACCTAGGATATGGACAAAAAACTGTGAACCTTGCTGGCTCACTCCTTTTAATCTTATAGGTGTTTTCAGATATAATGCACCATGTTGTCACTGCATTCCGACAGTCCACCATTGATTGGAAAATGGTACCTACAGTAAGCTCAGGTTTTTCTCTGTTCCACTCAATTGTTGGCATGTCATCACCATCGTATTCATCCTCGATTAAGCTGTCCATGTTCTCCACCTTCTCTTCATTGTCAGTGTCATCAAACCTAGCTTGGCTGATGGGCTCCTTCATATATTCGTCATCCACTGCTTGCTGACTGGCTACATCGACCAGTTCAGGAAACATCATCTCGTCTTCTTCATCATTTGTAGGCACTGCCTCATCAAGTTCTGCATCTTCTTCTACACCAACTGCAGAAGGTACACGAGAAGCAGCAGCTGAATCGGAACTAGAATTGGCAGCAGGCATGTTGTGGCTCCACGAACCACTTGCTTTACTTGGTGTCGACCTACAAGGAGTGCCGGGGTGCTAGCTATTAGCATAGACAGATGATGTCTGAACTCCCTTCCCCTTCGCCCGTTCTGCGCGTGGCTGAAGCACATCGATTTGGAGTTTACCGAATCGGCAGCCAGCAATCCTAGCAAAAAGCAACGGCATATGATCATCGCAAGTTAGTGGGAGAAATCTTTGCTCGTCACTGCTGAAGTAATTCAGTTCAACAGCATCGGCATCACTCCATGGATAGGTGTTTCGGAGCTCAGCTCGCAAATCTTTGAAAGATATGCTGGTTTCTACCACTTTGGGATAGAAAAATGATGAAATCAAATGCGGTTTAGTACCACGCAGCACACTAGTTTCCATTCTAATCGCCAGCCGGAAAGCCAGCGCGGGATCAATCCTATTTTGTTGGGGGAAGGAAACAAAGGCTTCAATTAGCCGGGTAAAATCGAGCACAAATTCGAACGATTCAAGCAAACAGAAGTCAAATACGGCCTACAATACGACTTAGAACGTCAATTCGAGAGGAAACAATGCTTACCCAGGTTTAATCCATGAATTATCTACCGCGGATTCGACCCAATCCTCTCCACGGTCGACTGCATTCCAGGCGTTCTCACTAAACATCGCTATGTAATCCCAGATGGGGAGGTGGGCTATATCTGGCGGAGACGCGGCGTCGTTGATGAACGGAAAAGGGCATAGGGTGGAGGAAACAACAGCGGTGGACGCGGAACGACGCCGACGGAGGGGGCGGGGCGGCGCGGCCTGTCTAGATCTGTTTCAGATTCAGACAAGCTGCCCAATACGTGTCTCCTTGCGGTCCCACCCGTCAGCAAGCAACAGTCAGACGAAGACTCGGCCCCACTCGTCAGCAATTAACGGTCAATGGACGTTCAAGATGGCAAACGCCCGCTATGAGCATTTGTGAGAGTTTCAGCTAAGGAAGAGGGGAAAAGTGAGCAAACATTTGGAGCCTGGGGAAAAGTGAGCACAACTAAGGAACCAGGGGCACTAATTTAAATATCCCTAAATTTTATTGTATGAGATGATCATGTTTTGTAACAGAGTTATCAGCAACTGACAGGAGCCATATGGTTGTCGCTTTATTGTATGCAATGCAATCGCCCTGTAATTGCTTTACTTTATCACTAAGCGGTCGCAATAGTTGTAGAAGCAATAGTTGGCGAGACGAAAACGATGCTACGATGGAGATCAAGGTGTTGCGCCGGTGACGATGGTGATCATGATGGTGCTTCGGAGATGGAGATCACAAGCACAAGATGATGATGGACATATCATATCACTTATATTGATTGCATGTGATGTTTATCCTTTATGCATCTTACTTTGCTTTGATTGGCAGTAGCATTATAAGATGATCTCTCACTAAATTTCAAGGTAAAAGTGTTCTCCCTGAGTATGCACCGTTGCCAAAGTTCGTCGTGCCGAGACACCACGTGATGATCGGGTGTGATAAGCTCTACGTTCATCTACAACGGGTGCAAGCCAGTTTTGCACACGCAGAATACTCGGGTTAAACTTGACGAGCCTAGCATATGCAGATATGGCCTCGGAACACTGAGACCGAAAGTTCGAGCGTGAATCATATAGTAGATATGATCAACATGGTGATGTTCACCATTGAAAACTACTCCATTTCACGTGATGATCGGTTATGGTTTAGTTGATTTGGATCACGTGATCACTTAGATGATTAGAGAGATGTCTAAGTGGGAGTTCTTCAGTAATATGATTAATTGAACTTGAATTTATCATGAACTTAGTGCCTGATAGTATTTTGCTTGTCTATGTTGTTTTAGATAGATGGCCCATGCTGTTGTTCCATTGAATTTTAATGCGTTCCTTGAGAAAGCAAAGTTGAAAGATGATGGTAGCAATTACACGGACTGGGTCCGTAACTTGAGGATTATCCTCATTGCTGCACAGAAGAATTACATCCTAGAAGCACCGCTAGGTGCTAGGCCTGCTGTAGATGCAACTGACGATGTTAAGAACGTCTGGCAGAGCAAAGCTGATGACTACTCGATAGTTCAGTGTGCCATGCATTACGGCTTAGAACCGGGACTTCAATGATGTTTTGAACGTCATGGAGCATATGAGATGTTCCAGGAGTTGAAGTTAATATTTTAAGCAAATGCCCGGATTGAGAGATATGAAGTCTCCAATAAGTTCTATAGCTGCAAGATGGAGGAGAATAGTTCTGTCGGTGAACATATACTCAAAATGTCTGGGTATAACAATCACTTGATTCAACTGGGAGTTAATCTTCCGTATGACAGTGTCATGACAGAATTCTTCAATCATTGCCACCAAGCTACAAGAGCTTCGTGATGAACTATAATATGCAAGGGATGAACAAGACAATTCCCGAGTCTTCGCAATGCTAAAGGCTGCGGAGGTAGAAATCAAGAAGGAGCATCAAGTGTTGATGGTCAACAAGACCACCAGTTTCAAGAAAAATGGTAAAGGGAAGAAGAAGGGGAACTTTAAGAAGAACGGCAAACAAGTTGCTGCTCAAGATAAGAAACCCAAGTCTGGACCTAAGCCTGAGACTGAGTGCTTCTACTACAAACAGACTGGTCACTGGAAGCGGAACTGCCCCAAGTATTTGGCGGATAAGAAGGATGGCAAGGTGAACAAAGGTATATGTGATATACATGTTATTGATGTGTACCTTACCAGAGCTCGCAGTAGAACCTGGGTATTTGATACTGGTTCTGTTGCTAATATTTGCAACTCGAAACAGGAACTACGGATTAAGCGAAGACTGGCTAAGGACGAGGTGACGATGCGCGTGGGAAATGGTTCCAAAGTCGATGTGATCGCCGTCGGCACGCTACCTCTACATCTACCTTCGGTATTAGTTATAGACCTGAATAATTGTTATTTGGTGCCAGCGTTAATCATGAACATTATATCTGGATCTTGTTTGATGCGAGACGGTTATTCATTTAAATCTGAGAATAATGGTTGTTTTATTATATGAGTAATATCTTTTATGGTCATGCACCCTTGAAGAGTGGTCTTTTTTTATTGAATCTCGATAGTAGTGATACACATATTCATAATGTTGAACCCAAAAGATGCAGAGTTGATAATGATAGTGCAACTTATTTGTGGCACTGCCGTTTGGGTCATATTGGTGTAAAGCGCATGAAGAAACTCCATACTGATGGACTTTTGGAATCACTTGATTATGAATCACTTGGTACTTGCGAACCATGCCTCATGGGCAAGATGACTAAAACGCCGTTCTCCGGAACTATGGAGCGAGCAACAAATTTGTTGGAAATCATACATACTGATGTATGTGGTCCGATGAATATTGAGGCTCGCAGCGGGCATAGTTATTTTCTCACCTTCACGGATGATTTGAGCAGATATGGGTATATCTACTTAATGAAACATAAGTCTGAAACATTTGAAAAGTTCAAAGAATTTCAGAATGAAGTGAAAAATCATCGTAACAAGAAAATAAAGTTTCTACGATCTCATCGTGGAGGAGAATATTTGAGTTACGAGTTTGGTCTACATTTGAAACAATGCGGAATAGTTTCGCAACTCACGCCACCCGGAACACCACAACGTAATGGTGTGTCTGAACGTCGTAATCGTACTTTACTAGATATGGTGTGATCTATGATGTCTCTTACTGATTTACCACTATCGTTTTGGGGTTATGCTTTAGAGACGGCTGCATTCACGTTAAATAGGGCACAATCAAAATCCGTTGAGATGACACCTTATGAAATGTGGTTTGGCAAGAAATCAAAGTTGTTGTTTCTTAAAGTTTGGGGCTGCGATGCTTATGTGAAAAAGCTTCAACCTAATAAGCTCGAACCCAAATCGGAGAAATGTGTCTTCATAGGATACCCAAAGGAAACTGTTGGGTACACCTTCTATCACAGATCCAAAGGCAAGACATTCGTTGCTAAGAATGGATCCTTCCTAGAGAAGGGGTTTCTCTTGAAAGAAGTGAGTGGGAGGAAAGTAGAACTTGATGAGGTAAGTGTACCTGCTCCCTTATTGGAAATTAGTTCATCACAGAAACCGGTTCTTGTGACGCCTACACCAATTAGTGAGGAAGCTAATGATATTGATCATGAAACTTTAGATCAAGTTACTACTAAACCTCGTAGGTCAACCAAAGTAAGATCCGCACCAGAGTGGTACGGTAATCCTATTCTGAAGGTCATGTTACTTGACTATGGCGAACCTACGAACTATGAGGAAGCGATGATGAGCCTAGATTCCGCAAAATGGCTTGAGGCCATGAACTTTGAGATGGGATCCATGTATGAGAACAAAGTATGGACTTTGGTTGACTTACCCGATGGTCGGCAAGCCATCGAGAATAAATGGATCTTCAAGAAAAAGACTAACGATGATGGTAATGTTACTGTCTAAAAAGCTCAACTTGTTGCGAAAGGTTTTCGACAAGTTCAAGGGGTTGACTATGATGAGACTTTCTCACCCGTAGCGATGCTTAAGTCTGTCTGAATCATGTTAGCAATTGCCGCATTTTATGATTATGAAATTTGGCAAATGGATGTCAAAACGGCATTCCTGAATGGATTTCTGGAAGAAGAGTTGTATATGATGCAACCAGAAGGTTTTGTCGGTCCAAAAGGTGCTAACAAAGTGTGCAAGCTCCAACGATCCATTTATGGACTGGTGCAAGCCTCTCGGAGTTGGAATAAACGCTTTGATAGTGTGATCAAAGCATATGGTTTTATACAGACTTTTGGAGAAGCCTGTATTTACAAGAAAGTGAGTGGGAGCTCTGTAGCATTTCTAATATTATAGGTGGATGACGTATTGTTGATTGGAAATGATATAGAATTTCTGGATAGCATAAAAGGATACTTGAATAAAAGTTTTTCAATGAAAGACCTTGGTGAAGCTGCTTATATATTGGGCATCAAGATCTATAGAGATAGATCAAGACGCTTAATTGGACTTTCACAAAGTACATACCTTGATAAAGTTTTGAAAAAGTTCAAAATGGATCAAGCAAAGAATGGGTTCTTGCCTATAATACAAGGTGTGACATTGAGTCAGACTCAATGCCCGACCACTGCAGAAGATAGAGAGAAAATGAAAGATGTTCCCTATGCTTCAGCCATAGGCTCTATCATGTATGCAATGCTGTGTAACAGACCTAATGTGTGCCTTGCTATTAGTTTAGCAGGGAGGTACCAAAGTAATCCAGGAGTGGATCACTGAACAAAGGTCAAGAACATCCTGAAGTACCTGAAAAAGACTAAGGATATGTTTCTCGTTTATGGAGGTGACAAAGAGCTAGTCGTAAATGGTTACGTCGATGCAAGCTTTGACACTGATCCGGACGATTCTAAATCGCAAACCGGATACGTGTTTATATTGAACGGTGGAGCTGTCAGTTGGTGCAGTTCTAAACAAAGCGCCGTGGCGGGATCTACATGTGAAGCGGAGTACATAGCTGCTTCAGAAGCAGCAAATGAAGGAGTCTGGATGAAGGAGTTCATATCCGATCTAGGTGTCATACCTAGTGCATCGGGTCCAATGAAAATCTTTTGTGACAATACTAGTGCAATTGCCATGGCAAAGGAATCCAGATTTCACAAGAGAACCAAGCACATCAAGAGACGCTTCAATTCCATCAGGGACCAAGTCCAGGTGGGAGACATACAGATTTGCAAGATACATACGGATCTGAATGTTGCAGACACGTTGACTAAGCCTCTTCCACGAGCAAAACATGATCAACACCAAGGCTCCATGGGTGTTAGAATCATTATTGTGTAATACAGATTATTGACTCTAGTGCAAGTGGGAGACTAAAGGAAATATGCCCTAGAGGCAATAATAAAGTAATTATTTATTTCCCCATATCATGATAAATGTTTATTATTCATGCTAGAATTGTATTAACTGGAAACATAATACATGTGTGAATACATAGACATAGTGTCACTAGTATGCCTCCACTTGACTAGCTCATTGATCAAAGATGGTTGAGTTTCCTAACCATAGATATGAGTTATCATTTGATCAATGGGATCACATCATTAGAAGAATGATGTGATTGGCTTGACCTATTTCGTTAGCTTAGCACTTGATCGTTTAGTATGTTGCTATTGCTTTCTTCATGACTTATACATGTTCCTATGATATGAGGTTATGTAACTCCCGCTTACCGGAGGAACACTTTGTGTGCTACCAAACGTCACAACGTAACTGGGTGATTATAAAGGTACTCTATAGGTGTCTCCGAAGGTACTTGTTGAGTTGACGTATTTCGAGATTAGGATTTGTCACTCCGATTGTCGGAGAGGTATCTCTGGGCCCTCTCGGTAATGCACATCACTATAAGCCTTGCAAGCAATGTGACTAATGAGTTAGTTGCGGGATGATGCATTACATAACGAGTAAAGAGACTTGCCGGTAACGAGATTGAACTAGGTATTGAGATACCTACGATCGAATCTCGGGCAAGTACCATACCAATGACAAAGGGAACAACGTATGTAGTTATGCGGTTTGACCGATAAAGATCTTCGTAGAATATGTGGGAACCAATATGAGCATCCAGGTTCCGCTATTGGTTATTGACCGGAAACGTGTCTCGGTCATGTCTACATAGTTCTCGAACCCATAGGGTCCGCACGCTTAAAGTTTGGTGACAATCGGTATTATGAGTTTTTGTGTTTTGATGTACCAAAGGTAGTTCGGAGTCCCGGATATGATCACAGACATGACGAGGTGTATCGAAATGGTCGAGACGTAAAGATCGATATATTGGATGACTATGTTCGGACACCGGAATGGTTTCGGAAGGATTCAGACATATACCGGAGTACCGGGGGGGTACCGGAACCCCCGGGGGGTTTATTGGGCCTCATGGGCCCTAGTAAAGAAGAGGAGGGGCGGCCAGGGCAGGCGGCGCGCCCCTCCCCCTCTAGTCCGAATTGGACAAGGAGGGGGCGGCGCCCCCCTTCTTTCCTTCTCCTCCTCTCTCCCTTCCTTCCCCTCTCCTACTCCAACAAGGAAAGGAGGAGTCCTACTCCCGGTGGGAGTAGGACTCCCCCCTTGGCGCGCCCTCCTCCTGGCCGGCCGCCTCCCCCCTTGCTCCTTTATATACAGGGGCAGGAGGGCACCTCTAGACACAACAATTGATCATTGATCTCTTAGCCGTGTGCGGTGCCCCCCTCCACCATATTCCACCTTGGTAATATCATAGCGGTGCTTAGGCGAAGCCCTGCGTCGGTAGCATCATCAACACCATCATCACGCCGTTGTGCTAACGGAACTCTCCCACAAAGCTCTGTTGGATCGGAGTTCGTGGGACGTCATCGAGCTGAACGTGTGCTGAACTCGGAGGTGTCGTACGTTCGGTACTTGATCGGTCAGATCGTGAAGACATACGACTACATCAACCGCATTGTGCTAACACTTCCGCTTTCGGTCTATGTGGGTACGTGGATAACACTCTCCCCTCTCACTGTTATGCATCACCATGATCTTGCGTGTGCGTAGGATTTTTTTTTTGAAATTACTACATTCCCCAACACCTTGTGCAAGGCTTGGTCAACAAAGGCCGAGCAAACAGAGAAGGGCAAGGCAGAGATCGTCCGACTTGGAACAGAGCATTCATTTCTGGGCCCGAATGTTTCAGTATGGCCGTTCGATCAGCTGAGATCCCTCCCAACTTCAGGTTGGCAGCGGGCGTGAGTAAGTTCGCCGGAGAGTCAAAGCCAGACACCTAGCTAGAAGACTACCGAGTGGCTGTGCAGATCGGTGGTGGCAATGATGATGTAGCTATGAAACACCTTCCCCTGATGCTTGAGGGGTTGGCCAGAGCTTGGTTGACACAGTTAGCCCCTGGGAGTATTTTCTGCTAGGATGACTTGGCCCGAGTGTTCATCAAAACATTCGAGGGCACTTGCAAGTGACCTACCGGGCTGACTGAATTGCAACACTACATCCAGAAACCAATTAAGACTTTGAGAGATTTCATCCAGAGATGGACCACTCTTCATCATACGATGGAAAATGTGTCAGATCACCAGGCAGTTTGTGCCTTCAAAGAGGGCGTCAGGTACAGAGAGCTTACCCTGAAATTCGGTCGGTCTAGAGACATGACTCTGACCCGAACGATGGAGATAGCCACTCGGTACAGTGAAGAGGAAGACCGACTCCGCAATGGCAAGGGGAAAACAGTCGTCCAGGACACCGGAGCTGGAAATTCCAGTCGGAAGCAAAAGCGTAAAGTTGAACCTATAGGTCCTGCTGAGGCTGCAGTCCTGAATGCAGGAGGAGGAAAGTTCAAAGGAAAATCCAAGCCGCAGTGGAAACCCAAGAAGGTGAAAGATTAGTTAGGACATGACGTCCTGGATTTGCCGTGTTACATACACACGAAGAAAGATGATGAAGGTAACTTGATTCAACACAAGCATACCACTCGGCAATGCCGACTCCTGATTCAGAGCTTCTGGGAGAATCAGTCCAATGAGAAAGAGTCTGATAAGGAAGATGAGAAAGAGGAAGAGGAGGGTTACCCTTAGGTCAATGCTACCTTGATGATTTTTGCTGATGTGGAAAGCAAAAGTCGACTGAAAGTCATTAACAGAGAAGTGAATATGGTTGCTCCCGCAACTTCGACGTATTTGAAGTGGTCGAAGACTCCCATTACATTCGACCAGTCAGATCACCCGGCGCACGTTGCTACCCCTGGGCGGCAAGCGCTGGTGGTCGACCTAGTCGTGGGGGCACCCGACTGACCAAGGTCCTTATGGATGGTGGAAATGGGCTGAACATTCTATACTCTGAGACCCTGGAAGGGATGGGCATTTTGATGTTCAGACTCAGTGAGAGCAACATGCAGTTCCACGGCGTCATTCCTAGGAAAAAGGCAAAGTCACTCGGGCAGATTACTCTTGATGTGGTTTTCGGTGATTTCAGGAATTACCGCAAAGAAAAGTTGACATTTGAGGTGGTGGATTTCCACAGTGCTTATCATGCCATTCTGGGCAGGCCTGCATATGCTCATTTCATGGCTCGACCGTGTTACGTATATCTCAAGTTGAAGATGCCCGGTCCCAGAGGTGTGATCACGGTCACAGGAAATAAACAGAGAGCAGAAGAGTGCCTTCAGAAGGGTTGCAAGATTGCAGATGAACAAATGGCAGACGTAGAGATGCAGGAGTATCAGAAAACCACAGATCTGAGTGATTTGCTACGGTCCAAGAAGCCTGCTTCAGAATCTGCATTTCAGTCGGCTGGAGAGACCAAGCCTGTTCATATCAATTTGGAAGACCCTAATGCAGCTCTGACTCGCATATCAATGACACTCGACAACAAATAGGAAGCCGCGCTCATCCAGTTCCTCCGAGAACTGGGACATATTCGCATGGAAACCTTCTGACATGCCAGGTGTACCCAGAGGGCTGGCTGAGCACCGTTTACGTGTTGACCCAAAAGCAAAACCAGTCAAAGAGCATCTTCGACGGTCCGCCGTTGAGAAGAGAAAGGCGATTGACGAGGAGGTAGCTCGGCTCTTGGCCGCTGAGTTCATCCACGAGATTTACCACTCCGAGTGGCTCGCCAACGTCGCCATGGTCCCTAAGAAAGATGATTCACTTCGTATGTGTACTGATTTCAAGCATATCAATCGGGCTTGCCCAAAAGATCATTCCCCTCTCCTCCGCATCAATTAGATAGTTGACTTGACAGCGGGGTGCGAGCGTTTATCCTTTTTGGATGCGTATTCTGGGTACCATCAGATCCGTCTGTATGGGCCTGATGAAATAAAAACAGCCTTCATGACCCCATTCGGTTGTTTTTGCTATGTTACCATGCCTTTTGGTCTGAAGAATGCTGGAGCCACGTTCATGTGCATGATACAGAAGTGCCTTCTCACTCAAATCAGTCGAAACGTGGAAGCATACATGGATGATATCATGGTCAAGTCACGCAAGAATTCAGACCTGCTGACTGACCTCGCCGAAACCTTTGCCAACCTAAGAAGATATGACATCAAGTTGAATCCATCCCAGGAGGGAAGTTGCTCGGTTTTCTTGTTTCCGAACGAGGAATTGACGCAAACTTGGAGAAGATTGGTGCAATCGTCTGAATGAAGCGCCCTGTGCGTGTGCACGATGTTCAGAAGCTTACGGGTTGTTTGGCTGCACTCAGTCGATTCATTTCTCGCCTCGATGAAAAGGCATTGCCTCTTTACCGACTGATGAAAAAGTCTGATACATTCGAGTGGACTCCTGAAGCTGAGGCAGCATTTGTAGAGCTCAAAGCCCTGCTTTCCACCCAGCCGGTGCTTCCTACTCCAGTCAGTAAAGAGTCTCTGTTGTTGTATATTGCAGCCACTGGACAAGTTGTCAGCACAGTGATCACAGTCGAGCGGGAGGAAGAAGGCAAAGCAGAGTTAGTTTTTTTAGGGAATGATTAGAGAGTTAGTGCTTTGTTAGAGTTGTTCAGGATGACGGGGTTCTGGTTTTGGGCCTCCCATTTATTCTTTGCTCGGCAAAGCCTATCTATATGGATTTGATTGTAATTTGCAAAACTATCTGTTGTTGCTCCTGTCAAGTTTTCAAAAATAATATGCTTGTTTGCGATGTAATATGAGTGTACTTTCTTTAAGTCGTAATACAAAATACTTGTTTTCGTGATGTAATATGGATATACTTGATTTCATTGTGTGTGCATACTTAAGGATTTCATGAATACAATATTCTACCTTTTTGCCACGATACGAAACATTGCACTTGTATAATCAATTTGAGTCACATGAATGTAATTTTATCAGATGCTTGGGATGATTATGGCTCATTTGTATTATTAGATTTTCAGATGACAAAGCATTCATTATACGAATAGATGCTTGTCTATGCATTGCAATTTGCAACTAGAGAGGTTAGTAAATCTTACCGAAATATTTTATGTGTAAATATTCGGTTAAATCTTGCATCTGAAATTTTTTGTATGACGTTTTTTTGTTGGTTCATAAGTCCAACTTTTGCACGAGCTTACAAATGCGCAATATAAAGTTCAGATACACATTCCGGCGTTGTTGGCATCTCTCCGCAATTTGCAATATAATAATACCATGGAGCTAAGTCAGCGAACAAGCTTTGCTACACTGATTGAACCTTTTCACTGCTGGTATGCACCCACGGAAGTGCGTCAGGACGCGGCTAGTTTGCCTCTGACAAGAACGCATGCTATCGTGCGAGTCTACCAAGATGTCGCTGATACAGATCTGAATTGCTGATTAATTGGACAGCGAACAACTACGGGCGTACTAGAGGCAAACATGCACGTGAGCACTTCATCGATAGTAGTACTCCCTCGATTTCAAAATACAGTACGCTCGTGCTTCTCGAGGTCTAACTTTGACCATAAATTTAACCAACGAGACCGACTGTGGCGAAAGAAAAAATTATATAATTGAAAACTTCTTTTAAATACGAAATCACTGGTACAACTTTTGCTTTCCGCCCGCGCTTCCTGAGGTCCAATTTTGACCATAAATTTGGAACGGAGAGAGTACCATTTGGTACAAGCACTATGCGTAACGAATGAGGTCATACATCACAAACTCTTCTTAATAGAGGACTAGTTAGGCCCTGTTCGGAGACCCACCACTCCACCACTCCGCTCCCGGAGCTGGAGTCAAAAGGCACAGAGCTGGGAAAGAGATGCTCCAGCTCCTCGTATTTTTAGGAGTTGGAGTGACTTCAAACAGGGCCTTAGAAGTCACAAACTCGAGAGTAGGGTTTGTGATTTGTCAGATGCTCCCTGGTGCGAAACAAAGTTGCAGCTACTAGTACCGCACTAGGAGTATCTCTTTATTTATATTTTATAAATAATATATACTGTATCCTACAAATTGCTGCATACTCAGCACCAATCGAGTCCAAGTTAGAAATTTCAGAGACTGCTGGTATACTATACTTTTGTGTTTCTGAAAATGTTGTGTGCAAGTTCGACGCCTGAACCAGCAGAGTGCAGAGTTGGCATAGCAAAAAGAAGTGCCAAAATCATGTACCCGGGATCCGGCATCTCCACCTCGGCAACCCCATCATCCGCCGCGCCGTCCTCCCATCCCATCCCATCCCATCCCTACCGGACCGGCTACCGGGTACCTCATCGCCGATCTCGTCACGCCATCGCGCCCATCGCCTCGCCGCGACTTCTTTATATTATCATCCATAGCAGTCCTCCCCGAACCACCGCGAGGTCCACGCCGTCCAAATCCACGCGATAAGAACCAAGCCAGCCTTGCTTTGCCGCCGTTTCGCCCTTCCGCTGCCGCACCACCTCCTTATATAATACCCCAAAGAGAATGGTGCCGCTCCGCTTATACCGCCACCTGATCCCGCAGCTGGCAGCTGCAGCCAGGTCGCCCTCCTGCGCTCCCCGCCCGATCTCCCGGCTGCCGGCCCTCGCAATGGCGGCCTACGGCACCGCTGCTTGCGCCGACAGCAAGCTCCTCTTCAGGCAGCTGTTCGAGAAGGAGAGCTCCACCTACACCTACCTCCTTGCCGACGTCGGCGACCCCGAGAAGCCCGCCGTGGTGAGCGCAACTCCCTGCCCTGGACTGGGTCATGTTATTAGGAGTAATTTTGGCTGGTTTCTGGGTAGATTCTTTTGAGTTGGATGCCAACTCGAGAATACAGTAGCACAAGTGTATATTGAACTGCTGTGGATTGTCGATGTTACCAACTAATTTGTCCAATTGCTCCTAATAGGCTCAAGGCAAGCATAAGTGAAAGCAAACTTAGAGGTTATCTTCCCTATACATGTCTTGAATAACACAAGGAAAAAAAATCATGCTTATAAAAAAACAGACGATATTAGCAGGATAATAAGAGCTCTTGGCTGGATCAGAAGCACTTGTGTCTTTGCAAGATGATCAGGACTCAGGAGCAACTATTGCTTCATAATTTATGGATTAGATTTTGAGCTATGCTTGTTTGCATCTTTTCAATCTCCTCCCTGACTTTTTTTTTTGCGACCAGTTGATTGACCCTGTTGACAGAACAGTTGATAGAGATCTCAATCTTATCAAGGAATTAGGCTTGAATCTCATCTACGCTATGAATACTCATGTGCATGCTGATCACGTCACTGGAACAGGACTAATAAAAGTAAGCACTTCTGAACTTCTCCAGATGTTTCATTGAATTTCTAGGAGTTTCAACATTTTTGTTCTCTTTGGTAAAACATGGTCAGCTGATGGAATGTCTGTCAGACTAAGCTGCCAGGAGCCAAGTCTGTTATTTCAAAAGCTAGTGGAGCAAAAGCCGACCATTCTGTTGAGCACGGGGACAAAATATACTTTGGGAAGCTTTTCCTTGAGGTACATCACCATTTTAATATGCTATTTTGCTTCGTTTTCTTCTTTCATCTAGTAGTTAGTGTATGTAAATTACAGCTTCTGTATGCCGCAATATTAGCACCAGGGTCTCCAGTGTAAACAGCTAATCGGAATTACAGAAAACACTGAGTTCTTCTGTTTGATTGTCTTTAAGAAGCTCCTTCATAGGTCACCATGGTTACAAAAATCGCATCCTATATGAACTAAAAAAATAGCAAAGCTGGTCAAAAAAGTACGAAAGCAAGAAAACTAAGGGGCCAAACTAAACAAACAAGGTTGAGACCAAGATAGTGCAGCTTGATCTCGCAGGGTTTCATCTTATAGTTTTCATTGTTAACTATGCCATTTTTCTTATATGAGCAAGACGATCTACTGTTGTGCCTGCAGTAAAAGTTAGAAGAGCGTGCAATGTTATAGGTTGAACTTATATTAAAAGGAATTACATTTTGTCTGTAGTAGAAAATGAACAATGTATAAGTATATGGATGGTCTGATATATGGTATGGATTTTAGCAAGTGTCTTCTTATTTAAGTGCTTTGTCATTGTATTGATTCATCAATGAAGGAATGTTTTTCTATTACTATTGAAACTTTTAAGAATCTATTGCAATTGTGACATGTCCAAAGCTGTTAAAGTATAAACAAAATGTGCAATCAAGTGCTGGGAAGAGTAGCACTCAAATTATTTATGTTGTGGCTTGTCTTTCAGGAGGGCAATGTCCTCATAAGGCTAGCTGATCAAGGCTACTAGTATTGGTAGATATGACGGAATTTCTGATAGCAGAAACATTGAAATTCTTTCCAGGTGCGAGGTACTCCTGGCCATACTGCTGGCTGTGTGACTTATGTAACAGGTGGTAGTCCTGATCAACCCTCACCACGGATGGCTTTCACTGGGGATGCCTTAATTATACGTGCCTGCGGAAGGACAGACTTCCAGGTAATATTGTGACCACACTCCTTCATGATCTGCAAAACAAGAAAACCATATCTGAAGGAAACACTTCATAAGGAGAAGTATTAATGGTGTTTTGGAGTTGCCTACTACCTCCGTTCATATAGAAATAACTAAAACTACGTCAATTATTTATGAACGGAGGGACTAGTTTTTAGGCATTGAAATTCATTGTCTGTTATGCTCCATAGTAGCGGTAGTCTGTGATTCAGACAAAGTTCTGCTTGCATGTGGATGTCTGAATTTTAGAGAAATTCTTATTGGCCACAGGCAATTGCTTTTGTCTTGACAGTTTGTTTTTATTCCGTGTCATTCCAGGGAGGAAGCTCCGATCAGCTGTACGAATCAGTGCATTCACAGGCAAGTAGTACATGAAAATCATGTATTGTAGTCATACAGACAAAACTGCAACAAAATACATGGATTTAATTAAATTATGCAATAAGATTTTTATTCATCTACCAGCCTCTGCACCAAGTGGATGCACCCAGCCCAATGGATTCAACTAACTGAATACTCTATTCCCCAACAGATTTTCACGTTACCGAAGGATACCCTGCTTTATCCTGCTCATGACTACAAAGGTTTCACGGTAAGTGGCTTACACATCATCTTAAATTTTGGCTACCAAAGTTGCTAGTCGCTTGAGTTATACTATTTGCAGGTAACTACTGTCGAAGAGGAGGTTGCCTATAATGCCCGACTATCAAAAGATAAGGTGCCTGCTAATTATGCTAAAATTCCTTAAAAAGTTTACCCGATGAAAGGTGTCAGTTCGTTCCTAACTATGCCTTGCATGTTCTGTTTGCAGGAAACTTTCAAGACCATCATGGAAAGTAAGTCCCTGTCTAATAGTACATGAATACCTGTGTTCGTTTCCGAGAATAACCACTTACCAGATCGACCTGATCTACTCCCTATTTTCAATCGATTCTTAAACGGAAGCTGAATTGATCGTTTACCCTGTCTCTCCTTGGGCAGACCTGAACCTGTCTTACCCAAAGATGATCGACGTCGCTGTACCCGCCAATATGGTTTGCGGTTTCCAGGATCCACCATCGAAGGTCTGAGGTGTTCCAGCTGAAGCAGCTTTGCAAGTGGCGGTCCTGGTTGTTGCGAAGTCAAGATCAGATCAAGAGGGCTTGCAGTTGCAGCTGCGTTGTACATGAAATAATTTGTCTGCGTTGTACATTAAACAATTTGTTCGCTGCAATGCAACATTGGCTGATGCGGCCTCTGTCTCCGTTTGACATTACCGTCTGATCATCATATCATATATCAACGTGAAGAAGACAGCTTCTTTATTTTTATAAACAATAGAAACTCGGTGTATTGGTCGCTGCTCGTCCTCGTGTATTTATTCCTTTTATTTTTCAGACAAAAGGCTCGTTGGGCTGTAGTATCTCCTCGATGACGCCAACGAAGCAGAAAGCGCATGCCCGAAAGCTCAGTGCTGTTTTTGGAACTAAGCTGAGCTGTAGTGAGCTGAGAAGAACCACGTTGCCAACTATCCGAACACGCCACTACGGTCTGATTGCTTGGAAGCCAGGACGAGCAACACGTTTTTATGTGGTCGCAAAATTAAAGATTTCTCTCGAAACAAAAACCAGACACGTCATTTTTACAGATAGCTACTAACCTGTCGTGAGAAACGATTTCGCGAATAAAAACTGTGCAAGGAGTACTAAATTAGCGCGTTGAGTTGTGACTGATCAAGAATTCATCCGATTAATCAATTAACGAGCTAGTTAATCGCTACTCGTATGATGGCCGAATCGAATAGCACCTATTCACCGGGTTAAGTTGTCAGGCCGATTAACTTGCGTGTGAGACCTTCCCGCAAAAAAAAACTTGCCCGGGAGACCAATTAATAGGTTGTCAGGCCAATAAATCGCTGCAGACCCGTTAACTTAGGAGCAAACGAAACCCAAATTTTGGCCAGTAACCCCCTCCCATCCCCTCTCGCTCCTCAATAGCTAGGGTTCGACCAAATCGTAACATATTTGGTATATTACATAGTTGAGAGCATGAAAGTATGGTATAATACCTAAAAATTAGGGGTCCGAATAACTGCCACACGTGTGGCGTCGACGGGAACCCGCCCGCACGCCTCGTGTGGCATGGACGGGAACAGGCCCGCACGACCACGTCCGCGCGCACAAACGCGCGGCCCGCACGTCCGTTCCATGCCAACCCCGCCCGCACTGCCCCGTCCGGGCAAGCCGGCCCGCTGCCCGCACGACCAACCAGTTCCCGGTCTCCGATCCATCCCCTCCCTCGTCTGCCGCCATCGTCCCCCACCTCTCGAACCCCGACCTCCGTCGCCGGCCATCTCTGGTTGCCATGGCAAACAGAGCAGATCCGTAAGGCACTCCCACCTCAAAACCACACCCCAACCCTCCCCCACCCCCAGCCCCAAACTCCAACCAAGCCATCCGAAGACGATCATCTAAAACCCAGGTGAAAATCTCCCGATCTGAACCTTCTCATCCTTAAAAGCTGAAAAATCTCCCGATCTTGTGCTGGATCTATGTTGTAGGGGTAGAACACTACATGGTTCAGTGTGTAGTCGCAATTGCCAGGCAGAGTACACCAGATCTGCCATGTACTAACGTTTAAAATTGACTTAATTTCCTAGTTTAATTGACGCAAGTAGTTGGGTACGAAAAATAGGACGGTAGGGCCAAAATTTTGGAATGAAGAGGGCTGGAAGAAATTAATTGCCACTTGTGTATAACGACAGTTGCCACCTTTCGTTGTCGGTAGCTGCCACCTATTATGACCCGTCGATTGCCATCCATATCTTCTGTGTGCAAGCAGCAGAAGAATGCTATTCTTGTGGATTGTTGATGCCTTCTTGTTCATGCAAAGATTGAGAACACATTGGAAAAGAAGGGAGACACGGTAAGAATGAATCACGAAGGTGGCGCTGGTGATTGGGGTTCTCAAAGGCCAGAAACAGCCCCTTGGGATACAACAGAGTACAGTCAGCTCATCTCTTCAGGGCCGTTGCTGCCACTACTGGAACAGTATGCAGGCGTAGGTATGATGCGTGCTAACAAAAAGAAGAGAACAGTTGCCATCTTCGCGACGATGAAGATGACATTCTACTTTTGTCGTGCACTGTTATTTTTTAGCAGGTTCTTATGACCAAAACACAATTAGGGGGGCCCCGTGGCAAGTTCACTCGCAAGGAGCTATCACTGACAAATGTACGGGCAGCCAACTTCAACTAGCTTGTATGGACAATCAAGGTAATGTAAAAACGAAAAAAAAGAGCGCATACTGATGTGGACATGAAAAATGAACATGCAAAAAAACTGGCAAAAGGACTCACGACTTACCGCGGTGTGAAAATGCAGAGCCTTCGTGCAGCGCGTGGCATCAGGCACCGCCAATGTACCTGCCATCGACGTCATACACAGGTCAGTCCATAAAATAAGGTGAAGTTGCGGATGATCAATTAGCAGAAGGAGCATAGGTGGCAGCTGCAATTGCCATGACTGGTCATCTACAGTTGCCATGTATTAGAAAACTACATTTGACATCCCTGCACGTCTGTTGTTGACATCCATGGACAAATGTAGTTGCCAGGGGAGAACAACTGCAGTTGCCATGCCATTGCAACTACGTTTGCCATGTCATGGCACTGCAGCTGCCATGGAGGAACAACTGCGGTTGCCATGCCGATGCAAATACATTTGCCTTGCCAATAAAATTGCAGTTGCCACATCAGGGGCAACTGCAGTTGCCGTGCTAGCACAAAAATACAGTTGCCATGAATTTGACCAACCACTGCTATGCACACAGGTTATTACGCTGGTGGTACCCCGGCAAACGTCTCGTGGCAGCCTTCACTAATTGCAGGTGGGGGAGTCATTTTGGTGTCCCAGGCAACACGGGAAGGTCGAATGCAACACACCAAGGTAAGGGAAAAAAATCTGAACCAGGAAAACAACAGTACCTTTGATACTTGAAGTTATTTGCGTGCAAAAACAAACTAGTTGCCATGTTTGTTGAAACAATAGCTGCCATCACTGGACAGCTATAGCTGCCGTGCATGCCCACACACAGACTCGCGGCTTGCTGTTTGAAAAATGATGTCGTGCAAAATCACTCATAGATGGTGTGATCCGTTGCGATACACATGTTATTCAAACATAAAACTTAAATCTCGTACCTGTTTTCCCTATCGCAGGGCCTACAACTACAGTTAACAGCAGCGCAGGGACATCAACTGCGGGGAGCTCTGAGCGCACGGAAGACGCGTTCCACCAGCCAGCAGACACTCGTGCCGCAGACAATTTCGAGTCGCAGTCGGGAATGGCAATCATTCCAGCAATACAGACAAGCACCCCTTTGAACACAATCACTGACAACACTCAAGTAGAAGGAACTGCCACCGATACTGAAGTGAATGATGAAAGTGACGACGAGGCAGAAGATGACGAAGATGGTGGGCAATCAGAGATTGTGGTACCTCAGCCACCGTACATTGGGCAGAGATTTGAATCGTTCGAGGAAGCAAAGGAATACTACCAGACATATGCAAAGTTCCATGGATTTGCGGTCAACACCGAGTACCATAGAAAAATTAAGAAAACTAATGAGTACAACAGAGGTGAGATGAGGTGCCACAAGGCACGGAGGAACAAGAAGGTGAAAGGTGCTGCGCCTGTCGTTCCGGAACGAAAAAGAGGAATCATTCTCAAGACAGGATGCCCTGTCCGGTGTAAGCTAAACATAGATGGAACACAGTATGTGGTCACTGAATATTTTGACGAGCACAACCACAGTCTCATAAAGAAGTTCGACCTGGTCAAATTTCTGACCGCCCACAGAGGATTCACCCCAGTCGAAAGGCAATTCGTAAAGCTGCTACATGACTGTAACGTCGGTCCATCAAGAATGGTCCAGATACTATCACTCATCCACAGCAAAAAGGGGAAACTGAGTAGCATGCCCTACATACCGGCTGACGTCACAAACCTACAGGCCAAGTACCGTAGAGAGAGCAGGCTGGCTGACATAGAGGCTACAATTGCCTACTTCGATGAGAAAGCAAAGGAAGATCCAGATTTCTTCTGCAGGATAAGGTTGGACGATGAGGACCGTGTCAGGAACATGTATTGGGTGGATGGTGCTGCAAGGAGAGCCTACAAACATTTCCGAGATTGCATTTCGTTCGACGCGACGTACCTCACCAATATGTACAAGATGCCATGCGCTCCGTTCATAGGAATAAATAACCACAATCAGTCGTTGCAGTTCGGTTGCGGGCTCGTTCGGAACGAAGACACGGATGGGTACATCTGGTTGTTCAAGACCTTCTTGGAGTGCATGGATGGACTTGCTCCGATGAACATAATAACAGACCAGGATTTTAGCATGCGTGCAGGCATAGAGGGGGTCTTTCCGTTGGCAGTGCATAGGCACTACAGGTGGCACATAATAAAGAAGGTTGAGGAGACCCTAGGACCGTTCTTTGCTGACCGTCTAGAGCTGCACAAGGCATTCGAGCTATGCGTGGACCACAGCTTGACGGTCGAGGAGTTTGAAAGGAGCTGGATGGCCATGGTTGAAACGCATCAAGTCCAAGACAATGAGACGCTTGCTAGTCTGTGGGAGAAGCGAATGTACTGGGTGCCCGCCTACTTCATGCAGTGCTTCTTCCCTTTTCTACAGACTACGCAGCACAGCGCGGGGTTCAATGCTGTGTTGAAGCGATACGTGAGCCCTGGCAACTCATTGTTACAGTTTGCCAAGCAGTACACAGCTCTGCAACAAAAAATTCTGGGATCTGAGCTGCAGCAAGAAGCTACCACCGCACTAAAGCAGCCGAAATTGCTAACGTACTTACCAATGGAGAGGCAAATGAGCAAGATATACACAAACAAGATCTTTAACAAGTAAGTCAATTGCGTTACGGGTCTTATTTGCGCAAAAAGCACTAGGGCAGTAGCTGCCATATAGATTGCAAATGCAGTTGCCATGATATGCAGTTGCCATGTTTAATGGAATACTGTTTGCCATGCTTACTCAGCTGCAGTTGCCATGTTTTGATGAAATTCTCTGTTTACAATGCTTACTCGGATACATTTTACATGTTCGATGAAGTGCCGGTGCCATGTTTAATGAATTGTACTTCCATTGGGGCATGTTGGCATGTTCGAATGCCAATGTCAACTGAAAAAATGTCATACTGTCAACACGTATGCTGAATATACAAATTGCCATGTTTAATAAAATGCAACTGCCATGTTTGTTGAAAATGCAATTCCCATGTTTACTGAAATGTAGATGCCCATGTTTGATGCAATGTGCTTCCATTGGGGAATACATTGGTGTGGAAACGACGATGGCTAGTTGAAAATGTAATACAGTTGCCATGTCTAGTGTACTGCAGTTGCCATGTGTAATGTACTGCAGTTGCCATGTCTACTGAACTGCAGTTGCCATGTCTGGTGTACTGCAGTTGCCATGTCTGGTGTACTGCAGTTGCCATGTTCAGTGTGTTATGTTTGCCATGTTCAGTATACTATGATTGCCATATTCAAAAACAAAAATCTATTTCTATTCCCTTTATGAAATGCGAATCGCCATTTCATAAGGCGACAATGGACTTGGGACGCTGACGACGCGTTGGCGCCGCAGACAACACACGCGGTTCTGGCTGTGCATGACGAGAGACCTAAGTCAACCATGGAAGCCGTGAGGCACGTAGTGCTGACAAAGAACTATGCTGAGCTAATTGATGAAGCGTGCAAAAGTGATGAGACAGTAAGAGTCGCAGAAAAACACAGGAAGGCGCTGAAAAGAGAGCTTGATGAGATCAAGAAGAGGAAAGCTGAGGAAGCCTTACACCGGTTCCCCCACACAAGTGTGCCTTCATCGACGAGGCCATCGTCTGAAAACTCGGACATAGGATCTGGAACAGCAAGCACACAAACGCAGGTCAGGAACCCACCCCGTTCCATCACAAAGGGTCGCCCGAGAGAGATAAGGTACAAGTCAGGATTGGAGATTCAAGCAAAACACAAGAAAATGAAGAAAGTGGCGGGCAATCCATGAGCAGAACTTGGGGCATTGCGTCATGGTCCTTGTGGACATTTTGTTTTGTACCCTATACGATGAGATTTTTTGTTTTTAAAATTGGGAGAATAACTACTGAGGAACATCAGAAAAGGAAAGGAACAAAATTCATTGACTGCAGAAATGCAGTTGCCATGTTATGGGTGCTTAATCTGCCATGTTATGTGTATTAAATCTGCCATGTTATGTGTATTAAATCTGCCATGTTATGTGTATTAAATCTGCCATGTTGTGTGGACTAAAAATATGCCATGCTATTTTATACTAAAAATATGCCATGCTACTTTGTACTAAATATGCCATGCTAGTTGTACTAGAGCTGCCATGTTAGTTGTACTGGATCTGCCATGTTAGTTGTACTGTATTTGCCATGTCAAGTATGATTGATCTGCCATGTTGTTTGAACTGTAATTGCCATGTTAGCTGTGCTTAAAATATGCCATGGTATTTGAAATGACTGTGCATGACATATATTTCCATGACAAATACCACACGGTTTAGAGAAACATAGTGTGTTGTGGGCAATGTATGGAAAATCAAGTTGGACAAAGGCGGAACGTGCATAAATCGCAGCCAGGGTTGTGGCTGCATGATCAACCCTACCCCCATGCTAGCCGGTGATACCCCATGTATGCTGAACTACATTTGCCATCTGTTTTAAAACATCATAGACGCAATCAAAAACAGCAAAAACTGGTGATGTGTGCGATGAAACCATTGTAATAATGATAAAACATAAAAACATATGTGCATTAACGCCTAAAAATAGGTTCACGTCCACACATATATTACAGAACTACTAAAAATGTCGCTCACACACCACCACTACATAGTGGCATACGCTGGGTTGCAGTCGTAACATAGCACACAAACATGGTTTTCGACAATAACAAGATAGATAAGTACCTTACATTCCTCAGCAACAGAATGTAAGGTATGCGTCCGGTGTCTAACACCACATGATCACTTGTACTTCTTGTTGATTTTCTTGACAGCTTCCTCCACGAACTCGCGTGCTCCAGACCGCTTGTTGAAATCTTTGTTCGTCAACCAGTTCCACGTGTGGATTTTTCGGAGCTCAACAATCATTGCAGCTGTGATGGCGGGGACGATTCTTCCTTCCCACTTTGCAAAGTATTCCAGCGCGTGAAAGCCGCAGTCCGTACTGCACGAGAAAAAGACTCAGATGAACACGCAAAAAAGGACAGACGTAGCAAAACATAGACTTCAATTCACATGTGGCAACAAAAAAGAGGGGTTGCATTGATGTAAACGGCACATAAAAGGAGGGGGAAAAGAAATTATGTGTTCCCTTGCTTCACAGTCGCCACATACTCAATCGGGAAATGTCTGATCTGGACCTTTGAATTTTCGTAGTGACGGTTCCATGTCTCTTTGAGGTTGTTGATGAAGAATTCGGCATGCGTAGTAAGACCTGAATCAGCTCCCGAACGGATTGAATCAAGCACCTCGAAGCGTTGGTTCTTCAGGTCCAGACAGATCGCGTAGTGGTGACCACACTTGTCGTGTTGGGCATGTGGTGCAAGCTCCTGGAACATGGGGAACATGACCTGCATTTAAAAAGTGAAGAAATGAGAAGCAGAGTTCACATAAAAAAAACAGCAGAGGGACAAAAAAATTAGAATCATGTAGGATGTTTTTTGGTTGTGGGTGGGGGTAGTTGAAGGAAAGTTGCCGTCCATGTATGTACAAGATTTGCCGTGCATTTCGCAAAATCAAAAATTGCCACATGGTTCACACGGGGAATGCACAAAACAAAAAGAAGAAAAATGTGCATGGCAACTGTTGCCACATGAAAAACATATGACACACAATCAAAAAGTGCAGAAGATGGCAAAAACCACACCATGTGAAAAAATAGTGCAGACAGGGCAGGAGTACTCACATATTTCTTCAATGTTAGCTTGAATTCACCGTGCTGAGCGAAATTCTTCCTCAGAATTTTGTGGTGGAAGTCACCATCCCATATTTTGCATGTCACGCTGTAATGCATGATGACCTTGTCGGCACACATATCGATGTGATTGTTGATGTAGTCGATCCCGCATGCAATCACATTCGTCGACATTTTACCGTTTGGCCTCACGGACTCGGCGAGATCACCCAGGTCGACGTACGTCGCTCCGCATTGAATGACTTTGATTTTGTCCAAACATGAGCTGTATGAAAACGACATAACACGGAAGAATAATGCCTACTAAGTAAAAAGATATATGAAAGAACTAAAACGTAAGCGCATCATGTATAGGGAGTACAAAGAAAAAAGATGAAAATGTTAAAAAGAGAACAAAGCAAAATGAGTGATTATAGGATGTGGTCATTTACGCTTTCAACTCCTTCATATGCTTGCTGCTGGCCCTCGCATTTCCAAACCACTTGATCATGTCGTACAGCTGGGTCTGTTCCTTAGTGGCCCTGAATTCGGGCTCGTAGTCTTCCGCGGGAGGTGCGTGAACTACCCTCTGCTGTCTCACAGAACCAGGGGTCGCGCTTCTGATGGTATCCTCAGTTGTCGTCTCTGCAGTCAAGTTGGAACTTGATTGCCCTTGCCCTCGCGATGTCCTCCTCTGCAATGCTGCCTCCTCAATCTTGCGGTAAGCTTCGTCAAGTGACGGTGAAATTTCCTCAGGGGTGCCTGCAATGATTCAAAAATAAAAAATAAAAAAGTGTGTTAGGATAAGGAGAAAGTCAGAAAACATATGGATTGTGAGGAAAATAGGGTGTATGATGTCAGATGTAGGTAGAAAAAAGTGGGGAAATTGCCATGTGTGGTGCAACTACAGTTGTGATGAAAAGTGGGGAAAAGTGGGGAAATACGGTGGCCATGTCATCGCAACTGCAGTTGCCATGCAGTTGTGATGAATTGCCGTTCAGATGGCCTGTGGTTGCCATGTCACATCAAATGCAGTTGCCATGTTGTGTCAACTCCACTTGCCATGTGATTACCGTATAGAAAAAATGCAGAATGGTAACAAAAAAATGCAGGTGACATGGTGTGGCAAATCCAGTTGCCATATGTAATGCACTATAGTTGCCATGTGTCAGCAAATACAGTTGCCACGATGAATCAACTTCAGTTGCCATGTGTTTACCCAAATGTCAAAATGCAGCATGGCAACAACCAAAAAAAATGTAGGCCATGGTGCATCAAAATCAACTTGCCATGTCATCACACCGCAGTTGCCACCGCAAGTGAGAACACCCCGAAAAGAATATGATTGGGACAAAATTCAAACTACAAAATATGTAAACACGAAAATCGTAAGGACATGACAAGTGTACCTTGCACAATTGGCTCCGCGAACTTGACAGCCTTCCTGCCCTCGACCATTGGCTGCGCCATCATTGCAGCCGTGCCTCCTGGAAAAGCAAAGGCAACTGGCATAGGATCATGCACCACCGCTTGGTCTTGACTTATGTCAAGGCTGAAGCTCGGTGGGGTAAATGCCATTGGGTGCCTCTCATTCCTACTGGCCGGACCACGAACGATTTGCGGGGCAGAATCCAATGGTGAAAGATCAACAAACATATCTGAATCGGCCGCTACAGAATGTTCGGGCTTGTTTGCAGGGCGGGGCGTCTTGTCAGCTGTATCAGCAGCAGCTTTCATGGCAATCTTCTTGTTTGGGCTGTAGGGGACACCAACATTGACTGGCGGCCTGGAAGTGCGCAGATTTATGTTGGGGATTTCCACTGCGGGTAAAGGCGCAGTCTGCTCCGGCCGTTCACCTGCGTCACTCGTGCCAGCCTTGACAACTGCATCAGTTGTGCTCCGGTCTTGCGGGTTCTCCATCACATTGCTTTGGGCGGTTGGCGGGAACAGTGTGGATGCAGGAACATACCCAGACTCATCTCTCCTGCTCCTAGATACAGTCGGTGCATTGGGTACGACTGTTGGTTGCTTACGGGGGCTGCGACGCCTAGGTGGAAGACCAGCATGCGCCACGGTAACCTTAGCAGTATCTGCACCGACAGGGGCTGGAGCTGTTGTGCCAGGACTCTCACCTGTAGATGGCATATCCTTATGAACTGCCGCCTCAGCGGCTTCTGTCGTGGACACAGGTGTGCCATCACGCACGCGCTTGGAGTCAGTGTCAGAAGAGCGGGAATCTTCCTTGCCTATGTTCATCTCGGGAGCATCCACTTCAACACTTGCTGACGGGGTGGCATGGCTCACTGCGGCATCCTTCATTGCCAGAAGAGTTGGCAATATTTCAGCTGTCCTGGCAGATATGGACTCATCACTCCCCGATGTACGGATGCCTGTTGTTCTAGCCTGGGCATCCGCAGCCGGCGGATATGGTCGGCCACTTGCATCAGGGTTGGTGGGAGCAGTCATCGGTGCAACAGCAGTATTGTCGTCAGGTGCCTCATGTTCATTTGAGTTGCCCCCCGTAGACAACTTTGAATATAGTCGTTCAAGCGGATGATTGATGCTATGCTTGGCCCCGCGTGTAGTAGATTTCTTCACCCTGCAAAAAGAAAAAAAATCACATGAGAAAGGTTTGAGAAAAATGAGCAAAAAAATGTTTTGCAAAATGGTAGAAACCTTAAAGTGAATGAAAAACAAGTGGAAAGTTGGTAGTTGCCATGTAATGGGAACTTGAGTTGCCATGTGTCATGGTTAGCAGTTGCCATTCAGCAGTAGTTGCCATGTTAGCAAAATTGAAGAATGAAAAACAGATGTATGTTCTGTCAGGAATACAATTTGAAAACTGTGTATGGGATGAGCTCACAAAGCCATAGGTAAAAAATGGCAGTTGCCATTAGGTAGAGGGTTAGATGCCAGTTGCCATGTAAAGACCAAATATGAGTTGCCGTAAACTAAAAAAAATGAAGGAAGAAATCATTTGGGGGAAGAGAGGTTGCCGCGTGTGTGACGGTGACAGAAGATCATGTGACAAAGCTGAACAAAATAGCATTGGAAAATTGAAAGAAAAAAAACAATATGAAAATGAAAGCACATGGATTAACATACTTCTTGACTAGCTTCCTCATGTCTGGCAACAAAACAGGATCCCCGATGTTGGTCGTCGTCGTACGAGGAGACGACCTGGTGGAAGGGGTGTCACCAGCAATGGGGGCACCTTTGTTCAAGCGAGCAGAAGCACGGGTTGGCGTTGGCGCCTGTTTCTTCGTAACTGCTCGTCCACCAGCGGTCGGCTCGCTGCAAATAACAGATGGAGGGAAAAAGGCAAGGTGGCAAATGTCAGACAACAAACCCGTTGCCGCGCTTGACAAAAAAAAGTGCAAAGAAAAATGGATGAGATTGTTCCAAGAAAATAGACACAGCGGAAAACTAAAATTGAAAGTCGAACCTCCTCCTGGCAGCTACGGGATCCGTCTTAGACTTCTTGCCATGAGAACCCTGCCCAACATCATCTGGAGCCCTCCCCTTCCTTGATGGCAACACCCCCTGGCCTCTCGCAGCCGTCTGTTCTTTCACTTTCTCCGGTGGGGGGGCATCTGTTGCATCCTTGCCCCTGTTGCCGCCTCTGCGAACTTTAGCTTGTTCATCGTCATCCGTGTCCTGATGCACATTGTCCATGTCGTCGTCGTCATCCTTGCTGAGGCCAGCGTCTCCATCTACATCATCTTGTGTGTCGCCGGGCTCTTGGGAACTGTTGTAGTCGTACCGGCCACGACAACTGGTTGGCCGATGTGTACGTTCTGGGACAAATGAAGTGAACTGCCTCGCAACCGCGTCGCTGTCAGAGGCACTGAGGGACGTCCATCCCTCAACCAACTTCCCGAGCAATCCGGTCATTCCGGAAGCAAACTGCCCAATTAGATGCTCAACTGGTGCCCTCGCCTGTCCACGAAAACAAGAAGCATCAACAACAACCCGTATTGAAGTCACTTCCGCAACATCAACATGTAATCCACAGCAAACCATGGATGTAGACATTTTGATTACCTCAGAAGGGCAAGACAGAGCTGAGTGCACGTCCATCCACTTTCCAAATTTTTGAGGCCCCCCAAACACGCTGTAGTCTATAGCATGCTTGGCCATCAGCTATGAAAAACAAAAAAAGAAATTGTAAGCATGCCTTATAAACCACGGACGGTTGCGTCATGTCAAATTTGTAAGCATGCCGTGTAAAAAAGACATAAACAAAAACTAACCTGTAGTTTTCCATACGTGCCATCAGTTGCCCTGTCTGCGGCAAGCACAGCCTTGACAGCGCTGATGGTCCACGCAGAAATAGCAAACTTGTGCATAGGCAGCGGGCCTCCTACCCCAGTGAAATCCACGGTGGACAGATCAAGACAGTCGACATACATGAGCTGATTTAAAACAATTTTACAAAGAAAAGAAAATATCAGTTGCCATCATGGGTAATTTGTAGTTCAAAAAAAAGAGCAGGATAATGTATGATCCAACGATAATATGTATGTGTTAGTTGCCATCAAAGTGTGATGGCAGTTGCCATCCTACTGTGATGGCAGTTGCCATGCTAATATGAAGGCAGTTGCCACATTGTCAGTATGACAGTTGCCACGTTGTCATTATGGCAGTTGCCACATTGTCACTATGGCAGTTGCCATCTTGTTATGACCAGATTGTCATGCATGAATAAAAGTGCATTATAAACAAAGAGTTCACACAGAGATCTGGTAAAAATAAATACCATTAAATGCAGGCGACAACCCTTCTGGTACATCTTGTTTTTGAAAGCATCGTGGAGAAAGTCGGCAATAAACTTACACCAGTTCATATTCTTCACATTTTCAGATTCGCCTGCACCACACAAAATTTCAGGGCAAAAAAGTTTGCCGCGTCAGAAATCAAACGGAAGAAACGCAACGAAAACACTGGCAGTAGTAAGCATGGATCATTCACCAGGATGAGGAAACATTTGTTGCTTGGGCGAAGAGAAGTGGTCGGCGCGAAAACAGCTGAGATGAGGTACATGAGTAGCTTCATCTTGAAAACTTCTCAGTGCGTCGTCATGGCCTGCAGAGAATCTGCCAGTACAGACGTGTTCGGCATGGACTCCAATCCAGGAAACAAACGGGCGAACAGCTCTTCCTCGATCTCATTATTAACCTCGTACGGGACTTTGATATGTCCATGAGGCACGCCCAAAGTGCAGAACACGGATTCCTCATTCAATGGAAGTCTTCCCCGTCCCGGGATCACGAATTCCCTGGAGGCGGGATCATATATCTCACCAAGCCAGTCGCATACAGGGTTGACAAGGTTCGTGCACCGGACATCCATCAGAACCTGCATACCCATCTCAGCAGCAACTCCCTTTTGATCGTCCGTGAATTTGTCAATCAACACAGTCAGACGTTCCTGGGAGGCTCTGTTGCGAATACGTTTCTTCTTCTGCGAAAAACAGACACAAAATGTTGAGTTGTTGCCATGTTTTTGCAATGTCATGAAAATTTAGTTCATGATGGACGACTGCAAAAAGATCTAGGTGCCAACAAATAACATAAATCAGGATGAGGGGGGCGGGTGTGCGGACAGTTACCTCATCGCCCTCTTTTCTCCGTCCAGTTGCCCGGTTACGTTGAGGTGGATCCATGAAATCGTCGTCATCACTTTGATGATCGCCACGAGCCATTCTGCTGATGTAGGAACAGACCAAATTGTTAAGGGCGAAAATATAAATGCGATGGGTAAGCAGTTGCCACCTAACAGAAAAATGTCAACTATTTGAATGCAAATGTGGTTGCCATATTATGCAGCCAGTTTTGCCACACTGTCATATCTGTATTGTGGCAGCAGACATTGTGTTCACATACTATATTGCCACATGATTATACAAATCCAAGTGGCAAACACGGCCACCCGACGTGCAACAGACATTGTGTTCACATACTATACTGCCACATGATTATACAAATCCAAGTGGCGAACACGCCCACCCGATGTGCACATTAGTTCCGTCCAGTGCTACCGATTGTGGCAACTATCAAACTGTGGAAACTGTCATAAATAATTCAGAAAAAAAACAAGTCTCACAAATGAAAAAGCATATTTGTGGTTACTATCATGTAAATTCAGCAAAAAATCCGTTTGCCTCGTTCAAGAGCGTGTGTGTGGCAACTATCTCATTCATTCAGTAAAATTTTAGTTGCCCCCCTGTGTGTGAGCTTGAACACATTTGTGGCAACTATGACAGTCAGTTTCAGAAAAATATGTTGCCGCAAAAGAGAACACATTTGTGGCAACTGCCACATTTGTTCAGGTAGTTTAGTTGCCACACATGTGTTCACGTTCAGTCATACTGGCATAGTTGCCACATTCAGAGAGCATATTTTTATGGTTACTTATCATACAAGTTCAACAGAATTAAGTTTGCCACATGGGAAGAGCATGCGTGTGGCAACTGTCACAGACGTTCAATGAAATTAGTTGCCCTTATGTGAAAGCTTGAGTGTGGCAATTATGACAGTCATTTTCGAAAATCTGTTGCCACAGAGGAGAACACGTTTGTGGCAACTACCACATTTCTTCAGGTAGTTTAGTTACCACACATTTGTTCACGTTCAGTCATACTGCCAATTTCGCCACATTCTGCAGTTTCAAACCCAAAACTAAACTAGATCTAGGTTTCAATGGCAACTACTTCAACCTCAAAATCACCCTTACAATTCTCGTGCGAAATGGTTGCAACCCCAAATTTCGAACCAATGCGCACCAAAACAACCCGGCGGACAACTCTCAAATCCAAATGCAAGACTGATGCGTGCCTTCGAGCAGGCATGACCTCACCGACGATGCCGCCGCAGCGGCGGCGACGAAACTGCCCACTCCCACCAAGCAACGGCAGGCACACAACTACGGCGCACCGCCGCAGCGGCGGGAACGCCGGCGCACCGCCGAATCGCCGGAATCTTTAAGAATCGGATCTAGAATCGAACAGGGAGGGAAAAGGGGAACAAATTCAGGAAGGGGATGCGAGAGATGAAGCGAGCATTACCTTCGACCCGCACGCGTTCCAGCGACGCCGCTCCGCTCCGGCGAGCACCACCGACGGCCGCGAACACCGTCGACTGTTCCGCCTCCGCCGTCGCCTTCTCCCCTCGCCTTCTCCTCCAATGGTTTGAAGTGCGAGTGGGTTGTGCCAGTAAATGCGACGCGGGGGTGAGTGAATGGAACCGTGAGGGAGAGGGTGGAGGGGTGTGCGACGTGTTTGACGTCAACCGCGGTCGGAACGTGGCGTGCGGGCGCATGACAGTTCCACCGCACGCCTCTCAGTGGCAACCGCTGACCGCGGGATGGCAACCACCGTGCGGGCGAACCCACTCGCACACCGCACACGAGAATCGTCCTACGGGACGCCGAAAACCAGCCTTTTTGCTCCAAGATTCGTGCGTACCGAAACCAGCGGCGATGCTTGCGTGTGGACGGAGTGGTGAACGCCCACACGTGTGGGCGTTAACATTTTCGAAAATTAGATATATGTTGGGAGGTTTCTATTTAATTTTTTGATTAATGGCCGACCGATTAATCCAGTTAATAGGCCGATTCACCCGTTACCGATTTCCTTAACAATCTTGTACCACAGTGCATGATACAAATTCTGATTTTGTTTGACAAGGAACCATACAGGCTGTGCCTTAACAAAGCGAGCTAAATGCACCAAGGCGACTAGTTGTCTTCATCTCTCCCGCGTCTCGATTCCCCAGCCCGAGCAAACCCTCCCCACAGCCCGCGCCATGGGCGGCGAGATGCCCGGCACCGACGGCAAGGGCCACCCCGCCCCAGCCTCCGCCTCCGCCTCCGGATTCCCGCCGTCGGCGCCGCCTTATCATCAGCAGCAGCACCACCAGTACGGCACCTTCGGGGCCCCGTCCGCGTCCGGCGAGTTCCCGCAGCCGGCGGTCGGGTTCCCCCAGCCTGCTCCGCCGCCTGGGTTCCAGAACTACCCGCCGCCGCCTCCGCCGCCGTCCTACGCGGTATACCCTCCTCTGCAGGCTTATTCGGCCGCCGCGCCGTACTACGCCCATGGCTACCAGGCCGTGCAAGGTACGGTTGAAACCCCTGTCGCGCGATCCGATCATGTGCTTCTCTGCTGATGCGTATCATGTTCATGGGAATGATCCGGATTAGCCGTGCTGCCTTTTGTTGTTGCTGGAGAATTTCTCTCGTGTTGTTCATCTAGTGCAAGTTGCAAGCCCTTGAGAAATCAGGAGTAGAACAAGACCTGTTGTGCCTATTCCCTATTGTCTGAACCGGAGAGTGGAACTGGAATGAAATCGGAAAAGTGGTATACGAGTTTTATCTCACATAGATCATCCGTTATTAGTTTTTTCTTTGAGCAGACTGGCAGGAGCGCTCAGCGCTGTATATTCTAGTAGGAGTGGAATAAACACATCGGAAGGTTGTTTTCCAAGGGGAACAAAACCTAAATAAACACCATTTTTCACATGCCGACAAGTTCCAGAGCACTCTGCAGTCCGCACTAACGGCCTGCTGGTTAATGCCCCCTAAAGCTAGCTAGGTATGCCGCCTCTCGGTGGTTTAATCTAGAAGTGTTGAAAATAAATCTCCTATTTCGCTCCTTAGTCCTTCCAGGCCTAGATCATTCTGTTCACATAGGGTTTTAAATGCCCAATGCCGCCTAAGATCTGAGGGATGCATTGTAAAACAAATATTGTGTTAGGAATTTCTTACTCCTCAGATACTTGAATCTAGGGTTCTCCTCTTATGCGGTAACCAGGCATATACTTTCCTCTGTGTCTCCCCTCATACCCAAATTCTAGGCTCCATGTGCCATTTTGTTCCAGTTAATGACTCTCAACATAAATGGATCTTAATGTCACTTTGGAAAGTCAGTACTCACTCCAGAGGTTACTTGTTTGCTATTGTGTGTGTGAGACACACGGTGCTTAAGGTTGTGTAATTTTTTTAGGGATCCAGTCTTTCAACCATCACTACTTTCCTAAATTGCAGCTAATGATATTAACCATGTCTTCGAAGAAGCTTTGGAGGCTAATAGAGAAAAGCGGATTATGTAGGCTTTTGTAATCCAATGTCCTGAAGACTTAGTTAGATGAAAAAAATTGACATACAAAAACATACAAATAGATCAACTAAGAAAATAGTTAAGCAATAAATGGGCTTCTGTATATCAAAGTGAAGTTTATGAAGGAACCTGATGGACATAATTTTGCAGAGCAGTACAATTAAGAATGTCATGAAAGCCTCAAATCCATATATGCAGTTTCCTTCAAGGAAGAAATGAAACGAACAAAACTGAATTTGAACTTTGTCCTAACTTAGCTTATGCATTGTACAATGTTGCTGTTTCTTAGGTTATATACCTGTTGTTGAAGGAAGACCTGTGAGGATGCGACGTCTTCCATGCTGTGGCCTTGGCATGGGTTGGTTTCTGTAAGTTCTCTCTGAACATTAATTGTTTTACATTGCATCTCAAAAACTTGGATTGGACCCTGAGAAACTGCTGCTTCTACTGTTTGGAAAAGGTTCATTATTGGCTTCTTCTTTGCTGCCATTCCGTGGTATGTTGGAGCTTTTGTTCTGATCTGCGTCCGAGTACATGACTACAGGGAGAAACCAGGATATGTTGCTTGTACAATTGCTGTAAGTCCTTTCTACCAATGCGATCATCTGCTGTTTCCTAGTTACTGCCAGCTACATCTACATGCTTTCCAGTTTTCCTTGCATGGCTGGTGAACAGCTTAATATCATGTTTTTTCTTCTTCTTCTGATAGTTCAGACTGTAGCTGCAGCATCAGGTATCTAAAATAATGTATGTAAGCCACAAATACGATAGCAGAATCTTGTTGCTTCATTATAACTGTAGCGCATATGATATGACATTACCTTTAAATAGGGAATCCAAATCGAATACTAAATGCAGCTATGTAGTTTCTGGTTTTTCAATAGTGAAATGTCCTGAGAGAAAGAAGGATTTTGACATTGATTGTAGTTTGGCAGCTACTTAATGATGGGCTTTAAAAAAAATTTGAACCATGCAGGAGAACTGCATGTGATTAAATATAGAGGAAGAGAAAACAAGTACATCGACCCAAAATTCATATTGCTGCTCGACTAACAGTTATACAAACGTTGATGCACATATTTAGCTAGTCGCTACACAGAAACGATAAAGGAATAGTTGATCCTGCAAAATACATATATTTTCAAGAAAATCCAAAAATAAAATAAAATATCTCTACTCCTATGAAAGACTCAGTTAGTGATGATGGTGTGCCTGCCATCCATCATTTCTGACCATTAGATCTGCATCTAACGACTGCGATGTAAATTGCGGCATTTTTGCAACAATATCCCACTTCTCTGCTCCAATTTACAGAAAACCCCTTAGTATCTTGAAACCAACCACATTCCTCCCTTACCTCATCAAAACAGCCCAAGAAATATATTTTGAGTGAAACATAAGATATTTTTAGTGATATATGTATATCAAAACTAGACTGTTTTCTTTCAAATTTGTGAATATGTATTATTATACTTTAGATCCGTTCAACGCACGGGCACATCGAAGGAATTGTTGATCCTGTATAGTATAGTAGTCATGGGAGGAACTTGGACTTACTGTGATTGAACTTTTTGGTGCCACATGCAGGCTTCACTTGCTGCAATTGCCATGTTGCTTGGTGCCACAAAAGGAGCAGAGGTGTGGTGAGCTGGATTTTTTCATCAGCGGGTTGCTTATAATATATACATATGTTCATTCTCCCTCTACTCTGTTGGGTATTCTGATTTGTACATGTATGCGTAGGAAAGATATAATGGAAGGAGACTGGTTCACTATCATATGTGCTGTATGACCTATACTCGTAGAATGATAGTATTTGTCTTCCGGTAAAAAAAGTGTGCCTGTTGCTCTCCCGACTAGTATTGTGTTGATTTTGGTTGTTTCCATACCCTGCATTGGTGAGTTTTCAAGGACGGCCGTCGCTAGTTGAGTATACTGGGCATTCCATTCAATATTGTTCGCAAGCTCAGTAAATAAGGAAAGTGAAAAACGGAAAACCGCGTGCTGCTGACATGGACTAGCATCTGCGTAGCCCAAACGCCCAAATATGGAAACCTTGTGGGGCCTGGGATCCTGGTAGCAGACACGAACTCGGTCGCACGCGTCACCGTAATGATTACTCGCAACTCGAGTCTAATTCAGAATCCGAGCAGCAGGCGTGATCGCCCGTAGGTGGATACAGTATATATGTGCGACGAGCGACCGTCCGTCGATTCCAACCCGTCCGCTCACAAGCGATTCCATCACCCTCGACTCCACGCGCGCTCTCCCGGCGAGCAACTCCGTCACCCGCCATGGTTGCCTACGCCCGCCGCTCCAGGGCGCCGGGCCGCCCGCACTTCGCCCTCGACGCCCACCCCTGCGAGCAAGAGCTCCTCGCGGCGTACCTCGGCCCGCGAGTCACCGACGGCGACATGTCGTGCAAGTTCATCCACGAAGGCGACGTCTACGTGGCCCACCCTGAGGACCTCACGCAGCAGTACGCCGCGGCCGTCGCCAGCAACGGCGACGAGGCGTGGTACTTCTTCACCGCCGTGCGGGCCAAAGGCGGCGGCCGCAGGGGGCGCACGGTGGACTCCCAGGAGGGGTGCTGGCACTCCGAGGCCGGCTCCAAGCCCGTGGTCTCGGCGCACCACCACGGCGGAGGCCTCCTGGGCCATCGCCAGAACTTCTCGTTCGTCACCAAGGAGGACGGCGTACGGGTCCGCTCCGGGTGGCTCATGGTGGAGCTCGGCCTGCACGGCGACGGCCAGGACGAGGTCACCCTTTGCAAGGTCTACTTCAGCCCGCGCGCCGCCAAGAACAACAAGAAACCCTCTGCGTCGTCGTCCGCGCGCAAGAGGAAGGCCGACGCCGACAGCCCTGCCCCGGCGCGCCAATGCCGCCGCCGCCGCGAAATGAACCAGGACGATCATCGGGTGGAGAAACAAGACGTGAAGGCCGGCAAACAAGAGGGGCTTGTCGAGGAGAGCTCGGCGGACGAGCCCGAGGTTGTGGATCCGAATGACTTCTTTTGGTGGCTGCGGAACAAGGAGAAGCTGAGGCTGGCATTGGGCATCAGCGAGGAAGACTTCTACCGGCCCCCGTCTGCGGCTGCCTTGGAAAGAAGTTTCGGGCCGGACTGGCCGCCGGCTGCACCACCTTCCAGCCCCGTCGTTCCCAACGAGGACAAGCCCGTGGTCATGTGGTTGACGTACGAGGAACTGCACGGTCTGCCGGAGGTCAGAGAGTTCTTGTCGCCCACCAAGTTGCTGGAGGAGATGAGATCGTCTGTCAAGCAACACGAGTAGATCGATTGATGACTAGTAGCTGCTAGAAAGATGTTTTCGCTTACTCTTTGAGTTGAGGTGGATGTCCTTGTTATTGTCCTAATTAATTCGACGTATACTTGAGTGCCACTCAGATCCCTGTGTCTAAGCAGCCGTTTGGCGCAACACCTGTTTTTACCGAATGGCGATGAAAATCGTTATATCTTGCATTTTAAGTACATTTGGATGGTATATTTTTTTCTCCAAACAAATTTCCATCCCGCTTTATATGCAAAGCCACACGGCCAAACGATAAGAGGTGTTCAAAGAAGAGTGTTTTTCAACTCCGGGTGCCCCTACACCCTATACAAACAGTAAATTTATAAAAAAAAATTGGAATAAAAAATCTATAATTTCGTGGCATCAAATATGCTCAAACTTTGTAGGTGCTTGCAAGATTTCATGACAAATTTCACAAAAAAAAAAGATTTCATGACAAAAAACATTCTATGATATCTACACAAGAAAAAGATTTCAATATTTAAAGTTTTGAGCATTTACTTTTTGTTTTCCATGTGTAGAGCTCATATGATCATATTTCTCGACGAAAATTTGCAAGCACATAATCTTTTGAGCTAGTTTGATGTCACAAAATGTCATTTTTCTTATGAATTTGTTGTTTATGAGGGTGTAGGGACACCCGGGAGCTACCACACATTTCTCTTAAAAGAATCCTCATGCAAGCTGGTCAAAGAAAACTATAGTAGATAAGCTAAGCACCGTCAAAAACCACGACGGGTGCCCTACTGAACATCGATAACTTGTTGCCCAGAAGAAGCACAGGAGTGGCCGAACCACCACGATACCACCAAGGCCACTCACGGCATATGGACATGCACCACCTCGAAGAAAGCAATGGACTCCATCGCAACATCCCCACCAGACCATGGCCAGATAGAGTCCTCTGCCCTCTCATGTCGGACCGTGGAGCATCGACCTGGTCGGCAAGACTGGAGGATGCCATCACCTGTAAGAGAGAGGGGCAAACATAGGCACAAGACGCCAGAGCCGAGGTGGCAATGGGTGGAGCTCCAAGCCAGCCCAAACAACGTCGTTGCAACCAGATAAAACTTGCAATCATTGATGATGACGCCCCAAGAGGAACACGTGCCACCTCGAAGAAAGCAATGGACTTCACCGCAACATCCCCACCAGATTGTGTCCAGATATGGCCCTCTGCCCTCTCGTTTCAACTGTGGAGCGTCGACCTCGTCGGCAAGAGTGGAGGACGCGATCACATGTAAAAGGGAGGGGTAAACGTAGCCACAAGACGGCGGAGCCGAGGTGACATTGAGTGGCGCTCCAAACCAGCCCAAAGAATGTCGTCGCAGCCAGATAAAACTTGCACTTTGATGTCTACTACACAACTTATTCTTGTAGACTCGTGTTGGGCCTCCAAGCATAGAGTTTTGTAGGACAATATCAATTTTCCCTCAAGTGGATGACCTAAGGTTTATCAATCCGTGGGAGGCGTCGGATGAAGATGGTCTCTCTCAAACAACCCTGCAACCAAATACAAGAAATCTCCTGTGTCCCCAACACACCTAATACAATGGAAAATTGTATAGGTGCACTAGTTCGGCTAAGAGATGGTGATACACATGTAGTATGGATAGTAGATATAGGTTTTTGTAATATGAAAATATAAAAACAGCAAGGTAGCAAGTGATAAAATGGAGCACAAAAGGTATTGCAATGCTTGAAAACAAGGCCTAGGATTCATACTTTCACTAGTGCAATCTCTCAAAAGTGCTAACATAATTGAATCATATAACAATTCCTCAACGTGCGACAAAGAATCACTCCAAAGTTTCTATCGGAGAAGGTAGGACAAAAACATGTATCAACCCCTATGCATAGATTACCCCAATGTCACCACGGGAATCCGCAAGTTGAATACCAAAGCATACATCTAGTAACTCAATAGAATACCCCATTGTCACCACGGGTATCCACGTGCAAGACATACATCAAGTGATCTCAAATCCAATATTCAATCCAACATAACAAAACCTCCAAGAGCAAGACTCAATTCATCACAACAAGATAGAGAGAGAGGGAAAAACACCATACGATCCAACTATGTTAACAAAGATCGCGATACATCAAGATCATGCCAAATCAAGAACAAGAGAGAGAGAGAGAGAGAGGAGAGAGAGAGAGGAGAGAGAGAGAGAGAGAGAGAGAGAGAGAGAGAGAGAGAGATCAGAAACATAGCTACTGGTACATACCCTCAGCCTCGTGGGTGAACTACTCGCTCCTTGTCATGAAGACCGCCAGGATGATGAAGATGGCCTCCGGTGATGATTTCCCCCACCGACAAGGTGACGGAAAATGGCTCCAGATGGGATCTCTTTGGTATAGAGGTGATACGTCTCCAACGTATCTATAATTTCTGATTGTTCCATGCTATTATATTGTCTGTTTTGGATGTTTTATATGCATTAATATGCTATTTTATATTATTTTTGGGACTAACCTATTAACCTAGAGCCTAGTGCCAGTTCCTATTTTTTTTCTTGTTTTTGAGTTTCGTAGAAAAGGAATACCAAACGAAGTCCAAACGGAATGAAACCTTCGCGATGATTTTTCTTGGACTAGAAGACAACCAAGAGACTTGGAGATGAAGTCGAAGGATCCACGAGGCGGACACAAGGACGGTGGGCACGCCCAGGGGGGTAGGGCATGCCCTCACCCTTGTGGGCCCTCTTTGACCTTCCTGACCTAATTCTTTCTCCCATATATTCCCATATATCCCCAAACCACCATAAGTATCCACGAAAACACTTTTCCACCGCCGCAACCTTCTGTACACGTGAGATCCCATCTGGGGACCTTTTCCGGCACCCTACAGGAAGGGGGTTCGATCACGGAGTGCTTCTACATCAACTCTATTGCCCTTCCGATGAAGCGTGAGTAGTTTACCACAAACCTACGAGTCCATAGCTAGTAGCTAGATGGCTTCTTCTTTCTCTCTTTGATTCTCAATACCATGTTCTCCTCGATGTTCTTGGAGATATATTCCATGTAACATTTTTTTGAGGTGTGTTTGCCGAGATCCGATGAATTGTGGATTTATGATCAGCTTATCTATGAATATTATTTGAATCTTCTCTGAATTTTTATATGCATGATTTGATATCTTTGTAATTCTCTTTGAACTATCAGTTTGGTTTGGCCAACTAGATTGGTTTTTCTTGCAATGGGAGAAGTGCTTAGCTTTGGGTTCAATCTTGCGATGTCCTTTCCCAGTGACAGTAGGGGCAGCAAGGCACATATTGTATTGTTGCCATCGAGGATAAAAAGATGGGGTTTTCATCATATTGCTTGAGTTAATTCCTCTACATCATGTCATCTTACTTAATGCGTTACTCTGTTCTTCATGAACTTAATACTCTAGATGCATGCAGGAGTCGGTCAATGTGTGGAGTAATAGTACTAGAGGCAGAATCGTTTCGGTCTACTTGACATGGACGTGACGCCTATATTCATGATCATTGCCTTAGATATCGTCATAACTTTGCGATTATATCAATTGCTCGGCAGTAATTTGTTCACCCACTGTACTATTTGCTATCTTGAGAGAAGCCTCTAGTGAAACCTATGGCCTCCGGGTCTATCTTCCATCATATTAATTTCCAATCTACTATTTTGCAATCTTTTACTTTCCGATCTATCAACCAAAAATACCAAAAATATTTTACTTTATCGTTTATCTATCTCTATCAGATCTCACTTTTGCAAGTAACTGTGAAGGGATTGACAACCCCTTTATCGCGTTGGGTGTAGGTTGTTTGATTGTTTGTGTGGGTATTCGGTGATTTGTGCGTTGTCTCCTACTGGATTGATACCTTGGTTCTCTAACTGAGGGAAATACTTATCTCTACTTTGTTGCATCATCCTTTCCTCTTCAAGGGAAAAACCAACGGAAGCTCAAGAAGTGGCAGGAAGAGTTTCTGGCGCCGTTGCCGGGGAGATATATGCCAAGTCAAGACATACCAAGTACCAATCATAAACTCTCATCTCTTGCATTACATTATTCGCCATTCACCTCTCATTTTCCTCTCCCCCACTTCTAAAACGATTTTCGAAAAGATTTGCCTTTTCTTCGCCCCTCTTCCGTTCGTCTTCTTCGCTTGCTTTTTGTGTGCTCGTGTGTTCGTTGCTTGCTTTGTCATGATGGCACAATAGAATACCAAATTGTGTGACTTTTCCAACACCAATAATAATGATTTTATTAGTACCTCGATTGCTCCTGCCACTAGTGCAGAATCTTATGAAATTAATGCCGCTTTGCTGAATCTTGTTATGAAAGATCAATTTTCCAGCCTTCCTAGTGAAGATGTCGCATCCCATCTTAATAGTTTCTTTGAGTTATGTGATATGCAAAAGAAAAATGACGTGGATAATGACATTGTTAAATTGAAGCTATTTCCGTTCTCACTTTGAGATTGTGCTAAAACTTGGTTTTATTTTTTGCCTAAAAATAGTATTGATTCATGGAATAAGTGTAAAGATGCTTTTATTTCCAAGTAGTTTCCTCCCGCTAAGATCATCTCCCTTAGGAACAACATTATGAACTTTAAGCAACTTGATCATGAACATGTTGCACAATCTTGGGAGAGGATGAAATTGATGATACGAAATTGCCCTACTCATGGTTTGAATTTGTGGATGATTATACAAAAAATTTATGCCGGATTGAATTTTGCTTCTAGAAATCTTTTAGATTCGGCCGCGGGAGGTACTTTTATGGAAATTACTTTAGGAGAAGCTACTAAACTCCTAGATAATATTATGGTTAATTATTCTCAATGGCACACCGAAAGATCTTCCACTAGTAAAAAAGTGCATGCGATTGAAGAGATTAATGTTTTGAGTGGAAAGATGGATGAACTTATGAAATTATTTTCTTGCAAGAGTGCTTCTATTGATCCTAATAATATTCCTTTGTCTACTTTGATTGAGAATATTAATGAATCTATGGATGTGAATTTTGTTGGTAGGAACAATTTTGGTAATAACGCGTATAGAAGTAATTTTAATCCTAGGTCGTTTCCTAGTAATCCCTCTAATAATTATGGTAATTCCTACAACAATTCTTATGGAAATTTTAATAAGAAGCCCTCTGATTTTGAGATTAGTGTTAATGAATTTATGAGTTCGCAAAAGAATTTCAATACTTTGATTGAAGAAAATTTTCTCAAGATTAATGATTTGGCTAGGAACGTGGATAGAATTTCTCCTGATGTTGATTCTTTGAAACTTAGATCTATTCCACCCAAGCATGATATTAATGAGTCTCCCAAATCCATGAGAATTTCCATTGATGAGTGCAAAGAAAGAACCGCTAAGATGCGTGCTAAAGGAGATTGGTTTGTAAAAGCGCGTTCTTCTAGTTTCCGTCAAAATAATGATGAAGATCTTAAAGTGATTGATGTGACTCCTATTGAATCTTTGTTTTATAATATAAATCTTAATATGGGACTGGAGATGAGTCAACTTTAGTTAAAAGGCGTCCCAATGATTCAGAGTTTTCAGATGCAAAAATTGATAAAAGTGGGATTGGAGAGGTCAAAACTTTAAGTAGCAATGAACCCACTCTTTTGGATTTCAAGGAATTTAATTATGATAATTGTTCTTTAATAGATTGTATTTCCTTGTTGCAATCCATGTTGAATTCTCCTCATGCTTATAATCAAAACAAAGCTTTTACCAAACATATCGTTGATGCTATGATGCAATCTTTTGAAGAAAAGCTTGAATTGGAAGTTTTTATCCCTAGAAAGCTTTATGATGAGTGGGAACCTTTATTAAGATTAAGATTAAAGATTATGAATGTCATGCTTTGTGCGATTTGGGTGCTAGCGTTTCCACAATTCCAAAAACTTTATGTGATGTATTAGGTTTCCGTGAATTTGATGATTGTTCTTTAAATTTGCATCTTGCGGATTTCACTATTAAGAAACCTATGGGAAGGATTAATGATGTTCTTATTATTTAAAATAGGAATTATGTGCCATAGATTTAATTGTTCTTGATATAGATTGCAATCCTACATGTCCTATTATTCTTGGTAGACTTTTCCTTAGAACGATTGGTGCAATTATTGATATGAAAGAAGGAAACATTAGATTTCAATTTCCGTTAAGGAAGGGCATGGAACACTTTCCTAGAAAGAAAATGAAATTGCCATATGAATCTATTATGAGAGCCACTTATGGATTGCATATCAAAGATGACAATACCTAGATCTATTCGTGATTTATGCCTAGCTAGGGGCGTTAAACAATAGCGCTTGCTGGGAGGCAACCCAATTTTATTTTTGTTCTTGATTTTTGTTACTGTTTTGCAATACATAATTCATCTACCTCTAGTTAGCTATGGTTTTGTGTTTTAGTTAGTGCTTGTGCCAAGTAAGACCTTTGGGATAGCTTACGGTGATAGTTGTTTTAATCTTGCTGAGAAACAGAAACTTTTGCGCCAAGAAAAACAATTTTAATAATTCACAGAAGGGTGCTTTTAATCTGATTCTTTTTGCACAAGATTTTTACACAAATTTCCCAGGTTGTCCTAATTTTTCATAATTTGTGGAGTTACATAATTATTCGAAGTTTCCAGATTTCTACAGACTGTTCTGTTTTTGACAGATTCTGTTTCCCATGTGTTGTTTGCTTATTTTGATGAATCAATGGGTAGTATCGGGGGGTATGAACCATGGAAAAGTTGGAACACAGTAGATATTACACCAATGTAAATAAATTATGAGTTCACAACAATACCAAAAGTGGTGATTTATTTCTTATACTAATGGAGCTTATGAGATTTTCTGTTGAGTTTTGTGTTGTGAAGTTTCCAAGTTTTGGGTAAGGATTTGATGGACTATGGAATAAGGAGTGGCAAGAGCCTAAGATTGGGGATGCCCAAGGCACCCCAAGGTAATATTTAAGGACAACCAAGAGCCTAAGCTTGGGGATGCCCTCGAAGGCATCCCCTCTTTCGTCTTCGTCTATCGGTAACTTCACTTGAGGCTATATTTTTATTCACCACATGATATGTGTTTTGCTTGGATTGAGTCTTTGCTTTTTAGTTTGCCACAATCATCCTTGCTGTATACACCTTTTGATAGGGACGCACATGAATCGTGATTTATTAGAATACTCTATGTGCTTCACTTATATCTTTTGAGCTAGGCAATTTTGCTCTAGTGCTTCACTTATATCTTTTTAGAGCACGAGGTGGTTTTATTTTATAGAAATTTATGAACTCTCATGCTTCACTTATATTATTTTGAGAGTATTTAAACAACATGGTAATTTGGTTTGGTTATAAATTCAGTCCTAATATAATAGGCATCCAAGAGGGATATAGTAAAAATTTCATATAAGTGCATTGAATACTATGACAAGTTTGATTCCTTATGATTGTTTTGAGATATGAAGATGGTGATATTAGAGTCATTCTAGTGAGTAATTGTGAATTTGAGAAATACTTGTGTTGATGTTTGTGATTCCCGTAGCATGCACATATGGTGAACCGTTATGTGATGAAGTAAGAGCATGATTTATTTTTTGATTGTCTTCCTTATGAGTGGCGGTCGGGGATGAGCGATGGTCTTTTCCTACCAATCTACCCCCTAGGAGCATGCGCGTAGTACTTCGTTTTGATAAATAATAGATTTTTGCAATAAGTATGTGAGTTCTTTATGACTAATGTTGAGTCCATGGATTATACGCACTCTGACCCTTCCACCATTGCTAACCTCTCTAGTACCGCGCAACTTTCGCCGGTACCTTACACCCACCATATACCTTCCTCAAAACATCCCATAGCCATTCCGAGACATATTGCCATGCAACTTTCCACCGTTCTGTTTATTATGACACGCAACATCATTGTCATATTGCTTTGCATGATCATGTAGTTGACATCGTATTAGTGTCAAATCCACCTTCCATAATTCTTTCGTACATGTCACTCTTGATTCATTGCACATCCCGGTACACCGCTGAAGGCATTCATATAGAGTCATTTTGTTCCAAGTATCGAGTTGTAATTCTTGAGTTGTAAGTAAATAAAAGTGTGATGATCTTCATTATTAGAGCATTGTCCCATGTGAGGAAAGGATGATGGAGATTATGATTCCCCCACAAGTCGGGATGAGACTCCGGATGAAAAAAAGAAAAGAGACAATAAAATGATGAGAAAGGCCTAAAAAAATGAGAGAAAACGAGAGAAGGGGCAATGTTACTATCCTTTTTCCACATTTGTGCTTCAAAGTAGCACCATGATCTTCATGATAGAGAGTCTCATATGATGTCACTTTCATATGCTAGTGGGAATTTTTTATTATAGAACTTGGCTTGTATATTCCAATGATGGGCTTCCTCAAATTGCCCTAGGTCTTCGTGAGCAAGCGAATTGGATGCACACCCACTTAGTTTTCTTTTGAGCTTTCATAAACTTATAGCTCTAGTGCATCCGTTGCATGGCAATCCCTACTCACTCACATTGATATCTATCGATGGGCATCTCCATAGACCGTTGATACGCCTAGTTGATGTGAGACTATATCCTTCTTTTTGTCTTCTCCACAACTACCATATTCTATTCCACCTATAGTGCTATGTCCATGGCTCACGCTCATGTATTGCGTGAAAGTTGAAAAGGTTTGAGAACATCAAAAGTATGAAACAATTGCTTGGCTTGTCATCGGGGTTGTGCACGATTTGCATTTTTTGTGTGATGAAGATGGAGCATAGCCAGACTATATATTTTTGTAGGGATAAGCTTTCTTTGGCCATGTTATGTTGAGAAGACATAATTGCCTTGATAGTATGCTTGAAGTATTATTGTTTTTATGTCAATATTAAACTTTTGTTTTGAATCTTACGGATGCGAACATTGCCACAATAAAGAAAATTACATGGATAAATATGTTAGGTAGCATTCCCCATCAAAAATTCTGTTTTTATCATTTATCTACTCGAGGACGAGCAGGAATTAAGCTTGGGGATGCTTGACACGTCTCCAACGTATCAATAGTTTTGATTGTTCCATGCTATTATATTATCTATTTCGGATGTTTTATATGCATTAATATGCTATTCTATATTATTTTTGGGACTAACCTATTAACCTAGAGCCCAGTGCCAGTCCCTGTTTTTTCCTTGTTTTTGAGTTTCGAAGAAAAGGAATACTATAACATCCCAATTTTCAATTTGGATGTTATACATAGATCATCATATGCATGTCATATTTATTTTTGCATTTTGGTTGAGATCCTAGAAATCTTAAGCAACTCAAGGACCCACGGAGAGAGTTGGAGGTTTCACTAAATTCATATTTGAATTTATTTCAAATTTGAAGAAAAGGATCAATTTGGTTTTATTATTTTTCTCTCCAGTTATTTCCAATATTAAAAATAAACGAGAGAAGATAATATGACTTCTTCAAATTCAGAGAAATATTGGAGAAAGAATTTTAAAATCAAATTATGGTTTTTCCAGTATTTTAATTTGCTATTTCATTTGAATTAGAAAAATATGCATTTTTCAAAATTGCATTTTTATGCCAGAAAATGTTCACTTTGTTCTAAATATTCTATTTAGAAGGTGAAAATTGTTTTTGGCATTTTTAGAATTTATTTTATAATTTATTAGGACTTTCCTTTTCGGGCGAAATATTTTAAAAAAAATGTTCCCGGACCGAACTGGGCCGTTGGCCCAGCCGGCCCGCAGCGCCGCAGCCTTCCCGCCTCGCCGCGTTGTTGCCTTGCCGGACTCCCGAGGGAGTCTGAGCTCCTCACGCCGCCGCCGCTTGGCCCCTTGGCCAAGTCGGAGCCCCCCAATAAACACCGCCCCCCCCGAAGCCCTCATCCCGCCACCGCAGCGCCGCCGCCACCACAGCGCCGCTGCCTTCCGCCGTCGCGCCACCGCCCGTGCCCCCCCCCCCCCGCGTAGCGCCGCCGCCCCGAATCATTGCCGAACGCCGCCACCCCCGCCGGATCTCACCGGAAATCGCCGCCGTTGACCAGTCGGTTTTTCTCGGTTAAACCCCGGTTTTTTTAGTTTAGTTTTTCCGGTTTATTTTTTAAAATCGGTTTTCGTTGGTTTATCTATTTAGCGGACGTTCGTCCGTTCGTTCGTTTTAACGAATGTTGTTCGCCGGTTAGGTTCAGACAGTGAACGTTCGTTCGTTAGTCTTTTTCTTTTTATTTTATTCTCACTAGGGACCTATCTGCGATTATTTTTATCGTGATTCAGCCCCTGATTTTCAAACTAGTATAACTTTTTACTCGTTTATCCAAATTAGATGAAACCAACGCCAAAATCTTCGTCTCAAAGCCCTCTTTCCAGATAATCAACTTGAACATGATTTTGGTACTGTAAAACTTGACTTTAGTCCAGATTAGTAAACGGTCTTGTTTCGTTCGTATTTTGAGTTTCATTTCTCTGTTTGAGTTGAATCTTTTTGCAAACCGTAGCTAATCACATGTACTTTCTGTTAAGATATAATTCACATGTTAATAATGCTGTTAGGTTTTGACTCTTGTTAGTTTAAGCTGTTGCTTGTTTCATGTTCGATTTGGATCTTTTCTCGAGTTTTCTCGTGTTTCATTTGAGTGATTGCTTATGAATGCTATTGTTTCTCTATGCTAGATTACCCAGAGTGCGAAGCTTGTTACTATGAATCTCTAGAGTTTGCAGATCGTAAGCAAGGCAAGTTACACTTTGATCATACTCTTTTATACCCAGTTTTTACTATGCATTAGTTCTGCCCCACAAATATTTGCATTGGTAGGATTGGGAACATGTGGTTTTGGTTGTAGTGCTTGAGTTGGAACCTAATATCTTTTGATCACCCCAGGAATATACGTTATGCTTATTATTGCTTAGCCATGCTCGTAGACGGGGATTGGATCGTGATTCACACACGGAAGTTTGAGAGTTACTTTAATTGGATAACATTAAGGTGGCAACTTTAATACAAATCTGGGTGGATTGGTTGAGGCACCTAGAGTACCGAGTGTTGTCTGTTTTGGAAATCCCGGAGTACCCGTGTGATTATCCTATGGAATGCTAGCCATGCTCAAAGGAATCATAAGATTATTCATGCTAGAAACTTCTGTGTGCAGCCACAAGCCATTATGGGCTCTGGCATAGTTGAGTAAGTTGCGTGAGCTCTTGAAGAGGTAGACTAGCAGATGTAGAGGGCTGTAGGTGGTACTGTCTACCTGGAGTAGAGAGTTAATGCTTCAGAAAGGCTATGTCTCGATCATCCGATCATGGATGCGGTTGAGTCTTGTGGGGAAAAGTGTGCAAACCTCTGCAGAGTGTATAAACTAATCATGGTTAGCCGTGTCCCCGGTTATGGACATCTTGAGTATCTGGTACTTGAATCTATTGATGTGATCTCATCACGTTACTCTAATTAATTTTGATGTTGGGTTAATGATGATATTTTAATTGGGATTTGAGTTGGAGGAACCTTCTCAAATAATGGGCAACATGGGAGTAGTTAAATAAATTTATTCCTTTGTTGTAGGGAAAAACTAGCTTTATGCAAAACCATGAAACTTACAGCCTCCACCAGCCAAATATTGCATGTAGATATAGTTCTTGCATTATCATTGTTTTACAGTGTAACTATGCTAGCATATTCCATGTGCTGACCCGTTTCGGGCTGCAAGGTCTTATGTTGCAGACTACTCAGACAACGAATAAGGTGTGATAGGTCGTTGTTTTGCACTGAGCTATGCCGTTGGAGTTGATGGACTCATTACCTTCGAAGCCTTCCGCTGTTATCTAGTTTAGATGGCCTTCAACCATGATTTATTTATGTAATAATACTCTTTACGAGGACTCAATGTAATAAGTGTGTGATTGAAACTCTGTTATAATTCCTCGAGTACTGTGCATGTCAGCATTACCGATCCAGGGATGACACTGATGCACAGAGACTTGACCGTTTGAGGTCTGGTCGCTACAAGATGGTATCAGAGCACACGCTGACTATAGGACGCGACCACTAGAATGAGCCACATGATTTCTCTTCGCTACTCATTTCTAATTCTCCTCTCTTTCTACTCTATAGATGGCGGATCCCAGGAACAAGTTCACTCAGCCGGATGATGACACCCCTTTCGGAAAGCACTTGAAGGAAGTCACTAAGTATTTGAACATCGGATTACCAAGCTTCACGGGGACTTTCTCTACATCTGTATCGGAAGAGGAGCGCTGGAAGGTCAAAGTCTGGATACTTGGGAGGACCTTTGCGCCAACAACGGGGCCTATTGATTTCTACCTGGATGCACCAAGCTAGAGTATTGGAAAGAGCATGGCCACGCATATCACCTTTGGACGCATATGTGTGGTGTACCACAAGGAGCTGGAGAATACCGTCTACCAGATATGTGGCCGCTGAGATGACAAATGGGAGATGATTCGTACAGGAGGGATGGATCAATTGCAGCTTACATTCAAGAGATGGGAGATCATATTCGTCGACAAGAGAATCAACAAATTTTCCACATGAAGAGGATCAAGAAACTGGTGAGGAGGAACAACGAGCTAGAAGAGGAGATCAAGTCTACGCGCGATGGATACGAGGAGGAGATTGCTATATTGGTAGAAAAGAATGATGACCTAACAAGGAAGCTAGGAGTATTCATGGGAGAGCCCGCGCCAAAGAAGGACAACCAACCAGGAGACTACATCATCCTCGATGACACCGACTCCGACCCTGATAGCGATGATGACTACGTTGATGAAGCTGGAGCAGATATTATGGAGTCTTCTTCTGATGAAAATTTCTAGACGACCACCATTGTAATTAGTAGTATTTTCCCTCCAAGTAGTTGCAATGATCGAGTTAGTAGTTATAGGTTAGACTGTTTTGTGTAATCTTGTGTGCTATTGATTGAAGTGAAATTGATTGTGTTTGTCTCATGAGCATTATGGGTAGTGAATCTCTCCTAGACCCCTTTTCTATTCTGTTTTCTCACCCCTTCTAAACCCATCAGATGCCTGATACGTCTCCAACGTATCTATAATTTTTGATTCTTCCATGCTATTATATTATCTGTTTTGGATGTTTAATGGGCTTTATTATACTCTTTTATATTATTTTTGGGACTAACCTATTAACCGGAGGCCCAGTCCAAATTGCTGCTTTTTTTGCCTATTTCAGTGTTTCACAGAAAAGGAATATCAAACGGAGTCCAAACGGAATGAAACCTTTGGGAGAGGCATTTTTGGAACAAACGCAATCCAGGAGACTTGGCGTGGACGTCAAGGAAGCAACGAGGCGGCCACGAGGCAGGGAGGCGCGCCCAGGGGGTACGCGCGCCCCCACCCTCGTGGCTCCCCTGACCGACTTCTTTCGCCTATATATACTCATATACCCTGAAAACATCCGAGAGCACCACAAAACCCTATTTCCACCGCCGCAACCTTCTGTACCGTGAGATCCCATCTTGGGGCCTTTTCTGGCGCTCCATCGGAGGGGGAATCGATCATGGAGGGCTTCTACATCAACACCATAGCCTCTCTGATGAAGTGTGAGTAGTTTACCTCAGACCTTCGGGTCCATAGTTATTAGCTAGATGGCTTCTTCTCTCTCTCTCTTTGGATCTCAATACAAAGTACTCCTCGATCTTCTTGGAGATCTATTCGATGTAATACTTTTTGTGGTGTGTTTGTCGAGATCCGATGAATTGTGGGTTTATGATCAAGATTATCTATGAACAATATTTGAATCTCCTCTGAATTCTTTTATGTATGATTTGTTATCTTGCAAGTCTCTTCGAATTATCAGTTTGGTTTGGCCTACTAGATTGATCTTTCTTGCAATGGGAGAAGTGCTTAGCTTTGGGTTCAATCTTGTGGTGTCCTTTCCCAGTGACAATAGGGGAGGCAAGGCACGTATTGTATTGTTGCCATCGAGGATAAAAAGATGGGGTTTATATCATATTGCTTGAGTTTATCCCTCTACATCATGTCATCTTGACTAATGCGTTACTCTATTCTTATGAACTTAATACTCTAGATGCATGCTGGATAGCGGTCGATGTGTGGAGTAATAGTAGTAGATGCAGAATCATTTCGATCTACTTGTCGCGGACGTGATGCCTATATACATGATCATGGCTAGATATTCTCATAACTATGCACTTCTCTATCAATTGCTCGACAGTAATTTGTTCACCCACCGTAATACTTATGCTATCTTGAGAGAAGCCACTAGTGAAACCTATGTCCCCGGGGTCTATTTTCCATCATATTAGTTTCTGATCTATTTTATTTTGCAATCTTTACTTTTCAATCTATATTATAAAAATACCAAAAATATTTATCTTATTATCTCTATCAGATCTCACATTTGCAAGTGGCTGTGAAGGGATTGACAACCCCTTTATCGCGTTGGTTGCAAGGTTCTTATTTGTTTGTGCAGGTACGAGGGATTTGAGTGTAGCCTCCTACTAGATTGATACCTTGGTTCTCAAAAACTGAGGGAAATACTTACGCTACTTTGCTGCATCACCCTTTCCTCTTCAAGGGAAAACCAACGCATGCTCAAGAGGTAGCAAGAAGGATTTCTGGCGCCGTTGCCGGGGAGTCTACGCACAAGTCAAGACATACCAAGTACCCATCACAAACTCTTATCCCTCGCATTACATTATTTGCCATTTGCCTCTCGTTTTCCTCTCCCCCACTTCACCCTTGCCATTTTATTCGCCCTCTCTTTCCCATTCGCCTCTTTTTTGCTTGCTTCTTGTGTCGTCATTCGTCGTCATGGCTAGTCCTTCTATCATTATTAGTACTCCCGATCATGAAGTTCTTAATTTTGAATAAAGGGAGGGAGAAAACCTAAAAGATGCTTGGCATAGAATTTGCAATGCTCAGAGTAGATCTACTAGGAAGCAATCTACTTCCATTCTTCTTCGCAATTTTTATGTAGGCATTACTCCTTGGAACAGATATATTGTTGATACCATTATCGGAGGGAATTTCTTGGGTAGCCATACTTTTGATTCTTATAATGCCATGATAGATTTGTTTGGTCCGCCACCTCTTTTGGTTAATGGAACTGTTTTAACTTTGGAACATGTGATGCAAAGGCTTGAAATTATTGAAAATAAAGTTGCCACTGTAGAGTTAATTGAAAATTTGGATAAAAAGATCCACAACCAAATTACCCAATATGGACCTGAGGTTGGAGTTACTCTTAAATTTTTTTAAAGAAAATGAACCTATAGTTAACGAAAGAATAGATCAAGATTCCACAAGAATCGGTAAACTTGAGAATATTATTACCAACTTAGGGTCCGCCTTTTCTTCCTTGAAAAATACTCCAAATCCTCCTACTACCAAAATTTCCAAATTAATGTATGTTCCTAAAAATAAGGGTGAATCTTCTAGTAAGGAAAATGCGGATCTCAAATCAATAAGTGTTCACCCCCAGCTTTTTCGCTATCATTAACGAACCTTTTGCTATAAACGAATTTCTTGATTTCTTGCCTAGGAGTTTAATCATTAATAAAAACAAGGAAACTCCTAAGGGTTATAAGTGTTCTATTGAAGAATTGAATACCAAAGATGTCAATGCTTAGATCTATTCTTGCTTTTATGCCTAGCTAGGGGCGTTAAACGATAGTGCTTGTTGGGAGGCAACCCAATTTTATTTTTGTTCTTTGCTTTTTGTTACTGTTTAGTAATAAATAATTCATCTAGCCTCTGGTTATATGTGGTTTTATGTTTCATTTAGTGTTTGTGCCAAGTGAAACCTATAGGATCTTCTTGGGTGATAAGTTAATTTGATCTTGCTGAAAAACAAAAACTTTTGCACGCACGATAATAATTTTAATAAATCACAAAAATGTTCTTTTCAGTTGATCCTTTTTGCAGAAGATTAATAAACAAATTATATAGGATTTCCTATTTTTTAGAAGTTTTGGGGTTCAAGAAGTATCCGAGAGTTACAGATTGCTACAGGCTGTTCTGTTTTTGACAGATTCTGTTTTTCGTGTGTTGTTTCCTTATTTTGATGAATCTATGGCTAGTATCGGGGGGTATGAACCATAGAGAAGTTGGAATACAGTAGGTTTAACACCAATATAAATAAAGAATGATTTCATTACAGTACCTTAAAGTGGTGGTTTGTTTTATTTCGCTAACGGAGCTCATGAGATTTTCTGTTGAGTTTTGTGTTGTGAAGTTTTCAAGTTTTTGGGTAAAAATTTGATGGATTATGCAATAATGAGTGGAAAGAGCCTAAGCTTGGGGATGCCCAAGGCACCCCAAGTTAAAATTCAAGGACAACCAAAAGCCTAAGCTTGGAGATGCCCCGGAAGGCATCCCCTCTTTCGTCTTCGTCCATCGGTAACTTTACTTGATGCTATATTTTTATTCACCACATGATATGTGTTTTGCTTGGAGCGTCTTGTATGATTTTAGTCTTTGCTTTTTAGTTTACCACAATCATCCTTGCTGTACACACCTTTTGGGAGAGACACACATGCATCGGAATTTTATTAGAATACTCTATGTGCTTCACTTATATCTTTTGAGCTAGACAATTTTGCTCTAGTGCTTCACTTATACCTTTTTAGAGCACGGTGGTGGTTTTATTTTGTAGAAATTATTGATATCTCATGCTTCACTTATATTATTTTGAGAGTCTTTTAGAACAGCATGGTAATTTTCTTTGGTTATAAAATTAGTCCTAATATGATGAGCATCCAAGTTGGGTAAAATAAAAACTTTCATATGGAGTGCATTAAACACTATGATAAATTTGATACTTGATAATTGTTTTGAGATATAAAGGTGGTAATGTTAGAGTCATGCTAGTGGGTAATTATGAAATTGAGAAATACTTGTGTTAAAGTTGGCAAGTCCGTAGCATGCACGTATGGCGAATGTTGTGTGACAAATTTGAAGCATGGGGTGTTATTTGATTGCCTCCCTTATGAGTGGAGGTCGGGATCGCGCGATGATTAACCCCTACCAACCCTTCCCCTAGGAGCATGCATAGTAGTACTTTGCTTCAAGGGCTAATAAACTTTTGCAATAAGTATATGAGTTCTTTATGACTAATGTGAGTCCATGGACCATATGCACTCTTACCCTTCCGCAATTTGCTAGCCTCTACGGTACCGTGCATTGCCCTTTCTCACCTTGAGAGTTGGTGCAAACTTCGCCAGTGCATCGAAACCCCGTGAAACGATACACTCTATCACACATAAACCTCCTTATATCTTCCTCAAAACAGCCACCATACCTACCTATTATGGCATTTCCATAGCCATTCCGAGATATATTGCCATGCAACTTTCCACCGTTCCATTTATTATGACATGCTCCATCATTGTCATATTGCTTTGCATGATCATGTAGTTGACATCGTATTTGTGGCAAAGCCACCTTTATATTTCTTTCATACATGTCGCTCTTGATTCATTGCATATCCCGGTACACCGCCGGAGGCATTCACATAGAGCCATATTTTGTCCTAAGTATTGAGTTGTAAGTAAATAGAAGTGTGATGATTTCCATTATTAGAGCATTGTCCCATGTGAGGAAAGGATGATGGAGACTATGATTCCCCCACAAGTCGGGATGAGACTCCAGACGAAATAAAAATAAAGAGACAAAAAAGAAAAAAAAAGAAAAAAAAGAGGCCAAAGAAGCCCAAATAAAAAAATGAGAGAAAAAGAGAGAAGGGACAATCTTACTATCCTTTTTCCACACTTGTGCTTCAAAATAGCACCATGATCTTCATGATAGAGAGTTTCTTATTTTGTCACTTTCATATAATAGTGGGAATTTTTCATTATAGAAGTTGTCTTGTATATTCCAATGACGGGCTTCCTCAAAATGCCCTAGGTCTTCGTGAGCAGGCAAGTTGGATGCACACCCACTTAGTTTCTTTTTTATGAGCTTTCATACATTTATAGCTCTCGTGCATCTGTTGCATGGCAATCCCTACTCCTCGTATTGACATCAATTGATGGGCATCTCCATAGCCCGTTGATTAGCCGCGTCAATGTGAGACTTTCTCCTTTTTGTTTTCTCACATAATCCCTATCATCAGACTCTACTCCACCCATAGTGCTATGTCCATGGCTTACGCTCATGTATTGCGTGAGGGTTGAAAAGGCTGAAGCGCGTTATAAAGTATGAACCAATTGCTTGGCTGAAACCGAGGTTGTTCATAATGGGAGCATTTTGTCTGACGAAAATGAAGCATGGCCAAACTATATGATTTTGTAGGGATAAGCTTTCTTTGGCTATGTTATTTTGATAAGACATAAACTGCTTGGTTAGCATGCTTGAAGTATTACTATTTTTATGTCAATATTAAACTTTTATCCTGAATCTTTTGGATCTGAACATTCATGCCACAATAAAGAGAATTACATTGAAAAATATGTTAGGTAGCATTCCACATCAAAAATTCTGTTTTTAACATTTACCTACTCGAGGATGAGCAGGAATTAAGCTTGGGGATGCTTGATACGTCTCCAACGTATCTATAATTTTTGATTGTTCCATGCTATTATATTATCTGTTTTGAATGTTTAATGGGCTTTATTATACACTTTTATATTATTTTTGGGACTAACCTATTAACTGGAGGCCCAGTCCAAATTGCTGTTTTTTTTGCCTATTTCAGTGTTTCGCAGAAAAGGAATATCAAATGGAGTCCAAATGGAATGAAACCTTCGAGAGAGTCGTTTTTGGAACAAACGCAATCCAGGAGACTTGGCGTGGACGTCAAGGAAGCAACGAGGCGGCCACGAGGCAGGGAGGCGCGCCCAGGGGGCTAGGCGCGCCCCCCACCCTCGTGGATCCCCTGACCGACTTCTTTCGCCTATATATACTCATATACCCTGAAAACATCCGAGAGCACCAAAAAACCCTATTTCCACCGCCGCAACCTTCTGTACCCATGAGATCCCATCTTGGGGCCTTTTTCGGCGCTCCGTCGGAGGGGGAATTGATCACGAAGGGCTTCTACATCAACACCATAGACCTCCGATGAAGTGTGAGTAGTTTACCTCAGACCTTCGGGTCCATAGTTATTAGCTAGATGGCTTCTTCTCTCTCTCTCTCTTTGGATCTCAATACAAAGTTCTCCTCGATCTTCTTGGAGATCTATTCGATGTAATACTTTTTGCGGTGTGTTTGTAGAGATCCGATGAATTGTGGGTTTATGATCAAGATTATCTATGAACAATATTTGAATCTCTCTGAATTCTTTTATGTATGATTTGTTATCTTTGCAAGTCTCTTCAAATTATCAGTTTGGTTTGGCCTACTAGATTGATCTTTCTTGCAATGGGAGAAGTGCTTAGCTTTGGGTTCAATCTTGCGGTGTCCTTTCCCAGTGAAAGCAGGGGTAGCAAGGCACGTATTGTATTGTTGCTATCGAGGATAAAAATATGGGGTTTATATCATATTGCTTGAGTTTATCCCTCTACATCATGTCATCTTGCCTAATGAGTTACTCTGTTCTTATGAACTTAATACTCTAGATGCATGTTGGATAGCGGTCGATGTGTGGAGTAATAGTAGTAGATGCAGAATCGTTTCGATCTACTTGTCGCGGATGTGATGCCTATATACATGATCATGCCTAGATATTCTCATAACTATGCACTTTTCTATCAATTGCTCGACAGTAATTTGTTCACCCACCGTAATACTTATGCTATCTTGAGAGAATCCACTAGTGAAACCTATGGCCCCCGGGTCTATTTTCCATCATATAAGTTTCTGATCTATTTTATTTTTCAATCTTTACTTTCCAATCTATATTATAAAAATACCAAAAATATTGATCTTAGTATCTCTATCAGATCTCACTTTTGCAAGTGGCCGTGAAGGGATTGACAACCCCTTTATCGTGTTGGTTGCAAGGTTCTTATTTGTTTGTGCGGGTATGAGGGATTTGAGTGTAGCCTCCTACTAGATTGATACCTTGGTTCTCAAAAACTAAGGGAAATACTTACGCTACTTTGCTGCATCACCCTTTCCTCTTCAAGGGAAAACCAACGCATGCTCAAGAGGTAGCAATGCCTCCGAGACATGACAATGGATTTGCCTTCCCACCGGAGCTCACTCAGTTGATCCAGTAGCAGAATACCTTGATGCAACTTTTAGTCCAGAATCAGAACCAAGGCAGCAACAACAACAACAACAACAACCCACCACCCCCCTGTTGATCACCTAGCCCGTTTCCTAAGGTTGAATCCGCCAGTGTTCTCTAGTAGCACCGAGCCGATTGTTGCAGATGATTGGCTCCGCAAGATTGGTAGAGAGCTAACCACTGCAGGATGCACAGATGCGAAGAGAGTGCGTTTTGCCGCACATCATCTTGATGGACCCACATCATCATGGTGGGAGAATTTCACAGCCACTTACCCCATTGACATTGTTAAATGTGATCAGTTTCAGCAGGCTTTCCGCACTGCCCATGTTTCAGCTGGAGCTATGAGCATGAAGAAGCGCGAGTTTCGCAACTTGCGCCAAGGAGGGCGTACAATGGGCCAGTATGTGGATGAGTTTAGTAAGTTAGCACGCTATGCCCCTGATGACGTAGCTACAGATGCTGCTAAGCAGGAGAAATTTCTAGCAGGACTGAATGATGAGCTGAGCATGCAGTTGATGGTGGCAACATTCAACAACTACCAGGAGTTGGTAGACAGGGCTCTTATGATTGAAGGCAAGCAGCAACAGATTGATAATCGCAAGAGGAAGTATGGACAGGGGAGGTACACTTCTGGAGCCCAGCAGAAGCCCCGCTATTCCCCGTACTCAGGAGGACATACCCACAACCATGGAGGCCATAACCATGGAGGACACACACACAACGGAGCAAGTTCGCACAACCATAGTGGCACCATGAATGGCAATGGGAATGGAGGAAGCAACATCCAAAACCGTTCCAACCCTTCAACACCAGCCAAGAGGGATCTGAGCCACATCACCCGTTTCAAGTGCCAGAAGACTGGACATTATGCCACTGAATGTCCTGAAGCAAAGAATGGAAATGGCAATGGAAGTTCTGCCAAAAAGCCCAACCCCTTCACCAAAGGTCAAGTGAACCACATCAGTGTGGAGGAGATTGAGGATCAACCCGACGCAGTTGTCGGTAAGTTTTTGATTAATGCATTTACTGCACTCGTTCTTTTTGATACTGGTGCATCGCATTCATACATATCAAGGGGATTTGTGGATAAGTATAACCTGCCAACCCAAGCCCTTAGGTCACCCATGTTAGTAAGCTCACCAGGAGCAGAGTATATGGCCAGCCTATGGTGTGACCGGTTACCCTTGAGGATTGGTAACTATGTGTTTCCCTCGGACCTAATAATTTTGGAGTCACAAGGATTGGATATAATATTAGGCATGGATTGGTTATCAAAGTATGGAGGGAACATTGATTGTGCTAGTAGGTCGATATTCCTTACCACCCCAGAAGGAAGAAGGATCAAGTATGTATCCCGGCATGTGCCGAAGAGGACTCAAGTGAATTCCTTATCAGGAGTTGTACAGGAGGAAGTACTATTGGTGAAGGATTACCCCGATGTATTTCTAGAAGAGTTGCCAGGCATGCCACCGGATCGAGACATTGAGTTTTTGATTGAGCTATTGCCAGGCACCGGGCCAATATCAAAGAGACCTTATCGGATTCCCGCAAAGGATTTGGAACAAATTAAGAAGCAGATTAAGGAGTTACTGGATAAAGGTTACATTCGACCAAGTTCATCACCTTGGGGAGCCCCAGTGCTTCTAGTGGAGAAGAAGGATGGATCATTAAGGATGGTTGTTGATTATCGTGCGTTGAATGAAGTGACGATCAAGAACAAATACCCTTTGACAATGATCAATGATTTGTTTGACCAGTTGCAAGGAGCTAAAGTATTTTCCAAGATCGATCTGCGATCAAGATACCGCTAGCTAAAGATCCGAGAGCAGGATATACCTAAGACAACTTTTACCACAAGGTACGGGCTATATGAGTATACCGTTATGTCATTTGGTCCGACTAACGCGCCTGCCTATTTCATGAACATGATGAACAAGGTGTTTATGGAGTTTTTAGATAAGTTCGTCGTGGTGTTCATTGATGATATATTGATATACTAAAAGAGCGAAGAGGAGCATAAGGAGCATTTGCGTTTGGTTCTTGAGAAGCTCAGAGAACATCAGTTGTATGCCAAGTTCAGCAAGTGTGAGTTTTGGTTAAAGGAAGTTGGATTTCTCAAACATGTTTTATTCGGAGAAGGAGCAGTAGACCCTACCAAGGTTGTTTCTATAACTAAATGGATGGCACCCACATCAGTTGGAGAAATCTAGAGTTTTCTTAGACTCGCAGGATATTATCGGAGGTTCACCGAGAATTTCTCCAGGATTGCAAAGCCCATGATAGAATTGTTGAAGAAGGACGCCATGTTTAAATGGACTGAGGAATGTGAAGCCAGTTTTCAGGAATTGAAGAAACGTTTGGTTACACCCTCAGTGCCGATTCTTCTAGATCAACGAAAGGATTATCAAGTGTATTGCGACGCTTCACGTCGAGGACTTGGAGCAGTGCTTATGCAGGAAGGAAGAGTTGTTTCATATGCCTCACGACAGCTTAAACTTCATGAGTTGAATTATGCTATGCATGATTTGGAGTTAGCAGCCGTAGTGCATGTGCTGAAGACATGGAGACATTTCCTCATCGGAAATCATTGTGAGGTATACACGGATCATAAGCGTCTGGATATATCTTCACGCAGAAGGAGTTGAACCTCAGGTAGAGGATATGGTTGGAGCTCATTAAGGATTATGATATGAAACCGCACTATCATCCCAGAAAGGCCAATGTAGTAGCAGATGTGTTGAGCTGCAAGAGTTATGTTACACTCATGACCGGAGGATTACCCAAGGAGTTAGCAGAGGATCTTCACGAACTATGTTTGGAAATACTCCTGAGAGGTTATGTAGCAGCATTGGAAATTCAGTCCACTTTGATGGGTAAGATCCAAGAGGCCTAGAAGACTGACAAGGAGATTGCGGAGATAAAGGAAAGGATGAGCAAAGGAAAGACTAAAGGATTTCGTGAGGATGAGCACGACACCTTATGGTTTGAGGATCGCGTATATGTGCCTAATGACCCCGAGATCAGGAAGTTGATTCTACAGGAGGCCCATGATTCGCCGTATTCAATTCACCCAGGAAACACTAAGATGTATCTGGATTTGAAGGAAAGTTTCTGGTGGACAGGAATGAAGAAGGATATTGCCGAGTATGTAGCAGTATGTGATGTATGTCAGAGAGTTAAGGCAAAGCATCAGAAGCCAGCTTGATTGCTACAGCCATTGCCGATACCCGAATGGAAGTGGGATAAGCTTGGCATGGATTTTATCACTGGATTGCCCAGGACTCGTTCAGGCTATGACTCTATCTGCGTTGTAGTCGACCATTTGACGAAAGTAGCTCATTTCATCCCGGTGAAGACTACCTATACAAGTGCTAAGTTGGCGAAGATATACATGACCTGGATCATATGTCTGCATGGAGTTCCAAGGACCATTGTATCAGATAGAGGAACTCGGTTCACTTCAAAGTTTTGGAATCAGTTGCATGAGACTTTGGGTACTAGCCTAGAGTTCAGTACAACCTTTCATCCATAGACAGATGGACAGACGAGAGAGTCAATCAGATTCTGGAGGACATGTTGAGAGCTTGTGCGCTAGATTATGGATCTAGTTGGGACGACAATTTGCCATATGCAGAATTCTCTTATAACAACAGTTATCAAGCCAGTTTGAAGATGGCCCCTTTTGAAGCTTTGTAGGGAAGGAGGTGCATGACACCGTTATTGTGGGATGAAGTTGGAGATCGACAATTGTTAGGACTAGATCTAATCAAAGACTCTGAAGAGAAGGTTAAGTTGATTCGCGATAGACTCAAGGTAGCCCAGTCCAGGCAGAAGAGTTTGCGGATTCTAAATGCAAGGAGACAATTTACAAAGTCGGAGACAGAGTTTATCTTCGTGTGTCCCCGCTTCGAGGAGTTAAGCGTTTTGGAGCTAAGGGAAAGCTAGCACCACGTTTTGTGGGACCATACCGAGTTTTGGAACGTATGGGAGAAGTTGCATACAAGCTAGAATTGCCAGAAGGATTGTCAGGAGTTCACGATGTGTTTCACGTTTCCCAGTTGAAGAAGTGCTACACGGAGATGGCCGATATTCCTCCGAGAGATACAGTGCCAGTGGAATCGATTCAGTTAGACAGTGATTTGACTTATGAGGAGAAACCAGTCAAGATTCTTGAGTTTTCTAGTCGAGTTACTCGTAGCAAGGTTATCAAGTTTTGCAAAGTTCAGTGGAGCCACCATACCCGAGGAGGAAGCCACCTGGGAGCGAGAGGAAGACCTTCATAGAGACCACCAAAATCTTTTTGGTGACCAACCCGAATCTCAAGGGCGAGATTCATCTTAAGGGGGTTAGGTTTGTAACATCCCAATTTTCAATTTGGATGTTATAATAGATCATCATATGCATGTCATATTTATTTTTGCATTTTGCTTGAGATCCTAAAAATCTTAAGCAACTCAAGGACCCACGGAGAGAGTTGGAGGTTTCACTAAATTCATATTTCAATTTATTTCAAATTTGAAGAAAAGGATCAATTTGGTTTTATTATTTTTCTCTCCAATTATTTCCAATATTAAAGATAAATGAGAGAAGATAATATGACTTCTTCAAATTCAGAGAAATATTGGAGAAAGAATTTTAAAATCAAATTATGGTTTTTCTAGTATTTTAATTTGCTATTTCATTTGAATTAGAAAAATATGCATTTTTCAAAATTACATTTTTAGGCAAGAAAAATGTTCACTTTGTTCTAAATATTCTATTTAGACGGTGAAAATAGTTTTTGGCATTTTTAGAATTTATTTTATAATTTATTAGGATTTTTTTCAGGTGAAATATTTTTTTAAAATGTTCCTGGACCGAACTGGGCCGTTGGCCCACCGGCCCACAGCGTCGCCGCCTTCCCGCCTCGCCGCGCCGTTGCCTCGCCAAACTCCCGAGGGAGTCCGAGCTCCTCACGCCACCGCCGCCTAGCCCCTTGTCCAAGTCGGAGCCCCCCTTTATAAATGCCCCCCCCGGAGCCCTCGTCCCGCCACTTCAGCGCCGCCGCCGCCTGCGCCCCCCGCAGCGCCACCGCCCCACACTGTCGCCGCCGTCGCTAAACGCCGCCGCCCGCGCCGGATCTCACCGGAAACCGCCGCCGTTGACCGGTCGGTTTTTCTTGGTTAAACCCTAGTTTTTTAGTTTAGTTTTTCCGGTTTATTTTTTTAGATCGGATTTCGTCGATTTATTTATTTAGCGGATATTCGTCCGTTCGTTCATTTTAACGAATGTTGTTCGCCGGTTAGGTTCAGACAGCGAACGTTCGTTCGTTAGTCTTTTTCTTTTTATTTTATTTTTGCCAGGGACCTATCTGCAATTATTTTTATCACGATTCAGCCCCTATTTTCAAACTAGTATAACTTTTTACTCATTTATCCAAATTAGATGAAACCAACGCCAAAATCTTCGTCTCGAAACCCTATTTCCAGTTAATCAACTTGAACATGATTTTGGTACTATAAACTTGACTTTAGTCTAGATTAGTAAACGATCTTGTTTCGTTCGTATTTTGAGTTTTGTTGCTCCGTTTGAGTTGAATATTTTTGCAGACCGTAGCTAATCACATGTACTTTCTATTAAGATCTAATTCACATGTTAATAATGTTGTTAGGTTTTGACTCTTGTTAGTTTAAGACATTGCTTGTTTCGTGTTCGATTTGGATATTTTCTCGAGTTTTCTCGTGTTTCGTTTGAGTGATTGCTTATGAATGCTATTGTTTGTCTATGCTAGATTACCCGGAGTGCGAAGCTTGTTACTAAAAATCTCTAGAGTTTGCATATCGTCAGCAAGGCAAGTTACACTTTGATCATACTCTTTTATACCCAGTTTTTACTATGCATTAGTTCTGCCCCACAAATATTTGCATTGGTAGGATTGGGAACATGTGGTTTTGGTTGTAGTGCTTGAGGTAGGAACCTGATACATTTTGATCACCCCAGGAATATACATTATGCTTATTATTGCTTATCCATGCTCGTAGACGGGGATTGGATTGTGATTCACACACGGAAGTTTGAGAGTTACTTTAATTGGATAACATTAAGGTGGCAACTTTAATACAAATCTGGGTGGATTGGTTGAGGCACCTGGAGTACCCAGTGTTTTCTGTTTTGGAAATCCCGAAGTACCCGTGTGATTATCATATGGAATGCCACCCAGGCTCAAAGGGATCATAAGATTATTCATGCTAGAAACTTCCGTGTGCAGCCACAAGCCATTATGGGCTCTGGCATAGTTGAGTAAGTTGCATGAGCTCTTGAAGAGGTAGACTAGCAGATGTAGAGGGTTGTAGGTGGTACTGTCTACCCGGAGTAGAGAGTTAATGCTTCAGAAAGGCTATGTCTCGATCATCCGATCATGGATGCGGTCGAGTCTTGTGGGGAAAAGTGTGCAAACCTCTGCAGAGGGTATAAACTAATCATGGTTAGCCGTGTCCCCGGTTATGGACATCTTGAGTATCTGGTACTTGAATCTATTGATGTGATCTCATCATGTTACTCTAACTAATTTTGATGTTGGGTTAATGATGATATTTTAATTGGGATTTGAGTTGGAGGAACCTTCTCAAATAATGGGCAACATGGCAGTAGTTAAATAAATTTATTCCTTTGATGTAGGGAAAAACTAGCTTTATGCAAAACCATGAAACTTACAGCCTCCACCAGCCAAATATTGCATGTAGATATAGTTCTTGCATTATCATTGCTTTACAGTGTAACTATGCCATCATATTCCATTTGCTGGCCCATTTTGGGCTGCAATGTCTTATGTTGCAGACTACTCAGACGACAAATAAGGTGCGATATGTCGTTGTTTTGCACTCAGCTATGCCATTGGAGTTGATGGACTCATTTACCTTCGAAGCCTTCCGCTGTTATCTAGTTTAGATGGCCTTCAACCATGATTTATTTATGTAATAATACTCTTTATGAGGACTCGATGTAATAAGTGTGTGATTGCAACTCTGTTATAATTCCTAGAGTACTGTGTGTGTCAGCTTTACCGATCCAGGGATGACACTGATGCACAGAGACTTGACCGTTTGAGGTCTGGTCGCTACAAATACCAAACGGAATGAAACCTTCGCAATGATTTTTCTTGGACGAGAAGACAACCAGGAGACTTGGAGATGAAGTCGGAGGAGCCACGAGGTGGCCACAAGGATGGAGGGCGTGTCCAGGGGGTAGGGCGTGCCCCCACCCTTGTGGGCCCCCCATGACCCTCCTGGCCTAGTTCTTTCGCCTATATATTCCCATATATCCCCAAACCACCAGAAGCATCCACTAAAACACTTTTCCACCGCCGTAACCTTCTGTACCCGTGAGATCCTATCTAGGGACCTTTTTCGGCATCCTGCCGGAGGGGGATTCGATCACGGAGGGCTTCTACATCAACTCTATTGCCCTTCCGATGAAGCGTGAGTAGTTTACCACAGACCTACGAGTCCATAGCTAGTAGCTAGATGGCTTCTTCTCTCTCTTTAATTCTCAATACCATGTTCTCCTCATTGTTCTTGGAGATCTATTCAATGTAATACTTTTTTGCGGTGTGTTTGCCGAGATCCGATGAACCGTGGATTTATGATCAGCTTATCTATGAATATTATTTGAATCTTCTCTGAATTCTTATATGCATGATTTAATATATTTGTAATTCTCTTCGAAACAATCGGTTTGGTTTGGCCAACTAGACTGGTTTTTCTTGCAATGGGAGAAGTGCTTAGCTTTGGGTTCAATCTTGCGATGTCCTTTCCCAGTGATAGTAGGGGCAACAAGGCACGTATTGTATTGTTGCCATCAAGGATAAAAGGATGGGGTTTTCATCATACTGCTTGAGTTAATTCCTCTACATCATGTCATCTTACTTAATGTGTTACTCTGTTGTTCATGAACTTAATACTCTAGATGCAGGCAGGAGTCGGTCGATGTCTGGAGTAATAGTAGTAGATGTAGCGACCCGACCCAAAAATCGGTCAAGTCTCTGTGTAGCTGTACCATCCCAAGATCATGCTGGCACACACAGTACATTGATGAAAAGATTCAAAGTTCAATCACACATGAATTTATTACACGGTTCTCATATCGAGTCTTTATTGCATCATAATAAATATGGTCGAAGGACAACTCATGATAAATAAACTAAATAAAGCTGCGGAAGCATAGACGAATAGCTAGTCCATCCGACTCCATAGGGCAATCGCCAAGCGTGGATCGTAGCCTCACTCCTGGTCGGAAAACTCCTCTGCAACATAAGATGTTACAGCCGTGTAGGTCGGCATTTTTGAATATGCCGGAAAGTCATGAAGAGAGAACAACAACAAAATTACTAATACTATATGCAATTTGGTTGCGGGGCTCTAAGTTTTTTGTTTTTGTGAAAAAGCCAGTTTTTTCCTACAATAAAGGACTTGTTTGCAATTACTACAAAATGTTGGTTGTTATTGAGATGGTTCCGCCAACCAATGTCTCATTCCCAATTATTAAATAACCCCTCAATTAATTTATTAAGTTCAGTGTTGAGATATCCAAAATACACCAAGTTCCAGAGGCTCAAATTGTCCATAACCGGGGACACGACTAATCGATTAGGTCTTCACTCTGCAGAGTCTTGTGCACTTTATCCGCAAGAATGGTTCCCCCTTTTAAGTCTCCGCACTGCCTGGTGTTTGAAGACGGGACGAACGAAATAGGGTCTTCCGAAGAGTTCCTCTGGGCCACTGTCGGTGCCCATCCAATCCTACCGTTCTTCTACATCTCGTAGCATCGTCCGGCCAGAGTCACGCCTAGGGTCGACCAAGCCAGAGCCCATAATGGCTTGCGGCTGCACAGGTAAGCTTTCGGTCAATGGGGTATCCATCCGTCTCTTCGTGGCTGGGTGAAGCTTTCCGCAAGATGTCGTGGCGCTTCCCCATGCATCTCGGCCATCCGCTGGTTTCTCCAGGGTGCCCGTCAACCATCCTCCACCCAGTAGTGAATTTTGAAGTCCATCTTGAGCTTGAAGTCATGGGGTTGTCATCATCTTGATTCTCACATCTCCCTTATGAATCACTCAACCAACCCCGTCTACGAAAGCATAGCAATCAACTATATTGTCCCGGGCATTGGTAACAAGGGAAAAGGTTCATCCTACCTCATGATACTACTCAAGAACATAACTTAGAATTCTCCTACTTCATGCATGGTGGGGAAGAATAATTCTAATGCAACAAAATCATAGGTATTGTAAAACATGATCAAATGACTTGCCTGGTTGACGGTCTTCGAAAGCTAGCGACTCGTAATAGTAGGCCTCACACTTTGGAAATTCTATCGAGTCAAACAATAGCACAAATAAGTACACTACAATATAACATAACAACAAGTTAATGTAAATCACCCAAGCACTCAAACCAAAACCAAGGAAAACTCGAAGAAAAACAAATCAAGGTTTCATCACTTCAAGCAACAACTAAGAAATAGTTTTATCCTACTAAAACTATTCTTAACAGAACCTAAACAAGGGTTTTGCTAACTAACAGAAAGGAAAACATCATACAAACTAGGTGCAAAAAGAATCACATCAAAATCTATTATAGAACTCCTATTATGCCTAAAACAATACTAGCAATAAAATAAAACAAAACTTTTTATTCTACTGTAAATAAATGTTCACCCTGTGTAACTACAGAAACTAATCTAAAATAAATTATAACATAGGAAATATAAAATTTTATAATAACTAGAACATTAGGAAACAGTAGCAAGCTAAATAAAACTAGAAAAACTTGATTTTGACTAAAACTAATGTTAATACACTCTAAAAATACCCAAACAAGTTCCTACTATTAGGCAAGGTCAAAACTAAGTAGTAGCAAAAAGAATCACTAAAATAAAATTACTTTTATGGCAGAAAAACGAATCTGACTAAAACTAATATAAAACTATTTTTGTAAACTTAAACATGGCCTAACCTATTTTCTACAGAAACTACAAAAAATTTGCAAACTAAAAAAAGAAACAACTAAAAACAATAAACAACCTAAAAGATACACCTAAAACAAAAACAGAACTATTTGTGTTAAAAACAGAAACTAAAACTAAAACGAAAAAAGAAAACAGACGCGACTGGGCCTATCTAACGCTCAGGCGCAATATAACTAAAACGTGCCCGCGGCTAACAGAAAAAAAGAACGAACGGTTCGACTGAACCAGGAACTACTAACCGAAAATAAACTGGAACCAAAACCGGCTAAACAGAAGAAAAAAAACCTAACTCTTCGTAGGATCTAATCCTAGGCGTTCATACGAGATCGGAAAGCGGGGAGAGCTTGGGCTTACAGCGAACGGTGGCGATGGACGGAGACGTCGGCGGCGACTCAGGTGACGGCGATGCAGCGGCTCCGGTGGTCCAGGGCGATGGCGGAGATGACGGGGAGGGGCGGCGAAGTGTTGCAGAGGTGGTGGTGATGTCGGGGCGGCTCGAGGTGTACGTCGGCGGCTCGGGGTGACGTCGGCGGCTCCCTAGTGAGCTACAACTCCGGCGGTCGGCGTCGAGCTTGGGGTTGTCGGCGTCGGGGGCTCCTGGATAGGTAGATGATGTCAAGGAGGTGTGGCACGAAGAGGAGGTTCGGGTGAAGGTGCTTGGAGGGCAGGGAAATCCTCACCAGAGTCGGCAATGGCGGCGAACCGAGGCGGCGGTGGCGAGATGCATTTTGCGAGGGTGTGGTCTGTGGTGGTGTTTAGGCTAGGGTTTTAGGGGGAATCGGGAGAGGATGGCGAGGGGTTTATATAGGACATCTTCCTTGCGGAGGAGGGCGAGTCGGAGCGCGATCCCGAGAGAATCGGAACGACTGCAGCATCAGACGTGCTCTGGCACGGCATTGCGGTGCTCCAGGGGGTAGGAGAAGGGTGGGGTCAGGGTGTCGGCGAGAGAGAGAGAGAGAGAGAGAGAGAGAGAGAGAGAGAGAGAGAGAGAGGAGCGAACGAGCAGCCAGTGCAAGGGGGTTTCGGGTGCGGTGCTGCGCGCTGGCTGGGCTGGCGGCTCGGGCGCGCTGGTGGGCTGCGGCCTCGCTAGCTGGGCCGTCGGCCTAGCCAGTTTGGGGGGAAGGCTTTTCCTTTTTTTTATTTTGAATTACTACAGAGGGGGAAAAACTAAATAAGAAAAATATTTTTTTATATAGGACATATATATATTAAAAAACTCAGGGGAATTAAATCCTACAACGTGGACATTTTTCCAGGGGCAAAACAGAAACTAAAAAAATATTCTGAAAAACCCAAATAAAATTCAAAATTGAATTCAAACTTTTTGGCAATATTTTGTTCTTACATTTTGGAGTGTCATGTTTACTCCTCTCATACTTCTGCTCAATATTCGTTAGGCATTTTTGACATAAATTTCAATTGCCAATCAAGTTCAAATTCAAGAAAAACTCAACTGCCTCTGAAATTTCAAATGCCACTCAATTTCAAACAACATGCATAGATGCTTAGGTAATAATTTTAAAACATTTCAATTTGGAACTTTGGGATGTTACAAACCTACCCACCTTAAGATGATTCTCACCCTCGAGATCCGGGTTGGCTAGCAAATAGGTGCGGGTAATCTCGGCGGAGATCTTCCTCTCGCTCCCAGGTGGCTTCCTCCTCGGAATGATGACTCCACAGAACCTTGCAAAACATGATGATCTTGCTGCGGGTAACTCTATTTGTAGTCTCGAGAATTCTGATGGGTTTCTCTTGATAAGTCAGACCACTGTCGGGTTGTATGGCCTCTAGGGGCACTATGTCTCTCAAAGGAATATCGGCCATCTCAACATGGCATTTCTTCAGCTGAGAAACATGGAAGACATCGTGAACTCCGGACAATCCTTCCGGCAATTCTAGCTTGTAGGCAACTTCTCCATGATGTTCAAGGATTTTGTAGGGACCAATGAACCTGGGTGCCAACTTTCCTTTAACACCAAACCTCTTGATTGCACGAAGTGGGGACACACGGAGATATGCTCGATCTCCCGCTTTGTACGTTACTTCCTTGCGTTTACTATCGGGATAACTCTTCTGCCTCGACTGAGCTACCTTGAGTCAATCTCGAATTAGCTTGACCTTCTCTTTGGAGTCTCTGATAAGATCGGGACCAAAAACTTTTCGATCTCCAACACCATCCCACAACAATGGTGTTCTGCACCTCCTTCCGTATAGAGCTTCGAAAGGGGCCATCTTTAGACTAGTATGATAGCTGTTATTGTATGAGAAATCTGTGTATGCCAAATTATCATCCCAGCTAGACCCGTAGTCTAGCGCACAAGCTCTCAACATGTCCTCCAGAATCTGGTTGACTCTCTCGGTCTATCCATCTGTCTGTGGATGAAAAGTTGTACTGAACTCCAGCCTCGTACCCAAAGTTTCATGCAACTGATTCCAAAAAATTGTGTTCCTCTATGTGACACGATACTCCTCGGAACTCCATGCTGACATACGATCCTGGTCATGTATATCTTGGCTAACTTAGCGCTGGTATAGGTAGTCTTAACGGGAATGAAATGAGCTACCTTGGTCAAGCGATCAACCACTACCCAGATGGAATCATAACCTGAACGGGTCCTGGGTAATCGTGTGATAAAATCCATTCCAAGTTTCTCCCATTTCCACTCGGGAATCGGCAGAGGTTGAGGTAACCCTGCTGGCTTCTGATGTTCCGCCTTTACTCACTGGCAAACATCGCATACTGCTACATATTCGGCAATATCCTTCTTCATACCTGTTCACCCGAAACTTTCCTTCAAATCCAGATACATCTTGGTGTTACTTGGGTGAATCGAGTACGGTGAGTCATGTGCCTCCTGAAGAATTAGCTTCCTGAGTTCGGGATCATTGGGTACATAAATACGATCCTTGAACCATATAGCTCCGTATTCATCCTTATGAAACCCTTTAGCTTTTCCTTCATTCATCCTTTTCTTTATCTCATCAATTTCCTTGTCCGACTTCTGGGCTTCGCGAATTGTTTCGGCCAAAGTGGACTGAACTTCCATTGTGGCAACATATCCTCTCGGAACTATCTCTAGTCTAAGATCTCTGAGGTCATCGACTAACTCCTAGGGTAATCCTCCCGCTGTAGGAGTATTCACATAACTCTTACGGCTCAAGGCATTTGCTACAACATTAGCCTTTCCTGGGTGGTAATGCAATCTCATGTCATAGTCCTTGATCAACTCTAGCTATCTCCTCTATCTGAGGTTCAACTCCTTCTACGTGAAAATATACTTGAAGCTCTTATGATCCGTGTAAACATCACAACTGTTTCCGAAAAGGAAATGTCTCCAGGTCTTGAGTGCATGCACTACGGCTGCTAACTCCAAATCATGTGTGGAGTAATTCATCTCGTGAGGTCGTAGCTGTCTGGGGGAATAAACTACAACATTTCCTTCCTGCATGAGTACTCCTCCGAGTCCCTGAAGAGAAGCGTCATAATATACCTGGTAATCCTTGTGTATGTCCGGCAAAATTATCACCAGGGCTATAACCAAACGTTTCTTCAATTCCTAGAAACTGGTTTCACAATCCTCGGTCCAAATGTACTTGGTGTCTTTCTTCAAACAGCTCAGTCATGGGCTTGGCAATCTTGGAGAAATTCTCAATACACCTCCGATAATATCCTGCGAGTTCGAAAAAACTGTGGATCTCCTTGACCGAGGTGGGTGACTGCCAATTGGTGACCGATTCAACCTTGGTGGGGTCGACTGCTATTCCTTCTCCTGAAATAACATGTTCGAAGAATCCGACTTCCTTCAGCCAAAATTCACATTTGTTGAACTTGGCATATAACTGATGTTCTCGGAGTTTCTCCAGAACTAGACGCAAATGTTCCTTATGCTCTACCTCGCTCTTGGAGAAAATCAATATATCATCGATGAACACCACGACAAACTTGTCCAGATATTCCATAAATACCTTGTTCATCATACTCATAAAATATGCAGGGGCATTAGTCAATCCGAATGACATGACGATATACTCATATAGACTATACCTGGTGGTGAAAGCTGTTTTGGGTATATCCTTTTCCCGGATCTTCAACTGATGATACCTTAATCGAAGACTGATCTTGGAGAATACTTTGCCTCCAACTAGCTGATCAAATAAATCATTAATCATCGGTAGAGGGTTCTTGTTCTGGATGGTCACGTCGTTCAACGAACGATAATCCACAACCATTCTCAGGGTTCCATCCTTCTTCTCTACCAAAAGGACTGTGTCTCCCCAAGGTGACGAGCTTGGATGAATATATCCCTTCTCCAATAGCTCATTTATTTACTTCTTGATCTCTTCCAAATCGTTTGGGGGCATCTGATAAGGTCTCTTGGATATTGGGGTTGTGCCGGGCAATAACTCAATCAGAAATTCAATGTCTCTGTCTGGTGGCATTCCTGGTAATTCCTCCGGAAACACATCGGGAAAATCTTGCACTACCGGCACTTCCTCCTGAATGACTCCCGTAAGAGAATTCACCTGATTCTTTCTCGGGGTGCGTCTGGATACATACTTACTCCTCTTCTGCTCCGGGGTGGTGAGCAAAATCGTCTTAAGAGCACAGTCGATGTTTCCTTCAAACTTCGTCAACCAATCCATGCCTAGGATTACATCCAAACTCTGGGATTCCAATACTACGAGGTCTGCGGGAAAATCATGGTTTCCGATGTAGAGGGTTGAACGACAGCCTAAGCCTGCCATCATCTCTCATCCTAGGGAACTGACCTGAAGAGGGCTTCTAAGGGTTCTAGTGGGCAACCTATACTTTTCCACAACTACCCTTGATATAAATGAATGTGTTGCACCAGAATCAAAGAGTACCAATACTGGACGTGAATTCAATAAAAACTTACAAACCATAGTTTCTGGTTGATCATAGACGTCCTCCACGTCAATGTGATTCACCTGAGCACGAGGAAAAGGGTTGGGCTTATTTGCCGAGCTTCCATTGCCATTGCCATTTCCATTCCTCTGCTTGGCCTCCAGGCAGTCGGTGGCACAGTGCCCTATCTTTTGGCACTTAAAACAGGTGATGTGGCTCAGATCCTTCTGAGCCGGGCAGGACGATGCTGGTTGCCATTGCCTCCATTGCCTGACTTGGAGTTGTTGCCGTGGTTGTGATTTTTCCCATTTCCTCCATGGTTATGTCCTCCATGATTATGTCCTCCATGGGTGTGATGGGTATGTCCTCCCGAGTAAGGGGCATAACAAGGCTTCTGCTGAGCTCCAGAGTTGTACTTCCCCTGGCCATACTTCCGCTTGCGGCTATCAATCTGTTGCTGCTTGCCTTCAAGTATGGTGGCCTTGTCTACCAGCTCTTGGTAGTTGTTGAAGGTAACCACCATTAGCTACATTCCCAGCTCATCATTGAGTCCCTCGAGAACTTCTCCTGCTTTGCGGCATCTGTAGCCACATCATCCGGGGCATAGCGAGATAATTTGCTAAACTCATCCACGTACTGCCCCATGGTACAGTTCCCCTGGCATAAGTTGCGGAACTCACGCTTCTTCAGACTCATGGCTCCAGCTGAGACATGAGCGGTGTGAAAGGCATGCTGGAACTGATCCCATGTCAAGGTGGCGGCCGGATAAGTGGCGGTGTAGTTCTCCCACCAAGAAGCTGCAGGTCCATCAAGCTGATGTGCGGCAAAGTGCACCTTCTCTGCATCTGTGCATCCAGCAGTGGCTAACTCCCTTCCGACCTTGCGGAGCCAATCATCAGCCACAATCGGCTCAGTGCTGCTAGAGAACACCGACGGATTCAGCCTTAGGAACCGGGTCAAGTTGTCAACAGGGGGTGGTGGCGGTGGATTGTTGTTGTTGTTGTTGTTGTTGTTGTTATTGTTCTGGTTCTGGATGAGCATCTGCATGAGGGCATTCTGCTGCTGGATCAGCTTCGGTGGAAAGTTGAAACTGGGGTCACGTCTCGGATGCATCTGATGTTTTGGAGTGGATGAGAAAATTAGAATAGAACAAGGGTCTAATGAGAAAATAGCACTACCCATATGAATGCACAATCATAATCACACCAATCATTTATTCAATCATCTCAAACATAGTTCAATCTTGGATTACAAAATCTCACGACTAATTGAAAATAACGGCCTACACTACAAAAAAAACACATCCGTGACATTTTGGGCCGAACGAAAAAAATTTCTGTCATACATATGACACTTCTATGACGATAATTGTGACAAAACCTGGTATCATCATAGATGTGGTGGGCTCCTACTTCTATGACAAAAAATCATGACAGAAAATGGGCTTTTCGTCCTGGGCGGGCCGGAGACGCAGCTGCATGACATTCTTTGGGCCGTCCATGACGGGAAAAACCATGGTAGAAGTGAGGGGGAGGAAAATTTCGGGGAGTTGCCGGTTACGGTGGGAGGTCGGGGGCGGAGCGATGCGCGTTTCTCTCGTACGTACGTGCGTGTGTGCGAGGCGTTGGCTCTAACTGAAGCCGAGCGAGGCGTTGGGCTCTAACTGAACCCGAGCGATTGCACTGCAGGCTACGCGTTACTGAACCCGAGGGATCGATCGATGGCTGTTAACTGAACCCGATGGAGTGATTCCTTCGCTACTGCTGCTAACTGAAGCCAATCGATTGGATGAACAGTGAGCGTTGCGGGGGGGGGGGGGGGGGGTTGGATGAACAGTGAGCGGTGGCGTTGCCTCTGGATGAACAGGAACCCGTGGTGTGGAGGGCTGGATGAACAGTAGGCGGTGGAGGGGTGGCCGTGGCGGGGTGGTTGAATAGGACCCCGTGGTGTGGAGGGCTGGATGAATAATAGACGGTGGAGGGGTGGCCGTGGAGGGGTGGTTGAACAGGACCCCGTGGTATGGAGGGCTGGATGAACAGTAGATGGTGGAGGGGCGCCCGTGGAGGGGTGGTTGAACAGTAGCCGGTGGAGTAGCGCGCGGTGGAGGCTGGATGAACAGGAGCCCGTGGAGGCTGGAGGAGGTCGACGGTAGCCCGTGGAGGCTGGAGGAGGTCGACGGTGGAGATGAACAGTATCCCGTGGAGTCCCGTTTTGCGGTACGCCACACCCCTCCCCCCGTTTCGACCGTAGCGCTCCAACACAAGTCCGTTTCGTCCGTTTTGCGGTACGCCACACCCCTCCCGATGAACAGGACCCCCGTTTCGACCGTAGGAGGTCTATTTCCTCCGTTTTGCGGTACGCCAGGCCCCTCCCGATCAACAGGACCCGGGTTCAAACATGGCCGGTCGAACACAAGGCCGTTTCCTCCGTTGTGCGGTATGCCAGGCCTCATTTCCATCGCCTGTTCCGTCCAAGCCCTCCCGATGAACACGACCACGCATTCCGTTCCGACCCAGCCGGTTGGCTCCCCATGAACACGACGACGACGTTGTTACTCCGTTCCGACCCAGCCATGTACGTATGCGCGATAGGCGTTAGAGACCCTGCCCGTATGTATGTACGTGGCCGTATTTTCTTTCTTGCACCCTCTCCGCTGTACGTATGTGTACATGCTACATGCGCGCCTCTACTACAACACGTGCACGCCTCTACATCCACCAGTATATATGTACGTACACGTTCGCGACCAGAATGATAACGCTACGTACGCTTCGACCAGGTGGGTCCCGACTGTCAGGCACTTCCTTGCGTGCGATGATGTAGCTGGTGGGTCCCAGCAGTCAGGGGGGCGAATCGTTTTTTTGGACGCACTTCCTTGCGTGCGAAGATGTAATTGGTGGGTCCCAGCAGACAGGGGGAAATGTTTTTTCGCTAAATACGGTGGCCCGTCCGGTGGGTCCCCGCTGTCAGGTGGAGGAATAATTATTTTGCGCGTAATAGGGAGGCACTTCCTTGCTACGGTCGTGGACCCAGCTGTCAGCCTCTCCACGTATAGTCCATGTCCGATGGAAGCCATTCCTTGACCACGTTGACCACGCCGCGCCGAGAGCACCAGGGCGGTGGATGACGACGAGGCCTAGGAAGGGGATGACGCGGAGCCGGGGAAGAAGCGGCAGTGGATGCCCACGCGTAGAGGAGTATGAGGGTTCACTCGTTTGGCTGCGGTGTGAGGTTGCCGTCGTCGCAGAATAACAGGGGGTGTGGGTGCATAGAGGGATGGCCTGGCCAGCGGTGGGAGTAGTAGGGGGCGGTGAGGCCTCCGCGGCATCACAGTCGGCCATGGGCGGCAGGAGCAGGCGGGAGGACCGGCGCTGCTTTGGGCGACTGGAGCAAGAAGACCAGAGGTTGAAGAAGCACTACGGCCGTTGGATGGACATCGTACGGACACTGGAGCTAGAATCGTTCATATTGACTAAAGTTGACAAAGGCCCCCGTCCCAGTCAACTTAGTAGGCCCACAAGTCAGCCTCCCACCATGGTGGGTACCAGCTAGCAGGGGAGTATTCATTTTTTTGTGCGTAATAAGGAGGCACTTCCGATGGGTCTGAGCTGACAGCGCGGGGAACGTTTTTTTTCGCAAAATACACTGGCCCGTCCGATGGGTCCCAGCAGTCAGGGGGGAAACATTTTTTTTGTGAAATAAGGTGGCCCGTCCGGTGGGTCCCTGCTGTCAGGTGGAGGAATAATTATTTCACGCGTAATAAGGAGGCACTTCCTTGCGGCCGCCTGGACCCAGCTGTCAGCCTCTCCTTGTACAGTACTCTTCCGATGGAAGTCGGTCGTTGACCATGTTGACCACGCCGTGCCGAGAGCACCAGGGCGGTGGTCAGGACGACGGCGAGGCCTAGGAAGGGGACGACGCGGAGCCGGGGAAGACGCAGCAGTGGTAGCCCGCGCGGAGAGGAGTACGAGGGTTCACTGGTTCGGCTGCCGTCGCCGCAGAATAACAGGGGGTGTGGGTGAGTAGAGGGATGGCCTGGCCAGCGGTGGGAGTAGTACGGCGCGGTGAGGCCTCCGCGGCATCACAGCCGGCCACGGGAGGCAGGAGCACGCGACACGACCGGCACTGCTTTGGTCGGCTGGAGCAAGAAGACCAGAGGTTAAAGAAGCACTACGGCCGTTGGATGGATATCATACGATCACTGCAGCTAGAATTTTTTATATTGACTAAGTTGACAAAGCCCTTGGTACGCGTCAACTTAGTAGGCCCACAGCTCGGATTTGGCAGAGAACATATAGCCCATTTGCGATCTGTAAGAATGTACAACCCATTTTTTAATTCTAATGGAATTTACTACAGCCCATTTACGGGTTTGTTAAAAGTACAGCCCAACTTCTAGGTAGGACAACGATTAATAATTTCAAACAACCGCTCAAAACAGAATTCAAAAAAATCCCACATTTTGATGGGATCCGAAATATTTTTATCCGAAATTTCTAGTCAAGTTAAATATAATTTCAAAATAAAGTTGTATCACGTTAAAATCCAACGAAATATTGCGCGCGCAACAAGTAATGAAATTAAAATTTCTAAATTCCAAAAATAATATATTTTTCAAACTAATTACGTGTTTGGTGCATAGTAATTGCCCAGCTATTATAATTACATCTCATTTATTATTTCTTAAAGTCTATTTTCTTGTTAAGCCTAATGCATACCTCCTAGGAAACTTTGCAGCCCAGCGGGGCGGATAACAAGTTGACCCAGATATTGTGTACAACTGTCGGCCCAATTGTATTGTTGATGTTGAAAAAAAGGCCTGTGTAGTACAGTACAACCTAACATGGTTACTCAGCCCACATTCAGGGACGCCGGGAAGGCCCAAACAAGGCTTCTGTACAACTTTTTGAAGTCACTCAGCTCAATTAATAACTTAAGAAAAAAGTTAGATTACAGTGGAACCTAATTAAAAGTTGTCATGAGCAAATAAATAATTCAACGGGTCCCACTTGTGCGTGTGTGTGTGTGTGTGCGTGTGTGTGTGTGTGTGAGAGAGAGAGAGAGAGAGATAGAGAGAGAGAGAGACCCATCGGTCGATGCTCGTAAATACATCTTTCAGCCATATGCATTGCTGATGCTCAGTAAAAACTTATATAGTTGACACAATCATATAGAACATCATAGCACACTAAACTTGCATACAAAAATTTCACGCAGACGGCACAATCAGGATGGAAGCAGTGGATCGCTACGAGAAGGGCTATGTTGAAACCAACGAAGTCGTACATAACAGTTCATCGTCTTTATAAATGACGGGGAAATATATTGAATGTTGTGCAAAGAAAACAGACAGACAACACAATAAGTTCTGCTAGCACATTAAGTTGACGTACAGCCCTTTCTAAAAAAAGTTCAGGTACAAAATTAGAACAGGTCACAATCAAATGTACTGGCATATCAGTGCTTCAGACTCATAGCTCGGATTTAACTAGTACTATCTGACAAGATTCAGTTGTTACCTCAAATTAGAGCACATCCAGGCAGCCAGCCCTGCCTCTTCTCCCAAAGAAGTAGTGGCCTCCGCCGTGCGATGGAGTAGGCCCTGTGCCATCCGTCGTTCCGAGCAACACGGGGAAAGTCTGACGTTGACTCCTGTAATGGACGTCGTCAACGGACCCTGGCATCAGCGGGGGCGGCAGGACTTCGATTGATGGATTGACCACTTCTTCGACATGCACGAACACTCGATACAGGTACATCCCTAACGTGGTCCGCGGCGGCCTTGGTGGCTACGAATAGTATAACCCCGGTTCCTGCACCGGTATCTCAACACCAATCACCTTCAGTATGGTGGACGGCTTCTTCATCCATGCCATAACCGTCAGAGCCCAGCTATCTGGAGGAACAAACATACTTACGAGCTCACCTCCAAGGTCGTTGATAAGCTTGTTCATGGACTCGCTGTTCCAAGCACGTCGAGGCATGCCGTGGAAGGTAAGCTTTGTTAAAAACTCAAGCTCAGAGGGCACCGAGCCCCATCCTGGGTGCCACCGATCAAAGCTCACCAGCGCGCCATCGCAGAACAAACGCCGGGAAGATTCGAACACACGACTGCAGTCGAAAGTTGTTCGGAACCTGACGAAGAAATCAGCCGGTGGCGGACAGACTTCGACGAGCAAGTCACTTATTTGGATGCCGTGCGCAATGCCAAGAGCTTTGACAAGGTTGTCCGGCAAGACGGGAGGCCGGTCGCCGTTGATGGTCAAGTGCCGCCATGCCACTATTGAGCGACAGCACGCAGCGACTGAAGGCAGGACGGACCTCAGGATCTCCGGCTCGGAGATCCTGTTGACCGGCGACATGATAGTGCGCTTGAGTACAGGGAGTACAGGAGGGGGATTTGGGGGAACTGGAGTAGGAATCGAGATTCCAGAGGTGGGGGAGGGGCGGGAGACTGGGGATGAAAAGGTAGCATGAATTTCGAGCACGCGCCAATATGCTCTCGACGCGCAAGCGCACGAAAACACCGGTGGCGCCCACATGTCGGCCTAAGAGTCCTTATTCTTTCTTTTTTGGAGAGCCCGGCCTTTTTTTCAGGATCTTTGAGAGCCCGGCCCGAGAGTCATAATTGACCTGTTTGGCATTGCGTTACTACTTGGCCCATATTCAACGACACCTCACTGGCCCAAACAAGTGTACATCATCGAAAAGACAGTGAGCTCAAATTATATAACTTGAAAAAAGGAGATATACTCTAAACACTGGAGAATGGTGATGCCCTCATTTAGCCCACCAGTAGTTCGAGACAATAAACAGTTCGAAACAACGATATATACAACATTCAAACACTGACTAGTGACTACTACTAACATAAACAGCAAGACATGATAGTTCATAAGAAGTCTTGCTACACCACCAAAACGTACCCATCTGCAGCACTCAGACTCTCGTGATCCAGACGAGAATGACATTCTAAACAGAAGCAACTATTACATAGAAAGAGTGACATAGACGAGGATGACCAAATGACAAGGAATATGCATAACAAAAGAAAGAACTACCCATCCAGAACCAGCAGCAAAGACAACAAAGTCATTCGAAGAGATGATCCAACACCATCATAATTTGCAGCCCCGCTTGAGCGACCAGTGATCCGGAGACACCAGTACTCCACCCTTTCGATGCAACAGCCCAATTACCTATCAACCTGAAGGCTTGAACCACATCACTGCCTGTCGTAATTGAGACATCCAAGGATCAAAGTTAATCCGGATGCCTTTGTCATTCTCACCTTCTTTTGGCTGCAGGCTGTATCGTTGACAATCAGGGGAGTATGCTCCCGAACTCCTAGGGCTCGCCATGTAGACATAGTTTTCCATAGCAAACAGAGTCTCTCTGCCATCAAGGTCCTTGCCAACGGTGATCTCCTGGTTAATCGGATAATTGAGTCCGAGAAACAGAGAGTGTGAACCAAGGCTGTTTACGCGCCTCCAACTAAAAAATCCTAAAGGCCCCAACAAGCTGGTATCCTGCTCATAGACGTAACAGCCACTGTCCGGATACTCACGTATTACACGGTGCTTGTATACAGTGGGGTTTTTGCAATATAACTTTTCCGGCTCATGTGTCTGAATGATCATCAGTCTTTTGCTATCGTTTGATCGAGCGAGGAACCAGTTGTGCTTCCCTGTTTTTGGCAAAGGTGGTGTAATTACAAAGGGCGGTAACTGTAGGGACACTGCATCATATCAAAAAGGACAGGCATTGTTAATGTAAGATCAACATTGTTCAGAGTATGAGTAGGATAATGCAAGAAACAACATTGATATGTCCCTGTTGGAACTGGGAGGAAAATACAGGGAAATGTATACTGGGTTCAAAAATATAGAAGTGCCATGCATGGTTATACTCATGTTATCTCACAATCGATTCTTCACTGGAAACTACCATGTCATGCATGGTATGTAATCATGTTCTGTCCTCACAAACAAATTCTTCAAGGTAACTAACAGACCATGCATTGTTATATACTCATGTTCTGTGGGCAAAAATTTTGTGAGGATATTATTCTAGTCATTGATTGCTGAAGGGCGAATATAGGTATGTACACATGGTAAGCATTGCAGGATTTCAATACTTCCAAATATAGAGTTCTCCATATGCACATTTACTTCCCTAATGTATGGTTAGATGAAACCAACAGTGTGGTGCATGTTTCTACATCATGAAAATGAGGAAACTAACATGGCCATTGATACACACTCATATTTAGTAGTAGTATATAGATTATTGTAAAATAAGGATAATATCCATATATTCCTAACCGTTTGATTATTCAGGGTACAAATTGGTTGTAATGACATGGTCACAATCGCATGAATTAACTCATTCCAAATATAGCTGATTTACGGTGTCTCTAATATATTGCCATAGTTCTACTCAAATTCTGCTCAAACAGGGATATGTCAATCATCAAAAAAAAGTTCAAATAGTGTCATGGCGTCATCATTAACATGATATGGAAACAACTTACACGCGTCGTCCCAGCAATACGTGGTGCCATCTGCTTTGTCGATCACGTAGATGCTGCCATTGTGTTCAATAGCATCACAGAAGTGTGTATCAGCTTTGACGATGATCCACTGCGAGCCGAGTTGTCTCTAGCTAAAAAAGGCACCTGCGTAAAGATAGGCGAGTCCGCGGTCGAACAAGGCAATTAGCTTGAAGTCTGCATAATTCGCATGTCATGTGGGCACTTGGCAGATTACAATCTTCTGCAAAACAAGGTCCGTCCAACTGACATAGTAATCTAGATGACTTGGACCGCGATGGTAATACTCTATATAATCCAACGGAGGAAGGATAATCTCATGGGAGGTCTGGAAGTTCACGAGTACCAACTTTTTACCGTCTTCTCTGAAGACAGCCATCCAGTGGGAGTTCATGCCGACCCAGTACATACCTGCCAAGAAGTTTTGGGCGATGGTGATCGGATCGATGTCGAGGGAAATGATGTACGGTGACACACTACATAACTGCCAAGAAGTTTCGTCTAATGGAGATCGGATTGAAGTCGAGGGGCATCATGCACGCCTCCGTATCATGGTGAGCCAACCTCGCAAGACCAGATAGCAGCAAGCAGGGTGTCTTGAAAAGCTTAGGCCTCGCTTCGACGATGGTCATGTGCATGTCCCTCGAGCATGCAGCCAGCCGCAGGGCGGTCAACATATCCATACACGAACTACAGAGGTCGAGGATGTCACTGGGGAGATTGCTCCAATCGCGGCTCATATGGATGTTGCGCAGTTCGCGTTCACGCGATGGTGGATGGAAGGGGGCTTGATTTACGGGGGAGAAGGATGTCAGTGCTGGAGCGGCTAGCGAGGGAATAGTGGTACTGGGGGAGGCGAGTGAGGCGACGGTACATGGGGGCACAGTGAGATGGAGACGGAGACGGAGAAGGAGATGGAGATGGAGTGGTGCTATGGGAGCGGAGAGGGAGACGAGGCGAGGCGCCAATGTGTTGTACAGCGGCGGTGACATACTGCACAGTGCATAGGGTGAGGCTGACTTTGGTAACCCGAACACGCTGCCTCGCCTGGACTAGTGTCAGGCGCAGGGTGTTGTCACTTCACTGTGAGGACCAGATGAATAGTATTTTGACCATCAAGTGTACCACAGTTGTACTACTACTACTACTACTACTACTACTACTACTACTACTACTACTAGTAGTAGTAGTAGTAGTAGTAGTAGTAGTAGTAGTAGGAACATGAGTACTCCAGTATTGTATAGCGGAAATAGGTCTCGCGTGCTAGCATGCCTGTTCACTTCATTGTTCAGGTATCATCTATATTGCGAGCAGAACCAAATTCTCATGCATGCCCAATCAATGCCCTGTCGCGATGCATGAAGTGGTCGTTCTGGTGCATCAAGGACGGCATGCAGATCGTTCCACACTTGAGAAGAGGAAAAATGGAAAGGTAGAACACGGCAGCAGAGGAAGAGAACGCTGGCTAACGAGGCTGGGAGGGGATCGAGCAGGAAGTTAATGCTCCACGCCTAAAGGTTTTGGGAAAACCTGATTTTCATAAGGTGACTTATACTCACCTAAACGGAGGGAGTATTCCTTAACCAGAGAATGTTGTGTCTCCCACTCACGGGCTCAAAAAAAAGCTACGACACATTTTTTATCTGTTTGCATAGGTCCCACCTATCAGGAAGGATGGGCACGTACACGAACAGGTACGACTCCTCAGTCTACCTGCATAGCCTTTTCGTTTAGTCTACCTAGCCGTCTAATCAACTGCCTGCACGCCACTTCTCCCATTTACTTCTCCATCGGGAACCGATTCGCCTCGGCTTCTTCACCTCCCCTTCGTCTTCATTTGCATCCAAACCCCACTGCGTTCACATTGTTTTAACCTCTTTAAATAATCATCTACCACTTCAGTTAGACTAGCCATCTAATCCTAATTCTCCAAACCATAGCCCTCCGTTCCAGCGGTTCCAAATGGCGAAAGAGATCGAGATGCAGGTTTTTAGCATCCAACATGTCCTCGTCGAAGGCTCGATGCGCATAGTTGCCACCGTCACCGTCAACCCAAGGGTTGTTCGGCAGTGGATCACAATGTATCCAACTCCCTCGAAAAGGTAGAGACGAGGGTCATCGGTCTCGATGCTGAGTACACGGAGCGTGCTCCTGGGAAGCTCCAGCGCGCCGCCGTCCTTCAGTTGTGCCTCGAAGATGATGTTTTGGTGTACCACATCATACACTCGCCCTCCATACCAGGTGAGCTTCACGATTTCTTGTCTCGGGAGGACGTATACTTCTATGGGGTAGCCATCGAAGGGGACAAACCGAAGCTGGAGCCGTACAACCTTGATTTGAAAAGCGTCACTGACCTACAAACCAGAATCAAAATTCCTGTAGAAGATTGTGCTAAATAGACACCATCCCTATTCGACGTAGTAAATTTTATGCTCGGTACAAATCTTCAGAAGGGTGACGAGATGGTGGCATTAAGGTCATCTGGATGGGAGAATTATCCCTTGATGTACGAGCGGATAAAATATGCTGCCCTGGATGCCCGTGTGAGTTTCGAGATAGCTGCAAGGTCCAGAGAGCTTGTTGCGAAGCCGTCTCCCACAGAGAATGAGAAGAAGAAGAAGAAGAAGAAGAAGAAGAAGAAGAAGAAGAAGAAGAAGAAGAAGAAGAAGAAGAAGAAGAAGAAGAAGAAGAAGAAGAAGAAGAAGAAGAAGAAGAAGAAGAAGAAGAAGAAGAAGAAGAAGAAAACGTTGCACCAGCAGGAGGGCATTATGGATGGATGAACTATTTCCTCTCTTGTAAAAAAATTATTCCCTCTCGGTGTATATTGATATAGATGGACTATTTCGATGGTGTGCATGTATTTGGAACATAGTAGTAGCATGGGTCCGCTTGACTATAAGGAACTATTTATCCGCATATATAGCTTTCTCTGCTACTCCTTCCAATGATCAGTATACAGTGCATGTGTCCGTAGACATGACAGCTTGTCCATGGAAGTTCAACTACAGCGACCATCACGTTTCATCTCGCGATTCCCACGATGCCTCTCCAACCCACGGCACTACGCCCCCCGACGTGCGCCTCATCCCTCTCGGCCGCACCGCCCCTCTGCCTTTGTGTGCATGACATGTGGGCCACCTAAAATGCGGCGAGCATCAAGTTTCTACCACAGCCACCCGCGATTCCCCGACGCCGCTCGAATCCATGAAACCACACGTCCCCGACCTGCGGCTCACCCCTCTTGGCCCCACTGCCCCTCTGCCTTCGGGAGCATTACATGTGGACCAGTCACCTATCGGGTCCACATGTTATTGACTCAAAGGTAGGTGTAGTAAGGCGCTGAAGCTCAGTCCCGACGGCCCTGAGAGGGACATGTAACTCCTGCGCCAGGGCTTGTGGTGCTCCCGCAGCACGAACTCGTGCCAAACTCGAGATTTGTTTCTTTACTATACATGCACGCAACAATTTAATGGACATTGTAATCTCAACATGTGATGGGGAGCTCTAAATTTGAATTTGAAACTTATAAAACGAAAAGATTCAAAACAAATAAACTGGGAGAGAGGGAGTATATCGTAGGATGTGTCCCATACAAAATAAGTCCCCTGGTTTGTCACCGCAAAGATGCGGTTAGAAAGGAGCACATCATCTTCCTACTCGTACGGCAACAAATCGGCCGTAGACAGCATGGTCCACCTTTGACCGCCATGTGCAAGGTTCGTGCTATCCTTTATTCAATCTCACTATGGTTCCATCGTACCAATTCATGCGGTGGCCCATTGCATGGCTGATCCCAATGTTGGACAAAGGTTCTACGGGAACGGTGTCACCATTGTAAATGTTGTGCAAATTGATGTTGGTACCCTCCCGTACATATGCAGGCCAATCTCCACTCGGACCGAGCCTAGCCTGTGAAACAGTGGGCAGGGGGAGAATTAGGAAATGGACACGGAAGTAGTCTTTAGAATGCATTTACTACGTGATCAAACTCATCTTACCTGCTCATCGGAGGAAATCCGAGTGCCCCTCGTCGTCGGCATCTCAAGGGGCGTCAACTTGCAACTACGGCCACGCCGCGCTAGAGAGACCCCCAAGGAAACATCCTCGTGCATTCCACGGAACATCAAGATGCATTTGTATGAGTAGTTTATCTTGTGAGAGAAAAGGATGAACGAGGGAAGGCCTCTAGAGATAGAGATGGACACTACTACTACCAATGTGCTGGCCCGTGCGTTGCAATGGATCCAAACTAGTAGAATAATACTTGTTCACGTGCTTGAAATATAAACGCTCTAGTTTTGATATACATGTGTTAGCAGACACGACAACTTGTCCATGGAAGTTGAACCACGGCGACCATCATGTTTCTTGTTTCTACCACTGCCACACCCACACGCGATTCCCAAGACGCAGCTCCAACCCACGGCACGACGTCCCCCGACGTGGACATGGATCCTCTGACGTGGCTATCACTGCCTTGCCCTGCCTTTCCTTCGCTGACAGGTGGGACCCACGCTTATGGGTCCCACATGTCAGTGACAGAATGGTAGGATTGTTCGTGCCCCTCATCCCTCTCGGCCCCACCGCTCCTCTGCCTTTGTGTGCATGACATGCGGGCCAGCTGAACTGCGGCGACCATCAACTTTCTACCACAGACACACCCGATTGGACGCGGTTTGCCTGCTCCGCTGCTGTGCTCCGATCCGTACTCCCGCACCATCGAATTTTCATCCAGCGGCTGTGACACATGTCGTCCCGGGCATCAATCCTCAGCTGGAGTACTTATGTACTACAGGTAGTACCCGCCGGTGTGGCCATCTACGCCTCGTAACGCCCTGACGCCCAGCTATGGTACCCTCGCCATGGCCACGCCACCACCGGCCGGTTCATCTCGAACGAGTGAGTCGCGAACCACGCCACCACCATGAGAATGACATGTGGGCCAGCCGCATTTAAGGCCCACATGTCATTGACTCATAGGCAGGGCACTAAGCCACTGAAGTTCGGTCCCGTGGGCCCCGAGAGGAAAATGTAACTCCTGCGGCAGGCCTTGTGGTGCTCCCGCAGTACAAGCTCGTGCCAAAACTGGAATTTGTTTCTTACTACTACTAGTACTAGTAGGAAGGTACACGTGCACTGCACGCATGAGATTCTGGTGGTTTGTGCATTATGCTTCTACATGTGGAGTTTTTTGGATTCTAACATGTGGCAAAATTTGGTGGAATGTAAGGTTAGGCAAGTTTGATTAACTTAGGTGAGTGTTTGGTTCAAGCCACACCTTAGGCAAGCCACGCTGGCCCCACATGACATACACACAAAAAATGTGGCAAGATTCCCTTAGGCTTGCCAACTTGTGGCAAAATTTGGTGGAATGTAAGGTTAGGCAAGTTTGATTAACTTAGGTGAGTGTTTGGTTCAAGCCACACCTTAGGCAAGCCACACTGGCCCCACATGACATACACACAAAAAATGTGGCAAGATTCCCTTAGGCTTGCCAACTTGTGGCAAAATTTGGTGGAATGTAAGGTTAGGCAAGTTTGATTAACTTAGGTGAGTGTTTGGTTCAAGCCACACCTTAGGCAAGCCGCACTGGCCCCACATGACATACACACAAAAAATGTGGCAAGATTCCCTTAGGCTTGCCAACTTGTGGCAAAATTTGGTGGAATGTAAGGTTAGGCAAGTTTGATTAACTTAGGTGGGTGTTTGGTTCAAGCCATGCCTTAGGCAAGCCACACTGGCCCACGTGACATACACACAAAAAGTGTGGCAAGATTCCCTTAGGCTTGCCAACTTGTGGCAAAATTTGGTGGAATGTAGGGTTAGGCAAGTTTGATTAACTTAGGTGAGTGTTTGGTTCAAGCCACACCTTAGGCAAGCCACACTGGCCCCACATGACATACACACAAAAAATGTGGCAAGATTCCCTTAGGCTTGCCAACTTTTGGCTCTCATTTTGAAGAACTTATTAATAACTTTGCCTGAGCTTAGTTGTGGCAAAGTTAGTCATGAATTAAGTTCAACCATGGAGTCTTCTAGATTATACATGTGGCAGAATCTGGTGGATGATATCCAATGGCCAGTAGTGCTCAGATTTGCCATCTTTGTACCGTCGGATTGTCTTCATCCAACGACCAACTATCAAAGTTTTTTACACACTATATAGGGGGTATAGATATAGATATGTCGGTCCATTGCAATGGATCCAAAGTATATCTATTTAGTGGAGTGCACTCTAAACACATTATCTATTTATTTTTCTCTAACCTTCCGTAGCCATGCAACCAAGCCACATAAGCTTCATGGGTGCCCCCCACATCATATTATTCATACTACGTTGATTGAAAAAAAGATAAATCACCCAAAACAAGATCTTCCCGTTTTTTGTTCCTACGATGTTGTGTCGTGCACGTATCTACTAGTTGTATAGTGGTAGTACTAGTAATATAATAGTATTAGGAGTACAAACTTGGTAGGAGTGGTACTAATACGGAATGCTCCTACTCTATCAACGAGCCCCGTCTGACACAAAATTTCTTGGCTTCCGTGCTACAGCTAGATCTTCCCCTTGTTTCTGTTTTCCAACCCGGCGGCGGGCGGGGTGTCGGTTTGCTCAACGGACGGTCCCACATGAAAGTGAAAATGCTAGGCACAGGGGCGGAGCTACGTGAGGGCCAACACGTGCCCTGGCCTGCCCAACCTAGCAGGATTTTTGTAGTTGTACATCCAGTTTTGAGGCATGGAACGTCAACGCAAGGGTAATTTCTATAGCGTGGCTAGACTGGCACGCCCAACGTTTTGCTTCAAGCTCCGCCACTGCTAGGCAACACACCTTCCCTAAGCTATGTGTCGTGCTAGACGGGCTGTGTTGTACTCCCGATTCCCGGGCGTGTGGGGGTGCGACGTGAACGTGGCAGGCCTTTTCCTTTTACTAGCAATGTGCCTGTGCGTTGCGGCGGATCCAAAGTAGTAGAATAGTAGTATTTGTTCACAAACTTGAAAGAAATCACTATTGTTTTGATATACTCATAATATATTACTCCCTCCGTACCTAAATATTTGTCTTTTTTGAGATTTCAAATGGACTATCACATACGGATTATATAGACGTATTCTAGTGTTTCTAGCAAGATGCCCGCGCGTTGCACGAAGTTGATGGAAAAGGTAAGCACAACTTATAAATTGATGGATGGAGTACTAGTTATAGTGATGCATATAATTAAGCAAAGGGATCACACATGTCGGTATTGACTGGAACGAGAATGCAACAGCACAATAAGAATTAAGGCCATGATGATGCAATCGCAGTGGTGGTTACAGAAGGCAAGAAGAAAGATGGATCCACGAACGTATGACCTCCTCCTCAACTTAGTGCGTCAGGCCACCGTCCGGCGGCTAAGGAGCGGCGGCTTTTGTGGCAAGGTCGAGGTGCTTCTCAACAAAGGCATCCAAGGCTTCCAGCCGGTTGAGGAAGGCCAACATCGTAGCGTCCTCACTGGCCTTGTAGATACCTATGTACACGATTTGCTCGTACGCGTGGATGTGTAGGTCGATGAATTCTTGCAGGGCGAGGCGCCTCGCAGCGAGCGCGACCTCTAGGTGGACATTCTTCGTGGCGTCGGCGGGCAGTCGCAGGGCCACCAGTGCTTGAAAGAGGTTCCGGCCATGGAGGCCGATTAGGGTGGCAGGCAATGAGGAGCCCGGGCGCGCGGGCTGGAGGAGTACGGCGATGTCGTCCGCGAGCTTCTTGAGGACGGTGAACTTGTTGCTGGTGGCAATGATCATCTGGTCCAACTGAGAGTTGTAGTTGGCGTCGACAGTGGACATCCACCAGCCGGTCTCCAACACCGTCTGGAGACGATCCTCGGCACCATGCCGCAGGCCGGCATCGTGGACCATCTGGCACAGCCGCTGGCCGCTCACGCGCATCTCCGCCATGGGTCTGGAGCGAGCTCTTTTGCGCTCAGTGTAGGTGCTTAGGCAAGTGCTTAGGTGCGTACAATGTGGTAGATGCATTGGAATGGAGGAGGGGCGCCTTTATATGAGGGCAATGAGGGAAAACTGCGTTGCATTCACATCATGCAGCCTCTTTTCCCGGACCTCCTCCCATTACTTCCCTCATGCATTAATTGAAGGAGGATGCATTGGCCGTTCAACATATCAGGAACCCTACTCCCTCCCTCGTCTGCATTAAAGGTGTATCGGAACTGCGCCGCCCGCTGTCAAATCGAATACTCCCTCCGTCTAGGTGAGTATTATAAGTCATCTTACGAAAACCAAATACTAGTAAGACTAGCCACCGTGGGAGTAACTTCAGCAGTAACATCGAGTTCAACTCAACAAATTTGCTTATGTGGCTAGTTACTGTAACATCACATGTCCCAATGCAATATGAGTCTATAACCTAATAAATGAAGCTTTGCATGTTACCACACTTATGTTACTACTACCTCTGTCCGGGTTTATTGGTCCCCATTATATTTCGTGCCAAATTTTGACCATAGATTAAACTAAGAAAATGTTCACGCATGTCACCAAACATTATATTTTTCAAAACTATGTTCAAAGATGAATCCAATGGGATAATTTTTCTTGACATGCATTAACATTTTGTTAGTTAAATGTTTAGTCAAAATTTGGCACAAACTATAAAAGGGACCTATAAACTATAAAAGTTCACGAGCGCTCTCTATATGTACCACCTTTTTTTAATTTCAAGTTTTGCTCCATGGCGCAATCCATCGATACTACAACTGTACAAAAGTGGAGTATATACATTTTTTAAAGGGCTAGAGGGCGGGGCAGTCTAGCTCGGTCGGTTTCACGAGAGGCGAGGGCCTTTGTGATTTGACGGCTCACTAATGCTGTCAAATCAAATAGTACTGCGCCGCCCGCTGCATGCCCGACGCCTCCATTAAAACCCTCCGTTAAACCCGCATGCAAACCGAGAATCCTACTCCGGCCACATGTCCGTTCATGAGCGGGCCGGAATTAAACGCAACACCGGCCAAGCTCCTCCCGTCCGCCCTCAGTTTAAACAAGGCCAGATGCCGGCCAAGCTCCTACCATCCGCCCTCTATTTAAACAAGGCCAGACAGACAGCGGGCAAGAATCGCACCCCTTCGCCGCTCCCCCATATCCTCCTTCACCATTTTCTCCACCCTTCCGATGGCTTCTGATGATCCGTTCTCCGGCATATTACCCGGCTGGGTGGCCCACCGAGCCCTTCGGATACAGGCGAGGCCGCTCGGTGCTTCACCAACCTCGCTTAGCCCGATGGAGCCAGTTGCCGCCCCAAGCAGGCATGTGGTTCAGCAACTCGCCGCTCCAGTTCATCTCGATGAGGAGTGGCAAGTTGCTCCACGTCGGCACGACGGCGAGCACGCCGGTACGGGCGACGTCGCTACCGCGTCGTACCACGCCACCAGTGTCTGCGGTGGTCGCGCCTCCCGTGTCTGTGGGCGCGCCTCCCGTGCCTGCGGCAGCACCATGCAGGCAGAGACAGAAGCCGGGTGTGTGGAGAGCGACCAGTCGGTGGCCATCTTCTCCCTGTCCGCTGCCATCATCAAGGAGAAGTAGAACACGGGAGGCCGTCGCCACTTGGGACCCATGAAGGCCACCGCCGAGGCGACGACCGCGGATTTAGGTGGTTTCTTTGTTGCTTCGTCTCTTCTGAGGACCTTCATCGACCCCGCAAGTGTCTGGCGGACATGAGGAAGACAAAGGGATCCGCGGGCGGCCATTTAGAACTAAAATAAGTCTAGATATATCCATTTCTAGGACAAGTATTTCCGGACGGAGGGAGTATTAATTATAGAAGAGAGTCGGATTGGCACCTCTTAGATCATGTAAATGTAATGAAATCCATCATGTTTATATGAAGATCCGGCTTTTTTATACGAAATCCTTCATGCTTATATGAAATCAGTCCGTGTTTGCGCGAATTTCATCTGGTTGGTTAGAGTTGTAAAAATGTATGCCGCTGGCGTTTGATGTCGTCCTCCGCGGAAGGAAGCGGGAGGAAATTTTCCGGCTGCCGTTGGAGATGCTCTTTATGCTGGAAATAATAGAGTGACATCCAATCCATTTGAGTTAATTGCCTGTATGATTGTCCCTCTATAAAAAGTTAATTGCATGTACAGTGTACATGTGACTTGCAGGGTGGCTACAGCTTCGTACAGAAAGTTAAAAAGAAACAAGTCCATCCTTAATATTCTAAGTACTCTGTGGGTTCCACTGTCAGTAAAGTAGCGGAAGAATTATATATTAAATAAGTAGAGTAATATATAATATACAAATCTAAAGTTAAAAGACAGAATTCGAACTCATGTCATCGTGTTGCGAGCATCCGGCGCTAACCAGCCCAGCACATTTTTGTTGTAGACCATGCTGGAGATATATCTCCATGTCTACTCTTATATATACTCCATTCGTTCCTAAATATTTGTCTTTTTCAGATTTAAAATGGACTACCACATACGGATGTGTATGTAGACATATTTTAGAGTGTAGATTCACTCATTTTGCTACGTATGTCTTTTCAGGAAGGGGTCAGATTTGTCCTTGATTTATTTATGAGGTATCCGGATGGCACTGCACCGCCAAGAAAAGAGGGTAACATCAAAATTATGGACTACTTTTTTGAGTATGTTGGTAAGGTCCGGTCATAGTCACTTGTTGAAATCTCTAAAAATATAAATACTCCCTCCGTCCGGAAATACTTGTCATCAAAATGGATAAAAATAGATGTATCTAAAACTTGGACAGAGGGAGTAGAAAACAGAGTTGGTGATGATGGTGTGCGTGCCATCCTGCAATATAGGCCGTCAGATTTATATCTAACGGATAGGAAAGAAACTATGGCAATTTTGCAAAAATATACCCACATGTCTCTCCACGTTCGCAAATAAGGCCTTCCCTCATTCAGCCTTTTCTCTCACAAGATAAACTACTCATACAAATGCATCTTGATGTTCCCTGCAACGCACGGGCAGCTAGCTAATTTCTTTTAAAGTAGTTGCTGCGATAATTGGGTTGAAGTGATATGTTTTATGTCTGCCCCGAATGATTTCAGATTCACTAGTACTCCCTCCGTTCCAAAATAGATGACCCAACTTTATACTAAAGTTAGTACAAAGTTGAGTCATCTATTTTGGAACGGAGGGAGTAGTAACAAAGAAAAGGTTGCCTTGTTAATTAACAGAAAACAGGGTGAAAACTATCACATGAGGCCGGTAAAAACAAGGCACACTGGGTTCAGCGTCATCGTCACTACAGTTGTGCGCGCGCGAGAAGTCTACATATCGAGGGGGCTACCGAGCGAGGCACCGAGACACAATGTTTGAGAGAGAAACCAATTGACAGATTATGATCAGATTGAGTTGTCACCCTTCTGTTGTCATTGTTGGGGGGGGAGGGAGAGAAAGACGTATCGAGAGTGTGCGCGGTAGGCACAGAGGCACAACTAGCGAGTGTGTGTGTGTTTGAAACAGGAGTCGATAGATTATTATCAGGATCAATGTGCCACCCTACTCCTTCAGTGTCGGGTAGTGTGTGTGTGTATGTTTGAGAGAGAATCCAGTCAATAGATTAGTATCAAGATCGAGGTGTCACCCTACTCCTTCGGTGCCGAGTAGTGTGTGTGTGTGTGTGTGTGTGTGTGTGTGTGTTTGAGAGAGAAGCCAGTCGATAGATTAGTATCAAGATCGAGGTGTCACCCTACTCCTTCGGTGTTGGGAAGTGTGTGTGTGTGGGGAGGAGGGGGCAGTGACACTCACATATCTCTACTCTTATAAAAAAACAGAGTTGGTGATGATGGTGTTCCTGCCATCCTGCAATATAGGCCATCTGATTTATATCCGACGGACATGAAGGAAAATATGGCAATTTTGCAAAAAGATACCCACACCCCTCTCCGCATTTGCAAATAAGGCCTTCCCTCGTTCATCCTTTTCCCCCACAAGATAAACTTCTCATACAAATGCATCTTGATGTTCCGTACAACGCACATGGGCATCTTGCTAGTAGGGAGAAGGAGTTTGTGTGACACATATCTAGCTATATTAAGGGATAGGTAGATAGCATATGTGTGAGAGACATTATTATACTTTGAGACATTAGTGGATGTGGGTGGGTGGAATTAAAGGGGTGGGCGTGTTAGACATAGAGAGCGTGTGTGTTTCTGTGTGAGAGACTTGTAGGACGGGGTAGAAAGACGAATTTAACCCTGACGGAGGGAGAGAAATACATGAAGTGCGCGTGTGTGATTCCGATGCCCACAGGGAAATGAGATATGTATGCGCGTGAGAGAGATTGCACAATTCATTCACGTATCACTATCTAGCGACCGTGGACGTGCATTGCTTGAACATAAGTCAATATCTACTTCGTATCGTGGCCAAAGGTACAATATCGATTCAACGCTATAAAGATTGGACACTCACATATCACATTTTTTTCTATTTAAATAAACCTTTTTCAGTTGTGCATGTCAAAGTTACAGTGATGTTTCTTCTAACAACCAATGTAGCTATCATGCACATGCACCATTGTTACTTTTGCATTCAAATTCATTAGTCTTGGATGATTTAAGTTTCTATTTTGAAGTAATATATATGTAATATTTATATATGAATTCAACGGTTACGCAATTTATGAAATGGAGGCTATGTAATCATATGAGGTAACACTTTTAAGTAGCTAACTACAATATCCATTTCTTTTTGTGCGCCTCTACACTAACATGTCAATGCATTATGTTTAAAGTAAATAACCAATGGCATTAAATTATCTATTTACACGAGAAATACATAGGCTGAGCGTTTGATCCCTTTTTTTGTGAATGCGCCACTACACCCGTACGATTGGCCGCGCCCGTGTGAATGTCCAAGTTATCGGCACATCATCCCGAGTTATTGTCTTTTTTTCTGGGATGGACTTCACACCAGTTATTAACTGCTGACGCGTGCCCCGTGTACACAGTCTAGCATGACCTTCCCGCTAGCATGGTCCAAAATTAGTTGAAACTGGATACGAACGATCCCGCGGGCGGCAAAATCTCCCGCCTCCTTCTAAAATTTCCGCCACCTTAGTCTTTAGCATGCGAAATCCCCCTTTTGTCCTTGGTGCATGGAGACCAACAGTTACAATACCGCCCTCATCTACATGATAGGTCGGGGCTGCTTTGGTAACTTCCGGTTCCCCCCACTACACGCCACCCCCATTTCCTCTCCCCTCCTCCCGCAAAAACGACTAACTCCACAGCACCAGAGCATCTTACATCAGCCGTCCGTACTTCATCGCCCTTTCTCCCCTCCCCTCTCGAAATCCTAGACTGCTCATCCACCGGCGTACCATAGCCCATTCACTACCAGCGGCGTCCACCTCGCCGGATCTGCTTCTGCGGCCGCTTCTACCCCTCCCACCTCCCCTAGAAACAAGTAGACTGCTCATCCACCACTGTACCACAGCCCATTCAGTGCCGACCTTGTCCACGGCGCCGGATCTGCTTTGCCGGTACTCTCGTCAACCGCCGAGCATCTGCAGCGGCTCATTCGTACTCCCCACCGGAGACGCTTCGTCCACACCCCCCGGAGCCGCCCCACCGACGCCCCCGTCGACGGCCTCTGATCCTCTTCGCCGACACCTTCCTCAACCCTACCAGAGGCGCTTCGCCGACACCTTCCTCAACCCTACCGGATCCGCTTCGCCGACACCAGTGTCAACCCTACTGGAGTAGCTTCGCCTATACCATTCTCAACCCTACCGGGGCCGCTTTGCCAACTCACAAGTCCACGGCCTCAGATCCGCTTCCTCGCACCCTCATCCAACCTACCGGAGCAGCTTCTGACGCCCCGCCCACGGCTGCAGTTCCGCATCGTCGACACCACCCTTAACCCAACCACAGGAGCAGCTTCTGATGCCCCGTCCACGGCCGCAGATCCGCATCGTCGACACCATCCTTAACCCAACCACTGGAGCAGCTTCTGACGCCCCGTCCACGGCTGCAGATCCGCGTCGTCGACACCATCCTTAACCCAACCACCGGAGCAGCTTCACCTACGCCCTTGTCCACAGCCACAGATCCGCTTCGCCCACACCGTAGTCCACCCTACCGGAGCCACTCCACAAACACCCTACTCGACGGTTCTAGATCTCCTTACCGGACCCCGATAGCCAGCGCAGCGTCATCACCCTTGACGTTTCTAACCTGATTCCCACCGTCTGGAGAGATGCCAAACACCCGTCACGGCCTAGGTACTTGTCACCTTTAAACCCGTCTAGCATCACCTGCCCGATGTACTTCAAATATACTAACCGGTCGTTGTTACCTATTATGCAGCTGGCAAAAACTACAAGGATGATGTTTCTTCTGGATCTAACAGCTTGGCGTACCAAGATCCTGGACTGAGGCATTGCTATGATCTTGTAAGCGCGTCTCTCTCTCTTGTATTGTTTTGTGCCTGCCTGCGTGCTTTGCTAGGATTTTCGACCAGTAATCCCATTGTGCAGACAATGATTTCTACTACTGGCTGCTAAATTAGATATGTAGATGTCATACATGATACTACCTCGTACCTCCGTTCCTAGATATAAGTCTTTCTAGAGATTCCACTATAGGCTACATACGGAGCAAAATGAGTGAATCTACACTCGAAAATGCATCTATATACATTTGTATGTGGTCCATACTGGAATCTCTACAAAGACATATATTTAGGAACAGGGGCAGTACATTACACAAAATCATAGGTGGCATGTAGGAATTCCAGTGCACTACATTAGGCTCCCTTAGAGTGCCTGCCAGTCCAGCATACAGAGTCATGGCTAGTTTATGGTACGCACATAATCGTTAATTGGTGGTTTAAATATGCGCAAGGGATATGCAATGTAGTATCATGTAGAGATGTCTGCAATTAGCCGTGTCAACTTGCAGATAGGGTTACACAATGAAAAAGTACAAGATGTATGTGGCAATTTCATGGAACATCGCAAAAAAAGGAGAGGCAGCGGTGAGCCTATACAGTGTGCTATGGTACGTCACTCCTCCATTGCAATCATCGTGACATGTTATTTGTATGCCAGTTCTATTAGCCAAGTTTCTTAGGGACAGTTATTACGAGTTATCCTAAGAAAATAAGCACCTGTGAATATAAGCTCCATGTAATACGCCAACCAGTTCTTTTCATTGCGTTTTCATCTTATCTTTGGTATGATCAGTGGAAAGTCTAGATTGCATTATATATATTTTTCATTTTGCTGCACATATGGAAATTAATTTGACTTGCAAACATCACAAATTGAACCTAGTGCAGTAATTAATATGATAGGAAAACAGACCATCACTATTTTCTCAAAATGCAAATACAAAGATACCATCTACTTGGCACAATCTACTTTGGTCAATGTTTTCCATAGAGATCCCATTGCCTAATTTAAACGAAGAACGCATGACCCACATTTAAATGAAGAACAATTATTTGTTGAAATTCGATGGTCCAAGTGGCTGGTTATTATCATATAGCAGCAGCAGCAGCTCATAGCAACTCATCATACAGCAGCAGCAGTCTGCAATTCATCATATACCAGCAGCAGCTCATAGCAATTCATCATATAGCAGCAGCAGGAGCAGCTCATAGCAATTCATCATATAGCAGCAGCAGGAGCAGCTTGTAGCAACTCATCATATAGCAGCAGCAGCAGCTCATAGCAACTCATCATACAGCAGTAGCAGTCTGCAATTCATCATATACCAGCAGCAGCTCATAGCAATTCATCATATAGCAGCAGCAGGAGCATCTCATAGTAATTCATCATATAGCAGCAGCAGGAGCAGCTCATAGCAATTCATCATATAGCAGCAGCAGGAGCAGCTTGTAGCAACTCATCATATAGCAGCAGCAGTAGCTCATAGCAATTCATCATATAGCAGCAGCAGCAGCTCATAGCAACTCATCATACAGCAGCAGCAGCTCATAGCAATTCATCATATAGCAGCAGCAGGAGCAGCTCATAGCAATGCATCATATAGCAGTAGCAGAAGCAGCTCATAGCAATTCATCGTATAGTGGATCAGAATGAAAATTTGGCAAAAAATCAGAGGAGATCCTCACCTTGTTGGATGAGCTCATCCTTCAACAGCACCTCAAGGCCATGGCCTGGGAGGAGGGGAGGGGGAACAAGGTGCCTTGTGCCGCAGTGTGGCATCAGCTGTAGTTGTGCAGCGCCCGCTGGAGTAGTGCATTGGACGAACCAAAGTGGAGCAGCTGCTGGAGACCATGAGAATGAGGGGCGACGCCAGAGGGAAGAGCAGCTAGGGAGATTTGCCCCTACCCACCGTCCATGTAGCCTAGCTGGACATAGCATCATCGAGGACCAGGCCAGATGGGACCAGTGGCAACGGCTCGCTAGAGGAACCCTAGTGCTGCAGGCAGGGGATCGAGGTAGAGGGAAAGGGGAGAGGAGATGCAAGCGGGCAGAGCAATGAATGCTTGCGTGTTTGTTTTTACTTGAGGGTCAGGTGTGACACAGGCGTCAGCAGTTGCATTTTGAGTGTAATATAGGCATACAACAGAGTCATTTCACTATTCCCCTTCCCTTCAATTTTTAGTGAGGTTCTACCCGAAACACCCCCCTCCAAAGCAAAATTAGTTAAGCCCAAGCCCATAACTCAAAAATGACTTCTTTACATCTTTTATGGCTTATTTTGACAATATACCCTGAAAAGGCGGAATCGAACTGGCCCTTAACCTACAATTCAATTATGTGTGCAATGATGAATCACTCCTGCCTGCTATCTGTACATTTAGGCATCATCATACATGGCATAACCTAATACATGTGCATTCCATTGTAGAATCTAGAATATGCAATGTTTATGTTAGTTCATACGTTGCACATGATGTTTAAATGCCCCTTAAATCTCGTCAGTCAAGTGATGGTCTTTAAGCCACCTTCTTTGCTTCTTTTCTTGATATGTAAGATTTGCTCACACATCTGTTCAATTGCTTGTTTGCATCAGCCAGCCATACTAGGACTGTTTGCTTTGATTACTTTCTATTCTTGACCTAACACTCTAATAGAGCTTGTCAACAATTTAAACACTAAGGGCTGCTGTAGTGGGGCCTTGTCTAACTCATAGGTGAATAAAGGTTTGGCTGTACACTACAGTAGGCTCTCCAAGAGTATCTGGAGATCCAGTTCGAAGGTATGCCTAGTTTTTACATAGTGCAGACATAGTAAATGCTCATTTCATTGTGTGCAAGTGCAAGAGATGCGGCATGTTTCATTATGTGGTGTTGTTTTGTTATAATCTCATCCTTTTGTGTTCACAAACTGGAAAATATGCATATTTATCTTCCAAGGAGACGAGTAACTAGTTTGTGTCACCTTGCAGAGGGGGTGCAATGAAGATAAGATTGAGGATTTCCAAGTACAAGATGTTAGGAAGGAGCCTTACAAGAGAAGTAGGAGCTGCACTGAGCCTCTTCAACCTGCTAAGGTAAGTCACTGTATGCAACTCAACAGTTCAATTCCTTGTTTGTTTCTGGCATAGTTAATTTTCTCTTTTCAATTGCTTTATTTGTCCTCACTTAATGAGATGCCCAAATAATTGTGCCTGACTTTCGGTACTTGTATCACTATTAGTTGACATAATTAACGGCCTTACCATTTAATTACTCTGCTGAAGTGTGCCTGAAGCTTTGAAGTCTATTAACCAACTATTATTGCATGAGGCTCACAATCTAGTTTATACTATGCTAATGATTGCATAGTTTTGCATGCTGTAGTATGTTTGTATGAAACCCTCTGCTGTTCATTATGCTCCCTAAGACTTTAATTGAGGTACAGAATGGCCAACTGCTTGCTTACTTGTACGCAACATGCTGTCTAAATTTATAACTTGTCTGTGTTTTCGATTGGGCCCCAACATCATGCTCCTCTGGTGAGCTAAGAGGGATTTCTGTATGCAGGCTGCACAGACTATCTATTTTATAATTTTTAAAATATCACCTGCTTATGCTTCATGATGTGTAACATTTTTTTTGTGAAAGTGACGTGCAACATTATTGTTAGTCCTGTTTTGCCATGTAGTACAAAATAGTGTCTTGTTCGCTTCACTGTTGTAACTATATTTTTGCCCTAGTCATGTGTACTTACAGAAACACTTCAGGATGAAGTGACATCAACACAAAAATCTGCGAGCAGTGCGGCATGGCCGTTACCGAATGATTATGGATTAGAATTGGAACGTGCTGATGTTCTCGAGCATCAACTATAGGTGGCAAGACAATGTGTACATGATTGTCAATGTATAATCAACAAGTTGAGACTGGACATGCAGGTATTAGATGCAAGAGTCAAAAAAATGAAACAAGACACCGAGGTAACCATGAAGGAATTGGAGATTTTGTAGACTGAAATTTGTGCTATCTGAATCCGGCCAATCCTATTTTCTGAAGAGATTATAGTTCAAATGGAGTTAAGTTGATGCGCGTCCATGATGTATGAGCCGTATTTGCCCAGTGTATGTAATTTGTTGTTTGTGTATGCTTTATTATCACCTGTGCTGTACCATAATGCCCAGTGGGTATAATCGGTTGTAATTTCTTTATTGTATAGTGTAGGATTATTCTACCTTTCTATGCCTTGATCTCTTTGTTGTATAGTGTATGCTTTTTGGAGGTGATAGTATTGAGTAGGATAATTCTTTGAATATGCTATATCGTTCAAATGGGGGCCAACTCGCCCGACCATGGGCCTTCTACGTCTCGTAGGATCCATGGGCCTTCTACGTCTCGTAGGATCCATGGGCCTTCTACGTCTCACAGGATCCATGGGCCTTCTACGTCTCGCAGTGTCCATGGGCCTTCTATGTCTCGCAGGGTCCATGGGCCTTCTACGTCACGTAGGGTCCATGGGCCGCCGACTCATTTATGGGTCTTGTACTGGCATTTAATGGGCCGTAGACGGGCCTATAATGGAAATCGTATGTTTTATTGGCTGACCATAATGGGTCGTTAATAGGCCGTATTTGGTGATTCTATGAAAATGGCTCAACAGACTGACGGACCACAAACGGGCCAACTGTAATGACGGGCTAAATTTGGCCCACAAGCAGAAAATGAAAGTAACGGGCCGTAAGTAACCGAATGCTGCAAATAAGCCCAAAAAATAATGGGCTCTGAGAAGGCCGAAAGATAACATGGGCTGTAAATGGCCCAACTAAATAACGGGCCCTTAATGGGTATGAAGCGATACACTGTTCATTACGGGCCAGTTTCACCACGGGATGTTAATGGGTCTAAAGTAATACACTGTTCATCGCGGGCCAGTTTCACCACTAGCCGTTAATAGGCCAAGAGTTACATAGGGCCTCATATGGGCCGAAAGACGTCATGGGCCATATATGGGCCAGAAGTGAAAACGGGCTGGAATCATATTGGATGGCCCAGATGACGCTACTGGGCCTAATTCGGATAGGGCGTAACGGGCCTCAGGTTAGCGGGCTGTAAATGGGCTATATGCGAATAGGCCGTTAACAGGCTTTCCATGGGCCGGCCCGTCACCTTTTGACCAAGTCAAACGGGCCGGCCTTTTCACAGGAATGGGCCTCTGTTGGGTCGTGCCACGTGTCAACGTATCATAGGCGCCTTTTGTCCAATGAGTGGATGACATCTGTCCCAACGATGAGCCGACACGTGTTTCCTCCAGCCAATGATGATTTTACACGTGGAAAATCCCCATTGGTCGGGGCTGTTAACGGGTTATCGGATCCAAAACCCGACCCGATAGCTTAACGGCGTTCCGTTACGGTGGATGCCACGTGTAGGTCACCCTTGACGAAAGCACTTCTGTGACGCGCGATTTATCGTCATGGAAGTGGACACTTCCGTGATGATAATTTTGGTAATGTCATCGAGCACTTCTATGACAGCACAGGTATGAATATCTTGATTCTGTCATAAATTTGTCATGGATGTACATGCATGACAAAAAATGCGACCTACTGTGACAAACACGTATCATCACGGAAGTGTATTTTTTTTGTAGTGCTAACTGATCGATGGAAAATAAAAATAAACATGGTAGTTGACTAAATTTCTTCATCAATCATCCTTGCGTCCTCCGGTAGGGCGTCCTCTGGTGCGGCGTCCTCTGCTGCGGCGCCTACTCTTGCGGCTTCCTTCAGTGGAGCTCTCTTCATAATCTTGGTCATTGCTCACGAGAGGTCCATCATCTCCACTCGAAAAAAGGTCTTCTCCCTGATCCAGCTTCTCCTCCAATGCGGCCACATCCATCTTCAGCTTGTCGACTCTCTCCATGAAATCCTTGAATTCATCCTCATGCTCATAGTGGGCTTCACATGCTGCAGCCTCCAGATCAAGTTCACAATGGTGCAACTTTTGGATCATCTTCAAGTTACTGCACATCTGAATCTCTAGAGCCCTGATGTGAGCCTCCAAGTCTTAGACAAATGAGTGAACGGAGTCGTCATCTCTGGTGCGGATGATTTCTCCTTCTACAGTCCTGCGAGAAATCATGGTGCGGTCTGATGCAACAAGCTCGGCCCTGTATTCCTCCTGTATGCGTCCAAGTGCACTATGAACTGCTATGTCTCTCCCAAGGATCCAATTAGGAGTAGTGAACCAGAATTCAATGGGTGTCGAGAGGTTTCCGAACGTCCTCCCTAGTATGTGCACCTTAATCCTATAGCGACGGTCTTCCGGAAATGCCATGGTAGGGGTCCCGGTGATTGAAGATGGAGCAATCTTCAATTCCTTGGCGATCTGGACCAGCCTCCTGCCGAAAAGCATCGTTTCATCTGGCTAGCAAAACTCCGGGAGCAGAACAGGGATGAACTTGACGGCCATCTAGAATATTGAAATCGGAGAGAAGTCAGAAATGAACAGGGGAGAATTATGGAATAATAAAGACATAAGGTAAATAGTCTCTTCCTATGGCTTTCCTATTCTAGGGGTTATGTCCTACGGTCAGCGTGTGATCTGAGTACCATCTCTGTAGCGACCCGACCCGAAAATCGGTCAAGTCTCTGTGTAGCTATACCATCCCAAGATCATGATGGCACACACAGTACATTGATGAAAAGATTCAAAGTTCAATCACACCTGAATTTATTACACGGTTCTCATATCGAGTCTTTATTACATCATAATAAATTTGGCCGAAGGCCAACTCATGAGAAATAAACTAAATAAACTTGTGGAAGCGTAGACGAATAGCGAGTCCATCCGACTCCATAGGGCAATTGCCAAGCGTGGATCCTAGCCTCACTCTTGGTCGGAAAACTCCTCTGCAACATAAGACGTTGCAGCCGTGTATGTGAGCATTTTTCAATATGCCGGCAAGTCATGAAGAGATAACAACAATAAAATTACTAATGCTCTTTGCAATTTGGCTGTGGGGCTCTAAGTTTTCTGTTTTTGTGAAAAAACCCAGTTTTTTCCTACAACAAAGGACTTGTTTGCAATTACAAATGTTGGTTGTTATTGAGATGGTTCCGCCAACCAATGTCTCATTTCCAATTATTAAATGACCCCTCAATTAATTTATTAAGTTCATTGTTGAGATATCCAAAATACTCCAAGTTCCAGAGGCTCAAATTGTCCGTAACCAGGGACACGGCTAGCCGATTAGGTCTTCACTCTGCAGAATCTTGTGCACTTTACCCGCAAGAATCATTCCCTCCTTTTAAGTCCTCGCACGGCCTGGTGTTTGAATAGGGGACGAACGAAATAGGGTCTTCCGAAGAGTTCCTTTGGGCACTGCCGGTGCCCATCCAATCCTACCATTCTTCTACATATTGTAGCACCGTCTGGCCAGAGTCACACCTAGGGTCGACCAAGCCAGAGCCCATAATGGCTTGCGGCTGCACAGGTAAGCTTCCGGTCAATGGGGTATCCATCCGTCTCTTCGTGGCTGGGTGAAGCTTTCCGCAAGATGTCATGGCGCTTCTCCATGCATCCCGGCCATCCGCTGGTTTCTCCAGGGTGCCCGTCAACCGTCTTCCACCCTGTAGTGAATTTTGAAGTCCATCTTGAGCTTGAAGTCATGGGGTTGTCATCATCTTGACTCTCACATCTCCCTTTTGAATCACTCAACCAACCCCGTCTACGAAAGCATAGCAATCAACTACATCGTCCCGACCATTGGGAAAAGGGGAAAGGTTGATCCTACCTCATGATACTACTCAAGAACATAACTTAAAATTCTCCTACTGCATGCATGGTGGGGAGGAATAATTCTAATGCAACAAAATCGTGGTATTGTAAAACATGATCAAATGACTTGCCTGGTTGACGGTCTTCGAAAGCTAGTGACTCGTAATAGTAGGCCTCACACTCTGGAAATTCTATCGAGTCACACAATAGCACAAATAAGTACACTACAATATAACATAACAACAAGTTAATGTAAATCACCCAAGCACTCAAACCAAAACCAAGGAAAACTCAAAGAAAAACAAATCAAGGTTTCATCACTTCGAGCAACAACTAAGAAATAGTTTTATCCTACTAAAACTATTCTTAACGGAACCTAAACAATGGCTTTGCTAACTAACAGAAAGGAAAACATCATACAAACTAGGTGCAAAAAGAATCACATCAAAATCTATTATAGAACTCCTATAATGCCTAAAACAATACTAGCAATAAAATAAAATAAAACTTTTTATTCTATTGTAAATAAATGTTCACCCTCTGTAACTACAGAAACTAATCTAAAATAATGTATAACATAGGAAAAATAAAATTTATAATAACTAGAACAGTAGGAAACAGTAGCAAGCTAGATTAAACTAGAAAAACTTGATTTCGACTAAACTAATTTTAATACACTATAAAAATACCCAAACAAGTTCCTACTGTTAGGCAAGGTCAAAACTAAGCAGTAGCAGAAAGAATCACTAAAATAAAATTATTCTAGCTCAATTTATGGCAGAAAAACTAATCTGACTAAAACTAATATAAAACTATTTTTATAAACTTAAACATGGCCTAACCTGTTTTCTACAGAAACTACAGGAAATTTTCAAACTAAAAAAAAGAAACAACTAAAAACAATAAACAACCTAAAAGATACAGCTAAAACAAAAACAGAACTATTTCTGCTAAAAACAGAAACTAAAACTAAAACGAAAAAAGAAAACAGACGAGACTGGGCCTATCTAACGATCAGGCGCAATATAACTAAAACTTTCCCGCGGCTAACAGGAAAAAAACGGCCGGTTCGACTGAACCAGGAACTACTAACCGAAAATAAACCGGAACTAAAATCGGCTAAACAGAAAAAAAAACCTAACTCTTCGCAGGATCTAATCCTAGGCGTTCATACGAGATCAGACGGTGAGGAGGGATTGGGCTTACAGAGAATGATGGCGATGGACGGAGACGTCGGTGGCGACTCAGGCGACGGCAGTGCAGCGGCTCCTGTGGTCCGGGACGATGGCAGAGACGTCAGGGAGGGGCGGCGGAGTGTTTCGGAGGTGGTGGTGATGTCGGGGCGGCTCGGGGTCGACGGAGGCGGCTCGGGGCGATGTCAGTGGCTCCCTAGTGAGCTATAACTCTGACGGTCGGCGTTGAGCTCTGGATTGTCAGCGCTGGGGGCTCTTAGATAGGTAGATGATGTCAAGGAGGTGTGGCGCAAATGGGAGGTTCGGGTGAAGGTGCTTGGAGGGCAGGGAAATCCTCACCGGAGTCGGCAACGGCGGTGAACCGAGGCGGCGGCGGCGAGATGCGTTTTGCAAGGGCGTGGTCTATGGTGGTGTTTAGGCTAGGATTTTAGGGGGAATCAGGAGAGGATGGTGAGGGGTTTATATAGGACATCTTTCTTGCGGAGGAGGGCGAGTCGGAGCATGATCCCGAGAGAATCGGAACGGCTGCAGCGACGGGCGTGCTCTGGCACGGCATTGCGTGCTCCAGGGGGTGGGAGAAGGGTGGAGTCGGGGTGTCAGCAAGAGAGAGAGAGAGGGGGGAGCAAACGGGCGGCCGGTGTGAGGGGTTTCGGGTGCGGCGCTGCACGCTGGCTGGGCTGGCGGCTCGGGCGCGCTGGTGGGCCGCGGCCTCGCTAGCTGGGCCGTCGGCCTGGCCAGTTCAGGGGGGAAGGCTTTTCCTTTTTTTTGAATTACGACAGAGGAGAGAAACTATATATATATATATTAAAAAAACTCAAGGGAATTAATCCTACAACATGGACATTTTTCCAGGGGCAAAACAGAAACTAAAAAAATATTTTCCGAAAAACCCAAATAAAATTCAAAATTGAATTCAAACTTTTTGGCAATATTTTCTTCTGACATTTTGGAGTGTCATGTTTACTCCTCTCATACTTTTGCTCAAGTATTTGTCAGGCATTTTTGAAATAAATTTCAACTGTCAATCAAGTTCAAATTCAGGAAAAACTCAACTGCCTCTGAGCGCGGCCAGATGACAGATTTAGGTCATGTTCATCGTGGTGGCAGGGGACAGCCGTCATGGGCTCGAATTCGTCGAAGATCAAGTCTCCATAGATATCGGCCACAAAATTCAAGCTTCCAAATCTGACCTGATGGCCAGGGGCGTAGCAATTGATCTGCTCTAGATGGCCAAGCGAGTTGGCCCGCAGTGCGAAGCCGCCGAATACGGAGATCTGTCCGGGGAGAAAGATCTCCCCCTGGATTGCGTTGTTGTAGATGATTGATGGAGCCATCAAGCCTTCTGGTGACGACGCAGCGGAACTCTCAATGAAAGCACCAATGTCGGTGTCAAAACCGGCGGATCCCGGGTAGGGGGTCCTGAACTGTGCATCTAAGGCTAATGGTAACAGGAGGCGGGGGACACAATGTTTACCCAGGTTCGGGCCCTCTCTATGGAGGTAATACCCTACTTCCTACTTGATTGATCTTGATGAATATGAGTATTACAAGAGTTGATCTACCACGAGATTGTAATGGCTAAACCCTAGAAGTCAAACCAATGAGATTATGATTGTCCTCCTACGGACTAAACCCTCCGGTTTATATAGACACCGAAGGGGGCTAGGATTACACAAAGTCGGTTACAGAGAAAGGAATCTACATATCCAAATCTCCAAGCTTGCCTTCCGCGCAAAGGAGAGTCCCATACGGACACGGGAAGAAGTCGTCTATATTGTATCTTCATAGCCCAACAGTCCGGCTCATGTATATAGTCCGGCTGTCCGAGGACCCCTTAGTCCAGGACTCCCTCACTCATGTATTGCGTGAAAGTTGAAAAAGTTTGAGAACATCAAAAGTATGAAACAATTTCTTGGCTTGTCATCGGGGTTGTGCGTGATTTAATACTTTGTGTGATGAAGATGGAGCATAGCCAAACTATATGATTTTGTAGGGATAACTTTCTTTGGCCATGCTATTTTGAGAAGACATGATTGCTTTATTAGTATGCTTGAAGTATTATTGTTTTTATGTCAATATTAAACTTTTGTTTTGAATCTTATGGATCTGAACATTCATGCCACAATAAATAAAATTACATGGATAAATATGTTAGGTAGCATTCCACATCAAAAATTATGTTTCTGTCACTTACCTACTCGAGGACGAGCATGAATTAAGCTTGGGGATGCTTGAGATGTGTCCAAAGTATCTATAATTTTTTATTGTTCCATGCTATTATATTATCTGTTTTGGATGTTTTGTATGCATTAATATGCATTTTTATATTATTTTTTGGACTAACCTTATAACTTAGAGCCCAATGCCAGTTTCTGTTTTTCCTTGTTTTTGAGTTTTACAGAAAAGGAATATCAAATAGAGTCCAAACAAAATAAAACTTTCCCGATGATTTTTCTTGGACCAGAAGACACCCGTGGGACTTGGAGATGAAGTCAGAAGACCCTCGAGGAGGCTACAAGGCCTAGGGGCGCGCCCCAGGGGGGACGCCCCTAGGCTTGTGGGCCCCTCGGAGGTCTCCTAACCCTAATCCTTGGCCTATAAATTCCCAAATATTCCCCCAACATCAGAAGCATCCACGAAAAATACTTTTTCGCCGCTGCTATGTTCCCGTGAGATCCCTTATTGGGGCCTTTTCCAGCATCCTGCCGGAGGGGGATTCGATCACGGAGGCATCTACATCAACTCTATTGCCTACCAATGAAGCGTGAGTAGTTTACCATAGACCTACGGGTCCATAGCTAGTAGCTAGATGGCTTCTTCTCTCTCTATGATCTTCAATACCATGTTCTCCTCAATGTTCTTGGAGTTCTTTCCGATGTAATATTCTTTTGTGGTGTGTTTGTCGAGATCCGATGAATTGTGGATTTATGATCAGATTATGTATGAATATTATTTGAGTCTTCTCTGAATTCTTATATGCATGATTTGATATCTTTGTTTTTATCTTCAAATTATTGGTTTGGTTTGGCCAACTAGATTGATTCTTCTTGCAATGGGAGAGGTGCTTAGTTTGGGGTTCAATCTTGTGGTGTCCTCACCCAGTGACAAAGTAGGGGTAGCGAGGCATGTATTGTATTGTTTCCATCAAGGGTAAAAAGATGGGATTTATATCATATTGCTTGAGTTTATCCCTCTACATCATGTCATCATACTTAAAGCGTTACTCCGTTCTTATGAACTTAATACTCTAGATGCATGCTGGATAGCGGTCGATGTGTGGACTAATAGTAGTAGATGCAGAATCGTTTCGGCCAACTTGACATGGACGTGACGCCTATATTCATAATCATTGCCTTGGATATCGTCATAACTTTGCGCTTTTCTATCAATTGCTCGACAGTAATTTGTTAACCCACCGTATGTTTTCTTTCAAGAGAGAAGCCTCTAGTGAAACCTATGGCCCCCAGGTCTATTTACCATCATATATATTCAGATCTATAAAACCAAAAATCCAAAAATACTTCACTGCAATTTATTTACTTTTATTTTGTTTTACGTCTTAGTAACCTTTTATATCCATCTCTATTAGATCTCATACTTTCAAGTGACCTGAAGGGATTGACAACCCCTTTATCGCGTTGGGTGCAAGTGTTTTATTGTTTGTGTAGGTGCATAGATTGGAGACCTGTTCGTACCTCCTACTGGATTGATACCTTGGTTCTCAAAACTCAGGGAAATACTTATCTCTACTTTGCTGCATCACCCTTTCCGCTTCAAGGTAAAAACCAACGCAAGCTCAAGAAGTAGCAATTATCTCTTTGTTTTTTGGGAGAATAATCTTTTTAGCAGTATCTCTTTGTTTTTTAGTAGTACATATCTTTTTTTCTTTTGAGAAACATGTATCTCTTTGTTGATGTTTTTCTTGAGAGAATCTCGCCACTTTGTTGAATAGCAATGTTCATAGTACACGACTTGGGTCATGGGGACTGCCCAGCCAAACATGTCATCCTAAACCTAGCTTACAAGTTATGATTCCTAGACTCATGAACAAAATTACATAAAAGGAAATTGTCGCTGCGATCTTGTATTTCATGGATGATTGCTGAGTGTTGACCCCCAGTACCAAAATTAATATCGTTAACGACACTCTGGCAGTCGGACGCCAATATCATCCTCTGGATATTCAGATCGTCTGCTAGGGCCATGCCTTCCCTGCATGCAAATGTTTCCAGCATCACTGGATCAATAACTCCCCGGTACGCCATGGTCGAGGATCCCATGTGTGCACCAATGTGGTCACGGCATACTGCCGCCACTACCTCGCCAAGTCTATAACATTCAACAGCTCCATCAACATTAATCTTCATCAGATTGCCCAGAGGAGGTAACCAAGTGTGTTGTGCGGGCACGGTCTCCACTACCGGTGGGCCGCAGATGAATGTGTTGGGAAACATTGCACGGAAACAAAAGAATTTCTACGCACACGCAAGATCTATCCATGGAGATGCATAGATACGAGAGGGGAGAGTGTGTCTATGTACCCTCATAGACCGTTAAGCGGAAGCGTTTATCAATGCGGTTGATGTAATCGTACACCTTCACGATCCGCCCGATCAAGTGAAAGGATCGATATAGTTGACTAGAGGGGGGGTGAATAGGCAACTAACAATTTTTAGCTTTTCTTTACCAAATTCAACTTTGCATAAAAGTAGGTTGTCTAGATATGCAACTAGGTGAACAACCTATATGATGCAACAACAACAAGCACACAAGCAAGCAAGGGATATAACACAAGTAACCTAGCAAAAGTAAAGGCGCGAGATAACCAAGAGTGGAGCCGGAGGAGACGAGGATGTGTTACCAAAGTTCCTTCCTTTTGAGGGGAAGTACGTCTCCATTAGAGCGGTGTAGAGGCACAATGCTCCCCAAGAAGCCACTAGGGCCACCGTATTCTCCTCACGCCCTCACACAATGCGAGAAGCCGTGATTCCACTATTGGTGCCCTTGAAGGCAGTGACCGAACCTTTACAAACAAGGTTGGGGCAATCTCCACAACTTAATTGGAGGCTCCCAACGACACCACGAAGCTTCACCACAATGGACTATGGCTCCGAGGTGACCTCAACCGTCTAGGGTGCTCAAACACCCAAGAGTAACAAGATCCGCTAGGGATTAGTGGGGGGAATCAAATTTCTCTTGGTGGAAGTGTAGATCAGGGCCTTCTCAACCAATCCCGAGCAAATCAACAAGTTTGATTGGCTAGGGATAGAGATCGGGTGAAAATGGAGCTTGGAGCAACAATGGAGCTTAGGGGTGGAAGAGGTGAGTCTTCTTGGAGAAGAAGACCCCCTTATATAGTGGGGGAACAAATCCAACCGTTACCCACCACTCAGCCCGCGACCCGCGGTACTACCGCACCACAGGAGCGGTACTACCGCCGGGCCTGCGGTACTACCGCGGGGGACCGCTGTACTATCGTGGGCGCGGTAGAGCCTAGACCTGAACAGATGAGCATAGACAGGGTGCAGTAGAACCGCAGGCGCGGTACTACCGCGACCCTATTCGGTACTACCGTAGGGCAGCCACAGTCCAGGCACGGTAGGCACAGATGTAAAAAAATTACATCCGTGTCTACCTCCGCTGAGATTTTATCGGTGCGAAAATCCGACACGGTACTACCGCGACCAGGGGTGCGGTACTACCGTGAAGGGTGCGGATGTATAAAATTACATCCGCCCCTACCTCCGCTCCTGCTGCTGCACTTGGCCAGGTGACATGGTACTACCGCGCCGCAGCACAGTACTACTGCATAGGGCGCGGATGTAAAAAATTACATCCGCCCCTACTACCACTTGAGCAGGGGCGCCAGGCCAGACTTCACGGTACTACCGCTTAGGAGGAGCGGTACTACCGTGGAAGCCTGCGGTACTACCGTGCCGGAGCCCGGTACTACCGCTGGTTCCTGCGGTAGTACCGCTCAGAGGAGCAGTACTACCGCCAGTCTGAGAAGAGCAACTCGGAGTCCTTCATTTCGCAGAGAGAAGGTGAGACGGAGGAGAACTCCAAAGAGCCAAAGGAAAGGTGGTGCAAAAGGGACGTGTACGTGAGATTCCACCCAAACCTTTCCAAAGCGGACCCCCTCTTAATAGTACGGCTTTCCTACGACTCAACTCCACCGAGAAGAACCGTAGAGAAACACCATCTTCAATAATCTTCGAGGGGCAACAAATCGTCTTGTGTTTAGTCATGATATATTTGAAAAGCTCAGTACACACGATTAGTCCGCAAAAGCATTGCCATCAATCACCAAAACTACTAAGGGACAAGGATGCCCTTACAATCTCCCCCTTTTTGGTGGATTGATGAAAATACGGGATTTGCACAAAGGGAAATAATATAGCACAAGCAAACCCCACATCTCTAGAATATAAACGAGCTCCCCCTAGATTTGTGCTACAGAGTAAGGTGCTTTGGACTGCATGGCACGAATACTAGGATCACCACTCCCCCTATATTTTAGAGACAAAGCATATCTTGCAAAGATAAAGCTAACACTAAACGAGATAGTAATTATGAGCATAACATGAATAGCACGATATAGCATAAGCTCAATAAGGTAATGAGGTACGATAGAGTGCATATGTCTTACATCATATGATAAACTTAGTCTCATGAGCACAACCAAACCAAAGCAAACAAGTTCAAGAAACGGAAGGCAAAGCAAACGGCGAAGCACACACGACACGCACACGCAAATCCTACACTCTCTCCCCCTTTGGCATCAAGACACCAAAAAGGCAGAGAGGGCACCTACAACAAAGGTGGTAGCTCAGGCGGAAAATGACTCCTCGTCGTCAGACTTCGCGGCAGGAACGTACTCCTCCTCAGAATCGGTCCACTTGTAGCCCTTCTTGGCCATCCAGGCAGCCTCGGGGGTGATGTGCCTCTTAGAGCCGTTGGCCACATCCTCGTTGCACGCCCTCAAAATCCTGTTGTCGCGATGACAACCCTCATTTTGAGCAACATGATCCTTGTACTGACTCTGGACCTGCATGCAGAAAAGCCTCTTCATCTTGATCTTCAGCTTCTTCGCCCAAGAGGGCTCAGCAGAGGGAGTAGTGAAAGCAGAATGGTCTGCAGCAGTTTCTTCCTCCTCAATCTCCTCCTCATCCACAGCCCTCCTGGCAGCCTTAGCAGAAGTGGTGGTGTTAGCCCATTGTGGCTTGATGCGGAGCCTGATGGGCTCATGACGAATCCACCCTGGAGCTTCAAACTCATCATTGGGAAAATGCTTCTCCCAAGTCTTGGAGATCAGGTGGAACAAGTAAGGCCCATAGATGGGGACCTTATGGTTGAACACAACGAACTGAAGCTCACACCACATGATATGTGAGACATCAAGTGGCTGAGTCTGAGCCTGACGGGCCTCCTCATAGATAAGCATCATGTCAACGAGGTAAGCATGCACCTGGCCCATGTCACCAATGCGTGGGAAGAGGGTGTTCCGGAAGAGCCGATGCATGGTGTCCAGGAAGGGATTAAGCACCCACACTGTCTTCTTGTTGGGAAGAGTCTTTGGAACAAGGAATGGCATGAGCTTGTTCTTGTTGGCAGACTCAGAGTTGGCATGAGGGCGAACTCCAACTGGCGTGTCGAGCCCTTCATCTGGAACATTAAGCAACTCCATGAACTCCTTCCAAGTAGCAGACATCCGACGACCATTAGTCTTCCAAGTCATGGTCCTTGCATCATCGACGCCGAAGTAGACTGAAGCAAAGAACTGTGCGATGATCTCTGGATCAAAATCCTTGTGGAAGGTGAGCATGTGCTCAATGCCGAACTGCTCCACTAGATCCAAGGCCTCTCCAAAGTACCCCCGGTGCTTGTCCTGCCTCATATGATGCATGTCAATGTAGTGAACTTCCATGTAGAGGTTCTGCTTGGCCTTGATCACAGCCAGATAGATCAGATTCTGCTGCTTGGTCCAGAAGAGATCATTGCCTTGCAAGTTAGCCCGGGGATTCACATAGGGATTGAGCTTCATTCGAATGACAAACTCGTCCTGGGGCATCTCATCCATGCCCATGACGGGCTCCTTTTGCTTGCTCGCGATGGTCTTGGTCCTGCCTTGGGGGGCATTGGAGCCCTCAGGAGCTTCTTCTTGATTGCGCAGACGCTTTGACCCTGTGTCACGGCTGGGATTCGAGCGACGAGCAAAGGAACTGGAGCCACCACCTGGACACAAAGACACAAAAAAACATGGGAACAAGATGGATCAAAAACCAAACCGAAAGAAACACAAAGCATGAGATCTGGACAACACAAAAGGGCGCAGGATGAATCTACGGTAGTACCGGGCAGGGTTACGGATGTAAAAAATTACATCCGCTCTAGCCGCGGTAGTAGCGTGACGGGGCGGCATGGTAGTACCGCGCTTGGGGCGGAAGTAATTTTTTACTTCCGGACGCCACACGGTAGTACCGCACCAAGGTGCGGAAGTACCGCAAGGCGTCAGAACCAGGTGAGGTTGCGGTAGTACCGCTCCAGGAGGAGCAGTAGTACCGCACGGATCGAAAACCGCGACAGAGATCGCGGATCTGGATCTAGAACCTCCGCACGACAACTTCGGTACTACCGTTGATCAACCAGAACTATTTTGACTATCCAAAGAGAATGCAAACTACACTACCACTCTCCTACGAATCCCACTTGCAAAGATTTAGCCAAAAATCTCAAGAACACCACATGCATCTCCCCAAAACCTAAAAGCACAACAAAGGACAAAAGGGAGAGGAACTTGGGGAAAAACCTTGGTCCATGGCAAGAGGGCGAGGTGGGGAACGATCCCACCGATCGGAATCCGAGGAGAGCGGCCGGAGACGGAGATCCGACGAAGGCCTTCGGCGCCGTTCTTGGGCAGGAAAGAGAGATGGGGTGGGGAATAGAGATGAATGGGTATGGGGGAGTTAGAACTCCCCCTGTCCCGCTCTTAACCCCCACCCGCTCGCGTGGGCGCGGAAGTACCGCGGGTCATCGCAGTAGTACCGCCCGGGCGGAAGTACCGCACTATGGGCGGTAGTACCGCTCTTTCAGCGGCAGTAAAAAATTACTGTCGCGGAGGTAGCGGTAGTACCATGCCCCTGGAGGGCCACACACTAAACGTAGAGCCACCAACTCCTGCGGTAGTACCGTGGTTCACCACGGTAGTACCGAAACCAAGAGAGTGCAAGAACACACAAGAGAAAGGAAGAAAAAGCAAAACAACCTCCGGAAGAACATCGACCAACTAAGAAGCGAACACAAACGACAACCCAAACACGGCAAGGAGACGAGGAAGCCACACGATAACGAAGACTAACTACAAGACACACCTTCTCCAAAGGGAGGGCGGTGGCCGGAGCCACCTATTCTTGAGTCAATTAGTATGGCACCGCGAAGAATTATCCTTGGGTCCATGACCAAAACTCGTCTTTGAAGCACAACTACATCAAAAATGGCTAATGTGAAAGAGTTGATCAATTTATGCATAATGGGGGGAGGAAGAGTTCATTGAGAGAACAACACTCCCCCTGTGTCCATGCCTACACCTAAACTAGCCAACAGGTTGAGTGTGGTGGGAGGTGCAAGGGTTCAAGTCACATTGCTCGAATCAATGATATTTAGCTCATGCCTTAACTCGCGAAATCTTGCTTCATCCAAGGGCTTCGTAAAAATATCTGCAAGGTTATCATGAGTGTTAACATACTTGAGCTCGATCTCCCCTCACCTGATGTGATCCCGGATGAAGTGATACCGAATCTCAATATGCTTCGTCTTCAAATGTTGCACCGGGTTGAGAGAAATCTTGATGGCACTTTCATTATCACACCAAAGAGGCACTTTGTCACAAATGACACCGTACTCCTTTAAAGTTTGCCTCATCCATAAGAGTTGTGCACAACAACTACCGGCCGCCACATATTCCGCTTCGGTGGACGAGAGAGACACACAACTTTGCTTTTTGGAAGACCAACTCACCAAAGAGCAACTAAGAAATTGGCACCCTCCGGAAGTGGACTTCCTATCCACTTTGTCTCCCGCCCAATCGGAATCCGTATATCCTTCAAGCTTGAAGTTTGCTCCTCTTGGGTACCATAAGCCAAAGTTTGGGGTATGAGCCAAATATCGAAAGATTCGCTTGACCGCACATAGTGGCTTTCCTTCGGTGCGGCTTGAAACCATGCACATATTCCCACACTCAACATGATATCTGGTCTAGATGCACAAAGGTAAAGCAAGGAGCCAATCATGGAGCGATATACCTTTTCATCCACCGCTTTACCATTGGGATCAATGTCAAGTTGGCACTTGGTAGGCATTGGAGTAGAAGCCGGCTTGACATCACTTAGCTTGAATCTTTTTAGCATGTCTTGAGTGTATTTGGCTTGGTTGATGAAGGTACCTTCTCTTCTTTGTTTGATATCAAAACCAAGAAAGAACTTCAACTCTCCCATCGAAGACATCTTGAACTTAGAGGTCATGAGAGCAGCAAATTCCTCATTGAAAGCTTTGTTAGGGGAACCAAAGATAATATCATCAACATATAGTTGGCATACAAACAACTCCCCTTTGACCTTCTTAGTAAAAAGAGTGGGATCGATTTGCCCCACCTCAAATCCACGATCTTGTAACAACTCGGTAAGGTGGTCATACCACGCACGTGGGGCTTGTTTAAGGCCATATAGTGCCTTATCGAGTTGATACACATGATCTGGGAAGTAGGGATCCTCGAACCCAAGGGTTGCTTGACATAAACCAACTCATTAATAGGACCATTCAGAAAAGCACTTTTCACATCCATTTGTTGTAACTTAAAGTTGTGATGGGAAGCATAAGCAATCAACAAACGAATGGATTCAAGGCGAGCAACGGGAGCAAAGGTTTCACCGTAGTCGATACCCTCGACTTGGGAGTAGCCTTGTGCTACCAATCTTGCCTTGTTGCGAATGATGTTCCCATGAGCATCTTGCTTGTTCTTGAATATCCACTTGGTTCCAATGACGTTGTGGTTCCCCAACGGCCTTGGCACCAATCTCCACACCTTGTTGTACTCAAAGTTGTTGAGTTCTTCATGCATGGCATTGAGCCAATCCGGATCTTTGAGCGCCTCATAGACCTTCTGGGGTTCAACACAAGAGACAAACGCGTGATGTTCACAATAGTTTGCTAATTGTCTACGAGTGCTTACCCCCTTTCTTAGGCTTCCAACCACATTCTCCATGAGATGACCTTTGGTGGTGAGCTTGGAAGCAATCTTCGCGGCACGATGCTCCAATTCCTCCTCGGATGAGGAAGGAGGAGGGTTAACTTGATTATCTTGAGCGTCGTCTTGAGCTTGTTCTAGATCTTGAGCTTGCTCATGATCTTGAACTTGCTCGAGGGGGAGAACTTGACCTTGGGCATCATTTGGTGGTTCACCACCATCTTGAGGTTGATCTTGCCCTTGGTCTTGTTCACGAGGTTGGGGGCCTTCACTTTGTTCTTCGGAAGCGTGTGGGTCTTGGGGAGGTGATGGCTCCACTTGAGTGGAGCATTGTCCTTCTCCTTCGGCCACAAGGGGTTCCTCAATGGGTAGAATATGACCAATACCCATTCTTATTATGGCTTGGGGAGGAATTTCATCACCTACATCACAAGTACCACTTTGCTCCACTTGGGAGCCGTTATTTTCGTCAAACTCCACGTTACACATCTCCTCAATGAGTTCGGTGGACTTGTTGAGGACACGGTAAGCATGAGAGTTTGTAGCATAACCAACAAATATGCCCTCATAAGCTCTAGCCTAAAATTTAGACAAACGAACACCTTTCTTGAGAATGAAACACTTACAACCGAACACCTGGAAGTACTTGATGTTGACGTTGAGCTTCATTTGCAAAGTTGATGACGGTTTGTTGGGTCTCACTATTCCTCTTGAAGAAGTATACCCAAGTGTATCTTGAATAATCATCCACAATCACCAAGCAATACTTTCTACCTCCAAGACTATCAAAGGATGGAGGCCCAAAAAGATCCATGTGAAGGAGCTCCAAGGGTCTCTTCGAGTAGATAATGATCGTGGGAGGGTGAGCCTTCTCATGAAGCTTTCCTTCAATACAAGCACTGCAAGCACGATCTTTGGCAAAACTAACATTTGTTAGTCCACGGACATGGTCCCCCTTGAGAAGACTTTGCAAAGATCTCATATTGACGTGGGCTAAGCGGCGATGCCAAAGCCATCCCACATCAACTTTAGCCATTAGGCATATCGCGGTCTTAGTGGGTTGCTCCGAAAAGTTTATCACATAAAGACCGTTCTCGACATGCCCAACAAAGGCTACTTTAAGAGTCTTGCTCCACAAGAGGGTCACGGTATCAATATCAAAGAAAGTGGCAAAGCCCATGAGTGCAAGTTGACGAACAGAAAGAAGATTGAATGCAAGGGACTCACCAAGCATGACTTTCTCGATCGTTAGATCATGAGAAATGACAACCTTGCCAAGACCCAATACCTTAGAAGATGAGGCATCACCCCACTCGACATTGGTGGGCATAGAAGGAATCTTGTGCACGTCCACCACCAAGTCCTTGCTCCCGGTCATATGATTTGTTGCTCCACTATCGAGCAACCATGATCCCCCACCGGAAGCAAACACCTACAAGAGACCAATGCTTGGTTTTAGGTACCCATTTAGTAATGGGTCCTTTGATGTTAGTGATACGTCTCCAACGTATCTACTTTTACAAACACTTTTGCCCTCGTTTTGGACTCTAACTTGCATGATTTGAATGAAACTAACCCGGACTGACGCTGTTTTCAGCAAAACTGCCATGATGTTGTTTTATGTGTAGAAAAGGAAAGTTCTTGGAATGTCTTGAAAATCCATGGAGGCACTTTTTGGAATTAATAAGAATTTCTGGGCGAAAGAAATACACCAGGGGGGCCACGGCCTGTCCACGAGACAGGGGGGGGCGCCCCCTATCTCGTGGGCCCCCTGGACCTCCACCGACCTCAACACCAACTCCATATATTCACGTTCGGGGAGAAAAAAATCAGAGAGAAAGTTTCATCGCGTTTTATGACACGGAGCCGCCGCCAAGCCCTAATCTCTCTTGAGAGGGCTGATCTGGAGTCCGTTCGGGGCTCCGGAGAGGGGGATTCGTCGTCGTCGTCATCATCAACCATCCTCCATCACCAATTTCATGATGCTCACCGCCGTGCGTGAGTAATTCCATCGTAGGCTTGCTAGACGGTGATGGGTTGGAAGAGATTTACCATGTAATCAAGTTAGTTTTGTTAGGGTTTGATCCCTAGTATCCACTATGTTCTGAGATTGATGTTGCTATGACTTTGCTATGCTTAATGCTTGTCACTTGGGCCCGAGTGCCATGATTTCAGATCTGAACCTATTATGTTTTCATGAATATATGTTTGTTCTTGATCCTATCTTGCAACTCTATAATCACCTATTATGTGTTATGATCCGACAACCCCGAAGTGACAATAATCGGGATACTTCTCGGTGATGACCGTAGTTTGAGGAGTTCATGTATTAATTATGTGCTAATGCTTTGTTCTGGTTCTCTATTAAAAGGAGGCCTTAATATCCCTTAGTTTCCGCTAGGACCCCGCTGCAACGGGAGGGTAGGACAAAAGATGTCATGCAAGTTCTTTTCCATAAGCACGTATGACTATTTACGGAATACATGCCTACATTACATTGATGAATTGGAGCTAGTTCTGTGTCACCCTATGTTATAGCTATTACATGAGGAATCGCATCCGGCATAATTATCCATCACTGATCCATTGCCTACGAGCTTTTCACATATTGTTCTTCGCTTATTTACTTTTCCGTTGCTGCTGTTACATCTACTACAAAAACCCAAAAACAATTATCTTTACTTTTGCCACTGTTACCTATATTATCATACTACTTTGCTACTAAATACTTTGCTGCAGATACTAAGTTGTCCGGGTGTGGTTGAATTGACAACTCAACTGCTAATACTCAAGAATATTCTTTGGCTCCCCTCGTGTCGAATCAATAAATTTGGGTTTAATACTTTACCCTCGAAAGCTGTTGCGATCCCCTACACTTGTGGGTTATCAAGACTAATTTCTGGCACCGTTGCTGGGGAGCATAGCTCTATTCTCTGAGTCACTTGGGATTTATATCTGTTGATCACTATGAAGAACTTGAAAGATGACCGAACTACTATTTTGCCCTCAACTACGAGGGGAGGTAAGGAACTGCCATCTAGTTCTGCACTAGATTCTCCTTCTGTTATTAGTAAGCTTGCGACACCTAAACCTGCTACTGCTATGAATTCTGATATGTCGCATGTTATTGATGATGACACTTCTGCTATGCATGATGAAACTACTTCTGTGCGTGATACTACTTTGCCATTAGGTGAATTTCTTGATGAACAACTTGCTAGAGTTAGGGGGAATGAAATTATTGGAGATGCTATTATTGATGATAGTGATGATGAAGGTTCTCCCAATGATTATGTATTGCTTGTTGTTCCTAAGGGTTATGTTATGAATGAAGAAGCTGCTAGGGAAATCTTTGCTTGCAATGATAGATATGATCTTAAGAAATTATTAGCTAAATGGAAGCAGCAGTCTCTTAATGCTAGAATGGAACCTGACCCCGCTTTTGCTACTTCACCTACCTGTGTTACTAATCAAGATTATGAATTCTCTGTTGATCCTGAGATTATTACTTTAGTTGAATCTGATCCTTTTTATGTCCTTGAATCTGAAATTGTTGTGGCACATCTTACCAAGTTGAATGATATAGCCACCCTATTTACTAATGATGAGAAGTCTCGCTATTTTTATATTCTTAAGATATTTCCGTTCTCATTAAAGGGTGATGCTAAGACTTGGTATAATTCTCTTGCTCCTGGTTGTGTGCGTAGTCCCCAGGATATGATTTCTTACTTCTCTGCTAAATATTTCCCTGCTCATAAGAAACAAGCTGCCTTGCGGGAAATATACAATTTTGTGCAAATCAAAGAAGAGAGTCTCCCACAAGCTTGGGGGAGGCTTCTCCGGTTACTTAATGCTTTGCCTGATCACCCTCTCAAGAAAAATGAAATACTTGATATCTTTTATAATGGACTAACCGATGCTTCCAAGGACTACTTGGATAGTTGTGCTGGTTGTGTTTTTAGGGAAAGAACAGTCGACGAAGCTCAGATATTATTAAATAATATGTTGACTAATGAAAATAATTGGACTCTTTCTGAGCCAATTCCTGAGGCAATTCCTGAACCAATTGAGCCAACTCCTGAGCCTATTCCTAAACCCACTCCGAAGAAGAGAGGTGTTTTATTTCTCAGTCCTGAAGATATGCAAGAGGCAAAGAAATCAATGAAAGAAAAAGGTATTAAAGCTGAAGATGTTAAGAATTTATCTCCTATTGAAGAAATACATGGTCTTAATATACCGCATATTGAAGAACCATATTGTCTTGATAACCCGACACAGGTAGTGAAGGTAAATTCTCTCTATAGATATGATAAAGTTGAAATCCCCTCTACTAAATTTCATAGCCCATGCTTAGATGAATTTGATGACTTTATGGCTAGACAAGAAAGTTTTAATGCTTATGTTGGTAGAGAGTTAAAGAATAATGCTTTCGAGATAGGACGCGTTGGCGATAATATAACTAGAGTTAAAAATGAACTCAAACTCGTTAGCAAATATGCTTTGCTACTCAAGCTGAGCAAGTACTTAAAGCTCAGAATGATTTGCTTGATGATCTAAATAATAAAAATGACTTTGCTGTTAGAGTGGCTACTAGAACTGGTAGAATGACTCAGGAACCTTTGTATCCTGAAGGCCACCCTAAGAGAATCGAGCAAGATTCTCACAGAAACAATTTAGGGGCACCTAGTTCTTCTAAAAAGAAGAAAAAGAAGAACGATAGAACTTTGCATGCTTCTAGTGAACCTACTTTAGACACACCTGAGAATCCCAATGAACATGAACCTAGTGATAATGTTAATGATAATGTTCATGTTGATGCTCAACCTAGCAAAAACAATGAAGTAGAGACTGAACCTGTTGTTGATCTTGATAACCCACAATCAAAGATCCAACGTTATGATAAGAAAGATTTTGTTGCTAGGAAGCACGGTAGAGAAAGAGAACCATGGGTTCGAAAACCCATGCCCTTTCCTCCTAAACCATCCAAGTCAAAGGATGATGAGGATTTTGAGCGCTTTGCTGAAATGATTAGACCTATTTTCTTCGTATGCACTTAACTGATATGCTTAAAGTAAATCCTTATGCTAAGTATATGAAGGATATCATCACAAACAAAAGAAAGATACCGGAAGCTGAAATTTCCACCATGCTTGCTAATTATACTTTTAAGGGTGGAATAACAAAGAAACTTGGAGATCCGGGTGTACCAACTATACCATGCTCCATTAAAAGAAATTATGTTAGAACTGCTTTATGTGATCTTGGAGCCGGTGTTAGTGTTTGCCTCTCTCTTTATATCGTAGACTTGAATTGAATAAGTTGACACCTACTGAAATATCTTTGCAAATAGCTGATAAATCAACTACTATACCTGTCGGTATTTGTGAGGATGTGCCTGTTGTGGTTGCAAATGTCACTATCTTGACGGACTTTGTTATTCTTGATATTCCCGAGGACGATAGTATGTCTATTATCCTTGGTAGAACTTTTCTTAATACTACAGGGGCTTTTATTGATTGCAACAAAGGCAATGTCACTTTTCATGTTAATGGTAATGAGCATACGGTACACTTTCCGGGGAAACAATCTCAAGTTCCTAGCATCAATTCTATTGGAAAAACTCCAACTATTATTATTGGAGGTTTTGAATTTCCTCTCCCTACTGTCAAGAAAAAGTATGATATTCTTATTGTTGGGGATTTTCATATCCCCATTGAGGTAACTTAGTGTTATTCGAAATTTCTCCGGTTCCGTGTTATTCGGAATGAGTTTGTTAACAAGACTTGATCAACCTTGTTAAAGGATTCATTTTGATGATCATGAGATGGATGAAACTAGAAGGCACAACCTTCTATACCCTCTTTTTACTTTCTGTTATTTAGAATAAATAAAGCAAAAATAGTATTATATGTCTGTTTTCTGAATTATCCATGCATTAAAAAATAGTCCGAAAATAAAAGTGCTCCAAATGCCCTGCAAATTTAGTATGATTTTTTCTGGAATATTTGAGGATTTTTAGGCACTGAAATCACTGCAGGAGGGGCAAGCACCAGGCCACGAGAGTGGAGGGTGCGCCCCCCTGTCTCGTGGGCCCCTGGTGGCCCCCCTCCACTTATGCCAGCACCCACACACTTCATCTTCTACCCAAAAAAATCCCCATCCAGCTCAAGCACGAGTTCTAGCTCATTTTGCTGCAATTTTCGATCTCCTTGCTCAAAGCTCCATTCACAAAACTGCTTTGGGAGATTGTTGCTTGGTATGTGACTCCTCCATTGGTCCAATTAGTTTTTGTTCTAGTGCTTTATTCATTGCAAATTTTTGCTGCATAGGTGACCATGTTCTTGAGCTTGCATGTTAAATTTATGAGGTCCCAAGCAATTCTAATGCATGATATAGGCTCTAGGCACTTGTAGGAGTAGTTGCTACCAATCTTGTTTAGTTTTATTCACTTTTATTTTGAAGTTACTAAAATTTCAGAAATTTTCAGAAAATGTTAAGGAGGTTTTTGAAGGGCTCTTCTAGCCAAAGCTCTCAGGAAAAACGAGCCAAAGAGAAGGGAAAAGGCAAGTATAATCTCCCTCGCTTAGCGGAAGTACGCTCGTGTGAATGACCATGTGAGGATTTCTTGAAAGAAGCTGGAATTCATGAAGATTTTTATTCTTTGATCAAGACTGCAGGCCTCACCAGTTTCATCAACGACCAGATCGATCAGTATCTCTTACTCACCAATACTTTCGTGCAAAACTTTTATTATTATCCTAAGAAGTCACCGCCTGCAGTATCATTTCATTTATATGATGAATTCAAAGAAATGTCTTTACGTAATTTTTGTGTGGTGTGTAGGATACCTTATGAGGGAGAATTAGAGGAACCCCATCGTGAAGATGTGGGTGGCTTTGTTAATACTATAGCTGTAGAAGAGCCAAAGAAGGGCTCTGAGGCAAAAGTCTCTAGCATACACTTTCCTGTTTTACGTTATTTTGCCATATTTGCTAGTAGATGCTTGATTGGTCGTGGAAATAGTGGAAACTTGAGCATTCCTCATATCATCATTCTTCAACATGCTTTGCTTGGAGACAATACTTTTAGTATGGGTGCCGTCGTTGCTAAATGACTAGCCCTGAATCGTACAAAAGGCCCCATATTTGGAGGTATCTATGCTGCATGTCTTGCTAAACATTTTCAGATACCCATTAGGCACCATGAGAAGGAGGAGATAAAATTGCCTCCTCACACTTTAGATTACAAGAGCATTGTAGCACACAAGTTTATTGTTGACAACGAAGAGAAGATGCTCTTGTATAAACTTAGATTTAATAAGAAACACTTTGAGATTATTATTTTGCCTGTGCCTTTGTTGTTTGATTTGCTTGCAGAAAATTTTCTTGTCACACCGGAAGTGGTGAACAATCATCGGTATCAAGCTTTTACTCCAAAACCTGAACCTGAGCCGGAACCTGAACTGGACCCTTATCGTGCATCATCTGTCCAGTGGGATCCGGAGATGACCAGCCAGTGGTATCCTGATTACACCTCCCAGTACACCGGGGAGAGTAGCGGCGGTCCTTGGTACTAGACCAACTTAGGCCAAAAGCCTAAGCTTGGGGGAGTACGTATTTCTCACCGACTTTACATTCATGTTCACACACTAGTCGTCGGTGCTCACACTTTTTCATTGTATTATCCATGCTAGTTTAAATTTCTTTTTCTAGCTTTCTTCTTGTGTGTTTGTTAAACTTTAAGAAAAAACCAAAAAAAATTAGTTAGTTTAATTTCCATGCTTGTAGTAGAAATTAACATGAATACCCAAAAAGATTTCTCGTTCTTCTTTTACTTGTTGGGAGCTTTCCCGTGTAAATAGTTTTATTTTCTTTTCTTTCCTTTGGGGGTCGAGAAGACTATATTGAAAATGTTTAGTGGCTCTCATATGCATGATTGTTTATTTAACTTAGAGCCCATATTACTTGTCTTCTCTCTTGAGTTGAATGCTTGCAGATTCCAGCTTAGTCCAATGCATGTGCACTCTTATTATTATACACATCGTTCGGTCGTGCGAGTGAAAGGCAATAATGACGATATATGATGGACTTATTGAGATGATAAAAGCTGGTATGAACTCGACCTCTCCTGTTTTTGTAAATATGATGAGTTCATCGTTTCTGAGTCAGCTTATTATGAAGTAAACATATTTGCAATGACATTTAGAGATTATAGTTGCTTGTGCCATGCTTGATTAGCTATGAGTTATAATGGTTTACCTTGCGTGCCAACATGCTATTAGAATGATTATGATGTGGCATGATGGGATGGTATCCTCCTTTGAATGAATTGAGTGACTCGACTTGGCACATGTTCACGCATGTAGTTGAATCAAATCAACATGGCCTTCATGATATTTATGTTCATGGTGGATTATATCCTACTCATGCTTGTATTTAGTGTGAATTAATTTTGATGCATGTTTATGACTGTTGTCGCTCTCTCAGTTGGTCGCTTCCCAGTCTTTTGCTAGCCTTCACCTGTACTAAGCGGGAATATTGCTTGTGCATCCAAACTCTTTAAACCCCAAAGTTGTTCCATATGAGTCCACTATACCTTCCTATATGTGGTATTTACCTGCCGTTCCAAGTAAATTTGTATGTGCCAAACTCCAAACCTTCAAATGAAATTCTGTTTTGTATGCTCAAGCAGCTCATGTTACAACTAGGGCTGCCTATATCTTCCATGCTAGGTGGGCTATTCTCAAGAGGAGTGGACTCCGCTCCTCATTCACGAGAAAGGGCCAGTAACCGGGATGCCCAGTCCCATGATCCAAAAAGATCAAAGCAAATCAAAATAATTTAAACAAAACTCCCCCAGGGCTACTGTTAGTTGGAGGCACTCGTTGTTTCGAGCAAGCCATGGATTGATGCTTGTTGGTGGATGGGGGAGTATAAACCTTTACCGTTCTGTTTGGGAACTGCCTATAATGCATGTAGTATGGTAGATACATCCATCTCATAGTTGTTGCGTTGATAGTGAAAGTATGCCGCTCAAAATGTTATTCAATCTCTATTTTAAAATTGAGCTCTGGCACCTCTACAAATCCCTGTTTCCCTCTGCGAAGGGCCTATCTATTTACTTTTATGTTGAGTCATCACCCTTCTTATTAAAAGCACCCGTTGGGAAGCACACTGTCATTTGCATTCATTACTATTGGTTTATATTGGGTATGACTTGACTGGATCTCTTTTACCATGAGTTACAATGTTTAGTTAGTCCTTGATCTTTAAAGGTGCTCTGCATTTATGTTTTGCGGTCTCAGAAAGGGCTAGCGAGATACCATTTTGTTATATCATGTTATGATTGTTTTGAGAAAGTGTTGTCATCCGAGTTTTATTATTATGGCTCGCTAGCTGATTATGCTATTGATATGAGTAATTGTAAGACCTAAGTGTTATTGTGAGTATGGTTAGTTCATAGTATTTGCTGAAACTTGAATGCTGGCTTTTCATGTTTACAACAACAAGAGCAAACAGAGTTTGTATAAGTTTTTCTTTATCACTTTTAGTGTATCAACTGAATTGCTTGGGGACAAGCAAAAGTTTAACCTTGGGGGAGTTGATACGTCTCCAACGTATCTACTTTTCCAAACACTTTTGCCCTTGTTTTGGACTCTAACTTGCATGATTTTAATGAAACTAACCCGGACTGACGCTGTTTTCAGCAGAACTGCCATGATGTTGTTTTATGTGTAGAAAAGAAAAGTTCTCGGAATGTCCTGAAAATCCACGGAGGCACTTTTTGGAATTAATAAGAATTTCTGGGTGAAAGAAATACACCAGGGGGCCCACGGCCTGTCCACGAGATAGGGGGTGCCCCCCCCCCCTATAGGGCGCGCCCCCTATCTCGTGGGCCCCCTGGACCTCCACCGACCTCAACTCCAACTCCATATATTCACGTTCGGGGAGAAAAAAATCAAAGAGAAAGTTTCATTGCGTTTTACGACACGAAGCCGCCGCCAAGCCCTAATCTCTCTCGGGAGGGCTGATCTGGAGTCCGTTCGGGGCTCCGGAGAGGGGGATTCGTCGCCGTCGTCATCATCAACCATCCTCCGTCACCAATTTCATGATGCTCACCGCCGTGTGTGAGTAATTCCATCGTAGGCTTGCTGGACGGTGATGGGTTGGAAGAGATTTACCATGTAATCAAGTTAGTTTTGTTAGGGTTTGATCCCTAGTATCCACTATGTTCTGAGATTGATGTTGCTATGACTTTCCTATGCTTAATGCTTGTCACCAGGGCCCGAGTGCCATGATTTCAGATATGAACCTATTATGTTTTCATGAATATATGTTTGTTCTTGATCCTATATTGCAAGTCTATAATCACCTATTATGTGTTATGATCCGACAACCCCGAAGTGACAATAATCGGGATACTTCTCGGTGATGACCGTAGTTTGAGGAGTTCATGTATTCACTATGTGCTAATGCTTTGTTCCGGTTCTCTATTAAAAGGAGGCCTTAATATCCCTTAGTTTCCGCTAGGACCCCGCTGCCACGGGAGGGTAGGACAAAAGATGTCATGCAAGTTCTTTTCCATAAGCACGTATGACTATTTACGGAATACATGCCTACATTACATTGATGAATTGGAGCTAGTTCTGTGTCACCCTATGTTATAGCTATTACATGAGGAATCGCATCCGGCATAATTATCCATCACTGATCCATTGCCTACGAGCTTTTCACATATTGTTCTTCGCTTATTTACTTTTCCGTTGCTGCTGTTACATCTACTACAAAAACCCAAAAACAATTATCTTTACTTTTGCCACCGTTACCTATATTATCATACTACTTTGCTACTAAATACTTTGCTGCAGATACTAAGTTATCCAGGTGTGGTTGAATTGACAACTCAACTGCTAATACTCAAGAATATTCTTTGGCTCCCTTTGTGTCGAATCAATAAATCTGGGTTGAATACTTTACCCTCGAAAGCTGTTGCGACCCCCTACACTTGTGGGTCATCAGTTAGTAACAAGGGTCTTAGGAACTCAAATAGACCATTCAATGTACTCATAAGGAGAACCAACAAATTTAGCATAAACATGCCCATCACTAGCACGGCACAACACATATGAAGGGTTAAAGTTTCCGGTTTTGTTGGGGGAGGAGGTGATTTTGCCCTTTTTGACATCAACACCCTTCACATTGTTCTTCTTCTCCTTAGGAGCACCCTCTCCCTCTTTCACAAAGGTTTGCTTGAGAGGAGGAGGTCGTTTGGTCTTGTCGTTCTTCTTCTTGTTCTTGGACTTGGGTGCGAACCCAATTCCTTCCTTGGCAACAACTTCCTTTTGATTGCTCAAAAGGTCGTTGAGGTTCTTCTCACCTTGAATGCATGTCACGAGGCCTTTCTCAAGTTGATCCTTCAACTTGGCATTCTCCTCCACAAGATGCACATGCTCACAACACGGGTTAGTAGCATATGCATTATCAATTAATACCATATGAGGAAAGGTGGACTTTTCCTTGGTTAGCTTAACTTGGAGTTGAGCATGAGACTCCTTGAGGTTAGCGTGAGCACCCTTCAAGACCTTGTGGGCCTTGTCAAGTACATCAAACTCCTCCTTGAGTCTAGCATCATCAACCCCAAGTTTAGCCTTCTCGGAAGTTAGCACACGAGACACAACAAGAGCATGATCAAGATCTTTCTTTAACTTAGCATGGTCATCGTTGTGTGACTCCTCAAGAGTCAAATGATGCCCACACTCTTCCTCAAGAGAATTAGAGAGATCCAATATCTCATCGGCATAGTCACGACTATGACCTTCCATCTTAGAGATGGTTTCTTCGTGAGCCTCGATCATGCCATTGGCTTCACCAAGTTGTTCCAAGAGAGCAACAAAGTGCTTCTTGGATTTGCCCTTGAGCTTACTCATAAATGACTCAAATTCATTCACATCCTCATTAGACCCCTCATGTTCATCAATGCAACCCTCGGTTTTGATGTTGGGGGTTACCTTGTTAGAGGCTTTGGCCATGAGGCACTTGGCGGTGATGTTCTCGTTGGGTGAATCAAAGAGAGACATCCGGGGAGTTGTGGCAATGGCAACGGATGGCATGGCCACCGCTTCACTATCGTCATCATCATCGTCATCCTCACGGTATTCTTCTTGAACCACCAACCCTCGAGAAGGAGTATTTTTGGTGAAGTTGTTCTTGTTGGGGAAGGACTTGGCTTTGTCTTTTCGGATAAGCTTGCCACCATTGTCTTCCCGCTTCTCGTAAGGACAATCCGCAATGAAATGGCTCACATTGCCACAGTTGTAACATGTTCTTACTCGTTGCTTGCCCTTGAAGCCACTTGAGTTGGTCTTGTTGAAGTTTGGCCTTGAGTTCTTCTTGCTCCAAAATTGTCTTGAAGCAAGTGCCATGTGCTCATGATAATCATATTTCGTATCTTCGGGGTTGCTCTCCTCATCCTCCTCTTCTTCCTCTTCTTCCACAATAACCTTGGCCTTCAAGGAAAGGTTGGGCTTCTTTGCCCTTTGAGAGCGGAGCACCGCGTTGTTGGCGGTCTTGTCCAAGATGCTCATTGCAACGAACTCATCCAACACTTCACTTGAGATCATGGAGTGGAAGTCCGGTCTTTGACGAATGATGGAGGACATGGCCTTGTTGTAGGGCATCATGGCCTTGAGGAACTTGCGCTTGATCCAATTGTCATCCGTGTCCTTGCTCCCATGATCTCAGAGTGAGACCGCGAGTTTGGTCACTCTTCGAAAGAGCTCACGAGGTTCTTCATCTTCTTTCATTGCAAACTCATCGGCTTCATCTTGCACCACTTCATAGTTGGAGCGTTGAATGCTTGCACTTCCCCAATAGAGATACACAACGCATTGCCATGCGTCTTTGGCAATGGCATGGGGTCGAAGATGAGGGAGATCTTCGGGGAGGATAGCATCTTGGATGATGAAGAGAACATTCTCATTGAATTGATTATCCACTGCTTCTCTAGGGGTGAAGTTGCTTCGGTCATGCGGATATAAACCTTCTTCAATGATTCTCCAAAGATTAGTATTCACATGATTTAAATGACGCTTGAAGCGATACACCCAAGAATCAAAATCCTCATTTTTCACAATCTTAGGAGGAGGACCGGCATGATTTAAATGAGTAGAGGGAATCGGTCCTCCATAAGTTGGAGGTTCCACGTGGACAAAGATGCCGGTGCCATTTCTACCACTAGTAGAAGGACCCTTCTCACTATTAGCTCCCCCCTTGTCGGAGTTAGCATCCGTCACCTTGTTAGTGGGATCACCCACTTCAAAAGGCGAGGTAGGTAGTTTAAGTCCTTCTAAGAATTTATTAAACATGCTTTCAACCATGGTTGTCATTGAGGTTTTCAATGTGTCCAAGGCCACATTGAATTCCTCACAGGACACTGTGGTTTCCCCATCACCTGTAGACGAGATCGGATTCACACCGGAGTGCTCCTCCTCCCCACCGTCTACGGTGTCAACCATACTCTTCGGACGGCAAAGTCCTTAATAAAGAGAGGAGGCTCTGATACCAATTGAAAGGATCGATATAGTTGACTAGAGGGGGGGTGAATAGGCAACTAACAATTTTTAGCTTTTCTTTACCAAATTCAAATGTAAGGGCATATTTATCCCTAAGTGTTTTGGTGATTGATGACAATACTCGTGCGGACTAATCGTGTGCCTTGAGTCCCTCAGATACTTCATCATTAGGCACAAGACGATTCGGTGCCCCTCGGAGACTGTTGAAGCCGGCGTTGTTCTACATTTCTCTTTGGTGGAGTTGAGTCGTAGGAGAGCCGTACTATTAAGAGGGGGTCCGCGTCGGAAAGGTAGGGTGGAATCACACGTACACTTGTCCCTCCTTTCCTTGCACTTTGGAGCTACCCGTCGTTATCTTGGTTGTGTGAAAACTGGCGACTACTGCTGTACTTGCGGTAGTACCGCAGGTACAAGCGGTAGTACCGCGGCGCGTCACGGTAGTACCGCCCCTCTGGTGCGGTAGTACCGCGGCACCCTGGCCTAGTGCCGCTCCGGTGCGGTAGTAGGGGCGGATGTAATTTTTTACATCCGCGCCCCTCACGGTAGTATCGCCCCTTTGGTGCGGTAGTACCGCGGCACCCTGGCCTTGTGCCGCTCCGGTGCGGTAGTAGGGGCGGATGTAATTTTTTACATCTGCGCCCCCCACGGTAGTACCGCTCGTCCAGCGCGGTAGTACCGCGGGGGCCCACGGTAGTACCGCTCCCTTGGAGTCGTAGTACCGTGGCCCTTCTGCCTAGTACCGCAGCGTCGCGGTAGTAGGCGCGGATGTAATTTTTTACATCCGCGCCGACCACGGTAGTACCGCGCCTCGCGGGCGGTAGTACCGCGTCGGGTTTTTGCACCACCCTAGTTTCTGCGGAAGTAGGCACGGATGTAATTTATTTCATCCGCACCCTTCCCAGGCCGTGACCCTCCTGTCTTGCGATAGTACCGCAAGGGGGAGCGGTAGTACCGTGCAAGCGGTAGAACTGCTCCTTCGTCAGGCTTGTTCCGGCCTGTGCAGCTGCCACGGTAGTACCGTGGTCCTCCACGGTAGTACCGCGCGGCGTCGCGGTAGTACCGCTTCCATGGAGCGGTAGTACCGTGAGTCGCGGGCAGAACTAGTGGATAACGGTTGGATTCTTTCCACGACTATATAAGGGATGTCTTCTACCTCTAGTTGACTACCTCTTCCACCTCTAAGCTCCATTGTTGCTCCAAGCTCCATTTTCGCTCGATCTCTCTCCCTAGCCAATCAAACTTGTTGATTTGCTCGGGATTGGGTGACAAGGGCCCGATCTACACTTCCACCAAAAGGATATTTGATTCCCCACTTATCCCTTGCGGATCTTGTTACTCTTGGGTGTTGAGCACCCTAGACAGTTGAGGTCACCTCGAAGCCATACTCCATTGTGATGAAGCTTCGTGGTGTTGTTGTTGTTGGGAGCCTCCGATTGTTGTGGAGATTGCCCCAACCTTGCTTGTAAAGGTTCGGTCGCCACCTTCAAGGGCACCAATAGTGGAATCACGGCATCTCGCATCGTGTGAGGGCGTGAGGAGAATACGGTGGCCCTAGTGGCTTCTTGGGGAGCATTGTGCCTCCACACCGCTCTAATGGAGACGTACTTCCCTTTAAAAGGAAGGAACTCCGGTAACACATCCTCGTCTCCACCGGCTCCACTCTTGGTTATTTCGTGCCTTTACTTTCGCAAGCTTACTTATTGTTACATCTCTTGCTTGCTTGCGTGCTAGTTGTTATTGCATCATATAGGTTGCTCACTTAGTTGCATATCTAGACAACCTATTTGTTGCAAAGTTTAATTTGGTAAAGAAAAGCTTAAAATTTGTTAGTTGCCTATTCACCCCCCCCCCCCTCTAGTCAACCATATCGATCCTTTCAATTGGTATCAGAGCCTCGTCTCTTTATTAAGGACTTTGCCGTCCGAAGAGTATGGCCGAGGTTAAAAGCATGTTTAATGATTTCCTAGAGGGACTTAAACTATCTACCGCACCTATGAAAGTGGGTGATCCTACTAACAAGGTGACGGATGCTATCTCCGACAAGGGGGAAGCTAACAATGAAAAGAGTCCTTCTACTAGTGGTAGAAATGGCACCGGCATCTTTGCCCATGTGGAACCCCCGGTTTATGGAGGGCCAATCCCCTCCACTCATTTGAATCATGCCGGTCCACCTCCTAATTATGAGAAACATGTAGATTTTGATAATTGGTTCTATCGCTTTAAGCGTCATTTGAAACATGTGAACACTAACCTTTGGAGAGTCATTGAAGAAGGTTTTTATCCTCATGACCCAAGCAACTTCACCCCTCGAGAAGCCGTGGACAATCAATTCAATGAGAGTGCTCTCTTCATCATCCAAGATGCAATCCTTCCCGAAGATCTCCCTCACCTTCGACCCCATGTCGTGGCTAAAGAAGCATGGAAATGTGTCGAGGGTCTCTATCGTGGAAGTGCTAGCATTCAACGGTCCAACTATGAAGTGGTGCAAGATGAAGCCGATGAGTTTGCAATGAAAGAAGATGAAGAACCTCGTGAGCTCTTTCGAAGAGTGACCAAACTCGCGGTGGCACTTCGAGATCATGGAAGCAAGGACACGGATGACAATTGGATCAAGCGGAAGTTCCTCAAGGCCATGATGCCCTACAACAAAGCCATGTCCTCCGTCATTCGTCAACGACCGGACTTCCACACCATGACCTCAAGTGAAGTGTTGGATGAGTTCGTTGCAATGAGCATCTTGGACAAGACCGTCGACAATGCGGTGCTCCGTTCTCAAAGAGCTAAGAAGCCTAACCTTGCTTTGAAGGCCAAGGTTATTGTGGAAGAAGAGGAAGAAGTGGAAGATGAGGAAAGCAACCCCGAAGACACCAAGTTTGACTACCATGAGCACATGGCCCTTGCTTCAAGACAATTTTGGAGCAAGAAGAGCTCAAGACCCAACTTCAACAAGAACAACTCAAGTGGCGTCAAGGGCAAGCAACGATTTAGAACTTGCTTCAACTATGGCAATGTGAGCCATTTCGTTGCGAATTGTCCTTACGAGAAGCGGGAAGACAATGGTGGCAAGTTCATTCGGAAAGACAAAGTCAAGTACTTCCCCAACAAGAACAACTTCGCCAAGAAGACTCCCACTCGTGGGTTGGTGGTTCAAGAAGAATACCAAGAGGATGACGATGATGATGAGAATGAAGAAGCAACGGCCATGGCATCCATTGCCATTGCTACTCCCCGGGTGTCTCTCTTCGAATCACCCAATGAAAACATCACCGCTAGATGCCTCATGGCTAAGGCTTCAAACAAGGTAACCCCCAACATCACAACCACCATCATTACTAATCCCTCCGTGGAGGATTGCATTGATGGACATGTTGAGTCTAATGAGGAAGTGAATGAATTTGAGTCTTTTATGGGTAAGCTCAAGGGAAAGTCCAAGAAGCACTTTGTTGCTCTCTTGGAACAACTTGGTGAGGCCAATGACATGATCGAGGCTCACGAAGAAACCATCTCCAAGATGGAAGGTCATAGTCGTGACTATGCCGATGAGATATCGGATCTCTCTAATGCTCTTGAGGAAGAGCGTGTGCATCGTTTGACTCTTGAGGAGTCACACAATGATGACCATGCTAAGTTAAAGAAAGATCTTGATCATGCTCTTGTCATGTCTCGTGTGCTAACCTCCGAGAAGGCTAAACTTGGGGTTGATCATGCTAGACTCAAAGAGGAGTTTGAGATACTTGACAAGGCCCACAAGGTCTTGAAGGGTACTCATGCTAGCCTCAAAGAGTCTCATGCTCAACTCCAAGTTAAGCTAATCAAGGAAAAGGCCACCTTTCCTCATATGGTATTAATTGATAATGCATGTGCTACTAACCCTTGTTGTGAGCATGTGCATCTTGTGGAGGAAAATGCCAAGTTGAAGGATCAATTTGAGAAAGGCCTTGTGACATGCATTCAAGGTGAGAAAAACCTCAACGACCTTTTGAGCAATCGAAAGGAAGTTGTGGCCAAAGAAGGAATTGGGTTTGCACCCAAGTCCAAGAGCAAGAAGAAGAAGAACAACAAGGCCAATCGTCCTCCTCCCCTCAAACAAACGTTTGTGCAAGAGGGAGAGGGTGCTTCCAAGAAGAAGAAGGAGAAAGTGAAGGAAGTTGATGTCCAAAAGGGCAAAAACATTTCCTCAAACAAAGCCGGCGACTTTAACCCTTCATGTGTGTTGTGCCGTGCTAGTGATGGACATGTTTATGCTAGATTTGTTGGCTCTTCTTATGAGTACATTGAATGGTCTATTTGGGTTCCCAAGACCCTTGTTACTAACATCAAAGGACCCATTACAAAATGGGTACCTAAAACCAAGCATTGATCTCGTGTAGGTGTTTGCTTCCGGTGGGGGATCATGGTTGCTCGATAGTGGAGCAACAAATCATATGACCGGGAGCAAGGACTTGGCGGTGGACGTGCAAGAGATTCCATCTATGCCCACCAATGTCGAGTGGGGTGATGCATCACATTCTAAGGTATTGGGCCTCGGCAAGGTTTTCATTTCTCATGATCTAACGATCAAGAAAGTCATGCTTGTTGAGTCCCTTGCATTCAATTTACTTTCCGTTCGTCAACTTGCACTCATGGGCTTTGCTACATTCTTTGATATTGATACCGTGGCCCTCTTGTGGAGCAAGACTCTTAAAGTAGCTTTTGTTGGGCATGTCGAGAACGGTCTCTATGTGGTTAACTTTTCGGAGCAACCCACTAAGACTGCGACATACCTAATGGCTAAAGTTGATGTGGGATGGCTTTGGCATCGCCGTTTAGCCCACGTCAATATGAGATCTTTGCAAAGTCTTCTCAAGGGGGACCATGTTCGTGGACTAACAAATGTTAGTTTTGCCAAAGATCGTGCTTGCAGTGCCTGTATTGAAGGAAAGCTTCATGAAAAGGCTCACCCTCCTTCAACCATCATCTACTCGAAGAGACCCTTGGAGCTCCTTCACATGGATCTCTTCGGGCCTCCATCTTTTGATAGTCTTGGAGGAAGAAAGTATTGCTTGGTGATTGTGGATGATTATTCAAGATACACTTGGGTATACTTCTTCAAGAGGAAGAGTGAGACCCAACAAACCGTCATCAACTTTGCAAATGAAGCTCAACATCAACATGATGCAAAGATCTTGACAATAAGAAGTGACAACGGCACCGAGTTCAAGAACTACACCTTGGATGAGTTTCTTAGTGATGAGGGGATCAAGCATCAATATGCGGCACCTTATACCCCTCAACAAAATGGTGTTGTGGAGAGGAAGAACCGGACGTTGATGGATGCGGCAAGGACCATGATGGCGGAGTTCAAGTCTCCGTACAACTTTTGGGCCGAAGCCATCAACACCGCATGTCATGCATCCAATCGGCTCTATCTTCGCAAAGGCTTGAACAAGACTCCTTATGAGATTCTCACCGGCAACAAGCCCAACCTCAAGTACTTCCAGGTGTTCGGTTGTAAGTGTTTCATTCTCAAGAAAGGTGTTCGTTTGTCTAAATTTGAGGCTAGAGCTCATGAGGGCATATTTGTTGGTTATGCTACAAACTCTCATGCTTACCGTGTCCTCAACAAGTCCACCGGACTCATTGAGGAGACGTGTAACGTGGAGTTTGACGAAAATAACGGCTCCCAAGTGGAGCAAAGTGGTACTTGTGATGTAGGTTATGAAATTCCTCCCCAAGCCATAAGAAGAATGGGTATTGGTCAAATCCTACCCATTGAGGAACCCCTTGTGGCCGAAGGAGAAGGACAATGCTCTACTCAAGTAGAGCCATCACCTCATCAAGACCCACACGCTTCCGAAGAACAAAGTGAAGGCCCTCAACCTCGTGAACAAGACCAAGGGCAAGATCTACCTCAAGACGGTGATGAACCACTAAATGATGCCCAAGGTCAAGTTCTCCCCCTCGAGCGAGTTCAAGATCAAGAGCAACCTCAAGATCAAGAACAAGCTCAAGACGGCGCTCAAGATCATCAAGTCAACCCTCCTCCTTCCACACCCGAGGAGGAATTAGAGCGTCGTGCCGCGAAGATTGCTTCCAAGCTCACCACCCAAGGCCATCTCATGGAAAATGTGGTTGGAAGCCTAAGAAAGGGGGTAAGCACTCGTAGACAATTGGCAAACTATTGTGAACATCACGCGTTTGTCTCTTGTGTCGAACCCCAAAAGGTCTATGAGGCGCTCGAAGACTCGGATTGGCTCAATGCCATGCATGAAGAACTCAACAACTTCGAGTACAACAAGGTGTGGAGATTGGTGCCAAGACCTTCCGGGAACCACAACGTCATTGGAACCAAGTGGATCTTCAAGAACAAGCAAGATGCTCATGGGAACATCATTCGCAACAAGGCAAGATTGGTAGCACAAGGCTACTCCCAAGTCGAGGGTATCGACTACGGTGAAACCTTTGCTCCCGTTGCTCGTCTTGAATCCATTCGTTTGTTGATTGCTTATGCTTCCCATCACAACTTTAAGTTGCAACAAATGGATGTGAAAAGTGCTTTTCTTAATGGTCCTATTAATGAGTTGGTCTATGTCAAGCAACCCCCCGGGTTCGAGGATCCCTACTTTCCGGATCATGTGTATCAACTCGATAAGGCACTCTATGGCCTTAAACAAACCCCACGTGCGTGGTATGACCACCTTACCGAGTTGCTACAAGATCGTGGATTTGAAGTAGGGCTAATCGACCCCACTCTTTTTACTAAGAAGGTCAACGGGGAGTTGTTTGTATGCCAACTATATGTTGATGATATTATCTTTGGTTCCCCTGACAAAGCTTTCAATGAAGAATTTGCCGCTCTCATGACCTCCAAGTTTAAGATGTCTTCGATGGGAGAGTTGAAGTTCTTCCTTGGTTTCGACATCAAACAAAGAAGAGAAGGAACCTTCATCAACCAAGCCAAATACACTCAAGACATGCTTAAAAGATTCAAGCTAAGTGATGTCAAGCCGGCTACTACACCAATGCCTACCAAGTGCCAACTTGACATTGATCCCAATGGTAAAGCGGTGGATCAAAAGGTATATCGCTCCATGATTGGCTCCTTGCTTTACCTTTGTGCATCTAGACCGGATATCATGTTGAGTGTGGGGATGTGTGCACGTTTTCAAGCCGCATCAAAGGAAAGTCACTTTGTGGCGGTCAAGCGAATCTTTCGATATTTGGCTCATACCCCAAACTTTGGCTTATGGTACCCAAGAGGAGCAAACTTCAAGCTTGAAGGTTTCACGGATTCCGATTGGGCGGGAGACAAAGTGGATAGGAAGTCCACTTCCGGAGGGTGCCAATTTCTTGGTTGCTCCTTGGTAAGTTGGTCTTCCAAGAAGCAAAGTTGTGTGTCTCTCTCGTCCACCGAAGCGGAGTATGTGGCGGCCGGTAGTTGTTGTGCTCAACTCCTGTGGATGAGGCAAACTTTAAAGGAGTACGGTGTCATTTGTGACAAAGTGCCTCTTTGGTGTGATAATGAAAGTGCCATCAAGATTTCTCTCAACCCGGTGCAACACTTCAAGACGAAGCACATTGAGATTCGGTATCACTTCATCCGGGATCACATTAGGCGAGGGGAGATCGAGCTCAAGTATGTCAACACTCATGATAACCTTGCAGATATTTTCACGAAGCCCTTGGATGAAGCAAGATTTCGCGAGTTAAGGCATGAGCTAAATATCATTGATTTGAGCAATGTGACTTGAACCCGTGCACCCCCCACCACACTCAACTTGTTGTCTAGTTTAGGTGTAGGCATGGACATAGGGGGAGTGTTGTTCTCTCAATGAACTCTCCCTCCCCCCATTATGCATAAATAGATCACCTCTTTCACATTAGCCATTTTTGATGGTACTTGTGCTTCAAAGACGAGTTTTGGTCATGGGCCCAAGGATAATTCTTCGCGGTGCCATACCATCCAACTCAAACATAGGTGGCTTCGGCCACCGCCCTCTCTCCTCGAGAGGTTTTGTCACTTAGGGATTTCCTGTTGTTCCCTTGGTTTGTGCCTGTTTTTGTGTAGTTTTGGGTTGTGTCTGTTTTTCCGTGCAAAGGCGTATTTTTCTCTTGTTTGAAACCTTCGGTGGCATGAGTTCACGGTACTACCGTGGTCGGCCACGGTACTACCGCGGCCAACCACGGTACTACCGCTGATGGGAGCACGGTACTACCGTCCCCAAGCGGCAGTAATTTTTTACTACCGCCTGGTTGAGCGGTACTACCGCCTCGGCGCGGTACTTCCGCCCGGGCGGTACTACCGCGATGACCCGCGGTACTACCGCACCGGTTCGAGCGCGTGGGGATAAGGCCGGGCAGGGGGAGTTCTAACTCCCCATACCCATTCGTCCTCTTTCTCTCCATGTTGTCTCTTCCTCTCTCGTGCTCACGAACGGAGCCGGCGTTCGTCGCCGGATCTCCTCCACCGGCTGCCCTCCCGTGATTCCGTCTGGTGGGATCGTTCCCCACCACGTGCTCTTGCTATGGACCAAGGTTTTTCCCCAAATCCTTCTCCTTTTTGATTGTGTTTGGTTCTTCTAGGTTTTGGGGGAGGCTTGTATGTTCTTGAGATTCCTAGACTAAATCTCTGCAAGAGTAGGATGAAGGAGTGTGGTATTGCATAGGATTTACACTTGTATTGTTGTCTTGCGCTAGATCTGATCACCGTAGCACCGCCATGGCTTCGCGGTTCTTTTTCAGATTCAAATCCTGCTAGATCTGACGCGACGCGGTACTACCGCCCGTAGGGAGCGGTACTACCGCTCGCGCGGTACTACCGCCCCTAGGGCGCGGTACTACCGCGCACCGTGCGGTACTAAAACTTTACTACTGCCCCAGCCACGGTACTACCGTGACCCCTCACGGTACTACCGTGTCTGGAGCTGTACTAAGCCTTTAGTACCGCACACCATGGCAGATCTACCGTGGCTCACATCTATCGCATGCCAACTTTCTCGTTTATCTTCTATGGGTTTCATGTGTTGTCTTATGGCCTTTGCATTGATTCTTTTCGCCTTCTGTTTTGGTGCTTTGCGTGTGTGTCTCAGGTGGTGGCTCTCGCCGGGCCAATCCCGTTCGTGACACTGGATCCAAGCGTCTACGCAACCCAGGAGAAGTTCCCGAGGGATCGTCTGCGTCCAAGCGAAATGTCAAGACCACAGCTAGCAAGCACAAGGAGCCCGCCAGGGGTATGGATGAGATTGGCCCTCAAGAGTATGTCCGTCTCAGGCAGCTTCACCCTTATGTGACCCCACGTTCCACTGTCAGAGGGTGTGAACTGTTCTGGAACAAGACCCAAACCCAGATCTACTTGGATGTCATCAAGAACAAGCAGAACACCTATGTGGAGGTGAAGTGGATTGATATGCACCACATGAGGAAGGACAAGTTTCGTGACTACTTGGGGAGGCTCTGGACTTGGTGGAGCAGTTTGGAATTGAGCATGTGATCTCTTTCCACCTGGACTATGACCCTGAGATCATCTGTCAGTTCTTTGCCTCAGTGTTTTTTCACACCAATGATGAAAGGAGGATGACCTGGATGACCAATGGCCGCAAGTTGTCTGCTACCTGGAAGGAGTTCATGGATTTGCTTCAAGTCGCTAATGATGGACTTGACACTCCTGTGGGCGTTCGCCCTCATGGCAATGCTGACTCTGCTGACAAGGACAAGCTCACCCCGTTCATGGTTGAGAAGACGCTCGCCAATAGCAAGACAGTTTTGGTTCTCAACCCCTTTCTGGATATCATGTAACACATCTTCCGCAACTCCTTGTTCCCATGCATCGGTGACAAAGACAAGGTTCATGCCTATATGGTGGACATGATGCTTATTTGCCAGGAGGCTCGCTCGTCTCAGACTCAGCCACTTGATGTCTCTCACATCATGTGGTGTGAGCTTCAGTTCGCTGTGTTCAACCGCAAGGTGCCTATTTATGGGCCCCACCTGTTTCTGCTGATTTCGAAGACTTGGGAGAAGATGTACCCTGAGGAGGAGTTCCTGGCTCCAGACTGGATTCGCCATGAGCCCATTTGTCTGAGGGTCAAACCCAACTAGGCTAACACCGCTACTCGTGCTGAGGCGTCTGCTGCTAGGGCTGCTGCTGTTGATGAGGATGTTGCTGGCGCTGAGGATGTTGCTGGGGGCCGTTCTGCTAGGCCCTCTCAGAGTGACTCTAGGCCATCTTGGGCCAAGAAGTTGAAGGATAAGATGAAGTCTCTTTTCTGCATGCAAGCCAAGGGCCAGTACAGGGCTCACGTGGAGTCCAAGGAGAGTCGTCGCCGGCACAACAAGGTTTTGCAGCTCTATGGCGAGGATGTGTCTGGCAGGTCTGAGGAGCACATCACTCCTGAGACCGAGTGGATGGAGAAGCAAGGATACAAGTGGACTGATTCTGAGGAGGAGGTCGAGGAGTCCATCCCAGTTGCAGAGGCGTCTGACGAAGAGGCGTGGGACAACTTCTCTACTTGAGCCACCTCTTGTGTGTTTAGGTGTCCTCTCTGCCTTTTTGGCGTCTCGATGCCAAAGGGGGAGAGAGTGTAGGGATTTGCGAGTTTGTGTGTCGTGTGTTTGCTGCTTTCAGTTGAACTCTCTGCTGTTTTTCTCGTTTGAACCTTGGTTATCTTACCTCGTATGGTGTAAGACATATGCACTCTATCTATCCTAGCTAGCTTGTGTTATATTGTGCTACTTTCATGCTATGCTATGCTTATTATCATGTCTTGGTCTCTAAAATATAGGGGGAGTGTTGATCCTAGTTTGTGTGCCATGCAGTCCAAAGCATTCATCTAAAGTGCACACATCTAGGGGGAGCCCCGTCTATATTTTAGAGAAGTGGGGTTTGCCACTGCTCTAAAAATATCTTATCTATGTGCAAATCCCGTGTTGTCATCAATACACCAAAAGGGCGAGATTGTAAGGGCATATTTATCCCTAAGTGTTTTGGTGATTGATGACAATACTCGTGCGGACTAATCGTGTGCCTTGAGTCCCTCAGATACTTCATCATTAGGCACAAGACGATTCGGTGCCCCTCGGAGACTGTTGAAGCCGGCGTTGTTCTACGTTTCTCTTTGGTGGAGTTGAGTCGTAGGAGAGCCGTACTATTAAGAGGGGGTCCGCGTCGGAAAGGTAGGGTGGAATCACACGTACACTTGTCCCTCCTTTCCTTGCACTTTGGAGCTACCCGTCGTTATCTTGATTGTGTGAAAACTGGCGACTACTGCTGTACTTGCGGTAGTACCGCAGGTACAAGCGGTAGTACCGCGGCGCGTCACGGTAGTACCGCCCCTCTGGTGCGGTAGTACCGCGGCACCCTGGCCTAGTGCCGCTCCGGTGCGGTAGTAGGGGCGGATGTAATTTTTTACATCCGCGCCCCTCACGGTAGTACCGCCCCTTTGGTGCGGTAGTACCGCGGCACCCTGGCCTTGTGCCGCTCCGGTGCGGTAGTAGGGGCGGATGTAATTTTTTACATCCGCGCCCCCCACGGTAGTACCGCTCGTCCAGCGCGGTAGTACTGTGGGGGCCCATGGTAGTACCGCTCCCTTGGAGTCGTAGTACCGTGGCCCTTTTGCCTAGTACCGCAGCGTCGCGGTAGTAGGCGCGGATGTAATTTTTTACATCCGCGCCGACGACGGTAGTACCGCGCCTCGCAGGCGGTAGTACCGCGTCGGGTTTTTGCACCACCCTAGTTTCTACGGAAGTAGGCACGGATGTAATTTATTTCATCCGCACCCTTCCCAGGCCGTGACCCTCCTGCCTTGCGGTAGTACCGCAAGGGGGAGCGGTAGTACCGCGCAAGCGGTAGTACTGCTCCTTCGTCAGGCTTGTTCCGGCCTGTGTAGCTGCCACGGTAGTACCGTGGTCCTCCACGGTAGTACCGCGCGGCGTCGCGGTAGTACCGCTTCCATGGAGCGGTAGTACCGTGAGTCGCGGGCAGAACTAGTGGATAACGGTTGGATTCTTTCCACGACTATATAAGGGATGTCTTCTACCTCTAGTTGACTACCTCTTCCACCTCTAAGCTCCATTGTTGCTCCAAGCTCCATTTTCGCTCGATCTCTCTCCCTAGCCAATCAAACTTGTTGATTTGCTCGGGATTGGGTGACAAGGGCCCGATCTACACTTCCACCAAAAGGATATTTGATTCCCCCACTTATCCCTTGCAGATCTTGTTACTCTTGGGTGTTGAGCACCCTAGACGGTTGAGGTCACCTCGAATCCATACTCCATTGTGGTGAAGCTTCGTGGTGTTGTTGTTGTTGGGAGCCTCCGATTGTTGTGGAGATTGCCCCAACCTTGCTTGTAAAGGTTCGGTCGCCTCCTTCAAGGGCACCAATAGTGGAATCACGGCATCTCGCATCGTGTGAGGGCGTGAGGAGAATACGGTGGCCCTAGTGGCTTCTTGGGGAGCATTGTGCCTCCACACCGCTCTAACGGAGACGTACTTCCCTTTAAAAGGAAGGAACTCCGGTAACACATCCTCGTCTCCACCGGCTCCACTCTTGGTTATTTCGTGCCTTTACTTTCGCAAGCTTACTTATTGTTACATCTCTTGCTTGCTTGCGTGCTAGTTGTTATTGCATCATATAGGTTGCTCACTTAGTTGCATATCTAGACAACCTATTAGTTGCAAAGTTTAATTTGGTAAAGAAAAGCTTAAAAATTGTTAGTTGCCTATTCACCCCCCCCCCCTCTAGTCAACCATATCGATCCTTTCATCAACTTTGCATCAAAGTAGGTTGTCTAGATATGCAACTAGGTGAACAACCTATATGATGCAACAACAACAAGCACACAAGCAAGCAAGGGATATAACACAAGTAAGCTAGCAAAAGTAAAGGCGCGAGATAACCAAGAGTGGAGCCGGTGGAGACGAGGATGTGTTACCGAAGTTCCTTCCTTTTGAGGGGAAGTACATCTCCGTTAGAGCGGTGTGGAGGCACAATGCTCCCCAAGAAACCACTAGGGCCACCGTATTATCCTCACGCCCTCACACAATACGAGATGCCGTGATTCCACTATTGGTGCCCTTGAAGGCGGCGACTGAACCTTTACAAACAAGGTCGGGGCAATCTCCACAACTTAATTGGAGGCTCCCAACGACACCACAAAGCTTCAACACAATGGACTATGGCTCCGAGGTGACCTCAACCGTCTAGGGTGCTCAAACACCCAAGAGTCACAAGATCCGCTAGGGATTAGTGGGGGGAATCAAATTTCTCTTGGTGGAAGTGTGCATCGGGGCCTTCTCAACCAATCTCGAGCAAATCAACAAGTTTGATTGGCTAGGGAGAGAGATCGGGCGAAAATGGAGCTTGGAGCAACAATGGAGCTTAGGGGTGGAAGAGTGAGTCTTCTTGGAGAAGAAGACCCCCTTATATAGTGGGGGAACAAATCCAACCATTACCCACCACTCAGCCCGCGACCCGCGGTACTACCGCACAGGCCTGCGGTGCTACCGCGGGGGATCGTGGTACTACCATGGGCACGGCAGAGCCTGGACCTGAACAGATGAGCACAGACAGGGTGCGGTAGAACCGCAGGCGCGGTACTACCGCGACCCTGTGCGGTACTACCGTAGGGCAGCCACAGTCCAGGCACGGTAGGCACAGATGTAAAAAATTACATTTGTGTCTACCTCCACTGAGATTTTATCGGTGCGAAAATCTGACACGGTACTACCGCGACCAGGGGTGCGGTACTACCGTGAAGGGTGCGGATGTAAAAAATTACATCCGCCCCTACCTCCGCTCCTGCTGCTGCACTTGGCCAGGCGACACGGTACTACCGCGCCGCAGCACGGTACTACCGCGTAGGGCGCGGATGTAAAAAATTACATCCGCCCCTACTACAGCTTGAGCAGCGGTGCCAGGCCAGACTTCACGGTACTACCGCTTAGGAGGAGCGGTACTACCGTGGAAGCCCGTGGTACTACCGTGCCGGAGCCCGGTACTACCGCTGGTTCCTGCGGTAGTACCGCTCAGAGGAGCAGTACTACCGCCAGCCTGAGAAGAGCAACTCGGAGTCCTTCATTTCGCAGAGACAAGGTGAGACGGAGGAGAACTCCAAAGAGCCAAAGGAAAGGTGGTGCAAAAGGGACGTGTACGTGAGATTCCACCCAAACCTTTCCAAAGCGGACCCCCTCTTAATAGTACGGCTTTCATACGACTCAACTCCACTGAAAAGAACCATAGAGAAACGCCGTCTTCAATAATCTTTGAGGGGCAACAAATCGTATTGTGTTTAGTCATGATATATCTAAAAAGCTCAGTACACACGATTAGTCTGCAAAAGCATTGTCATCAATCACCAAAACAACCAAGGGACAAGGATGCCCTTACATCAAGTATCAAATGTACGACACCTCTGCCCACACGTTCAACTCGATGACGTCCTCGCCTTCTTGATCCAGCAAGACGGGCGAAGTAGTAGATGAGTTCCGACAACACGATGGCGTGGTGACGGTGGTGATGCAACTATTTCCACGGGGCTTCACCGAGCACTACGAAAATATGACCGAGGATGAACAAGAGGGAGAGGGGCGCTGCACACGGCTTGGGGATCGTGGTGTTTGTTGCCCTCTCCCTCCACATATATATATATATATATATATATATATATATCCCCCAAGGGGGCCGATGACCACCCTTGGCCCCTACCCTAGCCGCGCCCCCTTGCCTTCTTACGCGCGTGGGGGGGAGGCAGGAGGGGGTGCCCCCCTTTCCTTTCTCCCATGTGGAGGGGAAGGCAGGAGGGGCTAGCCCTCCCCCCTTTCCTTCCCTAGGGCCGGCGGCCAGGGAGAGGGCGCGCCAGCCCCTTGTGGGCTGGTGTGTGCCTCCTCTTGGCCCATTAGGCCCATATACTCCCTGTAGGTCTCCCGGAACCCCTTCCGGTGATCCGATGACTACCCGATACTTTCTGAAACATTTCCTGTGACCAAATAGCATTGTCCTATATATCAATCTTTACCTTTAGACCATTCCAGAGCTCCTCGTCATGTCCGTGATCTCATCCGGGACTCCAAAAAACATTCAGTCATCAACTCACGTAACTCATATAATACTATATCATCAATGAAAGTTAAGCGTGCGGACCCTACGGGTTTGAGAATGGTGTAGACATGACCGAGACGCCTCTCCGGTCAATAACCAATAGCAGAACCTTGATGCCCATATTGGTTCCTACATATTCTACGAAGATCTTTATCGGTCGAACCTTTATGACAACATACGTAATTCCCTTTGTCGGTATGTTACTTGCTCGAGATTCGACCGTCGGTATCTTCATACCTAGTTCAATCTCGTTACCGGCAAGTCTCTTTACTCGTTCCGTAATACATCGTCTCGTAACTAACTCCTTAGTCACTTTGCTTGCAAGCTTCTTGTGATGTTGTATCATCGAGAGGGCCCAGAGATACCTCTTCGATATACAGAGTGACAAATCCCAATCTTGATTCACGCAAACTCAACAGACACCTTTGGAGATACCTATAGAGCATCTTTATGATCACCCAGTTATGTTGTGACGTTTGATAGCACATAAGGTATTCCTCTAGTATCCGGGAGTTGCATGATCTCATGGTCGAGGAAACATGTATTTGACATTAAGAAAGCAGTAGCAATAAACCAAATGATCATATGCTATGCTAATGGTTGGGTCTTGTCCATCACATCATTCTCCTAATGATGTGATCCCATTATCAAGTGACAACTCATGTCTATGGTTAGGAAACCTTAACCATCTTTGATCAGCGAGCTAGTCTAGTAGAGGCTTACTAGGGATACAATATTTGTTTATATATTCACACATGTATTTAAGTTTCCGGTCAATACAATTCTAGCATCTATAATAAACCTTTACCATGAATAAGGAAATATAATGATAACAACTTTATTAATGCCTCTAGGGCAATATTTCCATCAGACTGTACATGGTAATTGCTCCAACTCACTAAGATAAAATTGACAAAGGAGAAAATATGGTGCGGGCTCTGGAAGGTAGCTTCATGTATAGATTTTCTCCTAGCATACCATATGGACCATAACATGACCACCATACGAGTGAAGATCTTCTGATCCAACTTGTCATTCATCTCAAAGAGCCAATTCCTGGCGCTAGCTTCTATAATCTCTGCCATCTTGGAAACGAGTGATTCTTTAGTAAGCGCCCAGGTGCACCTCGCATTGTGCAAGATAACAATGCATGGCGCCATGAGTCCTCATAGGCACAGAGCGGACAAGCATCTCGAGTAGACACATTACGATGCTTAAGTACATCCGTGGTTGGCAAAGAATGACGAGCCAGCCTCCAAATAAACTCTTTTACCTTTGTAGGGACTGACAAATTCCAAAGCGAAGTCCAAGATTTTTCTTCCCACGCGCCACTGAATGAATCACTTTGACCTTCCAACCAGTTCTCCCTCTAAATCTTAGTTGTTATCATGAACTTGTATGCTGAGCTAACCGTGAAACGACCCTTGTTGTCCGGGTGCCAAGCCTAGAAATCATTAATATTTTTTGTGCACACCGGAAGCTTCAAAATATATTCTGCATCAATCGGAAGGAAGGTAGCTCGGAACAGATCTTCGTTCCATGTCGCCATCACTAGCAACAAGAGTTCAGACACCATAGTAGGTGGGTTAGGGGCCAGTGAGGCTATAGGGCGTAGTGATGCCTCCTTTGGGATCCAATTGTCATCCCGGATGTGAGTTGCATGTCCATTGCCAATGCGCGTTATAATTCCTTGTTTCATGATATCTCTTCCTTCCAGAATTGCACGCCAAATCTGAGATGGGCGTGTGCCAAGTTCCGCATGAAGGAACGACATATCTGGGAAGTATGAAGCCTTTAAAATGCAAGCGTTCTTTAGAATCCTCCATGCCTGTCGTGCTAGCAGAGCAAGGTTAAAAAGTTCTAAATCTCCCAAACCAACACCTCCAAGATACTTGGGCCTTGTCATAATTTCCCATCAGACCCATGCAGGTTTCCTTTCCCCTTGTTTGCATCCCCATCAAAAATTTCTAATGAGGGAATTAATATGTTCACATAAACCTCGCGAAAGCTTAAAGCACGACATTGAGTAAACCGGGATCGCTTGAGCTACTGAATTTATGAGCACTTCCTTGCTACCAGCTGATAAACATTTGCCCATCCACCCTTTCACCTTGTCCCAGACCCAGTCACTCAAGTGCTTAAAGGTACCCTTTTTGAGTGCCCCACATCAGTGGGCATTCCCAAATATCTGTCATTTAAAGATCCATTACAGACATGCAAACAGCCCTTGACAACATCTCTAACAATTTGTGGGCACCCCCGACTAAAGAAAATTGAGGATTTATCTGTGTTAATTCTCTGGCCCGAGGCCATGCACGTATTCAAGAGGTGTGACACCTCCTCTGCTCCATTGACACTCGCCCTGAAAAATAGTAGGCTATCATCCGCGAATAAAAGATGGTTCACGGGCGGAGCCGATGGTGCCACCTTAATGCCGCCGAGCTGGGATGACTGATTCTGAGAATTTAAAAGGCACGAAAGGCCCTCTGTTGCCAACAAGAAGAGATATGGAGAGATAGGATCTCCCTGGCGAATACCCCATGTGGGTTTAAACTCCTCCGATTTGCTTCCATTGAACATAATAGAGAAAGAAAATGTGCTCACCATCTTCATAACAGTAGCTATCCATGGTGCAACAAACCCCGTTTCCCCATAATTGTTTCCTAATAACTCCATTCTACCCTATCGTAGGCTTTCATCATGTCAAGCTTGAGGGCACAATGGGTGTTGTTCTTTGACCTATTTCTCTTCATAAAGTACAGACATTCATAAGCTGAGATAATATTATCCGTGATAAGCCTCCCTGGAACAAACGTTGACAGCTCCTCGGATATGATGTCAATACGTTCTTGTATGAGGGTCCTGCGTTAACACATTGGCCAATGACAGGGGCCATGGGAGCAACTAATTAAAGAGCGCTCATTTGGGAGCTTCCTCAAAGGTCACCTGGCGCGCTCTCACCTGCCACCACTTCATTCGATATTTATTTTTCTATTTTTCCGCACACATTTTCTACTTTCTAGATGTTTTCTTGGGTTTTTTCACCGCTCTTTCTTAACTTTTGGTCACAAAAAAATTCATTTTTTTCTTTGCGCGAAAAATATGTTTTTTTTGCTTTTGCGAGAGGCACGACTTTGTCGAGAGAGGCACGGATTTGCTTCCTCAGGAGGCACGGCTCTGCTTCCGCGAGAGGCACTGTCGTGTCTCTTGGAAACGAAAAAGAAACGTGTTTTTTTTTCTTGCACGAGAAGTATGGATTTGCTTCTGAGAGAGGCACAAAAAATGTGTTTTTTTTCTTTCCGCAAGAGGCATGACCACGCCTATCAAAAACGAAAAATGTGTTTTCTTTTTTTCGCGAGAGGCACATATTTGCTTCCGCGAGAGGCACAGGTCTGCTTTCGCGAGAGACACATATTTGCTTCCGCGAGAGGCACAGGTTTGCTTTCGCGAGAGACACATATTTGCTTCCACAAGAGGCTCGAGCGTGCCTCTTCAGGAAAGGAAAAAAGAGCGCTCTCGGTTCGTTTTTTTTTCTATTTTTTTGTTCTTTTTTTCATGATTTTTTTGATCAAAACCTATTAATATGGGATCTATTTTTGAGATCTCAACGCGAGAAATTCAACGATGAAAACGGTTTGAGATTTGCGAACGATTTAAGAGATAAAACATTTTGAATAAACAAATTTAGAAAGAAGGAAAAACTCACAGGTTGCGACAAGTCACGCCACTTGTCGCAACCTGAGGAGGTTGAAGTGATTTTTAGAAGGAGTACCCTCAATTAGTTTTTTTAGGGTACTTTCAATTAGTTTTTTCGACGAAAAGCACATCCCGCACCTCTATGATAAAGAGCGCAACAATAGGCCCACAAGCTAAAAAAATAGGCCCACGACACGGAGAAAGCCCATTAGGGTTTACTGCCAAGCTCGCCACCTATAAACGCTTCTCTCCCTCTCACGGACGCCTCCTTCGCCCGCCGCCTCCTGCCCTCCCCATCTGCTTAGGTTAGGTTAGGCTAGGGGCTTCGCAGAGCTCGCGGAAATGGTGGCCTTCAGGGTAAGTTCCAGTGCTGCCTCCCGGCCGTTGCTATCCTCGACCCCTCCGTGTCCGCGGTTGATCCGTGTTTCTGATTCGTCTCCATGCGTCCGTGCGTGTGCAGTTCCATCAGTACCAGGTGGTGGGTCGCGCGCTGCCGACGCCCGGCGATGAGCAGCCCAAGATCTACCGCATGAAGCTCTGGGCCACCAATGAGGTCCGCGCCAAGAGCAAGTTCTGGTGAGCTCCTCCCCGTCTCCTCGGGACATCTGAAGGATCTGTTCGTCTTCGATTCGGTATTCCTGATCGCTGTTGTCGCGTCTGTGCAGGTATTTCCTGAGGAAGCTGAAGAAGGTGAAGAAGAGCAACGGCCAGATGCTCGCCATCAACGAGGTATTGGGCCTTTCTCGTCTTATCTTTTGCCATGAGCATGGATTATCGTGCAGCTTCTGATTGTTTCCTGTACATTGCAATTACCAACCGAGAGTGGCTTAATTAGCTCCTTTTGTCGACAAAACTCTTACAACTGCATCGGTAGTTTTATCTGTACTATCTGTGGCGTTAATTAGCCGGAATGCAACATAAAATCATTCTAGTTGTGTTTGAATATGCAGTGATGCCCCTTCCATCTTGTTGTGATCATGATGTATGTGATTTTCTTGCGAAAACATGTATCCGTAGTTGTATTTACATTATCTATGCGTAAATTACTTCTGGTACTTCATTCTGATGTTTGAAAGCTCTGTTTTGCATAATCTAATTTGTATTCACTACAAGGACTCGTACCCCCAAAGTTCTGTGAGTTCTTGTTGCCACATCCCGTTTCATCTGAAGGGACCCATATGAATTGTCTCTAGATTTCTTGATTATACTTTCTGATTTGTGATTTTCCTTTTTCTAATTGTGTGACGTGTATGTTGTGGTTGACTGGTGTTAATCCATAGTTTCTTGGTTTGGGAACCAATTGGAGCCTGATTTTTCCACTGATTCTTTTTTACTCAATTATGGCATGTGATTGTTATTTTTGCACTGAATTACTCTTTTTTTGTCAGATCTTTGAGAAGAACCCAACCACGATCAAGAACTATGGCATTTGGCTGCGTTACCAGAGCAGGACTGGCTACCACAACATGTACAAGGAGTACCGTGACACCACACTGAATGGTGCCGTGGAGCAGATGTACACTGAGATGGCCTCTCGCCACCGTGTGAGATCCCCCTGCATTCAGATCATCAAGACCGCGACTGTCAACTTCAAGCTATGCAAGAGAGACAACACCAAGCAGTTCCACAACTCCAAGATCAAGTTCCCCCTTGTGTACCAAAAGGTCAGGCCACCAACCAGGAAGCTGAAGACCACCTACAAGGCGACGAGGCCGAACCTGTTCATGTGATTGGGCTGTGGTGGATGCTGGTATTTTGGTTGGGCAGAAGCACAAAAGTTGAAATGTTCTCTTAGTATGTTCGATCTTCTAATGCATGAAGACTAGTGTTTTGTTGCTTATTTATCGTTTAAAGACATGGTCGGTGAACCTTGTGATTGTGTTCTTATCAGTAATCTGCATGCAATCTATTGGTATCTGATATAGATCTGTTTGGAGGCGGTTCTATTTTGTATCTTCTGTTAATTTTGTAAGTGTCCTCTTACTATTGATATAATCATATCACTATGGTAACCAGAAGCAATTCGGATTTCTTTAGGTAGCTGTTGCAACTTGGAAGTAACCCAACCCATTACAGCTCTGTTTCTCATTTTTCTTGTATTTTTGTTCACCCCAGCTTTGAGCTAATTTGGGGAGGATGCTTGCAACAAGTTTAAATTTGTATACCTTCATTTGAAGATGAATTTTCAACAATGTCAGAAGAATGTTTAAGATAAACATGCAACAAATTTCAGAGAGACCACTTTTCTCTTGTGATCCTTGCTGGGTGTTCAGGCTTTAAGGAACTTGCAGCGGGTGTTTTCTCGATTTAAAAAATAATAATAATATTTTCATTTATATGAATTTCACAACATAGGTTGGAAACCAAAAATCCAAAAGGAGTTACCACAAGCCCAACTTCTCTCTGGGCCGGCAATGAAAGTCCTTCGCGGCAATGACTTTTTTTGTTCAAAATCACGTTAAAAAAAGAGAGCATTGCGGGCTCTCTCAAAAGGTAACCCTTATTTAAGGTCAATTCTTTTGTGGCTTACTAGCACAAATGCCCGTGCGTTGCAACGGGATAACAAAACCCTCGCATGACAATGCACGGTCAGACGGAGTCTCCCGGTTGATGTGGCCATTGCCAATCTCTTGTTGTGGCCGTCGTAGCTGCTTGCGCAGCTGGGTATCCTCCATAGTTTTAAATAACGCGCTAAGCCTCTTTGCGATGGACCAGTTGTAAACACTATAGCTATAGCACCCTATTTAAAATGTCTGTACATGTGTTTGGACCAAAATTTCTTAGCGCAGGGCATCTTCTAAACGCTATAGTGTGCAGGTAGATGTTGTGGTAGCCGCGCCGCCGTGAAAGTCGACGCCAGACGATTGAGCACGGACTGCTAGCTTTGTCGTATAATGGTGCGTCAAACATATTATTTTTTTCTGAGCATGATCTTGCCGATTGACATGGACGCTCTTGAGCTGACAGCGTGGCCTTCGGCCCAGCAGCAGGTTAGGGTTGCAGCAGCTTCGGCGACACTATTTCATCTCTATCCGCCGCTACTCCTTGAGTCTTGTCCTTCGTTTATCTTCTTTGCATTGTGCTCTTTTTCCGTTTATCTTCTTTGCATTCTGCTCTTTTTCTATGACGCTGCAAGTTCAAGAGCTGCTCGGGGAGGTTGGCGCGGGGACGCATTGCTGCCGAACCGGTTGCTGCAAGGGAGCTCATCGTCCATGAACGGCGTTGCCACATCCGGAAGGTAGGGTGGCGTCGAGACTTACATCGATCTAGGGTTTCAGGCTCGATGCATGTACGGGTTGTTCGAGTTAAAGTGCATCGATGCATGTGTAGGTGCCTCGTCTCAAACCAGCTGTACATAAGGACTTGTAGTCCGGACTGAATTGTGCAACGTATGGTTTTCTGGATCGATGCATGCATATGTGAATTTTTTTGGGGATGCATGCATATGTGGATATGCGGGCTCCCAAAACCACCAACCAGTCAGAATCTTCAAAGCCCACTAAAATTATAACCCGAAGACCACGTACGCGTTGTGTTCGCACGTAGTTCGGCTTTTGTATGCTTTTGACATACAAAAAAGCCTATATAAAACGACGGACGGAAATTTAGGCTATATAAAAATATTATTGTGGACCAAACAAAACCAAAAATACCTATTTCCTTTTAATAGTAGATATAGATTTGGGACTACCGACACGTTTGGTTCGCAATATTCTCGCTGTCTTTCGAATACAGCGGCTCACGATTACATTACCAGCGTTCGTTTCGGCCACGTCGGTTTCAGTTGCCGTGTAATTGGAAACACCTTTCACAAAATCGAAAACACCCGATACAGCCTGGTATCCAATACCGCTCGTCCGTTTTCTTCCTTATCGTTTTCTTCATCACGAGGACAAAGGAGCAGCGACGATGATCTCCCTCGCCATGAACAGTACCATCGCCGTCCCTCCGTTTGCCTCCGCCGCCGAGCGCCGCCGAGCTCCATTCTTCTCTTCTTTTTTTTAGGAACCGGCAGGAGCACTGCCTTTTTCTTATAGAAGAGACGGCGAAAGGACGCAATTTATAAAGGGGCGAGCGTTTTTAGGAAATTGTTGACGTATAATGTGCTGCCTAGTCTCTTTCATCAGATCGGTCTTTTGGTTGTATTGGCTAGAGCATGCACTTCTACATGATATCGGAGCCAAGAGGTCTTGAGTTCAAGACCCGGCTGACGCAATTAAAATTGCAGCCCATTTTCGGTCCACGTTTAGGCCTGAGGGAGCCACACGTGAGAGGGAGTGTTGACGTATAATGTGTTGCCTAGTCTCTTCCATCAGATCGGTCTTTTGGTTGCATTGGCTAGAGCATGCACTTCTACAAAAACGTCGCAGAAACCACAAAGGACCAACCTAGAATCTAGATTAACCAATGCCGGCGGTTGGTAGGTTGCCGGCAAACGCCAGGTCGCGCTGATTGATTGCGTCTAGGGCTAGAGCCGCCACCTCGCGATGCGTCAGCCTTTGTCCAGTGAAGACTCGCTTATTTCGCTTCTTCCATACGGACCATATCGTGTAGATGATTCTTCCACTGCGCCTCTTGCGCACTTGATTGGACTGAGAATTCAGAGTCTTGTCTTCTCTGCTGCCGAGCGCCGCTGATATCCATTCGCCTCCGCCGTTGAGCATCGCCGATCTCCATCGCCTCCGCCATCGTGGGTGCCGCCGCCGATCTCTCTTCGCCGTAGCCGTGGGTAGTGCGCCAGTGCCGCTGTGAGCAGTAGCGATTGTTGTGAACAGCCAGTGATCTCATTTTCCGTCACAAGCCATCCGAGCAGTTGTCCGTCCTCCAATCGTCCTGGCATCGTCTACAAGGTTGACGACGGCATTCCACGGCTTTCTACTCCCTTGCGTGAACCAAACACATCTCGTATTCAATTACCTCTAACCTAATACAGTGTATTCTCATTATAACAGTGAATACATTACCTGAGCTTCAACCAAACTCGCACATTGGTTTGTCTCAAAAAAGAAAAAGAACTACATTGGTTAGCTCAGTGGTGTGGATGAGCTCATCCACACGGCTCCATGTAGCTCCTCGCTCGTTATCTTTGCCGCTTGGTCAAAATCACGTTAATGGTTACCTCTTGCAAAGATCACTCCTCACTCTATCATCTGAGGTGCCCTGTCAAAAAAAATGAGCATTGCGGGCTCTCCCAAAAGGCAACCCTTATTTAAGGCCAATTCTTTTATGGCTTATTTGGGCCAACTTATTTTCACAAACCCCAAATAAGGCACAAAAGAACTACATTGGTCAGCTCAGTGGTCCGGATGTGGATGAGCTCATCCACACGGCTCCGTGTAACTCCTCGCTCGGTCTCTTTGCCGCTTCGTCGGGGCTTCGAGCAAAATCGACAAATTATATGAATAGCCAAACCGAAAACAAATTTGGATTCTACGGTGGTTGCAATGAAATGGGGGAAGCCTCCCTAGTCTTCTAAAAAATGAATCTGGAATCCACACGAACTTCACTTCGGCTTGTGGATACAAAAACATTCAATGTACCAACCCAAACACATGGCCGCACTTCCTATTGATGTAGTATGATGAAGTAACGAGCACAGGTTTTTTTGCCTGAACGAACGTCGACAATTCCTTACAAACAAACTCAGACAGCACACAGCTACAGAAATACTGCAGTCGAACCGTACATGTCTGTCGGCGGCACGCTATCATATCAGAGTTTCCGGAGCGTCGCCCTGTCTAGTTGGTGGTGAACCATGGAAGCTCGAGGGCGTCAGCCGCCGACAGCCTCATGCCTGCGTCGCAGGAGAGGAGGCCGCTCAATACTTGGAAGCCTTGTCTGGACAGGCAGTCCTCTGGAAACACCTCGCGCAGCCTGTTGCGGTGGGGGATGCTCGGCGGCGCCACCAGCTCGCCGGCGAGCGGCATGGAGTTGTAGGACGGCCAGGAGATCTGGTCCGGCACGCCAAGTATGTAGAAGATCCTGAGGAGCTGGTCGCCGTCGTCCGCCGCGCGGCCAAAGAGCCGCTCGCCTAGGAGGAGCTCGGCCATGAGGCAGCCCAGCGACCAGGCGTCCACGGTGGCGTCGTAGTCGGGCTTCCCCAGGAGGATCTCCGGCGCCATGTAGCTGCGCGTGCCACGGTGGCCGTACGGCGGGGCCTGGGACATGCGCATGGCGAGTCCGAAGTCGCATATCTTGACGCCGTCGCCGATGAGGACGTTCTCGGGCTTGATGTCCCGGTGGACGACGTGGCACAGCCGGTGCATGTGGTCGGCGCCGCTCAGAAGCTGCCGCATGAGGTAGCGCACGACGTCCTCCTGGAACGGGCAGCCGCGGCGGGCGCGGTGGAGGACGTCGTGGAGGCTCGGCCCGACGTACTCCATCACGAGGGAGAGCCTGTCGGCGTTGCGGTCGAAGGACATGGCCCGCAGCTGGACGATGTTTAGGTGGCCATGGCACGCCCTGAGGAGGTCGGCCTCCCGCCGGACCGCGTCATGGCTGCTCGAGATGAGGGTCTTGATGGCCACGCTCTCGCCGGTCTTGTAGGACCACGCCTTGGTGACTGTGCCGAAGCTGCCGGAGCCGAGCTCGGCCGTCTCCACGCAGTCGTCGAGGTCCCAGATGGGCGTCTCCTCGCAGTCCTCGTGGTCCCAGATGGGCGTCTCCTCGACCCCGTAGCCTTGGAGGTTCCAGACGGGCCAAGAGTCGACGGCTTGGGCACAAACGACGGCCATCGAGAACGGAGGGGAGAAGATGGACGGAGAACGAGTTGATCGAGCCGAGGAGGGAACTGTATATCGATCGATCGATCTTGGGGAGGCGTGAGAGGGGAGAAGGTCGCATCGCATGCACTTCCCATGTATACTACTCGTATTGAAGAGGCAAGTTGGAATAGCAGGTGAGACCCATCCCGATGGATGACACGTGGCATCCACAAATCACAAAGCATCCATCTCACACCTCACCTGAAATCAGGAGGGGAGAGATTAGATGCTTTGTGATTTGTGAATGCCACATGTCATTCATCAGGGCGGGTCTCACCTGATTTATATGAGACCTGGTCTCATATAATTTTTTTCCGTCGTTATCGGACTGGCGGGGTACAAGGTTGGCACTCGGATTCCTCGTCCCGGTCGAAGGAAAGAACACGTAATAGCGCGTGTCGGTTCCTTCGGCACCGGAAGGCGGTGTTTTTTAAAAAAAAACTTCTATCTATTCATCTTCAATCATGACAATACAACGAATATCAGAAATAAAAAATGCATACGGATCAGTAGACCACATAGCCCCTCCATCGTCGGAGTCGGGCACAACTTATTATAATAGACAATCGGGAAGTCGTCGTGCTAAGGCCCCATAGGACCAGCACCCCAGAACAGCAACCGCCGCCGGTAAAGAATAACGTAGATCGGAAGAATCCAAACCGAAGACACATGAACATAGACGAACTCCGAGCAAATCCATCAAAGATAGATCCGCCGGAGACACACCTTCACACACCCACCAACGATGCTAGACGCACCGCCGGAACGGGGGGCTAGGCGTGAAGACCTTTATTCCATCTTCAGGGAGCCGTCGCCGTCTTGTCTTTCCCAGCAGGACACAAACCGTAACAAGGTTGAAAAAAAGACTAAAAACAGAGCCCTCCCGCCGGCCCTTGCTAGGATCCACCGTGCCTTCATGGCCCTAGGGCCGTCGAAGACGAGGCGGACATGCGCCGGCGCCGACGAGAGACACAAACGCTAACTTTCTTTCTTGAAGGAGGTGGCTGCTGGGGTGGTTATTACTCTCATAATGGAAGGCCGTGTTAGCTTACCTGGCTCAGTAAGGACTCTCCATGATGAATGTTTGTCACTTGTGATAATGCAGCGTTGATAAGAAATTGTAGTGATTTAAGATGCACATTCGTCACAAATTCGCGACAATACCAGGGCAGAAAGGGTAATGCTCTCCACGCGGAAAGTCACCATTTCAGCTCAAGCTCATATGATTCTTAAATAAAAAAGCTCAAGTTCATATGAGCATGGCATGAACAGTAAAATCAAAAAAAGTAAACAAATAATTAGAAAAAAAATCAGATTTTGTGGCAAACATTGACAGAAATTTTGAGTGCTTGCAAAGTTTCTGAAATGACATCATAGAAGTCGTGGCTAAAAAAATTCAGCAGTCCAAAATGCTTTTGAAAATACTACCTTTGTCCCAAATTATAAGACATTTTGTTCGAAAATATAAGGGTGAACATGGTTCCACACGCACCCATGTGAATAGTAAATTTGAAATAATTACTAGAAAAATATAAATTTCTGAAATTTCAGGGTATGAAGCTTAGTCGACCATTCTACTCACGTGGTGATGTTCCGTATGTATTGACATCCATAGTATTCTTAGTGAAGAAAATACAATTAGGACAATACTATTCATTGAACAGTGTTTTTTTAATATAGCTTCAATTTTGTCTTTTTTGTCTAGATTACTACGGATGTGAATTCTTCGTGAAACTTCATACGCGAGTATACCGATTGACTATGTATATTACATAAAAAAATCCAATTTTTTTTAATTTTTTCAATATTTGTTTTGCATTTACTATTCATAAGAGGTGCGCGTGGAACCATGTTCATCAAATTCGCGTCCACATTTTGTTAGGCTATTTTAGCCTACCAAAACATCTTATAATCTTGAACTGAGGAAGTGGCATTTTTGAGCATCGATTTTTTTGCCACTACTTTTACGAAGGTCATTCCATAATAAAACTTTGCAAGCAATCAAAACATTTTTCAATATCTGCTAGAAAAATAGAGATTTCTTTGATTTTCCTTTTCTATTTTATGGATTTTACCGTTCACCCGAGCTCATATGAGCTCGAGCTGAGATGTTGTGCATCCTCTCCGCGTATGATATCTTTAATCCAATATTTTTGCTTCATGGGCTGCAGCCATGCGAAAATCGGTAGCCATGGTATCACATGCAACGAGATTCCGTATTCTCTATGGCTTCGCTCTAACCCTGTGTGTGATTTGGGGTGGAACTACATGTTCCTACACTTAACACTTCTACTCCCTTATACTAGTTTATAAATATAAGACGTTTTGGATATCCAGTACAAACTACATATGAACTAAAATGAGTGAACAAACACACTAAAACTTATCTACATACATCTGATTCATTAAAAAGTTAGAACATCTTATATTTGTGAACGGAGTGAGTATTTCTTAGCGTAAACATATTTAATACAAAAATTCTAGGCAGCTATTTTTGGAACCAAATACATAGTAAAATATGCAGAGACGCATACAAAGCTAAACTCCAAAACCTATTGAACCATAAATAAAAACAAAAAAATCAACAAATTCAATGGTTAATAAGACTACAAATAAATACTAGTATCATATATCATTGATATATAGGTAAATATCAATAAATTCAATAGTTATTCCATCCTCAGAAAATCGCCAACGTCTTGTCCTCCTGTGCGGGACACAAACCCTAACAAAACCTAAAACGTCTAAAATTGGAGCCTTCCTGCGTCCCATGGTTCTAAGGCCATAGGAGACGAGGCAGATCGAAGGCACTGCCGACGGGAGGCAGGAAACCCTAGCCGCCTTCGCTTGGGACAAGAGGCGTATAGGGGCTTTCGAGGAATTTAGTACTATGGGAAAGTGTTATGTTTGTTTGTTTTATTATAGGATTAGTTGGGCTAAGAGTGTATATGAGTTGAGAAATACATGGAGTCCTTACTACCACAAGTTGGTGGGCTAAGCAGCCCGGGTTCACCTTCTATTAAAATTTGAGCATATCCCTAGTTTTTTTTTAATTTGAGCATAGCTACTTCTATGCTCAACTCAATTTGTTTCTTTTCAAAAGTGTAATAGTTGGGCTAGAGTGAACAATATAGAAAAAGAATAAATGAAAAAAATCTGCACGTGCAACTATGAAAATATCGTTTAAGCAATGTCTCATTTCAGTTTCCCCGTGAAACTTCCTGTTTCTGTTTCTGCTTCATGTTTCCGTGGACCTTTCAACATAAAAATTATCGATTTCCACCAACCTCTCAACGTACAACAATGCAGGCGTTGCTAGATCAGGGCCCGTTGACTCCGATCAAGACTTCTATCTGAACGAGGTATCATGGTGGCTGGGGGTAGGAGAAACCACAGCAAGCGGAGGAACTAACGACGCGTTTGGTTCACGATATTCACGCTGTCTTCCGAATACACCGGCTCACGATTACGTTACCAACGTTTGTTTCGGCCACTTCGGTTTCAGTTCCCGTGTAATCGGAAAACATCTTTCACAAAACCGAAAACACCCGATACAGCCTGGTATCCAATACCGCGCATCCTGATCGTTTTCTTTCTGATCGTTTTCTTCACCACGAGGACGAAGGAGCAGCGACGAGGATCTCCCTCGCCATGAGCAGTACCATCGCCGTCCCTCTGTTTGCCTTCGCCGCCGAGCGCCGCCGATCTCCATTCTTCTACGCCGCTCGAGTTTCACCGATGTACATTCGCCTCCGCCGCTGAGCGCCGCTGATATCCATTCGCCTCCGCCGCCGAGCGCCGCCGATCTCCATCGCCTCCGCCGTCGTGGGCGGCGCCGCCGATCTCTCTTCGCCGCCGCCGTGGGCAGCGCCGCCGTGGGCAGTAGCAATTGTTGTGAGCGGCCAGTGATCTCATTTACTGTCACGAGCCATCGGAGCAGTTGTCCGTCCTCCAATCGTCCGGCATCGGTCAACAAGGCTGACGATGGTGACGATGGTATTCCACGGCTTTCTACTCCCTTGCATGAACCAAACACATCTCGTATTCAACTACCTCTAATCTAATACAGTGTATTCTCATTACAATAGTGAATACATTACCTGAGCTCCAACCAAACGCGTCGTAAACATGTTTGTTGGAAGGTGGCAATAAACATGTAGAGAAGAGGGGCAGAAAGCATTTTTCTCTCCGGCGAGGAGATCGATTCTTTCCCCTAGATCAGTCGCCTGATACGAATCGTTTCCTCTCACTGAGCTATCTGAAATCAGCTTGGATAGTTCCATTCACGAATTTTAGGTATATAAACTTAGAATACAGCATCAAGTAAAACCTCATGGTTCGCAGGATCGATGAAACCAACATGTCGATATTGCACATTTACATTTCAAAACCTCCTATTTGTCCAGTGTTCCCTCCTCTACACATTTTCCATCGCACTGGAAATCCTCAGTTTCTACAGATGGGTATTCACAGTGGAGAATTCATACACAACGAAAAAGTGAACACAAACATAAGGCATCGCGACCTGTGCTTGCACATATCTCAGTACGTTCCTTGGAACGATAGTCGATCCCGTAGTGTGTCGATAAGAGTATTCTGCGCCAGAGTACTCTTTAGGCGACCAAATAGCTCGTCGCCATTGTTAGCCTCTGATGCTGCCTTTGTAGCTTCCTCAGTCATATTGAGACGCGCATATGCCTGTAGAAGAACCATGACCAAGATCATTAGATGTGCATTTGCATACGCAAAAAAGAGTACAGTAAATTTATTGTTTCCCTCTATTTCCTTGAATATTTAAACCTGAACTGTTCAAGGTTCAGTAGACTGTCGTCTCAGATATTTTATGCTGATGTAATGCTCAAATTAAAATGGCCATGCTATTGCTCTAAAACAAACTACCAAGGAGATCTTCTACCGGCCAATCATGTAAACCAGGGTTGATACAGTATTAAATTTTCTATTTGTTTTACCCATGTTCCAATTGATCCATTCCATCAAATTTCACCCCAGTCCTCAACAAGCTGTATCTTCCCTAATGCTTACCAGTACCTAAAACATTGATCTGGCAAGCTGGATGAACCAAAAATAAAAGTAACTGAAAAGGGCAACAATAGCTTCTGCTATGCAAAAAGCTTACTATATGCTCCCTCATTTGTTAGATGACCCATAAATTTTGGCTATACATAATCATACCTCAGATCTTTCACCAGGATCTGTTAATTTTGGAATATATTTGAGAGCTTCAGTTTTTTGACCGGCATCAATGCATGCTTCCACAAATGGTTTATAGCCTGCAAGTAAAAAAAAAAGAGAGGATAATAACATATTAAAAACATATAATATTGTTAGGATGGAAATTATAATTTGCATGGAAGAAACATGAACTTGATATTTCTTTGGTACAACTTTACTTCTCATGAAAATCCAAGTCAGATAGGTAAACCTACCTCCTGGTGGTCTCTTCTCTCTCGAGAATGTTTCCAAAGCATCCCAATTACCAACTGTAGCTAAAGCACATGACTTCAACCAGTACCACCTTTTATCAGGAACCTAAGCAGCACAATGGGCATTAGAAAGTCGAAAATTGCAATATTCATCAGCACTACCTTTTAAGACATTCACAATACCTTGAACTCTGATTTCACTTTGACTGCAGCTCGCTCATTTCCCATTACAATACAAGTTTTTATTGTATCACTGACACTAGAACCAACAAATATTGCTTGCTTCGTGGAAACTTCTAGTTGATGCTGCACTCTGAATAAGATAAAGAATCAGGAAATAATTCATTTGTGGATATTGCATGATGCTAACAACCAAATTGTGTAACTTTGTCCAAACAATGAGGCGATAGTGTCCTCAAATCGCAGGGTAGTCTGATAGATAATCTCATACCTTAGCAATTTGGCATGCTCTTCAGCAGATTTGGATTCAAAAAGATGTTCTTTGGTCTCAGCAAAAAGCCTGTGGGCCTGCTCAACGAGCCTCACTTGTGGACCATGGAGAGGAGACCCCTTGCTTGCCATTGGATTCCTCTCTAATTCTCTCGACTCCTTCAACAAAAGGAAGCCAGCATCCTGCAGATTGCTCTCAATGGTTTAGGGAAGCAGATTTGCAATGCAAAATAATAAGTCATGCTAGGAGATACTAGCATGTTAAATTTGCCATGTATTCCAAGTTTCCAACAACTAACATATGAGCTGATTGCTTAGTTCACGGGAAGCAAAAATATCTCACTGTGCTTATTTAAAAAGTTATTCACTGAATAGTACGGAAAACAGTATTTATGACACATTAGAATAATGGACAGTAACAGGTTATCACATATGCAACCTACTTGGAGTCTCCCTGTTGATAGAAAGAAGTCCTTCAAAGCTTCATGCTTAGAGTGTCTGTGCATAATAGAGACATGGAACAATGTTCAACACAGCTACACATTTAAAAGAAGAACCAGAAACATGACAAGTGCATCACCTTGCATATGCTATGAACAAATCTCTAGCCAAAGGCCTTGCGTTGATTACACCAAAAAAATCCAAAGGAGCGCTCTGTAAAATAAAATAATGTCAACGAACATCAACAAGAACTTGATGAATGGAAGCCATTTTCATCCCAGATCCCAAAAACAAGTTAGAAGATCAAAGGTGGCACACCCATAACTACAGCATACTCATAGTTGGCTCATATTGATTCTCAGCAGCAGTGACTTATCTGGACGTAATTAGGAAGTGAGGGAGATTTAATTTACCTTTTCTACAGATATCTTCTGCCAGATATGGAAAAGCACAAGGTACACAAGATCAGTATCACCGCTCTCAATTGACTTCTGTAATGCTTTGTCTTGTTCATCGATGCTTAGCAACAAAGGAATCTACACAATTAAAAAAAAAAAAAAATGAGAGGATGGCATATGCTATTGTTTATTCATTTCTTTCTTCCTCTTGTTGCTAGTTCGTACATAGTTAATTACAAATTTCTCCTATTACTTCCGCCGCATGCGCAGCCGCCGGATACCAGTTTGATCAGCTAACGCACAACCGGCCAGTACCTCCACCACTCAACGCGTGCCTCTGCCACTTAATAGTTTTTTCTGTAACATTATCTGTGTTGCAGAAGTTCTTCCGCAACAACACGCATGTTGCAAAAAAGTTATTAAGACAAAAAAATTCTACAACATTGTCTGTGTTGCAGAAGTCCTTCCGCAACAACACCTACGTTGGCAAAAAGTTAAGACAAAAAAATTCTGCAACATCATCTATGTTGCAGAAGTTATTCCGCAACGACACTTATGTTTCGAAAGAGTTCAGACAAAAAAAAACTCTGCAATAGAACCTCTGTTGCAAATGTTTCTGCAACAAGAGGTCTGTTGCAAAGGGTGGGGAAGGGGCCGGGCGGCTGGATGACCCCCGATCAAACGGATGCGGAGGCGGCGGATCTTTTTAAAAGATCTGCCGGCTGACACGTAGCGTCGCCCTATTTCTAATACAGTCTTGCATATACATTGAAAAGTATGATGTGTCATAATTCGAAAGATCCTTACTCCTGTCCCACCTATATGGTCCAATTTGGAAGTATATTCTCATATTTAGGAAGAGAAGAAGGATTGCGCAAACATATGAAGATAACGAAAGCATGTTACATGAACCATCAAAGCTGTTACCTAAATATCCAAAGCCAAAAAAGTGCTGAAAGGCCTGATTGCTACCTTAGTAAGTTATATGTTGTGTCCACCTTACTCGCAAGCCAGAAAAAAAAACATATCTTTAAGCCAAAAGAAAACTTGCCTGCTTCGAGGACTGGGACTCATGGTCAACGAGCATGGCAGCCAACTTTCGCCGGCCGCTCTTATCTGCATGAGCTGCCACTGCAGCATACGATATGCCTTTGCATAACCTGAGCTGCAATTGCGATTGCATAAGTATTGACAGTTAACATCATCAATTATCAAGTCTGACTACAAGAAACACAAACCTTGTCAAGCAAACCTTCAAGAAGAACTACATCTGGAATTGCAGCTGAGGCTGTTATCTTCTCACATGCCCAATGCATAATCACAACCTCCTATAAAAGATGCAAGTGCAAATGGAACTGGTATTACTTACCAACGGATTTTCACTGTGCATTTGGTGAGTTATTAAGAACAATATTATGTAACAGTCAACACAGTACTTATCTATATCAGAGCAAAAATCACAACAGAAAAAGGCGCTTACCGGATTCAGGTTAAGGTACTCAGAGATGCGAAGTGCCAAAAGATGCTGATTAGCATTAATCAGACGTCCAATGAGCACAGTTGCAGTAAGCAGCTAAGGAACACAAAAGGCAAACAGACCCATATAATATATAAGCTAACAAAGATAAAGGAAATGTTCAATACGGAATCTGAAAGCGATACAAACTTTGTACTGCTTCACGGTAAGCGGCATTCCAATCTCAGGATCACGAACAGCATTTAGAACGCGTAAATTTTTGCACATTTCTTGAAAGCGTCCGTGTGGAAATCGACTGCCAAAGCCAACTGGGTATCAATACCAAGTTCAAATATCAGCAATAAATTATTCTCTAACAATAAATACTAGTGGCTAAAAAAGTGTTACAAATAAAGTAATGATCATTGGTGGTAATTTAATAAGATGGTCTAATTTTTGTATGACAGAACTAGCGAGCTATAACATCCCAATCTTGCAAGATGCATGAGGTGTGACAGTAGCAGCTGCGCATCATATACTACCATCCAAGTTAAAACATATGTCATACACTATTACAACCTCCTGGTTGCAAGGATTATCAAAGGTGGTCGATAAATCCAGGAAGTTCAGATATGTAAGGACGTGATGCGATAAGCAAAATACTTAGCCTAACTTTTTAACAATAGAAGACCTTAAGCTCCACCAGGCTGAGAAGGTTTTACTATAGTGGAAAAGAAACTACCCTCAAATCAGCGAACATATGCATTCTTTGCCTAGAACGATGGGAAGTAGATAAGAAAAATCATTGAGCATCAGCGCCTCTATTAAGCTCTCCTACCCAGGGCGTTTTCCATGGTTTATAAATTAGAATGGGAAGTGTTAACGATGCTAGTCAAATTAGTTCCCTAAGCAATCCAACATTCATGCACATATAGTTGGATGGTTCATCTGTATGCAGCAGTGCCACAGCAGTGTAAAGAAGAATTTACTGGAGTTAATGATGTCATAAATACTATGGAGGCAGTGAATGAAAACTAGGGAATTATACATCTGAGCTCACAGGGGAATATCTTCCAAAAAAATACACTAAGGGATTAAGGGCTTATATTAGAGGTGCATTACTGCATTTTACATGGTGCATATACTTTATTCACATAATCACAAGATACTGGTATACTTTATTAAAGGCTCGCCTTTTCATTTTACTAGGTGTATGAATTTGAGCATGATATTTTGTTTTACAGGGCGCACAACAACCACCAATGTGATATTAACTCTTATTTCTCTTTTCTGCACTCCATTGCCTTCTCTTCACTCATCACACATGATGTAAAGGCTCCAAGAAAAGCTCAATAGAATTAAAGTTGGCAGATGCATGCAGTGGTTGACAATGGTTTTTCACCAAGAAATCAATTGAACTGCACGCACAGCTAGCATGCTCATATTAAAGGACAGACCTAGTGCTAGAAGCTCCCACACCAGGTAGGATCTGGGGAAGAATTATATTAGAAGTACATTAATCTTAATGCAAAGCTCTTATGTGAGGGTGAGTGGAGTCTTTTTACTACTCTCGATGCATCTTAATCTCCATGACAAGAGCGAAACGCCTTTTAGGCCTAATATGAAATGGAGAGGGTATATGTTAATTTCACATTAAGTTTTACCTATGGAGGCTATATAGTGTTCATATGGATTCAGCTTGGCATTAGTAAGTGATAACTAATATGTACTGGTTCCACAACAGTAAGGACAGGGCTGGCACAGTGGTAAATTACTCCCCACTTGTGCCAAGAGGTCCTGGGTTTGACGTGGCCTCTCTGCATTGCACTGTGCAGGGCTAAGGCGTGGCTAGTATAATCCTTCCCCAGACCCTACCTGGTGTGGGAGCTTCTAGCACTGGGTCTGTCCTTTATGTGACTGCTTGCAATAAGGAAAAACAAATATGTAAAAACAGCATCCGAAAGACAGACAAAAAATAACCTGCAGAAAGCTAGACCATAAGTCGCAGCTCTCAGTAATGTATGTTGGCGTGAAACATCGAATTCGTATCCAGCAGCATCAATACATGCTTCAATCGCCTCGGGCAAGGAAGATGATATTAGCTGATAGTTATCATAAGCCTGCGAGTATAGATCTTTGTTAATGTCCCATCTTTGGTTTTCAAGGGAAAAGGGACCTATTTATGAGATGACATAAGAACAATTTCCAAAATGGTTGACAATATTTTTATAATATTTAGATATCAAACAGCGCAGATATAATTCACAAGTCGCACATGTTGAATGCCATAAAGTGCACTCCAATAAAAATGACGATTATGTTGACTCTCAGTAAATGCCAATAAAGTGTGAAATAAACAGGGACCAATATATGATACCTTACCATGTATTTGTATTGCACAGGAACAATGACAGGTAGGATGGTCAAATATAAATTGTTTATGTTCTTTAGGACTCCCTATGTTTTTAAGGCGTCTAGGCGCCCCCCCAGCGCTTTGCAAATATGTCCGCTTTAGGCGCCTAGGCGTCGAGGCGCCCCCCCAGCGCCTTAAAGCAAAGCGTCGCCTTAAAAACATAGAGGACTCCCTATATTAAAATTACTTGTAGCTACAGCTCCCAACACATAGAACAAGGACGAAATTGAAGTCTTAGTTTTGGTGTGTTTTTCCCCTGTTAATTGAATAGGCATCACTGTAGCAGCACCATCACCAATAACTCAATAAGAAATTACTAGGAGTATCTGATGGAAAGTGTTCCCTCAAAGAAAAAACAAACGACAAGTATTACAACCAAACCAACTAATTAAAACAACATCTGCATTGGAATGAGGTAGTATTGAGGTAGGCACCACGACCAAAAAATGCATATGCTTCAGTTCCCATTTTTGTGGCAGAACTCAAAATTTGAGGGGTGCACTGAGTAAACCCCACATGGACCATGCACCTACTATGGTTTAACTTGCGGGGCTGCGCCGCTGCGGGGGAGGCGGAACCCAGAAAAAGATGGTCTGGAGCTGGGGTTGGAGAGCAAATGGTAATGTGAGGGTGAATAGTCACCCTCCTTGCTGACGGAGCTTGTCCCCTTCCGTCGCAAGAGTCCCTGATACTCTTCTGGACTTCCTTGTTTCAACAAGATGACATGGTCTGGACTTATCTAATACTGCTATGCAATCAGGATAGCATGAGGACCCACTACTTCATTAACCAAATTCAGCTTGGACCAATCAGGAAAACAATGCCGACACAAACCTGGCAACATTATCAACACGACATCACTCCGCAACCAAGAGTATTCGAATGCTGGCACTATCTCTTTCCAAGACCAATGCTAATTCCTCCCAAAAGAGTCCACAACTTATCACCATGTTAGTTACATAAGTAACATTTCACAACTTGTGGACATATATTCCAGAACTCAGCATTGGAACACAATCCAGCCAACCTAATTTGTGCGTATAAGGGCCAGCGGCAGCAGCACAATGACATAACAGAACATGTACGGGAACTACAGCAAATACATACAGTTCATGCAGCGGCAGGAGCCATACATGCATGTGTTTTTTCAATAATCTAGATTGGCCAGGCGCTCACACATGTTCATCCAAGAATCCAGGTTTGCATGCATGTGTTCCAGCAATTTTAATAGGTGCCGTTCTCCGTTAATCAAGCTTTGATCGTTGATGGACTCAGAATTAAATTTTGGTCACAACACGAAAGGTGTAGGAAATTCTAGGTAAATGTCCAATTGGTATTGTTTGCTGTTTTTGAACAGGTGGATTAGAAGATATGAAAATAACAGCGAAAAAGCAGAGGATAGGCAAGGTTTATTTGAGACAGGAAGTTACATTTCGAGGGCTTTGTCGTAAAGTGTTATTAGTTCTTGTGTTTCTTTTGGTATCATTTCTTAATTGTGGTTCGCTCTACAGGTTTGGGAGGTTTTTGACTTCTGGTACTGAAGGTAAATCTTTCAGTTGTCGTCAGGTTTAGCACAAGTGTATCATGATCCCCATCTTTGTATGGCTGCCCATTGTTGGTGATTTTGGAGTTAATGGTTCTAATTCAGTAGTATTGCGCATATCTTTTCTTTCCTATATATACTTATAATGATTCGAGTTGGAGGTCGTCCGTTCGCCCTTTACAATCTTCCACCCGTCAGCCCTGGCAAGTGGGACCACACAAATCTGCATGCACAATAGCAGCAAGGGATCCCATCCCAAGTCATCTCGCCTCCTGTGTTTCCAATGCTTCTTCTCATGTACAATCTCTGCTAACCTGGGTTAAAATTTTAATTCCTTGTTACCATGCTTCAAGTCTTGCAGTGCAGCTCGAGACCACCGTGCTCGCTTGCCGTCTCTGGAATCTCATGAAGACGCATGAACGCATCCGCTGGATGGCACCCCTGGAGACTGCACGAGGGACATCCCCAGCTGGAATTGCTCTTTCTCCCATTTCCTGGTGAAGCAAAAGCTAACCCGTCACCCACCTGGTCACTGACGTCTGTGCCATTTTTCCTTGCCCGGGGACCCTGCAGGGACCCCTGACCTGCCCCGGCAGGCTGCACAGATAGCAGTATCCAGTGCCAACAGACAACAGCCCCAGCAGTCGAGAAGCAACAACATCTAGGGACCAGCAAACAGCAAGACGCAGAAGAGAAGGTCAGATGAGAAGAGCGAACAGCGGCACTGTTGCGTTGCAGTGTGAGATGCAAAGTGCTGGTAGCAGATGTTTACGGGTGGCATCTGTTTATGTAAGGGAGAGTGGGAGACGACACGGAGGTACCTATGTAAACTAAGGGTAAATGGACCAGCATAAAAGAGTGAATAGGTCAGTTCGTTTTGCACAGGTAGGCTACCTTAGCTTAAGTAGGTTCTCTTCTCACTAAATTTTTCCTAAAAGAACACAAAAATCAAGTTCCTCTCTTTCCAGAGAACAAAACATAGGTTCCTCTCAAGGAAAAAAAACAGAAGGATATCATTGAAAATGGGGAACAGGGATGGGAACTGAAGAATATTCATGCACCTGTCTCACTCAATGTGGATTACTTCTTTCTCATTAGTCTTCCTGCGGAAACACTAATTATCCCATTCACGTCACACGCTAGGTGATTTTCCCATGGGTAAACAGGGATCGGAGACCCATTATCACCTTTCGTAGGGCCGACGATATCATCCTCGTGCTCGCTCGGAATTGAGTAACGTCGATATCATCCTTGTCCTAATTCCCTTTACAATAATTTTAGCTATATTCTTTGTTCCATAGCCGATTAATAAATGAAAGTATTAAAGTAAATAAATTGAACTATAGTTTGATTAAATTAGTTTCCACCTTTATTTTTTGATTACGTAGCGTAGCACGGGCATCTACTAGTGGTCCCACATATTTTGAGTATTCGAAACTTCTATACAAAGATATCTCAGTGAGTAAATCAAACATAGCTAATTTTCTAATGACCTAATGTCAGTGAGTAAGTTACTTTGTGACTAGTCCAGTGTTCTTGGTGAAGGAATAGTGTGAATGATCCTAATGCTCATCCAAAGAAATGCTTCTATTTGATAAGGCTCTATTTGCACGAGCTGACTGTGAGTTTATTGTCACATTGTTTATTGTTTGTATGGCTCAAAACTGCACTTGCTGGGTATTTTAGATTTTATTCACTCTTGTCTTTTATTTGGCTTTCAGGTAACAGGTGATAGCAGCATGCCCGGCATGCCGGCATGCATGGGACTGGGAGCAGCACCTTGACATGCTTGGACACACACTACCATCACATATATGCAGACTTAATACAAATCAAGTTGCTTAATTATGCCCACTATAAGTTATTAGATGCTTATTCTATAGTGTCGAGACTTGTCATATGTTAATTACCTCCAGAGTTGGTTCATATGGAGTCATGTTGAACGTTATACCAGTGTGGACGGATTACTCTTATTTGCTTGTTGTCCTGTTGGATGGATATATTCTTATTTGCTTGTTGTCTATGTCTTTATTAAAAGAAAAGGGGAATTCTGCCAAAATTTCTAACTATACCTAGACTAGACTTATTGGTATTTACCTTAGCATGGTAGCATTTGTTAAAGTCCATGTTGTGACATGAATCCAATCTACCGACAAGTTGGAAAGGAGGAGAGTCCAGGAAGAGTAAAACACTAGGGGTACTTTGTGGGAACTAGGAGAGCTCGGGTCAGATTTAGTTAAGTGGTTGGGCCTTTGGGGATTACTTGGATACCTAGTTGTAATTGGACTCCAACCATGTTAAGTCTAGTCTAGTTTACCCCATTGAAGGATTCCAGTATCTTAGTACAGCCAAGCAAGAGGAAATAATTATCTCTTCTATTTCTATCTCTTGGGTAATTATCTCGGTGCGAATCAAGGTGCACGTCATCTCAAGTGACTATATGCTACATGTAAACATTAAGCTAGCAACAAGTGGATGGCGGTAGTAAAAGACAGACGTGCTATACCATTATAGTCGCACATTATCTACATAAGAAAAGGAATTAAACATTACCTTGGCACTTTGTTTGTCGTAGTGATCTCTAGCATCATACAGTAATGCTGCTGGAGACATGCTTCCAATGCCAAAAATTAATGTAGTAGAATCTGGAACTCGGTGTAGAAATTCCATACTTGAATTTGTGAGGATTCTTACGCCATCACACTCTGGAATGAGCATTACAGGTTCATCATAATTGTACTGCACTGGATCTCCATTGGGTCCAACCATCAAAAGCACTTCAGACCAGTAAAGGAGCACACTGTCCAACCCACACCAAGCAATTTGATCCGGTGGTAATGCAGACTACAAGATTACAAAAATACTAGTGAATAATTGTGCAAAAGATAACTCCTGCCAATTCATGCCTAGATAATGATCGAATGCACCAATGTTAGCACATAATTGGATATACAGATTACAGACAAACGGTGCAGCACATCCAATACTTACATCACACTCGTACTCGAATATGATCCTGGAAAAATCCGTGGGGATTACGAGCAAGCGCCCATCATGTGCAAACGCTGCAAGCAGCTTTCCGTTTGGTGACACCGCCATTTTCTGCACGGGTCCAATCTCCAGGGCCTCTCCGAGCACCTGCACGCCATCCTCGTCAACTGCCACTACCCGATCGCCAACTGCAAGCAGAACCTCTGGACTCCCAGACATGACGAACTGTGGCTCCACCACGGCCATACACAGCACCTGCTCGTCCTCGGCAACGCCCGGGTCGGCGAGCTCCCGCGGGTGCGGGTCGTCGACTTCGATGTCGGTGGTGACCACGACGCGGTTGTCCTCGGTGAGGATAGCCACGCCGCCTCCCCAGAAAACAGCGTCGGCGACGCCGCCTGAGGCAGGCGGCAGCAGGGGCACGGGGCTGGAGCTAGTAATGGGATTCAGATCGGGGAGGCGGAAACGGAGGAGGGAACCATCGGAGAGGAGGGCGAGGAGGTTGAGGGAGCTGGAGAAGGCGAGCGAGTGGAGGCGGGGGAGGTGGGGCGTCCAAGGGGAGGAGGCGAGTGGGTGGCCGGATGAGGAGAAGAGGAGGAGGCGACGGCGCGAGGGCTCGGAGTGGAGCTGCACGATCTTGGAGTCGTCGCGGACGGCGGCAATCGGGCCGCCGAAGGGAGCGGCGGCGACGATGTGGGTCGAGAGGTCGAGGCGGCCGACCCCGGAGCTGCCGCCGCCGGAGGAGGAGGCGGTGGTGGTGGCCGGGGAGGACCAGGGGAGGGGGGAGTAGATGGTGATGCGGCGGTAGAAACGGTCGGAGAGGAGGTCCCACTCCGCCGCGACGGAGACGGAGGAGGACATCGCCCGCGGCGAGGTCGGAGCGCGGCCGGATCGCGCACGAGCCGGGGATGGAAGGGGGTTGGGGCTGAACTGTCCGGGGAACCGAGTTTAGAACGGATTGGCCGCTGACATCTGAAGAGAGGTCAGGCAGCCTTGCTTGATCCTCTTCGTTCCCTCGGTTAGTCTCTCCTGGTCCGTCCTTTTTCTCCAACTAGCACAACCCGATGCCCGTGCGTTGCAACATAAAAATTTGATGTTTTATGCAAGCATAATATTCCATAGCTCGTTGGTTGTTATATCGAAGAGCTAGACAGGAGGTCCTCAGATTAATTCCCACAATACTAATTTATTTTAACCCAATTGTTTTTTTCGCGGTCTCTATGGAAGCCCATAGAAGGCCCATCAACGTGCAAGTACCTGGCTCAAATGGCTTAGCTTGTGTAGAGTAAATCGTACGAAAAACATTAGCGTGCGCTCAAACCAAACGAAATCAACAAAAAGGACTAAACCAAACCAAGAATACATATTCCCTTTAATAGTAGGTATAGGTATAGATTTATAACTGATTCACTGACCTCTTAAACTTATTTCAAAAAAACTTCAAACAGGTTTTTTAATTCAAACAGTTTGTTATCTATAAAATCTGATCTAAGTTATAGAAGTCAAACCGTTCAATGTTTCTAATACATTTAGTAGTGTCAAACGTTAAATGGTTTAGCGTTTATACGGCTCAGGTTCCAAAATAAGTTGTTGGAAAGACCAGTGAAACAATCAAATTTGAAAAAGGGTCATTTAGGAGAAATAATACTCAGAGACATAACACAACTACTTTTCCTTTGTATTTTAAGAATACCCAAACTTTATTAACCAACAATTATAGAGTTTTCTTAATATCTCGGGGCTCCAAAAGCCAAACATATTGGCCTAGTTATATAGTTCTAAGAAGTTCTTCGCAATATTATGGACATCAACGTTTGCCTCTCGATGTCATGATGGAAGGAGACATCTCCAGCATCATTCTTCAGACGTCTAATTTACCTTATTAGCATAGTGTTTTGCCCCTGGTTCCTTCGGGTATACTGCGGACAATATGAGCATTGTTTGATGCTACTACGGCAGTCCTGCATGGAGATCCTGCCACAAACATACAACTTCTCGACAAGCAACGAGTTCTACACATTGCGGGTGATGTATCCCTTCCATCGTCAATGCACTCACACCCATAAAAATCTTCCATCGCATGCATGAAAGATTGTCTTTTCCCCCATATGTGGCCCTGGCTATCGAACCCACGGGAAGAATGCTAATGCGAAAGGCGAGTCTTGCAAGCTTTTGTCGTCGTAAAGAGTTCAATTTTTCCGGACCAAAAACCGCACAGTTCTAACTGAGAAGAGAACTAAAGTAAAATAGGAAAGGGCTAATATCTTACTTGCAACTTTGTACTTACACTTGGGATTACATCTATATAGTAACACAGTCCCTATAGACACGCCATTATGTGTTGCCAACGTGCATGTTATGGGGGATGCGTCCTAATAATCTCACGACTGATCATCAACTTGCATCGTGATTCTATTGTCCAACCATAGGCCCTTATCGTCGCGTGAGGTTACCTCGGTTATGAAGGATTTCTCTAGACCAACGCGCTGAGCGTTTAATGACCGGACCTCACATTTCGCGATGGAGCTGCTTTTAGCTAACGTACTCCCTTACTGGCATCGACTTTCGGCATAGTCATCTATGCATCCCTGCACTTTACCTCCTCCTAGATCAATCTCAAGGATCCCCGGGTACCTGCGAAAATATTTAAGGGACAAATCTGTTGTGATGAAGTCAATACCAACATTACCATGCATAAATACATAGGGGTTGCAAGGCTATGCGCCAAGCCATAGCCCGAGTGGACCACTCACACATCATAGACAAATCAGAGATGAAAGACATTGCAGATAAAACTTGAAGATGAATGATTGATGATAATAGTCTTACAATGTCGGTGTATGCGATGTATCTCGATTACCAGTGATGGCTATAGCGAAGGGATGTACATGGACATGGAATGGCGACGACTACGAAGGTGGATGATGATTTTAGCGTTTTTGAGTGTTCTATTGAGATTGGTGCCTCCTCTATTGCGAATGGGGGCTCAAGCCTTATATGAAGTAGTCTTGTGCTGGCGCCACAAAGCCTCCAGAGGTTGGTATGAGTGGGTGTGCCCGTATCAGGCGTCGTCTTATCGTCGGATGATACGTCTCCAACGTATATATAATTTTTTATTGTTCCATGCTATTATATTATCTGTTTTGGATGTTTAATGGGCTTTAATATGATCTTTTATATTATTTTTGGGACTAACCTATTAACCGGAGGCCCAATCCCAGTTTTTGTTTTTTTGCCTATTTTAGAGTTTTGCAGAAAAGGAATATCATATGGAGTCCAAACGGAACGAAACCTTCGCGAGGATCTTTCTTGGACCAAAAGCAATCAAGAAGACTTGGAGTTGAAGTCTGGGACTCTACGAGGAGGCCACGAGGCAGGAGGGCGCGCCCAGGGGGGTAGGCGCGCCCCCCACCCTCGTGGGCCCCTCTTAGCTCCACCGACGTACTTCTTTTGCTTATATATACTCTTATACCCTATAAACATCAAGGGGAGCCACGAAACCACTTTTCCACCGCCGCAACCTTCTGTACCTGTGAGATCCCATCTTGGGGCCTTTTTCGGCGATCTGCCGGAGGGGGAATCGATCATGGAGGGCTTCTACATCAACACCATTGCCTCTCCGATGAAGCGTGAGTAGTTTACCATAAACCTTCGGGTCCATAGTTATTAGCTAGATGGCTTCTTCTCTCTCTCCCTTTGATTCTCAATACAAAGTTCTCCTCGATGTTCTTGGAGATCTATTCGATGTAATATTCTTTTGCGGTGTGCTTGTCGAGATCCGATGAATTATGGATTTATGAACTTGATTATCTATGAATATTATTTGGTTCTTCTCTGAATTCTTATATGCATGATTTGATATCTTTGCAAGTCTCTTCAAATTATCGGTTTAGTTTGGCCTACTAGATTGATCTTTCTTGCAATAGGAGAAGTGCTTAGCTTTGGGTTCAATCTTGCGGTATCCTTTCCCAGTGACAGTAGGGGCAGCAAGGCACGTATTGTATTGTTGCCATCGAGGATAAAAAGATGGGGTTTATATCATATTGCTTGAGTTTATATCTCTACATCATGTCATCTTGCTTAATGCGTTACTCCGTTCTTATGAACTTAATACTCTAGATGCATGCTGGGTAGCGGTCGATGTGTGGAGTAATAGTAGTAGGTGCAGAAACGTTTCGGTCTACTTGACACGGACATGATGCCTATGTTCATGATCATTGTCTTAGATGTCTTCATAATTGTGCGCTTTTCTATCAATTGCTCGGCAGTAATTCATTCACGCACCATATTATATGCTATCTTGAGAGAAGCCACTAGTGAAACCTATGGCCCCTGGGTCTCTTTTCTATTATATTACATCTCTTTTATTTAGATCGCACCTCGTTTACTATTTTGCAATCTTTACTTTCCAATCTATACAACAAAAATACCAAAAATATTTACTTTACTATCTTTATTAGATCTCACTTTTGCGAGTGATCGTGAAGGTATTGACAACCCCTTTATCGCGTTGGTTGCAAGGTTCTTAATTGTTTGTGAAGGTACTAGGTGACTTGTGTGTCGTCTCCTACTGGATTGATACCTTGGTTCTCAAAACTGAGGGAAATACTTACGCTACTTTGCTGCATCACCCTTTCCTCTTCAAGGGAAAACCAACGCATGCTCAAGAGGTAGCAAGAAGGATTTCTAGCGCCGTTGTCGGGGAGATTTATGCCAAGTCAAGACATACCAAGTACCCATCATAAAATCTTCTCCCTCGCATTAAATTATTTGCCATTCGCCTCTTGTTTTCCCCTCCCCCACTTCTAAAACGATTTTTGAAAACCTTTGCCTTTTCTTCGCCCTTCTTCCGTCCGATCTTGTGTTACCATGTACCTTCTTTTTGCTTGCATCTTCACTTGCTAAAAGTTTATGGATCCTCATCCACTTACTAATCTTTTTAAGATATCCAATTATGATGAACCAATTTCTAGTGATTTGAGTGCACTAGATTATCTTTATGAGGTTTTGCTTGAAATTCGTGAATCTGAAAATTGTGATGAAGAAATTTATGAAGAGATTCACGATAGCTCCTTGAATAAAAAACATGATTGCAATGATTTTTTTATAAATTCTATTGATGTCAATTGCGCTAATAATATGCAAACCCCTAAGCTTGGGGATGCTAGTTTTGCTATGTCTACTATTTGTTGCAATGATCATGATTGTGGTGATTCTTCTTAAGATCTTGAAAATTTATTTAAGCCCCATGATGAATATAAGATTGATAATAATGTTTGCAATAATATTGAACTGGGTTTGGAAGAGTGTCAACTTTAGATCCCACATATTTGTAGAATGTTCAATCTTATGAAGTTTTGATAAAAGTGGGCTTGGAGAGGTCATGACTTTAGTTAATGTTAATCCCACTATTTTGGAAGAGTGTCAACTTCGCATGCATGTGGATCGTGTTGAAAATATTTCATGTGATAGCTATTTTGTTGAATTTGCTTATGATCCCACATGTAATTATTATGAGAGAGGAAAATATGGTCGTAGAAATTTTCATGTTACTAAATTACCTCTCGTTATGTTGAGATTGCTATTGTTTCTTTCCGCTTCCTTGCATATGCTAGTTTTTGCTTGCTATGATAATTTGTTTGCCTATAAGATGCCTATGCATAAGAAGCATGTTAGACTTATATGTGTTTTTTACATGCTACATGATGCTCTCTTCGTGTTTCAATTACTATCTTTCATGTGAGCATTATTAAAATTATCAATGCCTAGCTAAAAGGGTTTAAAGAAAAGCGCTTGTCGGGAGGCCACCCAATTTTATTTTTGTTCTTTGTTTTTTGCTCCTGTTTTAGTAATAAATAATTCATCTAGATTCTGGTTATATGCGGTTTTATGTTTAGTTAGTGTTTGTTCCAAGTAGAACCTTTGGGAAGACTTGGGTAAAGTCTTTGCGATCTTGCTATAAAAAACAGAAACTTTTGCGCTCACGAGAATAGCTGTCATTTTTTATTGGAGAGTGCTTTTAGGTTGATTCTTTTTGCATATGATTAATAGACAAATTCCTCACGTCCACCGATTTATTTCGGAATTTTAAGAGTTACATAAGTATGCAAAAGTTACAGATTGCTACAGACTGTTCTGTTTTTGATAGATTCTGTTTTTTGTGTGTTGTTTGCTTATTTTGATGAATCTATGAGTAGTATCGGGAGGTATGAACCATAGAGAAGTTGGAATACAGTAGGTTTAACATCAATATAAATAAATAATGAGTTCATTACAGTACCTTGAAGTGGTGGCTTACTTTCTTATACTAACGGAACTCATGAGATTTTCTGTTGAAGTTTTGTGTTGTGAAGTTTTCAAGTTTTTTGGTAAAGATTTGATGGATTTTGGAATAAGGTGTGGCAAGAGCCTAAGCTTGGGGATGCCCTGGAAGGCATCCCCTCTTTCGTCTTCGTCTATCGGTAACTTTACTTGAGATTATATTTTTATTCACCACATGATATGTGTTTTGCTTGGAGCGTCTTGTATGATTTGAGTCTTTGCTTTTTAGTTTACCACAATCATCCTTGATGTACACACCTTTTGGGAGAGACACACATGAATCGGAATTTGTTAGAATACTCTATGTGCTTCACTTATATCTTTTGAGCTAGACAATTTTGCTCTAGTACTTCGCTTATATCTTTTTAGAGCACGACGGTGGTTTTATTTTATAGAAATTATTGATCTCTCATGCTTCACTTATATTATTTTGAGAGTCTTTTAGAACAGCATGGTAATTTGCTTTGGTTATAAAATTAGTCCTAATATGATGGGCATCCAAGATGGGTATAATAAAAACTTTCATATAAAGTGCATTGAATACTATGAGAAGTTTGATGCTTGATGATTGTTTTGAGATATGAGGATGGTGATATTAGAGACATGCTAGTAGAGTAGTTGTGAATTTGAGGAATACTTGTGTTAAAGTTTGTGATTCCCGTAGCATGCACGCATGGTGAACCGTTATGTGATGAAGTTGAAGCATGATTTATTTATTAATTGCCTTCCTTAGGTGTGGAGGTCGGGATCGCGATGGTTAACTCCTACCAGCCTTTCCCCTAGGAGCATGCGTGTAGTACTTTGTTTTGATTACTTGTAGATTTTTGCAATAAGTATGTTTGTTCTTTATGACTAATGTTGAGTGCATTGATTATACGCACTCTCACCCTTCCATCACTGCTAGCCTCTCTAGTATCGCGCAACACTCATCGGTACAATACACTCATCATATACCTTCCTCAAAACAGCCACCATACCTACCTATTATGGCGTTTCCATAGCCATTCCGAGATATATTGCCATGTGATACGTCTCCAACGTATCTATAATTTTTTATTGTTCCATGCTATTATATTACCCGTTTTGGATGTTTATGGGCTTTACTTTACACATTTATATCATTTTTGAGACTAACCTACTAACCGGAGGCCCAACCCGTATTGTTGTTTTTTTGCCTATTTCAGTGTTTCGAAGAAAAGGAATATCAAACGGAGTCCAAACGGAATAAAACCTTCGGGACAGTTATTTTTGGAACGGAAGCAATCCAGGAGACGTGGAGATGAAGTCAGAGAAGCTTCGAGGAGGCCACGAGACAGGGGGGCGCGCCCACCCCCCTGGGCACGCCCTCCACCCTCGTGGGCCCCTCGAGGCTCCCCCGACCGACTTCTTTCGCATATATATTCCCATATACCCTAAAACCATCGAAGAACAAGATAGATCGGGAGTTCCGCCGCCGCAAGCCTCTATAGCCACCAAAAACCTCCCGGGAGCCCGTTCCGGCACCCTGTCGGAGGGGGAATCCCTCACCGGTGGCCATCTTCATCATCCCGGCGCTCTCCATGACGAGGAGGGAGTAGTTCACCCTCGGGGCTGAGGGTATGAACCAGTAGCTATGTGTTTAATCTCTCTCTCTCTTTCTCGTGTTCTCTCTATGGCACGATCTTGATGTATCGCGAGCTTTGCTATTATAGTTGGATCTTATGATGTTTCTCCCCCTCTACTCTCTTGTGATGAATTGAGTTTTCCTCTTGAAGTTATATTATCGGATTGAGTCTTTAAGGATTTGAGAACACTTGATGTATGTCTTGCCGTGCTTATCTGTGGTGACAATGGGATATTCATGTGATCTACTTGATGTATGTTTTGGTGATCAACTTGCGGGTTCAACGAACTTATGTATAGGGGTTGGCACACGTTTTCATCTTGACTCTCCGGTAGAAACTTTGGGGCACTCTTTGAAGTACTTTGTGTTGGTTTGAATAGATGAATCTAAGATTGTGAGATGCATATCGTATAATCATGCCCACGGATACTTGAGGTGACAATGGAGTATCTAGGTGACATTAGGGTTTGGGTTGATTTGTGTTTTAAGGTGTTATTCTAGTACGAACTCTATGATAGATCGAACGGAAAGAATAGCTTCGTGTTATTTTACTATGGACTCTTGAATAGATCGATCAGAAAGGATAACTTTGAGGTGGTTTCGTACCCTACCATAATCTCTTCCTTTGTTCTCGACTATTAGTGACTTTGGAGTGACTCTTTGTTGCATGTTGAGGGATAGTTATATGATCCAATTATGTTATTATTGTTGAGATAACTTGCACTAGTGAAAGTATGAACCCTAGGCCTTGTTTTCTAGCATTGCAAGACCGTTTGTGCTCACTTTTATCATTAGTTACCTTGCTGTTTTTATAATTTCAGATTACAAATACCTATATCTACCATCCATATTGCACTTGTATCATCATCTCTTCGCCGAACTAGTGCACCTATACAATTTACCATTGTATTGGGTGTGTTGGGGACACAAGAGACTCTTTGTTATTTGGTTGCAGGGTTGTTTGATAGAGACCATCTTCATCCTACGCCTCCCACGGATTGATAAACCTTAGGTCATCCACTTGAGGGAAATTTGCTACTGTCCTATAAACCTCTACACTTGGAGGCCCAACAACGTCTACAAGAAGAAGGTTGTGTAGTAGACATCAAGCTCTTTTCTGGCGCCGTTGCCGGGGAGGTGACTGCTTGAAGGTATATCCTTAGATCTTGCAATCGAATCTTTTAGTTTCTTGTTTTATCACTAATTTAGTCTATAAAAGAAAACTACAAAAAAATGGAATTGAGTTTGCCTCATACGCTTCACCTTTTTAATATCTTTCGTGAGAATGATGGAAAGGAAAATTGTGCTCAAGTGCTAGAAGAAGAAGCCTATAAAATGCTTGGCACTAAATCTTTGAATGATGAGCATGATTACAATGTTGTTAGTATGAACTCCTTGAATATCCATTGTACTAATGATGATTGCACTATTCATGATGAAAATATCTCTTATAAGCATGTCGATTTTTGTGGAGAGCATTGGGTTTGCATGGACACACCAAATAGAGAAGATAGATATTGCAAGAGGCATAAGCGTTTAGAAACAAAATTGTTGCAAGAAAGGTTAAATGGGAGTGCTGAAAATTTAAGATATCTTTACCGTACTTGTGAACTTTGCAATGAACATGGTCATTTAAATCTCTGATGCAAATTGTTTCATCATCGAATCGTGTCCAAAAATTGTGATGACTTGATTTCCCTTGCACATCATAATGAACTTAGTTTGCTTTTGGGTTATGAAGAATTGAAACGTGCAACTAAGCATATTCCAGAATTTAACCTTAAGAATTTTCTTGATATTAATCTAGAGGAAATTTATATGTATTGTGCGGTGAATGCATTGAAAATCCTTATATTGCCAATTACCTAAAGAAAAGAAAGCAAATAGAAGATGAAGAGAATACTAATGAAAGGGAAGAGATTTCCCAATATCCTCCTATTATTTCTTATGATGAATCAGGTAACGAGGAGGAGCTTTCTATTCAACCAATCTCATCAATAAGGAGCTCAAAGAAGAAGGTTGAACCCACACATAATGTGAAGAAGAAAAAGAAAAAACGGAGAAGCAAAGGTAAAAAGGTATCCCTCCCAAATGATTTTGCTCCTACTACTCATTGTGATGATGATAATTGCTATACTATTGGTGTTATCTATACTATACTATTAATGATGAGAGTGATTATGCTTATGATATGAAAAGGCCCAAGCTTAGGGATGCTATGTTTGATGAGGATGACATATTTGAGAATATATTTGCTGAAATTAATGTTTGTCCCAAGCTTGGGGATGCTATATTTAATGAAGATGATATTTTTAGCCTCCCAAGTTTTGATATGCAAAGTTGTTATGATGATAGCATGCCTCTTACCTTTGATGATTATATTGATGAAAGTGGGTTTGGAAGAGTGTCAACTTTAGGAAGTAATGATCCCACTGTTTTGGAGGATGTTGAATCTTATAATATTTATGAAAGTGGATTTGGAAGAGTGTCAACTTTATTTAGTGATGATTCCACTATCTTGGAAGAGGTTTCAATTGATTATGATGAGAACCAAGTTGCTACTTATGATGATTATTGTGATGAAACTTATGCTATAAAAAGTAGTGATGATTATATTTATAAAACTTGTCATGATTATGATTACACTTTTTCTGAACATTACTCTTTTAATGTGGAAACAATTTATAGTATTCGAGTCTCCTATGATACCCACACTATTCCGAATGAGAAGAATTTTGCTTATGTGGAGAGTAGTAAATTTTATATGCAAGTAGATCATGAAAAGAATGCTTTAGGTGCTGGTTATATTGTTGAATTCATTCATGATGCTACTGAAAATTATTATGAGGTAGGAACATATGCTTGTAGGAATTGCAATAATGTCAAGTTTCCCCTCTATGTGTTGAAAATCTTGAAGCTATGCTTGTTTTGCCTTCCTATGCTAGTTGATTATTGTTCCCATAAGTTGTTTGTTTGCAAAATCCCTATGCATAGGAAGTGGGTTAGGCTTAAATGTGCTAGTCATATGCTTCATGATGCTCCTGTTATGTTTCAATTCTTATCTTTTATGCGAGCATCATTATCATCATCATGCCTAGCTAGAAAGGCATTAAAGAAAAGCGCTTGTTGGGAGACAACCCAATATTTACCCCTACTGTTTTTGTGTGTCCACATGATTATATACTGTAGTAATCATGTTTTATAGCTTTTATTTCAATAAAGTGCCAAGTAAGACCTTTAGGATAGCCTACGGTGATTGTTGTGTTGATCCTGCTGAAAATCAGAAACTTTTGCACCCAGTAATTTAGTTTTGATAATTCACAGAAACATTCTTATGCTCTAATTCTTTTTGCTCCGTATTTGGAAACAAATTTCTCAGGTTTTCATAATTTGATAGAATTGTTTGAGTTACAGAAGTATACGTTTGATACAAATTACTACAGACTGTTCTGTTTTTGACAGATTATGTTTTCTATGTGTTGTTTGCTTATTTTGATGAATCTATGAGTAGTATAGGAGGGTATGAACCATAGAGAAGTTGGAATAAATTAGATATTACACCAATATGAATTTAGAATGATTTCATTACAGTACCTAAGTGGTGGTTTTATTTTCTTATACTAACGAAGCTTACGAGTTTTCTGTTGAGTTTTGTGTTGTGAAGTTTTCAAGTTTTGGGTAAAGATTCGATGGATTATGGAATAAGGAGTGACTAGAGCCTAAGCTTGGGGATGCCCAAGGCACCCCAAGGAAATATTCAAGGACAACCAAGAGCCTAAGCTTGGGGATGCCCCGGATGGCATCCCCTCTTTCGTCTTCGTCTATCGGTAACTTTACTTGGAGCTATATTTTTATTCACCACATGATATGTGTTTTGCTTGGAGCATCATTTTATTTTGTTAGTATTTGCTTGCTGTTATTTAGAATAATGTTTGCATCTATATTTTCAATAAAAATGTCAAGGATAGCCTTTACCATGCTTATTTTGCTAGTACACATGTTGCTGTTTGAAAACAGAAAGTTTACCGCTATTGCAAAAATTCCCTAGAAAAGTCAGAGAATGGTATAATGTTGAAACTTTGTGCATATTGAGATCTGATAAATCTTATACAGTAAGGTATTTTTCTCATAATTTTTGGAGTTATGGAAGTATGATGAATCTTGCATTCTTTACAGACTATACTGTTTTGGCAGATTGCTGTTATGGTTGCATTGTTTGCATATGTTTGCTTGTTTAATGATTCTATTTGAGGATAGGACTATTAAATATGCAGAGGCAATTAGTATGAAATATTGAATAATAATTTTAGTAATTTGTTACAGTAGAAAATGATAAGGTTTTTGCATTGGTTTATACTAACTTATCTCACGAGTTCTTGTTGAGTTTGGTGTGGATGAAGCTTTCAAGATTTAGGAAATCGCGATATAAAAGGAATTAAGGAGACACAAAAGCTCAAGCTTGGGGATTCCCAAGGCACCCCAAGATAATATTTCAAGAAGTCTCAAGCATCTAAGCTTGGGGATGCCCCGTTAGGCATCCCACCTTTCTTCTTCAACAACTATCGGTTAATATCGGTTGAACCTAAGTTTTTGCTTCGTCACATGAGTTGTGTTATCCTTGCAATGCCATTTTGTTTTGTTTTGATTGCTGTTTGAATAAAATACATTAGATCTAAAATTCTTAAATGAGAGAGAGAGTCTTCACATAGTTACGTAATTATTAGAATACTCTATGTGCTTCACTAATATCTTTTGAGCTAGATAGTTTTTGCTCTAGTACTTCACTTATATCTTTTAGAGCACAACGGTGGCTTAATTTTGAAGAAACTGTTATTCTCTCATGCTTCACTTATATCATTTTGGGGGTCTCTTAGAACAGCATGGTATTTGCTATGGTTATAAAATTTGTCCTAAAATGATGAGCATCCAAGTTGGGTATAATAAAAACTATCATAGGAAGTGAATTGGATGCTATGATCAATTTGATACTTGATAATTGTTTTGAGATATGGAGGTAGTGATATTAGAGTCATGCTAGTTGGGTGATTATTAATTTAAATAATGCTTGTGTTGAAGTTAACAAGTCCCGTAGCATGCACGTATGGTGAAAGTTGTGTAACAAATTTGAAACATGAGGTGTTCTTAGATTGTGCATCCTTATGAGTGGCGGTCGGGGACGAGCGATGGTATTTTCCTACCAATCTATCCCCCTAGGAGCATGCGTGTAGTGCTTGGTTTTTGATGACTTGTAGATTTTTGCAATAAGTATATGAGTTCTTTTTTGACTAATGTTGAGTCCATGGATTATACGCACTCTCACCCTTCCATCATTGCTAGCCTCTTCGGTACCGTGCATTACCCTTTCTCAAGTTGAGAGTTGGTGCAAACTTCGCCGGTGCATCCAAACCCCGTGATACGATACACTCTATCACACATAAAACTCCTTATATCTTCCTTAAAACAGCCACCATACCTACCTATTATGGCATTTCCATAGCCATTCTGAGATATATTTCCATGCAACTTTCCACCGTTCCGTTCATCATCATGACACACATCATCATTGTCATATTGCCTTGCATGATCATGTAGTTGACATCGTATTTCTGGCAAAGCCACCATACATAATTTTTCATACATGTCACTCTTGATTCATTGCCCATCCCGGTACACCGCCGAAGGCATTCATATAGAGTCATATCTTGTTCTAGTTTTGGGTTGTAATTCATGAGTTGTAAATAAATAGAAGTTTGATGACCATCATTATTAGAGCATTGTCCCCAAATGAAAAAAATAAAGGCAAAATAATTAAAAAAAAAGAAAGGCCCGAAAAAATAAAATAAAAAAGAGGGCAATGCTACTATCTTTTTCCACACTTGTGCTTCAAAGTAGCACCATGTTCTTCATATAGAGAGTCTCATATGTTGTCACTTTCATATACTAGTGGGAATTTTTCATTATAGAACTTGGCTTGTATATTCCTATGATGGGCTTCCTAAAAATGCCCTAGGTCTTCGTGAGCAAGCAAGTTGGATGCACACCCACTGGTTTCTTTTGTTGAGCTTTCATACATTTATTAAAGGAAATATGCCCTAGAGGCAATAATAAAGTTATTATTTATTTCCTCATATCATGATAAATGTTTATTATTCATGCTAGAATTGTATTAACCGGAAACATAATACATGTGTGAATACATAGACAAACAGAGTGTCACTAGTATGCCTCTACTTGACTAGCTCATTAATCAAAGATGGTTATGTTTCCTAACCATAGACATGTGTTGTCATTTGATTAATGGGATCACATCATTAGGAGAATGATGTGATTGACATGACCCATTCCGTTAGCCTAGCACTTGATCGTTTAGTATGTTGCTATTGCTTTCTTCATGACTTATACATGTTCCTGTAACTATGAGATTATGCAACTCCCGTTTACCAGAGGAACACTTTGGGTGCTACCAAACGTCACAACGTAACTGGGTGATTATAAAGGAGTACTACAGGTGTCTCCAAAGGTACATGTTGGGTTGGCGTATTTCGAGATTAGGTTTTGTCACTCAGATTGTCGGAGAGGTATCTCTGGGCCCTCTCGGTAATGCACATCACTATAAGCCTTGCAAGCAATGTGACTAATGAGTTAGTTACGGGATGATGCATTGCGTAACGAGTAAAGAGACTTGCCGGTAACGAGATTGAACTAGGTATTGGATACCAACGATCGAATCTCGGGCAAGTAACATACCGATGACAAAGGGAACAACGTATGTTGTTATGTGGTTTGACCGGTAAAGATCTTCGTAGAATATGTAGGAGCCAATATGGGCATCCAGGTTCCGCTATTGGTTATTGACCAAGAATAGTTCTAGGTCATGTCTACATAGTTCTCGAACCCGTAGGGTCCGCACGCTTAACGTTACGATGACAGTTATATCATGAGTTTATAAGTTTTGATGTACCGAAGGAGTTCGGAGTTCCGGATGAGTTCGGGGACATGACGAGGAGTCTCGAAATGGTCGAGACGTAAAGATCGATATATTGGACGACTATATTCGGAGTTCGGAAAGGTTCCGAGTGATTCGGGTATTTGTCGGAGTACCGGAGAGTTACGGAAATTCGCCGGCGAGAAGCATTGGGCCTTATTGGGACAATCGGGAAAGAGAGAGGGGCTGCCTAGGGCAGGCCGCGTGCCCCCCATGGCCTAGTCCGAATTGGACTAGGGGGAGGGGCCTCACCCCCTCCTTCCTTCCCTTCTCTCTTCCCCTTCCTTGTCTCCTACTCCTACTACTTGGAAGGGCTCCTAGTTGGACTAGGAAAGGGGGAATCCTACTCCCGGTGGGAGTAGGACTCCCCTAGGGCGTGCCATAGAGAGGGCCGGCCCTCCCCTCCTCCACTCCTTTATATACGGGGGCAGGGGGCACCCCATAGACACATAAGTTGATCTAGGATCGTTCCTTAGCCGTGTGCGGTGCCCCCCTCCACCATATTCCACCTCGGTCGTATCGTCGCGGGGTTTAGGTGAAGCCCTGCGCTGATAGAACATCATCACCGTCACCACGCCGTCGTGCTGATGGAACTCATCTCCGGAGCTTTGCTGGATCGGAGCACGGAGATCGTCATCGAGCTGAACGTGTGCTGAACTCGGAGGTGCCGTACGTTCGGTACTTGGATCGGTCGGATTGTGAAGACGTACGACTACATCAACCGCATTGTCATAACGCTTTCGCTTACGGTCTACGAGGGTACGTGGACGAACACTCTCCCCTCTCGTTGCTATGCCATCACCATGATCTTGCGTGTGCGTAGGAATTTTTTTGAAATTACTACGTTCCCCAACAGTGGTATCAGAGCCAGGTTTTATGCGTTGATGTTATATGCACGAGTAGAACACAAGTAAGTTGTGGGTGATACAAGTCATACTGCTTACCAGCATGTCATACTTTGGTTCGGCGGTATTGTGAGATGAAGCGGCCCGGACCGACATTACGCGTACGCTTACGCGAGACTGGTTTCACCGTTACGAGCACTCGTGATTAAAGGTGGCTGGCGGGTGTATGTCTCTCTCACTTTAGTTGAATCGAGTGTGGCTATGCCCGGTCCTTGCGAAGGTTAAAACAGCACCAACTTGACGAACTATCGTTGTGGTTTTGATGCGTATGTAAGAACGGTTCTTGCTAAGCCTGTAGCAGCCACGTAAAATATGCAACAACAAAGTAGAGGACGCCTAACTTGTTTTTGCAGGGCATGTTGTGATGTGATTTGGTCAAGACGTGATGCTATATTTTATTGTATGAGATGATCATGTTTTGTAACCGAAGTTATCGGCAACTGGCAGGAGCCATATGGTTGTCGCTTTATTGTATGAAATGCAAACGCCCTGTAATTGCTTTACTTTATCACTAAGTGGTAACGATAGTCGTAGAAGCAATAGATGGCGTAACGACAATGATGCTACGATGGAGATCAAGGTGTCGCGCCGATGACGATGGTGATCACGAAGGTGCTTTGAAGATGGAGATCACAAGCACAAGATGATGATGGCCATATCATATCACTTATATTGATTGCATGTTGTAACATCCCAAATTTTCAATTTGGAATGTTATACATTAGATCATCATGCATTACATATTTTCTTGCATTTGTCGATCCTAGAAATTTCACGCAACTCAAGGACCCACGGAGAGAGTTGGAGATTTTGAAATTTTCATATTTGAATTCTCTCAAATTATGAAAAGGGGATCATTTGATTTTATTTATTTTATCTTTAAATATTTTTCCAATATCAAAAATAAGAGAGGGAATAATATGACTTTCCCAAAATTTAGGAAAAATGAAGATTTAATAAATAAATCAAATTTTGGATTTTCTCGGAGTTTATTTGCCTTAGGGAAAAATGCGTGTTTTCAAAAATTGCATTTTAGGCCCCGAGTAAAAATTCATTTTGTTCGACTCATTTTTAGGAGTCGTGGAAAATTTACTTTATAAATTTTGGAGTTCATTTAGATTTAATTTTACTCGTTTTTCTGCGCGCATTATTTATATAAAAAAAACTGCAGCGCCCCGCCGCCTGGGCCAAGGACCAGCTGGCCAGCCGGCCCAGCCGCCCGCCTCCCTCGCGCGCGCGCCCGCGCGCAGCACTGCCACCGCCGCCCCTTGCCTTGCCCCCTCCCCCAAGCCACCCTCCCCCCTCCTATAAATACCCAGCACCCCCCCTCTCCTCCCCAACCCGCAGCCGCCGCCGCCCCAAGCAGCAGCAGCAGCAGCCGCAGCCGCCGCCGCCGCCGCGTCGCCGTCACCCCGCAGCCCCGCCGCCCCGCCGGAGCTCCTAGCCGCCGAGGTAGCCGCGCCGTGCCGCCCCTCCCCTCGGTTCGGTTTTTTTAATAAACCGTTCCGGTTTTCTTTTTTTTCGGTTTGGTTTTTTTTCGAAACCCTAGATCGGTTTTATTTCCGGTTTTGTTGTTTAGCGAGCGTTCGCCGGACCGTTCGTTTTAACGAACGTGCTCACCGGTTATTCCCGGTTAACGAATGTCCGTTCGTTTAACCGTTCGTCGTTTTTCTTTTTAGTCGGATTTATTCCGCTATTTTCTGATCGTGATTTCAGATCCGATCTTCGTTCAAGTTTATCTTCTCGCTCGTTTATCGGAATCAGGTGATTCAAGCGCCTGGAGTTTCGTTTCGAAACTGCCGTTCCGACTAATCAACTTAAACAAAGTTTTGCTACTGTAAAATTTGACTTAGTTTCAACTTGCTAGAACCGAGTTGTTTTCTCTCACCGTTTGACTTTCGTTGTTTTATTCGATTTGATTCTTTTTGCAACCAGGGTTCTTAAGTTGGACTTTCTGGTTAGATCTTTCATTCGAGTTTTACCTGTGCATTAGATGAGTACTTATTGTATGCTTGTTGTTTGTCTGCGATAGATCACCCGGAGTGCGCCGCTTGTTACTTCGAATCTCTAGGTTTCGCGGATCATCAGCAAGGCAAGTAACACTTGATCATACCTTTTCTACTACCCAGTTTTATTGCATTAGATCCATCCTCAAACATTGCATGATTAGGATCTAATTAAATTGTGGGATGGGAAGTAGATGAGGTAGTACCTATTACCAGTTTTACTTATGAAACCTTTGGGAGTTACTTCTGCGTTTGCTTATTATGCCATGCTATGCTAGTAGACGTGGATTGGGTGAGTGAATATCTATGACAGATGTGAGATTGATAATTAATGGTTTATCTAAGGTGGCAAGTTAAATACACATCTGGGTGGATTGAGGCACCTGGGGTATCCAGTGATTGCCTGTTTTTTTGGAAATCCCGGGGGTACCGTGTGATTTTCCTATGGACCGCCACCCAGGCTCAAAGGGATCATAAGATAATTCATGCTAGTAACTTCCGTGTGCAGCCACAAACCATTATAGGCTCTGGCATAGTTGACTAAGTCGTGCGAACTCTTATAGTGGTGGACTAGCAGATGTAGGGGATGTAGGTGTACGGGTCTACCCATCGTAAGGTGCTAGCGCTTCTGAAAGACTATGTCTCGGTCATCCGTTTCTCAAACACCATGTAGTGTGAGAAACCAAACGGAGGCGATCGAGTCTTGTGGGGAAAAGTGCGCAAACCTCTGCAAAGTGTACAAACTAATCATGATTAGCCGTGTCCCCGGTTATGGACATCTTGAGTATCTAGTACTTGAATATCAATGTGAATCTCAACATGTTACTCTAATTTAATATTGTTGGGTTTGTTAATGAGTACTTTTTAATTGGGATTGAGAATGCTGTCAACCATTCTCAATGTTTAACAACCACCATGATAGTTAAATAAATTTATTCCTTTGCCGTAGGGAAAAGTTGGCTTTATGCAAAAACTGTAACCATAGAGCTTTTCCACCAGCCATATATGCATGTAGTATAGGCTTATCATTCATCATTCTCTATGTGTTACTTTGCCAGCATATTCCATGTGCTGACCCGTTTTCGGGCTGCAACTTTCATGTTGCAGACTTTTCAGACGACGAGTAAGGTGCTTTTTAGGTCGTGGTTCTATACTCAGTGATGCCGTTGGAGTTGATGGACTCACTTATCTTCCAAGTCTTCCGCTGTTATCGTTATTAGATGGCCTTAAGCCATGATTATTATAATAAGTCCTTTTTGGACAAACGATGTAATAAGTGTGTGATTGCTACTCTGTTATAAATCCTTCGAAGAACTGTGTGGTGTCAGCATTACCGATCCAGGGATGACACCTGAGCACAGAGACTTGACCATCTGAGGTCGGGTCGCTACACATGTGATGTTTATCCTTTATGCATCTTATCTTGCTTTGATTGACGGTAGCATTTTAAGATGATCTCTCACTAATTATCAAGAAGTGTTCTCCCTGAGTATGCACCGTTGCGAAAGTTCTTCGTGCTGAGACACCACGTGATGATCGGGTGTGATAGGATCTACGTTCAAATACAACGGGTGCAAAACAGTTGCACACGCGGAATACTCAGGTTAAACTTGACGAGCCTAGCATATACAGATATGGCCTAGGAACACGGAGACCGAAAGGTCGAACGTGAATCATATAGTAGATATGATCAACATAGTGATGTTCACCATTGAAACTACTCCATCTCATGTGATGATCGGACATGGTTTAGTTGATTTGGATCACGTGATCACTTAGATGACTAGAGAGATGTCTGTCTAAGTGGGAGTTCTTAAGTAATATGATTAATTGAACTTAAATTTATCCTGAACTTAGTCCTGGTAGTATTTTGCAAATTATGTTGTAGATCAATAGCTCGCGTTATTGCTTTCATATGTTTATTTTGATATGTTCCTAGAGAAAACTGTGTTGAAAGATGTTAGTAGCAATGATGCGGATTGGATCCGTGATCTGAGGTTTATCCTCATTGCTACGCAGAAGAATTATGTCCTTGATGCACCGCTAGGTGACAAACCTATTGCAGGAGCAGATGCAGACGTTATGAATGTTTGGCTAGCTCAATATGATGACTACTTGATAGTTTAGTGCACCATGCTTAACGGCTTAGAATCGGGACTTCAAAGACATTCTGAACGTCACAGACCATATAAGATGTTTCAGGTATTGAAGTTAATATTTCAAGCAAATACCCGAGTTGAGAGATATGAAGTCTCCAACAAGTTCTATAGCTAAAAGATGGAGGAGAATCGCTCAACTAGTGAGCATGTGCTCAGATTGTCTGGGTACTTCAATCGCTTGAATCAAGTGGGAGTTAATCTTCCAGATAAGATAGTGATTGACAGAATTCTCTAATCACCATCACTAAGTTACTAGAACTTTGTGATGAACTATAGTATGCAAGGGATGATGAAAACGATTCCCGAACTCTTCGTGATGTTGAAATCGACGAAGGTAGAAATCAAGAAAGAGCATCAAGTGTTGATGATTGACAATTCCACTAGTTTCAAGAAAAGGGCAAAGGGAAAGAAAGAGAAACTTCAAGTAGAATGGCAAACAAGTTGTCACTCCCGTGAAGAAGACCAAAGCTGGACCAAAGCTTGAAACTAAGTGCTTACACTACAAAGGAAATGGTCATTGGAAGCGGAAATGCCCTAAATATTTGGTGGATAAGAAGGATGGCAAAGTGAACAAGGGTATATTTGATATACAGGTGTTTGATGTGTACCTTACTAGTGTTTATAGTAACCCCTGAGTATTTGATACTTGTTCGGTTGCTAAGATTAGTAGCTCGAAACAGGAGTTACATAATAAACAGAGACTAGTTGAGGGGAAGTGACGATGAGTGTTGGAAGTAGTTCCAAGAATGATATGATCATCATCGCACACTCCCTATACTTTCGAGATTAGTGTTGAACCTAAATAAATGTTATTTGGCATTTACGTTGAGCATGAATATGATTTGATCATGTTTATTGCAATACGGTTATTCATTTAAAGTCAGGGAATAATTGTTGTTCTGTTTACATGAATAAAACCTTCAATGGTCATACACCCAATGAAAATAGTTTGTTGGATCTCGATCGTAGTGATACACATATTCATAATATTGATGCCAAAAGATGCAAAGATAATGATGATAGTGCAACTTATTTGTGGCACTGCCGTTTGGGTCATATTGGTGTAAAGCGCATGAAGAAACTCCATAAAGATGGATTTTCAGAATCACTTGGTTATGAATCATTTGATGCTTGCGAACCGTGCCTTTTGGGCTAGATGATTAAAACTCCGTTCTCCGGAACAATGGAACAAGCTACTAACTTATTGGAAATAATACATACCGATGTATGCGATCCAATGAGTGTTGATGCTCGTGGCAAGTATCATTATTTTCTGACCTTCACAAGATGATTTGAGCAGATATGGGTATATCTACTTGATGAAACATAAGTCTGAAATAGTTGAAAGGTTCAAAGAATTTCAGAGTGAAGTGGAAAAATCATCGTAACAAGAAAATAAAGTTTCTGCGATCTGATCGCGGAGACGAATATTTGAGTTACGAGTTTGGTCTTCAATTAAAACAATGTGAAATAGTTTCACAGCTCACGCCACCTGGAACACCACAACATTATGGTGTGTCCGAATGTCGTAACCGCACTTTATTGGATATGCTGCGATCTATGACGTCTCTTACTGATTTACCACCATCATTTTGGGGTTATACATTAGAGACTGCTGCATTCACGTTAAAAGAGCACCATCTAAATCCTTTGATACGACACCAGATGAACTGTGGTTTAGCAGTAAACCTAAGCTGTCGTTTCTTAAATTTTGGGGCTGTGATGCTTATGTGAAAAAGTTTCAACTTGATAAGCTCGAACCCAAATCGGAGAAGTGTGTCTTCATAGAATACCCAAAGGAAACTATTGGGTACACCTTCTATCACAGATCTGAGGGCAAGATTTTCGTTGCTAAGATGGATCCTTTCTAGAGAAGGAGTTTCTCTCGAAAGAAGTGAGTGGGAGGAAAGTAGAACTTGATGAGGTAACTGTACCTTCTCCCGAATTGGAAAATAGTTCATCATTGAAATTAGTTCCGGTGATTCCTACACCAATTAGTGAGGAAGCTAATGATGATGATCATGAAACTTCGGATCAAGTTACTACAGAACTTCGTAGGTCTTCTAGAGTACGGTCCGCACCAGTGTGGTACGGTAATCCTGTTCTGAAAGTCATGATACTAGACCATGATAAACCTACGAACTATGAGGAAGCGATGATGAGCCCAGATTCCGCGAAATGGCTGGAGGCCATGAAATCTGAGATGGGATCCATGTATGAGAACAAAGTGTGGACTTTGGTGGAGTTGCCCGATGATCGGCAAGCCATATTGTATAAATGGATCTTCAAGAGGAAGACAAACGTTGATAGTAGTGTTACTATCTACAAAGCTCGACTTGTCGCAAAAAGGTTTTTGACAAGTTCAAGGTGTTGAATACAATGAGATTTTCTCATTCGTATCGATGCTTAAGTCTGTCCAAATCATGTTAGCAATTGCCACATTTTATGAAATCTAGCAAATGGATGTCAAAACTGCATTCCTTAATGAATTTATTAAAGAAGAGTTGTATATGATGCAACCAGAAGGTTTTGTCAATCCTAAAGATGCTAACAAAGTGTGCAAGCTCCAGCAATCCATCAATGGACTGGTGCAAGCATCTCGGAGTTGGAATATACGTTTTGATGAGTTGATCAAAGCATATGGTTGTATACAGACTTTTGGAAAGGCATGTATTTACAAGAAAGTGAGTGGGAGCACTACAGCATTTCTGATAAGTGTATGTGAATGACATATTGTTGATCGGAAATAATGTAGAATTATTCTACAAAGCATAAAGGAGTGTTTGAAAGGAGTTCTCTAAAAAGAAAGACCTCAGTAAAACTACTTACATATTGAGCATCAAGATCTATTGAGATAGATCAAGACGCTTGATAAGTTTTTCAATAAGTACATACCTTGTCAAGATTTTGAAATAGTTCAAAATGGAACAGTCAAAGAAGGAGTTCTTGCCTGTGATGCAAAGGTGTGAAGTTGAGTAAGACTCAAGACCCGACCATGACAGAAAATAGAAAGAGAATGAAAAGTCATTCCCTATGCCTCAGTCATAGGTTCTATAAAGTATGCTATGTTGTGAACCAGACCTATTGTATACCTTGCTCTGAGTTTGACAAAGAAATACAATTTTTATCTAAGAGTAGATCACTGGACAGCGGTCAAGAATATCCTTAGTGAGGACTAAGGACATGTTTCTCGATTATGGAGGCGATAAAAGAGTTCGTTGTAAAAGTTACATCGGTGCAAACTTTTACACCGATCCAGATGACTCTAGGTCTTAATCTGGATACATATTGAAAGTGGGAGCAATTAGCTAGAGTAGCTCCACATAGCATTGTAGACATAAAATATTTGCAAAATACATACGACTCTGAATGTGACAAACCCGTTGACTAAGCTTCTCTCACAAGCAAAACATGATCACACCTTAGTACTCTTTGGGTGTTAATCATATAGCGATGTGAACTGGATTATTGACTCTACTAAAACCCTTTGGGTGTTGATCACATGATGATGTGAACTATTGATATTAATCACATACAGATGTGTATATTGGTGTAAAATCACATGGTGATGTGAACTAGATTATTGACTCTAGTGCATGTGGGAGACTAAAGGAAATATGCCCTAGAGGCAATAATAAAGTTATTATTTATTTCCTCATATCATGATAAATGTTTATTATTCATGCTAGAATTGTATTAACCGGAAACATAATACATGTGTGAATACATAGACAAACAGAGTGTCACTAGTATGCCTCTACTTGACTAGCTCATTAATCAAAGATGGTTATGTTTCCTAACCATAGACATGTGTTGTCATTTGATTAATGGGATCACATCATTAGGAGAATGATGTGATTGACATGACCCATTCCGTTAGCCTAGCACTTGATCGTTTAGTATGTTGCTATTGCTTTCTTCATGACTTATACATGTTCCTGTAACTATGAGATTATGCAACTCCCGTTTACCGGAGGAACACTTTGGGTGCTACCAAACGTCACAACGTAACTGGGTGATTATAAAGGAGTACTACAGGTGTCTCCAAAGGTACATGTTGGGTTGGCGTATTTCGAGATTAGGTTTTTGTCACTCCGATTGTCGGAGAGGTATCTCTGGGCCCTCTCGGTAATGCACATCACTATAAGCCTTGCAAGCAATGTGACTAATGAGTTAGTTGCGGGATGATGCATTATGTAACGAGTAAAGAGACTTGCCGGTAACGAGATTGAACTAGGTATTGGATACCGACGATCGAATCTCGGGCAAGTAACATACCGATGACAAAGGGAACAACGTATGTTGTTATGCGGTTTGACCGATAAAGATCTTCGTAGAATATGTAGGAGCCAATATGGGCATCCAGGTTCCGCTATTGGTTATTGACCAAGAATAGTTCTAGATCATGTCTACATAGTTCTCGAACCCGTAGGGTCCGCACGCTTAACGTTACGATGACAGTTATATCATGAGTTTATGATTTTTGATGTACCGAAGGAGTTCGGAGTCCCGGATGAGTTCGGGGACATGACGAGGAGTCTTGAAATGGTCGAGACGTAAAGATCGATATATTGGACGACTATATTCAGAGTTCGGAAAGGTTCCGAGTGATTCGGGTATTTGTCGGAGTACCGGAGAGTTACGGGAATTCACCGGCGAGAAGTATTGGGCCTTATTGGGCCAATCGGGAAAGAGAGAGGGGCTGCCTAGGGCAGGCCGCGCGCCCCCCATGGCCTAGTCCGAATTGGACTAGGGGGAGGGGCCGCACCCCCTCCTTCATTCCCTTCTCTCTTCCCCTTCCTTGTCTCCTACTCCTACTACTTGGAAGGGCTCCTAGTTGGACTAGGAAAGGGGGAATCCTACTCCCGGTGGGAGTAGGACTCCCCTAGGGCGCGCCATAGAGAGGGCCGGCCCGTGAAGATGTACGTTCGGTACTTGGATCGGTCGGATCGTGAAGATGTACGACTACATCAACCGCGTTGTCATAACGCTTCCGCTTACGGTCTACGAGGATACGTGGACGAACACTCTCCCCTCTCGTTGCTATGCCATCACCATGATCTTGCGTGTGCGTAGGAATTTTTTTGAAATTACTACGTTCCCCAACATTTATAGCTCTAGTGCATCCGTTGCATGTCAATCCCTACTCCTCATGTTGACATCAATTGATGGGCATCTCCATAGCCCGTTGATTATCCTCGTCAATGTGAGACTTTCTCCTTTTTTGTCTTCTCCACATAATCCCAATCATCATATTCTATTCCACCCATAGTGCTATATCCATGGCTCATGCTCATGTATTGCGTGAAAGTTGAAAATGTTTGAGATTATTTAAGTATGAAACAATTGCTTGGCTTGTCATCGAGGGTGTATAAGATGGGAGCATTTTTTTGATGAAAATGAAGCATAACCTAACTATATGATTTTGTAGGGATGAAATTTCTTTAGCCATGTTATTTTGAGAAGACATGATTGCTTTGATTAGTATGCTTGAAGTATTACTATTTCTTATGTCAATATGAACTTTTATTTTGAAGCATTTGGATCCGAACATTCATGCCACATTAAAGAAAAATTACATTGAGAATTATGCTAGGTAGCATTCCACATCAAAAATTATGTTTTTATCATTTACCTACTCGAGGACGGGCAGGAATTAAGCTTGGGGATGCTTGATACGTCTCCAACGTATCTATAATTTTTGATTGTTCCATGCTATTATATTACCCGTTTTGGATGTTTATGGGCTTTACTTTACACATTCATATCATTTTTGGGACTAACCTACTAACCGGAGGCCCTACCCGTATTGCTGTTTTTTTTGCCTATTTCAGTGTTTCGAAGAAAAGGAATATCAAACAGAGTCCAAACGGAATAAAACCTTTGGGACAGTTATTTTTGGAATGGAAGCAATCGAGGAGACGTGGAGATGAAGTCAGGGAAGCTTCGAGGAGGCCACGAGACAGGGGGGCGCGCCCACCCCTGGGCGCGCCCTCCACCCTCGTGGGCCCCTCGAAGCTCCCCCGACCGACTTCTTTCACCTATATATTCCCATATACCCTAAAACCATCGAAGAACAAGATAGATCCGGAGTTCCGCCGCTGCAAGCCTCTGTAGCCACCAAAAACCTCTCGGGAGCCCGTTCCGGCACCCTGTCGGAGGGGGAATCCCTCACCGGTGGCCATCTTCATCATCCCGGCGCTCTCCATGACGAGGAGGGAGTAGTTCACCCTCGGGGCTGAGGGTATGAACCAGTAGCTATGTGTTTGATCTCTCTCTCTCTCGTGTTCTCTCTATGGCACGATCTTGATGTATCACGAGCTTTGCTATTATAGTTGGATCTTATGATGTTTCTCCCCCTCTACTCTCTTGTGATGAATTGAGTTTTCCTCTTGAAGTTATCTTATCGGATTGAGTCTTTAAGGATTTGAGAACACTTGATGTATGTCTTGTCGTGCTTATATGTGGTGACAATGGGATATTCACATGATCTACTTGATGTATGTTTTGGTGATCAACTTGCGGGTTCAATGAACTTATGCATAGGGGTTGGCACACGTTTTCGTCTTGACTCTCCGGTAGAAACTTTGGGGCACTCTTTGAAGTACCTTGTGTTGGTTTGAATAGATGAATCTGAGATTGTGTGATGCATATCGTATAATCATGCCCACGAATACTTGAGGTGACAATGGAGTATCTAGGTGACATTAGGGTTTGGGTTGATTTGTGTCTTATGGTGTTATTCTAGTACAAACTCTATGATAGATCGAACGGAAAGAATAGCTTTGTTTTATTTTACTACAAACTCTTGAATAGATCGATCAGAAAGGATAACTTTGAGGTGGTTTCGTACCCTACCATAATCTCTTCGTTTGTTCTCCGCTATTAGTGACTTTGGAGTGACTCTTTGTTGCATGTTGAGGGATAGTTATATGATCCAATTATGTTATATTGTTGAGAGAACTTGCACTAGTGAAAGTATGAACCCTAGGCCCTGTTTCCTAGCACTGCAATACCGTTTGTGCTCACTTTTATCATTAGTTACCTTGCTGTTTTTATAATTTCAGATTACAAATACCTATATCTACCATCAATATTGCACTTGTATCATCATTTCTTCGCCGAACTAGTGCACCTATACAATTTACCATTGTATTGGGTGTGTTGGGGACACAAGAGACTCTTTGTTATTTGGTTGCAGGGTTGTTTGAGAGAGACCATCTTCATCCTACGCCTCCCACGGATTGATAAACCTTAGGTCATCCACTTGAGGGAAATTTGCTACTGTCCTACAAACCTCTGCACTTGGAGGCCCAACAACGTTTATAAGAATAAGGTTGTGTAGTAGACATCACCATGCAACTTTCCACCTTTCCGTTTATTATGACACGCTTCATAATTGTCATATTGCCTTGCATGATCATGTAGTTGACATCGTATTTGTGGCAAAGCCACCGTTCATAATTTTTCATACATGTCACTCTTGAGTCCTTGCACATGCCGGTACACCGCTGGAGGCATTCACATAGAGTCATATTTTGTTCTAAGTATTGAGTTGTAATTCTTGAGTTGTAAGTAAATAAAAGTGTGATGATCTTCATTATTAGAGCATTGTCCCGGTGAGGAAAGGATGATGGAGACTATGATTCCCCCACAAGTCAGGATGAGACCCCGAACTAAATCAAAAAAAAAGAGGCCATACAAAAAAGAGAAAAGGCCAAAATAAAAAAATGATGAGAGAAAAAGAGAGAAGGGACAATGCTACTATCCTTTTACCACACTTGTTCTTCAAAGTAGCACCATGATCCTCATGATAGAGAGTCTCCTATGTTGTCACTTTCATATACTAGTGGGAATTTTTCATTATAGAACTTGGCTTGTATATTCCAATGATGGGCTTCCTCAAAAGTGCCCTAGGTCTTCGTGAGCAAGCAAGTTGGATGCACACCCACTTAGTTTCTTTTGTTGAGCTTTCATAAACTTATAGCTCTAGTGCATCCGTTGCATGGCAATCCCTACTCACTCACATTGATATCTATTGATGGGCATCTTCATAGCCCGTTGATACGCCTAGTAGATGTGAGACTATCTTCTCCTTTTTTTCTTCTCCACAACCACCATTCTATTCCACCTATAGTGCTATGTCCATGGCTCACGCTCATGTATTGCGTGAAGATTGAAAAAAGTTTGAAAATACTAAAGTATGAAACAATTGCTTGGCTGAAACCGGGGTTGTGCATGATTAAATACTTTGTGTGATGAAGATAGAGCATAGCCAGACTATATGGTTTTGTAGGGATAACTTTCTTTGGCCATGTTATTTTCAGAAGACATGATTACTTTGTTAGTATGCTTGAAGATTTATTATTTTTATGTCAATATTAAACTTTTGTCTTGAATCTTTTGGATCTGAACATTCATGCCACAATAAAGAAAATTACATTGATAAATATGCTAGGTAGTATTCCACATCAAAAAATCGGTTTTTATCATTTACCTACTCGAGGACGAGCAGGAATTAAGCTTGGGGATGCTTGATACGTCTCCAACGTATCTATAATTTTTTATTGTTCCATGCTATTATATTATCTGTTCTGGATGTTTAATGGGCTTTAATATGTTCTTTTACATTATTTTTGGGACTAACCTATGAACTGGAGGCCCGGTGCCAGTTTTTGTTTTTTTTTTGCCTATTTTAGAGTTTTGCAGAAAAGGAATATCAAATGGAGTCCAAACGGAACGAAACCTTCGCGAGGATCTTTCTTGGACCAAAGCAATCCAGAAGACTTGGAGTTGAAGTCTGGGACTCTACGAGGAGTCCACGAGGCAGGAGGGTGCGTGGGGGGGGGGGGGGGGTAGGCGCGCCCCCATCCTCGTGGGCCCCTAGTAGCTCCACCGACGTACTTCTTTCGCCTATATATACTCTTATACCCTAGAAACAACACGGGGAGCCACGAAACCACTTTTCCACCACTGCAACCTTCTGTACCCGCGAGATCCCATCTTGGGGCCTTTTCCGGCGATCTGCTGGAGGGGGAATCGATCACGGAGGGCTTCTACATCAACACCATTGCCTCTCCTGTTGGGGAACGTAGTAATTTCAAAAAAATTCCTACGCACACGCAAGATCATGGTGATGGCATAGCAACGAGAGGGGAGAGTGTTGTCCACGTACACTCGTAGACCGTAAGTGGAAGCGTTATGACAACTCGGTTGATGTAGTCATACGTCTTCACGATCCGACCGATCCAAGCACCGAACGTACGGCACCTCCGAGTTCAGAACACGTTCAGCTCGATGAAGATCCCCGGGCTCCGATCCAGCAAAGCTTCGGGGATGAGTTCCGTCAGCACGACGGCGTGGTGATGATGATGATGCTCTACCGGTGCAGGGCTTCGCCTAAACTCCGCGACGATATGACCGAGGTGGAATATGGTGGAGGGGGGCACCGCACACGGCTAAGGAACGATCCGTAGATCAACTTGTGTGTCTCTAGGGTGCCCCCCTGCCCCCGTATATAAAGGAGCAAGGGGGGAGGCCGGCCGGCCCTGGAGGGCGCGCCAGGAGGAGGAGTCCTCCTCCTAGTAGGAGTAGGACTCCCCCTTTCCTACTCCTACTAGGAGGGGGAAAGGAAGGGGGAGAGGGAGAAGGAAAGAGGGGGGCGCCGCCCCCCCCTCCTGGTCCAATTCGGACCAGAGGGAGAGGGGGCGCGCGGCCCACCCTGGCCACCCCTCTCTCTTTCCACTAAGGCCCATGTGGCCCATTAACTCTCCCGGGGGGGTTCCGGCAACCCTCCGGCACTCCGGTTTTCTCCGAAAACATCCGGAACACTTCCGGTGTCCGAATATAGCCGTCCAATATATCAATCTTTATGTCTCGACCATTTCGAGACTCCTCGTCATGTCCGTGATCACATCCGGGACTCCGAACAAACTTCGGTACATCAAAACTTATAAACTCATAATAAAACTGTCATTGTAACGTTAAGCGTGCGGACCCTACGGGTTCGAGAACTATGTAGACATGACCTAGAACTATTCTTGGTCAATAACCAATAGAGGAACCTGGATGCCCATATTGGTTCCTACATATTCTAAGAAGATCTTTATCGGTCAAACTGCATAACAACATACGTTGTTCCCTTTGTCATCGGTATGTTACTTGCCCGAGATTCAATCGTCGGTATCCAATACCTAGTTCAATCTCGTTACCGGCAAGTCTCTTTACTCGTTACGTAATGCATCATTCCGTAACCAACTCATTGGTCACATTGCTTGCAAGGCTTATAGTGATGTGCATTACCGAGAGGGCCCAGAGATACCTCTCCGACAATCGGAGTGACAAAACCTAATCTCGAAATACGCCAACTCAACATGTACCTTTGGAGACACCTGTAGTACTCCTTTATAATCACCCAGTTACGTTGTGACGTTTGGTAGCACCCAAAGTGTTCCTCCGGTAAACGGGAGTTGCATAATCTCATAGTTACAGGAACATGTATAAGTCATGAAGAAAGCAATAGCAATATACTAAATGATCAAGTGCTAGGCTAACGGAATGGGTCATGTAAATCATATCATTCTTCTAATGATATGATCCCATTAATCAAATGACAACACATGTCTATGGTTAGGAAACATAACCATCTTTGATTAATGAGCTAGTCAAGTAGAGGCATACTAGTGACTATATGTTTGTCTATGTATTCACACATGTATCATGTTTCCGGTTAATACAATTCTAACATGAATAATAAACATTTATCATGATATGAGGAAATAAATAATAACTTTATTATTGCCTCTAGGGCATATTTTCTTCAGTCTCCCACTTGCACTAGAGTCAATAATCTAGATTACATAGTAATGATTCTAACACCCATGGAGTCTTGGTGCTGATCATGTTTTGCTCGTGAGAGAGGCTTAGTCAACGGGTCTGCAACATTCAGATCCGTATGTATCTTGCAAATCTCTATGTCTCCCACTTGGACTTGGTCCCGAATGGAATTGAAGTGTCTCTTGATGTGCTTGGTCCTCTTGTGAAATCTGGATTCCTTTGCCAAGGCAATTGCACCAGTGTTGTCACAGAAGATCTTCATTGGTCCCGATGAACTAGGTATGACACCTAGATCGGAAATGAACTCCTTCATCCAGACTCCTTCATTTGCTGCTTCCGAAGCAGCTATGTACTCCGCTTCACATGTAGATCCCGCCACGACGCTTTGTTTAGAACTGCACCAACTTACAGCTCCACTGTTTAATAAAAACACGTATCCGATTTGCAATTTAGAATCGTCCGGATCAGTGTCAAAGCTTGCATAGACGTAACCATTTGCGACTAGCTCTTTGTCACCTCCATATATGAGAAACATATCCCTAGTCCTTTTCAGGTATTTCAGGATGTTCTTGACCGCTGTCCAGTGATCCACTCCTGGATTACTTTGGTACCTTCCTGCCAAGCTTATTGCTAAGCATACGTCAGGTCTGGTACACAACATTGTATACATGATACAGCCTATGGCTGAAGCATAGGGAACATCTTTCATTTTCTCTCTATCTGGTCTGGTACCCGCGCGACAAGAAAGAAGTTGTCAAGAAATCCCTCGGCCTCAAGAAGGCGCCCTCGTGCTTCCTGCACCAGCGCGACAAGACCGCGTCCCTGCACCGGCACGACAAGACCGTGTACTGCCTCTGGCAGCGGTGCGTGGGTACCATCAAGAGCAAGCTCCGCATTAGCAAAGGGCCCTGGTGACCATAGCAGGTTGCCGCGCCTTCACCCCCGAGCTGCGTAGCGTCGCCTGGCCGGGCAAGTTCAAGCCGGACCTACCTCCTCGCTATGACGGCACCCCCGACCCTGCGGAGTGCTTGCAGCTCTACGAGTTGAGCATCGATGCGGCCAACGTCAACGAGAAGGTCATGGAGAATTGGTTTCCCATGGCGCTCAAGGACGGTGCCCGCTCATGGCTCCTGAACCTGCCACCTGGCTAGATCTCCTCTTGGGACGAGATGCGCAGCCGCTTCATTGCCAACTTCTAGGGCACTCGCGACCGCCCCCCAGCCGCGGGTGACCTGTGCTGCATCAAGCAACAGCCTGGGGAGACCCTGCAGAAATACATCCAGCGCTTCAATAGCGTCCGCCTCAAGATCCCCAAGGTGACTGATGAGGCTATCATCTCGACGTTCTCTGATGGCGTCCGTGACATCAAGATGAAGGAGGAGCTCGCCATCCACGAGGAGTTGTGCACATCCCTGGAGCTGTTCAACTTAGCGACCAAGTGCGCAAGAGCTGAGGAGGGATGCCTCTCCCTCCTCGAGCTTCCAGCTACTGACCCAGAAGAAAAGAAGGCCAAGGCCAAGGACGTCAAGCGCAAGGGAGCAGCCGTGCTCGCGGCAGAACCAGACACGAAGCACGACAGGGACCAGCCGGAGTCATCCAAGGGCAGTCGACCGTTCTGCGCCTACCACAACCTCCACACCCACAACACCAATGAATGCCAGGAGCTCAGGGCCATTCGAGAAGGATGCTTCGGTCGATGCCCCGAGCGCAACGACCGGGGCTACGGCCGAGGAGGAGGACGTGGCGGAGGACGATGGGACGACCATGGCCCTCGCCATGAGTGGCGTGACTGACCTTGTGAGGATCATTGGCCGGACCAGCTTCGCGAGGGCACCTAGAGGGATCAGCCTCACGAGGACCGCCCGCAGGGTAACGCAGGCCTTCCTCCTCTGCCGCCGCCGCCAAGAAGGAATGACGACCATCACCAGGACGAGGGGGCTGGGGGCTTCCAGGAGCCACGTGCTATCGCTTGCATCTTGGGTGGAGCTCAGGCCCCAGCCACTCAGCGCATCTTCAAGAAGTTCGCTCGCGAGGTGAATGCAGTCCTCCCCAAGCTCGAGGCCACACGCCCGCTCAGGTGGTCCAAGTGCGCCATCACCTTCAGCTCAGCAGATCAACTCAAGTGCGAAGCTACTGCTGGCATCCTCCCAATGCTCTGTTCACCAGTCATCAGCAACGTGCAAGTCACCAGGACCCTCATCGATGGCGGCGCAGGACTTAACGTCCTATCCGTCGAGATGTTCGACAACCTTCAAGTGCCATATGATCAGCTCCAGCCTACCAAGCCTTTCTGAGGAGTCACCGACGGTTCCACCACCCTGATAGGGCAGGTCCGCCTCCCTGTCACCTTCGGCAAGCGCGACAACTACCGCACCGAGCTCATCGACTTCGACGTCGCTCACATCCACCTGCCGTACAATGCCATCCTCGGGTATCCAGTCCTGGCCAAGTTCATGACAGTGACCCACCACGGCTACAACGTCCTCAAGATGCCAGGAGGCGGTGGAATCATCACGGTCCCCTGCGAAGAGAGAGATGCGATGTGCTCCCTCGAGCGCGCCTTCCAAGCTGCATCAATCGAGGACCCAGATAGCAAGGGCGAGAACCCTCCTCAGGCAGTCCCCAAGAAGAAGAAGCAACCGCTCCACACAAGGCCTCAGGAGCTTGGCATCTTAGGTGGTGCCGCGTTAGGATTAGCGCCCATGCAAGGGGCTCCTCCTTCCATCGCATAGGAAGGCGCGCCCGGCGCCCTCCTCGGGCAGCGCTCTGGGGCTCTCTTCTGGAGGGCCTTGATACGTCTCCAATGTATCTATAATTTTTGATTGTTCCATGCTATGATATTACCCCTTTTGGATGTTTATGGGCTTTATTTTACACATTTATATCATTTTTTGGGACTAACCTACTAACCGAAGGCCCAACCCGTATTGCTGTTTTTTTACCTATTTCAGTATTTCGAAGAAAAGGAATATCAAACGGAGTCCAAACGGAATGAAACCTTCGGGAGCGTGATTTTTGGAACGAACGTGATCCAGAGGACTTGGAGTGCAAGTCAAGAAGCAATCGAGGCGGCCATGAGATAGGAGGGCGCGCCCACCCCTCCTGGGCGCGCCCCTGTCTCCTGGGCCCTCGAGCGGCCACCGACGTACTTCTTCCTCCTATATATACCCACGTACCCCGAAAACATCCAGGGAGCCAACGAAAAACAATTTCCACCGCCGTAACCTTCTGTATCCGCGAGATCCCATCTTGGAGCCTTCGCCGGCGCTCCGCCGGAGGGGAAATCGACCATGGAGGGCTTCTACATCAACACCATAGCCCCTCTGATGAGTTGTGAGTAGTTTACCACAGACCTTCAGGTCCATAGTTATTAGCTAGATGGCTTATTCTCTCTTTTTGGATCTCAATACAATGTTCTCCCCCTCTCTTGTGGAGATCTATTCGATGTAAACTCTTTTTGCGGTGTGTTTGTCGAGATCCAACGAATTGTGGGTTTATGATCAAGTTTATCTATGAGAAATATTTGAATCTCTTCTCAATTCTTTTATGTGTGGTTGAGTCATCTTTGCAAGTCTCTTCGAATTATCAGTTTGGTTTGGCCTACTAGATTGATCTTTCTTGCCATGGGAGAAGTGCTTAGCTTTGGGTTCAATCTTGTGGTGTCCTTACCCGGTAACGGAAAGGGTTGCAAGGCACGTATTGTATTGTTGCCATCGATGATAAAAAGATGGGGTTTATGTCATATTGCTTGAGTTTATCCCTCTACATCATGTCATCTTTCTTAATGTGTTACTCTGTTCTTATGAACTTAATACTCTAGATGCATGCTGGATAGCGGTCGATGTGTGGAGTAATAGTAGTTGATGCAGGCAGGAGTCAGTCTACTTGTCACAGACGTGATGCCTATATACATGATCATGCCTAGATAATCTCATGATTATTCTCTTTTCTATCAATTGCTCGATAGTAATTTGTTCACCCACCGTAATACTTATGCTATCTTGAGAGAAGCCACTAGTGAAACCTATGGCCCCCGGATCTATCTTTTATCATATAAGCTTTCAATATACTTTTATTTGCATCTTTACTTTTCTTATCTATATTATAAAATACCAAAAATATATTTATCTTATCATACTATCTCTATCAGATCTCACTTTTGCAAGTGGCCGTGAAGGGATTGACAACCCCTTTATTGCGTTGGTTGCGAGTTCTTTGTTTGTTTGTGTAGGTGCGTGGGACTTTTGAGGAGCCTCCTACTGGATTGATACCTTGGTTCTCAAAAACTGAGGGAAATACTTACGCTACTATGGCTGCATCACCCTTTCCTCTTCAAGGAAAACCAACGCAAGCTCAAGACGTAGCAAGAAGGATTTCTGGCGCCGTTGCCGGGGAGGTCTTCGCTCAAGTCAAGACATACCAAGTACCCATCACAAACTCATCTCCCTCGCATTTACATTATTTGCTATTTGCCTCTCGTTTTCCTCTCCCCCACTTCACCCTTGCCGTTTTATTCACCCTCTCTTTCCCAATCTTCTCCTCTCTTTTTGCGCTTGCCTTTTTCTGTTTGCTTGTGTGTTGGATTACTTGTTGCCATGGCGCAAGATAATACCAAATTGTGTGATTTTTCCAATACCAATAATAATGATTTCCTTAGTACTCCGATTGCTCCTCTTAATGATGTTGAGTCTTGTGAAATCAATACCGCTTTGCTGAATCTTTTTATGAAAGATCAATTCGCCGGCCTTCCTAGTGAAGATGCCGCTACCCATCTAAACAACTTTGTTGATTTGTGTGATATGCAAAAGAAGAAAGATACGGATAATGATATTGTTAAATTGAAGTTATTTCCCTTTTCACTTAGAGATCGTGCTAAAGTTTGGTTTTCGTCTTCGCCTAAAAATAGTATTGATTCTTGGAACAAGTGCAAAGATGCTTTTATCTCTAAGTATTTTCCTCCCGCTATGATTATCACTCTTAGGAACGATATTATGAATTTTAAACAACTTGATCATGAGCATGTTGCCCAATATTGGGAAAGAATGAAATTGATGATTCACAATTGCCCTACTCATGGTTTGAATTTATGGATGATCATACAAAATTTTTATGCCAGTTTGAACTTTGCTTCTAGAAATCTTTTAAATTCGGCCGCGGGAGGCACGTTTATGGAAATCACGTTAGGAGATGCTACAAAACTTCTTGATAATATTATGGCTAATTATTCTCAATGGCACACCGAAAGATCTACTAGTAAAAAAGTGCATGCTATATAAGAAATCAATGTTTTGAGTGGAAAGATGGATGAACTTATGAAGTTGTTTGCTACTAAAAATACTCCTCTTGACCCCAATGATATGCCTTTATCTACTTTGATTGAGAATAATAATGAATCTATGGATGTGAATTTTGTTGGTAGGAATAGTTTTGGAAACAATGCTTATAGAGGAAACTTTAATTCTAGACCGTTCCCTATTAACTCCTCTAATAATTATGGAAATTCCTACAATAATTCTTATGGTAATTTTGATAAGATGCCCTCTGATTTTGAGAATAGTGTGAAAGAATTTATGATTTCTCAAAAGAATTTTAATGCTTTGCTTGAAGAAAAATTGCTCAAAGTTGATGATTTGGCTAGGAACGTTGATAGACTTTCGATTGATGTTGATTCTCATAAACTTAGATCTACTCATCCCAAGCATGATATCAATGAGTCTCTCAAAGCCATGAGAATTTCCATTAATGAGTGCAAGGAAACAACCGCTAGATTGCGTGCTAAGAAAGATTGCTTTGTAAAGGCATGTTCTTCTAGTTTCCATGAAAATAATGATGACAATCTTAAAGTTATTGATGTGTCTCCTATTAGATCTTTATTTTGCAATATGAATCCTAATAATAATGGGACTAGAGATGAGTCAACTTTAGTTAGAAGGCGTCCCAATAATTCGGAGTTTTTAGATTTTGATGCTAAATTTGGTAAAAGTGGGATTGGCGAGGTCATGACTTTAAATAGCATTGAACCCACTATCTCGGATTTCAAGGAATTTGATTATGATAATTGTTCTTTAGAAGGTTGTATTTCCTTGTTGCAATCCGTTGTTAATTCTCCTCATGCTTATAGTCAAAATAAAGCTTTTACCAAACATATCGTTGATGCCTTGATGCAATCTTATGATGAAAAACTTAATTTGGAAGTTTCTATACCTAGAAAACTTAATGATGAGTGGGAACCTACTATAAATATTAAAATTAAAGATCATGAGTGTTTTGCTTTGTGTGATTTGGGTGCTAGTGTTTCCACGATTCCGAAAACTTTATGTGATATTCTAGGTTTCCATGATCTTGATGATTGCTCTTTAAATTTGCACCTTGCGGATTCCACCATTAAAAATCCAATGGGAAGGATCAATGATGTTCTCATTGTTGCAAATAGAAATTTGGTGCCCGTAGATTTTATCGTTCTTGATATAGATTGCAATCTTTCTTGCCATATTATTCTTGGTAGACCTTTCCTTAGAACGATTGGCACGATTATTGATATGAAGGAAGGGAATATTAGATTCCAATTTCCATTAAGGAAAGGCATGGAGAACTTTCCAAGAAAGAAAGTCAAATTACCTTATGAATCTATCATGCGGGCTACTTATGAATTGAGTGCCAAAGATGGCACTACTTAAATCTATCTTCGCTTTTATGCCTAGCTAGGGGCGTTAAACGATAGCGCTAGTTGGGAGGCAACCCAATTTTATTTGTGTTTTTTGTTTTTGTTTCTGTTTAGTAATAAATTTTACATCTACCTTCTGTTAATATGTGTTTTTATGTTTTAATTAGTGTTTGTGCCAAGTAGAACCTATAGGATAACCTATGGTGATAGTTAATTTGATTCTGCTGAAAAACAAAAACTTTGCACGCATGAAATTAGTTTTGTTAAATCACAAAAATGTGATTTTGTGTTGATTCTTTTTTCTGCTGATCAATAGAAAAATTTTCAGGACTTCCTATTTTGGTAGTATTTGTAGATTTCCAGAAGTTTGCGTTAGTTACATATTGCTACACACTGTTCTGTTTTTGACAGATTTTGTTTTTCGTGTGTTGTTTGCTTATTTTGATGCATCTATGGCTAGTATTAAGTGGTATGAACCATAGAGAACTTGGAATACAGTAGGTTTAACACCAAAATAAATAAAGAATGAGTTCATTACAGTACCTTATGTGGTGGTTTTGTTTTTGTTTCACTAACGGAGCTTATGAGATTTCCTATTGAGGTTTGTGTTGTGAAGTTTTCAAGTTTTGGGTAAAGATTTGATGGACTATGGAATAAGGACTGGCAAAAGCCTAAGCTTGGGGATGCCCATGGCACCCCAAGATATTCAAGAATAGCCAAAAACCTAAGCTTGGGGATGCCCCAGGAAGGCATCCCCTCTTTCGTGTTCGTTCATTGGTAACTTTACTTGGAGCTATATTTTTATTCACCACATGATTTGTGTTTTGCTTGGAGCGTCGTGTATTATATTAGTCTTTGCTTTTTAGTTTACCACAATCATCCTTGCTGTACACACCTTTTGGGAGAAGCCTACTTGATTAGAATTTATTAGAATATGCTATGTGCTTCACTTATATCTTTTGTGCTTGATAGTTTTTGCTCTAGTGCTTCACTTATATCTTTTAGAGCACGGCGGTGGCTTAATTTTGTAGAAATTGCTAGTCTCTCATGCTTCACTTATATTATTTTGAGAGTCTCTTAGAATAGCATGGTATTTTCTATGGTTATAAAATTGGTCCTAGAATGGTAGGCATCCAAGTTGGGTATAATAAAAACTATCATAGGAAGTGAATTGGATGCTATGATCAATTTGATACTTGATAATTATTTTGAGATATGAAGGTAGTGATATTAAATTCATGCTAGTTGGGTGATTATGAATTTAAAGAATGCTTGTGTTGAAGTTAGCAAGTCCCGTAGCATGCACGTATGGTTAAAGTTGTGTAACAAATTTGAAACATGAAGTGTACCTGGCTTGTGCATCCTTATGAGTGGCGGTCGGGGACGAGCGATGGTCTTTTCCTACCAATCTATCCCTCTAGGAGCATGCGCGTAGTGCTTGGTTTTTGATGACTTCTAAATTTTTGCAACAAGTATATGAGTTCTTTTGACTAATGTTGAGTCCATGGATTATACACACTTTTACCTTTCCACCATTGGTAGCCTCTTCGGCACCGTGCATTGCCCTTTCTCACCTTGAGAGTTGGTGCAAACTTCGCTGGTGCATCCAAACCCCGTGACACGATACGCTCTATCACACATAAACCTCCTTATATCATCCTCAAAATAGCCACCATACCTACCTATTATGGCATTTCCATAGCCATTTCGAGATATATTGCCATGCAACTTTCCACCGTTCCGTTCATCATCATGACATACATTACTTTTGTCATATTGCCATTGCATGATCATGTAGTTGACATGTATTTGTGGCAAATCCACCATGCATAAATTTTCATACATGTCACTCTTGATTCATTGCACCATCCCGGTACACCGGCGGATGCATTCATATAGAGTCAAATCTTGTTCTAGTTTCGAATTGTATTTCATGTGTTGTAATCAATAAAAGTGTGATGATCATCATTATTAGAGGTCCCAAAGAAAAAAAAGGAAAGGCCAAAATACAAAAAAGAAAGGCCCAAAAAATAATAAAAAAAGAAGAAAAAATAAAATAAATAAAAGGGGGCAATGTTACTATCTCTTTTTCCACACTTGTGCTTCAAAGTAGCACCATGTCCTTCATATAGTGAGTCTCATATCTTGTGCTTCAAAGTAGCACCATGTTTTTCATATAGTGAGTCTCATATGTTGTCACTTTCATACACTAGTGGGAATTTTTCATTATAGAAGTTGGCTTGTATATTCCCACGATGGGCTTCCTCAAATGCCCTAGGTCATCATGAGCAAGCAAGTTGGATGCACACCCACTAGTTTTCTTTCGTTGAGCATTCGTTTATAGCTCTAGTGCATCCGTTGCATGGAAATCCCTACTCCTCATGTTGACATCAATTGATGGGCATCTCCATAGCCCGTTGATTATCCTCGTCAATGTGAGACTTTCTCCTTTTTTGTCTTCTCCACACAATCCCCATCATCATATTATATTCCACCCATAGTGCTATATCCATGGCTCACGCTCATGTATTGCGTGAAGGTTGAAAAAGTTTGAGATTATTTAAGTACAAAACAATTGCTTGGCTTGTCATCGGGGGTGTAGAATTTGGGAACATTTTTGTGTGATGAAAATGAAGCATAGCCTAACTATATGATTTTGTAGGGATGAACTTTCTTTAGCCCATGTTATTTTGAGAAGACATGATTACTTTGATTAGTATGCTTGAAGTATTACTATTTATTTTATCAATATGAACTTTTATTTTGAATCATTTGGATCTGAACATTCATGCCACAATAAAGAAAATTACATTGAGAATTATGCTAGGTAGCATTCCACATCAAAAATTCTGTTTTTCATTTACCTACTCGAGGACGAGCAGGAATTAAGCTTGGGTATGTTTGATACGTCTCCAACGTATCTATAATTTTTGATTGTTCCATGCTATTATATTACCCCTTTTTGATGTTTATGGGCTTTATTTTACATATTTATATCATTTTTTGGGACTAACCTACTAACCGGAGGCCCAGCCCGTATGGCTGTTTTTTTACCTATTTCAGTATTTTGAAGAAAAGGAATATCAAACGGAGTCCAAAAGGAATGAAACCTTCGGGAGCGTGATTTTTGGAACGAACGTGATCCAGAGGACTTGGAGTGCAAGTCAAGAAGCAATCGATGCGACCAGGAGATAGGAGGGCGCGCCCACCCCTCCTGGGTGCGCCCCCTGTCTCCTGGGCCCCTCGAGCGGCCACCGACGTACTTCTTCCTCCTATATATACCCATGTACCCCAAAAACATCCAGGGAGCCAACGAAAAACAATTTCCATCGCAGTAACCTTCTATATCCGCGAGATCCCATCTTGGAGCCTTCGCCGGCGCTCCGTCGGAGGGGGAGTCGACCATGGAGGGCTTCTACATCAACACCATAGCCCCTCCGATGAGTTGTGAGTAGTTTACCACAGACCTTCAGGTCCATAGTTATTAGCTAGATGGCTTTTTCTCTCTTTTTGGATCTCAATACAATGTTCTCCCCCTCTCTTGTGGAGATCTATTCGATGTAAACTCTTTTTGCGGTGTGTTTGTCGAGATCCGACGAATTGTGGGTTTATGATCAAGTTTATCTATGAGAAATATTTGAATCTCTTCTAAATTCTTTTATGTATGATTGAGTTATCTTTGCAAGTCTCTTCGAATTATCAGTTTGGTTTGGCCTACTAGATTGATCTTTCTTGCCATGGGAGAAGTGCTTAGCTTTGGGTTCAATCTTGCGGTGTCCTTACCCAGTGACAGAAAGGGTTGCAAGGCACGTATTGTATTGTTGCCATCGAGGATAAAAAGATGGGGTTTATATCATATTGCTTGAGTTTATCCCTCTACATCATGTCATCTTTCTTAATGCGTTACTCTATTCTTATGAACTTAATACTCTAGATGCATGCTGGATAGCGGTCGGTGTGTGGAGTAATAGTAGTAGATGCAGGCAGGAGTCAGTCTACTTGTCACGGACATGATGCCTATATACATGATCATGCCTAGATAATCTCATAAATATTCGCTTTTCTATCAATTGCTCGACAGTAATTTGTTCACCCACCGTAATACTTATGCTATCTTGAGAGAAGCCACTAGTGAAACCTATGGCCCCCAGATCTATCTTTTATCATATAAGCTTTCAATCTACTTTTATTTGCATCTTTACTTTTCTTATCTATATTATAAAATACCAAAAATATATTTATCTTATCATACTATCTCTATCAGATCTCACTTTTGCAAGTGGCCGTGAAGGGATTGACAACCCCTTTATTGTGTTGGTTGCGATTCTTTGTTTGTTTGTGTAGGTGCGTGGGACTTTTGAGGAGCCTCCTACTGGATTGATACCTTGGTTCTCAAAAACTGAGGGAAATACTTACGCTACTATTGCTGCATCACCCTTTCCTCTTCAAGGAAAACCAACGCAAGCTCAAGACGTAGCAGGCCTCAAACCTCGCCAACATCACGAGGGAGGCGCTCGGGCACTACTTGGAGGCGTGCTTCGCGTCACGTTTTCCTCAGGAAGGCACAGGGTGTGGAAAGCCCAGCATTCAGGAGTTCATCACGAAGACCACTCAGGAGCTTCAGGAAACAAGGGCAATGCATGGTGACCGCTGCTTGCCTGGCGTGGCCCCCCATCCAGGCGAGGATGGTGGGCTGCGCATCTGCATCGACGTCCCAGGGCTCAACCGAGCCGCATCTCAGGAGCGCTTCGCGCGTGGGATGCTGCGAGGGTCCGCCGCACAACTACGTTCACATGCCTTTCGGCCTGCCGAACATGGCTGCCACCTACCAGCGTCACCTGCGGAGCATTCTGGCGGCTTAGGAGGCCAGGCATCACGCGGTCCTAGTGGAGATGGAGACGGTCCTCAGGGAGCCATCAGGACCCGCAGAGCCCCCCGAGGCTTAGGGCCCTGGCGGCTCATGAGGGTCGGCCTCTTCACCGCGCATCTCCAGCTACCTCAACACCCCTTCTACAAGGGAACCAGGTGACATCTTCCAAGTTCATTTCAGCTGGGAGCGCCCTCAGGGCTGCATCATTCCGAGGCCGCGTGGGTCCGTCCCTGCGGCATGTATCTTTTTCTTATGTCTTTAGCTTACCTTGCTGGGGGCGCCCCCTCAGGTTGCATCATCCCCAAGCCGCTCGGGCCTGATCGAGTGGCATGTACCCATCTTGCATTTACCTAAGCTGATTTGCCTTTCATGCCTAACCTGCCTGTGATCATCACTTGCTCGATTGACGTCTACCACGGGAGCCACTCACGCTGGCACGGTGCCTGCGCACGGGTCCATCCCTGCAACACCGACAAATCTAAGCGGTCGAGCTTTGGCCTGCGGCAGCCCCGCGCGCGTCACCTCACCAGGCCCTCAATGCCCTCACCTCTCTCTCGGAGCAACCAATGGCCGTCCGGCAATCGTAATGGCGACCTATGCTTTTCCTGTGCTAATTTACAAGAACCTCCTGAGGACTTCAGCAGGCGGCACCACGAGCTCCCTCTCCTTTGAATATGATCTACTTGCGCGTTAAAAGGAGGGCTCCTGAGCATCGTGACTCAGGAGCTCTTACTGGCTCTCCAGCCCTCACCCCCTGGACTTGACCACGGCATCGTGACCTGGCATACCAGCGGCGGCTGAGATCGCTCGAGGGCCGGGACCTGAGGACGTAGAGCACGAAGGAGAGTATGGGGAGAAGGGAGAAGCTCGCGAGCTGACCTAGCGGCACCACAGCCGCCGACGCACAAGTCTGGCGCAACGCAAGGGAACGACTTCATATTACAGAGATAAGTTTCACGCCTGGAACAGCTAATCGATGCAATGCTAAGTTCTCACTTGATGCGGCTCTGTGATGGCAATGTTGCCTTCCTTTCTCGCTTCTCGGCGGCTGCTTGCACACTAAAGGGGACCTCCTGAGCATCGCGCCTCAGGGGCTCTTACTGGACCTCAGGCCGCTCACCTCCTGGCCTTGACCACGGCATCGAGATCTGGCATACCAGCGACGGCTGCAGCCTGCCTGGGGACCGGGACCTGTCAGCATAGAGCACCAAGTCGTCGCGAGGTTAGAAAGGGGGAACCAAGCCGGGACAGAACAAGCACTCGCACGATTTCATAATAAGGATAACATCAACAAAGGACATCGCAGACCCTTTACACGCCCCCGCGGGGTGTTTTCTTGATTCCTTGCAGGGAACAAAAGACGAGAATCCTAAGGAGCCCTAACTACACGCGCCTCCGTGGCCGACGCCATCATCAACAGTGGGCCACAGGAGACCGGTGCCAACCCCATCCAGATTAGTGGTGGCGACGTCCCGATGCTGCCGCCTTGCCCCGAGCGCGGCGTGAGCTCGGGGGCACGTAACTGTCGTCGCTCATCTCCGGAGTCTCGAAGAATTTGGGAGAGTCGCTGGACTCCCAAGCGTTGCTACTGCTGCCGGAGGTGCCATTGGGGGAGCGGACAGCAGGCCCAGCCCCTGCCGTGACGATCTCCCGACGGCCCCCTCCGGGGCAGCACTCCAGGTGGCGCCCTTCCGCGTCGAAGACCTTGAAGGACAACATGGAGGCGCCGTCGTACTCAAAATGGTGGCGCCCTTCCGCGTCCCGGTGCTGCCGCCTTGCCCCAGCCTCGAGTCATGAACATCTTGCTCGAGGCAATGAATTCAACCTCCGCTCCGGTCGCCGGAGAGCCACAGTCGGCGTGCCGCAGCCAAAGCTCGAGAGGCCCCCTCGGTGGCGAAGAACGAAGGGAAGCGGATCCAGGTGCTTGGAGGCATCACCACATGCAGCATGAGCTCATGAGAGGAGTCCGCGGCGTGGACTCCAGGAGCGACGGCGCGCGCCACCACGGCTCGTCGACCTTGCCTGCGGCGGGGCAGCATCGCTCGCCGTCCCTTTCTCCGGAGCCCTCAGCTTGGGTGTACGGGAGGTGGCCGCTCGCACCAAGGCCTCGTCATCTCCAACCCCACGACTTCACCACGGCAGTGGGCCGGCCTCTTCTTCGGCGGGAGCGGATCAGGTCTCTCCCGGGGAGCCTTCCCCTTCTCTTCGGCCAAGAATCTGCGGATCGGTGCCATTGGCGTCAAGAATGGAGATGGAGCAAGGGAGAAGAAGCAAGCGGAGCAAGAAAAGATGGGCAACGGGGGCTCTCGTCCCTTGGTACGTCTCCAACTTATCTACTTTTCCAAACACTTTTGCCCTTGTTTTGGACTCTAACTAACCCGGACTGCCGCTGTTTTCAGCAGAACTGCCATGATGTTGTTTATTGTGCAGAAAACAGAAGTTCTCAGAATGACCTGAAAATCCACGGAGATAAGTTTTGGAAAATATAAAAAATACTGGCGAAAGAATCAAGGCCAGGGGGCCCACACCCTGTGCACGAGGGTGGGGGTGCGCCCTCCCCCCTGGGCGTGCCCCCCTGTCTCGTGGGCCCCCTGCTGCTCCACCGACCTCAACTCCAACTCCATATATTCCGTTTTGCGGAGAAAAAATTTAGAGAGAAAGTTTCATCGCGTTTTACGATACGGAGCCGCCACCAAGCCCTAATCTCTCTCGGGAGGGCTAATCTGGAGTCCGTACGGGGCTCCGAAGAGGGGGATTCGTCGCCATCGTCATCATCAACCATCCTCCATCACCAATTTCATGATGCTCACCGCCGTGCGCGAGTAATTCCATCGTAGGCTTGCTGGATGGTGATGGGTTGGATGAGATTTACCATGTAATCAAGTTAGTTTTGTTAGTGTTTGATCCCTAGTATCCACTATGTTCTGAGATTGATGTTGCTATGACTTTGCTATGCTTAATGCTTGTCACTAGGGCCCGAGTGCCATGATTTCAAATCTGAACCTATTATGTTTTCATGAATATATGTGAGTTCTTGATCTTATCTTGCAATTCTATAGTCACCATGTGTTATGATCCGACAACCCCGAAGTGACAATAATCGGGATACTTCTCGGTGATGACCATAGTTTGAGGAGTTCATGTATTTACTATGTGCTAATGCTTTGTCCCGGTTCTCTATTAAAAGGAGGCCTTAATATCCCTTAGTTTCCACTAGGACCCCCCTGCCACGAGAGGGTAGGACAAAAGATGTCATGCAAGTTCTTTTCCATAAGCACGTATGACTATATTCGGAATACATGCCTACATTACATTGATGAATTGGAGCTAGTTCTGTGTCACCCTATGTTATAGCTATTACATGAGGAATCGCATCCGACATAATTATCCATCACTGATCCAATGCCTACGAGCTTTTCACATATTGTGCTCCGCTTATTTACTTTTTTGTTGCTACTGTTACAATTACTACAAAACTGCTATCGTTACTTTTGCCACTATTACCATTACTATCATACTACTTTGCTACTAAATACTTTGCTGCAAATACTAAGTTATCCAGGTGTGGTTGAATTGACAACTCAACTGCTGATACTTAAGAATATTCTTTGGCCCCCCTTGTGTCGAATCAATAAATTTGGGTTGAATACTCTACCCTCGAAAGCTGTTTTGATCCCCTACACTTGTGGGTTATCAAGACTAATTTCTGGCGCCGTTGTCGGGGAGCATAGCTCTATTCTTTGAGTCACTTGGGATTTATATCTGTTGATCACTATGAGGAACTTGAAATACGAAAGAACTAAGATTTTGCCCTCAACTACGAGGGGAGGTAAGGAACTGCCATCTAGCTCTGCACTAGATTCTCCTTCTGGTATTAGTAAGCTTGCGACACCTAATCCTGCTACTGCTCTGAATTCTGATATGTCGCATGTTATTGATGATGCCACTTCTGCTATGCATGATATTTATGATGAACTACTTCTGTGCGTGATACTACTGTGCCATTAGGTGAATTTCTTGATGAACAACTGTAACATCCCAAATTTTCAATTTGGAATGTTATACATAGATGATCTTTGCATATCATATTTTATTGCATTTTGGCTTGATCCTAGAAATTTCACGCAACTCAAGGACCCACGGAGAGAGTTGGGAATTTCGTTATTTTCATATTTGAGTTTTCTCAAATTTTGAAAATAGGATCATTTGATATTATTTATTTCATCTTCAATCATTTCTATACTAAAAATATGAGAGAGGGAATAAAATGACTTTCCCAAAATAAAGAAATATTGAGGATTCGATAATAAAATCAAATAAGATTTTATTTTGGAGTTTATTGCTATTTTATTTGAATTTAGGAAAAATGCGCGTTTTTCAAAATTGCATTTAGGCCCCAAATAAATGTTCATGTGGACCGGCTTGATTTTAGAAGTCGGGGAAAATTTATTTTGGGATTTTTGGAGTCCGTTTAGTATTTCTTTTATTTGTTTTTCTGCGCGTAATGTAAAAAAAATGAAACCGACTTTGGGCCGTGTTCGGCCAGGACTCCGCCTGGCCGGGCCTTTATAAGGCGCCGCCCCGAGCCCACCTGAGCCTCAGCCCGCCCCGCGCCAAACCCTAACCCCAGCCGCGCCGCCGCCGCCGCGCCGCCGCCGGATCCCATGCTGCCACGCCGCCGCCGCCCTGCCGGACGCCGTCGCCCCGCCGCCGACCCCGCCGCCCCCAGGCCGGAGGTAGCCACCGCCCCGCCGCCGGCGGCTTTCCTCGATAAAACCGTTCGGTTTTTCCGCCGGTTTTTCGTTCGTTTTTAAAAAAAAACCCTAGATCTGTTTTTTCGGTTTAGTTTATTTCGCGGACATTCATCCGTACGTTCATTTTAACGAACGATTTTCATCGTTTAGCCGCAGACAGCGAACGTTCGTTCGTTAGCCTGTTCGTCAGTTTTTCTTTTTCACGGATTTTCCGCGATTATTTTTGATCGCGATTTCCGATCTGTTTTTCGTTTTAGTTTATCTTTTCGCTCGTTTATCGGAATCAGGTGATTCAAGCGCCTAGAGTCTCGTCTCGAAACCCTCTTTCCGTTTAACCAAATCAAACAAGTTTTTGCTTCTGTAAAGTTTGACTTAGGTCCAAATTAGTAAACGAAGCTTGTTTCTTTCGCCGTTTAAATTTCGTTGCCTCGTTTGATTTGTTTCTTTTTGCAAACCGGAGTTCTTAAGTTGAAATTTCTGGTTAGATCTTTTATCTGAGTTTTACGCGTGCATTAGATGTACTTATTGTATGCTTGTTTGTTTGCACGGAGTGCGCCGCTTGCTACTTTGAATCTCTAGGTTTCACGGATCATCAATAAGGCAAGTAACACTTTGATCATATCTTTTTACTACCCAGTTTTATTGCATTAGATCAGTCCTCAAACTATTGCATGATTAGGATTTGTTTAATATGTGGGTTTTGGGAAGTAGATGAGGTAGTACATATTACTTGTTTTATTATCAAACCCTTGGGAGTTACTCTACGTTTGCTTATTATGCCATTTTAGTAGACGTGGGTTGGGTGAGTGTATCCATGACAGATGTGAGATTGTTAAATTAATGGTTTATTTAAGGTGGCAACTTTAATACACATCTAGGTGGATTGAGGCACCTGGGTATTCCAGCGATTGCCTATTTTTCTTTATGGACCGCCACCCAGGCTCAAAGGGATCATAAGATTATTCATGCTAGAAACTTCCGTGTGCAGCCAGAAGCTACTACGGGCTCTAGCATAGTTGATTAAGTCGTGCGAACTCTTAGAGTGGTAGACTCGCAGATGTAGGGGAAAGTAGGTGTAACTGTCTACCCGATCATAAGGTGCTAGCGCTTCTGAAAGACTGTGTCTCGGTCATCCCTTTCTCAAACACCATGTAGTGCGAGAATCCCAATGAAGGAGATCGAGTCTTGTGCGGAAAAGTGCGCAAACCTCTGCAGAGTGTATAAACTAATCATGGTTAGCCATGTCCCCGGTTATGGACATTTTGAGTATCTAGTACTTGGATTATCATGTGAATCTCATCATGTTACTTTAATTAATATTGTTGGGTTTTAATGATGATGTTTAATTGGGATTGAGAGGGTGTCTACACTCTCAATGTTTAAAACCACCATGATAGTTAAATAAAATTTATTCCTTTGCAGTAGGGAAAAATTGGCTTTACGCAAAAACTGTAACCATAGAGCTTTCCACCAGTCATATATGCATGTAGTATAGCCTTATTCTTTCATTACTCTCTATGTGTTAATTGCCAGCATATTCCATGTGCTGACCCGTTTCGGGCTGCAACGTTCATGTTGCAGACTTTTCAGACGACGAGTAAGGTGCCTTTAGGTCGTGGTTCTATACTCAGTGATGCCGTTGGAGTTGATGGACTAGCTTATCTTCCAAGCCTTCCGCTATTATCGTTATTAGATGGCCTTAAGCCATACTTAATGTAATAAGTTCTCTTTTGAGACATTCGATGTAATAAGTGTGTGATTGCTACTCTGTTATAAATCCTTCAAGTACTGTGTGTGTCAGCATTACTGATCCAGGGATGACACTGAAGCACAGAGATCAGACTGTTTGAGGTCTGGTCACTACAAGATGGTATCAGAGCACACGCTGACTGTAGGACACGACCACTAAGCTAAAAGCCCTAGATCACTACTCACTCTTCTCATTTCTGACTCCTCATCTTTTCTACTCTTTTAGGATGGCGGATGCAAGGAACAAGTTCACGCAACCGGATGAAGATACACCCTTTGGACGTCACTTGAAGGAAGTCACTAGATACCTGAACATCGGAGTACCAAGCTTCACCGGGACCTACAACGCCACTTTACCTGAAGAGGAGTGCTGGACGGTTCAAGTTCAAGTTCCAGGAAGGACGTTCATGCCCGTCACTGAGCCCATAGAGTTTTTCTTTGATGCAGCAACCTAGAGTCTAGGAAAGAGCATGGCAGCCCACATCACAATGGGACGTATTGGAGAAGTTTACCACAAGGATCTCAAGGATACAATCTACTAGATTTGTGGGTGCCGAGATGAGCACTGGGAGATGATCAGCACCAGGAAGGATAGATCAATTGCAGCTTTCATCCAGGAGTTAAACCAGCACATTCGACGCCAGGAGAACCAGATGTGCGCAGGCATGTTAGACCTGAAGAAGGCCATGACCAAGATCACGGAGCTGGAGGAAGAACTCAAGTCCACACTTGATGGATATGAGGAGGAAATATCAACACTAGTGGAGAAGAATGATGATTTGAAGAAGAAGCTAAGAGTGTTCATGGGATTTCCCGCAACTGGAGGAGAAGATGATTGCACTTGTACCGAGAACTACATCATCATCGACGACACCGACTCAGACCCAGACGATAGCGATGATGACTATGTTGATGAAGCTGGAGCCGATATCATGGAATCTTCATCGGAGCAGTTTTTCTAGTCGACCACCATAACAGTAGTAGTATTCCCCCATGTATCTAGTATAGTCCGAGCACTTTTGTAACGATAGTTATACCGTTGTATGCCCTTGTTTGAATTGATTGAAGTGATTTTGTTTGCATTTGTCTCATGTGCATATGGGTAGTGTTTTTTCTCTAGACCTCATTCTATTCTATATTCTCATCTTTTCTAAACCCTTAGATGCCTCCGAGACGTGACAATGGATTTGCTTTCCCACCGGAGCTCACCCAGTTGATCCAGCAGCAGAATGCGTTGATGCAGTTGCTAGTCCAGAATCAGAATCAGGGGAACAACAACAACAACAACCCACCACCACCACCACCTGTTGATCACTTAACCCATTTTCTTAGGCTAAATCCGCCAGTGTTCTCCAGTAGCACCGAGCCGATTGTTGCAGATGATTGGCTCCGCAAGACAGCAAGGGAGTTAACCACTGCAGGATGCACAGATGCGGAGAGGGTGTGTTTTGCCGCACATCAGCTGGAAGGACCCGCAACATCATGGTGGGAGAATTCCACAGCCACTTATCCTATCGACACTGTCACATGGGATCAGTTTCAGCAGGCTTTCCATACTGCCCATGTTTCAGCAGGATCTATGGCCATGAAGAAGTGTGAGTTTCGCAACTTGCGGCAAGGAGGATGGATAGTTGGCCAGTATGTGGATGACTTTAGTAAGCTAGCACATTATGCCCCAGATGATGTTGCTACGAATGCAGCTAAGCAGGAGAAGTTCTTGGAAGGACTGAATGATGAGCTGAGCATGCAGTTGATGGTAGCAAGTTTCAACAACTATCAGGAGTTGGTAGATTGTGCTCTTATGATTGAAGGGAAGCAGCAGCAGATTGAGAACCACAAGAGGAAGTATGGACAAGGGAAGTACAATTCTGGAGCTCAGCAGAAGCCACGTTTTACCCCGAAATCGGGAGGACATTTCCAGCATACCCATGGAGGAGGTAGCTCGCACGACCATAATGGCCCCAAGAATGGTAACGGGAATGGAGGAAGCAACGGCCAGAACCGTACCAACCCGTCAACCCCAACCAAGAGAGACCTGAGCCAAGTCACTTGCTTTAAGTGCCAGAAGACTGGACATTATGCCAATGAATGTCCTGAAGCCCAGAATGGAAATGGCAATGGAAGCTCAGGAAAGAAGCCGAACCCTTTCAACAGGGGACAGGTGAACCACGTTAATGTAGAGGAGGTTGAAGCCCAGCCAGATGCGGTAATAGGTAAGTTTTTGGTTAAGTCATTTACTACAATCATTCTTTTTGATACTGGTGCATCACATTCATACATATCAAGGGGATTTGTGGATAAGTATAAACTGCCCACCAAGGTTCTTAGAACACCTATGTTAGTAAGCTCACCAGGAGCAGATTATATGGCCAGTCGAGGATGTTTTCAAGTGCCATTGAGTATAGGTAGGCATGTTTTCCCCTCGGATTTAATCATTTTGGAATCACAAGGTTTGGATGTAATTCTGGGTATGGATTGGCTATCGATGTATGGGGGAAACATCGATTGCGCCAGTAAGTCGATTTTGCTTACCACCCCAGAAGGAAGAAGGATCAAGTATGTATCACGGCATGAGCCGAAGAGGACACAAGTAAATTCCTTATCAGGAGTTGTGCAGGAGGAAGTACAAGTGGTGAAGGATTTCCTTGATGTATTTCCCGAAGAGTTACCAGGCATGCCACCAGATAGAGACATTGAGTTTTTGATTGAGCTTTTGCCAGGCATAGGGCCGATATCTAAGAGACCGTACCGGATGCCCGCACAAGATTTGGAGGAAATTAAGAAGAAAATTAAGGAGTTATTGGATAAAGGCTATATTAGCCCAAGTTCTTCACCTTGGGGATCACCAGTGCTTCTAGTGGAGAATAAGGATGGGTCATTAAGGATGGTTGTTGATTATCGAGGACTGAATGAAGTGACCATCAAGAACAAGTACCCACTGCCGACGATCAATGATTTGTTTGACCAATTGCAAGGAGCTAAGGTATTTTCCAAGATCGATCTACGATCAGGATACCATCAGTTGAAGATTAGAGAGCAGGATATACCTAAGACAACTTTTACCACCAGGTACGGGCTATATGAGTATACCGTTATGTCATTTGGTCTGACTAACGCACCTACGTATTTCATGAACATGCTGAACAAGGTGTTTATGGAGTTTTTGGATAAGTTCGTCGTGGTGTTCATTGATGATATTTTGGTTTACTCGAAGAATAAGGAAGATCATAAGGAGCATTTGCGTTTGGTACTGGAGAAGCTCAGAGAACATCAGTTATATGCCAAGTTCAGCAAATGTGAGTTTTGGTTGAAAGAAGTTGGATTCCTCGGACATGTTATATCCGGAGAAGGAATAGTAGTAGATCCCACCAAGGTTGTCACTGTGACAAATTGGGTAGCACCAACAATAGTTGGAGAGATCCGGAGTTTTCTTGGATTGGAAGGATACTACCGAAGATTCATTGAGAATTTCTCGAAGATTGCGAAGCCTATGATGGAGTTGTTAAAGAAGGATACCAAGTTCAAATGGACTAAGGAATGTGAGGCCAGTTTCCAGGAATTGAAGAAACGTTTGGTTACATCGCCAGTGTTGATTTTGCCAGATCAGCACAAGGATTATGAGGTGTATTGCGACGCTTCACGTTGAGGACTAGGAGCAGTGCTTATGCAGGAGGGAAGAGTTGTTTCGTTTGCTTCTCGATAGCTTAAGCCTCATGAGTTGAATTATGCTACGCATGATTTGGAGTTAGCAGCCGTAGTGCATGCATTGAAGACATGGAGACATTTTCTCATCGGAAACCATTGTGAGGTGTACACGGATCACAAGAGTTTGAAGTACATTTTCACACAGAAGGAGTTAAATCTCAGGCAAAGGAGATGGTTGGAACTCATCAAGGATTATGATATGAGATTGCATTATCACCCCGGAAAGGCTAATGTAGTAGCCGATGCGTTGAGCCATAAGATCCATGTAAACACACTCATGACCGGAGGATTACCAAAGGAGTTAGCCGAGGACCTTCACGAACTATGTTTGGAGATAGTTCCGAGAGGCTATGTAGCAGCATTGGAGATTCAGTCTACTTTGATGGATAAGATCAGAGAAGCTCAGAAGACCGACAAGGAGATTGCCTCTATAAAGGAGAAGATGAGCAAAGGAAAAGCTAAAGGATTTCATGAGGATGAGCACGATACCTTATGTTTTGAGGACTGCATTTATGTGCCCAATGACCTAGAGATCAGGAAGTTGATTCTACAGGAGGCCCATGATTCGCCGTATTCGATTCACCCAGGAAATACCAAGATGTATTTGGATTTGAAGGATACTTTCTAGTGGACCGGAATGAAGAAGGATATAGCAGAGTATGTAGCAGTATGTGATGTCTGTCAGAGAGTGAAGGTAGAGCATCAGAAGCCGACAGGATTGTTACAGCCATTGCCAATACCCGAATGGAAGTGGGATAAGTTAGGCATGGATTTTATCACGGGATTTCCCAGGACTCGTTCAGGCTATGAATCGATTTGGGTTGTAGTCGATTGTTTGACGAAGGTAGCTCATTTCATCCCTGTGAACACCAGTGCTAAGTTGGCAAAGATCTACATGACCAGAATCGTATGTCTGCATGGAGTTCCGAGGAGCATTGTATCAGATAGAGGAACCCAGTTTACCTCAAAGTTCTGGAATCAGTTGCATGAAACCTTGGGTACCAGGCTAGAGTTCAATACAGCTTTTCACCCGCAGATAGATGGACAGACCGAGAGAGTCAATCAGATTTTGGAGGATATGCTGAGAGCTTGTGCGCTAGATTATGGATCTAGTTGGGACGATAATTTGCCATATGCAGAGTTCTCCTACAACAACAGTTATCAATCTAGCCTGAAGATGGCCCCTTTCGAAGCTTTGTACGGAAGGTGGTGCAGGACCCCATTATCGTGGGATAAAGTTGGAGACCGCCAGTTGTTTGGACCGGATTTGATTAAGGAGTCTGAACAGAAGGTGAAGTTGATTCGTGATAGGCTCAAGGTAGCCCAGTCCAGGCAGAAGAGCTACACAGATTCTAAACGTAAGGATACTGTTTACGAAATCGGAGACAGAGTTTATCTTCGTGTATCTCCACTTCGAGGAGTTAAGCGCTTTGGAGTTAAGGGGAAATTAGCACCACGTTTTATGGGACCATATAAAGCTCCGGAGCGTATGGGAGAAGTTGCTTACAAGTTGCAATTGCCCGAAGGATTGTCAGAAGTTCACGATGTGTTCCACGTTTCCCAGTTGAAGAAGTGCCACGTAGAGATGGATGATATACCACTGAGAGATACAGTGCCGCTGGAAGCGATTCAGTTGGATAGTGATTTGACCTATGAGGAGAAACCAGTCAAGATTCTCAAATATGCTAGCCAAGTCACCTGCAGCAAGGTTATCAAGTTTTTCAAAGTTCAGTGGAGCCACCACACCGAGGATGAAGCCACCTGGGAGTGAGAGGAAGATCTGTTGAAGAACCACCCTCACCTATTTTCTAGCCAACCCGAATCTCGAGGGCGAGATTCATCTTAAGGGGGGTAGGTTTGTAACATCCCAAATTTTCAATTTGGAATGTTATACATAGATCATCTTTGCATATCATATTTTATTGCATTTTGGCTTGATCCTAGAAATTTCACGCAACTCAAGGACCCACGGAGAGAGTTGGGAATTTCATTATTTTCATATTTGAGTTTTCTCAAATTTTGAAAATAGGATCATTTGACTTTATTTATTTCATCTTCAATTATTTCTATAATAAAAATATGAGAGAGGGAATACAATGACTTTCTCAAAATAAAGAAATATTGAGGATTTGATAATAAAATCAAATAAGATTTTATTTTGGAGTTTATTGCTATTTTATTTGAATTTAGGAAAAATGCACGTTTTTCAAAATTGCATTTAGGACCCAAATAAATGTTCATCTGGACCGGCTTGATTTTAGAAGTCGGGGAAAATTTATTTCGGGATTTTTGGAGTCCGTTTAGTATTTATTTTATTTATTTGTCTGCACGTAATGTTTTTTTTTAAAAACGAAACCGACTTTGGGCCGTGTTCGGCCAGGACTCCGCCTGGCCGGGCCTTTATAAGGCGCCGCCCCCAGCCCACCTGAGCCTCAGCCCGCCCCGCGCCAAACCCTAATCCTAGCCCTGCCGCCGCGCCGTCGCCCCGCCGCCGACCCCGCCGGACCCCGCCGCCCCCTCGCCGGAGGTAGCCACCGCCCCGCCGCCGGCGGAAAACCGTTCGGTTTTTCGGCTGGTTTTTCGTTCGTTTTTTTAAAAACCCTAGATCTATTTTTTTCGGTTTAGTCTATTTAGCGGACGTTCGTCGGTACGTTCGTTTTAACAAACGATTTTCGTCGTTTAGCCGCAGTCAGCGAGCATTCGTTCGTTAGCCTCTTCGTCAGTCTTTCTTTTTCTTGGATTTTCCGCGATTATTTCTGATCGCGATTTTCGATCTGTTTTTCGTTTTAGTTTATCTTTTCGCTCGTTTATCGGAATCAGGTGATTCAAGTGCCTAGAGTTTCGTCTCAAAACCCTCTTTCCGTTTAACCAACTCAAACAAGTTTTTGCTTCTGTAAAATTTGACTTAGGTCCAGATTAGTAAACGAAGCTTGTTTCTTTCGCCGTTTGACTTTCGTTGCCTCGTTTGATTTGTTTCTTTTTGCAAACCGGAGTTCTTAAGTTGAACTTTTTGGTTAGATCTTTTATTTGAGTTTTACCCGTGCATTAGATGTGTACTTATTGTATGCTTGTTTGTTTGCGATAGAGTACCCGGAGTGCGCCGCTTGCTACTTTGAATCTCTAGGTTTCACGGATCATCAGCAAAGCAAGTAACACTTTGATCATATCTTTTTACTACCCAGTTTTATTGCATTAGATCAATCCTCAAACTATTGCATGATTAGGATTTGTTTAATATGTGGGTTTTGGGAGGTAGATGAGGTAGTACCTATTACTTGTTTTATTATCAAACCCTTGGGAGTTACTCTATGTTTGCTTATTATGCCATGCTAGTAGACATGGATTGGGTGAGTGTATCCATGACAGATGTGAGATTGTTAAATTAATGGTTTATTTAAGGTGGCACCTTTAATACACATCTGGGTGGATTGAGGCACCTGGGTATTCCAGCGATTGCCTGTTTTTCTTTATGGACCGCCACCCAGGCTCAAAGGGATCATAAGATTATTCATGCTAGAAACTTCCATGTGCAGCCACAAGCTACTATGGGCTCTAGCATAGTTGATTAAGTCGTGCAAACTCTTACAGTGGTAGACTAGCAGATGTAGGGGAAAGTAGGTGTAACTGTCTACCCGATCGTAAGGTGCTAGCGCTTCTGAAAGACTATGTCTCGGTCATCCGTTTCTCAAACACCATGTAGTGCAAGAATCCCAATGGAGGAGATCGAGTCTTGTGGGGAAAAGTGCGCAAACCTTTGCAGAGTGTATAAAGTAATCATGGTTAGCCATGTCCCCGGTTATGGACATTTTGAGTATGTAGTACTTGGATTATCATGTGAATCTCATCATGTTACTTTAATTAATATTGTTGGGTTTTAATGATGATGTTTAATTGGGATTGAGAGGGTGTCTACACTCTCAATGTTTAACAACCACCATGATAGTTAAATAAAATTTATTCCTTTGAAGTAGGGAAAAATTGGCTTTATGTAAAAACTGTAACCATAGAGCTTTCCACCAGCCATATATGCATGTAGTATAGCCTTATTCTTTCATTACTCTCTATGTGTTACATTGCCAGCATATTCCATGTGCTGACCCGTTTCGGGCTGCAACGTTCATGTTGCAGACTTTTGACAACGAGTAAGGTGCCTTTAGGTCGTGGTTCTATACTCAGTGATGCCGTTGGAGTTGATGGACTCGCTTATCTTCCAAGCCTTCCGCTGTTATCGTTATTAGATGGCCTTAAGCCATACTTAATGTAATAAGTTCTCTTTTGAGACATTCGATGTAATAAGTGTGTGATTGCTACTCTGTTATAAATCCTTCAAGTACTGTGCGTGTCAGCATTACTGATCCAGGGATGACACTGAAGCACAGAGATCAGACTGTTTGAGGTCTGGTCGCTACAACAACTTGCTAGGGTTAGAGAGAATGAAATTATTGAAGATGCTATTATTGATGATAGTGATGATGAAATTTCTCCCCCTGATTATGAATTACCTGTTGTTCCTGAGGATTATGTTATGAATGAGGAAGCTGCTAGAGCTATCTTAGCTTGCAAAGATAGATATGATCTTAAGAAGTTATTAGCTAAATGGAAGCAGCAATCTCTTAATGCTAAAATGAAACCTGACCCTGCTTTTGCTACTTCACCTATTTGTGTTACTGATAAGAATTATGGATTCTCTGTTGATCCTTAAATAATTACTTTAGTTGAATCTAATCCTTTTTATGGCCTTGAATCTGAAACTGTTGTGGCACATCTTACCAAGTTAAATGATATAGCCACCCTGTTTACTAATGATGAGAAGTCCCGCTACTATTATATCCTTAAGATATTTCCGTTCTCATTAAAGGGTGATGCTAAGACTTGGTTTAATTCTCTTGATCCTGGTTGTGTGCGTGGTCCCCAGGATATGATTTATTACTTCTCTGCTAAATATTTCCCTGCTCATAAGAAAGAAGCTGCCTTGCGGGAAATATATAATTTGTGCAAATCAAAGAAGAGAGTCTCTGACAAGCTTGGGGGAGGCTTCTCTGATTACTTAATGCTTTGCCTGATCATCCTCTTAAGAAAAATGAAATACTTGATATCTTTTATAATGGACTAACCGATGCTTCCAAGGACTACTTGGATAGTTGTGCTGGTTGTGTTTTCAGGGAAAGAACAGTCGACCAAGCTGAATTACTATTGAATAATATGTTGACTAATGAAAATAATTGGACTCTTCCTGAGCCAATTCCTGATCCAATTGAGACAATCCTGATCCCATTCCTAAACCAACTCCAAAGAAGAGAGGGGTTCTATTTCTCAGTCATGAAGATATGAAAGAGGCAAAGAAATCAATGAAAGAAAAAGGTATTAAAGCTGAAGATGTTAAGAATTTACCTCCTATTGAAGAAATACATGGTCTTAATATACCGCATGTTGAAGAAATACATTGTCTTGATAACCTGACACAGGTAGTAAAGGTAAATTTTCTCTATAGATATGATAAAGTTGAAATTCCCTCTACTAAATTTCATAGCCCATGCTTAGATGAATTTGATGACTTTATGGCTAGGCAAGAAAGTTTTAATGCTTATGTTGGTAGAGAATTAAAGAATAATGCTTTCGAAATAGGACGCTTGAGTGATTATATGCCTAGAGTTAAAGGTGAACTTAAACTCATTAGCAAATATGCTTCTATGGTTACCACTCAAGCTGAGCAAGTACTTAAAGCTCAAAATGATTTGCTTGATGAATTAAATAATAAACATGACTTTGCTGTTAGAGTGGCTACTAGAACCGGTAGAATGACTCAGGAACCTTTGTATCCTAAAGGCCACCCTAAGAGAATCGAGCAAGATTCTCAGAGAAATAATTTAGAGGCACCTAGTTCTTCTAAAAAGAAGAAAAAGAAAAACGATAGGACTTTGCATGCTTCTAGTGAACCTGTTGTAGACAAACCTGAGAATCCCAATGATATTTCTATTTCTGATGCTGAAACACAATCAGGTGATGAACATGAACCTAGTGATAATGTTAATGGTAATGTTCATGTTGATGCTCAACCTAGCTTCTAGTGAACCTGTTGTAGACAAACCTGAGAATCCCAATGATATTTCTATTTCTGATGCTGAAACACAATCAGGTGATGAACATGAACCTAGTGATAATGTTAATAATAATGATGTAGAGATTGAACCTGCTGTTGATCTTGATAACTCACAATCAAAGAATCAACGTTATGATAAGAGAGATTTTGTTGCTAGGAAGCACAGTAGAGAAAGAGAACCGTGGGTTCAGAAACCCATGCCCTTTCCTCCTAAACCATCCAAGACAAAGGATGATGAGGATTTTGAGCGCTTTGCTGAAATGATTAGACCTATCTTCTTATGTATGCGCTTAACTGATATGCTTAAAGTAAATCCGTATGCTAAGTATATGAAGGATATCATTACAAATAAAAGAAAGATACCGGAAGCTGAAATTTCCACCATGCTTGCTAATTATACTTTTAAGGGTGGAATACCAAAGAAACTTGGAGACCCCGGAGTACCAACTATACCATGCTCCATTAAAAGAAATTATGTTAAGACTGCTCTATGTGATCTTGGCGCCGGTGTTAGTGTTATGCCTCTCTCTTTATATCGTAGACTTGAATTGAATAAGTTGACACCTACTGAAATATCTTTGCAAATGGCTGATAAATCAACTGCTATACCTGTCGGTATATGTGAGGATGTGCCTGTTGTGGTTGCAAATGTCACTACCTTAACGGACTTTGTTATTCTTGATATTCCCGAGGACGATAGTATGTCGATTATCCTTGGTAGACCCTTTTTGAATACTGCAGGGGCTGTTATTGATTGCAACAAAGGCAATGTCACTTTTCATGTTAATGGTAATGAGCATACGGTAGACTTTTCGAGGAAACAACCTCAAGTTCATAGCATCAATTCTATTGGAAAAGTTCCAACTATCATTATTGGAGGTTTTGAATTTCTTCTTCCTACTGTCAAGAAAAAGTATGATATTCTTATTGTTGGGGATGTTCATATCCCCATTGAGGTAACTTAGTGTTATTCGAAATTTCTCTGGTTTCGTGTTATTCGGAATGAGTTTGTTAACAAGACTTGATCAACCTTGTTAGTGGATTCATTTTGATGATCATGAGATGGATGAGACTAGAAGGCACAACCTTCTGTACCCTCTTTTTATTTTCTGTTATTTAGAATAAATAAAGCAAAAAATAGTATTATCTGTCTGTTTTCTGAATTATCCGTGCAATAAAAAATATCCCAAAAATAGAAGTGCTCCAAATGCCCTGCAAATTTAGTATATTTTTTATGGAATATTTGAGGATTTTAGGCACTGAAAACACTGCAGGAGGGGCAAGCCCCTGGCCACGAGGGTGGAGGGCGCGCCCACACCCCCAGGGTGGCCCCCCTCTACTTATTCCTACACCCACACACTCCATCTTCTTCCCAAAAAAATCCCCATCCAGCTCAAGCACGAGTTCTAGCTCATTTTGCTGCGATTTTCGATCTCCTTGCTCAAAGCTCCATTCACAAAACTGCTTTGGGAGATTGTTACTTGGTATGTGACTCCTCCATTGGTCCAATTAGTTTTTGTTCTAGTGCTTTATTCATTGCCAATTTTTGCTGCATAGGTGACCCTGTTCTTGAGCTTGCATGTCAAATTTATGAGGTCCCAAGTAATTCTAATGCATGATATAGGCTCTAGGCACTTGTAGGAGTAGTTGCTATCAATCATGTTTAGTTTTATTCACTCTTATTTTGAAGTTACTAAAATTTCAGAAATTTTCAAAAAATGTTAAGGAGATTTTTGAGGGGCTCTTCTAGCTAAGGCTCCCAGGAAAAACAAGCTAAAGAGAAGGAAAATGCCAAGTATAATCTTCCTCGCATAGCGGAAGTACGGCCGTGTGAATGGCCCTGTGACGATTTCTTAAGAGAAGCCGGAATTTATGAAGACTTTTATTCTTTGATCGAGAATGCAGGCCTCACCGACTTCCTCCACGACCGGATCGATCAGTATCTCTTACTCACCAATAATTTCGTGCAAAACTTTTATTACTATCCTAAGAAATCACCTCCTTCAGTATCGTTCCATTTATATGATGAATTCAAGGAAATGTATTTACGTAATTTTTGCGCGATATGTAAAATACCCTTTGAGGGTAAACTAGATGAACCACATCGTAAAGATGTGGATGGCTTTGTTAACACCATTACTGTAGGGGATCCAAAGAAGGGTTTCGATGCAAGAATCTCTAGCATACACTTTCCTGTTTTACGCTACTTTGCCTTATTTGCTAGTCGATGCTTAATTGGTCATGGAAATAGTGGAAACTTCAATGTTCTTGATATTATTATTATTCCCCATGCCTTGTTTAGTGATAATAGTTTTAGTATGGGTGTCGTTATTGCTAAACGGCTAAGCCTGAACTACACAAAAGGCCCCATCTTTGGAGGTATCTATGTTGCACGTCTTGCTAAACATTTTGAGATACCTATTAGGCACCATGAGAAAGAGGAGACAATATTGCCTCCTTACATTTTAGATTACAGGAGCATGGTAGCACATGATTTTATTGTTCATAATGATGATAAGATGCTCTTGTATAACTTAAGATTTAATAAGAAACACAATGAGACTATTATTCTTCCTGCACCTCTGTTGTTTGATTTGACTGCAGTTAATTATCTTGTCACGCTGGAAGCGGTGTACGCTCATCGAGGCCGAGCATCCACTCCAGAGCTTGAGCCGGAACCTTCAGTGGAACCTTATCGTGCATCATCCTACCAGTGGGATCCGGAGGAGATGGCCAGCCAGGATGTCCTTGGCAGTAGACCAACTTAGGCCAAAAGCCTAAGCTTGGGGGAGTACGTATTTCTCACCGACTTTACATTCATGTTCACACACTATTTTAGCTGTCGGTGCTCATACTCTTTCATTGTATTATCCATGCTAGTTTAATTTTCTTTTTCTCGCTTTCTTCTTGTGTGTTTGATAAACCTTAAGAAAAAACCAAAAAAATTAGTTAGTTTAATTTCCATGCTTGTAGTAGTAATTAAAATGAAAACCCAAAAAGATTTCTCGTTCTTCTTCTTACTTGTTGGGAGCTTTCCCGTGTAAATAGTTTTATTTTCTTTTCTTTCCTTTGGGGGGTCGAGAGTAGAAGACCATATTAAAAATGTTTAGTGGCTCTCATATGCATGATTGTTTATTTAAATTAGAGCCCATATTACTTTGTCTTCTCTCTTGAGTTGAATGCTTGTAGATTCCAGCTTAGTCCAATGCACGTGCACTATTATTATTATACACATCGTTCGATCGTGCAAGTGAAAGGCAATAATGACGATATATGATGGACTGATTGAGATGAGAGAAGCTGGTATGAACTCGACCTCTTTTATTTTTGTAAATATGATGAGTTCATCGTTTCTGATTCAGCTTATTATGAAGCAAACATATTTGCAATGACATTTAGAGATTATAGTTGCTTGTGCCATGCTTAATTAGCTATGAGTTATAATGGTTTACCTTGCGTGCCAACATGCTATTAAAATGATTATGATGTGGTATGATGGGATGGTATCCTCCTTTGAATGAATTGAGTGACTCTACTTGGCACATGTTCACGCATGTAGTTGAAACAAATCAACTTAACCTTCATGATATTTATGTTCATGGTAGATTATATCCTATTCATGCTTGCACTCGGTGTAAATTAATTTTAATGCATGTTCATGATTGTTGTCGCTCTCTCAGTTGGTCACTTCCCAGTCTTTTGCTAGCCTTCACCTGTACTAAGCAGGAATACTGCTTGTGCATCCAAACTCCTTAAACCCCAAAGTTGTTCCATATGAGTCCACCATACCTTCCTATATGCGGTATCTAGCTGCCGTTCCAAGTAAATTTTTATGTGCCAAACTCCAAACCTTCAAATGAAATTCTATTTTGTATGCTTGAGCAGCTCATGTTTCAACTAGGGCTGTCTATATCTTCCCTGCTAGGTGGGTTATTCTCAAGAGGAGTGGACTCCGCTCCTCATTTGCGAGAAAGGGCCGGTGACCGGGATGCCCAGTCCCATGATCCAAAAAGATCAAAGCAAATCAATATAATTAAACAAAACTCCCCCAGGTCTGTTGTTAGTTGGAGGCACTCGTTGTTTCGAGCAAGCCATGGATTGATGCTTGTTGGTGGTGGGGGAGTATAAACTTTTACCATTCTGTTTGGGAACCGCCTATAATGCATGTAGTATGGAAGATATCGCCATCTCATAGTTGTTGCGTTGACAGTGAAAGTATGCCGCTCAAAATGTTATTCATCTCTATTTTAAAATCGAGCTCTGGCACCTCTACAAATCCCTGCTTCCCTCTGTGAAGGGCCTATCTATTTACTTTTATGTTGAGCCATCATCCCTCTTATTAAAAAGCACCCGCTGGAGAGCACACTGTCATTTGCATTCATTACTATTGGTTTATATTGGGTATGACTTGACTGGATCTCTTTTACCATGAATTACAATGTTTAGTCAGTCCTTGATCTTTAAAGGTGCACTGCATTTATGTTTTGCGGTCTCAGAAAGGGCTAGCGAGATACCATCTTGTTATATCATATTATGATTGTTTTGAGAAAGTGTTGTCATCCGAGTTTTATTATTATTGCTCGCTAGCTGATTATGCCATTGATATGAGTAATTGAGAGACCTAAGTGTTATTGTGAGTATGGTTAGTTCATAATACTTGCAGAAAACTTGAATGCTGGCTTTACATATTTACAACAACTAGAGCAAACAGAGTTTGTAAAAGTTTTTCTTTATCACTTTCAGTTTATCAATTGAATTGCTTGAGGACAAGCAAATGTTTAAGATTTGGGGAGTTGATACGTCTCCAACGTATCTACTTTTCCAAACACTTTTGTCGTTGTTTTGGACTCTAACTTGCATGATTTGAATGAAACTAACCCGGACTGACGTTGTTTTCAGAAGAACTGTCATGATGTTGTTTATTGTGCAGAAAACAGAAGTTCTCGGAATGACCTGAAAATCCACGGAGATAAGTTTTGGAAAATATAAAAAATACTGGCGAAAGAATCAAGGCTAGGGGGCCACACCCTGTCCATGAGGGTGGGGGGCGCTCCCTCCCCCTGGGCGTGCCCCCTGTCTCGTGGGCCCCCTGCTACTCCACCGACCTCAACTCCAACTCCATATATACCGTTTCACGGAGAAAAAAAAATCAGAGAGAAATTTTCATCGCGTTTTATGATACGGATCCGCCGCCAAGCCCTAATCTCTCTCGGGAGGGCTGATCTGGAGTCCGTTCGGGGCTCCGGAGAGGGGGATTCGTCGCCGTCGTCATCATCAACCATCCTCCATCACCAATTTCATGATGCTCACCACCGTGTGTGAGTAATTCCATCGTAGGCTTGCTGGATGGTGTTGGGTTGGATGAGATTTACCATGTAATCAAGTTAGTTTTGTTAGGGTTTGATCCCTAGTATCCACTATGTTCTGAGATTGATGTTTCTATAACTTTGCTATGCTTAATGCTTGTCACTAGGGACCGAGTGCCATGATTTCAGATTTGAACCTATTATGTTTTCATGAATATATGTGAGTTCTTGATCCTATCTTGCAAGTCTATTGTCACCTATTATGTGTTATGATCCGACAACCCCGAAGTGACAATAATCGGGATACTTCTCGGTGATGACCGTAGTTTGAGGAGTTCATGTATTCACTATGTGCTAATGCTTTGTTCCGGTTCTCTATTAAAAGGAGGCCTTAATATCCCTTAGTTTCCACTAGGACCCCGCTGCCACGGGAGGGTAGGACAAAAGATGTCATGCAAGTTCTTTTTCATAATTACGTAAGACTATATTTGGAATACATGCCTACATTACATTGATGAATTGGAGCTAGTTCTGTGTCACCCTATGTTATAGCTATTACATGAGGAATCACATCTGACATAATTATCCATCACTGATCCAATGCCTATGAGCTTTTCACATATTGTGCTCCGCTTATTTACTTTTCCGTTGCTACTGTTACAATTACTACAAAACTGCTATCTTTACTTTTGCCACTGTTACCATTACTATCATACTACTTTGCTACTAAATACTTTGCTGTAGATACTAAGTTATCCAGGTGTGGTTGAATTGACAACTCAGCTACTAATACTTAAGAATATTCTTTGGCTCCCCTTGTGCCGAATCAATAAATTTTGGTTGAATACTCTACCCTCGAAAGTTGTTGCGATCCCCTACACTTGTGGGTTATCACCCCTCCTCATTTATAGCCCAAGGGAGGCCAACTGTCGACCTCCACGATCGCAGATAATGATGACCCTTTTTGCATGCAGCAGGGACTCGTCAAGTCGGGCAGTTGCCGAGGCAGCATGGGGAAGCGGAGGCGCCCACGTCCAATCAGTCACCACGCGTCGACCAAGGCCATAGGCTGTTGGGGCCCGCGGCGCTCCACACTTGCCCTTTGGCTTCGCCGCTAAGCCAAGTCCGAGCGCGCCTTGGGCCCGGGGGCTACTGTCGGCGTTCTGGGAACGGGGGTCCCCAGACTTGCCTGCCTGCGGCCTACGGCGTGGCTCAACCAGTGGCCCAGTACGGCCCGTCTTCATCAACCAACACTCAAGACCCTCGCGAGGTGCCAAGTCTCGTGGGGCGGACAACACAAGGCCTCCTCAGGAGTGGCCTCACCAGGCAGGCTCGCGAGGAGGCGGAGTAACCAAGGCAAAGGGTACCTCATGAGGTTCCCGTGATGCAAGCCATGACGATCAAGACCAGGCGGGCGCCAGCCCGCGCAATGTCCTTGTTTCCCCTTTGGTGCTAAGGGGGCAAGAACAGGCGCGGAGTACCGAGGCATCAGGCAAAGGTTTCCATACCGGTGCAACAAGACCAAGACCAGCAGGACGACAGGACGGAGGTCATCGTGGAGCCCAAGACGGCGTCATCACCAGCACCTTTGATAGACGAAGACCACCTTTAGTCAGGATAGCTTGTACTAGTTGTCCCTTTCAAAATGGCCGTTGTTGGATCCCTTCCCGCTCAATATTTGGGAAGAGGACCAGGGCCTGTATAAATAGGGCTAGCCACCACAGTAGAATGAGAGAGGTGAAGTTCATCCACACACCACACCAGCTCAAAAACACCTCTCCTCGCGAGGCTATTCTCCCCTTGTACTGTTCATCATCAGCCCAAGAGGCAATCCACCACCACACACAGGAGTAGGGTATTACACCACAATGGTGGCCCGAACCTGTATAAATCTTGTGTCTCTTGTGCTGTGAGTTCATCGATCTAGCTTAGGGATCGCGGCAAGGCTGAGAGCGAGATCCGATAGGGAGAAATCTTCGTGCGCACCCCAGTGTTCGAACCTTAAGGGTTTTGCCGGAACCCGATATCCGACAAATGATCACTCGATAATGTATGATGAAAATAGCACAGTTGGTACCGGATCTTGTCGATTCTCACACCTACACAAATAAAGTCTTTGGAGTAGCTTGGTGAGGATGGTGCCACGAAATTTATGCATTTTTTAGCAAGAGTCAATAATATCGAAAGAGATTCACTAATTTGCGAGTGAAACAAGTAGACGAGTAGCAAAATGTGGCACATGAAAACACACGCACGGATAGATAAATGGGGTCGTGCAACCAAGGAACGAGCTCAAAATGTAGAATCCATGGAAAATGCTCTTATTGCAGAACACTTGAGAGATGCTGGCTCGATTGCTCAATAGGGAAGATACAAAACTTGTGCACAAAACTTATGAGAAATGAAGCGAGTTCTATCCCAAGTAATCTATGTATGTATGATTCCCGACGATCCTCTCAAGATGATCGGATATGACAATTTATATGCAATGTGGTATGATGCTACGGCTATTATTTACAAGCTCCTTGTTGTCTCTTTGCTTAGAAGCTTTTGTTTCTCTCTTTTTTTTGTAATGCCACTATGCGAAATGCACAAACCAAGATAGCAATTGTGTATATGCCGGAACAAGCTTGTGACACAAGGGATGATACTATGATACCAATATGATATGGTATGCGACGATCTAATGTGCACAAGTGTTGTCGGCAATACTCAATGGCTAGTCTCGATAGGCAAGTGACGCAAAATGGCTAGCGGTTAACAATGCAATGGCAAGGGGAGTATACAATGGTGTTGTTGAAGTTACGATCCTTGCTTATGGTTGATTGTGTCAAAATGGTAAAGTGGTCGATTTCGATGGCGAAGATGAGCGGCGGTGATGTCGATGTCGAACCGTTCCTAAGTAGACGAAACACGTTACAAAACGGAAACCGCGCTCAAATTGCTAAACGGACAAAGCATGTCAAAATTGTCGGAGGTTGTAGAAGGTAAGCAATGGTGGTTGCGGAAAGCGGTGGTGGTATGCAGAAGTAATGGTGGAAACCCGGGCAAAATTGGCGAAAGTTAGGCGGAAAAAATAAGTGGTGGGAGAGGAGTTGTTGCGGGAGACCGGATGTCCGGGCTCCAAAATCCTAGACGAACTCGATGAACAAGATGGGGAAATGAAAATTTCGGGGCAAAATTTGTGGAATTACGTGGATGGAATTGGGGGGAAATTTGGGGAAGCTAGATCTACTACTAACACATCAATCCATGGATCAAAATCAACAAAACTTCATCCAACCAACAAATCACAAAAAAATTAGGGGCTATTTTTGGTGGGGATTTTCGAAATTGGGACAAAATCAAAGCAAAATCAGGCTAGAAAACTATGGGGCAGGGACTCCAAAATCATGATCAATATGGTTTTGGTACCAATGTGATGTAGGGTGGAACCCTAGGGGCTGATCTTTCAAGACTTGGAGGGGGATGCCCGAAGAACACGATTAACACACAAGTGAAAAACACAAGGGAGACGAGAGAAACACTCAAATCAACGAGAAACGATCACACATGTGCTAGATCCACATACACACGGAGAGGTACACGACCAAAATTCAACAAAGGGGGATACAAAGGTAGCTAGTTCTTCCCATTCCGGGAGGAGATGGGTCTTGAATCCACGAGGGGATCTTCCCTAGACGGGGTCCTGAATCCACTTGGGGGATCTTCTCCGAGGAGGCCTTGGTCTCCAATGGAGTACGGATCTATCTCCTAAATGAGCTAATCCTTTGTTAACCCTAACACATAGGTGGAGGTGGAGCATATATAGTCTAGGGGGCGAAGGGGTACATGGGCTTCGGCCCAGATGCACTGCACGCAGGAAGGAGGGGCCGGATGTCCGGACCTTCGAGGAGGGGTCGAATGTCCAGGGCAGGGGGATGTCCGGGCTGGCGTTTACTTGCGTTTTGTGAAGATGCGGTTGGATTTCCGAGGCTTAGCTGGATGTCCGGGCCTTCGAGGTGGGGCTGGATGTCCATGGTTGGCCTTGGGCGACTTCGGTTGCTTCCTGGACTATGGGGGGCGGATTTCCGGGCTGGCGCCGGATGTCTGGGCCAGTCGTGCGGGATGTCCGGGGCCAGGCCGGATGTCTGGGCCATGTAGCCTCGGCTCATAGCCTGCGGCTGGGCTGCGCTCTTCAAGGGCCAGATGTCCGGGTCTTGGGGTCGTATGTCCGGGTCCTAGGGACTCCTTTAGTTCCTTCCGTTGATCTTCTTCATCCCTGAACTTGGGGACTTGTCCACCTTCATGAGCATCTCTGAGAGGGTCTTCTTGATACCTAATCATGCATAGCATTCCGGACTTAGGTAGTAACCATGTCTCGTGCGGGTCATACGGAATATCACAAAGGAGAGATGTCACCTCGGTTTTGAGAGCTCTTGCACATGCTTGTGTCATCGGTCCGGTTGATACTTGGGGAGGCAACGATTGGTCCATGAGGATGACCGTAGGATGCTCCGCATCAGTTTACCCTGGCCACCAAGGGACAAGGGAGGAAGAGAAGCTTACAATCCGTAACAATGTGAGTTTAACAAGTAAACTATCCATAGCTCCATTGAAATGCACGCAGCGTTGAGAAAACCAAACCACCATCTAACACACTATTTTTGGGTGACAAAGAATATAATTACACCCAATAAAATAGAGATTTACACAGGTGTCATTGTGGATGCAACTATGCAAGGGGCTTCTGGAGACGTGACCAAACACGAGTGCATCAGCCGAATTTCAGTTGAACAGGAGATGTGGAGGAAGAAACCCCACCCGTGATCTGCTCCAGCAATGAGCCCTTCTCTTCTTCAGCCCACGTGCTTTGCTGCGTCACCATCTCCCAGTCCCAGTGCCCCTTATCCAGAGCATGTCCACTCTTGAACATGGCGACACGGCGCAGTGCCGTACATACTCCCATGACAAACTTGACTAGGTAAATCTGCCTTTCCGTCCCCTCAAAACCACACATTACAAATTCCTTGAGGTGATGCCGCCGAAGCTTTGCGGGCTGCCAGGATATCTCATCGCCTGGCTCCTCCAGGCAAGGAGCAATGTGAATGTGGAAGATCTCGAGGGAGGGTGCCACCTCAAGGAGAAGACGGGGCCATGACACATCCCAGGACGAAGGCACATCGGCGACCGACAGCCACCTGAGGTTACGTAACAGTAATGACGACGGGGAGCTAGACGGCTCGATACATCTGTCAGGTCCGGTGAAGCGGATAATCAGGTCGCTTATATCCGGGGTGCATTCAAGAAACATATCCAGTTCTAGGTGCTCCGCAAAGTATTGGCGCAATCCGTCCAATCTGACACCGATGTCACATGCGATGTTCCATCGCCCGAGGCAGGGAAATGAAGTTGATTCGAAGTGCACTCCGGTCTCGATCGAGGCTAGGCTCTCGAGTTTGGGAAGTGCCCTGAGGCACATCAAGAATTTGCACTCGTGGACAACGACCTCTATCTCTGAGATGGGGGCATCCACCACAACGACCTTATTGTTGGAATAAGCCACAACGTCTGGTGAAGTTGGGCACGTCGTCGTGCGCAGGACGTGCGGGACACACTGATGTGGTCGGACTCGTCGGGCGCGTCAGGTACGCGCGGGACGTGCGGGATGCAGCGCCGTGGTGATTGTGCGTATGAGTGTGCATGGCTCGGAACATGCACAAGTCAGTTAGCTGGATGGCTTAGTTTGCCGCTGTTAAGAGATTGCTTGGCCAGGCACTTAGTTAGTCTGTTAGCACATGCATAGGAGTGGATAGGTGATGTGCATGCTGGCCAAGTCCATGGCCGTTGTGGAGTGGTTGCGCAAGTGGTGGACATGGGCTGCATGTAGGAGATTTGTTAGTACGTTACTTAGTGGCCGAGTGTGGCCGGGTTTACTGCATGCGTTTGAGTCATTTGTACAGGCTATTTAAGTTCAACAGATGAATAGAAAGAGGGCTGAGAGGGCTGAGGAAAAAGATGTAGCACCTGTGCTCTCACCGGGAGATGTAAGCAAAGCTAGTAGTCTCCAGGTGAGGTGTATGTGCATGTGTGTCCCCCCTTGACATGTGTTCTTGTGAGTAACCATAGAAGAGAGAAGAGAGAGAGAGAGAGAGAGAGAGCTGTGCAAGGCAGCTCGAGGTAGAAGAAGATCGGCGCCGGGAGGAGGCGGCGCCAACAATTGGCATCAGAGCGACCAGGTTCAAGGGGCGGCCGTGGCGTGCGGCGGCGTCCGCAGCGCGCGCGGTGAGCACGTTGAACATGGAGGCATCGGCTGCGGTGCACGGCAAGTCCGCGGTGATGCGATGTGATGTCGTGCGTGCGACGAGTAGCGGCGGTCACGGAGGCGAGGAGGTCGCAAAGGACCTGCGTGGTGGCGCAGAGGCCGCGGCGGCTCGGCGCAACGACCGTGGAGGCGCAGTGGCGCGTGGCATGAAGATGCGGCACGTCGGCGGAGGCCGCAGCGGCGCGGTGGTACTTCATGAAGCGGCGTCCGGGAAGGATCGCGTTTGAGCGTGACGGCATCGACGGTGTTTGTCGCCGAGGGACGCCAGACGTGTGTCGCCAGCGGAGAAGGAGCTTGGCGTAAGTCGCCGGAGACGACGAAGCAAGCACGGTGGCGATCGGCGTCAACACGCCAGGTCAAGTCCGTGGCGGTGGTGACCGGCGTCAGCGCGCCAGGTTGAGTCCATGGTCGTGGCGACATCGATGACGGGAGCTACCCCAACTCTGACAACGGCGACGTCGTGGCTTAGGGGGTGTGTGTTGGAATAAGCCACGACATCTGGTGCAGTCGGGCTCGTCGGGCGCGTTGGGTGCGCGGGATGTGCGGGATGCACTGGTGCGGTCGGGCTCGTTGGGCGCGTCGGGTGCATGCGGGACGTGCGGGATGCAGCGCCGTGGCGATTGTGCGTATGAGTGTGCATGGCTCGGAACGTGTACACGTCAGTTAGCTGGACGGCTTGGTTTGCAGCCGTTATGAGATTGCTTGGCCAGGCACTTAGTTAGTCTGTTAGAACATGCATAGGAGTGGATAGGTGATGTGCATGTTGGCCAAGTCCGTGGCCGTTGTGGAGTGGTTGCGCAAGTGGTGGACATGGGCTGCATGTAAGAGATTTGTTAGTACGTGACTTAGTGGCCGAGTGTGGCCGGGTTTACTGCATGCGTTTGAGTCATTTGTATAGGCTATTTAAGTTCAACAGATGAATAGAAAGAGGGCTGAGAGGTCTGAGGAAAACGACGTAGCACCTGTGCTCTCACCGGGAGATGTAAGCAAAGCTAGTAGTCTCCAGATGAGGTGTGTGTGTGCGTGTGTGTCCCCTTGACATGTGTTCTTGTGAGAAACCATAGAAGAGAGAAGAGAGAGAGAGTTGTGCGAGGCAACACGAGGTAGAAGAAGATCGGCGCCGGAGGAGGCGGTGCCAACACTTATCCTTAGTGCAACTGCAGGAGTTGAGGTGCAGCACTAGTAGCCGCGTGCATGAAGTGAAGATGCACTCCTAAGCTGCCTCGGACAACTATGGTATGTCGTGCAGAACAAGAGTACAGAGCGTGCTGTACTCGTGCAGCGGCGGGAGCAGGAAACCTCCAAGCTTAAGGCTCCTCAGGGATGAGGAGCGGGGATCTTGGCAGAGGCCATGACTGGGAAAAGTGTGGATTGTTTGATGCCAGTGAGTTGGCTTAGCAACAGCCTCGAGTTCACTGATCCCCCAGGCATCCATGGCCATGGAAATGAGCCGGTTCATGTAGGCTGTGTTGTGGGTAATGAAGAACTCGAGCTCAGCCTATCAACTTTTTGGCGAGCTTGGGCGTCCAAGAGACTATTGACGGATCTGGACAAGGCGCGCATGGCCCGGCGCTGGTATCTCCTGATGTTAGAGCATCTCCAGCCGTTCGGCCCTCCAGGGCGCTGAAAAAGAGCGTCCTGGGGGTGAGCCGGCGATAAACTCAGCGCTGGGGGCGGCTCGGCACCCAGCCGTCGCCCCCCAGGTCGCCCCCAGCCGCCGATTTCGGCCCAGTGTTCAACCCAATGATGTCAAAAAATGGCCTGATATCTGCGTGAATCGGCCCATATTCGGCGCGATTCAGCATGTTTCGGCGTGAATTTTCGCATACAAATAGAAATCAATTAGTTCTTCACATAGTTCAGCATGGTTCGGCGTGTTTCAGCTTGTTTCATCACATAAATCAAATAGTTCAACAAATAGTTCAATACAACTTATTTTGTTTAACAAATAAAAACTCAAGTTTCATCACACATCATTCCCGGCCTTGCCCTTGAGCCTCCATAGGTACTCCACCAAATCGTGTTGCAGTTCTTGATGCACCTGTGGGTCTTGGATCTCCTGACGCATATTGAGGTAGTCGGTCCAGTTTGCCGATAGCTGGTGATCAACTTGGGCAATAGGACCCTGCTTGTAATATGGTTCAATGTCAAACACTGGCTCTTCCTGCTCGCTCTCAATGATCATGTTGTGCAAGATGACACAGCAAGTCATGATCTCCCACATTTGATCTTTCGACCAGGTTAGAGCAGGGAACCGGAAAACAGCAAATCGAGATTGGAGCACACCAAATGCCCATTCGACATCCTTCCTGCAAGCCTCCTGAACCTTCGCAAACCAGGCGTTCTTGCCTCCTGGCACAGGGTTTAAGATGGTCTTCATAAATGTCGACCATCTCAGATAGATGCCATCAGCTAGATAGTACCCCTTGTTGTACTACCTCCCATTGACCTCGAAGTTCACCGGAGGAGAATGACCTTCAACAAGCTTGGCAAAGACAGGGAGCACTGCAGGACGTTGATGTCGTTGTGAGTTCCTGGCATCCCAAAGAAAGAGTGCCAAATCCAGAGGTCCTGTGTGGCCACTGCCTCAAGTACCACACTGCAACCGCTTTTGGCGCCTTTGTACAACCTTGCCAAGCAAATGGACAGTTCTTCCATTTTCAATGCATGCAATCGATGCTTCCAAGCATCCCAGGAAATCCTCTTGCTTCATTCTGTGCTAGGATCCGAGCAGTGTCTTCCGCATTGGGTGTTCGCAAGTACTGCGATCCAAACACTGCCACCACTGCCCTGCATAACTTGTAGAAACACTCAATGGTGGTGGACTCGGCCATGTGCCCATAGTCGTCGAGTGAATCACCGGGAGCTTCGTATGCAAGCATCCTCATAGCTGTCGTGCACTTCTGGATCGAGGTAAATCCAAGTGTGCCGGTGCAATCCATCTTGCACTTGAAGTAGCTGTCGAACTCCCGGATGGAATTCACAATCTTGAGGAAAAGCTTTCGGCTCATCCGATAACGGCGCCGGAATGTTTTCTCACCGTGCAATGGAGCGTCGGCGAAGTAGTCCGAGTAGAGCATGCAATAGCCTTCCATACGATGCCGGTTCTTTGCTTTCACCCGCCCAAGCGCCGAGCCACCTCGTCGTGGCTTTTCGCTGCTCGCGAGCAGGCCGACAAGGGCAGCAAGCACCATGAGATGCTCCTGCTCATGGACGTCGGCTTCGGCTTCCTCCTCCAGCAACGCTGTGAGCGCCTCCTCATCTTCGGAGTCCATTGCCGGGCCGGGCAATTCACCGAACACCTAGCGGGCGAGGTGGGCGCAAGCCCGCCGGTGTACAGGCCCTGCGCGGCCGGAACGCTGGAAAAGGTGCCCGGATGGCGGTGAAGAGTCTGCCTCGGCGAAACCCCTCTTTTTCCCGGCGGGAGATGGTCTACCTAGCCGCGGTGGGCGGTGGATGGTGCCGGACCGACAGGGTGGCGTAGGGTGATGGCCGAGCGCTAGGGGTAGGAGGCGAATCTGGACGGGTGACTTGACTTTTCGCCTGCCAATGTGGCCCCAGGAATGCTTTTCCCTTGCGCCAGAGCCCCCGAGCGCCCCTCCAGTGCGCCGGGTTCGGCCTACGATCGCCGGGCGGAAAAACGGGCCGAGCCGGCGGAATTCGGCATCGTGGGGGCGCGACTTGGCCGTTTTTTCGGCGCCGGTGCAAAAATATTGTCTGGGGAGGCCGTGCTGGGGGCGCGGCTGGAGATGCTCTTAGGCATGAGCTGGTCCTTTATGCCGTCGAGTCTGTACAGTATATGAGTTCCCTTATGATAAATGTCGCTGTGGAGGAGGACCCATCGGCGGTAGCGCCGCGGTAGTATGTCGCCGACCCTCAAGTCGAGGGCAGGGAGCTCGCATGGGAGGCGGGCCCAGCAACTGGATAGCAACCCTGTGCGGAGCGCCGTGCGAGAGTCGACGCGACGCAGGACGAGGAGGAGCAGATCGTCAGGGAGGGCGCTGATCAGGTCATCACCGTCGGCACTGCAGCAGCCGCAGGCGCCGGAATCGTCGATTCATCCCGCTTCTGGCTACGAGAGCGCCACCTCCACCTGCACGGCGGACCGAGTGTCGAGAGGATGTGGGTGCTGTTGGTCCGGTCGGGATACACCCAAGTAGACGCGTTGGCGCAGGCTCGATTTCAGGGCCTGTTTGGTTCCAATAAGTCACTTGACTTATAAGTCAGGTGACTTAAAACCAGTGACTTATAAATCACGCATGTTTGGTTGTCACCTGACTTATAAGTCATCTGACCACACCTTTCCACACCAATCCACATCATGCAGGTGATGGGACCCACTCAAAAAAGAGTGACTTGTAAGTTTTAAGTTGGGGTGGAGCAACTTATGACTTATAAGTTAGGGTGACTTATAAGTTGGGTCTGTATGACAAAATAAGTCATTTTTTTTAATATTTCGACTTATAAGTTGGTGACTTATTTAAAACCAAACAGGCCCTCAGGATGCGACCCGTAGAAGTACTTTTCGACGATCATTGAGAGCAACTGGCTTGTACGATGATCGATGTCGGCGCAAGTGTCAACTTGTCGTCTACTTTCCGATGAGACGCGGCTCACGATCCGGTTGACTACTTTACAGCCGTCAGCAGACTATACGTAGCTGGAGACACACCTAAGCATTATAGCTTCGCAACCAGACGTGGAACGAGAACTCTCGCACACGAGTGTGTTTCGATCTGAGTTATTACAGGGAACTATTCTGCCCATATACCCGACCGACTCGGTTCAGGCTACAAGTCCGTACTGGACTGGGTTACTTTTTTTCGACATTGGACTGGGTTACTTAATCGTTATTATCTTAACAATCGATTCACGGTCGTGGACTCGATCGCTGGAGCAATGCAAAGCTAGCTAGGTTTGATGCAATGGATCCACTAGCAACACATGCACATACACACATCAAAGCAATCTACGGGCAAAGGCACATGACGTGCCTTTTTCTTATTTGATTTGATTGATCGATGGATTTCAAGGCACATGACAACCTTGTCTTTCTGTATTTGTCAATCTCAATCATACATGTGGTATATGCCTATATTTATAGGCCGCTGCTAGGCCTAAGCCGGTTGATTTCACGGGGATGGAGCCGTGTCGAGCTCGGGTGAGGAGGTGATCCGTTATTTATTTTTATGGTTGTTGTGGTGGTGCCAAGGCAGGCGACGGACGTTGGTGTCAAGCTTAGCGATGTTATGCTATCTTTTCAGTTTTGTCATGTCGGTCTTTACGTGACTTGTAATTTGATCTTTATGATATGAATGAGACAAGTATTACCATGCAAAAAAAATTAGTCGGCTCGCCAGCCACCCGATCTACGTCCACGTCCATTGGATTTATGCTCACATCTTTCTCACGCAAATGATGTCGCAGCTTCGTCCTGCTCCCGCATGACAACAGAAAAGTTCCCCACGCTTTCTTCTCCTCTTCCACGCACACGGGGAGTGCTGGGTAGGGCGATGAGCTCCGGAGAGACGCACTTAATGCCTCGCTGTTGGATTGTGGCAGTGCATGTGCAACTGGCAACCTGCTACAACGCAACTCCGTTGTCGGACATGGCAGTAGCGTCCTCCATAGCCGTTGCAGCACCACCAGTGGGTGTGGCAGTAGCGTCCCCGTGCTTCTCCTACCGGAACGCAGCTCCACCGTCGGACGTGGCAGCAGCGTCGCGTGCTTCTCCTTCTGCAACGTAGCTCCGTCACCGGCATGGAGGCAACATTTCTCCTGCTGCAATGCAGCTCCATGACGGCATGGCGACAACTTCCTTGTGTTCGCCTGCCGCAATGTAGCTTCGCCGTCGGTGAGGCAGCAGCGTCCTCATGCTTCGCCCTGCTGCAATGCAGCTCCGCCGCCAGCGCGGCAGTAACGTCCTCGTCCTTAGCGCTGCAACGCAGCTCTGCCGCCGACGTGAGATGGAGAAGATGGGAGAATATGGTGGACAGGGAGAAGATGGTGGGCGGGGCAGCAGCGAGATGTGAGATGGAGAGAGGCGAGGGAAGACGAAGACTCGGAAAATCTGGATGGGCATCGTGAGGGATAAGGTTGGGAGAGACGAGCGATTGGTGGCCTCGACAGGACACGCTTCGCGTGCTGGACGCAATTTAGGCCCAGTTCTTTTGCCAGAATCTGACCCCTGCCCAGCTTCTCCTAGAATCTTTGAGACCCATTTGTTTTATAATCCTATCTAGTTAGGGTCTAATTAGATATGATTGTAAAACAAATGGGGCTCAAATATTCTGGGAGAAGCTGGGTAGGAGTCGGATTCTAGAAGAATCGTCGGATTCTGGCAAAAGAACTGGGCCTTATTAGGTGAGAGAAATCAATCGGTCAAAAACAAGAGTTTTCCATATTTATAGCACGTACTCCCTCTGTCCTGCAATATAAGATCATGCAGGGTGGTATACACGTATTTATAGTAGCTAGCTAGGTACTAGTAGGACTAAGGACATCTCCAACGCTGCCCTGTAAAACAGACAATCTATTTGTTCGCAGCATTTGAACATGCCCACAAAAAGTGATACAGTAGCCGATCATCCAACCATTTTTGCATACATTTCAAACCTGATTTAAACAAACCGAGCGATATTCATGCAAATAAAACGGAATTCACTTAAGTTTAGCATAACTTACAGAAAAGAAAACGATATTTCGCCTGCTCAATTCAAACCTAAAAAACTCTACACTAGCATATAGCGGATGGTGATCTCGTACACGTGGCCGCCCTGGCCGGTCAGACCTCGTCGCCATCTGTGTCATCATCGTCGGAGTAGTCCTTCCAGTGGCGGAAGGCTGCAATAGCCCTGCCCGGCCGCTGCCTGGCGCTCATGGAGGAGCCGCTCTGCTTCCTCCTGCGTCATGTGGATGGCCATCACGGCCAATGCCAACCCCGTCGTGGTGCTCTGGGCAGAGGTGTCGCTGAGCAGCCACTCCTCACCGATCTTGGCGAGCTCCCCATCGAGGCAGCAATAGCAAGGCATGGCAGTCTCCATGGTGGTGAGTTAATGATCATGGACCTAGGCTGGCTCTTCATCGGACTTAGGAACGCAGAGCAGCGTGCCGCGTTGCGCCGCTCCCTCAATGTCCCCTCCCTAATCAACACGATGGCTTTGGAGCGGTGCTGACCAGCATGAATGCACGACGACCATTTCGTGCGAAGAGAGTTTTTTGGGTGGAGAGGATTTTGTGTGGGTCCGGGGTGTCCGATGAGCACGTGGCAGTGGTCTGGACGCTCTCAAAGCCCCTGGCCCGCCTCTAATTTGTGGAAAAATGAACATCCAGACCTGTTCGCGGAACAATGGGGTACTGCGTTGATGACAAAATACGTCTGAAATGTTCGGTCCGGACGGTTGTGAGTCATTTGAGGGTCCACGTTGGAGATGCCATAAGGGAAACTCCAACCATGAGATCCATTTCTCTTGATGTGTTTGTTTGGGTCCGTGTGGGCAAAAACCACGACCCAACACATAGAACTCTTGTGCATGTCCATTTTGTGTCCGTTTTGACCCATTTCTGTCTCAAATTTGGGTCGTTGCACAAATAGGACGTCCTTCTGTGTTCCTCCTCGTCTGGCCTGGCCCACCAACCCACCCATCCCACCTCTTTCTCTCCTTCTCCTCCTTTTTCTCTCTCTAGCCCACCCACCCATTGCATCCCTCGTCCTCGTTTCACTACAAAAAAGACACTTCCATGACATTATGGTCCGAACGAAAACTTTTTCTGTCATGGATGTGATACTTCTATGACGATAATTTTGACAAGAAGACATATCATCATGGATGTGGTGGACTCCTACTTCTATGGAAAAATCATGACCGAAAATGGGGATTTTGTCCTGAGTGTACTGGAGGCGTACCTGCATGACATTTTTGGGGCAGTCCATGACGTAAAAATGGTGGTAGAAGTGAGGGCGAGGAAATTTTCGTGGAGTTCCCGGTATACGGTGGGTGGTCGCGACCGAGCGATGCAGTGGTTTGGGTGTTTCTCTCGTATGCGCGCGTGTGTGCGTGTCGTGTTCGCTAACTGAACCCGAGCAAGGCATTCGCTTACTGAACCCGAGTGGTCGATCGGTCCCTTGCACTAACTACGTAATGAACACGAGCGACCGCACTGCGTACTGAACACGAGCAATCCCTTCTTGCACTACGTAGTGAACATGAGTGATCTCTTCTCACTACTTACTGAATCCGAACCATTCCTTTGCTGCTAACTGAACCCGATCGGTCCCTTCACTGCTAACTAAATCCGACTGATCGAGCCCTTCTTCGTTGTTTATACTGAAGCCGATTGATGTCTACTACACAACCTTCTTCTTGTAGACGTTGTTGGGCCTCCAAGTGCAGAGGTTTGTAGGACAGTAGTAAATTTCCCTCAAGTGGATGACCTAAGGTTTATCAATTCGTGGGAGGCGTAGGATGAAGATGGTCTCTCTCAAACAACTCTGCAACCAAATAACAAAGAGTCTCTTGTGTCCCTGATAACCCACAAGTGTAGGGCATCGCAACAGCTTTCGAGGGTAAAGTATTCAACCCAAATTTATTGATTCGACACAAGGGGAGCCAAAGAATATTCTTGAGTATTAGCAGTTGAGTTGTCAATTTAACCACACCTGGATAACTTAGTATCTGCAGCAAAGTATTTAGTAGCAAAGTAATATGGTAATAAAGGTAACAGTAGCAAAAGTAATATTTTTGGGATTTGTAGTGATTGTAACAGTAGCAACGGAAAAGTAAATAAGCGAAGAACAATATGTGAAAAGCTCGTAGGCAATGGATCAGTGATGGATAATTATGCCGGCTGTGATTCCTCATGTAATAGCTATAACATAGGGTAAGACAGAACTAGCTCCAGTTCATCAATGTAATGTAGGCATGTATTCCGTAAATAGTCATACGTGCTTATGGAAAAGAACTTGCATGACATCTTTTGTCCTACCCTCCCGTGGCAGCGGGGTCCTAGCAGAAACTAAGGGATATTAAGGCCTCCTTTTAATAGAGAACCGGAACAAAGCATTAGCACATAGTGAATACATGAACTCCTCAAACTACGGTCATCACCGAGAAGTATCCCGATTATTGTCACTTCGGGGTTGTCGGATCATAACACATAATAGGTGACTATAGACTTGCAAGATAGGATCAAGAACACACATATATTCATGGAAACATAATAGGTTTAGATATGAAATCATGGCACTCGGGCCCTAGTGACAAGCATTAAGCATAGCAAAGTCATAGCAACATCAATCTCAGAACATAGTGGATACTAGGGATCAAACCCTAACAAAACTAACTTGATTACATAGTAAATCTCATCCAACCCATCACCGTCCAGCAAGCCTACGATAGAATTACTCACGCACGGCGGTGAGCATCATGAAATTGGTGATGGAGGATGGTTGATGATGACGACGGCGACGAATCCCCCTCTCCGGAGCCCCAAACGGACTCCAGATTAGCCCTCCCGAGAGAGATTAGGGCTTGGCAGCGGCTCCGTGTCGTAAAACGCGATGAAACTTTCTCTCTGTTTTTTTCTCCCCGAACGTGAATATATGGAGTTGGAGCTGAGGTCGGTGGAGGTACAGGGGGCCCATGAGACAGGGGGTGCGCCCAGGGGGAGGGGGCGCGCCCCCCACCCTCGTGGACAGGGTGTGGGCCCCCTGGTCTTGATTCTTTCGCCAGTATCTTTTATATTTTCCAAAAGGTGCCTCCGTGGATTTTCAGGACATTCCGAGAACTTTTGTTTTCTACACATAAAACAACATCATGGCAGTTCTGCTGAAAACAGCATCAGTCCGGGTTAGTTTCATTCAAATCATGCAAGTTAGAGTCCAAAACAAGGGCAAAAGTATTTGGAAAAGTAGATACGTTGGAGACGTATCAGTCCCCAACACACCCAATACAATGGCAAATTGTATTGGAGCACTAGTTCGGCGAAGAGATGATGATACAAGTGCAATATGGAAGGTAGATATAGGTTTTTGTAATCTGAAAATATAAAAACAGCAAGGTAACTAATGATAAAAGTGAGCGTAAACGGTATTGTAATGGTAGGAAACAAGGCCCAAGGTTCATACTTTCACTAGTGCAAGTTCTCTCAACAATAATAACATAATTGGATCATATAATTATCCCTCAACATGCAACAAAGAGTCACTCCAAAGCCACTAATAGCGGAGAACAAACAAAGAGATTATGGTAGGATACGAAACCACCTCAAAGTCATCCTTTCTGTTCTATCTATTCAAGAGTCCATAGTAAAATAACAAGAAGCTATTCTTTCCGTTCAATCTATCATAGAGTTCATACTAGAATAACACCTTAAGACACAAATCAACCAAAACCCTAATGTCACCTATATACTCCATTGTCACCTCAAGTATCCGTGGGCATGATTATATGATATGCATCACACAATCTTAGATTCATCTATTCAACCAACACAAACTACTTCAAAGAGTGCCCCAAAGTTTCTACCGGAGAGTTAAGACAAAAACGTGTGCCAACCCCTATGCATAGGTTCATGGGTGGAACCCGCAAGTTGATCACCAAAACATACATCAAGTGTATCACGTGATATCCCATTGTCACCACAGATAAGCATGGCAAGACATATATCAAGTGTTCTCAAATCCTTAAAGACTCAATCCGATAAGATAACTTCAAAGGAAAAACTCAATTCATCACAAGAGGGGGAGAAACATCATAAGATCCAACTATAATAGCAAAGCTCGCGATACATGAAGATCGTGCCATAGAGAGAACATGAAAGAGAGAGATCAAACACATAGCTACTGGTACATACCCTCAGCCCCGAGGGTGAACTACTCCCTCCTCGTCATGGAGAGCACCGGGATGATGAAGATGGCCACCGGTGAGGGACCTCCCCTCCGGAAGGGTGCCGGAACGGGATCCTGAGAGGTTTTTGGTGGCTACAGAGGCTTGCAGCGGCGGAACTCCCGATCTATCTTGTTCTTCAATGGTTTTAGGGTATATGGGAATATATAGGCGAAAGAAGTCGGTCGGGGGAGCCTTGAGGGGCCCACAAGGGTGGAGGGCGCGCCCAGGGGGGTGGGCGCGCCCACCTATCTCGTGGCCTCCTCGAAGCTTCCTTTACTTCAACTCCAAGTCTCCTGGGTCACGTTCGTTCCAAAAATCACGCTGCCGAAGGTTTCATTCCGTTTGGACTCCGTTTGATATTCCTTTTCTTCCAAACACTGAAATAGGCAATAAAAATGCAATATGAGTTGGGCCTCTAGTTAATAGGTTAGTCCGAAAAGTAATATAAAAGTGTATAATAAAGCCCGTAAACATTAAAAACAGATAATAATATAGCATGAATGCTTCATAAATTATAGATACGTTGGAGACGTATCAGCATCCCCAAGCTTAATTCCTGCTCGTCCTCGAGTAGGTAAATGATAAAAGAAAGAATTTATGAAGTGTGAATGCTAGCAGGTGCACAAGTTTGATCAATAATAATTTCAATCACCTTTTCTAGCATGATTATATGTCATAAAAGTAGTTCATCTCATAAAACTTTTCAAGATCAAGTAACATAATTCACATGTTAAAGCATAGATCATAAACTTTCTTGAAAACTAGCAAACTTTATTCTCAGTCATCAAACAATTGCAATTCATCTTATTTTCGGGAAGGGTCTATGTCAGAGCTTTGATTTAGCAAACTCCGCATACTCAATTATCATATAGTCTTCTACAATTGCTAACACTCACGCAATACTTATGGTAATGGAGTTTTAATCGGACACTGAGAAAGATAGGGACATATAATTTCGCCTCCCAATGTATTCACGTTTGGGTGATGTCAACAATAACAGTTCATGCTAACTTACATCCAATTGGATATATATATATATATATATATATATATATATATATATATATATATATATATATATATATATATATATCAGGATCTTTCCAACACGAGGTGCTTGCCAAAGGATAAAATGAAAAAGGGAAAGGTGAAGATCACCTTGACTTTTGCATAAAGTAAAAGACATAAAGTAAAAGATAGGCCCTTCGCAGAGGGAAGCAGAGGTTGTCATGCGCTTTTATGGTTGGATGCACAAAATTTTAATGCAAAAGAACGTCACTTTATATTGCCACTTGTATATGGACCTTTATTATGCAGTCCGTCGCTTTTATTTCTTCCATAACAAGATCGTATAAAACCTTTTTTCACACTAATAGATCATACATATTTAGAGAGCAATTTTTATTGCTTGCACCGATGACAACTTACATCGATGACAACTTACATCTAATGTATTTTATTAAAACAGCAAGCAACACAAAATAAAATGATATTCCAAGGATAGCGCAACTCATGTGAAGAAGCAAAAACTTAGGTTCAAACGATACTAACCGATAATTGTTGAAGAAGAAAGGTGGGATGCCTACCGGGGCATCCCCAAGCTTAGATGCTTGAGACTTCTTGAAATATTATCTTGGGGTGCCTTGGGCATCCCCAAGCTTGAACTTTTGTGTCTCCTTAATTCCTCTCATATCATGGTTTCTCTTTTTATCAAAAGCTTCATCCACACCAAACTCAACAAGAACTCGTGAGATAGGTTAGTATAAACCAATGCAAAACCATATCATTTTCTACTGTAAAAAATCACTAAAATTATTATTCAACATTGCATACTAAATGCCTCTGCATATTTAATACTCCTATCCTCAAATAGAATCATTAAACAAGCAAACATATGCAAACAATGAAACCATAACAACAATGTGCCAAAACAGTATAGTCTGTAAAGAATGCAAGATTCATCATACTTCCCTAACTCCAAATATTATGAGAAAAATACCTTACTGTAGAGGATTTATCAGAGCTCAATATTCAAAAAGTTTCGACATTATACCATTCTCTGACTTTCCTAGGGAATTTTTGTAACAGCGGTAAACTTTCTGTTTTCAAATAGCAACATGTATACTAGCAAAATAAGCATGGTAAAGGCTATCCTTGACATTTTTATTGGAAATATAGATGCAAAACATTATTATAAATAACATCAAGCAAATACTAACAAAATAAAATGACGCTCCAAGCAAAACACATATCATGTGGCGAATAAAAAGATAGCTCCAAGTAAAGTTACCGATGAACGAAGACGAAAGAGGGGATGCCATCCGGGGCATCCCCAAGCTTAGGCTCTTGGTTGTCCTTGAATATTACCTTGGGGTGCCTTGGGCATCCCCAAGCTTACGCTCTTGCCACTCCTTATTCCATAATCCATCGAATCTTTACCCAAAACTTGAAAACTTCACAACACAAAACTCACCAGAAAACTCGTAAGCTCCGTTAGTATAAGAAAATAAAACCACCACTTAGGTACTGTAGTGAACTCATTCTAAATTCATATTGGTGTAATATCTACTTTACTCCAACTTATCTATGGTTCATACCCTCAGATACTACTCATAGATTCATCAAAATAAGCAAACAACACATGGAGAACAGAATCTGTCGAAAACAGAACAGTCCGTAGTAATCTGTATCAAACGTATACTTATAAAACATGATTACTACAGTAGCATAATCATGTGGACACACAAAAACAGTAAGGGTAAATATTGGGTTGTCTCCCAACAAGCGCTTTTCTCTAATGCATTTTTAGCTAGGCATGATGATGACAATGATGCTCACATAAAAGATAAGAATTGAAACATAACGGGAGCATCATGAAGGATATGACTAGCACATTTAATTCTAAACCACTTCCTATGCATAGGGATTTTGTTAGCAAACAACTTATGGGAACAATAATCAATTAGCATAGGAAGGAAAAACAAGCATAACTTTAAAACTTTAAGCACATAGAGAGGAAACTTGATATTATTGCAATTCTTACAAGCATATGTTCCTCCCTCATAATAATTTTCAGTAGCATCATGAATGAATTCAACAATATAACCAGCACCTAAAGCATTCTTTTCATGATCTACAAGCATAGAAAATTTACTACTCTCCACATAAGCAAGATTCTTCTCATTTGGAATAGTGGGAGTATCATAAGAGACTCGAATACTAAAAATTGTTTCCACATTAAAAGAGTAATATTTAGAAAAAGGGTAATCATAATCATGACAAGTTTTATAAATATAATCATCACTACTTTTTATAGCATAAGTTTCATCACAATAGTCATCATAAGTAGCAACTTCGTTCTCATCATAATCGATTGGAACCTCTTACAAGATAGTGGAATCATCACTAAATAAAGTTGACACCCTTCCAAATCCACTTCAATATTCATCACAATAAGATTCAACATCCTCCAAAATAGTGGGATCACTACTTCATAAAGTTGACACTCTTCCAAACCCACTTTCATCAATATAATCATCATAGGTAAGAGGCATGCTATCATCATAACAACTTTGCATATCAAAACTTGGGATGATAAAAATATCATCTTCATTAAACATAGCATCCCCAAGCTTGGAACAAACATTAATTGCAGCAAATATATTCTCAAATATGTCATCCTCATCAAACATAGCTTCCCCAAGCTTGGGCCTTTTCATATCATAAGCATAATCACTCTCAGCATTAATAGTATGGATAGCACCAATAGTATAGCAATTATCATCATCACAATGAGTAGTAGGAGCAACATCATTTGGGAGGGATACCTTTTTACCTTTGCTTCTCCATTTTTTCTTTTTCTTCTTCACGTTATGTGTGGGTTCAACCTTCTTCTTTGAGCTCCTTATTGATGAGATTGGTTGAATAGAAAGCTCCTCCTCGTTACCTGATTCATCATAAGAAATAATAGGAGGAGATTGGGAGGTCTCTTCCCTTTCATTAGTATTCTCATCATCTTCCACTTGCTTTCTTTTCTTTAGGTAATTGGCAATATAAGGATTTTCAATGCAATTCACCGCACAATACAAATAAATCTCCTCTAGATCAATATCAAGGAAGTGCTCAAGGTTAAATTTTGGAATATGCTTAGTTAAACGTTTCAGTTCTTCATAACCCAAAAGCAAAGTAAGTTCATTATAATCATCAAGTGAGATCAAATCATCACAATTTTTGGACACGATTCAATCATGAAACAATTTGCATCGGAGATGTAAATGACCACGTTCATTACAAAGTTCACAAGTACGGCAAAGGAAATTTAAATTTTCAGCACTCACATTTAGCCTTTCTTGCAACTATTTGGTTTCTAAATGCTTATGCCTCTTGCCATATCTATTTCCCTATTTGGTATGTACTTGCAAACCCGATGCTCTTCACAAAAATCGACATGCTTGAAGGAGACATTTTCATCATTAGTGCAATCATCATTAGTACTATGGATATTCAAAGAGTTCATACTAAAAACATTGCAATCATGCTCATCATTCAAATATTTAGTATCAAGCATTTTATAGACTTCTTCTTCTAGCACTTGAGCACAATTTTCGTTTTCATCATACTCACGAAAGATATTAAAAAGACGAAGTGTATGAGACAAACTAAATTCCATTTTTTTGGTAGTTTTATTTTATAAACTAAACTAGTTATAAAACAAGAAACAAAAAGATTCGATTGCAAGATCTGAAGATATACCTTCAAACACTCACCTTCCCGGCAATGGCGCCAGAAAAGAGCTTGATGTATACTACACAACCTTCTTCTTGTAGACGCTGTTGGGACTCCAAGTGCAGAGGTTTGTAGGACAGTAGCAAATTTCCCTCAAGTGGATGACCTAAGGTTTATCAATCCGTGGGAGGCGTAGGATGAAGATGGTCTCTCTCAAACAACCCTGCAACCAAATAACAAAGAGTCTCTTGTGTCCCCAACACATCCAATACAATGGCAAATTGTATAGGTGCACTAGTTCGGCGAAGAGATGGTGATACAAGTGCAATATGGAAGGTAGATGTAGGTTTTTGTAATCTGAAAATATAAAAACAGCAAGGTAACTAATGATAAAAGTGAGCGTAAACGGTATTGCAATGGTAGGAAACAAGGCCTAAGGTTCATACTTTCACTAGTGCATGTTCTCTCAAGAATAATAACATACTTGGATCATATAACTATGCCTCAACATGCAACAAAGAGTCACCCAAAGCCACTAATAGCGGAGAACAAACAAAGAGATTATGGTAGGGTACGAAACCACCTCAAAGTCATCCTTTCTGTTCTATCTATTCAAGAGTCTGTAGTAAAATAACATGAAGCTATTATTTCTGTTCAATCTATCATAGAGTTCATACTGGAATAACACCTTAAGATACCAATCAACCAAAACCCTAATGTCACCTAGATACTCCATTGTCACCTCAAGTATCCGTGGGCATGATTATACGATATGCATCACACAATCTCAGATTCATCTATTCAACCAACACAAAGTACTTCAAAGAGTGCCCCAAAGTTTCTATCGGAGAGTCAAGACGAAAACGTGTGCCAACCCCTATGCATAGGTTCATGGGCGGAACCCGCAAGTTGATCATCAAAACATACATCAAATGGATCACGTGATATCCCATTGTCACCACAGATAAGCACGACAAGACATACATCAAGTGTTCTCAAATACTTAAAGACTCAATCCGATAAGATAACTTCAAAGGGAAAACCCAATTCATCACAAGAGAGTAGAGGGGGAAAACATCATAAGATCCAACTATAATAGCAAAGCTCGCGATACATCAAGATTGTGCCATAGAGAGAACACGAGAGAGAGAGAGAGAGAGAGAGAGAGAGAGAGAGAGAGATCAAACACATAGCAACTGGTACATAACCTCAGCCTTGAGGGTGAACTACTCCCTCCTCGTCATGGAGAGCGCCGGGATGATGAAGACTGCCACCGGTGAGGGATCCCCCCTCTGGCAGGGTGCCGGAACGGGCCCCCGAGATGTTTTTGGTGGCTACCGAGGCCTGCGGCGGCGGAACTCCCGATCTATCTTGTTCTTCGATGGTTTTAGGGTATATGGGAATATATAGGCGAAAGAAGTCGATCGGGGGAGCCTCGAGGGGCCCACGAGGGTGGAGGGCGCGCCCAGGGGGGTGAGCACGCCCCCCTATCTCGTGGCCTCCTCGAAGCTTCCTTTACTTCAACTTCAAGTCTCCTGGGTCACGTTCGTTCCAAAAATCACGCTGCCGAAGGTTTCATTCCATTTGGACTCCGTTTGATATTCCTTTTCTTCGAAACACTGAAATAGGCAATAAAACAGCAATATGGGCTGGGCCTCTGGTTAATAGGTTAGTCCCAAAGGTAATATTAAAGTGTATAATAAAGCCCGTAAACAATCAAAACAGATAATAATATAGCATGAATGCTTCATAAATTATAGATACGTTGGAGACGTATCAGCATCCCCAAGCTTAATTCCTGCTCGTCCTCGAGTAGGTAAATGATAAAAGAAAGAATTTATGAAGTGTGAATGCTAGCAGGTGCACAAGTTTTATCAATAATATTTTCAATCACCTTTTCTAGCATGATTATATGTCATAACAGTAGTTCATCTCATAAAACTTCTCAAGATCAAGTAACAAGCAATTCACATGTTAAAGCATAGATCATAAACTTTCTTGAAAACTAGCAAACTTTATTCTCAGTCATCAAACAATTGCAATTCATCTTATTTTCAGGAAGGGTCTATGTCAGAGCTTTGATTTAGCAAACTCAACATACTCAACTATCATATAGTCTTCTACAATTGCTAACACTCACGCAATACTTATGGTTACGGAGTTTTAATTGGACACTGAGAAAGATAGGGGCTTATAATTTCTCCTCCCAACGTATTCACCTTTGGGTGATGTCAACAATAATAGTTCATGCTAACTTACATCCAATTGGATATATATATCAGGATCTTTCCAACACGAGGTGCTTGCCAAAGGATAAAATGAAAAAGGGAAAGGTGAAGATCACCTTGACTCTTGCATAAAGTAAAAGACATAAAGTAAAAGATAGGCCCTTCGCAGAGGGAAGCAGAGGTTGTCATGCGCTTTTATGGTTGGATGCACAAAGTCTTAATGCAAAAGAACGCCACTTTATATTGCCACTTGTATATGGACCTTTATTATGCAGTCTGTCGCTTTTATTGCTTCCATAACAAGATCGTATAAAGCTTATTTTCTTCACACTAATAGGTCATACATATTTAGAGAGCAATTTTTATTGCTTGCGCCGATGACAACTTACTTGAAGGATCTTACTCAATCCATAGGTAGGTATGGTGGACTCTCATGGCAAAACTGGGTTTAAGGATATTTGGAAGCACAAGTAGTATCTCTACTTTGTGCAAGGAATTTGGCTAGCATGAGGGGGAAAGGCAAGCTCAACATGTTTGAATGATCCATGACAATATACTTTAACTGAGATGTGAGAAAACATAACCCATTACGTTGTCTTCCTTGTCCAACATCAACTCTTTAGCATGTCATACTTAATGAGTGCTCACAATTATAAAAGATGTCTAGGATAGTATATTTATATGTGAAATCTCTCTTCCTTCAATATTCTTTCATGAATTGTTCAAATGACCAATACAATGCTTGCTAACCTTCAATAAATTTACAACCTGTACTTCTTAGATGTGAAGTCATTACTCCCCATGGGATAAGCAAATGAGACATATATAATTTCAGCTTTGTGAAAATGAACTCATTCAACCATTTACTCATAGGATATAAGTGAAGCACACGAGTAAATGAAAAACTACTCCAAAAAGATATAAGTGAAGATCAATAAGTAGCTAAATAATTATGTAACTATGTGAAGACTCTCTCTCATTTAAGAATTTCAGATCTAATGTATTTTATTAAAACAGCAAGCAACACAAAATAAAATGATATTCCAAGGATAGCGCAACTCATGTGAAGAAGCAAAAACTTAGGTTCAAACGATACTAACCGATAATTGTTGAAGAAGAAAGGTGGGATGCATACCGGGGCATCCCCAAGCTTAGATGCTTGAGACTTCTTGAAATATTATCTTGGTGTGCCTTGGGAATCCCCAATCTTGAACATTTGTGTCTCCTTAATTCCTCTCATATCATGGTTTCTCTTTTTATCAAAAGCTTCATCCACACCAAACTCAACAAGAACTCGTGAGATAGGTTAGTATGAACCAATGCAAAACCTTATCATTTTCTACTGTAAAAAATCACTAAAATTATTATTCAACATTGCATACTAAATGCCTCTGCATATTTAATACTCCTATCCTCAAATAGAATCATTAAACAAGCAAACATATGCAAACAATGAAACCATAACAGCAATGTGCCAAAACAGTATAGTCTGTAAAGAATGCAAGATTCATCATACTTCCCTAACTCCAAATATTATGAGAAAAATACCTTACTGTAGAGGATTTATCAGAGCTCAATATTCAAAAAGTTTCGACATTATACCATTCTCTGACTTTCCTAGGGAATTTTTGTAACAGCGGTAAACTTTCTGTTTTCAAATAGCAACATGTATACTAGCAAAATAAGCATGGTAAAGGCTATCCTTGACATTTTTATTGGAAATATAGATGCAAAACATTATTATAAATAACATCAATCAAATACTAACAAAATAAAATGACGCTCCAAGCAAAACACATATCATGTGGCGAATAAAAAGATAGCTCCAAGTAAAGTTACCGATGAACGAAGACGAAAGAGGGGATGCCATCCGGGGCATCCCCAAGCTTAGGCTCTTGGTTGTCCTTGAATATTACCTTGGGGTGCCTTGGGCATCCCCAAGCTTACGCTCTTGCCACTCCTTATTCCATAATCCATCAAATCTTTACCCAAAACTTGAAAACTTCACAACACAAAACTCACCAGAAAACTCGTAAGCTCCGTTAGTATAGGAAAATAAAACCACCACTTAGGTACTGTAGTGAACTCATTCTAAATTCATATTGGTGTAATATCTACTTTACTCCAACTTATCTATGGTTCATACCCTCAGATACTACTCATAGATTCATCAAAATAAGCAAACAACACATGGAGAACAGAATCTGTCGAAAACAGAACAGTCCGTAGTAATCTGTATCAAACGTATACTTATAAAACATGATTACTACAGTAGCATAATCATGTGGACACACAAAAACAGTAAGGGTAAATATTGGGTTGTCTCCCAACAAGCGCTTTTCTCTAATGCCTTTTTAGCTAGGCATGATGATGACAATGATGCTCACATAAAAGATAAGAATTGAAACATAACGGGAGCATCATGAAGGATATGACTAGCACATTTAATTCTAAACCACTTCCTATGCATAGGGATTTTGTTAGCAAACAACTTATGGGAACAATAATCAATTAGCATAGGAAGGAAAAACAAGCATAACTTTAAAACTTTAAGCACATAGAGAGGAAACTTGATATTATTGCAATTCTTACAAGCATATGTTCCTCCCTCATAATAATTTTCAGTAGCATCATGAATGAATTCAACAATATAACCAGCACCTAAAGCATTCTTTTCATGATCTACAAGCATAGAAAATTTACTACTCTCCACATAAGCAAGATTCTTCTCATTTGGAATAGTGGGAGTATCATAAGAGACTCGAATACTAAAAATTGTTTCCACATTAAAAGAGTAATATTTAGAAAAAGGGTAATCATAATCATGACAAGTTTTATAAATATAATCATCACTACTTTTTATAGCATAAGTTTCATCACAATAGTCATCATAAGTAGCAACTTCGTTCTCATCATAATCGATTGGAACCTCTTACAAGATAGTGGAATCATCACTAAATAAAGTTGACACCCTTCCAAATCCACTTCAATATTCATCACAATAAGATTCAACATCCTCCAAAATAGTGGGATCACTACTTCATAAAGTTGACACTCTTCCAAACCCACTTTCATCAATATAATCATCATAGGTAAGAGGCATGCTATCATCATAACAACTTTGCATATCAAAACTTGGGATGCTAAAAATATCATCTTCATTAAACATAGCATCCCCAAGCTTGGAACAAACATTAATTGCAGCAAATATATTCTCAAATATGTCATCCTCATCAAACATAGCTTCCCCAAGCTTGGGCCTTTTCATATCATAAGCATAATCACTCTCAGCATTAATAGTATGGATAGCACCAATAGTATAGCAATTATCATCATCACAATGAGTAGTAGGAGCAACATCATTTGGGAGGGATACCTTTTTACCTTTGCTTCTCCATTTTTTCTTTTTCTTCTTCACGTTATGTGTGGGTTCAACCTTCTTCTTTGAGCTCCTTATTGATGAGATTGGTTGAATAGAAAGCTCCTCCTCGTTACCTGATTCATCATAAGAAATAATAGGAGGAGATTGGGAGGTCTCTTCCCTTTCATTAGTATTCTCATCATCTTCCACTTGCTTTCTTTTCTTTAGGTAATTGGCAATATAAGGATTTTCAATGCAATTCACCGCACAATACAAATAAATCTCCTCTAGATCAATATCAAGGAAGTGCTCAAGGTTAAATTTTGGAATATGCTTAGTTAAACGTTTCAGTTCTTCATAACCCAAAAGCAAAGTAAGTTCATTATAATCATCAAGTGAGATCAAATCATCACAATTTTTGGACACGATTCAATCATGAAACAATTTGCATCGGAGATGTAAATGACCACGTTCATTACAAAGTTCACAAGTACGGCAAAGGAAATTTAAATTTTCAGCACTCACATTTAGCCTTTCTTGCAACTATTTGGTTTCTAAATGCTTATGCCTCTTGCCATATCTATTTCCCTATTTGGTATGTACTTGCAAACCCGATGCTCTTCACAAAAATCGACATGCTTGAAGGAGACATTTTCATCATTAGTGCAATCATCATTAGTACTATGGATATTCAAAGAGTTCATACTAAAAACATTGCAATCATGCTCATCATTCAAATATTTAGTATCAAGCATTTTATAGACTTCTTCTTCTAGCACTTGAGCACAATTTTCGTTTTCATCATACTCACGAAAGATATTAAAAAGACGAAGTGTATGAGACAAACTAAATTCCATTTTTTTGGTAGTTTTATTTTATAAACTAAACTAGTTATAAAACAAGAAACAAAAAGATTCGATTGCAAGATCTGAAGATATACCTTCAAACACTCACCTTCCCGGCAATGGCGCCAGAAAAGAGCTTGATGTCTACTACACAACCTTCTTCTTGTAGACGCTGTTGGGCCTCCAAGTGCAGAGGTTTGTAGGACAGTAGCAAATTTCCCTCAAGTGGATGACCTAAGGTTTATCAATCCGTGGGAGGCGTAGGATGAAGATGGTCTCTCTCAAACAACCCTGCAACCAAATAACAAAGAGTATCTTGTGTCCCCAACACATCCAATACAATGGCAAATTGTATAGGTGCACTAGTTCGGCAAAGAGATGGTGATACAAGTGCAATATGGAAGGTAGATGTAGGTTTTTGTAATCTGAAAATATAAAAACAGCAAGGTAACTAATGATAAAAGTGAGCGTAAACGGTATTGCAATGGTAGGAAACAAGGCCTAAGGTTCATACTTTCACTAGTGCATGTTCTCTCAAGAATAATAACATACTTGGATCATATAACTATCCCTCAACATGCAACAAAGAGTCACCCAAAGCCACTAATAGCGGAGAACAAACAAAGAGATTATGGTAGGGTACGAAACCACCTCAAAGTCATCCTTTCTGTTCTATCTATTCAAGAGTCTGTAGTAAAATAACATGAAGCTATTATTTCTGTTCAATCTATCATAGAGTTCATACTGGAATAACACCTTAAGACACAAATCAACCAAAACCCTAATGTCACCTAGATACTCCATTGTCACCTCAAGTATCCGTGGGCATGATTATATGATATGCATCACACAATCTCAGATTCATCTATTCAACCAACACAAAGTACTTCAAAGAGTGCCCCAAAGTTTCTATCGGAGAGTCAAGACGAAAACGTGTGCCAACCCCTATGCATAGGTTCATGGGCGGAACCCGCAAGTTGATCACCAAAACATACATCAAGTGGATCACGTGATATCCCATTGTCACCACAGATAAGCACGACAAGACATACATTAAGTGTTCTCAAATACTTAAAGACTCAATCCGATAAGATAACTTCAAAGGGAAAACCCAATTCATCACAAGAGAGTAGAGGGGGAGAAACATCATAAGATCCAACTATAATAGCTAAGCTCACGATACATCAAGATCGTGCCATAGAGAGAACACGAGAGAGAGAGAGAGAGAGATCAAACACATAGCAACTGGTACATACCCTCATCCTTGAGGGTGAACTACTCCCTCCTCGTCATATAGAGCGCCGGGATGATGAAGACTACCACCGGTGAGGGATCCCCCCTCTGGCAGGGTGCCGGAACGGGCCCCCGAGATGTTTTTGGTGGCTACCGAGGCTTGCGGCGGCGGAACTCCCGATCTATCTTGTTCTTCGATGGTTTTAGGGTATATGGGAATATATAGGCGAAAGAAGTCAGTCGGGGGAACCTCGAGGGGCCCACGAGGGTGGAGGGCGCGCCCAGGGGGGTGAGCACGCCCCCCTATCTCGTGGCCTCCTCGAAGATTCCTTTACTTCAACTTCAAGTCTCCTGGGTCACGTTCGTTCCAAAAATCACGCTGCCGAAGGTTTCATTCCATTTGGACTCCGTTTGATATTCCTTTTCTTCGAAACACTGAAATAGGCAATAAAACAGCAATATGGGCTGGGCCTCTGGTTAATAGGTTAGTCCCAAAGGTAATATTAAAGTGTATAATAAAGCCCGTAAACAATCAAAACAGATAATAATATAGCATGAATGCTTCATAAATTATAGATACGTTGGAGACGTATCAGCATCCCCAAGCTTAATTCCTGCTCGTCCTCGAGTAGGTAAATGATAAAAGAAAGAATTTATGAAGTGTGAATGCTAGCAGGTGCACAAGTTTTATCAATAATATTTTCAATCACCTTTTCTAGCATGATTATATGTCATAACAGTAGTTCATCTCATAAAACTTCTCAAGATCAAGTAACAAGCAATTCACATGTTAAAGCATAGATCATAAACTTCCTTGAAAACTAGCAAACTTTATTCTCAGTCATCAAACAATTGCAATTCATCTTATTTTCAGGAAGGGTCTATGTCAGAGCTTTGATTTAGCAAACTCCACATACTCAACTATCATATAGTCTTCTACAATTGCTAACACTCACGCAATACTTATGGTTACGGAGTTTTAATTGGACACTGAGAAAGATAGGGGCTTATAATTTCTCTTCCCAAGGTATTCACCTTTGGGTGATGTCAACAATAATAGTTCATGCTAACTTACATCCAATTGGATATATATATCAGGATCTTTCCAACACGAGGTGCTTGCCAAAGGATAAAATGAAAAAGGGAAAGGTGAAGATCACCTTGACTCTTGCATAAAGTAAAAGACATAAAGTAAAAGATAGGCCCTTCACAGAGGGAAGCAGAGGTTGTCATGCGCTTTTATGGTTGGATGCACAAAGTCTTAATGCAAAAGAACGTCACTTTATATTGCCACTTGTATATGGACCTTTATTATGCAGTCTGTCGCTTTTATTGCTTCCATAACAAGATCGTATAAAGCTTATTTTCTTCACACTAATAGGTCATACATATTTAGAGAGCAATTTTTATTGCTTGCACCGATGACAACTTACTTGAAGGATCTTACTCAATCCATAGGTAGGTATGGTGGACTCTCATGGCAAAACTGGGTTTAAGGATATTTGGAAGCACAAGTAGTATCTCTACTTGGTGCAAGGAATTTGGCTAGCATGAGGGGGAAAGGCAAGCTCAACATGTTTGAATGATCCATGACAATATACTTTAACTGAGATGTGAGAAAACATAACCCATTACGTTGTCTTCCTTGTCCAACATCAACTCTTTAGCATGTCATACTTAATGAGTGCTCACAATTATAAAAGATGTCTAGGATAGTATATTTATATGTGAAATCTCTCTTCCTTCAATATTCTTTCATGAATTGTTCAAATGACCAATACAATGCTTGCTAACCTTCAATAAATTTACAACCTGTACTTCTTAGATGTGAAGTCATTACTCCCCATGGGATAAGAAAATGAGACATATATAATTTCAGCTTTGTGAAAATGAACTCATTCAACCATTTACTCATAGGATATAAGTGAAGCACACGAGTAAATGAAAAACTACTCCAAAAAGATATAAGTGAAGATCAATAAGTAGCTAAATAATTATGTAACTATGTGAAGACTCTCTCTCATTTAAGAATTTCAGATCTAATGTATTTTATTAAAACAGCAAGCAACACAAAATAAAATGATATTCCAAGGATAGCGCAACTCATGTGAAGAAGCAAAAACTTAGGTTCAAACGATACTAACCGATAATTGTTGAAGAAGAAAGGTGGGATGCCTACCGGGGCATCCCCAAGCTTAGATGCTTGAGACTTCTTGAAATATTATCTTGGGGTGCCTTGGGCATCCCCAAGCTTGAACTTTTGTGTCTCCTTAATTCCTCTCATATCATGGTTTCTCTTTTTATCAAAAGCTTCATCCACACCAAACTCAACAAGAACTCGTGAGATAGGTTAGTATAAACCAATGCAAAACCATATCATTTTCTACTGTAAAAAATCACTAAAATTATTATTCAACATTGCATACTAAATGCCTCTGCATATTTAATACTCCTATCCTCAAATAGAATCATTAAACAAGCAAACATATGCAAACAATGAAACCATAACAGCAATGTGCCAAAACAGTATAGTCTGTAAAGAATGCAAGATTCATCATACTTCCCTAACTCCAAATATTATGAGAAAAATACCTTACTGTAGAGGATTTATCAGAGCTCAATATTCAAAAAGTTTCGACATTATACCATTCTCTGACTTTCCTAGGGAATTTTTGTAACAGCGGTAAACTTTCTGTTTTCAAATAGCAACATGTATACTAGCAAAATAAGCATGGTAAAGGCTATCCTTGACATTTTTATTGGAAATATAGATGCAAAACATTATTATAAATAACATCAAGCAAATACTAACAAAATAAAATGACGCTCCAAGCAAAACACATATCATGTGGCGAATAAAAAGATAGCTCCAAGTAAAGTTACCGATGAACGAAGACGAAAGAGGGGATGCCATCCGGGGCATCCCCAAGCTTAGGCTCTTGGTTGTCCTTTAATATTACCTTGGGGTGCCTTGGGCATCCCCAAGCTTACGCTCTTGCCACTCCTTATTCCATAATCCATCGAATCTTTACCCAAAACTTGAAAACTTCACAACACAAAACTCACCAGAAAACTCGTAAGCTCCGTTAGTATAAGAAAATAAAACCACCACTTAGGTACCGTAGTGAACTCATTCTAAATTCATATTGGTGTAATATCTACTTTACTCCAACTTATCTATGGTTCATACCCTCAGATACTACTCATAGATTCATCAAAATAAGCAAACAACACATGGAGAACAGAATCTGTCGAAAACAGAACAGTCCGTAGTAATCTGTATCAAACGTATACTTATAAAACATGATTACTACAGTAGCATAATCATCTGGACACACAAAAACAGTAAGGGTAAATATTGGGTTGTCTCCCAACAAGCGCTTTTCTCTAATGCCTTTTTAGCTAGGCATGATGATGACAATGATGCTCACATAAAAGATAAGAATTGAAACATAACGGGAGCATCATGAAGGATATGACTAGCACATTTAATTCTAAACCACTTCCTATGCATAGGGATTTTGTTAGCAAACAACTTATGGGAACAATAATCAATTAGCATAGGAAGGAAAAACAAGCATAACTTTAAAACTTTAAGCACATAGAGAGGAAACTTGATATTATTGCAATTCTTACAAGCATATGTTCCTCCCTCATAATAATTTTCAGTAGCATCATGAATGAATTCAACAATATAACCAGCACCTAAAGCATTCTTTTCATGATCTACAAGCATAGAAAATTTACTACTCTCCACATAAGCAAGATTCTTCTCATTTGGAATAGTGGGAGTATCATAAGAGACTCGAATACTAAAAATTGTTTCCACATTAAAATAGTAATATTTAGAAAAAGGGTAATCATAATCATGACAAGTTTTATAAATATAATCATCACTACTTTTTATAGCATAAGTTTCATCACAATAGTCATCATAAGTAGCAACTTCGTTCTCATCATAATCGATTGGAACCTCTTACAAGATAGTGGAATCATCACTAAATAAAGTTGACACCCTTCCAAATCCACTTCAATATTCATCACAATAAGATTCAACATCCTCCAAAATAGTGGGATCACTACTTCATAAAGTTGACACTCTTCCGAACCCACTTTCATCAATATAATCATCATAGGTAAGAGGCATGCTATCATCATAACAACTTTGCATATCAAAACTTGGGATGCTAAAAATATCATCTTCATTAAACATAGCATCCCCAAGCTTGGAACAAACATTAATTGCAGCAAATATATTCTCAAATATGTCATCCTCATCAAACATAGCTTCCCCAAGCTTGGGCCTTTTCATATCATAAGCATAATCACTCTCAGCATTAATAGTATGGATAGCACCAATAGTATAGCAATTATCATCATCACAATGAGTAGTAGGAGCAACATCATTTGGGAGGGATACCTTTTTACCTTTTTTGCTCCTTCTTTTCTTTTTCTTCTTCACATTATGTGTGGGTTCAACGTTCTTCTCCGAGCTCCTTATTGATGAGATTGGTTAAAGCTCCTCCTCGTTACCTGATTCATCATAAGAAATAATAGGAGGAGATTGGGAGGTCTCTTCCCTTTCATTAGTATTCTCATCATCTTCCACTTGCTTTCTTTTCTTTAGATAATTGGCAATATAAGGATTTTCAATGCAATTCACCGCACAATACAAATAAATCTCCTCTAGATCAATATCAAGGAAGTGCTCAAGGTTAAATTTTGGAATATGCTTAGTTAAACGTTTCAGTTCTTCATAACCCAAAAGCAAAGTAAGTTCATTATAATCATCAAGTGAGATCAAATCATCACAATTTTTGGACACGATTCAATCATGAAACAATTTGCATCGGAGATGTAAATGACCACGTTCATTACAAAGTTCACAAGTACGGCAAAGGAAATTTAAATTTTCAGCACTCACATTTAGCCTTTCCTGCAACTATTTGGTTTCTAAATGCTTATGCCTCTTGCCATATCTATTTCCCTATTTGGTATGTACTTGCAAACCCGATGCTCTTCACAAAAATCGACATGCTTGAAGGAGACATTTTCATCATTAGTGCAATCATCATTAGTACTATGGATATTCAAAGAGTTCATACTAAAAACATTGCAATCATGCTCATCATTCAAATATTTAGTATCAAGCATTTTATAGACTTCTTCTTCTAGCACTTGAGCACAATTTTCGTTTTCATCATACTCACGAAAGATATTAAAAAGACGAAGCATATGAGACAAACTAAATTCCATTTTTTTGGTAGTTTTATTTTATAAACTAAACTAGTTATAAAACAAGAAACAAAAAGATTCGATTGCAAGATCTGAAGATATACCTTCAAACACTCACCTCCTCGGCAATGGCGCCAGAAAAGAGCTTGATGTCTACTACACAACCTTCTTCTTGTAGACGCTGTTGGGCCTCCAAGTGTAGAGGTTTGTAGGACAGAAGCAAATTTCCCTCAAGTGGATGACCTAAGGTTTATCAATCCGTGGGAGGCATAGGATGAAGATGGTCTCTCTCAAACAACCCTGCAACCAAATAACAAAGAGTATCTTGTGTCCCCAACACATCCAATACAATGGCAAATTGTATAGGTGCACTAGTTCGGCAAAGAGATGGTGATACAAGTGCAATATGGAAGGTAGATGTAGGTTTTTGTAATCTGAAAATATAAAAACAGCAAGGTAACTAATGATAAAAGTGAGCGTAAACGGTATTGCAATGGTAGGAAACAAGGCCTAAGGTTCATACTTTCACTAGTGCATGTTCTCTCAAGAATAATAACATACTTGGATCATATAACTCTCCCTCAACATGCAACAAAGAGTCACCCAAAGCCACTAATAGCGGAGAACAAACAAAGAGATTATGGTAGGGTACGAAACCACCTCAAAGTCATCCTTTCTGTTCTATCTATTCAAGAGTCTGTAGTAAAATAACATGAAGCTATTATTTCTGTTCAATCTATCATAGAGTTCATACTGGAATAACACCTTAAGACACAAATCAACCAAAACCCTAATGTCACCTAGATACTCCATTGTCACCTCAAGTATCCGTGGGCATGATTATATGATATGCATCACACAATCTCAGATTCATCTATTCAACCAACACAAAGTACTTCAAAGAGTGCCCCAAAGTTTCTATCGGAGAGTCAAGACGAAAACGTGTGCCAACCCCTATGCATAGGTTCATGGGCGGAACCCGCAAGTTGATCACCAAAACATACATCAAGTGGATCACGTGATATCCCATTGTCACCACAGATAAGCACGACAAGACATACATTAAGTGTTCTCAAATACTTAAAGACTCAATCCGATAAGATAACTTCAAAGGGAAAACCCAATTCATCACAAGAGAGTAGAGGGGGAGAAACATCATAAGATCCAACTATAATAGCTAAGCTCGCGATACATCAAGATCGTGCCATAGAGAGAACACGAGAGAGAGAGAGAGAGATCAAACACATAGCAACTGGTACATACCCTCATCCTTGAGGGTGAACTACTCCCTCCTCGTCATATAGAGCGCCGGGATGATGAAGACTACCACCGGTGAGGGATCCCCCCTCTGGCAGGGTGCCGGAACGGGCCCCCGAGATGTTTTTGGTGGCTACCGAGGCTTGCGGCGGCGGAACTCCCGATCTATCTTGTTCTTCGATGGTTTTAGGGTATATGGGAATATATAGGCGAAAGAAGTCAGTCGGGGGAACCTCGAGGGGCCCACGAGGGTGGAGGGCGCGCCCAGGGGGGTGAGCACGCCCCCCTATCTCGTGGCCTCCTCGAAGATTCCTTTACTTCAACTTCAAGTCTCCTGGGTCACGTTCGTTCCAAAAATCACGCTGCCGAAGGTTTCATTCCATTTGGACTCCGTTTGATATTCCTTTTCTTCGAAACACTGAAATAGGCAATAAAACAGCAATATGGGCTGGGCCTCTGGTTAATAGGTTAGTCCCAAAGGTAATATTAAAGTGTATAATAAAGCCCGTAAACAATCAAAACAGATAATAATATAGCATGAATGCTTCATAAATTATAGATACGTTGGAGACGTATCAGCATCCCCAAGCTTAATTCCTGCTCGTCCTCGAGTAGGTAAATGATAAAAGAAAGAATTTATGAAGTGTGAATGCTAGCAGGTGCACAAGTTTTATCAATAATATTTTCAATCACCTTTTCTAGCATGATTATATGTCATAACAGTAGTTCATCTCATAAAACTTCTCAAGATCAAGTAACAAGCAATTCACATGTTAAAGCATAGATCATAAACTTCCTTGAAAACTAGCAAACTTTATTCTCAGTCATCAAACAATTGCAATTCATCTTATTTTCAGGAAGGGTCTATGTCAGAGCTTTGATTTAGCAAACTCCACATACTCAACTATCATATAGTCTTCTACAATTGCTAACACTCACGCAATACTTATGGTTACAGAGTTTTAATTGGACACTGAGAAAGATAGGGGCTTATAATTTCTCTTCCCAAGGTATTCACCTTTGGGTGATGTCAACAATAATAGTTCATGCTAACTTACATCCAATTGGATATATATATCAGGATCTTTCCAACACGAGGTGCTTGCCAAAGGATAAAATGAAAAAGGGAAAGGTGAAGATCACCTTGACTCTTGCATAAAGTAAAAGACATAAAGTAAAAGATAGGCCCTTCACAGAGGGAAGCAGAGGTTGTCATGCGCTTTTATGGTTGGATGCACAAAGTCTTAATGCAAAAGAACGTCACTTTATATTGCCACTTGTATATGGACCTTTATTATGCAGTCTGTCGCTTTTATTGCTTCCATAACAAGATCGTATAAAGCTTATTTTCTTCACACTAATAGGTCATACATATTTAGAGAGCAATTTTTATTGCTTGCACCGATGACAACTTACTTGAAGGATCTTACTCAATCCATAGGTAGGTATGGTGGACTCTCATGGCAAAACTGGGTTTAAGGATATTTGGAAGCACAAGTAGTATCTCTACTTGGTGCAAGGAATTTGGCTAGCATGAGGGGGAAAGGCAAGCTCAACATGTTTGAATGATCCATGACAATATACTTTAACTGAGATGTGAGAAAACATAACCCATTACGTTGTCTTCCTTGTCCAACATCAACTCTTTAGCATGTCATACTTAATGAGTGCTCACAATTATAAAAGATGTCTAGGATAGTATATTTATATGTGAAATCTCTCTTCCTTCAATATTCTTTCATGAATTGTTCAAATGACCAATACAATGCTTGCTAACCTTCAATAAATTTACAACCTGTACTTCTTAGATGTGAAGTCATTACTCCCCATGGGATAAGAAAATGAGACATATATAATTTCAGCTTTGTGAAAATGAACTCATTCAACCATTTACTCATAGGATATAAGTGAAGCACACGAGTAAATGAAAAACTACTCCAAAAAGATATAAGTGAAGATCAATAAGTAGCTAAATAATTATGTAACTATGTGAAGACTCTCTCTCATTTAAGAATTTCAGATCTAATGTATTTTATTAAAACAGCAAGCAACACAAAATAAAATGATATTCCAAGGATAGCGCAACTCATGTGAAGAAGCAAAAACTTAGGTTCAAACGATACTAACCGATAATTGTTGAAGAAGAAAGGTGGGATGCCTACCGGGGCATCCCCAAGCTTAGATGCTTGAGACTTCTTGAAATATTATCTTGGGGTGCCTTGGGCATCCCCAAGCTTGAACTTTTGTGTCTCCTTAATTCCTCTCATATCATGGTTTCTCTTTTTATCAAAAGCTTCATCCACACCAAACTCAACAAGAACTCGTGAGATAGGTTAGTATAAACCAATGCAAAACCATATCATTTTCTACTGTAAAAAATCACTAAAATTATTATTCAACATTGCATACTAAATGCCTCTGCATATTTAATATTCCTATCCTCAAATAGAATCATTAAACAAGCAAACATATGCAAACAATGAAACCATAACAGCAATGTGCCAAAACAGTATAGTCTGTAAAGAATGCAAGATTCATCATACTTCCCTAACTCCAAATATTATGAGAAAAATACCTTACTGTAGAGGATTTATCAGAGCTCAATATTCAAAAAGTTTCGACATTATACCATTCTCTGACTTTCCTAGGGAATTTTTGTAACAGCGGTAAACTTTCTGTTTTCAAATAGCAACATGTATACTAGCAAAATAAGCATGGTAAAGGCTATCCTTGACATTTTTATTGGAAATATAGATGCAAAACATTATTATAAATAACATCAAGCAAATACTAACAAAATAAAATGACGCTCCAAGCAAAACACATATCATGTGGCGAATAAAAAGATAGCTCCAAGTAAAGTTACCGATGAACGAAGACGAAAGAGGGGATGCCATCCGGGGCATCCCCAAGCTTAGGCTCTTGGTTGTCCTTTAATATTACCTTGGGGTGCCTTGGGCATCCCCAAGCTTACGCTCTTGCCACTCCTTATTCCATAATCCATCGAATCTTTACCCAAAACTTGAAAACTTCACAACACAAAACTCACCAGAAAACTCGTAAGCTCCGTTAGTATAAGAAAATAAAACCACCACTTAGGTACCGTAGTGAACTCATTCTAAATTCATATTGGTGTAATATCTACTTTACTCCAACTTATCTATGGTTCATACCCTCAGATACTACTCATAGATTCATCAAAATAAGCAAACAACACATGGAGAACAGAATCTGTCGAAAACAGAACAGTCCGTAGTAATCTGTATCAAACGTATACTTATAAAACATGATTACTACAGTAGCATAATCATGTGGACACACAAAAACAGTAAGGGTAAATATTGGGTTGTCTCCCAACAAGCGCTTTTCTCTAATGCCTTTTTAGCTAGGCATGATGATGACAATGATGCTCACATAAAAGATAAGAATTGAAACATAACGGGAGCATCATGAAGGATATGACTAGCACATTTAATTCTAAACCACTTCCTATGCATAGGGATTTTGTTAGCAAACAACTTATGGGAACAATAATCAATTAGCATAGGAAGGAAAAACAAGCATAACTTTAAAACTTTAAGCACATAGAGAGGAAACTTGATATTATTGCAATTCTTACAAGCATATGTTCCTCCCTCATAATAATTTTCAGTAGCATCATGAATGAATTCAACAATATAACCAGCACCTAAAGCATTCTTTTCATGATCTACAAGCATAGAAAATTTACTACTCTCCACATAAGCAAGATTCTTCTCATTTGGAATAGTGGGAGTATCATAAGAGACTCGAATACTAAAAATTGTTTCCACATTAAAATAGTAATATTTAGAAAAAGGGTAATCATAATCATGACAAGTTTTATAAATATAATCATCACTACTTTTTATAGCATAAGTTTCATCACAATAGTCATCATAAGTAGCAACTTCGTTCTCATCATAATCGATTGGAACCTCTTACAAGATAGTGGAATCATCACTAAATAAAGTTGACACCCTTCCAAATCCACTTCAATATTCATCACAATAAGATTCAACATCCTCCAAAATAGTGGGATCACTACTTCATAAAGTTGACACTCTTCCGAACCCACTTTCATCAATATAATCATCATAGGTAAGAGGCATGCTATCATCATAACAACTTTGCATATCAAAACTTGGGATGCTAAAAATATCATCTTCATTAAACATAGCATCCCCAAGCTTGGAACAAACATTAATTGCAGCAAATATATTCTCAAATATGTCATCCTCATCAAACATAGCTTCCCCAAGCTTGGGCCTTTTCATATCATAAGCATAATCACTCTCAGCATTAATAGTATGGATAGCACCAATAGTATAGCAATTATCATCATCACAATGAGTAGTAGGAGCAACATCATTTGGGAGGGATACCTTTTTACCTTTTTTGCTCCTTCTTTTCTTTTTCTTCTTCACATTATGTGTGGGTTCAACGTTCTTCTCCGAGCTCCTTATTGATGAGATTGGTTAAAGCTCCTCCTCGTTACCTGATTCATCATAAGAAATAATAGGAGGAGATTGGGAGGTCTCTTCCCTTTCATTAGTATTCTCATCATCTTCCACTTGCTTTCTTTTCTTTAGATAATTGGCAATATAAGGATTTTCAATGCAATTCACCGCACAATACAAATAAATCTCCTCTAGATCAATATCAAGGAAGTGCTCAAGGTTATATTCAGGAATATGCTTAGTTAAACGTTTCAGTTCTTCATAACCCAAAAGCAAAGTAAGTTCATTATAATGATCAAGTGAGATCAAATCATCACAATTTTAGGACACAATTCAATCATGAAACAATTTGCATCAGAGATGTAAATGACCACGTTCATTGCAAAGTTCACAAGTACGGCAAAGGAAATTTAAATTTTCAGCACTCACATTTAGCCTTTCTTGCAACCATTTAGTTTCTAAATGCTTATGCCTCTTACAATATCTATTTCCCTATTTGGTATGTACTTGCAACCCGATGCTCTCCACAAAAATCGACATGCTTGAAGGAGACATTTTCATCATAACTAGTGCAATCATCATTAGTACTATGGATATTCAAAGAGTTCATACTAAAAACATTGCAATCATGCTCATCATTCAAATATTTAGTATCAAGCATTTTATAGACTTCTTTTTCTAGCACTTGAGCACAATTTTTGTTTTCATCATACTCACGAAAGATATTAAAAAGACGAAGCATATGAGACAAACTCAATTCCATTTTTTGGTAGTTTTATTTTATAAACTAAACTAGTTATAAAACAAGAAACAAAAAGATTCGATTGCAAGATCTGAAGATATACCTTCAAACACTCACCTCCCCGGCAACGGTGCCAGAAAAGAGCTTGATGTCTACTACACAACCTTCTTCTTGTAGACGTTGTTGGGCCTCCAAGTGCAGAGGTTTGTAGGACAGTAGCAAATTTCCCTCAAGTGGATGACCTAAGGTTTATCAATCCGTGGGAGGCGTAGGATGAAGATGGTCTCTCTCAAACAACCCTGCAACCAAATAACAAAGAGTCTCTTGTGTCCCCAACACATCCAATACAATGGCGAATTGTATAGGTGCACTAGTTCGGCGAAGAGATGGTGATACAAGTGCAATATGGAAGGTAGATGTAGGTTTTTGTAATCTGAAAATATAAAAACAGCAAGGTAACTAATGATAAAAGTGAGCGTAAACGGTATTGCAATGGTAGGAAACAAGGCCTAAGGTTCATACTTTCACTAGTGCATGTTCTCTCAAAAATAATAACATACTTGGATCATATAACTATCCCTCAACATGCAACAAAAGTCACTCCAAAGCCACTAATAGCGGAGAACAAACAAAGAGATTATGGTAGGGTACGAAACCACCTCAAAGTCATCCTTTCTGTTCTATCTATTCAAGAGTCTGTAGTAAAATAACATGAAGCTATTATTTCTGTTCAATCTATCATAGAGTTCATACTAGAATAACACCTTAAGACACAAATCAACCAAAACCCTAATGTCACCTAGATACTCCATTGTCACCTCAAGTATCCGTGGGCATGATTATACGATATGCATCACACAATCTCAGATTCATCTATTCAACCAATACAAAGTACTTCAAAGAGTGCCCCAAAGTTTCTACCGGAGAGTCAAGACGAAAACGTGTGCCAACCCCTATGCATAGGTTCATGGGCGGAACCCGCAAGTTGATCACCAAAACATACATCAAGTGGATCACGTGATATCCCATTGTCACCACAGATAAGCACGGCAAGACATACATCAAGTGTTCTCAAATACTTAAAGACTCAATCCGATAAGATAACTTCAAAGGGAAAACTCAATTCATCACAAGAGAGTAGAGGGGGAGAAACATCATAAGATCCAACTATAATAGCAAAGCTCGGGATACATCAAGATCGTGCCATAGAGAGAACACGAGAGAGAGAGAGAGAGAGAGAGAGAGAGAGAGAGAGAGAGAGAGAGATCAAACACATAGCTACTGGTACATACCCTCAGCCTCGAGGGTGAACTACTCCCTCCTCATCATGGAGAGCGCCGGTATGATGAAGAGTGCCACCGGTGAGGGATCCCCCCTCTGGCAGGATGCCGGAACGGGCTCCCGAGATGTTTTTGGTGGCTACCGAGGCTTGCGGCGGCGGAAGTCCCGATCTATCTTGTTCTTCGATGGTTTTAGGGTATATGGGAATATATAGGCGAAAGAAGTCGATCGGGGGAGCCTCGAGGGGCCCACGAGGGTGGAGGGCGCGCCCTGGGGGGTGAGCGCGCCCCCTATCTCGTGGCCTCCTCGAAGCTTCCTTTACTTCAACTCCAAGTCTCCTGGGTCACGTTCGTTCCAAAAATCACGCTGCCGAAGGTTTCATTCCGTTTGGACTCCGTTTGATATTCCTTTTCTTTGAAACACTGAAATAGGCAATAAAACAGCAATATGGGCTGGGCCTCTGGTTAATAGGTTAGTCCCAAAGGTAATATTAAAGTGTATAATAAAGCCCGTAAACAATCAAAATAGATAATAATATAGCATGAATGCTTCATAAATTATAGATACGTTGGAGACGTATCAGCATCCCCAAGCTTAATTCCTGCTCGTCCTCGAGTAGGTAAATGATAAAAGAAAGAATTTATGAAGTGTGAATGCTAGCAGGTGCACAAGTGTTATCAATAATAATTTCAATCACCTTTTCTAGCATGATTATATGTCATAACAGTAGTTCATCTCATAAAACTTCTCAAGATCAAGTAACAAGCAATTCACATGTTAAAGCATAGATCATAAACTTTCTTGAAAACTAGCAAACTTTATTCTCAGTCATCAAACAATTGCAATTCATCTTATTTTCAGGAAGGGTCTATGTGAGAGCTTTGATTTAGCAAACTCCACATACTCAACTATCATATAGTCTTCTACAATTGCTAACACTCACGCAATACTTATGGTTACGGAGTTTTAATCGGACACTGAGAAAGATAGGGGCTTATAATTTCGCGTCCCAACATATTCACCTTTGGGTGATGTCAACAATAATAGTTCATGCTAACTTACATCCAATTGGATATATATATCAGGATCTTTCCAACACGAGGTGCTTGCCAAAGGATAAAATGAAAAAGGGAAAGGTGAAGATCACCTTGACTCTTGCATAAAGTAAAAGACATAAAGTAAAAGATAGGCCCTTCGCAGAGGGAAGCAGAGGTTGTCATGCGCTTTTATGGTTGGATGCACAAAATCTTAATGCAAAAGAATGTCACTTTATATTGCCACTTGTATATGGACCTTTATTATGCAGTCCGTCACTTTTATTGCTTCCATAACAAGATCGTATAAAGCTTATTTCTTCACACTAATAGGTCATACATATTTAGAGAGCAATTTTTATTGCTTGCACCGATGACAACTTACTTGAAGGATCTTACTCAATCCATAGGTAGGTATGGTGGACTCTCATGGCAAAACTGGGTTTAAGGATATTTGGAAGCACAAGTAGTATCTCTACTTGGTGCAAGGAATTTGGCTAGCATGAGGGGGAAAGGCAAGCTCAACATGTTTGAATGATCCATGACAATATACTTTAACTGAGATGTGAGAAAACATAACCCATTACGTTGTCTTCCTTGTCCAACATCAACTCTTTAGCATGTCATACTTAATGAGTGCTCACAATTATAAAAGATGTCTAGGATAGTATATTTATATGTGAAATCTCTCTTCCTTCAATATTCTTTCATGAATTGTTCAAATGACCAATACAATGCTTGCTAACCTTCAATAAATTTACAACCTGTACTTCTTAGATGTGAAGTCATTACTCCCCATGGGATAAGCAAATGATACATATATAATTTCATATTTATGACAATTAACTCATTCTATCATTTACTCATAGGATATAAGTGAAGCACACGAGTAAATGAAAAACTACTCCAAAAAGATATAAGTGAAGATCAATAAGTAGCTAAATAATTATGTAACTATGTGAAGACTCTCTCTCTCATTTAAGAATTTCAGATCTAATGTATTTTATTAAAACAGCAAGCAAAACAAAATAAAATGATATTGCAAGGATAGCACAACTCATGTGAAGAAGCAAAAACTTAGGTTCAACCGATACTAACCGATAATTGTTGAAGAAGAAAGGTGGGATGCCTACCGGGGCATCCCCAAGCTTAGATGCTTGAGACTTCTTGAAATATTATCTTGGGGTGCCTTGGGAATCCCAAAGCTTGAACTTTCGTGTCTCCTTAATTCCTCTCATATCATGGTTTCTCTTTTTATCAAAAGCTTCATCCACACCAAACTCAACAAGAACTCGTGAGATAGGTTAGTATAAACCAATGCAAAACCTTATCATTTTCTACTGTAAAAAATCACTAAAATTATTATTCGACATTGCATACTAAATGTCTCTGCATATTTAATACTCCTATCCTCAAATAGAATCATTAAACAAGCAAACATATGCAAACAATGCAACCATAACAGCAATCTGCCAAAACAGTATAGTCTGTAAAGAATGCAAGATTCATCATACTTCCCTAACTCCAAAAATTATGACAAAAATTACCTTACTGTAGAGGATTTATCACAGCTCAATATGCAAAAAGTTTCAACATTATACCATTCTCTGACTTTTCTAGGGAATTTTTGCAACAGCGGTAAACTTTCTGTTTTCAAACAGCAACATGTATACTGGCAAAATAAGCATGGTAAAGGCTATCCTTGACATTTTTATTGAAAATATAGATGCAAAACATTATTATAAATAACAGCAAGCAAATACTAACAAAATAAAATGATGCTCGAAGCAAAACACATATCATGTGGCGAATAAAAATATAGCTCCAAGTAAAGTTACCGATGAACAAAGACGAAAGAGGGGATGCCATCCGGGGCATCCCCAAGCTTAGGCTCTTGGTTGTCCTTGAATATTACCTTGGGGTGCCTTGGGCATACACATGCTTACACTCTTGCCACTCCTTATTCCATAATCCATCGAATCTTTACCCAAAACTTGAAAACTTCACAACACAAAACTCAACAGAAAACTCGTAAGCTCCGTTAGTATAAGAAAATAAAACCACCACTTAGGTACTTTAGTGAACTATAAATTCATATTGGTGTAATATCTACTGTACTCCAACTTATCTATGGTTCATACCCTCAGTTACTACTCATAGATTCATCAAAATAAGCAAACAACACAGAACAGAATCTGTCAAAAACAGAACAGTCTGTAGTAATATGTATCAAACGTATATGTCTGAAACTCCAAAAATCCTAAAAACTTAGGAAGGCCTAAGAAATTTGTCCATAGGATTTTCTTGAAGTCCATGTGTTGGTTTCAAGGAGTTTATGAGTTGACCAATGTGCTATTAAGGAATTATCCAAAGATTGGTCGTGTGAGTGTTGAGCTTATTGCAAGCATGTCTTGAAGAAGAAGGTTGTGTGATCATTCATGTTTACCTTCAATACATCATCCAAATGAAGAGAGTTTCAAAGATTCAAGGTTGATCAATACTAAGTCAATAGTGAATCAAGTTGATTAACTCACAAAGAGTAGAATATGTACCGAGAGGGATCAAGTGATCCCATGGTATGGTAAGCATTGTCCATTGCACTTTGTGTACTAACCCATGGTCTATGTGAGAGTTCTATGTGGGGTTAGGTACGTATCCATGGGCTTGCATCAAGAGGAAGATATCATACAACCCATGGAAAGGATGACATCAAGTGGTGATCGTCATCAAGATTGCCGTGTGCAAGTTCAAGTGGAGCATCACGAAGAGATCAAGTGCTTGAATCTTTCCATCCATTGTGGTGTCAATGGACTTGTGAAGATGAGCCGAAGAGTGGCTCGCCCATAGTGGACTATGGGGGAGCAATCATCTAGTCTTCATCGAGCCAACACAATCAAGAAAGGTGGTCCAACTTGAGGGAGTGAAGATCGTCATCATCTAGCTCAAGTGGACCATGTGCAAGGCAAAGGTTTGCCCTTGATAGGTTTTCTATTTTACCGGTCTCATGGTAGTTGTGGGAGACCGGGTTATAGGATCGATTGCCGTACTATCAAGGGGGGCTCTCGATGAGTTGCTTGATCGTATCATTCGTAGAGAGCTCAAACCATTGCCTCCTTGCATCATGTTTCTTGGTTCTTGTTTGATTCTCTTTGTTATTCTTAGAGCTTATGGTCATCTTGATGACAAGCTTGAGTTCATCGAAAACGGAGTTCGCATGCGTCTTCTATGATGTTTTCGGTGTTGGAGGTTTTACCGGTCTTATTCGAGGAAGGGTTCTCACCATTTTCTTATGGGCCTTTTCTAAGTTGCTTATTATTGATATTTTTTAAATATTGTGTTAGCCCTTGTCGCTAGCTTTCCAACAAACTTGGTTTCATCGAATTCGGAGTCCGTTTGCAAAAGTTGTGGCTGTTTTGGTGAAGGCTGCAGCGGTACTACCACGACTAGAGCGGATGTAATTTTTTACTAACGCTCTAGAGCGGTACTACCGCGGCTCTTGAGTGGTAGTACCGCCCCGGACCAAAAACTTGTGTCTTCTCTCTCGTTTGGGCTGTTTTGAGCGTGCTAAGCGGTAGTACCGCTCCTCCAAGCGGTAGTACCGCTTGTGCATGACCTGTGCACATAACGGTTGGATTCGGAAGGTCCTATAAAAGGGGGTCTTCTTCTCCATTGAACCTTATCCTTTGAGCTCGTGTTCTTCCCCCATTGTTGACCTTCTTCGAGCTTGCTAACTCTCAATCCCTCCATGGATTCTTGCTAGTTTCTGAGGAAAAAGAGAGAGGAGATCTAGATCCACATTCCCACCAATCACTTTCTCCTTTTTGTGAGGGGAACCCTTTGTATCTAGATCTTGGAGTTCTTCGTGTTCTTCTTTTGTTCTTCCTCTCATTTTCCTCCCTAGCATTAGTTGCTTTGGTGGGATTTGGGAGAGAAGGACTTGGGAACTCCGTGTGCCCTTGCCATTGCATTTGGTGCATCGGTTTGAGTTCTCCACGGTGATACGTGGAAGTGAAGTTTGAGAAGCTTATTACTCTTGGGTGCTTGGTGCCCTTGAGCTTGTTCCTCTTGGGTGCTTGGGCGCCCTAGACGGTTGGTGGTGTTCGGAGCTCAATCATTGTGGTGTAAAGCTCCGAGCAAGCGTCGGGGTCTCCAATTAGGTTGTGGAGATCGCCCCAAGCAATTTGACGGGTACCGGTGACCGCCCCCAAGGGTTGCCAAAGTGTACGGGTTCGGTGACCGCCCCCAAGGGTCGCCATTTGTACGGGTTCGGTGACCGCCCTCAAGGGTCCCTTAGTGGAATCACGGCATCTTGCATTGTGCGAGGGCGTGGGGAGATTACGGTGGCCCTAGTGGCTTCTTGGGGAGCATTGTGCCTCCACACCGCTCCAAACGGAGATTAGCATCCGCAAGGGTGTGAACTTCGGGATACATCATCGTCTCCGCGTGCCTCGGTTATCTCTTACCCGAGCCCTTTACATATGCACTTTACTTTGTGATAGCCATATTGTTCTTTGTCATATATCTTGCTATTACATAGTTGCTTATCTTGCTTAGCATAAGTTGTTGGTGCACATAGGTGAGCCTAGTTGTTGTACGTTTTGTGCTTGACAAATTAACCACTAGGTTTATTCCGCATTTGTTCAAGCCTCTACCGTAATTATTTTAGAACGCCTATTCACCCCCCCTCTAGGCGACATCCACGATCTTTCAATTGGTATCAGAGCCTCGTCTCTCTTTGTTGGGCTTAACCGCCTAGAGAGTAAAGATGTCGACTAGGGGATTAGGATTCTTAGACACTCTTAGTTTCGATGGCACAAATTTTGATGTTTGGGTAATTCGCATGCTTAATCTCTTTAGGGTCATGGACCCGAATTTAGAGCGAATTGTAGATATGGGTTTTTCTCCTCCAAAGGATCCCCAAAGCTTACCTTTAGAGGATGAGAAAAACTCTTATCTCAATGCTCAAGCTTCTAATGTGCTTTGCGATGCTTTGAGCAATGTAGTTATATTTGAACTCATGCCGTTCCGGGATGCTCATGAGTTGTGGACGAAGCTTCAAGATAAATATGGTGTGTCCAAGATTTGTGGGGATGATTGTTCTCCCTCCTCCTCTGGCCATGTTGCCTTCTAAACTTCTTCTACTTCACCTACATGTGGTTTGCCACAAGGTAATGATATGGTGAGTAGTGTTGGTCATTGCAATGATGATAGTATGCTTATTGTGGATGATCCTTCATCACTATATTATTGCAAATGCCCCTTCTTTGGGCTTTAACACTTCGAGCACTCCAAATGTTTCACATGCTTGTGTTGATAGTCCTTGCATATCATGTAGAAATTGCTTGACTAAATCTCATGATGATATGCTTGCTATGTCTTGTTGCCATGATAAAAATGCATCTATTTCCTCGAATTGTTGTGCTAACAATGTAGAGGAAACCGAACACTCCATGGAACAAGATGTGGTGTTTAATGGTGCCTCAAGGGATCCTACATCATCATCTATTGCTTTTTGCCTTATGGCTAAGGCGTCAAAGGTATCTCCTACTTTGTACCCCAATATGTCTCTTGATGATGATGTTGATGCTAATGATGATGAGGATAATGATGAAGAGAATGATAATGTTGCCTCCTTAAAAACTAAGGGGGAAATGATTTTTAAAGCTCTTCATAAAAATAAAATTGCTCGTTCCAACTTCATGGAAATAATGTCCATTGCCATTGATGGCAAGAAATACATTGAGGAGTTGGAATCTCGTCTAGAGGAGCATGAGGCCACCATTGAGAAAATGGAAGCTCATGGGCGTGATTACGCAAATGAGATCGCGGAGCTATCTCAAGCTCTTGAACATGAACAAACCACCTCCGAATCTCTTGAGGAGACTTTTGCTCTAGAATTATCTAGAGTGAGGGAATCTCATGATAGAGCTCTTGAGGTGGCCAATGATTTCAAAACTAAAAATGCTAAGCTTGAAGTTTCTCATGCTGGACTCCTTGAGGATTTTGAGCACCTCGAAAATGGCTCAAGGGTCATCAAGGGTGAGCTCATCAAACTCACTGAGTCTCATGCCCAACTTGAAGCTTCTTATTTAAAAGAGCTTGCCAAGTTGTCCTCTCCTATTGTTGTAAATGATGATGCTTGTGCTACTAACTCTATTACTTGTGAAGCATCCATTTTGAAGGAGAATGTTGAGCTACGGGCTCAACTTGAGGTGCTATCTAGCAATTATGGGAAATTGGAAGAAAGTCATGAAAAGCTCTCAAGCTCTCATGATGATCTTCTAGTATCCCATAGTGTGCTAAAGATAGCTCATGAGGCCATGATTGCTAAGGTAACATCTAGTGAGCCTCATGTGGATACTAGCACTACTTCTAATCAAAATAGTATATTGCCATGTGCTAGTCCATGTAATTCATCTATTCACAATGTTGGTACATCTTGTGATGAATTGCTTTCCTTGCCTTGTTGCTCTAACGATGAAGCTTATACTTCCTCTAGTACTTGTGTTGAGACTAACCATGTAGAGGAAATCAAAGAGCTCAAGGCCCAAGTCACTTCTTTGAAGAAAGACTTGGAAAAGAGTCATCAAGGAAAATTCACACTCAACAATATCTTGAGTGTGCAAAAATCCCCCAACGACAAAGGTGGACTTGGATTCAACTCCAACAAGAAGAAGAAGTCCAAGATCAACAAGAAGGAGGGCCAAAACAAGTCAAGAATTTGGCAAAGATTATTTGCTTCAAGTGCAAAATTGAAGGGCATCATGTTAGATCTTGCCCATTGAAGAAGAAGGCCATTAGTGTCAAGCAGCAAGGGAAGCAGCTACAAGTGCATTCTCATGCTCAACCTCAAGGTGAAGAAAGGCCTCTTCCCAAGAAGACTCAAGCTAATACTTCTCAAGTTGAGAAATCAAGTGAGAAGAAAGTGAAGAGTAGACATTGCTATCTATGTCGTGAGAAAGGTCACCTTGCTTCTTCATGCACTAGTGGTAACTTATCCAACCCAATTGTTATTGATGATGTCTATTCTCTTGGGAAGGATAAGGTTGGCAATGTGTTTGCCAAGTTTGTTGGTACTCAAAGTGGTTTGAAGCAAAGAACCATTTAGGTAGCCAAGCCTATTGTGACTAACCTCTTAGGACCCAACTTGGTTGGGGACCAACTAGCTCAAACTTGATCAATAGGTGTTGTTGGAGGGCATTGGAGACTTTGCTACATTATGAAGAATTAAGGGGACTTCATCACTCTTATTGTCTCAAGCCAAGTCTATTGAATCATCAAGTTTATAACTTATATCCAATGTGCCTCCGTGCGGTAACTTGTACTTAAATTGTTTACATTGAAAGTTACTTGCCCCTTTGCATGTTTTGGTTTTGTTCCTTGCATGTGTTTGTATATGATGTGTCTCCAAATTGCCTTTGTGTATGTTGATTTGCACATCATGTACTTGTGTGTCGTTCGTTGAGCCTTAGTGCATCTTGTTTATTTCTCAGTTGGCTCTTGTGAGAGATTAATGGAATATCCATTATGGGGGAGTGGTGTGCTTTGTGCACCTCACAATCCAATAAATGTGTGCACATGAGTAATACCATCTAGTATTGATATTTCAAGATTATCTAGTCGCTAGGTGGTATATCTCTCATGAGAAATTCAAATTCTAAAAATTCCATTGATTATCTCGTGTTGGATCCTCTTATTGCCTCTTGTTAAGTTTTCTTCATTGGTATCACATTATGGGGGAGTAATATGCTATGTATATTACTAGCCTAGAAAATGTGTACATTTGAGATGTTGTCACCTAGTGTTGATATTGTAGATTATCTTGTTCCTAGGTGGCATGTTAGCTCTACGAGTTGCAATTTGCTTGTGTGTGGTGTGAAGATGATGTTGGATATCCTTGCTATCTACAACCGGGAATTCTTTCCATCTACTTCTTGTCTTTTGACAATTGGTAGTCATTTATGTGTGGTAGAATTTAATTGATCATCTTTACATTGGCTTTTGTTTTTATTTGCCTTTTCTCTAGCCAAGGTTTGTGTCAACTCCCGTTGTCTTCCATACCACTTGTGGATCTTGTTAATTTCTTGTTCTTGTCTAGTGTTTTCTAGATATAGTGATAGTGGTGATCCCACCTTGTGCATTTGGTATTCAAAGCAAATTCTCTATAGTGCACAAATCATGGGGGAGATATCCTATTTTCTTTAGAACAATCTTCTTGTGATCCTTATCAAGTGTGTGTTGGTGGAAGGAAAGCCGTTTTCTTTTGGTACCTTTTGCCATCATGAAACTTTGTTGAGAGCTTGGTTTGTTTGGAACCATCCTCTCATTGGGAGTTTGACATCTTTATTTTAGTGTGTATCAATGGATATCTCATTCCTTGATGTATCTTTAATGATATCTTCCAAGTGATGATTTCTCCATTTGGTATCCTTTTCGCTTGGCATTTCTTTGTCTTTTCGTTTCTGTTCTTGAAAGTTTTGAGCATGCATGTTTACTTCATGTATTTTATTTGGCATGCTTTCTTTCTTTGACCCAATATATAGGGGAAACTCCACCAAGTCTCAAATTGGATGAGATGTGCATGATATTTATTTTCATATCTATATGCACATATTTATGTGTAGTTTGTCCTATGTATTGGTGTTTCTAATTGTGTGGTCCCAATGAGTTTGGGTACCGTTTAGTTTGTGTTGTTCTTCTAGGAACATTTGGAGATACATTGGATGCTCGGCTCACTCACAAGGAAGGTGTTGTCACCATGTGCATATTGGAGTCAAGCTAGGATGATCAATGAACTACTATCTACCTTCAATTGGTATCTACTACATCCTTCCAATGATATCTCGATAACAAGTATCTATTCATGCTTTCCTCTCTTGCTTTCAACCTTGTGTAGGTTGCATCTTGGCATGATATTCATTTCATATCTTGTGATACTTGTTTCCTTTCTCAAAGCATCCCAACGATGATCTCTTGTTGCTAGTTGTGATGTCTTTGATGGATGTGTGATTGGAATTCATTTATATACAATAATACCATATCTATCCAAGTGCTATGCTTTCAAGCAAATATCTTATTGGTATATTTATGACTTCCTTGTGGATATCTTGTTCCTTCGTGTTGTAACTATTTCGGATGTACATCCTTCTTTGTAGATATATATATATATATATATCATCATGATTTCGTATACATAGAACCTTATACACTTGAGAGAAATTACATCTCTAGTTGATATCCTTTCTTTCACGTCCACCTTGTCTTTCTTATGTTATTTCTTTGGTGGCTCCGTGAAAGCTTTTGCCTTGAGTGTGTGTCCTCTATCGTTGCATCTTGATGCACTCTTGTGTGGTGAAGATTATTTTCCTCATGCTTATCTTTACGAGGCTTTTGCCATCTTAATTGGCATCCCTCGTCTTGATGAGGCTTTCATCTTCTATCTTCACCACAGGTCGTCACAAGCATAAGTTCTTTATATGCTTATTAGTAAGCTTGTGAACCCATTTGCTAGTTGTGTGTGGGAATGATAGGCCTTGCACTGTGTGCCTCATTCTTTCAAGACTATGTTGATGCTTAATGCTCATCCTAATTTTAGTCTTCTCAAGTGCTTCGCCATGACTCACACACATCATTTTGGTTGAGCCTATTCTTAAGTCGCCTCTGTTACATGTTGCTCAACCATGTGCTTGTTGCAAGTCCTAGGCTTTGTTTCCCATATGCTCACTTGCACTGGATGTGAGTTTCTATTGATTTTAGGGGAGCTATGATCCTATTTTGTGCACTTTGTATTCAAATACAAAAATTCTTATGTGTGCACAAATCATGGGGAGCTTCTCTAGTTTCTTTAGAACACTCCTTTGCGCTTATCATAATTTCTTTATTCTTGTGGCATGTAGGATCATTGGTCTAGTTGGTTCAATTGATATCCGTTGATTGCTTGCTTCAATTGGTATCTTCTGATTGCTTGTGTCTCTCTTTGTTATGTCTTTGTGTCATATCTTTTTGTTGCAATCTTTGGGCCTCGATATAGTTTGTCTTCCTCCAAGTATTGGCAGTTGGATATGTGTATTGCATTCCACTCTCTTGTTGAGAAATACACAGTTTATGGAGGAACACCTTTTATTTTGGCCTTCTTAGCTTTTCACCCATTTTGGCAATCGATGCCAATGGGGGAGGAGTTTCAGAGAGTTTTGTGGAGAAGTCTTCTGAGTTTTCTCCTTGCTTTGGTTTTGGTTCCTAAGCATTTGCATCTCATTCTCATGCATCATTGGTTGTTGCATTACATGGTGATGCATAATTCCTAGTATAAACTCTCTTGAAAGTGATTGTCATCAATTACCAAAATGGGGGAGATTGAAAGAACATGCGGTGCCCCCATGTTTGGTTTTGGTAATTGATGACAATCTCTATGGACTAATGGTTGTCTTGAGTTATATTTGAAGGATTTGTCCATAGGCTTTTCTTGAAGTCCATGTGTTGGTTTCAAGGAGTTTATGAGTTGACCAAGGTGCTATTAAGGAATTATCCAAAGATTGGTCATGCGAGTGTTGAGCTTATTGCAAGCATGTCCTGAAGAAGAAGGTTGTGTGATCATTCATGTTTACCTTCAATACATCATCCAAATGAAGAGAGTTTCAAGGATTCAAGGTTGATCAAGACTAAGTCAATAGTGAATCAAGTTGATTAACTCACAAAGAGTAGAATATGTACCGAGAGGGATCAAGTGATCCCATGGTATGGTAAGCATTGTCCATTGCACTTTGTGTACTAACCCATGGTCTATGTGAGAGTTCTATGTGGGGTTAGGTACGTATCCATGGGCTTGCATCAAGAGGAAGATATCATACAACCCATGGAAAGGATGACATCAAGTGGTGATCGTCATCAAGATTGCCGTGTGCAAGTTCAAGTGGAGCATCAAGAAGAGATCAAGTGCTTGAATCTTTCCATCCATTGTGGTGTCAATGGACTTGTGAAGATGAGCCAAAGAGTGGCTCGCCCATAGTGGACTATGGGGGAGCAATCATCTAGTCTTCATCGAGCCAACACAATCAAGAAAGGTGGTCCAACTTGAGGGAGTGAAGATCGTCATCATCTAGCTCAAATGGACCATGTGCAAGGCAAAGGTTTGCCCTTGATAGGTTTCTATTTTACCGGTCTCATGGTAGTTGTGAAAGACCGGGTTATAGGATCGATTGCCGTACTATCAAGGGGGGGCTCTCGATGAGTTGCTTGATCGTATCATTCGTAGAGAGCTCAAACCATTGCACCCTTGCATAATGTTTCTTGGTTCTTGTTTGATTCTCTTTGTGAGTCTTAGAGCTTATGGTCATCTTGATGACAAGCTTGAGTTCATCGAAAACGGAGTTCGCATGCGTCTTCTATGATGTTTTCGGTGTTGGAGGTTTTACCGGTCTTATCCGAGGAAGGGTTCTCACCATTTTATTATGGGCCTTTTCTAAGTTGCTTCTTATTGATATTTTTTCAAGATTGTGTTAGCCCTTGTCGCTAGCTTTCCAACAAACTTGGTTTCATCGAATTCGGAGTCCGTTTGCAAAAGTTGTGGCTGTTTTGGTGAAGGCTGCAGCGGTACTACCGCGACTAGAGCGGATGTAATTTTTTACTACCGCTCTAGAGCGGTACTACCGCGGCTCCTGAGCGGTAGTACCGCTCCAGAGCAGTACTACCGTGGCTCCTAAGCGGTAGTACCGCTCCGGACCAAAAACTCGTGTTTTCTCTCTCGTTTGGGCTGTTTTGAGCGTGCTAAGCCGTAGTACTGCTCCTCCAAGCGGTAGTACCGCTTGTGTACAACCTGAGCACATAACGGTTGGATTCGGGAGGTCCTATAAAAGGGGGTCTTCTTCCCCATTGAACCTTATCCTTTGAGCTCGTGTTCTTCCCCCATTGTTGACCTTCTTCGAGTTTGCTAACTCTCAATCCCTCCATGGATTCTTGCTAGTTTTTGAGGAAAAAGAGAGAGGAGATCTAGATCCACATTCCCACCAATCACTTTTTCCTTTTTGTGAGGGGAACCCTTTGGATCTAGATCTTGGAGTTCTTCGTGTTCTTCTTTTGTTCTTTCTCTCATTTTCCTCCCTAGCATTAGTTGCTTTGGTGGGATTTGGGAGAGAAGGACATGGGAACTCCGTGTGCCCTTGCCATTGCATTTGGTGCATCGATTTGAGTTCTCCACGGTGATACGTGGAAGTGAAGTTTGAGAAGCTTATTACTCTTGGGTGCTTGGTGCCCTTGAGCTTGTTCCTCTTGGGTGCTTGGGCGCCCTAGACGGTTGGTGGTGTTCGGAGCTCAATCATTGTGGTGTAAAGCTCCGGCCAAGCATCGGGGTCTCCAATTAGGTTGTGGAGATCGCCCCGAGCAATTTGACGGGTACCGGTGACCGCCCCCAAGGGTTGCCAAAGTGTACGGGTTCGGTGACCGCCCCCAAGGGTCGCTATTTGTACGGGTTCGGTGACCTCCCTCAAGGGTCCCTTAGTGGAATCACGGCATCTTGCATTGTGCGAGGGCGTGAGGAGATTACGGTGGCCCTAGTGGCTTCTTGGGGAGCATTGTGCCTCCACACCGCTCCAAACGGAGATTAGCATCCGCAAGGGTGTGAACTTCGGGATACATCATCGTCTCCGCGTGCCTCGGTTATCTCTTACCCGAGCCCTTTACTTATGCACTTTACTTTGTGATAGCCATATTGTTCTTTGTCATATATCTTGCTATCACATAGTTGCTTATCTTGCTTAGCATAAGTTGTTGGTGCACATAGGTGAGCCTAGTTGTTGTAGGTTTTGTGCTTGACAAATTAACCACTAGGTTTATTCCGCATTTGTTCAAGCCTCTACCGTAATTATTTTAGAACGCCTATTCACCCCCCCCCTCTAGGCGACATCCACGATCTTTCAATGAACATGACACCCAGGGGGCCGTGTCACGGTACGCCACATCCCAACGGGTTAGGGGTGGATGAACATGACCCCGTGGAGGTCGTAGGTAGTTGTGGATGAACAGTAGCATGTGTAAGTGTGGTCGAAAGTAGACAGTGGATGGACAGTAGCGCGTGGAGTCCCAGCGATATGCCACACCCCTTCTAATGAACAGGACCCCCGTTTCGACCGTGGGCAATTGAAGAGAAGTTTGTTTCGTCCGTTTTGCGGTACACCAGAACCATCTCAACGGAAAGGGGCCCATTTCAATCGTAGGCGGTTGAAGAGATGTCTGTTTCTATCGTTTTGCGGTATGCCAGACCCCTCCCAATGAGCAGGGCCTTGTTTTGACCGTAGACGGTTGAACATAAGTCTGTTCTCTTTGTTTTGCTGTACGCCAGACCCCCAGCCGATGGAGGGTCGAACAACAGGATCCCATTTTGCCTGTTCCGTCCAAGCCGGTTGGCTCCCGATGAACATGACGCATTTCAACCCAGTCGGTTACCTCCCGATGAAGATGACGTTGTTTCTCCGTTCCGACCCAGCCGGTTGGCTACCGATGAACATGATACCGTTGATGTTGTCTATTGCCTCTGCCACATTTGCCTCTTCATATACACGATCCATGGTCGTACGTATGCACGAGTATGCATCGAGACCTCGCTCGTTTGTACGCATGTGACCATATTTTTTGCAGCATGGTTGTACGTACGTGTACACGATTTAGACAAGGCTGCCTGAACTGCTACGTCGGGGGCTCTACTACAACATGTGCTGCTCCTTATTCAGGCACGGTTCATCATTGCAGAGAGACCGATCGACCAGTATATATGTACACGTTTGCGATCAGACAGATAACACTACGTACACTTTGACCTGGTGGGTCCCAACTGTAAGGGGGGATAAGGAGGCACTTCTTGCGACGAAGATATAGTTGGTGGGTCTCATCTATCAAGAGGAGGAATCATTTTTCTGCGTGTAATAATGAGCCACTTCCTTGCGTGGAAGATGTAGTTGGTGGGTCCCAACTGTCAACCTCTCCATGTACAATCCTCTTCCGACGGCTCTCGTTATTGACGATGTTGACCATGCACCATCGAGCGCACCAAGATGGTGGACGACGGCGAGGCCTAGGATGGGAACGACATGGTGTCATTGAAGATGGGGCACTAGAGTCCCGGACGGAGGGCAGTAAGAGGGCTGACTGGTTGGACTGTGGGTTTAGGTTGCCATCGCCGGAGAGTAACAGAAGGTGTCGGTGAGTACAGATATGACCTGGCCACCGGTGTGAGTAGGGTGGGGCAGCGAGGCCTACGCGGTAGCACAACCGACCACGGGAGGTAAAGCAGGCGCTCCCACGGGTGATGGTTTTGGCGACTGGAGCAATAAGATCAGATATTAACGACTATGATTGTCGGAATAGTTTGTTGACTTTTATTTTTTACCATTGAATCGTTTTGTTGACTAAATGGATAACGCCTCGCGCAGGCTACGTCCTCGTGGGACAACAAAGTCAGCTTCGAAAGCTGTGGCGGACATACAGACCATTTATTTAGTTTTTATAGCCCATTTAATTTTGTTTTCCAATCATCTATTTCCTAGGTTAGGTGAAAAAAATAGCATGTTTACTATTTCTGAGAATTTACAGTGCATTTGATTACTTTTTCAAATACACCTATTTACTAGGCTGGGTGAAAATATAATATTGCGGATATGTAGCCCGTTTATTATTTCTGATAACTTACAACCCATTTGCTTTTAGTATAAATAGACCCATTTGTTGGGATGGGTGAAAAAACAATGTGGGTATGGACAGAGCATATCTTATGAAAAATTAATACATAGCTAGGAATTTTATTAAAAACTTAATTTGGGCTTGGCATTCCTATATAAAAATAGAACAAAGTAGTCCATTTTTCTTAAAAAAAACATAAGCTGAGTTGCGTTTATTTTAGAAAAAAAAACAAAATTTGGGCTCGCACGTGTCTTTCAACCCAGTTGCATTGTTGATTCAACAAACAAGGTCTGTGTGGTACAGTACAACTTTACATAACTAGTTAACTACTCAACCAGCATTCAACGATCTCTGAAATGGGCCAAACAAGTGTATATCTTTTTAAAGTCACTGAGCTCAAATTATAACTTAAGAAAAAAGATAGGGCCTGGTGAAACCTAATTAAAAGTTGTCACGAGCGAAGAAATAATTCAGCGGGTCCCACTTGTTAGCGTGAGAGAGAGAGAGAGAGAAAGAGAAACCGATCGGTCGGTGCTCGTGCATACATCTTTCAACCATATGCATTGTTGATGCTTAGTACTCCCTCCGTTCCAAAGTAGATGACCCAACTTCATATTAACAGTATAAAGTTGGGTCATCTATTTTGAAATGGAGGGAGTACAAACTTATATGATTGACACAATCATATACAACATCATAGCGCATTGAACTTGCATACAAAATGTCACACAGACAGCACAAAACAGGGGTGGAAGCAGTGGATCGCTACGGGTAGGGCTATTTTGAAACCAACAAATTCGTACATCACCGTTCATCGTCTTCATCGATGACGTGAAAATATCTTGAATGTTGTGCAAAGAAAAACAGACAAACAATATAATAAGTTCTGCTAGCACATTAATTGACGTACACCCGTTTAAAAAAAATCATGTACAAAATAGAACTTGTCACAATCAAATGTATTGGCACATCAGAACCGCACACTTATAGTTCGAATATAAGTAGTATCTGAGAAGATTTAGTTGTTGCCTAAAATTAAAGCACATCCAGGCAGCCAACCCGACCTCTTCTCCCAAAGAAGCAATGGCCTCCGCCGCGTGATGGAGTAGGTCATGTGCCATCCATCATTCCGAGCAACACGGGAAAAGTCTGACGTTAACTCCTATAATAGACGTCGTCGACGGGCCCCGACATCAGAGGTAGGACTTCGGTTGATGGATTAACCACTTATTCGACATGCACGAAGACTCGATGCAGGTACATACCCAATGTGGTCCGCTGCAGCCATGGTGGTGACGAATGGTACAACTCTGATTCCTGCACCAGTATCTCAACACCAATCACCTTTGGTATGGTGGACAACTTCTTCATCCATGTCATAACCGTCAAAGCCTTGTTGTGTGGAGGAACAAACATACTTAAGAGCTCATCTCCTAGGTCGTTGATAAGCTCATTCATCGACTTGTTGTTCCAAGCCCGTCGAGGCATGCCTGGAAGGTATGCTTTGTTAAAAACTCAAGCTCGGAGGGTATCGAGCCACATTCTATGTGCCACAAATCGAAGCTCGGCAGCGCACCATCGCAGAACAAATGCCGGGAAGATTCGAATACACGACTACAGTCAAATGTTGTCCAGAACACGACAAAGAAAATCATTTGGTAATGTACAGATTTCGACGAGCAAGTCACTTATTTGGATGCCGTGCATAATGTTAAAATCATTTATTAGGTCGTCTAATGAGACGGGAGGTCGGTTGCCATTGATGATTACCATCAGCACCTTTTGGAGCATGAATTGATGCTCCAAAATGCTTCTGTGAAAACAAAAATTGATGCTCCAAAATCATTTAAAAAACATACTTTTTAGAGCATGATTTTTTTCATGAATGTTGTTTCTTCATGAAAATTTACACACATGTTAAGATTCGTCGATGTTTGTTCCCCATAGAAATCAGATTTTTATTTTATTTTACTGTTTTCATGAGGGAGCTTATTAGCTCGCCAGCAGAAATTTATGTCCGATGTTGGAGCACTTGTTTGGGCAACTCACGCTATACCAGAAATTTTTCGGGGGAAGTTGATCCGCGGGAGATGCTCCAAGGGAAGGGGCACTTTTATGGTTGCGTTCCAGGATTTTGTTTGGTGACTTTCACTGTTTCACATTTCGATTTTGGAAGCACTTTATTCCCGCCACGGACCCAGCTTAACCGATCCAACTCCGGTGGCGATCATCGGTGAATGGATCACGGTGGTTGGAGCGGAGATCGCAGCCATCATTATGCTTCAAATGAACTGCATTTCTACGAACTTGCTAGCTGCTAGGTTCCCTTACGTCCAAACAAAGGAATTAAGTAGGTGAGGTGAGCAAACTGCAGCAACCGTCAGTCTAGCCAGCAGGCTGTCAGTGCCTGCAACGACGCTGCTTGACTCTAACGGTCTTAACCACTGAAAAAAATAGCGCGCTATAGCGCCGCTAATAGCACGCTATAGCGTGTAGAAAATTGTCTCGCTAAATTGATCATTGTACAATGTCTCGCTAATAGCACGCTATAGCGCGCTATAGCACGTTAATAGCATGTTTTCAGGGGCGACGCTATTTTGTGTAGCGCGCTATTTTTTTCATTGGTCTTAACTGACTAGGTTTTGCAACCACCTGACCGTCGTAGTTTGTGTGCACCGCACTGCAAGACTAGGAGCCATTTTTTACCCCTTAGAGCATGGTTAATAAGAGAGGCAGCAGCAGGCTCTATAGTCATGTCCATGTCATCTGTAGTCTTCATACAGCCAACACCATATAGTAGGACAGCTATAGGTTAGCCGTTGGGTTGAATTTAAGTATAATCTTTGCATGCTAGGATTGGGAGGAATGACAAAGCGCTAGTTTACAGGCAGCACCTCGGGCTGCAAGCGAGCTATTGCGCCTCATAACGTGCGTATAGGCGGGCGAATAGTGATGAGCCGGCTCTGCTCTCTCTCCTCACTTCTCTCTCTTTTATGTAGGATTTTTTTGACGTGGCAAGTCTTGTAGCCTGCTGAGTAGGATTTATTATACTCGCTCTTAGAACCGAACCATGCAGGCTTGGTCTTTGGTCTCACTGGTGTCAGTGCTTGACTGCTTTGTTGTAATTCCACTGGCCAACTTTTATTAGAGCTGTGTGTCAGTGTGTGCTCTAGCAAGTTCATAGGATTCAGAGCTGTATGCTCGGTTAGAACTCTGCGGGAAAACTTTTACCACTGGTTCGCTGCATGAAAAGAAAGATATACGTAAACAAACATAATCAAATTCGGAAAGCTTACGAAGAAGAACCACATGATGGTAGCATGGAGGCCAAAGGCCGACTGCTCTGCGTGCATTATTCCTCGACCGTTGCATAGGGCTTTGCATAGCTGCATATACTTGCATGAGCACTTGAGCAGACATGAGTACTGGTCCAGGGTAATGTGAGATTCTAAACGAGTTTGCAAACTTGAATGGTAGCTCGTGTTTCCAAAGTTTGGGAAAATGATTGCGTTTGCCTGTAGTAGAAAACGGCCAGTCAGTGCAAGCGTCTTGCGTGTACCTGCTGTCAGTGCCGCAGTGCGTTCTATTTATCTGATCCGTGAAAAGTAAAACCTCATCATTGCCAACTTAACAATGTAGCGCCAAATGATGGATGACCCAGGTGGATATGAAACTGTAAGTAGAGAGGGAATCGGTGGAATCGATATGTATTGTTTGTGTCTCATGGGTTCATATATTTTTTTAAAAAAGAAGGATGTACCCCGGCCTCTGCATCTGGACGATGCATGCAGTCATATTATTAATTATTCACAAAGACCACATAAGATGATACATCAATAAGTCTAAAGCCACCATCTTGGCAACACCGTTACTACTCCTATCCCCTTGATGAAGTCGTGCCGAATGTCCGAGCCTAATACCAAACAGGCATCGCACCAAAGCCTAACATCTAAAGCCGGGCGTCCCATCCAAGCCACTACCTGGATTGGGTCCCACACCGGTCTGGCACATCCCAGTGAGCACCGCACGCTGCAAGGGCCGTCACCTTCATCTTCCCTCGGCCCATCCTCAAAGCAGAACTGATGCACCGACCTCGCTAGGCTCTCTACCATCAACGCCACCATGATGCCAGACAGCTTCCTCCTCCTGCGCGAGTCCATCTCCAATGCGCCCATCGCCGAATCTCCGCGGCGCCATGCCGCCGGGATCCGCCGTCGGCCTTGCGGTAGATGTAACACCGCTCCTCCTCTTGTCCCCTCCAGCCAGCACGTGCTCCAAAATGATGCCCCCGGGAGGGACAATGGCATTGAAGGTGCCATCATCGTCCGGACCGGTAGACCCAGATCAAGGGTTTCCCCCGGAGTATCATGAGTGGGGCGCCATGACCTACAACAACGATGCCTCTAGAAGGGAACGACGTCGTAGACGCCGCCATCATCCGTCGTGATCGTAGTCGGCACGATTTTCACGGCCCCCCGATCTCGCAGTTGACTGAAACCGAACGGAGCTTCGCCGTGAAGACCAAAGCCGCCGTCGGCACGCCGGCAGGGAGCCTCCAGCCGCCCCTCGCCGTCCTCCATGCGCCACCGGTTGCCACGCTAGGGCGGATCTGGACGGGACGCCAGATCCGCGGCTTCCGACGCCCATCTCCAGACATAAGACTCCACCGAGGGGAAGAGCACCATGTCGGCCATGGATCTGGCCGCCGCCGCGAAGGCAAGGGACACCGCCCTACCTGCTGCTCGCAGATCCAACACCAGAGTCGCCCATGTCGTTTCCGGGTGATCCCGCAGCCCCCGCCATGCCCCTCCCCCCCCCCCCCCCCCCCCCGCGTAGGACGAGGCACCGCAGCATCACCGTCGGACCTGCCCGCATGCCGCCGCGCCCCGGATGAACGCGCTGCCGCCGCCCGAGGACGCCCGCCCGCGCCGAGCCCTTGCGCGAGGAGGAGATGGCGCCCCGCCGCCGCCCGCGCCTACCGGGCTTTGCCCGGCGGCGCGGATCGGCGGTGGCGATGGGAGAAGAGGCGGAGGGGGGCTGAGGTGCCGGCGGCTAGGGTTGCCCCCTCGGTCACTCGCGAGGGGAGCGACGCGAAGGGGGACGAGGGGAGCGACGCGAGGGGGATGAGGGGGCGATCTATTCGACGAGGGGCAACCCTTCTATTCATGGGTGTATATATAGAAGTACATGACAACAGAAACACTGTTAATCAAACATTAGACCATCTCCAGCCATTGGCACCCCCAAGAACGCCACGAACCAAAAGAATTGGTGTCTTGGGGGTCATCCGGCGAAATAAAGAGGGCATCTGCCCAGTCACACCCCATCCCAAGCAATAGTTTGTGAGGAGAATGATTAAGTGGGCCAAGAAAAAGGACATGTGGTGAGACATGATTCGCCGAAACTTCCGCCGACGCCCCAAGAGCCCCCAGCGCGCCGGGTTTCGCCTGGATTTGCCGGCACTATTTTGACGTCCTGGGGGGCGCTGGGGGCATGGCTGGGCCGTTTTTGGATGAAAAGCGACGTCCAAGTCTAAAACCGAGCCTAAAAAGGTGTCCTGGGGGGCGTCCTTGGGGGACGGCTAGAGATGCTCTTACCTCTAGGTTACATCATTGCTTAGCGCAAAAATATTTGCGCATTAAATAGGAGGCATGCATGCACGGCCGCATGAGCAGATCTTAGCCGTCCATGGCAGAGCGGGACATATTGTCATATTGAGACCTCTAGCGACTGTAGAGGTTAGTAGGTAGCTCCCTCCACATACACGCCATCTCGAGAGCAAGAAGAAAGATAGAGTTACCACTTCCCACGGAAGTAGAGCCGATCATAATGCTCACTCATTGCTCCATCAACATCGCCTTATCTAATGATCATGCAACGGAAGAACCTACAGGAATTCCTCCAGGTGGGGGCACTGACGGTGGTTGACAGGGACTCGTCAACCGGTCCTGCCATTAGCAACCAAAAAAAAGAGCACCAGCTTTGCGGTCTCTTACGCCATGCAGACCCCCAAGCCCTGTCAATGAGCCTCGCAGGGTCGCACCCTCCTCATTGCAGCCAAAATCACATGGATCGAAGTGAAAGCCACTAGCTTCCTGATCAGACCGGTGACAACTGACAAGCCAGCAGGTATCTTGGTGACGAGGTCATGCATGGACGTATTGATCCGAGCATCGGACGTGCAGACAATACGAGAAGCTTACGAAGAAGAAGAACCACATGATGGTAGCATACTACTAGAATAGCATGGAGAGTTGGAGACCAAAGGCTGACTGCTCTGCATTATTCCTCGACAATTACATAGGACTTGCATACTTGCATGCATCAGACTTGACTCTTGAGTACTGGTCCAGGCTACATACATAGGACGACCCAGGTGGATATGAAACACTGTTAATCAAACATTACCTCTAGGTTCCATCATTGCTTAAAAAGTGCAGAAGCATTTGCCCGTTGGAACGCAGGCATGAATGCAAGCGTGGCCGCACGAGCAGATCTTAGCCGTCCATGGCAGAGCGGACACACTTTCATACTGAAACCTCTAGCGACTGTAGAGGTTAGCCATGCATTCATGTTTAGGATGACAGATGTTATCGTGCCTTGGCGTTAAGGTTGATCATTTTGCATATTCAGCTCAACAGCAGATTATAGTACTCCTAAACAACAACAAAATCTGTCACCCACATAGACGCCATCACGAGAACACAAAAAGAAAAGAAAAAAACAGTTATACCACTTCCCTCAGTAGAGCCGATCATCATAATGCTCACTCATCATAGCTCCATCAAGAAACGTAACCGACTGACCCTGCGCATCGCCGTATCTAATGATCATGCAAAGGAAGAGCCTAGCGCGACAGAAGGTAGATACGGGAAATTCTCCAGGCAGAGGCACTGACGGAGCTTGACAGGGACTCCTCAACCGGTCTTCCCATTAGTATTAGCAACCAACGAGCACTAGCTTTGCGGCCTCTTACGCCATGCAGATCTCCAAGCCATGTCAATGAGCCTCGCGCCCTCCTCTTTGCAGGCTAAAATCACATGAATCGAATTGAAAGATACGTACTCATGTCCGGTCCTGATCAGACTGGTGACAAGCGAGCAGGTATCTTAGGCGACGGGGTCATGCATGGACTGATTCATCCGAGCATCGGACATGCAGACATCGAGTTGGAGACCATTGGCACACATGTTTCCTTTTCCCCCTTTTCTTTTTGCAGGGTTCGGGAAACCGGCCGTGTACTTTTTTTTTATCAAAGGGCTTGCCCCTTCTGATTTTCATTACTGAAAACCACCACGATTTTCAGTAATGAAAACCGGCCGTGTACTAGCCGGTGGAAAATGAATTTGTGTCGGCACATAGAATTTGTGAAAAGAAATTGAGAAAACCCCGAGTGTTTACCAAGGTGATCTCATTTGGGGTGGCTCAAATGGCCGAAATATTGGAAGAATTTGTTAACCATGGCCCAGCGAGTTTAGTGGAGAAACAGTACTGCATTCAGTAGGACGGCACTCATCACTGGAGCACCAAAGATTTGGAGCCTGCCTTTTGCGTTTCAGCTGGAGACGCACCAACCAACAACCAAGGAGAGCAAGCAGTTCTCGCCGCACCACCACCAGCCACCGAACGGCAAAAGCCTCTCCTCCACCCCCCCTACCGTCCCTAACCCCACACCATCATCACACCACCACGAGTAGAGATGTAAAAAGCTCGGCCGAAATGCGCCTCAAAAGCATCTCTTTCCCCCCTCTCATCTCCTCTCCTCCCGGCATAATATATTTTGCAGGCCACCAATCAAAAGGGGAGCCTACCGTTGCTAACATCAAAATACCCCTGTGCATTGTGCAGAGAGGACTAGAAGGCGTCCGCCCGGCTCTGCTGACCAACCTCCACTTCAGAATTTCGTCTTTCAGTTCACGGGATTTCCTCCCTCCTCTTCTTCCGTCATTCTCCCGTCGCTGGCATACAATCTTGTCCCCATTCTCGTCGGTTTGTTTCTCCGGCACAAATGCTGGTGTCCGGGAGAAGACGGCTGCTCGTTCTGTGCACATGTTTCGTGATTCTTTCGCTTCTTACGCTGCCATCCGATGGCTCGTCGAGTTCCACGGAGGATCTCAATCAAAGCCGCAACAAGACCGGGCATCCTCTCGAGGTAATCAGGGTGGTTTTCTTGCATCGGGTTTGCGGTTTTCTGATCACATGCACTCTAGGATACTTGGTTCTGGGTTACATTCGTTGGAGAACAAGGTCTTTCTTGGTTGTTTTCCTATTATTTAATCAATACACTGCTAACAGCAACAAATCTCTCTCTTGCAGTTGACGCCTAGAACAGCATTTCAGCTCAAGCTACACGCATTGTTCCACTGGTCTTCTTTCGGTCTCTTAATGCCTGTAGGGATACTGCTGGTCAGGATGTCGAGCAAGTCGAAAAGCGGCAGATGCAGCAGAGTGCTCTTCTATTGCCATGTCATTTCTCAGGTTCATATCTTCTCTACCACCTGGAGTACTAGTATTTTCCGACAGATGTTTCTGTCTTTTCTTTCATGTTTCATGGAGCATTAGATTTATTTTTTCGTGCTCCGCTGAGTTTGCAGATCGCAGCTGTACTTCTTGCTACTGGCGGCGCGGCTCTGTCCTTGATGAACTTTGAGAACTCCTTCAGTAACAGTCACCAGAGAGTAGGATTGGCATTGTATGGATTCATGTGGCTTCAGCCAATCATCGGTTTCTTCAGACCAGAAAGGTGAGAAAAACTACTTTCCTGCAGCACCTTGCAAATTTTGCAACCTTTTCATGTTTCATACTACAAAGTTCATACCTGAACCTGAATCCCTTCTCTATCTATCTCTACAGAGGTGTCAAGGGAAGGAGCCTGTGGTTCTTCTTCCACTGGCTCCTCGGCATCGCAGTTTGCGCCACTGGCATCGTAAACGTCTACTCTGGCCTCCGCACGTACCATGAGAGAACCGCCAAGAGCGTGAGCCTTTGGACTGGCCTACTTACAGTTGAGATCTCCTTCCTAGCTTTTTTCTACCTTTTGATAGATAGGTGGAGCTACATGATCAAGCAAGGACGTTTCCCAGTCGAGCAGCTAAGACAGAACGATAATCACAGGACCTATCCTACAACTCTTCGGAAAGAGCTGAGCATGGTGCAAGAGTGAAGTCTCCAAATAAGGGAAGACAGTGTGCAAAAAAAGAGAAGACAGTGTGTGAAGATTGATAGATGCTGGGAGGTCGGTTAAGGGGACATGGTAAATGCTAGAAAATCCTTTGGTAACTTGCTTGGTTTGAGAAGTGTGCGTTTGAACAAGATTGTACAGCTTGTATGCTTGTGTTGAGATTGCAGAGGATTGGAACCTCTGGTGTTGTAGCTTGAGAAGTGATTTTAGATCTTGTTTCAAGACACCATTTGAACAACTTGTGGGAAGCAGTCAGATACATCATTACATTTCTGATCATCAGGGAAGAAGAAATGATCAGAAGTTTCAGAACTGTAGTTGAAATGCACCTGTAATCCTCATGTTCTCTATGCAACATTTCTTAAGGTTGTCAACATTTCACGGTGCTGGTTCTTTTTCACCCTCCTTGTTGAGTTTAATATTGTATTGATGTTCCTTGTGGATAATGGATAAAACATACTTATGCCATATCTGCTGCTTAATGGATAAAAACCTACATGCTCCATATACAAATTCTAACTATATATACAGACATACAATTCTCTGGCAGAGCCAAAGTGCCTTCATGTGTATGAAAAAAGTCTGAAGATGACCACTAAAAACCTCTTGATTCATGGCAAGAGCTGGACATAACCAGTTAAGACAGCGATAGCTAAAATTGCGATAGGCGGCACGAGGACGAATGTACCGACAGTCGCGAAGAACACCGAGTCGTTCCTCCCGCTAACCTTGGTGAGCATGGCCTGCCTCTTGATGTTCCTCCTCTGTGAGACGGTGAGGTTGTTGAGGGTCTTGAGGCCTTCCCTGAGCCTCTTGCCCAACGGGAGGGTGAATGTGAATTCGCCTCCCCTGTCACCGTACAGCGCTACCAGCTGCTCACGGATGGTGGTGAGCACACGGGTTTCCGTAGCTGTGTCATTCTCTGAGCATAAGGGGATGTGATGTTGTTAGTTATCAGTGAGAATGGGTCAGGAACGAGAAGAAAGTGTAGTGATTTTGAAGTATGGAAGGTACCGGTGCCATTAGATGTGGAGGACGACGTCAGTTGCTCCAGGAGATCCAACTGTGTGCGTGCCGAAGAAACTTCAGAAGACGAGATGGCAGTGTCAGTAAACTGCTGATAACAACAATTGGTACCGTGGGAGGTTCAGAACAAGGATCCTTCCTACGCCTATACTGCTATATATTGGGATTTGGGAATGTACTGATTACTTCTGAATTTTGCCACGGATTGCTAAGATGAATTTAAAGCCTCTTCAATCGAGCATAAATCGACAGAGTCAGAGCATTGTGCCCACCTGTTTCAGTTAGATATCATCACAAACTACTGGATTTCTCAAGTCACAGGGTACGAAACACGGTTATTTAGGTCAGAGAAATATGCACTCTCTTCATTTCAATCCTACCCAGCTTCCAGCCATCGTCGGGCAGAGTGACCGTATCGTTGTGCGACTCTGATTTCCTCACACGATTACACGGGTAACAGCGGCGATGGTACGAGGGTTACGGACTTACAGAGCCACCAGGTGCAGCAATCGCGTCAGCGGCGAAACCTTGATGGGAGGGTTGGTTAGGGAGCTGACAGGCGGTACCTGAGACGGTTGGATCCTGTGTCGCGCCCTCGAATTCCTGGCGGGCAGCCCTGCAGCCGCCCAGCGGTCTCGGCGCGGGCGAGACCGACGCCTTGAGGGGCACCCTTGCGCTCTTCACGGCCGCCGCGTCCACCGCCTGGAGCCTCGTGGCGGAGGAAGGGGAGAAGCTGCACGCCATGAACCGACCGACGCAGGTTTCGTGGCTCTTGTCCAGTTGGCCGGGTGGAGACAGAGAGATGGAAGAAGGGTTCGTCTTGTCATTCGGCGTGGGCTGTGGTGGGAATTTTCCGCTTCGCGTTCCACCACAGAGGAAGCGACGCACGGCGCGCCACACGTTCGAGCTTCATGGTCGGCGGGCCCACGGAACAACATTCCGGAATCTGCTCACTTCGAGTTGGAAGCTTTTGGAGAGGGATCGGTTGGGCGTGTCTAGTTTTCTACTAACTCTATCCACCCGAATTTTAAAGACTTCACAATTATTTTTTTGAGAAAACATCCCGTCTATTCATTTTCAATCATGGTAACACAACGAACACCAGAAATAATAAAAATTGCATTCAGATCCGTAGACCACCTAGCGACGACTACAAGCACTGAAGCGAGCCGAAGACGTGCCGTCATTATCGCCCCTCCCTCGCGGGAGCCGGAAAAAACTTATTGTAATAGACAGTCGGGAAGTCATCATGCTAAGGCCCCATCACTAGTAGAAAAACTACCTAATGTACAACTCTTTAATCCCAGTTTGTAAATGAACCGACTCTAATGGTATCATTAGTCCCTGTTCGAACGGCTATGCATTAGTCCCGGTTCGTATTCAACCTTTAGTATCGGTTCGTGCCACGAACCGGTACTAAAGGAATGGTGGCAGGCTGGCGTCAAGCTAGGGCCCCACGAGCCCCTTTAGTCCCGGTTTGTGTTACAAACCGGGATTAAAGGGCTAACCTACAGTGCCAATTTGTGTCACAAACCGGGACAAAAGGGGGCTAACCTTTTAGTCCCGGTTGGAAACACAAACCTGGACTAAAGGGCAATTTTTAAACTCAACAGAGCAACATTCTGGAATCTGCTCACTTCGAGTTGCAAGCCTTTGGAGAGGGAGCGGCACTGCCTCGCATCGCAGGTAGGTCGGGCTCCGATAGCTGCCCTTTTTTTTTTGAAGGGCGAAAACTGTTACATGCTTGGCCTGAAGGACAACCAAGGCACAATTCCATGATACAAAGCAGACTACTCCCAAATCATAAAACCACAAGACCTCAAAGAAAGACAGACAAACTTCCCCATCACGTCACCCCTATTTTAGGGCAGTAGCTTTTGAAGATACTTGAGGAACAACTGATGAATCATAAAAATTGAATGTTGCTGTACACACGAGAGTGTGCAGCCGGATTTTGGACGATCCTATCGATCAAACCATACATGCGTGGTACTACTGTGCAGCGCACCGCCTGATCAAGCATCGTCCACTAATCGTGCAATAAGCATCGGTTGCACAGTAGCAAAATATGGTAGCAGGCGGTAACCACGTGGCACATGTGGTAAGCAATCCAAACAATTCAAAAAAACATATAGCCGGCGGGCGGCTGCCGCAAATCCAAAACGGGGCGTAGCCCTCTTCACCGCCGCCTGCTACCGCTAGCCGCCCCAAATCTGGTACCCGCAACACCCCACCGCACCCGCCGGGCAGCCGAAATTGCACTGCCGCCGTCGGAATCCAATCGTCCCTTGAGATTTCATAAATTACAGAATGTGCTTTTGGAAATCACATAATACAAAAGTTATGAAACGCCAACGCCCCTTGAGATTTCATAATTATGGAACGTGCTTTTGAAAATCACATAATACAAAAGTTTAGGTAGGGATGTGATTCCAGAATATTCAGAAGAACTTGCAAAATATTGCAACCGCTTTTTGATTTTTAGCATGCTTCACCTTCAAAACATCAATGTATTTTGGGGGGAGGGGGGGAATAAATTTTAAAAATCAATATTTTAACTAGGTCTTCTCCAGCTTTAAGATATTTAACGCCGCATTTCCACCCACTAACATCAAAGGTTTGGATAAAAAGAAGACGAAAAAGATAGCCCCCAGAGATAATCCTGGTCTCATGCCTTCTAATCTAGTTGTTATGGCTGGGGATGGTGAGGCACAATGGCTGCTTCGAGAATAGGTGATGGTGTTGGAGGAGGAGGAAGTAGACAACCCTAACTGTTACAATGGAGAGAAGTGAGCGCACAAGTAGGAAATGTCAAGCGTCGTCGAAAAACACGTGCCTTGTCTTGTTTAGCGCCAGAGGAAGATTTTTGTTGCGTATTATCGGCTCCTCGACTTCATGTGATTATGTCAGATGTCATACATTACTTCAAAAAAAAAAACTGTTTTTGACATGCTATGCATATGTAAAAGAAATGTTCAGGATGCTTCGTACTTTTTATAAACATAATATATTTGGGTCCTTTTTTAAAAAATAGACCAGAGTTATTATTCCTCAAATCAAAAGAAAAAAAAAGAACCAGAGTTATACACGTCACGCATGGACTTTTTTGAGTAACGATTCACCCAATTAGGCTCACGCGAGTTCATGGACTTTTTGACTTCAGCCCAAAGGCCGAAGCCGCCAGCCCAGCGCACACTTCCCCTCCCCTCCCCTCTCCTCCCCAATCCCCCCTCTTCCATCCCCCGACAGACCAATTTCTTCCCAAATCGCCACGGCCACGGCCACGGCCACCGCCACCGCCATGATGTCCTCACCAGCAGATACCGCGCCGTCATCCTCCTCCGCGGCCGCACCGACTCAGCATCCGCAGCCACCGGCGCAGCAGGATGGTCAGAAGGAGCGGCGGATGGAGTCGCTCGGGTGGCTGACGGAGTCCACGGTGATGCCGAAGAAGCACAAGGCCATCGAGGGTGTCGGCGCGGCATCCATACTCGACCTCAAGGCCCAGCTCTACCGCACTCAGGAGGAGGCCCGCAATTCCACCGCCGCTGACGCCGCCTCCAGCGAGTTCCGCCGCGCCAAGAAACGCTCCGGCCCCGCCGATCCCCTCGGCGCCAAGAACTCAGGCGTAGACGCACGTGCCCACAAGTACGTCCACAATTATCCTTATGGCATTTCTTCTGCGTGATGTAGCCTGGCTATTTTTTGTGCTAGTTTTGAGGGGAATTACCGAATCAATCCTATGGCTTACCGTTTGTTAAGGTATTAGATTCCCATATCGATCCTCTGCACTAAGAGCGGAGACTAAGTAGACGTGATCTCTATCTGTTAAATAGCCCAATATGGACTTCCAACATGGATCATCTTTAGGGCAGTGCAAACTACAAAGGCAGGTGTACAGAGGTAGAGTCAGCTGTTTCTCTTCTACTCCTTGCCAATCTAGAGGTAACACTAGAGGCAACTAACATAATGGACTGCTTAACGCGGCGATCAACATTGGATACTATGTGTGCGGGCTGTTTCTGTTGCTTGGCTGCAACAATTGCAATGCACGAATTAATGAATAAAGTTGTGAATTATGCACACAGTAGACAAGTTAAGATAACAGCACTTATATGAATCAATCGTACTCGAAAATTGTATGTAGTAAAAATTTCCAGCTATTGCAACCAGGCAACACAAATAGTTCATGGAAGATAATATTCACTGTTGATCATGACATTTTCTTATTCCATTTAAGAATTAAGTACTAAATGGACAATTTAAGAGATAACCCTTGTTTTCCTATTCTCTCTGCCTGATATGGAGGGGCGCAAGAGATAATAGCTGACTGTATCTTTGACATGCCCTTACCAATGGTTGGTTGCGTGACCTGTGTTAGGAAATTACTTGGCTGTATAGGGCATTAGATGTTTGTTACTCTAATATGAGGACTGAATTATAACTGCATAAGCTCAATCTCTCTGTGTGGATGCACAACACCATTTTATGTGCTTTGCCAAGCCTAGTTTGTGTTACCCTTGTGCTATACAAGGTAGGAAGCCAGAGCTTCTCTAGGTTAATAATGGGTACTGGTTCACACTCGCAATTATTTTAGAAGGTGGTTCATATTCGCTATTCTTAACATGCTATTTTCTTGAGTGAAATGACAACATGTAAGTGTTTGCTTAGTGGTTGTACTGCTGGTAATTAAAGGAGTGAACTGTTACATGTGCTTGTACGTTGTGCGGCATTCCGCGATAACACGATTTTGCTTTTCCTAGCAACAAACATTGAAAATTAACAATGGATCTAATTGAAAGGAGATGCCTACTAAACCATCATTTGATTTTGCTTTTCTCAGTTTCCAAGAAACTGTCGTCCTGGCCACAGTTGCTCTTGTACCATGAGTATACCATAGAATTACCATTCAATATAAAGCTATTTGTTCTGCTTTTCTTGTGGCATTTCTAAGCATCTTGATTTCACTCTATCAGCATGTCAATATGTCATTGTTTTTCTTGTTCTATCATTTTCACATTTTGGCACCTTTTTCATTTTGCTCTTGTCATCTTGTGCATGCTCTTGGTGTTTACTAATGTCTCTGTAATATTTCCTTTTTTCAACAGAGATAAGCTGGAGCTGAAAGCTGTGAAAGATGGTACTGCATGTTATTCTGCCCTAGAAAAGAAGGCTGAGCTGTATGAGAAATTATCCAGGGGTGAGCTACCTGATGAAGAAGACCAGGAGAAATATTGCGTTGATTTCTTCCAGAAAAGTTTTCATCAAGTCAGCGAGCGCCGGCAGCCAGAGACTGCTACTGCCTCTGAGCATGTAGAACAAGAAAATGAGAGTGTCGATTCTATGCCAAATCCCAAGCCAATGGGCCTTGGACGAACTGGTACAACAGTTGACCAAGATGAGCACAAACGCTTTGTCAGGTACTGTTTTCTTTGGGCAGTTGCTGCATTGATCCACTGAACTTCTATGCCAGTCCTTGAGAAGTCAAAGTAGAAATTGCTCTATGGCAGATGCATAACAAAATTGGAACTGGCGGTTCCAACACTTGTAATCATTTGACGCTTGCATAATCCACTGAACATAAATTGGGCTCCCAGTTGCAGTATCCGTTACATGCCTTTTAGTGCTGGTATATTGTGCATGATCACTTCTCTTAGCATGCCATGCCCATGTACACATAGATCACGTGTTGCGCCCCATAACAACAGAGTCATGCCCCTACCAAAGCACATTGTTAACTAGTAGTTTCTTTCTGTGAGTACTACCATTTGTAAATCTGTACAAGCTGTGTTCAGCTGCTTCATGTACAGACAGACTAAGGCTGTGTTCGGTAGCCCTCCACTCCTCCACTCAGGAGCAGAGCGGGTGGAGCACCATATTAGCAGCTCCCCAAATTAACACTGCATGTTGCTCCGCTCCGGAGCGGAGTTGGAGAGCAGGAGGGAGTCCGAACAGGCTCTAACTGTAGATATAGTTTACAAGGTACCAAAACTGTTTTGTAGTATGAGGAGCATTGCACGTCGTGGTGTTAGGTGGGATTACAAAACTACACTCCGAATTCTCGATGTTCTCATGTTCCCTTTACATTTGTGATATCCTTTCTATCAAAGTAAATACTTGAACTAAATGTTTTTAGCATGAGCTGCATTACTTTGGTTTTATTTGTCATAAATATTTTCTCAATTTGCTGATCTAATTAAAATGTGCCTTGGTATAACTTACAAGTAGTAGTTTAGTAGAGCACTCTTATCTGGTGAAGCACTTATATATGACACAATTAGTCGTACAAACTTTCCGTGCACGTTAAACTGTAACGCTTGGGGAATGTGGCCTTGTATGGAGAGACAGGGATACTGATACCCCAGGAGATGTGCAAAGGTTGAGACCATAGTGTGAATCCAGCTAACCGTAGTCGTGCGATAAGGAGAGGCACCTCATTGATAATAAACTAGAAAGATTTTCCATGGTCCATGTTGCTCCAGCCTCCATGCATTCTCTTGAGTGGGAATGGCAGTATTACAATGTTACTAAATTCAAATTTAAAACTGATGCTTTGTACAGTATAAAATGTGAAGGCGAAGGATATGTAGATCCCTTGATTGCATACTATCACTACCAGATGCTACCATTGAATTTGCAACCTGAACGATTTTGTCTCCCTGTGAGAATAATATTTCTCAGGTCTTTGACTAACTTGCACCATGGCATGTCTTCAGGGAGGTTCACGACGAAGTAAGTCAAGCAAGGCAGAAGGCTTCAACGATGAAACACCGGCGACAAGAGCAGGAGTCGGCTCGTAGAGAGAAACTCAGGCAAGCTTTCCTCAAGAAGCGCCTTGATAAGTTGATGGCTGAAAAGCAGGCATCTTCGGCCAGTGATGACCAACCAACCAGTTAGCTAGTTGAGGTTTTGTATGTCTTACTTGTCTCCAGGTGGCAGTTGTTGTAGTTCATGTAATCACGGTGCATGCAACTGCAAATGAGAAAATTTGTCTTGTTTGTGATTCCCTTGATCTGGCGAAATCAAATTCAGAAAATGGTCTTGGCATGTACAGTCACGCAATGTAGAGTTAATTTGAATCTTGACACTGACGAGGTGTCTTGATCCTCGACTGATTTGCTGGGCGTTGGGCAGATTCCTGCAACCTTTTTTTTCTGCTTTTAGATGCTTCTCGTCGAGGTCGGGCATATGACTGCCATCTCCATCTTCAGTTGGCGAATCGTGTGCGCCCAACTCTGGCTGTAATCCACCAGTTCTAATTCAGCATGGTACAGAGAGGAGAAAGAATCATCCAACCATGCTACCCTGGTTGGATGATGGAATAAAGACCGATGATAAAAAGAAAAGTTTCGCCGCGCTTTCTGCGATTCTTTTCAGCTTGAAACAAACTATTTAACTATTCCCTACATCAGCGCGGGCGAGAACCGAGCAGGCGTGGCTCGCGACTTGACGGTGGAGGAACGATCAATGGCCAAGCCGGCTCCGACTAAGAACGCCGGCGACGGAGCAACGGCGGTGGCGCCAGTGCCGAGTCCGTTCGAGTACCATGTCTATGGCCCCCGTAAGCTGTCCTTCACCAGCTGGAGAGATCTTCTTAGCTCAAGCTGGTCAGTACTCCGTAATCCGTATGCGTTTGTTACACTTGGACGAGTGCATAATTTGCACTGCACATTCGCGTAGCTTTACCGGGAGTTTGTTGCGATGGTTGATGCAGGAAGAACCCTGACTACCGGCGGATGGTGATCGCGTGCTTCATCCAGGGGGCGTACCTGCTGGAGCTGGACCGGCAGGAGAAGCGCGACGAGTGCACCGGCCTCGCGCCGCAGTGGTGGCGCCCGTTCAAGTATAGGCTGGTCCAGGCGCTCGTCGACGAGCGCGACGGCTCCATCTACGGCGCCGTCCTCGAGTGGGACCGCCAGGCCGCGCTCTCGGACTACATCCCGTTCCGCCCCACCCGCGCGCCCGCCGCCGTCCTGGCGCTGCGCGGCACGCTGCTCAAGGCGCCCACGTTCCGCCGCGACGTCGTCGACGACCTCCGCTTCCTCGCCTGGGACAGCCTCAAGGGCTCCGTGCGCTTCGCCGGCGCGCTGGCGGCGCTGCGGGCGGCCGCGCGCAAGTTCGGCGTCGCCAACGTGTGCGTGGGCGGGCACTCGCTGGGCGCCGGGTTCGCACTGCAGGTGGGCAAGGCGCTGGCCAAGGAGGGCGTCTTCGTGGAGTGCCACGTGTTCAACCCGCCGTCCGTATCGCTGGCCATGAGCCTCAAGGGCTTCGCCGACACGGCCGGCGAGCTGTGGGGCCGCGTGCGCGCTTGGATACCCTACATGGGCAACCAAGCCGGCGGGGACGCGGGCGGCGGCAGCAACAGCGAGAGCGAGGCCAAGGCGTCGCTGGCGCGCGCCGGGATGGCCAAGTGGCTGCCGCACCTCTACATCAACACCAACGACTACATCTGCTGCTACTACAGCGACGCCGCGAGCGGGACGGCCACCGTGGCCGTCGGCAGCGGGGGCGGGAGCGGCACTAGCAAGGCCGGCGTGGCGAGGATGGTGGTTGTTTCCAAGGGGCCGAGCAAGTTCCTGGCCGCGCACGGGCTGGAGCAGTGGTGGGCTGACGATGTCGAGCTGCAGGTGGCGCTCAACCACAGCAAACTCGTCGACCGCCAGCTCAGGTCGCTCTACGCCCCGCCACCGGCCGCACCAGCCGCTCGGAGTTAGGCACGTGTGCCATGGTACTATTGACTTATTATCATTGTTTTTTTTTCGTTGAATGGTTATTGCCATTGTTGCTGTTCATGTTGGGTCCTTGCGGCTGGGGTTAATGATGTGCCCAATACTTTTTTTACAGACCCAATTTGACATATTGGTTTATACCCTCCCGTTCCATAATATAAAATGTTTTTGCAAGCTATATTAACTTGCAAAATTGTGGGACGGAAGAAGTACTAAATAAAACAGATCTTGTCGAAGTCGTCTCTAACTTGCATTGTGTTCCACCATTGACTATAGAAAAAATTGGGCAAGATCAAATCCACTCGCATAAACTGCACTAATATTAAAGATTGTAAATAAGTGAGATCCTAAGGATCACATTTCTTTGATCGCGGATGAATAGTTATTGGAGATTAAAAACAAAGGCTTATGGTTTGAATCTAGTTAGCAGGTGCATCCCGAGTTCCTTGAGAGGGTGGAGACACAACATGGAACTCACCTGTAGCTACTATAGATAATTTTCCCCGCCCCCGCGTCGTCTCCTCCGAGGCGACTCGGGGGAAAACCCTAACCGCCGCCGCCCCACCCCTCCTTCCCCTCCCCTTCCCCTCCGCCGTCGCCAGAGGCGTGTGCCGGCGTGCGCTCGACACCAATGAAGGTGGCGGCGGGGGATCTAGTGGCTCCACATAGCGTGGAGGGCCTCGGCATCCGGGGCGGCGGCCCCGGGCGAAGAGCGCGGGGTGGCCCGGGCGGCGGGCCAATCCGGCCGGAGCTGGTGAGACGCCTCCCTCGGTCTCGCGGGGGACGAGGAGGCGCCGGTCCACGGTTGCTGGTGTGCGGCCTCCCCTACGCGGTTGCCGGTGCCAGATGCATCTCATCCTCTCCGCCCCGATCCGCTCCTTCCATCGCCGGATCCGGGTCCTAGTGGCTTAGGCCATTCTTCCCGGGCGCCGGCAGCGCGGATCTCGTCGAGTGGGGTTGGATCCGAGGGAAACCCCTGGCCGGCGCTGCCACACCTCAGGCGAAGCCCTGGGCGCCGTACCCTCCCTGGAGGCTGTGGTGAGGATCCTTCTCCCCCTCCTTCCGTTCCCTGCTAGGTGAAAGCCTAGGTCCCCTGATTCGGGCGGCGACGACACATCCGTGTCATGTCCCTTCTTGGAGGCGCAGTCCGGGGATTGCAGGGGCGGCGAGAGAGTCGGGTTGTGGGTGTGATGGTGGCGGGTGGCAGCTTGGTGTTGGGGAACGTAGTAATTTCAAAAAATTTCCTACGCACATGCAAGATCATGGTGATGCATAGCAACGAGAGGGGAGAGTATTGTCCACGTACCCTCATAGACCGTAAGCGGAAGCGTTATGACAACGCGGTTGATGTAGTCGTACGTCTTCACGATCCGACCGATCCAAGTACCGAATGTACGGCACCTCCGAGTTCAGCACACGTTCAGCTTGATGACGATCCCCGGACTCCGATCAGCAAAGTGTCGGGATGAGTTCCGTCAGCACGACGGCGTGGTGACGATGATGATGTTCTACCGGCGCAGGGCTTCGCCTAAACTCCGCGACGATATTACCGAGGTGGAATATGATGGAGGAGGGCACCGCACACGGCTAAGGAACGATCTTGAAGATCAACTTGTGTGTTCTAGGGTGCCCCCTGCCCCGTATATAAAGGATCAAGGGGGGAGGCCGGCCGGCCCTAGGGGGCGCGCCAAGGAGGAGTCCTCCTCCTAGTAGGAGTAGGACTCCCTCTTTCCTACTCCTACTAGGAGGGGGAAAGGAAGGGGGAGAGGGAGAGGGAAAGAGGGGGGCGCCGCCCCCCCTCTCCTAGTCCAATTCGGACCAGAGAAGGAGGGGGGGGGGGCGCGGCCCATCCTGGCTGCCCCTCTCTCTCTCTCCACTAAAGCCCATAAGGCCCATTACTTCTCCCGGGGGGGGGGGGGGGTTCCGGTAACCCTCCGGCACTCCGGTTTTCTCCGAAAACACCCGGAACACTTCCGGTGTCCAAATATAGTCGTCCAATATATCAATCTTTATGTCTCGACCATTTAGAGACTCCTCGTCATGTCCGTGATCACATCCGGGACTCCGAACAAACTTCGGTACATCAAAACTTATAAACTCATAATAAAACTGTCATCGTAACGTTAAGCGTGCGGACCCTACGGGTTCGAGAACTATGTAGACATGACCTAGAACTATTCTCGGTCAATAACCAATAGCGGAACCTGGATGCTCATATTGGCTCCTACATATTCTACAAAGATCTTTATCGGTTAAACCGCATAACAAAATACGTTGTTCCCTTTGTCATCGGTATGTTACTTGCCCGAGATTCGATCGTCGGTATCCAATACCTAGTTCAATCTCGTTAACGGCAAGTCTCTTTACTCGTTATGTAATGCATCATTCCGTAACTAACTCATTAGCTACATTGCTTGCAAGGCTTATAGTGTAACGCCCTCGATGCGGCTATATCTCCCACGTGTCGAAGCACGACTTAGAGGCATAACCGCATTGAAAGCAATGTCGCAAGTGAGGTAATCTTCACACAACCCATGTAATACATAAGGGAAGAGATACATAGTTGGCTTACAATCGCCACTTCACACAATTACATGAATAAAGCATTACATCATCCAGATACAATCAAGGTCCGACTACGGAACCAAAATAAAAGAAGAACCCCAAATGCGACAAAGGTCCCCGATCGACCCCAACTGGGCTCCACTACTGATCAACTAGAACGAAACAACACAAAGGGCAAGATCTTCATCGAGCTCCTCCTTGAGCTCGGATGCGTCACCTGCACGGTTTCATCTGCACCTGCAAACTGGTTTTGGAAGTATCTGTGAGTCACGAGGACTCAGCAATCTCACACCCGCGAGATCAAGACTATTTAAGCTTATAGGAAGGATGGAGTAATGAGGTGGAGCTGCAGCAAGCGACTAGCATATATGGTGGTTACAATCGCAAAAGAGCGAGAAGAGAAGCAAGGCACGGTCGTGAAGCTAGTAGCGATCAAGAAGTGATCCTGAAACTACTTACGTCAAATATAACCCCAACACCGTGTTCACTTCCCGGACTCCGCCGAGAAGAGACCATCACGGTTACACACGCGGTTGATGCGTTTTAATTCGGATCTGGTGTCAAGTTATCTACAACCGGACATTAACAAATTCCCATCTGCCACATAACCGCGGGCACGGCTCTCGAAAGTTTATACCCTGCAGGGGTGTCCCAACTTAGCCCATGACAAGCTCTCGCGATGAACGAAGGAATAGACCTTCTCCCAGGAAGACCCGATCAGTCTCGGAATCCCGGTTTACAAGACATTTCGACAATGGTAAAACAAGACCAGCAAGACCTCCCGCTGTGCCGACAAATCCCGATAGGAGCTGCACATATCTCGTTCTTAGGGCACACCGGATGAGCCAGACGTCGGGTTGGCATAGACCCTAGTTGCCCAGGGGGCGCCGGACATCGCTCGGTTTGGACCAGCACCCGGAGGAGCACTGGCCCGGGGGGGGGGGGGGTAAAATAAAGATGACCCTTGAGTCTGCAGAACCCAAGGGAAAAAGGCTTAGGTAGGCAAATGGTAAAACCAAGGTTGGGCCTTGCTGGAGGAGTTTTATTCAAAGCGAACTGTCAAGGGGGTCCCATAAATCACCCGACCGCGTAAGGAACGCAAAATCCGGGAACATAACACCGGTATGACGGAAACTAGGGCGGCAAGAGTGGAACAAAACACTAGGCATAAGGCCGAGACTTCCACCCTTTACCAAGTATATAGATGCATTAATTAAATAAGATATATTGTGATATCCCAACAAGTAAACATGTTCCAACAAGGAACAACATCTCCATGTTCCAACAAGGAACAAACTTCAATCTTCACCTGCAACTAACAACGCTATAAGAGGGGCTGAGCAAAGCGGTAACATAGCCAATCAACGGTTTGCTAGGACATGGTGGGTTAGAGGTTTGGCATGGCAATTTGGGAGGCTGACAAGCAAATGGTAGGCATCGTAGCATTGGCATAGCAAAAAAGCGAGCAAACTAGCATAGCAAAGATAGTAGTGATTTCGAGGGTTTGGTCATCTTGCCTGAAGTCCCGCAAGGAAGAAGAACGAGTCCATGAAGAAGACAAACGGTCATAGATGAATGGATCCTCACAACTCCGGGACGAAACCGAAGCTAACGAGAGAAGCAACCCGGAAAGAAACAAACAACATAGTAAACAAACATCACATAAACATGGCATGATGCGTAAACAAGTATGATGCATGTCCGGTTTAATGAGGCATGGCATGGCAAAGTGCAACAAACAATACTACAAGTTAAGTGGAGCTCAATATGCAACGAGGTGCATATTGACGAAACACCACATCAATTATTTAGTTTTCTCTAGTTATAAGCTACTCAACAATATTAAATGTTATTAAACATGGCAAGGGGTGAAGCATAATTAAACTACCTATTTAGGCAAGTTTAAGTGAGGCCGGAAACAACAAACGATAATTCCGGAAAACCCCATATGTTATTTAGCAATTTAACGCAAACAACAATTTTAAACATTTTAATTGTTGTTATCATGATGCGGATGACATATGCAAGATTTATGCAATTTTTATGAAAATGTTGACATGAGCATGTTATGAAGCATTTGTCGTCCTGGCGAAAACGAAAAAGGGTGCCACGGCAACGACAACGGAAATGGTGCCACGGCAACATTCCGGTTCCGATAACTCGATTGAGATGTCGGTGCAAAAGAAAGTGTGGAGAGTGTGCCATGCAAGATGGTGGGGTGATCCCGGTTACCGGGTCCCACGTGTCGACGGCAAGGCAATGAGGAACGCGCAAGGAACAACTCGGACATGGTGCAAACACGGGCATCTCATACAACACATGCATTCGGTCCACGGACGGCGTCTCGGGGTTATACCTTCGAGGCATGCATTTCGGAGCGGGTCGAGTTCGACGAAGGAAGTAGTGGTACACGGGCCGTCGAGGGAAGTAGAGGAAGTAGTTGTTTCGCGACGGTAGTGGAAGTAGACGTTCACGGGATCTCAGCGGGTCGTCGTGTAGCCGTACATGTTCGAAGCAGAACTTGGCGTATCCATGTAGTAGGCGTTCCGGTCCTGTAGTCGTTCGAGCGTCCGTGTGGTCTTGCCGGTGGGGTACTTGGCGCTTGCGGTCCAACTCCGAGGTCATAGCCGTGTAGTCGAACTTGACGAAAACAGGTCTCGCTGGGGACTTGGCGCATCCATCAGGAACTTGGTGGTACTTGGCAAATTTCACGCTCGGTGACCGTTGGGCTTGGCGTCAACAGCAAACAGGGGCGCGATGCTGGGACTTGGCGCGATGCAGGAGGCTGGCGCAGCGACGGGGAGGTAGTGGAGGCGCTGGTCGCGGAGGTCGAGGCGGTACTGCGGTGGCGCTGCTGCACCGGCTGACGGAGATGAAGTTTCTGCGACGGCGTGCGGGGTCGATGGAGAGGGGCTTGGCGCGGTGTGGACGAGCTCACTCCGGCAAGGTTGCAAAGGTCCAAGGCACAGCTCCCGTTGTCGTGGACAAGGCAAGGAGGAGCTGCTGCCGTTCGACCCGGCGCTCGCCAGGATGCCGTAGGCGGGACTTGGCGGCGGGGCCTCGGCAGCAGGGAGGCACGGCCATGGCAGGGCCCGACGGATCCGGACGGGGCGGCGCTGGAGGGCGACGCGAGGCAGAGGAGGAGCGGGGCCAACGGCGCATCGAGATGGTGTAGCAGCTGTTGCTGCTGCCGGTGGCGAGGAGGTCCTAGCACGGTTGCGGGAGGCGAGGCGCTACGGGGATGGCTGCGGGGTGGAGGAGGCGCGACGGGACGGCTCGGGCACGGTGGTCGGGTGCGGAGGCGGTGGTGCTGGCCATGGCGCCAACGCAAAGGGACGGGCGCGGCTCCGAACGACGACGGGGTGTAGGAGGCCGAGGGGGAGATGGGATCGAGAGAGGAGAGATGGGGCGCAGAGGAGGGAGATGGAGGCGCTGCGGGAGGGAGATGGGATCGAGAGAAGGGTTCGCTAGGGTTAGGTGCAGTTGGGCCTTAGGGGTTTAGTGGGCCGGCTGCTACGAGCAGGCCGAGCTACGGCTGCTCTCCTTCTTCTCCTTTCTCCCAAAAACAGAAAATGTCAAAGAGGAAAAAGGAGAATAAAGGAAGGTAGAGATAGAATTTGGGCATGGGGATAAATTTCGTGGACTCACAAAAATGCGCACGGTCTATGAAAAAATAGGAGTGGCAAGATTGCAGGAATTAAATTCAAAGTCATTTGAATTTAATTCAAAAGGTTTGAGCAAGGACTAGGAATTAGAGGTTTCCAAAAATGTTGGGATTTTTGGTGGAGCTCCGGAAAATGACGAAATAATTTAGGGCAAGGTTTGGAGACCAAACTTGAAGCAGAAAAGGAACGAAATTATTTTGCAAGTGTGTTTATGGGTGATTCCGAATTAGTGGAATATTTAATATAGCTCCCTAATATTGGAGGATATGTTATAAAGAGAAATCACCATGTGAATATCCCTCGATTTAAATAGATCAACGATCTATGCAATTTATTTAGGTGAGTTGCAAAACTAAATGACATGATGGCATGATGACATGATGGAATGCAACAAACAAATACATCGCACGGCGAAACTCGGAATAGCTGGAAGTGTTCTGGAGTGTCGGTCTCGGGGCGTTACAACACTCCACCACTACAAGAGGATCTCATCCCGAGATCTAGGATGGCACCGGAGAGAAACGGAAGAGGAAGAGAAGATGTAAAACTAAGTTTCTTCTTCGACAAAAGAGTGAAACCAAAGAACCTTGAGAGGTTGAAAATTTGAAAGAAAGAACACAACGGAGTTGAATACAATTGAGAGCACTGCGGTAGAAAATAGAAACAAGGAACACCATTTGAACCTTGGAGGTTGCAAAGCTATGAATGACAAGTACAATGGACAAGAAGGGATTGAACCACTCTGATTGAAAAGAGATGCAAGACTTCATAAGATGAAAAGAACTTGAAAGAGGACACGACACTCCGGTTAAATGGATAAGCACGAAAAGAACACGATCCTCACAATCGAGATGATGAGTGAAAAGCAACATCACAATGCCTCCGTAAGAAAGAATAGAAGTAGATCATTGGAATAAAGGGACGGAGAAGAAAATGACAACTTCTACCACAATTGAATTTGGAAGGCATCCTTGCAAGAAGGTTAGAATAGAGTTGTTGGAAGACCAACAACGAAAAGAATAAGTTTGTAGTGGGCTTATGGAAACATCTCAACATTATGAGGTGACAACCGGCCACTAACGGAAACAATTGCTTGCTTGAGATTAACGAAGAGATGAAAGCTTGTTCCATCAAGATGGAAAAGAGATAACTTGGGTCATTAATAAGCACCAAAATAGCAACATTCCTTATGGAAGGCTTTAGGTGAAATCTATACCAAGATAACTCCAATGAAGAGATTGACGGTTGAAAAGATCTCTTGAACAAAGAGAAAAAGATGGATTTAAATATGTCACTCTTGAAAACTTGTGAATCATGAAACGCGACGGGAAATTATCAAGAATGACCTAACACCACCTCAGAAGATAAGGTAGAAAGAATCGCACTTTGGAATGCAAGATGAAGAATACTTGAACTCCCCAAAACAAAACATGTGTTAAGCACCATGCTTATCTTAGAGTATAGCTTGGCGGATCATAACTTCGAGAGAAATCTTGATGAACAATTGAAGAATGAAAAGAATCCTTGACGAAGCACCATGTAGAGCCTCCATGAAGAACTCCGGTAAACAAAAGGGTGATAGAAAGAAAGAGAAGTTGAAAACACAAGGTGAAGCCTTGCAATGATTTAGATGGATCTTCGTGATGATGAGAGCTTGGAACTCCGGGAAAAGAAAAGATGAAACAACTGAAACCGAGAATTTATTCATCATGAACAAACTCCGAAAGAAGGAATTAATCACTTGGATGAAACAAGAACAAGAATTATGTTATGCGTATCCTTCACCAATTTAAATTGATGACAAGCAACAGATTTGGCATACTACTTATTCTTCTTGAGGGATTAAGGATAGAGATAGCGCAAACTTGAGAAGGTATTGATGGAACCACCGTAAGAATTGGAAAAGAGAGTACCAAGGGCACAATTCACCGGAAAGAATTTGAAAATGAATGAAGATACTTGAGGGGATTTAGATACATGAGAACAAAGAGATCATGAACTGATTAGAGGATACTTGAATGATGCACCGGTATGATTTGGAGAACGAGAGCTGAAAGCTTGAATGAATAATACTGAGATGATGGGCTTCAAAGAATGAAACTGAAAAGACTCCTAAAATGCTCCGGATGGGTGAAAAAGATTCTCACAATCGTAAACAATTATGAGAGGATGGCAACAAGCTAGCACCATGAATCTTGAAGAGAATAGAGCAAGATTAAAGAGAAACTCTTCTTCGGTCTTCAAATGATGAGAATGACAACGAGAAACACCACCAAGAATTATTGAGGCACATCGGAAGAATCAAAAGCAAAGAGGATGAGCCAACTATGAAAAGAATTTGAAAGATCTTGGAGAAAAGCATTTGATTGATGATAACTCATTCTTACGTCAAACTTGGAGAAGAATTTAGGATAGCTCTGGGAAAATAGAAGAGTCAGGTAAGATCCTGGGAAAAGACCTGTGGGTTAGGGCCCACTCAAAAGAACACCGTTGTAAAGATTTAAAAGAGGTGTTGCACCGGTTGAATTAATTGACTTGAATGAGATACCAATCTCGAAAGAGCTTGAACGAATGCAGAGTGGAAACACGAATCTTCGAGATATCTTGAGCACTCCGGAATAACAAATAGTGAGAAGGAGAATGATAATGAGGTGCACCGGTATGAGAAGACATTGAAATGAGGAAAAAGGTATGATCAACAAAACTTGACTTGAATCCACCGGAGAAGAGAAAGGAATGAGGAATGACGAACTAGTAGAACATCTTCTTGAGAACCACCGGGTAAGAACATTGACGGAAAAGAATGGAGAAACTTCACAAAAATAAAAGGATACTTGGTAAAGAAATCTTAGTCCTTGAGGAAAAAGGGTGGGTGGGCGGGAAAAAACAAAGGCAACTTGGAGACGGATGAAACAAACACCGTTGAGAAGAAATGATAATTGGTCTTGCTGATGTTGAAGTGATCGGATCCACTTGAAGAGAAACACGCCGGTTGAAAAGGATTGACATGACAATCTCGATTGTCGAGAAGGATTGGTATTCACATCGGAGTATGAGAACACCATTTCGGAAAGGTATGGAATCAACACTTGACATTGAAGCAACTCGAATACCACAACTCAAAACAAAAACAAAGGACTGGCTTGCAGAATAAGCCGGAACAAACATATGATAGAGATTTCGTCCGAAGTTTTAGTGGTGGGGCCTACACGGGCTCGATCGTACAGCACCATCATGTACAAGGCAGTGCACATGACATACGAAGCGTCCCCGAGTCGGCATAGCCAAGGACTCTTTAAGACACAACGAGACCATTGTAAAACCAACCGTGAATAGGCGGACCACTAGACGTCGAACCCCAATTTCATATCATACATCTGTCGGAAAGATATCCTAAGAGCTACTTGAATTCCCACCTATGAAACTCCCGAAATTCTCCGGTTATGCAATCAGGTGTTGGGGATACAGGGGAAGCATAATATCACACCCAAAACTAGCAAATCCTACATCCAGCTGTATCCATCCTTCAACACATAACCAAGAAACCTTCGGAAATCGTCTACCTCAACCTTCAAAAAGCATCCGTTATACAAGTTATGGCGATACTCCCGAACTCCTGCCCCAGTACTGGGCGGCGTCGAGGTTATCTCGCCAACGAACTGCATAAAAGAGATTTTCGATGTCGGCGTACTAAACTCAGGTATTCCAGAACTGCAACGATAAAATTATGGCGACAACCTCAGAGCTCAACTCCCCGGGACACTTCCACTAAACCCCTGACAGGAGGCACCAAGACAATGTTCTCATCATAAAACCATCGGAACAATTCCAAGATACCCGCGTGATCCTAAATTTTTTTTAGTGAAATTTGAGAAGAGAAGAGTCAAAACTCTACGTCAGGATGCCTTACCAGAGTGATGAAGAGACTGGGGAGTAAAAAGAATTCCTAACTCTCCGATATATATAATCCTAAATGACTCAAAACATTTTTCTAGACACAACTCGGCCGCTAAAAACGATCAAGCAGTGGGGCTCCTAAGGTCGGGGAAGGCTCTGATTACCAACTTGTAACGCCCTCGATGCGGCTATATCTCCCACGTGTCGAAGCACGACTTAGAGGCATAACCGCATTGAAAGCAATGTCGCAAGTGAGGTAATCTTCACACAACCCATGTAATACATAAGGGAAGAGATACATAGTTGGCTTACAATCGCCACTTCACACAATTACATGAATAAAGCATTACATCATCCAGATACAATCAAGGTCCGACTACGGAACCAAAATAAAAGAAGAACCCCAAATGCGACAAAGGTCCCCGATCGACCCCAACTGGGCTCCACTACTGATCAACTAGAACGAAACAACACAAAGGGCAAGATCTTCATCGAGCTCCTCCTTGAGCTCGGATGCGTCACCTGCACGGTTTCATCGGCACCTGCAAACTGGTTTTGGAAGTATCTGTGAGTCACGAGGACTCAGCAATCTCACACCCACGAGATCAAGACTATTTAAGCTTATAGGAAGGATGGAGTAATGAGGTGGAGCTGCAGCAAGCGACTAGCATATATGGTGGTTACAATCGCAAAAGAGCGAGAAGAGAAGCAAGGCACGGTCGTGAAGCTAGTAGCGATCAAGAAGTGATCCTAAAACTACTTACGTCAAACATAACTCCAACACCGTGTTCACTTCCCGGACTCCGCCGAGAAGAGACCATCACGGTTACACACGCGGTTGATGCGTTTTAATTCGGATCTGGTGTCAAGTTATCTACAACCGGACATTAACAAATTCCCATCTGCCACATAACCGCGGGCACGGCTCTCGAAAGTTTATACCCTGCAGGGGTGTCCCAACTTAGCCCATGACAAGCTCTCGCGATCAACGAAGGAATAGACCTTCTCCCAGGAAGACCCGATCAGTCTCGGAATCCCGGTTTACAAGACATTTCGACAATGGTAAAACAAGACCAGCAAGATCTCCCACTATGCCGACAAATCCCGATAGGAGCTGCACATATCTCGTTCTCAGGGCACACCGGATGAGCCAGACGTCGGGTTGGCATAGACCCTAGTTGCCCAGGGGGCGCCGGACATCGCTCGGTTTGGACCAGCACCCGGAGGAGCACTGGCCCGGGGGGGGGGGGGGTAAAATAAAGATGACCCTTGAGTCTGCAGAACCCAAGGGAAAAAGGCTTAGGTAGGCAAATGGTAAAACCAAGGTTGGGCCTTGCTGGAGGAGTTTTATTCAAAGCGAACTGTCAAGGGGGTCCCATAAATCACCCGACCGCGTAAGGAACGCAAAATCCGGGAACATAACACCGGTATGACGGAAACTAGGGCGGCAAGAGTGGAACAAAACACTAGGCATAAGGCCGAGACTTCCACCCTTTACCAAGTATATAGATGCATTAATTAAATAAGATATATTGTGATATCCCAACAAGTAAACATGTTCCAACAAGGAACAACATCTCCATGTTCCAACAAGGAACAAACTTCAATCTTCACCTGTAACTAACAACGCTATAAGAGGGGCTGAGCAAAGCGGTAACATAGCCAATCAACGGTTTGCTAGGACATGGTGGGTTAGAGGTTTGGCATGGCAATTTGGGAGGCTGACAAGCAAATGGTAGGCATCATAGCATTGGCATAGCAAAAGAGCGAGCAAACAAGCATAGCAAAGATAGTAGTGATTTCGAGGGTTTGGTCATCTTGCCTGAAGTCCCGCAAGGAAGAAGAACGAGTCCATGAAGAAGACAAACGGTCGTAGATGAACGGATCCTCACAACTCCGGAACGAAACCGAAGCTAACGAGAGAAGCAACCCGGAAAGAAACAAACAACATAGTAAACAAACATCACATAAACATGGCATGATGCGCAAACAAGTATGATGCGTGTCCGGTTTAATGAGGCATGGCATGGCAAAGTGCAACAAACAATACTACAAGTTAAGTGGAGCTCAATATGCAACGAGGTGCATATTGACGAAACACCACATCAATTATTTAGTTTTCTCTAGTTATAAGCTACTCAACAATATTAAATATTATTAAACATGTCAAGGGGTGAAGCATAATTAAACTACCTATTTAGGCAAGTTTAAGTGAGGCCGGAAACAACAAACGATAATTCTGGAAAACCCCATATGTTATTTAGCAATTTAACGCAAACAACAATTTTAAACATTTTAATTGTTGTTATCATGATGCGGATGACATATGCAAGGTTTATGCAATTTTTATGAAAATGTTGACATGAGCATGTTATGAAGCATTTGTCGTCCTGGCGAAAACGAAAAAGGGTGCCACGGCAACTACAACGGAAATGGTGCCACGGCAACATTCCGGTTCCGATAACTCGATTGAGATGTCGGTGCAAAAGAAAGTGTGGAGAGCGTGCCATGCAAGATGGTGGGGTAATCCTGGTTACCAGGTCCCATGTGTCGACGGCAAGGCAATGAGGAACGCGCAAGGAACAACTCGGACATGGTGCAAACACGGGCATCTCATACAACACATGCATTCGGTCCACGGACGGCGTCTCGGGGTTATACCTTCGAGGCATGCATTTCGGAGCGGGTCGAGTTCGACGAAGGAAGTAGTGGTACACGGGCCGTCGAGGGAAGTAGAGGAAGTAGTTGTTCCGCGACGGTAGTGGAAGTAGACGTTCACGGGATCTCGGCGGGTCGTCGTGTAGCCGTACATGTTCGAAGCAGAACTTGGCGTATCCATGTAGTAGGCGTTCCGGTCCTGTAGTCGTTCAAGCGTCCGTGTGGTCTTGCCGTTGGGGTACTTGGCGCTTGCGGTCCAACTCCGAGGTCATAGCCGTGTAGTCGAACTTGACGAAAACAGGTCTCGCTGGGGACATGGCGCATCCATCAGGAACTTGGTGGTACTTGGCAAATTTCACGCTCGGTGACCGTTGGGCTTGGCGTCAACAGCAAACAGGGGCGCGATGCTGGGACTTGGCGCGATGCAGGAGGCTGGCGCAGCGACGGGGAGGTAGTGGAGGCGCTGGTCGCGGAGGTCGGGGCTGTACTGCGGTGGCGCTGCTGCACCGGCTGACGGAGACGAAGTTTCTGCGACGGCGTGCGGGGTCGATGGAGAGGGGCTTGGCGCGGCGGGGACGAGCTCACTCCGGCGAGGTTGCAGAGGTCCAAGGCACAACTCCCGTTGTCGTGGACGAGGCAAGGAGGAGCTGCTGCCGTTCGACCCGGCGCTCGCCAGGACGCCGTAAGCGGGACTTGGCGGCGGGGCCTTGGCAGCAGGGAGGCGCGGCCATGGCAGGGCCCGACGGATCCGGACGGGGCGGCGCTGGAGGGCGACGCGAGGTAGAGGAGGAGCGGGGCCAACGGCGCATCGAGATGGTGTAGCAGCTGTTGCTACTGCCGGTGGCGAGGAGGTCCTAGCACGGTTGCGGGAGGCGAGGCGCTACGGGGATGGCTGCGGGGTGGAGGAGGCGCGACGGGACGGCTCGGGCATGGTGGTTGGGTGCGGAGGCGGTGGTGCTGGCCATGGCGCCAACGCAAAGGGACGGGCGTGGCTCCGAACGACGACGGGGTGTAGGAGGCCGAGGGGGAGATGGGATCGAGAGAGGAGAGATGGGGCGCAGAGGAGGGAGATGGGATCGAGAGAACGGTTCGCTAGGGTTAGGTGCAGTTGGGCCTTAGGGGTTTAGTGGGCCGGCTGCTACGAGCAGGCCGAGCTACGGCTGCTCTCCTTCTTCTCCTTTCTCCCAAAAACAGAAAATGTCAAAGAGGAAAAAGGAGAAGAAAGGAAGGTAGAGATAGAATTTGGGCATGGGGATAAATTTCATGGACTCACAAAAATGTGCACGGTCCATGAAAAAATAGGAGTGGCAAGATTGCAGGAATTAAATTCAAAGTCATTTGAATTTAATTCAAAAGGTTTGAGCAAGGACTAGGAATTAGAGGTTTCCAAAAATGTTGGGATTTTTGGTGGAGCTCCGGAAAATGACGAAATAATTTAGGGCAAGGTTTGGAGACCAAACTTGAAGCAGAAAAGGAACGAAATTATTTTGCAAGTGTGTTTATGGGTGATTCCGAATTAGTGGAATATTTAATATAGCTCCCTAATATTGGAGGATATGTTATAAAGAGAAATCACCATGTGAATATCCCTCGATTTAAATAGATCAACGATCTATGCAATTTATTTAGGTGAGTTGCAAAACTAAATGACATGATGGCATGATGACATGATGGAATGCAACAAACAAATACATCGCACGGCGAAACTCGGAATAGCTGGAAGTGTTCTGGAGTGTCGGTCTCGGGGCGTTACAACACTCCACCACTACAAGAGGATCTCATCCCGAGATCTAGGATGGCACCGGAGAGAAACGTAAGAGGAAGAGAAGATGTAAAACTAAGTTTCTTCTTCGACAAAAGAGTGAAACCAAAGAACCTTGAGAGGTTGAAAATTTGAAAGAAAGAACACAACGGAGTTGAATACAATTGAGAGCACTGCGGTAGAAAATAGAAACAAGGAACACCATTTGAACCTTGGAGGTTGCAAAGCTATGAATGACAAGTACAATGGACAAGAAGGGATTGAACCACTCTGATTGAAAAGAGATGCAAGACTTCATAAGATGAAAAGAACTTGAAAGAGGACACGACACTCCGGTTAAATGGATAAGCACGAAAAGAACACGATCCTCACAATCGAGATGATGAGTGAAAAGCAACATCACAATGCCTCCGTAAGAAAGAATAGAAGTAGATCATTGGAATAAAGGGACGGAGAAGAAAATGACAACTTCTACCACAATTGAATTTGGAAGGCATCCTTGCAAGAAGGTTAGAATAGAGTTGTTGGAAGACCAACAACGAAAAGAATAAGTTTGTAGTGGGCTTATGGAAACATCTCAACATTATGAGGTGACAACCGGCCACTAACGGAAACAATTGCTTGCTTGAGATTAACGAAGAGATGAAAGCTTGTTCCATCAAGATGGAAAAGAGATAACTTGGGTCATTAATAAGCACCAAAATAGCAACATTCCTTATGGAAGGCTTTAGGTGAAATCTATACCAAGATAACTCCAATGAAGAGATTGACGGTTGAAAAGATCTCTTGAACAAAGAGAAAAAGATGGATTTAAATATGTCACTCTTGAAAACTTGTGAATCATGAAACGCGACGGGAAATTATCAAGAATGACCTAACACCACCTCAGAAGATAAGGTAGAAAGAATCGCACTTTGGAATGCAAGATGAAGAATACTTGAACTCCCCAAAACAAAACATGTGTTAAGCACCATGCTTATCTTAGAGTATAGCTTGGCGGATCATAACTTCGAGAGAAATCTTGATGAACAATTGAAGAATGAAAAGAATCCTTGACGAAGCACCATGTAGAGCCTCCATGAAGAACTCCGGTAAACAAAAGGGTGATAGAAAGAAAGAGAAGTTGAAAACACAAGGTGAAGCCTTGCAATGATTTAGATGGATCTTCGTGATGATGAGAGCTTGGAACTCCGGGAAAAGAAAAGATGAAACAACTGAAACCGAGAATTTATTCATCATGAACAAACTCCGAAAGAAGGAATTAATCACTTGGATGAAACAAGAACAAGAATTATGTTATGCGTATCCTTCACCAATTTAAATTGATGACAAGCAACAGATTTGGCATACTACTTATTCTTCTTGAGGGATTAAGGATAGAGATAGCGCAAACTTGAGAAGGTATTGATGGAACCACCGTAAGAATTGGAAAAGAGAGTACCAAGGGCACAATTCACCGGAAAGAATTTGAAAATGAATGAAGATACTTGAGGGGATTTAGATACACGAGAACAAAGAGATCATGAACTGATTAGAGGATACTTGAATGATGCACCGGTATGATTTGGAGAACGAGAGCTGAAAGCTTGAATGAATAATACTGAGATGATGGGCTTCAAAGAATGAAACTGAAAAGACTCCTAAAATGCTCCGGATGGGTGAAAAAGATTCTCACAATCGTAAACAATTATGAGAGGATGGCAACAAGCTAGCACCATGAATCTTGAAAAGAATAGAGCAAGATTAAAGAGAAACTCTTCTTCGGTCTTCAAATGATGAGAATGACAACGAGAAACACCACCAAGAATTATTGAGGCACATCGGAAGAATCAAAAGCAAAGAGGATGAGCCAACTATGAAAAGAATTTGAAAGATCTTGGAGAAAAGCATTTGATTGATGATAACTCATTCTTACGTCAAACTTGGAGAAGAATTTAGGATAGCTCTGGGAAAATAGAAGAGTCAGGTAAGATCCTGGGAAAAGACCTGTGGGTTAGGGCCCACTCAAAAGAACACCGTTGTAAAGATTTAAAAGAGATGTTGCACCGGTTGAATTAATTGACTTGAATGAGATACCAATCTCGAAAGAGCTTGAACGAATGCAGAGTGTAAACACGAATCTTCGAGATATCTTGAGCACTCCGGAATAAAAAATAGCGAGAAGGAGAATGATAATGAGGTGCACCGGTATGAGAAGACATTGAAATGAGGAAAAAGGTATGATCAACAAAACTTGACTTGAATCCACCGGAGAAGAGAAAGGAATGAGGAATGATGAACTAGTAGAACATCTTCTTGAGAACCACCGGGTAAGAACATTGACGGAAAAGAATGGAGAAACTTCACAAAAATAAAAGGATACTTGGTAAAGAAATCTTAGTCCTTGAGGAAAAAGGGTGGGTGGGCGGGAAAAAACAAAGGCAACTTGGAGACGGATGAAACAAACACCGTTGAGAAGAAATGATAATTGGTCTTGCTGATGTTGAAGTGATCGGATCCACTTGAAGAGAAACACGCCGGTTGAAAAGGATTGACATGACAATCTCGATTGTCGAGAAGGATTGGTATTCACATCGGAGTATGAGAACACCATTTCGGAAAGGTATGGAATCAACACTTGACATTGAAGCAACTCGAATACCACAACTCAAAACAAAAACAAAGGACTGGCTTGCAGAATAAGCCGGAACAAACATATGATAGAGATTTCGTCCGAAGTTTTAGTGGTGGGGCCTACACGGGCTCGATCGTACAGCACCATCATGTACAAGGCAGTGCACATGACATACGAAGCGTCCCCGAGTCGGCATAGCCAAGGACTCTTTAAGACACAACGAGACCATTGTAAAACCAACCGTGAATAGGCGGACCACTAGACGTCGAACCCCAATTTCATATCATACATCTGTCGGAAAGATATCCTAAGAGCTACTTGAATTCCCACCTATGAAACTCCTGAAATTCTCCGGTTATGCAATCAGGTGTTGGGGATACAGGGGAAGCATAATATCACACCCAAAACTAGCAAATCCTACATCCAGCTGTATCCATCCTTCAACACATAACCAAGAAACCTTCGGAAATCGTCTACCTCAACCTTCGAAAAGCATCCGTTATACAAGTTATGGCGATACTCCCGAACTCCTGCCCCAGTACTGGGCGGCGTCGAGGTTATCTCGCCAACGAACTGCATAAAAGAGATTTTCGATGTCGGCGTACTAAACTCAGGTATTCCAGAACTGCAACGATAAAATTATGGCGACAACCTCAGAGCTCAACTCCCCGGGACACTTCCACTAAACCCCTGACAGGAGGCACCAAGACAATGTTCTCATCATAAAACCATCGGAACAATTCCAAGATACCCGCGTGATCCTAAAATTTTTTTAGTGAAATTTGAGAAGAGAAGAGTCAAAACTCTACGTCAGGATGCCTTACCAGAGTGATGAAGAGACTGGGGAGTAAAAAGAATTCCTAACTCTCCGATATATATAATCCTAAATGACTCAAAACATTTTTCTAGACACAACTCGGCCGCTAAAAACGATCAAGCAGTGGGGCTCCTAAGGTCGGGGAAGGCTCTGATTACCAACTTGTAACGCCCTCGATGCGGCTATATCTCCCACGTGTCGAAGCACGACTTAGAGGCATAACCGCATTGAAAGCAATGTCGCAAGTGAGGTAATCTTCACACAACCCATGTAATACATAAGGGAAGAGATACATAGTTGGCTTACAATCGCCACTTCACACAATTACATGAATAAAGCATTACATCATCCAGATACAATCAAGGTCCGACTACGGAACCAAAATAAAAGAAGAACCCCAAATGCGACAAAGGTCCCCGATCGACCCCAACTGGGCTCCACTACTGATCAACTAGAACGAAACAACACAAAGGGCAAGATCTTCATCGAGCTCCTCCTTGAGCTCGGATGCGTCACCTGCACGGTTTCATCGGCACCTGCAAACTGGTTTTGGAAGTATCTGTGAGTCACGAGGACTCAGCAATCTCACACCCACGAGATCAAGACTATTTAAGCTTATAGGAAGGATGGAGTAATGAGGTGGAGCTGCAGCAAGCGACTAGCATATATGGTGGTTACAATCGCAAAAGAGCGAGAAGAGAAGCAAGGCACGGTCGTGAAGCTAGTAGCGATCAAGAAGTGATCCTGAAACTACTTACGTCAAACATAACTCCAACACCGTGTTCACTTCCCGGACTCCGCCGAGAAGAGACCATCACGGTTACACACGCGGTTGATGCGTTTTAATTCGGATCTGGTGTCAAGTTATCTACAACCGGACATTAACAAATTCCCATCTGCCACATAACCGCGGGCACGGCTCTCGAAAGTTTATACCCTGCAGGGGTGTCCCAACTTAGCCCATGACAAGCTCTCGCGATCAACGAAGGAATAGACCTTCTCCCAGGAAGACCCGATCAGTCTCGGAATCCCGGTTTACAAGACATTTCGACAATGGTAAAACAAGACCAGCAAGACCTCCCACTATGCCGACAAATCCCGATAGGAGCTGCACATATCTCGTTCTCAGGGCACACCGGATGAGCCAGACATCGGGTTGGCATAGACCCTAGTTGCCCAGGGGGCGCCGGACATCGCTCGGTTTGGACCAGCACCCGGAGGAGCACTGGCCCGGGGGGGGGGGGGGTAAAATAAAGATGACCCTTGAGTCTGCAGAACCCAAGGGAAAAAGGCTTAGGTAGGCAAATGGTAAAACCAAGGTTGGGCCTTGCTGGAGGAGTTTTATTCAAAGCGAACTGTCAAGGGGGTCCCATAAATCACCCGACCGCGTAAGGAACGCAAAATCCGGGAACATAACACCGGTATGACGGAAACTAGGGCGGCAAGAGTGGAACAAAACACTAGGCATAAGGCCGAGACTTCCACCCTTTACCAAGTATATAGATGCATTAATTAAATAAGATATATTGTGATATCCCAACAAGTAAACATGTTCCAACAAGGAACAACATCTCCATGTTCCAACAAGGAACAAACTTCAATCTTCACCTGTAACTAACAACGCTATAAGAGGGGCTGAGCAAAGCGGTAACATAGCCAATCAACGGTTTGCTAGGACATGGTGGGTTAGAGGTTTGGCATGGCAATTTGGGAGGCTGACAAGCAAATGGTAGGCATCGTAGCATTGGCATAGCAAAAGAGCGAGCAAACAAGCATAGCAAAGATAGTAGTGATTTCGAGGGTTTGGTCATCTTGCCTGAAGTCCCGCAAGGAAGAAGAACGAGTCCATGAAGAAGACAAACGGTCGTAGATGAACGGATCCTCACAACTCCGGAACGAAACCGAAGCTAACGAGAGAAGCAACCCGGAAAGAAACAAACAACATAGTAAACAAACATCACATAAACATGGCATGATGCGCAAACAAGTATGATGCGTGTCCGGTTTAATGAGGCATGGCATGGCAAAGTGCAACAAACAATACTACAAGTTAAGTGGAGCTCAATATGCAACGAGGTGCATATTGACGAAACACCACATCAATTATTTAGTTTTCTCTAGTTATAAGCTACTCAACAATATTAAATATTATTAAACATGTCAAGGGGTGAAGCATAATTAAACTACCTATTTAGGCAAGTTTAAGTGAGGCCGGAAACAACAAACGATAATTCTGGAAAACCCCATATGTTATTTAGCAATTTAACGCAAACAACAATTTTAAACATTTTAATTGTTGTTATCATGATGCGGATGACATATGCAAGGTTTATGCAATTTTTATGAAAATGTTGACATGAGCATGTTATGAAGCATTTGTCGTCCTGGCGAAAACGAAAAAGGGTGCCACGGCAACGACAACGGAAATGGTGCCACGGCAACATTCCGGTTCCGATAACTCGATTGAGATGTCGGTGCAAAAGAAAGTGTGGAGAGCGTGCCATGCAAGATGGTGGGGTAATCCCGGTTACCAGGTCCCATGTGTCGACGGCAAGGCAATGAGGAACGCGCAAGGAACAACTCGGACATGGTGCAAACACGGGCATCTCATACAACACATGCATTCGGTCCACGGACGGCGTCTCGGGGTTATACCTTCGAGGCATGCATTTCGGAGCGGGTCGAGTTCGACGAAGGAAGTAGTGGTACACGGGCCGTCGAGGGAAGTAGAGGAAGTAGTTGTTCCACGACGGTAGTGGAAGTAGACGTTCACGGGATCTCGGCGGGTCGTCGTGTAGCCGTACATGTTCGAAGCAGAACTTGGCGTATCCATGTAGTAGGCGTTCCGGTCCTGTAGTCGTTCAAGCGTCCGTGTGGTCTTGCCGTTGGGGTACTTGGCGCTTGCGGTCCAACTCCGAGGTCATAGCCGTGTAGTCGAACTTGACGAAAACAGGTCTCGCTGGGGACTTGGCGCATCCATCAGGAACTTGGTGGTACTTGGCAAATTTCACGCTCGGTGACCGTTGGGCTTGGCGTCAACAGCAAACAGGGGCGCGATGCTGGGACTTGGCGCGATGCAGGAGGCTGGCGCAGCGACGGGGAGGTAGTGGAGGCACTGGTCGCGGAGGTCGGGGCGGTACTGCGGTGGCGCTGCTGCACCGGCTGACGGAGACGAAGTTTCTGCGACGGCGTGCGGGGTCGATGGAGAGGGGCTTGGCACGGCGGGAACGAGCTCACTCCGGCGAGGTTGCAGAGGTCCAAGGCACAACTCCCGTTGTCGTGGACGAGGCAAGGAGGAGCTGCTGCCGTTCGACCCGGCGCTCGCCAGGACGCCGTAAGCGGGACTTGGCGGCGGGGCCTTGGCAGCAGGGAGGCGCGGCCATGGCAGGGCCCGACGGATCCGGACGGGGCGGCGCTGGAGGGCGACGCGAGGTAGAGGAGGAGCGGGGCCAACGGCGCATCGAGATGGTGTAGCAGCTGTTGCTACTGCCAGTGGCGAGGAGGTCCTAGCACGGTTGCGGGAGGCGAGGCGCTACGGGGATGGCTGCGGGGTGGAGGAGGCGCGACGGGACGGCTCAGGCATGGTGGTTGGGTGCGGAGGCGGTGGTGCTGGCCATGGCGCCAACGCAAAGGGACGGGCGTGGCTCCGAACGACGACGGGGTGTAGGAGGCCGAGGGGGAGATGGGATCGAGAGAGGAGAGATGGGGCGCAGAGGAGGGAGATGGGATCGAGAGAACGGTTCGCTAGGGTTAGGTGCAGTTGGGCCTTAGGGGTTTAGTGGGCCGGCTGCTATGAGCAGGCCGAGCTACGGCTGCTCTCCTTCTTCTCCTTTCTCCCAAAAACAGAAAATGTCAAAGAGGAAAAAGGAGAAGAAAGGAAGGTAGAGATAGAATTTGGGCATGGGGATAAATTTCATGGACTCACAAAAATGTGCACGGTCCATGAAAAAATAGGAGTGGCAAGATTGCAGGAATTAAATTCAAAGTCATTTGAATTTAATTCAAAAGGTTTGAGCAAGGACTAGGAATTAGAGGTTTCCAAAAATGTTGGGATTTTTGGTGGAGCTCCGGAAAATGACGAAATAATTTAGGGCAAGGTTTGGAGACCAAACTTGAAGCAGAAAAGGAACGAAATTATTTTGCAAGTGTGTTTATGGGTGATTCCGAATTAGTGGAATATTTAATATAGCTCCCTAATATTGGAGGATATGTTATAAAGAGAAATCACCATGTGAATATCCCTCGATTTAAATAGATCAACGATCTATGCAATTTATTTAGGTGAGTTGCAAAACTAAATGACATGATGGCATGATGACATGATGGAATGCAACAAACAAATACATCGCACGGCGAAACTCGGAATAGCTGGAAGTGTTCTGGAGTGTCGGTCTCGGGGCGTTACAACACTCCACCACTACAAGAGGATCTCATCCCGAGATCTAGGATGGCACCGGAGAGAAACGGAAGAGGAAGAGAAGATGTAAAACTAAGTTTCTTCTTCGACAAAAGAGTGAAACCAAAGAACCTTGAGAGGTTGAAAATTTGAAAGAAAGAACACAACGGAGTTGAATACAATTGAGAGCACTGCGGTAGAAAATAGAAACAAGGAACACCATTTGAACCTTGGAGGTTGCAAAGCTATGAATGACAAGTACAATGGACAAGAAGGGATTGAACCACTCTGATTGAAAAGAGATGCAAGACTTCATAAGATGAAAAGAACTTGAAAGAGGACACGACACTCCGGTTAAATGGATAAGCACGAAAAGAACACGATCCTCACAATCGAGATGATGAGTGAAAAGCAACATCACAATGCCTCCGTAAGAAAGAATAGAAGTAGATCATTGGAATAAAGGGACGGAGAAGAAAATGACAACTTCTACCACAATTGAATTTGGAAGGCATCCTTGCAAGAAGGTTAGAATAGAGTTGTTGGAAGACCAACAACGAAAAGAATAAGTTTGTAGTGGGCTTATGGAAACATCTCAACATTATGAGGTGACAACCGGCCACTAACGGAAACAATTGCTTGCTTGAGATTAACGAAGAGATGAAAGCTTGTTCCATCAAGATGGAAAAGAGATAACTTGGGTCATTAATAAGCACCAAAATAGCAACATTCCTTATGGAAGGCTTTAGGTGAAATCTATACCAAGATAACTCCAATGAAGAGATTGACGGTTGAAAAGATCTCTTGAACAAAGAGAAAAAGATGGATTTAAATATGTCACTCTTGAAAACTTGTGAATCATGAAACGCGACGGGAAATTATCAAGAATGACCTAACACCACCTCAGAAGATAAGGTAGAAAGAATCGCACTTTGGAATGCAAGATGAAGAATACTTGAACTCCCCAAAACAAAACATGTGTTAAGCACCATGCTTATCTTAGAGTATAGCTTGGCGGATCATAACTTCGAGAGAAATCTTGATGAACAATTGAAGAATGAAAAGAATCCTTGACGAAGCACCATGTAGAGCCTCCATGAAGAACTCCGGTAAACAAAAGGGTGATAGAAAGAAAGAGAAGTTGAAAACACAAGGTGAAGCCTTGCAATGATTTAGATGGATCTTCGTGATGATGAGAGCTTGGAACTCCGGGAAAAGAAAAGATGAAACAACTGAAACCGAGAATTTATTCATCATGAACAAACTCCGAAAGAAGGAATTAATCACTTGGATGAAACAAGAACAAGAATTATGTTATGCGTATCCTTCACCAATTTAAATTGATGACAAGCAACAGATTTGGCATACTACTTATTCTTCTTGAGGGATTAAGGATAGAGATAGCGCAAACTTGAGAAGGTATTGATGGAACCACCGTAAGAATTGGAAAAGAGAGTACCAAGGGCACAATTCACCGGAAAGAATTTGAAAATGAATGAAGATACTTGAGGGGATTTAGATACATGAGAACAAAGAGATCATGAACTGATTAGAGGATACTTGAATGATGCACCGGTATGATTTGGAGAACGAGAGCTGAAAGCTTGAATGAATAATACTGAGATGATGGGCTTCAAAGAATGAAACTGAAAAGACTCCTAAAATGCTCCGGATGGGTGAAAAAGATTCTCACAATCGTAAACAATTATGAGAGGATGGCAACAAGCTAGCACCATGAATCTTGAAGAGAATAGAGCAAGATTAAAGAGAAACTCTTCTTCGGTCTTCAAATGATGAGAATGACAACGAGAAACACCACCAAGAATTATTGAGGCACATCGGAAGAATCAAAAGCAAAGAGGATGAGCCAACTATGAAAAGAATTTGAAAGATCTTGGAGAAAAGCATTTGATTGATGATAACTCATTCTTACGTCAAACTTGGAGAAGAATTTAGGATAGCTCTGGGAAAATAGAAGAGTCAGGTAAGATCCTGGGAAAAGACCTGTGGGTTAGGGCCCACTCAAAAGAACACCGTTGTAAAGATTTAAAAGAGATGTTGCACCGGTTGAATTAATTGACTTGAATGAGATACCAATCTCGAAAGAGCTTGAACGAATGCAGAGTGGAAACACGAATCTTCGAGATATCTTGAGCACTCCGGAATAACAAATAGCGAGAAGGAGAATGATAATGAGGTGCACCGGTATGAGAAGACATTTAAATGAGGAAAAAGGTATGATCAACAAAACTTGACTTGAATCCACCGGAGAAGAGAAAGGAATGAGGAATGACGAACTAGTAGAACATCTTCTTGAGAACCACCGGGTAAGAACATTGACGGAAAAGAATGGAGAAACTTCACAAAAATAAAAGGATACTTGGTAAAGAAATCTTAGTCCTTGAGGAAAAAGGGTGGGTGGGCGGGAAAAAACAAAGGCAACTTGGAGACGGATGAAACAAACACCGTTGAGAAGAAATGATAATTGGTCTTGCTGATGTTGAAGTGATCGGATCCACTTGAAGAGAAACACGCCGGTTGAAAAGGATTGACATGACAATCTCGATTGTCGAGAAGGATTGGTATTCACATCGGAGTATGAGAACACCATTTCGGAAAGGTATGGAATCAACACTTGACATTGAAGCAACTCGAATACCACAACTCAAAACAAAAACAAAGGACTGGCTTGCAGAATAAGCCGGAACAAACATATGATAGAGATTTCGTCCGAAGTTTTAGTGGTGGGGCCTACACGGGCTCGATCGTACAGCACCATCATGTACAAGGCAGTGCACATGACATACGAAGCGTCCCCGAGTCGGCATAGCCAAGGACTCTTTAAGACACAACGAGACCATTGTAAAACCAACCGTGAATAGGCGGACCACTAGACGTCGAACCCCAATTTCATATCATACATCTGTCGGAAAGATATCCTAAGAGCTACTTGAATTCCCACCTATGAAACTCCTGAAATTCTCCGGTTATGCAATCAGGTGTTGGGGATACAGGGGAAGCATAATATCACACCCAAAACTAGCAAATCCTACATCCAGCTGTATCCATCCTTCAACACATAACCAAGAAACCTTCGGAAATCGTCTACCTCAACCTTCGAAAAGCATCCGTTATACAAGTTATGGCGATACTCCCGAACTCCTGCCCCAGTACTGGGCGGCGTCGAGGTTATCTCGCCAACGAACTGCATAAAAGAGATTTTCGATGTCGGCGTACTAAACTCAGGTATTCCAGAACTGCAACGATAAAATTATGGCGACAACCTCAGAGCTCAACTCCCCGGGACACTTCCACTAAACCCCTGACAGGAGGCACCAAGACAATGTTCTCATCATAAAACCATCGGAACAATTCCAAGATACCCGCGTGATCCTAAATTTTTTTTAGTGAAATTTGAGAAGAGAAGAGTCAAAACTCTACGTCAGGATGCCTTACCAGAGTGATGAAGAGACTGGGGAGTAAAAAGAATTCCTAACTCTCCGATATATATAATCCTAAATGACTCAAAACATTTTTCTAGACACAACTCGGCCGCTAAAAACGATCAAGCAGTGGGGCTCCTAAGGTCGGGGAAGGCTCTGATTACCAACTTGTAACGCCCTCGATGCGGCTATATCTCCCACGTGTCGAAGCACGACTTAGAGGCATAACCGCATTGAAAGCAATGTCGCAAGTGAGGTAATCTTCACACAACCCATGTAATACATAAGGGAAGAGATACATAGTTGGCTTACAATCGCCACTTCACACAATTACATGAATAAAGCATTACATCATCCAGATACAATCAAGGTCCGACTACGGAACCAAAATAAAAGAAGAACCCCAAATGCGACAAAGGTCCCCGATCGACCCCAACTGGGCTCCACTACTGATCAACTAGAACGAAACAACACAAAGGGCAAGATCTTCATCGAGCTCCTCCTTGAGCTCGGATGCGTCACCTGCACGGTTTCATCGGCACCTGCAAACTGGTTTTGGAAGTATCTGTGAGTCACGAGGACTCAGCAATCTCACACCCACGAGATCAAGACTATTTAAGCTTATAGGAAGGATGGAGTAATGAGGTGGAGCTGCAGCAAGCGACTAGCATATATGGTGGTTACAATCGCAAAAGAGCGAGAAGAGAAGCAAGGCACGGTCGTGAAGCTAGTAGCGATCAAGAAGTGATCCTGAAACTACTTACGTCAAACATAACTCCAACACCGTGTTCACTTCTCGGACTCCGCCGAGAAGAGACCATCACGGTTACACACGCAGTTGATGCGTTTTAATTCGGATCTGGTGTCAAGTTATCTACAACCGGACATTAACAAATTCCCATCTTCCACATAACCGCGGGCACGGCTCTCGAAAGTTTATACCCTGCAGGGGTGTCCCAACTTAGCCCATGACAAGCTCTCGCGATCAACGAAGGAATAGACCTTCTCCCAGGAAGACCCGATCAGTCTCGGAATCCCGGTTTACAAGACATTTCGACAATGGTAAAACAAGACCAGCAAGACCTCCCACTATGCCGACAAATCCCGATAGGAGCTGCACATATCTCGTTCTCAGGGCACACCGGATGAGCCAGACGTCGGGTTGGCATAGACCCTAGTTGCCCAGGGGGCGCCGGACATCGCTCGGTTTGGACCAGCACCCGGAGGAGCACTGGCCCGGGGGGGGGGGGGTAAAATAAAGATGACCCTTGAGTCTGCAGAACCCAAGGGAAAAAGGCTTAGGTAGGCAAATGGTAAAACCAAGGTTGGGCCTTGCTGGAGGAGTTTTATTCAAAGCGAACTGTCAAGGGGGTCCCATAAATCACCCGACCGCGTAAGGAACGCAAAATCCGGGAACATAACACCGGTATGACGGAAACTAGGGCGGCAAGAGTGGAACAAAACACTAGGCATAAGGCCGAGACTTCCACCCTTTACCAAGTATATAGATGCATTAATTAAATAAGATATATTGTGATATCCCAACAAGTAAACATGTTCCAACAAGGAACAACATCTCCATGTTCCAACAAGGAACAAACTTCAATCTTCACCTGTAACTAACAACGCTATAAGAGGGGCTGAGCAAAGCGGTAACATAGCCAATCAACGGTTTGCTAGGACATGGTGGGTTAGAGGTTTGGCATGGCAATTTGGGAGGCTGACAAGCAAATGGTAGGCATCGTAGCATTGGCATAGCAAAAGAGCGAGCAAACAAGCATAGCAAAGATAGTAGTGATTTCGAGGGTTTGGTCATCTTGCCTGAAGTCCCGCAAGGAAGAAGAACGAGTCCATGAAGAAGACAAACGGTCGTAGATGAACGGATCCTCACAACTCCGGAACGAAACCGAAGCTAACGAGAGAAGCAACCCGGAAAGAAACAAACAACATAGTAAACAAACATCACATAAACATGGCATGATGCGCAAACAAGTATGATGCGTGTCCGGTTTAATGAGGCATGGCATGGCAAAGTGCAACAAACAATACTACAAGTTAAGTGGAGCTCAATATGCAACGAGGTGCATATTGACGAAACACCACATCAATTATTTAGTTTTCTCTAGTTATAAGCTACTCAACAATATTAAATATTATTAAACATGTCAAGGGGTGAAGCATAATTAAACTACCTATTTAGGCAAGTTTAAGTGAGGCCGGAAACAACAAACGATAATTCTGGAAAACCCCATATGTTATTTAGCAATTTAACGCAAACAACAATTTTAAACATTTTAATTGTTGTTATCATGATGCGGATGACATATGCAAGGTTTATGCAATTTTTATGAAAATGTTGACATGAGCATGTTATGAAGCATTTGTCGTCCTGGCGAAAACGAAAAAGGGTGCCACGGCAACGACAACGGAAATGGTGCCACGGCAACATTCCGGTTCCGATAACTCGATTGAGATGTCGGTGCAAAAGAAAGTGTGGAGAGCGTGCCATGCAAGATGGTGGGGTAATCCCGGTTACCAGGTCCCATGTGTCGACGGCAAGGCAATGAGGAACGCGCAAGGAACAACTCGGACATGGTGCAAACACGGGCATCTCATACAACACATGCATTCGGTCCACGGACGGCGTCTCGGGGTTATACCTTCGAGGCATGCATTTCGGAGCGGGTCGAGTTCGACGAAGGAAGTAGTGGTACACGGGCCGTCGAGGGAAGTAGAGGAAGTAGTTGTTCCACGACGGTAGTGGAAGTAGACGTTCACGGGATCTCGGCGGGTCGTCGTGTAGCCGTACATGTTCGAAGCAGAACTTGGCGTATCCATGTAGTAGGCGTTCCGGTCCTGTAGTCGTTCAAGCGTCCGTGTGGTCTTGCCGTTGGGGTACTTGGCGCTTGCGGTCCAACTCCGAGGTCATAGCCGTGTAGTCGAACTTGACGAAAACAGGTCTCGCTGGGGACTTGGCGCATCCATCAGGAACTTGGTGGTACTTGGCAAATTTCACGCTCGGTGACCGTTGGGCTTGGCGTCAACAGCAAACAGGGGCGCGATGCTGGGACTTGGCGCGATGCAGGAGGCTGGCGCAGCGACGGGGAGGTAGTGGAGGCGCTGGTCGCGGAGGTCGGGGCGGTACTGCGGTGGCGCTGCTGCACCGGCTGACGGAGACGAAGTTTCTGCGACGGCGTGCGGGGTCGATGGAGAGGGGCTTGGCGCGGCGGGGACGAGCTCACTCCGGCGAGGTTGCAGAGGTCCAAGGCACAACTCCCGTTGTCGTGGACGAGGCAAGGAGGAGCTGCTGCCGTTCGACCCGGCGCTCGCCAGGACGCCGCAGCGGGACTTGGCGGCGGGGCCTTGGCAGCAGGGAGGCGCGGCCATGGCAGGGCCCGACGGATCCGGACGGGGCGGCGCTGGAGGGCGACGCGAGGTACAGGAGGAGCGGGGCCAACGGTGCATCGAGATGGTGTAGCAGCTGTTGCTGCTGCCGGTGGCGAGGAGGTCCTAGCACGGTTGCGGGAGGCGAGGCGCTATGGGGATGGCTGCGGGGTGGAGGAGGCGCGACGGGACGGCTCGGGCACGGTGGTCGGGTGCGGAGGCGGTGGTGCTGGCCATGGCGCCAACGCAAAGGGACGGGCGTGGCTCCGAACGACGACGGGGTGTAGGAGGCCGAGGGGGAGATGGGATCGAGAGAGGAGAGATGGGGCGCAGAGGAGGGAGATGGAGGCGCTGCGGGAGGGAGATGGGATCGAGAGAAGGGTTCGCTAGGGTTAGGTGCAGTTGGGCCTTAGGGGTTTAGTGGGCCGGCTGCTACGAGCAGGCCGAGCTACGGTTGCTCTCCTTCTTCTCCTTTCTCGCAAAAACAGAAAATGTCAAAGAGGAAAAAGGAGAAGAAAGGAAGGTAGAGATAGAATTTGGGCATGGGGATAAATTTCATGGACTCACAAAAATGTGCACGGTCCATGAAAAAATAGGAGTGGCAAGATTGCAGGAATTAAATTCAAAGTCATTTGAATTTAATTCAAAAGGTTTGAGCAAGGACTAGGAATTAGAGGTTTCCAAAAATGTTGGGATTTTTGGTGGAGCTCCGGAAAATGACGAAATAATTTAGGGCAAGGTTTGGAGACCAAACTTGAAGCAGAAAAGGAACGAAATTATTTTGCAAGTGTGTTTATGGGTGATTCCGAATTAGTGGAATATTTAATATAGCTCCCTAATATTGGAGGATATGTTATAAAGAGAAATCACCATGTGAATATCCCTCGATTTAAATAGATCAACAATCTATGCAATTTATTTAGGTGAGTTGCAAAACTAAATGACATGATGGCATGATGACATGATGGAATGCAACAAACAAATACATCGCACGGCGAAACTCGGAATAGCTGGAAGTCTTCTGGAGCGTCGGTCTCGAGGCGTTACATATAGTGATGTGCATTACCGAGAGGGCCCAGAGATACCTCTCCGACAATCGGAGTGACAAAACCTAATCTCGAAATACGCCAACCCAACATGTACCTTTGGAGACACCTGTAGTACTCCTTTATAATCACCTAGTTACGTTGTGACATTTGGTAGCACCCAAAGTGTTCCTCCGGTAAACGGGAGTTGCATAATCTCATAGTTACAGGAACATGCATAAGTCATGAAGAAAGCAATAGCAATATACTAAACGATCAAGTGCTAGGCTAACGGAATGGGTCATGTCAATCACATCATTCTCCTAATGATGTGATCCCATTAATCAAATGACAACACATGTCTATGGTTAGGAAACATAACCATATTTGATTAATGAGCTAGTCAAGTAGAGGCATACTAGTGACGTTATGTTGGTCTATGTATTCACACATGTATCATGTTTCCGGTTAATACAATTCTAGCATGAATAATAAACATTAATCATGATATGAGGAAATAAATAATAACTTTATTATTGCCTCTAGGGCATATTTCCTTCAGTCTCCCACTTGCACTAGAGTCAATAATCTAGATTACACAGTAATGATTCTAACACCCATGGAGTCTTGGTGCTGATCATGTTTTGCTCGTGGAAGAGGCTTAGTCAATGGGTCTGCAACATTCAGATCCGTATGTATCTTGCAAATCTCTATGTCTCCCACCTGGACTTGGTCCCGGATGGAATTGAAGCGTCTCTTGATGTGCTTGGTCCTCTTGTGAAATCTGGATTCCTTTGCCAAGGCAATTGCACCAGTATTGTCACAGAAGATCTTCATTGGTCCCGATGCACTACGTATGACACCTAGATCAGAAATGAACTCCTTCATCCAGACTCCTTCATTTGCTTCTTCTGAAGCAGCTATGTACTCCGCTTCACATGTAGATCCCGCCACGACGCTTTGTTTAGAACTGCACCAACTTACAGCTCCACCGTTTAATAAAAACACGTATCCGGTTTGCGATTTAGAATCGTCCGGATCAGTGTCAAAGCTTGCATCGACGTAACCATTTACGACTAGCTCTTTGTCACCTCCATATACGAGAAACATACCCTTAGTCCTTTTCAGGTATTTCAGGATGTTCTTGACCGATGTCCAGTGATCCACTTCTGGATTACTTTGGTACCTTCCTGCCAAGCTTATTGCTAAGCATACGTCAGGTCTGGTACACAACATTGCATACATGATAGAGCCTATGGCTGAAGCATAGGGAACATCTTTCATTTTCTCTCTATCTTCTGCTGTGGTCGGGCATTGAGTGTGACTCAATTTCACACCTTGTAGCACGGGCAAGAACCATTTCTTTGCCTGGATGAACAAAACCTTCTGGTCGCATCATATACAACTCTTCTTTCAGAAATCCACTCAAGAATGCAGTTTTGACATCCATTTGCCAAATTTCATAATCATAAAATGCGACAATTGCTAACATGATTCGGACAGACTTAAGCATCGCTACGGGTGAGAAAGTCTCATCGTAGTCAACCCCTTGAACTTGTCGAAAACCTTTCGCAACAAGTCGAGCTTTATAGACAGTTACATTACCATCAGCGTCAGTCTTCTTCTTAAAAATCCATTTATTCTCAATGGCTTGCCGATCATCGGGCAAGTCAACCAAAGTCCATACTTTGTTCTCATACATGGATCCCATCTCAGATTTCATGGCCTCTAGCCATTTTGCGGAGTCTGGGCTCATCATCGCTTCCTCATAGTTCGTAGGTTCATCATGGTCTAGTAACATGACTTCCAGAATAGGATTACCGTACCACTCTGGTGCGGATCTTACTCTGGTAGACCTACGAGGTTTAGTAGAAACTTGATCTGAAGTTTCATGATCAATATCATTAGCTTCCTCACTAATTGGTGTAGTTGTCACAGGAACCAGTTCTTGTGATGAACTACTTTCCAATAAGGGAGCAGGTACAGTTACCTCATCAAGTTCTACTTTCCTCCCACTCACTTCTTTCGAGAGAAACTCCTTCTCTAGAAAGGATCCAAATTTAGCAACGAAAATCTTGCCCTCAGATCTGTGATAGAAGGTGTACCCAACAGTCTCTTTTGGGTATCCTATGAAGACACATTTCTCCTATTTGGGTTCGAGCTTATCTGGTTGAAGTATCTTCACATAAGCATCGCAGCCCCAAACTTTAAGAAATGACAACTTTGGTTTCTTACCAAACCACAGTTCATGAGGTGTCGTCTCAACAGAATTTGATGGTGCCCTATTTAACGTGAATGCGACCGTATCTAAAGCATAACCCCAAAACGATAGCTGTAAATCAGTAAGAGACATCATAGATCGCACCATATCTAGTAAAGTACGATTACGACGTTCGGACACACCATTTCGTTGTGGTGTTCCGGGTGGCGTGAGTTGTGAAACTATTCCGCATTGTTTCAAATGTAAACCAAACTCGTAACTCAAATATTCTCCTCCATTGTTTCAAATGTTTCAGACTTGTGTTTCATTAAGTAGATATACCCATATCTGCTTAAATCATCTGTGAAGGTGAGAAAATAACGATACCCGCCGCGAGCTTCAACATTCATTGGACCACAAACATCAGTATGTATGATTTCCGACAAATCAGTTGCTCGCTCCATAGTTCCGGAGAACGGCGTCTTAGTCATCTTGCCCATGAGGCACGGTTCGCAAGTACCAAGTGATTCATAATCAAGTGATTCCAAAAGCCCATCAGTATGGAGTTTCTTCATGCGCTTTACACCGATATGACCTAAATGGCAGTGCCACAAATAAGTTGCACTATCATTATCAACTCTGCATCTTTTGGTTTCAACACTATGAATATGTGTATCACTACTATCGAGATTCAATAAAAATAGACCACTCTTCTAGGGTGCATGACCATAAAATATATTACTCATATAAATAGAACAACCATTATTCTCTGATTTAAATGAATAACCGTCTCGCGTCATACAAGATCCAGATATAATGTTCATGCTCAACGCTGGCACCAAATAACAATTATTTAGGTCTAAAACTAATCCCGATGGTAGATGTAGAGGTAGCGTGCCGACCGCGATCACATCGACTTTGGAACCATTTCCCACGCGCATCGTCACCTCGTCCTTAGCCAATCTTCGCTTAATCCGTAGTCCCTGTTTCAAGTTGCAAATATTAGCAATAGAACCAGTATCAAATACCCAGGTACTACTGCGAGCATTAGTAAGGTACACATCAATAACATGTATATCACATATACCTTTGTTCACTTTGCCATCCTTCTTATCCGCCAAATACTTGGGGCAGTTCCGCTTCCAGTGTCCAGTCTGCTTGCAGTAGAAGCACTCAGTCTCAGGCTTAGGTCCAGACTTGGGTTTCTTCTCTTGAGCAGCAACTTGTCTGCTGTTCTTCTTGAAGTTCCCCTTCTTCTTCCCTTTGCCCTTTTTCTTGAAACTAGTGGTATTGTTGACCATCAACACTTGATGCTCCTTCTTGATTTCTACCTCCGTGACTTTTAGCATTGCGAAGAGCTCGGGAATAGTCTTGTCCATCCCTTGCATATTATAGTTCATCACGAAGCTCTTGTAGCTTGGTGGCAGTGATTGAAGAATTCTGTCAATGACACTATCATCAGGAAGATTAACTCCCAGTTGAATCAAGTGATTATTATACCCAGACAATTTGAGTATGTGTTCACTCACAGAACTATTCTCCTCCATCTTGCAGCTATAGAACTTATTGGAGACTTCATATCTCTCAATCCGGGCATTTGCTTGAAATATAACTTCAACTCCTGGAACATCTCATATGCTCCATGCCGTTCAAAACGTCGTTGAAGACCCGATTCTAAGCCGTAAAGCATGGCACACTGAACTATCGAGTAGTCATCAGCTTTGCTCTGCCAGACGCTCTTAACGTCGTTAGTTGCATCAGCAGCAGGCCTGGCACCCAGCGGTGCTTCCAGAACGTAATTCTTCTGTGCAGCAATGAGGATAATCCTCAGGTTACGGACCCAGTCTGTGTAATTGCTACCATCATCTTTCAACTTTGCTTTCTCAAGGAACACATTAAAATTCAATGGAACAACAGCACGAGCCATCTATCTACAACAAACATAGACAAGCAAAATACTATCAGGTACTAAGTTCATGATAAATTTAAGTTCAATTAATCATATTACTTAAGAACTCCCACTTAGATAGACATCCCTCTAATCCTCTAAGTGATTACGTGATCCATATCAACTACACCATGTCCGATCGTCACGTGAGATGGAGTAGTTTCAACGGTGAACATCAATATGTTGATCATATCTACTATATGATTCACGCTCGACCTTTCGGTCTCCGTGTTCCGAGGCCATATCTGTTATATGCTAGGCTCGTCAAGTTTAACCTGAGTATTCCGCGTGTGCAACTATTTTGCACCCGTTGTATTTGAACATAGAGCCTATCACACCCGATCATCACGTGGTGTCTCAGCACGAAGAACTTTCGCAATGGTGCATACTCAGGGAGAACACTTCTTGATAATTTAGTGAGAGATCATCTTAAAATGCTACCGTCAATCAAAGCAAGATAAGATGCATAAAGGATAAAACTCACATGCAATCAATATAAGTGATATGATATGGCCATCATCATCTTGTGCTTGTGATCTCCATCTCCGAAGCACCGTCGTGATCACCATCATCATTGGCGCGACACCTTAACCCCATCGTAGCATCGTTGTCATTACGCCATCTATTGCTTCTACGACTATCGCTACCGCTTAGTGATAAAGTAAAGCAATTACAGGGCGTTTGCATTTCATACAATAAAGCAACAACCATATGGCTCCTGCCAGTTGCCGATAACTTCGGTTACAAAACATGATCATCTCATACAATAAAATATAGCATCACATCTTGACCATATCACATCACAACATGCCCTGCAAAAACAAGTTAGACGTCCTCTACTTTGTTGTTGCAAATTTTACGTGGCTGCTACGGGCTGAGCAAGAACCGTTCTTACCTACACATCAAAACCACAACGATAGTTCATCAAGTTAGTGCTGTTTTAACCTTTGCAAGGACCGGGCGTAGCCACACTCGATTCAGCTAAAGTGAGAGAGACAGACACCCGCCATCCACCTTTAAGCACGAGTGCTCGTAACGGTGAAAACAGTCTCGCGTAAGCGTACGCGTAATGTCGGTCTGGGCCGCTTCATCTCACAATACCGCTGAACCAAAGTATGACATGCTGGTAAGCAGTATGACTTGTATCGCCCACAACTCACTTGTGTTCTACTCGTGCATATGACATCTACGCATAAAACCTGGCTCGGATGCCACTGTTGGGGAACGTAGTAATTTCAAAAAAATTCCTACGCACACGCAAGATCATGGTGATGCATAGCAACGAGAGGGGAGAGTATTGTCCACGTACTCTCGTAGACCGTAAGCGGAAGCGTTATGACAACACAGCTGATGTAGTCGTACATCTTCACGATCCGACCGATCCAAGTACCGAACATATGGCACCTCCGAGTTCAGCACACGTTCAGCTCGATGACGATCCCCGGACTCCGATCCAGCAAAGTGTCGGGGATGAGTTCCGTCAGCACGACGGTGTGGTGACGATGATGATGTTCTACCGGCGCGGGACTTCGCCTAAACTCCGCGACGATATTACCGAGGAGGAATATGGTGGAGGGGGGCACCGCACACGACTAAGGAACGATCTTGAAGATCAACTTATGTGTTCTAGGGTGCCCCCTGCCCCCGTATATAAAGGAGCAAGGGGGAGGCCGGCCGGCCCTAGGGGGTGCACCAAGGAGGAGGAGTCCTCCTCCTAGTAGGAGTAGGACTCCCTCTTTCCTACTCCTACTAGGAGGGGGAAAGGAAGGGGGAGAGGGAGAGCTCCTAGTCCAATTCAGACCCGAGGGGGAGGGGGCGCGCGGCCCATCCTGGCTGCCCCTCTCTCTCTCCACTAAAGCCCATAAGGCCCATTACTTCTCCCGGGGGGTTCCGGTAACCCTCCGGTACTCCGGTTTTCTCGAAAACACCCGGAACACTTCCGGTGTCCGAATATAGTTGTCCAATATATCAATCTTTATGTCTTGACCATTTCGAGACTCCTCATCATGTCCGTGATCACATCCAGGACTCCGAACAAACTTCGGTACATCAAAACTTATAAACTCATAATAAAACTGTCATCGTAACGTTAAGCGTGCGGACCCTACGGGTTCGTGAACTATGTAGACATGACCTAGAACTATTCTCGGTCAATAACCAATAGCGGAACCTGGATGCTCATATTGGCTCCTACATATTCAACGAAGATCTTTATCGGTCAAACCGCATAACAACATACGTTGTTCCCTTTGTCATCGGTATGTTACTTGCCCGAGATTCGATCGTCGGTATCCAATACCTAGTTCAATCTCGTTACCGGTAAGTCTCTTTACTCGTTATGTAATGCATCATTCCGTAACTAACTCATTAGCTACATTGCTTGCAAGGCTTATAGTGATGTGCATTACCGAGAGGGCCCAGAGATACCTCTCCGATAATCGGAGTGACAAAACCTAATCTCAAAATACGCCAACCCAACATGTACCTTTGGAGACACATGTAGTACTCCTTTATAATCACCCAGTTACGTTGTGACGTTTGGGAGCACCCAAAGTGTTCCTCCGGTAAACGGGAGTTGCATAATCTCATAGTTACAGGAACATGTATAAGTCATGAAGAAAGCAATAGCAATATACTAAACGATCAAGTGCTAGGGGAATGGAATGGGTCATGTCAATCACATCATTCTCCTAATGATGTGATCCCGTTAATCAAATGACAACACATGTCTATGGTTAGGAAACATAACCATCTTTGATTAATGAGCTAGTCAAGTAGAGGCATACTAGTGACGTTATGTTGGTCTATGTATTCACACATGTATCATGTTTCCGGTTAATACAATTCTAGCATGAATAATAAACATTTATCATGATATGAGGAAATAAATAATAACTTTATTATTGCCTCTAGGGCATATTTCCTTCACTTGGCTCGGCGCTTCACTACCTTTTCTTCGGTGGCTCGCTGTTACCCTTGGTGCTGCGACGGTGGCCGACAGCTCTAGCCCTTAAGTGTGGCTTAACCGCTGACGACGGCGGTGCTCGGAATGGTGTGCTCTGAGCTAGCAGGTCTGCTCCTAGTTCTTTCTTCATGCGCAGCTTGGACGTCTTCCTCTGGGTTCTAGGGTGAACCGAGCTGCCGCCTGCCGGTGCGACATCCTTCGAGCCACGATGAGAGGGCAGGGGCGCTTTGCAGCGGCAGTTCCAGAGGAGTGTCAGTTTTGTCTTCGAGTTTGGCTACGATCATGAAGCTGGCACGGTGGTGCATCCTCTCAAGTCCGTAGCTTTGTCCGGTTGGTTTAGGTCGTCCTGTAGGGTGATGGCGGCAGCATGGCATGCTTGCTATCGCTGCTGCCTTTGAATCTGTTTCGCTTTGCTCCTTGTATCAGCCGCTTGTTTCTCTTCTTGGTTTTCTTGTTAGTTGGTGATCTTATAATCCTGGCCGGTTGATGGCTTTGTTAATTCAAAACCGGGCTCTTCGTGAGCCTTTGTTCTAAAAAAAACTATAGATAATTTGAGAAGATTTTTGCTGAAGTTAGGAAAGTAACATACAACTTAAAGTGTGGAGTGCTAACATCAAAAGGACCTCAGGAAACAAAATAAGAGTTGCATGATAAATTGGATGTGACGCCCCCGATTCAATCGTACACTAATCATACACGCAAATGTGTACGATCAAGATCAGGGACTCATGGGAAGATATCACAACACAACTCTAGACACAAATAAAATAATACAAGCTTTATATTACAAGCCAGGGGCCTCGAGGGCTCGAATACATAGCTCGATACACAAGAGTCAGCGGAAGCAACAATATCTGAGTACAGACATGAGTTAAACAAGACTTCCTTAAGAAGGCTAGCACAAAAGCAACACCATCGAAGAGGCAAGGCCTCCTGCCTGGGACCTCCTAACTACTCCTGGTCGTCGGCGACCTCCATGTAGTAGCATCCATCGGCGGTGGCATCTGGCTCCAGGGATCCATCATATGGTTGCATCAACCGAAAAGAATAAAGAAGGGGGGAAAGGGGGAGCAAAGCAACCGTGAGTACTCATCCAAAGTACTCGCAAGCATCAGATCTATACTAGGTATGCATTGGTATCAAATGGAAGGTTTGTATCTGTGGACTAAACTGCAGAATGCCAGAATAGAGGGGGAAGGCCTAGCCTATTGAAGACTAGCATCTTCAAGCAGCTCCAAGCACCTTGCAACATGTAGAAGAGTAAAGAGTATCATTTTAATATTTAACAAGCATGTTGTAACATCAACGCTCAGAGATCCTTCCTCGACTCCCTGCGAGAAAGCAATCCCGGGGCCACATATCCATCACATATCTCATGTATCCATTTCTAGTTATATAAGATCAGGATATAAGTCTAAACGTCCATTACCGTGGACACGATATTCGAATATATATCTTCCCTGCAGGGGTGCACCACGTTACCCAACATGCTCGATCACTCTGGCCGGACACACCTTTCTGGGGTCAATGCCCGCCCTCCGAAGATCAACACGTCGCAGCCCTACCTAGGCTCAGCAGAGAGGTCCCCGCCGGTCTACATCCTAAGCACTCCGGGGTCTTGGGCCCATCGCCCGCAACACTCCGGGTCATTGCGAGCAGGGTGGATACCAGCATCGCCTCGGATGGCCAGCACGATCCGACCGTGCTGCACTGCTGAACTGGACGTCTGACAAAGCTTTGGCTGATACTGCGACGTCGAGGCCCATATCTATTCTCGCGTGGTGGTTAGTGCGTAAAGGCCAGAGGCCAACTCAGAACAAATACCCCAAACCTGTTAGCGCATTAGGGGCTCGCAGAAACGAGCAGATACTCACGATAAGGTGACCCCGTCGCCCCGTCTCATGGACTTACGGCAAGGGCCTAGACTGCCCGGCCGTGCCACGTGGAAAACTTGCGGGTGCTCAACGGGCCCGCCCGACTTTCACATCAACTCGCGGGTACCCCTCAGGGCCGACCCGACTTCAACAATGGTCTCAAGTAAAGTCAAGGTAACCGTGTGTCCAAACATTAAGGGGAAAACCCGATGAATCACCCCCAGAGGATTCCACTCAATGTAATCATCAAGGTGAACATAAGAGGGACCACCCTCGAGGTTCACACTTGAGGTGTTGAACGACAGAGCCATATCGGGACTGGTGAAAGAGGAAATCACCCTCGATGACCACGACCGAATAGCTGAAGGAAATATGCCCTAGAGGCAATAATAAAGTTATTATTTATTTCCTCATAGCATGATAAATGTTTATTATTCATGCTAGAATTGTATTAATCGAAAACATGATACATGTGTGAATACATAGACAAACATAACGTCACTAGTATGCCTCTACTTGACTAGCTCATTAATCAAAGATGGTTATGTTTCCTAACCATAGACATGTGTTGTCATTTGATTAATGGGATCACATCATTAGGAGAATGATATGATTGACATGACCCATTCCGTTAGCCTAGCCCTTGATCGTTTGGTATATTGCTATTGCTTTCTTCATGACTTATACATGTTCCTGTAACTATGAGATTATGCAACTCCCGTTTATCGGAGGAACACTTTGGGTACTACCAAACGTCACAACGTAACTGGGTGATTATAAAGGAGTACTACAGGTGTCTCCGAAGGTACATGTTGAGTTGGCATATTTTGAGATTAGGTTTTGTCACTCCGATTGTCGGAGTGGTATCTCTGGGCCCTCTCGGTAATGCACATCACTATAAAGCCTTGCAAGCAATGTGACCAACGAGTTGGTTACGGGATGATGCATTACGTAACGAGTAAAGAGACTTGCCGGTAACGAGATTGAACTAGGTATTGGATACCGACGATCGAATCTCGGGCAAGTAACATACCGATGACAAAGGGAACAATGTATGTTGTTATGCGGTTTGACCGATAAAGATCTTCGTAGAATATGTAGGAACCAATATGGGCATCCAGGTTCCGCTATTAGTTATTGACCTAGAATAGTTCTACGTCATGTCTACGTAGTTCTCGAACCCGTAGGGTCCGCACGCTTAACGTTACGATGACAGTTTTATTATGAGTTTATAAGTTTTGATGTACCGAAGTTTGTTCGGAGTCCCGGATGTGATTACGGACATGACGAGGAGTCTCGAAATGGTCGAGACATAAAGATTGATATATTGGAAGCCTATGTTTGGACATCGGAAGTGTTCCGGGTGAAATCGGCATTTTACCGGAGTACCGGGGGTTACCGGAACCCTCCCGGGGGTTATTGGGCCTACATGGGCCATAAGGGAGAAGAGGAGAGGAGGCAAGAGGTGGGCCGCGCCCCCTCCCCTCCCTAGTCCGAATAGGACAAGGAGAGGGGGCGGCGCCCCCCCTTTCCTTCGCCTCTTCCTCCTCCTTCCCCCTTCTCCTACTCCAACTAGGAAAGAAGGGAGTCCTACTCCCGGTGGGAGTAGGACTCCCCCCTTGGCGCGCCCTCCTTGGCCGGCCACCTCCTCCCCTGGCTCCTTTATATACGGGGGCAGGGGGGCACCCCATAGACACACAAGTTGATCTATGGATCGTTCCTTAGCCGTGTGCGGTGCCCCCGTCCACCATATTCCACCTCGGTCATATTGTCGCGGAGTTTAGGCGAAGCCCTGCGCCGGTAGAACATCATCATCGTCACCACGCCGTCGTGCTGACGAAACTCATCCCCGAAGTTTTGCTGGATCAGATCCCGGGGATCGTCATCGAGCTGAACGTGTGCTGAACTCGGAGGTGCCGTATGTTCGGTGCTTGGATCGGTCGGATCGTGAAGACATACGACTACATCAACCACGTTGTGCTAACGCTTCCGCTTACGGTCTACGAGGGTACGTGGACAACACTTTCCCCTCTCGTTGCTATGCCATCAACATGATCTTGCATGTGCGTAGGAATTTTTTTGAAATTACTACGTTCCCCTACAGTGGTATCAGAGCCTAGGTTTTATGCGTTGATGTTATATGCACGAGTAGAACACAAGTTAGTTGTGGGCGATACAAGTCATACTGCTTACCAGCATGTCATACTTTGGTTCAGCGGTATTGTGAGATGAAGCGACCCGGACCGACATTACGCGTACGCTTACGCGAGACTGGTTTCACCGTTATGAGCACTCGTGCTTAAAGGTGGCTGGCGGGTGTCTGTCTCTCTCACTTTAGCTGAATCGAGTGTGGCTACGTCCGGTCCTTGCAAAGGTTAAAACAACACTAACTTGACGAACTATAGTTGTGGTTTTGATGCGTAGGTAAGAACGGTTCTTGCTAAGCCCGTAGTAGCCACGTAAAATTTGCAACAACAAAGTAGAGGACGTCTAACTTGTTTTTGCAGGGTATGTTGTGATGTGATATGGTCAAGATGTGATGCTATATTTTATTGTATGAGATGATCATGTTTTGTAACTGAAGTTATCGGCAACTAGCAGGAGCCATATGGTTGTCGCTTTATTGTATGAAATGCAAACGCCCTGTAATTGCTTTACTTTGTCACTAAGCGGTAGCGATAGTCGTAGAAGCAATAGATGGCTTAAACGACAACGATGCTACGATGGAGATCAAGGTGTCACGCCGGTGACGGTGGTGATCACGACGGTGCTTCGAAGATGGAGATCACAAGCACAAGATGATGATGGCCATATCATATCACTTATATTGATTGCATGTGATGTTTATCCTTTATGCATCTTATCTTGCTTTGATTGACGGTAGCATTTTAAGATGATCTCTCACTAATAATCAAGAAGTGTTCTCCCTGAGTATGCACCGTTGCGAAAGTTCTTCGTGCTGAGACACCACGTGATGATCGGGTGTGATAGGCTCTACGTTCAAATACAACGGTGCAAAACAGTTGCACACGCGGAATACTCAGGTCATACTTGACAAGCCTAGCATATACAGATATGATGAACATAGTGATGTTCACCATTGAAACTACTCCATCTCACGTGATGATCGGACATGGTTTAGTTGATTTGGATCACGTGATCACTTAGATGACTAGAGAGATGTCTGTCTAAGTGGGAGTTCTTAAGTAATATGATTAATTGAACTTAAATTTATCATGAACTTAGTACCTGATAGTATTTTGCTTGTCTATGTTTGTTTGTAGATAGATGGCTCGTGCTGTTGTTCCGTTGAATTTTAATGCGTTCCTTGAGAAAGCAAAGTTGAAAGATGATGGTAGCAATTACACGGACTGGGTCCGTAACTTGAGGATTATCCTCATTGCTGCACAAAAAATTTACGTCCTGGAAGCACCGCTGGGTGCCAGGCCTACTGCTGATGCAACTGACGACGTTAAGAACGTCTGGCAAAGCAAAGCTGATGACTACTCGATAGTTCAGTGTGCCATGCTTTACGGCTTAGAACCGGGTCTTCAACAACGTTTTGAACGTCATGGAGCATATGAGATGTTCCAAGAGTTGAAGTTAATATTTCAAGCAAATGCCCGGATTGAGAGATATGAAGTCTCCAATAAGTTCTATAGCTGCAAGATGGAAGAGAATAGTTCTGTCAGTGAACACATACTCAAAATGTCTGGGTATAATAATCACTTGATTCAATTGGGAGTTAATCTTCCTGATGATAGTGTCATTGACAGAATTCTTCAATCACTGCAATCAAGCTACAAGAGCTTCGTGATGAACTATAATATGCAAGGGATGAACAAGACTATTCCCGAGCTCTTCGCAATGATAAAAGCCGCGAAGGTAGAAATCAAGAAGGAGCATCAAGTATTGATGGTTAACAAGACCACCAGTTTCAAGTTAAAAAGGGCAAAGGGAAGAAGAAGGGGAACTTCAAAAAGAACAGCAAACAAGTTGCTACTCAAGAGAAGAAACCCAAGTCTGTACCTAAGCCTGAAACTGAGTGCTTCTACTGCAAGCAGACTGGACACTGGAAGCGGAACTGCCCCAAGTATTTGGCGGATAAGAAGGATGGCAAAGTGAACAAAGGTATATGTGATATACATGTTATTGATTTGTACCTTACTAATGCTCGCAGTAGTACCTGGGTATTTGATACTGGTTCTGTTGCTAATATTTGCAACTCGAAACAGGGACTACGGATTAAGCGAAGATTGGCTAAGGACGAGGTGACGATGCGCGTGGGAAATGGTTCCAAAGTCGATGTGATCGCGGTCGGCACGCTACCTCTACATCTACCATCGGGATTAGTTTTAGACCTAAATAATTGTTATTTGGTGCCAGCGTTGAGCATGAACATTATATCTGGATCTTGTTTGATGCGAGACGGTTATTCATTTAAATCAGAGAATAATGGTTGTTCTATTTATATGAGTAATATCTTTTATGGTCATGCACCCTTGAAGAGTGGTCTATTTTTATTGAATCTTGATAGTAGTGATACACATATTCATAGTGTTGAAACCAAAAGATGCAGAGTTGATAATGATAGTGCAACTTATTTGTGGCACTGCCATTTAGGTCATATCGGTGTAAAGCACATGAAGAAACTCCATACTGATGGGCTTTTGGAATCACTTGATTATGAATCACTTGGTACTTGCGAACCGTGCCTCATGGGCAAGATGACTAAAACGCCGTTCTCCGAAACTATGGAGCGAGCAACTGATTTGTAGGAAATCATACATGCTGATGTTTGTGGTCCAATGAATGTTGAGGCTCGCGGCGGGTATCGTTATTTCCTCACCCTCACAGATGATTTGAGCAGATATGGGTATATCTACTTAATGAAACACAAGTCTGAAACATTTGAAAAGTTCAAAGAATTTCAGAGTGAAGTGGAAAATCATCGTAACAAGAAAATAAAGTTTCTACGATCTGATCGTGGAGGATAATATTTGAGTTACGAGTTTGGTCTACACTTGAAACAATGCGGAATAATTTCGCAACTCACGCCACCCAGAACACCACAACGTAATGGTGTGTCCGAACGTCGTAATTGTACTTTACTAGATATGGTGCGATCTATGATGTCTCTTACTGTTTTACCGCTATCGTTTTGGGGTTATGCTTTAGAGACGGCCGCATTCACGTTAAATAGGGCACCATCAAAATCCGTTGAGACGACGCCTTATGAACTGTGGTTTGGCAAAAAACCAAAGTTGTCTTTTCTTAAAGTTTGGGGCTGCGATGCTTATGTGAAGAAACTTCAACCAGATAAGCTCGAACCCAAATCGGAGAAATGTGTCTTCATAGGATACCCAAAAGAGACTATTGGGTACACCTTCTATCATAGATCTAAGGGCAAGATTTTTGTTGCTAAAATCGGATCCTTTCTAGAGAAGGAGTTTCTCTCGAAAGAAGTGAGTGGGAGGAAAGTAGAACTTGATGAGATAACTGTATTTGCTCCCTTATTGGAAAGTAGTTCATCGCAAGAACCGGTTCCTGTGACAACTACACCAATTAGTGAGGAAGCTAATGATATTGATCATGAAACTTCAGATCAAGTTTCTACTGAACCTCATAGGTCTACCAGAATAAGATCCACAGCAGAGTGGTACGGTAATCCTATTTTGGAAGTCATGTTACTTGACCATGATGAACCTACGAACTATGAGGAAGCGATGATGAGCCCAGATTCCGCAAAATGGTTAGAGGCCATGAAATCTGAGATGGGATCCATGTATGAAAACAAAGTATGTACTTTGGTTAACTTGCCCGATGATCGGCAAGCCATTGAGAATAAATGGATCTTTAAGAAGAAGACTGACGCTGATGGTAATGTAACTGTCTGTAAAGCTCGACTTGTTGCGAAAGGTTTTCGACAAGTTCAAGGGGTTGACTACGATGAGACTTCTCACCCATAGCGATGCTTAAGTCTGTCCGAATCATGTTAGCTATTGCTGCATTTCATGATTATGAAATTTGGCAAATGGATGTTAAAACTGCATTCTTGAATGGATTTCTGGAAGAAGAGTTGTATATGATGCAGCCAAAAGGTTTTGTTGATCCAAAAGGTGCTAACAAAGTGTGCAAGCTCCAGCGATCCATTTATGGACTGGTGCAAGCATCTCGGAGTTGGAATAAATGCTTTGATAGTGTGATCAAAGCATATGGTTTTATACAGACTTTTGGAGAAGCCTGTATTTACAAGAAAGTGAGTGGGAGCTCTGTAGCATTTCTGATATTATATGTAGAAGACATATTATTAATTGGAAATGATATAGAATTTCTGGATAGCATAAAGGGATACTTGAATAAAAGTTTTTCAATGAAAGACCTCGGTGAAGTTGCTTACATATTGGGCATCAAGATTTATAGAGATAGATCAAGACGCTTAATAGGACTTTCACAAAGCACATACCTTGATAAAATTTTGAAAAAGTTCAAAATAGATCAGGCAAAGAAAGGGTTCTTGCCCGTGCTTCAAGGTGTGAAGTTGAGTCATACTCAATGTCCGACCACAGCAGAAGATAGAGAGAAAATGAAAGATGTTCCCTATGCTTCAGCCATAGGCTCTATCATGTATGCAATGCTGTGTACCAGACCTGACGTATGCTTAGCAATAAGCTTGGCAGGAAGGTACCAACACTTGACAGCGGTCAAGAACATCCTAAAATACCTGAAAAGGACTAAGGATATGTTTCTCGAATATGGAGGTGGCAAAGAGCTAGTCGTAAATGGTTACGTTGATGCAAGCTTTAACACTGATCCGGACAATTCTAAATCGCAAACCAGATACATATTTTTATTAAACGGTGGAGCTGTAAGTTGGTGCAGTTCTAAACAAAGCGTCGTGGAGGGATCTACATGTGAAGCGGAGTACATAGCTGCTTCTGAAGCAGCAAATGAAGGAGTCTGGATGAAGGAGTTCATTTCCGATCTAGTTGTCATACCTAGTGCATCGGGACCAATGAAGATCTTCTGTGACAATACTGGTGCAATTGCCTTGGCAAAGGAATCCAGATTTCCCAAGAGGACCAAGCACATCAAGAGACACTTCAATTCCATTCGGGACCAAGTCCAAGTGGGAGACACAGAGATTTGCAAGATACATACGGATCTGAATGTTGCAGACTCGTTGACTAAGCCTCTCTCACGAGCAAATCATGATCAGCACCAAGACTCCATGGGTGTTAGAATCATTACTATGTAATCTAGATTATTGACTCTAGTGCAAGTGGGAGACTGAAGGAAATATGCCCTAGAGGCAATAATAAAGTTATTATTTATTTCCTCATATCATGATAAATGTTTATTATTCATGCTAGAATTGTATTAACCGGAAACATGATACATGTGTGAATACATAGACAAACATAACATCACTAGTATGCCTCTACTTGACTAGCTCATTAATCAAAGATGGTTATGTTTCCTAACCATAGACATGTGTTGTCATTTGATTAATGGGATCACATCATTAGGAGAATGATATGATTGACATGACCCATTCCGTTAGCCTAGCTCTTGATCGTTTAGTATATTGCTATTGCTTTCTTCATGACTTATACATGTTCCTGTAACTATGAGATTATGCAACTCCTGTTTACCGGAGGAACACTTTGGGTACTACCAAACGTCACAATGTAACTGGGTGATTATAAATGAGTACTAGAGGTGTCTCTGAAGGTATATGTTGAGTTGGCATATTTTGAGATTAGGTTTTGTCACTCCGATTGGCGGAGAGGTATCTCTGGGCCCTCTCGGTAATGCACATCACTATAAAGCCTTGCAAGCAATGTGACCAATGAGTTGGTTACGGGATGATGCATTACGTAACGAGTAAAGAGACTTGCCGGTAACGAGATTGAACTAGGTATTGGATACCGATGATCGAATCTCGGGCAAGTAACATACTGATGACAAAGGGAACAACGTATGTTGTTATGCGGTTTGACCGATAAAGATCTTCGTAGAATATGTAGGAGCATCCAGGTTCCGCTATTGGTTATTGACTGAGAATAGTTCTAGGTCATGTCTACATAGTTCTCGAACCCGTAGGGTCCGCACGCTTAATGTTACGATGACAGTTTCATTATGAGTTTATAAGTTTTGATGTACCGAAGTTTGTTCGGAGTCCCGGATGTGATTACGGACATGACGAGGAGTCTCGAAATGGTCGAGACATAAAGATTGATATATTGGAAGCCTATGTTTGGACATCGGAAGTGTTCCGGGTGAAATCGGCATTTTACCGGAGTACCGGGGGTTACCGGAACCCTCCCGGGGGTTATTGGGCCTACATGGGCCATAAGGGAGAGGAGGAGAGCAGGCAAGAGGTGGGCTGTGCCCCCTCCCCTCCCTAGTCCGAATAGGACAAGGAGAGGGGGGCGGCGCCCCCCCCGTTCCTTCCCCTCTTCCTCCTCCTCCCCCCTTCTCATACTCCAACTAGGAAAGAAGGGAGTCCTACTCCTGGTGGGAGTAGGACTCCCCCCTTGGCGCGCCCTCCTTGGCCGGCCGCCTCCTCCCCCCTGGCTCCTTTATATACGGGGGCAGGGGGGCACCCCATAGACACACAAGTTGATCTACGGATCGTTCCTTAGCCGTGTGCGGTGCCCCCCCTCCACCATATTCCACCTCGGTCATATCGTCGCGAAGTTTAGGTGAAGCCCTACGCCGGTAGAACATCATCATCATCACCACGCTGTCGTGCTGACGGAACTCATCCCCGAAGCTTTGCTGGATCAGAGCCTGGGGATCGTCATCGAGCTGAACGTGTGCTGAACTCGGAGGTGCCGTACGTTCGGTGCTTGGATCGGTCGGATCGTGAAGACATACGACTACATCAACCGCGTTGTGCTAACGCTTCCGCTTACGGTCTACGAGGGTACCTGGACAAAACTCTCCCCTCTCGTTGCTATGCCATCAACATGATCTTGCGTGTGCGTAGGAAATTTTTTGAAAGTACTACGTTCCCCTACAATATCTACACTACAAAATTATCATCAGGAGTGCATTATGAGGGATCACCCTCGGCACTCGATAGTAGCTCTGCAGAGTCGAGCAACAAAATGGGCATGATGTGATGTGAGGTGTCAGGCTCTGGTCATCGATCACGTTGATTGAGTCATCGAAGATGAAGCAGGGGCAACAAGGACAATGTGGGGGTCACTGATGGATAACTAACCAACCTATACTAAGCAGTTAGGATAAGCAGGTAAGGTACAATAGCAGGCTATGCATCAGAATAGGATCAATCAGTAACAGTAGCAAAATCTAATGCAAGCATGAGAGTATAGAATGGGCGATATCGGGATGATCAAAGGGGGGGCTTGCCTGGTTGATCTGACAAGAAGGAGGGTCGTCGTCAACGTAGTCGATCACAGGGGCATCAGCAGCGGTCTTAAGGTCTACCGGAGAAGAATAGGGGGAAGAAACAGTAAATACATAGCAAGCAAGAGCATAACATGACAACAAGCAAAGCTAGACGTGTTCTAACGCGGTGCTAGGTGATACTGGCGAAGGGGGAAACATCCAGGAAAGTTTTCCCTGTTCTGGATGTCTGTCAGACAAATGAACTGGAGGGGAAAGGTTGCATGTTCGCTATGCTAGGGATGTGTGGCAGACGAATGGAGGGCGTATTGATTTGTCTCGTCGATCTGAGCAACTTTCATGTACAAAGTTTTTCGATCCGAGTTACGGTTAATTTACTATGATTTTTCAAAGTTTTAACAATATTCTAAAATTACTTTAATTCAAAAATAAATGGAAAAAAGCTAAGTGTACCCAGCCCTCTGTACACATAGAGGCTGACAGTGGGCTAGGTCAACTGTTGACTCAGCAGTCAACAAATTGACCGGTCAAACATGAATAGTGTTGTGGGGCCCATGTGTCATTGTCTTAGGTAGTTTTGATTTAATTTAGCATTTTAAATTATTAGCAGGGCCCGCATGTCAGTGCTTCAGTTTAATAACTAGCTATTTAGGGGGGGGGCTCCACCGGTTAGTGAGGGTTAGGGGAAATTAATCACTAAAGGGGGGATTAGCCCCCCTAATTAAGCATGCCGGCCCCACGGTTGGGTAGCACGCGTGGCTGCTCGCAGGGGAGCGCCGGCGGCCAGCGCATCGCGCGCCGGGGAGGAAAACAGGGCATGGCCCCAGGCAGGAGAGGCCATGGCAGGCTCCCGGTCGGGCGGTGAGGCAGCGCCGGGGTAGGCCGGGGCGTGGTGGCCGAAAACATGGTGTGCGGGGCTGCCGGGGTAGTAGCAGGCGCCGCGGGTGCAGGTAGGTCGCTCAGCGCGAGCTCGGGTGTGCTTGGGGACGGAAGCTACGGCAACAAATCAAGGGGGCAAGGAGGGGGATGGACGCGGCTCACTGCGAGGGATGTCGTGGACGTGCTCGGAACCGCGGGGAGGCACCGGCGGTGGAGATCGACGGCGATGGCGCCGTGGCCATGGCGGGGAAGACGACCAGGTGGCGAGGTTGTGGAAGGCTTCAGCTCGAACCGGAGGTTGTAGGCGATGAAGACGAGGCTGACGAAGCTCTAGGGCATATCCTCACAGGTCGGGGATGGCTCCGGCCATGGGAACGACGGTGGTGCAGCCATGGACGCGCTCGGGGCAGGGGAGATCTGTGGGGAGGGAGAGAGGGAAGGAGTGGGGGAGCCAGTGGGGTGGATGGGATTGAGGGGTCGGGGCGTGGCGCCCTTATCCCCTCGCGGCGTCGGCGCCGGTGAGGTGGTCCGGGGCGACCTGCCCCTGTAGCGACTCGGTCGCAGACATGAGAGACGGGAGGAACCGAGGATGGTGGACTGGCCTTGCGGTCCAGCTGGGCCGAGGCCTAGTTGGGAAGGGGGGGGTTCCTTTTCTCTATTCTTATTTCTTTTTGTTTTATATTAAAAGGATAGCTTATTGTTATGGGTGGAATCACGGCATCAAATGATTTTTTTTGAATGTGAAACTTAGCAATAATTCAGGCACAACATTGTGGTGTTGCCTAACAAGTTTCAGGGTCAATGGAATTGTTCAAGCAGTTTTAGAAATTGAAAAGGTCATTTAATATGATGTTGGACCACTTTATATTTTCCTAGGGATTAAATGGTGAGTCAAATGAAGTTGGTTTCATCAAGAAGATGATCAGGGGAATTTATAGATTTACTTTAACATTTTAGTTTTACTGCTTGAAGAAATAATTTATTTGACTTTATTTTCAAATTGAATTTGAATTGGTTTTGAATCAAAATGAGATTAGCAACAGTAACAGTGATGACTTGGCATCACTAGTAGGGGATTACTGTAGCTTCATTATCCGAGCGTTACAATTCTCCTCCACTACAAGAAATTTCGTCCCGAGATTTAGGAGGTAGAGTAAGGGGGAAAGACTCGGGAAGGACGGAGCTCAACACAAGATAGGTACCTAGGGGCTATTTGAGTGAACGTGGCATAGAGGCATCTCTCGAGTTGAAATTCAAGAAATTCATCGAGAGCAAGAAGGTACCATAAGAAGTTTCAAGCGGATAGACAATCGTTCGTTGCCTAAAACAGAGGGTGAAAGGGGTTCAGAGCAATGTGAATAAGTATTGCTTCTGATACCAGAATGGATCACTAGGCAGGTGGCTCGTGATTTACATACATCGCCAAGCGCGAGGAATAATTTTGGAAAACTGGGATGTATAGGAGAGTCAGGTTTCGATCCTGTGGAACTGTGGGTTATGGGCCCATCATGTGGGTTAAAAGCAGGAAGGGTGCTAATATTTTGTACGGTCATGATAGCAAGGCAGGTCAGAGGATAGCCTGTCAGTTATGTCGACAACAACGCTAGTACCAAGGGCGAGGGACGAATAGAACCATTTTCCTGTTCGTTAAGACGAGGCGGACCAAAAGGCGAAGTTCTCGTCCATCGGTGGTTACCGGAATGTCATCAATAATAGTAACAAGGCCTCACGGACAGAGTTGTACACCGAGGTGTTTACATAAGCAGGGAATTATCACTCTCAGATAAGATAGGTTACAAGAAAGATTAAACAAAACAATGGAAAGGAAAGCGTAGACTCGAAACAGTTATCTGTATTCTCGAGTGTCTAACAACTCCGAACTAGTGAAAAATTAGAATCAGCGAGAAATAATAGTTGATGAAGGACTCATAAGAAGCTACGTAGTTCCATGATATACACGAGATACCAGAGGGTAATACTCGAAGGTAGAACCGGATAAAGGTTGGATAGATGAGAAGATCTGTAGAAGACAAGTACTTTAACTTGTCCGAGAACTGAGATCAAAGAAGAACAATCTGGTCAAAACCACGGTTGCAAAGGACCAAACATAGATACAAGATGAACTTATCAAAAGGGGATTATTATTATTTCAAGAAGCTTCCATGATAAGTTCCACATCGGGTCCATGGGCATGAACGCAAAGGCTCAAGGTCGACTCCCACTTCATCAATGCATAACCTATCATTCACTTCTCATTTTCGACAAAGCCATAGTGTCCAGATTTTATCTAGCATAACACTAGTAGAGTATGACCCGTAGAAATTTCCAGGTTCACATAGCTTGTGGAAGGCATAGGTTCAACCCGTCGGGGCATCTTAGGAACACACACCACAAACTTTAGGAATAAATAACTCAAGCTCGAAAGCAAAGCATGGTTGACAAAAGCAGGGGATACAATTTACCAAAGGCATTATGTATCCGAGGAAAAGCTCACAAGGTTACTGAATATGAAGGACCCTATTGGACAAAACCCAACAAGGGATCTGGTGGTACACAAGGGATCTGATGTGAGTATCGATACTCAGCCAGAAGAAGAAAACATGCAAAGAAATCAGATTATCGAAACAACTGACTAATTCAAAGCTCAAATGCAAAGGAATTATGATTCCCAAATCAAGGGATCAGAAGCAAACGCTCTGATCAAGAATGGATAAGTTGAATAGACGTAGGGCACAACCAATGTCAATCTGATTGGCCGAGAACCAGCTCATGTTCAGGAAGACGTTTAAGTTGGAATGATAATTTATAAGGACCAACTGATGATTGTGACTACTCACAAACATATCAAATTGAAAGACTCAAAATGACAATGAGAAAGTACATCAATGGATACAACTAGGCATATGGAAATAGCGAGAGTGTAGGCATGTAAGACCTTCTAGAGCAATTGGCGACAGAGGTCCTCAAAAGCTCGGATTGTATTACAAAGTATCTTATGAAGATAAGAATAACTTGGGATGAATTGATACTCGATAAGAGCAAGTAGTTATCCATAGGGGTATTCATGCGGCAAGGAACTGCAGGGTAGTAAGCATAAAGAATTGTCGGAACATCAAAGAGTACTTCAGGACATCTTGTAATAACAAGAGCAACTGGGGATGAAGGTATGAACGACAACATAGGTAGTTACGCATAAGGATTTATCGATGGTAGGGATCGCAACGGCGAAGGGTACGAGGGACTCGGTAAAACATCGGAGAGTATCATCAGATTCTTCTGGTGTACCAAGCAATCGTCTGGAGTGAGGGGCTCTCCGAGAGAAGTATTTACGAGAACCTAGAGTTAGAGTTAACAAAACAATTTAACCCCAATAGAAGAGAGATTAGAGTCCCAGAGTATAGACGAGGAGTAAAAGATCCTAATATCACCCAATTGCGACGTGGGCCCGTAAGCCGCACAACCATGTTAGTAAATCAGTTTTTTCAAAGACTAGACTGAACTTCAGCCAAGGAGTTAGAAAGGGGGATCCTACAGGCAGTCGGCTCTGATACCAACTTGTGACGCCCCCGATTCAATCGTACACTAATCATACACGCAAATGTGTACGGTCAAGATCAGGGACTCATGGGAAGATATCACAACACAACTCTAGACACAAATAAAATAATACAAGCTTTATATTACAAGCCAGGGGCCTCGAGGGCTCGAATACATAGCTCGATACACAAGAGTCAGCGGAAGCAACAATATCTGAGTACAGACATGAGTTAAACAAGACTACCTTAAGAAGGCTAGCACAAAAGCAACACAATCGAAGAGGCAAGGCCTCCTGCCTGGGACCTCCTAACTACTCCTGGTCATCGGCGGCCTCCATGTAGTAGCATCCATCGGCGGTGGCATCTGGCTCCAGGGATTCATCATCTGGTTGCATCAACCGAAAAGAAGAAAGAAGGGGGGAAAAGGGGAGCAAAGCAACCGTGAGTACTCATCCAAAGTACTCACAAGCATCAGATCTATACTAGGTATGCATTGGTATCAAATGGAAGGTTTGTATCTGTGGACTGAACTGCAGAATGCCAGAATAGAGGGGGAAGGCCTAGCCTATCGAAGACTAGCATCTTCAAGCAGCTCCAAGCATCTTGCAACATGTAGAAGAGTAAACAGTAACATTTTAATATTTAACAAGCATGTTGTAACATCAACGCCCAGAGATCCTTCCTCGACTCCCTACGAGAAAGCAATCCCGAGGCCACATATCCATCACATATCTCATGTATCCATTTCTAGTTATATAAGATCAGGATATAAGTCTAAACGTCCATTACCGTGGACACGGTATTCGAATATATATCTTCCCTGCAGGGGTGCACCACGTTACCCAACACGCTCGATCACTCTGGCCTGACACACCTTTCTAAGGTCAATGCCCGCCCTCGGAAGATCAACACGTCGTAGCCCTACCTAGGCTCAGCAGAGAGGTCCCCGCCGGTCTACATCCTAAGCACTCCGGGGTCTTGGGCCCATCGCCCGTAGCACTCCGGGTCGTTGCGAGCAGGGTGGATACCAGCACCGCCTCGGATGGCCAGCACGATCTGACCGTGACGCACTGCTGAACTGGACGTCTGACAAAGCTTCGGCTGATACTGCGACGTTGAGGCCCATATCTATTCTCGCGTGGTGGTTAGTGCGTAAAGGCCAGAGGCCAACTCAGAACAAATACCCCAAACCTATTAGCGCATTGGGGGCTCGCGGAAACGAGCAGAGACTCACGATAAGGTAACCCCGTCGCCCCGTCTCATGGACTTACGGCAAGGGCCTAGACTGCCCGGCCGCCACGTGGAAAACTCAGGGGTGCTCAACGGGCCCGCCCGACTTTCACATCAACTCGCGGGTACCCCTCAGGGCCGACCCGACTTCAACAATGGTCTCAAGTAAAGTCAAGGTAACCGTGTGTCCAAACATTAAGGGGAAAACCCGAGGAATCACCCCCGGAGGATTCCACTCAATGTAATCATCAAGGTGAACGTAAGAGGGACCACCCTCGAGGTTCACACTTGAGGTGTTGAATGACAGAGCCGTATCGCGAATGGTGAAATAGGAAATCACCCTCGATGACCACGACCGAATAGCTACACTACAGAATTATCATCAGGAGTACGTTATGAGGGATCACCCTCGGCACTCGATAGTAGCTCTACAGAGTCGAGCAACAAAATGGGCGTGATGTGATGTGAGGTGTCAGGCTCTAGTCATTGATAACGTTGATCGAGTCGTTGAAGATGAAGCAGGGGCAACAAGGACAATGTGGGGGTCATTGATGGATCACTAACCAACCTATACTAAGCAGTTTAGGATAAGCAGGTAAGGTACAACAGCAGGCTACAAAAGCAGGCTATGCACCAGAATAGGAGCAATCAATAACAGTAGCAAAATCTAATGCAAGCATGAGAGTATAGAATGGGTGATATCGGGATGATCAAAGGGGGGATTGCCTGGTTTCTCAGACAAGAAGGAGGGTCGTTGTCGACGTAGTCGATCACAGGGGCATCAGTAGCGGTCTCGAGGTCTACCGGAGAAGAAGAGGGGGAAGAAACAGTAAATACATAGCAAGCAAGAGCATAACATGACAACAGGCAAAGCTAGACGTGTTCTAACACGGTGCTCGGTGATACTGGCGAAGGGGGAAACATCCGGGAAAGTTTTCCCCGGTTCCGGACGTCTGTCAGACAGATGAACCGAAGGAGAAAGGTTGCATGTTCGCTATGCTAGGGATGTGTGGCAGACGAAAGGAGGGCGTATTCGGATTCGTCTCGTCGATCTGAGCAACTTTCTTGTACAAAGTTTTTGATCCGAGTTATGGTTAATTTACTATGATTTTTCAAAGTTTTAACAACATTCTAAAATTGCTTTAATTCAAAAATAAATGAAAAAAAGCAAAGTGTACCCAGCCCTGTGTACACATAGAGGCTGACAGTGGGCCAGGTCAACTGTTGACTCAGCAGTCAACAATTGACCGGCCAAACGTGAATAGTGTTGTGGGGCCCATGTGTCATTGTCTTAGGTAGTTTTGATTTAATTTACCATTTTAAATTATTAGCAGGGCCTGCATGTCAGTGCTTCAGTTTTAATAACTAGCTATTTAGGGGGGGTGGGGTCCATCGGTTAGTGAGGGTTAGGGGAAATTAATCACTAAAGGGGGGATTAGCGCCCCTAATTAAGCATGCCGGCCCCATGGTTGGGCAGCACGCGCGGCTGCTCGCAGGGGAGCGCCGGCGGCCAGCGCATCGCGCGCCGGGGAGAAAAACAGGGCACGGCCCCAGGCAGGAGAGGCCCTGGCAGGCTCGCGGTCGGGCGGCGAGGCAGTGCTGGGGTAGGCCGGGGCGTGGTGGCTGGGAACGTGGTGTGCGGGGCTGCCGGGGCAGTAGCAGGCGCCGCGGGCGCGGGTAGGTCGCTCAGCGCGAGCTCGGGTGTGCTTGGGGACGGAAGCTACGGCAACAAATCAAGGGGGCAAGGAGGGGAATGGACGCGGCTCACTGCGAGGGATGTCATGGACGTGCTCGGAACCGCGGGGAGGCACCGGTGATGGAGATTGACGGCGATGGCGCCGTGGCCGTGGCGGGGAAGACGACCAGATGGCGAGGTTGTGGAAGGCTTCAGCTCGAACCGGAGGTTGTAGGCGATGAAGACGAGGCCGACGAAGCTCTAGAGCATATCCTCGCAGGTCGGGGATGGCTCCGGCCATGGGAATGACGGTGGTGCGGCCATGGACGCGCTCGGGGCAGGGGAGATCTGTGGGGAGGGAGAGAGGGAAGGAGTGGGGGAACCAGTGGGGTGGATGGGATTGAGGGGTCGGGCCGTCGGGGCGTGGCGCCCTTATCCCCTCGCGGCGTCGGCGCCGGTGAGGTGGTCCGGGGCGACCTGCCCCTGTAGCGACTCGGTCGCACGAATAGGAGAGAGGGGAGGAACCGGGGATGGTGAACTGGCCTTGCGGTCCAGCTGGGCCGAGGCCCAGTTGGGAGGGGGGGGGGTCCTTTTCTCTATTTTTATTTCTTTTTGTTTTATATTAAAAGGATAGCTTATTGTTATGGATGGAATCACGGCATCAAATGATTTTTGTTGAATGTGAAACTTAGCAATAATTCAGGCACAACATTGTGGTGTTGCCTAACAAGTTTCAGGGTCAATGGAATTGTTCAAGCATTTTTAGAAATTGAAAAGGTCATTTAATATGATGTTGAACCACTTTATATTTTCCCAGGGATTAAATGGTGAGTCAAATGAATTTGGTTTCATCAAGAAGATGATCAGGGGAATTTATAGATTTACTTGAACATTTTAGTTTTACTGCTTGAAGAAATAATTTATTTGACTTTATTTTAAAATTGAATTTGAATTGGTTTTGAATCAAAGTGAGATTAGCAACAGTAACAGTGATGACTTAGCATCACTAGTAGGGGATTACTGTAGCTTGATTATCTGGGCGTTACATTGGAAGATTTGGAGTTGCTTGAAGAAATCTAATCTTTCTCCAGTGACCAATATGGCAGGAAATATTTCATCAAAAGGGCTTTCTTTCATATCCATGACGAGGAAGATTTTAGTTTCGCATAATTGGTCTGGTGAAAGGTGATTGTTGCAGGGGTGACAACTCTAAATTTTTCCATTGAATGGCAAATGGGAAGGGGGGGATACTATGTACACTTTTAAACATGGCTCCGATGTTCTGATGGGCACTGATCAAATCCTCTAAAATGCTACTGATCATTTGACTTACTATGAAAGCTTTATTTGGCGAGAAGGAGGCCATATGAATCTAGAGAATGATATGGACCCGAAGAATGTTTATCAGAAGATGGTAACAAAGATATGGATAGACCCTTTGCTAGGAAGAGACCAAGTTTACTATTGATAGCATGGCTCTTGGACCTGATGGAATTCCTATAGAGTTCTTATCAGTACTCAAACATGACCTGCTGACTCCTTTTTATGATTTCTACGTGCACAAGTTGGATCTACGCCAAATAATTAACTCTGGGGCTCTAAATCTACTACCTAAAATTGATGATGCTGAAACCATCCAGTTGTTGAGAAGAAGTGGTTCTAGACCTTCTGGTGACACACATAAAAGGTGTTTCAGGCCATATTCGCTCATACGCGCATGGTATGAAGGGCCCATGGCGAGGCTAGCAATTTCCTTAAGTGTGCCACCCCTGGTTTTCTTATGAGGGACCATGCGACTACCAAAGATGAAGGAGTCTGGAGCTTGTGCGCTAGGAAGGCGAGGATGGACAGAGGCGACCATTAATCATGACCCCTATATAATGGCATTCCTCACGACAGGAGGGGGCAAGGGGACTTGTTGTGCTCAAGTGATCCTAGAAGCGTAGAATATTTCATTAGTAGATCCCATCTAGAACTCATGTGCAGATCTGATTCGAAGGCATTCTCATTCCAAGTGCCAGTGGTGTCACTCCAAGCAGCGGCGTGATGTCTACTACACAACCTTCTTCTTGTAGACGTTGTTGGGCCTGCAAGTGCACAGGTTTGTAGGACAGTAGCAAATTTCCCTCAAGTGGATGACCTAAGGTTTATCAATCTATGGGAGGCGTAGGATGAAGATGGTCTCTCTCAAACAACCCTGCAACCAAATAACAAAGAGTCTCTTGTGTCCCCAACACACCCAATACAATGGTAAATTGTATAGGTGCACTAGTTCGGCGAAGAGATGGTGATAAAAGTGCAATATGGATAGTAGATAAAAGTTTTTGTAATCTGAAAATATAAAAACAGCAAGGTAACTAATGATAAAAGTGAGTGTAAACAGTATTGCAATGGTAGGAAACAAGGCATAGGGTTCATACTTTCACTAGTGCAAGTTCTCTCGACAATAATAACATAGATAGATCATATAACAATTCCTCAACATGCAACAAAGAGTCACTCCAAAGCCACTAATAGCGGAGAACAAACGTAGAGATTATGGTAGGGTACGAAACCACCTCAAAGTTATTCTTTCGGATCAATCTATTCAAGAGTTTGTACTAGAATAACACCTTAAGACACAAATCAACCAAAACCCTAATGTCACCTAGATACTCCATTGTCACCTCAAGTATCCGTGGGCATGATTATACGATATGCATCACACAATCTCAGATTCATCCAACCAACACAAAGTACTTCAAAGAGTGCCCCAAAGTTTCTACCGGAGATTCAAGAAAACGTGTGCCAACCCCTATGCATAGGTTCATGGGCGGAACCCGCAAGTTGGTCACCAAAACATACATCAAGTGGCGCGTGATATCCCATTGTCACCACAGATAAACACGGCAAGACATACATCAAGTGTTCTCACATAAAGACTCAATCCGATAAGATAACTTCAAGAGAGAAACTCAATTCATCACAAGAGAGTAGAGGGGGAGAAACATCATAAGATCCAACTATAATAGCAAAGCTCGCGATACATCAAGATCGTGCCATAGAGAGAACACGAGAGAGAGAGAGAGAGTTCAAACACATAGCTACTGGTTCATACCCTCAGCCCCGAGGGTGAACTACTCCCTCCTTGTCATGGATAGCACCGGGATGATGAAGATGGCCACCGGCTATGGGTTCCCCCTTCGGCATGGTGCCAGAACGGGCTCCTGAGAGGTTTTTGGTGGCTACAGAGGCTTGCGGCAGCCAATCAATCTTCTCCGTGGATGTTTTTTAGGGTACGTGGGACTATATAGGCGAAAGAAGTCGGTCGGGGGGTGCTCGAGGGGCCCACGAGACAAGGGGCCACGCCTAGTGGGGGGGGCCCTATCTCCTGGCCTCCTCGAGGATCTTCTGACATGAACTCCAAGTCTCCAGGATCATATTCTTCCAAAAAATCACGCTGCCGAAGGTTTCATTCCGTTTGGACTCCGTTTGATATTCCTTTTCTTCAAAATACTGAAACAGGCAATAAAACAGCAATATGGGCTGGGCCTCTGATTAATAGGTTAGTCCCAAAGGTAATATAAAAGTGTATAATAAAGCCCGTAATCATTCAAAACAGATAATAAAATAGCATGAATGCTTCATAAATTATAGATACGTTGGAGAAGTATCATGGCGGTAGGCAGAGGTTACTCGAGGCGGCAACAACAGTTGAAAGGAAGAACACACCAATGAGAGGAACGGCCTTATAATTTTGGTGGTTTACAATTTAGAACCTAGATTTCCTCTTACGGTCTTACCTATCAGCCATTTATGTCTCTGCTAGTTAGCATGCCACATGAACCATGTGGTTAGTTGAGGGTTGGAAAGTGAATCTGTGTGGATTATAATCACCACACGATTGTAACTGTAGTTCTTGATTGTGCAATGCTCCGTACAAATTTTACATAGAATTTTTACATATCAGTAACACAACTCTTGTAAAATTACCCCTTCTCACATCCTTGAGTTTTTCAACACTTATGGATCAGTGGCAGAGCCAGGAATTCTCTCCTATGTATTCTTTTTAAAAGTATTTATTGCCAAAGCAATATAATAGAACAACAAATGTAATGTAAAGTGGCAATATGAATGACTCAATGACCATACACCGATAATGGTAGCAAAATATCATTGTGGCAATATCTCTATCAATTAAGAAAGATTACAAACAACAAAGGGAATTACAATATAACTTTATGATCCCCTTTTGGAAGAGATCGACGAGATCCTCATATTTCACTTGCTTGGAGAATTCTCTCTCAACTAATTGAACCAAGCAACTGTTTAAATATGCATCACCCGTTTTGTTTCTTAGTGGATTCTTCACGTATTACATTGAGGAAAATACCCTCTCAACACTAGAAGTTGCTACAGGAAGAATGGGCACCAACTTAAGAAGTTTGTAAAGAATGTAATATTGTTCATTCGTTTTGACTCAACCATCAAAACTGAAAGCTCACATAGACTCTTCAAATTGCTAAAACTTTTATCCATACGTACATGAGAAATGTACATGCTTAATTGGTATTGAAGTCTTGACGGTCCATCATTTGTCAAATCCTTAGCATAAAACTTTCTAGCAAGCCTAACTAACTTCTCTTGATCATAAGCAGCAAATGAATCACATGGACTGGATGCTACCTTGCAAGTAAGCCCCCAAGTCAATGTATCTCTTTCTAACTCTATCTTGGTCATTGACATGATACGAAGATATGGGAAGTTGCTTGCCGGGATCACGTTCTAGAGCCGCCAAATCTACTTCGACATCTTCATCCGCCGCTTCATCATCTTTGACAATTGGGTCGGGGAGCCTCTCTCCCTCTCCAGTTGTGGAGCATCATCATGTGTTTTCACTAGTGCTAGTTGAAGGTTGCTCTGAACCTTAACAGAAAGAGGAGTTGGTGTGGATGTAGAAGATATTGTCCTTGCCTTTGAAGATTTGTCCCACAATCCAAATATGCTAACATGCTTATTCTTCATATACATCACAATCACATAAACAAAGTAGAAATCAGTGGCAGTGGCAATGTGGCATGAGCTAATAGACATCGATCATTGGACAAACAATTTCAATGTACAACTAATTAGTGAAAATGATCAAGAGAAGTAGTGGTCACCGGGTTCATTATGTACATCTAGCAACCAATGAATAACATAAGTAGTAAACGAATCACATAGTAAGAAATTCAATTTCACTACAAGCAGTCAGTGACTATCTTCTACTACTTCTAGCAATCACAGACAACGACATTTACAAAAAAAACTTCAGATATTTTTTAAAAATAGAGGGGAAGATACCTTTGGCGGGGCCATGAAAGTTGGACTACTAGAGGTGGAGCCGTGCCGTGGAGGGCGATGATGACCCACAAGTATAGGGGATCAATCATAGTCCTTTTGATAAGTAAGAGTGTCAAACCTAACGAGGAGCAGAAGGAAATGACAAGCGGTTTTCAGCAAGGTAATGTCTCCAAGCACTGAAATTATAAGTAACGAGTAGTTTGGTAGCAAGATAATTTGTAACGAGAAAGTAACGGTAACGGTAACAAAAGTGCAGCAAGGTAGCCCTATCCTTTTGGCACAAAGGACAGGCCAAAATGGTCTCTTATGATAAGCAAAGCGTTCTTGAGGGTACACGGGAATTTCATCTAGTCACTTTCATCGTGTTGGTTTGATTTGTGTGTTCTCTACTTTGATAATTTGATATGTTGGTGGACCGGTGCTTAGGTGTTGTCTTACTCGAACAAGCCTCCTACTTATGATTAACCCCCTAGCAAGCATCCACAACTATGAGAAAAGTATTAAGAACAAATCAAACCATAGCACTGAACTTTTGGATCCAAATTAGCCCCTTACAAAATAGCGCATAAACTAGGGTTTAAGCTTATGTCACTCTCGCAATCCATCATCTAATAACTACTCCACAATGCATTCCCTTAGGCCCAAGTATGGTGAAGTGTCATGTAGTCGACGTTCACATGACACCACTAAGGGAATCACAACATACATACCATCAAAATATCGAACACATATCAAGTTCACATGATTACTTGCAACACGATTTCTCCCGTGACCTCAAGAAAAGAAGTAACTACTCACAAATGATAATCATGCTCAAGATCAGAGGGGTATTAAATAGCATAATGGATCTAAACAAATAGTCTTCCACCAAATAAACCATACAGTAATCAACTACAAGATGTGATCAACACTACTAGTCACCCACAAGCACCAATCTATAGTTTCGGTACAAAGATTGAACACAAGAGATGAACTAGGGTTTGAGAGGAGATGGCGCTGTTGAAGATGTTGATGGAGATTTACCTCCCCAAGATGGGAGAGTTGTTGGTGATGATGATGACAATGATTTCCCCCTCCGGGAGGGAAGTTTCCCCGGCAGAATCGCTCCGCTGGAGGGCAAAAGTGCTCCTGCCCAAGTTCCGCCTCGAGACGGCGGCGCTTCATCCCGAAAGTCCTCTATTTATTTTTTCTAGGTCAAACTGACTTATATACCCAAAGATGGGCACCGGAGGTGGGTCGAGGAGGGCACAACCCACCAGGGCGCGCCTGAGCTCCCTGGCGCACCCAGGTGGGTTGTGCCCACCTGGTGGGACCCCTCTGGTAGTTATTTTCTACGATAATTCTTATTTATTCTGTAAAAATTCCCCATGAAGTTTTAGCTCATTTGGAGTTGTGCAGAATAGGTAGCCTGACATAGCTTTTGCAGGCCTAGAATTCCAGCTGTCGGTATTCTCCCTCTTTGTGTGAACCTTGCATATTATGAGAGAAAAGGCATTAGAATTACTCCAAAAAACATTATTATACATAAAAAACATAAATAACAGTAGGAAAGCATGATGCAAAATGGACGTATCAACTCCCCCAAGCTTAGATCTCACTTGTCCTCAAGCGAAAACCGAAATCGAAAAATATGTCCACATGCTTAGAGAGAGAGAGAGGTGTCGATAAAAAACAAAATACGGACAAAGAAGCATCATGTATATTATTATAACAACAACAAACTTTAACATAAAACTTTATCATAGAACTTTTATCATAGAATTTCTATCATAGACTTCTTATGAACAAGTAACAATCCATCACAACGTCGGAGTATAAAGCATAAACTCTATTGAAAAACAACAAACTATGTTCTCAGTCAACTTTGCAACTACAATTCATCATCTTTTCAGGAATGGTCACGTATCGGAGCCTTTTTGGCAAGTCCACATACTCAACCATCATATATTCTTCTATGATTGCTAACACTCACCTCATACACATGAGCAAAAAGTTTCAACCGGACACATAGAAAGATAGGGGATTATAGTTTTCGCCACCCGACGTATTCACCTCAAGGGTGATGTCAACAATAATAACTCATGCCACCCATATCCAACTGGATATATGTGCCTAGATCTTTCCTCACCACATGATGCTTGCCAAAAGAGAAAATAAAAAAAATAGATGGAAATACTTTGACTCTTGCATAAAAGTAAATACATAAACATAAAAGATAGGCCCTTCGTAGAGGGAAGCAGAGGTTTCCATGAGCTTTTTGTTTGTATTCTCAATCTCTTAGTGCAAAAGAACGCCACATTATATAGCCCCTTATGATAGCAACCTTTATTATGCAGTCTGTCGCTTTTATTCTTTGCCATCACAAGTTCGTACAACGCTCAATTTTCTCTTACACTAAATGATCCAACACTTTTAGAAGCAATTTTTATTGCCTTTTTCCACCGACGAAAACTTACTTGAAGGATCTTACTCGATCCTTAGGTAGGTATGGTGGACTCTCAAAGCAAGATTTGGATTTAAGGGCTTTTGGATGCACAAGTAGTATCTCTACTTAGTGCGGAATTTTTGGCTAGCAAAGATGGGGGAAGCACCACATGTTGAAGGATCTATGACAATATAACTTCTATGTGAATATGAACAAACATAAATCATTACGTTGTCTTCCTTGTCCAACGTCAACAATTTTGGCATATAGTATTTTGATGGGGGCTCACAATCACAAAAGATGTCCAAGATAGTATATTTGCATGTGAATCTTCTCTTCCCTTATTAATTCTTTCGTGAATTGCATCATTGACCAATGCTATGTTTGTCAATCTCCAATAGAATTTTCTACTTATACTCTTCATTATGTGATGTCATTACTTATCATAAGATTAGCATATTGTCCTTTTCATTTATTTCCTTTCTTTTTATTGAACATGAAAGTAAAGAAAACAAAACTCAAACTAAACTTTATTATATATCTTGCACACGATTACAAAGATAGATCACTAAGCAAACACTCCAAAATAAAGGATTGAACTAAACTTTTATTCATCTAAACAAAAGATAACTATGGATCGAACTAAGATGAGTAAAGGCAAAAAATAGTGGAGGTGATACGATACCGGGGTACCTCCCCCAAGCTTGGCACAAGCCAAGGGGAGTGCCATACCCGATACTCACTTTTCCTTTGGTGATGAAGAAGGAGGTGGTGGTGATGAAGTAGTAGCAATCTTGTCCTTCATGATCAAAAGATTCTCCAATCTACGGATGATGCTCCGGAGGGCGATGATTCTCTTGCAATAGAATAGTTTCATGGGTGAGATATTTATTTTGCACACAAACCGTTTCGATGATTCGAAAGGCTTCGATCTCGGTGGGGGTGTGATGATCATAGTAAGGTTTAAGGATATCTTCTTCCTCGGCATGCAAGGCCTGCTCAACCACCGACGCTTGATCTCCAGTAGCCTCCTTGCTCTTGTCCCCTTTGACAGCTTCTCTCTTCAGCTTGATCTTCATCAACCAAGCATCCTCTTCCACGTCGTTGGAGGAGGAAGAAGACATGATGCCTGGCCTAACAGATCTGACCGAAAACAACAAGAAAAGAAAATAGAAGATTTCTCCGCGATATGGTGGTCAATAGGTTCGGGGGGTATATAAAGATTTTTTATCTTGGGAAACAAGCAAACAGAAGAAAAATGGAGTCGGTAAGGTACCCGAGGTGGGCACAACCCACCTGGGCGCGCCTGGCAAGCCAGGCGCGCCTTGGTGTCTTGTGCCCACAAGGGGTGCCTTCCTGGTTGTTTCTTATTTTCCTATTTTTTATTATATTCCAAAACTGACAAAAAATATTTTTGCGAATTTTTTGGAGTCCGTTTACTTACTGTATTAGGTCCTTCCTCTTGGGGTATTCCGGAAGGTTTCCTTTATGTGTTCTTCCGGTGTCATAGTTTGGATAGTATTGCTTTCAACATTAACGGGCGTACTTGAGATATAATGTTTTATTCGTTTCCCATTAACAACCTTCGGGTTAGTACCTTAGGCATTATTTATTTTGATGGCTCCAGATCGATAAACCTCCTCGATAACATAGGGTCCTTCCCATTTGGAGAGGAGTTTTCCTGCAAAGAATCTGAAACAAAAGTTGTACAAAAGAACATATTCTCCAACCTTGAACTCAAGCTTTTGGATTCTTTTATCATGCCATCTTTTAACTTTTTCTTTAAATAACTTGGCATTTTCATAAGCTTGGGTTCTCCATTCATCTAGTGAGCTAATATCAAATAACCTCTTTTCACCGGCAAGTTTGAAATCATAGTTGAGTTCTTTAATTGTCCAATACGCTTTATGTTCTAACTCAAGAGGCAAATGACAAGCTTTTCCATAAACCATTTTATAAGGAGACATACCCATAGGATTTTATATGATGTTCTATAAGCCCAAAGTGCATCATCTAATTTCTTAGACCAATTCTTTCGGGACCTATTGATAGTTTTTTGTAATATTAAACTTTATTTCTCTATTGGTAAGTTCAACTTGACCACTAGACTGAGGATGATAGGGTGATGCAACTCTATGCTTAACGTCATATTTAGCAAGCATTTTATGGAAAGCACCATGAATAAAGTGTGAACCACCATGAGTCATTAAATATCTAGGGACTCCAAACCTTGGGAAAATGACTTCCTTAAGCATTTTAATAGAGGTGTTGTGATCAGCACTACTAGTTGGAATAGCTTCTACCCACTTAGTAACATAATCAACAACAACCAAAATATGAGTATACCCATTAGAGGAAGGAAAAGGTCCCATGTAATTAAATCCCCAAACATCAAATGGTTCAATAGCAAGTGAATAATTCATAGGCATTTTTTAATGCTTACCAATATTTCCAATTCTTTGACATTCATCGCAAGATAAAACAAACTTACGGGCATCTTTGAAGAGAGTAGGCCAATAAAAACCAGATTGCAATACCTTGTGAGCAATTCTATCTCCTGCATGATGTCCTCCATAAGCTTCAGAGTGACATTTCCATAGGATTTGTCCCTGTTAATGCTTAGGTACACAACATATAATAATACCGTCTACTCCTTCTTTATAAAGATGTGGCTCATCCCAAAAGTAATGTCTTAAATCATAGAAGAATTTTTTCTTTTGTTGGTATGTGAAACTAGGTGGTATGTATTTAGCAACAATATAATAAGCATAGTCAGCATACCAAGGAGTGTTATGAGAAACATTTATTGCAGCTAATTGTTAACCAGGAAAACTATCATTAATAGGTTGTGGATCATCAAGAATATTTTCTAACCTAGACAAGTTATCAGCCATGGGGTTCTCGGCTCCTTTTCTATTGGTGATATGTAAGTCAAATTCTTGTAGCAAGAGAACCCACCTAATGAGTCTGGGTTTGACATCTTTATTTTCCATAAGATATTTTATAGCAGCATCAGTGGTGTGAACAATAACTTTAGAATCAACAATGTAAGATCTAAATTTATCACAAGCAAACACCACTGCTAAGAATTCTTTTTCAGTAGTAGCATAATTGCCTTGGGCACTGTCTAGAGTTTTACTAGCATAATGAATAACATTTAGTTTCTTATCAACTCTTTGTCCTAGAACAACACCAACAACATAATCACTAGCATCCACACATAATTTCAAAAGGCAAGTTCCAATCCGGTGGTTGAACAATAGGTGCAGAAATTAAGGCTTTCTTAAGTGTTTCAAAGGCTTCTACACAATCATCATGAAAACAAGTGGAACATCCGTTTGTAAAAGATTTGTAAGAGGCCTAGAAATTTTAGAGAAGTCTTTAATAAACCTCCTACAGAAACCAGCATGACCGAGGAAACTACAAATACCTTTGATATCTGTAGGACATGGAATTTTCTCAATTGCATCGACTTTAGCTTTATCCACCTCAATACCTCGTTCAGAAATTTTATGTCCCAATACAATACCTTCATTAACCATAATGTGGCACTTCTCCCAATTCAAGACAAGATTAGTTTGCTCGCATCTCTACAAAACTCGATCAATGTTGCTTAAGCAATCATCAAAAGAAGTTCCGTAAAAGGAAAAATCATCCATGAAAACCTCAACAATCTTTTCACAGAAGTCAGAGAATATAGCAGTCATACATCTTTGAAAGGTAGCAGGTGCATTGCATAAACCAAAAGGCATACATCTATAAGCATAAGTTTTGAAAGGACAAGTAAAGGTGGTTTTCTCTTGATCAGGTTGTGAGACAGGTATTTGAGAAAAAACCAGAATATCCATCAAGGAAACAAAAATGTGCATGCTTTGACAATCTTTCTATCATTTGATCAATAAAAGGTAAAGGGTAATGATTTTTCTAGTTGCTTTATTTAATTTTCTAAAATCAATTACCATTCTATAACCAGTGACAACTCCTTGTGGAATAAGTTCATTTTTATCATTAGGAATGACAGTAATACCTCCCTTCTTAGGGACACAATGAACATGACTTACCCATCTACTATCAGCTATAGGATAGATTATACCTGCCTCTAGAAGCTTCAATATTTTAGTTCTTGCCACTTCTTTCATTTTGGGATTTAAACGTCATTGGTGATCAACAACGGGTTTGGCATCAGGTTCCATATTAATTTTGTGCTGATAGAGAGTGGGACTAATGCCCTTAAGATCATCAAGAGTATATCCAATGGCAGCTCGGTGCTTCTTCAGAACCTTCAATAATCTTTCTTCTTCATGTTCTGAAAGGTTAGCACTAATAATAACAGGATTACTTTTTCTCGTCAAGATAAGCATATTTCAAAGTGGCTGGTAATTTTTTTAATTCAAACACATGATCACCTTTAGCTGGAGGAGGACTTCCTAGAGTTTCAATAGGCAAATTGTGTTTAAGTATAGGATGTCGTTCAAAGAATTTTTTTATTTATTTCATTTCTTTCATGCAGATGCATATCATTTTCATGGTCTAGCAAATATTGTTCTAGAGCATCAGCAGGAGGCACGACAATAGAAGCAAGACCAATTATTTCATCCTTGCTAGACAATTCTTTCTTATGATGTTTTCTACTAAACTTGGAAGAACTAAACTCATGAGACTCATCACCAAAACTAACACCAACAGTTTGTTTCTCACAATTTATTTTAGCATTAACGGTGTTCAAGAAAGGTCTACCAAAGATAATGGGACAAAAGTCATCTTGTGGGGAACCAAGAACAAGAAAATCAATAGGGTATTTTATTTTCCCACACAAGGCTTCAACATCTCTAACAATCCCAAGTGGTGTGATGGTGTCCCTATTAGCAAGTTTAACAGTAACATCTATGTCTTCTGTTTCAGCGGGTGCTATATCATTCATAATTTCTTGATACAAGGTAAAAGGAATAGCACTCATGCTAGCACCTATGTCACATAAACCATGATAACAATGATCTCCTATTTTAACTGAGACAATAGGCATGCTAACAATAGGTCTATGTTTATATTTTCATAGGGTTTGGGAATTCTAGTAGCTTCATCACAGAAGAAAATAACATGCCCATCTATATTTTCAACCAAGAGATCTTTAATCATAGCAACATTAGGTTCTACTTTGATTTGTTCAGTAGGTTTGGAAGTTCTAATCTAACTTTTGTTGACCACAGTTGAAACCTTTAGCATGTTCCTTTATTCTAACCGAGAAAGGTGGGGTTTCAATATAAGCAGTAGGAACAACTAGATCAACATTATAAATAATAGTTTCATCTTTAGCTATTACCGGTTATTTAATTTCTTCTTTGATAGGTGGGTGATATTTAAACCACTTCTCCTTAGGGTAGTCAACATGAGTAGCAAATGATTCACAAAAGGAGGCTACTATCTCAGAGTCAAGTCCATATTTAGTGCTACACTTTTGAAAAGCATCAGTATTCATAAAAGATTTAACACAATCGTACTTAAGCTTAATACCTGACTCTTTACCTTTGTCGAGTTCCCAATCTTCAGTGTTTCGTTTAATTCTTTCTAAAATATCGCACCGGAAGTCAATAGTCTTTTTCATAAAGGAACCAGTACAAGAGGTATCAAGCATGGATCGATCATCATGAGAAAGCCGAGAATAAAAATTCTAAATAATAATTTCTCTTGAGAGATCATGATTGGGGAATGAATATAACATTGACTTAATCCTCCCACAAGGTAGAGCGATACTTTATCCTTTGCGAGGCCAAAAATTATATATATAATTCCGATCACGATGAACTAGATGCATAGGATAAAAGTTTTGGTGAAATTCCAATTTCAATCGATTCCAATTCCAGGATCCAATATCATCGCATAGCCTATACCATGCCAATGCTTTTCCCTTCAAAGATAAAGGGAAAACCTTCTTCTTAGATTCATCTCCAGGTAAACCTGCAAGCTTAAATAATCTGCAAATTTCATCCACATATATCAAGTGCATATCAGGATGTTCGGTTCCGTCTCCTGCATAAGGATTAGCTAGCAGTTGTTCTATCATACCCGAAGGAATTTCATAACCAGTATTTTCAGTAGGTGTAGTAGGTTAAGGGGTAACTAATTGTGCTTCCGGTCAAGGTGAAGATACCCGGAACAAACCCCTCAAAGGATTGTTCTCCATAGTAACAAGTGATAATAAATTTCAGTACATAGTAACAATTTTTCCTTACCGATTTGCACTTACCAAGAGCGCTTCACTCCCAGGAAATGTAGCCAGAAAAGAGACTTGATGACCCACAAGTATAGGATCAATCATAGTCCTTTCGGTAAGTAAGAGTGTCAAACCCAACGAGGAGCAGAAGGAAATGACAAGCAGTTTTCAGCAAGGTAATGTCTGCAAGCACTGAAATTATAAGTAACGAGTAGTCTGATAGCAAGATAATTTGTAACGAGCAAGTAACGGTAACGGTAACAAAAGTGCAGCAAGGTAGCCCAATCCTTTTGACGCAAAGGACTGGCCAAAATGGTCTCTTATGATAAGCAAAGCGTTCTTGAGGGTACACGGGTATTTCATCTAGTCACTTTGATCATGTTGGTTTGATTTGTGTGTTCGCTACTTTGATAATTTGGTATGTTGGTGGACCAGTGCTTAGGTGTTGTTCTTACTTGAACAAGCCTCCTACTTATGATTAACCCCCTCGCAAGCATCCACAACTACGAGAAAAGTATTAAGAATAAATCCAACCATAGCATTAAACTTTTGGATCCAAATCAGCCCCTTACGAAATAGCGCATAAACTAGGGTTTGAGATTATGTCACTCTCGCAACCCATCATCTAATAACTACTCCACAATGCATTCCCTTAGGCCCAAGTATGGTGAAGTGTCATGTAGTAGACGTTCACATGACACCACTAAGGGAATCACAACATACATACCATCAAAATATCAAACACATATCAAATTCACATGATTACTTGCAACAAGATTTTTCCCGTGACCTCAAGAACAAAAGTAGCTACTCACAAATGATAATCATGCTCAAGATCAGAGAGGTATTAAATAGCATAATGGATCTGAACATATAATCTTCCACCAAATAAACCATTAGTAATCAACTACAAGATGTAATCAACACTACTAGTCACCCACAAGCACCAATCTATAGTTTCGGTACAAAGATTGAACACAAGAGATGAACTAGGGTTTGGGAGGAGATGGTGATGTTTAATAGGTTGATGGAGATTTCCCACCCAAGATGGGAGAGTTGTTGGTGATGATGATGACGATGATTTCCCCCTCCGGGAGGGAAGTTCCCTCGGAGGAATCGCTCTGCCGGAGGGCAAAAGTGCTCCTGCCCAAGTTCCGCCTCGAGACGGTGCCGCTTCGTCCCGAAAGTCCTGTCCTTATTTTTTTTCTAGGTCAAAATGACTTAAATACCCGAGGATGGGCACCGGAGGTGGGCCGAGGAGGGCACAAGTCACCAGGGCGCGCCTGGGCTCCCTGGCGCGCCCAGGTGGGTTCTTCCCACCTGGTGGGACCCCTCTAGTAGTTATTTGCTCCAATAGTTCTTATTCATTCTATGAAAATTTCCCATGAAGTTTCAGCTCATTTGGAGTTGTGCAGAATAGGTAGCCTGACGTAGCTTTTCAGGCCTAGAATTCTAGCTGCCGGTATTCTCCCTCTTTGTGTGAACCTTGCATATTATGAGAGAAAAGGCACTAGAATTACTACAAAAAACATTATTATACATAAAACAACATAAATAACAGTAGGAAAACATGATGCAAAATGGACGTATCAGGCGCCTACGACCCTGCAGGGCAAGCCAATCCGGGGAGCCCGGAGGGCAGATGTGGACTGGCGCTTTGCGGTAGGGGGAGGCCAAACCAGATGTAGAGCGGAAAACTCGCAGAGGGCAGGCAACGAGGGTCAAAGGTAGTGGGGAGGGGAGGGAGTCACAGAGAGCGCCGATCGGAGGGGAGGGAAGGGCGGCTGCCAGACTTGGAATAGCCGCCGCTGTCTCTAGGTTGGGTAAACTATAATCGGTGGAGGAATCACCCGCCTAACCAGACACTAGGTCGATCATGTCTGGTTTGGTGCATCGTTCGGTCGCAGCGGTAGGTTCCAGTTTTGGCTGGACTCAGTGGGCCAAGTGTTTAGCGCATAAACATATGTAGTAAAAAAATGTGCCAAAATCTTGTATATTCTAGGGAATTCCCAGGAAGGACTCCAACACCGCCACTGTTATGGGTGATTACGGGGTGATATGACAATTTTTAATTGGATATTAGTAGGGCATGTCATGGATATAATCCTGAGAATAATATCGGAGTATGAATGTAGAGGATCGTACCAACTGAGCGATGTAGATGGGAGTACGTGCAAGGATTTATATAGTTTCGAGCCCTCTTCGATGGAGGTAATACCTTACTCTTGTGGTGCTCTTAGCTTGTGGCGTAAGGTACACAGTGTGAATGCTCAACCCTTAGACCGGTGCTCCCCTCCTAGCTTATATAGTGTGCACTAGGAGGGGTACATAATGGCTTGGTATTAATGCTACTCATGGCCTCAGGTATAGAGGACTATTTCCTAGCTATTATTGCTAGTAACTATCATATTTAGCTAGATTACTCCACCGTTGGGCAACTGTTGTCATTTAGACATTGTGGTTGATGGGGTATCCTAGGTATCCATTGAATGTAGGCCTAGCCGACCACTCCCTTTCATATTCATGACCGACTATTGAGTCTTGTTTATCAGGGGGTGTAGAATCCAACTATAGGGACTTGATCAGATCATGCACCACCCCTTTGGCCCTTGTTATCTTGGGCTCAGACTCCTATGGGGCAAAGGTGATGTCCTTTGACCCATGATCTTCTGGGTCGTAATCTGACGGGCTATGCCCTTTTGGTGGGCCATTCGTATACTTGGGCGTACCATGTATTTGTAAGCCCAACAGGGCACGACCCACCATTAATTTCAGGAGGAGGTTTGATTAGTGCGGATGGACGATTTCCTAGGGTCTATAAAAATGGTTGGTAAGTCTAGAATTTTTGCACTTCTATATGATATTTGGTGCACCTTGAAGTCAACCTAGGAACGGTCTATGAACCACCCCATGTTCAATTCAACCGGGCACGAACTAGTCAAGTTGTCAATCCAACCCATACAACAACTAATTATGTGGAACCCGCCCCAATCCAACTTACTTATGTTTTACAACCAACCCATGCCAAACCACCTCAGTAAATTGGTTTCAACCATGGGTTGAAACCATAAAGCAACCCATGGATGCATTTTGTGCCTGCATGTCTGTGCTAATCTTGACCTCGTGTGTTGCTGACCTGCTCGTGTGTGGATTTGCACTGCGTTGCTAACCTGCTAGTGTGCATCTGTGCACTGTGCTGGGGACATGATGTTGTGTCACTATTGTAGTATGCAGTACAAGTTGCAAGCATCCAAATATTGCATCTTAAATTTTGAGAACAAATAAAAATACTAGAAGAAGATTCTGTTACAACATATCTTTCAGAACAAAAATTGTAGAATTTTTCAAAAATACTTTTTCAGAACAAAGTATGCAGCATTTTTGTACAACATAACGTTACATAACTATTCTCAAGGAGAATTTCCATAGAGCATATTTTCTCGGAAACAAAGGAAAAGATGGCAATGATGGTGTAGCTAGAGTAATGACGAAGAACACCTTCAATAGTGGCTATGTAAACTTGCAAAACTCATAGTCTAACTAAGCAAAAAGAATATCAAGCATGTTTAACATGATAACAAATTTTATTTCAACACAAAAAGACAAGAAGACTTAATATCTTAGGAGTTCAAAAAGGACTTAATCTCTCGGGAGTAGGTTGACACTTATTACAGGCAACTGGAACCGTGTGAATCATGACCTGACAACACGTAAAAAAATACTAATTGCCCACAAGCACAAAACGACACAATTCACAGGAAATTGAGCATTCCATTCCTTGTCTGCCTCATGTTAGACAATATCAATTCATAGTGCTGCTAGTCTGCTATAGCTGCAATGGATACCATGCAAAACAATTAAATAATTTCCCTCTAATTACAATGATACGGTATTGAAAGCACCAATATCAATTCATAGTGCTGCTAGTCTGCTATAGTTTTTCATTGCCGCGCCACCTTAGGTTTTACTTTCGCTGCATTTTTTGAACTATCACAGATCTAAAATTATAGCTCTAGCTTGTGAAATCTGTTTGTCTGCCCCTTAGCAAAATTTTCACTTGATAGATTTAAATCCCAAAAATTCCATGGCGGCTTATGACATAAACCGTGACCCACCATATAACATTAGGCCCCGCTTAAGCCGCCATCATCCACTTAAGTCAATAATCCAGCCATCTTCCGGTTTTAACCAAGCTGGCTTGTTCTGAACTCAATCTCTATAGCTTTATCCTTGTATAGCGGTTGAAACAACAACTTGTAACTCGCCACATATCTGCCAGTTTAATAACATCTTGAATTGATTTATTGTAGGCCGTGCACCCAATCATGACCAAGATAGTTACATCATGCTACTCGGTCCCATCCATTGTTACCGAGGCAATGCTTGAAGATTATGTAAAGATTGGTTTCTTACCGGCCAAATACGTCATTCACCGGCGTGCTCCTAATCCGGGTGAAGCCAAACCTCAGCGGTAAGCCGATGAAGTTATCGTTTTCACTGATCACATGAACCGGGGCTTCTCACTGCCCGGATCAAAATTCTTCCATGATGTTCTGCATTTTATGCAACTTCATCCTCAAGACTTCGGGCCCAACTCAATTTCCAATATTTGCAATTTCTAGGTCTTCCGTGAAGTATACCTTCAATAAGAACCTAGTGTTGACCTCTTCAGAGAGTATTTTTACCTGAACCACCAGAATGAATTTACTGATGGCCCCAGCCAAGAACTCGGAGGGATTTCAATTCAGTGTCGCAGAGACACCATTTTTCCTTATGCTTCGCTTCCAAGCCATCCCAAAGATTGGAATCAAACATGGTTCTACTGCAAATATACTTCTCCTGCTGATGAAAATCCCTTACCAGGCTATCATGACCAACGGCTCAACCCGAAGCATCCTCTTCCTGGCCGGCTTACCACTGCTGAACGGGCCAAACTTGCACCTACCTTCTCAAAGGTTAGAGCATTATTGGGCAACTGATTAACCGAGATTGATCTGGTTCGGTGCTGGGTAGCCTGGAGGATTATACCTTTAAGCCGCCGACTCGGTTTAATATGTACGTATACTGGTGACACCAAAGACCCACTGTGTTACAATTCAACGCGTTTGACTGATAAAGCTATCAATGACATGACCAAGACTCTTCTTAATGAGACCTTGGAAAGCTGTAGTAGAGTGGGTCTAAATCCCTTCTGCAAACATAACCCGGCACTAGAGGTATATTTGTCTGGTTTACATACTTTTTACCACATTGCTCGTAGAACCCGGTAGTCCTAACCTTTATTGTAAACTTTTATCAGGCTGGCTCCGCTTTTTGGGATAAGAGATATGATGAAAAAGCCGCCAAGAAGGCCAGGGCCAAGACCAAAGCCATGAAGAGGAACAAAAAAAAATCCACTACTTCTGACACGTTTAACGCGAATGAAGATGAAGAGTCGGAGGTAGACCTTGATTCCCTTGGCTCCTTTTTCATCCATCTTATTGACACCGATTACTATCAGGACGACGTGGAGAGTAGCCAGGCGGTTGATGATGAGGTAACCATTATTTCCTCTGACTCAGAGCCCTTGCCAAGACAAAAAATTCAACGCGTGATCTGGGAAGTAAGGTTTTCTCACCCTTTAGCTCACATGGATCCCCACTTTATTTTGAAGCAACAACAATATGAGAACCAGCGCAGAACCCGGACCAGCGGAGGCGGAGAACTTTCCGCCGGTTTGCCTAACACACCAGCCACACGCAAACGCCGGAATGAGGTATTCAAAAAAATTCCGACTCTTATTTAACCTGGATATTATTCATCTAGTACTTCATGCTTCTGACTCGAATTATTAGGGGACCCCTCACTCTTTGTCCAACGACTCATCTCAGACTCAGCTTCCTCATTTCAAGACCGCCCTTGGGTACCAACTTAAACCTATGTTTTTTAACATCTTTAAATTCATACTAACTTTCCGAATCCTCTTGTAGTGGGAAAGAAAATCCTAGCAAAAGGCCAAAATGACCAAGCCCATAGAAGATCCCAATCCTCATGAGCCGGAAAAACAAGCACCAATTTTTGAGGCCTCCGTGCAACAACCGGATGATCCTGCTGATGACCCGCCACTAGAAAATCGTGGCACCTCTGCTGATCCTATGGTTGCTGATCCCTTGGTTACTGAACCGCCAAGCCCCACTAAGCCTCCAAAACTGAACACTGAAGAAGTTGTGGTCACTGGCACTGGTTTTCAAGAGCAGGGGAACCCTGTTGCTCTGGCTAAACATTTTGCCAAGGAAGAGCTGGTCGATAGGCGCAAGGTGAAATTCGATATGGAAAATTACTCATATCTGAGCATTAGTGAAATCCTCTCCGGCTATCTGAATCAAGTACACAACAGCCGTGATCTTGAAATTGACATGGTCAAGCACATGCATCAGAAATATGAGGTATTAATTCTTGCTCTCAAATTAGATATGTTCCTTTAGCCCCCAAGTCTACTGAATATGATTGAATAGAATATACTATAGACTTGTTAGATAACCTTTTTACTATGCTTCTGAGTTAGAACCTGTAGCCCCCAAGGGCCGGCTTAAACTATTAAGTTAAGCCGATTCTTCACTTAATAATGATCAACTTTGCATCAATAGTCCCCAAGGGCCGGTTGAATCTATCAGAATAAACCGGGACTTATAAATTAATAAAAAAAATCTCATCTAGTCATCCTTGCCAACCGGGCAAACTTGGATAAATGATAAACCGAGTCACCTATCACTGCATCATAAAACAAGCTTTGTATCCATTAGGCCCCAAGTGCCAAGTGCTATTGCTTGCAAAGGGCTTGGGACTTATAAATATATATAACTCCATAAAGAAACTTTCTGCACCCATTAGCCCCCAAGTGCCAAGTGCTATTGCTTGCAAAGGGCTTGGGACTTATAAATATATATAACTCCATAAAGAAACTTTCTGCACCCATTAGCCCCCAAGTGCCAAGTGCTATTGCTTGCAAAGGGCTTGGGACTTATCAATAGATGTTGTTTCATAACTCTTCATATTTGTTTGGACTTCTTCTTTCAAGAAGCTTCCGGTCAATTTCAATCTCAGCTGACTGACTTGAAAACCCGGCTTGAAGCACAAGAAGCTGAGACCCAGAAGGCCGACTCCAAGTTCAAGTTTAGCTTGGATGAAAATGAGAAGCTCAAAACTGACTTTAATGCTGAGAAAACCGCATGGGCTGAAGAGAGGGCTGCCTTGGTCTAAAGGGTTGAGAAAGCTAAGGCCTCATTGGAGGAGGTCACAACCAATCTCACCGGCTTAAAGCATCATATTAACCAGATGACCTTTGCCATTTTTGGTGAGATCTGTTTATATCATAATGACTTTTTACTCTTCATGTTATAAACTGCCAAATGACTTAACCATAATATGCCATGCAAGCCCCAGAAGCAACAATCTTGGGAAGGATACGCTAATAAAGCTCAAAGCAGTTTATACATTAGTAGAACGACTGTATACCGGAGCTCAACGCACAATAGCCGCCATCTCTCTAAGTAAACAAACACCGTGTCAAGCAGCCTTTCCGTCTTGCCAGCTAGGGTTTAAGAAAACAAGCGGTCGACTGCTAGAGCCGGTGCCATTACAACTTTAAGTCGGGCTAAGGCATGGCAGTCGGAATTAGACCTGGCCGAGCTAGCTACTGGCTGCCCCAGTCTAAAAGAGGACGGGTCTCCCTTTGACAAGAAAGACTTTGCTGCCTGTGTAAAAGTGGTGCATCCATTGGCGAGTCTGCTTGTTGAAGAAACTGATCTGTCCAAGTATCAGGCAGCTTACACCGCAGAAAATCAGAAGATGCCCACGTCGGCTTATAAGATTGCAGATCTTATCCCTCCAATCCGTAAGCATACTATTGCCCCGGAAATTGATCTGTCTGAGATTATCGATGATGATGCTGAATTTCAAGCCTTGACTGGTATCAATTGGTCATCGCCTGACTTCCAGACGGTGGAGGAAGAAGAAGAACCGGCGCAGGATGACCCAGAATTTTCAAACCGCCAAGGCCAGGAAAACTAATCCGCTGGGCGGTTCTTTATTTGCATCACCAGGAACTGCTTGAAAAACAATTTATCCATTTGGGCTCGCGGAGCCATGTAATAGGCTAGTGAAATACTTATCTGCCATGCCATCGTGCACGTTTTGTCTGCATAACCCTGCTGATCTATCATGGGAAGAGATGCCACTTATGCTTTGCAATATCATCCATTATGTAGGTCAGGTTTACCATTTTTCCCTGCATATAAACAGATAACAAGCACCCTGGTGGTTTACCCCAAGGCGGGTCATGATACCTGCTACGTCTTGAGCTTGCGTTGGTTTTCCTTGAAGAGGAAAGGGTGATGCAGCAATAGTAGAGTAAGTGTTTCCCTCAGTTTTTGAGAACCAAGGTATCAATCCAGTAGGAGGCTCCTCAAAAGTCCCACACACCTACACAAACAAACAAGAACTCGCAACCAACACAATAAAGGGGTTGTCAATCCCTTCACGGCCACTTGCGAAAGTGAGATCTGATAGATATAATATGATAAGATAAATATATTTTTGGTATTTTATAATATAGATTGGAAAAGTAAAAGATGCAAATAAAAGTAGATTGAAAGCTTATATGATAAAAGATAGACCCGGGGGCCATAGGTTTCACTAGTGGCTTCTCTCAAGACAGCATAAGTATTACGATGGGTGATCAAATTACTGTCAAGCAATTGATAGAAAAGCGAATAATTATGAGATTATCTAGGCATGATCATGTATATAGGCATCACGTCCGTGACAAGTAGACCGACTCCTGCCTGCATCTACTACTATTACTCCACACATTGACTGCTATCCAGCATGCATCTAGAGTATTAAGTTCATAAAGAATAGAGTAACGCATTAAGAAAGATGACATGATGTAGAGGGATAAACTCATGCAATATGATATAAACCCCATATTTTTATCCTCGATGGCAACAATACAATACGTGCCTTGCTGCCACTGCTGTCACTAGGAAAGGACACCGCAAGATTGAACCCAAAGCTAAGCACTTCTCCCATTGCAAGAAAGATCAATCTAGTAGGCCAAACCAAACTAATAATTCGAAGAGACTTGCAAAGATAACTTAATCACACATAAAAGAATTCAGAGGAGATTCAAATATTTCTCATAGATAAACTTGATCATAAACCCACAATTCATTGGATCTCGACAAACACACCGCAAAAAGAGTTACATTGAATAGATATCCAAGAAGATCAAGGAGAACATGGTATTGAGATTCAAAGAGAGAGAAGAAGCCATCTAGCTAATAAGTATGGACCCGAAGGTCTGTGGTAAACTACTCACAACTCATCGGAGAGGCTATGGTGTTGATGTAGAAGCCCTCCATGGTTGATTCCCCCTCCGGCGGAACGCCGGCGAAGGCTCCAAGATGGGATCTCGCGGATACACAAGGTTACGGTGGTGTAAATAGTTTTTCGTGGTCGCCTCTGATGTTCTCGGGGTACGTGGGTATATATATAGGAGGAAGAAGTAGGTCGGTGGACGCCCGAGGGGCCCACGAGATAGGGGGGCATGCCTTGTAGGGGGGGGGGGCTCCACCCTCGTGGCTTCCTCGATTGCTTCTTGACTTGCACTCCAAGTCCTCTGGATTATGTTTGTTCCAAAAATCACGCTCCCGAAGGTTTCATTCCGTTTGGACTCCGTTTGATATTCCTTTTCTTCGAAACACTGAAATAGGCAAAAAAACAGCAATACGGGTTGGGCCTCCGGTTAGTAGGTTAGTCCCAAAAATGATATAAAAGTGTAAAGTAAAGCCCATAAACATTCAAAACGGGTAATATAATAGCATGGAAAAATAAAAAAATTATAGATACGTTGGAGACGTATCAAGCATCCCCCAGCTTAATTCCTGCTCGTCCTCGAGTAGGTAAATGATAAAAACAGAATTTTTGATGTGGAATTCTACCTAGCATAATTCTCAATGTAATTTTATTTATTGTGGCATGAATGTTCAGATCCAAATGATTCAAAATAAAAGTTCATATTGACATAAGAAATAGTAATACTTCAAGCATACTAATCAAAGCAATCATGTCTTCTCAAAATAACATGGCTAAAGAAAGTTCATCCCTACAAAATCATATAGTTAGGCTATGCTTCATTTTCGTCACACAAAAATGCTCCCATCTTATACGCCCCCGATGATAAGAGAAGCAATTGTTTCATACTTAAATAATCTCAAACTTTTTCAACTTTCACGCAATACATGAGCGTGAGCCATGGATATAGCACTATGGGTGGAATAGAATATGATGATGGAGGTTGTGTGGAGAAGACAAAAAAGGAGAAAGTCTCACATTGACAAGGATAATCAACGGGCTATGGAGATGCCCATCAATTGATGTCAACATGAGGAGTAGGGATTTCCATATAACAGATGCACTAGAGCTATAAATGCATGAAAGCTCAACAAAAGAAACTAGTGGGTGTGCATCGAACTTGCTTGCTCACAAAGACCTATGGCATTTTGAGGAAGCCCATCGTAGGAATATACAAGCCAAGTTCTATAATGAGAAATTCCCACTAGTATATGAAAGTGACAACATATGAGACTCGCTATATGAAGAACATGGTGCTACTTTGAAGCACAAGTGTGGAAAAAGATAGTAACATTGCCCCCTTTTTTTGGGGCCTTTCTTTTTTTATTTGGCCTTTCTCTTTTTTTGGCCTTTATTTTTTTATTTGGGGACAATGCTCTAATAATGATGATCATCACACTTCTATTAATTTACAACTCATGAATTACAACTCAAAACTAGAACAAGATATGACTCTATATGAATGCCTCCGGTGGTGTACCGGGATGGGCAATGAATCAAGAGTGACATGTATGAAAATTTATGAATGGTGGCTTTGCCACAAATACAATGTCAACTACATGATCATGCAAGGCAATATGACAATGGTAATGTGTGTCATGATGATAAAAATAATGGTGGAAAGTTGCATGGCAATATATCTCGGAATGGCTATGGAAATGCCATAATAGGTAGGTATGGTGGCTGTTTTGAGGAAGATATAAGGAGGTTTATGTGTGATAGAGCGTATCATATCACGGGGTTTGGATGCACCGACGAAGTTTGCACCAACTCTCAAGGTGATAAAGGGCAATGCACGGTACTGAAGAGGCTAGCAATGATGGAAGGGTGAGAGTGCGTATAATCCATGGACTCAACATTAGTAAAAAGAACTCATATACTTATTGCAAAAATCTACAAGTCATAAAAAACCAAGCACTACGCGCATGCTCCTAGGAGGATAGATTGGTAGGAAAAGACCATCGCTCGTCCCCGACCGCCACTCATAAGGATGGACAATCTAAGAACACCTCATGTTTCAAATTTGTTACACAACTTTAACCATACGTGCATGCTACGGGACTTGCTAACTTCAACACAAGCATTCTTTAAATTCACAACCACCCAACTAGCATGACTCCAATATCACTACCTCCATATCTCAAAACAATTATCAAGTATCAAATTGATCATAGGATCCAATTCACTTCCTATGATAGTTTTTATTATACCCAACTTGGATGCCCACCATTCTAGGACCAATTTTATAACCATAGAAAATACCATGCTGTTCTAAGAGACTCTCAAAATAATATAAGTGAAGCATGAGAGACTAACAATTTCTACAAAATTAAGCCACCGCCGTGCTCTAAAAGATATAAGTGAAGCACTAGAGCAAAAACTATCTAGCTCAAAAGATATAAGTGAAGCACATAGAGTATTCTAATAAATTCCAATCAAGTGGGTTTCTCCCAAAAGGTGTGTACAGAAAGGATGATTGTGGTAAACTAAAAAGCAAATACTAATATCATACAAGACGCTCCAAGCAAAACACATATCATGTGGCGAATAAAAATATAGCTCCAAGTAAAGTTACCGATAAATGAAGACGAAAGAGGGGATGCCTTCCGGGGGCATCCCCAAGCTTAGGCTTTTGGCTATTCTTTAATATCTTGGGGTGCCTTGGGCATCCCCAATCTTAGAATCTTGCCACTCCTTATTCCATAGTCCATCAAATCTTTACCCAAAACTTGAAAACTTCACAACACAAAACTCAGCAGGAAATCTCATAAGCTCCGTTAGTGAAAGAAAAAAACCCACCACATAAGGTACTGTAATGAACTCATTCTTTAATTATATTAGTGTTAAAACTACTGTATTTCAACTTTTCTATGGTTCATACCACTTAATACTAGCCATAGATGCATCAAAATAAGCAAACAACACACGAAAAACAGAATCTGTCAAAAACAGAACAGTCTGTAGCAATCTGTAACTCTCGAATACTTATGGAACTCTAAAAATCCTACCAAAATAGGAAGTCATGGGAAATTTATCTGTTGATCTACAGCAAAAATAATCAACGCAAAAATCACGTTTGTGTGAATTACTAAAACTATTTTTGTGCGTGTAAAGTATCTGTTTTTCAGCAGAATCAAATTAACTATCACCATAGGTTATCCTATAGGTTCTACTTGGCACAAACACTAATTAAAACATAAAAACACATCTAAACAGAAGGTAGATGCAAGATTTATTACTAAACAGAAATAAAAACAAAAAACACAAATAAAATTGGGTTGTCTCCCAACTAGCGCTATTGTTTAACGCCCCTAGCTAGGCATAAAAGCGAGGATAGATCTAAGTAGTTCCATCTTTGGCACTCAATTCATAAGTAGCTCGCATGATAGATTCATAAGGTAATTTAACTTTCTTTCTTGGAAAGTGCTCCATGGCTTTCCTTAATGGAAATTGGAATCTAATATTCCCTTTCTTCATATCAATAATCGCACCATCCGTTCTAAGGAAAGGTCTACCAAGAATAATAGGGCAAGAAAGATTGCAATCTATATCAAGAACGATAAAATCTACGGGCACCAAATTTCTATTTACAACAATGAGAACATCATTGATCCTTCCCATTGGCTTTTTAATGGTGGAATCCGCAAGGTGCAAATTTAAAGAGCAATCATCAAGATCATGGAAACCTAGAATATCACATAAAGTTTTTGGAATCGTGGAAACACTAGCACCCAAATCACATAAAGCATAACACTCATGATCTTTAATTTTAATCTTTATACTAGGTTCCCACTCATCATAAAGTTTTCTAGGTATAGAAACTTCCAAAGTAAGTTTTTCATCAAAAGATTGCATCAAGGCATCAACAATATGTTTGGTAAAAGCTTTATTTTGACTATAAGCATGAGGAGAATTCACAACGGATTGCAACAAGGAAATACAATCTTCTAAAGAACAATTATCATAATTAAATTCCTTGAAATCCAAGATAGTGGGTTCAATGCTATTTAAAGTCTTGACCTCTCCAATCCCACTTTTACCAAATTTAGTGTGGAGACCCCGACTCATAGGCCGGGATCACCGAATGCACGTGTACAGTGATCCCAGAGATCAATGCTCACTAAACACACAGAAACTGAATAACAAGAGTCTTACATCCATACATACCGTTTTACACAAGTAGGACCATTATGGTCAAGTCTTGAGTATATCATCACAACGGAGATCTTCGTCGATAACTTGGACCCATGACATCTGCCTTAACCCTACATGCATTCTGACTGGGAAGCGTCCTAGATCGCATGTTTGTCACCGAAGTGTTCTTCACACATCCTGTTCTTTCATGCCTGGCCAATAAAATAACCAGTGGCAAGCCAATGAGTACTTTGAATGTACTCGCAAGTAACCCAAGAGTGATAACAGAATAATTATGCAAGGCTCTACTGCTAATTTGGCATTTTTGCGGAAAGCTAGTTTTTCTCATGCAAGTATGATCATCATTTGTCAAGGACATGAATGTGTCTGCAGCCAGAATCAGGAGGTTACAGACATCAACATCGAGGAAAGAGTTATGAACGACTCATTATCAAGCTCATCGTGACTTCCTCATGAATCATATCGACATATTTACCAAACCGTGTTGTTTGTCAGAAAAATATGGACGTAGTCTAAGCAGCACCGCCCAACTGTCCTTGACCGTGGACACGGCTATTCGAATAGTTTTACACTCTGGAGAGGCTGCACACTTTACCCACAATATCTGGGGAACTTCCGTGTCACCCACGACCCGCGGTACCTCAAGTACCCGGGGTAAGCACCCAATCACTATCTTTCCCTAGACGACACTAACATGGAGTCCACTCGATTGGTAGTAACCCCCCGTGCCCAACATTTCACATCTTAAGATTGTGGAGCCTCGCTCCCATATTCATCACATACCACAAGCACGGGGTACCAACGGTGTGTCTGGTGCCCTGTGAAAACAGTCATGGCCGCCCTACCTGGCACGACCCCGTCCCAAGAGAGCGCACCAACAACTCTCCCGTTACTAGTAATGCGGGCTCCAAGCTAGTATTGGCCTAGGTGTAAGTGCATCTAGTGCCACCCCTAGTTGGTTTTGGAGTATTGACAACAAACCTGGTTGAGGGACTAATGTGTTTGTGAGAATTGCAGGATAACACAGGTAGTAGTCCCTCCTTGATTCGGTTTACCTACTGGAGATGACCCCTAAAAATGTGTGAAGACATTGAAGACAATGATGGTCTGTGAAGATATTCACATTGAAGACTATGACACGAGAAGAAATTGAGTGAAGACTATGGAGCGCGAAGACTTAGTTGTTTCATTTTTTCCTTTTCTTCTTTGTTGAGTCATAGGAACCACCGCACTGTTAAGTGGGGTCCAAGTGAACAAAGTCAGAGTGACTGAAGTGATGCTCAAACCAAATCCTATGTCTTCGAGCGAAGACAATGAGAGCAAATCTTATCCTGTGTCGGATAAGTCAGCTTTACTTGTAGCCCAAGTCAAGCTGCCGTGTGTGTTTGATATCTGACCGTTGCGACACGTGTCAGTTCCTTAGTGACCCAGGGTCATTTCAGACATATCCGGTCGGGTTGCCCAGTGGCTATAAATAGCCCACCCCCTACACCATAAATTGGTGGCTGCTCAGAGTTAGTACACGGCTTTTGTCGTTTGAGAGCAACCCACCGCCGAAGCTTTCGAGAGAGATTCCTTGCGAGGACAAAGCCCAAACCACCCAGAGCCCAAAGAGTGTTTGGCATCACTGAAGTCTTTCTGTCCGTGTGATCTGAAGACATGTTACACTTGAGGACTGTGAATCCTCTAGCCGGTTAGGCGTCGCATTCTGAGCATCCAAGAGCCATTGTGGATTGCCGGTGAACAAAGTCTGTGAAGGTTCGGAAGTCTACCTTGAAGACTTACCAGAGTGATTGGGCGGGGACTAAGTGTCCTTAGCTCAAGGGGAATAAGGTGAAGACGCGGTCTTCTGAGTTGAATCTCAGCCTCCCTAACTAGACGTACAGTTGTCACAGCAACTGGAACTGGTCGAACAAATCCCTGTCCTTCTGAAGCCACTGGTTCTATCTCTTACCTCTCTTTACTTACAGCTTGTCTTCGTGAAGTCATTGCCTGCTTGCATTATCTGTTTGACTTCACTGTGTGACTATCTGTTCTGATTGGCTTCATACTATCTTCCATCCTGATCTTTACTACCTAGCTGCTATTAGTCTTTGTGCTTTCACTATATTGAATACTTGACTATGGCTCGTCTAGTGTAGTCTACCTTCCGCTGCATTCGAATAGTGTTGTCTATATTGTCTGTCTTCGAAACTCCCAAGTTTTGAAGACTTTCATAAAAATCGCCTATTCACCCCCCTCTAGTCGATAACTAGCCCTTTCAATTGGTATCAGAGCAAGGTACTCCCTTGTCCTGTGTGATTCGGTTTAACCACCTGGAGTTTAGCTATGTCGACTGTAGGGATAATCAAAGTCTCCGCTGCGTGCCCCATCTTTGATGGCACTGAATATCCCTACTGGAAGAATAGGATGCGCATGCATCTTGAAGCCATTGATGTCGATCTATGGTATGTCGTCAAGAACGGCGTTCCCAAGACAGGTGAAGGCGTCACCCCTACTGATGTCAAGAAGTTCATTCAACTGGACTTTACTGCTAAGAACATCATCTGCGGTCACCTTACCAAAGGACAGTATGGCCGTGTGAGTGCTCTGGAAACATCGAAGCTAGTCTGGGACTGGCTCTCCAAAGTCAATGAAGGCGTCTCAACTCAACGAGATCAACATATCAGTACTCTCCGCAACCTCTTCAACTGCTTCAAGAGACACGACAACGAGAATGTCCAGCTCACATTTGATCGCCTCACTGATATCATAGATGAGCTCCAAGCACTCGGTGCCATTGAGATCATGAAGCATGAGATAGTGAAGACACTACTGAGATCTCTTGACAGCTCATTTGACACCTTAGCCCTGATGATACAAGAACCCCCTGATTTCAAGACTCTTGATCCGTCTGACATACTTGAGAGGCTCAACACACATCAATACCAGCTATCTGAGAAACGAGATATCTATGGCCCCAACTATGGCCGAACTCGAGCTTTGAAGGCAAAGGCTGCTGCTTCCTCATCTGAAGAAGAATCTGACTGCAGTTTTGGTGATCCTGAAGACATTGAAAAGGAGCTTGCTATGCTTGTGAAGAAGTTCCAGAAATTCACCAAGAAGAAAGGCTACAGAAAGTCTTCACGATCCAGCTCAAGGAATGATGAAGCTTCTGCCTATGATCACAAGAAGAGAACTTGTCACAAGTGCAAGAAGCCTGGTCACTACATCTCTGAGTGTCCACAGTGCGACAATGAGAAGAAGAAGCAGAAGAGCAAAGAATATGATTCTGATGACAAGAAAAAGAAGAAATCCTCAGAGTCTTCTTCCAAGTCTTCTTCCAGATCTTCATCACACAGGAAGAGCTCATCTGGCAAGGCCCGTGCTTTTGTTGGCAAGGAAATGGATTCAGAGGAGTCAGCTTCATATGAGGCGGAGGTGGAGTCCGAGGAGGAGTCTGACTCGGGTGTTGCAAGTTTGGCTCTAGCTACTGCCTACGTCGCCAAGTCCATCTTCACCACCGAAGACAATGGCTCCGTCACCAACACTGATGATAATTATGAGGACGACTCGCCTCCCACCTACTGCTTCATGGCACGTGGTGCCAAGGTAAAATCACGCGATGCTTACTTTCAAACATCTAGTGAAGATGACTCTGATGGTGAATCCAAACCTAGCTACAAAACACTTGCTAAAATTGCAACTGAACAACAGAAAGCTATGGAACATACTCAAAAACTGTTAGACAAAAGCGATGACCTGTTGGACGCGGAAATGACCAAGTCTCAGTCCTTAATTGAAGACATAAAAAATCTTCATATTAAGTACCAGGAACTTGAAGGTCGACATGAATCGCTCACAACTTCTCATGAAAAGCTTACCTATGATTATCTTCAAAGGAAGCAGGAACTTGAGAAATTGAGATCGGATCATGAAGATCTTCAAAAGGAAAATGAGTCACTTCGCGCCCAACAGATCAGTCCCGCTCAGGAAGGATTTGAACCACCATGCCTAAAATGCATTGAGCGTGATAACGCTGCTTCTGTTGCTGAATGTTCTACCGCTGCTACTATTGCAATATCTTCAACTGCTGACGTGGTAACTAACCCCTCTGTTGAGGATACCACTACTATTGCTGATGAGAATGCCAGGTTGAAGACACTGCTTGAGACAGGGATGTACAAAAGTCTTAAAGGGCATCAAACACTGTGTGATGTCCTCAAAAGGCAGATTCTGAACCAAAACCCTAGGAAAGAGGGTGTTGGGTTCAAGAGGAAAATGAATGTTGATGGGTCGTACTGGAAGCCTGAGCAGTACCCCAAAACCACATGGGTTGCTGCAAAGGAACCTCCAGTTGACCCATCCACCTTATCTGGTTTCAGTTGTGCTAACCCCATTATCATTGATGAATCCTTTAATGCAAACTATAAATTGTTCAAGAATCAGAATGGTGAAGTGTTTGCCAGGTATATTGGTACTAACTGCAGGAATGGGCCACCTTTGAAGAAGATATGGGTTCCCAAAAGTTTTCTTGAGAATCTTCCTGTGAATGTCATTAGGACACCACCCGTGAAGAAGACAAACCCCATACCAAAGGCTTCATATGGTCCAAAAGCTTCATACAGACCAAGGACTCATCTGAGTCACCCTAACGTCAATGTTTTGCAGGGAAATCATACTCAGATCCATGATTATGAGCGTGTTTCCTCAAACCGCTATGTTCATAGAACAAAGAATTTTTCTGCTTATTCCTATGAGTATTATTCACCTCCTGCAAGGCTATTTACTAGGGATCCAAAGCCGAAATTCTCAGATGCTGCACTTAGACTCATTGCTTCTAAGCCACCCCTGAAAATGTGGGTGGTTAAGAAATTTAACTCTCTTTTGCAGGGTAAGGTCTCCAGCCGGAAATCAAAGGCGTCCAAAAATCATGCTGGGGACCTTAAACATCTTGTGGGGCGCAAGATAGAATGCCCAAATGGTCTTACTATGTACTTCGTTCCAGGATTCCTTGATACTCACCCTATCTACCCTAACCAAGATCTGAATTTTCATGTTCCACTTGTTCGTCAAATGTTTATGCTTCACAACTCGCTTGGTGAAGCCTATCCCCCAAACTGCACTGTAGGCTATGACACCTCGTACTTCAGAATGGATTATGGACAGTGGATGAACTAACCACATGACGGGCGATCGAATTCTTCTGATGGATTCAATGCTACGTCCATTAGACAAAAGTCACATCACATTTGCTGACACTGGTAAAAGCAAGGTATTGGGTCTAGGCATAGTTGCTATATCAAGGGATCAGCACATGGATAAAGTGATGCTTGTTGAATCCCTTGGTTTCAACTTAATTTCTGTCTCAATGCTTTGTGACTTAAACATGATTGTGCTATTTGGAAAATATCGATGCCTTGTACTAATGGAATCTGACAAGTCTCTAGTCTTTGAAGGGTATCGGAAAGACGATCTATATATGGTAGATTTCTCAGCAGGACCACAGATGGCCATATGTCTTCTAGCAAAGGCTTCAGAATGCTGGCTCTGGCATCGAAGGCTAGGGCATGCCGGCATGAAGAACTTGCACACTCTCGCGAAGAAGAAGCATGTCGTGGGCATCGAAGGTGACAAGTTCAAGAAGGACCATCTATGTGGCGCCTGCGAAGCTGGAAAGATGCTAGGGCCAAGCATCCCTCGAAGACAATCATGACTACATCTCAACCCTTCGAGCTGCTTCACATGGATCTATTCGGCCCTACTCACTACTCTGGTCTCACTGCTACTGCTTGCCTCTATGGCTTCGTAATTGTTGATGGTTACTCTAGATATACTTGGGTGCACATAATTCTCTACAAGACTGAAGTGCAGGATGTCTTCAGACGATTTGCCAATCGTGCCATGACGAACTATGGCTTCAAGATCAAGCACATCAGAAGCGACAATGGCACTGAGTTCAAGAACACTGGCCTTGACCTCTATCTGGATACACTTGGTATCACACATGAGTTCTCTGCTCCTTATACACCTCAGCAGAATGGCATCGCCGAGCGCAAGAACAGAACTCTCATTGAGATGGCCCAAACGATGCTTGATGAGTACAAGACTCCACGGAAGTTCTGGCCTAGAGCCATTGACACTGCTTGCCACATCATCAACCGCGTTTATCTTCACAAGCTTCTGAAGAAAACATCCTATGAGCTCCTAACTGGTAAGAAACCAAATGTAAGCTACTTCAGAGTATTTGGTGCTAGGTGCTGGATCAAGGATCCACATCACACTTCAAAATTTGCACCGAAAGCACATGAAGGTTTTATGCTTGGTTATGGAAAGGATTCGCACTCCTACAGATTCTTCAACCTCTTTCACTATAAAGTGGTTGAAACTGTGGATGTGCGGTTCGATGAAACTAACGGTTCACAAAGAGAGCACCTGCCAAATGTGCTAGATGAAGTACCTCCAAGTGAATCCATCAAGCAGATGGGAATTGGAGATATCATACCCTCTGAGAATCAATCTGAAGAGGAACTTGTCATTTCTGCACCTAATCAACTGGAAGACAATGCTCAGCCTGAAGACAATCCCCCAAATGATGACATTGATCAGCATGAGCAAAATCTTCGTCCTGCTCATCCTCATGTTGCAAATGAAGTTCAGATTGAGAAGATAATTGACAGTTTGAATGCACCTAGTCCACTCACTCGTTCAAAAGCAACTCAAAGAGCAACACAGCTAACCAACTTTTGTGGACATTTTGCATTTGTCTCAATCTCTGAACCCAAGAAAGTTGATGAAGCCTTCATGGAACCTGAATGGATTCAAGCTATGCAAGAAGAGCTTCAACAGTTCGAGCTGAATAACGTGTGGGAATTGGTCAAGCGTCCTGATCCTCGGAAGCACAATATCATTGGCACCAAATGGATATATCACAACAAGCAAGATGAGCATGGTCAAGTGGTCAGAAACAAGGCTCGTCTCGTTGTGCAAGATTACACTCAAGTGGAAGGAATTGACTTCGATGGAACATTTGCTCCGGTGGCAAGACTTGAAGCCATTCGCATACTGCTAGCCTATGCAAATCATCACAACATTCTTCTGTATCAAATAGATGTGAAAAGTGCTTTTCTCAATGGAAAGATAGAAGAAGAAGTATATGTCGCACAACCTCCAGGTTTTGAAGATCCAAAACATCCTGATATGGTATACAAGCTCAACAAGGCACTGTATGGCCTCAAACAAGCCCCTCGTGCTTGGTATGACACGCTCAAAGACTTCCTAAAGAGCTAAGGCTTCAAACCGGGTTCACTAGATCCCACACTCTTCACGAAGACATATGATGGTGAATTGTTTGTGTGCCAAATCTATGTGGATGACATTATCTTCGGCTGCACCAACAAGAAATACAGTGATGAATTTGGTGACATGATGCAAGAGCAATATCAAATGTCCAATGGGCGAGTTGAAGTTCTTTCTAGGTCTTCAAATCCATCAGCAACGCAACGACATCTTCATATCACAAGAAAAATATCTCAAAGATTGCCTGAAGAAGTTTGGAATGCAAGATTGCAAAGGATACACGACGCCAATGCCAACCAAAAGTCATCTGGGTCCCGACGACAATGGTAAAGAGTTCGATCAAAAGGTATATTGCTCCATGATTGGTTCTTTGATTTACTTATGTGCATCTAGGCTAGATATAATGCTTAGTGTTTGCATGTGTGCCCGATTCCAAGCGGCACCAAAGGAATCGCATCACTTAGCTGTGAAGCGAATTCTTCGATATTTGGCTTACACCCCAACACTAGGATTATGGTATCCAAAGGGCTCAGAGTTTGATCTAGTTGGATTCTCAGATGCTGATTATGCTGGTGACAAGGTTGATTGCAAGTCCACATCAGGCACATGTCACTTTCTGGGAAGATCTCTTGTCTGTTGGTCTTCAAAGAAGCAGAACCGTGTATCTCTCTCTACTGCTGAATTTGAATACATTGCTGCTGGATCTTGCTGTGCTCAACTTCTCTGGATGAAGCAAACTTTCAAGGACTATGGAATCCATCTAAAGAATGTGCCTCTTTACTGCGATAATGGGAGTGCTATCAAGATTGCAAACAACCCAGTTCAGCACTCGAGGACAAAGCACATTGAAATTCGTCATCACTTTCTCAGAGATCATGTTATGAAGGAAGATATTGATATCATTCACGTCAAGACAGAAGAACAGTTGGCTGATATCTTCACAAAGCCCTTGGATGAGAAAAGGTTTAGCAAGTTGCGGTGTGAGCTAAATATCTTGGAATCCTCAAATGTCCTGTGAATGGACACACATCCTAACACTTATGCATTTTGATGACTTAGATGTGCAACACACGAAGTAATGTATATCTTCAATCAATGAAGACATACACTCTAAGTGTGAATACATTAATACGGAATTTGACTTCGGAGCGTCATGATAATTGTGCGCCGTGTCTGGGTCTAATACTTCCTATACGGTGGGTAACGCCACCACCAAATTTTCGTCTGAAGTGTTTATCTTGGCGTTATGTTTGGATAGTTTTCATATTGGATTCATATTCATCCTTGGCGTATATTCAAGTTTATCTTCAATTGGTTAAATTTTACTAGTACTATATATATCTATCTGTGTTCTATCCTCTACAGCATTCACTTATAGCCATGGCTTCGTGTTGAATCTTCTAAACTAAGTGAATGTGATCGGACCCTAACCTATCTATGCTTCTACCTCAACTCTATCTGTCCAAGTCATATGCATTCTATTGAAAACTGTTGATTGTCTTCACCGAGACCTTGTCAGCTGAAGTCAATCTGACAAACATTTATATTTGTTTTCAATGCTTTATCCTATTTTCCTGAAACCCGGAGAATTCGGAACGACCACCCCGACAATCCAGGCCTGCGTGGGAACATGGAACAACTCCCAAGGTGTTGCATGCTTGCCACGTGTCCGTCAGATGTGAACCGCCAGGGGCACCTGCGTAATTGTGCTGTGCCTTCTCTATCCTTATAAATACCCATCACGTCTCAATCAAAAATTCTTCTTCCTCCTCGCCACCTCTCGCAAACCCTAGCGCCTCTGCTAGCTCTCGACGATGCCGACGACGAAGCGCTTAGCTGCCGCGACTTCCTCGACGCCGTCCTCACGCTGGCCGCAGACCTCGTCCTCTCCGCCGTCGCCATAGGTGTCTTCCGTCGCCAAGTTAGGGCACGGGAGATTGAACTGCTCGGCCTCCACCTTCGCTCCGTCTAGCAGTTCTTCGTGTGGTAATTAAAGTTTACTTTTTACCGTCTTTTTGATCTGATAGATTCATCTGTCTTTACAAAAAGTGGATTCTAGATCTCCAAACTTGAATCTATCTCATTCTGCATCTCATATTCTACCTAGTCTATTCATTTATGCTTCTTTACAAGTTAGATTCCTCACTTGTACTTATTCTTGGATTTGTACAACTCTGGAACCAACTCTCATCAAATAAGTGAATGTCTTTGCGTTATGAGGTCAATGTCTTCAAACTGATTTATCTTCAAAATCTTCTGAGAATGCATATGACCTCTTCCCCTTCCCTCGCACCTCTAATGCTGTCACAAGTACATGTCCGTGGGAGAATCCCTTGGTTCTCATAGTCTGCATTCGTTTGAAGAATTCTTACAGAGTCACATCAATTCACCTGAAGCCAGTTCTTGTCTGACCAGCCGTTTGAAGCCATTGCACGTACTGAAGCCCTTCAGTTTAAACTTCATGGCAACTGAGAAGTCAGCACGAAAGGGAGGTAGACAGCACCATGGTAACACTTCCAAGGATTTGCCTCCAGATTTGCACGAGCTGTACAAAACAGACCCCAAGGAAACCTATACCGGCTGCAAGAATCGAATCCAGTGGATTCGAAGATATTGGGCAGAAGAATGGTTCAAATACCGCTTCGTCACTAAAGAATATGCAGAGAAAAATGCCATCAAGGGACCTTGGGGAGATATTGTGTACAAAAATCTTCAACCCCAATCCCTTCCTGAAGCCATCCAACGAGAATTCTATCTGTGCATGATTCGCATACGGCAGCCAGAGAATGCTGATCCTTCTTCTCTGCTGTGGTGCCATGAAGACCATCTGTTCAAGCGCAACTACCAGTTCGCCAAAGACTCAGCTGCGAAGAACAAGAAGGCTCCAGGGCTCTACTTCAACCCTGGTCCTTCCTCACCTCGGGACGATGGCACCCGCGAAGCAAATCAGAATAGGATCGGTCCCTTCTACAACCTTGATGGCCTCATCACCCACATTACTGTCCAAGGTGCCAAAGTGGATCATTCTGATGATGATGCTGACACTGATGAAGCTCCATCTCCTACTCCAAAGCCGCAGAAGCAAAAGAAGACTAAAGCTTCAAAGTCATCCGCTACTCCAAAAGCTTCGCGAGTGAAGCCTTTGGCAACTGCCCCTCCCTACTCCTAGTAACACCTCTAAAGATCTCTCTCGCATCTCCAAGAGGCGTGAGAAGCCACAGAAGAAACCTGTTCAGCGACAGAGTCAAGCACTGACACCTGCTGCCGTTCTGAGGAACGAATCTGAAGCCATTGATTTGTCTTCCGATGAAGAATTTGGCAATGATGCCCTTGAGCAGCTGATCAAGAGCAAGCAAGAGGCGGAGATCTTCAATGATTTGCCTCTCTTCGATGTGAATACCCTACACAATTTCATTGATGAATGGTTCGACAATCAAGATCTTAGCTTTGATGATCTTCAACTCCCAATTGGCATCAGCGTCTCCTTTCAAGGCGCCATTGCTCTTGAGCTGGCTCTGGCTCAGCGAATCGTTGAACTGAAGCACAAGACTGATTTTGAGAAGGAACTGTTCAAAAAGCATGTAGCCAAGCTGAGTGTGGCTGATGTCCAGAAATTCAAGGTGATGCTCAATGACCTCAAGGAGGCGTTTCGCAAGAAACGTGAGGATGCCAAAGGCTCAAGAGAGCGCATGAAAACTCTTGCTTCCAAGTGTGTTCAGGCTTACATCGAAGCTGAAAAGCACAAGGCTCTTGGGCGTCCTGGTATTGACCCCAAGATGGCTGCCAAGCACAAGAAGAAGCACAATGTGGCCCGAACTGAAGCTCCACAGCGGGAAGAACCTCACATTGTCTTCCCAGCCAGCATGAGAGGCTTGAAGCCTAAAGTCTCCACAGTGGCTTCAGATCAGCAGAAAACCAAGGCAGCTGAAGCCGAAGCCAGAAAGCGCAAAACCAAGAACACCACAGATGATGCACCACCCCTCAAGAAGAGGAAGACCAAGAAGAGAGATCGGGCTGCTCCCAAAGAGCCCCTTGTTGTTGAACCCATTCCTTTTGCTCCCCCTCCATCTGCAAATCAAGAGCGTCGATTAATTGTTCATGAGTCTGCTTCCACAGAGGCTCCTGAAGCTCAAGAAGTTCCAGTTGTTGACCCCATCGCGACTGAAGACATTGGTCTCCAAGACAATGTAGAAGATGATGAAGTCCTTCCTCAGATCCAGTGCCACACGGTATCATCGCCTGTTCGTACGAACAGCGAAACCATCCGTATTGGTCGTCCTCTGACGTCAATCTCACAAGATGCCTCATGGGCCGATCACCCCCAACCAGAAACCCCAGTTCAAGACTCACCAAGTACACCCCGTCCTTCACCAACGCAAGGTCCCAGTCCAATTGTCAATGACGACAATTACATGGAGACCACACCATCCCCGAAAGCATCGCCTGTGTATCAACGACTTCGCAAAGGCCAGAGGCCATCAGTCTCCATGACAACCATCACAGAAGAGGATTCACACCAATCCAGCTCAGTGGCACGTCAAGTGTTTCCTGAAGACAATCCTTTTGTGACGGTTCCTGTGTCTGAAGCTAATGCTTCTAAAGAGATTCCGGCTGCATCAGCCGAAGAAAGACAAGAAGAGCTTGTTGTTACTCCCCCTACCACCCAAGAAGTTGTTCTCGAGGAGAACGTATCAGTGCCCGACCCTCCAGCTCCTCAAGTGGAGGTTGAGAATACTGAGGCGGCCACTAACATTGTCACTGAAGCCAATGACGTTGTCATGACTGAAGACAATGTGGCGCCTCAAGTTAACAATGTGAATGAAGCCAATGCTGCACCTACAACGAATGTGCAGCCTGAAGCCTTTGCAAATGCCACTGCTCCTGTTCCACCTCCAAGGGCCCACACAATTGAGCATGCATTCTACCAAGGCGAGCTTGTTCCTGTCAGATGGCCAAATCTAATTCCTCCGCCTGCTCCTGGACCTCAGTTTGACTATCATGTGGAGCACAAGCCTTAGGTTCAGAAGCCAAAACCAAGGCTGTCAAGGTTCCCAGGTACTGCATCGGCACCAGGCTCATTCAATGTCAACGGCTTCATTGCACACAGCACCTTCTTCGATTCTGGCAAGAACCCATATTCCAAGCCAAGAATATCATCAAATTGGTTCTGGAGCTATCAGCAGAGCAGCTACTACTCCTGCATCCTATACAATCAGGAGCACATATTTCCTCATATGCGTCTGGACACTGAAGCCATTGCTGGTTTGCCCTGCCTTGAAGAAGCCCTAGACTGCTTTCGTGATGCTGGTCTTCTGGAGTTTGTCACTGACAAGGAACATTGGAATGAAGAGCTTCTCCTACAATTCTATGCAACCCTCCACATTCGCGGCTACAACAGGGATACAATGACATGGGTCCTTGAGTGGATGACGGGCAACGTTCATCATGAAGCCAAAGCCTTTGATCTCATTGAGCTTACCAACCTCTCCACTCCAGGCGAACTGTATGAACCTGGTTGTCAGATTCACCGCGATGCATTGGAGAGCATCTTTCAGAAGCCTGAGCCCAACATGAGCCAGATGCTAAGTATGATGAAGCCACTGCCCCCGGATGCATAGTATCCTAAGGAATTCCTTGTTGAAGACCTAGAGTATCTGCCCCGCACTATCTATCATATCATTCGGCGAACTCTATGGCCGATCAAGGGACATTCCTCCTCAGCAAAGCTTGAAGGTGCAATGAAGACATTGGTCTTCTACATACTCAATGGCAAAAGCTTCAATACTCAAGATTTCTTCATTCGCCAGTTTGCTGCATCTGGGTCTGACATTTTTGGTCTGAAGTTCTATGCTCCTTGGATCATGCGTCTGATCAAGCTCCACTCTGCCATTGACTATCAACCCTCTGCTCGTAACCATCTCATATTTTTACTAGAGGTTGATATGTCCATTGAAGCCATTTATCCAGAGCCTGCCAAGGAAGCACTATATCTTCACAATATAGATCGTCAGAGCTTTTCCCAGCATGTTGAGGGTGTTTAGGTTGCTTCTCGTGTTTATCCATTGGTCGGCAACACTCGCCGTGCACGTACTGAAGCCACAGAAAGCACCATTGCTCCAAGAACTCGCAAACGATCACGTGTGCTCAATGACCGCGAGATTCTTGTGGCTTTGCATCAGAAGCAAGATAAGCATCATTACTGGCAGAAGCGACAAATGCAAAGCCTCTTGGTGGATATCAATCGCATTTGAAATCTTGCCACCAAGAACGCCTTTGTCACTCAAGAAACTTGTCGAAGGACTTGGAAGGGTTTGACACTGCTCAGTGCTGAAGCTGATCTTCAAGACGATGGCTTCAACGAAAGATTCAAGTTTGACTCCACTCCTCCTAGGAATGTTGTTTTACATCGAACCCCGTCTCTTGAAGATTCAGAGTACTCTTCGTCCGCAGCCGCAGTAAATGCCAGAGTTATTGATGAAGCCGATGATGCTACTTCACCACCGCCAACATCAGCGCGTATCAACACTGCACCAAGTTCTTCTGCACTACCAAACCTCAACGACGACCGTGCTGCTTCACCTACTCCTCATGGGAACGAGTAGAGTCTATGTCTTCAAACCTTTTTGGTCCTTACTGACAAAAGGGGGAGAAGCATAGGTTGATAGTCTTCAAGCGGGTCCTGATGGGTGGTTGCTATGCTTTTGCCTAGTGCTTACAACTCTCGTTTTACTACATTTGGTTCTTTGAGTTGTAACACTTAACCTTGATGGTCGTCTGCTACTTTTTCTGCTATTCTGTGTGATGTGACAATAAACTCCGCATATGCGATGATAAATCCCGCATGAACTCATTCCGTAGATGTCCATTTTTCATTATGCATGTCATTCCTGTATATCTGTTTATGCATGATGTATGTCTTCATACAGTGAAGAGGATATCCACAAGTACAACCTGCCAAGTGCATTTGAATTCCAACGCAAAACATTAATATGCACACCTTCAGGGGAGCCTTTTTGCCATCTATGAAGACAATATCTTAATCCTTACAATTTCACATACTTTTATCCCTGTTGAAAACTTCAACCAGTTTGTCATCAATCACCAAAAAGGGGGAGATTGTAAGTGCATATAGTGCCACCCCTAGTTGGTTTTGGAGTATTGACGCCAAACCTGGTTGAGGGACTAATGTGTTTGTGAGAATTGCAGGATAACACAGGTAGTAGTCCCTCCTTGATTCGGTTTACCTACCAGAGATGACCCCTAAAAATGTGTGAAGACATTGAAGATAATGATGGTCTGTGAAGATATTCACATTGAAGACTATGAAACGAGAAGACATTGAGTGAAGACTATGGAGCACGAAGACTTAGTTGTTTCGTTGTTTCCTTTTCTTTTTTGTTGAGTCATAGGAACCACCACACTGTTAAGTGGGGTCCAAGTGAACAAAGTTAGAGTGACTGAAGTGATGCTCAAACCAAATCCTATGTCTTCGAGCGAAGACAATGAGAGCAAATCTTATCCTGTGTCGGATAAGTCAGCTTTACTTGTAGCCCAAGTCAAGCTGCCGCGTGTGTTTGAAATCTGACCGTTGCGACATGTGTCAGTTCCTTAGTGACCCAGGGTCATTTCGGCCATATCCGGTCGGGTTTCCCAGTGGCTATAAATAGCCCACCCCCTACACCATAAATTGGTGGCTGGTCAGAGTTAGTACACGGCTTTTGTCTTTTGAGAGCAACCCACCGCCGAAGCTTTTGAGAGAGATTCCGTGCGAGGACAAAGCCCAAACCACCTAGAGCCCAAAGAGTGTTTGGCATCACTGAAGTCTTTCTGTCCGCGTGATCTGAAGACTTGTTACACTTGAGGACTGTGAATCCTCCATCCGGTTAGGCGTCGCGTTCTGAGCATCCAAGAGCCATTGTGGATTGCCGGTGAACGAAGTCTTTGAAGGTTCGGAAGTCTACCTTGAAGACTTACCAGAGTGATTGGGCGGGGACTAAGTGTCCTTAGCTCAAGGGGAATAAGGTGAAGACGCGGTCTTCTGAGTTGAATCTCAGCCTCCCTAACCAGACGTACAGTTGTCACAGTAACTGGAACTGGTCGAACAAATCGCTGTCCTTTTGAAGCCACTGGTTCTATCTCTTACCTCTCTTTACTTACAGCTTGTCTTCGTGAAGTCATTGCCTGCTTGCATTATCTGTTTGACTTCACTGTGTGACTATCTGTTCTGATGGGCTTCCTACTATCTTCCATCATGATCTTTACTACCTAGCTGCTATTAGTCTTTGTGCTGTCACTACATTGAATACTTGACTATGGCTTGTCTAGTGTAGTCTACCTTCCGTTGCATTCGAATAGTGTTGTTTATATTGTTTGTCTTCGAAACTCCCAAGTTTTGAATACTTTCATAAAAATCGCCTATTCACCCCCCTCTAGTTGATAACTAGCCCTTTCACTAGGTAATCAACAATGCATTTTCCCATATAAGGGTATAGTGGTTGCACATGTAAGGTTGGGACAGTCGACAAATCTTAAATCTAATCCGTCTCTCTAAACAACACTTTTATCAAACCTAGTTCAACATCATCTCCCATGGGCATCAGTGGCACTCACTGGGGATGTTTGCAAGTATGTCAAACCACACTTGTTTCTTTCCATGCATGACCCTGACCCACTTTGCGTAGCCATCTACTATAGCATATTTCTACAACCCACCAACACAACTCTAGCAAGGGTAGAGTCATGAACAATGCAAGTATCAATGGAGTATGCAACGGAGGTAAGCCTAGCAAGGTTGCCATTCAAGTTATATCATGCGCTCAGTGAAGCAACGAAAATGCTATTATGATGTAAAATGGTTCATCATGGTCAAAGGGCTGCTTGCCTGGTTCATCAGAGTCTTCAAATCTTCTGGTCCTTCTCCAAGTATTTCGTCTACTTCGTCAACTAACGTTGGAAACAATTATAGTAAGCAACACAACAAGGCAGAAAATAAAAGTGCTCTAAAAATATTAATTTGACTTTTCTAGGACATCTCTGGTTATATGAAAAATAACCAGAGTGGTTTCATTGGAATTGGGTCAGTGGATATTTCTAAACATTTTGATAGGGTGGAATCAAGGGGTTTATGGATTTGCAAGAAGTGTATAGAGCGTCTCCGGCGACGCCCCTCCCACCGGCGTGCTCAGGGGGACACGCCGCACCCATCCATGTGCCTAGCGCATGCCGTGGAGGGCTGCAGCGGTGATGGCTTGGGTGTTCAAGGAGGAGACTATCGGTGAGGTTTAACACTGCGCGGCAGGCTCGGGGAGGAGGGAATGGAGTGTGGGGCGAGTCGGTGGTGGTAGTGAGGGGGCACTGGAGTGGCTAGGGAGAGAGGAGAGGCCCGGGATAGCCCGGATTTAGCGGAGCCCGATGGCGGCGCTCCGGCCATTGCGGTGAACGGAAGACACGGGGAGAGGTGTGGGTTGGTCCAGGGGTGCACGAGAGGGAGAGAGAGCCAAAGGAGTAGAGAGGGGGCTCGGGGGTGGCCTTAAATAGCCGATGCGTGGCTCACCATGTACGCGGCGCACGGGTGGCTGTGGCAACGGCTCGGGAGGCCAGGAGGGAGGGAGAGGGGCTGTCTACGGCGTTCATGGGAGTCGAGTAGGGTGCCAGGAAGAGAGAGAGGGAGCGGGGCGAGCTCCTGGTGGAGCCACATGCTCGTGCGAGCATTGGCCAAGCCAAACGGCTCTGGGCACGCGCTGCTGGAGATGAGAGAGAGGGAGAGAGGAGGGGGCCAGCACAGTGGCGTGTTGCGGACGTCGAGGCACCTCGACTGGCGCGAGGGTGAGGCTCGAGGTGGTGGGGGAGCGCGGTGTCAATGGTCGGGTGCTTTGCCAAACGCTCCAGAGCGCGCAAATGGCCGGCATCCACGGCTTTTCCGCGCGCACTCGCGCGTCCACTTGTGTCTAGGGGCTGGAGGGGGAAAAAACAATGGGAAAGTGGCATTGGATGCCCTAGGGAGCTAGTACAGGAGAGGAGGGGTGGAGAGAGAGTGAAAATGCCGTTTTCCAGAGAAGAAAAGTGGATCCCTGCCCCCCTTCATCATTGCCTCTCAGGCAGGGAAGCACACCAGAGGTATAGGTGAACTAGGTGGGGTTGTGGTAAAAAGGATAACTCATGGAGATTAGTGGAAGGGGTCAAGGTGGTGTTTTTAGAAAAATTGCAGAAGGTGTTTGTTGTTGATTTGGGCAAGAAGATGAACTCCTCTTGTCATAAGGCTTTACAGGGCCAAATGGCATGAGAAAACAAGTGGTTCCACCAAGATTGAGTCCATTTGGGCAAAGTTGTCAATGTAACTTCTGTAAACCATAGAAATCAACTGAAATGGACTTTCCAAGATTTAGCCATGCAAATCTATTCTCCTTGATGCACCACTTGGTGTAGTGTCATCATTTTAGGTTCTGAACATCTCCACAAAAGTTGAGATCAAAAGGAGAAAGTTGCCAATGTATAGTTGTTCAAATTTGGTTCTGGACAGGAAGGGTTTTGGGGCACTTTGACCAATTTAAAATTTTCTCCAACTTGTGCCATTTGGTCTAGATGAATTATTATACCATTTTAGCATGTTCACAAGGTTTGAGAACATTTGGACATGTTTGGCAATGTAAAGTTGCTCAAACTTCAAAATGGACAGAAATGGTTTTGAGGGGATTTCATGGGGTTGTACTATTCTCCATGACATGATACTTGTCAAGATCATCAAACATGTCATATGTGACATGCTAGAATTTTCTTGGAATTTTTGGAGAATATTTCCTTTGTAAATATTTCAAAAGCTTGAAATATCCAGAAACGGTTTTTGAGGGATTTGACCAATATTTTGAACATGACCATGTGCTGAAACTCTTATATATGGAAAATATATGTCTACTGAGTTTCCCTGATTTTTCTCAAATATTTTTTAAGCTTTCAAATAATTTTAACCTATTAAAGACCATTTCTGGCCTAAATAAAAAGCCTTTAAATAAAATAGGAAAATTACTTTTAAAATTATATTTTTATGGTTTCTGGATGCCCTATATCTGATAGGAGTCAAATATATTTTTGGAAAGATTTTTACTACCCTTAATTAAGTACTTGCAGTGCAAATCTCAATTCAGGGGTTTTTGGAAAAACTAATTTTTGAAAATACTATTTGGCCAAAATATTTTTACAATAGAACATTTTTATGTCCTACACACATAGCATGATCATTGGGTAAGGTTTTCGGGTCAAGGAGAAGGAGTATAAGAGTTGGAGGATTTATATGATTTTTAGAGCACTAGCAAACAACAGACAAAAATCAAGTCAAGCAAAGACCAAAACACTCAAAAGTTTTTGCCAAACCACAATTTATCATAATTTATTAGCTTAAGTGTTGTGGCATGAAAATCACGGTGTGACAGACCTACCCGCCTGTTCGCACACGAACACGTCACCGTGTACCTCCAACACCGAGGGTGATGCACCGCAGCTCACGTCGAAAGAGACCCGCCGGAAGCGCGGTACGCAAGACAATCCGGCGGGCGCTTTTGTAAACCCGAAACCCCACACGCCCGGGAGGGACCCCGTCAGGGCGCGCGGTGGCTATGGGCTGCCCTAGGTCGACCTGATCGCCCCTAGGGCCTCGAGGTTCGCCGTCCTACAATGAAGAAGAACGAACGAAGAACTAGGAAGAAGAATAACAAGGGAGAAAGAAAAGTAAAGGTAAAAGATGTAGATAGATTTGTTCGATTTTGTGTTGTTGTTCAATCGGCCGTCACTTCTTGTCTATATAAGAGGCGGGTGGACTTCCCGTACAAGAAAAAGACTTGCCTAGCCGTCCAAATCATCAAAACCTAATAAAACACGGACTATTCACGACCCCCGGCCCGGATGTCCGGCTCAAGGCCCGGATGATCCGGCCTAGCCCAGTTTTTTGACAGCAGCTCACTGTTTTGGCTCTAGAATCCTCATACGACCACGGATTTGGACGTTTTTTATATCCAAATCAACCGTCCCGACGAGACGCACAACTTTCATGTTGAACACTTTTTCATCCGAGGCCATTTTGAGGGTAATTCGGGCCGTTTTCTAAAGTCTGAAGCAGAAAAACGTGTCCGGACATCCGGATAATTGCCCGGATTGTCCGGCCTTTATCCGGATCATTCGGGAGTTGATCCAGATCATCTGGCTTCAACTTTTAGCTTCTGTTGTTTTGGTCAATTTTTCGGCCCTCGGCCGGATGATCTGGACCCCGGTCCGGATGATCCGGCCATACAGTGCTGCAGCGCACAGTTTTGGCTATAACTTTTGCATACGAACACGTCACCGTGTACCTCCAACGCCGAGGGTGATGCACCGCAGCTCACGTCGAAGGAGACCCGCCGGAAGCGCGGTACGCAAGACAATCCGGCGGACGCTTTTGTAAACCCGAAACCCCACACGCCCGGGAGGGACCCCGTCAGGGCGCGCGGCGGCTATGGGCTGCCCTAGGTCGACCTGATCGCCCCTAGGGCCTCGAGGTTCGCCGTCCTACAATGAAGAAGAACGAACGAAGAACTAGGAAGAAGAATAACAAGGGAGAAAGAAAAGTAAAGGTAAAAGATGTAGATAGATTTGTTCGATTTTGTGTTGTTGTTCAATCGGCCGTCACTTCTTGTCTATATAAGAGGCGGGTGGACTTCCCGTACAAGAAAAAGACTTGCCTAGCCGTTCAAATCATCAAAACCTAATAAAACACGGACTATTCACGACCCCCGGCCCGGATGTCCGGCTCAAGGCCCGGATGATCCGGCCTAGCCCAGTTTTTTGACAGCAGCTCACTGTTTTGGCTCTAGAATCCTCATACGACCACGGATTTGGACGTTTTTTATATCTAAATCAACCGTCTCGACGAGACGCACAACTTTCATGTTGAACACTTTTTCATCCGAGGCCATTTTGAGGATGTTTCGGGCCATTTTCTAAAGTCTGCAGCAGAAAAACGTGTCCGGACATCCGGACAATTGCCCGGATTGTCCGGCCTTTATCCGGATCATCCGGGAGTTGATCCAGATCACCCAGCTTCAACTTTTAGCTTCTATTGTTTTGGTCAATTTTTTGGCCCTCGGCCGGATGATCTGGACCCCGGTCCGGATGATCCGGCCATACAGTGTTGCAGCGCATAGTTTTGACTATAACTTTTGCATACGAACTTAGATGGGGACGATTCTTATATCAAAATCGTCCGTTTCGACGAGACGAAGAACTTTGCAGTTGTAACTTTTTCCATCAGAGGCCATCTTGGGGGCGTAATTAGCCGAATACTGTTCTGAACACAAAATCAATACTTCGAATACAACTTCGGCCTTAGAGATGAGATCGGATGGCTATGGCCCAAATATCAAAATTTCTCCTTTTGACGATATGGAACTTTCTTGCTTTGATCATTTTTCCATTTGAGACCTTCTTTATTACGTTTTTGGCCATGCCAAAATCTGGTGTCAACACATGCCCCCCTGTTTTTCGGTAAAACTTGTGTGCCGAAAAATAACTTGCACAAAGTTTGTTCTAAGCACGATGTCAACACTCCATCGGCTGTTTTGTACGTGCTTTAGACGATAAGTATATATCGGCCATTTAGATTAGCAACAAAAATGAAGCTAATCGAACATATAATGATTTGGTAATACCCTTTCATGATGTAAGAAATTATATTGCATCCATGGGTCAAAATAAGTCCACGGAGGGTAACCAGTCATACCTGAGGATGAATTCCATGGCATATGCATTAATGACATAGTTGAAGAATACGGATGTTGTTTGAACCGAAGATTCTGATGTGCAAACTCTCGACTTGGTTGTTCGAAGCTTGCACTCTTCTCTTTCTTCACCTTTGTCGCACTTATTGCAACGGAATCTTACATATTATTCTTGTTTTTAGTACTTCCTTTGGGAACCCATGCCATGTTCATCTTTTCAAGTTCTTGTGCACTAAGCTTTTGTACTTTCTTCTTTTGCCAATATGGTAAGCCGAGTGGGCACCCCGGCTGCGATTTTCTTTGAAGTAATGGCAATTCTTGTTTTATCTTGGGCACTCTCAACTTCCTCCCTTCAGATTTGGCACTTGATTGACTCTCAACAATTGATTGCTTCATCTCATTGCCTTTAGTAGCCAATGTCAACATTTTAGTTGGCTCTTTTTCTTTTGAGATCAAATCTGAAGTAGCACTCTTACGACCATCTCTTTTAACGCGGTAAACTTGCTTGACCACCTCCTTTCTATTCCTTGAGCATTGGACCGATTCCTTATGATTGAAATGGTCTTTAGCATGTGATTGTTCAAATGCTGATCTTCTCGGAGCTGCATAATATTGGTTAGATGGTCTAAAATAAGATGGAGAGTGTGCCCTCGTATCATACCTGCCCCATGATGGATACGGATCTATATGAGGATAGGAAGGCATCCACGACATTGGCATTGGCGGCCCAAAATAAGGATATGAATATGTTGCATTAAAATTCGCACTTTGCCAATACCGATCCTCATATTTGCGCCTTAGGGGTGATCTTGGTTTCTTTGCATGATTTGGCCGATAAGTATTCTTCTCTTCACTCTTCTTTTGATATTTATCCAATAGTTCAGCAAAGGTGATTTTTGATCTCTTACACTTGCGCTTATTTCGGCCTTTGTTTCCTTTGGCTGTGCTTGCACCAATCATTGGATTTGCTTGTTGCCCCCCAGTCTTTGGCGTCTTCATTGTAGCTTCGATGGAATTCTCGCCCTCAAAATTATGTTCATTATGCTCTTCAACAACTTTTTTACTTGAAAGCTTGACCCCATCACCTTCAGTTTTTACCTCCTCTTTAAATGGATCGGCTTGAAGCAGCCGATGCAAAAACTTTCTGCCATCGAGACCAATCGGAATAGACTGGTCATCTCTTGGTGTCTCAACAAATTTCAATCGTCCTTTATCAATGGACGATTTAACTATTTGACGAAACATATTGCAATCCTCAAAATTATGTTTGAACGAATGATGCAACCTACAATACATTCGTCCTTGAATTGATGGCTTGACATCGTGATCAAGAATTCTTATGTAATTATTTTTCAGCAATAAATCAAATATTTGGTCACAGATGCTTGAATTGAAGGTAAACTTCTTGCTTTCTAGCCGATCTTGCTGTGTGAACGGCTTTGAAGATAAGCAAATGAATGGTTCAGATTTGGAATCTTCCCATCCGGCTATACATTGTGTTTTCCACTCTATCTCCGGTGTCTTTGGATAAGATATTATATTAGCATCGGATTTCTCAAAAGAAATTAACCTTGGATTTAAACTTCTGATACGAAAATATTTAGAACACACATGTCTCAGTTGAGACAAAGTGCAAGCCAAGTAAGAAATAAGCAAAGCTACCCAACTAGATATGAACTTGAGATAAAGCAACGGGGAAAGCTTTGGCCACAACAATAAGTCATTATCAGTCTTTATAAATGGTGCAATGGGTTGACCGATATAGTCTATAACAATTTTGTTGCTAACAAGTAAATTACCCTTCTTCATTGGCCTTTCAAAATTACTTATGAGAATTTTTCTTATAGAAGCATCGACAATAAAGTTGCGACCAAATCGGAAGATAGGCAAGTCACTTGCTAGACATACCTCTTCAATTACGTTGGGAGAGCATGATGGTTGTATCACTTGAATAATACTTTGTTCCACTTTTGAATGACTCTCCAATGCCTTGGCATCCTCTTTTTCTTTGATAGATTCGGTACACATACTATTTGATTCGGCTTTTTTAATAACCGAATTAACTTTGTTATCCGAATCACCACTCTTTATTTCTTTGATTCGCAAGGTTGCTTGTTCTTGTCTAAATTCAGCAAACATTGCAGCTAGTCTATCTTTAAGCTTTTTTCGACCAATTTCAGCCCAATCTTCATCGGATTGCCCCCCAATACTTTGAGACGCTTTCGGCAATGGTGTGTTGCCGAAGTTCTGTAATTGTGCAGGGGCAACATGATATGCTACGTTACTAGGTAAAGACACATGCGCTCTGGTAGAATTCTCACTTATTCGGCCATGAGCATGAAGGTGCGGAGCCGAATCACGAATATCTACAATTGCGTATGGTGCCGAAAAATTCGTAGCATGAGGTGTGGCATATGATGTTTGAGGGTAATTGGCCGAATAACTAGTAGTAGCATGTCCAATTCCCCTATCCACCGGCACGTTTGGATTAACATACTGCAAGTTATTCGCCGATGAATAAAAAGTTGAAACACTTTGTTGCATACTATTGGAAGTTCCTACATGGGGTGTCTCAACATGATTAACCGAACTCATCATGTTGTTCATCGGCATATAGATTTGTGGGGTTGCCGATGCATGGGAATTGGGATACATATGTTGCATGTTGCTAAAATTATATGAAGTTGAAGCATGAATATTATTCTGAATCGGCTGTTGCACATAATTAGATGCATGATTGATAAAACAAGGGCTAGCCGATACAATATGCTCATTAGACGATCTAGAAACAACATATGCATTATTTGCATCTACATAAGTGAATTGGGTATTCATGTTACCTTTGTAGATTGCAAACCCTAGATGACGATCTCTTCGTAGCAAGAACGGGCCGGAGACCGTTCAAAGCTTCGTCCCCAGCGGAGTCGCCAAAAAGTGTGTTCGCACACAAACACGTCACCGTGTACCCTCGACGCCGGGGGTGATGCACCGCAGCTCACGTCGAAGGAGACCCGCCGGAAGCGCGGTACGCAAGACAATCCGGCGGGCGCTTTTGTAGACTCGAAACCCCACACGCCCGGGAGGGACCCCGTCAGGGCGCGCGGCGGCTATGGGCTGCCCTAGGTCGACCTGATCGCCCCTAGGGCCTCGAGGTTCGCCACCCTGCAATGAAGAAGAACGAACGAAGAACGAGGAAGAAGAAGAACAAGGGAGAAGGTAAAAGTAAAGGTAAAAGATGTAGATAGATTTGTTCGATTGTGTGTTGTTGTTCAATCGACCGTCACCTCTTGTCTATATAAGAGGCGGGTGGACTTCCCGTACAAGAAAAAGACTTGCCTAGCCGTTCAAATCATCAAAACCTAATAAAACACGGACTATTCACGACCCCCGGCCCGGATGTCCGGCTCAAGGCCCGGATGATCCGGCCTAGCCCAGTTTTTTGACAGCAGCTCACTGTTTTGGCTCTAGAATCCTCATACGACCACGGATTTGGACGTTTTTTATATCTAAATCAACCGTCTCGACGAGACGCACAACTTTCATGTTGAACACTTTTTCATCCGAGGCCATTTTGAGGATGTTTCGGGCCATTTTCTAAAGTCTGCAGCAGAAAAACGTGTCCGGACATCCGGACAATTGCCCGGATTGTCCGGCCTTTATCCGGATCATCCGGAAGTTGATCCAGATCATCCGGCTTCAACTTTTAGCTTCTGCTGTTTTGGTCAATTTTTCGGCCCTCGGCCGGATGATCTGGACCCCGGTCCGGATGATCCGACCATACAGTGCTGCAGCGCACAGTTTTGGCTATAACTTTTGCACACGAACTTAGATGGGGACGATTCTTATATCAAAATCATCCGTCTCGACGAGACGAAGAACTTTGCAGTTGTAACTTTTTCCATCAGAGGCCATCTTGGGGGCGTAATTAGCCGAATACTGTTCTGAACGCAAAATCAATACTTCGAATACAACTTCGGCCTTAGAGATGAAATCGGATGGCTATGGCCCAAATATCAAATTTTCTCCTTTTGACGATATGGAACTTTCTCGCTTTGATCATTTTTCCATTTGAGACCTTCTTTATTATGTTTTTGACCATGCCAAAATCTGGTGTCAACACCGCCATACAAGAATCCCGTCCCCGAGATTCCCAAACTAGGCGCGGAAAGGAGTATGGAAACTTGGATTTGGGGTAGTCTTCACGTCCTCATACTGCTTCTTCTTCTGAGTGGTGCTCCATTGAACCTTGAAGTACTCGATGGTGTGGCTTTGTGTATGACGTTCTGCTTGATCCAGGTTGCTAAGGGGTTTCTCGCATATGCCAGGTTGGGCTGGAGGTCGGTGGCTTGACGATCGATGTTCTTGCAGAGACCAGGCCTATCAGGAGGTTGGAAACACTTCTAGGGTTGTGATGCATGGAAAACATTGTGCACATTAGGTAAATCAGGTGGCAACTCCAACTGGTAACTGTCTTCTCTTCGTCTCGTAGTGATCTCAGAGGGGGTTGTTAAATCTTGGAGTGATCTCGAAGAGGGCCGATGAATCTTGGTGTGGGTTTCTGTGTCATGGAAATGTTGGGTTCCTTTGAGAGAAGTGGCCTGTAGATACACCTGGTCTTCGACGCGGAGGTTTACTTCTTGACAATGGTGGTTGGTGCAGTTCCTCTTCCTTGACATGACGGTCTTCAGATGTTCCCTAACCAGCTGAACGTCCCATCTTCTGTCTTCGGGTAGTCAAGTAGGCCACCCAATATAGATGACAATCAACCTGTCCAAGTACTCCATGGAGACTTGTTCATGGGGTACATAAAGTAGGCTGGGGTATTGGTGGTGGTCACGGTTGAGTATCGGCCAAGGTCTTATCGATCTAGAGCCAAAGCCCAAGGTCAGGATCCGACCATGTTGTGGCTTGGTAGGGCATAAGGGCTTCAAGGATTCTAGTGTGAGAGTGAATGTTTATCATCCCATCCTTGAGCACAGTTTCTGAGATGCCAATTGTTCTATCTGGCCTTCCAAGCAAATAACTTTATACCATCGAAAGCTCCCTTTCGTATATACCAACTCTAATCATCACTCATGTTATTCATGTCCACATGACTCCCTAGAGGAGGTCTGAAAAAAATCATACATGTCAACTATCCCCAAACTCATGTGTATGGCTATCCCTATGTAAAAATCCATGGGTAGAGCATACAAGCTGCTAAGCTTGAATTAAACACCACAATCCAAGTGCTCAGCCTATCCTTCCAAGGTCCAAGATAGTGCATCTCTATCCTAAGGAAACACGTCGTAAGCCACTCCAAGATCTTGTTTCCTTCCTATGAATCAACTCCAACAACCCATTAACTACACCAATCACTACATGATCCAGTAGTTCTACAAATCCAATATCTATGGTGTTCCACAAGATCCTCTAATATCCTATGATTCTTTAATCCTTGAAAAGGTCTAGCCTTACTATAGTCAGTCCACCAATTTCCATTACCATGGTTGAGTAAACTCCAAAGTCAGGCGTATATAGATCCCTAAATCAACTCCGACAACTAATCCATTCTCCTAGTTTATTGTCCATCGAGAAAAATGGTATCATGTTCGAGATCATCAGTCTAAATCCAATTTACTCCGAACCATGTGGACATACTCAACATCTATACTCAACTAGAATCACCTACTTAAATCTAAATCTCATGTCCGACGAGATTTCCTATATGTTTACCCCAAGTCATTATCGTAACAACTGTCTCCTATCAATATCCCCTGGCTAAGTCAAATCCTGATACTTCCAAGAATTTCATCTCGCAATCATAATTGTCCTACTAAATCCAATTTACCCAGGGGCAATGAGAGTCATGCTACTCTATTAACTGATCCCACCAAGTTCATCGACCAACATGAAAGCCTTATAATCCACCAAAAGTATCAGATAATTCCTCAAGGTCACTGACACAAACTCATCAAGTCATTAGTCCTCTATACCTATATCCTCAAATTGGTCTTCCCTATGGCATCGTCAGTTTGGTGCTATCTCAGGATGATAATGTGCTAGTTCACTATGTCCACTAGTCCCATAATGGACCCAGGGTTGTGCAAGGTTACAGAGGCTTAACTGATGCTTTTGCAATTCTGTGGGTTAAGCACATGGTTAAGGATTCGAGCTGGGGTATCTCATGGAGTCTCGAAGGGTCTAGGGATGGGTTTCCAGTCTGGAGGATTAACCATAACTCTACGGGGTTGCATTTGGTCGAGGAGGTTGTAGCAAAAGTCCGTAGTGCTAGTAGGTTCCAAAGTAGAATCCTTGGTGTATCTTGTCTTGCCGGCCTTCAGCTGAGGGGAGAGAGAGATGGGAGGGAAAAGTAGCATAGAGGAGGGTGATGCCTAAAGGGAGTTCTATAGGGCAAGTGCAAACAACAAGTGCCGAAAGGGCCAAACACAAGCATTAAGATAAGTAAGGTGATATAGTCACATACTTGTTGCCTAGGGCAAAAAGGGCGACTGATATCAAAACACAAACAAATAAAAACAAGCAACATGCAATCATGGTTCTATTCGAACCATCATACGAACTCGACTGCGCATAGGGGGTACACGACTCATCCTACCCTAGGGGTTCTCGGATTCAGTAGTCGTGCCTTATGCCTCATGCAGTCTCCTGAGTTTTCCTCAGGTGTTGTTACGTCTCTTGTTTGATGAAAGATCTGGGTTGAGCCTAAAGAATCTTCAACAACTTCTCGCCTGATGAGGTGATGGGGTGAAAGTGGCTCCTCGTGGCTGGCGTTGACTTGGTCTTCTCTTGTCTTCTTAATCGGGACAATCACTTTTGCCTTTTTAAGCTGTCGACGGTTCTAGGTGGCAGTCCTTTATGCGATGACATTAACAAGGCATAATAGAGGTCCAATCCGTCGGACACATTGTTGACAATATCGTCACCGAGAGCAGGGGATGAAGAGAACCGTTTTCCTGCTCACTATAGTGAGGCGGACCAAATGGCTAGGTTCTCATCCATCGGTGGTTGCCGATGCAACAATGATAAGGACATGGTTGCTCCATTTGCGATGTATATCATGATCTTGCATTTCCTATGCTCTGATCATCATAGGCTAAGGTCGCATCATCTTGGGGCAGTGTCAAGGGTGTCACTCTCTTCTGGGTGTTCATGTCCTCATTCCTCGAGGATGTACCTTCTGTTGGTATCGTCTTGTTGTGGTGTCGCCAATCTTGTGTTCAAAAGATGTGGGTGAATGTCCGACAAGGCATCCTCCTTCTAGACTACCCACGAGGATTTCAAGGAATCCAGTGGTCAGGGGCATAAGGGTTCTAGCGACCAAAAGTTTTGAAGGGGAAAGAGATCAATAAGGGAAGTTTACCTTAGTTTTCGAAAAACTTAGAAAGGAAGAGAAGTATAGATAGTCTTGAAAATTAGTAATAGCTTGAAAATAGTTTTACCCTATCTAACGACCATGGTAACTAAGGCTTCATATAGTCAGGATGGCTCTGATACCAGCTCTGTGGTGACCCCGACTCATAGGTCGGGATCACTGAATGCACGTGTACAGTGATCCCAGAGGCCAATGCTCACCGAACACATAAGCTGAATAACAAGAGTCTTACATCCATACATACTGTTTTACACAAGTAGGACCATTTTGGTCAAGTCTTGAGTATATCATCGCAGCGGCGATCTTCGTCGATAACTTGGACCCATGTCATCTGCCTTAACCATACAAGCATTCTGACTGGGAAGCGTCCTAGCTCGCATGTTCGTCACCGAAGTGTTTTTCATCACATCCTGTTCTTTCATGCCTGGCCAATAAAATAACCAGTGGCAAGCCAATGAGTACTTTGAATGTACTCGCAAGCAACCCAAGAGTGATAACAGAATAATCATGCAAGGCTCTACTGCTAATTCGACATTTTTGCGGAAAGCTAGTTTTTCTCATGCAAGTATGATCATCATTTGCCAAGGACATGAATGTGTCTGCAACCAGAATCAGGAGGTTACAGACATCAACATCGAGGAAAGAGTTATGAACGACTCATTATCAAGCTCATCGTGACTTCCTCACGAATCATATCAACATATTTACCAAACCGTGTTGTTTGTCAGAAACATATGGACGTAGTCTAAGCAGCACCGCCCAACTGTCCTTGACCGTGGACACGGCTATTCGAATAGTTTTACACTCTACAGAGGTTGCACACTCTACCCACAAGATCCGGGGAACTTCCGTGTCACCCACGACCCGCGGTACCTCAAGTACTCGGGGTAAGCACCCGATCACTATCTTTCCCTAGACGACACTAACATGGAGTCCACTCGATTGGTAGTAACCCCCCGTGCCCAACATTTCACATCTTAAGATTGTGGAGCCTTGCTCCCATATTCATCACATACCACAAGCACGGGGTACCAACGGTGTGTCCGGTGCCCTATGAAAATAGTCATGGCCGCCCTACCTGGCACGACCCCGTCCCGAGAGAGCGCACCTACAACTCCCCCGTCACTAGTAATGCGGGCTCCAAGCTAGTATCAGCCTAGGTAATCAACAATGCCCTTTCCCATATAAGGGTAGAGTGGTTGCGCATGTAAGGTTGGGACAGTCGACAAATCTTAAATCTAATCCGTCTCTGTAAACAACACTTTTATCAAACCTCGGTACACTACTTATCCAGCAAGTAGTGACCTAATTCATCATCATCTCCCAGGGGCATCAGTGGCACCCACTAGGGCTGTTTGCAAGTATGTCAAACCACACTTGTTTCTTTCCATGCATGACCCTGACCCACTTTGCGTAGCCATCTACTATAGCATATTTCTACAACCCACCAACACAACTCTAGCAAGGGTAGAGTCATGAACAATGCAAGTATCAATGGAGTATGCAACGGAGGCAAGCCTAGCAAGGTTGCCATTCAAGGCATATCATGCGCTTAGTGAAGCAACGGAAATGCTATTATGATGTAAAATGGTTCATCGTGGTCAAAGGGCTGCTTGCCTGGTTCATCAGAGTCTTCAAATCTTCTGGTCCTTCTCCAAGTATTTTGTCTTCTTTGTCAACTAACGTTGGAAACAATTATAGTAAGCAACAAAACAATTTCTAGGACATCTCTGGTTATATGAAAAATAACCAGAGTGGTTTCATTGGAATTGGGTCAGTGGATATTTCTAAACATTTTGATAGGGTGGAATCAAGGGGTTTATGGGTTTGCAAGAAGTGTACAGAAATATTTTTTTGAAAATGAGCAAAGGCACCCTAATCATGATTTTATAAGCATCTAGGAGTTGGTTTCACTGGATTTGGAGTTCAAATGATTTCTCTATGAATTTGCAAAGTTGGCTATACATGAAGAAATAGACCACTATTTGAGGTGATACAAAAAGTATTAGTAAAAATGTTCAAAAACTAAGTTTTGAGCTTATAAACATCTAGGAATTTGAATCATGGAATTTGTATCAAATTTGAGCTCTCTATGATTTTCTAAAGTTCATCACAGAAATGGAAAATGGGATGTTATTTAATTAGTGTGAAGGAAGGTTTTCTGGAAAAATGTGCATGTTGCACCAACAAGTATAGCATGATTCATGGAGTCACTAGAAATTTGAATCATCAAATTTGGAGTTAATTTGAATTATTTATGGATTTTACAAATTGTACAGAAAAGAAAAAGGAAAAAGGTTTTTACCCAAACGGGCTGGATCTGGGCGGCAACAGCGTGCACTGGGCGAGGCTTAACGGCAGGGCGCCACTGGGCCGGCCCAGCAGCTCAGCCACGAGGACGATAGGGCGACGTCGAAGGCGCCTTCGCGGATTACGCTTCCACTTAGCGGACGGGCCCGCCTGCTGGGTCGCTGACGTGCGGGCCCCAACGGCAGGTCGTCTTCCACCTCCTGCGCGCGCTCTAGCCGCGGGGAGGAGCGGCTCCCACCGGCGATTGCCGGGGCTATAGAGCGTCTCCGGCGATGCCCCGCCCACCGACGTGCTCAGGGGGACACGCCGCACCCACCCATGTGCTTAGCGCATGCCGTGGAGGGCTGCAGCGGCAATGGCTTGGGTGGCCGTGGAGGAGGCCGTCGGCGAGGTTTGGCACTGCGGCGCATGCGCGGGGAGGAGGGAATGGAGTGTGGGGCGAGTCGGTGGTGGTAGTGAGGGGGCACTGGAGTGGCTAGGGAGAGAGGAGAGACTCGGGATAGCCCGGATTTAGGCGGAGCCCGATGGCGGCGCTCCGGCCATTGCGGTGAACGGAAGACATGGGGAGAGGTGTGGGTTGGTCCAGGGGTGCACGAGAGGGAGAGAGAGCCAAAGGAGTAGAGAGGGGGCCCGGGGGTGGTCTTAAATTGCCGATGCGTGGCTCACTGTGGACGCAGCACACGGGTGGCCGCGACAACGGCTCGGGAGGCCAGGAGGGAGGGAGAGGGGCTATCTACGACGTTCATGGGAGTTGAGTAGGGTGCCAGGAAGAGAGAGAGGGAGCGGAGCGAGCTCCTGGTGGAGCCACGGGCTCACGCGAGCATTGGCCGAGCCGGACGGCTCTGGGCACGCGCTGCTGGAGATGAGAGAGAGGGAGAGAGGAGGGGGCCAGCACGGTGGCGTGTTGCGGACGTCGAGGCACCTCGACTGGCGCGAGGGTGAGGCTCGAGGTGGTGGGGGAGCGCGGCGTCAACGGTCGGGTGCTTTGCCAGGCGCTCCATAACGCGCAAATGGCCGGCATTCGTGGCTTTTCCGCGCGCACTCACACGTCCACTTGTGTCTAGGGGCTGCAGGGGGAAGTAAACAATGGGAAATTGGCATTGGATGCCCTGGGGAGCCAGTAGAGGAGAGGAGGGGTGGAGAGAGAGTGAAAATGCTGCTGTCCAGAGAAGAAATGTGGATCCCTGCCCCCTTCATCATTGCCTCTCGGGCAGGGAAGCACACCAGAGGTAGAGGGGAACTAGGTGGGGTTGTGGTAAAAAGGATAACTCATGGAGATTAGTGGAAGGGGTCAAAGTGGTGTTTTTAGAAAAATTGCAGAAGGTGTTTGTTGTTGATTTTGGCAAGAAGATGAACTCCTCTTGTCATAAGGCTTGACAGGGCCAAATGGCATGAGAAAACAAGTGGTTCCACCAAGATTGGGTCCATTTGGGCAAAGTTGCCAATGTAACTTTTGTAAACCCTAGAAATCAACAGAAATGGACTTTCCAAGATTTAGCCATGCAAATCTATTCTACTTGATGCACCACTTGGTGTAGTGTCATCATTTGAGGTTCTGAACATGTCCACAAAAGTTGAGATCAAAAGGAGAAAGTTTCCAATGTAGAGTTGTTCAAATTTGGTTTTGGACAAGAAGGGTTTTGGGGCACTTTGACCAATATAAATTTTTCTCCAACTTGTGCCATTTGGTCTAGATGAATTATTAGACCATTTGAGCATGTTCACAAGGTTTGAGAACATTTCGACATGTTTGGCAATGTAAAGTTGCTCAAACTTCAAAATGGACAGAAATGGTTTTGAGGGGATTTCATGGGGTTGTACTATTCTCCATGACATGATACTTTTCAAGATCATCAAACATGTCATATGTGAGATGCTAGATTTTTCTTGGAATTTTTGGAGAATATTTCCTTTGTAAATATATCAAAAGCTTGAAATATGTAGAAAGGATTTTTGAGGGATTTGACCAATATTTTGAACATGACCATGTGCTTAAACTCTTATATATGGAAAATATATGTCTACTGAGTTTCCCTGATTTTTCTCAAATATTTTTGAAGCTTTCAAATAATTTTAACCTATTAAAGACCATTTCTGGCCTAAAGAAAAAGCCTTTAAATAAAATAGGAAAATTACTTTTAAAATTATATTTTTATGGTTTCTGGGTGTCCTATATCTAATAGGAGTCAACTATATTTTTGGAAAGATTTTTACTGCCCTTAATTAAGTACTTGCAGTGCAAATCTCAATTCAGGGGTTTTTGGAAAAACTAATTTTTGAAAATACTATTTGGCCAAAATATTTTTACAAGAAATCATTTTTATGTCCTACACACATGGCATGATCATTGGGCAAGTTTTTCGGGTCAAGGAGAAGGAGTATAAGAGTTGGAGGATTTATTTGATTATTAGAGCACTAGCAAACAACAGACAAAAATCAAGTCAAGCAAAGACCAAAACACTCAAAAGTTTTTGCCAAACCATAATTTATCATGATTTATTAGCTTAAGTGTTGTGGCATGAAAATCAGGGTGTGACATTTAGCATCAAGATCTAAAAACTCTGAATTATTGGGACGCCTTTTAAGTAAAGTTGACTCATCTCCAGTCCCATCATTATTAAGATTCATATTGCAAAACAAAGATCTAATAGGGGACACATCAATAACTTTAAGATCTTCATCATTATTTTCATGAAAACTAGAAGAACGCGCCTTTACAAAGCAGTCTTTCTTAGCATGCAATCTAGCTGTTCTTTCTTTGCACTCATCAATGGAAATTCTCGTAGCTTTGAGAGACTCATTGATATCATGCTTAGGAGGAGTAGATCTTAGTTTCAAAGAATCAACATCAAGCGAGAGTCTATCAACATTCCTAGCAAAATCATCAACTTTGAGTAATTTTTCTTCAAGCAAGGCATTAAAATTATTTTGAGAGATCATAAATTCTTTAACACTATTCTCAAAATCAGAGGGCATCTTATTAAAATTACCATAAGATTTATTGTAGGAATTTCCATAATTATTAGAGGAATTACTAGGGAACGGTCTAGGATTAAAGTTTCCTCTCTAAGCATTGTTTCGAAAACTATTCCAACCAACAAAATTCACATCCATGGATTCATTATTATTGTCAATCAAAGTAGACAAAGGCATATCATTGGGATCAATAGGAGCACTCTTAGTAGCAAACAATTTCATAAGTTCATCCATCTTTCCACTCAAAACATTAATTTCTTCTATAACATGCACTTTTTTACTAGTAGATCTTTCGGTGTGCCATTGAGAATAATTAGCCATAATATTACCAAGGAGTTTTGTAGCTTATCCTAAAGTGATTTCCATAAACGTGCCTCCCGCGGCCGAATCTAAAAGATGTCTAGAAGCAAAATTCAATCCGGCATAAATTTTTTGTATGATCATCCATAAATTCAAACCATGGGTAGGGCAATTGCGAATCATCAATTTCATTCTTTCCCAAGATTGGGCAACATGATCATGATCAAGTTGTTTAAAATTCATAATATCGTTCCTAAGAGTGATGATCTTAGCGGGAGGAAAATACTTAGAGATAAAAGCATCTTTGCACTAGTTCCATGAATCAGTACTATTCTTAGGCAAAGACGAAAACCAAACTTTAGCACGATCTCTAAGTGAAAACGGAAATAATTTCAATTTAACAATATCATTAGCTATATCTTTCTCCTTTTGCATCTCACACAAATCAACAAAGTTGTTTAGATGGGTAGCGGCATCTTCACTAGGAAGGCCGGAGAATTGATCTTTCATAACAATATTCAGCAAAGCAGTACTGATTTCACAAGACTCAACATCATTAAGAGGAGCAATCGGAGTACTAAGGAAATAATTATTATTGGTATTGGAGAAATCACACAATTTGGTATTATCTTGCGCCATCGCGACAAGTAATCCAACACACAAGCAAACAAAAAGGTCAAATGAAAGAGAGAGGAGATTGGGAAAGAGAGGGCGAATAAAACGACAAGGGTGAAGTGGGGGAGAGGAAAACGAGAGGCAAATGGCAAATAATGTAAATGCGAGGGAGATGAGTTTGTGATGGGTACTTGGTATGTCTTCACTTCAGCGAAGACCTCCCCGGTAACGGCGCCAGAAATCTTTCTTGCTATGTCTTGAGCTTGCATTGGTTTTCTTTGAAGAGGAAAGCGTGATGCAGCAATAGTAGCATAAGTATTTCCCTCGGTTTTTGAGAACCAAGGTATAATCCAATAGGAGGCTCCTCAAAAGTCCCACGCACCTACACAAACAAACAAGAACTCGCAACCAACGCAATAAACGGGTTGTCAATCCCTTCACGACCGCTTGCAAAAGTGAGATCAATATGATAAGATAAATATATTTTTGGTATTTTATAATATAGATTGGAAAAGTAAAAGATGCAAATGAAAGTAGATTGAAATCTTATATGATAAAAGATAGACCCGGGGGCCATAGGTTTCACTAGTGGCTTCTCTCAAGATAGCATAAGTATTATGGTGGGTGAACAAATTACTGTCGAGCAATTGATAGAAAAACGAATAATTATGAGATTATCTAGGCGTGATCATGTATATAGGCATCACGTCCGTGACAAGTAGACCGACTCCTGCCTGCATCTACTACTATTACTCCACACATCGACCGCTATCCAGCATGCATCTAGAGTATTAAGTTCATAAAGAACAGAGTAACGCATTAAGAAAGATGACATGATGTAGAGGGATAAACTCATGCAATATGATATAAACCCCTTCCTTTTATCCTCGATGGCAAAAATACAATACGTGCCTTGCTACCCCTGCTGTCACTGGGAAAGGACATCGCAAGATTGAACCCAAAGCTAAGCACTTCTCCCATTGCAAGAAAGATCAATCTAGTAGGCCAAACCAAACTGATAATTCGAAGAGACTTGCAAAGATAACTTAATCACACATAAAAGAATTCAGAGGAGATTCAAATATTTCTCATAGATAAACTTGATCATAAACCCACAATTCATCGGATCTCGACAAACACACCGCAAAAAGAGTAACATAGAATAGATCTCCAAGAAGATCAAGGAGAACATGGTATTGAGATTCAAAGAGAGAGAAGAAGCCATCTAGCTAATAACTATGGACCCGAAGGTCTGTGGTAAACTACTCACAACTCATCGGAGAGGCTATGGTGTTGATGTAGAAGCCCTCCATGGTTGATTCCCCCTCCGGTGGAGCATCGGCGAAGGCTCCAAGATGGGTATATATATGAGGAAGAAGTAGGTCGGTGGATGCCTGAGGGGCCCACGAGATAGGAGGCACGCCTAGTAGGGGGGCGCGCCCTCCACCCTTGTAGCTTCCTTGATTGCTTCTTGACTTGCACTCCAAGTCCTCTAGATCACGTTTGTTCCAAAAATCACGCTCCGGAAGGTTTCATTCCGTTTGGACTCCATTTGATATTCCTTTTCTTCGAAACACTAAAATAGGCAAAAAAAACAGCAATACAGGCTGGGCCTCCGGTTAGTAGGTTAGTCCCAAAAATGATATAGAAGTGTGAAGTAAAGCCCATAAACATCCAAAACAGGTAATATAATAGCATGGAACAATAAAAAATTATAGATACATTGGAGAAGTATCAATACCCCATATAAAAACCAATGAGGACTAGACAGTCCATAATCAGGGCCGGTTTGTAAAAACCTTATATAACGAAATAAATATCATACATGTGATATTTGTTCATACTGTCGACTTATCATAAGTCATGTGGTAAAGGCAATAGCCCATAGACAGAAGCACAACACCCTGTTCAATATATTCATGCCGTTGGCTCATAACGCCGTAGGCAGCAATGGGTGATATCCCAAAATTTGAGCAGAAAGCTCTAAGCATATAATCATTATACCTTGGCGACTTAAAGTCCAAAGCCAGGCCGGGTTAATAACACTCCTGATAAATATATAAATGAACCATAAGGCAACATGCCCCTAATTGGTTTTTCAACCATGTATTGATATGTAACAAGAGACAAAACTCCAAAAAATGTTCAAATGAAGGACAAATCAGAAAACAAGGCTTTCATAGGCCGCCAAGCCTAAAACTCAAGTGCTTTTATGGGCAGCACAACCGCTGAGTTAAACCTTAATTCAAAACCTTGTAAGCCGGACCTCACATGACCAATCACCGTTTTAACATTGACAAGTTCAGAGTCTTTATAAGATTAACTGTCAAGAGTACATCGAGTCATTCCAGGATTACCTGGGCGGAGTGGCAGACTTAGTCAGGATAACCCGGATTTTTTGGTGAATACACCTAGGCGTCCAAGCCTAAAGGGTCATAGCTATGCTTAATGAGCCCCCAAGTTAAAATTCATTATAGTCTTATAAACAGTAATCAGAGCCATGCTCCATGAGGAAGCCCCCAAGTATGTTTCAATCATGGCGTACAAGCTGGATCAAGAGGGTAGTCATGGCTATGCTCAATGAATAGGAAGCCCCCAAGTGATCGTATGAAATGACAATAAAGACTCATATTCTCAGAAATGAAATGACAGAGGCCCTGAATTATCAGGAATGCCGGCTTTATTATATTCATGATAATATATACATTGATAAAGTATGTACATTACAAGAGCCGGTGGCTCAGGTGCAATAGGGCCGAAGATGAGCAACATTCCATGACCGGCGGGTCTCCTCCTTCGATGTGCGTGAGTCCTTGTGGTCTCGAACATCGATAAGGTAGTATGACTCGTTGTTTAGATTCTTGCTGACCACAAAGGGCCCTTCCCAAGGTGGGGATAGCTTGTGCATGTAAGTTTGATACTGGATAAGCTGGGGCACGAAATCACCTTCTTGAAAGGTCCTGGTTTTTACCCGGTGGCTGTGATAATGACGCAGATCTTGCTGATAAATCGCCGAACAAGCCGCTGCAAGGTCATGCTCCTCATCTAACAGGTCAATAGCATCCTGACGTGCCTTCTCATTGTCAGCTTCAACGTAAGCCACCACACGAAGCGAATCGTGATGTATGTCATTGGGGAGAACCGCCTTTGCTCCGTAAACCATGAAGAAAGGCGTGTAACCCATAGATCTGTTGGGGGTGGTATTGATACTCCAAAGCACTGAGGGCAACTCTTCCACCCAATAACCCGGTGTTCTATGCAAAGGAACCATAAGCTGGGGCTTGATACCTCTCAAGATTTCTTGATTCGCTCATTCAACTTGGCCATTAGACTGGGGGTGAGCCACTAATGATACATCAAGCCAGATATGATCTTCTTGAAAGAATTCTTTCATTTCTCCTTTAGACATATTAGTACCATTATCAGTGATGATACTATGAGGATACCCAAAACAAAAGATCACCTTTTTGATGAATTGAATCTCCGTGGCTGCATCACATTTGCTGACCGGCTCAGCCTCAACCCACTTTGTAAACTTATCAACCGCCACCAAGAGGTGGGTCTTTTTATCCTTGGACCTTTTGAAAGGCCCCACCATATCCGGCCCCCAGACTGCAAACGGCCAAGTAATTGGAATCATCCTCAATTCTTGAGCCGACATATGAGCTCGTCTTGAGAATTTCTAGCAACCATCACATTTACTGACCAGATCTTCTGCATCAGCATGAGCCGTCAGCCAATAAAACCCATGACGAAAAGCTTTAGCAATGAGAGACTTAGAGCCGGCATGATGACCGCAATCTTCTTCATGAATCTCCCTTAAAATTTCACGACCCTCCTCAGGAGAAACGCATCGTTGAAACACCCATGTAACACTGCATCTGTGAAGCTCACCATTGACAATAGTCATTGACTTAGACCTCCAGGTTATCTGCCTGGCCAAAGTTTCATCCTCAGGTAACTCGCCCTGGGTCATGTAAGCCAAATACGGAACAGTCCAATGAGGGATAACATGAAGAGCCGCCACCAATTGTGCCTCCGGGTCAGGAATTGTAAGTCCTCCTCCGTAGGCAATTTCACTGATGGGTTATGCAAAATATCAAGGAAAATATTAGGGGGGACCGGCTTATGCTGAGACCTCAGCCGGCTTAACGCATCAGGTGCTTCATTTTTCCTTTGATCAACATGCTCCCCTTGATATCATTTGAAGTGACCAGCAATAGTATCCACCTCTTGACGATAAGCCGCCATAAGTGGATCCTTTGAATCCCAGGTCCCTGACACTTGCTGAGCCACCAAATCTGAGTCGCCAAAACATCTTACCCAGCTTAGATTCATCGCTTTAGCCATCCGAAGACCATGGAGTAAGGCTTCATATTCAGCTGCATTGTTAGTACAAGGGAACATCAACCTTAAAACATAACAAAATTTATCACCTCGTGGGGAAGTCAATATAACTCCAGCCCCCGAGCCTTCCAACTGTCTGGATCCATCAAAATGAATAGTCCAGTATGTATGATCTGGCTTATCCTCAGGCATCTGCAACTCTGTCCAATCATTGACAAAGTCCACAAGTGCTTGAGATTTGATAGCCGTTTGAGGCATATACTTTAAACCATGGGGTCCAAGCTCAATAGCCCACTTAGCTACCCGACATGTGGCTTTTCTATTTTGAATGATATCCCTCCAAGGAGAAGAGCTAACTACATTGATGGGATGACCAAAGAAATATTGTTTCAATTTGCGACTAGCCATGAACACGCCATAAACCAGCTTCTGCCAATGTGGGTATCTCTTCTTAGACTCAATGAGTACCTCACTGACATAATAAATTGGCCTTTGGACCGGATATTCCTTGCCTGACTCCTTCCTTTCAACCACAACTGCTACACTGACATCCCTGTTGTTTGCAGCCACATATAACAGCAAGGGCTCCTTCTCAATAGGAGCTGCAAGAACCGGCAGCTCAGTCAGTTGCTTCTTAAGTGCCTCAAATTCCTCATTAGCAGCATCGCTCCAGACAAAGATATCTATCTTTTTCATCATCTGATACAAAGGGATAGCCTTCTCTCCCAGGCTACTTATAAACCGGCTCAAAGCCGCGATACGACCCGCCAAACGCTGGACATCATTGACACATGCCGGTTTAGACAAAGAGGTGATAGCCTTGATCTTCTCCAGGTTAGCTTCGATGCCTCTCTTAGACACCAAGAAACCCAATAACTTGCCTGCTGGTACATCAAAAACACACTTGGCCGGGTTAAGCATCATCTTGTAGACCAGGAGATTGTCAAAGGTTTCCTTCAGATCCTCAATCAATGTCTCCTTCTCTCTGGATTTTACAACGATATCATCCACATAAGCATGAACATTGCGCCCAATCTAGCCATGAAGGCAATTCTGAACACATCGTTGGTAAGTCGCATGGGCACTCTTGAGCCCAAAGGGCATAGACACATAGCAGAAGGCTCCAAAGGGAGTGATGAAAGCTGTCTTCTCGTGGTCCTTAACCGCCATTTTGATATGATAATAACTAGAGTAAGCATCCAAAAAGCTGAAGCCCTCACAACCCGCTGTAGCATCAATAATCTGATCAATACGAGGGAGAGTAAAAGGATCAGCTGGATAGGCCTTGTTAAGGTCTGTATAATCCACACACATACGCCAAGTGCCATTTTTCTTAAGCACTAGCACCGGGTTAGCCAACCATTTAGGATGAAAAGCTTCAATGATGAACCCTACCGCCAAGAGCCGGGCCACCTCTTCACCGATTGCCTTGCGCCTTTCCTCATTGAACCGGCGAAGAAACTGTTTGACCGGTTTAAACTTGGGATCCACATTAAGAGTGTGCTCAGCGAGTTCCCTCGGTACACCTGGCATATTAGAAGGCTTCCATGCAAAGATGTCCCGGTTCTTTCGGATGAACTCGATGAGCGCGCTTTCCTATTTTGGATCCATATTAGCACTTATGCTGAACTGCTTTGAAGAATCGTCGGGAACAAAATCAACCATCTTAGTATCATCTGCTGACTTAAACTTCATTAAGGGCTCATTCTTTGTGGTTGGCTTCTTCAAAGGTGTCATATCCGCCGGGTCAACATTGTCTTTATAAAACTTCAATTCTTCAGTGGCGCAAACCGACTCAGCGTAAGCAGCATCACCCTCTTCACGATCGAGAGCGAACTTTCTATTGGCATGCATCGTGATGGTGCCTTTGTGACCCGACATCTTAAGCTGCAAATAAACATAACACGGCCATGCCATAAACTTGGCTTAAGCCAGTCGCCCAAACAAAGCATGGTATATATGGGCACTTAATTTTCACCACCTCAAAGGTTAACTCCTCAGCTCTGGAATCATTGTCATCTCCAAAAGCCTCTTCTAGTGTTATCCTTCCCACAGGGTATGCCGACTTACTAGGAACCACCCCATGAAAGACAGTAGAAGATGGCCTAAGATCCTTGTCAGTCAAATTCATACGACAAAAGGTCTCATAGTAAAGGATATTGATACTGCTGCCTCCATCCATGAGCACCTTTGTGAGTTTATATCCTCCTACCTGTGGAGCAACCACCAATGCCAATTGTCCCAGATTGTCGACCTGGGGCGGGTGATCCTCTCGGCTCCATGTAATAGGCTGCTCAGACCACCTTAAGTATCGGGGCACCACCGGTTCAACGGAGTTCACCACCCTCTTATGGATTTTCTGATCTCGCTTGCACATACTTGTAGTGAACTCATGATACTAACCACCATTCAGCTACTTTGGATTACTCTGATAACCAGACTGCTGCTGCTAGTTTCCTTGGCTAGTCTGTTGATTAAAACCACCTTGATTGCCTTGACCCTGAAAGCCAGAGCTTGAACCGCCACCATCAAAGCCAGTTCCATGAGAGCCGGATCCAGAGCCTCCATTCAGGCCATGATTGAAAAAATTGGAATTCCTAAACTCTTTCATGATGTAACAATCCTTCCATAGATGACCAGATGGCTTATCGCGCGTACCGTGCCTTGGACAAGGCTGATTCAGTACTGCCTCAAGGTTGAGTCTTGACCCTTAGGCCGGCTTTCCCTTGCGATGCTGATTATTGTTCTGCGCATTGGTGTTAGCCACAAAATCGAAATTACCATCAGCCATACGCTTACCATTGCTATCTTGACCTGCCAGGTTATGCTGCTGCCCCTTTACATTGTTGCCCTTCTTTCCCTTACCCGGCTTATCATCATCAAACTCAGGGTCCTTGGTACTGCCAGAGTCGGCATATTTGATGATAGCTGCCATTAGCTTCCCCATGTCGTTGCAATGGCGCTTAAGCCGCCCGAGCTTCTGCTTAAGAGGGAGGAAACGACAATTTTTCTCTAACGTCAGGACTACAGAACCGACATTGATACTATCCGACGAGTGTATAATTGATGATATCCGGCGCACCCAATGGGTTGTTGACTCGCCTTCACCTTGAACACAAGAATCCAAATCCAGAATCGACATAGGCTGCTTGCATGTGTCTTTGAAATTTTGAATAAAACGCCTCTTTAACTCTGCCCATGATCCAATAGAATTAGCATGCAGGGTTTTTAACCAAGTATGAGTCGGCTCATCCAACATCATGGTGAAGTACTTAGCACACGCAGCATCACCGACATCCAGCATCTCCATGGCCATCTCATAACTCTCGATCCAAGCCTCTGTGGGCTGATCCGTCGTGTAATTAGGCACCTTTCGGGGGCCCTTCAAATCTTTGGGCAAGCGCTTGTTGCGTAGAGCCGACACTAAACACGGCACACCCAGGGTTCTAGAGGTTACTCCTACCTCCACGGACGCTGAAGGATAAACCGGAGATTGCTGTTGAGCCGCCAACTGAGCCACTGATACGTCTCCAACGTATCTATAATTTTTGATTGTTCCATGCTATTATATTACCCGTTTTGGATGTTTATGGGCTTTACTTTACACTTTTATATCATTTTTGGGACTAACCTACTAACCGGAGGCCCAACCTGTATTGCTTTTTTGCCTATTTCAGTGTTTCGAATAAAAGGAATATCAAACGGAGTGCAAACGGAATGAAACCTTCGGGAGCGATCTTTTTGGAACAAACGTGATCCAGAGGACTTGGAGTGCAAGTCAAGAAGCAATCGAGGAGGCCACGAGGGTGGAGGGCGTGCCCCCCTATCTCGTGGGCCCCTCGGGAATCCACTGATACGTCTCCGTCGTATCTATAATTTTTGATTGTTCCATGCCAATATTCTTCAACTTTGATATACTTTTGGCAACTTTTTATATTATTTTTGGGACTAACATATTGATCTAGTGCCCAATGCCAGTTCCTGTCTGTTGCATGTTTTTTTTCTGCAGAAACCCAATATCAAACGGAGTCCAAACAGGATAAAAATGAACGGAGAATTATTTTGGAATATTTGTGATTTTTGGGAAGTAAAATCAAGCGAGATGGTGCTGGAGGGGGCCAGGAGATAGGGGGCGCGCCCCAGGGAGGCAGGCGTACCATGGACTCTCCTGGGCCCCCCATAAGGCGGTTGACGCTCTTCTTTTTCTGCAAGATAGCCAATTTTGTGAGAAAGATCTGGGCGAAAGATTCACCCCAATCGGAGTTACGGATCTCCGGATATAAAAGAAACAGTGAAGGGGCAGAATCTGAGAACGCAGAAACAGAGAGATAGATCCAATCTCGGAGGGGCTCTCGCTCCTCCCAAGCCATGGGAGCCAAGGACCAGAGGGGAAACCCTTCTCCCATCTAGGGAGAAGGTCTAGGAATAAGAAGAAGAAGAAGGGGGGCTCTCTCCCCCTTGCTTTCGATGGCGTCGGAGCGCTGCCGGGGGCCATCATCATCACCGCGATCTTCACCAACACCGTCGTCATCTTCACCAACACCTCCATCACCTTCCCCCATCTATATCCAGCATTCCACTCTCCGCAACCCGCTGTACCCTCTACTTGAACATGGTGCTTTATGCTTCATATTATTTCCCAATGATGTGTTGCCATCCAATGATGTCTGAGTAGGTTTTCGTTGTCCTATCGGTGATTGATGAATTGCTATGATTGGTTTGAGTTGCATGTTTTATTATTGGTGATGTCCTATTGTGCCCTCCGTGTCGCGCAAGTGTGAGGGATTCCCACTGTAGGGTTTGCAATATGTTTATGATTTGCTTATGGTGGGTGGCATGAGTGACAGAAGCACAAACCCGAGTAAGTAGGTTGTTTGCGTATGGGATAAAGGGGACTTGATACTTTAATGCTATGGTTGGGTTTTACCTTAATGAATCTTTAGTAGTTGCAAATGCTTTCTAGAGTTCCAATCATAAGTGCATATGATCCAAGTAGAGAAAGTATGTTAGCTTATGTCTCTCCCTCAAATAGAATTGCAATAGTGATTACCGGTCTAGTAACGTAGTCAATTGCTTAGGGACAATTTCACAACTCCTACCACCACTTTTCCACACTCGCTATATTTACTTTATTGCATCTTTATCTAAACAACCCCTGGTTTATATTTACGTGTTCTTTGTTATGTCGCAAACCTATCCTATCATACCTACAAAGTACTTCTAGTTTCATACTTGTTCTAGGTAAAGCGAACGTCAAGCGTACGTAGAGTTGTATCGGTGGTCGATAGAACTTGAGGGAATATTTATTGTACCTTTAGCTCCTCGTTGGGTTCGACACTCTTACTTATCGAAAACTGTTGCGATCCCCTACACTTGTGGGTTATCAAGATCCACCGACCTACTTCTTCCTCCTATATATACCCACGTACCCCGAGAACATCAGAGGCGACCACGAAAAACTAATTCCACCACCGTAACCTTCTGTATCTGCGAGATCCCATCTTGGAGCCTTCGCCGGTGCTCTGCCGGAGGGGGAATCAACCACGGAGGGCTTCTACATCAACACCATAGCCTCTCCGATGAGTTGTGAGTAGTTTACCATAGACCTATGGGTCCATAGTTATTAGCTAGATGGCTTCTTCTCTCTCTTTGGATCTCAATACCATGTTCTCCTTGATCTTCTTGGAGATCTATTCGATGCAACTCTTTTTGCGGTGTGTTTGTCGAGATCCGATGAATTGTGGGTTTATGATCAAGTTTATCTATGAGAAATATTTGAATCTCCTCTGAATTCTTTTATGTGTGATTAAGTTATCTTTGCAAGTCTCTTCGAATTATCAGTTTGGTTTGGCCTACTAGATTAATCTTTCTTGCAATGGGAGAAGTGCTTAGCTTTGGGTTCAATCTTGCAGTGTCCTTTCCCAGTGACAGCAGGGGCAGCAAGGCACGTATTGTATTGTTGCCATCGAGGATAAAAAGATGGGGTTTATATCATATTGCATGAGTTTATCCCTCTACATCATGTCATCTTTCTTAATGCGTTACTCTGTTCTTTATGAACTTAATACTCTAGATGCATGCTGGATAGCGGTTGATGTGTGGAATAATACTAGTAGATGCAGGCAGGAGTCGGTCTAGTTGTCACGAACGTGATGCCTATATACATGATCATGCCTAGATAATCTCATAATTATTCGCTTTTCTATCAATTGCTCGAAGTAATTTGTTCACCCACCGTAATACTTATGCTATCTTGAGAGAAGCCACTAGTGAAACCTATGGCCCCCGGGTCTATCTTTTATCATATAAGCTTTCAATCTACTTTTATTTGCATCTTTACTTTTCCAACCTATATTATAAAATACCAAAAATATATTTATCTTATCATATTATCTCTATCAGATCTCACTTTTGCAAGTGGCCATGAGGATTGACAACCCCTTTATTGCGTTGGTTGCGAGTTCTTGTTTGTTTGTGTAGGTGCGTGGGACTTTTGAGGAGCCTCCTACTGGATTTATACCTTGGTTCTCAAAAAATGAGGGAAATACTTACACTACTATTGCTGCATCACCCTTTCCTCTTCAAGGAAAACCAACGCAAGCTCAAGACGTAGCAAGAAGGATTTCTGGCGCCGTTGCCGGGGAGGTCTTCGGTCAAGTCAAGACATACCAAGTACCCATTTATACGTCCATTTTGCATCATGCTTTTATATCGATATTTATTGCATTTGGGCTGATATTACACGTTATGTCACAATACTTATGACTATTCTCTCTTATTTTACAAGGTTTATCATGAAGAGGGAGAATGCCGGCAGCTAGGATTCTGGCTGGAAAAGGAGCAAATATTGGAAACCTATTCCGCACAGCTCCAAAAATCCTGAAACTCCACGGAAGTCATTTTTCGAATTATTAAGAATTACTCAGCGAAGAAAATACCAGAGGGGGCCCACACCCTGGCCAGGAGGGTGGGGGTGCCCCCCCCTAGTGGGCACGCCCCCTGTCTCCTGGGCCCCCTGTTGGCCCTCCGGTTCCCACCTTCTGCTATGTGAAGGCTCTTACCCTGGAAAAAATCATAAGGAAGCTCACGGGACGAAACTCCGCCGCCACGAGGCGGAACCTTGGCGGAACCAATCTAAGGCTCCGGCAGAGCTGTTCTGCCGGGGAAACTTCCCTCCGAGAGGGGCAAATCATCACCATCATCATCACCAACGATCCTCTCATCGGGAGGGGGTCAATCTCCATCAACATCTTCACCAGCACCATCTCCTCTGAAACCCTAGTTCATCTCTTGTATCCAGTCTTGTATCCAAAACCACAAATTGGTACCTGTGGGTTGCTAGTAGTGTTGATTACTCCTTGTAGTTGATGCTAATTGGTTTACCTGGTGGAAGATCATATGTTCAGATCCTTAATGCATATTAATACTCCTCTGATTATGATAATGAATATGCTTTGTGAGTAGTTACGTTTGTTCCTGAGGACATGGGTGAAGTCTTGCTATTAGTAGTCATGTGAATTTGGTATTCGTTCGATATTTTGATGAGATGTATGTTGTCTCTCCTCTAGTGGTGTTATGTGAACGTCGACTACATGACACTTCACCATTATTTGGGGCCTAGAGGAAGGCATTGGGAAGTAATAAGTAGATGATGGGTTGCTAGAGTGACAGAAGCTTAAACCCTAGTTTATGCGTTGCTTCGTAAGGGGCTGATTTGGATCCACTAGTTTCATGCTATGGTTAGGTTTACCTTAATACTTCTTTTGTAGTGGCGGATGCTTGTAATAGGGTTTAATCATAAGTGGGATGCTTTTCCAATAAAGGGCAGTATCCAAGCACCGGTCCACCCACATATCAAATTATCAAAGTACCGAACGCGAATCATATGAGCGTGATGAAAACTAGCTTGACGATAATTCCCATGTGTCCTCGGGAGCGCTTTTCTCATCATAAGAAATTGTCCAGGCTTGTCCTTTGCTACAAAAAGGATTGGGCCACCTTGCTGCACTTTATTTACTTTCATTTCTTGTTACCCATTACAAATTATCTTATCACAAAACTATCTGTTACCTACAATTTCAGTGCTTGCAGAGAATACCTTACTGAAAACCGCTTGTCATTTCCTTCTGCTCCTCGTTGGGTTCGACACTCTTACTTATCGAAAGGACTATGATATATCCCCTATACTTGTGGGTCATCAAGACTCTTTTGTAGCACCGTTGCCGGGGAGTGAAGCGCCTTTGGTGAGTGGAACTTGGTAAGGAAACATTTATATAGTGTGCTAAAATTTTCTGTCACTTGTTACTATGGAAACTAATGCTTTGAGGGGCTTGTTCGGGGTATCTTCACCCCGACCAGTAGAGCAAAGTGTTGCTCCTCAACCTACTGAACCTACTGAAAATGTTTACTTTGAGATTCCTTCGGGTATGATAGAGAAACTGCTAGCTAATCCCTTTGCAGGAGATGGAACATTGCATCCCGATTTACACCTTATCTTTGTGGATGAAGTATGTGGATTATTTAAGCTTGCATGTATTCCCGATGATGTTGTTAAGAAGAAGGTCTTTCCTTTATCTTTGAAGGGAGACACATTGACATGGTATAGGCTATGTGATGATACGAGATCTTGGAACTATAAATGATTGAAGTTGGAATTTCACCAGAAGTTCTATCCTATGCATATTGTTCATCGTGATCGTAATTACATATATAATTCGCGAAGGAGAATGTATCGCTCAAGCTTGGGGGATGCTTAAGTCAATGTTATATTCATGCCCCACTCATGAGCTCTCAAGAGAAATGATTATTCAAAAATTTTATGCTCGGCTTTCTCTTAAGGATCGCACCATGCTTGATACTTCCTGTGCTGGTTCTTATATGCTGAAGATTACTGAATTCAAGTGGGATTTATTGGAAAGAATTAAACGCAACTCTGAAGATTGGGGTTCCGACGATGGTAAGGAGTTAGGTATGACACCTAGGTTTGATTGTGTTAAATCTTTTATGAATACCGATGCTTTTCGTGGATTTAGCGCTAAATATGGACTTGACTCTGAGATAGTAGCTTCTTTCAGTGAATCTTTTGCTACTCACGTTGATCTCCCTAAGGAAAAGTGGCTTAAATATAATCCTCCCATTGAAGTAAAGGTAGTTGCGCCTATTATAGTTGAAGAAAAGACTATCACTTATAATGATCCTATTGTTCCTACTACTTATGTTGAGAAACCACCTTTTCCTGTTAGGATAAAGGATCATGCTAAAGCTTCAACTGTTGTTTGTAAGAGTAATACTAGAACTTATACACCCCCTGAGCATATCAAAGTTGAACCTAGTATTGCTATGGTAAAGATCTCTTGGATGATAATATAGATGGACATGTTATTTACTTCTGTGGTGAAACTGCTAATATTGCTAGACCCGATGCTAGGATACATAGACCTGTTGTAGGCATGCTTCTTATTTCTGTTAAAATAGGAGATCATTGTTATCATGGCTTATGTGATATGGGTGCTAGTGCTAGTGCAATACCTATTTCCTTATATAAAGAAATTATGCATGATACCGCACCCGCTGAGTTGGAAGGTATTGATGTTACTATTAAGCTTGCCAATAGAGATACTATTTCACCAGTTGGGATAGTTAGAGATGTTGAAGTCTTGGGTGGGAAAGTTAAATATCCTGCTGACTTTCTTGTTCTTGGTTCCCCACAAGATGACTTTTGTCCCATTATATTTGGTAGACCCTTCTTGAATACTGTTAATGCTAAGATTGATTTTGAAATGGATATTGTTACAATTGGCTTAGGGGATATTGTCGGTGTCAAAACTGGCGGATCTCGGGTAGGGGGTCCCGATCTGTGCGTCTAAGGCTAATGGTAACAGGAGGCAAGGGACACGATGTTTTACCCTGGTTCGGGCCCTCTCGATGGTGGTAATACCCTACTTCCTGCTTGATTGATCTTGATGATATGAGTATTACAAGAGTTGATCTACCACGAGATCATAGAGGCTAAACCCTAGAAGCTAGCCTATGATTCTGATTGTTCTCATCCTACGGACTAAACCCTCCGGTTTATATAGACACCGGAGGAGGCTAGGGTTACACAGAGTCAGTTACAAAGAAGGAGATCTAACATCCGAATCGCCAAGCTTGTCTTCCATGCAAATAGGAGCCCCATCCGAACACGGGACGAAGTCTTGAGTCTTGTATCTTCACGGTCCAACAGTCCGGCCAAAGTATATAGTCCAGCTATCCGGATACCCCCTTATCCAGGACTCCCTCAGTAGCCCCTAAACCAGGCTTCAATGACGATGAGTCCGGCGCACATTGTCTTCGTCATTGCAAGGCGGGTTCCATCTCCGAATACTCCAAAGTAGATTAAGGATCGTGTCCGGCTCTGTGAGATAATTTCCGCCATCCATCATAGAGAGAACAATATTCCACAAATATAATCTGCTGACAACTTTAGATAACGTGACATCACACCATGGTCAAGTCATTATTCGAACCGTTCTCCCACAACCAGCCGCCGCACATATTGCGAGGCGGTTTCCTCGGCACATCTTGTCGAAGCAAAGATCATGTCCCCTTATCACGGGATCCTCATCAATACGGGTATGGGTAACCCAACCATGGCGCTTGGAAAATAAGCGATTTCCTCAGGCAAGCGGGGAGGCGCACCGTTTTCGCCACCTCTACAAAAGGATAAGGATCTCCCATTTTTACCCACGCCTTCTTCCTCCTTTCCTCATCCATTCTCGCACCCTTGAGCTCCAGCACCCTACTTCTTGACTTCTCCACACAGCCAAACATGTCCGGAGCGGGAGGCAAGTGGGTAGCCTCCACCGTCAAGGAGGAGCACATCACGAAGCTCTGGGCGGCCGGATACTTGGCCACAGATATCGCGCATCGGCTCCCGGAGGCAGGGCAGATTATTCCGACTCCAGGACCCCACGAGAGGGTCATTGTCGGTGTCAAAACCGGCGGATCTTGGGTAGGGGGTCTCGATCTGTGCGTCTTAGGCTGATGGTAACAGGAAGAAAGGGACATAATGTTTACCCAGGTTCGGGCCCTCTCGATGGAGGTAAAACCCTACTTCCTGCTTGATTAATATTGATGATATGATTAGTACAAGAGTAGATCTACCACGAGATCGTAGAGGCTAAACACTAGGAGCTAGCCTATGATGATTATGACTGTAATTGTGATCGACCTTCTAAGGACCAACCTCTCCGGTTTATATAGACACCGGAGAGGGCTAGGGTTTACGTGGAGTCGGTTACAAGTAAGGAAATATAATATGCGGATCGCCAAGCTTGTCTTCCACGCAAAGGAGAGTCCCATCCGGACATGGGCCGGAGTCTTGAGTCTTGTATCTTCATTCTCCATCAGTCCGGACAAAGTATACAGTCCGGCTATCCAGATACCCCCTAATCCAGGACTCCCTTAGTAGCCCCTGAACCAGGCTTCAATGACGATGAGTCCGGCGCGCAGTCTTGTCTTCGGCATTGCAAGGCGGGTTCCATCTCCGAATACTCCAAAGTACCTGTTACGACGAATAGTGTCCGGCTTCCCATCAATGTTGTATTCCTCGGCTTATGTGCGTCAATAATGACCATCTCCACGTGTCGAGGGAATGCGAGGAGCCGAGGCATTTTTGCATTTGCCACCCGCGATCCTTTGGGCTAACCGTCTATTTGAAGAGACGGGGATTCTCAGATCCAAACCTCACTCTCCCTCCTCGAGCAAGCATCAACAGAGCGCTCTGGAAAAACCATTCCAACATGGCCGGTCATCTCAGCTCTTCTTCTCTCTCTCCTCGCTTTAAGCCAGGGGACTGGGAAGAGTGTTCAGTTCCTCATAGCCGTTTGATAGAGTTACAAACAAGGGTTTCTCCCACTGGCGTTCATGGTCCCCGTCTGAGCCAGAATAGCAACCTATAATGGCGGGGAACAAGCGGAGGGATCTCCCAATCCATCTCCGGTTTATATAGACACCGGAGAGGGCTAGGGTTTACGTGGAGTCGGTTACAAGGAAGGAAATATAATATCCGGATCGCCAAGCTTGTCTTCCACGCAAAGGAGAGTCTCATCCGGACACGGGACGGAGTCTTGAGTCTTGTATCTTCACGCTCCATCAGTCCGGACAAAGTATACAGTCCGGCTATCCGGATACCCCCTAATCCAGGACTCCCTTAGTAGCCCCTGAACCAGGCTTCAATGACGATGAGTCGGTGCGCAGTCTTGTCTTCGGCATTGCAAGGCGGGTTCCATCTCCGAATACTCCAAAGTACCTGTTACGACGAATAGTGTCCGGCTTCCCATCAATGTTGTATTCCTCGGCTTCTGTGCCTCAATAATGACCATCTCCACGTGTCGAGCGAATGCGAGGAGCCGAGGCATTTTTGCATTTTCCACCCCCGATACTTTGGTCTAACCGTCTATTTGAAGAGACGGGGATTCTCAGATCCAAACCTCACTCTCCCCCCTCGAGCAAGCATCAATAGAGCGCTCTGGAAAAACCATTCCAACATGGCCGGTCATCGCAGCTCTTCTTCTCACTCTCCTCGCTCTAAGCCGAGGGACTGGGAAGAGTGTTCAATTCCTCATAGCAGTTTGATAGAGTTACAAACAAGGGTTTCTCCCACCGGCGTTCATGGTCCCCGTCCGAGCCGGAATAGCCACCTATAATGGCGAGGAACAAGCGGAGGGATCTTCCAATCCATCTCCAGAGGAGCGAATATGCCTCATCCCACATCTGCTAAGGGGCGTAGGGTTTCCCATCCACCCATTCCTTCACGGGCTCTTGGAGTTCTACGGCCTCCAGTTGCACAACTTTACCCCTGCCTCCGTGCTACATATAGCCGAATACGTTGCCCTTTGTGAGCTATTTCTAGGCTGCGAGGCTCACTTTGGGTTATGGAAGAAGTTGTTCTACCTTGTCCCTCGCAACCAAGGAGAATCCCTATGTCAAGTGGGCGGGGCCGAAGTATGGCGCATTGCCGAGACCGGATACCTATCCGGCACTCCCAAGAAGGCACCAGAGAACTGGCCTTCGGAGTGGTTTTATGTTGATGACGTTCCCCTTCCGGATCCAGTCTGGACAGGTCTCCTCAAGTTCAGTAATGCCCCGCTGAGGGCACGTCTAAGCTGGCGCCCCCGGGGCCCCCAAGAGGAGGATACCAGGGACATACACTTCCTGATGAGCAGGATAAAGTTACTGGCCAAATCCGGACTGACGATAGTCGAGGTTATGGCAATATGCATAATGCGGGGAGTGCAACCGCTTCAATATCGGGGGAAGCCCATGTGGCACTACAATGGGGAAGATGATGCCACCCGCTGTGGCTGTAAGGGTCCGGACTCCGCCACTGCTCTAGCAAGGATATTGTCCGATTTATACAAAAGATAAGAGGAAGGATTCCTTCACATTAAACCGCGGGATGGATTCTCCATGTACAACCCCCCAAATTGGGTAAGTCATCATTCCTTTCCCCGCTTCACTTATTGTGGCGTTCTTCGCTAAGATTATCTGCCTTGATATTTCCGAGCAGGAACTGAGGAGGGCCGTAGAAGGAATCTCTAGCCCTTCCCCGCAACCTGAGGACCCTAGAAGGGCCCTCGATCCAGGACTCGCAGAAGATCCGGATATTACCATGGAGATTGTCAACGGGATATTTTATCAGGCGAGCTGCAATGGCGCCTCAGTGGCTATTATTGCCGACTATCCCGGACTGCTACCTACGTTGCGTGTAAGCCGAGCCGAAAACTCTATCCTCCGAAGAGGACTCCTTTTCGATGTCATGCCTTACACCTGAAGTGTCGTGTTTTTGCAAAGACGACGGTCGGAGTGCAGGGCCGAGCCCCTAGGGACCCGTCGGCAATGGGCGTCCAGATCGGGTAGGCTCAAGACGAAGGCGGTTAGGGTCGAAACGCCGCTACAGAGGTAAGGCAAAAACCTATTCTGCGATCATCGTATTTGAAGTGTAACAGCGCCCTTCGTGTCCTGGAAGGAAGAGGAGTAGCCAGACTATATCCGGAGATCCTGCCAATCACGCCTCCACCAGCCGGATTCCAGAACCGGTTTCGAGAGAGGAGGCGGACGTGGGGCCGATGCCGCATAGTTTTCCGACAAAGGATGCGGATATGCTGAGCGCCATGAATCACCGGCGCCGACGGGCTGTACTTCGCAACAACATCTTTTCCGAAGAGGCATTTAATGCTTTCAATTCAAGAGACACATACATCTGAGCTGCTCAAGGCAGGCTTGCCCAAGCGACGGACCAGTATACCAAAGATATACGGGTAAGAAAATTTGATAAGCATGTATAGCAGTAGCCCCTGAGACTTGAAACGGTTGGAACAACTGTTTTAAGGATCAATTTACACACATGTCCTTGTAGATAAGAATGATCAATTGTCTCCGGAGTTGGAGGAGTGCAAGGTCCAGCTGAGGGCCACGATTGCCAAGTTAGAGGGATCCCAGAAGGCCTCATCTCGTAACATTAGTCTCAATTGTACAAAGATGCACCAGTTAGTAAGTGGCTGGTATGACGAGTCTAATAGAAAATTCTGCAGACAATCCCGGGGTGAATCCGGAGGGCGTAAGAGATGACGAGTCGCATCTCAAAAGGCAGCTAAAGGCTGGCGAGCGCGTTCTTACGCAAGTTAGGCAGGAGAAGAACAATCTGCAAGATGCCAATGTCCGGCTGGACGTGGAATTAAAAGACGTCCGCGCTCAACTGGCGGACTCCGTGAAGGAGAACAAAAGGCTTCGACGCGGCATTTATGGTAAGTGCCTAGACAAACTGTAGTACAACTCGGCAAGGAAGCATATTGAAAGGATTTTACTTGCAGGAATGTTAACGGGCCGCCCTGAGGAGGAGATGCCCTCGTCTGCAGGCGATTTACCGCAAGACCTCTAACAACTACACGAGCGAGTTCGATAGGTGATGCAGGGCATTGCTCAGGCCTTGTGGCCATCAAGCTTCCTGCTGAATGGCATGGGGGAGCTTGTGGATATGCTTCAAGGAGCACAGTGGCATTCCTGGTTGTGGAAGATGTCAGCATGCCGGCAAGGTGCAAGAGAATCCTGGGCTATGGTGAAGACGCGCTACATCGAGCTGGACCTGAACCATATGGCCGAAGTCGGACCGGCGGGGCCAGATGGGCAGGAAATTCCCGTGAGTCTGGTGTATGACCAGGTAGCGTTAGCCGCAAAGTATTCTCAACAGGATTGTAAGCTAGATAGCTTGTTGGATGGTATAGAGTAGGAATATAGTCAGTCCAAGTGACTGTGTAATTCAATGGACATAAGTAGTCCCTAGCCGGATTAAAATCATTTGTCATGGCGGACCTTTTCGCTTCAGCCCCCGGATCCTACAGTCCGGGGTGTGTCCGAATACCCGCTCAGTTATACAGAACCGGGGTATGCATGGAAACCAGGCGTAGGGGTCATAAGTGCTTGAACAGACAAGTACCCAACTAGTTATGTTATATTACATGGATAGTAAGAAACATCTTCCAGGGAGAATAGTTCCGTCAGGGGTTCCTTTCCCTGGGTAAGCATGCGACGATGCACATGTCCGGACTGCGAACAAGGACGCAGGATACAAAACTTCTCGGGATTTACGTTGTAACAAACGAATACATCTTTTGTTCACCGATCGAATATTCCCTTAAGGATGCTAGCTTTCGGCTTCACCCAGTCTGAGGTACACAACCAGCTGAACCAATAGTAATAATCGCAGAGGTGCTCCCCTTATGCCCTAGCCGAATTAACGGGAACGTAGGGCATAAACACAAGAGCCAGGCAACCCAGCTTGGCCACATCTTAAGTCATATCGATGCATATAATGGTGAAGAAAAGGCACATATGGAAAAAGAATGCATATGTGATGGGCAAAAAGCCATTAAAGTAATTATATTTCGCTTCTGAATGGGAAGCCCCCAGGTATTGCTTACACACATAGTGCGGCCGGAGTGATCCAGGCATCCGTACTATATTAAATACTTTGTGTGAACAGGAAAAAAAGGTCGAGAGAGGAAAAGGGAGGGAGCATAATTAAAAAGGAGGGGGTAAGGAGACGAACACTGAGTTCGGCGCTAGGCATAGAATCTCCGGAGTCTGGCCGCGTTCCATGGGTTCGACTTGAGTCTGTTATCGGATGCATTATGTAAGCGGTACGCTCCTTTGGTGAGAACTTTATCAATGACGAAGGGACCTTCCCCCTTGGGTTTGAGCTTGTCCTTCTTCTTCTCCGGTAGGCGTAGAACGAGCTCACCAATATTATAAGTTTTGGCCCGCACTTCTCTACTTTGGTACCGTCGAGTCTACTGCTGATAGAATGCGGAGCGGGCTTTTGCGACGTCGCACTCCTCCTCCAGGGCATCCATGTTATCCAGCCGATCTAACTCGGCTTCCTTCTATTCGTACATGCGTACGCGAGGCGAATCATGTATTATGTCGCAGGTAATACTGCTTCCGCGTCGTACACCATAAAAAATGGTGTATATCCGGTGGTGCGATTCGGCGTGGTCCGCAGCACCCAGAGTACGGAGTCGAGCTCTTTGACCCAGTGCGTGTCCGACTCTATCAAGGATCACACTAGTCTGGGTTTGATGCCGCTCATGATGAGGCCGTTTGCCCGTTCGACCTGACCGTTTGCTTGGGGATGGTAGACGGAAGCATAGTCAAGCTTAATGCCCATTTTGCCGCACCAAATTTTCACTTCATTGGCTGTGAAATTTGAGCCATTATCAGTGATGATGTTGTGAGGGACGCTGTATCGGTGTACAACCCCAGATATGAAGTCTATCACTGGTCCGGATTCGGCCGTTTTAACTGGTTTAGCTTCTATCCATTGGTGAATTTGTCCACCATGACTAATAAGTATTTTTTACTATGGCTTCCCCCTTTAAGAGGTCTGACCATATCCAGCCCCCAGACCACGAAAGGCCAAGTTATGGGGATTGTTTGGAGAGCGGTAGGGGGCATATGACTCTGATTGGCAAAGAGCTGGCAACCGACGCAGTGTTGGACAAGGTCCTGTGCGTCTGCTCGGGCCGTCGGCCAATAGAAGCCTGTACGGAAGGCCTTGCTGACTAGTGCTCGAGCCGCGGCGTGGTGCCCGCCTAGTCCAACATGGATTTCAGCCAAGAGCTGCCGCCCTTCCTCTTCGGAGATGCACCTTTGGAACACTCCGGTCGCACTTTTCTTATAGAGTTCCCTTCATGGACTTTGTAAGCTTTAGAACGCCGAACAATGCAACGTGCTTCATTTTGGTCTTCGGGGAGCTCCTGCCTATTGAGGTAGGCCAAGAAAGGCTCAGTCCACGGGGCGATTACAACCATGATTTCGTGGGCTGAAGATGTTATTTCGGTGGTGGAGCCTCCGATTATGTCTGATAGTTCAGAATCTGGGGGTGTGTTCGGATCCATGCTAGTATTGCCGGACTCCCCTTCACCTACTACGGATGGCTTGAACAGCCTTTCTAGGAATATGTTAGGTGGGACAGGGTCGCATTTAGCACCGATGCGAGCGAGGACATCCGTCGCTTGATTGTTTTCTCGAGCCACATGGTGGAATTCGAGCCCCTCGAACCGAGCTGACATTTCGAGGACAACATTATGGTAGACCGCCATTTTCGGATCCTTGGCATCAAAGTCTCCGTTTATTTGTGATATTGCGAGGTTTGAATCCCCACGCACTTCTAGGCGTTGAATGCCCATAGAGACTGCCATCCGAAGACCGTTTAACAGAGCCTCATATTCGGCTGCATTGTTGGAGTCTGTGTATAATATTTGGAGGACGTACTGGACCGTGTCTCCAGTGGGAGACGTCAGGACTACACCTGCTCCCAATCCGGCCAGCATTTTAGAGCCGTCGAAGTGCATGATCCAGTTAGAGTACGCGCCGTACTCTTTAGGGAGTTCGGCTTCTGTCCATTCGGCGACAAAGTCAGCCAGTACTTGCGACTTGATGGCCCACCGTGGTTTGTATTTTATGTCGAACGGAAGGAGCTCGATGGCAAATTTAGCAATCCGGCTCGTAGCGTCGCGGTTATTTATTATGTCATTGAGTGATACTTTGGAGGCCACCGTAATCGAACACTCTTGAAAGTAGTGTTGTAGCTTCCGGGATGCCATGAAGACCGCGTATGCTATTTTTTGATAGTGCGGGTATCGGGATTTGCATGGGCTGAGGACCATGGATACGTAATAAACCAGCTTCTGGAGCGGGAATTTGTATCCTTCAACCTCTTGTTCGACGACAAGCACTGCGCTTACAACTTGATGTGTTGCAGCTATGTACAACAGCATAGGTTCGCCAATATTTGGCGCCGTTAGGACTGGATTACTGGCCAATAAGGTATTTATTTTGTCTAGTCCGGCCGATGCTGCATCCGTCCACACGAAGTTTTCGGTGCGCCGAAGAAAGCGGTAAAGAGGTAGTGCCTTTTCTCCTAACCTGGAGATAAAGCGGCTCAAAGCAGCCACGCATCCAGCTAGTTTCTGGATGTGCTTGAGGTCTGTTGGTATAGCCAACTACGACAGAGCTCGGATTTTTGCCGGATTCGCTTAGATTCCTCTATTGGAAAGAATGAAGCCCAGCAGTTTCCCAGAGGGGACGCCGAAAACACATTTTTCCGAGTTCAGCTTGATGTCGTATGTTCGGACGTTATCGAACGTAAGCCTTAAGTCGTCTATTAGGGTTTCGATGTGTCTTGTTTTTATGACCATGTCGTCCACATATGCCTCCACTGTTTTGCCGATTTGCTTTTCCAGGCATGTTTGAATCATGCGTTAATAGGTTGCGCCGGCATTTTTAAGCCCGAAAGGCATAGTGTTGAAGCGGAAAGGACCATATGGCGTTATGAAAGCTGTTGCACCGTTTTTGTCACGATTTATTGAGGTCTTATTGAGGCAGGAAGGGATCCTTGGGGCAGGCCTTATTAAGGTCTTTGAAGTCGACGCATAGGCACCAGGATTTTTCCTTCTTTGGTACCATTACCAGATTTGCCAGCCAATCCGGATGCTTGATATCTCTGATGAATCGGCCTCGAGTAGTTTGGCTAGCTCATCCCCCATGGCTTGTCGTTTGGGCTCTGAAAAGCGCCTTAGAGTCTGCTTGACAGGCTTGTATCCTTTTAGTATATTGAGGCTGTGTTCGGCCAGTCTGCGTGGGATGCCCGGCATATCCGAAGGGTGCCAGGCGAAAATGTCCCAATTCTCGCGCAGGAAGTCTCACAGTGCGGCGTCCATTGTGGGGCTCAACTGTGTCCCAATGGAAGCTGTCTTCATGGGGTCCGTTGGATGGACCTGAAATCTCACTATCTCGTCTGCGGGTTTGAATGAGGTGTACTTGGGTCGCTTGTCGAGTATCACGTTGTCCCTATCCACGGTGGCACGCAATGTTGTTAGTTCTTCGGTTGCTAGGGCTTCAGATAATGCTTCCAGGGCTAGTGCTGCGGTTTTGTTTTCGGCGCGAAGTGCAATGTCCGGATCACTTGCTAGAGTGATGATACCATTGGGTCCGGGCATTTTAAGCTTCATGTACCCGTAATGGGGTATAGCTTGAAAGCTTGTAAATGCGTCCCGCCCTAGAAGGGCGTGGTATCCGCTGCTGAAAGGAGCCACTTGGAATGTAATTTCTTTGGACCTGTAATTCTCCGGGGTGCCAAATACCACATTGAGTGTGATTTTTCCCGCACACCGCGCTTCCCGACTAGGGATAATTCCCCTGAAGGTTGTGCCGCTTTGTTCAATGCGGCTTTTATCAATTTCCATCTTGTTGAGTGTTTCTTCGTAGATCAAGTTTAATCCGCTTCCACCGTCCATGAGTACTTTAGTGAGCCGAAAGCCGTCCATGACTGGGCTAAGGACCAGAGCGGCTGGGGCCCGGACAATCTGGAATCGAGGTTCATCACTGGCATTGAAAGTTATAGCAGTGTCATTCCACGGGTTTATTTTTGCCACATGGCAGATTTCAGCGGAGCTTCGATGAGCTCGCTTGTGCCTATTGTTTGAGGCGAAAGTCTCGAAGACCGTTAGTACCGTATTGTGTTTGTTGGCGGGATGTTGTTCTGCTTTATGGCTTACAAGAAGATCCTCGCCACTTTTTGCAACCTGCCGGAGTATCCAACATGACCTAAGGCTATAAGCTGGTGTTGTGTCCGGCGTACTGTGGAGTTTACATGGCCCATTGAGCCATTCTTCCAATACGGTTCCACGCCCTGGGGTGAGCTTTGGTTTCTTGGGGATTGAATCGGCCGACTTACGAGAGTTCGCCCGTTTAGCTCGGACAAAGGTTTTGGTGAGAGCTGGACTATCTCAAAATTCTGTTTGGGTTTTCCAGGCGCTTTCCATCGCACAGTACTTTTGTACTATGGTTGCCAAGTCAGCAAAGTGTACTATGTCACGGCGACTTATAGCATTAAGGATTCCTTTATTCGTGCAGTTTTTGCAGAAAAGTGAGACTACGTCCTCCTCGCCATAGTCATTGACCTTATTTAGCACAAGGAGGAATCTGGCCCAGTAGCGATGTACTGTCTCCTGGGGCTCTTGTCTGATATGGGAGAGAAGGTTTAAGTCCAGGCGGGTGGGCGTAGCTGAATCCGGATTCTAATCCGATCTAGCGCCCAGGGGCATGGGAGCTTTCGAGTTTGACAGCTCAGGATCCGGGGTGCTGCCCAATTTTTCTGGCCCAATACCCGATTCTAAGTCCGGGACCTGGGTCATGTCTTCCCTTGAGCGGGTGTCCGGCTCAGGGAGCTCGGTGATCCGGACAAAATTCATCCTCAAAATAGAGGGGTAATCCGTGTGTGGTTCCTCCACTACTGCTATCTCATGGGTGGCCAGAGGGGATTTAATGTCCCTTTGGTCGGGTTTAAGCCCGATCCGGTCATAGTCCGTAGCGACTCCCAAAGCGGCGATGCGATCCAAGAGCTCATTAAGGGAGGAGAGCTCTATCGGATCCATCTGTTCGCCAAGTTCTGAATTGACACGAAGGTTATGCGTGATGACCTGAGAGGCCATTGTCGGCGTGACCGCCGATGGGGCAGCCATGATGAAGCCGCCAAGTCAGAGAGTTTGGCCTACAGCCAGCGCTCCCCCAGAGGTAATGTTGTCCTTGACAATGAGACGAGCCATCGAGCCTTGCAGCGACGACACAGAGGAACTCTCAATGAAAGCACCAATGTCGGTGTCAAAATCGGCGGATCTCGGGTAGGGGGTCCCGATCTGTGCGTCTTAGGCTGATGGTAACAGGAAGCAAGGGACACAATGTTTACCCAGGTTCGGGCCCTCTCGATGGAGGTAAAACCCTACTTCCTGCTTGATTAATATTGATGATATGAGTAGTACAAGAGTAGATCTACCACGAGATCGTAGAGGCTAAACCCTAGGAGCTAGCCTATGATGATTATGACTGTAATTGTGATCGGCCTTCTAAGGACCAACCTCTCCGGTTTATATAGACACCGGAGAGGGCTAGGGTTTATGTGGAGTCAGTTACAAGGAAGGAAATATAATATCCGGATCACCAAGCTTGTCTTCCACGCAAAGGAGAGTCCCATCCGGACACGGGACAGAGTCTTGAGTCTTGTATCTTCACGCTCCATCAGTCCGGACAAAGTATACAGTCCGGCTATTCGGATACCCCCTAATCCAGGACTCCCTCAGTCGTGTTCCTCGCCCACTTCGTCCGCGGACTAGGATTCCCCCTCCACCCATTTGTCCGCGAGCTCATGTTCTATTACGGGCTGGATTTTCATGATCTGGCCCCGAACTTCATCCTCAACATCTCGGCGTTTATCGTCACGTGCGAGGCCTTTCTCCGCATCAGGCCCCACTTTGGCCTGTGGCTAAAGATCTTCAATGTAAAGACAAAGATAGTGGTCGGCCAGCAGGCAGAGTGTGGTGGCTCCATGGTGGGCAAGATGCCCAACGTCACCTGGCTCGAAGGCTCCTTCGCGGAGACCGTGAAGGGGTGGCAATCGGGGTGGTTCTACATCACCGAGCCGCGCGGCGCCAACTGGGTGGCGGCCCCCGAATTCTGATCCGGAATCCCTGTGCGGCTCACTTCCTGGAAGAGGAAGGGCCTGGCCTGGGGCGCATCCGCGGAGCTGACACAAACTCCAGAACTGCGTCAAAAACATGATAACCAAGAATATCAAGCTGGTCAATGTGATCGAGGTCATGTTATTTTGCCAGATTCTCCCATGCCAGAGACCGGCATTCAACCTGTGGGAGTTTGACGCGGCCCAACACCAGACACTGCAAGAACTCTTTGACATGATGCACAAAGACGACTGGAAGGTGTTGTTCAAGGCCAGCGAAGTTCCTCCCCCCACCTCCGAGGATCGCGGACTCAGCGCTAGGCGCTAGGCCAATGAAGTAAGCATTCTACATTTTGCAAGATGTGCCTTTCCTCAGTATATTCGTGGGAGAAACTTAGGCCACGGTGCTGATTTTGACAGGAGTATGTGGCGATGACGGAGCGGATCGACTGTCCGGCTCCGTTGCCTAAGGACCTAGCAGACGAACTCCTGATGGAGATGCTGGCTCCGGCACCCTACGAGGTGCCGGAGAAGAAGGCCAAGAAAAAGGCCCCGGGGACCAGAAGAAGTTCCCGGCGCCACCTGGTGCCGGACTCATCGTCCAAAGACACCGAGGCGCACTCCTCCAACAGCAACGAGGAGGAGGAGGAAAACCCTCTCCCCGAAAACGAGGAGGGGAAGAAGAGGAAGGCCACCCTTTTCGGGGGCCGAAGGGTCCAAGAAGGGACGGACCCTTCCTCTGGACCACTCCACAACTGCCGCCTATAGCGAGGAGGAGTGGTTACCCAGGGGCAAGCCCCTGGCGAGATCGTAAGTATCCGCACTCTGTAATACTTTTAGTGCGACTTGGCTTCATAGTTTGTTATAACGCCGAACATGCATATGCAGTCCGGCCAGGTCCCATCCCGAGGTATCCTCTTTGGATGGGTCTCTGAGCAATTCAGCAATGAATTCGCTCCCGACGGCCACCTCCCCTCGGCCTGCGGATGACACGGAGGTGTGGTCCCAAAGGGTACCAGAGCAGGGGGAGGCGACTCTGGAGATGCCCCAAGGCGAAATTCCAGATGCCGGGCACATGGGGAGTAAGATCCCCATGGATTATGCTGACGAGAGCCGCAGCAAGTTGGGCTCCCAGCCGGACACTGCACCGGAACCTCCAAAGGTTCCGGATTCGGGTGCACAGCCCCTCGCTAGGGAGGGCGAGCCGGCCGTGCCGATGACCTACGTTACACCAGAGGCGTTGGATAGTTTGCTGGAAGTGCTTCGCGGCGCTTCCATGGGTGAAGAGCACCGTACTCTTATGAGTGCAGTGATTCAGAAGGTTCGGTCCGCCAAAAGCGGATTAATCGAAGGCTGCACCAGCCTCCTGACAGGCTTTGAGGTAAGTAATCAAAAATGTGAGAAATTATCACCCAATAGACAGTAGCCCCTGATACTCTGTTTGGTGTTCGGAAAGAAAAGCCAAACGGAGGGTCAACTTTTAAACCGCAGGAATCTAATAGTATGTGTCTATGTGAATAAGCATGCGGTGCTGCTTGCCGCTGCTGCCCGTACAATAGAGGTCGCCGGACTCGAACGGGACCTGAAGCAGGCCGAAGAGGAGCTCGGCCTCACGAAGAGGCAGCTCGAAGAGAACAAGGGTAAGTGATACCCCGTTCATGCGTCATATAGAGGGGAAAAAATTGGTGATGCTAACAAAAAGCGTCATGATATTTAATAGGGGCCACGACCAAAGTGGCGACTCTGAAGAAAGCGCTATCCAAGGCCGAAGACAAGGCGGCCACGGAGCGTATTGAGCGTGAAAAGCAAGATGCTAGGGTGGGCGAAGTACAGCAAGAGCTCTAGGAGTTCGGCAAGAAGTTCGAGTCCTTGGAGCATGACTTCAGGACGAAAGAGTCTGAGCTTGCGAACGCCCTTCAGAGCGCGAAAGCCGCCAGGGCCGAAGCCCAAAAGGCCTAGCAGGAAATCCAGGCGGCCAAGAAGAAGTGGCGGGTAAGGCATTCATTATGCAAAGCAAGCATGTGGAGGAGACATTTCTTTTACTTACCCGAATTCGGAGCTCTCCAGGGGCATTCGCAGATCTGCCACGCAGCATATCGGATGCCACGGAGTTCTACCGTGCTGAAGAGGGGAGCTCGACGGAGAAGCTGTTCTGGTCCCAGTATGCTGGAGCCGAACACCCAATGCCTCTGAGTGACCAACTGAAGCAGTTGGTTGAGCTCCACAGGGCGGCCGAAGTGGCCATGAAGGACTTCATAGTCCGGATGTGGCCTGGTGAGCCCCTGCCCGACAGCTACTTCGGCCTTATAAAGTGGATGGTAAATGCCTGTCCACGGCTCGAAGTTATCAAGCAACCCGTATGTATTGAGGGTGCCTGCCGGGCCTTTGCCCATGCGAAGATGCATTGGGCCAAGCTGAATGCAGAGAAGCTGGTGAAGGATGGATCACCAGAGGGCAAGGCGCATCGCTACCCCGAGAAATATTATGATGGCGTTATGAAAGGTGATCGCCTCGTGGCTGATGAATGTACCAAGGACGTGATCTTTGAGTGAATGTACTCATGTTGTCTTTGTAATATGGAAACTAGTTCGTTTGTGCTATATGGCGCTTTGTTGATTTAACATATTACCTTCTGTGCGACTATTTATAAGTTTCTGAAAGTAGGCCAGTCGTCGGCTTCTGCCCCCACGTAACTAGTACTGGGGTGTTCGTGGAAAACCCAAACGCTCTTTTTCCAAATTTTTGGTCCTTGTAGGAGGTGTTCGGCACAGCGAATAAGGCAATCGGACTATGCGGTTTTATAACTCTCACTTAGCCATAGAAGTCTACAATTTTAAATTTCGGCGAAGCCCCTAGAATTCGGAAAACTGGATTGGGGTGCTATACACGCCTAAATCGTACAAGGCCGATTCCTCGCCTGAAGCGGAGAAAATCTTTAGGGATTTAAGACCTCTCGGACAGTGACCAGCTCTCGCCGCATCATGACAGTCAGTTTTCGGCTTTCTCTACTGAGGTGCTCGTCCGGAAGAACCGGGACACAATCGCATTAGTTCTCCCTGCGCTACCTTAGCCGATATAACAGAACGTAAGGTACCAAAACAAGGGAGTCGGGCAAACCCAACTATTGACCCAAGACATGATTCGGAGCTAATGCATATAATGCTATAAGTTCGGGATGCCGCACTGTCGAAAGTGTTCGGACTTATCTTGCCGTATTATGGGGCACCATAAGAAGCCCCTGGCAAACCGAACGTACCAAAGTGTATGGGTGCAATATTAAGTAAACATTTATAGGAAAAATGTGAAGATAGGAATAATAAGCTGACGCTATATATTGTTTCCCATTGTTAAATAATACGTCCGAGCGTATGTGTACAATTAATGCGTTAAGAAGAAGCAAATAGGACTATTTGACATGTCCTATCCAAGGGTGGGCCACATGCGGGTATGCAAAACAGGTATAACAATCATTGACAGATACCACCTGGGTATTCCCTTTGTGCGCAAAGCCTTTTGCCTCCTTGGTTTTCCCTCCTGTGATAAGTCCGATGGTCCGGCTCTCTAAAGAGGCTGCCCGAAAGTAGGGTCCTAAAAGAGAAAGAAGGTTATTAAAGTATGTTGAGGTTGAACCGCACTGTTGACCGCATCACTGTTGCGCCTCCGCCTACGCCCATGGTATTTTGAGTGCGTAATTGTGTACGCGTGGCACAAATGCTGCCTGAATGGGGCTAGGGCGGAGGCCGGACTTGCTAGTCACGCTCTTGGCATGCCTGGCGATCCTGTTGTAGGGTACTCCGGACTCGCTTGACAGTGTTCGGGGTTGTTGTCGCCGGATTGGTGGCTTGCCGGAGAAGGCTGCGTTGTACTTCTGCCGCGAGGGCCGCAGTTTGCTCTTCTGTATGGAGAGAGCGGTCTGTGTTTCCATTGACTGTTATAACCCCGCGAGGTCCTGGAATCTTGAGCTTGAGGTATGCATAGTGTGGTACCGCATTGAATCGAGCGAATGCGGTTCATCCAAGCAGTGCATTATAGCCACTACGGAAAGGGACGATATCAAAGATTAACTCCTCGCTTCGGAATTTATCCGGGGATCCGAAGACCACTTCCAGTGTTATGGAGCCCGTACAACGGGCCTCTACTCCTGGAATTACACCTTTGAAGGTGGTTTTGGTGGGCTTGATCCTTGAGGGATCGATGCCCATTTTGCGCACTGTGTCCTGACAAAGCAGGTTCAGGCTACTGCCACCGTCCATAAGGACTTGCGTGAGGTGGAATCCGTCGATGATTGGGTCAAGGACGAATGCGGCTAAACCGCCGTGACGGATGCTGGTAGGGTGATCCCTACAATCAAAAGTGATCGGACAGGCTGACCATGGGTTGAACTTTGGGGCGACTGGCTCCATCACATAGACGTCCCTTAGTGCTCACTTTCATTCCCGTTTGGGAATGTGGGTGGCATAGATCATATTTAACGTTTTCACCTAGGGAGGAAATTTCTTCTGTCCCCTCGTGTTCGGACGCCGGGGCTCATCGTCATCGTTGCTGTGCAGCCCCTTGTCCTTGTTTTCGGCATTTATTTCGCCGGCCTGTTTGAACACCCAGCAATCTCTGTTAGTGTGGTTGGCTGGCTTATCAGGGGTGCCGTGAATTTGGCACGAGCAATCAAGTATGCGGTTCAGACTGGACGATCCCTGATTGTTTCTTTTGAACGGCTTTTTCCGCTAACCGGATTTTGAGCCACTGAATCCAGCGTTGACTGCCGTGTCTTCGGTTTTGTCGCCATTGTTCCGACGCTTGTGTCTATTGCGCCGTGGCTTGCCGTTACTATCACGGACATCTGAAGTGCCAGAGGTTCTAGGCGTGGTGCTACTACGAGCCAACCAGCTGTCCTCACCCACACAGAAGCGGGTCATGAGTGTCGTGAGGGCCGCCATGGACTTCGGTTTTTCTTGGCCGAGGTGGCGTGCGAGCCACTAGTCGCGGATATTATGTTTAAAGGCCGCCAAGGCTTCGACATCCGGACAGTCGACAATTTGGTTCTTTTTAGTTAACCGAGTCCAGAATTTCCTGGCTGACTCTCCGGGCTGTTGGGTAATGTGACTCAAGTCGTCAGCATCCAGTGGTCGCACGTAGGTGCCTTGGAAGTTGTCGAGGAACGCGTCCTCCAGGTTTTCCCAACTGCCGATGGAATTTGCCGGCAGGATATTCAGCCATTGTCGGGCCGGTCCTTTGAGTTTAAGGGGAAGATACTTGATGGCATGTAGATTGCCACCACGGGCCATGTGAATGTGGAGAAGGAAATCTTCGATCCATACCGCGGGGTCTGTTGTGCCGTCGTATGATTCGATATTTACGGGTTTAAACCCTTCTGGGAATTCGTGATCCATCACTTTGTCAGTGAAGCAGAGGGGGTGTGCGATAACCCACAAGTGTAGGGGATTGCAACAGCTTTCGAGGGTAAAGTATTCAACCCAAATTTATTGATTCGACACAAGGGTAGCCAAAGAATATTCTTGAGTATTAGCAGTTGAGTTGTCAATTCAACCACACCTGGATAACTTAGTATCATTAAGTAGCAAAGTAGTATGATAATAAGGGTAACGGTAGAAAAAGTAATGTTTTTGGGTTTTGTAATGATTGTAACGGTAACAACAGAAAAGTAAATAAGCGAAACACAAGATGTGAAAAGCTCGTAGGCAATGGATCAGTGATGGATAATTATGTCGGATGCGATTCCTCATGTAATAGCAATAACATAGGGTGACACAAAACTAGCTCCAGTTCATCAATGAAATGTAGGCATATATTCCATAAATAGTCATACATGCTTAGGGAAAAGAACTGGCATGACATCTTTTGTCCTACCCTCCCGTGGCAGCTGGGTCCTAGCAGAAACTAAGGGATATTAAGGCCTCCTTTTAATAGAGAGCCGGAACAAAGCATTAGGACATAGTGAATACATGAACTCCTCAAACTACGGTCATCACCGAGAAGTATCCCGATTATTGTCACTTCGGGGTTGTCGGATCATAACACCGAATCGGTGACTATAGACTTGCAAGATAGGATCAAGAACACACATATATTCATGAAAACATAATAGGTTCAGATCTGAAATCATGGCACTCGGGCCCTAGTGACAAGCATTAAGCATAGCAAAGTCATAGCAACATCAATCTCAGAACATAGTGGATACTAGGGATCAAACCCTAACAAAACTAACTTGATTACATGGTAAACCTCATCCAACCCATCACCGTCCAGCAAGCCTACGATGGAATTACTCACGCACGGCGGTGAGCATCATGAAATTGGTGATGGAGGATGGTTGATGATGACGATGATGAATCCCCCTCTCCGGAGCCCCAAACGGACTCCAGATCAGCCCTCCCGAGAGAGATTAGGGCTTGGCGGTGGCTCCGTATTGTAAAACGCGATGAAACTTTCTCTCTGATTTTTTTTCTCCGTGAGACGGAATATATGGAGTTAGAGTTGAGGTCGGCGGAGCCTCAGGGGCCCACGAGACAGGGGGCGCGCCCAGGGGGAGGGCGCACCCCCCACCCTTGTGGACAGGGTGTGGGCCCCCTGGTCTTGATTCTTTCGCCAGTATTTTTTATATTTTCCAAAAAGTGCCTCCGTGGATTTTCAGGACATTCCGAGAACATTTCTTTTCTATACATAAAACAACATCATGGCAGTTCCGCTGAAAACAGCGTCAGTCTGGGTTAGTTTCATTCAAATCATGCAAGTTAGAGTCCAAAACAAGGGCAAAAGTGTTTGGAAAAGTAGATACATTGGATACGTATCAACTCCCCCAAGCTTAAACCTTTGCTTGTCCTCAAACAATTCAGTTGATAAACTGAAAGTGATAAAGAAAAACTTTTACAAACTTTGTTTGCTCTTGTTGTGTAAACATGCAAAGCCATCATTTAGGTTTCAACAAATATTATTAACTAACCATACTCACAATAACACTTAGGTCTCACAATTACTCATATCAATAGCATAATCAGCTAGCGAGCCATAATAATAAAACTCGGATGACAACACTTTCTCAAAATAATCATAACATGATATAACAAAATGGTATCTCGCTAGCCCTTTCTCAGACCGCAAAACATAAATGCAGAGCACTTTTAAAGATTAAGGACTGACTAAACATTGTAATTCATGGTAAAAGAGATCCAGTCAAGTCATACCCAATATAAACCAACAATAACGGATGCAAATGACAGTGTGCTCTCCAGCGGATGCTTTTTAATAAGAAGGTGATGACTCAACATAAAAGTAAATAGATAGGCCCTTCGCAGCGGGAAGCAGGGATTTGTAGAGGTGCCAGAGCTCGATTTTAAAATAGAGATTGAACAACATTTTGAGCGGCATACTTTCGCTGTCAACGCAACAACTATGAGATGGCTGTATCTTCCATACTACATGCATTATAGGCAGTTCCCAAACAGAATGGTAAAGGTTTATACTCTCCCAACCACCAACAAGCATCAATCCATGGCTTGCTCGAAACAACGAGTGCCTCCAACTAACAATAGCCCTGGGGGAGTTTTGTTTAATTATTTTGATTTTCTTTGATCTTTTTGCATCATGGGACTGGGCATCCCGGTTACCGGCTGTCGGTGTCAAAACCGGTGGATCTCGGGTAGGGGATCCCGAACTGTGCGTCTAGGCGGATGGTAACAAGAGACGAGGGACACGATGTTTTTACCCAGGTTCGGGCCCTCTTGATGGAGGTAAAACCCTACGTCCTGCTTGATTAATATTGATGATATGGGTAGTACAAGAGTGGATCTACCACGAGATCAAGGAGGCTAAACCCTAGAAGCTAGCCTATGGTATGATTGTTGTAATGTATGTTGTCCTGCGGACTAAAGTCCTCCGGTTTATATAGACACCGGAGGAGGCTAGGGTTACACAGAGTCAGTTACAATGGTAGGAGATCTACATATCCGTATTGCCAAGCTTGCCTTCCACGCCAAGGAAAGTCCCATCCGGACACGGGACGGAGTCTTCAATCTTGTGTCTTCGTAGTCTTGGAGTCCGGCGGATAATTATAGTCCGGCTGTCCGGACACCCCCTAGTCCAGGACTCCCTCAGTAGCCCCTGAACCAGGCTTCAATGACGATAAGTCCGGCGCGCATAATGTTCGGCATTGCAAGGCGGGTTTCTCCCTTGAATAGTCCAGAGAAGATCATAAAGACCAGGATAGTGTCCGGCTCTGCAAAATAAATTCCACATTCCACCGTAGAGAGAATAAAACGTACACTTAATTCAATCTGCTGACGTATTACGCGGCGTGACATCACACCGCTACGAAGCTTTTGTTTGAATCATTTTTTTACTATACCACTTCAGCATGTTTAGCGAAGCGGTTTCCTTGGCACGTCTTGTCGAAGCAGAGATCATGTTCCCCTTAGTCCGGGATTCTCGTCAATACGTGCGTAGGTAACCCAACCGTTCCCGTCTCCACGCCTCCTCTATCGAAGGTGAATCCCAAATGGTCACGGAGACGGCTCTTGGTATTTTTTCCCCGTTATAAGAGGACCAAGGCTTGTCCTTGTTCTTCAATGTTGCATCGAATCTCCTCCTTGCTCCGAGTTCCAACACTCAGAGCCTCAGATTCGAGCGCTTCGGATCCTTAACCATGTCCGGCTCCGACCTCCAGGGCCGGTAGATGCCCTCCTCCGTTACAGAGGAGGACATATCGAAGTTACGTGAGGCCAAGTACCTGGCTTACGAGGTTTCGCACAGGTTGCCCGCTCAATGGCAGGCCGTGCCCGCCCCCGAGCCTGGTGAGTTCATTGTCTTCGTATCCCACCTCCGTCGGGGTTTAGGCTTCCCGACGGACCCCTTCATGAGAGGACTCATGTTCTATTATGGGCTGGACTTTCATGACTTGGCTCCGGAGTCCATCCTCCACATCTTCGCATTCATTATCGTCTGCGAAGCCTTCCTCCGCGTCACTCCCCACTTCGGCCTGTGGCTGAAGACCTTCAAGGTGGAGCCAAAGATGATCGGGGGGCGTCAAGCGGAGTGCGGCGGGGCGGCCATAAGCAAAAAGGCCGATGCCCCGTGGCCCGAAGGTTCCTTCCAAGAGGAACTCGGAATGTGGCAGCAGGAGTGGTTCTATATCACCGCTCCGAAGGGCAGCAGGCAAAAGCCGCCGCCTTTATTCCGCCCGGGACCTCCATGCCAGCTGGTGTCGTGGGTCAACCAAGGGCTCAATTGGGGGCCATCCGAAGACGAGCCCTCACTGCAGGGCCGGATTCGAGACCTCCAAGCGAGGGAGATCGACCTGATCGTGGTGATGCAGGTTATGCTGATCAGGCATCTTCTGCCCTGCAAACGCCGTCCTCTCCGTCTATGGGAGTTCAACCCGGAGGGACCTCGGATTCTCCAACACTTTATGGGTGAGACACCCGTGGAGATGTACAAGTTGTTCTTCGGACCGCAGGTGGCGTGTCCGGAATTAGCCGAGGACGCGGGCCTAAGCCGCAATCGCCCGGATACTCAGGTAAATAGCTCAGGGTCCGGACTTTCTGTTTATACGCCTTTCTAGAGTTCGCCTCCTGACTCATCACCTTTCACAAGAATGGGTGGCGCGATCAAGGCTGATAAGGTGTCCGGCCCCCCTCCTAGAGACCGCACTGGAGCCCGTGCTGGTCAGAATGTTGGAGGTCGCACCCACAAAAGGGGGCGAAGGGGAAAACAGAGGAGCTAATATTTCGCCCAAAGGGGCGCCTGAAGAGGGGGGAATCAAGAACCCCTCCCTCCAGGGGGAGAAGAGGACCGCCTCCGAAGATCCGGAGGCCAAAGCCCCTAAGCGTGGGAAGAGATCTTCACCGGGGGGTCCGGCGTCCGGAGAGAATCCGGACGCACAATCATCACCAAAGGATCAGCCCTCCAGCGAGCTGTGAGTATGAAAAAGGGAATTAATTAGTAAGGAAATGCCTTCATTTGTGCCTCTGTGGGTGACCGAAATATTTATATTGCAGTTCGGATCTGCAGCCTTCTCAGATGAGTTCGACTTCGAGAGACCTTCTTCCGGAGATGATGGAGAGTGATACGCCTCCGTCTGCAGCACCGTCAGATAAGGCGGGCAAGCCTGAAGTATCGTCACGGAGGGTATCCCCGAGTCCGGAGGGGCCAGAGAGTTCGGCACCCACTAGTATCCGGCCGGGAGAACTAAAGAATCTGCTTGAGAGGGCGTCCATTTCAGAAGATCACCGTGCGTTGATGCGTATGGTGATTGGAAGGATTTCGTCCGCCGAGAGCGGATTGCGCAATGCCGCCATGAGTTTGCTGGCGGGATTTGAGGTATGCGAGAATGACGCACCCATTTGTCTTTTAACAGTTTTGCATATAAAAATGCGCCCTATATAGATAGTAGCCCCTGGGACTCGGTAGGTTGTCGGGAATGACAGCATGCCGAGGATCGAAATCGCAAGTAATGAATGCCGCCGTTCCTATGCAGGTGGCGGATAGTCGGAGGGCTAGCCGGACTAGTGAGTTTGCCGAGTTGAGTCGGCAACTTGACATGGCGGATGCGGACATCGCACTTGTCAACCGGCGACTTGACGAGTCGCAAGGTAAATGAGTTCTCCGCAGTCGCTTTATTTAAGGGTCGAAGCCCTCCTCTGATAAATTACATGCTGTTGTACAGACGGTGCTGCTGCTGTGGAGAGCCTTCGGGCTGAACTTGCTCGAGCTAAGGAGCAAGTCCGAAGGAGTGACATGGCTGCCTCGAGGGCGGCCGAGGAGTTGAAAGCCGAAAGGGCTGTGCATTGCCTAAGCAGGGCGGAGGTGGCCGAATTGGCCATGAAAGTAAAGGATGCTGCCGACCGCAATGAGGCTCTTGAAAAGGAGCGCTTATCAGAGCGGGAAGACCTGAAGAAGGTCACCGCCGAAGCCAAGGATGCCCGCTCTGCAATGCGGGCTATGAGGGAGGAACTGCGCCAAGCCGGAGATATCGTGGCTGGCAAGCCTTTTCTGCTGCGTCGCCGGTTTATGGATGGAAAGTATGCTCAATTTGAGCGGCTGTGGAGTCCGGAGGATCCGTATATGGACTTAGCTGCAAGTGCGGCTGATGCCGTTGAGCACTTCCGGAGCCAGGAGGATCACAAGATGGAAGAGCTATACTGGTCTCAATTCCATAGTCCAGGCCGCTCTCTTTCTTTGACAGACCGGTTGGCCGAATGGGCCGAACTAAATAGATTGTCCGGACTTGCCATGACTGACATCGTGGCTCATGTCTGGCCAGAGAGGCCTAAGGCGACGAGCTACTTCGGCTTACTACAGCAATTCCTTGGAGCGGTGCCGCATATAAAGGAGATGAAGCGGTCGGCCTGCATCGAGGGCGCGCGGATGGCTCTTGCCCGTATGAAGGCGCACTGTCCAGAGATGGATGCCACCGCTGTTGCCGCCCAGGATTCGGATGAAAACCGGCTCCCCGCCGAGCACTATTTCGGGGAAGTTATGCGTGGCGCTCATGTAATAGAGTCGCAGTGCTCGAAAAATGTCACGTTCAAATGAACGTATTAGCTTGTAAAACGATGATTATGTTATAACTGCTTTTTATACTTGTGCGTCCCAAGTAGTAAAACTTCTCCTGTGCGGCCGTTTACGTATACATTTGTATAACTTGAAAGATTGCAGTCTTCGGCTTCAGCCCCCATGCACAGGGTGCGGGGGTGTTCGCAAAAATAGCGCGTTTCCACACTTAATCCGACGTCTCGGTCCTGTTTAAGGAGGTGGTAGCGTAGCGAACGAGGCAATCCGGACTATAATGCTTTATCACTTTCACTTAGCCAGTGGAGCTCGAGGGTGGGGCTACGATATAGCCCCTGGTGGCACCGCACATCTCCGAATTCGGGGTGCGTATGTGCCTGACCGGGAAACGGTCCTTCGTCAAAGCGGGGAATTCTAAACATTCTGGTAGTCGATCGAGTGGTTGACCAGTCTCTTGCTGTATCATGATAGTCAGTTTTGGGCTTTCTCTACTGAGGTGCTCGCCTAGCCGAACTGTGGCACAATCGCAGTAGTTCTCCTGGTGCCGCGTTAGCCGGTGATACGGAACATAAGGCAGCAAAACACAGGAGCCGGGCAAACCCAACATTTGACCAAAGACATGATTCGGAGCTCATGCATATAATGCCTAACTCGAGACGCCGAACACTCCCTAAGGTGTTCGGTCTTTATAATAATGGGCAGAGTTGCCCTAAGCCCCTAGTGTCCAGGTACGGGCATGGTCTTCTGACGCGGCCGATGCCAAAACGTCAGGCTCCGCTTTGGCTATAGGAAGAAACCAAGGGAGAATAACAACAAGAGACAGTAAAAAAGGTTTACGCAGGGTCTTAATCTGAAAAGAATCCTCACAACGGGTCCCTACTGCACGTCTGCGCCTGTGTCTCCGTTGTGCCGTTTATTCTGGACGGGTATGCACGTTGTTCATCTGTAAAAAGAGGGGAACGTTTAGTTTGAAAATAAATCGTGCGAAAAATATGTGTAAAAGAAGAAATATAAATAATTAAAGCGGGGTTTGTATGAACCCGCGGTTGTTTGTGCGCACAGCCCCTTGTGAAGAGGTATGCGGCTAGGGAGCCCCTAGCCTGCTGAAGCCGGATTCGTCTATCCGAGTCCGGGGTCTTTAAGTGACCCTCGCACTGAAATGACGCCACGCTGACCGGGCATCTTGAGTGTAAGAGACGCGTAATGCGGTATGGCGTTGAAGCGGACAAAAGCCTTTCGTCCCAAGAGTGCTTGATATTCACTTTCAAATGGGACGATGTGAAAAATTAATTTTTCGCGTCGAAAATTGTTCGGCGATCCGAACACGACTTCTAGTAATATAGAGCCTATGCACTTGGCGTGAGGGCCTGGCGTCACTCCTTTGAAGGAAGTGCGGCTGTGTCGGATTTTGGTAGGGTCTATCCCCATCCTACGGATTGTATTTGAATATAGCAGGTTTAAGTCGCTGCCTCCGTCCATTAGGACGTTAGTAAATTGTAATCCGTCTATTATGGGATTCAATATCAGGGGAGTCCGTCCCGCGTTTCGAACGCTTCTGGAGTAGTCCAGGTGGCCGAAAGTGATTGGCTTTGATATCCAATCTCTATGGTTTGCTGGTTTGGACCGCGCGAAGCTCTTTTTAGGAAGTGTCGCATTGTTTTTCCGTATTATCACATTAAGTGAGTTTACTGTTTTGACCTCTTGTGGGAAGGTCTTTTGTTTTCCGGTGCTCTGCTGGTGGGGTTTATCTTCTTCGCTTGACGCGTCGAGCCCCTTGTGTTCGGCATTTAGTCGGCCGGACTGTTTAAAAACCCAACAATCCCTGTGGGTGTGATTTGCAGGCCTTCCGGGGGTACTGTGGATTTGACATATCCGACCCAAAATCTTGTTTAAGTTGGACAATTCGTCACTGTCATCCTTGAGAGGCTGTGTTTTGTTGTTGGGCCGCGAGCTTTTGAATCCGGCGTTGACTGCCGTGCTCTTTGGGCTTTTCTCTTTATTCCGGCACTGCTCTTTTCTGCGCCGTGATTTTCCGTTTCCATCTCTTATCTCGGATGTACTTGGGTCGCTGGTGCTGCATCTTGCTAGCCAGCTATCTTCTCCCGCGCAGAAGCGGGTCATGAGGCTTGTTAGTGCGGACATTGTCCTCGGTTTCTCTTGACCGAGGTGCCTGGCAAGCCATTCGTCTCGGACATTATGCTTGAAAGCTGCTAAGGCTTCGGCGTCCGGACAGTCGACTATTTGGTTCTTTTTGGTAAGGAACCTGTTCCAGAATTTCCGCGCTGACTCTCCGGGCTGTTGAGTTATATGAATTAGATCATCTGCATCCGGAGGGCGGATGTAAGTCCCTTGAAAATTTGCTCTAAACGCATCCTCAAGCTCTTCCCAACTTCCAATAGTGTTTTCTGGGAGGCTTTTAAGCCAATGACGGGCTGGCCCTTTGAGCTTGAGGGGTAGGTATTTTATGGCGTGGAGATCGTCTCCTCTGGCCATGTGTATTTGCAGTATATAATCTTCTATCCAGACTCCAGGGTCTGTTGTTCCATCGTAGGCCTCAATGTTTATGGGTTTAAATCCTGCTCGGAATTCATGGTCCAGCTCCTCATCGGTGAAACATAGTGGGTGTGCGGCGCCCCTATATTTGTGTGTGCCGCTATCATCGGGCACTTAACGTGTTGCCTTGCTTCTTGGGGCCTTCTCCTTTGGCCCGTAGATGGACCTGGCTGGGCCATCTATCCTTCCAAGTTCGTTCGTTGGTTTATGTGTGGCGCCGCTGTCAGAATTTGGCCTATCATCTAGCCGTCTATCCAACCAGGAAGCCCCTTTATTTTTGGACGGTGGAGGCTCTATGGCCTCCTCGTCGAAGTCTGGTAGCAGCTTGCACTTCGGGTAGCTCTTTCATTGGTGGCCATTGCCGTACTTATCTGCGGTTTTGAGCACTTTGCTCCATCTCATTCTGAGTGTGTCTTCCGCTATATTGAGCCTCCGTTTTTCCTTCTTCAGGCTTCTTGCAGTACTGACGAGTCTTTTCCGAAGGTTCTTGCTCTCCGGCGGCGTGTCCAGCATGAGGTCGTTCGGGCTGTTGTTTTTGCCGGGCCTGGACTGATTATCTGGCTCGTCATGTTCGGACGGTTGCTTATCTGCATGTTCGTCGTCCGCTTGTGAGCCCTGCCGTATTCTGGGCTCCTTGGGAGCGTTGTTGTCGTCGAGGTGGGACTTAGGAATGCGTCTGCGCCGCCGTTTTGGTCGTTTATCGGCGGGGTCATCTTCTGCCGCTGCCCGTTAGTCCCCGTTATCGCTCTCCTTTGGGGTGTCCACCATATATATGTCATGTGACGAGGTGGTCCTGTCGTGCTGTATAAGCTCTGTTTTTTGTTCGTCTCCGGCATCGTCGTCCATAGCGTCGATGTCTTCGGAGTCGTAGTCTAGCATGTCGGTTAGATCGTCGACAGTGGCTACAAAGTGGGTGGTGGGTGGGCTTTGAATTTCTTCGTCGTCTGTACCCCAACCATCCTGGCCATAGTCCGGCCAGGACTCTCCTGATAACGAGAGATGCTTTAGTGAATTCAGGATATCGCCAAAAGGCGAGTACTGGAAGATGTCCGCGGCGGTGAATTCCATAACCGGCGCCCAATCCGGATCGATTGGTAGGGGCGCGGTAGATTCGGAGTCCGGCAAGGGGTCCGGTGCCTCGGAATCACGAGTTTCGCAGGGGACAAGATTAGTGTTCGGCTCCATCGCCGTGGATGTTGAAGCCTCCAGGGCGGCGTCTATCCACCAGCCCTCGATCTAGGCGATCGGCTCCGGGCTAATGGCCGAAGCGGATCCGTGTGCGGCCACCAAGGCACTGTTCAGTGGCAGAGCTAGATCATGCCCGTCATCACAATGCGGCGCGCTTGGCTGTGGCTCGAGTCCATCGAAGATCAAGTCTCCGCGGACATCGGCCGTGAAGTTTAAGCTTCCACATCTGACCTGACGGCCAGGGGCGTAGCTTTCGATCTGCTCCAGATGGCCAAGTGAATTGGCCCGCAGTGCGAAGCCGCGGAATACGAAGATCTGTCCGGGGAGAAAAGTCTCACCCTGGACAGCGTTGTTTGTTGAAGATGCCATCAAGCCTATCGGTGACGACACAGAGGAACTCTCAATGAAAGCACCAATGTCGGTGTCAAAACCGGCGGATCTCGGGTAGGGGGTCCCGAACTGTGCGTCTAGGCAGATGGTAACAAGAGACGAGGGACACGATATTTTTACCCAGGTTCGGGCCCTCTTGATGGAGGTAAAACCCTACGTCCTGCTTGATTAATATTGATGATATGGGTAGTACAAGAGTGGATCTACCACGAGATCAAGGAGGCTAAACCCTAGAAGCTAGCCTATGGTATGATTGTTGTAATGTATGTTGTCCTGCGGACTAAAGTCCTCCGGTTTATATAGACACCGGAGGAGGCTAGGGTTACACAGAGTCAGTTACAATGGTAGGAGATCTACATATCCGTATTGCCAAGCTTGCCTTCCACGCCAAGGAAAGTCCCATCCAGACACGGGATGGAGTCTTCAATCTTGTGTCTTCGTAGTCTTGGAGTCCGGCGGATAATTATAGTCCGGCTGTCCGGACACCCCCTAGTCCAGGACTCCCTCACCGGCCCTTTCTCGTGAATGAGGAGCGGAGTCCACTCTTGAGAATAACCCACCTAGCATGGAAGATATAGGCAGCCCTAGTTGAAACATGAGCTGCTCGAGCATAGAAAACAGAATTTCATTTGAAGGTTTGGAGTTTGGCACATAAAAATTTACTTGGAACGGCAGGTAAATACCGCATAAAGGAAGGTATGGTGGACTCATATGGAATAACTTTGGGGTTTAAGGAGTTTGGATGCACAAGCAGTATTCCCACTTTGTACAGGTGAAGGCTAGCAAAAGACTGGGAAGCGACCAACTGAGAGAGCGACAACAGTCATAAACGTGCATTAAAATTAATTTACACCGAGTACAAGCATGAGTAGGATATAATCTACCATGAACATAAATATCATGAAGGCTATGTTGATTTGTTTCAACTACATGCGTGAACATGTGGCAAGTAGAGTCACTCAATTCATTCAAAGGAGGATACCATCCCATCGTACCACATCATAATCATTCTAATAGCATGTTGGCATGCGAGGTAAACCATTATAACTCATAGCTAATCAAGCATGGCACAAGCAACTATAATATCTAAATGTCATTGCAAATATGTTTACTTCATAATAAGCTGAATCAGAAATGATGAACTCATCATATTTACAATAACAAGAGAGGTCGAGTTCATACCAGCTTTTCTCATCTCAATAAGTCCATCATATATCGTCATTATTGCCTTTCACTTGCACAACCGAATGATGTATATAATAATAATAGTGCACGTGCATTGGACTAAGCTGGAATCTGCAAGCATTCAACTCAAGAGAGAAGACAGGTAATATGGGCTCTATGTTAAATAAACAATCATGCATATGAGAGCCACTAAGCATTTTCAATATGGTCTTCTACTCTCGACCCCCAAAGAAAAGAAAAGAAAAGAAAACTATTTACACGGGAAAGCTCCCAACAAGTAAAAGAAGAATGAGAAATATTTTTGGGTTTTCATTTTAATTTCTACTACAAGCATGGAAATTAAACTAGGTAATTTTTTTGGTTTTTCTTAAGCAAACACACAAGAAGAAAGTGAAAAAGGAAAATGAAACAAACATGGATAATACAATGAAAGAGTATGAGCACTGACGACTAGTGTGTGAACATGAATGTAAAGTCGGTGATAAATATGTACTCCCCCAAGCTTAGGCTTTTGGCCTAAGTCGGTCTAATACCAAGGACCTCCTGGCTGATATCCGTAGTTGTAGCTGGGGTTGTACTGAGATGCAGCAGCAACCGCCTCCTGAGCTGCGGCATGTTGACGAGCTGCCTCCGCTCTCCCCTCGTGTTCAGCTGCTTCCTCCCTGGTAACAATGAGCATAATTGGTTTGCTGCCAAAAATTGGCATGCCAATGTTTGGCATTGTGCCAAATATTGGCAACCACTTGGTTGGCTACGAGTTGTTTTGCCTCTCTCACATAAAGTTGCCAATAGTTGGCAAGTCTCGGTATTGCCAATAGTTGGCAGTGCCAACATTTGGCAAGCCAAATATTGGTAGCAAACCAATTATGCTCAACATATCTTCCTTTTACCTGATAATCAAAAAGGAGAGAAGCAGGAAGAGTAACATGGACGACGTTGCGTCTGTCATAGATTAGTCGATATTGGAGGAATTGTTCATTCCTCCTAAGAAAATGATGGTTGACCATAGCGTCATAATCTAAATAAGCAGGAGGTAACATCATATCCCCCTCTCATGGGGCTATACCAAGATAATTAGCCAGACGGGTTGCATAAATTCCTCCAAATAAATCTCCAGCTCTACCATTATTCTGCAACCTACGTGCACCTATTGCCCCCAAGTTATAACCTTTATAACCTAATACAGCACTCTTGAGGACACAAAGATCAGGAACACACATATGGCATGCTTCATCTTTACCGTTAATGCATCTACCAATGAAAAGAGAAAAATAATGTATAGCAGGAAAATGAATGCTCCCTATGGTAGCTTGTGCAATGTCCCTAGATTCTCCCACAGTAATAATAGCAAGGAAATCTCTAATTCAGATTTGTGGGGATCATTAATATTACCCCACTGCGGAAGTTTGCAAACAGTTGTAAAATCCTCTAAGTCCATGGTATAAGATGTATAATAAATAGCAAATAGGACACTAGGAGAATTATGCGTACAGTTATATTTAAACCTCCGCACAAAGGAATCAGTCAATTGATACAACTGAGGACACTTATCTTGTAAGAAGTCCTCCAGCTCAGCATTACGCACATACGCGTCAAATTCCTCCTTAAAGCTTGCTTTGACCATAAAATCATCGGATGGCCACTCACAAGCTCGAACATCTGCATCCCTCGGTAATTCAACATCTTGCTCACGTATAGAAATCCTGGGCCCTTTCTTCACCGAGGAACCACCTTGCTACATTCTCCTAGACAAAATTCTTTTTTTGATTTTTTTTTTGAAATTTTAGTAACTTCAAAATAAAAATGAATAAAACTAAACAAGATTGTTAGCAACTACTCCTACAAGTGCCTAGAGCCTATATCATGCATTAGAATTGTTTGGGACCTCATAAATTTAACATGCAAGCTCAAGAACATGGTCACCTATGCAGCAAAAATTTGCAATGAATAAAGCACTAGAACAAAAACTAATTGGACCAATGGAGGAGTCACATACCAAGCAACAATCTCCCAAAGCAGTTTTGTGAATGGAGCTTTGAGCAAGGAGATCGAAAATCACAGCAAAATGAGCTAGAACTCGTGCTTGAGCTGGATGGGGATTTTTTGGGAAGAAGATGGAGTGTGTGGGTGCTGCCATAAGTGGAGGGGGGCCACCAGGGGCCCACGAGACAAGGGGGCGCGCCCAAGGGGGTGGGCGCGCCCTCCACTCTCGTGGCCTGGTGCTTGCCCCTCCTGCAGTGATTTCAGTGCCTAAAATCCTCAGATATTCCATAAAAAATCATACTAAATTTGCAGGGCATTTGGATAACTTTTATTTTCGGGATGTTTTTTTAATGCACGGATAATTCAGAAAACAGACGGATAATACTATTTTTGCTTTGTTTATTCTAAATAACAGAAAGTAAAAAGAGGGTATAGAAGGTTGTGCCTTCTTGTTTCATCCATCTCATGATCATCAAAATGAATCCACTAACAAGGTTGATCAAGTCTTGTTAACACACTCATTCCGAATAACACGGAACCGGAGAAATTTCGAATAACACTAAGTTACCTCAACGGGGATATGAAAATCCCCAACAATAAGAATATCATACTTTTTCTTGACAGTAGGGAGAGGAAATTCAAAACCTCCAATAATGATAGTTGGAACTTTTCCAATAGAATTGATGCTATGAACTTGAGATTGTTTCCTCGGAAAGTGTACCATATGCTCATTACCATTAACATGAAAAGTGACATTGCATTGGTTGCAATCAATAACGGCCCCTGCAATATTCAAAAAGGGTCTACCAAGGATAATCGGCATACTATCGTCCTCTGGAATATCAAGAATAACAAAGTCCGTTAAGATAGTGACATTTGCAACCACAACAGGCACATCCTCACAAATACCGACAGGTATAGCAGTTGATTTATCAGATATTAGCAAAGATATTTTAGTAGGTGTCAACTTATTCAATTCAAGTCTACGATATAAACAAAGAGGCATAACACTAACACCGGCTCCAAGATCACATAAAGCAGTTCTAACATAATTTCTTTTAATGGAGCATGGTATAGTTGGTACCCCCGGATCTCCAAGTTTCTTTGGTATTCCACCCTTAAAAGTGTAATTAGCAAGCATGGTGGAAATTTCAGCTTCCGGTATCTTTCTTTTGTTTGTAATGATATCCTTCATATACTTAGCATAGGGATTTACTTTAAGCATATCAGTTAAGCGCATACGTAAGAAGATAGGTCTAATCATTTCAGCAAAGCGCTCAAAATCCTCATCATCTTTTGTCTTGGATGGTTTAGGAGGAAAGGGCATGGGTATCTGAACCCATGGTTCTCTTTCTCTACCGTGCTTCCTAGCAACAAAATATCTCTTATCATAACGTTGATTCTTTGATTGTGGGTTATCAAGATCAACAGCAGGTTCAATTTCTACTTCATTATTTTTGCTAGGTTGAGCATCAACATGAACATTATCATTAACATTGTCACTAGGTTCATGTTTATCACCTGATTGTGTTTCAGCATCAGATATAGAAATATCATTGGGATTCTCAGGTGTGTCTACAATAGGTTCACTAGAAGCATGCAAAGTCCTATCGTTTTTCTTTTTCTTCCTTTTAGAAGAACTAGGTGCCTCTAAATTGTTTCTGTGAGAATCTTGCTTGATTCTTTTAGGGTGGCCTTCAGGATACAAAGGTTCCTGAGTCATTTTACCAGTTCTAGTAGCCACTCTAACAGCAAAATCAGGTTTATTATTTAATTCATCGAGCAAATCATTTTGAGCTTTAAGTACTTGCTCAGCTTGAGTAGCAACCATAGAAGGATATTTGCTAACGAATTTGGGTTCACCTTTAACTCTAGCCATATTAGCGCTCACGCGTCCTATCTCGAAAGCATTATTCTTTAACTCTTTACCAACATAAGCATTAAAACTTTCTTGTCTAGCCATAAAGTCATCAAATTCATCTAAGCATGGGCTATGAAATTTAGTAGAGGGGATTTCAACTTTATCATATCTATAGAGAGAATTTACCTTTACTACCTGTGTCGGGTTATCAAGACAATGTGGTTCTTCAACAGGCGGTATATTAAGACCATGTATTTCTTCAATAGGTGGTAAAATCTTAACATCTTCAGCTTTAATACCTTTTTCTTTCATTGATTTCTTTGCGTCTTGCATATCTTCAGGACTAAAAAATAAAACACCTCTCTTCTTCGGAGTGGGTTTAGGAATAGGCTCAGGAGTTGGCTCAATTGGTTCAGGAATTGCCTCAGGAATTGGCTCAGGAAGAGTCCAATTATTTTCATTAGTCAACATATTATTCAATAGTAATTCAGCCTCGTCGACTGTTCTTTCCCTGAAAACACAACCAACACAACTATCCAAGTAGTCCTTGGAAGCATCGGTTAGTCCATTATAAAAGATATCAAGTATTTCATTTTTCTTAAGAGTATGATTAGGAAAAGCATTAAGTAATCGGAGAAGCCTCCCCCAAGCTTGTGGGAGACTCTCTTCTTCGATTTGCACAAAATTATATATTTCCCGCAAGGCAGCTTGTTTCTTATGAGCAGGGAAATATTTAGCAAAGAAGTAATAATCATATCCTGGGTACTACGCACACAACCAGGAGCAAGAGAATTATACCAAGTCTTAGCATCACCCTTTAATGAGAACGAAAATATCTTAAGGATATAAAAATAGCGAGATTTATCATCATGAGTAAACAGGGTGGCTATATCATTCAACTTGGTAAGATGTGCCACAACAGTTTCAGATTCAAGGCCATAAAAAGGATCAGATTCAACTAAAGAAATAATCTCAGGATCAACAAAGAATTCATAATCCTTATCAGTAACACAGATAGGTGAAGTAGCAAAAGCAGGGTCAGGTTTCATTCTAGAATTAAGAGATTGCTGCTTCCATTTGGCTAATAATTTCTTAAGATCATATCTATCATTGCAAGCAAGGATAGCTCTAGCAGCTTCTTCATTCATAACATAACCCTCAGGAACAACAGGCAATTCATAATCATTGGGAGAATTTTCATCATCACTATAATTAATAATAGCACCTTCAATAATTTCATTCTCTCTAACCCTAGCAAGTAGTTCATCAAGATATTCACCTAATGGCAAAGTAGTATCATGCACAGAAGTAGTTTCATCAGAAGTATCATGCATAGCTGAAGTGGCATCATCAATAACATGCGACATATCATAATTCATTGCAGTAGCAGGTTTAGGTGTCGCAAGCTTACTAATAGCAGATGGAGAATCTAGTGCAGAGCTAGATGGCAGTTCCTTACCTCCCCTCGTAGTTGAGGGCAAAATCTTGGTTCTGTCGTCTTTCAAGTTCTTCATAGTGATCAACAAATATAAATCCCAAGTGACTCAGAGAATAGAGCTATGCTCCCCGGCAACGGCACCAGAAATTAGTCTTGATAACCCACAAGTGTAGGGGATCGCAACAACTTTTGAGGGTAAAGTATTCAACCCAAATTTATTGATTCGACACAAGGGGAGCCAAAGAATATTCTTGAGTATTAGCAGTTGAGTTAATTCAACCACACCTGGATAACTTAGTATCTGGAGCAAAGTATTTAGTAGCAAATTAGTATGATAATAAAGGTAACGGTAGCAAAAGTAATATTTTTGGGTTTTGTAATGATTGTAAAGGTAACAACGGAAAAGTAAATAAGCGAAACACAAGATGTGAAAAGCTCGTAGGCAGTGGATCAGTGATGGATAATTATGTTGGATGCGATTCCTCATGTAATAGCTATAACATAGGGTGACATAGAAATAGCTCCAGTTCATCAATGTAATGTAGGCATGTATTCCGTAAATAGTCATACGTGCTTAGGGAAAAGAACTTGCATGACATCTTTTGTACTACCCTCCCGTGGCAGCGGGGTCCTAGCAGAAACTAAGGCATATTAAGGCCTCCTCTTAATAGAGAACCGGAACAAAGCATTAGCACATAGTGAATACATGAACTCCTCAAACTACGGTCATCACCGAGAAGTATCCCAATTATTGTCACTTCGGGGTTGTCAGATCATAACACATAATAGGTGACTATAGACTTGCAAGATAGGATAGGAACACACAAATATTCATGAAAACATAATAGATTCAGATCTGAAATCATGGCACTCGGGCCCTAGTGACAAGCATTAAGCATAGCATAGTCATAGCAACATCAATCTCAGAACATAGTGGATACTAGGGATCAAACCCTAACAAAACTAACTTGATTACATGGTAAATCTCATCCAACCCATCACCGTCCAACAAGCCTATGATGGAATTACTCACGCACGACGGTGAGCATCATGAAATTGGTGATGGAGGATGGTTGATGATAACGACGGCGACGAATCCCACTCTCCAGAGCCCCGAACGGACTCCAGATCAGCCCACCCGAGAGAGATTAGGGCTTGGCGGCGGCTCCGTATCGTAAAACGTGATGAAACTTTCTCTCTGATTTTTTTCTCCGCGAGACGGAATATATGGAGTTGGAGTTGAGGTCAGCGGAGCCTCAGGGGCCCACGAGACAGGGGGTGCGCCCAGGGGGAGGGCGCGCCCCCCACCTTCGTGGACAGGGTGTGGGACCCCCTGGTCTTGATTCTTTTGCCAGTATTTTTATATTTTCCAAAAAGTGCCTCCGTGGATTTTCAGGACATTCTGAGAACATTTCTTTTCTACACATAAAACAACATCATGGCAGTTCTGCTGAAAACAGCGTCAGTCCGGGTTAGTTTCATTCAAATCATGCAAGTTAGAGTCCAAAACAAGGGCAAAAGTGTTTGGAAAAGTAGATACGTTGGAGACGTATTAGTGTGCGGCGCCTCTATGCCGGGCTATGTTGCTACGCAGTTCGAATAAGTCTGGTCGGCTATGTTCAGCCTGACCGGATTTGTTGATAGTGTATCCGGCATGACGATCATCGTCACGTGTTGGGGCGCACCCCCGCGATCCGTAGATTGATGTTGGCTGTCCTGCCTTGTTTTCTAGTATGTCTCGCAGGTCCTGCCTATTGCCCCGGGCCGTAGTGTATTGGCGTGGGGGTGCGGGCTGGTATTCGGGCTGATACGTCGTTTTATCCCGACCACGAGGTGGCCAGTCAGCCTTGTCCTGTGCTGGTAGTGTGGGCCTTAGGGCCTCCTCCTCGAGTTGAGGTAGCAACTTGTGTTTTGGGTAACCTTTGGGGTGGCGCTCGAGTCCGTATTCCTCGGCTGCCAGGACCTCGGTCTATCTGTCTGTGAGTAGATCTTGATCAGCTGTTGCTTCTTTTTCAGGCTTCTTGCAGTGGCCATGAGCCGGCGCTTGAAGCGCTCCTGCTCTACGGGATCCTCAGGCATGCTGAATTCGTCGTCGCCGAGGCTCACCTCGTATTCGGAGAGGGGCATGTAGTTGTCCTCCTCCAAGTATCCATCCGTCGCCTGTTCGTCTGGGCTAACCTGCCCGTGTTCTTGTTCGGCCTGCTCGAAGGCAGGCTGATCGGGATTGTATTCATCTTCGGCACCATCCGGATTGTTTTCATCTCCTATGCCGGTATTGCCGTGGTGGGGCTTTAAGCGGCGCCGATGACGCCCATGTTTTGATTTCTTCCTTGAGGGGTTATCATCTATTGCCTCATCGCCATTGGTTTCTTTGGGAGTGTCCACCATATATATATCATAGGAGGAGGTGGCTGTCCAGCGCCCCGTGGGTGGTGGTTCCTGTTCTTCTCCTGCATCGTCGTCCACACCGTTGATGTCTTCAGAGTCAACGTCAAGCACGTCGGTCAAATCATTGACAGTGGCAATGAAGTGGGTGGTGGGTGGGAAACGAATTTCCTCGTCGCCTGCTTCCCACTTGAGCCGGACATAGTTTCGCCAAGAGTCTCCTGACAAAGAGAGAGACTTTAATGAATTCAGCATGTCACCGAAAGGTGAGTGCTGGAAGATATCTGCAGCGGTGAACCCCATTACCGGAGCCCAACCAGATTCGGTGGGCTCGGGGGCGTGTGGTCTGGAACCTACAACTGGATACAAGTCTGGGGGTCCCGTGACACAGACTTCTTGTGGATGGAGTCCGTGTTCGTCTCTACCGCCGATGAGTATGCGGCCTCCGGGGCGGGGTCCATCCACCCGTCCTCGGACGATGCGATCTGCCCCGGATTTAGGTCCAGAGCTCTTGTAGGTGCGTTTTCTCGAGTATTGTCTGACAGCAGGTCTAAGCCGTGCTCGTCGTGACTATTTTGCGCTCCTGGCGTAGGCCCGAATCCGTCAAAGATCAAGTCTCCGCGGATATCGGCCGTGTAGTTCAAGTTTCTGAACCTAACCTGATGGCCAGGGGCGTAGCTATCGATATGCTCCAGATGGCCAAACGAATTGGCCCGTAGTGCAAAGCCACCGAACACGAAGATCTACCCGGGGAGAAAAGTCTCACCCTGGACCGCGTTGTTGTTGAGATTGAAGGAGCCATCAAGCCTTGCAGTGACTGAGGGACCTGGATTAGGGGTATCCGGACAGCTGGACTGTGTACAACATCCGGATTAATGAAGCGTGAAGATACAAGACTCGAGACTTCGTCCCATGTCCGGATGGGACTTTCCTTGGCGTGGAAGGCAAGCTTGGCGATCCGGATATTATATTTCCTTCTTTGTAACCGACTCCATGTAAACCCTAGCCCTCTCTGGTGTCTATATAAACCGGAGAGGTTGGTCCTTAGAAGGCCGATCACAATTACAATCATACCATCATAGGCTAGCTCTTAGGGTTTAGCCTCTCCGATCTCGTGGTAGGTCTACTCTTGTACTACCCATATCATCAATATTAATCAAGCAGGAAGTAGGGTTTTACCTCCATCGAGAGGGCCCGAACCTGGGTAAACATCTGTGTCCCTTACTTCTTGTTACCATCAGCCTTGACGCACAGATCGGGACCCCCTACCCGAGATCCGCCGGTTTTGACACCGACATTGGTGCTTTCATTGAGAGATCCTTTGTGACGTCGCCATCAGGCTCGATGGCTCCTTCAATCGTCATTAACAATGATGTCCAGGGTGAGACTTTCCTCCCCGGATAGATCCTCGTGTTTGGCGGCCCCGCGCTGCGGGCCAATTCGCTTGGCCACTTGGAGCAGATCGATAGCTATGCCCCCAGCCATCAAATAAGTTTTGGAAACCTAAACTACGTGGCGGATATCCGCGGAGACTTGATCTTCGACGGATTTGGGCCAGCGCCAGAAGCGCCGAACAGTCGCGATGAGCACGGCTTAGACCTCCTGTCAGACGTCGCCCGGGATATCGTCCCGGCAGAAGCCTCGGATATAAATCCGGGACAGGTTGCTTCGCCTAAGGACGGAGGGCTGGACCCCGCCCCGCAGGCCGTACCTTCATCGGCGATGGAGCCGAACATAGGTTTCACCTCTAAGGGAACCTGTGATTCCGGACCCTCGGATTCATATCCGGACGCAGGTTCTAGTCCGCGTGCCCCCGAGCCCGCCGATCCTGGTTGGGCCCCGGTGATGGAGTTCACCGCGGCGGATGTTTTTCAGCACTCGCCATTTGGCGACATGCTGAACATATTGAAGTCTTCCTCCTTGTCGGGAGACTCCGGGCCGAACTATGTCCGGCTCGAGTGGGAAGCAAACAACGAAGGAATTCATTGCCCACCCACCACCCACTTCATTGCCACGATCGATGATATAACTGACGTGCTTGACTTCGACTCCGAAGACATCGGCGGTATGGACGACGATGTAGGAGAATCACAGGAGCCACCGCTCACCGGGCAGTGGGCGGCCACCTCCTCATATGATATATATATGGTGGACACTCCGACGGAAACTAATGGCGACGAGGCAACGGAGGACAACCCCTCAAGAAGAAAGGCACAACATGTGCGTTATCGGTACCACTCCAAACCCCGCCACACCAAAAACGGTGCCAAAAAGGAATACAACCCAAGTCAGCCTACACTTAAGCAGGCCGGACCAATGACGACGGGATACTGGGAGAGGGACAATCACACCCCCCCCCTCTGACGATGAGGCAAGCCTCGGCAACAATGAATTTGGCGTACCAGAGGACCCAGTGGAACAAGTTTGCTTCAAGCGACGGCTCATGGCTACAGCAAGGAGCCTGCAAAGGAAACAAGAGCAGCTCACAGCTGACCAAGATGCGCTAGAGGATAGGTGGACGAAGATACTGGTCACTGAAAAATACGAACTTGAGAGCCCCAATAAAGGGCACATACGGCACAACTGGCTACCTCAACTCGAGCAGGAAAACCACGGGCACGCACGCAGACGCCCACGCATCACTACGGTCCAAGGCAGCAAGCAGCAGATACGAAGAGGCACCCTCAGACCCCGGCATAAAGGTCATAAACATCAAGACAAGGAAGCCGGTGCCAAGTCCGACAACACTCAGTCCGACAAGCAGGCGAAGAGCAGCACAAGCCTACTCGACCGAAGATACACGCTGGATCAGCCGTGTGAAATTCACGGTACCCCGAGAAGGACGGCAAAGCATACCAATAGAGAATGCAGGATTCTCAAAACAAAGCGGCTGGTCGCACACCAGAAGCAATAAAGGGGAGATGCCTCGTCAAGACCCCCCCAGAGCATAACAGTACGGCCGACCGCCCAGGACCACCTAAACCACGACAAGTTAATTGCAGTGCCTCTAGACCTAGTAATCGGGGGCTCCATAACACAAAAAGCCCACAAGGGTATGACGCCACGGAAAACTTCTCCTAAAAGATGTAAGGCGCAAAGGCCAAGTTAGGTTGGCCCACCACTCTAAACGGTTGCCTTCGGACCATCCAAAAATGCTACGCCAAATAATAAATCCTCGGCACCTTCCCATACGATAGCTTACCGTATGCTAACGGGAAAAACCACGTCAATTAGATTCTACGTGGTAAATTACCCAGGCCAACCATCCGGACATCCACTGCGGAGTCTGTACTACCTCACGGTCTAACGACTGGGCATACCAGGGCCCGATTAGGGACCCTGGGAGCAACAACAAGAGGACACCTAGCTGTCTTCAAGCATTTCGCATTTGCAAACTAACGATTGACGCAGAACAGAACTGGCGGCATGGAATTATCCCGGACACAGAAAGGAAGGAACATGCAGGTAGAAGGCAGTTTGGATTTATTCTCGACCCGCTCGCAGCCCCCTCCAGTCCGGCCATAACAGGTTCCGTCAAACAACACCTCTTTCCATACATCATACTAATATGCATAGACATAAAATTCTACTACAATGCACAAATAGCAATTACCGGCTGTCGTTTATCACCGACGCCTCTTTGCCGAAAATGAAAGCCACGCTCCGTGTTCGCCTGGTTGCACCAGGGGCTCCATAGTACGGCAAGCAAGTCCGACCACCTTTTCGGTCGTTCGGCACCCCGAACTTATAGCACTATATGCATCTGCTCCGAATCATGTCTTGGGTCATTGGTTGGGTTTGCCCGGCTCCCATGTTTCAGTACCTTACATTCCGTTCCATCGGCTAAGGTAGTGCTGGGAGAACTACTGCAATTGTGTCCCGGTTCAGCCGGACGAGCACCTCAGTAGAGAAAGCCGAAAACCGACTGTCATGATGAAGCGAGAGTTGGTCCACTGTTCGAGAGGTCATAAAATCCTTAAAGATTTATTCCGCATAACGCCATCATAAATGCTAAGTGCGACGGATCGGTCTGCTGATCAGGTGCCAATAGAGCCCCTAGTTCGTCCTTCCGAACACTAGGGGCTGCGCCGACCATACTCAAATTCCTATGGCTAAGTGAGAGTAATAAAGCCCTATAGTTCGATTGCCTGGTTCGCGGAAAGATACACCTCCTTAAAACGACCCAACTATGGGATAAAGAGCATTCAGATATATACCGAACACCCCCGTATCCTTTTTACGAGGGGGCAGAAGCCGACGACTGGCCAACTCCCAGAATTTGCATACAATAAACAGCCGCACAGGAAGAACATATGTTCAAATAAAACAGGCAATATATAACAAACATGCCATTATCCCATATTACAACAAGTGGCATAGATGCCCTCAGGGAAATATGATGTCTTTAGTACACTTGTCCGCCACAAGGCGGGCCCCTTTCATCACACCTTCATAATATAGCTCGGGCTTGCGGTGTTCCTTACCCTCTGGTGGCCCCTCAGCGATCAGCTTTTCCGCGTCAAGCCTCCCCCAATGCACTTTCGCATGGGCAAATGCCATACTCGCGCCTTCTATGCAGACTGATCGCTTGATAGCATCTAGCCGAGGACAGGCGCCCACGATCCGCTTGACGAGTGCGAAGTAGCTGCTTGGAATCGGATCCGCAGGCCACAGCCGGACAATTAAGTCCTTCATGGCTAGCTCGGCCGCCTGGTGCAATTCGATCAACTGTTTCATCTGATCGATAAATGGCACCGGATAGTTCGGCGCCAGATACTACGACCAGAAATCCCTCTCCGCAGTCTTCTCCTCGGTGCGATAGAATTGAGCAGCATCTGATATGTTGCGAGGAAGATCCGCAAAAGCCCCTGAAAAAATAAGAATTCAGCCTACCGCTTGGATTCTTCACATTCTAACATACATGAAGCTAGGAATACAGAAGGCCTTACCAGCCGCCACTTTTCGGGCCTCCTGAATGTCCCGCGTAGCACCTCGGGCTTCTTCCCGAGCACCTTCTGCATCCTCGAGAGCTTGGGTGAGCTCGGATTCTTTCCCTTTTAGACTCTGCTCCAAGCTCTTGCTTTTCTTCACAACTTCTTGGAGCTCCCGCTCAGCGGTGATAACCCTGGCCTCGTGTTTTTCACGAAGCGCCTGTTCGGCTTCAGCCTTCTTGTTGGCATCAGCCAACGCTTTCTTTAGTGCCTCGTATTCGGCACACGCTCCTAGAGCACACAATACTAAAAAAAAATATTCTACACAACCATTCGTTCGTGCCAACTCCAAGACAAATGTTTTCAACATACCTTGCTTGTCTTCCAGTTGCTTCCTCACACGGCCGAGTTCTTCCTTGGACCGTGCAAGGTTCTGCTTCAGTTCGGAAACTTCCGCCTTGAAAGCGGAAGTCCTCTCTGCGGATGCCTGTTTTCACACCAAAGGGTATACGTCATTTACACAGGCTCCTGCAAAGGCAGAGGGTTTGATCCCCTGCCCGGCTCTGTCTCCTTCGCCGGACAGTGTATCAGGGGCTACTACTTATATCATGACAATTTCTTAAGGGTTTCCTAGGAAACATACCTCAAAAGCCTTTATAAGACTAAGGCAGGACGCGTTCAGCCCGCTCTCGGCGGACTGAATCCTTTCAACCACCTCGCCCACAAGGGCCCGATGCTCGTCGACAATAGATACGTTCTTCAACGCTGTCAATAGACCGCCAGGCAGCTCTGCTTGAACAGAGGACACCGGCGGCGTAGGCTGGCCCCCCGACACCAGGGGGCTGCTTGCTCGATCCCAGAACCCTAGAGGTCCCGGGGGCCGTATCCATCCCTGCGTGTTCGGCACCAGGGATATGTCCTCCCTAGTCTGGGTCTTGTCGAGACGACACCTCGGTGTCGCGCCCAGACTTGGGGGAAGGGGCTTGCGGAGGCGTCTCGCTCGCCAAAGCATCCTAGTCCAGTGAATCCTCCAACGAGGACTGGCCGGCGCAGGACCTTGCCGGACTATGCAAAACGTAGGCAACAGTCAAAACCACTATACCCAAAAAACGATCCCGGACGCATATGCGTGTTCGGATACTTACGACTTCTCCAGGGGCTGGGCCCTGGGATCCCACTCCGGGCTGCTATCGGCAACCATGGGGGATGCCCCTGGGAGGGAATGTTTCCCCCTCTTGGGCGATCTGGCCTCCAGAGATGCGGAGGCCGTTCTCTTCCTCCCACCATCAGAGTGAGGCTCATCCTCCTCTTCTTCCTCCTCTTCGTCCTCGGACGAAGGATCATTGCTGGAGTCTTCAGATCTGGCGTCCGAAACCTCGTGACGGCGTAGGCCACCCCGGTTCTTCTTGACCTTCTTGGAGGCCTCCTTCTTTGGCGCCTTGTAAGGCGCGGGGACCAACATCTTCATCAGAAGAGGTCCGGCCGGTTCCTCCGGCAGGGGGGCTGGACAATGTAGCCGCTCCACCTTCTTTACCCATCCCTGAGGTTGCAATGAGATACGATTAGGGTGTCCCCCGCATGATGTGCCAATTAAAGCACGAATAGACAGAGTGTGGTTGTGACTTACCGAGCTGGGAGAGTGGGACGATTGATACCCACAGTCCTCGGTGGGGCCCGGCCATGATTTGCCGGACTTAAAGAGCACCTTCCAGATATCCTTGTGGGTGGAGTCGTAAAGCTCCTGAAGGGTTTGGTGCTCGGCCGGATAGAACTCCCACAGGGTACAAGCTCGGCGCTGGCAAGGGAGAACCAGGCGAACTAGCATCACCTGGACTATGTCGACGAGCTTGACGTCCCTATCGATCACGCCCTGGATGCGTGTCTGGAGCAGTAACAACTCGTCAAACGAGCACCAGTTCGGGCCCTTCTCGGGCCAGGACGTGAGCCGCAGTGGAGCTCTGGATCTGAACTCTGGAGCTGCCGCCCACTTCTTGCCGCGTGGTTCGGTGATATAGAACCACTGCTGCTGCCACTCCTTGACGGAGTCGTTGAAAGCGCCTTTTGGCCAGACAGCCTTGGGCATCTTGTTTACCATGGCGCCGCCGCACTCGGCGTGTTCGCCACTCACCACCTTGGGCTTCCCATTGAAAATCTTCAGCCATAGGCCGAAGTGAGGTGGGATCCGGAGAAAGGCCTCGCACGCGACGATGAACGTCGAGATATAGAGGAAGGAGTTGGGGGAGAGATCATGAAAATCGATCCCGTAGTAATACATGACTCCACGAACGAACGGGTGAAGGGGAAACCCAAGCCCACGGACGAAATGGGGAAGGAACACGACTCTCTCATGATATTTCGGAGTAGGGACGACCTGTCCCGCCGGGGGAAGACGGTGGCCGATCTTCTGGGCCAGATACCCGGCTCCCCGGAGCTTCTTGATGTCCTTCTCCTGGACAGTTGAGGCATCCATTTGCCTCCTCCTTCGGACATCTTTAGAAAACTTCCCTTCAGTGGGGAGAAGAGTGCTTGGGCGTTAGGGCTCGCACAAAGGGGAACGAGCTAGCAGGAGAAGGAGGCGTGGGTAAAAGAGAAAGGAACCTGACCTCCTTATAAAGGCGATAAAGGCTTTTTGTGCTTCCCCACTTGCCTGGTGGAACCCGTCCGCCTCCCACTCGCCACGATTAGCGGCACGGTTAGATTACCCATGCCCATATTGATGAGAATCCCGTAATAAGGGGACACGATCTCTGATTTGACAAGACGTGTCACAGAAACCGCCTCCTGATAGGCGTTGTAGCCGGTTGAGTGGAAATAGTTCAAATAATGGATCCGATCGTAATAACGTGTCACGCTATCAAGAAAAGTTGTTAGCAGATTGCATTTGTGAAATATCCTCCTCTCTACGGTGGTATGCGAAGATCATTTTTTCAGATCCGGACACGATTTGAGTGTTCGGTGATTAGTATTCGGTGGAGGAACCGGCCTTGCAATGCCGAAGACAATACTGCGCGCCGGACTCGTCATCATTGAAGCCTGGTTCAGGGGCTACTGAGGGAGTCCTGGATTAGGGGGTATCTGAACAGCCGGACTGTGTACAACGTCCTTACTATTGAAGTGTGAAGATACAAGACTCAAGACTTTGGCCCGTGTCCGGATGGGACTTTCCTTGGCGTGGAAGGCAAGCTTGGCGATCCGGATATTATATTTCCTTCCTTGTAACCGACTCCATGTAAACCCTAGCCCTCTCCAGTGTCTATATAAACCGGAGAGGTTGGTCCTTAGAAGGCCGATCACAATTACAATCATACCATCATAGGCTAGCTCTTAGGGTTTAGCCTCTACAATCTCGTGGTAGATCTACTCTTGTACTACCCATATCATCAATATTAATCAAGCAGGAAGTAGGGTTTTACCTCCATCAAGAGGGCCCGAACCTGGGTAAACATCTGTGTCCCTTACTTCTTGTTACCATCAGCCTTGACGCACAGATCGGGAAGCCCTACCCGAGATCCGCCGGTTTTGACACCGACAGCAACGACACAGAGGAACTCTCAATGAAAGCACCAATGTCGGTGTCAAAACCGGCGGATCTCGGGTAGGGGGTCCCGATCTGTGCGTCTAAGGCTAATGGTAACAGGAGGCAAGGGACAGGATGTTTTACCCAGGTTCAGGCCCTCTCGATGGAGGTAATACCCTACTTCCTGCTTGATTAATCTTGATGATATGAGTATTACAAGAGTTGATCTACCACGATATCGTAGAGGCTAAACCCTAGAAGCTAGCCTATGATTCTGATTGTTCTCGTCCTACGGACTAAACCCTCCGGTCTATATAGACACCGGAGGAGGCTAGGGTTACACAGAGTCGGTTACAAAGAAGGAGATCTAACATCCGAATCGCCAAGCTTGTCTTCCACGCAAAGGAGAGTCCCATCCGAACACGGGACGGAGTCTTGAGTCTTGTATCTTCACGGTCCAACAGTCCGGCCAAAGTATATAGTCCGGCTATCCAGATACCCCCTTATCCAGGACTCCCTCAGATATGTATCACGAGTTTAATTTTGCTAAGTTTCGTAGACAACCCCGTGATAAAGAATCACCTAGTAAGGATGAGATTGTTGTTCTTGCTTCTATTGCCGTGCTCCTACTGATCCGTTAGAACAATATTTGCTAGACCACAAAAATGATATGTTTATGAATGAAAGAAGGGAAATAGATGAAGTATTCCTTCAACAAGGTCCTATTCTGAAACACAACTTACCTGTTGAAATCCTAGGGGATCCCCCTCCACCCAAGAGTGATCCCGTGTTTGAGCTCAAACCGTTACCTGATAATCTTAAATATGCTTATCTTGATGAAAAGAAAATATATCTTGTTATTATTAGTGCTAATCTTTCAGAGCAAGAAGAGGAAAGATTATTGAAAACTTTGAAGAAGCACCGTGCTACTATTGGATATACTCTGGATGATCTTAAGGGCATTAGTCCCACTCTATGCCAACACAAAATAAAATTGGAGAAAGATGCCAAACCAGTTAGAGATCCTCAACGACGATAAAATCCTAAGATGAAAGAAGTGGTAAGAAAGGAGTTACTAAAGCTCCTTGAGGCATGTATAATTTATCCAGTTGCCTATAGTGATTGGGTAAGCCCTGTCCATTGCGTTCCTAAGAAGGGAGGTATTACTGTCATTCCTTATGATAAAGATGAATTGATCCCGCAAAGAATTATTACAGGTTATAGGATGGTAATTGATTTCCGCAAATTAAATAAAGCTACTAAGAAAGATCATTACCCTTTACCTTTTATTGATCAAATGCTAGAAAGACTATCCAAACATACACCTTTCTGCTTTCTAGATGGTTATTCTGGTTTCTCTCAAATACCTGTGTCAGCGGAGGATCAATCAAAAACTACTTTTACTTGCCCTTTCGGTACTTTTGCTTATAGACGTATGCCTTTTAGTTTATGTAATGCACCTGCTACCTTTCAAAGATGCATGATGGCTATATTCTCTAACTTTTGTGAAATGATTTGTGAGGTATTCATGGATGATTTCTCCATTTATGGATCCTCTTTTGATGATTGCTTGAGCAACCTTGATCGATTTTGCAGAGATCACTACAAAAGAAGACACATCCATGACATTTTGGGCCGAACGAATTTTTTTTCTGTCATACATATGACACTTCTATGACGATAATTGCGACAAAACCCGGTATCATCATAGATGTGGTGGGCTCCTACTTCTATGACAAAAAATCATGACAGAAAATGGGCTTTTTGTCCTGGGCGGGCCGGAGACGCAGCTGCATGACATTCTTTGGGATGTCCATGATGGAAAAAACCGTGGTAGAAGCGAGGGCGAGGTAAATTTCGGGGAGTTCCCGGTTACGGTGGGAGGTCAGGGGCCGAGCGATGCGCGTTTCTCTTGTACACGTACGCGCGTGTGTGCAAGGCGTTGGCTCTAACTGAACCCGAGCAGGCGTTGGGTTCTAACTGAACCTGAGATATTGCACTGCAGGCTATGCGTTACTGAACCCGAGCGATCGATCGATGGCTGTTAACTGAACCCGATCAAGCGATTCCTTCACTACTGCTGCTAACTGAAGCCGATTGATTGGATGAACAGTGAGCGTTGCGGGCGGGGGGGGGGGGGGGGTGGATGAACAGTGAGTGGTGCTGTTGCCTTTGGATGAACAGGACCGCGTGGTGCGGAGGGCTGGATGAACAGTAGACGGTGGAGGGGTGCCCGTGGAGGGGTGGTTGAACAGGACCCCGTGGTGTGGAGGGCTGGATGAACAGTAGACGGTGGAGGGGTGCCTGTGGAGGGGTGGTTGAACAGTAGCCGATGGAGTAGCGCGCGGTGGAGGCTGGATGAACAGGAGCCCGTTGAGGCTGGAGGAGGTCGACGATAGCCCGTGGAGGCTGGAGGAGGTCGACGGTGGAGATGAACAGTATCCCGTGGAGTCCCGTTTTGCGGTACGCCACACCCCTCCCGATGAACAGGACCACTATTTCGACCGTAGCGCTCCAACACAAGTCCGTTTCGTCCGTTTTGCGGTACGCACACCCCTCCTGATCAACAGGACCCCCGTTTCGACCATAGGAGGTCCGTTTCCTCCGTTTTGCGGTATGCCACACCCCTCCTGATCAATAGGACCCCCATTTCGACCGTAGGAGGTCTGTTTCCTTCGTTTTGCGGTAGGCCACACCCCTCCCGATCAACAGGACCCCCATTTCGACCATAGGAGGTCCGTTTCCTCTGCTTTGCAGTACGCCAGACCCATCCCGATCAACAGGACCCCGTTCTTAACGTAGGAGGTCCGTTTCCTCCATTCTGTGACGCCAGGCCTCGTTTCCATCGCCTGTTCCGTCCAAGCCCTCCCGATGAACACGACAAACGCATTCCGTTCCGACCCAGCCGGTTGGCTCCCATGCGTTCCGTTGCCTCCCGATGAACACGACGCATTCCGTTGCCTCCTCATGAACATGACGCATTCCGTTGCCTCCCCATGAACACGACGCATTCCGTTGCCTCCTCATGAACACGACGCATTCTGTTGCCTCCCCATGAACACGACGACGACGTTGTTTCTCCGTTCCGACCTAGCCATGTACACGAGGCCTGGCCGTACGTATGCGCGAGTAGGCGTTCGAGACCCTGCCCGTATGTGCGTACGTGGCCGTATTTTCTTTCTTGCACCCTGGCCGCTGTACGTACGTGTACATGCTACGTGCGCGCCTCTACTACGACACGTATGCGCCTCTACTACGACACGTGCGCGCCTCTACATCGACCAGTATATATGTACGTACACGTTCGTGACCAGAATGACAACGCTACGTATGCTTTGACCAGGTGGATCCCGACTGTCAGGCACTTCCTTGCGTGTGAAGATGTAGCTGGTGGGTCCCAGCAGTCAGGGGGGCGAATCGTTTTTTTTGCCCGGACGTACTTCCTTACGTGCGATGATGTAGCTGGTGGGTTCTAGCAGTCAGGCGGCAAATCGTTTTTTTTGCCCGGACGCACTTCCTTGCGTGCGAAGGTGTAGCTGGTGGGTCCTAGCAGTCAGGGGGGAATCGTTTTGTTCTTTTTTTGCCCGGACGCACTTCCTTGCGTGCGAAGATGTAGCTGGTGGGTCCCAGCAGTCAGGGGTGAATCGTTTTTTTGCCTGAACGCACTTCCTTGCGTGCGAAGATATAGCTGGTGGGTCCCAGCAGTCAGGGGGCGAATCATTTTTTTGCCCGGACGCACTTCCTTGCGTGCGAAGATGTAGCTGGTGGGTCCCAGCAGTCAGGGGGGCTAATCGTTTTTTTGCCCGGACGCACTTCCTTGCGTGCGAAGGTGTAGCTGGTGGGTCCCAGTAGTCAGGGGGGAAACATTTTCTTCGCGAAATACGGTGGCCCGTCTGGTGGGTCCCAGTAGTCAAGAGGAAAACATTTTTTTTTGCGAAATAAGATGGCCCGTCCGGTGGGTCCCTACTGTCAGGTGGAGGAATAATTATTTCGCGCGTAATAAGGAGGCACTTCCTTGCGGCCGCCGTGGACCCAGCTGTTAGCCTCTCCACATACAGTATTCTTCCGATGGAAGTCGGTCGTTGACCATGTTGACCACGCCGCGCCGAGAGCACCAGGGCGGTGGAGGACAGCGAGGCCTAGGAAGGGGACGACGCGGAGTCGGGGAAGATGCAGATGTGGAAGCCCGCGCTAAGAGGAGTACGAGGGTTCACTGGTTCGGCTGCGGTGTGAGGCTGCCGTTGCCGTAGAATAAAGGGGGTGTGGATGAGTGGAGGGATGGCCTGGCCAGCGATGGGAGTAGTACGGGGGCGGTGAGGCCTCCACGGCAGCACAGCCGGCCACGGGAGCCAGGAGCAGGCGGCACGACCGGCGCTGCTTTGTGCGGCTGGACCAAGAAGACCGGAGGTTGAAGAAGCACTACGACCGTTGGATGGACATCGTACGGTCACTGAAGCTAGAATCGTTTATATTGACTAAGTTGACAAAGCCCTTGGTACGCTCCAACTTAGTAGGCCCATAGGTTAGTCTCCGAAACGGTGCGCCCCCAATGTCAGGGGGAGGAATCATTTTTTGGGCGGCCAAAGCTAAGAATATCCGAGATTGAAGAAGAAGCACGACATCCGTTGGATAGGCATCAAACGGCCATTGCTGCTAGAACCGTGTGTTGACTATAATAAGTTGACAAAGCCTTGCATACGCATCAACTTATTTTTTTAGGGGACGCGTCACTTAGTAGGCCCACAAGCGTGTCGCAGAGAATTTATAGCCCATTTGTGTTTTCTAAGAATGTACAACCCATTTTTGAATTTTAATGGAATTTACAACAGCCCATTTACAGTTTGTTAAAAGTAGAGCCCATTTTCTAGCTAGGACAACGAATAATAATTTCAACCAACCGTTGAGGACAGGATTCAATAAAATTTCCCACATTTTGACGGGATCCGAAATATTTTTATCCCGAAATTTTTAGTCAGATTAAATATAAATTTGTATTACATAAAAATCCAACGAAACATTGCGCGCGCAACAATGAAAATTTAAGATTTTCAAAATCCATAAATAATATTTTATAAACTAATTTCGTGTTTGGTGCATTTTTTTATAGTTACTGCCCACTTTTTATAAATACATCCCATTTATTATTTTTTAAATCCCATTTTCCTGTTAAGCCTAATGCATCCCTCCTAGGAAAGATTTGCAGCCCAGCGGGGCGGAGAATAACAAGTTGACCTTGCCTGGGTATTCCTCAAAAAAACGTATAGCTGGGCTAGCCATTTTCATCTTGAAAAAATTAGTATCTGGGCTGGATATCTGGCCTGGGCTAGACGGGCCAAAGCCCGCCCAGTTAATACCCTGCTCTCCTCTGAACAACAACGAAATCATCGCCAAGAAAAACTCTGCAGTGCTCACGCCTCAAAAACACGAATACTGCTTGAGCTGCTTGGTCCCAGCTGTCGGCCGCACCTTGTGCACTTCTCTCGTTTATATTGACTACATAGGTTGACAATGGTGTGGGACCGTGATGTCAGGAAACCAGGAGAAAGCAAAAAAAAATATAGTTGTACATAATAAGGAGGCACTTGCGTACGTACGGCTATAGCCCTAGTGGGTCCCTAGTGTCATCCAGTCAAAATAAAGTCATCTCCTGAATCCTCATGTTCGTTGACGATGTTAACAATGCTCGGCGCCACGGCAAGCGCAACAACTCGAAGGACAACGGAGAGGGCCTCGTGGGCCCTATAGATGGTCTGATACAGCGCCCACTGCTCATTCAGGAAGCCAGGATCATCGGACACCTATGAGCACCTTCGTGAAACTGAGACGGCATGAAACGGTAAGGCCGCGCTTGGGAGCTCTGGTTTATTTCAAACCTGTATTAACATATAAGTGTAATTTACTCGTCATCGAAAACAACGCGTAAAATACAGGCGTAATGAAACCTAGGGCCCGAGGTCTGTAAGTAAAACCGGCGGGTTACGCGTGTAATTTGAGAGACCAGTGTATATTTTACGAGCACTACTATATGGACGACATTAGCAGACGATACATGCATGACGTGTGTATCATGCCATCCATGGGCAAGGCTGAAACATCAGCTAACGGCTGTATTAGCAATCGTCCGAGTGTCGTTCAGCGTTTTTATCATGTGTGAAGTACTTCCGATATTTTACTAGTCGAAATCAACCAACCAAGCGCCTCCGCCCGAGACCATCTGCTTTAATTTACAAGTGTCGGTTTTACAAGCGGTTTTGGTTGGAAAACGATGATCCAATCACGGCCTAATATCATGAGTTGGTCAGAAGATCATATGGTTTCACGTCTAACCTACCCGACTTGTCGTATAGGCTATCAGACGATGAACTTCTTAAGCACGGAAACAACAGAAGAGGATGATCTTCTTAACAAGAAAATCAGTGGCATTAGATCGACATGCAAAACAATACGAAGCATTATTCTCAGGAGGCGCGGTGAATAGATCGTGATGCTGCATGCCACAACATTCCAAGCTCAACTTTGCAATCAAACACAAGGCCTGGCATTACATAGACAATATTCAGAACAAACTCTTAACACAGGAATATCTCAGCAAAGTAACTATTTACTTCTAAACTGAACACGGGAATAGGAAAAAACACTCGACGCTGCTCACAGCAAGGGCGTCCCACTCAAAAATATCAAATGCATGTCTTCTGGCTAACATCAATGAGCAAATTTTGACAAGGTTTTCCAATTCCAATATATTAAACTAACGTCTTCTTGCTAACATCAATGATTAAACTTTGACAAGATTTTCCCATTCAAAATATGTAATGCCTATGATCGTGGAGTCCTGTCGTAGCTTCTTGTACTTGTTTGGGAACTTTTTACCCAGGGCACTCCACGTGTTGTTAAATTGCCAATGCTCTCTGCAGACAAGTCATGTCACCGGTGTCTAATAATACTCTGTAAAGCTTCTCGGTCATTCCTTCTGTAATGTAGCACAAACAGTGATTGCTTCTTTCTGCAAAGTGGGATGGCCAACTGGACCCAGTAATGCAGCAGTTTGCCTTGGACACATTGGCTCCTTTTGTGCAGTTCAACTAAAATCAAAGTCAGAATAAAACCGAGCTTTAATTTTGATATCCCTGTAAGCAACAATAGGTATAAGGGAAAGAATTACTGAGAAATAACGGTTGATGACTTGTACTCCCAGAAGAAAAGCATCTATTGATCTACTTTATCTTAATGGGAAACAAAGCAGGAGAGTAGCAATTCTCCGTCAGTGTGATTCATTCATATTGACTGAGACATTATCTTAACAATGCCTTGTTTCAACATGTATAAAGAACGACAAAGCAGAAAAGTACCGTTCCTAAAACAATGCAACTGATTCATTTTAACAGAGACATTATCTTAACAATACCTTGGTTAAACATGTAGAAAGAACTACAAAGTAGGAGGTACCATTCCTAACAAGTGTTGCAGTTTTGAACTAAGATTCAGTAGTTAATTAATTCTGAGAGTGGCATTGCTTAATTTTACCAGCGACATTAGATTAACGAAAAGCATAAAAAGTTCCAAGGGAGAGTGGGCGCAACAACAGTATGTGCTTCCATCTACTTATAAAGGGGGTGATGCAGAGTTTGTTGTAACAAAGCAACAAGCATCATGTCTGGGTTGGTCCCATTTTTGTTCACTACTTAATGGGAAAAGACAACAATACAATAGCTTCAATTCAACATTTATTTAAAACAGTACCAATACAAGTAGCACAACATCTCAAAGCACACTACACAGTCAAGTGGATGAAGGCCTGTACTGACCTTTCATGAGACGGACACGATAAAATACGAATCTGCCAACACGAATAGGAAATCCAATCTCGTTTTGTGCAGTTGCACTGAAATCAAGCAAAGTGTTTCACGTGGAGAAGCAAAATGTCGCAATAGCAACAAGTTGAATAGATATCCCTGTTTAAACAGAGGCAAAAAAGGAATCAATTACTGGCTAATAAAGGAGGATGAAACATGCGGCCACAAAAATGGTAATCCCGCCAATCCCTAACAAGTGTTGCAGTTTTGAAATAAGATTCAGTAGTTAATTCTGAGAGTGGCATCAATTACTGGCTTACAAAGGGGGTGATGCTGAATTTGTTGTAACAAAGCAACAAGCATCATATCTGGGTTGGTCCCATATTTGTTCACTACTTAGTGGGAAAAGACAGCAATACAATAGTTTCAATTCAACATTTATTTAAAACAATACCAAAACAAGTAGCACAACATATCAAAGCACACTGCACATCATGTGGATGAGACCAAGATTTGAAACAACTAGCCACGAAGACTGGAAACAAATCTCGATCTCCTTTTGTGCAGTTCCACCAAAATTAAGCAAAGTCACCGTTGTGACATTCAAGTTGAACTGCACAAAACACTCTTAAAACATAAGTGTTTTGAGTAGCGAAGCAAAATGTCGCAATAGCAACAAGTTGAATCGATACCCCTGTTTTAACAGAGGCAAAAAAGGAAACAATTACTTGCCGATAAAGGGGGATGAAACAAACGGTGACAGAAAGAAGCATCTAACTTTATCTTGGATGGAAAACAAAGTAGGATAGTAGCATTTCTAAAACGGTTTCATTGATTCATATTAACAGAGACATTCTCTTGAAACAACATTCGTTAAAAAATGTAATTTACTTTTAGCAGTTGCATTGCTTCAATTTTTCGGCGGCATTCTTAGATTAACAACAGCAAAATAGTTGTATGGGACATGCCAGCACCATGTGCGTCCACACATATAAATGGGTGATGCAGAGTATGTAACCAAGCATCATATATGCGTTGGTCCCATATTTGTTCTCTTTGAACCTTTATCCTATGTGAGGGCAGCAAATCTAGTCCTGCACAAACTACCTGACCCCCAGTTTCTTGCCCTTTTCAACAAAGAGATCGGTTCCTTACATATGTGTGTACTGGGTTACCCCCTTTTTCCCTTTTCGACCTACAAAGCGGCTGGATAGCCAGTCTATACTACTTTCTGCCCCTCCTTTCCTCATTGAACCACGTCCTAGATTCTTGCTCCAGCCCACCGCACCCTTCTTTCCTCTTTGAACCAAGACCTAGATTCGACTACAGATCAAAAAAGATCCACATGCAGCTAGAGCAACGATGGTTTCAAAGAAACTAATACCTTAGGGTCGTCGGGATGTGGCAAGGCGTGCGGCGGGAGGCCGGATCTGCCCACACTACGTATGACATCAAGTAAGAAGGGGTCGGTGGCCCTCCCGCACAGGCGCTGGGTGAAAGAGAACAGCAGGCGATAGAGTGAAAGCTGCACCTCCTCCCCTTCCCGGTGCGACGGGATACATACGCCTCCTTCACCAGCTATGAGGGGGGAGAGAGAGACAAGAGGCCAACGCAGTCTTGTTTAGATCTGGTGAAGAGAGGGTGAGAGACTGTGAATATAGCAAACCCTAGCAAATGAACGCTGAGCCTCCAGCGTGTAACATATATGTAATGCGGCGAGCGTGTGGAGAGTGCAAACCCTAGCGAACAAGCGCTGAGGCTCCCGCTTATATATATACTACTGTAGTACGGACTGAGCTCCGGTTCCTTCACTGCACCTGCTTTTGGTTGTATGACAGGTGAGCTAGCCACATTTTGGGCCCACCTGTCATAAACCCGAAGGCAGGTGCACTAAGTCAATGAAGCTGCGTCCATATAGTACTCTCGTGTATACGACTAATATATAGTGGAGTGGTTTTCTTATTCTCTCCATAACATTCGTTTTAAATTGTGTAAGTACGAAATGAAACTCTTCATTTAATGTACAATGAAGAAAACTTGTACTACTTCCGATGAACTAACGATCCACGCCCACGCGTCCTGGTCGCACTTCCTGTCCTTCACGTGTTGTACACTACCCTCCCTTACGTGAACAACCACACATGCGCCAAATTATCAGAAACGTGTGAGAGTGTGTACAAATAAAGAATTTTAATTTCAATTATCGGAAAGGTTTGAGAGTATTACAAAGTTTGACTTCAGTCAAATCTAATATGCGGAGTAAATAAAAATGGAGGGCTACTATGTCCATCCGGGTTTTTAGTCCACACCATTTTTTAAATCAAAGTTAATAGCTGGACAAATAAAATTACAGGGGAGCTGGAGACAAAGTTGTGAGAAGGCTTAGAAATCAATACAAAACTTATGCTCTTAGTACCAACGTCGATCCTTCTTCGAGGAAACATTTGGTTCATAGCCAATTGTGTGATAAAATTGCACCAACATGAAAGACGACTGCGTCTCCAACGCAACCATGGTGAACTGACGAAGGATATCATCTTTGTGCGTAACAAGCAAAGAGCACTGATGGAAGACAGCTTGTTTTTCATTGAAAACCGATCAGCTTCACCAGCCGACGCAACCATGAGGCGCAACCATGAGCATCGATAGGTCATCGTGGTGATGCATCATCCATTTGGCATCAAGTTTGGGTGAGGCACCTATGAAGTTCGACAAATCCTCACTGTGGTCTGTTTCTTCTCAGTAATCAAGCTCGAGGAAGGAAGAACCACGTGGCAGAGGACAGTGAGGCGGAACAACAATGGCCATCCAATTTTGTGCAGTTCCACTAAAATTGTGGAAGACATGCCCGGGTATAGAGACACGCATCGTTGTTTCCAAAAATATAAAAAAGGGTTAGCAACGACATCTCAATTTTCAATAAGAATTAATGAAAAGTACACCAACAAACAGAAGCATCATAATTATCTTAATGGGAACTAAACCAGCATACCCAAGAAAAAAAGCATTTCTTCATTTAACCAGTGATAGTACTACCACCATATGGACAATGACCACACAACCACCATGTACTTTTTGTCGAAACAACATGTATACCTCCACCGAGGCATAAATCAGGAAAACTTTTCGAGTGGCATTTCCTCTATAATAGTACTAGTAGGTGATGTTGGACCAGCCAATGAACCCTAGCTACTATGCATGGGGAGCTCGGGAGTAGTCGCATAGAAGAAAACCCGCACGCAGCGACCTGGGGAGCTGGACCAGTACAAGAAGTTATACCTCAGGTGGGCGAGATGTTGTTTAGGCGGGCGGGCGGGATCTGCCCACACGACGGTAGCAAACAAGGGCGCAGAGGATCTTTGTCCGCGCTGGCTCCGAGAGGACGGTGCGCATCGGCTTCCTCCGTCGCCGACGGCTACAACGTCAATGCTGCACCTCCTCACCTCTCGCAGCGGACGGGATTCGGCCGGATATGTGACCACCGGTGAGGAAAGAGATAGAGTGGACACTATCATCTTGTTTTGATATGGAGAGGGTGAGAGAGCGAGACGCGAGAAACTCTATCAAACAAGAGGCTATAATGGAGTAAAAAATCTCTCCATAGCAGTGGTTTTAAATAGAATACGCGCGTTCCCGGAAAAAAGAAACGAAAACTGGCGGACAATTTTTTAAGGGTCTGTCTAGGACATATCTAGATGTGACATAGTTATGTCACATCTAAGTTGATGTCCACTCTGTTTGTGGTCTATTTTTTTGTCCTAGTTTTTTTTGTTTCTTGTTGCTACATTATATACTTGTGGGAGCTTAGATGTGATATCCTTAAATAACATCTAGATGTGAATTAGACAAACTGATTTTCTAACGTACCAAGAAAGAAAACTCGATCAAAAACACGCCCCCGCTACCAGGTCGCGAGAGTCGTCGCGCACACACACATAGACGTAGACATGCATATCCGTGTTTACGTAAAATTCCATTTCCATCTCCATCTCCAATCATATTTGTCCAACTGGCACATTATTTACGTTGTTAATTATATATGCATAAATATTAACATACAACATCTCTTGTTTGCGCACGTCCGGACCGCTTCCACGGCCGGTCCTGACCAACCAGAACCCTCTTCATCACCCGCGCGTGCTTCCCGCCCGAAACGGTCAGTGTCGCATTCATGCCCAGCCAGAGCGGACGCGACCTCTCACTGGCGCCGGCATTGAAGCGGCGCGCCGGCCGAGAGAGCATCGCCCGCGCCGCTTCCGGGTGCACGTGGCTGCTGCGCATTCAAAGGTCGCAATAGCCGGCTACAACATGCATGTAAAAAGTTCTTGGGAGTCCGTGCTACAGCTAGCTGTCCTCCCCCAACTCATCAATCTCTTCAAGTAGTGCTAGTACTCCATGGCGCGATCCATCGACAAGCAGGCGGGAAAGTTATCGTATACTCGGTTTGCGGTGAGTAGCATGCCGAGCGACCGTGTGGGGTCGAGCCGTGGAGGAGGGTGATACACGAACACGACAAACGTGATTTAAACGTTGGTTTTGCTCGATGGCGCAATCCAACGAAATGAAACGTTGGTTTCTCTCCTTTTCCATTTTTTCTCCAGAAAAACGGAAACTTTCCACTCCATTTTCATTCCTATTCCAAGGTTGCCCCGTTACAACATTCCATCAAATACAAAGGAAAACTAACACGCATGCTGATGCATCTCAATGATTCACAGATCATAGCCAATATTTACTTCACAACTAAAGAAAAAAGTTGTGAGAGCGTGTATGAAAGAAAAACTACTGATGGGGTCACTACGACTTAAACCCTAAACCCTAAACATGATTTAATTTCCTGGCCAGGTAGAACCTGTCGAAGGAAAGACGGCTGGCACACTCGGGTCATACGATGCTTTTGTGCAGTTCCACTAAAATCGACCTGAGCATCCCTGATGGCAAAGATATTGAAGAAGTGTGATTAGAGTAATAGTACTGGCACTAGTTCATGAGACATAAACTCATCACAAGTAGAAGCCGGTAGAAGTAGAGAAAGATCGACATGGAGATGGAGCTACGGCAGTGGAGCAAGCCGGCTCCAAAAGGAAGATGGACTACCTGGGACGTCGAGCTGTAGCTAGAAGGGCAGTTGGGACGCGGCATTGGCCCATACCGCGGTGACCCCCGATTGGGACGCACTGACTGTGGGTTTTCTCCCTCGCCGATGTCGACTGCGTCTACGCAGAACATTGTTCCCTTCCCCCAACTGCGGGATCAGGCCCGTCGTTCTATGCTTGTGAAGAGAGCAACCTAAGCAAGCAGGCTTGTAGCTTAGGCTCCTGCTAGTGTATATATAGTGGTTTTATTTTTCTCTCCATATCAACCATTTTATATTGTGTACGTGTCATTCAAGAGTGAAATGATGGTTGCTTCTTCCGACTAACTTACTGTGTGATTTGACTGCTCCTTAGTGGCCCCTACACGTACCCCCCCTACGTGTATGCAACAGTCACACGTACACATGGACGCAAAAACGCGCGCGACGCCCTAATGCATGCATGTCCGAGCACACGACGGAACACACACGGTCACGCTCAAGTGTTCAACCTACACGTGCATGCACACACATACTCAGTCAGGGTGAGCTAGTGACCGTATAAACACCGGAATATATATATATATATATATATATATATATATATATATATATATATACTAAGCGCAATGAGCATATTATGAAGTCCACTGACCGTATTTACAAATATACAGTGACAAATAGTGTATTTATCTCGTTTGAAATTAAGCCATATTAACCGGAGAGGAGGCAGTACGGACTAGCATTACTTTGCTGTGTCCCATCAACTTGCCGAACGAGGAGAAGGTTGCAGGACGGTAGAAGCTTGCGCGCGGTGGTTCGCAGGACAAGGAGAAATTTTGACTAATGCAAGCCCTCCCTCGCTCAGGCGGTGGACGTGCAACAGTTAATTCGGTGTCAGATTGCCAGAAGCACACACTATACTACTAGTGCTATTATTGTTCGACTTCCCGAATAGGCGAATAGAAAAGCGCAAAGTTTACTATTACTAGTACTACTACTATAGTCCACTAGGAACCGGATGGAGGAGCGTCTGCACTCTTATTATAATTTTAAATGTGATAAAGCAATCTTCAACACATTTGGTTCTCTTCGAGGGTTCTCGCATGTGATAATGGAAGTTGATTGCATGGAACACTCGCCACAATTCTGCCTTAATTCTGGCTCATATCCTGTTACAAATAGTAGCCCTCAGTAATATTTCCTTTTTTGTTATTCAGCATGTAAATAGGTCAGCAAACCTTGCGGCGCATCTTTGTGCGAACCGTGCTTGCTGCACTTTGAATGTGGCCGAGAGCTGGCTTGATGAAACACCTCGCTTCCTAGGTATATGTTGGGAGATCGATCGGTATACATGCATGTGTGTGTTAGAAGCAAATGAGGCACGAGGAGAAGGATAGAGAGAGAGGGATGCATGTAGGAGGTGGTACGAGAGGCATACTATGTCGAGGGGGAGGAGTGTGCGAGTACGAGAACGATGAAAAGAGTGGTGGGAGTGAGGCATGGACGGTGACAAGAGAAGAGGGGAAGCTTGTGTTTGTGCTAGGCACACCTGGTTAGAGAGGCATATCGATTGATGTGTGCCGTAAAGAAGGAGCTGGGGGGCCTATACACACCGTGGGTGAACGACCTAAAGTGAAAAGACGAATTTGCGCGATGGAGCTAGAGAATGCTGAGGGGGGTGAGAGGGATGTGGGCATGTGCATGCCCAAGAGAAAGTTAGCGCTAGCTACAAAGATAAGAGGGTTCTATGGGTGTAAAAGACGAATAGAGATCATATATACTTCATTATAAAAAGCAAATTCGGATATTTGAAGAATTTATCATAGTGTTTTAAACCGACGCATGTGTGAATATATATATAACGGTGATACACATGGCGTGGTTATGAACATGTTATACTACATTTAATATATTTTATCTCTACTCTTATAAAAAACGGAGTTGTTGATGCTGGTGTGCCTGCCATCCTGCATTATAGGCCGTCCGATTTATATCTGGCGGGTAGCAAGGAAACTATGATGGTTGAAGTTGGTAACAATCATGATTGTAGATTCTTATTGAAATAGAGAAATGAATTCAAATTTAGTTCAAATTGCAGCGGTAGTATAGACATTTTGAATGCACTAAAATGTTGGTATGAGTAGGTTACATGCATTATACAGCAATCGAAAAAATTTAATCGGACATAACATGGATTCATACTCCCTCCTTCCATCTATATAGGGCTTAATGAGTTTTTTAAGACCGCCTTTGACTATTGACAAGATTAATAGTACATGACATGCACAATGTGAAAATTATATCATTGAAAGAATCTTTCACAGACGAATTTAACGGTGTGCTTTGTGTAAGTTGCATGTCATATATCATTGCTCTAATATTAGGGCCTATATAGATGGAAGGAGGGAGTAGCTTTGAATAGCATTTGTATAGTAAAACGGGGTAAATGTGTTGAGCATAAAGGTATGTACTATACTAGTACTAGGAACCGGATGGAGGAGCGTCTGCACTCTTATTATAATTTTAAAATGTGATACAACAATCTTCAACACATTTGGTTCTCTTCGAGGGTTCCCGCATGTGATAATGGAAGTTGATTGCATGGAACACTCGCCACAATTCTCGCTTAATTCTGGCTCATATCCTGTTACAAATAGTAGCGCTCGTTAATATTTCCTCTTTTTTTGTTATTCAACATGTAAACAGGTCAGCAAACCTTGCGGCGCATCTTCGTGCGAACCGTGCTTGCTGCACTTTGAATGTGGCCGAGAGCTGGCTTGATGAAACACCTCGCTTCCTACTTCTTTTTTTGCGGGGTACCTTGCTTCCTAGTGACCAGTGTCTTGGATGATCGTCCTAAGAATGCTTATATATATGAATAAAGCTCTCTCATTTACCCGCAAAAATGATTAAGCCATATTAACCGGAAAAGGAGGGAGTATGGACTAGCACTACTTTTTGGTGTGTCCCGTCAACTCGCAGAACGAGGAGAAGCTTGCAGGACATGGTGAAGCTCGCTTACGCCTTTTGACTAATGCAACCTACCCTCGATGGACATGCATCAGTCCATTCGGTGTCAGATTGTCAAAGGCATATACTGTAGTACCCAACATGCGTAGTACCATCATTGTTCGAGTTCACAAAGAGGCGAAGAGCCAAGCGCATTAGTACGAGTAGTACTACTACTAGGACCGCATGGTGGAGCGTCTGTACTCTTATTTTTTATCTCTGATAAAGTACACGTTTATTCCGGAGAAGGGCGGAAAACGGCAGCCCAACATGTAATGAATGATATCGATCGACCAACCATGCTCGAATATATCTTGGCCTCCGTGCGATCCCGTCTGTGTGTTCTCGCTCCTCGTCTCTCTCAAGGAACGGCGGGTTGGCTCTTTGCCATCAATTGAGATCGATTTTCTCACACTCCTGTCCCACATGTCAGTGATATGCCAAGAGGAGGTGCGTTGATTTACTGGCCATACGCGTACTTGGTTTTGCACCTTCATACTACTCCTCCCTCCGTCACAGTTTACAGGGCGCGCTTCATTATGATGCATTTCTCTCAATGCATTTCCACCACCAGAGAGACTTTAGACGCGTTTGGTTTAATGCTCAATTAATTAGGGCGTGGTTACCGCAATCAAGTCCACAATTTTCTCTCCATGTACTGTACTACTACGGAGTGGAGTAAGTGCATGCATGTGTGTACCCGGGGTGGAAGCACTGCATGCATGTGTGTACGCATTATTCCCTCTAGTAATAGACGTCGTTCTATAACTACCAATGCTATTTTTCAGGCCGATCGCTAGTCGCCCTGGTCCCACAGATTTTTTTTCTTTTTTCTGAAGCGCGCTGTATAAACAGTGACGGATGGAGTAGTATGAGCGGATTCAAAGAAGAGTGTATTGATGGTTGCTTCTTCAGAGCAACTTACAGTGGGAAAGGTGGGGCTTATGATTTGACTGCTCATTACTCACTATTAATGCGGCGCAACGACCGAGCTGAGTCTCCCATGCGGTTGTGCACTACCCCCTCAGTTCTTAAATATACTCCAGAGTATTTGTCTTTCTAGATATTTCAACGAGTGACTACTCAAATATTTGTCTTTTTAGATATTTCAAATGGACTTGCACATACGGATGTATATAGACATATTTTAGAGTGTAGATTCACTCATTTTGCTCTGTATGTAGTCACTTGTTGAAATCTCTAGAAAGATGAATAGAATATTTAGGAATGGAGGGAGTACACATACGAAGCAAAATGAGTGAGTCTACACTCTAAAATATGCCCGTGAAATTTGTAAAAAGACAGATATTTAGGAACGAAGGAGTATAATTTTGTGTATGGCACATGGACCCCAATGATGAAGAGGCTTCTGGCAATGGTATAAAGCTTCCATCATTTGTTTACATAACTGACGTACTATACAAATAATTTTCCAGCGACATGAAATTGTACAATGGTGTGAGCTTTCAGCTTTTGTTTCGCGTGTCTTTCCATCGATGCTCTTTTGGAAACAATAAAAAACTAACTTCCTTGCTAATGCTTGTCAATTATTAGCAGATCAGAGCTAATAATTACATCACAATTGAAGATAGAGTTGTGAGAAGGTGTTAAATTAAAATTGATCAGTGCTTTCATTGGCAGCAACGTCCCCCAGCTCTGTCTAAATCAACAAGGCATGCTGGGGAAAAAAGTAGCTGTCTGGAGCATGCAACATTCTGATCATTTTGTGTAGTCCACTAAAATAGAGCTGAGCGTCCCTGTTCCAAAGATATTAAGTGTGATTATGATAATAGAGGACTGCTGATGAAACAATAAACAGACAAATAGAAGCCGGTCACCTTTGCAATCTCTCTTAAGACTAACTAGTTGGAGAAGATTAGGCTCGGAGTTGGATGAGGAGGATAGATCAAAACCAATCTCCCTTTATCCAGTCGCACTGAAATGTAGAGACGTTGCTCGTGTGACATTTTAGTACAACTGCACAAAACACTCTTAAGAAAAAAGTGATTTGTGCAGTTCACCAAAAGGTTGCAATAGCAACGAGGTGAAATGGATAGCCCTGTCTGCAAAAAAGAGGTAGAAAGGGAACAATTACTGGCCAATAACAGTTGATGACACATGCAACGACAAAAAAGAAGCATATTCCTTGTCCTAAGGGAAGATAACAACACGGTTGTGTTTGCCTAAAATGGTGTGAGGATGAGAATGCAATATGGAAAGTACGCCGGACGAGCTACGTTTTGGGCAAAGAACTATGGAAGATCCACATGCAGCAACGTGGGAAGACGGGAAGTGGAGCAAGGCCAGAGGGGATACCTGGAGGTCGTCGGGATGTAACTAGGTGAGCGGCGGTGGGCGGAATCTACGAGCAGGTGGCGTAGGCCCTGCCGCACCGGAGCTTGGTCAGAGAGAATGGCGTGTACCGCAGATTGGGACGTGCTGCCTCGGCACCGTCGAACGGAGAAACTGAAGGAAATATGCCCTAGAGGCAATAATAAAGTTCTTATTTATTTCCTTATATCATGATAAATGTTTATTATTCATGCTAGAATTGTATTAACCAGAAACATAATACATGTGTGAATATATAGACAAACAGAGTGTCACTAGTATGCCTCTACTTGACTAGCTTGTTAATCAAAGATGGTTATGTTTCCTAACCATGGAAAAAGAGTTGTTATTTGATTAACGGGATCACATCATTAGTTGAATGATCTGATTGACATGACCCATTCCGTTAGCCTAGCACTTGATCGTTTAGTATGTTGCTATTGCTTTCTTCATAACTTATACATGTTCGTGTAACTATGAGATTATGCAACTCCCGTTTACCGGAGGAACACTTTGGGTGCTACCAAACGTCATAACATAACTGGGTGATTATAAAGGAGTACTACAGGTGTCTCCAAAGGTACATGTTGGGTTGGCGTATTTCGAGATTAGGTTTTGTCACTCCAATTGTCGGAGAGGTATCTCTGGGCCCTGTCGGTAATGCACATCACTATAAGCCTTGCAAGCAATGTAGCTAATCAGTTAGTTATGGAATGATGCATTACGTAACGAGTAAAGAGACTTGCCGGTAACGAGATTGAACTAGGTATTGGATACTGACGATCGAATCTCGGGTAAGTAACATACCGATGACAAAGGGAACAACGTATGTTGTTATGCGGTTTGACCGATAAAGATCTTCGCAGAATATGTAGGAACCAATATGAACATCCAGGTTCCACTATTGGTTATTGACTGAGAATAGTTCTAGGTCATGTCTACATAGTTCTCGAACCCGTAGGGTCCGCACGCTTAACGTTTCGTTGACGATATAGTATTATATGAGTTATGCATGTTGGTAACCGAATGTTGTTCGGAGTCCCGGATGAGATCATGGACATGACGAGGAACTCCGGAATGGTCTGGAGATAAAGTTTGATATATGGGATAATAGTGTTTGATCTCCGGAAGGGTTCCGGAATTCACCGGAAGGGGTTCCGGATGTTTCCTGAAATATTTGGGTACGAGAACACGTTATTTGGGCCAAAGGGGAAAGCCCACAAGGTTTTTGGAAAGCGCAAAAGGAAGTTTTGCGGAGTCCAGGGGCCAGACGCCAGGGTCCCTGGCGTCTGGGTCCAGACGCCGGGAACCCTGGCGTCTGGCCCTGGAGTCCGAGAAGGACTCTTGCCTTTCGGGTGAAACCGACTTTGTGGAGGCTTTTACTCCAAGTTTCGACCCCAAGGCTCAACATATAAATAGAGGGGCAGGGCTAGCACCAAAGACACATCAAGAAACACCAAGACGTGTGCCGGCAACCCCATCCCCTCTAGTTTATCCTCCGTCATAGTTTTCGTAGTGCTTAGGCGAAGCCCTGCGGAGATTGTTCTTCACCAACACCGTCACCACGCCGTCGTGCTGCCGGAACTCATCTACTACTTCGCCCGTCTTGCTGGATCGAGAAGGCGAGGACGTCATCGAGCTGAACGTGTGCAGAACTCGGAGGTGCCGTGCGTTTGGTACTTGGATCGGTCGGATCGTGAAGACGTACGACTACATCAACCGCGTTGATAAACGCTTCCGCTTAGCGATCTTCAAGGGTATGAAGATACACTCCCCTTCTCGTTGCTATACATCACCATGATCTTGTGTGTGCGTAGGAAATTTTTTGAAATTACTACGTTCCCTAACAGTGGCATCCGAGCCAGGTTTTATGCGTAGATGTTATATGCACGAGTAGAACACAAGTGAGTTGTGGGCGATACAAGTCATACTGCTTACCAGCATGTCATACTTTGGTTCGGCGGTATTGTTGGATGAAGCGGCCCGCACCGACATTACACGTACGCTTATGCGAGACTGGTCTTACCGCCGTGCTTTGCACACAGGTGACTAGCGGGTGTCAATTTCTCCAACTTTAGTTGAACCGAGTGTGGCTACGCCCGGTCCTTGCGAAGGTTAAAACAGCACCAACTTGACGAACTATCGTTGTGGTTTTGATGCGTAGGTAAGAACGGTTGTTGCTCAGCCCGTAGCAGCCACGTAAAACTTGCAACAACAAAGTAGAGAACGTCTAACTTGTTTTTGCAGGGCATGTTGTGATGTGATATGGTCAAGACGTGATGCTATATTTTATTGTATGAGATGATCATGTTTTGTAACCGAAGTTATCGGCAACTGGCAGGAGCCATATGGTTGTCGCTTTATTGTATGAAATGCAAACGCCCTGTAATTGCTTTACTTTATCACTAAGCGGTAGCGATAGTCGTAGAAGCAATAGATGGCATAATGACAACGATGCTACGATGGAGATCAAGGTGTCGCGCCGGTGACGATGGTGATCACGACGGTGCTTCGGAGATGGAGATCACAAGCACAAGATGATGATGGCCATATCATATCACTTATATTGATTGCATGTGATGTTTATCCTTTATGCATCTTATCTTGCTTTGATTGATGGTAGCATTTTAAGATGATCTCTCACTAAAATTATCAAGAAGTGTTCTCCCTGAGTATGCACCGTTGCCAAAGTTCGTCGTGCCCAGACACCACGTGAAGATCGGGTGTGATAAGCTCTACGTCCATCTACAACGTGTGCAAGCCAGTTTTGCACACGCGGAATACTCAGGTTAAACTTGACGAGCCTAGCATATGCAGATATGGCATCGGAACACGGAGACCGAAAGGTCGAGCGTGAATCATATAGTAGATATGATCAACACAGTGATGTTCACCATTGAAAACTACTCCATCTCACGTGATCATCGGTTATGGTTTAGTTGATTTGGATCACATGATCACTTAGATGACTAGAGAGATGTCTGTCTAAGTGGGAGTTCTAAAGTAATATGATTAATTGAACTTTAATTTATCATGAACTTAGTCCTGGTAGTATTTTGCAAATTATGTTGTAGATCAATAGCTCGCGTTGTTGCTTTCATATGTTTATTTTGATATGTTCCTAGAGAAACTTGTGTTGAAAAATGTTAGTAGCAATGATGCGGATTGGATCCGTGATCTGAGGTTTATCCTCATTGCTGCACAGAAGAATTATGTCCTTAATGCACCGCTAGGTGACAGACCTATTGCAGGAGCAGATGCAGACGTTATGAACGTTTGGCTAGCTCAATATGATGACTACTTGATAGTTTAAGTGCACCATGCTTAACGGCTTAGAATCGGGACTTCAAAGACGTTTTGAACGTCATGGACCATATGAGATGTTCCAGGAGTTGAAGTTAATATTTCAAGCAAATACCCGAGTTGAGAGATATGAAGTCTCCAACAAGTTCTATAGCTAAAAGATGGAGGAGAATCGCTCAACTAGTGAGCATGTGCTCAGATTGTCTGGGTACTACAATCGCTTGAATCAAATGGGAGTTAATCTTCCAGATAAGATAGTGATTGACAGAATTCTCTAGTCACCATCACCAAGTTAGTAGAACTTCGTGATGAACTATAGTATGCAAGGGATGATGAGAATGATTCCCGAGTTTTTTCATGATGATGAAATTGATGAAGGTAGAAATCAAGAAAGAACATCAAGTGTTGATGGTTAACAAGACCACTAGTTTCAAGAAAAGGGCAAAGAGATAGAAGGGAACTTCAAGAAGAACGGCAAGCAAGTTGCTGCTCAAGTGAAGAAGCCCAAGTCTGGACCTAGGCCCGAGACTAAGTTCTTCTACTGCAAAGGGACTGGTCACTGGAAGCAGAACTACCCCAAGTATTAGGCGGATAAGAAGGATGGCAAAGTGAACAAAGGTATATTTGATATACATGTTATTGATGTGTACTTTACTAGTGTTTATAGCAACCCCTCGGTATATGGTACTGGTTTAGTTGCTAAGAGTAGTAACTTGAAATGGGAGTTGCAGAATAAATAGAAACTAGTTAAGGGTGAAGTGACGATGTGTGTTGAAAGTAGTTTCAAGATTGATATGATCATCATCGCACACTCCCTATACTTTCAGGATTAGTGTTGAACCTAAATAAATGTTATTTGGTGTTTGCGTTGAGCATGAATATGATTTGATCGTTGAGGGAGTCCTGGACTAGGGGGTGTCCGGACAGCCAGACTATCATCGTCCGCCGGACTCCAAGACTATGAAGATACAAGATTAAAGACTTCGTCCCATGTCCGGATGGGACTTTCCTTGGCGTGGAAGGCAAGCTTGGCGATACGGATATGTAGATCTCCTACCATTGTAACCGACTCTGTGTAACCCTAGCCCTCTCCGCTGTCTATATAAACCGGAGGGTTTTAGTCCGTAGGACACAACAACCATTACAACAATCATACCATAGGCTAGCTTCTAGGGCTTAGCCTCCTTGATCTCGTGGTAGATCCACTCTTGTACTACCCATATCATCAATATCAATCAAGAAGGAGTAGGGTTTTACCTCCATCGAGAGGGCCCGAACCTGGGTAAAAACATCGTGTCCCTTGTCTCCTGTTACCATCCGCCTAGACGCACAGTTCGGGAACCCCTACTCGAGATCCGCCGGTTTTGACACCGACATTGGTGCTTTCATTGAGAGTTCCTCTGTGTCGTCACCGATAGGCTTGATGGCTTCTTCAATCAGCAACAACACCATCCAGGGTGAGACTTTTCTCCCTGGACAGATCTTCGTATTCGGTGGCTTCGCACTGCGGGCCAATTCACTTGGCCATCTGGAGCAGATCGAAAGCTACGCCCCTGGCCGTCAGGTCAGATTTGGAAGCCTAAACTTCACGGCGGATATCCGCGGAGACTTGATCTTCGATGGATCCGAGCCACAGCCGTGTGTGCCGCACTGTCACGATGGGCATGATCTAACTCTTCCGCCGGACAGCGCCTTGGAGGCCGCACACGAATCCGCTCCGACCCATAGTCCGGAGCCGATCGCGCAGATCGAGGACGGGTGGCTGGACACCTCCTCGGGAGCTGCGACTTCCACGGCGATGGAGCCGAACACTGGCCTTGTCCCTTATAAAGCTCGTGACTCCGAGGTGCCGGACTCCCTACCGGACTACGAACCTCCTGCGCCCCTGCCAATCGAATCCGATTGGGCGCCGATCATGGAGTTCACCACCGCGGACATCTTTCAGCACTCACCCTTTGGCGACATCCTAAATTCGCTAAAGCATCTCTCGCTATCCGGAGAGCCCTGGCCGGATTATGTCCAGGATGGTTGGGATGCGGACGACAAAGAAATTCAAAGCCCACCCACCACCCACTTTGTAGCCACTGTCGACGATCTAACTGACATGCTAGACTACGACTCCGAAGACATCGACGGTATGGACGACGATGCCGAAGACGATCAAGAACCAGCGCTCACAGAGCACTGGAAGGCCACCCCAACCCATGATGTATATATGGTGGATACCCCAAAAGTAAGCGATAACGAGGACCAACGGGGCGCGGCAAAGGATAATCCCGCCGATAAACAACCAAAACGGCGACGCAGACACCGCCCTGAGTCCCGCCTCGACAACAAGAGCGCTCCTAATGACCCAGCAATAGAGCAGGGCAAACCAGTGGACGACGAACATGCAGCCAAGCAACCGTCCGAACAGGACGAATCGGATAATCAATCCATGCCCGGCGAAACCAACAGTCCAGACGACCTCACGCCGGACACACCACCGGAGAATAAGAGCCTTCACAAAAGACTCGTCACCACTGCAAGAAGTCTGAAGAAGGAAAAACGTAAGCTCAAAACAGCGGAAGACATACTCAGAATGAGGTGGAGCAAAGTGCTCAAAACCGCAGACAAATACGGCAATGGCCATCAATCAAAGAGCTACCCGAAGCGCAAGCTGCTGCCAGAATTTGACGAGGAAGCCATAGAGCCCCCACAGTCAAAAAACAAAGAGGCCGCCTGGCCGGATAGACGGCCAGATGATAGGCCAAAAACTACAAGCGGCGCCGCACACAAGCCGACTCATGATCCTGGGAAAACAGATGGCCCAGCCAGGTCCATTTACGGGCCAAAAAAGAGGGCCCCAGGAAGCAACACAACACGCCAAGTGTTCGAAGACAGCGGTACACCCAAATACAGGGGCGCCGCACACCCACTATGTTTCACCAATGAGGTGTTGGATCATGAATTCCCAGCAAGGTTTAAACCCATAAACATAGAGGCTTACGACGGAACAACAGACCCTGGAGTCTGGATAGAGGATTATATACTACACATACACATGGCTAGAGGAGATGACCTCCACGCCATAAAATATCTACCCCTCAAGCTCAAAGGGCCAGCTCGGCATTGGCTCAAAAGCCTCCCAGAAAACACTGTTGGAAGTTGGGAAGAGCTTGAGGACGCGGTTAGAGCAAATTTTCAAGGGACTTATGTCCGCCCTCCGGATGCAGACGATCTAAGTCATATAACTCAACAGCCCAGAGAGTCAGCGCACAAATTCTAGAACAGGTTCCTTACTAAAAAGAACCAAATAGTCGACTGTCCGGACGCCGAAGCCTTAGCAGCTTTTAAACACAACGTCCGAGATGAATGGCTCACCAGACACCTCGGCCAAGAGAAGCCGAGGACAATGTCCGTGCTAACAAGCCTCATGACCCGCTTTTGCGCGGGGGAAGACAGCTGGCTAGCAAGATGCAGCACCAGCGACCCAAGTACATCCGAGATCAGAGATGGAAACGGAAAATCACGGCGCAGAAAAGATCAGCACCGGAATAAAGAGAAAAGCCCAAAGAACACGGCGGTCAACGCCGGATTCAAAAGCTCGCGGCCAAACAACAAAACACTGCCTCTTAAGGACAACAGTGATGAGCTATCCAACTTAAACAAAATTTTGGATCGGATATGTCAAATCCACAGTACCTCCGGAAGGCCTGCAAACCACACCCACCGAGATTGTTGGGTTTTCAAACAGTCCAGCCGACTCAACGCCGAACACATGGGGCTTGACGCACCAAACGAGGACGACGACGAACCCCACCAGCAGGGCACCGGAAAACAAAAGACTTTACCACAAGAAGTCAAAGCAGTAAACTCACTTCATGTGATAATACGGAAAAACAATGCGGCACCCTCTAAGATGGGTCTCGCACGGTCCACCCCAGCGGAACCCCGAGATTGGATGTCAAAACCAATCACTTTTGACCATCTGGATTATTCTAGAAGTGTTCGAAATGCAGGATGGACTGCTCTGATATTGGATCCTATAATCGAGGGACTACAATTTACACAGGTCCTGATGGACGGCGGCAGCGATTTAAACCTGCTATATCTGAACACAATCCGCAAGTTGGGGATACACCTTACTAAAATTCGACATAGCCGCACTTCCTTTAAAGGAGTGACGCCAGGCCCTTACGCCAAGTGCACAGGCTCCTTATTACTAGAAGTTCTGTTCGGGTCACCGAACAACTTCCGACGCGAAAAACTAATCTTTCATGTCGCCCCATTCAGAAGTAGCTATCAAGCACTACTGGGACGTGAAGCTTTTGTCCGCTTTAACGCCATACCACATTACGCGTCTCTTACACTTAAAATGCCCGGTCCACGCGGCATCATTTCATTAAGAGGGTCATTCAGAGACCCCGGACATGGCTAGACGAGTCCGGCATAAATAAGCTAGGGGCTCCCTAGCCGCACACCCCTTCACAAGGGGCTGTGCGTATAAGCAATAATGAGCTAATATAGACTCCGCTTTATTCATTTATTAATATTTTTCATGCACTTTTTCGCACGATTTCCTTTCAAACTAAGTTCCTCTCTTTTACAGATGAACAACGTGCATACCCGTCCAGGATAACGGCACAACGGAGACACAGGCGCAGACGTGCAGTAGGGACCCGTCGCAAGGATTCTTTTCAGATTAAGACCCTGCGTAAACCTTTTTTACTGTCTCTTGTTGCTATAATCCCCTGGTTTCTTATTATAACCAGAGTGGAGACTGACGTTTTGGCATCGGCCGCGTCAGAGGACCTCGCCCGTACCTGGACACTAGGGGCTTAGGGCATTGTTCTGCCCATTATTATAAAAGACCGAACACCTTAGGGAGTGTTCGGCGTCTTGAGTTAGGCCTTATATGCATCAGCTCCGAATCATGTCTTTGGTCAAATGTTGGGTTTGCCTGGCTCCTGTGTTTTCCTGCCTTACGTCCCATATCACCGGCTAACGCGGCACCAGGAGAACTACTGCGATTGTGCCCTAGTTCGGCTGGGCAAGCACCTCAGTAGAGAAAGCCGAAAACTGACTGTCATGATACAACGAGAGACTGGTCAACCACTCGATCGACCACCGGAATGTTTAGAATTCCTCCGCTTTGACGAAGGAATATTTCCCGGTCAGGCACACATGCGCCCCGAATTCGGAGAGCGCGGTGCCCCCAGGGGCTATATCGTAGTCCCAACCTCGAACTCCAATGGCTAAGTGAAAGTGATAAAGCATCATAGTCCGGTTGCCTCGTTTGCTACGCTACCACCTCCTCAACAGGACCGAGACGTTAGATTAAGTGTGAAAATGTGCTCTTTTTGCGAACACCCCCGCACCTTGTGCGTGGGGGCTGAAGCCGAAGACTGCCATCTTTCAGGTTATACACACATATACATAAACGGCCGCATAGGAGATATTTCAATACTTGAACGCACAAGTATAAAAAGCGATTACATCATAACCATTCTTTTACAAAATAAAACGTTCATTTGAACGTGACATTTTTCGAGCACTGCGACTCTATTACACGAGCACCACGCATAACTTCCCCAAAATAGTGCTCGGCGGGTAACCGGCTTTCGTCCGAACCCTGGGTTGCAACAGCGTTGGCATCCATCTCTGTCCAATGTGTCTTCACACGGGCAAGGGCCATCCACGCACCCTCTATGCAGGCCGACCGCGTCATCGCCTTGATATGCGGCACCGCCCCAAGAAACTGCTGCAATAAGCCAAAATAGCTCTTCGGCTTGGGCCTCTCCGGCCAGACATGAGTCACGATATCCGTCATGGCAAGTCCGCACAACCTATTCAGCTCAGCCCATTCGGCCAACCGATCGGTCAGCGGAAGTGAACGATCCGGACTATGGAATTGAGACCAAAATAGCTCTTCCGTCTTGTGATCCTTCTGACTTCGGAAGTGCACAACGGCATCCGCCGCACTCGCCGCTAAGTCCATATATGGATCCTCTGGACCCCACAGCTGGCCAAGCTGGGCATACTTTGGATCCGTAAACCTGCGGCGCAGCAGAAAAGGCTTGCCAGCCACAATATCTCCGGCCTGACGCAGCTCCTCCTTTATAGCCCGCATTGCAGAACGGGCATCCTTGGCTTCGGCGGTGGCCTTCCCCAGGTCTTCTCGCTCCAATAGGCGCTCCTTTTCAAGAGCCTCATTGCGGTCGGTAGCATCCTTCAATTTAACGGCCAGTTCGACCATCTCTTCCCTGCTTCGGCAGTGTGCAGCCCTTTCGGCTTCTAACTCTTCGACCACCCTCGAGGCAGCCACATCATTCCTTCTGGCTTGCTCCTTGGCTTGAGCAAGTTCTGCCCGAAGGCTCTCCACAGCAGCAGCACCATCTGCGTCAAGCATAAATATTGTAAGAGGTGGGCTTTGGCTCCCTTAAAAGGTGACTGCGGAGAAACAACTTACCTTGCGACTCGTCAAGTCGCTTGTTGACTAGCGCGATGTCCGCATCCGCAACATCGAGTTGCCGCATTAATTCAGCAACTCCATCAGTCCGGCTAGCCCCCGGACTATCCGCCACCTACATAGGAAAGGCGACACTCAATACCTGCAATTTTGATCCTCGGCACGCTGCCGCTTTCGACAACCTACCGAGTGTCAGGGGCTACTATCTATACAGGGCGCACTTTATGTGCAAAACTGTCAAAAAGGGGTGTCATTTTTACATACCTCAAACCCCGCCAGCAAACTCCTGACGGCATTATGCAATCCGCTTTCGGCGGACGAAATCCTTCTAATCACCGTACTCATCAATGCACGGTGATCTTCTAAGATGGACGCCCTCTCAAGCAGATCCTTCAGCTCCCCCGGCCGAACACTAGTCGGCGCCGAACTCTTCGGCTCCGCCGGGTTCGGGGATACCCTCCGTGACGACACTTCAGGCTCGTCCGCCCTCTCCGACGGCGCAGCAGACGGAGGCGTCTCACTCTCCATCATCTTCGGACGAAGATCCCCCGAAGACAAGCTCATCTGAGAAGGTCGGAGATCCGAACTACAAGGTAAAAAACTCGGTTATCCTCAGAAGCACAAATAGGGATGTCTCTCGTTACCGAACTCCCTTTTTTCTACTCACGGCTCGCTGGAGGGCTGATGCTTTAGGGGAGATTGTGCGGCCGGGGCCTCCCCGGACGCAGGACCCTCTGGTGAAGACTTCTTCCCCCGCTTAGGGGCTTTGGCCTCCGGGTCTCCAGATGCGGTCCTCTTCTCCCCTTGGAGGGAGGGATTCTCGATCCCCCCTTTTTCAAGAGCCTCCTTCGGCGAGGCGGTAGCTCCCTTATTTTCCCCTCCGCCTTCTTCTGAAGGCGCAACCTCCAGCATCTGGACCAGCACGGGATCCGGCGCGGTCTCTGGGAGGGGGGCCGGACACCATATCAGCTTTGCTTGCGCTATCCACTCCTGTTGAAGGATAACGGGTTAAAAGACGAAATGTAGAAAGGCAAACAAATGGTACATCCGAACACTGAGCTACTTACTTGAGTATCCGGGCGATTGCAGCTTAGGCCGGCATCTTCGGTCAATCCCGGACACACCGCCTGTGATCCGAAGAACAACTTGTGCATCTCCACGGGTGTCGTACCCATAAAGTGTTGGAGAATCCGTGGTCCCTCCGGACTGAACTCCCATAGCCGGAGAGGACGGCGTTTGCAGGGCAGGAGACGCCTAATTAGCATAACCTGCGTCACCACGACCAGATCGATCTCCCTCGCCTGGAGGTCTCGAATCCGGCCCTGCAATAGGGGCACGTCTTTTGACGGCCCCCAGTTGAGCCCTTGGTTGACCCACAACATCAACCATCGAGGAGGTCTTGAGCGGAATATGGGCGGCGGCTTCTGCCTGCTGCCCTTCGGAGCGGTGATACAGAACCACTCCTGCTGCCACAAGCCGAGCTCCTCTTGGAAGGAGCCCTCGGGCCACGGGGCATCGGCCCTCCTACTTATGGCCGCCCCGCCGCAATCTGCTTGACGCCCCCCAATCATCTTCGGCTCCACATTGAAGGTCTTCAGCCACAGGCCAAAGTGGGGGGTGACGCGGAGGAAGGCTTTGCAGACGACAATAAATGCGGAAATATGGAGGATGTACTCCGGAGCCAAGTCATGGAAATCCAGCCCGTAGTAGAACATGAGCCCTCTCATGAAAGGATCTGTCGGGAAGCCTAAACCCCGACGGAGGTGGGATACAAAGACGACGTACTCGCCGGGCTCGGGGGTGGGTATGGCCTGCCCTTCGGCGGGCAGCCTGTGCGAAATCTCGTAAGGCAGGTAGTTGGCCTCTCACAGCTTTAGCACGTCCTCCTCCGTGACGGAGGAGGGCATCCACCGGCCCTGAAGGTCGGAGCCGGACATTGTTGAAGGTCCGAAGCACACGAATCTGGGGCTCTGGGTGTTGGAACTTGGAGCGAGGAGAAGATTCGATGGAGGATTGAAGAAAAGAAACGAGCCTTGGTCCTATTATAAAGAGGGAGAATACCAAGAGCCGTCTCCGTGACCGTTCGGGACTCGCCTTCGATAGAGGGGGCGTGGCAACGGGCGCGGTTGGGTTACCCACGTCCGTATTGATGAGGATCCCGGAATAAGGGGAACACGATCTTTGCTTCAACAAGACGTGCCAAGGAAACCGCTTCGCTAAACGCGCTGAGGTGGTATAATAAAAAATGATTCAAGTAAAGGCTTGGTAGTGGCGTGACGTCACGCTACAAGATACGTCAGCAGATCGAACCTGTGTACATGATATTCTCTCTACGGTGGAATGTGGAAATTATTTTGCAGAGCCGGACACTATCCTGGTGTTCACAATCTTCTATGGATTATTCGGAGGAGGAACCCGCCTTGCAATGCCGAACATTATGCACGCCGGACTCATCGTCATTGAAGCCAGGTTCAGGGGCTACTGAGGGAGTCCTGGACTAGGGGGTGTCCGGACAGCCGGACTATCATCATCCGCCAGACTCCAAGACTATGAAGATACAAGATTGAAGACTTCGTCCCGTGTCCGGATGGGACTTTCCTTGGCGTGGAAGGCAAGCTTGGCGATACGGATATGTAGATCTCCTACCATTGTAACCGACTCTGTGTAACCCTAGCCCTCTCCGGTGTCTATATAAACCGGAGGGTTTTAGTCCGTAGGACACAACAACCATTACAACAATCATACCATAGGCTAGCTTCTAGGGCTTAGCCTCCTTGATCTCGTGGTAGATCCACTCTTGTACTACCCATATCATCAATATCAATCAAGCAGGAGTAGGGTTTTACCTCCATCGAGAGGGCCCGAACCTGGGTAAAAACATCGTGTCCCTTGTCTCCTGTTACCATCCGCCTAGACGCACAGTTCGGGAACCCCTACCTGAGATCCGCCGGTTTTGACACCGACAATCATGTTTATTGCAATACGGTTATTCATTTAAGTAAGAGAATAAACTGTTGTTCTGTTTACATGAATAAAACCTTATATGGTTACACACCCAATGAAAATGGTTCATTGGATCTCGATCGTAGTGATACACATATTCATAATATTGAAACCAAAAGATGCAAAGTTAATAATGATAGTGCAACTTATTTGTGGCACTGCCGTTTAGGTCATATTGGTGTAAAGCGCATGAAGAAACTCCATGCTGATGGGATTTTGGAATCACTTGATTATGAATCACTTGATGCTTGCGAACCATACCTCATGGGCAAGATGACTAAGACTCCGTTCTCCGGAACAGTGGAACGAGCAACTGACTTATTGGAAATAATACATACTGATGTATGCGATCCGATGAGTGTGAAGGCTCGCGGCGGGTATCGTTATTTTTTGACCTTCACAGATGACTTGGGAAGATATGGGTATATCTACTTGATGAAACATAAGTCTGAAACATATGAAAAGTTCAAAGAATTTCAGAGTGAAGTGGAAAATCATCGTGACAAGAAAATAAGGTTTCTACGATCTGATCGCGGAGACAAATATTTGAGTTATGAGTTTGGTCTTCAATTAAAACAATGTGGAATAGTTTCACAAATTCATGCCACCTGGAACACCACATCATAATGGTGTGTCCGAACGTCATAACCGTACTTTATTGGATATAGTACAATCTATGATGTTTCTTACCGGTTTACCAATATCGTTTTGGGATCATGCATTATAGACAACTGCATTCACGTTAAATAGGGCACCATCTAAATCCGTTGAGACGACACTATATGAACTGTGGTTTAGCAAGAAACCAAAGTTGTCGTTTCTTAAAGTTTGGGGCTGCGATGCTTATGTGAAAAAGTTTCATCCTGATAAGCTCAAACCCAAATCGGAGAAGTGCGTCTTCATAGAATACCCAAAGGAAAATGTTGGGTACACCTTCTATCACAGATCCGAAGGCAAAACATTCATTGCTAATAAATGGATCCTTTCTAGAGAAGGAGTTTCTCTCGAAAAAAGTGAGTGGGAGGAAAGTAGAACTGGATGAGGTAACTATACCTGTTCCCTTATTGGAAAGTAGTTCATCATAGAAATCTGTTCTCGTGACTACTATACCAATTAGTGAGGAAGCTAATGATGATGATCATGTAACTTCAGATCAAGTTACTAACGAACCTCGTAGGTAAAACAGAGTGAGATCCGCACCAGAGTGGTACGGTAATACTGTTCTGGAGGTCGTGTTACTTGACCATGACAAACCTACGAACTATGAGGAAGCGATGATGAGCCCAGATTCCGCAAAATGGTTTGAGGCCATGAAATCTGAGATATAATCCATGTATGAGAACAAAGTATGGACTTTGATGGATTTGCCCGATAATCGGCAAACCATATAAAATAAATGGATCTTCAAGAGGAAGACGGACGTTGATAGTAGTGTTACTATCTACAAAGGTAGACTTGTTGAAAAAGGTTTTTGACAAAGTTCAAGGTGTTGACTACGATGAAATTTTCTCACTCGTAGCGATGCTTAAGTCTGTCCAAATCATGTTAGCAATTGCTGCATTTTTATGAAATCTGGCAAATGGATAAACAAAACTACATTCCTTAATGGATTTAAAGAAGAGTTGTATATGATCCAACCAGAAGGTTTTGTCAATCCTAAAGATGCTGACAAAATACGCAAGCTCCAGCGATCCATCTATGGACTGGTGCAAGCATCTCGGAGTTGGAATATACGCTTTGATAAGTTGATCAAAGCATATAGTTTTATACAGACTTGCGGTGAAGCCTGTATTTACTAGAAAGTGAGTGGGAGCACTACAACATTTCTGATAAGTATATGTGAATGACATATTGTAGATCGGAAATAATGTAGAATTATTCTGCAAAGCATAAAGGAGTGTTTAAAAGGAGTTTTTCAAAGAAAGACCTCGGTGAAGCTGCTTACATATTGAGCATCAAGATCTATAGAGATAGATCAAGACGCTTGATAAGTTTTTTCAATGAGTACATACCTTGACAAGATTTTGAAGTAGTTCAAAATGGAACAGTCAAAGAAAGAGTTCTTGCCTGTGTTACAAGGTGTGAAATTGAGTAAGACTCAAAACCCGACCACGGTAGAAGATAGAAAGAGAATGAAAAGTCATTCACTATGCCTTGGCCATAGGTTCTATAAAGTATGCCATGTTGTGTACCAGATCTATTGTATACCCTACACTGAGTTTGGCAAGGGAGTACAATAGTGATCTAGGAGTAGATCACTGGACAGCGGTCAAAATTATCCTTAGAGGACTAAGGAAATATTTCTCGGTTATGGAGGTGATAAAGAGTTCATCGTAAAGAGTTACGTCGATGCAAGCTTTCACACCGATCTGGGTGACTCTAAGTCACAATCCGGATACATATTAAAAGTGGGAGCAATTAGCTAGAGTAGCTCCGTGCAGAGCATTGTTGACATAGAAACTTGCAAAATACATACGGCTCTAAATATAACAGACCCGTTGACTAAGCTTCTCTCACAAGCAAAGCATGATCACACCTTAGTACTCTTTGGGTGTTAATCACATAGCAATGTGAACTAGATTACTGAATCTAGTAAACTCTTTGGGTGTTGCTCACATGGCGATATGAACTATGGGTGTTAATCACATGATGATGTGAACTATCGATGTTAATCACATGGTGATGTGATCTAGATTATTGACTCTAGTGCAAGTGGGAGACTGAAGGAAATATGCCCTAGAGGCAATAATAAAGTTATTATTTATTTCCTTATATCATGATAAATGTTTATTATTCATGCTAGAATTGTATTAACCGGAAACATAATACATGTGTGAATATATAGACAAACAGAGTGTCGCTAGTATGCCTCTACTTGACTAGCTTGTTAATCAAAGATGGTTATGTTTCCTAACCATGGAAAAAGAGTTGTTATTTGATTAACGGGATCACATCATTAGTTGAATGATCCGATTGACATGACCCATTCCGTTAGCCTAGCACTTGATCGTTTAGTATGTTGCTATTGCTTTCTTCATGACTTATACATGTTCCTGTAACTATGAGATTATGCAACTCCCGTTTACCGGAGGAACACTTTGGGTGCAACCAAAAGTCACAATGTAACTGGGTGATTATAAAGGAGTACTACAGGTGTCTCCAAAGGTACATGTTGGGTTGGCGTATTTCTAGATTAGGTTTTGTCACTCCGATTGTCGGAGAGGTATCTCTGGGCCCTCTCGGTAATGCACATCACTATAAGCCTTGCAAGCAATGTAGCTAATGAGTTAGTTATGGAATGATGCATTACGTAACGAGTAAAGAGACTTGCCGGTAACGAGATTGAACTAGGTATTGGATACTGACGATCGAATCTCGGGTAAGTAACATACCGATGACAAAGGGAACAACGTATGTTGTTATGCGGTTTGACTGATAAAGATCTTCGCAGAATATGTAGGAACCAATATGAACATCCAGGTTCCACTATTGGCTATTGACCGAGAATAGTTCTAGGTCATGTCTACATAGTTCTCGAACCCGTAGGGTCCGCACGCTTAACGTTTCATTGACGATATAGTATTATATGAGTTATGCATGTTGGTAACCGAATGTTGTTCGGAGTCCCGGATGAGATCATGGACATGACGAGGAACTCCGGAATGGTCCGGAGATAAAGTTTGATACATGGGATAATAGTGTTTGATCTCCGGAAGGGTTTCGGAATTCACCGGAAGGGGTTCCGGATGTTTCCCGAAATGTTTGGGTACGAGAACATGTTATTTGGGCCAAAGGGGAAAGCCCACAAGGTTTTTGGAAAGTGCAAAAGGAAGTTTTGCGGAGTCCAAGGGCCAGACGCCAGGGTCCCTGGCGTCTGGGTCCAGACGCCGGGAACCCTGGCGTCTGGCCGTGGAGTCCGAGAAGGACTCTTGCCTTTCGGGTGAAACTGACTTTGTGGAGGCTTTTACTCCAAGTTTCGACCCCAAGGCTCAACATATAAATAGAGGGGCAGGGCTAGCACCAAAGACACATCAAGAAACACCACGCCGTGTGCCGGCAACCCCGTCCCCTCTAGTTTATCCTCCGTCATAGTTTTCGTAGTGCTTAGGCGAAGCCCTGCGGAGATTGTTCTTCACCAACACCGTCACCACGCCGTCGTGCTGCCGGAACTCATCTACTACATCGCCCGTCTTGCTGGGTCAAGAAGGCGAGGACGTCATCGAGCTGAACGTGTGCAGAACTCGGAGGTGCCGCGCGTTTGGTTCTTGGATCGGTCGGATCGTGAAGACGTACGACTACATCAACCGCGTTGATAAACGCTTCCGCTTAGCGATCTTCAAGGGTATGAAGATACACTCCCCTTCTCGTTGCTATACATCACCATGATCTTCTGTGTGCATAGGAAATTTTTTGAAATTACTACGTTCCCCAACAGAAACGATGCACTTCCTCCCTTTCCCCCGGCGGACGGGATGCGGCCGGATCAGTGACCAACGGCGAGAGAGAGAGAGAGGCCACCGCACTCCCTTTCCCCTGGCGGACGGGATGCAGCCGGATCAGTGCCCAACGGTGAGAGAGAGAGGCTACCGCAGCCTTGTGTGAGATACTCTGAAGAGAGACAAACCAGGCAGGCAGGCTCCCTTGTATATAGTGAGCGGACTACGTTTTTCTCCATAAAATCGTTCCATAAACAACCGCTACAGGCATTCAAATTAGCACGTGGGATGCCATTTCTTATAGAAATGAGCTCCACCATGTACCCGCACAGGCGTGGCTGGGCACAAAGCGTGAGTACGTGCACGGTGCACCTATTCTCTTCTTGTATACGTACACCACCTACGTGGGGTTGTATGAGAGAGATACAAACCTAGAGAGATATAGTGTGTGGGTTCTTGAGAGTTTTTTTTGGGGGGGGGGGGGGGGTCAATCAAAAAATGTAACATATGCAATGTGTGTGAAATAGAGTCCTGGATATAACATATATATAGAGGGGGCGATCCACGAGAAGAGAGTGGAGGTATCATCGGCTAGAGGTGTCCATAGAATCGAAGAGAGGGATGATGTGTGTGTGCGCGTGCGCGATCGATAAAGAGTGCCATTGAATTTGTGTGTGCCCACGTCAAAGATATAGAGTGGCTGGCCTACTGGAGTGTGAGAGGGGACATGTGCAGTTTGTCTCTGTGGCATGGATACCTACTTGCAGCACTTGACTATCGGTGTGTGGTGGGGGAAGAGGGAGGCCCAATTAACTATAGAGGTACAATGGCTGGTATATGTGTGGAGGAGGAGAGAGGCCTACCTCATGTATTAAGGAGATCGATCTGCCTCATGTATTAAGGTAGATCGATAGGCATCCATGCATACGTGCAGGAGAGGAATAAGGTTGGGAGAGAGAGATAGAACTAGAGTGTTGGAGGGGGTGCTAGTGGAGTTGCTTCTAACAAATGGTGGGATAGGCTTGCTAGACAAACGGAGGGCATGCCCGCAATATCAATAAGAGAGGAGATGGTTGATTGTTGTCTGTGCACGTGCGTGTGAGAGACGGGTCAGGAGGCATGCACGAATGATGAGGGGGGCCGATGTGGCTGTGGTAAGCAGACGTAACTACATAGGAAGATCAATTGCCCTTTGTTAGAGAAAGGAGAGACATAACTTGTGAGGCATGTCGATAGATGGGGGGTAGTTAAAGTCGATCTAGGTATATGTTGGGAGATCAATCGGTATACATGCATGTGTGTGTTAGAAGCAAATGAGGCCTGAGGAGAAGGATAGAGAGAGAGGGATGCATGTAGGAGGTGGTACGCGAGGCATACTATATCGAGGAGGGAGGAGTGTGCGAGTATGAGAACGATGAAAAGAGTGGTGGGAGTGAGGCATGGATGGTGACAAGAGAAGAGGGGAAGCCTGTGTTTGTGCTAGGCACACCTGGCTAAAGAGGCATATCGATCGATGTGTGCCGTAAAGAAGGAGTTGGGGGGCCTACACACACCATGGGTGAACGACCTAAAGTGAAAAGACAAATTTGCGCAATGGAGCTAGAGAATGCTGAGGGAGGGTGAGAGGGATGCGGGCGTGTGCATGCACAAGAGAAAGTTAGCGCTAGCTACAAAGATAAGAGGGTTGTGTGGGTGTAAAAGACGAATAGAGATCATATATACTTCATTATAAAAAGCGAATTCGGATATTTGAAGAATTTATCATAGTGTTTTAAACCGACGCATGTGTGAATATATATATAACAGTGATACACATGGTGTGGTTATGAACATGTTATACTACATTTAATATATTTTATGTCTACTCTTATAAAAAAATGGAGTTGTTGATGATGGTGTGCCTGCCATCCTACATTATAGGCTGTCCGATTTATATCTGGCGGATAGAAAGGAAACTATGATGGTTGAAGTTGGCAACAATCATGATTGTAGATTCTTATTGAAATAGAGAAACGAATTCAAATTTAGTTCGAATTGCAGTGGTAGTATAGACATTTGGAATGCACTAAATTGTTGGTATGAGTAGGTTACATGCATTATACAGCAATCGAAAAAATTTAATCGGACATAACATGGATTCATACTCCCTCCATCCATCTATATAGGGCTTAATGAGTTTTTGAAGACCGCCTTTGACTATTGACAAGATTAACAGTACATGACATGCACAATGTGAAAATTATATTATTGAAAGAACCTTTCACAGACGAATTTGACAGTGTGCTTTGTGTAAGTTGCATGTCATATATCATTGCTCTAATATTTGGTCAAAGTTAGCATCGAAAAACGCATTAGACCCTATATAGATGGAAGGAGGGAGTAGCTTTGAATAGCATTTGTATAGTAAAACGGGGCAAGAGTCTCTCTTTGTGTGGTGTCAATAGTTTTATTTTTTTCGTTTTATTTTTGGTTGAGGGAAGCGCGAATTGATTTGGTACGTACAAGTACAATATTACTACACGTTAGGCTTGTCCCTAAAATTCAACCCGCGTCTTGTTATATCCTGAAAATTCAGATATCGTGCTCCCAAAACTGGCGCCTTCACAACCCGCGCCTTAATATCCCAAAATTACAACGCGCGCGAAAACTCCCTCCAGCTGCCAAATCCCGACACACGTAATCCCCCTTCTAACCCTGAGCCAAAAGGGCCGCTAGTTCAAATCAGTGGGGGGTACTTTTGTAACACACCCTACATTTTGGACAAGCGTGTCCCTATGTCATGCTTCACCCCCTCCCATCGCCCCCTTTTCGCCATTCAAAATCCCAGGCCGCCATAACCTCTCCGCTCTAGCCGCGAAACCCCACCCTCCTCCGTCTGCCACGTCACCGCTACCCAGCCGGAGCCTCTTCCCCGACGATGTCGTCCACCGCAACAGCTCGACGTCCCTCGTCCACCTCCCCGGATGGGGATCCGTCGTCCATCTCACCGTCCTGCCGGTTCGGCCGCCCCGTCCTCCACCTCCAAGGAGCTGCTCCGACGATCGCCTCATCTATCGCGGCTGCTCCATCCCCACAGCGCCGCCTTAACCTGCTCCACCGAAACCGCAGCATCCTCACCGACTCCTCGGACGAAGCCGAGGCCTACTCGGCGCCACCAAAGAGGTTGTACACTCATCGCATCGCACCTTCTCCTTAACTCGACCTCTCGGCACCGACGGTGCTCCATCCCGCACCCCCATGGAGCGGCTACCTTGAAGCCAGCGCCGCGGCCGACATCTCCACGGCGGCTCTCTGCTAGTGCGAGGCCCCTTCGGCGGCGGCGGCCATACCAGCTGGATCTGCTACTAATGCTTCGGCTCTCGCTCGCTCGCTCGCTCGCCCAGCTGCTGCTGCTGCTCTCCCCCTCGCTCGTGCTACTGCTCTGCTCCGATTAAGCCACACTTCAGTCGACTGAATCGACTTTTGGGTCAGTCGATTTTCAGGGTTTGGGGGGCTCGCCGGAGTTAAGGAAGAACCACCCGCAGCGGGGATGGGGGCTCGCCGAAGAGGTACCCCTCTCTCTATCTTAGGGTTCAGGGTGGGGGCGGGGGGCCTAGAGGGCTAGCCGGGGTGGCTGTGGCGAGTTGTTTCGGGGCGGCGAGGCGGTGCTGGGGCCGGTGGTTCGGCCGGTGGTGGCTGGCGGCTCAGGGGGGTGCAGGTTGAAGATGAACTGCAGGCCCTCCCTAAACTACATGTCAAGTGCCTCTCTGCTATCATTGTGTTCAGTTTTGACAGTAGCATTCAGATTCCACAGTAAATTTCAGTTTCGACAGTTAAGTTCAGAGTCAACAGTTTTTACCTCATCTGTTGTAGTCAGGTGGTTTTTGGTGATGTTAATTTTACATCCATTTTACATCATCTATTGGAGATGCTATTAGAATCCCACTTGAGATTGATGATGTCTGTCTTGTGCTGCTTCAGCCTTGACGTCTTAAGGCTCACCGGAGCTGCTCCAACGACAGAACGATCCATCACAACAGAGCAGTGCCCTGGACGCCGTCTACAGATTCCTCAGATTTTCCTCCACACCTCCGACAGCCACCTCTGCCTCAACTGCTTCAGCGACCAACCCAATGATGCTTGTACACTTGTGATGGATCGACACGGCTACGGCAAAGAGGTTGTACACTTGTTGCATCACTTATTACTATACATTCACGTCGATCCATTAGGGCTATTTTGGTTCAACGGAAAAATGTCGATCCACTGGTTGTTACCATCACTCTAAATTTCTGCATGCTCTCCTTACATAATCTCACCATATTTTTTCGTATGCATGTCAGATATTGTACACAGTCATGCTGAACATGTAGAGAAAAAGAGAAGTGTTTTGCACGGCAATACAATGTCATGCAGACATCGCTCCATGGTGGGCTCAATGGCAAACCCTCCCCACCCCTCGCCAGATTGTAATCCAGAGGATATCTGTTCAGAGGCGGATTCAGACGCCGCTGACCACTCCTATTTACCCCCCCCCAAGGTGTTTGCTCTACCTTGGCATGATGATGTTAGTCATATCATGCATATGTTGCCGTGCAGTGCCTACTTTTGACATCATATATGTCATCTGCTTAGTTTAGACATGTTCTGTAATGCCACATGTTTAGTTTCTATATCATATATGGGAATTATGCATTCTCATGTCTTTTAGCCAGCCATAATATATGTGAAATGTGCAATGCCATCCTGTTTAACCAGGCATCATATATTTGAATGATATCTTGCCCATCCTTTTCTTCATTATATTTTCATTTGTCAATAATGTTTGTACATTAAACTACTCTTCATGTGAATCAGCCATTTTGGTGGGAGATGGAAAAATCTGGAGTGAAAACAAAGCCTTCAGAGCAGACCGTGCTACCTGTTGAAGCAGATCTCTTGTTGGGTCCCGATAGCTCCTCAGAGATGGATTCAGAGACAGATGACCAGTCCTATTCCCCCACTGAGGTGTATGCTCTAACTTGGCATGGTTATACTGCTCATATCATGCATACGGTGTCTTGCATTGCATAGTTTAGACATCATATACACAATATTCAACACCATGTTCTTAGTTTAGACATCATATCGAATGCCCTCTATTTAGCATATAAATCACATATGTGAATTAAATGATGCAATCCTGATTACTTAGATAACATGTAGGTGAATTATGTCATGCGATCATGTTTAGTTATTCATCATATCTTTGAATTATGTTATGCTATGCTATCCAGTTTAGATAGACATCATATATGTGAAATTATGTCATGCTATCCATTTTAGTTAAACAATATACATGTCAACTATTTCATGCCCTCTTTTTTCCACATTATCTATTGCATCTGTCTCTCATACAATGTATGTACATTCAACTATGTTTCTAGTTTATCGGCCATTTGAATTGGAGCGGGTGATGCCAGTATCTAGCGGACTAAAAACATGGTCTTCAAATAAAACAGTGCTACCTCTTGGTGGAGATAGCACCCCGGTTGTACATGCACAAGAACCAGCCCTACCACACATAACCCAAACTCTCGCAGATTGTACCCCTACTGCGATGGACAGAGAACCAGCTTCACCCAATCTAACCCCAACCCCAGCCGATAGTAACCCAGTTCTTGTTGACACAACACCATCTCCACCACAGAGCTCCCAAACAAGAGCAGTTAGTAAGGTAGCTCCAGTGCCCAAAGTGCCAGTACTATCACGGCAAACCCCAACTCCACCAGTTAGTACGCCTATTCCTGTGGAGGAAGCACAACCAGCTAGTCGTAGTTTAGCATCTATCGCATTTGATGTTGTTAAATCGTATGTGCATATCTTCCCATCTTGGAAATATTATACTGAAGATGAAGGAAAATGCCAGTTGCAGGTGTTTGTCCAGGAGTTATGTGTAAGTAATGTTATTCATGGCAATTACTTTGCTTCGTCCCATACATCCTACCTCCATGATGGTTATAATACAACAAATTTTTCCATTTTTATCTATAGAGAAGGACCGATTTGGAAACTCAGGATGAGGTAACCTGTGCTAATACCTCTGCTATCTTCAAGAATGCTTGGTGGCAGTATCGGAATTACCTGAAGAAAACGTACTTCACCGGCAAAGAAACTCATCAAATTCCCTTATGTTCTCCTGAGACACATTTACTGGACGATGACTAGGAACGCCTTGTTCTGTACTGGTCCCGAACCAAGAATGTGGTAAGGTCTATGAGCTCATTTTCTATTTTTAAGTATTATATTCTTGCGTCTTACTGTACTCTATTCATGTAGAACAAGTGCCCAAACCTGAAGAACAACTGTTCTAATTTAAGATTCCAGTGCTATCATAGTTCAAAAAAGCGCTAGGCGTTAATTGTGCGTTTTTCCACCGCCTTGCGCTTTACTGACCAAAGCACATGCTTATGCGCAGTTATGCACAGATTAAGCGTAGTTATGCGCAATGCGTTTTGCCAACGCCTAGGGCCTAGGCGCGCTTAAGCGCTCGCTTAGGCGCACCTTTTTAACTATGATTGCTTTGCTCTTGTATCAGTGTATTTACTCATACAAACTTATTTTTAAATTGAAGGATCCAATCGAAACTCCAATGACATAGCAGGTATGTTCACGCATGTTTCTTTAACATGTTTGCTCTTATCAAAAGCTCTGTTGATTTCAATTTCAATTGTGTATGCAGTTGACTTTCATATCATGCACATTACTAGCATTACAACAGAGCCAATAGTGTTGTTGTACATGTAGACCCGTGGTACCCATCTGAAATCTTGTTGTGCCGTGTAGTTTCTCACGCTTTGTATTCTTTCGTTGCTGCTTTGTGTTGAACTGATATGATTTGAACCGTGTCTCTATTTTGATTTGGCAAGACAATGCAGTGACCATAGGACATAGATATATGTTTGTTTGATGCTTTTATTATGTACTAGTACTTGGCAATAGAAGACTTGGTAGTTTAATCCTATCCACCTTACTAATGAACTGGTTCACTGAAATGAGTTTCATATACTAGTACATGCTAAACTTGTTATGTGTCTACTTGTTTCTTCTTTTAGAATGCTGACAAAATATTGGGGAAGAGCGCCTTATTAAGCAATGGTAAAGGAAGTAATGCAGATAAGGTTCAGGATAGTGACACATCCTTGTTGGTCTCCAACAAAGCTGATAAAACAGCTAAGGAAGATTATCTTGAAGACAGCGAGACAACCCCAAAGTCCTGTCTTGGTTTAGTGTTCGAGTTACTGGCCACTACCGCTTGCACAAGCTATTCAAACTCACTGTGTGAATCAGTTCGGTTTCTTGAGTCTCAACTACAAGCTGAAAGACATCGATCAGTTGTGCTGCGACAAGAAGCAAAAGGACTGCGGAAGTCCCTGGAGCATTCAGATGCATACTTTGTGGTTCAACAGCAAGCATTGGAGGATTTTAGCGCCAAACAGGACAAAGCTAATCAGCTTGCTAAGCTTATTTCCAGCATGGTGGATACCCAGGATAACGTTTCTTGAGCTCTTCTGAACTTGTTTCAGTTATGCTCTTGTTTTGCTGCCGCATTTATTTGCATTGGTGGCCAATTTTGACGGCTAGTGTATGTAATGTGCTGCTTTGTTCCCTATATTTGCACTGGTGGCGAACTTTGATGCCCAGTGGATGTAATATGTGTAATAGTGGTAATAGGCTAGCATTAATTGCTTGCTTATTTATTTCCTTATTGTCTTGTTTAGTTGTTTTCTTGTAGTCACTGCATTTTTTTGTGTTTTTCTAGTGGCCACAATAGCCTATTTTTGGTAACTAGGCCAAAATAATCATGGCAACACACGGACTGTTGTAACCATGGGCCTCCTGTAGGCCGTACGATCCATGGGCCTTCGTCCGGCCGTAGGATCCATTGGCCTTCTATACGGGTCGTAGGATCCATCGGCCTTCTATACGGGCCTTAGGGTCCATGGGCCTTCTATGGGCCGTAGGGTCCATGGGCCTTCTACGGGCCGTACAATCCATGGGCCTTCTACGGGCCGTACTATCCATGGGCCTTCTACGGGGCATATCATCATTTCGCCAATCATGGGTCATACTATTCGTGGACCATAACGGGCCGTTAATAGGCCGTATTTGATAACTCTATGAAAATAGCCCAACGGGTTTTTTTTTGACATGAAAACGGCCCAACGTATTAACGGTCCGCAAACGGGCCGACTATAACGACGGGCTGAATTTGGCCCACAAGCAGAAAATGACAGTAACGGGCCGTATGTAACTGAATGCTGCAAATGAGCCCAAGAATCAATGGGCCCTGAGAAGGCCGAAAGATAACTTGAGCTCGAAACGGCCCAATGGAATAACGGGCCGTTAATGGGTATAAAGTGATACACTATTCATTACGGGCCAGTTTCACCACGGGCCGTTAATGGGCCAAGAGTTACAAAGGTCCTCATATGGGCCAAAAGAAGTCATGGGCCACACATGGGCCGGAAGTTAAAACGGGCTGGAACCATATTGGACGGCCCAGATGACGCTACTGGGCCTAATTCGGATAGGGCGTAACGGGGCCTGGGTTAGCGGGCTGTAAATGGGCTATATGCGAACAAGCCGTTAACAGGCTTTCCATGGGCCGGCCCGCCACCTTTTGACCAAGTCAAACGGGCCGGCCTTTTCACAGGAATGGGCCTCAGTTGGGCCATGCCACGTGTCGCCGTATCATAGGCGCCTTCGGTCTAATGAGCGGATGACATCTGTCCCAATGGTGAGCCGACACGTGTTTCCTCCAGTCAATAATGATTTTACACGTGGAAAATCCCCATTGGTCGGGGCTGTTAACGGGTTATCGGATCCAAAACTCGAACCAATAGCTTAACGGCATTCCGTTACGATGGATGCCACGTGTCGGTCACCCTTGACGAAAGCACTTCTGTGACGCATGATTTATCGTCATGGAAGTGGACACTTCCATGATGATAATTTTGGTAATGTCATGGAACACTTCTACGACAGCACAGGTATGACTATCTTGATTCTGTCATAAAATCATCATAGATGTACATGCATGACAAAAGATGCGACCTACTATGACAAACACGTATCATCACGGAAGTGTATTTTTTTGTAGTGGATGTGAAGACACTAGTCTCGTCTTGAATTGGGAAAAGTGCCACTTTATGGTTAATGAAGGCATTGTCTTCGGGCATAAGATTTCTGAAAGAGGTATTGAAGTTGATAAATCTAAAGTTGATGCTATTGAAAAGATGCCATGAAAAGGTATAAGAAGTTTCCTTGGTCATACCGGATTTTATAGGAGGTTCATTAAGGACTTTTCTAAAATCTCTAGGCCTCTGACTAATTTATTGCAAAAACATATTCCTTTTGTCTTTGATGATGATTGTGTAGAAGCATTTGAAATACTTAAGAAAGCTTTGATCACTGCACCTATTGTTCAACCACCTGATTGGAATTTACCCTTTGAAATTATGTGTGATGCTAGTGATTATGCTGTAGGTGCTGTTCTAGGGCAAAGAGTTGATAAGAAATTGAATGTTATCCAGTATGCTAGTAGAACTCTTGATACTGCCCAGAGAAATTAGGCTACTACCGAAAAAGAATTCTTACAGTTGTATTTGCTTGTGATAAGTTCAGGCCTTATATTGTTGATTCTAAAGTTACTATTCACACTGATCATGCTGCTATTAAATATCTTATTGAAAAGAAAGATGCTAAGCCTAGACTTATTAGATGGGTTCTCTTGCTCCAAGAATTTGATTTGCATATTATTGATAGAAAGGGAGCTGAGAACCCCGTTGCAGACAACTTGTCTAGGTTAGAGAATGTTCTTGATGACCCACTACCTATTGATGATAACTTCCCTGATGAACAATTAGCATCGTTAATGCTTCTCGTACTGCTCCATGGTATGCTGATTATGCTAATTACATTGTTGCTAAATTTATACCACCTAGTTTCACATACCAGCAAAAGAAAAAGTTCTTTTATGATTTAAGACATTACTTCTGGGATGACCCACACCTTCACAAAGAAGGAGTAGATAGTGTTATTAGACGTTGTGTACCTGAGCATGAACAGGAACATATCCTACGCAAGTGTCACTCTGAACCATATGGAGGACACCACGCTGGAGATAGAACTGCACATAAGGTATTGCAATCCGGTTTTTATTGGCCTACTCTCTGCAAAGATGCTCGTAAGTTTGTCTTGTCTTGTGATGAATGTCAGAGAATTGGTAATATTAGTAGACGTCAAGAAATTCCTATGAATTATTCTCTTGTTATTGAACCATTTGATGTTTGGGGCTTTGATTATATGGGACCTTTTCCTGCCTCTAATGAATACACACATATTTTAGTTGCTGCTGATTATGTTACTAAGTGGGTAGAAGCTATTCCAACTAGTAGTGCTGATCATAACACCTCTATTAAGATGCTTAAAGAAGTTATTTTCCCGAGGTTTGGAGTCCCTAGATATCTCATGACTGATGGTGGTTCACATTTTATTCATGGTGCTTTTCGTAAAATGCTTGCTAAGTATGATGTTAATCATAGAATTGCATCTCCTTATCACCCACAATCTAGTGGTCAAGCAGAGTTGAGCAATAGAGAGCTCAAATTAATTTTGCAAAAGACTGTGAATAGATATAGAAAGAATTGGTCCAAAAAACTTGATGATGCATTATGGGCCTATAGAACTGCATATAAAAATCCTATGGGTATGTCTCTGTATAAGATGGTATATGGGAAAGCATGTCACTTACCTCTTGAACTTGAACATAAGGCATATTGGGCTATTAAAGAGCTCAACTATGACTTCAAACTTGCCGGTGAGAAGAGGTTATTTGATATTAGCTCACCTGATGAGTGGAGAACCCAAGCCTATGAGAATGCCAAACTGTTCAAAGAAAAAGTTAAAAGATGGCATGACAAAAGAATACAAAAGCGTGAGTTTATCGTAGGTGATTATGTGTTGCTATTCAACTCTCGTTTAAGATTTTTTGCCGGAAAACTTCGCACTAAGTGGAAGGGTCCTTACGTTATCGAGGAGGTCTATCGTTCCGGTGCCATAAAAATCAACAACTTCAAAGGCACAAGTCCGAGGATGGTGAACGGTCAAAGAATCAAACATTATATCTCAGGCTATCCTATCAATGTTGAAACTAATATTATTGAGACCGTAACCCCGGAGGAATACATAAGCGACACTTTCGAGAATGTTTTAGACTCACAAAAGGAATAGGTATGTGGTATGGTAAGTAACCGACTCCAAAACAGTTCTAATGGCAAATTTTCTCTGTTTTGGAATATTTAAGAATTTTGGAAAGCAAGAAGTAATCCGGGAAGGACACGGGGCCTCCACGAGGGTGGAGGGCGCGCCCACCCCTACTGGGCGCGCCCTCCTGTCTCGTGGCCACCTCGTGTGTCTCCCGGACTCCGTTTTCTTGCACGTTACTTCCCTTGGTAGGTAAAAAATCATTATATAATCTCCCGAAGGTTTTGACCACCGTATCACGCAAAAATCCTCTGTTTTCGTTTCGAGCTGTTTTTCTGGCAGATCTAGAGCATCATGACGCCACCCTCCTTGAACAATGAAGGCAAGGATGCTTGGCTATTGAAGATAGAGCTGAAAATAGAAGAACCGGAGGAGATTAACAAGGATGAAGGGATCAAGAAGGCCATGGAGGCTCAAGCTTCGGCGATGGAAGAAGAAGACATCCCTCAACCTCTACCTAACCTCTTTACTCCAACTGAGATTGAAGCTTTCAAGATGATTGAGTTAGCTCGCATACAAAACAATTATCTCACGCATGAAAATATTTTGTTGAAGGATCATATCGTCGGACTCAAGGGAATTATCCGCAAGTTGGAGGAGCTTTTATGCTCGATGTGCGATTATCCACCATCATCATCACCACCTTCATCACCTCCAAGGACATAATCACATGGGTATGGGCACTCCCCTTGGCAACTGCCAAACTTGGGGGAGGTGCCCCGGTATCGTATCACCATCACACTCCTATCTTTACCTTTTTTCTTAGTTCGATCCTTTTAGTAGTATCTTGATCTAGTAGATTGAAGTTCTGCTATGAATTAGTTTTGAGTTTTGCCTTGTGATTTCCTCTATGTAATTGAGTCCGTGAGCTATATAATAAAGATTAGTGTTGAGTCAAGGGCTTTGCTATCTTGCTATGATCTTGAGAAAATAGAAAGAATAAAAAGAATAAAAGAGTTCATATTGATCTTATGGATAGTAATGACTTCACATGTAAAGAGTATGAGGCTTAAAAGTTGTTGAGAGTTAACAAACATAGTTTTCGTCATCGTTGCAATTAATAGGAAGTAATAAAGAAGGAGAGGTTTTCATATATAAATATACTATCTTGGACATCTTTTATGATTCTGAGCACTCATTAAGTATGACATGCTAAAGAGCTGATGTTGGACAAGGAAGACAACGTAATGGGTTATATTTTCTCACATCTCAGTTAAAGTATATTGTCATGGATCATTCAAACATGTTGAGCTTGCCTTTCCCCCTCATGCTAGCCAAATTCCTTGCGCCAAGTAGAGATACTACTTGTGCTTCCAAATATCCTTAAACCCAGTTTTGCCATGAGAGTCCACCATACCTACCTATGGATTGAGTAATTTCCTTCAAGTAAGTTGTCATGTTGCAAGCAATAAAAATTGCTCTCTAAATATGTATGACTTATTAGTGCGGAGAAAATAAGCTTTATACGATCGTGTGATATGGAAGTAATAAAAGCAACGGACTGCATAATAAGGGTTCATATCACAAGTGGCAATATAAAGTGACGTTCTTTTGCATTAAGATTTGGTGCATCCAACCCTAAAAGCACATAACAACCTCTACTTCCCTCTGCGAAGGGCCTATCTTTTACTTTATGTCTTTTACTTTATGCAACAGTCAAGGTGATCTTCGCCTTTCCCTTTTTCATTTTATCCTTTGGCAAGCACCTCATGTTGGAAAGATCCTGATATATATATATCCTATTGGATGTAAGTTAGCATGAACTATTATTGTTGACATCACCCAAAGGTGAATATGTTGGGAGGCAACACAATAAGCCCCTATCTTTCTCAGTGTCCGATTAAAACTTCATAACCATAAGTATTGTGTGAGTGTTAGCAATTGTAGAAGACTATATGATAGTTGAGATTGTGGACTTGCTGAAAAGCTCTATTCTTGACTCTTTCTGATGTTATGATAAATTGCAATTGCTTCAGTGACTGAGATTATAGTTTGCTAGTTCTCAATGAAGTTTATGTTCCATACTTCACATTGTGAATAGATTGTTACTTGAGAATAAGAAATCATATGACAAAATCTATATATGTTGCTGTTATAAGAATGATCATGATGCCCTCATGTCTGTATTTTATTTTTATTGACACCTCTATCTCTAAACATGTGGACATATTATTCGATTTCGGCTTCCGCTTGAGGACAAGCGAGGTCTAAGCTTGGGGGAGTTGATACGTCCATTTTGCATCATGCTTTTGTATCGATATTTATTGCATTATGGGCTGATATTACACGTTATGTCACAATACTTATGGCTATTCTCTCTTATTTTACAAGGTCTATCATGAAGAGGGAGAATACCGGCAGCTGGGATTCTAGCTGGAAAAGGAGCAAATATTGGAAACCTATTCTGCACAGCTCCAAAAATCCTGAAACTCCACGGAAGTCATTTTTGGAATTAATAAGAATTACTGAGCGAAGAAAATACCAAAGGGGGCCCACACCCTGGCTAGGAGGGTGGGGGCGCACCCCCTACTGGGCACGCCCCCTGTCTCCTGGGTCCCCTGTTGGCCCTCTGGTGCCCATCTTCTGCTATATGAAGGCTCTTGCCCTGGAAAAATTCATAAGCAAGCTCACGGGACGAAACTCTGCCACCACGAGGCAGAACCTTGGCGGAACCAATCTAGGGCTCTAGCGGAGCTGTTCTATCGGGGAAACTTCCCTCCGGGAGGGGGAAACCATCACCACCGTCATCACAGACGATCCTCTCATCGGGAGGGGGTCAATCTCCATCAACATCTTCACCAGCACCATCTCCTCTCAAACCCTAGTTCATCTCTTGTATCCAATCTTGTATCCAAAACCACAAATTGGTACCAGTGGGTTGCTAGTAGTGTTGATTACTCCTTGTAGTTGATGCTAGTTGGTTTACTTGGTGGAAGATCATATGTTCAGATCCTTAATGCATATTAATACTCCTCTGATTATGAACATGAATATGCTTTGTGAGTAGTTACGTTTTTTCCTGAGGACATGGGTGAAGTCTTGCTATTAGTAGTCATGTGAATTTGGTATTCGTTCTATATTTTGATGAGATGTATGTTGTCTCTCCTCTATTGGTGTTATGTGAACGTCGACTACATGACACTTCACCATTATTTGGGCCTAGAGGAAGGCACTGGTAAGTAATAAGTAGATGATGGGTTGCTAGAGTGACAGAAGCTTAAACCCTAGTTTATGCGTTGCTTCGTAAGGGGCTGATTTGGATCCACTAGTTTCATGCTATGGTTAGGTTTACCTTAATACTTATTTTGTAGTTGAGGATGCTTGCAATAGGGGTTAATCATAAGTGGAATGCTTGTCCAAGACAGGGCAGTACCCAAGCACCGGTCCACCCACATATCAAATTATCAAAGTACCGAACGCGAATCATATGAGCGTGATGAAAACTAGCTTGACGATAATTCCCATGTGTCCTCGGGAGCGCTTTTCTCATTATAAGAAATTGTCCAGGCTTGTCCTTTGCTACAAAAAGGATTGGGCCACCTTGCTGCACTTTATTTACTTTCATTGCTTGTTACCCGTTACAAATTATCTTATCACAAAACTATATGTTACCTACAATTTCAGTGCTTGCAGAGAATACCTTACTGAAAACCGCTTGTCATTTCCTTCTGCTCCTCGTTGGTTTGACACTCTTACTTATTGAAAGGACTACAATAGATCCCCTATACTTGTGGGTCATCAAGACTCTTTTCTGGTGCCGTTGCCGGGGAGTGAAGCGCCTTTGGTGTGTGGAACTTGGTAAGGAAACAATTATATAGTGTGCTGAAATTTTCTGTCACTTGTTACTATGGAAACTAATCCTTTGAGGGGCTTTTTCGGGGTATCTTCACCCCGACTAGTAGAGAAAAGAGTTGCTCCTCAACCTACTGAACCTACTGAAAATGTTTACTTAGATATTCCTTCGGGTATGATAGAGAAACTGCTAGCTAATCCCTTTGCAGGAGATGGAACATTGCATCCCGATTTACACCTTATCTTTGTGGACGAAGTATGTGGATTATTTAAGCTTGCAGGTATTCCTGATGATGTTGTTAAGAGGAAGGTCTTTCCTTTATCTTTGAAGGGAGACGCATTGACATGGTATAGGCTATGTGATGATACGGGATCTTGGAACTATAAACGATTGAAGTTGGAATTTCACCAGAAGTTCTATTCTATGCATCTTGTTCATCGTGATCATAATTACATATATAATTTCTGGCCTCGCGAAGGAGAAAGTATCGCTCATGCTTGGGGGAGGCTTAAGTCAATGTTATATTCATGCCGCAATCATGAGCTCTCAAGAGAAATGATTATTCAAAATTTTATGCTCGGCTTTATCTTAATGATCGCACCATGCTTGATACTTTTTGTGCGGGTTCTTATATGCTGAAGACTACTGAATTCAAGTGGGATTTGTTGGAAAGAATTAAACACAACTCTGAAGATTGGGATTCCGACGATGGTAAGGAGTCAGGTATGACACCTACGTTTCATTGTGTTAAATCTTTTATGAATACCGATGCTTTTCGTGGATTTAGCGCTAAATATGGACTTGACTCTGAGATAGTAGCTTCTTTCTGTGAATCTTTTGCTACTCATGTTGATCTCCCTAAGGAAAAGTGGTTTAAATATAATCCTCCAACTGAAGTAAAGGTAGTTGCACCTATTACAGTTGAAGAAAAGACTATCACTTATAATGATCCTATTATTCCTACTACTTATGTTGAGAAACCACCTTTTCCTGTTAGGATAAAGGATCATGCTAAAGCTTCAACTGTTGTTCGTAAGAGTAATACTAGAACTTATACACCCCCTGAGCAAATCAAAGTTGAACCTAGTATTGCTATCGTTAAAGATCTCTTGGATGATAATATAGATGGGCATGTTATTTACTTCTATGGTGAAACTGCTAATATTGCTAGACCCGATGCTAAGATACATAGACCTGTTGCAGGCATGCCTGTTATTTCTGTTAAAATAGGAGATCATTGTTATCATGGCTTATGTGATATGGGTGCTAGTGCTAGTGCAATACCTATTTCCTTATATAAAGAAATTATGCATGATATCGCACCCGCTGAGTTGGAAGGTATTGATGTTACTATTAAGCTTGCCAATAGAGATACTATTTCACCAGTTGGGATAGTTAGAGATGTTGAAGTCTTGGGTGGGAAAGTTAAATATCCTGCTAATTTTCTTGTTCTTGGTTCCCCACAAGATGACTTTTGTCCCATTATATTTGGTAGACCCTTCTTGAATACTGTTAATGCTAGGATTGATTGTGAAAAGGATATTGTTACAATTGGCTTAGGGGATGTGTCTCATGAGTTTAATTTTGCTAGGTTTCATAGACAACCCCGTGATAAAGAATCACCTAGTAAGGATGAGATTATTGGTCTTGCTTCTATTGCCATGCCTCCTACTGATCCGTTAGAACAATATTTGCTAGACCATGAAAATGATATGTTTATGAATGAAAGAAGGGAAATAGATGAAATATTCCTTCAACAGGGTCCTATTCTAAAACACAACTTACCTGTTGAAATCCTAGGGGATCCCCCTCCACCCAAGGGTGATCCCGTATCTGAGCTCAAACCATTACCTGGTAATCTTAAATATGCTTATCTTGATGAAAAGAAAATATATCCTGTTATTATTAGTGCTAACCTTTCAGAGCAAGAAGAGGAAAGATTATTGAAAACTCTGAAGAAGCACCGTGCTGCTATTGGATATACTCTGGATTATCTTAAGGGCATTAGTCCCACTCTATGCCAACACAAAATAAAATTGAAGAAAGATGCCAAACCAGTTAGAGATCCTCAGCGACAATTAAATTCTAAGATGAAAGAAGTGGTAAGAAAGGAGATACTAAAGCTCCTTGAGGCAGGTATAATTTATCCCATTGCTGATAGTGATTGGGTAAGCCATGTCCATTGCGTTCCTAAGAAGGGAGGTATTACTGTCGTTCCTAATGATAAAGATGAATTGATCCCGCAAAGAATTTTTACAGGTTATAGGATGGTAATTGATTTCCACAAATTAAATAAAGCTACTAAGAAAGATCATTACCCTTTACCTTTTATTGATCAAATGCTAGAAAGACTATCCAAACATACACATTTCTGCTTTCTAGATGGTTATTCTGGTTTCTCTCAAATACCCGTGTCAGCGGAGGATCAATCAAAAACTACTTTTACTCACCCTTTCGGTACTTTTGCTTATAGATGTATGCCTTTTGGTTTATGTAATGCACCTGCTACCTTTCAAAGATGCATGACGTCTATATTCTCTGACTTTTGTGAAAAGATTTTTGAGGTATTCATGGATATTTTCTCCATTTATGGATCCTCTTTTGATGATTGCTTGAGCAACCTTGATCGAGTTTTGCAGAGATGTGAAGACACTAGTCTCGTCTTGAATTGGGAAAAGTGCCACTTTATGGTTAATGAACGCATTGTCTTGGGGCATAATATTTCTGAAAGACGTACTGAAGTTGATAAAGCTAAAGTTGATGCTATTGAAAAGATGCCATGAAAAGGTATAAGAAGTTTCACTGGTCAACCGGTTTTTATAGGAGGTTCATTAAGGACTTTTCTAAAATCTCTAGGCCTCTGACTAATTTATTGCAAAAACATATTCCTTTTGTATTTGATGATGATTGTGTAGAAGCATTTGAAATACTTAAGAAAGCTTTGATCACTGCACCTATTGTTCAGCCACCTGATTGGAATTTACCCTTTGAAATTATGTGTGATGCTAGTGATTACGCTGTAGGTGCTGTTCTAGGGCAAAGAGTTGATAAGAAATTGAATGTTATCCAGTATGCTAGTAAAACTCTTGATACTGCCCAGAGAAGTTATGCTACTACTGAAAAAGAATTCTTAGCAGTTGTATTTGCTTGTGATAAGTTCAGGCCTTATATTGTTGATTCTAAAGATACTATTCACACTGATCATGTTGCTGTTAAATATCTTATGGAAAAAAAAGATGCTAAGCCTAGACTCATTAGATGGGTTCTCTTGCTCCAAGAATTTGATTTGCATATTATTGATTGAAAGGGAGCTGAGAACCCCGTTGCAGACAACTTGTATAGGTTAGAGAATGTTCTTGATGACCCACTACCTATTGATGATAACTTTCCTGATGAATAATTAGCGGTCGTTAATGCTTCTCGTACCGCTCCATGGTATGCTGATTATGCTAATTACATTGTTACTAAATTTATACCACCTAGTTTAACATACCAGCAAAAGAAAAAGTTCTTTTATGATTTAAGACATTACTTCTGGGATGACCCACACCTTCACAAAGAAGGAGTAGATAGTGTTGTTAGACGTTGTGTACCTGGGCATGAACAGGAATAGATCCTATGCAAGTGTCACTCCGGACCATATGGAGGACACCACGCTGGAGATAGAACTGCACATAAGGTATTGCAATCCGGTTTTTATTGGCCTACTCTCTTCAAAGATGCTCGTAAGTTTGTCTTGTCTTGTGATGAATGTCAGAGAATTGGTAATATTAGTAGACATCAAGAAATGCCTATGAATTATTCTCTTGTTATTGAACCATTTGATGTTTGGGGCTTTGATTATATGGGACCTTTTCCTGCCTCTAATGGATACACACATATTTTAGTTGATGTTGATTATGATACTAAGTGGGTAGAAGCTATTCCAACTAGTAGTGCTGATCATAACACCTCTATTTAGATTCTTAAAGAAGTTATTTTCCCGAGGTTTGGAGTCCCTAGATATCTCATGACTGATGGTGGTTCACATTTTATTCATGGTGCTTTTCGTAAAATGCTTGCTAAGTATGATGTTAAACATAGAATTGCATCTCCTTATCACCCACAATCTAGTGGTCAAGTAGAGTTGAGCAATAGAGAGCTCAAATTAATTTTGCAAATGACTGTGAATATATCTAGAAAGAATTGGTCCAAAAAACTTGATGATGCATTATGGGCCTACAGAACTGCATATAAAAATCCTATGGGTATGTCTCCGTATAAGATGGTATATGGGAAAGCATGTCACTTACCTCTTGAACTTGAACATAAGGCATATTGGGCTATTAAAGAGCCCAACTATGACTTCAAACTTGCCAGTGAGAAGAGGTTATTTGATATTAGCTCACTTGATGACTGGAGAACCCAAGCCTATGAGAATGCCAAACTGTTCAAAGAAAAAGTTAAAAGATGGCATGATAAAAGAATACAAAAGCATGAGTTTAACGTAGGTGATTATGTGTTGCTATTCAACTCTCGTTTAAGATTTTTTGCTGGAAAACTTCTCTCTAAGTGGGAGGGTCCTTATGTTATCAAGGAGGTCTATGGTTCCGGTGCCATAAAAATCAACAACTTCGAAGGTACAAGTCCGAGGGTGGTGAACGGTCAAAGAATCAAACATTATATCTCAGGCTATCCTATCAATGTTGAAACTAATATTATTGAGACCGTAACCCTAGAGGAATACATAAGGGACACTTTCCTGAATGTTTCAGACTTAGACAAGGAATAGGTATGTGGTACGATAAGTAAACCGACTCCAAAACAGTTCTAATGGCAATTTTTCTCCGTTTTGGAATATTTAAGAATTTTGGAAAGCAAGAAGTAACCCGGGAAGGACACGAGGCCTCCACAAGGGTGGAGGGCGCGCCCCCTGTCTCGTGGCCACCTCGTGTGCCTCCCGGACTCTGTTTTCTTGCACGTTACTTCCCTTGGGAGGTAAAAATTCATTATATAATCTCCCGAAGGTTTTGACCATTGTATCACGCAAAAATCCTCTGTTTTCGTTTTGAGCTGTTTTTCTGGCAGATCTAGAGCATCATGACGTTACCCTCCTTCAACAATGAAGACAAGGATGATTGGCTATTGAAGATAGAGCTAAAAAGAGAAGAACCGGAGGAGATCAACAAGGATGAAGGGATCAAGAAGGCCATGGAGGCTCAAGCTTCGGCGGTGGAAGAAGAAGACATCCCTCAACCTCTACCTAAACTCTTTACTCCAACTGAGATTGAAGCTTTCAAGATGATTGAGATAGCTCGCATACAAAAGAAGTATCTCACACAGGAAAATATTTTGTTGAAGGATCATATCGTCGGACTCAAGGGCATTATCCGCAAGTTGGAGGAGCTTTTACGCTTGATGTGCGATTATCCACCATCATCATCACCACCTTCATCACCTCCGAGGACATAATCACATGGGTATGGGCACTCCCCTTGGCAACTGCCAAGCTTGGGGGAGGTGCCCCGGTATCGTATCACCATCACACTCCTATCTTTACCTTTTTTTTCTTAGTTTGATCCTTTTAGTAGTATCCTGATCTAGTTGATTGAAGTTCTGGTATAAATTAGTTTTGAGTTTTGCCTTATGATCTTCTCTATGTATTCGAGTCCGTGAGCTATATAATAAAGATTAGCGTTGAGTCAAGGGCTTTGCTATCTTGCTATGATCTTGAGAAAATAGAAAGAATAAAAAGAATAAAAGAGTTCATATTGATCTTATGGACAGTAATGACTTCACATATAAAGAGTATGAGGCTTAAAAGTTGTTGAGAGTTGACAAACATAGTTTTCGTCATCGTTGCAATTAATAGGAAGTAATAAAGAAAGAGAGGTTTTCACATATAAATATACTATCTTGGACATCTTGTATGATTGTGAGCACTCATTAAGTATGACATGCTAAAGAGTTGATGGTGGACAAGGAAGACAACGTAATGGGTTATATTTTCTCACATCTCAGTTAAAGTATATTGTCATGGATCATTCAAACATGTTGAGCTTGCCTTTCCCCCTCATGCTATACAAATTCCTTGCACCAAGTAGAGATACTACTTGTGCTTCCAAATATCCTTAAACCCAGTTTTGCCATGAGAGTCCACCATACCTACCTATGGATTGAGTAAGATCCTTCAAGTAAGTTGTCATGTTGCAAGCAATAAAAATTGCTCTCTAAATATGTATGACTTATTAGTGCGGAGAAAATAAGCTTTATACGATCGTGTGATATGGAAGTAATAAAAGCGACAGACTGCATAATAAAGGTTCATATCACAAGTGGCAATATAAAGTGATGTTCTTTTGCATTAAGATTTTATGCATCCAACACTAAAAGCACATGACAACCTCTACTTCCCTCTGCGAAGGGCCCCAATCTTTTACTTTATGCCTTTTACTTTATGCAAGAGTCAAGGTGATCTTCGCCTTTCCCTTTTTCATTTTATCCTTTGGCAAGCACCTCATGTTGGAAAGATCCTGATATATATATCCAATTGGATGTAAGTTAGCATGAACTATTATTGTTGACTTCACCCAAAGGTGAATACGTTGGGAGGCAACACAATAAGCCCCTATCTTTCTCAGTGTCCAATTAAAACTTCATAACCATAAGTATTGCGTGAGTGTTAGCAATTGTAGAAGACTATATGATAGTTGAGTATGTGGACTTGCTGAAAAGCTCTATTCTTGACTCTTTCTGATGTTATGATAAATTGCAGTTCCTTCAGTGACTGAGATTATAGTTTGCTAGTTCTCAATGAAGTTTATGTTCCATACTTGACATTGTGAATAGATTGTTACTTGAGCATAAGAAATCATATGACAAAATCTATGTATGTTACGGTTATAAGAATGATCATGATGCCCTCATGTCCATATTTCATTTTTATCGACACCTCTATCTCTAAACATGTGGACATATTTTTTGATTTCGGCTTCCGCTTGAGGACAAGCGAGGTCTAAGCTTGGGGGAGTTGATACGTCCATTTTGCATCATGCTTTTATATCAATATTTATTGCATTATGGGCTGATATTACACATTATGTCACAATACTTACGGCTATTCTCTCTTATTTTACAAGGTTTATCATGAAGAGGGAGAATGCCGGCAACTGGGATTCTGGCTTGAAAAGGAGCAAATATCGGAAACCTATTCTGCACAGCTCCAAAAATCCTAAAACTCCACGGAAGTCATTTTTGGAGTTAATAAGAATTACTGAGCGAAGAAAATACCAAAGGGGGCCCACACCCTGGCCAGGAGGGTGGGGGCGCGCCCCCTACTAGGCGCGCCCCCTGTCTCCTGGGTCCCCTGTTGGCCCTCCGGTGCCCATCTTCTGCTATATGAAGGCTCTTACCCTGGAAAAAATCATAAGCAAGCTCACGGGACGAAACTCCGCCGCCACGAGGCGGAACCTTGGTGGAACCAATCTAGGGCTCCAGCGGAGCTGTTCTGCCGGGGAAACTTCCCTCCGGGAGGGGGAAATCATCACCACCGTCATCACAAGCGATCCTCTCATAGGGAGGGGGTCAATCTCCATCAACATCTTCACCAGCACCATCTCCTCTCAAACCCTAGTTCATCTCTTGTATCCAATCTTGTATCCAAAACCACAAATTGGTACCTGTGGGTTGCTGGTAGTGTTGATTACTCCTTGTAGTTGATGCTAATTGGTTTACTTGGTGGAAGATCATATGTTCAGATCCTTAATGCATATTAATACTCCTTTGATTATGAACATGAATACGCTTTGTGAGTAGTTACGTTTGTTCCTGAGGACATGGGTGAAGTCTTGCTATTAATAGTCATGTGAATTTGGTATTTGTCACACCCTGATTTTCATGGCACAACACTTAAGATGATAAATCATGATAAAATGTGGTTTGACAAAATCTTTTGCATTATTTGACCTTTTATTTTGAGTTGGTTTTCTCTCTGTGTTTTTCAAGTGCTCTTTAAAGTCAACACAACTCCACCTTCTATACTGCATCTCCTTGCCCCAAACTTTTGCCCAATGATCATGCCATGTGTATAGAGAAACATAGTATTTTCTTACAAAAATAATTTGGCCAAATAGTATTTTTCAAAAATTAGTTTTTCAAAAACCCCTGAGTTGAGGTTTGCACTGCAAGTACCTAATCAAGGGTAGTAAAAATCTTTCCAAAAATATCTTTGACTCATATTAGATATAGGATACCCAGAAACCACAAAAATATAATTTTAAAAGTTATTTTCCTATTTTATTTAAAAGCTTTTTCTTCAGGCCAGAAATGGTCTTTATTAGGGAAAAATCATTTTATTGTTACAAAAGCCTAGGGAAACTCAGTGGACATATATTGTCCATATATAAGAGTTTAAACACATGGTCATGTTCAAAATATTGGTCAAATCCCTCAAAAACCCTTTCTGGATATTTCAAGATTTTGAAATATTTACAAAGGAAATATTCTCCAAAAATTCCAAGAAAATTCTAGCATGTCACATATGACATATTAGATGATCTTGCCAAGTCGCATGACTTGGAGAACAATATAACATCATCAAATCCCCTCAAAACCATTTCTGTCCATTTTGAAGTTTGAGCAACTTTACATTGCCAAACATTTCCAAATGTTCTCAAACCTTCTGAACATGCTCAAATGTTCTAATTATTCATCTAGACCAAGTGTCACAAGTTGGAGAACAAGTTATATTGATCAAAGTGCCCCAAAACCCTTCCTGTCCAGAACCAAATTTGAACAACTCTACATTGGCAAATTTCTCCTTTTGATCTCAACTTTTTGGGGCATGTTCAGAACCTCAAATGATGACACTAAACCAAGTGGTGCATCAAGGAGAATAGATTTGCATGACTAAATCTTGGAAAAGCCATTTCTGCTGATTTCTAGGGTTCACAAAAGTTGCATTGGCAACTTTTCCCAAATAAGCTCCAAATTGGTGGAAGGCCCTAATTATATGTGTCATTTCACCCTATGGAGTCTCATGGCAGATGGAAATCATCTACTTTCCCAAACCATCATCAAACACCTTCTGCCACTTTACCAAAATGCCATTTTCGACCTCTTCCACTATTCTCCATGAGCTCAACTTTTTACCAGAGCTTAATATAGTCACCTTATACCTCCAGTAATTCCCCCCTTCAACAGCTCAATTATTTGGGGGTGAAACCCTCACTTTCTCTCTCTGGACAGCCTCTTTCTCTCTCTCCCTCAACCTCTCTCCTCTCCTAGAAGCTCTCCAAGGCATCCAAAGCTCCTCCCCACTTGTTTACTCCTCCCTAGAGCTGTTGGACACTATTGGCCATGCCCAAGGCGCCAAAACAATGTTCATGCCGGCCAAAGATGCGCTCTGGAGCGCGCTACAGTGCGCTCCTGCACTGTAGCCGCACCCTGCCCGATGCCCCCGGCGACCTCGGCCCTCCCCATCATGTCTCCCGAGGCCGCCTCGACGTCCTCAACACGCTACGAGGTCGGGCCTCTCCTCTCTCTCTCTCTCCCGAGGGCGACAAAGCGCCACCCAGCTCGGCCAATGCATGCACCCATGCCAGAGACCCCCTCGAGCTCGCCCCACTCCTCCTCTCTCTTCCTGGCGCCCTACTCAACGCCCACGAGGGCCGCAGACAGCCCCGAGCCTCCTCCCGTGGCCACCACGGCCATTTCCGCGGGTGCCCGTAGGCCACGTCCACGGTGAGCCATGGCCTCGCCATTTAAGGGCTCCCGAGGCCTCCCTCTGGATCCCATTCGCTCTCCCTCTCTCCCAAACACCCTCTGGACCAACCTGCACCTCCTCTCGTGCCCTCCTGCTCCCTCCATGGCTGGAGTGCTGTCGTCGGCCTCCTCCTAAATTCGCGCTCCGTGGCCTCTTCCCTCCCCTTTAGACTCCACTAGAGCACCTCCAGCATCACCGTGGTCCTCCCCCGCGCTCCTTGACCTTCTCCCGGTGACCGTAGCACCGTGACCACCATTGCCGTCGACCTCGCCCGCCACGGCCGATGGTGCGTTCGCACCCGGCCTCCCCTGCGGTCATGGCGTAGCTCGGCGGGTGCGGAGTGACCTCCTGAGCCCTCCAGTACGCTGGGCGCCGCCGGTGGTGGTCGGTGCCGTCGGGGAGAGCGCCGGCAAGCGCTCGGCCCCGCCTCCTCTGCCTCCTCTGTCGCAGGCGGGAGGAGGGCGACAACCCTGCGGGTGGACCCCGCAGGTCAGTGACCCGCCAGCGGGCCCCTCTCGTTTAAGTGGAAGCGTACCAACCTCGCCACCGCTTCCCCGCGGCGAAGACGCCCTGACGCTAGTACGCCTCCGACATGGCCCCTGCACGCGTGCGGGCGAGCCGCTGGGCCGGCCCAGTGGCGTCCTGCTACTAAACCTCGCCATGTGCACCTCTTAAGGGTAAAGCCCTTGTCTGTTTCTTTCTTTTTCTTTTTCCAGATATCTTGTAAAATCCCTAGAGAAGTCAAATAGTGTCCAAATTTGATGATTCAAATTTCTAGTGACTCTATAAATCATGATATACCTGTTGGTGCAACATGCACATTTTCCAGGGACTTCTTCTTCACAAACATTCATCAAAATCTTGTTTTTCCATTTCTGTAGTGAACTTTAGAAAATCACAGGGAGCCCATTTTTGATCCAAATTCCATGACTCAAATTCCTAGATGTTTATAAGCTCAAAACTTAGTTTTGAACATTTTTACTAATACTTTCTGTATCACCTCAAATAATGGTCTATTTCTTCATGTATAGCCAACTTTGCAAAATCATAGGATATTCATTTGAACTCCAAATCCAGAGAAACCAATTCCTAGATGCTTCTAAAATCATGATTTGTTAAATGGGTGCCTTTGCTCATTTTTCAAAAATATATTTCTGTACACTTCTTGCAAATCCATAAACCCCTTGATTACATCATATCAAAATGTTTAGGAATATCCACTGACCCAATTCCAATGAAACCAGTCTGGTTATTTTTCATATAATCAGTGGTGTCCTAGAAAAGTCAACTTCACATTTTTAGAGCACTTTTATTTTCTGCCTTGTTGTGTTGCTTATTGCGATTACTTCCGACGTTAGTTGACGAAGTAGATGGAGTACTTGGAGAAGGACCAGAAGATTTGAAGACTCTGATGAACCAGGCAAGCAGCCCTTTGACCATGTCTATGAAACCCTTTTTATGCATGTCATATAGCACCATATTGTTGTTGCAACGGAATCATGATGAGGTGGTATCCACTTAAGATGGTTTGCCACCGTACTTCCTCATTGATACTTGCATTGTGCATGACCCTACCTTCTTATGAGGGTTATGACGGTGGGAGTAGATAGGATGCTAAAGTAGTGCTACGCAAAAAGGGACGGGAATATGCATGGTGATGCAGACAAAGTGTTTTCAAAAGACTTTTTCGAAAACCCCGTCGGGTGCCACTTATGCCCGAGGGAGATGATGAGATGGGTAACCACTTGATGACGAAGTGGTGTACCGAGGCAAGTGTGTGTGTTGTTTTCGAAAACGGATTAGATTTAAGATTTGTTGACTGTCCCAACCTTACATGGGCAACCACTCTACCCTTATATGGGAAAGGGCATTATTGATTACCTAGGCCGATACTAGCTTGGAGCCCGCATTACTAGTGACGGGGGAGAGTTGGTGCTCTCTCTCGGGACGGGGTCATGCCAGGTAGGGCGGCCAAGAACATTTTTATGGGGCACCGGACACACCGTTGGTACCCTGTGCTTGTGATGTGAGATGATTTAGGAGCGTGGCTCCACGAATATGTTATGTGATAATGTTGGGCATGGGGGTTACTACCAATCGAGTGGACTCCATGTTAGTGTCGTCTAGGGAAAGGTAGTGATCGGGTGCTTACCCCGGGTACTTGAGGTACCGCGGGTCGTGGATGACAGGGAAGTTCCCCGGATCTTGTGGGTAAAGTGTGCAACCTCTGCAGAGTGTAAAACTATTCGAATAGCCGTGTCCACGGTCAAGGACAGTTGGGCGATGCTGCTTAAACTATGTCCAGAGTTTTACAACCGTGTGTGTGAGTTGATAAAACTACTTGGGTCAAGTCAAAGGACTTGACATGACTGAGTTGGGTTGGTGCCCACTCTATTTATGTTGATATCTGTAACCTGTCCTCATGGTTACTGGAATTCTCCTGATGCATGTCTTACAAATTGTTGAACATGTCATTGCACTCAAAACTAGCTTTCTGCAAAAATTTACCTATATCATGTATTGTTGCATCTTGGACCAAAACATGGGTTGCTTGCGAGTACATTCAGAGTACTCATTGGCTTGCCACTGGTTATTTTATTGGCCAGGCATGAAAGAACAGGATATGATGAAGAATACTTCGGCGACGAACATGCGAGCTAGGACGTTTCCCAGTCAGAATGCCTGTAGGGTTAAGGCAGATGGCATGGGTCCAAGTTATCGACGAAGGTTTCCGCTGCGATGTTATACTCAAGACTCGACCATAATGGTCCTACTTGTGTAATACGGTATGTATGGATGTAAGACTCTTGTTATTCAGCTTCTGTGTGTTCAGTGAGCATTGATCTCTGGTATCACTGTACACGTGCATTCGGTGATCACGACTTATGAGTCGGGGTCCCCACAGTATTCGTTCGATATTTTGATGAGATGTATGTTGTCTCCTCTAGTGGTGTTATGTGAACATCGACTACATGACACTTGACCATTATTTGGGCCTAGAGGAAGGCGTTGGGAAGTAATAAGTAGATGATGGGTTGCTAGAGTGATAGAAGCTTAAACCCTAGTTTATGCGTTCCTTCGTAAGGGGCTGATTTGGATCCACTAGTTTCATGCTATGGTTAGGTTTACCTTAGTACTTCTTTTGCTGTTGCGGATGCTTGCAATAGGGGTTAATCATAAGTGGGATGCTTGCCAAGGATGGGCAGTACCCAAGCACCTTCCACCCACATATCAAATTATCAAAGTACCGAACGTGAATCATATGAGCGTGATGAAAACTAGCTTGACGATAATTCCCATGTGTCCTCGGGAGTGCTTTTCTCATTATAAGAAATTGTCCAGGCTTGTCCTTTGCTACAAAAAGGATTGGGCCACCTTGCTGCACTTTATTTACTTTCATTGCTTGTTACCCATTACAAATATCACAAAACTATCTGTTACCTACAATTTCAGTGCTTGCTGAGAATACCTTACTGGAAACCGCTTGTCATTTCCTTCTGCTCCTCGTTGGGTTCGACACTCTTACTTATCAAAAGGACTACGATAGATCCCCTATACTTATGGGTCGTCACCCATCACAAACTCATCTCCCTCGTAGTACATTATTTGCCATTGCCTCTCGTTTTCCTCTCCCCCACTTCACCCTTGCCGTTTTATTCGCCCTTCTTCTGTTCGTCTTTTCATTTGCTTTGATGTCTTACTTGGCTCGTTTGGTCGTTTAGTTGGAATAGTTGTTTATTTATTGCTAAACAGAGAAGCTAAGATCTATGGATCCTCATCCGCTTGCTAATCTTTTTAAGAGATCCAATTATGGTGAACCAATTGCTAGTGAGTTTTGTGCACTAGATTATCTCTATGAAGCTTTGCTTGAAATTCGTGAATCTGAAAATTGTGACGTAGAAATTTATGAAGAGATTCACGATAACTCTTTGAATAAAAAGCATGATTGCAATGATGTTACTATAAATTTTCTTGATGTAAATTGTGATGATAATATGCAAAACCCTAGGCTTGGGGATGCTAGTTTTGTTATGTCTACTACTTGTTGCAATGATCATCATTGGGGTGATTCTTCTTTTGATCTTGAAAATTTATTTAACCCCCATGATGAATATGAGATTGATAATAGTGCTTGCAATATTATTGAAAGTGGGTTTGGAAGGGTGTCAACTTTAGATCCCACATATTTGGATTTTGATCAATCTTATGAAATTTTAGATGAAAGTGGGCTTGGAGAGGTCATGATTTTAGTTAATGTTAATCCCACTATTTTGGAAGAGTGTCAACTTCGCATGCAAGTGGATCGTGTTCAAAATATTTTATGTGATAGATATTTTGTTGACTTTGCTTATGATCCTACATGTAATTATTATGAGAGAGGAAAATATGGTTGTAGAAATTTTTGTGTTACTAAATCACCTCTCTTCATGTTGAGATTGCTATCATCTCTTTGTTCTTCCTTGCATATGCTAGGTTTTGCTTGCCTTGATAACTTATTTGCTTATAATATGCCTATGCATTGGAAGTATGTTATACTTAGATGTGTTTCATGATCCTCTCTTTGCGCTTCAATTCTTGTCTTTCATGTGAGCATCATTAAAATTATCAATGCCTAGCTAAAAGGCTTTAAAAGAAAAGCGCTTGTTGGGAGACAACCCAATTTTTTTTCCTTGCTGTTATTCAATAAATTTTGCATCTACCTTTTGTGTAGATGTGCTTTTATGTTTTAATTAGTGTTTGTGCCAAGTAGAACCTATAGGATAACCTATGGTGATAGTTAATTTGATTCTGCTGAAAAACAGAAACTTTGCGCGCACGAAAATAATTTTAGTAATTCACAGAAACGTGCTTTTGCGTTGATTCTTTTTTTGTAGATCAATAGATAAATTTCCTAGGACTTCCTATTTTATAGGATTTTTAGAGTTCCAGAAGTATTCGAGAGTTACAGATTGCTGCAGACTGTTCTGTTTTTGACAGATTCTGTTTTTCGTGTTTTGTTTGCTTATTTTGATGCATCTATGGCTAGTATGTAAGGATATGAACCATACAGAAGTTGAAATACAGTAGGTTTAACACCAATATAAATAAAGAATGAGTTCATTACAGTACCTATGTGGTGGTTTTTCTTTCTTTCACTAACGGAGCTTATGAGATTTCCTGTTGAGTTTTGTGTTGTGAAGTTTTCAAGTTTTGGGTAAAGATTTGATGGACTATGGAATAAGGGAGTGGCAAGAGCCTAAGCTTGGAGATGCTCATGGAACCCCAAGATATTGAAGAATAGCCAAAATCCTAAGCTTGTGGATGCCCCGGGAGGCATCCCCTCTTTCGTCTTCGTTTATCGGTAACTTTACTTGGAGCTATATTTTTATTCGCCACATGATATGTGTTTTGCTTGGAGCGTCTTGTATGATATTAGTCTTTTCTTTTTAGTTTTACACAATCATCCTTGCTGTACACATATTTTGGGAGAAGCCCACTTGATTAGAATTTATTAGAATACTCTATGCGCTTCACTTATATCTTTTGAGCTAGATAGTTTTTGCTCTAGTACTTCACTTATATCTTTTAGAGCACGGCGGTGGCTTAATTTTGAAGAAATTGTTGATCTCTCATGCTTCATTTATATTATTTTTAGAGTATTTTAGAACAGCATGGTATTTGCTATGGTTATAAATTTGGTCCTAGAATGATGAGCATCCAAGTTGGGTATAATAAGAACTATTATAGAAAGTGCGTTAAACACTAGGATCAATTTGATGCTTGATAATTGTTTTGAGATATAAAGGTGGTAATGTTAGAGTCATGCTAGTGGGTAATTATGAAATTTAGAAATACTTGTGTTGAAGTTGGCAAGTCCCGTAGCATGCACATATGGTAAAAGTTGTGTGACAAATTTGTTGCATGAGGTGCTCTTTTGATTGTCTTCCTTATGAGTGGCAGTCGAGGACGAGCGATGGTCTTTTCCTACCAATCTATCCCTCTAAGGGCATGCGTAGTAGTACTTTTCTTCGAGGGCAAGTAGACTTTTGCAATAAGTATATGAGTTTGTTATGACTAATGTGAGTCCATGGATATACGCACACTCACCCTTCCACTTTGCTAGCCTCTATTGTGCCGCGCAACTTTCGCCGGTATCATGCACCCATTATTTACCTTCCTCAAAACAGCCACCATACCTACCTATTATGGCATTTCCATAGCCATTCCGAGATATATTGCCATGCAACTTTCCACGTTCCGTTATTATGACACGCTGCATCATTGTCATATTGCTTTTGCATGATCATGTAGTTGACATTGTATTTGTGGCAAGGCCACCCTCATAATTTTCATACATGTCACTCTTGATTCATTGCATATCCCGGTATACCGCCGGAGGCATTCATATAGAGTCATATTTTGTCCTAAGTGTTGAGTTGTAATTCTCGAGTTGTAAATTAATAAAAGTGTGATGATCTTCATTATTAGAGCATTGTCCCAAGTGAGGAAAGGATGATGAAGACAATGATTCCCCCACAAGTCGGGATGAGACTTCGGACTTAAAAAAAAGAGGCCAAAGAGCCCACCAAATAAAAAAAGAGAATGGTAAAAAAAAGAGAAAGGCCAAATAAAAAAATGAGGGAAAAGAGAGAAGGGACAATGCTATTATCTCTTTTCCACACTTGTGCTTCGAAATAGCACCATGATCTTCATGATAGAGAGTCTCTTGTGTTGTCACTTTCATATACTAGTGGGAATTTTTCATTATAGAACTTGGCTTGTATATTCCAATGATGGGCTTCCTCAAAATGCTCTAGGTCTTCGCGAGCAAGCAAGTTGGATGCACACCCACTTAGTTTCTTTTGTTGAGCTTTCATACATTTATAGCTCTAGTGCATCCGTTGCATGGCAATCCCTACTCACTCACATTGATATATATTGATGGGCATCTCCATAGCCCGTTGATACGTCTAGTCGATGTGAGACTATCTTCTCCCTTTTTGTCCTCAAAACCACCACCATATACCACCATAGTGCTATGCCCATTGCTTGCACTCATGTATTGCGTAAGAATTGAAATAGCTGAAGCGCGTTAAAAAGTATGAACCAATTGCTCGGCTCGTCATCGGGGTTGTGTATGATGGGAGTATTTTGTGTAATGAAAATGAAGCATGGCCTAACTATATGATTTTGTAGGGATAAGCTTTCTTTGGCTATGCTATTTTGATAGGACATGATTATTTGTTAGTATGCTTCGAGTATTACTATTTTTTATGTTTTATAAGCTTTTATCTTGAATCATTTGGATTTGAACAATCATGCCACAATAAATAAAATTACATTGAGAATTATGCTAGGTAGCATTCCACATCAAAAATTCTGTTTTTATCATTTACCTACTCGAGGACGAGCAGGAATTAAGCTTGGGGATTCTTGATACGTCTCCAACGTATCTATAATTTTTTTATTGTTCCATGCTATTATATTACCCGTTTTGGATGTTTATGGGCTTTACTTTACACTTTTATATCATTTTTTGGACTAACCTACTAACCAGAGGCCCAACCCGTATTGTTGTTTTTTTTGCCTATTTCAGTGTTTCGAAGAAAAAGGAATATCAATCGGAGTCCAAACGGAATGAAACCTTCGGGAGCGATCTTTTGGAACAAACGTGATCCAGAGGACTTGGAGTGCAAGTCAAGAGGCAATCGAGGAGGCCACGAGGGTGGAGGGCGCGCCCCCTACTAGGCGCGCCCCTATCTCGTGGGCCCCTCGGGAGTACACCGACCTACTTCTTCCTCCTATATATACCCACGTACCCCGAGAACATCAGAGGCGACCACGAAAAACTATTTCCACCACCGTAACCTTCTGTATCCGCGAGATCCCATCTTGGAGCCTTCGCCGGCGCTCCGCCAGAGGGGGAATCAACCACGGAGGGCTTCTACATCAACACCATAGCCTCTCCGATGAGTTGTGAGTTGTTTACAACAGACCTTTGGGTCCATAGTTATAAGCTAGATGGCTTCTTCTCTCTCTTTGGATCTCAATACCATGTTCTCCTTGATCTTCTTGGACGTCTATTCGATGTAACTCTTTTTGCGGTGTGTTTGTCAAGATCCGATGAATTGTGGGTTTATGATCAAGTTTATCTATGAGAAATATTTGAATCTCCTCTGAATTCTTTTATGTGTGATTAAGTTATCTTTGCAAGTCTCTTCGAACTATCAGTTTGGTTTGGCCTACTAGATTGATCTTTCTTGCAATGGGAGAAGTGCTTAGCTGTGGGTTCAATCTTGCGGTGTCCTTTCCCAGTGACAACAGGGGCAGCAAGGCACGTATTGTATTGTTGCCATCGAGGATAAAAAGATGGGGTTTATATCATATTGCATGAGTTTATCCCTCTACATCATGTCATCTTTCTTAATGCGTTACTCTGTTCTTTATGAACTTCATACTCTAGATGCATGCTGGATAGCGGTTGATGTGTGGAGTAATAGTAGTAGATGCAGGCAGGAGTCGGTCTACTTGTCACGGACGTGATGCCTATATACATGATCATGCCTAGATAATCTCATAATTATTCGCTTTTCTATCAATTGCTCGATAGTAATTTGTTCACCCACCGTAATACTTATGCTATCTTGAGAGAAGCCACTAGTGAAACCTATGGCCCCCGGGTCTATCTTTTATCATATAAGCTTTCAATCTACTTTTATTTGCATCTTTACTTTTCCAATCTATATTATAAAATACCAAAAATATATTTATCTTATCATATTATCTCTATCAGATATCGCTTCCGCAAGTGGCCGTGAAGGGATTGACAACCCCTTTATTGCATTGGTTGCGAGTTCTTGTTTGTTTGTGTAGGTGTGTGGTTGAGGAGCCTCCTACTGGATTGATACCTTGGTTCTCAAAAACTGAGGGAAATACTTACGCTACTATTGCTGCATCACCCTTTCCTCTTCAAGGAAAACCAACGCAAGCTCAAGACGTAGCAGCCACCAGCTCCACCTCATGCCGTGCTCTGCCCTGGTCTACCAAAATCTGAGCGTCATTGCCAATATGCGGCGGATCAGTCCTACAAGGCTGGTTGCGGTGCCTCTCACTGCTTGACACGGCCGGTTCCTCAATGTACCTACTATAACTCCTGCTTGGACGGGGTGTTGAGTGGATACAATCACGACTGTACAAATAAGCCGCCTGCTGGGCCACAACCGTCTGAAGAAGCTCTCCGGCTCTCTGTATTTCCATTACCACTAGCGACTCATCTTGTGTTGGGAGAGCCGCCAGTCGTGTAGCCGCAGCTATCATGTTATCCAAAGGGTTAGAAAAATGTCCTGGAGGTGTTGGAACGTGCTGAGGAGGGATTACGTTCAAACATGGGCGATCTGTAGCCCGTGGCTGAACTTGTTCCCCAGTTGCTGGCGCCTCAGCGGTCCGATTCACACCGGGCGGGTTACTGGGCCCTACCACAGGCGTGTTGAAAAGGTTCCTTGCATCGTAAGTCGGGGGCAGCCGGCTCACATGCCTTCTGTTGAAAACGGCGTTTGATGCATCCATGTCCAAGCTTAGGCGGAAGCTCTCTGGCTGAAGCTGTTCCGCCTCCCTCTGTAAGGCGGCTCACTCCGTTGCCATCCGGGTGTTCTCCGCGTTTAAGTCCTCCTTGGCTTATGCTATCTCATCACGCAATTTTGTAACCTCCGTTGACAGAGCATCCAACAGATCAGACAAAACTTGAGCCGGCGGGCGCACAGGGCCTCCTGCCCCGGAAGTCATCGTTGCGGCTGACCCAGAGATCATTGCCGCTGCAGTCATAGAGTCCTGCGCTAGCTGTGTACCGACCATGAAGACTGTGACCTGGTGTGGCAGCTCGTAGGGGTCCGGAATACTGACGCCATCGGAACAGCCCCCAAGCCCGCCATCCTGAACCTGGTAGATGGAGTTGGTCTTGCTAGTAGAAGACTCGTGGCCTGAGTAAATAACTGTCTCACCACCAGATTCAGATCCTCCTGGTTCCACTCCATGAATGAAACCAACAAAAACATGCTTTGGGGCGGCTTTAGCCTTGGCGAGTTGCACGCGCCGAGCCGACTCGACGATGTCGGTGCAGATGTCCGGCTCAGCTTCCAACTCACCGATATTGCCGATGAAGACGTGAATTCCGCCAAGGGGGACCCGGTACCCGTACTCGATTGAGTCGGCCTTCGGACCCCAGCCCTCGTCGTCGATAGAGCTTGCCACGACGACTCTTGGTCATCCGGCCCACAACGTACCCCTTGAGCCCTGGGAAGCTGCCCTTCAAGAACTCGAAACCACCATGTGCTGGCCCCATGGTGGGCGCCAACTGTCATGTAATTGTCATGTCAGATGTCCTAGCGTAAGGACTTAGGTGTGGAGCCATCGCAATGTAGTTAGCTTGAAGGGGTTAAAACGGGACAAGGGACACAGAGAGTTTATACTGGTTCGGCCCCTCGCGATGGAGGTAACAGCCTAATCCAGTGTAGGGCGGTTATTGCTTGGGCATCAATTACTAGGGAGCGAATACGTTTGACCTAGTTCTCGGTCTCTTCTTTCCTACCCTAACTCGCCGCCGGGTTGTCCCTTTATATACATAGGTTGATGCCCGGTGGCTTACATCGTCCCGGCCAGCTCATAGACAGCGTGTCCGGCTCGGTGACTAACTAAGCCTGCCTTACAATACAAGTTATTCTCATGGCGGTTCATCCTCTTGGGCCCTAAGTCACCTTTGGGTATTGGGCCGTCAGCAGGCTGCTATGACCCGCCACCTTCATGGGTTATCTCCAGTGGTATGACCCGGCCCCTCCTGGGCGGTTCATACGTACCCAGTAGTTATATCCCTAACACAATATATGTCCTTAATGCCAAGGGAAAGAAGCTAGGAGTATAACTAGTACTACTATATGTCTTTATGTGAGGCACGTTGAAAAAAGGTGCTAGTCTCATGCCCACAAAGCTCACTAGTAATGCTAGCATAAATTATAAAAGGGATATATCACCTTGTCTTAGTAGAGTAACATGCATTGACAACAACATCTAGGGTTGTATCATAGTAAAAAAACTTCATCAAACATATTATAGACCATAGTAAAATGCATACCAGAGACCAAAGTAAAATGCAAGCAAGCATAAAAGGCACATTGATGATATCATATACATTATATATGGTAGCAACAACATGTATACAAAGTTGAACATATGATACCTCAAAACCGCATCTCATTCCAAGTATGAATTTTGACCCTCATACTGTCGAGCTTGGACCTACATTTACAAATACACATGTTAAACAATGTAGGCTAATTTTGTAACAGAATTTATTTCAAACTATTTATACCTTCATTTTTTGGGACATTGATAAGTCAGTCCTTTTCGCAAACCAAAGCTTATAACATTTTTGGTTTCATGGAGGTTTGTGTGTTTCCAAGAGATCTTACTCTGCTACTGAATAATAACTCGGACGATAGGATACTAAGAGGCAAATCAAGTAAATCACGTGCCATCGACGAGAGCACGCGGTATTTTTTGGCATTTTCTTTCGACCATGACAATATATCAAAGATTTCACTAGATTTATCAAAGTATTCCTTCTCGATGTATGCGTCCAACTTTGCCCTTAGCGCAGTAGGCCCTTCTTGACTTGTATTGAGAAAACTCTTCCTCAAGCTTCCTTTTGACAAGAACGGGAGATCCCACATTAAGCATGGATTTGTGAGACAATGGTTGCTCGCCTCTTCTCTTGAATTTCTCATGACACTTCTCAAAGTGTAACCTCATCAAAAAAATTATGCCATCAACACTCGTCTAAGTGTCATCCACATGTTCACAATACTTTTTGTAGAAGAAATCTAGGCATTCTAATTTCTCATTGGATCAAGTACCAGGGCACTGACAAGTATCACATTCAATTAAGCCTCTTTCCAGTACTTGTCAAACATTTTCCCCATAGAAATAGCCAGTGCCTCCATGATTCCATTAACTTTCCACTAAGGTTCCCTTAATGTGTTGCGGATATACAACACCATATGAAAGAACAGATGTGTAGTGGGTGTTCTATCGGCCAAGACTGCTTTGTAGCTTCTTCAAAATCTTTAAGGAAACCGCAGATTACCTCAGCATTTGTTCACTCAGCGACATCTGGTACTAGCTCACCATTGTCACTCACATAACTATTTATAACCAGTTATACTTGATAGCTTTTGAGAATTTCGTAGGTAGAATTCCAATGAGTTGGAATATCATGAAATAGACAAGCCTTCTCTGGTAGTTCTTTATTTTTGGCAATCTCATAGAATGTTTGAACTCTTGAGGGTGAAGAATTGATATGCCTTAAAAGACCACATATCTTATCTATTGACTTTTTGATATGTGATATTCCATCGTGAACTAAGAGCTTTAGAATGTGTCGGATTCAGGGCTCCGCAGACCCAAGAAAAGGTTTGAACTCTAGGGCGTGTGCGAGGAACTCAACCCCTTCAGCCAACCAGTTTGTCGCCCCCATGGCCTAGCTCGATGAACAAGGAAGAAGATGAACATGGCAGTTTACCTAGGTTCGAGCCACCTTGCGGTGTAAGACCCTACTCCTGCTTTGTGGTCGATTTGCCTCATGAGGGGCTAAGTATGAACTAGTACATGGGAAGAATAACCTCACGATGTCTGCTTTGGTGTGGATGTGAGTTGAATGAGGTTTCGATCCCCCCTCTTGGTGGTGGCTAGCCTATACTTATAGTGGCCTTGGTCCTCTTCCCCCAAAATGTAGGCGGGAAGGGATCCCAAAGTGGCCAATTTGAAAGGGGGCAAGTAGTACATCTTATCCTGATGAAAGGTGGTCTTCGCCTACAAAGCCTCTGGTCGTGACGTTGCGGTGGGCTCGGTGATGACATTCGTCCTGCCGTCCTGGCGGTCCTGGTCTTGTTGCACGGGAATGGAAATCTTTGGTTGATTCCTCGAGACTCCGCGCCTGCGCTTGCCTCTTTAGCACCAAAGAGGAAACCTTCTCCTCTGCGCCCGTTAGTAGCCGCCTGGCCTTGGTTGTCATGGCTTGTGTCACTACAACCTCATGAGGTTGAGCACCCGCATAGAAATCTCCGCTCCTTAGGAGGCAACATGGGGAGGCCGCTCCCTCCGAAGGTCTTGGCGCAGTCCGCCTTGTGAGGCTTGGCCCCTCACGAGGGTCTTGACTTATTGGTTTTGTTGATGGGTCATACCAGGCCGTTGATGGAGCCACGCCATGGGCCGCAGGCAGGCAAGTCTGGGTACCCTGGTTCCCAAAACGTCGACAGGAGCCCCTGGGCCCAAGGCGCGCTCGAACTTGGCTTTGAGGCGAAGCCAAGGGGCAAGGGCGAAGCACCGCGACCCCAATCGCCTGCGGATCGAGTCGACGCGTGGCGCTTGATGGGACGTGGGTGTCTCCACTTTCCCACGTCGCCTCGGCAACTGCCCGACTTGACAACTGCCTGGCGCGTGCAGAAAGGCCATCATCGCCCGGAGCATGAGAGGTCGGCGGTTAGCCTTCCTCTGGCTATAAATGGGAGAGGGGACGGAGATCCCAGATCATATTCGTCTTCTCGACTCTTGATTCTCCTTCTCCTTCATTCCACCCTCTTGCCAGAGCATCCATGGCGCCAGTGAGGAGGTTATCCGCCGCAAAGAAGGGAAAGGCCCCTAAGGAGGGACCGGACTCGCCGCTACCCAAGAGGGACCACAGCCATCCCCGCAAGTATGCCGTGATGCCGGCAGTGGCTCCCTGAGGGTGTGGGTGCACCCCCTCAAAGGCCGGCGCTGCCTCCGGTAGCTGTGGGGGTGCCCCTTCCCGTGGCGGGAGTTATCGCGGCCGGGGCAGCCACAGCAAAGAGGGAAGGCGTGAAGCAGCCGTCCGACCGCCGCACCCGCGGTCCCACTCGGCTGATGCGTCCTCGGAGTTTGTGGTGTGGGCAGATAGGCCCACATGCATATGGTTCCAGCTCTCACGCTTCTTTGCGGGCTCGCAGCCACCGAAGGGCCTGGTGGCCTCTGGCTGCAGGACAACGACTGCTGCAACAGGGCCTCGTGGGTGGAGGTCGAGGTTACCCGCAACAGAAACATGTTCCTGAACCGCGGGTGACAGCCGTTCGCCCATGCACGTGGCCTACAAGGGAGGTGTACCCTCCACTTCAGGTATGATGGCGCGGCGACCCTCTATGCCACGGTCTTTGGGAAGGATGGCCGGCTCCTGGGGTGCTGCCCAGAGAACAACATCACGATGATGATGTCCATCCCTCTGATGACGACGGCCGGAGGGGCGGCATCATCTCCGGCGGTGAGCTTGCCCTTGGCGACGGTCGCGACACCTCCAGCGGCTGCCGCTCCTCTTCTGGGGAGAGCACGAGCGACAACGACTACAATGAGCCGCCATGCCACCGAGCTCGGACCGGGGAGGGGACGAGCTGCCTCGCCGCCCTGCCCAAGTGAAGCAGGAGGAGGACTCTGGCTGAGCGCGAGCGTTGCTGGAGCCGGATCTCAGGACCCACTGCAGTCACACGGCTGCTTTTACTTCTTTCTTTCTCCTGCGTCAAAAAGTGGAAGGCCCTGTCAGGGTGTGTAATGGACAACGACGCTTGCGCCATTATGTTATCATTTTTATATTGCATCCTGATATTCATGTTGCCGCTGATTGTGATTGGGATGACTTAGCTTAGTGTTCTTGCGGTAGACTCCCGTTGCATGAGAGCGAGCTTCTCCGGAGCTTGGGCTTCCTGCGCGCCCCTTGCTTCGGAGAGGTCCTCCAGATGCTTCCATCTTGCGGACTCGAAAGTCCTCAGGCCTCGGGAGGCACCCTATAGCTGCAGCGTTAGGGGACCTCTGGAGATGCCATACCTTACGCAAGCCCTCGAGCGTGGGTAGGTCACTGCTGGCATGCCACGTCGCGATACCCGGGGGAATGGACTCAAGATAGCGTGCATGCATGTTGGCTCGTTTAAGAGCGTCGTCCGAGGATAAAGACGCCAGAGGCCAGAACACTGAGGCTTTGGCGAGGCATGTTTGCACGGGCGGGCCCAGGCGCACACACCGTGCCCAGCCCCCGCGTGCGAGACGCGCGAGGGAGAGCAATGGGCAACTGTCACTCTCCCTAAGGCAAGACCTAGAAGAGCGAACGATGCAAGGAGAAAAAATTACCCAACCCTCTCAAATAGAAGATGCAGAAATTTCAAATTTCATTTCAAGAAGTTGCAAATCAGTTACAGAAAGCAAGCAAAAGAACAGCCACGTCTGACACCTACACTAGTCTTCTGGTCTTCCCACCAGCTCGGAACATGGGGCCTCCACTACGACGTGGGTGGGAGCCCCCGTGAGACCCGAGGGCGGCACTCAGGAGACTCCGGGGCGTGTACAGCCCCAACTCATTATTACGTGAGCGTTTCACGAGCGGAGAGTTGAGAGGCGCATGGCCTTGGTCATGGATAAAACTTCCGGAGGTGCTGGATGTTCCAGGCATTCTGGATGGGGACCTCATCCTGCGTCTCCAGGCGCGCAACACCAGGCCTGGAGACACGAGTGATCCTTAACGGGCCCTCCCACATAGGCAAAAGCTTGTGAAGCCCCTCCCTGGAGAGCACCCGCCTCAGGATGAGGTCACCCACCTCGAGAGTCCTAGAGTGGACGCTACGGCAGTGGTACCACCGCAGCGCCTGCTGGTGCCTCGCGGCGCAGAGCGAGGCTTGGCGGCGGCCCTCCTCCCTCAGCACGAGGTCCATCCGCCATGAGGCATCTTGGCCTGCCTCGTCAAACGCCAAGTCCTGCTGGTATCGATGTTTGACCTCATCAGGGAGTACCGCCTCAGCCCCATAGAAAAGGAAGAATGGGGTCTTGCCTGTGGGCTTGGTCGCGGTGGTGCGGATGGAACACGACACGGAGTGGATCTCATCGAGCCAGCCCTTGCCACAGGCCTCGAGTTTCTTTTTGAAGCTCCTCATCTTTAGGCCCCTCAGGACCTCCGCGTTGGTTTGCTTGGCTTGGTCGTTGCTCCGTGGGTTGATGTCTACTACGCAACCTTCTTCTTGTAGACATTGTTGGGCCTCGAAGTGTAGAGGTTTGTAGGATAGTAGCAAATTTTCCTCAAGTGGATGACCTAAGGTTATCAATCCGTGGGAGGCGTAGGATGAACATGGTCTCTCTCAAACAACCCTGCAACCAAATAACAAAGAGTCTCCTGTGTCCCCAACACACCCAATACAATGGTAAATTGTATAGGTGCACTAGTTCGGCGAAGAGATGGTGATACAAGTGCAATATGGATGGTAGATATAGGTTTTTGTAATCTGAAAATATAAAAACAGCAAGGTAGCAAGCAATAAAAGTGAGCAAAAACGGTATTGCAATGCTTCGAAACAAGGCCTAGGGTTCATACTTTCACTAGTGCAAGTTCTCTCAACAAGGATAACACAATTACATCATATAACTATCCCTCAACATGCAACAAAGAGTCACTTCAAAGTCACAAATAGCGGAGAACAAATGCAGAGATTATTGTAGGGTGCGAAACCACCTCAAAGTTATTATTTCCGATCAATCCATTGGGCTATTCCTATAAGTGTCACAAACAGCCCTAGAGTTCATAGTAAAATAACATCTTAAGACACAAAATCAACCAAAACCCTAATGTCACCTAGATACTCCAATGTCACCTCAAGTATCCGCGGGTTTGATTATACGATATTCATCACACAATCTCAGATTCATCTAGTCAACCAACACAAAGAACTTCAAAGAGTGCCCCAAAGTTTCTACCAAAGAGTTAAGACGAAAACGTGTGCCAACCCCTATGCATAAGTTCACAAGGTCACTGAACCCGCAAGTTGATCACCAAAACATACATCAAGTAGATCACGTGATATCCCATTGTCACCATAGATAAGCACATGCAAGACATACATCAAATGTTCTCAAATCCTTAAAGACTCAATCCGATAAGATAACTTCAAAGGGAAAACTCAATTCATTACAAGAGAGTAGAGGGGGAGAAACATCATAAGATCCAACTATAATAGAAAAGATCGCGGTACATCAAGATCATGCCAAATCAAGAACACGGGAGAGAGAGAGAGAGAGATCAAACACATAGCTACTTGTACATACCCTCAGCCCGGAGGGTGAACTACTCCCTCCTCATCATGGAGAGCGCCGGGATGATGAAGATGGCCACTGGTGATGATTTCCCTCTCCGGCAGGGTGCCGGAACGGGCTCCTGAGAGGTTTTTGGTGGCTACAGAGGCTTGCGGCGGCCGAACTCCCGATCTAGGTTTATTTCTAGGGGTTTCTGTATTTATAGGAATTTTTGGCGTTGGTCTCACGTCAGGGCGGTCTCCGAGTCGTCCACGAGATAGGGGGGCGCAGCCTCCACCCTCGTGGATGGCTCGGGACTCTTCTGGCCCAACTTTTTACTTCAGGGGCTTCTTTTGGTCCATAAAAAATCATCAAAAATTGGCACGTCAATTGGACTGTGTTTGGTATTCCTTTTCTGTAAAACTCAAAAACAAGGAAAAACAGAAACTAGCACTGGGCTCTAGATTAATAGGTTAGTCCCAAAAATCATATAAAATAGCATATAAATGCATATAAAACATATAAGATGGATAATATAATAGCATGGAACAATGAAAAATTATAGATACGTTGGAGACGTATCAAGCATCTCCAAGCTTAATTCCTGCTCGTCCTCGAGTAGGTAAATGATAAAAACAGAATCTTTCATGTGGAATGCTACCTCACATATTTATCAGTGTAATCTTATTTATTGTGGCAAGAATATTCAGATCCATACGATTCAAAACAAAAGTTTAATATTGACACGAAAGCAATAATACTTCAAGCATACTAACAAAGCAATCATGTCATCTCAAAATAACATGGCCAAAGAAAGGTATCCCTAGAAAATCATATAGTCTGGCTATGCTCTATCTTCATCACACAAAATTTTTAAATCATGCACAACCCCAGTTTTAGCCAGGCAATTGTTTCATACTTTAGTATTCTGAAACTTTTTCAACTTTCACGCAATACATGAGCGTGAGCCATGGACATAGCACTATAGGTGGAATAGAATGGTGGTTGTGGAGAAGATAAAAGGGAGAAGATAGTCTCACATCAACTAGGCGTATCAACGGTCTATGGAGATTCCCATTAATAGATATCAATGTGAGTGAGTAGGGATTGCCATGCAACGGATGCACTAGAGCTATAAGTGTATGAAAGCTCAAAAAGAAACTAAGTGGGTGTGCATCCAACTTGCTTGCTCACGAAGACCTAGGGAACTTTGAGGAAGCCCATTGTCGTGGATTTGTCACGGCAGATGTCCTAGTGAAAGGACTTAGTCGTGGAGCCATCGCTACGGGTTTACTTGAAGGGTTAAAGAGGACACAAAGACACGAGGGTTTTATACTAGTTCGGCCCCTTCGATGAAGGTAAAAGGCTACGTCTAGTTGTGATGGAATTGATGTGGTCTCGATGGCTAGGGAGCAAACAAGCTTCGCCTAGGCTCAAGTTGTTGGTTGTCTGTCCTGAACCGCCGCCGGGTCATCCCCTTATATACACGGGTGACGCCCGTCGGTCCATAGAGTCCCAACCAGTTCATACTCGTATTCCGGTTGGTATCTCTCTATTCCTAACTTACAATACAAGTCATACATCAGGCCGGTTTACGGCTACATGCTCTAACCAACTACAGGCCTTGGGCCTTCATCTGCTTATACCACTAATGAAGTTAACCTGGCCCAAGTAGGCCGGTTTACGCCTAGTGGTAATATCCCCAACATTAGGCCCCAGATTGATTTGAACTTGTTCATGTCAATCCTTCACACAATCTTGCGTCTTGGATATCTTCTGGTAATTGGTAAACCTCCATGTCATCATCATTTTTGGTTGCTGTAAACCGGCATGACGTCATCAGTTTTGGTTACTGTAAACCGGCATGACGTCATCATGAAATTTATAACGCCCTCTGAATAACAGCTCCTGGATCCGCGCACTTGACCTAGCTCGGTTGCCTTATAAATAAGACCGAAGGGTCATTTCTTTTCTTTCCCCTTTGTCCCTTCTTCTTCTTCTTCTTCCTTACGTCGCCGGCCTTGGAGCTCCGCCACCGCCGTCGACCTCTGCCTCGTCTCGGGCCGCTGCATCAACCTGGACGTACCAGAGTATTGCGGCACCTTCCCGCATCTTCTCCGTTCCCGGTAAGCTTTCTCTCCTTCTTAACCTAGATCTGTTCTTAGGGTTCCATGTTCATGCTGTGTTCATCGCGCTCATATCTGTTCTCTGATCTTGAATGAATCCGTGAACTCTTGCTGTGTTTAGTAACGATCCCTAAACATCCGCTTGCAACTTCTCATCTAAGCCCATAGATCTCCCGCACATATCCGCTCAATGGTTCACTTCTGTTTCCGCCTTACTCTTCGAAATATTTCCTGTTTTTGTGAGTTTGCTGTAGATCCGCGGCTGTAACAAGATTTTGTGAAACTTGTTTCTGCATAGTTATCCATAGCTTCAATTGCCTCCGATGCTTAGGTCAGGCAGTTTAACTTTACCATAGAAAAAATTGCCAAACCGGTATATATCATTAGTCCCCTGGTTGAACCGCCGGAATCCATCTGACGCCGTATTGTAGGAGACCGGTTTATAGGTACTGCCACCAGTTTATTGTAGTTAGATCAACACCCTTTTATCCGGCATGTCCTTGAACCGGATTACCTATTTCTTGTAGATCTCGTCATGGCCAAACAAGTGTATGAGTGCAATTGGGTTCCCTCTCGTGTCACAGAATCGCAGTTGGACAACCTAGTCCTGATCGGCGCTTTGGATGACAAAGATACAATCCACTGGAGGGTTCCCGGAGATGAATGTCCTCCCACACCCCAGGAAGGAGAGGTCGTGGTCTTCGCGGATCACATGGCCCGGGGCTTCAAACCGCCCGGTTCTAAATTTTATCGGGATGTGTTGGCCAATTTTCAGCTCCGTCCACAGGATATTGGCCCCAACTCTGTCACCAATCTATGTCACTTTCAAGTACTTTCTGAGGCATACCTTCAAGAGGAACCTTCAGTCGAGCTGTTTAGAGATCTCTTTCATTTGAACCGCCGCACTGAATTCACCGACGGTCCTAATACCGAACTGGGCGGTATGGCCATTCAGAAGAGGAAGGAAATCACCTATCCCCACGTCAAACTTCACACTCACCCCAAGGAGTGGAATGCCACTTGGTTTTACTGCAAGGATACATCTCCTGACAACGAAAATCCCTTGCCTGGCTTCCGTCCGGAACGGCTCAGCAACACTCACCCTTTTCCCCAAAGGTTAAGCGCCAAGGATAGAATTAAATATGCTCCTCAACTGTCCAAGCTCCGAGCCTTTATGGCCAACGGTTTAACAGGAATAGACCTTGCACGCTGCTGGATATCATGGAGCGTACTGCCTCTGAGCTGGCGCCCCGGTTTGATGTGCAAGTACACTGGGAGCGTCGATGACCCGCTCCGACATACTAAAATCCAAGTCTCCGATGACAAAGTCACAGAATCTGTAAAGAAGATGTTGAATGAACCGGAGCACCTCTGCGCTCAAACCGGTCTACTTCCTTACTGCACCACCAACAAACCGCCAGCGGTAAGATTTTAATTGCTCTATGATTGAACCTGTTACTGCTTTATCTGCCTGACCTTTAATTACTGCTGATCCAGAATGATAATCCGTTTTGGAGCAAAAAACTTCCACAAGATAAAATGGAGAAGGCAGGGCGGCCAACCCGGCCCAAGACCAAGGTTATCAAGAAACCAGCTCGTAAGAGAAAAACCACCGCTTCATCTGACCCAGCTATTGATGATGATGTGGGTAATCCGGTTCTTGAGGTAGAACTTGATTCACTTGGCTTGCTTTTTACACACCTTATTGATGATGATGCTTGTCAGGATGACGCTGAAGCCAGCAATGCGGGATTCGTTGAGGTAACTATTCTCTCTTCTGACTCAGAAATCTTGCCTTTGCCAAAATCTCGCCGGGCAAACCGGAAAGTTAAATTTTCTCATCCTCTTGCTTATTTGGATCCCAACTTTCTTATGAAGACCCAGCAACACGAAGCTCGCCGCACAACCCAGCACAGCGGCCAGGTAGTTACTTCTGCCGGTTTACTGAACAGTCCGGTTCGAAAACGCCGCTCCGAGGTCTCCGACCTTTTTATTGATTTAAATCCTAAAGCGGGTTTCTTCCGTCAACCTCTTAATCCATCCGACTCCGATTATCAGGTCACTTCTCATTCATCGTCTGGTGAATCATCGGCCACTCAGCTACCAGCATTGAAAACAGTTGCTGGGTAAGTTAAACTGAACATATGCTTCCAGTATACTGCGTAATAGCTTATGCCTTTCCTTGACTTTTGTTTTTCTTTCAGGGCCAAACCGAAACCAAGCAAGAAAACCCACCTGGATAAAGCGGCTGAAGAAGATGTAGCCCCAGAGCATGACCAAGCGCCGGATCTTGAAATGTTCGCTCCTGAAGATATTCCCAATGATCCTCCTTTGCAAGACGACGTTATTCCGGAAGAAAGGCTTATTAATACTTCAGCCTCTGCTGATCCGCCTGCCAGCTCCGTCCGGATTGAGAAATCCCGTACTCCTGCTGACAAACCGGCCGCGCCAACACAAACCGGCGAGTCCAAAGATGATGATGTTGTGATTACCGGTGTGGGCCGCTTTGAACCCGGGAATCCTGTCACCCTTACCAAGCATACCATCAAAGAGGATTTCTCCACTTTGAACAAAGGAAAATGGGATGTTGAACTAGAGACATATGATGCTTTGAGTGCCCAAGATCTCCACTCTGGCTATTTAAACCGGCTTTACACTAGCCATGACTGTGAAGCTGGCCTGGTCAAAATGATGAGAGATAAATTTGAGGTAACTCACTGCTTTTCTTGCTGCCATTGCATCCATCCTTCTAGCCCCCAAGGGCCGGTTTGTAATCCTTGGTCAAACCGGGACTTGATACTGATTATTTCTGAAACCCATCGGTATAGCCCTCAAGGGCCGGTCTAACTTAGCATAAGTAAAACGGGGCTCCAATAGAAACTGTCCTTAGAACATAACTTGATCAAATAGCCATTAGCCCCCAAGTGCCAAGTTGAATACTTGTATTGAGCTTGGGACTTTGCAATCTAGTAATATACAAAAATTGAAGGTACATTAGCCCCCAAGTATCAGGAATATAACTTTGTTATGTGGTTGATACTTCAATTTCTTGGATCGCTTGTGTAAATTTTAAACGCTGTCTGTATGCAGGCTAAGGTGAAAATCAAGGAGGACCGGATTGCCGATTTGCAGGAGGCCTTGAAAACCCAGCAAGCTGAAACAGATAAGTCAAAGCAAGAATTAACCAGCGCCTTGAGCACTGCTGAACAGCTGAAAGAAGGCTTCAAGAAAGATCGGGCTGACTGGGCCAATGAGAAGGCCGCTTTGACCAAAAGAGCGGAAAATGCTGAAGCTGCCCTTAAACCGGTAGTGGATGAACTGACGGCCGTACAGCGGCAAATACATTCCATGACTGCTGCGATCTTTGGTAAGCTCCTTTTAACTTCTGTGATAATTTGAACCTCCTGCAGCGTAAATCCGGTTTGAGACCATTACCATCTTGTTGTAGGCACACGCATTGGGCATTTATGAAATGATGTGCGGAAGAAACTGAAAGCTGCCTACACCTTGGTGGAACAATTGTATACCGGAGCCCAACGGATTATCACCACAGCTTCTCATAACAACCCGGCACCCTCTTTAATCCAGGACACTCTTAGCAGGTTGTCAATGCTTCCAGCCCGGATTGAGGAGCTGAAAAAATCCGCTGCCCAAACCGGAGCCATCAATGCCTTGATCCGGGCAAAGGCATGGGTGCCAGATTTTGATCCTGTGGAAGCAGCTCAAGGCTATCCCAGCCTGAAAGAAGATGGCTCTGAATTCAACGAAGAGGATTTAAGGGCAATAAACCGTGCAGTGCACCCTCTGGCTTGCCAGCTAGCTGAAGAGGCAGATTTGACGCATTATCAAGCGCAATATAATGAGCAAAACAAGCGAGTGCCTGCCCCAACTGTTGAAGCGGAGAACCTGATCCCTCCAATCCGTAAGCACACTTATGCTCCTGATATTGAACCGTCTTCCCTGATCCATGAAGAGGCTGTTTTCCAAGCTTTAATGGGAATCGACTGGACCACTGTTGATTTCCAGCCAATGGGTAGAGATGAGGAAGCTGAAGCGGCGGAGGATGAGGAGCAGGCTTGAACCGGAAGCCGGTTTGGAGAGCTGTTTGTGACATCTTCCAAAAAGAACAATGATCTTGTTTGGGCACCATGCTGCTTTGTAATAGGATAGTTAATACTTCTGCCTGGAATATGCCTTCGTGCATAAGTACTGAAGCTTTTGTTTGAAGAACTCCAATTCATATTTCCTGCAATCAGAAAAATTTGAACTTCGGCGGCGGTTATACCGCCAGCCGGTTTATGATCCAGTAATATAACAAATAGATGATACATAAATACCTGCCATGTTTGGGCATGAAGCTGGCTTAGCCAAGCCTGCAGCGGCGGTTTTATAAACCATTACCGTCAAAAAGGGGGGAGAAAATAGCTCCCGTATAAACCGTACTGAATCAATACGAGCCCCCTTGTTACTCCATGATGTTAACAGGGAAAAGGTGAACCGGGCATACTCCTCCGGATTAAAGGGGAATCAAATCCATCGGCTGAACCGGAAAAAAGGTGTTTGTCGACATAAAAGAAATCCGACAACAGCAAAGAACAAACAAACCATGAAAATAACATGGAAGCAAAGGCAATGATAAAAACCGTTTGCAATAATATGCTATACTGAGCTGATCAGATGGTATTACCGTGGTCGGACAGGACCAAGGCCCCCAATAGGAGTGACAATGATTCAAGTCAGCCAGGTCCCCAAATGATTCGTGGCATATATGCAAGATCAAGCGGCGTGACAATGGTTCGGGTTCGACCATGCCCCCAAGTGATTTTGTGGCCTTAGGCCGACCAAGAGGCGTGACTGGTTCAGACTTGACCATGTCCCCAAATGATCTGGTGGCTGTCGCTTATCAAAGGGTGTCGCGTTGGTTCGGACACGACCAAGGCCCCCAGTGATATATAAAAAGCAAATGTCAAGGGGTAAACCGGAGGCCGCTTTAAGAAGAGCCACTCCGTGTAACCACACATGATAATAAAGACAGAGACCCCGCTTTAGCTGAGGCTCCGGTTTGATATATCAAAGATAATATATACATTGTCATGATATATACATAGATGGAGCCGATGGCTCAAGTATAGTAAGGCCGAAGATGAGCTATGTTCCACGGCCTGTTGGTCTCCTCCGCTGATGTACGTGAGTCTTGATGCTCTCGAATATCAATCAGATAGTACGACCCGTTGTGCAGATTCTTGCTGACCACGAAAGGTCCTTCTCAAGCTGGGGATAACTTGTGCATATCTGTCTGGTCTTGGATTAGTCGTAGCACCAAATCTCCTTCTTGAAAAGTTCTGGTTCTAACCCGACGACTGTGATAGCGACGAAGATCTTGTTGGTAAATCGCCGAACAGGAAGCCGCTAGATCACGCGCCTCGTCCAATAGGTCCAAAGCGTCTTGTCATGCTGTCTCATTGCCCGCTTCAACATAAGCTGCCACACGAGGCGAATCGTGCCGGATATCACTAGGGAGAACTGCCTCTACTCCATAGACCATAAAAAATGGTGTGTAGCCTGTGGACCGGTTTGGCATAGTATTGATACTCCAGATCACAGATGGTAGCTCTTCAACCCAACATCCCGGTGTTCTTTGCAATGGGACCATAAGCCGGGGTTTGATGTCTCACAAGATCTCTTGATTAGCTCGTTCTACCTGTCCATTGGACTGGGGGTGCGCTACCGACGACACGTCAAGCCGGATGTGCTCACGTTCACAGAACTCCTTCATAGCCCCCTTGGATAAATTGGTACCATTGTCAGTAATGATACTGTGCGGAAAGCCAAACCGGAAAATCACCTTTTTGATGAACTGCACCGCTGTTGCTGCATCACACTTGCTGACAGGCTCCGCTTCAACCCACTTGGTAAATTTATCAACTGCTACCAAAAGGTGGGTTTTCTTATCCTTGGATCTTTTAAAAGGTCCGACCATATCCAGCCCCCAATTTGCAAACGGCCATGTTATTGGAATCATCCTCAATTCTTGAGCCGGCACATGCGCACGACTTGAAAATTTCTGACATCCATCGCACCGTTTAACCAAGTCCTCCGCATCAGCATGTGCTGTCAACCAGTAAAAACCGTGACGAAACGCCTTTGCCACCAGAGACCTTGAACCGGCGTGGTGTCCAAAATCCCCTTCATGGATTTCCCTTAAGATTTCACAGCCTTCCTCAGGAGAAACACAACGTTGAAATGCTCCTGATACACTGCAACGATGCAATTCACCATTGAGAATCGTCATGGACTTGGATCGCCGGACTATCTGCCTTGCTAGAATTTCATCCTCTGGCAACTCCCCCCGGGTCATGTATGTAATATAAGGAACCGTCCAATCCAGAATAGCATGTAATGCTGCCACCAATTGAGCCTCCGGGTCAGGAATAGCCAAATCCGCTTCACCTGGGAGTTGGACTGACGGATTGTGCAACACGTCCAGAAATACATTAGGCGGGACCGGTTTGCGCTGAGAACCCAACCGGCTTAAAGCGTCCGCCGCTTCATTCTTCCGATGGTCCACATGATCCACTTGGTAACCCTTGAAGCAACCTGCAATATTATCCACTTCCCGACGATATGCAACCATGAGCAGGTCCTTAGAATCCCAAGTGCCAGACACCTGTTGAGACACAAGGTCCGAGTCACCGAAACACTTAACCCGACTTAAGTTCATCTCTTTAGCCATCCGGAGACCATGGAGCAAGGCTTCGTACTCAGCTGCATTGTTAGTACAAGGGAACATTAAGCGGAGAACATAACAGAACTTATCACCTCGTGGGGAAGTTAATACGACTCCAGCCCCCGAGCCTTCCAATTGCCTGGATCCATCAAAATGAATAGTCCAATATGTGTGATCCGGCTTTTCCTCTGGCGCTTGTAATTCCGTCTAGTCATTGATGAAATCAACAAGTGCTTGAGACTTCACCGCCGTCCGAGGCACATACTTCAGTCCGTGTGGCCCAAGCTCTATAGCCCACTTGGCAATCCGGCCAGTCGCCTCTCGGTTCTGTATGATATCACCCAAGGGAGCTGAACTGACCACTGTGATGGGGTGCCCTTGAAAATACTGCTTCAGCTTCCGGTTGGCCATGAAGACACCATAAACCAACTTCTGCCAATGCGGATACCTCTGCTTGGATTCAATAAGCACCTCACTGATATAATAAACCGGCCGCTGAACCGGATATTCCTTGCCTTCCTCCTTGCGTTCCACCACAATAGCCACGCTAACTGCCCGAGCATTAGCCGCTATGTATAATAATAATGGCTCCTTGTCAACCAGAGCTGCAAGAACCGGCGGATTAGCCAACTGCCGCTTCAAGTCCTCAAATGCTTCATCAGCAGCCGGACTCCAGACAAAATTGTCTGTCTTCCTCAGCATTTGGTACAAAGGGATGGCCTTTTCTCCGAGGCAGCTGATAAACCGGCTCAGTGCAGCAATTCGGCCTGCCAAACGCTGAACATCATTGATACACTTCGGTTTAGCTAGGGAGGTAATAGCCGTAATCTTCTCCAGGTTAGCCTCAATTCCTCTGTTAGACACCAGGAAACCCAGTAACTTGCCTGCCGGAACACCAAAGACACACTTGGCCGGATTAAGCATCATCTTGTAAACTCGCAAGTTGTCAAAGGTCTCCTTCAAATCATCCACCAGCGTCTCCTTCTGTCTTGATTTCACGACAATATCATCCACATAGGCGTGCACATTGCGGCCGATCTGTTCATGCAGGCAATTCTGTACACACCGTTGGTATGTAGCTTGGGCACTCTTGAGCCCGAAGGGCATATATACATAGCAGAAGGCTCCAAAGGGAGTAATAAATGCTGTTTTCTCCTGGTCCTTAACCGCCATCTTGATCTGATGATATCCAGAGTATGCATCCAAAAAACTCAAACGCTCACAACCCGCCGTGGCATCAATGATCTGGTCAATGCGGGGGAGGGCAAAAGGATCTGCCGGACAGGCCTTGTTAAGATCTATGTAATCCACACACATACGCCAAGTGCCGTTTTTCTTAAGAACCAGCACCGGATTAGCAAGCCACTCTGGATGGAACACCTCAACAATAAAACCAGCTGCTAAAAGCCTGGCCACTTCCTCTCCAATGGCTTTGCGTCTTTCTTCGTTAAACCGGCGGAGGAACTGTTTCACCGGTTTGTACTTAGGATCCACATTAAGAGTGTGCTCAGTGAGTTCCCTCGGTACACCTGGCATGTCAGACGGTTTCCATGCAAAAATGTCCCGATTCTCACGGATGAACTCGATGAGCTCCCCTTCCTATTTGGGATCCAGGTTGGCACTGATAATGAACTGCTTGGACGAATCGCCGGGCACGAAGTCAACAGGCTTGGTCTCAGCTGCCGATTTGAACTTCAGATCTGAATCATGCTCTGTAGTTGGCTTCTTCAAAGGGGTCATATCCGCCGGATCAACATTGTCCTTATAATACTTCAACTCTTCCGTGGCACAGACCGACTCTACATAAGCCGCATCACCTTCCTCACATTCCAAAGCGACCCTACGGCTCCCATGAACCATTACGTCCCCTTGTAACCCGGCATCTTGAGCTGTAAGTAGATATAACAAGGCCGCGCCATAAACTTGGCATAAGCCGGCCGCCCAAACAAGGCGTGATACGGGCTCCGGATCTTCACCACCTCGAAGTTTAACTTTTCTGACCGAGAATCGTGCTCGTCCCCAAAAGCCACATCTAGGGCTATCTTACCAATAGGATATGCAGATTTGCCTGGCACAACACCATGGAACACCGTATTCGACGGTCTGAGATCCTTGTCTGTTAGACCCATGCGCCGGAATGTCTCATAGTATAGTATGTTAATACTGCTTCCTCCATCCATGAGTACCTTGGTGAACTTATAGCCCCCCACTTGAGGGTCTACCACTAATGCTAGCTGGCCCGGATTATCAACCCGGGGCGGGTGATCCTCTCTGCTCCATACGATAGGCTGCTCTGACCAGCGTAAGTAACGTGGCAAGGCCGGTTCAACATAATTCACCGCTCGCTTGTGGAGTTTCCGGTCACGCTTATCCAAGCTAGTTGTGAAAACATGGTATTGCCCATTACTCAACTGCTTTGGCTGGCTCTGATAACCCGACTGCTGTTGCTGCTGCTGCTGCGGGCCATTCTGATTATTCTGGTTGTTGTGACCGCCCTGATTGAAACCTGAACCGGAAGCTCCATCGTGACCCGGTCCGTGGAAACCGGATCCTGAACCGCCACCTGACCCATGGTCATACCGGAAGGCATTAGAGTTTTTAAACTCCTGCATAATATAACAATCCTTCCAAAGGTGGTTAGCCGGCGACTCCTTTGTCCCGTGCTTTGGGCAAGGCTGATTCAACAAATAATTCAAACGGCTTGCGTTAGGATTGGGAGCCCCATTCTGATTTGCCGCTTTACCTCTGCGCCGCTGCCCCCTGTCTTGTGCATTAGTGTTGGCCACAAAATCCATGCTACCGTCCGCCTTGCGCTTGCCTCCGTTTCCAGGACCTGCCGGTTTGTGCTGCTGCTGTTTGGAGTTGCTATTCTTCCTTCCCTTCCCTGCTTCATCATCATCAGGCTCGGGATCCTTGGTACTGTCCGAATCAGCATACTTCACTAGAGCAGCCATGAGGGTTCCCATGTCATTACAGAACCGCTTCATGCGTCCCAACTTCAATTTTAAAGGCTCAAACCGGCAGTTGCCTTCTAGAGTTAAGATCGCAGAGTCAGCATTAATCCTGTCAGACAAGTGCAAAATTTCCGAAATGCGGCGCACCCAACGGGTCGTTGATTCTCCTTCCTCCTGGACACAAGCCGCCAGGTCCACTATGGACTTGGACTGCTTACATGTATCCTTAAAATTCTGTATAAACCGGGCCCTCAACTGGGCCCATGAGCTGATAGAATTGGGTGGTAGGCTCTTCAACCAAGTATGAGCCGTGCCCTCAAGCATCATGGTGAAGTATTTTGCACATGCGGCCTCATCCACGTCCAGCATCTCCATGGCCATCTCATAACTCTCTACCCATGCTTCAGGGGATAAATCAGCGGTGTAATTCGGCACCTTGCGTGGACCCTTGAAATCTTTGGGCAGGCGCACATTATGTAAAGCGGGGATTAAGCAAGGCACTCCCAAAGCGGATGTGACTCCTGGTCCGGCGAAGGTGGTAGAGCGAACCGCTGTAAGTTGACCCGCATTATCCTGTGCTGCTAACTCGGCCTCCCTTTGTGCCCGGGCCCGGTCCACCACATCCTGCGCATCATGGACACCACTTGCCGGGCTATTGCCACGGGCTGCTTCACGGTCTCGCGCATTGCTCGATATGGCCGGTTCATTCATGCGCCTGCTATAGCTCCGGCTTGGACGGGGTGTAGAGTGAATCCGATCACGGCTGTACGAATATGCTTCCTGCTGAATCAGCGCAGTCCGGAGAAGCTCCTTAACCCGGCGCGTCTCTATCGCTTGCGGAGAGTCCCCTTCGACTGGGATCGCCTCTAATCATGTAGTGGCCGCAACAAGGTTGTCCATAGGATTCGAATAATGACCCGGGGGTGTCTGGACCGGCAGAGGGGCCGCAATGTTCTGTTGAGGGGGCTCCATCAGGCGGGGCTGGACCGTCGCTCTTGGCCCTGGTGCTTCAATCCGGTTTGCCTCCAGGTACTGCGGCGGATTACTGGGCCCTGCTCCTGGAGTGTGAAAGAGATTTCGGGGGTCAAACCCTAACGGCAGGCGTGATCTGTGCTTCCGCTTCAAGACCTCCTGTGATGCATTCTGGTCGAGCATGAGCTTATAGGCCTGGGCGTCCAAAGCGGCCCGCTCTGCAGCCATCCTGTCCTTCTCTGCTGCCAAATCCGCTTTGGCTTGCACGATCTGCTCCTTCACCTTTGCAATTTCTGTATCATGGGCCTCCTGATCCGCCGGATTGGCTTCTGCCATGAGCGTGGCTAGTGCATCAAATAGATCGAATAAGACTTGAACCGGCGGGCGCACAAGGCCTCCTGCCCCTGCTGCCGCTGCCGCTGCTGATCCGCAGAGCATTGCTGCGGCGGTCGAAGAATGATTCGCCACCTGGGTGCCGGCCATGAATATTCCAACCCGGTTGATCGGGCCAGGGGGGTCCGGAATACTGTCGCCATCGGAACAGCCCCTAACCTGGTCATCTAGCAACTGATATAGCGATTCGGTCTCTCCGGTCGAGGACTCGTCGCCGGAATAGACGACGGTCTCGCTACCGTGTTCTGACTCGTCCTCACGCTCTCCTCCGTGGATGACTCCAACGAAGGCACGCCTCATGGCCGGTTTGGCCTGGGTAGATCTCGCACGCTGAGCCGTCTCGACGAGGTCGGTGCAGATGTCCGGCTCAGGCCCAGGCTCACCGATCTTGCCAATGAAAACGTGTATGCCGCCGAAGGGGACCCGGTACCCGTACTCAATTGAATCGGCCTCGGGACCCCATCCTGCGTCGTCGATGTAGATCCTGCCGCGACGACTCTTGGTCATCCGGCCCACAACATAGACTTCGAGTCCCTTGAGCTTGCCCTCCAAGATCGTCAAACCATCATGCGATAGCCCCACGGTGGGCGCCAACTGTCGTGGATTTGTCACGGCAGATGTCCTAGTGAAAGGACTTAGTCGTGGAGCCATCGCTACGGGTTTACTTGAAGGGGTTAAAGCGGACACAAAGACACGAGGGTTTTATACTAGTTCGGCCCCTTCGATGAAGGTAAAAGCCTACGTCTAGTTGTGATGGAATTGATGTGATCTCGATGGCTAGGGAGCAAACAAGCTTCGCCTAGGCTCGAGTTGTTGGTTGTCTGTCCTGAACTGCCGCCGGGTCGTCCCCTTATATACACGGGTGACGCCCGTCAGTCCATAGAGTCCCAACCGGTTCATACTCGTATTCCGGTTGGTATCTCTCTATTCCTAACTTACAATACAAGTCATACATCAGGCCGGTTTACGGCTACATGCTCTAACCGACTACAGGCCTTGGGCCTTCATCTGCTTATACCACTAATGAAGTTAACCCGGCCCAAGTAGGCCGGTTTACGCCTAGTGGTAATATCCCCAACACCCATCATTGGAATATACAAGCCAAGTTATTATAATGAAAATTCCCACTAGTATATGAAAGTGACAACATAGGAGACTCTCTATCATGAAGGTCATGGTGCTACTTTGAAGCACAAGTGTGGTAAAAGGATAGTAGCATTGCCCCTTCTCTCTTTTTCTCTCATTTTTTTGGCCCTCTCTTTTTTTGCCTCTTCTTTCATTTTTTATTTTTTTTGTCCGGAGTCTCATCCCGACTTGTGGGGGAATCATAGTCTCCATCATCCTTTCCTCACTGGGACAATGCTCTAATAATGAAGATCATCACACTTTTATTTACTTACAACTCAAGATTTACAACTCGATACTTAGAAAAAAATATGACTCTATATGAATGCCTCCGGTGGTGTACCGGGATGTGCAATGAATCAAGATTGACATGTATGAAAGAATTATGAACGGTGGCTTTGCCACAAATACGATGTCAACTACATGATCATGCAAAGCAATATGATAATGATGAAACGTGTCATAATAAACGGGGCTGTGGAAAGTTGCATGGCAATATATGTCGGAATGGTTATGGAAATGCCATAATAGGTAGGTATGGTTGCTGTTTTGAGGAAGGTAATGGTGGGTGTATGGTACCGGCGAAAGTTGCGCGGTACCAGAGAGGCTAGTAGTGGTGGAAGGGTGAGAGTGCGTATAATCCATGGACTCAACAGTAGTCATAAAGAACTCACATACTTACTGAAAAAATCTACAAGTCATCAAAATAAAGTACTACACGCATGCTCCTAGGGGAAGAGTTGGTAGGAGTTAACCATCGCGCGATCCCGACCTCCACTGATAAGGAAGACAATCAATAAATAAATCATGTTCCAACTTCATCACATAACGGTTCACCATACGTGCACGCTACGGGAATCACAAACTTTAACACAAGTATCTCTCAAATTCACAATTACTCCACTAGAATGACTCTAATATTTCCATCTTCATATCTCAAAACAATCATAAAGATCAAACTTCTCATAGTATTCAATGCACTTTATATGAAAGTTTTTATTATATTCCTCTTGGATGCCTATCATATTACGACTAAATTCATAACCAAAGAAAATTACCATGCTGTTCTAAAGAGTCTCAAAATAATAAGTGAAGCATGATAGTTCATCAATTTCTTCAAAATAAAACCACCATCGTGCTCTAAAAATATATAAGTGAAGCACTAGAGCAAATGACAAACTACTCCGAAAGATATAAGTGAAGATCAATGAGTAGTTGAATAATTATGTAACTATGTGAAGACTCTCTAAAATTTAATAATTTCAGATCTTGGGATATTATTCAAACATAAAGCAAAACAAAATAAAACTAAATGACATGACGCTCCAAGCAAAACACATATCATGTGGTGAATAAAAATATAGCTCCAAGTAAAGTTATCGATGAACGAAGATGAAAGAGGGGATGCCCCCTTAGGCTCTTGGTTGTCCTTGAATATTACCTTGGGGTTCCTTGGGCATACCCAATCTTAGGTTCTTGCCACTCCTTATTCCATAATCCATCTCTTTACCCAAAACTTGAAAACTTCACAACACAAAACTCAACAGAAAACTCGTAAGCTCCGTTAGTATCAGAAAATAAATCACCACTTTTGGTACTGTTGTGAACTCATTTTAAATTCATATTGGTGTTATATCTACTTTATTCCAACTTCTCTATGGTTCATACCCTCCGATACTACTCATAGATTCAATAAAATAAGCAAACAACACATAGAAAACAGAATCTGTCAAAAACAGAACAGTCTGGAGTAATATGTAACTCTCGAATAATTATGTAAAACCAATAATTCTGAAATAAATTGGTGGACGTGAGGAATTTGTCTATTAATGTTCTGAAAAAAGAATCAACTCAAAATCACTCTTCTGTAAAAAATGACAGCTAATCTCGTGAGCGCAAAGTTTCTGTTTTTTACAGCAAGATCACATTAACTTTCACCCAAGTCTTCCGAAAGGTTCTACTTGGCACTTTATTGAAACAAAATCTATAAAACATGATTAATACAGTACCTTAATCATTTGAACACACAAAAATAGTAGGGGTAAATATTGGGTTGTCTCCCAACAAGCGCTTTTCTTTAATGCCTTTTTAGCTAGGCATGATGACTTCAACAATGCTCGTATAAAAGATAAGAATTGAAACATAAAGAGAGCATCATGAAGAATATGACTAACATATTTAATCCTAACCCACTTCCTATGCATAGGGATGTTTTGAGCAAACAACTTATGGGAACAAGAATCTACTAGCATAGGAAGGCAAATCAAGCATAACTTCAAGATTTTCAACACATAGAGAGGAAACTTGATATTATTGCAATTCATACAAGCATATATTCCTCCCTCATAATAATTTTCAGTAGCATCGTGAATGAATTCAACAATATAACTATCAGATAAAGCACTATTTTCATGATGCACAAGCATAGAATTTTTGTTTCTCTCCACATAAGCAAATTTCTTCTCATGAATAGTAGTGGGAGCAAACTCAACAAAATAACTATCATGTGAGGCATAATCCAATTGAAAATTAAATTCAAGATGACAAGTTTCATGGTTATAATTATTCTTTATAGCATACATGTCATCACAATAATCATCACAAATAGCAACTTTGTTATCATAATCAATTGGAACCTCTTCCGAAATAGTGGATTCATCACTAAATAAAGTCTTGACCTCTCCAAATCCACTTTCATAAATATAATCATCATAAATAGGAGGCATACTTTCATCATAATAAATTTTCTCATCAAAACTTGGGGGACTAAAAATATTATCTTCATCAAACGTAGCATCCCCAAGCTTGTGGCTTTGCATATCATTAGCATCATGGATATTCAAGGAATTCATACTAACAACATTGCAATCATGCTCATCATTCAAAGATTTAGTGCCAAACATTTTAATGCATTCTTTTTCTAGCACTTGAGCACAGTTTTCCTTTCCACCATTTTCACGAAAGACATTAAAAAGATGAAGCATATGAGGCACCCTCAATTCCATTTTTTGTAGTTTTCTTTAATAGACTAAACTAGTAATAAAACAAGAAACTAAAAGATTCGATTGCAAGATCTAAAGATATACCTTCAAGCACTAACCTCCCCGGCAACAGCGCCAGAAAAGAGCTTGATGTCTACTATGCACCCTTCTTCTTGCAGACGTTGTTGGGCCTCCAAGTACAGTGGTTTGTAGCACAGTAGCAAATTTCCCTGAAGTGGATGACCTAAGGTTTATCAATCCGTGGGAGGCGTAGGATGAAGATGGTCTCTCTCAAACAAGCCTGCAACCAAATAACAAAGAGTCTCTTCTGTCCCCAACAAACCCAATACAATGGTAAATTGTATAGGTGCACTAGTTCAGCAAAGAGATGGTGATACAAGTGCAATATGGATGGTAGATATAGGTTTTTGTAATCTGAAAAATATAAAAACAGCAAGGTAGCAAGCGATAAAAGTGAGCGAAAACGGTATTGCAATGCTTCGAAACAAGGCCTAGGGTTAATACTTTCACTTGTGCAAGTTCCCTCAACAAGGATAACACAATTAGACCATATAACTACCCCTCAACATGCAACAAAGAGTCACTCCAAAGTCACTAATAGCGGAGAACAAATGAAGAGATTATTGTAGGGTACGAAACCACCTCAAAGTTATTCTTTCCGATCAATCCATTGGGATATTCCTATAAGTGTCACAAACAGCCCTAGAGTTCGTAGTAAAAATAAAGAAACACGTTAAGACAAAAATCAACCAAAACCCTAATGTCACCTAGATACTCCAATGTCACCTCAAGTTTTTGCGGGTTTGATTATACGATGTGCATCACACAATCTCAGATTCATCTATTCAACCAACACAAAGAACTTCAAAGAGTGCCCCAAAGTTTCTACCGAAGAGTCAAGACGAAAACGTGTGCCAACCCCTATGCATAAGTTCACAAGGTCATTGAACCCACAAGTTGATCACCAAAACATACATCAAGTAGATCATGTGATATCCCATTGTCACCACAGATAAGCACATGCAAGACATACATCAAGTGTTCTCAAATCCTTAAAGACTCAATACTATAAGATAACTTCAAAGGGAAAACTCAATTCATTACAAGAGAGTAGAGGGGGAGAAATATCATAAGATCCAACTATAATAGTGCTACCTCTTGAGCATGCATTGGTTTTCCCTTGAAGAGGAAAGGGTGATGCAGCAAAGTAGCGTAAGTATTTCCCTCAGTTTTGAGAACCAAGGTATCAACACAGTAGGAGACGACACACAAGTCACCTAGTACCTGCACAAACAATCAAGAACCTTGCAACCAACGCGATAAAGGCGTTGTCAATCAATCCCTTCACGGTCACTCGCAAAAGTGAGATCTAATAGAGATAGTAAAGTAAACATTTTTGGTATTTTTGTTGTATAGATTGGAAAGTAAAGATTGCAAAATAGTAAACGAGATGTGATTTAAATAAAAGAAATGTAATATAATAAGAAAGAGACCTGGGGCCATAGGTTTCACAAGTGGCTTCTCTCAAGATAGTATATATTATGGTGGGTGAACAAATTACTGCCGACCAATTGATAGAAGAGCGCATTATTATGATGACATATAAGGCAATGATTATGAATATAGGCATCACGTCTATGTCAAGTAGACCGAAACAGTTCTGCAACTACTATTATTACTCCACACATCGACCGCAATCCTGCATGCATCTAGAGTATTAAGTTCATAACAACGGAGTAATGCATTAGGCAAGATGACATGATGTAGAGGGATAAACTCAGGCAATATGATATAAACCCCATCCTTTTATCCTTGATGGCAACAATACAATACATCCCTTGCTTCCCCTACTGTCACTAGGAAAGGACACCGCAAGATTGAACCCAAAGCAAAGCACTTCCCCCATTGCAAGAAAGATCAATCTAGTAGGCCAAACTAAACCGATAATTCGAAGAGGCTTGCAAAGATATCAAATCATGCATATAAGATTTCATAGAAGAACCAAATAATATTCATAGATAATCAAGTTCACAAATCAACAATTCATTGGATCTCAGCAAACACACCGCAAAAGAGTATTACATCGAATAGATCTGCAAGAACATCGAGGAGAACTTTGTATTGAGAATCAAAGAGAGAGAAGAAGGCATCTAGATAATAACTATGGACCCGAAGGTCTATGGTAAACTACTTACGCTTCATCGAAGAGGCAATGTTGTTGATGTAGAAGCCCTCCATGATCGATTCCCCCTCCGGCAGATCGCCGGAAAAGGCCCCAAGATGCGATCTCATGGGTACAGAAGGTTCCGGTGGTGGAAAAGTTGTTTCGTGGCTCCCCCTGATGTTTCTAGGGTATAAGAGTATATATATAGGCGAAAGAAGTACGTCGGTGGAGCTACGAGGGACCCACGAGGGTGGGGGCACGCCTACCCCCCTGGGCACACCCTCCTGCCTCGTGGCTTCCTCGTAGAGTCCCAGACTTCAACTCTAAGTCTCCTGGATTGCTTTTGGTCCAAGAAAGATCCTCACGAAGGTTTCATTCGGTTTGGACTCCGTTTGATATTCATTTTCTGTAAAACACTAAAATAGGCAAAAAAACAGAAACTGGCACCGGGCCTCCCGTTAATAAGTTAGTCCCAAAAATAATATAAAAGTGCATATTAAAGCCCATTAAACATCCAAAACAGATAGTATAATACTAGCATGGAACAATAAAAAAATTATAGATACGTTGGAGACGTATCAAGTATCCCCAAGCTTAATTCATGCTCATCCTCAAGTAGGTAAATGATAAAAACAGATTTTTTTTGATGTGGAATGCTACCTAGCCTATTTCTCAATGTAATTTTCTTTATTGTGGCATGAATGTTCAGCCAAAAGAATCAAGACAAAAGTTCAATATTGACATAAAAATAATAATACTTCAAGCATACTAATAAAGCAATCATGTCTTCTCAAAATAACATGGCCAAAGAAAGTTATCCCTACAAAATCATATAGTCTAGCTATGCTCTATATTCATCACACAAAGTGTTTAATCATGCACAACCCCGGTTTCATCCAAGTAATTGTTTCATACTTTAGTATTTTCAAACTTTTTCAATCTTCACGCAATACATGAGCATGAGCCATGGACATAGCACTATAGGTGGAATAGAATGGTGGTTGTGGAGAAGACAAAAAAGAAGAAGATAGTCTCACATCAACTAGGCGTATCAACGGGCTATGGAGATTTCCATCAATAGATATCAATGTGAGTTAGTAGGGATTGCCATGCAACGGATGCATTGGAGCTATAAGTTTATGAAAGCTCAACAAAAGAAACTAAGTGGGTGTGCATCCAACTTTCTTGCTTACGAAGACCTAGGGCACTTTTGAGGAAGCCCGTCATTGGAATATACAAGCCAAGTTCTATAATGAAAAATTCCCACTAGTATATGAAAGTGACAATATAGGAGACTCTCTATCATGAAGATCATGGTGCTACTTTGAAGCACAAGTGTGGTAAAAGGATAGTAGCATTGTCCCTTCTCTCTTTTTCTCTCATTTTTTTTATTTGGGCCTTTTCTCTTTTTTTATGGCCTCTTTTTTTTTATTTAGTCCGGAGTCTCATCCCGACTTGTGGGGGGAATCATAGTCTCCATCATCCTTTCCTCACATGGGACAATGCTCTGATAATGAAGATCATCACACTTTTATTTGCTTACAACTCAAGAATTACAACTCGATACTTAGAACAAAATATGACTCTATATGAATGCCTCCGGCGGTGTACCAGGATGTGCAATGATTCAAGAGTGACATGTATGAAAAATTATGAACGGTGGCTTTGCCACAAATACGATGTCAACTACATGATCATGCTAGCAATATGACAATGATGGAGCGTGTTATAATAGACGGAACGGTGGAAGGTTGCATGGCAATATATCTCGGAATGGCTATGGAAATGCCATAATAGGTAGGTATGGTGGCTGTATTGAGGAAGGTAAATGGTGGGTTTATGGTACCGGCTAGAGTTGCATGGTACTAGAGAGGCTTGCAATGATGGAAGGGTGAGAGTGCGTATAATCCATGGACTCAACATTAGTCATAAAGAACTCACATACTTATTGCAAAAATCTACAAGTAATCAAAACAAAGTACTACACGCATGCTCCTAGGGGAAGGGCTGGTAGGAGTTAACCATCATGATATCCCGACCTCCACACATAAGGAAGGCAACAATAAATAAATAATGCTCCAACTTCATCACATAAGGGTTCACCATACATGCATGCTACGGGAATCACAAACTTTAACACAAGTAGTATTTCTCAAATTCACAACTACTCTACTAGCATATCTCTAATATCACCATCTTCATATCTCAAAACAATCATAAAGAATCAAACTTCTCATAGTATTCAATGCACTTTATATGAAAGTTTTTGTTATACCCATCTTGGATGCCCATCATATTAGGACTAATTTTATAACCAAAGTAAATTACCATGCTATTCTAAAAGATTCTCAAAATAATATAAGTGAAGCATGAGAGATCAATAATTTATATAAAATAAAACCACCACCGTGCTCTAAAAAAATATAAGTGAAGCATTAGAGCAAAATTGTCTAGCTCAAAAGATACTCCCTCCGTTCCTTTACATAAGGTGTATTTGTTTTTTGATAAAATTCCATAATGCAAGGTGCATTTCTTATAATTCCTCATAATTCCCTTGCTAGCCCTCCAGAAAAGGAAAGTATCTCTCTCCTGATTGTCTATATCTCTCCTTGTAGCAACAGAAGGAAAGTATCTCCCTATCGATTGCATGTATCTCATACTTTCCTCGACTAACTGATTTACTTGCGACTAATAAATAAATTTTCCAAGGGTGATTTCGTCCTAACATGTCTATAATTTTGTGCCTTGGTCACCATGCCAAAAATAATACACTTTACATAAAGGAACGGAGGGAGTATAAGTGAAGCACATAGAGTATACTAATAAATTCTGATTCATGTGTGTCTCTCCCAAAAAGCTGTGTACAGATATGATGATTGTGGTAAACGAAAAAGCAAAGACTCAAATCATACAAAACGCTCCAAGCAAAACACATATCATGTGGTGAATAAAAATATAGCCTCAAGTAAAGTTACCGATAGATGAAGACGAAAGAGGGGATGCCTTCCGGGGCATCCCCAAGCTTAGGCTTTTGGTTATCCTTGAATTATCTTGGGGTGCTCTGGGCATCCCCATGCTTAGGCTCTTGCCACTCCTTATTCCAAAATCCATCAAATCTTTACCCAAAAACTTGAAAACTTCACAACACAAAACTTCACCAGAAAATCTCATGAGCTCTATTAGTATAAGAAAATAAACCACCACTTTAAGGTACTGTAATGAACGCATTATTTGTTTATATTGGTGTTAAACCTAATGTATTCCAACTTCTCTATGGTTCATACCCCCTGATACTACTCATAGATTCATCAAAATAAACAAACAACACACGAAAAACAGAATCTGTCAAAAACATAACAGTCTGTAGCAATCTGTAACTTTCGAATACTTCTGTAACTCTAAAAATTCTGAAATAAATTGGTGGACGTGAGGAATCTGTCTATTAATCATTTTCAAAAAGAATCAACCTAAAATCGCTCTCCAGTAAAAAATTATAACTATTCTCGTGAGTGTAAAAGTTTCTATTTTTTACAGCAAGATCGCAAAGACTTCACCCAAGTCTTCCCAAAGGTTCTACTTGGCACAAACACTAATTAAAACATAAAAACCCATCTAAACAGAAGCTAGATGAATTGTTTATTACTAAAAAGGAGCAAAAAGCAAAGAACAAAAAATAAAATTGGGTTGCCTCCCAACAAGCGCTATCGTTTAACGCCTCTAGCTAGGCATAAAAACAAGAATAGATCTAGGTATTGCCATGTTTGGTATGCAATCCATAAGTGGCTCTCATAATAGATTCATAAGGCAATTTAATTTTCTTCCTATGAAAGTGTTCCATGCCTTTCCTTAATGGAAATTGGAATCTATTATTTCCTTCTTTCATGTCAATAATTGCACCAATCGTAATCGTTCTAAGGAAAGGTCTACCAAGAATAATAGGACATGTAGGATTGCAATCTATATAAAGAACAATGAACTATACGGGAACATAATTCCTATTTGCAACAATAAGAACATCATTAATTTTTCCCATAGGTTTCTCAATGGTGGAATCCGCAAGATGCAAATTTAAAGAACAATCATCAAATTCACGGTAACCTAGCACATCACACGAAGTTTTTGGAATCATGGAAACACTAGCACCCAAATCACACAAAGCATAGCATTCATGATCTTTAATCTTAATTTTAATAGTAGGTTCCCATTCATCATAAATTTTTATAGGGATAGAAACCTCTAGTTCAAGCTTTTCTTCATAAGATTGCATTAAAGCATCAACGACATGCTTAGTAAAATCTTTCTTTTGATTATAAGCATGAGGAGAATTTAACACGGATTGCAACAAGGAAATACAATCTATTAAATGAAAATTATCATAATTAAATCCCTTGAAATCCAAAATAATGGGTTCATTGCTATGTAAAGTTTTGACTTCTTCAATCCCACTTTTATCAACTTTTGCATCTAGAAAGTTGACTCATCTCCAGTCCCATCTTTATAAAGATTCATATTGGAAAACAAAGATTTAATAGGAGTCACATCAATCACCTTTAGATCTTCATCATTATTATTATCTAGATCTTCCGGTTTAGCGGCCATCTTATTAACTAAGATGGCTTGCTTATCCGAAATTTGGCTCACTAAATTTTCAAGATGAGCAAACTGAGATTTCAAACCATAAAAGTCCTTAGACATATCATCGAGCTCTTTATTCATGTATTCCATAAAACCTTTTTGTTCTTTAAGCTCGTTTCTGAAGAAATTATTATGCTCAAATTATAAAGACATAAAGCTTCTAATGTTGTTTTCAATTTCTTCCAACCTCCTAAGGTGAGGATCAACACTTTTTGGCAAAGCCACAAAGCAAACAAGCCCACCAACCCACAAGCACACAAGAAGAAAGCAAAAAGAGACGAACAGAAGAGGGGCTGTCGGCGTTCTGGGAACGGGGGTCCCCAGACTTGCCTGCCTGCGGCCTGCGGCGTGGCTCAAAGGGGGGCCCAGCACGGCCCATCTTCGTCAACACAAGCTCAAGACCCTCGCGGGGGCCAAGCCTCGCGGGGCGGACGACAAGGAGCTGCCTCAGGCACGGCCTCATCAGGCTGGCTCACAAGGAGGCGAAGAGTTCAAAGCGGGGTACCTCGCGAGGTGCCCATGACGCAAGCCATGATGACCAAGGGCGCCAGTCGGGTGCAAGCCCGCGCAGTGTCCTCCTTTCCTCTTTGGTGCAAAGGGGGCAAGCGCAGGCGAGAGCATCAAGCAAAGGCATCCACTTCGGTGCAACAAGACCAAGACCAGCCCAACGGCAGGAAGGAAGTCATTGTGGAGCCCAAGCAGGCGTCACCACCAGAGTCTTTGACAGGTGAGGACCAACTTTAGTCAGGATAAGTGTACCCGATGTTCCCCTTCAAAATGGCCAATTGTTGGCGCCCTTCCCGCTCAATATTTGGGAAGAGGCCCAGGGCCTTTGCCTATAAATAGGGCTAGCCACCCCCAGGGTAGAGGCATCTACATTGGCATCTGCATCGAGAATCCAGAGAGAGAGAGAGTGAGAAGGGCGGCTGAACTCCTCCTAGCAGTTCATCGTCCCAGCCAAGAACAGACCCTCGCGAGGCTGTTTTCCTTGTATTGTTCATCATCAGCCCAAGAGGCAATCCACCACACCACACACTGGAGTAGGGTATTACACCATAATGGTGGCCTGAACCAGTATAAACTCTGTGTCTCTAGTGTTGTTCTTTTTGTAGTTTAGATCTTAGCGAGGCAGCGAGGAGCAGGTAGGTAGAGGGCGAAATCTCCGCGCGCACCCCAGTGTTCGAACCTCAAGGGTCTGCCGGAACCCAAAATCCGACATTTGGCACGCCAGGTAGGGGTGCGCCGGGGTCCACCTTCTGCCACTTCGCGTCCCGTCGCATCGTCATCACCATGTCCGGCGACCAGGCGGGCAACCCTGATCCCTGGGAGGCTTGGCCCGCCCGCGCAGAGCCGCTCGCCCCGGGCGACCCCATGCCCCAGGCAGCTCGCGGTCCGCAGGGTGCTGTGGGCCGTGGGCGACGCGGACAGGCTCCGACATCTCTCACACCGCGGCAAGCGCGGTCGGCAGCAAGGGCCTCTAACCACGCCGCGGCCACGACGCCGTACACCCGCCGGGAGCAGGCGAACTCAAGGGCCGCGCTCACGGTGGCCCAAGAGCTGCTGCAGTGTAGGCTGATGGAAGGCGGCCGCGACGTGCTGCTGGAGCGGGTGGCGGAGCTCCTGGGCTTTGCCGCCTCGGGGGCTCACCCCTTCTGCACCCAGCTCCCGTCTCAGGCCCAGGGCGGCCCGAGCGGGGGCCCCACACGCGCCCGCGGGCTCCAAGGCTACTCCAACACCAGCGAAGCTGTCAGCACCGGGCCAGCGGCAGCGCTGACTCCGCTCCCGGCCAGCGAAGGACTCGTCGTGACCCACGGCCCCAGTGGGCCGCCGCGCTACCACCCCCAGGTTGGCACATCAAGCAGAGCTGCATGGCACGCGAAGCACTATGGCGCGGCCTTCGGGATGATGGCCCCAGAAGAATACGTGCCCCACATGATGAACAAAGGGCGTCTTCTGGCGATATGAAGCAAGGCCGGTACCTGTGAAGAAGGCCCAGTGCCTGTGAAGCTCGCCTCCCCGTGACACTCTCACGTAATAATGAGTGGGGTTGTACACGCCCCGGAGTCTCAGGGGTGCCGGCCTCAGGCCCTGGGGCTCCCTCCCAAGCCCAATGGCAGCACTTAGCTTCGCGCTGGTGAGAAGACGCACAAGACTAGACTAGGTGATGGACGCGGCCTTTTTCTGCTTTCATTGTTTTTCCCTTGGTTGTTTCTTTCCCCCGCTGGATTTAAGTTGGACTCGAATTTGAGATTTGCGTGTGTTTGGGGAAGGGGTGCTTAGTCTCGTTCGAGCAATCTCTCGCGTTTTGGTTACAACTTCACCTCAGCTGCCTCCCCTCGTGAGCCCCTCGCGAGCCGGGTCTGGCCCAGCTTGCGTGCAGCCCAGACTGCCGCTGTCATATCCTCTCAGGAGGTTTTTCACTAGAGATCCTACGAATTCGATCAGGAGACACTCGAGGCACCACAGCCTGCCACAAGCTATCTCAGGGCCCGCACGGGACAAAGGTAAACTAGCCAGCCGGCTCGTCGCCTAGCCAACCACTTGGCGCGGGCATATGGGTGATGTAGCATCCACTAGTACGCTGAACATGATTTTTACATGAGGGGCACCCCCTCCCAAAATGCTCTTACAACCATCAGGTCAATACCTGAGTTCTATTCATGCAGGGTAAGGAAACGGGAACGATACGTGGTTAGTCGGATAAACCCCCCAATGCATCCTCAGGAGCACCCCCCCCCCCGAACTGTCGCTGGTGTCGCTAGCCTCGCCATCACCCTCTGCGTTGTCACCAGCGGTGTCAGGACCGTTCACCACGCCGCCCTTGTCGGCAGCCACGATCGCGTCGTCGTTATCTGAAGCGAAGGCCCTGACGAGAGCGTCCATGTTGTCTTCCACCCAGTACGCCAGGTCGTCCCGGACGGCCTGGGGGACTGGGGCGATGGCGGCGTCGAAGTCGAAGCGGGGATCCATGTTCCGGAGATGGCTGAAGACACGGGAAAAGGCGCGCCCGAGCAGGGCGCGGCTCCTCTCCTCCACCAACCTGTTGGCTCTTGCCGACCGCGCCTCCAGCTGCGTCACCATGTCGGTGAAGAACTAAAGGTTGCCGGTGTAGTTAACTGCGTGCGGCTCACCGACAGCCGCCTCGCAGATGTTACACAAGGCCGTGTTGGATCTCTCCCGAAGCATGGTGAGCATGGGGCCGTGCTCATGTTCCAGGAGTTGTCGCTAGCGTATCTCGTCCGCATTCTGGCACGCGACGGCCTCAGCCTCGTCCACCCGTTGGTGAAGGAGAAGCACCTCGGCATGGGAGGTAGTTGACTCCCCCTGCGCCACCTCCAGTGCGGCCCGCAAAGCATCGACCCACCACGTCGCTTCCTCCAGCTTGACCCTCAAGACAGCGGTCCTACCTTCAGCCTCGGTCCAGATCAACCCCAGCCTCTCCTCGAACTCACGCTCGAGGTTCAAGCGCGCCGTCGCCACCCGACGTCCGACCTCCTCCAGGACACGGGCTTCCCGCGCAGCGACATCATCCTCCGCCTGCGTCACCAAGCGCTCCCTTGTCTCCAGGCATTCATACTCGCGTGCGCGTTCAGTGGCTTCCAGCGTCAGCGCCTCCTCACGCTTCTGGAGCTCCGCTGGGTCGCCTGAAGCCACCTTCATCGATGCGAGGGCCGCCTCACGCAGCTCCACCTACTCCTCCAGTGAGCGGCACCGGGCCAGGAGTTCCCATGCCCGCTCCTCCGTCGCCTCTCACCGCCGGTCAGCTTCCCGGGCCTCCTCGACGGCCCGGGAACGGACCTCCCGAGAGGCCGCCAGCGACGCCTTGGCCTCCTCATCGTCAAGATCGCGCTGATAGCGCGCGAGGGCAACAGCCGCCTCCAGCTCGCGCCTCTCTGCAACCAGGCGTAGGCCCTCGGCCTCAAGGCGCGCGTCCTCATCAGCGAGCTCTTCACCAAGCAGGCTCACCGCGTCAGCTGCCCTCCGAAGAAACCCTTGGCGGAGAGCGCGGCGCTCCCGGGCACGCTCGAGTACGTCTTCCACACCATCATCCGCCCCAAGCGAGCGCCGGGGGGCACGGATCAACACTCCCCCTCCAGGCAGGGGGCTGGGGGCTGGCACCCTTGTGGCAGCCGGGCACGCCACGCCGGAAGCCCGGCTTGGAACCAATCCATCCCTAAATGAAGAGCGCAGGGAGTACCCCAGCCAATCACGCTCCACGACCAGACGAGAAGTCCACGGCAGGTTGGCTATGCCACGAGAAGGCTCGCGAAGAAAGGTCGCGAGGCGCGCAAGGTCACGATGCGCCTCAGGATGGTTCGTCTCTCCAACCGGCCTCACAACAAGGGCTCTGCTGCTCGGAGCGATCGAAGACGATGGAGAGGGCGGAGACAAGGGGGATGGCTCCTCAGTCATCTCCGTGAGCTCGGTGGGAAGGGCCCTGCGGAGCAAGGATCAGGAAAAGCAACAGAAGAATCAGGAGCTGGGAAGGGAGAAGGCTTACTCATCGGTGGCAAAGAACTTCCTACGCTTCAGCAGGCGACAAGGGTAATCGTCACCCAGGGCCTCCCTTCTCTTCCGGAGGGCCTCAAAGTCCACACGGAAGCGACCCAGGAGTTGAGCGCAGGGGTCGACCTGCGACGAGGAAGAAGCGTCAAGGCGACCCGCGTCAGGGGCGTCTGCCTGATGCGCGCTGCCGGTCGCCTCACCAGGAAGAGTAGCTGGGGCCTCAGGGGCCCCAGCCGCAGGCGCTGCAGGCGGCTGCTCGCCGCCCTCAGCCACGGCAGCACGGGCCTCGGGGGCTGCTCCCTCATGAGCGCCGTCTAGCATTGTCACCTCGGTGGGGGCACCCTCGGCCTCCGGCGGCTCATACCTCCCTGCTCCACCACTTGAGGAAGAGTCGCCCTGGCCGACTGCAAGGGCGGCCACCACCACTGGGTTCTCGCGAGGCCCCTGGAGGCCAGCGGGGCGCAGCCCCCATTCGTTGAAGATGGGCTTCTGATTCACAAAGTCGCTTCTATTCGGCCAGAGGTACAGCAAGGCCCCCCCTTGCCGGATGTTGCCGGGGGAGGGGTCCCAAGTCAAGACCAAGAGCACATTCCTTAGCGCTTCAGGCGTCAGGTCCTCTTCCTGGAGCCTCATGCGATCCTCACGCCCGCTGAAGGCCCACATCCGGCGGGAATGGCGTTGGAGAGGGGCAACACGGCGTAGCAGGAACTCCTTCACCACCTTGGGCGCCGTCACGCCGAGCGCCCTCAAGAATGCGAAGCGACACCAGACAAAGATGAGCCAGGAACTCGTGAGCGTCTCCTAGCCCCAGCCTGAGTTGGGGACAGCGGGCGAAGATGGCTCCGACAGCAGGGGGCTGGGCACCCCTACGTCCACATACAGCCATCGCTCACGAAACCCGGGTGTGGGCGGAGGAAGACTGAAGTCGATCCCTGAACCGCCGTCTCAGGTGCGGCAATGAAGCTCACGCACCCCGAGCATTGGGAGGGGTCGACAAGGCGTAGAGCGAAGAAGTGGCGCAGCAAGGCAACCGAAGGAAGGATGCCCATCATTGCCTCACAAACGAAGGCGAAGACCGCAAGAAGAGTGATGGATTCAGGACCTAGATGCATCATGTGGATCTGATAGTGGGAGAGCACGGCGTTGAAGAAATCGGAAAAGGGGGGAACTAGTCCCGCCCACAGGGCGTCGGCGAAATACCGGACCTCGGTGGCTATCCTGTCGATGGAGAAGCGGGACGCGGGCCAGGCCGTCGTCCTCCCGCATTCATTGAAGATGGTGGCCAGAGCCGAGCTGACCTTGCCCAAGCCCTCTCGATTGGTTATGATCGACCGGTCGACAGCGGGGGCCGCCAGCGACGGTAAGCGAGGCGGAGGCATGGGATTCTTCCCTCTCCGCTTCTTCGTCGGAGCCATGTTAGCAGAAGGGGGGGAGGTTCGAGATTGGATTGAGAGCGAAAGCTGGAGTTCAAGAGGAGGAAGGGCAGAGGATGCTCGGGCGACGAAAAGGGGAGCGGCTGTGTGCGACTACGAGTCCGCCTAGCATGGCACAAAATAAGGAGGCATGGGGGAACAGTGCCGCCCACGTCCAATCAACCGCCACGTGGCGCCCAAGGCCGCAGGCTGTTAGGGCCCACGGCGCTTCGCACTTGCCCTTTCGCCTCTCCGCTCGGCCAAGTCCGGGCGCGCCTTGGGCCCGGGGGCTACTGTCGGCGTTCTGGGAACGGGGGTCCCCAGACTTGCCTGCCTGCGGCCTGCGACGTGGCTCAAAGGGGGGCCCAGCACGGCCCATCTTCGTCAACACAAGCTCAAGACCCTTGCGAGGGGCCAAGCCTCGCGGGGCGGACGACGAGGAGCTTCCTCAGGCACGGCCTCATCAGGCTGGCTCACGAGGAGGCGGAGAGTTAAAGGTGGGGTACCTCGCGAGGTGCCCATGACGCAAGCCATGACGACCAAGGGAGCCAGTCGGGCGCCAGCCCGCGCCGTGTCCTCCTTTCCTCTTTGGTGCAAAGGGGGCAAGCGCAGGCGAGAGCATCAAGCAAAGGCATCCACTTCGGTGCAACAAGACCAAGACCAGCCCAACGGTAGGAAGGAAGTCATTGTGGAGCCCAAGCAGGCGTCAGCACCAGAGCCTTTGACAGGCGAGGACCAACTTTAGTCAGGATAAGTGTACCCGATGTTCCCCTTCAAAATGGCCAATTGTTGGCGCCCTTCCCGCTCAATATTTGGGAAGAGGCCCAGGGCCGTTGCCTATAAATAGGGCTAGCCACCCCCAGGGAAGAGGCATCTGCATTGGCAGCTGCATCGAGAATCCAGAGAGAGAGAGAGAGTGAGAAGGGCGGCTGAACTCCTCCTAGCAGTTCATCGTCCCAGCCAAGAACAGACCCTCGCGAGGCTGTGCTTCCTTGTATTGTTCATCATCAGCCCAAGAGGCAATCCACCACACCACACACTGGAGTAGGGTATTACACCACAATGGTGGCCTGAACCAGTATAAACTCTGTGTCTCTTGTGTTGTTCCTTTCGTAGTTTAGATCTTAGCGAGGCGGCGAGGAGTAGGTAGGTAGAGGGCGAAATCTCTGCGCGCACCCCAGTGTTCGAACCTCAAGGGTCTGCCGAAACCCGAAATCCGACAGGGGCGAAGAAAAGGCAAAGGTTTTTTTTTGAAAATTGTTTTAGAAGTGGGGGAGAGGAAAAAGAGAGGCGAATGGCAAATAATGTAATGCGAGGGAGAAGAGTTTATGATGGGTACTTGGTATGTCTTGACTTGGTGTAGATCTCCCTAGCAACGGCGCCAGAAATCGGCAAGTTGATGGGAGATTAAATCTTATCTTGACTTGGCATAAGTCTCCCCGGCAACGGCGCCGGAAATCCTTCTTGCTACCTCTTGAGCATGTGTTGGTTTTCCCTTGAAGAGGAAAGGGTGATGCAGCAAAGTAGCATAAGTATTTCCCTCAGTTTAGAGAACCAAGGTATCAATCTAGCAGGAGACGACACACAAGTCACCTAGTACCTGCACAAACAATCAAGAACCTTGCAACCAACGCGATAAAGGGGTTGTCAATCCCTTCACAGTCACGCGCAAAAGTCAGATCTAATAGAGATAGTAAAGTAAATATTTTTGGTATTTTTGTTGTATAGATTGGAAAGTAAAGATTGCAAAATAGTAAACGAGATGCGATGTAAATAAGAGAGATGTAATAAAATAAGAAAGAGACCCGAGGGCCATTGGTTTCACTAGTGGCTTCTCTCAAGATAGCATATATTACGGTGGGTGAACAAATTACTGCCAAGCAATTGATAGAAGAGCACATAATTATGATGACATCTAAGGCAATGTTTATGAATATAGGCATCACGTCCGTGTCAAGTAGACCGAAACGATGCTGCATCTACTAATATTACTCCACACATCGACCGCTATCCAGGATGCATCTAGAGTATTAAGTTCATAACAACGGAGTAACGCATTAGGCAAGATGACATGATGTAGAGGGATAAACTCAAGCAATATGATATAAACCCCCTCTTTTTATCCTCGATGGCAACAATACAATACGTGCCTTGCTGCCCCTACTGTCACTGGGAAAGGACACCGCAAGATTGAACCCAAAGCTAAGCACTTCTCCCATTGCAAGAAAGATCAATCTAGTAGGCCAAACTAAACCAATAATTCGAAGAGACTTGCAAAGATATCAAATCATGCATATAAGATTTCAGAGAAGAACCAAATAATATTCATAGATAATCAAGTTCATAAATCCACAATTCACTGGATCTCGGCAAACACACCGCAAAAGAGTATTACATCGAATAGATCTCCAAGAACATCGAGGAGAACTTTGTATTGAGAATCAAAGAGAGAGAAGAAGACATCTAGCTAATTACTATGGACCCGAAGGTCTGTGGTAAACTACTTACGCTTCATCGAAGAGGCAATGGTGTTGATGTAGAAGCCCTCCGTGATTGATTCCCCCTCCGGCAGATCACCAAAAAAGGCCCCAAGATGGGATCTCACGGGTACAAAAGGTTGAAGTGGTGTAAAAGTGGTTTCATGGCTCCCCCTGATGTTTCTAGTGTATAAGAGTATATATAGGCGAAAGAAGTACGTCGGTGGAGCTACGAGGGGCCCATGAGGATGGGGGCGCACGCTCCTACCTCGCGGCTTCCTCGTAGAGTCCCAGACTTCAACTCCAAGTCTTCTGGATTGCTTTTGGTCGTAGAAAGATCCTCGCGAAGGTTTCATTCTGTTTGGACTCCGTTTGATATTCCTTTTCTGTAAAACACTAAAATAGGCGAAAAAACAGAAACTGGCACTCGGCCTCCAGTTAATAGGTTAGTCCAAAAAAATTTATAAAAGAACATATTAAAGCCCATCAAGCATCCAAAACAAATAATATAATAGCATGGAACAATCAAAAATTATAAATACGTTGGAGACGTATCAAGTAGCAAAGCTCGCGGTACATCAAGATCGTGCCAAATCAAGAACATGAGAGAGAGAGAGAGATCAAACACATAGCTACTTGTACATACCCTCAGCCCTGAGGGTGAACTACTCCCTCCTTGTCATGGAGAGCGCCGGGATGATGAAGATGGCCAACGGTGATGATTTCCCCCTCCGGCAGGGTGCCGGAGCGGGCTCCCGAGAGGTTTTTGGTGGCTACAGAGGCTTGCGATGGTGGAACTCCCGATCTAGGTTTATTTCTGGGGGTTTCTGTATTTATGGAAATTTTGCGTCGGCCTCACGTCAGGGGGGTCTCCAAGTCGTCCATGAGATAGGGGGCGTGCCCATGGGGTAGGGCACGCCCTCCACCCTTGTGGACGGCTCGGGACTCTTCTGGCCCAACTGTTTTACTTCGGGGGCTTCTTTTGGTCCATAAAAAATCATCAAAAATTGGCACGTCAATTGGACTCCGTTTGGTATTCCTTTTCTGTATAACTCAAAAACAAGGAAAAACAGAAACTGGCTCTGGGCTCTAGGTTAATAGGTTAGCCCCAAAAATCATATAAAATAGCATATAGATGCATATAAAACATCTAAGATGGATAATATAATAGCATGGAACAATCAAAAATTATAGATACGTTGGCGACGTTTCATGGGTGTGCCACCGAAGCGTAGCATATCTGCGTTCCAAGGTTAGCACAATATGTTTTGAAAAGGTTGCTCATGAATTGAGAGCCATTATTAATGATGATACGGTTGGGGACCCCCAAAGCGGCTCATGAGGCCCTTGATGAACTTGACGGACGAGCCGGCTAGGATGGTCCGTACGGGCTTCACCTCTGCCCACTTGGTGAACTTGTCGATGGCGACATAGAGGTAGCGGTAGCCCCCGGCTGCTCTAGGAAATGGGCCCAGGATATCCAGCCCCCAAACCGCGAACAACCATGAGAGTGGAAAGGTCCGGAGGCCCTGAGCGGGCTAGTGGATCTATTTGGCATGGAATTGACATGCCTCACAGGATCTCACCAGCTCAGTGCCATCGTTGATCGTCGTGGGTCAGTAGAACCTGCTGCGAAACGCCTTGCCCACGAGGGTGCGTGATGAGGAGTGGTGCACGCAGTCCCCGCTCTGGATGTAGGCCAGCAGCTCTCACCCCTGCTCCATGGAGAAGTGTTGGGGAACATAGTAATTTCAAAAAATTTCCTACGCACACGCAAGATCATGGTGATGCATAGCAACGAGAGGGGAGAGTATTGTCTATGTACCCTCGTAGACCGAAGCGGAAGCGTTGACGCAACGTAGAGGAAGTAGTCGTACATCCTCCCGGTCCAACCGATCTAAGCACCGTTACTCCGGCACCTCCGAGTTCTTGACACACGTACAGCTCGATGACGCACCCCGTTCTCCGATCCAGCAGAGGCGCGGGGAGGAGTTCTGTCAGCACGACGGCGTGGTGACGATCTTGATGTTCTCCTATCGCAGGGCTTCGCCTAAGCACCGCTACAATATGACCGAGGTGTAATATCATGGAGGGGGGCACCGCGCATGGCTAAGGAATGATCTCAATGATCAACTTGTGTGTCTAGGGTGCCCCCTACCCCCATATATAAAGGAGGGAGGGAGGAGGAGGCCGGCCCAAGGGGTGGCGCGCCCTAGGGGGGGCAATCCTACTCCAAGTAGGTTTGCCCCCCCCCTTTCCTATTCGGAGTAGGAGAAGGAAGGAAGAGGGGGGAGGAGAGAGGGAAAGGGGGGGCCGGCCCCCCTCCCAATTCGGATTGGGCTTGGGGGGGGGGCGCCCCCTCCCTTGCTCCTTCTCCCTCCTTTCCACTAAGGCCCAATAAGGCCCATATACTTACCGGGGGGTTCCGGTAACCTCCCGGAGCTCCGTATATTCCCAAACTCTCCCGGAACCTTTCCGGTGTCCAAATATATCCGTCCAATATATCAATCTTTATGTCTCGACCATTTCGAGACTCCTCGTCATGTCCGTGATCACATCCGGGACTCCGAACAACTTTCGGTACATCAAAATACATAAACTCATAATATAACTGTCATCGAAACCTTAAGCGTGCAGACCCTACGGTTCGACAACAATGTAGACATGACCGAGACATGTCTTCGGTCAATAACCAATAGAGGGACCTGGATGCCCATATTGGTTCCTACATATTTTACGAAGATCTTTATCGGTCAAACCGCATAACAACATACTTTGTTCCCTTTGTCGTCGGTATGTTACTTGCCCGAGATTTGCTCGTCGGTATCCAATACCTAGTTCAATCTCGTTACCGGCAAGTCTCTTTACTCGTTCTGTAATACGTCATCTCATAACTAACTCATTAGTTACATGCTTGCAAGGCTTAGGTGATGAGTATTACCGAGAGGGCCCAGAGATACCTCTCCGACAATCGGAGTGACAAATCCTAATCTCGAATTATGCCAACTCAACATGTACCTTCAAAAACACCTATAGAGCACCTTTATAATCACCCAGTTACGTTGTGACGTTTGGTAGCACACAAAGTGTTCTTCCGGTAAACGGGAGTTGCACAATCTCATAGTTGCAGGAACTTTGTATAAGTCATGAAGAAAGCAATAGCAGTATACTAAACGATCAAGTGCTAGGCTAACAGAATGGGTCATGTCAATCACATCATTCTTCTAATGATGTGATCCCACTAATAAAATGACAACACATGTCTATGGTCAGGAAACATAACCATCTTTGATTAATGAGCTAGTCAAGTAGAGGCATACTAGTGACTATAGTTTTGTCTATGTATTCACACATGTATTATGTTTCCGGTTAATACAATTCTAGCATGAATAATAAACATTTATCATGATATGAGGAAATAAATAATAACTTTATTATTGCCTCTAGGGCATATTTCCTTCAGTCTCCCACTTGCACTTGAGTCAATAATCTAGATTACATAGTAATGATTCTAACACCCATGGAGTCTTGGTGTTGATCATGTTTTGCTCGTGAGAGAGGCTTAGTCAACGGGTCCGCAACATTCAGATCCGTTTGTATCATGCAAATCTCTATGTCTCCCACTTGGACTTGGTCCCGAATGGAATTGAAGCGTCTCTTGATGTGCTTGGTCCTCTTGTGAAATCTGGATTCCTTTGCTAAAGTAATTGCACCAGTATTGTCACAGAAGATCTTCATTGGTCCCGATGCACTAGGTATTACACCTAGATCGGAAATGAACTCCTTCATCCAGACTCCTTCATTTGCTGCTTCAGAAGCAGCTATGTACTCCGCTTCACATGTAGATCCCGCCACGACGCTTTGTTTAGAACTGCACCAACTTATAGCTCCACCGTTTAATATAAACACGTATCCGGTTTGCGATTTAGAATCGTCCGGATCAGTGTCAAAGCTTGCATCGACGTAACCATTTACGACTAGCTCTTTGTCACCTCCATATACGAGAAACATATCCTTAGTCCTTTTCAGGTATTTCAGGATGTTCTTGACCGCTGTCCAGTGATCCACTCCTGGATTACTTTGGTACCTTCCTGCTAAGCTTATTGCTAAGCATACGTCAGGTCTGGTACACAGCATTGCATACATGATAGAGCCTATGGCTGAAGCATAGGGAACATTTTTCATTTTCTCTCTATCTTCTGCTGTGGTCGGGCATTGAGTTCGACTCAACTTCACACCTTGTAGCACAGGCAAGAATCCTTTCTTTGCCTGATCCATTTTGAACTTTTTCAAAATTTTGTCAAGGTATGTGCTTTGTGAAAGTCCTATTAAGCGTCTTGATCTATCTCTATAGATCTTGATGCCTAATATGTAAGCAGTTTCACCGAGGTCTTTCATCGAAAAACTTTTATTCAAGTATCCCTTTATGCTATCCAGAAATTCTATATCATTTCCAATTAATAATATGTTATCAACATATAAAACTAGAAATGCTACAGAGCTCCCACTCACTTTCTTGTAAATACAGGCTTCTCCAAAAGTCTCTATAAAACCATATGCCTTGATCACACTATCAAGACGTTTATTCCAACTCCGAGATGCTTGCACCAGTCCATAAATGGAATGCTGGAGCTTGCACACTTTGTCAGCGCCTTTTGGATCAACAAAACCTTCTGGGTGCATCATATACAACTCTTCTTCTAGAAATCCATTCAAGAATGCAGTCTTGACATCCATTTGCCAAATTTCATAATCATGAAATGCAGCAATAGCTAACATGATTCGGACAGACTTAAGCATCGCTACGGGTGAGGAAGTCTCATCGTAGTCAACCCCTTGAACTTGTCGAAAACCTTTCGCAACAAGTCGAGCTTTATAGACAGTAACATTACCATCAGTGTCAGTCTTCTTCTTAAAGATCCATTTATTCTCGATGGCTTGCCGATCATTGGGCAAGTCAACCAAAGTCCATACTTTGTTTTCATACATGGATCCTATCTCAGATTTCATGGCCTCCAGCCATTTTGCGGAATCTGGGCTCATCATCGCTTCCTCATAGTTCGTAGGTTCATCATGGTCAAGTAACATGACTTCCAGAATAGGATTACCGTACCACTCTGGTGCGGATCTTACTCTGGTAGACCTACGAGGTTCAGTAGAAACTTGATCTGAAGTTTCATGATCAATATCATTAGCTTCCTCACTAATTGGTGTAGTTGTCACAGGAACCGGTTCTCGTGATGAACTACCTTCCAATAAGGGAGTAGATACAGTTATCTCATCAAGTTCTACTTTCCTCCCACTCACTTCTTTCGAGAGAAACTCCTTCTCTAGAAAGGATCCATTCTTAGCAACGAATGTCTTGCCTTCGGATCTGTGATAGAAGGTGTACCCAACAGTCTCTTTTGGGTATCCTATGAAGACACATTTCTCCGATTTGGGTTCGAGCTTATCTGGTTGAAGTTTCTTCACATAAGCATCGCAGCCCCAAACTTTAAGAAATGACAACTTTGGTTTCTTGCCAAACCACAGTTCATAAGGCATCGTCTCAACGTATTTTGATGGTGCCCTATTTAACGTGAATGCGGCCGTCTCTAAAGCATAACCCCAAAATGATAGCGGTAAATCGGTAAGAGACATCATAGATCGCACCATATCAAGTAAAGTACGATTACGACGTTTGGACACACCATTTCATTGTGGTGTTCCAGGTGGCGTGAGTTGCGAAACTATTCCGCATTGTTTCAAATGTAAACCAAACTCGTAACTCAAATATTCTCCTCCACGATCAGATTGCAGAAATTTTATTTTCTTGTTACGATGATTCTCCACTTCACTCTGAAATTCTTTGAACTTTTCAAATGTTTCAGACTTGTGCTTCATTAAGTAGATATACCCATATCTGCTTAAATCATCTGTGAAGGTGAGAAAATAACGATATCCGCCATGAGCCTCAACATTCATCAGACCACATACATCTGTATGTATGATTTCCAACAACTGTTGCTCTCTCCATAGTACCGGAGAACGGTGTTTTAGTCATCTTGCCCATGAGGCACGGTTCGCAAGTACCAAGTGATTCATAATCAAGTGATTCCAGAAGTCCATCGGTATGGAGTTTCTTCATGCGTTTTACACCGATATGACCCAAACGGCAGTGCCACAAATAAGTTGCACTATCATTATCAACTCTGCATATTTTGGCTTCCACATTATAAATGTGTATCACTACTATCGAGATTCAATAAAAATAGACCACTCTTCAAGGGTGCATGACCATAAAAGATATTACTCATATAAATAGAACAACCATTATTCTATGATTTAAATGAATAACCGTCTCGCATCAAACAAGATCCAGATATAATGTTCATGCTCAACGTAGGCACCAAATAACAATTATTCAGGTCTAAAACTAATCCCGATGGTAGATGTAGAGGTAGCGTGCCGACGGCGATCACATCGACTTTGGAACCGTTTCCCACGCGCATCGTCACCTCGTCCTTGGCTAGTGCTCGCTTATTCCGTAGTCCCTGTTTCGAGTTGCAAATATTAGCAACAGAACCAGTATCAAATACCCAGGTGCTACTACGATCTCTAGTTAGGTACACATCAATAACATGTATATCACATATACCTTTGTTTACTTTGCCATCCTTCTTATCCGCCAAATACTTGGGGCAGTTCCGCTTCCAGTGTCCAGTCTGCTTGCAGTAGAAGCACTCAGTTTCAGGCTTAGGTCCATACTTGGGTTTCTTCTCTTGAGCAGCAACTTGCTTGCCGTTCTTTTTGAAGTTCCCCTTCTTCTTCCCTTTGCCCTTTTTCTTGAAACTAGTGGTCTTGTTGACCATCAACACTTGATGCTCCTTCTTGATTTCTACCTCCGTGGCTTTCAGCATCGCAAAGAGCTCGGGAATAGTCTTGTTCATCCCTTGCATATTATAGTTCATCACGAAGCTTTTGTAGCTTGGTGGCAGTGATTGAAGAATTCTGTCAATGACACTATCATCAGGAAGATTAACTCCCAGTTGAATCAAGTGATTGTTATACCCAGACATTCTGAGTATATGTTCACTGACAGAACTATTCTCCTCCATCTTGCAGCTATAGAACTTATTGGAGACTTCGTATCTCTCAATCCGGGCATTTGCTTGAAATATTAACTTCAACTCTTGGAACATCTCATATGCTCCATGACGTTCAAAACATCGTTGAAGACCCGGTTCTAAGCCGTAAAGCATGGCACACTGAACTATAGAGTAGTCATCAGCTTTGCTCTGCCAGACGTTCTTAACGTCGTCAGTTGCATCAGCAGCAGGCCTGGCACCCAGCAGTGCTTCCCAGATGTAACTCTTCTGTGCAGCAATGAGGATAATCCTCAGGTTACGGACCCAGTCCGTGTAATTGCTACCATCATCTTTCAACTTTGCTTTCTCAAGGAACGCATTAAAATTCAACGGAACAACAGCATGAGCCATCTATCTACAAACAAACATAGACAAGCAAGATACTATCAGGTACTAAGTTCATGATAAATTTAAGTTCAATTAATCATATTACTTAAGAACTCCCACTTAAACAGACATCTCTCTAGTCATCTAAGTGATCACGTGATCCAAATCAACTAAACCATAACCGATCATCACGTGAGATGGAGTAGTTTTCAATGGTGAACATCATTATGTTGATCATATCTACTATATGATTCACGCTCGGCCTTTCGGTCTCTGTGTTCCGAGGCCATATCTGCATATGCTAGTCTCGTCAAGTTTAACCTGAGTATTCTGCGTGTGCAAAACTGGCTTGCACCCGTTGTAGATGGACGTAGAGCTTATCACACCCGATCATCACGTGGTGTCTCGGCACGACGAACTTTGGCAACGGTGCATACTCAGGGAGAACACTTCTTGATAATTTAGTGAGAGATCATCTTAAAATGCTACCGTCAATCAAAGCAAGATAAGATGCATAAAGGATAAACATCACATGCAATCAATATAAGTGATATGATATGGCCATCATCATCTTGTGCTTGTGATCTCCATCTCCGAAGCACCATCGTGATCACCATCGTCACCGGCGCGACACCTTGATCTCCATCGTAGCATCGTTGTCGTTACGCCATCTATTGCTTCTACGACTATCGCTACCGCTTAGTGATAAAGTAAAGCAATTAAAGGGCGTTTGCATTTCATACAATAAAGCGACAACCATATGGCTCCTGCTAGTTGCCGATAACTTCGGTTACAAAACATGATCATCTCATACAGTAAAATATAGCATCACGTCTTGACCATATCACATCACAACATGCCCTGCAAAAACAAGTTAGACGTCCTCTACTTTGTTGTTGCAAATTTTACGTGGCTGCTACGGGCTTTAGCAAGAACCGTTCTTACCTACGCATCAAAACCACAACGATAGTTTGTCAAATAGACTCCGTTTTAACCTTCACAAGGACCGGGCGTAGCCACACTCGATTCAGCTAAAGAGAGAGAGACAGACACCCGCCAGTCACCTTTAAGCACGAGTGCTCGTAACGGTGAAACCAGTCTCGCGTAAGCGTACGCGTAATGTCGGTCCGGGCCGCTTCATCTCACAATACCGCTGAACCAAAGTATGACATGCTGGTAGGCAGTATGACTTATATCGTCCACAACTCACTTGTGTTCTACTCGTGCATATAACATCAACGCATAAAACCTGTCTCGGATGCCACTGTTGGGGAACGTAGTAATTTCAAAAAATTTCCTACGCACACGCAAGATCATGGTGATGCATAGCAACGAGAGGGGAGAGTATTGTCTATGTACCCTCGTAGACCGAAGCGGAAGCGTTGACGCAACGTAGAGGAAGTAGTCGTACGTCCTCCCGGTCCAACCGATCCAAGCACCGTTACTCCGGCACCTCCGAGTTCTTGACACACGTACAGCTCGATGACGCACCTCGTTCTCCGATCCAGCAGAGGCGCGGGGAGGAGTTCCGTCAGCACGACGGCGTGGTGACGATCTTGATGTTCTCCTATCGCAGGGCTTCGCCTAAGCACCGCTACAATATGACCGAGGTGTAATATCATGGAGGGGGGCACCGCAAATGGCTAAGGAACGATCAATGATCAACTTGTGTGTTCTAGGGTGCCCCCTACCCCCGTATATAAAGGAGGGAGGAAGGAGGAGGCCGGCCCAAGGGGTGGCGCGCCCTAGGGGGGGCAATCCTACTCCAAGTAGGTTTGCCCCCCCCTTTCCTATTCGGAGTAGGAGAAGGAAGGAAGAGGGGGGAGGAGAGAAGGAAAGGGGGGCCGGCCCCCCTCCCAATTCGGATTGGGCTTGGGAGGGGCGCGCCCCCTCCCTTGCTCCTTCTCCCTCCTTTCCACTAAGGCCCAATAAGGCCCATATACTTACCGGGGGGTTCCGGTAACCTCCCGGAGCTCCGATATATTCCCAAACTCTCCCGGAACCTTTTCGGTGTCCAAATATATCCGTCCAGTATATCAATCTTTATGTCTCGACCATTTCGAGACTCCTCGTCATGTCCGTGATCACATCCGGGACTCCGAACAACCTTTGGTAGATCAAAATACATAAACTCATAATATAACTGTCATCGAAACCTTAAGCGTGCGGACCCTACGGTTCGAGAACAATGTAGACATGACCGAGACATGTCTTCGGTCAATAACCAATAGCGGGACCTGGATTCCCATATTGGTTCCTACATATTCTACGAAGATCTTTATCGGTCAAACCGCATAACAACATACTTTGTTCCCTTTGTCATCGGTATGTTACTTGCCCGAGATTTGATCGTCGGTATCCAATACCTAGTTCAATCTCGTTACCGGCAAGTCTCTTTACTCGTTCTGTAATACGTCATCTCATAACTAACTCATTAGTTACATGCTTGCAAGGCTTAGGTGATGAGTATTACCGAGAGGGCCCAGAGATACCTCTCCGACAATCGGAGTGACAAATCCTAATCTCGAATTATGCCAACTCAACATGTACCTTCAGAAACACCTATAGAGCACCTTTGTAATCACCCAGTTACGTTGTGACGTTTGGTAGCACACAAAGTGTTCTTCCGGTAAATGGGAGTTGCACAATCTCATAGTTGCAGGAACTTTGTATAAGTCATGAAGAAAGCAATAGCAGTATAGTAAACGATCAAGTGCTAGGCTAACAGAATGGGTCATGTCAATCACATCATTCTTCTAATGATGTGATCCCACTAATCAAATGACAACACATGTCTATGGTCAGGAAACATAACCAACTTTGATTAATGAGCTAGTCAAGTAGAGGCATACTAGTGACTATAGTTTTGTCTATGTATTCACACATGTATTATGTTTCCGGTTAATACAATTCTAGCATGAATAATAAACATTTATCATGATATGAGGAAATAAATAATAACTTTATTATTGCCTCTAGGGCATATTTCCTTCAAGAAGCACCGTAGAGAGACGTCGTTTGGGCGCCTTCGGTACAGCTCGCCATCCTGGATGCAGTAAGCGGTGGCCTGGCGGGCCACATGTTTTGCGTCTTCCTACTTTCCTGGCAGGGTGCCTTGGATCAGGTACGCCTTGAACTCCTCGGTCCCGCACCCCTCCTAAGGTTCGAGCGCGAGGAGTAGGTGGGCCCTCAAGGTCGGGCCGTAGTCTAGGGTGCCTAAGGAGGGTGCCATGGGCGGCTCCTCCCGAGGTAGCGCTGGTCCTGCGGTGGGGGGAGTTGCCGATGGCTTGAAGAGCCGCTCTTCGAAGACGTCGGGCTACTGGGGTTCGCACCGGGACGCCCTCTTGGCAATGTCATCTGCTTCTTTGTTTGTGCAGCATGGTACGTACTGCAATTCCAAGCCCAAGAATCATTTTTCAGTTTTGCGTACCTCATCTAGATATGCATCCATGTGCTCATCTTTCGGCTTGTACTCCTTGTTGGAGAAGTTGACGAGGAGCTGAGAGTCGCCCTTGATGGTGAGCCGCCTGAATCCCAGAGCCGTCGCGGCCTTGAGGCCGGCGATCAGGCCCTCGTATTCCGCGATGTTGTTGGAGAACTTCTCACCATGCTGGAAGCAGAGCTGTACGACATAGTAGAGCTTGTCCTGAGTAGGTGAGGTGAGCACAACTCTAGCCCCCTGCACCCTCTCGTGCGAACACACCGTCGAAGTACATGACCCAGCCATCTGGTGCCTCATCTTCGGGCGTGAGGGAATGGTCTTCTCCCACCCCTTGGTCAGGGGCGTCAATCCATTCTGCCACAAAGTCAGCGAGAGCCGCGCCTTTGATGACCCTGGTGGTGCTGAACTCTAGCTGAAACACCTGCAGCACGACGTTCCACCCAAGAACCCTGCCCGTGGCGTTGGGGCTCCGGAGCACCTTCTCCAGGGGTATTCCAAGACGACCTTGATTGGGTGGCCTTGGAAGTAGTGGCGCAGCTTCCTGGAGGCAATGAGGAGTGCGAGCAGGAGCTTCTGCTGCATGGGGTAGCATGCACACACGTCACACAGCACCGTGTTGACGAAGTACACGGGGTGCTCGACGAGGGAAGAGTCATTGACGGTGTCCGGCCCTTCTTGAGACACCGGGTCTCAGGAGCCTTACCATTTGATGAGGCAGTCGTGACCTCAGGAGCGCCTGTCGGCATTCTGGCAACCAGGGTACCCAGACTTGCCTGTCTGCGGCCCACAGCATGGCTCCATCAATGGCCTGATATGGCCCAACTACAGCACCAACAAGACAAGGCCCCCGTGAGGGGCCAAGCCTCGCGAGGCGGGTGACATCAAGACCCGGAGGGAGCGGCCTCGCCAGGCTGCCTCCTGAGGAGCGGAGATTTCTATGTAGGTGCTTAACCCCATGAGGTTGCGGTGGCGCAAGCCATGACAACCAAGGCCAGGCAGGCACCAGCGGGCGCAGAGCAACATGTTTCCTCTTTGGTGCTAAGGAGGCAACCGCAGGCGCCGGGTCCTAAGGAATCACTTAAAGGTTTCCATTCCCGTGCAACAAGATCAAGACCGCCAGAATAGCAGGACGGATGTCATCACCGAGCACACCGCAGTGTCACGACTAGGAGCTTTGCAGGAGAAGACCACCTTTTGCCAGGATAAGATGTACTACTTGTCCCCGTTTGAATTGGCCACTGTGGGATCCCATCCCGCCTATGTTTTGGGGAAGAGAACTAAGGACACTATAAATATAGGCTAGCCACCACCATAGCAAAGGGAGAACGAAGGCCGAACCCCCTCAGTTCACATCCACACTAGAGCAGACCTCGCGAGGTTGTTCTTCCCTTGTACCAGTTCATCCTCAGCCCCTCGTGAGGCTAATCCATCCCAATGCAGCTGTAGGGTCTTACACCGCAAGGTGGCCCGAACCTGGGTAAACTGCCGTGCCCATCTTCTTGTTTGTTCATCGAGCTAGGCCATGGGGCAATGAACTGGTTGGCTGAAGGAGTTGAGTTCTTCGCACACGCCCTAGAGTTCGAACCTTTTCACTGGTCCGCGGAGCTCGGAATCCGACATTTAGCGCGCCAGGTAGGGGGTGTGTCAAAGATCCGCTTCCCCATCAGCACCCCCCCGTGCCGTGTGGTTCCCATGGCAGGTGCTGCTCCACCCATCGGGCCGACAGGCGCATTCGGTGGCATCGCAGGCCTACGAGCTTTCTCCCTCGCCTTGCGGCAGGTGTAGTGGCCGCCCAAGTTCAGACCAGAATTGCCGCCACGATACGACGTCGTGGCGGATCCCGCACACGGGGTTCCTGCGGGTGTATGCGGAGACCATCTGGGCGGCGAGCGACGATGACAAGGTCATGGCAAATTGGCTCCCTATGGCTCTCACACGTGTGCCTCACTTCTGGTTACTTAACCTGCCGGAGTCTTCGGTGACCTCCTGGGAAGAGCTGGGCGATCTCTTCTTCATGCGCTTCGCGGCACCGGCGCCCCACATTGTTGTGGCCATAGCCTCGACGGGTCGTAGGTGTCGGCATCAAGCCGGCACGCCAAGCAGCTCTTCCGGTGAGTGGGGGGCCGACCGGCTGCCACAAGCAGCTCCCTCGGGCTGGGTGCGCCCCAGGCCGACCTCGTCTTGGACTCCAGCGATCACTCTCGGACCACGGTCGGCACCGGCGTGCCTCCCATGCTCTGTGATACGTCCATTTTGCATCATGCTTTTATATCGATATTTATCGCATTATGGGCTGTTATTTCACGATATGTCACAATACTTATGGCTATTCTCTCTTATCTTACAAGGTTTACCATGAAGAGGGGGAATACCGGCAGCTGGAATTCTGGCTGGAAAAGGAGCAAATATTGGAGACCTATTCTGCGCAACTCCAAACGTCCCGAAACTCCACGGAATATCTTAAAATAAATAAAGAAAAACCGTCGCCAAAGATGAAGGCCAGGGGCCCACACCCTGCTCACGAGGGTGGGGGCGCGCCCCTCCCCCCTGGGCGCGCCACCTACCTCGTGGGCCCCATGGTGGTTCTCCAACGCCCATCTTCTCCTATATGAAGTCTTTCGATGAGAAAAAAATAAGAAGCAACCTTTCGGGACGAGACTCCGCCGCCACGAGGCGGAACCTTGGCGGAACCAATCTAGGGCTCCGGCAGAGCTGTTCTGCCGGGGACACTTCCCTCCGAGAGGGGGAAATCATCACCATCGTCATCACCAACGCTCCTCTCATCGAGAGAGGGCAATCTCCATCAACATCTTCACCAGCACCATCTCATCTCCAAACCCTAGTTCATCTCTTGTATCCAATTCTTGTCTCCAAGTCCGGGATTGGTGCTAGTAGGTTGCTAGTAGTGTTGATTACTCCTTGTAGTTGATGCTAGTTGGTTTATTTGGTGGAAGATCATATGTTCAGATCCTTTATGCACATTATTACCCCTATGATTATGAACATGAATATGCTTTGTGAGTAGTTACACTTGTTCCTGAGGACAAGGGAGAAGTCTTGCTATTAGTAATCATGTGAATTTGGTATTTGTTCAATATTTTGATGAGATGTATGTTGTCTAACCTCTAGTGGTGTTATGTGAACGTCGACTACATAACACTTCACCATTATTTGGGCCTAGAGGAAGGCATTGGGAAGTAATAAGTAGATGATGGGTTGCTAGAGTAACAAAAGTTTGAACCCTAGTTTATGCGTTGCTTCGTAAGGGGCTGATTTGGATCCATATGTTTCATGCTATGGTTAGGTTTACATTAATACTTTTGTTGTAGTTGCGGATGCTTGCAATAGAGGTTAATCGTAAGTGGGATGCTTGTTCAAGTAAGAACAACACCCAAGCACCGGTCCACCCACATATCAAATTATCAAAGTACCGAACGCGAATCATATGAGCGTGATGAAAACTAGCTTGACAATATTCCCATGTGTCCTCGGGAGCGCTTTTCCTATTATAAGAGTTTGTCCAGGCTTGTCCTTTGCTACAAAAAGTATTGGGCCACCTTGCTGCACTTTATTTACTTTTGTTACTTGTTGCTCGTTACAATTTATCATATCACAAAACTATCTGTTACCACTTATTTCAGTACTTGCAGAGAATACCTTGCTGAAAACCGCTTATCATTTCCTTCTGCTCCTCGTTGGGTTCGACACTCTTACTTATCGAAAGGACTACGATAGATCCCCTATACTTGTGGGTCATCAAGACTCTTTTCTGGCGCTGTTGCCGGGGAGTGTAGCGCCTTTGGTAAGTGGAATTTGGTAAGGAAAAATTTATATAGTGTGCTGAAATTTTCTGTCACTTGTTACTATGGAAAGTGAATCTCTGAGGGGCTTGTTCGGGGTATCTTCACCCCATCCAGTAGAGCAAAGAGTTGCTCCTCAACCTGCTGAACTTATTGAAAATGAAACTCCTTTTGAATTTCCTTCGGGTATTATGGAAAAACTGCTGGCTAATACTTTTACAGGAGATGGAACAAAGCATCCCGACGAGCATCTACGCTATGTGGATGATATTTGTGGATTATTTAAGCTTGCAGGTATACCCGATGATGTTGTTAAGAAGAAGGCTTTCCCTTTATCTTTGGAGGGAGACGCATTGACATGGTATAGGCTATGTGATGATACGAGATGATGGAACTATAAAAGAGTGATATTGGAATTTCATCAAAAGTATTACCCTATGCATCTTGTTCATCGTGATCGCAATTATATACATAATTTTTGGCCTCGCGAAGGATAAAGCATCACTCAAGCGTGGGGGAGGCTTAAATCAATGTTATATTCATGCCCCAATCATGAGCTTCCAAGAGAAATAATTATGCAAAGTTTTTATGCTCGGCTTTCTCATAATAATCAAACCATGCTCGATACTTCTTGTGCTGGCTCCTTTATGATGAAGACTATTGAATTCAGATGGAATTTATTGGATAGAATTAAACGCAACTCTGAAGATTGGGACCTCGATGAAGGTAAGGAGTCAGGTATGACACCTAAGTTTGATTGTGTTAAATCTTTTATGGATACCGATATTTTCCGTAAGTTTAGCACTAAATATGGACTTGACTCTGAGATAGTATCTTCTTTCTGTGAATCTTTTTCTACTTATGTTGATCTCCCCAAGGAGAAGTGGTTTAAATATCATCCTCCCATAGAAGTAAAAGTAGCTGCACCTATTAAAGTTGAAGAAGAGACTATCACTTATAATGATCCTATTGTTCCCACCTCTTATGTTGAGAAACCACCTTTCCCTGTTAGAGTAAAGGATCATGATAAAGCTTCAACTGTTGTTCGTAAAAGCAATACTAGAACTTATACACCTCCTGAGCAAGTCAAAGTAGAACCTAATATTGCTATTGTTAAAGATCTCTTGTCTGATAATATTGATGGGCATGTTATTCAATTCTCTGGTGAAACTGCTAGAATTGCTAAACCCTGTGATAGAGATAAACATAGACCTGTGGTAGGCGTGCTTGTTATTTCTGTTAAAATAGGAGATCATTGTTATCATGGCTTATGTGATATGGGTGCTAGTGCTAGTGTTATACCCATTGACTTATATAAAGACATTATACATGATATCACACCTGCTGAGTTAGAAGATATTGATGTTACAATTAAACTTGCCAATAGAGATACTATATCTGCAATGGGAATTGTTAGAGATGTTGAACTCTTGTGTGGAAAAACCAAATATCCCGCTGATTTCCTTGTTCTTGGTTCTCCACAAGATAGCTTTGTCCCATTATTTTTGGTAGACCCTTCTTGAATACTGTTAATGCTACGATAGACTGCAAAAAGAATGTTGTTACTGTGGGCTTGGATGATATGGTTCATGAGTTTGATTTCTCTAAATTCAGTAAACAACATCGTGAGGAAGAATTGCCTAGTAAGGATGAAATTATTGGTCTTCTTCTATTGTCGTACCTCCTAGTGATCCTTTAGAACACTATTTCCTAGACCATGAAAATGAGATGTTCATGAATGAAAAAAGGGAAATAGATGAAGTATTCTTTAAACAGGAACCTATTCTGCAACACAATTTGCCTGTTGAAATCCTAGGGGATCCTCCTCCACCCAAGGGTGATCCCGTGTTTGAGCTCAAACCGTTGCCTGATAATCTTAAATATGCTTATCTTGATGAAAAGAAAATATATCCTATTATTATTAGTGCTAACCTTTCTGAGCATGAAGAAGAAAGATTATTGAAAACTCTGAAGAAGCACCGTGCCACAATTGGATATACTCTTGATGATCTTAAGGGCATTAGTCCCACTCTATGTCAACATAAAATAAATTTGGAAGCGGATGTCAAACCAGTTCGTGATCCTCAGTGACGTTTAAATCCTAAAATGAAAGAAGTGGTAAGAAAAGAAATACTCAAGCTTCTGGAGGCAGGTATAATTTATCCCGTTGCTGATAGTCAATGGGTAAGTCCTATCCATTGTGTCCCTAAGAAGGGAGGTATTACTGTTGTCCCTAATGATAAAGATGAATTGATCCCGCAAAGAATTATCACAGGTTATAGGATGGTAATTGATTTCCGCAAATTAAATAAAGCTACTAAGAAAGATCATTACCCCTTACCTTTTATTGATCAAATGCTAGAAAGATTATGCAAACATACACATTATTGCTTTCTAGATGGTTATTCTGGTTTCTCTCAAATACCTGAGTCGGTTAAAGATCAATCAAAGACTACTTTTACATGCCCTTTTGGTACTTTTGCTTATAGACATATGCCTTTTGGTTTACGTAATGCACCTGCTACCTTTCAAATATGCATGATGGCTATATTCTCTGATTTTTGTGAAAAGATTCGTGAGTTTTTCATGGACGACTTTTCCGTCTATGGTTCCTCCTTTGATGATTGCTTGAGCAATCTTGATCAAGTTTTGCAGAGATGTGAAGAAAATAATCTTGTCTTGAATTGGGAAAAGATCCACTTTATGGTTAATGAAGGTATTGTCTTGGGGCACAAAGTTTCTGAAAGAGTTATTGAAGTTGATAAAGCCAAGGTTGATTCTATTGAAAAGATGCCATGTCCCAAGGACATCAAAGGTATAAGAAGTTTCCTTGGTCACGCTAGATTTTATAGGAGGTTCATTAAGGACTTCTCAAAAATCTCTTGTCCGCTGACTAATTTATTACAAAAAGATGTACCATTTGTCTTTGATGATGATTGTGTAGAAGCATTTGAAATACTTAAGAAAGCATTAGTCTCTGCACCTATTGTTCAGCCACCTGATTGGAATTTACCCATTGAAATTATGTGTGATTCTAGTGATTATGTTGTAGGTGCTGTTCTAGGGCAATGAGTTGATAAGAAATTAAATGTTATCCATTATGCTAGTAAGACTCTAGACAATGCTCAAAGAAATTATGCTACTACTGAAAAGGAACTCTTAGCAGTTGTGTTTGCCTGTGATAAATTCAGACCCTATATTGTTGATTCTAAAGTAACTATTCACACCGATTATGCTGCTATTAAATATCTTATGGAAAAGAAAGATGCTAAACCTAGACTTATTAGATGGGTTCTCTTGCTGCAAGAATTTGATTTGCATATTGTTGATAGAAAAGGAGCTGAGAACCCAGTTGCAGACAACTTATCTAGGTTAGAGAATGTTCTTGATGACCCACTACCTATTGATGATAGCTTTCCTGATGAACAACTAAATGTCATAAGCACTTCTCGTAGCACTCCATGGTATGCAGATTATGCTAATTATATTGTTGCTAAATTTATACCACCTAGCTTCACATACCAACAAAAGAAAAAGTTCTTTTATGATTTGAGACATTACTTTTGGGATGATCCACATCTTTATAAAGAAGGAGTAGATGGTGTTATTAGACGTTGTGTACCTGAGCATGAACAGGAACATATCCTACACAAGTGTCACTCCGAAGCTTATGGAGGACACCACGCTGGAGATAGAACTGCACATAAGGTATTGCAGTCTGGTTTTTATTGGCCTACTCTCTTCAAGGATGCCCGTAAGTTTGTTTTGTCTTGTGATATATGTCAAAGAATTGGTAATATTAGTAGACGTCAAGAAATGCCTATGAATTATTCACATGTTATTGAACCATTTGATGTTTGGGGCTTTGATTATATGGGACCTTTTCCTGCCTCTAATGGATATACACATATTTTAGTTGCTGTTGATTACGTTACTAAGTGGGTAGAAGTTATTCCAACTAGTAGTGCTGATCATAACACTTCTATTAAAATGCTTAAGGAAGTTATTTTTCCGAGGTTTGGAGTCCCTAGATATTTAATGACTGATGGTGGTTCACACTTTATTCATGGTGCTTTCCGTAAAATTCTTGCTAAATATGACGTTAATCATAGAATTGCATCTCCATATCACCCGCAGTCCAGTTGTCAAGTAGAATTGAGTAATAGAGAGCTCAAATTAATTTTGCAAAAGACTGTTAATAGGTCCAGAAAGAATTGGTCCAAGAAACTTGATGATGCGTTATGGGCTTATAGAACTGCATATAAGAATCCTATGGGTATGTCTCCGTATAAAATGGTTTATGGAAAAGCATGTCACTTACCTCTCGAATTAGAACATAAGGCATATTGGGCTATTAAAGAGCTCAACTATGATTTCAAACTTGCCAGTGAGAAGAGGTTATTTGATATTAGCTCACTTGATGAATGGAGAACCCAAGCCTATGAAAATGCCAAGTCATTTAAAGAAAAACTTAAAAGATTGGATGACAAAAGGATACAAAAGCATGAGTTTAATGTAGGTGATTATGTATTACTATACAACTCTCGTTTAAGATTTTTTGCAGGAAAACTTCTCTCCAAATGGGAAGGTCCTTACGTTATCGAGGAGGTCTATCGTTCCAGTGCCCTAAAAATCAACAACTTCGCAGGCACAAATCCGAAGGTGGTAAACGGTCAAAGAATCAAACATTATATCTCAGGTAATCCCATAAATGTTGAAACCAATATTATTGAAACCGTAACCCCGGAGGAATACATAAGGGACACTTTCCAGAACGTTCCAGACTCCGAAAAGGAATAGGTATGTGGTACGGTAAGTAAACCGACCCCAAAACAATTTTTAAAGCAATATTTCTCCGTTTTGGAATATTTAGAAAAATAGAAAAATAAGTAGCAGTCCGGGGAGGACACGAGGCCTCCACGAGGGTGGAGGGCGCGCCCTACCCCCTGGGCGCGCCCCCCTACCTCGTGAGCACCTCGTGTGCCCTTCGGACTCCATTTTCTTTCACGATACGTATTTTGGTCGGTAAAAATTCATTATATATTCCCCCGAAGGTTTTGAAGACCTTATCACGCAAATATCCTCTATTTTCGTTTCGAACTATTTCCGTTGCAGATTTGAGGATTTCAGAGACTCGATCATCCTTCTATGAGGGAGAGCCTATGCCATGGAAGGTGGACGACAAGCTTCCATCATCAACAACACCTTCACCGCCAACAACAAAGAAGGAGATATAATCACATGGGTATGGGCACTCCCCTTGGCAACTGCCAAGCTTGGGGGAGGTGCCCCGGTATCGTATCACCATCACAACTCCTATCTTTACCATTTTTCTTAGTTCGATCCTATTAGTAGTATCTTGATTTAGTAGAATAAAGTCATCGCACGATCTAGTTTTGAGTTTTGCTTTATGATCCCTCTATGCAATCGAGTCCGTGAGCTATATATAATAAAGATTAGTGTTGAGTCAAGGGCTTGATTACTTTGCCATGATCTTGGGTGAATAAAGAAAAGAATAAAAAGAAACAAAGAGTTCATATTGATCTTATTGAAAGTAATGACTCCACATAGAAAGAATATGTTGATTAAAAGTTGTTGGGAGTTGGCAAATATAGCTTTGGTCATCGTTGCAATTAATTGGAAGTAATAAGGAAAGAGAGGTTTCACATATAGATATATTATCATTGACATCTTTTATGATTGGGAGCACTCATTAAAATATGACAAGCTAAAGAGTTGATGTTGGACAAGGAAGACAACATAATGAGTTATGTTTTCTTACATCTGAGATAAAGTATGTTGTCATGGTTCCTCTAACATGGGGAGCTTGCCTTTCCCCCTCATGATAGCCAAATTCTCAGCACCAAGTAGAGATACTACTTGTGCTTCCAAATACCCTTAAACCAGTTTAGCCATGAGAGTCCACCATATCTACCTATGGATTGAGTAAGATCCTTCAAGTAAGTTGTCATCGGTGCAAGCAATAAAAATTGCTCTTTAAATATGCATGACTTATTAGTGCAGAGAAATAAGCTTTGTACGAACTTGTTGTGGACGCAATAAAAGTGGCGGACTGCATAATAAAGGTTCACATACAAGGGGCAATATAAAGTGACGTTCTTTTGCATTAAGATTTTGTGCATCCAACCATAAAAGCGCATGGCAACCTCTGCTTCCCTTGGCGAAGGGCCTATCTTTTATTATTATCCTCTACTTTATGCAAGAGTCACGATGATCTTCACCTTTCCTTCTTCCTTTTATCCTTTGGCAAGCTCAGCATGTTGGAAAGAACATGATATATACATCTAATTGGATGTGGGGGAGCATGAATTATTATTGTTAACATTACCCTTGAGGTAAAAGGTTGTGGGGCAAAACTACAAGCCCCTATCTTTCTCTATGTCCGGTTAAAACTCCGTAACCACAAGTATTGCATGAGTGTTAGCAATTATGAAGGACTAAGTGATAGTTGAGTATGTGGACTTGCTTTTAAGCTCTGACATAGACTCTTTCCGATGTTATGATAAATTGCAATTGCTTCAATGACTGAGGGTATAATTTGTTGGTGCTCAATAAGGTTTATGATTCATACTTTGGCTTTGTGAAAAGATCATCACTTGAACATAAGTAATCATATGACAAATCTATAAATGTTGATATTATGAAACTAATCATGATGCCTTCATGTCCGTATTTTATTTTTATCGACGCCTCTACTTCTAAACATGAGGACATATTTATTATTATCGGCTTTTCGCTTGAGGACAAGCGAGGTCTAAGCTTGGGGGAGTTGATACGTCCATTTTGCATCATGCTTTTATATCGATATTTATTGCATTATGGGCTATTATTTCACGATATGTCACAATACTTATGGCTATTCTCTCTTATCTTACAAGGTTTACCATGAAGAGGGGGAATGACGGCAGCTGGAATTCTGGCTGGAAAAGGAGCAAATATTGGAGACCTATTCTGCACAACTCCAAAAGTCCTAAAACTCCACGGAATATCTTAAAATAAATAAAGAAAAATCGTCGCCAAAGATGAAGGCCAGGGGGCCCACACCCTGCTCACGAGGGTGGGGGGCGCGCCCCTCCCCCCTGGGCGCGCCCCCCTACCTCGTGGGCCCCCTAGTGGCTCTCCTACGCCCATCTTCTCCTATATGAAGTCTTTCGATGAGAAAAAAATAAGAAGCAACCTTTAGGGACGAGACTCCGCCGCCACGAGGCGGAACCTCGGTGGAACCAATCTAGGGCTCCGGCAGAGCTGTTCTGCCGGGGACACTTCCCTCCGGGAGGGGGAAATCATCACCATCGTCATCACCAACGCTCCTCTCATCGGGAGAGGGCAATCTCCATCAACATCTTCACCAGCACCATCTCATCTCCAAACCCTAGTTCATCTCTTGTATCCAATTCTTGTCTCCATGTCCGGGATTGGTGCTAGTAGGTTGCTAGTAGTGTTGATTACTCCTTGTAGTTGATGCTAGTTGGTTCATTTGGTGGAAGATCATATGTTCAGATCCTTTATGCACATTATTACCCCTCTGATTATGAACATGAATATGCTTTGTGAGTAGTTACGTTTGTTCCTAAGGACAAGGGAGAAGTCTTGCTATTAGTAGTCATGTGAATTTGGTATTCGTTCGATATTTTGATGAGATGTATGTTGTCTAACCTCTAGTGGTGTTATGTGAACGTCGACTACATAACACTTCACCATTATTTGGGCCTAGAGGAAGGCATTGGGAAGTAATAAGTAGATGATGGGTTGCTAGAGTGACAGAAGCTTGAACCCTAGTTTATGCGTTGCTTCGTAAGGGGCTGATTTGGATCCATATGTTTCATGCTGTGGTTAGGTTTACCTTAATACTTTTGTTGTAGTTTCGGATGCTTGCAATAGAGGTTAATCGTAAGTGGGATGCGTGTTCAAGTAAGAACAGCACCCAAGCACCGGTCCACCCACATATCAAATTATCAAAGTACTGAACGTGAATCATATGAGCGTGATGAAAACTAGCTTGACGATATTCCCATGTGTCCTCGGGAGCGCTTTTCCTATTATAAGAGTTTGTCCAGGCTTGTCCTTTGCTACAAAAAGGATTGGGCCACCTTGCTGCACTTTATTTACTTTTGTTACTTGTTGCTCGTTACAATTTATCTTATCACAAAACTATCTGTTACCACTTATTTTAGTACTTGCAGAGAATACCTTGCTGAAAACCGCTTATCATTTCCTTCTGCTCCTCGTTGGGTTCGACACTCTTACTTATCGAAAGGACTATGATAGATCCCCTATACTTGTGGGTCATCACTCTGCACCCCCACTATCTGCAATGTTGCAGTCACCAGGACCCTCATTGATGGCAGCGCCAGTCTCAACGTCCTCTCCGTGGAAGCCTTCAGTCTGCTTCACGTACCTTAAGACCGGCTCCTCCCCACCAAGCCTTTCTTGGGGGTGGCCGACGGCTCCACCTCTCCTCTGGGGCAGGCCCGCCTCCCTGTTACCTTTGGCATGCGCAACAACTGCCACACCGAGCTCATCGACTTTGACATCGCCCGCATCGGCCTCCCGTATAATGCCATTCTCGGATAGTTCATGGCAGCGACTCGACCCAGCGACAACATCATGAAGAGGTCGGGTAGCAGCGGTGTCCTCACCATGGAGGGGAACACCAAGGATGTGCGCATGGCCCTCAGGCTCGCTTTCAGGGCCGCGGCGGCCGCGCGACCAAACGCAAAGGGCGCTCTGGAGATCCGGAGGCCGCGCCAGCGAAGAAAAGGTAGTTGTTCTCCCAGGACCGGGCCGAGACAAAGCCGGTGCCAGTCCATGATAACGGGTGTTGGTGTCAAAACCGGTGGATCTCGGGTAGGGGGTCCCGAACTGTGCGTCTAGGTGGATGGTAACAGGAGACAAGGGACACGATGTTTTTACCCAGGTTCGGGCCCTCTCGATGGAGGTAAAACCCTACTCCTGCTTGATTGATATTGATGATATGGGTAGTACAAGAGTGGATCTACCACGAGATCAAGGAGGCTAAGCCCTAGAAGCTAGCCTATGGTATGATTGTTGTAATGGTTGTTGTGTCCTACGGACTAAAACCCTCCGGTTTATATAGACATCGGAGAGGGCTAGGGTTACACAGAGTTGGTTACAATGGTAGGAGATCTACATATCCGTATCGCCAAGCTTGCCTTCCACGCCAAGGAAAGTCCCATCCGGACACGGGACGAAGTCTTCAATCTTGTATCTTCATAGTCTTGGAGTCCGGCAGACGATGATAGTCCGGCTGTACGGACACCCCCTAGTCCAGGACTCCCTCGGTAGCCCCCGAACCAGGCTTCAATGACGATAAGTCCAGTGCGTATATAGTCTTCGGCGTTGCAAGGTGGGTTCTCCTCCAAATTCCGTGTGTTTGCCGAACAGTGTCCGGCTTCCTTATCAATGTTGCGCTTCTTGGCTTCCACGCCCAATAATGGCCATCTTCCACGCGTCGCATGAATGCGAAAAGCCAGGGTATCTTTTATGTTTTACCCCCTAGCTATGCAAATAATCTGCCTATAAGAGAGGCAAGAATCCAGATCTAAATCACACCATCTTCCTTTCGCGAGTACTCGTCGGAGCGCCTCCGACCAAAAATCCATTCCATCATGGACGGTCGACGCGGCTCCTCCTCTCGTGCTCCCAGCCCACTGCCAGGAGACTGGCAGAGATGTTCTGTCCCGCACAGCGAGCTGGTGACGCTCCAAGCAAAGGGATACCTCCCTCCAGCCTTCATGGTCCCGGTTCGAGCTGGGTTGGCCACCTACCAAGGTGGGAAGCAAGCGGAGGCTACCCCAAGTCCCAACAAAGGGGAGCGGGTATGCTTCGTCCCCTATCTGATAAGGGGGCTCAGATTTCCTATACATCCGTTCCTCCGCGGGCTCCTGGAGTTCTATGGACTCCAGCTCCATCACCTCACACCCGCCTCTATCCTGCATATCATGGGCTTCATAGTTCTTTGCGAGCTATTTCTGGGCATCGAGCCCCATTTTGCACTATGGAAGAGGTTGTTCTGCCTTGTACCCCGCTCTCATGAGGGGTCCATATATCAAGTGGGCGGCGCCGAAATATGGCGCATTACTGGGACCGGATATCCATCCGGAACCCCTAAGAAGGCGTCCGAAGATTGGCCTTCGGAATGGTTTTACATAGGAGACGCTCCGCTGCCGGACCCTGTTCGGATCGGCCTCCCGGAGTTCAGTAATGCTCCTCTGAAGAAACGCCTTAGTTGGCGCCCGCGGAGCCCCCAACTGGAGGAAGACAAGAGCGTCCATTATTTGATGGGCCGGATAAGATTACTGGCCCATTCCGGGTTGACCTTGATCGGAGTCATGGCAACATGCATTACGCGGGGGGTGCAGTCACTGCAATACAGGGGCCACCCCATGTGGGATTTCAACAGGGAGGACGATGCCACCCGTCATGGCCGCAAAGGACCGGATTCGGCCGAGGATCTAGCGAAGATCCTGTCCGGCCTGTACAAGGGGGAGAAGGAGGACTTTCTCCAGACGAACCCGTTGAATGGGTTCTCCATGAATAACCCTCGGCGTTGGGTAAGCGAACACTTTAAGGGCCCGACCCATGCTTTCAAAGTTTAAATTTCTTATATCATGTTTTCAACGCAGGAGCTGCGTCGGATTGTGGAGGACATGCTAAGTCCAGCTCCGCAACCCGAGGATCCAGAGAGATCCCAGGATCCGGCCTCCGAAGAGGATCCGGACATAAAGGTGGAGCTAATCGACGGGGTGTTCCACCAGCTCAGCATGGATAATGCTTTAGTTGCCATTACGGCTGACTACCCCGGACTATATCCGGCTTCCCAGGTGATTGTGACCGAAGTCCCGACACCATTATCTCTTCCTTGCTCATTTCTGACCTTCGCGTACGATGGTGTTTTGCAGGAAGCGCCTTCAAGGCGGGAAGCCGAGCCCGCGGCGGCTGACCAACAAAGGCCAGTCTGGACCAGTAGGCGGAAGAGGAGCGCGGCGCGGACTGAAACGTCACCGCAAAGGTATAGCTCACAGTTAATTATTTGGAGCAACGTTCCTAGGAAGCGTTTGAGTGCTCATGACTTTTGTAGGAGAAAAAGCGCCCGCCGGACTGCGGGTGTAGAGGTTGCCAATCCAACCTCTACCAGCCAGGCTCCAGCACTTGGTCTGGAGGGGGAGGCGAGCGCAAGGCGCGAGCCGGACACTCCTCCAACGGAGTATGCCGACAGACTGTCCGCCACCAAGTCTGAGGTGGAGAGCGCCATGAACCACAGGCGCCGCCAGACAGTATTTCATGACGCGTGCTTCTCCCCTGAGGTGTTGAATGCCTTTAACGCGGGGGTCGCGCACCTCCGTGCTGCTCAAGATGGTTTTACCAGAGCCACGGAGCAGTATGTAAAAGACATACGGGTAAGAGAATTTAATAGTTGTATATGCCAGTAGCCCCCGAGACTTAAAGAAGTTATATTAACTGATTTAAGGATCATTTGAAACGCAGGATCTTACGGAGAAGAATACCCAACTGTCTCAGGAGCTGCAAGAGTGCAAGGCTCAACTCGAGGCCGTACTTGCTGCCGCAGGAGGAAACACAGAGACCCCTCCTGGTAACACATTATTTTAAAAAGATAAGTGGTGTGCGGCGTGCGCGCAAGTCTAATAATGACGTTGCAGGTGCTGCCGGACAAGATCCGGATAGGCAAGAACTACTGCGCCAGCTGAAGGCCGGCGAGAGGGTGCTGAATAGGGTGCATCAGGAAAGGAACAAGCTCCAGGATGCCCACGCCCAGCTCGGAGAAGAGCTGAAAGGTGTTCGGGCCGAGCTGTCCAGCTCCGTTAAGGAGACTGAGCGGCTTCGTCGCGGCATCTATAGTAAGTGCTTGAGCGGACTCCTTTGAAAAGAAGAGTTCGGCGAGGAAGTCAATTGACAAAATATGTCTTGTAGGTATACTCACAGGTCGCCCTGCGGAGGAGATGCCCATATCAACGGGTGATCAACTTCCCGAGCTGTTGCAGCTGCTCAAACAAGTTCGGCAGGCAATGAGTGGCGTCGTCCAGGCTTTATGGCCAGCCCTCTCCCTACCCAAGGGCCTTCTGGAGCTTGCGGAGAAGCTTCAGGGAGTGCGGCAGCGCTTCCGTTTATGGAAGATTTTGGCCTGCCGCCAAGGTGCCAGGGAGGCTTGGGCCATGGTGAAGACGCGGTACAAGAAGGCGGATCCCAACCACATGGCCGAGGTCGAACCTGTGGGGCCCGATGGGAAGGAGATCCCTGTGAGTTTAGTATACGGCCAAGTAGAGTTGGCCGCTAAATTTTCCCAACGGGACTGTAAATTAGACAGCCTGTTAGACGGGATTGAGGAGGAATATAGTCAATAGATTTGACAATGTATTTTAAAATGACATGTGAAATGCCTTCTAGCCGGATTGTAGATCGTTTGTCTTTGCCGACCTTTTCGCTTCAACCTCGGGACCCTAGAGTCCGGAGTGTGTCCGAATACCTTCTCGGTTAAGAAACAACCGGGGTATGCATGGAGACCAGGCGTAGGGGTCATGAGTGCTTTATCAGACAAGTGCCCAACTAGTTATGTTATATTACATGGTTAGTAAGAAACATCTTCCAGGGAGAATAGTTCCGTTAAGGGTTCCTTTCCCTGGGAGGCATGCCCTAAAGTGCATGTCCGGACTGCGAAAAGAGCAGAAAAACATCTGGGGGCATATAAATAAGTAGGTAAAAAAAGATCATCTTTCAAATCACCGACCGAATATTCCCTTAAGAACGCTAGCTTTCGGCTTCACCCAGTCTGAGGTACACATCCGGCTGACCCGGCAGTAACAATCGCAGAGGTTCTCCCTTTACCTCCTAGCCGAACAATCGGGAACGTAGGGGTAAGCACAGGAGCGAGGCAACCCAGCTTGGCCAAAACTTAAGTCATATCGATGCATATAATGGTGAATAAAAGGTACATGTGGAAGCTTGACACATGTGCTAGGCATGAAGCCCTTATAATTAAGCTTCTGGTAAAGAAGCCCCCAGGTATAATGAGTGCGGATGGCACATCAAGTGTGTGTGAACAATGCGCAAGTAGGCCCTTAAGGGCTTTTTAGGAAAGGGTTGAGGGAAGAAAGGGAAACAAAAGATAGCTGATGTGTAAAAGTTTGGACGGGGGAAGGGGACGAACTCTTAGTCCGGCGCTAGGCATAGAATCTTCGGAGGTGGGCTGCATTCCATGGGTTCAGCTCCAGTCGGTTGTCCGACGCATTTCATAGACGGTACGCTCCGCCGGTCAGGACTTGATCGATAATGAAAGGGCCCTCCCATTTGGGCTTGAGTTTGTCCTTTTTCTTGTCCGGCAGGCGTAGAACTAGTTTGCCAACGTTGTAAGTCTTGGCCCGTACTTCTCTGCTTTGATATCTTCGAGCCTGCTGCTGATAGAATGCGGAACGAGCCTTGGTGACATCGCGTTCTTCCTCCAATGCGTCCAAGCTGTCCTGTCGATCCAGCTCGGCTTCTCTTTCTTCGTACATGCGCACTCGAGGTGAGTCATGAATGATGTCACAGGGCAGAACTGCCTCTACGCCGTATACCATAAAGAATGGTGTGAATCCGGTAGTACGGTTGGGCGTTGTCCGCAGCCCCCAGAGTACGGAGTCGAGCTCCTCTACCAAGTGCGTGTGAGATTTCGTAAGTGACCACACTAGTCTATGTTTGATGCCGCTCATTATTAGACCGTTCGCTCGTTCCACTTGACCGTTGGTTTGAGGATGATAGACTGAAGCGTAATCGAGCTTAATGCCCATATTTTTGCACCATGATTTAACCTCGTCGGCCGTGAAGTTCGTGCCATTATCGGTGATGATGCTGTGGGGGACACCATAGCGGTGTACTACCCCGGATATGAAGTCTATCACTGGTCCGGACTCTACCGTTTTAACTGGCTTGGCCTCTATCCATTTGGTGAATTTATCCACCATGACCAATAGGTACCTTTGCTTGTGGGTTCCCCCTTTAAGGGGTCCAACCATGTCAAGCCCCCAGACCGCGAACGGACAGGTAATGGGTATAGTTTTGAGGGCGGTGGGTGGCATATGGCTCTGATTAGCAAAGAGCTGACAACCGACGCATCTTCGGACTAAGTCCTGAGCATCTTCCCGGGCCGTCGGCCAATAAAATCATGTATGGAATGCCTTTCCTACAAGGGCCCGAGCTGCTGCGTGGTGTCCGCCTAGTCCGGCATGAATTTCAGCCAGAAGGTTTCGCCCTTCTTCTTCGGAGATACACCTTTGAAGGACTCCGGTTGCGCTTTTCTTATAGAGTTCTCCCTCATGGACCTTGTAGGCTTTAGATCGCCGGACTATGCAGCAGGCCTCATTTTGGTCTTCGGGAAGTTCCTGCCTAAGCAAGTAGGCTAGGAATGGCTCTGTCCACGGGGCGATTACTGCCATTATGTCGTGGGCTGAAGGTGTTATTTCATCGGCTGAATCGCTGGTTATGTCAGATTGCTCTGTTTTGGTTGGTGCGGCTGCTTCCGGTTTGTTATTTCCGGACTCCTCTTCCCATAGTACGGATGGCTTAAACAGCCGTTCCAGGAAGATGTTTGGAGGGACAGCGTCACGTTTTGCGTCGATGCGTGCCAATACGTCGGCCGCTTGGTTATTATCCCTGGCTACGTGGTGGAATTCAAGTCCGTCAAACCGAGCTGACCTTTTTAGGACAGCGTTACAATATGCTGCCATTTTTGGATCCTTGGCATCAAAGTCTCCATTTATTTGGGATATTGCAAGGTTTGAATCCCCGCGCACCTCCAGGCGTTGAATGCCCGTGGATATTGCCATCCGGAGGCCATGTAAAAGGGCCTCGTATTCGGCTGCATTGTTGGAGTCCGTGTACATTATCTGAAGTACGTATTGGACTGTGTCCCCGGTTGGGGACGTCAATACGACGCCAGCCCCCAATCCGGCCAACATTTTAGAGCCATTGAAGTGCATAATCCAATTGGAGTATGCACCATACTCTTTAGGGAGTTCGGCTTCGGTCCATTCAGCGACGAAGTCAGCCAAAACTTGTGACTTTATAGCTCGCCGAGGTTTGTAAGTTATATCGAATGGTAAGAGCTCAATGGCCCATTTTGCAATCCTGCTCGTCGTGTCGCGGTTGTTTATAATGTCGTTGAGGGGTACTTCGGAGGCCACTGTTATCGACCACTCTTGAAAGTAGTGTCGGAGCTTCCGGGATGCCATGAACACCGCATACGCTATCTTTTGATAGTGTGGGTAACGGGACTTGCAGGGGGTTAACACAGTGGATACGTAGTATACTGGTTTTTGAAGAGGGAATTTATGCCCTTCTGTCTCTCGTTCGACGACGAGTACCGCGCTTACAACTTGATGTGTTGCCGCGATGTATAACAACATTGGTTCGCCCAGGTTGGGTGCAGCCAGGAACGGATTTGTTGCCAATATGTCTTTTATTTCTTCGAGTCTGGCAGTGGCAGCATCCGTCCACTCGAAGTGTTCGGTGCGCCTAAGGAGGCGATAGAGGGGCAATGCCTTTTCTCCTAGATGGGAGATAAAGTGGCTTAGAGCCGCCACGCATCCAGTCAATTTTTGTATTTGTTTAAGGTCTTTTGGAATATCTAGCTGTGACAGGGCTCGGATTTTGGCCGGGTTTGCTTCAATTCCTCTACCGGATACAATGAAGCCCAGGAGCTTTCCAGCTGGTACGCCGAAAACGCATTTTTCCGGATTCAGCTTGATGTCATATGCTCTGAGGTTGTCGAATGTGAGCCTCAAGTCGTCTACTAGAGTTTCGACGTGTTTGGTTTTGACGACTACGTCGTCTACGTATGCCTTTACTGTTTTGCCGATCTGGGTGGCCAGACATGTTTGAATCATGCGCTGATATGTTGCGCCGGCGTTTTTAAGTCCGAAGGGCATCGTGTTGAAGCAGAATGGTCCATATGGAGTGATGAATGCCGTTGCGGCTTGGTCTGCTTCCGCCATCTTGATTTGATGGTAGCCGGAGTATGTGTCGAGGAAGCACAGTGAATCGTGTACTGCGGTAGCGTCGATTATCTGGTCGATGCGGGGGAGGCGGAAGGGATCCTTTGGGCAGGCCTTGTTGAGGTCTTTAAAATCGACACATAGGCGCCAGGATTTTTCCTTCTTTGGTACCATTACCAGGTTTGCTAGCCAATCCGGATGTTTGATATCTCTGATGAATCCGGCTTCCAATAGTTTGGCTAGCTCTTCTCCCATTGCCTGTCTTTTGGGTTCAGAAAATCGTCGAAGAGCCTGTTTGACTAGCTTGAATCCTTTTAGGATATTTAGGCTGTGTTCTGCCAATCTGCGTGGGATTTCGGGCATATCCGAAGGGTGCCAGGCGAAAATGTCCCAATTTTCCCGAAGGAATTCTCGCAGTGCGGTGTCTACATCAGGGTTCAACTGTGCCCCGATGGAAGCCGTCTTTGTCGGGTCCATTGGATGGACCTGGAATTTTACTATTTCGTCCGCTGGTTTAAAGGAGGTGGACTTGGATCTCTTATCGAGTATCACATCGTCTCTATTCACAGTAGAGCATAGCGCGGTAAGTTCTTCTGTCGCTAGGGCTTCGGATAGTGCCTCCAGGGCTAATGCGGCTGTCTTGTTTTCGGCACGGAGTGCTATGTCCGGATCACTAATGAGAGTGATTATTCTGCCGGGCCCAGGCATTTTGAGCTTCATGTACTCATAATGGGGTATGGCTTGAAAAATTGTGAATGCCTCTCGTCCTAATATAGCGTGATATCTGCTGTTGAACGGGGCCACTTGGAACGTGACTTCTTCGGATCTGTAATTGTCCGGCGAGCCGAACACCACATGGAGTGTGATTTTTCCGGTGTAGCGCGCTTCCCGGCTAGGGATTATTCCTCTGAAGGTTGTGCTGCTTCGCTCAATGCGGCTCCAGTCTATTTCCATTTTTTTAAGAGTTTCCTCATAGATGAGGTTTAATCCGCTGCCGCCATCCATGAGGACCTTTGTAAGTCAAAAGCCGTCCACTATTGGACTAAGTACCAGTGCGGCTGGTGCTCGGGCTGTTCGGAATTTAGGTTCGTTGTTGGCGTTGAAGGTGATGGCTGTGTCGCTCCATGGATTTGTTGTTGCTACTTGGTAGACTTCGGCGAGGCTGCGGATTGTTCGTTTCCGCATATTATTTGATGCGAAGGTCTCGAAGACTGTTGATACCGTACCGGTATTGTTGGAGTGGTTTTCCGGGGCTAGAAGCTTCTCGCCACTTTTGGCCACCTGCCGTAATATCCAACATGCTCGAAGGCTATGTGTTAGGGTAGCGCCCTCTGTACTGTGAATTTTACAGGGTCCGCTAAGCCACCCCTCCAGTACGGTTCCATGCCCTTTACGGGGTTTTTGCTTTTTGGTTTTTGTACCCGGTGCCTGAGTGTAATGCACCCTTTTGTTGTGGACTGGGGTTGTATTCGGGGCCGGATTGTCCCAAAACTTAATTTTGGTTTTTCGGAAACTCTCCATCGCACAGTACTTTCGTACTATGGACGCCAGGTCGGCGAAGCGTGTAACTTCACGACGGCTGATGGCGTTCAAGATTCCCTCGTCCGTGCAATTATTGCAAAAGATTGAGATTGTGTTTTCCTCTCGGCAGTCCTTTATCCTGTCCATAACCAGGAGGAATCTGGCCCAGTAATGATGTACTGTTTCAGCGGGCTCTTGCCGGATTAGAGATAGATCGCATATGTCTGGGCGGGTGGGTGGAATTGAGTCCGGAACCCTACCCATCTCAAGGCTCAAGGGCCGAGAAGTTTCCGAATTTGGAAGCTTGGAAAGTGGAACATTGTCCAACGAGTCCGGTCCAATGCCTGACTTTAGGTTCAGTGCTTGATCGAAGTCCGTCCCTCCGCGGGAATCCGGTATGGAGGGTTCGGCAGCCCGGACATGACTAGTTTTCAATACAGGAGAAGAGTCGCCGCATTGTTCCTCTACCACTTCAACGTGGTGGGTGACCAAGGGAGAGTTAATCTCTCTCAGATCGGTTTTAAGCCCAATCTGATTATAGTCTGTAGCGACTCCCAGCGGCGATGCGATTCAAGAGCTCATTTACGGACGAGAGCTCTATTGGATCCAGCCGCTCGGCGAATTCCGAGCTGACGTGAAGATTGCTTTTGACGACTTGAGAGGTCATAGTCGAAGCGGTGGCCGGACAGGCGGTCATAAGAAAACCACCTAGCCGGACAGTTTGGCCGGCGGCCAAGGCACCTTTGGTGAAAATACCGTCCTTGAAGACGGGAGGAGGCATCCTTCCTATCGGTGATGGCACAGAGGAACTCTCAATGAAAGCACCAATGTCGGTGTCAAAACCGGCGGATCTCGGGTAGGGGGTCCCGAACTGTGCGTCTAGGCGGATGGTAACAGGAGACAAGGGACACGATGTTTTTACCCAGGTTCGGGCCCTCTCGATGGAGGTAAAACTCTACTCCTGCTTGATTGATATTGATGATATGGGTAGTACAAGAGTGGATCTACCACGAGATCAAGGAGGCTAAGCCCTAGAAGCTAGCCTATGGTATGATTGTTGTAATGGTTGTTGTGTCCTACGGACTAAAACCCTCCGGTTTATATAGACACCGGAGAGGGCTAGGGTTACACAGAGTCGGTTACAATGGTAGGAGATCTACATATCTGTATCGCCAAGCTTGCCTTCCACGCCAAGGAAAGTCCCATCTGGACACGGGACGAAGTCTTCAATCTTGTATCTTCATAGTCTTGGATTCCGGCGGACGATGATAGTCCGGCTGTCCGGACACCCCCTAGTCCAGGACTCCCTCAACGGGGAATCAAGCCCCACCTTCACCATAGGCGCCGGCCTCCCACCGGACCAGGAAGAAGCGTTGGTCAGCTTCCTCCCTGCAAACAAGGACGTGTTTGCATGGGAGGCAACAAACTTGGTCGGCGTCCTGCGAGGGGTGATCGAACACCACCTGATGGTGTGCCCCGGCGGGCACCGCGTGAAGCAGAAGGCGCGGCCGCAAGCCCCGGAGAAGCAATCATTCATTGTCCAGGAGGTTCACAAGCTGCAATAGGCCGGCATCATTCAAGAGGTGTGGCATCCAGATTGGCTGGCCAACCCGGTCATTGTCCCCAAGAAGGGCGTGAAGGAGCGCATGTGCGCCAACTTCACGAGCCTCAACAAGGCCTGCCCTCAGGACCCTCTCCCTCTTCCACACATCGACAAGATCGTCGACTCCACCACCGAGTGCGACTTGTTGTGCTTCCTGGATGCTTTCTCGGGCTACCACCAAATCAGGATGGTGGTGCAGGATGTTGAGAAGATGGCTTTCTTGACCCCATGCGGGGTGTACTGCTACACCTGCATGTCGTTCGGGCTGCGCAATGCCGGTGCGACCTTCCAGCGATTGATGCACATCACCCTCGGCCGGCAGCTCGGGAGAAATGTTGAGGCATACGTCAACGACATAGTGGTCAAGATTTGGATGGCAAAGACCCTCGTCGGGGATTTGGAAGAAACATTCGCCAACTTACGCAAGGTGAACCTACGTCTCAATCCGGAGAAATGCGTGTTCGGCGTCCCATCCGGCAAGCTGCTGGGTTTTCTGGTGTCACACAGAGGGATTGAGGCTAACCCAGAGAAGATGAAGGCAATAGAACGGATGAGCCCACCGCAAACCCTCAAGGAGATGCAGAAGCTCGCGGGCTGTGTGACTTCATTGGGGCGCTTCATCTCCAAGCTAGGCGAGCGCGCCCTTTCGTTCTTCAAATTGATGAAGAAGAAGGGCCCGTTCGAATGGACTATGGAGGCCGAGGCAGCCTTCCAAGACCTCAAGAGAGACCTGACCAGCCCACTAGTGATGGTAGCACCTATTCCTCCTGAGCCCCTGGTGCTTTACCTGGCTGCCACACCCCACTCAACCACCGCGGCACTCGTGGCGGTCCGGGAAGAGCACGCGGATGCGGGTGTGCGGCGTAGCACCCCGTGCCCAGCCATGACACTGCAGCCTTAGAACGTGTGGCCCGTCAGGCCACCGCGTACTGCATCTAGGATGGCAAGCTCTACCGAGGGCACCCAAATGACGTCTCTCTATGGTGCATCTCCAAGGAGGAGGGATGCGAGTTTCTAGCCGACATCCATAGTGGGGATTGCGGGCATCACTCCTTATCGCGCACCCTCGTAGGTATGGCATTCCGCAGCAGGTTGTACTGGCCCACGACGCTCAATGACGCTGCTAAGTTGGTGAGATCTTGTGAGGCATGTCAGTTCCATGCCAAGCAGATCCACCAGCCCGCTCAGGGCCTCTAGACCATCCCACTCTTGTGGTCGTTCTTGGTCTGGGGGGGCTAGATATCCTGGGCCCGCTCCCTCAAGCGATCGGGGGCTACCGCTACCTCTACGTCACCATCGACAAGTTCACCAAGTGGGCGGAGGTAGTGCCCATGCGCACCAACCCGACAGGCTCGGTCGTCAAGTTCATCAAGGGCCTCGTGAGCCGCTTTGGGGTCCCCAACTGTATCATCACTAACAATGGCCCTCAGTTCACGAGCAACCTTTTCAAAACATATTGTGCTAACCTTGGAATGCAGATATGCTACGCTTCGGTGGCACACCCGCGCAGCAACGGCCAAGCTGAACGCGCCAATGGGGAGGTCGTGAGGGGCCTCAAGGCAAGGAGCTTCAAGAAGAAATTTGAGGCCTGCAGTAAGGGCCGGCTCAATGAGCTATAGTCTATGCTGTGGTCCGTCCGCACCACCGTGACCAAGCCGACAAGCAAGACCCCGTTCTTCCTCGTCTACGGGGCCGAAGCGGTTTGATACGTCCATTTTGCATCATGCTTTTATATTGATATTTATTGCATTGTGGGCTGTTATTACACATTATATCACAATACTTATGCCTATTCTCTCTTATTTTATAAGGTTTACATGAAGAGGGAGAATGCCGGCAGCTAGAATTCTGGACTAGAAAAGAAGCAAATATTAGAGACCTATTCTGCACAATTCCAAAAGTCCTGAAACTTCACGGAGAATACTTTTGGAATAAAAAAATATTGGGCGAAGAAAGCACCAGAGGGGGGCCACCTGCCATCCACAAGTATGGAGGGTGCGCCCTACCCCCCTGGGCGCGCCCTCCGGTCTTGTGGGCCCCCTGGCAAGCCCCCGACACCCATCTTCTACTATATGGTGTGTTTTGACCTAGAAAAAATAAGGAGGAAGCTTTCTGGATGAATCACCACCATCTCGAGGTGGAACCTGGGCAAAACCAATCTAGGGCTCCAGCAGAGCTGTTCTACCGGGAAACATACCTCCGGGAGGGGGAAATCATCGCCACCGTCATCACCATCGATCCTCTCATCAAGAGGGGGTCAATCTCCATCAACATCTTCACCAACACCATCTCCTCTCAAACCCTAGTTCATCTCTTGTATCCGATCTCTGTCACAAAACCTCAGATTGGTACCTGTGGGTTGCTAGTAGTGTTGATTAGTACTTGTAGTTGATGCTAGTTGGTTTATTTGGTGGAAGATCATATGTTCAGATCCTTAATTATAATTAATACTCCTATGATTATGAACATAAATATGCTTTGTGAGTAGTTACGTTTTGTTCCTAAGGACCTGGGAGAAGTCTTGTTATAAGTAATCATGTGAATTTGGTATTCATTCGATATTTTGATGAGATGTATATGTTGTCTTTCCTCTAGTGGTGTTATGTGAACATCGACTACATGACACTTCACCATGATTTGGGCCTAGGGGAAGGCATTGGGAAGTAATAAGTAGATGATGGGTTGCTAGAGTTGACAGAAGCTTAAACCCTAGTTTATGCTTTGCTTCGTAAGGGGCTGATTTGGATCCATATGTTTGATGCTATGGTTAGGTTTACCTTAATTCTTCTTCCGTAGTTGCGGATGCTTGCGAGAGGGGTTAATCATAAGTGGGAGGCTTGTCCAAGGAAGGGCAGCACCCAAGCACCGGTCCACCCACATATCAAATTCTCAAAGTAACGAACGTGAATCATATTAGCATGATGAAAACTAATTTGACAGCAATTCCCATGTGTCCTCGGGAGCGCTTTGCTTTATATAAGAGTTCATCCAGGCTTGTCCTTTGCTACAAAAAGGACTGGACCACCTTGCGGCACGTTAGTTACTTTTGTTACTTGTTACCCGTTATGAATTATCTTATCACACAACTATGTGTTACCGATAATTTCAGTGCTTGTAGAGAATACCTTGCTGAAAACCACTTGTAATTTCTTCTGCTCCTCGTTGGGTTCGACACTCTTACTTATCTAAAGGACTACAATAAATCCCCTATACTTGTGGGTCACCAAGAATCTTTTCTATTGCCGTTTCCGGGGAGTAAACTGCCTTTGGTAAGTGGAATTTTGTAAGGAAACATTTATATAGTGTGCTGAAATTTACTGTCACTTGTTACTATGGAAAATAATCCTTTGAGGGGCTTGTTCGAGGTGTCTTCACCTCGACCGGAAGAGCAAAGAGTTTCTCCTCAACCTACTGCACCTATTCAAAATATTTATTTCCTTCGGGTATGATACAGAAAGTGCTAGCTAATCCTTATGCAGGAGATGGAACATTACATCATGATATGCACCTAATCTATGTGGATGAAGTTTGTGGATTATTTAAGCTTGCAGGTATGACCGAGGATGTTGTCAAGAAGAATGTCTTCCCTTTATCTTTTAAGAGAAAGGCATTGACATGGTTTAGGCTATGTGATGATATTGGATCATGGAACTACAGCCGATTTAAATTGGAATTTCATCAGAAGTTTTATCCTGTGCATCTGGTTCATCGTGGTCGGAATTATATATATAATTTTTGGCCTCGTGAAGGCAAAAGTACCACTCAAGCTTGGGGGAGGCTTAATTCAATGTTATATTCATTCCCCAATCATGAGCTCTAAAGAGAAATTATTATTCAAAAAATTTATGCCTGGCTTTCTCTTAATGATCGATCCATGCTCGATACTTCTTGTACTGGTTCTTTTATGAGATAGACTATTGAATTCAAATGGGATTTATTGGAAAGAATTAAACACAACTTTGAAATTGGGAAGTCGACGAAGTTAAGGAGTCAGGTATGAACCTTAAGTTTGATTGTGTTAAATCTTTTATGGATACCGATGCTTTTTGTGATTTTAGCACTAAATATGGACCTGACACTGAGATAGTAGCTTCTTTTTGTGAATCATTTGCTACTCATGTTGATCTCCCTAAGGAGAAGTGGTTTAAATATCATCCTCCCATTGAAGTGAATGTAGTAGAACCTATTAAAGTTGAGGAAGAAACTATTACTTATAATGTTGATCCTATTGTTCCTACTGCTTATATTGAGAAATCACCCTTCCCTGTTAGAATAAAGGATCATGCTAAAGCTTCAACTGTGGTTCGTAAGAGTTATACTAGAACACGTACACCCCCTGAGCAAATTAAAGTTGAACCTAGTATTGCTATGGTTAAAGATCTCTTGGTTGATAATATTGATGGGCATGCTATTTATTTCTATGTTGAAGCTGCTAGAATTGCTAAACCCGATACTAAAGATAAACATAGACCTGTTATTGGCATGCCTGTTGTTTCTGTTAAAATAGGAGATCAATGTTATCATGGCTTATGTGATGTGGGTTCTAGTGTCAGTGCAATTCCTTTTACCTTATATCAAGAAATTATGAATGATATTTCACCTGCTGAGATAGAAGATATTGATGTTACTATTAAGCTTGCCAATAGAGATACTGTATCATCAATTGGGATTGTTAGAGATGTTGAAGTCTTGTTTGGGAAAATTAAATACCCTACTGATTTTCTTGTTCTTACTTCCCCACAAGATGATTTTTGTCCCATTATATTTGGTAGACCATTCTTGAACATTGTTAATGCTAAGATAGACTGTGAGAAAGAATTGTCACTATCGGTTTATGGGATATGTCTCATGATTTTAATTTCTCCAAATTTCGTAGACAACCCCATGATAAAGAATTGCCTAGTAAGGATGATATTGTTGGTCTTGCTTCTATTGCCATGCCTCCTACTGATCCTTTAGAACAATATTTGCTAGACCATGAAAATGATATGTTTATGAATGAAAGAAGGGAAATAGATGAAATATTAAGGGCCTATTTTGAAACATAATTTGCCTGTTGAAATCCTTGGGGATCCTCCTCCAGCCAAAGGAGATCCCGTCTTTGAGCTTAAACAATTACCTGATACTTTGAAATATGCTTATCTTGATGAAAACAAGATATATCCAGTTATTATTAGTGCTAACCTTTCAGAGCATGAAGAAAAGAAACTAATGAAAACTCTCAAGAAGCACCGTGCTGCTATTGGATATACTCTTGATAATCTTAAGGGCATTAGTCCCACTTTATGTCAGCACAAAATTAATTTGGAGCCTGATGCTAAACCAGTTGTTGATCATCAAGGACGGTAAAATCCTCAGATGAAAGATGTGGTAAGAAATGAAATACTAAAGCTTCTGGAAGCAGGTATAATTTATCCTATTGCTGATAGTAGATGGCTAAGTCCCATTCATTGTGTCCCTAAGAAGGGAGGTATTACTATTGTTCCCAATGATAAGAATGAATTGATCCCACAAAGAATAGTTACAGGTTATAGAATGGTAATTGATTTCTGCAAATTGAACAAAGCTACTAGAAAAGATCATTACCCTCTACCTTTTATTGATCAAATTCTAGAAAGACTATCCAACATACACATTTTTGCTTTCTAGATGGTTTTTCTCAAACACCTGTGTCAAAAGATGATCAGGAAAAGACCACTTTTACTTGCCCTTTCGGTACCTTTGCTTATAGACCTATGTTTGTTGGTTTATGCAATGCACCTGCTACCTTTCAAAGATGTATGACTGCTATATTCTCTGACTTTTGTGAAAAGATTGTTGAGGTTTTCATGGATGATTTCTCCATTTACGGAACTTCTTTTGATGATTGCTTAAGCAACCTTGATTAAGTTTTGTAGAGATGTGAAGAAACTAATCTTGTCTTGAATTGGGAGAAGTGCCACTTTATGGTTAATGAAGGTATTGTCTTGGGGCATAAAATTTCTGAAAGAGGTATTGAAGTTGATAAAGCTAAAGTAGATGCTATTGAAAAGATGCCATGTACTAAACATATCAAAGGTATAAGAAGTTTCCTTGGTCATGCTGGTTTCTATAGCAGGTTTATTAAAGACTTCTCAAAAATTTCTAGGCCTCTCACTAATCTCTTGCAAAAAGATGTTCCTTTTGTTTTTAATGATGATTGTGTAGAAGCATTTGAAATACTTAAGAAAGCCTTGATTTCTGCACCTATTGTTCAACCACCTGATTGGAATCTACCCTTTGAAATTATGTGCGATGCTAGTGATTATGCTATTGGTGATGTTCTAGGACAAAGAGTTGATAAGAAATTGAATGGCATTCATTATGCTAGTAAAACTCTAGACAGTGCGTAGCAAAATTATGCTACTACTAAAAAGGACTTTTAGAAGTTGTTTTCGCTTGTGATAAGTTTAGATCTTATATTGTTGATTCCAAAGTAACTGTTCACACTGATCATGCTGCTATTAAATATCTATGGAAAAGAAAGATGCTAAACCTAGACTTATTAGATGGGTTCTCTGGCTACAAGAATTTGATTTGCATATTATTGCTAGAAAGGGAGCTGAAAACCCCGTTGCAGACAACTTGTCTAGGTTGGAAAATATTCTTGATGACCCACTGCCTATTGATGATAGTTTTCCTGATGATCAATTAGCTGTCATAAATGCTTCTCATAATCCTCCATGGTATGCTGATTATGCTAATTACATTGTTGCGAAATCTATACAACCTAGTTTCACATACCAGCAAAAGAAAAAAATCTATGATTTAATACATTACTTTTGGGATGACCCACACCTTTATAAAGGAGTAGATGGTGTTATTAGACGTTGTGTAAATGATCATGAATAGGAACAGATCTTACGCAAGTGTCACTCCTAGGCTTACAGAGGACACCATGCTGGAGATAGAACTGCACACAAGGTATTGCAATCTGGTTTTTATTGGCATGCTCTCTTCAAAGATGCTCGCAAGTTTGTCTTGTCTTGTGATGAATGCCAAAGAATTGGTAATATCAGTAGACGTCTGGAAATGCCTATGAATTATTCACTTATTATTGAACCATTTGATGTTTGGGTCTTTGATTATATGGGACCTTTTCATTCCTCTAATGCGTATACACATATTCTAGTTGTTGTTGATTACGTTAATAAGTGGGTAGAAGCTCTCCAACTAGGAGTATTGATCATAACACTTCTATTAAGATGCTTAAAGAAGTTATTTTTCCGAGGTTTGGAATCCCTAGATATTTAATGACTTCTTCACAATTTATTCATGGTGCTTTTCGTGAAATGCTTGCTAAGTATGATGTTAACCATAGAATTGCATCTCCATATCATCCTGAGTCTAGTGGTCAAGTAGAGTTGAGCAATAGAGATTTTAAATTGATTTTGCAAAAGTTTGTTAATAGATCTAGAAAGAATTGGTCCAAGAAACTTGATGATGCATTATGGGCTTATAGAACTGCTTATAAAAATTCTATGGGTATGTCTCTGTATAGAATGGTTTATGGAAAGGCTTGTCACTTACCTCTCAAACTAGAACATAAGGATTATTGGACTATTAAAGAGCTCAATTATGATTTCAAACCTGCCGGTGAGAAGAGGTTATTTGACATTAGCTCGCTTGATGAATGGAGAACCCAATCCTATGAGAATGCCAAGTTGTTTAAAGAAAAGGTTAAAAGATGGCATGACAAGAGGATACAAAAGCATGAATTTAATGTAGGTGATCATGTATTGCTATACAACTGACGTTTAAGATTTTTTGCAGGAAAACTTCTCTCTAAATGGGATGGTCCTTACATTATCAAGGAGGTCTATCGTTCCGGTGCCATAAAAATAAACAACGCCGAAGGTGGTAAATGGTCAAAGAATCAAACATTATATCTCAGTTAATCCCATAAATGTTGAGACCAATATAATTGACACAGTAACACCAGAGAGTACATAAGGGACACTTTCCAGAATGTTTCAGACTTCGAAAAGGAATAGGTATGTGGTACGGTAAGTAAACCAACTCCAAAACTGTTCTAATGACAATTTTCTCCGTTTTGGAATATTAAAAAACTAGAAAAATTAAAAGTAGTCCGAAGAGTGCACGAGGCAACCACAAGGGTGGAGGGCGCGCCCTACCCCCTAGGCACGCCCCCTGCCTTGTGGCCACCTTGTGTGCCCTCCGAACTCCGTTTTCTTGCACAATACTTCTTCTGGTCGGTAAAAATTCATTATATAATCTCCTAAAGGTTTTGACCACTGTACGAGGACAAAATCCTCTGTTTTCGTTTTGAGCTACATCTACAGCAGATTTAGAGCAATATGTCATCCCAGGATTCGGAGGGGAAAGCTATGTGGCTGATTATGTTGCAGACCCCAAAGTCTACGGGGATTTGGAGCATTGTGGTTGGACCACAGAGGAAGAAGAAGACTAGGATCCTAAGGGAAAGGAGGAGACAAGCTCATATCAAGATGAAGTCCCACTACCTCAACCTGGGGACATGCACATGGAGTTCAAAAAGTCAAGTCTTCCTAATAAAGCAAAGAAACCTAAGATCGAGTTTATTCCTTTTCGTCTCTTGCAGGAAAACAAACATGAACTATGTAAAAAGATACTAAGTCTTGAGCAGGAGATCAATGACTTAAGGGAGGGAAATTCTATCCTCAAGCGCAAGCTAAGGAAGAAGCCTACTACATCAGCAAATCCATCGTCACCACCTCCGAAGAAAGAGACATAAATACATTGGTATGGGCACTCCCCTTGGCAACTGCCAAGCTTGGGGGAGGTGCCCCGGTATTGTATCACCATCACACCTCTATCTTTATTGTTTTTCTTAGTTCAATCCTTTTGGTTATATCTTGATCTAGTAGAATAAAGTTTTAGTATGATCTAGCTTTGAGTTCTGTTTTGATATCTATGTAATCAAGTTCGTGAGTTATATATAATAAAGAGTAGTTTTGAGTTGAGGGCTTTGCTATCTTGCTATGATCTTGAGGGAATTAAAGAAAGAATAAAAAGAAATAAAAAGATCATATATTGATATTATGGAGAGTAATGACTTCACATATAAAGAGTATGATGAATAAAAGTTGTTGAGAGTTGACAAACATAGTTTTTGTCATTGTTGCAATTAATAGGAAGTAATAAATAAGAGAGGTTTTACATATAAATATACTATCTTGGACATCTTTTGTGATTGTGAGCACTCATTAAAATATGACATGCTAAAAATTTGATGTTGGACAAGGAAGACAACATAATGGGTTATGTTTTCTTATATCCGAATAGAACCTATATTGTCATGGATCATCCAACATGCTGAGCTTGCCATTCCCCCTCATGCTAGCCAAATTCTTTGCACCAAGTAGAGATACTACTTGTGCTTCCAAACATCCCTTAAACCCAGTTTTTCCATGAGAGTCCACCATACCTACCCATGGATTGAGTAAGATCCTTCAAGTAAGTTGTCATCAGTGCAAGCAATAAAAATTGCTCTCTAAATATGCATGATCTATTAGTGTGAAGAAAATAAGCTTTATACGAACTTGTGATGTGGAAGAAATAAAAGCGACAGACTACATAATAAAGTTCTTTATCACAAGCGGCAATATAAAGTGACGTTCTTTTGCATTAAGATTTTGTGCATCCAACCATAAAAGCCCATGACAACGTCCGCTTCCCTCTGCAAAGGGCCTATCTTTTATTTTTACCTTCTACCCTTATACAAGAGTCATGGTGATTTTCACCTTTCCTTTTTACACTTTTTCCTTTGGCAAACACTATGTGTTGAAGAGATCCAGATATATATATATCCACTCGGATGTAGGTTTTCATAAAGTATTATTGTTGAATTACCCTTGAGCTAAAAGGTTGGGAGGTGAAACTATAAGCCCCTATCTTTCTTTGTGTCCGATTGAAACTTTGTACCCATAAGTATCGCGTGAGTGTTAGCAATTATGACAGACTAAATGATAGTTGAGTATGTGGACTTACTAAAAAGCTCTTATACTGACTCTTTCCAATGTTATGATAAATTGGAATTGCTTTAATGACTGAGATCATAGTTTGTTAGTTTTCAGTGAAGTTTCTAATTCATACTTTACCTTGTGAATGAATTGTTACTTTAGCATACGAAATTATATGACAAAATATATTATTGTTCTAAAGATGATCATGATTCCCTCATGTCTGTATTTTATTTTATCGACACCTCTCTCTCTCTAAACATGTGGACATATTTCTCGATATCGGCTACCGCTTGAGGACAAGCGAGGTCTAAGCTTGGGGGAGTTGATACGTCCATTTTGCATCACGCTTTTATATTGATATTTTTTCTGCATTATGGGCTGTTATTACACGTTATATCACAATCACTACAAAAAAATACACTTCCGTGATGATACGTGTTTATCACAGTAGGTCACATTTTCTGTCATGCATGTACATCCATGACGATTTTATGACAGAATCAAGATAGTCATACCTATGCTATCGTAGAAGTGTTCCATGACATTACCAAAATTATCATCATGGAAGTGTCCACTTCCATGACGATAAATCGCGCGTCATAGAAGTGCTTTCATCAAGGGTGACCGACACATGGCATCGATCGTAATGGAACGCCGTTAAGCTATCGGGTCCGGTTTTGGATCCATAACCCGTTAACAGCCCCAACCAATGGGGATTTTCCACATGTAAAATCATCATTGGCTGGAGGAAACACGTGTCGGCTCACCGTCGAGACAGATGTCATCCACTCATTGGACACAAGGCGCCTATGATATGTCGACAGGTGGCAGGGCCCAACAAAGGCCCATTCCTGTGAAAAGGCCGACCCGGATGACTTGGTCAAAATGTGGCGGGCGCCTGTTAACGACCTGTTCGCATATAGCCCATTTACAGCCCGCTAACCTAGGCTCGTTACGACCTGTCCGAATTAGGCCCAGTAGCGTCATATGGGCCGTCCAATATGATTCCAACCTGTTTTAACTTCCGGTCCATGTATGGCCCACGACGTCTTTCGGCCCATATGAGGCCCTTTGTAACTCTTGGCCCATTAATGGTCCATGGTGAAACTGGCCCGTAATGAACAGTGTATAACTTTATACCCATTAACGGCCCATTATTCCATTGGGCCGTTTCTAGCCCATGTTATCTTTCGGCGATCTCAGGGCCCATTTATTCTCGGGCTCATTTCCAGCATTCGGTTACTTACGGCCCGTTGCTGTCATTTTCTGCTTGTGGGCCAAATTCAGCCCGTTGTTACAGTCGGCCAATTGTGGCCCGTTAATACGTTGGGCTGTTTACATAGCGTCATCAAATATGGCCTATTAACGATGGCCCGTTATGGTCGGCCCATGAACGGACGATTCCAACTCTAGCCCGTTTACGGCCATAATGCGGTCTATTATTGGCCCATGTTTGGCCAATCGATCATACGGCCCATATAAGGCCCATTGATGATACGGCCCGTACAAGGCCCATTGTGTCTACGGCCCGTAGAAGGCCCATTGTTTCTACGGCCAGTAGGAGGCCCAGTGTCACTACAGTAAATATGTAGCCCATGGTTATTATGGCCTAGTTTTAAAAAATAGGTTATTGCGGCCACTAGTAAACCGCGGAAAAAGAACTGCACTAACTACAAGCAAACAAATAAACAAGGCAACAAGGAAATAAATAAGCAAGCAACTTACGCTAGGCTATCACGGCTATTACACATATTCCATCCACTGGGCATCAAAGTTCGTCACCAGTGAAAATATAGGGAACAAAGCAGCATATCATATACACTGGTTGTCAAAGTTGGCGACCAGCGCAAATAAACGCCGCAGCAAAACAAATCCATAACTGAAACCACTTCAAAAGATCTCAAGAAACAATATCCTGGGTACCCATAATGCTGGCAAGATGCTTAGCAAGCTTATTAACTTTCTCTTGTTTGACGCTTAAATCCTCCAGCGCTTGCTGTTGCACCAGGAAGTATGCATCTGAATTCTGCAGGGACTTCCTTAGTCCTTTAGCTTCCTGTCGCAGCACATTTGATCGATGTCTTTCAACTTGAAGTTGAGACTCAAGAAGACGAACTGATTCAGGCAGCAAGTTCGAAGAGCTTGTGCCAGCAGTAGTGGCTAGTAACTCGAACACTACATCAAGATAGGACTTTTGGGTTCTCTCACTGTCGTCAAGATAGTTTTTATCATCTTTCTTGAAGACCAACAGGGATGTCTCACTATCTTGAACCTTATCTGCATTACTTCCTTTACCATTGCATAACGGCGTACTGTTCTCCAATATTTTGTCTGCATTCTAAAAGAGAAACAAGCATACACATCAAAGGTTTACCATGTTGTATATGAAACTCATTTTGGTAAATGAGTTCAGTAGTAAAGTGGACAGGATAACAGCATGAAACAAACATATATCTATGTACCATGTTCACTTTATGGTCTATATCATTCTAGTTTTTGTTGCCAAATCAAGATAAAGACACAGTTCAAATAATATTTGTTCAAGACAACGCAGAATAGACAGAATATAAGTGTGGGAAACTATAGAGCAATGACAACACTTGTAATGTGCATGACATGAGAACATAACTGTTTATTCAATTGAAACTGAAATCAACATGGAGCAGGTTACAACAGCAAACCAGTTAAACAAACAGGTTTAAAACATACCTGTTGCGCCATTGGAGTTTCAATTCCATCCTTCAAATTTGAAAATAGTTGGTATGAGTAAATGCAGTAGTGCAAGAGCAAAGGAGTATGAACCATAGCTACAGAACCTGACCTGAGAACAAACCTTCTTCTCCTTTAAGCGTTGAGTTGGGATTCTGAGTGGTGGTCCTCGTGCTTTGGACACTGCAGTTCCCTTACTAACTTCTCGTGTTTGGGTGCTCTGTGGTGGAGACGGTGCTATGTCAACTGGAACTGGGTTACTATCTGCCAGGGTTGGGGTTAGAAGGGGTGTAGCTGGTTCTCTGTCCAACCGGGTAGGGGTACAATCTGCGAGAGTCTGGGTTATGTGTGGTGGATCTAGTCCTTGGGCAAGTACAACTGTGGTTCTATCTGCATCAACCGGTAGCACTATCTTTTCTGAAGACCGTGTTGTTACTCCCTTAGATACTACCATCACCCTCTCCAATTTAAATGGCTGATAAACAAGAAAAGTAATTGAAAGTACAGACATTGTATGATAGACAGGTGCAATGGATAGTGGGGAATAAAAGAGGGCATGAAATAATTCACATTTATGTTGTCTAACCAAACAAGATAGCATGACACAATTTCACATATATGATGGCTAACTAAACAGGATAGCATGACACAATTTCACATTATGATGGCTAACTAAAAAAGATGGAAAGACATAGTTCAAAATATGATGACTATGTAAACAGGATGGCATGATATAACTATATAATGTGTTTATTAAATAGGTTGGCATGCCACAATTCACATACATTCACGGATAGAATGACATAATTCAAAATATGATGACTATAAACACTAAACAGGATGAGATGATATAACTATATGATGTATTTATTAAATGGGTTGCCATGCCATAATTTAGATAGATGATGTGTATGTACTATGTAAACATGATGGCATGATATAATTCAAATATATGATTTATATAGTAAGCAAGTAAGCAGATGGCAATCCATATATGATGTAAAAACTAAGCAATGCAAGACAACATGCATGACATGGGTAATATAACCCTGCCAAGTTTGAGCATAGACCTCGGGGGGGGGGGAAATAGGATTGGTCATCAGTCCCTGAATCCTCCTCTGAGGAGCTCTCTGTAACCAGCAAGATGTCTGCTTCAGCAGGTAGCATTGTCTGCTCTGAATACCTTGTTTTCACTCCAGATACTTCCATCACTGCTTCAAATGGCTGATGCATAGGAAGAGTAGATGAATATACAAACGTTGTCGACAAATGGAACATGTAATACAAAAAAAATGATAGCATGATATAATTCACATACATGATGATTGGCTAAACAGCATGGCATTGCATAATTCACATATATAATGCCTTTGCAACAAGATAGCATTGTATAATTCACATATATAATGTCTTGCAACAAGATGGCAATGCATAATTCACATATATTGTAATTAGACACTGAACAGGTGGCATTCACACAAAGCATGTCTAAACTAATCAAATGGCATAGTAATGCGAGACACCATATGCACGATATGAGCAACATAACCCTGCCAAGTTAGAGCATACACCTCGGGGGGGGGGGGGAATAGGACTGGTCATCTGTCTCTGAATCCTCCTCTGAGGAGCTATCCGTAACTAGCGAGATATGCGCTTCGTCAGATAGCATAGTCTGCTCAGAAGACCTTGTTTTCACTCTAGAATTTGCCATCACCGTGTCAAATGGCTGATGCACACGAAGAGCAGTTGAATGTACTAACATTGTTGACGAATGTAATATGTAATGAAAAAAAAAGATGGCCTGATATAATTTACATATAAGATGACTGGCTAAGCAGGATGGCATTGCAAAATTCACATATATGATGCCTGGCTAAACAAGGTGGCGTTGCACAATTCACATAAACGATGAATAAACTAAACAGATGGCATTCGCACAAAGGATGTCTAAACTAAGCAGATGACATATTTGATGTATATAGTAAGCAATGCAAGACACCATATGACTTGTTTTATCAAGAGCAGAGGCGAATTGTGCGAATTGAGCTAGTTCCAATTTTGATTTGCCTGCTACTTGTTTCATGGCTTTAATTTGAGTGGTGGATCCTACTCTGGAAACAGAAATACCCACAATAATATCGGGTCGAATTCCGGCATTGAATAGATCCGCAGATAAGAATATTTGTCCATCTGTAATGGAGATTACATTAGTAGGAATATAGCCAGAAACGTCTCCAGATTGAGTCTCAACTATTGGTAAAGCGGTCATACTTCCTTCGCCTAAAAGAGAATTTAATTTAGCGGCTCTTTCTAAAAGGCGTGAATGCAAATAAAAAACATCCCCTGGATAAGCCTCATGGCCGGGAGGTCTTCTTAATAGAAGGGACATTTGGCGATAAGCTTGTGCCTATTTGGAGAGATCATCATAAATTATTAAAGTGTGACATTCGCGGTACATAAAATAATCAGCTAGGGCTGCTCCCGTATAAGGAGCGAGGTATTGTAATGTAGCAGGTGAACAATGCAGGGATAGGAAATAGATAGGAATAGGATAGGAATGCACGTGCAAAACAGAGAATTTAAAAAAATAGGATTTCTGCCAATCTGGGTGTTTGATTCACAAGAATTGGAAGATCACAGGATGCAAAGAAGCATGGTGAGATTAAGTCAAACCACAAGAAATGTACGGTTATAATGCTATTATGCTACTATCTCTTAGTCTTGTGCTTCGTGAATAGGAATTTGAAAAGGAGGACAAGTGAAAATTAAAATTCCTATGTTTTTCTTTCAAGGAGACACTAAAGGAACAAATCCAACAGTTTTCCTTTGCTCCATTCCTTTGAACAAAATTCATGAATAGTAGTACCATAGGAAACTTTCCAATTCCTATGTTTTTCATTCACTTTTCCTTTCAAGCACTGGCGATTCTAGTAGGCAGGTTTGAGCAAGGAAAAGCCTACACTAAAAAAATGTTTTTGTGCTACTTCTATTACTTTGGACCCAGGCCACTGCCCTACTAGCTCAACTCCCAGGGCCATCGACAAATGCACAGCTCAAAAGCGCAGAGATAAATAATGATGGCGTTCAGGAGAGTCCATCACGGATAGCTAAGTTGCCTGGTACCTCACTTCTTGTCATATAGTAGGATAAAATAATCGTATTTCCCGTTACTACGTGTGCTCAGTGGACAATATATATAACATGTAGAGTAAAAAAGAGATGCAGCAAGTGTACAACCTCTTTGGCGAAGCCATGTCGATCTCAGCGTGATTGGGTTGGCCGGTGAGGATGCTTCGGTTGACTTGGCTGTCGGAGGAGGGGAAGAATATCTTAGGCGTCTGGAGATGGAGCCCGAGGTACTGCTCCACTGTGATGGAGGGTTTCGTTGTTGGAGCAGCTCTGGTGAGTTGTACGACGCCGAGGCTGAAGCAGGACAAGAAAGACGATGTTAACCTGAGTGGAATTCTAGTAGCATCTCCAATAGAGGACGTAAAATACATAACCACAAAGTGCTAGATGTAAAATACATCAGCCAGTCATCTATGAACTTAACTGTCGAAACTGAATTTAACTGTTGAAACTGAACTTAACTGTCAAAACTAAATTTTACTATCGAAACTGAAATTTACTGTCGAAACTGAACGCACTAGAGGTGAGGCTACACATCAGTCAACTGACTTTTTCATCTCTGGTCAGTTGATTTTGCAGCCATTGGATACGAAATCAAGGGCCTGCAGTTCATCTTCAACCTCCACCCCCCTGAGCCGCCAGCCGACACCGGCCAAACAGCCCCCCCCCCCCCCCGCCGCCGCCTGCGGCTAGTGGTGCGCCGCCTCGCCCACCCCAAAAACACTCCCCACCGCCGATCCACGGACGCCCCGGCCATCCCTCTAGGGCCCCCCGTGCCGAGCTTTTTCTCTGGCGATCCCACGCCACCGCCCCACCACCGCCGGCGACCACCGCCCCCACCCTGAACCCTAAGATAGATAGTGGGGTACCTCTCCAGCGAGCCCCCCTCCCCGCTGTAGCTGGTTCTTCCTTAACTCCGGCGAGCCCCCCCCCCCCCCCACCCCCTAAAAATCGACTGACCCAAAAGTCGATTCAGTCGACTGAAGTGTAGCTAAATCGGAGCAGCATCACAAGCAAGAGCAAGAGCGAGAGCAGCAGCGCGAGCAAGAGCAATAGCAAGAGCAGACCAGGCAGGGGACCAAGAGCAAGAGCAGAGCAGCAGCGCGAGTGAGAGCTAAAGCAGTAGCAGCTCCTACTGATGTGGACGTCGCTGCTAAGGGAGCGACACCGTGGAGGAAGTGGTCGGTGATGCCGCCGTGGATGGAGCCGCGTCATGTCATCTCGGGACCGAGCGTCGGCAGCACCGTGAGATCGAATCAAGAAGAAAATGCGGCGATTAGTGTACAACCTCTTTGGTGGCGCCGATTAGGCCGCAGCTTCATCCGAGGAAACGGTGATGATGATGCTCTTTCGGTGGTGCAGATGAAGACGGCGGTGTGGGAATGGAAGTGGCGCGAAAGACGAGGGGAACATGGGGCCAGCTCCTTGGAGGTGGAGGACGGAGTGGCTGAACCGGCAGGACGACCATATCAACGACGGCTCCTCATCCGGTACGGTGGACGAGGGACGTCGAGGTTTTGCTGTGGATGACATCATCGGGGAAGAGGCTCCAGCTAGGTGGCAGACAGAGGAGGGTGTGGGGCTTCGCGGGTTTTCCTGGCCTCGGTGTACGAATGTGTGGGCGGATGGGATGGGAGTGGGGAACCATGGCTTAGGGACGTGTCCGAAATGTGGAGTAAGTTACGAAAGTACCCCCACCGATTTGAGGCGGTTCTTTTGGTTCAGGGGTATCACGGGCATTTTGCGTGCCGGGATTTCACAGGAGGTGGGAGTTTTCGCACGCGTTGTAATTTTGGAATAGCAAGGCACGGATTGAGATGGAGGGTGTTGTCGGAGCACAACAAGACAAAGAGATATCTTAAATATTTCTGGCTAACAAGGCACGGGTTAAATTTCCGGACAAGCCAAACGTGTACTGTACCAAATCAATTCGCACTACAAATGTCATTCAAAACTTTGAATTCATGTTATGTTCAATTAAAATATTTTGCTACGTGTATATGCATGCAACCTACTACTCAAATGAACATTTTAGTGCATTCCAAACGTATATACTACCGCTTCAATATGAACTAAATTTGAATTTGTTTCTCTATTTAAATAAGATCTACAATAATGATTGTTGTGAAGTCAAAGCATTTGAATTCTTTCTCTATTTTAATAAGATCTACAATCATCATTATTTTCAAGTTAAACCATCGTTTGTGTATTATCTTCACAGCACACCACATGATTAGTCTCGAGTTACATATAAACTATGTGTACTATATGAACTCGAACTCGATTTTTTGAATCCACTTTATGTTGATTTCAAATCACATTACATTTCAAGCTCTAGCTAGATCTTCATAATCTAAACTATGTCTCATATGTATAATGTGTTTATCACATTATGTATGGTGCCCCACCCCCTACGCCTACAAGTATTTAGATGTGAGTTGCAAACACCACACATTACCAAAAATTCAAATAAAATGTGAGAATGTTCAATATATTGTATTGTTTAGATTGTTAGATATCTAGTTGTAAGCTTCAAACGCCACACATTATCACAAATTCAAATAAAATGTGAGATTGTTCGATGTATAGTATGGTTTAGATTGTTCGACATTTAGCTGTGAGTTGATAACGCCATGCATTATCACATTATGGTATAACATGTGCAAAACCACAGCACGCGTATCACCGCTATATTCATGCATGCATATGTTTAAAACACTATGATCTCTTATTCAAATATATGAATCCACTTTCATATCAAATTATGATCTTTGTTAGTCTCTTACACCCACACAATCCTCTAATCTTTGTAGCTACCACTAACTTTCTCTCATACATGCACACACCCTCCTCGCCCTCCCCCTCCCTCAGTATTCTATCCATCGTGCACATCCATTTTTTTCTTTAGGTCGTTCTCCCAGAGTCTCCACAACCCCTTCCCGACACACACCGATCGATAAACCTCTCCAGCGATGTCTGCCTACAACATACACACGCACCTTGAATCTCCTCCTTTATGCTTCCCTCGTGTCTCTCATACGGTCCCACACACGTGTAAACTCTCGCCCCTCTTTTCATCGATCTCACAACCGCACACTCCTCCCCCTATCTAGCTAGTAGTTGGGCCTCTCGCACCATCTCCTAGCTCCATTCTCTTTGTCTATCTGTCTCGCTGGTCCTTATTTGCCTCTAACAAATGGACGTACACCGAACGATCTCCCACTATACATATAGCTAGCTAGGTCCTTATAGCTCGTTTTCCCCACGCGTCGATCGATCTACCTCATTAGTTATGTTTCTCCGTTCCTCCGACAAACAACAATTGATCTATCGATCTAGTTAGGTTTGCTTACCAAACACATGGTTCCCCTTCATCATCCATGGATGTGTCCCGATAGATCTATCATGCACAGGCACACACAGAAACACATCCCCACTCTTATTGATAATACTGCAGTTCCACCCTCAGTTTGTCTAGTAGGCCTCTCCCACCATCTTCGAGAAGCAACTCCATCACCCATCCAGCACTCTACCCCTCTCCCTCTCTCTCTCTCTCTCTCTCTCTCTCTCTGTGTGTGTGTGTGTGTGTGTGTGTGTGTGTCCCATCCTATTTCTCGTCCTTCAATTATGTATGGATGTCGACCGATCTCCCTCAAGACATAGACGGGTCTCTCCTTCTCAACACATATACGAGTCGTTCTACCTCTATAGTTAGGCCTCTGCCTACCCCTCCCCCACACACACACCGATACATCGAGCGCTCTAGTCATGTCTTCCTGCCACACACAAACTTAACCTGTGCCCTCTAACGTTCCAATAGGTCAGTCGCCCTATATCTTTGACTTGCACACACACACACAATTTTGATGGCTCTCTTCATCGATCTCGCACCCACCCAGTTGATCCTCTCTTCGACTCTATCAATATCTATGACCCCTCCCTCTCTTCTCGTGGATCGCCCGGCCCTCTATATATGATATGGATATGCCTCCATTTCACACACATTGCATGCAAAATTTTGTTTGAGATGTCATCGACACATATTCCCACAAATACATTCATGAAATCACCCCCCCCCCCTCAAAAACAAAAAACACGAACACGGTTTGCATCTCTCACACACACCCACGTAGGTGGGGGACGTGCACGAAGAGAAGAGGTGCATGCACGGCGCATGTACTCCCGTCTCTTTCCCAACCACACCCGTGTGGGTACACGGTGGAGCTCATTTCTGTACGAAAAGGCAGCCCACGTGATAATTTGGCACGTGTACTGGTTGTCCCCTTGATGGAGGGAGGATCGTCTACCACGGGTGAACAAACAAATTGCGGCTTGACACGTTATGTTAAAAAAGAGGCAAACCATGTGGGGCCTACCTTAGAGGCAAGGCTCTATACACTGGAGTACTTTTGATGTGTCCCGTCAACTTGCTGAACGAGGAGAAGCTTTCTTAGTACGCCGTCTCCCCCGCCCACGGGCGCGGTGGCTCGCAGGATGAGGTGAAGCTTGCTTACTAGTAGTAGTATTGTGCGCCTTACGCCCGCTCCCTCGCCCACGTGCGCGGTGGCTCACAGGACGAGGAGAAAATTTTACTACTCCCTCTATTTACTCCTCCTCCCTACTACCTTGGTTAGAGATATTATCATATTGTTTTGAATATATATGTCCTTTAGTAGATTTCAATATGAACTACTAGTGCATACTCCAAACACTAACGTATATAGATGTATTTTAGAGTGTAGATTCACTCATTTTGCTCCCTACGTAGTCTATATTGAGGCCCTGTTTGGTTCATAAGTCCTAGGACTTTTTCTAGTCCCAACTAAAAAGTCCCTACTCCTTAAAAAGTCCCTCCCTATTTGTTTTCATGGACTAAAAATTCCCTAGTTCCTCCCTAGAGGTTATTGAATGACCATGTTACCCCTAGTATACAGAAAAATAACAACCAAACAACACCATGGGGCGGCGGGGCAATGGGTGCAAGGAGGGGCATTGTTGGAAAAGTCCCAAAAAAGACTCTCCTAGAGAGTGTTCTTCATTAAGTCCCAAAAGGCAAGTTTTAGTCCCTAGTAGTCCCTCCTGTTTGGTTAAAAAGTCTCTAAGAGGGACTTTTTCTAGTCCCTACACTAAAAAGTCCCTGGAAACAAACACCCCCTGAAACGGACGTAATAGTACACACTCTCCCTCGCCCCTCGACCCTCGCCCACGTGGTGGACGCGCAGCAATTCATTCGGTCTCATATAGCCAGAACGATATATACTGCAGTACCATTATTGCTCGACTTCCCGAAGAGGCGAAGAGCCAATCGCAAGGTTAATATTTTGGAGATGCCAAGCACAAGGTTATAGCAGAACAAGTAGTAGGTACTGCGTCATTTATAAATAAAGTTTTTTTTCTTCAGTGGCACGTACGCAATATGATAGGTTCATATGGAGAGAAAAGGAAACCGCTCCACTATATACATAGTCAGGACGGGCCAGCCTACACGGTTGCTTGCTGGGGTTGCTCTCTTCACACTCTCTCGCACAAAACGACTGTGGCCACATCTCTAACATCCCGGCGGATCACGTCCGCCGGGGGAAGGGGTGGATGCTTAGTGTAGATGCAGTCGCCGTCACCGACGGCGAAAACCCAATGTCGGCACGTCCCGATCAGGGGTCCCCGCTGTTCTCTCTCACAAAGCCGGTGAGGTTGCCTTCATCCCTTGCTCACTGCTGCGACATGGGCAGTTGCCGCCTCCCGCCGCCCTCCTCAAGGTTGAGCTATGTCCGACATCCCTCAGGTACAACTCCCTTTACAGTCGGCTTGCACCACTGCTCCAGCTGCCCACATCACTCCATGTGGATATTTCTCTACTTCTTTGCCCCGCACATACCTCCACTAGCTTCTACGTACTGTATTTGTGATGAGTTTATGTCTCATCAACTAGTCTGAGTAACCTTATTCTAATCACGCTTCTTATATTTCTTTGCCACGGGGATGGTCATCTTGATTTTGGTGAAACTGCACAAAATGATCTGATGGTCAAAAGGTTGCAAACTTCATTTCTTAGGAAGCTCAAACATTGCCAGCAAATTCAAGCCTGGTTAGGGTTTACGGTTCAAGGGCTAGGGACTGCATGGATCATTTTTTTCCTTTAGTTGCCTCTGTTCCAAAATAACTATCAACTTTAGTAGTAGTACAACTTTGTACTAAAGTTTGCATAAAGTTGAGACACTTATTTTGGAACGGAGGGAGTACATATTTGCTATGATCTATCAATCATTGAGATGCAATAGCATGCATGTTAGTCTCCTTTGTATTTGATGAAATGTTGCAACGGGCAACTTTGGACATAAGATACATGTAACAGAAGCTGGAAGCTTCATAGCAGTGTACAAATTTATCTCGCTGATAAATTACAGTATGTACTATACTAGTACTTCTATGTAAAGAGTTAGGTGTCGCACGGTGTCCAGAAAATATGGTGATAGTGTGAGGTGGTCATGTAATCACTGAGCCTGCGTGTTTTCACTGCTCTTGCACTCCTCCACTGTAAGAATGGAGAAAATTGTAATCTAGTAGTACCTCCTTTCGCCGAAAGCGTGGGACATCCATCAGTCCTACCACCTCAGTAATAATGACCAATGAGTCGTCAAATCACATAGACCAAATAGTAAGTTGGACAGACGGAGCAACAATCACTCTTGAATCCGCTTCTCCCTTCAACGCAGGCGCCAGTGAGAGGTCGCGTCCGCTCTGCCCGAGCATGAATGCGGCACCGATTCTTTGGAGCGGCGCTGACCGTTTCGGGTAGGAAGCACGCACGGGGCAGGAAGCATGTGCGGGCGACGGAGGGGCTTTGGGTGGGCCAGGCTGGTTAGGAGCGGGCGTGGCAGCTGTCCGCCTGTCCCTACTAGACGCCCGGAAACGAGAGGATGCACCGACTCTCGTGGCTAAAATCATACACTACACACCATCTCTCTGTAGGAGTAGGTCGATCTGTCGCTCTCTCTAACACACACATGCTGTTAAACACACACACACACACACACAGGTTCATAGAATAGGAAAATCGTGCGAGTGCGAAGCTAGAAGAAGTGAGATACAAATGGAGTACGTACAAGAAGAGAAGAGGTGACGAATATTCCATCAAACCTGGACTGAGGAGTAGTACTCCCTCTGTCTAGGTGTTAAGTCATCTTATGGAAATCAGATATTCCCAAAATGTTTAGGTGTCGTCCATTAACTTCGCATCTCAATCCCCTCCTGGCCTTGTTGCAAGCGAGCGTTGTTACTTAGGGAGCGTTTGGATCCTTAGCAAGAACAACTTATAGCATAGCCGGGCAAGGTTAGGCGTTTGGAACTGTTAAAATATGTTAGCTTTTGTGGGCCAGCTAGCTTGGGTGGGCTAGAAAAACCTTGCTAGCTCAGGAGAGCCAGATCGGCTCACTTCCGACGGCAAACTTTGCGTAGTAGTAACATAGACTAGTAACATATGCATGTTACTAGTCCAAGTTACTCACCACTATGACCAGCCTAAGCAATGTAACCAAATGCTCCTTACTCTGCCTTGTTATCTCCCCCGGAATCCCAATGCATGGAGCGCAACTACACGTTGATCAGTCAAGAAATCAAAGTCGGCTTGCATGCGAGTTAATACATGGCCCTACATGGTAGCTAAAATGGCATCTCTTAGTTGTTTGGATTAATTGTTGCATTTAGAGATAGAAATCAGGGCTTTGATTGGAGGAATGACCGGTCAAGTTTCTCCTTCTCCTCCAATCTGCTTGCACCTTGGTCCCGCTGCACCTTCTAACGTGACTTATTACACCTAGACGGAGGGAGTAGTACGAGATATGGTGGCACACTGAGTTAGGTAGAATACAAGTGCCCAAAATTGTGTCCATGTTATAATAAGGATTCACTTAAAATAGTACATGAGCGAACAGAGGGATCAATTGGACAGTGTTTTCGAGCAGTAGCGAGATGTGTGAGGTAAGATACACTGCTGGTGCTTTTAATTTTTCTTATTAATTTGTTTGTTTCACCCTCCGACTGGTGGGACCTAGCATAATACAAGTGCTTCACGTCCTTGACCTTGGGCTTCTTCTCTTCTTGGTCGGTAGCTGGCAGCTCAAGGAGGGAAAGACGCCCTTCCTCAGCCCTAGCGCACTTGGTCGCCAAATTGAATAGCTCCAGGGAGGTGCACAGGTCCTCATGGATCACAAGCTCCTACTTCATCTTGACGTCACGCACGCCGTCGGAGAAGGCTGAGATGATGGCCTCCTCAGACACCTTGGGGATCTTAAGGCGAGCGTTGTTGAAATGCTGGATGAACTTCTGCAGGGTCTCTCCCGGCTGCTGCTTGATGCGGCGCAAGTCGCTCATGGACAGGGCCCAGTCGCGTGTGCCCTGGAAGTTGGCGATGAATCGGGTGCGCATCTTGTCCCAGGAGGAGATCGTGCCAGGAGCCAGGTTCAGGAGCCAGGTGCGGGCACCGTCCTTGAGCGCCATGGGTAACCAGTTCGCCATGACCTTCTCATCCCCGTTGGCGGCTTCAATGCCCAGCTCATAGAGCTGGAGGAACTCCGCAGGGTCAGCCGTGCCATCGTAGCGCGGGGGCAGATCTGGCTTGAACTTGCCCGGCCACGCCACGCTGCGTAGCTCGGCGGTGAAGGCATGGCAGCCTGCAGTGGCCACAGGAGGCCTTGGGTGACGGAGAGCTTGATCTTGGAAGTCTCCGTGCGCTGCCACCAGGAGCAGTGCGGGGTCTTGATGTGCTGGAGCAGGAGCACGATCGTGCCGGGCCGGTGCAGGGAGCACACGGGCAGCTTCTTGGGGGCGAGGGAACTCTTGGCAGCTCTTCTCTTGCTGTGTTGGCGCCGGACGGAGTGGGTTCCGCCTAGGGGCCACACGCCTTGGGGCCAAGGCGCCTTCTTGAGGGGGAGGCAGCTGAGGCGCCCCCGGAGCTTCGTCGCCCGCGCAGGGCGGGGCGCGGTGCAGCGAGAGGGCTGGCGCAGGGGAGCCCCCAGCGGCGCTGACGAGCTCGGTGATGCGGGCGAGCCACTCATCGTAGAGGTCGTCGACGGGGCGGTAGTGCAGGAGCTCCCGCGCCAGGAGCAGCGTGGCATGCGCGTCCGCAGGAGCGCGACGGGCGTGGGACGAGGAATCGGCTGGAGTCAGCGACGGGGTGGCGGTGCGGCCTTCTCGCCACACCGAAGGATGCAGGGACGACGCCTGCTGCTCGTTCCCCGCCGGGCCGGTGGCGGTGTTGACGGCAGGTGACGGGGAATGGTGGGGGCGCCCACCGACGGGGGCCGTCTGGGCGACGCGAGTGGAGAGAGTGGCCCGGCGCTCGCCGCGGGCTCGACAAGCGTCTGACATGGATGCGATGGGCGGCGAAACACGAGGCAACGGAAGGCGGATTCCGGCGCACCCCTACCTGGCGCGCCAAATGTCGGATTTTGGGTTCCGGCAGACCCTTAAGGTTCGATCTCTAGGGTGCACGCGGAGATCACACCTACTGCCTACCCGCGTTTCGTCGCCTCGCAAGGATCTAAAACTACACGAAGAACAGCAGAAGGGACATGTGGTTTATAGTGGTTCGGGCCACCATTGTGGTGTAATACCCTACTCCAGTTTGTGGTGTGGTGGATTGCCTCAGGGGCTGATGATGAATAGTACAAGGAAGAACAGCCTCGCGAGAAGCTGTTCCTGAGCTGGTGCGATGAACTGCTTGGGTGAGTTCAGTCGCCTCTCTCTCTCTTTCTAGTCTACCCAAAATCTCTCTCGATCCATCCTCTACCCTGTGGGTGGCTAGTCCTATTTATATATAGAGGCTCTGGGCCTCTTCCCAAATATTGAGCGGGAAGGGCGCCAAAAATTGGCCATTTTGAAGGGGAACATCTAGTACAATTATCCTGACTAAAGTCGGTCCTCGCCTGCCAAAGACCCTGACGGTGACGCCGGCTTGGGCTCCATGATGACCTCCATCCTGCCGTCCTGCTGGTCTTGGTCTTGTTGCACCGAAATGGTTGCCTTTGCTTGATACTCTTGCCTGCACTTGCCCCCTTTGCACCAAAGAGGAAACAAGGACTCTGCGCAGGCCGGCGCCCCCTGGCGCCCGCCTGGCCTCGGTCGTCATGGCTTGCATCATGGGCACCTCGTGAGGTACCCCGCCTTGATCTCTCTGCCTCCTCGCGAGCCAGCCTGACGAGGCTGTGCCTGAGGAAGCCTCCTGTCGTCCACCCCGCGAGGCTTGGCCCCTCGCAAGGGTCTTGAGTATGTGTTGATGAAGATGGGCCGTACTGGGCCACTCCCTGAGCCACGCCGCAGGCCGTAGGCAGGCAAGTCTGGGTACCCCTATTCCCAGAACGCCGACACAGGCTTCTGCCTCACCGTGTCCATATATTGGGCACGGGCCTCGCCGATGGTCATGGTGCAATGTACCGGCGAGGATGGCACGGAGGAGGGGGTTGGCACCGGATCGTCGACTACCATGTTCTCCATTAGGACATCGTGGTCCTTTGGCTGCCTGCCGGCCAGCCAGTCGGCAGCAATGGCTGCCATCTCCTTGTAGTTCGTCGTCCGCCCGTCCTGAAGAGCACTGGAGCACGAGGAAGACATGGTGGGCAGTAGTGGTGTGGACAGGAGAAAGGGAACAGATGCGGATGACGCAGCTATGGCCGGCGCAGCAGTTTATATAGCAATGGTGGGCGGCGGAGGGACGGACGTGTGGCACCGGAGTAGCTGCCTCGGCAACCGCATATCAATAATGTGGGCGACAGACGGATGGACGGACGACACTTGTGTCATTTGAAGGCGGAGCAATCGCCTGCACCGGGAAGCGGGGCGGGCGGCGCTGACCGTTTCGGGCGGAAAGCACGCACGGGCGAGGAGATGACTTTACTTGGAGAAGATGACAGTGGAGACCCACCAGGGCCATAGCCTCACGTACGCAAGTGCCTCCTTATTATATAAAACTATAATTTTTTTTGCTTCCTCTTGGTTTCCTGACATCACGTTCCCACACCATTGTCAACCTATGTAGTCAATAAACGAGAGAATTGCACAAGAAGCGGCCGACAGCTGGGACCAAGCAGCTCGAGCAGTATTTGTGTTTTTGAGGTGTGAGCACTGCAGATTTTTTCTTGAGCAATGTTTAGCCCAGATATTGATTTTTCTCCTCTGAACAACAACAAAAACATCGCTGCAGGTATTAACTGGGCGGGCTGTGGCCCGTCTAGCCCAGGCCAGATATCCAACCCATATATTAATTTTTTTTTCAAGCTGAAAATGGCTAGCCCAGCTATACTTTTTTAGGAATACTCAGGCAAGGTCAAGTTCTTATTCTCCGCCCCGCTGGGCTGCAGATCTTTTCTAGGAGGGATGCATTAGGCTTAACAAGAAAATGAGCTTTAAGAAATAATAAATGGGATGTAATTATAAAAACTGGGCAGTAACTAAAAAATGCACCAAACACGTAATTACTTTATAAAATATTATTTTTGGATATTGAAAATTTTAATTTCATTAATTGTTGTGAGCGCAATGTTTTGTTGGATTTTTACGTAATATAAATTCATATTGAAATTGTATTTAATCTGACTAGAATTTTCGGGATAAAAATATTTCGGATCCCATCAAAATGTGGGAAATTTTATTGAATTATGTTTTGCACGGTTGGTTGAAATGGGCTATGCTTTTAACAAACTGTAAATGGGCTGTAGTAAATTCCATTAGAATTCAAAAATGGGCTGCACATTCTTACATATCTCAAATGGGCTATAAGTTCTCTACCACACACTTGTGTCCTAACTAAGTTGACGCGTCCCCTCAAAAAAAAGAGTTGATGCGTATGCAAGGCTTTGTCAACTTATAGTCAACACACGGTTCTAGCAGCAGTGGCCGTTGGATGTCCATCCAACGAATGTCGTGCTTCTTCTTCAATCTCAGATATTCTAGCTTCACCCGCCCAAAAAATGATTCCTCCCCTGACATCTAGGGCGAACCGTTTCGGAATCTGGTCAGTGGGCCTACTAAATTAACGCATACCAAGGGCTTTGTCAACTTAATCAATATAAACGGTTCTAGCTGCAGTGACCATACGATGTCCATCCAACGGCCGTCGTGCTTCTTCAACCTCTGGTCTTCTTGCTCCAGCCACCCAAAGTAGCACCGGTCGTGCCGCCTGCTCCTGCCTCTCGTGGCCGGCTATGCTGCCACGGAGGCCTCACCGCCCCCTACTACTCCCACCGCTGGCCAGGCCATCCCTCCACTCACCCACACCCCCTGTTATTTTGCAGTGAAGGCAGCCTCACACCGCAGCCATACCAGTGAACCCTCGTACTCCTCTCCGCATGGGCATCCACTGTCGCGTCCTCCCTGGCTCCGCGTCGTCCCCTTCCTAGGCCTCGCCATCGTCCACCGCCATGGTGCTCTCGGCGCAGTGTGGTCAATGTGGTCAACAAACGACTTCCATCGGAAGAGTACTATATGTGGAGAGGCTGACAGCTAGGTCCATGGCGGCCGCAAGGAAGTGCCTCCTTATTACGCGCAAAATAATTATTCCTCCACCTGACAGCGGGGACCCACCGGACGGGCCATCGTATTTCACGAAAAAAAACATTTCCCCCCTGACTACTAGGACCCACCAACTACATCTTCGCACACAAGGAAGTGCGTCCGGACAAAAAAATGATTCGCCCCCCGACTATTGGGACCTACCAATCTTCGCACGCAAGGAAGTGCCTGACAGTCGGGACCCACCTGGTCGAAGCATACGTAGCATTGTCATTCTGGTCGCGAACGTGTACGTACATACTGGACAATGTAGAGGCGCACACGTGTCGTAGTAGAGGCGCGCACGTAGCATGTACACGTACGTACAGCGACCAGGGTGCAAGAAAGAAAATACGGCCACATACGTACAAACGGGCGGGGTCTCAAACGCCAACTTCGCATACGTACGGCCAGGGCTCGTGTACATGGCTGGGTTGGAACGGAGAAACAGCATCGTCGTCGTGTTCATGGGGAGCCAACCGTCTGGGTCAGAACGGAATGCGTCATCGTGTTCATCGGGAGGGCTTGGATGGAACAGCCGATGGAAATGAGGCATGGCATACCGCAGAACAAAGGAAACAGCCTTGTTTTCAACCGACCACGATCGAAACGGGATCCTGTTCATTGTGAGGGGTCTGGCGTACCGCAAAATGGAGGAGACGGACTTGTGTTGGACCTCCTATGGTCAAAACGGGGTCCTGTTGATCGGGAGGGGTGTGGCGTACCGCAAAATGGAGGAAACGGACTTGTGTTGTAGTGCTACGGTCGAAACGGGGGTCCTGTTCATCGGGAGGGGTAGGGCGTGCCGCAAAACGGGACTCCACGGGATACTGTTCATCTCCACCATCGACCTCCTTTAGCCTCCACGGGCTACTGTTCATCCACCGTCGACCTCCTCTAGCCTCCACCTGCGACTGTTCATCCACGGGCTCCTGTTCATCCAGCCTCCACCGTGCGCTACTCCACCGGCTACTGTTTAACCAGCCCTCTCCACGGGCTCCTGTTCAGCCACCCCTCCACGGGCTCCTGTTCATCCACCCCTCCACCATCTACTATTTATCCAGCCCTCCATGGGGTCGCCCTGTTCATCCAGCCCTCCATGGGGTCCTGTTCATCCAGCCCCAACCGGCTCGATCGATCGGGGTCCTGTTCATCCAGAGGCAACACCACGGGTCCTGTTCATCCACCCCCACCGGGAACTGTTCATCCAAACTCCCCTGCAACGCTCACTGTTCATTGAGAGGTAGCATCGATCAGCTTCAGTTAGCAGCAGTAGTGAAGGAATCGCTCGACCGGGTTCAGTTAACAGCCATCAATCGATTGCTCGGGTTCAGTAACGCGTAGCCTGCAGTGCAATCGCTCGGGTTCAGTAGGTGAACGCCTCGTTTGGGTTCAGTTAGAGCCCAACGCCTCACACCCACGCGCGTGAGTGTACAAGAGAAACACGCAAACCTCCGTGCATCGCTCGGCCCCGACCACCCACCGTAACCGGGAACATCCCGATATTTTCCTCGCCCTCGCTTCTACCATGGTTTTTTCCGTCATGGACGGCCCAAAGAATGTCATGCAGCTGCGTCTCCGGCCTGTCCAGGACAAAAAGCCCATTTTCTGTCATGATTTTTTGTCATAGAAATAGGAGCCCACCATATCTATGATGATACCGGGTTTTGTCACAATTATCATCATAGAAGTGTCATAAGTATGACAGGAAAAAATTCGTTCGGCCCAAGATGTCACGGATGTGTATTTTTTTGTAGTGAATACTTATGCCTATTCTCTCTTATTTTATAAGGTTTACATGAAGTGGGAGAATGCTGGCAGCTGGAATTTTGGACTGGAAAAGGAGCAAAGAATAGAGACCTATTCTGCACAACTCCAAAAGTCCTGAAATTCACGAAGAATATTTTTGGAAAATATAAAAAAATATTGGGCGAAGAAAGCACCAGAGGGAGGCCACCTGCCATCCACAAGGATGGAGGGCACACCTTACCCCCTGGGCGCGCCCTCCGGTCTTGTGGCCCCCTGGCAAGCCCCCGACGCCCATCTTCTACTATATGGTGTGTTTTGACCTGGAAAAAATAAGGAGGAAGCTTTCAGGATGAAGCGCCGCCGTCTCGAGGCGGAACCTGGGCAGAACCAATCTAGGGCTCCGGCGGAGCTGTTCTACCGGGGAAACATCCCTCTGTGAGGGGGAAATCATCGCCATCATCATCACCATCGATCCTCTCATCAAGTGGGGGTCAATCTCCATCAACATCTTCACCAGCACCATCTCCTCTCAAACCCTAGTTCATCTCTTGCATCCGATCTCTGTCTCAAAACCTCAGATTGGTACCTGTGGGTTGCTAGTTGTGTTGATTCACTACAAAAAAAGACACATCCGTGACATTTTGGGCCGAACGGATTTTTTTCTGTCATACATCTGACACTTCTATGACGATAGTTGTGACAAAACCCGGTATCATCATAGATGTGGTGGGCTCCTACTTCTATGACAAAAAATCATGACAGAAAATGGGCTTTTCGTCCTAGGTGGGCCGGAGACGCAGCTGCATGACATTCTTTGGGTCGTCCTTGTCGGAAAAAACCATGGTAGAAGCGAGGGGGAGGAAAATTTTGGGGAGTTGCCGGTTACGATGGGAGAGTGATGCGCGTTTCTCTCGTACAGGTACGCGCATGTGTGCAAGGCGTTGGCTCTAACTGAACCCGAGCGAGGCGTTGGGCTCTAACTGAATCTGAGCGATTGCACTGTAGGCTACGCGTTACTGAACCCGAGCGATCGATAGATGGCTGTTAACTGAACCCGGTGGAGCGATTCCTTCGCTACTGCTGCTAACTAAAGCCGATCGATTGGATGAACAGTGAGCGTTGCGAGGGGGTTTGGATGAACAGTGAGCGGTGGCGTTGCCTCTGGATGAACAGGAACCCGTAGTGTGGAGGGTTGGATGAACAGTAGACGGTGGAGGGGTGGCCATGGAGGGGTGGTTGAACAGGACCCCGTGGTGTGGAGGGCTGGATGAACAGTAGACGGTGGAGGGGTGCCCGTGGAGGGGTGGTTGAACAGTAGCCGGTGGAGTAGCGCGCGGTGGAGGCTGGATGAACAGGAGCCCGTGGAGGCTGGAGGAGGTCGACGGTGGAGATGAACAGTATCCCGTGGAGTCCCATTTTGCGGTACGCCACACCCCTCCCCCCCCCCCCCCGTTTCGACCGTAGCGCTCCAACACAAGTCCGTTTCGTCCATTTTGCGGTACGCCACACCCCTCCTGATCAACAGGACCCCCGTTTCGACCGTAGGAGGTCTGTTTCCTCCATTTTGTGGTATGCCACACCCCTCCCGATCAACAGGACCCCCGTTTCGACCGTAGGAGGTCCGTTTCCTCCGTTTTGCGGTACGCCACACCCCTCCCGATCAACAGGACCCCGTTCCGACGTGGCCGGTCGAACACAAGGCCGTTTCCTCCATTGTGCGGTACGCCAGGCCTCGTTTCCATCGCCTGTTCCGTCCAAGCCTGTTGGCTCCCATGCGTTCCGTTGCCTCCCACACGACGCATTCCGTTGCCTCCCCATGAACATGATGCATTCCTTTGCCTCCCCATGAACACGAGCCCTCGCCATACGTATGCGCGACTAGGCGTTCGAGACCCCGCCCGTATGTACACATACGTGGCCATATTTTCTTTCTTGCACCCTGGCCGTTGTACGTACGTGTACATGCTATGTGCGCGCCTCTACTACGACACGTGCGCGCCTCTACTACGACACGTGCGCGCCTCTACATCGACCACATACACATTCGCGACCAGGATGACAACACTGCGTCGCTTCGACCAGGTGGGTCCCGACTGTCAGGCACTTCCTTGCCTGCGAAGATGTAGCTGGTGGGTCCCAGCAGTCAGGGGGGGCGAATCGTTTTTTTTGCCCGGACGCACTTCCTTACGTGAAGGTGTAGTTGCTGGGTCCCAGCAGTCAGGGGGCGAATCGTTTGTTTTTTGCCCGGACGCACTTCCTTGCGTGCGAAGGTGTAGCTGGTGGGTCCCAGCAGTCGGGGGGCGAATCTTTTTTTCGGACGCACTTCCTTGCATGCGAAGATGTAGCTGGTGGGTCCCAGCAGTAAGGGGGGCGAATCGTTTTTTTTTCAGACGCACTTCCTTCCGTGCGAAGATGTAGCTCGTGGGTCCCAGCAGTAAGGGGGCGAATCATTTTTTTCGTGAAATACGGTGGCCCGTCCGGTGGGTCCCCATTGTCAGGTGGAGGAATAATTATTTTGCGCGTAATAAGGAGGCACTTCCTTGCGGCTGCCTTGGACCCACCTGGCAGCTTCCATGTACAGTCCACGTCTGATGGAAGTCGTTCCTTGACCACTTTGACCACGCCGCACCGAGAGCACCACGGCGGTGGACGACGGCGAGGCCTAGGGAGGGGACGACGTGGAGACGGGGAAGACGCGGAAGTGGATGCACACGCGGAGAGGAGTACGAGGGTTCACTGGTTCGGCTGCGCTGCCGTCGCTGTAGAATAACAGGGGGTGTGGGTCAATGGGTGAGTGGAGAGATGGCCTGGCCAGCGGTCGGAGTAGTAGGGGGCGGTGAGGCCTCCGCTGCAGCACAGCCGGCCACGGGAGGCAGGAGCAGGCGGCACGACCGGCGCTGCTTTGGGCGGCTGGAGCAAGAAGACCAGAGGTTGAAGAAGCACGACGGCCGTTGGATGGACATCGTACGGTCACTGTAGCTAGAATCGTTTATATTGACTAAGTTGACAAAGCCCTTGGTACGTCAACTTAGTAGGCCCATAGGTCAGCTTAAGAAATGGTGCGCCCTAGATGTCAGGGGGATGAATCATTTTTTGGGCGGGTGAAGTTAGAATATCCGAGATTGAAGAAGAAGCACGGCATCCGTTGGATGGACATCCAACGGCCACTGCTGCTAGAACCGTGTGTTCACTATAAGTTGACAAAGCGTTGCATTCCCGTCAACTCTGTTTTTTTAGGGGATGCATCAACTTAGTAAGGCCAGAAGTGTGTGGCAGAGAACTTATAGCCCATTTGAGATTTGTAAGAATGTGTAGCCCATTTTTGAATTCTAATGGAATTTACTACAGCCCATTTACAGTTTGTTAAAAGTACAGCCCATTTCAACCAACCGTTCAAAACAGAATTCAATAAAATTTCCCACATTTTGATGGGATCCGAATATTTTTATCCCGGAATTTTAGTCAGATTAAATACAATTTCAATATAAATTTACATTGCGTAAAAATCCAATGAAACATTCCGCTCGCAACAATTAATGAAATTAAAATTTTCAATATTCCAAAAATCATATTTTATAAAGTAATCACTGTTTGGTGCATTTTTTTATAGTTACTACCCGATTTTTGTAATTACATCCCATTTATTATTTCTTAAAGCCCATTTTCTTGTTAAGCCTAATGCATCCCTCCTAGGAAAGATTTGCAGCCCAGCGGGGCAGAGAATAACAACTTGACCTTGCCTGGGTATTCCTTAAAAAAGTATAGCCGGGCTAGCCATTTTCAGCTTGAAAAAAAATCAATATCTGGGCTGGATATCTGGCCTGGGCTAGACGGGCGACAGCCTGCCCAGTTAATACCTGCAGCGATGTTTTCGTTATTGTTCAGAGGAGAAAAATTAATATCTGGGGTAAACATCGAAAAACTCTGTAGTGCTCACACCTCAAAAACACAAATACTGCTCAAGCTGCTTGGTCCCAGCTGTCGGCCGCTTCTTGTGCAATTCTCTCGTTTATTGACTACTCCCTCCTTTCCGGTTTATAGTGCTCAATTCAAAAATCTCACCAATCAAGGTAGATGGTGAGTGGTGGAATACTTTTTCTAGTTTTGCAAAAACACCTAATTAATGCTCTTGTTATCCTCAAAAAATTATGTTTATCAATGCATTAATTGCAATGCATGCATGCATAAAGTACATGCATTGGTCAATTTTCTCTTAATACTTGCATGCAATGATTTAATGCACCTTGGAATCTTAACATGTGATCGAAAACAAGCAAATTGAGCCTTATAAAATGGAAAAACTAAAATTTTGAGATAAGCCCTATAAACCAGAAAGGAGGGAGTACATAGGTAGACAATGGTGTGGGACCGTGATGTCAGGAAACCAGGAGGAAGCAAAATAAATTGTAGTTATATATATATATATATATATATATATATATATATATATATATATATATATATATAATAAGGAGGCACTTGCGTATGTGAGGCTATGGACCTAGTGGGTCCCCATTGTCATCCTATCCAAGTAAAGTGATCTCCTCGCCCGCGCGCGCTTTCCGCCCAAAACAGTCAGCGCCGGCCGCCCCGCTTCCCGGTCCAGGCGATTGCTCCGCCTTCAAACGACACAAGTGTCGTCCGTCCGTCCATCTGCCGCACACATTAATGATATGCGGTTGCCGAGGTGGCTACTCCGGCGTCACACGTCTGTCCCTCCGCCCGCCCACCATTGCTATATAAACTGCTGCGCCGACCATAGTCGCAGTCATCCGCATCCGTTGCCTTTCTCCTGTCCACACCACTACTGCCCACCATGGCTTCCTCACACTCCAGCGCTCTTCGGGACGGGCGGACGACGGGCCACAAGGAGATAGGAGCCATTGCTGCCGACCGGCTGGCCGTCAGGCAGCCGGAGGACGACGACGTCCCAATGGAGAACATGGTAGTCGACGATCCGGCGCCAAGCCCCTCCTCTGCGCCATCCTCGCCGGTGCATTGCACCATGACCATTGGCAAGGCCCGTGCCCAATATATGGACAGGGTGAGGCAGATGCATGAGGAGCAGTTCCGGGAGGCGCAGGCCGATGCCGCCTACAACCACCATCTCCTCCAGGAGCACCTGCAGGCGGAGGAGCAGATCGCTGCGGAGCGGGCGGAGCAGGAGGCGCTGCTCGACTCGTACCACTCCGCCCACAAGGGCCGCCTCGAGCACTGGCGGTACCGCATGCGGGTGGCGGAGGCTGCGGCCGCCTACAAAGAGGCTAGCAAAGAGGGCGATGAAGCGGGCGAGGCACTGTTTGGCGAGACCGAGGATGAGGCAGAGGACAATGCCGGCTCCGACGAGTCCCCGCTCCGCTGGCATCGACGACGCCCTACTCCGCCGACGCCCCGCGGAGCCAACAACGAGGCAGAGGACACCGCCGGCTCCATCAAGGCCCCGCGGCGCCAACAACGAGGCAGAGGACACCGTCGGCTCCACCGAGGCCCCGCCCCGCCAACAACGAGGCAGAGGACATCACCGGCTCAGCCGAGGCCCCACCGTGCCGGCAACATGGGGGAGGATTACCACCACTCCGCTGAGGCCGCCGGCAACGAGACAGAGGCATCGCCAGCTCCGCCGAGGCCCCGCCCCGCTGCCAACGAGGCCGCACCACACAGAAAACAAGGAAGAGTAGAACACGGTAGGTCGCCGCCGCTCGGGTCCAAGTAAGGCCACCGCTGCTACCCTCCAGTTGAAGCCAAGCTAGGCGGGTTGACCATTGACGGCCGGTTAGCTTCTTGGCGGCGACGTGGAGTCGGAGAGCTGCGCTGGAGAAGAACGCTGCTTCTACTTAACTGCCGGTGCAGTTGGCTGACTGACACGTGGGCCCAACAGGCCACATGTCAGTTATACAACTGCACCTGCAGTTAAGTCACTGAAGCTTCTGTTCGGCTCAGTGGGACATAGGTGGGTAGCTTCGGTTAATTAATTATACCTCCAGCGCACCCCATTTTAGTTTTTTTTCAAAAAGGAGGATGACCCCCGGCCTCTGCATCTGGGAGATGCATGCGGCCACAAACACCCCTTTTTAGTTGAAGAATGTATGAAATGTAATGAAATCCAGAATGTTTATATGAAATACGACCGTGTATGAATGAATTTATTTCGATTAGTTCGAATTCCTATATCACTGGCATTGGATGAACATGCAAAACAATACGTACTAGCATTATTCCCAGGGTGATCACCATGTTTGTAGCAGTTTCACATGTACTCCCTCCGATCCTTTCTAGTTTGCATACAAGTTTTGTCTGCAGTCAAAGTATCTCTACTTTGACCAATCTTATAACAAAAAGTATGCACTTTCACAATGTGCGAAGTAAAAAGGAACAGAAGGAGTACAATGAGTTTGAGCAGCTTTTTAGTGTTTCTGTACATTGCAATCAAACACACAGGCCTGGCAATTCATATAGAACATTCAAAACAATCGATGATTATGCATCTCAGCGACTCACATGTCAGAGGCAATATTTACTTCACAACTAAAGAATAAAGAAAAAATTGATCGCCGCTGCTGATAGCAAAGGGCGTCCCATTCGAAAATATCAAACGCATATCTTGCTAAAATCAATGAGCAAAATTTGACAAGGTTGTCCCATTCCAAAATATCAAATGCCTACGATTGTGGAATGGGCAGGGTTTGCCATCAGTTCGGACATTGACATGGCAACTCGTGCTAAATAAATCAGCTGTTCTTTTTGTGCAGTTCCACCAAAATCAACCAAATTTACGCGTAGCTTGTATGATTTCGCCCTTATACGTTGCAACGCCTTGAACCTATGGGCACCTCCTTTCTTGTGGTGGAAATGAATGATTTGATGTATTCATGAACATTTTGTGCAGTTCCCGTTGAAATCAAGCTGAGCACCCCTGTTTGCACAAATACAAAAAAGTGATTAGTATAAAGCAAACTTTACTATGAATTGACAGTTTCAACAGGCACATACATGGTCCATGTAGAGCACACTTTTAGAAAAATGGAACTCACCAGAAAGAATCCTAGAACAACATTGTACTCGTGCATCACAGCAAAAAAATGGAGATTTGTCAGTCCTTCTGAGCTGAAGTTAGTTTGGTCTTGTGGGGAGTAATGTAACCATCCTTCAACTGCTCCTTCTGATGAGAAGATAGACAGTGCTTCTTCATCCTGGCATAATCGGAACTAGTCACTTCACGTACTCCATATTCTTCTTCAGAGGAAGATGATCCTGTTGTGCAAAGACAAGAGGACTACTAAATGCTAGCATCCATGTTTGCTAAAAAACGGAAAGGAAATATTTAAAACAGCACAGATGAAGCACTTCCCAAGGACAATACCACTTTTTCATGACAGTATCTAAACAGTAGCACAACACCAATAGAGATGACAAAGCTCAATCATATGGATGAAATCAATGGGCGAGTACCAACCTTTGTCAAGAGGCTGATTGTGTAGAGCATACAGATGAAGCACTTCTCGGGAACCATCTGTTGCTATCTACGGGGGTGGCCATGCTTACTATATACTCCTCGATTAGTTTAATGTTTCCAACATCTTCTTGTGCAGTTCCACTAAAATATATGGTATCTTCAAAGAAGATCCCTGTTTGCACAAGTAGAGATAATTACGTATGGCATCAAATCAGTGGCAAAACAATTGCTCGTTCCAGCCATAGCAATAAATTAAGATGCAAAACTATATCATTACTTGTGTCATCACAGTTCCAGTGCTTCATTACAGCACCGGGAGTTGATTTTTGTTTTTCTTCCGCTTGTTCTTCCCCGTCATCACTTGGTTCAATAACAGACAAGCTTCGCCTTCAATGTAAGATTTGGCATGTCAATTAGGGAGCATAAGTATGGTACTAAACTTAATTTTCTGACGAAAGTGGCAAAATACAGGCCAGCAGTTGTGAAATATCCTTATCTTACCTCAATGGGATATTACGGTGCACATACAGATTGGAAGTCTTGTCTCCATTTGTGCAGTTCACTAAAATCAAGCAACATTATCGTACAAGTAGCACAACATATGAAAGCACACTGCAGAATCATGTGAAAGAAGGCTAGTACTAACCTCTCATGATGCGGAATTCAAACAACTCACAAGAAGAAGATCTGAACCAAATTCGCCTTAACGGATAGGAAGTAAGATCTCCTCTTGTGCAGTTCCACTAAGATCAAGAAATCAAGCAACGTTGTCGGTGTGACATTTTGGTTGAACTACACAAAACACTCTTAAAACAAAAGTGTTTTGTGTAGTGCAACAAAAGGTCACAATGGCAACGAGGTGAAGTAGATAACCATGTTTACACAGAGGTGCAAAGGAAACAATTAGTGCTCAATAAGGGTGGATGACACAGAAGCCAACAAAAAGAAGCATCTACCTTATCTAAATGGGAAAGAAAGCAAGACAGTAGCATTTCTCAAACGGTGGCATTGATTAATATTAACATAGAGATTATATTAACAATAAAATTCGTTAAACATGTAATTTGCTTTTAACTATGGCATTGCATCAATTTTCCAGGGGCATTATTAGAGGGTGTTTGTTTATAGGGACATTTTGGTGTAGGGACTAAAAAACTCCATGTCAGTCACATCTAAACCAAACAGGAGGGACTTTTCGGGACTAAAAGTGGGCATTTGGGACTAAAGAAAGAAGACCCCGAGGGAGTCTTTTTTGGGACTTTTTCCAACAGTTGCCCCAGCCACGCATCGCACCTTGTTTCTCTTAGTTCATTACTAGGGGTAACATGGTCTTTTATCATGTCATTTAATAACCTCTAGTCCATGTTTAGTCCCTGGAACAAAGCAGGTAGGGACTAGGGAGTTTTTAACCAAACAGGGCCATAGATTAACAACAGCTAATGATTTGCACGGGACAGTGGACGCACCAGCACCATGTGCATCTACCGATGTACTTGGTCATGCACAGTCTGTTGCAACAAACAACAAACAACCAAGGAGCATATTTGTGTTGGTCCCAGTTTTGTTATCTTTAGACACCTTTCCCTATGTGAGCGCAGCAAATCTAGACCTGCTCAAACTCTACAGCCTTGTCCCTTCCTTTCCTTTTTGAACTAGTACTTTCGCCCCTTCCTTTCCTCTTTGAACCACGTCCTAGATTTATGCGATACAACTTTCCCCACTACTTTCCCCCATTCCTTTCCTCTTTGAACCATGTCCTAGATTCATGCTATACAACTTTCCCCCTTCATTTCCTCTTTGAACCGCGTCCTAGATTCATGCTATATACAACTTTTCCCACTACTTTCCCCCACTCCTTTCCTCTTTGAACCACGTCCTAGATTCATGGTATACATGCAGCTAGAGCAATGCATGTGGAGTAAGTAAAATATACCTTAAGGTTCTTGGGGCGTGGTTCGGTGGGCGACGGGACGGCGGCGAAGAAGAAGGGTCGGAGGCCCTCCCGCGCCGCCGCTGGGTGGAAAGTGAACAGCAGCGCCGGTAGTGGATTCCCTCCCTCGCCGATGACGACAGCGTTAAGCCTCCTTCCCTTCCCGGCGGACGGATCCTGCCGGCTCTTTGAGCAGCAGTGAGGGGAGAGAGAGGCCAACGAAGTCTTGTTTAGATCTGGAGAGGGTGAGAGAGTGTGAAGAGAGCAACTACAAGCACTGAGTATCCAGCGGGAGAGGGCGAGAGAGTGTGAAGAGAGCAACTACAAGTGCTGAGGCTCCAGCATGTATATATATACTGGAGAGAGAGTGTGAAGCGTGCAAACCCTAGAAAACATTTTGACCAGTCAAAGAATCCTCCTAGCAAAAATTATGCTCAAGTGTAGTTATCGAACCCGAGACCTCAAGTTTGATGAGCGAACAGGCTAACCAGCTACACAACCCTCCCGTTATGTTCAATAAGAGGAAAATAACCTTTTATACATTCCTGCATTCGTGTGACAGGCATGCCGTGTTTTGTGTGTGTGTGTGTGTGTGTGTGTGTGTGTGTGGGAGTCATTAGGATTTCAATCATAGTCATGTCATGTGGCTTTGGTCGTAAGACTATCCACAGTGGTGCCGAAATAATGCAGCCTTAGTCACCTTACCTCTCTCCACGTAGTACGTTGGGTCCCACCAGTCAGAGGGTGAAACAAACAAATTAATAAGAAAAATTAAAAGCGCCAGCGGTGTATCTTACTACCTCACACATCTCGCTACTGCTCGGGAATACTGTCCAATTGATCCCTCTGTTCGCTCACGTACTATTTTAAGTGAATCCTTATTATAACATGCACACAAATTTTGGGCACTTGTATTCGACTTAAGTCAGTGTGCCACCGTATCTCGTATACTTACTACTCCCTCCGTCTAGGTGTAATAACTCACGTTAGAAGGTGCAACGGGACCAATGTGCGTGCGTGTGCGTGTGTGTGTTTAACAGCATGTGTGCGTTAGAGAGTGTGACAGATCGACTTACTCCTACAGAGATATGGTGTGTAGTGTATGATTTTAGCTGCGAGAGTCGGTGCATCCTCTCGTTTCCGGGCGTGTCCGGTAGGGACATGCGGACAGCTGCCATGCCCGCTCCTGACCAGCCTGGCCCACCCAAAGCCCCTCCATCGCCCGCGCGCGCTTCCCACCCAAAACGGTCAGCACCGCCCCAAAGAATCGGTGCCGCATTCATGCCCGGGCAGAGCGAACGCGACCTCTCACTGGCGCAAGAGTGATGGTTGCTTCGTCCGTCCAACTTACTGCTGGGTCTATGTGATTTGACGGCTCATTGGTCTTTACTACTGAGGTGGTAGGACTGCTGGATGTCCCACGCTTTCGGCGAAAGGAGGTAGTTGATTACAATTTTCTCCATTCTTACAGCGGAGGAGTGCAAGAGCAGTGAAAACGCGCAGGCTCAGTGATTACATGGCCCACCTCACACTATCACCGTTCGACACCTAACTCTTTACATAGTACTCCCTCTGTTCCTAAATATTACTAGATGAGTCCCCGCTCGTTGCCGCGGAACAGCGGTATATCTCTCTGCGCAAAATTATCGATTTCATAGAACTAAAAAAATCTATAACCGCATGACAAATGTGGTAGCCAAACTAAATAAACTCCCATCATCATTTAGATCATCCCACATAAGGAAAAAAGATCAGCCAACTCCAACTGCATAATGGGATTATATTTTTCTTTTTGACATGTTAATGGGACTTAAAAGCTCACTTACATGCATGCTACCGGTGCATGCTTGCATGCAGACATGTTGATGTGATTTAAAACCCACTCACATGCATATGCCACGGTATTTCTGCATGCTTGCATGTGGCTTAGTGTTGAGCCTCTCAACGTCTAGATCAGACGGCTATTATGACTGATTTACTTCATCTAACGGCTACGTCAATTTTGATGATGTGGCTCAAGGAGAGGATGGAGAATTCCTAGTAGTGGGGGCTAGCTATTACTAGTAGATAAGTCTTTGTAGAGATTCCACTAGGTGAACTACATACGAAACAAAATGAATGAATCTACACTTAAGATGCATCTATATACATCCACATGTGGTTAATGGTGAAATCTCTACAAAGACTTATATTTAGGAACGGAGGACGTACTAGTATAGTACTAGTACGTACTGTAATTTATCAGCGAGATAAATTTGTACAATGCTATGAAGCTTCCATCTCCTGCTACATGTATCTTGCGTCCAAGGTTGCCCGTTGCAACATTTCATCAAATACAAAGGAGACTAACATGCATGCTATTGCATCTCAATGATTGACAGATCATAGCAAATATGTACTCCCTCCGTTCCAAAATAAGTGTCTCAACTTTGTGCAAACTTTAGTACAAAGTTGTACTACTACAAAAGTTGACACTTATTTTGGAATAGAGGCAGCTAAATAAAAAAACGATCCATGCAGTTCCTAGCCCTTGAACCGTGAACCCTGACCAGGCTTCAATTTGCTGGCAACGTTCGAGCTTCCTAATAAATGAAGTTAGCAACCTTTTGACCATCAGATCATTTTGTGCAGTTTCACCAAAATCGAGATGAGCATCCCTGTGGCAAAGAAATTGAAGAAGCGTGATTAGACTAAGACTACTAGGACTAGTTGATGAGACATAAACTCATCACAAATACAGTACGTAGAAGCCAGTAGAGGTATCAGGTATGTGTGGGGCAAAGAAGTAGAGAAATATCCAAAGGGAGTGATGTGGGCAGCTGGAGTAGAGGTGCAAGCCGGCTGTAAAGGGAGTTGTACCGGAGGGATGTAGCTCGACCTTGAGGAGGGTGGCGGGAGGCAGCAACTGCCCACGTCGCGACAGTGAGCAATGGATGAAGGCAACCTCACCGGCTTTGTGAGTGAGAACGGCGGGGACCCCTGATCGAGACGTGCCGACAGTGGGTTTTCGCCGTCGGTGATGGACACCGCATCTACACTAAGCATTCACCCCTTCCCCAAGCGGACGTGATCCGCCAGGATGTTAGAGATGTGGCCACAGTCGTTTTGTGTGAGAGAGTGTGAAGAGAGCAACCCCAGCAAGCAACCGTGTAGGCTGGCCCGTCCTAACTATGTATATAGTGGAGCGGTTTCCTTTTCTCTCCATGTGAACCTATCATATTGCGTACGTGCCACTGAAGAAAAAAATTATTTATAAATAACGCGGCACCTACTACTCGTTCTCCTATAACCTTGCGCTTGGCATCTCCAAAATATTAACCTTGCAATTGGCTCTTCGCCTCTTCGGGAAGTCGAGCAATAATGGTAGTGCAGTATATATCGTTCTGGCTATATGAGACCGAATGAATTGCTGCACGTCCACCACGTGGGCGAGGGTCGAGGGGCGAGGGAGAGTGCTACTACATACGGAGCAAAATGAGTGAATGTACACTCTAAAATACGTCTATATACATCAGTGTTTGGAGTATGTACTAGTAGTTCATATTGAAATCTACTAAGGACATATATATTCCAAACAATATGATATAATCTCTATAACCAAGGTAGTAGGGACGAGGAGTCAACGGAGGGAGTAGTAAATTTTTCTCCTCGTCCTGCGAGCCACCGCGCGCATGGGCGAGGGAGGAGCAAGCTTCACCTCATCCTGCGAGCCACCGCGCCCGTGGGAAGGGGAGACGGCGTACTAAGCAAGCTTCTCCTCGTTCTGCGAGTTGACGGGACACATCAAAAGTACTCCAGTGTATAGAGCCTTGCCTCTAAGGTAGGCCCCACATGGTTTGCCTCTTTTTTTAATTTAACATAACGCGTCAAGTCGCAATTTGTTTGTTCACCCGTGGTAGACGATCCTCCCTCCACCAAGTGGACAACCAGTACACGTGCCAAATTACCATGTGGGCTGCCTTTTTCGTAAAGAAATGAGCTCCACCGTGTACCTGCGCGGGTGTGGTTGGGAAAGAGACGGGAGTACGTGCGCCGTGCATGCACCTCTTCTCTTCGTGCACATCCCCCACCTACATGGGTGTGTGTGAGAGATACAAACTGCGTTCGTGAGTGTTTTTTGTTTTGTGGTGGGGGTGGGGGTGGGGTGGGGGTTGATTTCATGAATTATTTGTGGGAATATGTGTCGATGACATCTCAAACAAAATTTTGCATGCAATGTGTGTGAAATGGAGGCCTATCCATATCATACATAGAGGGTCGGGCAATCCATGAGAAGAGAGGGAGGGGTCATAGCTATCAATAGAGTCGAAGAGAGGATCAAGTACGGGTGGGTGCGAGATCGATGAAGAGAGCCATCGAAATTGTGTGTGTGTGTGTGTGTGTGTGTGTGTGTGTGCAAGTCAAAGATATAGGGCGACTGGCCTACCGGAACATTAGAGGGCACATGTCAAGTTTGTGTGTGGCAGGGAGACATGACTAGAGCGCTTGATGTATCAGTGTGGGGGGGGTGGGGGAGGGGTAGGCAGAGGCCTAACTATAGAGGTAGAACGACTCGTATATGTGTTGATAAGGAGAGACCCGGCTATGTCATGAGGGAGATCGGTCGACATCCATACATAACTGAAGGACGGGAAATATGATGGGACAGAGAGAGAGGAGAGGGAGAGGGAGGGAGAGGGGTAGAGTGCTAGATGGGTGATGGAGTTGCTTCTCGGAGATGTTGGGAGAGGCCTACTAGACAAACTGAGGATGGAACTGCAATGTTATCAATAAGAGTGGGGATGTGTTTCTGTGTGTGCCTGTGCGTGATAGATCTGTCGGGACGCATCCATGGATGATGAAGGGGAACCATGTGTTTGGTAAGCAAACCTAACTAGATCGGTAGATCAATTGTTGTTTGTCAGAGGAAGGGAGAGACACAACTAATAAGGTAGATCGATCGATGTGTGGGTAAAAACGAGTTATAAGGACCTAGCTGGCTATATGTATAGCGGGAGATCGGTCGGTGTACGTCCATTTGTTAGAGGCAAATAAGGCCCAGCGAGACGGATAGACAGAGAGAATGGAGCTAGGAGGTGGTGCGAGAGGCCCAACTACTAGCTGGATAGGGGGAGGAGTGTGCGGTTGTGAGATCGATTAAAAGAGGGGTGAGAGTTTACACATGTGTCTGGTCATATGAGAGACATGAGGCAAGGACACATAAAGGAGGAGATTGAAGCTGTGTGTGTATGCTGTAGGCAGGCATCGCTGGAGAGGTTTATCGATCGGTGTGTGTCGGAAAGGAGTTGTGGAGACTCTGGGAGAACGACCTAAAGGAAAAAAATGAATGTGCCCGATGGATAGAATGCCGAGGGAGGGAGGGCGTGTGCATGCACGAGAGAAAGTTAGTGGTAGCTACAAAGGTTAGAGGACTGTGTGGGTGTAAGAGACTAACAAAGATCATAATTTGATATGAAAGGGGATCCATATATTTGAATAGGAGATCATAGTGTTTTAAACATTGCATGCATGAATATAGCGGTGATACACGTGCTGTGCACATGTTATACCATAATGTGATAATGCATGGCGTTTGCAACTCACAGCTAAATGCCGAACAATCTAAACCATACTATACATCAAACAATCCCACATTTTATTTGAATTTGTGATAATGTGCGGCGTTTGCAGCTTACAACTAAATATTGAGCAATCTAAACAATACTATATATCGAGCATTCTCACATTTTATTTGAATTTGTGGTAATGTGTGGTGTTTGCAACTCACATCTAAATACTTGTAGGCGTAGGGGGCGGGGCACCATACATAATGTGATAAACACATTATACATATGAGACATGGTTTAGATTATGAAGATCTAGCTAGAGCTAGAAATGTAATGTGATTTGAAATCAAAATAAATTGGATTCAAAAAATCTAGTTCGAGTGCATATAGAACACATAGTTCATATGTAACTCGATACTGATCATGTGGTGTGCTGTGAAGATAATACACAAACGATGGTTTAACTTGACAATAATGATGATTGTAGATCTTATTAAAACAGAGAAACGAATTCAAATGCTTTGACTTCACAACAATCATTACTGCAGATCTTATTCAAATTTAGTTCATATTGAAGTGGTAGTATATACGTTTGGAATGCACTAAAATGTTCATTTGAGTAGTAGGTTGCATGCATTATACACGTAGTGAAATATTTTAATTGAACATAACATGAATTCAAAGTTTTGAATGACATTTGTAGTGCGCATTGATTTGGTACAGTACACGTTAGGCTTGTCCGGAAATTTCAACCCGCGCCTTGTTAGCCCAAAATATTTAAGATATATCTTTGTCTCGTTGTGCTCCGACAACTCCCTCCATCTCAACCCGCGCCTTGCTATTCCGAAATTACAACGCGCGCGAAAACTCCCACCTCCTGTGAGTCCTGACACGCGAAATGCCCGTGGTACCCCTGAACCAAAAGAACCACCTCAAATCGGTGGGAGGTACTTTCGTAACTTACCCCACATTTTGGACAAGCGTGTCTCTAAGCCATGGTTTCCCACTGCCATCCCATCCGCCCGCCCATTTGTACACCGAGGCCGCGAAAACCCGCGACGAAACCCCACACCCTCCTTCATCCGCCACCCAGCCGGAGCTTCTTCCCCGACGACGTCGTCCACAGCAACACCTCGACGTCCCTCATCCACCATACCAGATGAGGATCCGTCGTCGATCTCATCGTCCCGCCGGTTCAGCCACCCCGTCCTCCACCTCCAAGGAGCTGCCCCGACATTCCCCTCGTCTTTCGCACCACCTCCATTCCCACACCGCCGTCTTCACCTGCACCACCGGAAGAGCATCATCATCACCGTTTCCTCGGATGAAGCTGCGGCCTAATCGGCGCCACCAAAGAGGTTGTACACTAATCGCCGCATTTTCTTCTTGATTCGATCTCACGGTGCAGCCGGCGCTCGGTCCCGAGCCGACACGGCGCGGCTCCATCCACGGCGGCGTCGTTGGCCACTTCCTCCACGGCGTCGCCCCCTTGGCGGCGACGTCCACATAAGTAGGAGTTGCTGCTGCTTTAGCTCTCGCTCGCGCTGCTGCTCTGCTCTTGCTCTCGGTCCCCTGCCTGGTCTGCTCTTGCTATTGCTCTTGCTCGCGCTGCTGCTCTCGCTCTTTCTCTTGCTTGTGATGCTACTCCGATTTGGCTACACTTCAGTCGACTGAATCGACTTCTGGGTCAGTCGATTTCCAAGGGGTGGACTCGCCGGGGTGAAGGAAGAACCAGCCGCAGCGGGAAGGGGGGCTCACCGGACAGGTACCCCACTATCTATCTTAGGTTTCAGGATGGGGGCGGTGGTCGCCGGCAGTGGCGGGGCGTTGGCGCGGCGGTGGCGTGGGGATCTCCGGATAAAAAGCTCGGCACGGGGGGGTCTAGAGGGATGGCCGGGGCGGCGGCGGACCGGCGGTGGGGAGTGTTTTCGGGGCGGATGGGGCGGCGCACCACCGGCCGCGGGCGGCGGGGGGCTGCTGTTGGCCGGTTGTGGCTGGCGGCTCAGGGGGGGTGGAGGTTGAAGATGAACCGCAAGCCCTTGATTTCGTATCCAATGGCTGCAAAATCGACTGACGTGTAGCCTCACCTTGCTAGTGCGTTCAGTTTCGATAGCAAAATTCAGTTTCGACAGCAAAATTCAGTTTGGACAGTTAGGTTCAGTTTCAACAGTTAAGTTCAGTTTCGACAGTTAAGTTCAGAGATGAGCGGCTGATGTATTTTAGATCTAGCACTTTGTGGTTATGTATTTTATGTCATGTATTGGAGATGCTATTAGAATTCCACTCAGGTTAACGTTGTTCGTTGTCTCTCTTGTCCTGCTTCAGCCTCGGCGTCGTACAACTCACCGGAGCTGCTCCAACGACGAAACCCTCCATCACAGTGGAGCAGTACCTCGGGCTCCATCTCCAGACGCCTAAGATCTTCTTCCCCTCCTCCGACAGCAAAGTCAGCCGGAGCATCCTCACCGGCCAACCCAATCACGCTGAGATCGACATGGCTTCGCCAAAGAGGTTGTACACTTGTTGCATCTCTTTTTTACTCTACATGTTATATATATATTGTCCACTGAGCACACGGATTTGTTCCTTTAGTGTCTCCTTGAAAGAAAAAACGTAGGAATTTTAATTTTCACTTGTCCTCCTTTTCAAATTCCTATTCATGAAGCACAAGACTAAGAGATAGTAGCATAATAGCATTATAACCGTACATTTTCTTGTGGTTTGACTTAATCTCACCATGCTTCTTTGCATCCTGTGATCTTCCAATTGTTGTGAATCAAACACCTAGATTAGCAGAAATCCTGTGTTTTTAAATTCTCTGTTTTGCACGTGCATTCCTATCCTATTCCTGTCTATTTCCTATCCCTGCATTGTTGGAATCCTCCAATTCAAATGAGCCCTTACAGAATTACTTCTCTTACAGATAGTTGTCAAAGAAAACCTTGCGTGGTTTGTCCCGGTCCTGCTGCACCGTCGTCCACCCCAGCTCAGCTGCTCCAACAACAGAAGGGTCCAGCAGAGCAGGGATCCGGCCTCCAGACTGTCTTTCGCCGCCTCAGATCTTCTTCCCCGCCGCTGGCAGCCATGAAAACTGCATTACCATCATCAACCGAGCAGATGACCTCGAGGACTACACGGGTCCACAAGAGAGGTCGCACTCTTTTGTGTCTGCTTACGTTATGCATCGCTTAATATTACATGCTACTTTATCGTCCTGTTCACCGATTAGACTCTGAGTCAGCTCCAAACTAATGGTCAAACTTGAGTTTTTAAATGATTGTGGGGTACATATCGGGGCCGCTATCAATAGTATCTTATCTACTATCTGGTTAATCTCCAGTGTCTACTATGAGTTTCATGTTGGGTGGGAAACAAATAGTAAAGAAGCCATTATCTGTATTTATTAACTGAAGCCATTATCTGCCTGCTATTATTGGTTTTGGGTCTATCCATAGGTTGCTACCATCACTCTGGATTTCTGCATGCACTCCTTACATAATCTCAATATGTTTTATTCCTATGCATGACAGTTATTGTAAACAATGGAACTGAACATGTAGAGCAAAAGAGACGAGCCTTGCATGGCAATATAATTTCATGCAGACGTCGCTCCATGGTAGGCGCAAAGGCAGGCCCCCCTCCACGCATTTCGGATTGTAATCGAGAGGAAGATATCTGTTCTGAGGGGATTCAGAAGGAGAAGATAACTCCTATTTACCCCCTGAGGTCTTCGCTCTAACTTGGCATGCTGATGTTGGTTATATCATGCATATGGTGTCTTGCATTGCTTACTTTATACATCAAATATGTCATCTTCTTAGTTTAGACATCCTTTGTGCGAATGCCATCTGTTTAGTTTATTCATCGTTTATGTGAATTGTGCAACGCCACCTTGTTTAGCCAGGCATCATATATGTGAATTTTGCAATGCCATCCTGCTTAGCCAGTCATCTTATATGTAAATTATATCAGGCCATATTTTTTTCGTTACATATTACATTCGTCAACAATGTTAGTACATTCAACTGCTCTTCGTGTGCATCAGCATTTTGACACGGTGATGGCAAATTCTGGAGTGAAAACAAGGTCTTCTGAGCAGACTATGCTATTTGACGAAGCGCATATCTCGCTGGTTACGGATAGCTCCTCAGAGGAGGATTCAGAGACAGATGACCAGTCATATCCCCCCCCCCCCCCCCCCGAGGTGTATGCTCTAACTTGGCAGGGTTATGTTGCTCATATCGTGCGTATGGTGTCTCGCTTTACTATGCCATTTGATTAGTTTAGACATGCTTTGTGTGAATGCCACTTGTTCAGTGTCTAATTACAATATATGTGAATTATGCATTGCCATCTTGTTGCAAGACATTATATATGTGAATTATACAATGCTATCTTGTTGCAAAGGCATTATATATGTGAATTATGCAATGCCATGCTGTTTAGCCAATCATCATGTATGTGAATTATATCATGCTATCATTTTTTTGTATTACATGTTCCATTTGTCGACAAAGTTTGTATATTCATCTACTCTTCCTGTGCATCAGCCATTTGAAGCGGTGATGGAAGTATCTGGAGTGAAAACAAGGTATTCAGAGTAGACAATGCTACCTGCTGAAGCAGACATCTTGCTGGCTACACAGAGCTCCTCAGAGGAGGATTCAGAGACTGAAAACCAGTCCTATTTCCCCCCTAAGGTCTATGCTCAAACTTGGTAGGGTTATATTACCCATGTAATGCATGTTGTCTTGCATTGCTTAGTTTTTACATCATATATAGATTGCCATCTGCTTACTTGCTTACTATATAAATCATATATTTGAATTATATCATGCCATCATGTTTACATAGTACATACACATCATCTATCTGAATTATGGCATGGCAACCCATTTAATAAAGACATCATATAGTTATATCATCTCATCCTGTTTAGTGTTTACACTAATCATATTTAGAATTATGGCATTCTATCCATGAATGTATGTGAATTATGGCATGCCAACCTATTTAATAAACACATTATATAGTTATGTCATGTCATCCTGTTTACATAGTCTCGTATTTTGAACTATGTCTTTCCATCTTTTTTATTTAGCCATCATAATGTGAAATTGTGTCATGCTATCCTGTTTAGTTAGCCATCATATATGTGAAATTGTGTCATGCTATCCTGTTTGGTTAGACAACATAAATATGAATTATTGCATGCCCTCTTTTATTCCCCACTATCCATTGCACCTGTCTATCATACAATGTCTATACTTTCAATTACTTTTCTTGTTTATCAGCCATTTGAATTGGAGAGCGTGATGGCGGTATCTAAGGGAGTAACAACACGGTCTTCAGAAAAGATAGTGCTACCAGTTGATGCAGATAGAACCACGGTTGTACTTGCCCAAGGACCAGATCCACCACACATAACCCAGACTCTCGCAGATTGTACCCCTACCTAGTTGGACAGAGAACCAGCTACACCCCTTTTAACCCCAACCCCAGCAGATAGTAACCCAGTTCCATTTGAAAGCACCGTCTCCACCACAGAGCACCCAAACACGAGCGGTTAGTAAGGGAACTGCAGTGCCCAAAGCACGAGGACCACCACTCCGAATCCCAACTCAACGCTTAAAGGAGAAGAAGATTTGTTCTTAGGTCAGGTTCTGTAGCTATGGTTCATACTCCTTTGCTCTTGCATTACTGTATTTACTCATACCAACTATTTTCAAATTTGAAGGATGGAATTGAAACTCCAATGGCGCAACATGTATGTTTTAAACCTGTTTCTTTAACTGGTTTGCTGTTGTAACCTGCTCTATGTTGATTTCAGTTTCAATTGAATAAACAGTTATGTTCTCATGTCATGCACATTACAAGTGTTGTTATTGCTCTATAGTTACCCACACTTATATTCCACCTATTCTGCTTTGTCTTGAACAAATATTATTTGAACCGTGTCTCTATCTTGATTTGGCAACAAAAACTAGAATGATATAGACCATAAAGTGACCATGGCACATAGATATATGTTTGTTTCATGATGTTATTTTGTCCACTTTACTACTGAACTCATTTACCAAAATGAGTTTCATATACAACATGGTAAACATGTGATGTGTCTGCTTGTTTCTCTTTTAGAATGCGGACAAAATATTGGAGAACAGTACCGCGTTATCCATTGGTAAAGGAAGTAATGCAGATAAGGTTCAAGAAAGTGAGACATCCCTGTTGGTCTCCAAGAAAGCTGATAAAAACTATCTTGATGACAGTGAGGGAATCCAAAAGTCCTGTCTTGATGTAGTGTTCGAGTTACTGGCCACTACTGCTGGCACAAGCTCTTCGAACTCGCTGCCTGAATCAGTTCTTCTTCTTGAGTCTCAACTTCAAGTTGAAAGACATCGATCAGATGTGCTGCGACAGGAAGCTGAAGGACTGAGGAAGTCCCTGCTGAATTCAGATGCATATTTTCTGGTGCAACAGCAAGCGCTGGAGGATTTAAGCGTCAAACAAGAGAAAGTTAATAAGCTTGCTAAGCATCTTGCCAGCATTATGGGTACCCAGGATATTGTTTCTTGAGATCTTCTGAAGTGGTTTCAGTCCTGGATTTGTTTTGCTGCGGCATTTATTTGCGCTGGTCGCCAACTTTGACAACCAGTGTATATGATATGCTTCTTTGTTCCCTATATTTGCACTGGTGGCAAACTTTGATGCCCAGTGGATGTAATATGTGTAACAGCCGTGATAGCCTAGCATAAATTGTTTGCTTATTTATTTCCTTGTTGTCTTGTTTATTTGTTTGCTTGTAGTCAGTGCAGTTCTTCTTAAAACTAGGCCACAATAACCATGGGCTAATATTTACTGTAGTGACACTGGGCCTCCTACGGGCCGTAGAAACAGTGGGCCTTCTACGGGCCGTAGAAACAGTAGGCCTTCTACGGGCCGTAGAAACAATGAGCCTTCTACGGGCCGTAGAAACAATGGGCCTTCTACGGGCCGTATCATCAATGGGCCTTATACGAGCCGTATGACCATAACGGGCCATCGTTAATAGGCCGTATTTGTTGACGCTATGAAAACGGCCCAACGTATTAATGGACCACAAACGGGCCGATGTAACCACGGGCTGAATTTGGCCCACAAGCAGAAAATGACAGTAACGGGTTATAAGTAAATGAGTGCTGGAAATGAGCCCAAGAATAAATGGGCTCTGAGAAGGCCGAAAGATAACATTTGCTGGAAACGGCCAAACTGAATAACGGGCCCTTAATGGGTATAAAGTGATATACTGTTCATTACGGGCCGTTAGTGGGTGTAAAGTGATACAATGTTCATTGCGGGCCAGTTTCACCACGGGCCGTTAATAGGCCAAGAGTTACATAGGGCCTCATATGGGCCGAAAGATGTCGTGGGCCATACATGGGCCAGAAGTGAAAACGGGCTGGAATCATATTGGATGGCCCAGATGACGCTACTGTGCCTAATTCGGATAGGGCGTAACGGGCCTTGGGTTAGCGGGTTGTAAATGGGCTATATGCGAACAGGCCGTTAACAGGCTTTCCATGGGCCGGCCCGCCACCTTTTGACCAAATCAAACGGGCCGGCCTTTTCACTGAAATGGGCCTCTGTTGGGCTGTGCCACGTGTCGACGTATCATAGGTGCCTTCTATCCAATGAGTGGATGACATCTGTCCCAACGGTGAGCCGACACGTGTTTCCTCCAGCCAATGATGATTTTACACGTGGAAAATCCCCATTGGTCGGGGCTGTTAACGGGTTATCGGATCCAAAACCTGACCCGATAGCTTAACAGCGTTCCGTTATGGTGGATGCCACGTGTCGGTCACCCTTGACGAAAGCAGTTCTGTGACGCGCGATTTATCGTCATGGAAGTGGACACTTCCGTGATGATAATTTTGGTAATGTCATCGAACACTTCTACGACAGCACAGGTATGACTATCTTGATTCTGTCATAAATTTGTCATGGATGTGCATGCATGACAAAAAACGCGACCTACTGTGACAAACACGTATCATCACGGAAGTGTATTTTTTTGTAGTGATTACTCCTTGTAGTTGATGCTAGTTGGTTTATTCAGTGGAAGATCATATGTTCAGATCCTTAATGATAATTAATACTCCTCTGGTTATGAACATGAATATGCTTTGTGAGTAGTTATGTTTGTTCCTGAGGACATGGGAGAAATCTTGTTATAAGTAAACATGTGAATTTGGTATTCATTCGATATTTTGATGAGATGTATGTTGTCTTTCCTCTAGTGGTGTTATGTGAACGTCGACTACATGACACTTCACCATGATTTGGGCCTAGGGGAAGGCATTTGGAAGTAATAAGTAGATGATAGGTTGCTAGAGTGACAGAATTTTAAACCCTAATTTATGCCTTGCTTCGTAAGGGGCTGATTTGGATCAATATGTTTCATCCTATGGTTAGATTTACCTTAATTCTTCTTCCGTAGTTGTGGATGCTTGCGAGAGGGTTTAAGGCTTTTCCAAGGAAGGGCAACACCCAAGCACTGGTCCACCCACATATCAAATTATCAAAGTAACGAACGCGAATCATATGAGCGTGATGAAAACTAACTTGACAGTAATTCCCATGTGTCCTCGGGAGCACTTTGCTTTATATAAAAGTTCGTCCAGGCTTGTACTTTGCTACAAAAAGGATTGGACCACCTTGTTGCACCTAAGTTACTTTTGTTACTTGTTACCCGTTATGAATTATCTTATCACACAACTATCTGTTACCGATAATTTCAGTGCTTGTAGAGAATACCTTGCTGAAAACCACTTGTCATTTCCTTATGCTCCTAGTTGGGTTCGACACTCTTACTTATCAAAAGGACTACAATAGATCATCTATACTTGTGGGTCATATGGTTCTCCCTCATGAGGTCAAACATCGCTCCCCGCAGGTCTTGGCGTTTAACGAGGCACGCCAGGACACCTCGCGGGGGATGGACCTCGTGTTGGGGAGGAGCACCGCCGCTAAGCCTCACTCCGTACAGCGAGGTACCAATAGGCGCTACGGCGGTATCACGGTTATAGAGTCTGGTCCAGGACCCTCGAGGTGGTTGACCTCATCCTAAGGCGGGTGCTCTCTAGGGAGGGGCTTCACAAGCTCTCACCCATGTGGGAGGGCCCATTCAGGATTGCCCGTGTCTCCGGGCCTGGTGTCGCGCGCCTGGAGACACGGGATGGGGTCCCCATCCAGAATGCCTGCAACATCCAGCACCTCCAAAAATTCTACCCATGACCAAGGCCATGCGCCCCTGAAGATCTCCGCTCGTGACACTCTCACGTAATAATGAGTTGGGGTTGTACACGCCCCAGAGTCTCCTGAGTGCCGCCCCTAGGCCTCACGGGGGCTCCCACCCATGTCCTAGTGGAGGCCCCATGCTCTGTGTTGGTGGGAAGGGAAGAGGTGCCAGACGCGGCTGTTCTTTTGCTAGCTCTCTGTAGCTGGTTTGCAACTTCTTGAAATGAAATTCGAAGCTTTCGCATCTTTTATTTCCAAGGGTTGGGAATTTTTTTTCTCCTCGCAGCGTTCGCTCTTTCAAATCTTGTCTTAGGGAGAGTGACAATTACCCGTCACTCTTCCTCGTGCGTCCCACGCGTGGGGGCTGGGCACGGTGTGTGCGCTTGGGCTCGCCCGCGAACACACCTCGCCAAAGCCTTTATGCCCCAGCCTTTGGCATCTTAATCCTCATGCGACGTTCTCAAACGAGCTCATGTGCACGCACGTCCTCTCGAGTCCGTATCTCCGGGCATTGCGACGTGACATACTAGCGGCAACCAGCCAACGCTTGGGGGCTCGCACGAGGTGTGTCGCCTCGTGAGATCTACTAACTCTGCAGCCACATGACACATCCTGAGGCTCAACCACTTTCGAGTTTTCAAGAAGGAAGCCTTGGAGAACGCCCCTAGAACATGGCGCGCGCAGGAAATCCAAGCCCTAGAGAGGCGCGCCCTTGCAGCACGCGAGTCTACCGCAAGCACATTAAGCTAAGTCATCCTAATCACAACCAGTGGCACGACGAATATCACGACACAATATAAAAATGATAAGCATAGCATAATGGCGCAAGCGCCATGGTTCATTACACGTCCCGACGGGGCCTTCTACTTTTTTGATGCAGGAGAAAGAAAGAAACAAAAGCGTCCGCGTGACTACAGAAGCTCCTAAGACCCGGCTCCAGCAGCGACCGTGCCCAGTCGGAGTCCTTCTCCTGCTTCACTGGAGCATGGCGGCGGGGCGGCTCGTCGCCTTCCCTGGTCCAAGCTCGGTGGCGTGGCGGCTCGTCATAGTTGTCATCGCTCGTACTATCCCCAGAAGAAGAGTCGTTGCTGCTGGAGGCGGTGCGGCTGTTGTCAAGGGCAAGCTCACCATCAGCGACGGTGCTGCCCCTCCAGCCTTCGTTGTTGTCGTTGTCGTCGATGTTGTTGTCGCTCTCTGCGCAACACCCTAGGCGCTAGCCATCTTCCCCAAAGACCCTGACGTAGAGGGTCGCGGCACCGTCATACCTGAAGTGCATGGTGCGCCTCCCCTATAGGTCGCGTGCGTGGGCAAACGGCTGCCACCTGCGATTCAGGAATATGTTGCCGGCGGCGGTGACCTCGACCTCCACCTAGGAGGCCTTGCTGCTGCAGCCGTTCGCCTGCAGCCAAAGGCCATTGGGTCCCATGACCGGTAAAGCACCCGCAAAGATACGTGGAAGCTGGAACCAGACACCTGTAGGCCTCTCCACCCACACCACGAACTCCGGGTAAGCGTCGGCTGAGCGGGACCACGGGCGCGGTGGCCGAACAGCCACTGCATGCCTCCCATCTTTGTTGCGGCTGCCCCGGCTTCGGTGACCCCCGATGTGGGAAGGTCCACCCCCACGGTCGCCGGAGGTGACGCTGGCCTTTAAGGGGGTGCGCCCATGCCCTCGGGGAGCCACCGCCGGCATCGCAGCTTACTTGCGAGGAAGGCCGCGCCCCCTCTTGGGCAGCGACGAGTCCGACCCCTCCTTGGGGGCCTTTCCCTTCTCCGCAGCGGTTAACCTCCTCGCTGGCACCACAGATGCTCTGGCGAGATGACGAGACGAAGAAGAAGGGGAACCAAGGGCGAGAAGATGAAGTGGGACTAGGGGCTCCGCCCCCTCCCCCATTTATAGCCGGAAGAAGGCCAACCGCTGCCTCTCATGATTCCAGGTAATGATGGTTTTTCTGCATGCACCAGATAGTTGTCAAGTCGGGCAGCTGCCGAGGGAGTGTGGGGAAGTGAAGATGCCCACATCCCATCAAGTGGGTCGACCCAGTCCGCAGGCGATTGGGGCCTGCGGTGCTTCGCACTTGCCCTTCGGCTTCGCCTTAAAGCCAAGTCTGGGCGCGCCTTGGGCCCGGGGGATGTTGTCGGTGTTCTGGGAACCAGGGTGTCGGTGTCAAAACCGGCGGATCTCGGGTAGGGGGTCCCGAACTGTGCGTCTAGGCGGATGGTAACAGGAGACAAGGGACACGATGTTTTTACCCAGGTTCGGGCCCTCTTGATGGAGGTAAAACCCTACTCCTGCTTGATTGATATTGATGATATGGGTAGTACAAGAGTAGATCTACCACGAGATCAAGGAGGCTAAACCCTAGAAGCTAGCCTATGGTATGATTGTTGTTCGTCGTATGGACTAAAAACCCACTGGTTTATATAGACACCGGAGAGGGCTAGGGTTACACAGAGTCGGTTACAATGGTAGGAGATCTACATATCCGTATCGCCAAGCTTGCCTTCCACGCCAAGGAATGTCCCATCCGGACACGGGACGAAGTCTTCAATCTTGTATCTTCATAGTCTTGGAGTCCGGCCAATGATGACAGTTCGGCTATCCGGACACCCCCTAGTCCAGGACTCCCTCAGTAGCCCCCGAACCAGGCTTCAATGACGACGAGTCCGGCGTGCATGTTGTCTTCGGCATTGCAAGGCGGGTTCTCCTCCAAATTCCATGTGCTCGCCGAATGGTATCCGGCTCCCCTATAAATGTTGCGCTCCTTGGCTTCCACGTCCAATAATGGCCCTCTTCCACGTGTCGTATGAATGCGAAAAGCCAAGGTATTTTTACATTTTACCCCCCAGCTGCGCAAATAAGCTGCCTATAAGAGAGGCGGGGATCTAGATCCGAATCACACCATCCTTCTTCCGCAAGTATTCATCGAAGCGCCTCTGACAAAAATCCACTCCATCATGGACAGTCGACGCGGCTCCTCCTCTTGAGCTCCCAGCCCTCAGCTAGGAGATTGGGGGAGATGTTCAGTCCTGCATAGCGAGCTGGTGACGCTCCAAGCAGAGGGATATCTTCCCCCAGCCTTTATGGTTCCGGTTCGGGCCAAACTGGCCACCTATAAGGGCGGGAAGAAGGCGGAGAGCGTCCCCAATCCCTCCAAAGGAGAGCGGGTATACTTCATCCCTTATCTAATAAGGGGACTTGGGTTTCCCATACATCCGTTTCTCCGGGGGCTCCTGGAGTTCTATGGGCTCCAGCTTCACCACCTTACGCCTGCCTCCATCTTGCACGTCGCGGGCTTTGTAGCCCTTTGCGAGCTGTTCTTGGGCATCGAGGCCCATTTTGCGCTGTGGAAGAGATTGTTTTGCCTCGTACCCCATTCTCATGAGGGGTCGATATATCAAGTGGGCGGAGCCAAAATATGGCGCATCGCCAGGACCGGATATCTATCCGGAACCCCTAAGAAGGCATCCGAAGACTGGCCTTCGGAATGGTTTTATATGGAAGATGCCCCGCTACCGGACCCAGTTCGGATCGGCCTCCCGGAGTTCAGCAACGCTCCTCTGAAGAAACGCCTAAGTTGGCGCCCGCGGAGCCCTCAACGGGAGAATGATAGGGACGTTCAATATCTGATGGGCCGAATAAGGTTATTGGCTCATTCCAGATTGACCATGATTGGAGTCATGGCCACGTGCATCATGCGAGGGGTGCAGCCGCTCCAATATAGGGGCCACCCCATGTGGGATTTCAACGGGGAGGATGACGCCACCCGTCATGGCCGCAAGGGGCCGGGATCGGTTGCCAATCTGGTGAAGATCCTGTCCGGCTTGTACAAGGGGGAGAAGGAGGACTTCCTCCGCGCGAGTCCATTGAATGGATTCTCCATGAATAACCCTCGGAGCTGGGTAAGCGGACGTCTATCTATCCGATCCATATTCCCAAAGTTAAGTGTCTCACTTTGCGGCTTCGACGCAGGAACTATGCCAGGACGTAGAGGGCATACACAGCCTGACTCCACAGCCCGAGGATTTGGAACGATCCCTTGATCCGGCCTCCGAAGAGGATCCGGACATAAAGGTGGAGCTGATCGATGGGGTGTTCCACCAACTTAGCATGGATAATGCTTTGGTCGCCATTACGGCCGACTACCCTGGTTTATCTCCGGCTTCCCAGGTAACTGTTTCCGGAGTCCTGATACCACGATTCACCCATGCTTAATTCTGACCACCGTATACTAATGGTACTCCGCAGGAGGTGCCTTTGAGGCGGGAAGCTGAACCTGCGGTGGCTGACCAACAAGGGTCAGCTCGGCCCAGTAGAGGAGTGCGGCGCGAGTCGAAACGTCGCCGCAACGGTTTGACGCACCACCGTGTTTAAAGGAAAGATTCCTGGGAGGTATATTAACGCTCATGATTTTTCCAGGAGAAAGAGCGCTTGCCGGACTGTGTCAGAGAGGTTGCCAATCGAGCCTCCGCCAGCCAGGCTCCAACGCCTGGTCCGGAGGGGGAGGCGAACACAAGGCGTGCGCCGGATACTCCTCCAACGGAGGATGCCGACAGGCTGTCCGCCACCAGGTCTGAGGTGGAGAGCGCCATGAATCATAGGCGCCGCCGGACAGTTCTTCGTGACGCGTGTTTCTCCCCGGAGGCATTAAATGTCTTTAATGCGGGAGACGCGCACCTCCGTGCCGCTCGAGATGGTCTAACCAGAGCCACGGAGCAGTATGTGAAAGACATACGGGTGAGTGGGTGTTGATCACTTATATATATTAGTAGCCCCCGAGACTTAAAGTAGTTAGAATAACTATTTTAAGGATCATTTGTGTTGCAGGATCTTTCAGAAAAGAATACCCATCTGTCCCAGGAGCTTCAAGAGTGCAAGGCCCAACTTGAGGCCGCACTAGCCGCCCCAGGGGGAGCCACAGAGACCCCCTCTGGTAATACATACTTCAAAAGATAAGTAGTTTATGAAGTGCGGCGTGTGTATAAGTCTGATAATGATATTGTAGATGGCGCCGGACTAGATCCGGACAAGCAACAGCTACTACGCCAGCTGAAGGCCGGCGAGAAGGTGCTTATGAGGGTGCAGCAAGAGAGGAACAAACTCCAAGATGCCAACACCCAGCTGGGCGAGGAACTGAAAGATGTTCGGGCCCAGCTGTCTGACTCCGTGAAGGAGAATCGGCGGCTTCGTCGCGGCATTTATAGTAAGTGCTTGAGCAAACTTTTTTGAAAAGAAGAGTTCGGCGTGGAAGTCGATTGACAGAAATGTGTCTGTAGGCGTGCTCACAGGTCGTCCTGCGGAGGAAATGCCCGGTTCAATGGGTGACCTACTTCCCGAGCTGCTGCAACTGCACGAACGTGTTCGGCAGGTGATGAGCGGAGTCGCCCAGGCCTTATGGCCTTCCGTGTTGCGGAGAAGCTTCAGGGAGAACGGCGGCGCTTCCGGTTATGGAAGATATCGGCCTGCCGTCAAGGCGCCAGGGAGGCTTGGGCCATGGTGAAGACACGGTATGCGAAGGCTGACCCCAACCACATGGCCGAGGTCGGACCTGTGGGGCCCGATGGGAAGGAGATTCCTGTGAGCTTAGTGTACGACCAAATAGAGTTGGCCGTTAAGTATTCACAGCGGGATTGTAAACTAGATAGTTTATTAGATGGTATCGAAGAGGAATACCATCAGTCAGCTTGACTATGTAATTTGAAATGACATGAAAAATGCCTTCTAGCCGGATTCTAGATCGTTTGCCATTGCGGACCTTTTCGCTTCAACCTCAGGACCCGACAGTCCGGAGTGTATTCAAATACCCTCTCGGTTATATAAGAACCAGGGCATGCATGGAAACCAGGCATAGGGGTCATTAGTGCTTTATCAGACAAGTGCCCAACTAGTTATGTTATATTACATGGTTAGTAAGAAACATCTTCCAGGGAGAATAGTTCCATTAGGGGTTCCTTTCCCTGGGAGGCATGCCCTAAAGTGCATGACCGGACTGCGAAAAAAGCAAGAAAGCATCTGGGGGCAGATAAATAAATAGGTAAGAAATCATCTTTCAATTCACCGACCGAATATTCCCTTAAGAACGCTAGCTTTCGGCTTCACCCAGTCTGAGGTACACATCCGGCTGACCCGGCAGTAACAATCGCAGAGGTGCTCCCTTTACCTCCTAGCCGAACAATCGAGAACGTAGGGGTAAGCATAGGAGCCAGGCAACCCAGCTTGGCCAAAACTTAAGTCATATCGATGCATATAATGGTGAATAGAAGGTACATGTCGAAGTGTCACACATGTGTTGGGTATGAGACCCTAATAAATAAGCTTCTGTTAAAGAAGCCCCCAGGTATAATGAGTGCGGATAGCACGTCAAGTCTGTGCCAACAAAGCGCAGACGAGCCACCGAAGGCCCGTGAAAGAAGAAAAGAAAAAAAGGAGAGAGAACAGAGGGGCAAATAAAAGACAGTTAAAGTATAAAATATAGACGGGGGAGGGAGACGAACTCAGAGTCCGGCGCTAGGCGTAGAATCTTCGGAGATGGGCTGTGTTCCATGGATTTGGCTCAAGTCGGTTATCCGATGCATTTCGCAGACGGTATGCTCCGCCGGTCAGGACCTGGTCGATGATGAAGGGACCTTCCCATTTGGGCTTGAGCTTGTCCTTTTTCTTGTCCGGCACGCGTAGAACTAGTTCGCCAACATTTTAAGTTTTGGCCCGTACTTCTCTGCTTTGATATCTTCGAGCCTGCTGTTGGTAAAATGCGGAACAAGCTTTTGCCACATCATGCTCCTCTTCTAAGACGTCCAAACTGTCCTGCCGATCCAGCTCGGCTTCTCTTTCTTCGTACATGCGCACGCGAGGTGAGTCATGAATGATGTCACAGGGCAAAACTGCCTCTGCGCCGTATACCATAAAAAGTGGTGTGAATCCGCTAGTGCGGTTTGGCGTGGTCCGCAGTCCCCAGAGTACGGAGTCGAGCTCCTCTACCCAGTGCGTGTTAGATTCCATAAGGGACCGCACTAATCTGGGTTTGATGCTGCTCATGATTAGACCATTTGCAAGTTCGACTTGACCGTTAGCTTGAGGGTGATAGACTGAAGCGTAGCGAGCTTGATGCCCATGTTTTTGCACCAGAGTTTAACCTCGTCGGCCATGAAGTTCGTGCCATTATCAGTGATGATGCTATGGGGGATGCCAATAACGGTGTACTACCCAAGATATGAAGTCTATCATAGGTCCGGATTCGGCCATTTTAACTGGCTTGGCCTCTATCCATTTGGTGAATTCGTCCACCATGACCAATAGGTATTTTTGCTTGTGGGTTCCCCCTTTAAGGGGTCCAACCATGTCAAGCCCCCAGACCGCGAATGGCCAGGTGATGGGTATAGTTTTGAGGGCGGTGGGTGGCATGTGGCTTTGATTAGCAAAGAGCTGGCAACTGACGCATCGTTGGACTAAGTCCTGAGCGTCTGCCCGGGCCGTCGGCCAATAAAATCCTGTACGGAAGGCCTTGCCTACAAGGGCCCGGGCTGCGACGTGGTGCCCGCCTAGTCCGGCGTGAATTTCAGCCAGAAGATTTCACCCTTCCTCTTCGGAGATGCACCTTTGAAGGACTCCAGTTGTGCTTTTCTTATAAAGCTCTCCCTCATGGACCTTGTAGGCCTTAGATCGCCGTACTATGCAGCGGGCCTCGTTTTGGTCTTCGGGAAGTTCCTGCCTGATTAAGTAGGCTAGGAATGGTTTCGTCCACGAGGCAATTACTGCCATTATTTCGTGGGCTGAAGGTGTTATTTCATTTGCTGAGCCGCCGATTGTGTCAGAGTGTTCGGTGTTGGGCGGTGCGGTTGGTTCTGGGTTGTTGTTTCCGGGCTCCCCTTCCCATAATACGGATGGCTTGAAAAGCCGCTCCAGGAAGATGTTGGGAGGGATGGCGTCGCGCTTTGCACCGATGCGTGCCAACACGTCGGCCGCCTGGTTATTATCCCGGGCTACATGGTGGAATTCGAGTCCTTCGAACCGAGCTGACATTTTTAAGATGGCGTTACGGTAGGCTACCATTTTCGAATCCTTGGCGTCAAAGTCTCCATTTATTTGGGATATTGCGAGGTTTGAATCCACGCGGACCTCTAGGCGTTGAATGCCCATGGAGATTGCCATCCGGAGACCATGTAGAAGGGCTACGTATTCGGCTGCATTGTTGGAGTCCATGTACATTATCTGGAGTACGTATTGGACTGTGTCTCCGGTTGGGGACGTCAGGACGGCGCCAGCCCCCAGGCCGGCCAACATTTTGGAGCCGTCAAAGTGCATGATCCAATTGGAGTATGCGCCGTACTCTTTAGGGAGTTCGGCTTCGGTCCATTCGGCGATGAAGTCGGCCAAAACTTGCGACTTTATAGCTCGCCGTGGTTTGTAGGTTATGTCGAATGGTAGGAGCTCAATGGCCCATTTTGCAATCCTGCCCGTCGCGTCACGGTTGTTTATAATGTCGTTAAGAGGTACTTCGGAGGCTACTGTTATCGAACACTCTTGAAAGTAGTGTCGCAGCTTCCGGGATGCCATGAACACTGCGTACGCTATCTTTTGATAATGTGGATACCGGGACTTGCATGGAATTAGGACAGTGGATACGTAGTACACTGGTTTTTGAAGAGGGAATTTGTGTCCTTCCGTTTCTCATTCGACGACGAGCACCGCGCTTACAACTTGATGTGTTGCCGCGATATATAATAACATTGGTTCGCCCAAGTTGGGCGCAGCCAGGACCGGACTTGTTGCCAATATGGCCTTTATTTCTTCGAGTCCGGCCGTGGCGGCATCCATCTATTTGAAGTGTTCGGTGCGCCGGAGGAGGCAATAAAGGGGTAATGCCTTTTCTCCCAAGCGGGAGATGAAGCGGCTTAGAGCCGCCACGCATCCAGTCAATTTTTGTATTTGCTTGAGGTCTTTTGGGATATCCAATTGTGACAAAGCTCGGATCTTGGCTGGGTTTGCTTAAATTCCTCTACAGGATACAACGAAGCCCAAGAGCTTTCCGGCTGGTACGCCGAAAACGCATTTTTTTGGGTTGAGCTTAATGTCATATGCTTGAAGGTTGTCAAATGTGAGCCTCAAATCGTCTACTAGAGTTTCGACGTGTTTGGACTTGACGACCACATCGTCTACGTATGCCTCCACTGTTTTGCCGATCTGGGTTGCCAGACATGTCTGAATCATGCGTTGATATGTTGCGCCGGCGTTTTTGAGCCCGAAGGGCATTATGTTGAAGCAGAATGGTCCGTATGGAGTAATGAATGCCGTTGTGGCTTGGTTTGTCTCCGCCATCTTGATTTGATGGTACCCAGAGTATGCGTCGAGGAAGCACAATGAATCGTGCCCTATGGTAGCATTGATAATTTGATCGATGCGGGGAAGGGGGAAAGGATCCTTTGGACAAGCCTTGTTAAGGTCCTTGAAATCGACACACGGGCGCCAGGATTTGTCCTTCTTTGGTACCATTACCAGGTTTGCTAGCCAGTCCAGATGTTTTATGTCTCTGATGAATCCGGCTTCTAATAGTTTGGCTAGCTCCTCTCCCATTGCCTTTCTTTTGGGTTCGGAAAATCGCCGAACAGCCTGTTTGACTGGCTTGAATCCTTTTAGGATATTTAGGCTGTGCTCTGCCAACCTGCGTGGGATTCCTGGCATGTCTGAAGGGTGCCAGGCAAAGATGTCCCAATTTTCCCAAAGGAATTCTTGTAGTGCGGCGTCTACATCAGGGTTTAATTGTGCCCCAATGGAGGCCGTCTTTGTGGGGTCCGTTGGATGGACTTGGAATTTGACTATTTCGTCCGCTGGCTTAAAAGAGGTGGACTTGAATCTCTTATCGAGTATCACGTCATCCCTATTCACCGTGGAGCGCAGCGCAGTGAGTTCCTCGGCCACTAGGGCTTCGGATAGTGCCTCTAGGGCTAGTGCGGCTGTCTTATTTTCGGCGCGGAGTGCTATGTCCGGATCACTGACAAGAGTGATGATTCCATTAGGCCCGGGCATTTTGAGCTTCATGTACCCGTAATGGGGTATAGCTTGAAAAATTGTGAATGCCTCTCTCCCTAATAAAGCATGATATCTGCTACTGAACGGGGCCACTTGGAACGTGACCTCCTCGGACCTGTAATTGTCCGGCGAGCCGAACACCACATCCAGTGTAATTTTTCCTGTGCAGCGTACTTCCCGACTAGGGATTATTCCTCTAAAGGTTGTGCTGCTTCGCTCAATGCGGCTCCATTCTATTTCCATTTTTTGAAGGGTTTCCTCGTAGATGAGGTTTAATCTGCTGCCGCCATCCATGAGTACCTTAGTAAGGCGAAAGCAGTCCACTATTGGACTGAGGACCAATGCGGCTGGTGCTCGGGCTGTTCGGAATTTAGGTTCGTCACTGGCGTTGAAGGTAATAGCCATGTCGCTCCATGGATTTATTGTTGCTACTTGGTAGACTTCGGTGAGGCTGCGGAGTGTCCGTTTCCGCATATTATTTGATGCAAAAGTCTCGACGACTGTTAATACCGTACTGGTACTGCTGGGCTGGTTCTCTGGGGCTAGAAGCTCTTCGCCACTTTTGGCCACCTGCCGTAGTATCCAACATGCTGAAGGCTATGTGTTGGAGTGGCGCCCTCTGTACTATGGATTTTACAGGGTCCGCTGAGCCATCCCTCCAGTACGGTTCCGTGCCCTTTAGGGTTTTTTTTGCTTTTTGGTTTTTAACCCAGGCGCCTGAGTGTGATGCACCTTTTTATTTTGGACTAGGGTTATGTTCGGAGCCGAATTGTCCCAAAATTTGGTTTCGGTTTTCCAGGCACTCTCCATCGCACAGTACTTTCGTACTATGGACGCCAAGTCGGCGAAGCGTGTAATTTCACGACGACTTATGGCGTTCATGATTCCCTTGTCCGTGCAATTGTTGCAGAAAATTGAGATTGCACTTTCCTCACGGCAGTCCTTTATCCTGTCGATAACCAGGAGGAATCTGGCCAGTAATGATGTACTGTTTCGGCGGGCTCTTGCCGGATTCGAGATAGATTGCTTGTGTTTGGGTGGGCGGGTGGAATTAAATTCGGAACCCCATCCAATCTAAGGCTCAAGGGCCGAAAAGTTTCCGAACTTGGAAGCTTGGATTGCTGGATGTTGTCCAACGAATCTGGCCCGCTGCCTGACTTTAGGTTCAGAGCTTGGTTGACGTCCGTCCCTCCGCGGGAATCCGGCATGGAGGGATCAGGAATCCGGACATAACTGGTCCTTAATATAGAAGAAGAGTCGCCGCATTGTTCCTCTACCACAGCAACATGGTGGGTAGCCTGGGGAGAGTTGATCTCTCTCAGATCGGTTTTAAGCCCAATCTGATCGTAGTCTGTAGCGACTCCCAGGGCGGCGATGCGATCCAAGAGCTCATTTATGGAAGAGAGCTCCATCGGATCTAGCTTCTCGGCGAGTTCTGAGTTGACGTGAAGATCGCTTTTGATGACCCGAGAGGTCATCGTCGGTGCGGCGGCCGAACAGGCAGTCATAAGAAAACCACCTAGCTGGATAGTTTGGCCGGTGGCCAAAGCTCCTTTGGCGATGGTGCCGTCTTTGAAGATGGGACGAGGCATCCTTCCTGATTGCGAAGGCACAGAGGAACTCTTAATGAAAGCACCAATGTCGGTGTCAAAACCGGCGGATCTCGGGTAGGGGGTCCCGAACTGTGCGTCTAGGCGGATGGTAACAGGAGACAAGGGACACGATGTTTTTACCCAGGTTCGGGGCCTCCCGATGGAGGTAAAACCCTACTCCTGCTTGATTGATATTGATGATATGGGTAGTACAAGAGTAGATCTACCACGAGATCAAGGAGGCTAAACCCTAGAAGCTAGCCTATGGTATGATTGTTGTTCGTCCTATGGACTAAAAACCCTCCAGTTTATATAGACACCGGAGAGGGCTAGGGTTACACAGAGTCGGTTACAATGGTAGGAGATCTACATATCCGTATCGCCAAGCTTGCCTTCCACGCCAAGGAAAGTCCCATCCGGACACGGGACGAAGTCTTCAATCTTGTATCTTCATAGTCTTGGATTCCGGCCAATGATGACAGTTCGGCTATCCGGACACCCCCTAGTCCAGGATTTTCTGCATGCACCAGATAGTTGTCAAGTTGGGAAGCTGCCGAGGGAGTGTGGGGAAGTGAAGATGCCCACATCCCATCAAGCGGGTCGACCCAGTCCGCAGGCGATTGGGGCCTGCGGTGCTTCGCACTTGCCCTTCGGCTTCGCCTTAAAGCCAAGTCTGGGCGCGCCTTGGGCCCGGGGGATGTTGTCGGTGTTCTGGGAACCAGGGTACCCAGACTTGCCTGCCTGCGGCCCATGGCCTGGCTCCATCAACGGCCTGATACATCCCAACTACAGCACCAACAAGACAAGACCCTTGTGAGGGGCCAAGCCTCGCGACACGGGCGACATCAAGACCTCCAGAGGGAGTGGCCTCCCCAGGCTGCCTCCTGAGGGGCGGAGATTTCTATGTAGGTGCTTAACCTCATGAGGTTGCGCTGACGCAAGCCATGACAATCAAGGCTAGGCGGGCGCTAGCGGGCGCAGAGCAGCGGGTTTCCTCTTTGATGCTAAGGAGGCAAGAACAGGCGCGGGGTCCAGAGGAATCGCTCAAAGGTTTCCATTCCGGTGCAACATGACCAAGACCTCCAGGACAGCAGGATGGATGTCATCGCCGAGCCCACAACAGCGTCTCGACCAGGAGCTTTGCAGAAGAATACCACCTTTTGTCAGGATAAAATGTACTAGTTGTCCCCGTTCAAATTGGCGATTGTGGGATCCCTTCCCGCCTACATTTTGGGGGAAGAGGACCAAGACCACTATAAATATAGGCTAGCCACCACCATAGCAAAGGGAGAACGGAGGCCGAACCCCCTCAGCTCACATCCACACTAGAACAGACCTCGCGAGGTTGTTCTTCCCTTGTACTAGTTCATCCTCAGCCCCTTGTGAGGCTAATCCACCCCAAAGCAGGAGTAGGGTCTTACACCGCAAGGTGGCCCAAACCTGGGTAAACTGTCATGTCCATCTTCTTGTTTGTCCGTCGAGCTAGACCGTGGGGGCGACGAGCTGGTTGGCTAAAGGAGTTGAGGTCTTCGCACACACCCCAGAGTTCAAACCTTTTCTTGGGTCTGCAGAGCCCGGAATCCGACAGCACCGTCCTAAAGTGGCGATGGTGTGCCTGCAAACGGCGCACTGCGTTGTGCACCTGCACCCATGCACTCTTCCCAGACCGCCACGAGTGTCGCGCTAGCCGAGTGGGGTGTGGTGGCCAGGTAAAGCACCAGGGGCTCATGAGGGCGAGGTGCCACTGAGGGAGTCCTGGACTAGGGGGTGTCCGGACAGCCGGACTATGAAGATACAAGATTGAAGACTTTGTCCCGTGTCCGGATGGGACTTTCCTTGGCGTGGAAGGCAAGCTTGGCGATATGGATATGTAGATCTCCTACCATTGTAACCGACTCTGTGTAACCCTAGCCCTCTCCGGTGTCTATATAAACCGGAGGGTTTAAGTCCGTAGGACACAACAATCATACCATAGGCTAGCTTCTAGGGCTTAGCCTCCTTGATCTCGTGGTAGATCCACTCCTATACTACCCATATCATCAATATCAATCAAGCAGGAGTAGGGTTTTACCTCCATCGAGAGGGCCCGAACCTGGGTAAAAACATCGTGTCCCTTGTCTCCTGTTACCATCCGCCTAGACGCACAGTTCGAGACCCCCTACCCGAGATACGCCGGTTTTGACACCGACATTGGTGCTTTCATTGAGAGTTCCTCTGTGTCGTCACCGATAGGCTTGATGGCTTCTTCAATCAGCAACAACGTCGTCCAGGGTGAGACTTTTCTCCCCGGACAGATCTTCGTATTCGGCGGCTTCGCACTGCGGGCCAATTCACTTGGCCATCTGGAGCAGATCGAAAGCTACGCCCTGGCCGTCAGGTCAGATTTGGAAGCCTAAACTTCACGGCGGATATCCGCGGAGACTTGATCTTCGATGGATCTGAGCCACAGCCGTGCGTGCCGCACTGTCACGATGGGCATGATCTAACTCTACCGCCGGACAGCGCCTTGGAGGCTGCACACGAATCTGCTCCGATCCATAGTCCGGAGCCGATCGCGCAGATCGAGGACGGGTGGCTAGAAACCTCCTCGGGAGCTGCGACTTCCACAGTGATGGAGCCGAACACTGGCCTTGTCCCTTATAAAGCTCGTGACTCCGAGGTGCCAGACTCCCTGCTGGACTCCGAACCTCCTGCGCCCCTGCCAATCGAATCCGATTGGGCGCCGATCATGGAGTTCACCGCCGCGGACATCTTTCAGCACTCACCCTTTGGCGACATCCTAAATTCGCTAAAGCATCTCTCGCTATCCGGAGAGCCCTGGCCGGATTATGGCCAGGATGGTTGGGATGCGGACGACGAAGAAATTCAAAGCCCACCCACCACCCACTTTGTAGCCACTGTCGACGATCTAACCGACATGCTAGACTACGACTCCGAAGACATTGACGGTATGGACGACGATGCCGGAGACGATCAAGAACCAGCGCTCACAGAGCACTGGAAGGCCACCCCAACCCATGATGTATATATGGTGGATACCCCAAAAGGAAGCGATAACGAGGACCAACGGGGCGCGGCAAAGGATAATCCCGCCGATAAACAACCAAAACGGCAACGCAGACGCCGCCCTGAGTCCCGCCTCGACAACAATAGCGCTCCTAATGACCCAGCAATAGAGCAGGGCAAACCAGTGGACGACGAACATGCAGCCAAGCAATCGTCCGAACAGGACGAATCGGATAATCAATCCATGCCCGGCGAAACCAACAGTCCAGACGACCTCACGCCGGACACACCACCGGAGAATAAGAGCCTTCGCAAAAGACTCGTCGTCACTGCAAGAAGTCTGAAGAAGGAAAAACGGAAGCTCAAAACAGCGGAAGACATACTCAGAATGAGGTGGAGCAAAGTGCTCAAAACCGCAGACAAATACGGCAATGGCCATCAATCAAAGAGCTACCCGAAGCGCAAGCTGCTGCCAGAATTTGACGAGGAAGCCATAGAGCCCCCACAGTCAAAAAACAAAGAGGCCGCCTGGCCGGATAGATGACCAGATGATAGGCCAAAAATTACAAGCGGCGCCGCACACAAGCCGACTCATGATCCTGGGAAAACAGATGGCCCATCCAGGTCCATTTACGGGCCAAAAAAGAGGGGCCCAGGAAGCAACACAACACGCCAAGTGTTCGAAGACAGTGGTACACCCAAATACAGGGGCGCCGCACACCCACTATGTTTCACCAATGAGGTGCTGGATCATGAATTCCCAGCAGGGTTTAAACCCATAAACATAGAGGCTTACGACGGAACAACAGACCCTGGAGTATGGATAGAGGATTATATACTACACATACACATGGCTAGAGGAGATGACCTCCACGCCATAAAATATCTACCCCTCAAGCTCAAAGGGCCAGCTCGGCATTGGCTCAAAAGCCTCCCAGAAAACACTGTTGGAAGTTGGGAAGAGCTTGAGGACGCATTTAGAGCAAATTTTCAAGGGACTTATGTCCGCCCTCCGGATGCAGACGATCTAAGTCATATAACTCAACAGCCCGGAGAGTCAGCGTGCAAATTCTGGAACAGGTTCCTTACTAAAAAGAACCAAATAGTCGATTGTCCGGACGCTGAAGCCTTAGCAGCTTTTAAACACAACGTCCAAGACGAATGGCTCGCCAGACACCTCGGCCAAGAGAAGCCGAGGACAATGTCTGCGCTAACAAGCCTCATGACCCGCTTTTGCGCGGGGGAAGACAGCTGGCTAGCAAGATGCAGCACCAGCGACCCAAGTACATTCGAGATCAGAGATGGAAACGGAAAATCACGGCGCAGAAAAGATCAGCGCCGGAATAAAGAGAAAAGCCCAAAGAACAGGGTGGTCAACGCCGGATTTAAAAGCTCGCGGCCAAACAACAAAACACTGCCTCTTAAGGACAACAGTGACGAGCTATCCAACTTAAACAAAATTTTGGATCGGATATGTCAAATCCACAGTACCTCCGGAAGACCTGCAAACCACACCCACCGAGATTGTTGGGTTTTCAAACAGTCCGGCCGACTCAACGCCGAACACAAGGGGCTTGACGCACCAAGCGAGGACGACGACGAACCCCACCAGCAGGGCACCGGAAAACAAAAGACTTTCCCACAAGAAGTCAAAGCAGTAAACTCACTTCATGTGATAATACGGAAAAACAATGTGGCACCCGCTAAGATGGGTCTCGCACGGTCCACCCCAGCGGAACCCCGAGATTGGATGTCAAAACCAATCACTTTTGACCACCTGGATTATTCCAGAAGTGTTCGAAATGCAGGATGGACTGCTCTGATATTGGATCCTATAATCGACGGACTACAATTTACACAAGTCCTGATGGACGGCGGCAGCGATTTAAACCTGCTATATCCGAACACAATCCGCAAGTTGGGGATAGACCTTACTAAAATTCGACATAGCCGCACTTCCTTTAAAGGAGTGACGCCAGGCCCTTACGCCAAGTGCACAGGCTCCTTATTACTAGAAGTTGTGTTCGGGTCACCGAACAACTTCCGACGCGAAAAACTAATCTTTCATGTCGCCCCATTCAAAAGTAGCTATCAAGCACTATTGGGACATGAAGCTTTTGTCCGCTTTAACACCATACCACATTACGTGTCTCTTACACTTAAAATGCCCGGTCCACGCGGCATCATTTCATTAAGAGGGTCATTCAGAGACCCCGAACACAGCTAGACGAGTCCGGCATAAATAAGCTAGGGGCTCCCTAGCCGCACACCCCTTCACAAGGGGCTGTGCGTATAAGCAATAATGAGCTAATATAGACTCCGCTTTATTCATTTATTAATATTTTTCATGCACTTTTTCGCACGATTTCCTTTCAAACTAAGTTCCTCTCTTTTGCAGATAAACAACGTGCATACCCGTCCAGGATAACGGCACAACGGAGACACAGGCGCAGACGTGCAGTAGGGACCCGTCGCAAGGATTCTTTTCAAATTAAGACCCTGCGTAAACCTTTTTTACTGTCTCCTGTTGCTATAATCCCCTGGTTTCTCATTATAACCAGAGTGGAGACTGACATTTTGGCATCGGCCGCGTCAGAGGACCTCACCCGTACCTGGACACTAGGGGCTTAGGGCATTGTTCTGCCCATTATTATAAAAGACCGAACACCTTAGGGAGTGTTCGGCGTCTCGAGTTAGGCCTTATATGCATCAGCTCCGAATCATGTCCTTGGTCAAATGTTGGGTTTGCCCGGCTCCTGTGTTTTGCTGCCTTACGTTCTGTATCATCGGCTAACGCGGCACCAGGAGAACTACTGCGATTGTGCCCCAGTTCGGCTGGGCGAGCACCCCAGTAGAGAAAGCCGAAAACTGACTGTCATGATACAGCGAGGGACTGGTCAACCACTCGATCGACCACCGGAATGTTTAGAATTCCTCCGCTTTGACGAAGGACAGTTTCCCGGTCAGGAACACACGCGCCCCGAATTCGGAGAGCGCGGTGCCCCCAGGGGCTATATCATAGTCCCACCCTCGAACTCCAATGGCTAAGTGAAAGTGATAAAGCATCATAGTCCGGTTGCCTCGTTTGCTACGCTACCACCTCCTCAACAGGACCGAGACGTCGGATTAAGTGTGAAAATGCGCTATTTTTGCGAACACCCCCGCACCTTGTGCGTGGGGGCTGAAGCCGAAGACTGCCATCTTTCAGGTTATACACACGTATAAATAAATGGCCGCATAGGAGATATTTCAATACTTGAACGCACAAGTATAAAAAGCAATTACATCATAACCATTGTTTTACAAAATAAAACGTTCATTTGAACGTGACATTTTTCGAGCTCTGCGACTCTATTACACGAGCACCACGCATAACTTCCCCAAAATAGTGCTCGGCGGGTAACCGGCTTTCGTCCGAACCCTGGGTTGCAACAGCGGTGGCATCCATCTCTGTCCAATGTGTCTTCACACGGGCAAGGGCCATCCGCGCACCCTCTATGCAGGCCGACAGCTTCATCGCCTTGATATGCGGCACCGCCCCAAGAAACTGCTGCAATAAGCCAAAATAGCTCTTCGGCTTGGGCCTCTTCGGCCAGACATGAGTCACGATATCCGTCATGGCAAGTCCGGACAACCTATTCAGCTCAGCCCATTCGGCCAACCGATCGGTCAGCGGAAGTGAACGATCCGGACTATGGAATTGAGACCAAAATAGCTCTTCCGTCTTGTGATCCTTCTGACTTCGGAAGTGCACAACGGCATCCGCCGCACTCGCCGCTAAGTCCATATATGGATCCTCCGGACCCCATAGCTGGCCAAGCTGGGCATACTTTGGATCCGTAAACCTGCGGCGCAGCAGAAAAGGCTTGCCAGCCACAATATCTCCGGCCTGACGTAGCTCCTCCTTTATAGCCCGCATTGCAGAACGGGCATCCTTGGCTTCAGCGGTGGCCTTCCCCAGGTCTTCTCGCTCCGATAGGTGCTCCTTTTCAAGAGCCTCATTGCGGTCGGTAGCATCCTTCAATTTAACGGCCAGTTCGGCCATCTCTTCCCTGCTTCGGCAGTGTGCAGCCCTTTCGGCTTCTAACTCTTCGACCGCCCTCGAGGCAGCCGCATCATTCCTTCTGGCTTGCTCCTTGGCTTGAGCAAGTTCTGCCCGAAGGCTCTCCACAGCAGCAGCACCATCTGCGTCAAGCATAAATATTGTAAGAGGTGGGCTTTGGCTCCCTTAAAAGGTGACTGTGGAGAAACAACTTACTTTGTGACTCGTCAAGTCGCTTGTTGACTAGCGTGATGTCCGCATCTGCAACATCGAGTTGCCGCATTAATTCAGCAACTCCATCAGTCCGGCTAGCCCCCGGACTATCCGCCACCTACATAGGAAAGGCGACACTCAATACCTGCGATTTTGATCCTTGGCACGCTGTCGCTTTCGACAACCTACCGAGTGTCAGGGGCTACTATCTATACAGGGCGCACTTTATGTGCAAAACTGTCAAAAAGGGGTGTCATTTTTACATACCTCAAAACCCGCCAGCAAACTCCTGATGGCATTATGCAATCCGCTTTCGGCGGACGAAATCCTTCTAATCACCATACTCATCAATGCACGGTGATCTTCTGAGATGGACGCCCTCTCAAGCAGATCCTTCAGCTCCCCCGGCCGAACACTAGTCGGCGCCGAACTCTTCGGCTCCGCCGGGTTCGGGGATACCCTCCGTGACGACACTTCAGGCTCGTCCGCCCTCTCCGACGGCGCAGCAGACGGAGGCATTTCGCTCTCCATCATCTTCGGACGAAGATCCCCCGAAGACGAGCTCATCTGAGAAGGTCGGAGATCCGAACTACAAGGTAAAAAACTCAGTTATCCTCAGAAGCACAAATAGGGATGTCTCTCGTTACCGAACTCCCTTTTCTCTACTCACGGCTCGCTGGAGGGCTGATGCTTTAGGGGAGATTGTGTGGTCGGGGCCTCCCCGGACGCAGGACCCTCTGGTGAAGACTTCTTCCCCCGCTTAGGGGCTTTGGCCTCCGGGTCTCTAGATGCGGTCCTCTTCTCCCCTTGGAGGGAGGATTCTCGATCCCCCCTTTTTCAAGAGCTTCCTTGGGCGAGGAGGTAGCTCCCTTATTTTCCACTCCGCCTTCTTCTGAAGGCGCAACCTCCAGCATCTGGACCAGCAAGGGATCCGGCGCGGTCTATGGGAGGGGGGCCGGACACCGTATCAGCTTTGCTTGCACTATCCACTCCTGTTGAAGGATAACGGGTTAAAAGGCGAATTGTAGAAAGGCAAACAAACGGTACGTCTGAACACTGAGCTACTTACTTGAGTATCCGGGCGATTGCAGCTTAGGCCGGCATCCTCGGTCAATTCCGGACACGCCGCCTGTGATCCAAAGAACAACTTGTGCATCTCCACGGGTGTCGTACCCATAAAGTGTTGGAGAATCCGTGGTCCCTCCGGATTGAACTCCCATAGCCGGAGAGGACGGCGTTTGCAGGGCAGGAGACGCCTAATTAGCATAACCTGCGTCACCACGACCAGATCGATCTCCCTCGCCTGGAGGTCTCGAATCCGGCCCTGCAATAGGGGCACGTCTTTTGACGGCCCCCCAGTTGAGCCCTTGGTTGACCCATGACATCAACCGTCGAGGAGGTCCCAAGCGGAATATGGGCGGCGGCTTCTACCTGCTGCCCTTCGGAGCGGTGATATATAACCACTCCTACTGCCACAAGCCGAGCTCCTCTTGGAAGGAGCCCTCGGGCCACGGGGCATCGGCCCTCCTGCTTATGGCCGCCCCACCGCACTCTGCTTGACGCCCCCCAATCATCTTCGGCTCCACATTGAAGGTCTTCAGCCACAGGCCGAAGTGGGGGGTGACGCGGAGGAAGGCTTCGCAGACGATAATAAATGCGGAAATATGGAGGATGGACTCCGGAGCCAAGTCATGGAAATCCAGCCCGTAGTAGAACATGAGCCCTCTCACGAAAGGATCCGTCGGGAAGCCTAAACCCCGACGGAGGTGGGATACAAAGACGACGTACTCGTCGGGCTCGGGGGTGGGTATGGCCTGCCCTTCGGCGGGCAACCTATGCGAAATCTTGTAAGACAGGTACTTGGCCTCTCGCAGCTTTAGCACGTCCTCCTCTGTGATGGAGGAGGGCATCCACCGGCCCTGAAGGTCGGAGCCAGACATTGTTGAAGGTCCGAAGCACACGAATCTGGGGCTCTGGGTGTTGGAACTTGGAGCGAGGAGAAGATTCGATGGAGGATGGAAGAAAAGAAACGAGCCTTGGTCCTATTATAAAGAGGGAGAATACCAAGAGCCGTCTCCGTGACCGTTCGGGACTCACCTTCGATAGAGGGGTTGTGGCAACGGGCGCGGTTGGGTTACCCACGTCCGTATTGATGAGGATCCCGGAATAAGGGGAACACGATCTCTGCTTCGACAAGACGTGCCAAGGAAACCGCTTTGCTAAACGCGCTGAGGTGGTATAATAAAAAACGATTCAAGTAAAGGCTTGGTAGTGGCGTGACGTCACGCTACAAGATACGTCAGCAGATCGAACCTATGTACATGATATTCTTCCTATGGTGGAATGTGGAAATTATTTTGCAGAGCCGGACACTATCCTGGTGTTCACAATCTTCTATGGATTATTTGGAGGAGGAACCCGCCTTGCAATGCCGAACATTATGCGCGCCGGACTCATCGTCATTGAAGCCAGGTTCAGGGGCTACTGAGGGAGTCCTGGACTAGGGGGTGTCCGGACAGCCGGACTATCATCGTCCGCCGGACTCCAAGACTATGAAGATACAAGATTGAAGACTTCGTCCCGTGTCCGGATGGGACTTTCCTTGGCGTGGAAGGCAAGCTTGGTGATACGGATATGTAGATCTCCTACACTTGTAACCGACTCTGTGTAACCCTAGCCCTCTTCGGTGTCTATATAAACCAGAGGGTTTAAGTCTGTAGGACACAACAACCATTACAACAATCATGCCATAGGCTAGCTTCTAGGGCTTAGCCTCCTTGATCTCGTGGTAGATCCACTCTTGTACTACCCATATCATCAATATCAATCAAGCAGGAGTAGGGTTTTACCTCCATCGAGAGGGCCCGAACCTGGGTAAAAACATCGTGTCCCTTGTCTCCTGTTACCATCCGCCTAGACACACAGTTCGGGACCCCCTACCCGAGATCCGCCGGTTTTGACACCGACAGCCACCATCACCGAAGGGCTGGTAAGGTACCTCTTTAGGTCTTGAAAGGCAGCCTCGGCCTCCGGAGTCCATTCGAACGGGCCCTTCTTTCATTAACTTGAAGAACAAAAGAGCACGCTTGAGGGAGTCCTGGATTAGGGGGTATCCGGACAGCCGGACTATATACTTCGTCCGGACTATTGGAGCGTGAAGATACAAGACTCAAGACTCCGTCCCGTGTCCGGATGGGACTCTCCTTTGCGTGGAAGACAAGCTTGGCGATCTGGATATTGTATTTCCTTCCTTGTAACCGACTCCGTGTACACCCTAGCCCTCTCCGGTGTCTATATAAACCGGAGAGGTTGGTCCTTAGAGGGACGATCACAATCATAATCATCATAGGCTAGCTTTTAGGGTTTAGCCTCTACGATCTCGTGGTAGATCAACTCTTGTACTACTCATATCATCAATATCAATCAAGCAGGAAGTAGCGTTTTACCTCCATCGAGAGGGCCCAAACCTGGGTAAACATTGTGTCCCTTGCCTCCTGTTACCATCAGCCTAAGACGCACGGATCGGGACCCCCTACCCGAGATCCGCCGGTTTTGACACCAACATTGGTGGTTTCACTGAGAGCTCCTCTGTGTCGTCACTTCAAGGCTTGATGGCTCGCCTCGTTGTCAAGGACAACATCACCTCTGGGGGAGCGCTGGCTGTAGGCCAGACTCTCCGACTAGGCGGCTTCATCATGGCTGCCCCATCAGCTGTCGCGCCGACGATGACCTCTTGGGTCATCACACATAGCCTCCACGTCAATTCAGAATTCGCCGAACAGATGGATTCGATGGAACTCTCCTCCCTTAATGAGCTCTTGGATCGCATCGCTGCTTTGGGAGTCGCCATAGACTATGACCGGATCGGGCTTAAACCCGACCAAAGGGACATTAAATCCCCGCCGGCCACCCACGAGATAGCGGTAGTGGAGGAGCCGCATACGGATTACCCCTCTATTTTAAGGACGAATTATGTCCGGATCACCGAGCTCTCTGAGCTGGATACCCGTTCAAGGGAAGACATGACCCAGACCCCGAACTTAGAATCGGGTATTGGGCCGAAAAAATTGGGCAGACCCCGGATCCCAAGCTATCAAGCTTGGAAGCTCCCCTGCCCCTGGGCGCTAGATCGGATCAGAATCCAGATTCAGCTATGCCCACCCACCAGGACTTAAACCATCTCTCCCATATCAGACAAGAGCCCCGAGAGACAGTACATCATTACTGGGCCAGATTCCTCCTTGTGCTAAATAAGGTCAAGGACTATCGTGAGGAGGACGTAGTCTCACTTTTTTGCCAAAACTGCATGAACAAAGGAATCCTTAATGCTATAAGTCGTCATGACATAGCACACTTTGCTGACTTGGAAACCATAGTACAAAAGTACGGTGCGATGGAAAGCGCCTGGAAAGCCCAAACATAATTTTGGGATAGTCCGGCTCTCACTAAAACCTTTGTCCGGGCTAAACAGGCGAACTCTCGAAAGTCGGCCGATCCAATCCCCAAGAAACCAAAGCCCACCCCAGGGCATGGAACCGTATTGGAAGAATGGCTCAACGGGCCATGTAAACTCCACAGCACGCCGGACACTACACGAACACATAGCCTTAGAGCATGTTGGATACTCCGGCAGGTAGCAAAAAGTGGCGAGGATCTTCTTGTAAGCCATAAAGCAGAACAACGTCCCGCCAAAGAAAACAATACGGTACTAACAGTCTTTGAGAGTTTCGCCTCAAACAATAGGCGCAAGCGAGCTCATCGAAGCTCCGCTGAAATCTGCCATGTGGCAAAAATAAATCCATGGAATGACACTGCTATAACTTTCAATGCCAGTGATGAACCTCAATTCCAGACCATCCGGGCACTAGCCGCTCTGGTCCTTAGCCCAATCATAGACGGTTGTCGGCTCACTAAAGTACTCATGGACGGCGGAAGCGGATTAAACTTGATCTATGAAGAAACACTCAGCAAGATGGGAATTGATAAAAGCCGCATTGAGCAAAGCGGCACAACCTTCAGGGGAATCATCCCCAGTCGGGAAGCACGGTGTGCGGGAAAAATCACACTCGACGTGGTATTCGGCAACCTAGAGAATTACATGTCCGAAGAAATCACATTCCAAGTGGCTCCTTTCAGCAGCGGATACCACGCCCTTCTAGGGCGGGACGCGTTTACAAGCTTTCAAGCTATACCCCATTACGGGTATATGAAGCTTAAAATGCCCGGACCCAATGGAATCATCACTCTAGCCAGTGATCCGGACGTCGCACTTCGCGCCGAAAACAAAACCGCAGCAGTAGCCCTGGAAGCATTATCCGAAGCCCTAGCAGCCAAAGAACTAACAATGCTGCATGCTACCGTGGACAGGGACGATGTGATACTTGACAAGCGACCCAAGTCCACCTCATTTAAACCCGCAGACGAGATAGTCAAATTCCAGGTCCATCCAATGGACCCCACGAAGAGAGCTTCCATCGGGACACAGTTGAGCCCCACAATGGATGCCGCGCTACGAGACTTCCTGCACGAGAATTGGGACATTTTTGCCTGGCACCCTTTGGATATGCCGGACATCCCACGCAGATTGGCCGAACACAGCCTCAATATACTAAAAGGATACAAGCCTGTCAAGCAGACTCTAAGGCGCTTTTCAGAGCCCAAACGGTAAGCCATGGGGGAAGAATTGGCCAAGCTACTCGAGGCCGGATTCATCAGAGATATCAAGCATCCGGACTGGCTGGCAAATCTGCTAATGGTACCAAAAAGGACAAATCCTGGCGCCTATGCGTCGACTTCAAAGACCTCAATAAGGCTTGCCCCAAAGATCCCTTCCCCCTCCCTCGCATTGATCAAATCATCGACGCCACCACAGGACATGACTCACTGTGTTTCCTTGACGCATACTCTAGATACCATCAAATAAAGATGGCAGAGTCCGACCAAGCTGCAACGGCTTTCATAATGCCATATGGTCCCTTCTGCTTCAACACTATGCCTTTCGGTCTTAAGAATGCCGGCGCAACCTATCACCACATGATTCAGACATGCCTGGAAAAGAAAATCGGCAAGACAGTGGAGGCATATGTGGATGACGTGGTCATAAAAACAAGACACGTCAAAACCCTAATAGACGACTTGAGGCTTACATTCGACAACCTCCGAACATACGACATTAAGCTAAACCCGGAAAAATGTGTTTTCGGCGTACCCTCTGGGAAGCTGCTCGGCTTCATTGTCTCCAATAGAGTAATTGAGGCGAATCCGGCAAAGCTCAGAGCTCTGTCGCAGTTGGCTATCCCAACAGACCTCAAGCATATCCAGAAACTACCTGGCTGCGTGGCTGCCTTAAGCCGCTTTATCTCCCAGTTAGGAGAAAAGGCATTACCTCTTTACCGCCTTCTTCGGTGCACCAAACACTTCGTATGGAAAGATGCAGCCGCGGCCGGACTAGACAAAATAAAGACCTTATTCGCCAGTAATCCAGTCCTAACATCGTCAAATATTGGCGAACCCATGCTACTATATATAGCCGCAACACATCAAGTTGTAAGCGCAGTGCTCATCGTCGAACGAGAGGCTGACGGATACAAATTCCCACTCCAGAAGCCGGTATATTACGTATCCACGGTCCTCACCCCATGCAAATCCCGATACCCACACTATCAAAAAATAGCATACACGGTCTTCATGGCATCCCGGAAGCTACGACACTACTATCAAGAGTGTTCGATTACGGTGGCCTCCGAAGTACCACTCAACGACATAATAAATAACTGCGATGCTATGGGCCGGATTGCTAAATGGGCCATCGAGCTCCTTTCGTTCGACATAACATACAAGCCACGGCGGGCCATCAAGTCGCAAGTATTGGCTGACTTTGTCGCCGAATGGACAGAAGCCGAACTCCCTAAAGAGTACGGCGCATACTCTAACTGGATCATGCACTTCGACGGCTCTAAAATGCTGGCCGGATTGGGAGCAGGTGTAGTCCTGACGTCTCCCACCGGAGACACGATCCAGTACGTACTCCAAATATTATACACAGACTCCAACAATGCAGCCGAATACGAGGCTCTGTTGCACGGTCTTCGGATGGCAGTCTCTATGGGCATTCAACGCCTAGAAGTGCGCGGGGATTCAAACCTTGCAATATCACAAATAAACGGAGACTTTGATGCCAAGGATTCGAAAATGGCGGCCTACCATAATGCCGTCCTCAAAATGTCAGCTTGGTTCGAGGGGCTCGAATTCCACCATGTGGCTCGAGAAAACAATCAAGCGACGGATATTCTCGCCCGCATCAGCGCTAAACGCGACCCTGTCCCACCTAACATATTCCTGGAACGGCTGTTCAAGCCATCCGTGGTATGGGAAGGGGAGTCCGGCAACACTAGCACGGATCCGTATACACCCCCAGATTCCGAACCATCAGACATAATCGGAGGCTCCACCACCGAAATAACATCTTCGGCCCACGAAATCATGGCTGTAATCGCCTCGTGGAGTGAGCCTTTCTTGGCCTACCTAAATAGGCAGGAGCTCCCCGAAGACCAAAATGAAGCATGTTTCATCGTGCGGCGTTCTAAAGCTTACAAAGTCCATGAAGGGGAACTCTATAAGAAAAGTGTGACTGGAGTGCTCCAAAGGTGCATCTCTGTAACGCCCTCGATGCGGCTATATCTCCCACGTGTCGAAGCACGACTTAAAGGCATAACCGCATTGAAGGCAATGTCGCAAGTGAGGTAATCTTCACACAACCCATGTAATACATAAGGGAAAGAGATACATAGTTGGCTTACAATCGCCACTTCACACAAATACATGAATAAAGCATTACATCATCCAGATACAATCAAGGTCCGACTACGGAACCAAAATAAAAGAAGAACCCCAAATGCGACAAAGGTCCCCGATCGACCCCAACTGGGCTCCACTACTGATCAACTAGAACGAAACAACACAAAGGGCAAGATCTTCATCGAGCTCCTCCTTGACCTTGGTTGCGTCACCTGCTCGGTAACATAGGCACCTGCAAACTGGTTTTGGAAGTATCTGGTGAGCCACGAGGATTCAGCAATCCCATTACCATGGGTATCAAGACTAGCAAAGCTTAATGGGAAAGGAAGGGGTAAAGTGGTGAGGTTGCAGCAGCGACTAAGCATATATGGTGGCTAACCAACGCAAATGAGAGCGAGAAGAGAAACAAGCGGAACGGTCGTGAAGCTAGCAATTATCAAGAGGTGATCCTGAACACCTACTTACGTCAAACATAACACAGAAACCGTGTTCACTTCCCGGACTCCGCCGAGAAGAGACCATCATGGCTACACACGCGGTTGATGCGTTTTAATTTGGATCTGGTGTCAAGTTATCTACAACCGGACGTTAACAAATTCCCATCTGCCACATAACCGCGGGCACGGCTCTCGAAAGTTTATACCCTGCAGGGATGTCCCAACTTAGCCCATGACAAGCTCTCGCGATCAACGAAGGAATAGGCCTTCTCCCAGGAAGACCCGATCAGTCTCGGAATCCCGGTTTACAAGACATTTCAACAATGGTAAAACAAGACCAGCAAGACCTCCCGGCATGCCGACATCCTGATAGTAGCCGTGCGTATCTCGTCTCAGGCCATGACCGGATGAGCACTACGTACAACTAGAACCAGCCCTCAAGTTTCCCCGAGGTGGCGCTGCAAGTGGCTCTAGTTTGGACCAACACTTAGACAAGCATTGGCCCGGGGGGGCTAAAATAAAGATGACCCTCGAGAGAGCGACTCCCAAGGGAAAAAGTAGGTGGTGGTGAGGCAAATGGTAAAACCAATGTTGGGCCTTGCTGGAGGAGTTTTATTCAAAGCGAACTGTTAGGGGGGTCCCATAAATCACCCGACCGCGTTAGGAACGCAAAATCCGGGAACATAACACCGGTATGACGGAAACTAGGGCGGCAAGAGTGGAACAAAACACCAGGCATAAGGCCGATCCTTCCACCCTTTACCAAGTATATAGATGCATTAATAATATAAGAGATATTGTGATATCCCAACAAAACCCTGTCCACCATGGAGCAATCTTCAACTTCACCTGCAACTAGCAACGATATAAGAGGGGCTGAGCAAAGCGGTAACATAGCCAAACAACGGTTTGCATAGGAAAGGTGTCAAGGGTTAGAGGTTCATGGCAATATGGGATGGCTTGATAAACAGGTAATAGGTAGCGCAGCATAGCGAAAGAACGAAGCAACTAGCATAGCAATGATAGTAGTGAGATCCAGGGTAGCGGTCATCTTGCCTGAAATCCCGCAAGGAAGAAGAACGAGTCCATGAATAAGACAAACGGATGAAGCCGAACCAATCATAGACGAACGAATCCTCACGATCGCAACGAAACAAGAACTAACAAGAAGAAGCACACAACATAGGTAAACACACCACACATGAACAAGACATGATGCACAACAAGCATGATGCATGACCAAGCTATATGAAGCTATTTATGGCAAGAGAAGATGCAAACAAGAACAACACATCAAGGCAAGTTTAAATGAGGCCGGGAACAACATATAACAATTCCGGTAAGTCCTCATATGCAAATTTCGAAATGGGTCCAGAACTGAATAAACCTTATGTTCAAGTTGTTAAACAGCAAGTTAAGATGCACCATGATGATCTACACGAAATTCTAGTCAAGTTACATATAAAGTTCATTAGATTTGGAGCTACGGCCTAGAAGATATGAGCAAAACAAGTTAAACATGGCATTGATGCAAAATGCATACAAACATCAAGCAAACACCTCAAAACAAGGATGCAACATGATAATATGGAACTACATGCAAAAACAAGCAAGTTTCATATAGAGCACGATCAAAACGGAGCAACGGTTCAACACACACACACTATACAAGACATAACAACAATCTGTCCAAAACAGCAACTAGGCATCTTACAAGCAACAAAACAACATGCTACAGCACCCCAACGTAATAACAAAAGGCATGGGCATGAAGTACTGGTAAAGCATAACAAAACATGAACACTGAGCTATCTCCAGAAACAACTAGAACATGCTCAAAAAGACATGGAGATATTGCAAATAATAACAGTTTCAGACTTTAGCAGAAATAACATCAGGTTGCAATGTTTAGAGCTATCAAACAAAATGTTACGGGAAGCTATCATGGCAAACAAAGGCATGGCATGAATCTACTAATAGCATAGATCAAAATTCCCTTACTGACTATGAGCCAAAAGGGCACGGAAAATATGATGGCACCCATGTAAACATGGCAAGTTATATTACAGATTCATACATGGCAGGAACAACAATAAGTAGGCATGTTTGTGAGCTTGAACCACTCACCACAGAGCAATACATGGCATGGCAAGGCAACCAACAGTAAGAAGGCATGTTTGTTAAGCTAAGCATGGCAAGAACAAGTTCATAGGGTGCATGGATCACTAGGAAAACACATGGGCACAAGTGAACTTAATGTTAACAGGCTGACAGCAACATTTTCAAGCAACTTTGGGGCAAGATATGAACATGTTCCAGCAGGCTATAATTGCAACCAAGGGCATGAATGGATAGAGCATGACATGTAGATCAAAACATGTTTATAGAGCATCTCCAGATTATGCATAGAATGAATAGTAGAAGCATGTTAACATAGCAACAAAATATAACAGAATCTGTCAGGAAAACAGCAACAGCAACTACCCTACTTAGCAAGCTCGATGCACTCAGCACACAACTCACAAAAATACATGGTTAACACCCCTGGAAAGATGGCATGGCATAGATTAACATTCATGTAGACATCAACCTCATAGGATGCACACATCAATCATGGCAAAAATGATAAATGAGCAAGTTGTAACAGTTTCAGCAGATTAACATCAACATGCACTCTTCCAACAGCATTTAGGGCATCAAGATGAGCTCAAATGAAAATGATGCAATGGAATGAAATGAAGTACTCTTCGAGACGAACAATTTGACATATTATACGCACGAAACGGAGCTACGGATGCAGAGATGTGATGCGATGAATTTGGCATGTTTATGTTAAAAATCTGGGACTTAGTGAAACGGGGGCAACCATCGGGTTTGCACGGTTTGCGAAGTTCGCCGGGGTTCGTCGCCGGAGATGAGGAGGAAGAGGCCGGGGAGCTCGGGGATGCCCGGATCCGGGGCCGGGGAGGCCGGATCCGGAGGCGGCGGAGACAGGGGTCGCCGGAGGAGGCGCCTCCGGGCGGCGCGGGCACGGGGGCGTGCTCCGGCGGAGGCTCGGTCGCCGGCGCGAGGAGGTGAGGCGGCGGCGCTGGGCGCGGCCGTGCGGGCGCGGCGGCGGCCTGGCGAGGCGCGTGGCGCGGGAGCCGAGCGGAGGCCGCGGCGGGGCAGAGCGGGCGGCGGCGCTGCGCGACGGGGCCGGAGGCGGCGGTAGCCGGCGGGAGCGGGCGCCGGCGGCTAGCGGCCCGGGCGGCGGCGCGGGATGGGCCCCGCGGGCCGGATCTGGGCCCCGCGGGCCCTGGCGGCGGAGGAGAGAGAGGGGCCCGGCGGCGGCGACGTGGCAGGCTGTGATTCGACAGGGTCGGCAGCGCGGACATGTCCGACGGCGGGATGGACATGTCCGGCGCGCGGAGGTGGAAGAAAGCTAGGGTTTGCCCGAGATTTCGGGGGAGGGGCTAATTTATAGGTAGAGGGAGCTAGGAGAGTCCAAATGAGGAGCGGTTTTCGGCCACGCGATCGTGATCGAACGACCGAGAGCATGGATGGGAGTTTGCTGGGCTTTGGGCCACTTTGGAAGGGGTGTTGGGCTGCAACTCAAAGAGGGCTTTACGGTTACCCGGTTAACCGTTGGAGTATCAAACGACCTCCAAATGGCACGAAACTTGACAGGCGGTCTACCGGTGCTATACCAAGGCCGCTTGGCAAACCTCGGGCCATTCCGAGAACGTTTAACACCCGCACAAGAGAAGAGGCAAAAGGGGGACGCCGGAGGACATAGGAGTGCCGGATTGCAAAACGGACAACGGGGAAAAGGCTCAGATGCATGAGACGAACACGTATGCAAAATGAAATGCACATGATGACATGATATGAAATGCATATGATGACATGGCAAAGTGCAACACGCAAGCAAATGACATGGCAACGACGGCGAATAACTGGCGGACACCTGGCGCATCAAATCCGGGGCGTTACAACACTCCACCACTACGAGAGGATCTCGTCCCGAGATCTAGGATGGCACCGGAGGAAAAAGGAAGAGGAAGAGGAGAGGTAAAACTAAGTTGCTTCTTCGAAAAACGAGTGAAACCATGAACCTTGGGAGGTTGAACAATTTAAAAGAAAGAGCACAACAGAGATGAACGAGATTGCAAACAATCCGTTGGAAAAGAGGAACAAGGAACATTACGAGAACTTTAAAGTTGAAAGACATGGAAATAAGAGCTTCACGAACTAAAAGAATATGACCACATCGGTATAATGAGATAGCCAATGAACAAGAATGGCAGAATTTGGACAGCACTCCGGTAGAAAAGATAAGAAAACTTGATGAGATGAAAAGATATTGAAGAGATGATACAACACTCCGGTTAAATGGATAAGCAAGAAAAGAACACGATCCTCACAAAACGAGGTGATGGTTGAAGAGCACAACATCACAATGCCTCCGTAACGAAAGAATAGAAGTTAGATCATTGGGATAAAGGGACGGAGAAGAAAATGACAACTTTTGCCACAAGTGAACTTGGAAAATACCCTTCAAGAAGGTTATAACAGAGTTGTTGGAAGATCAATATGAAAGGATATGATCCTCCTGGGCTTATGGAAACATCTCAAAACTTGAGGTGAAAATCTGGCACTAACGAAAACAATTGCTTGCTTGAGATCAATGAAGAGATGAAAACTTCTTCCACCAAGAGGATAAAGAGCGAGCTTGGGTCATGCGTAATCACCACAAATAGCAACAATCCCAAAGGAAGGCTTTAGGTGAAATATATCCCAAGATAACTCCAACAAAGATATTGATGGATTTAAAATACCTCATTCTTGACAACATATGAATCATGAAACGTGAAGGAAATTGTCAAGAGTGACATAACACCACCTCAAAAGATAAGGTAGAAGGAATTGCACTTTGGAATGCAAGACGGAGAATACTTGAGCTTCTCAAAACAAAACAAGTGTTGGGCACCCTGTTTAATTTTGAGTATAGCTTGGCGGATCATAACTTCAAGAGAAATCTTGAAGAACAATTGAAGAATGAAAAGAATCCTTGACGACCCACCATTTAGAGCCTCCATGAAGAACTCCGGTAATAGAAGGATGATGAAAAGAAAGAGAAGTTGAAAACACAAGGTGAAGCCTTGCAATGATTTAGATGGAGCTTCGCGATTATATAACCGAGAGAACTTGGAACTCCGAAAAAGAAGGATGAGCAATTGAAACCAAGAATTTTTTGATGAACCTCCAGAATAAGGAATTGAATTTACTCGATGAAACAAGAATAAGAATTACATTATGCTTATCCCTCATCAATTAAATTGATGACCCACAATGGATTTGGCATGCCACTTATTCTCGTAGAAAGGATTAAGATAGATATGGTGCAAGCTTGGGAAGGTCTTCAACGAACCACCGGTAGGATTGGAAAGAACGAATGAATTAAATGGTAACGAAAGAGGTGAAATCTTGAACAAACCACCATAAGAATTGAAAATGAACGTAGCAAAGGCACAATTCACCGGGAAGAATTGGAAAACGAATGAAGATACTTGAGGGAATTTAGATACTTGAAGAGATCATGAACTGATTAGAGGATATTTGAATGATGCACCGGTAAGATTTGGAGAATGAAAGCTACACGCTGAGAATGAAGAGTTATGACATGATGGACTTCGGAGGAAAGAAATGGAAACAACTCATGAAATGGTCTGGATGGTAAGAAAAGAGTTGTCTCAATCGAAAGCAATTATGAGAGGATGGCATCAAGCTAGGACCATGAATATTCAAGAGAATGGACCAAGATTTAAGAGAAATCCTTCATCGGTCTTCAAATGATGAGAATGACAACAAGAAACACCACCAAGAATTATTAAGGCACACCGGAAGAATCAAAAGCGAAGAGGTTGAGCCAACTATGAAAAGAATTTGAAATATCTTGGGGAAGGCATGTGACTGATGAAAATTCATTCTTACGTCAAACTTGGAGAAGAATTAGAGAATAGCTCCAGAATAACTAGAAGAGTCAGGTAAGATCCTAGGAAAAGACCTGTGGGTTATGGCCCACTCAAAAGAAAACACCGTTGGAAATGATTTTAAAGAGAAATTGCACCGGTTGAATTAAATGGCTTGAACGAGATAACAACCTCGAAATATCTTGAAGGGATTGAGAATGGAAACACAAGTCTTGTGAGATATCTTCAGCACTCCAGAACAAATGAATAGGAAGAAGTGAATGATTAAGAGGTGCATCGGTATGAGAAAGCATTAGAAACGAGGAAAGGAATATGATGAATATCGAAAGCTTGAATAGGATCCACCGGAGAAGAAACAACAATGAAGGATGATGAACTTGAAACTGTTGAGCATCTTCATGGGAAATCACCGGATAAGAACATTGATTGAAAAGAATGAAGAGACTTCACATGAATAAATGGATACTTGATTAAGAAATCTGTGTCCTTGAAGAAAAAGGGTGGGAGGGCGGGAAAACAAAGGCAACTTGGAGACGGATGAAACAAACACCGTTGAGAAGAAATGATAATTGGTCTTGCTGATGTTGAAGTGATCGGATCCACTTGAAGAGAAACACGTCAGTTGAAAAGGATTGACATGACAATCTCGATTGTCGAGAAGGATTGGTATTCACATCGGAGTATGAGAACACCATTTCGGAAAGGTATGGAATCAACACTTGATATTGAAGCAACTCGAATACCACAACTCAAAACAAAAACAAAGGACTGGCTTGCAGAATAAGCCGGAACAAACATATGATAGAGATTTCGTCCGAAGTTTTCGTGGTGGGGCCTACACGGGCTCGATCGTACAGCACCATCATGTACAAGGCAGTGCACATGACATACGAAGCGTCCCCGAGTCGGCATAGCCAAGGACTCTTTAAGACACAACGAGACCACTTTAAACCAACCATGAATAGGCGGACCACTAGACGTCGAACCCCAATTTCATATCATACATCCGTCGGAAAGATATCCTAAGAGCTACTTGAATTCCCACCTATGAAACTCCCGAAATTTTCCGGTTATGCAATCAGGTGTTGGGGATACAGGGGAAGCATAATATCTCACCCAAAACTAGCAAATCCTACATCCAGCTGTATCCATCCTTCAACACATAACCAAGAAACCTTCGGAAATCGTCTACCTCAACCTTCGAAAAGCACCCGTTATACAAGTCATGGCGATACTCCCGTACTCACCTCAGTACTGGGTTATCGGGGTTATCTCACCAACAACTGCATAAAAGAGATTTTCGATGTCAGCGTACTAAACTCAGGTATTCCAGAACTGCAACGATAAAATTATGACGACAACACCTCAGAGCTCAACTCCCCGGGACACTTCCACTAAACCCCTGACAGGAGGCACCAAGACAATGTTCTCATCATAAAACCATCGGAACGATTCCAAGATACCCGCGTGATCCTAAAAAAAATTAGTGAAATTTGAGAAGAGAAGAGTTAAAACTCTACGTCAGGAGACCTCACCAGAGCGACGAAGGGACTGAGGAGTAAAAAGAATTCCTAACTCTCCGATATATATAATCCTAAATGACTCAAAACATTTTTCTAGACACAACTCGGCCGCTAAAAACGATCAAGCAGTGGGGCTCCTAAGGTCGGGGAAGGCTCTGATACCAACTTGTAACGCCCTCGATGCGGCTATATCTCCCACGTGTCGAAGCACGACTTAAAGGCATAACCGCATTGAAGGCAATGTCGCAAGTGAGGTAATCTTCACACAACCCATGTAATACATAAAGGAAAGAGATACATAGTTGGCTTACAATCGCCACTTCACACAAATACATGAATAAAGCATTACATCATCCAGATACAATCAAGGTCCGACTATGGAACCAAAATAAAAGAAGAACCCCAAATGCGACAAAGGTCCCCGATCGACCCCAACTGGGCTCCACTACTGATCAACTAGAACGAAACAACACAAAGGGCAAGATCTTCATCGAGCTCCTCCTTGAGCTTGGTTGCGTCACCTGCTCGGTAACATAGGCACCTGCAAACTGGTTTTGGAAGTATCTGGTGAGCCACAAGGACTCAGCAATCCCATTACCATGGGTATCAAGACTAGCAAAGCTTAATGGGAAAGGAAGGGGTAAAGTGGTGAGGTTGCAGCAGCGACTAAGCATATATGGTGGCTAACCAACGCAAATGAGAGCGAGAAGAGAAACAAGTGGAACGGTCGTGAAGCTAGCAATGATCAAGAGGTGATCCTGAACACCTACTTACGTCAAACATAACACAGAAACCGTGTTCACTTCCCGGACTCCGCCGAGAAGAGACCATCACGGCTACACACGCGGTTGATGCGTTTTAATTCGGATCTGGTGTCAAGTTATCTACAACCGGACGTTAACAAATTCCCATCTGCCACATAACCGCGGGCACGGCTCTCAAAAGTTTATACCCTGCAGGGGTGTCCCAACTTAGCCCATGACAAGCTCTCGCGATCAACGAAGGAATAGACCTTCTCCCAGGAAGACCCGATCAGTCTCGGAATCCCGGTTTACAAGACATTTCGACAATGGTAAAACAAGACCAGCAAGACCTCCCGGCGTGCCAACATCCTGATAGTAGCCGCGCGTATCTCGTCTCAGGCCACGACCGGATGAGCACTACGTACAACTAGAACCAGCCCTCAAGTTTCCCCGAGGTGGCGCTGCAAGTGGCTCTAGTTTGGACCAACACTTAGACAAGCATTGGCCCGGGGGGGCTAAAATAAAGATGACCCTCGAGAGAGCGACTCCCAAGGGAAAAAGTAGGTGGTGGTGAGGCAAATGGTAAAACCAATGTTGGGCCTTGCTGGAGGAGTTTTATTCAAAGCGAACTGTCAGGGGGGTCCCATAAATCACCCGACCGCGTTAGGAACGCAAAATCCGGGAACATAACACCGGTATGACGGAAACTAGGGCGGCAAGAGTGGAACAAAACACCAGGCATAAGGCCGAGCCTTCCACCCTTTACCAAGTATATAGATGCATTAATAATATAAGAGATATTGTGATATCCCAACAAAACCCTATCCACCATGGAGCAATCTTCAACTTCGCCTGCAACTAGCAACGATATAAGAGGGGCTGAGCAAAGCGGTAACATAGCCAAACAACGGTTTGCATAGGAAAGGTGTTAAGGGTTAGAGGTTCATGGCAATATGGGATGGCTTGATAAACAGGTAATAGGTAGCGCAGCATAGCGAAAGAACGAAGCAACTAGCATAGCAATGATAGTAGTGAGATCCAGGGTAGCGGTCATCTTGCCTGAAATCCCGCAAGGAAGAAGAACGAGTCCATGAAGAAGACGAACGGATGAAGCCGAACCAATCATAGACGAACTAATCCTCACGATCGCAACGAAACAGGAACTAACAAGAAGAAGCACACAACATAGGTAAACACACCACACATGAACAAGACATGATGCACAACAAGCATGATGCATGACCAAGCTATATGAAGCTATTCATGGCAAGAGAAGATGCAAACAAGAACAACACATCAAGGCAAGTTTAAATGAGGCCGGGAACAACATATAACAATTCCGGTAAGTCCTCATATGCAAATTTCGAAATGGGTCCAGAACTGAATAAACCTTATGTTCAAGTTGTTAAACAGCAAGTTAAGATGCACCATGATGATCTACACGAAATTCTAGTCAAGTTACATATAAAGTTCATTAGATTCGGAGCTACGGCCTAGAAGATATGAGCAAAACAAGTTAAACATGGCATTGATGCAAAATGCATACAAACATCAAGCAAACACCTCAAAACAAGGATGCAACATGATAATATGGAACTACATGCAAAAACAAGTAAGTTTCATATAGAGCACGATCAAAACGGAGCAACGGTTCAACACACACACACTATACAAGACATAACAACAATCTGTCCAAAACAGCAACTAGGCCTCTTACAAGCAACAAAACAACATGCTACAGCACCCCAACATAATAACAAAAGGCATGGGCATGAAGTACTGGTAAAGCATAACAAAACATGAACACTGAGCTATCTCCAGAAACAACTAGAACATGCTCAAAAAGACATGGAGATATTGCAAATAATAACAGTTTCAGACTTTAGCAGAAATAACATCAGGTTGCAATGTTTAGAGATATCAAACAACATGTTACGGGAAGCTATCATGGCAAACAAAGGCATGGCATGAATCTACTAATAGCATAGATCAAAAGTCCCTTACTGACCATGAGCCAAAAGGGCACGGAAAATATGATGGAACCCATGTAAACATGGCAAGTTATATTACAGATTCATACATGGCAGGAACAACAATAAGTAGGCATGTTCGTGAGCTTGAACCACTCACCACAGAGCAATACATGGCATGGCAAGGCAACCAACAGTAAGAAGGCATGTTTGTGAAGCTAAGCATGGCAAGAACAAGTTCATAGGGTGCATGGATCACTAGGAAAACACATGGGAACAGTTGAACTTAATGTTAACAGGTTGACAGCAACATTTTCAAGCAACTTTGGGGAAAGATATGAACATGTTCCAGCAGGCTATAATTGCAACCAAGGGCATGAATGGATAGAGCATGACATGTAGATCAAAACATGTTTATAGAGCATCTCCAGATTATGCATAGAATGAATAGTAGAAGCATGTTAACATAGCAACAAAATATAACATAGCAACAAAATAGTAGAATGCATAGACATCAACCTCATAGGATGCACACATCAATCATGGCAAAAATGATAAATGAGCAACTTATAACAGTTTCAGCAGATTAACATCAACATGCACTCTTCCAACAGCATTTCGGGCATCAAGATGAGCTCAAATGAAAATGATGCAATGGAATGAAATGAAGTACTCTTCGAGACAAACAATTTGACATATTATACGCACGAAACGGAGCTACGGATGCAGAGATGTGATGCGATGAACATGGCATGTTTATGTTAAAAATCTGGGACTTAGTGAAACGGGGGCAACCTTCGGGTTTGCACGGTTTGCGAAGTTCGCCGGGGTTCGTCGCCGGAGACGAGGAGGAAGAGGCCGGGGAGCTCGGGGATGCCCGGATCCGGGGCCGGGGAGGCCGGATCCAGCGGCGGCAGAGATGGGGGTCGCCAGAGGAGGCGCCTCCAGGCGGCGCGGGCACGGGGGCGTGCTCCGGCGGAGGCTCGGTCGCTGGCGCGAGGAGGTGAGGCGGCGGCGCTGGGCGCGGCCGTGCGGGCGCGGCGGCGGCCCGGCGAGGCGCGTGGCGCGGGAGCCGAGCGGAGGCCGCGGCGGGGCAGAGCGGGCGGAGGCGCTGCGCGACGGGGCCGGAGGCGGCGGTGGCTGGCGGGAGCGGGCGCCGGCGGCGAGCGGCCCGGGCGGCGGCGCGGGATGGGCCCCGCGGGCCGGATCTGGGCCCCGCGGGCCCTGGCGGCAGAGGAGAGAGAGGGGCCCGGCGGCAGCGACGTGGCAGGCTGTGATTCGACGGGGTCGGCGGCGCGAACATGTCCGGCGGCGGGATGGACATGTCCGGCGCGCGGAGGTGGAAGAAAGCTAGGGTTTGCCCGAGATTTTGGGGGAGGGGGCTAATTTATAGGTAGAGGGAGCTAGGAGAGTCCAAATGAGGAGCAGTTTTCGGCCACGCGATCGTGATCGAACGACCGAGAGCATGGAGGGGAGTTTGCTGAGCTTTGGGCCACTTTGGAAGGGGTGTTGGGCTGCAACTCAAAGAGGGCTTTACGGTTACCCGGTTAACCGTTGGAGTATCAAACGACCTCCAAATGGCACGAAACTTGACAGGCGGTCTACCGGTGCTATAGCAAGGCTGCTTGGCAAACCTCGGGCCATTCCGAGAACGTTTAACACCCGCACAAGAGAAGAGGCAAAAGGGGGACGCCGAAGGACATAGGAGTGCCGGATTGCAAAACGGACAACGGGGAAAAGGCTCAGATGCATGAGACAAACACGTATGCAAAATGAAATGCACATGATGACATGATATGAAATGCATATGATGACATGGCAAAGTGCAACACGCAAGAAAATGACATGGCAACGACGGCGAATAACTGGCGGACACCTGGCGCATCAAATCCGGGGCGTTACAATCTCCGAAGAGGAAGGGTGGCAGCTCTTGGCTGAAATCCATGCCGGACTGGGCGGGCACCACGCCGCGGCTCAGGCACTAGTCAGCAAGGCCTTCCGTACAGTCTTGTATTGGCCGACAGCCCGAGCGGACGCATAGGACCTTGTCCAGCACTGCGTCGGTTGCCAGCTCTTTGCCAATCAGAGTCATATGCCCCCTACCGCTCTCCAAACAATCCCCATAACTTGGCCCTTCGCGATTTGGGGGCTGGATATGGTCGAACCTCTTAAAGGGGGAAGCCATAAGAAAAAAATACTTATTGGTCATGGTGGACAAGTTCACCAAATGGATAGAAGCTAAACCAGTCAAAACGGCCGAATCTGGACCAGTGATAGACTTCATATCCGGGGTTGTACACCGATACAGCGTCCCCCACAGCATCATCACTGATAATGGCTCAAATTTCACAGCCGATGAAGTGAAAACTTAGTGCGGCAAAATGGGCATTAAGCTCAACTACGCTTCCGTCTACCATCCCCAAATAAACGGCCAGGTCGAACGTGCAAACGGTCTCATCATGAGCGACATCAAACCCAGACTATTGTGATCCTTGACAGAGTCGGACACGCACTGGGTCGAGGAGCTCGACTCCGTACTATGGGGGCTGCGGACCACGCTGAATCGCACCACCGGATATACACCATTTTTTATGGTGTACCGCGCGGCAGCAGTACTACCCTGTGACATAATACATGATTCGCCTCGCGTACGCATGTACGAAGAGAAGGAAGCCGAGTTAGATCGGCAGGATAACTTGGATGCCCTGGAAGAGGAGCGCGACATCGCAAAAGCCCGCTCCGCATTCTATCAGCAGCAGGCTCGACGGTTCCAAAGTAGAGAAGTGCGGGCCAAAACTTATAATATTGGCGAACTTGTTCTACGCCTGCCGGAGAAGAAGAAGGACAAGCTCAAACCTAAGTGGGAAGGTCCCTTCGTCATTGATAAAGTTCTCACCGGAGGAGCGTACCGCTTATGTAATGCATCTGATAACAGACTCGAGCCAAACCCATGGAACGCGGCTAGACTCTGGAGATTCTACGCCTAGCACCGAACTCAGTGTTCGTCTCCTTACCCCCTCCTTTTTAATTATGCTCCCTCCCTTTTCCTTTCTCGACCTTTTTTCCTCTTCACACAAAGTATTTAATACAGTACGGATGCCCGGATCACTCCGGCCGCACTATATGTGTAAGTAATACCTGGGGGCTTCCTGTACGGAAGCTAAATATAATTACTTTAATGGCTTTTTGCCCATCACATATGCGTTCTTTTTCCATATGTGCCTTTTCTTCACCATTATATGCATTTATATGACTTAAGATGTGGCCATGCTGGGTTGCCTGGCTCTTGTGTTTATGCCCTATGTTCCCGTTAATTTGGCTAGGGCATAAGGGGAGCACCTCTGCGATTGTTACTGCCGGTTCAGCCGGATGTGTACCTTAGACTGAGTGAAGCCGAAAGCTAGCGTTCTTAAGGGAATATTCGGTCGGTGAACAAAAGATGTTTTTCGTTTATTACAACGCAAATCCCCAGAAGTTTTGTATCCTGCGTCCTTGTTTGTAGTCCGGACATGTGCATCGTCGCATGCGTACCCAGGGAAAGGAACCCCTAACGGAACTATTCTCCCTGGAAGATGTTTCTTACTATCCATGTAATATAACATAACTAGTTGGGTACTTGTCTGTTCAAGCACTTATGACCCCTACGCCTGGTTTCCATGCATCCCCGGTTCTGTATAACTGAGCGGGTATTCGGATACACCCCGGACTGTCGGATCCAGGGGCTGAAGCGAAAAGGCCCGCCATGACAAATGATTTTAATCCGGCTAGGGACTACTTATGTCCATTGAATCACACAGTCACTTGGACTGACTATATTCCTCCTCTATACCATCCAACAGGCTATCTAGCTTACAATCCTGTTGGGAATACTTTGCGGCTAACGCTACCTGGTCATACACCAGATTCACGGGAATTTCTTGCCCATCTGGCCCCGCCGGTCCAACTTCGGCCATATGGTTCGGGTCCAGCTTGGTGTAGCGCGTCTTCACCATAGCCCAGGCTTCTCTTGCACCTTGTCGGTAGGCTGACATCTTCCACAATTCGAAGCGTCGTCATGCTCCTTGAAGCATATCCACAAGCTCCCCCATGCCCTTCGGCAGGAAGCTTGATGGCCACAACGCCTGAGCAACACCCTGCATCACCTGCCGAGCTCGCTCGTGCAGTTGTGAGAGGTCTTGCAGTAAACCGCCTGTAGACGCGGGCATCTCCTCCTCAGGGCGGCCCGTTAACATACCTACAAGTAAAAATTCTTTCAATATGCTTCCTCGCCGAGCTGTACTACAGTTCGTCTAGGCACTTATAATAAATGCCGCGATGAAGCCTTTTGTTCTCCTCTACGGAGTCCGCCAGCTGAGCGCGAACATCTTTTAATTCGATGTCTAGCCAGACATTGGCATCTTGAAGATTGTTCTTCTCCTGCCTAACTTGCGTAAGAATACGCTCGCCAGCTTTCAGCTACCTTTGGAGATGCAACTCGTTAACTCCTACAAACTCCGGATTCACCCCAGGAATGTCTGCAGAATTTTCTGTTAGACTTATCATACGAGCCACTTACTAACTAGTACACCTTCGTATAATTGAGACAAGTGTTACCAGATGAGGCCTTCTGGGATTCCTCTAACTTGGAAACCGTGGCCCTCAGCTGGGTCTTGCACTCCTCCAGCTCCCGAGACAATTGCTCATTCTTATCTACAAGGACCTCTGTATAAATTGATCCTTAAAACGGTTGTTCCAGCCGTTTCAAGTCTCAGGGGCTACTGCTATACATGCTTATCAAATTTTCTTACCCGTATATCTTTGGTATACTGGTCCGTCGCTCGGGCAAGCCCGCCTTGAGCAGCTCAGATGTATGCGTCTCCCGAATTGAAAGCATTAAATGCCTCTTCGAAAAAAATGTTGTTACGAAGTACGGCCCGTCGGCGCCGATGATTCATGGCGCTCTCTACTTCGGAATTTGTGGCGGAGAGCATATCCGCGTCCTCTATCGGAGGACAATGCGGCATTGGCCCCACATCTGCCTCCTCTCCCGAAGCCGGTTCTGGAATCCGGCTGGTGGAGGCGTGATTGGCAGGATCCCCGGATATAGCCCGGCTACTCCTCTTCCTTCCAGGACACGAAGGGCGTTGTTACATTTCAAATACAATATCATAGAACAGGTTTTTACCTTACCTCTGTAGTGGCGTTTCGGCCCTAACCGCCTTCCTCTTAAGCATGCCCGATCCGGACACCCGTTGCCAACGGGCCCCTAGGGGCTCGGCCCCGCGCTCTGACCGTCTTCTCTGCAAAAACACGACACTTCAGGTGTAAGGCATGACATCAAAAAGGAGTCCTCTTCGGAGGATAGGGTATTCGGCTTGGCCTACACGCGACGTAGGTAGCAGTCCGGGATAGTCGGCGATAATAGCCACTGAGGCGTCATCGCAGCTCGCCTGATAAAATATCCCATTGACGAGCTCCACAGTAATACCCTGATCTTCTTCGAGCCCTGGATCGAGGGCCCTTCCGGGGTCCTCTGGCTACGGGGAGGGGCTGGAGATTCCTTCTACGGCCCTTCTCAGTTCCTGCTCGGAAATATCGAGGTAAATAATCTTGGCGAAGAACGCCACAATAAGTGAAGCAGGGGAAAGAATGACGACTTACCCAGCTTGGGGGGTTGTACATAGAAAACCCATCCCGTGGTTTAATGTGAAGGAATTCTTCTTCTTCCCCTTTATATAAATCAGATAATATCCTCGCCAGAGCCGTGGCAGAGTTCGGACCTTTACTGCCACAGCGGGTGGCATCATCTTCCCCGTTGTAGTGCCGCATGGGCTTCCCCCGATATTGAAGCGGCTGCACTCCCCGCATTATGCATATTGCCATGACCTCGACTATCGTCAGCCCGGATTTGGCCAGTAACTTTATCCTGCTCATCGGAAAGTGTATTTCTCTGGTATCCTCCTCTTGGGGGCCTCGAGGGCGCCAGCTTCGACGCGCCTTCGGCGGAGCATTATTGAACTTAGGGAGACCTGTCCGGACTGGATCCGGAAGGGGAACGTCGTCAACATAAAACCACTCCGAAGGCCAGTTCTCCGGTGCCTTCTTGGGAGTGCCGGATAGGTATCCAGTCTCGGCGATGCGCCATACTTCGGTTCCGCCCACTTGACATAGGGATTCTCTGTGGTTGCGAGGGACAAGGCAGAACAGCTTCTTCCATAACCCAAAGTGAGCCTCGCAGCCTAGAAATAGCTCACAAAGGGCGACGTATCCTGCTATATGCAGCACGGAGGCAGGGGTGAAGTTGTGCAACTGGAGGCCGTAGAACTCCAGGAGCCCACGAAGAAATGGGTTGATAGGAAACCCGATGCCCCTTAGTAGATGTGGGATGAGGCATATTCGCTCCTCTGGGGAAGGATTAGGAGATCCCTCCGCTTGCTCCCCGCCATTATAAGTGGCTATTCCGGCTCGGACGGGGACCATGAACGCCGGTGGGAGAAACCCTTGGGTCTGCAACTCTATCAAACGACTGTGAGGAATTGAACACTCTTCCCAGTCACCCGGCTTGGAGCGAGGAGAGCGAGAAGAAGAGTTGCGGCGACCGGCCATGTTGGAATGGTTTTTCCAGAGCGCTCTGTAGGATGCTTGCTCGAGGGAAGAGGATGAGGTTTGGATCTGAGGATCCCCGTCTCCTCAAATAGACGGTCAACCTGCCGAATAGGGGGATATCAAATGCAAAAATGCTTCAGCTCCTCGCATTCGCTCGACATGTGGAAAGGGTCATTATTGAGGCACAGAATCCGAGGAGTATAACATTGATGGGAAGCCGGACACTATTCGTCATAACAGGTACTTTGGAGTATTCGGAGATGGAACCCGCCTTGCAATGCCGAAGACAAAACTGCGCGCCGAACTTGTCGTCATTGAAGCCTGGTTCAGGGGCTACTGAGGGAGTCCAGGATTAGGGGGTATCCGGACAGCCGGACTATATACTTCGTCCAGACTATTGGAGCGTGAAGATACAAGACTCAAGACTCCGTCCTGTGTCCGGATGGGACTCTCCTTTGCGTGGAAGACAAGCTTGGCGATCCGGATATTGTATTTCCTTCCTTGTAACCGACTCCGTGTAAACCCTAGCCCTCTCCGATGTCTATATAAACCGGCGAGGTTGGTCCTTAGAGGGACGATCACAATCATAATCATCATAGGCTAGCTTCTAGGGTTTAGCCTCTACGATCTTGTGGTAGATCAACTCTTGTACTACTCATATCATCAATATCAATCAAGCAGGAAGTAGGGTTTTACCTCCATCAAGAGGGCCCGAACCTGGGTAAACATTGTGTCCCTTGCCTCCTGTTACCATCAGCCTAAGACGCACAGATCGGGACCCCCTACTCGAGATCCGCCGGTTTTGACACCGACAGCGCTCGCTGAGCTTGGAGATGAAACGCCCCAGCGAGGTCACGTAGCCCGTGAGTTTCTACATCTCCTTGAGGGTCTGCGGCGAGCTCATCCTCTTTATCGCCTTGATCTTCTTTGGGTTAGCTCGATCCCTCTGTGCGACACCAGGAAACCCAGTAGCTTGCCGGACAGTATGCCAGACAGTACGCCGGACACGACTTCTCTGGGTTGAGGCGCAGGTTTACCTTGCGCGGGTTGGAGAACGTATCTTCGAGGTCCTCGACGAGGGTCCTTGATTCCCGTGACTTGACCACTATGTCATCAACGTATGCGTCAGCATTCCTCCCAAGCTGCTAGCCCAGGGTGATATGCATCACTCGCTAGAAGTTTGCGCTGGCATTTCGCAGCCCGAACGGCATGCAGGTGTAGCAATACACCCCGCATGGGGTCAGGAAGGATGTCTTCTCGACTTCCTGCACCGCCATCTTGATTTGGTGGTAGCCCGAGAAGGCATCCTGGAAGCACAACAAATCGCACTTGGCAGTGGAGTCAAGCTGGTCGATGCGCGAAAGAGGGAAATGATCCTGTGGGCAAGCCTTGTTGAGGCTCATGAAGTCGACGCACTTGCGCTCCTTTCCCCCCCTTCTTGGGAACAATGACCGGTTTGGCCAACCAATCTGGGTGCCATACTTCCCGGATGACGTCGGCTTCTTGCAGCTTGTGGACCTCCTGGGCGATGAATGACTGCTTCTCTGGGGCTTGCTGCCGCGCATTTTGCTTCACTGGGCGCGCGCTGGGGCACACCATCAAATGATGCTCAATTACGCCCCGCGGGACGCCCACCAGGTCCATCGCCTCCCATGCGAATACATGTTTGTTCACACGAAGGAAGCTGATCAATGCCTCTTCTTGATCCGGGGGAAGGCCGGTGCCTGTGGCGAAGGTGGGGCCTAAGCCCCCATCATCGACTGACACCTGCTTCGTCTCGGCCCGGTCTTGGGAGAACAACTGCTTTTTCTTCATGGGCGTGGCCTCCGGGGTCTCCGGAGCGCCCTTCACATCCGGCCTTGCGGCCGCTGCAGCCTTGAAGGCGGGCCTGAGGGCTAGGAGCGCATCCTTGGTGTTTCCCGCCACGGTAAGGACGCCACTGCTCCCAGGCATCTTGATGATGTTGTAGCCCAGGTGCGTTGCTGCCATGAACTTGGCAAGGGCTGGGTACCCAAGGATGGCATTGTACGAGAGGCTAATGTGGGCGACGTCGAAGTCGATCAGCTCGGTGCGGTAGTTGTAGCGCATGCCAAAGGTGACGGGGAGGCAAATCTACCCCAGAGGGAGGGTGGAGCCGTCGACCACACCTGAGAAGGGTTTGGTGGGGGCGAGCAGGTTGTAAGGCACATGAAGCTGATCGAAGGCTTCCACGGAGAGTACGTTGAGGCCAGCGCCACCGTCGATGAGGGTCCTGGTGACTGCGACATTGTAGAGTGGGGGTGCAGAGCATGGGGAGCCCGCTGGAGCTGACCATAGTCTTGGGGTGATCCCTGGAATCGAAGATGATGCTGGCCTCCAGTGCTACCCGGCCTGGGGGAGCCCCCTGCCGCGGCTGGGCGACCCCCACATGCCAGAAGAACTTCTTGATGTGGCGGTGCGAGGATGGCTGCGACGGTGTGGACTGCCGGCGCCACGAAGCGCGCGATAAATAGATTGCGCAACCCTTCCCAAGAGGCCACTGAGGACTCCGGCAGGTTGAGCAGCCAGGAGCGCGGCATGATCGTAAGGGCCATAGGGAGCCAGTTCGCCATGACTTGGTTGTCGCCGCCCATCGCCCGTATGGCCTCCGCGTACACCTGGAGGAACTCCATGGGGTCCGCCGTGCCGTCGTACCGCGGGGGCAGCTCCAACCTGAACTTCTGTGGCCACTGCACCCGCCGCAAACCAGCGGTGAACGTGCGGAGGCCTGCAGCACTTTCGTAAGCGCCTGGAAGCACGGCGGGCAGAGCGGCATCCGCCATGGGGACGACGAGGCGCTGGCGGGGCGAGGTTGACGAGGAAGCAGGACTTGACACGCCCCTACCTGGCACGCCAAATGTCAGATTCAGGGCTTAGCAGACCCAAGAAAAGGTTCGAACTCTGGGGCATGTGCGAAGAACTCAACCCCTTCAGCCAACCAGTTCATTGCCCCCATGGACTAGCTCGATGAACAAGGAATAAGACGGACACGACAGTTTATCCAAGTTCGGGCCACCTTGTGGTGTAAGACCCTACTCCTGCTTTGTGGTGGATTTGCCTCATGAGGGGCTGAGGATGAACTAGTACATGGGAAGAACAACCTTGTGAGGTCTGCTCTGGTGTGGGTGTGAGTTGAATGAGGTTACGACCTATACTTATAGTGGCCTTGGTCCTCTTCCCCCAAAACGTAGGCGGGAAGGGATCCCACGGTGGCCAATTTGAAAGGGGACAAGTAGTACATCTTATCCTGAAAAAAGGTGGTCTTTGCCTGCAAAGCCTTTGATCGTGACGCTGCGGTGGGCTCGGTGATGACATCCGTCCTGGCGGTCCTGACCTCTTTGCATGGGAATGGAAACCTTTGGCTGTATCCTCAGGACTCCGCGCCTGCACTTGCCTCTTTAGCACCAAAGAGGAAACTTGCTCCTCCGCACCCGCTGGCGCCCGCCTGGCCTTGGTCGTCATGGCTTGTGTCACCGCAACCTCATGAGGTTGAGCACCTGCATAGAAATATCTGCTCCTCAAGAGGCAGACTAGGGAGGCCGCTCCCTTCGAAGGTCTTGGTGTCGTCCGTCTTGCGAGGCTTGGCCCCTCGCGAGGGTCTTGACTTGTTGGTGTTGTAGATGGGTCGTACCAGGCCTTGGATGGAGCCACGCCGTGGGCCGCAGGCAGGCAATTCTAGGTACCCTGGTTCCCAGAATGCCGACAGAATGTGTGCCCAACATCTCACATGAAAAATCCACTCCATCAAAGATCAAGTCGTGGTCCTTATTAACAAAAAAAATTGAACTGCCTTTGTATTGTTCGGTGCACTGTCGAATGTCAGGGTAAGTAATTTTGTTTGATACCCCATTCTACCAGGCACATGCTAAGAGTCCCGATGTCTACATTTGTATGTGGATACTTCATGAGCTTCAAAGATATAACCTTCTTTTTCAAGATGAAACTGGCATCAATATAGTGAGTAGTGATACATGTCTGAGGTGAGGCATGGCATACACGAGAATCAAGACCCTGCAATTTAGTGTGCAACTGTTGCTTCATGTCCTCATGTGTAAGAAGACAATCGTTGCGAATTGTTTGACGGCCAAGTACTTTGAAGGTTTGTTGCATTCGTTCCATCCACTCGTCAAAGTAATGGTTCTTAAATTTTCTAAATGGGATCTCAGCATGGATACAGTACTTGGTCATGAGTCTTCAACTTCTCCTAGGATTGAAGGCAAAGTCAATATCTGATCATTTCTTAGGTAGCAAGAAACCTATTCCTATATACAACTTCAATCTTTGAGCATGACTCAGAAATGTGTTAATAGGCTACTCATTTCAGATTTTTTTTATTCCTCGTCAGCTTTAGCTTGCGGTACTTGCAGTCAGCCTTAGAAATATCATCTATCATTACCAATTCGGACTCAAAGTGTTCCCACACTTTTGATCTCCTACCAGAAGGTGGACTAGTTGAATCACCTGTGCTAGAGCTCTTAGTCAAAGTTGCGAGCATGGAACCCTAGAGTTCTGTTTGGGATGGAGACAAGGGTGGAGAGTTATGTTCAGGCCTCGAGAGAAGGAGAACAGTGGATTTCGACCCATGGTTTCAACCCATTATTCGTTCAATAATGCTACACTTGCGCAATGAATTCTATGGAAGAAGTCTACACGCTGATGTGTTGAGCTGTCATTCCCTAATTTTTCTCTGCCCCCCCCCCCCCCATGATTTTCTTCGGACTAGCCAAACGATGCCATATCTATGCATAAATTGCAGTCTGTAACCAAGTCTCCATAAGAGCATATCTAATAGCCGCCCAATGCGCGACGCGCTAAAAATTAGTTTGCGGCGCGTCGTTCGCCTGTTTTGGCGCGGCGGCCAGCGCTGGCTCCAGTGACCGCTGTAAAATGCAGCGTGCACGCGTAACTCCAACAGGCGCGCTAAAATGCAGCGCGCGCGCTATCGCTCAAACAACATATGCGCTCAAAACACAAGCAAAAAGATCAAACACAAACAAAATAAATCAACAAAAATAGTTCAATTTCGTTATTACAACTCAAACAAATAGTTTATCTTTCAATACAACAAATAGTTCAACAATACAACATCAAACGCATAAATCATGATGCTCTTTGTCGGCCATTCCATACCCACCACTCCTTGATGAGATCCTTCTGAAGATCATTATGCGTTTCGGGATGCCGAATCGCATGATAAGAGGCAACAAAATGGGCCACCCCTTCAACCCTCCACTGCACTCGCACGGGATGTCCCAAGAGCTCATAGTGAGAGTAGTCTAAATCCTAGCCACGCTCATTCTTGATGATCATGTTGTTCATGATCACACAAGCGTGCATGATGCACCAAAGCATCTTTTGATCCCAAAATCTAGCCGGTCCTCTCACAATAGCAAATTGGGCTTGCAAAATCCCAAAGCTCTCTCCACATCTTTTCTAGCCGCCGCCTGAGCATTATGGAAACCAAGATTTTTCTTACCTTCCGGTTTTTTCAATAGCTTCATAAATATTTGCCACTTTGGGTAGATGCCATCCGCAAGATAGTAGTCATAGTTGTATGTACGCCCATTTGCTACAAACTGCACCGGTGGCAGTTCACCATTTGCAATCTTATTCATCAGTGGTGACCGGTTGACAACGTTGATGTCATTCAAAGATCCAGGCATTCCAAAAAAAAGCATGCCAAATCCAAGTCTCTTGATCGGCCACCGCTTCAAGAATTATAGTGGAACCCTTTTTTGGCCGTGGAATTGGCCATGACATGCCTTAGGACAATTCTTCCAACTCCAATGCATGCAATCTATTGAGCCAAGCATACCTGGGAAACCACGAGCTTTATTCATCTCCAATAGCCTTGCGGCGTCTTCAGCATTGGGAGATCTCAAATACTCCTGGCCAAACACTTGCACAATTCCGACTGCGAAGCGCTTGACACACATGATGGCTTGACTCTCACCCATGGCCAAGTGATCATCAACTAGATCAGCAGGGATATCGTATGCCAACATACGCAGAGCGGTTGTCACCTTCTGAAAGGTGCTATGCCCGAGCTCTCTGGCGGCATTCCTCCTTTGCTGAAAAAACCGGCCATGGCTCGCTAGTTTCTCTGCAGTGCGCCTGAACAAATCGGCGCTCATCCTAAACTGGCGCCGGAAGTACGACTCGGGGTACATGGGATTATTCGCAAAACAGTGCCTGATCAATCTGTTGTGCATCGATCCCATCCCTCCAAATTTTCTGCCGACTCATAACCGAACTACCGTGCTTCGATTTTTTATTGATGTGCATAGCTACGATCATTGCAAGATCCTCCTCCTCTTCCATATCAAATTCTTCTTCGGAAGAATCATATGACGAACTCATATATAATGTTCAATTTAAACTAAGCTATAAAAACTACAAACAACATGCATCAAATTCATGTAAAAAATGTGAAGTTGAAGCAATACATACCTTGCGGGCGTTTTGTCGAACACCTTGCGGGCGCCGAGCGGCAGTGGGCAGCCAGACGCTGTTCGTCGGACGACTGCCGCGTGCGAGGGGCGGCGGTGACTAGAGAGAGACGGAGGAAGCGGCGGCGGCATGGAGGATAGGCCGGGGAAGCGGCGGAACGGTCGCCGGAAGAAATGGGGTGGCGCGGGCGGTGGCGTCGCCGCGGCTGGATGGGGTAAGTGGAGTTGCGAGCGGGCGCAGCAAATAAACGGTGCGCGATGGCGTTTTCGCCCGCGCGCTGAGCTGGTTATGCCGTGCACGGTTTTTGTGCCTCCGCTGGAGCGCCCGGAGCGATACCGCGCATGCAAAAAGGACTAACTTTTTAGCGCGGCGCTTGTTTAGCACGTCTGTTGGAGGTGCTCTAAGTGTAGCATTATTGTTCTTCGGTCATTTCAGTTTTGCAGGTTGAAACCACGGCTTCTCAGGCCAAAAATTGGTCAACCCGCCCTAGACCACACCGTTTTCCATCATTAAACCGATTAAGCCTATCCACTGACATCGAAAATAAAATCCACACCACTAAACCCGTATCAACTCACGCCGATCCCAGGTTGACCTCAAAGGGTGTAGAGTAGAAACTTAGTTTTTCTTTGCGAAAAGTAGATGCCTACTTCCTCCGTTTCATAATATAAAAATGTTTTTTACACTCACCTTCCCATATAAGAGCGTTTTTGACATGGGAGTAATTTTGATTCGTTCTATCACAAAACTGTGAATCTTTTCATTAAAAATTCTCCACGCTCAAATACCCGGACATCTGCATTTTTAAATGGAATCGGAAGTATTTTGTTGCTCCCGGGTAAAACGACGGCACAAGCCTAACTCCGGGCACGCAGTGCGGCAGGCGGCGCTGCGTAGAGCGACCTGAGCTGGCGGTCGATTAGCTTGCTGTGGTTGAGTGCCACCTGCAGCTCGACATCGTCGGCCCACCACTGCTCCAGCCCGTGCGCTGCCAGGAATTTGCTCGGCCCCTTGGACACCACAAGCATCGTCGCCACCCCCGCTTTGCCACCGCCGTTCCCGCCCCCGCTGTCGACCGCCACGGTCGCCGTCCCGCCCGCTGCGTCGGTGTAGTGGCAGCAGATGTAGTCGCTCGTGTTGATGTACAGGTACGGCAGCCACCTTCCCATCCCCGACTGCGCCAGCGACGCCCTCGCCTCACTTTCACTGTGGCCGTCGCCGCCGCTCGTGTCCACCGCCGGCTGGGAACCCACGTATGGGATCCACGCGCGCGCACGGCCCCACAGCTCGCCGGCCGTCTCGACGAACCCCCTGAGGCTCATGGCCAGCGACACGGACGGCGGGTTGAACACGTGGCACTCCACGAAGACGCGCTCCTTGGCCAGCGCCTTGCCCACCTGCAGCGCGAACCCGGCTCCCAGCGAGTGCCCGCCCACGCAAACGTTGCCGACGCCAAACCTGCGCGCGGCGTCCCGCAACGCCGCCAGCGCGCCGGCGAAGCGGACGGAGCCCTTGAGGCTGTCCCAGGCCAGGAACCGGAGGTCGTCCACCACGTCGCGGCGGAACGTGGGCGCACGGAGCAGCGTGCCGCGCAGCGCCACGACGGCTGCCGGCGCACGGGTGGGGCGGAACGGGATGTAGTCGAACAGCGCGGCCTGGTGGTCCCACTCGAGGACGGCGCCGTAGATGGAGCCGTCGCGCTCGTCGACGAGCACCTGGGCGAGCCTGTACTTGAACGGGCGCCACCACTGCGGCGCGAGGCCGGTGCGCTCGTCTCGCTTCTCCTGCCGGTCCAGCTCCAGCAGGTAAGCCCCCTGGATGAAGCACGCGATCACCATCCGCCGGTAGTTGGAGTTCTTCCTGCATCAACCATCGCAATAAACTTGCAGTAATTCCCAGAGGCGAACTGGGCAAGTGTGAGTGTAAATGTGCCGAGTATACTGACCAGCTTGAGCTAAGGAGATCTTTCCAGCTGATGGACGACAGGTTGCAGGGGCCATACACATGAAACTCGAGCGGATTCGCTGCCGCCGTCGCCGCATCGCCGGATTTCTGGTCTGGCATCGCCATGGCCATTGTTCCCGCGTGAAGTCAAGAGCACGCACACACAATGGCTCGGACTTTTGGATGACATATGTAAGGTCGGCAAGAATAGTTTGCTTTAAGTTGAAAAAGAAAAGTGCGACGGGACTTTTTATCCATGGTCTCTATTCCATCATCGTCTCCAGTCAGGGCAATACGGCACCTGATTCTTTCTCATCTCTGTTTCGCTTTAGAACCGGTGGATCACATTTAGAGATGAGCGCACAAGATTCCCCAACATTGCCATGACATGCGCCAGCACAATGCTCGCCAAACTGAATTTGGGGATCTTATTTTCAGCCCTCTACTTTGGCCATCAAGTCCCAACTTCATGTTTGTATTCTAAAATGGTTTATTTTCATCTGCACTCCCAAAACCGTCAAATTATCAATACCAGGATAAGTGGAAGCCAAGTACTCGCCACATTTTATTTTATTTTATTTTGGAACTAGGCAAAAGATTTGCCATTTTCATTGTTTTTTTATTGAGGGGGATTTGCCATTTTCATTGAATAAAGAGTTTTAGAGGTTCAGACCAGATCCCAAAAAGACAAAGGCCACATACAATACATCACTCTCACGGCATCATGTTACACAAGTGTTTAGCACCGGCAAGGCACCACAACACCGCTTCTTCTTTGATTCTCGCGACAAAAACACCAACAGGCACCATAGTGTTATTGAATACCCTAGCATTCCCCTCTTTCCAGATTTCCTACGAGATGATTAGCATAAGAGAGGTTAGTGGCCTTCGCGATTGCGTCATCCTAGACGCAATAGTGCTCCACCAAGTCTTCACAGAGTCGACGATGGCTCAGTCGTGAGGATGGACATCATGGACACCTAGCCACGCTTTGATTATGCCCCAAACTCTGATCACGTAGCGACATTTAAAAAGAAGATGAGCCGTCGATTCCTGAACTTGCTTGCAAAGGGGGCAGAGATTGCAATTAGGCCATCCCTTTTTTTTGTAACCAATGAGCGTCAAAATCCTATTATTGATGACGAGCCAAGCGAAGAACTTGCACTTTGGGGAGCCCAGATCTGTTGGGGAACGTAGTAATTTCAAAAATTTCCTACGCACACGCAAGATCATGGTGATGACATAGCAACGAGAGGGGAGAGTGTTGTCTACGTACCCTCGTAGACCATAAGCGGAAGCATTATGACAGCGCGGTTGATGTAGTCATACGTCTTCACGATCTGACCGATCCAAGTACCGAACGTACGGCACCTCCGAGTTCAGCACACGTTCAGCTCGATGACGATCCCCGGACTCCGATCCAGCAAAGTGTCGGGGATGAGTTCCGTCAGCACGACGGCGTGGTGACGATGATGATGTTCTACCGGCGCAGGGCTTCGCCTAAACTCCGCGACGATATGACCGAGGTGGAATATGGTGGAGGGGGCACCGCACACGGCTAAGGAACGATCCGTAGATCAACTTATGTGTCTCTAGGGTGCCCCCATGCCCCCGTATATAAAGGAGCAAGGAGGGAGGCCGGCCGGCCCTAGGGGGCGCGCCAAGGAGGGGGAGTCCTCCTCCTAGTGGGAGTAGGACTCCCCTTTCCTAGTCCTACTAGGAAGGAGGAAGGGGAAAGGAAAGAGAGGGAGAGGGAGAGGGAGAGGGAAAGGGGGGGGGCGCCCCTTCCCCTAGTCCAATTCGGACTCCTCAAGGGGGGGCGCCACCTCCTGGGCTGCTGCCCTCTCTCTCCCCTCAGGCCCACTAAGGCCCATTACTTCTCCCGGGGGGGTTCCGGTAACCCTCCGGCACTCTAGTTTTCTCCGAAAACACCCGGAACACTTCCGGTGTCCGAATATAGTCGTCCAATATATCAATCTTTATGTCTCGACCATTTCGAGACTCCTCGTCTTGTCCGTGATCACATCCGGGACTCCGAACAAACTTCGGTACATCAAAACTTATAAACTCATAATAAAACTGTCATCGTAACGTTAAGCGTGCGGACCCTACGGGTTCGAGAACTATGTAGACATGACCTAGAACTATTCTCGGTCAATAACCAATAGAAGAACCTGGATGCCCATATTGGTTCCTACATATTCTACGAAGATCTTTATCGGTCAAACCGCATAACAATATACGTTGGTCCCTTTGTCATCGGTATGTTACTTGCCTGAGATTCGATCGTCGGTATCCAATAACTAGTTCAATCTCATTACCGGCAAGTCTCTTTACTCGTTACGTAATGCATCATTTCGTAACTAACTCATTAGCTACATTGCTTGCAAGGCTTATAGTGATGTGCATTACCGAGAGGGCCCAGAGATACCTCTCCGACAATCGGAGTGACAAAACCTAATCTCAAAATACTCCAACCCAACATGTACCTTTGGAGACACCTGTAGTACTCCTTTATAATCACCCAGTTACGTTGTGACGTTTGGTAGCACCCAAAGTGTTCCTCCGGTAAACGGGAGTTGCATAATCTCATAGTTACAGGAACATGTATAAGTCATGAAGAAAGCAATAGCAATATACTAAACGATCAAGTGCTAGGCTAACGGAATGGGTCATGTCAATCACATCATTCTCCTAATGATGTGATCCCATTAATCAAATGACAACACATGTCTATGGTTAGGAAACATAACCATCTTTGATTAATGAGCTAGTCAAGTAGAGGCATACTAGTGACGTTATGTTTATCTATGTATTCACACATGTATCATGTTTCCGTTAATACAATTCTAGCATGAATAATAAGTATTTATCATGATATGAGGAAATAAATAATAACTTTATTATTGCCTCTAGGGCATATTTCCTTCAGTCTCCCACTTGCACTAGAGTCAATAATCTAGATTACCCAGTAATGATTCTTACACCCATGGAGTCTTGGTGCTGATCATGTTTTGCTCGTGAGAGAGGCTTAGTCAATGGGTCTGCAACATTCAGATCCGTATGTATCTTGCAAATCTCTATGTCTCCCACTTGGACTTGGTCCCGGATGGAATTGAAGCGTCTCTTGATGTGCTTGGTCCTCTTGTGAAATCAGGATTCCTTTGCCAAGGCAATTGCACCAGTATTGTCACAGAAGATCTTCATTGGTCCCGATGCACTAGGTATGACACCTAGATCGGAAATGAACTCCTTCATCCAGACTCCTTCATTTGCTGCTTCCAAAGCAGCTATGTACTCCGCTTCACATGTAGATCCCGCTATGACGCTTTGTTTAGAACTGCACCAACTTACAGCTCCACCGTTTAATAAAAACACGTATCCGGTTTGCGATTTAGAATCGTCCGGATCAGTGTCAAAGCTTGCATCGACGTAACCATTTATGACTAGCTCTTTGTCACCTCCATATACGAGAAACATATCCTTAGTCCTTTTCAGGTATTTCAGGATGTTCTTGACCGCTGTCCAGTGATCCACTCCTGGATTACTTTGGTACCTTCCTGCCAAGCTTATTGCTAAGCACACGTCAGGTCTGGTACACAGCATTGCATACATGATAGAGCCTATGGCTGAAGCATAGGGAACATCTTTCATTTTCTCTCTATCTTCTGTTGTGGTCGGGCATTGAGTTTGACTCAATTTCACACCTTGTAGCACGGGCAAGAACCCTTACTTTGCCTGATCCATTTTGAACTTTTTCAAAACTTTATCAAGGTATGTACTTTGTGAAAGTCCAATTAAGCGTCTTGATCTATCTCTATAAATCTTGATGCCCAATATATAAGTAGCTTCACCGAGGTCTTTCATAGAAAAACTTTTATTCAAGTATCCCTTTATGCTATCCAGAAATTCTATATCATTTCCAATTAATAATATGTCATCTACATATAATATCAGAAATGCTACAGAGCTCCCACTCACTTTCTTGTAAATACAGGCTTCTCCAAAAGTCTGTATAAAACCATATGCTTTGATCACTGTCGGTGTCAAAACCGGCGGATCTCGGGTAGGGGGTCCCGAACTGTGCGTCTAGGCGGATGGTAACAGGAGACAAGGGACACGATGTTTTTACCCAGGTTCGGGCCCTCTCGATGGAGGTAAAACCCTACTCCTGCTTGATTGATATTGATGATATGGGTAGTACAAGAGTGGATCTACCACGAGATCAAGGAGGCTAAACCCTAGGAGCTAGCCTATGGTATGATTGCTGTAATGGTTGTTCGTCCTACGGACTAAAACCCTCCGGTTTATGTAGACACCGGAGAGGGCTAGGGTTACACAGAGTCGGTTACAATGGTAGGAGATCTACATATCCGTATTGCCAAGCTTGCCTTCCACGCCAAGGAAAGTCCCATCCGGACACAGGACGAAGTCTTCAATTTTGTATCTTCATAGTCTTGGAGTCCGGCCGATGATGATAGTCCGGCTATCCGGACACCCCCTAGTCCAGGACTCCCTCAGTAGCCCCTGAACCAGGCTTCAATGACGACGAGTCCGGCGCGCATATTGTCTTCGGCATTGCAAGGCGGGTTCCTCCTCCGAATAATTCATAGAAGATTGTGAACACCAGGATAGTGTCCGGCTCTGCAAAATAAATTCCACATACCACTGCAGAGAGAATAATATTTACACAAGTTCAATCTGCTGACGTATTTTGTGGCGTGACGTCACACCACTACCAAGCCTTTACTTGAATCGTTTTTATTATACCACCTCAGCGCGTTTAGCGAAGCGGTTTCCTTGGCACGTCTTGTCGAAGCAGAGATCATGTTCCCCTTATTCCGGAATTCCCATCAATACGGACGTGGGTAACCCAACCGCGCCATTGATTGTGGCGCTTGGGAGATAAGCGAGTTTTACCAAGCCGGTGGGGACGCATAGTCTTCGTCCGCCCATATATAAGGGGATAAGGATCCACCTTTTTTACCTACGCCTTCTTCCTCCTTTGCTTCTCCATCTCCGCGCACTCGAGCTCCAGCGCCCAAGTCCGCACATCTCGCCTCAACCTTCTCCAGCCATGTCCGGAGCGGGAGGCAAGTGGATGGCCTCCTCCATTACGGAGGGGCACATCGAGAAGCTGCGCGGCGCCGGATACCTGTCCAGCGACATCGCGCACCGGCTGCCCGACGAGGGGCAGCTCATCCCCACCCCCAGGCCCCATGAGAGGGTCGTATTTCTTCCCCACTTCCTCCGCGGACCGGGCTTCCCACTTCACCCCTTCGTCCGGGGGCTCATGTATTACTACGGCCTAGACTTCCACGATCTGGCGCCAAACTTCATCCTCAACATCTCGGCGTTTATCGTCGTGTGCGAGGCCTTCCTCTGCATCCAGCCCCACTTCGGCTTGTGGCTAAAGACCTTCAATGTCAAGCCGAAGGTGGTGAAGGGCGTCCAAGCAGAGTGCAGAGGCGCCATGGTGGGCAAAATTCCCAACGTCACTTGGCTCGAGGGTGCCTTTGTGGAATCTGTCAAAGGGTGGCAATCGGGGTGGTTCTACATCACCGAGCCGCATGATCCTAAATGGGCAGCGGCCCCCGAGTTCAAATCTGGTACCCCCATGCAGCTCACCTCCTGGAAAGAGAAGGGCTTGCTATGGGGTAGTTCGGAGGAGCTGACCGGACTCCAGTCCTGTCTCCAGACCCTGGTGAACAAGAAGCTTAAGCTTGTCAACGTGATCCAGGTCATGCTCGTTCGCCGGATTCTCCCTTGCCAGCAACGGGCCTTCAATTTGTGGGAGTTTGATCCGGCACAGCACCGGACCTTGAGCGGGCTCTTCGACACGACGTACGAAGCTGCCTGGAGGGTGCTGCTCAAGGGTGGAGAAGCCCCCGCATCCGCAACTGAAGATCGCGGATTCAGCACGCAGCGCCCGGCCGGTGAGGTAAGCTATGTTATCCTTTATGGGACACTCATTTCTTTCATAGTTTGACTCTATGTGGGATCTAAACTCCCAATGCCTTTAACAGGACTGGCAAAAGACGTCCGAACAGGTTAACTGTTCGTCTCCCCTTCCAGAAGACCCAGCGGACACCCGTTTGACAGGGCTGCTGGTCCCGGCACTTTATGTGGTGCTGGAGAATAAGGACAAGAAGAAGGCCACGGGAACCCGAAGGAGTTCCCAGCGTCAGGTGGTATCGGACTCGTCATCCGATGACTCCGAGGCGGACTCCTCCCCTGAGGACGAGGAGGAGAAAAAGGAAGACTCCCCCCAGCGGGGGGAGAGAAGAAGAGGAAGGCTTCCCCAGCGAGGGAGGCCGAAGGGTCCAAGAAGGGAAGGACCCTTCCTCCGGACTGCTCCGCCAACGCCGGCGACGGCGACGAGGAGTGGCCCTCAAGGGCCAAGCCCCTGGCAAGATCGTAAGTGTCCGAATTCCTGGATGATTTATAATTTTTCTTTCTGCCATGCGGTGTCTTTCTAATGCTGCATACAACCTGTAGTCCGGCCAAGGACGATCTTCCCGCTTCGTCGAGCGGGTCCTTGGGCACGTCGGATATGGATTCCCTTCCGACCGCCTCCACTCCTCGCGATGCCGACGACGCCGAGGTGGGATCCCAGGAGGGGACCCATCAGGAGAAGGAGGCTCCAGAGGTGCCGCCAGGCAACCTCCCGGACTTCGCACCGGACTCCGCACCGGAACCTGCAGTGGTTCCGGAGTCCGGCAGGCGGCCCCTTCGTAAGAAGGGCAAGATTGTGACACCGGCGGCCTTCGTCCAACCGGAGGCGCCGGATAACTTGTTGGAGGTGCTCAACGGCGCTTCCATCGAGGAAGAACACCGCACTATCATGAGTGCGGTGATTCAGAAGGTTCAGCTTGCCAAGAGCGGGCTGACCGAAGCCTGCAGCAGCCTTCTAACAGGCTTTGAGGTAAGAAATTTAAAATATGTAATATAATACCACATAGACAGTAGCCCCTGATGCTCGGTTCGGTGTTCGGAAAGAAAAGCCGGACAGAGGATCTAAAAAGATATACGCAGGAGGTCTAAAAAATATGTCAATATGGGATTGCAGGCTGCGCTGCTGACCTCTGCCGCACTGACTGCGGAGGTCGATGCTTTGAAGCAGAACCTCGAGCGGTCCGAGAGTGAGCTCGGCCGTGCCAAGAAGCAACTCGAGGACAAGGAAGGTGAGTGACACCGTATTAAGTTTGTACCTTATAGAAAAGGATTTTGGTTGCAAGAGAAATAACAAGGATAACGTGGGTACTCCAGGGGCCACGAACGAGGTGGCGACCTTGAAGGAGGCCATGTCCGCGGCCGAACGCAATGCGGCCGTGGAACGAGCCGAGCGAGAGAAGCGGGAGGCGCGGGTGGCAGAGGTGCGGCAAGAGCTCCAGGCTCTCGTGGAAAAGCATGAGAGTTTGGAGCATGACTCGAAGACTCGAGAGTCCGAGCTTGCATCGGCTCTTGAGAGTGCCAAAGCCGCTAAGGCCGAAGCCCACAAGGCCCTCCAGGAAATCGAGGCGGTGAAGAAAATAGCGGCGGGTAAGGCATTTTTCATGCAAAGCAAGCATGTGAATGTAAATTACCTATTACTTACCCGAATTCGGAGCTCTCCAGGAGCGTTCGCAGATCTGCCCCGCAACGTGTCCGATGCTGCCGCATTCTATCGGGCCGAGGAGGGGAGCTCGACAGAGAAGGTCTTCTGGTCTCAGTATGCTGAGGCCGGACATCCGGTGCCCCTTAGCGACCAGCTGAAGCAGCTGGTCGAGCTCCACAAGGTTGCCGAACAGGCCATGAAGGGCTTCATAGTTCGGCTGTGGCCCGGGGAGGCCATGCCTGGGAGCTACTTCGGCCTGGTGCGGTGGCTAGTGGATGCTTGTCCCTGGGTGGAAGTCGTCAAGCGCTCCGCCTGCATTGAAGGTGCCCGTCGGGCCCTTGCCCGTGCAAAAGTGCACTGGTGCAGGATGGACGCTGAGAAGCTTCTGACGGACGCGCCGCCGGCGGGCAAGGAGTATCGCACACCCGAAATGTATTATAAGAGTGTCCTGAAGGGAGCCCGCATGATTGCGGATGAGTGCTCCAAGGATGTAATATTTGAGTAAAATCGCATTATGTTATCCTGTGCGCTGAAAACTTTGTTCATATGCGCTAAGCAACGCTTATTAATTTAAAATATTACCTTATGTGCGGCCGTTTATCAAATCTGAGAGATGGCAAGTCGTCGGCTTCAGCCCCCATGCCATTAGTGCTGGTGTGTTCGGGATAAACTTGAGCACTCTTGTTCCCATGTTTGGGTCCATCTAGGGAGGTGCTCAACACAACGAACGAGGCAACCGGACTTATAATGCTTGAACACTCTCACTTAGCCATAGAATTCTATAATTTTAAATTTCGGCGAAGCCCCTAGTGTTCGGAAGACCGAGTTTGGGGTGCTATCCACGCCTGGGCCGGACAAAAGCCGGTTCCTCGCTCTAAGCGGCATAAGTCTTTAGGGACTCGAAAAAACCTCTCGAACAGCGACCAGCTCTCGCCCTATCATGATGGTCAGTTTTAGCTTTCTCCACTAAGGCGCTCGCCCAGCTCAACCGGGGCGCAATCGCAGTGGTTCTCCCAGTGCTATCTTAGCCGATAAAACAGAACGTAAGGTACCAAAACATGGGAGCCGGGCAAACCCAACTATTGACCCAAGACATGATTCGGAGCCGATGCATATAATGCTATAAGTTCGGGGTGCTGCACTTGTGAAAGTGTTCGGACTTATCACACCCTAATCCGGGGAACTTAAGTCCCTGGTGTATTCGGCCGTACCAAAGTGTACGGATGCAACATGTCGTAAACGAACATATATAAGAAAGAAATGCAATTATAAGCAAAAAGCGATGCATTGTTTATTCCAGAAATACTGCCATGAATGCAGAACGATACAAATAGTGCGGTAAGCAAGGGATTGGACTATTAAACATGTTCCCCTCTAGGGGTAGGCTGCGGAATGGTGTATTAAACATATTTAATGCTTGTAATGGAGACCACCTAAGTGGTCGTTGTAGCCTTTCTCCTTCCCTGGCTGTTGCATCGTGAGTTCGGCAGGTCTGCTGCCGGACAGGGCCTCTGGTGAACGAAGTCCTGTGGGTAAAAAAGAAAAAAGGAAAAGATCGACACACTTGGGAGCCCCTGGTGTGTTTGATCCGCACTCTGGGCCTGTCGTGGTCATGCCCCTCCCCCTATGCCCATGGTATCTCCAGAGCATAATGATGTACGCGAAGGACTAGTTTTGCAATTATGCAAGGGCTGGGGTTGGGGCCACATTGTTACACGTGCTCGGGACGTGCCAGGTGGTCTTGTTGTAGGTTACTCCGGGCGCGTTTGGCCGTGTCCGGTCGCTTAACGGCCGGACTCGAAAATTGCCTTAAGAGGCTGCTCTAAACTTCTGCCGCGAGAGCCGCTGTGTGTTCCTCCGTTCGGAGGGAGTGTTCAGTGTTTCCGTTGACCGTGATGACTCCTCGAGGGCCTGGCATTTTGAGCTTAAGGTATGCGTAATGCGGCACCGCGTTGAACTTTGCAAACGAGGTCCGTCCGAGCAGAGCGTGATAGCCGCTGCGGAACGGGACTATGTCGAAGATTAACTCCTCGCTTCGGAAGTTATTCGGGGATCCGAAGACCACTTCCAGTGTGACTGAGCCTGTACAATTGGCCTCTACACCTGGTATGACGCCTTTGAAGGTCGTCTTTGTAGGTTTAATCCTTGAGGGGTCTATGCCCATCTTGTGCACTGTATCCTGATAAAGCAGGTTCAGGCTGCTGCCGCCGTCCATCAGGACCCTGGTGAGGTGAAATCCATCGACGATTGGGTCTAAAATCAATGCGGCGAATCCGCCATGGCGGATACTGGTGGAGTGGTCCCTTCGATCAAAAGTGATCGGGCAAGAGGACCATGGATTGAACTTCGGGGCGACTGGCTCCATCGCATATACGTCCCTAAGTGCACGCTTCCGCTCCCTCTTGGGTATGTGGGTTGCGTATATCATGATTACCGTCCGTACTTGTGGGGGGAAACCATTCTGTCCTCTATTGTTCGGCGGCGGGGTCTCTTCCTCGTCATAGCTATGCAGCCCCTTGTCATTGTTTTCGGCAATTAACTTGCCTGCCTGCTTAAATACCCAACAATCCATGTTGATGTGATTAGCTGGCTTTTCGGGGGTGCCATGTATCTGGCAAGAGCGGTCGAGTATTCGGTCCAAATTGGACGGACCCGGAGTAGTTCTTTTGAATGGATTTTTTCGCTGACCGGGTTTGGAGCCTCTGAATCCGGCGTTGACTGCCGTATCCTCAGTGTTATCGCCGTTAACGCGGCGTTTGTTTTTGTTGCGACGCGACCTGCCATTGCGGTCCTTGTTATCCGGACTGCCAGAATTTTTGCTGAGGTTGTTACTGCGGGCTAGCCAGCTGTCCTCTCCCGCGCAGAAGCGGGTCATGAGTGATGTGAGGGCTGCCATGGATTTCGGCTTTTCCTGTCCTAGGTGCCGGGCCAGCCACTCGTCGCAGATGTTGTGTTTGAAGGCTGCGAGGGCCTCTGCATCCAGACAGTCGACGATTTGATTTTTCTTTGTTAAGAACCGTGTCCAGAACTGTGTGGCCGATTCGTCTGGCTGCTGAATTATGTGGCTTAGGTCATCGGCGTCTGGTGGTCGCACATATGTGCCCTGGAAGTTGTCAAGGAATGCGGCTTCCAGGTCCTGCCAACACCCAATTGACTCTGCTAGCAAGCTATTAAGCCAATGCCGAGCTGGTCCTTTAAGCTTGAGTGGGAGATATTTGATGGCGTGGAGATCGTCACCGCGGGCCATATGGATATGAAGGAGATAGTCTTCGATCCAAACCGCGGGGTCTGTTGTGCCATCGTAGGATTCAATGTTCACGGGTTTAAACCCTTCAGGGATTTGATGATCCATTACTTCATCTGTGAAGCATAGTGGGTGTGCGGCGCCTCTATATTGGGCAATATCATGACGTAGCTCAAGCGAGCTTTGTCTACTGTGTTCGGCCCGGCCGGAGTTGCTGTATCCGGTGCGACGGTAATGGTCGCGCATCATGGGGCGCCCACGTGATCTGTAGATCGATCTTGATTGTCTTGCCTTGTCCTCCAATATGTCTCGCAAGTCCGGCGCATTCCCCCGTGGCTTCGTACTTTTCGAGCAGTGCCGGGGTACGGTCCTGATGGAGGGCCTAGAGGCCTCTCTGTCGCGGCCACGCGGTGGTCGGTCTGCCGTATTGTGCGCTGGTGGTGAAGGTTTATACTCCTCCTCCTCTAATCGGGGGAGCAACTTGCGTTTTGGGTAGCTTTTGGAGGGGCATTCGAGTTCATACTCTTCGGCCGCCAGGACTTCAGTCCATCTGTCGGCTAGCAGGTCTTGATCAGCTCGGAGCTGTTGCTGCTTTTTCTTTAGGTTGTTTGCCGTGGCCATAAGCCTGCGTTTAAAACGCTCTTGTTCGACGGGATCCTCGGGCACGACGAATTCGTCGTTGTTGAGGCTTGCCTCGTCTCCGGAGGGAGGCATGTAATTATCATCCTCTACCTCTTCGTCTGCCGCTCTCTCGTGAGGGCTGGCTTCTCCGTCCTCCTGTGCTGAATCTTGCTGGAGGGGGTTGTCTTCGGCACTCTCTGGGGTGTTATTATCTCCGGTGCCAGAATCTCCATTCTTGCTGTGGCGGGATTTAGAGCGGCGCCGCTGACGCCGGCGCTTGGGCTGTTTCTTGGAGGAATCTGCCTCCGCTGCTTCTTCGCCATTCCCATCCTTTGGGATGTCCACCATGTATATGTCGTATGACGAGGTGGTCTTCCAGTGCCCTGTAGGTGCTGGTTCCTGGTCGTCTCCGGCATCGTCGTCTATACCGTCGATGTCTTCGGAGTCGTAGTCTAGCATGTCGGTTAGATCGTCGACAGTGGCTACAAAGTGGGTGGTGGGTGGGTCTTGAATTTCTTCGTCGTCCACATCCCAACCGTCCTGACCGCAGTCCGGCCAGGGCTCTCCTGATAACGAGAGATACTTTAGCGAATTCAGGATGTCGCCAAAGGGTGAGTGCTGAAAGATGTCCGCGGTGGTGAACTCCATGATCGGCGTCCAATCGGATTCGATTGGTAGGGGCGCAGGAGGTTCGGAGTCCGGCAAGGAGTCCGGCACCTTGGAGTCACGAGCTTTACAAGGGACAAGGTCAGTATTCGGCTCCATCGCCGTAGAGGTTGCAGCCCCCAAGACGGTGTCTAGCCACCCGTCCTCGATCTGTGCGGTCGGCTCCGAATTAAGGATCGAAGCGGACTCATGTGCGGCCTCCAGGGCACTGTCCAGCAGCAGAGCTAAATCATGCCCATCGTGACAGTGCGGCGCGCTCGGCTGTGGCTCGAATGCATCGAAGATCAAGTCTCCGCGGATATCAGCCGTGAAGTTTAGGCTTCCAAATATGACCTGATGGCCAGGGGCATAGCTTTCGATCTGCTCCAGATGGCCAGGCGAGTTGGCCCGCAGTGCAAAGCTGCCGAACACGGAGATCTGTCCGGGGAGAAAAGTCTCACCCTGGACTGCGTCGTTGTTGATGATCGAAGGAGCCATCAAGCCTATCGGTGACGACACAGAGGAACTCTCAATGAAAGCACCAATGTCAGTATCAAAACTGGCGGATCTCGGGTAGGGGGTCCCGAACTGTGTGTCTAGGCGGATGGTAACAGGAGACAAGGGACACGATGTTTTTACCCAGGTTCGGGCCCTCTCGATGGAGGTAAAACCCTACTCCTGCTTGATTGATATTGATGATATGGGTAGTACAAGAGTGGATCTACCACGAGATCAAGGAGGCTAAACCCTAGGAGCTAGCCTATGGTATGATTGTTGTAATGGTTGTTCGTCCTACGGACTAAAACCCTCCGGTTTATATAGACACATGAGAGGGCTAGGGTTACACAGAGTCGGTTACAATGGTAGGAGATCTACATATCCGTATTGCCAAGCTTGCCTTCCACGCCAAGGAAAGCCCCATCCGGACACGGGACGAAGTCTTCAATTTTGTATCTTCATAGTCTTGGAGTCCGGCCGATGATGATAGTCCCGCTATCCGGACACCCCCTAGTCCAGGACTCCCTCAATCACACTATCAAAGCGTTTATTCCAACTCCGAGATGCTTGCACCAGTCCAGAAATGGATCGCTGGAGCTTGTACACTTTGTTAGCACCTTTTGGATTAACAAAACCTTCTGGCTGCATCATATACAACTCTTCTTCCAGAAATCCATTCAAGAATGCAGTTTTGACATCCATTTGCCAAATTCATAATCATAAAATGCAGCAATTGCTAACATGATTGGACAAACTTAAGCATCGCTACGAGTGAGAAAGTCTCATCGTAGTCAACCCCTTGAACTTGTCGAAAACCTTTTGCAACAAGTCGAGCTTTATAGACAGTTACATTACCATCAGCGTCAGTCTTCTTCTTAAAGATCCATTTATTCTCAATGGCTTGCCGATCATCGGGCAAGTCAACCAAAGTCCATACTTTGTTCTCATACATGGATCCCATCTCAGATTTCATGGCCTCTAGCCATTTTGCGGAATCTGGGCTCATCATCGCTTCCTCATAGTTCGTAGGTTCATCATGGTCAAGTAACATGACTTCCAGAATAGGATTACCGTACCACTCTGGTGCGGATCTTACTCTCGTAGACCTACGAAGTTCAGTAGAAACTTGATCTGAAGTTTCATGATCAATATCATTAGCTTCCTCACTAATTGGTGTAGTTGTCACAGGAACCGATTCTTGTGATGAACTACTTTCTAATAAGGGAGCAGGTACAGTTATCTCATCAAGTTCTACTTTCCTCCCACTCACTTCTTTCGAGAGAAACTCCTTCTCTAGAAAGGATCCGAATTTAGCAACGAAAATCTTGCCCTCAGATCTGTGATAGAAGGTGTACCCAATAGTTTCTTTTGGGTATCCTATGAAGACACATTTCTCTGATTTGGGTTCGAGCTTATTTGGTTGAAGTTTCTTCACATAAGCATCGCAGCCCCAAAGTTTAAGAAACGACAACTTTGGTTTCTTGCCAAACCATAGTTCATGAGGCGTCATCTCAACGGATTTTGATGGTGCTCTATTTAACGTGAATGCGGCCGTCTCTAAAGCATAACCCCAAAACGATGGCGGTAAATCAGTAAGAGACATTATAGATCGCACCATATCTAGTAAAGTACGATTACAACGTTCGGACACACCATTTCGTTGTGGTGTTCCGGGTGGCGTGAGTTGTGAAACTATTCCGCATTGTTTCAAGTGTAGACCAAACTCGTAACTCAAATATTCTCCTCCACGATCAGATCATAGAAATTTTATTTTCTTGTTACGATGATTTTCCACTTCACTCTGAAATTCTTTGAACTTTTCAAATGTTTCAGACTTGTGTTTCATTAAGTAGATATACCCATATCTGCTCAAATCATCTATGAAGGTGAGAAAATAACGATACCCACCGCGAGCCTCAACATTCATTGGACCACAAACATCAGTATGTATGATTTCCAATAAATCCGTTGCTCGCTCCATAGTTCCGGAGAACGGCATTTTAGTCATCTTGCCCATGAGGCACGGTTCGCAAGTACCAAGTGATCCATAATCAAGTGATTCCAAAAGCCCATCAGTATGAAGTTTCTTCATGCGCTTTACGCCGATATGACCTAAACGGCAGTGCCACAAATAAGTTGCACTATCATTATCAACTCTGCATCTTTTGGTTTCAACACTATGAATATGTGTATCACTACTATCGAGATTCAATAAAAATATACCACTCTTCAAGGGTGCATGACCATAAAAGATATTACTCATATAAATAGAACAACCATTATTCTCTGACTTAAATGAATAACCGTCTCGCATCAAACAAGATCCAGATATAATGTTCATGCTCAACGCTGGCACCAAATAACAATTATTTAGGTCTAAAACTAATCCCAATGGTAGATGTAGAGGTAGCGTGCCGACCGCGATCACATCGACTTTGGAACCATTTCCCACACGCATCGTCACCTCGTCCTTAGCCAATCTTCGCTTAATCCGTAGTCCCTGTTTCGAGTTGCAAATATTAGCAACAGAACCAGTATCAAATACCCAGGTGCTACTGCGAGCATTAGTAAGGTACACATCAATAACATGTATATCACATATACCTTTGTTCACTTTGCCATCCTTCTTATCCGCCAAATACTTGGGGCAGTTCCGCTTCCAGTGTCCAGTCTGCTTGCAGTAGAAGCACTCAGTTTTAGGCTTAGGTCCAGACTTGGGTTTCTTCTCTTGAGCAGCAACTTGTTTGTTGTTCTTCTTGAAGTTCCCCTTCTTCTTCCCTTTGCCCTTTTTCTTGAAACCGGTGGTCTTGTTAACCATCAACACTTGATGCTCCTTCTTGATTTCTACCTCCGCGGCTTTTAGCATTGCGAAGAGCTCGGGAATAGTCTTGTCCATCCCTTGCATATTATAGTTCATCACGAAGCTCTTGTAGCTTGGTGGCAGTGATTGAAGAATTCTGTCAATGACACTATCATCAGGAAGATTAACTCCCAGTTGAATCAAGTGATTATTATACCCAGACATTTTGAGTATGTGTTCACTGACAGAACTATTCTCCTCCATCTTGCAGCTATAGAACTTATTGGAGACTTCATATCTCTCAATCCGGGCATTTGCTTGAAATATTAACTTCAACTCCTGGAACATCTCATATGCTCCATGACGTTGAAAACGTCGTTGAAGACCCGGTTCTAAGCCGTGAAGCATGGCACACTGAACTATCGAGTAGTCATCAGCTTTGCTCTGCCAGACGTTCTTAACATCGTCAGTTGCATCAGCAGCAGGCCTGGCACCCAGCGGTGCTTCCAGGACGTAATTCTTCTGTGCAGCAATGAGGATAATCCTCAGGTTACGGACCCAGTCCGTGTAATTGCTACCATCATCTTTCAACTTTGCTTTCTCAAGGAACGCATTAAAATTCAACGGAACAACAGCACGAGCCATCTATCTACAACAAACATAGACAAGCAAAATACTATCAGGTACTAAGTTCATGATAAATTTAAGTTCAATTAATCATATTACTTAAGAACTCCCACTTAGATAGACATCCCTCTAATCCTCTAAGTGATTACGTGATCCATATCAACTACACCATGTCCGATCGTCACGTGAGATGGAGTAGTTTCAACGGTGAACATCAATATGTTGATCATATCTACTATATGATTCACGCTCGACCTTTCGGTCTTCGTGTTCCGAGGCCATATCTGTTATATGCTAGGCTCGTCAATTTTAACCTGAGTACTCCGCGTGAGCAACTGTTTTGCACCCGTTGTATTTGAACATAGAGCCTATCACACCCGATCATCACGTGGTGTCTCAGCACGAAGAACTTTCGCAACGGTGCATACTCAGGGAGAACACTTCTTGATAATTTAGTGAGAGATCATCTTAAAATGCTACCGTCAATCAAAGCAAGATAAGATGCATAAAGGATAAACATCACATGCAATCAATATAAGTGATATGATATGGCCATCATCATCTTGTGCTTGTGATCTCCATCTTCGAAGCACCGTCATGATCACCATCGTCACCGGCGCGACACCTTGATCTCCATCGTAGCATCGTTGCCGTTACGCCATCTATTGCTTCTACGACTATCGCTACCGCTTAGTGATAAAGTAAAGCAATTACAGGGCGTTTGCATTTCATACAATAAAGCGACAACCATATGGCTCCTGCCAGTTGCCGATAACTTCGGTTACAAAACATGATCATCTCATACAATAAAATATAGCATCACGTCTTGACCATATCACATCACAACATGCCCTGCAAAAACAAGTTAGACGTCCTCTACTTTGTTGTTGCAAATTTTACGTGGCTGCTACGGGCTTAGCAAGAACCGTTCTTACCTACGCATCAAAACCACAACGATAGTTCGTCAAGTTAGTGTTGTTTTAACCTTCGCAAGGACCGGGCGTAGCCACACTCGATTCAGCTAAAGTGAGAGAGACAGACACCCGCCAGCCACCTTTAAGCACGAGTGCTCGTAACGGTGAAACCAGTCTCGCGTAAGCGTACGCGTAATGTCGGTCCGGGCCGCTTCATCTCACAATACCGCTGAGCCAAAGTATGACATGCTGGTAAGCAGTATGGCTTGTATCGCCCACAACTCACTTGTGTTCTACTTGTGCATATGACATCTACGCATAAAACCAGGCTCGGATGCCACTGTTGGGGAACGTAGTAATTTCAAAAATTTCCTACGCACACGCAAGATCATGGTGATGACATAACAACGAGAGGGGAGAGTGTTGTCCACATATCCTCGTAGACCATAAGCGGAAGCGTTATGACAACGCGGTTGATGTAGTCGTACGTCTTCACGATCCGACCGATCCAAGTACCGAACGTACAGCACCTCCGAGTTCAGCACACGTTCAGCTCGATGACGATCCCCGGACTCCGATCCAGGAAAGTGTCGGGGATGAGTTCCGTCAGCACGACGGCGTGGTGACGATGATGATGTTCTACCGGTGCAGGGCTTCGCCTAAACTCCGCGATGATATGATCGAGGTGGAATATGGTGGAGGGGGGCACCGCACACGGCTAAGGAATGATCCGTAGATCAACTTATGTGTCTCTAGGGTGCCCCCCCCCCCCCCCCCCCCGCCCCCGTATATAAAGGAGCAAGGGGGAAGGCCGGCCGGCCCTAGGGGGCGCGCCAAGGAGGGGGGAGTCCTCCTCCTAGTGGGAGTAGGACTCCCCTTTCCTAGTCCTACTAGGAAGGAGGAAGGGGGAAGGAAAGAGAGGGAGAGGGAGAAGGAAAGGGGGGGTCGCGCCCCCTCCCCTAGTCCAATTCGGACTCCTCAAGGGGGGGCGCGCCACCTCCTGGGCTGCTGCCCTCTCTCTCCCCTCATGCCCACTAAGGCCCATTACTTCTCCCGGGGCGGTTCCGGTAACCCTCCGGCACTCCGGTTTTCTCCGAAAACACCTGGAACACTTCCGGTGTCCGAATATAGTCATCCAATATATCAATCTTTATGTCTCGACCATTTCGAGACTCCTCGTCATGTCCATGATCACATTCGGGACTCCGAACAAACTTCGGTACATCAAAACTTATAAACTCATAATAAAACTGTCATCGTAACGTTAAGCGTGCGGACCCTACGGGTTCGAGAACTATGTAGACATGACCTAGAACTATTCTCGGTCAATAACCAATAATGGAACCTGGATGCCCATATTGGTTCCTACATATCCTACGAAGATCTTTATCGGTCAAACCGCATAACAACATACGTTGTTCCCTTTGTCATCGGTATGTTACTTGCCCGAGATTCGATCGTCGGTATTCAATACCTAGTTCAATCTTGTTACCGGCAAGTCTCTTTACTCGTTACGTAATGCATCATTCCGTAACTAACTCATTAGCTACATTGTTTGCAAGGCTTATAGTGATGTGCATTACCGAAAGGGCCCAGAGATACCTCTCCGACAATCGGAGTGACAAAACCTAATCTCGAAATACGCCAACCCAACATGTACCTTTGGAGACACCTGTAGTACTCCTTTATAATCACCCAGTTACGTTGTGACGTTTGGTAGCACCCAAAGTGTTCCTCGGGTAAACGGGAGTTGCATAATCTCATAGTTACAGGAACATGTATAAGTCATGAAGAAAGCAATAGCAATATACTAAACGATCAAGTGCTAGGCTAACGGAATGGGTCATGTCAATCACATCATTCTCCTAATGATGTGATCCCATTAATCAAATGACAACACATGTCTATGGTTAGGAAACATAACCATCTTTGATTAATGAGCTAGTCAAGTAGAGGCATACTAGTGACATTATGTTTGTCTATGTATTCACACATGTATCATGTTTCCGGTTAATACAATTCTAGCATGAATAATAAACATTTATCATGATATGAGGAAATAAATAATAACTTTATTATTGCCTCTAGGGCATATTTCTTCAAGATCCTCTAAACATTCCTACTCATATCCGAGTCGACTAAACGAAGAAATTGCGCGTTGTAGTCCGTAGAGCAGTGGTCGTCTTTGGTGAGCTTCCAAGAGATAGTATCGGTCATGTCGGGTTTGAGGTGCACGTGAGGGAGCTTCTCCCGGAAAGTAACAAATTATAAGATGGTCAATCGTGATGCCCTCAGTGGTCTTCACCTGGGAGACCCAAAAATTGTTGGAAAGTGCTTTGTGAACCGATCAATTCTTTCTTTTGGATAGATCACAAACTTTTGGACCAATGTCCTTCGGCCACAACCATCAAACCAAGCCGATTCCTAGAAAGTGGCGAGAAGACCATCGCCCACCACAACCCTTGTGGCCGTCGCAAAGATGTCTCGGTCGTGTAGGTCGCAAGGGTTCCCCAAACCAACCCAAGGTTCTACAGGGGTGACACTCTCCCCAAAGCCAACGAATGCGAAGGGCAGAAGCAAACTATTTCAGATTGAGGACGGCAAGGCCACTGTGAAGTTTTGATTTGCACACTTGATCACAATTAACCTTGCATTTTACTTCAGTGACCTTGTCACATCTAGCCCACCGAGAAGCCCGTCGAAGTGCGTTGATCTTATTCATAACCTCAACCAAAAGGTTAAGCGCCGTCATATAATAGATGGCAACGACATAAATAAAACATTGTATTTGATGTCTCGGTCGTGCAGGCCGCAAGGGTTCCCAAGCCAACCCTAGGTTTGACATTGGTGAGCCGCTCTCCCCAAAGCCAACAAATGCGAAGGGCAGAAGCGAACAATTTTAGATTGAGGACAACAAGGCCACCGTGAAGTTCTGATTTGCACACTTGATCCCAACTAACCTTGCATTTTCCTTCAGTGACCTTTTCACATCCAGCTCACCGAGAAGCCCGTCGAAAGAGCGTTGATCTTATTCATAACCTCAACCCGAGGGTTAAGCGCCATCATATAGTAGATGGCAATGTCATAAATAAAACTTTGTATTTGATAGTATTTGAAATTTTTTATGAACGAAACTGCACCCATGATACAAAATTTGAACGAGCAAAACTATATTAAAATTAACCTTGGATTTTCCTTCAGTGACCTTTCCACATCCAGCTCACGAGAAGCCCGTTGAAAGAGTGACGATCTTATTCATAACCTTAACCCGAAGGTTAAGCGCCATCAGTAGATGGCAATGTCATAAATAAAACTTTGTATTTGATAGTAATTTGAATTTTTTTTATGAACGAAATTGCACCCAAAATACAAAAATAGAACGAACAAAACTGTATTAAAAAAGAAAAACGAAAGTGCACCCAAAATACAAAAAAAGAACGAACAAAACTGTATTAAAAAAGAAAAACGACTCCGCTCTCCCCAAAGCCAACAAATGCGAAGGGCAGAAGCGAACAATTTTAGATTGAGGACAACAAGGCCACCGTGAAGTTCTGATTTGCACACTTGATCCCAACTAACCTTGCATTTTCCTTCAGTGACCTTTTCACATCCAGCTCACCGAGAAGCCCGTCGAAAGAGCGTTGATCTTATTCATAACCTCAACCCGAGGGTTAAGCGCCATCATATAGTAGATGGCAATGTCATAAATAAAACTTTGTATTTGATAGTATTTGAAATTTTTTATGAACGAAACTGCACCCATAATACAAAATTTGAACGAGCAAAACTATATTAAAATTAACCTTGGATTTTCCTTCAGTGACCTTTCCACATCCAGCTCACGAGAAGCCCGTTGAAAGAGTGACGATCTTATTCATAACCTTAACCCGAAGGTTAAGCGCCATCAGTAGATGGCAATGTCATAAATAAAACTTTGTATTTGATAGTAATTTGAATTTTTTTTATGAACAAAATTGCACCCAAAATACAAAAATAGAACGAACAAAACTGTATTAAAAAAGAAAAACGAAAGTGCACCCAAAATACAAAAAAAAGAACGAACAAAACTGTATTAAAAAAGAAAAACGACTCCGCTGGGGATCGAACCCAGAATCTCTGGTTTCGTAGACCAGCGCCTTATCCATTGGGCCACGGAGTCGTTATTGACATCTTCACACTCATAGCACTTTTAGTTTAGTTGTAAGCCAGTAGGTTTAGCAGGCTCCTTTTTTATTGTCATATGAAAAAAAAGCAGGCTTATTGTTTAAAAAATGTGTACGAGAGCCTATTGAAATGTCACTCGGAAACAGTAAACGTACTGCCCATAACACATTGGTTCGGCCGTTCCGGTGAATAGCGCCAATATGAGACTGAAGTGAGTCATTGTAACACTGACGTTACATTTCGGTGTATAGAATTCCAGCCATCTATAGATAATAGAATTCATACAATGTTCAGGCATATAATATACAATTGAATGATTCATCCAGTTAACTTGTGGCATCAAGAGAACCCAATGTTCACTTCTACTCTGATTCTTCCGATAATTCACCGTTTATCTACATGAAGTAGGATTAAAAATGATCAGATGAATGAAAAATAGGATAAAATATGCACATACATGTACAACAGACACCTTTTTCTTGTTATATTGAGCCATCGCCTTCTCAAACTCAGCACGCCTCTCGGTAGCTAGATCATAATACTTCACCTTTTCCTGGTGCGATGAACAAGGTGAAAATGTTAACATCAGCAGGATATGAAGCATAATGTATTGTCTAGCAGTTTTGGCAACATATTTTCCTTTTGTAAGCATAAATTTGAATAGATCTTTTACAGTTAGAAGACGGTTTATAGTTCTACAATTATGTAATGTGGTCTTACAAACGTCAACGAGAAGACATAACTGCTAAATAATTATGTGTCAAATTACATTTCCTAAATGAGAAATTTCACAATAATATGACCGGTATAGCAAAGATAGGCCATTATCATCATCGATGTTAAGTGGATTCATATGTGTAGAACTGGCTACAGGTAGGGACTTCAATTTTTTTAAGTGTAGCCAGCTAAATAGAAATGATAAACCTACTAACCAACATGTAAACCATAGTAAGTGTGCAATAGTGTACCATCATCAATAGGAATCTTAGCTTACATCCTACAAAATCAATTTTGAGTATACAGGTCATAGAACTTCCACTCTTAAATCTACAACCATTATCAGTCCATCCCTTCAGCTGTTTCTCTGGATTGGGATAAGCAATGAAATTGATCTAGCTACTAGGCACATCGACAAGGTACAAGGGACAGACAGAAAGGGACGTTGTGAAATTTGGATCTTGCTGAATAAAATATCAAGGCAAGGTCTTGCATTTCATGATTTGAGAAAGAAGCTTCTATTGATTTCCGATAACAAAATGGAAATAAGTGAATCACCGAAGAAACCAAACTATATTTCCGCTTCATATATTCCTATCAACCATATTATACTACCAGGCAGCAAGATGGTGTGGTGCCTAGCTACCTAATACTCCCTCCGAAAAAGCTTGTCCCAAGCTTGTTCCTCAAATGGATGTATGGTGCTAGATACATCCATTTGAGGGACAAGCTTTTCCGGACGGAGGGAGTACAACACAGACATCATCAGGCTATCGGAGGGAAAATACCAACCTCAAATGCCATTTTATTCCATTTCTCACCGCATGCCTTCCCTACCTGCAGTGAAAGGTATATTACATTACAAGACTAAGAAAGCCAACTTGAAGCTTCAAATTTAAATGATGGAAACTTACATCCTGCATTGCTTTTACACTTGGATTTTCTTCCTGATACGTTTTCCGGAAATCCTCCCTTCAAGAGAATATAACAGCTTCAGTAAAATTGGTTCAGTGCAAGAGATGAAACATCTTAACCAGGGCAGTGAAATGATCATATATATAAATAAACAGAACATTAAGGCCCCATTTGGAACACGATTCTTTCTTGATCCCCATGGAAATTAATTGGGTTCTTGTGAAGAAAAACCTACTTTTGCCTACAGATATTTCTAATTAGATGATTAATTAAACAATTAAAATACAAAATCATGAAACATAAGGAGTGCTGTGAAATCAGACATGTAGTGAGGCATGCAATCTGTGAGCACCAAGACCAAGATAGGTGTTAGGCAACATACATCGCATCAACTATTCAAATGTTGCAGGATACCACAGCATGTTTGCATTATTTTTTGAACGCTGCTATGAGTACGACACATCCATGTATGATTTATGTCCGATGCACTCCAGCCACCGTCCGATTCAGTCCTCCAGCATTGTTCTACCAGTTGATCTCAGTGTCGGATGCAAATTGTATATTCAAGATCATATCTACAGCAGTTTCGTTATTTATTTGATCATTTTAGCCTGGTGCCCTGGTTAACAGTTTACGATGGACAGAGGAATATTGTTTATCTCCGCAGTCATTATGTTCATGATAGATCAATGTTCAACACCAGGACAGCAGGAAGGAAGTTTTGTATTTGTGTTACACCTAAAGCCATGTGAAGAACCCAAAGGAAAATCAATCAATATGGTGAACGATGATGACTGGATGAAGCAGAAAACGTTTATATGGTGCAGCGACAATGTCCTATTGCAGTTATTCTTTACTTGCGAGGATCAGTTATTCTTTACTTGCGAGGAGCAGTTATTCTTTATCAGTACTTGAAGCATTTTGGAACATCAACATTCGGATAAGTCAACAATACATGGTACATTTTTGTTTATATGCCAATCAGATAAGAAATAAAGGTTCTGCATATCGCACATTGTGTAGTATGAACACTTTGTTAATGACATGGCAGAATCCGATGGTCTCAGACTCCCTGTTGTGAACTTGGGATCGAAAAATAAACTGCCTCTAGCCTATGAAAAGGGATGGTTCAGGCCACGGTTATAGCTTACTGGATGCTTGGAGCACGCTACGAAAACAAAAGCAAACAGTTCCAATTGACAATAAACATAGGTTTAAACATGGCTGCACAACTATTTTGTACTCCCTCCGTTCCTAAATGTAAGTCTTTGGAGAGATTTCACTATGAACCACATACGGATGTATGTAGATGCATTTTAGAGTGTAGATTCACTCATTTTGCTCCGTATGTAGTCCATAGTGAAATCTCTACAAAGACTTATATTTAGGAACGGAGGGAGTAGAAGGAAAAGGAGAACACAGGCTACAAAAGTGCGCGGAGCCATCGACGCTCGAGTTGTCTGCACCAGAACAGCACTAGGGCGCGCATCGATTCGAAGTTTCTCAACAGAGCTCCGGCGAATCCCAAAAGCTGAAATATCCTAACTAGTGCGAGCGAGCAGTCCAGCCGAGAAGCAGGAGAAACCCCTAACACCGCATCCCAATTGCTTCTCAACAGAGCAGTCGCCAGTTAGTGGAGAAGAGATCAACTACAGAAGAAGAATTGGACATACATGAAATAGAAGAAGGCGGTGGGGGGCTTCTTGGGGCGGCGGAGGTCGCCGAGGGCCCCCTTCTTCCGCGTCTCCGGCTTCGGCTTCGGCCTCGGCCTCGCGCGGGGGCTCTCCAGGGGGGGCAGCCGCACCGTATTGAGCGGCTTCGGGGTGGTCTGCGACCTCGTCTTCATCCCGCACTTTTCTCGGGCTCGCCGAGCGTACAGAGGCGTAGGTCGGCTTGCTGGAGGAGGAAGAAGAAAGAAGCAGAGAAGCAGAGGAGGAGACTCCGGATCACCTGCCTTCTGGCTGGGCTCCCCGGTTTGCATGGGCCAGGGGAAGGCACGGCCCAGCAAGGATTGCTGGCCCGCCCGCTCCTAATTAATTGAGTCGGTCTGTTTTGCTCCGTGCAGCAGGGTTGTGTTAGTTTTGTCCCACATCGGTTGTGCGGCAAAGAGCGCGAGGGGCGGCCGGGTATAAGATGGGGCGATGGGCGAATGGTGGAAGGCATCTTTGCGCTTGGGGCAATGACGCAGCTAGTGAGGTTATACCGAGGCGCGTCAATTGCTGGTTGAAAACTATTTCCAAACCCCCTCTTTGGCCCTCCGGGGCCACTGAGAATTTCTGAAAGGGCTCCTTTCCTTCAGGGAGGGTAAAGCCCACAAATCTGACATTCAAAGTGTTTCCTCAGTTTTTGTTCCATTGGCCTGACCTATCAAGGTATTTTTCGGAAACAGTTTTGTACGTCCTGATCTACGAAGGTTTCTGGTTGCTTCTCAAACTGGAATTAGTGCTAGTTGTTTTTAGACCCGCGGGTACCTAAAATGGTTGCTTCTCAAACTGGATACTGTCATACTGAAGATGGTTGCTTCTCAAACTGGATACTGTCATACTGAAGATGGTTGCTTCTCAAACTGGATACTGTCATACTGAAGATTGTTTTGCTTCTCAAACTGGATACTGTCATACTGAAGATTGTTTTGCTTCTCAAACTGGATACTGTCATACTGAAGATTGTTTTGCTTCTCAAACTGGAATTGATACTAATCTTTTCTCAGATCCGCGGGTACTATGGAAGATGAGTTTAGTATTTTCTCAGGTCCGCTGGCAGTGATGTGTAGAATTGGTACTAATTGTTATTTCAGTCTTCGTTTCTAAATCGCTGGAATCGCTGGAGTAGTTTCTCAGATCCGCGGGTACAGGTCAGCTACTACTGATGATAAAATTTTCAAGGACCTGAGAGCACGATTTGATTCTGCATTGCCATTGCATAGAAATGCAAGCAAGCAGCAGTACATATATAACTGGCTAGTGGACCTATAGTGGGTAGTACCGCGTACAACGCGGTTTGCAGTCGCTGTCCAAACGCGGTGCAGCAAGTCAGTCAACTCCCTGCAGATTCCCGGTCAGTCATTTAAAATCTTGGGGTCTACCAAAATATAAGGACATACTGTACTACATAGCCGATTTCGAAATTTCCCTCGCAACTGCTAGTCGTCCTCAAGTCCTCCATTCTGTGTGCTATAAACAAGGGTTGATGCGCCGCCCCACAACGGAAATAAAAGAAAACGGAAGTGTCCGGAGTCGAGAGCAAATACGCTAACATCACTGTCTCTCCTCCTGCATTCACTAGAACGGATAAGCAGTGTTAGATCCACAGAGACAGAGGCGAGGCTGAGATGCAGGCGCCGGCGTGCACCAATGCTCCGGCGTGCCCGTTCCCCTTCGCCACGATGCAGTCTCATGGCGCCAGGATCGTCAGGCTGCACGCCTACGACTGGGTTGCGCTGCTCCTCCTGATCGCCATGGAAGGCGTCCTCAACGCCATCGAGCCGTTCCACCGCTTCGTCGGCCAAGGCATGATCGCGGACCTCAGATACCCCATGAAGAGCAACACCGTCCCGGTCTGGACCGTGCCGGTGCGTGCGCATGTTTACTCCGTCATTCAAATTTGGAAGAATGCGTCTCCTGAGCTTGAAACCTATGTTTTTTTCGCGCAGATCGTTGCTGTCATTGCGCCTATGCTCATTTTCATCGCCATCTACATCTGGAGGAGGAATGCGTACGATTTGCACCACGCTACAATTGGTACTTTGTTTCATGTAGTTTTCCCCAAGTTGTTAATGAAAATGCAGTGCTCAGAAAAAAAAAAACAAGTCTCGATTAATATCCTCTTGGTTTCGTTCTGATGCGCCTCGATTGAACAAAGCAGGTATTCTGTTTTCTGTGCTGATCACCGGCGTCCTGACGGATGCGATCAAGAACGCGGTGGGCCGTCCGCGCCCCAACTTCTTCTGGCGCTGCTTCCCTGATGGAATCGCTGTATGCTGTAACAATAACACTCACTCGGATTTCTCTGAATTTTACAGCTTACTCACAAACTCCATGTGAGCTTCAGATATCCCTTTGCTTGCAACCCAAACTTATTAGACTGGTCCCTTTGCTGTCCAGGTGTACGACAACATCACCACAGCAGTCATATGCCACGGCGACGCCAGCGTGATCAAAGAAGGCCACAAGAGCTTCCCAAGTGGCCACTCTTCCTGTATGACTCCATTACGCCATTCACTCCATTAGATTCATCAGATGCACCGTTACTGTCACAAACCGATGCCAGCAACATAACAGTGTGTCAGTATGGTTTTTCTACGTGTGCCTGTTCTGTTCTGTGTGCTCGATGGCTACTAATTAATCTTGTGGTCGTGCGGTGGTGCAGGGTCTTTTGCCGGCCTGGGGTTCCTGTCGTGGTACCTCGCCGGGAAGATCACCGTCTTCGACCGACGAGGACACGTCGCCAAGCTGTGCGTCGTCATCCTGCCTCTCCTGCTCGCCGCCGTCATCGCCATCTCGCGGGTAGATGACTACTGGCACCATTGGCAGGACGTCTTCGCGGGCGGCATCCTTGGTCAGAAGCTCGCGCCTATTCTTTGTTATCTCTGAACTCTTCATTTTTCTTTTCTATTCCTTTTTTTTGAGGGAAATCTCCAAACTCTCTTCGCTGCTGACGAGGTTTGTCATGTCCATGAAGGAATGGTGGTTGCGTCTGTTTGCTACCTGCAGTTCTTTCCACCACCCTCTGATGACAAAGGTATACTTCTTCTCGACTCTTGGTGCATCTGGAGTATTTCATATCAGGACTGAGGACTTTCAGTTAGTACATGTTAAGGCCCTCTTTGGTGCATAGAAAAAGTGAAGAATGAAAAGAAAAACAAGAAGAAGAGAAAAAAATTCCGTTGACAGTACTATTCATCCATTTAGTTGAGCTTTTTAAAGAGGGTCCACCTTATCTCACCATGGAATCTTGATAACGTTCCAGTTAATTGGTCTGAATAGATGCATTCCGTCCACAAGTGTCATGCTTGATTGCATAGCCATACCAAGTAATTTAACATATGCACGTTTGATAAACGTCTTAAACTAACATCCAAATGACAATGATTATTATGTTGTTTTTTCATACTTTAAAATTGCATATCTATCTTATATTTCTAATCAAATTGCATAGCCATATTTGTAGTGTTGCTCAACGAGTCTTTTGTATACCTTTGTTGACACAATATGTTTAACCAATACATTTCTTGCACTCGGCACAAGTGTGCAATGAACTTGTTTAGCCATAGCCAAAGTTACCTCTTACCTTCTACAAAGTAGTACACCATCCTAGCCATTAGAGGGTTTCAGCCTCCTTTTCAAAGAAGTTCCTAGCCATTAGATCAATATTAATGGACAACCCTCAATAATTTGGGAGCATTGTAAGATTTCTTGTTTAGTTGAAGTACTGTACTTTGGTACACCCTCTCTATAAGGGTTTAAAAAACTCTATGTAAGTCTACAGTGCAGATTAAAATGTACAACAACAACAAAGTATTCCAGTCCAAATAAATTGGGGTAGCTAGAGTTGAAACAATTAAGATCACGAAACCTAGTAATGGTTCTGGCACGTGGATAGCTAACTTTCACGAACCCCTGTCCATGGCTAGTTCTTTGGTGACATTCCGTCTCTTTACGAACTCCTCTCCTGTCAAGTTTGTTTTACCCCGGCCACTCTTAACATTATCAGCACGCTTTAATCTTCTACTGCACACGGAGCTTCTGGAGACCTGCATTGTACATGTCCAAATCATCTCAGACGATGTTGTACAAGATGATCTAGTTGAAATAGAGAGGAGAAGCCATCATGGAGACAATTGAGAGCTTCAAGGAAAGGCAAACATAAAGGGCAGAAGGGAAAATGGATGCGTGTACTTGGGTCTTGAAATCCCGCTGGTGGCAACGCAAATGGACTGGGGCGAGGTCCACAAGTGACTCTCCAATCAGGTTGCCAAGTAGCTGGAGTGACCCTCGTAGACCTCACCACGGTCTGTGATGCCGTCTAATTTGCCCATACCAACTAATCAGGTTGCTAAGTAGTTGTGCCCCTCTGTCCAGAACATCTCCAAAATTGCTGAAACTTAGAGGAGTGGTTATTGGCATCGTCTAATATTTATAGGAAAAGGTTGGACATTTTTCTGGACAAGAAAGATGTCACTTGGAATAAAAGCCAAAGTTGAAAGAAGGAAGAGTGAGGTAAAGGTTTGCACTTGAGGAAGTGTCTTGATGGATTGATGAAGAAGCAAAACAAATGGAGATGAAGGAGGGGGGGGGGGGGGGGGGGGGGGGCACACAAGATGACAATACCATACAAAATGCAACATAACAATATGATCATGATGTATGAATCATGAATATGGAAATGGCACAACAAAATATCATGGCATCCAACATACTCCCTCCGTTCCTAAATATTTGTCTTTCTAGAGATATCAACAAGTGACTACATACGGAGCAAAATGAGTGAATCTACACTCTAAAATATGTCTATATACATCCGTATGTGGTAGTCCATTTGAAATCCTAAAAATACAAATATTTAGGAATGGAGGGAGTAGTTTATAATTATGGTTGTCAAATCTCATGCATTACATCTGGGTTGTTACAACTAATTAAAAAAATTGAGCCACAATATAGTCAAGCTGATTATGCCGTTAGATTTGATGTGTTTGTGTGAATTTGAGACATTTTTTTTTTGAGGGAAAATTTGAGGCACATCTTTTAAGAATTTAAGACACATCAAAACAGAAGAGTAATACGTGTACCTAGTATGAACAATTAAAGTACAATGAACACCAGGAAAATGCTAGCTACCCTTTAAGACATCGACCCCACAATGGATCCATGCATATAGGAAAGTTATTGCACGATTCTAAAACAAAGGGAAATGTTAACAAAAATGCTTGATAAAAGAAATTACCATCCTCACAACATAAATTGTCATAAAAATGTTCTTTTTGCCATGCTTGAAAATATGGTGTTCGCTGGTTATCAAAGTCCACAACAAATTAGGTGTAGGCAATATGTTGATGAAATTCAATAAAAATGTTTGTTTATGGACAGCTACCCATGAGGGAAATAAATTCCAATGATGTTTATTCAATAAATTGTTTTACAAAAGAATCAAGTAACATCTAAAAATACAAAATAATGGAGAAATCGCATTACCTTGTCCTGTATGCAACATAAATATGTTGGAGAATCAACCTAATACAAAATGTAGAAGACAAATACATGGGGGAAAATATCCCATGAAGCCATGGGTTTAAATAAGTCACTTGTTGCACAAGAAACATGTTGATATTCTTATTTAGCTTTCTTTTCTCTTCCTTCAAAATAAAGTGGCACGTATCAGTAACATGTTGTAGAAAAAGTTATGGAGTGAAGTGTAGAAGCCGCTACACCATGCTCGGGTGTAATAAAGCAAACCTCTTGATTCAGTGAAATGGAGGAAATGTCTTTCAATGTCTGCTTAAATGAAAAACACACTAATTTTACAATTTATTGGATTACCTGTGAAGTACAAGATGAAGGTCTTTAGTGGGACGATAACATCCTAATTATATACTTTTCATGTGATTTGACTTTAATTTGGTTGTCTTTATTACTATTTATATATGTTTTTTCCTACTCTTGAACATCCATGCTCACAAGATTGTGTTTTTAACTCCTCTGCTTTGCACATGGATTCATATTCTATTTATGTGTCTTTCGTATGCCTATCTTTCCATAATCTTGTGACTAAAAAGGCCCTAAATGTTGTATAATCGTATTCCACAAATATCAAATCTTAGATCTTGAAGGAAAATAAGTTGACTAGAACCATATGTTTGGCTATATTCCGAAAACAGACTACACCAATTTATTTTAATTTTGCAATTATGAAACTGCACTTTCCGTTGCTTTCTCTGTCGATACAAGCTAATGTGTGCTTGCTGAATTTGATGTAACAAACAACCATAATCCACGCAATGGCTGCAGGTTTCTGGCCTCATGCCCACTTCAGGGACATCAGCGAGAGGGAAGAGGAGAGCCGAAGGCGGCGCGCTACTGAAATGAGCAACAGTGTCTCAACCGCAGTTGTCCCTCGGCAAGGTGAGACGGGGGCAAACACGAGCCGAACGTTGGACGCGATGGAGTCCGGTACGTAGGACAGGGCGATGGCCCCATGTAACATGCAGGTATGATTGCAAAAAAAAGTAACATGCATGTATTGTGGCCTGTGGATAGATCCGTTGTCACCTACCCTAAGCCTTGGAGATCTCAGCTTCCGAATCCCAAAATGTAGGGTTGGAAGTGTCACTGAATATCTCTGTATATATAGTACTACTTTCTTAGAGTCCGGTGCGTAGGACAAGGCAATGGCCCTGTGTAACAAGTATTGCAGATCGATCACTTGGCATCAAAAAGCCATGGAGATCCAGCTTCCAAGTTCCAATGTGTAGGGTTAGAAATGTCACTGAATCTGTATGTATATACACATGTAATGTGGATCTATTCCGTTGGAGTCTAAGCCTTGGAGAATGGAGATCCAGCTTCCAACTTGTAATGTAGGGTTAGCGATTTCACTGTATCTCTCGCTATATATATACTGAATGCTCCTCATGTGTATAGCTCGTAATGCTTTCTACAATTGCTATCAATCTCCCGGTCCTCCTCCCCCCGCAAAAAAAAAAAAAAAATCTCCCGGTCCTCCTCTGCGTATTTTTTCTGAAGTATAAACCCACCTGGGAGCATTCTGATTAGTTAATTTGGCACCCTCAGTTGTGTTTGCTTTCCTTAATTTGGTACTCTCGACAAGTTACAGGGGGAGGGGGGCATATACTGTATATTTTAGTAAAACAAGAGTTGGAGTATTTTGAAGACTAATACTATGGGTGTGTTTGGATGACGTCCGTGCTAGCCACGCCAAAGTTGGTCACGCCAAATTATTGGCGAACAAATTTGCCGCCGCTGGCTCGCCAGCGCGTGGGCGAAAATAGCACAAGAGTAGACGGGAAGTTGGCGCAGAATCGGGGCAAAGCCAAAAAATTGGTTACAATCCAAAGAGAGGCCTACGCAGCTAGTCAGAGTCAATATATTGGTAAGGCAGCTTACGGTTGCAATCCAAACAACATCTATATATAGCAAACAAGGGCGCTAATATACTCATTTAGAAGATCCGTTCAACATATTGCAGAGAATAGGGATTACTTTAGGGGCAGAATCCCAGCCTGGATCGACAAAGCAAGTCATAAGTCATAACGCGTAACCGTTCTGTGGGGAGTCATTTATCGAAAAGGCTTTCGCCCCGCTTTATATATAAAGCACCAATCAACAAGTACCCAGTACAAACACACGCCACGCCACCGCAACACACGCATACACCCAGGACAATATACATAGGCGCCGAGCACAGCAACACCACTCCTAGCACTACCGCTCCGAAGAGATGAAGCTACATATGACGAACCATGCACTCCAAGGCGGCGCCTTCACGAAGGGTACGACGCCGAAGCGCCGCCACCGCCTGGCCCAAGGATCAGGGTTTCCCCCGGAGCCGCATGACAGGCAATGAGAGCCGTGATGACGCCTTCAAAAAGGGAACGATCTTCGCCGCCGCCGGTCCGTCCGAAGATAGAGCAAGTTTTCACCTCGCCCAACGTTCACTGCCACCGAACGCCACACCTTGGCAACCACGCCGCCCACATGACTATGGTGACCGGGCAGCACCAAGGCACGGGCTCTGCGCAAGAGCACCGCGCTACCACCACCAGGGCCGCCGCCCCAGCATCCAAGACCTCGTCACCACCTCACCCGAGACCCGCCGCACCCCAACGAAAGAGACGAGCGGAAAGGTCCGACCTTTCGTGCCCCTGAGCGACCCCTAGCGTCTGGCATCCACCGACCCGTCCTGCAGTCCCGAGCGCGAGACAAGCTCGATGCTGTAGCATCGAGAAGAGGGCGAGGTCAGTCCTGCTGCACCGTGCGCGAGACGAGCTCGGTCCTGCTGCATCGTGCGCGAGACGAGCTCGGTCCTGTGGCACCGGGCGCGAGACGAGCGATGGACCGCAGCTGGGAGATCTTGCAATATTCATTCGATCTTGCGTGGAGATCCGTGCAAAAAATTCTTTCTAGATTTTTTATATGTTATATGTCACTTGACTAAGACTTAGTTAAATCTCAATCGACTGAGACCTTACCACACCCTTTAATAATGTTCAAAGTTATAAAAAGAATGGTAGACCCACCAAAAATCAGATATTTCTGAATTTTGTCAGAACCTCCTCCCCCACCCCACCCCCAACTATGCCCTCGCTGCCACAACAAAAAGGAACAAAATAATTTGATACCGCAGGGTGTAACGTGTCATGGTGATCCACAAACAGCCTTCGCGCGAGACGGTGGCAGGCGGCGAGGGTGACCATTAACATGCACGCTCGCAAGCCACAAGCACCATACCTTTTTTCGCAAATACGCAAAGCAGCATGCCAGCAACGTTGACAACTACTTCCTTCGTTCTTAAATATAAGTCTTTTTAGAGATTCCAATATAAACTATATACCGAGTAAAATAGGTGAATCTATATTTTAAAATATGTCTACATACATCCGTATGTAGTTCATATTGAAATATCTAAAAAGACTTATATTTAGGAACAACGTAGGGAGCAGACGTTTCTTGCATAAGAACTTGCAATGAACTCCAACTCAATCGACGATCAACGCGATGGAGCAAAAAATCCTTTTCATTACAGAACTAAGCATCTTAAATAAACAGGACGAGGGTACAAAGATTACACGCCCAATGGCAAGCAGAAGGAGCTTGCATGAATCACAGCAAGGGGCAGGGCATGGGCAGCTATATCTGGCAGCCGCAGCAGCAGAAGAAACAGGAGAGCGCCAGGCCAAGCACGATGGCTTCCACCACGTACATGACGCGGAACGCGACGGTGTCCAGCAGCGCCGACGCCCAGCTGCCCCTCAGGTTCACGGACAGCCGCTTCCACCGCAGCGATCGCGACAGTCCGGCCAGCCTCGACGCGCCGGCGCCGCCCAGATTCTTCCAGCGCCGCGGTCCCTCCTGCGTTACCAGCCGCCGCAGCCAGCCGCGGCGCGGCTTCTCCGCGACCTCCGAGTCATGGGCAGCGATCGGTGCCACCTCGGGCGCCCTTCCAGGGTCTGTCTTCTGGTCGGCGCCGACGGGCGAGTAGTGCCCCCGCGGCATCATCCTCCGGAGCAAGCCCCTGCGCTGCCGCGCGCCCGCGGCGGCGCTGGCTGTGGCCGGAGACACGGCCTCCGTCTCGTACGCCGTGTCCGGCGCTATGATGCCCATCATGGCCATGGCTGAGCGGGAGAAGAGCCGGTACTATATAGCTAGCCTAGGCGAAGAAGATTCAAGATGGTACTCTACGTTGTTGGACGGGGCGAAGACGTGGGGGAGGCGACGTGCGGGGTGCGGTCAGGCGGAGACGGGAGAATATAAAGGAGACCGTTTCGATCTCGGGACGTGCCGAACGAAACCTACCTACCTATCGCCGTTTCGTGCTTTTTCAAAGGAGAGGAGATTGTGGTTTGAGCTGCTGCTTTGTGCGTAAGGCATCCGCCAGACGGACGACTTAATAGCTCAGCCTGTGCTGTAAAGGCCGTTGCCGATTTTATTTGCAACCGCAAGCTCAGCTCAGCTGGGAAGTTGTTGCGCTAATCCGTTTATTGCTCATCGCATGCTGTAACGAATATAGAGTATTGTGCATAATATATGTTGGGCAGTGTTTATGATGCTGTCAAGTTGCAAAACATGGCGAATTTGAACAAAGTGCATGGACTTTCTAGAACGCCAGGGCAGGGGCAGGGGCAGGGCGTATCTGAACTGAAAAGGCCGGCAGCGGCAGGTCATACACGGTGGTGATATGGTAGGAGACTAGGAGTACTCCCTCCGTCACGGTTTAGAAGGCGTACATGAGAAATCTCTGGGACCAAGGTGTTCCACGATTGGCTCTAGTTTCCTTTGCATGCGACTGAAAAATAGCAAGGTAGTTAATAGCACAGCGTCTAATTCTTTGAAAAATCAATGCGCAGCAAACCCCATGGCCTCTAAACGAGCAGCCCTCACGCATGCATTGGAGTACTAATACACACCATGCATGCATCAATTAGTACATCCCGACGTGAGCAGCAAGATTCACACAGTCGCATGGAGTACTAGTACTAGGAGTAATTGCATTGACGCCTTAAATCTTGTCTATTTTGGAAACACACGTAAATCTAACTGTGCCTTCTAAACCGTGATGGAGGGAGTATATGGTTCTCGACTCTCCAGTGCTGCTGGAGTCCAACTGGCCGTGACAGCCGGGCGTGCAGTGCAGTGCAGCGCATCACTCTGTGCATTTTAAAACCGAACCGAAAAACCATACCGAAAATAAACCGAACCGAACCGATTTGTTTGTTTTTATGGTTTCTGGTTTCTGTATGGTATGAACTTTTCATACCGATTTGAACTTTGGTTTTTATGGTATATACCGAAAAACCGAATGGTTAACCGAATAAACCGAAGTAAAAGATAAATTTATATTTCTTGAGATGAACAACCGTACAAGTTGTCATTTTTCTTGTACATGAGTCAAATTCACTACTAAGCACCTACATTTTTCTTGTAACATTGTCATTTTTCTCTTTTTAAAATGCTAAGCACGTCCATAACCATCAACAGATGAATCAATGCATGCATATATACTTATATATATAGTCATATACTATTTGTGTAAAATAGAATGTGTTTTGAGTCATAAATTTGCAAATTATTATTACGTCATTTTCAAATTCGCGTCAACTTTGGTTTTTATGGTATATACCGAAACCATACCGAAATAATTTGGTATATACCGAAACCGAACCGTATTTTAATTTCATATCGTATTTACCGAAGTATTAATACCGTACGTACCTAAAAACCGTATAAACCGATTCATGTAAACCGAATAAACCGAACGCACAGGGCTAGCAGCGCAGGCCTACATTGCACTACACGCTTCCCTGCTACTGCTAGCCTATCGTTGTTGTTTTCTTTCGCTCGCCAACGGCTTGCAAATTTGCCTCCTGTCGGGCAGCGGCCGTTTGGTCAAAAAGGCGCAGTGTTTCGGTAGCCTCGGGCGACCATAAAACCGTTAGTTAATGCTGGCTGAGATCAAGGTTCGGGACCGGCTGCCCCAGATGTCTGGCTGTGCTTCACCCATTTGTCGTCGCCTGCGTGCCTGTAAAAAGGTGCATGGCAGAGTGTAGTAGGAGTCCCGCTGCACCTGCACTCCGGAACGTCCGTCGCAAGCACACCTGATCACCGCAAAGAACAGCCGGGCCACATGACCGCACGTACATGTCCTTGTCACTCCCATCAACTGGCCCCTTCCGCCATTCGCGCTCTTCAAAAGATGCATGTTCCTTGGGATAACTTGCTGCAGCGACACCAGACCAACGTCTTCACCGATCACCAGTGACTGAAAGTTGGAGTAGCTGGAACCAACTACACATGCACGAAGCGTATGGCGGTGTACTTACAGCTAGCCTGACATCGACTTCGGTCTTTTATGGAGGTCAAGTCTACTTTCTACGTGTACGTACAAGATCAGGCGACTCATGTCCGTCAGGAGCACAATGCATATGCGCGTCGCAATAGAATCGCTCTGGCTCCAAATGAATTCTTCTGCTTTTACAGATACTCCCTCCGTCCGGAAATACTTGTCATCAAAATGGATAAAAGGGGATGCATCTAGACGTATTTTAGTTTTAGATACATCTCTTTTTATCCATTTTGATGACAAGTATTTTCGGACGGAGGGAGTACTTCCCACTACTTTATTCATTGGACCAAGGGTAAGTACTTCCTCCGTATCAAAATATAAAAGGTTCTCTGACACAATCATAATGTAAACAAACGGCCTTATAATTTGTTACAAAGGGAGTAGTTTGCAGAAAATTCTATCGAAGTCCAAGGAGACACTTGGATAGAGCTTAGCGAAACCACCTCTAACAGCTAGCAGCCTGACTTGGAAATTCACAAAGCGGGGCATGCACCTGCCAAGCTCTGCCCGGTCACTCGATTGTCTCGTGATTCGTGAAGTAGTTGGATCTCACATGAGGGCACGGTAAATTTTAATATGAAACTTACGATTTTCTCAGTCGATTTTACCATTTTCATAGATAAAATTGTAAGATATTTTTTTCTCGGACGTAGCTAAAAAAATGTGATTTTATTGTTTGCACCTACTAAGTTTTAAGAGTCAAAACTTAACGTTCATATTCACTAAAAGTTTTTTAAAATGGATCTTACTTGAAAGCCCTCGTCACAACAGACAAGAATATGAAACAAACTAATTTGGACTTTTTTAAAAAAAATATAAAAGATTAAAAATCAGAAGCTAAAAATAAAATCACGCCCGAGGGACCGTGTGCCTTGTGGAGTACGTGCTATAGATCCTGACAGACTCACAGTTTTACAGTTTTAGTTACCCGCCTAGGTCGGGGCTTTTGGATCGCAACTTGGCCTGCCGTCTACACCGCACCAAATCACCAACCTTGCTTCTCAAGTTAGACATCAAGAAAGCCTTTGACTCGATTAGATGGGATTACCTTATGGACTTGTTGCACCACCACCACTTCCCGAGCCGGTTCTGTGATTGGATATCTACTCGCCTTTCCACGACCTCCTCCAGAGTGCTACTTAATGGTGTTGCAGGCGACCCAATCAAGCATGGTCGTGGGCTTCGACAAGGGGATCCTCTCCCCCCTGCTCTTTGTCCTCGCCATTGATCCTCTGCACCACATCCTAGCCAAGACTACTGCGCAAGGCAACCTTCATCCCATCCGGGGCAACCACATCCGAGCCTCCTTATATGCTGACGATGCGGCCATCTTTGTAGCTCCAATGAAGGAAGATACAGTTTCTCGCTTCAACGCTCTCTACCTATGGTGATGTCACTAGGTTAGTCACCAACTGCAACAAGAGCTTGGTCGCGCCCATTCATTGTGCCACATTGACCTTGACGACATTCTTCGTGCCTTCCTGGCAGTTCGGACCTCTTTCCCCTTGCGATACCTTGGCCTTCCGTTGTCGGTCACAGCACATACATTTTCAGTACCTCGAGGACAAGATGGCGGGCAAATTGCCGCCTTGATCGGCTATGCATGTTGCTGCCCCGGGCACATTGTCTTGGTCAAAGCGGTCCTCACGGCCATTGTGATCTACCATCTCACGCCGCTGGAGCTGCCCGCTGAGGTCTGGAAAAAGATTTACAGCCTGCGACGACCTTCGGGCTGGTTGTGATAAGGTGTCGGGCGGAAAGTGCAAGGTTAATTGGGAGCTTGTTTGCAAGCCTAAGATTTTTGGCGACTTGGGTGTGCTTAATCTCGAGAAGTTTGCGACCGCCCTTCGTCTTCGCTGGCTTTGGTTTGAATGGACAGACCCTCCTAAGACTTGGATGGGGATGGAAACACCATGTTCTGACAGTGACAGAGATTTGTTCGCGGCTTCCACAATAGTGACTATTGGGGATGGCAAAAAGGCTAAATTCTGAAAATCCCCATGTATAAATGGTCTCCGGCCTAAAGACATTGCGCCAAAGATCTTTGAAGTATCCAAGAAGAAGGCATGTTTGGTTAACAAGGCTCTTGACAACAATTACTGGATCCAGTAAATCGACACTACTGAGGGACTCACTTTGCCACATATCCAGGAGTTTGTGGTTCTGTGGAGGATGATTGATGGTGTTGCTCTCAATCCTGATAGGAAGGACACTATATCAGGGAAATTCACTTCCAGTGACGACTATTCGGCAGCTACGGCGTACACGGCGCAGTTCGAGGGCCAAGTTCTCAGCTCAACCTCTCCCACAATCTGGAGGAATTGGGCTCCCCGGAAATGCAAATTCTTCACATGGCTTATCATCCAAAACCGTGTGTGGACGACAGATTGGTTACAGCGGCGAGGTTGGCCAAACTGCGGACTTTGCCCCCTATGCAAACAAGTCCAAGAATTTGCCGCCCATCTTCTTTTCCATTGTAGATTCACTGCCCGCATCTGGACTGAGGTGGTCGCCTGGCTTGGCATTCAAGACCACTCACCACTGACTTGGCGCACGAAGACTCGGTTCAAGATTGGTGGTTGAAGACGATCAACACGGAAGGACATATCAAGAAAGCTATTGGCTCTGTTCTGATGCTTGTCATGTGGGAAATTTGAAAGGAGCGAAACGCGAGAGTTTTTCAAAATACGGCTTCGCCGACCACTATTGTCATTGCCAAGATCAAAGAGAAGGCCCATCTCTGGGCGTTGGCGGGAGCCAAACACATGAGTGCAATTGTGTTGCGAGAGTAGTCTTTTATTTTACCGCTTTGCGGCTATTGTCTAAACCTTCTTCTTAATTAATGAAATTGGTGCAGAGAGAGCCTTGGATCAGTGGTTGGGTATGTGGTTGTGCAACCCAACGACCCGACTTCAATTCCCAGAATTGACAGGTGATGCACAGGGGTTTTCCCCTGTCTATTGAGGATCAAGCTTGATATGTGGTGGAACTACTCATCAAGAAATATCTTGATACTCATTTAAAAAATTATGAGGACCATGTTTATCTTGGTACTCATACTAAAATGGCCGTATACATCCTTAGTTGGTGCAGAGGCCGGGAAGTAAAAATCTCCCCATTTAAAAGACCGGGCCACTGCCCGCCGCGTCGCCCCGCCACGTTCATCAGAGAGAGATGGCGACACCAGAGGCGACTCGCAAGGCGACTCGCGGGACTCGCGCGGCGAACGTCTCCTGCCGGCGGCCGGAACCTGCGGATCTGACTGCGACGCGCGTTGGGGGCCGGTTATGGGTGCTCGCGGACTCGGATGAAGAGGAGGACGACGACGGGGATCCTGCGGCGGACTACTCGCCGACACCCTCCGACGTGATCTGCGAGGCATTTAACCCTGGATACTCAGAGGAAGAAGTCGCTGCGTTAGTTGATGTAATTGTGCCAGGAGATGATCCGGTGCGGATCGGACTGCGTTCTGACGATCGGGTGGAGGTGGTTCGCCGGATTATCCACCGGAGGACGGCGGCGACGGCGATCCGGCCTTGGAAAGGGCCTCTACCTAAGGTATGCATCCAACCTGTTACTTTGTCAGATTTCTTTCCGCAAGATGATTGGAGTCTCGTAGTTCGTAAGAAGAAGAAGAAGAAGAGAGGGAGACCGGAGCCAGCGCCGCCGGCGCCGGCGATCCGGGCGGTGGCCGAGATCAGGGCGGCCAGGAACAATCGTTTGAATCTCCTCCTGGGTCATGAAGGGGCCGTTCAGGAGTGGGCCGGCTGTCGGACTGTGCATGGGCATGAGGCCCATCATGGGGGTGTTGATGAGGGCTTGGTTGGAACGGACTCGACTGGGTATGCGGCCCAGGAGAGCTGCGTCGTGCCCTCTCAGCCCGACGTGATCTCATGCACGTACGAGGAAAACTGTGTACTTCTCGCTCGTGCGCCGCCGTCTAGGGTTCGAAAGGCCGGGACGAAAGGCTTCCCTCCCTGTGGTGATCGTCGAGCACGGCGAATCCGACCGCTGCCAGGCATGGCAGGCCGGGGGGAGGCTCCGCCGCCAGCCAAGCGACCCTCTTCCGGCGCTGCAGGTCGGGGTGGGGCGGCTACGCCGTCGCGGTGAGTGCCGGACGGGGCGTCCAGGCGCAGCTCGGCCAAAGGCCGCCGGCGGGAGGATCTGTCGCGGCTGGTTCCTCAGGCCTAGGTGTGTCCCCCATGGGTGCGCGGCCTCCGGACAGCCGCCCTTGCAGCCGGCCCCTGGGAGGGGAGGCATGAGCCCGCCGGCGCCGGGCACGGTGCCCGCTGCCCATGTTGCCGGGCGGGGTGGGGTGAGACCACCGGGCCAGGTGCGACGTCCCCTGCTCCCCAGGCCGCGGGTAGAGGAGGGCCTCGACCTCCCACGCTGGGAGCTTCTAGCGAGGTTCTGGCTGGCCGTGGCGCCGGACTTCGGCCTATTGGAGGCGTGCCGGCGAGCACAGGCAAATCTCCGCCCCATTACGTTGCTAGGCCGGTGCAGAACCAGACCGGTCAGTCTCAGACGTACAATAAAGAGCCTAATGATCTGCCCCGAGGCGAGTGGGGGGATGATGGGTATGATGCATATGGAGAAGGATAACACCGAGGATCCTCTTCTACGGGAGGAGGGCGTGGATATGCCTGGCAGAGCGACGGGTCGGCTGAGCGTCCGTTTCTTGGACCAGCAGGTGGTTTTGTTGAGGGGGCTTCCGGCCCGGATCACCGTCAGAGAGGGGGCTTTCGTGGCCATCGTGGTGGTCGGGGTGGGGGGCGTGGGAGATTTCGTCGCCCGCCCCCGCCTAGGGCTGTTGTTACTACAGCTGCGGCAGAGGATTCTGAGCATACTTCCTCTGAGCTTCCTTCACAGGCGATGGAAGTGGTGAATGATCTGGCGAGTGTTCAGGTTCCTGAGGCTGGGACGGTGGATGAGGCTACCGACAGGTCTGATGCCGAGAGGGCGTCCAAATATGCTCGTAAGAAGGAAAGGATGATTTGTTACCGATGTGGTGAGAAGGGCCACTTCATTGCTGAGTGTGTGGCCCAGTTGTGTGAGTCATGTGGCAAACTCGCCCATGACTCGGGGGAGTGCCCGTTATTGCGTGACCTCCCTCCGACGCTGAATATTTATGGAGTTTACTGTGCTGAGCTTATGTTCTTTGAGTCCCCGGCGGCGAGAGAGGTCCCAGAGGAGACCCTGAGTTTGACTACCGGGATTGTGAGGGCGACCCAGGGCGAGGTGACTGAGGCACAGATTGTGAGGAGGCTACAGGAGCTGGCTCCCGGGGATTTTAGATGGGATTTGGTGCCCATCGAGGATAGGGTTTTTAAAGTTGATTTCCCATCTGTTGATGACCTGCAGAGATTATTGAGCTTTGGCTTGTGTAAAGTTCCAGGGACTAAGTGTATCCTGGAGTTAAACGAGTGGAAGCAGGTTGAGCCCAAAGGAAAGCCGCTTACGCAGGTCTGGTTGCGTTTTATTGGAGCTCCATCTAAGCCTCTGCAGGATGCTCGAGTGGTGGCCAGTTTAGGCATCATGGTTGGAAAGACAGAAAAGGTGGATATGGCTTTCACGCGTGCCCGTGGGATTGCACGGCTTTTAGTTAGCGTGCTAGATATTGAGTTTGTGCCTGATAAGGTCAACTGGACCTATAAGGGAGAGGTGTTCCCGCTAGAGATCGAGTTTGAGGACACCGACTTATTTGCTGATGCTATTAATGGTAATGATGTTGACATGCACGACAGGGAGGGTAATGCGGGGGCTAAGGGGCCACCGTCAGATGAGCCCTCACGAGAGGGGTCTAACGGCTTTCACCCAGCTTCTCAGTCGAATGGGGAGGGGACCGGGGTTGAGCCCACAGTATCACCAGCGGTACCCATGAATACTTTGTGTTTTGGGTCTTTTGAGCCAGCTTCGGCACCTCCCAGACTCTGGAGTGACCGGGTTGAGTCTGCTGATTGTCTTGAGCACACGCTCCCTCCGTTGGAGTTCGAGGGGGAGGCTGGTTTGGATGCTGGACGACAGGCGAGGACTATGGTCAGCGCTACGGAGCGGAGGCCAGAGGTTGCTTCCTTCGTTCTGGCGCCTCACGAGGGCGCGACTTCGGAGACGGCGACTGTGGTCGCTTTGGGTTGTGGGGGAGGGGGTTTGGGGCAGGTGGCCCCGTCTTCTCCCGTCCCCATAACGGTACCAGTGGCGTCGGTGACGCCGGCCCCGAGGAGGTCGGCCGATGCTGCGAGAGGGAGCCCGAGGCAGGAGGCTTTGGCTCCTCCTTCTCCGTTGATGGTTGCCACTGAGGTTCCTACTGCGTTAGGGGGGACGCCGGGGCAGGAGGCCCTGTCTCCTCCCTCTCCACCGACGGTCAGGAGGACCACCTCATCGATGGCTCTTTCATCTGAGCTAGCGGCTGGGGTGGGAGGAGGGTGTGGGTAGGCGGCCCCCACTACACCCTCCTCGACTCTACCTTTGGCACCGGTCCCGGGTGTGGGGCATCCATCTCAGGGGATCGGGAACCCGCAGACGCCATCCATGGTAACTTCGGCACCACCTTTCAGGGCTTCGGTGACAGGTTTTACTAGGGAGGAGGTGGTTGCGTTTGGTGGGATCCCGGACCCCATCTCCGAGGGGAGACGGATGAGTGCCCGCATCCTCGACATCCCTGAGGTGGACGATATGCAGCAACGGTGCGCTATGAGGGCGGCCAAGCTTTAGGATGCTGCTATATCTTTTGGTATGTCCGTCGACCTATCTAATTCCTTATTGCATTTTTCTAATGAGGACATTATAAATAATGCAAACCAATTAGGAGTTTCACTAGGTGCTACAGATAGTGAGATTACCAATTCGGTGAATGATCTATTAGATTTGGAGGTGGAACGTGCTTTAGAGACTATTCGTAATCTTGCATCAGTTAAGCCAATGAATGATGATGAGATTAATGCGTTAGGGGTTAGAGTGCTTGATAATCTGTGTGCGGATCTAGCACCCCCCATTCATGACGATGAGGAAGATGATGCACCCCTAGAGAATGGTGCTAGTCATATTTGTCAACCCGGTCATAAGGACCGGGAGACTGAGCTTAGTAAACCTAAGCGTAAGTGGAAACGAAAGATTTATCCCGATTCCGCAGTTCGTAGGAGTGCTAGGATTCGAACTACTAAAAAATTCCATGATGAAATATGAGAGGAATTTTTTGGAATAGCAGAGGTCTGAAGGACTTGGCTAAAAGAAGATTCCTGGCTGAGGCGGCTTTAGAGGAGAGGTTAGATTTTATTGCTCTATCGGAGACGGGTAGAGATAACTTCACACCACAGTTTCTCTCTTCTCTTGTGGGTGGTATTGATTTCGATTGGCATTGCCTCCCTCCACGAGGAAGATCGGGTGGTATCTTACTAGGTGTGAGATGCGATTCGCTTGAAGTCCGAAGTGTAGTGATGGGTGACTTCGCGGTGAAGTTTCGAGTTAGGTCTAGGATAGATGGTTTTAACTGGGCTTTGGTGGCGGTCTATGGTGCCGCACAGCCCGAGCTTAAAGCGGAATTTCTAGTGGACCTTGTTCGAATCTGTGGGTCAGAACAACTGCCAATTTTAGTTGGAGGTGATTTCAATATCATCAGGAGGAGAGAGGAGAAGAACAACGATAACTTTGACGGCAGATGGTCTTTTATGTTCAACACCATTATTGAAAGCTTAGATCTAAGAGAGATAGAGCTTTCTGGTCGAAAGTTTACCTGGGCTAATGCTCTGCCAAACCCAGCCTATGAAAAACTTGATCGAGTTCTTGCGAGCGTGGAGTGGGAACAAAAGTTCCCTCTGGTTACGGTGCAAGCTCTTTCGAGGGGAATATCTGATCATACCCCACTGTTTGTGGACTCAGGGGAGCCGAACCACGTGGGTAACAAGAACACCTTCTCCTTCGAGATGTCATGGTTTGAACGCGAGGGGTTCTTGGACTTGATTGCCAGGGAATGGGTCAAAGGTGTAGGAGGCAAAACTGCGATTGAGCGTTGGCAGAATAAGATTAGGCATTTGAGAAGCTTCTTACGGGGCTGGGCTAAGCACCTCAGCGGTGAGTATAAGATTGAAAAGGATAGACTCCTTATTCTTATACAGGACCTGGACATACAGGCCGAATCCCATATTTTATCACCAGCTGAGCTTCAGGTTAAAAATGAGGCGGAGAAGAGGTTAAAAGAATTGCTCCGCGAAGAAGAACTGAAGTGGGCTTTGCGTGCTAAAGTCCGAAAAGTGGTCCAGGGGATGCGAATACTCAGTTCTTCCATTTGATTGCTAATGGCAAACACAGAAAGAAGCGTATCTTTCAGCTTGAGCAAGATGAGGGCACTATTTTAGGTCAGGACAACCTAAAAACATATATTACCGAATATTATAAGAAGTTATTTGGACCTCTAGAGGATAATAGTGTGTCCCTCGATGAGTCCAGGACTGAGGATGTACCTCAGCTATCGGCTGCCGATAATGATATTCTGGTTGCCCTGTTTTCGGAGAAGGAGGTGTTTGATGCCATTACACAAATGAAAAACAATAAGGCTCCTGGACCGGATGGATTCCCGGCAGAGTTCTATAAAAAGTGCTGGCACATTATTAAGGGGGATTTAATACCTATGTTCCATGATCTGTTCTCTGGACAGCTTCAATTATTTCACTTGAATTTTGGGACTATCACACTGCTTCCTAAGAAGACAGATGCGGTGAGAATTGAGCAATTCAGGCCGATATGTCTCCTCAATGTTAGTTTCAAAATTTTCACCAAGGTCGGGACTAACAGACTCACACAGATTGCGCATTCTGTGGTGCAACAGTCCCAAACCGCTTTCATGCCGGACAGAAATATCCTTGAAGGGGTGGTAGTCCTGCATGAAACGCTCCATGAAATCCATTCCAAAAAATTAGATGGAGTGATTTTTAAGGTGGATTTTGAGAAAGCGTATGATAAGGTCAAATGGCCATTTCTCCAACAGTCATTGCGTATGAAAGGTTTTGATGAAGCCTGGCGCCGACAGGTTGAATCATTTACGCAAAAAGGTAGTGTGGGAATTAGAGTTAACGATGACATAGGTCACTATTTCCAGACACATAAAGGCCTTAGACAAGGAGATCCGATGTCCCCTATCTTGTTTAACATTGTGGTGGATATGTTGGCAATTTTGATAGGAAGGGCTAAGGAAAATGGTCAAGTCGGTGATTGGTACCTCATCTTATTGATGGAGGTGTTTCCATCCTTCAGTACGCTGATGATACAATCATCTTTATGGAGCATGACTTGGCCAAGGCGAGAAATATGAAGCTGGTGTTATGCCTATTTGAACAATTGACCGGGTTAAAGATCAACTTTCATAAGAGCGAGTTGTTCTGTTTTGGTAGGGCCAAAGATGAACAGGATGCTTATAGGCAATTGTTTGGATGTGAGTTGGGAGAGTTACCCTTCTCTTACTTGGGGATTCCTATCCACCACCGTAGGCTGACAAACAGAGAATGGAAGTGCATCGAGGACCGATTTGAGAAGAAACTGAGCTGCTGGAAGGGTAAGCTCATGTCATACGAAGGCCGATTAATTCTAATTAATTCGGTGCTCACGAGTATGCCAATGTTTCTTCTATCGTTCTTTGAGGTACCAGTTGGGGTTAGGAAGAGACTGGACTTCTATCGATCGCGCTTCTTTTGGCAGGGTGATGAGATTAAAAGAAAATATCGACTTGCTAAATGGGATATCATTTATAGACCGAAAGACCAAGGGGGTCTCGGGATTGAGAATCTCGAAGTTAAGAATAAATGTCTTCTTAGCAAGTGGCTGTGGAAGCTCTCTTCGGAGAATGATGCTATGTGGGCTCAAATCCTTCGCAGCAAGTATCTCCAGACAAAAACTTTGTCCCAGGTTACAGTCAGGCCGACCGACTCACCCTTCTGGAAAGGCCTTATGAAAGTCAAACAGGCATTGTTTAATAGGACGAAGTTTGTTATTGGAAACGGCACGAATACACGTTTCTGGGAGGATACTTGGCTCGGTGAGACACCCTTGGCCATCCAATACCCGTCTTTGTACCGCATTGTTCAACGACGTGAGGTGTTCGTTGCATCGGTCTTTCAATCTACCCCCTTTAATATTCAGTTCCGACGAGCGCTAGCGGGCAATCGTTGGGAAGAATGGCTCCGTCTAGTTAGGAGACTGATGGAAGTCCAGCTATCTCAACAACCCGATGAATTACGCTGGAAGTTGACTAAGTCTGGAGCATTTACGGTTAAATCAATGTACATTGATGTTATTAACTCCTGCTCCATTCCTACGTCTAAGCATGTTGGGATGTCAAAGTTCCTTTGAAAATAAAAGTGTTTATGTGGTTTGTCCATAAACAAGTTATTTTAACTAAGGACAACTTGATAAAGCGTAATTGGACAGGTCCTACTAGGTGTAGTTTCTGCGACCGGGATGAGACTATCAAACACCTCTTTTTTGATTGCCCGCTGGCCAAGGTACTTTGGCAGACGGTCCACATTGCTTTTAATATTAACTCACCGAATTCTGTTAATGTGTTATTTGGGACATGGCTTAATGGGATTGAGCATGACTTAACGAGACATATTCGGGTTGGAGTTTGTGCTTTGTTGTGGACTATCTGGAATTGCAGAAATGATTTGGTCTTTAACAGAATATCATGTATACATTTTTTGCAGGTCTTATTCCGAACTACGGCACTGATCCGTTCGTGGTCGCTACTCACCCAGACGGAGGCCAGGGAGCATTTGGTTACTGGGTCTGTCCGCTGGGAGATGGTAGCTCGGGATATCTTCAACCGGTTTGGATGGCGGTCATGTAATAGGATAGGCATTTAGTATCCCTATCTAGTTTTAGCCAGCCGGTTGTGGCGTCTTTTTTGGCTAGTTCATGTTTCTAGCCCTTTTTGGCTCTGTGTGAGCTTTATGTGCTTTTTATTACTTTATGAGACTTTTGAAACCATGTTGGCACTACTTTATTTGGTTAATAAAATGGCCGTATGCATCTTTCTGATGCAGAGGCCGGGGAATCCCCCTTTTCAAAATTATTTTTTTAATGAAATTGGCAAGTCTTTTGCTTTGTTTAAAAATAAAATCTGCGGTTTACACTCGTTGACTCATTTGAAAAGACAGACTCGAATCTCCAGGGGCAGTCGTGGGTCATCAGTCATGTAGAATCTCACATCAGGTCAAATCGGACGTGCGCTTAACGTTTTGTCCCTCCTCGGCACACTCGCGGCTGGTGCTTGCTGTAGCGTTCCGACGGAGGGAGTACATCGGTGCATTCCGCAATGAAAATCTGGCGCGTGCCGCGTCAAATCCCGGGACATCTGTGTAGATGAGAGCCGCGCAAAGGAGGAATTGTCCAAGCTGTGCGTTCCCAACAGACCAAACAGAGGAATCCCTAGCCCGGTGCCACCTGAAAGCGAAATCAACGAGCTACAGCCTACAAACAATCGGCAGCACTACAGCAGGATGCATCGATCAACGAGATACAGCCTACAAACAATCAGCTATCCATTTAAATTGCCATCTTCGAATGTATTCTCCTGTAAATCCGACATACTATCATTTTGAAGATTCCTCAGCAAAACTAGGTTCATAATATTCCTCCCTTTCAGGACATATGGAGCCTTCATTTTTTGGCGATTGGGCTCAGCATTGTCGTATCCCTCGGTAACGAGAACAATTTTTGAATTTTGAGAACATTCTATTAGAAACTGAACATTGTTTGGAAACACGAACAAAATTTAAAATTTTGATTTTTTTGAAAAATGAAGAAAATAAAAAATAAATAAAAAATAAAATCCTAAACATTTTGTAAAACTGTGAACATGTTCTAAAAATAAAAATAAAGTCGGAAATAATGAAACGAAATACAGAAAATGAAAAAGAAGCAGAAACGAAAAAAAGAGAAATAAAAAAATAGAAAGCCGAGAAAGAACAAGAAAAAAAGATACAGTAAGAAACCCGGTTCAGGGAACCTAACCGGTTGGACGCACTATGTATAAGTGGGCCGACCCATGTCTATCGCTCGCTGCGGTGCTCTGTGCGATCGCTCGGCAGTTCGCCGCGGCGAGCGGCGAATAGGAGCTCACGCGACGCACAGGAGGCGAGCGACTGAGCCGGCCCATCTGCTATTTGCTGTCTCGCGCGGAATGTAAAATTCGCAAAAAAAGATCGCGCTACAGTTAGGCATTGAACCCGCGACCTGCTACATACGCGCGCGACGGGCTAGCCACCACATCAAGTGAGTTACTTAGAAAGATTGGCAGCACCACACATGAAGAAACTGCCAGCAGCGGCGAAAAATAAAAAACAGTTCGCCAAATTCCAAAAAATAAAACTTGCGGCAAAGGATCGTACTCAGGTCCTCCCGCCAGAGAAGCAAGTATGGAACCACTGTAGCAACTGAGGTTTAGTATATACAATGGCAGCCCGGAGTATATGAACTATAATCCGCGGCACATTAGAACTTGTTTTAAAATTTCAAGCGTAATTTTTTGAAAGGATTTTCTTTAAACGCAAACATTATTAGGGAACTCGCAATTTTTACAAACAAATAGGAACGAAAAATTTAATAAATGATTATTTTCGAAATTACGAACTACTTGTCATAAATGCAGAACATATTTTAAAAAACAATAAGAAAATTGAAAAACTGAACATTTTTCAAAATTAAACAATTTTACAAAAACTCAATCATTTCTTGACTTCACAAATTAATTTTGAAAGCCGAGCATTTTTTAAATTTGTGAATAAATTTCAAAAATTATAGCACTCTTAGAATAAGTGAACAATTTTGGAAAACAGGAACATTTTTTAAAATTCCCATTTTTTGAATTTTTCAACAAAAATTAAACATGTAGATTTTTTTTGAATTTGCAAACAAATTTTGAAACATGAATATTTTCTGAATATGTGAACAAATTTTGAAAACAAAATATTTATTGAATTTGCAAAAAAAATTTGCTAAATGGAATGAATTTTGGAAATCCTATAACATTGTTGGGTTTGTGAAAAAAATGTGGAAATATGAAAAATTTCAAATTCATAAACATTTTTTAATTTATGAAAAAAAATTAATCCGGTGAACAGTTTTGAATTTGAGAAATAAATCTGGGAACATGAACATTTTTTAAATTCCCATACTTTTTTGAATTTGTTAACAAAATTTAAATAGGTGAACAATTTTTGAATTTAGAGACAAATTTTGAAAACTGCAGCTTTTTAGAATATGCGAACAATTTTCAAAAACAGGAATATTTTTTAAATTCCCATTTTTTTAATTTGGGAAAAAATTAAACATGCATACTTTTTTGAATTTGTGAACAAATTTTGTAATCTAAACAATTTTTAATATGTGAACGAATTTTGAAAACTATATATATTTGTGGAATTAGCAAAATGTAAAGAATTATGAAAATTCTAGAACATTTTTCAATTTGTCTTTTTTTTAACTAGGAACATTGTTTTTGAAATTCCAAAACGTATTTGAATTTGTGAACAAAATTTAGACATTTGAACATTTTTGGAATTTATAAACAAATTTTTAAAAATGGGAACTTTTGTGAAAACAAATTTTTTGGGTTTGTGCAGAAAATTTGAAAAGGCGAACATTTTTCGAATTTCCGAACATTTTCTGGAATGAAGCAAACAAATTTTGAAATTTTGTTTTCGTTTGGAATTTATGAACCAAATTTGAAAACTGGAACATTTTTTATAAAATGAACAAAATTTTAAAATGCGAACATTTTCTGAAAAGGAAAATTTGAGAAAGAAAATGAAAATATAAAATGAAAAAAAAGTAAAGTAAACAAAGAGAAAAAGGAATAAAGGAGAGAAAAGGAAAAGAAGAAACAGGAAAAAAAGGAAAAGAGAAGCAGAATAGAAAAAAAAAATCCAATTTAGGAACCTTCTAGAAGTTTCCCAAAACCGTAAAAAACCGGTGGAAACTTCGGAAAGGTTCCCAAAACTGGTGACGCTGAAACCACATGAACGGGCCTGCCCAAATCCGAACGATCCCTAGATTGCCTGTGCGAAACAGCGACATCTTGCCGCAGCTTGCGGCGAATAGGGAATTCCAGGATTTTCCTCGAACCCCAGCTTCGCTCCCTTTTTGCCCCTATTTCTATTATTAACTGGGCCGGCCCATTTGCTCGCGACACACAACGATCCTTCAGCGAGAGATCCCTTCCAACTCGCCTAAAAAGAGAAATAGCGCTCGCACTTTAAGATGAGCATTCCAAGAGAAAATTTGCTATTTCTCGCCTTAATCCCAATCTATAATACCTAAATAGTTCGTCCCCACTAATCTATTTCTCTTGACATGCAAGCTATCCACATCAGCACCCTTGCCACATCAACGTGCACTTATATTCTGATGTGTCCACGTCATCATGTTTCTCACACCGTCCGCATGTTACATCCCACGACTCGATTTATTGCTGCTGGGCTAACTACGAAGCCGCATCATATTGAGGCCCACAACTTCCCGTCTAATCCCCTTCCCCTACCCCAATATACTAACAATTCCTTACCCAACGCACACTATGCTCGATTCTAAGAGGGTCGGACCATGGTACTCCTCTGCCTCAACGGTTTGAGGAACCTTCTATATTTTACTTCTATTTTTCAAATCATGAACTTTACTTAAATTCCACAACATTTTTCCCCAAATCATTTTTTGAACAATCTTGAATTTTTAGATTCTCGTATGTAAAGTTTTTTAGAGTTCATGGACTTTTTGAAAACTCATGAACATTTCTTCATATTTTTGAATTTCCTAAGTTCACAAACATATTCTAAATTCCTTTGTAGTTAATAATTTTGTGGTGAAAAATATTCAAATTCCTGTATTTTATGAACATTCTTTAAATTAGTATACTTTCTGAACTTTTTCTAATTTGTGCATTTTTTTGTAAATTGATGAACATTTTTCAAATATATCATTGTTTAAAATCTCTAAGAAACTGAAAAAAGTAGCTACTAGTTTTTTACCAGCCATCAAGCGAGTGAGGAGAGGTGAACCACTAATTTAAGCCGCGACCGGCTTATCTTGCGTACGAGCGCTGGTGCGCCTATTCACATTTCCTATAGGCGCGTTACTACTATTTCTGCAATAGGGCGGACAACCCCCCCCCCCCCCCCCCCTCCGCGTTGGGCCAGCCCGTTTAGTTTCTTTCGATAATCCTGCAAAAACACGCGCATGAGGTGAGTTGAAAACGTAATATCCTTGCTCTCGATAAACTGCAGTAATCAACAGGGACACCACAGCTATTGTGATTACTTACTCCCTCGAGTGTGGAGAAACTTACTCCCTTTTTCTTCTTTTTGTATTAAATTCGTTAAGTTTTTTCAAAATCCATGAACTTTTTGCAAAACAAAAAAAACTAAAATTGATGATTTTTTTTCAAATTTGTGAACTTATTTTGAAGATTGATCAACTTTTTTCCAAATCGATGGACTTTTTCCAAAATCAATGAACTTTTTCCAAAATCAATGAACTTTTCTCGAATTTGTGATCTTTTCGTCAAAATTGATGAACCTTTTTCAAAATCAATGAACTTTTTTCAAAGCCATGATTTTTTTTTCAAATTTTAATGTTTCTTATCTTTTATGATTTTCTAGAATCATTGGTTTTTACAAAAGTCAACGTTTGGAGCACGTCAGGTACCAACCCGAGAATCAAAGAAGCAAAGGCAAGAGAACAGAGCAGACATGCACGCCTTGTTGAGTAAGGCCAAGGTCGCGAGCGGGTGAGCGCCAGCGAGCACAAGGGGTGATGGCTGCATTGTACAGGAGATCTCGCCAATTAGCGTTGAATAGGAAGACTCTTCAGGGACCACATACGCTCCGTGCATCAAACGATCCACCAATTACAAAAGAGCGCTCGCTATCTTTGCCGACCCAATTCGATGTGCTTGGACCGCTCGTGTGAGCGAATTTCTTACATTCCTTTACTGCATGGATTTCCAGTTCGTTTACTGTACGGTATCCCAATCTTTTTTTTCTTAAAAAATGCAACTACGGATCTGGTTTGACAGATTAAAGAATGTATATTATTAAAGTAAGACTAGAATCATTGTCTAGGGATCTATTCATATTTTAAGAAAAAATCATAAATATTTAAAAATGGGCAGGAATTTCAAATGTCACTAATTAGATAAATCAATGAGTATTTAAAAAAATGGACCTTTTCAAAACATTTCTGTTTCGTAAATAATATTCATGCATTTAGGAAAATCGTAATTTTCTAAAAAATAGAATTTAGGGAACTTTTTAATCATTTATAAATGTTAATGTATGTCAAAAAAGGATTAAGTTTAAAAAAGATATTCTCAGATCTTAGAAGATATTCAAAAAAATATGAAAACATGTTTTCAGGAATTTAAAATGCGTAAAAGTAAAACTTAAATAAAATAAAAATATGGAAAAGGAAAGGAAAAAAGAAATAAGGACACTGAAAAAGCCAAGAAAAGCAAAAATGATAATGAAAGAACCAGTCTAAGTTAAACCGCTACCGAAAAAACCGCCGAATAAATGATTGCCTGGTCAATGGATCAGTGCTCTATGCGTCATCTCGACATTTTGACGCGGAGAGCGTAAGAAGGATCGTTTTGCCATCGCTGCGAGCCTTAAGTTTCGCATCGCTCGGTGCCACCCATTGACATGTGATACGTTTTCTTACTCAAATTTAAAATAAAAATTTACTCCAATAGGTTATAAAATAGTTTGAAGGATAAAAATGTTTATGTGTTGCAAAATATAATTGTTCATGCATATTAGAAAAAAAAATCGTGTGTATTTTTTTATTTCACTAGTTTATCTATCCAATTTTCAGAAAGCAAGTGAAAAACTTTTGATTGCAGAAACAAATATTCATACTTATATAAAAATGTTCATCTAATATTAAAAACATGTTCTATTTGTGGGGGAAAATGTCTTCAGGTGTTGCAAGAAACGATTCACCCATAAGAAATTAAACGTTTATGTGTTGTTCTTCATGCTTATAGAAAATGTTGACTCTAACAAAAAAAATTACAAATCTATTCTGCTATAATTTAGTTATTCAGGTTTTAAAAATCATGTGATTAAGTATCTAAAAATATAATGAAAACAAACAACCTATCACTTTTTGTGTGGCTTAACATGCTTAAGAGTTCTCCAAAAATTACACACATAGGAGCATATATATTCCTGTCGACGGAGGGTTACCCAATCGCCGCTCATACAAATCCATAAAAATGTACACCGCGTAGCGAAATTTTGTTTATCTAGTACAAAAAGGAGTATTGTTGCAACCAATTAATACTTCGCTATTTCTCAGGCGATTTTACAGATTTGTTCACGCGGTTCTAAAGAAACATTCACCATGTCGTTGGTGTTGGGATATCCTGCTCATGTGGGGTAGCCCAAAGAGGTGCAGAAGCCCACTACCCATTAGGGTTATGACCTAGAGTCATTTTGGACTTTGCACATGAGTGGATGGGGATGCTTTACCCTCCATCCAGCAACCACCACCAAGGGTGACAAAAATTAGTTCATTCTCTAAGGGAGAAGAGAGAAAACCAAGAGAGCAAGAGAAGAAGAGGAAGGTTGAAGGAAGGAGCGAAGGGAGCTCCTCCCCAAGGTTGTGATGGTCCAGATCCACTACCTTGTCTCCTTCAACCTTCGGTTCCACCATCTTTGGTGAGATTGTTCCAATCCCTAGTTCTTAAGCCCCAAATCTTGTTGTGTTCATCTAAGATTCAGAAATCTTGATGTATGAGATCCTCTAGTGCTATCTAGAGAAGAACTTGTTGTATTCCACATTTGACAATAGTGGAAGAGGATTTGGGTGGCTTCGGCCCGTGATTTTTCTTCTCAAGTTGAGGGGTTTTCCACATAAAATCTGGTGTCTCTTTGTTGATGCTTGCTGCTGTCTAGAAACTTACTCCTACCACAAGCCACTAGGCTGAGGAGTGTCTTGCCTGCTAAGTAACATTTTTCTGCCTCCATATATGCTGCTGCATATGTTTCCTTCCGTGCTAAGCAACGAACCTTGAGTTAGTACATGATGTGGTGCTGAGATTACTTGTTTCCGCTGTAGTTTTCAGTTAACCACAAGTGCACTTGTGTGCTAATTTCCCAATAGAGTGGCATCAGAGCCTTGGTTGCTTAGAAGGTTGCAAATCCTAGTTGCTTGATTGTTGCTAGAAGTGCTGCTCATAATGGCTTTGAAATAAAGCGCTACTACAAGTGGCATGCTAAAACTTGATTCTTCCAATTACTCATTATGGAAGCCCATGATGGAAGACATCCTTTATTGCAATGATTTGTATGAGCCAATTGTGAAAGACAAGATACCCACCGGTGTCACGGAAGAAAAATGGAGAGTGTTGCACAGAAAGGCAGTAGGTATGATTCGGTTGTACATCAACCACAATATTTTCCACCATGTTGCAAACAACACAAACGCTTATGAGATGTGGAAGAAGCTGGAGTCTATGTATGAGAGGAAGACATCAATGAACAAGGCCTCGGTGATCAAAAGACTTGCAAAGCTTGAGTACCGAGATGGCACAAGTGTGATTGGGCACTTGAATGTCTTCCAATGCCATATAAATCAACTTTCAGCCATGAAGATCAACTTTGAAGATGAGGTGCAAGTATTGTTGTTGCTGAGTTCCTGCCTGATAGTTTGAACACACTTGTTGTGTCACTTAGCAATTCAGCTCCGGATGGGAAGATGACTTTGGATATGGTGAAGAACAGTATGCTGAATGAAGAAGCCAGAAAGAAGGAAAAGGGTGATGCCTCTTATTCTGTTGAGTATGTGGCTGAAACCCATGGGAAGAATGAGAACCGTGGATGCAGCAATACTAGATTTCAGCAAGGCAAAGGCAAAGATCTAGGGGGAGATCAAAGTCAAAACAGAGAAAATATATTACTTGCTTTCATTGTGGCAATCCGGCACACATAAAGAGCGAGTGCAGGAAGTACAAAAGAGAGCTTGCAGAGGGGAAACTCGCAAAGAAAATCGAGCAAAAGGTTGAGAGCAGTTCAACCATGACCGCAACAGATGTGGACTATCTAGTCAATGAAGATGAAGATTGCTATAGTGATGTTCGTGATGATGCCATGAGTTGGGTTGTGGATTCAGGTGTGTCCTTCCACATCACATCACACAAGGAGTATTTCACATCTTACACTAGTGGTGTTACTGGCCAAGTGAGGATAGTAAATAATGGTTCATCGCCAATTGTTGGCAAGGGCTCTATATGCATTGAAACAAACACAGGTTGCAGATTGGTGCTCGATGATGTGAGGCATGTTCCCGACATAAGGATGAATTTGTTGTCAGTGGGCAAGCTTGATGATATCAAACATCCTAGTTATTTTGGTGAAGGAACATGGAAGCTCACCAAAGGCTCTTTGATTGTGGCTCGAGGAAGTAAGCAAGGTAATCTTTATATGACTAAAACCAAGTTGTGTAATGAGGTGTTGAACATTGCTGAAAAAGACACTTTGGTTGAATTATGGCACAAGAGACTTGGGCATATGAGTGAGAAGGTCATGCATGCTCTTGCTCGCATGGAGTACCTCCATGAGTTGAAAGGTATATCCATGAAACCCTGTGCACATTGTTTTGCTGGCAAACAACATAGGGTTGCATTTCGTATACTCCCTCCACATCGTGTAGAAAATGTTCTTAATATTGTGCACACTGATGTTTGCTGCATGACTGAAAAATCTCATGGTGGAGCATTATACTTTGTGACTTTTATTGATGATCATTCCAGAAGGTTTTTGTGTATGTGCTGAAACACAAATACCAAACACTTGAAGCCTTCAAGGAGTTCCATGCCAAGGTTGAAAGAGAAACTGGCAGGAAATTGAAGTGCGTGAGATTAGACAATGGTGGTAAATACCGAGGTCCTTTTGAAAGGTATTGTAGAAAGTTTGGCATCAGGCTTGAGAAGAGTCCGCCAAAGACACCTCAGCTCAATGGTCTTGCAGAGAGAATGAACAGGACACTCACAGAGAGGGTCACAACTCTCTCATGCTCATTTACCTAATTCCTTTTGGGCTGAAGCTTTGATGAATGCTATGTATGTGGTTAACCTATCTTCCTCAGTTCCTCTTGCAGGTGATATTCCTTAGAGAGTTCGGTCAGGGAAGGAGGTATCATACCAGCACTTGAAGGTCTTTGGTTGCAGGGCATTTGTACTTGTTCCAAGGGACGAGAGACCCAAGCTTGATAGAAAGACAAAACAGTGCATCTACCTCAGCCAACCAGGTGAAGAGTTTGGCTACAGGTTGTGGGATCCAACAAATAGGAAGATTGTGAGAAGCCGAGATGTGCTGTTGGTTGAAGATGAAACAATAAAAGATATTGGGAAACCAGAGAAACAAATTGACCAACACACCTCATGATGACATGGATCTGAAGGAAATATGCCCTAGAGGCAATAATAAAGTTGTTATTTTATATTTCCTTATTCATGATAAATGTTTATTATTCATGCTAGAATTGTATTAACCGAAAACTTGATACATGTGTGAATACATAGACAAAACTACATGTCCCTAGTATGCCTCTACTAGACTAGCTCGTTGATCAAAGATGGTTAAGTTTCCTAGCCATGGACAGAACTCATCGACTCATTTGTGCCTCTACTGGATCAAGAGTTCGAGGGACGTCATCAAGCTGAACGTGTGCAAAACTCGGAGGTGTCGTACGTTTGTTACTTGATCGGTTGATTCGAGAGAATGTTCGACTACATCAACCACGTTAAGTTAATGCTTCTGCTTTCGGTCTACGAGGGTACATGGACACACTCTCCCCTCTTGTTGCTATACATATCCTAGATAAATCTTGCGTGAGCGTAGGAAAATTGATGATATGCACGAGTAGAACACAAAGAGTTGTGGGCGGTGATCGTCATACCGCTTACCACCAATGTCTTATTTTGATTCGACAGTATTGTTGGATGAAGCGGCCCGGACCAACCTTACATGGCTGCATTCATGAGACCAGTTCCATCGACAGACATGCAACTAGTTTTGCATAAAGGTGGCTGGCGGGTGTCTGTTTCTTCAACTTTAGTTGAAACGAATTTGACTGCGGCCGATCCTTGTGAAGGTTAAAACAACAAACTTGATAAATCATCGTTGTGGTTTTTTGTGTCGTAGGTATGTACGGTTCAAGCTAGCAGCCATGTAAAACTTGCAACAAACAAAGTAGAGGATGTCTACCTTGTTTCTGAAGGGCATGTTGTGATGTGATATGGTCAAGACATGATGTGATATAAATATTGTCATATGAGATGATCATGTTTTGTAAAAGTTATCGGCAACTGGCAGGAGCCATATGGTTTTTGCTTTATTGTATCAAATACAAGCGCTATGTAACTGCTTTACTTTATCACTAAGCGGTAGCAATAGTCGTAGAAGCAATGGTTGGCGAGAAGACCATGACGCTACGATGGAGATCAAGGTGTCAAGCCGGTGACGATGGAGATCATGACGTTGCTTCGATGATGGAGATCAAGAGCACAAGATGATGATGGCCATATCATGTCACATATTTTGATTGCATGGGATGTTTATCTTTTATGCATCTTATTTTGCTTAGTACGGCGGTAGCATTATAAGATGATCCCTCACTAAAATTTCAAGGTATAAGTGCTCTCCCCGAGTATGCACCATTGCGAAAGTTCTTCGTGCTGAGACACCACGTGATGATCGGGTGTGATAGGCTCTACGTTCAAATACAACGGGTGCAAGCCAGATTTGCACACGCGGAATACTCGGGTTTAACTTGACGAGCCTAACATATACAGATATGGCTTCGGAACACTGGAGACGGAAAGGTCGAACGTGAATCATATAGTAGATATGACCAACATAGTGATGCTCACCATTGAAGACTACTCCATCTCATGTGATGATCGGACATGATTTAGTTGATTTGGATCACATATCATTTAGATGACTAGAGGGATGTCTATCTAAGTGGGAGTTCTTAAGTAATATGATTAATTAAACTTAATTTATCATGAACCTAGTCCTGATAGTTTTTTGCATATCTATGTTGTAGATCAATGGCCCATGCTACCGTTCCTTTGAATTTTAATGCGTTCCTAGAGAAAGCTAAGTTGAAAGATGATGGTAGCAACTACATGGACTGGGTCTGTAACTTGAGGATTATCCTCATTGCTGCACAGAAGAATTATGTCCTTGATGCACCGCTAGGTGACAAGCCCGCTCCCGCTAATCTAGACATTGTGAACGCTTGGCAAACGCGGTCTGATGACTACTATATAGTTTAGTGCGCCATGCTTTATGGCACAGAAAAGTTATGTCCTTGATGCACCGCTAGGTGTACCACCTGCCCCAGCTACTGCAGACATTGTCAATGCCTGGCAGTCGCGTGTTGATGAACTACAATATGCAAGGAATGGAAAAGACTATTCCCAAGCTCTTCGCGATGTTAAAGGTCGCGGAGGTACAAATAAAAAAGGAGCATCAAGTGTTGATGGTTAACAAGACCACTAGTTTCAAGAAGAAGGGCAAGGGTAAAAAGAAGGGGAGCTTCAATAAGAATGACAAGCAAGTTGTCACTCCCGGGAAGAAACCTAAAAATGGACCCAAGCCTGAAACTGAGTGCTTCTACTGCAAAGGGACTGGTCACTGGAAGCGGAACTGCCCCAAGTATTTGGCGGATAAGAAGGATGACGAAGTGAGCAAAGGTATATTTAATATACATGTTATTGATGTGTACCTTACTAATTCTCGTAGTAGTGCCTGGGTATTTGATACCGGTTCGGTTGCTCATATTTGTAACTCGAAGTAGGGACTACGGATTAAATGAAGATTGGCTAAGGACGAGGTGACGATTCGCGTCAGAAATGGTTCCAAGGTTGATGTGATCGCCGTCGGCACGCTACCTCTACATCTACCTTCGGGATTGGTTTTAGACCTGAATAATTGTTATTTGGTGCCAGCGTTGAGCATGAACATTATATCTGGATCTTGTTTAGTGTGAGACGGTTATTCATTTAAATCAGAGAATAATGGTTGTTCTATTTATATGAGTAATATCTTTTCTGGTCATGCACCCTTGAAGAGTGGTCTATTTCTGTTGAATCGCGATCGTGATGATACACATATTCATAATATTGATGCCAAAAGATGCAAAGTTGATAATGATAGTGCAACTTATTTATGGCACTGTCGTTTGGGTCATATCGGTGTAAAGCGCATGAAGAAACTCCATAAAAATGGACTTTTGAAATCACTTGATTATCAATCATTTGATACTTGCAAATTGTGCTTTATGGGCAAGATGACTAAAACTCCATTCTCCGAAACTATGGAACGAGCTAGTGACTTATTGGAAATAATACATATCGATGTATGCGGTTGCTACGTCTTGAGCTTGCGTTGGTTTTCCTTGAAGAGGAAAGGGTGATGCAGCAATAGTAGCGTAAGTATTTCCCTCAGTTTTTGAGAACCAAGGTATCAATCCAGTAGGAGGCTCCTCAAAAGTCCCACGCACCTACACAAACAAACAAAGAACTCGCAACCAACGCAATAAAGGGGTTGTCAATCCCTTCACGGCCACTTGCGAAAGTGAGATATGATAGAGATAATATGATAAGATAAATATATTTTTGGTATTTTATAATATAGATTGGAAAAGTAAAGATGCAAATAAAAGTAGATTGAAAGCTTATATGATAAGAGATAGACCCGGGGGCCATAGGTTTCACTAGTGGCTTCTCTCAAGATAACATAAGTATTACGTTGGGTGAACAAATTATTGTCGAGCAATTGATAGAAAAGCGAATAATTATGAGATTATCTAGGCATGATCATGTATATAGGCATCACGTCCGTGACAAGTAGACCGACTCCTGCCTGCATCTACTACTATTACTCCACACATCGACCACTATCCAGCATGCATCTAGAGTATTAAGTTCATAAGGAACAGAGTAACGCATTAAGAAAGATGACATGATGTAGAGGGATAAACTCATGCAATATGATATAAACCCTGTCTTTTTATCCTCGATGGCAACAATACAATACATGCCTTGCTGCCCCTGCTGTCACTTGGAAAGGACACCGCAAGATTGAACCCAAAGCTAAGCACTTCTCCCATTGCAAGAAAGATCAATCTAGTAGGCCAAACCAAACTGATAATTCGAAGAGACTTGCAAAGATAACTTAATCACACATAAAAGAATTCAAAGGAGATTCAAATATTTCTCATAGATAAACTTGATCATAAACCCACAATTCATTGGATCTCGACAAACACACCGCAAAAAGAGTTACATCGAATAGATCTCCAAGAAGATCAAGGAGAACATGGTATTGAGATCCAAAAAGAGAGAAGAAGACATCTAGCTATTAACTATGGACCCGAAGGTCTGTGGTAAACTACTCACAACTCATCGGAGGGGCTATGGTGTTGATGTAGAAGCCCTCCATGGTCGATTCCCCCTCCGGCGGAGCGTCGGCGAAGGCTCCAAGATGGGATCTCGTGGATATAGAAGGTTACGGTGGTGGAAATAGTTTTTCGTCGTCTCCCCTGATGTTCTCAGGGTACGTGGGTATATATAGGAGAAAGAAGTAGGTCGGTGGCCACCCGAGGGGCCCACGAGATAGGGGGTGCGCCCTGTAGGGGTGGGCGCACCCTCCACCCTCGTGGCCGCCTCGGCTGCTTCTTGACTTGCACTCCAAGTCCTCTGGATCACGTTCGTTCCAAAAACCACGCTCCCGAAGGTTTCATTCCATTTGGACTCCGTTTGATATTCCTTTTCTTCGAAACACTGAAATAGGCAAAAAAACAACAATACGGGCTGGGCCTCCGGTTAGTAGGTTAGTCCCAAAAATGATATAAATGTGTAAAGTAAAGCCCATAAACATCCATAACGGGTAATATAATAGCATGGAACAATCAAAAATTATAGATACATTGGAGACGTATCAAGCATCCCCAAGCTTAATTCCTGCTCGTCCTCGAGTAGGTAAATGATAAAAACGGAATTTTTGATGTGGAATGCTACCTAGCATAATTCTCAATGTAATTTTCTTTATTGTGGCATGATTGTTCAGATCCAAATGATTCAAGATAAAAGTTTATAAAACATAAAAGTAATAAAACTTCGAAGCATACTAACAAATAATCATGTCCTATCAAAATAGCATATCCAAAGAAAGCTTATCCCTACAAAATCATATAGTTAGGCCATGCTTCATTCATTACACAAAATACTCCCATCATGCACAACCCCGGTTTCATCCAAGCAATTGGTTCATACTTTTTAACGCGCTTCAGCTTTTTCAACTCTTACGCAATACATGAGCGCAAGCTATGGACATAGCACTATGGTGGTATATGGTGGTGGTTGTGAGGACAAAAAGGAAGAAGATAGTCTCACATCAACTAGGCGTATCAACGGGCTATGGAGATGCCCATCAATAGATATCAATGTGAGTGAGTAGGGATTGCCATGCAACGGATGCACTAGAGCTATAAATGTATGAAAACTCAACAAAAGAGGGTGTGCATCCAACTCGCTTTCTCACGAAGACCTAGGGCATTTTGAGGAAGCCCATCATTGGAATATACAAGCTAAGTTCTATAATGAAAAATTCCCACTTAGTATATGAAAGTGACAACATAGGAGACTCTCTATCATGAAGATCATGGTGCTACTTTGAAGCACAAGTGTGGTAAAAAGGATAGTAGCATTGTCCCTTCTCTCTTTTTCTCTCATTTTTTTCTTTTTTTCTTTCTTTTTTTTCTTTTTTTCTTTGGCCTTTCTCTTTTTTTTATAAAGTCCGAAGTCTCATCCTGACTTGTGGGGGAATCATAGTCTCCATCATCCTTTCCTCACTGGGGCAATGCTCTAACAATGAAGATCATCACACTTTTATTTACTTACAACTCAAGAACTACAACTCAAAACTAGAACAAGATATGACTCTATATGAATGCCTCTGGCGGTGTACCGGGATATGCAATGAATCAAGAGCGACATGTATGAGAATTATCACTACTAGGGAAAACCCTAGCAGTAGCGCGTGTTTTGTGTCCACTAGTAGCGCGGGGGGCCGTGCTACTAATAAGGCGCTACAGCTATTGCTTAGAAGTAACGCGTGCCCGCACGCGCTACTGCTAGGACAAATAGTTGCAGCGTTTGCTCAGTACCACGCTATTGCTAAGGTAACTACTTGCAGCGTGTTTTCTGTCCATCACTATTAGTATTTTTTTAGTGTATTTATGCGCCATCGTACAAATATTGGTACAATACCAGCTGTTATGAGGTTTACATCATTATGTCCATAACAGTGTGTCAAATGAAGGTGGATTAGGTTCAAGTGGAGGCAATATGTGGTGCATGTCAAAAGTATACTACTAATCCAAACTTGATCTAGTTTGGACTAGTAGTACTTTCGATGTGCACCACATGTTGCCTCCACTTGAATCTAATCCACCAGCACAAGCTATTTAATCATCATCATAGTCTTTACCACCAACAGTATTTATTTAATCAGCACTAACACTAGCTAATTATAATCATCATAGGCATTACCACCAACACTAGATATTTTATCATCATAGTAATAGTGTAGCACATCATCATCCTCAAACTCATTTCTAGCTAGCTAATCACTCCTGCTGCTCTCTCTTAGGTAAAATAACATAAAACATGTATAGCTCTCCTCCTCGATCAAACTGGAGCATGCAGATGAACCTATCTCCTAATCGTGGGTAGCGCATCTGTTTGCTGCCCCCTAGTACTTCTCTGTGCTCCCCCATCACATATTTTGTCCAGTCTTGCACTATTAAACATCCGTCGCTAATCTTGAATGCACTAAAGTAATCTGTAGGATATCTTGGCCGTAAGATGATAATACTCATGGTACCTTTAGTCTCGATCCCATAAGGCACAACATTCATCGGGAGTCCCTGTTGAAGAACATCGTACGGTAACATACTTAGCAATGAAGTTTAGCTTCAAAAATAATGTATGGAAAAGATGCACTGATGACAAATAGTAAAAATCTTACCATCCTTCCTAAATAGATGTGACCGTAGTTCATTACGAACACTATTGGTTGCACATTTTCAGTACTAACATTATTAAATGCAGGAAGAAAATTTGTCTTGACAGTATCAAGATCCTCAAGCCATGAAACATAATGACTGAGCTCCTCGCAGTTGAGTTCAGCCCCAGGACAGTATACAGTCCTGTCTACCAAGCGCTGGACATGTTTGCTTGCACCGAAATAAGCTAACAATACAAATTAGTTGTCAACTATTTTTGAATAAACAATATCAAAGACATAAATATGGTTGAGAAACTTACATAATGGTATAACTGGAGGCGTCTGCACATCGACCCAGATGTCAGTATTACCTTCAATATCATCTTCCGGACGAATATCAAAGGTGATAACCATATCAGGCTCGAATGCATAAGTCTTGCATAGTGCTCGCCATGTTTTGCATCCAAAATAGGTGTAGTCGTCTGAATTGTATAACTTTGCATGGAAAATATAACCATGCTCGGTCTTCAAGTAAAATTTCTTTTCCTCCATACTATGACTGAAACCTATCTTATCCAATACAGAAACTCTTGCATGGCAGGGGATACGCTAGTAGAATAGTAAAAAAAATATAAGTTGAAGCAAATGAAGAAGATGTCATGCTTAATTACGAAAAAAGACTTGTCGTTGTGACTTACTGTATCCACTTGGAAGTTCTCGTCCAGCTTGATACTGAAGCGCCTATCATCATCTAGGAAGATTCCGTCGCACAGGCCGCGCTCGTCTTCGCAGTATTTGCAAATACCGAAATCCTTTTCGTCGTCAGACATTTCCTATGTTCATAGTTAAAACATTAATTGAAAATCGATCGAAGACAACTACCAAGATACTCAACACACAAATCCGGGGCACTCGATATTTCCTACATATTCTGGCAGAAGTCATGCCAAAATTCACGGAAAAATCCGGCATGACCTTTGCTAAAATAGGACATATCGAGCGCCTGAAATTTGCCGGAACGGAAATGAATCAACACTCCGGCAAAACATAGGCCACTCGAAGGTGTAACCTGCAAACATGACCGACCACTTGGATATTGAGCAACACAAGATATACATTTCAAAATATCTTATAGGACTCAAATTAGCATGCATTCAATAAGCAAAAGTAAATCATCTCATGCGTCAGTACATCGTCGAATATTATCACTAATACATCACGAATAGTGTCATACATATAACATCACTAATACAACTAAAACTCTAGCACACGACGGGTATCGGCGCGGGCGGTGGACACCCACAGAGAAGGCACCATCACGGGATCATAGCTCCAGTGAGATCCCCGAAGAACCTGCCAGGTATTGGAGAACGGCCTATGCTCCAACGCAAAGAAGTAGCGACGGACGTGCGCGTCCTCCTCACTGACACGGTGACGCACCACCTCCGCGGAGTCCTTGAGCCTCTGGATCGTCATTGGCCCACGCGACCGCCACCAAAGAAGGTTCGAGTCAACGACAGGCTGGCTCCTCACCAACCTGCGCCCCCCGGTAGGTAGCGCCTCCCAGTACCACCCCGGCAGAGCCCAGTCCTGGACATGGCCGATCTGGTCAAGCAGGTGTCGTCCTCCGCCGACTCGATGACGAGGATGCCGGATAGGCATCATCCACGTCGAGGCGGGAAAAATTGCTTTAACTAAAAAAATCACCTAATTAGTACCTAGTTCTTACTAACTAGTTCTTACTAACTAAATAGAAGAAGGTCAAATTTTACTCATTTTATTATGCATTACACTAGTGTTTATTCATCATCTAAGAAAACATCACCTAAGAAAAAATCCCAGCCGCATCTGTATCCAATTCATTTCCACCCATAGATGAACCCTAACTAATTTGATGCAACTAAAATTTTAAGAACCCTATCTAGGCAGAGGTAGGGGAGGGGGAGGAGCAGGCGTGCTCACCTCGGGTGCCTGCGGCGAGAGAGGGGCAGGCGGCGTCGAGGGCGGCGTCGAGGTCGGGGCCCGGGGCGGCGTCCGGGGCGGCGTTGAGGTCGGGGGCAGGGGCGGCGTTGAATCCGGGGTCGGGGGCGGCGTAGAGGGTGTGCGGAGAGCGCGCGGCGACCGACGGGCGGCGGCGGCGGCGAGAGCGGAGGAGTTTGATTTGGGGGGAAGTGGTCGTGGGGAAGGACGAACGCGGTGGTTAAGTCAGAAGTAGCAGTAGCGCATTCCGGAAAGCGCGCTACTGCTACATTAGCTACAGCGCATTCTGGGATACGCACTACTGCTACTACTTTCTCCTTTTTCCCCTTTTCATTTATTTTTCTTCACATTTTATTTTTTTTCTTTTCACCTTCTTCTATTTCTTTCATTTTCAATTACCTTTCTATTTGCTTTTCATTTAATTTTATATCCTTTAGTAGTAGCGAGTTTAGAGCAAAATGCGCTGCTACAAAGAAAGTAGCAGTAGCGCGGTTCCATATAGATCGCTACTACTATGTGTACCATATCGGCTAAGCCGTGAGAATTTTAGTAGTAACATGTATGCAGCAAGACGCACTACTGCTATGAAGTTATCTGCAGCGCGGTTTCCGCAGGCGCGCTGGTGCTACTTAGTACCAGCGTGCTTCTTTGACCCACGCTACTGCTAAAGTTCTGTGTATAAGGTTTTCCCTAGTAGTGTATGAAGGTGGCTTTGCCACAAATACGATGTCAACTACATGATCATGCAAAGAGCAATATGAGAATGATGATGCGTGTCATATAAACGGCACGGTGGAAAGTTGCATGGCAATATATCTCAGAATGGCTATGGAAATGCCATAATAGGTAGGTATGGTGGCTGTTTTGAGGAAGGTAAATAATGGGTGCATGATATCGGTGAAAGTTGCACGGTATAATAGAGGCTAGCAAAGTGGAAGGGTGAGTGTGCGTATATCCATGGACTCACATTAGTCATAAAGAACTCATATACTTATTGCAAAAGTTTACTTGCCCTCGAAGCAAAGTACTACTATGCATGCTCCTAGGGGAAGGGTTGGTAGGAGTTAACCATCGCGCGATCCCGACCTCCACTCATAAGGAAGGCAATCAAAAGAGCACCTCATGCAACAAATTTGTCACACAACTTTTACCATACGTGCATGCTATGGGACTTTCCAACTTCAACACAAGTATTTCTCAATTTCATAATTATCAACTAGCATGACTCTAATATTACCACCTTTATATCTCAAAACAATTATCAAGCATCAAACTTATCCTAGTGTTTAATGCACTTTCTATGATAGTTTTTATTATACCCAACTTGGATGCTCATCATTCTAGGACCAAATTCATAACCATAGAAAATACCATGCTGTTCTAAGAGACTCTCAAAATAATATAAGTGAACCATGAGAGACTAAAAATTTCTACAAAATTAAGCCACCGCCGTGCTCTAAAAGATAAAGTGAAGCACTAGAGCAAATACTATCTAGCTCAAAAGATATAAGTGAAGCACATAGAGTATTCTAATAAATTCTAATCAAGTGGGCTTCTCCCAAAAGGTGTGTACAGCAAGGATGATTGTGGAGAACTAAAAAGCAAAGACTAATATCATACAAGACGCTCCAGGCAAAACACATATCATCTGGCGAATAAAAATATAGCTCCAAGTAAAGTTACCGATAAACGAAGACGAAAGAGGGGATGCCTTCCGAGGGCATCCCCAAGCTTAGGCTTTTGGCTATTCTTGAATATCTTGGGGTGCCATGGGAATCCCCAAGCTTAGGCTTTTGCCACTCCTTATTCCATAGTCCATCAAATCTTTACCCAAAACTTGAAAACTTCACAACACAAAACTCAACAGGAAATCTCATAAGTTCCATTAGTGAAAGAAAGCAAAACCACCACATAAGGTACTGTAATGAACTCATTCTTTATTTATACTAGTGTTAAACCTACTACCTTCCAAGTTCTCCATGGTTCATACCACTTAATACTAGCCATAGATGCATCAAAATAAGCAAACAACACACGAGAAACAGAATCTGTCAAAAACAGAACAGTCTGTAGCAATCTGTAACCCACGAATACTTCTGGAACTCTAAAATTCCTACCAAAATAGGAAGTCCTGGACAATTTGTCTACTGATCTACATCAAAAAGAATCAACGCAAAAGCACGTTTCTGTGAATTAACAAAACTAATTTCGTGCGCGCAAAGTTTCTGTTTTTCAGCAGAATCAAATTAACTATCACCGTAGGTTATCCTATAGGTTCTACTTGGCACAAACACTAATTAAAACATAAAAACACATCTAAACAGAAGGTAAATGCAAAAAGTATTACTAAACAGGAACAAAAACAAAAAACACAAATAAAATTGGGTTGCCTCCCAACTAGCGCTAACGTTTAACGCCCCTAGCTAGGCATAAAAGCGAGGATAGATCTAAGTAGTGCCATCTTTGGCATTCAATTCATAAGTAGCTCGCATGATAGATTCATAAGGTAATTTAACTTTCTTTCTGGGAAAGTGCTCCATGCCTTTCCTTAATGGAAATTGGAATCTAATATTCCCTTCCTTCATATCAATAATCGCGCCAATCATTCTAAGGAAAGGTCTACCAAGAATAATAGGGCAAGAAAGATTGCAATCTATATCAAGAACGATAAAATCTACGGGCACCAAATTTCTATTTGCAACAATGAGAACATCATTCCTTCCCATTGGCTTTTTAATGGTGGAATCCGCAAGGTGCAAATTTAAAGAGCAATCATCAAGATCATGGAAACCTAGAATATCACATAAAGTTTTTGGAATTGTGGAAAAGTTAGCACCCAAATCACATAAAGCATAACACTCATGATCTTTAATTTTAATATTTATAGTAGGTTCCCACTCATCATAAAGTTTTCTAGGTATAGAAACTTCCAAATTAAGGTTCTCATCAAAAGATTGCATCAAGGCATCAACAATATGTTTGGTAAAGGCTTTATTTTGACTATAAGCATGAGGAGAATTCACAACGGATTGCAACAAGGAAATACAACCTTATAAAGAACAATGATCATAATCAAATTCCTTGAAACCCAAGATAGTGGGTTCAATGCTATTTAAAGTCTTGACCTCTCCAATCCCACTTTTACCAAATTTAGCATCAAGATCTAAAAACTCCGAATCATTGGGACGCCTTTTAACTAAAGTTGAATCATCTCCAGTCCCATTATTATTAAGATTCATATTGCAAACCAAAGATCTAATAGGGGACACATCAATAACTTTAAGATCTTCGTCATTATTTTCATGGAAACTAGAAGAACACGCCTTTACAAAGCAATCTTTCTTAGCACGCAATCTAGCGGTTCTTTCTTTGCACTCATCAATGGACACTCTCATTGCTTTGAGAGACTCATTGATATCATGCTTGGGAGAAGTTGATCTAAGTTTCAAAGAATCAACATCAAGCGAGAGTCTATCAACGTTCCTAGCCAAATCATCAACTTTGAGCAATTTTTCTTCAAGCAAGGCATTGAAATTCTTTTGAGAGATCATAAATTCTTTCACACTATTCTCAAAATCAAAGGGTATCTTATTAAAATTACCATAAGAATTATTGTAGGAATTTCCATAATTATTAGAGGAATTACTAGGGAACGGTCTAGGATTAAAGTGTCCTCTATAAGCATTGTTTCCGAAACTATTCCTACCAACAAAATTCACATCCATAGATTCATTACTATTCTCAATGAAAGTAGACAAAGGCATATCATTGGGATCAATAGGAGCACTCTTAGTAGCAAACAATTTCATAAGTTCATCCATCTTTCCACTCAAAACATTAATTTCTTCTATAGCATGCACTTTTTTACTAGTAGATCTTTCGGTGTGCCATTGAGAATAATTAGCCATAATATTATCAAGGAGTTTTGTAGAATATCCTAAAGTGATTTCCATAAACGTGCCCCCTGCGGACGGATCTAAAAGATTTCTAGAAGCAAAATTCAAAACGGCATAAATTTTTTGTATGATTATCCATAAATTCAAACCATGAGTAGGGCAATTGCGAATCATCAATTTCATTCTTTCCCAAGATTGGGCAACATGCTCATGATCAAGTTGTTTAAAATTCATAATATCATTCCTAAGAGTGATGATCTTAGCGGGAGGAAAATATTTAGAGATAAAAGCATCTTTGCACTTGTTCCAAGAATCAATACTATTTTTAGGCAAAGACGAAAACCAAACTTTAGCACGATCTCTAAGTGAAAACGGAAATAACTTCAATTTAACAATATCATTATCCGTATCTTTCTTCTTTTGCATTTCACATAAATCAACAAAGTTGTTTAGATGGGTAGTGGCATCTGTTGGGGAACGTAGTAATTTCAAAAAAATTCCTACGCACACGCAAGATCATGGTGATGGCATAGCAACGAGAGGGGAGAGTGTTCGTCCACGTACCCTCGTAGACCGTAAGCAGAAGCGTTAGCACAACGCGGTTGATGTAGTCGTACGTCTTCACGATCCGACCGATCCAAGCACCGAACGTACGGAGCCTCCGAGTTCAGCACACGTTCAGCTCGATGACGATCTCCGGCCTCCGATCCAGCCGAGCTCCGGAGATGAGTTCTGTTAGCACGACAGCGTGGTGACGATGATGATGTTCTACCGGCGCAGGGCTTCGCCTAAACACCGCGACAATATGACCGAGGTGGAATATGGTGGAGGGGGGCACCGCACATGGCTAAGGAACGATCCGTAGATCAACTTGTGTGTCTATGGGGTGCCCCTGCCCCCGTATATAAAGGAGCAAGGGGGAGGGGTTCGGCCAGCCAGGAGAGGCGCACCAGGAGGAGTCCTCCTCCCACCGGGAGTAGGACTCCCCCCTTCCTTGTTGGAGTAGGAGAGAAGGAAAGAGGGGGAGAGGAGGAAGGAAAACGGGGCTGCACCCCCTGTCCAATTCGGACCAGAGGGGGGCTGCGCCCCTCCTTCCTTTCGGCCTCTCTCCTCTATTCCCGTATGGCCCAATAAGGCCCATATACTCCCCGGCGAATTCCCGTAACTCTCCGGTACTCCGAAAAATACCCGAATGACTCGGAACCTTTCCGAACTCCGAATATAGTCGTCCAATATATCGATCTTTACATCTCGACCATTTTGAGACTCCTCGTCATGTCCCCGATCTCATCCGGGACTCCGAACTCCTTCGGTACATCAAAACTCATAAACTCATAATAAAACTGTCATCGATACCTTAAGCGTGCGGACCCTACGGGTTCGAGAACTATGTAGACATGACCTAGAACTATTCTCGGACAATAACCAATAGCGGAACCTGGATGCCCATATTGGCTCCTACATATTCTACGAAGATCTTTATCGGTCAAACCGCATAACAACATACGTTGTTCCCTTTGTCATCGGTATGTTACTTGCCCGAGATTCGACCGTCGGTATCCAATACCTAGTTCAATCTCGTTACCGGCAAGTCTCTTTACTCGTTACATAATGCATCATTCCGTAACCAACTCATTGGTTACATTGCTTGCAAGGCTTATAGTGATGAGCATTACCGAGAGGGCCCAGAGATACCTCTCCGACAATCGGAGTGACAAAACCTAATCTCGAAATACGCCAACTCAACATGTACCTTCGGAGACACCTGTAGTACTCCTTTATAATCACCCAGTTACGTTGTGATGTTTGGTAGTACCCAAAGTGTTCCTCCGGTAAACGGGAGTTGCATAATTCTCATAGTTACAGGAACATGTATAAGTCATGAAGAAAGCAATAGCAACATACTAAACGATCAAGTGCTAAGCTAACGGAATGGGTCAAGTCAATCACATCATTCTCCTAATGATGTGATCCCGTTAATCAAATGACAACTCTTTTGTCCATGGCTAGGAAACATAACCATCTTTGATAAACGAGCTAGTCAAGTAGAGGCATACTAGTGACACTATGTTTGTCTATGTATTCACACATGTATTATGTTTCCGGTTAATACAATTCTAGCATGAATAATAAACATTTATCATGATATAAGGAAATAAATAATAACTTTATTATTGCCTCTAGGGCATATTTCCTTCAGCATCTTCACTAGGAAGGCTGGCAAATTGATCTTTCATAACAAGATTCAGCAAAGCAGTATTGATTTCACAAGACTCAACATCATTAAGAGGAGCGATCGGAGTACTAAGGAAATCATTATTATTGGTATTGGAGAAATCACACAATTTGGTGACAAGCAATCCAACACACAAGCAAACAAAAGGGCGAATAAAACGGCAAGGGTGAAGTGGGGGAGAGGAAAACGAGAGGCAAATGGCAAATAATGTAAATGCGAGGGAGATGAGTTTGTGATGGGTACTTGGTATGTCTTGACTTGAGCGAAGACCTCCCCGGCAACGGCGCCAGAAATCCTTCTTGCTACGTCTTGAGCTTGCGTTGGTTTTCCTTGAAGAGGAAAGGGTGATGCAGCAATAATAGCGTAAGTATTTCCTTCAGTTTTTGAGAACCAAGGTATCAATCCAGTAGGAGGCTCCTCAAAACTCCCACGCACCTACACAAACAAACAGAGAACTCGCAACCAACGCAATAAAGGGGTTGTCAATCCCTTCACGGCCACTTGCGAAAGTGAGATATGATAGAGATAATATGATAAGATAAATATATTTTTGGTATTTTATAATATAGATTGGAAAAGTAAAGATGCAAATAAAAGTAGATTGAAAGCTTATATGATAAGAGATAGACCCGGGGGCCATAGGTTTCACTAGTGGCTTCTCTCAAGATAACATAAGTATTACGTTGGGTGAACAAATTATTGTCAAGCAATTGATAGAAAATCGAATAATTATGAGATTATCTAGGCATGATCATGTATATAGGCATCACGTCTGTGACAAGTAGACCGACTCCTGCTGCATCTACTACTATTACTCCACACATCGACCGCTATCCAGCATGCATCTAGAGTATTAAGTTCATAAAGAACAGAGTAACGCATTAAGAAAGATGACATGATGTAGAGGGATAAACTCATGCAATATGATATAAACCCCATCTTTTTATCCTCGATGGCAACAATACAATACGTGCCTTGCTGCCCCTGCTATCACTGGAAAAGGACACCGCAAGATTGAACCCAAAGCTAAGCACTTCTCCCATTGCAAGAAAGATCAATCTAGTAGGCCAAACCAAACTGATAATTCGAAGAGACTTGCAAAGATAACTTAATCACACATAAAAGAATTCAGAGGAGATTCAAATATTTTCTCATAGATAAACTTGATCATAAACCCACAATTCATCCGGATCTCGACAAACACACCGCAAAAAGAGTTACATCGAATAGATCTCCAAGAAGATCGAGGAGAAAATGGTACTGAGATCCAAAAAGAGAGAAGAAGCCATTTGGATACATTTCTTTTTTTCCATTTTGATGACAAGTATTTTCGGACGGAGGGAGTATATTGGACGATAGTATTCGGACACCGGAATGGTTTAGGAAAGGTTCGGGTATTTTTTGGAGTACCGGGAGGTTACCGAAACCCCCCGGGGAATTGTTGGGCCTACATGGGCCATAGGGGAGACGGGAGGCAACCCACAAGGGGTGGCCATGCCCCCCTCCCATGGGGAGTCCGAATTGGACTAGGGGAGGGGTGCGCCCCCCTTTCCTTCTCATCTTCCCTCTCCCTTCGCCTTTTCCCCTCCATGAGAAGGAAAAAAGAGGGGGGGGGGGGGGGCGAATCCTACTATGACTGGGAGTCCTAGTAGGACTCCCCCTCCTTTGCGCGTGTAAGTGCATCTAGTGCCCCTTAGTGATTTTGGTGTACTGAAGACTTATAGGTTAAGGGACTAATATGTTTGTGAGTGTACACATGCTCTATAAGTCTATGAGGAGTTTGATATTTACTGTGAAAGTCGACCCCTAAAAATGTATGTCTTCAGCTGAAGACTTTGGTTCTCCTGAAGATTTTGAAAGTGAAGAAACTAGTGTGACCTTGAAGACTTGGATATTCATACGAGGATTATGAAGCGTGAAGACCTTTGTTTTCGTAGTTTCATTTTCTCTTTCTTGAGTCATAGTAAACACCGTACTGTTAAAGGGGGTCGAGGTAATACTAAGGAAACTGATTTCCAAGTGATGCTCATCTCAAAATCCTACATCTACCCAATCCTTTCGAGTGAAGCCATTGAAAATCACATATCAGCTCAGTCAATTTCTTTAGTGATAGAGACAAAGATCTTATGGTCTCTGAGGAATTTGTTCTGACTGAGGAGTTAGGAATTCGCCAGTGCGGATTGCCTACAGTGAGGAACATGATAGCCCTGAGGAATTTGAACCTCAAATCCGACCGTTGCTGTGCCACGCGCCAGCTATCCAAAATATCCTACCACCTAATGGTCATATCATTGAAGGGCATTTATGTCTTATCATGTCGGGCTGCTCCCTAAGCTATAAATAGCCGCCCCCTACAACCACTAGCTGGTTGGCTGCTCCGAGAGAAACTGACACTTGTCATTGCAAGCATTCCATCCTCCGAGGACTTTGAGCGAAAATCATCAAGTGAGGAAAACCCAAAACCCAAACCCAAACATCTTCAAACCCAAAGTGATTGAGCATCACTGAAGAGATTGTTCCTGTGTGGAACTGACGCTTGTTACCTTTGAAGACTGTGTATCCTCCAGACGGTTAGGCATCATGGTCTGAGCATCCAAGAGGAATTGTGGATCGCCGAGTGACCAAGTCTGTGAAGGTTTGGAAGTCACCTGTGAAGACTTACCACGAGTGTTGGGCAAGGTCTGTGTGACTTTAGCTCAAGGATAATACGGTGAGGGCTGTGTGTCCGGGACTGTGTGTCCTCTAGTTTAAATACTCAGCCGCTCCAACCAGACGTACAACTGTCATAGCAGTTGGAACTGGTCTACCAAATCATTTTCTTCACCAAGCCTACTGGTTCTATTTCCTCAACCCTTTCATTTCCTCATTCATGTGTTTATGAACTTGATCATTACCATTTGAAGACTTTGACCGAAGTCTTTCTCTATTTCCTTAATCCTATTTCTTCAGTCACATAGTCTTCAGCCTGCTTATCCTGTTATCATGCTTTCTGTACTCTGTGTTTGTTTTCATTTCATCATGATGACTATCCTATTGCTCTGTTATGCTTATACCTGAGTACTTATTCCGCTGCTAGTTGTTCGTGACTTAGGAATTTCCTCACCCTGAAATTCCTCAATGACGAATTTGTAAAAATTGCCTATTCACCCCTCTCTAGTCGACTTAACGCACTTTCAATTGGTATCAGAGCAAGGTACTCGCTTGTTCTGTGTAATTTTGGTTTAACCGCCTAGAGTTTTAGTTATGTTGACTGCAGGAATGAAGAAAGTGACATGCCCCATCTTTCATGGTCATGAGTATCCCAAGTGGAAGGCCATGATGAAGAAGCGACTCATGGTGATGAACAGCGAACTGTGGACCGTCACTGAGATTGGTCTTACCAATCTATGCAATATGGCGGAGGCTGATGATATTCGCAAGTACACTCTACTCAACCTCACGGCGAAGGATATCATCTGCTCCTATTTGTCCCAAAATCAGTTCAGGAACATCATGCATCTCAACCGTGCGAAGCTTATTTGGGACTGACTCTCTGAGGTCTATGAAGGCCATCGAACTTGTCATGATCCTTGGTTTGAGGATTTCAAGGAATCTCTCAAGGAGATGACTTTTGCCCCAGAATCATCATCCACTGCACCATGCCTTATGGCCAAGGGTGCCAAGGTAACTGAATGCTACCTTTCTGAATCTAGTGATGATGAATCGGGTGATGAATTTGGACCTAGCTACACTAAACTTGCTTCCCTTGCCACTAAAGAACAAAGAGCTCTTGAAAAAGTTCAAAACATGACTGATGAAAGCAATGATATGTTGGGTGAGGAATTGAATTGAACTAAGGCTTTGACTGATAGTCTTCAGAAACTTCAGTCTAACTTTGACAACCTTCAAAATCATCATCACACTCTCTTAACTGATCATGAGAAGATTTCTTATGAATTTCTTCAGAGAAAGCAAGATCTTGAGAAGTTAAAAGTGAGTTATGAAGATCTTCAGAAGGAAAACAATTCATTGCTTGCTCAACAGATCAATTCCGCTCAGGAAGAATTTATTCCACCATGTCTGAAATGCATTGAGCGTGAATCTGCTAATTCTTCACCTGAATGTTCAAATGCTTCTATTGCTGCAAATTCTTCAACTGTCTCTGTGGTCACAAATTCCTCATCCGAGGATACCACATGTATCACTGACGATAATGCAGGGTTGAAGGAATTGTATGTGACAGGCATATACAAAAGCCTCAAAGGGCATCAGACTCTTTGTGATGTCCTCAAAAAGCATATCTTGAACAGGAACCCTAGGAAAGAGGGTATTGCCTTTAAGAGGAAACTCAATGTTGATGGGACCTACTGGAAACCTGAGCAGTACCCCAAAACCTCATGGGTTGCTGCGAAGGGACCTTCCATAGATCCATGCACATTATTTGGCTTTACTTGTGAATGTTCATATTCCTATGATGAGGACTCCAACAATAAACTGTTCAAGAATCAGAATGGTGAAGTATTTGCTCAATATGTTGGAACTAACTGCAGGAATGGTCCCCCTATGAAGAAAATCTGGGTTCCCAAAAGGTGCCTTGAAAATCTTCAGGTGAATGTCATCATGACACCACCTGTGAAGAACAGGAACCCCCGATCAAATTCTTCATATGGATCAAAATCTTCATATGGATCCAAGTCCTCATATGGACCAAATTCTTCATCTGGATCAAATTCCTCACGTGAATCCAAATCCTCAGATGAACATCATTGTGGTGCTGTTTCGCAGGGAAAGTCTAAAGGCTATGAATACGCGCATTATTCTTCAAATCATTATGTTCATAAGTCCTCGAAGAATTTCTCTGCTTATTCATATGCTTATCCTAACCACTCTTCTGTTAAACGAAGTGCACTGGCTTCAATGCCATCTTTTTCTTATGGAACTCGCAGAATGATGAACTCTTTGCCTCCCCTCCAGATGTGGGTGGTGAAGAAAAAACTAATCTCATATGCAGGGTCAGGTCTCCAGACGAGCTTAGTCATCTGAAGAATTTGCTGGAGACTTGAATATGCTTGAATGGACGCAAGCTAATCATGAAGAAATGAATCACTCATTTCTCACGTCCTCATATTGCTATATCTGTTACTGTTGATGAAATTGATATCATATTCTTCACTCATGAAGTATATGGGTTCATAAGTTAAACTAATTCATCTGCAGGATGAACAACCCAAAGCTACTGAGTGGTCCTCGACAGTGGATGTACAAATCACATGATCAGTGACATGAACTTATCTCATCTAAAGCAAATCACCTACGCTGACAAAGGCAAAAGCAAGGTATTGGGTCTAGGTAGGGTTGCGATCTCAAAGGATAGACACCTGGACAAACTCATGCTTGTCGAGTCCTTAGGATTCAACCTCATGTTTGTCTCAATGCTTTGTGATCTTGATATGGTTGTCGTCTTTGGCAAATATCGTTGCATTGTGCTAACGGAATCTAACAAATCCAAAGTCTTCGAAGGCTTTAGGAATGGAGACTTGTATATTATTGATTTTTCTGCAGGACCACAGCCTGCCACATGTCTACTTGCAAAAGCTTCAGAAGGCTGGTTATGGCATCGACGACTTGGTCATGTTGGGATGAGGAACTTGCATACACTCGCAAAGAAGAAGCATGTCATTGGCATCGAGGGTGTCAAATTCCTCAAAGATCATCTTTGTGGGGCTTGTGAGTCTGGAAAGATCACCAGAGCCAAGCATCCCTCAAAGACTATCATGACCACTTCTCGTCCCTTTGAATTACTTCATATGGATCTCTTTGGCCCTACACATTATGCCATGTTCTCTAGTTCTGCATCATTATATGGCTTTGTCATTGTTGATGATTATTCTCGTTATACCTGGGTGCATATCATCACTTACAAAAATGAAGTGCAGGAAGTCTTCAGACAATTTTCCTCAAGAGCTTCTATGAATTTCGGTGTGAAGATCAAGCATGTCAGGAGTGATAATGGAACTGAGTTAAAGAACACTGGTCTCGATGAATATCTTGATATACTTGGTATTACTCACGAGTTGTCTGCTCCCTATACTCCTCAGCAGAATGGCGTCATGGAGCGCAAGAATAGAACTCTTGTTGAGATGGCTTGCACTATGCTTGATGAATAAAAGACACCACAACATTTTTGGCCTAAAGCTATTTATACTGCATGCCACATCATCAACAGAGTATATCTTCACAAATTCTTCAAAAAAACCTCATATGAACTCCTCACTGACAAGAAACCCAATGTAAGTTATTTCAAAGTCTTCGGTGCTAAATGCTGGATTAGAGATCCTCACCATCACTCTAAATTTGCACCGAAAGCACATGAGGGTTTTATGCTTGGTTACGGAAAGGACTCGCACGCCTACAGAGTCTTCAACATCAATCATCACAAGATTGTTGAAACTGTAGATGTGCTGTTCGATGAAACTAATGGCTCGCAAAGGGAGCACCTACCTCCTGTGCTAGATGAAGTGTCACCTGAGGAATCCATCAAGCTCAAAGCTACCGAGGATATCATCCCTACCGAAGAATCTACTGAAGAAGTCATTCCGGATCGTGAAGAAAATCATACTGGTGCTGTTGAAGAAAATGGCCCTGAAGAAATTGTTGGGCCTAAGCAAAGTCGTCAACCTGCACATCCTCGTGTTGCAAATGAAGTGTAGATTGAGAAAATCATTAGCGACATCAACACACCAGGTCCTCTCACGCGCTCAAAAGCTTCACACTTATCTAACTTTTGTGGGCATTTTGCGTTTGTCTCTATCACAGAGCCCACCAAAGTTGATGAAGCATTCATGGAATCTGAGTGGATTCAAGCCATGCAAGATCAATTGCATCAATTCGAGCTCAACAATGTGTGGGAGCTTGTCAAGCGACCAGACCCACACAAGTACAACATCATCGATACCAAATGGATCTACCGCAACAAATAAGATGAAAATGGCCTTGTGGTGAGGAATAAGGCTCGTCTTGTAGCTCAAGGCTACACACAGGTTGAAGGAATTTATTTCGATGAAACTTTTGCACCTGTTGCTAGACTTGAAGCTATTCGCATATTACTTGCTTATGCTAACCATCATAATATCATCTTACATCGAATGGATGTGAAAAGTGCATTCCTCAATGGTAAGCTTGAGGAAGAAGTATGCTCAACCACTAGGTTTTGAGGATCCAAAATTTCCAGATCACGTCTACAGACTCAACAAGGCCCTCCATGGCCTCAGGCAAGCACCTCGGGCGTGGTATGACACATTGAAGGAATTCCTCATGAAGAAAGGCTTCAAACCCGGTTCACTTGACCCAACTCTTTTCACCAAAGCATGTGATGATGAATTATTCGTGTGCCAAATATATGTTGATGATATTATCTTTGGATGTACTAACCAACGTTACAGTGACGAATTTGTCTATATGATGAGTGAGGAATATCAAATGTCTATGATGGGAGAGTTGAAATTCTTCTTAGGTCTTCAAATTCGTCAACAACACAATGGCGTATTCATATCTCAGGAGAAATACCTCAAGGATGTGTTGAGGAAATTCGGCATGCAAGATTGCAAATGTGTCAAAATCCCTATGCCCACAAATGGCCATCTATGCACCGATGAAAATGGTAAAGACTTTGATCAAAAGGTATATTGCTCCATGATTGGCTCTTTATAGCACCTATGTGCATCTAGGCCGGATATTATGCTTAGTGTTTGCATGTGTGCCCGATTTCAAGCTACACCGAAGGACTCACACCATAAGGTTGTGAAGCATATTCTTCTATATCTAGCTCACACTCCAACACTTGGATTATGGTATCCCAACGGCTCTTAGTTTGATCTCATTGGATATTCCGACTCTGACTATGCTCGTGATCGGGTGGACCGCAAGTCAACATTAGGCACATGTCATTTCCTCGGAAGATCCTTGGTATGTTGGTCCTTGAAGAAGCAGAACTGTGTATCACTCTCTACTGCTGAAGCTGAGTACATTGCTACTGGATCTTGCTGTGCTCAATTGCTATGGATGAAGCAAAGCCTCAAGGACTATGGCATCAATGTGAAGAATGTGCCACTCTACTGCGAAAATGAGAGTGCTATCAAGATTGCTCACAACCCAGTTCAGCACTCGAAGACAAAGCACATCTAGATTCGTCATCATTTTCTTCTTGACCATGTGTTGAAGGGCGACATCTCCATCGACCACACAAATACTGAAGACCAGCTGGCCGATATCTTCACAAAGCCCTTGGATGAGAAGAGATTTAGCAAGTTGCAGTGTGAGCTAAATATCTTAGAATCTTTGAATGTTCTTTGAAAAGGACACACATCCTAACACTTATGCAAATTTGATGACTTAGATGTGCAACACACGAAGTAACGTTTTTCTTCAATCGATGAAGACTAACCCTCTAAGTGTGAAGAAATTAATGAAGAATTTGATTCTCAGAACCCTACGACAATTGTACGCGGTGTCTGAAATCATCATTCTTATATGGTGGGTCACGCCACCAACCAATGTTGAAAATCTTCAATTTGAGTTTTTCTTCATTTTTGAAATTCCTCAGTTGTTCAATTTCTTCAACTTTGCATTGTCTTCACTCTTTCTGTTGTTGTTCATTGACTAAATATATACTTGAGTTTTTTGTCCTCTACAACATTCACTTATTGCTAATTCTTCAAGTTGCTTTTCCTGCTAAGTGAATGTAATCGGACCCTTTCCACCTCTATGCTAAACTCAACCTAGTCTGTTCATAAATTCTTCATGTGCGTTCTATTTGAAACCCGTTCAAAATCTTCACTGTGTCCTTGTCAGCTGAAGAATTTGCGAAGAAACATTAAAATTTCTTATCTGGATTTTCGGCTTTTGCCGCTCAAACCGTTCCACATCCTATGATAAGACTTATCTATTCACCCATGATCTCCACCACACTGTACGTGGGTGACACATGTCGCTAGGATGAGAACGGTCAGGGGCACGTTCGTCCATTTTCCTCGGGCGAGTGGTTTTTCACCTCGGCTATAAATACCCCTCACCTTCCTCAGACTGCATTTACCCCGCTCGAACTCACTCCCCTCGCTCGAGCTCTCAATCCCTAGCGCCGCCGCTACCTTCATCGTCGCCGGTGAGGAAGAGCTTCACTGCCTCGCCCTCGTTGCCATCGTACTCGCGCCGACTGCGGATACCTTCACTCCGCCCCCGCCGTAGCTGTCTTCCTTGCCAAGTTAGGGCGTGGAAGATCTGGACTGACGAACTTCCAATCTAACACTCCCAGTTTGTCGCGTTCTTCGTCAAGGGTAATTAAAAGTTACTTTTACTGCCATTGTTGATTCTGATGATTTCCATAAAATCTTCAAAAGGTGTTTATACTTCAACTTCCACACTTTAAACACCTCACACAATCATCTATTCTTGATCTGTTTCTCTAAGCGACATTTTTCTTCAAGATTCCTCAATTGTGTGAATTTCACAAATCCATACAACTCTGGAACCTAAGTCAAAGAACGCTTAGTGAAATTCCTCAAGACATATCTGGTCAAATTCCTCAAACTTGTTCCGTTTTGCAAAAACTTCTGAGAACGCAAATGACCTCTCCAAATTCTTCGCACTTATACTCTATTCACAGGTACACATGTCCGCTGCTGAATCACTAGGTTCTCATCAACTTAACTCATTTGCAGTGTTCCTCGAAGAAAAACTGCATACCTCTTCAGAGAACTCAATTGTTCAAAATCCTCAGCTGAAGAAAATGGCAGATGGCAAGAGACCTCAGAAGGGAGGGATGAAACTGAAAGTGAACACTGCCTTTGAAATCCCTGATGACATCTATGCAGGGTATTGCACTCCTGATGAGGCAACTCACGAAAAAGAAGCGAAGAATGAGCGCAAGGTGCGCATTCAGAAAATTGAACGAAGATGGGCGCGGGAATGGAGGGAATACATATATGTTACTCCAAAGTACATGAAGAAATTTGCTCTAAACCTTCCTTGCCCAAGACCTCTATTGGCACCTGGCAAAATTGCTGATCCCACTAGCATCAAGCGGGGTGAGGACTATGCTAATGAATGGGCCAAGAGGCAAGCCAAGTTGGCCAAACAGGCCAAGGAAGCAGTGAGGAAATTCAAACAAGACTCAGCTGCTGCCGCTGCTGAGGCCTCTACTAGCAAGAAGGCTATGCCTAAGAAGCTAGCTCGCAAACCACCTTCCTCGGCAATGCCCTCACAGCCAAGCTCATATGTGCCCTCACGGCCTATTCCTCAAGCTGCTCCAGTTCCTCAGGTTGCAAAACCCTCAACTCCTCAAGCAAAGTCCTTGGCACCTGTGCATCTCGCCTCTTGCCAAAGGACCACAGGCATCTCAATTGCTTTAGGAGCATCTGCAAGTTCTTCAGCTCCTCCTTAGTCCTCAACATGCCTCACTTTGCTGAAGACCAACGCTGCTGCTAGACGAGGCACAAGACCAATAGATCCCCCATGTTCACCCCACTGCAATAATTCCTCGGTCCCCAGTCCAGACTGAAGAAATTCATATGGGCTCCGATGAACGTCAAGCACCTCTTCTTACCATGCCTGAAGAAATTCCAGCCACTAGTGTTGATGTTAATGTTGCTGAAGAAAAGGAGACCCAGGCTGCTACTGAAATGGAAACTGAAATTCCTCAGCCTGTGGCCCCTGAGACTGTGACTCAAGAGGCAGTGAAGACATTGACTGATACACCTCAGCCCAAGCCAAAGAATCCGTTATCAAAGACACAGAAGTTCAAGGCTTATGACTTATTTCATGAGCATGTATTCTTCACTGATTACAACCCATATGACTCTGCTCGTCTTCGAAGGAAGCGTTTCTGGATAGCAAGTCAGATGAACTTCTACTCTTCACTGCTACTCGAAAAAGACAAGATCTTTGACCATGAGCATATTCCTCATGTGGATATGGAATCGCTTCCTTGCTTCACCCCAGTCCTCAGTGTTCTTCATGACGCTAGGCTACTCAACTTCTACACTGATATATGTGATTGGAATGAAGAGGTAATTCTTCAGTTCTACGCGACGCTGCACATCACCAGCAATTATGATGATATAAATTCTTGGGTGTTGGACTAGATGACAGACAACACTCACTTCGAAGCACCGGTTTCTGAATTGCTTCATGCCTTGCCTGTCAGTCCTCCCCTTGAATGTGCACGTCTCCTTTATCAAGAACTTGAGCTCTCTGATCATTTCATGCAAGTGTTGATGAAGCCGCTGAAGTCTGGCCAAGCCCCAAGAACCAAATTCCTCGTGAAGGAATTGCTTTATGTGCCTCGGACTGTATATAGAATTCTGACCAAGACCCTAAGTCCTATCAAAGGCCATGACTCTAATGATGAAGAAGTTGTTGGCATCATGAAGAATCTGTTATTCAATATCATGCATGGTATTCCAATCAACTACCATGATTTCTTCTTGAGGACTATGGCAAATGTTGCTCTCTCTCCGTTTGAATTGAAGCCTTACGCTCCCTGGATCATGAAATTCATCAGATCAAGGTCTTCAATCAACTACAAGGCTAATACTCTTAACCATGGCAGTTGCTTGCCCCCCATTGAAGTCCACAAGCGGACTATTTCCTCAGCTGATGAGAAGGGCAAGGCCACTATTATTGATGAAGTCATTCATCCATTGGATGGATAGTTCCGCAAAGCTGCATCCTACTCCACCAATGATGACTCTGCCACTCATGACTCTGCCGCCAATGCTTCATAGCAAGATCCTCAAGGCACAGCTCCAAGGGTGTTGGGGATATGACTATTAGGTATGACCCACCCAGGAGGGGTCGGGTTATACCTATGGCGGTTCATCAATAGAAGCCCATGAGGATATTGAAGATGGCCGTTCATGAAGCAAGGGCCCAAGGCCCAAGGGCGACTTAAGGCCCATAGGGGTAAACCGCCATATGTGTATGACTTATATTGTAAGGCAAGTATATTTAGTCACCGGGCCGGACACGTTGTTTATGAGCCGGCCGGGACTCCGTGAGTCGTTGGGCGTCAACCTGTGTATATAAAGGGACGATCCAACGACGGTTCAGGGCAAGAAACAAGAGATCGAAAGCTAGGTCAAGTGTATTCTCTCCCTGGTAATCGAGACATAAGCAATACCACTTCAAACTGGATTAGGCCTTTACCTTCACCGCAATGGGCCGAACCAGTATAAACTCTCTGTGTCCTTTGTCCCATTTAACCCCTTTAAGCTAACCTAGTTGCGATGGCTCCACGACTAAGTCCTCACACTAGGACATCTGCCGTGACTATTCCACGATAGTTGGCACCCATGTGGGGCCAACACACGGTGGTTTCGAGTTCTTAAAGGGCAGCTTCGAAGGGATCAAGGGATACGCTGTGGGCCGGATGACCAAGAGTCGTCACGGCAAGCTCTATATCAACAATGCAGGCTGGGGCCCCGAGGCCAGCTCAATTGAGTACGGGTACCGGGTCCCCTTCGGTGGGATTCATGTCTTCATCGGCAAGATCGGCGAGCCGGGCCCTGAGCCGGACATCTGCACCGACATCATCGAGATGGCTCAGCGTGCACGACCCGCCCGAGTTCAGCCTGCCATGAAAAACGTGCCTTCGTTGGATTCATCCATGGGGCAGAAGTTGAGGAAGGATCCATGTCTGGTGGTGAGACGGCCATCTATTCTGACGGTGAGTCATCCACGGGCGAGACTAGTTCATTGTATCAATTGCAAGACGGCAGGCTTGAGGGATGTTCCGATGGCGACATTATTCTGGACCCCTATGAGCCGTTGAACAGGGTCGCAATCTTCATGGCCGGTACACAGCCTGGGCAAAATTCTTCGACTACGGCAGCAATGGTCTCTGGGGCAGGAGGCCCTGTGCACCCGTCGGCTCAGGTTTTGACTGATTTGCTGGATAAACTGATAGCCTTGTTAACAGCAAAAGTTAACCCAGTGAACCAAGTTCAACATAACACAGAAATTGCAAAACTGCGTGACGAGGTAGCGCAAGCCAAGGAAGACCTGGCGGCAGAGGACGCTAGGATGACGGCGGAGCAAGCTGTTTTGGATGCTCAGGCACAACGAATTCAGGCTAGTTCCTTCCATCTCTCGTTGGATCAGAATGCTTCAAAGAAATCATGATAAGAAGGCATAGGAGTCGTCTGCCGCCGGTTTACGAGGCGAGGAATCTCTTTTGCACGCCTGGAGCTGGGACCAGTAACCAACCAGAGTTGAACCGTGTTGAAGCACCTGGGGCTGGAGCGTCAGCTCAACCGCGCACGACGGAGCCACCTCGTCTGAATAATACTCCGCCTTAGTATGTGCCGACACCACCGGGTCATTATTCCAACCCTTTGGATAATATGATCGCTGCGGCGACACGATTGGCGGCTCTCCCAGTTGAAGGTGATTCTCCAGCAGCGGTTGAGGCACAGAGGGCCAGAGAGCTTCTTCAAACAGCATTGGTACAACAAGAGGCATATTCTTACAGTCGAGAGAGGATTCATTCGACCCCTCGCCCAAGCCGGAGTTATAACAGACACATGGACTCACCGGCCGTTTGAAGTAATGACCAGTGCTGTAGCCGGCTGCGTGGGCATGACCCATCGTGTGATGGTGCTCATGACTTGGTCGATCAGGACAGGGCACGTCGAGAAGCTGAGCAGGCAGCTCAGCGTGCAGCTCATCAACATCTTCCAGTTTATCCGACGACTTGGATGGAGGCAGGCGCGACATCTAGAACCACGAGTATACCATGTCTAGTGCCGGCTCTACGGAATGAGCGTCTGCCTAAGGATTTCAAAGGACCTCGTAAGGTGCCTAACTACACAGCCGACTTACCCCCTGAGGCATGGATTGAGAGTTACGAGATGGCCATGGAACTGTTGGAGGTCAGCGATGCTGCGTGTGCCAAATACTTCACCATGATGCTGGATGGGATGGCCCGTACTTGGCTGAAAGGGTTGCCTGCCAATTCCATCGGGTCATGGGACGAGCTAAAGGCCCGGTTTATCCAGAACTTTAAAGATACGTGCAAACAGCCCATGTCGATTGTGGGTTTGGATGCTTGCGCCCAAGAAGAGGGTGAGTCAACGACCCACTGGGTGCGCCGGGTCAAGGCTATCTTGCACTCATCAGATAACATCAGTGTCGGTTCTGTAGTCCTAATGTTCGAGAAGAATTGTTGTTTTTTGCCTATTAAGAAGAAGCTAGGGCGGATGAACTGCGATTGCAATGATATGGGGGAGCTGATGGCGGCTCTAATTAAATATGCCGTCTTTGGTAGTACCAAGGACCCCGAGTCTGATGATGAAAAGCCGGGAAAGGGAAAGAAGAGTGGCAACACCAAGGGTCAGCAGCATAACCCGGCGAGTCAGGGGGGCAACGGTAAGCGCAAGGCCGATAGTAATTCACATTTTGTGGTACGCAGAATAATGGTCAGTGTCGTAAGGGGAAGCCACCTCCTCGGACAGGTGGATCAGGTCTCAATCCTGAGCAGTTGCTAAATCGGCCCTGCCCAAAGCATGGCACGAAGGAGAGGCCGTCCAGTCACCTTTGGAAAGATTGTCAAATTATGAGGGAGTTCAAAAATTCTGATTTATTCCAGAACAATCATGGGCCGGGCGGCGGCTCAGGTTCTAGTGGTGGCGGTTTTCATGGCCCGGGTTACGGTGGTGGCGGTTCTAATTCCGGCTTCCAGGGTCACCAAAACCATCAAGGTAATCAGGGTGGTTGCAATCAACAATCCGGTCAGGGGGGTCAGCAGCAGCAGCAATCGGGATATCAAAGTCATCCGAAGCAGTTGAATAGTGGGCAGTATCATGTCTTCACCACCAGTTTATGCAAGCGGGACTAGAAGCTCCATAAAAGGGCTGTGAACGCCGTTGAGCCGGCAGTTCCCCATTATTTGCGATGGTCTGAGCAGCCCATTATGTGGACTCGAGAGGATCACCAGCCCCGGGTTGATAATCGGGGTCACTTGGCTTTGGTGGTGGCGCCTCAAGTTGGTGGATATAAATTCACTAAGGTACTCATGGATGGGGGTAGCAGCATTAATATCCTTTATTATGATACTTTCCGTCGCATGGGGTTGACTGACAAAAATCTTAAGCCGTCCAATACTGTTTTCCATGGAGTGGTGCCCGGTAAGTCGTCGTATCCTGTAGGTAGGATTGATCTCGAAGTAGCCTTTGGGGATGAACATGATTCCAAGGCTGAGAAATTAACCTTTGAAGTGGTCAAGATTAGAAGCCCGTACCATGCTCTATTTGGGCAGTCGGCTTATGCCAGGTTCATGGCACGGCCTTGTTATGTTTCTGCAGCTCAAGATGTCAGGTTACAAGGGAACCATCACAGTGCATGGAAGCCGGAAAATAGCTTTGGAGTGTGAAGAAGGTGATGCTACTTATGCTGAATCTGTCTGTGCAACAGAGGAATTGAAGTTCTACAAAGACAATGTTGATCCGGCGGATATGACGTCTTTGAAAAAGCCAACTACAGAACATGATCCAGTATTGAAGTTTAAGTCGGCCGATGACACTAAGCTCGTTGACTTTGTTCCTAGCGATTCATCCAAGCAGTTCAGTATCAGTGCTAACCTAGATCCAAAATAGGAAAGCGTGCTCATCGAGTTCATCCGTGAGAACCAGGACATCTTTGCATGGAAACCTTCTGATATGCTAGGTGTACCGAGAGAACTCGCCGAGCACACTCTTAATATTGATCCAAAGTTTGTGCCGGTCAAGCAATTCCTTCATCTCTTCAATGAGGAGAGGCGTAAGGCCATTGGTGAAGAAGTGGCCCAGCTCTTGGCGGCTAGGTCCATTGTTAAAGTCTTTCATCCTGAGTGGTTGGCTAATCCGGTGCCGGTGCTTAAGAAGAATGGCACTTGGCATATGTGTGTGGACTACACAGACTTAATCAAGGCCTGTCCGGCTGATCCTTTTGCTCTCCCTCGTATTGATCAAATCATTGATGCTACGGCGGGTTGTGAGCGTTTGGTTTTTTGGATGCTTATTTTGGTTATCATCAAATCAAGATGGCAGTTAAAGACCAGGAGAAGACAACTTTTATCACTCCCTTTGGAGGCTTCTACTATGTGTCTATGCCTTTTGGGCTCAAGAGTGCCCAGGCGACTTACCAGCGATGTGTGCAAAATTTTCTTCACAATCAGATTGGGCGCAATGTTCATGCTTATGTGGATGATATTGTGGTGAAATCCAGAGAGAAGGAAACTTTTATAGATGATTTGAAGGAGACCTTCAACAATCTCTGGGTCTACAAGATGATGCTTAACCTGGCCAAGTGCGTTTTTGGTGTGCCAGCAGGCAATCTTTTGGGTTTTCTGGTTTCTAATAGAGGCATTGAAGCTAACTCGGAGAAGATCAAGGCCATTACCTCCTTGGCAAAGCCGGCATGTATCAATGACGTTCAACGTCTGGCGGGTCGTATTGCTGCCTTAAGCCGGTTGGGTGAGAAGGCCATACCACTTACCAGATGATGAAGAAAACATATCACTTTGTCTAGAGTGATGCTGCTAATGACGCGTTTGAAACCTTGAAGAAACAGCTAGCTGAGCCGCCAGTCCTTGCTACTCCTATTGATAACGAGTTGTTGTTCTTTTATGTGGCTGCTAACGCCCGGGCTGTCAGTCTAGCTGTTGTGGTGGAACGAAAGGAAGCAGGCAAGGAATATCTGGTCCAATGGCTGGTTTACTATATTAGTGAAGTAATCATTGAGTCTAAGCAGAGGTATCCGCACTGGCAGAAGCTCGTTTATGGGGTGTTCATGTCCAGTCGGAAGCTTAAACAATATTTTCTGGGTCATCCCATCACTGTGGTTAGTTCTGCTCCCTTAGGGGATATTATTCAAAACCGGGAAGCCACAGGTCGGGTAGCCAAGTGGGCCATTGAGCTTGCACCTCATGGTTTCAAGTATATGCCTCGCACGGCCTCAACTCTCAGGCATTTGTGGATTTCATCAATTACTTGACAGAGCAACAGATGCCTGAAGAAAAGCCAGATAACACATACTAGACTATTCACTTTGATGGGTCCAAGCAATTGGAGGGCTCGGGGGCTAGAGTGGTCTTAGCTTCCCCTCGAGGTGACAAGTTTTGTTATGTTTTAAGGTTGATGTTTCCCTGTACTAACAATGCAGCTGAGTACGAAGCCCTGCTCCATGGCCTTCGGATGGCTAAGGAGATGAGTTTAAGCTGGGTATGATGTTTCGGCGACTCAGACTTGGTGGCTCAGCAAGTTTCAGGCAAATGGGATTCTAAGGATCCACTCGTGGCGGCTTATCGCCGCGAGGCTGATGCTATTGCTGGGCACTTCAAGGGTTATCAAGTGGAACACATTGATCGCGGGAAAAATGAGGCGGCTGATGCCTTAAGCCGGTTAGGGTCCCAGCGTAAGCCGGTTCCACCTAACACTTTTTTGGATATTCTGCACAACCCTTTTGTCAAGTTGCCTACAGAGGAAGATCTGGCTATTCCTGACCCGGAAGCACAATTGGTGGTGGCTCTTCACGCTATTCCTGATTGGACAATTTCATATTTGGCTTATATGACCTGGGGCGAGTTACCTGAGGATGAAACTTTGGCCAGACAAATAACCCGACGGTCTAAGTCAATGACAATTGTTAACGGAGAGCTGCACCATTGCAGTGTTACTGGGGCGTTTCAACGTTGCGTCTCTCCAGAAGAGGGCCATGAGATTCTTCGCGAGATTCATGAAGGAGATTGTGGTCATCATGCCGGCTCTAAATCTCTCGTGGCTAAAGCTTTTCTTCATGGATTTTATTGGCTGACGGCTCATGCTAAAGCAGAGGATTTGGTTAGTAAATGTGATGGTTGTCAGAAATTTTCACGGCGAGCTCATGTGCCGGCTCAAGAATTGAGGATGATTCCAATTACTTGGCCGTGGTTGGGCCTTTTAAAAGGCCCAAGGATAAAAAGACCCACCTTTTGGTGGCGGTTGAAAATTCACAAAGTGGGTCGAAGCAGAGCCGATCAGTAAGTGTGACGCGATAACGGCGGTTCAATTCATCAAAAAGGTGATTTTTCGTTTCGGTTTTGCCCACAACATTATAACTGATAATGGCACTAATCTGTCCAAGGGTGCTATGAAGAGTTTTGTCAACGTGAGCATATTCGACTTGATGTGTCATTAGTAGCTCACCCCCAATCCAATGGTCAAGCTGAAAGAGCCAATCAAGAAATTTTGAGAGGCATCAAGCCCCGACTTATGGTTCCTTTACAGAGGACGCCGGGTTGTTGGGTAGAGGAGTTACCTTCAGTGCTATGGAGTATCAATACCCCCAATAGATCTACGAGTTACACGCCTTTCTCCATGGTTTACGGAGCAGAGGCGGTTCTCCCTAGTGACATCCATCACGACTCGCCTCGCGTGGCGGCTTATGTTGAAGCTGATAATGAAAAAGCATGTCAGGATGCACTTGACCTGTTAGATGAGGAGTGTGACCTTGCGGCGGCTCGCTCGGTGATTTACCAACAAGATCTACGCCGTTATCACAGCCGCCGGGTCAAGACCAGAACCTTTCAAGAAGGTGACTTGGTGCTTCGGCTTATCCAGGATCAGACTGATATGCACAAGTTATCCCCACCTTGGGAAGGACCCTTTTTGGTCAATAAGAATTTAAAAAATGGGTCATACTACCTTATCAATATTCAAGACCACAAGGACTCACGTCAGTCGGAGGAGGAGACCCACCGGCCCTGGAATATTGCTCATCTTCGGCCTTACTACACTTGAGCCACCGGCTCTTATGATGTACATATTTTGACAATGTATATATTATGATGTTTATAATAAAGCCGGCATCCCTGATAAAGCAGGGCCTTTGTCGTTCATCTCCAAGAATAAGGAGTCTTTTTTCATCATAATTTCAATGGTCACTTGGGGGCTTCCTGCTCATATTTGAAGCATAGCTATGAATATCCCTTTTGATCGGTGCAATGCCAAAACTTATGGTCACTTGGGGGCTTCCTGCTCATATTTGAAGCATAGCTGTGAATATCCCTTTTGATCAGTGCAATGCCAAAACTTATGGTCACTTGGGGGCTTCCTGCTCATATTTGAAGCATAGCTGTGAATATCCCTTTTGATCGGCGCAATGCCAAAACTTATGTTCACTTGGGGGCTTCCTGCTCGTATTCGAAGCATAGCTGTGAATATCCCTCTTGATCGGCTCAATGCCACAAACCACTTGGGGGCTTCCTACTCATTGAGCATAGCTGTGAAATAACCCTTTTGGTACGGCTCATACGCCATGATTACAAAGCATGTGGGGGCTTCCTGTTCAAACATAGGTGTATTCACCAAAGAGAACATAGCGTTACTACCCTCGTGAGCTGGCTTTGGACGTTAAGTCACCAGTGTATATTGATTTTATGTGCTTAGACGCGCTTTGCTCTAAGCTTTGGGATATTACCCCTTGCTGCATATGGCATGATAAGCCGGCGGTATAAATCAATTGAACAGGGCGTTCTGCTCTCACTCTTTGGGTTGTAACCCTTACTTCATTGGTATAATAAGCCGACAGTATGATTCAATATCACAGGTATGATATTTTTTATAATTACATATGATTATGTTTAAACCGACCCTGGTCATAAACTATTTTAGTCACCAGTGGTCTTATATGGGGTATTATGACCCGCCCTGCGGTAAACCGCCAGGGCTCTTGTGATCTACTTGTGTGCAAGACAAGACTAAATCTCATATGCATAAATCAACGTCATCATACGGATATAATGATAATTTCCAAGTGGCAGATCAAACAATGTTGGGCAAAACACAAACGTGCACGATGGCACGATAGAGCAAACTTTTACTAGCCTATTACATGACTCAATGAGCCAAAATGATTAAGTGTTTTTAGAAGATCAAATATATGAACCGCCCAGTGGATCAATCTTCTTGGCCCTGATGAGTTGAAGCTTCTGGATCATCCTTCCCCGGTTCTTCGTCCTCCTCTGTTGCCTGGAGGTTTGGTGATGACCAATCAATGCCACACAAGGCTTGGAATTCAGCTTCATCATCTATAAGCTCGGACGGGTCAACTTTAGGAGCAAGAGTGTGCTTATGGATTGGGAGAATTAGATCCATCACTTTATAAGCCGGTGTAGGTAGCTTCTGATTTTCCATGTCATAAGCCGGTTGGTATCTTGAAAGATCTGTTTCATTGGCAATCAGGCTGGCCAGGGGACGTATCTCCTTCACGCAGGCGGAAAAGTCTTTCTACTCAAAGGGAGTGCCATCTTCTTTTAAGCTTGGATACCCGATAGCTATGTCGGCCGGGTCTAGCTCTGCTAGCCATGCCTTGGCCCAGCTTAAAGCTGTCACAGCACCGGCTCTTGCAGATGATCGCTTCATCTCGCTAATCCTCTCAGGAAGAATAGAAAGCTTTTTCAAGACATCACTGAAGAGAGTAGGTGCTTGATTAGTCGGAGAAATTGTGGCCAGTGCGCGCTGAGTTCCTGTATATAACTGTTCAACAAGTGTATAAACAGCCTTGAGCTTCACAAGCATATCTTGGCTAAGATTGTTGCTCCTGGGACCTGAATAATAAACATGAATTGGTTACAGATGGCTTATACATTCAAGGAAGAGGTTTAAATTTGGTACTAGCAAGGCGACTCACCAAAGATAGCAGAAACCATCTGGGATACATGGTGTTTTAAGCCGGTAAGCTCAGAGGTCACCTCCTAAAGAGCCGCCTCCGCCTTTTCAGCCTGTTGTATTAAGGCAGTTTTCTCCTTAGCCCAGGTGCTTCTTTCGACTTCAAAGCTGATCTTCAGTTTTTTCCGTTTCAGCCAGGCTAAATTGGAATTTTGAGTCTGCTTTCTGGGTCTCAGATTCTTGGTGTTCCAGCCGAGCTTTCACATCATTTAGTTGTGATTGAAGTTGAGTAGTGGTGGCCTGTACATACATCGGTTCAAAATCATGTTTAGATTTGGATTACACAAATGAAGTCCCAAGCCTTTTGCAAGCAACAACACTTGGCACTTGGGGCCTAATGCCTACCGAAAAAATATTCATACAATGGCTTATGTGACTAAATGCCAAGCACTTTGCAAGCAAGAGTACTTGGCACTTGGGGGCTAATGCCTGCCGAAAGTATATTCATACAACGGCTTATGTGACTAAGTGCCAAGCACTTTGCAAGCAAGAGTACTTGGCACTTGGGGGCTAATGCATATTGCTCGCATTTTACTATTATCTTATGATGACCCAGTTGTGCTATGAACAAACACAGCCGGCTCATGGGGGCTACACAAGTAAGTTCTGATTTATACACAATGATGCAAATGACCGGCTCATTCATGCTGATTAAACCAGCCCTTGGGGGCTACGGATTCAGTGTTAATCATTACAAATCTGCTTTAACCCGGATGGTGTAAGCCAGATTTTAAAGGGTTCTATCAAAGGGTATTATTTATACTCATGGTTATTTTAAGTCTACAACATATTCAATTCCATCATACACAATAGACTTGGGGGCTAACAGGATATGCATAACTTAGTAAAGAAGGAGTTCATACCTCATATTTCTGATGCATCTGCTTCACCATGTCAACTTCAAGGTCTCGGTTGGTGTGCACTTGATTGAGATAGCCAAAAAATACTTCACTAACACTCAATTGAGAGTAGTTGACAACATCAAATCTCAGTTTTCGCCTCTCAATATGTTCTTCTTTGGCGGAGTGCTTGGCCAAGACAGTAGGTCTTCCCAGCTCTCTAAAGCCGGTGCTGGTAATCATCACATCATCATCATCATGTGTCTCAGCCGGTTTAATTGGGCTTGATGATTAAGTATTCAAAGGATTGTTATTCTTCTGGTCAATGGAAGAGTCAGGAATTTCTGGTGGAGCGTCAAGAACAGGTTCTTCTTGTTGTGGTGCGGAGGTGTCAGACGCAGGAATTTGCTGCTCTGGTTCACGGACTTTGGGGTCTTCAGCCGGCTTAGTCACCTTTGCCTTTTTGCTAGTTTTTGCCTTTCCACTACATGAGTTTATGATAAGTCGGTATAAAGATAAGAACCTGAAGATTAAGCAAATAATAAGTAAATGTTATTACCCAGGAGCAGTTTTGAAAGTTGGGAGCTGGGACTGTGATTAGTCACCGGAAGAGGAGCAAGAAGTCTCTTGATAATTTGAATCGGAAGAATTAAGTGGTCGGCGGATGAGACCCGCCAGAGGATAAAAAGAGTTTAAATTTGGGATGACCTCGTTTTGACGTTTCTTTGGAGTGTTCAGTAAGCCGGAAGATAATTCTTCACCTTCGCTGGTCTGAGTCTGTCGCCGGCTCTCGTGCTGCTGTTGCTTCAAAAGAAAGTGAGGATCCAGATGAGCTAAGGGGTGTGAAAAGCTTACTTTCTGGGTTACTCTTCGAGTTTTCTGTCCTGGCAAAGGCTCAGAGTCGGAGGAAATGATAGTTACCTCTTCCTCGATTGCTTGACTGGCCCCCGTGTCATCCTGATGATAATCAATGTCAATAAGATAGTTGAAAAAGGAGCCAAGGGAATCAAGAGCTACCTCCGACTCAGAGCTATCGTTCAGTTCAAACAGCTCAGAAGTACTTGATTTCTTCTTATTCTTCTTGGCGGTTTTCTTGGCGGCTTTCTTGGCAGCCCTGGCCTTTTTGGCAGCTTCTTGGTCGTATTTCTTTTTCCAAAAATCAGAGTCAGCCTATGAAAATCATCAAAGTTGAGTTAATAGAATATTGGAGTAATGAAGGTAAAGTAAGTAATTTAAAGACTCACCTCTGGTTGCAGGTTAAGTTTGCAGAAAGGGTTCAGACCCACTTTGCTGTAGTCTTCCGGATCTTTATTCAGAAGGCTCTTTGTCATTTCATTGATTGCCTCATCAGTTAAACACCCTGCGCTGTGGCGTAGTGGATCCTTCTTACCATCCGCTTAAGTACACATTAAGCCGGATCAGCGACTCAAGGGTATGATCCGCCAAGCAACCCAACATCGAACTAAGTCAATGTCAATTAAACCATTTCCCAGCAGAGCCTTGACCTTTGCAATGGTGGGGCGAGCTTTTTACGTTCAACAGCGGTAAGCTTCCCAGGAAGATGATGTTTTGAGTCAACACGTTGGGCATGATAGCCTGGCAGTGGGTTCTCGTTAGCTGGAGAGGTATCTTTGCAATAAAACCATGTCTGGTTCCAATCTTTGGGGCGACTCGGCAAGCGAGCATAGGGGAAGATAGCATCTCTTCTTTGTTGAATTGAGATTCCGCCAAGTTCCAAGCTGGATCCGTTCGTAAACTCGTTTTGGCGGTTCAGATAAAAATATTCCCTAAACAGTTCAACACTGGGCTCCTCTTGAAGATATACTTCGCAGAAAACTTGAAAGTTGCAGATGTTTGACATGGAGTTGGGTCCGATGTCTTGAGGATGAAGCTCAAAGAAGTGCAGAACATCTCGGAAAAATTTAGAACCGGGCGGTGAGAAAGCCCCGATTCATGTGGTCAGTAAAAACAATGACCTCATCATCCTTTGGCTCAGGTCTTTCTTCTTCTGGATTGGGGGCACGATAATGCATGACAATTTTTCCTGGTAAGTAGCCAGTTTTGACAAAGTCTTTGAGTGTGTCCTCAGTGACAATGGAGGGAACCTAGTTACATGAAGTGGATGTATTCAGCGGCATTGTGAAGAAAGAAGCCTAAGAGAAAGAATAGTTTGTCGATTTAAGTTGATTCATTAAGCCGGAGGTAAAACACTACAATACATATTCAGAGTGGCAGCTTAAAATGGGCCTAATGACATATGACTAGCTATAACCGGTGATGTAAGCCGCCATGACAATACTGATAGTTAAGATCTATCAAGAAGAAAAATTTCACTAAGTGATGGACAAACAGATTTCACAGACTGAAGCCATAATTTTGGATCTGTGGCAGTTCAGAAAATGTAGTAAATTCTAAACCTAAAGCGGCAGCAGAGGAGTTCGTGTGCTCCGATGAAATCTTCTATGAAGAAAAAAGTGTTCTGATATTAAAAACAATAGCTAAACTACTACTGCACGAGTTTTATACTATATTCAGATCAGAAGCTACTAGGGTTGAAGAAGAACAATGAAGAACACCGAAGAACAAGGCTAACCCTAATGCAGATCTGACGCACAGGGAGATGAACACTTACAGATGCAGATGGACTATGGTGGAGCGTTGGCGTTTTCTCGACCAGTCAGGTTGATGCAGCGGCTTGAGGTGGTGCAGCGGTCGGAGGATGGTGGCGGCAAAGTTCGAGGTGGCAGAGGAGTCGCGAGAGGAAGAAGAAGATGAGAAGGCAAGGGGGAAATGAAAGGAGGGTGTTTGAACCTATTTATAAGGAGAAGGGTAACAGGTGGGCGCGAAAAACGAGGAGGCCAAAGAATGATTATCCAGCCGCTCGGACGCCTCGATTTTCGGGATGGTTGTTAAAGATAAGGATTTGTTAAGATATATTGGATATTGTGTAAAATTAATGACAGGTGACGTCATGGCAGGTTACCACAATCGTAGGAGATGACATCATGGTAGGTTATGAGATCTCACACAAATGAAGAAGGAAGGATTTTTTTTCTAAGTGTTGAAGATTGACATGAACAAGTTCAAATCAATCTAGGGCCTAATGTTGGGGATATGACTATTAGGTATGACCCACCCAGGAGGGGCCGGGTTATACCTATGGCGGTTCATCAATATGAAGCACATGAGGATATTGAAGATGGCGGTTCATGAAGCAAGGGCCCAAGGCCCTAGGGCGACTTAAGGCCCATAGGGGTAAACCACCATATGTGTATGACTTATATTGTCAGGCAAGTATATTTAGTCATCGGGCCGGACACGTTGTTTATGAGCCATCCGGGACTCCGTGAGACGCTGGGCATCAACCTGTGTATATAAAGGGATGACCCGGCGGCGGTTCAGGGCAAGAAACAAGAGATTGAAAGCTAGGTCAAGCGTATTCGCTCCCTGGTAATCGAGACATAAGCAATACCACCTCAACTGGATTAGGCCTTTACCTTCACCGCAAGGGCCGAACCGGTATAAACTCTCTGTGTCCTTTGTCCCGTTTAACCCCTTTAATCTAACCTACTTGCGATGGCTCCACGACTAAGTCCTCACACTAGGACATCTGTCGTGACTATTCCACAACAAAGGGTGATGACTGATCGTGAGTTACTCCTCAGTCTTCATCAGAAGGTCGATCGCAACCACAAATTGGTCAAGCATCAGTTTGTTTCAATTCTTCACAACATGACTACTACACACAATTCAGTGAAGAAGAACCACTACTACCTCCATGAAGTATTTGATCGCACCTGGGCTGTTCTATCTCATCTCTACGCTGAAGAAGATCTTAAGCAGATGGGCTTCAAGCAGGACTTCGACTGGTCTAAGCGACCGTCGAAGAAATTCAAGAAAGTCGAAGTTCCTTCTTTGGTGGCCAGCTCGTTTTCTTCATCGCGCGAGACTGATGAAAATGAAGATTTGGATGACACTGCGGTAGTCCCTACTTCAACAACCTACCCCACCAACGCTGGCGCTCCTCCATCGACTTCATGATGATATTCGTCAGGGGCGTTAATCCTCACTTTTCGTCCCTTTTGGTCATTTGATGACAAAGGGGGAGAAATTTGAGTTAGTCGGGTCTATTTATATGGGCGTTTTTAGTTGCAACTCTCGCTCTTCTGAAGTGTTTGTTGGATCGAGTTGTAAACTTAAGTCCGATGGTGACCTGATACTTTTTATCTATTTTTCTGCATGATATTTCCTCATATATGTTATGCACGCATGTTGAATCACATCAGTCACCATATTTCATCATACATTTCAAATTCTTCATTCGATATGTTAAATGCGTGTATGAATTACAAGATATAGGGGGAGATCTCCATGATATTACTCTACAATGTGCATCTGCTATCAAAAGCAAATTCCTCAAATATGCACATCTTCAGGGGGAGTTCTTCTATATCTTGCAATCAAATTCCTCAATATTGAGCACTTTCAATTAATATGTTTATCCCCGTTAAAAACTTAACCTATTTGTCATCAATCACCAAAAAGGGGGAGATTGTAAGTGCATCTAATGCCCCTTAGTGATTTTGGTGTATTGAAGAGTTATAGGTTAAGGGACTAATATGTTTCTGAGTGTACGAAGGCCCTATAAGTCTATGAGGAGTTTGATATTTACTGTGAAAGTCGACCCCTACAAATGTATGTCTTCAGCTGAAGACTTTGGTTCTCCTGAAGATTTTGAAAGTGAAGAAATTGGTGTGACCTTGAAGACTTGGATATTCATGCGAGGATTATGAAGCGTGAAGACCTTTGTTTTCGTAGTTTCATTTTCTCTTTCTTAATTCATAGGAAACACCGTACTATTAAAGGGTGTCGAGGTAATACTAAGGAAACTGATTTCCAAGTGATGCTCATCTCAAAATCCTACACTTACCCAATCCTTTCGTGAAGCCATTGGAAATCTCATATCAGCTCAGTCAATTTCTTCACTGACAGAGACGAAGATATTCTGGTCTCTGAGGAATTTGTTCTGACTGAGGAGTTAGGAATTCGCCAGTGCGGATTGCCTACACAGTGAGGAACATGATAGCCCTGAGGAATTTGAACCTCTAATCTGACCGTTACTATGCCACGCGCTAGCTGTCCAAAATATTCTACAACCTAACGGTCATATCATTGAAGGGCATTTATGTCTTATCATGTTGGTCTGCTCCCTAGGCTATAAATATCTGCCCCCTACAACCACTAGCTGGTTGGCTGCTCCGAGAGAAACTGACACTTGTCATTGCAAGCATCCCATCCTCCGAGGACTTTCAGCGAAAATCATCAAGTGAGGAAAACCTGAAACCCAAACCCAAACACCTTCAAACCCAAAGTAATTGAGCATCACTGAAGAGATTGTTCATGTGTAGAACCGACGCTTGTTACCTTTGAGGACTGTGTACCCTCCAGACGGTTAGGCGTCATGGTCTGAGCATCCAAGAGGAATTGTGGATCACCGAGTGACCAAGTCTGTGAAGGTTTGGAAGTCACCTGTGAAGACTTACCACGAGTGTTGAGTGAGGTCTGCGTGACTTTAGCTCAAGGAGAATACGGTGAGGACTGTGTGTCTGGGATTGTGTGTCCTCGAGTTTAAATACTCAGCCGCTCCAACCAGACGTACAACTGTCACAACAGTTGGAACTGGTCTACCAAATCATTGTCTTCACCAAGCCTACGGGTTCTATTTCCTCAACCCTTTCATTTCCTCATTCATGTGTTGATGAACCTGATCATTACCGTTTGAAGACGTTGACTAAAGACTTTCTCTATTTCCTCAATCCTATTTCTTCAGTCACATAGTCTTCAGCCTGCTTATCCTGTTATCACGCTTTCTGTACTCTGTGTTTGTTTTCATTTCATCATCATGACTATGTTATTGCTCTTTTATGCTTATACCCGAGTACTTATTCCGCTGCTAGTTGTTCGTGACTTAGGAATTTCCTCGCCCTGAAATTCGCTAGTGACGAATTTGTAAAAATCGCCTATTCACCCGCCCTCTAATCGACTTAATGCACTTTCAGCACGCCCCTTGTGGACGGCCTCCTCCCCCCTCCTTTATATACGGGGCAGGGGGAACCCCAAGGCACATCAATTGTCTTAGACGTGTGCGGTCCCCCCTCCACCGTTTACTCCTCCGATCATGCTGTCATAGTTCTTAGGCGAAGCCCTGCGCGAATCACTTCACCAACACTGTTATTGATACGTCTCCAACGTATCTATAATTTTTGATTGCTCCATGCTACTTTATCTACTGTTTTAGGCAATATTGGGCTTTATTATCCACTTTTATATTATTTTTGGGACTAACCTATTAACCGGAGGCCCAGCCCAGATTTGCTGTTTTATGCCTATTTTATTGTTTCGAGGAAAAGGAATATCAGACGGAGTCAAAACGGAACGAAATCAACTAGAGAAGTTAATTTTGGAAGGAAACCAATCTGTTGGGCTTGGAGTGCACATCAGGGGATTCCCGGGCTGCCCACGAGGGTGGGGGGCGCGCCCCTCCCCCCTGGGCGCGCCCCTACCTCTTGAGCATTCCGAGGGTCCACCGACGTACCCCCTGCACCCATATATACCTACGTACCCTAAAACTTCCAGAACAGAAAATAGATCGGGAGTTCCGCCACCGCAAGCCTCTGTAGCCACCAAAAACCAATCGGGACCCTATTCCGGCACCTTGCCGGAGGGGGATCCCATCACCGGAGGCCATCTTCATCATCCCGGCGCTATCCATGACGAGGAGGGAGTAGTTCACCCTCGGGGCTGACACTACTAGGGAAAAGCCTAGCAGCAGCGCGGGTTTTGGGCATATTAGTAGCGCGGGGGCCGGCGCTACTAATAAGGCGCTACAGCTAACTTATAGCAGTAGCGCGGGTATGACCCGCGCTACAGCTAACGTATAGCAGTAGCGTGGGTAAAAACCCACGCTACTACTAATCTGTAATCTCTGAATTTTTTTTTTGAATTTTTTTTTGATTTTTTCCCCTAATTTTCAAATTTCTGAATTATTTTAACCTCAAATCTCTAATCACCCATCATCGCTGCTAAATTTAATCTCTAATTACCCCTCATCATTCCAAATCATCTAACTTCCCAGACGGTCACCCATCCTCTCACTACTCTAGCCTGAGCACGCTTAACTTCCGGGTTCTATTCTCCCTCGTTTCCAAGTCTGCACTTGTTGTTTTCCTGACAATAGTAAGATGTCAATCCTATTAACCTCAGGAATTTAGCTTGATCATGTACTGACACATTTCACTGTTTGAGTTTGAAACTATTGTTCTAAAAAATTAGTAACACTAATATTTCTTGAATAATTACTTTGACCCACAGTTTGACCAGATTTGACCACAGTTTGACCAGATTTGAGCAAAATTCAAAAAAACTAAAATAATTATTTAGTAACACTAATGTTCTTGAATAATTAGTTTGACCATAGTTTGACCAGATTTAACAAAAATTAAAAAAAAAACTGAAATTTGATGAATTTTTTTGCCTCCAGATCTTGAAAGCCCCATAACTTTTTTCTGTTAGGTTTTTGAGGATTTTGAAAATGTTTAATAATGTTCCCCGGTTAAATTCGGATGTAACTTTTCGAGTAGATGATTTTTCATATAAAAAACTTTTTCATCCGAGTTCGTATGCAAAAGTTATGGCCATTTTACAAATTTCCAGAGAGATTTTGCAAATAAAGTCAAAATTCATATTTGTAAATTTTCCCAACAACTAGACCACATATCACATGGGAAACTTATTTTCTTTTATTTTTTTGACATTTTTATCATTTTCTTTTATTTTTTTAAAACTGAAAAGGCGGTCCACAGGGGGGGGGGTAGACTTTGACAAATAGGCCATACCCCGCGCTACTACTATGGCAGACGATTAGTAGTAGCGAGGGGTAAAAACCCGCGCTACTGCTATCAACTTAGTAGTAGCGCGGGTTTATAACCATCGCTAGTACTATGGCATGGTCCAGGGGCCACTTAGTAGTAGCGAGGGTTAAAAACCCGTGCTACTACTATGGCATGTCCCGGGGGGCACGGTAGAGACCGCTTAGTAGTAGCGAGGGTTATAAACCCGCGCTGCTGCTATCAACTTAGTAGTAACGAGGTTTAAAAACCTGCGCTGCTAGTAAGTAGCAGTAGCGAGGGTTTTTAACCCTCGCTGCTGCTAAGATTCTGTGTATAGGCTTTTCCCTAGTAGTGTGAGGGTATGTACTAGTAGCTATGTGTTTGATCTCTCTCTCTCTCTCTCGTGTTCTCTCTCGTGTCCCTCGATGGCACGATCTTGATGTATCCCGAGCTTTGCTATTGTAGTTGGATCTTATGATGTTTCTCCCCCTCTACTCTCTTGTGATGAATTGAGTTTCCCCTTTGAAGTTTTCTTATCGGATTGAGTCTTTATGAGAACACTTGATGTATGTCTTGCCGTGATTATCTATGGTGACAATGGGATATCATGTGCCACTTGATGTATGTTTTGGTGATCAACTTGCGGGTTTCGTGACCCTTGGGAACCTACGCATAGGGGTTGGCACACGTTCTTGACTCTCCGGTAGAAACTTTGGGGCACTCTTTGAAGTACTTTTATGTTGGTTGGATGAATCTGAGATTGTGTGATGCATATCGTACAATCATGCCCACGGATACTTGAGGTGACAATGGAGTATCTAGGTGACATTAGGGTTTTGGTTGATTTGTATCTTAAGGTGTTATTCTAGTACGAACTCTTTTATAGATCGATCCGAAAGAATAGCTTTGTGGTGGTTTTGTACCCGACCGTAATCTCTACGTTTGTTCTCCGCTATTAGTGGCTTCGGAGTGACTCTTTGTTGCATGTTGAGGGCTTGTCATATGTTCTATCTATGTTATTATTGTTGAGAGAACTTGCACTAGTGAAAGTATGAACCCTAGGCCTTGTTTCCTATCATTGCAATAGCGTTTATGCTCACTTTTACCACTTGTTACCTTGCTGTTTTTATATTTTCAGATTACAAAAACCTATATCTACTATCTATTTTTCACTTGTATCTTCATCTCTTCGCCGAACTAGTGCACCTATACAATTTACCATTGTATTGGGTGTGTTGGGGACACAAGAGACTTTTTGTTATTTGGTTGCAGGGTTGTTTGAGAGAGACCATCTTCATCCTACGCCTCCTACGGATTGATAAACCTTAGGTCATCCACTTGAGGGAAATTTGCTACTGTCGTACAAACCTGTGCACTTGCAGGCCCAACAACGTCTACAAGAAGAAGGTTGTGTAGTAGACATCAAGCAGTTTCTGGCGCCGTTAAAGGGTACTCACACTCCGTCACTAAGCTCTTTTCTGGCGAGGTGAGTGCTTGAAGGTATATCTTTAGATCTTGCAATTGAATCTTTTTGTTTCTTGTTTTAGCACTAGTCTAGTTTAAGAAAACTACAAAAAAGTTGGAGTTGAATTTGTCTCATACACTTCACCTTTTTAATATCTTTCGTGAGTATGATGGAAAGGATAATTGTGCTCAAGTGCTAGAAGAATAAATCTATAGAATGTTTGGACTAAATATGTGAATGATGAGCATGATTGCAATGTTAGTATGAATTCCTTGAATATCCATGATGCTAATGATATGCAAAGCCACAAGCTTGGGGAAGCTATGTTTGATGAAGATGATATTTTTTGTCCCCCAAGCTTTGATGAGCAAATTTACTATGATTAAAGCATGCCTCCTATCTATGATGATTATTGTGATGATACGTATGCCATAAAGAAGAAGTTTGCTTATGAGGAGAGTAGTAAAATTTCTATGCTTGTAGATCATGAAAAGAATGTTTTAGGTGCTGGTTATATTGTTGAATTCATTCATGATGCTACTGAAAATTATTATGAGAGAGGAACATATGCTTGTAGGAATTGCAATAATGTCAAGTTTCCTCTCTATGTGCTTAAAATCTTGAAGTTATGCTTGTTGTGCCATCCTATGCTAGTTGGTTATTGTTCCCATAAGTTGTTTGCTCACAAAATCCCTATGCATAGGAAGTGGGTTAGGCCTAAATGTGCTAGTCATATGGTTCATGATGCTCCCATTATGTTTCAATTCTTATCTTTTATGTGAGCATCATTGTCATCATCATGCCTAGCTAAAAGGTATTAAAGAAAAGCGCTTGTTGGCAGACAACCCAATATGCATCCTTACTGTTTTTGTGTGTAAACATGATTATGATACTGTAGTAATCATGTTTTATAGCTTTTGTTTCAATAAAGTGCCAAGTAGAACCTTTGGGAAGACTTGGGTGAAGTTTATATGATCTTGCTGTGAAAAACAGAAACTTTAGCGCTCACGAGATTAGCTGCCATTTTTTACTGGAGAGTGCTTTTAGGTTGATTATTTTTGCAGATTATTAATAAACAAATTACTCAGGTCCAGAAATTTATTTCATAATTTTTGGGGTTCCAGAAGTATACGTTTTATACAGATTACTACAGACTGTTCTGTTTTTGACAGATTCTGTTTTCTATGTGTTGTTTGCTTATTTTGATGAATCTATGAGTAGTATCGGAGGGTATGAACCATAGATAAGTTGGAGTACAGTAGATATTACACCAATATGAATTTAGAATGAGTTCATTACAGTACCTAAGTGGTGGTTTTATTTTCTTATACTAACGGAGCTTACGAGTTTTGTTTTGAGTTTTGTGTGGTTGAAGTTTTCAAGTTTTGGGTAAAGATTCGATGGACTATGGAATAAGAAGTGGAAAGAGCCTAAGCTTGGGGATGCCCAAGGCACCCCAAGGTAATATTCAAGGACAACCAAGAGCCTAAGCTTGGGGATGCCCCGGAAGGCATCCCCTCTTTCGTCTTCGTTCATCGGTAACTTTACTTGGAGCTATATTTTTATTCACCACAAGATATGTGTTTTGCTTGGAGCATCAATTTATTTTGTTAGTTTTTGCTTGATATTATTTATAATAATGTTTTTCATCTTTAGTTTCAATAAAAAAGTCAAGGATAGCCTTTGCCATGCTTATTTTGCTAGTATACATGTTGCTGTTTGAAAACAGAAAGTTTACCGCTGTTGCAAAAATTCCCTAGAAAAGTCAGAGAGTGGTATAATGTTGAATCTTTTTGCATAATGAGATATGATAAATGTATTACAGTGGGAATTTTAGTTCATAATTTTTGGAGTCAGGGAAGTATTGATACTCTTGCATTCTTTACAGATTGTACTGTTTTGGCAGATTGCTGTTATGGTTGCATTGTTTGCATATGTTTGCTTAATTAATGATTCTATTTGAGGATAGGACTATTAAATATGCAGAGGCATTTAGTATGCAATGTTTACTAATTATTTAAGTGATTTGTTACAGTAGAAAATGATAAGGTTTTGCATTGGTTTATACTAACCTATCTCACGAGTTCTTGTTGAGTTTGTTGTGAATGAAGCTTTTGATAAAAAGAGAAACCATGATATGAGAGGAATTAAGGAGACACAAAAGCTCAAGATTGGGGATGCCCAAGGCACTCCAAGATAATATTTCAAGAAGTCTCAAGCATCTAAGCTTGGGGATGCCCCGGTAGGCATCCCACCTTTCTTCTTCAACAACTATCGGTTAGTATCGGTTGAGCCTAAGTTTTTGCTTCTTCACATGAGTTGTGCTATCCTTGCAATGTAGTTTTATTTAGATTTGCTTGCTGTTTGAATAAAGTATCAAGATCTGAAATTATTAAATGAGAGAGAGTCTTCACATAGTTGCATAATTATTCGACTACTCATTGATCTTCACTTATATCTTTCGGAGTAGTTTGTCATTTGCTCTAGTGCTTCACTTATATCTTTTAGAGCATGGTGGTAGTTTTATTTTGGAGAAATAGTTGAACTCTCATGCTTCACTTAGATTATTTTGAGAGTCGTTAATAGCATGGTAATTTTCTTAATGTTAATATACTTGGTATTCAAGATATGTGAAACTTTCTTTTGAGTGAGTTGAATACTAAGATAAGTTTGATGCTTGATAATTGTTTTGAGATATGGAGGTGATAATATCAAAGTCGTGCTAGTTGGGTGATTATGAATTTGAGAAATACTTGTGTTGAAGTTTGCAAATCCCGTAGCATGCACGTATGGTTAAAGTTGTGTAACAAATTTGAAACATGAAGTGTACCTGGCTTGCGCATCCTTATGAGTGGCGGTCGGGGACGAGCGATGGTCTTTTCCTACCAATCTATCCCCCTAGGAGCATGCGCGTAGTACTTGATTTTTGTTGGCTTCTAAATTTTTGCAATAAGTATATGAGTTCTTTTGACTAATGTTGAGTCCATGGATTATACGCACTCTCACCTTTCCACCTTTGCTAGCCTCTTCGGTACCGTGCATTGCCCTTTCTCACCTTGAGAGTTGGTGCAAACTTCGCAGGTGCATCCAAACCCCGTGATACAATACGCTCTATCACACATAAACCTCCTTATATCTTCCTCAAAACAGCCACCATACCTACCTATCATGGCATTTCCATAGCCATTCCGAGATATATTGCCATGCAACTTCCATCATCATCATCATGACATACATTACTTTTGTCATATTGCCATTGCATGATCATGTAGTTGACATCGTATTTGTGGCAAAGCCACCATGCATTATTTTTCATACATGTCACTCTTGATTCATTGCACCATCCCGGTACACCGCCGGAGGCATTCATATAGAGTCATATCTTGTTCTAGTTTCGAGTTGTAATTCATATGTTGTAATGAAAGTGTGATGATCATCATTATTAGAGCATTGCCCAAATAAAAAAGCCCCCAAAGAAAAAGAAAGGCCCAAAAAAAGGGCAATGCTACTATCTCTTTTCCACACTTGTGCTTCAAAGTAGCACCTTGTTCTTCATGTAGTGAGTCTCATAAGTTGTCTTTTTCATACTAGTGGGAACTTTTCAATATAGAACTTGGCTTGTATATCCCTACGATGGGCTTCCTCAAATGCCCTAGGTCTTCGTGAGTAAGCAAGTTGGATGCACACCCACTAGTTTTATTTTGTTGAGCATTCATAGCTCTAGTGCATCCGTTGCATGGCAATCCCTACTCCTCATGTTGACATCAATTAATGGGCATCTCCATAGCCCATTGATTAGCCTCGTCAACGTGAGACTTTCTCCTTTTTTGTCTTCTCCACACAATCCCCATCATCATATTCTATTCCACCCATAGTGCTATATCCATGGCTCACGCTCATGTATTGCGTGAAGGTTGAAAAAGTTTGAGATTATTTAAGTATGAAACAATTGCTTGGCTTGTCATCGGGGGTATAGAAGTTGGGAACATCTTTGTGTGACGAAAATGAAGCATAGCCTAACTATATGATTTTGTAGGGATGAACTTTCTTTTGCCATGTTATTTTGAGAAGACATGATTGCTTTGATTAGTATGCTTGAGTATTATTATTTTCGTGTCAATATGAACTTTTGTCTTGAATCTTTCAGATCTGAATATTCATATCACAATTAAGAAGATTTACATTGAAATTATGGCAAAGTATCACTCCACATCAAAAATTCTTTTTTATCATTTACCTACTCGAGGACGAGCATGAATTAAGCTTGGGGATGCTTGATACGTCTCCAACGTATCTATAATTTTTGATTGCTCCATGCTACTTTATCTATTGTTTTAGGCAATATTGGGTTTTATTATCCACTTTTATATTATTTTTGGGACTGACCTATTAACCGGAGGCCCAGCCCAGATTTGCTGTTTTATGCCTATTTCAGTGTTTCGAGGAAAAGGAATATCAGACGGAGTTAAAACGGAACGAAATCAACTGGAGAAGTAAATTTTGGAAGGAAACCAATCTGTTGGCCTTGGAGTGCATGTCAGGGGATTCCTGGGCTGCCCACGAGGGTGGGGGGCGCGCCCCTCCCCCTGGGCGCGCCCCCTACCTCGTGAGCACTCCGAGGGTCCACCGACGTACCCCCTGCACCCATATATACCTACGTACCCTAAAACTTCCAGAACAGAAAATAGATCGGGAGTTCCGCCACCGCAAGCCTCTGTAGCCACCAAAAACCAATCGGGATCCTGTTCCGGCACATTTTCGGAGGGGGATCCCATCACCGGAGGCCATCTTCATCATCCCGGCGCTATCCATGACGAGGAGGGAGTAGTTCACCCTCGAGGCTGAGGGTATGTACTAGTAGCTATGTGTTTGATCTCTCTCTCTCTCTCTCTCGTGTTCTCTCTCGTGTCCCTCGATGGCACGATCTTGATGTATCCCGAGCTTTGCTATTGTAGTTGGATCTTATGATGTTTCTCCCCCTCTACTCTCTTGTGATGAATTGAGTTTCCCCTTTGAATTTTTCTTATCGGATTGAGTCTTTATGAGAACACTTGATGTATGTCTTGCCGTGATTATCTATGGTGACAATGGGATATCATGTGCCGCTTGATGTATGTTTTGGTGATCAACTTGCGGGTTTCGTGACCCTTGGGAACCTATGCATAGGGGTTGGCACACGTTCTTGACTCTCCGGTAGAAACTTTGGGGCACTCTTTGAAGTACATTTATGTTGGTTGGATGAATCTGAGATTGTGTGATGTATATCGTATAATCATGCCCACGGATACTTGAGGTGACAATGGAGTATCTAGGTGACATTAGGGTTTTGGTTGATTTGTATCTTAAGGTGTTATTCTAGTACGAACTCTTTTATAGATCGATCCGAAAGAATAGCTTTGTGGTGGTTTCGTACCCGACCATAATCTCTATGTTTGTTCTCCGCTATTAGTGGCTTCGGAGTGACTCTTTGTTGCATGTTAAGGGCTTGTCATATGTTCTATCTATGTTATTATTGTTGAGAGAACTTGCACTAGTGAAAGTATGAACCCTAGGCCTTGTTTCCTATCGTTGTAATACCATTTACGCTCACTTTTACCACTTGTTACCTTGCTGTTTTTGTATTTTCAGATTACAAAAACCTATATCTACAATCTATTTTGCACTTGTATCTTCATCTCTTCGCCGAACTAGTGAACCTATACAATTTACCATTGTATTGGGTGTGTTGGGGACACAAGAGACTTTTTGTTATTTGGTTGCAGGGTTGTTTGAGAGAGACCATCTTCATCCTACGCCTCCTACGGATTGATAAACCTTAGGTCATCCACTTGAGGGAAATTTGCTACTGTCCTACAAACTTGTGCACTTGCAGGCCCAACAACGTCTACAAGAAGAAGGTTGTGTAGTAGACATCAGTCATCATGTCGTCGTGCTAACGGAACTCATCGACTCCTTCGTGCCTCTATTGGATCAAGAGTTCGAGGGACGTCATTGAGCTGAATGTGTGCAGAACTCGGAGGTGCCGTACATTCGGTACTTGATCGGTTGATCCGAGAAGACGTTTGACTACATCAACCACATTAAGTTAACGCTTCCGCTTTCGGTCTTTGAGGGTACGTGGACACCCTATCCCCTCTCGTTGCTATACATCTCCTAGATAGATCTTGCGTGAGCATAGGAATTTTTTTGAAATTGCATGCTACGTTTGCCAACAGGATCCAATCCATCCTCCTCTTGTGCATGACAATCATGGGGAGATGATGACACTGAAGATAGTGGAGATGCAACTGATCAAGGCTGTACAAGTCAAAGTGACGAGCATCCATCAAGTGATAATGATGATGAAGTTGGTAATGATGATGCCAATGAAAATCCACCTGATTCACCACCAGTACAACAGCAAATAAGAAGTGAAAGAGGTCACATTTCTTCTTCTAAATATCCACCACATCAATATGTGTTGATGACAGATGCAGGTGAGCCCTCATGCTATGAGGAGGCAATGTCTGATGATAACAAAGAACAATGGTCAGAAGCCATGCAGGATGAGATGAATTCCTTGCATGAGAATGATACTTTTGAGTTGGTGAATCTGCCAAAAGGCAAGAAAGCACTCAAGAACAAGTGGGTGTATAGAGTGAAGACTGAAGAAAACACCTCAAATCCAAGGTACACGGCCAAATTGGTTGTGAACGGATTCAGTCAGAAAAAGGGCATTGATTATGATGAGATATTATCTCCGGTGGTCAGGATGTGTTCGATCTGAGTTGTGCTTGGCATGACTGCCGTCATGGACTTGGAAATTGAACAACTTGATGTTAAGACTGCATTCTTACATGGTGACCTAGAGGAGGAGATATACATGGAGCAGCCAGAGGGATTCATGGTTGCAGGCAAGGAGCACTTAGTTTGCAAATTGAAGAAGAGCCTGTATGGCTTGAAGCAAGATCCTCGGCAGTGGTACAAGAAGTTTGAGTCTTTTATGACTGGGCTTGGTCACCATAAAGCACAACCTGATCATTGTGTCTTTATGAAGAGGTATGCCAAGGGTGACTTCATTATCCTCTTGTTGTATGTTGATGATATGCTCATTGTTGGAAATGGCACAAAGAGGACTGCTCTCCTCAAGAAGGCATTAAGTAAATCATTTGCCACGAAGGATTTAGGACCATCTAAGCAAATACTGAAGGAAACATGCCCTAGAGGCAATAATAGAGTTGTTATTTTATATTTCCTTATTCATGATAAATGTTTATTATTCATCCTAGAATTGTATTAACCGGAAACCTGATACATGTGTGAAAACATAGACAAAACACTGTGTCCCTAGTATGCCTCTACTTGACTAGCTCGTTGATAAAAGATGGCTAAGTTTCCTAGCCATGGACATGAGTTGTCATTTGATGAACGAGATCACATCATTAGTGGAATGATGTGATGGACAAGACCCATCTGTTAGCATAGCATAATGAATGTGTAGTTTTATGGCTACTGCTTTCTTCATGTCAAATACATATTCCTCCGACTATGAGATTATGCAACTCCCGAACACCGGAGAAATGCCTTGTGTGCTATCAAACGTCACAAGTAACTGGGTGATTATAAAGATGCTCTACAAGTATCTCCGAAGGTGTTTGTTGGATTGGCATAGATCGAGATTAGGATTTGTCACTCAAAGTATTAGAGGTATCTCTAGGCCCTCTTGGTAATGCACATCATATGAATCCTTGCAAGCAATGTGACTAATGAGTTAATTGCGGGATGATGCATTACGGAACGAGTAAAGAGACTTGCCGGTAATGAGATTGAACTAGGTATGAAGATAGCGACGATCGAATCTCGGGCAAGTAACATACCGATGACAAAGGGAATAACGTATGTTGACATTGCGGTTCGATCGATAAAGATATTCATAGAATATGCAGGAACCAATATGAGAATCCAGGTTCCACTATTGGTTATTGACCGGAGAAGTGTCTCGGTCATGTCTACATAGTTCTCGAACCTGTAGGGTCAGCACGCTTAACATTTGATGTCGATATGTATTATATGAGTTATGTGTTTTGGTGACCGAAGGTTGTTCGGAGTCCCGTATGAGATCACGGACATGACGAGGAGTCTCAAAATGGTCGAGAGGTAAAGATTGATATATTGGAAGGTGGTATTTGGACACCGGAAGGGTTTCGGAGTGTATCGGGTATATACCGGAGTACCAGAGGGGTTACCAGAACCCCCCAGTGGAAGATATGGGTCATCTGGGCCATAGGAGGGAGGCACACCAGCCCACAAGGGGCTGGCACGCCCCCCATTACGGGGAAACTGAATTGGACAAGGGGTGGGTGCGCCTCCCCCCTTTCCTTCTCCTACTCCCTCTCCTTCCCCCTTTCTTCCTCTGAAAAAGGAAGGGGGCGAATCCTAGTGGGAGTCCAAGTGGCACTCCCCCCCACTTGGGGCGTGCCTAGGCCGGCCTCCTCTCCCTCCCTCCTTTATATATGGGGGGAGCTCCCCTATGAGACACACCAATTGTTTCAAGCCATGTGCGGCGCCCCCTCCACAGTTTACACCTCGAGTCATATTCTCGTCGTGCTTAGGCAAAGCCCTGCACGGATCACATCACCATCACTGTCACCACTCCGTCGTGCTAACAGAATTCATCTACTCCTTTGACCCTCTGCTGGATCAAGAGATTGAGGGACGTCATCGCGCTGAACGTGTCCAGAACTCGGAGGTACCGTACGTTCGGTACTTGATCGGTCGGAACGAGAAGATGTTCGACTACATCAACCACGTTAAGTAAACGCTTCCTCTTTCGGTCTACGAGGGTACATGGACACACTCTCACCCTCTCGTTGCTATGCATCTCCTAGAAAGATCTTGCGTGAGCATAGGATTTTTTTTTTGAAATTGCATGCCATGTTTCCCAACAGTGGCATCCGAGCCAGGTCTATGTGTAGATGATATGCACGAGTAGAACACAAAGAGTTGTGGGCGGTGATCGTCATAGTGCTTACCACCAATGCCCTATTTTGATTCGGCGGTATTGTTGGATGTAGCGGCCCGGACCAACCTTACATGACCACGTTCATGAGACCGGTACCACTGACAGACATGCAACTAGTTTTGCATAAAGGTGGCTGGCGGGTGTGTGTTTCTCCAACTTTAGTTGAATCGAATTTGACTGCAGCCGGTCCTTGTGAAGGTTAAAACAACAAACTTGATAAATCATCGTTGTGGTTTTTGTGCCATAGGTAAGTACGGTTCTTGCTAGAAGCCCGTAGCAGCCACATAAAACTTGCAACAACAAAGTAGAGGACGTCTAACTTGTTTTTGCAGGGCAAGTTGTGATGTGATATACGTTGTTGTATGAGATGATCATGTTTTGTAAAAGTTATCAGCAACTGACAGGAGCCATATGGTTGTTGCTTTATTGTATGAAACAAACGCCATGTAATTGCTTTACTTTATCACTAAGTGGTAGCGATAGTTGTAGAAGCAATAGTTGGTAAGACGACCATGATGCTACGATGGAGATCAAGGTGTCAAGCCGGTGACGATGGAGATCATGATGTTGCTCTAGAGATGGAGATCAAAAGCACAAGATGATGATGGCCATATCATGTCACATATTTTGATTGCATGTGATGTTTACCTTTATGCATCTTATTTTGCTTAGTACGGCGTAGCATTATACGATGATCCCTTACTAAAATTTCAAGGTATAAGTGTTCTCCCCGAGTATGCACCGTTGCGAAAGTTCTTCGTGCTGAGACACCACGTGATGATCGGTTGTGACAAGCTCTACGTTCAAATACAACGGGTGCAATACAGTTCTACACATGCGGAATACTGGGGTTAAACTTAATGAGCCTAGAATATAAAAATACGGCTTCAGAACACTGGAGACCGAAAGGTCGAACGTGAATCATATAGTGGATATGATCAACATAGAGATGTTCACCATTGATGACTACTCCATCTCACGTGATGATCGGATATGGTTTAGTTGATTTGGATCACGTATCATTTATATGACTTGGGGGATGTCTACCTAACTAGGGGTTCTTAAGTAATATGATTAACTGAACTTAATTTGTCATGAACTTAGTCCTAATAGTTTTTGCATATCTATATTGTAGATCAATGGCCCGTGCTACCGTTCCCTTGAATTTTAATGCATTCCTAGAGAAAGCCAAGTTGAAAGATGATGGTAGAAACTACACGGACTGGGTCCGTAACTTGAGGATAATCCTCATTGCTGCACAGAAGAATATGTCCTTGATGCACCGCTAGGTGTACCTCCTGCCCCGCAACTGCAGACATTGTGAATGTCTAGCAGTCGTGTGTTGATGACTACTCATTAGTTCAGTGTTCCATGCTTTACGGCTTAGAATCGGGACTTCAAAGATGTTTTGAATGTCATGGACCATATGAGATGTTCCAGGATTTGAAGTTAATATTTCAAGCAAATGCTCGAGTTGAGAGATATGAAGTCTCCAACAAGTTCTATAGCTGCAAGATGGAGGAGAACAGTTCTATTAGTGAGCACAACTCAGAATGTCTGGGAACCTTAATCACTTGATTTAGTTGGGTGTTAATCTTCCATATGATTGTGTCATTGACAGAGTTCTTCAATCACTACCACCAAGCTACAAAGGCTCCGTGATGAACTACAATATGCAAGGGATGGAAAAGACTATTCCCGAGCTCTTCGCAATGCTAAAGGCTGCGGAGGTAGAAATCAAGAAGGAAAATCAAGTGTTGATGGTTAACAAGACCACTAGTTTCAAGAAGGGCAAGGGTAAGAAGGGGAACTTCAAGAAGAATGACAAGAAAGTTGTCACTCCCGGGAAGAAACCCAAAGCTGGACCCAAGCTTGAAACTGAGTGCTTCTACAGCAAAGGGACTCGTCACTGGAAGCGGAATTGCCCCAAGTATTTGGCGGATAAGAAGGATGGCAAAGTGAACAAAGGTATATTTGTTATACTTGTTATTGATGTGTACCTTACTAATTCTCGTAGTAGTGCCTGTGTATTTGATATCGGTTTGGTTGCTCATATTTGTAACTCGAAGCAGGGACTACGGATCAAACAAATATTGGCTAAGGACGAGGTGATGATGCACGTCGGGAACGGTTCCAAGGTCGATGTGATCGCCGTCGGCACGCTACCTCTACATCTACCTTCGGGATTAGTTTTAGACCTGAATAATTGTTATTTGGTGCCAGCGTTAAGCATGAACATTATATCTGGATCTTATTCAGTGCGAGACGGTTATTCATTTAAATCAGAGAATAATGGTTGTTCTATTTATATGAGTAATATCTTTTATGGTCATGTGCCCTTGAAGAGTGGTCTATTTCTGTTGAATCGCGATCGTGATGATACACATATTCATAATATTGATGCCAAAAGATGCAAAGTTGATAATGATAGTGCAACTTATTGTGGCACTGCCGTTTGGGTCATACCGGTGTAAAGCGCATGAAGAAACTCAAAAAAGATGGACTTTTGGAATCACTTGATTATGAATCATTTGATACTTGTGAACCGTGCCTTATGGGTAAGATGACTAAAACTCCGTTCTTCAGAACTGTGGAACGAGCTAATGACTTATTGGAAATAATACATACTGATGTATGCGGTCCGATGAGTGTTGAGGCTAGTGGCGGGTATCATTATTTTTTGACCTTCACAGATGATTTGAGCAGACATGGGTATATCTACTTAATGAAACACAAGTCTGAAACATTTGAAAAGTTCAAAGAATTTCAGAGTGAAGTGGAGAATCATCATAACAAGAAAATAAAGTTTCTACGATCTGATCGTGGAGGTGAATATTTGAGTTACGAGTTTGGCCTTCATTTAAAACAATGTGGAATAGTTTCACAGCTCACGCCACCTGGAACACCACAACGTAATGGTGTGTCTGAACGTCGTAACCGCACTTTATTAGATATGGTGCGATCTATGATGTCTCTTACCAATTTACCACTATTGTTTTGGGGTTATGCACTAGAGACAGTTGCAATCACGTTAAACAGGGCACCATCAAAATCCGTTGAGACGACACCGTATGAACTGTGGTTTGCCAACAAACCTAAGCTGTCATTTCTCAAAGTTTGGGGATGTGATGCTTATGTCAAAAGGCTTCAGCCTGATAAGTACGAACCCAAATCGGAGAAGTGTGTCTTCATAGGATACCCTAAGGAAAGAATAGGGTACACCTTCTACCACAAGTCCGAAGGCAAAAATTTTGTTGCTAAGAATGGAACCTTTCTAGAGAAGGAGTTTCTCTCAAAAGAAGTGAGTGGGAGGAAATTAGAACTTGATGAGGTAATTGTAACTTCTCTCAATTTGGAAAGTAGCTCATCCGAGAAATCTATTCCCATGATGCCTACACCAACTAGAGAGGAAGCTAATGATAATGATAATGAAACTTCAGATCAAGTTGCTACCGAACCTCATAGGTCAAACAGAGCACGATCCGCACCAGAGTGGTATGGTAATCCTGTTCTAGAGGTCATGTTACTTGACCATGACGAACCTATGGACTATGAAGAAGCTATGATGAGCCCCGATTTCGATAAATGGCTTGAGGCCGTGAAATCTGAGATAGGATCCATGTATGAGAACAAAGTGTGGACTTTGGTGGATCTGCCCGATGATCGGCGACCCATAGAGAATAAATGGATCTTCAAGAAGAAGACTAACGCTGATGGTAATGTTACTATCTATAAAGCTTGACTTGTCGCAAAAGGTTTTTGACAAGTTCAAGGAGTTGACTACGATGAGACTTTCTCACCCGTAGCAATGCTTAAGTCTGTCCGAATATGTTAGCAATTGCCGCATTTTATGATTATGAAATCTGGCAAATGGATGTCAAAACTGCATTCCTTAATGGATTTCTTAAAGAAGAGTTGTATATGATGCAACCAGAAGGTTTTGTCAATCCGAAAGGTGCTAACAAAGTGTGCAAGCTCCAGTGATCCATTTATGGACTGGTGCAAGCATCTCGGAGTTGGAATATACGCTTTGATGAGGTGATCAAAGCATATGGTTTTATACAAACTTTTGGAGAAGCCTGTATTTACAAGAAAGTGAGTGGGAGCTCTATAGCATCTCTAATATTATATGTGGATGACATATTGTTGATTGGTAATGATGTAGAATTTCTGGATAGCATAAAAGGATACTTGAATAAAAGTTTTTCAATGAAAGACCTCGGTGAAGCTACTTATATATTGGGCATCAAGATCTATAAATTTAGATCAAGATGCTTGATAGGACTTTCCCAAATCACTAACCTTGATAAAGTTTTGAAGAAGTTCAAAATGGATCAATCAAAGAAAGGGTTCTTGTTTGTGTTACAAGGTGTGAAGTTGAGTCAGACTTAATGCCCAACCACTACAGAAGATAGAGAGAAAATGAAAATGATTCCCTATGCCTCAACCATAGGTTCTATCATGTATGCTATGCTGTGTACCATACCTGATCTGTGCCTTGCTATAAGTTTAGCAGGGAGGTACCAAAGTAATCCAAGAGTGGATCACTGGACAGTGGTCAAGAACATCCTGAAATACCTGAAAAGGACTCGGGGTATGTTTCTCGGTTATGGAGGTGACAAAGAGCTTGTCGTAAGTGGTTACATCGACGCTAGCTTTGACACTGATCCGGATGACTCTAAGTCACAAACCGGATACGTATATTTATTGAATGGTGGAGCTGTCAGTTGGTGCAGTTCCAAGTAGAGCGTCGTGGCGGGATCTATGTGTGAAGCATAGTACATAGCTGCTTCAGAAGCAGCAAATGAAGGAGTCTGGATGAAGGAGTTCATATCCGATCTAGGTGTAATACCTAGTGCATCGGGTCCAATGAAAATCTTTTGTGACAATACTAGAGCAATTGCCCTGGCGAAGGAATCTAGATTCTAGAAAAAGACCAAACACATCAAGAGACACTTCAACTCCATCCGAGATTTGGTTGAGGGGGGAGACATAGAGATTTGCAAAATACATACGGATCTGAATGTGCCAGACCCGTTGACAAAGCCTCTTCCACGAGCAAAACATGATCAGCACCAAGACTCCATGGGTGTTAAATTCATTACAATTTAATCTAGATTATTGACTCCATTGCAAGTGGGAGACTGAAGGAAATATGCCCTAGAGGCAATAATAAAGTTGTTATCTTATATTTCCTTATTCATGATAAATGTTTATGATTCATGCTAGAATTGTGTTAACCGGAAACTTGATACATGTGTGAATATATAGATAAAACACCGTGTCCCTAGTATGCCTATACTTGACTATCTCGTTGATCAAAGATGGTTAAGTTTACTAGCCATGGACATGTGTTGTCAATTGATGAACGGGATCACATAATTAGGAGAATGATGTGATGGACAAGACCCATCCGTTAGCTTAGCATACTGATTGTTCGGTTTTATTGCTACTCCTTTCTTCGTGTCAAATATTTATTCCTCCGACTATGAGATTATGCAAGTCCCGGACACCGGAGGAATGCCTTGTGTACTATCAAATGTCACAACATAACTGGGTGATTATAAAGATGCTCTACAGGTATCTTCGAAGGTGCTTGTTGGGTTGGCATAGTCGAGATCAGGATTTGTCACTCCAAGTATCAAAGAGGTATCTCTCGGCCCTCTCGGTAATGCACATCATATGAAGCCTTGCAAGCAGTGTGACTAATGAGTTAGTTTCGGGATGATGCACTACGGAACGAGTAAATACACTTGCCGGTAATGAGATTGAACTAGGTATGAAGATACCGACGATCGAATCTCGAGCAAGTAACATACCGATGATGAAGGGAATAACGTACGTTGACATTGCGGTTTGACCGAAAAATATCTTCATAGAATATGTGGGAACCAATATGAGCATCCAGGTTCCGTTGTTGGTTATTGACTGGAGAGGTGTCTCGGCCATGTCTACATAGTTCATGAACCCGTAGGGTCTGAACGCTTAACGTTCGATGACGGTATGTATTATATGGGTTATGTGTTTTGGTGACTGAAGGTTGTTTGGAGTCCCGGATGAGATCACGGACATGATGAGGAGTGTCGAAATGGTCGAGAGGTAAAGATTGATATACTGGAAGGTGGTATTTGGACACCGGAAGGGTTCCAGAGTGTATCGGGTACATACCGGAGTACCGGAGGGGTTACCGGAACCCCCCGGTGGAAGGTATGGGCCATAAGGGCTATAGGACGGAGGCACACCAGCCCACAAGGGGGAAACCCAATTGGACAAGGGGTGGGGGCGCCCCCCTTTTCCTTCTCCCACTCCCCCTCCTTCCCCCTTTCTCCCTCTGGAAAAAGGAAGTGGGGGCCTAATCCTAGTGGGACTCCTCCCACTTGGGGCTCGCCTAGGCCGGCCTCGTCTCCTCCCTCCTTTATATACCGGGGGCAGGGAGGAGGCTATGAGACACACCAATTGTTCCAAGCCGTGTGCGGCGCCCCCTCCACAGTTAACGCCTCCAGTCATATTCTCGCGGTACTTAGGCGAAGCCCTGCAAGGATCACATCACCATCACCGTCACCATGCCGTCGTGCTGACAGAACTCATCTACTCCTTCGACCCTCTGCTGGATCAAGAGCTCGAGGGACGTCATCGTGCTGAACGTGTGCATAATTCGGAGGTGCCGTACGTTTGGTACTTGATCGGTCAGAACGAGAAGACGTCCGACTACATCAACCGCGTGAAGTAAACGCTTCCGCTTTTGGTCTACGAGGGTACGTGGACACACTCTCCCCTCTCGTTGCTATGCATCTCCTAGATAGATCTTGCGTGAGCGTAGGAATTTTTTTGAAATTGCATGCTACGTTTCCCGACAAATACTTGGCATGAAGATCTCCCGTGATAGATCAAAGAAGCTGCTTTAGCTCTCACAGGAAAGATACATTGAGAAGGTACTTGAAAGGTTCAATATGAAAGATACAAAATCTGTTATTTCTCCGCTTGCAGGCGATCACAAACTGAATTCCAACGATGTCCTACAAGCAAGAAGGAGAAAGAAGAAATGAGGAAAGTACCTCATCAATCTGTTGTGGGCAGTTTGATGTATGCCATGGTATGCACTAGGCCTGACATTACCAATGCAGTTGGAGTTGTTAGTCGGTTCATGACAAATCTAGGTAAAGCTCACTGGGAAGCAGTGAAGTGGATTCTTAGGTATCTCAAGGGAACTTCTACATCTTGTTTATGCTTTGGAATCGGTGATCCTGTATTGCAGGGCTATACAGATGCAGATTATGCAGGTGACAAGGATCGTAGGAAGTCCACATCTGGATACCTGATGACTTATGCAGGGGGAGCAGTGTCATGGCAATCAAGATTGCAGAACTGTGTTGCTACATCAACTACAGAAGCTGAGTACATTGCAGCAGTTGATGCTGGCAAGGAAGTTTTGTGGATGAAGAACTTCTTGCAAGAGCTCGGCATGAAGCAAGAGAAGTATTTTCTGTTTCGTGACAGTCAGAGTGCTATTCATCTTGCCAAGAATTCAAGCTATCACTCTCGAACCAAGCACATTGATGTGAGGTACCATAGGATTCGAGATGTTGTGAGTTCCAAGTTGCTGAAACTTGAGAAGATCCATACCGGCGACAATGATTCGGATATGATAACCAAGATATTGCCAAATGAAAAACTACAAGCATGTTGCAAAGTAGCGGGCATGGCGGTGCCCTTCTCATGAGTCGGAAGGGGAGATTTGTTGGGATATCCTCCTCATGTGGGTTGTGAGGATATGACCATTTGAGGCCTTTTAGGCAGCCCAAAGAGATGCAGAAGCCCACTACCCATTAGGGTTATGACTTAGGGTCATTTTAGACTTTGCACATGAGTGGATGGGGATGCTTTACCCTCCATCCAGCAGCCACCATCAAGGGTGACAAAAATTAGTTCATTCTCTAATGGAGAAGAGAGAAAACCAAGAGAACGAGGGAAGAAAAGGAAGATTGAAGGAAGAAGCAAAGGGAGCTCCTCCCCAAGGTTGCGATGGTCCAGATCCACTACCTCGTCTCCTTCAAACTTCGGTTCCACCATCTTTGGTGAGATTGTTCCAATCCCTAGTTCTTGAGCCCCAAATCTTGTTGTGTTCATTCAGGATTCGGAAATCTTGATGTATGAGATCCTCTAGTGCCGTGTAGAGAAAAACTTATTGTATCCTACATTTGATAATAGTGGAAGAGGATTTGGGTGGCTTCGGCCCGTGGTTTTTTCCCTCAAGTTGAGGGGTTTTCCACGTAAAATCTGGTGTCTCTTTGTTGATGCTTGCTGCTGTCCAGAAACTTACTCCTACCACAAGACACTAGGCTGAGGAGTGTCTTGCCTGCTGAGTAACATTTTTCTGCCTTCATATATGCTGCTGCATATGTTTCCTTCCGTGCTAAGCAACAATCCTTGAGTTAGTACATGATGTGGTCTTGAGATTACTTGTTTCCGCTGCAGTTTTCAGTTAACCACAAGTGCATTTGTGTGCTAATTTCCCAACAGTTGGTCCTCTAGTGCAAAACAAATAAATGTACTTGATCGATCCTATAATTAAATTATAAAGAAACTTTGCATGGATCTCAATTCTCAACGTCTAATCAAGTGTCCTATGTGTTGCCTAGAACTAAGAAATTCATATATGAGTAAGAATTAACAAAACAGTAAACGCACGCAGTGTGGTATGGATAGATCGTGTAGAATGTAAACGTCCATGCAAATCGAGCTCCGCTGTCAAATGTTAAATCTCATGATGGTCATCGCGAAACGACAACAAGATGCTCTGCACCCCAGGATACACTTGCGCCGGAGGGAAGGGCTGCACGGAAAACAAGACCGAGAGCGACCATCATGCCGACAGCACTTTGACCTGCAAACTCGGATCCAACCTGCCTGTGCACAACTAGGCAAGATTCCTGTTTAAAAAACACCCTACAGGCCGGAGAAGCACGGCGTGAAGTGAAAAATATTGAGCATTTGACTTCACACTCGCTTCGATCACCATTATCGTATCCGCTTGCCCATCTCACGGTTCGACAAGATAGTGCGTACTCCAGTAGTAAATCTTCACAAAGCACTACAGACAACGATGCAAAACGAAGTGAAGAAATGATGGACGCCACCACGGCATGAACGAATCCTCATTCGGGAACCAACTCATAGGCCGGACAAGCGGGGCATCTTTTCACTGATCCCTCTCCTTTTGTAACGTTGCGCGCGTCGCCAGCCGGAATGACGAGATCCGATGGAGAGACCGGACATAGGGTTGACATCCATCCTCCCCTTGTATCGCTCGCGTGGACCTCTGCGGCATGTGGCCGTGGCCCGCACATGGCAATGGCCGATCCCGTGCATGGATCTCCGCGCCGAGACGCGTTTTCGCCTTGGGTTCTACTATCTCTCTTGCGCAGAGCGCGCCTGCGTGCCGGACGGACGCAACGAGTGGACAGGACGACATGCGTGGGCGTGGCGTCACAGCCAGGTATCAGCCAGGTACTGTGCCGCTCCAGCCACTTTCTCTTCTTTCTTGTGTGAATCCGGTGGTTGCTGAGCTCGACGGGATCGAGTGCAGAGCAGAGGTTTTCGCTCTAGGGCCCCGGCGACGGCAAGCCCGATTCCTAGTCCTCGGGCAGCTCCATGGCTTTCGACGATCACCTGACACCTGTTCCGGCCGTGCATGGTGGGAGAAGGCCCGCGCATTTATGTGCTGCGGAGCACACCGTGTGTACATGCCCTAAATGTGGCATTGCTTAGAGCAACTCCAACGCGATGGCGGATTTCTTCGTTTGGATCGGGCTGGCGGACATGAATGTCCGCTTTCACGTTTGGGTCAGCGTATGCGCCCAACACTGACCCGACTCCTTTTAACGGCATACAAAAAAAAAGATATAGACATTTTAAAAATAAAAACAAACATTTAATTAAACATAAAAGCCGACCACGAAGGCCGGCGATAGTCCACCCGTCCACATCCAACATAAAAAAAGCTAGCTATGAGGAGGCGCGCTGCCCTAGGCGTCATCATCATCGTCGTCGGGGCCGGTGAGGTCGATGAGCGTCGGCGCAGGGCCGGTCCAGAGAACGCCGTGTTCCAGAGGGCGTTCATGTCGGGCGCGGGATGTGCCGTTGCTGCCTGGGCCTAGCGCGCCTCCTCCTCGGCCTCACGCTGCTCCTCCTTGATGTCGCGCTCGAGTATCTTGAGGTATTCGCCGTGGCAGTGCTCCTCGGCCAGCCGTCGTTGACGCCATTGCTGGAGATACGCCGCCTCTTGCGCCGGCGTCGCCCCCATCCAGACCGGCGGAGCGCTGACCGACTCGCGCACTCGCCCAGTCTATGAGTAGTGCTCGACGGAGGGCGGCTCTGGCTCGGCCTTGACGGGAGAAGGCGGGGCCACCGGCGGCACGACGCAGTCGCCCGCCGCGGAGAGGGCCATGGCCGCCTGGTACGCCTCCTCCTCCTCCTCCTCCCTGCGATGCTCCTCCTCCTCACTCTCGCGAAGGACGGCCGCTTGATAGGCGGCCTCTGCCTCCTGGTCCTTGTCGCTGATAACGAGGTTCCGGGGGGGGGGGGGGGAGGGGCTACCTGCGGCCGACTTCGCGCACGCCTCGCCTCCTCGTGCTCGAAGGCGAACCAACAAGCCTAGTTGGGCGAGTCGAAGGCATACGCGGCATCGCTACGCTGCTCCAGCGCCCGCCGGCGCCGCACCTTCCGCGTGCGCCCTAGCCCACCGCGGCGCCGCCGGCACCGGGACCTCTCCGGATACAGATGCCAGTCGTGCGGCAGGGTCACGCCGGGATACGGGAGAGGCACGCGGTGCTGCCAGTGCCACTCCGCCTGGTGCACTAGCACGCTGATGCGTTGTCGCTGGCGCACCGGCGAAGGCGGGGGGGACTCAGGTGCAAAAGAGATGGCGGGGGCCTTGCTGCTGCTGCCGAGGCCGGAGAAGAGCCCCATCTGCTTGACTAGCGTGGCTAGGGTTGCCGCCGACGCGTGAGCAAGATGGAGACGGTGAAAGCGGATGAGGACGCCCCCCCCCCCCCCCCCCCGCACGGTCGGCTTAAAAAAGGACGACCGTCGTCGCTGACGCGTGGGCCCAAGGTGGGCGGTCATCATAAATTAGGCTGACCAAACTGGCAGCTGGGTGGTTGGACGACCGCCAGGTGGGGACGTGACGGACACCGAGAAGGCGCGTGTGGCGTCCGCTTCACGTCTGCATGGACGCATTTCGGCCGCAGATGCATCGGGGCAGATGCGATTTGGGTTTTGATCGGCGCGTTGGGCCTTCACTTTATCCGCGTCGATCCAGACGGACGCAGGCGGACAAAATGGATCACCCATTGAAGTTACTCTTATCAGCTAGGAAGGGATAGTGATTTCAGGCCCCGTATCCGCCTGGTTTATACATATAGGAGTATGACAATACTGCCACTGAGCTCCCGACCCCATCTCTTCCTCCCGACCCCGACTCCTCCTCCCGACCCCGTGCGGCCGCCGCCGGGCCGCACCGGGCGGCCACATCCCGATCTCCCCTCGACTCCCCGTGCACCCCCTCCCTCCGCCGCCGCCGGCAACGTCGCTGGGTGAAGGCCCCGTGGCGCGGCGGCGGCGGACCTCCTCTGGCGTCCTGAGATCTGAGGCGGCGGCGACCTAATTTGGATCTCCCTCCCGACAAGGATGGCGGGCAGCGGCGGCCGGGGCGCGACGGGGGGTTTGGCTGCACCCGGCGGGAGTAGTACGAGATGGCGGCAGCGGCGGCCGGGGCGCGTCCCGGGCTGCCGTTACGTCCTCAAACCGCTGCATCTCATCGGATTCGGCGACGGCTCGCTGAAGCACTCCGGGTCTGCATCGCATCACGAGGATTATGGCGGTGGTGGTCATCTCCTACGTCAGAGGTGGTCGACCTGAGACTGGATGATCGGATCTCGAGATCTGTAATCTAGTCCCGGCTATGAGTCGGGGAGACATAGTTGCCGGTGAAAACCGAGCCGATGGCGGACGATGCCGGCGATCTGCGCCATTACCTTGATGAAGGCATCGTTCTGTAACTACTGTCGACCCACTAGTGCTGCTCCGGGGGAAACCCTATGATCTGGTTTTCCAGATCGGACGATGGCGGCACTGCGGTGTCGTTTCTCTCTTGGGAGCATCGTTTGTGGAGCAGCGCTGGAAGTCAGAGGCAGGAGGTGGAGCGGCTTCGTCTTGCACGGAGCTTCGGTGGAGATATCAAGTCATGCCTGACCGACAGGTGCTACGCTTTGTCATGCCTGGTCAGCAGGTGCTACGCACGACAGATCTTCCATGGACTTCAAGCTGTGTCAGCTGGTGGTACTTGGCAGCATGGCGCTGAGGTGTATCAGTGGCGACCACGACGTGCTCAGCTGTTTACGCGCATGGAGGAGGTGCCATTGGGCGCCGTGGTGGCGTCGACGATAACTAGACCGAGCAAGGTTGATGCTTCAGTACAGTTTTGAAGATGGAGCGGTGGCAGTTGGCGGCGGCGGCCTCTAAGAGCACGCCGGACCAGTGTATGCCCTAGACCCGGCAAGTGGCTAGGTTGGGGTCTCAGGTCTTAGATGTTAGGCTTGGCTGCGATGTCTGTTTGGTATTAGACCCAGGCTATCTGCGCCCCTTCATCAGCTGGATAGGTGTAGCGACAGTCTGTTGCTTTTTTTTGCATGGTAATACGTGTCTCATTTATATAGAATAAAGATCAAGTTACAAGGCACGTAAGCACCGACCATACATGACTGAAAAGATAGGGAAATCCTATGCAAAATACCGGCGCCTGTCCCTTTCCTTCGACACCACCGAAGCGGCCACCAAAGGGTAAAAAGACAGATCACCTCTCCGCCCAAGCTCGACGCGGCTCCATCGCTGATCAGCAGCTTTACGGACCTCCAAAGTAGTTTGCCAAAAGCAAAACCATAGCCGTTGAAAGAATCAGACCGGGGCAACATGTCCCCGGACACGCCATCGAACTTCAGAACTGACACCCTCGCATGACGACGACGTCGGAGAAGGAAACCAGAACTGCCCGCCTTCGACCACAAACCCAACACAAGATACTCCATCTTCCAGCTGTCACTTGCGTAGACAACCGCCTGCGCGTACTCCTGAACGACAAAACCTCGCTGCTCCACCATGACGTCGGAGACAACGCCACAGCAACGGGGACAGAGCAGAAAGAGAGACACACCTGATGGAGTCGCCGCCGCCGCCTCGTCAACACCATCCATGAACCCTAACGCTGTCGATCTGAGGGATCGACAGAGACACGATGCCATCAACTCCGAGACGCCGCCATGAAGGACACCGCCGGTGTGGGAGTGGGGTTGAGGCAGATTTATTCGTCCGGGCGCCGCTCCCACCACCCCAACGACGCACCACGACCTACAAATCCAAAACCTAACTATAGAGCGGAGGAACGGGGTCCCCCCTCCCTCCTGCCTAGACGGTCTGTTGCTTAGACGGTGGCTTTAGTTTTACTGTTGTATCACTTTGTAAGGTCTTGTGAGAATAATTAATAAAGTAGCCGTATGCATCGCGCAGATGCAGAGGCCGGGGGTCATCCTCCTTTTCTAAAAAAATGACAATACTGCCACTGCTCCAACTGTGTCGAGTAAAGTGAGAAAAATTGAACAAAGAAAGAAGAGAATAAGCATCCAAACCGGAGAAATCCTTTTCTGCTCTCGAGCTTTCTGACCTAAGAACAGGTGATCATTGCATTGGAGCCCCCAGTGAAGTGTGAACAGACTGAACGTGACTTGGGCGTGAAGATTCTCTGCCACACAGAAAGAGGGGGAATGAGACAAACTACAAATGGCTTTACGTGTATAGAAATACTGTCCCTCCTGGATGTATACGTACTGTATACCTGACTGGGCACCTGATCGATCTACAGGGAAGTCAAAAGGGGCCCAAGAAAATTATGTTGCTGGGCATAACAACATCGTGCACCTGCTACCGGCCCATATATAAACTCTGCACGGTCAGTGGTCAGTCCACTCCTTAACGATCTTTGACCAATACTCCTACTTACTCAAGCCAGCTTTGCTGGTAAGTTAATTTGGTATTTGCGCAACGGTAGGAAAGGTTTCATATGCTTTCATGCATCTTAGTAGTATTTCACGAACTCGTTATCATCACAAGGATAGAAGCCCTAGGTGGTTTAGCTTATGGCAAATCAGAGACTGCTTCGTACAGTAGTATTTACCGTGCCAGTCTGCCTTCACAAAAACATGTTTGCATTGTGCAGCTTTGCATAGAGCAAGCCACGTGGAGTAGAGACAGACTGATCACATGAGGTTGAATCTGATACTGGGTGATGATGCATGCAATTAAAGGGGAATGATAAACAACCGGTAAATGTGTCAGCACCGAAATGCTCTCCCTTTGCCCCATGGACCCTCTCCCATGCCATGCATTGACTGACCAAACCACCATTCAGCTTGGCATATCATGCATGATATATCTCCATTATCTCCAGGAGGTAGAGCAAAGCAAAGGAACGAAATCCAAGAGATCCACGTAAAATCTTCTTCCAGAAAGCTGAGGCCAAAAGTGGGAAGGGCAAGGCCAGCAGTTGCAACTCCCAACTCAGATCACTTTCAGAATGAACAGGAAAGCAGGTCAGTTTCAGACTAGAAAAAGCCATCCTTTCTCCACGTCTTGTTATCTCGAAGGGGATCGGAAATGAGAGGTCTCCCGGCCCATCAGACCCCACCACTTGCATGGCACCTTTCCTCTCCTTTTCTACGACGACCAGAGAGACAGACATATGGCTAGGGCCGGGACTGTGACCCAGTCAAGCCGCTGGTTCTCCTCTATCTAGTCGGAAGAGCGAATGGCATGCAGGGTAAAACTGAGACATGGCAAGATTTTTCAACCTTTTGGGCTAGCTTTGGATCTTTTGCCGGTGTCAAAACGTGCTTGATGGGAAAAATGGCAGTGCCCAGATGTTGTTATCGTTGAATACTGTTCCTGCACAGTGCACAAGCGGCAGCTACTAGTTAGGAGTGCCTCTTTGAACGTGGAAAAGAAAAGATCCGAGTGATTGCGTGAATAAGCATCACCGCATGTAGGCCATGCATGATCCATATAGGCCGCCTGTAAATATAATACACCAAAGAAAAACTAAAAACTGTAAGAAAATGAGCTTCATGCACTGGCATGTTAACCGGCACAAAAAGCCAGAAAAAAAAGAACAGTGGAAATACAAGCAAATTACCAGGAGATAAATCGTACTGATGGAATAGCATCATGCTCATGTGAGGCAGAGGTCACTGGTCCAAGTTGAACATGCACGTTGGTGGTCCAAGCTAAGAGACGAGTTTGACTCGGTTAGGTCTGTCTAACCAGATCAAGTCAAGCCCTGGGATTAAACTATTCCGTTGTTGATTGTTTCATGCCGTGCAAGCATCAAAGTTCTCTCCACTTTGGTAAGTAAAGAGCACAAAAACAACGCATGCAAGCTTCTTACGGCAAATTAACTAATCAGTCGACATATATTTCTACCTAATTAAAAGTAATAAACCACTGATGGAGCGTGCCTTACCCTATGCTCATACGTACTATCGCTTTCTATCTCCTCTCACCCATCACCGAATAAGTACAAGAATTAGAGGTGATTGCGGAGTTTTGTGCCCGCGAATCGCCACCAAACAACTAGTGCTAAGCTACGGTCGGCAAACCTAGCTACTAGTACTAGCTAGCTAGCTAGTCACACACAGCTACTAGTGCACTGGCCATTCGTGGCCAAGGAAAACACATCTCTCTTGCGTGCACGTACGTCTCTTCACATGTTAATTACAACCATCTCTTCATCACATGTGAAGAGAAGGAACAGAAAGCAAGAATATTGTTTAAGTATCGTTCCAATGGAGCCTAGCTAGCCCAATATGCGCCAACTTATTACCAGCTATCAAATCACATCTTGCAACATGCATTGGCAAAGCTATATGTAGTAGAGTAGTAGTATTTGTCTAGAGATACTCCTACTTAGAATCTGTATATGTAGGCTTCGAATATTGGTTTGGGGCGGAGAGAGTGAACTTTGGGGCGTACGGTTGGGCGCATGTCACGCTCGGTGGCCGGCTGGCCGTGCAAGTGCAAGGATGATCGATCAAATTGAAGGAGGCCACGTGTTGCGCGCGTCCCTGGCCCGTGCCCGCGCGGTGCGACAGGGTACGATCGGCGCCGTTTGCTTCCTCCATACTGCGCCGGCCGTCGGGTGGATCAGAATGGCACAAAGGACGAGGCGTCCGCGCGGGAGCGGCGCGTGCGTGCGACGTCGCCGAAGCGCAGCCCGGCGCGGCGGACGTCGTTCGGTCGGCGTCCGGACGGCCGGATGGCGACGTGGAGCGCGCCCGAGAGAGCGACGTGCGGCCAGTGGGAATCCGAAAGAAGGCTTAGTTGCTGTGTGCGGATCGGTCAAGTATGTCGTCATGGGATTTATGGCCAGGGATGCTGGATACGGGTCAACCTTTTCAGGCTTACGCCCAAACAAATGACACAAAGAGAGGGAGGAGAATGGACCGTGACAAGGCCAGATGCTTACCATAGTCTTGCCGCCAGAGCAAGACCGACTTGTCATTTTCATGAGTGAGCTACCACCATTTCGAACCAGACCACGCTGCTCTGGTTACGGAGCACCTAAAAACACAAGCGAAAACTCGCATCGCATACGTTGCGGTGGAATCTTTTTGCTGCGCAGCGCGTGTCTCCCTCACGGCACATATTCAAATTCAGCACACTGACCGGTGGAGCAGGTGAAGCTCGTCTATTCTAGTAGTGGATCAGAATTTCGAATCGCTCTTCAGATCTCGAAGAAATTATAAGACTGGGAGGAGTTTGGAGGAGGTCAAACAAATGAAGCAGTGGGTCACACGCGACAGCAACACAACATGAGTCTAGCTCCCAGTCCCAGTCCCAGGTCATCACAGGATGTTGCGCAGGATTATAAAAGGTTTAGACTCGCCCAACTTGCTGTACATATAACTGTTACTACTACTTGCATTGCACACATTAGCAGTTGTTGGTTGGTTGCCCCTCCTCATTTGACCAAGTCTACCATCGGCCCATCAACTGTTAAATTATTGGGGCCAAAGTGTCCACTGTCATGTGGCGCTTGTTCCTTTGTGCATCTTCAGATTTGCTATTTTGACTCCGGGTGGCCGACTTGAGAGTTCTTAAGGCATCTATAGAATTTATATGTGACATGCTTCCTACCACAGTAAACATTTTAAGAAAACCGTTTATGCACATGCACACCACATCCACATGTACAAGGATCCCCTCTTTATCTATGGAAACATTCCCACTGAAAGATTAAACTGCCTTAATAAGAGATAGACGCAAACTCAAGATTTGATCTTTGATGGTTGCTAGGTATAACTACCCTCATAACTATCGAACCAATCGTCGCTTCTCAATCATAAAAGTACTTGATGAGATAGATGAGTGGAGGCCAAACAGAAAATATTTTTTTAAGCAGTGCATGTTTTTAGCGGAAATGAAGTGATTTATATGAACTAGGATAAACATAAAAAATTAGTACTCTCATCTCTGGTTCCACTCACTCGATGACAATGGTACGGGCTATATTCAACCTAGAGGAATGACGGGCTACAATATGTGATGCACAAATTGTATAATTTCATTCATGTCCTAATGCTTTTGAGTCATGTTCTTTGTAAAAAAAAATTTACATGGCAATAAAATGGGTTGCTTGCATCACTTGATGCAAAAGGTTGAGGGTTTGCCCTCCTTTAAACAAAGCCTGCATAATTTTGCAAACAAGATTGATTCAAAGTTCATGTTTGAATTCCCGAAAAGAAAAAAAGGGTGCCAACTTTGAAATATGTGTGTGACAGGTCCCATCTACGGTGGACGGTGATACATCGATTTTGTATCACTATTTTCTGATCACAAGTTGCACAGTTATGACCATATTTTCCCTATTATGTCACCATTATAATGACCTTTTCATTTCATGTTGCAAGTTTGCAATAAGGAGGGGGAAGTGTCAAAAAGGACCAAATGGGGGGGGGGGGGAGAGAGAGAGAGAGAGAGAGAGAGAGAGAGAGAGAGAGAGAGAGAGAGAGAGAGAAAACAAATTTTCCCGGAGCCAGAAAAATTCCAGAGAAAATCATCACAAGAAAATAAAAGAACACATCCATGACATTTTGTCCCAAACGAAAATATTTTAGTCATGGAAGTGACACTTTCATTAAAATAATAGTGAAGAAAACACATATTATCATGGATGTAACAGGATCCTACTTCTATGATAGAAAAAGGAACTTTTGTCCTGGGTGGGCAGATGGGGCACGTGCATGAAGTTCTTTGGGCCCTCTATGACATAAAAAAAATCATGGTAGAAGTGAAGGCGATAATTTTTCGGTGATTTCTCGGGTGAGTTCCACCTGGCGTGTGTATGGTGGGCCATCGGGACAGAGCAAGATGCAGGGTAGTACATGTGATCTCATACGTTGCGCGAGCCTTCACATTACTGACCCCGAGTGATTGATGCGAGACTGGATCAATGCTTGTGTGTAGTAGTTGTAGGCCACCAATCGGTCAATCAATGCCCCTGTTGGGAGGTTGTATAGAGGAGGCCCCTGTTGCCTGCTTGAGAGATACCACATTACAGAGAACAAGATTGATCGTTCGATGCAGTCTCTCGCTATAGCCTTCTACTGTGTGGGGTGCGCAATAGTTAGAAAAGGCGTATGCATTGCAATCGTGCACAGTAGTATATAGGAGCCCCCCCCCCCCGTATCGATCGATCATTGCAAGACTCTGATGGCTCAAGAATTTGTGACCTTTTATAAGGATTTTTGACTTGGTTGTCATCGAGTTTTCATTATTTCTCAACTATTTCTAACACTTACCCTTCGAGAGAGAATAAAACTCGTTTTCCCATTGTTTGGCAAGGAAAAGCACATATGTAAGGAAATCAAGGTGCATTACTCCAAATTGAGCCAAATGAAACAACTTTCATGTGGGAAGATTCTGCACCAGTCACACTAGTGTGCAAGACGGCCAACCATACAAGTGCTTGCGCTCGTATGGGAGGTCGTATATGAGGTGCCAGGGGCTTCCCCTCATCTACAGGAACAACTTTCGTGAAGGCAACGACACCATTCGAGAGACCCAGCCGGCGCCACTCCAACCAGGACATGGAGAGAAGACATCCGGAGAAGAAGAACCACCGGAGATCCTTCTAGTTTTGTTCTTGCACCTCCATACTCACTTCTTCTTCATCATTGTTGTTGTAAGAGAAATTCCAAGTTTTAAGATTAGGGTAACTCTATTCATACTCATTTGGAGATTGACACTTGTTGAATCATTCATCTTGTTGTGGATATTCATGGTATTATTGATATCGTTTTCATGTACTTATTTAGTTATTCTCTTTGATGATTTGTTATTGTCTTCCGATGTGTGAGTAGTTCCCCCTAGGCATGTGATAATCCCCAAGTGCAAGGAATCATCATAGCAATTTCCAAAGGTGGAAGTGATAAGCATGAAGTGTCGAACCCACAAGGAGCTAAAGATAAGATCAATATTCCCTCAAGTCCTATCTGTCACTGATATGACTTTACGTACACCGAACATTTGCTTCCAACTAGAAACGAGAAATAAAACTATGTTGTGGGCATGAAGAGGATAGCTTTGCATGATATCAGAGAGCTAAAATATAAAAGTAGGTGTTGTTATCATAAAGTTAGAATATATTACTAAATATTATAAATAGCGAGTGTGGAATAATGATGGGTCGGTGTGCAGAATTGTCCTAGGTAATTGTTAACAAGACCGGTAATCACTATTGCAATTTCATATGAGGGAGAGGCATAGGTAACATACTTTCTCTTCTTGGATCATATGCACTTATGATTGGAACTCTAGCAAGCATCCGCAACTACTAAAGATCATTAAGGTAAAACCCAACCATAGCATTAACATATTATGTTCCCTTTATCCCATACGCAACAACCCCCTTACTCGGGTTTATGCTTCTGCCACTCAAGCAACCCACTATAAGCGAATCATGAATGTATTGCAACACCCTACAGCGGGAATCCCCCACGTGTGCGCGACACGGAAGGCACAATAGGACAACACCAAAATAGAACATACAACTCATACCAATCTAGATCATCAATCAACCCAAAGACAAAGGATATCTACTAAAAACATCATAAGATGGCAACACATCATTGGATCATAATATGTGGCACAAAGCACCATGTTCAAGTAGGGATTATAGTGGGGTGCGGGAGAGTGGACCGCGTAAAAGAGATGAGGATGGTGATGATGATGGTGATGTTGATGAAGACGATCACCGCGGCGATGATTCCCCTCCCGATGGCACTTTGGTGCCACCGAGAGAGAGGAGGAGAGGTTCTTCCCCTTGTACTTCCTCCTCCATGGCCTCCCCCTGGATGGGGAGAGGTTCTCCCTCTGGTCCTTGGCCTCCATGGCGATGATGGCCCCTCCAAGATCCTTCCCCATGGCCTCCGGTGATGATGGCCCCCTCTGGCAGGGTGCCAGAGAGGGCCTAGATTGATTTCTCGTGGCTACAGAGACTTGCAGCGGCGGAACTTCCGATCTCCCTTATGTTTCTGGGGTTTTCTTGATTTATAGGAGGAGTTGGCGTTGATTTCACATCAAGGGGGCCCACGGGGAGTCCACGAGGCAGGGGGCGCGCCCTCCACCCTCGTGATGCCCTCGGGACTCCCCTCCGATAGTTTTTTGTTCAAGTATTTTTTATATTTTGCAAAAATATTCTCCGTTGATTTTCAGCGCATTCCGAGAACTTTTATTTCTGCACAAAAATAACACCGCGGTAGTTCTAGTGAAAACAGCGTCAGTCCGGGTTTGTTCTAATCAAATCATACCAAAATCATATAAAACTATTGTAAACATGGCATGGATACTTCATAATTATAGATACGTTGGAGACGTATCAACATGGGATATGTAGGTGAGTGGAAAGAATCATTTGTGCATATTCTTTTTCTTTTTTTGTGGGGTCATTTGTGCCTATTCTATATGTTATCGTTCAGGGTTGTAGTTTTATGATTTGTTTAGTAAGTTATTATACCGTGGTGAACACTATGTGTGTTTTCCAATTTAAGGACCCAGGCAACACGATCTAAAGTCCTACATAGGTAACACATATTGTTTAGGGAATCTGCGACCTTTTACGTGACACGTGGAGACATCTATGAGGACCAAAGACAATATGAGATCCATCGATCTTAATGCATGCTTCTGGTTTAATCACCTTAATTATGAAAAACGACTATGTTGTCGCAACGTTGAAGCAGGACCATAGTGTGTAACACAATCCCGCGACGAGGAGTTTCATAACTCAAGGGTGATCACCCTATAGAACAAGCAAAGCAGTACTAAACTCTATACAAGGTAACCGGGATTACCATTGCACTGACACACTTGAGGCATACCATGATTCAAAGTTTCTCCGCACCTAATCTCTCTACTGTAGGAAAGCACTTTTATTTTTAGTCTTTATTTTATGCCTTTAACTTCCAATTCGATATTATTTTCGTTGCCACCATCTCACCATATTCATTATTCTAGTTATTTGACTCCTAGAACACTAATAGTGCAAAATCACAAGAAGTTACTTCACATAAGAACTGTGATAACTTGTGTGTGACAGAAACGTTGCTCATATATACTCTCCTCTGCTCTTCGTTGGGATGATAACTATTTGGGATACTTACACGAAAGTGCTACACCACCCTGTGTGTCTTCCAGGTTGTCATACTCTCGCTCGCTATAGATAGCGGTCGATGATGTGTAGTCGGCAGTGCTATGGAAGCCGTATGTGCGAGTAGTGAACCCATCATGTGCGCGTTAGTTGGAGGCCTTCGTATGCGCGAGTGTAGTTGTTGTTGGGGAACGTTGCATGAAAAACAGAAATTTTTCTACGCACACGCAAGATCTATCCATGGAGATGCATAGCAACGAGAGGGAAGAGTGTGTCTACGTACCCTCATAGATCGTAAGCGGAAGAGTTTATTAACGCGGTTGATGTAGTCGAACTTCTTTGTGATCCAACCGATCGAGTACCGGACGTACGACACCTCCGCATTCAACACACGCTCAGCTCGCTGATGTCCTCGCTTTCTTGATCCAGCAAGACGTGCGAAATAGTGGATGAGTTCCGGCAGCACGACGGCGTGGTGACGGTGGTGGTGATGATATCTCCGCAGGGCTTCGCCTAAGCACTCCAAAAATATGATCGAGGGACACAACTTTTGAGAGGGGTGCCGCACACGGCTAGGAGATTGCCGTCTTCTTGTGTGGCGCCCCCTGCCACATATATATAGGTGGGGGGAGAGGGGAGGCAGCCAGGAGGCGCCTGAAGAAAATATACCTTAGAGGCAATAATAAAGTTGTTATTTTATATTTCTTTATTCATGATAAAGGTTTATTATTCATGCTAGAATTGTATTAACTGGAAACTTGATACATGTGTGGATACATAGACAAAACACCATGTCCCTAGTAAGCCTCGACTAGACTAGCGCGCTAATCAAAGATGGTTAAGTTTCCTAACCATAAACATGTGTTGGCATTTGATGAACGGGATCACATCATTAGGATAATGATGTGATGGACAAGACCCATCTGTTACCATAACATATTGATTGTTTACTTTATTGCTATTGCTTTCTTCATGTCAAATACATATTCCTTCGACTATGAGATTATGCAACTCCCAGATATGGGAGGAATACCTTGCGTGCTATCAAACATCAAAACGTAACTGGGTGATTATAAAGATGCTCTACAGGTATCTCCGAAGGTGTTTGTTGGGTTGGCGCAGATCGAGATTAGGATTTGTCACTCTGAGTATCGGAGAGGCATCTCTGGGCCCTCTTGGTAATACACATCATAAGAAGCCTTGCAAGCAAAGTGACTAATCAGTTAGTTGCAAGATTATGCATTACGGAATGAGTAAATAGACTTGCCAGTAACGAGATTGTCGGTGTCAAAACCGGCGGATCTCGGGTAGGGTGTCCCGGACTGTGCGTCTAGGCGGATGGTAACAAGAGACGAGGGACACGATGTTTTTACCCAGGTTCGGGCCCTCTCGATGGAGGTAAAACCCTACGTCCTGCTTGATTAATATTGATGATATGGGTAGTACAAGAGTAGATCTACCACGAGATCAAGGAGGCTAAACCCTAGAAGCTAGCCTATGGTATGATTGTTGTAATGTATGTCGTCCTACGGACTAAAGCCCTCCGGTTTATATAGGCACCGGAGAGGGCTAGGGTTACACAGAGTCGGTTACAATGGTAGGAGATCTACATATCCGTATTGCCAAGCTTGCCTTCCACGCCAAGGAAAGTCCCATCCGGACACGGGACGGAGTCTTCAATCTTGTATCTTCATAGTCTTGGAGTCCGACGGACATTGATAGTCCGGCTGTCCGGACACCCCCTAGTCCAGGACTCCCTCAGTAGCCCCTGAACCAGTCTTCAATGACGATAAGTCCGGTGTGCATAATGTTCGGCATTGCAAGGCGGGTTCCTCCCTTGAATAATCCAGAGAAGATCATGAACACCAGGATAGTGTCCGGCTCTGCAAAATAAATTCCACATTCCACCGTAGAGAGAATAAAATGTACACTTAGTTCAATCTGCTGACGTATTATGCGGCGTGACATCACACCGCCACCAGGCCTTTGTTTGGATCATTATACCACCTCAGCATGTTTAGCGAAGCGGTTTCCTTGGCACGTCTTGTCGGGGCAGAGATCGTGTTCCCCTTATTCCGGGATTCTCATCAATACGTGCGTGGGTAACCCAACCGCTCCCGTCGCCACGCCTCCTCTATCGAAGGGGAATCCCAAACGGTCACGGAGACGGCCCTTGGTATTTTTTCCCCCTTTATAAGAGGACCAAGGCTCGCCATTGTTCTTCAATCTCGCATCGAATCTCTTCCCCACTCCTAGTTCCAACACCCAGAGCCTCAGATTCGAGCGCTTCGGATCCTTAATCATGTCCGGCTCCGACCTCCAGGGCCGGTGGATGCCCTCCTCCGTCACGGAGGAGGACATATTGAAGTTGCGTGAGGCCAAGTACCTGGCCTACGAGGTTTCGCACAGGTTGCTTGCCCAAGGGCAGGCCGTGCCAGCCCCCGAGCCCGGTGAATACGTCGTTTTCGTATCCCACCTCTGTCGGGGTTTAGGCTTCCCGACGGATCCCTTCGTGAGAGGGCTCCTGTTCTACTACGGGCTTGGACTTTCACGACTTGGCTCCAGAGTCCATCCTCCATATCTCCGCATTCATTATCGTCTGTGAAGCCTTCCTCCGCGTCATTCCCCACTTCGGCTTATGGCTGAAGACCTTTAAGGTGGAGCCGAAGATGATCGGGGGGCGTCAAGCGGAGTGCGGCGGGGCGACCATAAGCAAAAAGGTCGATGCCCCGTGGCCCGAGGGTTCCTTCCAAGAGGAACTTGGACCGTGGCAGCAGGAGTGGTTCTATATCACCGCTCCGAGGGGCAGCAGGCAAAAGCCGCCGCCCTTATTCCGCCCGGGACCTCCACGCCAACTGATGTCATGGGTCAACCAAGGGCTCAATTGGGGGCCGTCCGAAGACGTGCCTTCACTGCAGGGCCGGATTCGAGATCTCCAAGCGAGGGAGATTGACCTGATCAAGGTGATGCAGGTTATGCTAATCAGGCATCTTCTGCCCTGCAAACGCCGTCCTCTCCGTCTATGGGAGTTCAACCCGGAGGGACCTCAGATTCTCCAACACTTCATGGGTGCGACACCCGTGGAGATGTACAAGTTGTTCTTCAGACCGCAGGTGGCGTGTCCGGATTTAGCCGAGGATGTAGGTCTAAGCCGCGATCGGCCGGATACTCAGGTAAGTAGCTCAGAGTCCGGACATTCTGTTTATGCGCCTTTCTGGAGTTCGCCTCCTGACCCTTTGTTCTTTACAGGAATGGGTGGCGCGATCAAGGCTGATAAGGTGTCCGGCCCCCCTCCCAGAGACCGCACAGGAGCCCGTGCTGGTCAGAATGTTGGAGGTTGCGCCCACAAAAGGGGGCGACGGGGAAAATAGAGGAGCTAATATTTCTCCCAAAGGGGCGACTGAAGAGGGGGGAACCAAAAGCCCCTCCCTTCAGGGGGAGAAGAGGACCGCCTCCGAAGATCCGGAGGCCAAAGCCCCTAAGCGTGGGAAGAGATCTTCCCCGGGGGGTCCGGCGCCCGGAAAGAATCCGGACGCACAATCATCATCAAAGGATCGGCCCTCCAGCGAGCCGTGAGTATGAAAGAGGGAGTTAATTAGTAAGGAAATACCTTCATTTGTGCTTCTGTAGATAACCAAAATATTTATATTGCAGTTCGGATCTGCAGCCTTCTCAGATGAGTTCATCTTCGGGGGACCTTCTTCCGGAGATGATGGAGAGCGATACGCCTCCATCCGCAGCGCCGCCAGATGAGGCAGGCGAACCCGAAGTGTCATCACGGAGGGTATCCCCGAGTCCGGAGGGGCCGGAGAGTTCGGCACCTACTAGTGTCCGGCCGGGAGAACTGAAGAATCTGCTTGAGAGGGCGTCCATTTCAGAAGATCACCGCGCGTTAATGCGTATGGTGATTGGAAGGATTTCGTCCGCTGAGAGCGAATTGCGTAATGCCGCCATGAGTTTGCTGGCGGGATTTGAGGTACGTGAGAATGACGCGCCCCTTTGTCTTTTAGCAGTTTTGCATATAAAAAAATGCGCCCTGTATAGATAGTAGCCCCTGAGACTCGGTAGGTTGTCGGAAACGACAGCGTACCGAGGATCGAAATCTAAAGAAATGAGTTCCGTCCTTCGTGTACAGGTGGCGGATAGTCCGGGGGCTAGCCGGACTAGTGAGTTTGCCGAGTTAAATCGGCAATTGGACTTGGCAGATGCGAACATCGCACTTGTCAACAGGCGACTTGACGAGTCGCAAGGTAAAAGAATTCTCCGCAGTCGCGTTATTAAGGGGGTCAAAGCCTTCCTCTGATAAATTATATGCTGTTTATACAGACGGTGCTGCTGCTGTGGAGGGCCTTTGGGCCGAACTTGCTCGAGCTAAGGAGCAAGCCCGAAGGAATGAAGCGGCTGCCTCGAGGGCGGCCGAGGAGTTGAAAGCCGAAAAGGCTGCGCACTGCCTAAGCAGGGCCGAGGTGGCCGAATTGGCCATAAAAGTAAAGGATGCTGCCGACCGCAATGAGGATCTTGAAAAGGAGCGCTTATCGGAGCGGGAAGACCTGAAGAAGGCCACCGCCGAAGCCAAGGATGCCCGCTCTGCAATGCGGGCTATGAAGGAGGAACTGCGCCAGGCCGGAGAGGTCGTGGCTGGCAAGCCTTTTCTGCTGCGTCGCCGGTTTATGGATGGAAAGTATGCTCAATTTGAGCGGCTATGGAGTCCGGAGGATCCGTATATGGACTTAGCTGCAAGTGCGGCCGATGCCATTAAGCACTTCCAGAGCCAGAAGGGTCACGAGATGGAAGAGCTATATTGGTCTCAATTCCACAGTCCGGATCGCCCACTTCCATTGATAGACCGGTTGGCCGAATGGGCCGAGCTAAATAGATTGTCCGGTCTTGCCCTGACTGACATCGTGGCCCATGTCTGGCCAGAGAGGTCCAAGGCGACGAGCTACTTTGGCTTACTACAGCAATTCCTTGGGGCGGTGCCGCATATAAAGGAGATGAAGCGGTCGGCCTGCATAGAGGGCGCGCGGATGGCTCTTGCCCGTGTGAAGGCGCATTGTCCAGAGATGGATGCCACCGCTGTTGCTGCCCAGGGTTCGGATGAAAACCGGCTCCCTGCCGAGCACTATTTCGGGGAAGTTATGCGTGGCGCTCGTGTAATAGAGTCGCAGTGCTCGAAGAATGTAACGTTCAAATGAACACATTTAGCTTATAAATCGATGATTATGTTATAACTGCTTTTTATACTTGTGCGTCCAAGTAGTAAAACTTCTTCTTTTCGGCCGTTTACGTATACTTGTGTATAACCTGAAAGATGGCAGTCTTCGGCTTCAGCCCCCACGCACAAGGTGCTGGGGTGTTCGCAAAAATAGCGCGTTTTCACACTTAATCCGACGTCTCGGTCCTATTATAAGGAGGTGGTAGCGTAGCGAACGAGGCAATCCGGACTATAATGCTTTATCACTTTCACTTAGCCAGTGGAGCTCGAGGGTGGGGCTACGATATAGCCCCTGGTGGCATCGCCCTTCTCCAAAGTCAGAGCGCGTGTGCCTGACTGGGTAACGGCCCTTCGTCAAAGTGGGGAATTCTAAACATTCCGATAGTCGATCGAGGGCTGACCAGTCTCTCGCTGTATCATGATAGCCAGTTTTCGGCTTTCTCTACTGAGGTGCTCGCCCAGCTGAACTGGGGCACAATCGCAGTAGTTCTCCTGGTGCCGCGTTAGCCGATGATACGGAACGTAAGGCAGCAAAACACAGGAGCCGGGCAAACCCAACATTTGACCAAAGACATGATTCGGAGCTGATGCATATAATGCCTAACTCGAGACGCCGAACACTCCCTAAGGTGTTCGGTCTTTATAATAATGGGCAGAGTGATGCCCTAAGCCCCTAGTGTCCTGGTACGGGCATGGTCTTCTGACGCGGCCGATGCCAAAGCGTCAGGCTCCGCTTTGGCTATAGGAAGAAACCAAGGGAGAATAACAACGAAAGACAGTGAAAAAGGTCTACGGAGGGTCTTAATCTGAAAAGAATCCTCACAACGGGTCCCTACTGCACGTCTGCGCCTGTGTCTCCGTTGCGCCGTTATCCTGGACGGGTATGCACGTTGTTCATCTGTAAAAAGAGATGAACGTTTAGTTTTAAAAACAATTCGTGCGAAAAATATTAGAAATATAAATAATTAAAGCGGGGTTTGTATGAACCCGCGCTGATTTGTGCGCGCAGCCCCCTGTGAAGGGGTATGCGGCTAGGGAGCCCCTAGCCCACTGACGCCGGATTCGTCTATCCAAGTCCGGGGTCTTTAAGTGACCCTCGCACTAAAATTACGCCACGCGGTCCGGGCATCTTGAGTGTAAGAGACGCGTAATGCGGTATGGCATTGAAGCGGACAAAAGCCTTTCGTCCCAAGAGTGCTTGATATTCACTTTCAAATGGGACGATATGAAAAATTAATTTTTCGCGTCGAGAATTGTTCGGCGCTCCGAACACGACTTCGAGTAATATGGAGCCTGTGCACTTGGCGTAATGGCCTGGCGTCACTCCTTTGAAGGAAGTGCGGCTGTGTCGAATTTTGGTAGGGTCTATCCCCATCCTACGGATTGTGTTTGAATATAGCAGGTTTAAGTCACTGCCTCCGTCCATTAGGACGTTAGTAAATTGCAATCCATCTGTTATGGGATTCAATATCAGGGGAGTCCGTCCCGCATTTCGAATGCTTCTGGAATAGTCCAGGTGGTCGAAGGTGATTGGTTTTGATATCCAATCTCTACGGTCTGCTGGGTTGGACCGTGCGAAGCTCTTTTTAGAAAGTGCCGCACTATTTTTCCGTATTATCACATGAAGTGAGTTTACTGTTTTGACCCCTTGTGGGAAAGTCTTTTGTTTTCCGGTGCTCTGCTGGTGGGGTTTATCTTCTTCGCTTGACGCGTCGAGCCCCTTGTGTTCGGCATTTAGTCGGCCGGACTGTTTAAAAACCCAACAATCCCTGTGGGTGTGATTTGCAGGCCTTCCGGGGGTACTGTGGATTTGACATATCCGACCCAAAATTTTGTTTAAGTTGGACAATTCGTCACTGTCATCCTTAAGAGGCTGTGTTTTATTATTGGGCCGCGAGCTTTTGAATCCGGCGTTGACTGCCGCGCTCTTTGGGCTTTTCTCTTTATTCCGGCGCTGCTCTTTTCTGCGCTGTGATTTTCCGTTTCCATCTCTTGTCTCTGATGTACTTGGGTCGCTGGTGCTGCATCGTGCTAACCGGCTATCCTCGCCCGCACAAAAGCGGGTCATCAGGCTTGTCAGTGCGGACATTGTCCTTGGTTTCTCTTGACCGAGGTGCCTGGCGAGCCATTCGTCTCGGACATTGTGCTTGAAAGCTGCTAAGGCTTCGGCGTCCGGACAGTCGACTATTTGGTTCTTTTTTGTAAGGAACCTGTTCCAGAATTTCCGCGCTGACTCTCCGGGCTGTTGAGTTATATGAATTAGGTCATCTGCATCCGGAGGGCGGACATAAGTCCCTTGAAAATTTGCTCTAAACGCGTCCTCGAGCTCTTCCCAACTTCCAACAGTATTTTCTGGGAGGCTTTTAAGCCAGTGACGGGCTGGCCCTTTGAGCTTGAGGGGTAGGTATTTTATGGCGTGGAGATCATCTCCTCTTGCCATATGTATATGTAATATATAATCTTCTATCCAGACTCCAGGGTCTGTTGTTCCATCGTAGGCTTCTATGTTTATGGGTTTAAATCCTGCTGGGAATTCATGGTCCAGCACCTCGTCAGTGAAACATAGTGGGTGTGCGGCGCCCATGTATTTGTGTGTGCCGCTATCATCGGACACTTGACGTGTTGTCTTGCTTCCTGGGGCCTTCTCCTTTGGCCCGTAGATGGATCTGGCTGGGCCATCTATCCTTCCAAGTTCGTTGGTTGGTTTATGTGGGGCGCCGCTGTCAGAATTTGGCCTATCATCTGGCCGTCTATCCGGCCAGGCAGCCTCTTTATTTTTGGACGGTGGGGGCTCTATGGCCTCCTCGTCGAATTCTGGTAGCAGCTTGCGCTTCGGGTAGCTCTTTAATTGGTGGCCATTGCCGTACTTATCTGTGGTTTTGAGCACTTTGCTCCATCTCATTCTGAGTGTGTCTTCCGCTATTTTGAGCCTCCATTTTTCCTTCTCCAGGCTCTTTGCTCTGGCGATAAGCCTGCGCTTGAAGCGCTCTTGTTCAACGGGATCCTCGGGTACGACGAATTCGTCATCGTTGAGGCTTGCTTCGTCTTCGGAGGGAGGCATATAATTATGATCCTCAACCTCTTTATCTGCCGCCCCCTCATGAGGGCTTGCTTCTGCATCCTCCTGCGCTGAGTCTTGCTGGAGGGGATTGTCTTCGGCATTCTCTGGAGTATTATTATCTCCTGTGCCGGAATTTCCATTCTTGCTGTGGCGAGATTTAGAGCGGCGCCGCTGACGCCGGCGCTTGGGCTGTTTCTTTAAGGGATCTGTCTCCGCTGTTTCTTCGCCATCCCCATCTTTTGGGGTATCCACCATATATACGTCATATGACGAGGTGGCCTCCCAGTGCCCTGTGGGCGCTGGTTCCTGTTCGTCTCCGGCATCGTCGTCCATAGCGTCGATGTCTTCGGAGTCGTAGTCTAGCATGTCGGTTAGATCGTCGACAGTGGCTACAAAGTGGGTGGTGGGTGGGCTCTGAATTTCTTCGTCGTCCGCATCCCAACCATCCTGGCCATAATCCGGCCAGGACTCTCCTGATAACGAGAGATGCTTTAGTGAATTTAAGATATCGCCGAAAGGCGAGCATTGGAAGATGTCCGCGGCGGTGAATTCCATAACCGGCGCCCAATCCGGATCGATTGGTAGGGGCGCGGGAGGTTCGGAGTCCGACGAGGAGTCCGGCGCCTCGGAATCACGAGTTTCGCAGGGGACAAGATCAGTGTTCGGCTCCATCGCCGTGGATGTTGAAGCCCCCGGAGCGGCGTCTATCCACCGGCCCTCGATCTGGGCGATCGGCTCCGGGTCAATGGCCGGGGCGGATCCGTGTGCGGCCACCAAGGCACTGTTCGGCGGCAGAGCTAGATCATGCCCATCGTCACAGTGCGGCGCGCTTGGCTGCGGCTCGAGTCCGTCGAGGATCAAGTCTCCTCGGACATCGGCCGTGAAGTTTAAGCTTCCAAATCTGACCTGACGGCCAGGGGCGTAGCTTTCGATCTGCTCCAGATGGACAAGTGAATTGGCCCGCAGGGCGAAGCCGCCGAATACGAAGATCTGTCCAGGGAGAAAAGTCTCACCCTGGACAGCGTTGAAGGTTGAAGATGCCATCAAGCCTATCGGTGACGACACAGAGGAACTCTCAATGAAAGCACCAATGTCGGTGTCAAAACCGGCGGATCTCGGGTAGGGGGTCCCGGACTATGCGTCTAGGCGGATGGTAACAAGAGACGAGGGACACGATGTTTTTACCCAGGTTCGGGCCCTCTCGATGGAGGTAAAACCCTACGTCCTGCTTGATTAATATTGATGATATGGGTAGTACAAGAGTAGATCTACCACGAGATCAAGGAGGCTAAACCCTAGAAGCTAGCCTATGGTATGATTGTTGTAATGTATGTCGTCCTATGGACTAAAGCCCTCCGGTTTATATAGGCACCGGAGAGGGCTAGGGTTACACAGAGTCGGTTACAATGGTAGGAGATCTACATATCCGTATTGCCAAGCTTGCCTTCCACGCCAAGGAAAGTCCCATCCGGACACGGGACGGAGTCTTCAATCTTGTATCTTCGTAGTCTTGGAGTCCGGCGGACATTGATAGTCCGGCTGTCCGGACACCCCCTAGTCCAGGACTCCCTCAGAGATTGAACTAGGTATGAAGATACCGACGATCGAATCTCGGGCAAGTAACATACCGATGGACAAAGGGAATAACATATGTCGTCATAACGGTTCGACCGATAAAGATCTTCATAGAATATGTGGGAGCCAATATGAGCATCCAGGTTCCGCTACTGGTTATTTACCAGAGAGTTGTCGTGGTCATGTCTACATAGTTCTCGAACCCGTAGGGTCCGCACGCTTAACGTTCGATGACGATATAGTATTATATGAGTTATGTGATTTGGTGACCAAATGTTGTTCGGAGTCCCGGATGAGATCATGGACATGACGAGGAGTCTCGAAATGGTCGAGAGGTAAAGATTGATATATAGGACGATGGTATTTGGAGACCGGAAGTGTTCCGGAGGGTACCAGGTACATATCGGATCACTGGAAGGAGTTCCGGACACCTCCGACAAAAGATATGGGCCTTATGGGTCAAGAAGGGAAACGTACCAGCCACAAGGGGCTGGTGCACCCCCATATGGGCCGAACCAGGAGGAGAAGGAAAGAGGGGAATGGAAAGGAAAGGGTGGAATTCGGCCTCCCCCTTCCTTCCCTCCTTCCTCCTCTTTCCTCCCCCCTTCGGCAAATATGGTAGGGGGGCGAATTGGGGAGGGACCCCAAGTAGGATTCTGCCTACTAGGGGCGCCCTTGGCTGCCTCTCCCTCTCCCTCCCACCTATATATATACGTGGGGGGAGGGGCGCCCTAGCATACCCCAAACAATTGCCTAGCCATGTGGGGCGCCCCCTCCACAGTTTACTCCCCCGGTCATATTTTCGTAGTTCTTAGGCGAAGCCCTGTGAGGATCACTTCACCATCACCGTCACCACGCCGTTGTGTTGACGGAACTCATCTACTACCTTGACGACTTGCTGGATCAAGAAGGAAAGGTACGTCACCGAGATGAACGTGTGCAGAACTCAGAGGTGCCGTACGTTCGGTACTCAATCAGTGGATCGTGAAGAAAGTTCGACTACATCAACCACGTTGTGAAACACTTCTGCTGATGGTCTATGAGGGTACGTAGACACACTCTCCCCCTCGTTGCTATACATGTCCTAGATAGATCTTGTGTGAGCATAGGATTATTTTTTTGAAATTGCATACTACATTCCCCAACAGTGGCATCATGAGCTAGGTATATGCGTAGATGATATGCACGAGTAGAACACAAAGAGTTGTGGGCGGTGATCGTCATATTGCTTACCACCAATGTTTTATTTTGATTCGGTGGTATTGTTTGATGAAGCGGCCCGAACCAACCTTACATGACCATGTTCATGGGTTCCACCGACAGACATGCAACTAGTTTTGCATAAAGGTGGCTGTCGGGTGTTAGTTTCTCCTACTTTAGTTGAATCGGATTTGACTGCGGTCGGTGTTGGGGATATTACCACTAGGTGTAAACCGGCCTACTTGGGCCGGGTTAACTTCATTAGTGGTATAAGCAGATGAAGGCCCAAGGCCCGTAGTCGGTTTAGAACATGTAGCCGTAAACCGGCCTGATGTATAACTTGTATTGTAAGTTAGGAATAGAGAGATACCAACCGGGATACGAGTATAAACCGGTTGGGACTCTATGGACCGACGGGCGTCACCCGTGTATATAAGGGGACGACCCAGCGGCGGTTCAGGACAGACAACAACAACTCGAGCCTAGGCGAAGCTTGTTTGCTCCCTAGCCATCGAGACCACATCAATTCCATCACAACTAGACGTAGGCTTTTACCTTCATCGAAGGGGCCGAACTAGTATAAAACCATCGTGTCTTTGTGTCCGCTTTAACCCCTTCAAGTAAACTCGTAGCGATGGCTCCACGACTAAGTCCTTTCACTAGGACATCTGCCGTGACAAATCCACGACAGTTGGCGCCCACCGTGGGGCTATCGCACGATGGTTTGACGATCTTGGAGGGCAAGCTCAAGGGACTCAAAGGCTATGTTGTGGGCTGGATGACCAAGAGTCGTCGCGGAAGGATCTACATCGACGACGCAGGATGGGGTCCCGAGGCCGATTCAATCGAGTACGGGTACCGGGTCCCCTTCGGCGGCATACACATTTTCATTGGAAAGATCGGTGAGCCTGGGCCTGAGCCAGACATCTGCACCGACCTCGTCGAGACGGCTCAGCGTGCGAGATCTACCCAGGCTAAACCGGCCATGAAGCGTGCCTTTGTTGGAGTCATCCACGGAGGAGAGCGTGAGGACGAGTCAGAACACGGTAGCGAGACCGTCATCTATTCCGGCGATGAGTCCTCGACCGGAGAGACCGAATCGCTATACCAGTTGCAAGACGACCAGGTTAGGGGCTGTTCCGATGGCGACAGTATTCCGGACCCCCCGGGCCAGATCAACCGGGTTGAAATATTCATGGTCGGCACCCAGGCGGCGAATCATTCTTCGACCGCCACAGCGATGCTCTCCGGATCAGCAGCGGCAGCGGCAGCAGGGGCAGGAGGCCTTGTGCGCCCGCCGGTTCAAGTCCTATCCAATCTGTTTGATGCACTAGCCGCGCTCATGGCAGAAGCCAATCCGGCGGATCAGGAGGCTCATGATGCAGAGATCGCAAAGGTGAAAGAGCAGATAGTACAAGCCAAAGCGGATCTGGCAACAGAGAAGGACAGGATGGCTGCAGAGCGGGCCGCTTTGGACGCCCAGGCTTATAAGCTCATGCTTGACCAGAATGCATCACAGGTGGTTTTGAAGCGGAAGCACAGATCACGCCTGCCGTTAGGGTTTGATCCCCGAAATCTCTTTCACACTCCAGGAGCCGGACCCAGTAATCTTCCGCAGTATCTGGAGGCAAACCGGATTGAGGCACCAGGGCCAGGAGCGACGGTCCAGCCCCGCCTGATGGAACCTCCTCAACAGAACATTGTGGCCCCTCCGCCGGTCCAGACGCCCCCGAGTCATTATTCAAATCCTATGGACAACCTTGTTGCAGCCGCCGCGCGATTAGAGGCTATCCCGGTCGAAGGGGACTCTCCGCAAGCGATAGAGACACGCCGGGTTAAGGAGCTTCTCTGGACTGCGCTGATTCAGCAGGAAGCATATTCGTACAGCCGTGATCGGATTCACTCTACGCCCCGTCCAAGCCGGAGCTATAGCAGGCGCATGGATGAACCGGCCATATCGAGCAATGCGCGGGGCCGTGAAGCGGCCCGTGGCAATAACCCGGCAGGTGGTGTCTGCGATGCTCAGGATGTGGTGGACCGGGCCCGGGCACGAAGGGAGGCCGAGTTAGCAGCATAGGATGATGCGGGTCAACTTACACCGGTTCGCCCTACCACCTTCGCCGGACCAGGAGTCGCATCCACTTTGGGAGTGCCTTGCTTAATCCCCGCTTTACGCAATGTGCGCCTGCCCAAAGATTTCAAGGGTCCATGCAAGGTGCCGAATTACACCGCGGATTTATCCCCTGAAGCGTGGGTAGAGAGTTATGAGATGGCCATGGAGATGCTAGACGTGGATGAGGCCACGTGTGCAAAATACTTCACCATGATGCTTGAGGGCACGGCTCGTACTTGGTTAAAGAGCCTACCACCCAATTCTATCAGCTCATGGGCCTAGTTGCGGGCCCGGTTTATATAGAATTTTAAGGATACATGTAAGCAGCCCAAGTCCATAGTAGACCTGGCGGCTTGTGTCCAGGAGGACGGAGAATCAACGACCCGTTGGGTGCGCCGTGTTTCGGAAATTTTGCACTCGTCTGACAGGATTAATGCTGACTCTGCGATCTTAACTCTGGAAGGCAACTGCTAGTTTGAGCCTTTAAAATTGAAACTGGGACGCATGAAGCGGTTCTGTAATGACATGGGAACCCTCATGGCCGCTTTAGTGAAGTATGCTGATTCGGACAGTACCAAGGATCCCGAGGTTGATGATGATGAAGCGGGGAAGGGAAGGAAGAATAGCAACTCCAAACAGCAGCAGTACAAACCGGCGGGTCATGGAAACGGAGGCAAGCGCAAGGCGGATAGCAGCATGGACTTTGTGGACAACACTAATGCACAGGACAGGGGGCAGCGGCGCAGAGGTAAAGCGGCAAATCGTAATGGGGTTCCCAATCCTAACGCAAGCCGTTTGAATTATTTGTTGAATCAGCCTTGCCCAAAGCACGGGACAAAGGAGTCGCCGGCTAACCACCTTTGGAAGGATTGTTATATTATGCAGGAGTTTAAAAACTCTAATGCCTTCCGGTATGACCATGGGTCAGGTGGCGGTTCAGGATCCGGTTTCCATGGACCGGGTCACGATGGAGCTTCCGGTTCAGGTCTCAATCCGGGCGGCCACAACAACTAGAATAGTCAGAACGGCCAGCAGCAGCAGCAGTCGGGTTATTAGAGCCAGCCAAAGCAGTTGAACAATGGGCAATACCATGTTTTCACAACTAGCTTGGATAAGCGCGACCGAAAACTTCACAAAGCGAGCGGTGAATTCTGTTGAACCGGCCTTACCACGTTACTTACGCTGGTCAGAGCAGCCTATCGTGTGGAGCAGAGAGGATCACCCGCCCTGGGTTGATAATCCGGGCCAGCTAGCATTAGTGGTAGACCCTCAGGTGGGGGGTTATGAGTTCACCAAGGTACTCATGGATGGAGGAAGCAGTATTAACATATTATACTATGAGACATTCCGGCGCATGGGTCTAACAGACAAGGATCTCAGACCGTCTAATACGGTGTTCCATGGTGTAGTGCCAGGCAAATCTGCATATCCTGTTGGTAAGATAGCCCTGGATGTGGCTTTTGGGGACGAGCACGATTCTCGGTCGGAAAAATTAACCTTTGAGGTGGTGAAGATCCGGAGCCCGTATCACGCCTTGTTTGGGCGGCCGGCTTATGCCAAGTTTATGGCGCGGCCTTGTTATGTCTACTTACAGCTCAAGATGCCGGGTTACAAGGGGACGATAACGGTTCATGGGAGCCGTAGGGTCGCTTTGGAATGTGAGGAAGGTGATGCGGCTTATGTAGAGTCGGTCTGTGCCACGGAAGAGTTGAAGTATTATAAGGACAATGTTGATCCGGCGGATATGACCCCTTTGAAGAAGCCAACTACAGAGCATGATTCGGATTTGAAGTTCAAATCGGCAGCTGAGACCAAGCTTGTTGACTTCGTGCCCGGCCATTCGTCGAAGCAGTTTACTATCAGTGCCAACCTGGATCCCAAATAGGAAAGCGCGCTCATCGAGTTCATCCGTGAGAATCGGGACATCTTTGCATGGAAACCGTCCGACATGCCAGGTGTACCGAGGGAACTCGCTGATCACACTCTTAATGTGGATCCTAAGTATAAACCGGTGAAACAATTCCTCCGCCGGTTTAACGAAGAAAGGCGCAAAGCCATTGGAGAGGAAGTGGCCAGGCTTTTAGCAGCTGGTTTTATCGTTGAGGTGTTCCATCCAGAGTGGCTTGCTAATCCGGTGCTGGTTCTTAAGAAAAACGGCACTTGGCGTATGTGTGTGGATTACACAGATCTTAACAAGGCCTGTCCGGCAGATCCTTTTGCTCTCCCCCGCATTGACCAGATCATTGATGCCATGGCGGGTTGTGAGCGTTTGAGTTTTTTGGATGCATACTCTGGATATCATCAGATCAAGATGGCGGTTAAGGACCAGGAGAAAACAACATTTATTACTCCCTTTGGAGCCTTCTGCTATGTATCTATGCCCTTCGGGCTCAAGAGTGCCCAAGCCACCTATCAACGGTGTGTACAGAATTGCCTGCATAAACAGATCGGCCGCAATGTGCACTCTTATGTGGATGATATTGTAGTGAAGTCAAGACAGAAGGAGACGCTGGTGAATGATTTGAAGGAGACCTTTGACAACTTGCGAGTTTACAAGATGATGCTTAATCCGGCCAAGTGTGTCTTTGGTGTTCCGGCAGGCAAGTTACTGGGTTTCCTGGTGTCTAACAGAGGAATTGAAGCTAACCCGGAGAAGATTACGGCTATTACCTCCCTAGCTAAACCAAAGTGTATCAACGATGTTCAGCGTTTGGCGGGCCGAATCGCCGCACTGAGCCGGTTTATCAGCCGCCTCGGAGAGAAGGCCATCCCTTTGTACCAATTGCTGAGGAAGACAGACAATTTCGTCTGGAGTCCGGCTGCTGATGAAGCATTTGAGGACTTGAAGCGGCAGTTAGCCAATCCGCCGATTCTTGCAGCTCCGGTTGACAAGGAGCCACTATTATTATACGTAGCAGCTAATGCTTGGGCAGTTAGCGTGGCTATTGTGGTGGAACGCAAGGAGGCAGGCAAGGAATACCCGGTTCAGCGGCCGGTTTATTATATCAGCGAGGTGCTTATTGAATCCAAGCAAAGGTATCCGCATTGGCAGAAGTTGGTCTATGGTGTCTTCATGGCCAGCCGGAAGTTGAAGCAGTATTTTCAAGGGCACCCCATCACAGTGGTCAGTTCAGCTCCCTTGGGTGATATCATACAGAACCGGGAGGCGACTGGCCGGATTGCCAAGTGGGCTATAGAGCTTGGGCCACATGGACTGAAGTATGTACCTCGGACGGTGGTGAAGTCTCAAGCACTTGTTGATTTCATCAATGACTGGACGGAGTTACAAGCGCCAGAGGAGAAGCCGGATCACACATATTGGACTATTCATTTCGATGGATCCAGGCAATTGGAAGGCTCGGGGGCTGGAGTCGTATTAACTTCCCCACGAGGTGATAAGTTCTGTTATGTTCTCCGCTTAATGTTCCCTTGTACTAACAATGCAGCTGAGTACGAAGCCTTGCTCCATGGTCTCCGGATGGCTAAAGAGATGAACTTAAGCTGGGTTAAGTGTTTCGGTGACTCGGACCTTGTGGCTCAACAGGTGTCTGGCACTTGGGATTCTAAGGACCCGCTCATGGCTGCATATCGTCGGGAAGTGGATAGTATTGCGGGTTGCTTCAAGGGTTATCAAGTGGATCATGTGGATCGTCGGAAGAATGAAGCGGCGGACGCTTTAAGCCGGTTGGGTTCTCAGCACAAACCGGTCCCGCCTAATGTCTTTTTGGACGTGTTGCACAATCCGTCAGTCCAGCTCCCAGGTGAAGCGGATTTGGCTATTCCTGACCCGGAGGCTCAATTGGTGGCAGCATTACATGCTATTCCGGATTGGACGGTTCCTTATATTGCATACATGACCCGGGGGGAGTTGCCAGAAGATGAAATTCTAGCAAGGCAGATAGTCCGGTGATCCAAGTCCATGACGATTCTCAATGGTGAATTGCATCGTTGCAGTGTATCAGGGGCGTTTCAACGTTGTGTTTCTCCTGAGGAAGGCTGTGAAATCTTAAGAGAAATCCATGAGGGGGATTGTGGACACCACGTCGGTTCAAAGTCTCTGGTGGCAAAGGCATTTCGTCACGGGTTTTACTGGTTGACAGCACATGCTGATGCGGAGGACTTGGTTAAACGGTGCGATGGATGTCAGAAATTTTCAAGGCGAGCGCATGTGCCGGCTCAAGAATTGAGGATGATTCCAATAACATGGCCGTTTGCAACTTGGGGGCTGGATATGGTCGGACCTTTTAAAAGATCCAAGGATAAGAAAACCCACCTTTTGGTGGCAGTTGATAAATTTACCAAGTGGGTTGAAGCGGAGCCTGTCAGCAAGTGCGATGCAGCAACAGCGGTGCATTTCATCAAAAAGGTGATTTTCCGGTTTGGCTTTCCGCACAGTATCATTACCGACAATGGCACCAATTTATCCAAGGGGGCTATGAAGGAGTTCTGTGAACGTGAGCACATCCGACTTGATGTGTCATCAGTGGCGCACCCCCAGTCCAATGGACAGGCAGAAAGAGCTAATCAAGAGATTTTGCGAGGCATCAAGCCCCGGCTTATGGTCCCATTGCAAAGAACACCGGGATGTTGGGTTGAAGAGCTACCATCTGTGCTCTGGAGTATCAATACTACGCCAAACCGGTCCACAGGATACACACCATTTTTTATGGTCTATGGAGCAGAGGCAGTTCTCCCTAGTGATATCCGGCACGGTTCGCCTCGTGTGGCAGCTTATGTTGAAGCGGGCAATGAGATAGCATGGCAAGACGCTTTGGACCTATTGGACGAAGCGCGTGATCTAGCGGCTGCCCGTTCGGCGATTTACCAACAAGATCTTCGTCGCTATCACAGTCGCCGGGTTAGAACCAGAACTTTTCAAGAAGGAGATTTGGTGTTCGACTAATCCAGGACTAGACAGATATGCACAAGTTATCCCCACCTTGGGAAGGACCTTTCATGGTCAGCAAGAATCTGCACAACGGGTCGTACTATCTGATTGATATTCGAGAGCATCAAGACTCACGTACATCAGAGGAGGAGACCAACAGGCCATGGAACATAGCTCATCTTCGGCCTTACTATACTTGAGCCATGGGCTCTATCTATGTACATATCATGACAATGTATATATTATCTTTGATATATAAAACCGGAGCCTCAGCTAAAGCGGGGTCTCTGTCTTTCTTATCATGCGTGGTTACACGGAGTGGCTCTGTTTAAAGCGGCCTCCGGTTTACCCCTTGACATTTGCTTTTTATATATCACTGGGGGCCTTGGTCGTGTCCGAACCAACGCGACACCCTTTGATAGGCGACAACCACCAGATCATTTGGGGACATGGTCAAGTCTGAACCAGTCACGCCTCTTGGTCGGCCTCAGGCCACAAAATCACTTGGAGGCATGGTCGAACCCGAACCATTGCCACACCTCTTGATCTGGCATATATGCCACGAATCATTTGGGGACCTGGCTGACTTGAATCATTGTCACTCCTATTGGGGGCCTTGGTCCTGTCCGACCATGGTAACACCATCTGATCAGCTCAGTATAGCATATTTTTGCAAACGGTTTTTATCATTGCCTTTGCTTCCATGTTATTTTCATGGTTTCTTTGTTCTTTGTTTTTGTTGGATTTCTTTTATGTCAACAAACATATTTTTCCGGTTCAGCCGATGGTTTTGATCCCCCTTTAATCCGGAGGAGTATGCCCGGTTTACCTTTTCCCTGTTAACATCATGGAGTAACAAGGGGGCTCGTATTGATTCAGTACGGTTTATACGGGAGCTATTTTCTCCCCCCTTTTTGACGGTAATGGTTTATAAAACCGCCGCTTCAGGCTTGGCTAAGCCAGCTTCATGCCCAAACATGGCAGGTATTTATGTATCACCTATTTGTTATATTACGGATACACATATCAAGATCATAAACCGGCTGGCGGTATAACCGCCACCGAAGTTCAAATTTTTCTGATTGCAGGAAATATGAATTGAAGTTTTTCAAACAAAAGCTTCAGTACTTATGCACGAAGGCATATTCCAGGCAGAAGTATTAACTATCCTATTACAAGGCAGCACGGTGCCCAAACAAGATCATTGTTCTTTTGGGAAGATGTCAAAGACAGCTATCCAAAGCCGGCTTCTGGTTCAAGCCTGTTCCTCATCCTCCGCCGCTTCAGCTTCCTCGTCTCTACCCATTGGCTGGAAATCAACAGTGGTCCAGTCGATTCCCATTAAAGCTTGGAAAACAGCCTCTTCATGGATCAGGGAAGACAGTTCAATATCAGGAGCGTAAGTGTGCTTACGGATTGGAGGGATTAGATTCTCCGCTTCAAGAGTTGGGGCAGGCATTCGCTTGTTCTGATCATTATATTGTGCTTGATAATGCGTCAAGTCTGCTTCTTCAGCTAGCTGACAAGCCAGAGGGCGCACTGCACGGTTTATTGCCCTTAAATCCTCTTCGTTGAATTCAGAGCCATCTTCTTTCAGGCTGGGATAGCCTTGAGCTGCTTCCACATGATCAAATTCTGGCACCCATGCCTTTGCCCGGATCAAGGCATTAATGGCTCCGGTTCGGGCAGCGGATTTTTTTAGCTCCTCAATCCGGGCTGGAAGCATTGACAACCTGCTAAGGGTGTCCTGGATTAAAGAGGGTGCCGGGTTATTATGAGAAGCTGTGGTGATGATCCGCTGGGCTCCGGTATACAATTGTTCCACCAAGGTGTAGGCAGCCTTCAGTTTTTTCCGCACATCATTTCCTAAGTGCCCAATGCGTGTGCCTACAACAGGATAGGAATGGTCTCAAACCGGATTTACGTTACAACAAGTTCAAATTATCGCAGAAGTTAAAAGGAGCTTACCAAAGATCGCAGCAGTCATGGAGTGTATTTGCCGCTGTACGGCCGTCAATTCATCCACCACCGGTTTAAGGGCAGCTTCAGCATTTTCCGCTCTTTTGGTTAAACCGGCCTTCTCAGTGGCCCAGTCAGCCTGCTCTTTCAGCCGTTCAGCAGTCTTTCAGCCGTTCAGCAGTGCTCAAGGCGCTGGTTAATTCTTGCTTTGCCTTATCTGTTTCAGTCTGCTAGGTTTTCAAGGCCTCCTGCAAATCGACAATCCGGTCCTCCTTGATTTTCACCTCAGCCTGCATACAGACAATGTTTAAGCTTTACACAAGCGATCCAAGAAATTGAAGTATCAACCACATAACAAAGTTATATGCCTGATACTTGGGGGCTAATGCACCTTCAATTTTTATATATTACTAGATTGCAAAGTCCCAAGCTCAATACAAGTATTCAACTTGGCACTTGGGGGCTAATGGCTATTTGATCAAATTATGTTCTAAGGACAGTTTTCTATTGGAGCCCCGGTTTACTTATGCTAAATTAGACCGGCCCTTGAGGGCTACACCGATGGGTTTCAAAAATGTTCAGGGTCAAGTCCCGGTTTGACCAAGGTTACAAACCGGCCCTTGGGGGCTAGAAGGATGGATGCAATGGCAGCAAGAAAAGAAGTAAATTACCTCAAATTTATCCCTCATCATCTTGACCAGGCCAGCTTCATAGTCACGGCTAGTGTAAAGCCGGTTTAAATAGCCGGAGTGAAGATCTTGGGCACTCAGGGCAGCGTATGTCTCTAGTTCAACATCCCATTTTCCTTTGTTCAAAGTGGAAAAATCCTCTTTGATGGTATGCTTAGTAAGGGTGACAGGATTCCCGGGTTCAAAGCGGCCCACACCGGTAATCACAACGTCGTCATCTTTGGACTCGCCGGTTGGTGAGCTGGCAGGCAGATCAGCAGAGGCTGAAGTGTTAATAAGCCCTTCTTCGGGAATAACGTCGTCCTGCAAAGGAGGATCATTGGGGATATCTTCAGGAGTAAACATTTCACGATCCGGTGCTTGGTCATGTTCTGGGGCTACATCTTCTTCAGCCGCTTTATCCAGGCGGGCCTTCTTGCTTGGTTTCGGTTTGGCCCTGAAAGAAAAACAAAAAGTCAAGGAAAGGCATAAGCCGTTACACAGTATACTGGAAGCATATGTTCAGTTTAACTTACCCAGCAACTATTTTCAATGGTGGTAGCTGAGTGGCCGATGATTCACCAGACGATGAATGAGAAGTGACCTGATAATCGGAGTCGGATGGATTAAGAGGTTGACGGAAGAAACCCGCTTTAGGAGTTAAATCAATAAAAAGGTCGGAGACCTCGGAGCGGCATTTTCGAACCGGACTGTTCGGTAAACCGGCAGAGGTAACTACCTGGCCGCTGTGCCGGGTTGTGCGGCGAGCTTCGTGTTGCTGGGTCTTCATAAGAAATTTGGGATCCAAATAAGCAACAGGATGAGAAAATTTAACTTTCCGGTTTGCCCGGTGAAATTTTGGCAAAGGCAAGATTTCTGAATCGGAAGAGAGAATAGTTACCTCAACGAATCCCGCATTGCTGGCTTCAGCGTCATCCTGACAAGCATCATCATCAATAAGGCGTGTAAAAAGTAATCCAAGTGAATCAAGTTCTACCTCAAGATCCGGATTACCCACATCATCATCAATGGCTGGGTCAGATGAAGCGGTGGTTTTTCTCTTACGAGCTGGTTTCTTGATAACCTTGGTCTTGGGCCGGGTTGGCCGCCCTGCCTTCTCCGTTTTGTCTTGTGAAAGCTTCTTGATCCAAAACGGATTATCACTCTGGATCAGCAATAATTAAAGGTCAGGCAGATAAAGCAGTAACAGGTTCAATAATAGAGCAATTAAAAACTTACCGCTGGCGGTTCGTTGGTAGTGCAGTAAGGAAGAAGACCGGTTTGAGCGCAGAGGTGTTCCGGTTCATTCAACATCTTCTTTACAGATTCTGTGACTTCGTCGTCGGAGACTTGGATTTTGATATGTCGGAGTGGGTCATCGATGCTACCAGTGTACTCACACATCAAACCGGAGCGCCGGCTCAGAGGAAGTATGCTCCATGATATCCAGCAGCGTGCAAGGTCTATTCCAGTTAAACTGTTGGCCATAAAGGCGCGGAGCTTGGACAGTTGAGGAGCATATTTAATTCTATCCTTGGCGCTTAACCTTTGAGGAAAAGGGTGAGTGTTGCTGAGCCGTTCCGGACGGAAGCTAGGAAAGGGATTTTCATTGTCAGGAGATGTATCCTTGCAATAAAACCAAGTTGCATTCCACTCCTTGGGGTGAGTATGGAGTTTGACGTGGGGATAGGTGATCTCCTTCCTCTTCTGAATAGCCATACCGCCCAGTTCAGTATTAGGACCGTCGGTGAATTCAGTGCGATGGTTCAGATGAAAGAGATCTCTAAATAACTCGACTGAAGGCTCCTCTTGAAGGTATGCCTCAGAAAGTACTTGAAAGTGACATAGATTGGTGACAGAGTTGGGGCCAATATCCTGTGGACGGAGCTGAAAGTTGGCTAACACATCCCGATAGAATTTAGAACCGGGCGGTTTGAAGCCCGGGCCATGTGATCTGCGAAGACCACGACCTCTCCTTCCTGGGGTGTGGGAGGACATTCATCTCCGGGAACCCTCCAGTGGATCGTATCTTTATCATCCAAAGCGCCGATCAGGACTAGGTCGTCCAACTGTGATTCTGTGACGCGAGAGGGAACCCAATTGCACTCATACACTTGTTTGGCCATGACGAGATCTACAAGAAGTAGGTAATCTGGTTGAAGGACATGCCGGATAAAAAGGTGTTGATCTAACTACGATAAACTGGAGGCAGCACCTATAAACCGGTCTTCTACAACGCGGCATCATATGGATTCTGGCGGTTCAACCAGGGGACTAATGATATATATACCGGTTTAGCAATTTTTTCTATGGTAAAGTTAAACCGCCTGACCTAAGCATCGAAAGCAATTGAAGCTATGGATAACTAGGTATGCAGAAACAAGTTTCACAAAATCTTGTTACAGCCGCGGATCTACAACAAGCTCACAAAAACAGGAAATATTTCGAAGAGTAAGGCAGAAACAGAAGTGAACCATTGAGCGGATATGTGCGGGAGATCTATGGGCTTAGATGAGAAATTGCAAGCGGATGCTTAGGGATCGCTACTAAACACAGCAAGGGTTCACGGATTCATTCAAGGTCAGAGAACAGATATGAACGCGCGATGAACACATCATGAACATGGAACCCTAAGAACAGATCTAAGTTAAGAAGGGGAGAAAGCTTACCGGGAATGGAGAAGATGCGGAAAGGTGCCGCAATACTCTGTTATGTTCAGGTTGATGCAGCGGCCCGAGACGAGGCAGAGGTCGACGGCGGTGGCGGAACTCCAAAGCCGGCGACGTGAGGAAGAAGAAGAAGAAGGGACGAAGGGGAAAGAAAAGAAATGACCCTTTGGTCTTATTTATAAGGCAACCGAGCTAGGTCAAGCGCGCGGATCCAGGAGCTGTTATTAAGAGGGCGTTATAAATTTCATGATGACGTCATGCCGGTTTACAGCAACCAAAAATGATGACAACATGGCGATTTACCAATTACCAGAAGATATCCAAGACACAAGGTTTTGTGAAGGATTGACATGAACCAGTTCAAATCAATCTGGGGCCTAATGTTGGGGATATTACCACTAGGTGTAAACCGGCCTACTTGGGCCGGGTTAACTTCATTAGTGGTGTAAGCAGATGAAGGCCCAAGGCCCGTAGTCGGTTTAGAACATGTAGCCGTAAACCGGCCTGATGTATAACTTGTATTGTAAGTTAGGAATAGAGAGATACCAACCGGGATACGAGTATGAACCGGTTGGGACTCTATGGACCGACGGGCGTCACCTGTGTATATAAGGGGACGACCCGGCGGCGGTTCAGGACAGACAACAACAACTCGAGCCTAGGCGAAGCTTGTTTGCTCCCTAGCCATCGATACCACATCAATTCCATCACAACTAGACGTAGGCTTTTACCTTCATCGAAGGGGCCGAACTAGTATAAAACCCTCGTGTCTTTGTGTCCACTTTAACCCCTTCAAGTAAACTCGTAGCGATGGCTCCATGACTAAGTCCTTTCACTAGGACATCTGCCGTGACAAATCTACGACAGTCGGTCCTTGTTGAAGGTTAAGATAGAAAACTTGATAAATCACCATTGTGGTTTTTATGCCGTAGGTAAGAACGGTTCTTGCCATAAGCCCATAGCATCCAGGTAAAACTTGCAACAATAAAGTAGAGGACGTCTAACTTGTTTTTGCAGGGAATGTTGTGATGTGATATGGTCAAGACATGATGTGATATACATTATTGTATGAGATGACCATGTTTTTTAATCTATTGGTAACCGACAGGAGCCTTATGGTTGTCTCTTTATTGTATGAAATGCAAACTCCATGTAATTGCTTTACTTTATTGCTATGAGTTACCAATAGTCGTAGAAGCGATAGTTGGCGAGAAGACCACGAAACAATGATGGAGATCAAGGTGTCAAGCCGTGATGATGGAGATAATAACGATGCTTTGGAGATAGAGATCAAAAGCACAAGATGATGATGGCCATATCATGTCACATATTTTTTATTGCATGTGATGTTTATCCTTTATGCATCTTATTTTGCTTAGAACGGCGGTAGCATTATAAGATGATCCCTTCACTAATTTTCAAGGTAAAAGTGTTCTCCCTAAGTATGCACCATTGCTACAGTTTGTCGTGTTGAGACACCACGTGGTGATCAGGTGTGATAGACTCTACGTTCACATACAACGGGTGTAAGCCAGATTTACACACGCGGAATACTTGGGTTAAACTTGACGAGCCTAGCATGTACAGACATGGCCTCGAAACACTGGAGATTGAAAGATCGAACATGAATCATATAGTAGATATGATCAACATAGAGATGTTCACCATTGATGACTACCCCATCTCACATGATGATCGGACATGGGTTAGTTGATTTGGATCACGTTACACTTAGATGACTTGGGAGGTGTCAGTTTAAGTAGGAGTTCTTAAGTAATTTGATTAATTGAACTTAAATTTATCATGAACTTAGTCCTGATAGTATTTGCAAATTACATTGTAGATCAATAGCTCGCGTTGTAGATCCCTTATTTTTTGATATGTTCCTAGAGAAAACTAAGTTGAAAGATGATAGTAGCAACTGTCTGTAACTTGAGGATTATCCTCATTGATGCACAGAAGAATTTTGTCCTTAATGCATCGCTAGGTGACGGACCTATTGCAGGAGTAGATGCAGACATTATGAACGTTTGGCAAGCTCGATACGACCATGCTTTACAGCTTAGAACCGGGATTTCAGAAATGTTTTGAACGCCATGGAGCATATGAGATGTTCCAAGAGTTGAAATTGGTATTTCAGACTCATGCCCATGTCGAGAGGTATGAGACCTCTGACAAGTACTTTACCTACAAGATGGAGGAGAATAGCTCAGATAGTGAGCATGTGCTCAGAATGTCTGGGTACTACAATCGCTTGAATCAAGTGGGAGTTAGTCTTCCAGATAAGATAGTATTTGACAGAGTTCTCTAGTCACTATCACCAAGCTAGTAGAACTTTGTGATGAACTATAATATGCAAAGGATGATGAAAACGATTCCTGAGCTTTTCACGATCCTGAAATCGGCAAAGGTAGAAATCAAGAAAGAGCATCAAGTGTTGATGGTTAACAAGACTACTAGTTTCAAGAAAAAGGGCAAGGGAAAGAAAGGGAACTTCAAGAAGAATGGCAAGCAAGTTGTCACTCCCGTGAAGAAGCCCAAAGCTGGACCTAAGCCTAAAACTAAGTGCTTGTACTGCAAAGGGAATGGTCACTAGAAGCAGAACTGCCCCAAATACTTAGCGGATAAGAAAGGATGGAAAAGTGAACAAAGGTATATTTGATATACATGTTATTGATTTGTACCTTACTAGTATTCATAGTAGCCCCTGGGTATTTGATACTAGTTCAGTTGCTAAGATTAGTAACTCGAAACAGGAGTTGGAGAATAAACAGAGACTAGTTAAGGGCGAGGTGACGATGTGTGTTGGAAATGATTCCAAGGTTCATACGATCACCATTGCACACTCCCTATACCTTCAGGAGTAGTGTTGAACATTGTTGAGGAAATTGTTAACTGGCAGCTGCTCGGTTAGCTGGCGAGTAGGGGATTAATAGGCTAATCGGCAAGTTAGTCGGTGATTTAATCAATTAATCAGTTGATTTATCAGTTTATCGGCTACTCGCTGACCCTATGAGTAGGGATTAATCGACAAGTTAACTGGTTAATCGGACAAATTCTTGAACAAGGGTTGAACCTAAATAAATGTTATTTGGTGTTTGCGTTGAGCACGAATATAACTGGATCATGTTTATTGCAATACGGTTATTCATTTAATTTAGAGAATAATTGTTATTCTATTTACATGAATAAAACCTTCTATGGTCATACACCCAATCTGAATGGTTTATTGAATATCGATCGTAGTGATACACATATTCATAATATTGATGCCAAAAGATGCAAAGTTGAAAATGATAGTGCAATATACTTGTGGCACTGCCGTTTAGGTCATATTAGTGTAAAGCGCATGAAGAACTCCATATAGATGGGCTTTTGGAATCACTTGATTATGAATCATTTGATATTTGTGAACCATGCCTCATGTGTAAGATGACTAAAACTCCATTCTCCGGAACAATGGAGCGAGCCAATGACTTATTGGAAATAATATATACCGATGTATGCGGTCCGATGAGTATTGAGGCATGCGGCGGGATGATTTGAGCAGATATGGGTATATCTACTTAATGAAACACAAGTCTAAAACATTTGAAAAGTTCAAAGAATTTCAGAACGAAGTGGAGAATCACCGTAACAAGAAAATAAAGTTTCTACGATTCTATCGCGGAGGTGAATATTTGAGTTACGAGTTTGACCTTCATTTAGAACAATGTGGAATAGTTTCACAACTCGCGCCACCTAGAACACCACATCGTAATGGTGTGTCTGAAAGTCGGAACTGTACTTTATTAGATATGGTACGATCTATGATGTCTCTTACTGATTTATCACTATCGTATTGGGGTTATGCGTTAGAGACATCTGCATTCACATTGAATAGGGCACCGTCAAAATCCATTGAGACGACACCGTATGAACAGTGGTTTGGCAATCAACCTAAGCCGTCGTTTCTTAATGTTTTGGGATGCGATGCTTATGTTAAATGGCTTCAGCCTTATAAGCTCGAACCCAAATCGGAGAAGTGCGTATTCATAGGATACCCTAAAGAAGCAATTGGGTACACCTTCTACCATGGATCTGAAGGCAAGATCTTTGTTGCCAAGAATGGAACCTTTCTAGAGAAGGAGTTTCTCTCGAAAGAAGTGAGTGGGAGGAAAGTGGAACTTGATAAGGTAATTGTACCTTCTCTCAATTTGTAAAGTAGCTCATCCGAGAAATCCGTTCGTGTGATGGCTACACCAACTAGAGAGGAAGCTAATGATAATGATCATGAAACTTCAGATCAAGTTGCTACAGAACCTCGTAGGTCAACCAGAGCATGATCCGCAGCAGAGTGGTACTGTAATCCTGTTTTGGATGTCATGTTACTTGACCATGACGAACCTACGAACTATGAAGAAGCTATGATGAGCCCAGATTCCGATAAATGGCTTGAGGCCATGAAATCTGAGATAGGGTACATGTATGAGAACGAAGTGTGGACTTTGGTGCATTTGCCTGATGATCAGTGACCCATAGAGAATAAATGGATCTTCAAGAAGAAGACTGACATTGATGGTAATGTTGTTGGGCAACGTAGTAATTTCAAAAAAATTCTTACGCACACGCAAGATCATGGTGATGCATAGCAACGAGAGGGGAGAGTGTTGTCCACGTACCCTCGTAGACCAAAAGCGGAAGCGTTAGAACAACGCGGTTGATGTAGTCGTACGCCTTCATGATTCGACCGATCCAAGTACCGAACGTACGGCACCTCCGAGTTCAGCACACGTTTAGCTCGATGATGATCCCCGGACTCCGATCCAGCAGGGTGTCATGGAAGAGCTCAGTCAGCACGACGACGTGGTGACGGTGATGATGTTCTACCGACGCAGGGCTTCGCCTAAGCACCGCTATGATATGACCGAGGTGGAATATGGTGGAGGGGGGCACCGCACACGGCTAAGGTACGATCACAAAGATTAAATTGTGTGTCTAGAGGTGCTCGCTGCCCCCGTATATAAAGAAGGGAGGGGGGAGGTGCGGCCGGCCCCTAGGGGTGCGCCTGGAGGAGTCCTACTCCCACCGGGAGTAGGACTCCCGCCTCTTGCCTTGTTGGAGAAGGAAGGGGAAGGGGGAAAGAGGAAAGGGGGGCGCCGCCCCCCTTCTTGTCCTATTCGGACTAGGGGGGAGGGGGCGCGCGGCCTGCCCTGGTCGGCCCTCCTCTTCTCCCTCAGGGCCCATGTAGGCCCATTAACCCCCCCCGGGGGGGGGGGGGGGTTCCGGTAACCCCCCAGTACTCCAACAAAATCCTGATTTCACCCGGAACGATTCCGATATCCAAATATAGGCTTCCAATATATCAATCTTTATGTATCGACCATTTCGAGACTCCTCGTCATGTCCGTGATCACATCCAGGACTCCGAACAACCTTCGGTACACCAAAAACTATTAACTCATAATATAACTGTCATCGTAACGTTAAGCGTGCGCACCCTACGGGTTCGATAACTATGTAGACATGACCTAGAACTGTTTCCGGTCAATAACTAATAGCGGAACCTGGATGCTCATATTGGCTCCTACATATTCTACGAAGATCTTTATCGGTCAAACCGCATAACAACATACGTTGTTCCCTTTGTCATCGGTATGTTACTTGCCCGAGATTCGATCGTCGGTATCCAATACCTAGTTTAATCTCATTACCGGCAAGTCTCTTTACTCGTTACGTAATGCATCATTCCATAACTAACTCATTAGCTACATTGCTTGCAACGCTTATAGTGATTTGCATTACCGAGAGGGCCCAGAGATACCTCTCCGACAATCGGAGTGACAAAACCTAATCTTGAAATACGCCAACTCAACATGTACCTTTGGAGACACCTGTAGAGCTCCTTTATAATCACCCAGTTACGTTGTGATGTTTGGTAGCACACAAAGTGTTCCTCCGTTAAACAGGAGTTGCATAATCTCATAGTTGTAGGAACTTTGTATAAGTCATGAAGAAAGCAATAGCAACATACTAAACGATCAAGTGCTAAGCTAACGGAATGGGTCAAGTCAATCACATCATTCTCCTAATGATGCAATCCCGTTAATCAAATGACAACACATGTATATGGTTAGGAAACATAACCATCTTTGATTAATGAGCTAGTCAAATAGAGGCATACTAGTGACATTAAGTTTGTCTATGTATTCACACATGTATCATGTTTCTGGTTAATACAATTATAGCATGAATAATAAACATTTATCATGATATGAGGAAATAAATAATAACTTTATTATTGCCTCTAGGGCATATTTCCTTCAGTCTCCCACTTGCACTAGAGTCAATAATCTAGATTACACAGTAATGATTCTAACACCCATGGAGTCTTGGTGCTGATCATGTTTTGCTCATGGAAGAGCTTAGTCAACGGGTCTGCAACATTCAGATCCGTATGTATCTTGCAAATCTCTATGTCTCCCTCCAGGACTTGGTCCTGGATGGAATTGAAGCGTCTCTTGATGTGTTTGGTCCTCTTGTGAAATCTGGATTCCTTTGCCAAGGCAATTGCACCAGTATTGTCACAGAAGATCTTCATTGGTCCCGATGCACTAGGTATGACACCTAGATCGAAAATGAACTCCTTCATCCAGACTCCTTCATTTGCTGCTTCCGAAGCCGCTATGTACTCCGGTTCGCATGTAGATCCCTCCACGACGCTTTGTTTAGAACTGCACCAACTTACAGCTCCACCTTTTAATAAAAACACGTATCCGGTTTGCGATTTAGAATCGTCCGGATCAGTGTCAAAGCTTGCATCGACGTAACCATTTATGACTAGCTCTTTGTCACCTCGATAAATGAAAAACATATCCTTAGTCCTTTTCAGGTATTTCAAGATATTCTTGACCGCTGTCCAGTTGTCCACTCCTGGATTACTTTGGTATCTACCTGCCAAGCTTATTACTAAGCATACGCCAGGTCTGGTACACAGCATTGCATACATGATAGAGCCTATGGCTGAAGCATAGGGAACATCTTTCATTTTCTCTCTATCTTCTGCTGTGGTCGGGCATTGAGTCTGGCTCAACTTTTCACCTTGTAATACAGGCAAGAACCCTTTCTTTGCTTGATCCATTTTGAACATTTTCAAAACCTTATCAAGGTATGTGCTTTGTGAAAGTCCAATTAAGCGTCTTGATCTATCTCTATAGATCTTGATGCCCAATATGTAAGCAGCTTCACCGAGGTCTTTCATTGAAAAACTTTTATTCAAGTATCCCTTTATGCTATCCAGAAATTCTATATCATTTCCAATTAACAATATGTCATCTACATATAATATCAGAAATGCTACAGAGCTCCCACTCACTTTCTTGTAAATACAGGCTTCTCCAAAAGTCTGTATAAAACCATATGCTTTGATCACACTATCAAAGCGTTTATTCCAACTCCGAGATGCTTGCACCAGTCCATAAATGGATCGCTGGAGCTTGCACACTTTGTTAGCACCTTTTGGACCGACAAAACCTTTCGGTTGCATCATATACAACTCTTCTTCCAGAAATCCATTCAGTAATGCAGTTTTGACATCCATTTGCCAAATTTCATAATCATAAAATGCGGCAATTGCTAACATGATTCGGACAGACTTAAGCATCGCTACGGGTGAGAAAGTCTCATCGTAGTCAACTCCTTGAACTTGTCAAAAACCTTTCGCAACAAGTCGAGCTTTGTAGACAGTTACATTACCATCAGCGTCAGTCTTCTTCTTGAAGATCCATTTATTTTCGATGGCTTGCCGATCATCGGGAAAGTCAACCAAAGTCCATACTTTGTTCTCATACATGGATCCCATCTCAGATTTCATGGCCTCAAGCCATTTTGCGGAATCTGGGCTCATCATCGCTTCCTCATAGTTCGTAGGTTCGCCATGGTCAAGTAACATGACTTCCAGAATAGGATTACCGTACCACTCTGGTGCGGATCTTACTCTGGTGGACCTACGAGGTTCGGTAGTAACTTGATCTGAAGTTTCATGATCAATATCATTAGCTTCCTCACTGATTGGTGTAGTTATCACAGGAACCGGTTCTTGTGATGAACTACTTTCCAACAAGGGAGCAGGTACAGTTACCTCATCAAGTTCTACTTTCCTCCCACTCACTTCTTTCGAGAGAAACTCCTTCTCTAGAAAGGATCCGAATTTAGCAACGAAAATCTTGTCCTCAGATCTGTGATAGAAGGTGTACCCAGTAGTCTCTTTTGGGTATCCTATGAAGACACATTTCTCCGATTTGGGTTCGAGCTTATCTGGTTGAAGTTTCTTCACATAAGCATCGCAGCCCCAAACTTTAAGAAACGACAACTTTGGTTTCTTGCCAAACCACAGTTCATAAGGCGTCGTCTCAACGGATTTTGATGGTGCCCTATTTAACGTGAATGCGGCCGTCTCTAAATTATAACCCCAAAACGATAGCGGTAAATCAGTAAGAGACATCATAGATCGCACCATATCTAGTAAAGTACGATTACGACGTTCGGACACACCATTTTGTTGTGGTGTTCCGGGTGGCGTGAGTTGATAAACTATTCCGCATTGTTTCAAATGTAAACCAAACTTGTAACTCAAATATTCTCCTCCACGATCAGATCGTAGAAATTTTATTTTCTTGTTACGATGATTTTCCACTTCACTCTGAAATTCTTTGAACTTTTCAAATGTTTTAGACTTGTGTTTCATCAAGTAGATATACCCATATCTGCTCAAATCATCTGTGAAAGTGAGAAAATAACGATACCCGCCGCGAGCCTCAATATTCATTGGACCACATACATCAGTATGTATGATTTCCAACAAATCAGTTGCTCGCTCCATAGTTCTGGAGAACGATGTTTTAGTCATCTTGCCCATGAGGCACGGTTCGCAAGTACCAAGTGATTCATAATCAAGTGATTCCAGAAGTCCATCAGTATGGAGTTTCTGCATGTGCTTTACACCGATATGACCTAAACGGCAGTGCCACAAATAAGTTGCACTATCATTATCAACTCTGCTTCTTTTGGATTCAACATTATGAATATGTGTATCAGTACTATCGAGATTCAATAAAATAGACCACTCTTCAAGGGTGCATGACCATAAAAGATATTACTCATATAAATAGAACAACCATTATTCTCTGATTTAAATGAATAACCGTCTCGCATCAAACAAGATCCAGATATAATGTTCATGCTCAACGCTGGCACCAAATAACAATTATTTAGGTCTAGAACTAATCCCGATGGTAGATGTAGAGGTAGCGTACCGACCACGATCACATCCACTTTGGAACCATTTCCCACACGCATCGTCACCTCGTCCTTAGCTAATCTTCGCTTAATCCGTAGTCCCTGTTTCGAGTTGCAAATATTAGAAACAGAACCAGTATCAAATACCCAGGTGCTACTGCGAGCATTAGTGAGGTACACATCAATAACATGTATATCACATATAACTTTGTTCACTTTGCCATCCTTCTTATCCGCCAAATACTTGGGGCAGTTCCGCTTCCAGTGTCCAGTCTGCTTGCAGTAGAAGCACTCAGTCTCAGGCTTAGGTCCAGACTTGGGTTTCTTCTCTTGAGCAGCAACTTGTTTGCTGTTCTTCTTGAAGTTTCCCTTCTTCTTCCCTTTGCCCTTTTTGTTGAAACTGGTGGTCTTATTGACCATCAACACTTGATGCTCCTTCTTGATTTCTACCTCCGCAGCTTTTAGCATTGCGAAGAGCTCGGGAATAGTCTTGTCCATCCCTTGCATATTATAGTTCATCACGAAGCTCTTGTACCTTGGTGGCAGTGATTGGAGAATTCTGTCAATGACACTATCATCAGGAAGATTAACTCCCAGTTGAATCAAGTGATTATTATACCCAGAAATTTTGAGTATGTGTTCACTGACAGAACTATTCTCCTCCATCTTACAGCTATAGAACTTATTGGAGACTTCATATCTCTCAATCCGGGCATTTGCTTGAAATATTAACTTCAACTCCTGGAACATCTCATATGCTCCATGATGTTCAAAACGTCGTTGAAGACCCGGTTCCAAGCCGTAAAGCATGGCACACTGAACTATTGAGTAGTCACCAGCTTTGCTCTACCAAACGTTCTTAACGTCGTCAGTTGCATCTGCAGTAGGCCTGGCACCCAGCGGTGCTTCCAGGACGTAATTCTTCTGTGCAGCAATGAGGATAATCCTCAAGTTACGGACCCAGTCCGTGTAGTTGCTACCATCATCTTTCAACTTAGCTTTCTCAAGGGACGCATTAAAATTCAACGGAACAACAACATGAGCCATCTATCTACAAACAAACATAGACAAGCAAAATACTATCAGGTACTAAGTTCATGATAAACTTAAGTTCAATTAGTCATATTACTTAAGAACTCCCACTTAGACGGACATCTCTCTAGTCATCTAAGTGATCACGTGATCCAAATCAACTAAACCATGTCCGATCATCACGTGAGATGGTGTAGTTTCAATGGTGAACATCACTATGTTGATCATATCTACTATATGATTCACGTTCGACCTTTCGGTCTTCATGTTCCGAGGCCATATCTGTATATGCTAGGCTCGTCAAGTTTAACCTGAGTATTCCGCGTGTGCAACTGTTTTGCACCCGTTGTATTTGAACGTAGAGCCTATCACACCCGATCATCACGTGGTGTCTCAGCACGAAGAACTTTCGCAATGGTGCATACTCAGGGAGAACACTTCTTGATAATTTAGTGAGGGATCATCTGAAAATGCTACCGTCAATCAAAGCAAGATAAGATGGATAAAGGATAAACATCACATGCAATCAATATAAGTGATATGATATGGCCATCATCATCTGGTGCTTGTGATCTCCATCTCCGAAGCACCTTCATGATCACCATCGTCACCGGCGCGACACCTTGATCTCCATCATAGCATCGTTGTCGTTTACGCCATCTATTGCTTCTACGACTATCGCTACCGCTTAGTGATAAAGTAAAGCAATTACAGGGCGTTTGCATTTCATACAATAAAGCGACAACCATATGGCTCCTGCCAGTTGCCGATAACTTCGGTTACAAAACATGATCATCTTATACAATAAAATATAGCATCACGTCCTGACCATATCACATCACAACATGCCCGGGAAAACAAGTTAGACGTCCTCTACTTTGTTGTTGCAAATTTTACGTGGCTGCTATGCCCTTAGCAAGAACCGTTCTTACCTACGCATCAAAACCACAACGATAGTTCGTCAAGTTAGTGTTGTTTTAACCTTCACAAGGACCGGGCGTAGCCACACTCGGTTTAACTAACATGAGAGAGACAGACACCCGCCAGTCACCTTTAAGCACGAGTGCTCGTAACGGTGAAACCAGTCTCGCGTAAGCGTACGCGTAATGTCGGTCCGGGCCGCTTCATCTCACAATAGCGCTGAACCAAAGTATGACATGTTGGTAAGCAGTATGGCTTGTATCGCCCACAACTCACTTGTGTTCTACTCATGCATATGACATCTACGAATAAAACCTGGCTCTGATACCACTGTTGGGCAACGTAGTAATTTGAAAAAATTCCCTACGCACACGCAAGATCATGGTGATGCATAGCAACGAGAGGGGAGAGTGTTGTCCACGTACCCTCGTAGACCGAAAGCAGAAGCGTTAGAACGACGCGGTTGATGTAGTCATACGTCTTCACGATCCGACCGATCCAAGTACCGAACGTACGGCACCTCCGAGTTCAGCACACGTTCAGCTCGATGACGATCCCCGGACTCCAATCCAGCAGGGTGTCGGGGAAGAGTTCAGTCAGCACGATGGCGTGGTGACGGTGATGATGTTCTACCAACGCAGGGCTTCGCCTAAGCACCGCTATGATATGACCGAGGTGGAATATTGTGGAGGGGGGCACCGCACACGGCTAAGGACCGATCACGAAGATCAACTTGTGTGTCTAGAGGTGCCCCCTGCCCCCGTATATAAAGGAGGGAGGGGTGAGGTGCGGCCGGCTCCTAGGGGTGCGCCTGGAGGAGTCCTACTCCCACCGGGAGTAGGACTCCCCCCTCTTGCCTTGTTGGAGAAGGAAGGGGGAAGGGGGAAAGAGGAAGGGCGGGCGCCGCCCCCCTTCCTTGTCCTATTTGGACTAGGGGGGAGGGAGCACGCGGCCTGCCCTGGCTAGCCCTCCTCTTCTCCCTCAGGGCCCATGTAGGCCCATTAACCCGCCCCCCCCCCCCCCCCCGGGGGGGGGGGTCCGGTAACCCCCCGGTACTCCGGTAAAATCCCGATTTCACCCGGAACGATTCCGATATCCAAATATAGGCTTCCAATATATCAATCTTTATTTCTCGACCATTTCGAGACTCCTCATCGTGTCCGAGATCACATCCGGGACTCCGAACAACCTTCGGTACATCAAAAACTATAAACTCATAATATAACTATCATCGTAACGTTAAGCGTGCGGATCCTATGGGTTCGAGAACTATGTAGACATGACCTAGAACTGTTTCCGGTCAATAACCAATAGCGGAACCTGGATGCTCATATTGGCTCCTACACATTCTACGAAGATCTTTATAGGTTAAACCGCATAACAACATACATTGTTCCCTTTGTCATCGGTATGTTACTTGCCCGAGATTCGATCGTCGGTATCCAATACCTAGTTTAATCTCGTTACCGGCAAGTCTGTTTACTCGTTACGTAATGCATCATTTCGTAACTAACTCATTAGCTGCATTGCTTGCAAGGCTTATAGTGATGTGCATTACCGAGAGGGCCCAGAGATACCTCTCCGACAATCGGAGTGACAAAACCTAATCTCGAAATACGCCAACTCAACATGTACCTTTGGAGACACCTGTAGAGCTCCTTTATAATCACCCAGTTACGTTGTGACCTTTGGTAGCACACAAAGTGTTCCTCCGGTAAACGGGAGTTGCATAATCTCATAGTTGTAGGAACTTTGTATAAGTCATGAAGAAAGCAATAGCAACATACTAAACGATCAAGTGCTAAGCTAACGGAATGGGTCAAGTCAATCACATCATTCTCCTAATGATGTGATCCCATTAATCAAATGACAACACATGTCTATGGTTAGGAAACATAACCATCTTTGATTAATGAGCTAGTCAAATAAAGGCATACTAGTGACATTAAGTTTGTCTATGTATTCACACATGTATCATGTTTCCGGTTAATACAATTATAGCATGAATAATAAACATTTATCATGATATGAGGAAATAAATAATAACTTTATTATTGCCTCTAGGGCATATTTCCTTCAAATGTTACTGTCTATAAAGCTCGACTTGTTGCAAAAGGTTTTCGACAAGTTCAAGGAGTTGACTATGATGAGACTTTCTCACCTGTAGCGATGCTTAAGTCTGTCCAAATCATGTTAGCAATTGCCGCATTTCATGATTACGAAACTGGCAAATGGACGTCAAAACTGCATTCCTTAATGGATTTCTTAAAGAAGAGTTGTATATGATGCAACCAGAAGGTTTTGTCGATCCTAAAGGTGCTAACAAAGTGTGCAAGCTCCAACAATCCATTTATGGACTGGTGCAAACATGTCGGAGTTGGAATATACGCTTTGATGAGGTGATCAAAGCATATGGTTTTATACAGACTTTTGGAGAAGCTTGTATTTACAAGAAAGTGAATGGGAGCTCTATCGTATTTCTAATATTATATGTGGATGACATATTGTTGATTGGAAATGATATAGAATTTCTCAATAGCAAAAAAGGATACTTGAATAAAAGTTTTTCAATTAAAGACCTCGGTGAAGCTGCTTATATATTGGGCATCAGTATCTATAGAGATAGATCAAGATGCTTGATAGGACTTTCACAAAGCACATACCTTGATAAAGTTTTGAAGAAGTTCAAAATGGACCAGTCAAAGAAAGGGTTCTTGCCTGTGTTACAAGGTGTGAGTTGAGTCAGACTCAATGCCCGACCACTGTAGAAGATAGAGAGAAAATGAAGGTCATTCCCTATGCCTCAGCCATAGGTTCTATCATGTATGCTATGCTTTGTACTAGACCTGATGTGTGCCTTGCTATAAGTTTAGCAGGGAGGTACCAAAGTAATCCAGGAATGGATCACTAGACAACGGTCAAGAATATCCTAAAGTACCTGAATAGGACTAGGGATATGTTTCTCGTTTACGAGGTGACGAAGAGCTCCTCGTAAATGGTTACATCGATGCTAGCTTTGACACTGACCCAGATGACTCTAAGTCACTAACCGGATACGTATTTATATTGAATGGTGGAGCTGTCAGTTGGTGCTGTTCCAAGCAGAGCGTTGTGGCGGGATCTACGTGTGAAGCGGAGTACATAGCTACTTTGGAATCAGCAAATGAAGGAGTCTGGATGAAGGAGTTCATATCCGATCTAGGTGTAATACCTAGTGCATCGGGTCCAATGAAAATATTTTGTGACAATACTGGAGCAATTGCCTTGGCGAAGGAATCCAAATTTCACAAAAGACCAAACACATCAAGAGACTCTTCAACTCCATCCGAGATCTGGTCAAGGAGGGAGACATAGAGATTTGCAAAATACATATGGATCGGAATGTGGCAGACCCATTGACTAAGCCTCTTCCACGAGCAAAACATGATCAGCACCAAGACTCCATGGGTGTTAGAATCATTACTTTGTAATCTAGATTATTGACTCTAGTTGAAGTGCAAGACTAAAGGAAATATGCCCTAGAGGCAATAATAAAGTTATTATTTTATATTTCCTTATTCATGATAAATGTTTATTATTCATGCTAGAATTGTATTAACCATAAACTTGATACATGTGTGAATACATAGACAAATCACTATGCCCCTAGTATGCCTCTACTTGACTAGCTCGTTAATCAAAGATGGTTAAGTTTCCTAGCCATAGACATGTGTTGTCATTTGATGAACGGGATCACATCATTAGGAGAATGATGTGATGGACAAGACCCATCCATTAGCTTAGCATAATGATCGTTCAGTTTTATTGCTACTGCTTTCTTCATGTCAAATACATATTCCTCTGACTATGAGATTATGCAACTCTTCGATACTGAAGGAATTCCTTGTGTGCTATCAAACGGCACAATGTAACTGGATGATTATAAAGATGCTCTACAGGTATCTCCGAAGGTGATTGTTGGGTCGGCATAGATCGAGATTAGGATTTGTCACTCTGAGTATCGGAGAGATATCTCTGGGCCCTCTCGGTAATGCACATCATAATAAGCCTTGCAAGCAATGTGACTAATGAGTTAGTTGCGGGATGATGTATTAGGAAATGAGTAAAGAGACTTGCCGGTAACGAGGTTGAACTAGGTATGAAGATATCAAAAATCGAATCTCGGGCAAGTAACATACCGATGACAAAGGGAATAACGTATGTTTTCATAACGGTTCGACCGATAAAGATCTTCATAGAATATGTGGGAGCCAATATGAGCATCCAGGTTCCGCTATTGGTTATTGATCGGAGAGGTGTGTCTGTCATGTATACAAAGTTCTCGAACTCGTAGGGTCCACACCCTTAATGTTCGATGAAGATTTGTATTATATGAGTTATGTGTTGTAACCGTACTTTATTAGATATGGTGCTATCTATGATGTCTCTTACTGATTTACCACTATCGTTTTGGGGTTATGCATTAGAGACAGCTGCATTCACATTAAACAGGGCACCGTCTAAATCCTTTGAGACGACACTGTATGAACTGTGGTTTGGCAATAAACCTAAGCCGTCGTTTCTTAAAGTTTGGGGATGCGATGCCTATGTCAAAAGGCTTCAGTCTGATAAGCTCGAACCCAAGTCGGAGAAGTGCCTCTTCATAGGATACCCGGAAGAAACAATTGGATATACCTTCTACCACAGATCCGAAGGCAAAAATCTTTGTTGCTAAGAATGGGTCCTGTCTAGAGAAAGGAGTTTCTCTCAAAAGAAGTGAGTGGGAGGAAAGTAGAACTTGATGAGGTAATTGTACCTTCTCTTGAAATTGAGAATATTACATCTTAGAAAACCGTTTCCGAGGTGCCTACATCAACTAGACAGGAAGCAAATGATAATGATCATGAAACTTCGGATCAAGTTACTGCTGAACTTTGTAGGTCAACTAGAGCATGGCCTGCACCTGAGTGGTGTGGAAATCCTATCCAGAAAGTTATGTTATTAGACCATGACAAACCTACGAACTATGAAGAAGCCATGATGAGCCAGATTCCGACAAATGGCTTGAGGCCATGAAATCTAAGATAGGATCCATGTATGAGAACAAAGTGTGGACTTTGGTGGACTTGCCCGATGATCGGCAAGCCATAGAGAATAAATGGATCTTCAAAAAGAAGATTGACATTGATGGTAATGTTACTGTCTACAAAGCTCAACTTGTCGCGAAAGGTTTTCGACAAATTCAAGGGTTTGACTATGATGAGACCTTCTCATCCGTAGCGATGCTTAAGTCCGTCCGAATCATGTTAGCAATTGCCGCATTTTATGATTATGAAATCTGGCAAATGGACGTCAAAACTGCATTCCTCAATGGATTTCTTTAAAAAGAGTTGTATATGATGCAACCTGAAGGTTTTTTCGATCCAAAAGGTGCTAACAAAGTGTGCAAGATCCAGCGATCCATCTATGGACTGGTGCTAGCATCTCGGAGTTGGAATATACACTTTGATGAGGATCAAAGCATGTGGTTTTATACAAACTTTCGATGAAGCATGTATTTACAAGAAAGTGAGTGGGAGCTCTATAGCATTTTTGATATTATATGTAGCCGACATATTGTTGATTGGAAACAATATAGAATTTTTGGATAGCATAAAGGATACTTGAATAAGAGTTTTTCAATAAAAGACCTCGGTGAAGCTGCTTATATATTGGGCATCAAAATGTATAGAGATAGATCAAGGTGCTTAATAGGACTTTCACAAAGTACATACCTTGATAAAGTTTTGAAGAAGTTCAAAATGAATCAGTCAAAGAAAGGATTCTTGCATGTGTTACAAGGTGTAAAGTTGAGTAAGACTCAAAACCCGACCACGACAGAAGATAGAGAGAGAATGGAAGTCATTCCCTATGGCTCAGCATAGGTTCTATAAAGTATGCCATGATGTGTACCAGACCAGTTGTGTGCCTTGCTATGAGTTTGGCAAGGGGGTACAATGGTGATCCAGTAGTGGATCACTGGACAGCGGTCAAAATTATCCTTAGGTACCTAAATAGGACTAAGGAAATGTTTCTCGGTTATGGAGGTGATAAAGGGTTCGTCGTAAAGGGTTACGTTGATGCAAGCTTTAACACTGATCCAGATGACTCGGAGTCTCAATCTGGATACATATTGAAAGTGGGAGCAATTAGCTAGAGTAGCTCCATACAGAGCTTTGTAGACATAGAAATTTGCAAAATACATACGATCTGAATGTGTCAGACTCGTTGACTAAACCTCTCTCACAAGCAAAAGATGATCACACCTTAGTACTCTTTGGGTGTTAATCACATGGCGATGTGAACTAGATTATTGACTCTAGTAAACCCTTTGGGTGTTGGTCACATGGCGATGTGAACTATGGGTGTTAATCACGTGATGATGTGATTTAAATCACATGACAATGTGAACTAGATTATTGACTCTAGTGCAAGTGGGAGACTGAAGGAAATATGCCCTAGAAGCAATAAAAAGTTGTTATTTTATATTTCATTATTAATGATAAAGGTTTATTATCATGCTAGAATTGTATTAACTGGAAACTGTCGGGAAACTTTGCATGCAATTTAAAAAAAAATCCTAGGCTCACGCAAGATCTATCTAGGAGATGCATAGCACCGAGAGGGGGAGAGTGTGTCCACGTACCCTCGTAGACCAAAAGCGGAAGCGTTTTCTTAACACGGTTGATGTGGTCGAACTACTTCTCGTTCCGACTGATCAAGTACCGAACATATGACACCTCCAAGTTCTGCACACGTTCAGCGCGATGACGTCCCTTGACATCTTGATCCAGCAGAGTGTCCTGGAAGTAGATGAGTTCCGTCAGCACGATGGCGTGGTGACGGTGATGGTGAAATGATCCATGCAGGGATTCACCTAAGCACTGTGAGAATATGACCGGAGGTGTAAACTATGGAGGGGAGCGCTACACACTGCTAGGAACAATTGATGTGTGTTCTAGGCACCCCCTCCCCACGTATATAAAGGAGGGAGGGGGAGGGAGCCAACCCTAGGTGCGCCCAAGTAGGAGGAATCCTACTTAGGATCTTAGTTGGATTCTCCCCCCGTTCCTTTTACCAGAGGGGGAAGAGGGGAAGAGAGAGGGGCAGAAGGAAAGAGGGGTGTCGGTGTCAAAACCGGCAGATCTCGGGTAGGGAGTCCCGAACTGTGCATCTAGGTGGATGGTAACAGGAGACAAGGGACACGATGTTTTTACCCAGGTTCGGGCCCTCTCGATGGAGGTAATACCCTACTCCTGCTTGATTAATATTGATGATATGGGTAGTACAAGAGTGGATCTACCACAAGATCAAGGAGGCTAAACCCTAGAAGCTAGCCTATGGTATGATTGTTGTAATGGTTGTTCGTCCTATGGACTAAAAACCCTCCAGTTTATATAGACACCGGAGAGGGCTAGGGTTACACAGAGTTGGTTACAATGGTAGGAGATCTACATATCCATATTGCCAAGCTTGCCTTCCACGCCAAGGAAAGTCCCATCCGGACACGGGGCGAAGTCTTCAATCTTGTATCTTCATAGTCTTGGAGTCCGGCCGATGATGATAGTCCGGCTATCCGGACACCCCCTAGTCCAGGACTCCCTCAAGGGGGGCGCCGCCCCTCCTCCTAATCCTATTCGTCCTCCTTCCCTGATGGGGGGCGCGCCACCCCTTGTGGGCTGGTGTGCCTCCCTGCTATGGCCCATATCTTCACCCGGGAATTCTGGTAACCCCCCCGGTACTCCGATATGTACCCGATACATTCTGGAACACTTCCAGTGTCTGAATACTATCATCCAGTATATTAATATTTACCTCTCTACCATTTTGAGACTACTCGTCATGTCCGTGATCTCATCCGGGACTCCGAATAACATTTGGTCACCAAAACACATAACTCATATAATACAAATCATTATCGAACGTTAAGCGTGCGGACCCTACGGGTTCGAGAACTATGTAGACATGACCGAGACACCTCTCCGGTCAATAACCAATAGCGGAACCTGGATGCTCATATTGGCTCCCACAAATTCTACGAATATCTTTATCTGTCGAACCATTATGAGAACATACGTTATTGCCTTTGTCATCGGTATGTTACTTGCCCGAGATTTGATCTTCGGTATCTTCATAACTAGTCCTATCTTGTTACCAGCAAGTCCCTTTACTCGTTCTGTAATGCATAATCCTGCAACTAACTCATTAGTCACATTGCTTGCAAGGCTACTTATGATGTGCATTACCGAGAGGGCCCAGAGATACCTCTCTGATACTCGGAGTGACAAATCCTGATCTCGATCTATGCCAATGAAACAAACACCTTCGGAGATACCTTTAGAGCATATTTATAATCACCGAGTTATGTTGTGACGTTTGATAGGACACAAGGCATTCCTCCGGTATCTGGGAGTTGCATAATCTCATAGTCGGAGGAATATGTATTTGACATGAAGAAAGCAGTAGCAATAAAACCGAACGATCATTATGAACGGGATCACATGTGTTGTCATTTGATGAATGGAATCACATCATTAGGAGAATGATGTGATGGAAAAGACCCATCAGTTAGCTTACCATAATGATCGTTCAGTTTTAATGCTACTGCTTTCTTCATGTCAAATATATATTCCTCCGACTATGAGATTATGCAACTCCCGGATACTGGGGGAATGCCCTGTGTGCTATCGTACGTCACAACATGTCGGATATCGGGTTCCGGCAAAACCCTTAAGGTTCGATCTCTGGGGTGCGCACGAAGATCGGGTTCTGGCAAAACCCTACTGAATCTCTTTCTCAGCCTTGCCGCGATCCCTAAGCTAGATCGATGAACAACACAAAGGACACAAGATTTATACAGGTTCGGGCCACCGTTGTGGTGTAATACCCTACTCCTATGTGTGGTGTGGTGGATTGCCTCTTGGGCTCATGATGAACAGTACAAGGGAAGGACAGCCTCACGAGGAGAGGTGTTCTTGTGGTTGGTGGTGTATCGATGAACTGGGTTCGGATCCCCTCCTACTGTGGTGGCCAACCCTATTTATAGAGGCCCTGGTCCTCTTCCCAAATGTTGAGTGGGAAGGGATCCAACAATGGCCATTTTGAAAGGGGACAACTAGTACAAGCTATCCTGACTAAAGGTGGTCTTCGCCTGCCAAAGGTGCTGGTGATGACACCGTCTTGGGCTCCACGGTGACCTCTGTCCTGCCATCCTGCTAGTCTTGGTCTTGTTGCACCGATATGGAAACCTTTGCCTGATGCCTCGGTACTCCGCACCTGCGCTTGCCCCCTTTGCACCAAAGAGGAAACGTGGACACTGCGCGGGTTGGCGCCCGCCTGGTCTTGATCGTCATGGCTTGCGTCATGGGCACCTCGCGAGGAACCCCTCGCCTTGATCTCTCCACCTCCTCGCGAGCCTACTTGGTGAGGCCGCCCCTAGGAAGACCTTGTGTCGTCCTCCACGCGAGGCTCGGCCCCTCACGAGGGTCTTGAATGTTGGTTGATGAAGACAGGCCGTACTGGGCCACTGGTTGAGCCACGCTGCAGGCCGCAGGCAGGCAAGTCTGGGGACCCCCGTTCCCAGAACGCCGACAATAGCCCCGGGCCCAAGGCGCGCTCGGACTTGGCTTAGTAGCGAAGCCAAAGGGCAAGTGCGGAGCGCCGCGGGCCCCGACAGCCTACGGCCTTGGTCGATGCATGGCGACTGATTGGACGTGGGCGTCTCCACTTCCCCATGCCGCCCCAATATCCGCCTGGCTAGGCTGCCACGGCGCCTTACACAGTTATTTCCTCCTTGCTGGCAGCGTGCTTCCTATTCCCCTTTCTTCCTCGAGTCCCTGGTTCCAATATGAATTGAGCTCTGCTCCCTCCATTTCCATGGCACCAACTAGCAAGGAGAAGGGGAAGAAGCCTCTGTCCTCAACCAATCCGCCCCCGGAAATCGAGCCCGCCGTCGGCCGGTCGCTGGTGCTCAATCTGGAGGCCATGGACAAGGTCTGCCCTGCGCTCGCCTCCAGCTTCAACAAGTGCGGAAAGACGATGGCTTGGCCTGCATCCCACACCTCCATTGATAGGACGGTCACTGAGTTCTTCGACGCCCTGTGGGCTGGCCTGGTTCCCCCTTTCTCCGCCTTCTTCAATGTTGTGCTTTCCCATTATTAGATCCATATGATGCATCTTGATCCCCAATCCGTTACCCTTCTCGCCGTCTTCGCCTTTGTTTGCGAAGCCATGCTGGGCATTGCTCCTTTTGTCGCCCTCTTGCGCCACTTCTTCTCGCTGCGCCTGACCGACCCCTTGCAGTGCTCGGGGTGCGTGAGCTTCCAGGCCGTGGCAAAAACGGCCGCCTCGGGGATTAATTTTGACCTCCCGCCATCCACGAGAGGGTTTCGGACGTGGTGGCTGTATGTGGATGTCGGAGTGCTCAGTCCTCTGCTCTCGCCTCCGTCGTTGCCCGCTGTCCCCAATCCCGGCTGGGGCCATGAGAGACTCGTGAGCCCCCGGCTCTCCTTCGTCTGGTTCCGACTGAGGAGGTTGAGAGATCTCAGTGTGACTGCGCCCCGGGTGGTGAAGGAGTTCCTCCAGTGTAGCATTACTCCCCTCCAGCGCCATCACCGGCTGATGTGGGCCCTGACCGGTGACCGGGACCGCATGAGGCTTCAGGAGACAGAACTTGCACCCGAAACACTGAGGACGGTGCTCGAGGTCTTGACTGGCGACCCCTCGCCAGGCAATATGTGGCACGGGGGTAGCCTCCTGTATCTCTGCTCAAACAGGGTTGAGTTCGCGGGACAGATGCCTCTCTTCGACGAATGGGGGTTGCATCCGGCCGGCCTTGCGGGGCCTCACGAGAATCCTGTCGCCGTGGCTCCCTTCCTCGCCGCCAGCACCAATCTTGCCCCAAGAGTGGGCGCAGGGGGGCAAGCATCGCTTGAGGCTGGAGGCCCGGGTGTTGTGGCGCCAACGCCGCACGGGGTTCCTGAAGTGTCATCCTCCGAAGCTCGGGAAGCCCGCCCTGAGGCGGTCGTCGATGGGGGACGTAGCCCTCGGCTCCCGAGGCCGGAGCTCCTGAGGCCTTGGCAGGCCATCGGGGGGTGGTTCCTGATTGCTCCTCCCAGCTTGGCGCCGCTGAGGTTGGCCGCCTGGGTGCTTCTCCATCCGCACCACACGTTGGTCCTCACATCGAGCGCCTGGGTCGGTTCCGCGTGGACTTCGTCGCACTCCGCAAGAGGAAGGAGTCTTCGAGTTGTAGTGGTCGCACCTTCCGACCGTTGAAGCATAAGAAGTACTTCACGATAGACGAGTAAGTACCTCATCCTTGTAATTCTTCAATTGCTGCTCCCTTTCCTGATTGTGACTCTTCAGGATCCCTCCTATCATGCCTGTGGAGTCCCCCAAGAAGCAACCTCCTCTGGCCTTGCCTTCATCGCTGGCCTTGAGCGTCCCGAGCCTGCGTGCTACCCCTGACGCGGGGTCAGCCGAAGAAGCACGCCTGCCCGCAAGGTGTCCTGAGCCCTTGCCCTTGCCTCCTTTCCTTGACGACCCTGCCTGGAGCGTGGCCAGCCTGCGCAGGGCTCCTCCTCTGATCATGGATGGCAGCTGGTTTGCGTCCGTCCTGGGCTCCTCTTCAAGGGGTGAGCCTGCGCTGGTCCGGGTCCCTTGCGAGGCCCGGCCAGCGATCATGGGGGCGTCAACCCCCAGCCCCCTGCCGATAGGGGGCGAACCACTTTAGGGCCCGCCGACGGCGCCAGCGATGGAGGACGACATTAGCAACATGCTCAAGCTCGCGCGTTAACGAAGCGTCATCCGCCACGAGTTCCTCTAAAAGGCGATGGACGCGATGAGCCTGCTTGGTGGAGAGCTTGCGGATGTGGACGCGCGCCTTGAAGCTGAGGGCCTGCGGCTGATTGACGAGCGATGCAAGCTGAAGGTGACCATCAAGCTCGCGCGCCACCAGCGCGAGCTTGATAACACGAAGGCCGAGGCGTCCCTTGCGGCCTCGCGAGAGGCCTGCTCTCGAGCTCTGGAGGAGGCTCGGGAAGCAGATTATCATCACGAGATCGCAGAGAAGCACGCGTGGGAGCTCCAAGCCTAGAGCGTCTCCCTGGAGCAGCAAGTGGAGCTGCGTCAGGCCGCCCTTGCGTCGCTGAAGGGGACGCCTGTCGAGGAGGAGGAGCTCTGCAGGCGTGATGAAGCGCTGACGCTAGAGGCCGCCGAGCGCAATCTTGATCTTGAGCGGTTGGAGACGAGGGACCGCCAGGTTACCCAGGTGGAGGACGATGTTGGCACACGTGAGGCTCGAGTCCAGGAGGAGGTCGACCGCCGCGTGGCAAAAGCTCACGCAGATCTTGTGAGCAGGTATGACTTGAAGCTGAAGATGGTTGAGGCCTAAGCTGCGGGCAGGACTGCCGCCCTTAGGTCCAAGCTGACTGAAGCGGAGCAGCGCGCGCAGGCCGCTGCAGCCGCCCTGGTATCGGCGCAGATTGAGTTGGCCTCCACCCGTGCCGAGCTGCTTCTTCTTCAACAAGGGTTGACGACGCCGAGTCCATTGCGCAGCAGAACAAAGAGGAAATGCTTCAACGGCAGAGGCTGGAGCATATGCACGACCCCATGCTCCAGGAACTCAGGAACAGGGCTAACACGGCCCTGGGCAATATCTGTGATGGGGACACCCCTCATCCTCATGTGACCAACTATGCCAGTCATCTCCGCTTCTTCATCGATGTGGTGATGTGCCTGGAGAACCTCTCCGAGAGAGCTCGTTAGCTTGTCGAGGAGAAGAGCCGTAGACTGCTTGGGCGTGCATTTTCCCGCGTCTTTAGCCATCTTCAGAACACTGATCCCCACTTCAAATTTGTCGTTGTCATTGCCCTAGTGCCCGAGGCCATCCGGGGCGACCTGGCACAGTGGGTGGAGGACAACATGGATGCGCTCGTTAGGGCCTTTGCTTCCGACAATGACGGGGTGGTAGTCGTGGCGGATGGTGGCGACGTGGTCAATGGTGGTGATGGTGATGCCAATGACAACAACAGCGGTGCCAGCGATACTTCTAGAGGCGACTGGGAGGGCGCGGTGAGCGATATGTTTGATTGATCCCGTGTTCCCCTGCTTTTTATCCTGCACACAAAAGCTCGGGCACGACCCCAAAGGTTGTAAGAGAATTTTGGGAGGGGAAGCCCCACATGTAAAAATATTACCGTCCGCATGCTTTTAAGAATGATGTTGAACATGTGCCTCCATGGTCCTACGGCCCTGGGGCGAGCTTGTTGTTGTGGTTTACCTTTAGCCAGGACAAGTCCTGAATAGGCTCGCGAGGCCGTGAGCCTCCGGGGGTCCCCTAAGGAGCCTGTTGACCAGGTCATGAGGGCCTCGCGAGAGCGAGTCCGACCGTGGGACGGCATGCATGCAACGCTCGTGCGCTTCGCCCGGCCCCGCTCGCGAGAGTCTCGCGAGGGGGAGGCAGCTAGTGCAAACTCCAAATTAGGGCAGAAACCGAACACAAGAAATCACACAAACAAGACAAGACACCCCTCCTGCACACGCAAATGCAAATTTAACTTCAACTTAAATCCGAAGCAAGGAAGCTCGACCACAGAAAGGAAGGAAAAAAGCAAAAGGCCGCGTCTGGCACCTAGTCTAGTCTACGACATCTTCTCACCCGTGCGGAGCTAAGTGCTGCCACTGGGCGTCGGAGGGAGCCCCCGAGGCCCGAGGGCGGCTCTCCGGGGCGTGTACAGCCCCACTCATTATTACGTGAGAGGGTCACGGGCGGCGAGCTTCACAGGCACTGAGCCTTCTTCACGGGCACCAGACCTTGCTTCATATAGCTAGACGAGGGCCCCGCCTTGCGCCACCCTCGACCACCATTGATGGCGACCGGAGACCAAGGACGACGCCAATGCGGCAAAGGGGACGCCAGTGGCGCCCTCGGCGACCACGGGTCCTCTGCCGGGGGTAGGCTTTGCAGCACCTCCCCGACAGAGGGCCTACCTCTGGGGGATGCCTTGCTCCGTGCGCCATGGGGAGGGGCCTGGCTCCCGGCCCCTCTCCTGCAGCCCCCAGTGCGCTCCTCCTAGCAGAAGGGTGGCTGCTGAGCTGGGGCAGCCGTCCGATGTAGTGACCTGAACCTCCTGTGACCCATGGTTAGCATAAGCTTGCTCCCGAGGAATTAGCGGTACCCAGTAGCTGCTGCTGCCAGCGCGGTTGGTGAGGCCTCCTTGAGGCTCCTCAAAAGGCTTGGCTTCTAGCGTCTCTTCCTCCCAGCCTGACCCGAGGAACGAGCCACGGTTGTCTTTCAGCGTGTACTCCCGATCCACCATGCGGGGAATGTAAGCCTCCGAGGTCGCCACCTCAAAGGCTTCGCCATAGTGCCCCACGCTCCATGTGGCCTGGCCTAACGCGCCGTCTTGAGGATGGTAAGGCAGCAGCCCGCCCAGGCCGTAGGCGGTGATGTGCATGCCCTTGTTCATCGGAGGTGGTGCTGGTGTAGCCTGACGCCCGGCGCCGATGGTTGAGCTGGTGCCGATGAAGCCTTGGGGCACGCCTGAGGGCGCGCGGGCACGGAGAGGCCCGCTGCGTGATCCGACCGGGGCCTGGGGTGGAAGCTGGAAACAGAAGGGCGGTGCCCCCGAGGCCGCAGCGTCCAGGAGCTCGGCAACACGCTCCAGCAACATGTCTCGGCCGCTCTCCTGCAACCTGCACCGCAGCAGCTCCCGAGCCACAGTGAGCGCGTGTCGGATATCGAGTTCCGGCAAAACCCTTAAGGTTCGAACTCTGGGGTGCACACGAAGATCTTCTCTCTACCGATTCACGCCCACAACCTCGCCGCGATTCTAAGCTAGCACGATGAACAAGACAAGAGACACAAGGTTTATACTGGTTCAGGCCACCGTTGTGGTGTAATACCCTAATCCAATGTGTGGTGTGGTGGATTGCCTCTTGGGCTGATGATGAACAGTACAGAGGAAGAACAGCCTTGCGAGAGGTGTTCTTGTGCTTGGTGGTGGTATCTAGATGAACTCCCCCGTCTATTGTGGTGGCTAGCCCTATATATAAAGGCCCTGGTCCTCTTCCCAAATATTGAGCGGGAAGGGAGCCAACAACAGCCATTTCGAAAGGGGACAGCTAGTACAAGCTATCCTGACTAAAGGTGGTCTTCGACTGCCAAAGGCACTGGTGATGACACCATCTTGGGCTCCACGGTGACCTCCGTCCTGCCATTCTGCTGGCCTTGGTCTCGTTGCACCAATATGGAAACCTTTGCTTGATGCCTCGGTACTTCGCGCCTGCGCTTGCCCCCTTTGCACCAAAGAGGAAACGAGGACACTGCGCAGGCTGGCGCCTGCCTGGCGCCCGCCTGGTCTTGATCGTCATGGCTTGTGTCATGAGCACCTCGCGAGGTACCCCTTGCCTTATCTCTGCGCCACCTCGTGAGCCTGCCTGGTGAGGCCGCCCCTGAGGAGGCCTTGTGTCGTCCGCCCCTCGAAGCTTGGCCCCTCGCCAGGGTCTTGAACTTGGGTTGATGAAGACGGGCCGTACTGGGCCGCTGGTGACCCACGCTGCAGGCCGCAGGCATGCAAGTCTGGGGACCCCGTTCCCAGAATGCCGACAGTAGCACCCGGGCCCAAGGCGCGCTCGGACTTGGCTTAGAAGCGAAGCCAAAGGGCAAGTGCGGAGCACCGCGGGCCCCAACAGCCTGCGGCCTTGGTCGACGCGTGGCGACTGATTTGATGTGGGCGTCTCCGCTTCCCCACGCTGCCTCGGCAACTGCCCGATTTGATGAGTCCCTGCTGCATGCAAAAAGAGTCATCATTACCTACGATCGTGGGGGCCAACGGTTGGCCTCCCTGAGACTATAAGTACGGAGAGGCGAGATCCCCTATTGGCCATCTCTTCTTGTTCCGCCTGCTTCTTCTTCCTTGCTCCACCTCCATTCTCGACGCCAATGGCACCGATCCGCAGGTTCTCAGTCGCAGAGAAGGGAAAGGAACCCCGGGAGGGGCCTGACCCTCTCCCTCCAAAGAAACGGCCGGTCCCGTGCCGCCGCGACGAGGTTGCGAGGCCGGAGATAAAGAGGCCTTGGTGCGAGCAGCCACTACCTTGGTTCCCGCTACCCCTGTATGCCCGGGCCAGCGGACTTGGAGAAAGAGACGCCGAGCGATGCCGCCCGCGCTGGAGGCGAGGTTGACGAGCCATGGCGGCACGCGCCGTCGCTCCTGGAGTCCACACCGCGGACTCCTCTCGCGAGCTCGTGCTCCATGCCGCGATGCCTCCGAGCACCTGGATCCGCTTCCCTCCATTCTTCGCCTTCGAGATGCCACCGAGGGGGCCTCTCGAGCTTTGGCTGCAGCACACCGACTGCGGTGCTCCGGCAACCGGAGCGGAGGTTGAAGTCGTCGCTCCGGGGAAGGTCTTCATGACCCGAGGCTGGGGTGAGGTCGCCCGGGTCTGCCGAACAAGGGGCGGCCTCGTGATTCACTTTGAATACGTTGGCGCCTCCTTGATGCTCTTCAAGGTCTTCGACATAGAAGGCCGCCAGCTGGAGTGCTGCCCTAGAGGAAGCGGCCGGGGCGTCGACGTGGCAGGGCCTAGGCCTGCCATCCGCTTCCCCAACGGCTCCTCTGGCAGCAGCGGCGATGCTGTGTCCAGCGACTCTCCCGAGCACCTCGTGACTCCGGAGACAAGCGGAGACAGCTACGTGCCCCCGAGCCCATGTCCTGCTCAGGGTAAGGCGGCTGCCTCAGACCACAGGCGTAGCTGATCTGGATGGGGTTGGCGCCAACCTCCCGTGGCCCACTGTTGATGATGGCGTCGGCCATGGGGGCGCGTGTAGTTAGGGCTCCTTAGGATTCGTGTCTTTTGTTCCCTGCGAGGAATCGAGAAAACACCCCATGGGGGCATGTAAAGGGCCCGCGATGTCTTTTGTTGATATTATCCTTAGTATGAAGCGATGCGAATGCTCGTCCTATCCCGGCTCGGTTCCCCCTTTCTGACCTCATGACGACTTCTTGCTCTACGCTGACAGGTCCCGGTCCCTAGGCAGGCTTCAGCCGTCGCTGGTATGCCAGGTCGCGATGCCGTGGTCAAGGCCAGGAGGTGAGCGGCCCGAGGTCCAGTAAGAGCCCCTGAGGCGCGATGCTCAGGAGGTCCCCTTTATCGCTCAAGCAGCTGCCGAAAGGTGTGAAAGGAAGGAAGTGTTGCCGTCACAGAGCCGCATTAAGTGGAGATTCTGTGTTGCGTCAGTTAGCTATTCCAGGTATGAAACTTATCTTGAAAACATGGAGTCGTTCCTTCGCGTTGCGCCGGACTTGTACGTCGGCCGCTGGGATGTAGCTAGGTTAGTACGTGGCGAGCTTCCCCTCTCCCCCCACACTCTCCTTAGTGCTCTACGTCCTCAGGTCCCGGCCCTCGAGCGAGCTCAGCCGCTGTTGGTATGCCAGGTCGCGATGCCGTGGACAAGGCCAGGGGTGAGGGATGGAGAGCCAGTAAGAGCTCTTGAGTCGTGATGCTCAGGATCCCCCCTTTTAACGCGCAAGCGGATCATGAGGGAAAGAAGGAGAGAGCTCGTGGTTCCACCCACTGTAGACCTCAGGAGGTTCTTGTAAACCACACGGGAAAAGCACGGGTTGCCATTATGATTGCCGACTGGCCTTTGGTTGCTCCGAGAGAGTGGCGAGGGCACTGAGGGCCTGGTGAGGTGACGCTTGCGGGGCTGCCGCGGGCCAGAGCTCGACCACTCAGATTTGTCGATGTTGTAGGGATGGACCCATGCGCAAGCGCCATGCCAAAGTGGGTGGCTCCAAAGGTAGGTGTCAATCGAGCAGGCGATAATCACATGCAGGTTAAGCATGAATGGCAAATCAGCTTAGATGAACGCAGAAATGAGTACATGCCACTGGGTCAGGCCCGAGCGGCTTGGGGATGATGCAGCCCGAGGGGCGCCCCCAGCAAGGTAAACTAAAGACATAAGCAAAAGGGATACATGTCGCCGGGACAGACCCGTGTGGCCTGGGAATGATGTAGCCCATGAGGGCGCTCCCAGGTGAAATGAACTTGAGAGGTGTCACCTGGTACCATTGTAGAGGAGGTGTTGGAGTAGCTGAAGATGCGCAGTGAAGAGGTCGACCCTCATGATCCACCGGAGCCCTTAGCCTCGGGAGGCTCTGGGGGCCCAGGCGGTTCCTCGAGGACCATCTCCATCTCCGCCAGGACCGTGTGATGCCTGGCCTCCTGAGCCACCAGAATGCTCCGCAGATGGCACTGCTGAGTGGCAGCCGCGTTCGGCAGGCCAAAAGGCATGTTAACGTAGATGTGCGGCGGACCCTCACAACGTCCCACGCGCGAGGGCCAGAGGCACCCCTAAGATGCGGCTCGGTTGAGCCCTGGGAAATCGATGCAGACGCGCTGCCCGCCATCCTCGCCTGGATGGGGAGCTACGCCAGGAAAACAGTGATCGCCGCGCATGGCTCTTGCTTCCTGAAGCTCCTGAGTGGTCTTGGTGATGAACTCCTGAGGGTTGGTCTTTCCACGCCCCAATCCTTCCTGAGGGAAACGTGCTGCGAAGCACGCCTCCAAGTAGTGCCCGAGCGCCTCCCTCGTGATCTTGGCAAAGTCCGAGGCCCTCCAGAAAAGAGCCCCCGAGCCCTGCCCGAGGAGGGCGCCAGGCGCGCCTTCCTATGCGATGGAGGGAGGTGCCCCTTGCACGGGCGTTAATCCTGATGCGACACCTCCTGAGATGCTGACCTCTTGAGGCCTTGAGCTGGGTGATGCCTTCTTCTTCTTGGGAACTGCCTCAGGAGGGTTCTCGCCCTTGCTGTCTGGGTCCTCGATTGATGCAGCTTGGAAGGCGCGCTCGAGGGAGCACACCGCATCTTTCTCTTTGCAAGGGACTGTGATGATCCCGCCACCTCGCGGACGCCATCGGAGAATGCTGAGATGATGGCCTCCTCAGTCACCTCGGGAATCTTGAGGCGAGCGTTGTTGAAACGCTGGATGTACTTCTGCAGGGTCTCTCCTGGCTGTTGCTTGATGCGGCGTAGGTCACCCACGGCCGGGGGGCGGTCGCGAGTGCCCTGGAAGTTGGTGATGAAGCGGCTGCGCATCTTGTCCCAAGAGGAGATCGAGCCAGGAGGCAGGTTTAGGAGCCAGGTGCGGGCACCATCCTTGAGCACCATGGGAAACCAGTTCACCATGACCTTTTCGTCTCCGTTGGCCGCCTCGATGCCCAGCTCGTAGAGCTGCAGGAACTCCGCGGGGTCGGCAGTGCCGTTGTAGCGAGGAGGCAGGTCCGACTTGAACTTGCCGGGCCAGGCAACGCTATGCTGCTCGGTGGTGAAGGCACGGCAACCTGCGGTGGCCACCGGAGCCTTTTGCCGTGCAGGTGTGGGGCCTGCTCTTGATGGTTCCCGCGCGCCACCACTAGGGGTAGCGCGGGGTCTTGGCGTGCTAGTGCAGGGATGCGGTCTTGCCGTGCAGGTGTAGGGAACACGTGAGCGCCTTCTTGAGGCCGAGGGATTTCTTGGCAGCTTCTTTCTTGCCGCGCGGGCACCAGACGCGGTGGGTCACGTCCAGGGGCCGCGCGCCTTGGAGCCAGGGGCCTTCTGGGGGAGGAGGTGGCAGAGGTGCTCCCTGAGCCGCGTCGCCCATGCGTGACGGAGGGCGAGGCAGCGAGAGGGACGGTGTGGGAGTGCCCCCTGCAACGCTCACGAGCTCGGTAACGCGAGCGAGCCATTCTTTGTAGAGGTCGTCGACGGGGCGGTAGTGCTGGAGCTCACGTGCCAGGAGCAATGCGTCCTGCGCGTCCGTGGGGGCGCGATGAGCGGGAGACGACGAACCAGCTGGGGTTAGCAACGGAGTGGCTGTGCGGACTTCCCGCCTCACCGAGGGGTGCAGCAAAGATGCTTGCTGCTTGTTCACCGCCGGGCCGGTGGCGGCGTTGGCGGCAGGCGACGGAGAACGACGAGGAGGCCCACTGACAGGAGCCGTCTGGGCGACGCGGGCGGCGAGAGCAGCCCGACGCTCAACGCGAGCTCGGTGAGCGTCTGCCATGGATGCGACGAAGCGATGGGACGCAGATCAGCGGAAGAGATTTCGGCGCACCCCTACCTGGCGCGCCAAATGTAGGATATCGGGTTCTAGAAAAACACTTAAGGTTCAATCTCTGGGGTGCGCACGAAGATCTTCTCTCTATTGATTCATGCCCACAACCTCGCCGCGATTCTAAGCTAGCACGATGAACAACACAAGAGACACAAGGTTTATACTGGTTTGGGCCACCGTTGTGGTGTAATACCCTAATCCAGTGTGTGGTGTGGTGGATTGCCTCTTGGGCAGATGATGAATAGTAGAGAGGAAGAACAGCCTCGCGAGAGGTGTTCGTGTGCTTGGTGGTGGTATCAAGATGAACTCCCCCATCTATTGTGGTGGCTAGCCCTATATATAAAGGCCCTAGTCCTCTTCCCAAATATTGAGTGGGAAGGGAGCAAACAACGGCCATTTCGAAAGGGGACAGCTAGTACAAGCTATCCTGACTAAAGGTGGTCTTCGACTGCCAAAGGTACTGGTGATGACGCTGTCTTGGGCTCCACGGTGACCTCCATCCTACCGCTCTGCTGGCCATGGTCTCGTTGCACCAATATGGAAACCTTTGCTTGATGCCTCGGTACTCCACGCCTGCGCTTGCCCCCTTTGCACCAAAGAGGAAACAAGGACACTGCGCAGGCTGGCGCCCGCCTGGCGCCCGCCTGGTCTTGATCGTCATGGCTTGCGTCATGAGCACCTCACGAGGTACCCCTTGCCTTGATCTCTCCGCCTCCTCGCGAGCTTGCCTGGTGAGGGCACCCCTGAGGAGGCCTTGTGTCGTCCGCCCCATGAGGCTTGGCCCCTCGCGAGGGTCTTGAACTTGGGTTGATTAAGACAGGCCGTACTGGGCCACTGGTGAGCCACGCTGCAGGCCGCAGGCAGGTAAGTCTGGGACCCCCGTTCCTAGAACGTCGACAGTGCGGCCCTCATGTTCGCTTGTTCCTGTCGGGTCTGCGGCGTTGTGGCCGCGGCGTCGCTTGAGGCCCTTGCGGCTGATCGTACCTGTCGTGGAGTAAGGGCAGGCAATGCATGACCGCGTCGCCCACGCCCCGCAGCATTCTGTGGTGCGCGGGGTTGAGGTCACCTTGGGCAGGCGGCATGGCACGGACTGGCCACGCCGCCCAGCGGTCGGCGTTGGTCATCGGGTCACCGAACATGGATGCGATGAAGCAGTGGAACGCAGATCGGCGGAAGGAAGACTCCGGCGCACCCCTACCTGGCGCGCCAAATGTCGGATATCGGGTTCCGGCAAAACCCTTAAGGTTCAAACTCTGGGGTGCGCACGAAGATCTCCTCCTACCGAATCTCGCTCTCAGCCTCGCCGAGATCCCTAAGCTAGATCGATGAACAACACAAGGGACACAAGATTTATACAGGTTCGGGCCACCGTTGTGGTGTAATACCCTACTCCTGTGTGTGGTGTGGTCGATTGCCTCTTGGGCTGATGATGAACAGTACAGGGGAAGAACAGCCTCGCGAGGAGAGGTGTTCTTGTGGTTGGTGGTGTATCGATGAACTGGGTTCGGATCCCCTCCTACTGTGGTGGCTAGCCCTATTTATAGAGGCCCTGGTCCTCTTCCCAAATGTTGAGCGGGAAGGGATCCAACAACGGCCATTTTGAAAGGGGACAACTAATACAAGTAGGGATGGCAATTTTATCCATGGATCTGGATACCCATGGATACCCGACCCGGTTGGGCAAGGGTATGGAGCGCATTTCTGCCCATGGGTCCGTGGATATGGATACCCACGAACAGTCGGGTTGGGCATGGTTATAATTTGTGCTCCATGGATATCCGATGGATACCCTCATGACATGTGGGGCCATATGCCAGTGACAGTAGAAAGAGCGAATCAATGGGAAATGGCAGGCAATATGCAACTGGTGCCATAAGCTATATGTTGCAGAGTCAACCTCTGGTATGTCACACTTAAGGACTCATCGTATTACTTGTTGCCTACTTATGCATGTAGCTTATGTTGTCATTTGTGAGTGAATGATGATGAGATAATGTGATCTTTGGAAGGCTTCATGCTAACTTTTCTATGCCCATGGAGCTCCATGGGTATGTGGATATCCAGCGGGTTTGGGCATGGGCACAAGTTGTGCCTGTGGATAATTTGGTGGATGGGCAGAGAGTAGGAAGATGGGTCATGGGTTGGATTTGGACCAGCTCCACCCGCCCCAAACCTGACCCATTGCCATCCCTAAATACAAGCTATCCTGACTAAAGGTGGTTGTCGGTGTCAAAACCGGTGGATCTCGGGTAGGGGGTCCCGAACTGTGCGTCTAGGCGGATGGTAACAGGAGACAAGGGACATGATGTTTTTACCCAGGTTCGGGCCCTCTCGATGGAGGTAAAACCCTACTCCTGCTTGATTGATATTGATGATATGGGTAGTACAAGAGTGGATCTACCACGAGATCAAGGAGGCTAAACCCTAGAAGCTAGTCTATGGTATGATTGTTGTTGTTGTTGTTGTGTCCTATGGACTAAAACCCTCCGGTTTATATAGACACCGGAGAGGGCTAGGGTTACACAGAGTCGGTTACAATGGTAGGAGATCTACATATCCGTATCGCCAAGCTTGCCTTCCACGCCAAGGAAAGTCCCATCCGGACACGGGACGAAGTCTTCAATCTTGTATCTTCATAGTCTTGGAGTCCGGCCGATGATGATAGTTCGGCTATCCGGACACCCCCTAGTCCAGGACTCCCTCAGTAGCCCCCGAACCAGGCTTCAATGACGATGAGTCCGGCGCGTATATTGTCTTCGACGTTGCAAGGTGGGTTCTCCTCCAAATTCCATGTGCTTGCCGAGTAGTGTCCGGCTTCCTTATAAACGTTGCGCTCCTTGGCTTCCACGCCCAATAATGGCCCTCTTCCACGTGTCGTGTGGATGCGAAAAGCCAGGGTATTTTTACGTTTTACCTCCAAGCTGCACGAATAAGCTGCCTATATGAGAGGCGAGGATCTAGATCCAAATCACACCATCCTCCTTCCGCGAGTACTCATCGGAGCGCCTCTGACAAAAATCCACTCCATCATGGACTGTTGACGCGGCTCCTCCTCTCGTGCTCCCAGCCCTCAGCCAGGAGATTGGAGGAGATGTTCAGTCCCGCACAGCGAGCTGGTGACGCTCCAAGTGGAGGGATACCTTCCTCCGGCCTTCATGGTCCCAGTTCAAGCCGGGCTGGCCACCTACAAAGGTGGAAAGCACGCGGAGAACACCCCCAGTCCCTCCAAAGGAGAGCGGGTGTGCTTCGTTCCTTATCTAATAAGGGGGCTCGGATTTCCTATACATCCGTTTCTCTGGGGGCTTCTGGAGTTCTACGGACTCCAGCTTCACCACCTTACACCTGCCTCCATTTTGCACATTGTGGGTTTTGTAGCTCTCTGCGAGCTATTCTTGGGCATCGAGCCCCATTTTGTGCTGTGGAAGAGATTGTTTTGCCTCGTACTCCGCTCTCACGAGGGGTCGATATATCAAGTGGGCGGAGCCGAAATATGGCGCATCGCTGGGACCAGATATCTATCCTGAACCCCGAAGAAGGCGTCCGAAGACTGGCCTTCGGAATGGTTTTATGTGGAAGACGCTCCACTGCCGGACCCAATTCGGATCGGCCTCTCGGAGTTCAGCAACGCTCCTCTGAAGAAACGCCTGAGTTGGCGCCCGCGGATCCCTCAACGGGAAGATGATAGGAGCGTCCAATATCTGATGGGCCGGATAAGGTTGCTGGCCCATTCCGGATTGACCATGATTGGAGTCATGGCCACATGCATTATGCGAGGGGTGTAGCCACTCCAATATAGGGGCCACCCCATGTGGGATTTCAACGGGGAGAATGACGCCACCCGTCATGGCCGCAAGGGGCCGGGATCGGCCGCGGATCTGGTGAAGATCCTGTCCGGCTTGTACAAGGGGGAGAAGGAGGACTTCCTCCAAACGAGTCTATTAAATGGATTCTCCATGAGTAACCCTCGGAGCTGGGTAAGCGGATGTTTATCTATCCGATCCGTGCCTTCAAAGTTAAGTGTCTTACTTTATGATTTCGACGCAGGAATTGCACCGGGATGTGGAGGGCATACACAGTCCGACTCCACAACCCGAGGATCCGGAAAGATCCCTTGATCCGGCCTCCGGAGAGGATCCGGACATAGAGGTGGAGCTGATTGACGGGATTTTCCACCAACTTAGCATGGACAATGCTCTGGTCGCCATTACGGCTGACTACCCCGGTTTATCTCCGGCTTCCCAGGTAACTATGACCGAATCCTGACACCATTACTTCGTTCGTGCTTATTTCTGACCACCGTATATCAATGGTGTCTCGCAGGAGGTGCCTTCAAGGCAGGAAGCCGATCCCGCGGCGGCTGACCAACAAGGGTCAGTTCGGCCCAGCAGGCGGAAGAGGGGTGCGGTGCGAATTGAAATGTCGCTGCAACGGTATAGCACACCACCGTTTTTAAGGGAAAGGTTCCTGGGAGGTATATTAGTGCTCATGACTTTTCCAGGAGAAAGAGCGCTCGCCGGACTGTGCCCGGAGAGGTTGCCAACCAAGCCTCCGCCAGCTAGGCTCCAACACCTGGTCCGGAGGGGGAGGCAAGCGCAAGGTGCGAGCCGGATGCTCCTCCAACGGAGGATGCCGACAGGCTATCCGCCACCAGGTCTGAGGTGGAGAGCGCCATGAATCATAGGCGCCGCCGGATAGTTCTTCGTGACGCGTGTTTCTCCCCAGAGGCGTTGAATGCCTTTAATGCGGGAGACGCGCACCTCCGTGCCGCTCAAGATGGTTTAACCAGAGCCACGGAGCAGTATGTGAAGGACATACGGGTAAGGAGTTTTAATAGTTATATATGCCAGTAGCCCCCGAGACTTAAAGTAGTTAGAATAACTGATTTAAGGATCATTTGATATACAGGATCTTACGGAGAAGAATACCCAATTGTCCTAGGAGCTTGAAGAGTGCAAGGCCCAACTTGAGGCCGCACTAGCCACCGCAGGAGGAGACACAGAGACCCCCTCTGGTAACACATATTTCAAAAAGATAAGCGGTGTATGGCGTGCGGCGTGCGTATAAATCTGACAATAATATTGCAGAGGGCGCCGGACTAGATCCGGACAAGCAACATCTGCTACGCCAGCTGAAGGCCGGCGAAAAGGTGCTTATGAGGGTGCAGCAGGAGAGAAACAAACTCCAAGATGCCAACACCCAGCTGAGCGAAGAACTAAAAGATGTTCGGGTCCAGCTGTCTGACTCCGTAAAGGAGAATCGACGGCTTCGTCGCGACATCTACAGTAAGTGCTTGAGCAAACTCTTTTGAAAAGAAGAGTTCGGCGAGGAAGTCGATTGACAGAAATGTGTCTGTAGGTTTGCTCACAGGTCGCCCTGCAGAGGAAATGCCCGGTTCGACGGGTGACCAGCTTCCTGAGCTGGTGCAACTGCACGAACGTGTTCGGCAGGCGATGAGTGGCGTCTCCCAGGCCTTATGGCCATCCGTCTCCCTACCCGAGGGCCTTGGAGGGCTTGCGGAGAAGCTTCAGGGAGCACGGCAGCGCTTCCGTCTGTGGAAGATATCGGCCTGCCGTCAAGGCGCCAGGGAGGCCTGGGCCATGGTGAAGACGCGGCACACGAAGGAGGATCCGAACCACATGGCCGAGGTCGGACCTATAGGGCCCGACGGGAAGGAGATCCCTGTGAGCTTAATGTACGACCAAGTAGAGTTGGCCGCTAAGTATTCCCAACGGGACTGTAAATTAGACAGCCTGTTAGATGAGATTGAAGAGGAGTACAATCAGTCAATTTGACGATGTATTTTAAAATGACATGTATAATGCCTTCTAGCCGGATTGTAGATCCTTTGTCTTTGCGGACCTTTTCGCTTCAACCTCGGGACCCTAGAGTCCAGAGTGTGTCCGAATACCCTCACGGTTATGAAAAAACCGGGGCATGCATGGAGACAAGGCGTAGGGGTCATTAGTGCTTTATCAGACAAGTGCCCAACTAGTTATGTTATATTACATGGTTAGTAAGAAACATCTTCCAGGGAGAATAGTTCCGTTAGGGGTTCCTTTCCCTGGGAGGCATGCCCTAAAGTGCATGTCCGAACTGCGAAAAGAGCAGAAAAGCATCTGGGGGCAGATAAATAAGTAGGTAAAGAATCATCTTTCAAGTCACCGACCGAATATTCCCTTAAGAACACTAGCTTTCGGCTTCACCCAGTCTGAGGTACACATCTGGCTGACCCGGCAGTAACAATCGCAGAGGTGCTCCCTTTACCTCCTAGCCGAACAATCGGGAACGTAGGGGTAAGCACAGGAGCCAGGCAACCCAGCTTGGCCAAAACTTAAGTCATATCGATGCATATAATGGTGAATAAAAGGTACATGCGGAAGTTTGACACACATGTGTTGGGCATAAAGCCCGTATAAATAAGCTTCTGTTAAAGAAGCCCCCAGGTATAATGAGTGCGGGTAGCACGTCAAGTGTGTGCGAACAATGCGTAGATCAGCCCTCAAAGGCTCTATGAAAATGGGAGGAGAAAAGAGAGTAACAAAAGACAACTGAAGTATAAAATGTGGACGGAGGAAGGAGACGAACTCTGAGTCCGGCGCTAGGCGTAGAATCTTCGGAGGCGGGTTGCGTTCCATGGGTTCGGCTCGAGTCGGTTGTCCGGTGCATTTCACAGACGGTATGCTCCGCCAGTCAGGACTTGGTCGATGATGAAGGGACCTTCCCATTTGGGCTTGAGTTTGTCCTTTTTCTTGTTCGGCAGGCGTAGAACTAGTTCGCCAACGTTGTAAATTTTGGCCTGTACTTCTCTGCTTTGATATCTTCGAGCCTGCTGCTGATAGAATGCGGAACGAGCTTTCGCCACGTCGCGCTCCTCTTCTAGGGCGTCCAAACTGTCTTGCCGATCCAACTCGGCCTCTCTTTCCTCGTACATGCGCACGCGAGGTGAGTCATGAATTATATCGCAGGGCAGAACTGCCTCTGCGCCGTATACCATAAAAATGGTGTGAATCCGGTAGTACGGTTTGGCGTGGTCCGCAGCCCCCAAAGTACGGAGTCGAGCTCCTCTACCCAGTGCATGTTAGATTCCGTGAGGTACCGCACTAACCTGGGTTTGATGCCGCTCATGATTAGACCATTTACTCGTTCGACTTGACCGTTAGTTTGAGGGTGATAGACTGAAGCGTAGTCGAGCTTGATGCCCATATTTTTGCACCAGAGTTTAACCTCGTCGGCCGTGAAGTTCGTGCCATTATCGGTGATGATGCTGTGGGGGACGCCATAATGGTGTACTACCCCGGATATGAAGTCTATCATAGGTCCGGATTCGGCCGTTTTAACTGGCTTGGCCTCTATCCATTTGGTGAATTTGTCAACCATGACCAATAGGTACTTTTGCTTGTGGGTTCCCCCTTTAAGGGGTCCAACCATGTCAAGCCCCCAGACCGCGAACGGCCAGGTGATGGGTATAGTTTTGAGGGGCTCGCCGTGGTTTGTAGGTTATGTCGAATGGTAAGAGCTCGATGGCCCATTTTGCAATCCTTCCCGTCGCGTCGCAGTTGTTTATAATGTCGTTGAGAGGTACTTCGGAGGCCACTGTTATCGAACACTCTTGAAAATAGTGTCGCAGCTTCCGGGATGCCATGAACACCGCGTACGCTATCTTTTGATAATGTGGGTACCGGGACTTGCATGGAGTTAAGAAAGTGGATACGTAGTACACTGGTTTTTGAAGAGGGAATTTGTGCCCTTCTGTTTCTCGTTCGACAACGAGCACCGCGCTTACAACTTGATGTGTTGCCGCAATATATAACAACATTGGTTTGCCTGAGTTGGGCGCGGGCAGGACCGGATTTGTTGCCAATATGGCTTTTATTTCTTTGAGTCCAGTCATGGCAGCATCCGTCCATTCGAAGTGTTCGGTGCGCCTGAGGAGGCGATAGAGGGGCAATGCCTTTTCTCCCAAACGGGAGATGAAGCGGCTTAGAGCCACCACGCATCCAGTCAATTTTTGTATTTGTTTGAGGTCTTTTGGGATATCCAACTATGACAGAGCTCGGATCTTGGCTGGGTTTGCTTCAATTCCTCTACCGGATACAATGAAGCCCAAGAGCTTTCCGGCTGGTACGCCGAAAACATATTTTTCCGGGTTGACTTTAATGTCATATGCTCGGAGGTTGTCGAATGTGAGCCTCAAATCATCTACTAGAGTTTAGACATGTTTGGTCTTGACGACCACATCGTCTACGTATGCCTCCACTGTTTTGCTGATCTGGGTAGCCAGACATGTCTGAATCATGCGCTGATATGTTGCACCGGCATTTTTGAGTCCGAAGGGCATTGTGTTGAAGCAGAATGGTCCGTATGGAGTAATGAATGCCGTTACGGCCTGGTCTATTTCCGCCATCTTGATTTGATGGTATCCGGAGTATGCGTCGAGGAAGCACAATGAATCGTGCCCTGCGGTAGCATCGATGATTTGGTCGATGCGGGGAAGGGGAAAGGATCCTTTGGACAGGCCTTGTTAAGGTCTTTAAAATCGACACAAAGGCGCCAGGATTTGTCCTTTTTTGGTACCATTACCAGGTTCGCTAGCCAGTCCGGATGTTTTATATCTCTGATGAATCCGGCTTCTAATAGTTTGGCTAGCTCCTCTCCCATTGCCTATCTTTTGGGTTCGGAGAATCACCGAAGAGCCTGTTTGACTGGCTTGAATCCTTTTAGGATGTTTAGGCTATGTTCTGCCAGCCTGCGTGGGATTCCTGGCATATCTGAAGGGTGCCAGGAAAAAATGTCCCAATTTTCCCAAAGGAATTCTCGTAGTGCGGCGTCTACATCGGGGTTTAATTGTGCACCAATGGAGGCCGTCTTTGTGGGGTCCGTTGGATGGACCTGGAATTTGACTATTTCGTCCGCTGGTTTAAAAGAGGTGGACTTGGATCTCTTATCGAGTATCACATCGTCCCTGTTCACCGTGGAGCGCAGCGCAGTTAGTTCCTCTGCCGCTAGGGCTTCGGATAGTGTCTCTAGGGCTAGTGCGGCTGTCTTGTTTTCGGCACGGAGTGCTATGTCCGTATCACTGACAAGAGAGATGATTCCATTGGGCCCGAACATTTTAAGCTTCATGTATCCATAATGGGGTATAGCTTGAAAAATTGTGAATGCCTCTCACCCTAATAAACCGTGATATCCGCTGCTGAACAGGGCCATTTGGAATGTGACCTCCTCAGACCTGTAATTGTCCGGCGCGCCGAACACCACATCCAGTGTAATTTTTCCTGTGCAGCGTGCTTCCCGACTAGGGATTATTCCTCTGAAGGTTGTGCTGCTTCGCTCAATGCGGCTGCAGTCTATTTCCATTTTTCGAAGGGTTTCCTCGTAGATGAGGTTTAATCCGCTGCCGCCAACCATGAGTACCTTGGTAAGACGAAAGCCGTCCACTATTGGACTGAGGACCAATGCGGCTGGTGCTCGGGCTGTTCGGAATTTTGGTTCGTCGCTGGCATTAAAGGTGATAGCCGTGTCGCTCCATGGATTTGTTGTTGCTACTTGGTAGACTTCGGCGAGGCTGCGGATTGTTCGTTGCCGCATATTATTTGATGCGAAAGTCTCGAAGACTGTTAATACCGTACTGGTACTGTTAGGCTGGTTTTCCGGGGCTAGAAGCTCTTCGCCACTTTTGGCCACCTGCCGCAGTATCCAACATGATCGAAGGCCCAACATGATCGAAGGCTATGTGTTGGAGTGGCGCCCTCTGTACTATGAATTTTACAGGGTCCGTTGAGCCATCCCTCCAGTACGGTTCCGTGCCCTTTATGGGGTTTTTGCTTTTTGGTTTTTGTCCCGGGTGCCTGAGCATGATGCACCCTTTTGTTTCGGACTAGGGTTGTGTTCGGAGCCGGATTGTCCCAAAACTTAGTTTCGGTTTTCCAGGCACTCTCCATCGCACAGTACTTTCATACTATGGACGCTAGGTCAGCAAAGCGTGTAATTTCGCGACGACTTACGGCATTCGTGATTCCCTTGTCTGTGCAATTGTTGCAGAAAATTGAGATTGCGCTTTCCTCACAGCAGTCCTTTATCCTGTCCATAACCAGGAGGAATCTGGCCCAGTAATGATGTACTGTTTCCGTGGGCTCTTGCCGGATTTGAAATAGATCGCTTATGTTTGGGTGGGCGGGTGGAATTGAGTCTGGAACCCTGCCCAAGTTGAGGCTCAAGGGCCAAAAAGTTTCCGAATTTGGAAGCTTGGATTGCTGGACATTGTCCAACGAGTCTAGTCCGCTGCCTGACTTTAGGTTCAGTACTTGATTGACGTCCGTCCCTCCGCGGGAATCCGGCATGGAGGGATCAGGAGTGCGGACATAACTGGTCTTTAATATAGAAGAAGAGTCGCCGCATTGTTCCTCTACCACCGCGACGTGGTGGGTAACCTGGGGAGAGTTAATCTCTCTCAGATCTGTTTTAAGCCCGATCTGATCGTAATCTGTAGCGACTCCCAGGGCGGCGATGCGATCCAAGAGCTCATTTACGGAAGAGAGCTCCATCGGATCCAGCTGCTCGGTGAATTCCGAGTTGACGTGATGATCGCTTTTGATGACCCGAGAGGTCATCGTCGAAGCGGCGGCCGAACAGGTGGTCATGAGAAAACCACCTAGCCGGATAGTTTGGCCGGCGGCCAAACCTCCTTTGGCAATGGTACCGTCTTTAAAGATGGGAAGAGGCATCCTTCCTGATCGTGACGGCACAGAGGAACTCTCAATGAAAGCACCAATGTCGGTGTCAAAACCGGCGGATCTCGTGTAGGGGGCCCCGAACTGTGCGTCTAGGCGGATGGTAATAGGAGACAAGGGACACGATGTTTTTACCCAGGTTCGGGCCCTCTTGATGGAGGTAAAACCCTACTCCTGCTTGATTGATATTGATGATATGGGTTGTACAAGAGTGGATCTACCACGAGATCAAGGAGGCTAAACCCTAGAAGCTAGTCTATGGTATGCTTGTTGTTGTTGTTGTTGTGTCCTATGGACTAAAACCCTTCGGTTTATATAGACACCGGAGAGGGCTAGGGTTACACAGAGTCGGTTACAATGGTAGGAGATCTACATATCCGTATCGCCAAGCTTGCCTTCCACGCCAAGGAAAGTCCCATCCGGACACGGGACGAAGTCTTCAATCTTGTATCTTCATAGTCTTGGAGTCCGGCTGATGATGATAGTTCGGCTATCTGGACACCCCCTAGTCCAGGACTCCCTCAGTGGTCTTCGCCTGCCAAAGGTGCTGGTGATCAGGCCGTCTTGGGCTCCACGGTGACCTCCGTCCTGCCGTCCTGCTAGTCTTGGCCTTGTTGCACCGATATGGAAATCTTTGTCTGATGCATCAGTACTCCACACCTGCGCTTGCCCCCTTTTGCACCAAAGAGGAAACGAGGACACTGCGCGGGCTGGCGCCCACCTGGTCTTGATCGTCATGGGCACCCCGCGAGGTACCCCTCGTCATGATCTCTCCGCCTCCTCGCGAGCTTGCCTGGTGAGGCCGCCCCTGGGAACGCCTTGCGTCGTCCGCCCCGCGAGGCTCGGCCCCTCGCGAGGGTCTTGAATGTTGGTTGATGAAGACAGGCCGTACTGGGCCACTGGTTGAGCCACGCTGCAGGCCACAGGAAGGCAAGTCTGGGGACCCCCGTACCCAAAACGCCGACACAACGTAACTAGGTGATTATAAAGATGCTCTACAGGTATCTCCGAAGGTGTTTATTGGTTGGCATAGGTCGAGATAAAGATTTGTCACTCCGAGTATCGGAGAGGTATCTCTAGGCCCTCTCGATAATGCACATCATAAGAAGCCTTGCAAGCAATGTGAATAATGAGTTAGTTGCGGGATGATGCATTACGGAACGAGTAAAGAGACTTGCCGGTAATGAGATTGAACTAGGTATGAAAATACCGACGATCGAATCTCGGGCAAGTAATATACCGGTGACAAAGGGAATAACGTACGTTGTCATAACGGTTCGACCGATAATGATCTTCATAGAATATGTGGGAGCCAATATGAGCATCCAGTTTCCGCTATTGGTTATTGACTGGAGAGGTGTCTCGGTCATGTCTACATAGTTCTTGAACCCGTAGGGTCCGCACGCTTAACGTTCGATGATGATTTGTATTATATGGGTTATGTGTTTTGGTGACCGAATGTTGTTCGGAGTCCCGGATGAGATCACGAACATTACGAGGAGTCTCGAAATGGTCGAGAGGTAAATATTGATATATAGGATGATGGTATTCGGACACCAGAAGTGTTCCAGAGGGTACCAGATACATTTCGGATCACCGGAAGGGGCTCCGGTCACCCCCGGCAAAAGATATGGGCCATATGAGCCAAGAGGGGAAACGCACCAGCCACAAGGCGCTGGTGCACCCCCATATGAGCCGTACCAGGAGGCGAAGGAAAGAGGGGAAGGGAGAGGAAAGGGGAGAATTCGCCCCCCTTCCTTCCCCCTCCGACAAATATGGTAGGGGGCGAATTGGGAAGGGACCCCAAGTAGGATCCGACCTACTTGGGGCGCTCCTGGCTGCCTCCCCTCTCCCTCCCACCTATATATATGTGGGGGGGGGCTAGCACACCCAGACAATTGCCTAGCCATGTGTGGCGCCCCCCCTCCACAATTTCTCCCTGGTCATATTTTCGCAGTGCTTAGGCGAAGCCCTCCGAGGATCACTTCACGATCATCGCCACCACGCCGTCGTGCTGACGAAACTCATCTACTACCTCGATGACTTGCTGGATCAAGAAGGCGAGGGACGTCACCGAGCTGAACGTGTGCAGAACTCGAATGTGTCGTACGTTCGGTACTCGATCAGTGGACCGTGAAGAAAGTTCGACTACATCAACCGCGTTGTGAAACACTTCCGCTTACGGTCTATGAGGGTACGTAGACACACTCTCCCCCTCGTTGCTATATATCTCCTAGATAGACCTTGTGTGACAGCGTCAACATAGGAATTTTTTGAAATTGCATGCTACGTTCCCCAATAGCGCCCCAAGTGGGGCCGAATCCCACTTGGGCTCCTGCCCCTAGCCGCGCCCCTTCCATATTTGAGCCGGAGGGGAAGGAAAGGCGGGAGAGGGGAGGAAGGGGATGGCCTAATTCCCCTCCTTCCTTTCTACCATAGGCGGGCTGCCATTGGGGGTGCGCCAGCCCCTTGTGGGCTGGTGTGCTCCCCTCTACTGGCCCAATAGGCCCATCATCCTCCCGGGGCTTCACGTAACCCCTTCCAGTGATCCGATGACTACCTGGCACATCCAAAAACTCTTCCGATGTCTAAATATCATCGTCCTATATATCAATTACCTCTGAACTATTCCGAAGCTCCTCGTCATGTCCGTGATCTCATCTGGGACTCTGAACAACATTCGATCACCAAATCATATAACTCATATAACACTATAGCGTCAACAAACGTTAAGTGTGCGGACCCTACGGGTTCGAGAACTATGTAGACATGACCAAGACACCTCTCCAATAAATAACCAATAGCGGAACCTGGATGCACATATTTGTTCCTACATATTCTATGAAGATCTTTATTGGGTGAACCTTATGACAACATACATAATTCCCTTTGTCTGTCGGTATGTTACTTGCCCGAGATTCGATCATCGGTATCTTCATACCTAGTTCAATGTCGTTACCAGCAAGTATCTTTACTCGTTCCATAATACATCATCTCGTAACTAACTCCTTAGTCACTTTGCTTGCAAGCTTCTTGTGATGTGTATTACCGAGAGAGCCTAGAGATACCTCTCCGATACACTGAGTGAAAAATCCTAATATTGATCCATGCCAACTCAACAGACACCTTCAGAGATACCTGTAGAGCATCTTTATGATCACTCAGTTATGTTGTGACGTTTGATAGCACACAAGGTATTCCTCCAGTATCCAGGAGTTGCATGATCTCATAGTTAAAGGAATATATATTTGACATTAAGAAAGCAATAGCAATAACTTGAACGATCATATGCTAAGCTAACAGATGGGTCTTGTCCATCACATCATTCTTGTCGGCGTTCTGGATATGGGGGTATCCAGTCCCGCCTGCCTGCGGCCCACCACGTGGCTCCATCGACGGCCTGGTACGGCCCAGCTTCAACATCAACAGCTCAAGACCTTCGCGAGGGGCCAAGCCTCGCGAGGCGGACGATGCTAAGACCCCCGAGGGGATCGGCCTCCTCGGGATGGCTCCTGAGGGGCGGAGAGTTCTATGCAAGGTTTACCTCATGAGGCTCAGCCGACGTGAGCCATGACGACCAAGACTAGGCGGCGCAGAGCGCAGGTTTCCTCTTTGGTGCAAGGGAGGCAAGCCACAGGCGCGGAGTCCTGAGGAATTGGCCAAAGGTTTCCATTCTATTGCAACAAAACCAAGACTGCGAGGACGGCAGGATGGAGGTCATCACCGAGCCCACTGCAGTGTCACGACCAGAGGCTTTTCACAGACGAAGACTACTTTTGTCAGGATAAGCTATACTACCTGCCCCCTTTCAAATCCGGCTGTTGTGAGATCGCTTCCCGCCAACATTTGGGAAGAGGACCAAGGCGACTATAAATAGGACTTAGCCACCACCATAGAAGGGGAAGTTGAACTGGCTTGCATCCCCTCAGCTCTCTCAAGCTCAAGAACACCTCACCTCCTGAGGCCACTTCATCCACTATACTAGTTCATCCTCAGCCCTCCGAGGCAATCCACCAAAACGCTGGAGTAGGGTATTAGACCGCAAGGTAGCCCGAACCAGGATAAACTGCCATGTCTCTTTGTCCCTTCGAGTTTGACGCGCTAGGCTCAGGAGAATCGCGAGTAGGCAGGCTGGGAAGGTTGAGATCTCCACATGAACCCCAGTGTGCGAACCTCTCAAGGGTTTGTGGAACCCATAATCCAACATTTGGCGCGCCAGGTAGGGGTGCATCGGAGATCTTCTGCCCCTTCTGCCGAATCATGCGGCCAACTCCAATGGCAGGCGCTGCTCTGTCGGCTCCGCCGACGCACGCTTCCGAAGAGGCACCGGGGGTGTGCTGTTTCACCTTCTCCTTGCGAAGGGTGGAGTGGCCAACCAAGTTCAGACTGGAGATGCCTCCATGTTACGATGGCGCGGCGGATCCGGCCGCCTTCCTCCACGCTTACGAAGAAGCAATTTGGGCGGCTGGTGGAGACGACAAGGTGAAGGCCAACTGGCTCCCCATGTCCCTCATCGGCGCACCGCGCGCCTGGTTGCTCAATATGCCGGCGTCTTCTGTGGCCTCGTGGGAAGAGCTGCGCGACCTCTTCCTTGCCCGCTATACGGCCCCAGCGCCCCCCGTCGTCGCAGCTCTCCTAGGTGGCTTGCAGGCACCACCTTCCGACAGCCACATCAAGCAGTTCTACCGACAAGTAGGCGCCGCACAGGCGGGCTCAGGGGCTCCCCCGGGCTGGGCGGCGCCCAAGGCCGACCTTACCTTCGGCCTCGAGGATCATCCGGCCGCCACAGCGGGAGCAGGCGCGCTCCCGATGCTTTGCACCCCCACCATCTGCAATGTGGCGGTCACCAGGACCCTCATCGACGACAGCGCCGGCCTCAACGTGCTTTCCGCGGAGGCATTCGGCCTGCTGCATGTGCCACCCAGCCGGCTCCGCCCCACCAAGACCTTCTCCGGGGTCGGCGGCAACTCCAGCAGCCCCTTGGGGAGGATCCGCCTCCCTGTCACCCTTGGGACTCGCGGCAAGTACCGCACCGAGCTCATCGACTTCGACATCGCCAGGATTGACCTGCCATACAATGCCATCCTGGGGTACCCAGCCTTGGCCCAGTTTATGGCGGTGACTCGCCCAGCATACAACCTCATGAAGATGCCTGGCAGCAACGGTGTCCTCACGGTGGCAGGGGACACTAAAGACGCGTTATAGGCCCTCAAGCTCGCCTTCAGGTCAGTGGCATATGTGCAGCCTGATAAGAAGGAGGGTCCGGAGGCCCGGGAAGCAGCACCGGCCAACAAGAAGCAATTGTTCTCCCAAGACCGATCCGAGACGAAGCAGGTGCTTGTCACTGAGGAGGGAACCACCGGAGCCACCTTCACCAAAGGGGTAGGCCTCCCTTAGGACCAAGAGAAAGCGTTGATCGACTTCTTGCGTGCCAAGAAGGAGGTATTCGCTTGGGAGCCCAAAGACCTGGCTGGGGTCCCGAGGGGAATAATCGAGCACCACCTGAAGGTATGCCCAAATGTGCGACCAGTGAAGCAGAACGCTCGATGTCAGACCACCAAGAAGCATGCCTTCATCGTCCAAGAAACCCACAAGCAGCAAGCCGCAGGGGTCATCAGGGAAGTGCGATACTCGGAGTGGCTGGCAAATCCCGTCGTTGTCCCCAATAAAGGAGGGAAAGAGCGCATGTGTGTCAACTTCACCAACCTCAACAAGGCCTGCCCACAAGATCCTTTCCCGCTTCCTCGCATCAATCAGATCGTGGACTCCACCGCCAAGTGCGACCTGTTGTGATTTTTGGATGCCTTCTTAGGCTACCACTAGATCAAGATGGTCATGCAAGATGTGGAGAAGACGGCATTCTTGACCCCCTGCGGGGTGTACTACTACACCTGCATGACCTTCGGGCTGCATAATGTCGGGGCTACCTTCCAGCGACTGATGCAGATCGCCCTGGGCTCGCAGCTCGGGAGGAACACAGAGGCCTATGTTGATGATATAGTGGTGAAGTCTCGGGAGGCCAGGACCCTGATAGCTGATCTGGAGGAGACGTTTGCTAGCCTGCGCAAGGTGGATCTCCGGCTCAATCCCGAGAAGTGTGTGTTCAGGGTTCCCTCTGGTAAGCTGCTGCGCTTCCTGGTGTCGCATAGTGGAATCGATGCCAATCCGGAGAAGGTCAAGGCAATAGAGGACATGAGCCCCTCGTAGACCCTGAAGGAGATGTAGAAGCTGGCGGGCTGTGTAACCTCGCTTGGGCGCTTCATCTCCAAGCTGGGGGAGCGCGCCCTCCCGTTCTTCAAGCTGATGACAAGGAAGGAGCCGTTCGAGTGGAGCCCGGAGGCAGCCACCGCCTTTCAAGACCTCAAGAGATACCTGGCCATCCCGCCGGTGATGGTGGCGCCACGCCCTCTCAAGCCCTTGGTGCTCTATCTGGCAGCCACCCCTCACTCAGCCAGCTCCGCCCTGGTGGCGCTAAGGAAGGAGCGCCCATCCAGGGGCCCTCGGCAGGACGCTCAACCACCAAGCAAGACGGAGCTTCCTCAGGACAATGCGCCTGGTGAGGGAGTCCTGGACTAAGGAGTCCTCGGACAGCCGGACTATATACTTTGGCCGGACTATTGGACTATGAAGATACAAGATAGAAGACTTCGTCCCATGTCCGGATGGGACTCTCCTTGGCGTGGAAGGCAAGCTTGGCGATTCAGATATGTAGATTCCTTTCGCTATAACTGACATTGTATAACCCTAGCTCCTCCGGTGTCTATATAAACCGGAGGGTTTAGACTTCTAGGGTTCGGTCACAACAATCATAATCTCATAGGCTAGACTTCTAGGGTTTAGCCATTATGATCTCGTGGTAGATCAACTCTTGTAATACTCATATTCATCAAGATAAATCAAGCAGGAAGTAGGGTATTGCCTCCATAGAGAGGGCCCGCACCTGGGTAAACATCGTGTCCCCCGCCTCGTGTTACCATTAGCCTTAGACGCACAGTTCGGGACCCCCTACTCGAGATCCGCCGGTTTTGACACCGACATTGGTGCTTTCATTGAGAGTTCCACTGTGTCTTCAAAGATAGGCTTGATGGCTCCGTCAATCATCTACAACAATGCAATCCAGGGGGAAATCTACCTCCCCGGACAGATCTTCGTATTCGACGGCTTCGCACTGCGGACCAACTCGATCGAACATCTAGAGCAGATCGATAGCTACGCCCTTGGCCATCAAGTCAGATTCAGAAGCCTGAATTTTGTGGCTGATGTCCGCGGAGACTTGATATTTGACGGATTCGAGCCCATGACGGCTATCCCTGGCCACTATGATTGTCGGTGTTCTGGGAACGGGGTCCCCAGACTTGCCTGCCTGCGGCCTGCGGCGTGGCTCAGCAGTGGCCTAGTACTGCCCCGTCTTCATCAACCTAGGTTCAAGACCCTCGCGAGGGGCCAAGCCTCGTGGGGCGGACAACACAAGGCCTCCTCAGGGGTGGCCTCACCAGGCAGGCTCGCGAGGAGGCGGAGAGATCAAGGCAAGGGGTACCTCGCGAGGTGCTCATGATGCAAGCCATGACGATCAAGACCAGGTGGGCGCTAGCCTGCACAGTGTCCTTGTTTCCTCTTTGGTGTAAAGGGGGCAAGCGCAGGCGCGGAGTAGCGGGGCATCAAGCAAAGGTTTCCATATCAGTGCAACGAGACCAAGACCAGCAGGACGACAGGACAAAGGTCACCGTGGAGCCCAAGACGGTGTCATCACCAGTGCCTTTGGCAGTCGAAGACCACCTTTAGTCAGGATAGCTTGTACTAGCTGCCCCCTTTCAAAATGGCCGTTGTTGGCTCCCTTCCCGCTCAATATTTGGGAAGAGGACCAGGGCCTCTATATATATAGAGATAGCCACCACAGTAGAAGGGCATCTCATCAGGGGGAGATCTGATCCAATCCTTCCCAAGTAGAACACCACCACCACAAGAACACCCCTCGCGAGGCTGTTCTTCCCCATGTACTATTCATCATTAGCTCAAGAGGCAATCCACCACACCACATACAGGAGTAGGGTATTACACCACAACGGTGGCCCGAACCTGTATAAATCTCGTGTCTCTTGTGTTGTTCATCGTGCTAGCATAGATCTGCGGCGAGGTTTTGGGGCGTGAATCGGTAGGGATAAGATCTTCGTGCGCACCCTAGAGTTTGGACCTTAAGGGTTTTGCCGGAACCCGATATCTGACATTTGGTGCGCCAGGTAGGGGTGCGCCGGAATCTTCTTTCCACTGTTCTGCGTTCCATCGCTTCGTCGCATCCATGGCAGATGCTCGCCGAGCTCGCGCCGAGCATCGGGCTGCTCTCGCGGCCCGCGTCGCCCAGACGGCTCCCATCGGTGGGGCTCCTCGTCATTCTCCGTCGCCTGCCACCAACGCCGCCACCGACCCGGCGGGGAACGAGCAGCCCTCGGTGCGGCGGGAAGGCCGCACCGCCACTCCATCGCTGACTCCAGCTGGTTCGTTGTCTCGCGCTCATCGCACTCCCACGGACGCGCAAGCCGCGTTGCTCCTGGCACATGAGCTCCTGCACTACAGCCCCGTCGATGACCTCTACGAGGAGTGGTTCGCTCGCATCACCGAGCTTGTCAGCGCCGCAGGAGGCTCTCCTGCGCTGCCCCTCTTGCTGCCTCACCCTCCGTCCTGCATGGGCGATGCGGCTTAGGGGGTGCCTCCGCCGCCTCCTCCCCAAGAAGGTGCCCTCGCTCCAAGGCGCGTGGCTCCTGGACATGACCCACCGCGTCCGGCGCCCGCGTGGCAAGAAAGGAGCTGCCAAGAAATCCCTCGACCTCAGGAAGGCGCTCGCGTGCTCCCTGCACCAGCGCAGCAAGACCGCGTCTGTGCACCAGCACGCCAAGACCCCGCGCTGCCCCTGGCGGCAGCGCACGGGTACCATCAAGAGCAGGCCCCGCGTTTGCAAAAAGCTCCGGTGGCCACTGCAGGCTCCCGCGCCTTCACCACCGAGTTGTGTAGCGTTGCCTGGACCGACAAGTTCAAGCCGGATCTACCTCCACGCTACGACGGCACTACCGACCCCGCGGAGTTCCTGCAGCTCTACGAGCTGTGCATCAAGGCGGCCAATGGAGACGAAAAGGTCATGGCTAACTGGTTTCCCATGGCGCTCAAGGACGAAGCCCACACCTGGCTCCTAAACCTGCCATCCGGCTCGATCTTCTCTTGGGACGAGATGCGCAGCCGTTTCATCGCCAACTTCCAAGGCACTCGCGCCCGCCCTCCGGCCATGGGTGACCTGCGCCGCAACAAGCAGCAGCCTGGAGAGACCCTGCAGAAGTACATCCAACGCTTCAACAACGCTCGCCTCAAGATTCTCAAGGTGACTGAGGAGGCCATCATCTCAGCATTCTCCAATGGCATCCGCGACGTCCAGATGAAGGAGGAGCTCGCCATCCACGAGGATCTGTGCACATCTCTGGAGCTGTTCAACCTGGCGACCAAGTGCGCAAGAGCTAAGGAGGGACGCCTCTCCCTCCTCGAGCTTCCAGTTGCTGACCCAGAAGAGAAGAAGGCCAAGGCCAAGGACGTGAAGTGCAAAGGAGCAACCGTGCTCACGGCAGAACCAGACACGAAGCGCGGCAGGGACCAGCCGGGGTCGTCCAAGGGTAGCCGATTCTGCGCCTACCACAACCTCTACACCCACAACACCAACGAATGCCAGGATCTCAGAGCCGTTCAGGAAGGATGCATCTGTCGGCGTTCTGGGAACGGGGGTCCCTAGACTTGCCTGCCTGCGGCCTGCGGCGTGGCTCAAGCAGTGGCCCAGTACGGCCCGTATTCATCGACCCAAGTTCAAGACCCTCGCGATAGGCCAAGCCTCACAGGGCGGACGACGCAAGGCTTCCCCAGGGGTAGCCTCACCAGGCAGGCTCGCAAGGAGGCGGAGAGATCAAGGCAGGGAGTACCTCGCGAGGTGCTCGTGACGTAAGCCATGACGATCGAGACCAGGCGGGCGCCAGGCGGGCACCAGCCAGTGCAGTGTCCTCGTTTCCTCTTCGGTGCAAAGGGGGCAAGCGCAGGCGCGGAGTACCGAGGCATCAAGCAAAGGTTTGCCAATCGGTGCAACGAGACCAAGACCAGCAGGACGGCAGGACGGAGATCACCATGGAGCCCAGGACGACGTCATCGCTAGTGCCTTTGGCAGTCGAAGACCAACTTTAGTCAGGATAGATTGTACTAGCTGTCCCCTTTCAAAATGGCCGTTGTTGGCTCCCTTCCGCTCTATATTTGGGATGAGGACCAGGGCCCCTATAAATAGAGATAGCCACCACAGTAGAAGAGGGGATTGAATCCATCCCAAGTAGAGCACCGCACCAGCTCAAGAACACCCCTCGCGAGGCTGTTCTTCCCTTGTGCTGTTCATCATCAGCCCTAGAAGCAATCCACCACACCACACACTGGATTAGGGTATTACACCACAACAGTGGCCCGAACCAAAATAAACTTTGTGTCCCTTGTTTTGGGGCGAGGATCGGTAGGGAGGAGATCTTCGTGCGCACCCCAGAGTTCGAACCTTAAGGGTTTTGCCGGAACCCGATATCCGACATTTGGTGCGCCAGGTAGGGGTGCGCCGGAATCTTCTTTCCGTGGTTCCTTGTTCTATCGCTTCGTCGCATCCATGGCGGACGCTCGCCGAGCTCGCACCGAGCGTCGGGATCCTCTCGTCGTCCGCGTCGCCCAGACGGCCCCCGTCGGTGGGCCTCCTCATTGTTCCCCGTTGCCTGCCGCCAACGCTACCACCGGTCCAACGGGGAACAAGCAGCAAGCGTCGTCGCTGCATCCCTTGGTGCAGCGGGAAGGCCACACCGCCACTCCGTCGCTAACTCCAGCTGGTTCGTCGTCTCATGCTTGTCGCGCTCCCACGGACGCGCAGGCTGCGTTTCTCCTCGCACGTGAGCTCCTGCACGACCGCCCCGTTGATGACCTCTACGAGGAGTGGCTCGCTCGCATCACCGAGCTTGTCATCACCGCTGGGGGCTCTCCTGCGCTGTTGTAAGTGCATCTAGTGCCACCCCTAGTTGGTTTTGGAGTATTGACGACAAAGTTGGTTTGAGGGACTAATGCGTTTGTGAGAATTGCAGGATAACGCAGGTAGTGTCCCTCATTGTTTCGGTTTACCTACCGGAGATGAGCCCTAAATATGTATGAAGACATTGAAGACAATGGTGGTATGAGAAGATATTCATATTGAAGACTATGACATGAGAAGACATTAAGTGAAGACTATGGTGCGCGAAGACTGTGTGGTTTTGTTGTTTCCTTTTTCTTCTTTGTTGAGTCATAGGAACCACCATGCTCTTAAGTGGGGTCCAAGTGAACTAAGTCAGAGTGACTGAAGTGATGCTCAACTCAAATCCTATGTCTTCGAGCGAAGACAATGAGAGCAAATCTTATCCAGAGATGGATGAGTCAGCTTTGCTTGTAGCCCAAGTAAAGCTGTCGCGTGTGTTTGAAATCTGACTGTTGGAACACATGTCAGTTCCTTAGTGACCCAGGGTCATTTTGGACAAATCAGGTCGGGTTGCCTAGTGGCTATAAATAGCCCACCCCCTACACCATAAATTGGTGGCTGCTCAGAGTTTGTGCACAGCTTTTGTCGTTTGAGAGCAACCCACCTCGAAGCATTTGAGAGAGAGAGAAATCCTTGCAAGGACAAAGCCCAAACACGCAGATCCAAAGAGTGTTAGGCATCACTGAAGTTTTTCTGTCTGTGTGACCTGAAGACTTATTACACTTGAGGACTGTGAATCCTCCAGCCGGTTAGGCGTCGCGTTCTGAGCATCCAAGAGTCATTGTGGATTGCCGCTGAACGAAGTCTGTGAAGGTTTGGAAGTCTCCCTTGAAGACTTACCAGAGTGATTGGGCAAGGACTGGGTTTCCTTAGCTCAAGGGGAATAAGGTGAAGACACGGTCTTCTGAGTTAAATCTCAGCCTCCCTAACCAGACGTACAGTTGTCACAGCAACTGGAACTGGTCTAACAAATCCTGTGTCTTCAACAAGCGACTGGTTCTATCCCTTCCCAACCTTACTTAAGTTTGTCTTCGTGAAGTCATTGCCTATCTGTGTATCTGTTTGACTTCATTTCTTGACTACTACTGTTGATTGGCTTCATACTATCTTCCATCCTGATCCTTACTAGCTAGCTGCTATTAGTCCTGTACTTTCACATCATTGCATACTTGACTATGGCTTGCTTAGGGTAGTTTATCTTCCGCTGCATATTAATTAGGTCATTTCTGTTGTTTGTCTTCGAAACTTCTAAGTTTTGAAGACTTTCAAAAAATCGCCTATTCACCCCCCCTATAGTCGATACTAGCACTTTCAATTGGTACCAGAGCAAGGTACTCCCTTGTTCTGTGTGATTCGGTTTAACCACCTGGAGTTTCAGCTATGTCGACCACTGGGATAATCAAGGTCTCCGCTGCATGCCCCGTGTTTGATGGAACTGAATATCCCTACTGGAAGAATAAGATGTGTATGCATCTTGAAGCCATTGATGTCGACCTCTGGTATGTCGTCAAGAATGGCATTCCCAAAACTGGTGAAGGTGTCACCCCCACTGATGTCAATAAGTTCATTCAACTGGACTCTACTGCAAAGAACATCATCTGTGGTCATCTGACCAAAGGACAGTATGGCCGTGTGAGTGCTCTGGAAATGTCGAAGCTAGTCTGGGACTGGCTATCGAAGGTCAACGAAGGCGTCTCAACCCAGAGAGATCAAAGAATCAGTGTTCTTCGCAACCTCTTCAACCGCTTCAAGAGAAACGACAATGAAAATGTCCAGCTCACGTTTGATCGCCTCACTGACATCACAAATGAACTTCAAGCTCTTGGCGCAACTGAGATTACCACGCATGAAATCATCAAGACATTGCTGAGATCACTTGACAGCTCCTTTGACACCCTTGCCCTCATGATACAAGAACGTCCTGACTTCAAGTCACTCGATCCGTCTGATATACTTGAGAGGCTCAACACACATGAGTTCCAGCTATCTGAGAAAAGAGATATCTATGGCCCAAACTATGGCCGAACTCGCGCCTTGAAAGCAAAGGTTGTTTGCTCATCTGAAGAAGAATCTGACTGCAGTTCTGAAGATCCTGAAGACATTGGAAAGGAACTTGGTATGCTTGTGAAGAAGTTACAGAAGTTCACTAAGAAGGAAGGCTTCAGAAAGTCTTCACGATCCAGCTCAAGGAATGATAAAGCTTCCACCCATGACCACAAAAAGAGAACCTATCACAAGTGCAAGAAACCTGGTCACTACATATCTGAGTGTCCACAGTGGGACAATGAGAAGAAGAAGAAGAAAAGCAAGGAATATGATTCTGATGACAACAAGAAGAAGAAATCCTCAGAGTCTTCTAAGTCTTCTTCCAAGTCTTCATCATACAAGAAGAGCTCATCTGGCAAGGCTCGTGCTTTTGTTGGCAAGGAAATGAATTCAGAGGAGGAGTCTGCTTCTGACGAGGCGGAGGTGGAGTCTGGAGAGGAGTCTGACCCTGGCATTGCAAGTCTGGCTCTAGCCACAACCTATGTCGCCAAGTACATCTTCAACATTGAAGACAATGACCTCCACACCAACGCTGAAGCTAATGACGAAGACGATCCTACTCCCACCTACTGCTTCATGGCACGTGGTGCCAAGGTAAAATCACGCAATGCTTACTTTCAAACTTCAAGTGAAGATGACTCTGATTGTGAATCCAAACCCAGCTACAAAACACTTGCTAAAATTGCAACTGAACAACAAAAGGCTATGGAACATACTCAAAAACTGTTAGACAAAAGCGATGACCTATTGGACGCTGAAATGACATGTTCACAGTCCTTAGTTGATGACATAAAAAATCTTCATGCTAAGTACCAAGAACTTGAAGGTCGTCATGAATCGCTCTCAACTACTTATGAAAGGCTCTCCTATGATTATCTTCAAAGGAAACAAGAGCTTGAGAAATTGAGAGCGGCTCATGAAGATCTTCAAAAGGTGAATGAGTCACTTCGCGCTCAACATATCAGTTCCACCCAGGATGGATTTGAACCACCATGTCTAAAATTCATTGAGCGTGATAACGCTACATCTGTTGCTGAATGTTCCACTGCTGCTACTGTTTCATTGTCTTCACCTACTGATGTGGTTACTAACCCCTCTGCGGAGGATACCACCGATGTTGCTGATGAAAATGCTATGTTGAAGACATTGCTTGAAACAGGGATGTACAAAAGTTTGAAGGGACATCAGACTCTCTGCGATGTCCTCAAAAAGCAGATTCTGAACCGAAACCCTAGGAAGGAGGGTGTTGGGTTCGAAAGGAAAATGAATGTTGATGGCTTGTACTGGAAGCCTGAGCAGTACCCCAAAACCACATGGGTTGCTGCAAAGGAACCTTCAGTAGATCCATCCACCTTATCTGGCTTTACCTGTGCTAATCCTATTATCATTGATGAATCCTTTGATGCAAACTATAAACTGTTCAAAAATCAGAATGGTGAAGTGTTTGCCAGGTACATTGGTACTAACTGCAGGAATGGACCACCTATGAAGAAGATCCGGGTACCTAAGCAGTACATTGAGAATCTTCCTGTGAATGTCATCATGACACCACCAAGGAAGAAGACAAACCCCAGACCTATAGCTTCACGTGGCCCAAAGGCTTCATACAGATACATGACTCACATGAGTCACCCTAACACCAATGTTTTGCAGGGAAATCATGCTCAGACTTATGAATATGAGCGTGTATCTTCGAACTGCTATGTTCATAGGACTAAGAACTTTTTTGCTTATTCATATGAGTATCATTCATCTCCTGCAAGGCTATTTGCTAGGGCTTCAAAGCCAAAATTCTCAGATGCTGCACTTAGACTCATTGCTTCTAAGCCATCACTGAAGATGTGGGTGGCAAAGAAGAACTAACTCTCTTTTGCAGGATACGGTCTCTAGCCAGCAATCAATGGCGTCCAATACTATTGCTGGGGACCTAAAACCCATTTAGGACGCACGATAAAATGTCATTCTATATACTTCACATCTGAATCTCTTATCAGTCATACTATGTCCTAACTTGATATAAGCTGTGACTGTCCCTGTATGTGTCAAATGCTTATGCTTCACAACACTCTTGTGAAGCCTATCCTCCTAACTGCACTGTAAGGTACATCACCAAAAGCTTTAGAATGGATTATGGACAGTGGATGCACAAATCATATGACTGGTGATCGAAGTCTTCTCATGGACTCAACCTTACGTCCATCTGACGAGAGTCACATTACATTTGCTGACACTGGTAAAAGCAAGGTATTGGGTCTAGGTAGAGTTGCAATCTCAAAGGATCAAACATGGATAAAGTGATGCTTGTTGAATCCCTTGGTTTCAACTTAATGTCTGTCTCAATGCTTTGTGACTTGAACATGATTGTGATATTTGGAAAATATCGTTGCCTTGTACTAATGGAATCTGACAAATCTCTAGTCTTTGAAGGGTATCGAAAAGATGATCTATACATGGTAGATTTCTCAGCAGGTCCACAGCTTGCCGTATGTCTTCTCACAAAAGCTTTAGAATGCCGGCTCTGGCATCGAAGGCTAGGACATGCTGGCATGAGGAACTTACACTCACTCGTCAAGAAGAAGCATGTCATTGGCATCGAAGATGTCAAGTTCAAGAAGGATCATCTGTGTGGTGCTTGTGAAGCTGGAAAGATGACAAGGGCAAAGCACCCCTCGAAGACAATCATGACAACATCTCAACCCTTTGAGCTGTTACACATGGACTTATTTGGACCTACTCACTACTCCACCCTCACAACAACTGCCTGTCTCTATGGCTTCGTCATTGTTGATGACTACTCAAGATACACATGGGTTCATATAATTCTTTACAAGACTGAAGTGCAAGATGTCTTCAGGCGCTTCGCAAATCGAGCAATGAACAACTATGGCATGAAGATCAAGCACATCAGAAGTGACAATGGCACTCAATTCAAGAACACTGGACTTGATCTGTATCTGGATACAATGGGAATCACTCATGAGTTCTCTGCTCCATACACACCTCAGCAAAATGGCATCGTTGAGCGCAAAAACAGAACCCTCATTGAGATGGCTCGAACAATGCTAGATGAATACAAAACACCAAGAAAGTTCTGGCCTGAAGCTATTGATACAGCCTATCACATCATCAACCATGTGTACATCCATAAGCTTCTGAACAAAACATCGTATGATCTCCTTACTGGCAAGAAGCCAAACGTCAGTTACTTCAGAGTATTTGGAGCTAGATGCTGGATCAAGGATCCCCATCACAAGTCAAAATTTGCACCTAAGGCTCACGAAGGCTTCATGCTTGGCTATGGAAAGGATCCACACTCCTACAGAGTCTTCAACCTTTATCTTTACAAAATCGTTGAAACTGTGGATGTGAAATTTGATGAAACCAATGGTTCACAGAGAGAGATTCTGCCAAGTACACTAGATGAAGCTCCTCCGAGCGAGTCTATCAAGCTGATGGGAACTGGTGAAATCATGCCCTCTGAAGCACAGCTTGAAGAGGAACTTATCATCTCTGCACCAAATCAACTTGAAGACAATGCTCAGACCAAAGACAATCCTCCCAATGATGACAATGATCAGCGAGAGCAAAATCTTTGTCCTGTTCATCCTCGTGTTGCAAATGAAGTTCAAATAGAGAAGATAATTGACAGCATCAATGCACCTGGTCCACTCACTCGATCAAGAGCAACACAGCTAGCAAACCTCCGTGGGCACTTTTCATCTGTCAATATCAGAACCCAAGAAAGTTGCTGAAGCTTTTATGGAACCTGAATGGATTCAAGCCATGCAAGAAGAACTTCAACAGTTCAAGCTGAATAATGTTTGGGAACTTGTCAAGCGACCTGACCCTCGCAAGCATAACATTATTGGAACAAAGTGGATATATCGAAACAAGCAAGATGAGCATGGTCAAGTCGTCAGAAACAAAGCACGTCTTGTGGCTCAAGGATATACTCAAGTTGAAGGAATTGACTTCGATGAAACATTTGCTCCTGTTGCTAGGCTTGAAGCTATTCGCATACTGCTAGTCTACGCTAATCATCACAACATCTTGCTATATCAAATGGATGTAAAGAGTGCATTTCTCAATGGCAAGATTGAAGAAGAAGTATATGTCGCACAACCACCTGGGTTTGAAGATCCAAAACATCCTGATATGGTGTACAAGATAAACAAAGCACTGTATGGCCTCAAACAAGCTCCTCATGCATGGTATGATACAATCAAAGACTTCCTGAAGAGCAAAGGCTTCAAACCTGGATCCCTCGATCCCACACTCTTCACGAAGACATATGATGGCGAACTGTTTGTGTGCCAAATATATGTGGATGAGATAATCTTTGGCTGCACCAACCAGAAGTATAGTGATGAGTTTGGGTACATGATGGAAGAGCAATATCAATGTCCATGATGGGTGAGCTGAAGTTCTTCCTTGGTCTTCAAATTCGTCAGCAAAGAAATGGCATCTTCATATCTCAAGAAAAATACCTCAAAGATTGTCTGAAGAAGTTTGGAATGGAAGACTGCAAAGACTACACAACGCCAATGCCAGCCAAACACCATCTTGGTCCCGACAACAATGGTAAAGAGTTCGATCAAAAGGTATACCGCTCCATGATTGGTTCTTTGATTTATCCATGTGCATCTAGGCCAGCTATTATGCTTAGTGTTTGCATGTGTGCTCGATTCCAAGCGGCACCAAAGGAATCGCATCACTTAGCTGTGAAGCGAATTCTTCGATATTTGGATTACACCCCAACACTCGGATTATGGTATCCCAAGGGCTCAAAATTTGATTTGGTTGGATTCTCGGATGCTGATTATGCTCGTGACAAGGTGGATCGCAAGTCTACATCAGGCACATGTCATTTTCTTGGTCGATCACTTGTCTGTTGGTCTTCAGAGAAGCAAAACTGTGTATCACTCTCAACTGCTGAATCTGAATACATTGCTGCTGGATCCTGTTGTGCTCAGCTTCTATGGATGAAGCAAACTCTCAAGGATTATGGCATCAACCTGAATCAAGTACCTCTCTTCTGCGACAACGAAAGTGCCATCAAGATAGCCAACAATCCAGTCTAGCACTCGAAGACAAAGCACATTGCATGTTATGAAGAAAGATATCGATATCATTCACGTCAACACTGAAGAGCAACTGGCAGATGTCTTCACAAAGCCCTTGGATGAGAAAAGGTTTTGCAAGTTACGGTGTGAGCTAAATATCTTGGAATCCTCTAATGTCCTGTGATCAGGCGCACATCCTAACACTTATGCATGTTGATGACTTAGATGTGCAACACACAAAGTAATGTATATCTTCAACCAATGAAGATTTACACTCTGAGTGTGAATACATTAACATGGAATTTGACTTCGGAGCGCCACGATAATTGTGCGCCGTGTCTGAGTCTAATACTTCCTATACGGTGGGTAACGCCACCACCAAATTTCTCTGTTTGAAGTGTTTCACTCATGGCGTTATATTGCAATGACTTCGCATTTGGTTTGTCTTCAGTTTCAATTTATCTTCATGTTTTTCTACACTATGATGATTTGATTGCTTTCTGATATATATATACACTAGTGTTCTGTCCTCTACAGCATTCACTTATAGCTATGTCTTCAAGATTGGATCTTTTGAACTAAGTGAATGTGATCGGACCCTAACCTCTCTATGCTTCCTATCTCAAACTCTATCTGTCCAAATCATATGCATTCTATTGAAACTGTCGAATGTCTTCTCTGCGTCCTAGTCAGCAGAAGGCAAAGAGACAAACATTAAATCTGTTTTAAATGACTTATCTTTATTGTTGAAATCCGGAGAAGCCGGAACAACTCTCCGACATGCTTGGCGGGCGTGGGAACGTGGGACAACTCTGAGTATGTTGCATGCTTGCCACGTGCCCCTCAGATGTGAACCGCCAGGGGCACCAACGTAATTGCGCTGTGTCGCTCACCTACTTATAAATACTTGTCCCCTGCGGTAAAGAAATACTTCTTCCACCTCTCCACCTCCGTCAAAACCCTAGCGCCACCGCTAGCTCTGGACGACGCCCGCGACGAAGCGCTTAGCTGCCGCGACTTCTCCGACGCCGTCCTCACACCAGCCGCGGACATCGTCCTCTCCGCCATCGCTGTAGGTGTCCTCCGTCGCCAAGTTAGGGCACGGTGGGCTGAACTGCTCGGTCTCCTATTCATCCCATCTAGGAGTTCTTCGTGCGGTAATTATAACTCTATTTTTACCACCTTTTTGATCTTCAAGATTCATCCTGTTTACCGAAAGTGGTTTCTGCCTATTCAATGTTAGATCTATTCTGTCTGCATCTCATACTGCTTAGTCAATTTACTTAGATTTCCTGTCTAGTTTGATTCCTCACTTGTACTTATTCACGGATTGGTACAAATCTGGAACCAACTCACCTATATAAGTGAATGTCTTTGCATCATGAGGTCAATGTCTTCAAACTGATTTATCTTCAAAATCTTCTGAGAATGCATATGACCTCTTCCCCTTCCCTCGCATCTCTAATGCTCTCACTGGTACATGTCCGTGGGATAATCTCTTGGTTCTCATAGTCTGCATTCGTTTGCAGAATACTTACAGCATCATATTAATTCTCCCGAAGCCAGTTCCTGCTGGACCAGCAAGCGTAAGTCTCTGAAGCCTTTGAACGTATTGAAGCCATTCAGTTTGAAGTTCATGGCTGCAGAAATATCAGCAAGAAGGGTGGCAGACAGCGCAGAGAAGGAACATCCAAATATCTGCCTGATGACCTTGCAGAACTCTACAAGACAGATCCCGAAGAGAATTATCATCAGAGAAAGACATGAATCCAATGGATTCGACGCTATTGGGCTGAGGAATGGTTCAAGTACAAGTTTGTGATGAAGGAATATGCAGAGAAGAATGCCATCAAGAGACCTTGGGGTGATATCCTCTATCGAGGCCTTCAACCCAAGAATAGAGCTGAAGCCATTGCTCAAGGCTTCTATCCTTGCATGGTCTGTGGACCACAGCCTGAGAACGCCGATCCCACTTCACTACTCTGGTGTCGTGACGACTCTCTCTTCAAGCACAACTTCTAGTTTGCTGTGGCTTCGGCCAAGAAGAACAAGAAGTCATTGGGATTGGACTTCAACCCAGGTCCCTCTGCTCCCCGTGCTGATGGCTCCCGTGATGCTGATCCCTATGTTATCGGCCCCTTCTCCAACCTTGACGGCCTCATCACCTACATCGTGGTCCAAGGTGCCAGAGTAGATCATTCTGAAAATGATGCTGACTCCGATGAAGCCCCAGCTCCTCCTCCAAAGCCGCAGAAGAAAAGAAGCCAAAGGCTTCAAGACCAGCTGCACCTCCAAAGACTTCTCATGCGAAGCCACTGGCCACTTCACCTCCTGAAGCCAGTGTGCAGTCTGAAGATCAATCCCGTGTCTCCAAGAGAACGGAGAAGAAAAAGCAACTTGTCAGACCAACTGATCAAGCCTTGACTCCTGCCGCCATTCTGCGCGAAGAACCCATTGATCTGTCAAGTGATGAAGATCTTGCTGATGATGCCCTTGAGCAGCTGATAAAGAGCAAGGAAGAAGCAGAAATCTTCAACAACTTGCCTCTCTTTGATGTGGCAATCATCGACAACTTTATTGATGAGTGGTTCGACACCCCCAATCTCAGCTTTGAAGATTTGCAGCTTCCAATTGGCCTAAGTGTCGCCTTCAATGGCGCCATTGCTTCTGAGCTAGCTCTCGCTCAGTGCATCGTTGAGCTCAAGAACAAGATTGACTATGAGAAGGCTCAATTCAAGAAGCATGTGGCCAAGCTAAATGTTCAAGACGTCAGAAACTTCAAAGTCATGCTACATGAGCTTAAAGAAGCTTTTCTGAAGAAGCGTGAAGAAGCTCAGGGCTCTCGAGAGTGCATGAAGAGTTTGGCTGATAAGTGTGTGCTCGCCTACAATGAGGCTGAGAAGCGCAAGTCACTTGGCCGTCCTGGCATTGACCCCAGGATGGCTACAAAGAAAAAGAAGAAGCTTCCTGCTGACCAGCCCGAACCTTCAAGCCAAGAAGCCCCTCGCATTATCTTCCCAAGCAGCATGACTGGCTCGAAGCCAAAGGTCACCACAACCGCTTCAGAACAGAAGAAGACGAGGGCTGCCGAGGCTGAAGCCAGAAAGAGAAAGAATACTGAAGCCTCTGATGCCGCTCCCTCCAAGAAGAAGTGCAAGACCAAGAAGACTAGGGCTGCTTCCACAGAGCCCTTAGTTGTTGAACCCATTTCAGTGGTTCGCCCAGCGTCAGAACATCAAGAACGAAGGATGATAGTCCATGAGCCTGCTCCCACAGAGGCTCTTGAAGCTGAAGATATTCCAGCAGCTGAACCCACCGCTGCTGAAGACATTGGTCATGATGACAATGTAGCAGATGATGAAGTTCTTCCTCAGATCGAACATGATGTGGTATCATCGCCTGTTCATACGAACAACGAACTCATCAGCATTGGTCGTTCTCTGATGCCAAGTGCTCAGGATGCATCGTGGGCTGATCACCCACAGCTACAAGACTCCCCCAGTACACCCCAACAACAACAACAAGCTACACCCCCGTGCAAGAAGAGGGTGAAGACTTTGAGGCCCAGCCATCTCCATGTCCTAAGGCATTGCCAGCATTTCGCAGGCTTCGCAAAGGACAAAGGCCTCAAGTCCCTCTGTCGAGCGTTCCAGAAGGAGAAGTATAACGTTCAACTGTTGCTCGTCAAGTCTTTTCTGAACCTACTCCAACTGTGAATGTCTCCGTGTCTGAAGCACAAGCTGCTTAAGACATTCCGGCTGCATCAGCCGACTAAAATCAAGAATAAGTACGTGTCCCTACTCCCCCAGTAATTGAAGAAGCAGTTCCTGATGTGAACGTGCCTATGCCCGACCCTCCTGTTCGTCAAGAGGAGGTTGAAAATGTTGAAGCTACCACCGCCAACGCCAATGAAGCCAATGACGTAGTCATGGTTGACGCTAATGTGGAGCCTGCACCAACCAGTGTGCCTGAAGCAAATGTGGCCACTGAACCTGAAACCAATGAGGCCGCTGCACCTGAAGCTAATGAGACAACTGCTCCTGAAGCACCTATTGTGCAGCCTGACGCCTCAGCTGTTGCCCCTGCTCCTGTTCCGCCACCAAGGCCCCATACAATTGAGCAAGCATACAGTCATGGTCAGCTAACCACTGTCCGATGGCCCATTCTGGTACCTCCGCCTATTGCCTCTGGACCTCAATTTGACTATCATGTTGAGCATAGGCCTCAGGTCCAGAAGCCAAAGCCTAGGCTGCCAAGGTTTCCAGGTACTGCAAACTCACCAGGGTCCTTCAATGCAAATGGCTTCAAAAGCCACAATACCTTCTTTGACACTGCCAAGAACCCCTACTCCAAACCAAGAATGTCATCAGATCGGTTCTGGAGCTATCAGCAAAGAAGCTATTACTCCTGCGTTCTATATGATCAAGGGCGCATTTTCCCTCATATGCGCCTTAACACTGAAGCCATTGCTGGACTGCCGTGCTTAGAAGAAGCACTTGATTGCCTTCGTGATGCTAGTCTGCTCCACTTTGTGACAGACAAAGAACATTGGAATGAAGAGCTATTGCTTCAATTCTATGCTACTCTACACATTCGCGGCTACTATAGAGACATCAAGACATGTGTTCTCGAGTGGATGACTGGAAATGTTCATCATGAAGCCAAAGCTATGGATATCATCGAGCTCACAGGGCTAGCCACTCCTGGAGAACTATATGAACCTGACTGTCAGCTACACCGCAATGTAGTGGAGAGTATCTTCCATAAGCCAGAACCCAATATGAGCCAGATGTTGAGCATGATGAAGCCCTTGCCATCTGACACTGAATATCCAACAGAGTTCTTTGTTGAAGACCTTGAGTATCTGCCTCGCACCATATATCATATCATCAGGTGAACTCTATGGCCTGTCAAAGGACATTCATCAGCGGCCAAGCTTGAAGGAGCTATGAAGACGTTGGTCTTCTATATTCTCAATGGCATCAGCTTCAACACTCAAGAATTCTTCATCAGGCAACTGGCTGCTTCTGGCTCTGACCTATTTGGTCTGAAGTTTTATGCTCCATGGGTCATGCGCCTCATCAAGAGACACTCCTCTGTCAACTATCAGCCCTCTACTCGCAATCATATGATCTTCTTGCCAAAGGTTGATATGTCAGTTGAAGTTATATACTCTGACCCTGCCAAGAGGCCTCTGTGTCTTCAAAATGCCGAGCACCAAAGCTTCAGTCAACCCATTGAAGGTGTTCAAGCAGCAACACGAATCTATCCATTGGCTGGAAATACTCGTCTGCCTCATCGAGCACCTACTGAAGCCACTGAAAGCACCATTGCACAAAGGCCTCGAAGCGTTCTCGCGTTCTCAATGACCGCGAACTTCTTGTGGCCCTTCATCAGAAACAGTATAAGCATCATTTTTGGCTCAAGAGACAGATGCAAAGCCTCTTGGTGGATGTCAATCGCATTCGCAACCTTGCCACCATGAATGCCTTTGTTGCTCATGAAACTTGTCGGCGATCATGGAAGAGTTTGACCCTGCTTAGTGCTGAAGCAGATCTTCAAGATGATGGCTTCAATGAAAGATTCCAGTTTGACTCCACTCCTCCACGGACTGCTGTCCTACGTCGCACTCCATCTCTTGAAGACTCTGAATATTCTTCCTCCGCGGCAACGGTAAATGCCAGAGTGATCGATGATGAAGATGATGCTACTTCACCACCTCCTACTAATGTGCGCATCGACACTGCACCAAGTTCATCTGCACCGCCAACCAACGACGACAACCCTGCTGCTTCACCTACTCATGAGGACAAGTAGATGCTCTCTGTCTTCAAACCTTTTTGGTCCTTACTGACAGAAGGGGGAGAAGCATATGAGTTGATAGTCTTCAAGCGGGTTCATATGGGCGGTTGCATTATATTTTGCTTCACGCTTACAACTCTTGCTTTTGAAACATTTGGTTCTCTGAGTTGTAACACCTAAACTTGATGGTCGTCCGCTACTTATTTGCTTCACTGTGATGTGATGATAAATTCCGCATGTGCGATGATAACTTCCGCACTTAGATCATTCTGCAGACGTCCATTTTTCATTATGCATGTCATTCTACTTGCTATATCATTTCATGCATGATGAACTATCTTCATAAGTTGAAGTGGATCTCCACAAGTACAACCTGCCATGTGCATTTGCATTCCAAAAGCAAATTACTTATATGCACATCTTCAGGGGGAGCCCTTGCTACTTATGAAGACAATTCCCAATTCCCTATCCTTAAAATTTCACATATTTTATCCCCGTTGAAAACTTCAACCAGTTTGTCATCAATCACCAAAAAGGGGGAGATTGTAAGTGCATCTAGTGCCACCCCTAGTTGGTTTTGGAGTATTGACGACAAAGTTGGTTGAGGGACTAATGCGTTTGTGAGAATTGCAGGATAACGCAGGTAGTGTCCCTCATTGTTTCGGTTTACCTACCGGAGATGACCCCTAAAAATGTATGAAGACATTGATGACAATGGTGGTATGAGAAGATATTCATATTGAAGACTATGACATGAGAAGACATTAAGTGAAGACTATGGTGCGCAAAGACTGTGTGGTTTCGTTGTTTCCTTTTCTTATTTGTTGAGTCACAGGAACCACCGTACTGTTAAGTGGGGTCCAAGTGAACTAAGTCAGAGTGACTGAAGTGATGCTCAACTCAAATCCTATGTCTTCGAGCGAAGACAATGAGAGCAAATCTTATCCAGAGATGGATGAGTCAGCTTTGCTTGTAGCCCAAGTAAAGCTGCCACGTGTGTTTGAAATCTGACCGTTGGAACACGTGTCAGTTCCTTAGTGACCCAGGGTCATTTTGGACAAATCAGGTCGGGTTGCCTAGTGGCTATAAATAGCCCACCCCCTACACCATAAATTGGTGGCTGCTCAGAGTTTGTGCACGGCTTTTGTCGTTTGAGAGCAACCCACCTCGAAGCATTTGAGAGAGAGAGAGAAATCCTTGCGAGGACAAAGCCCAAATACCCAGAGCCAAAGAGTGTTAGGCATCGCTGAAGTCTTTCTGTCTGTGTGACCTGAAGACTTATTACACTTGAGGACTGTGAATCCTCCAGCCGGTTAGGCGTCGCGTTCTGAGCATCCAAGAGTCATTGTGGATTGCCGGTGAACGAAGTCTGTGAAGGTTTGGAAGTCTCCCTTGAAGACTTACCAGAGTGATTGGGCAAGGACTTGGTGTCCTTAGCTCAAGGGGAATAAGGTGAAGACACGGTCTTCTGAGTTAAATCTCAGCCTCCCTAACCAGACGTACAGTTGTCACATCAACTGGAACTGGTCTAACAAATCCTGTGTCTTCAACAAGAGACTGGTTCTATCCCTTCCCAACCTTACTTAAGTTTGTATTCGTGAAGTCATTGCCTATCTGTGTATCTGTTTGACTTCATTGCTTGACTACTACTGTTGATTGGCTTCATACTATCTTCCATCCTGATCCTTACTAGCTAGCTGCTATTAGTCCTGTACATTCACATCATTGCATACTTGACTATGGCTTGCTTAGGGTAGTTTATCTTCCGCTTCATATTAATTAGGTCATTTCTGTTGTTTGTCTTCAAAACTTCTAAGTTTTGAAGACTTCCATAAAATTGCCTATTCACCCCCCCTCTAGTCGATACTAGCACTTTCAGCCGTCCCTCTCGCTGCCTCGCCCTCCGTCCTGCATGGGCGATGCAGCTCAGGAGGTACCTCCGCCGCCTCCTCCCCAAGAAGGCGCCCTGGCTCCAAGGCGCACGGCCCCTGGATGTGACCCACCGCATCCAGCGCCCGCGCCACAAGAAAGGAGCTGTCAAGAAATACCTCAGCCTCAAGAAGGCACTCGTGTTCTCCGTGCACCAGCGCATGAAGACTGCATCCCTGCACCAGCACATCAAGACCCCGCATTGCCCCTGGCGGCGGTGCGCGGGAATCTCGAAGAGCAGGCCCCACGACTGCAAAGGGCTTCGGTGACCACCGCAGGCTGCCGCGCCTTCACCACTGAGCTACGTAGTGTCGCTTGGCCGGGCAAGTTCAAGCCAGATTTGCCTCCTTGCTACGACGGCACGGCCGACCCCGCGGAGTTCCTGCAGCTCTACGAGCTGGGCATCGAGGTGGCCAACGGAGACGAAAAGGTCATGTCGAATTTGTTTCCCATGGCACTCAAGGATGGTGCCCGCACCTGGCTCCTGAACCTGCCTCCCGGCTCGATCTCCTCCTGGTACGAGATGCGCAGCCGTTTTATCGCCAACTTCCAGGGCACTCGCGACCGTCCTCCGGTCATGGGTGACCTGTGCCGCATCAAGCAAGAACCAGGAGAGACCCTGCAGAAGTAAATACAACGCTTCAAAAATGCTCACCTCAAGATTCCCAAGGTAACTAAGGAGGCCATCATCTCAGCATTCTCCGATGGCGTCTGCGATGTGAGGATGAAGGAGGAGTTGGCCATCCACGAGGATATGTGCACATATCTCGAGCTGTTCAACCTGGCGACCAAGTGCGCAAGAGCTGAGGAGGGGCGCCTCTCCCTTCTCGAGCTTCCAGTCGCTGACCCAGAAGAGAATAAAGCCAAGGCCAAGGACGTGAAGCGCAAAGGAGCAGCTACGCTGGCAGCAGAACCAGACACAAAGCACGGCAGGGACCAGCCAGAGTCATCCAAAGAGAGCCGATTCTGTGCCTACCACAACCTCTACACCCACAACACCAACGAATGCCAGGAGCTCAGAGCTGTTCGAGAAGGATTATAGGACCTTGAAGTATGTCTAGAGGGGGGGGGGTGATTGAAAGTGCAACTATCCCTAGGTGGTTTTTGTAATTCATAAAAACATATAGCTCATTGAGATAATGCTATTCCAAGACTATTATTTCAGGAAAGCTCAATGAATGGAATGGCATGGATGATGAAAGTGGATCCCTCAAAATACTAAGGACAAAGGATTGGCTCAAGCTCAAAATCTCAAGACTCTTCATTTTACATTTTAGTGATCCAAGATCACATTGAGTCTATAGGAAAAGCCAATACTATCAAGGAGGGATGAGGTGTTGCTTAATGATCCTCTTGCTTCATGTGCTTAGTGATATGCTCCAAAACCCTCAACTACTTTCCCACATCCACAAATGACCTAAAACCAAAGCCAAAATCGGTCACACCGATTCTTCCTATCCGGCGCCACTGATTCCAAAAGTCATAGCCATTGCCACAAACCCTAAGCAAATCGGTCTTACCGATAGGGATCTCGATCTCACCGAGATGGGGTTGCAATCTCTCTGTTTCCCTTCGTAACGTTTCGGTCTAACCGAAGTGAGCGATCGGTCCCACCGAGATTGCAATGTAAACTCTCTGTTTCCTTTTTGTAACATTTCGGTCTAACCGAAAAGAGCAAATCGGTCCCACCGAGTTTACCTGACCAACTCTCTGGAAAGCTTATTACCAAATAGGTATCACCGAGTTTGTGTAATCGGTCTTACCGAGATTACGTTATGCCCTAACCCTAACCGAATCGGTCTCACCGAGATGCATGTCAGTCCCACCGAAAATCACTAACGGTCACTAGGTTTACTAAATCGGTCCGACCGAGTTTGGTAGATTGTGTGTAACGGTTAGATTTTGTGTGGAGGCTATATATACCCCTCCACCTCCTCTTCATTCGTGGAGAGAGCCATCAGAACGAACCTACACTTCCAACTTACCATTTCTGAGAGAGAACCACCTACTCATGTGTTGAGGCCAAGATATTCCATTCCTACAATATGAATCTTGATCTCTAGCCTTCCCCAAGTTGCTTTCCACTCAAATCTTCTTTCCACCAGATCCAAACCTATGAGATAGAGTTGAGTGTTGGGGAGACTATCATTTGAAGCACAAGAGCAAGGAGTTCATCATCAACGCACCATTTGTTACTTCTTGGAGAGTGGTGTCTCCTAGATTGGCTAGGTGTCACTTGGGAGCCTCCGACAAGATTGTGGAGTTGAACCAAGGACTTTGTAAGGGCAAGGAGATCGCCTACTTCGTGAAGATCTACCGCTAGTGAGGCAAGTCCTTCGTGGGCGACGGCCATGGTGGGATAGACAAGGTTGCTTCTTCCTGGACCCTTCGTGGGTGGAGCCCTCCGTGGACTCGCGCAGCCGTTACCCTTCGTGGGTTGAAGTCTCCATCGACGTGGATGTACGATAGCACCACCTATCGGAACCACGCCAAGAACATCCATGTCTCCAATTGCGTTTGAATCCTCCAAACCCTTCCCTTTACTTTCTTGCAAGTTGCATGCTTTAATTTCCGCTGCCTATATACTCTTTGCATGCTTGCTTGAATAGTGTGATGATTGCTTGACTTGTCCTAAAATAGCTAAAATCTGCCAAACTCCAAAATTGGGAAAAGGTTAAGTTTTTATTGGTCAAGTAGTCTAATCACCCCCTCTAGACATACTTCAAGGTCCTACAAGTGGTATTAGAGCTTTGGTCTCCATTTGCTTTGATTTCCATAGCTTTTGGTGGTCATAGCCTTGGTTTCACAACCTAGGAGAGTATGGCGTCTAGCGAGGGAAATTATCACCGTAGAGGTCCTTACTTTGATGGTACTAATTTTGCTAGTTGGAAGCACAAGATGAAAATGCATATTCTTGGACATAACCCCGCCGTTTGGGCAATTATTTGTATTGGCTTGCAAGGTGAATTTTTCGATGGGAGAGAACCGAACCGTGAAGCTAATGCGGAAGAATTGAAGATGCTAGAATACAACTCTCAAGCTTGTGATATCATCTTCAACGGATTGTGCCCCGAAAAATTCAACAAAATCAGCCGTCTTGAGAATGCAAAGGAAATTTGGGATACTTTGATTGATATGCATGAAGGTACTAAGTCCGTCAAGGAATCCAAATTGGATGTGCTCCAGAGTCAGCTTGACAAGTTCAAAATGAAGGATGGTGAAGGTGTCGCTGAAATGTACTCTAGGCTTGCTCTTATCACAAATGAGATTGCCGGCTTAGGGAGTGAAGAGATGACCGACAAATTCATCATCAAGAAGATTCTAAGAGCATTGGATGGAAAGTATGATACCGTGTGCACATTGATTCAAATGATGCCAAACTACAAAGATCTCAAGCCAACGGAAGTCATTGGAAGAATTGTTGCTCATGAGATGTCACTCAAGGATAAGGAGGAACTTCACAACATGTCAAGTGGTGCTTATAAAGCCTCAAGTGAAGCCCCCGCATCATCAAGTGAGAAACAAACCTTCAATGAAGAATTGAGCTTAATGGTGAAGAACTTCAACAAATTCTTCAAGAGTAGAAGCAAAGAAAGAAGCTCCAAGTCAAGGTCTTACAATGACAAAAGATCTTCTAGTTGAGAGCGCAATTGCTACAATTGTGGGAGACCCGGACACTACTCCAATGAGTGTACGACACCCTACAAAAGAAGAGAAGATTCTCCAAGAAGAAGGAGCAAATGAGAAGAATCACCACCAAGAGAGGGGAGGAGTAGAGATGATCGTTATGAACGAAGACCCTCACGGAGAAGCAAGGATTCGGAAAGGAAGGACAAGTCATCAAGGAGCTACACAAAACAAAGACATCAAGCTCATGTTGGTGAATGGGTTTCCGGCTCTAACTCCGACAATCACTCCGAGAGAAGCTATCACTCCGACTCTGAATATACTCAATATGAAGGTGTTGCCGGTCTAGCACTTGTGTCGACCAACTCCTACGACATATTTGACTCACCAAATGAAGGTGTTGGAAGATGCTTAATGGCCAAAGGTCCAAAGGTAACACATCCCGAGTATGTTGATTTCAATAGTGATGAAGATGACTTGCTTGTGGATGATGATTTACTTGTTGACAACTCTAGTGATGAATACTATGATGAAACGTCAATTAATCATGCTAATCAAGATAAAACGAATGACAATGATAAGGAGAAGATTGAGCTTCTAACTAAAGAACTAAACTCTCTTAAGTTAGTTCATGAAACTATCTACGAAGATCATCGAGAACTTTTAAGGGCTCATGAGAAGTTACGCTTTGAAAAGCTCAATCTTGAGCAAGAGCATGAGTTCTTAAAAGCAATCAATGATGATCTTCGCAAGAAAAGTTCTTCTTACATTGCCAAGCGTTTACTCTTATCTACTTACATGCCTCAAGTCAAGTCTAGTAACAAGTACAAGAAAGATACTTCCTCTAGTGGTAACAATAATAATGCCAAATCCAATATTGTTGCTTCTAGTAGTTCTCTTGATTCCACTAAAGATTCTCTTAGCCAAGTTACACTTGAGCAATAAAATAGCTTATTGAAGGGAATTATAGAGAAAGGTGTTTACAAGAGCCTTGCCGGGAGTAAGCAATTCGAGGAAATTGTACGCAAGCAAGGAAGGCACCGGAAGAATCAAGGTGTTGGTTTTGAACGAAAGTTCAATGCCAATGGAGTTGAGTGGGAAGAAGATCAATACCCCGAGACGAAGTTTGTTCCTCAACAAGAGAAGTATGGTCCTACTTCCTTCAAGGGAACACAAGCTCAAGATGATCTTCCACCACAAGACCACAAGAACAAAGGCAAGGACAAGCTTCAAGAAGAGATTGATGCATTTGAAGAAGCACCTAAAGCCTCGTTCAAGTGGGTTCCCAAGACCACGTCAAGTTCTACTTCATCAAGTACAACTACAACTCCAAGGATTCCCATCAAGATGATGTGGATCACGAAGAAGAAGAACTAGAGAGTTCTTGAGGGTGACTCCGCCAACATTCTTCACTCATATCATTTTGGCAAGAACAAGTGCAATCAACTTCCACATCTTGCACTAGTTCAAGGAGTCACAAACCCTCATGTTGGTAAGGCAAGGGACAAGGTAACCTAATGATTTCATGGACATCATCTTGTGTGTGCATCACTCTATGTCTATGGATATTCTTGTTTGTTCCTTGTGGTACTAACCCATGTAGGTAAGTTGAAAGTGCAACTCACTCCAAAGGATTGCTCTAAATGATCTACACCAACATTGAGTATCCACATCTTCGACACCTACATGAAGTCATCATGGACAAAACCCGAGGTTAGTTCATCCCTCTAAGGGGGGATCTCACATCTAGGGGGAGCTTAACTCTAAGAATTGAGTCAAAGCAACTCTAATGGTGTGAACACATTAATGCATTATGTAAAAGTGGTTACCCCACTTGAGCTTAAACGATGAGTATGACCTATGATCAAATGTTCTCATTTGACTCCTAAGTCAATATACTCCTATATGGATGACCTAGTCATCGCCAATTGTTTGAAAGATGCTACAATTGGTTGTGCATGCTTTGCCACATATTTCATTTGCTATCTTATTGTGTGAGCATGTTGGTGCATATTTTACTCATTCAAGGACATCCACTTGTTATTTTGATTGTTTGGGTTCTTTTCTTTTTGCCAAGTGGATGGACAAGAATGCCTAAGAACCTTCTTTAGCTATCTATGCTTTTCTCATCTCAAACTCTATTCATGCTACATCACAAAATTTGATCAAGTCAGATTCGAACCACTCTGTGTGAGGAGCACTCGGAGTCCCCGATTCGTCATAGACTTAAACTTCCAAAACCTCTTTGTGATTCTCGGTCAGACCGATTCCTCCATTTCGGTCCTACCGAGATCACCAAGTTGATCTGAGTTTTCAATCTCGGTGCAACCGATTTGAACTTTTCGGTCTCACCGATTTGCTGTAACTGAACACAGTTATGCATCTCGGTGCCACCGAGTTGTTCCACTCGGTCACACCGACAGGGTCGGGCTATATATAGCCACGGGCAAAATTTTGGAAATTTCTCTGAAACCCTTCGCCCGCGCAACAGCTCGCTCTGCCATCGTGGTCTCCGGATCATCTCCTCATCGCCAGCAGTCTCCTATCGCTGGTCTCTGCCGCCGTCAACGGATTTCGTCCCCGCCGTTGCCGCCGTAGCTAGTCCACCGCCAAGTTAGGGTATGGACTTGATCTTTGTGCTATCCACGTCTAATTCCTAGCACATTGTTTTCATATTGATTCTTGCCACGATTGAGACTCTTCTATCCAGCCAAAGTAATCCATAGATTAGATTAGATTAAAAATTTTAGGGTTAGGTTTCCGCCGAAACCGTCTCGGACCCACCGAGTTGAAAAACTCGGTCTCACCGATTTGGCTTATGCCATTGCACTAGTGACTCTCGGTCTGACCGAGAATTACTAATCGGTGCGACCGATTTGAGGATTCTGTGAAACCCTAGCAGTCTCGGCGCCACCGAACTAAAACTCGGTCCAACCGAAATCATCAGTTTAGGTTCCAAAACTGCTTCGGTATCACCGAGTTTGAAAATCGGTTGATCCAAAATGCTTTCTGTGGAAAACTAAAACTGAACTTTTGAATCATTCTTTTGCAAAAATCTCTGCATTTTGTGATGCTCATCTATTCTATCTCATCTATAACTCTTCACAGGGTCTGCGGTCAGCTTTTGTAGTATGTCAGATCAGAGTGACAGCCAGAACAGGTCAGAAGAGCAGATGGACTTGAGTGAGGGCACTAGTCCCTCAACCATAGATGAAGGGAGCATAAGTACTCCTAGCAACTTGCCTAAGGCTGCAACTAGGCAAAGGAGGAAAAGAACATCAGTTTCTGAGGATGAAGATTACAAAGCTGAGGAAGATGAGGCCACTTCCAAGAAAGTGGTGCTCAAGAAGGAATATGGCTCTGCTCAGAGCACAAAGCCAGGTCTGAAGAAGAAAGTTCCTGCCAAGAAGAAGTTGGGTCACAATTCAATGGTTCACATGTACAAGGAAATTCCAGACAAGGCAGTTGAGACTCACAAGTTTGGATCAGTTCACTTTCTGCTGTCAGGGTTGCCAACCATAAATTGGATTCTGAGGCACACTCTGTTGCCCAAGTCTGGTGACCATAACATGATCATAGGGCATGCCATCAACATGCTGCATGTGTTTGATGTGCCACAGAAGTTCAAAGTTATGAGCCTGATCATTGAAACAATCAAGAGGACTGCAACAGATCAGTAGAGGAGCTGTGGATATGCACCTCAAATTCAGGAATTGATCAACTCAAAGATGGGCACAGGGAAATATCAGTTGGATAAGGAACATTTTCCACTTTATCCAAACTTTGAGGACAATGAGGTTGTCATGAATGAAGATGATCCACAATCAGTTCAAGCTCAGGAGAAGAAGGAGAAGGCAAAGAAGGAGAAGGCTACCAAGATGCCAACTCAAGAGGAGGCATCTGAATATTTCTTGAAAACCAAACAGGAGCAGCTTGGTTACTTGATAGCATCCACACTAAGGATTGAGAGAGGACTGGCCACCCTCATTCAGAATCAGTAGAGCCTTGAAAGAATCATGGAACAACAATTCTATGATCTAGATGTTAAAGTAATAGAGATTCAGTCAGTTGTAGAGCAGCTGCAGGATGACATGCAGGAGAGGAAGGGCAAGACTACCACAAATGTGTTTGCCAGAGTGCCCAGAGCACAGAGGTTAGTTGCAGTGCCAGTGACAGACACTAGAGCAACAACTTCAGCACCAGCCACTGCCCCAACACTTCCAGTGCAACCAGCTCCATCATCCACTCCAGCACCCTCTACTTCAACTGAAGCCTTTGTCCAAGGAGCTATCAGGACACCACCACTAGAAGATCAAGCCTGAGAGTCGATCTAGCACTATGCATTTTCTATGAACTTTTTGGTAACTTGTTGCCAAAGGGGGAGAAAAATGTATAGATCATAGGCTTCAAGAGAGAGAGAGTGTTGCTTTTGTTCTCTCTTGCTTTATTTGGTGTTTTTTCAAACTTTGTTTGCTTTTGGTTGAGATACCATGCTTGTGAGACATTGATGATCATGTGTTTGATCATAAGCTACACTTATGCATGCTTGATATTATCCTATCTATCTTATGTGATCACTCACTATGCTTGGTGATGAGTGCATGTATTCATTGTTTATTATTTTGAGCGCTCCACCAAGATGTATGTGACATGGAAGAGTAACCCATGAGCCTAATTCATTGTGCATTTGCAGTCCAAAGCAAATCTTAATCCATGCACAAATTTAGGGGGAGCACTTGCTTATCACATACTTCTCAAAGCGACGATGTTATTCAATCTTATTATCATTTGTCGAAGCTTTGATCTATATGTTGTCATCAATTACCAAAAAGGGGGAGATTGAAAGTGCAACTATCCCTAGGTGGTTTTGGTAATTCATAACAACATATAGCTCATTGAGCTAATGCTATTCCAAGACTATTATTTCAGGAAAGCTCAATGAATGGCATGGCATGGATGATGAAAGTGGATCCCTCAAAATACTAAGGACAAAGGATTGGCTCAAGCTCAAAAGCTCAAGACTCTTCATTTTACATTTTAGTGATCCAAGATCACATTGAGTCTATAGGAAAAGCCAATACTATCAACGAGGGATGAGGTGTTGCTTAATGAGCCTCTTGCTTCATGTGCTTAGTGATATGCTCCAAAACCCTCAACTACTTTCCCACATCCACAAATGACCTAAACCCAAAGCCAAAATCGGTCACACCGATTCTTCCTATCCGGCGCCACCGATTCCAAAAGTCATAGCCACTGCCACAAACCCTAAGCAAATCGGTCTTACCAATAGGGATCTCGATCTCACCGAGATGGGGTTGCAATCTCTCTGTTTTCCTTCGTAACGTTTCGGTCTAACCAAAGTGAGCGATCGGTCCCACCGAGATTGCAATGTAAACTCTCTGTTTCCTTTTTGTAACATTTCGGTCTCACCGAAAAGAGCAAATCGGTCCCACCGAGTTTACCTGACCAACTCTCTGGAAAGCTTATTACCAAATCGGTATCACCGAGTTTGTGTAATCGGTCTTACCGAGATTACGTTATGCCCTAACCCTAACCGAATCGGTCTCACCGAGATGCATGTCAGTCCCACCGAAAATCACTAACAGTCACTAGGTTTACTAAATCGGTCCGACCGAGTTTAACAATTCGGTCCCACCGAGTTTGGTAGATTGTGTGTAATGGTTAGATTTTGTGTGGAGGCTATATATACCCCTCCATGTCCTCTTCATTCGTGGAGAGAGCCATCAGAACGAACCTACACTTCCAACTTACCATTTCTGAGAGAGAACCACCTACTCATGTGTTGAGGCCAAGATATTCCATTCCTACCATATGAATCTTGATCTCTAGCCTTCCCCAAGTTGCGTTCCACTCAAATCTTCTTTCCACCAGATCCAAACCTATGAGATAGAGTTGAGTGTTGGGGAGACTATCATTTGAAGCACAAGAGCAAGGAGTTCATCATCAACGCACCATTTGTTACTTCTTGGAGAGAGGTATCTCCTAGATTGGCTAGGTGTCACTTGGGAGCCTCCGACAAGATTGTGGAGTTGAACCAAGGACTTTGTAAGGGCAAGGAGATCGCCTACTTCGTGAAGATCTACCGCTAGTGAGGCAAGTCCTTCGTGGGCGACGGCCATGGTGGGATAAACAAGGTTGCTTCTTCGTGGACCCTTCGTGGGTGGAGCCCTCCGTGGACTCGCGCAGCCGTTACCCTTCGTGGGTTGAAGTCTCCATCAACGTGGATGTACGATAGCACCACCTATCGGAACCACGCCAAAAACATTCGTGTCTCCAATTGCGTTTGAATCCTCCAAACCCTTCCCTTTACTTTGTTGCAAGTTGCATGCTTTAATTTCCGCTGCCTATATACTCTTTGCATGCTTGCTTGAATAGTGTGATGCTTGCTTAACTTGTCCTAAAATAGCTAAAATCTGCCAAACTCTAAAATTGGGAAAAGGTTAAGTTTTTATTGGTCAAGTAGTCTAATCACCCCCCCTCTAGACATACTTCAAGGTCCTACAAGGATGCATCGGTCGACGCCCCGAGTGCAACGAGCAGGGCTACAGCCAAGGAGGAGGATGATGTGGAGGACGATTGGATGACCGAGGCCCTCGCCAGGAGTGGCGCGACTGCCCTCACGAGGATCGCTGGCAGGACCAGCCACGTGAGGGGGCTTGGAGGGATCAGCCTCGCGAGGATCGCCCGCGGGGCAACGCAGGCCTTCCTCCTCTGCCACCACCGCCAAGAAGGAATGACGACCACCACCAGGACGATGGGGCTGGGGGCTTCCAGGAGCCGCGTGCTATCGCTTGCATCTTGGGTGGAACCCAGGCCCCAGCCTCTCAGCGCATATTCAAGCAGTTTGCCCGTGAGGTGAATGCGGTCCTTCCCAAGCTCGAGGCCACGCGCCCTCAGGTGGTCCACGTGCGCCCTCATGTTCAGCTCAGCGGATCAGCTCAAGTGTGCGGCTACAGCTGGCATCCTCCCGATGCTTTGCTCCCCAGCCATCAACAATGTGCAGCTTACCAGGACCCTCATCGATGGCAGTGCGGGACTCAACGTTTTGTCCATCGAGACGTTCAACAACCTTCAAGTGTGATACGATCAACTTCAGCCAACCAAGCCTTTCTCAGGAGTCACTGACGGCTCCACCACTCCGATAGGGCAGGTTCGCCTCCCTGTCACTTTTGGACAGCGCAAGAACTACCGTACCGAGCTCATCGACTTCGACATTGCCCACATTCTCCTGCCGTAAAATGCCATACTCGGGTATCCAGCCCTAGCCAAGTTCATGGCAGTAACTCACCATGGTTACAATGTCCTCAAGATGCCGGGAAGCGGCGGAATCATCACAGTCCCCTGCGAAGAGAAGGATGCGATGTGCTCTCTCGAGCGTGCCTTCCAAGCTGCATCAGTCGAGGACCCAGACAGCAAGAGCGAGAACCCTCCCGAGGCAGTTCCCAAGAAGAAGAAGACATCACCCAGCTCAAGGCCTCAGGAGGTTGGCATCTCCGGAGGCATCGTGTCAAGATATGCGCCCGTGCAAGGGGCGCCTCCCTCCGTCGCATAGGAAGGCGCACCCGACGCCTTCCTCGGGCAAGGCTCGGGGGCTCTCTCCTGGAGGGCCTCAGACTTTGCCACGATCATGAGGGAGGCGCTCGGGCACCACTTGGAGGCGTGCTTCGCGGCACGTTTCCCTCCGGAAGGCATGGGGCAAGGAGGGCCCAACCCCCAGGAATTCATCACCAAGGCCACTCAGGAGCTTCAAGAATCGAGATTCGTACGCGGCGATCACCGCCTACCTGGCGTAGCTCCCCATCCGGGCAAGGATGGCGGGCTGCGTGTCTGCATCGACTACCCAGGGCTCAGCCGAGTCGCGTCTCAGGAGCGTCTCTGGCCTTCGCGCGTGGGACGCTGCGAGGGTCCGCCACACAGCTACGTTCGCATGCCTTTCGGCCTGCCAAACACGGCTGCTGCTCACTAGCGTCTTCTGCGGAGCATTCTGGCAGCTCAAGAGGCCAGACACCAAGTGGTCCTGGCGGAGATGGAGTTGGTCCTCGAGAGCCGCCCGGACCCCCAGAGCCTCCCGAGGCTCAGGGCTCCGGTGGCTCGTGAGGATCGGCCTCTTCACCGCACATCGTCAGCTACTCCAATACCCGCTCTAGAATGGTATCAGTGACATCTTTCGAGTTCATTTCAGCTGGGAGCACCCTCAGGGATGCATCATTCCCAGGCCGCGTGGGTTTGTCCCTGTGGCATGTATCCCTTTTCCTTATGTCTTTAGCTTACCTTGTGGGGGGCGCCCCTTGGGCTGCATCATCCCCAAGCCGCTCGGGCCTGACCAGTGGCATGTACCCTTCCTGCATCTGTCTAAGCTAATTTGCCTTTCATGCTTAACCTGCCTGTGATAATCGCCTACTCGATTGACACCTACCTTTGGAGCCGCTCGTGCTAGCACGGTGCTTGTGCATGGGTCCGTCCCTGCAACATCGACAAATCTGAGTGGTCGAGCTCTGGCCCATGGCAGCCCGCAAGCGCCACCTCACCAGGCCCTCAATGCCCTCACCACATTCTCGGAGCAACCAATGGCCGGCCGGCAATCATAAGGGCAGCCCGTGCTTTTCTCGTGTTGGTTTACAGGGACTACTTGAGGCCTAAAATGGGAGGCATCGCGAGCTCTCTTTCTCTCTTGCCCGCGTGATCCGCTTGAGCGTTAAAAGGGGGGCTCCTGAGCATCGCGACTCAGGAGCTCTTACTGGCTCTCCAGCCCTCACCCCCTGGCCTTGTCCACGGCATCGCGACCTGGCATACCAGCGGCGGCTGAGCTTGCTCGAGGGCCGGGACCTAAGGACGCAGAGCACAAAGGAAAGTGTGGGGAAGAGAAGGGAATCTCGCGAGGTCCTAACCCAGCTACATCCCAGCTACCGACATGCAAGTCCGGCACCTCGCGAAGGAACGGCTCCATTCTTTCGAGATAAGTCTCGCACCTGGAATAACTAATTGATGCGACACAGGACCTCCACTTGATGCGGCTCTGTGACGGCGACGTTGCCTTCCTTTATCACCTTTCGGCGGCTGCTTGGGCACTAAAGGGGACCTCCTGAGCATCGCGCCTCAGGGGCTCTTACTGGACCTCGGGCCGCTCACCTCTTGGCCTTGTCCACAGCATCATGACCTAGCATACCAGCGACGGCTGAAGCCTGCCTGGGGACCGGGACCTATCAGCGTAGAGTACCAAGTCATCACGAGGGAACAAAGGTGCAAATCCTAAGGAGCCCTAACTATACATGCCCTCATGGCCGGCGCCATCATCAACAGTGGGCCACGGGAGGCCGACGCCAACGCCATCCAGATCAGCCGCGCTGGCGGCCAGATGCAGCCGCCTTGCTCCGAGCACGATGCAAGCTCGGGGGCACGTAGCTGTCATCACTCGTCTCTAGAGTCGCGAAGAGCTCGGGAGAGTCGCCGGACTCCCAAGCATCGCTGCTGCTACCAGAGGAGCCGTTGGGGAATCGGGTGGCAGGCCTAGCCCCTGCCACGATGATGTCCCAGCTGCCTCCCCTGGGGCAGCACTCCAGCCGGCGGCCTTCCGCATCAAAGAACTTGAAGAGCATCAATGAGGCGCCATCGTATTCGAAGTGAATCACGAGGGCACCCCCTGTTCAGCAGACCTGGGCGATCTCGCTCCAGCCCTGGGTCATGTAGACCTTGCCCGGAGCGACGACTTCAACCTCCGCTCCGGTCGCCGGGGTACCGCAGTCGGCATGCTGCAACCGAAGCTCGAGAGGCCCCCTCGGCGGCATCTCGAAAGCAAGGAAGGGACGAAAGCGGATCCAGGAGCTCGGGGGCGTCGCAACATGGAGCACGAGCTCGCGAGAGAAATCCGCGGCGTGGACTCCAGGAGCAACGGCGTGCACTGCCATGGCTCGTCGGCCTCGCCGGCGACACGGGCGGCATCGCTCGGCGTCTCCTTCTCCAGGGCCCTCGGCCCGGGCGTACAGAGGGAGCGGGAACCCAGGAGGCGGCCGCTCGTACCAAGGCCTCGACGTCTCCGGCCTTGCAACCTCGTCGCGGCGGCAGGGGACCGGCCGTTTCTTCGGTGGGAGCGGGTCAGGCCCCACCCGGGGGGCTTTTCCTTTCTCCTCGGCTGAGAACCGACGGATTGGTGCCATTGGCGGCAAGATGGAGGAGGAGCTAGGAAGAAGAAGCGAACAGAGCAAGAAGAGATGGACAACGGGGGCTCACGCCTCTCCGTACTTATAGTCCTGAGGAGGCTAACCGTCGGCCTCCACGATCACAGGTAATCATGACTCCTTTTGGATGCTGCGGTGACTCGTCAAATCGGGCAATTGCTGAGGCAGCGTGGGGAAGCGAAGACGCCCACATCCAATCAACCGCCATGCGGCGACCAAGGCCATAGGCTGTTGGGGCCTGCAGCGCTCCGCACTTGCCTTTGGCTTTGCTGCTAAGCCAAGTCCGAGCGTGCCTTGGGCCCGGGGGCTACTGTCGGCGTTCTAGGAACGGGGGTCCCCAGACTTGCCTGCCTGCGGCGTGCGGCGTGGCTCAAGCAGTGGCCTAGTATGGCCCATCTTCATCGACCCAAGTTCAAGACCCTCACGAGGGGCCAAGCCTCGCGGGGCGGGCAACGCAAGGCTTCCTCAGGGGCGGCCTCACCAGGCAGGCTCGCGAGGAGGCGGAGAGATCAAGGCAGGGAGTACCTCGGGAGGTGGTCGTGACGTAAGCCATGACAATCGAGACCAAGCGGGCGCCAGCCAGCGTAGTGTCCTCGTTTCCTCTTTGGTGCAAAGGGAGCAAGCGCAGGCGCGGAGTACCGAGGCATCAAGCAAAGGTTTCCCTATCGGTGCAACGAGACTAAGACCAGCAGGACGGCAGGACGGAGATCACCGTGGAGCCTAGGACGGCGTCATCGCTAGTGCCTTTGGCAGTCGAAGACCAACTTTAGTGAGGATAGCTTGTACTAGCTATCCCCTTTCAAAATGGCCGCTGTTGGCTCCCTTCCCGCTCAATATTTGGGAAGAGGACCAGGGCCCCTATAAATAGAGATAGCCATCACAATAGCAGAGGGGATCGAATCCATCCCAAGTAGAGCACCGCACCAGCTCAAAAACACCCCTCGCAAGGCCGTTCTTCCTTTGTACTGTTCATCATCAGCCCCAGAGGCAATCCACCACACCACACACTGGATTAGTGTATTACACCACAATGGTGGCCTGAACCAGTATAAACCTTGTGTCCCTTGTGTTGTTCATCATGTAGCTTAGATTCACGGCGAGGTTTTGGTGTGTGGATCGGTAGGGAGGAGATCTTCGTGCGCACCCTAGAGTTCGAACCTTAAGGGTTTTGCCGGAACCCGATATCCGACAGCATCAGTTGACGCCCCGAGCGCAACGACCGGGGCTACGGCCGAGGAGGAGGAAGAGGTGGAGCACGATGGGACGACCGAGGCCCTCGCCAGGAGTGGCGTGACCGCCCTTGCGAGGATCGCTGGCAGGACCAGCCTCGCGAGGGGGCTTGGAGGGATCAGCATCGCAAGGATCGCCCGCAGGGCAACGCATGCCTTCCTCCTCTGCCACCACTGCCAGGAAGAATGATGACCACCACCAGGACAAGGGGGCCGGGGGCTTCCAGGAGCCATGTGCAAGTGCTTGCATCTTGGGCGGAGCCCACGCCCCAGCCTCTCAGCACATCTTCAAGCAGTTTGCTCGCGAGGTGAATGCAGTCCTCCCCAAGCTCGAGGCCACGAGCCCGCTCCGATGGTCCATGTGCGCCATCACTTTCAGCTCAGCAGATCAACTCAAGTGCGCGGCCACAGCTGGCGTCCTCCCAATGCTTTGCTCTCCAGTCATCAGCAACGTGCAAGTTACTAGGACTCTTATTGATGGCGGTGCAGGACACAACGTTCTGTCCGTTGTGACGTTCAGCAACCTTCAAGTGCCATATGATCAGCTCCAGCCTACCAAGCCTTTCTCAGGAGTCACCGACGGTTCCACCACCCCGATAGGGCAGATCCGCCTCCCTGTCACTTTCGGGTAGCGCAAAAATTACCGTACCGAGCTCATCAACTTTGACGTCGCCCACATTCATCAACTTTGACGTCGCCCATACAATGCCATCCTTGCGTATCCAGCCCTGGCCAAGTTCATGGCAGTGACCCACCATGGCTACAACGTCCTCCAGATGCCAGGAAGCGGCGGAATCATCACAGTCCCCTGCGAAGAGAAGGATGCGGTGTGCTCTCTCGAGCGCGCCTTTCAAGCTGCATCGATCGAGGACCCGGACAGCAAGAGTGAGAACCCTCCTGTGGCAGTTCCCAAGAAGAAGAAGACATCGCCCAGCCCAAGGCCTCAGGAGGTTGGCGTGTCCGACGGTGTCGCCTCAGGACCAGCGCCCTTCTCAGGCAGGGCTCGAGGGCTCTCTTCTGGAGGGCCTCAGACTTTGCCAAGATCACGAGGGAGGTGCTCGGGCACCACTTGGAGGCGTGCTTCACAGCACGTTTCCCTCAGGAAAGCATGGGGCAAGGATGGCCCAGCCCTTAGGAGTTCATCACCAAGACCACTCAGGAGCTTCAGGAATCAAGAGTCATATGCGGTGATTGCCGCCTGCCTGGCGCAGGTCCCCATCCAGGCGAGGATGGTGGGCTGCACGTCTGCATCGACTTCCCAGGGCTCAACCGAGCCGCGTCTCAGGAGCGCCTCTGGCCTTCGCGCGTGGCACGTTGTGAGGGTCCACTGCACAACTACGTTCGCATGCCTTTCGGCCTGCCGAACACGGCTGCTACTCATCAGTGCCACCTACGGAGCATTCTGGCGTCTCAGGAGGCCAGGCATCATGCGGTCCTGGCGGAGATGGAGATGGTCCTCGAGGAACCGCCCGGACCCCCAGTGCCTCCCGAGGCTCAAGGCTCCGGGTGGCTCGTGAGGATCGGCCTCTTCACCGCGTATCGTCAGCTACTCCAACACCCCCTCTACAATGGCACCAGGTGACATCTTTCGAGTTCATTTCAGCTGGGAGAGCCCTCTGGGCTGCATCATTCCCAGGTCGCGTCGGTCTATCCCGCATGTATCCCTTTTGCTTATGTATTTAGTTCACCTTGCTGGGGACGCCCCTTGGGCTGCATCATCCCCAAGCTGTTCGGGCCTGACCCAGTGGCATGTATCCCTCCTGCTCTTATCTAAGCTGATCTTCCTTTCATGCTTAACCTGCCTGTGATTATCGTCTGCTCGATTGACACCTACCATTAGAGCTGCTTACGCTGGCACGACGCTTGTGCATGGGTCCGTCCCTGCAACATCGGCAAATCTGGGTGGTCGAGCTCTGGCCTGCAGCAGCCCCGCAAGCGTCACCTCACCAGGCCCTCAGTGCCCTCACCACTCTCTCAGAGCAACCAATGGCCGGTCGGCAATCATAATGGCAACCGCTGCTTCTCTCGTGTTGGTTTACAGGAACCTCCTGAGGTCAACAGCGGGTGGCACCACGAGCTCTCTCTTTCTCTTTCCCGCACGATCCGCTTGCACATTAAAAGGGGGGCTCCTGAGCATCATGACTCAGGAGCTCTTACTGGCTCTCCAGCCCTCACCCCCTGGCCTTGACCACGGCATCGCGACCTGACATACTAGCGGTGGCTGAGCTCGCTTGAGGGCCGGGACCTGAGGACACATTGCATGAAGGAGAGTGAGGGGAAGAGGGGGAAGCTCACGAAGGCCTAACCCAGCCACATCCTAGATACCGGCGCTCAAGTCCGGCGCATCGCGAGGGAGCGACTCCATGTTTTGAGATAAGTTTCGCATGGGAATAGCTAACAGATGCGACACAGAATCTCCACTTAATGCAGCTCTGTGATGGCGATGTTGCCTTCCTTTCTCACCTTTTGGCGGCTGCTTGAGCGCTAAATGGGACTGATACGTTTCCAACGTATCTATAATTTATGAAGCATTCATGGTATTTTATTATCTGTTTTGAATGATTACGGGCTTTATTATACACTTTTATATTACTTTTGGGACAACCCTATTAACCGGAGGCCCAGCCCACATTGCTGTTTTATTGCTTGTTTCAGTATTTCAAAGAAAACGAATATCAAACGGAGTCCAAACGGAATGAAACTTTCGGGAGCGTGATTTTTGGAAAGGATATGATCCGGGAGACTTGGAGTTCAAGCCAGGGAAGGATCGAGGAAGCCAGGAGATAGGAGGGCGCGCCCACACCCCTGGGCGCGCCCCTGTCTCCTGGGCCCCTCGAGGCTCCCCCGACCGACTTCTTTCGCCTACATAAGTCCACGTGCCCTAAAAACATCAAAGACGAAGATAGATCGGGAGTTCCACCGCAGCAAGCCTCTGTAGCCACCAAAAAACCTCTTGCGAGCCCGTTTCGGCACCCTGCCGGAGGGGGAAACCCATCACCGGTGGCCATCTTCATCATCCGGTGCTATCCATGACGAGGAGGGAGTAATTCATCCTCGGGCTGAGGGTATGTACCAGTAGCTATGTGTTTGATCTCTCTCTCGCACGCGCGTTCTCTCTATGGCATGATCTTGATGTATAGCGAGCTTTGCTATTATAGTTGGATCTTATGATGTTTCTCCCCCTCTACTCTCTTGTGATGAATTGAGTTTTCCTCTTGAAGTTATCTTATTGGATTGAGTCTTTAAGGATTTGAGAACACTTGATGTATGTCTTGTCATGCTTACTTGTGGTGACAATGGGATATCACGTGATCCACTTGATGTATGTTTTGGTGATCAACTCGCGGGTTCCCCCCATGAACCTATGCATAGGGGTTGGCACACGTTTTCGTCTTGACTCTTCAGTGGAAACTTTGGGGCACTCTTTGAAGTACTTTTTGTTGGTTGAATAGATGGATCTGAGATTGTGTGATGCATATCATATAATCATGCCCACGGATACTTGAGGTGACAATGGAGTATCTAGGTGAATTAAGGGTTTTGGTTGATTTGTGTCTTAAGGTGTTATTCTAGTATGAACTCTATGATAGATTGAACGGAAAGAATAGCTTCATGTTATTTTACTACGGACTCTTGAATAGATAGAACAGAAAGGATAGCTTTGTGGTTTAGTACCCTACCATAATCTCTTCGTTTGTTCTCCGCTATTAGTGGCTTTGGAGTGACTCTTTGTTGCATGTTGAGGGATAGTTATATGATCCAATTATGTTATTATTGTTGAGAGAACTTGCACTAGTGAAAGTATGAACCCTATGTCTTGTTTCCTACCATTGCAATACCGTTTACGCTCACTTTTATCATTAGTTACCTTGCTGTTTTTATATTTTCAGATTACAAAAACCTTTATCTACTATCCATATTGCACTTGTATCACCATCTCTTTGCCGAACTAGTGCACCTATACAATTTACCATTGTATTGGGTGTGTTGGGGTCACAAGAGACTCTTTGTTATTTGGTTGCGGGGTTGCTTGAGAGAGACCATCTTCATCCTATGCCTCCTACGGATTGATAAACCTTAGTTCATCCACTTGAGGGAAATTTGCTACTGTCCTACAAACCTCTGCACTTGGAGGCCCAACAACGTCTACAAGAAGAAGGTTGTGTAGTAGACATCAAGCTCTTTTCTGGCGCTGTTGCCGGGGAGGTGAGTGCTTGAAGGTATATCTTTAGATCTTGTAATCGAATCTTTTTGTTTCTTGTTTTATCACTAGTTTAGTTTATAAAAGAAAACTGCAAAAAATTGGAGTTAAGTTTGTCTCATACGCTTCATATTTTTAATATCTTTCGTGAGTATGATGGAAAGGAAAATTTTGCTCAAGTGCTAGGAGAATAAATCTATAGAATGTTTGATACTAAATCTTTGAATAATGAGCATGATTGCAATGTTGTTAGTATGAACTCTTTGAATATCCATAGTACTAATGATATCACTAGTTATGATGAAAATATCTCTTGTAAGCATGTCGATTTTTGTGGAGTAGATTGGGTTTGCATGTACACACCAAATAGGGAAAATAGATATTGCAAGAGGCATAAGTATTTAGAAAATAAAGGGTTGCAAGAAAGTCTTGATGTTTGTGCTGAAAAATTCAATACTTTTCGCGCTCCTTGATAACTTTGCAATGAACGTGGTCATTTATATCTCCAATGCAAATTGTTTCATGACCGAATCGTGTCCAAAAATTGTGATAATTTGATTACCCTTGAGCATCATAAAGAGCTTAGTCTTCTTTTGGGGTATGAAGAAATAAAACGTATAACTGAGGGTATTCCAAAATTTAATCTTGATAGTTTTCTTGATTTTGATCTAGAAAAGATTTATTTGTATTGTGCGGTGAATTGCATTGAAAATACTTATATTGCCAATTACCTAAAGAAAAGAAAGCAATTAGAAGATCAAGAGAATACTAATGAAAGGGAAAAGACTTCCCAATCTCCTCCTATTATTTCTTATGATGAATCAGGTAACGAGGAGGAGCTTTCTAGTCAACCAATTTCATCTATAAAGAGCTCAAAGAAGAAGGTTGAACCCACACATAATGTGAAAAGGAAAAGAAGGAGAAACAAAGGTAAAAAGGTATCTCTCTCGTATAATGTTGCTCCTACTACTCATTGTGATGATGATAATTGCTATACTATTGGTGCTATCCATACTATTAATGATGAGAGTGATTATGCTTATGGTATGAAAAGGCCCAAGCTTGGGGAAGCTCTGTTTGATGAGGATGACATATTTGAGAATATATTTGCTGAAATTAATGTTTGTCCCAAGCTTGGGGATGCTACGTTTAATGAAGATGATATTTTTTGCCTCCCAAGTTTTGATATGCAAAGTTGTTATGATGATAGCATGCCTCTTACCTATGATGATTATAGTAATGAAAGTGGGTTTGGAAGAGTGTCAACTTTAGGAAGTAGTGATCCCACTATTTTGGAGGATGTTGAATCTTATGTGATGAATATGAAAGTGGATTTAAAATAATGTCAACTTTATTTAGTGATGATTCCACTACCTTGGAAGAGGTTTCAATCGATTATGATGAGAACGAAGTTGCTACTTATGATGATTATTGTGATGAAACTTATGCTATAAAAAGTAGTGATGATTATATTTATAAAACTTGTCATGATTATGATTACCCTTTTTCTAAACATTACTCTTTTAATGTGGAAACAATTTTTAGTGTTCAAGTCTCTTATGATACTCCCACTATTCCGAATGAGAAGAATTTTGCTTATCTGGAGAGTAGTAAATTTTCTATGCTTATAGATAATGAAAAGAATGCTTTAGGTGCTGGTTATATTGTTGAATTCATTCATGATGCTACTGAAAATTATTATGAGGGAGGAACATATGCTTGTAGGAATTGCAATAATGTCAAGTTTCCTCTCTATGTGTTGAAAATCTTGAAGCTATGCTTGTTTTACCTTCCTATGCTAGTTTATTATTGTTCCCATAAGTTGTTTTCTCACAAAATCCCTATGCATAGGAAGTGGTTAGACTTAAATGTGCTAGTCATATGCTTCATGATGCTCCCATTATGTTTCAATTCTTATCTTTTAGGTGAGCATCATTGTCATCATCATGCCTAGCTAGAAAGGCATTAAAGAAAGAGCTTGTTGGGAGACAACCCAATATCTATCCTTACTGTTTTTGTATGTCCACATGATTATGCTACTGTAATAATAATGTTTTATAGCTTTTTTTTCAATAAAGTGCCAAGTAAGACCTTTAGGATAGCTTATGGTGATAGTTGTGTTGATCCTGCTGAGAATCAGAAACTTTTGCACCCAGTAAATTAGTTTTGTTAATTCATAGAAAAGTGATTATGGTCTAATCCTTCCTGCTATGGATTGGTACACAAATTTCTTAGGACTTAATAATTTGCTAGAATTTGTGGAGTTCCAGAATTATCCGTTTGATATAGATTACTACAGACTGTTCTGTTTTTGACAGATTCTGTTTTCCGGGTGTTGTTTGCTTATTTTGATGCATCTATGGCTAGTATTAAATGGTATGAACCATAGATAAGTTGGAATACATTAGATATTACACCAATATGAATTTAGAATGAGTTCATTACAGTACCTAAGTGGTGATTTTATTTTCTTATACTAACGGAGCTTACGAGTTTTCTGTTGAGTTTTGTGTTGTGAAGTTTTCAAGTTTTGGGTAAAGATTCGATGGAATATGGAATAAGGAGTGGAAAGAGCCTAATATTGGGGATTCCCAAGGCACCCCAAGATAATATTCAAGAATAGCCAAAAGCCTAAGCTTGGGGATGCCCCGGATGGCATCCCCTCTTTCGTCTTCGTTCATCGGTAACTTTACTTGGAGCTATATTATTATTCACCACATGATGTGTGTTTTGCTTGGAGCGTCATTTTCTTTTGTTAGTATTTGATTTCTGTTATTTAGAATAATGTTTTGCATCTTTAGTTTCAATAAAAATGTCAAGGATAGCCTTTACCATGCTTATTTTGCTAGTATACATGTTGCTGTTTGAAAACAGAAAGTTTACCGCTGTTGCAAAATTCCCTAGAAAAGTCAGTGCATGATATAATGTTGAAACTTTTTGCATAATGAGATCTGACAAATCTTCTACAGCATAGTATTTTCTCATAATTTTTGGAGTTAGGGAAGTATAGATACTCTTGCATTCTTTACAGACTGTACTGTTTTGGCAGATTGCTGTTATGTTTGCATTGTTTGCTTATGTTTGCTTGTTTAATGATTCTATTTGAGGATAGGAGTATTAAATATGCATAGAAATTTAGTATGCAATGTTGAATAATAATTTTAGTGATTTTTTACAGTAGAAAATGAGAAGGTTTTGCATTGGTTTATACTAACCTATCTCACGAGTTCTTGTTGAGTTTGGTGTGGATGAAGCTTTTGATAAAAAGAGAAACCATGATATGAGAGGAATTAAGGAGACACAAAAGTTCAAGCGTGGGGATGCCCAAGGCACTCCAATATAATATTTCAAGAAGTCTCAAGCATCTAAGCTTGGGGATGCCCCGTAGGCATCCCACCTTTTCTCTTCAGCAACTATCGGTTAGTATCGGTGAGCCTAAGTTTTTGCTTATTCACATGAGTTGTGCTATCCTTGCAATGTCATTTTATTTTTTTTGCTTGCTGAATACAATACCAAGATCTGAAATTCTTTAATAGGAGAGAGTCTTCACATAGTTACATAATTATTTAGCTACTCATTGATCTTCACTTATATCTCTTTGGAGTAGTTTGTCCTTTACTCGTGTGCTTCACTTATATCCTATGAGTAAATGGTTGAATGAGTTGAATGTCATAAATCTGAAATTATTTATGTCTCATTTGCTTATCCCATGGGGAGTAATGACTTCACATCTAAGAAGTAGACGTTGTAAATTTATTGAAGGTTAGCAAGCATTGTATTGGTCATTTGGACAAGTCATGAAAGAATATTGAAGGAAGAGAGATTTCACATATAAATATACTATCCTGGACATCTTTTATAATTGTGAGCACTCATTAAGTATGACATGCTAAAGAGTTGATGTTGGACAAGGAAGACAACTTAATGGGTTATGTTTTCTCACATCTCAGTTAAAGTATATTGTCATGGATCATTCAAACATGTTGAGCTTGCCTTTCCCCCTCATGCTAGCCAAAATTCCTTTCACCAAGTAGAGATACTACTTGTGCTTCCAAATATCCTTAAACCCAGTTTTGCCTTGAGAGTCCACCATACCTACCTATGGATTGAGTAAGATCCTTCAAGTAAGTTGTCATCGGTGCAAGCAATAAAAATTGCTCTCTAAATATGTATGATCTATTAGTGTGAAGAAATAAGCTTTATACGATCTTGTTATGGAAGCAATAAAAGCGACGGACTGCACAATAAAGGTCCATATACAAGTGGCAATATAAAGTGATGTTCTTTTGCATTAAGATTTTGTGCATCCAACCCTAAAAGCGCATGACAACCTCTGCTTCCCTCTGCGAAGGGCCTATTTTTTACTTTATGTCTTTTACTTTATGCAAGAGTCAAGGTGATCTTCACCTTTCCCCTTTTCATTTTATCCTTTGGCATGCACCTCGTGTTGGAAAGATCCTGATATATATAAATATCCAATTGGATGTAAGTTAGCATGAACTATTATTGTTGACATCACCCAAAGGTGAATACGTTGGGAGGCAACACTATAATCCCCTATCTTTCTCAGTGTCCGATTAAAACTCCATAACCATTAGTATTGCGTGAGTGTTAGCAATTGTAGAAGACTATATGATAGTTGAGTATGTGGAGTTTGCTAAATCAAAGCTCCGGCATAGAACCTTCCTAAAAATAAGATGAATTGCAATTGTTTGATGACTAAGAATGAAGTTTGCTAGTTTTCAAGAAAGTTTATGGTCTATGCTTTAACATGTGAATTGCTTGTTACTTGTTCGTGAGAAGTTTTATGAACTACTGTTATGACTTATAATCATACTAGAAAAGGTGACTGAAATTATCATTGATCAAACTTGTGCACCTTCTAGCATTCACACTTCATAAATTCTTTCTTTTATCATTTACCTACTCGAGGACGAGCAGGAATTAAGCTTGGGGATGCTGATATGTCTCCAACTTATCTATAATTTATGAAGCATTCATGCTATTTTATTATCTGTTTTGAATGATTACGGGCTTTATTACGCACTTTTATATTACTTTTGGGACTAACCTATTAACCGGAGGCCCAGCCCATATTGCTATTTTATTGCCTGTTTCAGTATTTCGAAGAAGAGGAATATCAAACGGAGTGCAAACAGAATGAAACTTTCGGGAGCGTGATTTTTGGAAAGGATATGATCCGGGGGACTTGGAGTTCAAGCCAGCACTACAAAAAAAAGACACATCCATGACATTTTGGGCCGAACGATTTTTTTTTCTGTCATACATATTACACTTCTATGACGATAATTGTGACAGAACCCGGTATCATCATAGATGTGGTGCGCTCCTACTTCTATGACAAAAAATCATGACAGAAAATGGGCTTTTCGTCCTGGGCGGGCTGGAGACGTAGCTGCATGACATTCTTTGGGCCGTCCATGACGGAAAAAACCGTGGTAGAAGCGAGGGGGAAGAATATTTCGGGGAGTTGCCGGTTACAGTGGGAGGTCGGGGGCCGAGCGATGCGTGTTTCTCTCGTACACGTACGCGCGTGTGTGCGAGGCGTTGGCTCTAATTGAACCCAAGCGAGGCGTTGGGCTCTAACTGAACCCGAGCGATTGCACTGCAGGCTACGCGTTACTGAACCCGAGCGATCGATCGATGGCTGTTAACTGAACCCGATCGAGCGATTCCTTCGCTACTGCTACTAACTGAAGTCGATCGATTGGATGAACAGTGAGCGTTGCGGGGGGGTTTGGATGAACAGTGAGCGGTGGCGTTGCCTCTGGATGAACAGGACCCTGTGGTGTGGAGGGCTGGATGAACGGTAGATGATGGAGGGGTGGTTGAATAGGACCCCGTGGTGTGGAGGGCTGGATGAACAGTTGACGATGGAGGGGTGCCCGTGGAGGGGTGGTTGAACAGTAGCCGGTGGAGTAGCGCGCGGTGGAGGCTGGATGAACAGGAGCCCGTGGAGGCTGGAGGAGGTCGACGGTAGCTCGTGGAGGCTGGAGGAGGTCGACGGTGGAGACGAACAGTATCCCGTGGAGTCCCGTTTTGCGGTACACCACACCCCTCCCGATGAACAGGACCCCCGTTTCGACCGTAGGACGTCCGTTTCGTCCGTTTTGCGGTACGCCACACCCCTCCCGATCAACAGGACCCCTGTTTCGACCGTAGGAGGTCCGTTTCGTTCATTTTGCGGTACGCCACACCCCTCTCGATCAACAGGACCCCCGTTTCGACCATAGGAGGTCCATTTCCTCCGTTTTGCGGTACGCCAAACCCCTCCCGATCAACAGGACCCCATTTCGAACGTGGCCGGTCGAACACAAGGTCGTTTCCTCTGTTCTGCGGTACGCCAGGCCTCGTTTCCATCGCCTGTTCCGTCCAAGCCGGTTGGCTCCCACGCGTTCTGTTGCCTCCCAATGAACACGACGCATTCCGTTGCCTCCCCATGAACACGACGCATTCCGTTGCCTCCCCATGAACACGACGCATTCCGTTGCCTCCCCATGAACACCATGCATTTTGTTGCCTCCCCATGAACACGAGCCCTCGCCGTACGTATGCTCGAGTAGGTGTTCGAGACCCCGCCCGTATGTACACATACGTGGCCGTATTTTCTTTCTTGCACCCTGGCCGCTGTAGGTACGAATACATGCTACGTGTGCGCCTCTACTACGACACGTGCGCGCCTCTACTACGACACGTGCGCGCATCTACATCGACCAGTATGTACGTACACGTTCGTGACCAGGATTACAACGCTACGTACGCTTCGACCAGGTGGGTCCCGACTGTCAGGCACTTCCTTGCCTGCGAAGATGTAGCTGGTGGGTCCCAGCAGTCATGGGGGCGAATCGTTTTGTTTTTTTTGCCCGGACGCACTTCCTTGCATGCGAAGGTGTAGCTGCTGGGTCCCAGCAGCCAGGGAGGCGAATCATTTTTTTTGCCCGGACGCACTTCCTTGCGTGCGAAGGTGTGGGTCCCAGCAGTCGGGGGGCGAATCGTTTTTTTCGGACGCACTTCCTTGAGTGCGAAGATGTAGCTGGTGGGTCCCAACAGTCAGGGGGGCGAATCGTTTTTTTCCCGGACGCACTTCCTTGCGTGCGAAGATGTAGCTCGTGGGTCCCAACAGTCAGGGGGCGAACCATTTTTTTCGCCAAATACGGTGGCCCGTACGGTGGGTCCCCGCTGTCAGGTGGAGGAATAATTATTTTGCGCGTAATAAGGAGGCACTTCCTTGTGACTGCCGTGGACCAGCTGTCAGCCTCTCCACGTACAGTCCACGTCCGATGGAAATCGTTCCTTAACCATGTTGACCATGCCACGCCGAGAGCACCACGGTGGTGGACGACGGCAAGGCCTAGGAAGGGGACGACACAGAGCCGGGGAAGAAGCGATAGTGGATGCACAAGCGGAGAGGAGTACAAGGGTTCACTGGTTCGGCTGCGCTACCGTCGCTGCAGAATAACAGGGGGTGTGGGTGAGTGGAGGGATGGCCTGGCCAGCGGTGGGAGTAGTAGGGGGCGGTAAGGCCTCCGAGGCAGCACAGCCGGCCACGGGAGGCAGGAGCAGGCGGCATGACGGGCGCTGCTTTGGGCGGCTAGAGCAAGAAGACCAGAGGTTGAAGAAGCACGACGGCCGTTGGATGGACATCGTACGGTCACTCCAGATAGAATCGTTTATATTGACTAACTTGACAAAGTCCTTGGTACGTCAACTTAGTAGGCCCACAGGTCAGCTTCCGAAACGGTGCGCCCCAGATGTCAAGGGGAGGAATCATTTTTTGGGCGGGTGAAGCTAGAATATCTGAAACGGTACATCCAACGGCCACTGCTGCTAGAACCGTGTGTTGAGTATAAGTTGACAAAGCCTTGCACACGCGTCAACTCTGTTTTTTTAGGGGACGCGTCAACTTAGTAAGGCCAGAAGTGTGTGGCAGAGAACTTATAGCCCATTTGAGATTTGTAAGAAAATGTAGCCCATTTTTGAATTCTAATGGAATTTACTACAGCCCATTTACTGTTTGTTAAAAGTACAGCCCATTTCAACCAACCGTTTAAAACAGAATTCAATAAAATTTCCCACATTTTGATGGGATCCGAATACTTTTATCCCGAAATTTCTAGTCAGATTAAATAAAATTTCAATATAAATTTATATTACGTAAAAATCCAACGAAACATTGCGCTCGCAACAATTAATGAAATTAAAATTTTCAATATCCAAAAATAATATTTTATAAAGTAATCACTATTTGGTGCATTTTTTATAGTTACTACCCAGTTTTTATAATTACATCCCATTTATTATTTCATAAAGCCCATTTTCTTATTAAGCCTAATGCATCCCTCCTAGGAAATATTTGCAGCCCAGCGGGGCAGAGAATAATAACTTGATATTGTGTGGGTATTCCTAAAAAAAGTATAGCCGGGCTAGCCATTTTCAGCTTGAAAAAATTAATATCTGGGCTGGATATCTGGCCTGGGCTAGACGGGCCACAGCCCGCCCAGTTAATACCTGCAGTGATGTTTTCGTTGTTGTTCAGAGGAGAAAAATTAATATCTGGGCTAAACATCGAAAAACTCTGCAGTGCTCACACCTCAAAAACACAAATACTGCTCGAGCTGCTTGGTCCTAGCTGTCGGCCAGTTCTTGTGCAATTCTCTCGTTTATTGACTACTCCCTCCTTTCCGGTTTATAATGCTCAATTCAAAAATATCACCAATCAAGGTAGATGGCGCGTGGTGGAATACTTTTTGTAGTTTTGTAAAAGCACCTAATTAATGTTATCCTCAAAAAATTATGTTAATCAATGCATTAATTGCAATGCATGCATGCATAAAGTACATGCATTGGTCAGTTTTCTCTTAATACTTGCATGCAATGATTTAACGCACCTTCGAATCTGAACATGTGATGGAAACAACCAAATTGAGCCTTATAAAATGGAAAAACTAAAATTTTGAGATAAGCCCTATAAACCGGAAAGGAGGGAGTACATAGGTTGACACACACACACACACACACACACACACACACACACAGACGGTCTATTCTGCTAATACTAGCAGAATAACTATGCTGCACACCACTTCGGCACTGCACGCTCAACAGAAGCGCACTGCATCATTTTGACGACGAGCACTGCAATAGAGACTAGTGAACTTCTCGTCGAAAAAAACTGCACGCGTTATTTTTTTCAGTACTGTTTTCGCTCTAATTTTTTAACCGCTTATCGGAACGAGGCGTGTAATATACCATTGAAAAGCTATGGATTAGGTGCAACTTTGACATGTTGAACACTTTTCGAGATTCCACACGGTTTAAGAGCAGTTTTGAAATAGTGCGGCGGATGACGAGTGGCAGCGAGCGTTTTTTCGCCTTTTTTTCTAAACCGCTCGTCGGAATGAAGAAAACGATACTCCGTTGGATAGATATCGTCGAGGCGCATCTTTTTAATATAAAAATCTTTCTCTAATTCATTACGGTTTAAGAGCAGTTTCACATTTACTAAATCGCGGAACTTTGTTTTTCAAGTTCTTTAAAATTTTCGGTACTGTTTTCGCTCCGGTTTTTGAACCATTTGTCGAAACGAGGCGTGTGATACGCCGTTGGAAAGCTACAAACGAGGCGCAACTTTCATATGTTGAAATATTTTTGAGATTCCTTACGGTTTTAAGTTAATTTTGAAAATCGTGCGGCGGACGACGAGTGGCAGCAGCCGTTTTTCGCGAAATTTTTGCAAACCGCTGGTCGGAATGATTCAAACGATACGCCGTTGGAATGATATCAACAATACGCAACTCTTTCATGTAGAACACTCTCTCTAATTCTTTACGGTTTAAGAGGAATTTCGAATTTACCGAAACGCGGACACTCTGTTTTTCGCGACACCCAAATCGACGTGGATACTTCATCCGACTGAAAGCCGCACTGCAACGGACGAAAAACCGCACTGCATCACACGGGTAAGAGAACTGCATGGTTTCTTTTTTGTGGGACGTAAATTTTTAAAGACGAAGAAGAAAACCGCACTGCTTTTAGACTGAAAACCGCACTACATCAAAGAGTCAAGCGAACTTCATGATTTTCTTGTCGGGCGTAAATTTTCTCAGATGAGCTTTTGTGAGTTTTTGTCATCATTTTTTATGAAAGAACGCACTGCTTCGAACGGAAAACCGCACTGCATCAGAAAGTCAAGCGAACTTCATGATTTCTTTTTGTTGGACGTAAATTTTCTCGAACGAGTTTTTGTTTTCTTTTTTCAAACATTTTTTATAAACGAGAGTGGACCGCAGAGATGAGTGAAAATGAACCTCGACATACATGGAAGTGAACGTCATTACTATTTTTTGTTTCGCTAATTTTTTTCACACTTCCACGCTTTGTGCAAGTGAACAGCATCACCCTCAAAAGTGAACCACATCCGAGGACAAACGCACTGCAAATGTTAATGTAGTCGATTGAATTTTGAGACAGGCGACACACTTCATACAGAGGGGTAATGAGCTGCCACACAAAATGAGCGATGGGGGTGTACTGCACACAAACACACACCACATTGCAAGTATATACAAAAGGAACATCATGCACATGATGCTTCCTTTTTCTCGCATATACAAAAATGAACTAACATATAGTACAAGTGAACCGCATCCAAAAAGAAAGAGCGAAACAACAAACTTTTGTAGTTTTTTTAGATTAAAATGGACTGAAGGACAATATGAGCTGCACTGTACGCGGAAGCCCTAGGATCGCGAGACGCCATGTCCAAGAATTGCATCTGCACAAGTGTGACATGAGAGTGCCAGCCAGCCATCAAGATGAGCACGCACAGGCGTTGGCCGTCGGGGTGCTCGGCCACTGCAAGATTAGCACAACAGGTCTGGTGTGCACTACACTGCACGCCAGACCCGTGAGCACTGCATGCCAGCACCGCGCGCACTGCATGCCTGCACCGGGCCGAAGACCTAGGTGAAACTGCATTTTTTTGTGCCCAAACGAAATCTGAAAATGCCAAAAATTCCCTGAAATTCGTCAGCGCATCAACCGCACCACATTAGTCCACCATCCCATGAGCTGCAGTGGTGAACCGCTGGACTCGTCAGCGACGGGCCGTGCGCCATGTGCAGCACCACCCGCGCCATCTGGGAGGGCCAGGCCTCTGGCGGCGGCGCAGCACGGCTGGCGTCCCTGCTGGAAGGGTCCCTGGATCCGGTTGCCAGGGCTCGCCACCGCGGAGAGTGGCCGAGCAGCACTGGGTCGGGCTGAGATGGCAGGGAAATGATCCCGTCCCAGCTGCGCGGTGGGGGCCTCGGGAGGGGTGGCATGGTGATGCTGATGCAGTGGACTCCTCGCCCCCGCGAGCCGAGCTGCAGCATCGTTAGCAGTGGACTGATGCTGATGGCCGCGCCTGGACGCAGAAACGGACAAGAATAAGGGGAGGCGCAGGACTCCGGCAGCGACGTCCGCAAGGGCCGCATCCAGATGACGATGGTCGCGCCCTGGTTCTGGTGGTGGATAACTCGTCAGCGGTGCGTCGGGTTCCGGTGTGTTGAACAACCTTGAATCCTCGTTGCTCGCCCGTAGAGGTTGAGATCGACACCTAGGAGCGCCCTCGCCTCCTCTGGTTGCCGCCGCACAGGGACTAGAAGGAGAAGTTAGCTTTTCCAGTGATGGATGACGGGCTTGGCTGGCGGCTACTGGTGCGCTTGATCCAGATCTGGATCGAGCTAGCAGAGAGGAAAGTGGGGTGGGTCGGGGCATGGTCGTGCAGGAGAAAGTTGGAGGGGCGGCGCAGGTGAGGTTACGCTCTTGCACGGTGCATGAGGAGTATAGTGGGGCGGCGCAGAATGGGGGCCTTCGACCGGCGCGGGGCGGGGCGCGTTGTCCAGGAAGGTGGTCGTGGGCGGGGCGGGGCGCGCCGGAGAAGATGGGAGGTTGGGCGGAGCGCTGAGGAAGCGTGACCGTACTTGGCCGGCCAGGGGTGCAGCGCCGGCAGCGGGTTGGTGGATCGGGGTTGGTGTGTGGGAGGCGCAGCGCCGGCAGTTGGTTGGTGGATCGGGGGTGGGGTGTGGGAGAAAGAAGGTGGAGTGGATTGGGGGTGGAGCGGGGCAGGTGGGGTGGTTTTTTTTGTTGCGTGCGGTACAGATGCGTGTCGGGTCAGTTTCATCAGTGCTTGGGGGTGTTAGTAGAATAAGAAAGTGGTGTGCAGAATAAGACTCTTAAGGGTGTTATCATAATAGACCCACCCTATATATATATATATACATATATATATATATATATATATATATATATATATATATATATATATATATATATATATATATAATAAGGAGGCACTTGCGTACGTGAGGCTATGGACCTGGTGGGTTCCCATTGTCATCCTCTCCAAGTAAAGTCATCTCCTCGCCCGCGCGCGCTTTCCGCCCGAAAGAGTCAGCGCTGGCTGCCCCGCTTCCCGGTGCAGGCGATTGCTCCGCCTTCAAACGACACAAGTGTCGTCCGTCCGTCCATCTGCCGCACACATTAATGATACGCGGTTGCCGAGGTGGCTACTCCGGCGCCACACGCCCGTCCCTCCGCCCGCCCACCATTGCTATATAAACTGCTGCGCTGGCCATAGCCGCAGTAATCCGCATCCATTCCCTTTCTCCTGTCCACACCACTACTTCCCATCATGGCTTCCTCGCACTCCAGCGCTCTTCGGGACGGGGGGACGATGGACTACAAGGAGATGGCAGCCATTGCTGCCGACCGGCTGGCCGGCAGGCAGCCGGAGGATGATGACGTCCCAATGGAGAACATGGTAGTCGACGATCCGGCGCCAACCCCCTCCTCCACGTCATCCTCACCGGTGCATTGCACCATGACCATCGGCGAGGCTGTTGCCCAATATATGGACACGGTGAGGCAGATGCGTGAGGAGCAGTTCCGGGAGGCACAGGCCGACGCCGCCTACACCACCATCTCCTCCAGGAGCACCTGCAGGCGGAGGTGCAGATCGCCACAGACCGGGCGGAGCAGGAGGCGTTTCTCGACTCATACCGCTTCGCCCGCAAGGGCCGCCTCGAGCGCTGGTGGTACTGCATGCGGGTGGCGGAGGCTGCGGCCGCCTACAAAGAGGCTAACAAAGAGGGCGATGAAGCGGGCGAGGCGCTGTTTGGCGAGACCGAGGACGAGGCAGAGGACAATGCCGGCTCCGACGAGTCCCCGCTCTGCTGGCGTCGACGAGGCCCTGCTGTGCCGAGGCCCCGCGGCGCCAACAACGAGGCAGAGGACACCGCCGGCTCCGCCGAGGCCCCGCGGCGCCAACAACGAGGCAGAGGACACCGCCGGCTCCGCCGAGGCCCCGCGGCGCCAACAACGAGGCAGAGGACACCGCCGGCTCTGCCGAGGCCCTGCCCCGCCAACAACGAGGCAGAGGACATCGCCGGCTCAGCCGAGGCCACACCCTGCCGGCAACGTGGGGGAGGATTTCCACCGCTCCGCTGAGGCGCCTCCCGCCGGCAACAAGATAGAGGACATCGCCGGCTCCGCCGAGGCCCCGCCCCGCTGCCAACGAGGCCGCGCCACACAGAAAACAAGGAAGAGTAGAACACGATAGGTGGCTGCCACTTGGGTCCAAGTAAGGCCACCACTGCTACCCTCCGGTTGAAGCCAAGCTAGGCGGGTTGACCATTGACAGCCGGTTAGCTTCTTGGCGGTGACGTGGAGTCGGAGAGCTGCGCTGGAGAAGAACGCTGCTTCTACTTAACTACTGGTGCAGTTGGCTGACTGACACGTGGGCCCAACAGGCGACATGTCAGTTACGCAACTGCACCTGCAGTTAAGTCACTGAAGCTTCTCTTCGGCTTAGCGGGACACAGGTGGGTAGCTTCGGTTAATTAATTATACCTCCAGCGCACCCCTTTTTAGTTGAAGAATGTATGAAATGTAATGAAATCTGGCATGTTTATATGAAATCCGACCGTTTATGAATGAATTTATTTAGATTAGTTCGAATTCCTGTATCACTGGCATTGGATGAACATGCAAAACAATACGTACTAGCATTATTCCCAGGGTGATCACCTCGTTTGCAGCAGTTTCACATGTACTCCCTCCGGTCCTTTCTAGTATGCATACAAGTTTTGTCTGCAGTCAAAGTATCTCTACTTTGACCAATCTTATAGAAAAAAGTATGCACTTTCACAATGTGCAAAGTAAAAAGGAACAGAAGGAGTACAAAGAGTTTGAGCAGCTTTTTAGCGTTTCTGTACATTGCAATCAAACACACAGGCCTAGCAATTCATAGAGAACATTCAAAAAATTGATAATTATGCATCTCAGTGACTCACATGTCAGAGGCAATATTTACTTCACAACTAAAGAATAAAGAAAAAATTGATCAACGCTGCTGACAGCAAAGGGCGTCCCATTCGAAAATATCAAACGCATATCTTGCTAAAATCAATGAGCAAAATTTGACAAGGTTGTCCCATTCCAAAATATCAAATGCCTACGATTGTGGAATGGGCAGGGCTTGCCATCAGTTTGGACATTGACATGGCACCTCGTGCTAAATAAACCAGCTGTTCTTTTTGTGCAGTTCCACCAAAATCGACCAAATTCGCGCGTAGCTTGTATGATTTCGCCCTTATATGTTGCAACGCCTTGAACTTATGGGCACCTCCTTTCTTATGGTGGAAATGAATGATTCGATGTATTCATGAACATTTTGTGCAGTTCCCATTGATATCAAGCTGAGCACCCTTGTTTGCACAAATACAAAAAAGTGATTATTATAAAGCAAATTGTACTATGAATTGACAGTTTCAACAAGCACATACATGGTCCATGTAGAGCACACTTTTAGAAAAATGGAACTCACCAGAAACAATCCTAGAACAACACTGTACTCACGCATCACAACAAGAAAATGGAGATTTGTCAGTCCTTCTGAGCTGAAGTTAGTTTGGTCTTGTGGGGAGTAATCTAACCATCCTTCAACTGCTCCTTCTAATGAGAAGATAGACAGGGCTTCTTCATCCTAGCATAATTGGAACTAGTCACTTCACGTACTCCATATTCTTCTTTAGAGGAAGATGATCCTGTTGTGCAAAGACAAGAGGACTACTAAATGCTAGCATCCCTGTTTGCTCGAAAAAAAGGAAAGGAAATATTTAAAACATCATAGATGAAGCACTTCTCAAGGACAATACCACCTTTTCATGACAGTATCTAAACAGTAGCACAACACCAATAGATATGACAAAGCTCAATCATATGGATGAAATCAGTGGGCGAGTACCAACCTTTGTCAGGAGGCTGATTGTGTAGAGCATACAGATGAAGCACTTCTCCGGAACCATCTGTTGCTATCTACGGGGGTGGCCATGCTTACTATATACTCCTCGATTAGTTTAATGTTTCCAACATCTTCTTGTGCAATTCCACTAAAATATATGGTATCTTCAGAGAAGATCCCTGTTTGCACAAGTAGAGATAATTATGTATGGCATCAAATCAGTGGCAAAACAATTGCTCGTTCCAGCCATAGCAATAAATTAAGATGCAAAACTATATCATTACTTGTGTCATCACAGTTCCAGTGCTTCATTACAGCACCGGGAGTTGATTTTTATCTTTCTTCCACTTGTTCTTCCCCTTCATCACTTGGTTCAATAACAGACAAGCTTTGCCTACAATGTAAGATTTGGCATGTCAATTAGGGAGCACAAGTATAGTACTAAACTTAATTTTCTGATGAAAGTGGAAAAATACATGCCAGCAGCTGTGAAATATCCTTATCTTACCTCAATGGATATTACGGTGCACATACAGATTGGAAGTCTTGTCTTCATTTGTGCAGTTCACTAAAATCAAGCAACATTATCGTACAAGTAGCACAACATATGAAAGCACACTGCAAAATCATGTGAAAGAAGGCTAGTACTGCCCTCTCATGATGCGGAATTCAAACAACTCACAAGAAGAAGATCTGAACCAAATTTGTCTTAACAGATAGGAAGTAAGATCTCCTCTTGTGCAGTTCCACTAAGATCAAGCAATCAAGCAACGTTGTCGGTGTGACATTTTGGTTGAACTGCACAAAACAGTCTTAAAACAAAAGTGTTTTGTGCAGTGCAACAAAAGGTCACAATGGCAACGAGGTGAAGTAGATAACCCTGTTTACACAGAGGTGCAAAGGAAACAATTAGTGGTCAATAATGGTGGATGAAACAGAAGCCAACAAAAAGAAGCATCTACCTTATCTAAATGGGAAAGAAAGCAAGACACTAGCATTTCTCAAACGGTGGCATTGATTAATATTAACATAGATATTATATTAACAATAAAATTCGTTAAACATGTAATTTGCTTTTAACAGTGGCATTGCATCAATTTTCAAGCGGCATTATTAGAGGGTGTTTGTTTATAGGGACATTTTGGTGTAGGGACTAAAAAAACTCCGTGTCAGTCACATCTAAACCAAACAGGAGGGACTTTTAGGGACTAAAAGTGGGCATCTGGGAGTAAAGAAAGAATACCCCGAGGGAGTCTTTTTGGGACTTTTTCCCATAGTTGCCCCTGCCACGCATCGCACCTTGTTTCTATTAGTTCATTACTAGGGCACATGGTCTTTTAGCATGTCATTTAATAACCTCTAGTCCATGTTTAGTCCCTGGAACCAAGCAGGTAGGGACTAGGGAGTTTTTAACCAAACATGGCCTTAGATTAACAACAACTAATGAGTTGCACGGGACAGTGGACGCACTAGCACCATGTGCATCTACCGATGTACTGTGGTCATGCACAGTCTGTTGCGACAAAGAACAAACAACCAAGGAGCATATTTGTGTTGATCCCAGTTTTGTTATCTTTAGACACCTTTCCCTAGTGAGCGCAGCAAATCTAGTCATGCTCAAACTCTACAGACTTGTACCTGCCTTTCCTTTTTGAACCAGTACTTTCTCCCCTTCCTTACCTCTTTGAACCATGTCCTAGATTTATGCGATACAACTTTCCCCACTACTTTCCCCCATTCCTTTCCTCTTTGAACCACGTCCTAGATTCATGCTATACAACTTTCCCCCTTCATTTCCTCTTTGAACCAAGTCCTAGATTCATGATATATACAACTTTTCCCACTACTTTCCCCCACTCCTTTCCTCTTTGAACCACGTCCTAGATTCATGGTATACATGCAGCTAGAGCAATGCATGTGGAGTAAGTAAAATATACCTTAAGGTTCTTGGGGCGTGGTTCGGTGGGCGACGGGACGACGACAAAGAAGAAGGGGTCGGAGGCCCTCCCGCGCCGCCGCTGGGTGGAAAGTGAACAGCTGCGCCGGTAGTGGATTCCCTTCCTCGCCGATGGTGACAGCCTTAAGCCTCCTTCCCTTCCCGGCGAACGGATCCTGCCGGCTCTTTGAGCAGCAGTGAGGGGAGAGAGAGGCCAACGAAGTCTTGTTTACATCTAGAGAGGGCGAGAGAGTGTGAAGTCAGCAACTACAAGCGCTGAAGCTCCAGCGGGAGAGGGCGAGAGAGTGTGAAGAGAGCAACTACAAGCGCTGAGGCTCTAGCGTGTATATATATACTGGAGAGAGCGTGTGAAGCGTGCAAACCCTAGAAAACATTTTGACCAGTCAAAGAATCCTCCTGGCAAAAATTATGCTCATGTGTAGTTATCGAACCCGAGACCTCAAGTTTGATGAGCGAACAGGCTAACCAGCTACACAACCCTCCCGTTATGTTCAACGAGAGAAAAATAACCTTTTATACATTCCTGCATTCGTGTGACAAGAATGCCGTGTTTTTTGTGTGTGTGTGGGAGTCATTGGGATTTCAATCATAATCTTGTCTTGTGGCTTTGGTGGTAAGACTATCCATAGTGGTGTAGAAATAATGCAGCCTTAGTCACCTTACCTCTCTCCACGTAGTACGTTGGGTCCCACCAGTCAGAGGGTGAAACAAACAAATTAATAAGAAAAATTAAAAGTGCCAGCGGTGTATCTTACCTCACACATCTCGCTACTGCTCGGGAACACTGTCCAATTGATCCCTCTGTTCGCTCATGTACTATTTTAAGTGAATCCTTATTATAACATGCACACAAATTTTGGGCACTTGTATTCAACTTAAGTTAGTGTGCCACCGTATCTCTCATACTTACTACTCCCTCCGTCTAGGTGTAATAAGTCACGTTAGAAGGTGCAACGGGACCAAGGTGCGTCCGTGTGCGTGTGTGTATTTAACAACATGTGTGTGTTAGAGAGTGCGACAGATCGACCTACTCCTACAGAGAGATGGTGTGTAGTGTACGATTTTAGCCGTGAGAGTCGGTGCATCCTCTCGTTTCCGGGCGTGTCCGGTAGGGACATGCGGACAACTGCCACGCCCGCTCCTGACCTGCCTGGCCCACCCAAAGCCCCTCCAAAGAATCGGTGCCGCATTCATACCCGAGCAGAGAGGACGCGACCTCTCACTGGCGCAAGAGTGATGGTTGCTTCGTCCGTCCAACTTACTGCTGGGTCTATGTGATTTGATGGCTCATTGGTCTTTATTACTGAGGTGGTAGGACTGCTGGATGTCCCACGCTTTTGGCGAAAGGAGGTAGTAGATTACAATTTTCTCCATTCTTACAGCGGAGGAGTGCAAGAGCAGTGAAAACATGCAGGCTCAGTGATTACATGCCCACCTCACATTATCACCATGCGACACCTAGCTCTTTACATAGTACTCCCTCCATTCCTAAATATTACTAGATGAGTCCCCGCGTGTTGCCGCGGAACAGCGGCATATCTCTCTTCGCAAAATTATCGATTTCATAGAACTAAAAAAAACTCTATAACCGCATGACAAATGTGGTAGCCAAACTAAATAAACTCCCATCATCATTTAGATCATCCCACGTAAGGAAAAAAGATCAACCAACTCCTACTGCATAATGGGATTATATTTTTCTTTTTGACATGTTAATGGGACTTAAAAGCTCACTTACATGCATGCTACCGGTGCATGCTTGCATGCAGACATGTTGATGTGATTTAAAACCCACTCACCTGCATGTGCCACGGTATTTCTGCATGCTTGCATGTGGCTTAGTGCAGAGCCTCTCAACGTCTAGATCAGACGGCTATTATGGACTGATTTACTTCATCTAACAGCTACATCAATTTTGATGATGTGGCTCAAGGAGAGGATAGAGAATTCCTAGTAGTGGGGGCTAGCTATTACTAGTATATAAGTCTTTGTAGAGATTCCACTATGTGAACTACATACGGAACAAAATGAATGAATCTACACTTAAAATGCATCTATATACATCTGCATGTGGTTCATGGTGAAATCTCTACAAAGACTTATATTTAGGAATGGAGGAAGTACTAGTATAGTGTACGTACTGTAATTTATCAGCGAGATAAATTTTTACAATGCTATGAAGCTTCCAGCTCCTATTACATGTATCTTGCGTCCAAGGTTGCCTGTTGCAACATTTCATCAAATACAAAGGAGACTAACATGCATGCTATTGCATCTCAATGATTGACAGATCATAGCAAATATGTACTCCCTCCGTTCCAAAATAAGTGTCTCAACTTTGTGCAAAATTTAGTACAATGTTGTACTACTACTAAAGTTGACACTTATTTTGGAACAGAGGCAGCTAAAGAAAAAAATGATCCATGCAGTCCCTAGCCCTTGAACCATGAACCCTGACCAGGCTTCAATTTGCTGGCAACATTCGAGCTTCCTAATAAATGAAGTTTGCAACCTTTTGACCATTGGATCATTTTGTGCAGTTTCACGAAATCGAGATGAGCATCCCTATGGCAAAGAAATTGAAGAAGCGTGATTAGAATAAGATTACTGGGACTAGTTGATGAGACATAAACTCATCACAAATACAATACGTAGAAGCCAGTAGAGGTATCAGGTATGTGCGGGGCTAAGAAGTAGAGAAATATCCACAGGGAGTGATGTGGGCAGCTGGAGCAGTGGTGCAAGCCGGCTGTAAAGGGAGTTGTACCTGAGGGACGTAGCTCAACCTTGAGGAGGGCGGCGGGAGGCGGCAACTGCCCACGTCGCGGCAGTGAGCAAGGGACGAAGGCAACCTCACCGGCTTTGTGAGAGAGAACGGCAGGGACCCCTGATCGGGACGTGCCGACAGTGGGTTTTCGCCGTCGGCGACGGCCACCGCATCTACACTAAGCATCCACCCCTTCCCCAAGCGTACGTGATCCGCCGGGATGTTAGAGATGTGGCCACAGTCGTTTTGTGCGAGAGAGTGTGAAGAGAGCAACCCCAGCAAGCAACCGTGTAGGCTGGCCCGTCCTGACTATGTATATAGTGGAGCGGTTTCCTTTTCTCTCCATATGAACCTATCATATTGCGTACGTGCCACTGAAGAAAAACAAACTTTATTTATAAATGACGCGGCACCTACTACTCGTTCTCCTATAACCTTGCGCTTGGCATCTCCAAAATATTAACCTTGCGATTGGCTCTTCGCCTCTTCGGGAAGTCGAGCAATAATGGTAGTGCAGTATATATCATTCTGGCTATATGAGACCGAATGAATTGCTACACGTCCACCACGTGGGCGAGGGTCGAGGGGCGAGGGAGAGTGCTACTACATACAGAGCAAAATGAGTGAATGTACACTCTAAAATACATCTATATACATCAGTGTTTGGAGTATTTACTAGTAGTTCGTATTGAAATCTACTAAAGGACATATATATTCCAAACAATATGATATAATCTCTATAACCAAGGTAGTAGGGACGAGGAGTAAACGGAGGGAGTAGTAAATTTTTATCCTCGTCCTGCGAGCCACCGCGCGCATGGGCGAGGGAGCGGGCGTAAGGCGGAGCAAGCTTCACCTCATCCTGCGAGCCACCGCGCCCGTGGGCGGGGGAGACGGCGTACTAAGAAAGCTTCTCTTCGTTCTACGAGTTGATGGGACACATCAAAAGTACTCCAGTGTATAGAGCCTCGCCTCTAAGGTAGGCCCCACATGCTTTGCCTCTTTTTTTAATTTAACATAACGCGTCAAGTCGCAATTTGTTTGTTCACCCGTGGTATACGATCCTCCCTCCACCAAGTGGACAACTAGTACACGTGCCATATTACCAAGTGGGCTGCCTTTTTCATACAGAAATGAGCTCCACCGTGTACCCGCGCGGGTGTGGTTGGGAAAGAGACGGGAATACGTGCGCCGTGCATGCACCTCTTCTCTTCGTGCACGTCCCCCACCTACGTGGGTGTGTGTGAGAGATACAAACTGCGTTCATGAGTGTTTTTTGTTTTGGGGTGGGGGTGGGGTGGGGGGTTGATTTCGTGAATTATTTGTGGGAATATGTGTCGATGACATCTCAAAAGAAATTTTGCATGCAATGTGTGTTAAATGGAGGCCAGGCAATCCACGAGAAGAGCGGGAGGGGTCATAGCTATCGATAGAGTCGAAGAGAGGATCAAGTGGGTGGATGCGAGATCGATGAAGAGAGCCATTGAAATTGTGTGTGTGTGTGCAAGTCGAAGATATAGGCCGACTAGCCTACCAGAATGTTAGAGGGCACATGTCAAGTTTGTGTGTGGCAGGGAGACATGACTAGAGCGCTTGATGTATCGGTGTGTGTGGGGGGAGGGGGGTGGGGGAGGGGTAGGCAGAGGCCTAACTATAGAGGTAGAACGACTCGTATATGTGTTGAGAAGGAGAGACCCAGCTATGTCTTGAGGGAGATAGGTCGACATCCATACATAATTGAAGGATGGGAAATATGATGGGACAGAGAGAGAGAGAGGAGAGAGAGAGGGAGGGAGAGGGGTAGAGTGCTGGAGTTGCTTCACGGAGATGTTGGGAGAGGACTACTAGACAAACTGAGGGTGGAACTGCAATGTTATCAATAAGAGTGGGGATGTGTTTCTGTGTGTGCCTGTGCGTGATAGATCTGTCAGGATGCATCCATGGATAATGAAGGGGAACCATGTGTTTGGTAAGCAAACCTAACTAGATCAGTAGATCAATTGTTGTTTGTCGGAGGTAGGGAGAGACACAACTAATGAGGTAGATCGATCGACGTGTGGGTAAAAACGAGTTATAAGGACCTAACTAGCTATATGTATAGCAAGAGATCGGTCGGTGTACGTCCTTTTGTTAGAGGCAAATAAGGCCCAGTGAGATGGATAGACAGAGAGAATGGAGCTAGGAGGTGGTGCGAGAGGCCCAACTACTAGCTAGGTAGGGGGAGGAGTGTGCGGTTGTGAGATCGATGAAAAGAGGGGCGAGAGTTTACACGTGTGTCTGGCCATATGAGAGACACGAGGCAAGGACACATAAAGGAGGAGATTGAAGCTGTGTGTGTATGCTATAGGCAGGAATCGCTGGAGAGGTTTATCGATCGGTGTGTGTCGGAAAGGAGTTGTGGAGACTCTGGGAGAACGACCTAAAGAAAAAAAATGAATATGCCCGATGGATAGAATGCCGAGGGAGGGGGAGGGCGAGGAGGGCGTGTGCATGCACCAGAGAAAGTTAGTGGTAGCTACAAAGGTTAGAGGATTGTGTGGGTGTAAGAGACTAACAAAGATCATAATTTGATATGAAAGCGTATTCAGATATTTCAATAGGAGATCATAGTGTTTTAAACATTGCATGCATGAATATAGCGGTGATACACGTGTTGTGCACATGTTATACCATAATGTGATAATGCATGGCGTTTGCAACTCACAGCTAAATGCCGAACAATCTAAACCATACTATACATCAAACAATCTCACATTTTATTTGAATTTGTGATAATGTGCGGCATTTGCAGCTTACAACTAAATATCGAGCAATCTAAACAATACTATATATCGAACATTATCAAATTTTATTTGAACTTGTGGTAATGTGTGGTGTTTGCAACTCACATCTAAATACTTGTAGGCCTAGGGAGCGGGGCATCATACATAATGTGATAAACACATTATACATATGAGACATGGTTTAGATTATGAAGATCTAGCTAGAGCTAGAAATGTAATGTGATTTGAAATCAAAATAAAGTGGATTCAAAAACCTAGTTCGAGTTCATATAGTACACATAGTTCATATGTAACTCGAGACTAATCATGTGGTGTGCTGTGAAGATAATGCACAAACGATGGTTTAACTTGACAATAATGATGATTGTAGATCTTACTAAAACATAGAAACAAATTCAAATGCTTTGACTTCACAACAATCATTACTGTAGATCTTATTCAAATTTAGTTCATATTGAAGCGGTAGTATATACGTTTGGAATGCACTAAAACGTTCATTTGAGTAGTAGGTTGCATGCATTATACACGTAGCAAAATATTTTAATTGAACATAACATGAATTCAAAGTTTTGAATGACATTTGTAGTGCGCATTGATTTGGTACAATACACGTTAGGCTTGTCCAGAAATTTCAACCCGCGCCTTGTTAGCCCGAAATATTTAAGATATATCTTTGTCTCGTTGTGCTCCGACAACTCCCTCCATCTCAACCCGCGCCTTGCTATTCCGAAATTACAACGCGCGCGAAAACTCCCACCTCCTGTGAAATCCTGACACGCGAAATGCCCGTGGTACCCCAGAACCTAAAGAACCGCCTCAAATCAGTGGAGGGTACTTTTGTAACTTACCCCACATTTCGGACAAGCGCGTCTCTAAGCCATGGTTCCCCACTGCCATCCCATCCGCCCACCCATTCATACATTGAGGCCGCGAAAACCCGCGACGAAACCCCACATCCTGCTCCGTCCGCCACCCAGCCGGAGCCTCTTCCCCGACAACGTCGTCCACAACAACACCTCGACGTCCCTCATCCACCGTACCGGATGAGGATCCGTCGTCGATCTCATCGTCCCACCGGTTCAGCCACCCCGTCCTCCACCCCCAAGGAGCTGCCCTGATGTTCCCCTCGTCTTTCGCGCCACCTCCATTCCCATACCGCCATCTTTACCTGCACCAACGGAAGAGCATCATCATCACCGTTTCCTCGGATGAAGCTGCGGCCTAATCGGTGCCACCAAAGAGGTTGTACACTAATCGCTGCATTTTCTTCTTGATTCGATCTCACGGTGCTGCCGACGCTCGGTCCTGAGCCGACACGGCGCGGCTCCATACACGGCGGCGTCGCCGGCCACTTCCTCCATGGCGTCGCTCCCTCGGCGGCAACGTCCACATTAGTAGGAGCTGCTGCTGCTTTAGCTCTCGCTCGCGCTGCTGCTCTGCTCTTGCTCTCAGTCGCCTTCCTGGTCTGCTCTTGCTATTGCTCTTGATCGCGCTGCTTCTCTTGCCCCTGCTCTTGCTTGGGATGCTGCTTCGATTTGGCTACACTTCAGTCGATTGAATCGACTTTTGGGTCAGTCGATTTTCAAGGGGTGGTGTCACGCCCAATATGCGATACTATCCTAAAGAGACTCGAAGGTCCCACCAAGGATAGAACCGCATATTGATACACTTTTGCAAGGTGGATATCATTACATCAACATTACATAATAGATGGGGATACATACAGAAGGCATACAAATGCTGCAAGGGTACAACAATACACCATACATAAGCTCAACATCCGACTACGAATGAAACACAAACAGAAGCTCAAACGACATCCACCTTGCTAGCCCAGGCTGCCGACCTGGAACCTATCCCCTGATCAAAGAAGAGGCAGAAGAAGAACGCCAAAACAACAAAACATCACTCTTGCGTCATGATCATCGCATAACCTGTACCTGCAACTGTTGTTGTAGTAATCTGTGAGCCACGAGGACAAACAATCACATTACCATGGGTATCAAGACTAGCAAAGCTTAATGGGAAAGGAAGGGGTAAAGTGGTGAGGTTGCAGCAGCGACTAAGCATATATGGTGGCTAACATACGCAAATAAGAGCGAGAAGAGAGCAAACAGAACGGTCGTCAACTAGTAATGATCAAGAGGTGATCCTGAACTCCTACTTACGTCAAACATAACCCAAAACCGTGTTCACTTCCTGGACTCCACCGAAAAGAGACCATCACGGCTACACACGCGGTTGATGCGTTTTAGTTCGGATCTGGTGTCAAGTTATCTACAACCGGATATTAACAAATTCCCATCTGCCACATAGCCGCGGGCACGGCTCTTGAAAGTTTATACCCTACAAGGGTGTCCCAACTTAGCCCATGATAAGCTCTCACGATCAACGAAGGATATACCTTCTCCCAGGAAGACCCGATCAGTCTTGGAATCCTGGTTTACAAGACATTTCGACAATGGTAAAACAAGACCAGCAAAGCCACCCGCTGTGCCGACAAATCCCGATAGGAGCTACACATATCTCGTTCTCAAGGCACATCAGATGAGCAAGACGTCAGGTTGGCATAGACCTTGGTTGCCCAGGGGGCGCCGGACATCGCTCGGTTTGGACCAGCACTCGGAGGAGAACTGTCCGTGGGGGGGGGGGGGGTAAATAAAGATGACCCTCGAGCTCCGAAAACCCAAGGGAAAAAGGGCTTGGTGAGGCAAATGGTAAAACCAAGGTTGGGCCTTGCTGGAGGAGTTTTATTCAAAGCGAAATGTCAAGGGGGTCCCATAAATCACCCAACCGCGTAAGGAACAAAACACTAGGCATAAGGCCGAGTCTTCCACCCTTTACCAAGTATATAGATGCATTAATTAAATAAGAGATATTGTGATATCCAACATAACCCTGTCCACCATGGAGCAATCTTCACCTTCACCTGCAACTAACAACGCTATAAGAGGGGCTGAGCAAACCGGTAACATAGCCAAGCAACGGTTTGCTAGGAAGGGTGAAAAAGGTTAGAGGCTGACATGGCAAATTGGGAGGCTTGAAGAGCAAAAGATAGGTAGTGTAGCATAGCGATAGAACGAAGCAACTAGCATAGCAATGATAGTAATGAGATCCAGGGTGACAGTCATCTTGCCTGAAATCCCACTAGGAAGAAGGACGAGTCCATGAAGAATACGAACGGATGAAGACGAACCAAGCGTAGACGAACGAATCCTCACGATCGCAAAGAAACGGGAACTATCGAGAAGAAGTACACAACATGGTAAACACACCACACATAGATAAGACATGATGCACAACAAGCATGATGCATGACCAAGCTACATGGAGCTACTCATGGCAAGAGATGATGCAAACAAGAGCAACACATCAACGCAAGTTTAAATGAGGCCGGAAACAACGTATAACAATTCCGGTAAGTCCTCATATGCAAGTTTCGAAATTGGTCCAGATCTGAATAAAACTTATATTCAAGTTGTTAAACAACAAGTTAAGATGCACCAAGATGATCTACACGAAATTCTAGTCAAGTTACATATAAAGTTCATTTAATTCGGAGCTACGGCCTAGAAGATATGAGCAAAACAAGTTAAACATGGCATTGATGCAAAATGCATACAAACATCAAGTAAACACCTCAAAACAAGGATGCAACATGATAATATGAAACTACATGCAATTCTAAGCAAGTTTCATATAGGGCACACTCAAAACGGAGCAACCGTTCAACACATACACTCTATACAAGTTTAAAGGACAAGCTGTCCAAAACAGGAACTAAGCAAGCATCAAAACAACATGCTACAGTACCACAATATGAAAAAAAGGCATGGACATGATGTACAGGTAATGCATGACAAAAAATGAACACTGAGCTATCTCCAGAAAACACTATAACATGCTCAAAAGGACATGGCAAGATTGCAAATAATAACAGTTTCAGGCTTAGTAGAAATAACATCAGGTTGCAATGTTTAGAGCTATCAAACAACATGCTACAGGAACTTATCATGGCAAACAAAGGCATGGCATGAATCTACTAATTGCATAGAACAAATGCCCTTTACTGACCATGAGCCAAAAGGGCACAGAAAATATGATGGCACCCATGTAAACATAGCAAGTGATATGACCGATTCAGACATGGCAGGAACAACGATAAGTAGGCATGTTGGTGAGCTTGAAACACTCACCACAGAGCAATACTCGACATGGCAAGGCAACCAACAGTAATATGGCATACTTATGAAGCTAAACATGGCAAGAGCAAGTTCATAGGGTGCATGGATCACTAGCAAAGCTCATGGCAAAACTGAACTTAATATTAACAGGCTGACAGCAACATTATTTAGCAGTTTTGATGGCCAGATAACAACAAGCTACAACAAACTATAAACGCAACCAGGGGCATTCATGGATATAGCATCACATGTACAACAAAACATCCTTAGTGAACATCTCCAGATTATGCATAGAATGACTTGTAGCAGCAGGTTTACATAGCATCATTTTATAGCAGATTCAGCCTAGCAAAACAGCAACAGCAAGTACCCTACTTCACGAGCTTTGTGCACTCACCACAAGGCAAACAAAAATACATGGATTTCACCACAGCAAAGATGACATGATGAAGTACAAAACACATGTAGAGCTCATGCCCATAGAATGCACACATCAAATGCAACAAAAATGACAAATCACCAAGTTCTATTAACAGACAACAGTTAATATCATATAGCACTCTTGCAACGATGATTAGGGCATCAATATGAACTCAAACAAACATGGCAATATGGAATTAAATGATGAGCATCTCACAACGAACAATTTGATATATTATATGCATGAATCGGAGCTATATGCGAGGAGATATGACATGATGAACAGGGCATGAAAATGTTACAGATCTGGGGACTTGGAAGAAATTTATACCCTTCAGAAGTCAACGGGACGAGGATATCCGGGACGGAGGGATCCGGGGCGCGGGCGTCCGTTTGGATCACGTCCTGGTGGATCTCATCCACCCGGACCGGATCTGGCTCCGGCGACACCGGCGAAGCTCCGGCGAGCTCCGGCTCCGGCCGACGCGGAGGAGGACGGCAAGGGCAGCGAGCTCCGGACGAACGGCGGCAGGGCAAGGCGGAGCTGAGGCGGGGCGGCGCGGTCCGCGGTGGCCGGCGCAGGCGATGCGGGCGGCGGGGCTGGCAGAACCCTGGCGAGGCAGGCGGAGCTCCGGCGAGCTTGAGCTCCGGCGTCCATGGCGGAGAGAGAGAGAGAGAGCGGTTAGAGAAAGAGAGAGAATGGGTGAGGCAGGGGAGAAGAAGGGCGGCGAGGTCGGGCGGCTCACCGGAGGCGCGGGAGGTGGGGTCCGGCCGGCGGTGGCGAGGTCGGGGCGAGGCGGCGGGGTCCGGCGAGGTCGGACGCGGGCGGCGGAGGTGCGCCCCGGCGAAGTCCGGTGGCGGCCGGTGCGCGGGACGCGGCGGGGGAGGCGCGCGGGGTGCCCCGGGCCCCGATGAGCTCGGCGGGCCTGCTACGAGCCCGAGTGGGCTGGCGGCGGAGGGAGGACGGCTTTGGTGAGGTGGCGGCGTGGGATTGGGTGCGCGTGGCGGCGGAGCTGACGTGGCGCCCTATGATTGGCCGAGCGACGTGGTTGCGGGCGGCGGACGCGTCCGGACGGCGGCGGACATGTCCGGTGGCGCGGAGGAGCGGGGCTAGGGTTTCATCTACATGAGATTTCAGGGAGGGGCACATATATAGGTAGAGGGAGCTAGGAGACTCCAAGTGGAGTGCGGTTTTCGCCCACACGATCGTGATCGAACGACCGAGAGCATGGAGGGGGTTTGGATGGGTTATTGGGAAATGGTGAAAAGGGGCTGGGCTGCAAAGAGAGAGGGGTTTCAGGCTACGCGGTTAACCGTTGGAGTATCAAACGGACTCCAAATGGCACGAAACTTGACAGGCGGTCTACCGGTGGTATACCACCGCTTGGCAAATCACGGTTCATTCCGAGAATGTTTAACACCCGCTCACAACAAGAGACAAGAGGGGAACGCCTGAGGACATAGGAGTGTCGGATTGCAAAACGGACAGCGGGGAAAATGCTCGGATTCCTGAGACGAACACGTATGCAATGCAATGCACATGATGACATGGCAAAATGCAACACGCAAATGACATGGCAACAACAGCGAATAACTGGAAGACACCTGGCGCATCGAAACCAGGGCGTTACAACTCTCCTCCACTAACAAGAGATCTCGTCCTGAGATCTTAGGACCGAGACGGAAGGGAAAAGGGATGAGGTGAAACAAGAACTCAAGAGAAGAAGTAAAGAATCGAGAGCACTCGATAAGAAGTGAGGAACGACGAGAATGAAGAGAATCAAATTCTCATGGAAACAAGATAGACACTGAAACCACTCCGGTTAGAACAATATAGAAAAAGAATAACAAAGACGGAATTTCGGTAGCACTTCGGCTGAAAAGGAAGGAATAGAACATGAGCTTGAGAGGATGGAATGATACTTGATGAAGACATGACACCAAACCTCCGGAAAGGATTGAAAGAGTTGAATGAAAAGAACGGAGAAGAAAATGACAACTTGTGCCACAAATGAAATTGAAAGCATCTTTAGAAGGAAGGTTTAAACGGAGTTGTTGAGAAAATCAACAATGAAAAGAATAAGCTTGTTGTGGTCTTATAGGTAACATCTCAAGATCATAAGGTGATAGCCGGCCACAAACGAAAATGATTGGATAGCTTAGAAGAACGAAGAAATGCAAAACTCCACTTCAAAAGAATACGGAAAATAAATTAAACTTCGAGACACGAGAAGAAAAGATACTTGAACTCCACCAACAAAATCTTGATGAAGACTTGAAGAATGAATTAAATCATGAAGAACCACCATGAAGAACTCCGGTGACAAAGGATAATGAGATAGAATGAAGGATGAAAGAATAAGACGAGCCTTGCGATGATATAGATGGAGGTTCCGACGAAATGACCGAGAAAATTTGAACTCCGGAAAAGGAAAAGATGAAAACACTTGGAACTAGAATTTAATCCTCACGAACAAACTCCGAAGGAAAGGATTAATCACTTTGAGGAAATAAGAATAATATTTATTGTATGCTTATCCTTCATCAAATTAAATTAATGACAAGCAATGGATTTTGCATACTACTTATTCTTCTTGAAAAGTATTAACGGGGGGGGGGGTGTAGCACAAAACTTGAGAAAGTCTTCATGAACCACCGGTAGGATTCGAAAGAACGAAAGGATTAAAATGAGAATCAAGGAAAAAGAATCTTGAACGAAGCACCGTAAGAGTTCAAAAATGACTGACGAAAAAGGATGAATCACCGAGAAGAATTAGCAGAACAAATATGCTAGAGGGGATTTAGATGCAAAAGAATAAAGAGATCATGAGCTGATTAAAGAACACTTGAGCGAAACGCCGGGATAATTGGATAAAGGTATCTGAAATGTGGGGACGAAGAATTCTTCTGGAACGATGGCCTCCGATGAAAAGAAACGGGAAAACAACTCCTGACATACTCCGGATGGTTAAGAAAAGGAATATCTGACAAATGAAATAATTCGCGAGGATAACCTGAAGTTGGAACCACGAATCTTCGGGAAAAGAGACAAGATTTAGAGGAAAAACTCTTCTTTGGTCTTCAATTGATGATGAGAAACACCACCAAAATTTGTTAAGGCACTCTGGTAGAACAAAAAGCGAAGAGGTTGAGGCAACAATGAAAAGAATTTGAAAGCGATCTTGGAGAAGGCATGTGACTGATGAAGTTCATTCTTACGTCACACTTGAAAAGAATTTGAGAATAACCTCGGGAGAATTAGAAGAGTCAGGTAAGATCCTGGGAAAGGACCTGTGGGTTAGGGCCCACTAAAAGAAAACACTGTTGGAAAGGGTTGTTGAACAGATGGATGATGCACCGGAACAAATGAAATATTTGAATGAGGTGACACCCTCGAATTAATTCAAACACAGACGAATCTCTTGAGATGTCTTGAGTACTCCGAAAAGATAAACTGGCGAGAGGCGAACGAGCAAGGGAAAAACATTTGAGCCGAGGAAAAGAATATGATCAACACCGAAAAACTTGAATTGAGTTCACCGAAGAAGAAAAGAGATGAAGAATGTCGAACAAAACGAGAATTCACCAGTTGAAATAATTGAGGGAAGACTGAAGAGGCTCCGTACGAATGAAATTGATGGTCGAAACAGACTCAGGCTCCGGGAAGAAGAGGGTGGGAGGCGGGAGAACAAAGGCAACTTGGAGGGGGAAACCAACGAATATCTTGAAGAGAAAACACCGGTTGAAATCATGGAGGAAAGAAAGCAAAGACTTCACACGAGTAGGATGGATACTCGATTACGGACTCCGACTCTGAGATGAAAAGGGGTGAGCGGGTGGGAAAAGAAAACAACTGAGGATTGAACTTGGCAAAGATGAAGAGGCTCGAGTCAACTTGACGAGAAAAGCACTGGATGAAAAGAGCTGAGAACCAATGAACGGAAACCAACTGCGTGAACCTAAAGAAAAATTTGAAGGGGAAGAGAAGTAATTCAAAACACCTACGTCAAGATTCCTCACCAGAGCGACGAAGGGGCTGAGGAGTAAAAAGAATTCCTACTCTCCGATATAGCTAGACTAAGAAATCAGTTTTCTTCTAGACTCGACAACGGCCAAACTACACGATCAATCAAGGGGGCTCCTAAGGTCGGTCGAGGCTCTTATACCTACTTGTCACGCCCAATATGCGATACTATCCTAAAGAGACTCGAAGGTGCCACCAAGGATAGAACCGCATATTGATACGCTTTTTCAAGGTGGATATCATTACATCAACATTACATAATAGATGGGGATACATACAAAGGCATACAAATGCCGCAAGGGTACAACAATACATCATACATAAGCTCAACATCGGACTACGGATGAAACACAAACAGAAGCTCAAACGACATCCACCCTGCTAGCCCAGGCTGCCGACTTGGAAACTATCCCCTGATCAAAGAAGAGGCAGAAGAAGAACTCCAAAACAAGCAAACATCACTCTCGCGTCATGATCATCGCATAACCTGTACCTGCAACTGTTGTTATAGTAATCTGTGAGCCACGAGGACTCAACAATCACATTACCATGGGTATCAAGACTAGCAAAGCTTAATGGGAAAGGAAGGGGTAAAGTGGTGAGGTTGCAGCAGCGACTAAGCATATATGGTGCTAACATACGCAAATAAGAGCGAGAAGAGAACAAACGGAATGGTCGTCAACTAGTAATAATTAAGAGGTGATCCTGAACTCCTACTTACGTCAAACATAACCCAAAACCGTGTTCACTTCCCGGACTCCGCCGAAAAGAGACCATCACGGCTACACACGCGGTTGATGCATTTTAATTCGGATCTGATGTCAATTTATCTACAACCGGATATTAACAAATTCCCATCTGCCACATAACCGCGGGCACGGCTCTCGAAAGTTTATACCCTGCAGGGGTGTCCCAACTTAGCCCATGATAATCTCTCGTGATCAACGAAGGATATACCTTCTCCCAGGAAGACCCGATCAGTCTCGGAATCCCGGTTTACGAGACATTTCGACAATGGTAAAACAAGACCAGCAAAGCCGCCCGGTGTGCCGAAAAATCCCGATAGGAGCTGCACATATCTCGTTCTCAGGGCACATCGGATGAGCAAGACGTCGGGTTGGCATAGACCCTGGTTGCCCAGGGGGCGCTGGACATTGCTCGGTTTGGACCAGCACTTGGAGGAGAACTGGCACGGGGGGTAAATAAAGATGACCCTCGGGCTCCAGAAACCCAAGGGAAAAAGGGCTAGGTGAGGCAAATGGTAAAACCAAGGTTGGGCCTTGCTGGAGGAGTTTTATTCAAAGCGAACTGTCAAGAGGGTCCCATAAATCACCCAACCGCATAAGGAACACAAAATCCGGGAACATAATTAAATAAGAGATATTGTGATATCCCAACATAATCCTGCCCACCATGGAGCAATCTTCACCTTCACCTGCAACTATCAACGCTATAAGAGGAACTGAGCAAAGCGGTAACATAGCCAAGCAACGGTTCGCTAGGAAGGGTGAAAAAGGTTAGAGGCTGACATGGCAAATTGGAAGGCTTGAAGAGCAAAAGATAGGTAGCGCAGCATAGCGATAGAACGAAGCAACTAGCATAGCAATGATAGTAATGAGATCCAGGGTGATAGTCATCTTGCCTGAAATCCCGCTAGGAAGAAGAACGAGTCCATGAAGAAGACGAACGGATGAAGACGAACCAAGCGTAGACGAACGAATCGTCATGATCACAACGAAATGGGAACTATCAAGAAGAAGCACACAACGTGGTAAACACACCACATATAGACAAGACATGATGCACAACAAGCATGATTCATGACAAAGCTACATGGAGCTACTCATGGCAAGAGATGATGCAAACAAGAGCAACACATCAACGCAAGTTTAAATGAGGTCGGAAACAACGTATAACAATTCCGATAAGTCCTCATATGCAAGTTTCGAAATTGGTCCAGATCTGAATAAACCTTATGTTCAAGTTGTTAAATAGCAAGTTAAGATGCACCAAGAGGATATACATGAAATTCTGGTCAAGTTACATATAAAGTTCATTTAATTCGGAGCTACGGCCTAGAAGATATGAGCAAAACAAGTTAAACATGGCATTGATGCAAAATGCATACAAACATCAAGCAAACACCTCAAAACAAGGATGCAACATGATAATATGAAACTACATGCAATTCTAAGCAAGTTTCATATAGGGCACACTCAAAACGGAGCAACGGTTCAACACATACTCTATACAAGTTTAAAGGACAAGCTGTCCAAAACAGGAACTAAGCAAGCATCAAAACAACATGCTACAGTACCACAATACGAAAAAAGGCATGGACATGATGTACAGGTAATGCATGACAAAACATGAACACTGAGCTATCTCCAGAAAACACTATAACATGCTCAAAAGGACATGGCAAGATTGCAAATAATAACAGTTTCAGGCTTAGCAGAAATAACATCAGGTTGCAATGTTTAGAGCTATCAAACAACATGCTACAGGAACTTATCATGGCAAACAAAGGCATGGCATGAATCTACTAATTGCATAGAACAAATGCCCCTTACTGACCATGAGCCAAAAGGGCACAGAAAATATGATGGCACCCATGTAAACATAGCAAGTGATATGACAGATTCAGACATGGCAGGAACAATGATAAGTAGGCATGTTGGTGAGCTTGAACCACTCACCACAGAGCAATACATGGCATGGCAAGGCAACCAAAAGTAATATGGCATATTTATGAAGCTAGACATGGCAAGAGCAAGTTCATAGTGTGCATGGATCACTAGCAAAGCTCATGGCAAAACTGAACTTAATGTTAACAGGCTAACAGCAACATTATTTAGCAGTTTTGAGGGCAACATAACAACAAGCTATAGTAGGCTATAAATGCAACCAGGGACATGTATGGATAGAGCATCACATGTACAACCAAACATCCGTAGTGAACATCTCCAGATTATGCACAGAATGACTTGTAGCAGCAGGTTTACATAGCATCATGTTATAGTAGATTCAGCCTAACAAAACAGCAACAGCAAGTACCCTACTTCACGAGCTTGGTGCACTCACAGAAAATATGACATGATGAAGTACAAAACACATGTAGAGCTCATGCTCATAGAATGCACACATCAAATGCAACAAAAATGACAAATCACCAAGTTCTGTTAACAGACAGCAGTTAATATCATATAGCACTCTTGCAACGATGATTAGGGCATCAAGATGAACTCAAACAAACATGGCACAATGGAATGAAATGAAGAGCATCTCACAACGAACAATTTGATATATTATATGCATGAATTGGAGCTATATGCGAGGATATATGACATGATGAATTGTGCATGAAAATGTTACAGATCTGGGGACTTGGAAGAAATTTATACCCTTCGGAAGTCAACGGGACGAGGATATCCGGGACGGAGGGATCCGGGGCGCGGGCGTCCGTTTGGATCAGGTCCTGGTGGATCTCATCCACCCGGACCGGATCTGGCTCTGGCGGCACCGGCGAAGCTCCGGCGAGCTCCGGCTCCGGCCGACGCGGAGGAGGACGGCAAGGGCGGCGAGCTCCGGACGAACGGCGGCGGGGCAAGGCGGAGCTGAGGCGGGGCGGCGCGGTCCGTGGTGGCCGACGCAGGCGATGCGGGCGGCGGGGCTGGCAGAACCCTAGCGAGGCAGGCGGAGCTCCGGAGAGCTTGAGCTTCGGCGTCCATGGCGGAGAGAGAGAGAGAGAACGGTTAGAGAGAGAGAGAGAGACCAGGTGAGGCAGGGGAGAAGAAGGGTGGCGAGGTCGGGCGGCTCACCAGAGGCGCGGGAGGCACGGTCCGGCCGGCGGTGGCGAGGTGGAGGCGAGGCGGCGGGGTCCGGCGAGGTCGGACGCGGGCGGCGGAAGCGCGCTCCGGCGAAGTCCAGTGGCGGCAGTTGCGTGGGACGCGGCGGCGGAGGCGCGCGGGGTGCCTCGGGCCCCGATGGGCTCGGGCGGGCCTGCTACGGGCCCGAGTGGGCTGGCGGTGGATGGAGGACGACGTTGGTGAGGTGGCGGCGTGGGATTGGGTGCGGGCGGCTACGGAGATGACATGGCGCCCTATGATTGGCTGGGCGACGTGGTTGCGGGCGGTGGACGCGTCCGGTCGGCGGCGGACATGTCCGGTGGCGCGGAGGAGCGGGGCTAGGGTTTCATCTGCGCGAGATTTCGGGGAGGGGCACATATATATAGGTAGAGGGAGCTAGGAGACTCCAAATGGAGTGCGGTTTTTGCCCACACGATCGTGACCGAACGACCGAGAGCATGGAGGGGGTTTGGATGGGTTATTGGGCCATGGTGAAAAGGGGCTGGGCTGCAAAGAGAGAGGGGTTTCGGGCTACGCGGTTAACCGTTGGAGTATCAAACGGACTCCAAATGGCGCGAAACTTGACAGGCGGTCTACCGGTGGTGTACAAAGGCCGCTTGACAAATCACGGTCCATTCCGAGAATGTTTAACACCCGCTCACAACAAGAGACAAGAGGGGAACACCGGAGGACATAGGAGTGTCGGATTGCAAAACGGACGACGGGGAAAATGCTCGGATGCATGAGACGAACACGTATGCAATGCAATGCACATAATGACATGGCAAAATGCAACATGCAAGCAAATGACATGGCAACAACAGCGAATAATTAGAAGACACCTGGATGCAATGCAATGCACATAATGACATGGCAAAATGCAACAGCAAATGACATGGTACCCCACTATATATCTTAGGGTTCAGGATGGGGGTGGTGGTCGCCGGCGGTGGCGGGGCGTTGGCGGGGCGGTGGCGTGGGGATAGCCGAAGAAAAAGCTCGGCACGGGGGGGGGGGGGCTAGAGGGATGGCCGGGGCGGCGGCGGACCGACGGTGGGGAGTGTTTTCGGGGTGGGCGGGGCGGCACACCGCCTGCCGCGGGCGGCGGGGGGCTCCTGTTTGGCCGGTGGTGGCTGGCGGCTTAGGGGGGTGGAGGTTGAAGATGAACCGCAGGCCCTTGATTTCATATCCAATGGCTGCAATATCGACTGACCAGAGATGAAAAAGTCAGTCGACCGACGTGTAGCCTCAACTTGCTAGTGCGTTCTGTTTCGGCATCAAAATTCAGTTTCGACAGAAAATTCAGTTTCGACAGTTAAGTTCAGTTTCGACAGTTAACTTCAGTTTCGACAGTTAAGTTTAGAGATGAGCGGTTGATGTATTTTACATCTAGCACTTTGTGGTTATGTATTTTACGTCATGTATTGGAGATGCTATTAGAATTCCACTCAGGTTAACGTTGTTCGTTGTCTCTCTTGTCCTACTTCAGCCTCGGCGTCATCCAACTCACCGGAGCTGCTCCAACGACGAAACCCTCCATCACAGCGGAGCAGTACCTCGGGCTCCATCTCCAGACGCCTAAGATCTTCTTCCCCTCCTCCGACAGCAAAGTCAGCCGGAGCATCCTCACCGGCCAACCCAGTCACGCTGACATCGACATGGCTTCGCCAAAGAGGTTGTACACTTGTTGCATCTCTTTTTTACTCTACATGTTATATATATTGTCCACTGAGCACACGGATTTGTTCCTTTAGTGTCTCCTCCTTTTAGGCGTAGGAATTTTAATTTTCACTTGTCCTCCTTTTAAAATTCCTATTCATGAAGCACAAGACTAAGAGATAGTAGCATAATAGCATTATAACCGTACATTTTCTTGTGGTTTGACTTAATCTCACCATGCTTCTTTGCATCCTGTGATCTTCCAATTGTTGTGAATCAAACACCCAGATTGGCAGAAATCCTGTGTTTTTAAATTCTCTGTATATTTCCTATCCTATTCCTGTCTATTTCCTATCCCTGCATTATTGGAATCCTCCAATTCATACGAGCCCTCACAGAATTACTTCTCTTACAGATAGTTGTCAAAGAAAACCTTGCGTGGTTTGTCCCGCTCCTGCTGCGCCGTCGTCCACCCCAGGTCAGCTGCTCCAACAATAGAAGGGTCCAGCACAGCAGGGATCCGTACTCCAGACTATCTTTCGCCGCCTCAGATCTTCTTCCCTGCCGCTGGCAGCCATGAAAACTGCATTACCATCATCAACCGAGCAGATGACCTCGAGGACTACACGGGTCCGCAAGAGAGGTCGCACTCTTTCGTGTCTGCTTATGTTATGCATCTCTTAATATTACATGCTACTTTGTCGTCCTGTTCACCGATTAGACTCTGAGTCAGCTCCAAACTAATGGTCAAACTTGTGTTTTTAAATGGTTGTGGGGTACATATTGGGGCCGCTATCTATAGTATCTATCTACTATCTGGTTAATCTCCGGTGTCTACTATGAGTTTCATGTTGGGTGGGAAACAAACAATAAAGAAGCCATTTTCTGTATTTTTTAACTGAAGCCATTATCTGCCTGCTATTATTGGTTTTGGGTCTATCCACAAGTTGCTACCATCACTCTGGATTTCTGCATGAACTCCTTACATAATCTCACTATGTTATATTCCTATGCATGACAGTTATTGTAAACAATGGAATTGAACATGTAGAGCAAAAGAGACGAGCCTTGCGTGGCAATAAAATTCATGCAGACGTCGCTCCATGGTAGGTGCAAAGGCAGCCCCCCTCCACGCATTTCCGATTGTAATCGAGAGGAAGATATCTGTTCTGAGGGTGATTTAGAAGGAGAAGGCAACTCTCATTTACCCCCTGAGGTCTTTGCTCTAACTTGGCATGCTGATGTTGGTTATATCATGCATATGGTGTCTTGTATTACTTACTTTATACATCAAATATGACATCTGCTTAGTTTAGACATCCTTTCTGTGAATGCCATCTGTTTAGTTTATTCATCGTTTGTGTGAATTATGCAACGCCATCTTGTTTAGCCGGGCATCATATATGTGAATTTTGCAATGCCATCCTGCTTAGCCAGTCATCTTATATGTAAATTATATCAGGCCATCCTTTTTTTCGTTACATATTACATTTGTCTATGTTAGTACATTCAACTGCTCTTCGTGTGCATCAGCCATTTGACATGGTGATGACAAATTCTGGAGTGAAAACAAGGTCTTCAGAGCAGACTATGCTATCTGACGAAGCGCATATCTCGTTGGTTACGGATAACTCCTCAGAGGAGGATTCAGAGACAGATGACCAGTCCTATTCCCCCTCGAGGTGTATGCTCTAACTTGGCAGGGTTATGTTGCTCATATCGTGCGTATGGTGTCTCACATTGCTATGTCATTTGATTAGTTTAGACATGCTTTGTGTGAATGCCACTTGTTTAGTGTCTAATTACCATATATGTGAATTATGCATTGCCATCTTGTTGCAAGACATTATATATGTGAATTATACAATGCTATCTTGTTGCAAAGGCATTATATATGTGAATTATGCAATGCCATGCTGTTTAGCCAATCATCATGTATGTGAATTATAGCATGCTACCATTTTTTTGTATTACATGTTCCATTTGTCGACAACGTTTGTATATTCAACTACTCTTCCTGTGCATCAGCCATTTGAAGCGGTGATGGAAGTATCTGGAGTGAAAACAAGGTATTCAGAGCAAAAATGCTACCTGCTGAAGCAGATATCTTGCTGGTTACAGAGAGCTCCTCAGAGGAGGATCCAGAGACTGATGACCAGTCCTATTTCCCCCCTGAGGTCTATGCTCAAAGTTGGCAGGATTATATTACCCATGTCATGCATCTTTTCTTGCATTGCTTAGTTTTTACATCATATATGGATTGCCATCTGCTTACTTGCTTACTATATAAATCATATATTTGAATTATATCATGCCATCATGTTTACATAGTGCATACACACCATCTATCTGAATTATGGCATGGCAACCCATTTAATAAAGACATTATATAGTTATATCATCTCATCCTGTTTAGTGTTGACAGTCATCATATTTAGAATTATGGCATTCTATTCGTGAATGTATCTTGACGACAGTGAGGGAACCCAAAAGTCCTGTCTTGATGTAGTGTTCGAGTTACTGGCCACTACTGCTGGCACAAGCTCTTCGAACTCGCTGCCTGAATCAGTTCGTCTTCTTGAGTCTCAACTTCAAGTTGAAAGACATCGATCAGATGTGCTGCGACAGGAAGCTGAAGGACTGAGGAAGTCCCTGCAGAATTCAGATGCATATTTTCTGGTGTAACAGCAAGCGCTGGAGGATTTAAGTGCCAAACAAGAGAAAGTTAATAAGCTTGCTAAGCATCTTGCCAGCATTATGGCTACCCAGGATATTGTTTCTTGAGATCTTATGAAGTTGTTTCAGTTCTGGATTTGTTTTGCTGCGGCGTTTATTTGCGCTGACCGCCAACTTTGACAACCAGTGTATATTATATGCTGCTTTGTTCCCTATATTTGCACTGGTGGCGAACTTTGATGCCCAGTGGATGTAATATGTGTAATAGCCGTGATAGCCTAGCGTTAGTTGCTTGCTTATTTATTTCCTTATTGTCTTGTTTATTTGTTTCCTTGTAGTCATTGCAGTTCTTTTTCCGCCATTTTTAAAAACTAGGCCACAATAACCATGGGCTAATATTTACTATAGTGACACTGGGCCTCCTACTGGCCGTAGAAACAGTGGGCCTTCTTCGGGCCGTAGAAACAATGGGCCTCCTACGGGCCGTAGAAACAATGGGCCTTCTGTGGGTGGTATCATCAATGGGCCTTATACGGGTTGTATGATCGATTGGCCAAACATGGGCCAAACAGACCGCATTATGGCCGTAAACGGGCTAGAGTTGGAATCGTCCGTTCATGGGCCGAACATAACGGGCCATCGTTAATAGGCCGTATTTGATGACGCTATGAAAACGGCCCAACATATTAACAGACCACAAACGGGCCGACTGTAACTACGGGCTGAATTTGGCCCACAAGCAGAAAATGACAGTAACGGACCGTAAGTAAATGAATGCTGGAAATGAGCTCAAGAATAAATGGGCTCTGAGAAGGCCAAAAGATAACATGGGATGGAAACAACCCAATGGAATAATGGGTCGTTAACGGGTATAAAGTGATACACTGTTCATTACGGGCCAGTTTCACCACGGGCCGTTAATAGGCCAAGAGTTACATAGGGCCTCATATGGGCCAAAAGACGTCATGGGCCATACATGCGCCAGAAGTGAAAATAGGCTGGAATCATATTGGAGGGCCCAGATGACGCTACTGGGCCTAATTCGGATAGGGCGTAACGGGCCTTGGGTTAGCGGGCTGTAAATGGGCTATATGCGAACAGGCCGTAAACAGGCTTTCCATGGGCCGGCCCGCCACCTTTTGACCAAGTCAAACGAGCCGGCCTTTTAACAGGAATGGGCCTCTGTTGGGACGTGCGACGTGTCGACGTATCATAGGCACCTTCCGTCCAATGAGTGGATGACATCTGTCCCAACGATGAGCCGACACGTGTTTCCTCCAGCCAATGATGATTTTACACGTGGAAAATCCCCATTGGTCGGGGCTGTTAATGGGTTATCGGATCCAAAACCCGACCCGATAGCATAACGGCGTTCCGTTACGGTGGATGCCATGTGTCGGTCACCCTTGACGAAAGCACTTCCGTGACGCGCGATTTATCATCATGGAAGTGGACACTTCCGTGATGATAATTTTGGTAATGTCATGGAACACTTCTACGACAGCACAGGTATGACTATCTTGATTCTGTCATAAAATTGTCATGGATGTACATGCATGACAAAAAACGCGACCTACTGTGACAAACACGTATCATCACGAAAGTGTATTTTTTTGTAGCGCAGGGAAGGTTCGAGGAAGCCAGGACATAGGAGGGCGCGCCCACCCCACTGGGCGCGCCCCCTGTCTCCTGGGCCCCTTGAGGCTCCCCCGACCGACTTATTTCGCCTATATAAGTCCACGTACCCTAAAAACATTGAAGACGAAGATAGATCGGGAGTTCCGCCACCGCAAACCTCTGTAGCCACAAAAACCTCTCGGGAGCCCATCCCGGCACCCTGCCGGAGGGGGAACCCACCACCGGTGGCCATCTTCATCATCCCGACGCTATCCATGACGAGGAGGGGAGTAGTTCACCCTCAGGGCTGACGGTATGTACCAGTAGCTATGTTTGATCTCTCTCTCTCTCTCGTGCTCTTACTATGGCACAATCTTGATGTATCGCGAGCTTTGCTATTATAGTTGGATCTTATGGTGTTTCTCCCCCTCTACTCTCTTGTGATGAATTGTGTTTTCCTCTTGAAGTTATCTTATTGGATTGAGTCTTTAAGGATTTGAGAACACTTGATGTATGTCTTTTTGTGCTTATCTGTGGTGACAATGGGATATCACATGATCCACTTGATGTATGTTTTGGTGATCAACTTGCGGGTTCTGCCCATGAACCTATGCATAGGGGTTGGCACACGTTTTCATCTTGACTCTCCGGTAGAAACTTTGGGGCACTCTTTGAAGTACTTTGTGTTGGTTGAATAGATGAATCTGAGATTGTGTGATGCATATCGTATAATCATGCCCACAGATACTTGAGGTGACAATGGAGTATCTAGGTGACATTAGGGTTTTTGTTGATTTGTGTCTAAAGGTGTTATTCTAGTATGAACTCTATGATAGATTGAACGGAAAGAATAGCTTCATGTTATTTTACTACGGACTCTTGAATAGATAGAACAGAAAGGATAGCATTGAGGTGGTTTCGTACCCCTACCATAGTCTCTTCGTTTGTTCTCCGCTATTAGTGGCTTTGGAGTGACTCTTTGTTGCATGTTGAGGGATAGTTATATGATCCAATTATGTTATTATTGTTGAGAGAACTTGCACTTGTGAAAGTATGAACCCTATGCCTTGTTTCCTACCATTGCAATACCGTTTACGCTCACTTTTATCACTAGTTACCTTGCTGTTTTTATATTTTCAGATTACAAAAACCTTTGTCTACTATCCATATTGCACTTGTATCACGATCTCTTCGCTGAACTAGTGCACCTATAAAATTTACCATTGTATTGGGTGTGTTTTGGACACAAGAGACTCTTTGTTATTTGGTTGTAGGGTTGCTTGAGAGAGACCATCTTCATCCTATGCCTCCTACGGATTGATAAACCTTAGGTCATCCACATGAGGGAAATTTTCTACTGTCCTACAAACCTCTACACTTGGAGGGCCACAACGTCTACAAGAAGAAGGTTGTGTAGTAGACATCAGGGACCTCCTGAGCATCGCGCCTCAGGGGTTATTACTGGACCTCGGGCCTCTCACGTCCTGGCCTTGACCACGGCATCGCGACCTGGCATACCAGTGATGGGTGAAGCCTGCCCGGGGACCGGGACCTGTCGGCGTAGAGCATCAAGTCGTCGCGAGATTAGGAAGGGGGAACCAAGCCGGGACAGGACAAGCATCTGCACCGCTTCGTCATAAGGATAGTACCAACAAAAGTCATTGCGGACTCTATACATGCCCCCACGAGGTGTTTTCTCGGTTCCTCACAGGGAACAAAAGACGCAAATCCTAAGGAGCCCGAACTACACGTGCCTCCATGGCCGACGCCATCATCAACAGTGGGACATGGGAAGCCGGCACCAACCCCATCCAGATCAGCCGCGCCGGCGGCCTGACGCAGCCGCCTTGATCCGGGCACGATGCGTGCTCGGGGGCACGTAGCTGTCGTCGCTCGTCTCCGGAGTTGCGAAGAGCTTGGGAGAGTCGCTCGACTCCCAAGCATCGCCACTGTTGCCAGAGGAGCCGTTGGGGAAGCGCGTGGCAGGCCTAGTCCTTGCCACGTCGATGTCCTGGCTGCCTCCTCTAGGGCAGCACTCCAGCCGGCGGCCTTCTGCGTCAAAGACCTTGAAGAGCATCAAGGAGGCGCCATCGTATTCAAAATGAATCACGAGGGCACCCCCTGTTCGGCAGACCCGAGCGATCTCGCCCCAGCATCGGGTCATGTAGACCTTTCCCGGAGCGACGACTTCAACCTCTGCTCTGGTCGCCGGACCGCCGTAGTCGGTGTGCTGCAGCCAAAGCTCGAGAGGCCCCGTCGGCGGCATCTCGAAGGCGAAGAATGGAGGGAAGCAGATCCAGGTGCTTGGAGGCATCGTGGCATGGAGCATGAGCTCACGAGAGGAGTCCGCGGTGTGGACTCCAGGAGCAACGGCGCGCACCATCGTGGCCTGTCAACCTCGCCGGCGGCACGGGCGGCGTCGCTCGTCCTCACCTTGTCCAGGGCCCTCGGCCTGGGCGTACAGGGGTAACGGGACCCAGGAGGCGGCCCCTCGCACCAGGGCCTCGTCATCTCCGGCCTTGCAACCTCATCGCGGCGGCTGGGGACCGGCCGTTTCTTCGGCGGGAGTGGGTCAGGCACCTCCCGGGGGGCCTTTCCTTTCTCTTCGGCTGAGAATCGGCGTATCAGCGCTATCTGCGTCAAGATGGAGGAGGAGCAAGGGAGAAGAAGCAGGCGGAGCAAGAAGAGATGGACAACGGGGGCTCTCACCCCCCCTCGTACTTATAGTCTAGTGGAGGCCAACCGTCGGCCTCCATGATCACAGGTAATGATTACTCTTTTTGCATGCAGCAGGGACTCGTCAAATCGAGCAGTTGCCGAGGCAGCGTGGGGAAGCAGAGACGCCCACGTCCAATCAGCCGCCACGCGGTGACCAAGGCCGCAAGCTGTTGGGGCCTGCGGCACTCCGCACTTGCCCCTTGACTTCGCTGCTAAGACAAGTGTGAGCATGCCTTGGGCCCGGGGGCTACTGTCGGCGTTCTGGGAATGGGGGTCCCCAGACTTGTCTGCCTACGGCCTGCGGTGTGGCTCAGCAGTGGCCCAGTATGGCCCGTCTTCATCAACCCAGGTTCAAGACCCTCGCGAGGGGCCAAGCCTCGCAGGGCAGACAACGCAAGGCCTTCTCAAGGGCGACCTCACAAGCAGGCTCGCAAGGAGGCGGAGAGATCAAGGCAAGGGGTACCTCGCGAGGTGCTCTTGACGCAAGCCAGTGATCAAAACCAGGCGGGCGCCAGCCTACACAGTATCCTCGTTTCCTCTTTGGTGCAAAGGGGGCAAGCGCAGGCGCGGAGTACCGAGGCATCAAGCAAAGGGTTTCCATATTAGTGCATCGAGACCAAGACCAGCAGGACGGCAGGACGAAGGTCACAGTGGAGCCCAAGACAGCGTCATCACCAGTGCCTTTGGCAATCGAAGACCTACTTTAGTCAGGATAGCTTGTACTAGCTGCCCCCTTTCAAAATGGCCGTTGTTGGCTCCCTTCCCGCTCAATATTTGGGAAGAGGACCAGGGCCTCTATATATACAGAGATAGCCACCACAATAGAAGGGCATCTCATCAGGGGGAGATCTGATCGAATCCTTCCCAAGTAGAACACCACCACCACAAGAACACCGCTCGCGAGGCTGTTCTTCCCCCTATACTGTTCATCATCAGCCCAAGAGGCAATCCACCACACCACACATAGGAGTAGGGTATTACACCACAACGGTGGCCCGAACCTGCATAAATCTCGTGTCTCTTGTGTTGTTCATCGTGCTATCTTAGATCCACGGCAAGGTTTTGGGGCGTGAGTCGGTAGGGAGAAGATCTTCGTGCGCACCCCAGAGTTCGAACCTTAAGGGTTTTGCCGGAACTCCATATCCAACAACGATGAACATGACCTAGATCTATCATCGGGCCACACGCAGGATATAGCACTTGTGACCGCCCTGGCCCTAGAGCCGGAGCGGACTGTGTCGTCTGAGGACGGGAAGCTTAACCCTGCCACATAGGCCACAGACTCGGTGGCGCTCGAGCCGCACACAGACCCAACATCGACCGGGGCTTGTGTTACCGGAACCTAGATTCGTCTCCGGGCATGGATTCTGGACCGCGTGCATTCGCGTCCATTGAACCTAATGGACGCCGGTCTTGGAGTCCAGCTCCGCGGACATCTTCCAGCACTCGCCTTTTGGCGACGTGTTGAATTCATTGAAATCTCTCTCCCTGTCAGGAGATTCTTGGCTGAACTATGTCCGGCTCGAATGGGAAGCAGGTGATGAAGAAATTTGTTCCCCACCCACCACCCACTTTATAGCCACTGTCGACGACTTAATCGACATGCTTGATTACGACTCCGAAGACATCGACGGGATGGACGACGATGCTGGAGAGGATCAGGAACCACTGCCTACATGGCATTGGACAGCCACCTCCTCGTACGACATATACATGGTGGATACACCCAAAGAAAACAACGGCGACGATGAAACTACAGTCGAGGATAAACCCCCTGAGATACAGACGAAACGCCAACGTCAGCGGCGCCACTCCAAGCCACGCCGCAGCAAAAATAGCAATACCGTCACAGAAGACGACAACACTACGGACGGTGCCGAAAACAATGGAGACCCCGTTGAGCCAACCTCCGAACAGGAGGAACGGGATGATCGGCGAGTCAGCCCTGGCGAACACGCCATGAACAAAGACTCGGAGGATAGCAACTACCTTCCGCTCTCTGAGGACAAGGCTAGCCTCAGTGACGAAGATTTCATCGTGTCTGAAGAGCCCGCCGAACAGGAACGCTTTAAGTGTCAGCTAATTGCCACTGGAAGAAGCATGAAAAAGAAGTAGCAGCAGCTTCAAGCTGATCAAGATCTGCTCAATGAAAGATGGACTGATGTCCTGGCAGCCGAGGAATATGGCCTCGAGCGCCCAACCAAAAGCTACCCGAAGCGCAAACTGTTGCCACAGTTCAATGACGAGGTGCTGGAACCCGTCCTACCAAGGTACAGTACGGCTAACCGACCACCACGTGGCTGGGACAAAGGGGCACCTCAAGCCGAATACCAGCCAGCGCTACCTCGCCGAACAAACAGAAATACAACAGCTCGGGGATATACACATCACCTGCGACGTGATTTGGAAAGGAGAGCGGGTCAGACAAGATCAATCTATGGATCACGGGGGCGCGCCTCGACGCGCAACGACGACCATCTGGCGGAACGTGAGAAGCATAACCACATCTGGGCCAAAAACCGCAGACGAGCTCCATCCGAACTACGTCACGACTTGGCCCGATATAGAGGTGCCGCACACCCCCTCTGCTTCACGGACGAAGTAATGGGACATGATTTCCCAGAAGGGTTTAAACCCGTAAACATTGAATCATATGATGGAACAACAGATCCCGCGGTGTGGATTGAGGATTTTCTTCTCCACATTCATATGGCCCGTGGCGATGATCTTCACGCCATCAAATACCTCCCGCTCAAACTCAAGGGACCAGCTAGATACTAGTTAAATAGTCTGCCCGAAAACTCCATTGGCAGCTGGGAGGAATTGGAGGGCGCCTTCCTCGACAACTTCCAATGCACATATGTCTGGCCTCCGGATGTCGATGACCTAAGTCATATAATCCAACAGCCCGAAGAGTCAGCCAGGAAATTTTGGACTCGGTTCCTAACTAAAAAGAACCAGATCGTCGAGTGTCCGGACGCCGAAGCCCTAGCGGCCTTTAAGCACAGCATCCGTGACGAATGGCTGGCCAGACACCTCGGCTAGGAAAAACCGAAGTCCATGTCAGCCCTTACGGCACTCATGACCCGCTTCTGTGCGGGCGAAGACAGCTGGCTAGCTCGTAGCAACAACAATACAAGCGAACCTGGTACTTCTGAAGCCACAAACAGCAACGGCAAGCCCCGACGCAATAGACACAAGCGTCGAAACAACGGTGACAGTACCAAAGACACGGCGTTCAACACCGAAATCAGCGGCTCTAAGTCCGGTTAGCAGAAGAAGCCATTTAAAAGGAACAATCCGGGCCCGTCCAGTATGTACTGCATACTAGATCGACGATGCCAAATCCATGGCACTCCGGATAAACCAGCCAATCATACCAACAGGGAATGTTGGGTTTTCAAAAAGGTCGTCAAGTTAAACGCCAAGAATAAGCAGAAAGGGTCGCAAAGCGAGGACGATGACGAGGAACCCCGACCACCGAACAAAGGGGGACAGAAGAAATTCCCCCCCCCCCCCAAATTAAAATGGTGAACATGATATACGCCACCCATATTCCCAAGAAGGAGCGCAAGCATGCACTCAGGGACGTCTACGCGATGGAGCCAGTCGCCCCAAAATTCAACCCATGGTCCTCCTGTCAGATCACCTTCGACCGTAGGGACCATCCGACCAGTATCCGTCATGGCGGTTCAGCCGCACTGGTCCTTGACCCAATTATTGACAGATTCCATCTCACGCGAGTCCTCATGGATGGTGGCAGTAGCCTGAACCTGCTCTATCAGGATACAATGCTCAAAATGGGTATCGATCCCTCAAGGATCAAGCCCACAAAAACCACGTTTAAAGGTGTCATACCAGGTGTAGAGGCCTGTTGTACGGGCTCAATCACACTGGAAGTGGTTTTTGGATCACCGGATAATTTCCGAAGCGAAGAGTTAATCTTCGATATCGTCGCTTTGCGTAGTGGCTATCATGCACTGCTTGGACAAACCGCACTCGCTAAATTCAATGCGGTGCCGCACTACGCCTACCTCAAGCTCAAGATGCCCGGTCCTTGAAGTGTTATAACAGTCAATCGAAATACGGAGCGCTCCCTCCGTACTGAGGAACACATCGCAACCCTTGTAGCAGAAGTACAGAGTAGCCTTCTTAGGCAGAACCTCAATTCGGCATTAAAGCCCTCGGACACCGTTAAGCGAGTTCGAACTACTCTGTAGCAGGACCGTCCAGCTCGTCTAGAGCTCAACTAGCAATCCGGCCTCCGTCCCAGTCCCAATTAGGCGGTGAAATTTGTGCTGCGCGTACATAACTACGCACTCAAAGTACCATGGGCAGGGACAGAGGCATAACCAGACCGTGGTCCACAATGCGGCTCAATCGTGCCTGGATCCGCATACCTTCACCTTTTCTTTCTTTTATTTTCAGGTTTTTTTCTTTTCTCGAGGCTTTTCTAATAACCTGATCGCCGGACCCATCACGGGACGGACACACCAAGAAGGCAGGGGGCTTCGACGTACAAGGGAATTCCCAGGTGGTCTCTGCTAATGATCGTTATACCTGTTTTAAGTACCCGCACGCAGCTCGTCCTTGGTCATGGCATGTTAAATAGCCTCACTTACTTATTACATTACTTATACAAGTATGCCTTAACGTATTAATCAAATTACAATGGAAAATAGTTTGCGGCTCAATTTTCTTGGCGTCAGCTTATTACTTGACTCTTTTTTTGTCTTTGTATTAATTACTTGTTGCACCCATACACTCTGGTACGTATTACCTCGCCAGGGGGCTCCATCACGCCCCGCAACACGGCAATAAAGACCGAACACTTTTATATTATAGTTCGGCACCACGAACTTATAGCATTATATGTATCGGCTCCGAATCATGTCTTTGGTCAATAGTTGGGTTGCCCGGCTCCTGTGCTTACTACCTTACGTTCCGCTATATCGGCTAGGGTAGTAAAGGGAGAACTAGTGCGATTGTGTCTCGGTTCTTCCGGACCAGCACCTCAATAGAGAAAGCCGAAAACTGACTATCATGATGCGGCGAGAGCTGGTCCGCTATTCGAGAGGTTTCCAAATCCTTAGAGATTTTTTCCGCTTTACGCGAGGAATCGGTTCTTATCCGATTAGGCGTGTCTAGCGCCCCAACTTCGGTCATCCAAATACCAGGGGCTTCGCCAAAATTTTCATTGTCAAACTCCTATGGCTAAGTGAGGGTGATAAAGCCGTATAGTCTGATTGCCTTGTTCGTTGCGTTAAACACCTTCTTTAAGGACCAAGAGTTGGAGTAACTAGTGTTTATATTTATCCCGAACACCCCCGTACTATCTATGTGGGGGCAAAAGCCGGCGATCGGCCAACTCTTAGATTTCATAAACGGCCGCACATGAGGTAAAAATTTAAAACAAACAAGCATTATATTACATAACAAAATTGTTTCATATTACAGGACAGGATAACATGAATGTTTTCACGGGAATATAATATCCTTGGGACATTGCTCCGCCACAAGGCGGGATCCCTCGAGGACACTGTCAAAATACATCTCAGGTCAGCGGTGCTCTTTGCCCTCAGGCGGCCCCTCGTTCATCAGATTCTTGGCATCCATCATTGCCCAGTGCACCTTGGCACGGGCAAAGGCCATCCGCGCGCCTTCGATACATACCGACCACTTGATGGCTTCAAGCTGTGGGCAGGCACTCACGAACCGCTTGATGAGTCCGAGGTAGCTGCTGGGCATGGGCTCGGCAGGCCATAGCCAGACTATTAAGTCCTTCATGGCTAGTTCGGCAGCCTTATGTAGCTTGACCAACTGTTTCAGCTAGTCGTTAAAGGGCACAGGAAGTTCTAGTCCAAGGTATTGAGACCAAAACAGCTTCTCCGTAGATCTCCCTTCTTCGGCTTGATAAAATTCTGCAGCATCTGATATGCTGCGCGACAGATCCGTAAACACCCCTGGAGAACTCCAAACCCGGGTAAGTAGCAGGAATGTTTCCTTCACATATCTGCTTTGCATAATGAAAGCCTTACCTGCTGTAATTTTCCTGGCCGCGTGGATCTCCTAGAGGGCGCCCTGGGCTTCGGCTCAGGCGTCTTGCATGCTTTAGCGGGCCTTGGCAAGTTAGGATTCTTGAATCTTCAAATCACGCTCCAAGGACTCGTACTTCTTGACGGTGTCCTAGAGCTCTTGCTGGACCTCGCTGACCCGGGCCTCTTGCTTTTCGCGCGCGGCGAGTTCCTTGGCCGCTTTGTCCTCGGCCTCGGCTAACGCCTTCTTGAGGGCCGTCACCTCGATCATGGCCCCTAATAAAGTTCATGACACTTTAGTCAGCACGAACGATTTATCCTTCCTAAAATATACATGTAGGTTAAAAATATATCTTAGCTTCTTCAAGAGGCCGAGCTCTTGCTCGGCCCGCTCTAGGTTCTGCTTCAGTCCGGAGACCTCCGCAGTATGAGTGGCAGAAGCTAATAACGATGCCTGCTTATTCACATAGACATATTATGTTAGACTCCTGCGAAAATTATTTTGATCCTCTATTCGGCTTTTCTTTTCGAACACCAAACAGAGCTTCAGGGGCTACTGTCTACACTGTGATATTCTTTTACAATTACATTACTTACCTCAAAGCATGTTAGAAGGCTAGTACATGCCTCAGTCAGCCTGCTTTTGGTGGACAGAACCTTCTCAATCACCGCACTCATTAGAGTACGGTGTTCTTCCACAACGAAAGCACCTTGTACCACTTCCAGTAACCTATCCGGTGCCTCTGGATGGAAAGAGGTCACCAGTGGAGTTGGCTCGTCCCCCTCGTTCGAAAGAGGTGGTCTGTCTGAATCTGGAGCCACTTGGGTCTCCGGAGCTATGTTCGGCTGGGGGCGGAATTGGATACGGCCCCTATCGTCAATGTCCACAGGGGTCTGTCCCCCCATGTGTTCGGCAACCGGGGTTTTACCCTCCGAGGCCGTCAGAAGGGACTAGCTGTTCATTGCCGATGCACCCAACGATCCCTCCGAAGAGGAGGACAGCACGATGTTAGACTGGGCCGGGCTACGAATGCATGATCCAGCATGTTAAAAACAATAAAAATAAAAAAAATCAGATATATTACTGTGTCCGGACACTTACGAGTTGGCTAGGGGCTTGACCCTAGGCTCCCACTCCCCGCCACTGTTGGTGGCCACTGCGGAGTTGTCTAGAAGGGAAGTTTTCCCCTTCTTGGACACCTCGGCCTCCCGATGGGTGGAGGCCTTCCTCTTCTTTCTCCCCCGGGCAGGGGGGAATGGACTTCTTCCTCCTCCTCCTCCTCCTCCTCCTCCTCGTCTTCGTTAAAGGAGTGCGTCTCGACGTCTTCGGACGTCACGTCCGAAGTACCCTTGCGACAGAGACCGCCTCTGGTCCTCGGGGCCTTCTTCTTGGGCTTCTTCTCCGGCACCTCATAAGGCACCAGAAACAACATCTTCATCAGAAGAGGCGTCTCTAGATCTTTGGGCAGCGGAGCCGGGCAGTTAATCTGCTCCGCTATCTCTACCCAGGCCTGAAAAATTGGAAGGGAGGCTTAGATTCCTCCCTCAGATATGTCAGTAAAGGATTTACCTTGAAAACATGAAAGAACTTACCGGATTAGCCCGACATTTTAAGCTGAGCCCACGATCCTCGGTCGTGGACGGTGGTACCTCGCCGGCCTTGAAGAGCACCTTCCAGATGTCTTCGTGCGTCGTGCCGAAGAGCTCCAACAGCATCTGGTGCTTGGTCGAGTCGAACTCCCACAAATTGCAGGTCGGCGCTGGCATGGAAGGATCCGGCGGAAGAGCATAACCTGGATCACATTGACAAGCTTGATTTTCTTGCTTATCATGTTCTTGACACACGTCTGGAGCCCCGTTAGCTCGTCCGAAGAGCCCCATGTCAGGCCCTTCTCTTGCCAGTAGGTGAGCCGCATTGGCACTCCGGATCGGAATTAGGGGGCCGCCGCCCAGTTGGTGCCGCGCGGCTCGGTGATGTAGAACCACCCCGATTGCCACCCCTTCATGGTCTCCACAAAGGAGCCTTCGGGCCAGACGACGTTGGGCATTTTTCTCGACATGGCGCCTCTGCACTCCGCTTGTTGGCCACTCACCACCTTTGACTTCACATTGAAAGTCTTCAGCCATAGACCGAAGTGAGGTGGGATGCGGAGGAAGGCCTCACACACGACAATAAATGCCGAGATGTTGAGGATGAAGTTGGGAGACAAGTCATGGAAGTCTAGCCCGTAGTAAAACATCAGTCCGCGGATGAACTGGTGGAGGGGAATCCCAGCCCGCGGACGAAATGGGTGAGAAACACCATCCTCTCCTGGGGCTCTGGGTTGGGGACAATTTGTCCCTTGGCTGGAAGTCGATGAGCGATGTCCTTGCCAGGTACCCGGCCTCCCGGAGCTTCTTGATGTCCTCCTTAACAAAGGAGGCCATCCACTTGCCTCCAGCTCCGGATCCGGACATGGTTGGAGTGCTTTTTTGGGTGGAGAAAGTTAGGGCTTGGGCGCTGGATCTCGAGAATGGATGGGCAGAGGAAGGAGAAGGCGTGGGTGAACGAGGATGAATCCTTATCCCTTTATAAAGGCAGTGAAAGTTATGCGCCTCCCTGCTCGCCTTAAAATCCGCCTATTCCCCAAGCGCCGTGCAGATGGCACAGTTCGGTTACCCATGCCCGTATTGATGAGAATCCCGTGATAAGGGGACACGATCTCTGCTTCGACAAGACGTGCCAGTGAAACCGCACCTCGAAATACAGAGCGTCAGGATAGAAAACGGTTCGAATAATGACTGGGCTGTGGCGTGATGTCACGCTACAAAAAAGTTGTCAGCGGATTGGACTCTGAAATATTATAGTCTCAACGGTTGTGTATGGTGTTTGTTTTGCAGAGCCCGACACGATCCTTGTGTTCGGAATTTACTTGGAAGTATTCTGAGAAGGAACCCGCCTTGCAATGCCGAAGACAATCTGCGCGCCGGACTAATCATCATTGAAGCCTGGTTCAGGGGCTACTGAGGGAGTCCTGGACTAAGGGGTCCTCGGACAGGCGGACCATATACTTTGGCCGGACTGTTGGACTATGAAGATACAAGATAGAAGACTTTGTCCCATGTCCGGATGGGACTCTCCTTGGCGTGCACTACTAGAAAAACCCCTACTAATGGCGCACCTAATATGGCCATTAATGGCGCATCAGTGGTGCGCCATTAGTAGCACGCCATTAGTAATTTTTACTAATGGCGCACCACTGGTGCGCCATTAGTATAGGCCAGGGTGCGCCATTAGTATGCCTCCCAGGGGCCATGTATACCCAGGTGCTTTGGCATACTAATGGAGCACTACGACGTGATGCGCCATTAGTAACCGCGGCATACTAATGGCGCACTGTCTTGTGATGCGCCATTAGTATGCTTTGTCATACTAATGGCGCACTGTCATTTGATGCGCCATTAGTATGAATATTAGGTTTTTTTATTTTTTATTTTCTGTTTTTTGCACAGGTTACAAAATGTATAATTTGACAAAATATAGACAGCACACATCAACAACAGATTCATCGAATATAATAGAAGATTAGTCTTTGAATACAATTCATCATATTAGTCTCCGAATACAATTCATCATATTAGTCTCCGAATTGAAAAGACCGAACAAAGATAGAACATAATAAGTCGATACCGTGAGTAGCGAGTTTGTCTTCACATTACAAGTCGATACCGATCATCTAAACTACCATCACATAGAAGAGAGCTGCGGCCATCACGATGAGCATCATCACGATGAAACTCGTCTTCATCCGGTTCCTCCAATGCTCCCTCCCCTCTCCCGCTAGATAGCGGGCGTATCTAGATTCAGCCTCGGCCCTAGTGGTGTACCCTTTGTAACTGTTACCGCTGAATCGGTGAACCTGTCTCCGACACTCCTCCCAGTCATCGTAGACTCCGGGAACCTTACCCTTGTACACGACATACGTCGGCATCGCTATGCACTAGCCAAACGAAACGTTAGTACCAATTCACAGACAATACATAAGCAATATATAAGTATGCACCAGAACGATCGGAAGATAAACGCAAGACATTAATAGCATCGATTACATCTAAGTTGAACGACTCTCGAAACCAAAGAGACATACTACAAGTTCATTAAAGTTTAATTACAACATGAGCCAATCGATGTTTCAGAACTAGACACAGCATCACTGCTTTCGACTCGACTCAAGGGACCGGAGCGTGGATGAAGCCGCCGTCTATCGTGGGAGTCATGAAATAACGGTCGTTGTCAGCCTGCATTTGTAGCATTGTGTCGATGTCACTGTTGGACGGTTGATTGCTGAGGTAGAACTGCCCCGAGGTACGAAGGACATCTTGATGGATGATTTCCGCAAACTCCGACTGGATGCGAAAGAATTCTTGTCGGAGGTCCGCGTCCTGGATTGCCGACATGCTCTTTGCCCAATCTTTGAGTTTACTCGGTAGCAGAAGTTGATGATGGTCCCGTACGATCGCCCGCATGTGATGGATGGCGTAGTAGGAACCCTTCTGACCGCCAGGCGGCTGCTTGACGCAGCAGAACATCGTATTGTGGGAGAACACATGCTTGCCGTACTTACGAATAGGCTTGGTGAAGGTGCCTCCCGATTTGGCGTAGCCGGGGAGAACATCATCAAGAACCTTCTTGACATTTGTGTAGTCTACGTTCGACCGACGGTCCGGGTCGAAATACGTGGCCATGGAATATTTGGGCCTTAGGAGGATGAGCGTGCAACGTGTGTCACTGCAGAAAACACGGAATGTTAAAAGAAAATGATCAAAATGTAAGAATTCATATGTTACGGGCCGGTTGAGGGGAGGACTTACTCGGGAAAGTAAGGCATGAGGAATTTATCCTTATCTTGGTTTGCTAGAATGACGCCTTCGAGGTAAGAACTCGCGACTTGCCGGTCCCCAGCGCTGCCCAAGATCTTGGCACGCATGTAGAAGGGGTCGACTATCACGATATCCGGGGTCTTATCGTGAATGATCCGCATCTCCATACTCAGCGTAAATAGCCGAACGAAGGTGTAGTGCAGCGGATGAAGGTTCAACATAGCGTGGATGTCATCAAAACGCAGGACGATCGTACGCCCGATGGAGTTATCCACAAAGCCCTTGCCCTCTGGCACCTTGGCCGCGAAAACCGGGTATGCCACATCCTTCTCTCTGAGACGCCGCTTCTCCAAAGAAAGAACACTGTCATGCAGACTCCGCATAGCACCGGTTGCAGCATTGAGCATATTTGTCAGTAGCATCGCCCTACCCGCCCCATGCACCCTCCTCGAGATATCCTGCGGTGAAGGTGGCCCGTCCTGAGCACGGATCTTACTCGGTGCCGGCTAGCTCGCGCCCTTCTTAGTCTTTCTTTTGTGTGCTTTCTTCTTCTCCTGTAATGGGACCGAGTTCTGCTCACAGACCGCCTTCTTGAGTGTGTTGGGGCTGATAATATTTCGCACCTCGCCTATCTGAGGCTCTGTGAAGTCCGCAGCTGGAGGCGTCTCCTGAGAGCTGAACGCCAGACGGCGCCTGTTGCAACTTGGCTTCTCCGCGGTACCAGCTAGATCGCACACGTCTTTTGTTGGGTTTGGTTCTTGAGAAGGAGGCCCCATGAAGTCGCCATCGTACCCATGATCGGCAAAGTACTGATCGACGTTGCCAAATGTATCATCGTCGTCGTCGTCGTCGTTCTGATCCTGTGCCATATGCATGTTTGGATCCAGTGGCATAGGGATGTCCGGCACCGTTACGGCGGTCTTGCCATGGGGCCGACTTGGCGCCGGCACGACTGGCGGTGTTGTCTATGGGGTGGTGTCCCCCGCCCCCAAACGAATCTGGCTCTTCGGCCAAAGCAGGGGCCAGCTCAGGCAGGCGCTGAGGGTCATCACGTCATCATCGTCGGCCCCGACGGGTCGAATCGGAGGTAACAAGTCGTCGCAGCCTGGCAGCACCCGAACCAGTTGAACCCTAAACAAGTTGGGTGGCATCTGGGTACCGTGGAACAAGGGGTTGCCCGGTTGAACGATTTTTCCCTTGGCGACATCGACCAACTCGTTGTTCATGAAGTGGAGGAGAGTGCACGGAATGTCGGCGGCGCCCTACGAAAACATGTAGGGCGTCAGGGATGCCCAGTCAAAGGCAAGGAGATGAAGTCCTCGGCCGAGAGAGGCTTAATTAGTTACCGTGATGATGGCGTCGAGCTCGGCTAATGTCGACGCATCGCCAACGGCGGGCGTGCAGTTGACGGAGGGGCCGCTTGCTGCAGAGGTGCCGGCCGGCGTACACCCGGGTGCATTAAGCTCCCGTGCCGGCGTCGGAGACACCAATGGCCCCGCCATCCCATTATGCGAGTTGCTGGCCGTGAAGCTAGGTATCGGGGGCGGCCCCTGTTGGCCGCCCGCAATCCACGCACTCAACCCCGAGATCAAGGTAGGCACAATGGCGGTGATCATCGCTTCGAGTCGTTGTTCCACTTGCTCTTGGACAATCTCCGGAATCCGCGCCACCTGTGCCTTGAGTTCTTGAACCTCTCGCGCCTGGCTTTCCGAGCTGGTCTTTTTCTCCTTCCGCACACCAGCGGTATAGTATGACCCCCATTTTGTCGACAAGCCTTTGCCGGCCACACGACCAGCTGACGTCGGCTTACTGAGCTTATCCTTGTTCTTCATTACATTCAACGCCCTATTTAGAGTGGTGTCCCAAGGGTTGCTCTTAGTCGACCCCGCGCTACTGCTTTCAGTCGCCTGCGGAAGGAATGTGAACAATTTAGAAATTTGGCTTCATTAATTAGAATGCAACCATATGGAGCTAATTACGCGGGGGTGTATTCCTTACCAGAACAAGCTCAAGCTGCCTGGTCTTCGGATCCGTGGTAAGCTCCTTTGTTTTTGGGTCCTTCTTGTACCGGGCCCTGACAAAGTTCCTGGTCTGCTTGTTACCGCTGTATTTCTCGAAGAGGGGCGGTAGGCCTTGCTCGGCACGGTCCGCCTCCTCCTTGTCCCATATAGGCTCCGCCACTCTGTAACCGCCGTGACCGAGTGTGTGTTCCCCTATGTTCAGCTCCCGCATTTGTTTCCCCCACTCACTTGATTGGGAGCTTGCGCTGCTCGAGCAATTGATCTTGAAGTCGTTGTAGTCATCTTCGGTGATCGAAGGATTTTTCTCCTTGATCTTCTGATAACTCTCACCTTTCTCGATCATTTTCTTCACATTGCTTTTCCAAGTAGACAGGGCCTTTCTCATCTTAGTGAGGGCAGCATTGTTCACTTTATTTCCTTTGAGGCTTGTGTTTGCAAATTCAGCGGGGAACTTGTATCGTTCGTGCAGCTTCGTGAAGAGGAGGTGGCGCAAATTCCCTCAGTCAGGATGCCTCAGGTTCTCGGTGTTGATCGAGACGGTGCTCCGGACAATGCACCCCGGAAGTTGCATAGGCCAAATAGCGTTTCACGGACGTGCGCGTCCATGATCCCACGGATTGCAACTGGAAGTATCTGCGTCATCAGCACGTGACAGTCGTAAGACTTCATCCCGCTGAACTTCTGCTTCGCTGGGTCTAGGTATCTGCTTATCTTCCCCACGTAACCGTAAGGAAGTTTTACTCCTAGGAGGTAGGTGAAAAACTGCTCGATCTCCTCCTGACTTAGAGTGAAGCACGCGGGAGGGTAGTCATTTCCGGTCTTCTTGGCCTTTTTGCCTTTGCGACAACTTTCTGTGTCCTGCTTCGCCTCATCATCATCATCATCATCATCATCATCATCATCATCATCATCATCATCATATATAGCGTGAAGCTCCTGCCTGATGCCCATTGATTTCAAGTCTGCCCTTGCTTTCGGCCCATCTTTGGTCCTCTCTGGCATGTTGAGCAGGATACCAAGCAGACTCTCGCACACGTTCTTCGTGATATGCATGACATCAAGGCTGTGAGGCACACGGTGGATCTTCTAGTACGGCAAGTCCCAGAAAATAGACCTCGTTTTCCATACCTTCAGCAGCGGCTTTGGCGCCTTTCGCTTATTTCCCGGCTCTGGTGCCTTTTGCTTCTTTCCCAGCAGTGGGCAGTCTTTCCAATTTTTCAACAGCTTGTCTATTTCCTCGCCGCTCCTCGTACACGGGAGTTTTCGGGGTTCGGTTTCACCATCGAACAGATCCTTGCGTTTCCTCCACGGGTCATCGTTGCGAAGCCACCTTCGATGTCCCATGAACATGGTTTTCAAAGACCCGGGATCTCTATCTAGCTGGCGATACGTTGTGTCATCCATGCACCTTACGCATCCAGAAAATCCGTGGACTACCTGCCCCGCAAGATATCCGTAACCGAGATAGTCGTGCACCGTCGTGAGCAGTGCGGCTCTCATAGGGAAATATTCTTTCTCTGCAGCGTCCCACGTATTGGCTGGCGTTTTCCACAGCGTGTCAAGCTCCTCTTTCAGCAGCCCCAGATACAGATTGATGTCGTTCCCTGGTTGTTTCGGCCCTTCAATTAGCATACTCATGTGAATGTACTTCCTCTTCATGCACAACCAGGGGGGAAGGTTGTACATCCACACAAACACAGGCCAGGTGCTATGTGTGCTTCTCTGGCTGCCAAACGGATTGACTCCATCGGTGCTCGCGCCTAGCACGATGTTCTTTGGATCGTTCCCAAATTCTGGGTATTCGAAGTTCAACGCTTGCCACTGGCTCGCATCCTTAGGGTGACTCAGCATCTTGTCTTTTTTATCTATCTCCGGATCATTTGCGTCATATTCTCGCTTCTTCTCCTCCCTATCCGCGTGCCAACGCAGGAGCTTTGCTACCTTAGGGTCCGCGAAATACCGCTGCAGACGAGGAGTGATCGGAAAGTACCACACCACTTTTCGAGGAGCTTTCTTCCTCTTCTTGTATCGAGTGACACCGCACACCGGACATATGGTAGACTCCGCGTGCTCGTCCCGAAAAATGATGCAATTGTTCATGCACACATGGTATTTCACGTGCGGTAAATCCAGAGGACACACGGTTTTCTTTGCCTCCTCCAAACTGGTCGGGCACTTGTTCCCCTTGGGAAGACGTTCGTGCCAGAATGACATGTTCTCGTCGAAGCATGCGTCGGTCATTTTGTGTTTTACCTTCATCTCCAGAGCCATGAGCGTTACTTTCAGGCGGGTATCCTCGGCCCTGCATCCTTCATACAATGGAGTAACCGCGTCTAACTCAAGTTGATCCATCTTGGCTTTCTCTCGGGCGGTAGCTCTTGCGTTATCCGTCTGCTTGAGAAGCAGCTCTTCAATATGAGGGTCCTGCACCCAGCCCATCGATGGTCCAGCGTCGTCTGCTCCGCCGGCATCATCATGATGTCCTGCATCTTCTACATGATGACTGTGTACAGCATCACCGTCGTGATCATCTCCTGGGGATTCTTCGTCTTCTCGCCTGCCCGAGCCGCGGTGGTTGTCTTGCTGCCCTTCCTCATTTCTTGCCCCGCCCCCATGGACGACTTTGTAGTCATCTTCATCACCTTGCCACCGATAGCCAGCCATGAAACCACGCAAGAGCAGGTGGTCCCGCACCTGCCCGGAATCCGGGTCTGCAATAAGGCTATTCAGCTTGCATCCGAATCTGGGTCTCGTTCTTTTGAAGCATCTCGGCCTTCGCGGACCTCAAAAACCTATTCACGATGCCTTCGGTCATCGTGCGGACCATGGTCGCCTGCGGGGTAGAGCAAAACGATATTTTAGAACCAAGAAAAAATTTGGCATGACTTTCCCTAAAAATAGGACCAAAAAGAATGCTTAATGCCAAAATTCTCGCCGAAACGGAAATGAATCAACATTCCGGCAAAATATTGGCAACTATCTCATTGCAAATACCGGTACACCTCCAAACACAAACACATATGCAACACCACAAACATATGCAACACCAGGAACATACATAGATCTAGCTAGGCCATAAAAAGTGCATGTGCACATTGTTTTAGGGAGAACAACATAAATATAGCTTCCCCGCTTACTTACCTAGCAAAACAAGGTAACTTAACCACTTAATTTGAATGAATCTATGGTGGAAATGAGGTGAAGAAGAGGAGGCACCCGAGACAAGGAGGAGGCGGTGGAGAGAATGAAGTGGGGAGAAAGTGATTGTGGGAGGAGAGGCTGTCCAAAATATCTTGTTGCTGCCCACTTACTAATGGCGCACCAACAACAAATGCGCCATTAGTAATCCAGGTTACTAATGGCGCACCCCCTGGTGGTGCGCCATTAGTAGTTTTGCAAAAAAAACCATACTAATGGCGCACTCTGCCACGGTGCGCCATTACTAGTTTAAACTAGTAATGGCGCACCTCGTGAGAGTGCGCCATTAGTAGTTTAGCAAAAAAAGGAATAAAAAAAATAACATTAGTGGCGCACTTTCTGGCTGGTGCGCCATTACTAGTTACAACTAGTAATGGCGCACTTCCTGTGGATGCGCCATTAGTATGTTTGGACAGGCGCACTAGTTCAAAAAAAAAATTTGATACTAATGGCGCACCGTGGGCAAGGTGCGCCATTAGTAGTTTCAACTCTAATGGCGCATCAGAAGGTGGTGCGCCATTAGTATATACTAATGGCGCACCACCTGTTTGGTGCGCCATTAGTGTCAATCCCATCTATAGCCCTTTTTCTAGTAGTGGTGGAAGGCAAGCTTGGCGATTCAGATATGTAGATTCCTTTCTCTGTAACCAACTTTGTATAACCCTAGCTCCCCCGGTGTCGATATAAACCGAAGGGTTTAGACTTCTAGGGTTCGGTCACAACAATCATAATCTCATAGGCTAGACTTCTAGGGTTTAGCCATTACGATCTCGTGGTAGATCAACTCTTGTAATACTCATATTCATCAAGATCAATCAAGCAGGAAGTAGGGTATTACCTCCATAGAGAGGGCCTGAACCTGGGTAAACATCGTGTCCCCTGCCTCCTGTTATCATTAGCCTTAAACGCACAGTTCACGACCCCCTACCCGAGATCCGCCGGTTTTGACGCTGACACCTGGGGCCTCGGCCAACCCAATGGTCGATGTCCCTCCTGAAGCTGCGGATGACCCCACAGCTAGGGGCACTCCTGAGAGCGGACCTCGCGAAGCCACCGAATCCCCACACCCTCAAGAAAAGAAAGACTCCATCGATACCTCTCCCCTCGTCGAGCACCATGTCTACTTCGTCAGCACGTACTGAGGGAGGCACAGGCGCGCTACGACATGCCTCAGAAACTCTTGCTCGCACTCCTCGTTGCCTCCCAGAAGCTGTGCCACTACTTTCAAGGACACCCCATCAAGGTCATTTCGGCATACCCGCTGGAGAGGGTGCTCCGGAGCCTGAACGCCGCCGGGCGGGTGGCGGAATGGAACATCGAGCTCCAGACGTTCCATCTTGAGTTCAGCACCACCAGGGTCATCAAGGGTGCTGCCCTCGCGGACTTCATGGCCGAATGGACCGACGTCCCCGACCGTAGAGCAAGCGAGGACCGCTCCCTCTCACCAGGAGATGAGGAACCGGACGGGTGGATCATGTACTTCGACGGAGCATTTGCGCGACAAGGCACAGGAGCAGGGGTCGTCCTCATCTTGCCCACCAAGGACACGCTCTACTACGCAGTACAACTCTACTTCCAGTGGAGCGAGAAGGTCTCCAGCAACATTGCAGAATTCGAAGGCTTGCTCGCCGGTCTCAGGGCCATAGCGGCGCTGGGGGTGAGGTGCTACGTCTTCAGCTTGCGTTGGTTTTCCTTGAAGAGGAAAGGGTGATGCAGCAATAGTAGCGTAAGTATTTCCCTCAGTTTTTAAGAACCAAGGTACCAATCTAGTAGGAGGATCCTCAAAAGCCCCACACACCTACACAAACAAACAAAGAACTCGCAACCAACAAAATAAAGGGGTTGTCAATCCCTTCACGGCCACTTGCGACAGTGAGATATGATAGAGATAGTATGATAAGATAAATATATTTTTGGTATTTCATAATATAGATTGGAAAAGTAAAGATGCAAATAAAAGTAGATTGAAAGCTTATATGATAGAAGATAGACCCGAGGGCCATAGGTTTCACTAGTGGCTTCTCTCAAGATAGCATAAGTATTACAGTTGGTGAACAAATTACTATCGAGCAATTGATAGAAAAGCGAATAATTATGAGATTATATAGGCATGATCATGTATATAGGCATCACGTCCGTGACAAGTAGACCGACTCCTGCCTGCATCTACTACTATTACTACAGACATCGACCGCTATCCAACATGCATCTAGAGTATTAAGTTCATAAGAACAGAGTAACGCATTAAGAAAGATGACATGATGTAGAGGGATAAACTCATGCAATATGATATAAGCCCATCTTTTTATCCTCGATGGCAACAATACAATTTGTACCTTGCTACCCCTATTGTCACTGGGTAAGGACACCGCAAGATTGAACCCAAAGCTAAGCACTTCTCCCATTGCAAGAAAGATCAATCTAGTAGGCCAAACCAAACTGATAATTAGAAGAGACTTGCAAAGATAATTCGGAGGAGATTCAAATATTTCTCATAGATAAACTTGATCATAAACCCACAATTCATCGGATCTTGACAAACACACCGCAAAAGGAGTTACATCGAATAGATCTCTAAGAAGATCGAGGAGAACAGGGTATTGAGATCCAAAAAGAGAGAATAAGCCATCTAGCTAATAACTATGGACCCGAAGGTCTGTGGTAAACTACTCACAACTCATCGAAGGGGCTATGGTGTTGATGTAGAAGCCCTCCGTGGTCGATTCCCCCTCCGGCGGAGTGTCGGCGAAGGCTCCAAGATGGGATCTCATGGATACAGAAGGTACAACGGTGGAAATAGTTTTTCGTTGGCTCCCTCGATGTTTTCGGGGTACGTGGGTATATATAGGAGGAAGAAGTAGGTCGATGGACGCCCGAGGGGCCCACGAGATATGGGGGCGCACCCTGTAGGGGTGGGCGTGCCCTCCACCCTCGTGGCCGCCTCGGCTGCTTCTTGACTTGCACTCCAAGTCTTCTGGATCACGTTCATTCCAAAAATCACGCTCCCGATGGTTTCATTCTGTTTGGACTCCGTTTGATATTCCTTTTCTTCGAAATACTGAAATAGGCAAAAAAACAGCAGTACGGGCTGGGCCTCCGGTTAGTAGGTTAGTCCCAAAAATGATATAAATGTGTCAAATAAAGCCCATAAACATGCAAAACAGGTAATATAATAGCATGGAACAATCAAAAATTATAGATACGTTGGAGACATATCATGAGGCGCCTCACCATCAAGGGTGATTCTCAGCTCCTCGTTAACTTATCCAACAAGGAATACATGCCCAAGGACAAGCAGATGGAGGCGTACCTAGAATAGGTGCACAAGATGGAGAAGCGGTTCATGGGCGTGGAGCTGTACCACGTGCCGCGAGGAACGAACTAGGAGGCGGATGATATCGCCAAGAGAGCCTCCCGCAGGCTCCCTCAGGAGCCGGGGGTGTTTGAGGAGTGGCTCTACAAGCCATCTACGGCTCCCCCCCACCACGACTCTAGGACCGCCTCAGGAGGACTTGCCTCAAGCGCCTGAGACGGGCGCCCCAGCCTGTGGCCACCCCATGGGGGCCCGCCTGCTGCTTGCGCTCGAGCCTCAAGAGGGATGCTGGACTAAAGAGTTCAAGGTGTAACTACTTCAAGGGACCTTACCAGAGAAGGAGGAGGACGCCGAGCATGTGGCACGTCAAGCCACCGCATACTGCATCCAGGATGGTGAGTTATATCGCAAGAGGCCCAATGACGTTTCGTTGTGGTGCATCTCCAGGGAACAGGGGCTTGAGCTGCTAGCCGACATACATGGTGGGGACTGCGGGCATCATTACTCATCACGCACTCTGGTGGGCAAGGCGTTTCGCAGCGGCTTCTACTGGCCCACCGCCCTTAGCGACGCTACAGGGCTGTCTGGGGGCTGGACATCTTGGGGCCGTTCCCTCGAGCGCCAGGGGGCTACCGGTACCTCTACGTCGCCATCAAGAAATTCACCAAGTGGGCGGAGGTGGAAGCCGTTCGCACCACCCTAGCTGGATCGGCCGTCAAGTTCATCACGGGAATCATGAGCCGGTTTGGGGTCCCTAACCGCATCATCACCGACAACGGCTCACAGTTCACTAGTAACACTACAAAAAAAGACACATCCGTGACATTTTGGGCCGAACGAATTTTTTTCTGTCATACATATGACACTTCTATGACGATAATTGTGACAAAACCCAATATCATCATAGATGTGGTGGGCTCCTACTTCTATGAAAAAAAATCATGACAGAAAATGGGCTTTTCGTCCTGGGCGGACCGGAGACGCGGCTGCATGACATTCTTTGGGCCGTCCATGACGAAAAAAACTCTGTTAGAAGCGAGGGGGAGGAAAATTTTGGGGAGTTCCTGGTTACGGTGGGAGGTCGGGGGCCGAGCGATGCACGTTTCTCTCATACAGGTACGTGCGTGTGTGCGAGGCATTGGCTCTAACTGAACCCGAGCAAGGCATTGGGCTCTAACTGAACCCGAGCGATTACACAGCAGGCTACGCATTACTGAACCCGAGCGATCGATCGACGGCTGTTAACTAAACCCGATCGAGCAATTCCTGCGCTACTGCTACTAATTGAAGCCGATCGATTGGATGAACAGTGAGTGTTGCGGGGGGGGGGGGGGGGTTGGATGAACAGTTAGCAGTGGCGTTGCCTCTGGATGAACATGACCCCGTGGTGTGGAGGGCTGGATGAACAGTAATGGTGGAGGGGTGGTTGAACAGGACCCCGTGGTGTGGAGGGCTGGATGAAAAGTAGACGGTGGAGGGGTGCCCGTGGAGGGGTGGTTGAACAGTAGCCGGTGGAGTAGCGCGCGGTGGAGGCTGGATGAACAGGAGCACGTGGAGGCTGGAGGAGGTTGACGGTAGCCCGTGGAGGCTGGAGGAGGTCGAAGGTGGATATGAATAGTATCCCGTGGAGTCCCGTTTTGCGGTACGCCACACCCCTCCCGATGAACAGGACCCCGTTTCGACCGTAGCGCTCCAACACAAGTCCGTTTTGTCAGTTTTGCGGTACGCCACACCCCTCCCGATCAATAGGACCCCCGTTTCGACCGTAGGAGGTCCGTTTCCTCCGTTTTGCGGTACACCACACCCCTCCCGATCAACAGGACCCCTGTTTCGACCGTAGGAGGTCTGTTTCCTCCGTTTTGCGGTACGCCAAACCCCTCCCAATGAACAGGATCCCGTTTCGAACGTGGCCGGTAGAACACAAGGTCGTTTCCTCCGTTCTGCGGTATGCCAGGCCTCGTTTCCATTGCCTGTTCCGTCCAAGCCCTCCCGATGAACACGACGACGCATTTCGTTCCGACCCAGCCGGTTGGCTCCCACGCGTTCCGTTGCCTCCCGATGAACACGAGGCATTCCGTTGCCTCCCAATGAACACGGCGCATTCTGTTACCTCCCCATGAACACGATGCATTCCGTTGCCTCCCCATGAGCACGACGACAATGCTGTTTCTCCGTTCTGACCCAGCCATGTACACGAGCCCTCGCCGTATGTATGCGTGAGTAGGCTTTCGAGACCCTGCCCGTATGTACATACGTGGTCGTATTTTCTTTCTTGCACCCTGGCCGCTGTACGTACGTGTACATGCTACGTGCGCGCCTCTACTATGACACGTGCGCGCCTCTACAACAACCAGTATATACGTACACGTTCACGACCAGAATGACAACGCTACGTACGCTTCGACCAGGTGGGTCCCGACTGTCAGACACTTCCTTGCCTGCGAAGATGTAGCTGATGGGTCCCAGCAGTCAGGGGGGCGAATCATTTTGTTCATTTTTTGCCCGGACGCACTTCCTTGCGTGCGAAGATATAGCTGGTGGGTCCCAGCAGTCAGGGGGGCGAATTGTTTTTTTTCGAACGCACTTCCTTGCGTGCAAAGATGTAGCTGGTGGGTCCCAACAGTCAGGGGGAAACTTTTTTTGTGAAATACAGTGGCCCGTCCCGTGGGTCCCTGCTATCAGGTGGAGAAATCTTTATTTTCCGCGTAATAAGGCGGCACTTCCTTGCTGTGGCCGTGGACCCAGCTGTCAGCCTCTCCACGTACAGTCCACGTTCGATGGAAGTCGTTCCTTGACCACGTTGACCATGCCGCGCCGAGAGCACCAGGGCGCTGGACGACGGCGAGGCCTAGGAAGGGGACGACGCGAAGCCGGTGAAGACGCAGTAGTGGATGCCCACGCAGAGAGGAGTATGAGGGTTCACTCGTTCGGCTGCGGTGTGAGGCTGCCGTCGCCACATGGACTGGCCAACAGTGGGAATAGTAGGGGGCGGTGAGGCCTCCGCGGCAGCACAGCCGGCCATGTGAGGAAGGAGCAGGTGGCACGACCGGCGCTGCTTTGGGCGGCTGGAGCAAGAAGACCAGAGGTTGAAGAAGCACTACGACCGTTGGATGGACATCGTACGGTCACTGGAGCTAGAATCGTTCATATTGACTAAGTTGACAAAGCCCTCCGTTCCTATCAACTTAGTAGGCCCACAAGTCAGCCTCCCACGAAGGTGGATCCCAGCTAGCAGGAGGAGTATTCAATTTTTTGTGCTTAATAAGGAGGCACTTCTGGTGGGTTCGAGCTAACAGCGGGAGGAACTTTTTTTCGCGAAATACGGTGGCCCGTCCGGTGGGTCCCAGCAGTCAGGGGGAAATGTTTTTTTCGCAAAATAAGGTGGCTCATCCGGTGGGTCCCTACTATCAGGTGGAGCAATAATTATTTTGCGCGTAATAAGGAGGCACTTCCTTGCAGCTGCCGTGGACCCAGCTGTCAGCCTCTCCACGTACAGTACTCTTTCGATGGAAGTCGGTCGTTGACCACGTTGACCACGCCGCGTCGAGAGCACCAGGGCGGTGGACGACGGCGAGGCCTAGGAAGGGGACAACGCGGAGCCGGGTAAGACGCAGCAGTGGAAGCCCGCGCGGAGAGGAGTACGAGGGTTCACAGGTTCGGCTGCGGTGTGAGGCTGTCGTCGCCGCAGAATAACAGGGGGTGTGGTGAGTGGAGGGATGGCCTGGCCAGTGGTGGGAGTAGTATGCGGTCGGTGAGGCCTCCGCGGCAGCATAGCCGGCCACGGGAGGCAGGAGCAGGCGGCACGATCGGCGCTGCTTTGGGCGGCTGGACCAAGAAGACCAGAGGTTGAAAAAGCACTACGGTCGTTGGATGGACATCGTACGGTCACTGAAGCTAGAATCGTTTCTATTGACTAAGTTGACAAAGCCCTTGGTACACTCCAACTTAGTAGGCCCACAGGTCAGCCTCCGAAACGGTGCGCCCCAGATGTCAGGGGGAGGAATCGTTTTTTGGGCGGCCGAAGCTAAGAATATCCGAGATTGAAGAATAAGCACGACATTCGTTGGATAGACACCCAACAGCCACTGCTGCTAGAACCGTGTGTTGACTATAATAAGTTGACAAAGCCTTGCATACGTGTCAACTTATTTTTTTAGGGGACGCGTCACTTAGTAGGCCCACAAGTGTGTGGCAGAGAACTTATAGCCCATTTGCGTTTTGTAAGAATGTACAGCCCATTTTTGAATTCCAGTGGAGTTCACAACTGCCCATTTACAGTTTGTTAAAAGTACAACCCATTTTCTAGCTAGGACAACGATTAATAATTTCAACCAACCGTTGAAGACAGAATTCAATAAAATTTCCCACATTTTGACGGGATCCGAAATATTTTTATCCTGAAATTTCTAGTCAGATTAAATATAAATTTGTATTACGTAAAAATCCAACAAAACATTGCGCACGCAACAATGAAAATTTAAGATTTTCAAAATCCATAAATAATATTTTATAAACTAATTTCGTGTTTGGTGCATTTTTTTATAGTTACTGCCCAGTTTTTATAATTACATCCCATTTATTATTTTCTTAAAGCCCATTTTCCTGTTAAGCCTAATGCATCCCTCCTAGGAAAGATTTGCAGCCCAACGGGGTGGAGAATAACAAGTTGACCTTGCCTGGGTATTCCTCAAAAAGACGTATAGCTGGGTTAGCCATTTTCATCTTGAAAAAATTAGTATCTAGGCTGGATATCTGGCCTGGGCTAGACGGGCCACATCCCGCCCAGTTAATACCCTGCTCTCCTCTGAACAACAACGAAATCATCGCCAAGAAAAACTCTGCACTGCTCACGCCTCAAAAACACAAATACTGTTCGAGCTGCTTGGTCCCAGCTGTCGGCCACACCTTGTGCAATTCTCTCGTTTATATTGACTACATAGGTTGACAATGGTGTGGGACCGTGATGTTAGGAAACCAGGAGAAAGCAAAAAAAAATAGTTGTACACAATAAGGAGGCACTTGCGTACGTACGGCTATGGCCATAGTGGGTCCCTAGTGTCATCCACTCAAAATAAAGTCATCTCCTAAATCCTCATGTTCGTTGACGATGTTAACAATGCGCGAAGCCACGACGAGCGCAACAACTCAAAGGACAACGGAGAGGGCCTCGCGGGCCCTACGGATGGTCTGATATAGCGCCCGTTGCTCATTCAGGAAGCCAGGATCATCGGACACCTATGAGCACCTTCGAGAAACTGAGACGGCATGAAACGGCAAGGCCGCGCTTGGGAGCTCTGGTTTATTTCAAACCTGTATTAACATACAAGTGTAATTTACTCATCATTGGAAACAACGCATAAAATACAGGCGTAATGAAACCGAGGGCCCGAGGTCTGTAAGTAAAACCGGCGGGTTACGCGTTTAATTTGAGAGACCAGTGTATATTTTATGAGCACTGCTATATGGACGACATTACGGGACGATACATGCATGATGTGCGTATCATGCCATCCATGGGCAAGGCTGAAATAGCAGCTAACGGCTGGATTGGCAATCGTCCGAGTGTCGTTCAGCATTTTATCGTGTGTGAAGTACTTCCGATATTTTACTAGTCGAAATCGACCAACCAAGCGCCTTCGCTCGAGACCATCTGCTTTAATTTACAAGCGTCAGTTTTACAAGCGGTTTTGGTTGGAAAACGATGATCCAATCACGGCCTAATATCATGAGTTGGTCGGAAGATCATATGATTTCACGTCTAACCTACCCGACTTGTCGTATAGGCTATGAATGAAACATCAGACGATGAACTTCTTAAGCACGGAAAAAACAGAAGAGGATGATCTTCTTAACAAGCAAATCACTGGCATTAGACCGACATGCAAAACAATACGAAGCATTATTCTCAGGAGGCACGGTGAACAGCTCGTGATGCCGCATGCCACAACATTCCAAGCTCAACTTTGCAATCAAACACAAGGCCTGGCATTACATAGACAATATTCAGAACAAACACTTAACAAAGGAATATCTCAGCAAATTAACTATTTACTTCTAAACTGAACACAAGAATTGGAAAAAACACTCGACGCCGCTCACAGCAAGGGCGCCCCACTCAAAAATATCAAATGCATGTCTTCTGGCTAACATCAATCAGCAAATTTTGACAAGGTTTTCCAACTCCAATATATTAAACTAACGTCTTCCTGCTAGCATCAATGATTAAACTTTGACAAGCTTTTCCCATTCAAAATATGTAATGCCTATGATCGTGGAGTCCTGTCGTAGCTTCTTGTACTTGTTTGGGCACTTTTTGCCCAGGGCACTTCACGTGTTGTTAAATTGCCAATGCTCTCTACAGACTAGTCATGTCACCGGTGTCTAATAATACTCTGTAAAGCTTCTCGGTCATTCCTTCTGTAATGTAGCACAAACAGTGACTGCTTCTTTCTGCAAAGTGGAACAACCAACTGGACCCAGCAATGCAGCAGTTTGCCTTGGACACACCGAGCTTTAATTTTGATATCCCTGTAAGCAACAATAGGTATAAGGGAAAAATTACTGAGAAATAACAGTTGATGACTTGTACTCCCAGAATAAAAGCATCTGCTGATCTACTTTATCTTAATGGGTAACAAAGCATGAGAGTGGCAATTCTCCATCAGTGTGATTCATTCATATTGACTGAGACATTATCTTAACAATGTCTTGTTTCAACATGTATAAAGAACGACAGAGCAGAAAAGTACCATTCCTAAAACAATGCAACTGATTCATTTTAACAGAGACATTATCTTAACAATACCTTGGTGAAACATGTAGAAAGAACTACAAAGTAGGATAGTACCATTCCTAACAAGTGTTGCAGTTTTGAACTAAGATTCAGTAGTTAATTAATTCTGAGAGTGGCTGAGGGAGTCCTGGACTAGGGGGTGTCCGGACAGCCGGACTATCAATGTCCGCCGGACTCCAAGACGACGAAGATACAAGATTGAAGACTCCGGCTCGTGTCCGGATGGTACTTTACTTGGCGTGGAAGGCAAGCTTGGCAATATGGATACGTAGATCTCCTACCATTGTAACCGACTCTGTGTAACCCTAGCCCTCTCCGGTATCTATATAAACCGGAGGGCTTTAGTCCGTAGGACAACATACATTACAACAATCATACCATAGGCTAGCTTCTAGGGTTTAGCCTCCTTGATCTCGTGGTAGATCTACTCTTGTACTACCCATATCATCAATATTAATCAAGCAGGACGTAGGGTTTTACCTCCATCGAGAGGGCCCGAACCTGGGTAAAAACATCGTGTCCCTCGTCTCCTGTTACCATCCGCCTAGACGCACAGTTCGGGACCCCCTACCCGAGATCCGCCGGTTTTGACACCGACATTGGTGCTTTCATTGAGAGTTCCTCTGTGTCGTCACCGATAGGCTTGATGGCATCTTCAACCTGCAACGCTGTCCAGGGTGAGACTTTTCTCCCCGGACAGATCTTCGTATTCGGCGGCTTCGCCCTGCGGGCCAATTCACTTGGCCATCTGGAGCAGATCGAAAGCTACGCCCCTGGCCATCAGGTCAGATTTGGAAGCTTAAACTTCACGGCCGATGTCCGAGGAGACTTGATCCTCGATGGACTCGAGCCACAGCCAAGCGCGCCGCACTGTGACGATGGGCATGATCTAGCTCTGCCGCCGTACAGTGCCTTGGTGGCCGCACACGGATCCGCCCCGGCCATTGACCCAGAGCCGATCGCCCAGATCAAGGGCCGGTGGATAGACGCCGCCCCGGGGGCTTCAACATCCACGGCGATGGAGCCGAACACTAATCTTGTCCCCCGCAAAACTCGTGATTCCGAGGCGCCGGACTCCTCGCCGGACTCCGAACCTCCCGCGCCCCTACCAATCAATCCGGATTGGGAACCGGTTATGGAATTCACCGCCACGGACATCTTCCAATGCTTGCCTTTCGGCGATATCTTGAATTCACTAAAGCATCTCTCGTTATCAGGAGAGTCCTGGCCGGATTATGGCCAGGATGGTTGGGATGCGGACGGCAAAGAAATTCAGAGCCCATCCACCACCCACTTTGTAGCCACTGTCGACGATCTAACCGACATGCTAGACTACGACTCCGAAGACATCGACGCTATGGACGACGATGCCGGAGACGAACAGGAACTAGCGCCCACAGGGCACTGGAAGGCCACCTCGTCATATGACGTATACATGGTGGATACCCCGAAAGATGGGGACGGCGAAGGAACAGCGGAGGCAGATCCCTTAAAGAAACAGCCCAAGCGCGGGCGTTAGCGGCGCCGCTCTAAATCTCGCCACAGCAAAAATGGAGATTCCGGCACAGGAGATAATAATACTCCAGAGAGTGCCGAAGACAATCACCTCCAGCAAGACTCAGCGCAGGAGGATGCAGAAGCAAGCCCTCATGAGGGGGCGGCAGACGAAGAGGTTGAGGATCATAATTATATGCCTCCCTCCGAAGACGAAGCAAGCCTCAACGATGACGAATTCGTCGTACCCGAGGATACCGTCGAACAAGAGCGCTTCAAGCGCAGGCTTATCGCCACAGCAAACAGCCTAAAGAAAAAGCAGCAGCAGCTTCAAGCTGATCAGGACCTGCTGGCCGATCGATGGACCGAGGTCCTCGCGGCCGAAGAGTATAAACTCGAACGTCCCTCCAAAAGTTACCCAAAACGCAAGCTGCTCCCCCGATTAGAGGAGGAAGCATACGTACATCCATCACCGGCGCAGGATATGGCTGACCGACCACCCCGTGGTCATGACAGGGAGGCATCCCGGCCCCCAGCCAGGACCATACCCCGGCATCGCTCCAAAAGTACGAAGCCAAGAGGGAACGCACCGGACTTGCGAGACATATTGGAGGACAAAGCAAGACAATCCAGATCCATCTACGGATCACGGGGGCGCCCTACGACCCGCGATGAATACCGTCGTGCCGGATACAATAACCCCGGCCGGGCCGAACACAGCAGACAGCGCTCTCTCGAGCTGCGTCGTGACATTGCTCAATACAGGGGCGCCGCACACCCGTTATGCTTCACTGACGAAGTAATGGATCATCAGATCCCCGAAGGGTTTAAACCCGTAAACATCGAATCTTACGATGGCACAACAGACCCCGCGGTGTGGATCGAAGACTATCTTCTCCACATCCATATGGCCCGCGGCGACGATCTCCACGCCATAAAGTACCTCCCACTCAAGCTTAAAGGACCAGCTCGGCATTGGCTTAACAGCTTGCCCGCAGAGTCAATTGGGTGTTGGGAAGACCTGGAGGCCGCATTCCTTGATAACTTCCAAGGCACATATGTGCGACCACCAGACGCCGATGACCTAAGCCACATCATTCAGCAGCCAGACGAATCGGCCAGACAATTCTGGACACGGTTCTTGACAAACAAAAATCAAATCGTCGATTGTCCGGACGCAGAGGCCCTTGCAGCCTTCAAACATAACATCTGGGATGAATGGCTAGCCCGGCACCTGGGGCAGGAAAAGCCAAAATCCATGGCAGCCCTCACATCGCTAATGACCCGCTTTTGTGCGGGAGAGGACAGCTGGCTAGCCCGCAGCAACAATCTCTGTAAAAATTCTGGCAGTCCGGATACTAAGGACAACAACGGCAGGTCACGTCGAAACAAAAACAAGCGCCGCATTAACGGCGACGATAAGGAGGATACGGCAGTCAATGCCGGATCCCGAGGCTCTAAACCCGGTCAATGGAAGAAGCCATTTAAAAGAACCACTATGGGTCCGTCCAATCTGGACCGAATACTCGACCGCTCATGCCAGATACATGGCACCTCTGAAAAGTCAGCTAACCACACCAATAGAGATTGCTGGGTGTTCAAGCAGGCCGGCAAGTTAATTGCCGAAAATAATGACAAGGGGCTAAATAGCGACGACGAGGAAGAGACCCGGCCGCCGAACAACAAAGGACAGAAGGGTTTTCCCCCACAAGTACGGACGGTGAATATGATATACGCGACCCACATACCCAAGAGGGAGAGGAAACGCGCACTGAGGGACGTCTATGCGATGGAGCCAGTCGCCCCAAAGTTCAACCCATGGTCCTCTTGTCCGATCACTTTCGATCGAAGAGACCATCCGACCAGCATACGCCATGGCGGATTCGCCGCATTGGTCTTACACCCAATCGTCGATGGGTTCCACCTCACGAGAGTCCTGATGGACGACGGCAGTAGCCTGAACCTGCTTTATCAGGATACAGTGCGCAAAATGGGCATAGACCCATCAAGGATTAAACCCACAAAGACAACCTTTAAAGGTGTCATACCAGGAGTGGAAGCCAATTGTACAGGCTCAGTCACACTGGAAGTGGTCTTCGGATCCCCGGATAATTTCCGGAGCGAAGAGTTAATCTTCGATATAGTCCCGTTTCGCAGCGGCTATCACGCCCTGCTCGGACGAACCGTGTTTGCCAAATTCAGCGCGGTGCCGCACTATGCATACCTAAAGCTCAAGATTCCAGGCCCTCGTGGAGTCATCACGGTCAATGGAAATATGGAACGCTCCCTCCGAACGGAGGAAGATACAGTGGCTCTCGCGACAGAAGTACAGAGCAGCCTTCTAAGGCAATTCTCGAGTCCGGCCGTTAACCGGCCGGATAAAACAAAGCGCGCCCGGAGCAATGTCAACCAAGACCACCTGGCGCGATCAGTGCACGCGTAGCAATGCGGCCCCAACCCTCGCCCGCGTATGATCGCAAGAATAACACTCCGCGTACATCATTACGCTTTGGAGATACCATGGGCACAGGGGAGGGGGCACGATCACAACGGACCCAGAGTGCGGTTCGACCACACCAGGGGCTCACAAATGTGCTCCTCTTTTATTATTATTTTTCTTCTTTTTTGTACACAGGACTCTGTTAACCAGAAGCCCTGTCCGGCGGTGAACCTGCCGAACTCATGATGCAACAGTCAGGGACTTAAGAAGGCCGCGTCGAACACTCCGGTGGTCTCAATTACGAGCATTAAATTCAATTATATACACCAAATCCGCAGCTCATCCCTGGAGGGGGACATGTTTATTTAGTCCAAATCCCTTGCTTACCGCACTATTTGTATCAGTCCGCTCTACTAGCAGACTTTTCTTTTATTAATAATGCAGCACCTTTATGATCGCAATTGCATTACATTATATATATATATATATGCTCATTATATTACATCTGGCACCCGTATATTTTGGTACGGCATAATACACCAGGGGCTTATGTTCCCCACTTTATGGTGTGATAAAGTCCGAACACTTTCACAAGTGCGGCACCCCGAACTTATAGCATTATATGAATCGGCTCCAAATCATGTCTTGGGTCAATAGTTGGGTTTGCCCGGCTCCCACGTTTTGGTGCCTTACGTTCCGTTCTGTCGGCTAAGGTGGCACTGGGAGAACCACTGCGATTGCGCCCCAGTTGAGCCGGGTTAACGCCTCAATGGAGAAAGCTAAAACTGACTGGCATGATAAGGCGAGAGACTGGTCGCTGTTCGAGAGGTTTTTTCGGGTCCTTAAAGACTCACGCCGCTTCGAGCGAAGTTCCAGATTATGTCTGATGAAGGCGTGGATAGCGCCCCGGATTCGGTCTTCCGAATACCAGGGGCTTCGCCGAAATTTAAAATTATAGAATTCTATGGCTAAGTGAGAGTGTTCAAGCATTATAAGTCCGGTGCCTTGTTCGTCGTGTTGAGCGCCTCCCTAGATGGACCCAAAAATGGGAACAAGAGTGCTCAAGTTTATCCCGAACACCCCAGCACTTGTGGCTTGGGGGCTGAAGCTAACGACTTGCCATCTCTCAGATTTTATAAACGGTCGCACAGAAGGTAATATTTTAAATTAAACAAGCGTTGCTCATGGCGCATATGAACGAAGTTTTCAGCGCACAGGATAAATAAACAGCGAGTTCACTCCAAGATTACATTTCAGGAGCACTCATCTGCAATACTGCAAGCTCCCTTCATGACAATTTTATAATACTACTCCGGCGTGCGATATTCCTTGCCTGGCGGCGGTGGGTCCGTGAGAAGCTTCTCCGCATCCAATTTGCCCCATTGCACCTTTATGCGGGCAAGGGCCCGACGAGCACCTTCGATACAGGCGGAGCGCTTGACTACATCTAGCCTGGGGCATGCATCCATCAGTCGCCGCACGAGGCCAAAGTAGCTACCAGGCATGGCATGTCCAGGCCACAGCCGAACTATGAGGCCCTTCATGGCCTCTTCAGCTACCTTGTGGAGTTCGACCAGCTGCTTCAGCTGGTCGCTTGGGGGCACCGGATGGCCGGCCTCAGTATACTGAGACCAGAAGACCTTCTCCGTCGAGCTCCCCTCCTTGCCACGATAGAATGCGACGGCATCAGACGCACTACGCGGCAAATCTGCAAACGCCCCTGGAGAGCTCCGAATTCGGGTAAGTGTCAGGTAGTTCACATTAACATGCCTGCTTTGCATGAAAAACGCCTTACCCGCCGCTATCTTCTTTATGTCCTCAACCTCCTGAAGGGCCTTATGGGCCTCGGCCTTGGCGGACTTGGCACTTTCGAGAGCCGAGGCAAGCTCGGACTCTCGAGCCTTGGAGTCACGCTCCAAACTCTCATGTTTTTCCATGAGCACCTGGAGCTCTTGCCGAACTTCCGCCACCCGTGCCTCTTGCTTTTCTCTCTCAACCCGTTTTGCGGCCGCATTGCGTTCGGCCGCGGACACAGCATCCCTCAGGGCTGCCACCTCGTTAGTGGCCCCTGCAATGCACAAATTATCCTTGTTAATTTTATTTGCAACCAAAATCCTTTTCTATAAGGTACTTATTCAAAGAAGTGTTACTCACCTTCTTTTTCCTCGAGCTGCTTCTTTGCATGGCCGAGCTCTTGCTCGGACCGCTCGAGTTCCTTCTTCAGCACGTCAACCTCCGCCGTTAGTGCGGCAGAGGTCAGCAGTGCAGCCTGCAAACCCATATTGACATATTTTAGGCAACCCTGCGTATATCTTGTTATAGATCCTTAGTCCGGCTTTTCTTTCCGAACACCGAACTAAGCATCAGGGGCTACTGTCTATGCGGTATTACATTACATAATTTTAATTTTTTTACCTCAAAGCCTGTTAAAAGGCTGCTGCAGGCTTCGGTCAGCCTGCTCTTAGCAAGCTGAACCTTCTCAATCACCGCACTCATGATAGTGCGGTGTTCTTCCTCGATGGAAGCGCCTTTAAGCGCCTCCAGCAGGTTATCCGGCGCCTCCGGTTGGACGGAGGCCGCCGGCGTCACGGTCCTACCCTTCTTTCGAAGGGGCCGCTTGCCGGACTTTGGAACCACTGCGGGTTCCGATGTAGAGTCCGGCACGAAGTCCGGGCGGCTGCCTGACGGCGCCTCCGGAGCCTCCTCCTGATGGGTCCCTCTTTGGGATCCCACTTCGGCGTCCTCGTCAGCGCGTGGGGTGGAGGCAGTCGGGATGGAATTTACAACCGACGCGGCCAATGACCCGCTCGATGAGTCGGGGAGATCATCATTGGCCAGACTACGGGCAGAATGCGGCGTTAGAAGGATACTGCGCGACATAAAAAATTACACATCAAGGATCCGTATACTTACGATCTTGCCGGACGCCTGGTCCTTGGAGGCCGCTCATCCTCACCAACGCTGATGTTGGCGAAACTGTCTGGGGGGATAGTTCTCCCCCTCTTGGACCCTTCGGCCTCCCCGATGGGGGAAGCCTTCCTTTTCTTCTCTCCCTCCTCCGGGAGAGAGTCCTCCTCCTCGTCTTCGGGAGAGGAGTCTTCGTCGTCGTCAGACGCCTGATTGTGGGAACTCTTTCGAGTCCCCGTGGCCACCTTCTTGGCCTTCTTCTCCGGCACCACGTGCGGTGCCGGGACCAGCAGCCCTGTTAAGCGGGCGTTCGCTGGGTCTTCTGGCATGGGAGCCGGGCTGATGAGTAGCTTGGCCTTCTCCATCCATTCCTGTCAAAGGAAGAGGCAGAATGAAACCTCACTAGAGTCAATCTAATTATCACAAGTGTCCCGTAATGGGGTTGAATCACTTACCTCGTCAGTTGGATTCTGCGAGCTGAATCCGCGGTCTTTGGTCGCAGACGCGGGGGCTTCGGCGCCCTTGAACAGCACCCTCCAGGCGCCTTCGTATGTTGTATCGAAGAGCCCTCTTAGCGCCTGGTGCTGTTCCGGATTGAACTCCCAGAAATTAAATGCCCGTTCTTGGCATGGGAGGATCCGCCGGATGAGCATGACTTGGACCACGTCGACGAGCCTGAGCCTATTGCTCACCATCTTCTTGATACATGCTCGGAGTCCCGTCACCTCCACCGGTTTCCCCCACTGCAAGCCCTTCTCTTTCCAGGAGGTGAGCTGCGTGGGGATGCCAGATCTAAACTCGGGGGCCGCCGCCCAGGTGGATTTGCGCGGCTCGGTGATATAGAACCACCCCGATTGCCACCCCTTGACGGAGTCCACGAAGGTCCCTTCTAGCCAAGGGACGTTGGGCAATTTGCCCAACATGGCGCCTCCGCATTCCGCTTGCGTACCCTTCACAACCTTCGGCTTGACATTGAAGGTCTTGAGCCACAGGCCGAAGTGGGGCCGGATGCAGAGGAAGGCCTCGCACACGACGATAAACGCCGAGATGTTGAGGATAAAGTTCGGCGCCAGATCGTGGAAATCCAGGCCGTAGTAAAACATGAGCCCCCGGACAAATGGATGGAGCGGAAAGCCCAGTCCGCGGAGGAAGTGGGGAAGGAAGACGACCCTCTCATGAGGCCCGGGGGTAGGGATGAGCTGCCCCTCGTCGGGCAGCCGATGCGCGATATCGCCGGAGAGGTATCCGGCGCTGCGCAGCTTGGTGATGTCCTCCTCCTTGACGGTGGAGGCTAACCATTTACCTCCCGCTCCGGACATATTCGGAGAAGGTCGAGGCGAGATGCGCGAGCTCGGGCGTTGGAGCTTGAGTTCGCGGGGATGGATGAGCAAAGGAGGAAGAAGGCGTAGGTGAGAAGGTGAATCCTTATCCCTTATGTATAGGCGGACAAAACTATGCGTCCCCCACCAGCCTGGTAAAACTCGCTTATCTCCCAAGCGCCACCATAGATGGCGCGGTTGGGTTACCCATGCACGTATTGATGAGAATCCCAGAATAAGGGGAACACGATCTCTGCTTCGACAAGACGTGCCAAGGAAACCGCTTCGCTAAACATGCTGAGGTGGTATAATAATTCAAACAAAGGCTTGGTGACGGTGTGATGTCACACCGCATAATACGTCAGCAGATTGAACTAAGTGTACATTTTATTCTCTCTATGGTGGAATGTGGAATTTATTTTGCAGAGCCGGACACTATCCTGGTGTTCATGATCTTCTCTGGATTATTCAAGGGAGGAACCCGCCTTGCAATGCCGAACATTATGCACGCCGGACTTATCGTCATTGAAGACTGGTTCAGGGGCTACTAAGGGAGTCCTGGACTAGGGGGTGTCCAGACAGCCGGACTATCAATGTCCGCCGGACTCCAAGACTACGAAGATACAAGATTGAAGACTCCGGCTCGTGTCCGGATGGTACTTTACTTGGCGTGGAAGGCAAGCTTGGCAATATGGATACGTAGATCTCCTACCATTGTAACCGACTCTGTGTAACCCTAGCCCTCTCCAGTATCTATATAAACCGGAGGGCTTTAGTCCGTAGGACAACATACATTACAACAATCATACCATAGGCTAGCTTCTAGGGTTTAGCCTCCTTGATCTAGTGGTAGATCTACTCTTGTACTACCCATATCATCAATATTAATCAAGCAGGACGTAGGGTTTTACCTCCATCGAGAGGGCCCAAACCTAGGTAAAAACATCGTGTCCCTCGTCTCCTGTTACCATCCGCCTAGATGCACAGTTCGGGACCCCCTACCCGAGATCCGCCGGTTTTGACACCGACAGTGGCATTGCTTAATTTGACTAGCGACATTAGATTAACGAAAAGCATAAACAGTTCCAGGGGAGAGTGGGCGCAACAACAGTATGTGCTTCCATCTACTTATAGAGGGGGTGATGTAGAGTTTGTTGTAACAAAGCAACAAGCATCATGTCTGGGTTGGTCCCATTTTTGTTCACTACTTAATGGGAAAAGACAACAATACAATAGCTTCAATTCAACATTTATTTAAAACAGTACCAATACAAGTAGCACAACATCTCAAAGCACACTGCACAATCATGTGGATGAGACCAAGATTTGAAACAACTCGCCACGAAGACTGGAAACAAATCTCGATCTCCTTTTGTGCAGTTCCACCAAAATTAAGCAAAGTCACCGGTGTGACATTCAAGTTGAACTGCACAAAACACTCTTAAAACATAAGTGTTTCGAGTAGCGAAGCAAAATGTCGCAATAGCAACAAGTTGAATCGATACCCCTGTTTTAACAGAGGCAAAAAAGGAAACAATTACTTGCCGATAAAGGAGGATGAAACAAACGGTGACAGAAAGAAGCATCTAACTTATCTTGGATGGAAAACAAAGTAGGATAGTAGCATTTCTAAAATGGTTGCATTGATTCATATTAACAGAGACATTCTCTTGAAACAACATTCATTAAAAAATGTAATTTACTTTTAACATTGGCATTGCTTCAATTTTCCAGCGGCATTCTTAGATTAACAACAGCAAAATAGCTGTATGGGACATGCTAGCACCATGTGCGTCCACACGTATAAATGGGTGATGCAGAGTATGTAGCCAAGCAGCATATATGCGTTGGTCCCATATTTTTTCTCTTTGAACCTTTTTCCTATGTGAGGGCAGCAAATCTAGTCCTGCACAAACTACCCGACCCCCAGTTTCTTTCCCTTTTCAACAAAGAGATCGGTTCCTTACAGATGTGTGTACTGGGTTACCCCCCTTTTCCCTTTTCGACCTACAAAGCAGCTAGATAGCCAGTCTATACTACTTTCCGCCCCTCCTTTCCTCATTGAACCACGTCCTAGATTCTTGCTCCAGCCCACCGCACCCTTCTTTCCTCTTTTAACCAAGACCTAGATTTGACTACAGATCGAAAAAGATCCACATGCAGCTAGAGCGACGACGGTTTCAAAGAAACTTATACCTTAGGGTCGTCGAGATGTTGCAAGGCGTGCGGCGGGAGGCCGGATCTGCCCACACTACGTACGACAGCGAGGAAGAAGGGGTTGGTGGCTCTCCCACACAGGCGCTGGGTGAAAGAGAACAGCGTAGCCGGCAGTGGATTGCCTTCCTCGCCGAAGGCGATAGAATGAACGTTGCACCTCCTCCCCTTCCTGATGCGACGGGATACGGATGCCTCCTTCACCAGCTGTGAGGGGGGAGAGAGAGACAAGAGGCCAACGCATTCTTGTTTAGATCTGGTGAAGAGAGGGTGAGAGACTGTGAATATAGCTAACCCTACCAAATGAACACTGAGCCTCCAGCGTGTAACATATATGTAGTGCGGCGAGCGTGTGGAGAGTGCAAACCCTAGCGAACAAGCTGTAGTACAGACTAAGCTCCAGTGCCTTCACTACACCTGTTTTGGCTGTATGACAGGTGAGCCAGCCACATTTTGGGCCCACCTGTCATAAACCCAAAGGCAGGTGCACTAAGTCAATGAAGCTGCGTCCATATAGTACTCTCGTGTATACGACTAATATATAGTGGAGTGGTTTTCTTATTCTCTCCATAACAATCGTTTCAAATTGTGTAAGTACGAAATGAAACTCTTTATTTAATGTACAGTGAAGAAAACCAGTACTACTTCTGTGAACTAAGGATCCACGCCCACGCGTCCTGGTCGCACTTCGTGTCCTTCACGTGTGGTACACTACCCTCCCTTAAGTGAACAACCACAAATGCGCCAAATTATCGGAAACGTGTGAGAGTTTGTATAAATAAAGAATTTTAATTTCAATTATCGGAAAGGTTTGAGAGTATTACAAAGTTTGACTTCAGTCAAATCTAATATGCGCAGTAAATAAAAATGGAGGGCTACTACGTCCATCCGGGTTTTTAGTCCACACCATTTTTTAAATCAAAGTTAATAGCTGGACAAATAAAATTACAGGGGAGCTGGAGACAAAGTTGTGAGAAGGCTTAGAAATCAATACAAAACTTATGCTCTTAGTACCAACGTCGATCCTTCTTCGAGGAAACATTCGGTTCATAGCCAATTGTGTGATAAAATTGCACCAACGTGAAAGATGATTGTGTCTCCAACGCAACCAAGGTGAACTAACGAAGGATATCATCTTTGTGCGTAACAAGCAAACAGCACTGATGGAAAACAACTTGTTTTTCATTGAAAATCGATCAGCCTCACCAGCGGACGCAACCATGAGGCGCAACCATGAGCATCGATTGGTCATCATGGTGATGCATCATCCATTTGGCATCAAGTTTGGGTGAGGCACCTATGAAGTTCGACAAATCCTCGCCGTGGTCTGTTTCTTCTCAGTAATCAAGCTCAGGGAAGGAAGAACCACGTGGCAGAGGACAGTGAGGCGGAACGACAATGGTCATCCAATTTTGTGCAGTTCCACTAAAATTGAGGAAGACATGCCCGGGTATGGAGACACGCATCGCTGTTTCCAAAAATATAATAAAGGGTTAGCAACGACATCTCAATTGTCAACAAGAATTAATGAAAAGTACACCAACAAACAAAAGCATCATAATTATCTTGATGGGAACTAAACCAGGATACCCGAGAAAAAAAGCATTTCTTCATTTAAACAGTGATAGTACTACCACCATATGGACAATGACCGCACAACAACCATGTACTTTTTGTCAAAACAACATTATACCTGCACCGAGGCATAAATCAGGAAAACTTTTCGAGTGGTATTTCCTCTATAATAGTACTAGTAGGTGATGTTGGACCAGCCAACGAACCCTAGCTACTATGCATGGGGAGCTGGGGAGTAGTCGCATAGAAGAAAACCCGCATGCAGCGACCTCGGGAGCTGGACCAGTACAAGAAGTTATACCTCGGGTGGGCGAGATGTCGTTTAGGTGGGCGGGCGGGATCTGCCCACACGACGGTAGCGAACAAGAGCGCGGAGGATCTTCGTCCGCGCCAGCGCCGGCTCCGAGAGGGTGATGCGCATCGGCTTCCTCCGTCGCCGACGGCGACAACATCAACGCTGCACCTCCTCACCTCCCGCAGCGGATGGGATTCGGCCGGATCTGTGACCACCGGTGAGGAGAGAGATAGAGTGGACACTGTCATCTTGTTTTTATATGGAGAGGGTGAGAGAGCGAGACGCGAGAAACTCTATCAAACAATAGGCTATAATGGAGTAAAAATATCTCCCCATAGCAGTGGTATTAAATAGAATACGCGTGTTCCTGGAAAAAGAAACAAAAACTAGCGGACAATTTTTTAAGGGTCTGTCTAGGACACATCTAGATGTGACATAGTTATGTCACATCTAAGTTGATGTCCACTCTGTTTGTGGTCTATTTTTTTGTCCTAGTTTTTTTTTGTTTCTTGTTGCTACATTATATACTTGTGGGAGCTTAGATGTGATATCCTTAAATAACATCTAGATGTGAATTAGACAAACTGATTTTCTAACGTACCAAGAAAGGAAACTCGATCAAAAAACACGGCCCCGCTTCCAGATCGCGAGAGTCGTCGCGCACACACACATAGATATAGACATGCATATCCGTGTTTACATAAAATTCCATTTCCATCTCCATCTCCAATCATATTTGTCCAACTGGCACATTATTTACATTGTTAATTATATACGCAACAATATTAACGTACAACATCTCTTGTTTGCGCACGTCCGGACCGCTGCCACGGCCGGTCCTAACCAACCCGAACCCTCTTCATCACCCGCGCGTGCTTCCCGCCCGAAACGGTTAGTGTCGTATTCATGCCCGGCCAGAGCGGACGCGACCTCTCAGTGGCGTCGGCATTGAAGCGATGCGCCGGCCGAGAGAGCGTCGCCCGTGCCGCATCCGGGTGCACGCGGCTCCTCCGCGTTCAAAGGTCGCAATAGCCGGCTACAACATGCATGTAAAAAGTTCTTGGGAGTCCGTTCTACAGCTAGCTGTCCTCCCCCAACTCATCAATCTCTTCCAGTAGTGCTAGTACTCCATGGCGCGATCCATCGACAAGCAGGCGGGAAAGTTATCGTATACTCGGTTTGCGGTGAGTGGCATGCCGAGTGACCGTGTGGGGTCGAGCCGTGGAGGAGGGTGAGACACGAACACGGCAGACATGATTTAAACGTTGGTTTTGCTCGATGGCGCGATCCAACGAATTCTCTGGAAAAACGGAAACTTTCCACTCCATTTTCATTCCTATTCCAAGGTTGCCCCGTTACAGCATTTCATCAAATACAAAGGAAAACTAACACGCATGCTGATGCATCTCAATGATTCACAGATCATAGCCAATATTTCCTTCACAACTAAAGAAAAAAGTTGTGAGAGCGTGTATGAAAGAAAAAACTACTGATGGGGTCACTATGACTTAAACCCTAAACCCTAAACATGATTTAATTTCCTGGACAGGTAGAACCTGTCGAAAGAAAGACGGCTGGCACCCTCGCATCATACGATGCTTTTGTGCAGTTCCACTAAAATCGACCTGAGCATCCCTGATGGCAAAGATATTGAAGAAGTGTGATTAGAATAATAGTACTGGCACTAGTTCATGAGACATAAACTCATCACAAGTAGAAAGCCGGTAGAAGTAGAGAAAGATCAACATGGAGATGGAGCTATGACAGTGGAGCAAGCCAGCTCCAAAAGGAAGATGGACTACCTGGGACGTCGGGTTGTAGCTAGAAGGGAGGTTGGGACACGGCATCGGCCCATACCGTGGTGACCCCAGATTGGGATGCACCGACTATGTGTTTTCTGCCTCGCCGATGTCGACCGCGTCTACGCAGAACATTGTTCCCTTCCCCCAGCCACGGGATCAGGCCCGTCGTTCTATGTTTGTGAAGAGAGCAACCTAAGCAAGCCGGCTTGTAGCTTAGGCTCCTGCTAGTGTATATATAGTGGTTTTCTTTTTCTCTCCATATCAACCATTTTATATTGCGTACGTGTCATGCAAGCGTGAAATGATGGTTGCTTCTTCCGACTAACTTACTGTGTGATTTGACTGCTCCTTAGTGGCCCCTACACGTACCCCCCTACGTGTATGCAACAGTCACATGTACACATGGACGCAAAAATGTGCACGACGCCCTAATGCATGCATGTCCGACCACACGACAGAACACACACACGCTCAAGTGCTCAACCTACACGTGCATGCACACACATACTCAGTCAGGGTGAGCTAGTGACCGTACAAAAAACCCGGAAAATATATATATTGAGCGCAATGAGCGTATTACGAAGTCCACTGACCGTATTTTTACAAATATATAGTGACAGACAGTGTATTTATCTCGTTTGAAATTAAGCCAAATTAACCGGAGAGGAGGCAGTATGGACTAGCATTACTTTGCTGTGTCCCGTCAACATGCCGAATGAAGTGAAGGTTGCAGGATGGGAGAAGCTTTCGCGCGGTGGCTCGCAGGACAAGGAGAAACTTTTGACTAATGCAAGCTCTCCCTCGCTCAGGCGGTGGACGTGCAACAGTTAATTCGGTGTCAGATTGCTAGAAGCATACACTATACTACTAGTGCTATTATTGTTCGACTTCCCGAATAGGCGAACAGCCAAGCGCAAAGCTTACTAGTACTAGTACTACTACTATAGTCTATAAAGGTATGTACTATACTAGTACTAGGAACCGGATGGAGGAGCGTCTGCACTCTTATTATAATTTTAAAATGTGATAAAGCAATCTTCAACACATTTGGTTCTCTTCGAGGGTTCTCGCATGTGATAATGGAAGTTGATTGCAGGGAACACTCGCCATAATTCTCGCTTAATTCTGGCTCATATCCTGTTACAAATAGTAGGGCTCAGTAATATTTCCTCTTTTTTTGTTATTCAGCACGTAAACAGGTCAGCAAACCTTGCGGCGCATCTTCGTGCGAACCGTGCTTGGTGCACTTTGAATGTGGCCGAGAGTTGGCTTGATGAAACACCTCGCTTCCTACTTCTTTTTTTTTTGCGGGGTACCTCGCTTCCTAGTGACCAGTGTCTTGGCTGATCGTCCTAAGAATGCTTATATATGAATAAAGCTCTCTCATTTACCCGCAAAAAAGATTAAGCCATATTAACCGGAAAGGAGGGAGTATGGACTAGCACTACTTTTTGGTGTTTCCCGTCAACTCGCAGAACGAGGAGAAGCTTGCAGGACAAGGTGAAGCTCGCTTACGCCTTTTGACTAATGCAACCTACCCTCGATGGACATGCATTAGTCCATTCGGTGTCAGATTGTCAGAGGCATACACTGTAGTACCCAACATGCGGAGTACCATCATTGTTCGACTTCACGAAGAGGCGAAGAGCCAAGCGCAGTAGTACAAGTAGTACTACTACTAGAACCGCATGGTGGAGCGTCTGTACTCTTATTTATTTTATATCTGATAAAGTACACGTTTATTCCGGAGAAGGGCGGAAAACGGCACCCCAACATGTAATGAATGATATCGATCAACCAACCATGCTCGAATATATCTTGGCCTCCGTGCGAGCCCGTCTGTGTGTTCTCGCTCCTCGTCTCTCTCAAGGAACGGCGGGTTGGCTCTTTGCCGTCAATTGAGATCGGTTTGCTCACACTCCTGTCCCACATGTCAGTGATATGCCAAGAGGAGGTGCATTGACCGACTGGCCATACGCGTACTTGGTTTTCCACCTTCATACTACTCCTCCCTCCGTCACAGTTTACAGGGCGCGCTTCATTATGATGCATTTCTCTCAATGCATTTCGACCACGAGAGAGACTTTAGACACTTTTGGTTTAATGCTCAATTAATTTGGGCATGGTAACCGCAATCAAGTCCATAATTTTCTCTCCATCTACTGTACTACTACGGAGTGGAGTAAGTGCATGCATGTGTGTACCCGGGGTGCAAGCACTGCATGCATGTGTGTACGTATTATTCCCTCTAGTAATAGACGTCGTGCTATAACTACCAATGCTATTTGTTAGGCCGGCCGCTAGTCGCCTTGGTCCCACAGATTTTTTTTTCTTTTTTCTGAAGTGCGCTGTATAAAGAGTGACGGATGGAGTAGTATGAGCGGATTCAAAGAAGAGCGTATTGATGGTTGCTTATTCAGAGCAACTTACAGTGGGAAAGGTGGGGCTTATGATTTGACTGCTCATTACTCACTATTCATGCGGCACAACGACCGGGCTGAGTCTCCCATGCGGTGGTGCACTACCCCCTCGGTTCTTAAATATACTCCGGAGTATTTGTCTTTCTAGAGATTTCAACGTGTGACTACTCAAATATTTGTCTTTTTAGAGATTTCAAATGGACTGGCACATACGGATGTATATAGACATATTTTAGAGTGTAGATTCACTCATTTTGCTCCGTATGTAGTCACTTGTTGAAATCTCTAGAAAGACGAATAGAATATTTAGGAACGGAGGGAGTACACATATGAAGCAAAATGAGTGAATCTACACTCTAAAATATGCCCATTTGAAATTTGTAAAAAGACAAATATTTAGGAATGAAGGAGTATAATTTTGTGCATGGCACATGGACCCGGATGATGAAGAGGCTCCTGGCAATGCTATCAAGCTTCCATCATTTGTTTACATAATTGACGTACTATACAAATATTTTTCCAGCGACATGAAATTGTAGAATGGTGTGAGCTTTCAGCTTTTGTTTCACGTGTCTTGCCATCGATGCTCTTTCGGAAACAATAAAAAACTAACTTCCTTGCTAATGCATGTCAATTATTAGCAGATCAGAGCTAATAATTACATCACAACTGAAGACAGAGTTGTGAGAAGGTGTAAAATTAAAATTGATCCATGCTTTCATTGGCAGCAATGTCCCCCAGCTCTGTCTAAATCAACAAGGCATGTTGGGAAACCAGGCAGGCAGGCTCCATTGTATATAGTGAGCGGACAAACCAGGTAGGCAGGCTCCATTGTATATAGTGAGCTGACTACCTTTTTCTCCATAAAAATCGTTTTATATTTTGTGTACGTGCCATTGAGCGCTATAACTTTATTTAAAAATAATACGGCAACGCGCCAAGTCGAACTTTGTTTCATGCACGCGTGGTACACGACCTCCCTAGGTAAACAACCGCTACATGCGTTCAAATAAGCACATGTGCTGCCATTTTGTAAAGAAATGAGCTCCACCATGTACCCGCGTGGGTGTGGCTGGGCACGAAGCGTGAGTACGTGCACGGTGCACCTATTCTCTTCTTGTATACATACACCACCTACGTGGGGTTGTGTGAGAGAGATACAAACCTAGAGAGATATAGTGTGTGGGTTCTTGAGAGTTTTTTTTGGGGGGTGGCCAATCAAAAAATGTAACATATGCAATGTGTGTGAAATAGAGTCCTTGATATAACATATATATAGAGGGGGCGATCCACGAGAAGAGAGTGGAGGTATCATCGGCTTGAGGTGTCCATATAATCGAATAGAGGGATGATGTGTGTGTGCGCGCGCGCGTGCGATTGATAAAGAGTGCCATCGAATTTGTGTGTGCCCACGTCAAAGATATAGAGTGGCCGGCCTACTGGAATGTGAGAGGGGACATGTGCAGTTTGTCTCTGTGGCGTGGATACCTACCTGCATCGCTCGACTATCGGCGTGTGGTGGGGGAAGAGGGAGGCCCAATTAACTATAGAGGTACAATGGCTGGTATATGTGTGGAGGAGGAGAGAGGCCTACCTCATGTATTAAGGAGATCGATCTGCCTCATGTATTAAGGGAGATCGCTCGGCATCCATGCATATGTGCAGGAGAGGAATAAGGTTGGGAGAGAGACAGAGCTAGAGTGCTGGAGGGGGTGGTAGTGGAGTTGCTTCTAACAAATGGTGGGATAGGCTTGCTAGACAAACGTAGGGCACGCCCGCAATATCAATAAGAGAGGAGATGGCTGCTTGTTGTCTGTGCACGTGCGTGTGAGAGACGGGTGAGAAGGCATGCACGAATGATGAGGGAGGACGATGTGGCTGTGGTAAGCAGACGTAACTACATAGGAAGATCAATTGCCCTTTGTTAGAGAAAGGAGAGACATAACTTGTGAGGTACGTCGATCGATGGGGGGGGGGGGTAGTTAAAGTCGATCTAGGTATATGTTGGGAGATCGATCAGTATACATGCATGTGTGTGTTAGAAGCAAATGAGACACGAGGAGAAGTATAGAGAGAGAGAGGGATGCATGTTGGAGGTGGTACGAGAGACATACTATATCAAGGGGGGAGGAGTGTCCGAGTACGAGAACAATGAAAAGAGTGGTGGGAGTGAGGCATGGACGGTGACAAGAGAAGAGGGGAAGCTTGTGTTTGTGCTAGGCACACCTGGCTAGAGAGGCATATCGATCGATGTGTGCCGTAAAGAAGGAGCTGGGGGCCACCCTGGGTGAACGACCTAAAGTGAAAAGACGAATTTGCACGATGGAGTTAGAGAATGCTAAGGGAGGGTGAGAGGGATGCGGGCATGTGCATGCACAAGAGAAAGTTAGCGCTAGCTACAAAGATAAGAGGGTTGTGTGGGTGTAAAAGACGAATAGAGATCATATATACTTCATTATAAAAAGCGAATTCGGATATTTGAAGAATTTATCATAGTGTTTTAAAACGACGCATGTGTGAATATATATAACGGTGATACACATGGTGTGGTTATGAACATGTTATACTACATTTAATATATTTTATCTCTACTCTTATAAAAAAATGGAGTTGTTGATGATTGTGTGCCTGCCATCCTGCATTATAGGCCGTCCGATTTATATCTAGCGGATAGCAAGGAAACTATGATGGTTGAAGTTGGCAACAATCATGATTGTAGATTCTTATTGAAATAGAGAAACGAATTCAAATTTAGTTTGAATTGCAGCGGTAGTACAGACATTTGGAATGCACTAAAATGTTGGTATGAGTAGGTTACATGCATTATACAGCAAGAGAAAAAATTTAATCGGACATAACATGGATTCATACTCCCTCCTTCCATCTATATAGGGCGTAATGAGATTTTGAAGACCGCCTTTGACTATTGACAAGATTAATAGTACATGACATGCACAATGTGAAAATTATATCATTGAAAGAACCTTTCACAGACGAATTTAACGGTGTGCTTTGTGTAAGCTGCATGTCATATATCATTGCTCTAATATTTGGTCAAAGTTAGCATCGAAAAACGCATTAGGCCCTATATAGATGGAAGGAGGGAGTAGCTTTGAATAGCATTTGTTTAGTAAAATGGGGCAAGACTCTCTCTTTGTGTGGTGTGAATAGTTTTATTTTTTTGTTTTCTTTTTGGTTGAGGGAAGTGCAAATTGATTTGGTACGTACAAGTACAATATTACTACACATTAGGCTTGTCCCTAAAATTTAACCCGTGTATTGTTATATCCCGAAAATTCAGATATCGTGCTCTCAAAACTGGCGCCTTCACAACCCGCGCCTTGCTATCCCGAAATTACAACGCGCGCGAAAACTCCCTCCAGCTGCCAAATCCCGACACGCGAAATCCCCTTTCTAACCCTGAGCCGAAAGGGCTGCTAGTGCAAATCGGTGGGGGCACTTTTGTAACACACCCGACATTTTGGGCAAGCGCGTCCCTAAGTCATGCTTCACCCCCTCCCATCACCCCGTTTTCGCCATTCGAAATCCCAGGCCGCCATAACCTCTCCGCTCCAGCCGCGAAACCCCACCCTCCTCCGTCCGCCACGTCATCCACCGCAACAGCTTGACGTCCCTCGTCCACCTCCCCGGATGAGGATCCGTCGTCCATCTCGCCGTCCCGCCGGTTCAGCCGCCCCGTCCTCCACCTCCAAGGAGCTGCTCCGACGATCGCCTCGGCTATCGCGGCTGCTCCATCCCCACAACGCCGCCTTAACCTGCTCCACCAAAACCGCAGCATCCTCACTGTCACGCCCAATATGCGACCCTATCCAAAAGGAACTCGAAGGTCCCACCAAGGATAGACCTGCATATTGTAACGCTTTTGCAAGGTGGATATCATTACATCAACAATTAAATAATAGTGGGGATACATCCAAGACATACAATGTCACATGAATACAACAATACATCATATACAAGATCAACATCCGACTACGGATGAAACATAAACAGAAACTCAAAAAATATCCACCCTGCTAGCCCAGGCTGCCGACCTGGAACCTATCCCCTGATCGAAGAAGCAGAAGAAGAAACTCCAAAACAAGCAAGCATCGCTCTCGCGTCATGAACATCGCATAACCTGTACCTGCAACTGTTGTTGTAGTAATCTGTGAGCCACGAGGACTCAGCAATCCCATTACCATGGGTATCAAGACTAGCAAAGCTTAATGAGAAAGGAAGGGGTAAAGTGGTGAGGTTGCAGCAGCGACTAAGCCTGATATGGTGGCTAACATACGCAAATGAGAGCGAGAACAGAAACAAAGGAACGGTCGTCAACTAGTAATGATCAAGAGGTGATCCTGTACTCCTACTTACGTCAAACATAACCCAGAAACCGTGTTCACTTCCCGGACTCCGCCGAGAAGAGACCATCACGGCTACACACGCGGTTGATGCATTTTAATTCGGATCTGGTGTCAAGTTATCTACAACCGGACATTAACAAATTCCCATCTGCCACATAACCGCGGGCACGGCTCTCGAAAGTTTATACCCTGCAGGGGTGTCCCAACTTAGCCCATGACAAGCTCTAGCGATCAACGAAGGAATAGACCTTCTCCCAGGAAGACCCGATCAGTCTCGGAATCCCGGTTTACAAGACATTTCGACAATGGTAAAGCAAGACCAGCAAAGCCGCCCGATGCGCCGACAATCCCGATAGGAGCTGCACATATCTCGTTCTCAGGGCAACACCGGATAAGCGAAGCGTACAGGTACCGACAAATCCAAGTTGCCAAGGAATGGTCCCGCACGGTGCTCTAGTTTGGACCAACACTTAGACAAGCATTGGCCCGGGGGGGCTATAATAAAGATGACCCTCGGGTTGGCCGACCCAAGGGAAAGGGATAGGTGGTGGTGAGGCAAATGGTAAAACCAAGGTTGGGCCTTGCTGGACAAGTTTTATACAAAGCGAACTGTCAGGGGGGTCCCATAAATCACCCGACCGCGTTAGGAACGCAAAAATCCGGGAACATAACACCGGTATGACGGAAACTAGGGTGGCAAGAGTGGAACAAAACACCAGGCATAAGGCCGAGCCTTCCACCCTTTACCAAATATATAGATGCATTAATAATATAAGAGATATTGTGATATCCCAACCAAAATCCTGTCCACCATGGAGAAAATCTTCAACTTCACCTGCAACTAGCAACGCTATAAGAGGGGCTGAGCAAAAGCGGTAACATAGCCAAAACAATGGTTTGCATAGGAAAGGTGTCAAAGGTTAGGGGTTCATGGCAATTTGGGATGGCTTGATAAACAGGTAATAGGTAGCGCAACATAGCGATAGAACGAAGCAACTAGCATAGCAATGATAGTAGTGAGATCCAGGGTAGCGGTCATCTTGCCTGAAATCCCGCAAGGAAGAAGAATGAGTCCATGAAGAAGACGAACGGATGAAGCCGAACCAACCGTAGACGAACGAATCCTCACGATCGCAACGAAACAGGAACTAACAAGAAGAAGCACACAACATAGGTAAACACACCACACATGAACAAGGCATGATGCACAACAAGCATGATGCATGACCAAGCTACATGAACCTACTCATGGCAAGAGATGATGCAAACAAGAACAACACATCAAGGCAAGTTTAAATGAGGCCGGGAACAACATATAACAATTCCGGTAAGTCCTCATATGCAAATTTTGAAATTGTTCCAGATCTGAATAAACATTATGTTCAAGTTGTTAAACAGCAAGTTAAGATGCACCAAGATGATCTACACGAGATTCTAGTCAAGTTACATCTAAAGTTCACTAGATTCGGAGCTACGCCCTAGAAGATATGAGCAAAATAAGTTAAACATGGCATTGATGCAAAATGCATACAAACATCAAGCAAACACCTCAAAACAAGGATGAAACATGATAATATGAAACTACATGCAAAATCAAGCAAGTTTCATATAGAGCACACTCAAAACGGAGCAACGGTTCAACACATACACTCTATACAAGTCATAACAACAATTTGTCCATAACAGCAACTAGGCATCTTGCAAGCATCAAAACAATAAGCTACAGCACCCCAACATAATAACAAAAGGCATGGACATGAAGTACAGGTAAAGCATAACAAAACATGAACACTGAGCTATCTCCAGAAATCACTAGAACATGCTCCAAAACACATGGTAAGATTGCAAATAATAACAGTTTCAGACTTTAGCAGAAATAACATGAGGTTGCAATGTTTAGAGCAAGCAAATAACATGTTACAAGAACATATCATGGCAGACAAAGGCATGGCATGAATCTACTGATTTCATAGATCAAAAGTCCCTTACTGACCATGAGCCAAAAAGGATCAGAAAATATGATGGCACCCATGTAAACACGGCAAGTTATATTACAGATTCAAACATGGCAGAAACAACAATAAGTAGGCATGTTGGTGAGCTTGTACTACTCACCACAGAGCAATACATGGCATGGAAAGGCAACCAACAGTAAGAAGGCATGTTTGTGAAGTTAATCATGGCAAGAGCGAGGTCATAGGATGCATGGAACACTAGCAAAACACATGGGAACTAGTGAACTTAATGTTAACAGGCTGATAGCAACATTATCAAGCAACTTTGGAGCAAGATATGAACAGTCTACAGCAAGCTATAAATGCAACCAGGGGCATGGATGGATAGGGCACAACATATAGATCAAAACATGTTTATAGAACATCCGCAGATTATGCATAGAATGATTAGTAGCAACATGTTTATATAGCATCACGAAATAACAGATTCAGCCTAGCAAAACAGCAACAGCAAGTACACAACTTAACAAGCTCGATTCACTCACCACAAGTCATTGCATGACAAGATAAGCATAGAATCATCAAGAAGACATGTTTGTGAAACAAACCAAGGCAAGAACAAGTCCATAGCATGCAAGGATCAACTATAGCAAGCTTGGCCATATTGAATAACAAGTAAACAATCTACCAGGAAACATTTTGAAGCAAAAGTAGAGCACGAAAATGACATGCTAGATTACTCCATTATTGCAAACAAGGGCATGAATGGATAGACAACAACCCTATGTTCAAAACACTCTTACTGAAGTATCTCAAAATATGCAAGGATCTCTCTGTAGCATCAAGTTTACATGGCATCAAAATAACAGCAGAACAGGGACTAAAATCAGCAATATCACGGAGCCTAGTTTGCATGCTTGTGCTAGTCACCACATTGATCACGAAAATACATGGCATACACCCCTGGAAAGATGGCATGGCATATTTCAAAACACATGTAGACATCAACCTCATAGGATGCACACATCAATCATGGCAAAAATGACAAATGAGCAAGTTATAACAGTTTCAGCAGATTAACAGCAACATGCACTCTTCCAACAACATTTCGGGCATCCAGATGAGCTCAAATGAAAAATGATGCAATGGAATGAAATGAAGTACTCGTCGAGGCGAACAATTTGACATATTACACGCACGAAATGGAGCTACGGATGCAGAGATATATCATGATGAACATGGCATGATAATGTCAGGAAATGGGGACTTGGTGGATTTTACCCCGCGAAGAAAAACTGGACGAGGAGGTTCGGGATGTAGTGGATCGGGACGGGGATGCAGCGTTTGGATCGGGGGAGTGGTGGATCTCGTCCCACTCCCCAGATCCGGCGACGGGGTGGCGGTTCCGGCGAGCGGCGCGGCGGCCGGAGGCGACGACGGCGGAGGGAGGCGGCGACGAGGTCGGGCGGCGGGGAGTGGCGGAAGCGCTGGGAGTCGCGGCCGGCGACGCGGGCCGGGCGGCGGACGGCGCGGCGAGGCGCCCGGTGGGCGGCGGGATCTGGGCCCGCGGGGGCCCCGAATGGGCTCCGCGGGCCGGCGGCGAGGGTGGCGGCGGCGCGCCACGTGGCAGCCCCCGATTGGCCGGGCCGGCGGCGGCGGACGTGTCCGGCGGCTGCCGGACATGTCCGGTGGCGACGCGGATGATTTTTAGGGTTTGGACTGCGGGATTTCAGGGAGGAAGACATATTTATAGGTAGAGGGAGCTAGGGGAGTCCAAATGAGGAGCGGTTTTCGCCCACACGATCGTGATCGAACGACCGAGAGCATGGAGGGGAGTTAGATGGGTTTTGGGCCACTTTGGGAGGGGTGTTGGGCTGCAACAAAAGAGGGCTTTGCGGTTACCCGGTTAACCGTTGGAATATCAAACGACCTCCAAATGACACGAAACTTGACAGGCGGTCTACCGGTGCTATACCAAGGCCGCTTGGCAAACCTTGGGTCACTCCGAGAAAGTTTAATACCCGCTCACAATAGAAGACAAAAGGGGAACGCCGGATGACATAGGAGTGCTGGATTGCAAAACGGACAACGGGGAAAATGCTCGGATGCATGAAACGAACACGTAAGCAAAATGAAATGCACATGATGACATGATATGAAATGCATATGATGACATGGCAAAGTGCAACACGCAAGCAAATGACATGGCAACGACGGCGAATAACTGGCAGACACCTGGCGCATCGAATCCGGGGCGTTACAACACTCCTCCACTAACAAGAGATCTCGTCCCGAGATCTTAGGACCGAGACAGAAGGGAAAAAAGGATGAGTTGAAACAAGAACTCAAGAGAAGAAGCCAAGAATCGAGAGCACTCAAGAAGAAGAGAGGAACGATGAGAATGACGAGAATCGAAAGCTCACGGAATTAGATAGGCTATGAAATCACTCGTTCTAATCGGAGTGGTTAGAATGAGAAAAGAAACGAATAAGACTGAAACGATTTAGGCAACACTCCGGCTGAAAAACGAAGGATTAGAACAAGAACTTGAGAGGATGGAATGATACTTGATGAACTCTTGAAGAATGAATTAAATTATGGCGATCCACCATGAAGAACTCCGGTGACAAAAAGATGATGAGATAGAATGAAGGAATAAAAATAAGATGATCCTTGCGGTGATTTAGATGGAGGTTCCGACAAGATGGCCGAGGAAATTGAACTCCAGAAAAGAAAAGATGAAAACGCTTGGAACTAGAATTTATTCAACAAGAACAAACTCCGAAGGAAAGGATTACTCGCTTGGAGGAAATAAGAATAAGATTTATTGTATGCTTATCCTTCATCAAATTAAATTGATGAGAAGCAATGGATTTTTCATACTACTTATTCTTCTTGAAAGAGAATTGAGAAATGACATATCGCAAACTTGAGAAGGTCTTCATGAACCACCGGTAGGATAGAAAAGAACGAATGGATTTAAATGATGACAAAGGAAAAAGAATCTGAATGAACCACCGTAAGAATTCAAAATGACTGATGAAATAGAATGAATCACCGGGAAGAATTAGAATAACAAATAAGCTATAGGGGATTTAGATGCAAAAGAACGAAGAGATCCTAAGCTGATTAAAGAACACTTGAACGAAGCACCGGGATAATCAGAGAACGATAGCTGGAATGATGGCCTCCGGATTATCGAGAGAGAAAGCAACTCCTGAAATGCTCCGGATAGATGAAAAGAATTTGCATGACCTGAAACAATTTGATAGGATAACATCGATCTAGCCCCGCGAATATCCGAGAGAACGGGCAGAATGTAGAGGAAAAACTCTTCTTCGGTCTTCAAATGATGACGAGAAACACCACCAAAATTTATGAGATACTCCGGGAGAATGAAAAAGCGAAGAGGTTGAGGCAACAATGAAAAGAATTTGAAAGCGATCTTGGGGAAGGCCTGTGACTGATGGAATCCATTCTTACATCACACTTGAAAAGAATTGAGAATAACTCCGGGGGAATTAGAAGAGTCAGGTAAGATCCTGGGAAAAGACCTGTGGGTTAGGGTCCACTAAAAGAAAACACCGTTGGAAAAGATTGTTGAACAGATAGATGATGCACCGTAACAATTGAAATCTTTGAATGAGGTGACCACCTCGAATTAATAGGAACACAGACGAATCTATTGAGATGTCTTGAGCACTCCGGAAGGGTAAACTGGTGAGAGGCGAACGAGCAAGGAAACACTTGAGCCGAGGAAAAGAATATAATCACTACCAAAAAACTTGAATTGAATCCACCAGAAAAAGAAAGGGATGAATAATGACGAATGAGATGAGAATTCACCGGTTGAAATAATTGACAAAAGACTGAAGAGGCTCCGCATGAATGAAATAGCTTCTCGAATAGATGCTCAGACTCCGGGAAGAAAAGGGTGGGAGGGCGGGAAAACAAAGGAAACTGGAAGGGGAGAAACCGACGAATATCTTGAAGAGAACACACCGGTTGAATACAATGAGGATAGAAAACAAAGACTTCGCACGAGTAGGATGGATACTCGATTATAGACTCCGGTTCCGAGATGAAAAAGGGGAGCGCGGGTGGAAAAAAAACAACTGAGGATTGAACTTGGCGAAGAAGAAGAGGCTCGAGTCAACTTGATGAGAAATGCACCGGATGAAAAGAGGATGGACAACTCACGAAACTAACCACGTGATCCTAAGGAAAATTTTGAAGGGGAAGAGGAGTAGTTCAAAACACCTATTTCAAGATTCCTTACCAGAGCGACGAAGGGGCAGAGGAGTAAAAAGAATTCCTACTCTCCGATATAACTAGACTCCGAAAATAGTTTTCTTCTAGACTCAACAACGGCCAAACTACACGATCAATCAAGGGGGCTCCTAAGGTCGGTCGAGGCTCTGATACCAACTTATCACGCCCAATATGCGACCCTATCCAAAAGGAACTCGAAGGTCCCACCAAGGATAGACCCGCATATTGTAATGCTTTTGCAAGGTGGATATCATTACATCAACAATTACATAATAGTGGGGATACATCCAAGACATACAATGTCACATGAATACAACAATACATCATATACAAGATCAACATCTGACTACGGTTGAAACATAAACAGAAACTCAAACAATATCCACCCTGCTAGCCCAGGCTGCCGACCTGGAACCTATCCCCTGATCGAAGAAGCAGAAGAAGAAACTCCAAAACGAGCAAGCATCGCTCTCGCGTCATGAACATCGCATAACCTGTACCTGCAACTGTTGTTGTAGTATACTGTGAGCCACGAGGACTCAGCAATCCCATTACCATGGGTATCAAGACTAGCAAAGCTTAATGGGAAAGGAAGGGGAAAGTGGTGAGGTTGCAGCAGCGACTAAGCCTGATATGGTGGCTAACATACGCAAATGAGAGTGAGAAGAGAAACAAAGGAACGGTCGTCAACTAGTAATGATCAAGAGGTGATCCTGAACTCCTACTTACGTCAAACATAACCCAGAAACCGTGTTCACTTCCCGGACTCCACCAAGAAGAGACCATCACGGCTACACACGCGGTTGATGCATTTTAATTCGGATCTGGTGTCAAGTTATCTACAACCGGACATTAACAAATTCCCATCTGCCACATAACCGCGGGCACGGCTCTCGAAAGTTTATACCCTGCAGGGGTGTCCCAACTTAGCCCATGACAAGCTCTCGCGATCAACGAAGGAATAGACCTTCTCCCTGGAAGACCCGATCAGTCTCGGAATCCCGATTTACAAGACATTTCGACAATGGTAAAACAAGACCAGCAAAGCCGCCCGATGCGCCGACAATCCCAATTGGAGCTGCACATATCTCGTTCTCAGGGCAACACCGGATAAGCGAAGCGTACAGGTAGCGACGAATCCAAGTTGCCAAGGAATGGTCCCGCACGGTGCTCTAGTTTGGACCAACACTTAGACAAGCATTGGCCCGGGGGGGCTATAATAAAAATGACCCTCGGGTTGGCCGGCCCAAGGGAAAGGGATAGGTGGTGGTGAGGCAAATGGTAAAACCAAGGTTGGGCCTTGATGGACAAGTTTTATTCAAAGCGAACTGTCAGGGGGGGTCCCATAAATCACCCGACCGCGTTAGGAACGCAAAAATCTGGGAACATAACACCGGTATGACGGAAACTAGGGCGGCAAGAGTGGAACAAAATACCAGGCATAAGGCCGAGCCTTCCACCCTTTACCAAATATATAGATGCATTAATAATATAAGAGATATTGTGATATCCCAACCAAAATCCTGTCCACCATGGAGAAAATCTTCAACTTCACCTGCAACTAGCAACGCTATAAGAGGGGCTGAGCAAAAACAGTAACATAGCCGAAACAACGGTTTGCATAGGAAAGGTGTCAAAGGTTAGGGGTTCATGGCAATATGGGATGGCTTGATAAACAGGTAATAGGTAGCGCAACATAGCGATAGAACGAAGAAACTAGCATAGCAATGATAGTAGTGAGATCCAGGGTAGTGGTCATCTTGCCTGAAATCCCGCAAGGAAGAAGAACGAGTCCATGAAGAAGACGAACGGATGAAGCCGAACCAACCGTAGACGAACGAATCCTCACGATCGCAACGAAACAGGAACTAACAAGAAGAAGCACACAACATAGGTAAACACACCACACATGAACAAGGCATGATGCACAACAAGCATGATGCATGACCAAGCTACATGAAGCTACTCATGGAAAGAGATGATGCAAACAAGAACAACACATCAAGACAAGTTTAAATGAGGCCGGGAACAACATATAACAATTCCGGTAAGTCCTCATATGCAAATTTCGAAATTGGTCCAGATCTGAATAAACATTATGTTCAAGTTGTTAAACAGCAAGTTAAGATGCACCAAGATGATCTACACGAGATTCTAGTCAAGTTACATCTAAGGTTCATTAGATTCGGAGCTACGCCCTAGAAGATATGAGCAAAACAAGTTAAACATGGCATTTATGCAAAATGCATACAAACATCAAGCAAACACCTCAAAACAAGGATGCAACATGATAATATGAAACTACATGCAAAATCAAGCAAGTTTCATATAGAGCACACTCAAAACGGAGCAACGGTTCAACACATACACTCTATACAAGTCATAACAACAATTTGTCCATAACAGCAACTAGGCATCTTGCAAGCATCAAAACAATAAGCTACAGCACCCCAACATAATAACAAAAGGCATGGACATGAAGTACAGGTAAAGCATAACAAAACATGAACACTGATCTATCTCCAGAAGTCACTAGAACATGCTCCAAAACACATGGTAAGATTGCAAATAATAACAGTTTCAGACTTTAGCTGAAATAACATCAGGTTGCAATGTTTAGAGCAAGCAAACAACATGTTACAGGAACATATCATGGCAAGCAAAGGCATGGCATGAATCTACTGATTGCATAGATCAAAAGTCCCTTACTGACCATGAGCCAAAAAGGATCAGAAAATACGATGGCACCCATGTAAACATGGCAAGTTATATTACAGATTCAAACATGGCAGAAACAACAATAAGTAGGCATGTTGGTGAGCTTGTACTACTCACCACAGAGCAATACATGGCATGGCAAGGCAACCAACTGTAAGAAGGCATGTTTGTGAAGTTAAGCATGGTAAGAGCAAGGTCATAGGATGCATGGAACACTAGCAAAACACATGGGAACTAGTGAACTTAATGTTAACAGGCTGATAGCAACATTATCAAGCAACTTTGCAGCAAGATATGAACAATCTACAACAAGCTATAAATGCAACCAGGGCATGGATGGATAGGGCATAATATGTAGATCAAAACAAGTTTATAGAACATCTCCAGATTATGCATAGAATGATTAGTAGCAACATGTTTATATAGCATCACGAAATAACAGATTCAGCCTAGCAAAACAGCAACAGCAAGTATACTACTTAACAAGCTCGATTCACTCACCACAAGTCATTGCATGACAAGATAAGCATAGCATCATCAATAAGACATGTTTGTGAAACAAATCAAGGCAAGAACAAGTCCATAGCATGCAAGGATCAACTATAGCAAGCTTGGCCATATTGAATAACAAGTAAACAATCTGCCAGGAAACATTTTGAAGCAAAAGTAGAGCACGAAAATGGCAAGATAGACTACTCCATTATTGCAAACAAGGGCATTAATGGATAGACAACAACCCTATGTTCAAAACACTCTTACTGAAGTATCTCAAAATATGCATGGATCTCTCTGTAGCATCAAGTTTACATGGCATCAAAATAACAGCAGAACAGGGACTAAAATCAGCAATATCACGGAGCCTAGTTTGCATGCTTGTGCTAGTCACCACATTGATCACGAAAATACATGGCATACACCCCTGGAAAGATGGCATGGCATAGATCAAAACACATGTAGACATCAACCTCATAGGATGCACACATCAATCATGGCAAAAATGACAAATGAGCAAGTTATAACAGTTTCAGCAGATTAACAGCAACATGCACTCTTCCAACAGCATTTCGGGCATCAAGATGAGCTGAAATGAAAAATGATGCAACATAATGAAATGAAGTACTCGTCGAGACGAACAATTTGACATATTACACGCACGAAACGGAGCTACGGATGCAGAGATATATCATGATGAACATGGCATGATAATGTCAGGAAACGGGGACTTAGTGGATTATACCCCGCGAAGAAAAACTGGATGAGGAGGTCCGGGATGTAGTGGGTCAGGACGGGGATGCAGCATTTGGATCGGGGGAGTGGTGGATCTCGTCCCACTCCCCAGATCCGGCGACGGGGTGGCGGTTCCGGCGAGCGGCGCGGCGGCCGGAGGCGACGACGACGGAGGGAGGCGGCGACGAGGTCGGGCGGCGGGGAGCGGCGGAGGCGCCGGGAGGCGCGGCCGGCGACGCGGGCCGGACGGCGGACGGCGCGGCGAGGCGCCCGGCGGGTGGCGGGATTTGGGCCCGCGGGGGCCCCGAATGGGCTCCGCGGGCCGGCGGCGAGGGTGGCGGCGGCGCGCCACGTGGCGGCCCCCGATTGGCCGGGGCGGCGGCGGCGGACGTGTCCGGTGGCGACGGGGATGATTTTTAGGGTTTGGACTGCGGGATTTCGGGGAGGAAGACATATTTATAGGTAGAGGGAGCTAGGGGAGTCCAGATGAGGAGCGGTTTTCGCCCACACGATCGTGATCGAACGACCGAGAGCATGGAGGGGAGTTAGATGGGTTTTGGGCCACTTTGGGAGGGGTGTTGGGCTGCAACAAAAGAGGGCTTTGCGGTTACCCGGTTAACCGTTGGAATATCAAACGACCTCCAAATGACACGAAAGTTGACAAGCGGTCTACCGGTGCTATACCAAGGCCGCTTGGCAAACCTCGGGTCATTCCGAGAAAGTTTAATACCTGCTCACAATAGAAGACAAAAGGGGAACGCCGGATGACATAGGAGTGCCGGATTGCAAAACGGGCAACGGGGAAAATGCTCGGATGCATGAAACGAACACCTATGCAAAATGAAATGCACATGATGGCATGATATGAAATGCATATGATGACATGGCAAAGTGCAACACGCAAGCAAATGACATGGCAACGACGGCGAATAACTGGCAGACACCTGGCGCATCGAATCCGGGGCGTTACACTCACCGACTCCTCGGACGAAGCCGAGGCCTACTCGGCGCCACCAAAGTGGTTGTACACTCATCGCATCACACCTTCTCCTTAACTCGACCTCCCGGCACCGACGGTGCTCCATCCCGCACCCCCATGGAGCGGCTACCTTCAAGCCGGCGCCACGGGCGACATCTCCACGGCGGCTCTCCCCTAGTGTGAGGCCCCTTCGGAGGCGGCGTCCATACCAGCCGGATCTGCTGCTGCTGCTCCAGCTCTCGCTCGATCGCTTGCTCGCCCAGCTGCTGCTGCTGCTCTCCCCCTCGCTCGTGTTGCTGCTCTGCTCCGATTAAGCCACAGTTCAGTCGACCGAATCGACTTTTGGGTTAGTCGATTTTCAGGGGTTGAGGGCTCTCCGGAGTTAAGGAAGAACAACCCGCAGCAGGGACAAGGGCTCGCCGGAGAGGTACCCCACTATCTATCTTAGGATTCAAGGTTGGGGCGGGGGGCCTAGAGGGCTGGCCGGGGCGGTGGTGGCGAGTTGTTTCGGGGTGGCGAGGCGGCGTTGGGGCCGGCGGTTTGGCCGGTGGTGGCTGGCGGCTTAGGGGGTGCAGGTTGAAGATGAACTGCAGGCCCTCCCAAGTGCCTCTCTGCTACCATTGCGTTCAGTTTCGACAGTAGCATTCAGATTCCGCAGTAAATTTCAGTTTCGACAGTTAAGTTCAGAGTCAACAATTTTTACCTCATCTGTTGTAGTCAGGTGGTTTTTGGTGATGTTAATTTTACAACCATTTTACATCATCTATATGAGATGCTATTAGAATCCCACTTGAGATTGACGATGTCTGTCTTGTGCTGCTTCAGCCTTGACGTCTTACGGCTCACCGGAGCTGCTCCAACGACAAAATGATCCATCACAACAGAGCAGTGCCCTGGACGCCGTCTACAAATTCCTCAGATCTTCCTCCTCACCTTCGACAGCCACCTCTGCCTCAACTGCTTCAGCGACCAACCCAATGATGCTGAGGTCGACACGGCTACGGCAAAGAGGTTGTACACTTGTTGCATCACTTATTACTATACGTTCACGTCGATCCATTAGGGCTATTTTGGTTCAACGAAAAAATGTCGATCCACTGGTTGTTACCATCACTCTAACTTTTTGCATGCTCTCCTTACATAATCTCACCATATTTTTTTCGTATGCATCTCAGATATTGTACACAGTCATGCTGAACATGTAGAGAAACATAGAAGTGCTTTGCGCGGCAATACATCCATGGTGGGTTCAATGGCACACCCTCCCCACCCCTCTCCAGATTGTAATCCAGAGGAAGATATCTGTTCTAAGGCGGATTCAGACGCCGCTGACCACTCCTATTTACACCCCAAGGTGTTTGCTCTACCTTGGAATGATGATGTTAATCATATCATGCATATGTTGCCTTGCAGTGCCTACTTTTGACATCATATATGTCATCTGCTTAGTTTAGACATGTTCTGCAATGCCACCTGTTTAGTTTCTATATCATATATGGGAATTATGCAGTCTCATGTCTTTTAGCCAGCCATAATATATGTGAAATGTGCAATGCCATCCTGTTTAACCAGGCATCATATATTTGAATGATATCTTGCCCATCCTTTTCTTCATTACATTTCCATTTGTCGACAATGTTTATACATTAAACTACTCTTCCTATGAATCAGCCATTTGGGTGGGAGATGGAAAAATCTAGAGTGAAAACAAGGCCTTCAGAGCAGACAGTGCTACCTGTCGAAGCAGATCTCTTGTTGGGTCCCGATAGCTCCTTAGAGATGGATTCTGAGACAGATAACCAGTCCTATTCCCCCACTAAGGTGTATGCTCTAACTTGGCACGGTTATTCTGCTCATATCATGCATACGGTGTCTTGCATTGCATAGTTTAGACATCATATACACAATATTCAACACCATGTTCTTAGTTCAGACATCATATCGAATGCCCTCTGTTTAGCATATAAATCACATATGTGAATTAAATGATGCGATCCTGATTACTTAGATAACATGTAGGTGAATTATGTCATGCAATCCTATTTAGTTATTCATCATATCTTTGAATTATGTTATGCTACACTATCCAGTTTAGATAGAGATCATATATGTGAAATTATGTCATGCTATCCATTTTAGTTAAACAATATACATGTCAACTATGTCATGCCCTCTTTTTTCCACACTATCTGTTGCATCCGTCTCTCATACAATGTGTGTACATTCAACTATGTTTCCTGTTTATCAGCCATTTGAATTGGAGCGGGTGATGCCAGTATCTAGCGGACTAAAAACACGGTCTTCAAATAAAACAGTGCTACCTCTTGGTGGAGATAGCACCCCGGTTGTACATGCATAAGAACCAGCCCTACCACACATAACCCAAACTCTCGCAAATTGTACCCCTACTGCGATGGACAGAGAACCAGCTTCACCCAATCTAACCCCAACCCCAGCCGATAGTAACCCAGTTCCTGTTGACACAGCACCATCTCCACCACAGAGCTCCCAAACAAGAGCAGTTAGTAAGGAAGCTCCAGTGCCCAAAGGGCCAGTACTATCACGGCGAACCCCAACTCCACCAGTTAGTACGCCTATTCCTGTGGAGGAAGCACAACCAGCTAGTCGTAGTTTAGCATCTATCGCATTTGATGTTGTTAAATCGTATGTGCGTATCTTCCAATCTTGGAAATATTATACTGAAGATGAAGGAAAATGCCAGTTGTAGGTGTTTGTCCAGGAGTTATGTGTAAGTAATGTTATTCATGGCAATTACTTTGCTTCGTCCCATACATCCTACCTCCATGATGGTTATAATACAGCAAATTTTCCCGTTTTTCTCTATAGAGGACCGATTTGGAAACTCAGGATGAGGTAACCTATGCTAATACCTCTGCTGTCTTCAAGAATGCTTGGTGACAGTATCGGAATTACCTGAAGAAAACGTACTTCACCGGCAAAGAAACTCATCAAATTCTCTTACGTTCTCCTGAGACACATTTACTGGACGATGTCTGGGAACGCCTTGTTCTGTAGGGTCCCGAACCAAGAATGTGGTAAGGTCTATGAGCTCATTTTCTATTTTTAAGTATTATATTCTTGCATCTTACTGTACTCTGTTCATGTAGAACAAGTGCCTAAACCTGAAAAATAACTGTTCTAATTTTTGATTCCATTGCTAATTTGCTTTGCTCTTGTATCACTGTATTTACTCATACAAACTTATTTTTAAATTGAAGGATTCAATCGAAACTCCAATGGCACATCAAGTATGTTCATGCATGTTTCTTTAACAGGTTTGCTCTTATCAATAGCTCTGTTGATTTCAATTTCAATTGTGTATACAGTTGAGTTTCATATCATGCACATTACTAGCATCACAACAGAGCCAATAATGTTGTTGTACATGAAGACCCATGCTACCCATCTGAAATCTTGTTGTGCCGTGTAGTTTCCCACGCTTTGTATTCTTTCACTGCTGCTTTGTCTTGAACTGATATGATTTGAACCGTGTCTCTATTTTGATTCGGCAAGACAATGCAGTGACCATAGGACATAGATATATGTTTGTTTGATGCTTTTATTATGTACAAGTACTTGGCAATAGAAGACTTGGTTGTTTAATCCTGTCCACCTTACTAATGAACTGGTTCACCGAAATGAGTTTCATATACTAGTACACGTTAAACTTGTTATGTGTCTGCTGGTTTCTTCTTTTAGAATGCTGACAGAATATTGGGGAAGAGTGCCTTATTAAGCAATGGTAAAGGAAGTAATGCAGATAAGGTTCAGGATAGTGACACATCCTTGTTGGTCTCCAACAAAGCTGATAAAACAGCTAAGCAAGACTATCTTGAAGACAGCGAGACAACCCCAAAGTCCTGTCTTGGTTTAGTGTTCGAATTACTGGCCATTACCGCTTGCACAAGCTATTCAATCTCACTGTCTGAATCAGTTCGTTTTCTTGAGTCTCAATTACAAGCTGAAAGACGTCGATCAGCTATGCTGCGACAAGAAGCGGAAGGACTGCGGAAGTCCCTGGAGCATTCAGATGCATACTTTCTGGTGCAACAGCAAGCGTTGGAGGATTTTAGCGCCAAACAGGACAAAGCTAATCAGCTTGCTAAGCTTATTGCCAGCATGGTGGATACCCAGGATAATGTTTCTTGAGCTCTTCTAAAGTTGTTTCAGTTATGCTCTTGTTTTGCTGTCGCGTTTACTTGCACTGGTGGCCAATTTTGACGGCCAGTGTATGTAATGTGCTGCTTTGTTCCCTATATTTGCACTGGTGGCGAACTTTGATGCCCAGTGGATGTAATATGTGTAATAGCGGTAATAGGCTAGCATTAATTGCTTGCTTGTTTATTTCCTTATTGTCCTGTTTAGTTGTTTGCTTGTAGTCACTGCAGTTCTTTTTCTGTTTTTTTCTAGTGGGCACAATAGCCTATTTTTGGTAACTAGGCCAAAATAATCATGGCAACACATGGACTATTGTAACCATGGGCCTCCTGTAGGCCGTATGATCCATGGGCCTTCGTCCGGCCGTAGGATCCATTGGCCTTCTATACGGGCCGTAGGATCCAACGGCCCTATATACGGGCCTTAGGGTCCATGGGCCTTCTACGGGCCATAGGGTCCATGGGCCTTCTACAGGCCGTACGATCCATGGGCCTTCTACGGGCCGTACTATCCATGGGCCTCATACGGGCCGTAGGATCCATGGGCCTTCTACGGGGCGTATCATCATTTCGCCAATCATGGGCCATACTATTCGTGGACCATAACGGGCCGTTAATAGGCCGTATTTGATAACTAAAAAACAGCCCAACAAGTTTTTTTACATGAAAACGGCCCAACATATTAATGGTCCACAAACGGGCCGACTGTAACGACGGGCTGGATTTGGCCCACAAGTAGAAAATGACAGTAACGGGCCGTATGTAAGCGAATGCTGCAAATGAGCCAAAGAATCAATGGGCCTTGAGAAGGTCGAAAGATAACTTGGGCTAGAAAAGGCCCAATGGAATAATGGGCCATTAATGGGTATAAAGTGATACACTGTTCATTACGGGCCAGTTTCACCACGGGTCGTTAATGGGCCAAGAGTTACAAAGGTCCTCATATGGGCCGAAAGAAGTCATGGGCCACACATGGGCTGGAAGTTAAAATGGGCTGAATCATATTGGACGGCCCAGACGACGCTACTGGGCCTAATTCGGATAGGGCGTAACAGGCCCTGGGTTAGTGGGCTATAAATGGGCTATATGCGAACAGTTCGTTAACAGGCTTTCCGTGGGCCGGCCCGCCACCTTTTGACCAAGTCAAACAGGCCGGCCTTTTCACAGGAATGGGCCTCTGTTGGGCCGTGCCACGTGTCGCCGTATCATAGGCGCCTTCGGTCCAATGAGCGGATGACATCTGTCCCAACGGTGAGCCGACACGTGTTTCCTCCAGCCAATGATGATTTTCCACGTGGAAAATCCCCATTGGTCGGGGCTGTTAACGGGTTATTGGATCCAAAACCCGACCCGATAGCTTAACGGTGTTCCGTTATGGTGGATGCCACGTGTCGGTCACCCTTGACGAAAGCACTTCTGTGACGCGCGATTTATCGTCATGGAAGTGGACACTTTCGTGATGATAATTTTGGTAATGTCATGGAACACTTCTATGACTGCACAAGTATGACTATCTTGATTCTGTCATAAAATCGTCATGGATGTACATGCATGACAAAAAACGTGACCTACTGTGACAAACACGTATCATCACGGAAGTGTATTTTTTGTAGTGTAACCTTTTCAAAACATATTGCGCTAACCTTGGAATGCAGATATGCGACGCCTCAGTGGCGCCACCCACGAAGCAATGGCCAGGCCGAGCGGGCCAATGCAGAAGTACTGAGGGGCCTCAAGACAAGGACCTTCAAGAAGAAGCTCGAGGCCTGCAACAAGGGCTGGTTGACGACCTGCAGTCCGTGCTGTGGTCCATCCGCACCACCGCGACCAAGCCAAGAGGAGAGACGCCGTTCTTCCTCGTCTACAGAGCTGGGGCGGTTCTCCCTCACGAGGTCAAGCATCGCTCCACGCAGGTCCTGGCATTCGACGAGGCGCATAAGGATGCCACGCGGGGGATGGATCTCGTGCTGGGGAAGGAATGCCGCCTCAATCCTCGCTTCGGGCAGCGATGTACTAGCAGGTGCTGCTGCGGTATCACTGCCGCAACGTCCGCTCCAGGACGTTGGAGGTGGGCGACCTCGTCCTAAGGCGGGTGCTCTCCAGGGAAGGGCTGCACAAGCTCGCTCCCATGTGGGAGGGCCCGTTTAGGATTGCCCGTGTCTCTAGGCCTGGCGCCGCGCGCCTGGAGACACAGGACGGGGTCCCATCCAGAACGCCTGGAACAACTAGCACCTCCGGAAGTTCTACCCCTAAAGAAAGGCTCCGACCTGTGAAGCAAGCCTTCGGCCTGAGAAAGTCTCCGCACGTGACACTATCACGTAATAATGAGTGGGGTTGTACATGCCCCGGAGTCTCCTGAGAGTCGCCCTGGGGTATCATGGGGGCTCCCTAACACGTCTTAGTGGCAGCACTTAGCTCCACGCTGGTGAGAAGACTAGATTAGGTGCCAGACACGGCTGTTCATTTGCTTTCTAAAGTCGCTTGCAGTTTTTAGTGATCTCTCGATGGATTTGGTATTTTTGAATTTTGGTTCCTCGAGTTAATTTCTTCTCCTAAGCCGTTTTGGCCTAAGGGCAGGAGGGAGGTGGCAGTTGCCTGTCACTTTCTCTTGTGCGCCTCGCGTGGGGCTAGGCAGGTGTGTGCGCCTTGGGTCTGCCCTCGCACGCGCACACCACGACGAACCTTGCTGCCCCTGGTGCTTCGGCCTTATCCTCGCGAGGAGCCCTCGATCAAGCTCACAGGCATTAGCATCCCTCATCTCCGTCCCCCCCGGGCAGCGCGATGCGGTGCATTAAGTTAGAGCTAATCTATAGCAGGGGGCTCGCATAAGGAGGGGTGGGGTGCTCGCCCATTTTTGCTTTTCCTTTGAAAACATACCTGTAGCGGCTACGTGGCGGCTCATGAGACCCCGAGGCGTCTCCCGAGGTCTGCATCCTTCAGCTCCCTAGGAAGGGGGGCCCATTCAGTACCTAAGGCCAGGCCTTGGCGAGGCGGAAAACCACTATGCACATATCAAGCTAAGTTTCCCTATCCTAACTTACTCAGATCGCAAATGATACAATACAACATCGAGATAAAGAGCATAATTGCCACAGTTCATTACATGCCCCCGCGGGGTACACCATCTTTTTTCGAACTACAGGAGAAAGGAAAGGCTAAACAAAGAAGGCTCGAAGGCGTACGAACCCGGCACGAGCGCCGCATCCTCAAGCAGCGCCTCGTGGTGGCACGACGCTCCACCAGTTCTCCCATAGGCGACCTGGGGCGGCGGCCGGTCTTGAGTCCAAGTTCGCTGGCCCCCAGCCTCACGCCGGGCTCCTCTCCAGCTTCACTGGAGCGCCGCGGCGAGATAAACCACCGACATCCTCGACCCGAGCACGACGACATAGGGGTCGGTCGTAACAACCACTGCTCGAGCTCTCATCCGAGGAGGAGCTACCGCCGTAGGAAGAAGAGCACGTGCCACCAAGATCGAGCTCGCCTTCGCCACCCTCGTCGTCGCTGCCGCCCTACGGGCAGCACCTCACATGGCGGCTGTCCTCCCTGAACACCCTCACGTAGAGGGTCGCTAGACCGTCGTACTTGAAGTGGAGGGTGCACCTTCCGCCTAGGCCTCGCGCACGGGCGAATGTATGCCAGCCATGGGTCACGACCACGCTGCCAGAGGCGGCAACCTCGGCCCCGACCCACGAAGCTCTGCTGCAGCAGCCATCGGCCTGCAGCCAGAGACCATCAAGCCCTGAGGAAGGAAGCTCGCCTGAGAAGAAACACGTAAGCCGGAGTGGGTAACGGCCGGGCTTTCCGACCACACCACAAACTCAGGGAGCACGTCCAGCAAGGAGAAGCGCGGCCGAGGCGGGCGCACAATCACGGCGCGCCTCCCTTCGTCATGGGGGCTGCCCCACAGCCGATGGTCCCCGCCGCAAGAGGACGTGCCATTACGGGCACCAAGAGAAGCGACGGCTCTTGGGGGTGTGCGCCCGCGCCCCCTAGGGGCCGCCGCAGGAGCCGCGGGATGCTTGCGGGGACGGCGGCAGCCTCTCTTCGGAGGCGGAGAGGCTGGTCCCTCCTTGGAAGCCTTTCCCCTTATCGGCCGCTGAAAACCTCCTCGGGCGATGCCATGGAAGTGAGATGAAGAAGGAGGAGAAGCGGGCGGGAGCAAGATGAAGGAGAGATGGGCAGGCGGCCTTGCTCCTCCCCCATATTTATAGCCGAGGAAGGCCAACCGCTAGCCTCCACGACCCCACGCCATCATGTCTTCTGCATGCCGCATTGTTTCGTCAAGTCGAACAGTTGCCGAAGTTGCGTGGGGAAGTAGAGTCGCCCACGTCCCATCAATCGCCACACGTCATCAAGGTCGCACGCGGTTAGGGCCCGTGGCGCTCTGCAGTTGCCTTTTGGCTTCGCCTGGAAGCCAAGTCCGAGCGTGCCTTGGGCCCGGAGGCTACCGTCGGCGTTCTAGATATGGGGGTATCCAGCCTTGCCTGCATGCGGTCCACCATGTGGCTCCATCGATAGCCTGGTATGACCCAGCTTCGACGTCAACAACTCAAGACCTTTGCGAGGGGCCAAGCCTCGGGAGACGGACGATGCCAAGACCACCAAGGGGATCGGCCTCCTCAGGCTGGCTCCCGAGGGGCGGAGAGTTCTATGCAAGGTTTACCTCACGAGGCTGAGCTGACGTGAGCCATGATGACCAATACCAGGCGGGCGCCAGGCAGGCGCTGAGCGCAGGTTTCCTCTTCGGTGCAAGGGAAGCAAGCCACAGGTGCCGAGTCCCGAGGAATCGGCCAAAGGTTTCCATTCTGGTGCAACAAGACCAAGACCGCCAGGACGGCAGGACAGAGGTCATCACCGAGCCCACCGCAGCGTCATGACCAGAGGCTTTTCGCAGGTGAAGACTACTTTTGTTAGGATAAGCTGTACTACTTGTCCCTTTCAAATCCGGCCGGTAGGATCCCTTCGTGCCAACATTTGGGAAGAGGACCAAGGCCACTATAAATAGGACTTAGCCACCACCATAGAAGGGGAAGCTAAACTGGCCTGCATCCCCTCAGCTGTCTCGAGCTCAAGAACACCTCACCTCCTGAGGCCAGTTTATCCACTGTACTAGTTCATCCTCAGCCCTCCGAGGCAATCCACCAAAACGCTGGAGTAGGGTATTACACCGCAAGGTGGCCCGAACTAGGATAAACTATCGTGTCTCTTTGTCCCTTCGAGTTCGACGCGCTAGGCTTAGGAGAATCATGAGTACGCGGGCTGGGTAGGTTGAGATCTCCGCACGGACCCTAGAGTTTGAACCTCTCAAGGGTTTGCGGAACCCGTAATCCGACAATTCTCCTAATGATGTGATCCCGTTATCAAGTGATAGCCCATGTCTATGGTTAGGAAACCTTAACCATTTTTTATCAACAAGCTAGTCTAGTAGAGGCTCACTTGGGACATGGTATTTGTTTATGTATCCACACATGTATTTAAGTTTCCAATCAATACGATTCTAGCATGAATAATAAACCTTCATCATGAATAACGAAATATAAAATAACAACTTTATTATTGCCTCTAGGGCATATTTCCTTCAGTCTCCCACTTGCACTAGAGTCAATAATCTAGTTCACATCGCCATGTGATTAACACCCATAGTTCACATCGCCATGTGACTAGCACCCAAAGAGTTTACTAGAGTCAATAATCTAGTTCACATCGCCATGTGATTAATACCCAAAGAGTACTAAGGTGTGATCATGTTCTGCTCGTGAGAAAAGTTTAGTCAATGGGTCTGCCACATTCAGATCCGTATGTATTTTGCAAATTTCTATGTCTACAATGCTCTACATGGAGCTACTCTAGCAAATTGCTCCCACTTTCAATACGTATCCAGATTGAGACTCAGAGTCATCTGAATCAGTGTCAAAGCTTGCATCGATGTAACCCTTTACGACGAACTCTATATCACCTCCATAACCGAGAAATATTTCCTTAGTCCTCTTAGGTAACTAAAGAGAATTTTGACCGCTGTTCAGTGATCTACTCCTGGATCACTATTGTACACCCTTGCCGAACTCATGGCAAGGTACTCAATAGGTCTGGTGCATAGCATGACATACTTTATAGATCGTATGGCTGAGGCATAGGGAATGAATTTCATTCTCCCTATCTTGTGTCGTGGTCGGGTTTTGAGTCTTACTCAACTTCACACCTTCCAACACAGGCAAGAACCCTTTCTTACTGATCTATTTTGAACTTCTTCAAAACTTTGGCAAGGTATGTGCTTTGTGAAAGTCTTATTAAGCACCTCGATCTATCCCTATAGATCTTGATGCCCGATATGTATGTAGCTTCACTGAGGTATTTCATTTAAAAACTCTTATTCAAGTATCCTTTTATGCTATCCAAAAATTCTATATCATTTCCAAACAGCAATATGTCATCTAGATATAATATCAGAAATGCTACAGAGCTCCCACTCACTTTCTTGTAAATACAGGCTTCGCCATAAGTATGTATAAAACCATATGCTTTGATCACCTTATCAAAGCGTATATTCCAACTCTGAGATGCTTGCACCAGTCCATAGATGGACCGCTGGAGCTTGCACACTTTGTTAGCACCTTTAGGATCGACAAAACCTTCTGGTTGCATCATATACAACTCTTCTTTAAGAAATCCATTAAGGAATGCAATTTTGATGTTCATTTGCCAGATTTCATAGTTATAAATGCAGAAATTGCTAACGTGATTCGGACAGACTTAAGCATCCCTACGGGTGATAAAATCTCATCGTAGTCAACCTCTTGAACTTGTCGTAAACCTTTCATGACAAGTCTAGCTTTATTACTAGTGATATTACTATCAGTGTCTGTCTTCCTCTTGAAGATCCATTTATTTTCAATGGCCTGCCGATCATCGGGCAAGTCCACCAAGGTCCACACTTTGATCTCATACATGGATCCTACCTCAGATTTCATGGGCCTCAAGCCATTTGTCAGAATCTTGGCCCATCATAGCTTCTTCATAGTTCGTAGGTTCGTCGTTGTCTAACAACATGACTTCCAGGATAGAATTACGGTACCACACGGGTGTGGAACGTGTTCTGGTCGACCTACAAAGTTTAGTAGTAACTTGATCTGAAGTTTCATGATCATCATCATTAGCTTCCTCTCTAGTTGGTGTAGGCATCACAGAAACATTTTTTTTCTGGTGTGCTACTTTCCAATTCGAGAGAAGGTATAATTACCTCCTCAAGTGCTACTTTCCTCCCACTCACTTATTTCGAGAGAAACTCCTTCTCTAGAAAGGATCCATTCTTGGCAACAAAGATCTTGCCTTTGGAACTGACGTAGAATGTGCACCCAATCATTTCCTTAGGGTATCCTATGAAGACGCACTTCTCTGATTTAGGTTCGAGCTTATCAGTCTGAAGCCTTTTGACATAAGCGTCGCATCCCCAAACTTTAAGAAACGACAACTTAGGTTTCTTGCCAAACCATAGTTCATACGGTGTCATCTCAAATGATTTAGACGGTGCCCTATTTAACATGAATGCGGCTATGTCTAATGCATAACCCCAAAACGATAGAGGTAAATCGGTAAGATACATCATAGAACACACCATATCTAATAAAGTACAGTTACGACATTCGGACACACCAATACGTTGTGGTGTTCTAGGTGACGTGAGTTGTGAAATAATTCCACATTGTTTTAAATGAGGCCAAACTCATAACTCAAATATTTACCTCCATGATTAGATCGTACAAACTTTATTTTCTTGTTTCGGTGATTCTCTACTTCACTCTGAAATTCCTTGAACTTTTCAAATGTTTCAGATTTGTGTTTCATTAAGTAGATATACCCATACCTACTCAAATCATCTTTAAAGGTTAGAAAATAATGATACCCATCACGTGCTTCAACACTTGTCGGACCGCATACATTGGTATGTATTGTTTCCAATAAGTCACTAGCTCGCTCCATTCTTCCGGAGAATGGAGTTTTAGGCATCTTGTCCATGAGGCATGGTTCGCAAGTATCAAAGATTCATAATCAAGTGATTCAAAAAGTCCATCTGCATGGAGTTTCTTCATGCGCTTTATACCAATATGTCCTAAATAGCAGTGCCACAAGTATGTTGCACTATCATTATAAACTTTGCATCTTTTGGCATCAATATTGTGAATATGTGTATCATTACGATCGAAATTCAGTAAACCATTCACATTGGGTGGATGACCATAGAAGGTTTTATCATGTAAATAGAACAACAATTATTCTCTGGTTTAATGATAAACCGTATTACAGTAAACATGATCTAATCATATTCATGCTCAATGCAAACACCAAATAACATTTATTTAGGATCAACACTAATCCCGAAGGTAGAGGGAGTCTGCGATGGTGATCGTATCAACCTTGGAATCACTTCCAACACACATCATCACCTCGCCCTTAACCAGTCTCTATTTATTCTGCAACTTCTGTTTTGAGTTACTAATCTTAGCAACTCAACCGGTATCTACTACTTATTGAGCTTGCGTTGGTTTTTCCCTTGAAGAGGAAAGGGTGATGCAGCAAAGTAGAGATAAGTATTTCCCTCAGTTAGAGAACCAAGGTATCAATCCATTAGGAGACAACACACAAATCACAAGACCTGCACAAACAATCAAACAACTTGCACCCAACACGATAAAGGGGTTGTCAATCCCTTCACGGTTATTTGCAGAAGTTTCTGTTTTTCAGCAAGATCAACACAACTATCACCGTAAGACATCCCAAAGGCCTTACTTGGCACAAACACTAAATAAAACACAAAACCACATCTAACCAGAGGCTATAAGAATTATTCAAAGCAAAACAGAAAAAAGAGCAAAAAAACAAAAATAAAATTTGGTTGCCTCCCAACAAGCGCTATTGTTTAACTACCTTAGCTAGGCATAAAAACACGAATAGATCTCGATATTGTCATCTTTGGTATGCAATCCTTTTCTCATCAAAACCTCCAAAACTCGTCTTAAAAAATTTGTCCTTTCCTTTATTTCCTTTCTAGTAGATGAGCTTAAATCATGGAAAGGACTTTGGCTAGTGATTTTGACATTCATAAATCCGTAATCAGGATCATCACCATATATATGATCATACAAAACATGTATATCATTTCTAATAGGTTCTTTCATCATCTTATTCAACCAATCCCTAATAACTCCTACATAAATTCCCCTTGTAATCTTCATGACCCACAAGTGTAGGGGATCTATCATAGTACTTTTGATAAGTAAGAGTGTCGAACCCAACGAGGAGCAGAAGGAAATGACAAGCAAGTTTTCAGTAAGGTATTCTCTGCAAGCACTGAAATTATCGGTGATAGATAGTTTTGTGATAAGGTAATTTGTAATGGGTAACAAGCAATGAAAGTAAATAAGGTGCAGCAAGGTGGCCCAATCCTTTTTGTAGTAAAGGACAAGCCTGGACAAGTTCTTATATAGAAAAAAGAACTCCCGAGGACACATGGGAATTATCATCAAGCTAGTTTTCATCACGCTCATATGATTCGCGTTCGTTACTTTGATAATTTGATATGTGGGTGGACCGGTGCTTGGTACTACCCTTTCTTGGACAAACATCCCACTTATGATTAACCCCTATTGCAAGCATCTGCGACTACAAAAGAAGTATTAGGGTAAACCTAACCATCGCATGAAACAAGTGGATCCCAATCAGCCCCTTACGAAGCAACTCATAAACTAGGGTTTAAGCTTCTGTCACTCTAGCAACCCATCATCTACTTATAACTTCCCAATGCCTTCCTCTAGGCCCAAATAATGGTGAAGTGTCATGTAGTCGACGTTCACATAACATCAAGGAGAGACAACATACATCTCATCAAAATATCGAACGAATACCAAATTCACATGACTACTTATAGCAAGACTTCACCCATGTCCTCAGGAACAAACATAACTACTCACAAAGCATATTCATGTTCATGATCAGAGGGGTATTAATATGCATTAAGGATCTGAACATATGATCTTCCACCGAATGAACTAACTAGCATCAACTACAAGGAGTAATCAACACTACTAGCAACCCATAGGTACCAATCTGATGTTTTTGTACAAAGATTGGATACAAGATATGAACTAGGGTTTGAGAGGAGATGGTGCTGGTGAAGATGTTGATGGAGATTGACCCCCTCCCGATGAGAGGATCGTTGGTGATGAAGATGGTGATGATTTCCCCCTCCCGGAGGGAAGTTTCCCCGGCAGAACAGCTCCGCCGGAGCCCTAGATTGGTTCCGCCAAGGTTCCGCCTCGTGGCTGCGGAGTTTTGTCCCGTAAGCTTGCTTCTGATTTTTTTCTAGGGTAAAAGACTTCATATAGCATAAGATGGGCACCGGAGGGCTGCTAGGTGGCCCATGAGGCAGGGGGCGCGCCCAGGGGGTAGGGCGCGCCCCCCACCCTCGTGGACAGTGGGTGGCCCCCCTCTAGTATTTCTTCCGCTCAGTATTTATTATTAATTCCAAAAATGACTTTCATGGAGTTTCAGGACTTTGGAAGCTATGCAGAATAGGTCTCCAATATTTGCTCCTTTTCCAGCCTAGAATCCCAGTGGTCTGCATTCTGTGTAAAGCTTGTAAAATAAGAGAGAATAGTCATAAGTATTGTGACATAATGTGTAATAACAGTCTATAATGCAATAAATATCGATATAAAAGCATGATGCAAAATGGACATATCAACTCCCCCAACCTTAGACCTTGCTTGTCCTCAAGCGGAAGCCGATATCGAAAAATATGTCCACATTTTTAGAGATAGAGGTGTCGATAAAATAAAATACGGACATGAGGGCATCATGATCATTCTTATAACAACAACACACACATACACACACACACACACACACGCACACACACACACACACACACACATATATATATATATATATATATATATATATATATATATATTGTCATATGATTTCTTATGCTCAAGTAACAATCTATTTACAATGTCAAGTATGAATCAGAAACTTCATTGAGAACCAACAAACTATGATCTCGGTCATTGAAGCAATTGCAATTTATCATAACATCGGAAAGAGTCAATATAAGAGCTTTTCAGCAAGTCCACATACTCAACTATCATTTAGTCTTCCACAATTGCTAGCACTCACGCAATACTTATGGTTATGGAGTTTTAATCGGACACAGAGAAAGATAGGGGCTTATAGTGTTGCCTCCCAACTTTTTACCTCAAGGGTAATGTCAACAATAATAGTTCATGCAAACTTACATCCAATTGGGTATATATATCAGGATCTTTCCAACACGAGGTGCTTGCCAAAGGATAAAATGTAAAAAGGAAAGGTGAAGATCACCTTGACTCTTGCATAATGTAAAAGATAGGCCCTTCGTAGAGGGAAGCAGAGGTTTTCATGTGCTTTTATGGTTGGATGCACGAAATCTTAATGCAAAAGAACGTCACTTTATATTGCCACTTGTGATACAGACCTTTATTATGCAGTCCGTCGCTTTTATTACTTCCATATCACAAGATCGTATAAAGATTATTTTCACCACACTAATAAGTCATACATATTTAGAGAGCAATTTTTATTGCATGCAACATGACAGCTTACTTGAAGGATCTTACTCAATCCATAGGTAGATACGGTGGACTCTCATGGCAAAACTGGGTTTAAGAAAATTTGGAAGCACAAGTAGTATCTCTACATGGTGTAAGGAATTTGGCTAGCATGAGGGGGCTAGGCAAACTCAACATGTTGGATGATCCATGACAATATACTTCAACTAAGATGTGAGAAAACATAACCCATTACGTTGTCTTCCTTGTCCAACATCAACTCTTTGGCATGTCATACTTTAATGAGTGCTCACAATCATAAAAGATGTCCAAGATAGTATATTTATATGTGAGAACCTCTCTTCCTTTATTACTTCCTATTAATTGCAACGATGACCAAAACTATGTTCGCCAACTCTCAACAACTTTTAATCATCATACTCTTTATATGTGAAGTCATTACTATCCATAAGATCAATATGGTATCCTTTATTTCTTTTTATTCTTTTATTTCCTCAAGATCATAGCAAGATAGCAAAGCCCTTGACTCAACACTAATCTTTATTATATATAGCTCACAGACTCGATTACATAGAGGGATCATAAAGCAAAACTCAAAACTAATTCATACCAAAACTTTATTCTACTAGATCAAGATATTACCAAAAGGATCGAACTAAGAAAAATGGTAAATATAGGAGTGTGATGGTGATACGATACCAGGGCACCTCCCCCAAGCTTGGCAGTTGCCAAGGGGAGTGCCCATACCCATGTGTTTATGTCCTCGGAGGTGGCGATGATGGACTTGTTGATGATGTAGTCTTGTCGTCCGTCTTCCAAGGCATAGGCTCACCATCATAGAAGGATGATCGAGTTTCCGGGCTCCTCAAATCTGCAGCCAAACTCATCCTCTTGAATCTATATTCATACTCACAGTTTTGGTTTGCAGGTCATAGATCTGGGCTTGGAGGTGCTCAATTTTCTCATGAAGCTTGAAGATGGTCTCCCCAATGTTCTTGGCGTCTAGCTTGTCGTTGTTGGTGAACTCCGCGATCATCTTTGGTTGGCATTGAGTCCGCGTTCCACCATCCCTTGGCACTTGAAAACTTGTTGTTCCATTGTTTCGAGCTTTGTCTCCACGCTTCCGGTACTCCTTGGTCCCTCAACATCACGGATGTGCAGCACCCCCTCACGCATCTCAATGGTTTGAGGGCGATGCTGCATCTCCGCGAGGTAGGGGTTGATGACCTTCTCAAAAAACTTGTCAGAAAAACAGCTCGAAACAAAGACAGAGGATATTTGCGTGATACGGTGGTCAAAACCTTCGGGAGATTATATAATGATTTTTTACCGACCAAAAGAAGTATCGTGCAAGAAAATGGAGTCCGGAGAGCACACGAGGTGCACACAAGGCACCGTCGTGGATGCCTCGTGTCCTTCCCGGACTACTTCTTATTTTCCTATTTTCTTAAATATTCCAAAACGAAGAAAAATTGCTATTAGAACTGTTTTGGAGTCGGTTTACTTACCGTACCACATACCTATTCCTTTTTGGAGTCTGAAACGTTATGGAAGGTGTCCCTTATGTATTCCTCCGGGGTTACGGTTTCAATAACATTAGTTTCAACATTTATTGGGTTACCTGAGATATAATGTTTGATTCTTTGACCGTTCGCCACCTTCGGATTCGTGCCTTCGAAGTTGTTGATTTTTATGGCACCGGAACGATAAACCTCCTTGATAACATAAGGGCCTTCCCATTTAGAGAGAAGTTTTCCTGCAAAAAATCTTAAACGAGAGTTGAATAGCAACACATAATCACCTACATTAAACTCATGCTTTTGTATCCTTTTGTCATTCCATCTTTTAACTTTTTCTTTAAACAGTTTGCCATTCTCATAGGCTTGGGTTCTCCATTAATCAAGTGAGCTAATGTCAAATAACCTCTTCTCACCGGCAAGTTTGAAATCATAATTGAGCTCTTTAATGGCCCAATATGCCTTGTGTTCTAGTTCAAGAGGTAAGTGCCATGCTTTTCCATAAACCATTTTATACGGAGACATACCCATAGGATTTTTATATGCAGTTCTCTAAGCCCATAATGCATCATCAAGTTTCTTGGACGAATTCTTTCTAGATCTATTAACAGTCTTTTGCAAAATTAATTTGAGCTCTCTATTACTCAATTCTACTTGACCACTAAACTGTGGGTGATATGGAGATGCAATTCTATGATTAACATCATACTCAGCAAGCATTTTAGGAAAAGCACCATGAATAAAATGTGAACCACCATCAGTCATTAAGTATCTAGGGACTCCAAACCTCGGAAAATAACTTTAAGCATCTTAATAGAGTTGTTATGATCAGCACTACTAGTTGGAATAGCTTCTACCCACTTAGTAACGTAATCAACAGCAAATAAAATATGTGTATATCCATTAGAGGAAGGAAACGGTCCCATATAATCAAAGCCCGAAACATCAAATGGTTCAATAACAAGAGAATAATTCATAGGCATTTCTTGACGTCTACTAATATTACCAATTCTTTGACATTCATCACAAGACAAGACTAACTTACGGACATCCTTGAAGAGAGTAGGCTAATAAATACCGGATTGCAATACCTTATGTGCAGTTCTATCTCCAACATGGTGTCCTCCATATGCCTCGGAGTGACACTTGCGTAGGATCTATTCATGTTCATGCTCATGTACACAACGTCTAATAACACCATCTACTCCTTCATAAAGGTGTGGGTCATCCCAGAAGTAATGTCTTAAACCATAGAAAAACTTTTTCTTTTGCTGGTATGTGAAACTAGGTGGTATAAATTTAGCAACAATGTAATTAGCATAATCATCATACCATGGAGCAGTATGAGAAGTATTTATGGCAGCTAATTGTTCATCAGGAAAGCTATCATCAATAGGTAGTAGGTCATCAAGAACATTCTCTAACATAGACAAGTTGTCTGCAACGGAGTTCTCAGCTCCCTTTCTATCAAATATTCAAATCAAATTCTTGTAGCAAGAGAACCCATCTAATAAGTTTAGGTTTAGAATCTTTCTTTTCCATAAGATATTTAATAGCAGCATGATCAGTGTGAATAGTTACTTTAGAATAAAAAATATAAGGTCTAAAATTATCACAAGCAAATACAAACTGCTAAGAATTCTTTTTCAGTAGTAGCATAATTTCTCTGGGCAGTGTCTAGAGTTTTACCAGCATATTGAATAACATTTAGTTTCTTATCAACTCTTTGTCCTAGAACAGCACCTACAGCATAATCACTAGCATCACACATAATTTCAAAGGGTAAATTCCAATCAGGCGGCTGAACAATAGGTGCAGAAATCAAAGCTTTCTTAAGTATTTCAAATGCTTCTACACAATCATCATCGAAGACAAAAGGAATATCTTTTTGCAATAGATTAGTTAGAGGCCTGGAAATTTTAAAAAAGTCCTTAATGAACCTCCTATAAAAACTGGCATGACCAAGGAAATTTCTTATACCTTTAATGTCCTTGGGACACAACATCTTTTCAATAGCATCAATCTTCAGAAATTTTATGCCCCAAGACAATGCCTTCATTAACCATAAAGTGGCACTTCTCCCAATTCAAGACAAGACTAGTATCTTCGCATCTCTGCAAAACTCGTTCAAGGTTGCTCAAGCAATCATCAAAAGAGGATCCATAAACGGAGAAATCATCCATGAATACCTCACAAATCTTTTCACAAAAGTTAGAGAATATAGCCATCATGCATCTTTGAAAGGTAGCAAGTGCATTACATAAACCAAAAGGCATACGTCTATGAGCAAAAGTACCGAAAGGGCAAGTAAAAGTGGTCTTTTCTTGATCCTCTGCTCACACATGTATTTGAGAGAAACCGGAGTAACCATCTAGAAAGCAAAAATGTGTATGTTTGGATAATCATTCTAGCATTTGATCAATAAAAGGTAAAGGGTAATGATCCTTTTTAATAGCTTTATTTAATTTGCGGAAGTCAATTACCATCCTATAACCTGTAATAATTCTTTGCGGGATCAATTCATCTTTATCATTAGGAACGACAGTAATACCTCCCTTCTTAGGGACACAATGGACAGGACTTACCCACTGACTATCAGCAACGGGATAAATTATACCTGCCTCAAGGAGCTTTAGTATTTCCTTTCTTACCACTTATTTCATCTTAGGATTTAACCGTCATTGGTGATCAATAACTGGTTTGGCGTCTTCCTCCAATTTTATTTTGTGGTGGCATAGCGTGGGACTAATGCCCTTAAGATCATCAAGAGTATATCAAATAGCAGCACGGTGCTTCTTCAGAGCTTTCAATAATCTCTCCTCTTCCTGCTCTAAAAGGTTAGCCCTAATAATAACAGGATATATCTTCTTTTCATCAAGATAAACATATTTAAGAGTGTCAGGTAATGGTTTAAGCTCAAACACGGGATCACCCTTGGCTGGTGGAGGATCCCCTAGGATTTCAACATGCAAGTTGTGTTTAAAAATAGGTCCCTGTTTAAAGAATACTTCATCTATTTCCATTCTTTCAATCATAAACATATCATTTTCATGGTCTAGCAAATATTGTTCTAAAGGATCACTAGGAGGCATGGCAATAGAAGCAAGACCAATAATTTCATCCTTACTAGGCAATTCTTTATCATGGGGTTGTCTACGAAATTTAACAAAGTTAAACTCATGAGACATATCTCCCAAACCAATAGTAATAGCATCCTTTTCGCAATCTATCCTAGCATTAACAGTGTTCAAGAAGGGTCTACCAAATATAATGGGACAAAAGTCATCTTGTGGGTAACCAAGAACAAGAAAATCTGCAGGATATTTAACTTTCCCACACAAGACTTCAACATCTCTAACAATCCCAATTGGTGAAATAGTATCTTTATTGGCAAGCTTAATTGAAACATCAATTCCTTCTATCTCAGCAGGTGCAATGTCATGCATAATTTCTTCATATAAGGAATGAGGTATTGCACTAGCACTAGCACCCATATCACATAAGCCATGATAACAATGATCTCCTATTTTAACAGAAATAACAGGCATGCCTACAACAGGTCTATGTTTCTTAGCATTGGGTCTAGCAATTCTAGCAACTGCATCACAGAAATAAATAACATGCCCATCAATATTATCAGCCAAGAGATCGTTAACCATAGCAATACTAGGTTCAACTTTAATTTGCTCAGGAGGTGTATATGTTCTAGTATTACTCTTACGAACCACAGTTGAAGCTTTAGCATGATCCTTTATCCTAACAGGGAAGGTGGTTTCTCAATATAAGTAGTAGGAACAATAGGATCATTATACGTGATAGTCTTTTCTTCAACTGCAATAGGTGCAACTACTTTTACTTCAGTGGGAGGATTGTATTTAAACCACTTCTCCTTAGGGAGGTCAATATGAGTAGCAAATCATTCACAGAAATAAGCAACTATCTCAGATTCAAGTCCATATTTAGTGCAAATCCACGTAAAAGATTTAACACAATCAAACTTAGGTTGTATACCTGACTCCTTACCTTCGTCGCAATCCCAATCTTCAGAGTTGTGTTTAATTCTTTCCAATAAATCCCATTTGAATTCAATAGTCTTCATCATAAAAGACCTAGCACAAGAAGTATCGAGCGTGGAGCGATTGTTGAGAGAAAGCCAACCATAAAAATTTTGAATAATCATTTCTCTTGAGAGCTCATGATTGGGGCATGCATATAACATTGACTTAAGACTCCCCCAAGATTGAGCGATGCTTTCTCCTTCGTGAGGCCAAAAATTATATATATAATTACAATCACGATGAACAAGATGCATAGGATAAAACTTCTGGTGAAATTCCAATTTCAATCGTTTATAGCCCCATGATCCCATATCATCGCATAGCCTATACCATGTAAATGCATCTCCCTTGAAAGATAAAGGGAAGACCTTCTTTTGATAACATCATCGGGCATACCTGCAAGCTTAAATAATCCACAAACTTCATCCACATAGATTAGGTGTAAATCGGGATGCAATGTTCCATCTCCTGCAAAGGGGTTAGCTAGCAGTTTCTCTAGCATACCCAAAGGAATTTCAAAGTAAACATTTTTAGTAGGTTCATTAGGTTGAGGAGCAACTCTTTGCTCTACTGGTCGGGGTGAAGATACCCCGAACAGGCCCCTCGAAGGATTATGTTCCATAGTAACAAGTGACAGTAAATTTCAGCACACTATATAAAATTTTCCTTACCAAGTTCCACTTACCAAAGGCGCTTCACTCCCCGGCAACGGCGCCAGAAATGAGTCTTGATGACCCACAAGTGTAGGGGATTCGTAGTCCTTTCAATAAGTAAGAGTGTCGAACCCAACAAGAGCAGAAGGAAATGACAAGCGGTTTTCAGTAAGGTATTCTCTGCAAGCACTGAAATTATCGGTAACACGTAGTTTTGATAAGGTAATTTGTAATGGGTAACAAGCAATGAAAGTAAATAAGGTGCAGTAAGGTGGCCCAATCCTTTTTTTAGTAAAGGACAAGCCTGCACAAGTTCTTATATAGAGAAAAGAGCTCCCGAGGACACATGGGAATTTGTGTCAAGCAAGTTTTAATCACGCTCATATGATTCGCATTTGTTACTTTGATAATTTGATATGTGGGTGGACCGGTGCTTGAGTACTGCCCTTTATTGGACAAGCATCCCACTTATGATTAACCCCTATTGCAAGCATGCACAACTACAAAAGAAGTATTAAGGTAAACCTAACCATAGCATGAAACAAGTGGGTCCAAATCAGCCCCTTACGAAGCAACTCATAAACTAGGGTTTAAGCTTCTGTCACTCTAGCAACCCATCATCTACTTATTACTTCCCAATGCCTTCCTCTAGGCCCAAATAATGGTGAAGTGTCATGTAGTCGCTGTTCACATAACACCACTAGAGGAGAGACAACATACATCTCACTAAAATATCAAATGAATACCAAATTCACATGACTACTTATAGCAAGACTTCACCCATGTCCTCAGGAACAAACGTAACTACTCACAAAGCATATTCAAGTTCATGATCATAGGGGTATTAATATGCATTAAGGATCTGAACATATGATCTTCCACCGAATAAACCAACTAGCTCTACTACAAGAAGTAATCAACACTACTAGCAACCCACAGGTACCAATCTGAGGTTTTGGTACAAAGATTGGATACAAGAGATGAACTAGGGTTTGAGAGGAGATGGTTCTGGTGAAGATGTTGATGGAGACTGACCCCCTCCCGATGAGAGGATCGTTGGTGATGACGATGGTGATGATTTCCCCCTCCCGAAGGAAGTTTCCCCGGCAGAACAGCTCCACCGGAGCCCTAGATTGGTTCCGCCAAGGTTCCGCCTCGTGGCGGCGGAGTTTCGTCCCATAAGCTTGCTTCTGATTTTTTCCAGGGTAAAAGACTTCATATAGGAGAAGATGGGCACCGGAGGGCTCCCAGGTGGCCCACGAGGCAGGGGGCGCGCCCAGGGGGTAGGGCGCGCCCCCCGCCCTCGTAGACGGTGGGTGGCCCCCTCTGGTATTTCTTCCACTCAGTATTTATTATTAATTCCAAAAATGACTTTCGTGGAGTTTCAGGACTTTTGGAGCTGTGCAGAATAGGTCTCCAATATTTGCTCCTATTCCAGCCCAGAATCCCAGCTATCGGCATTCTCCCTCTTTATGTAAACCTTGTAAAATAAGAGAGAATAGCCATAAGTATTGTGAAATAACGTGTAATAACAGTCCACAATGCAATAAATATCGATATAAAAGCATGATGCAAAATGGTCGTATCATAATCCAATCAAATTCCTCATAGGTCTCGAGGTACAAAGTTTGAGATATTTCTGAATAGGGAACTCTCCTCCTAAGATTGTCAAGATAAGATTGATAATCCCTAGATTCCAAACTACGCATAGTTTCTTTATCATGAAGGATATCTTCAATCGGAGGGTTTGCAACATCTTTATTATAGAAAGTAAAAATATCCCTAGCTTTTGTATTATAAAATCAAATTCTCGCATAAGGATAATGGTAGCAATCTTTTTTGGTACAGGATTATTAATGTTGGGAAGTTCGTAAAACACCTTTTGCAAAGCAGGATGGATGTGCACAAATTTTCTTTCTAATTTGTCAACGAGCATAACAATGGGATCCGCATATCAATTTGTATCAAGAAGAGTAGATTTTTTAATCATAGGCATAGATCCCGTACAAACAAAGAATTCTTGATTAAAACTTTTTCCAATAATATTACCATCCCCCACACGAAAAGATTTTGCTTCGTAATAAGGAGGAGTTTTAGTTTCCTCAAAATTTTCAACGATAACCTTCCCAGATTCGAACATGATGGCAACAAACCAATCTAGCAAACGGGCAAGCAAAAGGCAGATGAAAAGACGAACGAAAAAATGGCAAAGGAAAGGGTGAATATTTTTTAAATCATTTTAGAAGTGGGGGAGAGGAAAACGAGAGGCAAATGGTGAAAAATGTAATGCAAGAGATGAGAGTTTTATGATGGGTACTTGGTAAGTCTTGACTTGGCGTAGATCTCTTCGGCAACGGCGCCAGAAATTCTTCCTGCTAATTCTTGAGCCTGCGTTGGTTTTTCCCTTGAAGAGGAAAGGGTGATGCAGTAAAGTAGAGATAAGTATTTCCCTCAGTTAGAGAACCAAGGTATCAACCGAGTAGGAGACAACTCCCAAATCGCCAAGACCTGCACAAACAATCAAACAACTTGCACCCAACGTGATAAAGAGGTTGTCAATCCCTTCATAGTTATTTGCAAAAGTGAGATCTGATAGAGATAGATAAACAAAAAGTAAAATATTATTGGGTTTTTTTGGTTTATAGATCGGAAAGTAAAAGATTGCAAAATAGTAGATCGGAAACTTATATGATGGAAACTAGACCCGGGGGCCATATGGTTCACTAGTAGCATCTCTGAAGATAGCAAATAATACAGTGGGTGAACAAATTACTGTCGAGCAATTGATAGAAAAGCACAAAGTTATGACGATATCTAAGGCAATGATTATGAACTATAGGCATCACGTCCGTGTCAAGTAGACCGACTCCTGCCTCCATCTACTACTATTACTCCAGACATCGACCGACTCCTGCCTGCATCTAGAGTATTAAGTTCATGAAGAACAGACTAACGCATTAAGTAAGATGACATGATGCAGAGGAATAAACTCAAGCAATATGATGTAAACCCCATCTTTTTATCCTCGATGGCAACAATACAATACGTGCCTTGCTGCTCTTACTATCACTGGGAAAGGACACCACAAGATTGAACCCAAAGCTAAGCACTTCTCCCATTTCAAGAAAAACCAATCTAGTTGGACAAACTAAACCGATAGTTCGAAGAGAATTACAAAGATATCAAATCATGCATATAAATATTCAGAGAAGATTCAAATAATATTCATAGATAAGCTGATCATAAATCCACAATTCATTGGATCTCGACAAACACACCGCATAAGAATATTACATTAGATAGATCTCCAAGAACATCAAGGAGAACATGGTATTGAGAAGCAAAGAAAGAGAAGAAGCCATCTAGCTACTAGCTTTGGACCTATAGGTCTGAGGTAAACTAGTCACGCTTCATTGGACGGGCAATAGAGTTGATGTAGAAGCCCTCCGTGATTGAATCCCCCTCCGGCAAGACGCCGGAAAAGGCCCCTAGATGGGATCTCATGGATAAAGAAGGTTGCGGCGGCGGAAAAGTCTTTTCGTGGATGCTTCTGGAAATATATAGGATGGAAAACTAGGTCAGGGGGCTCACGAGGGGCTAACAACGCAGGGGGCATGCCCTTCCCCCTTGTCCTCGTGGCTCTTCCGACTTGATCTCCAAGTCTCCTAGGTGTCTTCTGGTTCAAGAAAAATCATCGCGAAGGTTTCTTTCAGTTTGGACTCCGTTTGGTATTCCTTTTCTATGAAGCTCAAAAACAAGGAAAAAACAGAAACTGGCACTGGGCACTAGGTTAATAGTTTAGTCCCAAAAGTAATATAAAATAGCATATTAATGCATATAAAACATCCAAAACAGATAATAAAATAGCATGGAACAATAAAAAATTCTAAATAGTTGGAGACATATTAGTATCAAATACCCAGGGGTTACTATGAACACTAGTAAGGTACACATTAATAACATGTATATCAAATATACTTTTTATCACTTTGCCATCCTTCTTATCTGCCAAGTATTTGGGGCAGTTCCACTTCCAGTAACAATTTCCTTTGTAGTAAAAGCACTCAGTTTTAGGCTTGGGTCCTGCTTTGGGTTTCTTCATGGGAGCGGCAACTTGCTTGCCATTCTTCTTGAAGTTCCCTTTCTTTCACTTGCCCTTTTTCTTGAAACTAGTGGCCTTATTAACCATCAACACTTGATGCTCTTTCTTTGATTTCTACCTCCGCTGATTTCAGCATTGTGAAGATCTCGGAAATCGTTTTAGTCATTCCTTGCATATTATAGTTCATCACGAAGCTCTAGTAGCTTGGTGATAGTGACTGGAGAACTCTGTCAATCACTATTTTATTTGGAAGATTAAGTCCCACTTGATTCAAGTGATTGTTGTACTCAGACATTCTGAGCACATGCTCACTGCCTGAGCTATTTTCCTCCATCTTGTAGGCAAAGTACTTGTCAGAGGTCTCATACCTCTCAACACGGGCATTAGTCTAAAATACCAATTTTAGATGTTAGAACATCTCATATGTTCCATGGCATTCAAAAATTTCTTTGGTGCCTCGACCCTAAGCCGTAAAGCATGGCGCAACTATCAAGTAGTCATCATATCGAGCTTGTCAAACATTCATAACGTCTGCATCAGCTCCTGCAACAGGTTTGTCACCTAGCAGTGCATCAAGGACAAAATTCTTTTGTGCAGCAATGAGGATAATCCTAATATCACGAACGCAGTCCGTATTATTGCTACAATAATCTTTCAACTTAGTTTTCTCTAGGAACACACTATAGGAATCAGGAACTTTGCCGTCCACCACGGCTGATTCCAGTAGTGACATATCCAAAATAGGGGAGCTATATCGCGAGCTATTGATCTACAACATAGATATGCAAAAACTATTAAGATTAAGTTCATGGTAAATTAGGTTCATTTAATCAAATTACTAAAGAACTCCCACTTAAATTAACACCCCTTAAGTTATCTAAGTGATACATGATCCAAATCAACTAACCCATGTCCGATCATCACGTGAGATGGGGTAGTCATCAATGGTGAACATCTCTATGTTGATCATACCTACTACTCCCTCCGTCCCAAAATAAGTGTCTCAACTTTATACTAGCTCTAGTACAAAGTTGTCCTAACGTTGAGACAGTTATTTCAGGACGAAGGGAGTACATGACTCATGTTCGACCTTTCGGTCCAAAGTGTTCAAAGACCATGTCTATACATGCTAGGCTTGTAAAGCTTAACCTAAGTATTCTGCATGTGCAAAACTGTCTTACACCCGTTGTATGTGAATGTTGAGTCTATCACACCCGGTCATCATGAGGTGCCTCGAAACGACGAACTTTTGAAACAGTGGATACTCGGGGAGAACACTTTTATCTTGAAATTTAGTGAAGGGATCATCTTATAATGCTACCGCCGTTCTAAGCAAAATAAGATACATAAAGGATAAACATCCCATCCAATCAAAATATGACATGATATGGCCATCATTATCTTGTGCTTTTGATCTCCATCTCCAAAGCATCGTCATGATCTCCATCGTCTCCGGCTCGACACCTTGATCTCCATCGTCGCGTCGAGGTCATCTTGCCAACTATTTCTTCTACAACTATCGCTATCGCATATCAATAAAGTGAAGCAATTACATGGCGTTTGCATTTCATACAATAATTAAGAGACAACGCTAAGGCTCCAGCCAGTTGTCGATATTACAAAACATGATCATCTCATACATCATAATATATCACATCATGTCTTGACCATATCACATCACAACATGCCCTGCAAAACAAGTTAGTCGCCCTCTACTTTGTTGATGCAAGTTTTACGTGGCTTCTACGTGCTTCTAGCAATAAACCGTTCTTACATATGGAAAAACCACAACGGTGATTTATCAAGTTTGCTGTTTTAACCTTCTTCAAGGACCGGCCATAGTCATATTCGATTCAACTAAAGTAGGAGAAAAAGACACCCGCGAACCACCTTTATGTAAAACAAGTTGCATGTCAGTCGGTGGAACTGGTCTCATGTGTGTGGACATGTAAGGTTGGTCCGGGCCGATTCATCCCACAATACCGCCGAATCAAAATGAAATGTTGGTGGTAAGCAATATGACTATCACCGCCCACAACTCTTTGTGTTCTACTCATGCATATCATCTACGCATAGACCTGGCTCGGATGATGTTGGCGTTCTGGGTTTGGGGGTACCAGAATTGCCTGCATGTGGCCCAACATGTGGACCCGTCAACGGCCCAGCTGCAAGACCCTCGCGGGGGCACCTAGCCTCGCGAGGAGGGCAACATTAGGACCTCCAGAGGGGCGGCCTCTCTAGGATGCCTCCGAAGGAGCAGAGAATTCTATGTAGGTTGCCTCACGAGGCTGCGATGACGTGAGCCATGACGACAAAGGCCAGGCGGGCGCGGGCAGGCGCACAGGAGGCAGTTTCCCTTTTGGTGCTAAGGAAGCAAGGAAAGACGCGGGTTCCTGAGGAATCCCCAAAGGTTTCCATTCCAGTGCAATAAGACCAAGACCACGAGCTCGGAAGGATGGACGTCATTGCCGAGCCCGCCATTGCGTCATGGCTAGAAGCTTTGCCGGCGAAGACCACCTTTCGCCAGGATTAGATGTACTTCTTGTCCCCTTTCAAATTGGTCGTTGTGGGATCCCTTCCTGCCTAAGTTTTGAGGGAAGAGGACTGAGGCAACTATAAATATTGGTTGGCCACCACCGTAGAGGGGGATCGGATCCATTCCACACCACCTCTTGAGCCCTCACGAGGTCGCTCAACCATTGTACTAGTTCATACCCAAACCTCCTCGTGAGGCCAACCCACCACAAAGCAGGAGTAGGGTTTTACACCGCAAGGTGGCCCAAACCTGGGTAAACTTCCGTGTTCATTTCCTTCCCCGCACATGTGAACTCGACAGAGCTAGGCCGCGGGGTGGCTAGCTCAAGGCTCGGGTTGGTTCGGATCTACGCACATGCCCCAGAGTTCGAACCTTCTTGGGTCTGCGGAGCCCTGAATCCAACATTTGGCACGCCAGGTAGGGGTGTGTCAAGATCCTCCTCCCACCTCTCCACTTCATCTTCTTCTTCATCGCTCCCATGGCCGACGCACGCCGCGTCCATGTAGAGCGCTGGGCTGCTCGCGCCGCCCAGACGGCGCCCGTGGGCCGCAGTGCCCCGCACCGCACTGCCTCCACTATGGCTAACGCTGCCACTGACCCTACTGCTCAAGAGCAGCAGACTCGTTGCTGCCACCCTCCATGCGGTGCGATGGCCGTACCGCCACTCCGTCGCCCACTCCCACCACGGCGTCCTCCTCCCACATCCGCCGCGGGCTGACGAACATGCAGGCTGCGCTGCTCATGGCGTGCTACCTCCCCGCCAGCGATCGCTATGACGATTGGGTCGGTCATATCGCCGAGCTCGTCAATGCCTCCGGAGAGATCCCGACGCCCTCCAACTCGCTCTATCCCCCGCCCTCCCAGGCGCGCGACGTGGCTCACGGCGCGCCTCTTCCTCTGCGCAATGTTGACCTTGAGCCCAGGCACAAAGCGCCTTCGCTCGACCCACCGCAGAAAGCGTCAGCACAGGCACAGGATGAGGTGAGCTGCAAGGTGGTGCATCGACCGGAAGGTGATGTACGCGTGCTCCTCACACCACCATGCCTACATCAAGACCATGCTCCGCTGGAGGCAGCGGCGCGCAGTCGTCAGGATCGAGTTCCCCTTGTGCATGTTGTGCCCATAAGTGCAGCGGGCTATCGTGCCTTCACCCTGGAGCTGCGCCACGTCGTTAGGCCTGGCAAGTTCAGGCCAGACCTACCTCCATGCTAGACAGCACCACGACCCCACGGAGTTCCTCCAACTCTACGCAATAAGCATCGAGGCCGCGAACGGTGACGACAAGGTCATGTCCAATTGGTTCCCCATGGCCCTCAAGGATGGTGCACGCTCCTGGCTCCTTAACCTCCCGGAGGGATCTATCTCCTCTTGGGACGAGCTTCGCGACCGCTTCATCACCAACTTCCAAAGCACCTGCGACCGTGCCCCGGTTGTGAACGACCTATGGTGCATGAAGTAGCAGCCGGGCGAGACCCTGCACAAGTACATACAACGCTTCACGAGCGTCCGCCTCAAGATCCCGAAGGTGTCGGACAATGCCATCATCTCGGCATTCACTGACGGTGTCAGGGACATCAAGATGAAATATGAGCTTGTCATCCATGACGACTTGTGCTCGGCAGTGGGGATGTTCAACCTGGCGAAAAAGTGCGAAAGGGCTGAGGAAGGTCACCTCTCCCGCCTCAAGCTTCCAGAGGCTGACGTCAAAGACAAGAATGCCAAGGCCAAGGAAGCAAAGTGCAAGGGCCCCGCTGAGGGAGTCCTGGACTAGGGGGTGTCCGGATAGCCGAACTATCATCATTGGCCGGACTCCAAGACTATGAAGATACAAGATTGAAGACTTCGTCCCGTGTCTGGATGGGACTTTCCTTGGCGTGGAAGACAAGCTTGGCAATACGGATATGTAGATCTCCTACCATTGTAACCGACTCTGTGTAACCCTAGCCCTCTCCGGTGTCTATATAAACCAGAGGGTTTTAGTCCATAGGATGAACAACAATCATACCATAGGCCAGCTTCTAGGGTTTAGCCTCCTTGATCTCGTGGTAGATCCACTCTTGTACTACCCATATCATCAATATCAATCAAGCAGGAGTAGGGTTTTACCTCCATCAAGAGGGCCCGAACCTGGGTAAAAACATCGTGTCCCTTGTCTCCTGTTACCATCTGCCTAGACGCACAGTTCGGGACCCCCTACCCGAGATCCGCCGGTTTTGACACCGACATTGGTGCTTTCATTTAGAGTTCCTCTGTGTCGTCACCTATAGGCCCGATGGCTCCTTCAATCATCAACCACGACATGGTCCAGGGTGAGACTTTTCTCCCCGGACAGATCTTCGTATTCGGCAGCTTTGCGCTACAGGCCAATTCGCTTGGCCATCTGGAGCAGATTGAAAGCTACGCCCCTGGCCATCAGGTCAGATTTGGAAGTTTGAACTATACGGCTAACATCCACGGAGACTTGATCTTCGATGGATTCGAGCCACAGCCAAGCGCGCCGCACTGTCACGATAGGCATGATTTAGCTCTGCTGCCGGACAGTGCCTTGGAGGCCGCACACGAGTCCGCTCCGACCCTTAACTCGGAGCCGACTGCGCCGATCGAGGATGGGTGGCTAGACACCGCCACGGGGGCTGCTACCTCTACGGCTATGGAGCCGAATACCGACCCTGTCCCTTGTGAAGCTCGTGACTCCGAGGTGCCGGACTCCTCGCCGGACTCCGAACCTCCCGCGCCCCTACCAATCGAATCCGATTGGGTGCCGATCATGGAGTTCACCGCCGCGGACATCTTTCAGCACTCGCCTTTTGGCGACATCCTGAATTCGCTAAAATATCTCTCATTATCAGGAGAGCCCTGGCCGGACTACGGTCAGGACGGTCGGGATGCGGACGATGAAGAAATTCAAAACCCACCCACCACCCACTTTGTAGCCACTGTCGACGACCTAACCGACATGCTAGACTTCGACTCCGAAGACATCGACGGTATGGATGACGATGCCGGAGACGACCAAGAACCAGCGCCCACGGGGCACTGGAAAGCCACCTCGTCATACGACATATACATGGTGGACATCCCAAAGGATGGGAATGGCGAGGAAACAGCGGAGGAAGACCCCTCCAAGAAACAGCCTAAGCGCTGGCGTCAGCAGCGCCGCTCTAAATCCCGCCACAGCAAGAATGGAGATTCCGGCACCAGAGATAATAACACCCCAGACAGTGCCGAAGACAACCCCCTCCAGCAGGATTCAGCACAGGAGGATGGAGAAGCCAGCCCTCATGAGAGAGCGGCAGACGAAGAGGTAGAGGATGATAATTACATGCCTCCCTCCGGAGACGAGGCAAGCCTCGACGACGACAAATTCGTCGTGCCTGAGGATCCCGTCGAACAAGAGCGTTTTAAACGCAGGCTTATGGCCACGGCAAGCAGCCTCAAGAAAAAGCAGCAACAGCTTAGAGCTGACCAAGATTTGCTAGCCGACAGATGGACTGAAGTCCTTGCGGCCGAAGAGCACGAACTCGAACGCCCCTCCAAAAGCTACCCCAAGCGCAAGCTGCTCCCCCGATTAGAGGAGGAAGCATATAAACCTACATCACTAGCGCTCAATACGGCTGACCGGCCACCTCGTGGCCGCGACAGAGAGGCCTCTAGGCCTTCCGCTAAAGCCGTACTCTGGCATCGCTCGAAAAGTACAAAGCCACGGGGGAATGCGTCGGACTTGCAAGACATATTGGAGGATAAGGCAAGACAGTCAAGATCAATCTACGGATCGCGTGGGCGCCCCACGATACGCGATGATAACCGTCGCGCCGGATACAGCAAGTCCGGCCGGGCCGAACACAGTAGACAAAGCTCGTTTGAGCTAAGTCGTGATATAGCCCAATATAGAGGCACCGCACACCCACTATGCTTCACAGACGAAGTAATGGATCATCAAATCCCTGAACGGTTTAAACCCATGAATATAGAATCCTATGATGGCACGACAGACCCTGCAGTTTGGATCGAAGACTATCTCCTTCATATCCACATGGCCCGCGGTGATGATCTTCACGCCATCAAATACCTCCCACTCAAGCTTAAAGGACCAGCTCGGCATTGGCTTAACAGCTTGCCAGTAGAATCAATTGGGTGTTGGGAGGACCTGGAAGCCGCATTCCTTGATAACTTCCAGGGCACGTATGTGCGACCACCAGACGCTGATGACCTAAGCCACATAATTCAGCAGCCAGACGAATCGGCCAGACAATTCTAGACACGGTTCTTAACCAAGAAAAATCAAATCATCGACTGTCCGGATGCGGAGGCCCTCGCAGCCTTCAAACATAACATCCGAGACGAGTGGCTTGCCCGGCACCTTGGACAGGAAAAGCCAAAATCCATGGCAGCCCTCACATCACTCATGACCCGCTTCTGCGGGAGAGGACAGCTGGCTAGCCCGCAGCAACAACGTCAGCAAAAATTCTGGCAGTCCGGATACCAAGGACCGCAACGGCAGGTCGCGTCGCAACAAGCACAAACACCGCATTAACTGCGACAATACTGAGGACACGGCAGTCAATGCTGGATTCAAAGGCTCCAAACCCGGTCAGCGGAAAAGGCCATTCAAAAGAACTACTCCGGGTCCATCCAATTTGGACTGAATACTCGACCGCTCGTGCCAGATACACGGCACCCCCGAAAAGCCAGCTAATCACACCAACAGGGACTGTTGGGTATTCAAGCAGGCAGGCAAGTTAATTGCCGAAAACAATGACAAGGGGCTGCATAGCGATGACGAGGAAGAGACCCGACCGCCGAACAATAGAGGACAGAAGGGTTTCCCCCCACAAGTGCGGACGGTGAACATGATATACGCAACCCACATACCCAAAAGGGAGCGGAAGCGTGCACTCAGGGACATATACGCGATGGAGCCAGTCGCCCCAAAGTTCAACCCATGGTCCTCCTGCCCGATCACTTTTGATCGAAGGGACCACCCCACCAGCATCCCCCATGGCGGATTCGCCGCATTGGTTCTAGACCCAATCGTCGATGGATTTCACCTCACTAGAGTCCTGATGGACGGCGGCAGCAGCCTGAACCTGCTTTATCAGGATACAGTGCGTAAGATGGGCATAGACCCCTCAAGGATTAAACCCACAAAGACGACTTTCAAAGGCGTCATACCAGGTGTAGAGGCCAATTGTCCAGGCTCAGTTACACTGGAAGTGGTCTTCGGATCCCCGGATAACTTCCAAAGCGAGGAGTTAATCTTCGACATAGTTCCGTTCCGCAGCGGCTACCATGCTCTGCTCGGACGGACCGCGTTTGCAAAGTTTAATGCGGTGCCGCACTACGCATACCTCAAGCTCAAGATGCCAGGCCCTCGAGGAGTCATCACGGTCAACAGAAACACTGAACGCTCTCTCCGAACGGAGGATCATACAGCGGCTCTCGCGGCAGAAGTACAGAGCAGCCTCTTAAGGCAATTCTCAAGTCCGACCGTTAAGCGACCGGACACTACTAAGCGCGCCCAGAGTAACCTACAACAAGACCACCTGGCACGTTCCGAGCATGCGTAGCAATGCGGCCCCAACCCCAGCCCTCGCAAAATTGCAAGACCAGTACCTTGCGTACATCATTACGCTCTGGAGATACCATGGGCATAGGGGGAGGGGCACGACCACGGCAGGCCCAGAAGTGCGGCTCAACCACACCAGGGGCTCCCAAGTGTGTCATACTTTTTTTCTTTCTTTTCTTATCCACAGGCCCTGTCCGGCAGTAGACCTGCCGAACTCACGATGCAACAGCCAGGGAAGGAGAAGAGCTGCGACGAGTATCCAGGTGGTCTCCATTACGTGCATTATACCTGTTTTATATACACCATTCCGCAGCCTACCCCTGGATGGGGACATGCTAAATAGTTCCACCCATTGCTTATCGCACTATTTGGATCGTTCTGCATTCATGGCAGTACTTTTGGACTAAACAATGCATCGCTTTTTGCCTATAATTGCATTCTCTTCTTATACATATGTTCATTTATGACATGTTGCATCCGTACACTTTGGTATGGCTAAATACACTAGGGGCTTAAGTTCCCCACATTATGGTGTGATAAGTCCGAACACTTTCACAAGTGCGGCACCCCGAACTTATAGCATTATATGCATCGGCTCCGAATCATGTCTTGGGTCAATAGTTGGGTTTGCCCGGCTCCCATGTTTTGGTACCTTACGTTCCGTTATATCGGCTAAGGTAGCGCTGGGAGAACCATTGCGACTGTGCCCCAGTTGAGCTGGGCGAGCACCTCAGTGGAGAAAGCTAAAACTGGCCGTCATGATGAGGCGAGAGCCGGTCGCTGTTCGAGAAGTTTTTTCGAGTCCCTAAAGACTTATGCCGCTTAGAGCGAGGAACCGGCTTTGTCCGGCCCAGGCGTGGATAGCGCCCCAAATTCGGCCTTCCGAACCTAGGGGCTTCGCCCAAATTTAAAATTAAAGAATTCTATGGCTAAGTGAGAGTGTTCAAGCATTATAACTCCGGTTGCCTCGTTCGTTGTGTTGAGCGCCTCCCTAGATGGACCCAAAAATGGGAACAAGAGCGCTCAAGTTTATCCCGAACACCCCAGCACTCGTGGCATGGGGGCTGAAGCTGACAACTTGCCATCTCTCAGATTTGATAAACAGCCGCATAGAAGGTAATATTTTAAATTAACAAGCATTGCTTAGCACATATGAACGAAGTTTTCAGCGCACAGGATAACAAAATGCGAGTCTACTCAAATATTACCTCTTTGGAGCACTCACCGGCAATAATGCGGGCACCCTTCAGGACACCCTTATAATACATCTCGGGCGTGCGATACTCCTTGCCCGGCGGTGGCGCGTCCGTCACAAGCTTCTCAGCGTCCATCTTGCCCCATTGCACCTTAGCACGGGCAAGGGCCCGACGGGCGCCTTCAATACAGGCGGAGTGCTTGATGACCTCAACCCATGGACAAGCGTCCACCAGCAGCCGCACCAGGCCGAAGTAGCTCCCAGGCATGGCCTCTTTGGGCCACAGCCGAACTATGAGGCCCTTCATGGCCTGTTCGGCCACCTTGTGGAGCTCGACCAGCTGCTTCAGCAGCTCACTAAGGGGCACCGGATGTCCGGCCTCAGCATACTGAGACCAGAACACCTTCTCCGTCGAGCTCCCCTCCTCGGCTCTGTAGAAAGCGGCAGCATCGGACACGCTACGGGGCAGATCTGTGAACGCTCCTGGAGAGTTCCGAATTCGGGTAAGTAATAGGTAATTCACATTTACATGCTTGCTTTGCATGAAGAATGCCTTACCCGCCGCTGTCTGCTTCAATGCCTCGATTTCCTGGAGGGCCTTGTGGGCTTCGGCCTTAGCAGCTTTGGCACTCTCAAGAGCCAACGCAAGCTCGGACTCTCGAGTCTTCGAGTCATGCTCCAAACTCTCATGTTTTTCCACGAGAGCCTGGAGCTCTTGTTGTACCTCCGCCACCCGCGCCTCCTGCTTCTCTCGCCCAGCGCGTTCCGCGGCCGCATTGCATTGGGCCGCGGACACCGCCTCCTTCAGGGTCGCCACCTCGTTCGTAGCCCCTGGAGTACCCACGTTATCCTTTGTATTCCTCTTGCAACCAAATCCTTTTCTGTAAGGTACAACTTTAATAAGGTGTTACTCACCTTCCTTGTCCTCGAGCTTCTTCTTGGCACGGCCGAGCTCGCTCTCGGGCCGCTCGAGGCTTTGCTTCAAAGCATTGACCTCCGCAGTCAGTGCGGCAGAAGTCAGCAGCGCAGCCTGCATTCCCATATTGACATATTTTTTTAAAACTCCTGCGTATATCTTTTTTAGATCCTCAGTCCGGCTTTTCTTTCCGAACACCGAACCGAGCATCAGGGGCTACTGTCTATGCGGTACTATTTTACGTATATTAAAATTCTTACCTCAAAGCCTGTTAGAAGGCTGCTGCAGGCTTCGGTCAGCTCGCTATTGACGAGCTGAACCTTCTGAATCACCGCACTCATGACAGTGCGGTGTTCCTCTTTGATGGAAGCGCCGTTGAGCACCTCCAGCAAATTATCCGGCGCCTCCGGTTGGACGGAGGCCGCTGGCGTCACAGTCTTGCCCTTCTTATGAAGGGGCTGCCCGCCGGACTCCGGAACCACTGCAGGTTCCGGTGCGGAGTCCGGTACAAAGTCCGGGAGGTTGCCCTGTGGCACCTCCAGGGCCTCCTCCTCCTGGTGGGTCCCTTCCTGGGATCCCACCTCGGCGTCGTCAGCGTCACGGGGGGTGGAGGCGGTCGGAAGTGAAGTACTATCCACATCCGACGTACCCAAGGACCAGCTCGACGAAGCGGGAAGATCGTCCTTGGGCGGACTATAGGGTTGTATGCGGCATTAGAAAGACACCATGTGACAAAAAGAAAATTTATGAAGTTATTCGGGAGTCCAGATACTTACGATCTCAACAGGGGCTTGGCCCTTGAGGGGCACTCCTCGTCGCCGTTGCCGACGTTGGCGAACCAGTCTGGGTGAAGGGTCCTTCCCTTCTTGGACCCTTCGGCCTCCCTCGTTGGGGAGGCCTTCCTCGTCCTCTCTCCCCCCGCTGGGGGAGAGGCCTCTTTCTTCTCCTCCTCGTCCTCGTGGGAGGAGTCCGCCTCGGAGTCATAGGACGATGAATCCGATACCACCTCACGCCGGGAACTCCTCCGGGTTCCCATAGCCTTCTTCTTGGCCTTCTTCTCCGGCACCACATAGGGTGTCGGGACCAGCAGCCCTGTTAGACGGGCATCCGCTGGGTCCTCTGGAAGGGGAGCCGGACAGTTGACCTGTCCGGATGTCTCCTGCCAGGCCTGTTAAAGGTATTGGGAGATTAGATCCCACATAGAGTCAAACTATGAAAAGCAAGTGTCCCATAAAGGATAACATGGCTTACCTCGCCAGCCGGACGCTGCGAGCTGAATCCACGATCTTCGGTAGCGGATGCGGGAGCCTCGGCGCCCTTGAACAACACCCTCCAGATGTCTTCATACGTAGTGTCGAAGAGCCCGCTCAAAGTCTGGTGTTGTGCCGGATTGAACTCCCACAAATTGAAGTCCCGCTGTTGGCAGGGGAGAATCCGGCGGATGAGCATGACCTGGATTACGTTGAGAAGCTTGAGCTTCTTGTTCACCAGGGTTTGGAGACAGGATTGGAGTCCGGTCAGCTCTTCTGAATTACCCCACAGCAGGCCCTTCTCTTTCCAGGAAGTGAGCCGCATGGGGATGCCAGATCTGAATTCGGGGGCCGCTGCCCATTTAGGGTCACGCGGCTCGGTGATGTAGAACCACCCCGATTGCCACCCTTTGATGGTTTCCACAAAGGCGCCCTCGAGCCAAGTGACGTTGGGCATCTTGCCCACCATGGCGCCTCCGCACTCCGCTTGGCTGCCCTTCACAACCTTCCGCTTGACATTGAAGGTCTTTAGCCACAAGCCGAAGTGGGGCTAGATGCAGAGGAAGGCCTCGCACACGACGATAAACGCCGATATGTTGAGGATGAAATTCAGGGCCAGATCGTGGAAATCCAAGCCGTAGTAGAACATGAGCCCCCAAACAAAGGGGTGGAGTGGGAAGCCCAGTCCGCGGAGGAAATGGGGAAGAAATACCACCCTCTCATGGGGCTCGGGGGTGGGGATGAGCTGCCCCTTGTCGGGGGAGCCGGTGCGCAATGTTGCTGGACAAATATCTGGCGCTGCGCAGCTTCTTGATGTGCCCCTCTGTGACGGAGGAGGCCATCCACTTGCCTCCCACTCCGGACATGGCTGGAGAAGGTTGAGGTGAGATGTGCGGACTTGGGCGCTGGAGCTCGAGTGCGCGGAGACGGATAAGCAAAGGAGGAAGAAGGCGTAGGTAAAAAGGTGGATCCTTATCCCCTTATATATGGGCGGACGAAACTATGCGTCCCCGCCGGCCTGGTAAAACTCGCTTATCTCCCAAGCGCCGCAATCAATGGCCTGGTTGGGTTACCCACGTCCGTATAGATGGGAATCCCGGAATAAGGGGAACACGATCTCTGCTTCGACAAGACGTGCCAAGGAAACCGCTTCTCTAAACACGTTGAGGTGGTATAATAAAAACGATCCGAGTAAAGGCTTGGTTGTGGTGTGACGCCACGCCGCAAGATACGTCTGCAGATTGAACTTGTGTAAATATTATTCTCTCTACGGTGGTATGTGGAATTTATTTTGCAGAGCCGGACACTATCCTGGTGTTCATGGTTTTCTATGAATTATTCGGAGGAGGAATACACCTTGCAATGCCGAAGACAATATGCGCGCCGGACTCGTCGTCATTGAAGCCTGGTTCAGGGGCTACTGAGGGAGTCCTGGACTAGGGGGTGTCCGGATAGCCGAACTATCATCATCACTCCAAGACTATGAAGATACAAGATTGAAGACTTCGTCCCGTGTCCGGATGGGACTTTCCTTGGCGTGGAAGGCAAGCTTGGCCATACGGATATGTAGATCTCCTACCATTGTAACCGACTCTGTGTAACCCTAGCCCTCTCCGGTGTCTATATAAACCGGAGGGTTTTAGTCCATAGGACAGAACAACAATCATACCATAGGCTAGCTTCTAGGGTTTAGCCTCCTTGATCTCGTGGTAGATTCACTCTTGTACTACCCATATCATCAATATCAATCAAGCAGGAGTAGGGTTTTACCTCCATCGAGAGGGCCCGAACCTGGGTAGAAACATCGTGTCCCTTGTCTCCTGTTACCATCTACCTAGACGCACAGTTTGGGACCCCCTACCCGAGATCCGCCGGTTTTGACACCGACAACCGCCGTGCTCACGACTGAGATCAAAATGAAGCGAGGTGGTGATCACGATGAGCCCCCGAGGGCAACTTCCCATTCCGCGTCTTCCAAAACACTAACACCCACAACAGCAATGATTGCTAGGAGCGCAGGGCGCTCCATGATGGGCGCATCGGCCATCACCCCGAGTGCGGTGACCGTGGCTACGACAATGGGGGTGGCCGTGGCAGAGGCCGCTAGGACGACTGCGACTCTCGCCAGGTCTGGCGCGACCATCCTCGCGATGACCGCTGGCGTGACGAGACTCGTGAGGGACCTTGGCGCAACCAGCCTCGCAAGGCGCGTCCTCAGGGCAACACTTCCTTCCACCGCTGCCGCCGCTACCAAGGAGGAATGATGACAACCGCTAGGACGACGGGGCTGGGGACTTCCAGGAACCCCGTGCGATCACCTGCATCCGGGGCGGAGCTCAGGCCCCTACCTCAAACCTCATCTTCAAGCAGTTCTCACGCGAGGTGAACGCGTCCCTCCCGAAGCTCGAGGCTGCGTGTCCCCTCGGGTGGTTGCAGTAAGCCATTACCTTCGACTCCAACGATCACCTCAAGTGCGCGGCCACCACCGGCGCACTCCCTATGCTCTGCATGCCCACCATCAGCAATGTCCTGGTCACCAAGACCCTCATTGACGGTGGTGCTGGGGTAAATGTCCTCTCTGTCGAGATGTTAGAGACGCTTCAGGTGCTCTATGATCAACTCATGCCAACCAAGCCTTTCTCCAGGGTGACCTTCGGCAAGCGCGACAACTACCACAACGAGCACATCGACTTTGACATCGCCCACATCGGCCTCCTATACAATGACATCCTCGGATATCCGGCCCTTGCAAAGTTCATGGCAGCGACCCGTCATGGCTACAATGTCCGCAAGATGCCAGGGTGCAGCGGTATCATCACGGTCGCCTGCGATGAACAAGATGCGGTCTGCTCTCTTGAGCGCACCTACCAGGATGCGAGAGCTGAAAACTCGGACGACGAAGGCGGCATCCTGCCTCCCGAGGCCACCCCCAAGTAAAAGAAGCAGCTCCTCCCCAAGGGCCGTCAGGAGGCCGGGACGCTCATTGGCGGCATGCTACCTCTTGAGCACTGCGTTGGTTTTCCCTTGAAGAGGAAAGGGTGATGCAGCAAAGTAGCGTAAGTATTTCCCTCAGTTGTTGAGAACCAAGGTATCAATCCAGTAGGAGGCTCCTCAAAATTCCCTCGTACCTACACAAACAAACAAGAACCTCGCAACCAACGTGATAAAGGGGTTGTCAATCCCTTCACGGTAACTTGCGAAAGTGAGATCTGATAGAGATAATAAGATAAGATAAATATTTTTGGTATTTTTATGATATAGATTGGAAAGTAAAAGATGAAAATAAAAGTAGATGGAAAACTTATATGATAAAATGTAGATCCGGGGGCCATAGGTTTCACTAGTGGCTTCTCTCAAGATAGCATAAGTATTACGGTGGGTGAACAAATTACTGTCGAGCAATTGATAGAAACATGCATAGTTATGAGATTATCTAGGCATGATCATGTATATAGGCATCATGTCCGCAACAAGTAGATCGAAATGATTCTGCATCTACTACTATAACTACACACATCGACCGACTCCTGCATGCATCTAGAGTATTAAGTTCATAAGAACATAGTAACGCATTAAGCAAGATGACATGATGTAGAGGGATAAACTCAACCAATATGATATAAACCCCATCTTTTTATCCTCGATGGCAACAATACAATACGTGCCTTGCTGCCCCTGCTGTCACTAGGAAAGGACAACCGCAAGATTGAACCCAAAGCTAAGCACTTCTCCCATTGCAAGAAACATCAATCTAGTAGGCCAAACCAAACTGATAATTCGAAGAGACTTGCAAAGATAACCAATCACACAGAAAAGAATTCAGAGAAGATTCAATTATTTCTCATAGATAAACTTGATCATAAAACCACAATTCATCGGATCTCGACAAACACACCGCAAAAAGAGTTACATCGAATAGATCTCCAAGAAGATTAAGGAGAACTTGGTATTGAGAATCAAAGAGAGAGAAGAAGCCATCTAGATAATAACTATGGGCCCGAAGGTCTGTGGTAAACTACTCACAACTCATCGGAGAGGCCTTGGAGATGATGTAGAGGCCCTCCATGGTCGATTCCCCCTCTGACAGAGCGCCCGTGAAGTCTCCAAGATGGGATCTCGCGGATACAGAAGGTTGTGACGGTGGAATTAGGTTTTCATGGTGCTCCTGGATGTTCTCGGGGTACGTGGATATATATATAGGAGAAAGAAGAAGGTCGGTGGAGCCACGAGGGACCCATGAGGGTGGGGGCGCGCCCACCCCCCTAGGGCGCGCCCGGCACCCTCGTGGCTGCCTCGTTTACTTCTTGACGTCCACTCCAAGTCTCCTGGTTTGCATTTGTTCCAAAAAGATTGCTCCCGAAGGTTTCATCCTGTTTGGACTCCGTTTGATATTCCTTTTCTTCGAAACACTGAAATAGGCCAAAAAAACAGCAATTCGGGTTGGGCCTCCGGTTAGTAGGTTAGTCCCAAAAATCATATAAAAGTGTAGAGTAAAGCCCATAAACATCCAAAATAGGTAATATAATAGCATGGAACAATAAAAAATTATAGATACGTTGGAGACGTATCATGGTACCTCGGGTTCCGCACCCACTGCTGGGGCGCCTCTTCCCCTGCATAGGAAGCTATGCTCGACGCCTCCCTCTGGACGGGCTCGGGGGCTTCCATCTGGAGAGCTTCAGACCTGACCAACACCATGAGGGAGGTGCTCGGGCACCACTTGGATGCGTCCTTCAACGCATGCCCCCACCAGCAAGGAGCGAGGCACGAGGCACCAGGCACACGAGAATTCATCACCAAGGAAATCGAGGAGCTTCAGGAGGTGCGGGCCATGCATGGCAGCGTCGCCTCGCACCCACTAGTGCAGTAGTGCCCCCTGATTCGGGCGACGAGTTGCGCATTTGCGTCAACATCCTAGGCCTCAATAGGGCAATTTCGCAGGACCTCTTCTGACCGTCTCACGTCAGCCGGATAATGACTGTTGGTGGTTCACATTTTTTCATGGTGCTTCCCGTATACTTCTTGCCAAATACGATGTCAACCATAGAATTGCATCACCATATCATCCTCGGTCTAGTGGTCAACTTGAATTGAACAATAGATAAAAAGGTAGATTTATCAAAAGACCGTCAATAGATCCAGAAAGAATTGGTCTAAGAAACTTGATGATGCATTATGGGCTTATAGAACTGCTTATAAAATTCCTATGGGCATCTCTTCATATAAAATGGTTTATTGAAAAGCTTGTCATTTACCTCTTGAGTTAGAACATAAGGCCTATTGGGCTATTAAAGAACTTAATTATGATTTCAAACTTGCCGGTGAAAAGAGTTTATTTGATATTAGCTCTCTAGATGAATGGAGTACACGAGCTTATGAAAATGCCAAGTTGTTTAAAGAAAAGGTTAAAATATGGCATGGCAAAATAATCCAAAAGCAGGAAGTTGAAATAGGTGATCAGGTTCTATTTTACAATTCTCGTTTCAGATTCTTTGCAGGAAACTTCTCTCCAAATGGTAAGGACCGTACATGATCGAAAAAGTTTATCGCTCTGGTGCTACCAAGATCAACAATTCCGAGAGCACTAATCTGAGAGTGGTTAATGGGCAAAGAATTAAACATTATATCTCAGGTACACCCATTAATGTTGAAACTAATATTATTCAAACTATGACACCAGAGGAACACATAAGAGAGACCTTCCAGAACACTCGAGAACCCTAAAATGGAATAGGTACGTGATACTGTAAGCAAGGTTGTCAGAATAGCGATTTTGAATCGGATCGGAGCTTCGATGGTAGGATCGCAAATCGTAGAATCTTCACTATCAGAATCATAGAAATATAGATTCTAAGAACTAAAATCATAGAATCATAGGGGTTAGTTTGGATCGTAAAGTCGTAGAATCGTATAATAGAATCGCGATTCTGACAACCTTAACTGTAAGTAAACCGACTCCAAAAATTTCATAAAAGGTATTTCTGTATGGTTTGGAATACTAGAAAAGTTACAAAGATAAGAACCAGCCGAGGGGACCCACAAAGAGGTCACAAGGCAACAGGGTGCGCCCTACCCCCTGGGCGCAACGGGTTGCCTTGTGGGCCCCTCGTGTGCCTTCCAGACACTGTTTTTTTTGGAATACTTGTTTTGCAAGATAAAAATTCTTTACATATACTCCCATATGCTTTGGCCACCACATCACAAGTTTCTCCTCTGTTCTTGTTTTGGGCTATTACCTGTCAGGTTTTCAAGGCCAGCCATCATGTTTTCTTCCTCCTTCAACAACGTGGGAGATGATGCTTGGTTGATGAAGATGAAACTCGGGAGAGAAGAGGCCGAGGAGGTTACCATGGAAGAAGATGATGGAGACTCGCTTGAAGTTCACCCTCCAGCTTCAGAGAGGGCACTCTTGCCGGCATCTCCAGTACGCCAAATCCCCATCAAGCCATGAGGTTGACTTTGAACCAAGAAGATCAAGAGTTGCAGGAGGCAACAGGAGGCGCTTACACAGGTTACATCATAACAATTTTGAAATCACAAGTGCTCCCTGGGTGATTTTGGTAATTAATGTCCACATATGTCTTGTTGGACTAATGCTTCCATCTAATATATTTCAGATGAGTTCAACATTGGAGTGGCAGGACAAGAGGATGTGGAACCCCTTCAAGATGCTAAGGGAAAACATTGGCAAAAACTCAAGACTCTACATTTTCATTTTAGTGATCCAAGATCATATTGAGTCCATAGGAAAGCCAATACTATTAAAAGGGGATGAGGTGTTGCTTAATGGCTTGCTTGCTCAAAGTGCTTAGTGATATGCTCCAAAGCCCTCAACCACTTTCTCATTTCCACATATGTCCTAAACCTAAAGTCAAACTCGGCCCCACCAATTTGATCTATGACGCCTTCACCGAGTTCACTTGACATAGCCACTGCCAGAAACCCTAAACAGTTTGGTTTCACCGATGGGATCTTGGTCTCAATGAGATGGCCTTGCAAACTCTCTGTTACCTATTGCGGTTATTTCGGTCTCACCGAGATACACAGTCGGTCCCACTGTGTTTGCTTGACCAAGTCTCGGTTTGTTTATTGCTGAAACCGGTCTCACCAAGTTCACGCAATCGGTCTCACTGAGATGAGGTTTTGCCCTAACTCTAGCACAATGGTCCCACCGAGTTGACCTTGTCAGTCCCACCGAAAACTCTAACATTCATATTTTCAACCATATCGGTCTGACCAAGTTTCACTATTCGGTCCCACTGAGTTTGGAAGATTGTGTGTAATGGCTAGATTTTGTGTGGATGCTATATATACTCCTCCACCCACTTCTCCATTTGAGAGAGATCCATCAGAACGTGCCTACACTTCCACTACTCATTTTCTGAGAGAGAACCACCTACTCATGTGTTGAGACCAAGACATTCCAATCCAACCACAAGAATCTTGATCTCTAGCCTTTCCCAAGTTGCTTTCCACTCAAATCATCTTTCCACCATAGCCAAATCTATGTGAGAGAGAGAGAGAGAGAGAGTTGAGTGTTGGGGAGACTATCATTTGAAGCACAAGAGCAAGGAGTCCATCATCAACACACCATCTATTACCTTTTGGAGAGTGGTGTCTCCTAGATTGGTTAGGTGTCACTTGGGAGCCTCCATCAAGATTGTGGAGTTGAACCAAGGAGTTTGTAAGGGCAAGGAGATCGCCTACTTCGTGAAGATCTACCCTAGTGAGGCAAGTCCTTCGTGGGCGATGGCCATGGTGGGATAGACAAGGTTGCTTCTTCGTGGACCCTTCGTGGGTGGAACCCTCCATGGACTCGCGCAATCGTTACCCTTCGTGGGTTGATGTCTCCACCAACGTGGATGTACGATAGCACCACCTATCGGAAGCACGCCAAAAATCTCCGTGCCTCCAATTGCGTTTGCACACTCCAATCCCATCCTTTTACTTTCTTGCAAGTTGCATGCTTTACTTTCCACTGCTCATATACTCTTTGCATGCTTGCTTGAATTGTATTGTGAATGCTTGAAATTGTGCTAATTTCCTAACTCAACTTGAAAAACCTAAAAACCTGCTATCTTTACTTGTTGAGGGTCTAATCATCCCCCCTCTAGACACCTCTTCTCGATCCTTTCAATTGGTATCAGATCTTTGGTCTCCATTGCTTTGGTTTAAACACCATTGGAGGAAGATGGATGAGTCTATGATTGGGAGTATTAGACGTAGAGTGTCTATGCTAGATGGAGAGTTCTTTATTGCTTGGAAAAATGAGATGCTCGAGTTTTTCAATGAATATCACTTGAAAAGTACATTACTACCCCTTGTGCGCCCCTTGTTGACCCCTTGCATCCTACCCCTGATGAGTCTCTTGATATGGTTCGCAATCTAATAACTGTCAATCTTATCACTAGAGGATTACCTAGAAATTTGATTGCTCGCTTGCCAACTCTTGAATGTGCTTACACTATGTGGAGATTTCTTGAGGAACAATTTCCAGACTATTCCTTAAAAAACTTAGATGAGATTCTTCACAAGTCTATTGCTTTGAATAAGATCAATCCTAATGATCCTAAGTTTGGTGATTGTCTATTTGAGCTTCGTGACCTTATGCGTGCCAAAGGAGATGTTTGAATCATTAGCAATATCATTTTCGGAGTCACTAGAATTCATAGAGATGCACATTGTCATGATCACAAAACTAATGAATCACTCTCTCTAGGAAATGATCAATCACAAGATGATGTTGAACATGAATACTATGATGAGGATGATGATAGTTACTATGATATCGATGAGTCTATGAGACACTTTGGTCTTATGGCAAACCTTCGCGGCTACATGGCTGGAGGAAAGGAATGGGTTCTTGATAGTGGATGTACTGATCACATAACCAGAGATAATGATATGTTTCTAGAGCTTGCTGAAAACGACGACCCTTGAAAGTATGTCACTTTTGGTGATAACTCAAAGGGCAAGGTGGTTGGCCTCGGTAAGGTGGCCATCTCACATGAGAGCTCCATACAAAATATTATGCTCGTTGAATCTCTTGGCTACAATTTACTTTCTGTATCTAGACTAGCAAATTTCGGTTTCAATGTCCTATTTACTGAAGTAGATTGCTAAGTGTTTCGAAGAGATAATCATAATATGGTCTTTACCGACATACGTAGAGGTGATCTATACATTGTTGATTTCACTAAAAAGGTTCAACCCAGGACTTGCTTAATTGCTAAATCTTCTAAATGCTGGTTGTGGCATAGACTGTTAGGTAATGTGGGCATGCGGAATCTTGACAAGCTTACTAAAGGTGATCATATCCTTGGTGTTAAAGATGTCATATTTGACAAGGATAGACTTTGTAGTGCTTGCAAAGCAGGAAAACAAGTTGGAGGAAGTCATCCCGTGAAGAACATCATGACCACGCGAAGACCACTTGAACTACTTCACATGGATCTCTTTGGTCCCAACGCCTACAAGAGTCTCAGTGATAACTCATTCGGATTGGTCATTGTTGATGATTTTTCAAGATTTACGTGGGTGTTCTTTCTTGATGATAAATCACAGGTCCAAAAAATCTTCAAGAACTTTGCTAGGAAGGCCCAAAATCAATTTAAAGTGAAGATCAAGAAGGTTCACGGCGATAATGCAATGGAGTTCAAGAACACAAATGTGGACACCTTTCTTGACGAAGAAGGGATTTCACATGAGTTCTCGGCTACGTACACGCCTCAATGAAATGGATTTGTTGAGAGGAAGAACCGGGCACTCATTGAAATGGTGAGAACGATGCTTGATGAGTACAAGACGCCGAAACAATTTTGGGCGGAAGCGGTTGAGACAGCTTGCCATGCAACGAATCATCTATATCTTCACAAGCTACTCGGCAATACGGCATACGAGCTTCTCACCGGTAACAAACCCCAAGTTGGATACTTTCTGGTATTCAGCTCAAAGTGCTACATTCTTGATTAGCATCGTCATTCGAAATTTTCTCCTAAATCTCATGAAGGTTTCCTACTCGGTTATGGCTCAAACTCTCACACATACCATGTCTACAATAGCTTCACCCGAAAGGTTGAAGAGATGGTAGATGTGAAGTTTGATGAATCTAACGGTTCGCAAGTAGAGCAATTGCCAATTGATGTAGGTGACAAAGATCCTTCGAAAGCCATACAAGACTTGTCTATTGGCAAGACTCGCCCAACAGAGGTGAAGGAGAGTACCTCGTATGTCCAAGTGGAAGCCTCAACTTCACGCCAAGGTGAACCACAAGTTGACTTGGAGGTATCCACAAGTGGGACACATCAAGATGATGAAAACGAGGGTGTACAACAAGATGAACCTCGACGACCACCTTCTCCACCTCCATGAGAGAACAACAACGCCAACAACAACGAAGAAAGACAAGAGGAAGAACAAGACAATGAAGAGGATGTTCCACCCTGACCCAAACAAAAGTTGTCACGAGTTCGAGCAAGAGAGTCAAGAGATCATCCCGTCGAACAAATCTTTGATGATATTCAAACCAGGAGAACTACTCGCTCTAAAACTTGTTTGGCTAACTTTTGTGAACATTACTCACTCATTTCTAGCATTGAACCAATGAAGGTTGAAGATGCTCTTGATGATCCGGATTGGGTGAACACTATGCATGAAGAGCTACACAATTTCAAGAGGGACCAAGTGTGGACGTTGGTTGAAAAGCCCGATGAGAAGCACAATGTCATTGGAACCAAATGGGTGTTTCAGAACAAGCAAGATGAAGATGGACAAGTTGTACGCAACAAGGCTCGTCTCGTTGCTCAAGGCTACACTCAAGTCAAAGGTATGGACTACAGTGAGACATAGGCCCCCGTTGCGAGACTTGAGTCCATTCGCATCTTACTTGCTTATGCCAATCATCATGATATAACCTTATATCAAATGGACATCAAAAGTGCTTTTCTTAATGGTGAAATTGAGGAGGAAGTTTATTTTAAACAACCTCCCGGCTTTGTTAATCCCAAGAAACCCGATCATGTTTACAAACTTCACAAAGCTCTTTATGGTCTTAAACAAGCTCCTAGAGCATGGTATAAATGCTTGACTAAATTCCTTATTGAATAGGGATTTGAGATTGGAAAGATTGATTCTACACTTTTTACTAAAAGGGTTAATGGTGAATTATTTGTGTGCCATATTTATCTGGATGATATCCTATTTGGTTCGACTAACTCTCATTTTAGTGATAAGTTTGGAAGGCTAATGTCGGAGAAGTTTGAGATGTCTATGATGAGTGAACTCAAGTTCTTTCTTGGTCTGCAAATCGATAAAACTAAGGAGGGTATCTTTGTTTCTCAAACAAAGTACACCAAGGACTTATTCAAGAAGTTCAACATGCAAGAATGAAAAGGTATGAGTACCCCCATGCCTACTAGTGGACATCTTGACTTGATAAAGGATGGATAATCGGTTGACCAAAAGGTTTACCGCTCTATGATTGGTTCATTGTTATATATATGTGCCTCCCGTCCCGATATTATGCTAAGTGTGTGCATGTGTACACGATATCAAGCGCCCCCCAAAGAATGTCATCTTATGGTTGTGGAAAGGATAGTGAGATACTTAATTCACCACCAAACTTTGGCATTTGATATCCTAAGAGGTTTTCTTTTGATCTTGTTGGCTACTCCGATTCGGACTATGCCGGTGACAAGATTGATAGAAAGTCCACTTCGGGTACTTGTCAATTTCTTGGTAGATCTCTTGTGTCTTGGTCCACCAAGAAACAAAACTCGGTATCCTTATCCACCGCCGAAGCGGAATACATTACCGCCGGTTCATGTTGTGCTCAATTACTTTGGATGACCCAAACTCTTAAAGATTATGGGATATATGTGAAACATGTTCCATTTCTTTGTGACAATGAGAGTGCTATTAAGATTGCTCATAATCTCGTGCAACATTCTCGAACTAGGAATATTGAAGTTCCTCATCATTTCATTCGAGATCATGTTGCTAAGGGAGATATCAATCTTAAGCATGTTCGTACCGATAAGCAATTGGCGGATATACTCACCAAACCGCTTGATGAGAAAGTGTTTTGTCGTTTGAGAGGTGAATTGAATATCATTGATGCCTCAAACTTGGAGTAGAAACTCCATTTGGATGCATGCAAGGCATGAGCCTTTCTATGACTAACCCTTGATATTTCTCTTATGATGATGATCATATATCTTGGATATACTTGTACCCTTGTATGCTATCTAACCCTTGTAGGTACTTGGATAAGCTCCACTCAATGGGATTGCAACTCAATCACATTCTAAGCAATCTCTACATCTCCGAGTCTCTACAATATGGTGGTTGAAGACAAGGAAGCATGATATATATATATACATACATACATACATATATATATATATATAGGGCTGGACTATTTTGTTACTGGTAACAGAATATTATTCTGTTACCCTTGGTCCCTATAAGGGCGCGACGCGCAGACGACAGGAGAAACTCCCCGACCCGTCCCCAATCGAACCCGCCTCCTACCGCCAGAGGCAGCCGTCGCGGGCAAGCGATCGACGGCGGCAGCCGGAGCGAGGGATCCCGCGGCGCCGTTACGGGTAGCTCCTCCGACACACGTGCTGCCGCCGGCTGGCCGTCCGCATGCCTCACCGCCGACGGGCTCGCCGGCCCCTCCCCGCGCGCCTTCCCTCCGACGGGCGCCACTCCCTCCATGCGCACCTCCCCGTCGACGGCTGCCGTGGCCCGTCCCCGCCTCCGGCGGCTGCCGCACGCCGTCCCAGCATCCCTCCGCCGCCGCGCACCGTCATCCCCACCCCGCGTCGTCCCAGCCGCCGGCCGAATCCAGCCGCGCTCTCGAGATTCGTCTTCTTCCTCGCCGAGACACGCGACAGCCACCCCAGTTCGGGCGTAGTAAGTACCTCAGTACGAGTTAAAAACGGTGGTCCGTTCGGAATAAAAGAAATGGCCGAAATTCAAATTGTAAAAATTCAAGCAAAAAAAAGAAACCCCATGAAAATCCTGCTTTGTAAGTACGTCAGTACAAGTCATAAAATGAGAGAAGTTCAGAACATCGTTGTCAAAAAAATGTTGAGTTCAAAAAAGAAGAAGTGTACAGACTGTAGCTTAGCATTTGATAATTGTTTGCAACATGTACAACCTCTGGATGATTATGTAATTGTTTTCATGCGTTACCATATGTCCAACAGTTCAGTATGTATTTTATAATCAGTTCAAAGGGCATATCAAATTTGGTATGGATTGTTGCATCAATGGTTACTATCACAAAACACAAAAACATTTCTTGGAGAAGAAAATTCAGCCAATTCAAGTATAAAAACCATGCAAGTTCGATGATAATGACACGTCGGAACACATTTTCAACTAAACCTAAAAGTTACATTTCTACAAGTTCAAGTGATCAACCCCCTGAACATTCCGGATTGTGAAAAATAGCTCAGTACAAACACGCACGTATGTCAGTACGAGTACTTTGTTTAACAGACGGGAAAAGAACAGGATGTGTCTTGCCGTATTGAAAACTTTTTAAATAAATACAAAGTAAAGTCTAGTATGTGGAAACACGCTCAGTACAAAATCATATAGACATTCGTTCAAGTATTTTTTTTGGAACCATTCAAAACTACTGTGAAAAAAATCTCAGTACAAACACACAAATATATCAGTACGAGTACTCTGTTTTTTTGGAGGAAACACACCATGATGGGTCTCACCATAATCCAACTTACTCTTCAACGGCTGCAAATATGAGAAAATGTTCAGCATGAATAAGTTTCGCATTTTCGATAGCTATCCAATGGTATATTATTTGCCCCATTTCGACAAACTTTTAAAAAAATCGTGTTCAAAATCAAATTTGACCGTATTCGAAATTGTTTTTAAACCGAAAGGAATTAGAAAAACATTTCAATACAAAAGAGTTGTGCATTTTCCGTAGCTTTCCAACGCCATATTATTTGCGTCAATCCGACAAACCGTTTGCAAAAAATCACAAAAATACTTTTCGCCCAGAATTTCACCGTTTTTCAAATTACTTTTAAATCATATAGAATTAGAAAAAACAATACATATATGGAAGATGCGGATTTTCACCAGCTTTCCAATGCCATCTTATTTGCTCAATACCGACAAACCGTTTGAAAATTGAGTCCAAAATACGATTCATGTTTTCGGTTTTGAAAAAAACGGTTTTTTTCAAAACTGCTCTTAAACCATAATGATTTTGCAAAAACGTTCAATATACTTGAAATATGGTTGTCAAGAGCTTTCCAACGATATATTGCACGCCCCGTTCCGATAAAAAAATTACAAAAAGTTTTTGAACTAAAGAAGACGATCTGTTAAACACAACTGAAAGTGTCAGTTCAACTTCTTCGAAAACATCAGTACAACCACCTGAAACCGTGAGTTCAAAAAGGGTAACAGACTAATATTCTGTTACGCGTAACATAATAACCCAGATGTATATATATATATAGGGAAAATCCATCCTACCACCCGATGGTAGTTACCTCATATGTCTCATATATATCAAACTTCATTTGGTATCAAACTTCATGATTGTCATTTTGGATACACAAGTGTTCTTCCTTGCAAACTAACCCATGTAGGAAGATGAACTCGAACTACAAGCGGTGCTCCCAACTCATCATGAACTACATTAACTTTGAGCATCCTACACAAGTTCAACTACATGATCTAGATCAACACCACCACCAAGGTATGTCACTCCATCTTAGAGAAACTTTACCCTAAGACATGGGTCCAAGCAGCTCAACAAGATGTGAATACATCAAATGCTTCAACGAAAAATGGCAACCCCATTTTGAACTTAAATGATGATTATGACCTATGATCAAGTGTCTTCACCTGACTCCTAAATCAATATGCTCTAACATAGGTGACTTTGTTGCCGACCAATTCTAGATGAAGTTCTCTAGTGTTTCTCTGTGTTCTTGCATTTGTCTCTTGCTTGTTTGTTTCCCCTTTCAAAAAAAACTTCATCTAGATTTTACTTCTTTTCTCTGTTATTTTCTGCATTTTATTAATTGCAAATCCTTCAATTAATTCCCTGCAAATTTTTGTGAGAACCTATTTGCCTAGTGAGCTGAGATGACAAAATCCTTTCACTGTGATGAACTCAGCCTCGCCGATCATTTCTTTTCGGCCAGACCGAAATAACTTGGTGCCCCCGAAGAAAAGGACTCGGTGTGACCAATTTCACCACTCTGGAAACATTTTGCCATTTGCATCCTGCTTTTCCAATCCATCTCCACTCGATGATTCTTTTCCTCTACCTGCATCACATTTTTCATACTGCTTTGCCATGTGACTCAAGGACCAAACCTATTTGACTTATACTCCAGAAGACCCCTTCTTGGAAATTGATGTCAAAGGGGAGGGAAAGATCACATCAAAGCTTATCTTATGGGCTAAAGAGACCCTATGGGAGAGAAAGACTTCTTAATCTTCCCAGATGTTTGCTAAACAAAGAGTTGAGAAGACACATGTATTTTAGAGGGGAAAGACATGTTAGTTGAAGATATTTCTTTGCTCTTATTTTCATTTGCTTTTCATTTGCTCTGATTTTCTATTACCCTATCTTCTCCCATTATCCAATGTCAGATTCAGGGGGAGAAAGACATCTAAGGGAAGAAAATCTTTGGAATTAATTACATATATTTATTCTTGGGGACATGTCAATATCCAACTAGAGTACTATGTACTCACTCTCTACATGTCATCCCAGTCTTGGTACTCTTGTGGTCTCTCCTTCCTGCTTTGATTAGTAGATGTTCCTGTGTTGTGTAACCCTGTTTTCTCAGGTTCATCTCTTCCAAAGTTAGCTCAAGACCACAAGGTAAGTACATGCATCACACTCATGTGCATGAGGATCTCTTGCTGATGTACATATTGTTTACAAGAAGGACTCATGAACATGTAGGTATATTTTTCTGCATTTCACATCATTTGCTTTGATGCATATAGCAAAGATACATGTAACTCATTACTTGCTCTGACATGTTTATGCTTTCACATAGTCTTATGATCAATGATCTATCTTCACATGATTGCATACATGTAGGGGGAGCTAATGCATGTTTGTAACATCTCAATTTTCAATTTGGATGTTATTCATAGATCATTCATATGCATCCATGATTTATTGCATTTTGTTGCTTTGTTTTAGTTGCATTTTGATCCAAGAGACCTTAAGCAACTCAAGGACCAATTTGAGAGAGAGTTGGAGGTTTCACAAAAAAATCCAATTTTGATTTATCAAAACTTGGATATTGGATCAAATTGTTTTTCAAAATTGCTTTTCCAAATATTTTAAAATAATGAGAGAAGATAATATGACTTCTTCAAAATCAGTAGAAAAATATTGGAAATTGAATTTTGAATTTTTGGAGAGTTTATTTGATTTTATTCGCTAGTTTATTTATTTGTTAGCTGAGTAATTAGTACTCTAATGTTTGTTTTTAGTTCAGGCATTTAGGACCAGAAAAATGTTCACGAGGTTACTAATAAGGTCACATAGCTACGTCAATTTTCCAGAATTTTTAGGATTTTATTTATATTTATTTTGCGTGTTTTAGTCTCTGGGAAAATTATTAAAAAAAGTTTGGCCGACCGAACTGGGCCGAGCCCAGCAAGCCGAACCGTCCCCGCTCCTCCAGCTCAGGACGGAGTCCCGAGCGTGCACGCCGCCGCCCGGCCCCGACCCAGACTCCTCCGCCTCCGTCCCGTTGCCCCCTGCCCAAGCCGAAGCCGCCCCTCCCCCTCCTTAAATACCCCACCACGCTGCCCTCTCCTCTCACGGAAGCCGCCGCCGCCCGCCACTGGCACCGCGTCACCGCCACACTTCGCTCCACCGCCGCTCGCATGTTGCCCGCGCCGCCGCCGCCGTCGATCACCGTCGCCTCGCCGGAGCCCAGCAGCCGCCTCGTCGGAGCCCCAAAGCCGTCGCCGCCATCGATCCCGTCGTCGTCGCCTGAACCACCCCGAACCAGTAAAAACCGATTCAAACCGCCGGTCTTTTTTCAGGTTTCTTTAGATCGGTTTATTTATTTTTAGGATAGTTTAATTAGCGAATGTTCGTTCGTTTAGTTTCTGTAATGAACGAATTCGTTAGATTAGGTTCTGTAGCAAACCTTTGTTCGGTATTTTTTTATTTTTATTTTAGTTTTCATCTAGGGACCTATCCGTGATTATTTTCTTTGCATATTAGCCCCTAATCTTTAAACATTCGTAACTTTTAACTCATTTGTCCAAATTCGACAAAACCAATGCCTAAATCTTAAGAGCAATCCCATCTATCCAGTAAAACAACTTGAAAAGGATTTTGACAATTTAAATTTTGAGTTTAGTTCACATTAGATTTTGATCTTGTTTTGTTTGTATCTTGAGTTTCGTAGCTCCGTTTGAGTTGATTCTTTTTGCAAATCGTAGCTAATCACATGTGCCTAATGTTAAGATCTAATCCACATAAAAATAATGATGTTAGAATTTGTTTTCTGTTTAGATTAGTTATTTGATTGTTTTCAAGTTCTTTAGATCGTTTCTTCGTTTTCTCTTTGCATTGTTTGCTTGATTGCTTATGTATGATATTGTTTGCCTACGCTAGATTTTACGCAGTGCGAAGCTTGTTACTATGAATCTCTAGAGTTTTCCAATCGTCAACAAGGCAAGTTACACTTTGGTCATATTTTTCAATACCCAGTTTTTTACTATGCATTAGTTTCGCCCCTCAAATATTTGCATGAGTAGGATTGGGAACATGTGGATTTGGTTGTAGTACTTGAGGTAGGAACCTATTACCTTTGATCACCCCGGGAATATACGTTATGCTCAATTATTGCTTAGCCATGCTCGTAGACGGGGATTGGATCATGATGTACATGGAAGTTGTGAGAGATAATAATTTTGGACAACATTAAGGTGGCAGCTTTAATACACATCCGGGTGGATTGGTTGGGGCACCTGGAGAAACCAGTGCTTGCCCATGGGAATCCCGGAGTACCCGTGTGATTTTCCCTCGATTCGCTGCCAAGGCTCAAAGGGATCATATGATATTTCATGCCTAGAAACTTCCGTGTGCAGCCACAAGCCATTATGGGCTCTGGCATAGTTGAGTAAGTTGTGTGAGCTCTTGAAGAGGTGGACTAGCAGATGTAGGGGAAAGTAGGTGTACCGGTCTACCCAGAGTAGAGAGTTAATGCTTCAGAAAGACTATGTCTTGATCTTTCTATCATGGATGCGGTCGAGTCTTGTGGGGAAAAGTGTGAAACCTCTACAGAGTGTATAAACTAATCATGGTTAGATGTGTCCCCGGTTATGGATAGTTTGAGTATCTAGAAGTGGATATTATTGTTGATCTCATCACTCTTTAATTAATGAATTTGGTTTAATGATGATACTTGGTTAAGTTTGGGATTTGAGTTGGAGGAACCTTCTCAAATATTGGTACAACTTTGTAGTAAATAAAATTTATTCCTTTGTTGTAGGGCAAAATTAGCTTTATGCAAAACATTAAACTTAGAGCCTCCACCAGCCAAATATGCATGTAGATATAGTTTCTTGCATTCATTTGCTCTACAGCGTAACTCTGCTAGCATATTCCATGTGCTGACCTACTCAGCTGCAACATCTCATGTTGCAGACTTTACCGGCGAAGAATAAGGTGCAATAGGTCGTTGTCATGCACTCAGCTATGTCGTTGGAGTTGATGGACTCATTTATCTTTGAAGCTTCTGCAATTATTTCGTTTAGATGGCCTTCAGCCATATTATTTGTCTAATAAATACTCTTTATGAGGACCTCGATGTAATAAGTGTGTGATTGAAACTCTGTTATAATTCCTCGAGTACTATGTGTGTCAGCATACCAATCTAGGGATGACACTTAAGCACAGAGACATCGGTCCATTGGGATCGTGGCCGCTACAAGATGGTATCAGAGCACACGCTGACTGTAGGACGCGATCACTAGGAAAGGCCACAGGATACTCTTCTCTGCTCATTTCTAATCCTCCTCTATTTATAATCTATAGATGACGGAACCCAAGAACAAGTTCACCCAGCCGGATGATGACACCCCTCTTGGACGACACTTGAAGGAAGTCACTAAGTACCTGAACATCAGACTACCAAGCTTCACTGGAACCTTCACTGCAACTTTACCTGAAGAGGAGCGCTGGAGGATCAAAGTTCGTGTACCTGGGAGGACATTTGCTCCAAAAACAGCGCCCATTGATTTTACCTTGGATGCACCAACTTCGAGCTTAGGAAAGAGCATGGCAGCCCATCACTTTTGGACGCTCTTGTGAGGTGTACCACAAGATCTTGAAGACACCGTCTATTATATATGTGGACGCCGAGACGAGCAATGGGAGATGATTCGCACCAGGAAGGATGGATCAATTGTAGCATACATTCAGGAGATGGATCAGCACATTCGCCGATATGAGAACCAGATGTGCGCTATCATGAAGAAGACCAAGAAGGTGATGAAGAAGAATATCAAGCTAGAAGAGGAACTCAAGTCAACACGCGATGGATATGAGGAATAAATTGTTGTGCTACTGGAGAAGCATGAAGATCTAAAGAAGAAGGTAGGAATACATGTGGTGAAACCGAAGCAAGAACCTGAAGTGGATATTCGTTCGGATGACTACATCATATTGGACGACACCGACATAGATAGTGATGCAGATGATGACAGTGATGATGATTATGAAGACGAAGCTGGAGCTGATATTATGGAGTCTTCCACCGATCAAAACTTCTAGATGACCACCCTATTACTAGTAGTATTCTTCCAAGTAGTAAGAATTGATCGATTTGTAATAGTAGTTTAGATCATTTGTGTGAACCTTGTTTGATGTTGAATGGTGTGAATTTAGTGTATTTGTGTCATATGCATACGGGTAGTGAAATCTCTCATAGACCTTATTCTGTTATGTTTTCTCACCCCCTCTAACCCATCAGATGCCTCCGAGACGTGACCCTGGATTCACTTGCCCACCGGAGCTCACCCAGTTGATCCAATAGCAGAATGCCTTGATGCAGATGTTGATGTTGGTCCAGAACCAAGACAACAACAACAACAACAACAACAACAACAACAACAACAACAACAACAACAACAACAACAACAACAACAACAACAACAACAACAACAACAACAACAACAACAACAACAACAACAACAACAACAACAATAACAACAACAACAACAACCCACCGCCACCACCCCCTGTTGACAACCTAGCCCTTTTTTGAGGTTGAATCCGCTGCTAGTAGCACCGAGCCGATTATTGCAGATGATTGGCTCCGCAAGATTGGGAGTGAGCTGACCACAGCTGGATGCACGGATGAAAAGAGAGTGGGCTTTGCCGCACATCATCTTGATGGACCCGCAGCCTCTTGGTGGGAAAATTTCACCACCACTTACCCCATTGATACAGTTACATGGGATCAATTCCAGCAGGCCTTCCGCACCGCACATGTTTCAGCTAGAGCTATGAGTTTGAAGCAGCGCGAGTTCTGCAACTTACGCCAAGGGAGTCGTACAGTGGGACAGTATGTGGATAGGTTCAGCAAGTTAGCACGCTATGCCCCGGATGACGTGGCCACAGATGCCGCGAAGCAGGAGAAGTTTCTTGAGGGACTCAATGATGAGCTGAGTATGTAGTTGATGGTAGCAACCTTCAACAACTACCGGGAGCTGTTAGACAGGGCCCTCATGATTGAAGGCAAGCAGCAGCAGATTGATAACAGCAAGAGGAAGTATGGACAAGGGAGGTATAACTCTGGAGCTCAATAGAAGCCTCGCTATTCCCCGAACTCGGGAAGACACACTCATCATAACCATGGAGGACATTCGCACAATGGAGAAAGTTCACACAACCATAGTGGCCCTAAGAATGGTAATGGGAATAGAGGAAGCAACAGTCAGAGCCGCTCCAACCCCGCGACACCCGCCAAGAAGGATCTGAGTCACATTACTTGTTTCAAGTGCGGGAAGACCGGATACTACACCACTGAATGTTCTGAATCAAAGAATGGAAATGGCAATGGAAGTTCTGGAAAGAAGCCCAACCCTTTCACCAGAGGTCAGGTGAACCACGTCAGTGTGGAGTAGATTGAGGAGCAGCCGGACGCAGTTGTTGGTAAGTTTTTGATTAATGCATTTACAGCACTTGTTCTTTTTGACACCAGTGCATCTCATTCATTCATATCAAGGGGATTTGTGGACAAGTTTAAGTTGCCAACCGTAGCCCTTAAGTAACCTATGTTAGTGAGTTCCCCAGGAGCAGAGTATATGGCTAGTCGGGGATGTTATCAGTTGCCAATAACCATAGGTAGACATGTTTTCCCCATCGACCTTATTGTCCAGAAGTCACAGGGATTGGACGTGATCCTAGGCATGGATTGGTTATCCAAGTTTGAGGGAAACATCGATTGCGCAAGTAAATCAATTCTTCTCACCACCTAGAGGGAAAAAGGATCAAGTATGTGTCTAGACATGCGCCGAGGAGGACTCAAGTAAATTCCCTATCTGGAGTTGTACAGGAGGAAGTACCAGTGGTGAAAGATTATCCCGATGTATTTTCGGAGGAGTTACCAGGCATGCCACCATATCGGGATATTGAATTTCTGATCGAGTTGTTGCCAGGTACCGGACCAATATGAAAGAGACCGTATCGGATGCCCGCAAATGATCTGGAAGAAATTAAGAAGCAGATTAAGGACTTACTGGAGAAAGGTTATATTCGACCAAGCTCATCACCTTGGGGAGCCCTAGTGCTTCTAGTTGAGAAGAAGGATGGATCTTTGAGGATGGTTGTTGATTATTGTGTGTTGAATGAAGTGACGATCAAGAACAAATACCCTTTGCTGATGATCAATGATTTGTTTGAACGGCTGCAGGGAGCTAAGGTTTTCTCCAGGATTTCTTCCATCAGGTTATCACCAGCTTAAGATCCGAGAGCATGATATACCTAAGACAGCTTTTACCATGAGGTATTGGCTATATGAGTATACCGTTATGTCATTTGGTTTGACTAATGCCCCTGCCTATTTTATGAGTATGATGAAAAAGGTGTTCATGGAATTCTTGGACAAGTTCGTTGTGGTGTTCATTGATGATATATTGGTCTACTCAAAGAATGAAGAAGAGCATAAGGAACATTTGTGCTTGGATTTCGATAAGCTCAGGGAACATCAGTTGTATACCAAGTTCAGCAAATGTGATTTTTGGTTGAAGGAAGTTGGATTTCTTGGACATGTTATATCAGGAGAAGGAATAGCAGTAGACCCTACCAAGGTTGCATTTGTCATTGAGTGGTTGGCACCCACCTCAGTTGGAGAGATCAGAAGTTTTCTTGGACTCGTAGGTTATTATCGGAGATTTATTGAGAATTTTTCAAAGATCGCGAAGCCCATGACAGAGTTCTTGAAGAAGGACACCAAGTTTAAATGGACTAAGGATTGTGAGGCCAGTTTTCAGGAGTTGAAGGAACATTTGGTTACAGCCCCAGTGCTAATTCTTTCAGACATACGCAAGGATTTCCAAGTATATTGCGATGCTTCTTGTCAAGGACTTGGAGGTGTTCTTATGCAGGATGGAAGAGTTGTTTCATATGCCTCACGTCAGCTTCGACCTCATGAGTTGAATTATGCTACGCATGATTTGGAGTTAGCAGTCGTAGTGCATGCTCTCAAGACATGGAGACACTTTCTCATCGGTAATCGTTGCAATGTTTACATAGATCATAAGAGTTTGAAGTACATCTTCAAGCAGAAGGAGTTGAACCTCGGGTAGAGGAGATGGTTGGAGCTCATAAATGATTATGACATGAGATTGCATTATCATCCAGGAAATGCCAATGTCGTAGCAGATGCGTTGAGCCGCAAGAGTTATGTGAACATGCTCATAACCGGAGGATTACCTCAGGAGTTGGCCGACGACCTTCGAGAACTTCGCATGGAGATAGTTCCGAGAGGTTATGTTGCGGCACTGGAAATTCAGTCCACTTTGCTGGGAAAGATCTGAGAAGCCCTGAACACGGATAAGGAGATTGCAGAGATAAAAGAAAGGATGAGTAAAGGAAAGGCTAAAGGTTTTCGTGAGGATGAGCACGAAACTTTATGGTTTTAGGATCGTATCTATGTGCCTAATGACCCTGAGATCAGGAAGTTAATTCTTTAGGAGGCTCATGATTCGCCTTATTCGATTCACCAAGGCAATACCAAGATGTATCTGGATTTGAAGGAAAGTTTCTGGAGGACAGGAATGAAGAAGGATATTGTAGAGTATGTAGCAGTATGTGACGTATGTCAGAGAGTTAAGGCAGAGCATCAGAAACCAGCAGGGTTACTTCAGCCTTTGCCGATACCCGAATGGAAGTGGGATAAACTTGGCATGGATTTCATCACCGGATTACCCATGACCCATTCAGGCCGTGACTCTATCTGGGTTGTAGTTGATCGCTTGACCAAGGTAGCCCATTTCATCCCTGTGAAAACAACTTATACAAGTGCTAAGTTGGCAAATATATACATGACCAGGATCGTATGTCTGCATGGAGTTCCGAGGACCATCGTATCAGATAGAGGAACACGGCTTACTTCAAAGTTTTCGAATCAGTTGCACGAAACTTTGGGTACCAGGCTAGAGTTTAGTACAGCTTTTCATCCGCAGACAGATGGATAGACTGAGAGAGTCAATCAGATTCTGGAGGACATGTTGAGAGCTTGTGCGCTAGATTTTGGATCTAGTTGGGATGATAATTTACCCTATGCAGAGTTCTCCTATAATAACAGTTATCAAGCCAGTTTGAAGATGGCCCTTTCGAAGCTTTGTATGGAAGGAGGTGCAGGACACCACTGTCATGGGATGAAATTGGAGATTGACAATTGTTTGGACCAGACTTAATTAGAGATTCTGAGGAGAAGGTTAAGTTGATTTGTGATGGACTCAAGATAGCCCAGCCCAGGCAGAAGAGTTATGCAGATACTAAACGCAAGGAGGTAGCATATGAAGTCGGAGATAGAGCATATCCTCGTGTGTCCCCAGTTCGAGGAGTTAAGCAATTTGGAGTCAAAGGGAAGCTAGCACCACGATTTGTGGGACCATACAGAGTTTTGGAACGTATGGGAGAAGTTGCCTACAAGTTGGAATTACCCAAAGAATTGTCAGGAGTTCATGATGTGTTTCACGTTTCCCAGTTGAAGGAGTGTCATGCAGAGATGGCTGACATTCCTCTGAGAGATACGGTGCCATTGGAAGAGTTGGATAGTGATCTGACATATGAGGGGAAACCCGTTAAGATTTTCTCGAGTTTTCCAGCCGAGTTACTCGCAGCAGAGTCATCAAGTTTTGCGAAGTTCAGTGGAGCCACCATACCGAGGAGGAAGTTACCTGGGAGCAAGAAGAAGACCTCCACAAGGACCACCCACACCTTTTTGCTGACCAACCCGAATCTCGAGGGCGAGATTCATCTTAAGGGGGGTAGTGTCGGTGTCAAAACTGGCGGATCTCGGGTAGGGGGTCCCGAACTGTGCGTCTAGGCAGATGGTAACAGGAGATGAGGGACACGATATTTTTACCCAGGTTCGGGCCCTCTCGGTGGAGGTAAAACCCTACTCCTGCTTGATTGATATTGATGATATGGGTAGTACAAGAGTAGATCTACCACGAGATCTAGGAGGATAAACCCTAGAAGCTAGCCTATGGTATGATTGTTGTTCGTCCTACGGACTAAAACCCTCCGGTTTATATAGACACCGGAGAGGGCTAGGGTTACACAGAGTCGGTTACAATGGTAGGAGATCTACATATCCGTATCGCCAAGCTTGCCTTCCACGCCAAGGAAAGTCCTATCCGGACACGGGACGGAGTCTTCAATCTTGTATCTTCATAGTCTTGGAGTCCGGCCGACGGTGATAGTTCGGCTATCCGGACACCCCCTAGTCCAGGACTCCCTCAGTAGCCCCTGAACAAGGCTTCAATGACGACAAGTCCGGCGCGCATACTGTCTTCGGCATTGCAAGGCGGGTTCGTCCTCCGAATAATTCGTAGAAGATTTTGAACACCAGGATAGTGTCCGGCTCTGCAAAATAAATTCCACATACCGCCGTAGAGAGAATAATATTTACACAAGTTCAATCTGCTAACGTATTTCGTGGCGTGACGTCACACCACGGCCAAGCCTTTATTCGAATTGTTTTTACTGTTCCACCTCAGCGCGTTTAGAGAATCGGCTTCCTTAGCACGTCTTGTCAAAAGCAGAGATCGTGTCCCCTTATTTCGGGATTCTCATCAATACGGGCATGGGTAACCCAACCGCGCCATTGATTACGGCGCTTGGGAGATAAGCGAGTTTTACCAAGCTGGTGGGGACGTATAGTTTTCGTCCGCCCATATATAAGAGGATAAGGATCCACCTTTTTACCTACGCCTTCTTCCTCTTTTGCTTATCCTTCTCCGCGCACTCGAGCTCCAGCACCCAGGTCCGCACTTCTCGCCTCAACCTTCTCCAGCCATGCCTGGAGCGGGAGGCAAGTGGATGGCCTCCTCCGTCACGGAGGGGCACATCAAAAGTCTGAGGAAAGCCAGATACCTGCACAACGATATTGCGCACCGGCTTCCCGACGAGGGGCAGCTCGTCCCCACCCCTAGGCCCCATGAGAGGGTGGTGTTCCTTCCCCATTTCCTCCACGGACTGGGCTTCCCAATCCATCCATTTGTTCGGGGGCTCATGTTCTACTACGGCCTGGATTTCCATGATCTGGCCCCGAATTTCATCCTCAACATCTCGGCGTTCATCGTCGTGTGCGAGGCCTTCCTCTGGGTCCAGCCCTATTTCGGCTTATGGCTGAAGACTTTTAACATCAAGCCGAAGGTAGTGGGCGGCCGCCAAGCGGAGTGCGGAGGCACCATGGTGGGCAGGATGCCCAACATCACATGGCTCGAGAGCGCCTTCGTGGAAACCATCAAAGGGTGGAAATCGGGGTGGTTCTACATCACCGAGCCGCGTGACCCTGAATGGGCAACGGCCCTCGAATTCAGATCTGGCATCCCCACACGGCTCACCTCCTGGAAAGAGAAGGGCCTGACATGGGGTGATTCGGAGGAGTTGACTGGACTTCAATCCTGTGTCCAAACCCTGGTGAACAAGAAGCTCAAGCTTGTCAACGTAATCCAGGCCATGCTCATCCGCCAGATCCTCCCGTGCCAACAGCGGGCTTTCAATTTGTGGGAGTTTGATCTGGCACAGCACCGAACCTTGAGTAGGCTCTTCGACACTACGTACGAAGACGCCTGGAGGGTGCTGTTGAAGGGCGCCGAGGCTCCCTCATCCGCTACCGAAGATCGCGGATTCAGCTCGCAGCGTCAAGCCAGTGAGGTAAGCTATTTTACCCTTTACGGGACACTCGCTTTCCATAGTTTGACTCTATGTGGGATCTAAACTCCCTTTACCTTTGACAGGCCTGGCAGAAGACGTCCGGGCAGGTCAATTGCCCGGCTCCCTTGCCCGAAGACCCAGCGGATGCCCCATTATCGAGACTGCTGGCTCCGGTGCCTTACGTGGTGCCGGAGAAGAAGGCCAAGAAGAAGGCCACGGGAACTCGGAGGAGTTCCCGGCGCCAGGTGTTATCGGACTCATCGTCCGATGACTCCGAGGCAGACTCCTCCCGTGAAGACGAGGAGGAGAAAAAAAGAGGCCTCTCCGACTGGGGAGGCCGGAGGGTCCAAAAAGGGCAGGAACCTTCCTCCGGACTGTTCCACCAATGCCGACGACGGCGAAGAGGAGTGGCCTTCAAGGGCCAAGCCCCTGGCGAGATCGTAAGTGTCCGGATCCCAAAATAACCTATGATTTTCCTTTCGTCGCATAGTGTCTTCTAACGCCGAACACAACTATGTAGCCCTCCCAAGGATGATCTCCCCGCTTCGTCGAGCGGGTCCCTGGGTTCGTCGGATGTGAATAGTGCTTCACTTCCGACCGCCTCCTCCCCCCGTGACGTAGACGATGCCGAGGCGGGGTCCCAGAAAGGGACCAGCCAGGATGAGGAGGTCCCGGAGGTGCCACCGGGCAGCCTCCAGGACTTTGGACCGGACTCCAAACCGGAACCTTTAGTGGTTCCGGAGTCCGGTGGGTGGCCTCTTCGCAAGAAGGGCGAGACTGCGATGCCGGTAACCTCCGTCCAACCGGAGGCACCGGATAATTTGCTGGAGGTGCTCAACGGCGCTTCCATCGACGAGGAGCACTGCACTGTTATGAGTGCGGTGATTCAGAAAGTTCAGTCCGCCAAGAGCGGGTTGACTGAAGCCTGCGCCAGCCTTCTAACAGGTTTTGAGGTAAGTAGTATAAGATATGTAAAAATAGTACCGCATAGACAGTGGCCCCTGATGCTCAGTTTTGGTGTTCGGAAAGAAAAGCCGAACTAAGGATGTAAAAAGATATACGCAGGAGTCTAACACAAATATGTCAATATGGGAATGCAGGCTGTGCTACTGACCTCTGCCGTACTGACTTTGGAGGTTAATGCATTGAAGTAGAGCCTCGAGCGGTCCGAGAACGAGCTCGGCCGTGCCAAGAAGCAGCTCGAGGGCAAGGAAGGTAAGTAATACCTTATAATAAAGGATTTGGTTGCAAAAAATGACAGGAATAACGTGAGTACTGCAGGGGCCACGAACGAGGTGGCGACCCTGAAGGAAGCGGTGTCCGAGGCCGAACGCAATGCGGCCTCGGAACGCACCGAGCGAGAGAAGCAGGAGGCGCAGGTGGCGGAGGTGCGGCAAGAGCTCCAGGCTCTTGTGGAAAAATACGAGGGTTTAGAGCGTGACTCGAAGACTCGAGAGTCTGAGCTTGCCTTGGCTCTTGAGAGTGCCAAAGCCGCCAAGGCCGAAGCCCAAAAATCCCTCCAGGAGGTTGAGGCGATAAATAAGATAGCGGCGGGTAAGGCATTCTTCATGCAAAGCAAGCACGTCAAAGTGAATTACTTGTTACTTACCCGAATCCAGAGCTCTCTAGGAGCGTTCGCAGATCTGCCCCGCAGTGTGTCCGATGCTGCCGCATTCTACCGGGCCGAGGAGGGGAGCTCGACGAAGAAGGTACTCTGGTCTCGCTATGCTAAGGCCGGACATTCAGTGCCCCTGAGCGACCAGCTGAAGCAGCTGGTCGAGCTCCACAAGGTGGTCGAACAGGCTATGAAGGGCCTCATAGTTCGGCTGTGGCCCAAAGAAGCCATGCCTGGGAGCTACTTCAGTCCGGTGCGGCGGCTGGTGGACGCCTGTCCATGGGTTGAAGTCATCAAGCACTCCGCCTGCATTGAAGGTGCCCGTCGGGCCCTTGCCCGTGCTAAAGTACACTGGGGCAGGATGGACGCTGAGAAGCTTGTGACGGATGCGCCACCGCCGGGCAAGAAGTATCTCATGCCCGAGATGTACTATAAGGGTGTCCTGAAGGGTGCCTGCCTTATAGCGGGTGAATGCTCCAAAGATGTAATTTTTGAGTAGACTCGCGATTTGTTATCCTGTGCGCTGAAAACTTTGTTCATATGCGCTAAGCAACGCTTGTTAATTTAAAATATTACCTTCTGTGCGGCCGTTTATCAAATCTGAGAGATGGCAAGTCGTTGGCTTCGGCCCCCATGCCACGAGTGCTGGGGTGTTCGGAATAAACTTGAGCGCTTTTTTTCCATTTTTGGGTCCTTCGAGGGAGGCGCTCAACACAACGAACGAGGCAACCGGACTTATAATGCTTGAACACTACCACTTAGCCATAGAATTCTATAATTTTAAATTTCGGCGAAGCCCCTAGTGTTTGGAAGACCGAATTCAGGGCGCTATCCACGCCTGGGGCCGGACTAAGCCGGCTCCTCGCTCTAAGCAGCATAAGTCTTTAGGGACTCGAAAAAACCTCTCGAACAGCGACCAGCTCTCACCCTATCATGACGGTTAGTTTTAGCTTTCTCCACTGAGGTGCTCGACCCAGCTCAACTGGGGCACAATCGCAGTGGTTCTCCCAGCGCTACCTTAGCCGATATAGCGGAATGTAAGGTACCAAAACATGGGAGCCGGGCAAACCCAACTATTGACCCAAGACATGATTCGGAGCCGATGCATATAATGCTATAAGTTCGGGGTGCCGCACTTGTGAAAGTGTTCTGTCTTATCACACCATAATTTCGAGAACTTAAGCCCCTGGTGTATTTAGCCGTACCAAAGCGTACGGGTGCAACATGTCATAATTGAACATAAATAAAAAAGGAATGCAATTAGAGGCAAAAAGTGATGCATTGTTTATTCAAAAATACTGCAAAGAAAGCAGGACGATACAAATAGTGCGATAAGCAAGGGATGGGACTATTTAACATGTCCCCCTCCAGGGGTAGGCTGTGGAATGGTATGTAAAACAGGTATAATGCTCGTAATGGAGACCACCTGGATACTTGACGTAGCTTTTCTGCTTCCCTGGCTATTGCATCATGAGTTCGGCAAGTCTACTGCCGGACAGGGCTTCTGGGAAACGGAGTCCTGTGAATAAGAAGAAAGGAAAGAATGACACAATTGGGAGCCCCTGGTGTGGTTGAGCTGCACTCTAGGCATGCCGTGGTCGTGCCCCTACCCCTATGCCCATGGTATCGCCAGGGCGTAGTTATGTACGCGTGGTACTGGTTTCGCGATTTCGCGAGGGCTGGGGTTGGGGCTGTATTGCTACGCGTGCTCGAGACGTGCCAAGTGGTCTTGTTGTAGGTTACTCCGGGCGTGCTTAACGGTGTTCGGCCGCTTAACAGCCGGACTCGAGAATTGCCTTAAGAGGCTACTTTGTACTTCCGCCGCGAGAGCTGCTGTATGCTCCTCCGTTCAGAGAGAGCGTTTGGTGTTTCCGTTGACCGTAATGACTCCTCAAGGGCCCGGCATCTTGAGCTTTAGGTATGCGTAGTGCGGCACCGCATTGAACTTTGCGAATGCGGTTCGTCCGAGCAGTGTGTGATAGACGCTGCGGAACGGGACTATGTCAAAGATTAACTCCTCGCTTCGGAAGTTATCCGGGGATCCGAAGACCACTTCCAGTGTAACTGAGCCTGTGCAGTTGGCCTCTACACCTGGTATGACGCCTTTAAAGGTTGTTCTTGTGGGTTTAATCCTTGAGGGGTCTATGCCCATCTTGTGCACTGTATCCTGATAAAGCAGGTTCAGGCTGCTGCCGCCGTCCATCAGGACTCTAGTGAGGTGAAATCCATCGACGATTGGGTCTAGAACCAATGCGGCGAATCCGCCATGGTGGATGCTAGTAGGGTGGTCCCTTCGATCAAAAGTGAGTGGGCATGAGGACCACGGATTGAACTTTGGGCGACTGGCTCCATCGCATATACGTCCCTGAGTGCACGCTTCCGCTCCCTCTTGGGTATGTGGGTTGCGTATATCATGTTCACCGTTCGCACTTGTGGGAGGAAACCCTTCTGTCCTCTATTGTTCGGCGGCCGGGTCTCTTCCTCGTCATCGCTATGCAGCCCCTTGTCATTGTTTTCGGCAATTAACTTGCCTACCTTCTTGAACACCCAACAATCCCTGTTGGTGTGATTGGCTGGCTTTTCGGGGGTGCCGTGTATCTGGCACAAGCGATCGAGTATTCGATCCAAATTTGACGGGCCTAGAGTATTTCTTTTGAACGGCTTATTCCGCTGACCGGATTTAGAGCCTCTGAATCCGGCGTTGACTGTCGTATCTTCAGTGTTATCGCCGTTAATGCGGCGCTTTTGCTTATTGCGACGCGACCTGCCATTGCTATCCATGGTATCCGAACTACCGGAGTTTTTGGTCAGGTTGTTACTGCGAGCTAGCCAGCTGTCCTCTCCCGCGTAGAAGCGGGTCATGAGTGATGTGAGGGCTGCCATGGATTTCGGCTTTTCCTGTCCTAGGTGTCGGGCAAGCCACTCGTCGCGGATGTTATGCTTGAAGGCTGTGAGGGCCTCTGCATCCGGACAGTCGACGATTTGATTTTTCTTGGTTAAGAACCGTGTCCAGAATTGTCTGGCCGATTCGTCTGGCTACTGAATTATGTGGCTTAAGTCATCGGCGTTTGGTAGTCGCACATATGTGCCCTGGAAGTTATCAAGGAATGCGGCTTCCAGGTCTTCCCAACACCCAATTGATTCTGCTGACAAGCTGTTGAGCCAATGCCGAGCTGGTCCTTTAAGCTTGAGTGGGAGGTATTTGATGGCGTGTAGATCATCACCACGGGCCATGTGGATGTGAAGGAGATTGTACTAGATCCAAACCGCAGGATCTGTTGTGCCATCGTATGATTCAATGTTTACTGGTTTGAAACCCTCGGGGATTTGATGATCCATTACTTCGTCTGTGAAGCATAGTGGATGTGCGGCGCCTCTGTATTGGGCTATATCACGATGCAGCTCAAACGAGCTTTGTCTACTGTGTTTGGCCCGGCCGGCATTGCTGTATCCGGCGTTACGATTGTCGTCACGTACCGTGGGGCGCTCACGCGATCCGTAGATCGATCTTGTTTGTCTTGCCTTGTCCTCCAATATGTCTTGCAAGTCCGGTGAAATTCCCCTGTGGCTTTGTACTTTTCGAGCGACGCCGGGGTACGACTTTAGTGGAGGGCCTAAAGGCTTCTCTGTCGCGGCCACAGGGTAGCCGGTCGACCATATTGTGCGCTGGTGATGTAGGTTTATGTGATTCCTCCTCTCATCATGGTAGCAGCTTGCGTTTGGGGTAGCTTTTGGAGGGGCGTTCGAGTTCATACTCTTCGGCCGCAAGGACGTCAGTCCATCTATTGGCTAGCAAGTCTTGGTCAGCTCTAAGCTATTGCTGCTTTTTCTTGAGGCTGCTTGCCGTGGCCATAAGTCTGCGTTTGAAACGCTCTTGTTCGACGGGATCCTCAGGCACGACAAATTCATCGTCATCGAGGCTTGCCTCGTTTTCGGAGGGAGGCATATAATTATCGTCCTCTACCTCTCTGTCTGCCGCTCTCTCGTGAGGGCTGTCTTCTCCATCCTCCTACACTGAATCCTGCTGGAGGGTGTTGTCTTCGGCACTGTCAGGGGTGTTATTGTCTCTGTTGCCGGAATCTCCATTCTTGCTGTGGCGGGATTTAGAGCGGCGCCGCTGACGCCGGCGCTTAGGCTGTCTCTTGGAGGGCTCATCCTCCGTTGTTCCATCGCCATTCCCATCCTTTGGGATGTCCACCATGTATATATCGTATGAGGAGGTGGCCTTCTAGTGCCCTGTAGGCGCTGGGTCTTGGTTGTCTCCTGCATCGTCGTCCATACCGTCGATGTCTTCGGAGTCAAAGTCGAGCATGTCGGTTAAATCATCGACAGTGGCTACAAAGTGGGTGGTGGGTGGGCCTTGAATTTCTTCGTCGTCCGCATCCCAACTTTCCAGACCATCATAGTCCGGCCAGGGCTCTCCTGATAAAGAGAGAGATCTTAGTGAATTCAGGATATCGCCAACGGGCGAGTGCTGAAAGATGTCCGCGGCAGTGAACTCCATGATCGGCGCCCAATCGGATTCGATTGGCAGGGGCGCGGGAGGTTCGGAATCCGAAGAGGAGTCCGGCGCCTCGGAGTCACGGGCTTTGCGAAGGACAGAGTTGGTGTTCGGCTCTATCGCCGTAGAGGTGGCAGCCCCCGAGGCGGTGTCTAGCCACCCATCCTCGACCGGCGCAGTCGGCTCCGAGCTAAGGGTCGGAGCGGACTCTTGTGCGGCCTCCAGGGCACTGTTCGGCAGCAGAGCTAAATCATGCCCATCGTGACAGTGCGGCGTGCTCGGTTGTGGCTCGAATCCGTCGAAGATCAAGTCTCCGCGGATGTCGGCCATATAGTTCAAACTTCCGAATCTGACCTGATGGCCAGGGGCATAGCTTTCGATCTGCTCCGGATGGCCAAGTGAATTGGCCCGCAGTGCAAAGCCGCCGAATACGAAGATCTGTCCGGGGAGAAAAGTCTCACCCTGGACCGTGTTGTTGATGATGATCGAAGGAGCCATCGGGCCTACACGTGACGACATAGAGGAACTCTCAATGAAAGCACCAATGTCGGTGTCAAAACCGGCGGATCTTGGGTAGGGGGTCCCGAACTATGTGTCTAGGCGGATGGTAACATGAGATGAGGGACACGATGTTTTTACCCAGGTTCGGGCCCTCTCGGTGGTGGTAAAACCCTACTCCTGCTTGATTGATGTTGATGATATGGGTAGTACAAGAGTAGATCTTCCACGAGATCAAGGAGGCTAAACCCTAGAAGCTATCCTATGGTATGATTGTTGTTCGTCCTACGGACTAAAACCCTCCGGTTTATATAGACACCGGAGAGGGCTAGGGTTACACAGAGTCGGTTACAATGGTAGGAGATCTACATATCCGTATCGCCAAGCTTGCCTTCCACGCCAAGGAAAGTCCTATCCGGACACGGGACGGAGTCTTCAATCTTGTATCTTCATAGTCTTGGAGTCCGGCCGACGGTGATAGTTCGGCTATCCGGACACCCCCTAGTCCAGGACTCCCTCAGGTAGGTTTGTAGCATCCCAATTTCAATTTGGATGTTATTCATAGATCATTCATATGCATCCATGATTTATTGCATTTTGTTGCTTTGTTTTAGTTGCATTTTGAGCCAAGAGATCTTAAGCAACTCAAGGAACAATTTGAGAGAGTTGGAGGTTTCACAAAAAATCCAATTTTGATTTATCAAAATTTGGTTATTGGATCAAATTGTTTTTCAAAATTCTTTTTCCAAATATTTTAAACTAATGAGCGAAGATAATATAACTTATTCAAAATCAGTAGAAAAATATTGGAAATTGAATTTTGAATTTTTGGAGAGTTTATTTCATTTTATTCGCTAGTTTATCTATTTGTTAGGTGAGTAATTAGTACTGTAATGTTTGTTTTTAGTTTAGGCATTTAGGCCCAGAAAAATGTTCACGAGGTCACTAATAAGGCCTTATAGCTACGCAGTGGCAGTGCCAGGATCAGAAGTCTGCGATGTCATTTCAAATCCGTGATGTCAAATACATGTGTTTTCACCAATTTTATAAAAATATTTACATGATTTCTACTTGTGTACAAAGGATTTTTCAAAAACATGTGTGGTCAATTGACCACACTCCTCTCAACGTGGCTTCGCCACTGTAGCTACGTGAATTTTTCTGGAATTTTTAGGATTTTATTTATATTTATTTTGCGTGTTTTAGTCTCTGGGGAAATTGTTAAAAAAAAGTTCGGCCGACCAAACTGGGCCGAGCCCAGCCAGCCGACCCAGCAAGCCGCACCGCCCCCGCTCGTCCAGCTCGGGACGGAGTCCCGAGCGTGCATGCCGCCACCGGCCGGGTCCGACCCAGACTCCTCCGACGCCGCCGTCCCGTTGACCCCAGCCCAAGCTAAAGCCACCCCCTCCCCCTCATTAAATACCCCGCCCCGCCGCCCTCTCCTCTCACCAAAGCCGCCGCTGCCCGCCACTGCCACTACGCTGCCGCCGCAAGTCGCCCGCGCCGCTACCGCTCGCAAGTCGCCCGCGCCACCGCAGCCGCTACTGTCGCGCTGTCGTCCACCGTCGCCTCGCCGGAGCCCCGAAGCTGCCGCCGTTGATCCCGTCGCCCGAACCGCCCCGAACCGGTAAAAACCGATTCAAACCGCCATTTTTTCAGTTTTCTTTAGATCGGTTTATTTATTTTTAGGTTAGTTTAGTTAGCGAATGTTCATTCGTTTAGTTTCTGTAACGACCGAATTCGTTAGATTAGATCCTGTAGCGGACGTTCGTTCTGTAGTTTTTTCTTTTTATTTTAGTTTTCGTCTAGGGACCTATCCGTGATTATTTTCTTCGCAGATTAGCCCCTGATCTTTAAACCTTCATAACTTTTAACTCGTTTGTCCAAATTTGACGAAACCAACGCCTAAATATTCAGAGCGATCCCATCTATCTAGTAAACCAACTTGAACATGATTTTGACAATTTAAAATTTGAGTTTAGTTCAGATTAGAGTTTGATCTTGTTTTGTTCGTATCTTGAGTTTTGTAGCTCTGTTTGAGTTGATTCTTTTTGCAAATCGTAGCTAATCACATGTGCCTACCGTTAAGATCTAATCCACATAAATATAATGCTGTTAGAATTTGTTTTCTGTTTAGGTTTCAAGTTCTTTGGATCTTTTCTTCGTTTTATCTTTGCATCGTTTGCTTGATTGCTTATGTATGCCATTGTTAGTCTACGCTAGATTTTCAGGAGTGCGAAGCTTGTTACTTCTAATATCTAGAGTTTTTCGATCGTCGACAAGGCAAGTTACACTTTGATCATATTTTTCAATACCCAGTTTTTTACTATGCATTAGTTTTGGCCCTCAAATATTTGCATGAGTAGGATTGGGAACATGTGGATTTGGTTGTAGTACTTGAGGTAGGAACCTATTACCTTTGATCACCCCGGGAATATACGTTATGCTCAATTATTGCTTAGCCATGCTCGTAGACGGGGATTGGATCGTGATGTACATGGAAGTTGTGAGAGATAATAATTTTGGACAACATTAAGGTGGCAGCTTTAATACACATCTGGGTGGATTGGTTGGGGCACCTGGAGAAACCAGTGCTTGCCCATGGGAATCCCGGAGTACCCGTGTGATTTTCCCTCGGTTCGCCACCAAGGCTCAAAGGGATCATATGATATTTCAAGCCTAGAAACTTCCGTGTGCAGCCACAAGCCATTATGGGCTCTGGCATAGTTGAGTAAGTTGTGTGAGCTCTTGAAGAGGTGGACTAGCAGATGTAGGGGAAAGTAGGTGTACTGGTCTACCCAGGGTAGAGAGTTAATGCTTCAGAAAGACTATGTCTCAATCTTATGATCATGGATGCGGTCGATTCTTGTGGGGAAAAGTGTGAAACCTCTACAGAGTGTATAAACTAATCATGGTTAGCCGTGTCCCCGGTTATGGACAGTTTGAGTATCTAGAAGTGGATATTATTGTTGATCTCAGCACAATTGGGTTTAATGATGATACTGTGTTAAGGTTGGGATTTGAGTTGGAGGAACCTTCTCAAATATTGGTATAACTTTGTAGTAAATAAAATTTATTCCTTTGTTGTAGGGAAAAATTAGCTTTATGCAAAACATTAAACTTAGAGCCTCCACCAGCCAAATATGCATGTAGATATAGTTTCTTGCATTCATTTGCTCTACAGTGTAACTCTGCCAGCATATTCCATGTGCTAACCTACACGGGTGCAACGTCTCATGTTGCAGACTTTACCGACGAGGAATAAGGTGCGGTAGGTCGTTGTCATGCACTCAGCTATGCCGTTGGAGTTGATGGACTCATTTATCTTTGAAGCTTCCGCAATTATTTCGTTTAGATGGCCTTCAGCCATATTATTTGTGTAATAAATACTCTTTATGAGGACCTCGATGTAATAAGTGTGTGATTGAGACTCTGTTATAATTCCTCGAGTACCGTGTGTGTCAGCATACCGATCCAGGGATGACACTTAAGCACAGAGACTTCGGTCCATTGGGATCGTGGTCGCTACAATGTTGCATGTTCTTCCAAAGCTTTACTTGTTATACTTCATATCTTTATCTAAAGCTTTGATGTAAGTTGTCATCAACTACCAAGCAGGGGGAGATTGAAAGCACAAGTGCTCCCTGAGTGATTTTGGTAATTAATGTCAACATATCTCTTATTGGACTAATGCTTCTACCTAGTATATTTCAGATGAGTTCAACATTGGAGTGGCAGGACAAGAGGATGTGGAACCCCTTCAAGATGCTAAGGACACACATCAGCAAAAACTCAAGACTCTACCATTTCATTTTAGTGATCCAAGAGCATATTGAGTCCATAGGAAAGCCAATACTATTAAAAGGGGATGAGGTGTTGCTTAATGGCTTGCTTGCTCAAAGTGCTTAGTGATATGCTCCAAAGCCCTCAACCACTTTCTCGTTTCCACATATGTCCTAAACCTAAAGTCAAACTCGGCCCCACCAATTTGATCTATGACGCCTTCACCGATTTCACTTGACATAGCCACTGCCAGCAACCCTAACCAGTTCGGTCTCACCGATGGGATCTCGGTCTCACCGAGATGGCATTGCAAACTCTCTCTTACCTATTGCAGTTATTTCAGTCTCACTGAGATACACAGTCGGTCCCGTCGAGTTTACTTGACCAAGTCTCTGTTTGCTTATTACTGAAACCGGTCTCATCGAGTTCACGCAATCGGTCTCACCGAGATGAGGTTTTGCCCCAACCCTAGCACATCGGTCCCACCGAGTTGACCTTGTCGGTCCCATCAAAAACTCTAACGTTCATATTTTCAACCATATCGGTCTAACCAAGTTTCACTATTCGGTCCCACCGAGTTTGGAAGATTGTGTGTAACGGCTAGATTTTATGTGGAGGCTACATGTTGATACGTCTCCAACGTATCTATAATTTATGAAGCATTCATGCTATTTTATTATCTGTTTTGAATGTTTACGGGATTTATTATACACTTTTATATTACTTTTGGGACTAACCTATTAACCGGAGGCCCAGCCCATATTGTTGTTTTATTGCCTATTTGAGTGTTTCGAAGAAAAGGAATATCAAACAGAGTCCAAACGGAATGAAACCTTCGGGAGCGTGATTTTTGGAACGAACATAATCCGGGAGACTTGGAGTACAAGCCAGGGAAGCTTCGAGGAGGCCAGGAGATACGAGGGCGCGCCCACCCCCCTGGGCGCGGCCCCCTGTCTTGTGGGCCCCTCGAGGCTCCCCCGACCGACTTCTTTCGCCTATATATTACATATACCCTAAAACCATTGGATATGAAGATAGATTGGGAGTTCCGCCGCCGCAAGCCACTGTAGCACCAAAAACCTCTCGGGAGCCCGTTCCGGCACCCTGCCGGAGGGGGGAATCCCTCACCGGTGGCCATATTCATCATCCTAGCGCTCTCCATGACGAGGAGGGAGTAATTCACCCTCAGGGCTGAGGGTATGTACCAGTAGCTATGTGTTTGATCTCTCTCTCTCGTGTTCTTGACTTCGCACGATCTTGATGTATCGCGAGCTTTGTTATTATAGTTGGATCTTATGATGTTTCTCCCCCTCTACTCTCTTGTAATGGATTGAGTTTTCCCTTTGAAGTTATCTTATTGGACTGGGTCTTTAAGGATTTGAGAACACTTGATGTATGTCTTGTCGTGCTTATCTGTGGTGACAATGGGATATTCACGTGATCTACTTGATGTATATTTTGGTGATCAACTTGCGGGTTCAATGAACTTATGCATAGGGTTTGGCACACGTTTTCGTCTTGACTCTCCGGTAGAAACTTTGGGGCACTCTTTGAAGTACTTTGTGTTGGTTGAATAGATGAATCTGAGATTGTGTGATGCATATCGTATAATCATGCCGACGGATACTTGAGGTGACAATGGAGTATCTAGGTGACATTAGGGTTTTGGTTGATTTGTGTCTTAAGGTGTTATTCTAGTATGAACTCTATGATAGATTGAACGGAAAGAATAGCTTCATGTTATTTTACTACAGACTCTTGAATAGATAGAACAAAAAGGATAACTTTGAGGTGGTTTCGTACCCTACCATAATCTCTTCGTTTGTTCTCCTCTATTAGTGGCTTTGGAATGACTCTTTGTTGCATGTTGAGGGATTGTTATATGATCTATCTATGTTATTATTGTTGAGAGAACTTGCACTAGTGAAAGTATGAACCCTGGGCCTTGTTTCAACGCATTGCAATACCGTTTGTGCTCACTTTTATCATTAGTTACCTTGCTGTTTTTATATTTTCAGATTACAAAAACCTATATCTACCATCCATATTGCACTTGTATCACCATCTCTTCGCCGAACTAGTGCACCTATACAATTTACCATTGTATTGGATGTGTTGGGGACACAAGAGACTCTTTGTTATTTCATTGCAGGGTTGTTTGAGAGAGACCATCTTCATCCTACGCCTCCTGCGGATTGATAAACCTTAGGTCATCCACTTGAGATAAATTTGCTACTATCCTACAAACCTCTGCACTTGGAGGCCAAACAACGTCTACAAGAAGAAGGTTGTGTAGTAGACATCGCATATACCCCTCCACCCCCTTCTCCATTTTGGAGAGAGCTATCAAAATGTGCCTACACTTCCACTACTCATTTTCTGAGAGAGAACCACTGAGGGAGTCCTGGACTAGGGGGTGTCCGGATAGCCGGACTATCATCATCGGCCGGACTCCAAGATTATGAAGATACAAGATTGAAGACTTCGTCCCGTGTCCGGATGGGACTTTCCTTGGCGTGGAAGGCAAGCTTGGCAATACGGATATGTAGATCTCCTACAATTGTAACCGGCTCTGTGTAACCCTAGCCCTCCCCGATGTCTATATAAACCGGAGGGTTTTAGTCCGTAGGACAACAACCATTACAACAATCATACCATAGGCTAGATTCTAGGGTTTAGCCTCCTTGATCTCGTGGTAGATCCACTCTTGTACTACCCATATCATCAATATCAATCAAGCAGGAGTAGGGTTTTACCTCCATCGAGAGGGCCCGAACCTAGGTAAAAACATCGTGTCCCTTGTCTCCTGTTACCATCCGCCTAGACGCACAGTTCGGGACCCCCTACCCGAGATCCGCCGGTTTTGACACCGACATTGGTGCTTTCATTGAGAGTTCCTCTGTGTCGTCACCGATAGGCGTAATGGCTTCTTCAATAAACAACAACTCCGTCCAGGGTGAGATTTTTCTCCCCGGACAGATCTTCGTATTCGGCGGCTTCGCACTGCGGGCCAATTCACTTGGCCACCTGGAGCAGATCGAAAGCTACGCCCCTGGCCATCAGGTCCGATTTGGAAGCCTAAACTTCACAGCAGATATCCGCGGAAACTTGATCTTCGATGGATCCAAGCCGCAGCCGAGCTTGCCGCACTGTCACGACGGGTATGATCTAGCTCTGCCGCCGGACAGTACTTTGGAGGCCGCACACGAATCCGCTCCGACCCATAGATCGGAGCCGATCGCGCAGATCGAGGACGGGTGGCTGGACACCGCCTCGGGGGCTGCAACTTTTACGGCGATAGAGCCGAACACTGACCTTGTCCCTTATGAAGCTCGTGACTCCGAGGTGTCGGACTCCCTGCCGAACTCCGAACCTCCGGCGCCCCTGCCAATCAAATCCGATTGGGCGCCGATCATGGAGTTCACCGCCGCGGACATCTTTCAGCACTCACCCTTTGGCGACATCCTAAATTCGCTAAACCATCTCTCGCTATCCGGAGAGCCCTGGCCGGACTACGGCCAGGATGGTTGGGACGCGGACGACAAAATTCAAAGCCCACCCACCACCCACTTTGTAGCCACTGTCGACGATCTAACCGACATGCTAGACTACGACTCCGAAGACATCGACGGGACGGACGATGATGCAGGAGACGATCAAGAACCAGCGCCTACAGGGCACTGGAAGACCACCTCGTCATACGACATATACATGGTGGACACCCCAAAAGATGGGGACGGCGAAGAAGCAGCGGAGGCAGATTCCTTAAAGAAACAACCCAAGCGCCCACGTCAGCGGCGCTGCTCTAAATCCCACCACAGCAAGAATGGAGATTCCGGCACAGGAGATAATAACACCCCAGAAAGTGCCGAAGACAACCCCCTCCAGCAAGATTCAGCGCAGGAGGATGCAGTAGCAAGCCCTCACGAGAGAGCGGCAGACGAAGAGGTCGAGGATGATAATTACATACCTCCCTCCGGAGATGAGGCAAGCCTCGATGATGACGAATTCGCCGTGCCTGAGGATCCCGTCGAACAAGAGCGTTTCAAACGCAGGCTAATGGCCACAACAAATAGCCTAAAGAAAAAGCAGCAGCAGCTTCAAGCTGATCAAGACCTGCTGGCCAACAGATGGACCGAGATCCTCGCGGCCGAAGAGTATGAACTCGAACGCCCCTCCAAGAGCTACCCAAAACGCAAGTTGCTCCCCCGATTAGAGGAGGAAGCATACATACCTTCATCACCAGCGCACAATACGGCCGACCGACCACCCCGTGGTCGCGACAGAGAGGCATCCAGGCCCTCCATCAAGACCGTACCCCAGCATCGCTCGAAAAGTACGAAGCCACGGAGGAATGCGCCAGACTTGCGGGATATATTGGAGGACAAGGCAAGACAATCCAGATCTATCTATGGATCACGTGGGCACCCCACGACCCACGACGAATACGGTCGCGCCGGATACAACAACTCCGGCCGGGCCGAACACAGCAGACAACGCTCCCTTGAGCTACGTCGTGATATTGCTCAATACAGAGGCGCCGGACACCCGCTATGCTTCACTGACGAAGTAATGGATCATCAAATCCCTGAAGGGTTTAAACCCGTAAACATTGAATCCTACGATGTCACAACAGACCCCGCGGTTTGGATCGAAGATTATCTCCTTCATATCCATATGGCCCGCGGCGACGATCGCCACGCCATCAAATATCTCCCGCTCAAGCTTAAAGGACCAGCTCGGCATTGGCTTAACAGCCTGCCCGCAGAGTCAATTGGGTGTTGGGAGGACCTGGAAGCCGCATTCCTCGACAACTTCCAGGGCACATATGTGCGACCACCAGACGCCGATGACCTAAGCCACATAATTCAGCAGCCAGACAAATCGGCTAGGCAATTCTGGACACGGTTCTTAACAAAGAAAAATCAAATCGTCGACTGTCCGTATGCAGAGGCCCTCGCAGCCTTCAAACATAACATCCGCGACGAATGGTTGGCCCGGCACCTAGGACAGGAAAAGCCGAAATCCATGGCAGCCCTCACATCATTAATGACCCGCTTTTGTGTGGGAGAGGATAGCTGGCTAGCTTGCAGCAACAACCTCAGTAAAAATGCTGGCAGTCCGGACACTAAGGACCACAATGGCAGGTCGCGTCGAAGCAAAAATAAACGCCGCGTTAACGGCGATAACAATGAGGATACGGCAGTCAACAGAAGAAGCCATTCAAAAGAACTACTCCGGGTCCGTCCAATTTTGACCGAATACTCGACCGCTCTTGCCAGATACATGGCACCCCCGAAAAACCAGCTAACCACACCAACAGAGATTGTTGGGTATTCAAGCAGGCAGGCAAGTTAATTGCCGAAAACAATAACAAGGGGCTGCACAGCGACGACGAGGAAGAGACCCGGCCGCCGAACAGTAGAGGACAGAAGGGCTTCCCCCCGCAAGTGCGGACGGTAAACATGATATACGCAACCCACATACCCAAGAGGGAGCGGAAGCGTGCACTAAGGGACGTATATGCGATGGAGCCAGTCGCCCCGAAGTTCAATCCATGGTCCTCTTGCCCGATCACTTTCGATCGAAGAGACCATCCGACCAGTATCTGCCATGGAGGATTCGCCGCATTGGTTTTAGACCCAATCGTCGATGGATTTCACCTCACGAGAGTCCTGATGGACGGCGGCAGTAGCCTGAACCTGCTTTATCAGGATACAGTGCGCAAGATGGGCATAGACCCCTCAAGGATTAAACCTACAAAGATGACCTTCAAAGGCGTCATACCAGGTGTTGAGGCCAATTGTACAGGCTCAATCCACTGGAAGTGGTCTTCGGATCCCCGGATAATTTCCGAAGCGAGGAGTTAATCTTCGACATAGTTCCGTTCCACAGCGGCTATCACGCTCTGCTCGAACGAACCGCGTTCGCAAAGTTCAACACGGTGCCGCATTATGCATACCTCAAGCTCAAGATGACAGGCCCTCGTGGAGTCATCACGGTCAACGGAAATACGGAACGCTCCCTCCAAACGGAGGAACATACAGCGGCTCTCGCGGCAGAAGTACAGAGCAGCCTTCTAAGGCAATTTTCGAGTCCGGCCGTTAAACGTCCGGACACGGCCAAACGCGCCCGGAGCAACATCAATCAATACCACCCGGCACGTTCCGAGCACGCGTAGCAATGCGGCCCCAACCCCAGCCCTCGCATGATTGCAAGACCAGCTCTCCGCGTACATCATTACGCTCTGGAGATACCATGGGCATAGGGGGAGGGGCACGACCACAACTGACCTAGAGTGCGGCTCGACCACACCAGGGGCTCCCAAGTGTGTCGCTCTTTTTATTTTTTATTTTCCTTCTTTTTATACACAGGACTCCATTCACTAGAGGCCCTGTCCGGCGGTGAACCTGCCGAACTCATGATGCAACAGCCAGGGAGGGACAAAGGCTGCGCCGAACACTCAGGTGGTCTCCATTACGAGCATTAAATTTGTTAAATACACCATTCCGCAGCCTACCCCTGGAGGGAGACACGTCTAATTAGTCCAATCCCTTGCTTACCGCACTATTTGTATCATTTCGCACTCATAGCAGAATTCCTTGAATAAATAATGCAGCACTTTTTGCCTATAATTGCATTACTTTACATATATGTTCATTAATGACATCTTGCATCCGTACAATTTGGTATGGCAGAATACACCAGGGGCTTATGTTCCCCGCATTATGGTGTGATAAGTCCGAACACTTTCACAAGTGCGGCACCCCGAACTTATAGCATTATATGAATCGGCTCCGAATCATGTCTTGGGTCAATAGTTGGGTTTGCCCGGCTCCCATGTTTTGGTACCTTATGTTCCGTTCTGTCGGCTAAGGTAGCACTGGGAGAACCACTGCGATTGCGCCCCAGTTGAGCTGGGCGAGCGCCTCAGTGGAGAAAGCTAAAACTGACTGTCATGATAAGGCGAGAGACTGGTCGCTGTTCGGGAGGTCTTTTCGAGTCCCTAAAGACTTACGCCTCTTCGAGCGAAGAACCGGATAATGTCCGGCCAAGGCGTGGATAGCGCCCCGAACTCGGTCTTCCGAATACTAGGGGCTTCGCCGAAATTTAAAATTATAGAATTCTATGGCTAAGTGAGAGTGTTCAAGCATTATAAGTCCGGTTGCCTTGTTCGCTGTGTTGAGCGCCTCCCTAGATGGACCCAAAAATGGAAACAAGAGTGCTCAAGTTTATCCCGAACACGCCAGCACTAGTGGCATGGGGGCTGAAGCCGACGACTTGCCATCTCTGAGATTTTATAAACGGCCGCACAGAAGGTAATATTTTAAATCAAACAAGCGTTGCTTAGCGCATATGAACAAAGTTTTCAGCGCACAGGATAACACATAGCGAGTTTACTCAATAATTACATCTCTGGGGCACTCATCCGCAATCTTGCGGGCACCCTTCAGGACAGTCTTATAGTACATCTCGGGCGTACGATACTCCTTGCACGCTAGCGGCGCGTCAGTGATAAGCCTCTCCGCATCCAGCCTGCCCTAGTGCACCTTTGCGCGGGCAAGGGCCCGACAAGCACCTTTAATACAGGCGGAGCGCTTGATGACCTCCACCCAGGGGCACGCATCCACCAGCCGTCGCAAGAGGCCGAAGTAGCTCCCAGGCATGGCCTTTCTAGGCCACAGCCAGACTATGAGGCCCTTCATGGCCTGCTCGGCTACCTTGTGGAGCTCGACCAGCTGCTTCAGCTGGTCGCTAGGGGGCACCGGATGGCCGGCCTCGGCGTACTGAGACCAGAAGACCTTCTCCATTGAGCTCCCCTCCTCGGCTCGGTAGAATGCGGCGGCATCGGACACGCTGCAAGGCAGATCTGCAAACGCCCCTGGAGAGCTCCGAATTCGGGTAAGTAACAGGTAATTTACATTCACATGCTTGCTTTGCATGAAAAATGCCTTACCCGCCGCTATCTTCTTCGTCGCCTCAATTTCCTGGAGGGCCTTATGGGCCTCGGCCTTAGCGGCTTTGGCACTATCAACAGCCGAGGCAAGCTCGGACTCTCGAGTCTTCGAGTCGCGCTCCAAACTCTCATGCTTTTCCATGAGAGCCTGGAGCTCTTGCCGCACCTCCGCCACCCGCGCCTCCTGCCTCTCTCGCTCCGCTCGTTCCGCGGCCGCATTGCGTTCGGCCGCGGACACGGCCTCCTTCAGGGCCGCCACCTCGTTTGTGGCCCCTACAGTACCCACATTATCCTTGTTATTTTTATTGCAACCTAAATCCTTTTCTGTAAGGTAACTATTCAAAGTGGTGTTAATCACCTTCTTTGTCCTCGAGCCGCTTCTTGGCACGGCCGAGCTCTTGCTCGGACCGCTCGAGGTCCTGCTTCAAAGCACCGACCTCCGCAGTCAGTGCGGCAGAGGTCAGAAGCGCAGCCTGCAAACCCATATTGACATAATTTTTAGCAACCCTGCGTATATCTTTTTAGATCCTCAGTCCGGCTTTTCTTTCCGAACACCGAACCGAGCATCAGGGGCTACTATCTATGCGGTATTACATTGCATATTTTTAACTTCTTACCTCAAAGCCTATTAGAAGGCTACTGCAGGCTTCGGTCAGCCCGCTCTTGGCGAGCTGAACCTTCTGAATCACCGCACTCATAATAGTGCGGTGTTCTTCCTCGATGGAAGCGCCTTTGAGCGCCTCCAACATGTTGTCCGGCGCCTCCGGTTGGACGCGGGCCGCCGGCGTCACGGTCTTTCCCTTCTTACGAAGGGGCCGCCTGCCGGACTCCGGAACCACTGCGGGTTCCGGTGTGGAGTCCGGCGCAAAGTCTGGGAGGCTGCCTTGTGGCGCCTCCGGAGCCTCCTCCCGGTGGGTCCCTTCCCGGGATCCCACCTCGGCGTCCTCAGTGGCGCGAGGGGTGGAGGCAGTCGGGATGGAATCTACATCCGACAGAGCCAACGACCCGCTCGACGAAGCGGGGAGATCATCATCGGCCGTACTGCAGGCAGAGTGCGGCATTAGAAGGACACTATGTGACACAAAAGAGAAATTATAAATCATTTAGGAATCCGGATACTTACGATCTTGCCGGAAGCCTGGCCCTTGAGGGCCACTCTTCGTCGCCAACGTTGGCGTTGGCGGAGCCGTCCGGGGGAATAGTTCTTCCCCTCTTGGACCCTTCGGCCTCCCCTGTTGGGGAGGCCTTCCTGTTCCTCTCTCCCTCCTCTGGGAGAGAGTCCTCTTTCTCCTCCTCTACTTTGGGGGAGGAGTCCGCCTCGGAGCCATCGGACGATGAGTCCGATATCACCTGGCGTCAGGAACTTCTTCGAGTTCTTGTGGCCTTCTTCTTGGCCTTCTTCTCCGGCACCACATAGAGTGTCGGGACCAGCAGCCCCGTTAAGCGGGCATCCGCTGGGTCTTCGGGAAGGGGAGCCGTACAGTCTACCTGTACGGACGTCCTCTGCCAGTCTTGTCGAAGGCATTGGGAGTTTTAGATCCCACATAGAGTCAAACTATGAAAGGAAACAACTGTCCCATAGAGGATAATGAAGCTTACCTCACCGGCCGGGCGCTTGGTGCTGAATCCGCGGTCCTCAGTCGCGGACGCGGGGGATTCTCCGCCCTTGAACAGCACCCTCCAGACGGCTTCATACGTCGTGTCGAAGAGCCCGCTCAGAGTCCGGTGCTGTGCCGGATCGAACTCCCACAGGTTGAAGGCCCGTTTTTGGCAGGGGAGGATCCGGCGGATGAGCATGACCTGGATCACATTGACAAGCCTAAGCTTCTTGTTCACCAGGGTCTGAAAATAGGACTGGAGTCCTGTCAGCTCCTCCGAACTACCCCATAGCAAACCCTTCTCTTTCCAGGAGGTGAGCTGCATAGGGATACCAGATCTAAACTCGGGGGCCGCTGCCCATTTTGGGTCGCGCGGCTCGATGATGTAGAACCACACCGATTGCCACCCCTTGACGGACTACACGAAGGCCCCTTCGAGCCAGATGACGTTGGGCATCTTGCCCAACATGGCTCCTCCGCACTCCGCTTGAGTGCCCTTCACCACCTTCGGCTTGACGTTGAAGGTCTTGAGCCACAAGCCGAAGTGGGGCTGGATGCAGAGGAAGGCCTCGCATACGATGATAAACGCCGAGATGTTGAGGATGAAGTTTGGCGCCAGGTCGTGGAAATCCAGGCCATAATATTACATGAGCCCCCGGACAAAGGGATGCAACGGGAAGCCCAGTCCGCGGAGGAAGTGGGGAAGGAATACGAAGCTCTCATGGGGCCTGGGGGTGGGGATGAGCTGCCCCTTGTCGGGCAGCCGGTGCGCGATGTCGCCGGAAAGGTATCCGGCGCTGCACAGTTTTGTGATGTGCTCCTCCGTCACGGAGGAGGCCAGCCATTTGCCTCCCGCTCCGGACATGGTCGGAGAAGGTCGAGACGAGATGCGCGGACTTGGGCGCTGGAGCTCGAGAGTGCGCGGAGATGGATAAGCAAAGGAGGAAGAAGGCGTAGGTAAAAAGGGTAGATCCTTATCCCCTTATATATGGGCGGACGGAAACTATGCGTCCCCACTGGCCTGGTAAAACTTGCTTATCTCCCAAGCGCCACCATCAATGCCGCGGTTGGGTTACCCACGTCCGTATTGATGAGAATCCCGGAATAAGGGGAACACGATCTCTGCTTCGACAAGACGTGCCAAGGCTTGGTAGTGGCGTGACGTCATGCTACAAGATACGTCAGTAGATTGAACTTGTGTACATGATATTCTCTCTTCGGGGAAATGTGGAAATTATTTTGCAGAGCCGGACACTATCCTGGTGTTCACAATCTTCTATGAATTATTCGAAGGAGGAACCCGCCTTGCAATGCCGAACAATGTGCGCGCCGGACTCATCGTCATTGAAGCCTGGTTCAGGGGCTACTGAGGGAGTCCTGGACTAGGGGGTGTTCGGATAGCCGGACTATCATCATCGGCCGGACTCCAAGATTATGAAGATACAAGATTGAAGACTTCGTCCCGTGTCCGGATGGGACTTTCCTTGGCGTGGAAGGCAAGCTTTGCAATACGGATATGTAGATATCCTACCATTGTAACGGACTCTGTGTAACCCTAGCCCTCCCCGATGTCTATATAAACCGGAGGGTTTTAGTCCGTAGGACAACAACCATTACAACAATCATACCACAGGCTAGCTTCTAGGGTTTAGCCTCCTTGATCTCGTGGTAGATCCACTCTTGTACTACCCATATCATCAATATCAATCAAGCAGGAGTAGGGTTTTACCTCCATCGAGAGGGCCCGAACCTGGGTAAAAACATCGTGTCCCTTGTCTCCTGTTACCATCCGCCTAGACGCACAGTTCGGGACCCCCTACCCAAGATCCGCCGGTTTTGACACTGACATCGGTGCTTTCATTGAGAGTTCCTCTGTATCGTCACCGATAGGCTCGATGGCTTCTTCAATCAACAACAACGCCGTCTAGGGTGAGACTTTTCTCCCCGGACAGATCTTCGTATTCGGCGGCTTCGCACTGCGGGCTAATTCACTTGGCCATCTGGAGCAGATCGAAAGCTATGCCCCTGGCCATCAGGTCAGATTTGGAAGCCTAAACTTCACGGCGGACATCCGCGGAGACTTGATCTTCGATGGATCCGATCCGCAGCCGAGCATGCCGCACTGTCTCGATGGGCATGATCTAGCTCTGCCGCCGAACAGTGCCTTGGAGGCCGCACATGAATCCGCTCCGACCCATAGTTCGGAGCCGATCACGCAGATCGAGGACGAGTGGCTGGACACCGCCTCGGGAGCTGCAACATCCGCGGCGATGGAGCCAAACACTGACCTTGTCCCCTATAAAGCTCGTGACTCTGAGGTGCCGGACTCCCTGCCGGACTCCGAACCTCCTGCGCCACTGCCAATCGAATCCGATTGGGCGCCGATCATGGAGTTCACCGCTGCGGACATCTTTCAGCACTCACCCTTTGGCGACATCCTAAATTCGCTAAAGCATCTCTCACTATCCGGAGATACCTGGCCGGACTATGGCCGAGATGGTTGGGATGCGGACGACGAAGAAATTCAAACCCCACCCACCACCCACTTTGTAGCCACTGTCGATGATCTAACCGGCATGCTAGACTTCGACTCCGAGGACATTGATGGTATGGACGATGATGCCGGAGACGATCAAGAACCAGCGCCTACAGGGCACTGGAAGACCACCTCGTCATACAATATATACATGGTGGACACCCCAAAAGATGGGGACGGCGAAAAAGCAGCGGAGGCAGATTCCTCAAAGAAACAGCCCAAGCGCCGGCGTCAGCGGCGCTGCTCTAAATCCCGCCACAGCAAGAACGGAGATTCCGGCACAGGGGATAATAACACCCCAGAGAGTGCCGAAAACAATCCCCTCCTGCAAGATTCAGCGCAGGAGGATGCAGAAGCAAGCTCTCACGAGAGAGCGGCAGACGAAGAGGTCGAGGATGATAATTACGTACCTCCCTCCGGAGACGAGGCAAGCCTCAACGACGACGAATTCGTCGTGCCCGAGGATCCCGTCGAACAAGAGCATTTCAAACGCAGGCTAAAGGCCACAGCAAATAGCCTAAAGAAAAAGCAGCAGCAGCTTCAAGCTGATCAAGACCTGTTGGCCGACAGATGGACCGAGATCCTCGCGGCCGAAGAGTATGAACTCGAACGCCCCTCCAAGAGCTACCCAAAACACAAGTTGCTCCCCCGATTAGAGGAGGAAGCATACATACCTTCATCACCAGCGCACAATACGGCCGACCGACCACCCCGTGGTCACGACAGAGAGGCATCAAGGCCCTCCATCAAGGCCGTACCCCGGCATCGCTTGAAAAGTACGAAGCCACGGGGGAACGCGCCAGACTTGCGGGATATATTGGAGGACAAGGCAAGACAATCCAGATCTATCTATGGATCACGTGGGCACCCCATGACCCACGACGAATACCGTCGCGCCGGATACAACAACTCCGGCCGGGCCGAACACAGCAGACAATGCTCCCTTGAGCTACGTCGTGATATTGCTCAATACAGAGGCGCCGCACACCCGCTATGCTTCACTGACGAAGTAATGGATCATCAAATCCCTGAAGGGTTTAAACCCGTAAACATTGAATCCTACGATGTCACAACAGACCCCGCGGTTTGGATCGAAGATTATCTCCTTCATATCCATATGGCCCGCGGCGATGATCTCCACGCCATCAAATATCTCCCACTCAAGCTTAAAGGACCAGCTCGGCATTGGCTTAACAGCCTGCCCGCAGAGTCAATTGGGTGTTGGGAGGACCTGGAAGCCGCATTCCTCGACAACTTCCAGGGCACATATGTGCGACCACCAAACGCCGATGACCTAAGCCACATAATCCAGCAGCCAGACGAATCGGCCAGGCAATTCTGGACACGGTTCTTAACAAAGAAAAATCAAATCGTCGGCTGTCCGGATGCAGAGGCCCTCGCAGCCTTCAAACATAACATCCGCGACGAGTGGCTAGCCCGGCACCTAGGACAGGAAAAGCCAAAATCCATGGCAGCCCTCACATCATTAATGACCCCCTTCTGTGCGGGAGAGGATAGCTGGCTAGCTCGCAGCAACAACCTCAGCAAAAATGCTGGTAGTCCGGATACTAAGGACCACAATGGCAGGTCGCGTCGAAGCAAAAATAAACGCCGCGTTAACGGCGACGACAAGGAGGATACGGCAGTCAACGCCGGATTCCGAGGCTCTAAACCCGGACAGCGGAAGAAGCCATTCAAAAGAACCACTCCGGGTCCGTCCAATTTGGACCGAATACTCGACCGCTCATGCCAGATACATGGCACCCCCGAAAAGCCAGCTAACCACACCAACAGAGATTGTTGGGTATTGAAGCAGGCAGGCAAGTTAATTGCCGAAAACAATGACAAGGGGCTGCACAGCGACGACGAGGAAGAGACCCGACCGCCAAACAGTAGAGGACAGAAGGGTTTCCCCCACAAGTGCGGACGGTAAACATGATATACGCAACCCATATACCCAAGAGGGAGCGGAAGCGTGCACTAAGGGACGTATATGCGATGGAGCCAGTCGCCCCTAAGTTCAATCCATGGTCCTCTTGCCCGATCACTTTCGATCGAAGAGACCATCCGACCAGTATCCACCATGGCGGATTCGCCGCATTGGTTTTAGACCCAATCGTCGATGGATTTCACCTCACGAGAGTCCTGGTGGATGGCGGCAGTAGCCTCAACCTGCTTTATCAGGATACAGTGCGCAAGATGGGCATAGACCCCCTCAAGGATTAAACCTACAAAGACGACCTTCAAAGGCGTCATACCAGGTGTCGAGGCCAATTGTACAGGCTCAGTCACACTGGAAGTGGTCTTCGGATCCCCGAATAATTTCTGGAGCGAGGAGTTAATCTTCGACATAGTCCCGTTCCGCAGCGGCTATCACGCTCTGCTCGGACGAACCACGTTCGCAAAGTTCAACGCGGTGCCGCATTACGCATACCTCAAGCTCAAGATGCCAGGCCCTTGTGGAGTCATCACGGTCAATGGAAATACGGAACACTCCCTCCAAACGGAGGAACATACAGCGGCTCTCGCGGCAGAAGTACAGAGCAGCCTTCTAAGGCAATTTTCGAGTCCGGCCGCTAAACGATCGGACACGGCCAAACGAGCCCGGAGCAACATCAACCAAGACCACCTGGCACGTTCCAAGCACGCATAGCAATGCGGCCCCAACCCCAGCCCTTGCATGATCACAAGACCAACCCTCTGCGTACATCATTACGCTCTGGAGATACCATGGGCCTAGGGGGAGGGGCACGACCACAACAGACCCAGAGTGCGGCTCGACCACACCAGGGGCTCACAAGTGTGTCGCTCTTTTTTATTTTTTATTTTCCTTCTTTGTATACACAGGACTCCGTTCACCAAAAGTCCTGTCCGGCGGTGAACCCGCCGAACTCACGATGCAACAGCCAGGGAGGGAAAAAGGCTGCGACGAACACTCAGGTGGTCTCCATTACGAGCATTAAATTTGATTATATACACCAGTCCGCAGCCCACCCCTGGAGGGGGACATGTTTAATTAGTCCAATCCCTTGCTTACCGCACTATTTGTATCATTCCGCACTCATAGCAGAATTCCTTAAATAAATAATGCAACACTTTTTTCCTGTAATTGCATTACTTTACATATATGTTCACTAATGACATCTTGCACCCATATATTTTGGTACGGCCGAATACACCAGTGGCTTATGTTCCCTGCATTATGGTGTGATAAGTCCGAACACTTTCACAAGTGCGGCACCCCGAACTTATAGCATTATATGAATCGGCTCCGAATCATGTCTTGGGTCAATAGTTGGGTTTGCCCGGCTCCCACGTTTTGGTACCTTACGTTCCATTCTGTCGGCTAAGGTGGCACTGGGAGAACCACTGCGATTGCGCCCCGGTTGAGCTGGGCGAGCGCCTCACTGGAGAAAGGTAAAACTGACTGTCTTGATAAGGCGAGAGACTGGTCGCTGTTCGAGAGGTCTTTTCGAGTCCTTAAAGACTTATGCCGCTTCAAGCGAAGAACCGGATAATGTCCGGCCAAGGCGTGGATAGCGCCCCGAACTCGGTCTTCCGAATACTAGGGGCTTCGCCGAAATTTAAAATTATAGAATTCTATGGCTAAGTGAGAGTGTTCAAGCATTATAAGTCCGGTTGCCTTGTTCGTTGTGTTGAGCGCCTCCCTAGATGGACCCAAAAATGGGAACAAGAGTGCTCAAGTTTATCCCAAACACCCCAGCACTCGTGGCTTGGGGGCTGAAGCCGACGACTTGCCATCTCTCAGATTTTATAAATGGCCGCACAGAAGGTAATATTTTAAATCAAACAAGCGTTGCTTCGCGCATATGAACAAAGTTTTCAGCGCACAGGATACTACATGGCGAGTCTACCCAATAATTACATCTCTGGGGCACTCATCCGCAATCTTGCGGGCACCCTTCAGGACAGTCTTATAGTACATCTCGGGCGTGCGATACTCCTTGCCCGCTGGTGGTGCGTCAGTGATAAGCCTCTCCGCATCCAGCCTGCCCTAGTGCACCATTGCGCGGGCAAGGGCCCGACGAGCACCTTCAATACAGGAGGAACGCTTGATGACCTCCACCCAGGGGCACGCATCCACCAGCCGCCGCACGAGGCTGAAGTAGCTCCCAGGCTGGCCTCTCTAGGCCACAGCCGAACTATGAGGCCCTTCATGGCCTGCTCGGCTACCATGTGGAGCTCGACTAGCTGCTTCAGCTGGTCGCTAGGGGGCACCGGAAGGCCGACCTCAGCTTACTGAGACCAGAAGACCTTCTCCGTTGAGCTCCCCTCCTCGCCACGGTAGAATGCAGCAGCATCGGATACACTATGAGGCAGATCTACAAATGCCCCTGGAGAGCTCCGAATTCGGGTAAGTGTCAGGTAGTTTACATTAACATGCTTGCTTTGCATGAAAAATGCCTTACCCGCCGCTATTTTCTTCACATCCTCAACCTCCTCAAGGGCCTTATGGGCCTCGGCCTTGGCGGCTTTGGCACTTTCGAGAGCCGAGGCAAGCTCGGACTCTCGAGTCCTTGAGTCGCGCTCCAAACTCTCATGCTTTTCCATGAGAGCCTGGAGCTCTTGCCGCACTTCTGCCACCTACGCCTCCTGTTTCTCTCGCTCTGCCCGTTCCGTGGCCGCATTACGTTCGGCCGCGGACACAGCCTCCTTCAGGGTTGCCACCTCGTTTGTGGCCCCTGCAGTACCCACGTTATCCTTGTTATTTTTATTGCGACCTAAATCCTTTTCTGTAAGGTAACTATTCAAAGTGGTGTTACTCACCTTCTTTGTCCTCGAGCTGCTTCTTGGCACGGCCGAGCTCTTGCTCGGACCGCTCGAGATCCTGCTTCAATGCACTGACCTCCGCAGTCAGTGCGGCAGAGGTCAGCAGCGCAGCCTACAAACCCATATTAACATACTTCTTAGCAACCTTGCGCATATCTTTTTAGATCCTCAGTCCGGCTTTTCTTTGCGAACGCCGAACCAAGCATCACGGGCTACTGTCTATGTGGTATTACATTACATAATTTTAACTTCTTACCTCAAAGCCTGTTAGAAGGCTACTGCAGGCTTCGGTCAGCCCGCTCTTGGCAAGCTGAACCTTCTGAATCACCACACTCATGATAGTGCGGTGTTCTTCCTCGATGGAAGCGCCTTTGAGCGCCTCCAACAAGTTGTCCGGCGCCTCCAGTTGGACGGGGGCCGCCGGTGTCACGGTCTTGCCCTTCTTGCGAAGGGGCCGCCTGCCGAACTCCGGAACCACTGCGGGTTCCGGTGTGGAGTCCGGCGCAAAGTCCGGGAGGCTACCTTGCGGTGCCTCCGGAGCCTCCTCCTGATGGGTCCCTTCCTGGGATCCCACCTCGGCGTCCTTGGCGGCGCGAGGGGTGGAGGCAGTCGGAATGGAATCCACATCCGACGGAGCCAACGACCCGCTCGACGAAGCGGGGAGATCATTGTCGGCCGGACTGCAGGCAGTATGCGGCATTAGAAGGACACTATGTGACATGAAAAGAAATTATAAATCATTCAGGAATTCGGATACTTACGATCTCGCCGGAGGCCTGGCCCTTGAGGGCCACTCTTCTTCGCCAACGTTGGCGTTGGCGGAGCTGTCCGAGGGAATAGTTCTTCCCCTCTTGGACCCCTCGGCCTCCCCTGTTGGGGAGGCCTTCCTCTTCCTCTCTCCCTCCTCTGGGAGAGAGTCCTCTGTTTCCTCCTCGTCTTTGGGGGAGGAATCCGCCTCGAAGTCGTCGGACACCTGAAAACGGGAACTCTTTCGAGTACCCATGGCCACCTTCTTGGCCTTCTTCTCCGGCACCACGTGTGGTGCCGGAACCAGCAGCCCCGCTAGACGGGCGTCCACTGGGTTTTCTGGCATGGGAGCCGGGAAGATGAGCTGCTCGGCCTTCTTCATCCAGTCCTGTAAAAGGAAAAGGGAGATTGAAACCCGCTTAGGGTCGAACTATTAACAACAAGTGTCCCGTAAAGGGGTAGAATCACTTACCTCGTCAGCTGGACGCTGCGAGTGAAATCCGCGATCTTCCATCGCGGATGCGGGCGCTTCGGCGCCCTTAAACAACACCCTCCAGGCGCCTTCGTACGTCGTGTCGAAGAGCCTGCTCAACGCCTGGTGCTGTGCCAGAACAAACTCCCACAGGTTGAATGCCCGTTCTTGGCATGGGAGAATCCGGCGGACGAGCATGACTTGGACCACATTAACAAGCCTGAGCTTCTTGTTCACCAGCTTCTGGATACAGGCTTGGAGTCCCGTCAGCACCTTCGAACTACCCCATAGCAAGCCCTTCTCTTTCCAGGAGGTGAGCTGCACAGGGATACCAGATCTGAACTCGGGGGCCGCCGCCCACGTAGGGTCGCGCGGCTCGGTGATATAGAACCACCCCGATTGCCACCCCTTGACGGACTCCACAAAGGCCCCTTCGAACCAGAGGACTTTGGGCATCTTGCCCAACATGGCGCCTCCGCACTCCGCTTGAGTGCCCTTCACTACCTTCGGCTTGACATTGAAGGTCTTGAGCCATAAGCCGAAGTGGGGCTGGATGCAGAGGAAGGCCCCGCACACGACGATAAACGCCGAGATGTTGAGGATGAAGTTCGGCGCCAGATCATGGAAATCTAGGCTATAGTAGAACATGAGCCCCCGGACAAAAGGGTGAAGTGGAAAGCCCAGTCCGCGGAGGAAGTGGGGGAGAAATACGACCCTCTCATGGGGCCTGGGGGTGGGGATGAGCTGCCCCTTGTCGGGCAGCCAGTGCGCAATGTCGCCGGAAAGGTATCCGGCGCTGCGCAGTGGCGATGTGCTCCTCCTTAACGGTGGAGGCCAACCATTTACCTCTCGCTCCGGACATGGTCGGAGAAGGTTGAGACGAGACGCACGGACTTGGGCGCTGGAGCTCGAGAGTGCCCGAAGATGGATAAGCAAAGGAGGAACAAGGCGTAGGTGAAAAGGTGGATCCTTATCCCCTTATATATAGGCGGACGAAAACTATGCATCCCCACCGGCCTGGTAAAACTCTCTTATCTCCCAAGCGCCACCATCAATGGTGCAGTTGGGTTACCCACGTCCGTATTGATGAGAATCCCGGAATGAGGGGAACACGATCTCTACTTCGACAAGACGTGCCAAGGAAACCGCTTCGCTAAACGCGCTAAGGTGGTATAATAAAAAACAATTCAAGTAAAGGCTTGGTAGTGGCGTGACATCACGATACATAATACGTCAGCAAATTGAGCTTGTGTACATAATATTCTCTCTACGGTGGAATGTGGAATTAATTTTGCAGAGCCGGACACTATCCTGGTGTTCACAATCTTCTATGGATTATTCGGAGGAGGAACCCGCCTTGCAATGCCAAACATTATGCGCGCCGGACTCATCGTCATTGAAGCCAGGTTCAGGGGCTACTGAGGGAGTCCTGGACTAGGGGGTGTCCGGACAGCCGGACTATCATCGTCCGCCGGACTCCAAGACTACGAAGATACAAGATTGAAGACTTCGTCCCGTGTCCGGATGGGACTTTCCTTGGCGTGGAAGGCAAGCTTGGCGATACGGATATGTAGATCTCCTACCATTGTTACCGACTCTGTGTAACCCTAGCCCTCTCCGGTGTCTATATAAACCGGAGGGTTTTAATCCGTAGGACAACAACCATTACAACAATCATACCATAGGCTAGCTTCTAGGGTTTAGCCTCCTTGATCTCGTGGTAGATCCACTCTTGTACTACCCATATCATCAATATCAATCAAGCAGGAGTAGGGTTTTACCTCCATCGGGAGGGCCCGAACCTGGGTAAAAACATCGTGTCCCTTGTCTCCTGTTACCATCCGCCTAGACGCACGGTTCGGGACCCCCTACCCGAGATCCGCCGGTTTTGACACCGACAACCACCTACTCATGTGTTGAGACCAAGGTATTCCAATCCAACCACAAGAATCTTGATCTCTAACCTTTCACAAGTTGCTTTCCACTCAAATCATCTTTCCACCATAGCCAAATCTGTGTGAGAGAGAGAGAGAGAGAGAGAGAGAGAGAGAGTTGAGTGTTGGGGAGACTGTCATTTGAAGCACAAGAGCAAGGAGTTCATGATATGAAAAGGCCCAAGCTTGGGGAAGCTATGTTTGATAAGGATGAAATATTTGAGAATATATTTGCTGAAATTAATGTTTGTCCCAAGCTTGGGGATGCTACGTTTAATGAAGATGATATTTTTAGCATCCCAAGTTTTGATATGCAAAGTTGTTATGATGATAGCATGCATCTTACCTATGATGATTATATTGATGAAAGTGGGTTTGGAAGAGTGTCAACTTTAGGAAGTAGTGATTCCACTATTTTGGAGGATGTTGAATTTTATTGTGATGAATACGGAAGTGGATTTGGAAGAGTGTCAACTTTATTTAGTGATTCCACTATCTTGGGAGAAGTTTCAATCGATTATGATGAGAACGAAGTTGCTACTTATGATGATTATTGTGATGAAACTTATGCTATAAAAAGTAGTGATGATTATATTTATAAAACTTATCATGATTATGATTACCCTTTTCTGAACATTAATCTTTTAATGTGGAAACAATTTATAGTATTCAAGTCTTTTTTATGATACTCCCACTATTCCGAATAAGAAGAATTTTGCTTATGTGGAGAGTAGTAAAATTTCTATGCTTGTAGATCATGAAAAGAATGCTTTAGGTGCTGGTAATATTGTTGAATTCATTCATCATGCTACTGAAAATTATTATGAGGGATGAACATATGCTTGCAGGAATTGCAATAATATCAAGTTTCCTCCCTATGTGCTTAAAATCTTGAAGCTATGCTTGTTTTACCTTCCCATGCTAGTTGATTATTGTTCCCATAAGTTGTTTGCTCACAAAATCCCTATGCATAGGAAGTCGTTTAGACTTAAATGTGCTAGTCATATGCTTCATGATGCTCCCGTTATGTTTCAATTCTTATCTTTTATGTGAGCATCATTGCCATCATCATGCCTAGCTAGAAAGGCATTAAATAAAAGCGCTTGTTGGGAGACAACCCAATACTTATCCTTACTGTTTTTGTGTGTCCACATGAATATGCTACTGTAGTAATCATGTTTTATAGCTTTTGTTTCAATAAATTGCCAAGTAAGACCTTTAGGATAGCTTACGTTGATAGTTGTGTTGATCCTGCTGAGAATCAGAAACTTTTGCACCCAGTAAATTAGTTTTGTTAATTAACATAAACGTGCTGCTGATATGATTCTTTTTGCTCTAGATTTCTACACAAATTTCTTAGTACTTCCTAATTTGGTGGAATTTTAGAGTTCCAGAAGTATACATTTGATACAGATTACTACAGACTGTTCTGTTTTTGACAGATTCTGTTTTTCGTGTGTTGTTTGCTTATTTTGATGCATCTATGGCTAGTATTAAGTGGTATGAACCATAGAGAAGTTTGAATACAGTAGATATTACACCAATATGAATTTACAATGAGTTCATTACAGTACCTAAGTGGTGGTTTTATTTTCTTATACTAACGGAGCTTACGAGTTTTCTGTTGAGTTTTGTGTTGTGGAGTTTTCAAGTTTTGGGTAAAGATTCGATGGACTATGGAATAAGGAGTGGCAAGAGCCTAATATTGGGGATGACCAAGGCACCCTAAGGTAATATTCAAGGACAACCAAGAGCCTAAGCTTGGGGATGTCCCGGATGGCATCCCCTCTTTCGTCTGCGTTCATCGGTAACTTTACTTGGAGCTATATTTTTATTCACCACATGATATGTGTTTTGCTTGGAGTGTCATTTTCTTTTGTTAGTATTTGCTTGCAGTTATTTATAATAATGTTTTTCATCTTTAGTTTCAATAAAAATTTCAAGGATAGCCTTTACCATGCTTATTTTGGTAGTATACATGTTGCTGTCTGAAAACAGAAAGTTTACTGCAATTGCAAAAATTTCCTAGAAAATTCAGAGAATGGTATAATGTTGAAACTTTTTTCATATTTAGCTCTGATAAATATTCTACAGCTTAGTATATTTCTCATAAATTTTGGAGTTAGGGAAGTATGATGAATCTTGCATTCTTTACAGACTATACTGTTTTGGCAGATTGATGTTATGGTTGCATTGTTTGCATATGTTTGCTTGTTTAATGATTCTATTTGAGGATAGGAGTGTTAAATATGCAGAGGCATTTAGTATGCAATGTTGAATAATAATTTTAGTGATTTTTTAAAGTAGAAAATGATAATGTTCTGCATTGGTTTATACTAACCTATCTCACGAGTTCTTGTTGAGTTTCGTGTGGATGAAGCTTTTGATAAAAAGAGAAACCATGATACGAGAGGAATTAAGGAGACACAAAAGTTCAAGATTGGGGATGCCCAAGGCACCCCAAGATAATATTTCAAGAAGCCTCAAGCATCCAAGCTTGGGGATGCCCCGGTAGGCGTCCCACCTTTCTTCTTCAACAACTATCGGTTAGTATCACATGAGTTGTGCTATCCTTGCAATGTTATTTTATTTTGTTTTGCTTGCTGTTTGAATACAATACCAAGATCTGAAATTATTTATTGAGAGAGAGTCTTCACATAGTTACACAATTATTTAGCTACTCATTGATCTTCACTTATACCTTTTTGGAGTAGTTTGTCATTTACTCGTGTGCTTCACTTATATCCTATCAGTAAATGGTTGAATGAGTTGATTGTCATAAATCTGAAATTATATATGTTTTATTTGCCTATACCATGGGGAGTAATGACTTCACATCTAAGAAGTAGAGGTTGTAAATTTATTGAAGGTTAGCAAGCATTGTATTGGTCATTTGAACAATTCATGAAAGAATATTGATGGAAGAGAGATTTCACATATAAATATACTATCTTAGAAATCTTTTATAATTGTGAGCACTCATTAAGTATGACATGCTAAAGAGTTGATGTTGGACAAGGAAGACAACGTAATAGGTTATGTTTTCTCACATCTCAGTTAAAGTATATTGTCATGGATCATTCAAACATGTTGAGCTTGCCTTTCCGCCTCATGCTAGCCAAATTCCTTGCACCAAGTAGAGATACTACTTGTGCTTCCAAATATCCTTAAACCCAGTTTTTGCCATGAGTGTCCACCATACCTACATATATGCGGTATTTACCTGTCGTTCCAAGTAAATTTGCATGTGCCAAACTCTAAACCTTCAAATAATAATCTGTTTTGTATGCCCAAATCGCTCATGTAGCGACTAGGAGCTGTTAGTATCTTCCATGCTAGGTGGGTTATTCTCAAGATGAGTGGACTCCGCTCATCATGCACGAGAAAAATGGATAGTAACCGGGATGCCCAGTCCCATGATCAAAAGAACAAAATCAAATCAAAAATAATTGCAAACAAAACTCCCCCAGGTTTGATGTTAGTTGGAGGCACCCGTTGTTTCAGGCAAGCCATGGATTCATGATTGTTGGTGAAGGGAGATTAAAAAACTTTTACCATTCTATTAGGGAACCGCCTATAATGTATGTAGTATGGAAGATATTGGGAACTCTTGGTTGTTATGTTGACAAATGAGATCATACCTCTCAAAATTATTTATCTCTATTTCAAAATTGAACTCTGGCACCTCTGCAAATCCCTACTTCCCTCTGCGAAGGGCCTATCTTTTACTTTTATGCAAGAGTCAAGGTGATCTTCACCTTTCCCTTTTTCATTTTATCCTTTGGCAACCACCTCGTGTTGGAAAGATCCTGATATATATATCCAATTGGATGTAAGTTAGCATAAATTATTATTGTTGACATCACCCAAAGGTGAATACGTTGGGAGGCAACACTATAAGCCCCTATCTTTCTCAGTGTCCGATTGAAACTCCATAACCATAAGTATGGCGTGAGTGTTAGCAATTGTAGAAGACTATATGATAGTTGTGTTGGAAATATGCCCTAGAGGCAATAATAAATGGTTATTATTATATTTCTTTGTTCATGATAATTGTCTATTATTCATGCTATAACTATGTTATCCGGAAATCGTAATACACGTGTGAATACATAGACCACAACAAGTCCCTAGTGAACCTCTAGTAGACTAGCTCGTTGATCAACAAATAGTCATGGTTTCCTGACTATGGGCATTGGATGTCGTTGATAGCGGGATCACATCATTAGGAGAATGATGTGATGGACAAGACCCAATACTAAGCATAGCTCAAAGATCGTGTAGTTCGTTTAGCTAGAGCTTTTCCAAATGTCAAGTATCATTTCCTTAGACCATGAGATTGTGCAACTCCCGGATACTGTAGGAGTGCTTTGGGTGTACCAAACGTCACAACATAACTGGGTGGCTATAAAGGTGCACTACGGGTATCTCCAAAAGTGTCTATTGGGTTGGCACGAATCGAGACTGGGATTTGTCACTCCGTATGACGGAGAGGTATCTCTGGGCCCACTCGGTAATGCATCATCACAATGAGCTCAATGTGACCAAGTGTCTGGTCACGGGATCATGCATTACGGTACGAGTAAAGTGACTTGCCGGTAACGAGACTAATCGAGGTATTGGGATACCGACGATCGAGTCTCGGGCAAGTAACGTACCGATTGACAAAGGGAATTGTATACGGGGTTAATTGAATCCTCGACATTGTGGTTCATCCGATGAGATCATCGAGGAGTATGTGGGAGCCAACATGGGTATCCAGATCCCGCTGTTGGTTATTGACCAGAGAGGCGTCTCGGTCATGTCTGCATATCTCCCGAACCCGTAGGGTCTACACACTTAAGGTTCGGTGATGCTAGGGTTGTAGAGATATTAGTATGCAGCAAACCGAAAGTTGTTTGGAGTCCCGGATGAGATCCCGGACGTCACGAGGAGTTCCGGAATGGTCCGGAGGTGAAGAATTATATATAGGAAGTGTTGTTTTGGCCATCGGGAAAGTTTCGGGGGTCACCGGTATTGTACCGGGACCACCGGAAGGGTCCCGGGGGTCCACCGGGTGGGGCCACCTATCCCGGAGGGCCCCGTGGGCTGAAGTGGGGAGGGAACCAGCCCCTGGTGGGCTGGTGCGCCCCCCCCCTGCCCCCCCCCCCCCTGCGCCTAGGGTTGGGAACCCTAGGGGAGGGGGCGCCTCCACTTGCCTTGGGGGGCAAGTTCCCCCCTTGGCCGCCGCCCCCCCTAGGAGATCCCATCTCCTAGGGGCGGCGCCCCCCCTGGGGACCCTATATAAAGAGGGGGGAGGGAGGGCAGCCGCACCCTTGCATCTGGCGCCTCCCTTCCCCCTTGCTACACCTCTCCCTCCCGCAGACGCTTGGCGAAGCCCTGCCGGATCCCTGCTGCATCCACCACCACGCTGTCGTGCTGCTGGATCTTCATCAACCTCTCCTTACCCCTTGCTGGATCAAGAAGGAGGAGATGTCACACTGATCGTACGTGTGTTGAACGCGGAGGTGCCATCCGTTTGGCGCCAGGATCTCCGGTGATTTGGATCACGACGTGTACGACTCCCTCAACCCTGTTCTCTTGAACGCTTCCGCTCGCGATCTACAAGGGTATGTAGATGCACTCCTATCTCTCGTTGTTGGATGAACTCATAGATTGATCTTGGTGAACGTAGGAAAAATTTTATTTTATGCAACGTTCACCAACAAGTTGAGTATGTGGAGTTTGCTAAATCAAAGCTCTGACATAGACCCTTCCTGAAAATAAGATGAATTGTAATTGTTTGATGACTAAGAATGAAGTTTGCTAGTTTTCAAGAAAGTTTATGGTCTATGCTTTAACATGTGAGTAGCTTGTTACTTGATCTTGAGAAGTTTTATGAGATGAACTACTTTTATGACATATAATCATGCTAGAAAAGGTGATTGAAATTATCATTGATCAAACTTGTGCACCTGCTAGCATTCACACTTCATAAATTCTTTCTTTTATCATTTACCTACTCAAGGACGAGCAGGAATTAAGCTTGGGGATGCTGATACATCTCCAACGTATCTATAATTTATGAAGCATTCATGCTATTTTATTATCTATTTTAAATGTTTACGGGCTATATTATACACTTTTATATTACTTTTGGGACTAACCTATTAACCGAAGGCCCAGCCCATATTGCTGTTTTATTGCCTATTTCAGTGTTTCGAAGAAAAGGAATATCAAACGGAGTCCAAACGGAATGAAACCTTTGGGAGCGTGATTTTTGGAACGAACATGATCCGGGAGACTTGGAGTACAAGCCAGGGAAGCTTCGAGGAGGCCAAGAGATAGGAGGGCGCGCCCACCCCCCTGGGCACGCCCCCCTGTCTTGTGGGCCCCTCGAGGCTCCCCCGACCAACTTCTTTCGCCTATATATTCCCATATACCCTAAAACCATCGAATACAAAGATAGATCGGGAGTTCCGCTGCCGCAAGCCTCTGTAGCCACCAAAAACCTCTCGGGAGCCCGTTCCGGCACCCTGCCGGAGGGGGGAATCCCTCCCCGGTGGCCATCTTCATCATCCTAGTGCTCTCCATGCCGAGGAGGGAGTAATTCACCCTCAGGGCCGAGGGTATGTACCAGTAGCTATGTGTTTGATGTCTCTCTCTCTCTCGTGTTCTTGACTTCGCACGATCTTGATGTATCGCGAGCTTTGATATTATAGTTGGATCTTATGATGTTTCTCCCCCTCTACTCTCTTGTAATGGATTGAGTTTTCCCTTTGAAGTTATCTTATCGGATTGAGTCTTTAAGGATTTGAGAACACTTGATGTATGTCTTGTCGTGCTTATCTGTGGTGACAATGGGATATTCACGTGATCTACTTGATGTATGTTTTGGTGAACACCTTGTGGGTTCAATGAACTTATGCATAGGGGTTGGCACACGTTTTCGTCTTGACTCTACGGCAGAAACTTTGGGGCACTCTTTGAAGTACTTTGTGTTGGTTGAATAGATGAATCTGAGATTGTGTGATGCATATCGTATAATCATGCCCACAGATACTTGAGGTGACAATGGAGTATCTAGGTGACATTAGGGTTTTGGTTGATTTGTGTCTTAAGGTGTTATTCTAGTATGAACTCTATGATGATTGAACGGAAAGTATAGCTTCATGTTATTTTACTACAGACTATTGAATAGATAGAACAAAAAGGATAACTTTGAGGTGGTTTCGTACCCTACCATAATCTCTTCGTTTGTTCTCCGCTATTAGTGGCTTTGGAGTGACTCTTTGTTGCATGTTGAGGGATTGTTATATGATCTATCTATGTTATTATTGCTGAGAGAACTTGCACTAGTGAAAGTATGAACCCTGGGCCTTGTTTCAACGCATTGCAATACCGTTTGTGCTCACTTTTATCATTAGTTACCTTGCTGTTTTTATATTTTCAGATTACAAAAACTTGTATCTACCATCCATATTGCACTTGTATCACCATCTCTTCGCCGAACTAGTGCACCTATACAATTTACCATTGTATTGGGTGTGTTGGGGACACAAGAGACTCTTTGTTATTTGGTTGCGGGGTTGTTTGAGAGAGACCATCTTCATCCTATGCCTCCTATGGATTGATAAACCTTAGGTCATCCACTTGAGATAAATTTGCTACTGTCCTACAAACCTCTGCACTTGGAGGCCCAACACCGTCTACAAGAAGAAGGTTGTGTAGTAGACATCACATATACCCATCCACCCCCTTCTCCATTTGGGAGAGAGCTATCAGAACGTGCCTACACTTCCACTACTCATTTTCTGAGAGAGGACCACCTACTCATGTGTTGAGACCAAGATACTCCAATCCAACCACAAGAATCCTGATCTCTAGCCTTTCCCAAGTTGCTTTCCACTCAAATCATCTTTCCACCATAGCCAAATCTATGTGAGAGAGAGAGAGTTGAATGTTGGGGAGACTATCATTTGAAGCACAAGAGCAAGGAGTTCATCATCAACACACCATCTAATATCTTTTGGAGAGTGGTGTCTCCTAGATTGGTTAGGTGTCACTTGGGAGCCTCCGTAAAGATTATGGAGTTGAAGGGCAAGGAGATCACCTACTTCGTGAAGATCTACCCTAGTGAGGCAAGTCCTTCATGGGCGATGCCCATGGTGGGATAGACAAGGTTGCTTCTTTGTGGACCCTTCATGGGTGGAGCCCTCCATGGACTCGCGCAACCGTTACCCTTCGTGGGTTGAAGTCTCCACCAACGTGGATGTACGATAGCACCACCTATCGTAACCATGCCAAAAAATCTCCGTGTCTCCAAATGCGTTTGCACACTGCAATCCCATCCCTTTGCTTTCTTGCAAGTTGCATGCTTTACTTTCCGCTGCTCATATACTCTTTGCATGCTTGCTTGAATTGTATTGTGAATGCTTGAAATTGTGCTAATTTCCAACTCAGCTTGAAAAACCTAAAAACTGCTATCTTTACTTGTTGAGGGTGTAATCACCCCTCTCTAGACACCTCTTCTCGATCCTTTCAAATTTTCATAATTTGGTTCATAACTGTGGGGTTGAGAATACTCCCTCTGTGCACATACCCTCCAATTGGACATCTCTCGTCCAAGTGAAGGTGATGCAGGAAAGAATGTCCGGGGGCTGGAAAATAAACACCTTATGGATGAAATTAAAAAGAATGTTGAGATTATTTGTCATGTGCTCCGACAATTTCAGAGTTTGAAGGAGATCTTGATGAGCTTCATGAAGGACAAGCCCACCACTGCATCTTCATCACCACCGAAGAAAGACACTTAAGTAGGGCACCACCTTTAGCTTGTTCCAAGCTTGGGGGAGGTGCCCCGTTATCGTATCATCATCACTTTTTACCATCATTATCTATCTTAGTTCGATCCTTAGTTATTTTGTGATTTATAAGAATAAAAGTTTAGCATGATTTTTGCTTTGAGTGCTTGCTTTGTGTCCTATCTATGTAATCGAGTGTGAGAGTTATATAATAAAGCGTAGTTTGTGTTTTGTTTATTTACTTTCTTGTTTCAATCTCAACACTAAAAGAAATAAAAGGATCATATGCTAATCACATGGGGAGTAAGAACTTTACATTGAAAAGAGTATGGTTGATAAAAGTTATTGGAATTCGACAAACATAGTATTGGTCATGGATGCAATTCATGCAAAATTATTAAGGGGAGAGGAGATTCACATATAATATACTATCTTGGACATCTTTTATGATTTTGAGCCCCCATCAAATATTTTATGCATGGTTAAATAGTTGACATTGGACAAGGAAGACAACGTAATGAGTTATGCTTGTTTACATCCACATAAAATTTAAATTGTCATGGATCGTCTAACATATGGTGCTTGCTGAGAACCTTCTTGCTAGCCAAAATTTGCACTAAGTAGAGGTACTACTTGTGCATCCAAAACCTGTAAACCAAGTTTCTTTTCATGAGAGTCCACCATATCTATCTGTGATTGAATAAGATCATTCAAGTAAGTTGTAACCGGTGCATAAAGAAATAAAATTTGCTCCTAAATATGTATGATATTTTATTGTCTGGGAAAATAAGCTTTGTACGATCTTGTGATGGCAAAGAAATAAAAGCCACATACTGCATTATAAAGGTTGCTATCATAAGGGGCAATATAAATGACGTCCCCTTACATTAAGAGTTTGCACATCCGAAACTGAAAAGAGCATGACAACCTCCGCTTCCCTCTGTGAAGGGCCTATCTTTTACTTTTCTATAGTCACAAGAGTTTTCCTATCTTTTATTTTGAAGAAATTGATGAACTCTCATGCTTCACTTATATTATTTTGAGAGTCTTTATAACAACATGGTAATTTTCTTGGGTTATGATTTAGTCCTAATATGATAGGCATCCAAGAGGGATATAATAAAAACTTTCATATAAAGTGCATTGAATACTATGAGAAGTTTGATTCTTTATGATTGTTTTGAGATATGAAGATGGTGATATTAGTGAATTTGAGAGATACTTGTGTTAAAGCTTGTGATTCACGTAGCATGCATGTATGGTGAACCGTTATGTGATGAAGTTGGAGCATGATTTATTTATTGATTGTCTTCCTTATGAGTGGCGGTCGGGATCGCGTGATGGTTAACTCCTACCAACCCTTCCCCTAGGAGCATGCACGTAGTACTTTGTTTTGATGACTTGAAGATGTTTGCAATAAGTATGTGAGTTCTTTATGACTAATGTTGAGTCCATGGATTATACACACTCTCACCCTTCCACCATTGCTAGCCTCTCTAATATCGTGCAACTTTCGCCAGTACCATACACCCACCATATGCATTCCTCAAAATAGACACCATACCTACCCATTATGGCATTTCCATAGCCATTCCGAGATATATTACCATGCAACTTTTCACCGTTCCATTTATTATGACACGCTTCATCATTGTCACATTTCTTTGAGTGATCATGTAGTTGACATCGTATTTGTGGCAAATACACCGTTCATAATTCTTTCATACATGTCACTCTTGAATAATTGCACATCCCGGTACACCGCCGGAGGCATCATATAGAGTATATTTTGTTCTAAGTATCGAGTTGTAATTCTTGAGTTGTAAGTAAATAAAAGTGAGATGATCTTAATTATTAGAGCATTGTCCCAGTGAGGAAAGGATGATGGAGACTATGATTCCCCCACAAGTCGGGATGAGACTCCGGACGAAAAATAAAAAAAAAATAAAAAAAGTGGCCAAAAAAAAGGAGAAGGCCCAAACAAAAAAACAAAAAAAAATGAGAGAAAAAGAGAGAAGGGGCAATGCTACTATCCTTTTACCACACTTGTGCTTCAAAGTAGCACCATGATCTTCATGATAGAGAGTCTCCTATGTTGTCACTTTCACATAGTAGTGGGAATTTTTCATTGTGGAACTTGGCTTGTATTTTCCAATGATGGGCTTCCTCAAAGTGCCCTAGGTCTTCATGAGCAAGCAAGTTGGATGCACGCCAACTTAGTTTCTTTTTGAGCTTTCATACACTTATAGCTCTAGTGCATCTGTTGCATGGCAATCCCTACTCACTCACATCGATATCTATTGATGGCCATCTCCATAGCCCGTTGATACGCCTAGTTGATGTGAGACTATCTTCTCCTTTTTGTCTTCTCCACAACCACCATCCTATTCCACCTATAGTGCTATGTCCATGTCTCACGCTCATGTATTGCGTGAAAGTTGAAAAAGTTTGAGAATACTAAAGTATGAAACAATTGCTTGGCTGAAACCGGGGTTGTGCATGATTTAAATATTTTGTGTGATGAAGATAGAGCATAGCCAGACTATATGATTTTGTACGGATAGCTTTCTTTGGCCATGTTATTTTGAGAAGACATGATTGCTTTGTTAGTATGCTTGAAGTATTATTATATTTATGTCAATATTAAACTTTTGTTTTGAATCTTATGGATCTGAATATTCTTGCCACAATAAAGAAGATTACAATGATAAGTATGTTAGATAGCATTCCACATCAAAAATTCTGTTTTTATCATTTACCTACTCGAGGACGAGCAGGAATTAAGTTTGGGGATGCTGATACGTCTCCAACGTTTCTATAATTTTTGATGTATTCATGCCATGTTTACAAATTTTACATGATTTTTCTATGGTTTAGTTAGAACTAACCCGGACTGACGTTGTTTTCAGCAGAACTACCGTGGTGTTGTTTTTGTGCAGAAATAAAAGTTCTTGGAATGCGCTAAAAATCAACAGAGTTTTTTTGGAAAATATAAAAAATACTGGAAAGAAGATTTACTGGAGCGGAGGCCCGTGGGCCCCACGAGGGTGGAGAGTGCGCCCCTGTGCCTCGTGGACTCTTTGTGGGGCCCCCTAACTTGGTCTTGACGCCAACCTCTCCTATAAATCCCCAAACCTCCAGAAAATAACCTAGATTGGGAGTTCCGCCGCCGCAAGCCTCTGTAGCCACCGAAAACCAATCGGAACCCTGTTCCGGCACCCTACCGGAGGGGCGATCCATCACCAGTGGCCATCTTCATCATCCTGGCGCTCTCCGTGACGAGGAGGGAGTAGTTCACCCTCGGGGCTGAGGGTATGTACCAGTAGCTATGTGTTTGATCTCTCTCCCTCGTGTTCTTGATTTGGCACGATCTTGATGTACTGCAAGCTATGCTATTATAGTTGGATCTTATGATGTTTCTCCCCCTCTACTCCCTTGTAATGGATTGAGTTTTCCCTTTGAAGTTATCTTATCGGATTGAGTCTTTAAGGATTTGAGAACACTTGATGTATGTCTTGCGTGGGATACCCATGGTGACAGTGGGGTATTCTATTAATCCACTTGATGTATGTTTTGGTCATCAACTTGCGGGTTCCGTGACCTTGGGAATCTATGCATTGGGTTGGCACACGTTTTCATCTTGACTCTCCGGTAGGAAACTTTGGGGCACTCTTTGAAGTTCTTTGTGTTGGTTTGTATAGATGAATCTGAGATTGTGTGATGCATATCGTATAATCATACCCGCGGATACTTGAGGTGACATTGTAGTATCTAGGTGACATTAGGGTTTTGGTTGATGTGTGTCTTAAGGTGTTATTTTACTACGAACTCTAGGGCTGTTTGTGACACTTATAGGAATAGTCCATTGGATTGATCGGAAAGAATAACTTTGAGGTGGTTTCATACCCTAGAATAATCTCTTCATTTGTTCTCCACTATTAATGAGTTTGGAGTGACTCTTTGTTGCACGTTGAGAGATTGTTATATGATATAATTATGTTATCCTTATTGTGTGAAAGTATGAACCCTAGGCCTCGTTACGAAGCATTGCAATACCGTTTTTGCTCACTTTTATCATTAGTTACCTTGCTGTTTTTATAACTTCGGATTATAAAAATCTATATCTACCATCCGTATTGCACTTGTATCACCATCTCTTCGCCGAACTAGTGCACCTATACAATTTACATTGTATTGGGTGTGTTGGGGACACAAGAGACTCTTTGTTATTTGGTTGCAGGGTTGTTTAAGAGAGACCATCTTCATCCTACGCCTCCCACGGATTGATAAACCTTAGGTCATCCACTTGAGGGAAATTTGCTACTGTCCTACCAACCTCTGCACTTGGAGGCCCAACAACGTCTACTAGAAGAAGGTTGCGTAGTAGACATCAACGATGTAGAAGCCCTTCGTGATCGATTCCCCCTCCGACAGAGTACCGGAAAAGGCCTCCGGATGGGATCACAGAAGAATAGAAGCTTGCGACGGCGGAAAAATTGTTTCGGGTGGCTCTCTATTGGTTCCCAATATTTGAGAATTTATAGAAGTGGAATTAGGTTAGAAAGAGCCTCGACGGGCCCACAAGGCAACAAGGCGCCCCCCTGGGCGCTCTGGGTTGCCTTTCCATGTCCTCGTACATCCTCTGGTCTCCTCCCGAAGCTACCAAGGTCTCTTATGTCCAGAAAAAACGTCAAAAAGTTTCGCCGCATTTGGGCTCCGTTTGGTACTGGTTTTTTGGAAAACCAAAAACAAGCAGAAAACAACAACTGACACTTGGCACTAGGTTAATAGGTTAGTCCCAAAAATGATATAAAATAGAATATAAATGCATATAAAACATTCTAGATTGGTACTATAATAGCATGGAATAATAAATAATTACAAATATGTTGGCCGCTGTGTGGCAGACCCATATTTGCATGCGTCACAAAAAAAACTTACAAAAACATGCGGCCGAAATAAATTTAATTAAACATAAAAGACCAGTCAACCCCTAGCCAAAGTCCACTTAAACACTAAAAAAGTCTGTGCCCGCACGCTGCCCTAGGCCTCGCCCTTGCCATCTTCGCCGTCGCCGGTGAGGTCGATGAAGGCGGGCGGTAGCCCAGCCAACCCAAACGCACTTTGCCACGCCGCCAAGGTAGCCTCCTCCAGCGTCTGCAGCGGCACGGCGGGTGCGCTCCTCCCCCTCCTCCTCGCGCGCCTAGAGTATCTGCTGATGAGGGTACAGACCTAGGGTAGGGTCATGGGCCTGACCCATACGTCCTACCCAAGGTCACTAACCTAGAAGATAAGAAGTACAAGAGGCAACAAGGGACCCCCAGTCAAAGATGTCGAGTGCAATCCCCTCGACCAGTCATATCACTCGGGTGTCCCCCTACCTATTGTCACTCGGCCATTCAAGGAATCACTCAACCTACCGAAGATCAGGAGTCACTCAGCATTGCAACGGGCAGGCATTCACTCTGTAGTCTTTAAGGTCATTAATAGCACTTAAGGCTGGCGTTATCAGTAATGCCCCTACTTTATGTACATTAAGCCCCTTATAATGGAGGACGCTGAGGGTCCAGGCGTACTCTATATAAGCCATCCCCCTCCTCTGGCACAAGGGTTCACACCCCTTGTAACATCACACGCATATAGTCCAATCGACCACCTCCGTGCATCGATACGTAGGGCTATTACTTCCTCCGAGAAGGGCCTAAACTCGAAAATCCTGTGTGTACAACTTCACCATAGCTGAGATCTTGCCTCTCCATACCTACCCCCCTTTCTACTATCAGTCTTAGAACCATGACAGTTGGCGCCCACCATGGGGCCGGTGTCTTAGCGACTTGTTGGTGAATTTGCAATTTTTTCCGATCATCATCATCATGGTTTCCGGCGGCGGATTGGCTGAGGGCCGCGAGATCCGTCTCGGGCGCTTGTTTTCATCGCCGACGACTCTGCTTGGCTTTAGGAAGCTCCCCTTGACGTTGAGGCGCTCCCCGTCCGAGGGGCGACGCACTTTCACGCGTGCGTTCGCGGCGTCCTTCTCCGGCAGCCATCGACTCAGTATCGTTCGACTCCGATGGTGTCTTCCCTCCCCGCTATTCACCGCCGCAAACGATCCGGTCGGCCACGACTTCAGCGGTGGGTGAAACACGCGGTGGCTCGACGTTCGGCCACCCATCAATTCATGGCAATCGAGCCTTATGAAACTCTCCATGGCTTGTTCGATCAGTCGACTGGCTCCGCGGAGACCGTATCCGAGTGCGATAGCAGGGACCCTGCGGCTGAAGTCTTGATGGTCGATGGACCGCGTGGTCTGCCTGGTTTCCGCCGTGAAGACGGCGAGGATGGTGGCGGCGATCCGTCACGCGTCCATGAGGAATACCATCCTGAACCCCTTTCTTCGCAGCAGAGGGAAGAACTTCGTCGCCGCAACATGGATGCACTCCACACGCCCATCGTTGGAGAAACCCCCGAGGCTCGGGCCTTGGAAGAGGAGCGCTTGGCTAATTTGGCTGAGCACACTCGACTGGAGAACCTTCAGCACGCTCTCGACGAGCGTTCTCGGGAGCGGATCCCTGAGTCCAGTCGACGACAGCTTTTCCCGCCTCCACCTAAGGTATACTACACTCCGATCCAAAATCTCACAGCTGCGGCCCGAATAGTAGAGTCAGTTCAACCTTCCCAGTCGGAGGCCGGCAGAGGTTTGATGCAGATCCAGGCCTTGCTCCGGGCAGCAGGAGAACAGAACACAGCAGTGTCTCAGTCGCGGAATAGGATTCACAGCAGATCTGTAGTAGCGGATACAGTTTTGTCGGCCCACATCCCAAGATCGCCCCTGCAGCGTGAAGACCGTCGACAGTATGATCATCAGCTCGACCGTGACAATCGTCGACGAGTGCCCACACCTCCTCCGAGGAGTGCATCATATGTGCCTTGGTAGTATGATGATAGACGTCGTCACAGTGGCGAGTGCAGAGCACCAGTCGACCCAAGAGAGCTAGGCTTTGATGTAAGATCTATCCTCGTTCAAGGTCTAGTCGACCGAAACAGAGTGCATAGAGAAGACCTTGGCAGAGATCGTCCGAGTGGCAGCAGAGTCCATGTTTCAGGTCCAGAGTGTTTCAGCAGAGCCATCAGGGCTGCGGTGATTCCTCCCAACTTCAGGTTGGCGACCGGAGTCAGTAAGTTCACTAGAGAGTCCAAGCCTGAAACTTGGCTTGAGGATTACCAAGTGGCTGTGCAGATTGGTGGCGGGAACGATGAAGTAGCAATGAAACATCTTCCTCTGATGTTGGAAGGGTCGGTCCGAGCGTGGTTGACTCAGTTAACTCCACGCAGTATATATAGTTGGGAAGAGCTTGCTCGAGTGTTCGTCAGAACATTTGAGGGCACTTGCAAGCGGCCAACAGGGTTGACAGAGTTGCAGCATTGTGTGCAGAAACCGAGTGAGATATTAAGGGATTTCATTCAGAGGTGGACCACTTTGCATCACACCGTTGAAAATGTATCAGAGCATCAAGCAGTGTGTGCCTTCAAGGAAGGCGTCAAATACCGAGAGTTGGTCCTGAAGTTCGGTCGGACTGGAGATATGACTCTAACTCGGATGATGGAAATAGCCACCCGGTACACTAACGGAGAAGAAGAGGATCGACTCCGCAGCGGAAAGGGTAAACCAGTCGGTCAAGAGGCCGGTGGAGGTAATTCCAGTCAGAAACAGAAACGCAAGGCCGAGCCTGCACCACCTGGTGAGATTGCAGCAGTGGCTCAAGGAAAGTTTAAAGGAAAACCTAAAGGGCCTTGGCCCCCTCAGAAGGTAAAGGATGAAGCGGGAAATGATGTGTTGGATTTACCGTGTCACATCCACACGAAGAAGGACGAAGAGGGTAATCTGATTTACCCTAAGCATACCACTCGACAATGTCGACTCCTGATCCAGCAGTTCCGAGAAAAATAGTCCGGTGAGAAGGAAAACGAGTCGGACAAAGACGAGGACGAAGAGGAAGACAACGATTATCCCAAAGTCAATTCCACCCTGATGATTTTTGCCGATGTGGAGAGCAAGAGTCGGTTGAAACTTATCAACAAAGAAGTGAATATGGTCGCTCCAGCGACGACAACCACATACCTGAAATGGTCTCAGACAGCCATCACATTTGACCAGTCTGATCACCCTGCGCGTATAGCCACCCCCGAGAGGCAGGCATTGGTGGTCGACCCAGTGGTTGGAGGCACTAGACTGACTAAAGTGCTGATGGATGGTGGTAGCGGCCTGAATATTCTTTATGCTGAAACCTTGAAGGGGATGGACATTCCAATCTCCAAACTTAGCGAGAGCAATATGAGTTTCCATGGCGTTATCCCTAGAAAGAAAGCCGAATCACTTAGCCAGATCGCTCTCGACGTGGTTTTCGGTGATTCCAAGCATTACCGTAAGGAAAATTTGACATTTGAAGTCGTGGATTTCCAGAGTGCTTATCATGCCATTCTGGGTAGGCCTGCCTACGCACGTTTTATGGCTCGACCATGTTACGTGTACCTCAAGTTGAAGATGCCTGGTCCCAGAGGTGTGATCACAGTTACTGGCAATCGGCAGAAAGCAAAGGAATGCTTCCAGAAGGGTTCCAAAATTGCCGATGCGCAAATGGCAGCACTTGAATTCCAAGAATTTCAGAAGAATGCAGATTCGAGTGATTTGCTCCGAGCTAAGAAGCCTACCACAGATTCTGCATTTCAGTCGTCTGGTGAAACAAAGCCGATTCATATTCCTCCGACCAATCCCAATGCCGCACCGACTCATATATCAACGACACTCGACGGGAAATAGGAAGAAGCGCTCATCCAGTTCCTCCGTGATAACTGGGACATCTTTGCATGGAAACCCTTTGACATGCCGGGTGTATCCAGAAAACATGCTGAGCACCATTTGCGTGACGACCCCAAGGTAAAACCCGTCAAAGAGCATCTTCGTTGGTTCGCCGTACAGAAGAGAAAAGCAATTGGCGAGGAAGTGGCTCGGCTGCTGTCGGTGTCAAAATCGGCGGATCTCGGGTAGGGGGTCCCGATCTGTGCGTCAAGGCTGATGGTAACAGGAAGCAAGGGACACAGATGTTTACCCAGGTTCGGGCCCGCTCGATGGAGGTAAAGCCCTACTTCCTGCTTGATTAATATTGATGATATGGGTAGTACAAGAGTAGATCTACCACGAGATCGTAGAGGCTAAACCCTAAGAGCTAGCCTATGATGGTACGATTGTAATTGTGATCGTCCTTCTAAGGACCAACCTCTCCGGTTTATATAGACACTGGAGAGGGCTAGGGTTTACATGGAGTTGGTTACAAGGAAAGAAACACAATATCCGGATCGCCCAGCTTGCCTTCCATGCAAAGGAGAGTCCCATACGGACACGGGACGAAGTCTTAAGTCTTGTATCTTCACGCTTCAATAGTCCGGACGTTGTACACAGTCTGACTGTCCGGATACCCCCTAATCCAGGACTCCCTCAGTAGCCCCTGAACCAGGCGTCAATGACGGTGAGTCCGGCGCGCAGTCTTGTCTTCAGCATTGCAGGGCGGGTTCCTTCTCTGAATACTCCGAAGTAATTATCGAACACTTGAATCATGTCCAGATACACAAAATGATCTTTACACACCGTTGTAGAGAGAATGATATTTCACAAATGCAATCTGCTGACAACTTTTTCTGATGACGTGACATGTTGTTACGGTCGGATCATTATTCGAACCGTTTTCCCACAACCGCTATAGCGCATATTGCGAGGCGGTTTCTTTGACACGTCTTGTCAAAGCAGAGACCGTGTCACCTTATCATGGGATTCTCATCAATACAGGTATGGGTAATCCCACCACGCCATCAATCGTGGCGCTTGGGAAGCAAGCGATTCCCAACGGGCAAGTGGGGAGGCGCACCACTTTCGGCGCATCTATAAAGGGATAAGATTTCCCCATTTTCGCCCACGCCTTCTTTCTCCCGTGCCCACTCTTGCCCCCTCGAGCTCCAGCACCCAAGCCCAAGTCTTCTCCACACAGCTGAACATGTCCGGAGCAGGAGGCAAGTGGGTAGCTTCCACCGTCAAGGAGAAGCATGTCACAAATCTTCAGGCGGCCGGATACTTGGCCGCAGACATAGCGCACCAGCTACCGGACGCCGGGCAGGTCATTCCGACCCCAGGACCCCATGAGAGGGTTGTTTTCGTTTCCCACTTCGTCCCTGGACTGGGATTTCCACTTCATCCCTTCGTCTGCGGGCTTATGTTCTACTACGGGCTAGATTTCCATGATCTAGCCCCGAATTTCGTCCTCAACATCTCGGCGTTTATCGTCGTATGCGAGGCCTTCCTCCGCATCCGGCCTCACTTCGGCCTATGGCTGCAAACCTTCTGCGTGAAGCCTAAGGTTGTAAGCGGACAACAAGCAGAGTGTGGAGGGGCCATGGTGGGCAAGATGCCCAACGTCACCTGGCTGGACAGCTCCTTTGCGGAGACCGTAAAAGGGTGGCAATCGGGGAAGTTCTACATCACCGAGCCGCGCGACGCCAACTGGGCGGCGGCCCCCGAGTTCCAATCTGGCGCCCCCATGCGGCTCACCTCCTGGGAAAGGAAGGGCCTGTCCTAGGGCAAAAAGAATCTACAGAGCTGACCGGACTCTAGACCTGCATCAAGAGCATGAAGGACAAGAGCATCAAGCTTGTCAATGTGATCCAGGTCATGCTCGTTTGCCGGATTCTGCCATGCCAAAGGCGGGCATTCAATCTATGGGAGTTCGTCCCGGCCGAACACCAGACACTCCGGAAGCTCTATGACATGACGCACAAAGGCACATGGAAGGTGTTGTTCAAGGCCTCCGAAGTACCTCCTCCCACATTCGAGGACCGCGGGCTTCACGCCGCGTGGGCTCCTAGTCAGGTGAGTTCTCAGACTACCACCGGATTCGGTTCTTCCCAATATATTCATGGGAGAGCCTTAAGTAGTTATGCGTATTTGTTCAGGACTATGTGGAGACAGCGGAGCGGGTTTACTGTCCGGCTCCGCTGCCAGAAGGCCCGGCTGATGCTCTCCTGACGGAGATGCTGGTCCCGGCACTGTACAAGGTGCCAGAGAAGAAGGCTGAGAAGAAGTCCCCGGGGACCCGAAAGGGTCTCCGTCGTAATGTTGTGCCAGAAGTTTCATCCGAAGACGACGAGGCACACTCCTCCCACGAAGGGGAGGAAGAAGAAGAAGAAGAAGAAGAAGACGCCCCATCCGGAAAGGATGAGGGGTCTGGGGAGGCAGACCAGGGGGCGGAAAAGGCCCTCGGTGCAAGGCCATCATACCCCTGTCATCTGATGACGACAAGACAGATTCCTCCCGCAGAGGTGGGGGGAAGCAAGAAGAAACTCTGCCTCCCCGCACTGGGGAGGAGAAAAAGAGAAAAGTCGCCCCAGAAGGGGAGGCCGGGGTGTGCAAGAAGGGAAAGGTGTCCCTTCCGGACTATTCCGCCATGGCCGCTCACAGCGAGGAGGGGTGGCTGCCCAGGGGGAAGCCCCCAGTGCGATCGTAAGTATCCGCACTCTGTCATAATTTCACTTCATAGTTTTTGTATTTATAATGCCGAACATATATGTAGTCCGGCCAGGGTCCATCCCGAGGTATCTTCCTCCGGATCCCTGAGCGATTCAGATATGAATTCGCTTCTGACGGCCACTACTCCTCAACCCACGGATGACACGGAGGTGTTGTCCCGAAGGCTCCTAGAGCGGGGGGAGGTGACTCTGGAGATGCCCCAAGGCGGGATTCCAGATGTCGGACACGCGGGGTTCAAGATCCCCACGGATCGTGTCGATGAGAGCCATGGCAAGCCGGGCTCTCAGCCGAACACAGTTCCGGAACCTTCAATGGTTCCGGTCTCAGGCGGGCGGCCACTCGTTAGGGAGGGCAAGCCGTTTGTGTCGAGGACTTCTGTTGCGCCCGAGGCGCCGGATTGTCTGCTGGAAGCGCTTCGCGGAGCTTCAATGGATGAAGAGCACTGCACTCTTATGTGTGCGGTGATTCAGAAGGTTTCGTCTGCCAAGAGCGGACTAACCGAAGCCTGCACCAGCCTACTGACCGGCTTTGAGGTAAGTAAAAAATGTATGAGATTACCACCCGATAGGTAGTAGCCCCTGATACTCTGTTTGGCGTTCAGAAGGAAAAGCCAAACATAGGGTCAATTATTATCCGCAAGGATTTAATAATAAATATTCGTGTAAATAAGCAGGTTGTGCTGCTTGCCGCTGCCGCCCGCACAGCCGAGGTTACCGAACTAAAGCGGGACCTGGAGCAGGCGCAGGGAGAGCTCGACCTCACTAAGAGGCAGCTCGAAGAGAACAAGGGTAAGTGATTCCCCGCTCTTATGTATTTAAGGATAGACAAAATTGGTTGGTCTAACACCGAAGCATCGTGACTGTGTGACAGGGGCCACCGTTGAAATGGCGTCCCTGAGAAAAGCGTTGTCCGAGGCCGAAGACAAGGCCACCTTGGAATGCAAGGAGCGCGAAAAGCAAAGTGCTAGAGTGGTCGAGGTACAGCAAGAGCTCCGGGACCTCGGTAAAAAGTACGAGTCCGTGGAGCATGATCTGAAGATGAAAGAGGCCGAGCTTGCGAAGGCCCTTGTGAGTACAAAAGACGCCAAGGCCGCAGTCGAGAAGGCATAGCAGGAAATTCAGGAGGCCCAGAAGATAGCTGTGGGTAAGAAGTTCTTTATGCAAAGCAAACATGTGGAGGAGGCGTTTCTTTTACTTACTCGAATTCGGAGCTCTCTAGGGGCATTCGCAGATCTGCCATGCAGCGTATCAGACGCTGCGGAGTTCTACCGTGCCCAGGAGGGGAGCTCAACGGAGAAGTTGTTCTGATCCCAGTATGCTGGGGCCGAACACCCAATGCCTCCGAGTGACCAACTGAAGCAGTTGGTCGAACTCCACAGGGCGACCGAACTGGCTATGAAAGATTTCATAGTCCGGATGTGGCCTGGTGAGCTCCTCCCACTAGCTACTTTGGCTTGATCAAGTGGATGATGGATGCCTGCCCGTGGCTTGAAGTGATCAAGCGATCCATTTGCGTTGAGGGTGCCCGCCGGGCCTTTGCCCGTGTCAAGGTGCATCAGGGCAAGCTGGATGCTGAGAAGCTGGTCAAGGACGGGCCGCCGGAGGGCAAGGCGCATCGCCATCCCAAGATGTACTATGATGGCGTTATGAAGGGTGCTCGTCTCGTGGCCGATGAGTGTACCAAGGACACCATTTTAGAATGAATTCACTTCTGTCATGTTTGTAATTTAAAGACGAAGTTACTTGCGCTATGTAGCGCTTTTGTTATTTAAAATATTACCTTCTGTGCGGCTGTTTATAAAATTCTGAAAGTAGGCCAGTCGTTGCCTTCCGCCCCCACGTAACTAGTACTGGGGTGTTCGTGGGAAACCCGGACACTCTTTATCCAAATGTTTGGTCCCTTAAGGAGGTGTCCAGTGCAGCGAACAAGGCAATCGGACTATTCGGCTTTATAACTTTTCACTTAGCCATAGAAGTCTACAATTTTAAATTTCGGCGAAGCCCCTAGAATCTAGAAGGCCGAATTGGGGCGTTATACACGCCTAGATCGGACGAAGCCGATTTATCGCCTAAAGCAGAAAATCTTTAAGGATTTTAATACCTCTCGAACAGCGACCAGCTCTCGCCATATCATGTCGATCAGTTTTCGGCTTTCTCTACTAAGGTGCTCGTCCGGAAGAACCGGGACACAATCGCAGTAGTTCTCCCTGCGCTACCTTAGCCGATATAACGGAACGTAAGGCACCAAAACAAGGGAGCTGAGCTATCCCAACTGTAGACCCAAGACATGATTCGGAGCTGATGCATGTAGTGCTATAAGTTTGGGGTGCCGCACTATTGAAAGTGTTCAGACTTGTCTTGCCGTATGATGGGGCACCATAAGAAGCCCCTAGCAAACTGACCGTACCAAGGTGTACGGATGCGATATCAAATAAACATTTATGAGAAAAAATGCTCAAATAAGGATGGTAAGCTGACGCTATATATGATCTCCCATTGATGAATAATACGTTTAAGCGTATGTTTACAATGGATGCATTAAGCGGAGATAAATAGGACTATTTGACATGTCCTATCAAGGGGCAGGCTGTGTACAGATAGATAAAGTAGGTATAATAATCGTAAATAGATTCCACCTGGGTATTTCCTTCTGTGCACAACGCCTGTTGCCTCCTTGGTTGTCTCTCCCATGTAAGTCCGGCAATCCGGCTCTTCTGAGGATGCTGCGCTAAAGCGATGTCCTGAAAGGTAAAACGGGAAGATTATGAAGGTATTTGGCGGTTACCCGCATTATTGACTGAGTCATTGTTGCGCCTCCGCCTATGCCCATGGTATCTTGAGTGCGTAATTGTGCACGCGTGGCACGAATGCTGCTTTGATGGGGCTCCCCACTCAAGCCAGACATAGTTCGGCCCAGAGCCTCCTGAGAAAGAGAGAGACTTTAATGAGTTCAGCATGTCGCCAAAGGGTGAGTGCTGAAAGATGTCCGCTGTGGTGAACTCCATTACCGGAGCCCAGCCAGGCTCGGCGGGCTCGGGAACGCGTGGACTGGAACCTACATCCAGATACAAATCCGGGGGTCCGGAGTCACAGGCTTCCTCAGAAGTGAGGCTTGTGTTCGGCTCCATCGCCGATGAGGGTACAGCCTGTGGGGCGGGGTCCAGCCCTCCGTCCTTAGGCAACGCAACCTGCCCCGGATTTAGATCCGAGGCTTCTGTCGGGGCGATATCCCAAGCATCGTCTGACAGCGGGTCTAAGCCGTGCTCATCGTGACTGTTCAGTGCTCCTGGCACTGGCATGAATCCGTCGAAGATCAAGTCTCCGCGAATATCCGCCGTGTAGTTCAAGTTTCCGAACCTGACCTAGTAGCTGGGGGCATAGCTGTCGATCTGCTCTAGATGTCCAAGCGAATTGGCCCGTAGTGCGAAGCCACCAAACACGAAGATCTGTCCGGGGAGAAAAGTCTCGCCCTGGACCGTGTTGTTGACGATTGGAGGCGCCATCAAGCCCTGTTGCGACGACACAGAGGAACTCTCAATGAAAGCACCAATGTTGGTGTCAAAACTGGCGGATCTCGGGTAGGGGGTCCCGATCTGTGCGTCAAGGCTGATGGTAACAGGAAGCAAGGGACACCGATGTTTACCCAGGTTTGGGCCCTCTCGATGGAGGTAAAACCCTACTTCATGCTTGATTAATATTGATGATATGGGTAGTACAAGAGTAGATCTACCACGAGATCGTAGAGGCTAAACCCTAAGAGCTAGCCTATGATGGTATGATTGTAATTGTGATCGGCCTTCTAAGGACCAACCTCTCCGGTTTATATAGACGCCGGAGAGGGCTAGGGTTTACATGGAGTCGGTTACAAGGAAGGAAACACAATATCCGTATCGCCCAGCTTGCCTTCCACGCAAAGGAGAGTCCCATCCGGACACGGGCCGAAGTCTTAAGTCTTGTATCTTCACGCTTCAATAGTCTGGACGTTGTACACAAACCGGCTGTCCGGATACCCCCTAATCCAGGACTCCCTCAGCTGCTAGTAGCAGAGTTCATCTGTGAGATCTACCACTCCGAGTGGCTTGCCAATGTAGTCATGGTCCCTAAGAAGGACGATTCACTTCGTATGTGCATTGATTTCAAGCATATCAATCGGGCCTGCCCAGAAGATCATTTCCCTCTCCACCGCATCGATCAGATTGTTGACTCGATGGTGGGGTGTGAGCGCTTGTCTTTTTTAGATGAATATTCTGGGAGAATGATTCAGAAGTGCCTGCTCACTCAAATCAGTCGGAATGTGGAAGCATACATGGACGACATTGTGGTCAAGTCTCGCAAAGGTTCCGACCTACTGACTGACCTCGCAGAAACCTTTGCCAACCTAAGAAGGTACGATATCAAGCTTAATCCGTCGAAGTGTACATTCGGAGATCCAGGTGGAAAGTTACTTGGTTTTCTCGTTTCTGAACGAGGGATTGACGCCAATCCAGAAAAAGTTGATACCATCCTCCGAATGAAACGCCATGTGCGTGTGCATGACGTTCAGAAGCTTACTGGTTGTTTGGCCGCCTTGAGTCGATTCATTTCTCGTCTCGGTGAAAAGGCCTTACCTCTTTACCGATTGATGAAGAAATCTGATAAGTTTGAGTGGACTGAGGAAGCTAATGCAGCGTTTGCAGAGCTCAAAACCCTGCTTTCCACCCAGTCGGTGCTTGTTGCGCAATCAGCAAAGAGCTTTTACTGCTTTATATTGCAGCCACTGGACAAGTTGTCAGTACAGTACTCACGGTCGAGCGAGAAGAAGAAGGAAAGGCTTACAAGGCTCAGCGCCCAGTATCTTATCTCTCTGAAGTTTTAACTCCATCCAAGAAACGATATCCACATTATCAGAAGCTTGTCTATGGAATCTACATGACCATGAAGAAGGTTGCACATTATTTCTCTGATCACTCCATTATAGTCGTCAGCGACGCACCATTATCTGAAATTCTGAACAACAGAGATGCAACTGGTCGAGTGGCAAAATGGGCGATTGAACTCCTTCCATTGGATATCAAGTTTGAGGCAAAGAAAGCTATCAAGTCCCAAGCAATTTCAGATTTCCTTGCCGAGTGGATTGAGCAGCAATTTCCGACTCAAGTTCACTCGGAGCATTGGACTATGTTCTTCGATGGCTCCAAGATGCTGAAGGGTTCAGGTGCTGGGGTAGTATTGGTATCTCCCCGTGGAGACAGGCTTAGCTATGTTCTCCAGATTCATTTTGATTCCTCCAATAACGAAGCTGAATATGAAGCACTTTTATACGGGTTGCATATGACCATTTCACTCGGCGTCCGTCGCCTTATGGTCTACGGCAACTCGGATTTGGTGGTTAATCAAGTGATGAAAGAGTGGGATGTCAAGAGCCCGTCCATGACTGGTTATTGCAATGCAGTAAGAAAGCTGGAAAAGAACTTTGAAGGGTTGGAGCTTCACCATATACCCAGACTGAAAAATCAAGCTGCAGATGAATTGGCAAAGATAGGTTCTAAGAGAGAGGCCATTCCCAGCAATGTGTTTTTGGAGCATATTCATTCACCTTCAGTTTAGGAAGATCCTTTCACTGAAGAATCCCCACAGCCTAAGAGCGCCACAGATCCGACTGAAGTCGAAATCCCAGTCGTGGTCGACTTAGTCATGGAGGTTTTGGTCGTCACTCCCGACTGGACAGTGAAGGAAATATGCCCTAGACGCAATAATAAAGTTATTATTTATTTCCATATATCATGATAAATGTTTATTATTCATGCTAGAATTGTATTAACCGGAAACATAATACATGTGTGAGTACATAGACAAACATAGTGTCACTAGTATGCCTCTACTTGACTAGCTCGTTAATCAAAGATGGTTAAGTTTCCTAACCATAGACATGAGTTGCCATTTGATTAACGGGATCACATCATTAGAAGAATGATGTGATTGACTTGACCCATTCCGTTAGCCTAGCACTTGATCGTTTATTATGTTGCTATTGCTTTCTTCATGACTTATACAATGTTCCTACAACTATGAGATTATGCAACTCCCGTTTACCGGAGGAACACTTTGTGTGCTACCAAACATCACAACGTAACTGGGTGATTATAAAGGTGCTCTACAGGTGTCACTGAAGGTACATGTTGGGTTGGCGTATTTCAAGACTAGGTTTTGTCACTCCGATTGTCGGAGAGGTATCTCTGGGCCCTCTCGGTAATACACATCACTTAAGCCTTGCAAGCATTGTAACTAATGAGTTAGTTACGGAATGAAGTATTACGGAACGAGTAAAGAGACTTGCCGGTAACGAGATTGAACTAGGTATTGGATACCGACGATCGAATCTCGGGCAAGTAACATACCGATGACAAAGGGAACAACGTATGTTGTTATGCGGTTTGACCAATAAAGATCTTCGTAGAATATGTAGGAGCCAATATGGACATCCAGGTTCCGCTATTGGTTATTGACCACGAATAGTTCTAGGTCATGTCTACATAATTCTCGAACCCATAGGGTCCGCACACTTAAGGTTTCGATGACAGTTATATTATGAGTTTATGAGTTTTGATGTACCGAAGGAGTTCGGAGTCTCGGATGAGATCGGGGACATGACGAGGAGTCTCGAAATGGTCGAGACGTAAAGATCGATATATTGGACGACTATATTCAGAGTTCAGAAAGGTTCCGAGTGATTCGGGTATTTATCGGAGTACCGGAGAGTTACGGGAATTCGCCGGGGAGAAGTATTGGGCCTTATTGGGCCATACGGGAAAGAGAGAGGGGCTGCCTAGGGCAGGCCGCGTGCCCCCCCATGGCCTAGTCCGAATTGGACTAGGGGGAGGGGCCGCACCCCCTCCTTCCTTCCCTTCTCTCTTCCCCTTCCTTGTCTCCTACTCCTAATACATGGAAGGACTCCTAGTTGGACTAGGAAAGGGGGAATCCTACTCCCGGTGGGAGTAGGACTCCCCTAGGGCGCGCCATAGAAGAGGGCCGGCCTTCCCCTCCTCCACTCCTTTATATACGGGGGTAGGGGCAACCCATAAACACACAAGTTGATCTACGGATCATTCCTTAGCCGTGTGCGGTGCCCCCCTCCACCATATTCCACCTTGGTCATATCGTCGCGGAGTTTAGGCGAAGCCCTGCGCCGGTAGAACATCATCATCGTCACCACGCCGTCGTGCTGACGGAACTCGTCCCCGACGCTTTGCTGGATTGAAGCCTGGGGGACGTCATCGAGCTGAACGTGTGCTGAACACGGAGGTGCCGTACGTTCGGTGCTTGGATCGGTCGGATTGTGAAGACGTACGACTACATCAACCGCGTTGTCATAACGCTTCCTCTTAATGGTCTACGAGGGTACGTAGACAATACTCTCCCCTCTCGTTGCTATGCCATCACCATGATCTTGCGTGTGCGTAGGAAATTTTTTGAAATTACTACGTTCCCCAATAGTGGTATCCGAGCCTAGGTTTTATGCGTTGATGTTATATGCACGAGTAGAACACAAGTGAGTTGTGGGCGATACAAGTCATACTGCTTACCAGCATGTCATACTTTGGTTCAGCGGTATTGTTGGATGAAGCGGCCCGGACCGACATTACGCGTACGCTTACGCGAGACTGGTTCTACCGACGTCTTTGCACACAGGTGGCTGGCGGGTGTCAGTTTCTCCAACTTTAGTTGAACCGAGTGTGGCTACTCCCGGTCCTTGCGAAGGTTAAAATAGCACCAACTTGACAAACTATCGTTGTGGTTTTGATGCGTAGGTAAGAACGGTTCTTGCTAAGCCCGTAGCAACCACGTAAAATTTGCAACAACAAAGTAGAGGACGTCTAACTTGTTTTTGCAGGGCATGTTGTGATGTGATATGGTCAAGACGTGATGCTATATTTTATTGAATGAGATGATCATGTTTTGTAACCGAAGTTATCGGCAACTGGCAGGAGCCATATGGTTGTCGCTTTATTGTATGAAATGCAAACGCCCTGTAATTGCTTTACTTTATCACTAAGCGGTAGCGATAGTCGTAGAAGCAATAGATGGCGTAACGACAACGATGCTACGATGGAGATCAAGGTGTCGCGCCGGTGACGATGGTGATCACGACGGTGCTTCGGAGATGGAGATCACAAGCACAAGATGATGATGGCCATATCATATCACTTATATTGATTGCATGTGATGTTTATCCTTTATGCATCTTATCTTGCTTTGATTGACGGTAGCATTTTAAGATGATCTCTCACTAATTATCAAGAAGTGTTCTCCCTGAGTATGCACCGTTGCGAAAGTTCTTCATGCTGAGACACCACGTGATGATCGGGTGTGATAGGCTCTACGTCCATCTACAACGGGTGCAAGCTAGTTTTGCACACGCGGAATACTCAGGTTAAACTTGACGAGCCTAGCATATGCAGATATGGCCTCGGAGCACGGAGACCGAAAGGTCGAGCGTGAATCATATAGTAGATATGATCAACATAGTGATGTTCACCATTGAAAACTACTCCATCTCACGTGATGATCGGCTATGGTTTAGTTGATTTGGATCACGTAATCACTTAGATGACTAGAGAGATGTCTGTCTAAGTGGGAATTCTTAAGTAATATGATTAATTGAACTTAAATTTATCATGAACTTAGTCCTGGTAGTATTTTGCAAATTATGTTGTAGATCAATAGCTCGCGTTGTTACTTTCATATGTTTATTTTGATATGTTCCTAGAGAAAACTGTGTTGAAAGATGTTAGTAGCAATGATGCGGATTGGATCCGTGACCTGAGGTTTATCCTCATTGCTGCACAAAAGAATTATGTCCTTAATGCACCGCTAGGTGACAGACCTATTGCAGGAGCAGATGCAGACGTTATGAACGTTTGGCTAGCTCAATATGATGACTACTTGATAGTTTAGTGCACCATGCTTAACGGCTTAGAATCAGGACTTCAAAGACGTTTTGAACGTCATGGACCATATGAGATGTTCCAGGAGTTGAAGTTAATATTTCCAGCAAATACCCGAGTTGAGAGATATGAAGTCTCCAACAAGTTCTATAGCTAAAAGATGGAGGAGAATCGCTCAACTAGTGAGCATGTGCTCAGACTGTCTGGGTACTCCAATCGCTTGAATGAAGTGGGAGTTAATCTTCCAGATAAGATGGTGATTGATAGAATTCTCTAGTCACCATCACTAAGTTACTAGAACTTCGTGATGAACTATAGTATGCAAGGGATGAAGAAAACGATTCCCGAGCTCTTCGTGATGTTGAAATCGACGAAGGTAGAAATCAAGAAAGAGCATCAAGTGTTGATGATTGACAAGACCACTAGTTTCAAGAGAAGGGCAAAGGGAAAGAAAGGGAACTTCAAGTAGAATGACAAGCAAGTTGTCACTCCCGCGAAGAAGCCCAAAGCTGGACCAAACCCTGAAACTGAGTGCTTACACTGCAAAGGAAATGGTCACTGGAAGCGGAAATACCCTGAATATTTGGTGGATAAGAAGGATGGCAAAGTGAACAAGGGTATATTTGATATACAGGTTATTGATGTGTGCCTTACTAGTGTTTATAGTAGCCCCTGAGTATTTGATACTTGTTCGGTTGCTAAGATTAGTAACTCGAAACAGGAGTTACAGAATAAACAGAGACTAGTTGAAGGGGAAGTGACGATGAGTGTTGGAAGTAGTTCCAAGATTGATATGATCATCATCACACACTCCCTATACTTTCGAGATTAGTGTTAAACCTAAATAAATGTTATTTGGCATTTGCGTTGAGCATGAATATGATTTGATCATGTTTATTGAAATACGGTTATTCATTTAAAGTCAGAGAATAATTGTTGTTCTGTTTACATGAATAAAACCTTTAATGGTCATACACCCAATGAAAATAGTTTGTTGGATCTCGATCGTAGTGATACACATATTCATAATATTGAAGCCAAAAGATGCAAAGTTAATAATGATAGTGCAACTTATTTGTGGCACTGCCGTTTGGGTCATATCAGTGTAAAGCGCATGAAGAAACTCCATAAAGATGGATTTTCGGAATCACTTGGTTATGAATCATTTGATGCTTGCGAACCGTGCCTTTTGGGCAAGATGACTAAAACTCCGTTCTTTGGAACAATGGAACGAGCTACTGATTTGTTGGAAATCATACATACTGATGTATGTGGTCCAATGAATATTGAGGCTCGCGGCAGGTATCGTTATTTTCTCACCTTCACAGATGATTTGAGCAGATATGGGTATATCTACTTAATGAAACATAAGTCTGAAATAGTTGAAAGGTTCAAAGAATTTCAGAGTGAAGTGGAAAAATCATCGTAAAAAGAAAATAAAGTTTCTGCGATTTGATCGTGGAGACAAATATTTGAGTTACGAGTTTGGTCTTCAATTAAAACAATGTGGAATAGTTTCACAGCTCGCGCCACCTGGAACACCACAACGTTATGGTGTGTCCGAACGTCATAACCGCACTTTATTGGATATGGTGCGATCTATGATGTCTCTTATTGATTTACCATTGTCGTTTTGGGGTTATGCATTAGAGACAGCTGCATTCACGTTAAAAGGGCACCATCAAAATCCGTTGAGACGACGCCTTATGAACTATGGTTTAGCAAGAAACCAAAGTTGTCATTTTTTAAAGTTTGGGGTAGCGATGCTTATGTGAAAAAGGTTTCAACCTGATAAGCTCAAACCCAAATCGGAGAAGTGCGTCTTCATAGAATACCCAAAGGAAACTGTTGGGTACTCCTTCTATCACAGATCTTAAGGCAAAACATTCGTTGCTAAGAATGGATCCTTTCTAGAGAAGGAGTTTCTCTCGAAAAAAGTGAGTGGGAGGAAAGTAGAACTTGATGAGGTAATTGAACCTGCTCCCTTATTGGAAAATAGTTCATCACTGAAATCAGTTCCAGTGATTCCTACACCAATTAGTGAGGAAGCTAATGATATTGATCATGAAACTTCAGATCAAGTTTCTACTGAACCTCGTAGGTCTACCAGAGTAAGATTCGCACGAGAGTGGTACGGTAATCCTATTCTGTAAGTCATGTTACTAGACCATGATGAATCTACGAACTATGAGGAAGCGATGATGAGCCCAGATTCCGCGAAATGGTTTGAGGCCATGAAATCTGAGATAGGATCCATGTATGAGAACAAAGTGTGGACTTTGGTTGACTTGCCCGATGATTGGTGAGTCATTAAGAATAAATGGATCTTCAAGAGGAAGACAAATGCTAATAGTAGTGTTACTATCTATAAAGCTAGACTTGTCGAAAAAGGTTTTTGACAAAGTTCAAGATGTTGAATACAATGAGATTTTCTCACTAGTATCGATGCTTAAAAGTCTGTCCGAATCATGTTAGCAATTGCCACATTTTATGAAATCTGGCAAATGGATGTTCAAACTGCATTCCTTAATGGTTTTCTTAAAGAAGAGTTGTATATGATGCAACCAGAAGGTTTTGTCAATCCTAAAGGTGCTAACAAAATGTGCAAGCTCCAGCGATCCATCTATGGACTGGTGCAAGCATCTCGGAGTTGGAATATACGCTTAGATAAGTTGATCAAAGCATATAGTTTTATACAGACTTGCGGTGAAGCCTGTATTTACAAGAAAGTGAGTGGGAGCAATACAACATTTCTGATAAGTATATGTGAATGACATATTGTTGATCGGAAATAATGTAGAATTATTCTGCAAAGCATAAAGGAGTGTTTGAAAGGAGTTCTTTAAAAGAAAGACCTCAGTAAAGCTACTTACATATTTAGCATCAAGATCTATTGAGATAGATCAAGACGCTTGATAAGATTTTCAATGAGTACATACCTTGACAAGTTTTTGAAATAGTTCAAAATGGAACAGTCAAAGAAGGAGTTCTTGCCTGTGATTCAAAGGTGTGAAGTTGAGTAAGACTCAAGTCCCGACCACGGCAGAAAATAGAAAAGAGAATGAAAGTCATTCCCTATGCCTCAGTCATAGGTTCTATAAAAGTATGCCATGCTATAGACCAGACCTATTGTATACTCTGCCCTGGTTTGGCAAGGGAATACAATAGTGATCTAGGAGTAGATCACTGGCCATTGGTCAAAATTATCCTTAGTGGAATAAGGATATGTTTCTCGATTATGGAGATGACAAAAAGGTTCAACGTAAAGGGTTACGTCGATATAAGTTTTGGCACTGATCCAGATGACTCTAAGTCTCAATCTGGATACATATTGAAAGTGGGAGCAATTAGCTAGAGTAGCCCCGAGCAGAGCATTGTAGACATAGAATATTTGCAAAATACATACGGCTCTGAATGTGACAGACCCGTTGACTAAATTTCTATCATGAACAAAACATGATCATACCTTTGTACTCTTTGGGTGTTAATCACATAGCGATGTGAGCTAGATTATTGACTCTAGTAAACCCTTCGAGTGTTGATCACATGAAGATGTGAACTATGGGTATTAATCACATACAGATGTGAATATTGGTGTTAAATCACATGGTGATGTGAACTAGATTATTGACTATAGTGCAAGTGGGAGACTGAAGGAAATATGCCCTGGAGGCAATAATAAAGTTATTATTTATTTCCTTATATCATGATAAATGTTTATTAGAATTGTATTCACCGGAAACATAATACATGTGTGAGTACATAGACAAACACAGTGTCACTAGTATGCCTCTACTTGACTAGCTCGTTAATCAAAGATGGTTAAGTTTCCTAACCATAGACATGAGTTGTCATTTGATTAACGGGATCACATCATTAGAAGAATGATGTGATTGACTTGACCCATTCCGTTAGCCTAGCACTTGATCGTTTAGTATGTTGCTATTGCTTTCTTCATGACTTATACAATGTTCCTACAACTATGAGATTATGCAACTCCCGTTTACCGGAGGAACACTTTGTGTGCTACCAAACGTCACAACGTAACTGGGTGATTATAAAGGTGCTCTACAGGTGTCTCTGAAGGTACATGTTGGGTTGGCGTATTTCGAGATTAGGTTTTGTCACTCCGATTGTCGGAGAGGTATCTCTGGGCCCTCTCGGTAATACACATCACTTAAGCCTTGCAAGCATTGTAACTAATGAGTTAGTTACAGGATGAAGTATTATGGAACGAGTAAAGAGACTTGCCGGTAACGAGATTGAACTAGGTATTGGATACCGACGATCGAATCTCGGGCAAGTAACATTCCGATGACAAAGGGAACAACGTATGTTGTTATGCGGTTTGACCGATAAAGATCTTCGTAGAATATGTAGGAGCCAATATGGACATCTAGGTTCCGCTATTGGTTATTGACCACGAATAGTTCTAGGTCATGTCTACATAGTTCTCGAACCCGTAGGGTCCGCACGCTTAAGGTTTCGATGACAGTTATATTATGAGTTTATGAGTTTTGATGTACCGAAGGAGTTCGGAGTCCCGGATGAGATCGGGGACATGACGAGGAGTTTCGAAATGGTTGAGACGTAAAGATCGATATATTGGACGACTATATTCGGAGTTCGGGAAGGTTCCGAGTGATTCGGGTATTTATCGGAGTACCGGAGAGTTACGGGAATTCGCCGGGGAGAAGTATTGGGCCTTATTGGGCCATACGGGAAAGAGAGAGGGGCTGCCTAGGGCAGGCCGCATGCCCCCCCATGGCCTAGTCCGAATTGGACTAGGGGGAGGGGCCGCACCCCCTCCTTCCTTCCCTTCTCTCATCCCCTTCCTTGTCTCCTACTCCTAATACATGGAAGGACTCCTAGTTGGACTAGGAAAGGGAGAATCCTACTCCCGGTGGGAGTAGGACTCCCCTAGGGCGCGCCATAGAAGAGGGCCGGCCCTCCCCTCCTCCACTCCTTTATATACGGGGGTAGGGGGCACCCCATAGACACACAAGTTGATCTACGGATCGTTCCTTAGCCGTGTGCGGTGCCCCCCTCCACCATATTCCACCTCGGTCATATCGTCGTGGAGTTTAGGCAAAGCCCTGCGCCGGTAGAACATCATCATCGTCACCACGCCGTCGTGCTGACGGAACTCGTCCCCGATGCTTTGCTGGATTGAAGCACGGGGGACGTCATCGAGCTGAACGTGTGCTGAACACGGAGGTGTCGTACGTTCGGTGCTTGGATCGGTCGGATCGTGAAGACGTACGATTACATCAACCGCGTTGTCATAACGCTTCCGCTTAACGGTCTACGAGGGTACGTAGACAACACTCTCCCCTCTCATTGCTATGCCATCACCATGATCTTGCGTGTGCGTAGGAAATTTTTTGAAATTACTACGTTCCCCAACAGACAGTGCTGTACATTGCATACATTCTTAGGAAAGAACTTCTAGAGGATGAAGAAGAGGCTCGACAGATCATCCGACGATCTATAGCCTTTACCGTGATAAAAGGTCAGTTGTTCAGAGAAAGTGTAACTGGAGTCTGCCAGAAATGCATCACACCAGAAGAAGGCCAAATGATCCTCAATGATATTCACTCGGGGACCTGTGGTCACCATGCATCCTCTCGGACCATCGTGTCCAAAGCATACCGAGCCGGATTTTACTGGCCACGTGCCAACGAGATGGCGAAAGAAATAGTGGACAAATGTGAAGGCTGTCTGTTTTACTCAAACATGTCCCATAAGCCTGCGTCAGCTCTGAAGACTATTCCACTCGTCTGGCCTTTCGCTGTCTGGGGATTGGACATGGTTGGACCTCTGAGGACTGGCAGGAGTGGATTTACCCATGTGCTGGTGGCTATCGACAAGTTTACCAAATGGATCGAAGCCAAGCCCATTAAAAACCTTGAAGCAAGTACAGTTGTAAGTTTCATCAGAGAATTGATATTCAGATATGGTGTTCCGCACAGCATCATCACGGATAACGGGTCGAACTTCGACTCTGACGAGTTCAGAGCCTTTTGTGCTTCCCAAGGCACGAGGGTCGATTACTCTTCGGTCGCCCATCCTCAGTCGAATGGGCAGGCTGGAAGAGCAAATGGATTGATTCTCAAAGGACTGAAACCCCGGTTGATGCGTGACCTCAAGCATGCAGCAGGGGCCTGGGTCGATGAACTTCCATCAGTACTTTGGGGATTGAGGACAACTCCTAATCGGTCGACTAGTCAAACTCCATTCTTCTTAGTCTACGGAGCCGAAGCCGTACTCCCGAGTGATCTGCTCCAAAATACGCCCCGAGTCGAGCTCTTCTCAGAAGAGGAAGCAGAACAGGCTCGGCAAGATGCAGTCGATCTCCTGGAAGAAGAAAGAGAGATATCCTTCATCCGGTTGACCATTTATCAACAAGACCTGCGTCGATTTCATGCCAGAAATGTAAGGGGTCGGGCATTTCAGGAGGGAGACTTGGTTCTTCGAGTGGACTAGCAGAAACCACACAAGCTCGCTCCTGCTTGGGAAGGCCCTTTCGTCGTCACCAAAGTGCTCCACAACGGAGCATATCGTCTTTTCAACGTCGAGCACAATAAAGATGAGCCACGCGCTTGGAATGCGGAACTGCTCCGCCCCTTTTACTCTTAAAGCATTCGGACTGTTGAGATGTAAATAAGAAGTACCTTTTAGTTTGATCATCAAAAGACATGATTTTACAGTCTTCCAAATGATTGTTGTTCATTTTTTACATGTTCTAAAATCCCCCAGTGGGTGGCTTAGCTGCGAATCCGTTTCGCCTAAGTTGAAGAGAAAATCCTATCGAGTGGTGAGCCAGCCTCTCACTCGGAGGCTTAGCTGCGAATCTGTTTCGCCTAAGTGTTAAAAAAATCCTATCGAGTGGTGAGCCAGCCTCTCACTCGGAGGCTTAGCTGCAGTCCAGTACTCGCCTAAGTGTTAGAAAATCCTACCGAGTGGTGAGCCAGCCTCTCACTCGGAGGCTTAGCTACAATCCAGTACTCGCCTAAGTTTAAAAGGTCCTACCAAACGGTACGGGTCAACCATGACCCCCCCAGGGGCTGCACCGTCAAGAAGAAGGACGAGATTGTGAGAGCAATCCTCTCACTCGGGGGCTTAGCTGCAGTCCAGTACTCGCCTAAGCTTGAAAAATCCTACCGAGTGGCTAGCAATCCTCTCACTCGGGGGCTTAGCTGCAGTCCAGTACTCGCCTAAGTATAAAAAATCCTACCGAGTGGCGGGCAACCCTCCCACTCGGGGGCTTAGCTGCAGTCCAGTACTCGCCTAAGTATAAAAAATCCTACCGAGTGGCGAGCAACCCTCCCACTCTGGGGCTTAGCTGCAGTCCAGTATTCGCCTAACTATAAAAAATCCTACCGAGTGGCGAGCAACCCTCCCACTCGGGGGCTTAGCTGCAGTTCAGTACTCGCCTAAGTATAAAAAATCCTACCGAGTGGCGAGCGATCCTCCCACTCGGGGGCTTAGCTGCGGTCCAGTACTCGCCTAAGTTTGAAAAATCCTACCGAGTAGTGAGCAATCCTCTCACTCGGGGGCTTAGCTGCAATTCAGTACTCGCCTAAGTTTGAGAAACCCAGCCGAATGGTGCAGGTCGACCACGACCCCTCCCCCCGGGGCTGCACCGTCAAGAAGAAGGACGAGATTGTGCGCACTGCCAAAGGCTCATCCAACAGCCGACGCCAAGGCGAGCTGCTTACAGGAATGTCAAGACCATTGCTGAGTGCCTTGCTGATGAGCTGATCAATGCTGCCAAAGGCTCATTCAACAGCTAATGCCAAGGCGAATTGCTTTCAGGAACGTCAAGGCTATAGCTGAGTGCCTTGCTGATGAGCTGATCAATGCTGCTCAAGGCTCGTACAACAAGTCGATTGCGACCTCTTCCTCAGAAGCTGCATCGAGAGTACAAAAACCAACCCGAGAGAACAACAATTTCCATTCCAAGATAAACGCAACATATTCGAAGATAACCGCAGATTAAAGTACTCGGCCGTCAGGCTCGAAGGAGTTTCAACGGTTACAAAATCACTCGGCATTCCAAGGCAAATGAGGGCGAAGCATAATGTTTTTCCTATCACTCGGCGGGAGAAGGGCTGGCCGGATCGCAGAAGCTGTCGAGGTCGATGCTGTCAGCAATACGAGTGGCTGCCTCAAGGAAGGTGTCCAGGAAGGACTGGAAGGAGTGCTTCTTAGTATTCACAACCTTGAGGGCCGCCAACTTGTCTTCTCTAGCCTCCTTGCAGTGCACTCGAACCAATGACAGGATGACGTCAGCGCCACAGCGAGCGGACGACTTCTTCCACTCTTGCACTCGGCCAGGAATCTGGTTGAGTCGAGTCATCAATGACTCGAGGTCTTGAGAAAGTTCTGCTTGAGGCTAGAGTTTGGCGTCCACTCGAGTCATCGCAGCCTTCAGTCAAGCCAGATAGGCAACAGCACCGTCCAAGCGTGATTCCAATCGCAGCAAGTTCATCGCAATGTCATCTTTCACAGGACAATTGATGGGGTCGAGACCTGTCTCGACCCGCCTGGTTTCAGCTTCAAAGTCTTGACAAAGTTCTGTTCCATCGTGAAAAATAGTGAGTCGACAATATTACAACATACTTCAATCGACGACAATTAACCAGTCGAGTGGCTATACCTTCAAGCTTCAGAACTAGTTTCGCGGCAAGTTGTCCCAGATAGGACTTGAGCTTGCCTGTCTTGGTTTTGAGGCCTCCAACTTTAGTGGTCAGGTTCTCCTTGTCCTTCTTCAGTTGCTCGACTTCTCGATTGGCTTCCGAGATGGCGGTCTTCAACTTCGCGTTCTCCTCTTCCAACTTGCCGACTGAAGCCAGCTTCTGGTCCGCAAGCGTTGTCTTCTCACGTGCTTCCTTCTGAGCAGCAGCAAGGTCCTGGTCCTTCTTCTCCAAAGCTTCCTTCATTCTCTCTAAAGAAACAACACTCTTCAGACGAGCCTGAAGTTGACGGTTTTCACTATGCACATCTGCTTGTGTGAAGTCACTCGGTTCAAAGAGATTGAAAGAAAAAGCAGTGAAAGACGCGAGCTACTAAGTAGGCAAGGGTCGAATAGTTACCACCCATGATGGTTGTCTCTTGTTGAGCAGTCTTGAGGTTCTTATTTGCGAGTTCAAGGTCAAGTTCAACGCTGATATGCTTCTTCTTTAATTCGGAAAGTCGAGCTCCAAGATCACAAGACCTCTGCAGTCAGCGAGAGAGATATGTCAGTCGACAGAAATAAGAGACAATGACAGTGAAAAGTTATTCTATGACCTCAGCCGACTGCCAGCAGTCGACTGTGGTCTCGGGGACTATACCCAGTGGGTGCACTTACCATGCCCCCACCGGTTCGGATCAACACTCAGCAGGGTCTGCCCAGCGTGAGTCAAAAAAGAGTAGATTCTAAGACCTCAGTCGACTGCCAGCAGTCGACCGTGGTCTCTGGGACTACACCCAGTGGGTGCACTCGGCGTGCCCCACTGGTCCAGACAGACTACTACGACTCAGTGCAAGTCGAGTGAAGTGGAAGATTTCCTAAATCCTAAACAAAGGCACACCCGAGTGGGTGATCGGATATAAAACATCATTCAAAAGCTCAGTCGGAGTTCGCCTGACCTGAACATTGGTCTGCAGGGCAGTGCTGGCGTTATAAGACACCTGACTAGCCTCGTGCATCACCTTCACCTGCTCCATGACAAGGTTCACCTGGCGAAGAGCCTCCCTGGCAGCACTCGGCGAGTCGTCTGGGGTCTGATATGAAGCAAAGAGTGATGGCTCCAAGGCGGTTGAAGCAGTTGTTGGGTCAGACGCGTGGAGTTGCACTGGAGCAGCAGTAGTCGGAGCAGTCAACCCCGACGGACGATCAGTCGTCAGCGGGTTGGCGAATGTGACGTTGGTCCGAACCGGGTCTCCGGAACGTTCGACCACCGCCTCAAGCACTGGCGTCGACTGAGGGACTTGAACTTCAAGCCTCCTCTTGCTTGAGCCCCCACTCCTCTTCCTCCTCTCCTGTAGAGGCGCTTCTTCTTCTTCTTCGTCAGGGAGCACGACGACCTCTTGCGGAACTACACGAAGAGAGAAATATCAGAAATTCAGCCGACTGACTATCCACTCGACTAAATGAAACCTGGTTGAACGGACTTACCAGCTTGAGAAGTGGCTGCATCGTCGGTCTCCTCGTCTCCTGGTGCCTTGTCGATGTCCATGTCAGTGGCAGCAGAGGTGGGGCTAGAAAGATAGATGATCAAGTTGGTCAGAACAAAAACTTCAGTCGGCCTATATAAACATAAGCAAGATACTCACTCCGAAGCAACAGGGATGTCCATCTTGATCCGTGGCAAAGTCTTCCGAGCCTTTGGAGGAGCAACCTTAGGCTGCTTGGCGACCTTCTCTGTCGGCTCCGGAGTCGACGTCCGAGTGCGCTTCTGAGTGTGGGTACTCAAAGCCACGTTCTTCCCGCGCCCGCCCGCCGGGTCATGGTGCTGCTTGGATCGGCATTCGGAGCGCGGCGGCGAGTCGACTTCTTCCTCGTCATCCGACTCCTCGCTCTCCTCATCCTCCTCTTCATCCGAAGACTCCCATTCACCACTCTCCTCTGCGCTGGCCTCTCCTTCCTGGTCCTGCTCCAGAGCTTGTTCGCCGTTGGGCATCGAATACATCTCAGTGAAAACATACAAGACAAAAAGTCGAGTAAAAGTCAGTCGAGATCAAGTACAGTCGGAATAAAGAGCATACCTTGTCGGGCTGATTGTCGTCGCTGAAGGGGATGACTCACCTGGCTCCTCTGGGGTTGTCCTGGTTGCCTGTGATGCTCCTCAACCACATGGTCACGGTCTTGGGTGGCACTTCTTGTGGATGGACCCGAGTGGTGTCGTCAGATCCGGAGTACAGCCACGTAGGATGGTCATGAGCCTGAAGAGGCTGGATGCATCGACTGAGGAACACTTCCAGTAGGTCCAGGCCAGTGACACCCTCATTAATCAGTTGGACCACTTTCTCCACCAACATCTTCGTCTCCACGTTCTCAGCAGCAGTCACTTTCAGTGGAGAAGGAGTCTGGACACGGTCGAACGTGAAATGGGGAAGGACAGTCGACTAACCTAGAGTTGCGACGTCCTGGCAGTAGAACCAGGTCGACTGCCAGCCTCTAACCGATTCAGGGAGAGTCATAGCAGGGAAAAGCACTCCTATGCCTCTTCTGAATACCCAAACCCCCACACATCTGGATGACATGGGTCTTCGAGTCACTCGTTTTTGCTTTCTTCACCGACTGGGATCGGATGGTGAAGATATGTTTAAAAAGACCCCAGTGCGGTCGACACCCCAAAAAGTTTTCACACATCGACACGAACGCGGCCAGGTACGTGATGGTATTGGGAGAAAAATGGTGGAGTTGAGCACCGAAGAAGTTCAGGATGCCCCGGAAGAAGGGGTGCGGAGGGAGCGAAAATCCCCGGTCGACGTGGGTGGCGAGCAATACACACTAACCCGGTCGAGGCTGTGGCTCCATCTCCCCCTCAGGAAGCCTTGCCGCACCCTTGGCGATCATTCCGGACTCCACCAGCTCGTCCAGATCTTCTTGCCGGAGCGAAGACCGGATCCAATCGCCCTGGATCCAGCCTGGCGGCAGCCCCGCGCGCGATGACGACCCGCGGTTCTGCTTCTTGCCTTTCGCCGCCCCCGTCGCCTTCTTCGCATGCTCCAGCGCTGCCGTCTTGTCCTTCACCATGACGGCAGAGCGGCAGCGTCGGGAGCAGAAGAGCTGGATGCGATGGAGAAGCAGGGGGAGAAGAAAGAGAAACATGTGTGCACAGTGCAGACACCTCGGCCCCGTCGCCTTATAAAGGGCTGCTTCCGAGTGGCTGACGCGTGGGACCAGGCGATCCTGTCAAATCCTGCAACAGTCGCATGCAACGTACATGGCGAAAAAGGTGGCGCAGAAATCGATGCACCACTATTTATCCGCTCCGCCTACTTTCGGCGCTCCCCATCTCGCGCGCTTCCCCGAAATTTCTTATCTCGTGAAATCCGGGATACACTGCAGGCAATCGCGCCAAGGATTCTGCACTCCAAGACAGCACTCGGCAGATGGTGCTATAAGTTCAATCGACAACTTTCTGAATGGATCAAGGCGACTGAATCGGCGCTGAGAGTACCAATGTGTGACGCCCGGATAATCTTACTAAAATAATCCCACGCTAATCAAGCCACGTCATCCCGATTACTGATGCTAAACGTCCGTTATTTCAAACCGCGTCAAATTTAAATTTAAAATTAATGTCGACAATAAAAGTTTTCGAAAGTAGAAACAAAAATGTTCGGTGGGTGCCAAATATTACAAGGGTAGTTATGGTACAGCAATCACATTTTTAGAAAATGTCTAAATAATTTAAACTGATTTAAAACAGAAAAGAAAATAAATAAAAACAAAACAAAAAAAAACTAAAACCTAAAACTAACAAAAAAAAGAAGGAGAAACCCCCTCTGGGCCGTGGCCCAACTGGGCCAACCCCCAGGCCCAGCCGGCCCACCCCTCCCCTCCATAACCCCCCACCAGGGGAGAAACCCTAGCCGGTCCACCCACTTCCCCCCGCACCACTCGCTCTCGTCCCCCCCCACTCCCCCGATCCAGATGGGGATCGGGGCGACCACGCCCCCATGCCCCCGACGCTCCACGCCGGACCTCCTCGCCCCCCTCTCCCTCGCGCGACGCCGCCGGAAGCCGCGGCCACGCCACGCGTCGACCGCGCCGCCGACTGGATCGCCTCCCCGTCATCGCCCCCGCGCGCCCGCCGCCGGCCCGCCGCCCGTCGACGGCCACCTCGCCGGACTGCCTCCTCGACGCCGACGTCTCCGGCCTCCTCCTCGTCGACGGAACACCCCGCCGTCGCTGCTCGTTGCCAGGAGCTCCTCCGCCTCGTCACGCCAACCCTGACTCCTCGAGCTCGCACGCGACCCTCCCCGTGAGCCCCGTCTGCCCTCCTCTCTCCCCGTTGTCGGATCCGGCATGCGCCCGCGCCACCGCCGCCCTAGCGCCTGTGCACCGCCCCCCTGAGTCGCCTCTGCCTGCCGCGGCCGGCCGACGAGTCGCGCCGCCGACCACGCGCCCGATGCCGGCGCCCCGCGCACGCACGCGCCCGTGCTTCGTTCGGGCGGGCGCCCACATCCCCCGCCCGCTGCCCGTTAGCACCGCCCCGCCCTGCTGGCCCCTGGGCCACTGCCAAAGGGGCCCCACGCCCCAGAACGTTTTTAGAAGAAAATAAAAATAAAAATAAATTTAATTAATTAATTAATTAACTAAATTAATTAAGTTAATTAATCCTATTTATTTGATCTAATTAACCTGTTAGTTTAATTAGACAGTAATTAGTTTAATCTAAAACCCTAATCAACCTAGCAGTGTATGACAGGTGGGTCCCAGTAGGCCCACACGTCAGTTTGACCAGTCAACGCCCCTGTTGACTGCTGACGTCATGCTGACGTCATGCTGACGTCAGCAAACACTGTTTTGGATAATGTTAGATTTAAATAATTAATTAAATTCCAGAAATTATTAAAATCTTTAGAAAATCATATCTTTTAATCCGTAACTCGGATTAAAATATTTTCAACATGAAAGTTGCTCAGAACGATGAGACGAATTCGGATACGCAGCCCGTTCGTCCGCCACGTGTCCCTAGCATAGTGAACCTGCAACATTTCACCTCCGGTTCATCTGTCCGAAAACGCGAAACACCGGGGATACTTTCCCGGATGTTTTCCCCCTTCACCGGTATCACCTCATACCTCGTTAGGGCACCCCTAGCACCGTTACTTGTCATGTCATGCATCAATATGCACTTGTTTGCAAGGTATTCATTGTTTCTTCCCCCTCTTCTCTCTGGTAGACTACGAGACCAACGCTGCTGCTGCCCAGTTCGACTACGGAGTTGACGACCCCTCTCTCTTGCCAGAGCAACCAGGCAAGCCCCCCCTTGATCACCAGATATCGCCTATTCTCCTCTATACTGCTTGCATTAGAGTAGTGTAGCATGTTACTGCTTTCAGTTGATCCTATTCTGATGCATAGCCTGACATTGTTGCTACATCTGTTGATACCTTACCTGCATTCCTAAATGCTTAGTATAGGATGCTAGTGTTCCATCAGTGGCCCTACACTCTTGTCCGTCTGCCATGCTATACTACTGGGCCGTGATCACTTCGGGAGGTGATCACGGGCATATACGATATATTTTACACAGTTACATTACCTGTGATACTGTTCGGAGATGGGGGCTGAAAGGACAGGTGGCTCCATCCCGGTAGAGGTGGGCCTGGGTTCCCGACGGCCCCCGACTGTTACTTTGTGGCGGAGCGACAGGGCAGGTTGAGACCACCTAGGAGACAGGTGGGCCTGGCCCTCGTCGGCGTTCGCGGATACTTAACACGCTTAACGAGATCTTGGTATTTGATCTGAGTTGGCTACGAGCCTATACGCACTAACCATCTACGCGGGAGTAGTTATGGGTATCCCGACGTCGTGGTATCAGCCGAAGCACTTCAGACGTCAGCGACGGAGCGGCGCGCGCCGGATTGGACTGGAACGCCACTAGGCTAGGTCTGCTTCCGGCCGCCCTCGCAACGTGCAGGTGTGCTATGGGCGATGGGCCCAGACCCCTGTGCGCTTAGGTTTAGACCGGCGTGCTGGCCTCTCTGTTTTGCCTAGGTGGGGCTGCGACGTGTTGATCTTCCGAGGCCGGGCATGACCCAGGAAAGTGTGTCCGGCCAAATGGGATCGAGCGTGTTGGGTAAGTTGGTGCACCCCTGCAGGGAAGTTAATCTATTCGAATAGCCGTGATCTTCGGTAACAGGACGACTTGGAGTTGTACCTTGACCTTATGACAACTAGAACCGGATACTTAATAAAACACACCCTTCCAAGTGCCAGATATAACCCGGTGATCGCTCTCTAACAGGTCGACGAGGAGAGGATCGCCGGGTAGGATTATGCTATGCGATGCTACTTGAGATGCTACTTGGAGTTGCTACTTGGAGTTGCTAGTTGGAGGACTTCAGACTACCCTCTTCTACTTGTTGCAAGACGACGGTGACCAGAAGCGTAGTCTTCGATAAGACTAGCTATCCCCCTCTTATTCTGGCATTCTGCAGTTCAGTCCACTGATATGGCCCTTTACACATATATCCATGCATATGTAGTGTAGTTCCTTGCTTGCGAGTACTTTGGATGAGTACTCACGGTTGCTTTCTTCCCCCTTTTCCCCCCCTTTTCCTTTCTCTCTGGTTGTCGCAACCAGATGCTGGAGCCCAGGAGCCAGACGACATCGTCGATGACGACTACTACACTGGAGGTGCCTACTACTACGTGCAGCCCGCTGACGTCGACCAGGAGTAGTTTAGGAGGATCCCAGGTAGGAGGCCTGCGCCTCTTTCGATCTGTATCCCAGTTTGTGCTAGCCTTCTTAAGGCAAACTTGTTTAACTTATGTCTGTACTCAGATATTGTTGCTTCCGCTGACTCGTCTATGATCGAGCTCTTGTATTCGAGCCCTCGAGGCCCCTGGCTTGTAATATGATGCTTGTATGACTTATTCTATTTGTAGAGTTGTGTTGTGATATCTTCCCGTGAGTCCCTGATCTTGATCGTACACGTTTGCGTGTATGATTAGTGTACGATTGAATCGGGGGCGTCACAAGTTGGTATCAGAGCCGACTGCCTGTAGGAATCCCCTTCCAACTCCTTGGCCGAAGTCGAGTCTAGACTTTATAAAACTTTTACTAACATGGCTGTGCGGCCCATGGGCCCACGTCGCCATTGGGTGGTATTAGGATCTTTTACTCCTCGATCTTTACTCTGGGATTCTGAACTCTCTTCTATTCGGGTTAAAACGATTTTGCTAAAAACAAAACTAACTTTAGGTTCTCGCAAGTACTTTCTCCCGGAGAGCCCCTCACTTCAGATGATCGTCTGCTAATCAGAAGATTCCGAAGATACTCTCGGATGTTCTCTCGAGACTTTGTGCCCATCACTTTTGCTATTCCTGACCACCGATAAATCCGTGGATAACTACTTACACTTGCCATTCATACGATCATCCCCCATTGATCTTATTATTGCAAGATACCCCAAAGTTTTCTCTATTGTTCCGAGAATACTTTGTGCCTACTGCCTAGCAGTTCTTTGCCACATGAATACCCCTTCTAATAAATCCTCGCACTTGTCGAGTATCCGCTCAACCCAGTTGTTCATGTGATTCACAAAATACTTTCAAATACTACTCGATCTTCCGAAAATCCTGAGCAGCCTATTGCTCTTGAAATTCTTGCTTGCTTGCAATATGATTAATCCCATAAGTCTCGTAATCTTAATGGCATACCTTGTCATTACCATTTTGAGTCTGTTGATTCAATATGTTGCGAATTCTCGCAATCCTCAAATAGATCCTAGAATTCATCCTTCCGGCTCAGGCGTCATTTTGAACCTGAGTTGGTTCTCGACCAAACTATCTGTCATCGATTGTGCCTCTGGTATATTCAATTGATCCATCCTTGATCAGAACGTCTGCTTCTGATCCTTTGTTTTGGAAATCATAATTCCTTTGCATTTAAGCGGTGAATTATTCAGATGCTTCCATAACCTGTTGCATTTGCATTCCTTCCTCTTCTGGTTGAGTATCGATACTCATATCAGATCCCTTGTGGACCATCAAGTCCTGTGTTGGATTGTTATCCGACAATGTCCTTCACACTTGATCACTTGTGAGTTTTTCCCCTGTTACATAATGCCTTTGTTAAGTTGTACCCTCCGCTTGGCCAACCTTACTCTGCTTTCGGGCTTGTGTTATTTACTCTTGAAACTTGTGGTATATGTCTCTAAGAAGCCCCTATGGGTTGAACATATGCCTTCTCTAAACCGTGTGAACCTGAAAGTTTTCACGAATCATACTCTTCTGGTGCTTAGCTAGATAAAATTTCAACACTGCAACTTCATCAAACGTGAGGAGTAAATGAAGAGTTATGCATTGGAGAAGTGGGAGTCAACCTTGAACTTGTGTTCATGCCCATGGACACGATGTAGATCTTGTCGTTAAAGCTTCTCTTAAACAAGTTATTCCTTTGGTATAAGTTCATCTTATATCAGGGATCTGGCCTTTTACAATCGTGGTTCTGACCATGTTCTCTTTTGAATACCATTTCTCGTGCAAGTTTTAGCACTTGTCTTCTGTAGAGCAATACCCCGGTCCAACCTCTACTTGATCTGCCGTCGAGTATTACCCCCCTGGTATCTCGAGATTATCATGGAACTGCATAACTTCTAACAAGTTCTTCATCAAGTGCTACATCCCCACTGAATCCAATTTTTCACGGGCTCTGAGTTATTAAACACTCAAAGACACTAATAACTGAACCGAGTCCGCACTACGGTTCGACAACTCTTCAGTAAGCTTCTATAAGTACGAGTTTGTACCCGATCACGCCATTCCTAGCCTGTTTGGCTATATCATTGTCGTGATGATTTTAACTGTGCTACCCGGTCCTTCTTCTCGGAGCACAACTTTTGACAATGATCTAAGCTTACGTCGATCTTCCTCGTCATATCAGTTCGCCTTGAACAACCATCTTGATTTCAAGTTTGTGTCGTACCTATGGTTCCAATAACCTCTTGCTTCATCATTCTTTTGACTTGATGTGATCGTGGATCGATTACATCTTCGTGGAATCTCTCGACAAATGTGTCATGATCACCATCTACATTCTGATGCTCTTCCAGGATATCAATTGAATTAATGATGAGAAATACCATCCTTGCCCTCGATAATTTGTGTTGTCATCGACCTCTTTATGGCGTTCCCTCCAACAAAAACTTGTTTGTGTTCTGTGTTATACCTCGAGTTCCTTGCTATCCAGCAATTGTTTTTCTTTACCTTGGAGTATTACCATCCTTTATGTCAAGGATGTCGTGGGAATTTCACCACCTCTTAAGAATTCTTGGTATGGTGATACTTCTCACCATCATCATTCTTCCTTGGTCCCCGTGCTGTTTTTAACCAGCATACCAATAGATGCTGTTTGAGTTCTGTACTTCTAGCAACCCTATTGCTTTGAAGTTAATGATCGACAGTTCGTTCTTAGACCGTCGATTATTGAATCGTCCTTCTATCATTGATCGTGCTACCTAGTCCCATATTTCGGTTGCACCTTTAACCAATGTTTAACTGTGTATGTTTTCCTCAAGCATACATCATTATATCATTAGATCTCACTAATGTTATCTCCTTGTTCACATAATTGTGGAAACCCACCTTTTTGGAAATCTCGAGGATTTTCGTTGATTCCATCAGCTACCCCCTCATCCTCTCCTTGGTTTAAGGAAGAACTGTTGCTTCAAGAACCCGCTCCCATAGTTCATTTCCTGAGAATCTTGAAATGTCATTTTGTCTATTTGTGTTGCACCTTTTCTTCTCGGACATCCTGAGTCTGAGGTATCATGACACCAAATGGATCTGAATCTCGGTCAGATATGATGGTTGGGACAACTTTCCAAGAGTTATGTTGTTGGCCCTTTGATGACCTGGTAACAGGATGTCATGCCTAGCACCCCCCCCCCCCCTGGCTGGAGGACCTATCATTATGGTTTATTTGCAAGGATAACCATTCTTCTTGGAGGAAATTGTAAGACTTATTCTACAAGTTATTCCTGATGGATCCTTCGTGTTTCCAAAGTCTGGTCTTCACCTGAAGACCATGTCAATGCTATCTCGAAGCATGTCAATGGTACTCCGATTTGCAACAGGAACATTTGAAGCACGATACTAGATTTTATTTATCATTTATCCTAACACTGTTGTATGGGTAATATCATGAGATTCCTCCCCCCTTACCTAACTGGTTTTCTACTTTATATCCTGTCATGGATATCTTGCTCTGCTTGTCCTTGGGAAGGATATACCCTTGAAATATGTGTTTAAACATATTTTCCTTTCCATTGTTCTGTTTCATCTGATGATCATATTTTTCCTTCCATTGGTTTGTTTAAACCTTTTCTATGATCTATATGATATAAGCAGTAATAATCCACTGCTTGTGCAAACACCTCGATGTACAACTCTGTCAGTAAGACCCTGTTACTATTGTTGAAAACATTTCGGTAACCACCGATGGATAAGAACCTTGCCTATTGGTCCGCCTCGTTCAACGAGCAGGAATTGGTTCTCTTCGTCCCTCGCCCTTGGTAGCGACGTTGCTGCCGACATAATCGACGGGCACCCTCTGACACGCCTTACTATCGTGACCGTGCAAGATGTTGGCCCCCTTCCTGCTTTCAACCACATGGTGGGCCCATAACCCACAGTTCCACAAGATCGAAACCTGACTCTCCTGTACACCCCATGTTCCCAAAGTTATTCCTCGTGCGTGGGTTCGTAAGTAATTCACGGGCCACCGTCCCAAGTGATCTATTTTGGTAACAGACGCAATACTCAATCTCATTGCTCTGGACCCCTTTCGCATGTTGTTTCAGACATCGAACGATTGCCTATCCGTGTGAAACTTCTCATGGTACCTTCTTACTTTACTCTCGATATTTTCTTAAGTATCTATTCGAGGGTTACTTTCTTACCACATTCCCTGAGTTATCTGCCAGATAGTCAACCTTGTAAGGTCCGTTCTTTCGAAGATACCCATTATCCTTTTTCGTAAGTACAATGGAACACCTGAAGAAAGGATGATGACTTCATCATGATGCCCTAAAGCAGAGGAATGAAGACAACAACACAATGGATTGACCTCTTCGAGAAGAGCAACCAAGACCGAGGACACCCGTTAAAATTTCGTAGCCAGAACTTTCCCCCTTAATCCCCCTCTTAAATCTCGGGACAAGATTTCTTGTAGTGGAGGAGAATTGTGACGCCCGGATAATCTTACTAAAATAATCCCACGCTAATCAAGCCACGTCATCCCGATTACTGATGCTAAACGTCCGTTATTTCAAACCGCGTCAAATTTAAATTTAAAATTAATGTCGACAATAAAAGTTTTCGAAAGTAGAAACAAAAATGTTCGGTGGGTGCCAAATATTACAAGGGTAGTTATGGTACAGCAATCACATTTTTAGAAAATGTCTAAATAATTTAAACTGATTTAAAACAGAAAAGAAAATAAATAAAAACAAAACAAAAAAAACTAAAACCTAAAACTAACAAAAAAAAGAAGGAGAAACCCCCTCTGGGCCGTGGCCCAACTGGGCCAACCCCCAGGCCCAGCCGGCCCACCCCTCCCCTCCATAACCCCCCACCAGGGGAGAAACCCTAGCCGGTCCACCCACTTCCCCCCGCACCACTCGCTCTCGTCCCCCCCCCCACTCCCCCGATCCAGATGGGGATCGGGGCGACCACGCCCCCATGCCCCCGACGCTCCACGCCGGACCTCCTCGCCCCCCTCTCCCTCGCGCGACGCCGCCGGAAGCCGCGGCCACGCCACGCGTCGACCGCGCCGCCGACTGGATCGCCTCCCCGTCATCGCCCCCGCGCGCCCGCCGCCGGCCCGCCGCCCGTCGACGGCCACCTCGCCGGACTGCCTCCTCGACGCCGACGTCTCCGGCCTCCTCCTCGTCGACGGAACACCCCGCCGTCGCTGCTCGTTGCCAGGAGCTCCTCCGCCTCGTCACGCCAACCCTGACTCCTCGAGCTCGCACGCGACCCTCCCCGTGAGCCCCGTCTGCCCTCCTCTCTCCCCGTTGTCGGATCCGGCATGCGCCCGCGCCACCGCCGCCCTAGCGCCTGTGCACCGCCCCCCTGAGTCGCCTCTGCCTGCCGCGGCCGGCCGACGAGTCGCGCCGCCGACCACGCGCCCGATGCCGGCGCCCCGCGCACGCACGCGCCCGTGCTTCGTTCGGGAGGGCGCCCACATCCCCCGCCCGCTGCCCGTTAGCACCGCCCCGCCCTGCTGGCCCCTGGGCCACTGCCAAAGGGGCCCCACGCCCCAGAACGTTTTTAGAAGAAAATAAAAATAAAAATAAATTTAATTAATTAATTAATTAACTAAATTAATTAAGTTAATTAATCCTATTTATTTGATCTAATTAACCTGTTAGTTTAATTAGACAGTAATTAGTTTAATCTAAAACCCTAATCAACCTAGCAGTGTATGACAGGTGGGTCCCACTAGGCCCACACGTCAGTTTGACCAGTCAACGCCCCTGTTGACTGCTGACGTCATGCTGACGTCATGCTGACGTCAGCAAACACTGTTTTGGATAATGTTAGATTTAAATAATTAATTAAATTCCAGAAATTATTAAAATCTTTAGAAAATCATATCTTTTAATCCGTAACTCGGATTAAAATATTTTCAACATGAAAGTTGCTCAGAACGATGAGACGAATTCGGATACGCAGCCCGTTCGTCCGCCACGTGTCCCTAGCATAGTGAACCTGCAACATTTCACCTCCGGTTCATCTGTCCGAAAACGCGAAACACCGGGGATACTTTCCTGGATGTTTTCCCCCTTCACCGGTATCACCTCATACCTCGTTAGGGCACCCCTAGCACCGTTACTTGTCATGTCATGCATCAATATGCACTTGTTTGCAAGGTATTCATTGTTTCTTCCCCCTCTTCTCTCTGGTAGACTACGAGACCGACGCTGCTGCTGCCCAGTTCGACTACGGAGTTGACGACCCCACTCTCTTGCCAGAGCAACCAGGCAAGCCCCCCCCCCCCCCTTGATCACCAGATATCGCCTATTCTCCTCTATACTGCTTGCATTAGAGTAGTGTAGCATGTTACTGCTTTCAGTTGATCCTATTCTGATGCATAGCCTGACATTGTTGCTACATCTGTTGATACCTTACCTGCATTCCTAAATGCTTAGTATAGGATGCTAGTGTTCCATCAGTGGCCCTACACTCTTGTCCGTCTGCCATGCTATACTACTGGGCCGTGATCACTTCGGGAGGTGATCACGGGCATATACGATATATTTTACATAGTTACATTACCTGTGATACTGTTCGGAGATGGGGGCTGAAAGGACAGGTGGCTCCATCCCGGTAGAGGTGGGCCTGGGTTCCCGACGGCCCCGACTGTTACTTTGTGGCGGAGCGACAGGGCAGGTTGAGACCACCTAGGAGACAGGTGGGCCTGGCCCTCGTCGGCGTTCGCGGATACTTAACACGCTTAACGAGATCTTGGTATTTGATCTGAGTTGGCTACGAGCCTATACGCACTAACCATCTACGCGGGAGTAGTTATGGGTATCCCGACGTCGTGGTATCAGCCGAAGCACTTCAGACGTCAGCGACGGAGCGGCGCGCGCCGGATTGGACTGGAACGCCACTAGGCTAGGTCTGCTTCCGGCCGCCCTCGCAACGTGTAGGTGTGCTATGGGCGATGGGCCCAGACCCCTGTGCGCTTAGGTTTAGACCGGCGTGCTGGCCTCTCTGTTTTGCCTAGGTGGGGCTGCGACGTGTTGATCTTCCGAGGCCGGGCATGACCCAGGAAAGTGTGTCCGGCCAAATGGGATCGAGCGTGTTGGGTAAGTTGGTGCACCCCTGCAGGGAAGTTAATCTATTCGAATAGCTGTGATCTTCGGTAACAGGACGACTTGGAGTTGTACCTTGACCTTATGACAACTAGAACCGGATACTTAATAAAACACACCCTTCCAAGTGCCAGATATAACCCGGTGATCGCTCTCTAACAGGGCGACGAGGAGAGGATCGCCGGGTAGGATTATGCTATGCGATGCTACTTGAGATGCTACTTGGAGTTGCTACTTGGAGTTGCTAGTTGGAGGACTTCAGACTACCCTCTTCTACTTGTTGCAAGACGACGGTGACCAGAAGCGTAGTCTTCGATAAGACTAGCTATCCCCCTCTTATTCTGGCATTCTGCAGTTCAGTCCACTGATATGGCCCTTTACACATATATCCATGCATATGTAGTGTAGTTCCTTGCTTGCGAGTACTTTGGATGAGTACTCACGGTTGCTTTCTTCCCCCTTTTCCCCCCCTTTTCCTTTCTCTCTGGTTGTCGCAACCAGATGCTGGAGCCCAGGAGCCAGACGACATCGTCGATGACGACTACTACACTGGAGGTGCCTACTACTACGTGCAGCCCGCTGACGTCGACCAGGAGTAGTTTAGGAGGATCCCAGGTAGGAGGCCTGCGCCTCTTTCGATCTGTATCCCAGTTTGTGCTAGCCTTCTTAAGGCAAACTTGTTTAACTTATGTCTGTACTCAGATATTGTTGCTTCCGCTGACTCGTCTATGATCGAGCTCTTGTATTCGAGCCCTCGAGGCCCCTGGCTTGTAATATGATGCTTGTATGACTTATTCTATTTGTAGAGTTGTGTTGTGATATCTTTCCGTGAGTCCCTGATCTTGATCGTACACGTTTGCGTGTATGATTAGTGTACGATTGAATCGGGGGCGTCACACAATGTGAGTTTTTCATCTTGCGGAAAACGCTCGCGAGGTGCAAAGCTCGGAACAAATTCAACTTCAACCTACTTTCCACTCGAACCTTAATCCATTCGGGGGCTACTGATGAGGGTACAGACCTGGGGTAGGGTCATGGGCCTGACCCATACTTCCTACCCAAGGTCACTACCCTAGAAGATAAGAAGTCCAAGAGGCAACAAGGGACCCCCAGTCAAAGATGTCGAGTGCAATCCCCTCGACCATTCATATCACTCGGGTGTCCCCCTACCTATTGTCACTCGACCATTCAAGGAATCACTCGACCTACCAAAGATCAGGAGTCACTCAGCATTGCAACGGGCAGGCGTTCACTCCGTAGTCTTTAAGGTCATTAATAGCACTTAAGGCTGGCGTTATCAGTAACGCCCCTAATTTATGTACATTAAGCCCCTTGCAATGAAGGACGGTGAGGGTCCAGGCGTACTCTATATAAGCCACCCCCCTCCTCTGGCACAAGGGTTCGCACCCCCTGTAACATCACGCGCATATAGTCCAATCGACCGCCTTCGGGCACCGAGACGTAGGGCTATTACTTCCTCCGAGAAGGGCCTGAACTCGAAAATCCCGTGTGTACACCTTCACCACAGCTGAGATCTTGCCTCTCCATACCTACCCCCCCTTTCTACTGTCAGTCTTAGAACCACGACATCTACCGCTCGTCATCGGCCTGCTCATCTGCGAGCCAGTGCGCATTCCAGCACTCCAGGTGGGCCACCTCCTCCTCTGGCATTGTGGTGAAGTGGACAGGAGGCACCCACTCGCGGAACTCGTCAGTCCACAAGTATGACTCCTCGGGCCAAGTGGGTGGCGGAGACAACTGCTTATGTGTGGGCATGGGTGTGGGCTCGGGCTCGGCCTTCGGCTCGATGACAGGCGGCAGCAGCGACGGTGGCGGGACCTAGATGGGAGCGTGGACGGAGTCCCCCGCCGCCGGCAAGACAAGGGCCTGCTCCAGGCTGTCCCACTGCATGTCCTCCTTCAGCCGGCTCTCCTCGAGCGCGCACTGCAGGGCCGCCTCGACCGCAGCTTGGTACGCGGCCTCCTCCTCCTCCTCAAGCAAGACCTCAAAGGCGGCGGGGGAACGGCGTGGTCGACGTGCACGCCGCGGCGGCGCTCCTCCTCATGCTCTAAAGCAAACCAACGCTCCCAGTTGGGGCAGTCCGACGCGTAGGCATGCATCGCACGATGCTCCAGCGTAAGGGGATCGCAGCATTGGCGAACCTCCTCACCGTGCGTGGCACCGCCGGAATGGAGATCCGTTGCGCGTCCAGATGCCAGCCATATTGTCGTACGACAGGCTGACATCTGGATATTGGATGGGCCGGCGGTACTGCGAGTACCACCGCACCTGGTACCGCACATGATGGATTAGGACGTACAGTCATTCCCGCTCCCGCGTTGGCCTGCTGCATCGAGCCGGCAGTGGCAGAGGAGGCGGCGCGCGAGAAGGGCTTGCGTCGGCGGTGAAATCCCCTTGCCTTTTCCCGCCGAAGAAGCACATGATGCGCTAGGGTTTCTGGCCGCCAGCGAGGGAGCAAACGTGGCCAGATGTGGATGGGGGATAGAAGTGGATGAGCCTCCCCCCTCCCCCCCCCCCCCCCGCATGCTTGCATTAAAAATGACGGCCACATGGCGCTCCCACCCACTGCAAGGCGGGCCCGAGCTCGGTGGCCGCGTTTAATATGACTGCGGACGGTAGCTGAGCGACCGACAGGTGAGGCTGCGGCGGACACCGAGAGGATGCGCACTGTGTCCGTTTTCGTGTCCGCTTGTACGAAAACCAGACGCAAATTTGGACCTGAAATGCATCCAGAGGGACATCGAGCGGGCGCGGTTTAGGTTTGGTCCGCACGTTGGGCAGGCGCTTTGGTCCGTTTCGACCCAAATAGACATGCACGGACGAATTGGGTCGCCGCATTGGAGTCGTCATTAGTCAGATGCGAATCAAGCCGACTAAACTAGGGCTGATGTTTTTTTAACACAGTACAGATGCAAGCTCTCATACATACGCGCATACACTCATCCCTATGAACGTACACACGCATGTCCTAACCCTATGAGCATCTTCGAGAGACTGAGCCGATATATCGAATAATGCGAGCATCAGGACTTGAACCCTAATGGCCTGAGGATACCATTATTCCTCTAAGCATCCAAGCACAGATTGGTTCTAGGACTAATGTTTGTGGACCACGGTTTGCTTAACCAGATCGGAGCCAACTTGCTGTGCTCAACACACAATACGAACTCAAACCAAATCTATGAATGACGCTAATGAGCAGTCCGTAGTACGGCACGGAGATTTTAACAGTCCCGCAAGTGCATCATCTCTTGATTGAAAATCCAAAAACGTGTCACGTGGCAAAAACGGTGGTACGTAGAGAGAGGTTGGAGCCCGACCAGAGACCGACCAGCGGCAGGGCGTCGCAGTCCCCGGCTGGACCGAAACAAAAAGCAGGTGCGCGCACCCACCAAGCTACCTCACCTGTCGCTGCCACCACCCTCCAACGCCTTAAATACGCCCGCACCGCACCGCGCCGGCCGCGAGGCCGCCGTACCGTACCGCCACACCGCCGTGCTGGCTGACGATCGTGTCAGATCCAAATCGGCATGTGCTGCTGCGCGCACAGTGCCTGGACGAGTACCCCGGTGCGCGCCCGCGCGATCGATCGAGCTCGAGTTCCCGACGGTTCACACCCCGCTCACGCGCACCGGCACGGCCCCGGCCGCTTTCAGACGCCGCCCGCCCCGGCACGGTTTTTTAGCCACGAGACACGGTGTTGCCGGCGTTAGCGTGTGATATAAGCGTGGACGACGTGGAGGCCATGCTTGCGACGCCTCACTTTTCACATGGGACGTCGGGACGCAGAGCTGGCGACGCGCCGCGCCGCGTACCCTGGTCTCAGGTCAGGCGCACCGCCACGGCGTATGCAAAAAACCGGTGCACGAGCTGGACAGGACAGGGCAGGGGATATTATCCTATGACGACGTGCGGCGTTTTCTGTTGGGATTCACACGCTTTATGGAGGGCCCCGACGCTTCCACTGAAGCACAAACCGTGGCCATATTTGTATCGCTTCGATCGAACACTTGAAGAAGACATATACAGATTCTGAAAGTTGATGCACACGAAAATGGATCATGCCCTGAAACAGCAAACTCGAACGGAGCGGAAATAGACAATCGGATGGTATGATGCGTAGCATGCACTTGTCATGATTGTGGCCGGGCACTCGAAATATTGCTGCTGGACGCAACAGAAGCAGTCTCACTTAAGGCTTAGGTCCCCGATCACTGTGGATCCTTTTTTAATGATTGGATTTCCACCGTATGCGCCTCTCTTGCAGGGAAACGGAAATGGCGATCGATGATCGAAAGCAGTTCCCGATGACTGCCCGGACGTGCAGAGTCATGCACCGTCTCCGGATGGAAACGGCCCCACCTGCCGCTGCCAGCTTGACCCCGCACATGTTATTCCCTTGGTCTCATCGTATGCCATGATGCAATGCCACCGCCAGCATCAGCGGCCGTCAGCTCGAGATCGAGATCGGAGGGCGCAGAGCAGAGCAGAGATCACGTAGCGTCACGCTGGCGTGGGTAGGGTAGGGCCCGGTCAAAGGGCGACGTACACGTGTCATGCCCCATCCGTCTGAACGATTGACCGCGGCGCCGCGCTTTGACCCCAACATGTGACCGGCTACCGCCGGTGCACGCCGCTGACTCACCCCGTGACCGTGGACTGTTCCCACCCCCCACCATTACATTACATATTACGGTATGGTGCTATTACTATACTGTACTCCAGTATATTAGAATTATACTCGGTGTTGTAGCTAGCTAGGTCTAGACTCTGTCTGAAGTCTAAGCATAGAGTATCTTGCGGTTAAAACCGAGAGGAAGAAACCAAGGGAGTGGGGAAGAGGCCAAGGAATGGACATCTATCTCATCTATCTCTTCTCTTTTTGGGCCCAATCAATTAGCGGTTGTTTCTTTCACAAAAGCTAGCCAAAAAGCCAATGGAAGGGGAAAAAATGCCCCCACCCAACCATCCCCCTCTCTCTATACATCACCGCTCTCTCTCTCTCTCTCTGAATCCCCAAGATATAGCTAGGAGCTGCGCTCCCTCTCGCTCTCTCGCGCGCACACACACCTCTCGCTGTCTCCTCGGCTTGCCTCACTAATCACTGCACCTCCACCACCATACCACCACTACTAGTACCTCCCCCATATGCTTGCTTCCCTCTCGATCCCTCTCCTCCTCCCTTCCGTTTCATAAGCCCCAGCGCATACGAGCCACCTCCAAGAGCAATCGAGCTACTGCACCATCTACCTCCCACAGGCAGCGAAGCAATACAGCGTAGCGCCTATGTCGGGCGAGTTCCAGTTCCACGACGAGCTCGCGTCGCTCTTCACGCAGCGCCCGGGGCCGGGGATGCAGCAGCAGGAGCAGCAGGCCTCCTGGCTCGCCGACTACCTGCAGACGCCCATGGACTACGACCTGCTGTGCAGGGCGCTGGAGCTGCCGGCCGCGGAGGACGTCGTCAAGAGGGAGCTGATGGTGGACACCACGCCCAGCGGCGGCATCCTCACTCCCAGCACCGGCGGGGGGACGCCCAACACCACGTCGTCCATGTCCTCCTCGTCGAGCGAGGCCGGCGGAGGCCTCTGCGCCGGAGAGGGGGACTCGGCGGGGAGGTGCAAGAAGGAGGACGGCGACGGGGAGGACGGCAAGGGGGGAGATGAAGGTGACAAGAGCAAGAAAGGGTGAGTTGGACTGCATTAATTTCTCCCTTTGTGATTTTCCGTGTCTTGATCTGAAATCTTGGGGCGTCCCTTTTGGCGAGTTCTTGGTCCTTCTGACTGCCTAATCTGGTTACCTGCCTCTAGTTCTTTTCTGTGATGATATTGGATCAAGATTTGGGGCCGGCTAGATTTCGCTTCCTTGAATTGCTTGCTGGCCATTCATTCATTCATGCCTTTTCTGTTCTTTTTTGTTCTTTATTCCCCTTTTAAGGTAGTTTGGCCGGCTGGCCAAGGTGTGAACCCGGCTAGGGTTTCACACCGAGCTTGCATGCCTGAGCCTCACAATCAAGAATAAAAATAAATAAAAACATAAATCTGATTTCGTGTCTTGAACTCTAGATTACTTGCTTCATCTCGAAAATCTTGATCACAAATTTGCCTCTTGCATTTTTTCTACTTTTATGCTTTGTTCATTTTTCTTCTTCCACCCCATGGCCCCATCTTGTCAAAATCATGCCCAATAATCTCTAGAATGAAACCATGCCCAGTTAAGAGACCCTCCCCCATCTAGGATTTGCTCAGGTTCTACTTTGGTGCAACCTATCATATGTACGCATCTCCCAGAAAATCCAAAGATCAGAAAAGGGGGCAGCAAAAAGGCCAGGCACAATGTGAACCTCCTAAAAAACCATGTGCGCTCATACATAGACCACGCCAACAACCATGCATGTTTGAACGGGATCCCGGCCGGGAGGCCAGACCATACATATCGTAGTCGATCGATCGTAGTATGAACGAAATCTCTATCCACCACTAGGATTAGGAGTAGATAGCTAAGCTATCGAGACAGCCAAATGGTATACGATTCCGCCGCTTTCCGCTGCTGATATCTCATCTCACCGACGCGTGATCGAAATCTTTTCAGGTCTGCGGTGGCGGCCAAGGGCGGCAAGGCGGGCAAGGGCGAGAAGCGGCCGCGGCAGCCGCGGTTCGCCTTCATGACCAAGAGCGAGGTCGACCACCTCGAGGACGGCTACCGCTGGCGCAAGTACGGCCAGAAGGCCGTCAAGAACAGCCCATATCCCAGGTACGTATCAACGTATGTACTACGTACATACATAGGCAGTTGCACCGCATGTGCATGGGCGATTTTGGTATGTACTAGCTAGGGACGAAGAACGATTATGTATGTGCTTGTGCTGATAATGGTGATGGGTGGGTGCAGGAGCTACTACCGGTGCACGACGCAGAAGTGTGTGGTAAAGAAGAGGGTGGAGCGGTCGTTCCAGGACCCGGCTGTGGTGATCACCACGTACGAGGGCGAGCACACGCACCCCATCCCCTCCGCGCTCCGCGGCAGCACCCACCTCCTCGCCGCGCAGGCGGCGCACCTGCATCACCAGCACCACGGCCATCTCGGCATGCTGCCGCAGATGGGCATGGGCAGCCGCGACGGATCGCCGTTCGGCCGGAGCAGCGGCGGCGGCATCGACGTGCTGGGCGGCCTCCTGCAGCCGCGCGCCCACCACGGCATGACGCCGCCGATGATCGGCGCCGGTGCGGGCCACCAAGCGTCGACCCAGGGCCTGGCCGGCTCAATCAGCAGCGTGGCGAGCGCCACCGCCTCGTCTCCTCCGTCGCTTCAGATGCAGCACTTCATGGCGCCGGACTTCGGGCTCCTGCAGGACATGCTGCCGTCCTTCATCCACGGCGCCGGCGGCAACAACGACAACCAGCCCTCATCACCGTATGGGAAGCTTCATTAGTTAGCTAGCTATAGCTAGAGATAATTAAGAGATTTGGTTGGTTCTTGCTGCCTTATTAACATCCCCCAATCGATCTTGTTTTTCCTTGATTGTCTTCACTTCTTGATCTGTTTCCTTCCTCGATCGATCCCGTGCTGCGAGATGGTACAGAATGAGTTTTTTTCTGGGCCTCGTATCATTTCGATGGATCTAGCTCGCTAGCAATCTAGTAGCTCGTAGTAGTCAGTGTACTAGCAGTTCTTGTACATGAAAGTACCTAATTCCCCATCTCATGCATATATTGCACTCTGGTTGCCGCTACTGGCCATGCATGCATGAGCTATATGTATGTATGATAATTTTATGCTCCTTGTGTCTCTCCTGGCTCCATTAATGCAACAGTACTAAGAATGCACATATCCATTTGCATGTTTGGTATGGTATTAAGGTTTCTTGCATACATGGCAACCGATCATGCATGATAGGCTTCATTAATTTGCTGCTGGTGGCAACTGTGGCAAGAAGATCGATGTACAACGATATTGGCTAGCTAACTTGTCATGAACCCGTGATGGGATTGTTCCTGTGGTTGGTACAAAGAGTTGTTAAAGGAAAAAAGCAGTGAGGGTCGTTTTGCTGCTTGCTTCTTTCTTTCTTGCAAGTACTGATCACTTGACCAGGTCGCTCGCTCCGAGCGCTACCTAGCTAGAGCTAGCGCGCTGGTGTAGATATCATTACTCATCCATAGTGATGTGAACCTACCTACTGTAGACCCTGCTTGTGTGGTTTGTGTACATGTACATATGATTGGTGCAAGATTAAACTTGGATGTAGTCACTGATCGATGCACGTTACGGTCCATGTCTGCCTTAATTATAGTATACATTAGCTAGAGAAAACTCGATGATCCATCGATCTAATATATCGGTCGGTCCAAACCTAATTCAACCGTGGTTCATTTGGGTGTTATAAACTTGGAGTCTAGACGAAGCTTGGATACAACTGGTGAACTGTGCGGTGATGCATGACTCGTACGTGCAGTCGTGCTCACCACGTTCGGTGTAGAGCTAGCAACAGTTAATGTATCTTTTTTGCTTTGTTTTTGCGAAGCAGTCAATATATCTACTGACTAATCAGTTGCTATTTCGTCGGTTAGATGATTGACGTCTTCCCCATAAAAAAAAAAGGCATGCATGATTGACGCCTTCCAAATTTTGGTTCCATGCAATGTGCACTGGTCAGACATGCATGTAGCAGGAAATATAGTAACAGATATTTTAGCTTGCATCGATATATCTACCATGGACAAAAGAGTAGGTCAATTAGCTAGATATTATGATGACATGTGACATTTCGCTATTTGTGTGGGATGGGCCGGATATCATTTTTTAAGCTTTTCACCCTTTCCAATGCTACCTCATAATATTACGACTAAAGAATGAACACAATAGTATTAGGTTTATTTATGGAAATGTTTATTTGAAATACTCCATCCTATATACTACCTCGGTTTCTAGTCATTTTAGAGATTTCTCTATAGACTATATACAGATGTATATAGGCAATTTTAGAGTGTAGATTCACTCATTTTGCTTCATATGTAGCTTATATTGAAATCTCTAAAAGGGTTTATATTTAGGAACGGATGGAGCACTCCTAATAATTGGCCAAATATAGCTAGGTTCGATCTGAGCAGCAAGTGTGGAACAAATTGGATGCGATTGAGATGCAATATGTAGCTTAAAACTTGGTCTCTGTAGCTGTAGAAAGTCAAATATTTTAGCTAGCCACACACACACACACACCTCAAATGGCGCTTTGTACCCTAGCTGAGGACGATTAGTACAGTCTCAAGCACACAGATTCTTTCTAACCCACTGGGATAGAAGTACCAGTACCTTTAGCTTTAGCAAACTTGTCTAGCTAGCTAGGAAGAAACATTAATACACATGTGACAGAATTCATCTTTGTTTAATTAAAGGTTGTCCATCGAGAGGAAATCTACTTTGGTGGCGATCCAATTAATTGGCTGGGCAAAGATGCTTGCACAGTGTGGATATCCAATTGTACTTTAGACACAGTGCAAGAAATCGTCAAAGCCATGGCATGATCGCATAACCATGCCTTTGTTTTACTCCCAGCTAGTTAATCAGGGAGATGGTGGACCAGTTACATCCATATATATCCTCATTCATTTCTATGTACCTCTTGTACCACCGGAGAGTGCAATTGCAGCGCTCTTCGGAGCAATGAGATCATACACGTGATATGCGCTGTTCTTGAATTTTCAGCTGTCTAGCCTGGTAAACTTCCTTTTCCATTTTGATTGATGAATTGGTATTGTGAGTACTATACATAATTCTTGGTAGTATTATTTTTTGTGTTTGATGCATGGAATTGTGTGTGCATGAGGCGATGCATAGGCGTAGGAAAATATGTTTAGACATGGTCCAGCAGGTTAATCAGGTTGGAAGTCCTGGGACGCAACATTGGGCAGTGCTGAACTGCTGATAGCTACCAGAACCGGACTAGCTACTAGTCTAGAAGGTCAAAAGCATTAAAGGCCAAGGTGCAAGGTGTGCACCAACTTGCATGCCGGGATCGATGGAGCGTTTCTTTTTCTCCGGCACAAAATATAAATTCTACGGCGTAGACTCGTGTTCAAAGTCCACATCCAATAGACGTGTACGTCAACACCAATACAACATACAGTAACATAATATAGTACTCACCGGAGAAAGGTGTATAGTATTAATTTGGTGAGAACTAGCTTTACTGCTTTGATCAATTCTTGGCTAAAGAATTTCATAATTTTAATTAGGATTAATTCGTATTCCTCTTGTTTTTTATTTAAGATACCATTTAAGCTTGATCAGAACCGACAAATAAAATGCAGGTGTTCTGATACAAAAGTAACTAAAAGGCGATGGTAAATTAATACCGCTGGAAAAAAAATGATGGTATTACTTTTGTGATTCTAACATGCCCTTCCTGGCGCGAACGATCATTCACTCTAGGAGGCTCATTCGATCAGAGAATGTTCCTCAAGAGATCACTCCCAGGGAATGTTCTATAATAGAGAGATTTGCCGTGCTATGACAGATAGATTTGCCGTGATAATTGATATGTTATATCAGAACGAATTGTCATACGTTTTAGGGGTTTGCATGTTGTAACAGAGAAAATTGTCATGCATTCCAAGGTTTTGCCATGCCGCAAAGAGAGAATTGGCAGGCTAAGAAAAGAGAAAGTTGCCCACATGTTCAGGAGTTGCCATGCTAAGCAGAGAAGTTGTCATAATGATTCCAGTAATTGACATAATACTCATAGCTAGGGGAGTGCCATGCTACACACGGCATCATTCGTTAGGGAGGGTGCATGAGAGAGAAGGTTTGCATCATTTGCTTCGGAGGAGGCATGAAAGCAAACGGGGATTGCCACGTTGTGACCGATTTGAGATTTACGCGCGGGATTGGACTCTCCAAAGAGCCTTTCCTAAAAAAACACTCCCAGGAAACATTCGCTCAATACCATTCATTATTATGTACTTTTCCATGACATAACCTACATAATATGCTATGAATGTTGATCAAATACTTGAATCTTGGGATTAGCTAAATTGTGAGTTTTTTTGTTTGAAAATGAGGAAGACCCCCGGCCTCTACATCTGGGCGATGCATTCAGCCACTTTATTTTATTCACAAAAGACCTTATAAAGAAATACATCAGTAAGTCTGAAGCCACCGTCTACGCAACATCTGTCGCTACTCCTATCCAGTTGATGAAGGGATGCTAATAGTTCGGGCCTAATACTACAGACCTCGCAGCCAAGCCTAACATCTAAGACCTGAGGCCCCAACCAAGCCATTTGCCGAGTATGGGGCACACAACGGTCCGACGCGCTCTCAGAGGCCGCCGCCGCCAACTGCCACCATTCCATCTTCAGAGCTATACTGACGCATCATCCTTGGCCAGTCTAGCTGCCGTCGACGCCACCACGGCGCCCAGCATCACCACCTCCTTGTGTGCGAACTGCTGAACATGTCACGGTCGCCGCCGGTACACCTCAGCACCATGCCGCCAAGTACCACCAGCCGACACAACTTGAAGTCTCAGGAAGATCTGTCGTGCGTAGCACCTGCCGACCAGGCATGACAAAGCGTAGCACCTGTCGGCCAGGCATGAATTGCCATCTCGACTGAAGCTCCGTGCAAGACGGAGCCACTCCACTTCCTACCTCTGACTTCCAGCACTGCTCCACAAACAATGCTCCAAAGAGAGAAACGACACCGAAGTGCCGCCATCGTCCGATCTGGAAAACCAGATCCTAGGGTTTCCCCCGAAGCAGCACAAGTGGGTCGACAATAGTTACAAGACAATGCCTTCATCAAGGTAACAACACAGAATGCCGCCATCGTCCGCTGTTTGGTCAGTTTTCACCGGCAACTATGTCTCCCCGACTCGCAGCCGAGACTAGATTACATGTCTCGAGATTCGATCACCCATCCTCAGGCCGACCACCTCCGACGTAGGAGATGACCACCACCACCATAATCCTCGTGATGCGATACAGACCCGGAGTGCTTCAGCGAGTCGTCGCCGAATCCGATGAGATGCAGTAGTTTGAGGACGTAACTGGAGCCGCCCGCCTAGACCCAAAGGTCCTAGATCGAGCCCAGGATGCGCCCGGGCCTCCGCTGCCGCCATCTCCTACTAATTCTGCCGGCTGCAGCCAAGTCCCCCGTTGCGCCCCGGGCGCCGCTGCCCGCCATTCTCGTCACAAGGAGATCCAAGTCAGGTCGCCGCTGCCTTAGATCTCCGGACGCCAAAGGAGGTCCGTCGCCGCCGCGCCACAGGGCCTTCGCCCAGCGATGTTGCCGACGGCGGCGGAAGGAGGGAAATGCGCGGGGAGTCAAGGGAAGTTGGGTGGTAGCCGCCCAGTGCATCCGCACAGGGTCGGGAGGCAGGTTTGTGCGTGAGTTATCTTCGTCTTCTTTTGTCCATGACCATGAGCCCCGCTACATGTACGATGAATTTTCGGACGATGGGCGTACAACAGTAGTCCATCACCCTTGGATCAAGTGGGCAGATCAATATTGGATGCATGATTTTTTTTGGAACAAGGCAAAAGACTTGCCATTTTCATTGATTAAGAAGAAGGTTTAGACATAAGCCGCGAGGCGGCAAAAAGAAAAAGGTCTACTCTCACGACATAACAGTACTAAGCTGTTTGGCTCCCGCCAAAGACCAAAGATGGGCCTCCTCTTTGATTTTGCAATAACAATGGAGCTTCAGGCAGAAACATTTTGAAAAATTCTTGCGTTGCGCTCCTTCCAAATTTCCCACGAGACAAGCATCATCAAGGAGGCGATGGCCTTCCTGCAGCCACCTCCACCATTAACCGCCTTGAGCCACCAATCTCTAATTGAGACTTCATGACGCCAAATCATTGGTGAGGAGTCAAGGATGCCAAGCTAAGTGCAAATTTTGGTCCAAATCCGGACAGTGAACCTACATTGGAATAGGAGGTGAGCAGCATATTATTGCACTTGCTTGCAGAGAGGGCATAAATTGCAGCTTGGGCAGCCTCTCCGCAGTAAACGATCGGTTGTCCAAACACAATTTTGGAATATCAACCAAGCAAAAAATTTGCACCTCGGTGGAGCCCACATCTTCCAGATTGTAGCATTCACTGGACAAAAGGAGAGACCGATAAATTGCGCCATGTAAACCGAGGAGGTGGAGCACTCGCCACTGTTTGTGAACTTCCAAGTTATGGTGTCTTGGCTTCCCTGGTTGAGGGTTACATCAGCAAGCATCCCCCACAGGGTTGCAAATTCCTGAATATGGGCCAAGGTTAGCCCCTGCTGAGTGTCAATATGGCGGATCCAAAGGTTATTGTCAAGAGCTTTCCTGACCAGGCATGTTTTCCTTTTTGACAACTCAAAAATCTTTGGTGCAATGTCTTTAGGCCGGAGGCCGTCCAGCCATGGAGATTCCCAGAACTTAGTTTTGTTTCCATCTCCGATGCACACCCGTGTGGCAGCAGCAAAGAGATCTTTGTCGTTGCTAGTACAAGACGTTCCTGAGCCGGACTAAGTCTTAGGTGGATCATCCCATTCGTGCCAGAGCAAACGCAAGCGTAGCGTAGTCGCAAACTTCTGGAGGTTGAGCACTCCTAGTCCACCATAAATCTTGGGCTTGCAGACGAGGTCCCAATTAACCTTGCACTTTTCGACAGTCACCTTATCACAACCCGCCCAAAGGTAGGCACGCCGGAGGATATCGATCTTCTTCATCACTTCAACCGGAAGGTCAAGATGCGTTATCTGGTAAATGGCAATGGCAGTGAGTACAGCCTTGATCACAATGCGCCCCGGCGTAGCCACATGCATAGCCGACCAAGGTGGAAGCTTTCCAGCCATCTTGTCCTCCAAATATTGAAAGTGGATACGCTTTAGTCTTGTGACCGACAATAGAAGACCAAGATATCGCATGGGGAAGGTAGTCCAGACCGCCGGGAAGGCCTGCAGAATGTTGTCAAGGTCGATGTTTCCGCAACAAATGAGCACCACAAGGCTTTTGGCGCAGTTGGTGACCTAGCCGGTAACCTCCCCAAAGGAGCTCAGAGTCGAAGCCAAGAAGTGGATATCTTCCTTATTCGGCGCAACAAAGATAGCAGCATCATCCGCATACAAGGATGCACGGATGGGCCGAGCACGAAGAGGATGCAACAGGCCTTGATCAGTAGCCTTGGCGAGGATGTGATGGAGTGGGTTAATAGCAAGGACAAAAAGCAGAGGGGAGAGAGGATCCACCTGCCGAAGATCACGCCCATGCTTAATTGGATCACAAGCAACACCATTTAGCAAAACTCTAGATGAGGCCGTGGATAGAAGGGCGGAGACCCAATCTCGAAACTGGCTCGAAAACTGGTGGTGACGAAGAAAATCCATTAAATAATCCCATCTCACAGAGTCGAAAGCTTTCTTGATGTCAAGCTTGAACAGCAAGGATGGAGCTTTATTGCGGTGCAGCCGAAGAGCCAAGTTGCGGACGTACATGAAGTTATCATGGATACTATAAGTGCATCTAGTGCCACCCCTAGTTGGTTTTGGAGTATTGACGACAAACCTGGTTGAGGGACTAATGTGTTTGTGAGAATTGCAGGATAACACAGGTAGTAGTCCCTCTTTGATTCGGTTTATCTACCGGATATGACCCCTAAAAATGTGTGAAGACAATGAAGACAATTGTGGTATGTGAAGATATTCACATTGAAGACTATGACACGAGAAGACATTGAGTGAAGACTATGGAGCGCGAAGACTTAGTTGTTTCGTTGTTTCCTTTTCTTCTTTGTTGAGTCATAGGAACCACCGCACTGTTAAGTGGGGTCCAAGTGAACAAAGTCAGAGTGACTGAAGTGATGCTCAACCAAATCCTATGTCTTCGAGCAAAGACAATGAGAGCAAATCTATTCCTGAGTCGGATAAGTCAGCTTTACTTGTAGCCGAAGTCAAGGTGTCGCGTGTGTTTGAAATTTGACCGTTGCGACACGTGTCAGTTCCTTAGTGACCCAGGGTTATTTTGGACAAATCCGGTCGGGTTGCCCAGTGGCTATAAATAGCCCACCCCCTACACCATAAATTGGTGGCTGCTCAGAGTTAGTACACGGCTTTTGTCGTTTGAGAGCAACCCACCGCCGAAGCTTTCGAGAGAGAATCCTTGCGAGGACAAAGCCCAAACCACCCAGAGCCCAAAGAGTGTCTGGCATCACTGAAGTCTTTCTGTCCGTGTGATCTGAAGAATTGTTACACTTGAGGACTATGAATCCTCCAGCCAGATAGGCGTCACGTTCTGAGCATCCAAGATCCATTGTGGATTGCCGGTGAACAAAGTCTGTGAAGGTTTGGAAGTCTACCTTGAAGACTTACCAGAGTGATTGGGCGGGGACTAGGTGTCCTTAGCTCGAGGGGAATAAGGTGAAGACGCGGTCTTCTAAGTTGAATCTCAGCCTCCCTAACCAGACGTACAGTTGTCACAGCAACTGGAACTGGTCGAACAAATCCCTGTCCTTCTGAAGTCACTGGTTCTATCTCTTACTTTTCTTTACTTTCAGTTTGTCTTCATGAAGTCATTGCCTGCTTGAATTATCTGTTTGACTTCACTGTGTGACTACTTGTTCTGATTGGCTTCATATCTTCCATCCCGATCTTTACTACCTAGCTGCTATTAGTCTACGTGCTTTCACTCCATTGAATACTTGACTATGGCTTGTCTAGTGTAGTCTACCTTCCGCTGCATTCAAATAGTGTTGTTTATAGTGTTTGTCTTCGAAACTTCCGTGTTTTGAAGACTTTCATAAAAATCGCCTATTCACCCCCCCTCTAGTCGATAACTAGCCCTTTCAATTGGTATTAGAGCAAGGTACTCCCTTGTTCTGTGTGATTTGGTTTAACCACCTGGAGTTTAGCTATGTCGACTGCAGGGATAATCAAAGTCTCCTGCGTGCCCATCTTCGATGGCACTGGATATCCCTACCGGAAGAATAGGATGCGCATGCATCTTGAAGCCATTGATGTCGATCTCTGCTATGTCGTCAAGAACGACGTTCCCAAGACTGGTGAAGGTGTCACCCCTGCTGATGTCAAGAAGTTCATTCAGCTGGACTGTACTGCCAAGAACATCACCTGTGGTCACCTTACCAAAGGACAGTATGGCCATGTGAGTGCTCTGGAAACGTCGAAGCTAGTTTGGGACTGGCTCTCCAAGGTCAATGAAGGCGTCCTAACTCAGCGAGATCAACGTATCAGTACTCTCTGCAACCTCTTCAACCGCTTCAAGAGACACGACAACGAGAATGTCCAGCTCACATTTGATCGCCTCACTGATATCACAAATGAGCTCCAAGCACTCGGCACCACCAAGATCACGAAGCATGAGATAGTGAAGACACTACTAAGATCTCTTGACAGCTCATTTGACACCTTAGCCCTAATGATTCAAGAACCTCCTGACTTTAAGACTCTCGATCTGTCTGACATACTTGAGAGGCTCAACACACATGAGTACCAGCTATCTAAGAAACAAGATATCTATGGCCCCAACTATGGCCGAACTCGAGCTTTAAAGGCAAAGGCTGCTGCTTCCTCATCTGAAGAAGAATCTGAATGCAGTTCTGGTGATCCTGAAGACATTGGAAAGGAGCTTGCTATGCTTGTAAAGAAGTTCCAGAAATTCACCAAGAAGAAAGGCTTCAGAAAGTCTTCACGATCCAGCTCAAGGAATGATGAAGCTTCTGCCTATGATCACAAGAAGAGAACCTGTCACAAGTGCAAGAAACCTGGTCACTACATCTCTAAGTGTCCATAGTGGGACAATGAGAAGAAGAGCAAAGAATATGATTCTGATGACAAGAAGAATAAGAAATCCTCAAAGTCTTCTTCCAAGTCTTCTTCCAGATCTTCATCACACAAGAAGAGCTCATCTGGCAAGGCCCGTGCTTTTGTTGGTAAGGAAATGGATTCAGAGGAGGAGTAAGCTTCAGAGGAGGCGGAGGTGGAGTCTGAGGGGGATTCTGACTCGGGTGTTGCGAGCCTGGCTCTAGCTACAGCCTACGTCGCCAAGTCCATCTTCAACACCGAAGACAATGGCTCCGTCACCAACAGTGATAATAATGATGAGGACGACTCGCCTCCCACCTACTGCTTCATGGCATGTGGTGCCAAGGTAAAATCACGCGATGCTTACTTTCAAACATCTAGTGAAGATGACTCTGATGGTGAATCCAAACCTAGCTACAAAACACTTGCTAAAATTGCAACTAAACAACAAAAGGCTATGGAACATACTCAAAAACTGTTAGACAAAAGCGATGACCTGTTGGACGCGGAAATGACCAAGTCTCAGTCCTTAATTAAAGACATAAAAAATCTTCATATTAAGTACCAGGAACTTGAAGGTCGACATGAATCGCGCACAACTTCTCATGAAAATCTTTCCTATGATTATATTCAAAGGAAGCAGGAACTTGAGAAATTGAGATCGGATCATGAAGATCTTCAAAAGGAAAATGAGTCACTTCGAGCCCAACAGATCAGTCCTGTTCAGGAAGGATTTGAACCACCATGCCTAAAATGCATTGAGCGTGATAACGCTGCTTCTATTGCTGAATGTTCTACTGCTGCTACTGTTGCAATATCTTCAACTGCTGATGTGGTAACTAACCCCTCTGTTGAGGATACCACTACTATTGCTAATGAGAATGCCAGGTTGAAGACACTGCTTGAGACAGGGATGTACAAAAGTCTCAAAGGGCATCAGACATTATGTGATGTCCTCAAAAAGCAGATTCTGAACCGAAACCCTAGGAAAGAGGGTGTTGGGTTTGAGAGTAAAATGAATGTTGATGGGTCGTACTGGAAGCCTGAGCAGTACCCCAAAACCACATGGGTTGCTGCAAAGGAACCTCCAGTTGATCCATCTACCTTGTCTGGTTTCACTTGTGCTAACCCCATTATCATTGATGAATCCTTTGATGCAAACTATAAACTGTTTAAGAATCACAATGGTGAAGTGTTTGCCAGGTATATTGGTACTAACTGCAGGAATGGGCCACCTATGAAGAAGATATGGGTTCCCAAAAATTTGTCTTGAGAATCTTCCAGTGAATGTCATCATGACACCACTGGTGAAGAAGACAAATCCCATACCAAAGGCTTCGTATGGTCCAAAAGCTTCATACAGACCTAGGACTCATCTGAGTCACCCTAACGTCAATGTTTTGCAGGGAAATCATACTCAGACCCATGAATATGAGCGTGTTTCCTCAAACCGCTATGTTCATAAAACAAAGAATTTTTCTGCTTATTCCTATGAGTATTATTCACCTCCCACAAGGCTATTTACTAGGGCCCCAAAGCCGAAGTTCTCAGATGCTGCACTTAGACTCATTGCTTCTAAGCCACCCCTGAAAATGTGGGTGGTTAAGAAAACTTAACTCTCTTTTGCAGGGAAAGGTCTCCAGCCGGAAATCAAAGGCGTCCAAAACTAATGCTGGGGACCTTAAACATCTTGTAGGGCGCAAGATAAAATGCCCTAATGGTCTTACTATGTATTTCGTTCCAGGATTCCTTGACACTCACCCTATCTATCCTAACCAAGATCTGAATTTTCATGTTCCACTTGTTCGTCAAATGTTTATGCTTCACAACTCGCTTGGTGAAGCCTATCCCCCAAACTGCACTGTAGGCTACGACACCTCGTACTTCAGAATGGATTATGGATAGTGGATGCACTAATCACATGACGGGCGATCGAAGTCTTCTGATGGATTCAACACTACGTCCATCAGACAAAAGTCACATCACATTTGCTGACACTGGTAAAAGCAAGGTATTGGGTCTAGGCAGAGTTGCAATATCAAGGGATCAGCACATGGATAAAGTGATGCTTGTTGAATCCTTTGGTTTCAACTTAATGTCTGTCTCAATGCTTTGTGCTTAAACATGATTGTGCTACTTGGAAAATATTGATGCCTTGTACTAATGGAATCTGACAAGTCTCTAGTCTTTGAAGGGTATCGGAAAGACGATCTATATATGGTAGATTTCTCAGCAGGACCACAGATGGTCGTATGTTTTCTAGCAAAGGCTTCAGAATGCTGGCTCTGGCATCGAAGGCTAGGACATGCTGGCATGAAGAACTTGCACACTCTCGCGAAGAAGAAGCATGTCGTGGGCATCGAAGGCGTCAAGTTCAAGAAGGACCATCTGTGTCGCACCTGCGAAGCTGGAAAGATGACTAGGGCCAAGCATCCCTCGAAGACAATCATGACTACATCTCAACCCTTCGAGCTGCTTCACATGGATCTATTCGTCCCTACTCACTACTCTACTCTCACTGCTACTGCTTGCCTCTATGGCTTCGTAATTGTTGATGGTTACTCTAGATATACTTGGGTGCATATAATCCTCTACAAGACTGAAGTGCAGGATGTCTTCAAATGGTTTGCCAATCGTGCCATGACGAACTATGGTGTCAAGATCAAGCACATCAGAAGCGACAACGGCACTGAGTTCAAGAACACTGGCCTCGACCTCTATCTGGATACACTTGGTATCACACACGAGTTCTCTGCTCCTTATACATCTCAGCAGAATGGCATCGCCGAACGCAAGAACCAAACTCTCATTGAGATGGCCCGAACGATGCTTGATGAGTACAAGACTCCGAGGAAGTTTTGGCCTGAAGCTATTGATACTGCTTGCCACATCATAAACCGTGTTTATCTTCACAAGCTCCTGAAGAAAACATCCTATGAGCTCCTAACTGGTAAGAAGCCAAATGTAAGCTACTTCAGAGTATTTTGTGCTAGGTGCTGGATCAAGGATCCACATCAAACTTCAAAATTTGCACCGAAAGCACATGAAGGTTTTATGCTTTGTTATGGAAAGGATTCGCACTCCTACAGAGTCTTCAACCTCTTTCACTATAAAATGGTTGAAACTATGGATGCGCGGTTCGATGAGACTAACGGCTCGCAAAGAGAGCACCTGCCAAATGTGCTAGATGAAGCACCCCCAAGTGAATCTATCAAGCAGTTGGGAATTGGAGATATCATACCCTCTGAAAATCAATCTAAAGAGGAACTTGTCATTTCTGCACCTAATCAACCTGAAGACAATGCTCAGCCTGAAGACAATCCCCCAAATGATGACATTGATCAGCAAGAGCAAAATCTTCGTCCTGCTCATCCTCGTGTTGCAAATGAAGTTCAGATTGTGAAGATAATTGACAGCTTGAATGCACCTGGTAAACTCACTCGTTCAAAAGCAACTCAAAGAGCAACACAGCTAACCAACTTCTGTGGGCATTTTGCATTTTTCTCAATCACTGAACCCAAGAAAGTTGATGAAGCCTTCATGGAACCTGAATGGATTCAAGCTATGCAAGAACAACTTTAACAGTTCGAGCTGAATAATGTGTGGGAATTGGTCAAGCGTCCTGATCCCCGGAAGCACAATATCATTGGCACCAAATGGATATATCGCAACAAGCAAGATGAGCATGGTCAAGTGGTTAGAAACAAGGCTTGTCTCGTTGCGCAAGGTTACACTCAAGTGGAAGGAATTGACTTCGATGAAACATTTGCTCCGGTGGCAAGACTTGAAGCCTTTGCATACTGCTAGCCTATGCAAATCATCACAATATCCTTTTGTATCAAATGGATATGAAAAGTGCTTTTCTCAATGGAAAGATAGAAGAAGAAGTATATGTCGCACAACCTCCTGGCTTTGAAGATCCAAAACATCATGATATGGTATACAAGCTCAACAAGGCACTGTATGGCCTCAAACAAGCCCCTCGTGCTTGGTATGACACACTCAAAGACTTCCTGAAGAGCAAAGGCTTCAAACCTGGTTCACTAGATCCTACACTCTTCACGAAGACATATGATGGTGAACTGTTTGTGTGCCAAATCTATGTGGATGACATTATCTTCGGCTGCACAAACAAGAAATACAGTGATGAGTTTGGTCACATGATGCAAGAGAAATATCAGATGTCCATGATGGGCGAGCTGAAGTTCTTTCTGGGTCTCCAAATCTGTCAGCAACGCAATGGCATCTTCATATCTCAAGAAAAATACCTCAAAGACTGCCTGAAGAAGTTTGGAATGCAAGACTGCAAAGGATACACGACGCCAATGCCAACCAAAAGTCATCTAGGTCCCGACGACAATGGTAAAGAGTTCGATCAAAAGGTATACTGCTCCATGATTGGTTCTTTGATTTACTTATGTGCATCTAGGCTAGATATAATGCTTAGTGTTTGCATGTGTGCCCGATTCCAAGCGGCACCAAAGGAAGCATCACTTAGCTGTAAAGCGAATTCTTCGATATTTGGCTTACACCCCAACACTAGGATTATGGTATCCAAAGGGCTCAGAGTTTGATCTGGTTGGATTCTCTGATGTTGATTATGCTGGTGACAAGGTTGATCGCAAGTCCACATCAGGTACATGTCACTTTCTGGGACGATCTCTTGTCTGTTGGTCTTCAAAGAAGCAGAACTGTGTATCTCTTTCTACTGCTGAATCTGAATACATTGCCGCTGGATCTTGCTGTGCTCAGCTTCTCTGGATGAAGCAAACTCTCAAGGACAATGGTATCCATCTAAAGAATGTGCCTCTCTACTGCGATAATGAGAGTGCCATCAAGATTGCCAACAACCCAGTTCAGCACTCGAAGACAAAGCACATTGAAATTCGTCATCACTTTCTCAGAGATCATGTTATGAAGGAATATATTGATATCATTCATGTCAAGACAGAAGAGCAGTTGGCTGACATCTTCACAAAGCCCTTGGATGAGAAAAGGTTTTGCAAGTTGCGGTGTGAGCTAAATATCTTGGAATCCTCAAATGTCCTGTGAATGGGCACACATCCTAACAATTATGCATTTTGATGACTTAGATGGGCAGCACATGAAGTAATGTATATCTTCAATCAATGAAGACATACACTCTAAGTGTGAATACATTAATGCGGAATTTGACTTCGGAGCGCCACGATAATTGTGCGCCGTGTCTGGGCCTAATACTTCCTATACGGTGGGTAACGCCACCACCAAACTTTTGTTTGAAGTGTTTCTCTTGGCATTATGATTGCATAATTTTCATGTTGAATTCATATTCATCCTTGGCTTATAATCAAGTTTATCTTCAATTGGTTGATTTGGCCTTATACTGGCGTTATTTTATGCGTGAATGTTATAGTAATTGAATCTAATGCGTCTTTGGGCGTGGTCAATAACCTCTTGGAGTTGGTTTAGCGATTGCTAAGGCGCGACGTCCTCGCACGTTCGTAGTCGGATCGTCAAAGTCGACTTCCTCCAAAACGATAGCCACCATCTCATCGAAAGACGGGACACCTTTGCCTCTATCAAGTGGTATCAGATTTCCAGGTTGCTCGGTGAGATTTTACAGTTTTTCGTAGTTTAGATCGAGTCTGTTCTTCATACCTATAGTCCACGAAAAAGCCACACAAAAAAATAGGGTTAGTTCATCATATCCGAACCAGTCTGAGCCATTGCATAATATTTTCTGTATTTGCGTTGTTGAATTTGCGGTTGCATCATCGTGTCTAGTTGCTGGTCTTAGTGTCTAGTCCTTTAGAGTTTCGAGTTCTGTTCACAAGTTGTCACGCCGCCGCCGCATCATCATCATCACCGCTACCATATACCACCATTGTCATCACCGCTGCCATATACCACCATCGTCATCACCGCTGCCATCTACCATCATCGACATCACCGTAGCCATATACCACATATCCACCTCCATCACGCCAATCCGAGTCCACCTGCAACATATATCCGCCACCAGTCCGAGTTCCACCCGATTCATCTCCGCCACCAGTCCGAGTTCCACCAGATTCATCTCCGCCACTAGTCCTAGTCCGAGTCCAGTATTTGTTGCTTTGTTTTCGATTTCCAGATCACACCATACTCCGAGTCGTGATAGAGAAGGACTTCCGAACTTTCGGGTTACCCGCAGTAGAAAAATAGCTCCAGTTTCAAAAAAAAACTAAGTCTGGAAAATTCTGGCTAGGTAGTTTCTAGACCATTTGTAGACTTTTTCGAAAAAAATTGTTGCGGAGCAAAAAAAAGAGGAAAAAGAAGTGCAAAAAAAAAGTGAAAAAAAGAGAAAAAAATTCAGAGTGTGCTCCTCCCTTGTTTACGTGCAGCGCCGTGATTTTGTTAGTGTTCTAGGCTCGCGTCTCTAGCACGATCTAGCCTAGGACCAGCACAGTACCGTTGTTGAATGTTTATTCAACTTTGCATCTCTGAATTGATTATTGCTGACCCTTTTTGCTACCATATTATAAGCCTTCCCAGCTCCACATACATCTACGTCGTGCGTTTGATTCTCCCTGGTAATCGCTCTATCCAAGCTTTGAGAGTTTTGACTACAACGGTTGCTGATCACCACCTGCTGCTGGGTAAGAACTGGTAAGAATTTGAGATTCGCTTGAAGGATTTGTGACACACCACCACCACCACCGCTTCCTACTAGTCTATAGAATCATATTATTTTGTGTTTCTATTGCCGCTAACCATGCCAGGATCACAAGCCGATGAGATTGACTGGAAGAACATGCCGAACAAGGATCTTCATGATAAGTTTCATCAAATATTGGGTCAACAGGTGGAAGACGTGATGGCCAGTTTTGGAAAGGCATTGGAGAGGATGGATGACATTGAGAAGACAATTGACACCAAGTTGGACGCCAAGTTTGATGCATTACTCAAACATCTCCCACAACCAGTTCTACACCGCGATACAGTAGGGCGAGCACAGCGTGTTCCTATTGAACCAGGACAAAATTCTGGTGCCGCTGCTACTGCTGTTGGTGCTTCTGTAGCTCCTGCTGTTACTTTAGAGGTGGAAGAATATTACAAGGATGAGGTTGATCAAAATCAAGACTACGTGCAGCCACCAGCACCACCACCAGCAGGTCGACCTCAGGTATATGTTCGCAACGGTAGGCCTGCACCACCACCTCAGGAACGAGATAATGACCATATTCCGAAACTAAAATTGAATATTCCACCATTTGAGGGTAGATATGTTCCTGATATATATCTTACTTGGGATTTAGAAAATGAACAACGTTTTACATGTTTACAATATCCCGAGGAGAGACGGGTTGCTGCTGCTGTTTGTGCTTTCACTAGTTTTGCATGTGTATGGTGGTCTGAACATTGTTGATTATATCCTATTCCAACTACTTGGGCTGCCTTGAAAACTGCTATGCGTACTCGTTGGGTTCCACCATATTATCAACGTGAATTGCTTCAAAAATTGCAGCATTTAAAACAAGGAAAAAATTTTGTAGAAGAATATTATCAGGAATTACAAACTGGCATGATTAGATGTGGTATTGTTGAGGAGAATGAAGCTATGCTTGCACGTTTTATGGGTGGATTAAATAGAGAGATTCAGACCATTCTAGAGTATAAGGAGTATACTAATATCACTCGTTTATTCCATCTTGCTTGTAAAGCTGAACGTGAAGTGCAGGATCGACAAGCATTGTCGCAAACTAACTTTTCTGCAGGTCGACTTTCATCATGGACACCGCGTGCATCCTCTACTTCCACTGCACCAGCACCTCCATCAGCTGCTACCTCCAACCGTGATACAAGAAAGCAGGCACAACCACCACTATCTGCCAAGAGCGCACCTGTCGGGCCTGCGCAGAGCTCTTCTTCGTCCATGGCATCAACAGGGCACACAAGTGATATTATTTGTCGTCGTTGTAAGGGAAGAGGACATTATGCGTGAGAATGCAAATCTCAGCGTGTGATGATTGCTACTGAGGATGGTGGGTATGAGTCTGCTAGTGACTATGATGAGGAGACTTTAGCCCTTATTACAAGTGAAGAATACGGTGGAGATGATTCTGATCATGAGACGCAATACATGGCTCCTGAAGATGCTGACAGGTATGAATGTTTAGTTGCTCAACGTGTTTTGAGTGTGCAGGTTACACAAGCTGAGCAAAATCAGAGGCATAATTTGTTCCATACCAAGGAAGTTGTGAAGGAATGTTCTGTGCGCGTCATCATAGATGGAGGGAGCTGCAACAACTTGTCTAGCATGGAGATGGTGGAGAAGCTATCTCTCACCACAAGACCACATCCACATCCTTACTACATACAATGGTTCAACAACAGCGGCAAGGTTAAGGTAACACGTACTGTTCGTGTGCATTTTAGTATCTCTACATATGCTGATTATGTTGATTGTGATGTGGTACCTATGCAAGCATGTTCCTTATTACTTGGTCGACCATGGCAATTTGATAAAAATTCTGTACACCATGGTAGAAACAATCAGTATACTCTTGTTCATAAGGATATAAATATTACTTTGCTTCCTATGACTCTTGAGTCCATTTTGAAAGATGATATCAATAGAGCTAATAAAGCAAAACAGGAGAAAAATAAGAGTGAAAATCAGATTGTGGCAAAAGAATTTGAGCAACAAATGAAGCCTAATAGTAAACCATCTAGTGTTGCTTCTGAAATTAAATTGAAAAGTGCATGTTTACTTGCCACTAAATCTGATATTGATGAGCTAGATTTTAGTAAATCTGTTTGCTATGCTTTTGTGTGCAAAGAGGCATTATTTTCATTTGAGGACATGCCTTCCTCTTTGCCTCCTGCTGTCACTAACATTTTACAGGAGTTCGCTGACATCTTTCCACAAGACGTGCCACCGGGATTACCTCCCATTCGAGGGATTGAGCATCAGATTGACTTAATTCCCGGTGCATCATTACCCAACCGTGCACCATACCGTACCAATCCAGACGAGACGAAGGAGATTATGCGTCAAGTACAGGACCTGCTCGACAAAGGTTATATACGCGAATCCCTTAGTCCTTGTGCTGTTCCTATTATTCTAGTGCCGAAAAAGGATGGTATGTCACGTATGTGTGTTGATTATAGAGGCATTAATAATATTACTATTCGTTATCGTCATCCTATTCCTAGGCTAGATGATATGCTTGATGAATTGAGTGTCTCTACAATATTCTCCAAAGTTGATTTGCGTAGTGGATACCATCAAATTCGTATGAAATTGGGAGATGAATGGAAAACAGCATTTAAAACTAAGTTTGGATTATATGAGTGGTTAGTCATGCCTTTTGGGTTAACTAATGCACCTAGTACTTTCATGAGATTAATGAACGAAGTTTTACGTGCTTTCATTGGACGATTTGTGGTAGTTTACTTTGATGACATATTGATTTATAGCAGATCTTTGTAGGAACATTTGGAACATCTACGTGCTGTTTTTATTGCACTACGTGATGCACGTTTGTTTGGTAACCTTGGGAAGTGCACCTTTTGCACCGACCGAGTGTCTTTTCTTGGCTATGTTGTTACTCCACAGGGAATTGAAGTTGATAAAGCCAAGATTGAAGCTATTGAGAGTTGGCCGCAGCCCAAAACGGTCACACAAGTGAGGATTTTTCTTGGCCTCGCTAGATTCTATAGGCGTTTTGTGAGAGATTTCAGCACCATTGCTGCACCTCTCAATGAGCTTACAAAGAAAGATGTGCCTTTTGTTTGGGGTACCGCACAGGAAGAAGCCTTCACGGTATTGAAAGATAAGTTGACACATGCTCCTTTACTCCAACTTCCTGATTTCAATAAGACTTTTGAGCTTGAATGTGATGCTAGTGGAATTGGATTAGGAGGTGTGTTATTACAAGATGGAAAACCTGTTGCATACTTTTCTGAAAAATTGAGTGGGCCTAGTCTAAATTATTGTACTTATGATAAAGAATTATATGCTCTTGTTCGGACTTTAGAAACATGGCAGCATTATTTATGGCCCAAAGAATTTGTTACACATTCTGATCATGAATCTTTGAAACATATTAAAAGTCAAGCTAAACTGAATCGTAGACATGCTAAATGGGTTGAATTCATTGAGACTTTCCCTTATGTCATTAAACACAAGACGTATAAATGGTCAATAACCTCTTGGAGTTGATAACCTCTTGACGATGTTTTCCTCAACTATGATTATGACAATGAACAATGCGTGATGTTTAATAAGAATCCAGGAAGGCCAAGAAAACTCCTCACTTGTGTGACCGTTTTGGGCTGCGGCCAACTCTCAATAGCTTCAATCTTGGCTTTATCAACTTCAATTCCCTGTGGAGTAACAACATAACCAAGAAAAGACACTCGGTCGGTGCAAAAGGTGCACTTCCCAAGGTTACCAAACAAACGTGCATCACGTAGAGCAATAAAAACAGCACGTAAATGTTCCAAATGTTCCTCCAAAGATCTGCTATAAATCAATATGTCATCAAAGTAAACTACCACAAATCGTCCAATGAAAGCACGTAAAACTTCGTTCATTAATCTCATGAAAGTACTAGGTGCATTAGTTAACCCAAAAGGCATGACTAACCATTCATATAATCCAAACTTAGTTTTAGATGCTGTTTTCCATTCATCCCCCAATTTCATACGAATTTGATGGTATCCACTACGCAAATCAACTTTGGAGAATATTATAGAGCCACTCAATTCATCAAGCATATCATCTAGCCTAGGAATAGGATTGTAACGCCCCGGATTCGATGCGCCAGGTGTTTGCCAGTTATTCGCCGTAGTTTCCATGTCATTTGCTTGCGTGTTGATCTTTGGCATGTCATCATATGCATTTCATATCATGTCATCATATGCATTTCATTTTGCATACATGTTCGTCTCATGCATCCGAGCATTTTCCCCGTTGTCCGTTTTGCAATCCGGAACTCCTATGTTCCTCGGCGTCCCCTTTTGCCTCTCTTTCGTGTGCGGGTGTTAAACTTTCTCGGAATGGCTCGAGGTTTGCCAAGCGGCCTTGGTACACCACCGGTAGACCGCCTGTCAAGTTTCGTGCCATTTGGAGGTCGTTTGGTACTCCAACGGTTAACCGGGTAACCGTAAAGCCTCTTTTGTTTGCAGCCCAACACCCCTTCCAAAGTGGCCCAAAACCCAGCAAACTCCCCTCCATGCTCTCGGTCGTTCGATCACGATCGCGTAGCCGAAAACCTCTCCTCATTTGGACTCTCCTAGCTCCCTCTACCTATATAAACACACCCTCCCCCGAAATTCGCGGATGAATTCCACCCTAACCCTAGCCCCGCTCCCCTCGCGCCGCCGGACATGTCCATCCCGAGCCGGACATGTCCACCGGCCACCTCGCTCCGGCCAATCCGGCGCCGCCACGTCGCCCCGCCGGACCTCTCCTCCACTCCGCCGCTGCCACGTGGCACCGCGCCACCCACCTCCGCCGCCGGCCAACCCGGCCCGCGGCTGGCCCGCGCGGCCCGTGCGCCGCCGCCGCCGCTCGACCGCCTCCCGCCGCCTGCGCCGCCCTCGCCCGCTCTGCCGCCGGCCTCGCCGCGCCGCCCGCGGCCTCGTCTCCGCCGCCGGCACGCCCCACCGCCGGCGTCGTGCTCTGCCGCCGGCCCGACGCGGCGCCCCGCGCCCCAGCTCCCGCGGCCGCCGTCCCGGCCCGGCCGCGCCTCCCCGTGCCGGTGCCCGCCCGGCCGTCCTCCGCCGCCGGCCCCAGCCGTCGTCTCCACGCTGCTCCGGCCAGATCCGACCGCGGAGAGGCCGGATCCGGCGCCCCCCTCGCCGGCCCCCCTCAACTCCGGCCGCCTCTTCTTCCACTCCGGCGAGACCCCGGCCTGCCTCGTAATCCGTGCCCGCAGGTTGACTTCCCCCCCGAATCCACCAAGTCCTAGATTTTTATTATTTTCATGCAATGTTTGACCTGCTATATCTCTGCATACGTAGCTCCGTTTCGTGCGTATAATATGTCAAATTGTTCGCCTCGATGAGTACTTCATTTCATTCAATTGCATCATTTTCATTTGAGCTCATCTTGATGCCCGAAATGCTGTTGGAAAAGTGCATGTTGATGTTAATCTGCTGAAACTGTTATAACTTGCTCATTTGTCATTTTTGCCATGATTGATGTGTGCATCCTATGAGGTTGATGTCTTCATGTGTTTTGATCTATGACATGCCATCTTTCCAGGGGTGTATGCCATGTATTTTTGTGATCAATGTGGTGACTAGCACAAGCATGCAAACTAGGCTTCGTGATATTGCTGATTTTAGTCCCTGTTCTGCTGTTATTTTGATGCCATGTAAACTTGATGCTACAAAGAGATCCATGCATATTTTGGGATACTTCAGTAAGGGTGTTTTGAACATATGGTTATTGTCTATCCATTCATGCCCTTGTTTGCAATTATGGAGTAGTCTAGCATGTCATTTTAGTGCTCTACTTTTGCTTCAAAATGTTTCCTGGCAGATTGTTTACTTGTTATTCAATTTAGCCAAGGTTGCTATAGTTGATCCTTGCATGCTATGGACTTGTTCTTGACTTGGTTTGTTTCACAAACATGCCTTCTTGATGATGCTATGCTTATATTGTCATGCAATGACTTGTGGTGAGTGAATCAAGCTTGTTAAGTAGTGTACATGCTGTTGCTGTTTTGCTAGGCAGATTCTGTTATATTTTGTTGCTATGTAAACATGTTGCTACTAATCATTCTATGCATAATATGGAGATGTTCTATAAACATGTTTTGATCTACATGTCTTGCTCTATCCATTAATGCCCTTGGTTGCAATTATAGCCTGCTGTAGCTTGTTGTAATCTTGCTCCAAAGTTGCTTGATAATGTTGCTGTCAGCCTGTTAACATTAAGTTCACTAGTTCCCATGTGTTTTGCTAGTGTTCCATGCACCCTATGACCTTGCTCTTGCCATGCTTAGCTTCATAAACATGCCTTCTTACTGTTGGTTGCCTTGCCATGCCATGTATTGCTCTGTGGTGAGTGGTTCAAGCTCACCAACATGCCTACTTATTGTTGTTCCTGCCATGTTTGAATCTGTAATATAACTTGCCATGTTTACATGGGTGCCATCATATTTTCTGATCCTTTTTGGCTTATGGTCAGTAAGGGAATTTTGATCTATGCCATTAGTAGATTCATGCCATGCCTTTGTTTGCCATGTTAAGTTCCTGTAACATGTTGTTTGATAGCTCTAAACATTGCAACCTGATGTTATTTCTGCTAAAGTCTGAAACTGTTATTATTTGCAATCTTCCCATGTCTTTTTGAGCATGTTCTAGTCTTTTCTGGAGATAGCTCAGTGTTTATGTTTTGTTATGCTTTACCTGTACTTCATGCCCATGCCTTTTGTTATTATGTTGGGGTGCTGTAGCTTATTGTTTTGATGCTTGCAATATGCTTAGTTGCTGTTTTGGACAGATTGTTGCTATAACTTGTATAGTGTGCATGTGTTGAACCGTTGCTCCGTTTTGAGTGTGCTCTATATGAAACTTGCTTGATTTTGCATGTAGCTTCATATTATCATGTTGCATCCTTGTTTTGAGGTGTTTGCTTGATGTTTGGGTGCATTTTGCCTCAATGCCATGCTTAACTTGTTTTGCTCATATCGTCTAGGCCGTAGCTCCGAATCTAATGAACTTTATATGTAACTTGACTAGGATTTCGTGTAGATCATCTTGGTGCATCTTAACTTGCTGTTTAACTACTTGAACATAAGGTTTATTCAGTTCTGGACCAATTTCGAAATTTGCATATGAGGACTTACCGGAATTGTTATATGTTGCTTCCGGCCTCATTTAAACTTGCCTTGATGTGTTGGTCTTGTTTGCATCATCTCTTGCCATGAGTAGCTTCATGTAGCTTTGTCATACATCATGCTTGTTGTGCATCATGCCTTGTTCATGTGTGGTGTGTTTACCATGTTGTGTGCTTCTTCTCGATAGTTCCCGTTTCGTTGCGATCCTGAGGATGCGTTCGTCTACGTGTGGTTCGTCTTCGTGGCTTCATCTTCTTCATGGACTCGTTCTTCTTCCTAGCGGGATTTCAGGCAAGATGACCGCTACCCTGGATCTCACTACTATCATTGCTATGCTAGTTGCTTCGTTCTATCACTATGCTGCGCTACCTATCACTTGTTTATCAAGCCATCCCAAATTGCCATGAACCTCTAACCTTTGACACCTTTCCTATGCAAACCGTTGTTTGGCTATGTTACCGCTTTTGCTCAGCCCCTCTTATAGCATTGCTAGCTGCAGGTGAAGTTGAAGATTTCTCCATGGTGTGCAGGGTTATGTTGGGATATCACAATATCTCTTATATTATTAATGCATCTATATATTTGGTAAAGGGTGGAAGGCTCGGCCTTATGCCGGGTGTTTTGTTCCACTCTTGCCGCCCTAGTTTCCGTCATACCGGTGTTATGTTCCCGGATTTTGCGTTCCTAACGCGGTCGGGTGATTTATGGGACCCCCTTGACAGTTCGCTTTGAATAAAACTTGTCCAGCAAGGCCCAACCTTGGTTTTACCATTTGCCTCACCACCACCTACTTTTCCCTTGGGAGTCGCTCTCTCGAGGGTCATCTTTATTATAGCCCCCCCGGGCCAATGCTTGTCTAAGTGTTGGTCCAAACTAGAGCACCGTGCGGGACCATTCCTTGGCAACTTGGATTCGTCGGTACCTGTACGCTTAGCTTATCCGGTGTTGCCCTGAGAACGAGATATGTGCAGCTCCTATCGGGATTGTTGGCGCATCGGGCGGTCTTGCTGGTCTTGTTTTACCATTGTCGAAATGTCTTGTAAACCGGGATTCCGAGACTGATCGGGTCTTCCTGGGAGAAGGTCTATTCCTTCGTTGATCGCGAGAGCTTGTCATGGGCTAAGTTGGGACACCCCTGCAGGGTATAAACTTTCGAGAGCCGTGCCCGCGGTTATGTGGCAGATGGGAATTTGTTAATGTCCGGTTGTAGATAACTTGACACCAGATCCAAATTAAAACGCATCAACCGAGTGTGTAGCCGTGATGGTCTCTTCTCGGCGGAGTCCGGGAAGTGAACACGGTTTCTGTGTTATGATTGACGTAAGTAGGTGTTCAGGATCACCTCTTGGTCATTGCTAGTTGACGACCGTTCCTTTGTTTCTCTTCTCGCTCTCATTTGCGTATGTTAGCCATCATACATTGCTTAGCCGCTGCTGCAACCTCACCACTTTACCCCTTCCTTTCCCATTAAGCTTTGCTAGTCTTGATACCCATGGTAATGGGATTGCTGAGTCCTCGTGGCTCACAGATTACTACAACAATAGTTGCAGGTACAGGTTTTCCGATGATCTTGACGTGAGAGCGATGTTTGCTTGTTTGGAGTTCTTCTTCTGCTTCTTCTTCGATCAGGGGATAGGTTCCAGGTCGGCAGCCTGGGCTAGCAGGGTGGATGTCGTTTGAGTTTCTGTTTATGATTCATCCGTAGTCGGATGTTGTTCTTCTATGTTGTATTTTTGTATTCATGTGACATTGTATGTATTGGATGTATCCCCACTATTATGTAATGTTGATGTAATGATATCCACCTTGCAAAAGCGTCTCAATATGCGGGTCTATCCTTGGTGGGACCTTCGAGTTCCTTTTGGATAGGGTCACATATTGGGCATGACAAGGATGACGATAATGAATAGTAATATTATTAATGCCTCTACAATCAACACACATACGCGATGTACCATCCTTTTTCGGCACTAGAATAATAGGAACAGCACAAGGACTAAGGGATTCGCGTATATAACCTTTGTCGAGAAGCTCTTGTACTTGACGCATAATCTCCTTCGTCTCCTCTGGATTGGTACGGTATCGCGCACGGTTGGGCAGTGAAGCACCAGGAATTAAGTCAATCTGATGCTCAATCTCTCGAATAGGCGGTAATCTCGGTGGCACGTCTTGTGGAAAGACGTCAGCGAACTCCTGCAACGTGTTAGTGACAGCAAGAGACAAAGAGGAAGGCACATCCTCCAATGAAAATAATGCCTCTTTGCACACAGTAATGCCAGTATAAGGCCAAATCAATTACTATGCTTTATTATTGGTTGATTTGGCCTTATATATATATATATATATATTTGTGTTCTGTGCTCTACAACATTCACTTATAGCTATGGCTTCATGTTGAATCTTTTGAACTAAGTGAATGTGATCGGACCCTAACCTATCTATGCTTCTACCTCAACTCTATCTGTCCAAGTCATATGCATTCTATTGAAAACTGTCGATTGTCTTCACTGAGACCTTGTCAGCTGAAGTCAATCTGACAAACATTTATATCTGTTTTTAATGCTATATCTTATTTGCCTGAAACCCGGAGAATTCGGAACAACCACTCCGAAAATCCAGGTGTGCGTGGGAACATGGAACAACTCTCAAGGTGTTGCATGCTTGCCACGTGTCCGTTAGATGTGAACCGCCAGGGGCACCTGCATAATTGCGTTGTGTCGTCTCTTTCCTTATAAATACCCGTCACGTCTTGGTCAAAAATTCTTCTTCCTCCTCGCCACCTCTCGCAAACCCTAGCGCCTCCACTAGTTCTTGATGACGCCGACAATGAAGCGCTTAGCTACCGCGACTTCTTCGACACCGTCCTCACGCCGGCCGCGGACCTCGTCCTCTCCGCCGTCGCTGTAAGTGTCTTCCGTCGCCAAGTTAGGGCATGGGAGATCGAACTGCTCGGCCTCCACCTTCACTCCGTCTAGCAGTTCTTCGTGTGGTAATTAAATTTCACTTTTTACTGTCTTTTCGATCTGATAGATTCATCCGTCTTTACCAAAAGTGGTTTCTAGATCTCCAAACTTGAATCTATCTCATTCTGCATCTCATATTCTGCCTAGTCTATTCACTTATTCTTCTTTACAAGTTAGATTCCTCACTTGTACTTATTCTTGGATTTGTACAACTCTGAAACCAACTCTCATCAAATAAGTGAATGTCTTCGCGTTATGAGGTCAATGTCTTCAAACTGATTTATCTTCAAAATCTTCTGAGAATGCATATGACCTCTTCCCCTTCCCTCGCACCTCTAATGCTGTCACAGGTACATGTCGGTGGGAGAATCCCTTGGTTCTCATAGTCTGCATTCATTTGCACAATTCTTACAGAGTCACATCAATTCACCTGAAGCCAGTTCTTGTCTGACCAGCCGTCTGAAGCCATTGCAAGTACTGAAGCCTTTCAGTTTAAACTTCATGGCAACTGAGAAGTCAACACGAAATGGAGGTAGACAGCGTCGTGGTAACACTTCCAAGGATTTGCCTCCAGATTTGCACGAGCTGTACAAAACAAACCCTGAGGAAACCTATACCGGCCGCAAGAATCGGATCCAGTGGATTCGAAGATATTGGGTTGAGGAATGGTTCAAGTACTGCTTCATTACTGAAGAATATGCAGAGAAGAATGCCATCAAAGGACCCTGGGGAGATATTGTGTACAAAAATCTTCAACCCCAGTCCCTTCCTGAAGCCATTCAGCGAGAATTCTATCCGTGCATGATTCGCGTACCGCAGCCAGAGAACGCTGACCCTTCTTCTCTGCTGTGGTAGCGTGAAGACCATCTGTTCAAGCGCAACTACCAGTTCGCCAAAGACTCAGCTGCAAAGAACAATAAGGCTCTAGGACTTGACTTCAACCCTGGTCGTTCTTCACCTCGGGATGATGGCATCCGTGAAGCCAATGAGAACAGGATCGGCCCCTTCTACAACCTTGCAGGCCTCATCACACACATTGCTGTCCAAGGTGCCAAAGTGGATCATTTTGATGATGGTGCTGACACTGATGAGGCTCCAGCTCCCACTCCAAAGCCGCAGAAGCAAAAGAAGTTCCAGTCGTTGACCCCATCACGACTGAAGACATTGGTCCTCACGACAATGTAGAAGATGATGAAGTCCTTCCTCAGATTGAGCGCCCAACGGTATCATCGCCTGTTCTCACGAACAGCGAGCTCATCAGTATTGGTCGTCCTTTGACGCCAATCTCTCAAGATGCCTCTGCTGATGCCACTACTCCTGTTCCGCCTCCAAGGCCCCACACCATTGAGCATGCATTCTATCAAGGCGAGCTTGTTCCTGTCAGATGGCCAATTCTGGTTCCTCCACCTGCTCCTGGACCTCAGTTTGACTATCATGTGGAGCACAGGCTGTTGGGGAACGTTGCAGAAACTTAAAATTTTCCTACGGTTTCACCAAGATCCATCTATGAGTTCATCTAAGCAACGAGTCAAGGGAGTGAGTTTGCATCTACATACCACTTGTAGATCGCGTGCGGAAGCTTGCAAGGGGATGGTGATGATGGAGTCGTACTCGACGTGATTCGGGTCACCGATGACCAAGTACTGAACGGACAGCACCTCCGCGTTCAACACACGTACGGGACGGGAGACGTCTCCTCCTTCTTGATCCAGCAAGGGGGGAGGAGAGGTTGAGGAAGATCGCTCCAACGGCAGCATGACGGCGTGGTGTAGTTGGTGCAGCAGTACTCCGACAGGGCTTCGCCAAGCACACGCGGAGGAGGAGAGATGTTGGGGAGGGGAGGGGCTGCGCCTTGGCTTGTGTATTGCAGCCCTCCCCTCACCCCTCTATATATAGGGGAAGGGGGCAAGGGGGGCCGGCCCTCTAGGGAAAACCTAGGGGGGGGGGCGGCGGCCAAAGGGAGAGGGGGAGAGGGTGGCTTGCCCCCCAAGCCAGGGGGGCGCCCCCTTTAGGGTTTCCCCTCCCCTTGCCCTAGCCGCATGGGCCTGGGTGGGGAGGCGCGCCCAGCCCACTAGGGGCTGGCTCCCTGCCTCACGCAGCCCATGTGGTACCCCGGGAGGGGTGGCCCCACCGGTGGACCTCCGGAACCGTTCCGGTGGCCCCGGTACAATACCGGTATGACCCTGAAACTTCCCGGTGCCCGTTTGACAACTTCCCATATATAAATCTTTATCTCCGGACCCTTCCGGAACTCCTCGTGACGTCCGGGATCTCATCCGGGACTCTGAACAACATTCGGTAGTCACATACTAGTCTTCCTAATAACCCTAGCGTCACCGAACCTTAAGTGTGTAGACCCTACGGGTTCAGGAAACATGCAGACATGACCAAGACGCTCTCAGGTCAATAACCAACAGCGGGATCTGGATACACATGTTGGCTCCCACATGCTCCTCGATTTTGTCATCGGATGAACCATGATGTCGAGGATTCGATCAAACCCTGTATACAATTCCCTTTGTCAATCGGTACGTTACTTGCCCGAGACTCGATCGTCGGTATCCCAATACCTTGTTCAGTCTCGTTCCTGGCAAGTCACTTTACTCGTACCGTAATGCATGATCCCGTGGCCAACACCTTGGTCACCTTGAGCTCATTATGATGATGCATTACCGAGTGGGCCCAGAGATACCTCTCCATTATACGGAGTGACAAATCCCAGTCTCGATCCGTGTCAACCCAACAGATACTTTTGGAGATACCTGTAATGCACCTTTATAGTCACCCAGTTACGTTGTGACGTTTGATACACCCAAGGCACTCCTACGGTATCCGGGAGTTACACGATCTCATGGTCTAAGGAAGAGATACTTGACATTGGCAAAGCTCTAGCAAACGAACTAAACGATCTTTGTGCTATGCTTAGGATTGGGTCTTGTCCATCACATCATTCTCCTAATGATGTGATCCCGTTATCAACGACATCCAATGTCCATAGCCAGGAAACCATGACTATCTGTTGATCACAACGAGCTAGTCAACTAGAGGCTCACTAGGGACATATTGTGGTCTATGTATTCACACGTGTATTACGATTTCCGGATAATACAGTTATAGCATGAATAAAAGACAATCATCATGAACAATGAGATATAATAATACTTTTATTATTGCCTCTAGGGCATATTTCCAACAGTCTCCCACTTGCACTAGAGTCACCAATCTAGTTACATTGTGATGAATCGAACACCCATAGAGTTCTGGTGTTGATCATGTTTTGCTCGCGAGAGAGGTTTAGTCAACGGATCTGCGACATTCAGATCCGTATGTACTTTGCAAATTTCTATGTCTCCATCTCGAACATTTTCACGGATGGAGTTGAAACGACGCTTGATGTGCCTGGTCTTCTTGTGAAACCTGGGCTCCTTGGCTAGGGCAATAGCTCCAGTGTTGTCACAGAAGAGTTTGATTGGCCCTGACGCATTGGGTATGACTCCTAGGTCGGTGATGAACTCCTTCACCCAAATCGCTTCATGCGCTGCCTCCGAGGCTGCCATGTACTCCGCTTCACATGAAGATCCCGCCACGACGCTCTGCTTGCAGCTGCACCAGCTTACTGCTCCACCATTCAACATATACACGTATCCGGTTTGTGACTTAGAGTCATTCGGATCTGAGTCGAAGCTAGCGTCGACGTAACCCTTTACGACGAGCTCTTCGTCTCCTCCATAAACGAGAAACATGTCCTTTGTCCTTTTCAGGTACTTCAGGATATTCTTGACCGCTGTCCAGTGTTCCTTACCGGGATTACTTTGGTATCTTCCTACCAAACTTACGGCAAGGTTTACATCAGGTCTGGTACACATCATGGCATACATAATAGATCCTATGGCTGAAGCATAGGGGATGACACTCATCTCTTCTTTATCTTTTGCCGTGGTCGGTGACTGAGCCGTGCTCAATCTCACACCTTGTAACATAGGCAAGAACCCTTTCTTGGAATGATCCATTTTGAACCTCTTCAAAATCTTATCAAGGTATGTGCTTTGTGAAAGACCTATGAGGCGTCTCGATCTATCTCTATAGATCTTGATGCCTAATATATAAGCAGCTTCTCCAAGGTCCTTCATTGAAAAACATTTGTTCAAGTAGGCCTTAATGCTGTCCGGAAATTCTATATTATTTCCCATCAAGAGTATGTCATCTACATATAATATGAGAAATGCTACAGAGCTCCCACTCACTTTCTTGTAAACGCAGGCTTCTCCATAAGTCTGCATAAACCCAAATGCTTTGATCATCTCATCAAAGCGAATATTCCAACTCCGAGATGCTTGCACCAGCCCATAAATGGATCGCTGGAGCTTGCATACTTTGTTAGCATTCTTAGGATCGACAAAACCTTCCGGCTGCATCATATACAGCTCTTCCTTAAGATGCCCGTTAAGGAATGCCGTTTTGACGTCCATCTGCCGTATCTCATAATCATAGTATGCGGCAATTGCTAACATGATTCGGACGGACTTTAGCTTCGCTACGGGAGAGAATGTCTCGTCGTAGTCAATCCCTTGAACTTGTCGATAACCCTTAGCGACAAGCCGAGCTTTATAGATGGTAACATTACCATCCGCGTCCGTCTTCTTCTTAAAGATCCATTTGTTTTCTATCGCTCGCCGATCATCGGGCAAGTCTGTCAAAGTCCATACTTTGTTTTCATACATGGATTCTATCTCGGATTTCATGGCTTCAAGCCATTTGTTGGAATCTGGGCCCGCCATCGCTTCTTCATAGTTCGAAGGTTCACCGTTGTCTAACAACATGATTTCCAGGACGGGGTTGCCGTACCACTCTGGTGCGGAACGTGTCCTTGTGGACCTACGAAGTTCAGTAGCAACTTGATCCGAAGTACCTTGATCATCATCATTGGTTTCCTCTTCAGTTGGTGTGGGCATCACAGGAACATTTTCCTGAGCTGCACCACTATCCCGTTCGAGAGGTAGTACTTCATCGAGTTCTACTTTCCTCCCACTTACTTCTTTCGAGAGAAACTCCTTTTCCAGAAAGCATCCGTTCTTGGCAACAAAGATCTTGCCCTCGGATCTTAAGTAGAAGGTATACCCGACAGTTTCCTTAGGGTATCCTATGAAGACGCATTTTTCCGACTTGGGTTCGAGCTTTTCAGGTTGAAGTTTCTTGACATAAGCATCGCATCCCCAAACTTTTAGAAACGACAGCTTAGGTTTCTTCCCAAACCATAATTCATACGGTGTCGTCTCAACGGATTTAGACGGTGCCCTATTTAAAGTGAATGTAGCTGTCTCTAGAGCGTATCCCCAAAATGATAGCGGTAAATCGGTAAGAGACATCATAGACCGCACCATATCTAATAGAGTGCGATTACGATGTTCGGACACACCGTTACGCTGAGGTGTTCCAGGCGGCGTGAGTTGTGAAACGATTCCACATTTCCTTAAGTGTGTACCAAATTCGTGACTTAAGTATTCTCCTCCACGATCTGATCGTAGGAACTTTATCTTTCGGTCACGTTGATTCTCTACCTCATTCTGAAATTCCTTGAACTTTTCGAAGGTCTCAGACTTGTGTTTCATTAAGTAAACACTAGGAAATGTGCCTGTGCGTTGCAACGGGAGAAATAAATATTTTCATGTGCCTAGAGGTGACTCATCCGTATCACCGATTCTCCTTTTCACTATTGTCACCAATGATAATCACATTGTCCACTTATTCACGGTGAAAGTGTTCCATCCCAAGGTAATGAGCTTGGTCATCATACTCTGCAATGCCGCACCGTGAGCCCCTCCCTCCACCGACTTATAATTTTACGGACATATGATGATGGTGGGCGGCATCCTTATCTCATCTTTACTTGATGCATGCACCGTCCCCGCATTGTATGCAATTGCTCTTATCTCGCGGTGTGCAATATATGATAGAGAGAACTGTTGTTGGATAATTTTGAAGCAAATAACAAAGACCTTACGCTATGAAGCTTGATGGCAACGATTTGCAGTTTATTAAAAAAATCCATTGATGATTTCATACACTTTCTTTGTCCTATCTAAATCATAAAATATCCACATCCGACCACTCTCTCGTACTAACAGAACACATCATGCAAGGTTAAAGATCAGGCTGTGGAGGCGTCCTAGAGATTTAGAAAAAAAAACTTAAGCTGAGAAAAGAACTTCTAAAAGGCCGCCATTCAAAATACTAAAAACATATAGAGGTAGCCTCCATACAGTGCAAGCCATGGTGTCGATATCTCCAAGCTTAGCGTCCTTCTAGCTTTAGAGGTTGCCTTTATCAAATAAACATGTTAATTGGTTCCACCTATAGGCAAAAGAGCCCGTGCCTTGCAACGGGTATAAAATAAATTTCACAGTTTGTGTCGTATTCGAGTGTTTACCTAGTGCACTACTAACTCCAAATCCGTCCGGATCAAAATAAAGAAATATATTGGCCTCAACTAATGTCGTGAGACAGATATATTTGCTCCTGATAGACTTCAAGTTTTACAAAGATGATTACTGGTGTGAGTACTTAGTCCGCGAATATATGCAAAAGAAAATGATCATGCACAGAATTAGATGTGGCACTACCGAGAAGCACAAAGCAACTTGAAGTCTTAGCTCAAATTAGTTAATCCTAAAAAAAGGTTACCCCTAAAAAAAGATTGCTCAAAAGTGCATGCTAGCCATATGTTTTAATGCACGTAATGAAGGAATTTTGTTAGTACGATTCGCTCGATTGGCATTTTCTTTATGCACAAGTTCAGCAATACATGAATCTAGCTCTGATTGCCATGTCCATAGTTTACGTGCATGGATTATGACCAGTGATTCCCTAATTGATTCTTCTTATCCCAGTTCCACAAGATCAGTCGATCTCAATGGCATTGCTGCTAGCTCAAGATTCATGTGGTCCGGTGCAACCTTTTGGCCTGGTGGACCGGACCTTGCTCAGCGTACCCTTGCTTCTTCGTGCTGTCGCGCCGCCGCCGGCCATAGCTCACTGCACCTCCACAATCACTCTGGCTGCCCTCTGCAGCGTGTGCAGTGCAGCTGGGCGAGCATCACAACCACCGCCATACGCATGCTCAGCCAGCAGCCCTTGACGCTGCGTTGGCTGCACGTTCGTCTCGGAGTCGTCTACTCGTCCATCAAACCATAGCCGACGTCATGTGCGTTGTTGCGGACGAGCCAGGAATTAGAGTCATGCTCACCGTTGTTAGCATTGTCAGGAACACACCGTGCACGTTCAGTGCCAAGACATCTCGCCGGTGCATGCCCGTCTATTCAGTCCGAATACGGCTGGAGAGAATCCAGCGGGCAACCACAAAATAGACATATGGACCGGCGGCTTGGTTTCGTTTGGCAACGGGAAAATAGAGATATGGGCCGGCCGGCCGGCTGCTTGGTTTTTAAGTTTTCTTTATAGGTACGTTCAGGTTTCCTTCGCAAGTCCGGTTTCCTTCGTATGAAATAACATGCGTAAATACTAAAAGTATTCAAAGCTGGACCAAACAAAGCGGAACCAAACCAAGAATATCTATTCCTTTTAATAGTAGGTATAGAGGTATAGATACCCATATCTACTCAAATCATCAGTGAGAGTGAGAACATAACGATATCCTCCGCGAGCCTCAATGCTCATTGGACCGCATACATCGGTATGTATGATTTCCAACAAGTTGGTTGCTTGCTCCATTGTTCCGGAGAACGGAGTCTTGGTCATTTTTCCCATGAGGCATGGTTCGCATGTGTCAAACGATTCATAATCAAGAGACTCTAAAAGTCCATCAGCATGGAGCTTCTTCATGCGCTTGACACCAATGTGACCAAGGCGGCAGTGCCACAAGTATGTGGGACTATCGTTATCAACTTTACATCTTTTGGCATCCACACTATGAACATGTGTAACATTACGCTCGAGATTCATTAAGAATAAACCATTGACCATCGGAGCATGACCATAAAAAATATCTCTCATATAAATCGAACAACCATTATTCTCAGACTTAAATGAGTAGCCATCTCGTATTAAACGAGATCCCGATACAATGTTCATTCTCAAACTTGGCACTAAATAACAATTATTAAGGTTCAAAACTAATCCCGTAGGTAAATGTAGAGGCAGCGTGCCGACAGCGATCACATCGACTCTGGAACCATTCCCGACGCGCATCGTCACCTCGTCCTTCGCCAGTCTCCGTTTATTCCGCAGCTCCTGCTGTGAGTTACAAATATGAGCAACGGCACCGGTATCAAATACCCAGGAGTTACTATGAGTACTGGTAAGGTACACATCAATTACATGTATATCAAATATACCTTTGGTGTTGCCGGCCTTCTTATCCGCTAAGTATTTGGGGCAGTTCCGCTTCCAGTGACCCTTTCCCTTGCAATAAAAGCACTCAGTCTCAGGCTTGGGTCCATTCTTTGACTTCTTCCCGGCAACTGGCTTACCGGGCGCGGCAACTTCCTTGCCGTCTTTCTTGAAGTTCTTCTTGCCCTTGCCCTTCTTGAACTTAGTGGTCTTATTGACCATCAACACTTGATGTTCTTTCTTGATTTCAGCCTCTGCTGACTTCAGCATCGAGAACACTTCAGGAATGGTCTTTTCCATCCCCTGCATGTTGTAGTTCATCACAAAGCTCTTGTAGCTTGGTGGAAGCGACTGGAGGATTCTGTCAATGACCGCCTCATCTGGGAGGTTAATGTTCAGCTGGGTCATACGGTTGTGCAACCCAGACATCTTCAGGATGTGCTCACTGACAGAACTGTTTTCCTCCATCTTACAACTATAGAACTTGTCGGAAACATCATATCTCTCGACCCGGGCATGAGCTTGGAAAACTAGTTTCAGCTCTTCGAACATCTCATATGCTCCGTGATGCTCAAAACGCTTTTGGAGCCCCGGTTCTAAGCTGTAAAGCATGCCGCACTGAACGAGGGAGTAATCATCAGCGCGAGTTTGCCAAGCATTCATAATGTCTTGGTTCTCTGGGACGGGAGCGTCACCTAGCGGTCCTTCTAGGACATATTGTTTCCTGGCAGCTATGAGGATGATCCTCAGGTTCCGGACCCAGTCCGTATAGTTGCTGCCATCATCTTTCAGCTCAGTTTTCTCTAGGAACGCGTTGAAGTTCATGTTGACATGAGCGTTGGCCATTTGATCTACAAGACATATTTGCAAAGGTTTTAGACTAAGTTCATGATAATTAAGTTCTAATCAAATTATGAACTCCCACTCAGATTAGACATCCCTTTGGTCATCTAAGTGTTACACGATCCGAGTCGACTAGCCCGTGTCCGATCATCACGTGAGACGGACTAGTCATCGTCGGTGAACATCTTCATGTTGATCGTATCTTCCATAGGACTCGTGTTCGACCTTTCGGTCTCCGTGTTCCGAGGCCATGTCTGCACATGCTAGACTCGTCAAGTTAACCCTAAGTGTTTTCGCTGTGTAAAACTGTCTTACACCCGTTGTATGTGAACGTAAGAATCCATCACACCCGATCATCACGTGGTGCTTAGAAGCGACGAACTGTAGCAACGGTGCACAGTTAGGGGAGAACACTTCTTGATATTTTGTAAGGGATCATCTTATTTACTACCGTCGTCCTAAGTAAACAAGATGCATAAACATAATAAACATCACATGCAATTATATATTTGTGACATGATATGGCCAATATCATATAGCTCCATTGATCTCCATCTTCGGGGCTCCATGATCATCTTGTCACCGGCTTGACACCATGATCTCCATCATCATGATCTCCATCATCGTGTCTTCATGAAGTTTTCACGCCAACGACTACTTCTACTTCTATAGCTAACGCGTTTAGCAATAAAGTAAAGTAAGTTACATGGCGTTCTTCAATGACACGCGGGTCATACAAAAAATAAAGACAACTCCTATGGCTCCTGCCGGTTGTCATACTCATCGACATGCAAGTCGTGAATCCTATTACAAGAAAATGATCTCATACATCACAATTCATCATTCATCACAACTTCTGGCCATATCACATCACATGATCAATCACTGCAAAAACAAGTTAGACGTCCTCTAATTGTTGTTGCATCTTTTACGTGGCTGCAATTGGGTTCTAGCAAGAACGTTTTCTTACCTACGAATAAGCACAACGTGATTTTGTCAACTTCTATTTACCCTTCATAAGGGCCCTTTTCATCGAATCCGCTCCAACTAAAGTGGGAGAGACAGACACCCGCCAGCCACCTTATGCAACTAGTGCATGTCAATCGATGGAACCGGTCTCACATAAGCGTACGTGTAAGGTTGGTCCGGGCCGCTTCATCCCACAATACCGTTGAAGCAAGAAAAGACTAGTAGAGGCAAGTAAGTTGACAAGATCCACGCCCACAACAAAATTGTGTTCTACTCGTGCAAAGAGAACTACGCATAGACCTAGCTCATGATGCCACTGTTGGGGAACGTTGCAGAAAATTAAAATTTTTCCTAAGGTTTCACCAAGATCCATCTATGAGTTCATCTAAGCAACGAGTCAAGGGAGTGAGTTTGCATCTACATACCACTTGTAGATCGCGTGCGGAAGCTTGCAAGGGGATGGTGATGATGGAGTCGTACTCGACGTGATTCGGATCACCGATGACCAAGTACTGAACGGACAGCACCTCCGCGTTCAACACACGTACGGGACGGGAGACGTCTCCTCCTTCTTGATCCAGCAAGGGGGGAGGAGAGGTTGAGGAAGATCGCTCCAACGGCAGCACGACGGCGTGGTGTAGTTGGTGCAGCAGTACTCCGACAGGGCTTCGCCAAGCACACGCGAAGGAGGAGAGATGTTGGGGAGGGGAGGGGCTGCGCCTTGGCTTGTGTATTGCAGCCCTCCCCTCACCCCTCTATATATAGGGGAAGGGGGCAAGGGGGGCCAGCCCTCTAGGGAAAACCTAGGGGGGCGGCGGCCAAAGGGAGAGGGGGGGAGGGTGGCTTGCCCCCCAAGCCAGGGGGGCGCCCCCTTTAGGGTTTCCCCTCCTCTTGCCCTAGCCGCATGGGCCTGGGTGGGGAGGCGCGCCCAGCCCACTAGGGGCTGGCTCCCTGCCTCATGCAGCCCATGTGGTCCCCCGGGAGGGGTGGCCCCACCCGGTGGACCTCCGGAACCCTTCCGGTGGCCCCGGTACAATACCGGTATGACCCCGAAACTTCCTGGTGCCCGTTTGACAACTTCCCATATATAAATCTTTATCTCCGGACCCTTCCGGAACTCCTCGTGACGTCCGGGATCTCATCCGGGACTCCGAACAACATTCGGTAGTCACATACTAGTCTTCCTAATAACCCTAGCGTCACCGAACCTTAAGTGTGTAGACCCTACGGGTTCGGGAGACATGCAGACATGACCAAGACGCTCTCAGGTCAATAACCAACAGCGGGATCTGGATACCCATGTTGGCTCCCACATGCTCCTCGATGTTGTCATCGGATGAACCATGATGTCGAGGATTCGATCAAACCCTGTATACAATTCCCTTTGTCAATCGGTACGTTACTTGCCCGAGACTCGATCGTCAGTATCCCAATACCTTGTTCAGTCTCGTTCCTGGCAAGTCACTTTACTCGTACCGTAATGCATGATCCCGTGGCCAACACCTTGGTCACCTTGAGCTCATTATGATGATGCATTACCGAGTGGGCCCAGAGATACCTCTCCGTTATACGGAGTGACAAATCCCAGTCTCGATCCGTGTCAACCCAACAGATACTTTCGGAGATACCTGTAATGCACCTTTATAGTCACCCAGTTACGTTGTGACGTTTGATACACCCAAGGCACTCCTACGGTATCCGGGAGTTACATGATCTCATGGTCTAAGGAAGAGATACTTGACATTGGCAAAGCTCTAGCAAACGAACTAAACGATCTTTCTGCTATGCTTAGGATTGAGTCTTGTCCATCACATCATTCTCCTAATGATGTGATCCCGTTATCAATGACATCCAATGTCCATAGCCAGGAAACCATGACTATCTGTTGATCACAACGAGCTAGTCAACTAGAGGCTCACTAGGGACATATTGTGGTCTATGTATTCACACGTGTATTACGATTTCCGGATAATACAGTTATAGCATGAATAAAAGACAATCATCATGAACAATGAAATATAATAATACTTTTATTATTGCCTCTAGGGCATATTTCCAACACAGGCCTCAGGTTCAGAAGCCAAAACCAAGGCTGCCAAGGTTCCCAGGTACTGCATCGGCATCAGGATCATTCAATGTCAACGGCTTCATTGCACACAACACCTTCTTCGATACTGCCAAGAACCCATATTCCAAGCCAAGAATATCATCAGATCGGTTCTGGATCTATCAGCAGCGCAGCTACTACTCCTGTATTCTATACAATCAGGAGTGCATATTTCCTCATATGTGTCTGGACTCTGAAGCCATTGCTGGTCTGCCCTGCCTAGAAGAAGCCCTTGACTGCTTTTGTGATGCTGGCCTTCCGCAGTTTGTCACCGACAAGGAACATTGGAATGAAGAGCTTCTACTGCAATTCTATGCAACCCTCCACATTTGCGGCTACAACAGGGATACAACGACATGGGTCCTTGAGTGGATGACAGGCAATGTTCATCATGAAGCCAAAGCCTTTGATCTCACTAAGCTTACCAGCCTCTCCACTCCTGGCGAACTGTATGAACCTGGTTGCCAGCTTCACCGCGATGCATTGGAGAGCATTTTTCAGAAGCCAGAGCCCAACATGAGCTAGATGCTAAGTATGATGAAGCCACTACCCCAAGATGCTGAGTATCCCAAGGAATTCCTTGTTGACGACCTAGAGTATCTGCCCCGCACCATCTATCACATCATAAGGCGAACTCTATGGCCCATCAAAGGGCATTCCTCCTCAGGGAAGCTTGAAGGTGCAATGAAGACATTGGTCTTCTATATTCTTAATGGCAAAAGCTTCAATACTCAGGATTTCTTCATTCGCCAGTTTGCTGCATCTGGGTCTGACATTTTTGGTCTAAAGTTCTATGCTCCTTGGATTATGCGTCTGATCAAGCTTCACTCTGCCATTGACTATCAGCCCTCTGCTCGTAACCATCTCATATTTCTACCAGAGGTTGATATGTCCATTGAAGCCATTTACCCAGAGCCTGCCAAGGAAGCACTATATCTTCACAATGCAGATCGTCAGAGCTTTTCCCAGCATGTTGAAGGTGTTCAGATTGCTTCTCGTGTTTATCCACTGGCCGGCAACACTCGCCGTGCACGCACTGAAGCCACTAAAAGCACCATTGCTCCAAGGCCTCGGAAGCGATCTCGTGTGCTCAATGACCGAGAGCTTCTTGTGGCCTTGCATCAAAAACATGACAAACACCACTACTGGATGAAGCGTCAAATGCAAAGCCTCTTGGTGGATGTCAATCGCATTCGCAATCTTGCCACCAAGAATGCTTTGTCACCCATGAAACCTGTCGAAGATCCTGGAAGAGTCTGACATTGCTAAGTGCTGAAGTTGATCTTCAAGACAATGGCTTCACTGAGAGATTCAAGTTCGACTCCACTCCTCCCAGGAATGTTGTCTTACATCGAACCCCGTCTCTTGAAGACTCAGAGTACTCCTCCTCCGCAGCAACTGTGAATGCCAGAGTCTTGGATGACGCAGATGACGCTACCTCACCACCTCCAACCTCAGCGCGTGTTGACACTGCACCAAGTTCCTCTGCACCACCAAACCTCAACTACGACCCTGCTGCTTCACCTACTCCTCATGGGAACGAGTATAGCCTATGTCTTCAAACCTTTTTGGTCCTTACTGACAAAAGGGGGAGAAGCATATGTTGATAGTCTTCAAGCGGGTCCTGATGGGTGGTTGATATACTTTTTGCCTAGTGCTTACAACTCTCGTTTTGATACATTTTGTTCTTTGAGTTGTAACACTTAAACTTGATGGTCGTCTGCTACTTTTTCTGCTATTCTGTGTGATGCGACGATAAATTCCGCATATGCGATGATAAATCCCGCATGAACTCATTCTGCAGATGTCCATTTTCCATTATGCATGTCATTATTCCTGTATACCTGTTCATGCATGATGTATTGTCTTCATATGGTGAAGAGGATCTCCATAAGTACAACCTGCCATGTGCATTTGCATTCCAACGCAAAACATTTATATGCACATCTTCAGGGGGAGGCTTTTTGCCATCTATGAAGACAATATCTTAATCCTTACAATTTCACTACTTTTTATCCCCGTTGAAAACTTCAACCAGTTTGTCATCAATCACCAAAAAGGGGGAGATTGTAAGTGCATCTAGTGCCACCCCTAGTTGGTTTTGGAGTATTGACAACAAACCTGGTTGAGGGACTAATGTGTTTGTGAGAATTGCAGGATAACACAGGTAGTAGTCCCTCTTTGATTCGGTTTATCTACCGGAGATGACCCCTAAAAATGTGTGAATACAATGAAGACAATGGTGGTATGTGAAGATATTCACATTGAAGACTATGACACGAGAAGACACTGAGTGAAGACTATGGAGCGCGAAGAATTAGTTGTTTTGTTGTTTCCTTTTCTTCTTTGTTGAGTCATCGGAACCACCGCACTGTTAAGTGGGGTCCAAGTGAACAAAGTCAGAGTGACTGAAGTGATGCTCAACCAAATCCTATGTCTTCGAGCGAAGACAATGAGAGCAAATCTTATCCTGAGTCAGATAAGTCAGCTTTACTTGTAGCCCAAGTCAAGATGCCGCGTGTGTTTGAAATCTGACCGTTGCGACACGTGTTAGTTCCTTAGTGACCCAGGGTTATTTCGGACAAATCCGGTCGGGTTGCCCAGTGGCTATAAATAGCCCACCCCCTACACCATAAATTGGTGGCTGCTCAGAGTTAGTACACGGCTTTTGTCGTTTGAGAGCAACCCACCGCCGAAGCTTTCGAGAGAGAATCCTTGCGAGGACAAAACCCAAACCACCGAGAGCCCAAAGAGTGTCTGGCATCACTGAAGTCTTTATGTCCGTGTGATCTGAAGACTTGTTACACTTGAGGACCGTGAATCCTCCAGCCGGATAGGCGTCGCGTTCTGAGCATCCAAGAGCTATTGTGGATTGCCGATGAACGAAGTCTGTGAAGGTTTGGAAGTCTACCTTGAAGACTTACCAGAGTGATTGGGCGGGGACTAGGTGTCCTTAGCTCAAGGGGAATAAGGTGACGACACGGTCTTCTGAGTTGAATCTCAGCCTCCCTAACCAGACGTACAGTTGTCACGACAATTGGAACTGGTCGAACAAATCCCTGTCATTCTGAAGTCACTGATTCTATCTCTTACTTTCTTTACTTTCAGTTTGTCCTCGTGAAGTCATTGCCTGCTTGCATTATCTGTTTGACTTCACTGTGTGACTACTTGTTCTGATTGGCTTCATACTATCTTCCATCCTGATCTTTACAACCTAGCTGCTATTAGTCTTCGTGCTTTCACTCCATTGAATACTTGACTATGGCTTGTCTAGTGTAGTCTACCTTCCGCTACATTCGAATAGTGTTGTTTATAGTGTTTGTCTTCGAAACTTTCGTGTTTTGAAGACTTTCATAAAAATCGCCTATTCACCCCCCCCCCCTAGTCGATAAGTATCCCTTTCAGATACTCCTTTTCTTGATGAAAGCACTGTGAATATTGGAAACGAGGTTGGGCATGTGAAGAGCAAGACGAGTGGCCATCATCTTAGCTATGACCTTTGCCACAATATGAATAAGACTTATGGGCTTGAAGTCAGAGATGTCCTCCGCCCCATCTTTTTTTGGGAGTGAGAGCAATATTGGCAGAGTTGAGCCAATGAGGGTTGAAGACGCGGAGGGCGGAAAAATTGTTGATCACTTGCATAAATTCAGGTTTTACAATATCCCAACATTCCTTGAAGAAAGTAGCAATGAAGCCATCCGGACCAAGGGCCTTGTCGCTAGGGAGATCATAGATTGCACCACGAACTTCCTCCTCTGTGAACGGGGCATCTAAATCCGAGAGGTCACAAGTTGAAAGGGGGATGCAAGACCAATTGAAGTCCTTACAGCGCGGGGGGGGGGGGGGGGGGGGGCTTTACCAATAGCTATATCTTTCTTGTCATCGTGATTTGTGACCCATGCTGTGTTATGCTTGAGGTGGTGGATAAAATTCTTTCTTTTTCGATGGTTGGTCCGGAGGTGGAAGAAGTGAGTGTTAGCATCTCCCCCATTGAGTAAGGTGATTCGCGAGGATTGTCTCTTTCGGACCCTTTCCACAACAGCCAAGGCCACGACCTTTCCGGATGCAGGATTTTACTAACGTACAGAGATCGTATACGCAAATTAAAACTGATTATACATCTCCTGCGTCTGTAAACGAACTGTATGCGGTAAGTTGCACAATTATTTGAGGAATAGTAGAGTATAAAAAAAGGCGCAGGATGGACCGCAGGCGTCACGTCGTGCATTGATTAGCTTAGCTTGAACAAACTGGTTGGACAGAGGCATGTAGGAGTAGTAGCTTTGAACGCAAGGGAAGTCAAGACCACCGTTATAACTCCGCCCCGCAACGGCCATCGCACCGCTGCATACTTCCAAACGACATGCTCTGCTAGAAAGGAAGGTCGGTCTCGCATATATAGCACTTCTTGACCGGCCCGGCCAATCTGACTCTGACTCTGACTCTGACTCTGCTCTGAGTCATGCCAAAAGAAGAGAAAATACCAGTGGGTTCGAGATCCGAGAAGATCGAGAATAGATGGACGTACACTTACGTACGTAGCACATCTCTGCTACGGTCAAGCACGTATATATGTCTTTCCCCTTGGTCATCCGTATAGTACCACTCTCGTGCTGCTGCTGCAGTCTGCAGAGGTATGTGATCGCGGCACGGAAGCATATGCAAAGCTACCACATATATATAATAAAATAAATATATAAATGGATCCATTAGACGTGACAAGACACGTGCATTAACTATCCGGACGGTGTTGCATTGCGAGAGGAAGCTGGATTGCTAAGCCATCTGCGAAAGCGACGTCGCCTTTGCTGGGCGATTCATCCATCCATCCGTTGGTTTCGTTTCGGGTTGCAGCCTTGAGGAAGACTCAAAGTGGCCGCCGCCACCACCACCACGACGCCATCGGCCGCGGTACCGTCCCGGACGAGCTTAATTGCGAGCGGCCGTGCGATGCGATGGTTCCGTCACAGCAGTAGCCAGAAGCACAACATATTATCATCTCCCTCCCAAGGACGATCGTTCTGTGGGGTGATACTCCCGGAAAGCGAGACAATGGAAGGAAAAACAGAAAGCCGAGAGAAACGTTTGCTGTCGGTGGGCTCATCGAGAAGACGTTGGCCGTCGGCGTCGTACGGCGAGGCACATCGAACGTCCGATTCGACGACGCGTACGTCATCAGATCAGATCCCCCGGAAGCTGCAAAAACGCTGCCAGGCTACTGGATTCTGGACGATCTACGCAGCTACTCTCTCCGTTTCGATTTACATTTGAACTAAAACCATGACGAGTAAATCGGATGTAAATCGGAACGGAGGGGAGTAGCAGTCAATCAGTGGAGCCGTGCCTCGTTTCTCCGGTGGCGACGGTGCAGCGGCGAGACTTTTCACCGTTGGCGGTGACAGGGAGTGAACCGCGCCGATGGGCCTGCGGCAACGGCGATCGGCAGCGAGCCACGACTGGATCGAAAAAGACGGACGGTGGTTATCGACAGCAGCGAGCGGTTAACGTCTGCCCCGGCTCAACAATAAGATCATGAATTGACCTGCGCCGGAGTCGCCGTCAGAGTTCGGAAAGCTCCAGCGTGAGGCCAGACCTGAAACTGTTCATTCTATCTCTCTGAAGTGAAACCACTCAGGTGTCCTTTTTTTATTTCGAGGGTGCGGGATTTGCTCGGGATAGGCACCGGAAAATGCGTTCCCGTTTTAGAGACTATACCACTAACTAACACGTTACTGGGCCGGGGGCTCCGTCGGATTTTTAGCCGATCCTGCCAAAGGAATGCTTGTTAGTAGATTTGAGCCAGACAGCGACACCTCACTAACCCCCTTCAGCGTCACCAGTGTTTCACAGCAAAAGCAATTCCTGCATTCAGGGCCTGGTGGTTTTGCCAAGTTTAATGACTTCTAACAACGGGAAAAATTTAGGTCGAGAAGGATAACAGGCGATGCCTAACAATAGAAAAAAGCTAACAGGGAATGGCTATAAAAACAATAGACCTAGAACTCCTGAACCAGCGTTTCTGTTTCTACGGAGGAGGACGGCGCTACGAATGCCATTTTCTCTTATTTCCTCTACCATAACTTGACAAGGGGCTACAAATATATATAGATACCGAACGAGGAGATTGAAGCTTAACAGCTCACATTATTGCTGATGAATAGGGGTAAAGTCACCGTTTCCACGGTTATTCATCTTGCACAGATTCTAGAAGGCTCATCACAGTTTTCCTGTCAGGCATGCTGGGAATGGCTCCCTTCACTCCAACACACAGTGAGGCGGCGGCAGCTGAAATTCAAGAAAATTAAAAACCTCAAATCAACATGTCAACAATACTAAGTAGATCAGAACCAAGATTTGACTGAAGGGTGCTTTTTAGTACCAGCAAATCTCATGCACTCTTTCTTTGGCTTCCCCTCCACCAGAGCTACAGCAAAAGCTGAGGTGAAGGTGTCACCAGCGCCGGTGGTGTCTACTACTTCTGCGGCAGGTATTATCGCCTGCCTAATTGGTTCCTCTCCCTCGACAAACAGAGCAGATCCTTGTGATCCAAGTTTAACTAAAACTTCTTTCACACCCTGCATGCAGGAAATAGCATCAATGTCCTCCTACCTTATGGTTAATGCATTCAGAGCTTCCGTAGAAGATTTAAATAGCAATGCATCTCGCCGATGGAATATATCAAGTGGGAGCTGCTAAACTTTATAGCAAACAAAAAAGTACAATTCGAACAAGTTCTAGTAAAGAAACCGCGATAAGGTAAATAAAAACAGGGAATTGACAGGAAAACAATTAGTTGTAAATCAAATCCTCGTACTGGCAGCTTAAAGTGGAATATGAAGCCCATATACTGTTGAAATGTGGTAATGGAAAGCCATGAGGTGGGAATAGGGGCAAATGCTATCAAACCTATAACAACGCACAGGTCTGCAACTTCATTGCTTTGTGACTACGTAATAATAAGGAAATATATTAATTATTACGCTACACTTCTTTTCTTCAATATCCTGACAAATTGCCTTAAAATATGGTCATGGACACACAACGATCAATTTGACTTATCTATACATCAGACCAGACAGTGTTAAAGAAAAAATATCAGACGCTATTTGTCTGATTCTTCAATGAATGAAGCACATATATTTCGTGTGCCAACCTTGATTCTGAACTTCTGGCGAATGGCCACACTGTGATCAGATGCTGCTGTTATTTTTTCGATTGTGCTACTCAAATCAAAATAACTCATGTATGCGCTGCTGTTTTGTTAGAGGTAAAAAAAACACTTCCACCAAACTCACTTGTACACATACAAAAAAAAGCACCAGAGCAGACTAAGGATGGCAATTTTACCCATGGGTACGGGTAGCCACGGATACCGTACCCGTATGGGCACAATTTTATACCCACGGTTTGTACCCATACCCTATCCGTTAATTCATGGGTAGGGCACGGGTATAGTTTTTTATCCATGGATATACCCATACCCTACCCGTTTATACCGACATGTGAACCTTACCCGTGATTCACAAGTGTACCTCCGTTAAAGTTGGTTTTGTTGTGAGCTTGTGAACCTATGTTGAAGTTGTCACCAATTTTCAATTTGAAATGAGATAATTGCCATGTACTCATCTCTATGTTATTGAGTTGAGATCAGTGTTTTTCTGTCAAATGTGCTATAGATGAATGTAAAATTGCAAATAACTTCTGTACTGTTTGATCTACCCGCTGGGTACCCAATGGGTATGGGTAACCATCAGGTATGGGTACGGGCAAAGTTTCATACCCATGGTACGGGTTTGGGTAGAATTTTATACCCATTGACTACACGGGTATGGGTATGGTATTTCTCTATCCGCCCCATACCCTACCCATTGCCATCCTTAGAGCAGACCAGAATTATTACAACTACATATCGTAGGGCCATTCCTCAGTGCTTACTGCGTACCAGGGGAGGGCCATGCCCCCTTCAACACGTCGCTGAATACAAGAAATTTAACTAATTATGCTCTTTCTTGTGTGCTTAGTTTGTAATTCTCTTAAAGCTGGTCCCCACTGCAATTCACGTAAAGTACTTGTTGGACCACTATCATAGAGCAGCCAAAGTGTACAAGACTATAAATGACTACAGGAGCTTGCTGAAACATAATCATTTGTGTAACTAGCAGCCAAAGTGGAATATGACCATATACTGTTGAAACATGGTAACGGAAAGCCATGAAGTGGGGGAATAGGGGCAAATGCTATCAACATATAACAACACAGACGTTTGCAACTTCATCGCATTGTGACTGTAAAAAAGAAGAAAATGTATCAATTATACGCTACACTTCTTTTCTTACTTCAGTATCCTGACAAATTACACTGCCTGCCATAAAACTGTGGCTATGGACACACAAGAAGCAATTAGACTTATCTATGCTATGGCATCAGACCAGACAGCGTCAAACAAAAATCATCGGATACTATTTTTCTGATTTCCCAATGAATTAAGCACAGAGACTTCATGGGCCAACCTTGATCATGAACACATTCTGAACTTTTGGTGAATGGCCATTCTATGATCAGATGCTGTTGTTATTTTTCAGATTGTACCTTTTTTTTTGCGGGGATTTTTCAGATCGTACTACCAATGTTATCTACAAGCCACTGTCATGGGATTGGCATTCAAATCAAAATAGCATACATACACTCTGCCGTTTTGTTAGAGATTAAAAAAATCCGCTTTCACCAAACTCACTTGTACAAATGCAAGAATTATTACAACAACATAGCTTAGGGCCATTCCTCATGCTTAGTGCATACCAGGGAGGGCCATGCCCCCTCCAACACATCGCTGAGGACAAGAAATTTAACTGATTATTCTCTTTCCTGTGTGCTTAATTTGTAATTCGCTTCAAGCTGCTCCCCACTGCCATTCACGAAAAGTGCTTGTTGGACCACTATCATAGAGCAGCCAAAGTGTACAAAACTACTTTCGCAAAAAAAAAAGTGTACAAAACTATAAATGACTACAGGAGCTTGCTGAATTATAATCATTTGTGTAACTAGCAGCCGATTTGCGGGTAGGAACTAAAGATCCAAAGTTTGTAGAGTTTTGCAAATCGCAAAACTCACTTGTACGTAGACTTGGACAGCACGTAGGAGTGTTGACTTGAAAACTTGTACAGAACAGTAAGAGTCAACACTCCTAATAGGTGTACGAAACACACGTACACAGACCTACACAGACCTACACGAAGGGAGAATGGAAGGAAAGCAACACATTCTTTAGAGATGTCTATTATCAGATAAATGCCATAACACAACATCATTAATTGACGTTTCTTAAATAAAGATATTAAGACCCAGTCGTGGCTAATCAAAAGAAACAAAAGAGCAACAATTAGAAGTTATTATTGAATATAGAAGAAATGCAGAGAAACAAACTACATAAAAAAACTGATTTAGACAACTCACCATTTTATGGCATGCTCCTGCAGCCTGGCTGATTTGTTCAAAAGTCTCTGTAGGCATCCCAGTCAAACGTGCTAGCTCTGTCTCATTTGGACTAAAAATATCCACCAGTTCGAGTAGTTCTCTGGGGACAGGAGCATCCATTCCACCTGCATCCAAGATAACAGGCACACCTGCGCCTTTTGCAGCCTGAAAACAAAAGTTTTAAATTTTGTTACAAAAGAACCCCTGAAACCTTAGCATGCATAAAAGGCAAAGACACAAGGTGGTTCCTGCATTTCAGACAACCTATTTTACGGAAGTTTGAAATTTGTCACAAAAGAACCCCTGTAATCTTAACATAAATAAAACGGAAAGATTAGACTTGCACGGTTGTATGGATACACAACGGATAAAAACCATAATCAAGACTAGACTTGCTCTGGCACAACCTTAAAAATTCAGTTATATAAGGATGTCAACATGAAGTACTAATATTTGGCAAACAGGGTAATTGATCTGAACAGAATCTAAAGATCATTATCTAGAAAAGACAGAACACATTATGACGCATTTAATGAGATTTTGCAATCACATAAACCTGCATGGAAGCATGCTCGAGGTATCAAGAACAAGAAATAAAACTATCCTTCCATCTGCGACACTAACTCTTTTCCTGGAGGCTTTTCTCCGAGGACTCAATCACACAGGCAAAGAGACCATTACATTCAGAGTTCAGACTGAAATGGAAGCAACTCAAACAAATGACAAGCTGCTTCATTTTATATCTGAAGTCACGATACATGACTGTAGTTTCTTTTGAATTCGATACCTAAAAGCTACATATCCAGTTGCATAACTTGGACAGCACGTAAGCCACACATCGAGGTTCAACTAAACGCAATTAGAAGACTACCTTCCAATATGGGAAGACATACAAAATTAAAATCAAAGACTACGCATTTCCCATTAAAACAGACACACACAACTGAGTTTCTCCAAAATTTGCTACCTTCACATGATAGGTAGCTGTCCTCTCCATGGCCAGATTAGTATCGAACCCTTATTGATGAGACATCGGTTCTTCTTACAGCAGCAAGCCTTAGCTCTTTTGTCTCTATGGAGTTCTGAGAAACAGATTAGATATTTGGATGCTCCTTCCACTTGCCCACAACCTCTAATTAGCAAAAATCAGAGCCGGCTGAATGGTTTAGGGCCAAAGTAAATATTGTAAAACACCGTATGCATAAGTCGGTACAAAGGGCCGTGTGGAAATAAAAATTCACACTGAGTTAAGCTTCCACTTTCCTCAGATTCCACTTCAAAAACTTGTTATGTCAGAGGGTCTGGGCTGACCACAAACCAAGCCCAGGATGGCATTTAGCTCTTGCTGTGGGTCAGACCAAGTAATCAGTGGGTCAAACAAAAATAGGCCTTTGGCACCTCCAGGCCATGGAAAGCCAAATAAGCACTAAGACGCAGCAACACACTGTAAAATCTAACCAGTGAATAAAGATGTCAGGCTGAAACTGTTTCTTTTTTTGTTCAAAATCAACGCCAACACACACATTCTCATGCAAGACATTAGAGATGCTACGGCGGGGACCAAAGGCCTTAGTAGCATATGACCGTAAGTCTTTATTTGGTCGATGGTCGTAGTCTAGTTTTGCTCGGCGAGGGCTTATGTAGCAGGGTTGTCTTCTTAATATAAATGACGCACAGCTCTCCTGCGCATTCGAGAGAAAAAAAAGCGATGTCCATAACAGATTGACAAAAGGAACCATGAAGTCGTGGATGGCAATGTGATTGCCCTTGCTGAACCATTAGGTGTTTAAGTAACAGGAGTAATGTAAATGAACATCAATGTAAGGTTCATTCCGATCAAAAAATTCGAACATAAAATAAATACTAATTTTAGTAGTAATTTCAGCTGTTCAGCAAGACAAGCACACAACACAAATTCACTTAAGCGGAAAAGGTGGGCATTGGACAGCAAGCACCTTCATTTTTTTACAACGAGATTTAGTGTAAAATAACCTATGGGCCAAATTCACTAAGACCTCAATCCACTCTGGGGCAGGCACCCATGTGTAGCGCTTGTTTTGAGTTTTAGCCCTAGCTTCATTTCCGAAGCATTAACCCAGAAGTGCTACTATTCAGGCCAATGTATTATTTGCTAATCTAACTCGAGGTAAATTGGCACTGCTTCACTAAGGGTTGGGCGTAACCCCAACCCCCCTCCCCCCTACACACACTACTAAAGGGATGACGACCTTGGCAACATTCTGCCCCGAAATGCTCCTCAGTACATGCCTCGTGCGATGAGCCCCTACAAGGGCACACGTGCAGAGTCTGTGTACCTAGGGTTGATGTTTGGTAACATCTGTAGCACCCAACCCATTAACAAATAGATGTGGTACTACGTGGACGCCATTGCAATAGACGAAAATTAAATGAAATAGTTTCGCAGACATGACCGGTCCAATTGTTCGACCAATGAATATTCACAAACGAAACAAGAGATGGCAACACCACGGTGCTAGTAAAGCATGTGTGAGTACCCATGGCAAGTGCTCTAAAGTGGAACTACTCTTATTGGCCTTTAAACGAGGATTGAGGAGAAAGTGCGGGACTGGAAAATCTTAGAAAGCATACCCAACAATAACAGAACGAAAATAACCTTATGGTTTCCATCTGTGCTATTAGTTTATTACAACAATAAACTTTTATTTCACATTATCGTATATATTCCCTTAATAGTTGTACCATAGCCATGTTCACTCCATGATTACCAGGAACCGTTCAATACTTTTACTTATTTTTTTCCTTAACCTTGTCATATTTTCATTTTGTTAGTTAATGAGACTACCCAGTCTCACATTTTCTCTCCCGTTATAGGAGAGAGGTAGTAGAGTAGTTACGCTGAGAGCATGGGTCATGGAGTGACACACATTTGACCAGCCCTGCAGCGTCGCTATGAACTGTTTCATTTCCAAATATCGTTAACTGTGTCACTTGTCAGAAATTATTTCCTATAATTTGCTTCCACTTCTGTCATTCATTTGCTAATCATCTTTTGAATCGAACTAACTAATAGTCTTAGAAGGCCTATTTGGAATTAGAAAACGTAGGAATAGGAGAAACACAGGATTAAGATGGTCATGTGTTATGGAATTCTACAAGATCCCAGGACACATGAATTTTGCACGTAATGCCCTTTGGATGGTGTAAAGGAAAGTAGCATGAGAATTTTGGAGGAATGAAGCGAGAGAGCATTGGACTTCTGAAAGGAAAACAAAATGACGTTTGAGCTCATGTTAAGATTCATATGGAAGGGGGGGGGGGGGGGGGGGGTTAGATTGCATTCCATCGAATTTTTAGAACCTCAATCCTATGATCCAGATGGCCGTTATTGAAGAAATTCCTAAGCATTGAAATCCTGCAATATTCCTATGAAAATCCCACAACTTTAGCAATATTCCTATGAAGAGGCCTAAAGTTCTTTATTTTATATCTTGTGCCGTCATTTTTGTACAAAATACCGTAGTTTAAAATATGCTGGCCACTACATTTGGCAAATAAAAGAGACTGTATATTCCACTCAGGGAATATCTAAGTCATGTCAATGATCTATCACAAATTAGTATTGTTGCTCCTTTGATCCAGTTGAAGGCACCAGATCAGAATCGCAAACCAGAAAAGAGAACACATCAAAACATTCACAGGTCTAACTCAATCAAAAGAGCAAATTCCAACTAACTATGAACGTTCGACACATGAATTATTGCTTCACACCAGCACAAGCTACTGATCTGTGCTAATGCAACAAATACAAAATAACCTAGGATTTCGCTACAAATCAAACGTCAGATTTTCTAGCATAGCAAATCGAACATGTTGTCACAAGGATGGCAATTTCCCTTAGCAAGCATGACAAATCCTTGCAATGTTCAGTTTTTTGCCAGGATTTGCCATACTTGCTACAGGAAATTGTCAACCTCGCGACAACATAATTTGCCTTGAAAAACGTTGGATTTGCCATGCTTATAAATCTGACATCAGATTTTTAACATTCCCGATAATCTAAGTTAACAACCACGATATTGTTTTTCATCATGTGTCCTTACACTGCCAGGCCAGAAGCCATTAGCAAATCTCCAGAAGGACTATAGGAGTAGTAATCAACCAAATACTAAGTGAAAGCAATTACCCAAATGCACAAAAAGAATAGAACTTCAATTGAATCATGTCTTCATTATCGGAGAAAGAATTCCAACCCTCATAAAATTCATGTTTTTAGGAACCATAAAATTCAATCTAATGTGACGAACGCCTCAAAAGTGGGTATATGAGCGGAAAGGGCTAGAGCAACTACCTGAGCGACCTGAATGTTGACCCAATCGGGTATCTCCCGTTGCAGCAGTAGCACGCCGGCCTGCCGGATCAGGTCCAGGTCCTCCGGGTCGACCTCCGGTGCCCAGCCCTCCATGTTGGCGCCGCCAACGATGATGATGGAGTTCTGCCCGTCGGGCATGAGCATGACAACAGCGTGCCCCGAGGGCGCGCCGGGGGCGCGAGCGACGCGGTCGAGGCGGACGCCGCCGGCGTCCGCGAGTGCCCCCTCGAGGAGGCGCCCGTTGGCGTCGTCCCCCACGCGCGCCACGAGGTAGGTGGGCCCCAGCGCCAGCCGCCCCCCACAGGCAGCTTGATTGGCGCCCTTCCCGCCGGCGAGGCTGTGACCGGCACTCGCGGCAACCGTCTCGCCGACGAGCGGGAGACGGTCGACCTCGACGTAGATGTCCGCGTTGGCGGAGCCCACGACGACGATGGGCGGCGCATTGGCGGCGGAGAGAGAAGTGGAGGTGGGTTTGAGGGAGAAGGATATGTGACTGGGTTTGGGGTTGGATCCTGAGAGGAAAGCGGTGGCCGGAGTTGGCCCGGCGAGCGGGAGGCGGAGGCGCGCTTCGAGAGCCATGTGGGTTGAGAAAACGGCGGAGTCAACAGCAGTGTCTAGAGAGGAGTTGTTTCAGTTGAGATTACCGTGAGATAACGACGATGACTTGGCAGATTATATTTTGGATCAGATTGCTTCTCTTTCCGAATTGCTAGACGGAGTACTTTGTTGGGAGAAAAAATACTACTCCCTCAGTTCAGAATAACTGAGGCGGATGAAGAATTTGCAACAACAAAAATCCTGCAACGTGACTCAATGTTTTTTTGAACTAGAACGCCTTGCATTCCATTGCTTTACGCCTGACCGACCAAATCGGCGGTCACTGCATCGGTTACAAGAGTGGGGAAGCTCGAGAGCCACACATACTGGCTCCCATATGTACCCTGCCTACCCATAGCTGCCAGAGTGTGTGCTGGGATATTACAAGAATGTGGGCAGTGTACAATGCTCCACTGGATAAAACCTAGCTGGAGGAGGAATCTAGTCTCCCGAAATATGGCACCTAGACTTGAACGATCCAAAACGTCAGTGGAGATGGCACTGGCCAGGCTCAAGCAGTCGGTTTCGAACACAACCCGTCCTATTCCATGGGCTTCAGCAAGAGAGATAGCGTGCATTAGAGCTAGTGCCTATGCGTGGACAGCTTCAGTTGCATGTTGTAGCTCTCCAGCCGCCGCAAATATGACATCGCCCGTGTGATCACGAGCGACGCAGCCCCAGCATGCATGGTGCTCCTCCGGGGAGAATGCCCCGTCAACATTAATTTTCACGACATCAGTTGCGGGTTTGGACCATTTAACTGGAGGTTTATGGTGTGCCGGCGATCTCTTCGAGTTGAACTCCCGCCATTCTGACAAAGCCTTGTCCATGAGCAGTTGGAACTGATCAGCCGACGCCCTGCTTTGCTGATGTTTTACTTTGTTCCTCTCAGTCCACCACATCCATAGGAGGCAAATGATCTTGAGCGAGGCTTCCTCTGGGAAAGAGAAAATGCACTCTAGGAGTTGGCGAGGAGAAGAACGTGACTCAATGTTCTTTCTCCGCGACGTATCTTCTCAAAGAGGTAAAAGCACCCCAGATACCCAAACTTGCATGGAATGATGATTTAGTCCCAAACTTGCAAAATGCAACTCCATCATACCCCTACTTGCATTAGATGTGATGATTTAGTCCCAGACCTATCACAACTCGACAAGTGGCAACCAGGTGGTTGGACCGGTCATCGCCCGCACTTTTGCAAGAACCCCCCGGTCGTCTTCTCTAATCAACCCGCAGTACAGTAGAGCACCTGAATTAAATCCGCATCAAATCCAATCCGCGTCCGTTCGAGAGGATTCAGTCGGTCGTTGTCCTGTCGGGGGCGACAGGAGTTCACAGGCGGTGATGGTGACGTCGGCGACGAAGGCGTCGTTGCCGCCGTCCGCCGGCGGCATCGAGGTGCCTACACCTGCTCATCTTGTCCGCCCGTTCGGCGTCTTCCCTCCTGATTACTGTGAGTTGTTTTCCTCCCTCTCCTCTGCTCTACTCTACGGCTCGTCGCCACGCTGTTTGCGCCATGCACAGCAGCTCGAATCGGTGCCATTTGTTCTCGATCTAAGGTCGTGTAGTGGTGTTTTTCTTGCGTATGGTCATGTATGGTGCAGTAGAGCTAGGGTTTCGGCCGGCGATTTTGGGCTTGTCTTTGGCCCTGAGAGCTAGGGTTTATGGCGGATAAATTAGATGTTCATGCCTTTTTTCTTTTAGTTCTGCTCTGTCTTGTACTGTACTCATGCATATGTTGAAGATGTTTTGAATAGTGTGTAAACTGGGCTAAATTGTTGAACCATTTAGTTTAGTTTTGGTAATGCTAATGCTATCTGCAGTGCAGTTTCAGTTAATTGAATGGTCTTGCTAATGTTGTATTTCATTTATGCTTAGTTTATCTTTAGTAAATTGAATATTCTCAATTTACTGTACTCCACTAAATATATTTAGTTACTGTAGTTAACTGAATATTTTCAATTTACTGTAGCTAACTGAATATTTTTAGCTTACTATAGTTAACTGAAATCTGGTGTTGTTAAGTTGTTGTAGTTTACTAAATCTGATGCATGTTGTTAGATGAGTTATTTTCATTCAACTGAATACTTAGTTAATTGAATATTGTTACTGAATTTTGTGCACTTTTAAAGTTCATTTATGATGTGCTTAGTAATTACAAAGTTAATTTTTTTGATGCAGTGTGTGATGCAGCAAATGGAGAAAGGATAGATGGTCCTTTTTTATACCGGAACTTGAGCATGGTGGAATTTTTTGTGGCCCAATCAGTAAGCTGGAGTACTGGAACTCTTCTGTGTTGGGGAACGTTGCAGAAAACAAAAATTTTCCTACGGTTTCACCAAGATCCATCTATGAGTTCATCTAGCAACGAGTGATTAGATGCATCTACATACCTTGTAGATCGCGAGCGGAAGCGTTCAAAGAACGGGGATGATGTAGTCGAACACGACGTGATCCAAATCACCGGAGATCCTAGCACCGAACGGACGGCACCTCCGCGTTCAACACACGTACGGAATAGCCACGTCTCCTCCTTCTTGATCCAGCAAGGGAGGGAGGAGAGGTTGAGGGAGATGGCACCAGCAGCAGCACGACGGCGTGGTGTTGATGGAGCTGCAGTACTCCGGCAGAGCTTCGCTAAGCACTATGGAGGAGGAGGAGGTGTTGGAGAGGGAGAAGGAGGCAACCAAAGGCCAAGGTGTGAAGTCCCTCCTCTCCCCCACTATATATAGGAGGGCCAAGGGGGGGTGGCCGGCCCTAGGAGATCCAATCTCCTAGGGGGGCGGCGGCCAAGGGGGTTTCCCTCCCCCCCAAGGCACCTAGGAGGTGCCTTCCCCTCCTAGGACTCTTCCCCCCCTCTTAACCCTAGGCGCATGGGCCCCTTGGGGCTGGTGCCCTTGGCCCATGTAGGCCAAGGCGCACCCCCTACGGCCCATGTGGCCCCCCGGGGATGGGTGGCCCCACCCGGTGGGCCCCCGGGACCCTTCTGGTGGTCCCGGTACAATACCGATAACCCCGAAACTTGTCCCGATGCCCAAAACAGGACTTCCCATATATAAATCTTTACCTCCGGACCATTCCGGAACTCCTCGTGACGTCTGGGATCTCATCCGGGACTCCGAACAACATTCGGGTTACTGCATATACATATCCCTACAACCCTAGCGTCACCGAACCTTAAGTGTGTAGACCCTACGGGTTCGGGAGACAAGCAGACATGACCGAGATCGCTCTCCGGTCAATAACCAACAGCGGGATCTGGATACCCATGTTGGCTCCCACATGCTCCACGATGATCTCATCGGATGAACCACGATGTCGAGGATTCAAGCAACCCCGTATACAATTCCCTTCGTCAATCGATATGTTACTTACCCGAGATTCGATCGTCGGTATCCCAATACCTCGTTCAATCTCGTTATCGGCAAGTCACTTTACTCGTACCGTAATGCATGATCCCGTGACCAGACACTTGGTCACTTTGAGCTCATTATGATGATGCATTACCGAGTGGGCCCAGTGATACCTCTCCGTCACACGGAGTGACAAATCCCAGTCTTGATCCATGTCAACCCAACAGACACTTTCGGAGATACCCGTAGTATACCTTTATAGTCACCCAGTTACGTTGTGACGTTTGATACACCCAAAGCACTCCTACCGTATCCGGGAGTTACACGATCTCATGGTCAAAGGAAAAGATACTTGACATTAGAAAAGCTCTAGCAAACGAACTACACGATCTCACGCTATGCTTAGGATTGGGTCTTGTCCATCACATCATTATCCTAATGATGTGATCCCGTTATCAATGACATCCAATGTCCATAGCCAGGAAACCATGACTATCTATTGATCAACGAGCTAGTCAACTAGAGGCTTACTAGGGACATGTTGGTGTCTGTTATTCACACATGTATTACGATTTCCGGATAATACAGTTATAGCATGAATAAAGAAAATTATCATGAACAAAGAAATATAATAATAATGCTTTTATTATTGCCTCTAGGGCATATTTCCAACAGTCTCCCACTTGCACTAGAGTCAATAATCTAGTTACATTGTGATGAATCGAACACCCATGGAATTCTGGTGTTGATCATGTTTTGCTCTAGGGAGAGGTTTAGTCAACGGATCCGCTACATTCAGGTCCGTATGTACTTTACAAATCTCTATGTCTCCATCTTGAACATTTTCACGAATGGAGTTGAAGCGACGCTTGATGTGCCTTGTCTTCTTGTGAAACCTGAGCTCCTTGGCAAGTGCAATAGCTCCAGTGTTGTCACAGAAGAGCTTGATCGGCCCCGATGCATTGCGTATGACTCCTAGGTCGGTGATGAACTCCTTCACCCAAATTGCTTCATGTGCTGCCTCCGAGGCTGCCATGTACTCCGCTTCACATGTAGATCCCGCCACGACGCTCTGCTTGCAACTGCACCAGCTTACTGCCCCACCATTCAAAATATACACGTATCCGGTTTGTGACTTAGAGTCATCCAGATCTGTGTCGAAGCTAGCGTCGACGTAACCCTTTACGACGAGCTCTTCGTCACCTCCATAAACGAGAAACATTTCCTTAGTCCTTTTCAGGTACTTCAGGATATTCTTGACCGCTGTCCAGTGTTCCTTGCCGGGATTACTTTGGTACCTTCCTACCAAACTTACGACAAGGTTTACATCAGGTCTGGTACACAGCATGGCATACATAATAGAATCTATGGCTGAGGCATAGGGGATGACACTCATCTCTTCTATATCTTCTGCCGTGGTCGGACATTGAGCTGAGCTCAATTTCACACCTTGCAAAACAGGCAAGAACCCTTTCTTGGACTGATCCATTTTGAACTTCTTCAAAACCTTATCAAGATATGTGCTTTGTGAAAGACCTATGAGGCGTCTCGATCTATCCCTATAGATCTTGATGCCTAATATATAAGCAGCTTCTCCAAGGTCCTTCATTGAAAAACTCTTATTCAAGTAGGCCTTAATGCTGTCCAAAAGTTCTATATCATTTCCCATCAAAAGTATGTCATCTACATATAGTATGAGAAATGCTATAGAGCTCCCACTCACTTTCTTGTAAACACAGGCTTCTCTATAAGTCTGTGAGAACCCAAACGCTTTGATCATCTCATCAAAACGAATGTTCCAACTCCGAGATGCTTGCACCAGCCCATAAATCGAGCGTTGGAGCTTGCACACCTTGTCAGCATTCTTAGGATCGACAAAATCTTCCAGCTGCATCATATACAATTCTTCCTTAAGGAAACCATTAAGGAATGTCGTTTTGACGTCCATTTGCCAAATTTCATAATCATAAAATGCGGCAATTGCTAACATGATTCGGATGGACTTCAGCTTCGCTACCGGTGAGAAAGTCTCATCATAGTCAACCCCTTGAACTTGTCGATAACCCTTAGCGACAAGCCGAGCTTTATAGATGGTCACATTACCATCCGCGTCTGTCTTCTTCTTAAAGATCCATTTATTTTCTATGGCTCGCCGTTCTACGGGCAAGTCAGTTAAAGTCCATACTTCGTTTTCATACATGGATCCTATCTCGGATTTCATGGCTTCTAGCCATTTGTCGGAATCCGGGCCCGCCATCGCTTCTTCATAGTTCGAAGGTTCACTGTTGTCTAACAACATGATTTCCAAGACAGGGTTGCCGTACCACTCTGGTGCGGAACGTGTCCTTGTGGACCTTCGAATTTCAGTAGGAGCTTGATCAGAAGTATCTTGATCATTATCATTTACTTCCTCTCTAGTCGGTGCAGGCACCTCAGGAACATTTTCTTGAGTTGCGCCATTTTCCGGTTCAAGAGGTAATACTTCATCAAGCTCTACTTTCCTCCCACTTACTTCTTTCGAGAGAAACTCTTTCTCCATAAAGGACCCATTCTTGGCAACAAAGATCTTGCCTTCGGATCTGAGGTAGAAGATATACCCAACAGTTTCTTTAGGGTATCCTATGAAGACGCATTTTTTCGATTTGGGTTCGAGCTTTTCAGGTTGAAGTTTCCTGACATAAGCATCGCATCCCCAAACTTTTAGAAACGTCAGCTTAGGTTTCTTCCCAAACCACAATTCATACGGTGTCGTCTCAACGGATTTCGACGGTGCCCTATTTAAAGTGAATGCGGCAGTCTCTAAAGCATAGCCCCAAAAGGATAGTGGTAAATCGGCAAGAGACATCATAGATCGCACCATATCTAATAGAGTGCGATTACGACGTTCGGACACACCATTACGCTGAGGTGTTCCAGGCGGCGTGAGTTGTGAAACTATTCCACATTTTCTTAAGTGTGTACCAAACTCGTGACTCAAGTATTCTCCTCCACGATCTGATCATAGAAACTTGATTTTCCTGTCACATTGATTCTCAACTTCACTCTGAAATTCCTTGAACTTTTCAAAGGTCTCAGACTTGTGTTTCATTAAGTAGACATACACATATCTACTCAAGTCATCAGTGAGGGTGAGAACATAACGATAGCCACCGCGAGCCTCAACACTCATTGGACCGCACACATCAGTATGTATGATTTCCAATAAGTTGGTTGCTCGCTCCATTGTTCCTGAGAACGGAGTCTTGGTCATTTTACCCATGAGGCATGGTTCGCACGTGTCAAATGATTCGTAATCAAGAGACTCTAAAAGTCCATTAGCATGGAGCTTCTTCATGCGTTTGACACCTATGTGACCAAGGCGGCAGTGCCACAAGTATGTGGGACTATCACTATCAATCTTACATCTTTTGGTACTTACACTATGAATATGTGTAGCATTACGCTCGAGATTCATAAAGAATAAACCATTCACCATCGGAGCATGACCATAAAACATATCTCTCATATAAATAGAATAACCATTATTCTCGGATTTAAATGAGTAGCCATCTCGAATTAAACGAGATCCTGATACAATGTTCATGCTCAAACTTGGCACTAAATAACAATTATTGAGGTTCATAACTAATCCCGTAGGTAAATGTAGAGGTAGCGTGCCGACGGCGATCACATCGACCTTGGAACCATTCCCGACGCGCATCGTCACCTCGTCCTTCGCCAGTCTACGTTTATTCCGCAGCTCCTGCTGTGTGTTACAAATATGAGCAACGGCACCGGTATCAAATACCCAGGAGTCACTACGATTACTGGTAAGGTACACATCAATTACATGTATATCAAATATACCTTTGGTTTTGCCGGCCTTCTTGTCCGCTAAGTATTTGGGGCAGTTCCGCTTCCAGTGACCACTTTCCTTGCAATAAAAGCACTCAGTCTCGGGCTTGGGTCGATTCTTTGGCTTCTTCCCGGCAGCTTGCTTGCTGGGCGCGGCAACTACCTTGCCGTCCTTCTTGAAGTTCTTTTTACCCTTGCCCTTCTTGAACTTAGTGGTTTTATTGACCATCAGCACTTGATGTTCCTTCTTGACTTCTACCTCTGCTGATTTCAGCATAGCAAATACTTCAGGAATGGTTTTTTCCATCCCCTGCATATTGAAGTTCATCACAAAGCTCTTGTAGCTTGGTGGAAGCGACTGGAGGATTCTGTCAATGACCGCATCATCTGGGAGATTAACTCCCAGCTGAGTCAAGCATGTAACCCAGACATAGTGAGTATGTGCTCACTGACAGAACTATTCTCCTCCATCTTACAGCTGAAGAATTTGTCGGAGACTTCATATCTCTCAACCCGGGCATGAGCTTGGAAAACCATTTTCAGCTCTTCGAACATCTCATATGCTCCATGTCTCTCAAAACACTTTTGGAGCCCCGGCTCTAGGCTGTAAAGCATGCCGCACTGAACGAGGGAGTAGTCATCGGTACATGCCTGCCAAGCGTTCATAACGTCTTGTTCTGCAGGGAGAACAGGTGCGTCACCCAGCGGTGCTTGTAGGACGTAATCTTTCTTGGCAGCTATGAGGATGATCCTCAGGTTCCGGACCCAGTCCGTATAGTTGCTACCATCGTCTTTCAGCTTGGTTTTCTCTAGGAACGCGTTGAAGTTGAGGACTACGTTGGCCATTTGATCTACAAGACATATTGTAAAATATTTAGACTAAGTTCATGATAATTAAGTTCATCTAATCAAATTATAATGAACTCCCACTCAGATTTGCATCCCTTTGGTCATCTAAGTGTTACACGATCCGAGTCGACTAGGCCGTGTCCGATCATCACGTGAGACGGACTAGTCATCGTCGGTGAACATTCTCATGTTTGTCGTATCTTCCATACGACTCGTGTTCGACCTTTCGGTATCCGTGTTCCGAGGCCATGTCTGTACATGCTAGGCTCGTCAAGTTAACCCTAAGTGTTTTCGCTGTGTAAAACTGTCTTACACCCGTTGTATGTGAACGTAAGAATCTATCACACCCGATCATCATGTGGTGCTTCGAAACGACGAACTGTAGCAACGGTGCACAGTTAGGGGAGAACACTTCTTGAAATTTTTGTAAGGGATCATCTTATTTACTACCGTCGTCCTAAGTAAACAAGATGCATAAAACATAATAAACATCACATGCAATTATATAAAGTAGTGACATGATATGGCCAATATCATATAGCTCCTTTGATCTTCATCTTCGGGGCTCCATGATCATCTTGTCACCGGTATGACACCATGATCTCCATCATCATGATCTCCATCATCGTGTCTTCATGAAGTTGTCACGCCAACGACTACTTCTACTTCTATGACTAACGCGTTTAGTAATAAAGTAAAGTAGTTTACATGGCGTTCTTCAATGACACGCAGGTCATACAAAAAATAAAGACAACTCCTATGGCTCCTGCCGGTTGTCATACTCATCGACATGCAAGTCGTGATTCCTATTACAATAGCATGAACATCTCATACATGACATATAGATCATTCATCATTCATCACAACTTTGGCCATATCATATCACAAAGCACTTGCTGCAAAAACAAGTTAGACGTCCTCTAATTGTTGTTGCAAGTTTTACGTGGCTGAAGTAGGGTTCTAGCAAGAACGTTTTCTTACCTACGTGAAAACCACAATGTGATTTGTCAACTTCTATTTACCCTTCATAAGGACCCTTTTCATCGAATCCGCTTCAACTAAAGTAGGAGAGACAGACACCCGCCAGCCACCTTATGCAACTAGTGCATGTTAGTCGGTGGAACCGGTCTCACGTAAGCGTACGTGTAAGGTTGGTCCGGGCCGCTTCATCCCACAATACCGCTGAAGCAAGATAAGACTAGTATCGGCAAGAAAGTTGACAAATCTACGCCCACAACAAATTGTGTTCTACTCGTGCAAGAAGAACTACGCATAGACCTAGCTCATGATGCCACTGTTGGGGAACGTTGTGAAAACAAAAAAATTTCCTACGGTTTCACCAAGATCCATCTATGAGTTCATCTAGCAACGAGTGATTAGATGCATCTACATACCTTGTAGATCGCGAGCGGAAGCGTTCAAAGAACGGGGATGATGTAGTCGAACACGACGTGATCCAAATCACCGGAGATCCTAGCACCGAACGGACGGCACCTCCGCGTTCAACACACGTACGGAACAGCCACGTCTCCTCCTTCTTGATCCAGCAAGGGAGGGAGGAGAGGTTGAGGGAGATGGCACCAGCAGCAGCACAACGGCGTGGTGTTGATGGAGCTGCAGTACTCCGGCAGAGCTTCGCTAAGCACTATGGAGGAGGAGGAGGTGTTGGAGAGGGAGAAGGAGGCAACCAAAGGCCAAGGTGTGAAGTCCCTCCTCTCCCCCACTATATATAGGAGGGCCAAAGGGGGGTGGCCGGCCCTAGGAGATCCAATCTCCTAGGGGGGCGGCGGCCAAGGGGGTTTCCCTCCCCCCCAAGGCACCTAGGAGGTGCCTTCCCCTCCTAGGACTCTTCCCCCCCTCTTAACCCTAGGCGCATGGGCCCCTTGGGGCTGGTGCCCTTGGCCCATGTAGGCCAAGGCGCACCCCCTACGGCCCATGTGGCCCCCGGGGATGGGTGGCCCCACCCGGTGGGCCCCCGGGACCCTTTTGGTGGTCCCGGTACAATACCGATAACCCCGAAACTTGTCCCGATGCCCGAAACAGGACTTCCCATATATAAATCTTTACCTCCGGACCATTCCGGAACTCCTCGTGACGTCCGGGATCTCATCCGAGACTCCGAACAACATTCGGGTTACTGCATATACATATCCCTACAACCCTAGCGTCACCGAACCTTAAGTGTGTAGACCCTACGGGTTCGGGAGACAAGCAGACATGACCGAGATCGCTCTCCGGTCAATAACCAACAGCGGGATCTGGATACCAATGTTGGCTCCCACATGCTCCACGATGATCTCATCGGATGAACCACGATGTCGAGGATTCAAGCAACCCCGTATACAATTCCCTTCGTCAATCGATATGTTACTTGCCCGAGATTCGATCGTCGGTATCCCAATACCTCGTTCAATCTCGTTACCGGCAAGTCACTTTAATCGTACCGTAATGCATGATCCCGTGACCAGACACTTGGTCACTTTGAGCTCATTATGATGATGCATTACCGAGTGGGCCCAGTGATACCTCTCCGTCACACGGAGTGACAAATCCCAGTCTTGATCCATGTCAACCCAACAGACACTTTCGGAGATACCCGTAGTATACCTTTATAGTCACCCAGTTACGTTGTGACGTTTGATACACCCAAAGCACTCCTACGGTATCCGGGAGTTACACGATCTCATGGTTAAAGGAAAAGATACTTGACATTAGAAAAGCTCTAGCAAACGAACTACACGATCTCATGCTATGCTTAGGATTGGGTCTTGTCCATCACATCATTATCCTAATGATGTGATCCCGTTATCAATGACATCCAATGTCCATAGCCAGGAAACCATGACTATCTATTGATCAACGTGCTAGTCAACTAGAGGCTTACTAGGGACATGTTGGTGTCTGTTATTCACACATGTATTACGATTTCCGGATAATACAGTTATAGCATGAATAAAGACAATTATCATGAACAAAGAAATATAATAATAATGCTTTTATTATTGCCTCTAGGGCATATTTCCAACATTCTGTTGAGGTGTCAGATTATGCTGACTCTGCCACTTTCTCCTATGCATTCCTTGAACAACACTTGCTTTGGTTGGGTTATCCTGTGATTGAGCACATCATTTACTTGTGCAAACCAAATAAACCAATCTCAGATGGTTTGATCAGAATTGGAGGTGATGAGGATGTGTAGCATATGATCAGAGCTAGTGCTGAGCATAAAATGCTTGTACTCATGGTTGACCATACAAATTTCATCAGTAACTTCAGATCTGATTTGGTGTGCGCATTGCCCCTGTCTTTGATAACAGCAACATCAAGTTTTGTAGAAGTAAGTGCATCCTCTTCCCATAGCCTAATTTCAGTCTTTGTGGAAGATCCCTTGTCAGAGATTCCAGCAAACGGAACAGGCCCACAGAGTTTGTTGACTGAGGGTGCTGAGCACAACATGCTAACTGAAGATGGACAAACAGTTATTGAAAATGTAGTTGTTTCAGATTCAGATTTCAGTGATAGTGACTATGACATAGATGATGGTGATGATGATGTTTATGATGACAACATTGACTTTGATGTTGATGAAGGGCTTGATAAAGAGGAGGAAGATGTGGAGCCTGACTATTTGCTTGAGGATGAAGATATGAACCTATCAACTGAGCAAGCAGATGAACTTAGGTACAAGTTTAAAGCTTTCAATGCAAAGGTGGACATGATTTCCCCTATTTTTAAAGTAGGGATGGTATTTGCTGATTTGGTTGAGCTAAGACATGCACTAACTGCATATTCAGTTAGAAACAGAGTGCAGATCAAGAAGATAAAGAATGACAAGAGGAGACTTGAGGCAGTTTGTGAAAATGGTTGCCCGTGGTACCTTTTTGCTGGCAATGACAACAGGACAGGAGGATTTGTCATCAAGACTTACTATGGAGAACATAGATGCTAGAAGAAATGGAAGTTAAGGTCACTGACAGCAAATTTCATATGCAAGTATTTCATAGATGAGTTCAGAGATGTCCAGAAGATGTCATTAGGTACATTTTCAAGAAAGGTCACCAAGGAATTTCATGTCACCCCTAGCAGATGGAAGCTAGCTAGGACAAGAACAACATCACTTAAGGAGATCCATGGTGATGAAGAAGAGTAGTTCAGTAGGCTTTGGGATTATGGGCATGAATTGAGGAGTACCAACCCTGGGTCTACATTTCTTCTGTCACTGAGCTTGTTAAAGACAAAGATTTCTCACTGGGCAGGAAATGTCTGAAAACTCTATATTGGTCTTATGATGCATGTAAAAGGGGTGGCTCAAGGGGTGTAGGCCTATTATTTTCATTGATGGTTGTCACAAGAAAACTAGGTTTAATGGAGTGTTGTTGAGTGATGTAGGTATTGATCCTAATGACTGCATTTTCCCCATTGCAATGGGTTGGGTAGAAGTAGAGTGCAGAAGTCCTTGGGAGTGGTTTCTCACTACTTTGAGAGATGATCTTAACATCATAAATACTTCTACTTTCACTATTATGAGTGACAAGCAGAAAGGTTTGATCAATGTTGTGCGGAAAATCTGGTCAGATGCTAGCATAGGTTTTGTGTTAGGCATATTTATCAGAATTTCAATGAGAAGCACACAGGAGAGTTGTTGAAGCAAGAACTATGGGCCATTGCAAGAGCACCAAACAGGGTGAAGTGGAGCCAGAACAGAGAGAAAATGGATGGACACAACTCAGCTGCCTTTCACTGGACAGAAAGGCTGGATCCAAAGACATGGCGTAAAGCATTTTTAGTGTTTTTTCTAAGTGTGATATTCTGGTAAGCAATAACTCTGAAGTATTTAACAGGTAAATCCTTCGCAACTTTTTATTAAGTACCATAACCCTTCCTATGTATTAATTTTGCTGTATTGTTGCAACATTCTATGACATCATACTAATCAGGATTGGTGCAACATTTTGTGCAGCTACATTCTAGAGGGCAGAGAGATGGCAGCATTGTCAATGCTTGAATACATATTCTACAAGATCATGCAAAGGCTAGTTAGTAAACAGAGAGGGGCAATAGAGAAGTGGATAGGGCAGAGAATATGCCCAAAGATCAAGAAGAAACTAGACAAGAACACTGAGTTTGCTGCTAATTGCCATGTATCAGAAGCTGGCCAACAATTGTTCAGAGTTCAGTCTGGTAACTCTAGCTATACAGTTGACTTGTGCTTGCACACTTGTGACTGCAGGAGATGGCAGCTGTCTGGAGTACCATGTGGGCATTCTATAGCATGATGCAGGGAGGGGAGAATTGACCCTGAGACAATGGTTCATGACTGCTACACTGTGGAGAATTATCTGAAAGCATATGGATACACTCTGGTTCCACTTAGAGATCTAAAGCATTGGGAGAAACAGAATGGTTGCAAAGTATATCCACCAGTGTTCACTAAACAGTTGGGAAGGCCAAAGAAAAATAGGAAGAAAACACCAGAAGAGAAGAGCGAGAATGGTGTTAGCTATTTGAATAGAAAACGTGTTACAATGCACTACTCAATTTGTGGCAGAGCTGACCACAACAGGAAGAGGCACTATAGATGGCAGGAAGCACTAATTGTAGAAGGAGTAGAGTTGGTTGATGAAAACTATGATGACCCATCATTTCTTCAAGTATGCTTCAGTTGCATCTCATTTTTTACAGTTGGCTTGACTGCATGAAATGTGGTTAACTGAAGAATATGACCTCAACAGCATAAATTGAGCTTAACTGAAGAATATGACTGTCGTTGTCAAAACGGGCAGATCCCGGGTAGGGGGACCCAAGCTGTGCATCTGAGGATCAATGGAAACAATGGACAAAGGGACACAATGTTTACCCAGGTTCGGGCCCTCTTAAAGGAGGTAAAACCTATGTCCTGCTTGATTGTATTCGACGAGTATAGGGGTTACAAGAGTTGATCTACCTCAAGATCGTAATGGCTAAACCCTAACTTGTCTAGCCTATGAATATTCTGATTCTGCATGCGGACTAACCCCTCCGATTTATATAGACACCGGAGGGGCCTAGGGTTGTACAGAGTCGGTTTACAAGGAAACGAAATAGCATATCCGGACACCACTCTTGTCGTTCACGCATATAGAAGTCCTACCCGTACATGGGAGGTGGTCTTCTTCCTTTATCTTCACGGCCCATCAGTCTGACCCATATCGAATAGACTGGACGCCCAAGGACCCCTTAGTCCAGGACTCCCTTAGTAGCCCCTGAACCAGTCTTCAATGACGACGTGTTCGGCACGCGGATTGTCTTCGACATTGCGAGGCGGATTCCTCTTCTTGAATATCATATGCCAGCTTCCCTTATAAAAGAACTGTATCCGGCTCTGTATAGTCAATACAACCCTTAGCCATGAAGGCAGGATATAAAAATAGAAATAATGTCTTTATTGACAACTTTTTCCAGCGAAGCGTCACACTTGACTCTTCAGTATTTTGAATCATTTTCACACTCCCCATTTCGTGTTTCGAGGTCGAGCCCCCCTTGGCAAGTCTTGTCAAAATAGAGATCATGCCCACTTATTATGGGATTCTCATCAATGGGACTTGGGTAACCCAACCGCTCCTAGCACATGATCTCATTGGGAATAGACGAGTTTTAAGGCTTAAGAGGGGGACGGTTGGCATTTTCACCGCCTATAAGAGGGCAAAGATTCCTCCTTTCTTCCTCTAGCCTCTGTTTCCGAATCCTCCAAGCTCCAGCGCCCAAAAAAGCTCCCATCTTTCTCACCACCACCATCCTTTCCAGCCATGGCCGGGTCAGGCTCCAAGGGCAAGTGGGAGGCCTCCTACGTCACTGAGAAGGACGTGAAGGATCTCCGGAGCATGGGGTACCTATCTACGAATATCGCGCACAGGCTTCCCGACAAGGACCAAGTCATCCTCACTCCGGCGCCCGATGAAAGGGTTGTGTTCCTCCCCCATTTCCTCAGGAGGCTAGGGTTTCCCCTCCACCCCTTCGTCCACGGCCTTATGTTCTACTACGGGCTAGATTTCCATGATCTAGCCCCGAATTCCTTCCTCCACATATCGGTGTTCATCGTCGTGTGTGAGGCTCTGCTCCGCATCCGAGCACACTTCGGCCTGTGGCTTAAGGTCTTCAATCTGAAGCCGAAGGTGGTCGACAAACAACATGCGGACTGTGGCGGGGCCATGGTAAGCAAGTTGCCCAACACCACATGGCCCGAAGGGGCTTTCATTGAGACCATCAAGGTCTGGCAGCAGGAGTGGTTCTATATCACCGAACCATGCTGAGGGAGTCCTGGATTAGGGGGTCCTCGGACAACCGTACTATATGCATATGCTGGACTGTTGGACTATGAAGATACAAGATAGAAGACTTTGTCCCGTGTCCGGATGGGACTCTCCTTTGCATGGAAGGCAAGCTTGGCGATTCGGATATGAAGATTCCTTTCTTTGCAACCGACTCTGTGTAACCCTAGCCCCCTCCGATGTCTATATAAACCGGAGGGTTTAGTCCGTACGACAAGAATAATCATAATCATAGGCTAGCTTCTAGGGTTTAGCCTCTACTATCTCGTGGTAGATCAACTCTTGTAATACTCATATCATCAACATCAATCAAGCAGGAAGTAGGGTATTACCTCCATCGAGAGGGCCTGAACCTAGGTAAGCATTGTGTCCCCCGCCTCCCGTTACCATTAGCCTTAGACGCACAGTTCGGGACCCCCTACCCGAGATCCGCCGGTTTTGACACCGACATTGGTGCTTTCATTGAGAGTTCCACTGTGACGTCGAAGATAGGGTTGATGGCTCACCTTGTTATCAAGGACAACATCATCTCCGGGGGAGCTCTAGCATCGGGCCAAACCCTCCGACTGGGCGGCTTCGTCTTGAGCGCCCGTTCAGTCGTCGGGCCGACAATGACTTCTCGGGTCATCAAAAATTGTCTCCACTTCAGCTCGGAATACGCCAAGCAGATGGATCCAAGGAGTTATCGTCTCTAAACGGGCTCCTGGATCGCATCGCCGCTTTGGGAGTCGCTTCGGACTATGATCGGATTGGGCTTAAACCCGATCAGAGAGAGATTGAATCTCCGCCGATCACCCATCAGATAGCGGTGGTGGAGGAGCAATGCAACAACTCTTCCCCTATATTGAGGATGAAATATGTCCGGATTTCCGAGCTCACCAAGCCGGATACCTGCCCGCGGGAAGACGTGCCCCGAACTCTGGACTTAGAATCAGACTTTGGGCCAGAAAATTGGTTGACATCCAGGAACCCGAACTATTAAGCTCGGAAACCCCTCAAGCTCTGGGTCACAAATCGGATCAGGGTTCAGACTTAAATCCACCAACCCACCCAGACTCAAGCGATCTTTCCCGCATCAGACAACAGTCCCAAGAGACGGTACAACACTTTTGGGCCAGATTCCTCCTTGTCAAGGACAAGGTCAAAGACTGTTGCGATGAAGACGCAATCTCATTATTCTGCAAAAATTGCACGGACAAGGGACTCCTTAACGCCATAAATCGCGGTCACGTATCACGCTTCGATGACTTGGCGATCATAGTACAGAAGTACTGCGTGATGGAAAGCGCCTGGAAAACTCAGTTAGCCTTTTGGGATCCACCGGCTCTTGCTAAACTCCTCGTCCAAATAAAAAGGGTGTACCCTCGTAGGTCGCACGATCCAATCACGAAGAAATCGAAGCCCACTACAGGGCGCACAACCATTTTGGAGGGGTGGCTTAATAGGCCATGCAAAATACACACCACACCGGATACCGTACCAACACACAACATTAGAGCATGTTGGATACTTCAGCAGGTGGCCAAGAGCGGCGAGGATCTCCTCATAAAAAACACCGCAGAGCAACATCCCACAGAACACAACACTACAATATTGACAGTCTTCGAGACTTTCGCCTCAGGTAACAGGTGCAAGAGAGCACTCTGCGGCCTCGCCGAAGTCTTACAAGTCACATCGATAAACCTCTGGAATGACACGGCCATAACTTTCAGTTCCAGTGATGAACCGCAATTCAGAACAGTCCGGGCACCAGCCACTTTGGTCCTCAGTCCAATCGTGGACGGCTTCCGGCTTACCAAAGTGCTCATGGACGGTAGTAGTGGACTAAACCTCATTTACGAGGAAACTCCCAACAAAATGGAAATAGACAAGAGCCGCATTGAGCAAAGCAGCACAACCTTCCGAGGAATTATTCCCAGTCGGGAGGCACGATGTGCGGGAAAAATCACACTCGATGTGGTATTCGGCACGCCGGAGAATTATCGGTCCGAAGAGATAACCTTTCAGGTGGCCCCTTTCACTAGTGGATATCACGCCTTGTTGGGGCGGGAAGCATTTGCGAGATTTCAAGCTATACCCCATTACGGGTACATGAAGCTCAAGATGCCCGGGCCCAATGGAATTATCACTCTTGCTAGTGATCCGGACATAGCACTCCGCGCCGAAAATAAAACAGCCGCCTTGGCTCTCGAAGCATTATCCGAAGCCCTCGCGGCCGAAGAATTAAATGCATTACACTCCATAGTGGATAAGGACAATGTGATACTTGATAAGCAATCCAAGTCCACCTCATTTAAACCAACGGATGAAATAGTCAAATTCCAAGTCCACCCAATGGACTCCACAAAGACAGCATCCATCGGGGCACATCTGGACCCCACAATCGACGCCGCACTGCGGGCGTTCCTACGTGAGAACTAGGATATCTTTGCCTGGCACCCTTCTGATATGCCGGGGATCCCACGCAGGCTGGCTGAACACAGTCTCAACATATTGAAGGGATATAAGCCGGTCAAGCAAACACTACGACGCTTTTCAGAACCCAAACGACAAGCTATGGGAGAGGAACTAGCCAAATTACTTGAAGCCAAATTCATCAGAGGAATAAAACACCCGGATTGGCTAGCAAACCTCGTGATGGTACCAAAGAAGGATAAATCCTGGCGCCTATGTGTCGATTTCAAAGACCTCAACAAGGCTTGCCCTGAGAATCCCTTCCCTCTCCCGCACATCGATCAGATTATCGATGCTACCGCGGGACACGACTCATTGTGTTTCCTCGACGCATACTTCGGATACCATCAAATCAAGGTGACGAAGTCCAATCAAGCCGCAACGGCATTTATCACCCCATACGAGCCTTTCTGCTTCAACACTATGCCTTTCGGGCTAACAAACGCTGGTGCCACCTACCAACGCATGATTCAAACATGCCTAGAGAAACAAATCAGTAAAATAGTTGAATGTCAACGACGTAGTCATCAAGACCAGACATGCTGAGTCTTTAATAGACGATCTAAGGCTCACGTTTGACAACCTCTGAACATATGACATTAAGCTCAATCCGGAAAAATGTGTTTTCGGCGTTCCCGCTGGAAAGCTGCTGGGGTTCATCGTGTCCAATAGAGGAATTGAAGCAAAACCAGCTAAAATCCGAGCTTTGTCACAGTTGGCTACCCCAACAGATCTCAAACAAATCCAGAAACTAACTGTATGCATGGCAGCTTTAAGCCGCTTTATCTCCAGATTGGGAGAAAAGGCATTGCCACTTTATCGCCTTCTTTGACGAACTGAACACTTCGAGTGGACGGACGCGGCGACGGCTGGATTGGAGGAAATAAAGGCTCTTTTAGCAAGCAACCCAATCCTGGCCGCACCGAACGTTGGTGAACCCATGTTGTTATACATAGCTGCAACACACCAAGTTGTGAGTGCGGTGCTCGTCGTCGAACGAGAGGAGGACGGACACAAATTTCTGGTTCAGAAGCCGGTATACTACGTATCTACTGTCCTCACACCATGCAAATCCCGGTACCCACATTATCAAAAAATAGCATACGTGGTCTTCATGGCATCCTGGAAACTACGACACTACTTTCAAGAGTGTTCAGTCACGGTGGCCTCTGAAGTACCACTCAATGACATAATAAACAACCGTGATGCCACGGGCCGGATTGCCAAGTGGGCCATCGAGCTTCTCCCATTCGATATCACATATAAACCACGTCGAGCCATTAAATCCCAAGTACTGGCGGACTTCGTCACCGAATGGACAGTGGCCGAACTCCCTAAAGAGTACAGCACATACTCCAACTGGATCATGCACTTCGACGACTCTAAAATGCTGGCAGGTCTGGGAGCAGGTGTTGTCCTCACATCCCCCACTGGAGATACAGTCCAATACGTACTGCAAATATTATACACAGACTCCAACAATGCAGCCAAATATAAGGCTCTGTTGCATGGTCTTCGGATGGACGTCTCCATGGGCATTCAACGCTTAGAAGTGCGTGGGGATTCAAACCTCACAATATCTCAAATAAATGGAGACTTCGATGCCAAAGATCCGAAAATGGCGGCCTATCGTAATGCCGTCCTTAAGATGTCAACTCGGTTCGATGGGCTCGAATTTCATCACGTGGTTTGAGAAAACAATCAAGCGGCGGATGTCCTTGCCCGCATCGGCGCTAAGCGTGACCCCATCCCACCTAACATCTTCCTGGAAAGGCTTTTCAAGCCATCCATGGTGTGGCAAGGGGAGACCGGCAACATCAGCCCAGATCTGACCACAACCCCAGATTCCGACCACACTAACATAATCGGGGGCTCTGCCACCGAAATAACACCTTCGGTCCATCTCATCATGGTTGTTATCGCCCCATGGACCGAACCCTTCTTGGCCTACCTTAACAGGCACAAACTCCCCGAGGATCAAAATGAGGCACGCTGCATTGTGCGGCGCTCTAAAGCCTACGAAGTCCATGAGGGAGAGCTTTATAAGAAAAGCGCTACCAGGGTATTTCAAAGATGTATCTCCGAGGAGGAAGGGCGGCAGCTCTTGGCTGAAATTCATGCCGGCCTTGGCGGTCAGCACGGCGCAGCTCGGGCCTTCGTAAGCAAGGCCTTCCGTACAGGATTCTTCTGGCCAATGGCCCGAGCAGACGCACAAGACCTTGTCCAACATTGCGTCGGATGCCATCTTTTCGCCAACCAAAGCCATATGCCACCCACCGCCCTACAAACAATCCCCATAACCTGGCCTTTCGCGGTCTGGGGGCTTGATATGGTTGGACCCCTTAAAGGAGGAAGCCATAAGAAAAAATACTTGTTGGTCATGGTGGATAAATTCACCAAATGGATAGAAGCCAAACCAGTTAAAACGGCCGAATCCGGACCCGTGATAGACTTCATATCGGGTGTTGTGGACTGTTATGGTGTCCCCCACAGCATCATCACCGACAATGGCTCCAATTTCACAGCCGATGAGGTGAAAACTTGGTGCGGCATCATGGGCATTAAGCTCGATTACGCCTCCGTCTATCACCCTCAAACAAACGGTCAAGTCGAACGAGCCAATGGTCTTATTATGAGCGGCATCAAACCTAGACTAGTGCGATCCTTAAAAGAATCAGACGCACACTGGGTTGAGGAGCTTGACTCTGTACTCTGGGGGCTGCGGACCATGCCAAATCGCACTACCAGATACACACCCTTCTTCATGGTGTACGACGCAGAGGCTGTGCTGCCCTGCGATATTATTCATGACTCACCTCGAGTGCGCATGTACGAAGAGAGAGAGGCCGAGCTCGATCGGCAGGATAGTTTAGATGTCCTGGAAGAGGAGCGCGATGTCGCAAAAGCCCGTTCCGCATTCTATCAACAACAGGCTCATAGGTATCAAAGCAGAGAAGTACGGGCCAAAACTTATAATATTGGCGAACTCGGTCTACGTCTACCAGAGACGAAAAAGGATAAACTTAAGCCCAAATGGGAGGGTCCCTTCATTATTGACAAAGTTCTCATCGGAGGAGCGTACCGACTGCATGATGCATCCGATAATCGCCTCGAGCCGAACCCGTGGAACGCGGCCAGACTCCAAAGATTCTACGCCTAGCACCGAACTCCCTGTTCGTCTCCTTCCTCCATTCCTTTTTATTTATTTTCCAGCTCTCTTCCCGCCTTTTCTTTTGAAAAGCTCTAAAGCTTTAATGTGGCTAGACTACACACTTGTGATGCACTAATCTTCAAGTATGTGCGCTCATTATACCTGGGGCTTTCTTATACTGAAGCTTAATATAATTATCTTCCGGGCATCAAGCCCACTGCATATGTGTCCTTTTTCCGTATGTACCTTTCTTCGCCATTATATGCATCGATATGACTTAAGTTTTGGCCAAGCTGGGTTGCCTGGCTCTTGTGCTTATGCCCTACATTCTCGTTAGTTCGGCTAGGGCATAAAGGGAGCACCTCTGCGATTGTTACTGTCGGGTACTCCGGACGTGTACCTTAGAGCGGGTGAAGCCGAAAGCTAGCGTTCTTAAGGGAATATTCTATCGGTGGACTAAAGATGTTTTTACCTATCACAATATAAACTCCCAGATGTTACGTATACTGTGCTTTTTGATCGTAGTTCGGACATGCACGTTAATGCATGCGTACCCAGGGAAAGGAACCCTTAACGGAACTATTCTCTCTGGAAGATGTTTCTTACTATCCATGTAATATAACATAGCTAGTTGGGTCTTGTCTGTTCAAGCAATTATGACCCATACGCCTGGTTTCCACGCATACCCGGGTTTATATTACCGAGCAAGTATTCGGAAACACTCCGGACTGTTGGGTCCAGAGGCTGAAGCGAAAAGGTCTGCCATGACAAATGTTTTACAATCCGACTAGGGACAAATATGTCAATTGAAGTACATAAGTCATTTAGACTCAGATGCTTCTTCTTCTATACCCTCCAACAGGTTGTCTAGCTTACAATCCTGTTGGGAATATTTTGCGGCTAATCCTACTTGGTCATATACCAGACTAATGGGAATTTCTTTCCCATCTGACCCTATAGGTCTGACCCGGGCCATATGATTCGGATCGAGCTTGGTGTATCGTGTTTTCACCATGGCCCAAGCCTCCCTCGCACCTTCTCGACAGGAAGATATCTTCCATAGTCGGAGACGCCACCGCACTACCTTGAAAAGCTGTACAAGCTCCCCATACTTCCTGGTAGGGAGGCGGATGGCCACAAGGCCTTGGCGACACTCCGCATGAACTGCCAAACTTGCTCATGCAGTTGCGAAAGCTCTTGTAGCAGATCGCCTGAGGATCCGGGCATCTCCTCTTCGGAACGGCCAGTCAGCATACCTACAGACATAACTCTGTTAGTTCCTATCTTTGCCGAACTATATAAATGTTCGTTTGAGCACATACTAAAAATGCCACGTTGAAGCCTCTTATCTTCCTTCACGGAGTCAGCCAGCTGGGCCCGAACATCTTTCAATTCTTCACCCAGCTGGGTATTGGCATCTTGGAGTTTGTTTTTCTCCTGTATGACCCGTGTAAGTACACGCTCGCCATCGGTTGCTTGCCGTTGCGCTCCTTGTTCACCCTCTTGTGGGATTCCCGGATTCTGTTCCGGATTATCCGAGGATTTTGGTCATCAGACATTGTTAGCGTTACTGGTTTATACATACAATATTGTTTTTTTCTCAACTAGGGAATACATACCAGTTGATGCCTTTTCGGATCTTGACAGCTCGGCCGTAGCGGCCGTTAGCTGTGTTCGACATTCTTCCAGCTCTTGAGACAACAGGTTGTTCTTCTCTGAGAGAACCTATTAATACAATGATCCTTAAATCAGTTGTACCAACTGCTTCAAGTCTCAGGGGCTACATATATGCATAATTATCAGATTTTTATACTTACCCGTATATCTTTCAAATATTGGTCCGTGGCTCTAGCAATCCCATCTTGAGCGGCTCGGATGTACGCATCACCCGAGTTGAAGGCATTAAAGGCCTCTTCTGAAAAACCAGGGTCGCGGAGTGCGGCCCACCAGCGCCGATGATTCATGGCGCTCTCCACTTCAGAATTTGTAACAGACATTCTATCTAAATCTGCTGTATGAGGACAGTCCGGTGTCGCTTCCGTGCTGGCCTCCGTCCTCGAGACCGGGTCCGGAATCCGGCTAGTAGAGGCACGGTTAGCAAGATCCCCGGACATAGTCCGACGGATGTTCTTTCTGCTAAAACACAACGGATAGTGTCATACTTTAAGATGACAACCACGGAGTGTGTTTAAAGCCATACCTCCTTGATGACGGCTCCACCATGTTTCTGTTCGCCTTTCTTTTTGAAGGCCTACCCGGCACGGGCGCCCCTTGTTGGCGAGTCGCCTCGGGTTCGGCTTGGCGCGCCGATAGTTTTCCCTTTAGAGCATAAGAATTGTGCGGTGGGTAAGACAGAAGGAGTAAATCCTTTCCGGAAGATAAGTCTCTTGTTTACTTACATGCGATACAGGGAGGAGGCCAGGATAGTCAACAATGATGGACACTTCTATGCCGTCACAGCTCGCCTGGTGAAACACCCCTTCCACGAGCTCCACGAATATATCCGGATCCTCTTCGAATCCGGGGTCAAGGGCCCGGTTATGGTCCTCTGGCCGTGGAGCCAGGCTATGGAACTCCCTGGTTATTTTCCACCATTCCTATTATAAATGGATGGACTAAATATTTATGAAAAAAAGACTCAGGGAATGAATAGAGTAGAATGATGGATGGCAGCTCACCCAGCTGGGAGGGTTGTACATGGAAAATCCATCTCGTGGCTTAATGCGAATGAACTCCTCTCTTTCCCCCTTGTATAAACCGGACAGTATTTCCACCAAAGCGGTGGTGGAGTCTGGACCCTTCTGACCGCAGCGGGTGGCGTCATCTTCTCCATTGAAGTGCCACATGGGACGCCCTCGATATTGGAGTGGCTGAACCCCCCACATTATGGATATCGCCATAACCTCGACTATTGACAATCCGAACTGAGCGAGCATTCTTATCTTGCTCATCAATTGAAGGACCTCCCTGCTATCTTCCTCCCTGAGGCTCCGGGGACGCCAGTTGAGGCGTTTTCTCAGTAGAGCGTTTGTAAACTCAGGAAGACCCATTCGGATTGGGTCGGGAAGGGAGACGTCCTCAATATAAAACCACTCAGAAGGCCATTTTTTGGATGCCTTCTTCGGTGTGCCGGATAAGTACACTACAAAAAAATACACTTCCGTGATGATACGTGTTTGTCACAGTAGGTCGTGTTTTTTGTCATGCATGTACATCCATGACGATTTTATGACAGAATCAAGATAGTCATACCCGTGCTGTCGTAGAAGTGTTCCATGACATTACCAAAATTATCAGCACGGAAGTGTCCACTTCCATGACGATAAATCGCGCGTCACAGAAGTGCTTTCGTCAAGGGTGACCGACACGTGGCAACCACCGTAACGGAACGCCGTTGAGCTATCGGGTCCAGTTTTGGATCCGATAACCCGTTAACAGCCCGGACCAATGGGGATTTTCCACGTGTAAAATCATCATTGGCCGTAGGAAACACGTGTTGCCTCACTGTTAGGACAGGTGTCATCCACTCATTAGACAGGCGGCGCCTATGATAGGTCGACACGTGGCATGGCCCAACAGTGGCCCATTCCGGTAAAAAAGGTCGGCCCAGTAAAAATTAGCAGGCTGACCCATATAAGGCCTACTTGTGTCAGGTCCATTTAAGCCCATGGCCCATACGAGATGTGCCAATTCGGCCCGTCAATGGCCCGTTAAAGATTTGACACCATTGCAGCCCATCGTCAGTTTGAGCCCGTTAACAGCCCGCTATATATTTGGGCTCAATATCGGCCCGATGAGATTTCGTCCTGTTAACGGCCCATTCAATGGATGGGCCAATTTTCAGGATGTACATCTTTCGGCCTTTTAGCGACCCATTTAAATGTTGGGCTAATTTCTGACCCGGTGTGTCTTTCAGCCTGTTGACGGTCCATAAATCTGATGGGCCATTTATAGTCGGACCTGAGTTTCATCCTTTTAGCGGCCCATTTAAGTGTTGGGCCAATTTCTGGCCCGGTGTCACTTTCAGCCTGTTGACGGCCCATAAATCAGTTGGGCCATTTGTAGTCGTACCTGAGTTTTGGCCTTTTAGCGACCCATTTAAGTGTTGGGCCAATTCCCGGCCATGTGTGCCTTTCGGCCTGTTAACGGACCATAAATGAGTTGGGACATTTGTAGTCGGACCTTATTTTTGGCCTTTTAATGGCCCCTGCCCTTCATGGTCCAATACCAGCCCAGTTTCTCTTTCGGCCTACTAAAGGCCCACAACACAGTTGGGCCATTTACAATACAACCTGACTTTCGGCCTCTTAGCGGCCCATGCTCTTCATGGTCCAGTTCAAGTCCGCTGCCTCTTTCGGCCTGCTAAAGGCCTACAGTATAGTTGGGCCATATGTAGCCCAAACTTAGTAACGGCCTGTTAATGGCCCATGAAATAAATTGGGGCCACCTGTTGCCCGCTTCGATGTCGGCCTGTTAACGACCCGGGAGGTAAGAGGGCCGACCATTAACTTTCGGCCTAGTAACGGCCCATTAACTTAACGGGCCCACTAAAGTTCGTACATGTCTTTAGGCCAAATTAGATAATTTGAGCCCATTACGACGAGCAATTATGCACAGGACCAAAACCGATCAAGCAAAGGTACAACATACAGGGAATAACGTTGCACATCCAGCATATATTACAGGAAATTACATCCACTGGGCAATCAAAGATTGATGCCAGTGCAAATAAATGAGCAGAACCTAACCATCTACAATGTCACAATCTGCAACCTCAGCACAGATGACGCCCATAAGCACGCGGGCAAGTTCTTGCTGCTTTGCTACATTGTGTCTGAAAACATTGATCAGTTGTTGTGTCGCACGACTCTGCACATCTAATTCATCCATCATTTCCATCATTGCTTCAACCATTAATTGGTTCACAAACATACATTTATTCCGTTGCATTCGAGACAGAGGATACTGAACAGATTCAGATGGAAATTTTGGCAGGCTTGTATTATTGATAGTGGAGAGTGTCTCGACCACTGCATCATAACATAAATTAGGACGGGAACCAAATAGATTAATCATGAGTTTTTGCCATATTACCTGGCCTAGATTTACTGGAAAGAAACAATGGGGTTGCCTTGCTGTTTTCAGAGTTGTCTTCTTATCTTCAGCAGCCCGCACAAAATTAACACACTAGCATTGCTATCATTGGCCAAGTCAGATAATAGGAAAGCAAATTGACACAACGAACGTTTGGGCAACTAGCCTACACCAAATTAACACAATATGGCACAACTATCATCAGCAAGGTAAGGTAATACGAAAGCAACATTGACACAATGAATGAATGGGCAACCAGAGAAGCACTACAATTCAATAATGTGCGTGATATGAGATAGTACATTCATGCAGCTCAGTATGCAAAACTACCAGGCAGTTTTCCTTACAAAAATCAACATTGGCGCCTTTAACATTTTGCTACAAGTAATTTTAGATCAGATAAAGCTTAGATTCACGCCGATTAACAAAATACATGCTGATGTAAAAATATAGTGATATACAACAGGTACTTACATCGGCATTGGAGCACAGAGAATTCCCGCAAGATATTTTCCTCGAATATGATCCCAATGGAGGAAGTCTTCTATCGTTTAACCTTATTTTCTAAAAGAGAGATGGGTAAGAAATATATAGAAAATATGATCAGAATGCTATAAAATTTCATGATGCGAGGATATGCACACGCTTCTTAGAATGGAGTTGACATTCTTTTGATGGACTGGAGCGGACTAGTTCTTTGGCCACTGGAATCTTCTTATTATCAGTGGGAGTTGGGTTTCTCTGTGCTGGAGCAGTATCTATGAAAAATGGAGTTGGTTTATTATCTCCTAGCATCTGGATCTTTTGCAAAGACCTGGTTTGTAACCCTTCAGATTCTAACATAGCCGTCTTCCCCTTGCATGCCTTATATAGAAGAATGGTGATTCAGTTATAAAACATTCTACAATAGAGATGGAATAGGTACTGAAGAATAGAAAGGGATGACATATTTGACATGTATTCCCTCCATACGGAAATAAATGGATGGGTCTAGGCATATTTCAGTTCTAGATACATCCAGTTTTATCCATTTCTGCGACATGTAATTCGGACGGAGGGAGTATGATGTAAGAGCTAGGGATACGACAGGACAACACAGTAAAAAAACACTGAAAAACCCACTGCAGAACCAAAGTATTCAAATCCACTGATATGAGATAGTACACTCATGTAGCTCAGGATGCAAAACTACCAGGCAGTTTTCCTTACAAAAATCAACATTGTGGCCTTTAATCATACATTTTGCTACAACTAAATTTAGATCAGATAAAGGTTGGATTCACGCCGATTAACAAAATACATGTTGATGTAAAAATATAGTGATATACAACAGGTACTTACTCTACATTGGAGCACAGAGAATTCCTGCAAGAATCTTTCCTCATAAACGATACCATTGCAGAAATTCTTCTATCTATTAAGCTTATTTTCTAATAGAGAGATGGGTAAGAAACATGTAGAAAATATGATCAGCATGCTATAAAATTTCATGATGCAAGGATACGCACACGCTTCTTAGAATGGAGTTGACATATTTTTGCTGGACTGGAGCGGACTAGTTCTTTGGACACTGGAATCTGCTTATTATCAGTAGGAGTTGGGTTTCTCTATGCTGGAGCAGTATCTATAAAAACTGGAGTTGGTTTATTATCTCCTGGCGTTTGGATCTTTTGCAAAGGCCTTGTTTGTAACCCTTCAAATTCTAACATAGTCGTCTTCCCCTTGCATGCCTTGTGTAGAAGAATGGTGCTTTAATTATAAAACATGCGACAGTAGAGAGATGGAATAGGTACTGAAGAATAGAAAGGCATGACATATTGAAATGTATTCCCTCCATCCAGAAAAAAATGGATGGGTCTAGGCGTATTTCAGTTCTAGATACATCCTTTTTTATCCATTTCGGCAACATGTAATCCAGATGGAGGGAGTATGGTGTAAGAGCTAGGGATACGACAGGACAACACAGCAAAAAGACACTAGTTGAATGTAAAACTGTATGCTAGCGGAATACGTACAGAAATAACTAAGGCAACATACACGTGTATGATTGGGAAACTAAGATGGCATTGCAACAGAGCACTAGAACAACACTTCAATGTATAAAAACATGGTATGGTAGACAGATGAAGTACATACTGATGAATAACAATGCATAAGATATTCAGAAGCATGATGTCCAAATTAAGCAGATTGCATTGCGATAGAGTAGAATGACAGTACTTGAATTTGAAAACATGTTATCATGAATGGAATAGGTACTGAAAAACAGGAAGGAATGACATATTTACATGCATGATCAGCATGCTAAGCACATGGCATTGCAACAGAGTAGATACACTCCAGGACATTATATGCATGTTGTACCCATATCACAGGCCAAGTTAGAGCAAGGACCTTGTGGGGTGAAGAGGATTCATCATCTTTCTGCAAGTCTTCTGAAGAACTGCCTTTACATGTTCCATCATATTGGGTATCATTGACATCAAGTTTATTGGCCTTTACATTGCTCCGTGAGGTTCTTATGGATATATCAGTGTGTGCAATTATATCTAACATGCACGGAAGACAACTAGTAGTTAGATTTATGTAATGAGTGCCTGTAGGAGACGACATAAATAGTAGGACTGGGGTTAACTAGCAGCAACAGGTCTCATAAACTAAAGGGAGAACACAGATGAAAGCTACAGAATATGTATCGTTTGTACTCGAGATTAACTAGATGGCACACAAAAGTATTAAAGAACAACATAGGTAATACTAGAAGTGGTATAATACTATAATCACCAGCCTGTGGGATAGCATTGGCTGATGGATGATAACTATGGAACAGCGTTACCTAAAGAACAAGTATCTTAGCTGAACTATGGAACAACGTTAACTCCTGAACAAGACCCGTAAGAGATCAACATGAATATACAGTGAAATGTGATGAGTCTATTTTCCATGCTTAGATGAATAAAAAAGCCATAAATGTTGCACACAAGTAAGATGAGGGTACAACCTATCTGGCTGCCATCCATAGGAGTGAGCATCATGTGCTGACTTGTCGATGGCCCTGCAGTTGTTGTGGCTGTCCATGTCGGGCACGCGCATTCGATGCATGGAACTGTTGAGTGGGGACTATAGCTCCCTTCTGGTGTATGCTTCCCTTGTTGGAGTAGCTGCGGTGGGTCGGAAGACGGTGTGTTTGAAGATGCAGATAACGCATAATGTTAAGAACGACATATCTCTTTGATCTGAATAAATACACTAAGAGATCAACAACAAGGTACGAGAGTGGTCACACGTCTATTGACTGAAGACTAAACTGGGGTCACACAATTTTATTTTATTTTGGTACTGTCCGATCTACGCCGGATGGCTTGATGGCCGTCTTGTGCCTCCCGGTTGACACTGTTCGGAATCTTCCCCGAAGAGCCAGCGACCAACGGCAGAGTAGCCTACCTCTGCCGTCCGTGGCCCCGGCTAAAACCCCGCTCCCCGCCCCACCGCACTGCCGTGGTTGCGCTGCCCCGGGCCAATCCACAAAGACTCCCCGTCATCCAGATCCGGCGGTGGCAGTACCTTCAACCCACGCAACTCTAAAATATAGCCATCTAAGCGCTGCTTCCGTGGCAAACTTGCGGCCCCGCACCCTTACGTTAGACACCAGCCAACCGGCATCCTAGGAGCTCCGCCGCCTCGAGGGGTGCTGCTTCCCATTGGGAATCGATTTTCCCAGAATAAAAATTCAGACAACTGAGGCCTAAGTAAAGTGACTTGAGATGAGGGTGCGACCTATCTGGCGGCATGGTGAAGTAGGCGGTCCAGCTGCCAAGTCGGTGAGGCCAGCGCGGTTGCGGTGGCGACCGGCGGCAGGGAAAGAGCGATGTCATGATGGTCGACGGCTACGGGGAAGCAGCGCTAGGACTTTGGACGGATCCGAAGTTGGAGCCGCTCTGGCGCCGTGAACAACGGCGGGGGTGAATCGGCTCCGGTACGGTTCACGCGGCCGTCGTCGAGGCAGCACCAGCAGCACGGAGTAAGAGTCACACGGCCCAATGCACGACGACAAATGGACAGCATCTCCAGCATTAGGGAGGAGGGCGGTTGTGAAATTGGTGCGGTGGGGGCGCCATGGAGGTGGGGTTGAGGTTTCGCAGCTCGGGGGAAGGGAGCTTCCCGGGGAGAAGGTGATTTGGCACCCACGAGGTATGAATGGGGGCGGGGGGGGGGGGGGGGATTGGGAGGGGAGTGGAACCATGTCTTACGGACGCATTTGTCTGAAATGTGAGGGGGAGTTACAGTTCTACCCTTGCCTATAGGCTTCTCGGCTTGGGTCTGTGTACTGATGGTCGGGGATAGTAGAGTAACTTTGCTTCTCCCCAAATAGTGGGCGGGAGCGATTTCGGGAGAGGAGGGAGTGTTTTGAACTATAGTGGGCGCGAGCAATTTCGGGCGAGGAGAGCGTGTTTTGAAATAGTGGGCGCGAGCTATTTCGGGCGAGGAGAGCGTGTTTTGCCGACCATGGTTTATGAATTATTCGGCACATGTCATTTCGGCCGAGGAGAAGGCGCGCTTGGATGAAGTTACGAACCTACCCTCGATGTACAACGGGCCAATTGATGCGTGTCCCACATAGGATGGTAATTTCGTGTCTCCCATTTATTTGCTCGGGCGAATTCCACTGAGCAGTGAGGATGTTTAACAGTTCGTTCAAATTTTGGGAGAACGAGCATCCACGTCTACCTTACCAAGTCGATTCGAATCAAATTTTGAAATATTAGCTTGCCACTTCTTTTTTAGATGGAGAGATGATGCTCGGGAGTAATGTGTTTTTACATGCTCGTTGCTAGCGATTTACTATATGACAAATAGTTGGCCCACTCAAAAACGCGAATCAAACCCAAAATGAAATATCTCGATTCAATGAAATAGCTCGTTCAGTAGGTCAAAATAGTGAACTAAATCCAAAATTGAACACCTCAATCGAGTAACATGTTGTACAGTATTATAGTACTCCATGAACATGTTGAAAGTCAAATTAATGAACTTGTTTGATATACGCATATATCCGTTCATGTGTGGATTGCAGACAACATGTTCTCCAATTTAAATATTTGAATGCAAGTTTATATCGAAACATGGTTTATATCAGTCTTTGATGCATAAAATGCGACCCCCCCTCTCCCGGACTCATGTTCTCTCTCCCTCTCTCTCTCTCTCTCTCTCTCTCTCTCTCTCTCTCTCTCTCTCTCTCTCTCTCTCTCTCTCTCTCTGACAATCTTCAATTCTGTCGCACGCATCCGACACAAAAACCTTGTTGGTAACTCTCCCTTTCTCTCCATCTCTCTCCCTTTCTCTCTCTCTCTCTCTCTCCATCTCTCTCCCTTTCTCTCTCTCTGTGTGTGTGTGTGTGGGGGGGGGGGTCTTTCTAGTTCGCATGCATATATACACCATCTATAGGTCTCTTTCGCACACTATGTATGATACTCTAGCTAGTCCAAGCTAGATATCTTGGGTGCATTCATCGTACACACACAAATTCCTTGGCTCTTTGCCCGTAACTCTCTCACGCACCACTCTGTCATCTCGGAGCTCTTCCCCCCATCTCTCAAACTCTCCATCCACATGGGTCACACATACACATGCATATCTCACTCGCACTCGATAGGCCCTCTAAAACTCTCTCTCTCTCTCCCTCATTCTCTCTCCATCTCACACGCACACACACACAATCTCATGCCCAGCTAGCCAAGTATGATGGTCTCTCACTCAATTGTAGGCACACGCAGTCCCCCTATATGTATATGACTAGCTAATCTTAATCTCCATCAAAACATGTGCATGGTCTATCTCAATTTCTCTCGGGGCATCTTTCTATGGCGCACGCACTCCCTCGATCTCCCACCCATATAGTCCCCTCACGATCTCGAGGGGATCTCTCTATCACAAACACACCCGCCCTCCCTCCCCATGCGTCCATGCCATCCATGTGTCCCTCTCGACCTTTGTTCCTTGTTGGCCAGACCTCTATTGGACATGTGCTACAGGGGTGTCTCTCTCCGTTGCAAACAGTCACACACTAGCTATCTTCGTGTATCTCCTCGCCTAGCTTTTGCATCTCGGAGATGCATGCATGATATGTTCGCATAAGAAACGAAAAAACACACACTCTCTCTAATTTATTGTTTGTTGTCACTTTCTCTTTCACACACATACTCTTTTTGCACACTTACTCATTCTCCTTCACACGCACTTGATCTGTCTCGACTGAGGCACTCTCCTCGGTCCATAGCATATAGATTTATTGAAAAGTCAAACATCACAAAGTTTGACCATGTACGTGGAGAAAAAGAATTACATCTAGTACGGCAAACATATACCATTAGATTCACCATGATATGTAGTTTTGTATGATGTATCTTTGGTATTGTAGATATAAATAAAATTTGCGTAAACCTGATCAAAGTTTCCAAAGTTTGACTTCTAAAAAATTTACATGCACTGTATTATCGAGCGGATGGAATATCTCTTTCCCCCTCTCAGCTATCTGACGCACCACTCAGCCTTATCGGGGCTCCTCAATCTCTCTCAAACTTTATTAGTCAGTTTGGTTCGTGACCTGACCCTCATGCCTTGATGGCCAGTACTTCCTGGTGTGGACGTGAGATGTAAAATATTTCTGCCTGGCCAGGCTTGTGTGGTGCTGAAGCATTTGGTTCATGCCTGGGCCAGGCAAAGCATCAACGTCCCATCAATCAGCCCATGCATCAATTATTTAATGCTAATATCCATCCATGTTGCTGTTAGCCTCGTGGCCGCACGACCAGGCACGGCCAGGCGTTCGAAATCGGTCGCTTGGGCCAGGCTACTTGCAGTGTCTGGAGTTCAGCCAGGCTAATTAAAGTGCAAGGGAACCAAGGCCAGGCGAGCTTTCTTTTTCACAGGGTAGCAACCAAACAAGCGTGCATGAAATCCAGCCACAACCCTAGGCCAGGCAAAAGATGCTCAGGACGCAAGCCAAACTGACCTTATATCTCCCTGCTTCACACATACACATGTCTCGCTCGTGCTATACATATAGACCCATCCAACACTCTCCGCCCTTGTTCTCTCTCCATGTGACACGCATCCCCCCTAAGTACCATAATCCCTCACTCCATCATAGGCGCAAGCACTCCCCCCTCCTAAGTATGATTATCTCTTACTAGCCATCAGGAACACACGTATTGTCTCCTTCCATCCATACGTCTATCTCGATATCTCTCGGGGCATCTTCTATCGCGCACACACCTTGTCACTCGATCTCCCACCCATGTAGTCCCATCACGATCTCCAGGGGATCTCTCTTTGACAAACATACACTCTCTCCTCCCCATGTCAGCATTTTCTCCGTATGTCTCTCTCAACCTCTCTCCCTTGTTTGTCAGACCCCTCTTGGCCACGTGCTAGGGGTCTTGCTCTCTCGGTTCCAAACAACCATACACTATCTCCTCACCTTGCCTTCGTTGTCGAAGATGCATGTGTGATATGTTTGCATAAGACACCCACGCTTTTTCTCTACTTTTATCGTGTGTTGTCCATGTCTCTTTCACACACGCACACACACTTTTTTCACTCTCTCTCTCTCTCTCTAGTTAGGGACTCTGTCACGTCCCTAAGCATATGGATGTTTTGAAAAGTCAAACCTCAGAAAAGTTTGACCAGGTATATGTGGAGAAAAACATTTACATCTAGAACGATCATTAGATTCATCACAACATGTACTTACTTTATACTATCATTTATCTTTGGTATTCTAGATATAAGTAATTTCTTTATAAACTTGGTCAAAGTTTCAAAAGTTTGACTTAAAAAAAATGTTGGAACTACATTATCGAACGGAGGGAGTAGCTCTTTCTCTCTCTCTCTGCTATCTCTCACGGGCCTCCCCTCTCACTCGAACTCTCTATACCGACGGATTATACGCTCACTGTGTCAGCGTATAGCTCCGTATATTGTTTAGTTGACCGGTCAACCAATCCACATGCTGCCTTGTCAGCTCGTGTTCTGTATCATCGTGTGCTGGCCCATGTGGCAGTGGGTGAAAATAAGTAAACTAGAGGCCCATCTGACACGCGGTGAAGTAAGCAAAGTTTAAACCACTCAGGGTAGCACCCCGCACGCTAGTAAATTGAGGGCACATTGAGGACAAACTTCTTGTGCGTGAAGGACGCACTCGCGCACAATTCACCACTGCGCGGCGGCATGCACAGAAGGACGCACTTGCGCACACCCAGCACACAACACACACCAGCACACGTGTACACCGGCGTCGCCGCCGGTTGAGATGGACGGCGAGGCAGCCAACAAGCGGAGGCGGCTCGAGCCAAAACCGCATCCGGCCAGCCTGGACTTCATCAGCAGCCTCCCCGATGACATGCTGTTCGTCATCATCGGCCTCCTCCCCACCAAATCTGCCGTGCGGACCGCCCTGCTCTCCCAGCGGTGGCGCCCCCTCTAGCGTTGCGTCCCCCTCAACCTCACCGTCAACAGCTGCCACTGCGACGGGGATTGCAAACACATGGCCACAGTCTCCAAGATCCTTTCATCGCACCCTGGGCCAGCCAGACGCCTTGACATCCGCATGTTCAGTACCAACTGCAAGGTCCAACCCAAGTTTGACAAGTGGTTCTTATCCCCTGCCCTAGATCAGCCCGAGGAGCTCAGCTTTGAAGCTGGACGATGTCGCTCTCTGCCGCCATTCACGCTCTGCCTCACGCCAATGCTGTGCTGCACCAGCTTCAGCTCCTGTTATTTTTTCCAGATTAATGCCGCTCCCTCCCTTCTTCTCCCTAAACTCAAGTAGCTCAACCTCTTTGACATTGTCATCTCGAAGAAGGCTATGGAGCACCTGCTCCGCAGCTGTACTGCGCTCGAGTACCTTCGTCTTGAGCAGATCCACGGGTTCATTAGCCTCCACATCGCCTCGACGAAACTCCGATGGATTTATGTGTCTTGCTGGCCCCGCAACAAGACATCAATTGGGAAGATATCACTCCAGCTGTTCCACGTTATGGCCATTGAGAATGCGCCTTTCCTTGAGAGATTGCTTGTATCAGATCTAGAAGGTCCAACAAAAATCAGGGTCATTGACGCGCCGAAATTGACGGCGTTGGTGTACTCGTCTGCCAAATTCTCCGTACTCTTTATTGGATCCGTAATCGTTCAGGTACAACACTCATCTTCTTCTCCGTCTTCTTGAAATTCACATTTTTAAATTTCTTCTTGATGTATTTATGACCATCTTCCAGAAAATGATTCCCACAAGCTTGACCCAGTCCTTGCGCACAGTGAAGATCTTAGCACTAAAATCTATCGGCCCCAATCTGGATCAAGTTGTTGGATTCCTTACATGCTTTCCGTGCACGGAGAAGCTAGTCATCGAGGTGAAACTTCTTTCCTATAAGTAAACGGTAATCACAACGTAGCTCAATTTTTTTCGTAATTTTCCCAAATTACGATGACAAGTGTAGTGTTCAAAACTGCATCTACACACTGCACCGAAAGAAATGTTTTTAGTATTTTTTTCTCACGTGATCACCTGCATCATTTTATGTTGTACTACTATAGTAGCCTAGGCTAGTCATAGTGGAAAGTAACTTAGACTACTCCAGTAACTCTATGGTTACCCTAAGAGCTAGTACTACCTCCGTCCTGGTTTACTCTTCCAATTTTGTAGTATCAAAATTTGACCATAGATTTAACTGACAAAATGTTAATGCATGTCACTAAGAACTATATCATTGGATTTGTATTTGAACATAATTTCAAATGGTGTAATTTTTAGTGACATGCATTGGCATTTTCTTAGGTAAATCTATGGTCAAAATTTTATACTAAATACGAGGTAGCATTCCCTCCGTCCCAATATTCTTGTCTTACATTTGTTTAGATATGGATGTATCTAACACTAAAATGTAACTAGATACATCCGTATTTAGACAAATTTAAGACAAGAATTTTGGGACGGAGGGAGTACAAAAGTTGGCTATGTAGGCCAAAACATGTGCCAAATTCACTTGTGATGCATTTGGCATCGATGCCCCTCCATTGCTCACCTGGTGCCCCAATCTGGATCACCTACTTTGCTCTGGTGCCAAATTAACTCACACAATTAAAAAACACCATGTGGGAGAGAGAGAGGACCGAGGCAATAAAAAACACTTGTTTGGGAGAGTGAGAGGCTGGTGTATTGGTTTGATTGATTTGTTTATACATGTGGGTTTGTGTGCACAGCGGTGCCAACTCTCTCACATCACGAGAGCGGTGCCAAAATCTTTTGATCTGGCATCGATGCGTATTATGTAGCATACTTTTGGGAAATATGGCATCGGCCACATAGTGGAAGGCAACAAATGCCCAAGCTCTTCACGTGCTCCTAGTTAAATGAGAGGAAACAGAAAGAGAGAGAGAGAGAGAGAGAGAGAGAGAGAGAGAGAGAGAGAGAGAAAATATCACTAGCTAGCCAACCCTATCGTATGAGCGAATGATATTGGTACCTCTTGATGACACGGCAATCTTATACAGCCAGCTGCTCTAATATGTTCTCTTCTTTTGCAGATAAAAAAAGACCCGAAAGTGAAAAATGTGCTGCACTATAACACTCTCATCGAATGCCTTGATCTCCATCTTACAGAAATTGATTTGATCGACTACTGAGGCAGCACATCTGAGATTAAATTGGCCAGGTTCTTTGTTCTGGAGGCAAGTGTGCTCAGGGTAATGAGGTTTGGCGTTCTCTGGCGCAACAATGAATGGCGTGCTGATCACCGCAAGCGTCTAAGCCTAAATGACAAAGTCTCCTCAGAAGCTGAATTTGTTTTTGAAACATCAAGTGGCCAGAGACTCGAAAACTTATTTTCCCATTAGTGACTTGTCAGGCGGTGGATTTTAGTTTGTACAATAATGCTGCATCCACCTAAAGTAACGAAAGTTCTTACGTAAACTTCCTAGTAATTCCCTCTTCGTAGGTGCAGCATTACTCCTAACATTTGTAATATCAGTTTGAAACTTGTAATATTGCCTTGTCCTGTTCCTGCGTTTTCAAAATCCTACTAATCAAACAGGTCCTGAGTTCGTGATGATGTTGTGCCTCCCATCTTTCACCAATAGCCGTCGGATCTAGATCTGACGCATACAAACTGAGCTTCTCCATTTTTGCAAAAAGATGCCCGCACTTGTTCCCTATTTACAAACAACTCCTTGTCTCTCACAATCAGCCTTATCTCCTCCCCACCACATCTAGAAGGCCATGGAAAAATCTGGCGCGATGGCCGCTGCCGACGCCGTCCACCCCCAATCTTGGTGTTCCGTGTAATGCACGAGCATCTACACATGGGAAATTATGTCAAACAGGGCTAGTGGTAAGCAGGCTAGCTCTACAGCCATGATGATAGTGACTGTGGACGGTGAGGCTGACTATGGTATGCCGAACACGACGCCTATACTCAGGTGTCATCTCCGGCGCAGGGTCTTGTCACTTCACTATGAGGAGCAGCACGTAATAATTTGACCAACAGGTAGTATAATGCTAGTACTCCTACTACTACATTGGTAGTACTACTACTAGTACTAGTAGCACCACCGTCTGGATTTAGGAGTACTACCACGTCCATCTGGATTTTAGTATTTGACTAGCAATATCTAGTAATGCATGTCACAAAAAATGTACTACTCCCTCTGTAAATAAATACATGGTGTTTTATTCCTATTGGCGAGAGAACTTAATGTTTTTTTGCTAAATAGAGTACTAATAGGATTACATGCAATGAACTAAACACTGCATGTCATGTTTGGTAGTCTCAAGTCATTGAAAGCATGCATGGCCCACATCTCTCATTGGTTGATATGTCACAAAATAAAAAACAAGGAGGGAGTTAATGCACCGTGCCTAAGTGTTTTGGGATTATTTGGTTTTCGTAAGGTGACTTACACAACATTTTTATTTACATGCATTAACATTTTATTAGTTAAATCAAAGGTCAAAACTTGGCGCAAAATGCAAAGGGGACCAATAAACCAGTAAACATCAAACTTCTCTCGTTTGGCCCCAACTAGAGGTCCGGTGAGATGACTATACTGCACCGGCACGGAGGGGGACGCAGCTTCATTGACTTACGACAACTGTCTTTGGGTGAATGACATGTGGGCCCAGGGGGTGGATGGCCCACCTATCATACATCCAAAGGCAGGTGCAGTAGAGGGCCGAGGAGTAGTACGAAATCGCAAGATCAGTTGACTAGAAGCTAAGATCAGTTGAATCAAGGGCAAGAGTGATCACTCGAATCGCAAGATCAGTTGACTAGAAGCTAAGCTAGACCCATGGTGGCGATGAGCGCGAGCATCAGCCGGCTGTGCCAGATGGTCCACGACGCCGGCCTGCGGCCCGACGCCGAGGAACGTCTCCAAGTAGTATTGCTTGAGGCCGCCAGGGCGAGGGGCCGCTTGGACGACAACTTCGTCTCCTTGTTTGACGAGGTCCTCGTCGGTTTCCTCGACAAGTTCACTGTCGTCAAGAAGCTCGCGGACGAGTTTGATGTACGTCTCCAGCCGACGCGCCCAGGCTCTGCGATGCCCGCCACCCTCAACGGCCACTATGGTGACAACCTCTTCGACGCACTGGTGGCTCTGCGACTGCCCGCCATCGCGGCGGAGAATGTCCACCTCGAGGTCGCGCTCGTCGCGCAGTGCTGGCGCAGCAAGACACCATCGACATAATCACCCACGTCTACGCACAAATCATCCACAAGGACTACTACATGCAAGAGGAGGACGATAGGACGCTGGCCTTCTTGGACCGCAGGGCAACCTTGGACAGCATTGTTCAGAAGCACGTTGAGCTCGCCGCCAACGCCGCTGCTCCTTACACGTCGGTTGATGACCCGGCGCACTAGGGCATGAGGATGTCGTTGATGGATCTGTGTATTTTTATCTTTCCGTCAAATCCATGTAGTAGTATATGATACTATAGTAATTATCTTACCTTTCGCATCAACTTCATAATTTTCATATGTACTCCATGCATGAACGGCGCCAGAACCAAACTTCTCATTACTCTAGGCAAAATCGTTATTTTCTATCTATCGGTCGCGCCATGGAGCAGAACCAAATTTTACAAGTTACGAGTTCAAAAGGAAAAGCCTACCGTGTTCGCGTCGCACCCCCACATGGTTGGTCCGGCACGCCGCTCAAGCGGGAATGCATGCGGTATTGCATTTTCACTTACAAGTGGGACCACAGTTGAGCAAACCGACTATCGGCAAACCCCCACCCCGCCCACCGCGCGATGGCTGAGAAAACAGGAGGGAGAAGAGATGGCTGTAGCATGGACTCCAAGAAAATTGGTGTCAGATGGGACTCATGTGGGTGGCGTGTGCCGTACTGCTAGACGTGAATGCTAGTTATGGCCCATGCCACCCCACTATATCAAGCCTATATCGAGGTACATAGAACAAATTTCCTGCAGTCCGTGCTCAGCCCTCCTCTATCTCTCTTCTCAGCCAGCCAGCGGATGTGCGTAGCCCATCGTATGTTTTCTCACATGCGGTCCCACATGTCAGTGAAAATGCAAGAGGACCCACCGAACCTGCACATCTTTCACCTCGACGTGCTAGTGATGAAAAACAAATCCAATAAAGATCTTCGGTGACCGCTTTTGGAGTTACTCAAGAGTAGTAAGATTCTATTTACAGTTTAACCCAAGATGCACATCACGTGGCTTCAACTACCACTCTATTTTCTTGCATGACACGACCTGGATGCTGGATGTCCCATGTGTTGGCAAAAGGAGGAAGAACCCGACCAAATCTTCGGTTGTGCTCTCAGATTAGACTAGTTGTGCTAACTTACTATTTTTATTGTGTACTCCCTCCGTTCCAAAATACTTGACTTCCATTTGTCCAAAAATGGATGTACCTATGTACTAAAACATGTCTCGATACATATATATTTTGACAAATAGAAGGCATGTATTGTGCAACGGAGGGAGTAGAATGGATGCAAGTTTTTGTATTGGGAAGAAGAGTACATCCATATATTGATAGAGCGCAATTTAGTAGATGTTCTATCACTTTTAGCTAGCACAGAGGCTAGAGATGAGACTAGTGCACTTGTTGATACTCCTACTAGAATAGAGGCTAGACATGAGACTAGATGCGAGGAAGCAACGTCTACTTCTTTACACTCGAAGAAGAAAGAAGCACGCAAGATCGAGCCTCCGCAGATCAACAATGAATGTATCGAGAAGGCACTAATCCAACTTACAGGAGTAGTAAAATGTATTCTTGTGGTTCTTGTTTTCTTTGGTCTTGCTTTTCTAGTCAAAATTATCGTTGGAGTTCATGCAAAACGGAGGTCCGTTTGGGGTCGTGCGTTGGAGTTGGCCTTACAAGTGGGACCGCAGTTAAGGAAACCGACTATTGGCAAACCCCCACCTCGCCCGCCGCGCGATGGCTGAAGTTAGAGAAACAACGAGGTTGAAGAGATTGCTCTAGCACGGACTCCAAGAAATAATATGGTGTCAGATGGATGTCGTGGTGGTGGCGTGTGCCGTACTCCTAGACGTGAGTGCTTGTTCTGGCCCATGCCACCCTACTACTCCTACTACTTACTCCTACTATATAGTACTAGTATCAAGGATTTGAGGTGCTGGTTACGTACAGCGAACACATTAACATATGGCTACAGTAAAAACACCCGCCCGACGCGCGAAGCATGTGAAGCTAGTACAAATAGTGTACTACTATTGTTGATTGGCCTCATCCGATAACCTATTGCAATGCACGTACAATTATGTATTCAGAAAATATTTTTTTGCCTCGTCGCACCACTCACTCAGAGAAGCGACTCGAAAGCCATTCATAAATTTAGTAAGTTTATCACAGGCATATCATTTTATTACATACAACAGGTCATCAACCCACATCGACAACGAGGATAGATTATAAATACTAAAGTTTTCACCACACAACAAATAACAAGCAATGAAATGAACTTCAACTCAATCATTCCTTGGTGTTGGAAACGCTTACTTTGAACCACAAGTGATTCTCTGGGACGGGCCATCCATTGTCGATCTGGAGACCGACGCAGGACTGATCATCCAGGCTGAAGCGGCCTACTATATCAGTACCAGGGTAGGGAACCACCAAATGTCCGAGGTATAGACATAGTTGCTTCTCATAAATGGCATTAAAGTTGTGTCAACAGCAGTTGGATCGCCTTTCACCATCATTGGATAGTTTTGTCCAAGGAAGAGCGAGTTTTCTCCAAGACTATCAATTCTGTACCAGGGAGAAGGAGTTGGCACTAGCACACTAGTATCCATCCCGAATACCATGCAACTGGTGTTGGAATAGGTCCGGAGAGTGCGACCATGGGAGACTACACCTACTTCCTTAGTAGTAACACCATTAGTGGGTTTTATACACACAAGAAGAGGTGATCCATCGGAATTAGTTGCCAGGCGCCACAGAGTATATGGGCGCTGCTCGTCCTCATGCTCGTTGTCGGTGTCAAAACCGGTGGATCTCGAGTAGGGGGTCCCGAACTGTGCGTCTAGGCGGATGGTAACAGGAGACGAGGGACACGATGTTTTACCCAGGTTCGGGCCCTCTCGATGGAGGTAAAACCCTACGTCCTGCTTGATTAATATTGATGATATGGGTAGTACAAGAGTGGATCTACCACGAGATCAAGGAGGCTAAACCCTAAAGCTAGCCTAAGGTATGATTGTTGTAATGTATGTTGTGTCCTATGGACTAAATCCCTCCGGTTTATATAGACACCGGAGGAGGCTAGGGTTACACAGAGTCGGTTACAATGGTAGGAGATCTACATATCCGTATTGCCAAGCTTGCCTTCCACGCCAAGGAAAGTCCCATCCGGACACGGGACGGAGTCTTCAATCTTGTATCTTCGTAGTCTTGGAGTCCGGCGGACGATGATAGTCTGGCTGTCCGGACACCCCCTAGTCCAGGACTCCCTCAGTAGCCCCTGAACCAGGCTTCAATGGCGATAAGTCCGGCGCGCATAATGTTCGGCATTGCAAGGCGGGTTCCTCCCTCGAATAATCCAGAGAAGATCATGAACACCAGGATAGTGTCCGGCTCTGCAAAATAAATTCCACATTCCACCGTAGAGAGAATAAAATGTACACAAGTCCAATCTACTGACGTATTATGCGGCATGACATCACACCGCTTCCAAGCCTTTATTTAAATCGTTTTTTATTATACCACCTCAGCACGTTTAGCGAGGCAGTTTCCTTGGCACGTCCTGTCGAAGCAGAGATCGTGTTCCCCTTATTCCGGGATTCTCATCAATACGTGCGTGGGTAACCCAACCGTGCCCGTCGCCACGCCTCCTCTATCGAAGGTGAATCCCGAACGGTCACGGAGACGACTCTTGGTATTTTTCCCCTTTATAAGAGGACCAAGGCTCGTTTCTTTTCTTCAATCTCGCATCGAATCTCCTCCTTGCTCCCAGTTCCAACACCCAGAGCCCCAGATTCGAGCGCTTCGGATTCTCAACCATGTCCGGCTCCAACCTCCAGGGTCGGTGGATGCCCTCCTCCGTCACGGAGAAGGACGTGTTAAAGCTGCGTGAGGCCAAGTACCTGTCCTACGAGATTTCACATAGGTTGCCTGCCCAAGGGCAGGCTATGCCTGCTCCCGAGCCCGGTGAGTACGTTGGCTTCGTATCCCACCTCCGTCGGGGTTTAGGCTTCCCGACGGACCCCTTCGTGAGAGGGCTCATGTTCTACTACGGGCTCGATTCTCACGACTTGGCTCTGGAGTCCATCCTCCATATCTCCGCATTCATTATCGTCTGCGAAGCCTTCCTCCGCGTCACTCCCCACTTCGGCCTGTGGCTGAAAACCTTTAATGTGGAGCCGAAGATGATCGGGGGGCGTCAAGCGGAGTGCGGCGGGGCGGCCATAAGCAGAAGGGCCGATGCCCCATGGCCCGAGGGTTCCTTCCAAGAGGAGCTCGGACTATGGCAGCCAGAGTGGTTCTATATCACCGCTCCGAAGGGCAGCAAGCAAAAGCCGCCGCCTTCATTCCGCCCGGGACCTCCACGCCGACTGATGTCGTGGGTCAACCAAATGCTCAATTGGGGGCCGTCCGAAGACGTGCCCTCATTGCAGGGCTGGATTCGAGACCTCCAGGCGAGGGAGATCAATCTGGTCGTGGTGATGCAGGTTATGCTAATCAGGCGTCTTCTGCCCTGCAAACGCCGTCCTCTCTGTTTATGGGAGTTCAATCCGGAGGGACCTCGAATTCTCCAACACTTCATGGGTGCGACACCCGTGGAGATGTACAAGTTGTTCTTCGGACCGCAGGTAGCGTGTCCGGAATTGACCGAGGATGCAGGCCTGAGCTGCAATCGCCCGGATACTCAGGTAAAGAGCTCAAAGTTCGGACGTTCTGTTTATCTGCTTTTCTAGAGTTCGCCTCCTGACCCATTACTTTTCATCAGGAGTGGGTAGCGCGATTGAAGCTGATAAGGTGTCCGGCTCCCCTCCCAGAGACCGCACTGGAGCCCGTGCTGGTCAGAATGTTGGAGGTCGCGCCCGTAGAAGGGAGCGATGGGGAAGATAGAGGAGCTATTATTTCGCCCAAAGGGGCGTCTGAAGAGGGGGGGGGGATCAAAACCCCCTCCTTCCAGGGGGAGAAGAGGATCGCCTCCGAAGATCCGGAGGCCAAAGCCCCTAAACGGGGGAAGAGATCTTCACCGGGGGGTCCGGCGTCCGGGGAGAACCCGGACGTACAATCGTCTTTGAAGGATCAGCCCTCCAGCGAGCCGTGAGTAGGAAAAGGGGAGTTCATTAATAAGAAAATACCTCCATTTGGGCTTCTGTGGATAACCAAAGTTTTGCTTTACAGTTCGGATTTGCGGACTTCTCAGATGAGTTCGTCTTCGGGGGATCTTCGTCCGGAGATGATGGAGAGTGAAACGCCTCCGACTGCTGCGTCGCCGGATAGAGCAGATGAGCCTGAAGTATCGTCACGGAGGGTGTCCCCGAGTCCGGAGGGGCCGGAGAGTTCGGCACCCACTAGTATCCGGCCGGGAGGGCTGAAGAATCTGCTTGAGAGGGCGTCCATCTCAGAAGATCACCGCACTTTGATGCGTATGGTGATTGGAAAGATTTCGTCCGCCGAGAGCGGATTGCATAATGCCGCCAGGAGCTTGCTGGCGGGATTTGAGGTACGTAAGAATGACACACCTTTTTTGATAGTTTTGCACATAAAAGTGCGCCCTGTATAGATAGTAGCCCCTGAGACTCGGTAGGTTGTCGAAAGCGACAGCGTGCCGAGGATCAAAATCTCAAGTTATGAATGTCGCCATTCCTATGCAGGTGGCAGATAGTCCGAGGGCTAGCCGGCCTAGTGGAGTTGCCGAGTTAATGCGGCAACTTGATGTGGCGGATGCGGACATCGCACTTGTCAACCGGCGACTTGACGAGTCGCAGGGTAAATGAATTCTCCATAGTCGCTTATTTAAGGGGGTCAAAGCCCACCTCTGATAATGTATATGCTGTGATACAGACGGTGCTGCTGCTGCGGAGAGCCTTCGGGCCGAACTTGCTCAAGCTAAGGAGCAAGCCCGAAGGAGTGATGCGGCTGCCTCGAGGGCGGCCGAGGAGTTGAAAGCCGAAAAGGTTGCACACTGCCTAAGCAGGGAAAAGGTGGCCGAATTGGCCGTGAAATTAAAAGATGCTGCTGACCGCAATGAGGCTCTTGAAAAGGAGCGCTTATCGGAGCGGGAAGACTTGGGGAAGGCCACTGCCGAGGCCAAGGATGCCCGTTCTGCAATGCGGGCTATGAAGGAGGAGCTGCGCCAGGCCGGAGATATTGTGGCTGGCAAGCCTTTTCTGTTGCGTCGCCGGTTTACGGATCAAAAGTATGCTCAACTTGGCCAGCTGTGGGGTCCGGAGGATCCATATATGGACTTAGAGGCAAGTGCGGCTGATGCCGTTGAGCACTTCCGTAGCCAGAAGGATCACAAGACGGAAGAGCTATTTTGGTCTCAATTCCATAGTCGGGATCGTTCACTTCCGTTGACCGATCGGTTGGCCGAATGGGCCGAGCTAAATAGATTGTCCAGACTTGCCATGACTGACATCGTGGCTCATGTCTGGCCAGAGAGGCCCAAGGCGACGAGCTATTTCGGCTTGTTGCAGCAATTTCTTGGAGCGGTGCCGCATATCAAGGAGATGAAGCGGTCGGCCTGCATCGAAGGCGCGCGGATGGCTCTTGCCCGTGTGAAGACACATTGGACAGAGATGGATGCCGCCGCTATTGCCGCCCCGGGTTCGGACGAAAGCCGGTTACCCGCCGAGCACTATTTTGGGGAAGTTATGCGTGGCGGTCGTGTAATAGAGTCGCAGTGCTCAAAAAATGTCACGTTCAAATGAATGTTTTTGCTTGTAAAACGATGATTGTGCTATAACTGCTTTTTATACTTGTGCGTCCCAAGTAGTAAAATATCTCCTATGCGGTCGTTTACGTATACATTTGTATGACCTGAAAGATTGCAGTCTTCGGCTTCAGCCCCCACACACAAGGTGCGGGGGTGTTCGCAAAAATAGCGCGTTTTCACACTTAATCCGACGTCTCGGTCCTGTTAAGGAGGTGGTAGCGTAGCAAACGAGGCAATCCGGACTATAATGCTTTATCACTTTCACTTAGCCAGTGGAGTTCGAGGGTGGGGCTACGATATAGCCCCTTGGGGCACCGCGCTTCTCTGAGTTCGGGGCGCGTGTGTGCCTGACCGGGAAATGGTCCTTCGTCAAAGCGGGGAATTCTAAACATTCCGGTAGTCGATCGAGTGGTTGACCAGTCTCTCGCTATATCATGACAGTCAGTTTTCGGCTTTCTCTACTGAGGTGCTCGCCCAGCCGAACTGGGGCACAATCGCAGTAGTTCTCCTGGTGCCGTGTTAGCCGATGATACGGAACGTAAGGCAGAAAAACACAGGAGCCGGGCAAACCCAACATTTGACCAAAGACATGATTCGGAGCTGATGCATATAATGCCTAACTCGAGACGCCGAACACTCCCTAAGGTGTTCGGTCTTTATAATAATGGGCAGAACAATGCCCTAAGCCCCTAGTGTCCAGGTACGGGCGTGGTCCTCTGACGCGGCCGATGCCAAAACGTCAGGCTCCGCTTTGGTTATAAGAAGAAACCAAGGGAGAATAACAACAAGAGACAGTAAAAAAGGTTTACGCAGGGTCTTAATCTGAAAAGAATCCTCGCGACGGGTCCCTACTGCATGTCTGCGCCTGTGTCTCCGTTGTGCCATTATCCTGGACGGGTGTGCACGTTGTTCATTTGTAAAAAGAGAGGAACTTAGTTTGAAAAGAATTCGCGCGAAAAAAGTATATGTGAAAGAAGAAATATAAATATGTAAAGCGGGGTCTATATGAACTCGCTGTTGTTTGTGCGCGCAGCCCCTTGTTAAGGGATGTGCGGCTAGGGAGCCCCTAGCCTACTTATGCCGGACTCGTCTATCCGTGCCCGGGGTCTTTAAGTGACCCTTGCACTGAAATGATGCCACGTGGACCAGGCATCTTGAGTGTAAGAGACGCGTAATGTGGTATGGCGTTGAAACGGACAAAAGCCTCTCGTCCCAAGAGTGCTTGATATCCACTTTTAAATGGGACGATATGAAAGATTAGTTTTTCGTGTCGAAAGTTGTTCGGTGATCCGAACACAACTTCTAGTAACAGGGAGCCTGTGCACTTGGCGTGAGGGCCTGGCATCACTCCTTGAAAGGAAGTGCGGTTGTGTCGAATTTTAGTAAGGTCTATCCCCAACTTGCGGATTGTGTTTGCATACAGCAGGTTTAAGTCACTGCCTCCATCCATCAGGACTTGTGTAAATTTCAGTCCGTCGATTATAGGATCCAATACCAGGGCAGTCCATCCTGCATTTCAAACGCTTCTGGAATAATCCAGGTGGTTGAAAGTGATTGGGTTTGATGTCCAATCTCTATGTTCCGCTGGGTTGGACCGTGCGAGACCCATTTTAATGGATGCCGCACTGTTTTTCCGTATTATCACATGAAGTGAATTTACTGCTTTGACCTCTTGTGGGAAAGTCTTTTGTTTTCCGGTGCTCTGCTGGTGGGGTTTATCGTCTTCGCTTGACGCGTCGAGCCCCTTGTGTTCGGCGTTTAGTCGGCCGGACTGTTTGAAAACCCAACAATCTCGATGGGTGTGGTTTGCAGGCCTTCCGGGGGTACTGTGGATTTGACATATCCGACCCAAAATCTTGTTTAAGTTGGATAGCTCGTCGCTGTCATCCTTAAGAGGCGGTGTTTTGTTGTTTGCCCGCGAGCTTTTGAATCCGGCGTTGACTGCCGTGCTCTTTGGGCTTTTCTCTTTATTCCGGCGCTGCTCTTTTCTGCGCCGTGATTTTCCGTTTCCATCTCTTATCTCGGATGTACTTGGGTCGCTGGTGCTGCGTCTTGCTAGCCAGCTATCCTCTCCCGCACAGAAGCGGGTCATGAGGCTTGTTAGCGCGGACATTGTCCTCGGTTTCTCTTGGCCGAGGTGTCTGGCGAGCCACTCGTCTCGGACATTGTGTTTAAAAGCTGCTAAGGCTTCGGCGTCTGGACAGTCGACTATTTGGTTCTTTTTGGTGAGGAACCTGTTCTAGAATTTGCGCGCTGACTCTCCGGGCTGTTGAGTTATATGACTTAGATCATCTGCATCCGGAGGGCGGACATAAGTCCCTTGAAAATTTGCTCTAAACGCGTCCTCGAGCTCTTCCCAACTTCCAACAGTGTTTTCTGGGAGGCTTTTAAGCCAATGACGGGCTGGCCCTTTGAGCTTGAGGGGTAGGTATTTTATGGCGTGGAGATCATCTCCTCTGGCCATGTGTATGTGTAGTATATAATCTTCTATCCAGACTCCAGGGTCTGTTGTTCCATCGTAGGCCTCTATGTTTATGGGTTTAAATCCTGCTGGGAATTCATGGCCCAGCACCTCATTGGTGAAACATAGTGGGTGTGCGGCGCCCCTGTATTTGGGTGTGCCACTATCTTCGGACACTTGACGTGTTGCATTGCTTCCTGGGGCCTTCTTCTTTGGCCCGTAAATGGACCTTGCTGGGCCATCTATCTTTCCAGGTTCATTAGTCGGTTTGTGTGCGGCGCCGCTTTCAGAATTTGGCCTATCATCTGGCCGTCTATCCAACCAGACAGCCTCTTTATTTTTTGACTATGAGGGCTATATGGCCTCCTCGTCAAATTCTGGCAGCAGCTTGCGCTTCGGGTAGCTCTTTGATTGGTGGCTATTGCCGTATTTATCCGCGGTTTTGAGCACTTTGCTCCACCTCATTCTGAGTGTGTCTTCCGCTGTTTTGAGCTTCCGTTTTTCCTTCTTCAAGCTTCTTGCGGTGTTGACGAGTCTTTTCCAAAGGTTTTTACTCTCCGGCGGCGTGTCTGGTGTGAGATCGTCCGGACTATTTTTTCCGCCGGGCCCGGACTGATTGTCTGACTCGTCTTGTTCGGACGGTTGCTTGTCATCGTCCAATGGTTTGCCCTGCTATATTGCTGGGTCATTAAGAGCGCTGTCGTTGTCGAGGCGGGACTTAGGGCGGTGTCTGCGTCGCCGTTTGCGTTGTTTGTCGGCAGGATTATCTTCTGCCGCGCCCCGTTGGTCCTCGTTGTCGCTTCCTTTTGGGGTATCCACCATGTATACGTCGTATGACGAGGTGGTCCTTACGCGCTTTACAGGCGCTGGTTCTTGTTCGTCTCCGGCATCGTCGTCCATGCCGTCGATGTCTTCGGAGTCGTATTCTGGCATGCCGGTTAGATCGTCGACAGTGGCTACAAAGTGGGTGGTGGGTGGGCTCTGAATTTCTTCCTCGTCCGTATCCCAACCATCCTGGCCATAGTCCGGCCAGGACTCTCCCGATAACGAGAGATGCTTTAGCGAATTTAGGATGTCACCAAAGGGCGAGTATTGGAAGATGTCCGCGGCGGTGAATTCCATGACCGGCGCCCAATCCGATTCGATTGGTAGGGGCGTGGGCGGTCTGCAGTCCGGCAAGGGGTCCGGCACCTCGGAATCACGAGTTTCGCGAGGGACAAGATTAGTGTTTGGCTCCATCGCCGTGGAAGTTGAAGCCCCCGAGGCGGTGTCCATCCACCGGTCCTCGATCTGGGCGATCGACTCCGGACTAAGGGCCGAAGCAGATTCGTGTGCGGCCTCCAAGGGACTGTTCGGCGGCAGAGCTAGATCATGCCCATTGCAATAGTACGGCGCGCTTGGCTTTGGCTCGAGCCCGTCGAAGATCGAGTCCCCGCGGGCGTCGGCTGTGAAGTTTAGGCTTCCAAACCTGACCTGATGGCCAGGGGCGTAGCTTTCGATCTGCTCTAGATGGCCAAGTGAATTAGCCCATAGTGCGAAGCCGCCGAATACGAAGATCTGTCCGGGGAGAAAAGTCTCACCCTGGACAGCGTTGTCGATTAAAGATGCCATCGAGCCTATCGGTGACAACACAGAGGAACTCTCAATGAAAGCACCAATGTCGGTGTCAAAACCGGCAGATCTCGGGTAGGGGGTCCCGAACTGTGAGTCTAGGCAGATGGTAACAGGAGACGAGGGACACGATGTTTTACCCAGGTTCGGGCCCTCTCGATGGAGGTAAAACCCTACGTCCTGCTTGATTAATATTGATGATATGGGTAGTACAAGAGTGGATCTACCACGAGATCAAGGAGGCTAAACCCTAAAGCTAGCCTAAGGTATGATTGTTGTAATGTATGTTGTGTCCTACGGACTAAAGCCCTCCGGTTTATATAGACACCGGAGGAGGCTAGGGTTACACAGAGTCGGTTACAATGGTAGGAGATCTACATATCCGTATTGCCAAGCTTGCCTTCCACGCCAAGGAAAGTCCCATCCGGACACGGGACGGAGTCTTCAATCTTGTATCTTCGTAGTCTTGGAGTCCGGCGGACGATGATAGTCCGGCTGTCCAGACACCCCCTAGTCCAGGACTCCCTCACTCGTGATCATCACCATCGTCATCTCCCCCTTGGTTATAAATTTTTTCAAGTATAGGTGGTGGAATCTTCACAGGACCTTGGAAACACAAGAAGAAGGTTAATTAGTAAAGGGAAACTTGCTAACCCGCATGCATGTGGATGAAACAATTATAATTACGGTGGAAGACAAACGTACCGAAATCATAAGGATTCCATGCAAAAACAGTGCCACGAGTGGTGGTAGCAAACACAAGGCCCTCGTATTGATTTGCATCACAGTACTCATCCGTGTACAGAAACTGATTTTTGAGCAATATCCATCCAGTCAAACCACGAAGGACAGCAACAAGCTTGTCGAAGATAACAACAACTTCATAGTTGTTGTAATTCCAAGAGCGGTTGGGAACTCAACAAATTGCTATCTTCCGTAGAATACAGTCACCATGATCGTATTTGAACGTGCGTACAATACCGGTGTGCTCAACCTCTAGGCAGTATGCTGAGATTTTTGGAAGTGGAACCCGGTCACGAGTGTACACATTCACAAGTTCCCACTCGCAGTTGGACCCAACATAAACAACCCAATCTCCATTTGCGCCTGCCCAAGCCTTGCCCTCAAGCGATGGCATCTTAACATCATACGTATCATTATCAAGCGACATCAACTTGCACAGGGCGAGGCCTCCGTTGTCCCGGCACCTGTAGTCATCAGGGTCATGGCGAAGAAGATAGGGGAGATCAAAGCGCTCCTTGACTCTTGGGTTCCTTGTAATGATGTTATTAGTTGAGTCGAGAATGGGCTTGAACGAACCTGCCATGCTAGCCGAGGTGATGACGTTGCACCGATCAATGAGTTCCTCCACCACGTCATCTTTCAAATCAGGGCAAGAATAACGGGGTCATTTCCGGCCTGTTCCCTCCATGGAGAAGACTATCGAACAATGGCAGAAGAAAGGGTGAAGGGCTGAAGGAAAATGGAGGAGGGAGAGGAAGAGCGTGCGACAGCAGTTCCAAATCGAGAGGGAAAGGCGAAGAGTCAGTGGACGGTTGCCAGTTTGCCATGGTTCACGAAGAGGCTCCCCAGCCTACACATCCGTTCGGAAATACTACTACTCGCCTTGTCTCACTGATATGTTGGAACGAGACCACATGTCAACGGAACATGGTGTGTGATTTCTCGTGCAAAATGCGATCTGGCCGCGTTGGCCCGAGGTGCCGCATTATTATCGATCTTTATTTTTTTAATGGCGTGCCGTTCAGTTTTGAAGCACGACTAACTAGTACTGTATGCAGAGAAAATATAAACTACTCTACCACTACTCCACCTCCAGTACTAGTGGTATAAAAAAGATATATAGGCTGGAGCTTCAACGCTTTCTTGCTAAGGGCTGCCCACTTGCTTCTCACACTACCATCCTCTCTCCAGATCTAAAAAAGACGGCCTCTCTATCCCTCATCACCGGTGGTCACAGATCTGCCGGGGAAGAAAAGGACGTGCAACGTTGACGCACTCGTCGTCGGCGAGCGAGGTCACACACTGACGACAAGGCCGTCCTCTCAGACCTAGCGCCCGCGTGGGATGGCCTCCATCCCCAAGCTCGCTGCCGTAGTGTGTGCGGAGGACGACAACCACGAGCGAAGCCACTTCCCGCCGACCCTCAGGTATGCTACCTCTTTTCGAACCATACCCTTGTTCTATTGCCCCATCTGCCACGTCGTTGCATGTGGGTCTTTTTCCACTCCATCATCTTCCCGATTTGGTATCCTCTACTCTGCTGGCCACACAAACGAAAACCATAATTTGCACTATTAAAGGAAACCCTACTCCATGCACACTAATCCATGTCTGGGTTGAATAAGGAAAGGAAGGGAGACTGTACTGTCCAAGAGAGTAGGCATCGAACCCGCATCTAGGTTGAAAAGGGGAAAATCAAAAGCTAAAGAACGAGTCTCGTGTCTCTTGGTTGAAGAAGGGTAGAAAGGCATGACAACGCAATAGAGAATGACCAGGTCGATCGGTTTGTTGTCCTCACATAGGAAAAAGGTGGCTAAAGAGAACAAAAGTGGGACGTAATCCACATATGCTGCCTGGATATTTTTTGCTCTGGGCAACCATACCTCCCTCACCACTCTGCGTCCGTGGAGGTACATCGTACTAGTGTGCCCACTGTCCGAATGGGCCTCCCATGCTCTTATTGCCAAATTTTTTTGCTGTTAGTATAACACCAACAGTCAAGTCAAGCAATGCTACTGCTAAAGTGATGCCACATTTAACTAATGCCGCTCTCAGTCTAATGCCACCGATAAATTTAAGCAATGCCATTTAATGTCACTGGATTATTTCAGGGTTAGTTGTTGATTGTGGATGTATTAAAGATTTTTCAGCTAAGGCATTCTAATGCTGTTGCACAACCAGTATACCAACGATGAAACTTGTTACTACCTTCAGATTTTTGCACTGTTAATGCTTATAGATTACATACCTCACTTTCATGAGATAAGTCAATTTTTTTGTACAGTGTCACCAAAATGCCAAGGTGCTGATGTCATTTTATTTTGGTTAAACTGCACAGACAATTATGAAGACAAGAGGAAAGGTCAAGAGTGGGCACCTCCTCCTCCGGCTGTTCTCTTGATTCGTTCGATCAAGTTTTTATGTTTGATCTATTATCAAGATTGGGATAGCAATTTTTAAGGTCCCCCCGAGTTCGAAATGATATTTACCTTGGAGGTACATGGTTTGCAATTTTTTTATACTGTCATTAGTTAGTAATGCTAGTTACCTTCAGACTTTTGTATTTGGTTTAATGCTCATGCACAACTAGTATACTAATGCTGAAACTTGTTACCTTTACATTTTGTATTGTTAATTCTTATAGAAACCTTCCAGTGGTAGAGTTTATTGAAATCTTTTCAGTAAAACCATTGTACTGTACCCTGTAATAAGCTAACTACTCTACTGTTGCACTAGCCACTGGATTAGTGCATATTTGTAGTATTCGAATGGTGTTGCATTAGCGTATGGACATAAATAAAGTGTGGCAAGCTTTCCTAGATATGTGCTCAAGAAAACTACTACCTGTTTTTCTAAATACTAGACGTTTGGGTACTTTAAATTGAACTGCGAAAACGTCTTATATTAAGGAACAGAGGGTGTAGAGTTCACTCAAATTATCCCGGTAAAGCTAGTCACACCTTTGTTAAAATTAATGTTCATTATGTTATCGGAGGAGGTATGTATGTTTGTATCTAATGCTTGTCGACTACATACCTGACATCATGATGTAATGTTAAGTCATTTCCTTTTGTACAGTGTCACTGGATTGTCAAGGCGGTGATGGCATTTTATTTTAGTAGAACTACACAAAATTTGCTTAAAAGAAGAGGAAAGGTCAGGAATGGCTCAGTTTTTCAGAAAAAACTATGTATGCCTTCCTGACATCAGCCGTTGTTGCTTTATTTATTCGTTCAAACAGGTGGTTAGAAACAGTCTTGCTACCTTTTCCCATTAAGAAATTGGAATGCTTATATTTGTGAGTCTATGCTTCAACTAGTGCCACTTTTATAGTAATCACACTTTCAATATCTATGCAAATAGGGATGCTCGATATTAGTGGAACTGCACAAAAAGTCCAACTGGTTCAACATTAGGAGCATGTTTTTTTCCAAACCTTTATATCCAATTGGTGGCACTATGAGCTGTTCATTACGAAGGTACATGGTTTGCTACTATCTTGCTACTCTTTTTGTACTGTCATTAGATAGTAATACTAGTGGTTTGCATGTGAATTTATTGGCAGGGTGGACCTACATTGGAGGTGCAGGACAGGATTCAATGATTGGATGCTCAATTTCGGTTGTATCGATTTCACCTCTTCCATCACTGCGAACATGGATATCCTTGGTCTGATGAAGAATAGGCGCTATATTTCTGCTCTGAACCAGCAAATCAATTCAATATGAAATTGTTAAGGGCAAAACATAACTGTATCAGATTGTCCAGTGCAGAACATGACAGATGCTAAGCGGAAGAGACATGTTTAAACCGAAAATACATGGTGTGGTATATGTTTACTAGCTGCTTGATATTTGTGCAGATAGAGATGTCTGCCCGTTGCTATTTGGCAAACAAACAAAGTGTCCACAATTTTGGTTGAACTGCACAAGAGAATAGTATAGTCACTGCATGCAGTGCCATTTGAAAATAGACACAGAAAAATTGGATAGTCACTTCATGGACTGCAGAAAAGTAGTACTGTACTATTTATTGGCCAACACTAGGTGCTTCATTGCTTTGGTCTGATTATACAATGTGCATCATTTTGCCTAAGTTAAAGTTTGTATTCCGAAAATAGTCTCGCGGTGTGATCGAGAGAAGACCAAATCATATTGCAGCGGATGTTCCTCCATCATGTGTGGTTCATTCTCATGGTTCCAGCTATTGGTGAAACCACTTACGTTTGCAAGAGGAATTGTAGACTTCACAAACAAATTTGTCTTTCAATTTGTACTGAATGTTGGCCAAGAGAAGCATCCATGTTAGTAGGAAGAACAGATGTTTTTTCTAGATCTTTGCTTTTGGAGCTACATATTTGTATATGATCTGTGAATCATTGAGATGCATTAACATGTTGATCTTATGTATGGGAATCGTACTAGTTAGTTTTAGTTGCGACGCAAGATCCGAAGTGGCTGATCTTTGCTTTTGGAGCTACATATTTGTATATGATCTGTGAATCATTGAGATGCATTAATAGTTACTTATTTCTGTTCGCTCAGTGTTTACAAGTTACTGATCAATCACTAGCTAGTCTACAAATGCGCTCCTGGCAGTTTTATTTGCGAGGCAAGATGCAAAGTGGCAGTTTTTTGAATAAAAATGCCTACCTCTGAAGAAACTGACAAGCTACACTATCGATCCTACACGGATAAAAATGCCTACCTCTGAAGAAACCGACAAGCTACACTATCGATCCTACACGGATAAATAGCAGATCACGCACATACTACCTCCTTTCCGGTTTGCAGGGCTCAATTCAAGAAACGACCTACTCGATCCTACACGAATAAAAAGCGGATCACACACGTACTAGTACCTCCTTTCTGGTTTGTAGGGCTTAATTCAAACCTCTCACCAACCAAGGTACTCCCTCCGTTCGGGTTTATTAGTCCCGTGAGCAAAGCAGCAAGACCAAGGAATGGCAATAATTAGCGGCACTCAGAAGTTTAAGCCTAATTAATTCCAGCGATTTAAGTGGCTGCATGCGTGCCCTCGGCTGCGACTCGTTGCATGCTGCTCCGCGTACTGGCTGCGAGCATTCTGAGTGCCTGCATGCAGCCGACCGTAATTAAGGCAGCTAACTGATGCGAAAAAGATGCGCTTTAATTGTTACTGGCTTTTTGAATCCGTGGAATCATTATTGACAAGGAGGGAGATGATTCGAGTGCACTCGTTTGGCCGCCATGCCGGCCTGCGACCCAGACGGGACGGGACGACACAGTCATACTTTTAGTTTCTCTAGTTTTCCACGGCAAGCTGGCGCGCTAAACCATTATGAATTGAATTCCGATGACCGTCGCGCTACCTTCCGCCTATAAGTACTGTTTCCCGGCCTTCTCCGGTGGCACCGTGACACAACTCGCCTTATCGTCATAAGCCCCCACCGGCCCGACGTCGCTCGCCACGTCCACCATGCCCCCGCCCATCCGCGGTAGGCGACACCGGAGGCGGTTACCGCCGGAACTAGTGTTCGCTTTTTCACCGGAAGGCAGACGGAGGGAGGAGGCATTCTATCTGTCTTTAGATGGCAATGCGGAGATCAAGGAGTTATTGGAGCATGACCGCATGGCGGAGGAGCAGGAGTTGTTGGAGCGCGACCGCCTGGCGGAGGAGCAGCGTATCGCCGATTTGCGCCGCTAGAGGGACATGGAGCAGTAGCGCACCGACGCTCTGAGTGCGAGCAGAGCGCCCGCAACTGGGCCGACTACATGGAGGCCGGCGCCTGGCAAATATCACTGGAGACTGTTGGGCACGCACATGTTCGCGACACTGATTTTTACTACCAGCTCGTCAAGTGGGTTTCTCGCTTGGAAGCCGAAGCTTCGGTGGACCACGCCGGCATGGAAAGGGCCACGCGCGCGAGCAACGCGCCTTATCGCACCTCTTGCAAGTCCGAGGCGAGGCGCAGGACACCGGTGCCAGCGTTTAGCGTGTACCACAGATGGCAGCCCATCGTCTAGTTAGCTAAGAGTAAGTTAGTACTTGTATGCTACTAGAGTATTAGTGGGAGTAGATAGTTAACTTGGCTATGATGGTTGTCAAGGTGGAAGTTCAGTACTCTATATGTGGATCAGACCTGTTACTTTGCTCTGAATGTTGAACTTTCCGTTTGAACGTATGGAATGGGCTGTTATTTTTTTAAATGGGTTGTATTTGTCCTCCACGGGTTTAGAGGATGAATTGTGGGCCTAGCAAGTTGATGCGTACACAATCAGGAGATGATTGTACATGGAGAGGATGACAGCAGGGACCCGCCAAGGTCATGGCAGTATGCAAGCAAGTGCCTCCTTATTTCAAGCCAATAAAAAAATGGCTCCTCCTAGTGGATTTCTGACATCTGGGTCCCATGCCATTGTCAACGTAGTCAATAAACGAGAGAATTGCACAACGAGCGGCTGACACCAGGGACCCAGCAGCTCGCCTAGTTATTTTTGTTTTGGGTTAATTTGATAAATGCCACTCCAAATCTGGTGTATCGAGAAATGCCACTGCAATTTCCAAACTTTGAAAAATGCCATTTCATGCCATTTCTAGTGGCATTTTTCGAAGTCTGGAGTGGCGTTTTTCAAAGTTTGCAAAGTGGCGTTTTTCAAAGTTTGCAAAAATTGCAGTGGCATTTTTCAAAGTTTGGAAATTGCAGTGGCATTTTTATGAATCGCCATAATTGGAGTGGCATTTATCTAATTTGTTTTTGAGACGGAAGGGTGTCAACTGGGCTATGCGGGACACTCTGGCCTGTCTAGACAGCCTTTTCTTTTATGTTTACCACAGACCGGCCCAGTAGTTTTTTTTCTTTTTGAAAATGGCTAGCCCAGTTTTTTTTGTGATTTGTCAAGTAAGTCACTTTATCAGGCCTGTTGGGCTGCAAATCTTTCAAGACGAGGAGAGCTTCATTCGGCTGGCCGAGAAAATAGCCTATGAGTGATGAGAAATGGGTTGTACATTTTTAAAACACATCAAACCAACAATTAGTTTCAAATATCTTTTTGTCATTTAGAGATTTTAAATTGCATTGATTTTTATGCGTGGACAATTTATTGGATTTTATATTGATATACATTTATTTTTAAAATCAGTCTGAACGTGACTCAAAATTTCGGGATTAAAAACAGTTCAGACCGCACCGACATATGCAAAATTTCGTATAATTTTTTAACCGTGACCACAATATGGGCTGTAATGCTAACAAAAAGAATATGGGCTCCAAAAAAAACCCGTAAGAATTAGCAAATGGGCTGTAAATTATTTGAAATAATGGCAGATGGCCTATATGCTATTTTCCACAGATTTGAGGCTTTCCACAGATGGCCTGTATACTGTTGGATGTCCATCCAATGGCCGTCGTGCTTCTTCAACCTCTGCTCTTCCTGCTCCAGCTTCTCAAACAAGCGCCTGCGGGACTGCCTGATCCCTCTTCCCCGCGGCCGGTTGTGCTGCCGCGCAGGCCTCACCGCCCCACCGTACTCCCATCGCTGGCCTAGCCATCCCTCTACTCACCCACAGTCCACACCTGCTGTTATTCTCTGGCGACGACAGACGAACTAGTAAACCCTCGTACAGTCGTACTCCCCTCCGCATGGGAAACAACTGCTGAGCCTTCCCTGCCTCCGTGTTTTTCCCTTCCTAGGCCTCGCCGTCGTCCACCGCCCTGGTGCTCTCGGCGTGGCGTGGTCAACATGGTCAACGACCGACATGCATCTGAAGTGGACTGTACGTGGAGAGGCTGATAGCTGGGTCCATGGCCGCACACAAGGAAATGCCTCCTTATTACACGCAAAATAATGATTCCTCCACCTGACATCTGGGACCCACCGAAAGGGCCTCTGTATTTTGCGAAAAAAATGTTACCGCCGCTGACAGCTCGGACCCACCAGCTATATCTCCGCATGCAAGGAAGTGCCTCCTTATTACACACAAAAAAAATGAATACTACCCCTTCTAGCTGGGACCCAGTATAGTGGGCCTACTAAGTTGACGGGGACGAAGGGCTTTGTCAACTTAGTTAATATGCACGATTCTAGCTCGACTGACCGTACGATGTCCATCCAACGGCCGTAGTGCTTCTTCAACCTCTGGTCTTCTTGCTCTAGCCTCCCAAAGCAGCGTCGGTCGTGCCACCTGCTCCTGCCTCCCGTGGCCGGCTGTGCTGCCGCGGAGGCCTCACCGCCCCCATACTACTCCCACCGCTGGCCAGGTCATCCCTCCACTCCACTCACCCACACCCCCTGTTATTCTGCGGCGACGGCAGCGCAGCCGAACCAGTGAACCCTCGTACTCCTCTTCGCGTGGGCATCCACTCCCGCGTCTTCCCCGGCTCCGCGTCGTCCCCTTCCTAGGCCTCGCCGTCGTCCACCACCGTGGTGCTCTTGGCGCGGTGTGGTCAATGTGGTCAATGACCGAATTCCATCAGAAGAATACTGTATGTGGAGAGGCTGACAGCTGGGTCCATGGCAGCCGCAAGGAAGTGCCTCCTTATTATGCGGAAAATAATTATTCCTCCACCTGAAAGCAGGGACCCACTAGAGGGGTCACCAGTATTTCGCGAAAAAAACGTTTGCCCCTGACTGCTGGGACCCACTCGACGGGCCATCGTATTTTGCGAAAAAAACATTCCCCCTGCTGTCAGCTCGGACCCACCGGAAGTGCCTCCTTATTACACACAAAAAATGAATACCCCTGCTAGCTGGGACCCACCTTGGTGGGAGGCTGACTTGTGTGCCTACTAAGTTGACGGGGATGGAGGGCTTTGTCAACTTAGTCAATATAAACTATTCTAGCTCCAGTGACCGTACGATGTCCATCCAACGGCTGTAGTGCTTCTTCAACCTCTGGTCTTCTTGCAATAGCTGCCCAAAGCAGCGCCGGTCGTGCCGCATGCTCCTGCCTCCCGTGGCCGGATGTGCTGCCGCGGAGGCCTCACCGCCCCCTACTATTCCCACTGCTGGCCAAGCCCTGCGGCGACGGCAGCCTCACACCGCAGCTGAACCAGTGAACCCTCGTACTCCTCCCCGCACGAGTTTCCACTGCCGTGTCTTCCCCGGCTCCCCGTCGTCCCCTTCCTAGGCCTCGCCGTTATCCACTGCCCTGGTGCTCTCGGCGCGGCATGGTCAACATGGTCAAGGAACGACTTCTATCGGATGTGGACTGTACGTGGAGAGGCTGACAACTGGGTCCATGGCCGCAGCAAGGAAGTGCCTCCTCATTACGCGGAAAATAATGATTCCTCCACCTGACAGCTGGGACCCACTGGATGGGCCACTGTATTTCACGAAAAAAAACGTTTCCCCCTGACTGCTGGGACCCACCAACTACATCTTCGCACGCAAAGAAGTGCGTCCGGGCAAAAAAAAAACGATTCGCCCCCTGACTGCTGGGACCCACCAGCTACATCTTCGCACGCAAGGAAGTGTGTCCGGGCAAAAAAATTTGATTCGCCCCCGTGACTGCTGGGACCCACCAGCTACATCTTCGCACACAAGGAAGTGTGTCCAGGCAAAAAAATCGATTCGCCCCCCTGACTGCTGAGACCCACCATCTACATCTTCGCACGCAAGGAAGTGCTTGACAGTCGGGACCCACCTAGTCGAAGCGTTCGCATCGTTGTCATTTTGTCGCGAACGTGTACGTACATATATACTGGTCGATGTAGAGGCGCGCACGTGTCGTAGTAGAGCCGCGTACGTGTCGTAGTAGAGGCGCGCACGTAGTATGTACACGTACGTACAATAGCTAGTGTGCAAGACAGAAAATACGGCCACGTATGTGTACATACGGGCGGGGTCTCGAACGCCTACTCGCGCATACGTACGACCAGGGCTCGTGTACATGGCTGGGTCGGAACGGAGAAACATCGTCGTCGTTGTGTTCATGGGGAGGCAACAGAATGCGTCGTGTTCATGGGAGGCAACGGAATGCGTCGTGTTCATGGGGAGGCAATGGAATGCGTCGTGTTCATCGGGAGGCAACGGAACGCGTGGGAGCCAACCGGCTGGGTCGGAACGGAATGCATGGTCGTGTTCATCGGGAGGGCTTGGACGGAATAGAAAATGGAAACGAGGCCTGGCGTACCACAGAACGGAGGAAACGGCCTTGTGTTCGACCGGCCACGTTCAAAACGGGATCCTGTTCATCGGGAGGTGTGTGGTGTACCGCAAAACGGAGGAAACGGACCTCCTACGGTCGAAACGGGGGTCCTGTTGATCGGGAGGGGTGTGGCGTACCGCAAAACGGACGAAACAGACTTGTGTTGGAGCGCTACGGTCGAAACGGGGGTCCTGTTCATCGGGAGGGGTGTGGCGTACCGCAAAACGGGACTCCACGTGATACTATTCATCTCCATCGTTGACCTCCTCCAGCCTCCACGGGCTACCGTCGACCTCCTCCAGCCTCCACGGGCTCCTGTTCATCCATCCTCCACCGCGCGCTACTCCACCGGCTACTGTTCAACCACCCCTCCACGGGCACCCCTCCACCATCTACTATTCATCCAGCCTTCCACACCACGGGGTCCTGTTCATCCAGAGGCAACGTCGCCGCTCACTGTTCATCCAACCCCCCGCAACACTCACTGTTCATCCAGAGAGGCAGCATCGATCGGCTTCAGTTAGCAGCAGTAGTGAAGGAATCGCTCGATCGGGTTCAGTTAATAGCCATCAATAAATCGCTCGGGTTCAGTAACGCGTAGCCTGCAATGCAATCGCTCGGGTTCAGTTAGATCCCAATGCCTCGCTCGGGTTCAGTTAGAGCCAACGCCTCGCACACACGCTCGTACGTGTACGGGAGAAACGCGCATCGCTCGGCCCCCGACCTCCCACCGTAACCGGGAACTCCCCAAAATTTTCCTCGCCCTCGCTTCTACCATAGTTTTTTCTATCATGGACGGCCCAAAGAATGTCATGCAGCTGCGTCTCCGGCCTGCCCAGGACGAAAAGCCCATTTTCTATCATGATTTTTTGTCATAGAAGTAGGAGCCCACCACATCTATGATGATACCGGATTTTGTCACAATTATCGTCATAGAAGTGTCATATGTATGACAGAAAAAAATTCGTTTGGCCCAAAATGTCATGGATGTGTCTTTTTTTGTAGTGGTATCTGGTCTCGGTGATGCGCCATATCTTGGCTCCACCCACTTGGAATATTGATCCCCTTGATTACGGGGGACGAGGCAGAACAACTTCTTCCATAGCTCGGAATGGGCTTCGCAGCCCAGAAATAGCTCACAAAGAGCAACGTAACCTGCAATGTGCAGGATGGAGGCAGGTGTGAAGTTGTGCAGCTGGAGGCCGTAGAACTCCAGGAGCTCGCGGAGGAACGGATGGATTGGAAATTCGACACCCCTTAGTAAGTAGGAAACAAGGCATATTCACTCCCCCTGGATGGGTTGGGAAAGTTCTCCGCTTGCTCCCCGCCATCGAAGGAAGCCAATCCGGCTCGAACGGGTACTAGATATGCAGGAGGTAGAAACCCTTGGGTTTGCAACTTCACTAATCGGCCGTGGGATATGGACATACAGTACACTTCTCCCAATCTCCCGGCTTGGTGTTGCGAGAGCGGGAGGAAGAGCTGCGAGCGCCGGCCATGTTGGAGTGGTTCTTTCGGGCACGCTCTGATGATTTCTCGCTTGGGGAAGATGGTGTGGATTGGATCTGAAAATCCCCATCTCTTTAATAGACAATTTATTTACATGGTTAGGGTGGCAAATGTAAAAATGCCTCGACTTATCGCATTCGTTCGACATGTGGTGGCTGAGACTATTAAGGTGCGGAAGCCGATGAGCGTAGCATTAAATGGGAAGCCAGACACTGCTATTTACAATAGGTACTTTGGAGAGTTCGGAGAAGGAACCCGCCTTACAATGCGAAAGACAATCTGCACGCTGGAATCATCTTCATTGAAGCCTGGTTCGGGGGCTACTGAGGAAGTCCTGGATTAGGGGGTCCTCGAACAGCCGTACTATATGCATATGCCGGACTGTTGGACTATGAAGATACAAGATAGAAGACTTTGTCTCGTGTCTGGATGGGACTCTCCTTTGCCTGGAAGGCAAGCTTGGCAATTTGGATATGGAGATTCCTTTCTCTGTAGCCGACTCTGTGTAACCCTAGCCCGCTCCGGTGTCTATATAAACCGGAGGGTTTAGTCCGTAGGACAAGAATAATCATAATCATAGGCTAGCTTCTAGGGTTTAGCCTCTACGATGTCGTGGTAGATCAACTCTTGTAATAATCATATAATCAAGATCAATCAAGAAGGAAGTAGGGTATTACCTCCATCGAGAGGGCCCGAACTTGGGTAAACATTGTGTCCCCGCCTCCAGTTACCATTAGCCTTAGACACACAGTTCGGGATCCCCTACCCGAGATCCGCCGGTTTTGACACCGACACCCGCCACGCCAACTGGGTGGCCATTTCTGAGTTCAGATCCAGACCCCCCATGAGGCTCACCTTGTGGACCGCTAAGGGCCTTGATTGGGGTTCCCAAACGGAGGTGAAAAGGTTCCAGAAGCGCATCACCAACGTGCTAGGCACGAACATCGGCCTCACCAACATGGTGCAGGTCATGCTCTTCCACCGCGTCCTCCCCTGCCAACGCCGGGCCTCCCCCATGTTGGAATTCAATCTAGGAGAGCCGCGGACCCTGAAGCACTTCTTTGGCACTACGCACGAAGAAATATGGAAGCTGCTCTTCAAGGCCCAGAAGAGCTGGCCCATGAAGACCGAGGACATCGGGCTCGACATCGAGAATCTGGCCTCAGTGGTAATTATCAGTTTTTCCGAAGACCTATTCGGTCAATGCTTTAATTAGTAGAAATCTTACCATCTCTCTTCCTCACAAGGCTGGACAACAAAGGTGGAGCTGATCGACAGTCCGACTCCGGTGTCGGAAGACCCAGCCACTCCCCAGCTGATAGAGATGCTGGTCCCGGCACCCTATCAGGCGCCGGAAAAGAAGGGCAAGAAGAAGGGCAAGGAGGCCAAGGGCGGCCCCTGCCGCACAGGCCCTTTGGACGTTGTGTCCGAAGAGATAGAAATCGTCTCCTCTCATGAGGGAGACGAGGAAGAAGAGGAGGAAGAGGAGGAGGTGGAAAGCGATTCCCCCCGCAAGGGGAGGAGGAAGAAGAGGACGGCCTCCGAAGACCCGGAGGGGGTGGTGCCGAAGAGGGGGAAAATATCCCTTTCGGACAGTTCGGGCTCAGAGTCCGAACACATCCCCAAAAGACCTCCCAGGGTGAAGCCCCTGGCCGAATCATAAGTATTCGTAATCTTACTGTTCATTTTCCGCTTACCTGCCTCTCTTATGTAAGTTATATTATTATTTACCTTTCAGTCCTCCTCGTGAGATTCTGAACACCCCCTCGTCAGAGGGGAACTCCCTGCCACCTGAGTAGGAGGAGAGCAACACACCGTCACGAGCCCCCTCGCCTACTGCCATGGAGGACATCAAAGTATTGTCCCGAAGGACTTCTCCTGGCCAAGGAGGGGCGACCGAGGCCGTCAAGAAGGCGCTTGAGGTTGACACCTCTGTCACCGAAGACCTGGGGGAGGCGACCCCCATGACAACCAACAACGGGGAGCCCCATCAATCCGGGCCCCCACCGCACATCCTTCCCGAGACCAATGCATCTCCAGGACAGGATATAGAAGCCCCTTAGAGAGGGGAGGAGGACCGGCAGCTCCATCAGCGGCCTCTGTTAATCCGGAGGCGGCTCATGCTTTAGAGGAAGCGCTGCAATGCGCTTCCATCCTGGAAGAGCACCGCACCCTGATGGGTGCAATTACGGAAAAGGTTTAGTCTGCAAAAGGCGGACTAAACGAAGCCTTCAGCAGCCTACTAATGGTCTTTGAGGTATGCGACATAATGCTCGTTTCATATCAAAGGATGAACCTGTGTATAGACAGTAGCCCCTGAGACTCTATTCGAATTAGAACAATCCGGACAGAGAATCTCTATGATAATTCGAACATTAATATATTGTGCTAATTTGTGTAATAGGCATCCATGTTGGCGGCTACCTCCCATGCCACAGAGAGCTTAATCGGAAGCTTCGAGTGGCCGATGAGGAGCTCGACCATATTAACAAGCGGTTCAAGGAGACGCAAGGTATGCGGAAGTTATATATCAGAAGTGATATGTATAGTGAATCTGTTAACTCATTGGATTGTTTGGTTATGATCACAGTTGGCGTAGCCGAGGTTGAGTCCCTCAAAGGCGCGCTTGCCCAAGCCAAGAAGGAGGTGGTGGTAAACAAGGTAGCCGCTGATAAAACGGTTGAGGAGCTGGAGGCGGAGCAAACTGCCCACCGCCTACATGAAGCTCGGGTGGCCGAAGTCGAGCAAGAGCTGAAGCATGCCATCAACAAGTGTGAGTCCTTGGAGCAGAAGACTTTGGACCAAGCGTCCGAACTTGCCAAGGCTCTCCAAGATGCCAAAGAGGCCCGGGTTGAGTCCTAGAGTGCTCGCGAGGAGATCCAGCAAGCGAGGCAGATAGCGGCTGGTAAGGCCTTTCTTCTACAGAGTAAATTTGGAAGTAAGAGGTATATCTTGCTGACCCGAGTTTGGAGTTCTCTAGGCGTGTTTGCGGATCTTCCGAGGAGCGTCGCCGATGCCGCGTAGTTTTTTCGAGCCCAGGAGGGGAGCTCGAATGAGAAGCTGTTCTAGTCTCAGTATCTCGCGCCGGAGCATTCGACGCCTCTGAGAGGCCAGCTGAAGCAGCTCACAGAGCTGCATACGGTGGCCGGCTTGGCCATGAAGGATCTAATAGTCCAACTTTGGCCCATGGAGCCCATGCCCAGCAGCTACATCCGCCTCGTGAAGCGGCTTGTCAACGGGCGTCCTCGGATCGACACTATAAAGCATTCGACCTGCATAGAAGGTGTTCGGATGGCCTTTGCCCGCGCCAACATGCAATGGGCGAAGATGAAGGCCACCAAAGTGGCAACCATAGGTCCGCCCGAGGGCAAAGATCATCGGAAGCCGGAGAGGTACTTTGACAATGTCCTAGAAGGGGCCTGAATAGTAGTGGCCAGTGTTCAAAGGACGCTATGTTTGATTAGATGTATTTGGGTTGAAAAAACTATGTTATGAATCCGTGCTATGATTGCGCCCTTTGTGTTAATTTATCCTCTTATGCGGCTGTTTATTGTTTATATTTCTGAAGGTTGCCAGTCGTCGGCTTCTTCCCCCATGTAAACGTTGCAGGGGTGTTCATAACGCATAACCGCACTTTATCCAACATCTTGGTCCGTAGAGGAGGCGTCCATGATGTGAACTAGGCAATCAGACCATGCGGCTTTATGACCTTCACTTAGCCATAGGATTCCATTGGTGGGGCTAAGTACTAGCCCCTATTGCATTATGCGGCCATCCGGACTATGGTGCCTTTGCAACATGGCTGGTCGAAGCCCAGCCCCTCGTGTGACACGACAAGAATCGCATACGATTTGTAGTATAACACTAAGTCACCGGATTGCCGACCAGCTCTCGCTTATCATGACAGTATGTTTTCGGCTTTCTCTACTGAGGTACTTAACCGGACAAACCAGAAATACAATCGCAATAGTTCTCTCTTTACTACCTTAGCCGAACTGGCGGAATGTAAGGTGGTAAGCACAGGAGCCAGACAACCCAACTATAGACCAAAGACATGATTCGGAACCGATGGATATAATGCAATATTCGGGACGCCGAAGAGACCCTATAGGTGTTCAGACTTTAGAATGTGCAAGGCCGAATACAGCCCCCCCCCCCCCAGCGTGAATGCCGGGCTAAAGCACGTATGTCAGTCAAAAGTAAGGAGGGAATACAGATGATAATATAACATGAGTACAGAACAAAAAGTGGTGATCATCTGCTTCCTTTATATCCTTATTAATACATCGAGACGTGTTTCGATAGATAATGCCATGAATATTAAGGTCATGTTACATGCCAAAAATTTACATAAGGGAAAGGTTTACACATGGCCTAAAAGTAGTGGTTTGAAGATCCTAGTGGTGCCCTGCCGCACGTCTGCGCCGTTTCTCCTTAGTAGTGAGATGCAAAGAAGAGAAAGAGGGGCCTAGGAGGGAGTGCTCATGCAACTGTACAACTGGTAGGTTTTTGAATGAACCTACAGTGAGAGAAAAAAGGTATGTGAGGTCCAAATAGGGTCAAACCATACTATGGACCTTTTCCGCAGTGTGCCTCTGGCATTGCCCAAGGTATTTTAAGTGTGTAGTTATGTAGGTGCGATACATATACCGCAGCCTTATGGGGCAGTCGGCGGAGGCAGAACTACTATTCGAGGTCCGCTTCCATCAAGCTATCGAAATGAGATGCGGACCAGACTCTTTTGGCAATGTCATTGGTCTTGATGACCGATGAATTGTTTGGCTTGACGAGGCCGCCATGCACCTTGGCAACTAGGCCGCGGTGTGCTCTTCAGTATGGAGGGAGCGCTCCATATTTCCATTGACTGTGATGACGCCACGCGGTCCGGGCATTTTAAGGTTCAAATAAGCATAGTGTAGGACTGCATTAAAGCGGGCGAAAGAAAGGGATGATGTCAAATATCAATTCTTTGCTGCGGAACTTGTCTGGAGAGCCGAATACCACTACCAGTGTTAATGAGCCCGTACAACGGGCCTCCACGCCAGGTATCACTCCTTTAAAGGTAGTGTTACTAGGCTTGATTCTTGACGGGTCGATACCCATCTTACAGACAGTGTCTTGATAGATCAAGTTAAGACTGCTACCGCCATCCATAAGGACTCTAGTGAGATGGTATCAGTCGATGATAGGGTCCAGTACCAGGGCGGCCGAACCCCCGTGACAGATACTGGTTGGATGATCCCTTCGATCGAAGGTGATTGGACAAGCCGAGCATGGTTAATTTTGGTGCGACAGGCTCTATGGTGTAGACGTCCCTTAGCGCGTGCTTGCGCTCTCTTTTGGGGGATGTGAGTGACATAGATCATGTTCACTGTTTTCACTTCGGGGGAAAACTTCTTCTAACCCCCCGGTGTTCGGCTGACGGGGCTCATCATCGTCCTTGCTTGGAGGTCCCTTCCCCTTGTGTTCGGTATTTAACTTACATGCCTGTTTGAAAACCTAGCAATATCTATCGGTGTGATTGGCAGGCTTATCGGGGATGCCATGAATCTGACAAGGCCTCTCGAGGATTTTGTCCAAATTGGATGGACCGTCCCTGTTTCCCTTAAAAGGTTTCTTTTGCCCGGGTTTAGAACCACTGAATCCGGCGTTGACTACCGTGTCTTCTGTGTCGTTGTTATTGTTCCGGCGCTTGTTTTTATTGTGGCATGGACTGCCATTGCCATCCCAGGCCTCAGAGGTGCCGGGGTTGCTAGAACTGTTGCTTCTACGAGCTTGCCAGCTATCTTCGCCCGTGCAGAAGCAGGTCATAAGTGTTGTAAGGGCTGCCATGGTTTTCGGCTTTTCCTGCCCGAGGTGTCGGGCGAGCCATTCGTCACGGACACTGTGTTTGAAGGCCGCTAAGGCTTTGACATCTGGACAGTCCATGATTTGGTTCCTTTTAATGAGGAACCGATTCCAAAGTTTGCGAGCTGACTCTCCGGGCTGCTGGACTATGTGACTTAGGTCATCGGCATCCGGTGGCCGGACATAAGTGCCCTGAAAGTTGGCCCGGAAAGCATCTTCTAAATCTTCCTGGCTCCCAATGGAGTTCTCTGGGAGGCTATTCAACCAGTGTCGTGCTGGTCCCTTCAACTTCAGGGGAAGTATTTAATGGCATGGAGGTCATCTCCGCAAGCCATGTGAATGTGGAGAAGAAAATCCTCAATCCAGATGGCAGGGTCTATCGTTCCATCGTACTGCTCGATGTTCACGGGTTTGAACCCTTCCGGAAATTGGTGTTGCATTACTTCATCAGTAAAGCACATAGGGTGTGTGACACCTCTATACCTGGCTACATCATGACGAAGTTTGGATGACATCTGTGTTCGGTGCTGACCTCAAACTTGATGATGTTCGTCACGCCAGGTTTGGTGGTCATCATCTCCTACCAGAGTACGTCCTCTGGATCCGTAGATTGATCTAGTCTGGACAGCTTTATTGGCCAGGTCCTGACGTAAGTCATAAGTCTAGTCCGGCGCCGCTGTCTCCTTGCCTCTACGGTGAGGTGGTGCGGGCTAGTGTTCGGCGTGAAGAGCCGTTTTGTCCCATCCATGTGGTGGTCGGTCTGGTTGATCAACATAATTGTATTTTGAAGGAATTGGCTAAAGGGCTTCATCGTCAAATTGTGGCAGTAGCCTGCGCTTGGGGTAACTCTTTACTGGTCGCTCAAGGCCGTATTCTTCGGCGGCTAGGACCTTGGTCCATCTATTGTCGAGCGTGTCCTGTTCAGCTTGAATCTACTGATGTTTCTTTTTCAGGCTCCACGCGTTGGCAATGAGTTGTCGCTTGAAGCGTTCTTGTTCGAGGGGTTCCTCTAGGACGATGAAATCTTCATCACCGAGGCTCACATCCTCTTTGGAGGTAGGTAAATAGTTGTTGTCTTCTGAGTCCTCGTGATCAGTGTTTTCGGGGCTGTACTGACCCTCCTCCCATTCGTCCTATTCGTACGTGGGTTCGATGGGGTGGTCGCGGTCTTCGGTGTTATTCAGAGTGTCATTATCTCCGGTGCCGGTATTACTATCCTTTTGCCCGACGCTGGTGCTTTGGAGGTTCATCGACGGGCTTGTCCTTGCCTGGATCTTGAATGCCATCATCGTCCTTCTTCTCAGGAGTGTCCACCACGTATACATCATAGGTGGAAGTAGCCGCCCAACCCCCAGTGATAGGCGGGTTTTGGCTTTGTTCGATGTCGACATCATCGTCCATGCCGTCGATGTCTTCGGAGGCATAGTCTAGCATGTCAGTTAAATCCTCAATAGTGGCTATTAAGTGGGTGGTGGATGGGGTATGAAATTCCCCGATCTCAGCCCCCAGCCTGAGCTGGGTGTAGTTTGGAGGCAAGGCTTCCGTAATGGCGAGAGACTGTATTAAGCCCAGTGCTTCCTCTAAGAGCGAAAGCTGGATAGGAGCCTACGGATCTATGGGGCCGGGCACTTGATCGAGCCCGACGGACGCAGACCTCGACAGTTCGGAGTTATCTCCAGAGGAAAGTCCGGCTCTCCGATGACTGGGAGAGTCCCGTTTAACTCCGGGTTCACCGATGGCGCGATCGCATCTGGGTCTCCGGTTGGGGGCTCCATGATAGGAGAAGGTCCGGCGGGGTCAATCCTCCCGTCTTTGGACGACACGGTCTGCATCAAATCTAAGGCCGAGGCAGGTGTGAACATTGACCCCTGGATGGGATTTGACAGCAGATCTGAAGGGCCTTCTTCATGAGGGTAGGGAGCGGCAGTCGAGGCTGTGAACCCCTTGAAGACCAGATCTCCTCGGATATCAGTGACGTAATTCAGGTTCCCTAACCTGATCTGGTGACCGGGGGCGTAGCTGTCGACCTGCTCGAGTTGGTTGGTCGAGTCGACACATAGCACGAAGCCTTCGAACACAAAGACCTGTCTAGGGAGAAAGGTCTCCCCGGACGCGGCTTCATCATTGATGATGAGGCGCGCCATCAATCCTTCCGTTGACAACACAGCAGAGCTCTCAATGAAAAGCACCAATGTCAATGTCAAAACCGGCAGATCTCGGGTAGGGGGCCCAAGCTGTGCGTCTGAGGATCAATTGTAAATATGGACAAAGGTACACAATGTTTACCCAGGTTCAGGCCCTCTTAAAGGAGGTAAAACCCTACGTCCTGCTTGATTGTATTCGATGAGTATAGGGGTTACAAGAGTTGATCTACCTCGAGATCATAATGGCTAAACCCTAGCTTGTTTAGCCTATGAATATTGTAATTCTGGCGTGCGGACTAACCCCTCCGGTTTATATAAACACCAGAGGGGGCTAGGGTTGTACAGAGTCGGTTTATAGGGAAAGGAAATAGCATATCCGGATACGAATCTTGCCGTTCACGCATACAGGAGTCCTACCCAAACACGGGAGGTGGTCTTCTTCCTTTATCTTCACGGCCCATCAGTCCGGCCCATATCAAATAGACCAGACGCCCGAGGACCCCTTAGCCCAGGACTCCCTCATTGACCTTTTTTCTTTGCAGAACCAACCAATATGGTTTTTAACATGCCAACAGGGAAAGAGCAAGAAGAGCTCCTCAAAGGGTCCATGGCCCATTGCCTGAGCAATCTTCATTTGTTGTTGCTGCTGGGGCTGAAATACCACCACCCAGGGTCACTATAGAGATGAACATAGGTAGGAAAACAAGGACAAGAACTGAAGCTGGTAGGGGAAGATGAAAGAAAAGGATAGACAGAGGAGAAGGAAATCCAAATGCAAGAAGAGGGAGAGGAGCAAGTGCAGTCTCAGGTCCAGGAAGAGGAACAAGTGCAGATGCAAGGACAGGAAGAGGAGAAAGTGCAGATGCTGGTCCAGGAAGGGGAGCAAGTGCAAATGCTGGGAGTGGGAGAGGAGGAACTGCAGATGCTGGGAGAGGGAGAGGAGGAACTGCAGATGCTGGGAGAGGGAGAGGAGGCAGAAATGTGCATGCATGGAGAGGGAGAGGACGAAGACATATAGATGCATGGAGAGGTATAGGAGGAAATTCAGATGCAGGGACAGGCAGAGGAGGAAATGCAGGTGATAGGGCATGGTGGCTGCTGTTTGGAGATGACATGGGCAATCATATTCCTGACCTCAATGCTCCTCCTGATGATTTTCCCGTTGCCTGATCTAGTGGCAGTTGTGAGTGCCATTTTTTCTTAAGGCCTATACTGATGTAACTCATAAATTGGCCTTGTTTTGTTATGTCAAATTGTGGCATACATTGCCTCTTTTTTGATGGCACAATGTGTCATACATTGCCTACTTTTTTGATGGCAAACCATGGCATATATTGCCCTTTTTGTAATTAAATACTATAATTTGGTGTTAACTGAATTCGCATGTTAACTGAATTTGCAAGTTAACTGATGTAGGGCGGAACCCTAGGGGCCGATCTTTCATGTTTGGAGAGGATCCTACGGGGAGACGCGAAGAACACGCGGAAGAACACAAGGGGAATCACGGGGGAAAATGAGAGAAACACTTAACCGACAAGGAATTGATCACACAAGGGCTAGATCACCGAAAGCACAAAGTATCACGAGATCCAAAATCAATAAAGGAAGATACAAGATTAACCGTTCTTCTCCGTGAGGAGGTCTTGATTGTCTTCTCCGGATGGAGGCCTTGAATCCGAATGGATCTTCTCCGATGAGGCACGGTCCCTCACGTGGAGTAGATCCGGTATGGATGAGCAGAGCTCTATCTCAAAACGAGCTATCACAATGCTAACCCTAAAACGTAGGTGGGGATGGAGTATATATAGTCTAGGGGTGAAGAGGGGTACATGGGCCTTGGCTCTTACACTGTTCGCAGACAGGGAGGGCCAGATGTTCGGGCTGAAGGGCCGGATGTCCGGGCTAGTGCAGCTGGCCGTTCTGTTCTCTAGATGGGCGACGCCGGATGTCCGCTCGGAGGGGCCGAATGTCCGCTGCTTCGGGAGGCGCCGAATGTCCGGGGTGCTGGCCAGATGTCCGGGCTGACAGGGTAAACTTCTGTGCTCCCTGGACGCTGGTGCCAGATGTCCGGGATTTTGGCCAGATTTCCGGTGAGGGGGGCCGGATGTCCGGGCTGGACGCCGGATGTACGGTCCCTGTAGCTTCTTCTGTAGAGGCCTGGCCGTGTAGATCTCCAGGGGCCGGATGTCCGTGGTCCTGGCCAGATGTCCGGTGCCTGGAGGCTGTTCTTGCCTTCTTCCATTGGTTCTATTCTTCCGTGGACTTGGGGTCTTGACCATCTTCATGTGCATCCTCGGGAGGGTCCTCTTGGTACCTAATCATGCACAACATTCCGGATTGAGGTAGTAGCCATGTCTCGAGAGGATCATGTGATATATCACTAAGGAGAGAAGTCACCTCGGTCTTGAGAGCTCTAGCTCGTGCTCTAGTCATGGGTCCTCTTGGTGCTTGGTGAGACGATGGAAGGTCCATGGGGATGACCGAAGGATGCTCCGCATCATCTCCCCCCCCCCTTGGGAAAGATCCGACCTCGGATCGAAATCCTCGTCACCATGGTACTGGGAGAGATCAGAGACGTTGAAGATGTCACTCACGTTGTACTTGTCGTGTGGGAGATCGATCTTGTAAGCGTTGTTGTTGTAGCGTGCTAGCACCTTGAAGGGTCCATAGGCTCGAGGGAGAAGCTTGGACTTGTGTTCGTTGGGGAAGCGGTCCTTGCGAAGGTGTAGCCACATGAGGTCTCCAATGTTGAATATCATGGGATGCTTGTTGATGTTGAGCTTGGTCGCGAGTCGTTGTACTTGGCGCTCAATGGTGTGCCTTGTATCTTCATGCATCTTCTTGATGTAGCTTGCACGGGCACTTGCGTCGAGGTTGGTGCGCTCTTGTAGAGGAAGAGGTAGAAGGTCCAATGGGGACAACGGGTTGAAGTCATAGACGACCTCGAAGGGGTACTTGCCGGTTGTCGAATGTCTTGCACGGTTGTAGGCGTACTCGGCGATGGGTAGACACTCCTCCCACTCCTTGATGTTCTTCTTAATCAACATGCAAAGTAGAGTGGATAGTGTAAGGTTCGTCACCTCCGTTTGGCCTTCGGTTTGAGGATGGTATGCGGATGAGAACAAGAGCTTGATTCCGAGCTTGGCGCATAGCGTCTTCCAAAAGTAACTCAAGAACTTGACGTCGCGGTCAGAGACAATTCTCTTTGGTACTCCATGGAGGCGCAAGATTTCCCTACAAAAGAGATTTGCAATGTGTGAAGCATCGTCTATCTTGTTGCAAGGAATGAAATGTGCCATCTTAGAAAATCGGTCAACAACAGCAAACACGGAATCCTTTCCATTACGAGTTCTAGGAAAACCGAGTATAAAATCCATGCTAATATCTTCCCAAGGTTGATAAGGAATAGGAAGAGGCATGTAAAGACCATGGGATTAAGCTTTAGACTTAGCTTTGCGACATGTAGAGCATCGGTTGGTGAAGCGTGAGATGTCGCGGAACATCTTGGGCCAAAAGTAGTTCTTGGAGAGCGTGGTGCATGTCTTGTCACGTCCAAAATGTCCCATGAGTCCGCCTCCATGAGCCTCTTGCAAAAGGAGCAAACGAAAAGAAGACTCGGGAATGCATAGTTTGTTAGATCTCATAAGATAACCATCCTTGATGTAATATTGTTCCCAAGATGTATGCGCCAAACATTTAGCATAAGGAGTAGCAAAAGATGGATCATTAGAATACAAGTCTTTTATGTGCTCAAAGCCAATAACATTCAACTCAAGTTTAGTGACAAGCGTGCATATGCGTGAAAGTGCATCCGCAACTACATTTTCTTTACCATTAATGTACTTGATCACATAGGGGAAAGATTCAATAAATTCACTCCATTTGGCATGACACTTGTTCAACTTAGTTTGACCTTTTAAGTACTTAAGCGTTTCATGATCGATATGTATGACAAACTCATGAGGTCTAAGATAATGTTCCCAAACATGTAGCACACACACTAAAGCATACAATTCTTTTTCATATATGGGATAGTTAAGTTGAGCACCAGAGAGTTTTCCACTAAAATATGCAATGGCTCTTTTTTCTTGCATCAAAACTCTGCCAATTCCGGTACCACTTGCATCACAAGGAACCTCAAAAGTTTTGTCAAAGTTGGGCAAAGCAAGAATCGGGGCATGAGTAAGCAAAGACTTGAGCTCATCAAAAGAGGTGGATTGCAAAGATCCCCAAACAAAAGGAGCATTCTTCTTACTCAAGGCATGCAAAGGAGCGGCAATAGTGCTAAAATCCTTCACAAAGCGACGGTAAAAACCTGCAAGGCCAAGAAAACTATGCACTTGTTGCAAATTGGTGGGTTGGGGCCAAGTTTTAATTGCTTCGATTTTAGATCATCAACATGGACACCCTTGGAAGAGACAACAAAACCCAAGAAAACGAGTTTGTCAACACCAAACGTGCATTTTTTCAAGTTGGCATAAAGACGTTCCTTGTGAAGGGTTTGCAAAACAGCCCTAACATGATTAATATGCTCTTTCATGTATTTGCTAAAAACAAGAATGTCATCAAAGTAAACCACAACAAAGACTCCAATATAAGGGCGAAGCACATAATGCATAAGACACATGAAAGTACCGGGAGCTTCCGATAAACCCATAGGCATAACTAGCCACTCATATAAGCCAAATTTGGTTTTGAAAGCAGTTTTCCATTCATCACCCTCTTGTATGCGGATTTGATAATAGCCACTTTTAAGATCAATTTTTGAGAAAAAGGCGGCACCGCTAAGTTCATCAAGCATATCATCTAGGCGAGGAATGGGATGCCTATAGCAAACGGTAATAGCATTTATAGGTCGACAATCGGAACACATGCGGAAACTTCCATCTTGCTTAGGCATAAGTATAATGGGAACGGCACAAGGACTTAAGCTTTCACTTACATGACCGGTTGTCAATTAGTTGTTGTACTTGCCGTTGGTTCTCCTTAGTTTCTTCCGGGTTGACGCGGTATGGAGCTTTCTTTGGTAGGGGCACTCCGGGATGAGGTCAATTCTATGCTCAATGCCTCGAAGAGGAGGTAGACCCGGAGGTAGCTCATCGGGGAAAACATCTTGGAATTCCTGCAAAAGAGATTGAAACACTAAAGGTAGCTCATGAGAGGTGTTAGCTTTTGGTACCCCATCCTTGCACACAAGGACAAAGTGCGTCACACTTGATGGGTTCTCACACGCTTCTCTCATCTCACTTTTTGTGGCAAATAGTACTAGGTTTTTCTCTCTAGGCGAAGAGGCGCTCAAGTTTGGCTTGTGGCTCTCACTCACTTTTTGGTGGATCACTTTCTCACTCTTCTCTCCACGATGGGTGGCTTGCTTGTCGGCTATCACTTGACTAGGAGACATAGGTCGTAGCACATACTCCTTCCCTTTCATCTTGAAGCTATAGTGATTGGTACACCCGTTGTGGATGATACCACGGTCGAATTGCCATGGTCGACCAAGAAGGAGGTGGCAAACGGTCATTGGGACCACATCACACTCCAAAGTGTCTTCATATGCACCAATTTTGAAGGAGACTTGGACCGTATGCTCAACTCAAATAGTGTCGGAGTCACTTAGCCATTGAACCTTGTAGGGGTGCGGGTGCTTCCTCTTGATCAATTGAAGCTTGGAGCATAGTTCTTCACTTGCCAAGTTGTGGCAACTACCTCCATCGATGATGACCTTGACGGAACTTCCATTGATGCTGGCCTTAGTGTGGAATATATGGCATCGTTGGTCTTCTTCTTGTTGATGTTGAAGAGTCAAGACCTTGGAGACAACGAGAGCGGGGCTCGAATCCTCATCACAAAAGACTTGATCATCTTCATCCTCATTCACTCGTCAGTGCATGGCCACTTGCTCAAGGGCTTCCATCTCCTCATCACTCATGGAGTCGTAGGTGCCATCGTTGTTGAGGATCATGGTGCACTTGTTTGTGCATTCATATGACTTGTGGCCTTGGCCGCCGCAAGTGAAACACTTGAAGGAGCTTGTCTTGACGGTCTCATCGGTCGGAGTAGATGATGAAGCACGCGCCTTGAAGTTGCTTGTAGTAGGAGGAAGGCGACTTGAACTTGATGAAGTCTTCTTGTAACTTGACTTATCATCGTTGCTTGGAGAAGACTTGGTTGATGTAGAGGTTGAAGGAGTTGTTGAAGCTTGGTTGTTGGAGAAGCCGTAGGTCTTGGATGAGTACTTGGCGTACTTGAAGTCATCTTGCACTTGACGTTCCGCCTTTGTAGCTTGATGCACGAGCTCAATGAGGTCGGAGTAGGGTTGGAAGTCGGTAGTCTTCTTGATGGGATGATTGAGTCCATTCAAGAAACGTGCCATACTTTTCTCATCATCTTCCGTGACATTGGCTCGAATCATGGCTATCTCCATTTCCTTGTAGTATTCTTCAACACTCTTTGTTCCTTGCTTGAGGAGTTGGAGTTTCTTGAAGAGGTCGCGGTTGTAGTATGTGGGCACAAAACGTGCTCGCATGACATCCTTCATTTGAGCCCAAGTGGTGATTGGAGGTTCACCTCTTTCTTGTCGGCGCTCAAGGATTTGTTCCCACCATATGAGCACATAGTCTTGGAACTCAAGTGATGCCATAGCGATCTTCTTCTCTTCCTCATAGTTGTGCAAACGAAAAATTTTGTCGACCTTCAATGCCCATGAGAGGTACTCTTCCGGATCATTGCTTCCATTGAACTTGGGCATTGTGAATTTTAGCTTGCCATAGCGTTGCTCTTGATTGTGTTGTTGGCGATGGTGATGATGACGCCCTTGATGGTGAGGGTAATCATCTTCATGTTGCTCTTGGTGTGGAGGAAGTCCATGATCAACTTGCTCTTGTTGAACTTGAGGTTGAGGTGGAGCTTGACAAGCTTGTGGAGGAGCTTGAGGCACTTGACGTTGCACTCGCGGTTGGTAGTTCCTCTCTTGGATTTATTCTCAAAGGGCTTCCTCTTGATTGCGCCGTTCGCGATTGCGGTTGGCGATGGCTCGACTTGATTCTTGAAGGGCACGTTGCGCCTCAAGAGCTTTCGCTTCTCGTTGTTGTTGAAGACGTTGAGCCTCGGCGTCTTGTTCCTCTTGGTGTAGACGCGCTCGTTCTTCCTCTTGGCGACGAAAACGTTATCGTTCTTGAGCTTGAGCAAAAGCGACTTGGTTTGAGTGAGGACGAGGGACTTGCTCATCGGCTTGCTCTTGTGAATGCTTGTCGTATAGCGGGTTGCGAGATGCATGGTGGTCTTGACGCGTGGCTCGTCGAAGAGTGTTCGATGATGGTGTACTTGAGCCGGAGAAGGAGTCGTCAGAGTGTCTACTTGAGTGGCTCCGTCTTGTGTATGAAGAAGTTGAATGAGGACGGTTCACCAACAAGGCACGGATCTCGTCCATTCTTGCATCATTCTCTTGCTTGTGCGCATCGAGCTTGTTGTCGAAGTAGTCCTTGGTATGTTGCTCGTAGAGTCGCAAGTCGGTGGCGAGGTTGTCGATGCGTTCGTTCATAGCTTGTTGCTCTTTATGCAATGCCCATTATGCACCAAAGAGGTGGCTCTTGGTGATGTATTATGACATGTCGTCGTCTTGCTCGATGAAGAGTGGGTTGGTAGAAGTACTCGGCCTATCCATCATTCCATGCAAAATGTGAGTGGTAGAAGGAGAAGAACTAATACCAATGTACCTTGACCGATGTTGACGATGAATCAAGTTCACTCAAATGCAGACAATGAAATAGCACTATTGGTACCAATTATTGTCGGTTTGCACACCTACACAAGTAAAACCTTATGGTGGAGCTTGGTTAGGATGGTGGCACAAAATTTGATGCAATTGAAAGTGAGATTCAATAATGTTGGAAATGATTCACAAATGTGCAAATGCAACAAGTAGACCAAGCAAGTAGGGGTACACGGAAACACACACGCAAATAGATAAATGGGATTGTGCAAACCAAAAGTGAGCCAAAATGTGGAATCCACAAAAATGCTCCTGTTGCACAATACACGAGAGACGCTAGCACGAATGCACAATAGGCGGATATGGAACTTGTGCACAACCTACTAGGCAAAAATGCAACGACCTCTATCCCAAGTATGCTATATGTATGGTATTTCGGTGCTATGATCCAAGATGATCGAGTATGACAATCTTAATGTAGTATGATGCTATGGTTCTTGCTCATAAGCTCTTTACTTATCTTTCCTCTTTGCTTAAAAGCTTGGGTGGCTCTTTCACTTTTGAGCTCTTTTCTTATGCAAAACTTCACGAACCAAGATAGCAATTGTGTATGCTATGACAACCTTGTGACACAAAAGTTGATGCCAAGATATGCACCACGATTGTATGCTATGTATGCTACGGAGTATGATCACTAATGTGCACAAGTCACGTTGCCGGCAATACTCAATGCCTAGTCTCGATGGGTAAGCTACGCAAAAGTAAGGCAATGTGGGTATCAATACTATTGCAACGTATGACAAAGATGTCGTCGAAGTTACCGTCCTTGGCGATGATGAGTAGTCGATGGAGATGAGCGGTGGTGATGTTGACATCGGACCGTACCTATATAGACGAAAGATAATAGAACACGGGAACCACAACCCAAAATCTCAAAGACCAAAACGTGTCAAAATCGACATAAGAGGTAGCGGTGATTGGTAGTGGGGCTTGTGGAAAGCGTTGGGGATATGCGGAAGTAAGCGTGGGCACTGGGGCAAAATTGGACGAAAGTATGCGGAAATGGGCGCGGGGAATGGAGTTGCTGCTGCCAGGGGCCGGATGTTCGGGCCAGCTGTCGAATGTCCGGGGCGCCGGATGTCCGGTGGACACGGGGCGGATGTCCGGGCTCCTGGATCGGGTACGAACACGATGAACTCCACGGGAAAAATTGCAACTCCGGGGCAAAATTCGGATGAATTGGTGGATGGAAATCGCGGGAGAGATGGGAAAAAACTAGATCGACTCGATGCAAAGCAGATCCGTGGATCAAATCCAACAAAACTTCATCACGCCAACAAATCACAAAAAAAAATTGGGGCTATTTTTGGTGGGGATTTTCGGATTTAGGACGAAAACAACAAAATCAAGCTAGAAAACACGGGGTAGGGGCTCCAAAAACGTGATCAACGTGGCTCATGATACCAAGATGATGTAGGGCGGAACCCTAGGGACCGATCTTTCATGTTTGGAGAGGATCCTACGGGGAGACATGAAGAACGCGTGGAAGAACACAAGGTGAATCACGGGGGAAAACGAGAGAAACACTCAACCGACAAGGAATCGATCACACAAGGGCTAGATCACCGAAAGCACAAAGTATCACGAGATCCAAAATCAACAAAGGAAGATACAAGAGTAACCATTCTTCTTCGTGAGGAGGTCTTGATTGTCTTCTCCGGATGGAGGCCTTGAATCCGAATGGATCTTCTCCGAAGAGGCACGGTCCCTCACGTGGAGTAGATCCGGTACGGATGAGCAAAGCTCTATCTCAAAACGAGCTATCACAATGCTAACCCTAAAACGTAGGCGGGGATGGAGTATATATAGTCTAGGGGTGAAGAGGGGTACATGGGCCTCGGCCCTTACACTGTTCGCAGACAGGGAGGGCCGGATGTCCGGGCGTCGGGCCGGATGTCCGGTGGCTCGCGAGGGGCCGGATGTCCGGGCTGGTGCAGATGGCCGTTCTGTTCTCTGGATGGGCAACGCCGGATGTCCGCTCGAAGGGGCCGGATGTCCGCTGCTTCAGGAGGCGCCGGATGTCCGGGGTGCTGGCCGGATGTCCGGGCTGACGGGGCAACCTTCTATGCTCCCTGGACGCTGGTGCCTGATGTCTACTACACAACCTTCTTCTTGTAGACATTGTTGGGCCTGCAAGTGCATAGGTTTGTAGGACAGTAGCAAATTTCCCTCAAGTGGATGACCTAAGGTTTATCAATCCGTAGGAGGCGTAGGATGAAGATGGTCTCTCTCAAACAACCCTGCAACCAAATAACAAAAAGTCTCTTGTGTCCCCAACACACCCAATACAATGGCAAATTGTATAGGTGCACTAGTTCGGCGAAGAGATGGTGATACAAGTGCAAAATAGATAGTAGATATAGGTTTTTGTAATCTGAAATAATAAAAGCAGCAAGGTAACAAGCGGTAAAAGTGAGCGTAAACGGTATTGCAATGATAAGAAACAAGGCCTAGGGTTCATACTTTCACTAGTGTAAGTTCTCTCAACAATAATAACATAGATAGAACATATGGCAAGCCTTCAACATGCAACAAAGAGTCACTCCAAAGCCACTAATAGCGGAAAACAAACGTAGAGATTATGGTCGGGTATGAAACCACCACAAAGCTATTCTTTCGGGTCGATCTATAAAAGAGTTCGTACTAGAATAACACCTTAAGACACAAATCAACCAAAACCCTAATGTCACCTAGATACTCCATTGTTACCTCAAGTATCCGTGGGCATGATTATACGATATGCATCACATAATCTCAGATTCATCCAACCAACATAAAAGTACTTCAAAGAGTGCCCCAAAGCTACTACCGGAGAGTCAAGAACGTGTGCCAACCCCTATGCATAGGTTCCCAAGTGTCACGAAACCCGCAAGTTGATCACCAAAACATACATCAAGTGGCACATGATATCCCATTGTCACCACAGATAATCACGGCAAGACATACATCAAGTGTTCTCATAAAGACTCAATCCGATAAGAAAACTTCAAAGGGGAAACTCAATTCATCACAAGAGAGTAGAGGGGGAGAAGCATCATAAGATCCAACTACAATAGCAAAGCTCGGGATACATCAAGATCGTGCCATAGATGGAACACGAGAGAGAACACGAGAGAGAGAGATCAAACACATAGCTACTGGTACATACCCTCAGCCCCGAGGGTGAACTACTCCCTCCTCGTCATGGATAGCGCTGTGATGGTGAAGATGGCCACCGGTGATGGGATCCCCCTCCGGCAGGGTGCCGGAACAGGGCCCCGATTGGTTTTTGGTGGCTATAGAGGCTTGTGGCGGCGGAACTCCCGATCTATCTTCTCTCCTGGAAGTTTTAGGGTACGTAGGTATATATGGGTGCAGGGAGAACGCCGGTGGAGCTACGGGGGCCCCACGAGGCAGGGGGCGCGCCCAGGGGGAGGGCGCGCCCCCCACCCTCGTGAGCAACTCCCATATCTTCTGACGTGGGGTCCAAGTCCATCAGGTGGGTTTCCTTCCAAAAATAACTTCTCCAGTTGATTTCGTTCTGTTTTGACTCCGTCTGATATTCCTTTTCCTCGAAACACTGAAATAGGCATAAAACAGCAAATCTGGGCTGGGCCTCCGGTTAATAGGTTAGTCCCAAAAATAATATAAAAGTGGATAATAAAGCCCAATATTGCCTAAAACAGTAGATAAAGTAGCATGGAGCAATCAAAAATTATAGATACGTTGGAGACGTATCAAGCATCCCCAAGCTTAATTCCTGCTCGTCCTCGAGTAGGTAAATGACAAAAAAGAATTTTTGATGCGGAGTGATACTTTGGCATAATTTCAATGTAAATCTTCTTAATTGTGATAGGAATATTCAGATCCAAAAGATTCAAGACAACATATTGACACAAAAATAATAATACTTCAAGCATACTAATCAAAGCAATCATGTGTTCTCAAAATAACATGGCAAAAGAACGTTCATCCCTACAAAATCATATAGTTAGGCTATGCTTCATTTTCGTCACACAAAGATGTTCCCAACTTCTATACCCCCGATGACAATCCAAGCAATTGTTTCATACTTAAATAATCTCAAACTTTTTCAACCTTCATGCAATACATGAGCGTGAGCCATGGATATAGCACTATGGGTGGAATAGAATATGATGATGGGGATTGTGTGGAGAAGACAAAAAAGGAGAAAGTCTCATATTGACGAGGATAATCAACGGGCTATGGAGATGCCCATCAATTGATGTCAACATGAGGAGTAGGGATTGCCATGCAACAGATGCACTAGAGCTATGAATGCTCAACAAAAGAAAACTAGTGGGTGTGCATCCAACTTGCTTGCTCATGAAGACCTAGGGCATTTGAGGAAGCCCATCGTAGGAATATACAAGCCAAGTTCTATAATGAAAAATTCCCACTAGTATAAAAAGACAACTTATGAGACTCACTACATGAGGAACATGGTGCTACTTTGAAGCACAATATATGAGACTCACTACATGAAGAACAAGGTGCTACTTTGAAGCACAAGTGTGGAAAAGAGATAGTAGCATTGCCCTTTTTATTTTTTTTATTTTTTATTTTTTGGGCCTTTTTTTGTTTATTTGGGCAATGCTCTAATAATGATGATCATCACACTTTCGTTACAACATATGAATTACAACTCGAAACTAGAACAAGATATGACTCTATATGAATGCCTCCGGCGGTGTACCGGGATGGTGCAATGAATCAAGAGTGACATGTATGGAAAATAATGCATGGTGGCTTTGCCACAAATACGATGTCAACTACATCATCATGCAATGGCAATATGACAAAAATAATGTATGTCATGATGATGATGATGGAAGTTGCATGGCAATATATCTCGGAATGGCTATGGAAATGCCATGATAGGTAGGTATGGTGGCTGTTTTGAGGAAGATATAAGGAGGTTTATGTGTGAAAGAGCGTATCATATCACGGGGTTTGGATGCACCGGCGAAGTTTGCACCAACTCTCAAGGTGAGAAAGGGTAATGCACGGTACCGAAGAGGCTAGCAAAGGCGGAAAGGTGAGAGTGCGTATAATCCATGGACTCAACATTAGTCAAAAGAACTCATATACTTATTGCAAAAATTTAGAAGTCATCAAAAACCAAGTACTATGCGCATGCTCCTAGGGGGATAGATTGGTAGGAAAAGACCATCACTCATCCCCGACCGCCACTCATAAGGATGCACAAGCCAGGTACACTTCATGTTTCAAATTTGTTACACAACTTTAACCATACGTGCATGCTACGGGATTTGCAAACTTCAACACAAGTATTTCTCAAATTCATAATCACCCAACTAGCACGACTTTGATATTATCACCTCCATATCTCAAAACAATTATCAAGCATCAAACTTATCTTAGTATTCAATTCACTCAAAAGAAAGTTTCACATATCTTGAATACCAAGTATATTAATATTAAGCAAATTACCATGCTATTAATGACTCTCAAAATAATCTAAGTGAAGTATGAGAGATAAATAGTTTCTTTAAAACAAATCCACCACCATGCTCTAAAAGATATAAGTGAAGTACTAGAGCAAAAATTATCACGCTCAAAAGATATAAGTGAAGCACATAGAGTATTCTAGCAAATTCCAATTTGTGTAAGGCTCTCTCTCATTAAAGAATTTCAGATCTTGATACTTATTCAAACAGCAAGCAAAGCTAAAGAAAACTACATTGCAAGGATAGCACAACTCATGTGAAGAAGCAAAAACTTAGGCTCAACCGATACTAACCGATAGTTGTTGAAGAAGAAAGGTGGGATGCCTACCGGGGCATCCCCAAGCTTAGATGCTTGAGACTTCTTGAAATATTATCTTGGGGTGCCTTGGGCATCCCCAAGCTTGAGCTTTTGTGTCTCCTTAATTCCTCTCATATCATGGTTTCTCTTTTTATCAAAAGCTTCATTCACAACAAACTCAACAAAAACTCGTGAGATAGGTTAGTATAAACCAATGCAAAACCTTATCATATTATACTGTAGCAAATCACTTAAATAATTACTCAACATTGCATACTAAATGTGTAACGCCCCGGATTCGATGCGCCAGGTGTCTGCCAGTTATTCGCCGTCGTTGCCATGTCATGTGCTTGCGTGTTGCATTTTGCCATGTCATCATCTGCATTTCATATCATGTCATCATGTGCATTTCATTTCGCATTCATGTTCATCTCATGCATCCGAGTATTTTCCCCATTGTCCGTTTTGCAATCCGGCACTCCTATGTCATCCGGCGTTCCCCTTTTGTCTTCTGTTGTGAGCGGGTATTAAACGTTCTCGGAATGGACCGAGGTTCGCCAAGCGGCCTTGGTATAGCACCGGTAGACCGCCTGTCAAGTTTCATGCCATTTGGAGGTCGTTTGATACTCCAACGGTTAACCGGGTAACCGCAAAGCCCTCTTTTGTTGCAGCCCAACACCCCTTCCAAAGTGGCCCAAAACCCACCTAACTCCCCTCCATTCTCTCGGTCGTTCGATCACGATCGCGTGGCCGAAAACCGCACCTCATTTGGACTCTCCTAGCTCCCTCTACCTATAAATAAGCCTCCTCCCCCGAAATTCCCGCAGTCCAAACCCTAGACTCCCTCTTTCTCGCGCCGCCGGACATGTCCATCCCGCGCCGGACATGTCCGCGCTGCCGCTCCTCGCCCAATCACGCGCTGCCACGTGTTCCTCCGCCGATCCGCGCCCGCCGCCGCCCGATCCGGGCCCGAAGGCCGCCGCCTCGCGCCTCCGGCCGGCCCTCGCCTCCGCCACCGCCTCCCCTCGCCGTCCGGTGCCGTGCCGCTACTGAGGCACCTCCCCGCCGCCCTGCCGCGCCGGCCTCGTCCCCGCGTCGGCCGGGAGCTCCGCCGTCCGGGCTCCCCGTCGACCCTGCCGTCCGGCCGCGACCTCGCCGGCGCCGCCCCGCCGCCATGCGCTGCCGGCCGGCCGCCAACTCGCCGGCGCCTCCCCGCGTCGCCGCCCACGCCCCCGTGCGCCTCCCCGACCTCGCCGGCCTCCTGCCCCGCCGCCGGACCCGCCGGCCTCGAGCGCCTCCGGCCTCGCGTCGCCTCCGGCCGCCTCCTTCCTCTGCTCCGACGCCCTGCTCCGGCGAGCCCGGCCCCACCTCGATCCGTGATCCAGATCTGGAGATATGAAGGTTGACCCCCGAAAACGCCCAAGTCCCTGAGTTTTGCATAATCATGCCATGTTCATTGCATTGTATCTCTGCATCCGTAGCTCCGTTTCGTGCGTGTAATATGTCAAATTGTTCGTATTAACGAGTACTTCATTTCATCCCATTGCATCATTTTCATTTGAGCTCATCTTGATGCCCTAAATGCTGTTGGAAGAGTGCATGTTGCTGTTAATCTGCTGAAACTGTTATAACATGCTCATTTGTCATTTTTGCCATGGTTGATGTGTGCATCCTATGAGGTTGATGTCTACATGTGTTTTGATCTATGCCATGCCATCTTTCTAGAGGTGCAATCCATGTATTTTTGTGACTTGTGTAGTGAGTGCATTGAGCTTGTTAAGTAGGGTACTTGCTGTTGCTGCTTTGCTAGACAGATTCTGTTATATTTTGTTGCTACGTAAACATGCTTCTACTAGTCATTTCGTGCATAATCTGGAGATATTTACTAAGAATGAGTTGTTATACATGTCTTGCTCTATCCATTCATGCCCCTGGTTGCATTTATAGACTATTGTAGCTTGTTGTTATCTTGCTCCAAAGTTGCTAAATAATGTTGCTGTCAGCCTGTTAACATTAAGTTCAGTTTTGACCATGTGCTTTTCTAGTGATCCATGCACCCTATGACCCTGCTCTTGCCATGTATAGCTTCACAAACATGTCTTATTACTGTTGGTTGCCTTGCCATACCATGTATTGCTCTGTGGTGAGTGGTTCAAGCTCACCAACATGCCTACTTATTGTTGTTCCTGCCATGTATGAATCTGTCATAACATTTGCCATGTTTACATGGGTGCCATCATATTTTCTGTGCCTTTTTGGCTCATGGTCAGTAAGGGTCTTTTGTTCTATGAAATTAGTAGAGTCATGCCATGCCTTTGTTTTCCATGATAAGTTCCTGTATCATGTCGTTTGATAGCTCTAAACATTGCAACATGATGTTATTTCCTGATATGTCTGAAACTGTTATTATTTGCAATCTTACCATGTCCTTTTGAGCATGTTCTAGTGATTTCTGGAGATAGCTCAGTGTTCATGTTTTGTCATGCTTTATCTGTACTTCATGCCCATGCCTTTTGTTATTACATTGAGATGCTGTAGCTTACTATTTTGATGCTTACAAGATGCCTAGTTGCTGTTATGGACAGATTGTTGTTATGCTTTGTATAGAGTGTATGTGTTGAACCGTTGCTCCGTTTTGAGTGTGCTCTATATGAAACTTGCTTGATTTTGCATGTAGTTTCATATTATAATGTTGCATCCTTGTTTTGGAGGTTTTTTCTTGATGTTTGTATGCATTTTGCATCAATGCCATGTTTAACTTGTTTTGCTCATATCTTCTAGGCCGTAGCTCCAAATCTAATGAACTTTATATGTAACTTGACTAGAATTTCGTGTAGATCATCTTGGTGATCTTTAACTTGCTGTTTAACAACTTGAACATAAGGTTTATTCAGATCTGGACCAATTTCGAAATTTGCATATGAGGACTTATCGGATTTGTTATATGTTGTTCCCGGCCTCATTTAAATTTGCTTTGATGTGTTACTCTTGTATGCATCATATCTTGCCATGAGTAGCTTCATGTAGCTTTGTCATGCATCATGCTTGTTGTGCATCTTGTCTTGTTCATGTGTGGTGTGTTTACCATGTTGTGTGCTTCTTCTCGATAGTTCCCGTTTCGGTGCGATCGTGAGGATTCGTTCGTCTACGCTTGGTTCGTCTTCATGGCTTCATCTTCTTCATGGACTCGTTCTTATTCCTAGCGGGATTTCAGGCAAGATGACCGCTACCCTGGATCTCACTACTATCATTGCTATGCTAGTTGCTTCGTTCTATCGCTATGCTGCGTTACCTATCATTTGTTCTTCAAGCCTCCCCAAATTGCCATGAACCTCTAACCTTTGACACCCTTCCTAGCAAACCGTTGCTTGGCTATGTTACCACTTTGCTCAGCCCCTCTTATAGCGTTGCTAGTTGCAGGTGAAGTTGAATATTGCTCCATGGCGGACAGGGTTATGTTGGGATATCACAATATCTCTTATATTATTAATGCATCTATATATTTGGTAAAGGGTGGAAGGCTCGGCCTTATGCCTGGTGTTTTGTTCCACTCTTGCCTCCCTAGTTTCCGTCATACCGGTGTTATGTTCCCGGATTTTGCGTTCCTTACGCGGTTGGGTGATTTATGGGACCCCCCCTGACAGTTCGCTTTGAATAAAACTTGTCCAGCAAGGCCTAACCTTGGTTTTACCATTTGCCTCACCACCACCTACTCTTCCCTTGGGAGTAATTAACCCAAGGGTCATCTTTATTATATCCCCCCCGGGCCAATGCTTGTCTAAGTGTTGGTCCAAACCGGGCGATGTCCGGCGCCCCATGGGCAACCAGGGTCTATGCCAACCCGTCGTCTTGCTCATTCGGTGTGCCCTGAGAACGAGATATGTGCAGCTCCTATCGGGATTGTCAGCGCATCGGGCGGCTTTGCTGGTCTTGTTTTACCATTGTCGAAATGTCTTGTAAACCGGGATTCCGAGATTGATCGGGTCTTCCTGGGAGAAGGAATATCCTTCGTTGATCGCGAGAGCTTATCATGGGCTAAGTTGGGACACCCCTGGAGGGTATAAACTTTCGAGAGCCGTGCCCACGGTTATGTGGCAGATGGGAATTTGTTAATGTCCGGTTGTAGATAACTTGACACCTGATCCGAATTAAAACGCATCAACCGCGTGTGTAGCCGTGATGGTCTCTTCTCGGCGGAGTCCGGGAAGTGAACACAGTCTTTGGGTTATGTTTGACGTAAGTAGGTGTTCAGGATCACCTCTTGATCATTGCTAGCTTCACGACTGTTCCGCTTGCTCTCTTCTCGCTCTTATTTGCGTATGTTAGCCACCATATATGCGTAGCCGCTGCTGCAACCTCACCACTTTACTCCTTCCTTTCCCATTAAGCTTTGCTAGTCTTGATACCCATGGTAATGGGATTGCTGAGTCCTCGTGGCTCACAGATTACTACAACAACAGTTGCAGGTGCAGGTTATGCGATGATCATGACGCGAGGGCGATGTTGCTTGTTTTGGAGTTTCTTCTTCTGCTTCTTCGATCAGGGGATAGGTTCCAGGTCGGCAGCCTGGGCTAGCAGGGTGGATGTCGTTTGAGCTTCTGTTTGTGTTTCATCCGTAGTCGGATGTTGGTCTTATGTATCATGTTTTGATGTATTCTTGCGGCATTTGTATGCCTTATGTATGTATCCCCATCTATTATGTAATGTTGATGTAATGATATCCACCTTGCAAAAGCGTTTCAATATGCGGGTCTATCCTTGGTGGGACCTTCGAGTTCCTTTTGGATACGGTCACATATTGGGCGTGACAAGTTGGTATCAGAGCCTCGACCGACCTTAGGAGCCTCCCTTGATTGATCGTGTAGTTTGGCCGTTGTCGAGTCTAGAAGAAAACTATTTTCGGAGTTAGTTATATCGGAGAGTAGGAATTCTTTTTACTCCTCAGCCCCTTCGTCGCTCTGGTAAGGAATCTTGACGTAGGCGTTTTAAATTATTTCTCTTCCCTTTCAAATTTTCTTTAGGATCACGCAGTTGGTTTTCCGGTAGTTGTTCCTCAGCTCCTTTTATCCGGTGCATTTCTCATCAAGTTGACTCGAGCCTCTTCTTCCTTGCCAAGTTCAATTCTCAGTTGTTTTCTTTTCCCACCCGCCCTCCCTTCTTTTTCTCTATTCCGGAGTCCGTAATCGAGTATCCTTCCTACTCGTGCGAAGTCTTTGATTTCTTTCCTCAATGATTTTAACCGGTGTTTTTCTCTTCAAGTTATTCATCAGTTTTTTTCCCCTTCCAGTTGCCTGTGTTTTTCTCACTCTCCCACCCTTTTTCTTCCCGGCGTCTGAGTCTCTTTTGACCATCAATTTCATTCGTACGGAGCCTCTTCAGGTTTTCCCTCAATTATTTGAACCGGTGGTTTCTTGTCTAGCTCGTCATTCATCATCTCTTTTTCTTTCCGGTGTTTTCAATTCAAGTTTTTCGGGTTGATCATATTCTTTCTCTCGGCTCAAGTGTTTTCCATGATCGTTCGCCTCTCGCCAGTTTATCCTTCCGGAGTGTTCAAGACATCTCAGGGGATTCGTCTGTGTTCCAATTAATTCGAGGTTGTCACCTCATTCAAATATTTCAATTGTTCCGGTGCATCATCTATCTGTTCAACAATCCTTTCCAACGGTGTTATCTCTTCAGTGGGCCCTAACCCACAGGTCTTTTCCCAGGATCTTACCTGACTCTTCTAATTCCCCGGAGTTATTCTCAAATTCTTTTCAAGTGTGATGTAAGAATGAATTTCATCAGTCACATGCTTTTCCAAGATCGATTTCAAATCATTTTCATTGTTGCCTCAACCTCTTCGCTTTTCGTTCTCCCGGAGTGCCTTCACAAATTTTGGTGGTGTTTCTCGTCATCATTTGAAGACCAAAGAAGAAGATTTCTGTTAAATCTTGCCTGTTCTCCCGGAGATTCACGGTGCTAGCTCGATGTTATCCTATCAAATTGTTTCAAGTCATGCAAATTCTTTTCATCCATCCGGAGCATTTCAGGAGTTGATTTCTCTCTCGATCATCCGGAGGCCACCTTTTCGGAAGATTTCTTTGTTCTAAGTTTTTCAAATTCGTTCTCCAATTATTCTATATCCGTGCCCCTTCGTTCATCTCAGTATTCTTCCGGTGCTTCGTTCAAGTGTTCTTTAATCAGTTCGTGATCTCTTTGTTCTTTTGCATCTAAATCCCCTCAAGCATATTGGTTCTTCTAATTCTTCCCGGTGATTCAGTCTCTTTCATCAGTCATTTTCGAATTCTTACGGTGGTTCGTTCAAGATTCTTTTTCCTTGATTATCTTTTTAATTCATTCATTCTTTTCAATCCTACCGGTGGTTCATGAAGACCTTCTCAAGTTTGCGATATGTCACTTCTCAATCCCTTTTCAAGAAGAATAAGTAGCATGCAAAATCCATTGCTTGTCATCAATTTAATTTGATGAAGGATAAGCATACAATAAATCTTATTCTTATTTCATCCAAGTGAGTAATCATTTTCCTTCGGAGTTTGTTCTTGGTGAATAAATTCTAGTTTCAAGTGTTTGATCTTTCCTTTCCCGGAGTTCAAAGCTTCCTCGGTCATTTCGTCGGAACCTCCATCTAAATCATCGCAAGGCTCATCTTATTCTTTCATCCTTCATTCTATCTCATCATCCTTTATTTTACCGGAGTACTTAATGGCAATTCTTCATGATTTAATTCATTCTTCAAGAGTTCATCAAGTATCATTCCATCCTCTCAAGTTTGTTCTTATCCTTCCATGTTCAGCCGGAGTTCTTCCTAAATCCTTTCAGTCTTATCCATTTCTTTTCTCATTCCAACCACTCCGGTTAGAACGAGTGTTTTCTTAGCCTATCTGATTCAGTGAGCTTTCGATTCTCGTCATTCTCATCATTCCTCTCTTCTTCTTGAGTGCTCTCGGTTCTTTGCTTATTTTCTTGAGTTCTTGTATCACCTCATCCTTTTTTTCCTTCCGTCTCGGTCCTAAGATCTCGGGACGAGATCTCTTGTTAGTGGAGGAGTGTTGTAACGCCCCGGATTCGATGCGCCAGGTGTCTGCCAGTTATTCGCCGTCGTTGCCATGTCATGTGCTTGCGCGTTGCATTTTGCTATGTCATCATCTGCATTTCATATCATGTCATCATGTGCATTTCATTTCGCATTCATGTTCATCTCATGCATCCAAGCATTTTCCCCGTTGTCCGTTTTGCAATCCGGCACTCCTATGTCATCCGGCGTTCCCCTTTTGTCTTCTGTTGTGAGCGGGTATTAAACGTTCTCGGAATGGACCGAGGTTCGCCAAGCGGCCTTGGTATAGCACCGGTAGACCGCCTGTCAAGTTTCGTGCCATTTGGAGGTCGTTTGATACTCCAACGGTTAACCGGGTAACCGCAAAGCCCTCTTTTGTTGCAGCCCAACACCCCTTCCAAAGTGGCCCAAAACCCACCTAACTCCCCTCCATGCTCTCGATCGTTCGATCACGATCGCGTGGCCGAAAACTGCACCTCATTTGGACTCTCCTAGCTCCCTCTACCTATAAATAAGCCTCCTCCCCCGAAATTCCCGCAGTCCAAACCCTAGCCTCCCTCTTCCTCGCGCCGCCGGACATGTCCATCCCGCGCCGGACATGTCCGCGCCGCCGCTCCTCGCCCAATCACATGCTGCCACGTGTTCCTCCGCCGATCCGCGCCCGCCGCCGCCTGACCGCGCCGCCGCCGCCCGATCCGGGCCCGAAGGCCGCCGCCTCGCGCCTCCGGCCGGCCCTCGCCTCCGCCGCCGCCTCCCCTCGCCGTCCGGTGCCGTGCCGCTGCCGAGGCGCCTCCCCGCCGCCCTGCCGCGCCGGCCTCGTCCCCGCGTCGGCCGGGAGCTCCGCCGTCCGGGCTCCCCGTCGACCCCGTCGTCCGGCCGCGACCTCGCCGGCGCCGCCCGCCGTCCCGCGCTCGCCGGCTCTCCCGCGGCGCCCCGCGCCCGCCGCTGCGGAGCTCCACCGCCGCTCTGCTCCGCGGTCGCCGGCGCTCACCGCCACGGCGCCCCGCGCCGTCCAGCCGCCATGCGCCGCCGGCCGGCCGCTACCTCGCCGGCGCCTCCCCGCGTCGTCGCCCGCGCCCCTGTGCGCCTCCCCGACCTCGCCGGCCTCCTGCCCCGCCGCCGGACCCGCCGGCCTCGAGTGCCTCCGGCCTCGCGTCGCCTCCGGCCGCCTCCTTCCTCTGCTCCGGCGCCCTGCTCCGGCGAGCCCGGCCCCACCTCGATCCGCGATCCAGATCTGGAGATATGAAGGTTGACCCCCGAAAACGCGTAAGTCCCTGAGTTTTGCATAATCATGCCATGTTCATCGCATTGTATCTCTGCATCCGTAGCTCCGTTTCGTGCGTGTAATATGTCAAATTGTTCGTATTAACTAGTACTTCGTTTCATCCCATTGCATCATTTTCATTTGAGCTCATGTTGATGCCCTAAATGTTGTTGGAAGAGTGCATGTTGCTGTTAATCTGCTGAAACTATTATAACATGCTCATTTGTCATTTTTGCCATGGTTGATGTGTGCATCCTATGAGGTTGATGTCTACATGTGTTTTGATCTATGCTATGCCATATTTCTAGAGGTGCAATCCATGTATTTTTGTGACTTGTGTAGTGAGTGCATTGAGCTTGTTAAGTAGGGTACTTGCTGTTGCTGCTTTGCTAGACAGATTCTGTTATATTTTGTTGCTATGTAAGCATGCTTCTACTAGTCATTTCGTGCATAATCTGGAGATGTTTACTAAGGATGACTTGTTATACATGTCTTGCTCTATCCATTCATGCCCCTGGTTGCATTTATAGACTACTGTAGCTTGTTGTTATCTTGCTCCAAAGTTGCTAAATAATGTTGCTGTCAGCCTGTTAACATTAAGTTCAGTTTTGGCCATATGCTTTTCTAGTGATCCATGCACCCTATGACCTTTCTATTGCCATGTATAGCTCCACAAACATGTCTTCTTACTGTTGGTTGCCTTGCCATGCCATGTATTGCTCTGTGGTGAGTGGTTCAAGCTCACCAACATGCCTACTTATTGTTGTTCCTGCCATGTATGAATCTGTCATAACATTTGCCATGTTTACATGGGTGCCATCATATTTTCTGTGCCTTTTTGGCTCATGGTCAGTAAGGGTCTTTTGTTCTATGCAATTAGTAGAGTCATGCCATGCCTTTGTTTTCCATGATAAGTTCCTGTATCATGTCGTTTGATAGCTCTAAACATTGCAACCTGATGTTATTTCCTGATAAGTGTGAAACTGTTATTATTTGCAATCTTACCATGTCCTTTTGAGCATGTTCTAGTGATTTCTGGAGATAGCTCAGTGTTCATGTTTTGTCATGCTTTACCTGTACTTCATGCCCATGCCTTTTGTTATTACATTGAGATGCTGTAGCTTACTGTTTTGATGCTTACAATATGCCTAGTTGCTGTTATGGACAGATTGTTGTTATGCTTTGTATAGAGTGTATGTGTTGAACCGTTGCTCCGTTTTGAGTGTGCTCTATATGAAACTTGCTTGATTTTGCATGTAGTTTCATATTATAATGTTGCATCCTTGTTTTGGAGGTGTTTGCTTGATGTTTGTATGCATTTTGCATCAATGCCATGTTTAACTTGTTTTGCTCATATCTTCTAGGCCGTAGCTCCAAATCTAATGAACTTTATATGTAACTTGACTAGAATTTCGTGCAGATCATCTTGGTGATCTTTAACTTGCTGTTGAACAACTTGAACATAAGGTTTATTCAGATCTGGACCAATTTCGAAATTTGCATATGAGGACTTACCGGATTTGTTATATGTTGTTCCCGGCCTCATTTAAATTTGCTTTGATGTGTTACTCTTGTATGCATCATATCTTGCCATGAGTAGCTTCATGTAGCTTTGTCATGCATCATGCTTGTTGTGCATCTTGTCTTGTTCATGTGTGGTGTGTTTACCATGTTGTGTGCTTCTTCTCGATAGTTCCCATTTCGTTGCAATCGTGAGGATTCGTTCGTCTACGGTTGGTTCGGCTTCATGGCTTCATCTTCTTCATGGACTCGTTCTTCTCCCTAGCGGGATTTCAGGCAAGATGACTGCTACCCTGGATCTCAGTACTATCATTGCTATGCTAGTTGTTTCATTCTATCGCTATACTGCGTTACCTATCATTTGTTCTTCAAGCCTCCCCAAATTGCCATGAACCTCTAACCTTTGACACCCTTCCTAGCAAACCGTTGCTTGGCTATGTTACTGCTTTGCTCAGCCCCTCTTATAGCGTTGCTAGTTGCCGGTGAAGTTGAAGATTGCTCCATGGTGGACAGGGTTATGTTGGGATATCACAATATCTCTTATATTATTAATGCATCTATATATTTGGTAAAGGGTGGAAGGCTCGGCCTTATGCCTGGTGTTTTGTTCCACTCTTGCCGCCCTAGTTTCCGTCATACCGGTGTTATGTTCCCGGATTTTGCGTTCCTTACGCGGTCGGGTGATTTATGGGACCCCCCCTAACAGTTCGCTTTGAATAAAACTTGTCCAGCAAGGCCCAACCTTGGTTTTACCATTTGCCTCACCACCACCTACTTTTCCCTTGGGAGTAATTAACCCAAGGGTCATCTTTATTATAGCCCCCCCGGGCCAATGCTTGTCTAAGTGTTGATCCAAACCGAGCGATGTCCGGCGCCCCATGGGCAACCAGGGTCTATGCCAACCCGTCGTCTTGCTCATTCGGTGTGCCCTGAGAACAAGATATGTGCAGCTCCTATCGGGATTGTCGGCGCATCGGGCGACTTTGCTGGTCTTGTTTTACCATTGTCGAAATGTCTTGTAAATCGGGATTCCGAGACTGATCGGGTCTTCCTGGGAGAAGGAATATCCTTCGTTGATTGAGAGAGCTTATCATGGGCTAAGTTGGGACACCCCTGCAGGGTATAAACTTTCGAGAGCCGTGCCCACGGTTATGTGGCAGATGGGAATTTGTTAATGTCCGGTTGTAGATAACTTGACACCTGATCCGAATTAAAACGCATCAACCGCGTGTGTAGCCGTGATGGTCTCTTCTCGGCGGAGTCCGGGAAGTGAACACGGTCTTTGGGTTATGTTTGACGTAAGTAGGTGTTCAGGATCACCTCTTGATCATTGCTAGCTTCACGACTGTTCCGCTTGCTCTCTTCTCGCTCTTATTTGCGTATGTTAGCCACCATATATGCTTAGCCGCTGCTGCAACCTCACCACTTTACTCCTTCCTTTCCCATTAAGCTTTGCTAGTCTTGATACCCATGGTAATGGGATTGCTGAGTCCTCGTGGCTCATAGATTACTACAACAACAGTTGCAGGTGCAGGTTATGCGATGATCATGTCGCGGGAGCGATTTTGCTTGTTTTGGAGTTCCTTCTTCTGCTTCTTCGATCAGGGGATAGGTTCCAGGTCGGCAGCCTGGGCTAGCAGGGTGGATGTCGTTTGAGCTTCTGTTTGTGTTTCATCCATAGTCGGATGTTGATCTTATGTATCATGTTTTGATGTATTCTTGCGGCATTTGTATGCCTTATGTATGTATCCCCATCTATTATGTAGTGTTGATGTAATGATATCCACCTTGCAAAAGCGTTTCAATATGCGGGTCTATCCTTGGTGGGACCTTCGAGTTCCTTTTGGATAGTGTCGCATATTGGGCGTGAAAAAATGCCTCTGCGTATTTAATACTCCTATCACCAAATAGAATCATTAAACAAGCAAACATATGCAAACAGTGCAAACATAACAGCAATCTGCCAAAACAGTACAGTCTGTAAAGAATGCAAGAGTATCAATACTTCCTTGACTCCAAAAATTATGAACTAAAATTCCCACTGTAATAAATTTATCAGATCTCAATATGAAAAAAGATTCAACGTTAGACCATGCTCTGACTTTTCTAGGGAATTTTTCAACAGTGGTAAACTTTCTGTTTTCAAACAGCAACATGCAAACTAGCAAAATAAGCATGGCAAAGGCTATCTTTGACTTTTTTATTGAAAATAAATATGCAAAACACAATTCTAACTAACAGAAAGCAAAAACTAACAAAAGAAAATGACACTCCAAGCAAAACACATATCATGTGGTGAATAAAAATATAGCTCCAAGTAAAGTTACCGATGAACGAAGACGAAAGAGGGGATGCCTTCCGGGGCATCCCCAAGCTTAGTTGCTTGGTTGTTCTTGAGTATTACCTTGGGGTGCCTTGGTCATCCCCAAGCTTAGGCTCTATCCACACCTTATTCCATTGTCCATCGAATCGTTACCCAAAACTTGAAAACTTCAACCACACAAAACTCAAAACAAAACTCGTAAGCTCCGTTAGTATAAGAAAATAAGACCACCACTTAGGTACTGTAATGAACTCATTATAAATTCATATTGGTGTAATATCTACTGTACTCCAACTTATCTATGGTTCATACCCTCCGATACTACTCATAGATTCATCAAAATAAGCGAACAACACATACAAAACAGAATCTGTCAAACACAGAACAGTCTTTACTAATCTATATAAAAAGTATACTTCTGGAACCCCAAGAATTATGAAATAAATTGCTGGACCTGAGAAATTTCTCTATTAATGATCTGCAAAAAGAATCAACCTAAAATCACTCTCCAGTAAAAAATGGCAGCTAATCTCGTGAGCGCTAAAGTTTCTGTTTTTCACAGCAAGATCACATAAACTTCACCCAAGTCTTCCCAAAGGTTCTACTTGGCACTTTATTGAAACAAAGCTATAAAACATGATTACTACAGTAGCATAATCATGTGGATACACAAAAACAGTAAGGATAAATATTGGGTTGTCTCCCAACAAGCGCTTTTCTTTAATGCCTTTTAGCTAGGCATGATGATGACAATGATGCTCACAAAAAAGATAAGAATTGAAACATAACGGGAGCATCATGAAGCATATAACTAGCACATTTAAGTCTAACCCACTTCCTATGCATAGGGATTTTGTGAGCAAACAACTTATGGGAACAATAATCAACTAGCATAGGATGGCACAACAAGCATAGCTTCAAGAATTTAAGCATATAGAGAGGAAACTTGACATTATTGCAACTCCTACAAGCATATGTTCCTCCCTCATAATAATTTTCAGTAGCATCATGAATGAATTCAACAATATAACCAGCACCTAAAGCATTCTTTTCATGATCTACAAGCATATAAATTTTACTACTCTCCACATAAGCAAACTTCTTCTTTACAGCGTACGTATCATCACAATAATCATCATAGATAGGAGCATGCTTTCATCATAGTAAATTTTCCCATCAAAGCTTGGGGGACAAAAAATATCATCTTCATCAAACATAGCTTCCCCAAGCTTGTGGCTTTGCATATCATTAGCATCATGGATATTCAAGGAATTCACACTAACAACATTGCAATCATGCTCATCATATAAAATCATTCTATAGATTTCTTCCTCTAGCACTTGAGCACAATTATCCTTTCCATCATACTCACGAAAGATATTAAAAAGGTGAAGCGTATGAGACAAACTCAACTCCATTTTTTTGTAGTTTTATTTTATAAAGTAGACTAGTGCTAAAACAAGAAACAAAAAGATTCAATTGCAAGATCTAAAGATATACCTTCACTTACCTAGCCTCCCCGGCAACGGCGCCAGAAAAGAGCTTGATGTCTACTACACAACCTTCTTCTTGTAGACGTTGTTGGGCCTGCAAGTGCACAGGTTTGTAGGACAGTAGCAAATTTCCCTCAAGTGGATGACCTAAGGTTTATCAATCCGTAGGAGGCGTAGGATGAAGATGGTCTCTCTCAAACAACCCTGCAACCAAATAACAAAAAGTCTCTTGTGTCCCCAACACACCCAATACAATGGCAAATTGTATAGGTGCACTAGTTCGGCGAAGAGATGGTGATACAAGTGCAAAATAGATAGTAGATATAGGTTTTTGTAATATGAAATAATAAAAACAGCAAGGTAACAAGCGGTAAAAGTGAGCGTAAACGGTATTGCAATGATAAGAAACAAGGCCTAGGGTTCATATTTTCAATAGTGTAAGTTCTCTCAACAATAATAACATAGATAGAACATATGACAAGTCCTCAACATGCAACAAAGAGTCACTCCAAAGCCACTAATAGCGGAGAACAAACGTAGAGATTATGGTCGGGTATGAAACCACCACAAATCTATTCTTTCGGATCGATCTATAAAAGAGTTCGTACTAGAATAACACCTTAAGACACAAATTAACCAAAACCCTAATGTCACCTAGATACTCCATTGTCACCTCAAGTATCCGTGGGCATGATTATATGATATGCATCACACAATCTCAGATTCATCCAACCAACATAAAAGTACTTCAAAGAGTGCCCCAAAGCTACTACCGGAGAGTCAAGAACGTGTGCCAACCCCTATGCATAGGTTTCCAAGTGTCACGAAACCCGCAAGTTGATCACCAAAACATACATCAAGTCGCACATGATATCCCATTGTCACCACAGATAATCACGGCAAGACATACATCAAGTGTTCTCATAAAGACTCAATTCGATAAGAAAACTTCAAAGGGGAAACTCAATTCATCACAAGAGAGTAGAGGGGGAGAAACATCATAAGATCCAACTACAATAGCAAAGCTCGGGATACATCAAGATCGTGCCATAGATGGAACACGATAGAGAGAGAGAGATCAAACACATAGCTACTGGTACATACCCTCAGCCCCGAGGGTGAACTACTCCCTCCTCGTCATGGATAGCGCCGGGATGATGAAGATGGCCTCCGGTGATGGGATCCCCCTCCGGCAGGGTGCCGGAACAGGGTCCCGATTGGTTTTTGGTGGCTACAGAGGCTTGCGGCGGCTGAACTCCCGATCTATCTTCTCTCCTGGAAGTTTTAGGGTACGTAGGTATATATGGGTGCAGGGAGAACGTCGGTGGAGCTACGGGGGCCCCACGAGGCAGGGGGCGCGCCCAGGGGGGAAGGCGTGCCCCCACCCTCGTGAGCACCTCCCGTATCTTCTGACGTGGGGTCCAAGTCCATCAGGTGGGTTTCCTTCCAAAAATAACTTCTCCAGTTGATTTCGTTCCGTTTTGACTCCGTCTGATACCCAAAAATAATATAAAAGTGGATAATAAAGCCCAATATTGCCTAAAACAGTAGATAAAGTAGCATGGAGCAATCAAAAATTATAGATACGTTGGAGACGTATCAGTGCCAGATGTCCGGGATTTTGGCCGGATTTCTGGTGAGGGGGGCCGGATGTCCGGGCTGGACGCCGGATGTCCGGTTCCTGTAGCTTCTTCTGCAGAGTCTTGGCCGTGTAGATCTCTAGGGGCCGGATGTCCGGTGCCTGGAGGCTGTTCTTTCCTTCTTCCATTGGTTCTCTTCTTCCATGGACTTGGGGTCTTGACCATCTTCATGTGCATCCTCGGGAGGGTCCTCTTGGTACCTAATCATGCACAACATTCCGGATTGAGGTAGTAGCCATGTCTCGAGAGGATCATGCGATATATCACTAAGGAGAGAAGTCACCTCGATCTTGAGAGCTCTAGCTCGTGCTCTAGTCATGGGTCCTCTTGGTGCTTGGTGTGACGATGGAAGGTCCATGGGGATGACCGAAGGATGCTCCGCATCATTAACTAAATGTTGTTGTTAACTGAAATTTGTTGTTCACTGAATTTTGCAAGTTAACTGAATTTTGGTGTCGACTAAATTCTATTCAGTGAGCTTCAGTTTAGCATGTTAAATGAATGTTTGCTACTAACTGATGATTGACATTAATATTGCTATTTGCTGCTTTTAACTGAATATTGTTGTTTGCTGCTTTTAACTAAATATTGTTGTTTGCTGCTTTTAACTGAATATTGTTGTTAACTGAAGTTTGATTTTAGTTAACTGAATTTTGCTGCGGTTAACTGAAGACTGCTTTCAGTTAACTAAAGCCTATTTCTAAAATCTGTACAAATAAAAAAAATCTTGAAAAAAGATGTGCCCTGGATCTTGAACCTAGGACTTGGGATTGAAATGCAGGATGCAATGCCAGTGTGGTAGTACTAGTGCTTTGATCACTCATGACAAAATATCTACTTATTATTAGAAAGAGAATACTTTACCAATGCGCCTGACGCTTGCCGTTCCCATTTGCATTAACAGTCGCCCACCCACACTTCCCACTACCCACTCCTCACTAGTCGCGTCTCCTCGAAACTCACGATCCCGACCTCTTTCTCCTCACCACCACAGAAACCCTCACCGTCATGGACAAGAGCATCGGCTGGCAGAGGGCCATCGAAGACTTGGCTGAAGACGACAACGCCGCCCGGGCAGAGCTCAAGGAGGTAGCGCGGTGGTTCCCAACCCTCATGATGATGAAGATCCACGTGCGTGGCCTCGTCAAGGTGATGACGGACGATGAGAAACATTGCCCCTTCCCTGACGGCCCGTTCGGAAATCTCGGTGTGGCTCCAGTGCAGGAACTCCAGTTCGCAATGAGGGAGACGTGCTCAGACGATCCAAGGCAGCGCACACGCTAGTGGATGTATCGCTCTGGCACCGCGCCGCCACCGGATCCGATGCGTGTCGCCTCGAGGACGGAGTGCGTCAACAACGTCGTCCTCGCTCTCCCTGCGCCAGTCAATGCTGCATACTAGAACCGGTTCAATCCAGAGCTCCTTCTGCCCAACGACGTCTCCAACACGTCCTCCTCCGACTCGGAGTATGAGCAGCTCGACTCTGACGCTGACTTTGGCTATAAGCCGAAGTGAGAGTCTTCTGGCGAGGACTAAGTCGAGGTAATTGTCCTCCCCGATGACGAGCAAGATGACGTGCACATGGTCGCGCCGGCCGTGGACGCCAAGGAGGGTGACAAAAACCGCCAAATCATCATGGAAGCACTATCAGACGTTCCAGATGTGCTTCCCATCACCATGGTCAAGAATGAAGCTGAAGCTGAGGAGGAGGATGTGACGCAGGAAGCAGGACATGCCAAGAAGAAGAAGAGGGCTATCTTTGCAGGGGAGCCGCCTTGCCGCTCGGAGCGCCTGAAGATGTTGAAGATCAACTAAAGCTTCTGCTGCTGAAATGATGATGCCTCAAGAAGAGCATAGGTAAGCTGGTATAATGCAACATATAAGTTAGAATATTTTGGGCATTTGTGAAGGAAATATGCCAGACAATAATAAAGTTGTTATTTTATATTTCCTTATTCATGATAAAGGTTTATTATTCATGCTAGAATTGTATTGATTGGAAACTTAAATACATGTGTGAATACATAAACAAATACCTTGTACCTAGTATGCCTCTACTAGACTAGCTCGTTGATCAAAGATTGTTAAGGTTTCCTAACCATAGACATGTGTTGTCATTTGATAATGGGATCACATCATTAGGAGAATGATGTGATGGACAAGACCCATCCGTTAGCTTAGCATAATGATCATTCCGTTTTATTGCTATTGCTTTCTTCATGTCAAATACATATTCCTTCGACTATGAGATTATGCAACTCTCTGATACTGGAGGAATGCCTTATGTGCTATCAAATGTCACAACATAACTGGGTGATTATAAAGATGCTCTATAGGTATCTCCGAAGGTGTTTGTTGGGTTGGCAAAGATAAAGATTAGGATTTGTCACTCCGAGTATCGGAGAGGTATCTCTGGGCCCTCTCAGTAATACACATCATAAGAAGCATTGCAAGCAAAGTGACTAATGAGTTAGTTGCAGGATGATATATTATGGAATGAGTAAAGAGACTTGCCAGTAACGAGATTGAACTAGGTATGAAGATACCGATGATCGAATCTCAAGCAAGTAACAAACCGATGAACAAAGGGAATTACGTATGTTGTCATAAAGGTTCGACCGATAAAGTTCTTCATAGAATATGTAGGAACCAATATGGGCATCCAGGTTCCGCTATTGGTTATTGACCGGAGAGGTGTCTTGGTCATGTCTACATAGTTCTCGAACCCGTAGGGTCCGCACGCTTAACGTTCGTTGACAATATAGTGTTATGTGAGTTATATGAGTTGGTGAACAAATGTTGATCGGAGTCCCGGATGAGATCACAGACATGACGAAGGAGTCTCGAAATGGACGAGAGGTAAAGATTGATATATAGGACGATGTATTCGGATATCGGAATAGTTTTGGAGTGCACCGGGTAGTCATCGGGTCACCGGAAGGGGTTCTAGACACCCTCGGGAAGTGTATGGGCCTTATGGGCCATAGGAGGGGACATACCATCCCACTAGGGAGCTGGTGCGCCCCTCTACATGGTTGGCCGGCCTTAGGGGAAGGAAAGGGGAGGGGTCGTCCCTCCTGCCTTTCCCTCCTCAGGAGAGAAAGGAAGGGGGGTGCCACCAACTCCTTCCTTACCTATATATATGTGGGAGGGGGCGCCTAGCACAACCACGACAATTGCTTAGCCATGTGCGGCGCCCCCCTCCATCGTTTACACCCCCGGTCATATTTTCGTAGTGCTTAGGCGAAGCCCTGCGAAGATAGTTTCACCATCACCGTCACCACGCCGTTGTGCTGCAGGAACTCACCCACTACCACACCGTCTTGCTGGATAAAGAAGGCGGAGGATGTCACCAAGCTGAACGTGTGCTGAACGCGGAGGTGCCATACGTTTGGTACTTGATTGCTTGGAGCGCGAAGAAGTTTGACTACGTCAACCGCATTACTAAACGCTTCCGCTTATGGTCCATGAGGGTACGTAGACACACTCTCCCCTCTTATTGCTATGCGTCTCCTTGATAGATCTTGCTTGTGCGTAGAATTTTTTTTGTTTTCCATGCAACGTTTCCCATCAGTGGCATCTGAGCCAGGTCTATGCGTAGATGATATGCACGAGTAGAACACAAAGAGTTGCGGGTGGTGATAGTCATACTTCTTACCACCAACGTCTTATTTTGATTTGGCGGTATTGTGGGATGAAGCGGCCCGGACCAACCTTACATGTCCACGTACATGAGACTGGTTCCACCGACAGACATGCAACTAGTTTTGCATAAAGGTGGCTGGTGGGTGTCTATTTCTCCTACTTTAGTTGAATCAAATTTGACTACGGCCAGTCCTTGAAGAAGGTTAAAACAACAAACTTGATGAATCACCATTCTGGTTTTTGCCGTAGGTAATAACGGTTCTTGCTAGAAGCCTGTAGCAGCCACGTAAAACTTGCAACAACAAAGTAGAGGACGACTAACTTGTTTTTGTAGGGCATGTTGTGATGTGATATGGTCAAGACATGATGTGATATATGTTGATGTAAGAGATGACCAGGTTTTGTAATATCGACAAATGGTAGGAGCCTTAGGGTTGTCTCTTTATTGTATGAAGTGCAAACGCCATGTAATTGCTTTACTTTATCACTATGCGTTAGCAATAGTTGTAGAAGCAATAGTTGGCAAGAAGACCCTGATGCAATGATGGAGATCAAGGTGTCGAGTTGGTGACGATGGAGATCATGACGATGCTTTGAAGGTGCAGATCAAAAGCACAAGATGATGATGGCCATGTCATGTCACATATTTTGATTGCATGTGATGTTTATCCCTTTATGCATCTTATTTTGCTTAGAACGACGCTAGCATTATAAGATGATCCCTTCACTAAATTTCAAGATAAAAGTGTTCTCCCGGAGTATGCACCGTTGCCAAAGTTCATCGTTTCTAAGCACCTCGTGGTGATCCGGTGTGATAGACTCTATGCTCAACGGGTGTAAGACAGTTTTGCACATGAAGAATACTTGGGTTAAACTTGACGAGCCTAGCATGTACTGACATGGTCTTGGAACACTGGAGACCAAAAGGTCGAACGTGAGTCATATAGTAGATATGATCAACATAGAAATGTTCACCATTGATGGCTACCCCATCCCATGTGTTGACCGGACATGGGTTAGTTGATTGGGATCATGTATCACTTAGATAACTTGAGGGATGTTTATTTAAGTGGGAGTTCATTAGTAATTTGATTAATTCAACTTAATTCATCATGAGCTTAGTCTTATAGTTTTGCATATCTATGTTGTAGATCATTGGCTCGAGCTACCGTTCCCTTGAATTTTAATGCGTTCCTAGAGAAAGCTAAGTTGAAAGATGATGGTAGCAACTACACGGACTGGGTCCGTAACTCAAGGATTATCCTCATTGCCGCACTGAAGAATTATGTCCTTGATGCACCACTAGGTGACAGACATGTTGCAGGAGCTGATGCAGATGTTATGAATGTCTGGCAAGCTTGATCTGATGACTACTCAATAGTTCAGTGTGCCATGCTTTACGGCTGAGAAACGGTACTTCGAAGACGTTTTGAACATCATGGAGCATATGAGATGTTCCAAGAGTTGAAGTTAATATTTCAAGCAAATGCCCAGGTTGAGAGATATGAAGTCTCCAACAAGTTCTATAGCTGCAAGATGGAGGAGAATAGTTCTGTCAGTGAACACATACTCAAAATGTCTGGGTATCATAATCACTTGACTCAGCTGGGAGTTGATCTTCCAGTTGATAGTGTTATTGACAGAGTTCTTCACTAAAAGTATAACACTTTCAGCCAAATCCAGATAACTGAAAAATCCAGTTAACTGACAATATTAAGTTAACTACAAAATCAGTGAAGTTAACTAAAATATTTCAGTTAACTGAAAACAGCAAACTGTCAATATCCAGTCAACTAGGAATTCAGTCAAGCAACACACAAGGCATGGTCAGTTTACCTGAAGTACATGGCTTACATGGATATATCTTCCAGTTCATACAAATTACTCAAACTACAAGTTACTCAAATTCATTAAAGTGCCTGATACGTCTCCAACGTATCTATAATTTATGAAGTATTCATGCCATGTTTACAATATTTTTACATGATTTTGGTATGATTTGATTAGAACTAACCCGGACTGACGCTGTTTTCAGCAGAACTACCGTGGCGTTGTTTTTGTGCAGAAAGAAAAGTTCTTGGAACACGCTGAAAATCAACAGAGGATATTTTTTGGAAAATATAAAAAAATACTAGAACAAAAAGCTACCGGAGGGGAGTCTCGAGTCCACCACAAGGGTGGGGGCGCCCCCCTAGGGTGCGCCCCCTGTCTTGTGGACTCCCCGTGGCCCCCCTTGACTTGTCCCAAACGCCAACCTCTTCTATAAATGCCAGAAGTATCAAATGTAAACCTAGATCAGGAGTTCCGCCGCCGCAGGCCTCTGTAGCCACAAAAAATCAATCTAGGCCCTCTCTGGCACCCTACCAGAGGGGGTCATCATCACTGGAGGCCATGTGGGAGGATCTCAGAGGGGCCATAATCGCCATGAAGGCCAAGGACCAGAGGGAGAACCTTTCCCCATCCAGGGGAAGGCCGTGGAGGAGGAAGCACAAGGGGGAGAACATCTCCTCCTCTCTCTTGGTGGCGGTGATCGTCTTCATCAAACATCACCATCTTCATCACCATCCTCATCTCTTTTACGCGGTCCACTCTCTCGCACCCCCGCTGTAATCACCTACTTGAACATGGCGCTTTATGCCACATATTATGATCCAATGATGTGCTGCCATTCTATTATGTTTTCAGTAGATTTCCTTTGTCTTTGGGTTGATTGATGATCCAGATTGGTTTGAGTTGTATGTTTTATTTTGGTGCTCTCCTATGGCGCCTTCCATGCCGTGCACACGTGAGGGATTCCCTCTGTAGGGTGTTGCAATACGTTCATGATTCACTTATAGTGGGTTGCTAAAGTGACAAAAGCTTAAACCCGAGTAAGGGGGTTGTTGCATATGGGATAAAGGGGACTTCATACTTTAATGCTATGGTTGGGTTTTACTTTAATGATCTTTAGTAGTTGTGGATGCTTGCTAGAGTTACAATCATAAGTGCATATGATCCAAGAAGATAAAGTATGTTAGCTTATGCCTCTCCCTCATATGAAATTGCAATAGTGATAACCGATCTTGTTAACAATTGCCTAGGACAATTCCAGACACTGACCCATCATTATTCCACACTTGCTATTTATAACACTTAAGTAATATATTCTAACTTTATGATAACAACACCTACTTTTATATTTTAGTTCTCTGATTCATGCAAAGTTATCCTCTTCATACCCACAACGTAGTTTTATTTCTCGTTTCTAGATGGAAGCAAATTTTTGGTGTACGTAGAGTCGTATCAGTGGCAGATATGACTTGAGAGAATATTGATCTTACCATTAGCTCCTTGTGGGTTCGACACTCCATACTTATCACTTCCACCTTTGGAAATTGCTACGATGATTCCAAGCACTTGGGGATTATCAAGCTCTTTTCTGGCGCCGTTGCCGGGGAGCAATAGCGTGGGGCTGATATTCTCGTGTATGCTTGTTTGCTTTCTTCACTAAGTAGTTTATGTTTTCCCTTTTCGTTTTGCTTAGTTGCGGGTGAAACATACAAAAAAAATTTAAAAATGAAAATACAAAAAAATTACTTGCCTCTTATGCCTAAAAACTTTTTCAATAAGAGAAGTGATTGGAAAGTTATGCATTGGAGAAGTGAGGGTCGACCTTGAACACTTGTGTTCATGCTCATGGAAACAGTGTAGAATTTTTAATTGAAGTTTCTCAAAAATAATTATCTCCTTTGTATATATATCCATTGCATTATAAAAATAACATGCCAAGTTTTGGTTTTAGGATGATTAGATTGTTTGTTTGATATGTGCAGTGCAAAAATAGAAACTTTGGCTGTAGCGCGTGAATTTACATTTTTACTGGAATGTCAAACACTTCTGAAACTTTTTGTACAGTACTTCTATACAATTTTTTTCAGATTGTCTTAATGTTTTAGAATTTTTGGAGTTACAGAAGTATACGAAGTTTCCAGATTGCTACAGACTGTCCTGTTTTGTATAGATTCTGTTTTCTATGTGTTGTTCTCTTATTTCGATGAATCTATGGGTAGTATCGGGGGTATGAACCATGGTGAAGTTGGAATACAGTAGATATAATGCTAATATGAAATTGGAATTAGTTTACAATAGTACCTAAAGGTAGTGATTTGCTTTATTATACTAATGAATCTTACAAAGTTTTTGTTAAGTTTTGTGTGGATGAAGTGTTCGAAGATCAAGGAGCCACTACAAAAAAAAATACACCTCCATGATGATACGTGTTTGTCACAATAGGTCACGTTTTTTGTCATGCATGTACATCCATGACGATTTTATGACAGAATCAAGATAGTCATACCTATGTTGTCGTAGAAGTGTTCCATGACATTACCAAAATTATCATCACGGAAGTGTCCACTTCCATGATGATAAATCGCGCGTCACAGAAGTGCTTTCGTCAAGGGTGACCGACACATGGCATCCACCGTAACGGAACGCCGTTAAGCTATTGGGTCACGTTTTGGATCCGATAACCCGTTAACAGCCCCGACCAATGGGGATTTTCCACGTGTACAATCATCATTGGCTGGAGCAAACACGTGTTGGCTCACCGTTGGGACAAATGTCATCCACTCATTGGACCCAAGGCGCCTATGATACGTCGACACGTGGCATAGCCCGATAGAGGCCCATTCCTGTGAAAAGGCCGGCCCTTTTGACTTGGTCAAAAGGTAGCGGGCCAGCCCACAGAAAACCTGTTAACGGCCTGTCCAAATATAGCCCATTTACAACCCGCTAACCCAGGGCCCGTTACGCCGTATCCGAATTAGGCCCAGTAGCGTCATCTGCGGTGTCCAATATGATTCCATCCCGTTTTAACTTCCGGCCCATGTGTGGCTCATGACTTCTTTCGGCCCATATGAGGCCCTTTGTAACTCTTGTCCCATTAACGACCCGTGGTGAAACTGGCCCGTAATGAACAGTGTATCACTTTATACCCATTAACGGCCCATTATTCCACTTGGCCGTTTCCAGCCCAAGTTATCTTTCGGCCTTCTCAGGGCCCATTTATTCTTGGGCTCATTTGCAGCATTCGGTTACTTATGGCCCGTTACTGTCATCTTCTGCTTGTGGGCCAAATTCAGCCCGTCGTTATAGTCGGCCCGTTTGTGGACCGTTAATACGTTGGGCCGTTTTCATGTAAAATAACCCGTTGGGCTATTTTCATACAGTTATCAAAATATGGCCCGTTATGGTCCATGAATAGTACGACCCATTGGCATGATGATACGCCCCGTAGAAGGCCCATGGATCCTACGACCCGTAGAAGGCCCATGGACCCTACGACCCGTAGAAGGCCCATGGTTCCTATGGCCCGTACAAAGGATAATGAATCCTACGACCGTAGAAGGCCCATGGATCATACGGCTCGCAGGAGGCCCATGGTTACAACAGTTTGTGTGCTACCATGATTATTTTGGCCTAGTTACCAAAAATAGGCTATTGTGGCCACTAGAAAAACACAGAAAAAGAACTGCAGTGACTACAAGCAAACAACTAAACCAGACAATGAGGAAATAAGTAAGCAAGCAATTAACGCTAGCCTATTACCACTAATACACATATTACATCCATTGGGCATCAAAGTTTGCCACCAGTGCAAATATAGGGAACAAAGCAGCATATTACATACACTGGCCGTCAATTTGGCCACGAGTGCAAATAAACACGGCATCAAAACAAGAGCATAACTGAAACAACTCTAGAAGAGCTCAAGAAACGTTATCCTGGGTACCACCATGCTGGCAATAAGCTTAGCAAGCTTATTAGCTTTGTCCTGTTTGGCGCTAAAATCCTCCAACGCTTGCTGTTGCACCAGAAAGTATGCATCTGAATGCTCCAGGGACTTCCGTAGTCCTTCTGCTTCTTGTCGCAGCACAGCTGATCGATGTCTTTCAGCATGCGGTTGAGACTCAAGAAACCAAATTGATTCAGACAGTGAGTTTGAATAGCTTGTGCAAGCAGTAGTGGCTAGTAACTCGAACACTAAACCAAGACAGGACTTTGGGGTTGTCTCACTGTCTTCAAGATAGTCTTCCTTAGCTGTTTTATCAACTTTGTTGGAGAACAACAAGGATGTGTCACTATCCTGGACCTTATCTGCATTACTTCCTTTACCATTGCTTAATAAGGCACTCTTCCCCAATATTTTGTCAGCATTCTAAAAGAAGAAACAAGCAGACACATAACAGGTTTAGCATGTACTAGTATATGAAACTCATTTCGGTGAACCAGTTCATTAGTAAGGTGGACAAGATTAAACTACCAATTCTTCTATTGCCAAGTACTAGTACATAATAAAAGCATCAAACAAACATATATCTATGTCCTATTGTCACTGCATTGTCTTTCCAAATCAAAATAGAGACACGGTTCAAATCATATCAGTTCAAGACAAAGTAGCAGTGAAAGAATACAAAGCGTGGGAAACTACATGGCACAACAAGATTTCAGATGGGTACCACGGGTCTACATGTACAACAACACTATTGGCTCTGTTGTGATGTTAGTAATATGCATGATATGAGAAGTCAACTGTATACACAATTGAAATTGAAATCAACAGAGCTATTGATAAGAGCAGACCTGTTAAAGAAACATGCGTGAACATACCTGCTGTGCCATTGGAGTTTCGATTGGATCCTTCAATTTAAAAATAAGTTTGTATGAGTAAATACAATGATACAAGAGCAAAGCAGTATGCACGATAACAACCATAGTTAAAAAAGGCGCACCTAGGCTCTAGGTGTTGGCAAAACGCATTGCGCATAACTATGCTTAATCTGTGCATAACTACGCATAAGCATGTGCTTTGGTCAGTAAAGCGCAAGGCGGTGGCAAAATGCACAATTAACGCCTAGCGCTTTTTTGAACTATGATAGCAATGGAATCTTAAATTAGAACAATTGTTCTTTAGGTTTAGGCACTTGTTCTAGATGAACAGAGTACAGTAAGACGCAAGAATATAGTACTTAAAAATAGAAAATGAGTTCATAGACCTTACCACATTCTTGGTTCGGGACCAGTACAGAACAAGGCGTTCCTAGTCATTGTCCAGTAAATGTGTCTCAGGAGAACGTAAGGGAATTTGATGAGTTTCTTTACCGGTGACGTACGTTTTCTTCAGGTAATTCCGATACTACCACCAAGCATTCTTTAAGATACTACAGGTATTAGCACAGGTTACCTCATCCTGAGTTTCCAAATCGGTCCTTCTCTATAGAGAAAAATGGGAAAATTTGCTGTATTATAACCATCATGGAGGTAGGATGTATGGGACAAAGCAAAGTAATTGCCATGAATAACATTACTTACACATAACTCCTGGACAAACACCTTCAACTGGAATTTTCCGTCATCTTCAGTATAATATTTCCAAGATGGGAAGATACGCACATATGATTTAACAACATCAAATCGATAGCTGCTAAACTACGACTAGCTGGTTGTGCTTCCTCCACAGGAATAGGCATACTAACTAGTGGAGTTGGGGTTCGCTGTGGTAGTACTGGCCCTTTGGGCACTGGAGCTGCCTTACTAACTGCTCTTGTTTGGGAGCTCTGTGGTGGAGATGGTGCTGTGTCAACAGGAAGTGGGTTACTATCTGCTGGGGTTGGGGTTAGATTGGGTGAAGCTGGTTCTCTGTCCATCGCAGTAGGGGTACAATCTGCGAGAGTTTGGGTTATGTGTGGTAGGGCTGGTTCTTGTGCATGTACAACCGGGGTGCTATCTCCACCAAGAGGTAGCACTATTTTATTTGAAGACCGTGTTTTTAGTCCGCTGGATACTGGCATCACTCGCTCCAATTCAAATGGCTGATAAACAGGAAACATAGTTGAATGTACAGAGATTGTATGAGAGACAGATGCAATAGATAGTGTGGAAAAAAGGCATGAAATAGTTGACATGTATATTGTTTAACTAAAACGGATAGCATGACATAATTTCACATATATGATGTCTATCTGAATTGGATAGCATAGCATAACATAATTCAAAGATATGATGAATAACTAAACAGGATCGCATGACACAATTCACCTACATGGTATCTAAGTAATCAGGATCGCATCATTTAATTCACACATGTGATTTATATGCTAAACAGAGGGAATTCGATATGATGTGTGAACTAAGAACATGGTGTTGAATATTGTGTATATGATGTCTAAACTATGAAATGCAAGACACCATATGCATGATATGAGCAGTATAACCGTGCCAAGTTTGAGCATACACCTCGGTGGGGGAATAGGACTAGTCATCTGTCTCTGAATCCATCTCTGAGGAGCTATCGGGACCCAACAAGAGATCTGATTCGCAGGTAGCACTGTCTGCTCTGAAGGCCTTTTTTTCACTCCAGATTTTTCCATCTCCCACCCAAATGGCTGATTCACAGGAAGAGTAGTTTAATGTACAAACATTGTCGACAAATGGAAATGTAATGAAGAAAATGATGGGCAAGATATCATTCAAATATATGATGCCTGGTTAAACAGGATGGCATTGCACATTTCACATATATTATGGCTGGCTAAAAGACATGAGACTGCATAATTCCCATATATGATATAGAAACTAAACATGTGGCATTACAGAACATGTCTAAACTAAGTAGGTGACATATATGATGTCAAAAGTAGGCACTACAAGGCAACATATGCATGATATGACTAACATCATCATGCCAAGGTAGAGCAAACACCTTGGGGGGTAAATAGGAGTGGTCAGCAGCGTCTGAATCCACCTCAGAACAGATATCTTCCTCTGGATTACAATCTGGAGAGGGGTGGGGAGGGTTTGCCATTGAACCCACCATGGAGCGATGTCTGCATGACATTGTATTGCTGCACAAAACTCTTCTCTTTTTCTCTACATGTTCAGCATGACTGTGTACAATATCTGACATGCATACGAAAAAAATATGGTGAGATTATGTAAGGAGAGCATGCAGAAATTTAGAGTAATGGTAACAACCAGTGGATGGATCCAAAAATAATGATAGCAGGCTAATGATTGCTTTAAATTAATAAAAAGACAAATGATGGTTGCTTTACTATTTGCTTCCCACCCAAGGTGAACAGCATAGGCATACCCTAGGTGAACCAGATATTAGACAGACATACTATTCATTGCTGCCTCGATATGTGCCCCACAACTAATTTATAACTCAAGTTTGAACATTAATTTGGACCTGACTTGCAGTATAAGAGGTGAACAGGACGATAAAGTAGCAGGTAATTTTAAGCAATGCATAACATAAGCAGAAACAAAAGAGTACGACCTCTCTTGTGGACCCATGTACTCCTCTGGTTCATCTGCTGAGTCGATGATGGTGATGTCATTGCGGTGAGTGCCGGTGGCAAGGAAGGAGATCTGAGGCAGCGAAAGACGGTCAGGAGTCGTGATGTCTGGTTTGGTGAATGCTTCTGTCGATGGAGCATCTCAGGTGAGGTGGACGACGTCGCGGCAGGAGCAGGACAAACCACACAAAGTTCTGTTCGACACGTACCTGTAACTGAAGTAATTCTATAAGGGCTCATTTGGCTTGCATGATTCTTAAAATGCAGGGATAGGAAAAACACTGGAATAGGATAGGAATGCACATGGTAAACAGAGCATTTGTAAACACAAGATTTCTGTCAACTTGGATGTTTCGTTTACAGGAATTGGAAGAACAGAGGAATGCAAAGAAACATGGCCAAAATAAAGTGAAACCATATGAAAGCGTGTACAGTTAGAATGTTATTCTGGCACTAATGCACTTGGTCTTGTTTTCATGCATATGATTTTGAAAAGTAGGTCCAGGTGGATGTTTTGCTTCATTCCTTTCAACAAAATGCATGAATAATTGAATAGTAGAGTGCCATTGGAAAATTCCCTATTGCTATGTTTTTCCGTTGAACCAAAATAGCCCTAATGGATCGACGTGAATGTATAGTAATAAGTGATGCAGCAAGTGTACAACCTATTTGCCGTAGCCGTGTTGACCTCAGCATCATTGGGTTGGTCGCTGAAGAAGTTGAGGCAGAGGTGGTTATCGGAGGGGTGGAGGAAGATCTGAGGAATCTGTAGACGGCATCCAGGGTAGTGCTCTGTTGTGATGGATCGTAATGTCATTGGAGCAGCTCCGGTGAGCCGTAAGACGTCAAGGCTGAAGTAGCACAAGACACACATCATCAATCTCAAGTGGGATTCTAATAGAATCTCCAATAGATGATGTAAAATAGATGTAAAATTTACATCACCAAAAACCACCTGACTACAACAGATGAGGTAAAAACTGTTGACTCTGAACTTAACTGTCGAAACTGAAATTTACTGTGGAATCTGAATGCTACTTTCGAAACTGATCGCAATGGTAGCAAAGAGGCACTTGACATGTAGTTTAGGGAGGGCCTGCAGTTCATCTTCAACCTGCACCCCCTGAGCCTGTAGCCACCACCGGCCGAACCGCCGGCCCCAGCACCGCCTCGCCGCCCCGAAACAACTCCCCACCGCCTCCCCGGCCAGCCCTCTAGGCCCCTACCCCCACCCTGAACCCTAAGATAGATAGTGGGTTACCTCTCCGATGAGCCCCCGTCCCCGCTGCGGGTGGTTCTTCCTTAACTCCGGTGAGTCCCCCAACCCCTGAAAATCGACTGACCCAAAAGTCGATTCAGTCGACTGAAGTGTGGCTAAATCAGAGCAGAGCAGCAGTACAAGCGAGGGGAAGAGCAGCAGCAGCTAGACGAGCGAGCGATCGAGCGAGAGCCGGAGCAGCAGCAGCAACGCGAGCGAGCGAGCGAGAGCCAGAGCAGCAGCAGCAACGCGAGCGAGAGCCGGAGCAGCAGCAGCAGATCCGGCTGGTATGGCCGCAGCCGCCGAAGGGGCCTCGCAATGGGGGAGAGCTGCCGCGGAGATGTTGCCCACAGCACCGGCTTCAAGGTAGCCTCTCCATGGGGGTGCGAGATGGAGCACCGTCGGCACCGGGAGGTCGAGTTAAGGAGAAGGTGCGATGCGATGAGTGTACAACCTCTTTGGTGGCGCCGAGTAGGCCTCGGCTTCGTCCAGGAGTCGGTGAGGATGCTACGGTTCCGGTGGAGTAGGTTAAGGCGGCGCTGCGGGGATGGAGCAGCCACGATAGACGAGGTGATCATCGGAGCAGCTCCTTGGAGGTGGAGGATGAGGAGGCTGAACCGGCAGGTCGACGAGATGGACGACGAATCCTCATCCGGGGAGGTGGACGAGGGACGTCGAGCTGTTGCGATGGACGATGTCATCGGGGAAGAGGCTCCGGCTGGGCAACGATGAGGTGGCGGACGGAGGAGGGTGGGGTTTCGTGGCTGGAGCGGAGAGGTTATGGCGGCCTGGGATTTCAAATGGCGAAAAGGGGGCGATGGGAGGGGGTGAAGCATGACTTAGGGACGCGCTTGTCCAAAATGTAGGGTGTGTTACAAAAGTACCCCCTACCGATTTGAACTGGCGGCCCTTTCGGCTCAGGGTTAGAAGGGGGATTTCGCGTGTCGAGATTTGGCAGCTGGAGGGAGTTTTCGCGCGCGTTGTAATTTCGGGATAGCAAGGCGCGGTTTGTGAAGGCGCCAGTTTTGGGAGCACGATATCTGAATTTTCAGGATATAACAAGACACGGGTTGAATTTTAGGGACAAGCCTAACATGTAGTAATATTGTACTTGTACGTACCAAATCAATTCGCACTTCCCTCAACCAAAAAGAAAACCAAAAAAACTATTCACACCACACAAAAAGAGAGTCTTGCCCCGTTTTACTATACAAATGATATTCAAAGCTACTCCCTCCTTCCATCTATATAGGGCCTAATGCGTTTTTCGACGCTAACTTTGACCAAATGTTAGAGCAATAATATATGACATGCAACTTACACAAAGCACACCGTTAAATTCGTCTGTGAAAGGTTCTTTCAATGATATAATTTTCACATTGTGCATGTCATGTACTATTAATCTTGTCAATAGTCAAAGGCAGTCTTAAAAATCTCATCACGCCCTATATAGATGGAAGGAGGGAGTATGAATCCATGTTATGTCCGATTAAATTTTTTCGCTTGCTGTATAATGCATGTAACCTACTCATACCAACATTTTAGTGCATTCCAAATGTCTATACTACCGCTGCAATTCGAACTAAATTTGAATTCTTTTATCTATTTCAATAAGAATCTACAATCATGATTGTTGCCAACTTCAACCATCATTCGTGTATTACCTTAATAACACACCACATGATTACTATAGAGATAGATATGAACTATGTGTACTACATGAACTCGAATTCTATTTTTTGAATACACTTGATGTTGATTCTGCATAATAGTACATTTAATGTACTACCTATATATTCATAATCTAAACCATGTTCCATAAGTACACCGTGTTTATCACACAAAGTATAGTGCCCCACCCCTACATTATGACAAGTATTTAGACCCTGAGCTGCAAAAGCCACACATTAGCCCAAATTATAATCAATGTTCTATGTATTATACGTAGTACTAGCAAGATGTCCATGCGTTCCATAGAACATCAACATGATGAAGGGGCCTAATTTGCAAATATGGAGAGGGGTGTGGGTATCTTTTCTCAAACTTGCCATAGTTTCCTTCCTATCCGCCAGATATAAATTGGACGGCCTATATTGCAGGATGGCAGGCACACCATCATCAACAATTTCGTTTTTTATAAGAGTAGAGATAAAATATATTATATGTAGTATAACATGTTCATAACCACACCATGTGTATCACCGTTATATATATTCACACATGCGTCGGTTTAAAACACTATGATAAATTCTTCAAATATCCGAATTCGCTTTTTATAATGAAGTGTGATCTCTATTCGTCTTTAACACCCACACAATCCTCTTATCTTTGTAGCTAGCACTAACTTTCTCTCGTGCATGCACACGCCCGCATCCCTCTCACCCTCCCTCAGCATTCTCTAGCTCCTTCGCGCAAATTCATATTTTCACTCTAGGTCGTTCACCTACGGTGCGTGTAGGCCCCCCAGCTCCTTCTTTACGGCACACATCGATCGATATGCCTCTCTAGCTAGGTGTGCCTAGCACAAACACAAGCTTCCGCTCTTCTCTTGTCACCGTCCATGCCTCACTCCCACCACTCTTTTCATCGATCTCGTACTCACACACTCCTTCCCCCTTGATATAGTATGCCTCTTGTACCACCTCCTAGATGCATCCCTCTCTCTCTATCCTTCTCCTCGTGCCTCATTTGCTTCTAACACACACATGCATGTATACCGATCGATCTCCCAACATATACCTAGATCGAATTTAACTATCCCCCCCATCGATCGACATACCTCACAAGTTATGTATCTCCTTTCTCTAACAAAGGGCGATTGATCTTCCTATGTAGTTATGTGTGCTTACCACAGCCATATCGTCCCCCCTCATCATTCGTGCATGCCTCCTGACCCGTCTCTCACACGCACGTGCACAGACAACAAGCAGCCATCTCCTCTCTTATTGATATTGCGGGCGCGCCCTCGATTTGTCTAGCAAGCCTATCCCACCATTTGTTAGAAGCAACTTCACTACCACCCCCTCCAACACTCTAGCTCTGTCTCTCTCCCAACCTTATTCCTCTCCTGCACATATGCATGGATGTCGATCGATCTCCCGTAATACATGAGGCAGATCAATCTCCTTAATACATGAGGTAGGCCTCTCTCCTCCTCCACACATGTACCAGCCATTGCACCTCTATAGTTAATTGGGCCTCCCTCTTCCCCCACCACACACCGATAGTCGAGCACTACAGGTAGGTATCCATGCCATAGAGACAAACTGCACATGTCCCCTCTCACGTTCCAGTAGGCCAGCCACTCTATATCTTTGACGTGGGCACACACAAATTTGATGGCACTCTTTATCGATCACGCGCGCACACACACACATCATCCATCTCTTTGATTCTATGGACACCTCAAGCCGATGATACCTTCACTCTCTTCTCGTGGATCGCCCCCTATATATATACATGTTATATCCAGGACTATATTTCACACACATTGCATATGTTACATTTTTTGATTGACCCCCCCCCCCCTCCAAAAAAAAAACTCTCACGAACCCACACACTATATCTCTCTAGGTTTGTATTTCTCTCACACAACCCCATGTAGGTGGTGTATGTATACAAGAAGAGAATAGGTGCACCGTGCACGTACTCACGCTTCGTGCCCAGCCACACCCGCACGGGTACACGGTGGAGCTCATTTCTTTATGAAATGGCAGCCCATGTGCTAATTTGAACGCCTGTAGCGGTTGTTTACCTAGGGAGGTCGTGTACCACGCGTGCACGAAACAAAATTTAACTTGACGTGTTGTCGCGTTATTTTTAAAGTTATAGCGCTCAATGTCACGTACACAGAATATAAAACGATTTTTATGGAGAAAAAGGTAGTCCGCTCCACTATATACAATGGAGCCTGCCTGCCTGGTTGGTCTCTCTTCAGAGTATCTCACACAAGGCTGCGGAGGCCTCTCTCTCTCACCGTCGGTCACTGATCCGGCAGCATCCCGTCCGCCGGGGGAAAGGGAGTGTGGTGGCCTCTCTCTCTCTCATCGTTGGCCACTGATCCGGCCGCATCCCGTACATCGGGGGAAACGGAGGAAGTGCATCGTTTCTCCGTTCGACGGCGCCAAGGCAGCACGTCTCGATCTACGGTACACATCGTTCTCTCTGACCAAGCTCCGGCGCGGCAGGGCCTATGCCACCTAGTCGCTGCCGCAGTATGGGCAGATTCCGCCCGCCTCCGCTCACCTAGTTACATCCCGACGACCTCCAGGTATCCCCTCCGGCCTTTCTCCACTGCCCGTCTTCCCACGTCGCTGCATGTGGATCTTCCATAGTTCTTTGCCCAAAACGTAGCTCGTCCGGTGTACTTTCCATATTGCAATCTCGTCCTCACACTGTTTTAGACAAACACAACCGTGTTGTTATCTTCCCTTAGGACAAGGAATATGCTTCTTTTTTGTCGTCGCATGTGTCATCAACTGTTATTGGCCAGTAATTGTTTCCTTTCTACCTCTTTTTTGCAAACAGGGCTATCCATTTCACCTCGTTGCTATTGCGACCTTTTGGTGAACTGCACAAATCACTTTTTTCTTAAGAGTGTTTTGTGCAATTGTACTAAAATGTCAAACGGGCAACGTCTGTACATTTCAGTGCGACTGCACAAAGGGAGATTGGTTTTGCTCTATCCTCCTCATCCAACTCCGAGCCTAATCTTCTCCAACTAGTTAGTCTTAAGAGAGACTGCAAAGGTGACCGGCTTCTATTTGTGTGTTTATTGTTTCATTAGTAGTCCTCTATTATCGTAATCACACTTAATATCTTTGGAACAGGGACGGTCAGCTCTATTTTAGTGGAACTGCACAAAATGATCGGAATGTTGCATGCTCCAGACAGCTACTTTTTTTCCCAACATGCCTTGTTGATTTAGACAGAGCTGGGGGGACGTTGCTGCCAATGAAGCATGGATCAATTTTAATTTAACACCTTCTCACAACTCTGTTTTCAGTTGTGATGTATATATTAGCTCTGATATGCTAATAATTGACATGCATTAGCAAGGAAGTTAGTTTTTTATTGTTTCCGAAAGAGCATCGATGGCAAGACACACGAAACAAAAGCTGAAAGCTAACACCATTGTACAATTTCATGTCACTGGAAAATTATTTGTATAGTACGTCAATTATGTAAACAAATGATGGAAGCTTGATAGAATTGCCAGAAGCCTCTTCAGCATCCGGGTCCATGTGCCATGCACAAAATTATACTCCTTCGTTCCTAAATATTTGTCTTTTTACAAATTTCAAATGAGCATATTTTAGAGTGTAGATTCACTTATTTTGCTTCGTATGTGTACACCTCCGTTCCTAAATACTCTATTCGTCTTTCTAGAGATTTCAACAAGTGACTACATATGGAGCAAAATGAGTGAATCTACACTCTAAAATATGTCTATATACATCTGTATGTAGTAGTCCATTTGAATCTCTAAAAAGACAAATATTTGAGTAGTCACTCGTTGAAATCTCTAGAAAGACAAATACTTCGGAGTATATTTAAGAACCGAGGGGGTAGTGCACAACCACATGGGAGACTCAGCCCGGTCGTTGTGCCGCATTAATAGTGAGTAATGAGCAGTCAAATCATAAGCCCCACCTTCCCCACTGGAAGTTGCTTGGAAGAAGCAACCATCAATACGCTCTTCTTTGAATCCGCTTATACTACTCCGTCCGTCACTGTTTATAGAGCGCGCTTCAGAAAAAAGAAAAAAAAATCTGTGGGACCAAGGCGACTTGCAATCGGCCTGAAAAATAGCATTGGTAGTTATAGCACGACGTCTATTACTAGAGGGAATAATGCGTACACACATGCATGCAGTGCTTCCACCCCGGGTACACACATGCATGCACCTACTCCACTCCGTAGTAGTACTCCCTCCTTCCCGACTTATAGTTCTCAATTCAAAAATCTCACCAATCAAGGTAGATGGCGAGTGGTGGAATACTTTTTGTAGTTTTGCAAAATCACCTAATTGATGCTCTTGTTTTCCTCAAAAAATTATGTTTATCAATGCATTAATTGCAATGCATGCATGCATAAAGTACATGCAATTTTCTCTTAATACTTGCATGCAATGATTTAATGCACCTTGGAATCTGAACATGTGATGGAAAACAATCAAATTGAGCCTTATAAAATGGAAAAACTAAAATTTTGAGATAAGCCCTATAAACCCGAAAGGAGGGAGTACATCGAGAGAAAATTGTCGACTTGATTGCGGTTACCACGCCCTAATTAATTGAGCACTAAACCAAACGCGTCTAAAGTCTCTCTGGTGGTGGAAATGCATTGAGAGAAATGCATCATAATGAAGTGCGCCCTGTAAACTATGACGGAGGGAGGAGTAGTATGAAGGTTCAAAACCAAGTACGCGTATGGCCAGTCGGTCAATGCACCTCCTCTTGGCATATCACTAACATGTGGGACAGGAGTGTGAGCAAACCGATCTCAATTGACGGCAAAGAGCTAACCCGCCGTTCCTTGAGAGAGACGAGGAGCGAGAACACACAGACAGGCTCGCACGAAGACCAAGATATATTCGAGCATGCTTGGTTGATCGATATCATCATTACATGTTGGGCTGCCATTTTCTGCCCTTCTCCGGCATAAACGTGTACTTTATCAGAGATAAAAAATAAGAGTACAGACGCTCCACCATGCGGTTCTAGTAGTAGTACTACTCGTACTACTGCGCTTGGCTCTTCGCCTCTTCGTGAAGTCGAACAATGATGGTACTCCGCATGTTGGGTACTACAGTTTATGCCTCTGACAATCTGACACCGAATGGATTGATGCATGTCCACCGAGGGTAGGTTGCATTAGTCAAAAGGCATAAGCGAGCTTCACCTTGTCCTGCAAGCTTCTCCTCGTTCTGCGAGTTGACGGGACACACCAAAAAGTAGTGATAGTTCATACTCCCTCCTTTCCGGTTAATATGGCTTAATCTTTTTTGCAGGTAAATGAGAGAGCTTTATTCATATATCTTAGGACGATCAGCCAAGACACTGGTCACTAGGAAGCGAGGTACCCCGCAAAAAAAGAAGTAGGAAGCTAGGTGTTTCATCAAGCCAGCTCTCGGCCACATTCAAAGTGCAGCAAGCACGGTTCGCACGAAGATGCGCCGCAAGGTTTGCTGACCTGTTTACATGCTGAATAATAAAAAAAAGAGGAAATATTACCGAGCGCTCCTATTTGTAACAGGATATGAGCCAGAATTAAGCGAGAATTGTGGCGAGTGTTCCATGCAATAAACTTCCATTATCACATGCGAGAACCCTCAAAGAGAACCAAATGTGTTGAAGATTGCTTTATCACATTTTAAAATCATAATAAGAGTGCAGACGCTCCTCCATCCAGTTCCTAGTACTAGTATAGTACATACCTCTATAGACTATAGTAGTAGTACTAGTACTACTAGTAAACTTTGCGCTTGGCTGTTCGCCTATTCGGGAAGTCGAACAATAATATTACTAGTAGTATAGTGTATGCTTCTGGCAATCTGACACCGAATTAACTATTGCACGTCCACCGCCTGAGTGAGGGAGAGCTTGCATTAGTCAAAAGTTTCTCCTTGTCCTGCGAGCCACCGCGCGCAAGCTTCTCCCATCCCGCAACCTTCTCCTCGTTCGGCAAGTTGACGGGACACAGCAAAGTAATGCTAGTCCATATTGCCTCCTCTCCGGTTAATATGGCTTAATTTCAGACGAGATAAATACACTGTCTGTCACTGTATATTTGTAAAAATACGGTCCGCGGACTTCATAATACGCTCATTGTGCTCAATATATATATTTTCCGGTGTTTATACGGTCACTAGCTCACCCTGACTGAGTATGTGTGTGCATGCACGTGTAGGTTGAGCACTTGAGCGTGACCGTGTGTGTTCCGTCGTGTGCTCGGACATGCATGCATTAGGGCATCGCGCGCGTTTTTGCGTCCATGTGTACGTGTGACTGTTGCATACACGTAGGGGGAGTACGTGTAGGGGCCACTAAGGAGCAGTCAAATCACACAGTAAGTTAGTCGGAAGAAGCAACCATCATTACACTCTTCAATGACACGTATGCAATATAAAATGGTTGATATGGAGAGAAAAAGAAAACCACTATATATACACTAGCAGGAGCCTAAGTGTAACGCCCCGGATTCGATGCGCCAGGTGTCTGCCAGTTATTCGCCATCGTTGCCATGTCATTGCTTGCATGTTGCATTTGCCATGTCATCATCTGCATTTCATATCATGTCATCATGTGCATCGCATTGGCATACGTGTTCGTTTCTTGCATCCGAGCTTTTTCCCCGTTGTCCGTTTTGCAATCCGGCACTCCTATGTCCTCCGGCGTCCCCCTTTTGTCTCTCGTTGTGAGCGGGTGTCAAACTTTCACGGAATGGACCGAGGTTTGTCAAGCGGCCTTGGTATAGCACCGGTAGACCGCCTGTCAAGTTTCGTGCCATTTGGAGGTCGTTTGGTACTCCAACGGTTAACCGGGTAACCGCAAAGCCCTCTTTGTGTTGCAGCCCAACACCCCTCCAAAGTGGCCCAAAACCCATCCAAATCCCCTCCATGCTCTCGGTCGTTCGATCACGATCGTGTGGGAGAAAACCGCTCCCCTTTTGGACTCTCCTAGCTCCCTCTACCTATAAATATGCGCCCCTCCCCGAATTTTCGCGCAGTCCAAACCCTAGCCAAACTCCTCCCGCCGCCGGACATGTCCAATCCCGCCGGACACGTCAGCCTCCACCTCACCCCGGCGAATCAGCCGCTGCCACGTCACCCCGCCGCCGCTCCCCTCCAGTCGCGTCGCGCCACGTCACCGCCGCCAGCGCCCCATCGCCGCCGCCGCCCGGGGCCCAGATCCGGCCCACCCCGGGGCCGAACGGGCCTCGCCGGGCCCGTAGCCGTCGTCGCCTCCAACTGCCGTCGCCGGAGATGCCTTTGCCGGCCGGCGCCGCGTCGCCTCGGCCGGAGCCGCACCGCCGGCGCGCCTCGCCATCGCCCCCGCAGGAGGAGCCCGGCCGCCCCGCGCCTCCTCCGCCGGCGCCCCTCCGCGCGCTCCTCTGCTGCGCCTGCCGCCCGTCGCCGCCCCCCACGCGCCGCCCGGCTCCCTGCCGCGTCTCGCCGGAGATCCCCAAGGTCGCCTCCTCCGGCCACCGCGCGACCTCGCCGGCCCGAACCGGAGCCCCTCGTCGCCCTCCGCCGCGCCAGCCCTTCCTCTGGCCAGATCCGGCCAGGAGACGGCCGAATCCGACCTCCCCGCGCCCCGCCGGTCCTCCTCGACCTTCTCCGGTCATCTCCCTCGCCGCCGTCAATTTCTCCGGCGAGTTCTCCGGCCGCCTCGAAGTCCGTGTCGCGGTCAACCCTTCTCCCCGAGGTTGTTTTTTCTGCCAAGTCCCTGGTTTTTAACATTATCATGCCATGTTCATCACATCATAACTTGCTGCATACTTCTCCGTTTCGTGCGTGTAATATGTCAAATTGTTCGCCTTGATGAGTACTTCATTTGCTTCCATTGCATCTTGTTCATTTGAGTTCATCTTGATGCCCTAATCATCGTTGCAAGAGTGTTATATGATGTTAACCTGCTGAAACTGTTATAACATGCTCATTTGTCATTTTTGCCATGTTTGATGTGTACATCGTATAAGGTTGATGTCTACATGTGTTTTGATCTATGCCATGCCATCTTTCCAGAGGTGCCATCCATGTATTTTTGTGAGTTGGGTAGTGAGTGCATCAAGCTTGTTAAGTAGGGTACTTGCTGTTGCTGTTTTGCTAGGCTGAATCTGTTATTTCGTGATGCTATGTTAACCTGATGCTACAAGGCATTCTATGCATAATCTGAAGATATTCACTAAGGATGTTTTGTTATACATGTCATGCTCTATCCATTCATTCCCCTGGTTGCATTTATAGCTTGATGTAGCTTGTTGTTATCTTGCTCCAAACTTGCTAAATAATGTTGCTGTCAGTCTGTTAACATTGAGTTCAATGTTGCCATGGTTGTTGCTAATGATCTATGTACCCTATGAACTTGTTCTTGCCATGCTTAGCTTCATAAACATGTCTTATTACTGTTGGTTGCCTTGCCATGCCATGTACTGCTCTGTGATGAGTGGTTCAAGCTCACCAACATGCCTACATATTGTTGTTCCTGCCATGTATAAATCTGTCATATCTTTTGCCATGTTTACATGGGTGCCGTCATATCTTCTGATCCTTTTTGGCTCATGGTCAGTAAGGGACTTTTGTTAAATGCAATTAGTAGATTCATGCCATGCCTTTGTTTGCCATGATAAGTTTCTGTAGCATGTTGTTTGATAGCTCTAAACATTGCAACCTGATGTTATTCCTGCTAAGTCTGAAACTGTTATTATTTGCAATCTTTCTATGTCATTTTGAACATGTTCTAGTGATTTCTGGAGATAGCTCAGTGTTCATGTTTTGTCATTCTTTACCTGTACTTCATGCCCATGCATTTTGTTCTTATGTTGAGGTGCTGTAGCATGTTGTTTTGATGCTTGCAATATGCCTAGTTGCTGTTTTGGACAGATTGTTATTATAACTTGTATAGAGTGTATGTGTTGAACCGTTGCTCCGTTTTGAGTGTGCTCTATATGAAACTTGCTTGATTTTGCATGTAGTTTCATATTATCATGTTGTATCCTTGTTTTAATGTGTTTGCTTGATGTTTGTATGCATTTTGCATCAATGCCATGTTTATCTTGTTTTGCTCATATCTTCTAGGCCGTAGCTCCGAATCTAATGAACTTTATATGTAACTTGACTAGAATTTCGTGTAGATCATCTTGGTGCATTTTAACGTGCTGTTTAACAACTTGAACATAAGGTTTATTTAGTTCTGTACCAATTTCTAAATTTGCATATGAGGACTTGCCGGAATTGTTATATGTTGTTTCCGGCCTCATTTAAACTTGCCTTGATGTGTTGCTCTTGTTTGCATCATCTCTTGCCATGAGTAGCTTCATGTAGCTTTGTCATGCATAATGCTTGATTGTGCATCATGTCTTGTCTATGTGTGGTGTGTTTACTATGTTGTGTGCTTCTTCTCGATAGTTCCCGTTTCGTTGCGATCGTGAGGATTCGTTTGTCTACACTTGGTTCGTCTTCGTGGCTTCGTCTTCTTCATGGACTCGTTCTTCTTCCTTGCGGGATTTCAGGCAAGATGACCGCTACCCTGGATCTCACTACTATCATTGCTATGCTAGTTGCTTCGTTCTATCGCTATGCTGCGTTACCTATCATTTGCTCTTCAAGCCTCCCAAATTGCCATGAACCTCTAACCTTTGACACCCTTCCTAGCAAATGGTTGTTTGGCTATGTTACCGCTTTGCTCAGCCCCTCTGATAGCATTGTTAGTTGCAGGTGAAGTTGAAGATTGCTTCATGGTGGACAGGGTTATGTTGGGATGTCACAATATCTCTTATATTATTAATGCATCTATATATTTGGTAAAGGGTGGAATGCTCGGCCTTATGCCTGGTGTTTTGTTCCACTCTTGCCGCCCTAGTTTCCGTCATACCGGTGTTATGTTCCCGGATTTTGCGTTCCTAACGCGGTTGGGTGATTTATGGGACCCCCTTGATAGTTCGCTTTGAATAAAACTCCTCCAGCAAGGCCCAACCTTGGTTTTCCCATTTGCGTCACCACCACCTACATTTCCCTTGGGAGTAATTAACCCAAGGGTCATCTTTATTATAGCCCCCCCGGGCCAATGCTTGTCTAAGTGTTGGTCCGAACCAGAGCCACTTGCAGCGCCACCTCGGGGAAACTCGAGGTCTGGTTTTAGTTGTACATAGTGTTCATCTGGTGTTGCCCTGAGAACGAGATATGTGCAACTACTATCGGGATGTCGGCGCATCTGGCGGTCTTGCTGGACTTGTTTTACCATTATCGAAATGTCTTGTAAACCGGGATTCCGAGACTGATCGGGTCTTCCTGGGAGAAGGAATATCCTTTGTTGATCGCGAGAGCTTATCATGGGCTAAGTTGGGACACCCCTGCAGGGTATTTTCTTTCGAAAGCCGTGCCCGCGGTTATGTGGCAGATGGGAATTTGTTGATGTCCGGTTGTAGATAACTTGACACCAGATCCGAATTAAAACGCATCAACCGCATGTGTAGCCGTGATGTTCTCTTTTCGGCGGAGTCCGGGAAGTGAAAACGGTTTCTGGGTTATGTTTGACGTAAGTAGGAGTTCAGGATCACCTCTTGATCATTACTAGTTGACGACCGTCCCTTTGCTTCTCTACTCGCTCTTATTTGCGTACGTTAGCCACCATACTTGCTTAGCCACTGCTGCAACCTCACCACTTTACCCCTTCCTTTCCCATTAAGCTTTGCTAGTCTTTATACCCATGGTAATGGGATTGCTGAGTCCTCGTGGCTCACAGATTACTACAACAACAGTTGCAGGTACAGGTTATGCGATGATCATGATGCGAGAGCGATGTTTGCTTGTTTTGGAGTTCTTCTTCTGCTTCTTCTTTGATCAGGGGATACGTTCCAGGTCGGCAGCCTGGGCTAGCAGGGTGGATGTCGTTTGAGTTTATGTTTGTGTTTCATCCGTAGTCGGATGGTGCTCTTATGTAAGATGATGTTGTAGTCATGTGGCATTGTTTGCCTTTTGTATGTATCCCCATCTATTATGCAATGTTGATGTAATGATATCCACCTTGCAAAAGCGTTTCAATATGCAGGTCTATCCTTGGTGGGACCTTCGAGTTCCTTTTGGATAGGGTCGCATATTGGGCATGACAAGTTGGTACCAGAACCTCGACCGACCATAGGAGCCCCCTTTATTGATTGTGTAGTTTGGCCGTTGTTGAGTCTAGAAGAAAACCGTTTTCGGAGTCTAGTTATATCGGAGAGTAGGAATTATTTTTACTCCTCTTCCCCTTTGTCGCTCTGGTGAGGAATCTTGACGTAGGTGTTTTTGTATTATTTCTCTTCCCTTTCAAATTTTTCTTTAGGTTCACGCAGTTGGTTTTACGTTCGTTGGTTCTCATCTCTTTTCATCCGGTGCATTTCTTGTCAAGTTGACTCGAGCCTCTTCTTCTTTGCCAAGTTCAATCCTTAGTTGTTTTTCTTTTCCCACCCGCCCTCCCTTCTTCTTCTCGAATCCGGAGTCTGTAATCAAGTATCCATCCTACTCGTGCGAAGTCTTTGTTTTCTTTCTTCAATGATTTCAACCGGTGTTTTTCTCTTCAAGATATTCGTCGGTTCCCCCTTCCAAGTTGCCTTTGTTTTCCCGCCCTCCCACCCTTTTTATTCCCGGAGCATGAGTCTCTTTCGACCATCAATTCCATTTGTGTGGAGTCTCTTCAGTCTTCCCTCAATCATTTCAACTGGTGAATTCTCGTCTCATTCATCATTCATCATCTCTTTTCTTCTCCGGTGAATTCAATTCAAGTTTTTCGTTGTCGATCGTATTTTTTCTCTCAACTCAAATGTTTCCCTTTGCTCGTTCGCCTCTCGCCAGTTTATCCTTCCGGAGTTCAAGACATCTCAGGAGATTTGTCTATGTTTGAATTAATTCGAGGTTGTCACCTCATTCAAATATTTCAATTGTTCCGGTGCATCATCTATCTGTTCAACAATCCTTTCCAACGGTGTTTGTTTTCAGTGGGACCTAACCCACAGGTCTTTTCCTAGGATCTTATCTGACTCTTCTAATTCCCCCGGAGTTATTCTCAAATTCTTTTCAATTGTGACGTCAGAATGAATTTCATCAGTCACATGGCTTTTCCAAGATAGATTTCAAATTCCTTTCATTGTTGGCTCAACCTTTTCGGTTTTCATTTCCCCGGAGTATCTCAACAATTTCGGTGGTGTTTCTCGTCGTCTTTCTCAGCTTTAAAGATCGAAGAAGAGTTTTTCCTCTAAATCGTGCCCGTTCTCTCGGAGATTCGCGGTTCTAGTCTCTTGTTATCCTCTCGAATTATTCCATTTGTCAGATATTCTTTTCATCCATCCGGAGTATGTCAGGAGTTGTTTTTCCATTTCTTTTCACCAGAGGCCATCATTCCAGAAGAATTCTTCGTCCTCACATTTCGGCTGTTGTTCTCTATTTATCCCGGAGCTTCGTCAAATGTTCTTTAATCAGCTCGAGTTCTTCCCGTTCTCTTGTATCTAAATCCCCTCGAGCATATTGGTTCTTCAAATTCTTCCCGGTGATTCAGTCTTTTTCATCAGTCATTTTTGAATTCTTACGGTGGTTCGTTCAAGATTCTTTTTCCTTGATTATCATATTAATCCATTCGTTCTTTTAAAACCTACCGGTGGTTCATGCAGACCTTCTCAAGTTTGCGATATGTCACTTCTCAATCCTTTTCAAGAAGAATAAGTAGTATGCAAAATCCATTGCTTGTCATCAATTTAATTTGATGAAGGATAAGCATACAATAAATCTTATTCTTATTTCATCCAAGTGAGTAATCCCATCCTTCGGAGTTTGTTCTTGATGAATAAATTCTAGTTTCAAGTGTTTCATCTTTTCTTTTCCAGAGTTCAAATTTCCTCGGCCATCTCGTCGGAACCTCCATCTAAATCATCGCAATGCTCATCTTATTCTTTCATCCTTCATTCTATCTCATCATCCTTTTCGTTACCGGAGTTCTTCATGGTGGTTCGTCATGATTTAATTCATTCTTTAAGTGTTCATCAAGATCTTGTTGGTGGATTTAAAGTATCTTTCTTCTCGCGTCTTGAAGTGTAATTAATTCTCCATATTCTTTTGAAGTGGAGTTTTGCATTTCTTCGTTCCTCTAAGCTATCCAATCATTTCCGTTTGTGGCCGGTTATCACCTTATGATCTTGGGATGTTACCTATAAGTCCATGACAAGCTTATTCTTTTCGTTGTTGATTTTCTCAACAACTTCGTTTAAACATCCCTTCTAAAAATGCTTTCAATTTCATTCATGGCACAAGTTGTCATTTTCTTCTCCGTTCTTTTCATTCCACTATTTCAATTCTTCCGGAGGCATTGTGTCGTTCCTCTCGGCAAGTATTATTCCATCTTCTCAAGCTCATGTTCTATTCTTTCCATGTTCAGCCGGAGTGCTGCCTAAATCCTTTATAGTCTTATTCGTTTCTTTTCTTGTTCTAACCGGAGTGGTTTCATAGTCTATCTGATTCCGTGAGTTTTCGATTCTCGTCATTCTCGTCGTTCCTCTCTTCTTCTCGAGTGCTCTCGATTCTTTGCTTATTCTCTTGAGTTCTTGTTTCACCTTACCCCTTTTTCCCTTCCGTCTCGGTCCTAAGATCTCGGGAACGCCCCGGATTCGATGCGCCAGGTGTCTGCCTGTTATTCGCCGTCGTTGCCATGTCATTGCTTGCGTGGTGCATTTGCCATGTCATCATCTGCATTTCATATCATGTCATCATGTGCATCGCATTGGCATACGTGTTCGTTTCTTGCATCCGAGCTTTTTCCCCGTTGTCCGTTTTGCAATCTGGCACTCCTATGTCCTCCGGCGTCCCCCTTTTGTCTCTCGTTGTGAGCGGGTGTCAAACTTTCTCGGAATGGACCGAGGTTTGTCAAGCGGCCTTGGTATAGCACCGGTAGACCGCCTGTCAAGTTTCGTGCCACTTGGAGGTCGTTTGGTACTCCAACGGTTAACCGGGTAACTGCAAAGCCCTCTTTGTGTTGCAGCCCAACACCCCTCCAAAGTGGCCCAAAACCCATCCAAACCCCCTCCATGCTCTCGGTCGTTCGATCACGATCGTGTGGGCGAAAACCGCTCCCCTTTTGGACTCTCCTAGCTCCCTCTACCTATAAATATGTGCCCCTCCCAGAATTTTCGCGCAGTCCAAACCCTAGCCAAACTCCTCCCGCCGCCGGACATGTCCAATCCCGCCGGACACGTCCAGCCTCCACCTCACCCCGGCGAATCAGACGCTACCACGTCACCCCGCCGCCGCTCCCCTCCACTCGCGTCGCGCCACGTCACCGCCGCCAGCGCCCCATCGCCGCCGCCGCCCGGGGCCCAGATCCGGCCCGCCCCGGGGCCGAACGGGCCTCGCCGGGACCGTAGCCGCTGTCGCCTCCAACCGCCGTCGCCGGAGCCGCCTTCGCCGGCCGGCGCCGCGCCGCCTCGGCCGGAGCCGCGCCGCCGGCGCGCCTCGCCATCGCCCCCGCAGGAGGAGCCCGGCCGCACCGCGCCTCCTCCGCTGGCACCCCTTCGCGCGCTCCTCTGTCGCGCCTGCCGCCCGGCGCCGCCCCCCGCGCACCGCCCGGCTCCCTGCTGCGTCTCGCCGGCGATCCCCGAGGTCGCCTCCTCCGGCCACCGCGCGACCTCGCCGGCCCAAGCCGGAGCCCCTCGTCGCCCTCCGCCGCGCCAGCCCTTCCTCTGGCCAGATCCGGCCAGGAGACGGCCGAATCCGACCTCCCCACGCCCCGCCGGTCCTCCTCGACCTTCTCCGGTCATCTCCCTCGCCGCCGTCAATTTCTCCGGCGAGTTCTCCGTCCGCCTCGAAGTCCGTGCCGCGGTCAACCCTTCTCCCCGAGGTTGTTTTTTCTGCCAAGTCCCTGGTTTTTAACATTATCATGCCATGTTCATCACATCATAACTTGCTGCATACTTCTCCGTTTCGTGCGTGTAATATGTCAAATTGTTCGCCTTGATGAGTACTTCATTTGCTTCCATTGCATCTTGTTCATTTGAGTTCATCTTGATGCCCTAATAATCGTTGCAAGAGTGTTATATGATGTTAACCTGCTGAAACTGTTATAACATGCTCATTTATCATTTTTGCCATGTTTGATGTGTACATCGTATAAGGTTGATTTCTACATGTGTTTTGATCTATGCCATGCCATCTTTCCAGAGGTGCCATCCATTTATTTTTGTGAGTTGGGTAGTGAGTGCATCAAGCTTGTTAAGTAGGGTACTTGTTGTTGCTGTTTTGCTAGGCTGAATCTGTTATTTCGTGATGCTATGTTAACCTAATGCTACAAGTCATCCTATGCATAATCTGAAGATATTCACTAAGGATGTTTTGTTATACATGTCATGCTCTATCCATTCATTCCCCTGGTTGCATTTATAGCTTGATGTAGCTTGTTGTTATCTTGCTCCAAACTTGCTAAATAATGCTGCTGTCAGTCTGTTAACATTGAGTTTAATGTTGCCATGGTTGTTGCTAATGATCTATGTACCCTATGAACTTGTTCTTGCCATGCTTAGCTTCATAAACATGTCTTATTACTGTTGGTTGCCTTGCCATGCCATGTATTGCTCTGTGGTGATTGGTTCAAGCTCACCAACATGCCTACTTATTGTTGTTCCTGCCATATATGAATCTGTCATATCTTTTGCCATGTTTACATGGGTGCCGTCATATCTTCTGATCCTTTTTGGCTCATGGTCAGTAAGGGACTTTTGTTAAATGCAATTAGTAGATTCATGCCATGCCTTTGTTTGCCATGATAAGTTTCTGTAGCATGTTGTTTGATAGCTCTAAACATTGCAACCTGATGTTATTCCTGCTAAGTCTGAAACTGTTATTATTTGCAATCTTTCTATGTCATTTTGAACATGTTCTAGTGATTTCTGGAGATAGCTCAGTGTTCATGTTTTGTCATTCTTTACCTGTACTTCATGCCCATGCATTTTGTTCTTACGTTGAGGTGCTGTAGCATGTTGTTTTGATGCTTGCAATATGCCTAGTTGCTGTTTTGGACAGATTGTTATTATAACTTGTATAGAGTGTATGTGTTGAACCGTTGCTCCGTTTTGAGTGTGCTCTATATGAAACTTGCTTGATTTTGCATGTAGTTTCATATTATCATGTTGAATCCTTGTTTTAGTGTGTTTTCTTGATGTTTGTATGCATTTTGCATCAATGCCATGTTTATCTTGTTTTGCTCATATCTTCTAGGCCGTAGCTCCGAATCTAATGAACTTTATATGTAACTTGACTAGAATTTCGTGTAGATCAACTTGATGCATTTTAACGTGCTGTTTAACAACTTGAACATAAGGTTTATTCAGTTCTGTACCAATTTCTAAATTTGCATATGAGGACTTACCGGAATTGTTATATGTTGTTTCTGGCCTCATTTAAACTTGCCTTGATGTGTTGCTCTTGTTTGCATCATCTCTTGCCATGAGTAGCTTCATGTAGCTTTGTCATGCATCATGCTTGATTGTGCATCATGTCTTGTCTATGTGTGGTGTGTTTACTATGTTGTGTGCTTCTTCTCGATAGTTCCCGTTTCGTTGCGATCGTGAGGATTCTTTCGTCTACACTTGGTTCGTCTTCGTGGCTTCATCTTCTTCATGGACTCGTTCTTCTTCCTTGCGGGATTTCAGGCAAGATGACCGCTACCCTGGATCTCACTACTATCATTGCTATGCTAGTTGCTTCGTTCTATCGCTATGCTGCGTTACCTATCATTTGCTCTTCAAGCCTCCCAAATTGCCATGAACCTCTAACCTTTGACACCCTTCCTAGCAAATGGTTGTTTGGCTATGTTACCGCTTTGCTCAGCCCCTCTGATAGCATTGTTAGTTGCAGGTGAAGTTGAAGATTGCTTCATGGTGGACAGGGTTATGTTGGGATATCACAATATCTCTTATATTATTAATGCATCTATATATTTGGTAAAGGGTGGAATGCTCGGCCTTATGCCTGGTGTTTTGTTCCACTCTTGCCGCCCTAGTCTCCGTCATACCGGTGTTATGTTCCCGGATTTTGCGTTCCTAATGCGGTTGGATGATTTATGGGACCCCCTTGACAGTTCGCTTTGAATAAAACTCCTCCAGCAAGGCCCAACCTTGGTTTTACCATTTGCCTCACCACCACCTACATTTCCCTTGGGAGTAATTAACCCAAGGGTCATCTTTATTATAGCCCCCCTGGGCCAATGCTTGTCTAAGTGTTGGTCCGAACCAGAGCCACTTGCAGCGCCACCTCGGGGAAACTCGAGGTCTGGTTTTAGTTGTACGTAGTGTTCATCCAGTGTTGCCCTGAGAACGAGATATGTGCAGCTCCTATCGGGATGTCGACGCATCGGGCGGTCTTGTTGGACTTGTTTTACCATTGTCGAAATGTCTTGTAAACCGGGATTCCGAGACTGATCGGGTCTTCCTGGGAGAAGGAATATCCTTCGTTGATCGCGAGAGCTTATCATGGCTAAGTTGGGACACCCTGCAGGGTATTATCTTTTGAAAGCTGTGCCCGCGGTTATGTGGCAGATGGGAATTTGTTAATGTCCGGTTGCAGATAACTTGACACCAGATCCGAATTAAAACGCATCAACCGCGTGTGTAGCCGTGATGTTCTCTTTTCGGCGGAGTCCGGGAAGTGAACACGGTTTCTGGGTTATGTTTGACGTAAGTAGGAGTTCAGGATCACCTCTTGATCATTACTAGTTGATGACCGTTCCTTTGCTTCTCTACTTGCTCTTATTTGCGTATGTTAGCCACCATACTTGCTTAGCCGCTGCTGCAACCTCACCACTTTACCCCTTCCTTTCCCATTAAGCTTTGCTAGTCTTGATACCCATGGTAATGGGATTGCTGAGTCCTCGTGGCTCACAGATTACTACAACAACAGTTGCAGGTACAGGTTATGCGATGATCATGACACGAGAGCAATGTTTGCTTGTTTTGGAGTTCTTCTGCTTCTTCTTCGATCAGGGGATAGGTTCCAGGTCGGCAGCTTGGGCTAGCAGGGTGGATGTCGTTTGAGTTTATGTTTGTGTTTCATCCGTAGTCGGGTGGTGCTCTTATGTAAGATGATGTTGTATTCATGTGGCATTGTTTGCCTTTTGTATGTATCCCCATCTATTATGTAATGTTGATGTAATGATATCCACCTTGCAAAAGCGTTTCAATATGCGGGTCTATCCTTGGTGGGACCTTCGAGTTCCTTTTGGATAAGGTCGCATATTGGGCGTGACACTAAGCTACAAGCCTGCTTGCTTAGGTTGCTCTCTTCACAACCATAGAACGACGGGCCTGATCCCGCAGCTGGGGGAAGGGAACAATGTACTGTGTAGACGCGGTCGACATCGGCGAGCGAGAAAACCCACAGTCGGTGCGTCCCAATCGGGGATCACCGCGGTATGGGCTGACGCCGCGTCCCAACTGCCCTTCTAACTACAAGCCGACGTCCCAGGTAGTCCATCTTCCTTTTGGAGCCGGCTTGTTCCACTGCCATAGCTCCATCTCCATGTTGATCTTTCTCTACTTCTACCAGCTTCTACTTGTGATGAGTTTATGTCTCATGAACTAGTGCCAGTACTATTATTCTAATCACACTTCTTCAATATCTTTGCCATCAGGGATGCTCAGGTCGATTTTAGTGGAACTGCACAAAAGCATCGTATGATCCGAGGGTGCCAGCCGTCTTTCCTTCGATAGGTTCTACCTGGCCAGGAAATTAAATCCTGTTTAGGGTTTAGGGTTTAAGTCGTAGTGACCCCATCAGTAGTTTTTCTTTCATACACACTCTCACAACTTTTGTCTTTAGTTGTGAAGTAAATATTGGCTATGATCTGTGAATCATTGAGATGCATCAGCATGCGTGTTAGTTTTCCTTTGTATTTGATGGAATGTTGTAACGGGGCAACCTTGGAATAGGAATGGAAATGGAGTGGAAAGTTTCCATTTTTCCGGAGAAAAAATGGAAATGGAGAGAAACCAACATTTCGTTTCGTTGGATCGTGCCATCGAGCAAAACCAACATTTAAATCACGTCTGTCGTGTTCGTGTCTCGCCCTCCTCTACGGCTCGACCCCACACGGTCGCTCGGCATGCCACTCACCGCAAACCGAGTATACGATAACTTTCCCGCCTGCATGTCGATGGATCGCGCCATGGAGTACTAGCACTACTGGGAGAGATTGACGAGTTGGGGGAGGACAGCTAGCTATAGCACGGATTCCCAAGAACTTTTTACATGCATGTTGTAGCCGGCTATTGCGACCTTTGAACTTGGAGCAGTCGTGTGCACTAGGAAGCGGCATGGGCGACGTTCTCTCGGTCGACGCGCCGCTTCAATGCCGGCACTAGTGAGAGGTCACCTCCATATGGTGCTAGTACTATCACTGGTTAAATGAAGAAATGCTTTTTTTCTCGGGTATCCTGGTTTAGTTCCCATCAAGATAATTATGATGCTTCTATTTGTTGGTGTACTTTTCATTAATTCTTATTGACAATTGAGATGTCGTTGCTAATCTTGTAAAACAGAGTAACAACACTATATGCCTTTTTTATATTTTTGGAAACAACGATGCGTATCTCCATACCCGGGCATGTCTTCCTCAATTTTAGTGGAACTGCACAAAATTGGATGGCCATTGTTGTTCCGCCTCACTATCCTCTACCACGTGTTTCTTCCTTCCTCGAGCTTGATTACTAAGAAGAAACAGACCACAGTGAGGATTTGTCGAACTTCATAGGTGCCTCACCCAAACTTGATGCCAAATGGATGATGCATCACCACGATGACCTATCGATGCTCATGGTTGCGCCTCATGGTTGCGTCAGCTGGTGAAGCTGATCAATTTTCAATGAAAAACAAGCTGTCTTCCATCAGTGCTCTTTGCTTGTTACACACAAAGAGGATATCCTTTGTCAGTTCACCTTGGTTGCATTGGAGACGCAATCGTCTTTCACGTTGGTGCAATTTTATCACACAATTGGCTATGAACCAAATGTTTCCTCGAAGAAGGATTGACGTTGGTACTAATAGCATAAGTTTTGTATTGATTTCTAAGCCTTCTCACAACTTTGTCTCTAGCTCCCCTGTAATTTTATTTGTCCATCTATTAACTTTGATTTAAAAAATGTTGTGGACTAAAAACCCGGATGAACGTAGTAGCCCTCCATTTTTATTTACTCCTCATATTAGATTTGACTGAAGTCAAACTTTGTAATACTCTCAAACCTTTCCGATAATTGAAATTAAAATTCTTTATTTGTACACACTCTCACACGTTTCCGATAATTTGGCGCATGTGTGGTTGTTCACTTAAGGGAGGGTATTGTACCACACGTGAAGGACAGGAAGTGCGACCAGAACGCGTGGGCGTGGATCGTTAGTTCATCGGAAGTAGCAGTAGTTTTCTTCACTTTACGTTAAATAAAGAGTTTTATTTTGTACTTACACAATTTAAAATGATTATTGTGGAGAGAATAAGACCACTCCACTATATGTTAGTCGTATACACGAGAGTACTATATGGACGCAGCTTCATTGACTTAGTGCACCTGCCTTTGGGTTTATGACAGGTGGGCCCAAAATGTGGCTGGCTCACCTGTCATACAGCCAAAAGCAGGTGCAATGAAGGCACCAGAGCTCAGTCCGTACTACAATAGTATATACATAAGCTGGAGCCCCAGCGCTGGTTCGCTAGGGTTTGCACTCTCCACACTCTCGCTGCACTACATATATGTATACATGCTGGAGGTTCAGCGTTCATTTGCTAGGGCTTGCTGTTTTCACAGTCTCTCACCCTCTCTTCACCAGATCTAAACAAGACCGCGTTGGCCTCTTCTCTCTCTCTCCCCCCTCACAGCTGGTGAAGGAGGCGTCTGTATCCCGTCGCACCGGGAAGGGGAGGAGGTGCAGCATTCACTCTATCGCCTTCGGCGAGGGAGGCAATCTATAGGACCTTGAAGTATGTCTAGAGGGGGGGGTGATTAGACTACTTGACCAATAAAAACTTAACCTTTTCCCAATTTTAGAGTTTGGCAGATTTTAGCTATTTTAGGACAAGTCAAGCAATCATCACACAATTCAAGCAAGCATGCAAAGAGTATATAGGCAGCGTAAATTAAAGCATGCAAGTTGCAAGAAAGTAAAGGGAAGGGTTTGGAGGATTCAAACGCAATTGGAGATACGGATGTTTTTGGCGTGATTCCGATAGGTGGTGCTATCGTACATCCACGTTGATGGAGACTTCTACCGACGAAGGGTAACTCGCGAGTCCATGGAGGGCTCCACCCACGAAGGGTCCACGAAGAAGCAACCTTGTCTATCCCACCATGGACGTCGCTCACGAAGGACTTGCCTCACTAGCGGTAGATCTTCACGAAGTAGGCGATCTCCTTGCCCTTACAAACTCCTTGGTTCAACTCCACAATCTTGTCGGAGGCTCCCAAGTGACACCTAGCCAATCTAGGAGACACCACTCTCCAAGAAGTAACAAATGGTGTGTTGATGATGAAATCCTTGCTCTTGTGCTTCAAATGATAGTCTCTCCAACACTCAACTCTATCTCATAGGTTTTGGATCTGGTGGAAAGAAGATTTGAGTGGAAAGCAACTTGGGAAGGCAAGAGATCAAGATGCATATGGTAGGAATGGAATATCTTGGCCTCAACACATGAGTAGGTGGTTCTCTCTCAGAAATGGTAAGTTGGAAGTGTAGGTTCGTTCTGATGGCTCTCTCCACGAATGAAGATGAGGTGGAGGGGTATATATAGCCTCCACACAAAATCTAACCGTTACACACAATTTACCAAACTCGGTGGGACTGAATTGCTAAACTTGGTCAGACCGATTTAGTAAACCTAGTGACCGTTAGTGATTTTCGGTGGGACTGACATGCATCTCGGTGAGACCGATTCAGTTAGGGTTAGGGCATAACGTAATCTCGGTAAGACCGATTACACAAAATCGGTGAGACCGATTTGGTAATAAGCTTTCCAGAGAGTTGGTCAGGTAAACTCGGTGGGACCGATTTGCTCTTTTCGGTGAGACCGAAATGTTACAAAAAGGAAACAGAGAGTTTACATTGCAATCTCGGTGGGACCGATCGCTCACTTCGGTTAGACCGAAACGTTACGAAGGGAAACAGAGAGATTGCAACCCCATCTCGATGAGACCGAGATCCCTATCGGTAAGACCGATTTGCTTAGGGTTTGTGGCAGTGGCTATGACTTTTGGATTCGGTGGCTCCGGATAGGAAGTTTTGGTGTGACCGATTTTGGCTTTGGGTTTAGGTCATTTGTGGATGTGGGAAAGTAGTTGAGGGTTTTGGAGCATATCACTAAGCACATGAAGCAAGAGGCTCATTAAGCAACACCTCATCCCTCCTTGATAGTATTAGCTTTTCCTATAGACTCAATGTGATCTTGGATCACTAAAATGTAAAATGAAGAGTCTTGAGCTTTTGAGCTTGAGCCAATCCTTTGTCCGTAGTATTTTGAGGGATCCACTTTCATCATCCATGCCATGGCATTCATTGAGCTTTCCTGAAATAATAGTCTTGGAATAGCATTAGCTCAATGAGCTATATGTTGTTATGAATTACCAAAACCACCTAGGGATAGTTGCACTTTAAATCTCCCCCTTTTTGGTAATTGATGACAACATATAGATCAAAGCTTCGACAAATGATAATAAGATTGAATAACATCGTCGCTTTGAGAAGTATGTGATAAGCCAGAGCTCCCCCTAAATTTGTGCATGCGTTAATATTTTCTTTGGACTGCAAATGCACAATGAATTAGGCTCATGGGTTACTCTTCCATGTCACATACATCTTGGTGGAGTGCTCAAAATAATAAACAATGAATACATGCACTCATCACCAAGCATAGTGAGTGATCACATAAGATAGATAGGATAATATCAAGTATGCATAAGTGTAGCTTATGATCAAACACATGATCATCAATGTCTCACAGGCATAGTATCTCAACCAAAAGCAAACAAAGTTTGAAAAACCACCAGATAAAGCAAGAGAGAACAAAAGCAACACTCTCTCTCTCGAAGCCTATGATCTATACATTTTCCCCCCCTTTGGCAACAAGTTACCAAAAAGTTCATAGAAAATGCATAGTGCTAGATCGACTCTCAGGCTTGATCTTCTGGTGGTGGTGTCCTGATAGCTCCTTGGACGATGGCTTCAGTTGAAGTAGAGGGTGCCAGAGTGGATGCTGGAGCTGGTTGCACTGGAACAGTAGGGGCAGTGGCTGGTGTTGAAGTTGTTGCTCTAGTGTCTGTCACTAGCACTGCAACTGACCTCTATGCTCTGGGCACTCTGGCAAACACATTGGTGGTTGTCTTGCCCTTCCTCTCCTGCATGTCATCCTGCAGCTGCTCCACAACAGACTGAATCTCAGTTACCTTGACATCTAGATCATAGAATTTTTGTTCCATGATTCTTTCCAGGCTCTCCTGGTTTTGAGTTAGGGTGGCCAACCCCTTCTCAATCCTCAGAGTTGATGCTATCAAGTAACCAAGCTGCTCTTGTTTGGATTTCAAGAAATACTCAGATGCCTCTTCTTGAGTTGGCATCTTGGCAGCCTTCTCCTTCTTTGCCTTCTCCTTCTTCTCCTGAGCTTGAACTGATTGTGGATCATCTTCATTCATGACAACCTCATTGTCCTCAAAGTCTGGATAAATTGGAAAATGTTCCTTATCCAATTGATATTTCCCTGTGCCCATCTTTGAGTTGATCAATTCTTGAATCTGAGGTGCATATCCACAGCTCCTCTTCTGATCTGCTGCAGTCCTCTTGATTGTTTGAACTATTAGGCTCATGACTTTGAACTTCTGTGGCACATCAAACACATGCAGCATGTTGATGGCATGCCCTCTGATCATGTTATGGTCACCTGACTTGGGCAACAAAGTGTGCATCAGAATCCAATTTATGGTTGGCAACCCTGACAGCAGAAAGTGAACTGATCCAAACTTGTGAGTTTCAATTGCTTTGTCTAGAATTTCCTTGTACATGTGAGCCATTGAATTGTGACCCAACTTCTTCTTTGCATAAATGTCCAGATCATCCTCTTCTTCCTTGGGGGCATTTATGAGACTTGCCCATTCTTCAATAGTGGATTGGTACCTTGTATCTTCAGACATCCAAACAATTCTACCATCTGGGTAAAAATGTGCTGTGGAGTAGAACTGCATGATATGCTCATCATTCCAGTTGGTGAACTTTTGTCCAACAAAATCTGCAACTCCACAAGCAACAAGGCTCTCTTCCACTCCAGGGTAGTGCTCCTCATTCTCCCTGATGAATTTCCAGTCAACCCATCTCATGTCACAGACTATGGGCTTCTTGTCCAACAGAATGGTCTCATAGAAGTCATGTTGTTCCTTTGTGTGGAACCTGTAGTCAACAGCAGTTCTTCTTCTTGAAGCATATGGGTCTTCCATCCTCCACAGCCTCAGCCCTGAATCCTTCCTGATTCTCATGTCCTCAGCCACAGGATGGGCATCATTGTGGTCTGGTATCTTGGGCTTGAGCTTTCTTAAGATCTGTCCTTCTTCATCTTCATCTTCAGAAACATTGGGCACTGGGGCCTTGTTCTTCTCAGCAGCTGGAATACTCCTAGTATTCCTCTTTGGAACTTGCTTGGCCTTGGAGGCAGCTTTCGGTGCTTCCTTGGGCTTGGATGTTGCAGCCCCTGATCTGATTGCATCTCCCATAAGCTTAGCTGCCTTAGGTGCTGGTGCAACATCCTCTTCCTCTTCATCAGAATCCCTTCTCATTGAGGGCTTTCCAAGGACCTTAGCAGTTGTAGTTATTGCTCTCTTCTTTTTCTTGTCCTGGTCACCATCATCCTCTGATTCAATTGTGAACTTCATAGTTGCACCAGTGGGGACTTTCTGAGGTTTGGATGATGTATCTTTCCTTGCAGGTGCTTCTTTGGGTTGAGCTTGAGCTGGCACTTGAGTGGACTTCCTGGCCTTTGGCATTGGAGTTCTCTTGGCAGGAACTTTCTTCTTTAGACCTGGCTTTGTGCTCTGTGCAGAGCCATATTCTTTCTTGAGCACCACTTTCTTGGAAGTGGCCTCATCTTCCTCAGCTTTGTAATCTTCATCCTCAGAATCTGAAGTTCTTTTCCTTCTTTTCCTAGTTGCAGCCTTAGGCAAGTTGCTAGGAGTACTTCTGCTTCCATCATCTGAAGTTGAGGGACTAGTGACCTCACTCAAGTCCATCTGCTCTTCTGACCTGTTCTGGCTGTCACTTTGATCAGACATACAGCAAAAGCTAACTGCTGACCCTGTGAAAAGTTATAGATGAGATAGAATAGATGAGCATCACAAAATGCAGAGATTTTTGCAAAAGAATGATTCAAAAGTTCAGTTTTAGTTCTCCACAGAAAGCATTTCGGATCAACCGATTTTCAAACTCGGTGAAACCGAAGCAGTTTTGGAACCTAAACTGATGATCTCGGTTGGACCGAGTTTCAGTTCGGTGGTACCGAGACTGCTAGGGTTTCACAGAATTCTCAAATCGGTCGCACTGATTAGTAATTCTCGGTCAGACCGAGAGTCACTAGTGCAATGGCATAAGCCAAATCGGTGAGACCGAGTTTTTCAACTCGGTGGGTCCGAGATGGTTTCGGCGGAAACCTAACCCTAAAAATTTGAATCGCATCTAATCTATGGACTATTTTGGCTGGATAGAAGAATCTCAATCATGGCAAGAATCAATATGAATACAATGTGCTAGGAATCAGAAGTGGATAGCACAAAGATCAAGTCCATACCCTAACTTGGCGGTGGACTTGCTACAGCGGCAACGGCAGGGACGAATTCCGTTGACGGCGGCGAAGACCAGCGACAGGAGGCTGCTGGCGACGAGGAGACGATCCGGAGACCACGATGGCAGAGCGAGCTGTTGCGCGGGCGAAGGGTTTCGGAGAAATTTCCAAACTTTTGCCCGTGGCTATATGTAGCCCGACCCTGTCAGTGTGACTGAGTGGAACAACTCGGTGGCACCGAGATGCATAACTGTGTTCAGTTACAGGAAATCGGTGAGACCGAAAAGTTCAAATCGGTTGCACCGAGATTGAAAACTCAGATCAACTTGGTGATCTCGGTAGGATCGACATGGAGGAATCGGTCTGACCGAGAATCACAAAGAGGTTTTGGAGGTTTAAGTCTATGACGAATCGGGGACTCCGAGTGCTCCTCACACAGAGTGGTTCGAATCTGACTTGATCAAATTTTGTGATGTAGCATGAATAGAGTTTGAGATGAGAAAAGCATAGATAGCTAAAGAAGGTTCTTAGGCATTCTTGTCCATCCACTTGGCAAAAAGAAGAGAAACCAAACAATCAAAACAACAAGTGGATGTCCTTGAATGAGTAAAATATGCACCAACATGCTCACACAATAAGATAGCAAATGAAATATGTGGCAAAGCATGCACAACCAATTCTAGCATCTATCAAACAATTGTCGGTGACTAGGTCATCTATATATGAGTATATTGACTTAGGAGTCAAATGAGAACATTTGATCATAGGTCATACTCATCATTTAAGCTCGAGTGGGGTTACCACTTTTACATAATGCATTAGTGTGTTCACACCATTAGAGTTGCTTTGACTCAATTCTTAGAGTTAATCTCCCCCTAGATGTGAGATCCCCCCTAAGAGGGATGAACTAACCTTGGGTTTTGTCGATGATGACTTCATGTAGGTGTTGAAGATGTAGATGCTCAATGTTGATGTAGATCATTTGGAGCAATCCTTTGGAGTGAGTTGCACTTTCAACTTACCTACATGGGTTAGTCCCATAAGGAACAAACAAGAATATCCATAGACATAGAGTGATGCACACACAAGATGATGTCCATGAAATCATTAGGTTACCTTGTCCCTTGTCTTACCAACATGAGGGTTTGCGACTCCTTGAACTAGTGCAAGATGTGGAAGTTGATTGCACTTGTTCTTGCCAAAATGATATGAGTGAAGAATGTTGGCGGAGGCACCCTCAAGAACTCTCTAGTTCTTCTTCTTCGGGATCCACATCATCTTGATGGGAATCCTTGGAGTTGTAGTTGTACTTGATGAAGTAGAACTTGACGTAGTCTTGGCGACCCACTTGAACAAGGCTTTAGGTGCTTCTTCAAATGCATCAATCTCTTCTTGAAGCTTGTCCTTGCCTTTGTTCTTGTGGTCTTTTGGTGGAAGATCATCTTGAGCTTGTGTTCCCTTGAAGGAAGTAGGATCATACTTCTCTTGTTGAGGAAGAAACTTCGTCTTGGGGTATTGATCTTCTTCCCACTCAACTCCATTGGCATTGAACTTTCGTTCAAAACCAACACCTTGATTCTTCCGGTGCCTTCCTTGCTTGCGTACAATTTCCTCGAATTGCTTACTCTCGGCAAGGCTCTTGTAAACACCTTTCTCTATAATTCCCTTCAATAAGCTATTTTCTTGCTCAAGTGTAACTTGGCTAAGAGAATCATTAGTGGAATCAAGAGAACTACTAGAAGCAACAATATTGGATTTGACATTATTATTGTTACTACTAGAGGAAGTATCTTTCTTGTACTTGTTACTAGACTTGACTTGAGGCATGTAAGTAGATAAGAGTAAACGCTTGGCAATGTAAGAAGAACTTTTCTTGCGGAGATCATCATTGATTGCTTTTAAGAACTCATGTTCTTGCTCAAGATTGAGCTTTTCAAAGCGTAACTTCTCATGACCCCTTAAAAGTTCTCGATGATCTTCGTAGATAGTTTCATGAGCTAACTTAAGAGAGTTTAGTTCTTTAGTTAGAAGCTCAATCTTCTCCTTATCATTGTCATTCGTTTTATCTTGATTAGCATGATTAATTGACGTTTCATCATAGTATTCATCACTAGAGTTGTCAACAAGTAAATCATCATCAACAAGCAAGTCATCTTCATCACTATTGAAATCAACATACTCGAGATGTGTTACCTTTGGACCTTTGGCCATGAAGCATCTTCCAACACCTTCATTTGGTGAGTCAAATATGTCGTAGGAGTTGGTTGACACAAGTGCTAGACCGGCAACACCTTCATCTTGAGTATATTCGGAGTCGGAGTGATAGCTTCTCTCGGAGTGATTGTCGGAGTCGGAGCCGGAAACCCATTCACCAACATGAGCTTGATGTCTTCGTTTTGTGTAGCTCCTTGATGACTTGTCCTTCCTTTCCGAATCCTTGCTTCTCCATGAGGGTCTTCGTTCATAACGATCATCTCTACTCCTTCTCTCTCTTGGTGGTGATTCTTCTCTTTTGCTCCTTCTTCTTGGAGAATCTTCTCTTATTTTGTAGGGTTCCATACACTCATTGGAGTAGTGTCCGGCAGTGGCGGTGCCAGGATTTTAATCATGTTTAGTCAACATCTATGTATTTCTGCAAATTTTGTATTATTTTCTGCATGATTTGTGCTTATATATGATATTGTTTTCACAAGCTGTGTAGTCATTTGACTACACAGCCTATGCATGGCTTCGCCACTGGTGTCCGGGTCTCCCACAATTGTAGCAATTTCGCTCTCGACTAGAAGATCTCTTGTCATTGTAAGACCTTGTCTTGGAGCTTCTTTCTTTGCTTCTACTCTTGTAGAATTTGTTGAAGTTCTTCACCATTAAGCTCAATTCTTCATTGAAGGTTTGTTTCTCACTTGATGATGTGGGGGCTTCACTTGAGGCTTTGTAAGCACCACTTGACTTGTTGTGAAGTTCCTCCTTATCCTTGAGTGACATCTCATGAGCAACAATTCTTCCAATGACTTCCGTTGGCTTGAGATCTTTGTAGTTTGGCATCATTTGAATCAATGTGCACACGGTATCATACTTTCCATCCAATGCTCTTAGAATCTTCTTGATGATGAATTTGTCGGTCATCTCTTCACTCCCTAAGCCGACAATCTCATTTGTGATAAGAGCAAGCCTAGAGTACATTTCAGCGACACCTTCACCATCATTCATTTTGAACTTGTCAAGCTGACTTTGGAGCACATCCAACTTGGATTCCTTGACGGACTCGGTACCTTCATGCATATCAATCAAAGTATCCCAAATTTCCTTTGCATTCTCAAGACGGCTGATTTTGTTGAATTCTTCAGGGCACAATCCGTTGAAGATGATATCACAAGCTTGAGCGTTGTATTGCAGCATCTTCAATTCTTCCGCATTAGCTTCACGGTTTGGTTCTCTCCCATCGAAGAATTCACCTTGCAAGCCAATACAAATAATTGCCCAAACGGCGGGGTTATGTCCAAGAATATGCATTTTCATCTTATGCTTCCAACTAGCAAAATTTGTACCATCAAAGTAAGGACCTCTACGGTGATAATTTCCCTCGCTAGACGCCATACTCTCCTAGGTTGTGAAACCAAGGCTATGACCACCAAAAGCTATGGAAATCAAAGCAAATGGAGACCAAGGCTCTGATACCACTTGTAGGACCTTGAAGTATGTCTAGAGGGGGGGGGGGGTGATTAGACTACTTGACCAATAAAAACTTAACCTTTTCCCAATTTTAGAGTTTGGCAGATTTTCGCTATTTTAGGACAAGTCAAGCAATCATCACACAATTCAAGCAAGCATGCAAAGAGTATATAGGCAGCAGAAATTAAAGCATGCAACTTGCAAGAAAGTAAAGGGAAGGGTTTGGAGGATTCAAACGCAATTGGGGACACGGATGTTTTTGGCGTGGTTCCGATAGGTGGTGCTATCATACATCCACGTTGATGGAGACTTCAACCCACGAAGGGTAACGGCTGCGCGATTCCACGGAGGGCTCCACCCATGAAGGGTCCACGAAGAAGCAACCTTGTCTATCCCACCATGGCCATCGCCCACAAAGGACTTGCCTCACTAGCGGTAGATCTTCACGAAGTAGGCGATCTCCTTGCCCTTACAAACTCCTTGGTTCAACTCCACAATCTTGTCGGAGGCTCCCAAGTGACACCTAGCCAATCTAGGAGACACCACTCTCCAAGAAGTAACAAATGGTGCGTTGATGATGAACTCCTTGATCTTGTGCTTCAAATGATAGTCTCCCCAACACTCAACTCTCTCTCATAGGTTTTGGATCTGGTGGAAAGAAGATTTGAGTGGAAAGCAACTTGGGAAGGCTAGAGATCAAGATTCATATGGTAGGAATGGAATATCTTGGCCTCAACACATGAGTAGGTGGTTCTCTCTTAGAAATGGTAAGTTGGAAGTGTAGGTTCGTTCTGATGTCTCTCTCCACGAATGAAGAGGAGGTGGAGGGGTATATATAGCCTCCACACAAAATCTAACTGTTACACACAATTTACCAAACTCAGTGGGACCGAATTGTTAAACTCGGTCGGACCGATTTAGTAAACCTAGTGACCGTTAGTGATTTTCGGTGGGACTGACATGCATCTCGGTGAGACCGATTCGGTTAGGGTTAGGGCGTAACGTAATCTCGGTAAGACCGATTACACAAACTCGGTGAGACCGATTTGGTAATAAGCTTTCCAGAGAGTTGGTCAGGTAAACTAGGTGGGACCGATTTGCTCTTTTCGGTGAGACTGAAATGTTACAAAAAGGAAACAGAGAGTTTACATTGCAATCTCGGTGGGACCGATTGCTCACTTCGGTTAGACCGAAACATTACGAAGGGAAACAGAGAGATTGCAACCCCATCTTGGTGAGACCAAGATCCCTATCAGTAAGACCGATTTGCTTAGGGTTTGTGGCAGTGGCTATGACTTTTGGATTCGGTGGCGGCGGATAGGAAGTTTCGGTGTGACCGATTTTGGCTTTGGGTTTAGGTCATTTGTGGATGTGGGAAAGTAGTTGAGGGTTTTGGAGCATATCACTAAGCACATGAAGCAAGAGGCTCATTAAGCAACACCTCATCCCTCCTTGATAGTATTGGCTTTTCCTATAGACTCAAAGTGATCTTGGATCACTAAAATGTAAAATGAAGAGTCTTGAGCTTTTGAGCTTGAGCCAATCCTTTGTCGTTAGTATTTTGAGGGATCCACTTTCATCATCCATGCCATGCCATTCATTGAGCTTTCCTGAAATAATAGTCTTGGAATAGCATTAGCTCAATGAGCTATATGTTGTTATGAATTACCAAAACCACCTAGGATAGTTGCACTTTCACAATCCACTGCCGGCTGCGCTGTTCTCTTTCACCCAGCGCCTGTGCGGGAGGGCCATCGACCCCTTCTTTCTCGCTGCCGTACGTAGTGTGGGCAGATCCGGCCTCCTGCCGCACGCCTTGCCACATCCCGATGACCCTAAGGTATAAGTTTCTTGGAAACCATCGTTGCTCTAGCTGCATGTGGATCTTTTTCGATCTGTAGTCGAATCTAGGTCTTGGCTCAAAGAGGAAAGAAGGGTGCGGTGGGCTGGAGCAAGAATCTAGGAGATGGTTCAATGAGGAAAGGAGGGATGGAAAGTAGTATAGACTGGCCATCCAGCCACTTTGTTGGTCAAAAAGGGGAAAAGGGGATAACCCAATACACACATCTGTAAGGAACCGATCTCTTTGTTGAAAAGGGAAAGAAACTGGGGGGTCGTGTAGTTTGTGCAGGACTAGATTTGCTGCCCTCACATAGGAAAAAGGTTCAAAGAGAACAAATATGGGACCAACGCATATATGCTGCTTGGCTACATACTGTGCATCACCCATTTATACGTGTGGATGCACATGGTGCTGGCATGTCCCATACAGCTATTTTGCTATTGTTAATCTAAGAATGCCGCTGGAAAATTGAAGCAATGCCCCTGTTAAAAGTAAATTACATTTTTTAATGAATGTTGTTTTAAGATAATGTCTCTGTTAATATGAATCAATGCAACCGTTTTAGAAATGCTACTATCCTACTTTGTTTTCCATCCAAGATAAGTTAGATGCTTCTTTCTGTCGCCGTTTGTTTCATCCTCCTTTATCGGCAAGTAATTGTTTCCTTTTTTGCCTCCGTTAAAATAGGGGTATCGATTCAACTTGTTGCCATTGCGACATTTTGCTTTGCTACTCGAAACACTTTGCTTGATTTCAGTGCAACTGCACAAAACGAGATTGGATTTCCTATTCGTGTTGGCAGATTCATACTTGATCTTGTGAGCATCATGACAGGTTGGTACTTGCCTTCATCCACATGATCGTGCAGTGTGTTTTGAGATGTTGTGCTACTTGTATTGGTATTGTTTTAAATAAATGTTGAATTGAAGCTATTGTATTGCTCTCTTTTCCCATTAAGTAGTGAACAAAAATGGTACCAACCCAGACATGATGCTTGTTGCTTTGTTACAACAAACTCTGCATCACCCCCATTATAAGTAGATGGAAGCACATGGTGTTGTTGCGCCCACTCTCCCCTGGAACTGTTTATGCTCTTTTTTAATCTATTGCCACTGGTAAAATTAAGCAATGCCACTCTCAGAATTAACTACTGAATCTTATTTAAAAACTGCAACACTTGTTAGGGATTGGCGGGATTACCATTTTTGTGGCCGCGTGTTTCATCCTCCTTTATTAGCCAGTAATTGATTCCTTTTTTGCCTCTGTTTAAATAGGGATATCTATTCAACTTGTTGCTATTACGACATTTTGCTTCGCTACGCGAAACACTTTGCTTGATTTCAGTGCAACTGCACAAAACGAGATAGGATTTCCTATTCATGTTGGTAGATTCGTATTTTATCCTGGTGTTCTCATGAAAGGTCAGTACAGGCCTTCATCCACATGATTGTGCAGTGTGCTTTGAAATGTTGTGCTACTTGTATTGGTATTGTTTTAAATAAATGTTGAATTGAAGCTATTGTATTGCTGTCTTTTCCCATTAAGTAGTGAACAAAAATGGGACCAACCCAGACATGATGCTTGTTGCTTTGTTACAACAAACTCTGCATCACCCCCTTTATAAGTAGATGGAAGCAGATATTGTTGTTGCGCCCAATCTCCCCTAGAACTATTTATGCTTTTCGTTAATCTAATGTCGCTAGTAAAATTAAGCAATGCCACTCTCAGAATTAATTAACTACTGAATCTTAGTTCAAAACTGTAACACTTGTTAGGAATGGTACTATCCTGCTTTGTAGTTCTTTCTACATGTTTAACCAAGGTATTGTTAAGATAATGTCTCTATTAAAATGAATCAGTTGCATTGTTTTAGGAATGGTAATTTTCTGCTTTGTCGTTCTATATACATGTTGAAACAAGGCATTGTTAAGATAATGTCTCAATCAATATGAATGAATCACACTGATGGAGAATTGCTACTCTCCTGCTTTGTTTCCCATTAAGATAAGGTAGATCAGTAGATGCTTTTCTTCTAGGAGTACAAGTCATCAACCGTTATTTCTTAGTAATTGTTTCCCTTATAACTATTGTTGCTTACAGGGATATCAAAATTAAAACTCGGTTTTATTCTGACTTCGATTTTAGTTGAACTGCACAAAAGGAGCCAATGTGTCCAAGGCAAACTGCTGCATTACTAGGTCCAGTTGGTCGTTCCACTTTGTAGAAAGAAGCAGTCACTGTTTGTGCTACATTACAGAAGGAATGACCGAGAAGCTTTACATAGTATTATTAGACGCTGGTGACATGACTAGTCTGCAGAGAGCATTGGCAATTCTACAACATGTGGAGTGCACTGGGCAAAAAGTGCCCAAACAAGTACAAGAAGCGACGACAGGACTCCATGATCATAGGCATTACATATTTTGAATGGGAAAAGCTTGTTAAAGTTTAATCATTGATGTTAGCAAGAAGACGTTAGTTTAATATATTGGAATTGGAAAACCTTGTCAAAATTTGCTCATTGATGTTAGCCAGAAGACATGCATTTGATATTTTTGAGTGGGACGCCCTTGTTGTGAGCAGCGTCAATTGTCTTTTCCTATTCTTGTGTTCAGTTTAGAAGTAAATAGTTACTCTGCTGAGATATTCCTATGTTAAGAGTTTGTTCTGAATATTGTCTATATAATGCCAGGCCTTGTGTTTGATTGCAAAGTTGAGCTTGGAGTGTTGTGGCATGCAACATCACGAGCTGTTCACCGTGCCTCCTGAGAATAATGCTTCGTATTGTTTTCCATGTCGATCTAATGCCAGTGATTTGCTTGTTAAGAAGATCATCCTCTTCTGTTGTTTTCGTGCTTAAGAAGTTCATCATCTTATGTTTCATTCATAGCCTATACGACAAGTCGGGTAGGTTAGACGTGAAACCATATGATCTTATGACCAACTCATGATATTAGGCCATAATTGGATCTTCGTTTTCCAACCAAAACCGCTTGTAAAACTGACGCTTGTAAATAAAAGCAGATGGTCTCAGGCGAAGCGCTTGGTTGGTCGATTTCGACTAGTAAAATATCGGAAGTACTTCTCGCACGATAAAAACGCTGAACGACACTCGGACGATTGCTAATCCAGCCGTTAGCTGCTGTTTCAGCCTTGCCCATGGATGGCATGATATGCACGTCGTGCATGTATCGTCTGGTAATGTCGTCCATATAGCAGTGCTCGTAAAATATACAATGGTCTCTCAAATTACACGCGTAACCCGCCGGTTTTACTTACAGACCTCGGGCCCTCGGTTTCATTACGCCTGTATTTTATGCGTTTTTTCCGATGACGAGTAAATTACACTTGTATGTTAATACAGGTTTGAAATAAACCAGAGCTCCCAAGTGCGGCCTTACCATTTCATGTCGTCTCAGTTTCTCGAAGGTGCTCATAGGTGTTCGATGATCCTGGCTTCCCGAATGTGCAGCAGGCGTTGTATCAGACCATCCGTAGGGCCCACGAGGCCCTCTCCGTCGTCCTTCGAGTTGTTGCGCTCGCCGTGGTGCCAAGCATTGTTAACATCGTCAACGAACATGATGATTCAGGAGATGACTTTATTTTGACTGGATGACACTAGGGACCCACTAGGGCCATAGCCGTACATACGCAAGTGCCTCCTTATTATGTACAACTATATTTTTTTTTGCTTCCTCTTGGTTTACTGACATCATGGTCCCACACCATTGTCAACCTACATAGTCAATATAAACAAGAGAATTGCACAAGGTGTGGCGAACAACTGGGACCAAGCAGCTCGAGCAGTATTTGTGTTTTTGAGGCGTGAGGACTGCAGAGTTTTTCTTGGCGATGATTTCATTGTTGTTCAGAGGAGAGCAGGGTATTAACTGGGCGGGCTGTGGCCCATCTAGCCCAGGCCGGATATCCAGCACATATATTAATTTTTTCAAGATGAAAATGGCTAACCTAGTTATACATTTTTTGAGGAATACCCGGGCAAGGTCAACTTGTTATTCTCCGCCCCGCTGGGCTGCAAATCTTTCCTAGGAGGGATGCATTAGGCTTAACAGGAAAATGGGCTTTAAAAAATAATAAATGGGATATAATTATAAAAACTGGACAGTAACTACAAAAAATGCACCAAACACGAAATTAGTTTATAAAATATTATTTATGGGTTTGGAAAATCATAAATTTTCATTATTGCGCGCAATGTTTCGTTGGATTTTTACGTAATACAAATTTATATTTAATCTAACTAGAAATTTCGGGATAAAAATATTTCAGATCCCATCAAAATGTGGGAAATTTTATCGAATTCTGTCTTCAACGGTTGGTTGAAATTATTAATCGTTGTCCTAGCTAGAAAATGGGCTGTACTTTTAACAAACTGTAAATGGGCTGTAGTAAATTCCATTATAATTCAAAAATGGGATGTACATTCTTACAAATCGCAAATGGGCTATAAGTTCTCTGCCACACACTTGTGGGCCTACTAAGTTGACGCGTCCCCTAAAAAAATAAGTTGACGCGTATGCAAGGCTTTATCAACTTATTATAGTCAACACACGGTTCTAGCAACAGTGGCCGTTGGATGTCTATCCAACGGATGTCGTGCTTCTTCTTCAATCTCGGATATTCTTAGCTTCGGTCGCCCCAAAAATGATTCCTCCCCCTGACATCTGGGGCGCACCATTTCAGAGGCTGACCTGTGGGCCTACTAAGTTGGCGCGTACCAAGGGCTTTGTCAACTTAGTCAATATAAACGATTCTAGCTTCAGTGACCGTACAATGTTCATCCAACGGCCTAGTGCTTCTTCAACCTCTAGTCTTCTTGTTCCAGCCGCCCAAAGTAGCGTCGGTCGTGCCGCCTACTCCTGCCTCCCGTGGCCGGCTGTGCTGCTGCGAAGGCCTCACCGCCCCCATACTACTCCCACCGCTGGCCAGGGCATCCCTCCACTCACCCATACCCCCTGTTATTCTACGGCGACGACAGCCTCACACCGCAGCCAAACCAGTGAACCCTCGTACTCCTCTCCGCGTGGACTTCCACTTCTGCGTCTTGCCCGGCTTCGCGTCATCCCCTTCCCAGGCCTCGCCGTCGTCCACCGCCCTGGTGCTCTCGGCGCTGCGTGGTCAACGTGGTCTACAACTGACTTCCATCGAAAGAGTACTGTACGTGGAGAGGCTAACAGCTGGGTCCACGACGGCCGCAAGGAAGTGCCTCCTTATTATGCGCAAAATAATTATTCCTCCACCTGACAGCAGGGACCCACCGGACGGGCCACCTTATTTCACGAAAAAAACGTTTCCCCCCTGACTGCTGGGACCCACCGTACGGGCCACCGTATTTTGCAAAAAAACCGTTTCCCTCGCTGTAAGCTCGGACCCACCGGAAGTGCCTCCTTATTACGCACAAGAAAAAGAATACTCCCCCTGCTAGCTGGGACCCACCTTGGTGGGAGGCTGACTTGTGGGCCTACTAAGTTGACGGGGATGGGGGGCTTTGTCAACTTAGTCAATATGAACGATTCTAGCTCCAGTGACCGTATGATGTCCATCCAACGGTCGTAGTGCTTCTTCAACCTCTGGTCTTCTTGCTCCAGTCGCCCAAATCAGCGCCGGTCGTGCCACCTGCTCTTGCCTCCCGTGGCCGGTTGTGCTGCCGCGGAGGCCTCACCGCCCCTACTATTCCCACCGCTGGCCAGGCCCTGCTGCGACGGCAACCTCACACCACAGCCAAACGAGTGAACCCTCATACTCCTCTACGCGTGGGCATCCACTGCCACGTCTTCCCCGGCTCCATGTCATCCCCTTCCTAGGCCTCACCGTCATCCACCGCCCTGGTGCTCTCGGTGTGGCGTTGTCAACGTGGTCAAGGAACGACTTCCATCGGACATGGACTGTACGTGGAGAGGCTGACAGCTGGGTCCACGGCAGCAGCAAGGAAGTGCCTCCTTATTACATGGAAAATAATGATACCTCCACCTAACAGCAGGGACCCACAGGATGGGCCACTCTATTTCGCAAAAAAACGTTTCCCCCTGACTGCTGGGACCCACGAACTACATCTTCACACGCAAGGAAGTGCGCCCGGGCAAAAAAAAACGATTCGCCCCTGACTACCGGGACCCACCAGCTACATCTTCGCACGCAAGGAAGTGCCTGACAGTCGGAACCCACCTGGTCGAAGCATACTTAGCGTTGTCATTTTGGTCGCGAACGTGTACGTACATACTGGTGGACGTAGAGGCGCGCACGTGTCGTAGTAGAGGCGCGTACATGTCGTAGTAGAGGCGCGCACGTAGCATGTACACGTACGTACAACAACCAGTGTGCAAGAAAGAAAATACGGCCACGTATGTGTACATACGGGTGGGGTCTCGAACGCCTACTCGTGCATACGTACGGCTAGGGCTCGTGTACATGGCTGGGTCGGAACGGAGAAACAACGTCGTCGTCCTGTTCATGGGGAGCCAATCGCCTGGGTCAGAACGGAATGCGTCGTCGTGTTCATCAGGAGGGCTTGGATGGAACAAGCGATGGAAATGAGGCCTGGCGTACCGCAAAACGGAGGAAACGACCTTGTGTTCGACCGACCACGTTCGAAACGGGATCCTATTCATCAGGAGGGGTCTGGCGTACCGCAAAACGGAGGAAACGGACCTCCTACGGTCGAAACGGGGGTCCTGTTGATCGGGAGGGGTGTGGCATACCGCAAAACGGACAAAACAGACTTGTGTTGGAGCGCTACGATCGAAACGGGGGTCCTGTTCATCGAGAGGGGTGTGGCGTACCTCAAAACGGGACTCCACGGGATACTGTTCATCTCCACCGTGGACCTCCTCCAGCCTCCACGGGCTCCTATTCATCCAGCCTCCACTGCGCGCTACTCCACCGGCTACTGTTCAACCACCCCTCCACGGGCACCCCTCCATCGTCTACAGTTCATCCAGCCCTCCACGGGGTCGTCCTGTTCATCCAGCCCTCCACGGGGTCCTGTTCATCCAGCCCCAGCCGACTCGATAGATCGGGGTCCTGTTCATCCAGAGGCAACGCCACAGCGTCCTGTTCATCCACCCCCACTGCTCACTGTTCATCCAAACCCCCCAGCAACGCCCACTATTCATCCAGAGGCAGCATCGATCGGCTTCAGTTAGCAGCAGTAGCGAAGGAATCACTCGATCGGGTTCAGTTAACAGCCATCGATCGATTGCTTTGGTTAATAACGTGTAGCTTGCAGTGCAATCGCTCGGGTTCAGTTAGAGCTCAACGCCTCGCTCGGGTTCAGTTAGAGCCAACGGCTCGCACACACGCGCGTACGTGCACGAGAGAAACGTGCATCGCTTGGCCCCCGACCACCCACTGTAACCGAGAACTCCCCGAAATTTTCCTCGCCCTCGCTTCTACCATGGTTTTTTTCCGTCATGGACGGCCCAAAGAATGTCATGCAGCTGCGTCTCCGGCCCGCCCAAGATGAAAAGCCCATTTTCTGTCATGATTTTTTGTCATAGAAGTAGGAGCCCACCACATCTATGATGATACCGGGTTTTGTCACAATTATCGTCATAGAAGTGTCATAAGTATGACAGAATTTTTTTTTGTTCGGCCCAAAATGTCACGGATGAGTCTTTTTTTGTAGTGAGCTATCAGTATGAGAAGAATAAAGAGAGGCAAGAGTTCAAGCCTGGGGATTCCCAAGGCACCCCAAGTAAATATTTCAAGGATACTCAAGCATCTAAGCTCGGGGATGTCCCGGTTGGCATCCCATCTTTCTTGTTCAATAATTATCGGTATACCTTGGTTTTTGTTTTGTTCACATTATGTTTGTCTTTTGTGTTTCTTTATCTTTTATTTTTCCTTTATGCACCATTCCAGTATAAGATAGTCCTTCATTGATTTATAGAATGCTCTTTCTGCTTCACTTAAATCTTTTGAGTATGTCTTTATAGAATGCTCTTTGTGCTTCACTTAAGTTATTTGAGTACGGCTTTATAGAATGCTTCCTGTGCTTCACTTATATATTTTGTGCTTGGATATTGGTCAATCTATATTAATTGTAGAATGCTCCATGAACTTCACTTATATCTTTTAGAGTATGAATAATACTACCACCGAAAGTGGTTTTGGAAGAGTGTCAACTTTTGGAAGTAATGATCCCACTATTTTGGAGGGTGGTGAATCGTATTGTGATAATTATTAAAGTGGATTTGGAGAGGTCTTGACTTTATTTAGTAATGATTCCACTATTTCGGAAGAGGTTCCAATTGATTATGAGAGCAAAGTTGCTATCTATGATGATTATTGTGATGACATGTATGCTATAAAGAATAATGTTAACCATGAAACTTGTCATCATGATTTTAATTTTCAATTGGATTATGCCTCACATGATAGTTATTTTGTTGAGTTTGCTCCCACTATTCCGAATGAGAAGAATTTTGCTTATGTGGAGAGTAGTAAAATTTCTATGCTTGTAGATCATGAAAAGAATGCTTTCTGTGATGGTTATATTGTTGAATTCATTCATGATGCTACTGAAAATTATTATGAGGGAGGAATATATGCTTGTCGGAATTGCAATAATATCAAGTTTCCTCTCTATGTGCTTAAAGTTTTGAAGTTATGCTTGTTTTGCCTTCCTATGCTAGTTAATTCTTTTTCCCATAAATTGTTTGCTCACAAAATACCTATGCATAGGAAGTGGGTTAGACTTAAATGTGCAGGTCATATGCTTCATGATGCTCCCATTATGTTTTAATTCGAGCATCATTGACATCATCATGCCTAGCTAGAAAGGCATTAAAGAAAAACTCTTGTTGGGAGACAACCCAATATACCCTTACTGTTTTTGTGTGTTCACATGATTAAGCTACTGTAGTAATCATGTTTTATAGATTTTGTTTCAATAAAGTGCCAAGTAAGACCTTTGGGATGGCTTATGGTGATAGTTGATTTGATCTTGCTGAAAAACAGAAACTTGTGCGCTCATTTCCAGAATCTTTAAAACTCACAGAAGAGTGCTTTTGAGCTGACTTTTTTACACAAAATTTATATACAAATTTCCTAGGTTGTCCTAATTTTTCAAAAATTTCGGAGTAGCAGATGTATGGTTGTTATTCAGATCATTACAGACTGTTCTGTTTTTGACATTTTCTGTTTTCAATGCATAGTTTGCTTGTTTTCCATTTTTTGTGACTTATATTGCTCAATATAAATTGTAGAAATGATACGGTACAGTAGGCATTGTGTGAGAACAATTATGAATCTTGTCTTGACAGTACCAAAGTGAATCAATTGCTCTTTATCATAGTAACCTATCTCATGGAGTTCCGTTAAGTTTTGTGTGATTGAAGTTTTCAAGTTTTCGGTGAGATACCGATATGAGGAGAATAAGGAGTGGAAAGACCCTAAGCTTGGGGATGCCCAAGGCACCCCAAGGTAATAATCAAGGAAGACTCAAGCGCCTAAGCTTGGGGATGCCCCGGAAGGCATTCCCTCTTTCGTCTTCAAAACCATCGGTATACCTTATTCAGAGCTATATTTTTATTCATCACATGATATGTGTTTTTCTTGGAGCGTATTTTAATTTTACTTGCTGTTTGAATAAAGTCATTGGATCGGAAATCTTGAATGAGAGAGAGAGAGAGAGAGTCTTCCCATGGCTAGTTAATTATTTGACTTCTCATTGTCCTTAACTTATATCTTTTTGGAGTAGTTTGTCATTTACTCACGTGCTTCACTTATATCCTATGAGTAAATGGTTGAATGAATTGAATATCATAAATCTGAATTTATATATGTTTCATATACTTATACCATGGGGAGTAATGACTTCACACATAATAAGTATAGGTGGTAGATTTGTTGAAAGTTAGCAAACACATTATTGGTCACTTGAGCAGTTCATGAAAGAATATTGAAGTAAGAGAGATTTCACACATAAATATACTATCTTGGACATCTTTTGTAATTGTGAGCACTCATTAAAATATGACATGCTAAAAAGTTGATGCTGGACAAGGAAGACAACATAATGGGTTATGTTTTCTTATATCCGAATAGAAGTTATATTGTCATGGATCCTCCATCATGTTGAGCTTGCCTTTCCCTCTCCTGCTCGCCAAATTCTTTGCACCAAGTAGAGATACTACTTGTGCTTCCAAACATCCCTTAAACCAGTTTTGCCATGAGAGTCCACCATACCTACCTATGGATTGAGTAAGATTTTTCAAGTAAGTTGTCATCGGTGCAAGCAATAAAAATTGCTCTCTAAATATGTATGATGTATTAGTGTGAAGAAAATAAGCTTTATACAAACTTGTGATATGGAAGAAATAGAAGCGACAGACTGCATAATAAAGGTCTTTATCACAAGCAACAATATAAACTGATGTTCTTTTGCATTAAGATTTTGTGCATCCAACCATAAATGCGCATGACAACCTCTGCTTCCCTCTGCGAAGGGCCTATCTTTTACTTTTATCTTCTACCCTTATACAAGAGTCATGGTGATCATCACCTTTCCTTTTTACACTTTTTCCTTTGGCAAGCATTGTGATATTTATGATAATATCAACAATAATACTTTATGAAAACCTACATCTGAGTGGATATATTTTTGGAACACGCTGAAAATCACCAGAGAATATTTTTGGAAAATATAAAAAATACTAGAACAAAAAGCTACCAGAGGGGAGTCCCGAGGCTACCACAAGGGTGGGGGCGCCCCCCTAGGGCGTGCCCCCTGTCTTGTGGACTCCCCGTGGGCCCCCTCAACTTGTCCCGAATGCCAACCTCTTCTATAAAAGCCAGAAATATCAGACGTAAACCTAGATCGGGAGTTCCGCCGCCGCAGGCCTCTATAGCCATGAAAAATCAATCTAGGCCCTCTCCGGCACCCTGCCGGAGGGGGTCATCATCGGAGGCCATGGGGGAGGATCTCGGAGGTGCCATCATCGCCATGAAGGCCAAGGACCAGAGGGAGAACCTCTCCCCATCCAGGGGGAGGCCATGGAGGAGGAAGCACAAGGTGGAGAACATCTCCTCCTCTCTCTCGGTGGTGCTGGAGTGCCATCGGGATGGGAACCATCACTACAATGATCGTCTTCATCAAACATCACCATCTTCATCACCATCCTCATCTCTTTTATACGGTCCACTCTCTCGCACCCCGCTGTAATCACCTACTTGAACATGGTGCTTTATGCCACATATAATCATCCAATGATGTGTTGCCATCCTATGATGTTTTGAGTAGATTTCCTTTGGCTTTGGGTTGATTGATGATCTAGATTGGTTTGAGTTGTATGTTTTATTTTGGTGTTGTCCTATGGTGCCTTCCGTGCTGTGCACACGTGAGGGATTACCGCTATAGGGTGTTGCAATATGTTCATGATGCTCTTATAATGGGTTGCTAGAGTGACAGAAGGTAAACCCGAGTAAGGGGGTTGTTGCGTATGGGATAAAGGGGACTTGATACTTTAATGCTATGGTTGGGTTTTACCTTAATGATCCTTAGTAGTTGCGGATGCTTGCTAGAGTTCCAATCATAAGTGCATATGATCCAAGAAGAAAGGTATGTTAGCTTATGCCTCTTTCTCATATGAAATTGCAATAGTGATTACCGATCTTGTTAACAGTTGCCTAGGACAATTACGCACACCGACCCATAATTATTCCACACTCGCTATTTATAATATTTAAGTAATATATTCTAACTTTATGATAACAGCACCTACTTTTATATTTTAGTTCTCCGATTTCATGCGAAGTTATCCTCTTCATATCCACAACGTAGTTTTATTTCTCGTATCTAGATGGAAGCAAACGTTCGGTGTACGTAGAGTCGTATCAGTGACATATAGGACTTGAGAGAATATTGATGTTATCTTTAGCTCCTTGTGGGTTTGACACTCCATACTTATCACTTCCACCTTTGGAAATTGCTATGATGATTCCTTGCACTTGGGGATTATCAGTTCCACAAATTAATTTAGCATTATAGCAAGAATTAATCACTCAAACTCATCCAACATCTCCTCCAGCTTGCTTATCTTGCCCTTGCTCTCCTCCTTATGCTTGAATAAATCACCTATCATGTATTCCAACTTATTTTTATCCTGCTTTAGCTGATCTCTTTGCAAAACCAAGTTGTCCCTCTCTTCCAGTAATTTGTCCCTCTCTTCAATCAATTTGTTCCTCTCCTGCTGCATCAGGTTCTTGTCTTTCTCTGCTTAGGCCATCACAACCCGATGAATATTTGTGATAGATTTGTCACAAACTTTCTTCTTCTGAAGTACTCGCTTCAAGTCTGTTAGAGCAAGCTATTTGTCGCCCAGTTGGGCCAATGCCTGCTCTTTGTCAGCCACCATTTTAGCAAAATTAACCTTGAAAAACCTCAACTCTTTTTCCATTTTTTCCTTGTCTCTCACAACCCTAACATTTTCTTCAACACTAACTACATTTTACCTCAGCCTAAGCTTGTTCTCATCCTCATACATGACCCAAATCCTTGCTAGTCTCATCTTCAGTTGGGAAGGCCACTTAAGGTCAATCCACTCAACAAAGGGGCATTTAGGACCTTCCTATGGATTTGACAAAAAGAGATATTGTTTGATTAGAGTTAGTGCAGTTAAATGAAATACAGACAAAGTTTAGATATGCAGTTAATTGCACTTAACAGTTAACTGCACAAATGTAGCAAACTGTTAACACTTAAATGCACCGATAGAGTTAACAACTGAAGTTCAGTTATCTATTCACACTACACCAATTCAGTTAAGTATTCTAAATGATGAAAACATTCAGTGACAGATAGCAAGCAATATACACACTATCATCCACACTTGAAACATACTACACATAGCAAGCAATATACACAAATGCAATATGATATAGCTAACTACTCACCTTCTGTGCACAAGCTAAAAACCTCGTGCCACTATCCACTGAATCGAAGGCAACAAACTTCTCACACACAGCTTGGTGCTCACATCTATACGCAAATTCAGTAGCAGGGCCTCTCCATTCTAAGCAGAAGATGGTGGCAGGTGCCTACAAGAATAACAAATCAGCCTCTTCATGCTCTGGCCAAATTTTACTGCTGGAACCCTAACCCTAACTGCATTGCCATGGGGGAGCCTACGGCTAACCTGACTGGTGACTGAGTCACCGTCCGGCGACGACGCCGAGGACGAATCGTCCGACTAGGAGACCATGACGCCGATCTAGACTAGGAGCTGGGAGCTGGATGGCGGCGTCGAGCTAGGAGCTGGGAGCTGGAGCTGTCGGAGGCAGTTGGGGAATGGGCGGACACGAGTGGGATTTCAGACACAGATTTAATTTAGCTCTACTGTACTGCAGGTTGATTAGAGAAGACGGCAGGGCGGTTCTTGCAGAAGTGTGGGCGACGACCGGTCCAGCCACTTGGCTGCCACTTGTCGAGCTGTGATAGCCCAGGGACTAAATCATCACATGCAGTGCAAGTTGGGGTATGGTGTAGTTGCATTTTGCAAGTTTGGGACTAAATCATCACATTCTACTCAAGTTTGGCTACATGGGGTGCTTTTACCTCCTTCTCAAAGGATTAACTTGGACCTAAAGAGGGATGAATAGATACAAATCATAAATTTTAAGTGGTACTTGGCAATTCTAGACCATAATGCGAAATATAAACGTGAGCCTAACAATTCAAGGACGAAGCAGTGCTAATCAATATGTTCAACAACAACTAGTAGCAAGGTAAGCAAGCACACAACACCACGAAGGCATTTCTCAACCACTAGTGGTAGACCTTGGGTGGTCTCCAAACCCTCACAAACTTTTTGGAGGTAATCACAATGAAACGATTCTTCTTCGAAGAAATCCTACCTCCTAGGAGTCTCCAACCTCCAGGAGTAACAAGATCTAAGGGAAAAAACTCAAGACTTGCTCAAATCACAATTTGCTCTCATCATAGAAGGAGAGGGAGTAGATCTTTCTTTTGGTTGGAACAACTCTCAAGAACTCTCACAAATCTTGTCGGGATCTAGGATATGGTGCGGTGGAGTATGAGAGGGAGCACTTGTGTTCACGGGGAAGATATGAATGTAGTGCTCAACCCTCTCCCAGAAGGAGAGGGATATTCATAAATCCCCAAAATGTGACTATTTCGTACTGATGAGTGATATTTTACACTCATCTACCCTTAGTTTAAACCGAGATATTTCATTAAAACTGAGATATTCACTCCGATATTTCTACTAATGACCAATGAATGCAAAGGATTCCACCAAACCTCTCTTTCTTGTGTTTCCATAGAAAATGGGCTAAAAAGGGAAGAAATCGTGTGTGAACATGGAAAGGAACGAAAATGGAGATAGAAGGAATCATTACGAGGTGCACCAGCGAAGATAGCACAAAAGACGGTGTTACATACGACCACAAGCGCTCGTATGAGCGGTCGTATGGAGGGAATTAATTACGAGGCGCCCCATCCACCTGTACAACTTTTATAAAGGGGACCCCATTGAAATGTCAACGAAAGAGCGTCGAGTGAAGCCAGAAGGGAACCATCGTCAACCATTGTTGGTGTCAAGACTAGTAGACCTCGGGTAAGGGCGGGGGGGGGGGGGGCGAGCTGTGAGATTGGATCGATGGGTAACAAGAGAGAAGGGACATTATGTTTTTACCCAGGTTCAGGCCCTCTTTAAGGAGGTAAAACCCTATGTCCCGCTCTTGCTTATATTATGGGTGTATATCAAGGTACATAGTTGATCTACCTCGAGATCGTAAGTTGTGGACTAAACCTAGGGGTGATGATGACGATTGAATGGTTGATACGTCCATTTTGCATTATGCTTTCATATTGATATTTATTGCATTATGGGATGTTATTACACGTTATATCACAATACTTATGTCTATTCTCTCTTATTTTATAAGGTTTACATAAAGAGGGAGAATGTCGGCAGCTGGAATTCTGGACTTGAAAAGGAGCAAATATTAGAGACCTATTCTGCACAACTCCAAAAGTCCTGAAACTTCACAGAGAATATTTTTGGAAAATATAAAAATATTGGGCGAAGAAAGCACCATAAGGGGGCCACCTGCCATCCACAAGGGTGGAGGGCGCGCCCTACCCCCCTAGGCGCGCCCTCCGGTCTTGTGGGCCCCCTGGCAGTCCCTCGATGCCCATCTTCTGCTATACGGTGTGTTTTGACCTGGAAAAATCAGAAGGAAGCTTTCGGGATGAAGCGCCGCCGTCTCAAGGTGGAACCTAGGCAGAACCAATCTAGGGCTCCGGCGGAGCTGTTCTACCGGGGAAACATCCCTCCGGGAGGGGGAAATCATCGCCATCGTCATCACCGCTGATCCTCTCGTCGAGAGGGGGTCAATCTCCATTAACATCTTCACCAACACCATCTCCTCTCAAACCTGAGTTCATCTCTTTTATCCGATCTTTGTCTCAAAACCTCAGATTGGTACCTGTGAGTTGCTAGTAGTGTTGATTACTCCTTGTAGTTGATGCTAGTTGGTTTATTCAGTGAAAGATCATATGCTCAGATCCTTAATGATAATTAATACTCCTCTGATTATGAACATGAATATGCTTTGTGAGTAGTTACATTTGTTCCTGAGGACATGGGAGAAGTCTTGTTATAAGTAATCATGTGAATTTGGTATTCGTTCGATATTTTGATGAGATGTATGTTGTCTTTCCTCTAGTGGTGTTATGTGAACGTCGACTACATGACACTTCACCATGGTTTGGGCCTAGAGGAAGGTACTGGGAAGTATTAAGTAGATGATGGGTTTCTAGAGTGACAGAAGCTTAAACCCTAGTTTATGCGTTGCTTCGTATGGGGCTGATTTGGATCATTATGTTTCATGATATGGTTAGATTTATCTTAATTCTTCTTTTGTAGTTGTGGATGCTTGTGAGAGGGGTTAGTCATAAGTGGGAGGCTTTTCCAAGGAAGGACACCACCCAAGCACCGGTTCACCCACATACCAAATTATCAAAGTAACGAACGTGAATCATATGAGCATGATGAAAACTAACTCGACGGTAATTCCCATGTGTCCTCGGGAGCGCTTTGCTTTATATAAGAGTTCGTCCAGGCTTGTCCTTTGCTACAAAAAGGATTGGGCCATCTTGCTGCACATTGTTTACTTTTGTTACTTGTTACCCGTTATGAATTATCTTATCACAAAACTATCTGTTACCGATAATTTCAGTGCTTGCAGAGAATACCTTGCTAAAAACCGCTTGTCATTTCCTTATGCTCCTCGTTGGGTTCGACACTCTTACTTATCAAAAGGACTACGATAGATCCCCTATACTTGTGGGTCATCACGACTCTTTTCTGGCACCGTTGCTGGGGAGTCAAGCGCCTTCGGTAAGTGGAATTTGGTAAGGAAACATTTATATAGTGTGCTGAAATTTACTATTGCTTGTTACTATGGAAAATAATCCTTTGAGGGGCTTGTTCAGGGTATCTTCACCTCAACCGAAAGAGCAAAGAGTTTCTCCTCAACCTACTGCACCTATTGAAAATATTTATTATGATATTCCTTTGGGTATGATAGAGAAACTGCTAGCTAATCCTTATGCAGGAGATGGAACATTACATCCTGATATGCACCTAATCTATGTGGATGAAATTTGTGGATTATTTAAGCTTGCAGGTATGCCTGAGGATGTTTTCAAGAAGAAGTTCTTCCCTTTATCTTTGAAGGGAAAGTCATTGACATGGTATAGGCTATGTGATGATATTGGATCATGGAACTACAACCCATTGAAATTGGAATTTCATCAAAAGTTTTATCCTATGCATCTGGTTCATCGTGATCGGAATTATATATATAATTTTTGGCCTCGTGAAGAAGAAAGTATCACTCAAGCTTGGGGAAGGCTTAAGTCAATGTTATATTCATGCCCCAATCATGAGCTCTCAAGAGAAATTATTATTCAAAAAATTTATGCTCAGCTTTCTCATAATGATCGATCCATGCTCGATACTTCTGGTACTGACTCTTTTACGAAGAAGACTATTGAATTCAAATGGGATTTATTGGAAAGAATTAAATGCAACTCTGAAGATTGGGAACTCGACGACGGTAAGGAGTCAGGTATAAACCTTAAGTTTGATTGTGTTAAATCTTTTATGGATACCGATGCCTTTCGTGATTTTAGCGCCAAATATGGACTTGACTCTGAGATAGTAGCTTCTTTCTGTGAATCTTTTGCTACTCATGTTGATCTACCTAAGGAGAAGTGGTTTAAATATCATCCTCCCATTGAAGTGAAAGTAGTAGAACCTCTTAAAGTTGAGGAAGAAACTATTACTTATAATGTTGATCCTATTGTTCCTACTACTTATATTAAGAAACCACCTTTTCCTGTTAGAATAAAGGATCATGATAAGGCTTCAACTGTGGTTCGTTAGAGTTATACTAGAACACCTATACCCCCTGATCAAATTAAAGTTGAACCTAGAGTTGCCATGGTTAAATATCTCTCACTACAAAAAAGACAGAACCATGACATTTTGGGCTGAACGAATTTTTTTCTGTCATACTTATGACACTTCTATGACGATAATTATGACAAAATCCGGTATCATCATAGATGTGGTGGGCTCCTACTTCTATGACAAAAAATCATGACAGAAAATGGGCTTTTCATCCTGGGTGAGCCAGAGACGTACCTGCATGGCATTCTTTGGGCCGTCCATGACAGAAAAAATTGTGGTATAAGCGAGAGAGAGGAAAATTTTGGGGACTTCCCGGTTACGGTGGGTGGTCGGGGTCGAGTGATGCATGGAGGTTTGCGCGTTTCTCTCGTACACGTACGCGCATGTGTGCGAGGCTTTGCACTCTAACCGAACCCGAGCGAGGCGTTGGCGCTAACTGAACCAGAGCAAGGCATTGGCTCTAACTGAACCTGAGCGATTGTACTAGCTACGTTAATGAACCCTGATCAATTCCTTGCTATTAACTGAACCTGAGTTATTCCTTTGCTACTGCTGCTAACTGAAGCCGATCGAAGCTGCCTCTTGATGAACAGTTCCCGGTTGGGGTTGAATGAACAGGATCCCACGGTAGTAGAGGCCGTTGCCGCTGGATGAACAAGACCCTGATCAAGGAGGTGGGGGTGGATGAACAGTAGCCGATGGAGGCACCCCATACATGGAGGGCTGGTTGAATAGGACCCCGTGGAGGGCCGGTTAAAGGGCTGGATGAACAGTAGCCGGTGGAGACTGGAGGAAGTCGATGGTGGATGAACAATAGCAGGTGGAGGCTGGAGGAAGTCGAGGGTGGATGAACAGTAGCCCCGTGGAGTCCTGTTTTGCGGTACGCCATACCCCTCCCGATAAATAAGACCCCCTTTCGACAGTAGGAGGTCAAAGAGAAGTTCGTTTCCACCATTTTCGGGTACACCACACCCCTCCCGATCAACAGGACCCCATTTCGACCGTAGGAGGTCGAAGAGAAGTCCGTTTCCTCCATTTTGCGGTACGCCACACCTCTCTCAGTGAACAAGATCCCATTTTGAACGTAGGTGGTCAAACAGAACGACGTTTCCTCCATTCTGCGATACGCCAGGCCTCGTTCCGGCTATTCCGTCCAAGCCGGTTGGCTCCCAATGAACACGACGCATTCTGTTGCCTCCTGATGAACATGACGACGCAGTTTCTCCGTTCTGACCCAACCGGTTGGCTTCCGATGAATAGGATGCTGCTGTTGCCACCCGTGGCCTCTCCATGTACACGAGCCCTAGTCGTACGTATGTGCAAGTAAACGTTCGAGACCACGCCCGTATGTACGTACTTGGCCATATTTTTGACATCTGGCTATACGTGCGTGTACATGGTTTGGATTGGACTGCCTGAACTGCTACCGCTCCTTACTCAGCCACGGCTCATCGTGGCAGATAGGCCGATCTACCGATATGTACACAGACAACACTACGTACGCTTTGACCGGGTGGGTCCCAGCTGTCAGGTAGGATAAGGACGCACTTCCTTGCATGCGAAGATATAGCTGGTGGGTCCCAGCTATTAGGGGGAAGAATCATTTTTTGGCCCGTAATAAGGACACACTTCCTTGCGTGCGAAGATGTAGCTAGTGGATCCCAGCTGTCAGGGGGAGAAAACATTATTTTTAGGGTAAAAAGGATGCAATTGCATGCATGCGTCCATGGGTGTGGTGCGTCCCTACTGTCAGCCTCTCCACGTACAGTCATCTTCCGATGACTCTCGTTTTTTGACCACGTTGACCACACCGTGCAGAGGGCACCAAGCCGGTGGACGACAGCGAGGCCTCAGACTGGAATGCCCCGGAGATGGGGATGACGCGGCAGTGGAGTCGCAGATGGAGAGGAGTGGGAAACTTGACTAGTTCGGGTGCGGGGTGGGCCTACACTCGGCAGAGAATAACAGGAGGTGCGGAGGAGTGGAGGGATGGCCTTGCCGTCGGTGGGGTAGCGTTTCGCTGCGAGGCCTGCAAAATAGCGCCGCTAGACGCCGGAGGCTGGAGCAGGCGGTGCCAGCAGTGCTGGGGGAAGAAGATGAGAGATTGAAGAAGAATGCCGACCGTTCTATGTTTTTTTGGAAGGTTAACGACAGTGGGAGAGGCTCCCACTGACCTTTTGTATTACTCACAATAGAACAGTTACATGCATGTTACAATGGGTTTTTAGGCCCCCCGGCCCTACAAGCTATCAAACCAAGACTAGTGTCCCAAGCTTACAATGTATTCAGAGAGAAAAGGATGAAGTTGCTCTTTACAGTTGTGGACTACAACCTCAAGAGGTGTTTGAATCTAGCCAGCCACGCCTCGAAAGAGTGCGGAACCCCCCTGAAGTGTTGGTTGTTTCTCTCCATCCACAGACTCCAAGCAGCAAGCAAAAAAATCCATGAAGAGGGGTTGTTGCCAACCATCTTTACCCCCATGCAGCAGTGCTAATCTGTTGGCTCCCCCCGGCCACGACATCCCAACCTTACTCCAGCACTGTTGGCTAAAGGGGCACGTAAAGAAGAGGTGTTCCACAGTTTCCTCAGGAGGGTTTTGACAAAACATACATGCATAGTTGTCCCCAGCGACAGCAAAGTGTCTACGCCTTAGCATGTTCCTGGTATTCAGACGATCAACAAGGAGCAGCCACCTGAACATCTTGAACTTGATCGGGCTTTTGGCTTTCCAAAGCCAACCAAACGCTTCATCCGCCACAACCTGCTTATAACAGTGGTTATAATACCCTTTAGAAGAGAAATGCCCCAGCGTGCATTCCCAAGTGTCAACACAGTTTTCAACCACCTGGACGTGCATCGACCCCTGTTGGATCTCTCTGATCTCCTCCCTGGCCTGGATCAAAAGAGGTAGACTGAAAATCATGGCTGGGTCAGCTGTCTTGAGGACCTTAGCAATGGAGTCATCCTCATTCAAGCAAAAGGAGAAAGCCCGTGGATACAAGTCCATTAGTGCAGAGTCAGTGTCACCAAACCAGACATCTTTCTAAAACAGCGCGGTAGATCCATCCCCCAGGATGACTTTGGTAATCCCTCGGAAAATCCCGCTGAGCTGCATCACGTCCTTCCACCAGAAAGAGCCCACCAACTCAGTTGCATGCGGTATCTTGTTTCTGTAGTAAGCCTCCTAGACCAGCTGAACCCAGGGTACATCCTCACGATTGTAGAACTTGAACAAGTGTTTTAGGAGGAGTGCAACATTCTATGTCTTGATATCAATAACACCAAGGGCACCACAGCGCTTTGGTCGACAGACAAGCTCCCAGGCAGCAAGGGAGTTGTTTTTGACCACATCATCAGGGTTTTTCGCCCAGAGGCAATATATGCGCAGTTTATCAAGATGTTCGATCACTTTGGGGTGCAGTTTGATTGTACACTTTGCATAAATCATCATGGAGGTCACTACCGAATTGATCAGAGTCAGTTTGGCCCCCGCCGACATCAGTGACAGGGCAGTGGAAGTTTTCCTCTCAATCGAGTGCACCAATGGCATGAGATCAAGAACACTCGGCCTCATTGTCCCCATGGGAAGACCCAGGTAGGTGAACGACAGAGTACCAACAGAGCATCCAAACACCTCAGCTAACTCACGAGCATGTTGGTGATCAACATTAATGGGTATAAGAGTTGATTTATGAAAATTGATCTTGAGTCCAACCGAAGCAGCGTCGTCCTCCAAAATTAATTTCATGCGGGCAGCCTGTCTAGGACAAGCTTGCATCACTAATATCGTGTCATCTGCATATTGGACCATAGGGAAATCACCTGTATTGTCACGGGGTAGAGGAAGTTCCACAAGTCCCCGGGCATAAGCATCATTAATTGCAGCTTGTAGCAGGTCGGCTGTAAGGACAAAAATCAGTGGTGAGAGAGGGTCACCTTGCCGCACTCCACAATTGCATTTGAATTTCTGACCAGGAACTCCATTTAGGAGAACAGAGGAAACTCCCGAACCAAATATCGTTTCCATCCAACCTAACCATTTATCATCAAAACCCATGTGTTTCATGATCTCCAACATGGGGGCGTGCTCAATTGTATCAAATGCCTTGGCAAAATCAAGCTTGAGTAAGACAATCTCCCTCGCAGATGTGTGGCATTGATGGATATATTCAAACGACCATGCCAGGCAGTCTTGAATAGTCCTCCCGTTAATAAAACCATACTGATTTTTGTGGATGATTTTGAGAATAACTTTCTGCACACGGTTAGCCAGGATCTTTGTAATGATTTTCAGACAATAGTTCAGTAAAGTAATTGGTCTATAATCATTAGCAGTTTCTGGAGAGGATATTTTGGGGATCAAGGTGATATAGCCCTCGCTGATACTAGTTGGATCTAGCCCACCCGCATGGAAAGCATGACACAACTCATAAAAATCCGACTTGATTATCTGCCAATAGCTCTTAAGAAAACAACCATTAAAACCGTCCGGGCCTGGAGCTCTGTCGATTGGCATTTCCTTGATAACAGCATCGATCTTTTCATTAGTGAAAGGCGCAGACAGTTGATCCAACCCATCAATCCGTCGGATGATCCGAGGAAGATCAAACCGCATGCTAGTGGGTTTAGAAGAACCCAAACGCTCCTTGTAGGTTTTGAATAGAACCCCCTCCTTGCCAACATGGTCATGGATTTTCACATCACCATCTCTAAGCATGGCAATAGCATTGTGTCTATATCTCTCCGTGGCTAGAGATTGGAACAACTTGGTGTTTTCATCAGAAAACCTAAAATACCTGATTGTACATCTCTTCCTCCAATATTCATTCTGGTATTTGAGTAACGTCTGCAAATGGGTTTTCAGTATCCTCCTAAAATTAGATTCCTGGACGTATAAAGGTCTTTTGTCCTCAAGATTGTCCATGAAAACCAAAGCTTCATTACTGTTCTGTATCATAACTCTAAGTTCTGAGATACCCCTGCTCCATCTCTTAAGATCATATCTCAAGATTTTTAGCTTTTTGCAGATGCGTGCGGCAGCATTCGGGGCATGGCATGTTTTAGACCAGGAGGTTGTGACTACATCAGCAAATCCATCATGATTAATCCAAAAGTTCTCAAAGCGAAAGAGCTTGGACCTAGGGATATTTGATTCTATTGTAACCACGCACGGGATGTGATCAGACACCGGCTTTCCCAGAGGCAAGACCATCATGTTTGGATAGGAGGTAGTCCAACAAGAGGACGAAAAGAATGAGCCAAGCTGTTCAAGCAGTGGATCATCCTGCATATTGCTCCATGTATATGCTCTGCCTTTCACCGGCAAATCCATTAGGGATTGTGCTCGAATAATCTCATAATAACAACATATCCGCAGCATCACCCCCAGGTTTGTTTCTGTTATTCGTAGATCGAATAAAATTAAAATCTCCAAGAATCATCCAATTCTCATCATCAGGAATATGTAGGTTAAAAAGCCAATCAGTAAAATCCACTCTACGCTGAACGGAGCATGGACCATAAACACTGATCAGTTTCCAAGAATCATTCGATTGCATGGCAACAAAAGAAACCCCCACAGCGAAAGAATCCACATACCAAGGCGTGCCCATAAATGCAGAGCTATTCCATATAATAATGATACCACCCGAGGCACCCACTAATGGTGCAAAAACAAACTTATCGAAACGCTTGGGGCAGAAAGTTTTAATAAACGCAAGATCAAAAGATTCACGCTTAATTTCCTAGATACATAGCACAGAACAACCGCTAGTATCAATCGCATTTCTAATAGCCAAAATTTTAGCATCAGAGTTGATGCCTCTGATGTTCCATGAAAGCACATTCCATGATTTATTCATAAGCAGGGAAGGCTTCAGTCGTCTACTTCCATAGACGAGCGCTGGTCATCCAGCAGCTTCTCGTGGGAGAGAACCTCCTGAGCAATTCCGCAACGGCTCCCCATCCGCTGGAGATCTTCAATTGAGGTTGGAGGAGGGCCAGCAGTAGCCACCACCTGCACGGGAGCAGCAGCCAAAGAAACAGCTGTGACAAAAGAGGTCTCCCGTGGTTTCACACGTGACTTGGAGCGTTTAGTGTCAGAAACCTGAGTGATCTTGAAACCATCATACTTGTTAGATCTAGTACTTCGTCTGACAGCAGTGGTGTCCAGAGGCACTAACACATTGCAGGGTTGTGGGGCATTAAACATAGAAGAAGATGCAATCACCTGAAGAGCATTATGCTGGTCTGATAGAGGCACTAATTGGGATTCAACATCTGCAGAGACCTGTGTGATCGCCTTGAGACCAGGAGAACAAGCAACCACTTCCCAATCCGCATCAGGCATATCAGCCCTGGGCTCAGCAATCAAGAGAGACGAGGGAATGATAGCAGCTCCCAACTGGAAGGTAGCACTGAAGATCATGGACAGAACATCAGGTTCAGGTGACATATTTTCAATCCAGGCTACAGCAGCACTGTTGAGATGATTCTGAATGAGCTTGAAAGGGTTGAGAGGCAGCATCACAGGCACAGGATATTGGAAGGTAATAGCCGGTGTATATATGCACTTGAGCATCCTTCCGATCCAAAGTAGCAGCTCATGGTCAAGAGCAACCAAAAAATTAACAGAACTCCCTCCGGCTCTGACAAACGCCAGCCTAGCAGCCGGATTTCCATTCTCAAAGCCTTCAGCCAATGCTTCGACCGCCTGAAACTCAGAGTCGGAGGACCAAATATCAGACAAGTTGTCTTGCACATTATGCTCCGGGTCAACTCCATCCATCAATGACAGTCCATCATACTGGAAGAATGTTCTGAAACTAAACCCTGTGTATGGTGGAGGGACCACCAGCCACATACCCAAACCACTTTCCTGAACTTGGTCCTGAGCAGGTTCAGGGATGTTCCATGCTGCCTCATTCAGAGCATCTTGAGCAGCCATCTCATCAATTCTTGCTTGCTGCATGAGGGTGTAGTACGGAAGCTGGTAGGGATGTGGTGATGCATTCAGAAGCGGAGGAACATACTCATTGCCAACTAAGTTAGGGATGGTGTTTCTGCCATTCAAAACGTAAACAGGTACAGACCAAGAACGTGCAAGACCAGGCAGCACACCTACCCTGGTAACCAAAAGACTGTGAGGCACCTCAGCAACATCTTTGATATGACATTTAACAAGAACTCTCGCTTTGTTCTGACCCGGGAGTGGCCAGACAAGAAGCTTCCCAAAATTGGAAACAGCCTTATGAATGTAATGTTCAGTCTGATAATCCATTGGAAAAGCAAGAAACATGACCCAGACTTCATATTCAAAAGCAGGCATGCGCATATTGATACTCTCATGATGAGGAACTAGAGAGAAGGTGGAATCTTCAGTCAAAGCATGAGGCCCCTCTCTAATTGCAGCATGTCTACTCTCCATATCCGCAAATACCACACACCCGATGCCCAGCGGGTAGATAAAATCATCTACCAAATCATACTCTAAATCTCCAGTAACGATGCGACAGACCTCGGCTAACCAGAACTCCTTCAGATGATCTGGGACTAGAGGATGGACCGAGACAATGGCGTACCTGTCATGGTTCAGAGGCGGATCATCCACCACCATGACATGGCGCTCGACTCGGTGAGCAGGGCCACGATCGAAGGTCAATCCATCCGGAGCAAAGGCAAACGGGCGCACCGGGAAGTTCGCCATAGCTAGGGATGCCGGTGGCTGGATTGGCTGGATGGAGTTCACCGAAGGAGGAACTGGGGATTTCTTGCTCGAGGACGAAGGCGAGGAGAACCGAGGCGATGAAGGCGTGGGTGTTGAGCTCGAGGAAAACGTCAGCTCACCTGATTGGGGTTTTTGGCAGGAAGAATTGACTACACCCTGACCAGGGAGGCGTATAGTCAAGCAATGGGGGTTAGCCACGTCCGAGGAGCGTGGGATTTTCTGTTTCTGTTTCCAAACCCAGCCTTCATGCGTATCCCTAATAGCACGGGCCATACCAACAACCATAGAATTACCAACCACAGGCACATCCGCTACAACCCGAGGCAGGATCCTCTCAGATTTTGTTAGATGCAGTTGTTTTTGTTTCCAGGCCCAATGAGGTAGAAATTTGCAGGACTTGTGCTTACGTGTCCTATGGCCCAAGCATAAGCAAAAGGAACAACGACGAAGCCCAGGACAAAGCCTGATCATATGGTCTGTAGCGGAGCATGCATTACACGGAAAACCCAATGGATCCGGGCCCACCCTGCATGGCACATGCTCGTGATCGTTTGTATGTGAGGCATAACAAGCACAAACCACAGAAACATCTCCACATCCTTGACAAAAATATCCCGTGCAAGACTCCTCAACATGGCCAAGCCGATCACAAATAGAGCAATGTTGAAGCCTTTTGTATATGTATTCTCTGGTTGGGACTGATGGAACTTGGGCCATAAGCTTAACACTATCATTATCATATCCGGCCTGCTAGCCGTCCAAGATAGAATGCAGAGTATCATCAGGGATTGAATCCCATGATCCCATTTTAAACAGACCAGCACGAAAAGAAGGCAACTTGTCCGGAATATCATAGGAAATAGGTAAGGATATCGAACCAATCCGAAGAGAATCCAGAGAAACCGGAGACAAGAAACTACCAAAAGAGATCTGAGCTGAGGGCTCGCCGGAATGTAAGTCCGTCGGCGGCGGAAATAAACCCCAAATTCTGCAACACTGGTAAAGATGTAGGATCCAAAGGCAAATTTTCTGTGAAGAAAGCCATTTAGATTTGATCGCTGGACCCAGTGAAGAAGCCAAACCAGTTAATTCAGAATCAGCATGCCATGAGGTGTGCCAGGGATGTGAACCCATACCACAATGTAGATGAAAATGACAGATAAAGTCCGGCCAGATACGGTCCCGTAAGCCAAAAATAAAATGCCCCACACGATTTGATGCCACGGAGAACCGAAAATGGCGATCACCCAAACGCATGACTTTGAATCCATCACTGAGACCTCCAATACATGATTGAAGAGCCAAACCCACCGAATCCACCGTGAGGAGAAACGAAGCCGAGGAGAAGGAGACAAGGAAGAATTCCTTAGAGCCGGGGTTGGGGACGAAGTGAACCGTAGATCCGGACCTTGCACGCACCTGTGCCTCGACCCTGAGGCCGAGGGAGAAATCCCAATGGAGAAGGCCGTCCATTGGGGTCGCCGGGTGGAGATTGTAGGGTTAGACCCTAGAATCGCCATGGGAGTCGCCAGAGGTGGATAGAGGTGGAGGCGCCATGTAGTCAATCTTGTTGCGAGGCGGTCGTGTCAGTACCTCTCTAATCTAACTAGTTGTATGTGAATCCAATGCCTTGCTTGGCTTGGACCTTTGTATTTTTATTTTTTGCGAAAGTGCTTAGGCTTTGACCTACTGGCCCACGTGTTAGCACACCATTTCTTTTTTCAGTCCATTTGGTGGGATGGGTGAAACAATGATGTAGCGCCTATGCATCTCCATTTATATATTATGGTAGAATCTAAATCCCTTTTGCATTTTTCTCGAATTCAGCGGACTTGCTGGGCTAGGTGAAAATATCATGTTGGGCTAGACGGAGAAATGCTATAAAATCATAAACACCTGATTGCACGTCTATTACTGCATTGGTTAGTAAAATCTTTGCGAGCTTATGTACGCAATCACCAGGAGTTAACTTGCCAAGTTATATATAAACAATTATTATTATTATTTTTAAGAACTTTTGATTTATGAAATAAAATATCATTTTAATTTGATGACTTAACATGACATGGGGTATTATTATTTTTTAGGCTAGACATGGGACAGTTGAGTTGGTTCTAGGGAAAAGTACTGGGAGAAAACTCAAAATACATCGAAAAAAGTGGGAGAAAATTCAGATGTAGGATTAATGAAAACGAGAAGTAAATAAAGTGGGAAGGTCTATAAAATGGTTGGACGAGCGATAGGTTTAACGGAACCTTATGTTGTTTGTATTATATATATGTAATAAAATAAGATATAAATATAAATATATATACTATTATAGAAGGGAACACATAGGTTTAGTTTTGCATTCTTATGGAAAAATAGAACTGAGTTGTGCATCGTCTTGAAAAAACAAACATAACTTGGGCTGCTAATGTTATAGACAAGCTACGCTGGGAGGCCCATGGGCCGCTTGATACCTGCTGGATCCAAAAAAGTTGAAACATGTCGTGGGCTGCGCATGTTAAACAACAAAACCTAGGCCATGGACCTGGTGGGCCCCGGACTGTCAGCCTCTCGACGAACAGTTGTCTCTCGATTTCTCTTGTTTTGCTGACCATGTTGGGAACGACAGACGGCGGCGCCGCGGCGAGAGTAGGAACGCGAAGGACGACGTCAAGACCTTGGACCAAACGGACCGGAGCAGGGGAAGATGTAGGCAGAGGGGAGTACGAGGGTTGAATGTTCGGGTGTAGGGTGGGCGGTGGAGCTGCCGCCGCCGGACAATGTGTGGGAGTAGAGGATGGCCTGGCCAACGCCATAGGCTATGATGGGTCACCGAGGCGTGCGCGGCAGCATTACCAGCCACTGTATAGGAAGAGGACGAAAGATTGAACAAAATAAAGAAATACGAATGGATAGGTGGTTGGTCCCAGATGTCTGTGTATGAGACCTGCTGGCTCCACCTGAGAAGGGGAATATGTTGGGAGGAAGGAGATTCAAAGCACGGCAGCCTAGTGAACTAGTTACATACATAAGCTAATCGCCATTAGACAAAAAAGCAAACAGGTTAATGGTTTCTTAGACGAAATATTTTGGACAAAACACATAATTATGAAACATAGGCTAATGCATGAAACACTGAGATGATAAAGGTGCTTAAACTGATAAAGTACATCATCTAGACCTTCCTGGCACGCTTGATCATGATACTCCAGTTGTCCGTGTACTCGTCAGTTACGGGAAGCAGACACGCCCTCATGTCCAAGATCTGCCTGTACATGTCGTAGCATGCGTATGCGTCCTTGGCCGTGTGTCGCGTCGCGGGGAGCGAGCACCTATGGGGCAGGGCCCCTTTTTAGTCCGGCAAGGGGGCGGAGGGCGCACGAAGAGCAGATCAAGGCGGAGACGCGCGGGGGATTTTTACCCAGCTTCGGAGCTCTCCGGAGAGATAAAACTCCTACTGCTGCTTTGTGTTTCTATATTGTTCTTGCTTGAGAGCGTGGGTGTCCTCTAGTTTCGAATGAGTCGAAACTTTCCTAGTCTCGAGTGAGCCGAACCCCCCCCCCCCCCATGTTGCACACGGGCCTCCTTTTATATGCTCAAGGGGTTACCCACAGGTGGCAACGAAGGGAAAGGGCAAAAATGGAAGAGTGGTGGTTGGTACAGCTACCTGTACAGTGTTATCATACCTAACCCTGGCGGCAGGGGACAAGGGCATTAATTGCCCATCTGTGTCGCCTAAACAGTGCCGAAAGGGACCGCTAGGGATGCCACCGTTTGCCACGATGGTTATCTTGCCAGCGCCTGCTCACCACCTCGCACCCCTAGCTGCACGGCCTCATGCCACGTGAGCTTGGGAAGGTCCCAGAGCGACACGTTGGCAGGTGCGCTGGAGCGCGGGCGCGAAGTGGGGGCTTCCCGTGGCAAACTCCTTGCCGCGGTCGTCGTCTTGTCGTGTTCGGGAGCTTGTCGCACACCGGGCCTTGCCGGGGCGCGTGGTGCGTTGCGGCAAGTTTTCTTGGAATGCCTTGAGTGGCCTTCCCGGCAAGCTCCTCTTGCCGGGGTCTTGTCCTTCCCGGCAAGCTCCTCTTGCCCGGGCCTTGGTTGGCCTTCCCGGCAAGCTCCTCTTGCCGGGGCCTTAGTTCGAGTACTTCGATCTTGAATGGCATCAATATGAGCTGCGGAGGGTCTTGGCGGACGCCCGGCAAGCCTCGCCGCGGGACGCTGCGACTGCCCGTGCACAAGTTCGGGGTACTAAGGTACCCCTACTTTAGTACATCGATAGGAGCCCCCGGGCCTGGGCCATACATGGTGCCGAGCGCTGTTGGGCTAGGCCCAAAACAGTGCACGGGCACGCGCGGCCTAGGTCACACCGCATATCCCTCCGCTTCCACAGCGCATGCCCATAACGGCACGCGTCAAACACGGCGTCGTGGGTGACGTGGGCGGTGTGCGCGGGGTTAAGCCCCGTGAACATGCGTCAATCCATGATGGAGGGAACGGCTCACGCCCTCCTACCTAAACGGAGGTAGGCGTGGGGGCATGGTGCATTTACTGGACGGGGCCAGTGCGCAGTTTTCGAGGCGTCCACTCCGACGATCGCGGGGTGGGGCAAGGCCGCCTCACCCGTCCCCTCGGCTCTGCATCCTTGCCACGCGGCTCCCATGCGCTTGGGGTCACGGACGGTGGATGTGGGAATCCGGGCCGTCGTGAGCAGAGGCAGCGGGTCGGCCCTGACTCCCTGCTTTTCCCGTGCCTCGATTCGCTGAGCGGGGCGGCCGAGCCCCCACCCCGCTCCTTTATAAAGAGCGGGAGGGGAGCACAGAGGCCCGCACTCTCTCATCTCCTCCTTTCTTCAGCTTCTGCTCCCCTTTCTCCCAGGGAACCATGGCCCTTCATCGATGGCGGCGAGGGTCGCCGCCAGACAGCGCGCCTCCCCCTCTCTTGCACCCTTGGAGGGAGAGCCAGCCATAAGGGGAAGAGGGAGGGGGCGAGGTCGCAGACGAGGTCGAGGACGAGGTCGAGGCGCTCGGGGAAGAGGCGGACGGGGCGGCGCGCCAGCTTCGCCTCCGCCGGCGGTTCCTCCCCTCACGGCGGTCCACATAGGGGACAATCCTTGCGAGTTCTTCGTCAGGCTGCGCCGGGCGCCTCGTTGTCGCCTCCGGCTTCCAACTCCGTTCGCGAGCGCGATGGAATCGGACCCGCCCGAGACGCTGAGACTGCAGATGAGGGGCTGTGGGATCAGCGGCACGCGAGTCCGCGTTGTATTCCCAGCCCCCAGTGTGATGTATCTTGATCGAGGGTGGAAGACGTTCGCCCGTATCCACATCCTGATGGAGGGGTGCACCCTCCATTTCAAGTTGATGGAGGGCGATCTCCTCTCCGTCAAGGTCTTCGGGTGCTTCGGCACTCGGGCGAAGTGTTGCGTGGACAGCTCCTCCGATAGCGAAGGCTCTCCCTCGAGCGAGAGTGACGAGGAGGGGAGCGACAGCGACGACGAGGGTAGCGGGCGGCGGGATGGCGGGTCCGACTAGGTGTCGGGCGCCGCTTCACGCGGCACTGGCGACCCCATCATCCGTGTCGCCGACTCCTTGAACTCCCGGGGTCGTCTCCTTGGGCGGCTGGCGTAGGGAGGCTGCAGAAGGGGAAGAGGGCTGGCGACAAGGCCGTCAGGTCGGAGTACGAGGGCGTGGTGCCCTCGACAGCGTGCTGACGTCCTGCCGCCCCGTCTTCGAGCCCCGCTTCCGGCGCCGCCATCACCGTCCAGCCTCCGGGCAGCCCCCGGGCTGTTCTCTTGGTGTCTTCTGGCACCCGTAGCTCGCCTAGGCGCTCCCTTTGCCCTTTTCGCCTCCTTGACCTACCTCCTGAAGAGAGGGATAGGAAAGGCATTACGGGCATCTTATCTTTTTAATTTGTAAGCCTTCGGGCCTTAGCTGCATTAGAAACTTGTAATCCTCTCTTTCATGTTTTTCATCCTCTATGGACTATACCTGATTGGGATGTTTTTTAATGAAAAAGGGGTTGCTTGCCGGGTTATTTGTCTCGCGGGTTAAACCCACGCCAAGGAGCAAATCCTCAGTATCCCTCGGACAAACAGTTCGCCTCCCGGCAACAGGCCCTGCCGCCTTCCCACGTCGCTCGACCTTTCTCACGCCTTTGACGGAGGCGGGAACGAGGTGGGTGCGGCCTCCTTGTTTCATCCCTCTGCTGCCGCGACTACGACCAAACTTGGCCCCGGGAACAGGCTCTAGGGCCTAGAGTTGAGGGAGCACGGGAGTTTTTAGGAAGAAACGCGGTTTCGCATTCCCCAGTCCATAAGAGGATGCATGAAGAGGGACGAAAGACTTATCTGATATTGCAGCCCCCGGCAACTCTGGCTTGCCGAGGATGAATCTTGGCACTCGCAGCCCCCAGCAATACTGGCTTGCCGGGGCCTAGGTACCGGCGCGCCCTTCTTCTCCTTTTCGTTCTCAAGCGGCCTGGCTGGGATATACGAGCCCTGCGAACGAAGGAAAAACAAAAGGACGGACTCTCGACCTCTAAGCTAAGGGTTAGCTGCTGTTAGGCACTATCAACCCTAACCAAGGACGAGACTCGACCTAGCATGCATGCTATAACCCCGGGGTATCAGCGCTTCATTTACTTGTGCTCAGGGTCTGCGCCTGGCTTTGTACAAAGGGTTACATGCAACAGCGGCAAGGCTTGTACAAAAAAGTGGTTGCCGGAACAGCTTCCGGCAACCGCGCCTTATGGGTAAAACTTATGAAGATGCTCTATGTTCCAGGAGTTGCTCACCGGAAAGCCATCTTCGGTCTCAAGGCGGACAGCGCCAGGCCTAGTGACTCGTTTCACCCGATAAGGGCCTTCCCACTTCGGCGTCAACTTGTTGGAATTCTTGGCGGATTGAACGCGCCGAAGAACAAGGTCGCCTTCCTCGAAACTTCTGGCTTTAACTTTGCGGCTGTGGTAGCGGCGCAAAGCTTGCTGGTAGCGAGCAGCTCGTACAGCAGCCTGAAGACGATCTTCCTCGAGGAGCAGCGCATCATCTTGGCACAGCTGCTCTTGCTCAAGCTCATCATAAGCGAGCACTCGAGGCGATCCGTATACGAGTTCCGTGGGGAGAACTGCTTCTGCTCCATATACTAGAGCAAAAGGTGACTGGCCAGTGGCTCGATTTGGCGTCGTTCTGATCGACCAAAGAACCACCGGCAGCTCCTCGATCCAATTTCTTCTGCACTTGTGCAGCCTGTCGAAAGTTCTGGTCTTGAGCCCGCGCAGCACTTCAGTGTTCGCCCTCTCCGCTTGACCGTTGCTTCTCGGGTGAGCAACAGAAGCGAAGCAGATCTTGGCGCCAAGATCTTGGACGTACTGCATGAAGGTGGGGCTCGTGAATTGTGTGCCATTGTCGGTGATGGTCCTGTTAGGGATTCCGAAACGGCAAATAATTGACCGGAAGAACTTGACTGCTGACTGTGCGGTCACCTTCCTCACTGCTTCCACTTTAGGCCACTTTGTGAACTTGTCAATTGCGACGTACAAGTACTCAAAGGCCCCGACTGCTCGGGGGAAGGGGCCGAGGATGTCGAGCCCCCAGACCGAAAATGGCCAGGATAAAGGGATTGTTTGGAGAGCTTGAGCTGGCTGATGTATCTGCTTGGAGTGAAACTGGCACGCTTCACACTTGGTTACTTGTGCAATTGCATCCTGGAGGACTGTCGGACAGAAGAAACCTTGCCGGAAAGCTTTGCTGGCAAGTGCTCTTGTGCCAATGTGGTGACCACATATGCCTCCATGTATCTCCGCCAACAGCTCTTGTCCATCTTCCCGGGAGATGCACTTCAATTTCACTCCGTTGAATCTTCTTCTGTACAGCTTGTTATCGACAAACTGGTACATACTCGATTGCCGGGCTACTCTCTCTGCTTCTTCTTGCTCTTCGGGAAGTTCTCCTGTTTGAAGGAAATGGACAATCCGTTGTGCCCATGTCGGAGCCTGTGGCTCGACGACAAGGACTAAAGGCACAAATGCTGCTGCGGGAACATCTGCTTCCACGGCCAGAATCTGTGATTCTGCCGGAGCATGATGCTCCCCGGCAAGCGTGTCGGGACACAGCTTGTCGGGAGCATCTGCTTCAATGAAACAAACCCTGGGGTTTGTCGGAGCAGGCTGCCCCTCAGCATTCTTTGTGTTGATCTTGGCTGCTGCGGGAACATCCGCTTCCACTGGAAGAATCTGTGATTCAGCCGGAGCGTGATGCTCCCCGGCAAGCGTGTCGGGACACAGCTTGTCGGGAGCGTCTGCTTCAACGAAACAAACCCTAGGGCTTGTCGGAGCGGGCTGCCCCTCAACGCTCTCTGTGTTGATCTTGGGGACCTTCTTGACGGCGGCTTCGGGGAGCTCTGCCGGAAGGTAGTCACCAGTAATCAACTTCCTCTTCTTGCTCTGTCCAGTTGATGGTGTCACAGATGGTTGAGTCAGCTTGAGCACAAAAATCCCTGGTTCCACAGGTAACTTGAGTGCGGCGCACTTTGACAGGCCGTCTGCAATGTCATTTTGAGCTCTTGGAACATGTTCCATTTGCAGGCCGTCAAAATGCTCTTCCAACTTCCTCACTTCATCAATGTAGGCTTCCATCAACGGACTCTGATAATCTTTGTTTACTTGATGGACGACAAGCTGTGAATCACCCCGGACAATAAGCTTCTTGATCCCAAGGTCTGCCGCGATCCTGAGTCCGGCAAGCAAGCCTTCATACTCTGCAGTATTGTTTGTTGCTTGCTCCTTGGGAAAGTGCATCTGGACCACGTACTTGAGGTGCTCTCCGGTGGGTGCGACAAGTAGCACGCTTGCACTGGCGCCTTGCAGCGAGAAGGCACCGTCAAAGTACATGATCCATTCTTTGCTTGCTTCCTTGATGGAGATGCTCCTCTCCGGAGTTTCTTCATCAGGTGTTGGCGTCCATTCTGCTATGAATTCTGCCAACGCTTGGCTCTGGATAGTTGAAGTACTTTCAAACTCGAGGCGAAAGCTTGACAATTCCAGCACCCACTCGACAATCCTGCCTGTTGCTTCTGGATTCTGCAGTATCCTCTTCAACGGAAAGCGAGTGACTACTGTGATTTCGTGCACTTGAAAGTAATGGCGCAGCTTCCTCGAGGCCATGAGAAGGCCGAAAAGCAGTTTCTGCACACCAGAGTACCTTGATCTAGCCCCCTGCAGAAGGGAACTGACAAAGTAAACTGGGCGCTGCACCATCTTCTTCTTTTTCTCTTCTTGTGGCTGCGCAGATCCATCCTTGTCGGAGCCAGAACTTGTCGGGGAAGCCCCCGGCTTGTCGCTGGACTCGCTTGTCGCGGTTGCTGGCTCATCACCTGCCTCCCTCTCCGCTACTAACGCAGCACTAACCACTTGATTGGTTGCCGCCAGATATAGCAGCAACTTCTCTTGTGGCTTAGGTGCGAGAAGTATTGGAGTGGAGGATAGGTATCTCTTCAAGTCTTGCAGCGCGGACTCCGCTTCCGGAGTCCATTGCATCGGACCTGCCCTCTTCAAAATTTTGAAGAACGGCAGGGCGCGCTCGGCAGACTTAGAGATGAACCTACTGAGAGCAGCAATGCAGCCGGCAAGCCTTCGCACATCCTTGACACGCTTCGGTGCTTCGATTTGTTCAATGGCTTCGATCTTGTCGGGATTGGCTTCGATCCCTCACTGGGACACAAAGAATCCGAGAAGCTTGCCGGAAGGGACTCCAAACACGCACTTCTTGGGATTCAACTTGAGATTGATCTTGCGCAGATTTGCAAAAGTCTCGTCCAGATCTTGGATCAAAGTTTCTTTGTCCTTGCTCTTGACCACTATGTCATCCATGTAAGCTTCTATATTTCTGTGCAACTGTGGCTCAAAAGCATGGCTGACTACTCTTGCAAATGTTGAACCAGCATTCTTTAGTCCGAAAGGCATCCGTACAAAGCAGTACGTGCCACATGGAGTAATGAATGCGGTTTTCTCTTCATCCTCTTCCGCCATGAAGATCTGATGATATCCTGAGTATGCATCAAGGAATGAAAGCAGATCACATCCTGCCGTGGAGTCGACAATCTGGTCAATGCGCGGCAAGGGAAATGGATCCTTGGGACAAGCTTTATTAACATCAGTGAAGTCAATACAAAGCCTCCACTTCCCATTTGCTTTGCGCACGACTACTGGATTGGCTAACCACGTTGGATGGAGTGCTCCTCGGACCAAGCCTGCTGCTTCCAATTTCTTGATTTCCTCTGCAATGAACTCTTGGCGTTCTACTGCTTGTTTTCTGACCCTCTGCTTGACGGGCCGCGCGTGAGGGTAGACGGCAAGGTGGTGCTCAATTACTTTCCTGGGAACACCGGGGATGTCAGATGGTTGCCATGCAAATACATCGACATTCGCCCGCAGGAAAGCAACGAGCGCGCTTTCCTATTTAGGGTCAAGCATGGCACTAATGGTGAAGGTACCACTAGTGTCGTCCTCCTTGGCGGCCACTTTTTTGGTCTGTGGTGAAGCTGTCTTTGCCTTCTTGCACTTGCCGGTGGAGCTCGGTGGTGCGTCCTCGATGGTAGCGCAGCACTCCGAAGAGGTGCACTTGCCGGAGTAGGCATCAGAGCTACTCTTGCCGGACTTGGACTTGCCAGTGGAGCTCGATGGTGCGTCCTCGACGGTAGCGCAGCACTCCGAAGAGGTGCGCTTGCCGGAGTAGGCATCAGAGCTACTCTTGCCGGACTTGGTCTTCTTCTTCCCCCCGGGAGCTTCAGCGGCAAGTGGTTTGTGTTCTGCTGCGGCTGCTGCTTCCCGGTAGATTTTGTCGGTACAGATAAGTGCATCTTTCTTGTCGCCCTGGATAGAAATGACACTTATCGGACCGGGCATCTTGAGCACGTTGTAGGCGTGATGAGAGGCTGCCATGAACTTAGCAAGCGCTGGACGGCCAAGTATCCCATTGTAGGGCAATGGAAAATCAGCAACGTCGAATGTGACTCTCTCTGTCCTGAAGTTCAGCTCACTGCCAAACATTACTGGCAGCGTGATCTTCCCCTTCGGCTTGCTCCTTCCCGGGTTGATCCCTTGAAAGGTGCCGGTTTCTTCGAGCTTCTTGAGTACCATGGAAGAGATCAGATTCAGGCCGGCCCCGCCGTCAACCAGCATCTTCGTGACCTTGAGGTTGTGGATCGTTGGCGAAACCAACATCGGCAAGCACCCGACCGCAGTTATGCGGTCAGGGTGATCCTCAACGTCGAAGATGATGGGCGTGCTGGACCACTTCAGGGGCTTGCGCGACTCAACGGACGGTTCTGCTGCGTTCACCTCCCGCATCCACTGTTTGAGTTGGCGGTGTGAGGTGTGCAGGGAGGCACCACCGTCAACCCACAGAACGTCTGTTGCCTTCTGATACTCCTGCTCGTCGGCCTCATCTTCCTCCATCTCATCATCTTCGTCTTCGTCTTCGACCTTGTCGCGGCCGCGGGAAGGCCTGTCTCCTTGCCGCTCCTTGGCCTTGCCGCGGCGCCCTCCCTGGGCGGGACGCTTCTTGCCGGATCCTCCGCCACCTCCCTGGGCCTTCTCCTTGTCGCGGCGCTCGTATTCAGCTTTCTGTAGCTCAACGAGCTGCTCAACCTTCTTGCAGGCCTGGAGGTCATGGCCCTTGGTGCGGTGGATCTTGCAGTACTGCTTGCCGGAGCCATCCTGCTTGTCGGCGGCCACCACAGCCTCGCCGGAGTCACCAGCTTTGGCCTTCTCGGCGCCACCTCCACTGCCGGACTGCTCGACAACTAGCACATCCTTAGCTCTTCTGTTTATGTTGTTCTGCCTCCGATTCTTCTTCGCCGGGGCGGCATCCTCACTGTCAGATCCTTCTGCTCCTGCATTCTCTCCGGGGAGTTTCTTCCCCTCCTCAGCACGTGCACACTTGTCGGCCAGAGCATATAGCTCGCTGACATCTCTGATTTTGCACATCGCCATCTCCTCCCTCATCCTGCGGTTACGCACGTTCTGATGGAACGCGCTGATAACCGCGGCCGGGTGGACGTCTGGGATGTTGCGCTGCACCTGGCTGAATCTCTGTATGTACTTGCGCAGGGGTTCTCCTTCCTTCTGGGCGAGCAGATGAAGATCGCTCTCCTGGCCATGGGGTTTGTGGCCGCCTGTGAAGGCGCCGACAAACTGATGACACAGGTCCGCCCACGAGGAGATGGAGTTGTCCGGCAAGTGCATTAGCCAAGATCTGACGTTGGGCTTGAGCACCAGCGGGAAGTAGTTGGCGAGGATCTTCTCGTCGCGCCCCCCGGCAGCCTGCACCGCGATGGTGTAGACGCTGAGGAACTCCGACGGATGTATCCTGCCATCGTACTTCTCGGGTACATCTGGCTTGAAGTTTTTGGTACTGGGCCACTGGATGTGCCGCAGCTCACGGGTGAACGCAGGGCAACCTACCGCGTACGGCAAGTCGCCCGGTTCCCTGGCGCATGCATATCAACAGTGGGCCCAGCGCGCTGGTCTGACTGACGCCGCGCTTCTCTTGGGCGCTCGATGCGAGTACGAGCATCCTCTTGTCGTCGTTCTTGGAGAACTTGGCGCTGATCGCGGTGAGCTCGCGGGTCCGACGACGCGGTGGAATCGGCGTCGGGGTTGGCCCGGCGAGTCGGCGATCTCAGCCTTCGTGGAGGGGAGTACACAGTGGTGGCACCCCCAGCGGTCTTATCGGCGTCGGCTTGCGCCCGGGCGTCTCTCCGGGGCTTCGATGTGCTCGGTTGCCGGGGCTAGTCGCCGTTGGCGAAGCCGATAAGGCTCTGAATGGTGGCCCTCCAGTCATCGATTTTGTCTGGCGTTGGAGGGTAATCTAGAAGTAGCTGGGCTCGGGCCAGCGCTTCCTCTGGAGTCTTGGGCGGCGGTGGCGAGCGACGCGAGGTGCGGGATATACTCAGACTTGTAACATTGTTAGAAGGAGCAACATCTCGCCCAGGCGACCGGCCCGCGCTCGTGCCAGCATGTTGTCGCGCATGTTGGCCTTGAGCGTCCCGTGACCCACTAGCTTGGCCTTGTTCTAGCGCGAGTACGGTGCTAGGAGCACCGTGGCGTTGTCGATCCTACACCTCCTGGGAGGGGTGCGGCGGATGTACAGACGCTGAAGCTTGCGGGGCCTTGTCCTTGGACCGAGTGACAATGTGAGTCCCTCCGCTGGCGCCCGCTCCTCCGCCGGCGTCCACCCTACCGCCCGTTTGCTCCGGTGGCGGTAGGATAGATGTGGACGGAGTGGCCACCTCCGAAGCCTTCTTCTTCGGTGGCATGTCGATGGAGATGTTGATGTAGCGCGCGCAAACGCCGGATCTGGTTCGCACAAACTCGACGCACCCCTACCTGGCGCGCCAGAGATGTCGCGTCGCGGGGAGCGAGCACCTATGGGGCAGGGCCCCTTTTTAGTCCGGCAAGGGGGCGGAGGGCGCACGAAGAGCAGATCGAGGCGGAGACGCGCGGGGGATTTTTACCCAGCTTCGGAGCTCTCCGGAGAGATAAAACTCCTACTGCTGCTTTGTGTTTCTATATTGTTCTTGCTTGAGAGCGTGGGTGTCCTCTAGTTTCGAATGAGTCGAAACTTTCCTAGTCTCGAGTGAGCCGAACCCCCCCCCCCACGTTGCACACGGGCCTCCTTTTATATGCTCAAGGGGTTACCCACAGGTGGCAACGAAGGGAAAGGGCAAAAATGGAAGAGTGGTGGTTGGTACAGCTACCTGTACAGTGTTATCATACCTAACCCTGGCGGCAGGGGACAAGGGCATTAATTGCCCGTCTGTGTCGCCTAAACAGTGCCGAAAGGGACCGCTAGGGACGCCACCGTTTGCCACGATGGTTATCTTGCCAGCGCCTGCTCGCCACCTCGCACCCCTAGCTGCACGGCCTCATGCCATGTGAGCTTGGGAAGGTCCCAGAGCGACACGTTGGCAGGTGCGCTGGAGCGCGGGCGCGAAGTGGGGGCTTCCCGCGGCAAACTCCTTGCCGCGGTCGTCGTCTTGTCGTGTTCGGGAGCTTGTCGCACACCGGGCCTTGCCGGGGCGCGCGGTGCATCGCGGCAAGTTTTCTTGGAATGCCTTGAGTGGCCTTCCCGGCAAGCTCCTCTTGCCGGGGTCTTGTCCTTCCCGGCAAGCTCCTCTTGCCGGGGCCTTGGTTGGCCTTCCCGGAAAGCTACTCTTGCCGGGGCCTTAGTTCGAGTACTTCAATCTTGAATGGCATCAATATGAGCTGCGGAGGGTCTTGGCGGACGCCCGGCAAGCCTTGCCGCGGGACGCTGCGACTGCCCGTGCACAAGTTCGGGGTACTAAGGTACCCCTACTTTAGTACACCGACACCGTGTAATCCTGGTATTGTTGTCTTCTTTCATGTTGGCGTAGCAGGGTTCGATGACGGTCTCGACGAGGTCAACCATGGAGTCCTTCTCCTACCCGTTGCCGATGATCTTGTATTGCTTCTGGATGTCGACAAGCTTGTTGCACCAGATGGCCAAATCATCACGTTCTTCCTTCTCTCCAGCGTAGCAAAGGTGCAGTCGGTGCTACCGATGAAACGAATGAATGCTCCAGAACCTCTGATGGCCCTACAGCAGTGGTAGACGAGAACCTCATCCCGCATGCATACCTGGGCAACGGCGATCCGTTGGTCCCTGTCAGGAGAAGAATGGATGGGCACAAGGTCTAGTCCTGCGACCTTGTGGTTTCTCGTACTGTAGGTACTGCTTGAACTCGTCGAGGCAGAGCTTCACCAAGTCCAGATCACTGGTGTACATCACATTCAACTTGGTGCAACCATGGGACTGAACGGTGAACTCAAAGGTGAACTCCTTGCTGAAGTCCATATCCAGCAGGCTCACCCCTCGGATCGCCACTTGAGTCTCTTCAAGTGAACTCAAAGGTGAACTCCTTGCTGAAGTCCATATCCAGCAGTTCATTTTTCAGCTCTTGGGGAACTAGATTCGATAGTAAACTGAGTGTGTACATGCGACAACAGTTACTACCCCTCCCTCGCCCGCTGCACGCCCGGCAAAACATGCACCCTCGGCGCATTCAAACGCCTCCATTAAGAAACCTATTCCGGCCACACGTCGGTTCACGAGCGGGTCTGTATTGGTACTGTAATAACAAGTGTTAGTGGTCACTTTACTTAAATTTAATTACCTTTAATTAAAATTTATTCTTAAAACAAGCAGTGCATTGGCTCGTTCTATCAGTGCCACAAGATCAATATGCAGAACAATTAGAATTATTATTCTTAGGACACACATGATCAGCACATTTGCCGCACTTTCACACAGACAATACTACAAAGTTTGAACAGTTTGTTATGGTTGCTGTCCTCTACATCATCATGCCGTGTTTACCAGCTTGCAAGGTTCAGATCCAACAAATAAGATTGAAATAATAAGTACATTAAAGATGCCTACACATCTCATTGATTCCCAGCTTGCAAGATTTAGAACCAACAAATAAGATTCAAACAATAAGTACAACAAAGATGCCTACACATCTCATTGATTCCTAGCTTGCAAGATTCAGAACCAACCCATTAGAGCCTTTTGATAAAGTGAATATCGGGATGAAATCCATCTTGGCTAGTCGTGTCATACAACCCAAGAACTTGGCGAATGCTCTTGACCATCACAACATCTGTAATTGAGTATTCCTGTTTGCACAGATAAGAAAGAGCATGATTACTATAATAGTGGCACTAGTTGAAGCAAACTTTATTTCCAAAACGAGAAAAGATTGCGATAGAATAGCTTTATTTAAAAAATAGAACATTAGCACAGTATGACAAAGCACAATCATGTTGATAAAGGATGGTACTGACCGGTGTGAGGGCCCTTTGCCGCCACGACTCGATGTGGTGAACCTGCAACTCCACTCGGATGAGGCCAGCATGGAGATCCATGATTCAATTCATGCGCCTTTTTCTACAGTTCACCTGAAATGAAGCAAAGATTGCATCACTCAGCTCGCAAGAAGTACTTGCTCTCGTGAGCTGGCAGGTTCTTATTTAGTAGTTACACTAAAATTGAGGAACATTAAGGTTGGGTTGTCCTGCTCATGTAAGGTGCAACTATATTTTTCTTATCCTTTTGTGTAGTTCCACTAAAATAAATTGCCATTGTGGTGACAGTGATGGCTCATCTTGCAAAGGCTAATAAAATGTTGCACGAGATTACCAACAGAATTTGATAGAGATTTTGGAAACTCTAGTCACCATTTTGTGCAGTTCCACCAAAATTGGGAGATGTTGGCCACGTGACATTTTAGTTGAACTGCACAAGACGCTCATTCCAAAAAAGTGTTTTGTGCAATTCACCAAAAGGTCACAATAGCAACAAGGTGAAATGGATATCCCTATCTGCACAAAAAGATAGAAAGAAAACAATTCCTGGTCAGCAACAAGATACGAAACATACACGAAATGAAAAGAAGCATCTTGATTATGTTCATCGCAATCACGCAAGGACAGTAGAAATTTTAAAACATCAGCAATGCTTCATGTTACCAGAAGCATTATGATCAACAATGACATTCGTCAAATATGGGATTACTTTAATGGTGGCATTACTTGTTTACCAGATACAATAGATCAACAACAGCTAAAGAGTTGGTTTAAGGGCATGGGACCGTGGGGACACCAGGACACTTAGCAGCGTAAAGAAGCAACTTACTTATCATATTGGGAAAAACAGCAGGAGTACCATTTGTAACATAGTTTAATTACATCATATCATTGGAGGCATTAGATTAACAATAACATTGGTTAGACATGTCCTTAAGGTAGCAGTGTGATCGCCTCATTTTACGTGCGCCCTTACATTAACAACAACAAAAAGTTGGTATAAGGACATGCGGCAATGGACGCATCGGCACAATGTACCTACAAGGAGGCATAAAGTGGTGATGCCGAGTCTGTTCATACTCTGTGAGGGCAGCAAATCTAATCCTGGAGACCTTTTACTATGTGAGGGCAGCAAATCTAATCCTGGACATACTTTGTTGACTTGTCCACCAGCCGCCACTTTCTATCCTTTTTTCAACCAAATAATAGATCTGTTCCTTATCCAGTTTGTACTGCCTTTTCCCTTTATTTTTCCTTTTCAACCAAGAGACCGGTTGGATATCCAGTCTTACTTTCCCCGTGTTATTTCCTCTTTGAATGAAGTCCTAGATTCATGCTACGACTTTCCCCCCTTTCTTCATTGTTTGAACCAAGTCCTAGATTTGACTACATGAAGTAGCTCCCACGCCGCCTCGCCGCCCCGCCCTCCCCGAATCCACTCCCCACAGCCGGTCCGCTACCGCCCCGACCATCCCTCTAGCCCCCCACCCCCGCGCTAAGCTTTTTCTCCAGCGATCTCCACGCCACCGATCCACCACCACACCCTCACCGTCGGCGACCACCGCCCCCACCCTGAACCCTAAGATAGATAGTGGAGTACCTCTCCGGCAAGCCCCCCTCCCCACTGCGGCCGCTTCTTCCTTAACTCCGGTGAGGCCCCCCACCCCTTGAAAATTAACTGAGCCAAAAGTCGATTCAGTCGATTGAAGTGTAGCTCAATCAAAAATATGCACATGCATACAAGTGGGGAGCTCGGGCAGTAGAGCAAGGCCACTTTGGAAGAACTTATACCCGAGGGTCGTCGGGATGTCAGCGGCGGCAGGTCGGATCTGCGCACAATATGGCAGGGAGGAAGAAGGCTCAGAGGACCTCCCGAGCCGGTGTTGTGTCAGAGTGAACAGAACGAGCAGAGGACTGGGACACACCGGCAGCTGTGGGTTTCCTCCCTCGCCGCCAATGACCGCGTGAACGATGGACTAGTCCTCTACACACACCGGACGAAGGGATCCGGCCGGATCTGTGACCAGGCGTGAGCAGAGAGAAAATGTCGATACCGCTGTCTTGTCCTAGTAAAGCAAGCCGCAGTGAGCAGAGAGAATATATACATCTGGGCTATTCTGTTACGCGTAACAGAATATTATTCTGTTACCCTTTTTGAACTGATGGTTTCAGGCAGTTGTACTGATGATTTTTGAGCGGTTGAACTGATGCTTTCAGTTTGTTTAACAGATCGTCTTCTTTAGTTCACATTTTTTTTGCAATTTTTTTGTTGGAACGGGGCGTGTAATATATCATTGGAAAGCTCTTGACAACTATATTTCAAGTATATTGAACGTTTTTGCAAAATCATTATGGTTTAAAAGCAGTTTTGTAAAAACCGTTTTTTCAAAACCGAAAGGGCCAATCGTATTTTGGACTCAATTTTCAAACGGTTTGTCGGAACTGAGAAAATAAGATGGCCTTGGAAAGCTTGTGAAAATCCGCATCTTCCATATATCTATTGTTTTTTCTAATTCTATACGATTTAAAAGTAATTTGGAAAATAGCGAAATTCTGGGCGAAACGTATTTTCGCGATTTTTTGCGAACGGTTAGTCGGATTGTTGCAAATGATACGGCGTTGGAAAGCTATGGAAAATGCGCAACTTTTTTTATTGAAATGTTTTTCTAATTCCTTACGGTTTAAAAACAAATTCGAATATGGTCTAATTTGATTTCGTACGCGATTTTTTTAAAAGTTTGTCGAAATGAGGCAAATAATATACGGTTGGAAAGATATCGAAAATACGAAACTTAATCATGTTGAATTTTTTCTCAAAATCGCAACCGTTGAAGAGTAATTTTGATTACGGTGAGACCCATCGTGTTGTTTTCCCGTCCAAAAAACAGAGTACTCGTACTGATCTTTTGTGTGTGTTTGTACTGATGTATTATTCACAGTAGTTTTGAATGGTTCCGAAAAAAGAATATTTGAACGGATGTCTGTATGTTTTTGTACAGAGCGTATTTTCACATATTATACTTTACTCTGTTTTTTGGGTATAGTTTTCCTCGTAGCTTTTCAACAGTTTACGATATTTGCATCGCCGAACTTGCATGGTTTATATCGTTGAACTAAATAATACTTTTAACAAAAAGAAAATGTTGTGTGTTTCATTTTTTGAACTCAACTTTGTTTTGCAAGGATGTTCTGGACTTCTCTTATTTTACCACTTGAACTTAACTTTTTTGAATTTTCGTTTTTATTTAGCATTTTTTCAAAGCTAGTGTAGTACCTCATGTTGAACTTTTTTTGTACTTATATGCCAGTAATAATAGAACATTTCTGACACATTTGTTTGTCCATTTGTGGACATCAACCAAAATAGGCAGGAGAGAACACTATCGAACTGATCAAACTATGTATGTGTTCTTCTTTTTTAAGAACTCATTATGTAATACATACTGAATGGCCACACATGTATGATATAATGAACTATAGGGCCTAAAAAGTGTAATGACAGTACATCTATAAAGCTCCACAAGATCACATGAAGCCTCTGCTGAAATATACAAAATACTGACAAAAATTCACACTTTTGCACAAAGGGCATACTTCTGAACATGCTCGACGACACCCACTGAACTTGCGCAATTGACAGGTGGGAGCAAGCAGCAACTTTGAAGTACGCAAAGGCATCTTGTTTTTCAAAAAAAGCAGGAGCGCATCTCCATATCAATAAATACTTGTTGATCCATCAGTGAGCATGCATCATAAAGAAAATGTTGAAAGAAAAATCGGGTGGACCAGGTGGACTAGCTACACCTCCTCCTCTGGACTGATTGCTACGGCGAGGTGGAGCTGATGGAGGCGGAGATCACGAGCGGCACCGGGATTTGGCCACTGCAGGGAATCCCAGCGACTACCAAGCCATCCTTGTTGTACTAACTATGGTGATGTATTTTGTGCTGCCCAAAACACCTGCAAGATGAACTGAAAGGGAGCTCCATCACCTGCAAGATGAACTGAAAATGCCAGCTAAGGGGACTTGAAGAATCACCAAATGCTGAACTGAATATACACAAGTGAAGGAGCATGAACGTGCACGGTAAACCTATGTTACACAACAATAACTAAGCATATATGTCTATAAGTTGAAGGGTAACAGACCTCAAGATAGCAACAGACTTCCAATATTCATCTATTTTTGAGCTGTTGCCTTTTATTTTATTTTTCGACGCATCCTGCAAAAAGAAATGGACCAAAATTTCAAAGATGAACTGAAAAAGACTGACATAATTCAGTCGAGATGGATGTGGAAAATGATGAGCATCCCTTACGGCGATCAAACATACAACTTGAACTGCTCGCCGGCTGCCACTTATGGCTATCAATCATGCAAAATCCTGACCAAAAGAACACATTTTTCCGATGAAACAAAACTCTTAACTTGCTACATGACCATCTTTGAACCTCCTATAAGAACAGAATATATATGATACATCATTTTTTTCTCTTGTTCAATCATGCACCCAAAAAATTAGAACACAACAAAATATCAGTTGTTTGGCTCCCAAACCTCTTGCATATATTTTCTTGAACTGATGTTCCTTTTGTAATTGAACTGTTGTTGAATGAATGGTCGCTGATGCGCCGATGAGTCTGTTGTGCTCCGGAAATTTGTCTGCATCCCTGAGTAAATAGATTTTCTTTTTTGCTTCCTGCAATTTATTTTTGCATGGGTCAGAGTAACTCCAATGCAGCAGCCACATATTTTTGAATCTTTTCTTGTTCTCTGTATTTTTATGTGGTTTCTTATATGAACCTTTTGAATATCTGAATTCCTCATGATGATATCATCGAACCTTTTTAGATGATGATGTTGAACTTGTGTTGAGTACATCAGGGATAACTTGTAGTCTTGAGAGAGACCAGTACACAAAAGGAGGGAGGTGCATTGGAGTGAGACGGCCAGCCACCACATGGCAGCATCCAGGGGCGGAGCAATGGACGGCTTGCAGCCAGCTCTTCGAGGGACCGGTGGTGGAGCACCGAGGTGGACTATTGAGCTGGGTGACGAACGGGAATAGAGTTGAGGAGCGTCATTGACCGTCGTTGACCCTAGAAAGCAAGAAATGTGAATCAAGACGGTTAACTAGTTGAAGTAAGATAGTCAACTAACTGATTGCAATAAAGAGTCTAAATCACTTTTCGTCTGGTGGAAGTGGAGGAATGATTCAAAAAATACATAAATTCCTTTTTATTAACACACAAAAAATGGCTACAACGACCAGGAATACAATATATATATAAGTTCGAACACAGTATGATAAACCGTTCAACTACAAACAAACGATTAGTACAAATAAAAGTTTCAGAAATTGCCATGTTTTTTATCACATGTTTAAATCAGAGAAAATAACCATTTTACTTTCGATGAATCACCATAATTGTTGCCAACAAATTTGCCATGAATTAGAGATCACCTCTAGCAAGTTATCTTCCGCCAACACGCATATACATACATATAAACAGAGTGACGTCTGAGCCGAATAGTACGCTGAACTAAAGTCCAAATGTCACAAGGGCAGACAGAGTGACAGTAATGCAGAATCGCTGCTAAAACTGAAGCCAAAAATACAGTACAACTTAACTGAAAAGTAGACGAGAAAGCAGAGACCAGCAGCGGTGGCAAGCTATGCCTATGTGGAGCTCGCGAGTGTTCATGTCGCCTCTAATTGACTTGGTCGCCACTACAGATGAATAGAAAAGGAAGAGGACACACCAGAGAAGATGGCTGGTGGACGACCGCGGTCGAGTCAAGCGAGCCGCCCCATCCTTGGGCCGACCGAACTCATGCACGATGAGGTGGAGCTCTGCGCCGCCACGAGGAAGTGCACGGCCTGCACCGCCGCAGGAGGAGCGCCACTATGGCGCGCAGTTTTTTCAGCCGCAACTGTACCACCGCCGCACCTAGAAAGCCCCACCATCTACAGGCGCATCTCCTCTGTAGCGTCCCTCTCCGCCGCAGCCAGTGCCAGCTCTCGAACCATCACCTTCCCCCATGCTCACGCTCGACCTCCAGCCGGGATCCGTGGGGCTGTGGGCTTTCGCTGGAGTACAACTCGGGAGTCTCCTCCGCCTCCTCCCCCATGATCTGTGGGGCTGTGGGGCAGCGCATAGGGCAGGGATGCCGCCGGCGCGGGGCATGGAGGTCAACGACGCGGCGGAAGGAGGGGGCGGCGCGCTGGGAGGGGCGGCGCGCGGGGCATGGATGTCGCCGGCGCGGGGGAAGGAGGGGGCGCGCGCAGGGCAGGGATGCCGCCGGCCCGGTGGAAGGAGGCGGCGACGGTGGGGGGCGTGGGTGCGGCAGATAAGGGAAGGGCTGGTGCTGGGTGTCCTTTTTTTCTGGAGTGGTATCGTTCAGGCTATTGGGCTCAATTTGGGAATTTGCCGATCGCTCCTATATACGGCCGAGGGTAACAAAATAATATTCTGTAAAGGGTAACAGAATAGTCCAGCCCTCTCTCTCTATATATATATATAGTGGAGTGATTATCTTTTTCTCTCCACAACAAGCGTTTCAATTTGTGTACGTAGCATTAAAGAAAAGAAACTCTCTATTTAACGTGACTAACTGTACGACTCCTACTTACTAGTACCGTAGTAGTATTGTTTCATTGTGCTTCCCGGCCCTCCATTCATTGAACAACCCCACGGGTGAATAAACATACAATACTAGTATTTATATAGAATGAACCAGCTCTATTTTGGCTTTGAGATATCGATCAGTTTGATCACATTGCATCAATGGACTCAGTACTTTGAAGTAACCTATTTGTATATGCACGGTTTACATTCCGAATCGCTAGCTAGAGCCTGAAATGTATTTGTTTACATGTACCACATTTTTCTTTTGGTTTTCTGCTCCATGGTGCAATTCATCGATACAAAATTATACTATGAGTAGTTAAAAGTTGAGGACGGGGCTTTTCCCCACGCAGTACGCGCGATAGTTTTTGTCGGGACCCCGATCGTAAGACACACCGATATAGCATCTAACACCTCATATCACTTTGCAGCCTCACGCACGGTATTCTCACGGGTGCCACATTACCTGGCCCAGGACCGTTTGCGTCTTATGGCTCACGTATATGATTGTGTTGCTAGCATCCATATGACAGAGAACCCGGGCCGACAAGATTAGTCGTAAATTCAAAGTGGCACAAACTTACAGGAACAGACATACATGACCCAGCAACGAACGTGTCAGTCATCAACGTATGAACCCAATTCGTAGCAAGCTAAAAGGACTTAAAGAACATCGTGTGACATTTCCCCGAAGGGATGCTACCTCTTGAGCACTGCGTTGCTTTTCCCTTGAAGAGGAAAGGGTGGTGCAGCAAAGTAGCGTAAGTATTTCCCTCATTTTTTGAGAACCAAGGTATCAATCCAGTAGGAGGCTCCACGCAAGTCCGTCGTACCTACACAAACAAACAAGAACCTCGCAAGAAACTCGATAAAGGGGTTGTCAATCCCTTCACGGCCACTTACGCAAGTGAGATCTGATAGAGATAATAAGATAAGATAAATATTTTTGGTATTTTTATGATATAGATTGGAAAGTAAAGCTTGCAAAATAAAGTAGATTGGAAACTTATATGATAGAAGATAGACCCGGGGGCCATAGGTTTCACTAGTGGCTTCTCTCAAGATAGCATAAGTATTATAGTGGGTGAACAAATTACTGTCGAGCAATTGATAGAAAAGTGCATAGTTATGTGAATATCTAGGCATGATCATGTATATAGGCATCACCTCCGTGACAAGTAGACCGACACCTGCCTGCATCTACTACTATTACTCCACACATCAACCGCTATCCAGCATGCATCTAGAGTATTAAGTTCATAAGAACATAGTAACGCATTAAAAAAGATGACATGATGTAGAGGGATAGACTCAAGCAATATGATATAAACCCCATATTTTAATCCTCGATGGCAACAATACAAATACGTGCCTTGCTGCCCCTGCTGTCACTGGGAAAGGACACCGCAAGATTGAACCCAAAGCTAAGCACTTCTCCCATTGCAAGAAAGATCAATCTAGTAGGCCAAATCAAACTGATAATTCGAAGAGACTTGCAAAGATAACCAATCATACATAAAATAATTTAGAGGAGATTCGAATATTTCTCATAGTTAAACTTGATCATAAACCCACAGTTCATCGGATCTCGACAAACACACCGCAAAAAAGAGTTACATCGAATAGATCTCCAAGAAGATCGAGGAGAACTTTGTATTGAGATTTAAAGAAAGAGAAGAAGACATCTAGCTAATAACTATGGACTCAAAGGTCTATGGTAAACTACTCACAACTCATCGGAGAGGCTATGGTGTTGATGTAGAAGCCCTCCGTGATTGATTCCCCCTCTAGCGGAGCGCCGGCGAAGGCTCCAAGATGGGATCTCATGGGTACAGAAGGTTGCGGCGGTGGAAATAGGGTTTCATGGTGATCCCCGATGTTTTCAGGGTATGCAAGTATATATAGGCGAAGGAGGTCGGTCAGGGGAGCCACGAGGAGCCCACGAGGGTGGGGGCGCGTCCTGGACCCTCATGGCTGCCTCAGCTGCTTCTTGACGTCCACTCCAAGTCTCGTGGATTGCGGTTGTTCCAAAAAGATCGCTCCCGAAGGTTTCATTCCGTTTGGACTCCGTTTGATATTCCTTTTCTTTGAAACACTGAAATAGGCAAAAAAAAACAGCAATTTGGGCTGGGCCTCTGGTTAGTAGGTTAGTCCCAAAAATGATATAAAAGTGTAAAGTAAAGCCCATAAACATCCAAAACGGGTAATATAATAGCATGGAACAATCAAAATATATAGATACGTTGGAGACGTATCAAGCATCCCCAAGCTTAATTCCTGCTCGTCCTCGAGTAGGTAAATGATAAAAACAAATTTTTTGATGTGGAATGCTACCTAGGATATTTCTCAGTGTATTTTTATTTATTGTGGCATGAATGTTCAGATCCAAATGATTCAAGATAAAAGTTCATATTGACATAAGAGTAATAATACTTCAAGCATACTAACAATGCAATCATGTCTTCTCAAAATAACATGGCTAAAGAAAGCTTATCCCTACAAAATCATATAGTTAGGCTATGTTTCATTTTCATCACACAAAATACTCTCATCATGCACAACCCCGGTTTCAGCCAAGCAATTGGTTCACACTTTTTAACGCGCTTCAGCTTTTTTAACTCTCACGCAATACATGAGCATAAGCCATGGATATAGCACTACAGATGGAATAGAATATGATGATGGAGGTTGTGTGGAGAATACAAAAAAGAAGAAAGTCTCATATTGATGAAGCTAATCAACGGGCTATGGAGATGCCCATCAATTGATGTCAACATGAGGAGTAGGGATTGCCATGCAACGGATGCACTAGAGCTATAAATGTATGAAAGCTCAACAAAAGAAACTAAGTGGGTGTGCATCCAACTTGCTTGCTCACGAAGACCAAGGGCATTTTGAGGAATCCCATCATTGGAATATACAAGCCAAGTTTTATAATGAAAAATTCCCACTAGCATATGGAAGTGAGAACATAAGAGACTCTCTATCATAAAGATCATGGTGCTACTTTGAAGCACAAGTGTGGAAAAGGATAGTAACATTGTCCCCCTTTCTTTTGGGCCTTTCTTTTTTTATTTGGCCTCTCTCTTTTTTTATTTGGCCTTTCTTTTTTTTGGCCTTTCTCTTTTTTAAGGGACAATGCTCTAACAATGATGATCATCACACTTCTATTTATTTACAACTCATTGATTACAACTCGATACTAGAACAAGATATGACTCTATATGAATGCCTCCGGCGGCGTACCGGGATATGCGATAAATCAAGAGTAACATGTATGAAAAATTATGCATGGTGGCTTTGCCACAAATACGACGTCAACTACATGATCATGCAAAAGCAATATGACAATGATGAAACGTGTCATAATAAACGGAACGGTGGAAAGTTGCATGGCAATATATCTTGGAATGGCTATGGAAATGCCATAATAGGTAGGTATGGTGGCTGTTTTGAGGAAGATATAAGGAGGTTTATGTGTGATAGAGCGTATCGTATCACAGGGTTTGGATGCACCGGCAAAGTTTGCACCAACTCTCAAGGTGAGAAAGGGCAATGCACGATACCGTAGAGGCTAGCAATGATGGAAGAGTAAGAGTGCGTATAATCCATGGACTCACATTAGTCACAAAGAACTCATATACTTATTACAAAAGTTTATTAGCCCTCTAAGCAAAGTACTACTACGCATGCTCCTAGGGGAAGGGTTGGTAGGAGTTAACCATCGCGCAATCTTGACCTCCACACATAAGGAAGGCAATCAAAAGAGCACCCTATGCAACAAATTTGTCACACAACTTTTACCATACGTGCATGCTATGAGACTTGCCAACTTCAACACAAGTATTTCTCAATTTCATAATTACCCAACTAGCAAGACTCTAACATTACCACCTTTATATCTCAAAATAATTATCAAGCATCAAATTGATCATCGCATCCAATTCACTTTCTATGATAGTTTTTATTATACCCAACTTGGATGCCCATCATATTAGGACCAATTTTATTACCATAGAAAATACCATGATGTTCTAAAAGACTCTCAAAATAATATAAGTGAAGCATTAGAGATCAATATTTCCTACAAAATAAAACCACCGCCGTGCTCTAAAAAGATATAAGTGAAGCACTAGAGCAAAATTGTCTAGCTCAAAAGATATAAGTGAAGCACATAGAGTATTCTAATAAATTCCGATTCATGTGTGTCTCTCCCAAAAGGTGTGTACCGCAAGGATTATTGTGGTAAACTAAAAATAAAGACTCATATCATACAAGACGCTCCAAGCAAAAAACATATCATGTGGTGAATAAAAAATATAGCTCCAAGTAAAGTTACCGATAGACGAAGACGAAAGAAGGGATGCCTTCCGGGGCATCCCCAAGCTTAGGCTTTTGGTTGTCCTTGGATTATCTTGGGGTGCCATGGGCATCCCCAATCTTAGTCTCTTGCCACTCCTTATTCCATAGTCCATCAAATCTTTACCCAAAACTTGAAAACTTCACAACACAAAACTCAACAGAAAACCTCGTGAGCTCCGTTAGTGCAAGAAAGAAAAAAACCACCACTTAATTACTGTAATGAACTCATTATTTATTTATATTGATTTTAAACCTACTGTATTCCAACTTCTCTATAGTTCATACCCCCCGATACTAGCCATAGATTCATCAACATAAGCAAACAACACGCGAAAAACAGAATCTGTCAAAAACAGAACAGTCTGTAGCAATCTGTAACTTTCGAATACTTCTGGAACTCTAAAAATCCTACCAACATAGTAAGTCCTAGGCAATTTGTCTATTGATCTACTGCAAAAAGAATCAACCTAAAATCTCTCTCCAGTAAAAAATGGCTGCTAATCTCGTGAGCGCTAAAGTTTCTGTTTTTTACAGCAAGATCATAAAGACTTCACCCAAGTCTTCCCAAAGGTTCTACTTGGCACAAACACTATTTAAAACATAAAACCACATATAAATATATACTAGATGAATTATTTATTGAATAACAGCAAGGAAAAATATTGAGTTGTCTCCCAACAAACGCTTTTCTTTAAAGCCTTTTTGGCTAGGCATTGAGATTTCAATGATGCTCACATGAAAGACAAGAATTGAAGCATAAAGAGAGCATCATAAAACATGTGACAAACACACTTAAGTCTAACATACTTCATATGCATAGGTTTTTTATAAGCAAACAAATTATCAAGGCAAGCAAAAACTAGCATATGCAAGGAAGAAGACGATAGCAATCTCAACATGAAGAGAGGTAATTTAGTAACATGAAAATTTCTACAACCATATTTTCCTCTCTCATAATAATTACATGTAGGATCATAAGCAAATTCAACAAAATAGCTATCACATAACATATTCTCAACACAATCCATATGTATGCAAAATTGACACCCTTCCAAGATAGTGGGAGTAACATTAACTAAAGTCATGACCTCTCCAAACCCAATTTTATAAAAAATATCATAAGATTGAACATACTCCAAATATGTGGGATCTAAAGTTGACACTCTTCCAAACCCACTTTCAATATTATTGCAAAAACTATTATCAATCTCATATTCATCATGGGGCTTAAATAAAATTTCAAGATTATAAGAAGAATCACCCCAATCATTATCATTGCAACAAGTAGTAGACATTGCAAAATTAGCATCCCCAAGCTTAGGGTTTTCCATATTATTGACATCAAGAGAACTTATAGTAAAATCATTGCAATCATTCTTTTTATTCAACGAGTTATCGTGAATCACTTCATAAATTTCTTCATCGTAATTTTCAGATTCACGAATTTCGAGCAAAGCTTCATAAAGATCATCTAGTGCACAAAACTCACTAGCAATTGGTTCATCATAATTGGATCTCTTAAAAAGATTAGCAAGAGGATGAGGATTCATAGATCTTAGGTTCTCTATTTAGCAATAAATAAACAACTGTTCCAACCAAACGAGCAAATGAGCCAAGTAAGACATCAAAGCAAACAAAAAGACGAACAGAAGAAGGGCGAATAAAACGGCAAGGGTGAAGTGGGGGAGAGGAAAATGAGAGGCAAATGGCAAATAATGCAATGCGAGGGATAAGAGTTTGTGATGGGTACTTGGTATGTCTGGACTTGTGCGTAGACTCCCGGCAACGGCGCCAGAAATCCTTCTTGCTACCTCTTGAGCACTGAGTTGGTTTTCCCTTGAAGAGGAAAGGGTGATGCAGCAAAGTAGCGTAAGTATTTCCCTCGGTTTTTGAGAACCAAGGTATCAATCCACTAGGAGGCTCCACGCAAGTCCCTCGTACCTACACAAACAAACAAGAACCTCGCAACCAACGCAATAAAGGGGTTGTCAATCCCTTCACGGCCACTTGCGAAAGTGAGATCTGATAGAGATAATAAGATAAGATAAATATTTTTGGTATTTTTATGATATAGATTGGAAAGTAAAGATTGCAAAATAAAGTAGATTGGAAACTTATATGATAGAAGATAGACCCGGGGGCCATAGGTTTCACTAGTGGCTTCTCTCAATATAGCATAAGTATTACGGTGGGTGAACAAATTACTGTCGAGCAATTGATAGAAAAGTGCATAGTTATGAGAATATGTAGGCATGCTCATGTATATAGGCATCACATCCGCGACAAGTAGACCAACTCATGCCTGCATCTACTACTATTACTCCACACATCGACCGCTATCCAGCATGCATCTAGAGTATTAAGTTCATAAGAACAGAGTAACACATTAAGAAAGATGACATGATGTAGAGGGATAGACTCAAGCAATATGATATAAACCCCATCTTTTTATCCTCGATGGCAACAATACAATATGCGCCTTGATGCCCCTGCTGTCATTGGGAAAGGACACCGCAAGATTGAACCCAAAGCTAAACACTTCTCCCATTGCAAGAAAGATCAATCTAGTACGCCAAACCAAACTGATAATTTGAAGAGACTTGCAAAGATAACCAATCATACATAAAAGAATTCAGAGGAGATTCAAATATTTCTCATAGATAAACTTGATCATAAACCCACAATTCATCGGATCTCGACAAACACACCGCAAAAAAGAGTTACATCGAATAGATCTCCAAGAAGATCAAGGAGAACTTTGTATTGAGATTCAAAGAAAGAGAAGAAGCCATCTAGCTAATAACTATGGACTCGAAGGTCTGTGGTAAACTACTCACAACTCATCGGAGAGGCTATGGTGTTGATGTAGAAGCCCTCCATGATTGATTCCCCCTCCACGGAGCGCCGGCGAAGGCTCCAAGATGGGATCTCACGGGTACAGAAGGTTGCGGCGGTGGAAATAGGGTTTCGTGGTGCTCCCCGATGTTTTCAGGGTATGCAAGTATATATAGGTAAAGGAGGTCGGTCAGGGGAGCCACGAGGGGCCCACGAGGGTGGGGGCGCGCCCTGCACCCTCGTGGCCGCCTCAGCTGCTTCTTGACGTCCACTCCAAGTCTCCTAGATTGCATTTGTTCCAAAAATATCGCTCCCGAAGGTTTCATTCCGTTTGGACTCCGTTTGATATTCCTTTTCTTCGAAACTCTAAAATAGGCAAAAAAACAGCAATTTGTGCTGGGCCTCCAGTTAGTAGGTTAGTCCCAAAAATGATATAGAAGTGTAAAGTAAAGCCCTAAACATCGAAAACGGGTAATATAATAGCATGGAACAATCAACAATTATAGATACGTTGGAGAAGAATCAAGGGACAGACACAGGAACGAAGAAGGACACATGCCGGCCAACCTAAGTGTTCCGGAGCAGTAACAAGCTACCATGGCTCAGTGGAAGCACCATGTGACATTTTCCCATAAGAGAGGCTACCAAGAATAAACAACTAGGTTGTCAGATCCCACACATAGCAATACACATTACACGTATGCATAACATGCAAGTATGTGATGTACAACATGGCTTCACAACATAACTCAACAACTTATATAGATAAAGGCTCAAAAGAGCCATCATAGCATTTATTACAATCAGGGGTCACAAGACCCAACATTCAGAGCATACAAGCAACAGGTGGAAGCATTACATGTCTGAGTACAGACGTCTACAAATGAAAAAGGCTGAAGAGCCTGACTATCTACAACATCCAATCAAGATCGTCGCTGAGGTAGAAGCTACTTGTGGAAGTCCACGAGAACACTAGTAAGACCGAAGTCTCAACTGCAAAAACATAAATTAAGCAACATGAGTACAAAGTTACTCAGCAAGACTTACATCAGATCCTATCATACATGCATTTGTATCAAGAAGGTAATGTGGGGCTTAGTTGCAGCAAGCCATCTTTGACTCAGTGGCTATCCTGTTCCACAACTATGAGTAACTTCTTTGAGGTGAGGCAGCGCACACGAGTCCACTAATCACCACACAATACACTACTATGGATTCATCCCCATCTCCCTATGAGAAGGCCATCCATAGCACTCACACTTGTCTTGAGCATTTTAGAGTATCCACTTCAAGTTATCTATGTACCACATAAGCATCCAAGAAGTCCATAACCGTGGACCCGGCTATTCGAATAGATCATGTTAACCCTGCACTTCTTCACACACGCTCTCGGCACTTACCTCCATGTACACGTCATGTATCTCGGCAACCTTCAAGCGGAAGCCTGGCGAGGGTGTCGGCCACGACCTGACTAACCACACAAGACTCTAGTCCAGGTTTATCGCTTATTCGGGTTCTATCCGCAAGGGAGTCCGACCGAGGTTTCCATCACGTCCCCAAACAATGTGAGCAGGGTTCCCAAGCTCACCAACTGGGTGCCACTTAGTACACCGTGCCACGTGTGCCTAGTCTGTCCCAAGCCCACCCTACCGGGTGCCACTTGGTAGAAGAATAACACTGCCTACGAACACCAGAAACTAGTTGCGACTCCTGGACAGAGATGAAGTTGGTTAATAAGTCGAGAGGGGTCGAGTTACCGGAACCCAATGTGTGGTAGTATCTATCCATTGGACAACATACACAAAAATCAGTGCTTAAGGTCGGTTCCAGTGAGACAATCCACCATGTACTCCTACATGGCCTCTCACCGCTACCTTTACCAAATCGTGTTCAGACAATTAACTCTCAGCATCAGAACATAGAGCACTGCACTCCAATTCATTCCCAATGAATCAGACCTGACACACTCTAAGCAATAGCAGGCATCGCATGGTAGGAACACAACATGGCTTCAATCAACTCCTACACATGCTAGTGGGTTTCAAGTATTTACTGTGGCAACGACAGGTCATGCAGAGGAATGGGTTCAACTACCGCGGCACAAAGTAGCAGTTGATTCATTGTTTTCCTAATGCAATAACAAAGAGCAGGAGTGGGAGAGTAGGATTGTATCAGATGAACAAGGGGGTTTGCTTGCCTGGTAGATCATCAGGGGGTCACTGCTCCTCAGACAGGTACTCTGGAACACTCTCCGGAGCAGGACCTATCGAGAGGGAATGGTGTCGACAATCAATACACAAGCATATGCAACAATATGATGCATGAACATGGCATGAATATGTGATGTTGTTTGAGCTAATGCAACTAGCATTCATTTGGTTGAAGTCCATTTGAACCAAAGATTCAAATGCAACTCCAAAATAAGCTCTTACAAATGCCATTTATGTGTTTTCACTTATATAGTAGGTATAATTTGGTTCGTCATGCATGAAACTAGTACATATGGAAAGATTGAATTTTTCTGATAATTTTCCATATATAAATTAATTCAATCTGAGCTACAGTTGAATTTCTATGATTTTTTGAAGTTTATAACATTTTTTGGAATTTCCTGATTTATATTAAAACCAGAAAAAGAATTAACTACGTCAACACTGCATCATGTCTGTGTCAGCAGGTCAACGGAGCTGACCAAGTCAAACCTGAGGTGTGGTGTCCACATGTCAGTGTCACAGTTAATTAACAGGGTTAATTAACACTAATACTAACCCAACTACAAATTAGCTGGGGCAGGGCCCACATGTCAGTGTCACGGGGGTTAGTTAAACGGTGATTATCCCTAAGCTAATCACCTGACTGACGGGGCCCCCCTGACAGGCCGGCAAGAACAAAACGGTCAAACCCGCCGGCGTTTAGCCGCCGGGAAGGTCGAACACGGAGGAGGGGCACGGGATCGTCGCTCCGGCGACCAAACGCGCGGCGGAGACTGAGGGAGTCCTTGATTAAGGGGTCCTCGGACAGCCGGACTATATACTTTTGCCGGATTGTTGGACTATGAAGATACAAGATTGAAGACTTTGTCCCGTGTCCGGATGGGACTCTCCTTTGTTTGGAAGGCAAGCTTGGCTATTTGGATATGTAGATTCCCTTCTCTGTAACCGACTCTGTGTAACCCAAGCCCCCTCCGGTGTCTATATAAACCGGAGGGTTTTGTCTGCAGGACAAGAACAATCATAATCATAGGCTAGCTTCTAGGGTTTAGCCTCTATGATCTCGTGGTAGATCAACTCTTGTAATACTCATATCATCAAGATCAATCAAGCAGGAAGTAGGGTATTACCTCCATCGAGAGGGCCCGAACCTGGGTAAACATCATGTCCCCTGTCTCCTGTTACCATTAGCCTTAGACGCACAGTTTGGGACCCCCTACCTGAGATTCGCCGGTTTTGACACCGACATTGGTGCTTTCATTGAGAGTTCCACTGTGCCATCGCGATAAGGCTTGATGGCTCCTTCAATCAGCTTCAACGATGTGGTCGAGGGGGAGGTTTTCCTTCCCGGACAGATCTTCGTATTCAGCAGCTTCGTACTGTGGGCCAACTCACTTGGCCATCTGGAGCAGATCGATAGCTATGCCCCTGGCCATCAGGTCAGGTTTGGAAGCTTGAACTATACTACCAACATTCACGGAGACTTGATCTTCGACGGATTCGGGCCCATGTCAGGTGCGCCGAATGGTCATGACGAGCATGACTTAGATCTGCCATCGGATAGTGTTCGGGAGATCGCACCTGCGGCGGTGCCAGGAATCAATCCGGAGCAGATCGTGCCATCCGAGGACGGGTGGATGGACCCCGCCATGGAGGCCGCACACTCCTCGGCCTTGGAGCCGAACACTGACCTCACCTCCTATGAGGCCGGGATCATCGGACCATCGGACTCGACTCCGGCCACAGGATCCAAACCGCGTACGACCGTGCCTATCGAATCTGATTGGGCACCAGTCATGGAGTTCACCTCCGCGGATATCTTTCAGCACTCACCCTTGGGTGACTTGCTAAATTCACTAAGATCTCTCTCCTTGTCAGGAGATTCTTGGCCGAACTATGTCCGGCTCGAGTGGGAAGCGGACGACGAGGAAATTCGTTTCCTGCCCACCACCCACTTAATAGCCACTGTTGATGACTTAACCGACGTGCTTGACCTCAACTCCGAAGACATCGATGGTATGGATGACGATGCAGGAGAAGAACAGGAACCACCGCCTATAGGGCGCTAGACAACCACCTCATCGTATGATATATATATGGTGGACACCCCCAAAGAAAGCAATGGTGATGAGGCAACCGAAGATAATCCCTTGGAGAAGCAACCTAGGCACTGGCGTCATAGGCGCCGCTCCAAGCCCCGCCATAGCAAAAGTAGAAATACTGGCACAAGAGATGATAACAACCTGGATGGTGCCGAAGACGAAAACAATCTTGCCTAGCTAGGCTTCAAGCAGGTCAAGCAAGAAGATGGGCAAGCTAGCCCTAAAGAACAGTCAACAGATGGAGAATCAGAGGATGGTAACTACATGCCTCTCTCTGAAGACGAAGTGAGCCTTGGCGATGAAGAATTCATCGTGCCTGAGGATCCCGTCGAGCAGGAGCGCTTCAAGCGCCGGCTTATAGCCACTGCAAAAAGCCGGAAGAAAAAGCAGCAACAACTTCAAGCTGACCAAGATCTGCTAACTGATAGATGGACCGAGGTCCTGGCCTCCGAGGAATATGGACTCGAGCGCCCTACCAAAAGTTACCCCAAGTGCAGGTCGCTACCTCAACTCGAGGACGAGGCGTTAAAATCCACACTGCCAGCGCATGATGTGGCTGACCGGCCCCCACGTGGCCGCGACAAAGCGGCGTACCAGCCCGAAGTCTAGCCCGCACCCCGATGCCAAACAAGCAAAAACACGAAGGCCCGGGGTTCCACGCATGACCTACGAGACGAATTGAAAAACAAAGCAGGACAGTCAAGATCGATGTCGGTGTCAAAACCGGCGGATCTCGGGTAGGGGGTCCCGAACTGTGTGTCTAGGCGGATGGTAATAGGAGACAAGGGACACGATGTTTTACCCAGGTTCGGGCCCTCTTGATGGAGGTAAGACCCTACGTCCTGCTTGATTAATATTGATGATATGGGTAGTACAAGAGTGGATCTACCACGAGATCAAGGAGGCTAAACCCTAAAGCTAGCCTATGGTATGATTGTTGTAATGTATGTTGTGTCCTACGGACTAAAGCCCTCTGGTTTATATAGACACCGGAGGAGGCTAGGGTTACACAGAGTCGGTTACAGTGGTAGGAGATCTACATATCCGTATTGCCAAGCTTGCCTTCCACGCCAAGGAAAGTCCCATCCGGACACGGGACGGAGTCTTCAATCTTGTATCTTCGTAGTCTTGGTGTCCGGCGAACGATAATAGTCCGGCTGTCCGGACACCCCCTAGTCCAGGACTCCCTCAGTAGCCCCCGAACCAGGCTTCAATGTCGATAAGTCCAGCGCGTATATAGTCTTCGGCGTTGCAAGGCGGGTTCTCCCTTCAAGTTCCATGTACCTGCCGAACAATGTCCGGCTTCATCATAAATACTGTGTTTCTTGGCTTCTACGCCCAATAATGGCCTTCGTCCATGCGTCGCACGAATGCGAAAAGCCAGGGTGTCTTTTATGTTTCACCCCCTAGTCGTGCGAGTCATCTGCCTACAAAAGAGGCAAAAATCTAGATCCAAACCACACCATCTTCCTTCCGCGAATACTTCATCGGAGCGCCCTTGACCTAAAAATCCATTCCATCATGGACCGTCGATGCGGCTCCTCTTCTCGCGCTCCCAGCCCACCGCCAGGGGATTGGAGGAGGTGCTCTGTTCCACACAACGAGCTAGCGAAGCTCCAAGCAGGGGGATATCTCCCTCCGGCCTTCATGGTCCCGGTTCGAGCCGGGCTGGTCACCTACCAAGGTGGGAGGCAAGCGGAGGCTACCCCAAGTCCCAATAAAGGGGAGCGGGTATGCTTCGTACCTTATCTTATAAGGGGACTCGGATTACCAATACATCCGTTCCTCCGCGGGCTCCTGGAGTTCTACGGACTCCAGCTCCACCACCTTACGCCAGCCTCTATCCTGCATATCGCGGGCTACGTAGCTCTTTGCGAGCTATTCCTGGGCATTGAGCCCTATTTTGCATTGTGGAAGAGGCTGTTCTGCCTCGTACCCCGTTCTCACGAGGGATCCATATATCAAGTGGGCGGCGCCGAAATATGGCGCATTGTCGGGACCGGATACCCATCCGGTACTCCCAAGAAGGCGTCCGAAGACTGGCCTTCAGAGTGGTTTTACATAGGAGACGCTCCACTGCCGGATCCAGTCTGGATTGGCCTCCCGGAGTTTAGTGCCGCTCCTCTGAAGAAACGCCTCAGCTGGCGCCCACGGAGCCCCCGATTGGAGGAAGACAAGAGCGTCCATTACTTGATGGGCCGAATAAGATTACTGGCCCATTCCGGGTTGACCATGATTGGAGTCATGGAGACATGCATCATGCGGGGGGTACAGCCATTGCAATACAGAGGCCACCCCATGTGGGATTTCAACGGGGAAGACGATGCCACCCGTCACGGCCGCGAAGGGCCGGATTCGACCGAGGATCTGGTGGGGATCCTGTCCAGCCTGTATAAGGGGGAGAAGGAGGACTTCCTTTGAACGAACCCTTTGAATGGGTTTTCCATGAACAACCCTAGAGGCTGGGTAAGCGGACACTTTTAAGGGCTCAACCCATGCTTTCGAAGTTTAGGCTTCTTACATTATGTCTTCGACGCAGGATCTACGCCGGACTGTGGAGGACATGGTAAGTCCCGCTCCGCAACCCGAGGATCCAGGAAGATCCTTGGATCCGGCCTCTGAAGAGGATCCGGACATCAAGGTGGAGCTGATCGACGGGGTGTTTCACCAGCTCAGCATGGACAATGCTTTGGTCGCCATTACGGCGGACTACCCCGGACTGTATCCGGCTTCCCAGGTGACTGTGACCGAGGTCCGGACACCATTATCTCTTCCTTGCCCATTTCTGACCTTCGCGAACGATGGTGTTTTACAGGAAGCGCCTTCAGGACGGGAAGCCAAGCCCGCGGCGGCTGACCAACAAAGGTCAGTCCGGACCAGCAGGCGGAAAAGGAGCGCGGCACGGACCGAAACATCGCCGCAAAGGTATAGCTCGTATTTAAATTTTCAGAGCAACGTTCCTAGGAAGCGTCTGAGTGCTCATGATCTTTATAGGAGAAAAAGCGCTCACCAGACTGTGGGCGCGGAAGTTGCCGATCCAACCTATACCGGCCAGGCTCCAGCGCCCGGCCTGGAGGGGGAGGCAAGCACAAGACGCGGGCCGGATCCTCCTCCAACGGAGGACACCGACAGACTGTCCGCCACCAAGTCTGAGGTGGAGAGCGCCATGAACCATAGGCGCCGCCGGACAGTGTTTCGTGAAGCGTGCTTCTCCCCTGAGGCATTGGACGCCTTTAACACAGGGGACGCGCACCTCCGTGCCGCTCAAGATGGTTTTACCAGAGCCACGGAGCAGTATGTGAAAGACATACGGGTAAGGGAATTTTAATGATTATATACACCAGTAGCCCCCGAGACTTAAAGTAGTTATGTTAACTGATTTAAGGATCATTTGAAACGCAGGCTCTTACCGAGAAGAATACCCAGCTGTCCCAGGAGCTGCAAGAATGCAAGGCCCAACTTGAGGCCGCACTTGCTGCCGCAGGAGGAGACGCAGAGACCCCTCCTGGTAACACATTTTTATTAATAAATATAAGCGCTGTGCAGCGTGCGCGCAAGTCTAATAGTGACATTGCAGGTGCCGCCGGACAAGATCCGGACAGGCAAGAATTACTACGCCAGCTAAAGGCCGGCGAGAGGGTGCTGAATAGGGTCCAGCAAGAAAGGAACAAGCTCCAGGATGCCAACGCCAAGCTCGGAGAAGAGCTGAAAGGCGCTCGAGCCGGGCTGTCCAGCTCCGTTAAGGAGAATCAGCGGCTTCGTCGCGGCATTTATAGTAAGTGCTTGAGCGGACTCCTTTGAAAAGAAGAGTTCGGCGAGGAAGTAAATTGACATGATATGTCTTGTAGGTATACTCACAGGTCGCCCTGCGGAGGAGATGCCCATATCAACGGGTGATCAACTTCCCGAGCTATTGCAACTGCTCGAACGAGTTCGGCAGGCAATGAGCGGCGTCGTCCAGGCTTTATGGCCAGCCCTCTCCCTACCCGAGGGCCTTGGGGAGCTTGCGGAGAAGCTTCAGGGAGTGCGGCAGCACTTCCGTTTGTGGAAGATTTCGGCTTGCCGTCAAGGTGCCAGAGAGGCTTGGGCCATGGTGAAGACGCGTTACAAGAAGGCGGATCCCAACCACATGGCCGAAGTTGGACCAGTGGGGCCCGATGGGAAGGAGATCCCTGCGAGTTTAGTATACAGCCAACTAGAGTTGGCTGCTAAATTTTCCCAACGGGACTGTAAGTTAGACAACCTGTTAGACGGGATTGAGGAGGAATACAATCAGTAAATTTGACAATGTATGTTTTCCTTTAAAGTGACATGTGAAATGCCTTCTAGCCGGATTGTAGATCGTTTGTCTTTGCCGACCTTTTCGCTTCGACCTCGGGACCCTAGAGTCCGGAGTGTGTCTGAATACCTTTTTGGTTAAGAAACAACCGGGGTATGCATGGAGACCAGGCGTAGGGGTCATTAGTGCTTTATCAGACAAGTGCCCAACTAGTTATGTTATATTACATGGTTAGTAAGAAACATCTTCCAGAGAGAATAGTTCCGTTAAGGGTTCCTTTCCCTGGGAGGCATGCCCTAAAGTGCATGTCCGGACTGCGAAAAAAGCAGAAAATCATCTGGGGGCGGATAAATGAGTAGGTAAAAAATCATCTTTTAAGTCACCAACCGAATATTCCCTTAAGAACGCTAGCTTTCGGCTTCACCCAGTCTGCGGTACACATCCGGCTGACCCGGCAGTAACTATCGCAGAGGTGCTCCCTTTACCTCCTAGCCGAATAATCGGGAACGTAGAGGTAAGCACAGGAGCCAGGCAACCCAGCTTGGCCAAAACTTAAGTCATATCGATGCATATAATGGTGAGTAAAAGGTACATGTGGAAGCTTGACACATGTGTTGGGCATGAAACCCTTATAATTGAGCTTCTAGAAAAGAAGCCCCCAGGTATAATGAGTGCGGATGGCACGTCAAGTGTATGCGAATAATGCGAAAGTAGGCCCTTAGGGGATTTTTTAGTAAAAAGGTTATGAAAAGAGAAACAAAAGACAGCCGAAGTGTAAAAATTTGAACGGAGGAAGGGGACGAACTCTTAGTCCGGCGCTAGGCATAGAATCTTCGGAGGCGGGCTGCGTTCCATGGGTTCGGCTCGAGTCGGTTATCCGACGCATTTCGTAGACGGTACGCTCCGCCGGTCAGGACTTGATCGATAATGAAGGGGCCCTCCCATTTGGGCTTGAGCTTGTCCTTTTTCTTGTCCGGCAGGCGTAGAACTAGTTCACCAACGTTGTAAGTCTTGGCCCGTACTTCTCTGCTTTGATATCTTCGGGCCTGCTGCTGATAGAATGCGGAACGAGCCTTGGAGACGTCGCATTCTTCCTCCAATGTGTCCAGGCTGTCCTGCCGATCCAGCTCGGCCTCTCTTTCTTCGTACATGCGCACTCGAGGTGAGTCATGAATAATGTCGCAGGGCAGGACTGCCTCTGCGCTGTAGACCATAAAAAATGGTGTGAATCCGGTAGTGCGGTTAGGCGTTGTCCGCATCCCCCAGAGTACGGAGTCGAGCTCCTCGACCCAGTGCGTGTCAGATTTAGTAAGTGACCGCACTAGTCTGGGTTTAATGCCGCTCATTATTAGACCATTTGCTCGTTCCACTTGACCGTTGGTTTGAGGGTGATAGACTGAAGCGTAGTCGAGCTTCATGCCCATATTTTTGCACCATGACTTAACCTCGTCGGCTGTGAAGTTCATGTCGTTGTCGGTGATGATGCTGTGGGGGACTCCGTAACGGTGTACTACCCCGGATATGAAGTCTATCACTGGTCCGGACTCTGCCGTTTTGACCGGTTTGGCCTCTATCCATTTGGTGAATTTATCCACCATGACCAATAGGTACCTTTGCTTGTGGGTTCCCCCTTTAAGGGGTCCAACCATATGAAGCCCCCAGACCGCGAACGGCCAGGTAATGTGTATAGTTTTGAGGGCGGTGGGCGGCATATGGCTCTGATTAGCAAAGAGCTGACAACCAATGCATCTCTGGACTAAGTCCTGGGCATCTGCCCGGGCCGTCGGCCAATAAAGTCCTGTACGGAATGCCTTTCCTACAAGGGCCCGGGCTGCTGTGTGGTGTCCGCCTAGTCCGGCATGAATTTCGGCCAGGAGGTTTCGCCCTTCCTCTTTGGAGATACACCTTTGAAGGACTCCGGTTGTACTTTTCTTATAAAGTTCTCCCTCATGGACCTTGTAGGCTTTCGATCGCCGGACTATGCAGCGGGCCTCGTTTTGGTCTTCGGGAAGTTCCTGCCTAAGCAAGTAGGCTAGGAATAGTTCTGTCCACGAGGCGATTACTGCCATTATGTCGTGGGTTGAAGGTGTTATGTCATCGGCTGAATCGCCGATTGGCGCGGTTTTTTCCGGTTTGTCACTTCCAGGCTCCTCTTCCCATAGTACGGATGGTTTGAAGAGCCGTTCCAGGAAGATATTTGGAGGGACAGCATCATGTTTCGCACCGATGCGTGCCAGTACATCGACCGCTTGGTTATTATCTCGGGCTATGTGATGGAATTCGAGTCCTTCAAACCGAGCTGACATTTTTAGGACAGCGTTGCGATATGCTGCCATTTTCGGATCCTTGGCGTCAAAGTCTCCATTTATTTGGGATATTGCAAGGTTTGAATCCCCGCGCACCTCTAGGCGTTGAATGCCCATGGAGACTGCCATCCGGAGACCATGTAACAGGGCCTCGTATGCGGCTGCGTTGTTGGAGTCCATGTACATTATTTGAAGTACATACTGGACTGTGTCCCTGGTTGGGGATGTCAATACGACGCCAGCCCCCAGTCCGGCCAACATTTTAGAGCCGTCGAAATGCATAACCCAATTGGAGTATGCGCCGTACTCTTTGGGGAGTTCGTCTTCGGTCCATTCAGCGACGAAGTCAGCCAAAACTTGTGACTTTATAGCTCGCCGAGGTTTGTAAGTTATATCGAATGGTAAGAGCTCAATGGCCCATTTTGCAATCCTGCCCGTTGCGTCACGGTTATTTATGATGTCATTGAGTGGTACTTCGGAGGCCACTGTTATCGAACACTCTTGAAAGTAGTGTCGGAGCTTCCGGGATGCCATGAACACCGCATACGCTATCTTCTGATAGTGTGGGTAACGGGATTTGCAGGGAGTTAACACAGTGGATACATAATACACTGGTTTTTGAAGAGGGAATTTATGCCCTTCTGTCTCTCGTTCGACGACGAGTACCGCGCTTACGACTTGATGCGTTGCTGCGATGTATAACAACATTGGTTCGCCTAGATTGGGCACAGCCAGGACCGGATTTGTTGCTAATATGGCCTTTATTTCTTCGAGTCCGGCAGTGTCAGCATCCGTCCACTCGAAGTGTTCGGTGCGCCTGAGGAGGTGATAGAGGGGCAATGCCTTTTCTCCTAGACGGGAGATAAAGCGGCTTAAAGCTGCCATGCATCCTGTTAATTTTTGTATCTGTTTGAGGTCTTTTGGAATATCCAACTGTGACAAAGCTCGGATTTTAGCCGGGTTTGCTTCAATTCCTCTACCGGATACAATGAAGCCCAGCAGCTTTCCGGCTGGTACGCCGAAAACGCATTTTTTCGGATTCAGCTTGATGTCATATGCTCTGAGGTTGTCAAATGTGAGCCTCAAATCGTCTACTAGAGTTTCGACGTGTTTTGTTTTGAGGACTACGTCGTCTACGTATGCCTCGACTGTTTTGCCGATCTGGGTAGCCAGACATGTTTGAATCATGCGCTGATATGTTGCACCGGCATTTTTAAGTCCGAAGGGCATCGTGTTGAAGCAGAATGGTCTGTATGGAGTGATGAATGCTGTTGCGGGTTGGTCTGCTTCTGCCATCTTGATTTGATGGTAGCCAGAGTATGCGTCGAGGAAGCACAACGAATCATGCCCTGCGGTAGCATCGATAATTTGGTCGATGCGGGGGAGAGGGAAGGGATCCTTTGGGCAAGCCTTATTGAGGTCTTTAAAATCGACACAGAGGCGCCAGGATTTGTCCTTCTTTGGTACCATTACCAGATTTGCTAGCCAATCCGGATGTTTGATATCTCTGATGAATCCGGCTTCCAATAGTTTGGCTAGCTCTTCTCCCATTGCCTGTCTTTTGGGTTCGGAAAATCGTCGAAGAGCCTGTTTGACTGGCTTAAATCCTTTTAGGATGTTTAGGCTGTGTTCTGCCAACCCGCGTGGGATTCCGGGCATATCCGAAGGATGCTAGGCGAAAATGTCCCAATTTTCCCGAAGGAATTCGTGCAGTGCGGCGTCTACTTCGGGGTTCAATTGTGCCCCAATGGAGGCCGTCTTTGTTGGGTCCGTTGGATGGACCTGGAATTTTATTATTTCATCTGCTGGTTTGAAGGAGGTGGACTTGGATCTTTTATCGAGTATCACATCGTCCCTGTTCATCGTAGAGCGCAGCGTGGTGAGTTCTTCTGCTGCTAAGGCTTCGGATAGTGCCTCCAGGGCTAGTGCGGCTGTCTTGTTTTCGGTGCGGAGTGCTATGTCCGGATCACTAGCGAGAGTGATTATTCCGCCAGGCCCAGGCATTTTGAGCTTCATGTACCCGTAATGAGGTACTGCTTGAAAAATTGTGAATGCCTCTCGTCCTAATATAGCGTGATATCCGCTGTTGAACGGGGCCACTTGGAACGTGACTTCTTCGGATCTGTAATTGTCTGGCGAGCCGAACACCACATCGAGTGTGATTTTTCCGGTGCAGCGTGCTTCCCGGCTAGGGATTATTCCTCTAAAGGTTGTGCTGCTTCGCTCAATACGGCTCCAGTCTATTTCCATTTTTGAAGAGTTTCCTCGTAGATGAGGTTTAATCCGCTGCCGCCATCCATGAGGACCTTTGTAAGTCGAAAGCCGTCCACTATGGGACTAAGCACCAGTGCGGCTGGTGCTCGGGCTGTTCGGAATTTAGGTTCGTCGCTGGCGTTGAAGGTAATGGCTGTGTCGCTCCATGGATTTGCTGTTGCTACTTGGTAGACTTCGGCGAAGCCGCGGATTGTTCGTTTTCGCATATTATTTGATGCAAAGTTCTCGAAGACTGTTGATACCGTACTGGTATTGTTGGAGTGGTTTTCTGGGGCTAGAAGCTCCTCGCCACTTTTGGCCACCTGCCGTAGTATCGAGCATGCTCGAAGGCTATGAGTTGTGACGGCGCCCTCTGTGCTATGAAGCTTACAGGGTCCGCTGAGCCATCCTTCCAGTATGGTTCCGTGCCCTTTAAGGGGTTTTTGCTTTTTGGTTTTTACATCTGGTGCCTCAGTACGATGCACCCTTTTGTTGCGGACTAGGGTTGTATTTGGAGCCGGGTTGTCCCAAAACTGATTTTCGGTTTTCCGGAAACTCTCCATCGCACAGTATTTTCGTACTATGGCCGCCAGATCTGTGAAGCGTGTAATTTTACGATGGCCGATGGCGTTCAATATTCCCTTGTCCGTGCAATTATTGCAAAAGATTGAGATTGCGTTTTCCTCTCGGCGGTCCTTTATCCTGTCCATAACCAGGAGGAATCTGGCCCAGTAGTGATGTACTGTTTCAGTGGGCTCTTGCCGTATTAGAGATAGATCGCATATGTCTGGGCGGGTGGGTGGACTAAAATCCGGATCCCTGCCCATATTGGGGCTTAAAGGCCGAGGGGTTTCCGAATTCGGAAGCTTGGGTTGCTGGACACGATCCAGCGAGTCCGAACGATGCATGATTTTAAGTTCAATGCTCGATCGAAGTCCGTCCCTCCGCGGAGATCCGGCATGGAGGGTTCGGGAATCCGGACGCAACTAGTTTTCAATATAGGTGAAGAGTGGCCGCATTGTTCCTCTACCACAGCGACGTGGTGGGTGGCCTGGGGAGAGTTAATCTCTCTCATATCGGTTTGAAGCCCTATCTGATTGTAGTCTGTAGCGACTCCCAGGGCTGCGATGCGATCCAAGAGCTCGTTGATAGACGAGAGCTCCATTGGGTCCAGCCGCTCGGCAAATTCCGAGCTGACGCGCAGATTGCTTTTGACGACTTGGGAAGTCATTGTCGAAGCAGTGGCCGGACAGGCGGTCATAAGAAAACTGCCTAGCCGGATAGTTTGGCCGGTGACCAAGGCCCCTTTGGCGAAAATACCGTCTTTGAAGACGGGTGGAGGCATCCTTCCTATCGGCAACGACACAGAGGAACTCTCAATGAAAGCACCAATGTCGGTGTCAAAACCGGCGGATCTCGGGTAGGGGGTCCCGAACTATGCGTCTAGGCGGATGGTAACAGGAGACGAGGGACACGATGTTTTACCCAGGTTCGGGCCCTCTCGATGTAGGTAAAACCCTACGTCCTGCTTGATTAATATTGATGATATGGGTAGTACAAGAGTGGATCTACCACAAGATCAAGGAGGCTAAACCCTAAAGCTAGCCTATGGTATGATTGTTGTAATGTATGTTGTGTCCTACGGACTAAAGCCCTCCGGTTTATATAGACACCGGAGGAGGCTAGGGTTACATAGAGTCGGTTACAATGGTAGGAGATCTACATATCCGTATTGCCAAGATTACCTTCCACTCCAAGGAAAGTCCCATCTGGACACGGGACGGAGTCTTCAATCTTGTATCTTCGTAGTCTTGGAGTCCGGCGGACGATAATAGTCCGGCTGTCCGAACACCCCCTACTCCAGGACTCCCTCAATCGATCTATGGATCACGGGGGCGCGCCCCAACGCATGACGAGGACAGTCACGCCAGATACACTAACAAATCCGGCTGGACCGAATATAATGTAGCCCGGCATAGAGGCGCCGCACACCCCCTATGCTTCACTGATGAAGTAATGGATCATGAATTCCAAGAAGGGTTTAAACCCATGAACATTGAATCATAGGATGGTACTACAGACCCTGCGGTATGGATAGAAGATTTTTTCCTCCATATTAACATGGCCCACGGAGATGATCTACACGCTATTAAGTACCTCCCACTAAAACTCAAGGGACCGGCTCGGCATTGGCTGAATAGCTTGCCGGCGAACTCCATCGGGAGTTACCTGGCAGACGCATTCCTTGACAACTTCTAGGGCACTTATGTGCGACCACACGATGCTGATGATCTAAGTCACATAACCCAACAGCCCGGAGAGTCAGCCAGGAAATTTTGGACCCGGTTCCTAACCAAAAAGAACCAAATTATCGACTGTCCGGATGCCAAAGCCCTAGCGGCCTTTAAGCATAACATCCGTGACGAGGGGCTTGCCTGACATCTCGGCCAAAAAAAGCCAAAGTCCATGGCAGCCCTCACAACACTCATGACCCACTTTTGTGCGGGCAAGGATAGCTGGTTGGCTCGTAGCAACAACACAGCAAGCAATCCTGGCACATCGAAAGCCAAGGATAGCAACGACAAACCACGGCGCAACAAACACAAGCGCCGCAAAAACGGTGATAGTGCCGAAGACACGTCAGTCAACGCCGGATTCAGTGGCTCCAAGTCTGGTCAGCGGAAAAAGCCATTCAACAAAAACAATTCAGGCCCGTCTAAATTGCACCGCATACTCGACCGTCCAAGCCAAATTCATGGCACCCCAGGAACACCAGCCAATCATACCAACAGAGAATGCTGGGTCTTCAGACAAGCCAACAGGTCAGATGCCGAAAACAAGGGGAAAGGGTCTCAAAACAACGATGACGAGGAGGAGCCCCGATCACCTAATATAGGAGGACAGAAGAAATTCCCTCCCCGGGTGAAAACGGTGAATATGATATACGCAAGCCACATTCCCAAGTGGAAACGTGCACTAAGGGACGTCTATGCAATGGAGCCAGTCGACCCAAAGTTTAACCCATGGTCCTTTTGCCCGATCACTTTCGATCGCAGGGACCATCCTACCAGTATCCGTCATGGCGGTTCGGCCGCACTGGTCCTCGACCCCATCATTGACGGATTCCACCTCACACGAGTCCTTATGGATGGAGGCAGCAGCCTAAACCTGCTATACCAGGATACAGTGCGCAAAATGGGCATCGACCCCTCAAGGATCAAGCCCACAAAAACCACCGTCAAAGGTGTCATACCAGGTGTAGAGGCCTGTTGCACGGGCTCAATCACACTAGAAGTGGTCTTCGGATCTCCGGACAATCACCGTACCGAAGAGTCAGTCTTCGACATTGTCCCCTTTTGCAGTGGACATCAGGCACTGCTCAGACGAACCGTGTTCGCTTGGTTCAACGCGGTGGCACATTATGCCTACCGTAAATTCAAGATGCCCGGTCCGTGCGGCGTCATCACGGTTAATGGCAGGTCCGAACTCCCCCTCACTGCCGAAGAGTCTACCGCCGCTTTAACAGCAAGAGCAATAGATGGCACCTTCTAGTCGAACCTCGAGTCGACGGCCAAGCTCTCGGACACCGCCAAAGGAGTCCGAACTACTACGCGACAGGATAGCCCGGCTCGCCCGGAGCTTAATTAAAAACACTCTGGAAAAAGATAAGACAAGCCACATACCGCGGCTCAACCGCTCTGTGGCGCAAAACCATTTCTTGCATTTTCTTTGCAGGTTCACCTTTACGTAGGCCAGGATGGATGGCGTGGAAACAGTTCGAGCGCGTAAGGGAATCTCTAGATATTCCCCTCTATGATCATCCGACTACACTCCGGATCCGAATACAACTTCCTCCGGCCTGGTCTCAGCAGGTTCCGCAATCATATTTCTTTTTATCACATTATCTGTACTCATACGCATTGACGTATTATTCAAATACAACATGTGGATTTATATGATGCTCAAAACTACTACTATTTCTTATTTAAAACACTTTTGTTAAAAGGCAGCTCCTTATCGCGATATGCCTTAATATGCCAGGGGCTTCATCATACCCATACTACGGCAAAAAAGTCCGAACACCTTCACGGCAATTCGGCACCCCGAACTTATAGCATTATATGCATCAGCTCCGAATCATGTCTTGGGTCAATAGTTGGGTTCGCGTTTCTCTTATGTTTCGGTACCTTACATTCTTCTATATCGGCTAAGGTAGCACTGGGAGAACTACTGCGATTGTGTCCCGGTTCTTCCGGACGAGCACCTCAGTAGAGAAAGCCGAAAACTGTCTGTCATGATGCAGCGAGAGCTGGTCAGCTATTCGAGAGGTTCTAAAATCTTTAAGAATTTATTCCGCATAATGCCATAACCAATGCAGCGTGCGATGGATTGGCTTTTCTCCGATCAGGCACTTATAGAGCCCCTCGTGCGGTCTTCCGAACACTAGGGGTTGCGCCTACCTTCCTTTTAAAAAACTCCTATGGCTAAGTGAGAGCGATAAAGCCCTATAGTCCGATTGCCTAGTTTGCTATGTTGAACACCTCCTTTAGGGACCCAAAACTAGGATAAAGAGTGCTCAGGTTTATTTTGAACACCCCCGTACTTACTACGTGGTGGCGGAAGCCGATGACTGGCCAACTCTCAGGATTAGTATATAAAATGGCCGCACATGAGGAAAAACTTTCAGACGACAAGCAATACATAATAGAAATGACCTTGTTCAAACATCACAAAGGACAAACATGGCCGTATTCATGGAAATATAATGTCCTTAGTGCATTGCTCCGCCGCAAGGCGGGCTCCTTTCAAGACACCTTCATAATATAGCTCCGGCTTGCAGTGATCCTTTCCCTTCGGCGGTCCCTCCATTATCAGCTTTTCTGCATCCATCTTCCCCCAATGCACCTTTGTGCGGGCGAAGGCCATTCGCGAACCTTCTATGCAGACCAACCTCTTGATGACTTCGAGTCGAGGGCAGGCACTCACAAGCCGCTTCACGAGCCCGAAGTAACTACTCGGAATCGGCTCAGCTAGCCACAACCAGATAATTAAATCCTTCATGGCTAGCCCGGCTGCCTTATGCAGTTCGACCAGCTGCTTCAGTTGATTGGAGAAAGGCATCGGATAATTCGGCGCCAGATACTGCATCCAGAAGAGATTATCCGCAGTATTCCTCTCTTCGGCTCGGTAGAATTGGGCAGCATCAGATATGCTGCGGGGCAGCTCCGCGAATACCCCTGGAGAAATCAAAATTTAAGCTATCAAACTTAATTTTCTCCTCTCAAATACCCGCTTTGTATAGAAAAAGCCTTACCAGCCGCAATCTTCCTCGCCTCCTGGATTTCCTTCTGGGCACCTTGGGCTTCCCCCTGGGCATCACTGGCGGCTTGGCGAGCCTGGGAGAGTTCAGATTCTTTCCCTGATAAGCTCTACTCCAAGGTCTCGCATTTCTTCACGGCCTCCTAAAGCTCCCGCTCAGCTTCAATAACTCTGGCCTCGTGCTTCTCACGGAGAGCCTGCTCTGCGGCTGCCTTCTTCTCGGCTTCGGCCACAACCTTCTTAAGAGCCTCAATTTCGGCCACTGCCCCTAGAGCACATTATAAAAACATTTTCATCATGCACACTTATTCATCTGTGCTAAACAAACAAGGTTTTTGTATACCTTGGTTGTCCTCCAGCTGTTTCTGCACTCGGCCAAGTTCTCCTTCGGCCCGCTCCAGACTATGCCTCAGTCCGTATACTTCCACAGCATGAGAGGCGGCAGACTCTACAGACGCCTGCTTATTAAAAAGAGGTAGAGGTCATCAAGTAAGTCTCCTGTGAACATACATTTGATCCTCTGTCCGGTCCTTTCCTTCACCGAACAGTGTATCAGGGGCTGCTATCTATACCATGACACTCTTCCAAACCTCATAAAACATACATCAAAGACTTTCATGAGGCTGATATAGGATTCATTCAGTCCACTCTCGGCAGACTGAATCTTCTCAATCACCGCACCCATAAGGGCACGGTGCTCATCAACGATGGAGGCGCCCCTCAGCGCCACTAACAAAGCATTCGGCACCTCTGGTTGGACAAAGGATGCCGGTGGAACAGACTCCCCCCTTCAGCTGACGGAGGCCGCCTGTCTGATTCTGGGGCCTTATTGATCTCCAGTATCATGTCCAGCTGGGGGCCGGATTCAAGACGACCCCCCGCCACCGACATCCACGGGAGCCTTCTCTCCCGTGTGTCCGGACCCTGAAGTTTGGCCTCCCGGCATTGCCTTTGTGATCTCCCCTCCCCCTGCGTGGCCCGGGTCCTTCTGGGATGAAACTTTGGTGTCATTCGCATGTCCGGGGGAGGGGGCCTTCGGGGGTGTCCCGCTCTCCCTAGAATCTGAACCCAGCAAATCCTCCAACGAGGGTTGTTCGGCGCGAGACCTCGCAGGACTGTAAAAAGCATGGCTCAGATTAAAATTTTATGCCACGTCAAAGTCTAGACGCGTAAGTATGTTCGGATTTTATACTCACCAGGGGCTGGGCCCTGGGATCCCACTCCGGGCTGCTGTCGGCGGCGGCAGTGGACTCCTCTAGAAGGGGAGTTTTTCCCCTTTTAGGCGACTCGGCCTCCAAGGATGTGGAGGCCGTCCTTTTCATTCTCCCCCCCCCGCGGGGGATTCGTCTTCCTCCTCCTCCGCTTCCTCTTCGGAGGAAGAATTGGCATTGGAGTCTTCGGATTTTGTGTCCGAGGCTCCATGGCGACGGAGGCCACCCTGGTCTTCTTGGCCTCCTTTTAGGCCTTCTTCTTCGGTGCCTTATAAGGCGCCGGGACCAGCATCTTCATCAGAAGTGGGCCGGCCGGTTCTTCTGGCAGCGGGGCCGGATAGTAGATCCGCCCCGCCTTCTTCGCCCAGCCCTAGGAAATTGATGGGAAATACGTTAAGCATTTTCCTAAGGATATGCAAATAAAACATATGAATTTTCAACGTACAGTTACTTACCGAACTTGCAGGGCGGGACAGTTGGTACCCGCGGCCCTCGGCGGATTCCGACCACAGTTTGCCAGACTTAAAAAGCACCTTCCATATGTCCTTATGCATGGAGCCAAAGAGCTCTAGCAGGGTCTGGTGCTTGGCCGGGTCATACTCCCATAGATTGCAAGCCCGGTGTTGCCAAGGTAGAATCCGGCGAACTAACATCACCTGGACTACATTAACAAGCTTGATATTCTTGTCTTCCATATCTTGGACACGCGTCTAGAGCACCGATAGTTCATCAGACGAAGCCCAGTTCAGGCCCTTCTTGGGCCAGGACGTGATTCTTAGAGGGGCTCCAGATCTGAATTCCGGAGCAGCGGCCCATTCTTTGCCGCACGGCTTAGTGATGTAAATCCAATGCTGCTGCCACTCCTTGACGGAATCATTGAGCATCTTGCTCACCATGGCACCTCCGCACTCGGCGTGCTCGCTGCTCACTACCTTGGGCTTCACGTTAAAAACCTTCAGCCATAAGCCAAAGTGTGGCGGGATGCGGAGAAAGGCCTCACACACGACGATGAATGTCGAGATGTTGAGGAAGGAATTTGTGGATAGATCAGGAAAATCAATCCTGTAATAATACATGATCCCGCGAACGAATGGATGAAGGGGAAACCCTAGCCCGCAAACGAAATGAGGGAGGAATACCACCCTCTCATGGGGTTCCGGAGTGGGGATGATCTGTCCCGCCGTCGGAAGACGGTGGCCAATTCTCTTGTCCAAATACCCGGCCCCTCGAAGCTTTTTGATATCCTTCTCTCGGACGGTAAAGGCCATCCACTTGCCTCCTGCTCCGGATTTGGACATTTTCGGGAAGCCTTTTTGGGTGGAGGAGAGGAGCTCTTGGGCACTAGGGCGAGCAAAAACGAATGGATGAGCAGAGGAGGGCGTGGTTGAAAAAGGGAGTTCTTATCCCCTTATAAAGGGAGCGGAGATCCTGCGCCTCCCCACTTGCCCGCTAAAATCGCTTATTCCCCAAGCGCCATGATTGATGGCACGGTTCGGTTACCCACACCTATATTGATGAGAATCCCGTGATAAGGGGACACGATCTGTGCTTCGACAAGACGTGCCGATAAAACTGCCTCGCGATATGTACGGTGGCTGGTTGTGAAAAATGGTTCGAATAACGAACGGACCGTGGCGTGATGTCATAAAAAGCTGTCAGCAGATTAGATTTATGGAATATTGTGCTCTCTACGGTGGTATGTGGAATTTTTTTTGCAGAGCCGGACACGATTCTCGTGTTCAAAATCTTCTATGGAGTATTCGGAGAAGGAATCCGCCTTGCAATGCCAAAGATAATCTGCGCGCCGGACTCATCGTCATTGAAGCCTGGTTCAGGGTCTACTGAGGGAGTCCTGGATTAGGGGGTCCTCGGACTGCCGGATTATATACTTTGGCCGGACTGTTGGACTATGAAGATACAAGATTGAATACTTCGTCCCGTGTCCGGATGGGACTCTCCTTTGCGTGGAAGGCAAGCTTGGCTATTCGGATATGTAGATTCCCTTCTCTGTAACCGACTCTGTGTAACCCTAGCCCCCTCCAGTGTCTATATAAACTGGAGGGTTTAGTCCGTACGACAAGAACAATCATAATCATAGGCTAGCTTCTAGGGTTTAGCCTCTACAATCTCGTGGTAGATCAACTCTTGTAATACTCATATCATCAAGATCAATCAAGTAGGAAGTAGGGTATTACCTCCATCGAGAGGGCCCGAACCTGGGTAAACATCATGTCCCCTGTCTCATGTTACCATTAGCCTTAGACGCATAGATTGGGACCCCCTACCCGAGATCCGCCGGTTTTGACACCGACAGAGACCACCTACGCAAAGCCCAGGGTCACACGCATCTAGTGGGACACGCGGTAGGCCGTGGGGTGGTCGGAGCTCGTCGAAGAAGAGCTCGCGGTGGTGGCCGGAGCACGACCATGTGCGGGCGAGGTGCTGCGGTGCACGGGGGAGCGAGCGGAGAGGTTCTACGGCCTCCTGGGATCACCAGGAGCACGGTGACGCGCGCGGTTGCGAGCTGCGGTGGCTAGCGCGACGATGGCGACATGGACGGCAGCAAGGAGCTACGGCCGTGGTGGGGGAATGGAGCTACGATGCGAGAACGACGAAACGGAGAGAGGGGAATGGAGCAGGAGCTCCCGGTGATCTTGATGGCGTCGTTAGAAAGCTCGGGGATGCATTGGAGGCGGCGGGGCAGCAAGGGCGATCTCCGGCAGCCAGAGATGAAGACGACGGCAATGGAGGTGCTCCAGGGCCTCCCGAGGTGCGTGTCTCGACAGAGAGCTAGCAGGCGACAACGTGGAGCTTCCGGGCACGAAGAGAGGGCGAGGGGGAGATGGTAGCTACGGCAACAGCGAGCGGCGGTGACGGTAGCGCTTGGTCGTGGTGGGGGGAGAGAACCAGGGGAGGAGGGAGAGCAAGAGAGAGTGAGAGAGGTGCGGGGTGGCGCGTGGCATTGTCGAGGACGTCCAGGCGTCGAGGGGGAGGACAGGTAGGCAGGTGGCGTGGCGGCACGACGGTGCGCGCGCGTCGGCCACACGCCCGGCCGACTGGCGCGAGGACAAAGACGACTGGCACTGTGCCAATGGGCCTACTGGGCTGCACAGTGCCAGGTCACAGGTAAGTTTTTCCATTTTTGTTTTCATTTCTATTTTCTGACTTCTGTTTCTGCTTTAAAAATAATACTAAACTAATTTATTTTCTTATGCCAATTTTTTTGTAGGAGCTAGTGGTATTATTCCAGAGCTCCTCAACAACTAACATAATTTTTGGACATATATTATATATATAACATATATATATCCAATGCAAATAATTATGCATTATTTCCAAATGGCCAAAATAAATATTTATGAGCTCCTAAAAATATTGGTTTGATTTTTACCTCTGACCAATATTTTCAGAGAGCAACATGAACATTTTCTTGGACCTTTTTGGAGCAATTTTTATCTGGGTCATTTCCAGAAATGAATTCTGAGGGTTTCATAAATCCCCATTTCAAATTTAAATGGAATTTAAACATGATGCACACATGACTAACTAGTCTAGGCCATACCAGAACTAGGGATGTGACAACTCGCTCCCACTTGAAAGAATCTCGTCCTGAGATTCAGGGGTCGATGGAAAGAAAGTGGAGTACTCCAGTCGAAGACGATCTTCTAGCTCCCAAGTGGCTTCTCTCTCGGAATGATGAGACCACTGAACCTTGAGAAACTTGATGTTGTAACATCGGGTGACACACTCTGCTTGATCAAGAATGCGAACCGGGTACTCTTGATATGTGAGGTTATCTTGGAGATCAAGCATTTCATGGTCCACTTCGCGGATGGGATCCGAGAAGCAACACCTGAGTTGAGAGACGTGGAAGACATCATGAACTCGAGAAAGATGTGGAGGTAGTTCCAACTAGTAGGCAACATCTCCTTGTTTAGTGAGAATGCGGAAAGGACCAATGTAACGAAGATCCAACTTGCCCTTGATACTGAAACGATGGGTACCCTTCAAAGAAGTAACCCGAAGGTAAGCTTTGTCGCCAACATCATAAGTCATATCCTTATGATGACAATCATACTGACTCTTTTGACGAGACTGGGCTATTTTTCAAGTTCTCACGAATGATGCAAACTTGCTCTTCTGCCTCCTGGATCATACCTGGTCCAAAGAATTGTCTTTCACTGGTTTGTGACCAGTTCAAAGGTGTTTGACATCTTCGTCCATACAGAATCTTGAAAGAAGCTTTCCTGAGACTGGATTGATAACTATTGTTATAAGCAAACTCGGCGAAAGGAAGACATTTCTCCCAATCCATACCGAATGAGATAATGCAAGCTCTAAGCATGTCCTCGAGAATTTGGTTGACCCGTTCCACCTGACCACTTGACTGAGGGTGGAAAGCGGTATTGAAGGAAAGATGGGTTCCCATGGCAATTTGGAAATTCTCCCAGAAATGAGAAGTGAAAAGACTGCCACCGTTTGAATTAATCTCTAGTGGAACACCATGAAGTGACACTATTCGAGAAATATATAAGTCAGCAAGCTGACTAGCGGTGATACTCTCTCGAACAGGTAGGAAGTGCGCCACTTTGGAGAGACGATCAATTACTACAAAGATAGCATTATTCCCTCTCTTGGTCCTGGGAAAGCCGGTGATGAAGTCCATACCAACTTTATCCCATTTCCACTCAGGAATAGCTAAAGGCTGAAGGGTGCCAGTAGGTCTCTGATGCTCTGCCTTAACGCAATGACAAACATCATAGTTAGCAATGAACTGAGCAATTTCTCTCTGCATCCTAGTCCACCAGAACCTCTGGCGTAGGTCTTGATACATCTTAGAACTACCAGGATGAATCGTGAGAAGAGATTCATGCGCCTCTGTCGGGGGGATGGACCTCGGGTAGGCAACGGAACCCAGATCCTCTTCAAAAACAACGGGGCCAGCACCGCCCCTCAATACCGGCACGCGCTTGGCCGGGTCGCTCGACCCAGACAAGTCCCGCAACCCGGTCGGACTCGCCGACCTGGCAAGACGCGTCGACTCGGCCCCAACGACTAGCGCAAGACAGCCGAACTCGGCACGACCAAAGCTTCCTCAACAAGCTAGCACCACCCATGGCACGCTCCGCAATCCGGCCATGGGTCAGCTCCCGTCCCATCCAGGCCGTATGATGGGACGAGTCTTCAATCAGCAATGACCGAGGCAGTAGTGCCCTGCCCATGCCTCTGGTCAGCCGGAGCGTGGCAACAGTGCCCCCCGCCTACCCGCTGACCAGGGCCGGCGTGGCTACAGTGCTCCCGCCCTCACCGCTGACGATAGCAAGCGGCAGCCTGACGGAGAGCACTGTACACGACTCGACTCGGCCACACCCTGACGATCGACAAGACGACGCACAGTTCCCCTAGGCATGTGGGGCCCGCACCTAGGGGAACCCGGTGAACCACAAGACCTCAGCGGGCCCAGCCCGGGTCCCCGGACACCGACAATACGGACCCACTGACCTGTAACCTTACCATTGTACCCCTGGGGGGTTGGTCTATAAAACCCCCCAGGAGCCCGCGATCAGGCAGGCAAGCAGAAGGCAGAGAACGCATACGAGAGAAAAGCAAGTAAGCATAGAACTAGCCACCAAACAGCAACACTGAGGAGAAGGAGCAGCCCAAGCCTTGGCCAGCTTCCTTCCCCCTCCATACAACTCCAAGAGCAACATTGTACTATCGATCATCCAACTACACTCGGCAGGACTAGGGGTATTATCTCTCCGGAGAGCCCTGAACCTGGGTATGTCCGGCGTCCGCGCCCGCTCATGCCAACCTCGCCTCTGGAGTCCACCAGCGCCCTCGAGCTTCCTCCTCTCTTTAGCCATCCCTTGGCATCTGCCGTGCGCCCAACACGACAGTAGGCGCCCACCATGGGGCAGCTCGAGGAGCTGGCCAGGAGCATGCTTCAGACGGGGCCCTTCTCCTACACTGACGAGTCCGTCATGCTGGCGAACGATGTCATCGTCGCGCTTGCCGCCACCTTCGCTACGTTGTGCATCACAGATGCGTTCGCGGCCGATGAGTACCCCAGCGAGGTGCTCAGCTACTCCGACTCTCCCCTCTCCCTCGGCGGCGGCGTTTCCGCCGGGGCAATGGACGTCCACGTGGAGGTCTTCGTCACCGGCGATGGCGCCTCCTCCTCGTCGAGCAAGACGAGGAAGGCTGCCGAAGCCAGGGCCGCAGCAGAACGGGCCGAGCCGTCCGATCCGCTGCGTGCCGTGATGCAGAGCCTCCGCATCCCCATCGGCACCGACGTCGACGCCACCACCGTTGCCGAGGCCCAAACCCAGCTCGAGGAAAGGCGCCAGCAGATGCTGGACCTGTCCGAGACGCTCGCCGCCACTCAGCATCGCCTGGATGCCGCTCAGCTAGAGCGCAACGCCGCCTACGGGTTCACGCCCGTCGCGGCCGAGCCGAGCTAGGTCGCCGACGTGCGTGGCCGGGGAGGCACGATCAGTCGGGCCCTTGGCACCGTCCCAGGCGTCTACAAGACTCCAGCGAAGAACATGCGCGCTGCCCAGGCAGCCATAGTCGCCCTGGACCAGCTCACGGGCGAGGAGCTGCAAGAGCGCATCGGGCGGATGCGCGAACTCCACGCCGCCAACACCAAGCAGGACCGCCTCAACCAGCTCGCCAAGCCGGCGGGATCCGGCTCCGCCCGCCTTGGAGGGCCCGGCAAACTCCTGGACACCGCCTCCTCGCCACCTGGCGAGGCGCACTCCGGCCGAGTCCGGACTCGGCGCGATCCGGCTGCTACGGCCGCCGGCGGACTGGACGACGAGCTCGTCCCAGAGATCCAGTGCGGACCCGGCCAGCATGACCGGCGTCCGGCTCCAACTGACCCGGCCACCCGTGGCCTGGCTGCAAGTCGACTCGGCCCGTGCGTCATCGACGACGCCGAAGCTTGCCACCGCCTCGATCAGCTCGCTCACTCCCTGGAGGTGGAGGAGAGCGGTGCTATCGGGGCGGCGTGCTTCGGCCCACGCATCCGGGAGGAGCCCTTCCCCAAAGGGTTCATGCTCCCCCGCGACACCCCCAAGTACAATGGGACCATGAAGCCAGAAGACTGGCTCACCGACTACACCATGGCCATTGGCATCACCGGTGCCAATCGTCATCTCGCCATGCGCTACGCACCGCTCATGCTCCAAGGGTCTACCCGCACGTGGTTGAACAGCCTGCCGACTAGCAGCATCAACACGTGGGTGGACTTCGAGGAAGCCTTCGTCCACAACTTCACGGGAACCTACAAGTGGCTCGACCACCCTAGCCAGCTCGCCATGTGCGTGCAAGGGCCTACGGAGACCGGTCGTGAGTACCTCGCATGCTGGACTGAGCACCAGAACAGCTGCGAGGGCGTCCATGAAGTCGAGGCGATCCAGTACTTCGTCAGCAGGTGCCAAGATGGCACCCTCCTCAAGCACAAGCTCTTACGATCCGAGCCGGCCACCATGGCCGCGCTCATGGTGACGGCGGACAAGTACGCCAACGCCGACTCGGCCATGAAGATCCAAGTGGCGCTGCATGAAGCCGGTTCCCCCCCGAAGCCGGCCGGCAGCAGCAACCGGCAGCAGCATCATCAGAACAACAAGCGCAAGGCCGACCAACCGGCGCAGCGTCACGACAACCGGCTCGTCGCGGCAGCTGAGCCCGCGGCGGACCCGGCGGCGAAGCGCCGGCAAACCGGCAAGATGGCGTGGCAGCCCGCCATGAGCTTCGAGCAGATGCTCGACGCCCCCTGAGGGAGTCCTGGATTAGGGGGTGTCCGGACAGCCGGACTATCATCGTCCGCCGGACTCCAAGACTACGAAGATACAAGATTGAAGACTCCGTCCCGTGTCCGGATAGGACTTTACTTGGCATGGAAGGCAAGCTAGGCAATACGGATATGTAGATCTCCTACCATTGTAACCGACTCTGTGTAACCCTAGCCTTCTCCGGTGTCTATATAAACCGGAGGGCTTTAGTCCGTAGGACACAACATACATTACAACAATCATACCATAGGCTAGCTTTAGGGTTTAGCCTCCTTGATCTCATGGTAGATCCACTCTTGTACTACCCATATCATCAATATTAATCAAGCAGGACGTAGGGTTTTACCTCCATCAAGAGGGCCCGAACCTGTGTAAAACATTGTGTCCCTTGTCTCCTGTTACCATCCGCCTAGACGCACAGTTCGGGACCCCCTACCCGAGATCCGCCGGTTTTGACACCGACATTGGTGCTTTCATCGAGAGTTCCTCTGTGTCGTCACCGATAGGCTCGATGGCTTCTTCAATCAACAACGCTGTCTAGGGTGAGACTTTTTTCCCCGGACAGATTTTTGTATTCGGCGGCTTCGCACTGCGGGCTAATTCACTTGGCCATCTGGAGCAGATCGAAAGCTACGCCCCTGGCCGTTAGGTCAGAGTCGGAAGCCTAAACTTCACGGCCGACATCCGCGGGGACTTGATCTTCGACGGGCTCGAGCCATAGCCGAGCATGCCGCACTGTTACGATGGGCATGATCTAGCTCTGCCGCCGAACAGTGCCCTGGTGGCCGCACAAGAATCCGCCCCGGCCCTTAGTCCGGAGCCGATCGCCCAAATCGAGGACCGGTGGTTGGACACCGCCTCGGGGGCTCCAGCTTCCACGGCGATGGAGCCGAACACTAACCTTGTCCCTCGCGAAGCTCGTGACTCCGAGGTGCCGGACTCCTTGCCGGACTCCGGACCTCCCACACCCCTGCCAATCGAATCTGATTGGGCGCCGGTTATGGAATTCACCGCCGCGGACATCTTCCAACACTCGCCCTTTGGCGACATCCTAAATTCGCTAAAGCATCTCTCGCTATCCGGAGAGTCCTGGCCGGATTATGTCCAGGATGGTTGGGATACGGACGATGATGAAATTCAGAGCCCACCCACCACCCACTTTGTAGCCACTGTCGACGATCTAACCGACATGCTAGACTACGACTCCGAAGACATTGACGCTATGGACGATGATGCCGGAGACGAACAGGAACCAGCGCCTACAGGGCACTGGAAGACCACCTCGTCATACGACATATATATGGTGGACACCCCAAAAGATGGGGACGGCGAAGAAGCAGCGGAGGCAGATTCCTTAAAGAAACAGCCCAAGCGCCGGCGTCAGCGGCGCCGCTCTAAATCCCGTCACAGTAAGAATGGAGATTCCGGCACAGGAGATAATAATACCCCAGAGAGTGCCGAAGATAATCCCCTCCAGCAAGACTCAGCGCAGGAGGATGCAGAAGCAAGCCCTCACGAGAGGGCGGCAGACGAAGAGGTCGAGGACTATAATTATATACCTCCCTCTGAAGACGAGGCAAGCCTCAACGATGACGAATTCGTCGTGCCCGAGGATCCCGTCGAACAAGAGCGTTTTAAATGCAAGCTCCTAAAGAAAAAGCAGCAGCAGCTTCAAGCTGATCAGAACCTGCTGGCCGATCGATGGACCGAGGTCCTCGCGGCCGAAGAGTATAAACTCGAACGCCCCTCCAAAAGCTACCCAAGACGCAAGTTGCTCCCCCGATTAGAGGAAGCATACATACCTTCATCACCAGCGCACGATACGGCCGACCGACCACCCCGTGGTCGCGACAGAGAGGCATCCAGGCCCTCCACCAAGACCGTACCCCGGCATCACTCCAAAAGTACGAAACCAAGAGGGAACGCGCCGGACTTGCGAGATGTATTGGAGGACAAAGCAAAGCAATCCAGATCCATCTACGGATCACGAGGGCGCCCCACGACCCATGACGAATATCGTCGCGCCAGATACAATAACTCCAGCCGGGCCGAACACAGCAGACAATGCTCTCTCGAGCTACGTCGTGATATTGCTCAACATAGAGGCGCCGCACACCCGCTATGCTTCACTGACGAAGTAATGGATCATCAAATCCCTGAAGGGTTCAAACCCGTAAACATCGAATCCTATGATGGCACAACAGACCCCGCGGTTTGGATCGAAGATTATCTCCTTAACATCCATATGGCCCGCGGCGACGATCTCCATGCCATCAAGTATCTCCCACTCAAGCTTAAAGGACCAGCTCGGCATTGGCTTAACAGCTTGCCCGCAGAGTCAATTGGGTGTTGGGAAGACCTGGAAGCCGCATTCCTCAACAACATCCAGGGCACGTATGTGCGGACACCAGACGCCGATGACCTAAGCCACATAATTCAGCAGCCAGACGAATCGGCCAGACAATTCTGGACACGGTTCTTGACAAAGAAAAACCAAATCATCGACTGTCTGGATGCAGAGGCCCTGCAGCCTTCAAACATAACATCCGCGACGAATGGCTAGCCCGGCACCTGGGATAGGAAAAGCCGAAATCCATGGCAGCCCTCACATCATTAATGACCCGCTTTTGCGCGGGAGAGGATAGCTGGCTAGCTCGCAGCAACAACCTCAGTAAAAATTCTGGCAGTCCGGATACTAAGGACCACAATGGCAGGTCGCGTCGAAGCAAAAATAAGCGCCGACGGCGACGACAAGGAGGATACGACAGTCAACGCCGGATTCCGAGGCTCTAAACCCGGTCAGTGGAAGAAGCCATTCAAAAGAACCACTCCGGGTCCGTCCAATTTGGATCGAATACTCGACCGCTTATGCCAGATACATGGCACCCCTGAAAAGCCAGCTAATCACACCAACAGAGATTGCTGAGTGTTCAAGCAGGCGGGCAAGCTAATTGCCGAAAACAATGACAAGGGGCTAAATAGCGACGACGGGGAAGAGACCCGACCGCCGAACAATAGAGGACAGAAGGGTTTCCCCCCCACAAGTGCGGACGGTGAACATGATTTACGTAACCCATATACCCAAGAGGGAGCGGAAGCGTGCACTAAGGGACGTATACGCGATGGAGCCAGTCGCCCCGAAGTTCAATCCGTGGTCCTCTTGTCCGATCACTTTTGATCGAAGAGACCACCCGACCAGCATCCGCCATGGCGGATTCGCCGCATTGGTTTTAGACCCAGTCGTCGATGGATTTCACCTCACGAGAGTCCTGATGGACGGCGGCAATAGCCTGAACCTGCTTTATCAGGATACAGTGCGCAAGATGGGCATAGACCCCTCAAGGATTAAACCTACAAAGACAACCTTTAAAGGCGTCATACCAGGTGTGGAGGCCAATTGTACAGGCTCAGTCACACTGGAAGTAGTCTTCGGATCCCCGAATAATTTCCGGAGCGAGGAGTTAATCTTCGACATAGTCCCATTTCGCAGCGGCTATCACGCGCTGCTCGGACGAACCGCGTTTGCAAAGTTCAACGCGGTGCCGCATTATGCATACCTCAAGCTCAAGATGCCAGGCCCTCGTGGAGTCATCACGGTCAACGGAAATACGGAACGCTCCCTCCGAACGGAGGAACATGCAGCGGCTCTCGCGGCAGAAGTACAGAGCAGCCTTTTACGGCAATTTTCGAGTCCGCCCGTTAAACAGCCGGATACAGCCAAACGCGCCCGAGGGAACACCAACCAAGACCGCCTGGCACGATCCGAGCACGCGTAGCAATGCGGCCCTAACCCCCGCCCTCGCATGATCGCAAGAACAACCCTCTGCGTACATCATTACGCTTTGGAGATACCATGGGCGTAGGGGAAGGGGCACGACCACAATAGACCCAGAGTGCGGCTCGACCACACCAGGGGCTCGCAAGTGTGTCACTCTTTCTTATTATTATTTTCCTTCTTTGTATACACAGGACTCCGTTAGCTAGAGGCCCTGTCCGGCGGTGAACCTGCCGAACTCATGATACAACAGCCGGGGAAGAAAGAACGCAGCGACGAACACTCAGGTGGTCTCAATTTCGAGCATTAAATTTGATTATATACACCAAGTCCGCAGCCCATCCCTAGAGGGGGACATGTTCAACTAGTCCAAAACCCTTGCTTACCGCACTATTTGTATCAGTCCGCACTCATAGCAGACTTCCTTTAATAAATGATGCAACACCTTTTTGCCTGTTATTACATATATATGTTCATTACATGACATCTTGCACCCGTATATTTTGATACGGCCTAATACACCAGGGGCTTATGTTCCCCACATTATGGTGTGATAAGTCCGAACACTTTCACAAGTGTGGCACCCCAAACTTATAGCATTATATGAATCGGCTCCAAATCATGTCTTGGGTCAATAGTTGGGTTTGCCCGGCTCCCACGTTTTGGTGCCTTACGTTCCGTTCCGTCGGCTAAGGTGGCACTGGGAGAACCACTGCGATTGCGCCCCGGTTGAGCCGGGCGAGCGCCTCAGTGGAGAAAGCTAAAACTGACCGGCATGATAAGGCGAGAGACTGGTCGCTGTTCGAGAGGTCTTTTCGGGTCCTTAAAGACTCACGCCGCTTCGAGCGAAGTTCCGGATAATGTCCGACGAAGGCGTGGATAGCGCCCCGAATTCGGTCTTCCGAATACTAGGGGCTTCGCCGAAATTTAAAATTATAGAATTCTATGGCTAAGTGAGAGTGTTCAAGCATTATAAGTCCGGTTGCCTTGTTCATTGTGTTGAGCGCCTCCCTAGATGGACCCAAAAGTGGGAACAAGAGTGCTCAAGTTATCCCGAACACCCCAGCACTTGCGGCTTGGGGGCTGAAGCCAACGACTTGCCATCTCTTAGATTTTATAAACGTCCGCACAGAAGGTAATATTTTAAATTAAAAAAGAGTTGCTTAAAGCACACATGAACAAAGTTTTCAGCGCACAGGATAATACATAGCGAGTTTACTCAAAAATTACATCTCTAGGGCATTCATCCGCAATATCGCGGGCTCCCTTCAGGACAGTTTTATAATACATTTCGGGCGTACGATACTCCTTGCCCGGTGGCGGCGGGTCAGTAAGAAGCTTCTCCGCATCCAGCCTGCCCCAGTGCACCTTTGTGCGGGCAAGGGCCCGACGAGCACCTTCAATACAGGCGGAGCGCTTGATGACCTCCACCCAGGGGCACGCATCCACCAGCCGCCGCACGAGGCCAAAGTAGCTCCAAGGCATGGCCTGTCCAGGGCACAACCGGACTATAAGGCCCTTCATGGCTTCCTCAGCTACCTTGTGGAGTTCGACCAGCTGCTTCAGCTGGTCGCTTGGGGGCACCGGATGGCCGGCCTCAGCGTACTGAGACCAGAAGACCTTCTCCGTTGAGCTCCCCTCCTCGCCACGATAGAATGCGGCGGCATCGGACACACTACGCGGCAGATCTGCAAACGCCCCTGGAGAGCTCCGAATGCGGGTAAGTGTCAGGTAGTTTACATTAACATGCTTGCTTTGCATGAAAAATGCCTTACCCGCCGCTATCTTCTTCACATCTTCAACCTCCTGAAGGGCCTTACGGGCCCCGGCCTTGGCAGACTTGGCACTTTCGAGAGCCGAGGCAAGCTCGGACTCTCGAGTCTTGGAGTCGCGCCCCAAGCTCTCATGCTTCTCCATGAGAGCCTGGAGCTCTTGCCGCACCGCCGCTACCTGTGCCTCCTGCTTTTCTCGCTCTGCCCGTTCCGCGGCCGCACTGCGTTCTGCCGCGGACACAGCCTCCTTCAGGGTTGCCACCTCGTTTGTGGCCCCTGCAATACACATATTATCCTTGTTAATTTTATCGCGACCAAAATCCTTTTCTGTAAGGTAAAAATTCAAAGAGGTGCTACTCACCTTCTTTGTCCTCGAGCTGCCTCCTGGCATGGCCGACCTCTCGCTCGGACCGCTCGAGATCTTGCTTTAATGCACCGACCTTCGCAGTCAGTGCGGCAGAGGTCAGCATCACATCCTGCAAACCCATATTGACATAATTTATTAGCAACCTGCGAATATCTTATTAGATCCTCAGTCCGGCTTTTCTTTCCGAACACCGAACCGAGCATCAGGGGCTACTGTCTATGCGGTACTACATTACATAATTTTAACTTCTTACCTCAAAGCCTGTTAGAAGGCTACTGCAGGCTTCGGTCAGCTTGCTCTTGGCGAGCTGGACCTTCTGAATCACCGCACTCATAACAGTGCGGTGTTCTTCCTCGATGGAAGCGCCTTTGAGCGCCTCCAGCAAGTTGTCCGGCGCCTCCGGTTGGACAGAGGCCGCCGGCGTCACAGTCTTGCCGTTCTTTCGAAGGGGCCGCCTGCCGGACTCTGGAACCACTACAGGTTCCGACGTAGAGTCCGGCGCGAAGTCCGGGAGGCTGGCTTGCGGTGCCTCCGGAGCCTCCTCCTGATGGGTCCCTTTCCGGGATCCCACCTCGGCGTCCTCATCGGCACGGGGGGTAGAGGCAGTCGGAAGTGAATCCACATCCGACGGGGCCAACGACCCGCTCGATGAAGCGGGGAGATCATCATCGGCGGGACTGTGGGCAATATGCGGCATTAGTAGGACACTATGTGACACGGAAAGAATTGCATATCAGGGATCCGGATACTTACGATCTCGCCGGAGGCCTGGCCCTTGAAGGCCACACCTCGTTGCCAACGTCGGTGTTGGCGGAGCTATCCGGGGGAATAGTTCTCCCCCTCTTGGACCCTTCGGTCTCCCCTGTTGGGGAAGCCTTCCTCTTCCTCTCTTCCCCCTCCGGGAGAGAGTCTTCTTCCTCCTCCTCGTCTTCGGGGGAGGAGTCCGCCTCGTCGTTGGACGCCTGATTACAGGAACTCTTTCGAGTCCCCGTGGCCACCTTCTTGGCCTTCTTCTCCGGCACTACATGCGGTGTCGGAACCAGCAGCCCCGCTAGACGGGCATCCACTGGGTCTTCTGGTATGGGAGCCGGGCAGATGAGCTGCTCGGCCTTCTTCATCCATTCCTGTCAAAGGAAAAGGGAGATTGAAACCCTCTTAGAATCAATATATTTACAACAAGTGTCCCGTAAAGGGGTAGAATCACTTACCTCGTCAGCCGGATGCTGCGAGTGAAATCCGCAATCTTCCGTCGCGGATGCGGGGGCTTTGGCGCCCTTAAACAACACCCTCCAGGCGCCTTCGTACGTCGTGTCGAAGAGCCCGCTTAGTGCCTGGTGCTGTTCCGGATCGAACTCCCACAGATTGAATGCCCGTTCTTGGCATGGGAGGATCCGGCGGATGAGCATGACTTGGACCACGTCGACGAGCCTGAGCTTCTTGTTCACCAGCTTCTGGATAGAGGCTCGGAGTCCCGTTAGCTCCTTCAGATTACCCCACAGCAAGCCGTTCTCTTTCCAGGAGGTGAGCTGCGTAGGGATACCAGATCTAAACTCGGGGGCCGCCGCCCATGTAGGGTCACGCGGCTCGGTGATATAGAACCACCCCGATTGCCACCCCTTGACGGAGTCCATGAAGGCCCCTTCGAACCAGAGGATGTTGGGCATCTTGCCCAATATGGCGCCTCCGCACTCCGCCTGTGTGCCCTTCACTACCTTCGGCTTGACGTTGAAGGTCTTGAGCCACAAGCCGAAGTGGGGCCGGATGCAGAGGAGGGCCTCGCACACGACGATAAACGCGAAGATGTTGAGGATGAAGTTCGGCGCCAGATCGTGGAAATCCAGGCCGTAGTAGAACATGAGCCCCTGGACAAAGGGGTGAAGTGGAAAGCCCAGTCCGCGGAGGAAGTGGGGAAGGAAAACGACCCTCTCATGGGGCCCGGGGGTAGGGATGAGCTGCCCCTCGTCGGGCAGCTGGTGCGCGATATCGCCGGAAAGGTATCCGGCACTGCACAGCTTGGTGATGTGCTCCTCCTTGACGGTGGAAGCCAACCATTTGCCTCCCCCTCCAGACATGGTCGGGGAGGGTTAAGACGAGATGCGCGAGCTTGGGCGTTGGAGCTTGAGTGCGCGGAGGTGGAAAAGCAAAGGAGGAAGAAGGCGTGGGTGAAAAGGTGAAACCTTATCCCTTATATATAGGCGGGCGAAGACTGTGCGCCCCCACCAGCCTGGTAAAACTCGCTTATCTCCCAAGCGCCACCATCAATGGCGCGGTTGGGTTACCCACGTCCGTATTGATGAGAATCCCGGAATAAGGGGAACACGATCTCTGCTTCGACAAGACGTGCCAAGCAAACCGCTTCGCTAAACGTGCTGAGGTGGTAAAATAAAAAACGATTCAAGTAAAAGCCTGGTAGCGGTGTGATGTCATGCCGCATAATACGTCAGCAGATTGGACTTGTGTACATTTTATTCTCTCTACGGTGGAATGTGGAATTTATTTTGCAGAGCCGGACACTATCCTGGTGTTCATGATCTTCTCTGGATTATTCAAGGGAGGAACCCGCCTTGCAATGCCGAACATTATGCGCGCCGGACTTATCGTCATTGAGGCCTGGTTCAGGGGCTACTGAGGGAGTCTTGGATTAGGGGGTGTCCGGACAGCCGGACTATCATCGTCTGCCGGACTCCAAGACTACGAAGATACAAGATTGAAGACTCCGTCCCGTGTCCAGATGGGACTTTCCTTGGCGTGGAAGGCAAGCTTGGCAATACGGATATGTAGATCTCCTACCATTGTAACCAACTCTGTGTAACCCTAGCCTTCTCCGGTGTCTATATAAACCGGAGGGCTTTAGTCCGTAGGACACAACATACATTACATCATACCATAGGCTAGCTTTAGGGTTTAGCCTCCTTGATCTCGTGGTAGATCCACTCTTGTACTACCCATATCATCAATATTAATCAAGCAGGACGTAGGGTTTTACCTCCATCAAGAGGGCCCGAACCTGGGTAAAACATCATGTCCCTTGTCTCCTTTTACCATCCGCCTAGACGCACAGTTCGGGACCCCCTACCCGAGATCCGCCGGTTTTGACACCGACACCCCCTCCAAGCACCACAGCGGTGCAAGACCCTCCACCCACACGCTTCGGCAGTGCGCCATCACCAAGCGCATCATGAGGGGCGACGTCCCGCCTCCTCCGGCTCCGGCTCCAGGTCCGGGGCAGCTGCCTCCACCTCTGTAGGACCTTGATAAGAGGTGTCTAGAGGGGGGGTGATTAGACACTAAGTACCAAAGTTGCAGTTTTTAAGTTTCTTTAAGTTTAAGTGGAGTTTAGGCACAAGTTTAACATTCACAATACATATCGAGCAAGCATGTAAAGAGTATATGAGCAGCAGAAAGTAAAGCATGCAACTTGCAAGAATGTAAAGGGAAGGGTTTGGAGGATTCAAACGCAATTGGAGACACGGATGTTTTTGGCGTGGTTCCGATAGGTGGTGCTATTGTACATCCACATTGATGGAGACTTCAACCCACGAAGGGTAACGGTTGCGCGAGTCCACGGAGGGCTCCACCCACGAAGGGTCCACGAAGAAGCAACCTTGTCTATCCCACCATGGCCGTTGCCCACGAAGGACTTGCCTCACTAGCGGTAGATCTTCACGAAGTAGGCGATCTCCTTGCCCTTACAAACTCCTTGGTTCAACTCCACAATCTTGTCGGAGGCTCCCAAGTGACACCTAGCCAATCTAGGAGACACCACTCTCCAAGAAGTAACAAATGGTGCATTGATGATGAACTCCTTGCTCTTGTGCTTCAAATGATAGTCTCCCCAACACTCAACTCTCTCTCATAGGATTTGGATCTGGTGGAAAGAAGATTTGAGTGGAAAGCAACTTGGGGAAGGCTAGAGATCAAGATTCATATGGTAGGATTGGAATATCTTGGTCTCAACACATGAGTAGGTAGTTCTCTCTCAGAAAATGTATCCTGGAAGTGTAGGTTCAGTCTGATGGCTCTCTCCATGAATGAAGAGGAGGTGGAGGGGTATATATAGCCTCCACACAAAATCTAACCGTTACACACAATCTACCAAACTCGGTGGGACCGAATCGTTAAACTCAGTCAGACCGATTTAGCAAATAATGTGACCGTTAGGGTTTTCGGTGGGACCGATATGCAACTTGGTAGGACCGATATGGTTAGGGTTAGGGCATAACGTAATCTCGGTAAGACCGATTACACAAACTCGGTGAGACCGATTTTGGTAATAAGCTTTCCAGAGAGTTGGTCAGGCAAACTCGGTTGGACCGATTACACAAACTCGGTGGGACCGATTTTGGTAATGAGTCAACCAGGAAGTTTGCATTGTAATCTCGGTAGTACCGATTCCTCAAACTCGGTGGGACCAATTTTGGCAATGGACATACACAGAGAGATTACAATCCCATCTCAGTGAGACCGAGATCCCTATCGGTGAGACCGATTTGCCTAGGGTTTGTGGCAGTGTCTAAGATACCCAAACTCGGTGTCGCCGGATAGGAAGAATCAGTGGGGCCGAGTTTGACTTTAGGTTTAGGGCACTTGTGTGGAAGTGGGAAAGTAGTTGAGGGTTTTGGAGTATATCACTAAGCACTGTGGAGCAAGAAATTCATTAAGCAACACCTCATCCCTCCTTGATAGTATTGGCTTTTCCTATAGACTCAATGTGATCTTGGATCACTAAAATGTAAAATGAAGAGTCTTGAGCTTGAAGCTTGAGCCAATCCTTTGTCCTTATCATCTTGAGGGAGTTCCCGCATCCTTTAATCCATGCCACTCCATTGTTGAACTTCTCTGAAACATACTAGATAAAAGTGTTAGTTATGTTGACATTAATTACCAAAACCACCTAGGGAGCACTTGTGCTTTCAATCTCCCCCTTTTTGGTAATTGATGACAACATACATCAAAGCTTTAGATAAAGATATAAAGAGTAGCAAGTAAAGCTTTGGAAAGACATGTAACAAGCATAGGCTCCCCCTACATGTATGCAATCATGTGAATATGGAATATAGAAGCATGTGAGAGCATAACCATGATAGAGTAGGCAATGTGTTACTTGTATCTTGGCCATATGCATCAGAGCAAAGAATATTAAAGAGAATAACTTCATGCCCATGAGTCCTTCTTGCAAACAGTATGTACATCAGCAAGAATTCCTCATACGCATGATTGTGATGCATATACTTACCTTGTAGTCTTGAGTTGGCTTGGGATGGAATGAACCTGCGTAAACAAGGTTAGATAACACAGATACATCTACTAGCCAGAGCAAATAGAAGAAACCACAAGAATACCAAGACTGGGATGACATGTAGAGAGTGAGTACTAAGTACCACATTGGATTAGACATGTCCCCAAGAGTAAAGATATGCAATGAATTTAAATGATTTCTTTCCCTTGGATGTCTTGCTCCCCCTGAATCTAGCATGGGATACTGGGAGAAGATAGGGAACAAAAAGTTAGAGCTGAAAGATATGAATGATGATCAGAGCTAATGCAAGCTAATGCAAATAAGCACAAAAGATCATATGAACATGTCTCTCCCCTCAAGAAGACATGTGGCATCTCTCCTCTTAAACACCAAGCATCTGGGATCCTTGAGAAATACTTCTACTTAAGTATTCTCTCCCCCTGGAGATCTCTCTCTCCCCTTGAGGATCTCTCTCCCCCTTGAGGAGGTGATAAACTCTTTCTCTGATGTGATCTCTCTCTAAATGATAAGCTTTGATGTGATCTCTCTCTCCCCCTTTGACATCAATTTCCAAGAAGGGCCTTCTGGAATCTGTCGAATGGGTTTGGTCCTGGAGACACAGCACAACGCAATGATAAAAATGTGATGCTTGTAGAGGACAAGATTCATTGAGTGGAGCTGGATCAGAAGAAACACAGAATAAGTGGCAAACTGTTTTTCCTGTTGTGAAATCGGTGGCACCGAGTGGTATGCTTCGGTTGTACCGAAAGGATTTGGTTGGTCCGAAAACAATAAATCGGTGAAACCGAGTTCATGGCAAAGAAAACACTTGTCACCTCAGCTCACTAGACTAGTAAGATCTCACAAAGATTTGCAAGGAATTTACTGAAAGATATGCAAGGAATTGGATGCAGAAAATGCAGAGCAAACAGAAAGAAATCTAGATGAAGTTTTTTTTGAAAGGGGAAACAAATATGCATGAGTCAAATGCAAAAACACAGAAAAGAACACAAGAGAACTTCATCTTGAGATGGTCGGCGACAAAGTCACCTATGTTAGAGTATATTGACTTAGGAGTCAAGTGAGATCACTTGATCATAGGTCATACTCATTGTATAAGCTCAAAATGGGGTTGCCATTTTTCGTTTAAGCATCTTGATGTATTCACATCTTGTCGAGGTGCTTTAGCTCATGACTTAGAGTAAAGGTTCTCTAAGATGGAATAACATACCTTGGTTGGTGGTGTTGTCCATGTAGTTGAACTTGTGTGGGTTGCTCAATGTTGATGTAGCTCATCAAGAATTTGGAGCACCACTTGGAATTTGAGTCCATCTACCTACATGGGTTAGTTCTTGCAAGGAAGAACACTTGTGTATCCAAAAATGACAATCATGATGCTCAACATAGAATTTGTCAAAGGATATGTTTGAATGATTTCGTGTTTCCTTGTCTTCAACCACCATGGTGTAGAGTCTTGGTGATGTAGAGATTGCTCAAGATGTGAGTGGTTTACAATCTCATGGAATGTGATTCCACCAAGTACCTACATGGGTTAGATAACATGCAAGATGAAAATATATCCAAGACATAAGATTTTCATCATGAGAGAAATATCAAGGAGTAGTCATAAGTTCATGTCTTGCATGTATCCAATGGAGTTTCTACTCCAAGTTTGAAGCATCAATGATGTTCAATTTTCCTCTTAACCTACAAAACACTTTCTCATCAAGAGGTTTAGTGAATATATCCTCTAATTGCTTTTCGGTGCAAACATGCTTAAGATCAATGTCACCCTTAGCAACATGATCTCGAATGAAATGATGACGAACTTCAATATGCTTAGTTCGAGAATGTTGTACAGGATTATGACCAATTTTGATAGCACTTTCATTGTCACAAAGCAAAGGAACATGTCTCACATATATCCCATAATCTTTAAGAGTTTGGGTCATCCAAAGTAATTGAGCACAATATGAACCAGCGGCAATATATTCCGCTTCGGCGGTGGATAGGGATACCGAGTTTTGTTTCTTGGAGGACCAAGACACAAGAGATCTACCAAGAAATTGACAAGTACCCGAAGTGGACTTTCTATCAACCTTGTCTCCGGCATAGTCCGAGTCGGAATAGCCAACAAGATCGAAAGAGGCCCTCTTAGGATACCAAATGCCAAAATTTGGTGTATGGATTAAGTATCTCACTATCCTTTTCACGGCCTTAAGATGACATTCTTTAGGAGCAGCTTCATATCGTGCACACATGCACACGCTTAGCATGATATCGGGACGTGAAGCACATAGATATAACAATGAACCAATCGTAGAATGATAAACCTTTTGATCAACCGGTTCACCATCTTTGGTCAAATCAAGATGTCCACTAGTAGGCATGGGTGTAGACATACCTTTGCATTCTTGCATATTGAACTTCTTGAATAAGTCCTTGGTGTACTTCGTTTGAGAAACAAAGGTACCTTCCTTAGTTTGCTTGCTTTGCAACCCAAGAAAGAATTTGAGTTCACTCATCATAGACATCTCAAACTTATCTGACATTAGCTTCCCAAACTTTTCACTAAAATGAGGATTAGTTGAACCAAATATAATATCATCAACATAGATTTGGCACACAAATAATTCTACATTAACCGTTTTAGTAAAAAATGTGGAATCAATTTTCCCAATTTCAAAGCCTTTTTCAATTAGGAACTTGGTCAAGCATTTATACCATGCTCTAGGAGCTTGTTTAAGACCATAAAGAGCTTTGTGAAGTTTGTAAACATGATTGGGTTTCTTAGGATTGACAAAGCCGGGAGGTTTCTTAACATAAACTTCCTCCTCTATTTCACCATTTAGAAAAGCACTTTTAATGTCCATTTGGTACAAGGTGATATCATGCTGATTAGCGTAGGCAAGTAAGATGCGAATGGACTCAAGTCTAGCAACGGGAGCGTAAGTCTCACCATAGTCCATACCTTCGACTTGTGTGTAGCCTTGGGCGACGAGACGTGCTTTGTTGTGAACTACTTGTCCATCTTCATCTTGCTTGTTGCGAAACACCCATTTGGTACCGATGATGTTGTGGTTGTTGTCGGGCTTCTCAACCAATGTCCAAACTTGGTTCCTCTCAAAGTTGTGTAGCTCTTCATGCATAGCATTTATCCAATCCAGATCTTCCAATGCTTCTTCAACCTTCATAGGTTCAATGCTAGAGATGAAAGAATAGTTTTCACAAAAGTTAGCTAAACGAGTTTTAGAGCGAGTGATTCTCCCGGTTTGAATATCATTGTAGATTTGCTCAACGGGATGATCTTTAGAAATTCTTGCTCGAACTCGTGAAAGCTTTTGCTTGGGTCTTCGTTGAACATCTTCTTCATCTTGTTCTTCTTCTTGGCCTTCTTCATTGTTGGCGTTGTCGTTCTCTTGTCGTGGTGGAGAAGGAAGTTGTTGACGTTCATCTTGATGCACTTCCTCGTTTTCTTCATCTTGGTGTGTCCCACTTGTGGATGCTTCCGTATCAACTCTTGGTTCACCTTGTTGTGAAGTAGAAGCTTCCACTTGGACGGACGAGGTACTCTCCTTCACCTCCGTTGGACGGACCTTGCCAATAGACAAGTCTTGGATTGCTTTCGAAGGATCTTTGTCTCCTACATCAATTGGCAATTGCTCTACTAGCGAGCCATTAGATTCATCGAACTTCACATCTACCGTCTCTTCAAACTTTTGGGTGAAATTGTTGTAGACACGGTAAGTGTGAGAGTTCGAGCCATAACCTAGTAGGAAACCTTCATGAGACTTAGGAGCAAATTTAGAACGACGATGCTTATCAAGAATGTAGCACTTTGAGCCGAATACTCGAAAGTATCCAACTTGGGGTTTGTTACCGGCGAGGAGCTCGTATGCCGTCTTGCCGAGTAGCTTGTGAAGATATAAGCGATTTGTTGCATGACAAGCTGTCTCAACCGCTTCTGCCCAAAAGTGCTTCGGTGTCTTGTACTCATCAAGCATCGTTCTCGCCATTTCGATGAGCGTCCAGTTCTTCCTCTCAACAACTCCGTTTTGTTGAGGTGTGTATGTAGCCGAGAACTCGTGTGAAATCCCTTCTTCGTCAAGAAAGGTGTCCACATTTCCGTTCTTGAACTACGTTCCGTTGTCGCTGTGAACCTTCTTGATCTTCACTTCAAATTGATTTTGGGCCTTCCTAGCGAAGTTTTTGAAGATCTTTTGGACCTGCGATTTATCATCGAGAAAGAACACCCACGTAAATCTTGAAAAATCATCAACTATAACTAGACCAAAAGAATTTTCACCGAGACTCTTATAAGAGTTGGGACCAAAAAGATCCATGTGAAGTAGTTCGAGTGGCCTCCTTGTGGTCATGATGTTCTTCACGGGATGCCTTCCTCCAACCTGTTTACCTGCTTGACAAGCACTGCAAAGTCTATCCTTATCAAATATGACATCGTTAACTCCAAGGATATGATTTCCTTTAATAAGCTTGTCAAGGTTTCGCATGCCAACATGACCTAGTCGTCTATGCCATAACCAACCTTTTGAGGATTTAGCAATGAAGCAAGTTTTAAGTTGAGCCTTTTTAGTGAAATCAACAATGTATAGATGACCTCTACGCACACCGATAAAGACCATTTTATGATTGTCTCGACGAAACACTTGGCAATCTACTTCAGTAAATAGGACATTGAAACCAAAATCAACAAGTCTAGATGCCGAAAGTAAGTTGTATCCAAGAGATTCAACGAGCATGACATTTTGTATGGAGCTATCATGTGATATGGCCACCTTAACGAGGCCAACCACCTTACCCTTTGAGTTGTCACCGAAAGTGACATACTTTTGAGGACTATCATTATCGGCAAGCTCACGAAACATGTCTTTATCTCCGGTCATGTGATCGGTACATCCACTATCAAGAACCCATTCCTTTCCTCTTGACATATATCCCCGAAGATTTGCCATAAGACCAAAATGTCTCATTGCATCATCAAGATCGAAGTCACTATCATCATCCTCATCATAGTATCCATGTTCAACATCGTCATGTGGTGGATCAATTCCTAGAGAGGGTGATCCGTTAGAATGAGTTTGACAATGATCTTGCTTATGAATTTTTATAGCTTCGGAAATAATATCACTAATAATCCCAACATTTCCTTTGGCACACATAAGGTTTGTAAGCTCAAATAGACGATCACCAAACATAGGATCACTAGTATTCCTCTTAGTCAAAGCAATAGACTTATGAAGAATTTCATCAAGATTTTTCAAGGAATAATTTGAAAAGCGTTCCTCAAGAAATTTCCATATAGTGTAGGCACACTTAAAAGTAGGCAAACAACCAATCAAGTTTCTAGGCAATCCTCTAATGATAAGTTCGGCAGTTCTAAGATTCCTAATCATGTCAATTGACTCATCATGGGTAGGATGCATAGGATCAACATAAGGTGCACAAGGGCTAGCAATGTACTTGTTCAAATGATATTGATTGAAAATTACAAGCATCTCATTTTTCCACTCATGAAAATACTCTCCATCAAGAATAGGCACTCTATGTCTAAGACTCCCCAAAGTAGACTCATCCATCTTCCTCCAATGGTGACTAAACCAAGGCAATGGAGACCAATGCTCTGATACCACTTGTAGGACCTTGAGAAGAGGTGTCTAGAGGGGGGTGATTAGACACTAAGTACCAAAATTGCAGTTTTAAGTTTCTTTAAGTTTAAGTGGAGTTTAGGCACAAGTTTAACATTCACAATACATATCAAGCAAGCATGCAAAGAGTATATGAGCAGCGGAAAGTAAAGCATGCAACTTGCAAGAATGTAAAGGGAAGGGTTTGGAGGATTCAAACGCAACTGGAGACACGGATGTTTTTGGCGTGGTTGCGATAGGTGGTGCTATTGTACATCCACATTGATGGAGACTTCAACCCATGAAGGGTAACGGTTGCACGAGTCCACGGATTGCTCCACCCACAAAGGGTCCACGAAGAAGCAACCTTGTCTATCCCACCATGGCCGTTGCCCACGAAGGACTTGCCTCACTAGCGGTAGATCTTCACGAAGTAGGCGATCTCCTTGCCCTTACAAACTCCTTGGTTCAACTCCACAATCTTGTCGGAGGCTCCCAAGTGACACCTAGCCAATCTTGGAGACACCACTCTCCAAGAAGTAACAAATGGTGCGTTGATGATGAACTCCTTGCTCTTGTGCTTCAAATGATAGTCTCCCCAACACTCAACTCTCTCTCTCATAGGATTTGGATCTGGTGGAAAGAAGATTTGAGTGGAAAGAAACTTGGGGAAGGCTAGAGATCAAGATTCATATGGTAGGAATGGAATATCTTGGTCTCAACACATGAGTAGGTAGTTCTCTCTCATAAAATGTATGTTGGAAGTGTAGGTTCAGTCTGATGGCTCTCTCCACGAATGAAGAGGAGGTGGAGGTGTATATATAGCCTCCACACAAAATCTAACTGTTACACACAATCTACCAAACTCGGTGGGACCGAATCGTTAAACTCGGTCAGACCGATTTAGCAAATAATGTGACCGTTAGGGTTTTCGGTGGGACCGATATGCAACTTGGTAGGACCGATATGGTTAGGGTTAGGGCATAACGTAATCTCAGTAAGACTGATTAAACAAACTCGGTGAGACCGATTTTGGTAATAAGCTTTCCAGGGAGTTGGTCAGGCAAACTCGGTTGGACCGATTACACAAACTCGGTGGGACCGATTTTGGTAATGAGTCAACCAGGAAGTTTGCATTGTAATCTCGGTAGTACCGATTGCTCAAACTCGGTGGGACCAATTTTGGTAATGGACATACAGAGAGAGATTACAATCCCATCTCGGTGAGACCGAGATCCCTATCGGTGAGACCGATTTTCCTAGGGTTTGTGGCAGTGGCTAAGACATCCAAACTCGGTGGCGCCGGATAGGAAGAATCAGTGGGGCCGAGTTTGACTTTAGGTTTAGGGCACTTGTGTGGAAGTGGGAAAGTAGTTGAGGGTTTTGGAGTATATCACTAAGCACTGTGGAGCAAGAAATTCATTAAGCAACACCTCATCCCTCCTTGATAGTATTGGCTTTTCCTATAGACTCAATGTGATCTTGGATCACTAAAATGTAAAATGAAGAGTATTGAGCTTGAAGCTTGAGCCAATCCTTTTTCCTTAGCATCTTGAGGGAGTTCCCACATCCTTTAGTCCATGCCACTCCATTGTTGAACTTATCTGAAACATACTAGATAAAGTGTTAGTCCAACAAGAGATATGTTGACATTAATTACCAAAACCACCTAGGGAGCACTTGTGCTTTGAACCTCCACCGCCGCCTCCATTTGGCGGCGCGATGCGCGACGACACCTACCCGGACCAGAACGTGTCCTACGTCGTCTTCACCAGCCTCGGCGACGACAAGCGCAACGAGCGCCTCCTTTGGCAGGAGGTGAACACCGTCGTCCCGGCCAAGCCAGAGTTCATGCATTGGTCGGATCGCTCGATCACCTGGACCCGGGAGGATCACCCGGCAGTCATGCCGAGTTCGGGTGGTTACGCCCTCGTCCTCAACCCAACCATCATCGTGCGGCGCACATGCAAGTTCTCCCGAGTCCTCATTGACGGCGGCAGCAGCATCAACATCCTCTACCGCGACACGATGACCAAACTCGGCCTCAAGGCCGAGGACCTGGAGCTAACCCGGAAGATCTTTCACGGCATCGTGCCCGGCCTCTCCTGCTCCCCCATTGGCCGGGTCCGGCTCGATGTCCTGTTTGGTGACAGCAGCCACTTCCGACGCGAACCGATCTGGTTCGAGGTGGTGTACCTGTCCAGCGCGTATCATGTGTTGCTGGGCCGGCCCGCGCTCGCCAAGTTCATGGCGGTTCCCCACTATGCGTATCTGAAGATGAAGATGCCGGTTCGCAAGGGCCTGATCACAATCACCGGCGATTACCGCAAGTCCCTGGAGTGTGCCCGAGACGGCGCCAAGTTAGCCGAGTCGCTGGTCATTGCCGAGGAGCGGCGCCAGCTCGACCGGATCATCGCCCTGGCAGGCGAGGCCTCTGCTGCATCGATCCCAAGCCTGGACCCGACCGACGAGGCCGCCTTCAAGCCTTCCAAGGAGACCAAGAAAGTGAAGCTCAACCCGGAAGACCCCAGCTGCAGCAAGTACGTTGTCGTAGGCTCCTGCCTCGACAACAAATAGGAAGGCGAGCTCGTCGACTTCCTTCCTGAGAATCGAGATATCTTTGCATGGACCCCCAAGGACATGCGGGGTATTCCGAGGAAGTACGCCGAGCACAAACTCCATGTCCGCAAGGACGCCAAGCCTGTCCGTCAACCCCTACGACGATTTTCCGAAGAGAAGAGAAGAACCATTGGTGAAGAGGTCGCCAAGCTTTTGGCGGCCGGCGTCATAATGGAAGTGTTCCACCCTGAGTGGCTGGCCCACCCAGTCCTTGTCCTGAAGAAGAACAAGACCTGGCGCATGTGTATCGACTACACCAGCCTCAACAAGGCATGTCCCAAGGATCCGTTCGCCCTCCCGCGGATCGACCAAGTCATCGACTCGACCGCCGGGTGCGAGCTCCTGTCCTTCCTGGACGCTTACTCTGGCTACCACCAGATCAAGCTGGACCCGGCTGATGCCCTGAAGACATCCTTCATCACGCCCTTTGGGGCGTATTGCTACATCACCATGTCGTTCGGCTTGAAGAACGCTGGCGCCACCTTCCAACGCTTGAAGAAATGCCTGCTGCCGCAACTCGGCCACAATATCCACGTGTACGTGGACGACATCATGGTGAAGACCAAGCAGCACCTCACGCTCCTTGACGATTTAAAGGAAACATTCGCCAACCTCCGCGAGTACAAGGTCAAGCTTAACCCAGAAAAATGCGTTTTTGGCGTCCCGGCCGGAAAGCTACTCGGCTTCCTCGTCTTGGAACGCGGCATTGAGGCGAACCCGGAGAAGATCAAGGCCATCGAACGCATGCGCAAGCCAGCTCGGATGCACGTTGTCCAGAAGTTCACCGGATGCTTGGCCTCGGTCAGTCAGTTTCTAAGCCGGCTGGGCGAGAGGGCGCTACCCCTGTACCAGCTGATCAAGAAGACGAGCCCGTTCGAATGGAACGGTAAGGCAAACGAGGCCTTCCAAGACCTCAAGCGCATGCTCTCCATCGCACTAGTCCTGGCTGCACCGACCAACAAGGAGCCGCTGTTGCTCTACATAGCCGCAACCTCGAGGGTGGTTAGCATGGTGCTGGTGGTCGAGCGACCAGAAAAGCGCAAGATCCAAGCCGTCCAGCGCCCGGTCTACTACTTGACCGAGGTGCTCTCCGTCTCCAGGCAGAACTACCCACACTACCAGAAGATGTGTTACGGCGTGTACTTCACTGCCAAGAAGCTGAAGTAGTATTTCCAAGAGCACGTCGTCACCGTGGTCAGCATGGCGCCTATCAGAGAAATCATCGGGTGCCGGGATGCCTCTGGCCGGGTCGCCAAGTGGGCGATCTAGCTAGCCGGTCACACCATCCTCTACGAGCACCACACCACGATCAAGTCTCAAGCCCTGGCCGACTTCCTCATCGACTGGACCGAGACACAATACCTGCCACCGCCTCCCGGCTCGACGCATTGGCGCATGCACTTCGACGGGTCCAAGATGCGACTCGGCTTCGGGGTCGGCATTGTACTGTCGTCCCGAAGGGCGACCGACTCCGCTACACGCTCCAGATGCACTTCGCCGCCTCCAACAACGTCGCCGAGTACGAAGCCCTTGTGCACGGCCTCCGGCTTGCCAAGGAACTCGGCATCTGGCGCATCCTGTGCTATGGCGACTCGGACCTGGTGGTGCAGCAGTGCTTCGGCGAGTGGGACGCCCGCGACTCCAACATGGCAAGCTACTGCTTCCTCGTCCAAAAGCTGTCCTGATCCTTCGAGGGCTGTGAGTTCCTCCATGTCCCGCCTGCGGAGAATGAAGCAGCCGACACGCTCGCCAAGATCGCCTCGTCACGACAAGCCATCCCGTCTGGCGTCTCCCTCGAGCACCTGCGCAAGCCGTCCGTCAAGCCATCGCAGGACTCCGAGTCCACCCAGGTTCCAAATGACCAGGCCGCACCTCAACCCGGCCCGGGGGCCGCTGAACCCGGCCCGGGGGCTGCTCAGTTCGACCCGGCCACAATCGTCCCGAACCCGACCGTCACCATCCCCGACCCGGGGGCTGCTCAGCCTGGCTCGGGGGCTGCCGACTCAGAACCCACCCTGGTGGCCGTCTTTGCCGTGGTTACGGCCCCATCTTGGGCCCTCCCGATATCATAATTTTTGGAGAACGGGGTTCTTCCCATGGACGAGATCGAAGCTCGGCAAATACTGCATCGGGCGTCTGCCTATAGCATCATTAACAACAAGCTTGTCAAGCGCAGCTCCACCGGCGTGTTCCAGCGCTGTGTCAAGCAGGAAAAGGGCATCGACATCCTCCTCGACATACACCAGGGCAAGTGCGGGCACCACGCCGCATCACGATCCCTGGTGGCCAAGGCGTTCTGCCATGGTTTCTACTGGCCCACGGCGCTCCAAGATGCCGCGTCGCTCATCCTCAAGTGTGAAGGATGCTAGCGCTTTAGCAAACGCAGCCACCAACCGGCGTCAGCACTCCGCACCATACCGATCGCCCGGCCCTTCGCGGTCTAGGGACTCGACATGGTGGGACCCTTCAAAACCGCTCAAGGTGGCATGACGCACCTGCTGGTGGCAGTGGACAAATTCACCAAGTGGATCGAGGCAAGACCAATCAAGAAACTGGACGGGCCAACAGCCATCCGGTTCATCAAGGACATAGCGGTGTGCTACGGCATGCCGAACAGCATCATCACCGATAACGGCACCAACTTCGCCAAGGGCACGCTCGAGCAATACTGCTCTGTCTCCGGCATCCGGCTCGACCTGGCCTCTGTTGCGCATCCGCAGTCCAACGAACAAGTCGAGCGGGCCAATGGACTCATCCTGTCCGGCGTCAAGCTGCGACTCGTCGAGCCACTCATCCGCTCACCCGGCAGCTGGCTTGATGAGTTGTTGGCCATTCTCTGGAGTCTACGCACCACGCCAAATCAGTCGACTGGGTTCACCCCATTCTTCCTCGTCTACGGAGCCGAAGCCATCATCCCGACGAGCGTCGAGTTCGACTCGTCGCGCATCATGATGTACACCGAAGACGAAGCCAGAGAAGCCCGTGAAGATGGCGTCGACCTGCTCGAAGAAGCACGCCTCCTGGCGCTCAGTCGCTTGGCCAACTACCAGCAAGGCCTGAGGTACTACCACAGGAAGAAGATCAAGCCCCTCGCGTTCCGTGAGGGCGACCTCGTCCTCCGACTCGTCCAAGAGCAGGCAAGCCAGCTGAGGGAGTCCTAGACTAGGGGGTGTCCGGATAGCCGAACTATCATCATTGGCCGGACTCCAAGACTATGAAGATACAAGATTGAAGACTTCGTCCCATGTCCGGATGGGACTTTCCTTGGCGTGGAAGGCAAGCTTGGCAATACGGATATGTAGATCTCCTACCATTGTAACCGACTCTGTGTAACCCTAGCCCTCTTCGGTGTCTATATAAACTGGAGGGTTTTAGTCCATAGGATGAACAACAATCATACCATAGGCTAGCTTCTAGGGTTTAGCCTCCTTGATCTCGTGGTAGATCCACTCTTGTACTACCCATATCATCAATATCAATCAAGCATTAGTAGGGTTTTACCTCCATCAAGAGGGCCCGAACCTGGGTAAAAACATCGTGTCCCTTGTCTCCTGTTACCATCCTCCTAGACGCACAGTTTGGGACCCCCTACTCGAGATCCGCCGGTTTTGACACTGACATTGGTGCTTTCATTGAGAGTTCCTCTGTGTCGTCACCTATAGGCCCGATGGCTCCTTCGATCATCAACAACAACACGGTCCAGGGTGAGACTTTTCTCCCCGGACAGATCTTCGTATTCGGCGGCTTTGCACTGCGGGCCAATTCGCTTGGCCATCTGGAGCAGATTGAAAGCTACGCCCCTGGCCATTAGGTCAGATTTGGAAGTTTGAACTTCATGACCGACATCCGCGGAGACTTGATCTTCGACGGATTCGAGCCACAGCCGTGCGCGCCTCACTGTCACGATGGGCATGATCTAGCTCTGCTGCCGGACAGTGTCCGGGAGGCCGCACACGAGTCCGCTCTGACCCTTAATTCGGAGCCGACTGCGCCGATCGAGGATGGGTGGCTAGACACCGCCTCGGGGGCTGCTACCTCTACGGCGATGGAGCCGAATATTGACCCTGTCCCTTGTGAAGCTCGTGACTCCGAGGTGCCGGACTCCTCGCCGGACTCCGAACCTCCCGCGCCCCTACCAATCGAATCCGATTGGGCGCCGATCATGGAGTTCACCGCTGCGGACATCTTTCAGCAATCGCCTTTTGGCGACATCCTGAATTCGCTAAAGTATCTCTCGTTATCAGGAGAGCCCTGGCCGGATCACGGTCAGGACGGTTGGGATGCAGACGACGAAGAAATTCAAAGCCCACCCACCACCCACTTTGTAGCCACTGTCGATGACCTAACCGACATGCTAGACTTCGACTCCGAAGACATCGACGGTATGGACGACGATGCCGGAGACGACCAAGAACCAGCGCCTACTGGGCACTGGAAAGCCACCTCGTCATATGACATATACATGGTGGATATCCCAAAGGATGGGAATGGCGAGGAAATAGCGGAGGAAGACCCCTCCAAGAAACAGCCTAAGCGCCGGCGTCAGCGGCGCCGCTCTAAATCCCGCCACAGCAAGAATGGAGATTCTGGCACCGGAGACAATAACACCCCAGACAGTGCCGAAGACAACCCCCTCCAGCAAGATTCAGCACAGGAGGACGGAGAAGCCAGCCCTCACGAGAGAGCGGCAGACGAAGAGGTAGAGGACGATAATTACATGCGTCCCTCCGGAGACGAGGCAAGCCTCGACGACGACGAATTCGTCGTGCCTGAGGATCCTATCGAACAAGAGCGTTTTAAATGCAGGCTTATGGCCACGGCAAGTAGCCTCAAGAAAAAGCAGCAATAGCTTAGAGCTGACCAAGATCTGCTAGCCGACAGATGGACTGAAGTCCTTGCGGCCGAAGAGTACGAACTCGAACGCCCCTCCAAAAGCTACCCCAAACGCAAGCTGCTCCCCCGATTAGAGGAGCAAGCACATAAACCTACATGACCAGTGCACAATACGGCTGACCGGCCACCTCGTGGCCGCGACAGAGAGGCCTCTAGGCCCTCCACTAAAGCCGTACCCCGGCATCGCTTGAAAAGTACAAAGCCACGGGGAAATGCGCCGGACTTGTGAGATATATTGGAGGATAAGGCAAGACAATCAAGATTGATCTATGGATCGCGTGGGCGCCCCACGATACGCGACGACAACCATCGCACCGGATACAACAAGTCCGGCCGGGCCGAACACAGTAGACAAAGCTTGTTTGAGCTACGTCGTGATATAGCCCAATACAGAGGCGCCGCACACCCACTATGCTTCACAGATGAAGTAATGGATCATCAAATCCCAGAAGGGTTCAAACCCGTGAACATTGAATCCTATGATGGCACAACAGACCCCGCGGTTTGGATCAAAGACTATCTCCTTCATATCCACATGGCCCGCGGTGATGATATTCACGCCATCAAATACCTCCCACTCAAGCTTAAAGGACTAGCTCGGCATTAGCTTAACAGCTTGCCAGCCGAATCAATTGGGTGTTGGGAGGACCTGGAAGCCGCATTCCTTGATAACTTCTAGGGCACGTATGTGCGACCACCAGACGCTGATGACCTAAGCCACATAATTCAGCAGCTAGATGAATCGGCCAGATAATTCTGGACACGGTTCTTAACCAAGAAAAATCAAATCATCGACTGTCCAGATGCGGAGGCCCTCGCAGCCTTCAAACATAACATCCGAGATAAGTGGCTCGCCCGGCACCTAGGACAGGAAAAGCCGAAATCCATGGCAGCCCTCACATCACTCATGACCCGCTTCTGCGCGGGAGAGGACAGCTGGCTAGCCCGCAGTAACAACCTCAACAAAAATTCTGACAGTCCGGATACCAAGGACCGCAATGGCAGGTCGCGTTGCAACAAACACAAACGCCGCATTAACGGCGACAACACTGAAGATACGGCAGTCAACGCCGGATTTAGAGGCTCCAAACCCGTTCAGCGGAAAAAGCCATTCAAAAGAACTACTCCGGGTCTGTCCAATTTGGACCGAATACTCGACCGCTCGTGCCAGATACACGGCACCCCTGAAAAGCCAGCCAATCACACCAATAGGGATTGTTGGGTATTCAAGCAGGCAGGCAAGTTAATCGCCGAAAACAATGACAAGGGGCTGCATAGCGATGACGAGGAAGAGACCAAGCCGCCGAACAATAGAGGACATAAGGGTCTCCCCCCACAAGTATGGACGGTGAACATGATATACGCAACCCACATACCCAGAAGGGAGCGGAAGTGTGCACTCAGGGACGTGTACGCGATGGAGCCAGTCGCCCCAAAGTTCAACCCATGGTCCTCCTGCCCGATCACTTTTGATCGAAGGGACCACCCCACCAGCATCCGCCACAGCGGATTCGCCGCATTGGTTCTAGACCCAATCATCGATGGATTTCACCTCACTAGAGTCCTGATGGACGGCGGCAGCAGCCTGAACCTGCTTTATCAGGATACAGTGCGCAAGATGGGCATAGACCCCTCAAGGATTAAACCCACAAAGACGACCTTCAAAGGCGTCACACCAGGTGTAGAGGCCAATTGTACAGGCTCAGTTACACTAGAAGTGGTCTTCGGATCCCCGGATAACTTCCGAAGTGAGGAGTTAATCTTCGACATAGTTCCGTTCTGCAGCGGCTATCATGCTCTGCTCGGACGGACCGCGTTTGCAAAGTTCAATGTGGTGCCGCACTACGCATACCTCAAGCTCAAGATGCCAGGCCCTCGAGGAGTCATCATGGTCAACATAAACACTGAACGCTCTCTCCGAACGGAGGAGCATACAGCGGCTCTCGCGGCAGAAGTACAGAGCAGCCTCTCAAGGCAATTCTCGAGTCCGGCCGTTAAGCGACCGGACACTGCTAAACGCGCCCGGAGTAACCTACAACAAGACCACCTGGCACGTTCTGAGCACGCGTAGCAATGCGGCCCCAACCCCAGCCCTTGCAAAATTGCAAGACCGGTACTTCGCGTACATCATTACGCTCTGGAGATACCATGGGCATAGGGGGAGGGGCACGACCACGGCAGGCCCAGAGTGCGGCTTAACCACACCAGGGGCTCCCAAGTGTGTCATCCTTTTTCTTTCTTTTCTTATCCATAGGACTCCATTTCTAGAGGCCTTTTCCGGCAGTAGACCTACCGAACTCACGATGCAACAGCCAGGGAAGGAGAAGAGCTGCGACGAGTATTCAAGTGGTCTCCATTACGAGCATTATACCTGTTTTATATACACCATTCCGTAGCCTACCCCTGGAGGGGGACATGTTTAATAGTCCCACCCCTTGCTTATTGCACTATTTGTATCGTTCTGCATTCATGGCAGTTGTCGGTGTCAAAACCGGCGGATCTCGGGTAGGGGTCCCGAACTGTGCGTCTAGGCGGATGGTAACAAGAGACGAGGGACATGATGTTTTTACCCAGGTTCGGGCCCTCTTGATGGAGGTAAAACCCTACGTCCTGCTTGATTAATATTGATGAGATGGGTAGTACAAGAGTGGATCTACCACGAGATCAAGGAGTCTAAACCATAAAAGCTAGCCTATGGTATGATTGTTGTAATGTATGTTGTCCTACGGACTAAAGCCCTCCGGTTTATATAGACACCGGAGGAGGCTAGGGTTACACAGAGTCGGTTACAATGGTAGGAGATCTACATATCCGTATTGCCAAGCTTGCCTTCCACGCCAAGGAAAGTCCCATCCGGACACGGGACGGAGTCTTCAATCTTGTATCTTCGTAGTCTTGGAGTCCGGCGGATAATGATAGTCCGGCTGTCCGGACACCCCCTAGTCCAGGACTCCCTCAGTAGCCCCTGAACCAGGCTTCAATGACGGTAAGTCTAGCGCGCATAATGTTCGGCATTGCAAGGCGGGTTCCTCCCTTGAATAATCCAGAGAAGATCATGAACACCAAGATAGTGTCCGGCTCTGCAAAATAAATTCCACATTCCGCCGTAGAGAGAATAAAATGTACACTTTGTTCAATCTGCTGACGTATTATGCGGCGTGACATCACACCGCTACCAAGCCTTTGTTTGAATCGTTTTTTTTACTATACCACCTCAGCACGTTTAGCGAGGCGGTTTCCTTGGCACGTCTTGTCGAAGCAGAGATCGTGTTCCCCTTATTCCGGGATTCTCATCAATACGGACGTGGGTAACCCAACCGCGCCATTGATGGTGGCACTTGGGAGATAAGCGAGTTTTACCAGGCCGGTGGGGGACGCACAGTTTCGTCCGCCTATATATAAGGGATAAGGATTTACCTTCTCACCTACGCCTTCTTCCTCCTTTGCTTACACATCTCCGCGCACTCAAGCTCCAACGCCCAAGCTCGCGCATCTCACCTCGACCTTCTCCGAATATGTCCGGAGGGGGAGGCAAGTGGATGGCTTCCACAGTCAAGGAGGAGCACATCACTAAGCTGCGCAACGCCGGATACCTCTCCGGCGATATCGCGCATCGGCTGCCCGACGAGGGGCAGCTCGTCCCTACCCCTGGGCCTCACGAGAGGGTTGTCTTCCTTCCCCACTTCCTCCGTGGACTGGGCTTTCCGCTCCATCCATTCGTCCGGGGGCTCATGTTCTATTATGGCCTGGATTTCCATGATCTGGCGCCGAACTTCATCCTCAACATCTCGGCGTTCATTGTCGTGTGTGAGGCCTTCCTCTGCATCCGGCCCCACTTCGGCCTGTGGCTCAAGACCTTCAACGTCAAGCCGAAGGTTGTGAAGGGCACGCAAGCGGAATGCGGAGGCGCCATGTTGGGTAAATTACCCAACGTCCTTTGGCTCGAAGGGGCCTTTGTGGACTCCGTCAAGGGATGGCAATCGGGGTGGTTCTACATCACCGAGCCGCGCAAGCCCACATGGGCGGCGGCCCCCGAGTTTAGATCTGGCGTCCCCACGCAGCTCACCTCCTGGAAAGAGAAGGGCTTGCTGTGGGGCAATCCGAAGGAGGTGACTGGACTCTGAACCTGCATCCAGAAGCTGGTGAGCAATAATCTCAGGCTCGTCGACGTGGTCCAAGTCATGCTCATCCACCGGATTCTCCCATGCCAAGAACGGGCATTCGATCTGTGGGAGTTCAATCCAGAACAGCAACAGGCGCTGAGCGGGCTCTTCGATACAACATATGAAGGCGCCTGGAGAGTGCTGTTCAAGGGCGCCGAAGCCCCCGCATCCGCGACGGAAGATCGCGGATTCAGCTCGCAGTATCCAACTGACGAGGTAAGTGATTCAACCCCATTACGGGACACTTTATAGTAATTAATTATAAGAGGGTTTAATCCCTTCCTTTCCTTTGACAGGAATGGATGGAGAAAGCCAGGCAGCTTATTTCCCCGGCTCCCATGCCAGAGGATCTGGTGGACGCCCGCTTAGCAGGGCTGCTGGTTCCAGCACCGCACGTGGTGCCAGAGAAGAAGGCCAAGAAGGTGGCCGCTGGGACTCAAAAAAGTTCCCGCAATCAAGCGTCTGACAACGACGCAAACTCCTCCCCCGAAGACAAGGAGGAGGAGGAGTACTCTCTCCCAGAGGGGGGAGAGAAGAAGAGGAAGGCTTCCCCAATAGGGGAGGCCGAAGGGTCCAAGAGGGGGAGAGCTATCCCCTCGGACAGTTTCGCCAACACCAACGTTGGCGAGGATGAGTGGCCTCCAAGGGCCAGGCGTCCGGCGAGATCGTAAGTACTCGGATCCTTTATATGCATATCTTTTATGTCACGTAGTGTCCTTCTAACGCCGCATTCTGTCCGTAGTCCGGCCGATGACGATCTCCCCGACTCATCAAGCGGGTCGTTGGCCTCGTCGGATGTGAATTCACTTCCGACCGCCTCCACCCCACGCGCCGACGAGGACGCCGAGGTGGGATCCCAGAGAGGGACCCATCAGGAGGAGGCTCCGGAGGCGCCGTCAGGCAACCTCCCGGACTTTGCGCCGGACTCCACATTGGAACCCGCAGTGGTTCCAGAGTCCGGCAAGCGGCCCCTTCGAAACAAGGGCAAGACCGTGACACCGGCGGCCTCCGTCCAGCCAAAGGCGCCGGATAACTTGTTGGAGGCGCTTAAAGGCGCTTCCATCGAGGAAGAACACCACACTATCATGAGTGCGGTGATTCAAAAGGTTCAGCTCGCCAAAAGCGGGCTGACCGAAGCCTGCAGCAGCCTTTTAACAGGCTTTGAGGTAAGAAGTTAAAATTATGTAATGTAATACCGCATAGACAGTAGCCCCTGATGCTCAGTTCGGTGTTCGGAAAGAAAAGCCGGACTGAGAATCTAACAAGATATACGCATGGTTGCCAAAAATATGTCAATATGGGTGAGGGAGTCCTGGACTAGGGGGTGTCCGGACAGCCGGACTATCATTATCCTCCGGACTCCAAGACTACGAAGATACAAGACTGAAGACTCCGGCTCGTGTCCGGATGGTACTTTCCTTGGCGTGGAAGGCAAGCTTGGAAATACGGATATGTAGATCTCCTACCATTGTAACCGACTCTGTGTAACCCTAGCCCTCTCCGGTGTCTATATAAACCGGAGGGCTTTAGTCCCTAGGACAACATACATTACAACAATCATACCATAGGCTAGCTTCTAGGGTTTAGCCTCCTTGATCTCGTGGTAGATCTACTCTTGTACTACCCATATCATCAATATCAATCAAGCAGGACGTAGGGTTTTACCTCCATCAAGAGGGCCCGAACCTGGGTAAAAACATCGTGTCCCTCATCTCCTGTTACCATCCGCCTAGACGCACAGTTCGGGACCCGCTACCCGAGATCCGCCGGTTTTGACACCGACATTGGTGCTTTCATTGAGAGTTCCTCTGTGTCGTCACCGATAGGCTTGATGGCATCTTCAACCAACAACGCTGTCCAGGGTGAGACTTTTCTCCCCGAACAGATCTTCGTATTCGGTGGCTTCGCACTGCGGGCCAATTCACTTGGCCATCTGGAGAAGATCGAAAGCTACGCCCCTGGCCGTCAGGTCAGATTTGGAAGCTTGAACTTCACGGCCGATGTCCGCGGAGACTTGATCCTCGACGGACTCGAGCCACAGCCGAGCGCGCCGCACTGTGACGATGGGCATGATCTAGCTCTGCCGCCGAACAGTGCCTTGGTGGCCGCACACGGATCCGCTTCGGCCATTAGCCCGGAGCCGATCGCCCAGATCGAGGGTCGGTGGATAGGCGCCGCCCTGGGGGCTCCAACATCCACGGCGATGGAGCCGAACACTAATCTTGTCCCCTGCGAAACTCGTGATTCCGAGGCGCCGGACTCCTCGCCGGACTCCGAACCTCCCGCGCCCCTACCAATCGGTCCGGATTGGGCGCCGGTTATGGAATTCACCGCCGCGGACATCTTCCAATGCTCGCCTTTCGGCGATATCTTGAATTCACTAAAGCATCTCTCGTTATCAGGAGAGTCCTGGCCGGATTATGGCTAGGATGGTTGGGATACGGACGACGAAGAAATTCAGAGCCCACCCACCACCCACTTTGTAGCCACTGTCGACGATCTAACCGACATGCTAGACTACGACTCCGAAGACATCGACGCTATGGACGACGATGCCGGAGACGAACAGGAACCAGCGCCCACAGGGCACTGGAAGGCCACCTCGTCATATGATGTATACATGGTGGATACCCCAAAAGATGTGGACGGCGAAGAAACAGCAGAGGCAAATCCCTTAAAGAAACAGCCCAAGCGCCGGCGTCAGCGGCGCCGCTGTAAATCTCGCCACAGCAAGAATGGAGATTCTGGCACAGGAGATAATAATACTCCAGAGAGTGCCGAAGACAATCCCCCCAGCAAGACTCAGCGCAGGAGGATGCAGAAGCAAGCCCTCATGAGGGGGCGGCAGACGAAGAGGTTGAGGATCATAATTATATGCCTCTCTCCGAAGACGAAGCAAGCCTCAATGATGACAAATTCGTCGTACCCGAGGATCCCGTCGAACAAGAGCGCTTCAAGCGCAGGCTTATCGCCACAGCAAACATCCTAAAGAAAAAGCAACAGCAGCTTCAAGCTGATCAGGACCTGCTGGCCGATCGATGGACCGAGGTCCTCGCGGCCGAAGAGTATAAACTCGAAAGTCCCTCCAAAAGTTACCCAAAACGCAAGCTGCTCCCCCGATTAGAGGAGGAAGCATACGTACCTCCATCACCAGCGCACGATATGGCTGACCGACCACCCCGTGGTCGTGACAGAGAGGCATCCAGGCCCCCAGCCAAGACCATACCCCGGCATCGCTCCAAAAGTACGAAGCCAAGAGGGAACGCGCCGGACTTGCGAGACATATTGGAGGACAAAGCAAGGCAATCCAGATCCATCTATGGATCACGTGGGCGCCCTACGACCCACGACGAATACTGTCGTGCCGGATACAATAATCCCGGCCGGGCCGAACACAGCAGACAGCGCTCTCTCGAGCTGCGTTGCGATATCGCTCAATACAGGGGCGCCGCACACCCGATATGCTTCACTGACGAAGTAATGGACCATCAGATCCCCGAAGGGTTTAAACCCGTAAACATCAAATCTTACGATGGCACAACAGACCCCGCGGTCTGGATCGAAGACTATCTTCTCCACATCCATATGGCCCGCGGCGACGATCTCCACGCCATCAAGTACCTCCCACTCAAGCTTAAAGGACCAGCTCGGCATTGGCTTAACAGCCTGCCCGCAGAGTCAATTGGGTGTTGGGAAGACATGGAGGCCGCATTCCTTGATAACTTCCAAGGCACATATGTGCGACCACCAGACGCCGATGACCTAAGCCACATCATTCAGCAGCCAGACGAATCGGCCAGACAATTCTGGACACGGTTCTTGACGAAAAAAATCAAATCGTCGATTGTCCGGATGCAGAGGCCCTTGCAGCCTTCAAACATAACATCCGAGACGAATGGCTAGCCCGGCACCTGGGGCAGGAAAAGCCGAAATCCATGCCATCCCTCACATCGTTAATGACCCGCTTTTGTGCGGGAGAGGACAGCTGGCTAGCCCGCAGCAACAATCTCCGTAAAAATTCTGGCAGTCCGGATACTAAGGACAACAACGGCAGGTCACGTCGAAACAAAAACAAGCGCCAAATTAACGGCGACGATAAGGAGGATACGGCAGTCAATGACAGATTCCGAGGCTCTAAACCCGGTCAGCGGAAGAAGCCATTTAAAAGAACCACTCCGGGTCCGTCCAATCTGGACCGAATACTCGACCGCTTATGCCAGATACATAGCACCTCTGAAAAGCCAGCTAACCACACCAATAGAGATTGCTGGGTGTTCAAGCAGGCCGGCAAGTTAATTGCCGAAAACAAGGACAAGGGGCTAAATAGCGACGATGAGGAAGAGACCCGGCCGCCGAACAACAGAGGACAGAAGGGTTTTCCCCCACAAGTACGGACGGTGAATATGATATACGCGACCCACATACCCAAGAGGGAGAGGAAACACACACTAAGGGACGTCTATGCGATGGAGCCAGTCGCCCCAAAGTTCAACCCATGGTCCTCTTGTCCGATCACTTTCGATCGAAGAGACCATCCGACCAGCATACGCCATGGCGGATTCGCCACATTGGTCTTAGACCCAATCGTCGATGGGTTCCACCTCACGAGAGTCCTGATGGACGGCGGCAGTAGCCTGAACCTGCTTTATCAGGATACAGTGCGCAAAATGGGCATAGACCCATCAAGGATTAAACCTACAAAGACAACCTTTAAAGGTGTCATACCAGGAGTGGAAGCCAACTGCACAGGCTCAGTCACACTGGAAGTGGTCTTCGGATCCCCGGATAATTTCCGGAGCGAAGAGTTAATCTTCGACATTGTCCCGTTTCGCAGCGGCTATCACGCTCTGCTCGGGCGAACCGCGTTTGCCAAATTCAACGCGGTGCCGCACTATGCCTAACTAAAGCTCAAGATGCCAGGCCCTCGTGGAGTCATCACGGTCAATGGGAATACGGAACGCTCCCTCCGAACGGAGGAACATACAGCGGCTCTCGCGGCAGAAGTACAGAGCAGCCTTCTAAGGCAATTCTCGAGTCCGGCCGTTAAACGGCCGGATACAGCAAAGCGCGCCCGGAGCAATGCCAACCAAGACCACCTGGCGCGATCAGAGCACGCGTAGCAATGCGGCCCCAACCCTCGCCCGCGTATGATCGCAAGAATAACACTCCGCGTACATCATTACGCTTTGGAGATACCATGGGCACAGGGGAGGGGGCACGATCACAACGGACCCAGAGTGCGGTTCGACCAAACCGGGGGCTCGCAAATGTGCCCCTCTTTTTTTATTATTTTTCTTCTTTTTTGTACACAGGACTCTTTTAACCAGAAGCCCTGTCCGGCAGTGAACCTGCCGAACTCATGATGCAACAGTCAGGGACTAAAGAAGGCCGCGCCGAACACTCAGGTGGTCTCAATTACGAGCATTAAATTCGATTATATACACCAAATCCGCAGCTCATCCCTGGAGGGGGACATGTTTATTTAGTCCAAATCCCTTGCTTACCGCACTATTTGTATTAGTCCACTCTACTAGCAGACTTTTCTTTCATTAACAATGCAGCACCTTTATGATCGCAATTGCATCACATTTAATATATATATATGCCCATTATATGACATCTGGCACCCATATATTTTGGTACGGCATAATACACCGGGGGCTTATGTTCCCCACTCTATGGTGTGATAAAGTCCGAACACTTTCACAAGTGCGGCACCCCGAACTTATAGCATTATATGAATCGGCTCTGAATCATGTCTTGGGTCAATAGTTGGGTTTGCCCGGCTCCCACGCTTTGGTGCCTTACGTTCCGTTCTGTCGGCTAAGGTGGCACTGGGAGAACCACTGCGATTGCGCCTTAGTTGAGCCGGGCTAACGCCTTAGTGGAGAAAGCTAAAACTGACTGGCATGATAAGGCGAGAGACTGGTCGCTGTTCGAGAGGTTTTTTCGGGTCCTTAAAGACTCACGCCGCTTCGAGCGAATTTCCGGATAATGTCCGATGAAGGCGTGGATAGCACCCCAGATTCGGTCTTCCGAATACCAGGGGCTTCGCCGGAATTTAAAATTATAGAATTCTATGGCTAAGTGAGAGTGTTCAAGCATTATAAGTCCGGTTGCCTTGTTCGTCGTGTAGAGCGCCTCCCTAGATGGACCCAAAAATGGGAACAAGAGTGCTCAAGTTTATCCCGAACACCCCAGCACTCGTGGCTTGGGGGCTGAAGCCAACGACTTGCCATCTCTCAGATTTTACAAACGGCCGCACAGAAGGTAATATTTTAAATTAAACAAGCGTTGCTCATGGCGCATATGAACGAAGTTTTCAGCGCACAGGATAAATAAACAGCGAGTTCACTCAAAGATTACATTTCGGGAGCACTCATCTACAATATCGCAGGCTCCCTTCAGGACAATTTTATAATACTTCTCCGGCGTGCGATACTCCTTGCCCGGCGGCGGTGGGTCCGTGAGAAGATTCTCCGCATCCAATTTGCCCCATTGCACCTTTATGCGGGCAAGGGCCCGACGAGCGCCTTCAATACAGGCGGAGCGCTTGACTACATCCAGCCTGGGGCATGCATCCACCAGCCACCGCACGAGGCCAAAGTAGCTACCAGGCATGGCCTGTCCAGGCCATAGCCGGACTATGAGGCCCTTCATGGCCTCCTCAGCTACCCTGTGGAGTTCGACCAGCTGCTTCAGCTGGTCGCTTGGGGGCACCGGATGGCCGGCCTCGGTATACTGAGACCAGAAGACCTTCTCCGTCGAGCTCCCCTCCTCGCCACGATAGAATGCGGCGGCATCAGACGCACTACGCGGCAGATCTGCAAACGCCCCTGGAGAGCTCCGAATGCGGATAAGTGTCAGGTAGTTCACATTAACATGCCTGCTTTGCATGAAAAACGCCTTACCCGCCGCTATCTTCTTTATGTCCTCAACCTCCTGAAGGGCCTTACGGGCCTCGGCCTTGGTGGACTTGGCACTTTCGAGAGCCGAGGCAAGCCCGGACTCTCGAGTCTTGGAGTCACGCTCCAAACTCTCATGTTTTTCCATGAGAGCCTGGAGCTCTTGCCGAACTTCCACCACCCGTGCCTCTTGCTTTTCTCGCTCAGCCCGTTCCGCGGCCGCACTGCGTTCGGCCGCGGACACAGCATCCTTCAGGGCTGCCACCTCGTTAGTGGCCCCTGCAATACACATATTATCCTTGTTAATTTTATTTGCAACCAAAATCCTTTTCTGTAAGGTACTTATTCAAAGAGGTGTTACTCACCTTCTTTTTCCTCGAGCTGCTTCTTGGCATGGCCGAGCTCTTGCTCGGACTGCTCGAGATCCTTCTTCAGCACGTCAACCTCCGCCGTTAGTGCGGCAGAGGTCAGCAGCACAGCCTGCAAACCCATATTGACATATTTTAGGCAACCCTGCGTATATCTTGTTAAAGATCCTTAGTCCGGCTTTTCTTTCCGAACACCGAACTAAGCATCAGGGGCTACTGTCTATGTGGTATTACATTACATAATTTTAACTTCTTACCTCAAAGCCTGTTAAAAGGCTGCTGCAGGCTTCGGTCAGCCCGCTCTTAGCGAGCTGAACCTTCTCAATCACCGCACTCATGATAGTGCGGTGTTCTTCCTTGATGGAAGCGCCTTTAAGCGCCTCCAGCAGGTTATCCGGCGCCTCCGGTTGGACGGAGGCCGCCGGCGTCACGGTCCTGCCCTTCTTTCGAAGGGGCCGCTTGCCGGACTCTGGAACCACTGCGGGTTCCGATGTAGAGTCCGGCACGAAGTCCGGGAGGCTGCTTGACGGCGCCTCCGGAGCCTCCTCCTGATGGGTCCCTCTCTGGGATCCCACCTCGACATCCTCGTCGGCGCGTGGGGTGGAGGCAGTCGGGATGGAATTCACATCCGACGAGGCCAATGACCCGCTCGATGAGTCGGGGAGATCATCATTGGCCGGACTACGGGCAGTATGCGGCGTTAGAAGGATACTACGCGACATAAAAGAAATTACACATCAAGGATCCGGATACTTACGATCTTGCCGGACGCCTGGCCCTTGGAGGCCACTCATCCTCACCAACGCTGATGTTGGCGAAACTGTCCGGGGGGATAGTTCTCCCCCTCTTGGACCCTTCGGCCTCCCCGATGGGGGAAGCCTTCCTTTTCTTCTCTCCCTCCTCCGGGAGAGAGTACTCCTCCTCCTCGTCTTCGGGGGAGGAGTCCTCGTCGTCATCAGACGCCTGATTGCGGGAACTCTTTCGAGTCCCTGCAGCCACCTTCTTGGCCTTCTTCTCCGGCACCACGTGCGGTGCCGGAACCAGCAGCCCTGTTAAGCGGGCGTCCACTGGGTCTTCTGGCATGGGAGCCATGCTGATGAGCAGCTTGGCCTTCTCCATCCATTCCTGTCAAAGGAAGAGGCAGAATGAAACCTCACTAGAGTCAATCTAATTATCACAAGTGTCCCGTAATGGGGTTGAATCGCTTACCTCGTCAGTTGGATACTGCGAGCTGAATCTGTGGTCTTCGGTCGCGGACGCGGGGGCTTCGGCGCCCTTGAACAGCACCCTCCAGGCGCCTTCGTATGTTGTATCGAAGAGCCCGCTTAGCGCCTGGTGCTGTTCCGGATTGAACTCCCACAAATTAAATGCTCGTTCTTGGCATGGGAGGATCCGCCGGATGAGCATGACTTGGACCACGTCGACGAGCCTGAGCCTACTGCTCACCATCTTCTTGATACATGCTCGGAGTCCCGTCACCTCCACCCGATTCCCCCACTACAATCCCTTCTCTTTCCAGGAGGTGAGCTGCGTGGGGATGCCAGATCTAAACTTGGGGGCCGCCGCCCATGTGGATTTGCGCGGCTCGGTGATGTAAAACCACCCCGATTGCCACCCCTTGACGGAGTCCACGAAGGTCCCTTCCAGCCAAGGGACGTTGGGCAATTTGCCCAACATGGCGCCTCCGCATTCCGCTTGCGCACCCTTCACAACCTTCGGCTTGACGTTGAAGGTCTTGAGCCACAGGCTGAAGTGGGGCCGGATGCAGAGGAAGGCCTTGCACACGACGATAAACGCCAAGATGTTGAGGATAAAGTTCGGCGCCAGATCGTGGAAATCCAGGCCGTAGTAAAACATGAGCCCCCGGACAAATGGATGGAGCGGAAAGCCCAGTCCGCGGAGGAAGTGGGGGAGGAAGACGACCCTCTCATGAGGCTCAGGGGTAGGGATGAGCTGCCCCTCGTCGGGCAGTCGATGCGCGATATCGCCGGAAAGGTATCCGGCGCTGCGCAGCTTGGTAATGTCCTCCTCCTTGACGGTGGAGGCTAACCATTTACCTCCCGCTCCGGACATATTCGGAGAAGGTCGAGGCAAGATGCGTGAGCTCGGGCGTTGGAGCTTGAGTTCGCGGGGATGGATAAGCAAAGGAGGAAGAAGGCGTAGGTGAGAAGGTGAATCCTTATCCCTTATATATAGGCGGACAAAACTATGCGTTCCCCACCAGCCTGGTAAAACTCACTTATCTCCCAAGCGCCACCATCAATGGCACGGTTGGGTTACCCACGCACGTATTGATGACAATCCCGGAATAAGGGGAACACGATCTCTGCTTCGACAAGACGTGCCAAGGAAACCGCTTCGCTAAACATGCTGAGGTGGTATAGTAATTCAAACAAAGGCCTGGTGGCGGTGTGATGTCATGCCGCATAATACGTCAGCAGATTGAACTAAGTGTACATTTTATTCTCTCTACGGTGGAATGTGGAATTTATTTTGCAGAGCCGGACACTATCCTGGTGTTCATGATCTTCTCTGGATTATTCAAGAGAGGAACCCGCCTTGCAATGCCGAACATTATGCACGCCGGACTTATCGTCATTGAACACTGGTTCAGGGGCTACTGAGGGAGTCCTAGACTAGGGGGTGTCCGGACAGCCGAACTATCATTATCCGCCGGACTCCAAGACTACGAAGATACAAGATTGAAGACTCCGGCTCGTGTCCGGATGGTACTTTCCTTGGCGTGGAAGGCAAGCTTGGCAATACGGATATGTAGATCTCCTACCATTGTAACCGACTCTGTGTAACCCTAGCCCTCTCCTGTGTCTATATAAACCGGAGGGCTTTAGTCCGTAGGACAACATACATTACAACAATCATACCATAGGCTAGCTTCTAGGGTTTAGCCTCCTTGATCTCATGGTAGATCTACTCTTGTACTACCCATATCATCAATATTAATCAAGCAGGACGTAGGGTTTTACCTCCATCAAGAGGGCCCAAACCTGGGTAAAAACATCGTGTCCCTCGTCTCCTGTTACCATCCGCCTAGACGCACAGTTCGGGACCCCCTACCCGAGATCCGCCGGTTTTGACACCGACAATGGGTTTGCAGGCTGCGCTGCTGGCCTCTGCCGCATTAACGGCGGAGGTCGATGTGCTGAAGCAGGATCTCGAGCGGTCCGAGCGAGAGCTCGGCCATGCGAAGAAGCAGCTCGAGGACAAAGAAGGTGAGTAACACCACTTTGAATAGGTACCTTACAGAAAAGGATTTTGGTTGCAATAAAATGAACAGGGATAATATGTGTATTGCAGGGGCCACTAACGAGGTGGCAGCCCTAAAGGATGCTGTGTCCGCGGCCGAACACAGTGCGGTCGTGGAACGGGCAGAGCGAGAAAAGCAGGAGGCACGGGTGGCGGAAGTTCGGCAAGAGCTCCAGGCTCTCATGGAAAAGCATGAGAGTTTGGAGCGTGACTCCAAGACTCGAGAGTCCGAGCTTGCCTCGACTCTCGAAAGTGCCAAGTCCGCCAAGGCCGAGGCCCATAAGGCCCTTCAGGAGGTTGAAGATATAAAGAAAATAGCGGCGGGTAAGGCATTTTTCATGCAAAGCAAGCATGTTAATGTAAAATACCTGACACTTACCCGCATTCGGAGCTCTCCAGGGGCGTTTGCAGATCTGCCGCGTAGTGCGTCCAATGCTGCCGCATTCTATCGTGGCGAGGAGGGGAGCTCGATAGAAAAAGTCTTCTGGTCTCAGTATGCTGAGGCCGGACACCCGGTGCCCCCAAGCGACTAGCTGAAGCAGCTGGTCGAACTCCACAAGGTAGCTGAGGAGGCCATGAAGGGCCTTATAGTCCGGCTGTGGCCTGGACAGGCCATGCCTGGGAGCTACTTTGGCCTCGTGCGGCGGCTGGTGGATGCATGCCCCTAGGTGGATGTAATCAAGCGCTCCGCCTGTATTGAAGGCGCTCACCGGGCTCTTGCCCGCACAAAGGTGCAATGGGGCAAGTTGGATGCGGAGAAGCTTCTCACAGACCCCCCGCCTCCGGGCAAGGAGTATCGCACGCCCGAGATGTATTCTAAAACTGTCCTGAAGGGGGCCCGCAATATTGCGGATGAGTGCCCCCGAAATGTAATCTTTGACTGAATTTGCTGTGTATTATCCTGCGCGCTGAAACTTTGTTCATGTGCGCGTTAAGCAACGCTTGTTTAATTTAAAATATTACCTTTTGTGCGGCCGTTTATAAAATCTGAGAGATGGCAAGTCGTTGGCTTCAGCCCCCAAGCCACGAGTGCTGGGGTGTTCGGGATAAATTTGAGTACTCTTGTTCCCATTGTTGGGTCCATCGAGGGAGGCACTCAACACAACGAACAAGGCAACCGGATTTATAATGCTTGAACACTCTCACTTAGCCATAGAATTCTATAATTTTAAATTTCGGCGAAGCCCCTGGTATTCGGAAGGCCGAATCTGGGGCGCTATCGACGCCTTCATCGGACATTGTCCGGAACTTCGCTCGAAGCGGCGTGAGTCTTTAAGGACCCGAAAAAACCTCTCGAACAGCGACCAGTCTCTCGCCTTATCATGCCAGTCAGTTTTAGCTTTCTCCACTGAGGCGCTCGCCCGGCTCAACCGGGGCGCAATCGCAGTGGTTCTCCCAGTGCCACCTTAGCCGACGGAACGGAACGTAAGGCACCAAAACGTGGGAGCCGGGCAAACCCAACTATTGACCCAAGACATGATTCGGAGCCGATTCATATAATGCTATAAGTTCGGGGTGCCGCACTTGTGAAAGTGTTCGGACTTATCACACCATAGAGTGGGGAACATAAGCCCCCCGGTGTATTAGGCCGTACCAAAATATACGGGTGCAAGATGTCATATAATGAACATATATATAAAATGTAATGCAATTGCGATTAAAAAGGTGCTGCATTATTTATGAAAGAAAGTATGCTAGTGGAGCGGACTGATACAAATAGTGCGGTAAGCAAGGGATTTGGACTAAGTAAACGTGTCCCCCTCCAGGGATGAGCTGCGGACTGGGTGTATATAATCGAATTTAATGCTCGTAATTGAGGCCACCTGAGTGTTCGTCGCGGCCTTCTTCAGTCCCTGACTGTTGAATCATGAGTTCGGCAGGTTCACTGCCGGACAGGGCTTCTGGTTAATAGAGTCCTGTGTACATAAAAGAAGAAAAATAATATAAAAAAGGGGGGCATACTTGCGAGCCCCCGGTGTGGTCGAACCGCACTTTGGGTCCGTTGCGATCATGCCCCCTCCCCTGTGCCCATGGTATCTCCAAAGCGTAATGATGTACGCGGAGTGTTATTCTTGCAATCATGTGCGGGCGAGGGTTGGGGCCGCATTGCTAGGCATGCTCTGATCGCGCCAGGTGGTCTTGGTTGGCATTGCTCCGGGCGCGTTTTGCTGTATCCGACCTTTTAACGGCCTGACTTGAGAATTGCCTTAGAAGGCTGCTCTGTACTTCTGCCGCGAGAGCCGCTGTATGTTCCTCCGTTCGGAGGGAGCGTTCCGTATTCCCATTGACCGTGATGACTCCACGAGGGCCTGGCATCTTGAGCTTTAGGTATGCATAGTGCGGCACCGCGTTGAATTTTGCAAACGCGGTTCGTCCGAGCAGAGCGCGATAGCCGCTGCGAAACGGGACTATGTCGAAGATTAACTCTTCGCTCCAGAAATTATCCGGGGATCCGAAGACCACTTCCAGTGTGACTGAGCCTGTACAGTTGGCTTCCACTCCTGGTATGACACCTTTAAAGGTTGTCTTTGTAGGTTTAATCCTTGATGGGTCTATGCCCATTTTGCGCACTCTATCCTGATAAAGCAGGTTCGGGCTGCTGCCCCCGTCCATCAGGACTCTCGTGAGGTGGAACCCATCAACGATTGGGTCTAAAACCAATGCGGCGAATCCGCCATGGCGTATGCTAGTCGGATGGTCTCTTCGATCGAAAGTGATCGGACAAGAGGACCATGGGTTGAACTTTGGGGCGACTGGCTCCATCGCATAGACGTCCCTTAGTGCGCGTTTCCTCTCCCTCTTGGGTATGTGGGTCCCGTATATCATATTCACCGTCCGGACTTGTGGGGGAAAACCCTTCTGTCCTCTGTTGTTCGACGGTCGGGTCTCTTCCTCGTCGTCGCTGTTTAGCCCCTTGTCATTGTTTTCGGCAATTAACTTGCCGGCCTGCTTGAACACCCAGCAGTCTCTATTAGTGTGATTAGCTGGCTTTTCAGAGGTGCCGTGTATCTGGCATAGGCGGTCGAGTATTCGGTCCAGATTGGACGGACCCGGAGTGGTTCTTTTGAATGGCTTCTTCCGCTGACCGGGTTTAGAGCCTCGGAATCCGGCGTTGACTGCCGTATCCTCCTTATCATCGCTGTTAATGCGGCGCTTGTTTTTGTTTCGATGTGACCTGCCTTTGTTGTCCTTAGTATCCGAACTGCCAGAATTATTACGGATATTGTTGCTGCGGGCTAGCCAGCTGTCCTCTCCCGCGCAAAAGCGGGTCATTAACGATGTGAGGGCTGCCATGGATTTCGGCTTTTCCTGCCCCAGGTGCCGGGCTAGCCATTCGTCCCGGATGTTATGTTTGAAGGCTGCGAGGGCCTCTGCATCCGGACAGTCGACGATTTGATTTTTCTTCGTCAAGAACCGTGTCCAGAATTGTCTGGCCGATTCGTCTGGCTGCTGAATGATGTGGCTTAGGTCATCGACGTCTGGTGGTCGCACATATGTGCCTTGGAAGTTATCAAGGAATGCGGCCTCCAGGTCCTCCCAACACCCAATTGACTCTGCGGGCAAGCTGTTAAGCCAATGCCAAGCTGGTCCTTTAAGCTTGAGTGGGAGGTACTTGATGGCGTGGAGATCGTCGCCGCGGGCCATATGGATGTGGAGAAGATAGTCTTCGATCCAAACCGCGGGGTTTGTTGTGCCATCGTAAAATTCGATGTTTACGGGTTTAAACCCATCGGGGATCTGATGATCCATTACTTCGTCAGTGAAGCATAGCGGGTGTGCGGCGCCTCTGTATTGAGCAATATCGCGACGCAGCTCGAGAGAGCGCTGTCTGCTGTGTTCGGCCCGGCCAGGGTTATTGTATCTGGCGCGACGGTATTCGTCGTGGGTCGTAGGGCGCCCACGTGATCCATAGATGGATCTGGATTGCCTTGCTTTGTCCTCCAATATGTCTCGCAAGTCCGGCGCGTTCCCTCTTGGCTTGATACTTTTGGAGCAATGCCGGGGTATGATCTTGGCTGGGGGCCTGGATGCCTCTCTGTCACGACCACGGGGTGGTCGGTTAGCCATATCGTGCGCTGGTGATGGAGGTATGTATGCTTCCTCCTCTAATCGGGGGAGCAGCTTGCGTCTTGGGTAACTTTTGGACGGACGTTCGAGTTTGTACTCTTCGGCCGCGAGGACCTCGGTCCATCGATCGCCCAGCAGGTCCTGATCAGCTTGAAGCTATTGCTGCTTTTTCTTTAAGCTGTTTGCTGTGGCGATAAGCCTGCGCTTGAAGCGCTCTTGTTTGACGGGATCCTCAGGTACGACGAATTCGTCATCGTTGAGGCTTGCTTCGTCTTCGGAGGGAGGCATATAGTTATGATCCTCAACCTCTTCGTCTGCCGCCCTCTCCTGAGGACTTGCTTCTGCATCCTCCTGCGCTGAATCTTGCTGGAGGGGATTGTCTTTGGCACTCTCTGGAGTATTATTATCTCCTGTGCCGGAATCTCCATTCTTGCTGTGGCGAGATTTAGAGCGGCACCGCTGACGCCGGTGTTTGGGCTGCTTCTTTAAAGAGTCTGCCTCCGCTGTTTCTTCGCCGTCCCCAATTTTTGGGGTGTCCACCATGTATATGTCGTATGACGAGGTGGTCTTCCAGTGCCCTGTAGGCGCTGGTTCCTGATCGTCTCCGGCATCGTCGTCCATAGCGTCGATGTCTTCGGAGTCGTAGTCTAGCATGTCGGTTAGATCTTCGACAGTGGCTATAAAGTGGGTGGTGGGTGGGATCTGAATTTCTTCGTCGTCCGTACCCCAACCATCCTGGCCATAGTCCGGCCAGGACTCTCTTGATAACGAGAGATGCTTTAGTGAATTCAAGATACCGCCAAAGGGCGAGTATTGGAAGATGTCCGCGGCGATGAATTCCATAACCGGCGCCCAATCCGGATCGATTGGTAGGGGCGCAGGAGGTTCGGAGTCCGGCAAGGAGTCCGGCGCCTCGGAATCACGAGTTTCGCAGGGGACAAGATTAGTGTTCAGCTCCATCGCCGTGGATGTTGAAGCCCCCAGGGCGGTGTCTACCCACCGGCCCTCGATCTGGGCGATCGGCTCCGGGCTAATGGCCGAAGCGGACCTGTGTGCGGCCACCAAGGCACTGTTCGGTGGCAGAGCTAGATCATGCCCGTCGTCATAGTGCGGCGCGCTTGGCTGCGGCTCGAGTCCGTCGAAGATCAAGTCTCCGCGGACATCGGCCGTGAAGTTTAAGCTTCCAAATCTGACCTGACGGCTAGGGGCGTAGCTTTCTATCTGCTCCAGATGGCCAAGTGAATTGGCCCGCAGTGCGAAGCCGCCGAATACGAAGATCTATCCGGGGAGAAAAGTCTCACCCTGGACAGCGTTGCTGGTTGAAGATGCCATCAAGCCTATCGGTGACGACACAGAGGAACTCTCAATGAAAGCACCAATGTCGGTGTCAAAACCGGCGGATCTCGGGTAGGGGGTCCCGAACTGTGCGTCTAGGCGGATGGTAACAAGAGACGAGGGACACGATGTTTTTACCCAGGTTCGGGCCCTCTTGATGGAGGTAAAACCCTACGTCCTGCTTGATTAATATTGATGAGATGGGTAGTACAAGAGTGGATCTACCACGAGATCAAGGAGGCTAAACCCTAAAAGCTAGCCTATGGTATGATTGTTGTAATGTATGTTGTCCTACGGACTAAAGCCCTCCGGTTTATATAGACACCGGAGGAGGCTACGGTTACACAGAGTCGGTTACAATGGTAGGAGATCTACATATCCGTATTGCCAAGCTTGCCTTCCACGCCAAGGAAAGTCCCATCCGGACACGGGACGGAGTCTCCAATCTTGTATCTTCATAGTCTTGGAGTCCGGCGGATAATGATAGTCCGGCTGTCCGGACACCCCCTAGTCTAGGACTCCCTCAGCAGTATTTCTTGAATAAACAATGCATCGCTTTTTGCCTATAATTGCATTCCTTTCTTATACATATGTTCATTTATGACATGTTGCATCCGTACACTTTGGTACGGCTAAATACACCAGGGGCTTAAGTTCCCCACATTATGGTGTGATAAGTCTGAACACTTTCACAAGTGCGGCACCCCGAACTTATAGCATTATATGCATCGGCTCCGAATCATGTCTTGGGTCAATAGTTGGGTTCGCCCGGCTCCCATGTTTTGGTACCTTACGTTCCGTTATATTGGCTAAGGTAGCACTAGGAGAACCACTGCGACTGTGCCCCAGTTGAGCTGGGCGAGCACCTCAGTGGACAAAGCTAAAACTGACCGTCATGATGAGGCAAGAGCCGGTCGCTGTTCGAGAGGTTTTTTCGAGTCCCTAAAGACTTATGCCGCTTAGAGCGAGGAACCGGCTTTGTCCGGCCGAGGCGTGGATAGCGCCCCGAATTCGGCCTTCCGAACACTAGGGGCTTCGCCGAAATTTAAAATTATAGAATTCTATAGCTAACTGAGAGTGTTCAAGCATTATAAGTCCGGTTGCCTCGTTCGTTGTGTTGAGCGCCTCCCTAGATGGACCCAAAAATGGGAACAAGAGCACTCAAGTTTATCCCGAACACCCCAGCACTCATGGCATGGGGGCAGAAGCCGACGACTTGCCATCTCTCAGATTTGATACACGGCCGCACAGAAGGTAATATTTTAAATTAACAAGTGTTGCTTAGCGCATATGAACAAAGTTTTCAGCGCACAGGATAACAAAATGCGAGTCTACTCAAATATTACATCTTTGGAGCACTCACCCGCGATAATGCGGGCACCCTTCAGGACACCCTTATAATACATCTCGAGCGTGCGATACTCCTTGCCCGGCGGTGGCGCGTTCGTCACAAGCTTCTCAGTGTCCATCTTGCCCCAGTGCACCTTAGCACGGGCAAGGGCCCGACGGGCACCTTCAATGCAGGCGGAGTGCTTGATGACCTCAACCCATGGACAAGCGTCCACCAGCCGCCGCACCAGGCTGATGTAGCTCCCAGGCATGGCCTCTTTGGGCCACAGCCGAACTATGAGGCCCTTCATGGCCTGTTCGGCCACCTTGTGGAGCTCGACCAGCTGCTTCAGCTGGTCGCTAAGGGGCACCGGATGTCCGTCCTCAGCATACTGAGACCAGAACACCTTCTCCGTCGAGCTCCCCTCCTCGGCTCTGTAGAAAGCGCTAGCATCGGACATGCTACGGGGCAGATCTGCGAACGCTCCTGGAGAGCTCCGAATTCGGGTAAGTAATAGGTAATTCACATTTACCTGCTTGCTTTGCATGAAGAATGCCTTACCCGCCGCTATCTTCTTCAATGCCTCGATTTCCTGGAGGGCCTTGTAGGCTTCAGCCTTAGCGGCTTTGGCACTCTCAAGAGCCGACGCAAGCTCGGACTCTCGAGTCTTCGAGTCACGCTCCAAACTCTCGCATTTTTCCATGAGAGCCTGGAGCTCTTGCTGTACCTCTTCCACCCGCGCCTCCTACTTCTCTCGCCTAGCGTGTTCCGCGGCCGCATTGCGTTCGGCCGCGGACACCGCCTCCTTCAGGGTCGCCACCTCGTTTGTAGCCCCTGGAGTACCCACGTTATCCTTGTCATTTCTCTTGCAACCAAATCATTTTCTGTAAGGTACAACTTTAATAAGGTGCTACTCACCTTCCTTGTCCTCGAGCTGCTTCTTGGCACGGCCGAGCTCGCTCTCGGACAGCTCGAGGCTTTGCTTCAAAGCATTGACCTCCGCAGTCAGTGCGGCAGAGGTCAGCAGCGCAGCCTGCATTCCCATATTGACATATTTTTTAAGACTCCTGCGTATATCTTTTTAGATCCTCAGTCCGGCTTTTCTTTCTGAACACCGAACCGAGCATCAGGGGCTACTGTGTATGCGGTACTATTTTACATATATTAAAATTCTTACCTCAAAGCCTGTTAGAAGGCTGCTGCAGGCTTCGGTCAGCCCGCTTTTGGCGAGCTGAACCTTCTGAATAACCGCACTCATGACAGTGCGGTGTTCCTCTTCGATGGAAGCGCCATTGAGCGCCTCCAGCAAATTATCCGGCGCCTCCGGTTGGATGGAGGCCGCTGGCGTCATAGTCTTGCCCTTCCTACGAAGGGGCCGCGCGCCGGACTCCGGAACCACTACAGGTTCCGGTGCAGAGTCCGGTACGAAGTCCGGGAGGTTGCCCTGCGGCACCTCCGGGGCCTCCTCCTCCGGGTGGGTCCCTCTCTGGGATCCCACCTCGGCGTCGTCGGCATCACGGGGGGTGGAGGCGGTCGGAAGTGAAGTACTATCCACATCCCACGTACCCAAGGACCCACTCGACGAAGCGGGAAGATCGTCCTTGTGTGGACTACAGGGTTGTATGCGGCATTAGAAAGACACCATGTGGAAAAAAGAAAAATTATGAAGTTATTCGTGAGTCTGGACACTTGCAATCTCGCCAGGGGCTTGGCCCTTGAGGGCCACTCCTCCTCGTCGTCGCTGACATTGGCGGAACAGTTCGGGGGAAGGGTCCTTCCCTTGTTGGACCCTTCGGCCTCCCTCGTTGGGGAGGCCTTCCTCTTCCTCTCTCCCCCCGCTGGGGGAGAGGCCTCTTTCTTCTCCTCCTCGTCCTCGTGGGAGGAGACCGCCTCGGAGTCATCGGACGATGAATCCGATACCACCTGACACCGGGTACTCCTTCGGGTTCCCGTGGCCTTCTTCTTGGCCTTCTTCTCCGGCACTACGTAAGGTGCCGGGACCAGCAGCCCTGTCAAATGGGCACCCGCTGGGTCCTCTGGAAGGGGAGCCAGACAGTTAACCTGTCCGGATGTCTCCTGCCAGGCCTGTCAAAGGTATTGGGAGATTAGATCCCGCATAAAGTGAAACTATGAAAAAGCAAGTGTCCCATAAAGGATAACATGGCTTAACTCGCCAGCCGGACGCTGCGAGCTGAATCCGCGATCTTCGGTAGCGGATGCGGGAGCCTCGGCGCCCTTGAACAGCACCCTCCAGACATCTTCGTACGTAGTGTCGAAGAGTCCGCTCAAGGTCTGGTGCTGTGCCGGATTGAACTCCCACAAATTGAAGTCCCACTGTTGGCAGGGGAGAATCCGGCGGATGAGCATGACCTCGACTACGTTGACAAGCTTGAGCTTCTTGTTCACCAGGGTTTGGAGACAGGATTGAAGTCCGGTCAGCTCTTCCGAATTACCCCACAGCAGGCCCTTCTCCTTCGAGGAAGTGAGCCCCATGGGGATGCCAGATCTGAATTTAGGGGCCGCTGCCCATTTAGGGTCACGCGGCTCGGTGATGTAGAACCACCCCGATTGCCATCCTTTGATGGTTTCCACAAAGGCGCCCTCGAGCCAACTGACATTGGGCATCTTGCCCACCATGGGGCCTCCGCACTCCGCTTGGCTTCCCTTCACAACCTTCGGCTTGACATTGAAGGTCTTGAGCCACAAGCCGAAGTGGGGCTGGATGCAGAGGAAGGCCTCGCACACGATGATAAACGCCGAGATGTTGAGGATGAAATTCGGGTCCAGATCATGGAAATCCAGGCCATAGTAAAACATGAGCCCCCGGACAAAGGGGTGGAGTGGGAAGCCCAATCCACGGAGGAAATGGGGAAGGAATACCACCCTCTCATGGGGCCCGGGGGTGGGGATGAGCTGCCCCTCGTCGGGGAGCCAGTGCGCGATATCGCTGGACAAATATCCGGCGCTGCGCAGCTTCTTGATGTGCCCCTCCATGACGGAGGAGGCCATCCACTTGCCTCCCGCTCCGGACATGGTTGGAGAAGGTTGAGGTGAGATGTGCGGACTTGGGCGCTGGAGCTCGAGTGCGCGGAGATGGATAAGCAAAGGAGGAAGAAGGCATAGGTAAAAAGGTGGATCCTTATCACCTTATATATGGGCAGACGAAACTATGCGTCCCCACCGGCCTGGTAAAACTCGCTTATCTCCCAAGCGCCGCAATCAATGGCGCAGTTGGGTTACCCACGTCCGTAATGATGGGAATCCCGGAATAAGGGGAACATGATCTCTGCTTCGACAAGACGTGCCAAGGAAACCGCTTCACTAAACGCGCTGAGGTGGTATAATAAAAACGATTCGAGTAAAGGCTTGGTTGTGGTGTGACGTCACGCCACAAAATACGTCAGCAGATTGAACTTGTGTAAATATTATTCTCCCTACGGTGGTATGTGGAATTTGTTTTGCAGATCCGGACACTATCCTGGTGTTCACGATCTTCTATGAATTCTTCGGAGGAGGAACCCGCCTTGCAATGCCGAAGACAATATGCGCGCCGGACTCGTCGTCATTGAAGCCTAGTTCAGGGGCTACTGAGGGAGTCCTGGACTAGGGGGTGTCCGGATAGCCGAACTATCATCATTGGCTGGACTCCAAGACTATGAAGATACAAGATTGAAGACTTCGTCCCGTGTCCGGATGGGACTTTCCTTGGCGTGGAAGGCAAGCTTGGCAATATGGATATGTAGATCTCCTACCATTGTAACCGACTCTGTGTAACCCTAGCCCTCTTCGGTGTCTATATAAACCGGAGGGTTTTAGTCCATAGGACGAACAACAATCATACCATAGGCTAGCTTCTAGGGTTTAGCCTCCTTGATCTCGTGGTAGATCCACTCTTGTACTACCCATATCATCAATATCAATCAAGCAGGAGTAGGGTTTTACCTCCATCGAGAGGGCCCGAACCTGGGTAAAAACATCGTGTCCCTTGTCTCCTATTACCATCCGCCTAGACGCACAGTTCGGGACCACCTACCCGAGATCCGCCGGTTTTGACACCGACACCAGCACAAGCTGTCCCCTCCATGGGAGGGCCCATTCATCGTGAGCAGGGCCTTGCGCGACCACAATGCCTACTACCTCGTCGATGCTCGCAAGTCAAGGAAGCGCAAGTAGGACACCGCCGGTGAAGAAACAACCCGGCCGTGGAACGCGGAACTCCTCCGCCCGTTTTACAGTTAGCCGCACGAGTGTATGTATCGTCGCCTTTTGTAAACACATGAAACTATGGGGTCCTCGAACGAGACTCGGGGGCTGCCTTTTGTCGACCAATTTATTGGGTCCTTATTTTTCTACATCACTGTACCACTGAACCAGGCCACCGGTCCGACTCGCTCAAGCCGGGGGCTCGAGGGCTGGCCGTCTCGATCGCCACCCCGCCGCCTTACTTGGTGATTCCTAATAAAAGTTAGGATGCCGCGGTCCCTCACTTCGCCCTAAAGCCACAGATCTAGCTTTAGCTGTCGGCTGGCAAGCAGAACGGGCCAAAGCTCCTTTACGCTTCATACACTAAGTCAAAGGTTGTCGGGTCGATCAACCCGGCCCGCCATTCATCAAATGAACAGCCGCACGACCGGCTGCTCGCCAACCGGCTCCGCCGGATTGCCGGCAGCCGGCCCAGTGGGTGCTCCTCTCAAAAAACTGAACTCCTTGTCACGAACCGAAGCCTCGGCTGTCTGACTCGCGGGAGGGGGGGGGGCGGGGAGGTTTGAGAAAGGAGAAGCGCATGAAATCGGTCCAAAAAACGGAAGGCAAAAGTAAAAGCACCCACGACATTTACACAAATATTTAAAGGCCCACCGCCCGAGTTCATTACACCCTAAAAAAACCCAGTGGGTGGGTGGACCTGCTACTAAACAAATATTACAAAGTGTCTCAGGCATCTCCTGCGCCACGTCGCGACGTCGATGGCTCTCCCCTGGCGGCCTCCGGGTCTAGCGAGGTGCCGGTGTCCTCCTCGGCATCCGCATCACGGTAGAAGCCTGTCTCCTCCGAACTCCCCTCCAGATCGTGGAGGAGCAAGCCAAAGTCATCGCCTTCCACAGCCCTGCCGTCTTCCATCCGCTCTGGATGGAACTCGTCATGGAAGGCAAACTCGGTGATGTAGCTGGCTCAGGAGGCGATCCGGCCGGCTTGCTCCTGCCGAAGCTGCTCTGAACCAGCCCGCTGGCCCATCAACACATCCAACTGCAGATCTGGATGCCAGGATAGTGCGAACCGAAGCGCCATATCAGCTCCAGCACAAGCGGCGGAGACACGCCACTCGCCAAGACGGTCCAGGCCTGTCTCCAATCAACACGCCTGGCGCGGGAAGATACTCGGTTGGACGGAGCCCGGCCATAGGGCCGCCGTCATTGCGGTGCCAGCCCGGGACAGCCGCCCCATCTGCGTGCCCAGAACCCGCAGGCGGTCCTCAGCGGCGGCGATGATCTCCGGGAAGGTCCAGGCTGCCTACGGATCCATCCCGGACCCAACGGCGCCGGTCGGGTCACGCTGATAGCGGACGGCTTCCTCCGCCAGCCGCTGCATCTCCGGGAAGGCCCCTGCCGCAAAGGACGAAGCAAGTAAGAACAAGAACGACGAGGAAGAAAGGCCGGATCCCGACCCGGCAAAACTACAAGAAACATCACTTATTGGAGAAGGACTCTTCCAGGTGCTGCGCCTCAAGCAACATACCGCGCCGCTCCCGCTCGATGGCGCGGTCGCGCTCCTCGAGCGTCTTCTCCAGGTTGGCCGCCTTGGCAAGGGCCGCCTTCAGCTCGGCGTCCTTGTCTTCGGCCGCCTTCTCGGCCACCTCGCGGCGACGGGCCTCGTCTTCACGGGACCCCTCAGCCGTGGTTACCTGCCCCCGCAGGCGTTCCACCTTGCCTGGAGCCGGCCCTTGTCGTCGGCCAGCTGGCCGCGCTGTTGGTCTGCGTCCACCAGGGCCCGCTGCGCCTCCGCGACCTTGGCAGCCTCCGCCTTGAGGAGTTCCACCTCGGCCTCCAGGCGGCTCTTGTGACCCGCCAGCTGCTCATGCCTGCACCGCCTCATCGAGAGACCGTCGGGCCACGGCCGCCTCTGCCCTTGCCTGCACCGCCTCGACGCCAAGACGGCCGGTGCCGGCAACAAGCCGGTCGTAGTGATGACCGGCCCGGAGCAGACGAGTCCGCCAGGACAGCACCTCGGCTGCGAAAAAGAAGGATTCAGCAGAAGAAAAAAGCAAGACTTAAGATTTGGCCCAACTGTTACATAGTTGGCCCGAATCTCGGGGGCTACACCTAGTGGGTGCGCTAGCACGCCCCCACTAGAAAAGAGCACGATAGTACCTGCGGAGACGTGGAGCTCCTCCTCCTTGGTGGCGAGATGCTCCATGAGCTCCTGGTGCCTGCCCAGAAGACGATTGTAGGCGGCGACCCGGAAGGCGTCGAGATGCTGAAGAAAGCAGAAGTCAGAACAAGGTCAAAAGCTCTAAAGATTCGACCCAACTACTACGTAGTTGGCCCAAACCTCGGGGGCTACACCTAGTGGGTGCACTGGCGCGCCCCCACAAAGAAGAAACTGCAAGAAAAAGAAGACTTACCAGGACGGTGCGCTCCAGGTCGCGCGTCTGCTCCACCTTGGCCTGGGCAAAGGCCTCGAGCCATTCCGTCCGGCCTCGCAGGCGGCGGCTGACGGCGTCCAGCGCCGCCTCCTCCAGGGTCTGAGGCCCGAAGATGACGGCGCCCCCGCTTCCCGCAAACTGCGGCACGACAGCTCAGCGCCCTCCCTGCCGGGGCACCAAGACATGCTCTCCGCTAGCCGCTCGTGACGCGGCCAGCACCTCCTCCGACGCCCCTCCCGGCGCCGAGTACGACCCGGACACCGGGACGCCCTGCGCCGCCGCCTCCGGACCGGACGCCGGGACGACCTACTGCGCCACCTCCGGCCCAGTCGCCAGGGTGGCCTCCGGCACTGCCGCCCGCGGTGCCTCCTCCAGAACCGGCGGCGCCTCTGGCACCGCCACCCGCAGCGCCTCCTCCAAGACGACGACGCCCCACCGCCATCAGCCCCCGCTCGCTCGGCCATGTTGGCCCACGGCAGGGTGTCATCCGCCACCTCCACGACTTCCCGGTCGAGGACCACCACCTCAGCCCGGCCTCCGCGACCGGGCTCCCTCACCGACGACGGCTCAAAGACCGACGTCACCACCACTATGCCCTCCGGCATCTCGCGCCAGGCTGGCTCCACGCCGGCTCGCGCCCATGCCGCCGCCGCGTCGATCCAAGCACGGACCACCGCCGCCTCCAGCTCTGCCTCGGCCAGGTTCCTGTCCCGCCAAGCCAAGGCCTCGGCGTCGTTCCGGTCCAGGCCGAGGTCCGAGTCGCCCCCCCCCCCCTCCACCTTGCCCTGTTTGCCGAGGTCGGACCGCCCCGCCCCTTCGGCAGCCGCGGCTTCCGCCGCCGCCCTCGCTAGCGCGATTGGCGACCTGAAGAAGAAGACAGAACGAGCAAAAGTGAAACAAGAAAAGCTCAATAAACCTGGGCACAAACAAGAAATGAAGCTTACCCCGTCAAGACCAGGACCGGGGTCGGCCTCCCATGCCCGTTGCCGCGCTTCCTCTTGGCCGGCCTCCCGGCCCCGGCCGAGTTTGCCATGCGCTTCCGGGCCCGGGGTCACGGCGCGAAGCTGTCCTTCCCATGCGGGCGGCGTGATGGCGAAGTACGGAAGGTTGATGTGATCCGCCCCATGGTTGCGGATGTAGAAGAAGCAGTTCTGCCACTTCTTGGCAGAGTCCTCCAGCGGGATCTTGGGGAAATCCGCCGGCGATCGCTTCGAAATAACGGGGGCGCCGCAATCGGTGAACTCCCCGGCCGACGGTCCCTGCTGCTTCAAGGAGAAGAAGCCACCCAGAGGTCGATCGTGGGCTCGACCCCCAGGTACCCCTCACAGAGCGTGACGAAGCCGGAGAGCTGGACGATGGCGCCGATGCCAATATGATGCGGCTGGAGCCCGAAGAACTCCAGGAACGCGCGGAAGAAGGCGCTCGCCGGCAGCCCGAATCCGTGCTCGAAGTGCATGAGGAAGACCACACGCTCCTATCCCTCGGGACGAGGCCTCTGCTCACCACGCGGAAGGCGAACGCCAACGTCCGTCTCCCGCGGCAGGCGCCGCGTCGCCCGGAGCTGGGTGATGTCCTCGGGTGTGACATTTGAGCCCATCCAGGAGCCCGATGGCAGCGACATGGTCGAAGGAAGAAGAAGGAAGACGAACGAAGAAGGAGTTCTGCTCGGAGCAGTGGGCGCCGCGGTGCGTCGGTTGCAAAGAGTGGAGCGAGAGCAAAGGGACAGGAGGGCGCGAGCAAGAATAATGTCCGCCGCCCACCTGCCCCCCGATTTATAACCCCCAGTTTGAACGTGGGAAAGTGGGGAAGTGGGATCGTCTGCACGCACCCGTTCCACTACCCCGCAATAAGTGCGCACGTACACGCACAGTAACTGCCCGGGGAAGAGCAACCGGACCCTAGACGCCGCAATAAATCCGCGCGCGTGGGCCAAAGGCGCGCGGCGTGGACCCCAGCCCGTCGCCCAGTCCTGTCACGCGCTTGGCCTGTCAGGCCCCTCCGACTTCCGGGCTCCATGTGGCGCCCGTGCAAAGCCCGAGGGATTGCCCCAAGATTCGACGGACTCCTCGGTTCCCGCCACGGCCAGGGTGCCGCGATCCACTTTTCGAGAAAACCAGCACACAGTGGGTGTTGTCGGACCCGGCGCTCGCAGAATCCGCCTTACTTAAGGGGGAAACTGCGAAGGCCCACTCATCTGAAGACGGCGGACCTTCACAGCTTCGGGGACTAATGTCGGGGGGATGGACCCCGGGCAGGCAACGGAACCCGGATCCTCTTAAAAAACAACAGGGCCAGCACCGCCCCTCAATACCGGCACGCGCTTGGCCGGGTCGCTCAACCCGGCCAAGTCCAGCGACCAGACCGGACTCGCCGACCCGGCAAGACGCGTCGACTCGGCCCCAACGACTAGCGCAAGAGAGCCGAACTCGGCACGACCAAAGCTTCCTCAACAAGCCAGCACCACCCGTGGCGTGCTCTGTAATCCGGCCACTGGTCAGATCCCATCCCATCCAGGTCGTACGATGGGACGAGTCTTCAATCAGCAATGACCGAGGCAATAGTGCCCCACCCATGCCTCTGGTCAGCCGGAGCGTGGCAACATTGCCCCTCGCCTACCCGTTGACCAGGGCCGGCGTGGCTGCAGTGCTCCCGCCCTCACCGCTAACGACAGCAAGCGGCAGCCTGACGGAGAGAACTGTACACGACTCGACTCGGCCACGCCCTAACGATCGACAAGATGGTGCACAGTTCCCCTAGGCATGCAGGGCCCGCACCTAGGGGAACCCGGCGAACCACAAGACCTCAGCGGGACCTAGCCCGGGTCCCCGGACACCAACAATACGGACCCACCGACCTGTAACATTACCATTGTACCCCTGGGGGGTTGGTCTATAAAACTCCCCAGGAGCCCGTGATCAGGCAGGCAAGCAGAAGGCAGAGAACGCTTATGAGAGAAAAGCAAGTGAGCACAGAACTAGCCACCAAACAGCAACACCGGGGAGAAGGAGCAGCCCAAGCCTTGGCCAGCTTCCTTCCCCCTCCATACAGCTCGAGGAGCGACATTGTACTATCGATCATCCAGCTACACTCGGCAGGACTAGGGGCATTATCTCTCCGGAGAGCCCCGAACATGGGTATGTCCAGCGTCCCGCGCCCGCTCATGCCAACCTCGCCTCTGGAGTCCACCAGCGCCCTCGAGTCCCCCTCCTCTCTTTAGCCATCCCTTGGCATATTCCGTGCGCCCACCACGATAGCTTCCTTAAGGATCAATTGTCGCATATGTTGATTCTTGGGAACCACCAAGCGATTCTCAAAGAAAACAACACCTCAATCATCCATAGAAAAACATGCACCAACTCCCTTCTTAATGTTTCTCTTGATCCAAGAAATTCCTGTGTCCTGTTTTTGAGCAGCGATAATCCGATCCTCAAGATCCGGTTTCGCCACCAAGGTAGAAAGGAATCCGTGAGGAGCAATGTGAAGTTTAAGCTTACATAATTCCTCATGGAGAAGTGGTTGGCCATGTTGCAACATGAGATTGTTGCAATAGGAGTTACGACTTAGCGCATCAGCCATGACATTGGCTTTGCCTGGAGTGTAAGTAATCCCTAGATCATAATCTGAGATCACCTCCAACCAACGTCTTTGCCTAAGGTTCAAATCTGGTTGGGTGAAGATATACTTGAGACTCTGGTGATCGGTGTAGATCTCGCAACGTTTACCAAGAAGGTAATGTCGCCGGGTCTTGAGTGCATAGACTACGGCTGCAAGCTCTAGATCATGTGTAGGATAGTTCTCCTCATGTGGATGCAACTGTCGAGATGCATAGGCAATCAGATGACGATCCTGCATAAGAATGCAACCTAGTCCCTATCGTGAGGCATCACAATAGATAACAAAGTCCTTCGTGAAATCTGGTGGCACAAGTATGGCAGCAGAAGTTAGGCGTCTTTTCAGTTCCTGAAAACTGTACTCACACTGTGGGGACCACTCAAACTTTTTATCTTTCTTGAGAAGTTCAGAGGTTTGGCCACTTTAGAGAAGTTTTCAACAAAGCGGCAACAATAATTGGCTAGACCAAGGAAGCTCCTAACTTGTTTAACTATTTCAAGTGGAGTCCAATTCAGAACGGCCTGAACTCTCTCGGTGTTGATAGAAATGCCCTTACCAAAGATCACATGGCCTAGATAGGTCACTTCTAGCAACCAAAATTCACACTTGGAGAACTTGGCATAAAGGGGGTGCTCTCTGAGTTTTTCTAACACAAGTCTAAGATGTTCGGCATGCTCTTCCTCGTTCTTCGAGTAAATAAGAATATCATCGAGGTAAACCACGACGAATTTATCTAAGTACTCCATGAAAATCGAGTTCATTAAGCGAGAGAATGTAGCTGGAGCGTTGGTTAGACCGAAGGACATGACGGTGTACTCGTATTGCCCATAACGAGTGACAAACACCGTCTTGGGGATGTCTGTCAGATATCGGGTTCCGGCAAAACCCTTAAGGTTCGAACACTAGGGTGCGCACGAAGATTTCCCCCTACCGAAACACGCCCTCAACCTCGCCGCGATCTCTAAGCTAGCACGATGAACAACACACAGTACACAAGATTTATATAGGTTCAGGCCACCGTTGTGGTGTAATACCCTACTCCTGTGTGTGGTGGTGGATTGCCTCTTGGGCTGGTGATGAACAGTACAAGGAAAGAACAACCTCGAGGGGAGAGATGTTCTTGAGGTGGTGTGGTGTGCGGATGAACTTAACTCGCCCTTTCTACTGTGGTGGCTAGCCCTATTAATAGAGGCCCTGGTCCTCTTCCCAAATATTGAGTGGGAAGGGATCCAACAACGGCCATTTTGAAAGGGGACAGCTAGTACAGGCTATCCTGACTAAAGGTGGTCTTCGCCTGCCAAAGGCATTGGTGGTGACACCGTCTTGGGCTCCATGGTGACTTCCGTCCTACCGTCCTGCTGGCCTTGGTCTTGTTGCACCGATATAGAAACCTTTGCCTGATGCCTCGGTACTCCGCGCCTGCGCTTGCCCCCTTTGCACCGAAGAGGAAACAAGGACACTCCGCAGGCTGGCGCCCGCCCTGCCATGGTCGTCATGCCTTGCGTCATGGGCACCTCGTGAGGTACCCCTTGCCTTGATCTCTCCACCTCCTCGCGAGCCTGCCTGGTGAGGCCGCCCCTGAGGAGGCCTTGTGTCATCCGCCCCGCATGGCTTGGCCCCTCGCGAGCGTCTTGAGTGTTGGGTTGATGAAGACGGGCCGTACTGGGCCACTGGTGGAGCCACGCAGGTAGGCAAGTCTAGGGACCCCCATTCCTAGAACGCTGACAGTAACCCCCGGGCCCAAGGCACGCCTGGACTTGGCTTAGCAGCGAAACCAAAGGGCAAATGCGGAGCGCCGCGGGCCCCAACAGCCTGCGACCTTGGTCGATGCGTGGAGACTGATTGGAAGTGGGCATCTCCTCTCCCCCACGCTGCCTCGGCAACTGCCCGACTTGACGAGTCCCTGCTGCATGCAAAAAAAGGGGTCATCATTACCTGCGATCGTGGAGGTTGACGGTTGGCCTCCCTCGGGATATAAATGAGGTGGGAAGAGAGCCCTTGTTGCCCATCTCTTCTTGCTCTGCCTGCTTCTTCTTCCCTGCATCACCTCCAGCCTCGACGCTAATGGCACCGATCCGTAGATTCTGGGCCGAAGAGAAGGGGAAGGCTCCCCGGGAGGGACCTGACCCGCTTCCACCGAAGAAGAGGTCGGCCCACCACAGTGGCGGTGAGGTCATGCGGCTGGAGATGACGAGGCCTTGGTGCGAGCGGCCACCTCCTGGGTTCCCGCTACCCCTGTACGCCCAGGCCGAGGGCTCCAGAGAAAGGGACGGCGAGCAACGCCGCCCACGCCGCAGGAGAGGTTGACGAACCGTGGTGGCGCACGTCATCGCTCCTGGAGTCCACACCGCGGACTCCTCTCACGAGCTCGTGCTGCATGCGGCGATGCCTCCAAGAACCTGGATCTGCTTCCATTCATTTTTCTCCACCGAGATGCCGCCGAGGGGGCCTCTCGAGCTTTGGCTGCAGCACACCGACTGTGGCACCCCGGCGACCGGAGCTGAGGTTGAGGTCGTCTCCCCGGGCAAGATCTTCATGACCCGGGGCTAGGGCGAAGTTGCCCGGGTCTGCCGAATGGGGGTGCCCTCGTGATCTATTTCGAGTATGACGGCGCCTCCAAGTTGTTCTTCAAGGTCTTCGATGCGGAAGGCCGCCGCCTGGAGTGCTGCCCAGAGGAGGCAACCAGGACATCGATGCGGCAGGGGCTGGGCCTGCCGTTCGCTCCCCCAATGGCTCCTCCGGCAGCAGCAGCGACGCTTGAGAGTCCAGCGACTCTCCCGATCTCTTCGTGACTCCAGAGACGAGCGACGACAGCTATGTGCCCCCGAGCTCGCGCCGCACCCGAAGCAAGGCGGCACCATCAGGCCGTCGCCGCAGCTGATCTGGATGGGGTTGGCGCCGGCCTCCCGTGGCCCACTGTTGATGATGGCGTCGGCCATGGAGGCACGTGTATATAGGGCTCCTCAGAGTTCTTTCTGTTTTGTTCCCTGCGAGGAATCAAGAAGCACCCCGCAGGGGCGTGTAAAAGGTCTGCGATTTATTTTGTTAACGTTATCCTTATTATGAAATCGTGCGAATGCTTGTCCTGTCCCGGCTTGGTTCCCCCTTTCCAACCTCACGACAACTTGGTGCTCTACGCTGACAGGTCCCGGTCCCCAGGCAGGCTGCAGCCGTGGCTGGTATGCCAGGTCGCGATGCCGTGGTCAAGGCCAGGAGGTGAGCGGCCCGAGGTCCAGTAAGAGCCCCTGAGGCGCGATGCTCAGGAGGTCCCCCTTAGCGTGCAAGTAGCCTCCGAGAGGCGAGAAAGGAAAGCAATGTTGCCGTCACAGAGCTGCAGCAAGTGAGAATTTTGTGTTGCAACGATTAGTTGTTCCAGGCGCAAGACTTATCTCGGTAGTCTGGAGTCGCTCCCTTGTGTTGCGCCAGACTTGTGCGTCGGCAGCTGTGGCGTAGCTAGGCTAGGCCCGTGCAAGCCTCTGTTGTCCTCCCCACACTCTCCTTCGTGCTCTGCATCCTCAGGTCCCGGCCCTCGAGCGAGCTCAGCCACCGCTGGTATGCCAGGTCGTGATGCCGTGGTCAAGGCCAGGGGTGAGGGCTGGAGAGCCAGTAAGAGCTCCTGAGTCGCGATGCTCAGGAGCCGCCTTTTTAACGCACAAGCGGATTGCATCGAAAGGAAAAGGAGCTCGTGGTGCCGCCCGCTAAAGTCCTCAGGAGGTTCCTATAAATCAGCATGGAAAAAGCACAGGTTGCCATTACGATTGCCGGCCGGCCATTGGTTGCTCCAATAGAGGGGCGAGGGCACTGAGGGCCTGGTGAGGTGATAAGCGCGGGGCTTCCGCGGGCTAGAGCTCGACCGCTCAGATTTGTCGGTGTTGCAGGGATGGACTCGTGCGCAAGCACCGTGCCAGCACGAGCGGATCCCTTGGTAGGTGGCAGGTGATAATCACAGGCAGGTTAGGCATGAAAGGCAAATCAGCTTAGGCAAACGCAAGATGGATACATGCCACTGGGTCAGACCCAAGCGGCTTGGGGATGATGCAGCCCGAGGGGCGCCCCCAGCAAGGTAAACTAAAGACATAAGAAAAAGATACATGCCGCAGGGATGGACCCACGCGGCCTGGGAATGATGCAGCCCTGAGGGTGCTCCCAGTTGAAATGAACTTGGAAGATGTCACCTGGTACCATTGTAGAGGGGGTGTTGGAGTAGCTGAAGACGCGCGGTGAAGAGGCCGACCCTCACGAGCCACCAGGGCCCCGAGCCTCGGGAGGCTCTGGGGGTCCAAGGGGTTCCTTGAGGACCACCTCCATCTCTGCTAGGACCGCATGATGCCTGGCCTCCTGACCTACCAGAATGCTCCGCAGGTGACGTTGGTAGGTGGCAGCCGCGTTCCGCAGGCCGAAAGGCATGCGAATGTAGCTATGCGGCGAGCCCTCGCAGCGCCCCACGCGCGAAGCCAGAGGCGCTCCTAAGATGCGGCTTGGTTGAGCCCTAGGACGTCGATGCAGACGTGCAGCCCACCATCCTTGCCTGGATGGGGAGCCATGCTAGGCAAGCGGCGATCACCGTGCACGGCCTTTGCTTCCTGAAGCTCTTGAGTGGTCTTTGTGATGAACTCCTGAACGTTGGGCTTTCCCTGCCCCGTGCCTTCCTGAGGGAAACATGTCGCGAAGCACGCCTCCAAGTGGTGCCCGAGCACCTCCCTCGTGATGTTGGAAAGGTCTAAGGTCCTCCAGAAGAGATCCCCCGAGCCCTGCCCGAGAAGGGCGCCGAGTGTGCCTTCCTATGTGACGGAAGGAGGCTCCCCTTGCACGGGCGCTGATCCTGACGCGGCACCGCCTGAGATGTCATTCTCCTGAGGCTGTGCATGGGGCGGTTGCTTCTTCTTCTTGAGAACTGCCTCAGGAGGGTTCTCGCCCTTGATGTCCGGGTCCTCAATTGATGCAGCTTGGAAGGCACGCTCGAGGGATCATACCACATCTCTTTCTTCGTAGGGGACCATGATGATTCCGGCGCTCCCTGGCATCTTGAGGACGTTGTAGCCGTGGTGGGTCAGTGCCATGAACTTGGCCAGGGCTGGATACCCGAGGATGGCATTGTACGGTAGGTGGATGTGTGCGACATCGAAGTCGATGAGCTCAGCGCGGTAGTTGTCGCACTTGCCGAAGGTGATAGGGAGGCGAACCTGCCCTATCGGGGTGGTGGAGCCATCAGTGACTCCTGAGAAAGGCTTGGTAGGCTGGAGCTGATCATATGGCACTTGAAGGTTGTCGAACATCTCAACAGACATGATGTTAAGCCCTGCGCTGCCATCAATGAGGGTCCTGGTGACTTGCACGTTGCTGATGACTGGGGAACAAAGCATCGGGAGGACGCCAGCAATACCCGCGCACTTGAGTTGATCTGCTGAGCTGAAGGTGATGGCCCACTTGGACCACCTGAGCGGGCGCGTGGCCTCAAGCCTAGGGAGGACTGCATTCACCTCGCGAGCAAACTGCTTGAAGATGTGCTGAGAGGCTGGGGCTTGAGCTCCGCCCAAGATGCAAGCGATAGCACGCGGCTCCTGGAAGCCCCCAGCCCACTCGTCGTGATGATGGTCGTCATTCCTTCTTGGTGGTGGTGGCAGAGGAGGAAGGCCTGTGTTGCCCTGCGGGCGGTCCTCGCAAGGCTGATCCCTTCAGGCACCCTCGCGAGGCTGGCCTTGCCAACGATCCTCGCGAGGTCAGTCACACCACTCCTGAGGAGGGCCTCGGTCATCCCATCGTCCTCCGCCTCGGCCGTAGCCCCGGTCGTTACGCTCGGGGCGTCGACCGAATTGTCCTTCACAAACAGCCCTAAGCTCCTGGCAGTCGCTGGTATTGTGGGTGTGGAGGTTATGGTAGGCGCAGAACGGTCGGTTGCCCTTGGACGACTCCCGCTGGTCCCTGTCATGCTTCGTGTCTGGTTCTGCTACAAGCACGGCTGCTCCTTTACGCTTCACGTCCTTGGCCTTGGCCTTCTTTTCTTCTGGGTCAGCAGCTGGAAGCTCGACGAGGGAGAGGTGTCCTTTCTCAGCCTTGCGCACTCGATCGCTATGTTGAAGAGCTCCAGAGATGTGAAGAACTCCTCATGGATGGCGAGATCTTCCTTTATCTTGACGTCACGGACGCCATCGGAGAACACTAAGATGATGGCCTCATCCGTCACCTTGGGGATCTTGAGGCGAGTGTTGTTGAAGTGCTGGATGTATTTCTGCAGGGTCTCCCCAGGCTGTTGCTTGATGCGGCGCAGATCACCCGCGGCCAGGGGCCGGTCGTGAGTGCCCTGGAAGTTGGCGACGAAGCGGCTGCGCATCTCGTCCTAGGAGGAGATTGAGCCGGGAGGCAGGTTTAGGAGACAGGTGCGGGCACCGTCCTTGAGCGCCATGGGAAACCAGTTCGCCATGACCTTCTCGTCTCCGTTGGCTGATACGTCTCCGTTGTATCTATAATTTTTGATTGTTCCATGCCAATATTATTCACTTTCATATACTTTTTGGCAACTTTTTATATTATTTTTGGGACTAACATATTGATCCAGTGCCTAGTGCCAGTTCCTGTCTGTTGCATGTTTTATGTTTCGCAGAATATCCATATCAAACGGAATCCAAACGAGATAAAAATGGACGAAGCTTATTTTTGGAAAATATGGAAAATTCCAGAAGAAAAATCCACACGAGACGGTGCCCAAGGTGGTCACGAGGCAGGGGGGCGTGCCCTCCCCCCTGGGCGCGCCGCCTACCCTCGTGAGCCCATCGTAAGGCAGTTGATTCTCTTCTTTTGCCGCAAAAAGATAACATTTAGAAAAAAATCACGGAAAAGGTTTCAGGCCAATCAGAGTTACGGATCTCCATATATACGTGAAACGGTGAAACAGAGCCAGAACAGAACGCAGAAACAGAGAGATAGATCCAATCTCGGAGGGGCTCTCGCCCCTCCCAAGCCATGGGAGCCAAGGAACAGAGGGGAAACCCTTCTCCCATCTAGGGAGAAGGTCAAGGAAGAAGAAGAAGGAGGGGCTCTCTCTCCCCCTTGCTTCAGGTGGTGCCGAAACGTTGCCGGGGGCCATCATCATCACCGCGATCTACACCAACACCTCCGCCATCTTCACCAACATCTCCATCACCTTCCCCCCTCTATCTATAGCGGTCCACTCTCCCGCAACCCGCTTTACCCTCTACTTGAACATGGTGCTTTATGCTTCATATTATTATCCAATGATGTGTTGCCATCCTATGATGTCTGAGTAGATCTTCATTGTCCTATTGGTGATTGATGAATTTCTATGATTGGTTTGAGTTGCATGTTTTATTATTGGTGTTGTCCTATTGTGCCCTCCGTGTCGCACAAGCGTGAGGGATTCCCGCTGTAGGGTTTGCAATATGTTTATGATTTGCTTATGGTGGGTGGCGTGAGTGACAGAAGCACAGACCCGAGTAAGTAGGTTGTTTGCGTATGGGATAAAAGGGGACTTGATGCTTTAATGCTATGGTTGGGTTTTACCTTAATGAATCTTTAGTAGTTGCGGATGCTTGCTAGAGTTCCAATCATAAGTGCATATGATCCAAGTAGAGAAAGTATGTTAGCTTATGCCTCTCCCTCAAATAGAATTGCAATAGTGATTACCGGTCTAGTAACATAGTCAGTTGCCTAGGGACAATTCCACAACTCCTACCACCACTTTTCCATACTCGCTATATTTACTTTAGTTGTGTCTTTACCTCAGCAGCCCCTAGTTTTATTTTCATGCTCTTTACTTTCTTGCAGGCTTATCCGAAAACACCTACAAAGTACTTCTAGTTTCATACTTGTTCTAGGTAAAGCAAACGTCAAGCGTGCGTAGAGTCGTATCAGTGGCCGATAGGACTTGGGAGAGTATTTTTTTCTACCTTTAGCTCCTCGTTGGGTTCGACACTCTTACTTATTGAAAGAGGCTACAACTATCCCCTATACTTGTGGGTTATCAAGACCTTTTTTTGGCGCCGTTGCCGGGGAGTCATAGCGTGGGGTGAATATTCTCGTGTGTGCTTGTTTGCTTTATCACTAAGTAATTTTTATTTGCTGTTCTTAGTTGTTCTCTATCTTTAGTTATGGATATGGAACACAAAATACCAAAAAAATTAGGTGTACTTGCTACTCATGAGGATGGGGTAACTCCTAAAACCCTCGATTCCCATCATGAGAAAAATATTTTGTACTATTTGATAATCCTGAGAAAACCCCATTCAACTTTATAATGGGAGTAACGTTGGATCAACGTGAATACTTTAGGGATTATCGCTCGACACAAAAAGGGAAACTATTATGGGATCAAATTAATATGTTGAAGTGGTATGCTAGACAACTATGCTCGGAATATGATTATACTTGTTGCTCTAGGATGAATGCTCCACACCTCCCCTTTTCATGCAAATTTAATGATAATAAAACCTATGGAAGAAGAAATTGATGAAACTGTGAGCTCATTGGATGAAAAAGATGAGGAAGAGAGCAAAGAACAAAAGGAGGAAGAGAGGATTGATCACCCGTGCCCACCTTCTAATGAGAGTAACTCTTCAACTCATACATTGTTTAATTCCCCTTCGTGCTTACCGAAGGATGATTGCTATGATGACTATTATGATCCCATTGATTATCTTGAAATATCCCTTTTTGATGATGCTTGTGGCCAAGATGCCAATATGAATTATGCTTATGGAGATGAACTTGCTATAGTTCCTTATGTTACACATGAAATTGTTGCTATTGCACCCACGCATGATAGTCCTATTATCTTTTTGAATTCTCCAAACTACACTATATCGGAGAAGCTTGCACTTATTAAGGATTATATTGATGGGTTACCTTTTACCATTGCACATGATGATTTTGATGAATATAATATGCATGTGCTTGCTGCTCCTACTTGCAATTATTATGAGAGAGGAACTACATCTCCGCCTCTTTATGTTTCCAACACGATGAAATTTCAAGAAACTGCTTATACTATGCATTGGCCTTTACTATGTGTGCATGAATTGTTCTTTTATGACATGCCTACGCATAGGAAGAGAGTTAGACTTCGTTGTTGCATGATATATGTTACTTTGTGCTCACTACTAAATTACAAATCATTGTTAATTAAAATTGGCTTTGATATACCTTGGGATCCGGGTGGATTCACTACTTGAGCACTATATGCCTAGCTTAATGGCTTTAAAGAAAGCGCTGCCAGGGAGACAACCCGGAAGTTTAAAAACAACAAAAATAAACAGGGGAACCTAAAAACTTTTCAAAAAGGAAAGTGAAAGTGAGAAAGACAAGCATTGTTGAAGTGGGAGCTAGCCTTGAACTTTGTTCATGCTCACAGAAACTTTTGTGAATCTTGATTACAGAAACTTTTCAACAAAAATAATTATCCCCTTGTATAATTCCATTGTATTATAAAAATAATGTGCCAAGGTTTGCCTTTAAGATGTTTACAATGCTTGTTGGTTTGTATGGTGCAGGACAGAAACTTTGGCTGTAGTACGTGATTTTACATTTTTAACTGGAATGTCAATTAGTTCTGATTCCTTTTGCACCGACTTTCTATACAACCTGTTTATTTTTCCAAATTTTGGTAGAATTTTTGGGATACCATAAGTATGGTGGATTTTCAGATTGCTACAGACTGTTCTGTTTTAGACATATTCTGTTTTTGATGCATAGTTTGCTTGTTTTGATGAAACTATCAATTTATATAAGTAGATTAAGCCATGAAAAAGTTATATTACAGTATACACAATGCAAAAACAAAATATGAGTTGGGTTGCTATAGTACTTAGAGTGGTGATTTGCTTTATTATACTAACGGATCTTACCGAGTTTTCTGTTGAAGTTTTGTGTGGATGTAGTGTCTAATTGAGGATGTTTCGATGTGAGAAGAAGGAAGAGAGGCAAGAGCTCAAACTTGGGGATGCCCGAGGCACCCCAAGTAAATATTCAAGGAGACTCAAGCGTCTAAGCTTGGGGATGCTAGGGAGGCATCCCCTCTTTCTTCAACAAGTATCGGTATGTTTCGGATTCGTTTCGTTCATGCATTATGTGCAAGTCTTGGAGCGTCTTTTGCATTTAGTTTTCATTTTTCTTTTATGCACCATGCTGGTATGAGATAGTCCTTGGTTGATTTATAGAATGCCCATTGCACTTCACTTAAATCTTTTGAGTGTGGCTTTATAGAATGCTTCATGTGCTTCACTTATATCATTTGAAGTTGGCTTGCCTGTTTCTCTTTACATAGAAAACCGCCATTTGTAGAATGCTCTTTTGCTTCACTTATATTTGTTAGAGCATGGGCATATCTTTTGTAGAAAGAATTAAACTCACTTGCTTCACTTATATCTATTTAGAGAGATGACAGGAATTGGTCATTCACATGGTTAGTCATAAAATCCTACATAAACTTGTAGATCGCTGAATATGATATGTTTGATTCCTTGCAATAGTTTTGCGATATAAAGGTGGTGATATTAGAGTCATGCTAGTGGGTGGTTGTGGATTGTAGAGACACTTGTGTTGAGGTTTGCAAGTCCCGTAGCATGCACATATGGTAACCGTTGTGTGACAAATTTGAAGATGGGGTGTTTCTTTGATTGTCTTCCTTATGAGTGGCGGTCGGGGACGAGCGATGGTATTTTCCTACCAATCTATCCTAGGGGCATGCGTAGTAGTACTTTTCTTCGAGGGCTAATAAACTTTTGCAATAAGTATATGAATTCTTTATGACTAATGTGAGTCCATGGATTATACACACTTTTACCTTTCCATCATTGCTAGCCTCTTCGGTACCGTGCATTGCCCTTTCTCACCTCGAGAGTTGGTGCAAACTTCGCCAGTGCATCCAAACCCCATGATACGATACACTCTATCACACATAAGCCTCATTATATCTTCCTCAAAACAGCCACCATACCTACCTATCATGGCATTTCCATAGCCAATCCGAGATATATTGCCATGCAACTTCCATCATCATCATATACATGACTTGAGTATTCATTGTCATATTGCTTTGCATGATCGTAATATAGCTAGCATGAGTTTTCATGGCTTGTACTTTTTTGATGTCATTGCTACGCTAGATCATTGCACATCCCAGTACACCGCCGGAGGCATTCATATAGAGTCATATCTTTGTTCTAGATATCAAGTTGTAATATTGAGTTGTAAGTAAATAAAAGTGTGATGATCATCATTATTAGAGCATTGCCCTAGTGAGGAACGGATGATGGAGACTATGATTCCCCCACAAGTCGGGATGAGACTCCGGACCTTATGAAAAATAAAAGAGGCCAAAGAAGCCCAAATAAAAAAAGAGGCCAAAGAAGCCCACCAAAAAAAGAGAGAAAATAAAAAAATGAGAGTAAAAGAGAGAAGGGGCAATGTTACTATCCTTTTACCACACTTGTGCTTCAGAGTAGCACCATGTTCTTCATAGAGAGAGCCTCCTATTCTTTCACTTTCATATACTAGTGGGAATTTTCATTATAGAACTTGGCTTGTATATTCCGATGATGAGCTTCCTCAAATGCTCGAGGTCTTCATGAGCAAGCAAGTTGGATGCACACCCACTTAGTTTCAGTTTGAGCTTTCATACACTTATAGCTCTAGTGCATCCATTGCATAGCAATCTCTACTCACTCACATTGATATCTATTGATGGGCATCTCCATAGCCTGTTGATACGCCTAGTCGATGTGAGACTTTCTCCTTTTTTGTCTTCTCCACATAACCCCCACCATCATATTCTATTCCACCTATAGTGCTATGTCCATGGCTCACGCTCATGTATTGCGTGAAAGTTGAAAAAGTTTGAGATTATGAAAGTATGAAACAATTGCTTGGCTTGTCATCGGGGTTGTGCATGATTAAATACTTTGTGTGATGAAGACAGAGCAACAGCCAGACTATATGATTTTGTAGGGATAACTTTCTTTGGCCATGTTGTTTTGAAAAGACATGATTGCTTTATTGGTACGCTCAAAGTATTATTGTTTTTATGTCAAATGATAGACTATTCCTTTGAATCACTCGTGTCTTAATATTCATGCCATGATTAGACATATGATCAAGATTATGCTAGGTAGCATTCCACATCAAAAATTATTCTTTTTTATCATTTACTTACTCGAGGACGAGCAGGAATTAAGCTTGGGGATGCTGATACGTCTCCGTCGTATCTATAATTTTTGATTGTTCCATGCCAATATTATTCACCTTCATATACTTTTTGGCAACTTTTTATATTATTTTTGGGACTAACATATTGATCCAGTGCCCAGTGCCAGTTCCTGTCTGTTGCATGTTTTATGTTTCGTAGAATATCCATATCAAACGGAATCCAAACGGGATAAAAACGGACGGAGCTTATTTTTGGAAAATATGGAAAATTCCAGAAGAAAAATCCACGCGAGACGGTGCCCGAGGTGGTCACGAGGCAGGGGGCGCGCCCTCCCCCTGGGCGTGCCGCCTACCCTCGTGAGCCCACGGTAAGGCGGTTGATGCTCTTCTTTTGCCGCAAGAAAGATAATATTCGGAAAAAAAATCACGGAAAAGGTTTCAGGCCAATCGGAGTTACGGATCTCCATATATACGCGAAACGGTTAAACAGAGCCAGAACAGAATGCAGAAACAGAGAGATAGATCCAATCTCGGAGGGGATCTCGCCCCTCCCAAGCCTTGGGAGCCAAGGAACAGAGGGGAAACCCTTCTCCCATCTAGGGAGAAGGTCAAGGAAGAAGAAGAAGGAGGGGGGCTCTCTCCCCCTCGCTTCCGGTGGCACCGGAACGGCAGCGGGGGCCATCATCATGACCGCGATCTACACCAACACCTCCGCCATCTTCACCAACATCTCCATCACCTTCCCCCCTCTATCTACAGCGGTCCACTCTCCCGCAACCCGCTGTACCCTCTACTTGAACATGGTGCTTTATGCTTCATATTATTATCAAATGATGTGTTGCCATCCTATGATGTCTGAGTAGATCTTCGTTGTCCTATCGGTGATTGATGAATTGCTATGATTGGTTTGAGTTGCATGTTTTATTATTGGTGCTATCCTATTGTGCCCTCCGTGTCGCGCAAGCGTGAGGGATTCCCGCTATAGGGTTTGCAATATGTTTATGATTTGCTTATGGTGGGTGGCGTGAGTGACAGAAGCACAGCCTCGAGTAAGTAGGTTGTTTGCGTATGGGATATAAGGGGACTTGATGCTTTAATGCTATGGTTGGGTTTACCTTAATGAATCTTTAGTAGTTGCGGATGCTTGCTAGAGTTCCAATCATAAGTTCATATGATCCAAGTAGAGAAAGTATGTTAGCTTATGCCTTTCCCTCAAATAGAATTGCAATAGTGATTACCGGTCTAGTAACATAGTCAGTTGCCTAGGGACAATTCCACAACTCCTACCACCACTTTTCCATACTCGCTATATTTACTTTAGTTGTGTCTTTACCTTAGCAGCCCCTAGTTTTATTTTCGTGCTCTTTACTTTCTTGCAAGCTTATCCGAAAACACCTACAAAGTACTTCTAGTTTCATACTTGGTCTAGGTAAAGCAAACGTCAAGCGTGCGTAGAGTCATATCAGTGGCCGATATGACTTGAGAGAGTATTTGTTCTACCTTTAGCTCCTCGTTGGGTTCGAAACTCTTACTTATCGAAAGAGGCTACAACTATCCCCTATACTTGTGGGTTATCATTGGCCACCTCGATGCTCAGCTTGTAGAGCTGCAAGAACTCCGTGGGGTCGGCGGTGCCATCATAGCGAGGAGGCAGAGTCGGCTTGAACTTTCCCGGCCAGGCGATGCTATGCAGCTCGGTGGTGAAGGCGCGGCAACCTGATGTAGTCACCGGAGCCCTTTGCTGACGCGGAGCCTGCTCCAGATGGTACCCGCGCACCGCTCCTAGGGCAGCACGCGGTCTTGTCGCGTCGATGCAGGGAGCATGGGGGCGCCTTCTTTAGGCCGAGGGATTTCTTGGCAGCTTCTTTCTTGTCGCGCGGGCACTAGATGCGGTGGGTCACGTCCAGGGGCCGCGCGCCTTGGAGCCAGGGCGCCGTCTTGGGGCAGAGGCAGTGGAGGCACTCCCTGACCCGCGTCGCCCGTACCTGGCGGAGGGCGAGGTAGCGAGAGGGACGGCGCGGGAGAGCCCCTTGCGGTGCTGACAAGCTCGGTGATGCAAGCGAGCCATTCTTTGTAGAGGTCGTCGACGGGGCAGTAATGCAGGAGCTCACGTACCAGAAGCAACGTAGCCTGCGCGTCCGTGGGGGTGCAACGAGCGTGAGACAACGAACCAGCTGGGGTCAGTGATGCAGTGGCAGTGCGGCCTTCCCGCTGCACTGAGGGGTGCAACGAAGATGCTTGCTGCTAGTTCCCCGCCGGGCCGGTGACAGGTGACGGAGAACAACGAGGAGGCCCGCCGACAGGAGCCGTCTGGGCTGTGCGAGCAGAGAGAGCAGCCCGGCGCTCAGCACGGGCTCGGCGAGCGTCCGACATGGATGCGACGAAGCGATGAGACGCGGATCAGCGGAAGGAAGATTTTGGTGCACCCCTACCTGGCGCCCCAAATGTCAGATATCAGGTTCCGGCAATATCCTTATGGTTCAAACACTAGGGTGCGCATGAAGATTTCCCCCTACCGAAACACGCCCTCAACCTCGCCGCGATCTCTAAGCTAGCACGATGAACAACATAAGGGACACAAGATTTATACAGGTTCGGGCCACCGTTGTGGTGTAATACCCTACTCCTATGTGTGGTGGTGGATTGCCTCTTGGGCTGGTGATGAACAGTACAAGGGAAGAACAGCCTCGCGAGGAGAGGTGTTCTTGAGGTGGTGTGGTGTGGTCTTGGTCTTGTTGCACAGATATGGAAACCTTTTCCTGATGCCTCGGTACTCCATGCATGCGTTTGCCCCCTTTGCACCAAAGAGGAAACAAGGACACTACGCGGGCTGGCGCCCGCCCTGCCTTGGTCGTTATGGCTTGCATCATGGGCACTGTCGGTGTAAAAACCGGCGGATCTCGGGTAGGGGGTCCCGAACTGTGCGTCTAAGGCTAATGGTAACAGGAGGCGGGGGACACAGTGTTTAGCCAGGTTGGGCCCTCTCGATGGAGGTAATACCCTACTTCCTCCTTGATTGATCTTGATGATATGAGTAGTACAAGAGTTGATCTACCACGAGATCGTAGAGGCTAAACCCTAGAAGCTAGCCTATGATAATGATTGTTGTTGTCCTACGGACTAAACCCTCCGGTTTATATAGACACCAGAGGGGGCTAGGGTTACACAGAGTCGGTTACAGAGAAGGATATCTACATATCCGAATTGCCAAGCTTGCCTTCCACGCAAAGGAGAGTCTCACCCGGACACGGGACAAAGTCTTCAATCTTGTATCTTCATAGTCCAACAGTCCTGCCAGAGTATATAGTCCAGCTGTCCGAGGACCCCCTAATCCAGGACTCCCTCAGTAGACCTTGAACCAGGCTTCAATGATGATGAGTTCGGCACGCAGATTGTCGTCGGCATTGCAAGGCAGGTTCCTTCTCTGAATACTCCATAGAAGATTTTGAACACGAGGATCGTGTCCGGCTTTGCAAAACAAATTCCACGTACCATCATAGAGAGCACAATATTCCACAAATCTAATCTGCTGACAACTTCTCATAGCGTGACATCACGCCACGGCCCGTTCATTATTTGAACTATTTTTTCCCAACCAGCTACGGCACACATTGCGAGGCGGTTTTATTGGCACGTCTTGTCGAAGCAGAGATTGTGTCCCCTTATCACGGGATTCTCATCAATACGGGTATGGGTAACCCAACCGCGCCATCAATGCGGCGCTTGGGGAATAAGCGAGTTTACCGGGCAGGTGGGGAGCCGCAGGATCCCTGCTGCCTTTATAAGGAGATAAGGACTCCCTTTTTTCACCCATGCCTTCTTCTTCCTCTGCTCATCCATTCCCCTCGCTCGAGCCCTAGCGCCCAAGTGTTCATCTTCTCTGCCCAACAAGGTTTTCCGAAAATGTCCGGATCCGGAGCAGGAGGCAAGTGGATGGCCTCTACCGTCTGGGAGAAGGATATCAAAAACCTTCGGGAGGCCGGGTATTTGGCCAAGAAAATCGGCCACCGTCTTCCGACGGCGGGATAGATCGTCCCTACTCCGGAACCCCACGAGAGGGTTGTATTCCTCCCTCATTTTGTCCGTGGGCTAGGGTTTCCCCTCCACCCATTTGTTCGCGGCATCATGTATTATTATGGGATCGATTTTCATGATCTTTCCCCCAATTCCTTCCTCAACATCTTGACATTCATCGTCGTGTGCGAGGCCTTTCTCCACATCCCTCCACACTTCGGCTTATTACTAAAAGTTTTCAATGTGAAGCCCAAGGTAGTGAGCGGCGAGCACGCCGAGTGCGGAGGCGCCATGGTGCGCAAGGTGCCCAATGTCACATGGCCAACAGGTACTTTCAATGATTCCATCATGGAGTGGTAGCAGCAGTGGTTTTACATCACTGAGCCGCGCGGCACAGAATGGGCCACTACTCCCGAATTCTGATCCAGAGCCCCCCTGCGACTTACGTCCTGGCCCAAGAAGGGCCTGAACTGGTATTCATCCGACGAACTGTCGGTGCTCCAGACGCGCGTCAAGGATAGGGAAGACAAGAATATCAAACTTGTCAATGTGGTCCAGGTGATGTTAGTTCGTCGGATCCTTCCTTGTCAACACCCGGCTTGCAATTTATGGGAATTCGACCCGGCCAAGTACCAGACCCTGCGAGAGCTCTTTGGCTCCTCGCACAAAGACATTTGGAAGGTGCTTTTCAGTTCTGGCAAATCATGGCCGGACTTAACCAAGGACCACGGGTACCAACTGTCCCGCCCTGCAAGTTCGGTAAGTCATTATAAGTTTTATTCGCATAACACAAGGGAAATGCTTAATGTGTTTTCCACAACTCTCCTAGGGATGGACGAAGAAGGCAGGGCAGATCTACTGTCCAGCCCCACTGCCTGAAGAACCGGCCGACCCACTTCTAACTAAGATGCTCGTCCCGGTGCCTTACAAGGCTCCGAAGAAGAAGGCCGAGAAGGAGGCAAAAAAGACCAGGGGCGGTCTCCGTCACCGTGGCACCTCGGATGCAATGTCCGAAGACTCCAATGCCCGTTCTTCCTCCGAAGAGGATGAGGAGGAGGAAGAAGAGTCCCCAGAGGGGGAAAAGAAAAGGACAGCCTCCGTATCCTTGGAGGCCGAGTCGCCTAAGAGGGGAAAAACTCCTCTTCCAGAGGAGTCCGCCGCCGCCGCCGATAGCAGCCAGGAGTGGGATCCCAGGGCCCAGCCCCTGGTGAACTCGTGAGTATATAAAATCCAAACAGGTTTATGCATCCAAGCTCATAATGGCATAATATTTTAATCTGAGCCGTACCTTTTTGGAGTCCGGCGAGGTCTCGCACCGAACAATCCTCGTCGGTGGATTTGTTCGGTTTGGATGCTATGGAGAGTAGGACACCCCCGAAGGCCCCTTCCCCCAAACATGTGAATGACACTGAGGTTTCGTCCCAGAAGGATTCGAGCCAAGGAGGGGGCAGATCGTAAAGGTGGCACCAGGAGGTCGAACTTCAAGGGCCAGACACATGGGAGAGAAGGCTCCCATTGACGTCGACGGCGGGGGCTATCTTGAATTCGGCCCCCAGCCGGACGCAATTCCGGAGACCAATACGGCTCCAGAATTGAGCAGGCAGCCTCCCTCGACTAGAGGGGGTGCGCCCGTTCCATTGGCACCCTATGTCCAACCAGAGATGCCGGATAGTTTACTGGCGGCGCTGAAGAGTGCCTCCATCATTGAAGAACACTGTGCCCTTATGCGTACGGTGATTGAAAAGATTGAGTCCGCTGAGAGTGGACTAAATGAATCCTGTATTAGCCTTATAAGAGGCTTTGAGGTATGTTTTATGAGGTTTCAAAGAGTGTCATAGTATAGATAGTAGCCCCTAATACACTGTTCGTTGAAATAAAGAACCGGACAGAGGATCAAATTTACATTCGCAGGAGACTCACTTGATGACATCTATTTCTCTCTTTTTTATAAGCAGGCGTCTGTAGCGACTACCGCCTCTCATACTGCAGAAGTATCCGGACTGAGGCAGAGTCTGGAGCGGCCCGAAGGAGAACTTGGCCGAGTGAAGAAGCAGTTGGAGGATAACCATGGTACACAGAAACCTTCTTCATTTAGCATTAATAAGTGTGCACAATGAAAATATTTTTATGATGTGCTCTAGGGGTGACGGCCGAAATTGAGGCTCTTAAGAAGGCTGTGGCCGAAGCCGAGAGGAAGGCCGCCGTAGAGCAGGCCCTTCTCGAAAAGCACGAGGCCAGGGTTATTGAAGCTGAGCGAGAGCTTCAAGGGGCCATGAAGAAATGCGAGACCTTGGAGCAGAGTCTATCAGGGAAAGAATCCGAACTCTCCCAAGCTTGCCAAGCTGCAGTTGATGCCCGGGGGGAAGCCCAAGGTGCCCTGAAGGAAATCCAGGAGGCGAGGTATTGCGGCTGGTAAGGCTTTTTCTACACAAAGCAGGTATTTTGAAAGGAGAAAATCAAGTTGATAATTTGAATTCTGATTTCTCCAAGTGTATTTGCGGAGCTGCCACGTAGCATATATGATGCCGCCCAATTCTACCGAGCCAAGGAAAAGGGTACTGCAGAGAACCTCTTCTGGTGCAGTATTTGGCGCCAAATTATCTGGTGCCATTTGCCGATCAGCTGAAGCAGCTGATCGAACTGCATAAGGCAGCCGAGCTAGCCATGAAAGATTTAATTATCCGGCTAAGGCCCGCCAAGCCGATTCCAAGTAGTTACTTCAGGCTCGTGAAGCGGCTTGTGAGTGCCTGCCCTTGACTCGAAGTCATCAAGCGGTCGGTCTGTATGGAGGGTGTGTGGATGGCCTTCGCCCGTGCAAAGGTGCACTGGGGGAAGATGGATGTGGAAAAGTTGATGACTGAGGGACCGCCAGAGGGGAAGGAGCACCGCAATCCCGAATTATATTATGATAGTGTCTTGAAAGGAGCCTGCCTTGCGGCGGAGCAATGCACCAAGGACATTATATTTCCATGAATACAATCATGTTGTCTTTTGTGATGTTGAACAAGGTCATTTCTATTATTTATTGCCTGTTATTTGAAAGTTTTTCCTCCTGTGCGGCCGTTTTATCTATTAATCCTGAGAGTTGGCCAATCGTCGGCTTCTGCCCCCACGTAAGAAGTACGGGGGTGTTCGGGATAAACCTGACCACTCTTTATCCCAGTTTTGGGTCCTTGAAGGAGGTGTTCAACACAACGAACCAGGCAATCGGACTATAGGGCTTTATCACTCTCACTTAGCCATAGGAGTTTGACAAAAGGAAGGTAGGCGCAGCCCCTGGTGTTCGGAAGACCGTACGAGGGGCTCTATAAGCGCCCGATCGGAAGAAAAGCCGATCCATCGCACGCTACATTAGTTATGGCATTATGCGGAAGAAATCTTTAAAGATTTTACAACCTCTCAAACAGCTGACCAGCTCTCGCGTATCATGACAGTCAGTTTTCGGATTTCTCTACTGAGGTGCTCGTCCGAAAGAACTGGGACACGATCGCAGTAGTTCTCCCTGTGCTACCATAGCCGATATAGCGGAATGTAAGGTACCAAAACATGGGAGCCGGTTAAACCCAACTATTGACCCTAGACATGATTCGGAGTTGATGCATATAATGCTATAAGTTCGGGGTGTCGAAATACCGTGAAGGTTTTCGGACTTTATTGTCGTATTATGGGTACAATGAAGCCTCGGCGTATTAAGGCATATCGCGATGTGCAGATGCCTTTTGACAAAAGAATTTCAATAAGAAATAACAGCAGATAAGCATCATATAAATCCACATGTTGTATTTGGATAGTACGCCGATTCGTATGAGTACAAGTAATGTGATAAAAAGATATATGACTGCGGAACCTGCTGGAACCAGGCAGGGGGAAGCTATGTGCGGATCCGGAGTGTAGTCGGATGGTCATCGAGGGGAATATCCAAAGGTTACCTTACGTGTTCAAGTTGTTTCCATGTCGCCAGTCCTGGCCTACGCAAAGGTGAACCTGTAAAGAAAATGAAAGAAATGTTTGTGTGCCAAAGAGCGGTTGAGCCGCAGTATGTGGCTTGTCCTAGCTTTTGCCAGAGTGTTTAATTGAGCTCCGGACGAGACGGGCTATCCTGCCGCGAAGTAGTTCAGACTCCTTTGACGGTGTCCGGGAGCTTGGCTGTTGACTCGAGGTTTGATTGAGAGATGCCACTCGTTGCTTCTGCTGTTAAAGTAGCTGTATACTCTTCGGCACCAAGGGAGAGTTCGGCCCTGCCATTAACCGTGATGACGCCGCGTGGACCGGGCATCCTGAGCTTACGGCAGGCATAATGTGGCACCGTGTTTAATCAAGCGAACGCGGTTCATCCGAGCAGTGCCTGATAATCACTACAAAAGGGGACAATGTCGAAGACTAACTCTTCGGTACGGTAATTGTTTGGTGATCCGAAGACTACCTCCAAGCTGATGGAGCCTGTACAACTGGCCTCCACACCAGGTATAACACCTTTAAAGGTAGTTTTAGTGGGCTTGATCATCGAATGATCGATACCCATCTTGCGCACTGTGTCCTGATACAGCAGGTTTAAACTGCTGCCTCCGTCCATAAGGACTCGTGTGAGGTGGAACCCATCAATTATTGGGCCAAGGACGAGTGCGGCTAAATTGCCCTGATTGGTATTGGCCGGACGATCTGTATGATCGAAAGTGATCAGCCATAGTTTATATAGTAGGGCGAATGGCTCCGTTAAGTCGACATCCCTAAGAATGCACGTCCGTTCCAGCTTAGGAATGTGGGTGGCGTCTATCATGTTTACCGCTTTGATTTCCGGGGGAAATTTCTTTTTCCCTCCTATATTCGGTGATCGGGGCTCCTCATCGTCATCGTCGCTTTGAGACCCCTTCCCCTTGTTTTCGGCACCTCACCTGCCGGCTTGTCTGAAGACCCAGCATTCTCTGTTGGTATGATTGGTTGGTGTTCCTGGGGTGCCATGAATATGGCATGGGCGGTCGAGTATGCGGTCCAAATTGGATGGGCCCGAATTGTTATTTTGGAATGGCTTTTTCCGCTGACTGGACTTAGAGCCACTGAATCCGGCATTGACTGCCGTGTCTTCGGTGCTATAACCGTTTTTGCGACGCTTGTGTTTGTTGCGTCGTGGTTTGTCGTTGTTATCTCTGGCTTTTGATGTGCCAGGATTGCTTGCTGTGTTGTTGCTACAAGCCAACCAGCTATCCTCGCCCGCACAAAAGCAGGTCATGAGTGTCGTGAGGGCTGCCATGGACTTTGGCTTTTCTTGGCCGAGATGTCGGGCAAGCCACTCATCACGGATGTTATGCTTAAAGGCCGCTAGGGCTTCGGCATCCAGACAGTCGATAATTTGGTTCTTTTTAGTTAGGAACCGAGTCCAAAATTTCCTGGCTGACTCTCCGGGCTGTTGAGTTATGTCACTTAGATCATCAGCATCCGGTGGTCTAACATAAGTGCCCAGCTTCGCTTATTAAAGATTAGAGAAGTGAATGCCTCTCGTAATTGATTGAAAAGTGCTCGCCTCTAGTTCCGGCAGATGAAGTTGTCCAAGAATGCATCTGCCAGGTTCTCCCAACTCCTGATGGAGTTTGCCGACAAGCTATTCAGCCAATGCCGATCTGGTCCCTTGAGTTTTAGTGGGAGGTACTTGATGGCATGTTGATCATATCCGCGGGCCATGTGAATGTGGAGGAAGAAATCTTCTATCCATACCGCGGGGTCTGTAGTACCATCATATGATTCAATGTTCAGGGTTTAAACCCTTCTGGGAATTCAAGATCCATTACTTCATCGGTGAAGCATTGGGGGTGTGCGGCTCCTCTATGCCAGGCTACATCACGACGCGGTTCAAATGAGTCTGGTCTGTTGTATTCGGCCAGGCCAAATTTGCTTTTAGTATATCTGGTGTGACGGTCATTGTCACGCGTTGGGGCGCACCCCCGTGATTCGTAGATCGATCTTGACTATCCTGCTTTGTTTCCCAATGCGTCTTGCAGGTCCTGCGTGTAGCCCCAGGCCTTAGTGTTTTTGCTTGATTGGAGACGGGGTGCGGGCTGGACTTCGGGCTGATACGCCGCTTTGTCTCGGCCACGAGGCGGTCGGTCAGCCGCATCGTGCGCTGGTAGTGTGGGCTTTAATGCCTCCTCCTCGAGTTGAGGTAGCAACCTGCGCTTTGGGTAACTTTTGGTAGGTGCTCGAGTCCATATTCCTCGGCTGCCAGGACCTCAGTCCATCTATCAGTTAGCAGATCTTGATCAGCATGAAGTTGTTGCTGCTTTTTCTTCAGGCTTTTTGCAGTGGCTATAAGCCGGCGCTTGAAGCGCTCCTACTCGGCGTGATCCTCAGGCACGGTGAATCCTTCGTCGCCAAGGCTCACCTTGTCCTCGGAGAGGGGTATGTAATTGTCATCCTCTGATTCTCCATCCGTTGCCTGTTCCTTAGGGCTAGCTTGCCGATCCTCCCGTTCGGCCTGCTCGAAGCCTGGCTGGGCGGGATAGTTTTCGTCTTCAGCACCATCCGGATTGCTATCGTCTCGTGTGCCGGTATTGCTATTTTTGCTCTGTCGGGGCTTAGAGCGGTGCCGATGACGCCAGTGCTTAGATTGCTTCTCGAGGGGATTATCCTCCGTTGCCTCATCGCCATCGCTTTCTTTGGGGGTGTCCGCCATATATATATCATATGATGAGGTGGCTGTCCAGTGCCCTGTGGGCGGTAGTTCCTGTACTTCTCCTGCATCGTCGTCCATACCGTCGATATCTTCGGAGTTGAAGTCAAGCATGTCGATTAAGTCATCGAAAGTGGCTATTAAGTGGGTGGTGGGTGGGGAACGGATTTCTTCGTCGCCCGCTTCCCACTCCAGCCGGACATAGTTCGGCCAAGAGTCTCCTGACAAAGATAGAGACCTCAATGAATTTAGCACGTCTCCCAAGGGCGAGTGTTGAAATATATCCGCGGAGGTAAACTCCATGATCAGTGCCCAATCAGATTTGATAGGCACGGACGTACGCAGTTCGGAACCTGTGGCCGGAGACGGGTCCGAGAGTCCAATGACACAAATTTCTTTGGCTGTGAAGTCTGTGTTCGGCTCTAGTGCCGATGAGTGCGTGGCCTCCGTGGCGGGGTCCATCCACCCGTCCTCGGGTGGCATGATCTGCTCCGGATTAATGGCCGGGGCAGCCGTAGGCGTGATCTTCCGAACACTGTCCGATGGCAGATCTAAGTCATGCTCGTTGTGACTGTTCGGCGCACCTGACATGGGCTCGAATCCGTCGAAGATCAAGTCTCCGCGGATGTCGGCAGTATAGTTCAAGCTTCCAAACCTGACCTGATGGCCAGGGGCATAGCTGTCGATCAGCTCTAGATGGCCAAGCGGGTTGGCCCGCAGTACGAAGCCGCCGAATACAAAGATCTGTCCGGGAAGAAAAACCTCACCCTGGACCGCATCGTTGAAGATGATTGAAGGAACCATCAAGCCTTATCGTGACGACACAGTGGAACTCTCAATGAAAGCACCAATGTCCGTGTCAAAACCGGCGAATCTTTGGTAGGGGGTCCCGAACTGTGCGTCTAAGGATAATGGTAACAGGAGGCAGGGCACACAATGTTTACCCAGGTTCGGGCCCTCTCGATGGAGGCAATACCCTACTTCCTGCTTGATTGATCTTGATGATATGAGTAGTACAAGAGTTGATCTACCACGAGATCATAGAGGCTAAACCTTAGAAGCTAGCCTATGATTATGATTGTTGTTATCCTACGGACTAAACCCTCCGGTTTATATAGACACCGGAGGGGGCTAGGGTTACACAAAGTCGGTTACAGAGAAGGATATCTACATATCCGAATTGCCAAGCTTGCCTTCCACGCAAAGGAGAGTCCCACCCGGACACGGGACGAAGTCTTCAATCTTGTATCTTCATAGTCCAACAGTCCGGCCAAAGTATATAGTCAGGCTGTCCGAGGACCCCCTAATCCAGGACTCCTTCAGTTACCTCGCGAGGTACCCCTTGCCTTTATATCTCCGACTCCTTGCGAGCCTGCCTGGTGAGGAGGCCCCTGAGGAGGCCTTGTGTCGTCCGCCCCACGAGGCTTGGCCCCTCGCGAGGGTCTTGAGTGTTGGGTTGATGAACACGGGCTGTACTAGGCCACTGGTGGAGCCACGCCGCAGGCCGCAGGCAGGCAAGTCTGGGGACCCCCGTTCCTAGAACGCCGACAATGTCCCCATTTCTGATCTTGATTTGGTGGTAGCCTAACCTCAAATCCATCTTAGAAAAGACTAAGGATCCAGTGAGCTAATCATACAGGTCGTTGATCCTGGGGAGTGGATATTTGTTCTTTATCGTGACCAGGTTAACGGGACGATAATCTACAATCATCCGGTCCGTACCATCCTTCTTCTTGATGAAGAGGACGGGGCAAGCCCAAGGAGAAGAACTAGGACGGATGAAACCCTTTTGAAAGGACTCATCAAGTTGTTTCTTTAGCTCGGCTAGTTCTAAGGGTGCCATCTTGTAAGGTCTCCTAAAGATTGGAGCAATTCCTGGGATAAGATCTATAACAAACTCTACATCTCTGTCCGGTGGAACACCTGGAAGTTCCTCTAGAAAGACATCCGGAAAGTCACGGACTACCGGGATATCTTCAAGGTCTGGAAGAGGGCTGGCATTAAGAGAATAGAGCTGACGCTTTGCAACTCTAGTGGATACATTGGCTATCTTGCCAGATGGGTGTGTAAGCTGAACAGACCTGGTGTAACAATCGATCTTGGCATAATGAGCTTTCATCCAGTCCATACCCAAGATGATGTTAATATCTGTAGACTTGAGGGCTATAAGTGATGCAAGGAATACAAGTCAGTCAACAAGGATTTCATTACCATGGCTTACACTAGAAGTTTTCCATTTGGATCCAGGAGTTTGAATGACTAGTGGAGAGGGCATATCACAAAATGACATGTTGTGCAAGCTAGCATAGCTTTCAGAAATGAAGGAGTGGGATGCTCCGGTATCGAACAGAGACGATGTTAGATGACAATTGAACAGGAGTGTACCAAGAATGACATCTGGATCATCATGAGCATTTTTGGCCGAGACGTGATGCACACATCCACGTTCAGTGCGAGCTGGCTTGGCATTGATCGTCTTGCTTGATGGCTTACCATGAAGAACAGACTTCTCAGACTAGGGTGGAGCATAACTGACCTAAGAGCAGTCACGTGCATAGTGTCCTGGCTTCCCGCATGTGAAGCAAGTCACTGAAGTTGGACGTGGACCCGCATTGACAAGCGGTCTACCAGTAGGCCTGGGTGGAGCACCCGATTGAGCTGGGTGAGGCGCCATGTAAGATGTCCTCGGTGAATAACCGGAAGGAAGAGCAGAGTTCGAAACCCAAATCCGGCGTTTCTGAGAGCTAGAGCCAGAGAAAGATCCCAAATCACGGGTGTGCTTACGAGACTCCTCGTAAGTGAGCTGAGCTATCTCCGCATTAATGGCCTTGCTCAAAAGGGCCTGGAATGTACCACAATGATGCAGGTGGAGATCACGACGCAACTTGGGGTTGAGACCCTTCCGGATCCTAGCCTGCTTCTTGGCGTCCGTAGACACCTCTTCTGTAGAATAGTGGGTGAGGTTCTCAAACTCTCTACTATAAGCATCAACAGCCATCTTACTCTATGTGAAACTACAGAACTCTTCCCTCTTGTAATCGATGAGGGCCTGAGGACTGTGATGCTCGCTAAAAGCCTCAGTGAAATCTCTCCAGGTGGGAATCTGGCCAGCTGGAAGCATAGCCTCATAGTTCTGCCACCAAAGACTAGCAGGACCTTCCAGGTGGTATGTGGCATAGGTGACCTTGTCATCTTCAGCTATGTTTGCAGAATGCAACTTATGAGTGATGCTACGGAGCTGGTCATCTGCATCGAGTGGCTTGATAGAATGATGAAATATAGGTGGGTGCCAGCCAATGAAGTCATGCATGGTCGCAGACTCTTTGGACTGATGTGTGGTGTTCTCCTAGATACGTGCCAACAAGCGGTTACACTCACGCTTGTTCCTCTCCATCTCTAACATGAACTCTGCCAACGAAGGTTGGTCGGGACGATCCTCATCCCTACCATCTCTGTGGTTCTGGCTACGGGCAATAGAACTTCGCTTAACTGATGACATCCTGAGAAACGAAACCAAGGACGGAATTAGCATCAACTATAGGTTGTAGGATGTAGGACAAGGAAATTAGTGTCTCTTGAACTCCAAGGACAATTCCGGCAGCATAACAACGGTAAAATGCTCAGATTGAGACATCCCGCTAACAATGGGTAGTACAACAACTCAACACCACCACTCAAGGTTAAGAGATAGTACTAAATAGACTACACCGGAAGTACTCGAAAACTGGGATAGGACTCTGATCAACCAATCCCATGGGAGTACGGAGTAGTAACATGTGACCCTGATAGACGGAAGAGAAAGCCTAGTTCCTTAACCCCGTGGGAAAGATAGGATGACTAAGATCAGAAGGCCGTGAGGTATAAGGAGTAAAAAGAGATTTATATTCCCTTCCACAAACAATTCCCTTATATAACTAAAGAATTTCTAGACTCAACTTCGACCAGTTTGGCTTAGTAATCCTACATGCAGTCAGGCTCTAATACCAAAGTTGTCGGGACCCCGATCCTACGTCATACCGATCTAGCATGTAACACCTCATATCACTTTGCGGCCTCATGCACGGTATTCCCACGGGTGCCACCTAACCTAGCCCGGGACCGTTTGCCCCTTTTAGCTCACGTATATGATTGTGTCGCAAGCATCCATATGATAAAGAACCCGGGCTGACATGACCAGTCGTAAACTCAAAGTGGCACAAACTTACAGGAACAGGCATACATGACCCAGCAACGAATGTGTCGGTTATCAACGTATGAATCCAAGTCGTAGCAAGCTACAAGGACTTAAAGGAACATCATGTGACATCTCCCCGAAGGGATAGACACAGGAACGAAGAAGGACACATGCCGGCCAACCTAAGTGTTCTGGAGCAGTAGCATGCTACCATGGCTCAGTGGAAGCACCAGGTGACATTTTCCCATAAGAGAGGCTACCAAGAATAAACAACTAGGTTGTCGGATCCCACACATAGCAATACACATTACACGTACGCATAACATCCAAGTATGTGTTGTACAACATGGCATCACAACATAACTCAATAACTCATATAGAAAAAAGGCTCAGAAGAGCCATCATAGCATTTATTACAATCAGGGGTCACAAGACCAAACATTCAGAGCATACAAGCAACAGGCAGAAGCATTACATGTCTGAGTACAGACATCTACAAATGAAAAAGGCTGAAGAACCTGACTATCTACAACATCTAATCAAGATCGTAGATGAGGTACAAGTTGCTTGTCGAAGTCCACAAGAACACTAGTAAGACCGAAGTCTCCGCTGCAAAAACATAAATTAAGCAACGTGAGTACAAAGGTACTCAGCCAGACTTACATCAGATCCTATCATACATGCATTTGTATGAAGAAGGTAATGTGGGGTTTAGTTGCAGCAAGCCAGCTTTGACTCAGTGGTTATCCTGTTCCACGACTACAAGTAACATCATTGAGGTGAGGTAGCGCACACGAGTCCACTAATCACCATGCAATTCACTACTATGGATTCATCCCCGTCTCCCTACGAGAAGGCCATCCATAGCACTCACACTTGTATTGAGCATTTTAGAGTATCCACTTCAAGTTGTCTATGTACCACGTAAGCATCCAAGAAGTCCATAACCGCAGACCTGGCTATTTGAATAGATCATGTTAACCCTGCAGGGGGTGTACTTCTTCACACACGCTCTCGCCACTTACCGCCATATACACATTATGTATATCGGCAACCTTCAAGTGAAAGCCTGGCGAGGGTGTCGGCTGTCGGTGTCAAAACTGACAGATGTCGGGTAGGGGGTCCCGAATGTGCGTCTAAGGCTAATGGTAACAGGAGGCGGGGGACACGATGTTTACCCAGGTTCGGGCCCTCTCGATGGAGGTAATACCCTACTTCCTGCTTGATTGATCTTGATGATATGAGTATTACAAGAGTTGATCTACCACGAGATCGTAGAGGCTAAACCCTAGAAGCTAGCCTATGATTATGATTGTTGTTTTCCTACGGAGTAAACCCTCCGGTTTATATAGACACCGGAGGGGGCTAGGGTTACACAGAGTCGGTTACAGAGAAGGAGATCTACATATTCGAATTGCCAAGCTTGCCTTCCACGCAAAGGAGAGTCCCACCCGGACACGGGACGAAGTCTTCAATCTTGTATCTTCATAGTCCAATAGTCCGGCCAAAGCATATAGTCCGGCTGTCCGAGGACCCCCTAACCCAGGACTCCCTCAGTAGCCCCTGAACTAGGCTTCAATGACGATGAGTACGGCGCGCACATCGTCTTCGGCATTGCAAAGCGGGTTCCTTCTCCGAATACTCCATAGAAGGATTTGAACATGAGGATCGTGTCCGACTCTGCAAAACAAATTTCACATACCGCCGTAGAGAGCACAATATTCCACAAATCTAATCTACTGACAACTTTTCATAGCGTGACATCACGCCATGGCCCGGTCATTATTTGAACCATTTTTCTCAACCTGGTGCTGCACATATTGCGAGGCAGTTTCCTTGGCATGTCCTGTCGAAGCAGAGATTGTGTCCCCTTATCACAGGATTCTCATCAATATGGGTGTGGGTAACCCAACCGTGCCATCAATTGTGGCGCTTGGGGAATAAGCGATTTTAACGAGCAAGTGGGGAGGCGCATAGTTTCTACCGCCTTTATAAAGAGATAGGGATTCCCCTTTTTCACCCACGCCTTCTTATTCCTTCGCTCATCCATTCTCTCACGCTCGAGCTCCAGCACCCAAGTTCTCACCTTCTCCGTAAAGCCAGTCCAAACATGTCTGGAGCGGGAGGCAAGTGGATGGCCTCCTCCATTACGGAGGAGGACATTACGAAGCTCCGGGAGGCCGGATACTTGGCCGCAGACATCATGCACCGGCTCCCGCACGCAGGGCAGATCGTCCTTACTCCGGAACCCCACGAGAGGGTTGTGTTTCTTGCCCACTTCGTCCGCGGACTGGGATTCCCTCTCCACCCATTTGTCTGTGGGCTCATGTTTTACTATGGGCTAGATTTCCATGATCTGGCCCCCAACTTCATCCTCATCATCTCAGTGTTTATCGTCGTGTGCGAGGCCTTCCTCCGCATCAAGCCCCACTTCGGCTTGTGGCTGAAGATCTTCAACATGAAGCCAAAGATAGTGGTCGGCCAGCAAGTGGAGTGCGGAGGTGCCATGGTGGGCAAGATGCCCAACGTCACCTGGCTCGGAGGCTCCTATGTGGAGACCGTGAAGGGGTGGCAATCAGGGTGGTTCTGTATCACCAAGATGCATGACTCCAACTGGGCAGCGGCCCCCGAATTTTGATCTGGCATCCCCATGGGGCTTACCTCCTGGAAAAGGAAGGGTTTAGCCTGGGGTGAGCCAGCGGAGCTGACCAGGCTCCAGAATTGCGTCAAGAATATGGTAAGCAAGAAAATCAAGCTTGTCAACGTGGTCCATGTCATGCCCTTCGGCCGGATCCTCCCGTGTCAAAGATGGGCGTTCAATATGTGGGAGTTCGACCCGGCCGAACACCAGACGCTGTGAGAGCTCTTCCACACGACACACAAAGACGTCTAGAAGGTGCTGTTCAAGGTCGCCGAAGTGCCTCCTCCCGTTGACGAGGATCGTGGACTCAGCGCAAAGCGCCGTGCCAATCCAGTAAGCTACCTATATTTCACAAGATGTGCCTTTCCTCAGTATGTTTGTGGGAGGAATTTAAGCCTCCATACCAATTTTGACAGGATTGGGTAGCGACAACAGAGCGGATCGATTGTCCAGCTCCACTGCCCGAAGATCCAGCAATGGCTCTCTTGACGGAGATGCTGTTTCCGGCGCCTTACGAGGTGCCGGAGAAGAAGGCCAAGAAGAACGCCACGGGGACCATGAAAGGTCTCCGGCGCAAGGTGGTGACGAACTCATCGTCCGAAGACACCAAGGCGCACTCCTCCAACAAAAACGAGGAGGAGGAAGGGGAAAACTCTCCCCCCCCCAAACCGAGGGGGAGAAGAAAAGGAAGGCCGCCCCATCTGGGGAGGCCGAAGGGTCCAAGAAGGGAAGGACCCTCCCTCCAGACAACTCCACAACAGCCGCCTACAGCGACGAGGAGTGGCTACCCAGGGACAAGCCCCTGGCGAAGTCGTAAGTATCCGGATACCATAATATTTCTGGCATGTTTTGCTTTATGGCTTCTCATCATGTTTAAATATGATCGTGCAGTCCGTCCAAAGCCCACATCGACTTATCCTCCACGGATGGGTCTTTTAGCGAGTCGGCGATGAACAGGGATTCGCTCCAGATGGACACCACCCCCCGGCCCGCAGATGACATCGAGGTGTTGTCTCAAAGGATACTAGTCCAGGGGGAGATAGTTCTGAGGGCGCCCCAAGGCAAAATTACCGACGCCGGGCTCATGGGGGGGGAAGACCCCCATGGATTCCGGGGGCCGCAACAAGCTCGACCCCCAGCCGGACACTGCGCCGGAACCTCCAGTGGTTCCGGATTTAGGCAGGCAGCCCCTCGCTAAGGGGGGCGAGCCGCCTATGCCGATGACCTCTATCCATCAAGAGGCATCGGATAACTTGCTGGAAGCGCTTCAGGGCGCTTCCATTGACGAAGAACACCGTACTCTTATGAGTACAGTGATTGAGAAGGTTCGGTCCGCCAAAAGTGGATTGACCGAAGCCTGCGCCAGCCTCCTAACAGGCATTGTGGTAAGCAATCAAATTTTGAGAGAATATCACAGCATAGATAGTAGCCCCTGATGCTCTGTTTGGTGTTCGGAAAGAAAAGCCGAACAGAGGGTCAAATAATATCCACATGAGTCTAATCATATTATGTCTATGTGAATAAGCAGGCATCACTACTGGACACTGCCGCCCGCACTGCGGAGGTCTCCGGACTGAAGCGGGACCTTGGGTGGGCCGAGGAAGATCTTGGCCTCGTGAAGAGGCAGCTCGAGGAGAACAAAGGTAAGCGATACCCCGTATGTGTTTCATATAAAGGAAAAATTCTTGATGCTAACAGAAGCATCATGAATTTTAATAGGGCCACGACCGAAGTGGCGGCCCTTAAGAAGGCGTTGTCCGAGGCCGAGGACAAATCGGCCAAAGAGAGCACCGAGCGTGAGAAACAGGAGGCTCGGGTTGGAGAGGTCCAGCAAGAGCTCTAGGACTTCGTCAAAAAATTCAAAAACTTGGAGAGTGATTCGAAGATGCGGGAGTCCGAGGTTGTGAAGGCCCGCCAGAGTGCACAGGATGCCAAAGCGGAAGCCCAAAAGGCCCACCAAGAGGTTCAAGCGGCTAAGAAGATTGCGGCGCATAAGGCATTCAATATGCAAAGCAAGCATGTGAAGGAAAATTTCTTGTTACTTACCCGAATTTGGAGCTCTCCAGGAGAATTCGTAGATCTGCCGCACAACATCTCTGATGCCGCAGAGTTCTACCAAGCTGAGGAAGGGAGCTCAATGGATAAGTTGTTCTAGTCCCAGTATATTGGGGCCGAACATCCGATGCCCTTCAGCGACCAGTTGAAGCAACTGGTCAAACTTCACAAGGCGGCCGAACTGGCCGTGAAGGACCTCATAGTCCGGCTGTGGCCCGGCGAGCCCCTGCCCGGCAGCTACTTTGGCCTTGTAAAGCGGATGGTAAATGCCTGTCCGTAGCTTCAAGTCATTAAGTGGTCCGTCTGCATTGAAGGTGTGCGCAAGGCCTTGGCCCGTGCGTAAGTGCACTGGGCGAAGATGGATGCCGAGAAGCTGGTGACGGAGGGTCCGCCAAAGGGCAAGGAGCATCGCCACCCCGAATAGTACTATGAAAATGTCCTGAAGGGTACCCGCCTTGTGGCGGATGAATGTGCTAAGGATGTAATATTTGAATGAATGTACTCATGTCATCCTGTAATATGAAAACTAGTTCATGTGCGCTATATAACGCTTGTTGATTTAAAATATTACCTTCTGTGCGGCCGTTTATAAAGTCTGAGAGTTGGCCAGTCGTCAGCTTCTGCCCCCATGTAACTAGTACTGGGGTGTTCGGGATAAATCTAAACACTTTTATCCAAATTTTTGGTCCTTTAAGGAGGTTTTTAGTGCAACGAACAAGGCAATTGGACTATACAGCTTTATCACTCTCACTTAGCCATAGAAGTCTACAATTTTAAATTTTGGCGAAGCCCCTAGTATTCGGAAGGCCGAACTTGGGGCGCTATACATGCCTAAATCGGACAAGGCCGATTCCTCGCCTGAAGCGGAAAAAATCTTTAAGGATTTGAGACCTCTCGAACAGCGACCAGCTCTCGCCTCATCATGACAGTCAATTTTCGGCTTTCTCTACTGAGGTGCTCGTCCGAAAGAACCGGGACACAATCGCAGTAGTTCTCCCTGTGCTACCTTAGCCGATATAGCGGAACGTAAGGTACCAAAACATGGGAGCCAGGCAAACCCAACTATTGACCCAAGACATGATTCGGAGCTGATGCATATAATGCTATAAGTTCGGGGTGCCGCACTGTCGAAAGTGTTCGTACTTTTCTTGTCGTGTTATGGGGTATACTAAAGCCCCTGGCGAGCCGGACGTACCAAAATGTACGGGTGCAATTTGGAATAAATAAACCGTAAAAGAAAAGGATAAAGAAATGTAATAGTAAGCTGACGCTAAACATTACTTTCCCCTGTTATTTAAATAATACGTCAAAGTGTATGTATACAATTAGTGCGATAAGCAAAATAGGACTGTTTGACATGTCCTGGCCAAGGGTAAGATGCATGTGAGTATGTAAAACATGTATTACGATCGTTATCAAAGACCACCTGGGGATTCCCTTGTACGCCAAAGCTTCTTGTCTCCTTGGTGTTTCCTTCTTGTTATATGTCAGATAGTCGGACTATCGGGAGAGCCTCCCGAAAACAGGGACCTGAAAAGAAAAGGTTGTGAAGATATATGGATCCTGGGGCGGTGAAGCCGTATTTCGGACCGTGTCATGGCCGTGCCTCCGCCTATGCCCATGGTATTGTGAGTGCGTAATTATGTATGCGCGGCACAAATTTCGCCGCTTGACTAGGACAAGGACGGAGGCTGAATTGCTAGGCGAGCTCTGGACATGCCGGACGGTCCTGTTGCAGGGTATTCCGGACTCGCTTGACGGTGTCTGGATTCTTTATCACTGAATTGGCGGTCTGCCTAAGAAGGCTGCTTTGTGCTTCTACTGCGAGGGCCGCAGTGTGCTCCTCCGTACGGAGCGAGCGTTCTGTGTTTCCATTTACTGTTATAACCCCGCGAGGTCCTGGCATTTTGAGCTTTAAGTATGCATAATGTGGTACCGCATTGAATCTGGCAAATGCGGTTCGTCCGAGCAGTGCGTGATAGCCACTACGGAAGGGGACGATATCGAAGATTAACTCCTCGCTTTGGAAATTGTCCGGAGATCCAAAGACCACTTCCAGTGTGATTAAGCCCGTGCAACAGGCCTCTACACCTGGTATGACACCTTTAAAGGTGGTTTTTGTGGGTTTGATCCTTGAGGGGTCGATGCCCATTTTGCGCACTGTATCCTGATAGAGCAGGTTCATGCTACTGCCACCGTCCATAAGGACTCTTGTGAGGTGGAATCCGTCAATGATGGGGTCAAGGACCAATGCGGCAGAACCACCATGACGGATACTGGTAGGATGGTCCCTGCGATCGAAGGTGATCGGACAAGAAGACCATGGGTTGAACTTTGGGGCGACTGGCTCCATCGCAGAGACGTCCCATAGTGCACGCTTCCATTCCTGCTTGGGGATATGGGTTGCGTATATCATGTTCACCATTTTCACTTGGGAGGAAATTTCTTCTGTCCTCCTATGTTCGGCGGCCGGGGCTCTTCATTGTGGTTGCTATGTAGCCGCTTTTCCTTGTTTTTGGCATTCAACTTGCCGGTCTATTTGAACACCCAACATTCTTTGTTGGTGTGGTTGGCTAGTTTATCAGGGGTGCCATGAATTTGACACGAGCGATCGAGTATGCGGTCCAAACTTGACGGGCCTGGATTGTTTCTTTTGAATGGCTTTTTCCGTTGACCGGACTTAGAGCCACTAAATCCGGCATTGACTGCCGTGTCTTCGGTATTGTCACCATTGTTGCGACGCTTGTGTCTGTTGCGCCATGGCTTGCCATTGCTATCTCTGTCATATGAAGTGCCAGGATTTCTTGATGTGCTGTTGCTACGAGCCAGCCAGCTATCCTCACCCGCACAAAAGCGGGTCATGAGTGTCGTGAGGGCTACCATGGACTTCGGCTTTTCTTGGCCGAGGTGTCGGGCGAGCCACTCGTCGCGGAAGTTATGCTTAAAGGCCGCTAGGGCTTCGGCATCTGGACAATCGACGATTTGGTTCTTTTTAGTTAGGCACCGAGTCCAGAATTTCCTGGCTGACTCTCCGGGTTGTTGGGTTATATGACTTAAGTCATCAGCATCCGTTGGTCGCACATAAGTGCCCTGGAAGTTGTCAAGGAATGTGTCTTCCAGGTTCTCCCAACTGCCAATGGAGTTTGCTGGCAAGCTGTTCAGCCAATGCCGAGCCGGCCCTTTGAGCTTAAGTGGGAGGTACTTGATGGCATGTAGGTCATCACCGCAAGCCATGTGAATGTGGAGAAGGAAATCTTCAATCCATACCGCGGGGTCTATTGTACCATCATATGACTCAATATTTACGGGTTTAAACCCTTCTGGGAATTCATGATCCATTACTTCATCAGTGAAGCATAGGGGGTGTGTGGTGCCTCTATGCCGGGCAACATCGCGACGCAGGTCCAATGAGTGTGGTCTGTTGTATTCGGCTCGGCCGGATTTGCTTTTAGTATATCCAGCGTGATGGTCATCGTCACGCATTGTGGCGCGCCCCCGTGATCCGTAGATCGATCTTGATTGTCCTGCTTTGTTTTCCAATACATCTCGCAGGTCGTGTGTGGAGCCCCAAGCCTTCGTGTTTTTGCTTGTTTGGCGTCGGGGATGCGGGCTGGACTTCGGGCTGATACGCCGCTTTGTCTTGGCCACGAGGTGGCCGGTCAGCCGCATCGTGCGCTGGTAGTGTGGGCTTTAATGCCGCCCCATCGAGTTGAGGTAGCAACCTGCGCTTTGGGTAAATTTTGGTAGGGCGCTCGAGTCTGTATTCCTCGGCTGCCAGGACCTCAGTCCATCTATCAGTTAGCAGGTCTTGATCGGCTTGAAGCTGTTGCTGCTTTTTCTTCAGGCTTTTTGCAGTGGCTATAAACCGGCGCTTGAAGCGCTCCTGCTCGATGGGATCCTCAGGCACAATGAATTCTTCATCGCCGAGGCTTACTTCATCTTCAGAGAGGGGCATGTAATTATCATCCTCTGATTCTCCATCCGTTGCCTGTTCCTTAGGGCTAGCTTGCCCATCCTCTCGCTCGGCCAGCTCGAAGCCTAGCTGGGCGGGGTTGCTTTTGTCTTCGGTACCATCCAGATTGCTATCATCTCTTGTGCTGGTATTGCTATTTTTGCTGTGGCGGGGCTTAGAGCGGCGCCTATTATGCCAGTGCTTAGATTGCTTCTCCGGGGGACTATCCGTTGTTGCCTCATCGCCATCGCCTTCTTTGGGAGTGTCCACCATATATATATATCATATGATGAGGTGCTTGTCCAGCGCCCTGTGGGCGGTGGTTCCTGTTCTTCTCCTGCATCGTCGTCCGTACCATCGATGTCTTCGGAGTTGAAGTCAAGCACGTCAGTTAAGTCATTGACAGTGGCTATTAATAGGGTGGTGGGTGGGGAACGAATTTCTTCGCCGTCCGCTTCCCACTCCAATTGGACATAGTTCGGCCAGGAGTCTCCTGACAAAGAGAGAGACCTCAATGAATTTAGCACGTCTCCCAAAGGCGAGTGTTGAACGATATCCGCGGAGGTAAACTTCATGATCGGTGCCCAATCAAATTTGATAAGCACAGACATACGCGGTTCGGAGCCTGTGGCCGGAGATGTGTCCGAGGGTCCGATGACACAGAATTATTTGGGTATGACGACTGTGTTCAGCTCTAGCACCGATGAATGCGCGGTCTCCATGGCGGGGTCCATCCACCCGCCCTCGGATGGCACGATCTGCTCCGGATTAACAACTGGGGCAGCCACAGGAGTGATCTCCCAAACACTGTCCGATGGCAGATCTAAGTCATGCTCGTCGTGACTGTTCGGCGAACCCGACATGGGTTCGAATCCGTCGAAGATCAAGTCTCCGCGGATATCGGCAGTGTAGTTCAAGCTTCCAAACCTGACCTGATGGCCAGGGGCGTAGCTGTCAATCTACTCTAGATGGCCAAGCGAGTTGGCCCACAGTACGAAGCCACCGAATACAAAGATCTGTCCAGGGAGGAAAACCTCACCCTGGACCGCATCGTTGAAGATGATTGAAGGAGCCATCAAGCCTTATCATGACGGCACAGTGGAACTCTCAATGAAAGCACCAATGTCGGTGTCAAAACCGGCGGATCTCGGGTAGGGGGTCCCAAACTGTGCATCTAGGGCTAATGGAAACAGGAGGCGGGGGACACGATGTTTACCCAGGTTCAGGCCCTCTCGATGGAGGTAATACCCTACTTCCTACTTGATTGATCTTGATGATATGAGTATTACAAGAGTTGATCTACCACGTGATCGTAGAGGCTAAACCCTAGAAGCTAGCCTATGATTATGATTGTTGTTGTCCTACGGACTAAACCCTCCGGTTTATATAGACACCGGAGGGGGCTAGGGTTACACAGAGTCGGTTACAGAGAAGGAGATCTACATATCCGAATTGCCAAGCTTGCCTTCCACGCAAAGGAGAGTCCCACCCGGACACGGGACGAAGTCTTCAATCTTGTATCTTCATAGTCCAAAAGTCCGGCCAAAGTATATAGTCCGACTGTCCGAGGACCCCCTAATCCAGGACTCCCTCATCGGCCACGACCTGACTAACCACACAAGACTCTAGTCCAGGTTTATCGCCTATTCGGGTTCTATCCGCAAGGGAGTCGGGCCGAGGTTTGTAGGACCTTGAAGTATGGCTAGAGGGGGGGTGATTAGACTACTTGACCAATTAAAAACTTAGCCTTTTCCCAATTTTAGAGTTTGGCAGATTTTAGCTATCTTGAGACAAGTCAAGCAATCATCACACAATTCAAGCAAGCATGCAAAAAGTATATAGGCAGCGGAAATTAAAGCATGCAACTTGCAAGAAAGTAAAGGGAAGGGTTTGGAGGATTCAAATGCAATTGGAGACACGGATGTTTTTGGTGTGGTTCCAATTGGTGGTGCTATCGTACATCCACGTTGATGGAGACTTCAACCCACGAAGGGTAACGGTTGCGCGAGTCCATGGAGGGCTCCACCCACGAAGGGTCCACGAAAAAGCAACCTTGTCTATCCCACCATGGCCGTCGCCCACAAAGGACTTGCCTCACTAGCGGTAGATCTTCACGAAGTAGGCGATCTCCTTGCCCTTACAAACTCCTTGGTTTAACTCCACAATCTTGTCGGAGGCTCCCAAGTGACACCTAGCCAATCTAGGAGACACCACTCTCCAAGAAGTAACAAATGGTGCATTGGTGATGAACTCCTTGCTCTTGTGCTTCAAATCATAGTCTCCCCAACACTCAACTCTCTCTCATAGGTTTTGCATCTGGTGGAAAGAAGATTTGAGTGGAAAGCAACTTGGGGAAGGCTAGAGATCAAGATTCATATGGTAGGAATGGAATATCTTGGTCTCAACACATGAGTAGGTGGTTCTCTCTTAGAAATGGTAAGTTGGAAGTGTAGGTTTAGTCTGATGGCTCTCTTCACGAATGAAGAGGAGGTGGAGGGGTATATATAGCCTCCACACAAAATCTAACCATTACACATAATTTACCAAACTCAGTGGGACCGATTCAACAGACTCGGTCGGACCGATTTAGTAAACCTAGTGACCGTTAGTGATTTTCGGTGGGACTGACATGCAACTCGGTAGGACCGATTCGGTTAGGGTTAGGGCATAACGTAATCTCGGTAAGACCGATTACACAAACTCGGTGAGACCGATTTTGGTAATAAGCTTTCCAGAGAGTTGATCAAGTAAACTCGGTGGGACCGATTTGCTCTTTTCGGTGAGACCGAAATGTTACAAAAGGGAAACAGAGAATTTACATTGCAATCTCGGTGAGACCAAGATCCCTATCGGTAGAACCGATTTTCTTAGGGTTTGTGGCAGTGGCTATGACTTTGAAATCGGTGGCGCCGGATAGGAAGAATCGGTGTGACCGATTTTGGCTTTAGGTTTAGGTCATTTGTGGATGTGAGAAAGTAGCTGAGGGTTTTGGAGCATATCACTAAGCACATGAAGCAAGAGGCTCATTAAGCAATACCTCATCCCTCCTTGATAGTATTGGATTTTCCTATAGACTCAATGTGATATTGGATCACTAAAATATAAAATGAAGAGTCTTGAGCTTTTGAGCTTGAGCCAATCCTTTGTCCTTAGTATTTTGAGGGATCCACTTTCATCATTAATGCCATGCCATTCATTGAGCTTTCCTGAAATAATAGTCATGGAATAGCATTAGCTCAATGAGCTATATGTTGTTATGAATTACCAAAACCACCTAGGGACAGTTGCACTTTCAAGGTTTCCATCACGGCCCCAAACGATGTGAGCAGGCTTCCCAAGCCCACCAACTGGTGCCACTTAGTACACCGTGCCTTGTGTGCCTAGTCTGTCCCAAGCCCACCCTGCCGAGTGCCACTTGGTAGAAGAATAACACTGCCTACAAACACCAGAAACTAGTTGCGACTCCTGGACACAGATCAAGTTTGTTAATGAGTTGAGAGGGGTCGATTTACCGGAACCCAATGTGTGGTAGTATCTAGTCATTGGACAACATACACAGAATTCAGTGCTTAAGGAAGGTTCCAGTGAGACAATCCACGGTGTACTCCTACATGGCCTCTCACCGCTACCTTTACCAAATCATGTTCAGACACTTAACTCTCAACATCAGAACATAGAGCACTGCACTCCCATTCAATCCCAATGAATCTGACCTAACACGCTCTAAGCAATAGCAGGCATGGCATGGTAGGAGCACAACATGGCTTCAATCAACTCCTACACATGCTAGTGGGTTTCAAGTATTTACTTTTGCAATGACACGTCATGCAGAGGAAGGGTTCAACTACCGCGGCACAAAGTAGCAATTGGTTCGTTGTTGTCCTAATGCAATAACAGAGAGCAGGAGCGAGAGAGTAGGATTGTATCGGAATGAACAAAGGGGTTTACTTGCCTGGTAGATCAACGGGGGGCACTGCTCCTCAGACAGGTACTCTGGAACACTCTTCGGAGCAGGACCTATCGAGAGGGAACGGTGTCGACAATCAATACACAAGCATATGCAACAATATGATTCATGAACATGGCATGAATATGTGATGTTGTTCGAGCTAATGCAACTAGCATTCATTTGGTTGAAGTCCATTTGAACCAAAGATTCAAATGCAACTCCAAAATAAGCTCTTATAAATGCTATTTATGTGTTTTCACTTATACAATAGGTATAAGTTCGTTTTTCATGCATAAAACTAGTACAGATGGATATACTGAATTTTTCTGATAATTTTTCATATATAAATTAATTCAATCCGAGCTACGGTTGAATTTGTATGATTTTTTGAAGTTTATAACATTTTTTGGAATTTCCTGATTTAAATTAAAACCACAAAAAGAATTAACTACGTCAGCACTGCGACATGCACGCGTCAGCAGGTCAACGAAGCTGACCAGCTCAAACCTGATGTGTGGGGTCCACATGTCAGTGTCATAGTTAATTAACAGGGTTAATTAACACTAATACTAACCTAACTACAAATTAGCTGGGGCAGGGCCCACATGTTAGTGTCAGGGGGGTTATTTAAACGGTGATTAGCCCTAAGCTAATCACCTGACCGATGTCGGATTTCGGGTTCCGGCAGACCCTTGAGGTTCGAACACTGGGGTGCACGCGGAGAGTTCGCCCTCTACCTACCTGCGCCCCGCCGCCTTGCAAAGATTTAAACTACGAAAGGAACAAAACAAGAGACACAAGGTTTATACTAGTTCGAGCCACCATTGTGGTGTAATACCCTACTCTAGTTTTTGGTGTGGTGGATTGCCTCTTGGGCTGATGATGATGAACAATACAAGGAAGAACAGCCTCGCGAGGGCCTGTTCTTGGCTGGGGCGATGAACTGCTAGGAGGAGTTCAGTTGCCCTTCTCTCTTGCTATGACGCTACTTGATTCTAGCTCCTGGATTCTAGATCGATCGATCGATCGATCGATGCCTCTACCCTGGGGGTGGCTAGTCCTATTTATAGGCAAAGGCCCTGGGCCTCTTCCCAAATATTGAGCGGGAAGGGCGCCAACAATTGGCCATTTTGAAGGGGGACATCTGGTACACTTATCCTGACTAAAGTTGGTCCTCGCCTGCCGAAGGCTCTGGTGGTGACGCCTGCTTGGGCTCCACAATGACTTCATTCCTGCCGTTGGGCTGGTCTTGGTCTTGTTGCATCGAAATGGATGCCTTTACTTGATGCTCTCGCCTGCGCTTGCTCCCTTTGCACCAAAGAGGAAAGGAGGACACTGCGCGGACTGGTGCCCGCCTGGCGCCCTTGGTCGTCATGGCTTGCGTCATGGGCACCTCATGAGGTACCCCGCCTTGATCTCTCCACCTCCTCGTGAGCCGGCCTGATGAGGCCGTGCCTGAGGAAGCTCCTTGTCGTCCACCCCATGAGGCTTGGCCCCTCGCGAGGGTCTTGAGCTTGTGTTGATGAAGATGGGCTGTGCTGGGCCCCTTTTTAGCCACGCCGCAGGCTGCAGGCAGGCAAGTCTAGGGACCCCCGTTCCCAGAACGCCGACAACCGACGGGGCCCACCTGACAGGCTGGCGAGGTCAAAGCGCTCAAACCCGCCAGCGTTTAGCTGTCGGCGAGGCCGAACGCGGCGGAGGGGCACGGGATCATCGCTCCGGCGACCAAACGCGCGGCGGAGAACACCTACGCGAAGCCCAGGTTCGCGCGCATCTAGTGGGACATGTGGGAGTCCGTGGGGTGGTCGAAGCTCGTCGGAGCAGAGCTCGCGGCGGTGGCCAGAGCATGGCCAAGTGTGGGCGAGGTGCTGCAGTGCTCGGGGGAGCGAGCGGAGAGGCTCTACGGCCTCCTGGGATCACCAGGAGCACGGTGACACGCGCGGTTGCGAGTTGTGATGGCTAGCACGACAGCAGCGACATGGACGGCGGCGAGGAGCTATGACCCTGGTGGGGAATGGAGCTACAGTGTGAGAACGACGAAACAGAGAGAGGGGAACGGAGGAGGAGCTCACGGTGATCTCGATGGCGTCGTCAGCGAGCTCGGGGATGCACTAGAGGCGGTGCGGCAGCGAAGGCGATCTCCGACGACAGGAGATGAAGACGACGGTGATGGAGGCGCTCCGGGGCCTCTCGAGGCGCGTGGCTCGACGGAGAGCTAGCAGGCGACGGTGCGGAGCTTCCGAGCACGAAGAGAGGGCGAGGGGGAGACGGTAGCTACGGCAACGGCGAGCGGCGGCGATGGCAGCGCTCGGTCGCGGTGGGGGTGAGAGAACCAGGGGAGGAGGGAGAGTGAGAGAGAGTGAGAGAGAGTGGGAGAGGTGCGGGGCGACGCGTGTCATCGTCGAGGACATCCAGGCGTCGAGCATGAGAAATAAAATTGACAAGTCGAATTTGGAGATTATTTTCTTCTTGCAAGAGATCATGCGTGAAAAGTGTTGCTAAATTTCTTCCTTCGTCCATTTCATATGCCACTATAGGGCGAACGGGAGGACAGGCATGCAGGTAGCATGGCGGCACGGCGGTGTGCGCGCGTCAGCCACATGCTCGGCCGACTGGCGCGAGGACAAACACGACTGGAACTGAGCCAATGGGCCTCCTAGGCTGCATAGTGCCAGGCCGCAGGTAAGATTTTCCATTTTTGTTTTCTTTTCTATTTTTTGACATTTGTTTCTGCTTTAAAAATAATACTAAACTAATTTATTTTCTTATGCCAATTTTTTAGGAGCTAGTGGTATTATTCCAGAGCTCCTCAACAACTAACATAATTTTTGGACATATATTATATATATAACATATATATATCCAATGCAAATAATTATGCAATAATTCCAAATGGCCATAATAAATATTTATGAGCTCCTAAAAATATTGGTTTGATTTTTACCTCTGACCAATATTTTCACAGAGCAACATGAATATTTTCTTGGACCTTTTTGGAGCAATTTTTATCTGGGTCATTTCCAGAAATGAATTCTGAGGGTTTCACAAATCCCCATTTCAAATTTAAATGGAATTTAAACATGATGCACACATGACTAACTAGTCTACACCATACCAGAACTAGGGATGTGACAGTTTTCGGCGGTTTGATAGAGAGGCGAGAGGGTGAGGGAGTAGCAGATTGAACTTACTGCTGGAAAGGTAGGGTTGTGTGATTTGATGGCGCGTTACTACTGGATAGACAGGGTCTTATGATATGACTACTCACTATAGTCATGAATTACTGGCGCTACGACCGGGGTGATGCCCCCCATCCTTTCCCCACTCTAATTTGGTGCATGACACGTCGACCCGGATGCTGGCTCTCCCACATGTCGGTGAAGTACATAAGAAGGAGCAAAGAATCATGCGGTATATATAGTGTATATACTAGTACTACTACTCACGTCGGAGGAGTGCGAACCACGACAACCCAATGAACCAGCAGACAATTGGCCATAGAAAACAATGTGGTGATATGGCCATAGAAAACAATGTGCTACAGTCCAGTCCGTAGCATGTACAGTACTACTCCTCTTCCTCCTCGTCTCGGTTCATCGCCATCATACTTTTCCCATTCCTGTGTTTTCAGTATCCTGCGAATCAAAGAGGCCCTTAGACTGGTTTAGGTCCGGTCGTTTTTCACAAATGTGTTATGTCCAAAATTTAATGAACGTGCTCTGGTTTCTATGAAAAATAATCTGGTTTGCATGTAGTAATTCATTTATTTATTTATTCTTCTGCGGGGGTTTTGCATGTAATTCGTGAGGTCTAAAATGTAAAGTACACCGACATGGTTGCATATGCTCCGAGTCGTTCATGCACTACGACCCAGATGCTCTATGTCCCACATGTTGGCGAAAGGGAACACGTGGAAATAGAGGAGTGCATATAGGAGGATAAATGCGTGAAAAAATATGTACTATGAAGTGTAGTTACGCTTAAAAAAGGAGACCTAAAGTGATGACAGGTATAGGTCATGCGCACCAAACTGGTGGTACTAGACATACGACTACTTTTTCCCTCAAAAAAAAGAGGTACGAGTACTCAGTACTCCTATTCTATCAACACGAGTCCCATCTGACAATAGCGTCCGTGCTACAACTAGCTCTTCTCCCTCGTTTATCTCTTCTAATTCTAACTCAGCCGACACGCGGTGGGCGGGGTGGGGATTTCCCGATGGTCACTTTTCTCAACTATTGCCCCACCTCATAGTGAAAATGTTACGACTGGAGAATGGAGTGTACGCTCCGTTGGCAAGGCACAGGAGTTCGCAGCCAGCCCACCAGGGTTCGAGTCTCGGCTCGAGGCTTGGTGCTCACGAAGTTTTCTTCTATAAAAAATGCCAACAGGCTAGTCTGGCTCGAGTTGGTCTCGTTTTCTTTAAAAAATGTTACAATTGGAATAAAAGTGCCATACACTAATAAACATTAAGGCCACAAGGTGATGCAGTGTTGGTTACAGGAGGCAAGAAGAAAGATGCATCCATCAACAACGTCAACCGCCTCAACTCCGGGCGCCCGCCCACCGAACAGCGGCTTTTGTGGCCGGGTCAACATGCTTCTGAACAATCGCGTCCAAAGATTCGAGCTGTTGGAAGAAGGATAACGTATTTCTGTCCTTGCTGGCCTTGTAGTGGCCTATGTAGACGATTTCCTTGTAGACGTGGATGTGCAGGTCGACGGTTTCTTGCATGGCGAGGCGCTGCACGGCGAGTTCGAGCTCGAGGTGCACATTGTTTGTCACGACCTCTGGCACCTGCAGGGCCACCAAGGCTTGAAAGAGTTCGTCACCATGGAGGCTAATGAGGGTGGCAGCCAATGAGGAGCCTGGGCGCGCGGGCTGGAGCAGTACGGCAAGGTCGTCCGCATGCTTTTTGACGGCGGTGAACTTGCAGATGGAGCAGACCATCATGTCGTCCATGCGAGAGGCCAAGCCGGTGACTTGTAGGAACGCTTAGTTTTGAATATATAAGTTTGGTTGTCGCACCAATATATACAGCACTCCCTCCATGTGGGTTGGGTCGCTGAAGTCAAAATTAGACACAAAGCACGATCGTGACGGACCAGTCTACCTCCGTCCTGGTTTATTGCTCCCTGTCGTAATCTGTGCCAAATTTTTTACCATAAAGTTGACTAACAAAAGGTTCATGCATGTCACCAGAATTATATCATTGAAAACTATGTTCAAATACAAATCAAATGATATATTTTTTGTTGACATGCACTAATATTTTGTCAGTTAAATCTTTGGTCAAAATTTAGCACAAATTACAAAAGGGGCTAATAAACTAGGACCTAGGTAGTACACCAGGTCGCAGACAGTGATACTACATATAATTAACGCCAAATAAGAGCAAGGGATCACACATGTCATTTACGACTAGAATAAAAATGCCATGCACTAATAAAACATTAAGGCCACAAGGCGATACCGTGCTAGTTACAGGAGGCAAGAAGAAAGATGCATCCATCAATGACGTCCACCTCCTCGACTCAGGGCACCGACCCACCGAACGGCGGCTAAGTAGCGGTGGCTTTCATGTCCAGGTCGACGTGTTTTGAAAAATGGCGCCCAAAGATTCTAGCCACTGGAAGAAGGCCAACGTGTTTCTGTCCTTGTTGGCCTTGTAGTGGCCTATGTAGAAGAATTCCTTGTAAACGTGGATGTGCAGGTCGACGGTTTTGTGCATGGCGAGGTGCTGCATGGCGAGCGCGGCCTCGAGGTGCAAATTCTTCATCGTGACCTCCAGCACCTGCAGGGCCACCGGTGCTTCAAAGAGTTCGTCACCTTGGAGGCCGATGAGGGTGGCAGGTAACAAGGAGCCTGGGCACACGGGCTGCAACAGTACGACAAGCTCATCCGCACGCTTTTTGACGATGGTGAACTTGCGGATGCAGTCGACCATCATCTGGCGCATGCGAGAGGCGAAGCCGGCATCGACGAGGGCTATGACGCTGGTGGTCGCCAGCATCGTCTGGAAACGCTGCATGGTGCGGGGCCAAAGGCCGGCGTCTTGGATGATCCGGCACAGCAGACTGCCGCTTGCGTACATCGACGCCATGGGTGCTTGTGGCTTCTGGTCAGTTGGTCTTGGTCTTGGATTGGAGTGGGAAGTGTTGCGCATAGACTAGGAGTAGATGGATTGGAGTGGTCGGGTGCCCTTATGAGTCTCCAAACTGCGTTGCATTCACATCGTACTGGCTCCATTATGCTTCTCCAATTACTTACTCCCACCTCTGCATGCTAACTCAATTGGGAGGCATCATTGACCATTGAATGTTTGGGGAACCGCTACCCTTTGCCTCATTGGCATTCAAGCCATATCAACGTAAATGCGCGTCAAAAAAAGACTAGTCAGTAGTTTGTTTGTTTTTTGCGATGAACTAGTCAGTAGTAGACTAGTAGTATACTCAATATTGTGCACCGCGACCAAGGCAGAGAGGAAAACGACAAAACTACATATTTATTTATGGTGTAGATTCACTCATTTTGCTCCGTATGTACTCATTTAGGGTGTACTCCTGGTCACTTGTTGAAATCTCTAGAAAGGAAAATACTCCCTCCATTTTTATTTACTCTGCATATTAGAGTTGATTGAAGTCAAATTTTCATAAAGTTTGACCAAGTTTATAAAAAATAATATGAACATTTATCATAACAAATAGAGTATATATGATGTGAAAGTACATTCAATAATAAATCTAATTGTATTGGTTTGTTATTGCTTATGTTACTTTTTTTATAAACTTGGTCAAAGTTTATAAAGCTTGACTTTTACCAAATCTAATATGCAGACTAAATAAAAACGGAGGGAGTAGTCCCTCCTTTCCTGTTTACAGGGCTATACTATTAAGAGCAAGTACAATAGTGGGCTTATAGCATGCTTACATGGCAATTGTGTCTCATGCAAGAGCCTGGCTATATGCGTGCTCCAAGGCTCCTCACCACGCCCCACCCCTACACAAAGACTGCCATGCGAGCGTTAGGAACTGCCACGTTCGGATTGCACTTGGATCTTCACCTCTTCAAGAAGACAAACAATGATGTTACCACTTGCACAGTATCGAATCAACTGCTGCATGTCCGTCCACCACGTGCGGGAGGGATAGCTTGTTGTAGTAAGCAAAAGTCTGTCCTCGTCTGCGAGCCACCACGCGCATGGGCGAGGGAGAGGGCGTGTAGTAGTAAAGTCAAGCTTCTCCTCATTGTATGAGTTGACGCAGCACATCATAGCAATGGCCCCACATGCTTGCCTCTAAAGTTGGCTAAAAGACCAGCAGTGTACAACATATTTGCTGCAACCTCTAACATTTACCCCACCACAAATTAAAGTATATATTCCTGTCTTGACGAGATGAGCGTGCAAACTACAATCACCAGGATGACAGGTAGGGCTAGAAGATTATTTTAATCAAAAAATGCTTCAAGACGGCCTCCTAGCATGGAGCCGACTCCAACGATTTTAAGCTTAGAGGCACGGTACATGCTATCCTAGACTATGTCACTATACTACATCCCCTACACGTGAAACTGCCACACGAGCATCCGGGTTGCGCTTGGCTCTTCTCCTCTTCGGGAAGTCGAACAATGATGGTACTACTGTACTGGAGTACTACTAGTATGCTTCTGGCCATCTGACACCGAATGAATAGCTACATGTCCACCGCGTGCGGGAGGGAGAGAATGTAGCGAAAGCTTCTCCTAATTGTGCGAGCCACCACGCTCATGGGCGAGGGAGAGGGTGTTGTAATCAAACTTCTCCTTTGTACGAGTTGATGCGACACATCAAAGTAGTGCACTCGATATATTTCAATAATTTGCGTTTACCGACGCATTAATTACAATGCATGCCGTGACTTTCCTTTTGATAATGTACTTGCATGTGTTGATTTAATGCACCTTGAAGTAGTATGAATATGTGATGTAATGCCCTGGCCCTAAAGAGAGAGATGGTTGTGCCTCCACCCCTTGAAGCCTCCAGTGTATGAGGTTCGAATAAACCTTGTCCATTTGGCTGATCGAGCAAGGTGCAGGTTTCTTGATTAATGTGTTGTTCGATTGATTTGTGCAGTGCAAGGGAGGGCACCTGGCCTGCGCGGACTGCCGCGGTGAGCGCCCTGAGAACCAACCGCAGTGCCAGAAGTGCAAGCACGGCGGCGGGTTCGACGTGTCGAACACGGCGATGGAGGCCGTCCTCTCCTCGATGAGCGGGGAGTGACCACACGAAGGTCGTTGGCTCTACGTCACTTACCACAAGCTCGCCGATCACCAGAGCGTGTGTCTGCTCGCGCCCTGCAAATGGCCCATGCCCGTCTGCGGCTACGAAGGCTCGCCGCCGGCGCTCTCCCACCACATCAGCACCGTGCATCCCATGCCCGTGCACAAGATCCAGTACGACATGGTGCTCCAGCTGCAAGTGCCGGTGTCGGAGCCACGACTCGTGCTGTTCGTAGAGGAGGACGGTCGTGCGTTTTTTTTGATCGGCGGCATGCTTGACATTGGTGCGCCTATCACCCTGTCGGTCGTCTGCATCAGAGCGGGGGCGTCCCCACTGCTGCACTACATAGCCAAGTTGTGGGCGAACGGCCCGCCGGGGGAGCCCAAAGGCAGGACCTACACCGTCAAGGTGGAAATCGAGGTGACAAGCAGCAAGGATCCCAGCGACGTCGACGTGCAGGAGCTGACCTTCTTCATAGTTCTGCCCAAGCTGCTTGCCGGGGCTGGGTTGTCGAGGACGGTGTCCCTCCACATTCTGATGGACAAGCTCACCTCCTAAATGATTCTACAATGCCTTCTGCTTATCTTAGTAATATGCTAATATAGGGGTTAGCTCGATCTACTTTAGCATAAGAGAAGGTGGGTTTTGGTGGTAACGCAACAATTACTTCGACATCAGATCAGCAGTTAAAGTAATTTCCAATAGTCGAACGGATATTTTGTGTCTGTTGGATATAAAGATCCTTTGGGTAAGAAGTATAAGCAGCTTATATGCTTGTTTGTTCAGGAAGTGTTGCATCCTTGTGCGAGTTGACGCCACACATCAAAGTAGTAGTACTACTAGTAGTACTCACCTGCCTGTGCACCAGGCAGACGAAGCTTCGTGTTGTGTTGGTGTCGTGTGCTGCCCACACATTAACCAAAACCTTGCGCCTCTAGCTTAGCCTCCGTGTTTTAAACTTCTCAATCTCAAGGCCCAGGAGCAACCAAAACCTATGATAGAGCCAATCGGATGGTTGAGAACCCTAGAATTCATAGCTATCGATGCGTGTGTGAGAGAGCACGAGTGCGTGTGTGCACCTCTTCTCTTGGTGTATAACATACTAAACTCAGAGTACAAGTGTATGTAGGTGGTATCGACCTAGGGAGCTAGAAATGATGCGTGCGAGAAGTCCCGAGAGACTAGGTGTGTGTGTGTGGGAAAGAGGGAGAGAGATGATATGTGTCGATGTAATGCGTGTGAAAAAAAGACTGGTCTATAGCTCGCCACGAGGCTATTCCTGTCGAACGCCCCAATAACCGTAAGATATGTATCTGACGGTGCCAGTTATTGCACCTACACAGCAGTAGAAAAAGAAGTACCATGGCATATTACAAAACAGCTACACCATAGCAGAGAACAAGTTCCCACGTAACGCCATCCGGGAATAGTGCCGCATTTCGAAACTAGAACTGTCAATAAATTTTGAGATTGCGTCTCATCACATTCCAAATACTCATGTTCACATCGATCACACCAATATAGTATTTAATTGCAAACCTGTTCACACCAATCACAACCTAAACCGTTTCCCACTTAGGAGCGTATTAGTACTCGGTTATAAATACTGTACTATGCCAAGATGATTGCACATTCCTTCCTCAACTCCTCATCCACAAAAGCAAACAAGTCATTCAGCATCATTCTCTTGCGTCTGCCATGGCCAGCATGAGTTACGGGTCGAGAGATTACCACCAGGGAGAGGCGAGCATGGAAGCGGAAGCATGAGAGATGTCCCGCCTAGCCGCGAAAGCAGCCGACATGCCCTGCCACGCGGCAATAGCAGCACAGAGGTCCTGCCGTGCCGCCAAAGCAGCACGGAGGTACCACCGTGCCATCGATGCAGCAGTCTAGTCCGGCCGCGCCGCGGAAGAAGCAGAGATGTCCCGCCGCGTCGCGAATGCAGCGGAGATGTCCTCCCGTGCCACGGCGGCCTGGGAAAATTTCTCGCGGGCATGCAAGGACTCTCATAGGCACATGCATGCGATCGTCCATAGCCAGATGGATCAGATCTTCGGCTGGATGAAGCTGCAGGACGAGATGAATGCCTTGTTTGAACAACTCCGGGCCGAGCATGACCCGCTGAGGGCAAAGATTGCCGGAAGGGCGAAGCAGGCGGAGGAGACCGCTGCCATGTTGAAGAGGACGGGCGTCGTCATCAAGAAACTTATGGACGAGAATGCCATGCTCCGTATCGAGTGCGAAAGGCTGGTGGAGGAATCTGTGGTTGCTGTCGAGCAGCGTATTAAGGACATGAAACTTATGAAAGATATCATCGCCGCTCGCCACGAGAACTAGTCTCCGCGACCTGCAGCGCATCAAGAAAGTAGAGATCAGCGAGCCAGATTGTTGTATGTGTCTTCCTTCTTCTTTTGCCCTTGTGTATTTCGGGAGTAGCCGCGTGTGGCTTTTTTAATTATCTTCCTAGATATGTAAGACAATTATTATCCACTATCATCGTCCTTATATTCACATGCTTGCTATAAGTCGCAATCGATGCTATATAAGTCCGTCAGATCTTGCATCAAGATCCGTGCAAAACTTTCTTTTCAGATTTTCATTTTTCTCTCTTAAATCTCAGTCCAGTCAGACATAGCCACTCCGTCAAATAGGGGCTCGGGCGCCATTAATGGAGACGTTGGGAGGGAGGTGTGCGGTGGATAGAGGTCAAAGGGCTCTCCTCCCGATGAGCACGTGCAAGGGTCTGATCGGACACCTCCCGTACTCAAATAGCTACCCTGCACGGCACCTCCTAGCCAATAAAAAAAGGGGACACGTGGCAGCACGTGATTGGTAAGTAGAACGCCCACGGTTTCAATAATACTTGTGTTTCTGATTGTAACGTGACAACACTTGTTCCAAAATAACTTTGTTGATTGTTAATGTGTGCGCCTTCGCAAATCGGACAACAAAATTACCACAACATGTTGGTGCCATGTCATGACACCAAACCAAGTTACATGATTTTCATGTGTGTTTTGGATTTACAGGAATTAAAAAACAAAGTTTCTCAATGTTTCCGGCCGAGCCATGACGCCCAGATGTTTGAATTTCATTCCCATTTCTTGCATGGGACCTACAAATTCACATGAGGACACACATGTGATTCAACCAACTTTGGTGCACTGGAGCATGTGCTTGTAGTTCAAATTTGAATTATGCACTTTAAATGACCAGAAACTCAATTAATGTGTAAAAAAGGCCAAACAAACCCGGAATAATTCCAAATGTAACACCACACTCATATAGTTCAATGTTGCCTCTATAAAGAAAATCCAGGGGGCCGTATATTGTTTTGCACACAAGGGTACCACGTTCCCTCTCAGAACCATGAGCCTTCTTGAGAGAAGCTCCGGTTTGCAAGAAGCTTATACCAAAACTTGTTCCAATTCGGCCAAAAAATTTACCACAGCATGATAGTACCATGACATGACACCCATGCCATGTTTCATGATTTTCGGGCGTGTTCTGGATTTACAAGAATTTTAAAACCAAGTTTCTCAATGTTCTAGGCCGAGCCACAACACCCAGAAGTTTGAATTTCATTCCTATTTCTTGCATGGGACCTAGAAATTCACCCGAGGACACAGATGTTATTTTTCAACCAACTTTGGTGCACTGGAGCATGTGCTTGTAGTTCAAAATTGAATTGTGCACATTAAATAACCAGAAACTCAATTAATGTACAAACAAGGCCAAACGAACCCAGACTAATCCCAAGATTTAACACGGCAACCATATAGTTTTGTGCTGCCTTTGTAAACAAATTCAAGGGGGGGGGTAGCGTATATCGTTTCGCACACAAAGGTGACACGTTCCCTCTCAGAACCATGAGCCTTCTTGAGAGAAGCTTCGGTTTGCAAGAAGCTTATACCAAAACTTGTTCCAATTCGGCCAAGTTTTTTCCACAACATGTTAGTGACATGTCATGACACCATGCAAAGTTTCATGATTTCCACGCGAGTTTTGGATTTAAAAGAATTAAAAAATCAAGTTTCTCAATGTTTCCGGCCGAGCAGTGACGCCCAGATGTTTGAATTTCATTCCCATTTCTTGCATGGGACCTAGAAATTTACCCGAGGACACACATGTGATTTTTCAACCAACTTTGGTGCACTGGAGCATGTGCTTGTAGTTCAAATTTAATTATGCACATTAAGTGTCCAGAAACTCAATTAATGTATAAAAAATGCCAAACGAACCCGGAATAATTCCAAAATTTAACACGACACTCATATAGCTCTATGTTGCCTCTGTAAAGAAAATCAAGGGGGGCAGCGACTATCGTTTCGCACACAAAGGTGGCATGTTCCCTCTCAGAACCACGAACCTTCTTGAGAGAAGCTCCGGTTTGCAAGAAGCTTATACCAAAAGTTGTTCCAATTCAGCCAAGTTTTTTACCACAACATGATAGTACCATGACATGATAGTACCATGACATGACACCATGCCAAGTTTCATGGCTTTCAGGTGTGTTTTGGATTTACAAGAATTTTATAACCAAGTTTCCCAATGTTCTCGGCCGAGCCACGACGCTAGATGTTTGATTTTCATTCCCATTTCTTGCATGTTCTTGTAGTTCAAAATTGAATTGTGCACATTAAATAACCAGAAACTCAATTAATGTATAAACAAGGCCAAACGAACCTGGACTAATCCCAAAATTTAACACGACAATCATATAGTTTTGTGCTGACTTTGTAAAGAAATTCAAGGGGGGTAGCGTATATCATTTCGCACACAAAGGTGACACGTTCCCTCTCAGAACCACGAGCTTTCTTGAGAGAAGCTTCGGTTTGCAAGAAGCTTATACTAAAACTTGTTCCAATTCAACCAAGTTTTCTTCCACAACATGTTAGTGACATGTCATGACACCATGTCCAGACAAAATTTGGTTCCACGGAGCATTTGTAAACTTTGGTTCACCGGAGCATTCGTAATCATATAAAAAGGGACATGACTCTTTCTTGTGGTGGGAATTGATTTGTATTTTGTTGTTGTTGAGGGAAGTGCGAATTGATTTGGTACTGCAAAGGGTAATTTTGTTTTCCCGATTTTTTTACATTTTGCTTGTAGTTTTTTCAATGGCATTTATAGCAATATAATAAAAGGGACATGACTCTCTTGTGTCTTTTATGAATTGTTTTTTTGTACACGTTAAGTTTGTTCTGCCGAACATGGGTTCCGCGCCTTGTTATCCCGAAATTTTAAGCTCGAGTATCTTTTGTCTCTTCTGCTGTGAAACTCCCGCCTCTTCAACCTGCGTCGCACCTTGTTATCCCGAAATTTCGATGCGCACGAAAACTCCCTCCTCATTCAAAATTGGTCCACCAGCCCAGACACGCGAAATCCCCCTTCTACCCCTCAGCCGGAAATGTCGCCTTGACGTCGCGTGGTCAAAACCGATGGGGGTAATTTCGTAACTCACCCTACATTTCGGACAAGCGCGTCCCTAAGCCATGGCTCCCCCCTACCTTCCCCTTTGTCCCCCATTAGTACATCGAGGCCACAAAAACCAGCGAAACCCCACGATCCTCCGTCGGCCTCCCGACCACCGCCCAGTCGGAGACTCTTCCCGGATGATGTCGTCCACCGCAACAGCTCATTGTCCCTCATCCACCGCATCGGATGAGGACCCGTCGTCGATCTCATCATCCCACCAGATCAGTCGCCCCATCCTCCACCTCCAAGGAGTTTCCCTGACGTTCGCCTCGCCTATTGCGCCACCTCCATCCCCACAGCGCCCTCTTGACCTGCCCCACCAGAACTGCAGCACCCTCACCAATTCCTTCAATGAAGCTGAGGCCTACTTGTCTCCACCAAGGAGGTTCTGCACTCATCATTGCATTTTATCTTTTATTCGATCTTTGCTTCATCACCAGCAGTTGGGATGAGTTAGCTCGAGTGTTCACCAGAATGTTTGAGGGAACTTGCAAGAAACCAGCCGGTCTGCCAGAGTTGCAGCATTGCGTGCATAAACTGAATGAAACCTTCAGGGACTATATCCAGAGATGGATCACTCTGGACCACACAGTGGAAAATGTGTCTGATCACCAAGCAGTCTGTGCCTTCAAGGAAGGCGTTCGCTACAAGGAGCTTGTCCTGAAATTCGGTTGGACAGGAGATATGTCCTTGACTCAGATGATGGAGATTGCTACCAAATACGCTAACGGCGAAGAGGAAGACCGACTCCGGAGTGGCAAGCACAAAACAGTCGCCCAAGACACCAGGGGAGGAAATTCTAGTCAGAAGCAGAAGCCAAAGGCTGAGGCAGCAGGACCTGCCGAGGCAGCGGTGTTAAATCAAGGAAAGTTCAAAGGGAAACCTAAAGGGCCCTGGACCCCCAAGAAGGTGAAAGATCAGGAAGGAAATGATGTGTTGGATTTACCGTGGCACATTCACACCAAGAATGATGAGGAGGGAAATCTGATTCTCCCCAAGCATACCACTCGACAATGTCGACTCCTTATTCAGAGCTTCCAAGAAAGTAGACCTAGTGGTAAGGACAAAGAGCCTAAGAAGAAGGAAGAGGATAAGGACGATGACGGTGGTTATCCCAATGTCAATGCCACCTTGGTGATTTTTGCCGATATTGAGAGCAGAAGTCGACTGAAGGTCATTAACAGAGAAATAAACATGGTCGCTTTGGCAACACCGAGATATCTGAAGTGGTCAAAGGTCCCTATTACATTCGACCAGTCCGACCACCCGGCATGCGTAGCTACCCCTGGGTGGCAGGCGCTAGTGGTTGACCCAGTCGTGGGGGCACCCGACTGACTAAGGTCCTGATGGATGGTGGCAGTGGCCTGAATATTCTGTATGCTGAAGCTCTCAAAGGAATGGGCATCCCGATGTCCAAACTCAGCGAGAGTAACATGTGGTTCCATGGGATCATTCCAGGGAAGAAAGCCGAATCACTCGGCTAGATCACTCTCGATGTGGTTTTCAGTGATGTGAAGAATTTCCGCAAGGAAAAGTTGATGTTTGAGGTAGTGGATTTCCAGAGTGCATATCATACCATTCTGGGTAGGCATGCCTATGCTAGCTTTATAGCTCAACCGTTCTATGTTTATCTCAAGATGAAGATGTCTGGCCCCAGAGGCGTAATAACGGTTTTCGTTAACCGTCAGAGAGTAGAAGATTGTCTTCAAGATGGAGCAAAAATAGCAGATGAGCAGATGGCAGCAGTGGAGTTCCAAGAATATCAGAAGACGGCAGATCCGAGTGATTTGTTGCGTGCTGAGAGGCCTGCTTCAGAGTCAGCATTTCAGTCGGCAGGAGAGACCAAGCCAGTTCATGTTCACCCGACCAACTCCAATGCTGCTTCGACCCATATCTCATCAACACTCGACAGCAAATAGGAAGAAGCGCTCATCCAGTTCCTCCATGAGAACTGGGACATCTTTGCATGGAAACCATCTGACGTGCCAGGTGTGCCCAAGGAACTGGCTGAGCACCATTTGCAAGTCGACCCAAAAGTAAAACCCGTCAAAGAATACCTCCGTCGGTCTGCCACGGAGAAGAGAAAAGCCATTGGCGAGGAAGTGGCTCGGCTCCTGGCTGCTAAGTTTATCCGCAAGATATACCACTCCGAGTGGCTTGCCAATGTCGTTATGGTTCCCAAGAAAGACGATTCACTTTGAATGTGTATTGACTTCAAACACATCAATCGGGCCTACCCGAAAGATCATTTCCCTCTACCCTGCATCAACCATATTGTCGACTCAACTGCGGGATGTGAGCGACTATCCTTCCTGGACGCTTATTTCGGGTACCATCAGATCCGATTGTATGGACCCGATGAGATAAAAACGGCATTCATCACCCTGTTCGGGTGTTTTTGTTTTGTTACTATGCCCTTCGGCCTCAAGAATGCTGGTGCCACATTCATGCACATGACTCAGAAGTGCCTGCTCACTCAAATCAGTCGGAATGTGGAAGCATATATGGATGACATAGTGCTTAAGTCACGCAAAGATTCTGACCTGCTGACTGACCTAGCTGAAACCTTTGCCAACCTGAGAAGGTACAATATCAAGCTTAACACATCTAAGTGCACATTTGGAGTCCCAGGTGGAAAGTTACTCGGTTTCCTTGTTTCCGAACGAGGGATCGACGCTGTCATGGAATTATCACGTCAGATGTCCTAGTGTGAGGACTTAGTCATGGAGCCATCGCAACGAGATTAGCTCAAAGGGGTTAAACTGGACAAAGGACACGGGGAGTTTATACTGGTTCGGCCCCTTGCGGTGAAGGTAAAAGCCTACGATCCAGTTGTGGTGGAATTGATGGGGTCTCGATGATCAGGGAGCGAATCTGCTTTACTTGGCTCTCGAGTTGTTGTTTCTTGTTCTTGAACCGCCAGTGGGTCGTCCCTTTATATACACAAGTTGACGCCCGGCAGTTTACAGAATCCCGGCCGGCTCATACACGTTTCCGGATCGGTTTCTACCCTTTCCTATCTTACAACACAAGTTACATAGTATATGGCGGTTTATGTCTACGGGCCCTAATCCGCCTTTGGGCCCTGGGCCTCTAAGTTTCTTAAGTAAAGCGCCACACTCCTTGTCTTCATGGGCTTCAATATGAATGACTTGTTACAGGTATAACCCGACCCCACCTGGGTGGTTTATCTCAGTAGTTATATCCCCAACATTAGGCCCCAGATTGATTTGAACCTGTTCATGTCAATCTTCCAGCCTTAAGAAAATTCCTTCTTGAACACATTCATGTGAACCTTGTAATCCGCCATGACGTCATCTTCCAAGATTGTAATAAACCGCCATGACATCACCTGCTTATTAAAACCGTATATACCTCCGTTTTATTAATGAACCTCTGAAAATCGAGGCGACAGCTCTGTCACTTATCCATTCTTTGGGTTCCTCGATTCTCGCGCCTATCGCTTACCCCCTTGCTTTATAAATAGGACCGGGGGTGATTTTCACTTTTCCCCTTCGTGCCTCTTCGCCCCGTCGTCTTCCTCGCGCCGCCCTAGCGCTTCGAGCTCAGCCGCCGCCGTCAAGCCTCGTCTTCGACCTCACCTTCGGCCGCTGCATCACCCTGAACGTAGCAGAAAAACGTGGCGCCTCTCTGCTGCTCCCTCAGCCTCAGTAAGTCTTCTTTCTCTCCACCCTAGATCTACTACTAGGATTTCAGTGTTCAATGGTGTTCTTTGGTGTTCATCAGCTTGCATTACTGCACAATAGTTCCTGATTCAAATCTTGATTTTCATCCCGTATAACAACATCCGTAGCCCTTCTTTCCATTAATGCATCTCATCTAAGCAGAAGATCTCATATGTAACTTTAACTGTTCCGCTGTCACAACTTAGGGTTTTTGGGTTTTTTCTCCCTTTTTTGAACTGCGGCAGATCCAAAATTATAGTGTCAAACTGTGAAACCTGTTTGTGCATGTAATACCCCGGATATAACTTTCCATATTTGTAACTCCAACTCTTGCCATTTTCGGCTATGTGTTATGGTATTCCCTTTGTGGTTGGGTTCTGTCTTTTGTTTTGCATTTTGTTCATGTCATGCATCTCATATCATGTCATCATGTGCATCTCATTTGCATACGTGTTCGTCTCATGCATCCGAGCATTTTCCCCGTTGTCCGTTTTGCAATCCGACACTCCTACATGCACCGGCGCACCCCTCTTGTCTCTTTTCGTGAGCGGGTGTTAAACATTCTCGGAATGGACCGAGGCTTGCCAAGTGGCCTTGGTATAGCACCGATAGACCGCATGTAAAGTTTCGTGCCATTTGGAGGTCGTTTGATACTCCAACGGTTAACCGGGTATCCGCAAAGGCCTCTTTTGGGTTGCAGCCCAACACCCCTCCAAAACAGCCCAATAACCCATCTAAGTCACTTCCATGCTCTCCGCCGTCGGATCACGATCGTGTGGGCGAAAACTACACCCCATTTGGAGTCTCCTAGCTCCCTCTACCTATAAATATGCATCTCCCCCTCCAAATCACGGGCGAAACCCTAGAAATCCACCCCTCTCCGCCGCCGGACACGTCCGGATTGGGCCGGACGCGTCTGCCACCGCGCCCGCGCCAATCGGAGGCTGCCACGTGGCCTGCTCCGCCGCCCACCGCCGCCGGCCCGCTCGGCCCGCTCCCGGCCCTCGCGCCTACCTGCGCACTCGCGCCGCCCGGGAGCCGCCGCCTCCCCGCCGCGGGAGCCGCGCAACGCCGGACCTCGCCGCCCCATTGTCGCACCTCCACGCCGGCGGCCGCCTCCGCCCGCGGCCCCGTCGCCTCGGCCCCGCCGCCCGCGGGCCACCTCGTCTCCCTCCTCTCCAACTCCGGCCGCTACTCCGGCCAACCTCGGTTCGCGCGCCCAATCCAGATCTGGAGACGGTTGACTTCTTTCCCCCTCTATTTTTCTGCCAAGTCCAGAAGTTATCACATTATGTGGCTTTGTTCATCGCATCATACCTCCTTGCATACTGCTCCGTTTCATGCGTACGATATATTAAAATGTTCATCAGGTTGTGCTCTTCATTTTGTTCCATTGGGCCATGTTCATTTGAGGTCATCTCGATGCCCAAATCTCTGATGCAAGAGTGCTATATAATGTTAGTTTCTGATTCTTAACAGATTGTGGGCATTTTTCATTTTCGCTACATTTATTGTGAGCATCTTATGGGCATGAACTCTACATGTGTTTTGGGCAATGGCATGCCATATTTACAGGGGTGTATACCATGTATTTTTTAGATTAATTTGGTGACTAGCACAAGCATGCAAACTAGGCTTTGTGATGTTGCTGATTTCAGTCCCTGTTCTGCTGTTATTTTGATGCCATGTAAACTTGATGCTACAGAGAGATCCATGCTTATTTTGAGATACTTCAGTAAGGATGTTTTGAACATATGGTTATGCTCTATCCATCCATGCCCCTGTTTGCAATTATGGAGTAGTCTAGTATGTCATTTTCTTGCTCTACTTTTGCTATAAAATGTTTCCTGGCAGATTGTTTACATGTTATTCAATATTGCCAAGGTTGTTGTAGTTGATCCTTGCATGCTATGAGCTTTTTCTTGTCATGTTTAGTTTCATAAACATGTCTTCTTGATGTTTCTATGCTTATCTTGTCATGCAATGACTTGTGATGAGTGAATCGAGCTCGCAAAGATGCCTTCATAATGCTATTAATGCCATGCTCTGTTTGCTGAATCTGTTAACAAAACTTACTATGTTTACATGGGTGCCATCATATCTTCTGATCCTTTTTGGCTCATGATCAGTAAGGGACTTTTGTTATATGCTTTGAGTAGAATCATGCAATGTCTTGTTTTGCTATTATAAGTTCCTGTAGCATGTTGATTGCTTGCTCTGAACATTGCTACCTGATGCTGTTTCTGCCATGTTCAGTATTTTCACCAAGTCAGTGAAGCTGATATCTTTTGCACTTTTACCATGCTTGTTTGAACCTGTTAATGTCTGAATTAGCCGTAGCTCAGTGTTCATATTTTGTTAAGCATCTCTTGTGGATCACTGACATGTGCTTTGTTGATATGTTGGCGTGCTGTAGCATAGTTTCTTCATGTGTTCTAAGTGCTATTGTGCTGTTAACCGCAGAATTGTGTCATTCTTGTTTTGCTTGCCATTTGCAAACCGTGCATCCGTTCCCGGCGATCTTTATATCGATTTCAACCGAAATCATCTGATCTTTCTAGTGGCACACTTGGTTTGCCAAGTTGATGCATTGTTCACCCTTTTTCTTCCCGGAGCACGCATACGCATTGCATATCACATCTCGCATATCATGCCATGTATTGCATCATGTTGCTTGTACATTGCACCGTGATTTATTGTGGTTCCATTGCTTGTGTTCTTGCTTTGGGTAGAGCCGGGAGACGAGTACGTGAACGAGGAACCTGTTGAGTACGCTAACGAGGATCAAGCTTTCATCAACTCTGAGAACCTTGCAGGCAAGATGACCATACCCTCGATATCACTTCTATCTTTGCTTCACTAGTTGCTTGCTCTATAGCTATGTTTTCTCTACCTACCACTTGTTTATCATGCCTCCCATATTGCCATGTCAAGCCTCTAACCATCCTGTCCTAGCAAACCGTTGTTTGGCTATGTCACCGCTTTTGCTCAGCCCCTCTTATAGCGTTGCTAGTTGCAGGTGAAGATGAAGTTTGTTCCTGGTTGGAACATGGATATTTTTGGGATATCACAATATCTCTTGTTTAATTAATGCACCTATATACTTGGTAAAGGGTGGAAGGCTCGGCCTTATGCCTGGTGTTTTGTTCCACACTTGCCACCCTAGTTTCCGTCATACCGGTGTTATGTTCCTTGATTTTGCATTCCTTACGCGGTTGGGTGATTTATGGGACCCCCTTGACAGTTTGCTTTGAATAAAACTCCTCCAGCAAGGCCCAACCTTGGTTTTACCATTTGCCACCTAAGCCTTTTTCCCTTGGGTTTTCGCGAGCCCGAGGGTCATCTTTATTACCCCCCCCCCCCCCCGGGCCAGTGCTCCTCTGAGTGTTGTCCAAACTAGAGCACCGTGCGGGACCGTCCCTTGGCAACTTGGGTTATGTTGGTACTTGTACGCTTAGCTTATCCGATGTGCCCTGAGAACGAGATATGTGCAGCTCCTATCGGGATTTGCCGGCACAGCGGGTGGTCTTGCTGGTCTTGTTTTACCATTGTCGAAATGTCTTGTAAACCGGGATTCCGAGACTGATCTGGTCTTCCTGGGAGAAGGAATATCCTTCGTTGACCATGAGAGCTTGTGATGGGCTAAGTTGGGACACCCCTGCAGGGTTTTATCTTTCGAAAGCCGTGCCCGCGGTTATGAGGCAGATGGGAATTTGTTAATATCTGGTTGTAGTGAACTTGACACTTGACTTATTTAAAATGCATCAACCGTGTGTGTAGCCATGATGGCTCTTCTCGGTGGAGTCCGGGAAGTGAACACAGTTTGAATTATGTATGACCGTAAGTAGTTTCAGGATCACTTCTTGATCACTTCTAGCTTCTCGACTGATGCGTTGCTTCTCTTCTCGCTCTCATTTGCGTATGTTAGCCACCATACATGCTTAGTGCTTGCTGCAGCTCCACCACCTTACCCCTTTCCTACCTACAAGCTTAAATAGTCTTGATCTCGCGGGTGTGAGATTGCTGAGTCCCCATGACTCACAGATTCTACCAAGACAGATGCAGGTGTCGAGGTTACCAGTGCAAGTGGCGCAATCGAGCTCAAGTGGGAGTTTGACGAGGACCTTGGTCGTTACTATGTTTCGTTTCCTGATGATCAGTAGTGAAGCCCAGTTGGGACGATCGAGGATCTAGCATTTGGGGTTATCTTCTTTTCTTTTGAATTTGACCGTAGCCGGTCTATGAGTGTATCTTGAATGATGTATGGATTAATTTATGTATTGTGTGAAGTGGCGATTGTAAGCCAACTCTCTTTATCCCATTCTTGTTCATTACATTGGATAGTGTGAAGACGACCCTTCTTGCGACAAAACCTACAATGCGGTTATGCCTCTAAGTCGTGCCTCGACACGTGAGAGATATAGCCGCATAGTGGGCGTTACAAGTTGGTAATCAGAGCCAGGTCCGACTTAGGAGCCCCCCTGCTTGATTGAGTCGCTGGCGTTGAGTCTAGAACAAAAAAAATGTTTTGAGTCTTAGGATTATATATATTGGAGAGTAGGATTCTTTTTACTCCTCAGTCCCTTCATCGCTCTGGTGAGGTCTCCTGACATAGAAGTTTTGACTCTTCTCTCCTCAAATTTCACTAAAAAAGTTAGGATCACGCGGGTATCTTGGAATCATTCCGATGGTTTTGTGACGAGAACATTGTTCTTGGTGCCTCCTGACATTTAGGGGTTGTGGCGGTGTCCCGGGGAGTTGAGCTCCGAGGTGTTGTCATCACAATTTTATCGTTGCAGTTCTGGAATACCTGAGTTTTGCCGACATCAAAAATCTCTTTTATGCAGTTGTTGGTGAGATAACCTCGACGTCACCCAGTACTGGGGAGTTCGGGAGTATTGCCATAACTCGTATAACGGATGCTTTTCGAAGGTGGAGGTACACGATTTCTGAAGGTTTCTTGGTTATGTGTTGACGGATGGATACAGCTGGATGTAGGGATTGTTAGTTTGGGTGAGATATATTGCTTCCCCTGTATCCCCAACACCTGATTGCATAACCAGAAAGTTTCAGGAGTTTATAGGTGGGATTCAAGTAGCTCTAGCATTTCTTCCCGCAGATATTTGGTTTGTGATTGGGTAATCCTTACCACTTATTTGTTACAGTTGTACCTTGGGTTTTTTTTCTTTCATCAATCTCTTATCAAGTGGCTTCTCACCTTAATGGACGTGTGATGTTAACTTTGGAATTCATTCGTTCATCCTTGTTCGAATGTTTATTGTGAAGACTATATGTTGCAATTTCTATCCGTTGATTCAACTTGTCTATCTGTCTATCAAGATGCTAACAGATGTCACCCTCTTCAGAATGGCTCTGCCAACATGTCAGAATCCGGAACGCAATGTTGGGAGTCAGGCCAACCCTCCACCTCCACCTCCGCCTCTGGAGGCATGGCAAGATTTGATGGCAGCCACAAACGCCAACGCTCAGATGATGATTCAGCTCATGCAAGAGCGCAACCAAGGCCAAGGCAACCAAGGGAATCAACGTCAAGGGCAGTTCAACCATCAGCCTCAGTTTCCTACCCTCAACCAGTTCCATGCAAATCAACCAAAGTCTTTCAGCTACTGTGTCCACAGACGCCAATGATTGGCTCGTGGATATCAACAAGCTTTTTGAATGTAGCAATGTCAGGCCTGAGGACTACGTCAAGTTTTCTTCTTTTCAGCTCAAGGACCAAGCAGCTGATTGGTTCCAGCAATACAAAGATTCCAGAGGAGGTCGAGTGATTACTTGGACTGACTTCTGTCGAGACTTTAAAGCTCACCACATTCCTACCAGTGTTGTTGAGAGTAAGTGTGAGGAGTTCCGCAATCTCAAGCAAGGCAGCATGTCTGTGTACGAATACAACAAGCAGTTTCAGAAACTTGCTCGCTTCGCTAAACAAGATGTTCCTGATGAAAAGAGTATGATATATCAATTCAGAGGTGGCCTTAGAGAGGATCTGCAGTTAGCTCTCGTTCTTGTTGAGCCTACACAGTTTGATACAATATGGCCCTCAAGCAATAAGGTGCTCAGCTCAAGTGTGAGGCTTCTAAGAAGAGAATCAGGGATGCAGTTCAGTCTTCTTCTTCCTCTCAAGTGGCAGCTAAGTAGCAGACGTTCTACCTTCCTCCTCCTCCGTTTCGTCAGCCTTACCAGCAGAAGAACTCAGGTGCTCGTGGATCTTCCCACCCACCCAACCCAGGCTATCAGAACAAGTCAAATTCTCAAGTTCCAAGTTCAAATGCTTCTTATCATTGTCCGCTCTCAGAGGTGACTTGCAACAAGTGCCAGCAGAAAGGTCACTACGCGAACAAGTGCTTCAACCAAAGGCGCCTTCCGCCTCCTCCTCCTGTGAGATCTTCAAGCAATGCGGTGGTCAAGCATAATCCCAAGTCTGCAATGAACATGATGAATGCAGCGCAAGCAGAGGATTCTTCTGATGTGATAATGGGTAATCTTCCAGTTAATGATATTCCTGCAAAAGTTTTATTTGATACCGGTGCATTGCATTGTTTCATGTCTAGATCATTTGTTGCAAAGCACGATTTCATTTCGGAAATGTTGGAAATACCCATGGGAGTTGTTTCTCCGGGCTCTTCTATGAGGGCTACCACAATGATTCTGGATGTTTCTATCAAGATGGGCAACTATAAATTTCTATCTAAACCATTTGTTCTTGGTGACTCGGATATTGATCTAATTCTCGGGATGGACTGGCTTTCAAAGCACAAGGCTCAGCTTGATTGTGCTGCCAGGGAAATTCAATTGACACACTCTTCTGAGGATGTTATCATCTATGCCGCTCGTGACGAAACCATTCGGTTGTTTTCTCTCAATGAGAAGGGCGAGTTGGATGCTATTTCTCAAATTCCAGTCATTTGCGAGTACCAAGATGTCTTTCCAGAAGAGCTTCCGGGTATTCCTCCGCACCGGCCAGTTGAGTTCGTTATCGATCTTGAGCCTGGCACTGAACCCGTTTGCAAGCGTCCATACAAGCTTGGACCTAAAGAGCTGAAGGAACTGAAGAAACAGCTCGATGAACAAGAGCGTCTGGGTTTGATCAGACCGAGTTCATCTCCATGGGGTTGTGGAGTTCTTTTTGTCCAGAAGAAGGATGGCACGGACCGACTTTGTGTCGATTACCATCCATTGAACAAGAAGACAATCAAGAACAAGTATCCACTTCCCAACATCAATGAGGTATTCGAGCAACTCAAAGGTGCTAAAGTATTCTCCAAGCATGACCTCCGTATGGGTTATCATCAAATTCGCATTTGTGAACAAGATATTCCCAAGACAGCATTCAGAACAAGCTATGGTTCTTATGAATATACTGTCATGTCTTTCGGCCTTGTCAATGCTCCTCCAACATTCTCTCGAATGATGAACTTCATCTTCAATCCCTACACCAATGAATTCGTTCTGGTGTATCTCGATGATATTTTGGTCTTCTCCGAGAATAAGGAGGATCATGCCAAACATTTGCGATTGGTGCTCGACAAGCTCAGAGAGCATCAATTCTATGCGAAGTTTTCCAAATGTGAGTTCTGGCTTGATGAAGTTCTTTATCTTGGTCATATCACCTCCGCCAAGGGCATTGCTGTTAATCCCTAGAAGGTGTCTGCAATTGTGAATTGGGAACCTCCTCAGAATGTCAAGCAGCTCCGCAGTTTTCTTGGTCTTGCAAGCTATTGCTGAAGATTCGTTGAGAATTTCTCTAAGATTGCAAAGCCTCTTTCCAACCTCCTCCAGAAGCATGTCAAGTATGTTTGGACTCCTGATTGTGACCTTGATTTCAACACCCTCAAAGCGAAGCTAGTCACAGCTCCTGTCTTGACTCCTCCTGACGAGTCCAAGCCATTCGAAGTTTTCTATGATGCTTCTCTTCAAGGTATCGGTGCTGTATTAATGCAAGAGAAGAAAGTTGTGGCCTATACCTCTCGTCAGTTGAAGCCCAATGAAAAGAACTACCCCACTCACGATCTTGAGCTGGCGGCAGTTGTCCATGCATTAATAACATGGAGACATCTCTTGTTGGGAAGGAAAGTGGACATTTTCACAGATCACAAGAGCCTCAAATATATCTTCACTCAACCCAACCTCAACCTCAGGCAAACTCGATGGGTCGAAATGATTCAAGAGTACAATCCAAGTATTGAATATACTCCGAGCAAGGCCAATGTGATTGCAGATGCTTTGAGCAGGAAGGCTTATTGCAACAGCTTAATTCTCAAGCCCTTCCAACCGAACCTTTGTGAAGCTTTCCACAAAATAAATCTTCAAGTTGTTCCTCAAGGCTTTCTTGCCAACCTCATAGTCTCTCCAACTTTGGAAGACCAAATTCGTGAGGCACAACTCCTAGATACCATGGTGAAAAGGGTGAAACATGGTATCGACAAGGGCATTTCCAAATACAAGTGCTTCCACATTGATGACAAAGATACTCTTTTCTTCGAGGACCGAATTGTGGTTCCTAAAGGCGATCTGAGAAAAGTCATTATGAACGAGGCACACAATTCCCTTCTATCCATTAATCCTGGAAGTACGAAGATGTACCATGACCTCAAGCAGTCGTATTGGTGGACTCGAATGAAGCGAGAGATTGCTCGCTTCGTGAATGAATGTGACGTCTGTAGAAGGATGAAGGCAGAACACCAACGACCAGCTGGTCTCCTCCAACCTCTTGCTATTCTAGAATGGAAGTTTGATCATATCGAGATGGACTTCATGACTGGATTTCCTAAGTCCAAGCGTGGAAATGATGCTATCTTCATTGTCATTGACAAGCTTACTAAAGTGGCTCATTTCCTTCCTATCAAAGAATCTACCATAGCAGCTCAGTTGGCAGAGCTATACACCTCCAGGATTGTCTCCTTGCATGGCATTCCACAATTGATCTCTTCAGACCGCCGAAGCATCTTCACCTCCAAGTTCTGGGACTCCTTTCAGAAGGCCATGGGCACCAACATTCACTTCAGCATAGCTTTCCATCCTCAAACAAGTGGCCAAGTCGAGCGAGTCAATCAAATCCTTGAAGATATGCTTTGGGCTTGTGTCATCTCTTTCAGCATGAAGTGGGAAGATTGTCTTCCATATGCCGAGTTCTCCTACAACAACAGCTTCCAAGCGAGTTCGGGCAAGGCCCCATTCGAAATTCTCTATGGCAGAAAGTGACGTACTCCTCTCAATTGGTCCGAGACAGGTGAACGCCAACTTCTTGGCAACGACTTGATCACAGAAGCTGAAGAAATGTGCAAAGTCATTCCTGAGAATCTCAAAGCCGCGCAATCTCGCCATAAGAGCTATTATGATGACAAGCATCGTGATGTGGCTTTTGAAATCGGAGACTATGTCTACCTCCGCGTCTCTCCAATGAAAGGCACTCATCGCTTCGGTATCAAAGGGAAGCTTGCCCCTAGATATGTGGGTCCTTTCAAGATCATTGGCAAAAGAGGCGATCTCGCCTATCAACTTGAGCTTCCGTCCAACTTTGCAAATGTGCACGATGTGTTTCACGTGTCACAGCTTCGCAAGTGCTTCAAGACTCCTGAGCGCACTATCAACTTCGAAGAAATTGACCTCCAAGAAGATCTCTCTTATCATGAGCACCCCGTTGCTATTCTTGAAGAAACCGAGCGCAAGACTCGCAACAAGTCAATCAAATTCCTGAAAGTGAAGTGGTCACACCATTCCGACCGAGAAGCCACCTGGGAGCGCGAGGATCACCTCCGTTCCGAATATCCGGAGTTCTTTCAGTCCTAGATCTCGGGACGAGATCCTCTTGTAGTGGTGGAGTGTTGTAACACCCCGGATGTAACTCCAACTCTTGCCATTTTTGGCTATGTGTTATGGTATTCCCTCCGTGGTTGGGTTTTGTCTTTCGTTTTGCATTTTGTTCATGTCATGCATCTCATATCATGTCATCATGTGCATCTCATTTGCATACGTGTTTGTCTCATGCATCCGAGCATTTTCCCTGTTGTCCGTTTTGCAATCCGACACTCCTACATGCACCGGCGCACCCCTCTTGTCTCTTTTCGTGAGCGGGTGTTAAACGTTCTAGGAATGGACCGAGTCTTGCCAAGTGGCCTTGGTACAGCACCGGTAGACCGCCTGTCAAGTTTCGTGCCATTTGGAGGTCGTTTGATACTCCAACGGTTAACCGGGTATCCGCAAAGGCCTCTTTTGGGTTGCAGCCCAACACCCCTCCAAAACAGCCCAATAACCCATCTAAGTCACTTCCATGCTCTCCATCGTCGGATCACGATCGTGTGGGCGAAAACTACACCCCATTTGGAGTCTCCTAGCTCCCTCTACCTATAAATATGCATCTCCCCCTCCAAATCACGGGAAAAACCCTAGAAATCCACCCCTCTCCGCCGCTGGACACGTCCGGATCGGGCCGGACGCGTCCGCCGCCACGCCCGCACCAATAGGAGGATGCCACGTAGCCTGCTCCGCTGCCCACCGCCGCCGGCCCGCTCGGCCCGCTCCCGGCCCCCGCGGGCCCAGCCGCCGCCGCCTCCCGCGCCTCCCTGCGCGCTCGCGCCGCCCGGGAGCCGCCGCCTCCCCGCTGCCAGGCTCCGCCTCGCCGCCGGCCGCCACCTGCCCGCCGCGAGAGCCGCGCCCCGCCGGACCTTGTCGCCCCGTAGCCGCACCTCCACGCCGGCCGCCGCCTCCGCCGGCGGCCCCGTCTCCTCGGCCCCGTCGCCCGCCGGCCACCTCGTCTCCCTCCTCTCCAACTCCGGACGCTACTCCGGCCAACCTCGGTTCGCGCGCCCGATCCAGATCTGGAGACAGTTGACTTCTTTCCCCCTCTATTTTTCTGCTAAGTCCCGAAGTTATCACATTATATGGCTCCGTTCATCGCATCATACCTCCTCGCATACTACTCCGTTTCATGCGCATGATATATCAAATTGTTCATCAGGTTGTACTCTTCATTTTGTTCCATTGGGCCATGTTCATTTGAGGTCATCTTGATGCCCAAATCTCTAATGCAAGAGTGCTATATAATGTTAGTTTCTGATTCTTAACAGATTGTGGGTATTTGTCATTTTCGCTACATTTATTGTGTGCATCTTATGGGCATGAGATCTACATGTGTTTTGGGCTATGCCATGCCATCTTTACAGGGATGTATACCATGTATTTTTGAGATCAATGTGGTGACTAGCACAAGCATGCAAACTAGGCTTCGTGATGTTGCTGATTTCAGTCCCTGTTCTGCTGTTATTTTGATGCCATGTAAATGTGATGCTACAGAGAGATCCATGCTTATTTTGAGATACTTCAGTAAGGATGTTTTGAACATATGGTTATGATCTAACCATCCATGCCCCTGTTTGCAATTATGGAGTAGTCTAGTATGTCATGTTCTTGCTCTATTTTTGCTATAAAATGTTTCCTGGCAGATTGTTTACATGTTATTCAATTTTGCCAAGGTTGTTGTAGCTAATCCTTGCATGCTATGAGCTTGTTCTTCCCATGTTTAGTTTCATAAACATGTCTTATTGATGGTTCTATGCTTATCTTGTCATGCACTGACTTGTGATGAGAGAATCGAGCTCGCAAAGATGCCTTCATAATGCTGTTAATGCCATGCTTTGTTTGCTGAATCTGTTAACAGAACTTGCTATGTTTACATGAGTGCCATCATATCTTATTGTCCTTTTTGGCTCATGATCAGTAAGGGACTTTTGTTCTATGCTTTGGGTAGAATCATGCCATGTCTTGCTTTTCTATTATATTTTCCTGTAGCATGTTGATTGCTTGCTCTGAACATTGCTACCTGATGTTGTTTCTGCCATGTTCAGTATTTTCACCAAGTCTGTGAAGCTGATATCTTTTGCACTTTTACCATGCTTGTTTGGACCTGTTAATGTGTGAATTAGCCGTATTTTAGTGTTCATCTTTTGTCAAGAAACTCTTGTAGATCACTGCCATGTGCTTTTTTGATATGTTGGGGTGCTGTAGCATAGTTGTTTGATGTTTCCTAAGTGCTATCATGCTGTTAACCGCAGAATTGTGTCATTCTTGTTTTGCTTGCCATTTGCAAACCGTGCATCCGTTCTCGGCGATCTTTATATTGATTTCAACAGTAATCATCTCATCTTTCCAGTGGCACAGTTGGTTTGCCAAGTTGATGCCTTGTTCACCCTTTTTCCTCCCGGAGCACGCATACACATTGCATATCACATCTCGCATATCATGCCATGTATTGCATCATGTTGCTTGTACATTGCATCGTGATTTATTGTGGTTCCATTGCTTGTGTTATTGCTTTGGGTAGAGCCGGGAGACGAGTACGTGAATGAGGAACCTGTTGAGTACGCTAACCAGGATCAAGCTTTCGTCAACTCTGAGAACCTTGCAGGCAAGATGACCATACCGTTGATATCACTTCTATCTTTGCTTCACTAGTAGCTCGCTCTATCGCTATGTTTGCTCTACCTACCACTTATTTATCATGCCTCCCATATTGCCATGTCAAGCCTCTAACCAACCTGTCCTAGCATACCGTTGTTTGGCTATGTCACCGCTTTTGCTCAGCCTCTCTTATAGCGTTGCTAGTTGCAGGTGAAGATGAAGTTTGTTCCCGGTTGGAACATGGATATTTTTGGGATATCACAATATCTCTTGTTTAATTAATGCACCTATATACTTGGTAAAGGGTGGAAGGCTCGGCCTTATTCCTGGTGTTTTGTTCCACTCTTGCCACACTAGTTTCCGTCATAGCGGTGTTATGTTCCTTGATTTTGCGTTCCTTACGCGGTTGGGTGATTTATGGGACCCCCTTGACAGTTCGCTTTGAATAAGACTCCTCCAGCAAGGCCCAACCTTGGTTTTACCATTTGCCACCTAAACCTTTTTCCCTTGGGTTTTCGCGAGCCCGAGGGTCATCTTTATTACCCCCCCCCCCCCCCCCCGGGCCAAAGCTCCTCTGAGTGTTGGCCCAAACTAGAGCACCGTGCGGGACCGTCCCTTGGCAACTTGGGTTATGTTGGACTTGTACGCTTAGCTTATCTGGTGTGCCCTGAGAACGAGATATGTGCAGCTCCTATCGGGATTTGTCGGCACAGCGGGTGGTCTTGCTGGTCTTGTTTTACCATTGTCGAAATGTCTTGTAAAACGGGATTCCGAGACTGATCGGGTCTTCCTGGGAGAAGGAATATCCTTCGTTGACCGTGAGAGCTTGTGATGGGCTAAGTTGGGACACCCTGCAGGGTTTTATCTTTCGAAAGCCGTGCCCGCGGTTATGAGGCAGATGAGAATTTGTTAATATCCGGTTGTAGTGAACTTGACACTTGACTTATTTAAAATGCATCAACCGTGTGTGTAGCCGTGATGGCTCTTCTCGGCGGAGTCCGGGAAGTGAACACGGTTTGAGTTATGTATGACCGTAAGTAGTTTCAGGATCACTTCTTGATCACTTCTAGCTTCTCGACCGATGCGTTGCTTCTCTTCTCGCTCTCATTTGCGTATGTTAGCCACCATACATGCTTAGTGCTTGCTGCAGCTCCACCACCTTACCCCTTTCCTACCTACAAGCTTAAATAGTCTTGATCTCGCGGGTGTGAGATTGCTGATTCCCCATGACTCATAGATTCTACCAAAACAGATGCAGGTGCCGAGGATACCAGTGCAAGTGGCACAATCGAGCTCAAGTGGGAGTTTGACGAGGACCTTGGTCGTTACTATGTTTCGTTTCCTGATGATCAATAGTGGAGCCCAGTTGGGACGATCGGGGATCTAGCATTTGGGGTTATCTTCTTTTCTTTTGAATTTGACCGTAGCCGGTCTATGAGTGTATCTTGAATGATGTATGGATTAATTTATGTATTGTGTGAAGTGGCGATTGTAAGCCAACTCTCTTTATCCCATTCTTGTTCATTACATGGGATTGTGTGAAGATGACCCTTCTTGCGACAAAATCTACAATGCGGTTATGCCTCTAAGTCGTGCCTCGACACGTGAGAGATATAGCCGCATCGTGGGCGTTACAGTGCAACACTTAGCAGTTTTTTCAGATCTGTTTTTTCCACACCAACATAGGCAGTTTATCCTTAAGAAGATTATAACCCGTCGGGTAGCATTAGCCCTCTCTTAAACCACCAATTTGTCATTTTTACAATCCTACCAATGTCTGAATCTAGTTTGACATGTATATATGCCTCAACTTCTTCTCCCTATGACCTTGCATCACTTTATACTTGTTAGCCATGAATCTTAAACCGGCATTGATCTTTTTCCAGCTTTTTGTTGAAATGGCCAAACAATTTTATGCTTGCAGCTGGGTCCCTACCCGGGTTACGGAAGAACAGCTGGCCGAATGTGTTACAACTGGCGCTTTAGCGAGTAAGGAAACCATCCACTGGCGGGTCCCCTGTCCAGAAAATCCCCCTGAGCCCAAAGATGGAGAGGTGATTGTTTTTGCTGATCATCTGAGTCGAGGGTTTAGCCCTCCTGGATCAAAATTCTTCCGTGACGTACTTGCTAGCTTCCAAATCCTCCCTCAAGACATTGGACCGAACTCTGTGTCCAATATTTGTAATTTTCAAGTAGTTTGCGAGGCTTATCTGCAAGAAGAACCTACTGTTGAGTTATTCCGGGTCTTCTTTTACTTAAACCGCCGTACTGAATTTATGGATGGGCCCAGCACTGAACTTGGCGGTGTTTCAATTCAGAAGAGAAAAGATGTCAATTTCCCTCACGCCAAGCATCATAGCCACCCCAAAGATTGGAATCAGACTTGGTTTTATTGCCAAAACATAGCTCCAGATGATGAAAATCCTCTAACGGGTTATCGTGCTCACCGGCTTACCAATAAGCATCCAGTTCCCCAACGACTTACTGCAAAGGAACGAGCCAAGTACGCACCACAGCTTGCAAAGCTCCGATCCATTATGGAAAACAGTTTAACTGGCATCGACTTTTTCTGCTGTTGGGCCTCTTGGAGTATCTTACCCTTAAGCCGTCGCCCCGGTTTAATGTGCGAGTACACAGGAGATCTCAAAGATCATCAATGGCATATTGATATTCAGCTAACTGACGAGGAAACTACTGAATCTGTCAAGAAGATGTTGGTTGAACCGGTATCTGAGTGCAGCAAGACAGGGCTCAATCCTTTCTGTGTTTCCAATAAACCAGCAGCTGTAAGAATTGCACCATTCTTGTCTTAATCCATCCCTGCTTAAATATTTCTTTATAACTTGTTGTCCATCTGTGCAGGGTGATGATCCATTCTGGAAGAGGAAAATACAGGATAAACCGGCAAAGCCGCAGGATAAACCGGTGAAAGTACCTCGCATCAAGACCAAAGTTACAAAGAAAACTGCGAAGAAGAAAACCGCCGAGTCCCCTGACCTGTCCAATGAGGAAGAACTTGATGATCTGGAATCAGAGGTAGAACTTGACTCTCTTGGTTCTTTTTTCATATACCTCATTGACAATGATCATTATCAAGATGACGCGGAAGCTAGCCGCACTTGTGATGCAGAGGTAGCTATTCTTTCTTCCGACTCAGATCTTGTGCCAACACCAAAACCCCGTCAAGCAGTCCGCAAAGTAAAATTTTCACACCCTCTTGCTTATTCGGATCCGCACTTTCTTTTGAAGACATAGCAGCATGAAGCTCGCTGCACAATCTGGCATGGCGGCCAAGTGGTGACCTCCTCCGGTTTACCGAACTCTCCGGTTCGTAAACGCCGCCAAGAGGTCTCTTATACTTCTGATACATCTTATCCCAGGGCGGGTTATTTCCGATATCCTCTTAATCCGTCTAACTCGAATTACCAGGGGACCTCCCATTCATCTTCTGGTGAATCAACATCAACAAAGCTTCCCACCCTTAAAACGGTTCCTGGGTGAGCAGATTTTGCTAATCTGCCATTCCTTTATATTTCTGATCCTTGCACTGCTCTGATGCACACTTATTACTTTGCAGGGCCAAAGCCCGAACCAGCAAGAAAGCCAAAGTGACCAAACCGACTGAAGACCCCAATCTGGATGAAATGGAACAAGCTCTTGAACCGTCTCATGCAGATGCTGATAACATTCCTGAGGGCCCATCATTGCCGGATCAAACAACCAAAGCTAAGAACAGGGATATTGATCCATTGGCTCATGCTGATGATCCTCCAAGCCCGGCTAAAGGTGCCGATGATGATGTTGCTATTACTGGCACTGGTTTCACCTCCCCTCGCAATCCTGTCACTTTATCAAAGCATACTGCCAAGGAAGAATTTTCTGCTATGGATAAGGCAAGTGGAAAACAGATTTATCAAGCTATGCCCACCTCAACGCCCGGGACATTCATTCTGGATTTTTGAATCGCCTGTACACAAGCCGCGACTACGAAGCCGGTTTAGTGGGCCTGATGAAGGAACGGTATGAGGTAAATATCACTCACTCTTGCATAGGCTGTCTTTTCTTTATGACCGGTTTAGACTATCACTTGTCGTAGCCCTGAAGGGCCGGTTCATAATATTGATGTGAACCGGGACTTGTAGTAGAACAATATTTAATCTTGCTTGCATAGCCCCCAAGGACCGGTTTACACCTTCAGGATGAACCGGTACATCTCTGTCATGCAGCTTCCAAAATTCTTAATAATCATCGTTGTAATCCGTCTGAATAGGAAAAATCCATAACCTGAACTTGAGCAAATATGCATTAGCCCCCAAGTGCCAAGTGGATAACTTGTTATGTGCTTGGGACTTTAGAATGATATTTAAGAAAATGCAATACACATTAGCCCCCAAGTGCCAAGTGCATAACTTGTTATGTGCCTGGGACTTTAAATATGTACTACCAGCTCATTAAATGTCTCTTGCAGGCTGATCTGAACAAAAAGGAATCTCAAATCACCGACCTTTAAGAAAATATCAAGTCCCAGCAAGCAGAAACTTCCAAGGCTAAAGAAGAGCTGATCGGCGCTTTAACAGCCATGGAACAACTGAAGGATAGATTTAAAGGCGAACGGGGAGAATAGGAGACTGAAAAAGCAACTTTGCTAAAGCCGGCGGAGGATGCTGAAGCAGCCCTTAATCCGGTAACAGAAGAACTGACTGGCTTGAAGTGGCAGATCAATGCTATGACCTCTGTTGTCTTTGGTAAATAACCTCTTCATAAGCTTTAAATAAGTAACATCCATGAAACTGTCGGTTTAATAATACTTTGACCATTGCAGGTAGCCGTGTTACTCATCTTGGCTCGGATATGCGCAAAAAACTGAAAGCTGCCTATACCTTGATAGAGCAATTATATACCGGTGTTTAGCGGGTCATCTACACAGCTTCACATAATAAATTTCCCCCAACTTTAATCAAGGAAACATTGGAAAAATTAGCCATGATGCCTGCCCAGCTTGAGGAATTGAAGAAATCAGCTGCTAGGGCCGGTGCTCTGACTGCATTGACTCGGGCCAAGGCCTGGATATCTGACCTTGATCTGAAAGATATTGGAAATGGTTATCCAGGCCAAAAAGAGGACGGGTCAGATTTTGATAATGACGACCTCAGGGCCATAACAAGGGAAATGCGTCCACTGGCAAGCAAGCTGGCTGAGGATACTGACTTGTCATTTTACCACACGATTTATGATGCCAACAATAAACGGGTTAACACACCAACTTATGATGTGCAAAATCTTATCCCGCCAATCCGTAAGCATACTTATGCCCCTGATGTTGAACCATCCACCCTTATAAGCGATGAAGTTGTCTTTCGAGCCTTAACTAGGATTGACTGGGCAACCATTGACTTCCAGCCACTGGGTGGAAAGGAGGAGGGTGAACCAGCGCAGGATGATCCACAGCCTTCAGGTCAGCCGAGTGAAGAATCATGATCCGGAGGCCGATTTAGTTTCTGCACACTGCCATCCGTGTGATAAACAATTATTATTTTGGGCCGTCAAAGCGCCTTGTAATAGGCTAGTTTAAACACTTGGTCTACTATGCCATCGTGCATATTTACTTTGCATAATACTGTTAATCCGTCATGATTATGCTATGTCTGCTTATGATCCTTAGCAGCTTTATGCAATCCTGTGTCTGCATATAATAAACTTAAATTGTCTTGGCGGTTTACCGCCGGACGGGACATAACACCCAATATAAAGCCAGGGTTTATAACCGAGGCTGTATTTTCAAGAATAATTAAATATGAAATACATCATACCTGTGACATTGAATCACATCGTTGATTTACCAACTTTATTGTAGTAACGGTGATAACCCAAATCTTGAGTGCTGATAACTCCCACCATGCTTTGTTGGTTTATAATGAAGCCATGCCGAGTTATAATAAACACTGGATGATCATACTGGCGACTTATAGTCAAAGCCAGACCGGGTTAGCAAACACCGGATTATAATTGATCGTGTACTAACAACTTATAGTTGAAAGCCAAGCCGGGCCAATTGACACCGGCCATCTTGTAAGTTTGTACTTGGCAACTCAAAAGCCAGACCGGGTTAGTAAGAACCGGATTTAATATGAACATCATTGAAATAAACATCGAAAAGAAAGATTTGCGAAGAAAATGTGCAAAAAGGCGAGGCTTCTCATGGGCTGCCAGGCCACTGAGTTAAACCATTTTACAAAGCCTTATAAGATGGACCTCACATTAACCAATCGTCAATTTAACTATGACAAGTTCAGGGTCTTTATAAGATTGACTGTCAAACGTTCGACGGTTCTTACCAGGATTACTTGGATGGAGTGACTTACTTAAAAAGGCATGATAACCTGGAGTTTTAGGTGAATACACCTGGCTTCCAAACCTGGCTTTTATAGCCTATTGCAAGGTTGTAGACTCTTGTTCTTGTAGAAGGAAAGAGATCCCAAGCAATATTTTGAGTTGTGCTCAGTGGGCGCCTATGTTTGAGTTGTGCTTTGCAATAAACTCTCTTTGGCTCCTTATGATGTTGGGTATGAAGCCCCCAAGCTCTCTTTTTTTTTAGCTTTATAAGCCGAATTTAATGGACAATCAGATCTCCGCGTTATAAGTAGAAGCCCCCATGTAACCAAGAAAAACTTTTAAGGAAGAACGGCAAAGGCCCCGCTTTAGCAAGGATGCCGGTTTATTATATTGATCATAATATATACATTGTCAAGAATATATACATAATAGGAGCCTATGGCTCAGGTATAATAAGCCCGAAGATGAGCAATATTCCACGGCCGGCGGGTCTCCTCCTCTGACTCGCGTGAGTCTTTGTGCTCTCGAACATCGATAAGGTAGTACGACCCGTTGTCCAGATTCTTGCTGACCACAAAGGGCCCTTCCCAAGGTGGGGATAACTTGTGCATATCAGTCTGATCTTGGACAAGCTGGAGCACTAAGTCACCTTCTTGAAAAGCTCTGGTTTTAACTCGGCGGCTGTGATAACGGTGCAGGTCTTGCTGATAAATCGCCGAACGAGTTGCCGCTATATCTTGTTTTCCATCTAACAGGTCCAATGCATCTTAGCATGCTTGTTCGTTGTCCGCTTCAACATAAGCTGCCACGCAAGGCGAGTCCTGGCGAATGTCACTTGGGAGAACTACTTCTGCTCCATAAACCATGAAGAAGGGCGTATAACCCATAGATCTATTGGGGGTGGTATTACTACTCCACAATACGGAAGGCAACTCTTCCACCCAACAACCCGGCGTCCTCTGCAAAGGGACCATAAGCCGGGGCTTGATGCCTTTCAGGATTTCTTGATTAGCTCTCTCGGCTTGACCATTATACTGGGCGTGAGCCACTGATGACACATCAAGCCGAATGTGCTCACGTTGATAGAACTCTTCCATAGCACCCTTGGAGAGGTTCGTGCCACTATCTGTTATGATGTTGTGTGGAAAACCAAAGCGGAAAATCACCTTCTTCCTGAATTGAACCGTCGTGGCTGCATCACACTTGCTGACTGGCTCTGCCTCCACCCACTTAGTGAATTTATCAACCGCCACTAGAAGGTGGGTCTTCTTATCCTTGGACCTCTTAAAAGGCCCGACCATATCCAGCCCCCAAGTTGCAAACGGCCAGGTGATTGGAATCATCCTCAACTCCTGAGCCGGAACATGGGCTTGGTGTGAAAACTTCTGACAACCATCACACTTCCTGACCAAATCCTCAGCATTAGCATGAGCCGTTAGCCAGTAAAAACCGTGTCAGAAGGCTTTAGCCACAAGGGATTTTGAACCGGCATGATGACCACAATCCCCTTCGTGGATTTCACGCAAAATCTCACAGCCTTCTTCAGGAGAAACGCAGCGCTGAAACGCCCCTGAGACACTGCAGTGATGTAAGTCTCCATTGACAATAGTCATGGACTTGAACCGCCGGATTATCTGTCTGGCCAAAACTTCGTCCTCGGGTAACTCGCCCTGGGTCATAGGTATGGCACCGTCCAATCAGGGATAGCATGAAGAACCGCCACCAATTGAGCCTCCGGGTCGGGAACAGCCAGATCCTCCTCCGTCGGTAGTTTGACTGATGGGTTATGCAAAACGTCAAGAAAGACATTGGGTGGCACCGGTTTACGTTGAGACCCCAGCCGGCTTAAAGCGTCTGCCGCTTCATTCTTGCGCAGATCAATGTGCTCGACCTGGTAACCCTTGAAGTAACCAGCAATGACATCCACCTCGCGCCGATAAGCTGCCATGAGTGGATCCTTAGAATCCCAAGTACCAGAAATTTGTTGAGCCATGAAATTGGAGTCCCCAAAGCATCGTACCCGGATTAAGTTCATTTCCTTAGCCATCCGAAGACCATGGAGCAAGGCCTTATACTCAGCTGCATTGTTAGTACAGGGAAACATCAAGCGGAGAACATAACAAAATTTGTCACCTCGAGGGGAAGTAAGAACCACTCCAGCCCCCGAGCCCTCCAATTGTCTGGACCCAACGAATTGAATAGTCCAGTATGTGCTATCCGGTTTATCCTCCGGCGCCTGCAATTCTGTCCTGTCATTGATGAAATCCACGAGCGCTTGGGACTTGATGGCCGTACGAGGGATATATTTTAACCCATGAGGTCCAAGCTTGATAGCCCACTTAGCAACCGGGCCAGTTGCTTCCCTGTTCTGGATGATATCTCCCAAACGAGAGGAACTGACCACAGTGATGGGATGGCCCTGAAAGTATTGCTTAAGCTTCCGGCTCGCCATAAAAACTCCATACACAAGCTTCTGCCAATGTGGATATCTCTGCTTTGACTCAATAAGCACCTCACTGATATAATAAACCGGCCGCTGAACCTGATACTCCTAACCTGCCTCCTTGCGCTCCACCACAATAGCCACGCTGACAGCTCGGTCGTTAGAAGCCACGTATAGTAACAATGGTTCTTTATCAATAGGGGCAGCAAGAACAGGCGGCTCAGCTAATTGCTTCTTCAGATCCTCAAACGCCGCATTAGCAGCATCACTCCACACAAAGTTGTCCGTCTTTTTTACCATCTAATATAGAGGGGTAGCCTTCTCCCCTAACCGGCTGATAAACTGGCTTAACGCTGCAATACGACCTGCCAGACATTGAACATCGTTGATACACGCCGGTTTAGTCAGAGACGTGATAGCTTTGATCTTTTTCGAATTAGCTTCAATCCCACTGTTAGACACCAGAAAACCCAAAAGCTTGCTTGCCGGTACACCAAAAGCACATTTGGTTGGATTAAGCATCATCTTATAAACCCGGAGATTATCAAAGGCTTCCTTCAAATCAGATATTAACGTCTCTGCTTTCCTGGATTTCACCATGATATCATCCACATAGGCATGAACATTGCACCCCTGATTATGAAGACAATTCTGTACACATCGCTGATAAGTCGCCTGGGCACTCTTGAGCCCAAAAGGCATAGACACATAACAGAAGGCTCCAAAGGGAGTTATAAAGGTTGTCTTCTCCTGGTCCTTAACTGCCATTTTGATCTGATGATAACCAGAATAAGCATCCAGAAAACTCAAACGCTCACAACTCGCCATAGCATCAATAATTTGATCAATACGAGGGAGAGCAATGGGATCAGCTGGACAAGCCTTGTTCAAATCTGTGTAATCCACACACATACGCCAAGTGCCATTCTTCTTGAGTACCAGCACCGTGTTAGCTAACCACTCAGGGTGAAAAACCTCCACAATGAACCCTGCTGCCAAGAGTCGGGGTACTTCCTCACCGATGGCTTTGCGTCTTTCTTCATTGAAACGGCGGAGAAACTGCTTTACCGGTTTGAACTTAGGATCGATATTAAGAGTGTGCTCAGCGAGTTCCCTCGATACACCTGGCATGTCAGAAGGTTTCCATGCAAAGATGTCCCGGTTCTCACGGATGAACTCGATGAGTGCGCTTTCCTATTTCGGATCTAGGTTAGCGTTGATGCTAAACTGCTTGGATGAATCGCCATGAACAAAATCAACCAACTTAGTCGCATCAGCCGATTTAAACTTCAAAGCTGGATCGTGCTATGTAGTTGGTTTTTTCAAAGAAGTCATATCCGCCGGATCAACATTGTCTGTAGAACTTCAACTCCTCTATTGCACAAGCCAACTCAGCATAGGCCGCATCACCTTCCTCACATTCTAAGGCGATATTTTGGCTTCCATGTGCTGTGATGCTCCCCTTATGACCCGGCATCTTGAGCTGCAGATAAACATAACAGGGCCTTGCCATGAACTTGGCATAAGCCGGTCGTCCAAACAGGGCATGGTGCGGGCGCCTGATTTTCACCACTTCAAAAGTCAATGTCTCTGATCTCGGATCATGATCATCTCCAAAAGAACCTCCAGAGCTATCTTACCCACCGGATAAGCCGATTTACCAGGCACCACACCATGGAAAACGTTGTGTGACGGTTTAAGATTCTTATTTGTTAATCCCATGCGATGGAAGGTTTCATAATACAAGATATACTGCTCCCTCCATCCATGAGCACCTTGGTGAACTTATAACCTCCAACCTGAGGCGCTACCACCAACGCCAGATGACCCGGATTATCAACCCGGGGCGGATGATCCTCTCGACTCCACACAATAGGTTGTTCTGACCAGCACAAGTAATGGGGCACCTCCGATTCAACGGAGTTCACTACCCTTTTATGAAGTTTCTGATCGCGCTTGCACAGGCTAGTGGTGAAGAAATGATACTACCCACTATTCAACTGCTTCGGGTGGCTTTGGTAACCTGACTGTTGCTACTGCTGATTCCCCGGTTGATTATAACCACCCTAATTGCCTTGATTGCCATTTCCACTTTGATTGCCTTGAAATCCTGAGCCAGAACTGCCTCCACCATAACCCGGCTCATGAGACCTCGGTCCTGAACTGTCGGGCGGTCCATGATCATATCGGAAAAGATCCGAGTTCTTGAACTCCCGCATAATAAAGCAATCCTTCCAGAGGTGCGTAGCTGGCTTTTCTCGTGTCCCGTGCCTTGGGCAAGGCTGATTTTAACAGGCGCTCCAGATTGACACCTGATCCTCCACTCCGCGGGGGCGGTTTACCCTTACGACGCTGACCATAATCCTGCGCGTTGGTGTTAGCCACAAAATCTGAACTATTATCCACTCTACGCTTACCATTGTTTCCATGGCCCGCCGGGTTATGCTGCTGCCCTTTGGTATTGCCGTTCTTCTTTCCCTTCCTTGGCTTTTCATCATTAGACTCGGGGTCCTTGGTACTATCAAAGTCGCCATACTTAACCAGAGCTGCCATAAGTGTTCCCATGTCATTGCAGTGACGCTTGAGCCGTCCCAATTTCAACTTCAGAGGCTTAAACCGGCAATTGCCTTCCAATGTCATGACTGCTGAATCGGCATTGATGCGGTCTGATGAATGCAAGATCTCCGAAATCTAGCGCACCCAATGGGTTGTCGATTCGCCTTCATCTTGGACACAGGTGGCTAAATCCACAATTGACATGGGTTGCTTGCACGTGTCCTTCAAATTCAATATAAACTAGGCCTTTAACTCGGCCCATGATCCAATGGAATTAGCTGGCAAACTTTTCAGCCAAGTGCGAGCCGTTCCATCCAACATCATGGTGAAGTACTTAGCACATGCCGCCTCATCTACATCCAGCATCTCCATCGCCATCTCATAGCTTTCGACCCATGACTCGGGAGGTAAGTCAGTAGTGTAATTCGGCACTTTACGCGGACCCTTAAAATCCTTGGGGAGCCGCACATTGCATAGAGCCGAGGTGAGACACGCCCCCCCCCCCCCCAAGAGCTGAAAGCAGCACCTAGTTCCACTGAAGTTGTCGGACGAACCGGAGTAAGTTGACGGTCCACATACTGCGCAGCTAACTCGGCTTCTCGACACGCTCTACCGTTATCCACCACGTCCTGAGCATTTGCACCACCGCCCGCCTGGTTAGGCCCTCGAGGGGCGTTACGATTCCGCGCGCTGCTCGACACAGCCGATTCATCCATATGCCTCCTGTAACTCCGGCTCGGGCGAGGGGTTGAATGAATTCTATCTCGACTATACGAATAGGCCTGTTGCTGAACCATAGCCTTTTGAAGGAGATCTCTGGCCCGCCGTGTCTCAACCACTGCCGGAGACTCGCCTTCCAATGGAATAGCTGCAAATCACGACACTGCAGTGATCATGTTATCCAAAGGGGTGGAGAAGTGACCCGGCGGTGTCGGCATGTACTGAGGCGGGTCATGGTTCCGTCGAGGCGGATCCGTCGCCCGTGGCTGATCCGGCGCTCCTGTCCCAGGTGCTTCAATCCGGTTTACCGCTGCCGGATTACTGGTTCCTGCTCCTGGCGTGTTGAAGAGGTTCATTGCTTCATAAACCAGTGGTAGACGAGACTGATGCCTCCTCCTCAACACGTCGTTTGAAGCGTTCTGATCCAGCATGAGCCGGTAATTTTCTGCCTGAATCCGCTGCGCTTGAGCATCCAAAGCAGCCCGCTCCTCAGCCATCCTGGTTTCCTCAACCGCCAAGTCCTCCTTGGCCTAAGCTATCTGATCTCGCAGCTTTGTGACCTCTGCGTTGTGCTGATCTTGATTGTCTGCAGAAACCTCTGTGGTCAACAATGTCGTCCAGGCGTCTAATAAACCGGGCATGACTTGAGCCGGCGGGCGCACGGGGCCTCCTGCCCCGGCTGCCGATCCGGAGATCATCGCTGCTGCAGCGGAGGAGTGCTGCGTGGGCTGCATACCGGCCATGAAGATCGCGACCCGGTTTGGCAGTTCAAGGGGGTCCGTAATACTGTCGCCATCAAAACAGCCCCCAAACCGGCCATCTTGCAGTTGGTACAGTGACTCGGTCTCACCGGTGGATGATTCGCCATCTGACAACCGTCTCACCATCGGATGCCGTTTCAAATTCTGCACCATTGATGAATCCTACGGATGCATGCTTCATGGCGGGCTAAACCCGGGCGGGGCTTGCACGCTGAGCCGTCTCGACAAGGTCGGCGCAGATGTCTGGCTCAGGGGCCGGTTCGTCGATCTTGCCAATGAAGACATGAATTCCTCCAAAAGGGACCCGGTACCCGTAATTGAATGAGCTAGCGTCAGGGCCCCAGCCTGCGTCATCGATGTAGAGCTTGCCGCGACGACTCTTGGTCATCCGTCCCACTGCGTATCCCTTGAGTCCTTCGAAATTACCCTCTAAGAACTTGAAACCATCGTGCGATGGCCCCACGGTGGGCGCCAACTATCATGGAATTATCACGTCAGGTGTCCTAGTGTGAGGACTTAGTCCTGGAGCCATCGCAACGAGATTATCTTAAAGGGGTTAAACCGGACAAAGGACACGGGGAGTTTATATTGGTTCTGCCCCTTGTGGTGAAGGTAAAAGCCTACGATCCAGTTGTGGTGGAATTGATGGGGTCTCGATGATCAGGGAGCAAATCTGCTTTACCTGGCTCTCGAGTTGTTGTTTCTTGTTCTTGAACCGCCACCGGGTCGTCCCTTTATATACACAGGTTGATGCCCAGTGGTTTACAGAATCCCAGCTGGCTCGTACACGTGTCCGGCTTGGTTTCTACACTTTCCTATCTTACAACACAAGTTACATAGTATATGGCAGTTTATGTCTACGGGCCCTAATCCGCCTTTGGGCCCTGGGCCTCTAAGTCTCTTAAGTAAAGCGCCACACTCCTTGTCTTCATGGGCTTCAATATGAAATGACTTGTTACAGGTATAACCCGGCCCCACCTGGGCGGTTTATACTCAGTAGTTATATCCCCAACAAACTGAGAGAAGATTGGCACACTCCTTGAATGAAGCGCCCAGTGCACCTGCACGACGTTCAGAAGCTTACTAGTTGCTTGGCTGCTTTGAGCCGATTCATCTCACGCCTCGGTGAAAAGGCACTGCCTATTTACCGACTAATGAAGAAGTCTGACAAATTCGAGTGGAGCGACGAAGCTGAAGCAGCATTTAAGGAGCTCAAAGCCCTGCTTTCCACCCAGCCGGTGCGTGTTGCTCCGGTTAGCAAGGAGCCTCTGTTGCTTTACATCGCAGCCACAGGACAAGTTGTTAGCACAGCGCTCACGGTCGAGCGGGAAGAAGAAGGCAAGGCCTTCAAAGTTTAGCTCCCCGTGTATTACATCTCAGAAGTCTTAACCCTGTCCAAGCAGAGATATCCTCATTATCAGAAGCTTGTTTATGGGATTTACCTGACCATGAAGAAAGTTGCACATTATTTCTCTGATCATTCAATATCAGTAGTCAGCGACGCTCCTTTGTCAGAGATCCTGAATAATAGAGATGCAACTGGTCGAGTGGCAAAGTGGGCGACTGAACTTCTTCCTTTGGATATCAAATTTGAGGCAAAGAAAGCCATTAAGTCTCAAGCAATTGCAGACTTCCTCGCAGAGTGGACTAAACAGCAACAACCGATTCAAATTCAGTCGAAACATTGGACCATGTTCTTTGATGGGTCCAAGATGTTGAATGACTCTGGTGCAGGAGTGGTTTTAGTGTCCCCATGAGGAGACAAGCTCAGTTATGTCCTTCAGATTCACTTTGAATCTTCAAACAATGAAGCAGAGTATGAAGCACTTTTATATGGGTTGCATATGGCCATTTCACTCGGCGTCCGACGCCTAATGGTTTATGGCGACTCAGATTTGGTTGTTAACCAAGTAATGGAGGAATGGGATGTCAGGAGTCCCGCAATGACAGGTTACTGCAACGCAGTGAGGAAGCTGGAAAAAGAAGTTTGAGGGATTGGAACTCCATCACATACCGCGAATCAAAAATCAAGTTGTTGATGATCTGGCGAAGATAGGTTCCACTCGGAAGCCTATCCCCAGCAATGTGTTCTTGGAGCATCTCCATACCCCATCAGTACAAGAAGATCCCTTCAAGGAAGATCCCCTGCAAACGATAAGTCCAACCGACCCAACTGAGGTAGAGATTCCAGCCATGGTCGACCTGATCATGGAAGTCTTAGTGATCACTCCCGATTGGACGGTCCCATACATCACGTACATTCTCAGAAAAGAGCTCCCAGAGGACGAAGATGAGGCTCGCCAGATAGTCCTTCCATCCAAAGTTTTCACCGTGATAAAAGGGCAGCTTTACAGAGAGAGTGTCACAGGAGTTGCACAATGCTGCATCACCCCAGAAGAAGGTCAGATGATCCTAAATGATATCCACTCGGGGACCTGTGGTCATCGTGCGTCCTCTCGGACCACGTGGCCAAAGCATACCAAGCGGGGTTTTATTGGCCTCGAGCAAATGAGATGGTGAAGGATATAGTCGACAAGTGCGCAGGTTGCCAATTTTACTCCAACATGTCTCACAAGCCCGCATCTGCCCTGAAGACTATTCCGCTCGTTTGGCCGTTTGTAGTCTGGGGATTGGATATGGTCGGACCCTTCAAAACCGGTGTGAGTGGCTTCTCCCATTTGCTTGTAATAGTCGACAAGTTTACCAAGTGGATCGAAGCCAAGCCCATCAAGAATCTTGGAGCAGGCACTGCCGTCAGTTTCATCAGAGAGTTGATATTCAGATATGGAGTTCCTCACAGCATCATCATAGATAACGGATCCAACTTTGATTCTGATGAGTTCAAGGCATTTTGTGCATCTCAAGGCACTCGGGTCGACTACACGTCCGCCGCGCACTCGCAGTCGATTGGACAGGCTGAAAGGGCGAATGGTTTGATCCTTCAAGGGTTAAAACCTCATCTAATGCGTGATCTTAAGCATGCTGCTGGAGCCTGGGTGACTGAGCTACCATCAGTCCTATGGGGGCTGAGGACAACACCCAACCGGTCGACTGAGCGAACCCCCTTCTTCCTGGTGTATGGCGTCGAGGCTGTGCTTCCGAGTGACTTGCTGCACAATGCTCCCAGAGTTGAACTGTTCTCAGAAATCGAAGCAGAGCAAGCACGCGAAGACACAGTCGATCTCTTGGAGGAAGAGCACGAGATGGCTTTGGTCTGGTCGACCATTTATAAGCAAGATCTGCGTCGATTCCACGCCCGCAATGTCAGGGGTCGAGCATTTCAGGAGGGAGACCTTGTGCTCTGAGCGGTTTAGAAACGACCTCACAAGCTCGCTCCGGCCTGGGAGGGTCCCTTCACCATCACCAAGGTGCTTCACAATGGAGCGTATCACATCTACAATGTAGCCAAGAAAATAGACGAGCCACATGCATGGAACGCGAAGCTGCTTCGTCCTCTCTACACCTAGAATCACTCGACCCATCGAGTTGTAATAAAAGCATTTCAGATTATTTTACAAAGACAAGATCGTTACAGTATCTTAATGATTGGTTTCCCATAATCACTTGTGTCCAAATCCCTCAGTGTGTGGCTTAGCCGCGAACCAGATTCGCCTAAGTTAAAAAACACTCTGAGTGGAGAGCAATCCTCCCACTCGGGGGCTTAGCTGCGACCCCGTAATCGCCTAAGTTAAAAACACTCCGAGTGGAGAGCAATCCTCCCACTCGGGGGCTTAGTTGCGACCCCGTAATTGCCTAAGTTAAAAACACTCTGAGTGGGGAGCAATCCTCCCACTCGGGGGCTTAGCTGTGACCCTGTAATCACCTAAGTCAAAAACACTTCGAGTAGAGAGCAATCCTCCCACTCGGGGGCTTATCTGCGACCCCATAATCGCCTAAGTTAAAAACACTCCGAGTGGAGAGCAATCCTCCCACTCGGGGGCTTAGTTGCGACCCTGTAATCGCCTAAGTTAAAAACACTCCGAGTGGAGAGCAATCCTCCCACTCGGGGTGAGGGAGTCCTGGACTAGGGGGTGTCCGGACAGCCGGACTATCATCGTCAGCCGGACTCCAAGACTATGAAGATACAAGATTGAAGACTTCGTCCCGTGTCCGGATGGGACTTTCCTTGGCGTGGAAGGCAAGCTTGGCAATACGGATATGTAGATCTCCTACCATTGTAACCGACTCTGTGTAACCCTAGCCCTCCCCGGTGTCTATATAAATCGGAGGGTTTTAGTCCGTAGGACAACACAACCATTACAACAATCATACCATAGGCTAGCTTCTAGGGTTTAGCCTCCTTGATCTCGTGGTAGATCCACTCTTGTACTACCCATATCATCAATATCAATCAAGCAGGAGTAGGGTTTTACCTCCATCGAGAGGGCCCGAACCTAGGTAAAAACATCGTGTCCCTTGTCTCCTGTTACCATCCGCCTAGACGCACAGTTCGGGACCCCCTACCCGAGATCCGCCGGTTTTGACACCGACATTGGTGCTTTCATTGAGAGTTCCTCTGTGCCGTCACCGATAGGAAGGATGCCTCTTCCCGTCTTCAAGGACGGTATCTTCGTCAAAGGAGCCTTGGCCGCCGGCCAAACTATCCGGCTGGGTGGTTTTCTCATGACCGCCTGTTAGGCCACCGCTTCGACAATGACCTCTCAGGTCGTCAAAAGCAATCTTCACGTCAGCTCGAAATTCGCCGAGCGGCTGGATCCAATAGAGCTCTCGTCCGTAAACGAGCTCTTGGATCGCATCGCCACCCTGGGAGTCGCTACAGACTACAGTCAGATTGGGCTTAAAACTGATCTGAGAGAGATTAACTCTCCCCAGGTCACCCACCACGTTGCAGTGGTAGAGGAACAACGCGGCGACTCTTCTCCTGTATTTAAAACTAGTCATGTCCGGGCTCCCGAACCCTCCATGCCGGATTCCCATGGAGGGACGGACTTCGATCAAGCACTGAACCTAAAGTCAGGCATCGGACCGGACTCGTTGGACAACATCCAGAAATCCAAGCTTCCAAATTTGGAAACTTCTCGGCCCTTGAGCCTCGAGATGGGTAGGGTTCCGGACTTAATTCCACCCACCCGCCCAGACATATGCGATCTATCTCTAATCCGGCAAGAGCTCGCTGAAACAGTACATCACTACTGGGCCAGATTCCTCCTGGTTATGGACAGGATAAAGGACTGCCGAGAGGAAAACGCAATCTCAATTTTTTGCAATAATTGCACGGACGAGGGAATCTTGAACGCCGTCAGCCGTCGTGAAATTACACGCTTCGCCGACCTGGCGTCCAAAGTATGAAAGTACTGTGCGATGGAGAGTTTCTGGAAAACCGAAAATAAGTTTTGGGACAATTCGGCCCCGAATACAACCCTAGTCCGCAACAAAAGGGTGCATTACACTTAGGCACCAGGTACAAAAACCAAAAAGCAAAAACCCCATAAAGGGCATGGAACCATACTGGAGGGATGGCTTAGCGGACCCTGTAAAATTCACAGTACAGAGGGCGCCACCCCAACACATAGCCTTCGAGCATGTTGGATATTACGGCAGGTGGCCAAAAGTGGCGAGGAGCTTCTAGCCCCGGAAAACCATTCCAACAATACCAGTACGGTATCAACAGTCTTCGAGACTTTCGCATCAAATAATATGCGGAAATGAACAATCTGCAGCCTCGCCGAAGTCTACCAAGTAGCAACAACAAATCCATGGAGCGACACAGCCATCACCTTCAACGCCAGCGACGAACCTAAATTCCGAACAGCCTGAGCACCAGCCGCATTGGTCCTTAGTCCAATAGTGGACGGCTTTCGACTTACCAAGGTACTCATGGATGGCGGCGGCGGATTAAACCTCATCTACGAGGAAACTCTTCAAAAAATGGAAATAGACTGGAGCCGCATTGAGCGAAGTAGCACAACCTTTAGAGGAATAATCCCTAGCCGGGAAGCGCGCTACACCGGAAAAATCACACTCGATGTGGTGTTCGGCTCGCCAAACAATTACAGGTCCGAAGAAGTCATGTTCCAAGTGGCCCCGTTCAGCAGCGGATATCACGCTATATTAGGACGAGAGGCATTCACAATTTTTCAAGCCGTACCCCATTACGGGTACATGAAGCTCAAAATGCCTGGGCCTGGCGGAATAATCACTCTCGTTAGTGATCCGGACATAGCACTCCGCGCCGAAAACAAGACAACCGCATTAGCCCTGGAGGCACTATCCGAAGCCCTAGCGGCAGAAGAACTCACCGCGCTGCGCTCCACGGTGAATAGGGACGAATTGATACTCGATAAGAGATCCAAGTCCACCTTTAAACCAGCAGATGAAATAGTAAAATTCCAGGTCCATCCAATGGACCCGACAAAGACGGCCTCCATCGGGGCACAGTTGAACCCTGATGTAGACGCCGCACTGCGAGAATTCCTTCGGGAAAATTGGGACATTTTCGCCTGGCACCCTTCAGATATGCCGAGAATCCCACGCAGATTGGCAGAACATAGCCTAAATATCCTAAAAGGGTTCAAGCCAGTCAAACAGGCTCTTCGACGATTCTCCGAACCCAAAAGACAGGCAATGGGAGAAGAACTAGCCAAACTATTGGAAGCCGGATTCATCAGAGACATCAAACATCCGGACTGGCTAGCAAACCTGGTAATGGTACCAAAGAAGGACAAATCCTGGCGCCTATGTGTCGATTTTAAAGACCTCAACAAGGCCTGCCCAAAGGATCCCTTCCCCCTCCCCCGCATCGACCAAATAATCGATGCTACCGCAGGGCACGATTCATTGTGCTTCCTGGACGCATACTCCGGCTACCATCAAATCAAGATGGCGGAAGCGGACCAAGCCGCAACGGCATTCATCACTCCATATGGACCATTCTACTTCAACATGATGCCCTTCGGACTCAAAAACGTCGGCGCAACATATCAGCGCATGATTCAGACATGTCTGGCTACCCAGATCGGCAAAACGGTAGAGGCATATGTAGACCCCGTAGTCGTCAAAACCAAACACGTCGAAACTCTAGTAGACGATTTGAGGCTCACATTCGACAACCTCTGAGCATATGACATCAAGCTGAATCCGGAAAATTGCGTTTTCGGCGTACCAGCCGAAAAGCTCCTGGGCTTCATTGTATCCGGTAGAGGAATTGAAGCAAACCCAGCCAAGATCCGAGCTCTGTCACAACTGGATATCCCAAAAGACCTCAAACAGATACAAAAATTGACTGGATGTGTGGCGGCTCTAAGCCGCTTTATCTCCCGTTTGGGAGAAAAGGCATTGCCCCTCTATCGCCTCCTCAGACGCACCGAACACTTCGAGTGGACGGATGCTGGCACTGCCGGACTCGAAGAAATAAAAGCCATATTGGCAACAAATCCGGTCCTGGCTGCGCCTAACCAGGGCGAACCAATGTTGTTATACATCGCGGCAACACATCAAGTTGTAAGCGCGGTACTCGTCGTCGAATGAGAGACAGAAGGGCACAAATTCCCTCTTCGAAAACCAGTGTACTACGTATCCACTGTCCTAACTCCTTGCAAATCCCGTTACCCGCACTATCAAAAGATAGCGTATGCGGTGTTCATGGCATCCCGGAAGCTCCGACACTACTTTCAAGAGTGTTCGATAATAGTGGCCTCCAAAGTACCCCTCAACGACATTATAAATAACCGCGACGCGACGGGCAGGATTGCAAAATGGGCCATTGAGCTCTTACCATTCGATATAACTTACAAACCTCGGCGAGCTATAAAGTCGCAAGTTTTGGCTGACTTTGTCGCTGAATGGACCGAAGCCGAACTCCCTAAAGAGTACGGCGCATACTCCAATTGGATTATGCACTTCGACGGCTCTAAAATGTTGGCTGGATTGGGGGTTGGCATCGTATTGACGTCCCCAACCGGGGACACAGTCCAATACGTACTTCAGATAATGTACACGGACTCCAACAATGCAGCCGAATACGAGGCCCTTTTACATGGCCTCCGGATGGCAATCTCCATGGGCATTCAACGCCTAGAGGTGCGCGGGGATTCAAACCTTGCAATATCCCAAGTAAATGGAGACTTTGATGCCAAGGATCCGAAAATGGCAGCCTATCATAACGCTGTCCTAAAAATGTCAGCTCGGTTCGAAGGACTTGAATTCCACCATGTAGCCCGGGATAATAACCAAGCAGCCGACATATTGGCACGCATCGGCGCAAAACGTGACGCTGTCCCTCCAAACATCTTCCTGGAACAGCTCTTTAAGCCATCCGTACTATGGGAAGAGGAGTCCGGAAATAACAAACCGGAAGCAGCCGCACCAACCGACACAGAACAATCTGACATAATCGATGATTCAGCCGATGAAATAACACCTTCAGCCCACGACATAATGGCAGTAATCGCCCCGTGGACAGAGCCATTCCTAGCCTACTTGCTTAGGCAGGAACTCCCCGAAGACCAAAATGAGACCCGCTACATAGTTCGGCAATCTAAAGCCTACAAGGTCCATGAGGGAGAACTTTATAAGAAAAGCACAACCGAAGTCCTTCAAAGGTGTATCTCCGAAGAGGAAGGGCGAAACCTTCTGGCTGAAATTCATGCCGGACTAGGCGGACACCACGCCGCAGCTCGGGCCCTTGTAGGAAAGGCATTCCGAACGGGATTTTATTGGCCGACGGCCCGGGCAGATGCTCAGGACTTAGTCCAAAGATGCGTCGGTTGTCAGCTCTTTGCTAATCAGAGCCATATGCCACCCACCGCCCTCAAAACTATACCCATTACCTGGCCGTTCGCGGTCTGGGGGCTTGACATGGTTGGACCCCTTAAAGGGGGAACCCATAAGCAAAGGTACCTATTGGTCATGGTGGACAAATTCACCAAATGGATAGAGGCCAAGCCAGTTAAAACGGCAGAGTCCGGACCAGTGATAGACTTCATATCCGGGGTTGTACATCGATATGGTGTCCCCCACAGCATCATTACCGATAACGGCACGAACTTCACCGCCGACGAGGTTAAATCATGGTGCAAAAATATGGGCATTAAGCTCGATTTCGCTTCAGTCTATCATCCTCAAACCAACGGTCAAGTGGAGCGAGCAAATGGTCTAATAATGAGCGGCATCAAACCCAGGCTAGTGCGGTCCCTGACGAAATCGGACACGCACTGGGTAGAGGAGCTCGACTCCATACTCTGGGACCTGCGGACGACGCCCAACCGTACTACCGGATTCACACCATTCTTTATGGTATACGGCGCAGAGGCAGTTCTGCCCTGCGACATTATTCATGACTCACCTCGAGTGCACATGTACGAAGAAAGAGAAGCCGAGTTGGATCGGCAGGACAGCTTGGATGCATTGGAGGAAGAACGTGACATTGCCATGGCTCGTTCCGCATTCTATCAGCAGTAGGCTCGAAGATACCAAAGCAGAGAAGTACGGGCTAAGACCTACAATGTTGGCGAACTAGTTCTATGCCTGCTGGACAAGAAAAAGGACAAGCTCAAGCCCAAATGGGAAGGCCCCTTCATTATCGATCAAGCCTTGACCGGCGGGGCGTTTCGTCTGCGAAATGCGTCGGACAACCAACTAGAGCCGAACCCATGGAACGCAGCCCGCCTCCGAAGATTCTATGCCTAGCGCCGGACTAAGAGTTCGTCCCCTTCCCCCGTCCAAATTTTTACACTTCAGCTGCCTTTTGTTTCTCTTTTTTCTCTCAACCCTATTCATAAAAGCCCTAAAAGGCCTACTTGCGCATTGTTCGCACACAATTGATGTGCTATCCGCACTCATTATACCTGGGGGCTTCTTTACCAGAAGCTTAATTATAAGGGCTTCATGCCCAGCACACGTGTCACACTTCCACGTGTACCTTTTATTCACCATTATATGCATCGATATGACTTAAGTTTTGGCCAAGCTGGGTTGCCTGGCTCCTGTGCTTACCCCTACGTTCCCGATTGTTCGGCTAGGAGGTAAAGGGAGCACCTCTGCGATTGTTACTGCCAGGTCAGCCGGATGTGTACCTCAGACTGGGTGAAGCCGAAAGCTAGCGTTCTTAAGGGAATACTCGGTCGGTGACTTGAAAGATGATTTTTTACCTATTTATTTATCTGCCCCCAGATGTTTTCCTGCTCTTTTCGCAGTCCGGACATGCACTTTAGGGCATGCCTCCCAGGGAAAGGAACCCTTAACGGAACTATTCTCCCTGGAAGATGTTTCTTACTAACCATGTAAGCACTAATGACCCCTACGCCTGGTCTCCATGCATGCCCCGGTTGTTTCTTAACCGAGAAGGTATTCGGACACACTCCGGACTCTAGGGTCCCGAGGTTGAAGCAAAAAGGTCGGCAAAGACAAACGATCTACAATCCGGCTAGAAGGCATTTTACATGTCATTTTAAAATACATTGTCAAATCGACTAACTATATTCTTCCTCAATCCCGTCTAACAGGCTGTCTAATTTACAGTCCCGTTGGGAAAATTTAGCGGCCAACTCTACTTGGCCGTAAACTAAACTCACAGGGATCTCCTTCCCATCGGGCCCCACAGGTCCGACCTCGGCCATGTGGTTGGGATCCGCCTTCTTGTACCGCGTCTTCACCATGGCCCAGGCCTCCCTGGCACCTTGGCGGCAGGCCGAAGTCTTCCATAAACGGAAGCGCTGCCGCACTCCCTGAAGGTTCTCCGCAAGCTCTCCAAGGCCCTCGGGTAGGGAGAGGGATGGCCATAAAGCCTGGACGACGCCGCTCATTGCCTGTCGAACTCGTTCGAGCAGTTTCACCAGCTCGGGAAGTTGATCACCCGTTGATACGGGCATCTCCTCCGCAGGGCGACCTGTGAGTACACCTACAGACATATTTTGTCAATTGACTTCCTCGCCGAACTCCTCTTTTCAAAGGAGTTCGCTCAAGCACTTACTATAGATGCCGCGACGAAGCCGCAGATTCTCCTTAACGGAGCCAGACAGCTCGGCCCGAACACCTTTCAGCTCTTCTCCAAGCTGGGCGTGGGCATCCTGGAGCTTGTTACTTTCCTGGTGCACCCTCGTCAGCACCCTCTCGCCGGCCTTCAGTTGGCACAGCAGTTCTTGCCTGTCCGGATCCTGTCCGGCAGCACCTGCAAAGTCATTATTAGACTTGCGCGCATGCCGCACACCACTTATCTTTTTAACAAAAAAATATAATAATGTGTTACCAGGAGGGGTCCCTGTGTTTCCTCCTGCGGCAGCCAGTGCGGCCTCAAGTTGGGCCTTACACTCTTGCAGCTCCTGAGACAGTTGGGTATTCTTCTTTGTAAGATCCTGCATTTCAATTGATCCTTAAATCAGTTAATATAACTACTTTAAGTCTCGGGGGCTACTGGCATATACAACTATTAAAATCTCTTACCCGTATGTCTTTTACATACTTCTCTGTGGCTCTGGTTAAACCATCTTGAGCAACACGGAGGTGCGCGTCCCCCGCGTTAAAGGCATCCAACACCTCAAGGGAGAAGCACGCGTCACGAAAAACTGTCCGGCGGTGCCTGTGGTTCATGGCGCTCTCCACCTCAGACTTGGTGGCGGACAGTCTGTCGGCATCCTCCGTTGGAGGAGTATCCGGCTCGCGCCTTGCGCTCGCCTCCCCCTCCAGACCAGGTGCTGGAGCCTGGCTGGTAGAGGCTGGGTTGGCAACCTCTACGCCCGCAGTCCGGCGGGCGCTTTTTCTCCTACAGAAGTCATGAGCATTCAAACACTTCCTAGGAACATTGCTCTAATTAACGAATCGTGAGCTATACCTTTGCGGCGACGTTTCAATCAGCGCCGCGCTCCTCTTCCGCCTACTGGGCCGGACTGACCCTTGTTGGTCAGCCGCCGCGGGCTCGGCTTCCCGCCTTGAAGGCGCCTCCTGCAAAACACCATCGTATACGGTGGTCAGAAATGAGCAAGGAAGAAATAATGGTGTCAGGACTTCGGTCACAATCACCTGGGAAGCCGGATATAGGCCGGGGTAGTCAGCCGTAATGGCGACTAAAGCATTATCCATGCTGAGTTGGTGGAACACCCCGTCGATTAGCTCCACCTTTATATCCGGGTCCTCTTCGGAGGCCGGATCCTGGGATCTCTCTGGATCCTCGGGTTGCGGAGCTGGACTAAGCATGCCCTCCACAACCCGACGCAGCTCCTGCGTCGATAGCATAATATAAGAAACTTAAACTTTGAAAGCATGGGTCGGGCACACAAAGTGTTCGCTTACCCAACGCCGAGGGTTATTCATGGAGAACCCATTCAACGGGCTCGTCTGGAGGAAATCCTCCTTCTCCCCCTTGTACAGGCCGGACAGGATCTTCGCCAGGTCTTCGGCCGATCCCGGCCCTTTGCGGCCATGACGGGTGGCATCGTCCTCCCCGTTGAAGTCCCACATAGGGTGGCCCCTGTATTGCAGCAGCTGCACCCCCCGCATAATGCACGTTGCCATGACTCCAATCATGGTCAACCCGGAATGGGCCAGTAACCTTACCCGGCCCATCAAATAATGGACACTCTTGTCTTCCTCCAGCTGGGGGCTCCGTGGGCGCCAGCTAAGGCATTTCTTCAGAGGAGCATTACTAAACTCCGGGAGGCCGATCCGAACAGGGTCCGGCAGCGGAGCGTCTTCTATGTAAAACCATTCTGAAGGCCAGTCTTCGGACGCCTTCTTAGGGGTTCCGGATGGGTATCCGGTCCCGGCAATGCACCATATTTCGGCACCGCCCACTTGATATATGGACCCCTCGTGAGAGCGGGGTACAAGGCAGAACAACCTCTTCCACAGCGCAAAATGGGGCTCGACGCCCAGAAATAGCTCGCAAAGAGCTACGTAACCCGCGATATGCAGGATAGAGGCGGGCGTGAGGTGATGGAGCTGGAGTCCGTAGAACTCCAGGAGCCTGCGGAGGATCGGATGTATAGGAAATCCGAGCCCCCTTATCAGATAGGGGACGAAGCATACCCGCTCCCCTTTGTTGGGACTTGGGGTAGCCTCCGCTTGCTTCCCACCTTTGTAGGTGGCCAGCCCGGCTTGAACCGGAACCATGAAGGCCGGAGGGAGATATCCCTCCGCTTGGAGCGTCACCAGCTTGTTGTGCAGGACAGAACATCTCCTCCAATCTCCTGGCAGAGGGTTGGGGGCGCGAGAGGAGGAGCCGCGTCGACGGTCCATGATGGAATGGATTTTTGGTCAGAAGCGCTCCGATGAGTACTCGCGGAAGGAAGATGGTGTGATTTGGATCTGGATTCTTGCCTTTCTTATAGGCAGATTACTTGCACAGCTAGGGGGTAAAACATAAAAGATACCCTGGCTTTTCGCATTCGTGCGACGCGTGGAAGAAGGCCATTATTGGGCATGGAAGCCAAGAAGCGCAACATTGATAAGGAAGCCGGACACTGTTCGGCAGGTACATGGAACTTAAAGGAGAACCCGCCTTGCAACGCCGAAGACTACATACGCGCTGGACTTATCGTCATTGAAGCCTGGTTCGGGGGCTACTGAGGGAGTCCTGGACTAGGGGGTGTCCGGACAGCCGGACTATCATCGTCAGCCGGACTACAAGACTATGAAGATACAAGATTGAAGACTTCGTCCCGTGTCCGGATGGGACTTTCCTTGGCGTGGAAGGCAAGCTTGGCAATACGGATATGTAGATCTCCTACCATTGTAACTGACTCTGTGTAACCCTAGCCCTCCCCGGTGTCTATATAAACCGGAGGGTTTTAGTCCGTAGGACAACACAACCATTACAATAATCATACCATAGGCTAGCTTCTAGGGTTTAGCCTCCTTGATCTCATGGTAGATCCACTCTTGTACTACCCATATCATCAATATCAATCAAGCAGGAGTAGGGTTTTACCTCCATCGAGAGGGCCCGAACCTGGGTAAAAACATCGTGTCCCTTGTCTCCTGTTACCATACGCCTAGATGCACAGTTCGGGACCCCCTACCCGAGATCCGCCGGTTTTGACACCGACACGAGGGCTTAGCTGTGACCCCGTAATCGCCTAAGTTAAAAACACTCCGAGTGGAGACCAATCCTCCCACTCAGGGGCTTAGCTGCGACTCCGTAATCGCCTAAGTTAAAAACACTCCTAGTGGAGAGCAATCCTCCCACTCGGGGGCTTACATGCGACCCCGTAATCACCTAAGTTAAAAACACTCCGAGTGGAGAGCAATCCTCCCATTCAGGGGCTTAGCTGCGACCCCGTAATCGCCTAAGTTAAAAAATACTCCGAGTGGAGAGCAATCCTCCCACTCGGGGACTTAGCTGCGACCCCGTAATCGCCTAAGTTAAAAAAAGATTCCGAGTGGAGAGCAATCCTCCCACTCGGGGGCTTCACTGCGACCCTGTAATCACCTAAGTCAGAAAAGCATCGACTGAACATCACCTCTGAGCTACGCCACAAGTACAATGTTCCGTCCCTATCCGTAAGGACAACGAGGCCTCGACTGAGTTCTACCTCTGAGCTACACCAAAAGTACAGTGTTCCATCCTTGTTCGCAAGGGCGACAAGGCGTCGACTGAGCACCACCTCTGAGCCATGCCACAAATACAATGTTTCGTCCTTGTCTGCAAGGGTGAGAAGGCGTCGACTGAGCACCACCTCTGAGCTACGCCACAAATACAATGTTCTGTCCCTATTCGCAAGGACGACGAGGTGTCGACTGAACACCGCGATTGAGCTCCGTCACATGTACAATCTACTTTCATTCGGCAAAGGGTGAGAAGATTAAGTCCACTCGGAACCGAGGGACAGTCAGAAACAGTTTAAGAAATAGAGCAAAAGCCATGATATTCAAAGAAATCCAAGTTCGGATAAACCCTGCAAAAGATCAGAACTGCGGCAGACAAGAGTAATCAGGCATCAAGCCTGCAAGAGTTTAACGGTTACACGATCACTCAGCATTCCGAGGCAAATAAGTGTGGGGCATAATGTTTTTCAGTCACTCATCAGGAGAAGGGCTGGCTGGATCACAGAAACTGTCAAGATCAATGTTGTCTGCAATGCGAGTGGCAGCTTCAAGGAAGGTGTCCATGAAGGACTGGAAAGTATGCTTCTTCGTGTTCACAACCTTGAGGGCCGCTAGCTTGTCTTCTCTGGCATCTTTGCAATGCACTCGGACCAATGACAGGGCAACGTCAGCGCCACATCGAGCCGATGATTTCATACATACTTGCATCCGGCCAGGGATCTGATTTAGTCGAGCCATCAGTGACTCGAGATCTTGTGAAAGTTCCCCCTGGGGCCAGAGTTCAGCATCAACCCGAGTCATCGACGCCTTCAGTCGGGCAAGATAAGCAATGACACTATCCATACGTGATTCCAACCACAACAAGTTCATCGCAACATCATCTTTAACAGGACAATTGATGGGGTCGAGACCCGTCTCGACCCGCCCAGTCTCAGCCTCAAAGTCCTGACAAAGTTCTGCACAATCGGTAAAAATGGTGAGTCAACAGTATGACAAGACGTTCCAATCGACAGCAACTAATCAGTCGAACAATGATACCTTCAAGCTTCAGGACCAGTTTTGCTGCAAGTTGTCCCAGATAGGACTCCAGCTCGCCCGTCTTGGCTTTGAGGCTTCCAACTTCATTGGTTAAGTTCTCCTTGTCCTTCTTCAGTTGCTCGACCTCCCGATTGGCCTTAGAGATGGCGGTCTTCAGCTTCGAGTTCTCCTCTTCCAACTTGTTGACCGAAGCTAGCTTCTTGTCCGCAAGCACCGTCTTCTCTCGCGCCTCCTTTTGGGCAGCAGGAAGATCCAGATCCTTCTTCTCCAGAGCCTCCTTCATTTTCTCTAAAGAAACAACACTCTTCAGACGAGCTTGAAGTTGACAGTTTTCACTACGCACATATGTTCGTGTGAAGTCACTCGGTTCAAAGAGACTGAAAGAAAAAAACACAGAGAAGGTGGACAGTTGACGATTGGTTACTGATACGTCTCCAACGTATCTATAATTTTTGATTGTTCCATGCTATTATATTACCCGTTTTGGATGTTTATGGGCTTTATTTTACACTTTTATATCATTTTTGGGACTAACCTACTAACCGGAGGCCCAGCCCGTATTGCTGTTTTTTTGCCTATTTCAGTGTTTCAAAGAAAAGGAATATCAAACGGAGTCCAAATGGAATGAAACCTTTGGGAGTGTGATTTTTGGAATGAACGTGATCCAGAGGACTTGGAGTGGAAGTCAAGCAACAACCGAGGCGGCCACGAGGGTGGAGGGCGTGCCCCCTGTCTCGTGGGCCCCTTGGGCATCCACCGACCTACTTCTCCTATATATACCCATGTACCCCGAAAACATTAGAAGCGACCACGAAAACCTAATCCCACCGCCGTAACCTTCTGTATCCGCGAGATCCCATCTTGGAGCCTTCATCGGCGCTCCGCCGGAGGGGGAATCGGCCATGGAGGGCCTCTATGTCATCTCCAAGGCCTCTCTGATGAGTTGTGAGTAGTTTAGCACAGACCTTCGGGTCCATAGTTATTAGCTAGATGGCTTCTTCTCTCTCTTTGAATCTCAATACCATGTTCTCCTTGATCTTCTTGGAGATCTATTGGATGTAACTCTTTTTGCGGTGTGTTTGTCGAGATCCGATGAATTGTGGGTTTATGATCAAGTTTATCTATGAGAAATATTTGAATCTCCTCTGAATTCTTTTATGTGTGACTAAGTTATCTTTGCAAGTCTCTTTGAATTATTAGTTTGGTTTGGCCTACTAGATTGATCTTTCTTGCAATGGGAGAAGTGCTTAGCTTTGGGTCCAATCTTGCGGTGTCCTTTCCCAATGACAGCAGGGGCAACAATGCACGTATTGTATTGTTGCCATCAAGGATAAAAAGATGGGGTTTATATCATATTGCATGAGTTTATCCCTCTACATCATGTCATCTTTCTTAATGTGTTACTCTGTTCTTTATGAACTTAATACTATAGATGCATGTTGGATAGTGGTCAATGTGTGGAGTAATAGTAGTAGATGCGGGCAGGAGTCAGTCTACTTGTCACGGACGTGATGCCTATATACATGATCATGCCTAGATAATCTCATAATTACTAGCTTTTCTATCAATTGTTCGACAGTAATATGTTCACCCACCGTAATACTTATGCTATCTTGAGAGAAGCCACTAGTGAAACCTATGGCCCCCGGGTCTATCTTTTATGATATAAGCTTTCAATCTACTTTTATTTGCATCTTTACTTTTCCTATCTATATTATAAAATACCAAAAATATATTTACCTTATCATATTATCTCTATTAGATCTCACTTTCGCAAGTGGCTGTGAAGGGATTGACAACCCATTTATTGTGTTAGTTGCGAGTTCTTGTTTGTTTGTTTAGGTGCGTGGGATTTTTCAGGAGCCTCCTACTGGATTGATACCTTGGTTCTCAAAAACTGAGGGAAATACTTACGCTACTATTGCTGCATCACCCTTTCCTCTTCAAGGAAAACCAACGCAAGCTCAAGACGTAGCAAGAAGGATTTCTGGCGCTGTTGTCGGGGAGGTCTTCGCTCAAGTCAAGACATACCAAGTACCCATCACAAACTCATCTCCCTCGCATTTACATTATTTGCCATTTGCCTCTCGTTTTCCTCTCCCCCACTTCACCCTTGCCGTTTTATTCGCCCTCTCTTTCCCAATCTCCTCTCTCTTTCACTTGTCCTCTTCTTCTTCCTCGCTTTTGTTTGCTGTTATGTCTGAAATTGGGGAGATCGTCGATATGGACAATAATGATAACATGGAAAATTCTGATGCTCCTGCTGAAGAACCCCCTATCTTGCATACTAAAAAGTTTCAAATCGGTAGTGGTAACATTATTGGAAAGGGGGTTATTCAAGATTTCTTTACTTGTGCTGGTGCTTTACCTTCTATGGGTGGTTCTATTCTTCATAGAACTAGTAGTCTTGCGGATGCTATCGCTATGCTTGTAGTTGAGCTTGAAAGACAATTTATGCATATGCATCCTTGCATACAAAGAATTTTCCTGGAATTTTCTAATATTGAGCATTCTTTTGTTTAGCGCGCCGCTACTATCTTTTTGGCACACGAGTTTAGATTTATAATAAAAGAGGCCAAAGAAATCTTTGCACACTATAGGGTGGACGCCGGCCGTCCTCCCATAGAGGCGGTCCTTTTTGATCAAGAGGAAATTAGGCGTTTTCAATCTTTGGACTATGTTGCTTTTAATGAAAACCTTAGGAAAAAGGTTCCTACCAATGTCCTAGTTGATAGAATTTCTGAACTTAATAATGACTTTGCTCTTTGAAACAATGAGCTAGGATACTCTCTTGAGTATAGGCTCACGAAATTCTGCCAAAAGAATGCTTATAATGATGAATTAGTTGTGCAATGTGGAGGGCCAAAGGAGGAACCCATTCCTCCTGTGATTGATCTTGGGGACTTTTGTCCCATTAAATTTAGCCCTTTTTATTACTTTTGCTTGCCTCAAAGAAAACTTGCCGCTGAACATAGGGAATATGAGATGAGTTTTCGTGATCTATCTTATTATTATGGCACTACTTAGATCTATCCTCGCTTTTATGCCTAGCAAGGGGTGTTAAACGATAGCGCTAGTTGGGAGGCAACCCAATTTTATTTTGTGTTTTTTGTTTTTGCTTTTGTTTAGTAATAAATTTTTCATCTACCTTCTGTTTAGATGTGTTTTTATGTTTTAATTAGTGTTTGTGCCAAGTAGAACCTATAGGATAACCTATGGTAATAGTTAATTTGATTCTGCTGAAAAATAGAAACTTTCACGCACGAAACTAATTTTAGTAATTCACAGAAACGTGATTTTCCGTTGATTATTTTTGCTGTAGATCAATAGATAAATTTCCCAAGACTTCCTATTTTGGTAGGATTTTTAGAGTTCCAGAAGTATTGGAGAGTTACAGATTGCTACAAACTGTTCTGTTTTTGACAGATTCTGCCTTTCGTGTGTTGTTTGCTTATTTTGATGCATCTATGGCTAGTATGTAAGGGTATGAACGATAGAGAACTTGGAATACAGTAGGTTTAACACCAATATAAATAAAGAATGAGTTCATTACAGTACCTTATGTGGTGATTTTGCTTTCTTTCACTAACGGAGCTTATGAGATTTCCTGTTGAGTTTTGTGTTGTGAAGTTTTCAAGTTTTGGGTAAAGATTTGATGGACTATGGAATAAGGAGTGTGTCGGTGTCCAAAACGGCGGATCTCGGGTAGGGGGTCCCGAACTGTGCGTCTAGGCGGATGGTAACAGGAGACAAGGGACACGATGTTTTTACCCAGGTTCGGGCCCTCTCGATGGAGGTAAAACCCTACTCCTGCATGATTAATGTTGATGATATGGGTAGTACAAGAGTGGATCTACCACGAGATCAAGGAGGCTAAACCCTAGAAGCTAGCCTATGGTATGATTGTTGTAATGGTTGTTCGTCCTCCGGTTTATATAGACACCGGAGAGGGCTAGGGTTACACAGAGTCGGTTACAACGGTAGCAGATCTACATATCCGTATTGCCAAGCTTGCCTTCCACGCCAAGGAAAGTCCCATCCAGACACGGGACGAAGTCTTCAATCTTGTATCTTCATAGTCTTGGAGTCCGGCCGATGATGATAGTCCGGCTATCTGGACACCCCCTAGTCCAGGACTCCCTCAGTAGCCCCTGAACCAGGCTTCAATGACGACGAGTCCGGCGCGCATATTGTCTTCGGCATTGCAAGGCGGGTTCTTCCTCCGAATAATTCATAGAAGATTGTGAACACCAGGATAGTGTCCGGCTCTGTAAAATAAATTCCACATACCACCGTAGAGAGAATAATATGTACACAAGTTCAATCTGCTGACGTATTTTGTGGTATGACGTCACACCACTACCAAGCCTTTACTTGAATCGTTTTTATTATACCACCTCAGCGCGTTTAGCGAAGCAGTTTCCTTGGCACGTCTTGTCGAAGCAGAGATCGTGTTCCCCTTATTCTGGGATTCCCATCAATACGGACGTGGGTAACCCAACCGCGCCATTGATTGTGGCGCTTGGGAGATAAGCGAGTCTTACCGGGCCGGTGGGGACACATAGTCTTCGTCCGCCCATATATAAGGGGATAAGGATCCACCTTTTTTACCTACGCCTTCTTCCTCCTTTGCCTATCCATCTCCGCGCACTCGAGCTCCAGCGCCCAAGTCCGCACATCTCGCCTCAACCTTCTCCAGCCATGTCCGGAGCGGGAGGCAAGTGGATGGCCTCCTCCGTTATGGAGGGGCACATCGAGAAGCTGCGCGGCGCCGGATACCTGTCCAGCGACATCGCGCACCGGCTGCCCGACGAGGGGCAGCTCATCCCCACCCCCAGGCCCCATGAGAGGGTCGTATTTCTTCCCCACTGCCTCCGCAGACTGGGCTTCCCACTTCACCCCTTCGTCCGGGGGCTCATGTACTACTACGGCCTGGACTTCCACGATCTGGCGCCAAACTTCATCCTCAACATCTCGGCGTTCATCGTCGTGTGCGAGGCCTTCCTCTGCATCCAGCCCCACTTCGGCTTGTGGCTAAAGACCTTCAATGTCAAGCCGAAGGTCGTGAAGGGCGTCCAAGCGGAGTGCGGAGGCGCCATGGTGGGCAAAATGCCCAACGTCATCTGGCTCGAGGGTGCCTTCGTGGAGTCCGTCAAAGGGTGGCAATCGGGGTGGTTCTACATCACCGAGCCGCGTGACCCTAAATGGGCAGTGCCCCCCGAGTTCAGATCTGGTACCCCCATGCAGCTCACCTCCTGGAAAGAGAAGGTCTTGCTATGGGGTAGTTCGGAGGAGCTGACAGGACTCCAGTCCTGTCTCCAGACCCTGGTGAACAAGAAGCTTAAGCTTGTCAACGTGATCCAGGTCATGCTCGTCCGCCGGATTCTCCCCTGCCAGCAATGGGCCTTCAATTTGTGGGAGTTTGATCCCAGCACCGGACATTGAGCGGGCTCTTCGACACGACATACGAAGCTGCCTGGAGGGTGTTGTTCAAGGGCGGAGAAGCCCCCGCATCCGCAACTGAAGATCGCAGATTCAGCACGCAGCGCCCGGCCGGCGAGGTAAGCTATGTTATCCTTTATGGGACACTCATTTCTTTCATAGTTTGACTCTATGTGGGATCTAAAACTCCCAATGCCTTTAACAGGACTGGCAGAAGAAGTCTGGACAGGTTAACTGTCTGGCTCCCCTTCCCGAAGACCCAGCGGACACCCGTTTAACGGGGCTGCTGGTTCCAGCCCTTTACGTGGTGCCGGAGAAGAAGGCCAAGAAGAAGGCCACGGGAACCCGAAGGAGTTCCCGGCGCCAGGTGGTATCGAACTCATCATCCGATGACTCCGAGGCGGACTCCTCCCCCGAGGAGGAGGAGAAAGAGGCCTCTTCCCCAGCGGGGGGAGAGAAGAAGAGGAAGGCCTCCCCAACGAGGGCGGCCGAAGGGTCCAAGAAAGGACAGACCCTTTCTCCGGACTGCTCTGCCAACGCCGATGACGGCGACGAGGAGTGGCCCTCAAGGGCCAAGCCCCTGGCAAGATCGTAAGTGTCCGAATTCCTGGATGATTTATAATTTCTCTTTTTGCCACATGGTGTCCTTCTAATGCCGCATACAACCTGTAGTCCGGCCAAGGACGATCTTCCCGCTTCATCGAGTGGGTCCTTGGCTCCGTCGGATATGGATTCCCTTCCGACCGCCTCCACCCCTCGTGACACTGACGACGCCGAGGTGGGATCCCAGGAGGGGACCCACCAGGAGGGGGAGGCTCCAGAGGTGCCACAGGGCAACCTCCCGGACTTCGCACCGGACTCCGCACCGGAACCCGCAGTGGTTCCGGAGTCCGGCAGGCGGCCCCTTCGTAAGAAGGGCAAGACTGTGACGCCGGCGGCCGCCGTCCAACCGAAGGCGCCGGATAACTTGTTGGAGGCGCTCAACGGCGCTTCCATCAAAGAAGAACACCGCACTGTCATGAGTGCAGTGATTCAGAAGGTTCAGCTCACCAAGAGCCGGCTGACCGAAGCCTGCAGCAGCCTTCTAACAGGCTTTGAGGTAAGAATTTTAAGACATGTAATATAATACCGCATAGACAGTAGCCCCTGATGCTCGGTTCGGTGTTCGGAAAGAAAAACCGGACTGAGGATCTTACAAAGATATAAGCAGGAGTTCTAAAAAATATGGTAATATGGGATTGCAGGCTGCGCTGCTGACCTCTGCCGCACTGACTGCGGAGGTCGATGCTTTGAAGCAGAACCTCGAGCGGTCCGAGAGCGAGCTCGGCCGTGCCAAGAAGCAGCTCGAGGACAACGAAGGTGAGTGACACCGTATTGAATTTTTACCTTACAGAAAAGGATTTTGGTTGCAAGAGAAATAACAAGGATAACGTGGGTACTCCAGGGGCCACAAACAAGGTGGCGACCCTGAAGGAGGCCGTGTCCGCGGCCGAACGTAATGCGGCCGCGGAACGAGCTGAGCGAGAGAAGCAGGAGGCGCGGGTGGCGGAGGTGCAGCAAGAGCTCCAGGCTCTCGTGGAAAAGCATGAGAGTTTGGAGCGCGACTCGAAGACTCGAGAGTCCGAGCTTGCATCGGCTCTTGAGAGTGCCAAAGCCGCTAAGGCCGAAGCCCATAAGGCCCTCCAGGAGATTGAGGCGGTGAAGAAAATAGCGGCGGGTAAGGCATTTTTCATGCAAAGCAAGCATGTGAATGTGAATTATCTGTTACTTACCTGAATTTGGAGCTCTCCAGGAGCGTTTGCAGATCTGCCTCGCAGCATGTCCGATGCTACCGCATTCTACCGGGCCGAGGAGGGCAGCTCGACGGAGAAGGTCTTCTGGTCTCAGTATGCTGAGGCCGGACATCCGGTGCCCCTTAGCAACCAGCTGAAGCAGCTGGTCAAGCTCCACAAGGTAGCCGAACAGGCCATGAAGGGCCTCATAGTTTGGCTGTGGCCCAAGGAGGCCATGCCTGGGAGCTACTTCGGCCTGGTGCGGTGGCTGGTGGATGCGTGTCCCTGGGTGGAAGTCGTCAAGCAGTCCGCCTGCATTGAAGGTGCCCGTCGGGCCCTTGCCCATGCAAAAGTGCACTGGGGCAGGATGGACGCTGAGAAGCTTCTGACGGACGCGCCGCCGGCGGGCAAGGAGTATCGCACGCCCGAAATGTATTATAAGAGTGTCCTAAAGGGAGCCCGCATGATTGCGGATGAGTGCTCCAAGGATGTAATATTTGAGTAAAATCGCATTATGTTATCCTGTGCGCTGAAAACTGTGTTCATACGCGCTAAGCAATGCTTATTAATTTAAAATATTACCTTCTGTGCGGCCGTTTATCAAATCTAAGAGATGGCAAGTCGTCGGCTTCAGCCCCCATGCCACTAGTGCTGGGGTGTTCGGGATAAACTTGAGCGCTCTTGTTCCCATGTTTGAGTCCATCTAGGGAGGTGCTCAACACAACGAACAAGGCAACCGGACTTATAATGCTTGAACACTCTCACTCAGCCATAGAATTCTATAATTTTAAATTTCGGCGAAGCCCCTAGTGTTCGGAAGACCGAGTTCGGGGCGCTATCCACGCCTGGGCCGGACAAAGCCGGTTCCTCGCTCTAAGCGGCATAAGTCTTTAGGGACTCGAAAAAACCTCTCGAACAGCGACCAGCTCTCGCCTTATCATGACGGTCAGTTTTAGCTTTCTCCACTGAGGCGCTTGCCCAGCTCAACCGGGGCGCAATCGCAGTGGTTCTCCCAGTGCTACCTTAGCCGATAAAACGGAATGTAAGGTACCAAAACATGGGAGCCGGGCAAACCCGACTATTGACCCAAGACATGATTCGGAGCCGATGCATATAATGCTATAAGTTCGGGGTGCCGCACTTGTGAAAGTGTTCGGACTTATCACACCATAATGCGGGGAACTTAAGCCCCTGGTGTATTCGGCCATACCAAAGTGTACGGATGCAACATGTCATAAACGAACATATGTAAGAAAGAAATGCGATTATAAGCAAAAAGCGATGCATTGTTTATTCAGAAATACTGCCATGAATGCAGAGCGATACAAATAGTGTGGTAAGCAAGGGATTGGACTATTTAAACATGTCCCCCTCCAGGGGTAGGCTGCGGAATGGTGTATTAAATAGATTTAATGCTCGTAATGGAGACCACCTGAGTGTTCGTCGTAGCCATTCTCCTTCTCTGGCTGTTGCATCGTGAGTTCGGCAGGTCTACTGCCGGACAAGGCCTCTGGTGAACGGAGTCCTGTGGGTAAGAAAAAAGAAAAAGGAAAAGACCGACGTACTTGGGAGCCCCTAGTGTGGTTAAGCCGCACTCTAGGCCTCTCGTGGTCGTGCCCCTCCCCCTATGCCCATGGTATCTCCAGAGCGTAATGATGTACGCGAAGTACTGGTCTTGCAATTATGCAAGGGCTGGGGTTGGGGCCGCATTGCTACACATGCTCGGAACGTGCCAGGTGGTCTTGTTGTATGTTACTCCGGGCGCGTTTGGCCGTGTCCGGTCGCTTGACGGCCGGACTTGAAAATTTCCTTAAGAGGCTGCTCTGTACTTCTGCCGCAAGAGCCGCTGTGTGTTCCTCCGTTCGGAGGGAGCGTTCAGTGTTTGTGTTGACCGTGATGACTCCTCGAGGGCCTGGCATCTTGAGCTTGAGGTATGCGTAATGCGGCACCGTGTTGAACTTTGCAAACGCGGTCCGTCCGAGCAGAGCATGATAGCCACTGTGGAACGGGACTATGTCGAAGATTAACTCCTCACTTCGGAAGTTATCCGAGGATCCGAAGACCACTTCCAGTGTGACTGAGCCTGTACAATTGGCCTCTATACCTGGTATGACGCCTTTGAAGGTCGTCTTTGTAGGTTTAATCCTTGAGGGGTCTATGCCCATCTTGCACACTGTATCCTGATAAAGCAGGTTCAGGCTGCTGCCGCCATCCATCAGGACTCTGGTAAGGTGAAATCCATCGACGATTGGATCTAAAACCAATGCGGCGAATCAATGCGGATTCTGCTGCTGCTGCTGCCGCTGAGACCTCGGTCGAGCCGAGGAAATCAATGCCGAAGAAGCCTGCTCGCAAGCCAAGTGCTTCACCATCAGCGCCCTCACGGCCAAGTTCCTCAGCCGCGCCCTCACGGCAAATTCCTCAGACTACTGCTGCTCCACCAAAGTCCTCAGCAGCTCCCTCCAAGTCCTCAACTTCTGTGCATCTGGCTACATGTCAAAGGACTCAGGGTTTCTCAATTGCTTCTGGTGTATCAGCAAGCTCTTCAGCTGCACCAATGTCCTCATCAGGCCCCACTCTGCTGAAGACAAAAGCAACAGCTGGACGTGGTCCTCGGCCAAGTCCAAGAAAGAAAGTTGCTTTCCAAGTGCCCTCTGATGATGAGGCTTCTGATGAAGAACTTGCAGAAATCATCAGAGATAGACAAGCAAAGGCCGCTAGAGCCAAAGGAACATCTGTGCCTCTGCTTCTGGATCGGAAGAAGATCCTCGACTACATCGACTTATGGCATCAGGATCCAAACACTCCAATGCCTGATCTGACTCTGACTCCTGGTCAAAGTCATATACTGACCCATTTCATCTCTGAAGAGAAATGGAAGTTTGAAAAGGCTCGTGAGATAAAGAGAGCACAAGCAAGAAAGGAGAAGCTTCTAAAGAAGAACATCGTCAGACTGACTCCTGAAGAACTTCTCAAAGCTCAATCTGAGATCCAAGCCCTCAGCAAAGATTTCGATGCATACCAGGCTGATTGGCAAGGAGACAAAGTGAGATTCGTCAATTTGACGAAGAAAATGACAACTGTTGCAGCCCCATCGCAACAAGCAAACCCTCAGGCTGAAGACTCTGCTCAGCCTGCTGATGAATTTGCCAGCACCGCTGATGACTTTCAGCCTGCTGATGAGACTACAAGTTCCAGGGCTGATGACTCCATCCCAGCCGCTGAAGAAATTCCCAGGGCATCCACTAGTGGTGCGCCTGAAGAAACTGAAGAGATCAGGGCAACTGCACTAGTTGCGCCTGAAGAAAATGAACCACAGTCCTCAGCTCCTCCTGCGCCAACACCAACTCCAATTCTTCCTTCTACTTATGAAGTGAAGAAGACCAAGGCTGCAGAGCGAGCTGCAGTGAAGAAAAGGAAGGCATCAGCTATGTCAAATTCTTCGGCCGCGAAGAAAATGAAGCCAATGACCAGCTCGCTTGAAAATCCCATTGATGTCGTTCCCATTTCCTCCATGTCGTCTAAGGAAATTGTTCCTTATGGAGAAGACTACAAGATCCCAAGCGGATCTGATGAAGAAAATCATTCTGTTGCTACCTCAGAGCAGTTTGATGAAGAAGAAATTGAAGTGGAAACATTCCCTTCAACGCCAGTCGTTTCCTCACCTATGCCTCAGTTCACAGCTGAAGAGGCTGGTGTTGAGGAAATTGAAAAAGACGAAGAAGATGTGGATATTGGATTCACTACACCAGTGATGAACGATGACTTTTGGGAAAGTCAGCATCCCAATACTCCTCTATTCACTCCTATTCAACAAATTCCTCAGTCCCCGGCTACAACTGTTCAAATGGGCTCTGAAGAAACTCATCCCACATCGTCTGTTCATGAAGAAATTCCAGCCGCTAGTGCTGAAGAACCTGCTGCTGCTGATCCCCAAACTGCACAAGAAGAGGAACCAGAAATTCCTCAGCCTGAAGCACCTGAGATCGCGATTCCTGAGGTGGTACTGCAAATCACTGATACTCCTCTGCCCAAACCGAAGAATCCGTTCTCTAGCAAGCAAAAATTCAAGGCTGAAGACTTCTTTTCTGAGCATGTGTTCTTCACTGATTACAATCCATATGACTCTGCTCGCATAAGGAAAAGACGCTTCTGGACTGCTACTCAAGCCAACTTCTATTCCTCAATGCTCTTTGACAAGGACAAAATCTTCGATCATGAGCACATTCCTCATGTGGATATGGAATCTCTGCCATGCTTCGAGCCAGTACTCCGAGTTATTCATGATGCAAGACTACTGAATTTCTGCACTGATATCTGTGATTGGAATGATGAACTCATTCTTCAGTTCTATGCCACTTTGCATATCACCGGAGATGCTGAAGATGTCAATTCATGGGTGCTGGATTGGATGACAGAAAACACTCACTATAAGGCACCAGCAACTGAATTGCTTCGTGTCCTTCCTCTTGATCCTCCCCATGACAGTGCACGATGCATCTACAATGACCGTGAACTGACAGGTCATTATATGCAAGTGCTCATGAAGCCTTTGAAGCCAGGGCAGGCCCCTCGAACCAAATTCCTCGTCAAGGAATTGATGTATGTGCCTCGGACTGTCTATCGAATCCTGACGAAGACATTGAGTCCTATCAAAGGCCACGACTCAAATGATGAAGATGTCGTTGGCATCATGAAGAACATGCTTTTCAACATCATTCATGGCGTTCCCGTCAACTTCCATGATTTCTTCATGAGGACTCTGGCTAATGTTGCAACGTCACCTTTTGAGCTGAAGCCCTATGCGCCTTGGATTATGAGATTCATAAGGGCGAGATCTTCACTGAATTACAAGGCTGACACTCTGAACCATGGTAGCTACTTGCCGCCCATTGAAGTCCTCAAGCGACCAGTTTCATCATCTGATGATAAGGGCAAGGCAGCTGCTGTGATCGATGAAGGCACTCGTCCATTGGATGGTCAATTCCGTCTGGCTACATCTTACTCGACCAATGACGATTCTGCAACACATGACACTGCCGCAAATACCTCAGCTAAGCAAAAGCCTCAAGCAACAGCACCTAGGGTGATGACTGACCGTGAGTTACTCCTCAGTCTTCATCACATGAAACTGATGAACATGAAGATTTGGAGGACACTGCAGCAGGCCCTACTTCAACAAACAACCCCGACAACGCTGGCGCTCCTCCATCGACTTGAAAATCTTCAGGGGCGTTAGTCCTCAGTTTCGATCCTTTTGGTCATTTGATGACAAAGGGGGAGAAATCTGACTTAGTCTTCAAGCGGGTTTATATTATGGGCGTTTTGCTAAGTTACAACTCTCGTTCTTCCGAAACTTTTTATTGGATCGAGTTGTAATCTTAAATCCGATGGTGCCTTGATACTCTTGGTCGTGCTCTGATGCTTTTGATGCATTGAGCTCTAATACTTTTGATGTGCTATTCTGCATGCTTATTCCTCGTTAATATTATTGCATGCATGTTGAATCTCATCAGGCACCATATTTCACCATGCATTTCAAATTCTTCATATTATATATCAAATGCGTGTATGAACTACAAGATATAGGGGGAGATCTCCATGATTCAATTCTTCAAATGTGCATTGCCTCAAAAGCAAATTCCTCACTATGCACACATTCAGGGGGAGTTCTTCTATATCTTGCAATCAAATTCCTCAATATCAGTATTTACACTTCATATGTTTATCCCCGTTGAAAACTTAACCTATGTTGTCATCAATCACCAAAAAGGGGGAGATTGTAAGTGCATCTAGTGCCCCTTAGTGATTTTGGTGTATTGAAGACTTATAGGTTAAGTAACTGATGCGTTTGTGAGTGTACACAGGTCTATAAGTCTATGAGGAGTTTGATATTTACAGAGAAAGTCGACCCCTAAAAATGAAGTTCTTCAACTGAAGACTTTGATATTCTGAAGACTTTCTGAAGACTTTGAAAGTGAAGAAATTGGTGTGACCTTGAAGACTTGATATTCATTCGAGGAATATGAAGCGTGAAGGCTTTTGTTTTCGTAGTTTCATTTTCTCTTTCTTGAGTCATAGGAAACACCGTACTATTAAAGGGGGTCGAGGAAATACTAAGGAAAAATTTCCATGTGATGCTCAACTCAAAATCCTACACCTACCAATCCCTTCGAGTGAGGCCATTGGAAATCTCATACAGTTCAGTCAATTTCTTCAGTGACAGAGACGCAGTTCTTCTGGTCACTAAGGACTTTGCTCTAACTAAGGAGTTAGGAATTCGCCAGTGCGAATTGCCTACACAGTGAGGAACATGATAGCCCTGAGGAATTTGAGAGTCAAATTTCCGACCGTTGCTGTGCTGTGCGCCGGCTGTCCAAAATATCTTATCCACCTAACGGTCATATCATTGAAGGGCATTTATGTCTTATCATGTCGGGCTGCTCCCTAGGCTATAAATAGCTGCCCCCTACAACCACTAGTTGGTCGGCTGCTCCGAGAGAACTTGACACTTGTCATCTGAGAGCAACCCATCCTCCGAGGACTTTGAGCGAAAATCATCAAGTGAGGAAATCCCAAAACCAAACCCCCACAAACCCAAAGTGATTGAGCATCACTGAAGAAATTGATCCTTCATGGATCCGACGCTTGTTACCTTTGAAGACTGTGCTTCTTCCAGACGGTTAGGCGTCAATGTCTAGAGCATCCAAGAGGAATTGTGGATCGCCGAGTGACCAAGTCTGTGAAGGTTTGGAAGTCACCTGAAGACTTACCATGAGTGATTGGACGAGGCCTGCGTGGTCTTAGTTCAAGGAGAATACGGTGAGGACTGGGTGTCCTGAGTTGCGTCTTAGAGACTGGGTGTCCGGGACTGTGTGTCCTCGAGTTTAAATACTCAGCCGCTCCAACCAGACGTACAACTGAGACAGCAGTTGGAACTGGTTTACCAAATCATTGTCTTCACCAACTAACTGGTTCTATCTCCTCAACTATTTCATTTCCTCATTACTGTGTTGTGTGTTGTTCATATCTGTGCTTGAAGACTTTGACTGAAGACTTTCACAAATTCCTCAGTTCAATTTCTTCAGTCTGTTTGTCTTCATCTTGTTATCCTGTGTTTACGCTTTCTGTACTCTGTGCTAGTCTGAATTTCATCATGATGACTATGTTTGTATCCTGTTATGTTTACTTCTGAGTACTTATTCCGCTGCAAGTAGTTCTCTGCTAAGGAATTTCCTCACCAGCAAATTCCTCATTGAAGAATTCATAAAAATCGCCTATTCACCCCCCTCTAGTCGATATAACGCACTTTCAAGTCTTCCGTCCTGTGTAAATACTCGTGCAGTGCAAGGGTCGGAGCAAGATCAACTTCAATCTTCTTTCTACTCGGACCTTAATCCATTCGGGGGCTAATGATGAGGATGCAGACCTAGGGTAGGGTCACAGGCCTGACCTATACGCCCTACCTAAGGTCACTACCCTAGAAGCAAAGAAGCTCAAGAGACAACAAAGGGTACCCAGGAAAGGTGTTGAGTGCAATCCACTCGACCAACGAACCACTCGGATACCTCTCCTTCCCGAAGTCACACGACCAGTCAACCACTCGACCATACAAGAAACCACTCGACCTACTGAAGACCAGAAGTCACTCAGAACAGCAACGGGCGAGCATTCACTCCGTAGTCTTTAAGGTCATTAAAGGCACTTAAGGCTGGCGTTACCAGTAACACCTCATTCTTTATGTACATTCAACCCTCTGTAACGGGGGATGGCTAGGGTCCTGGCGAACTCTATATAAGCCACCCCCTCCTCTGGGACAAGGGTTCACACCCCCTGTAACACACACACATACTCATAATCCAGTCGACCGCCTCCGGGCACTAAGTAGGGCTTTTACCTCCTCTGAGAGGGGCCTAAACTCGTAAACACTTGCGTACAACCTTGATGTAGCTAGGACCTTGCCTCTCCATACGTACCCCCTATTCTTACTATCAGACTTAGTACCACGACACTACCCTCTTGACCAACATGTCCGTCTCTACTTTCTCTGCTGTGGTCACAACCAGTGAAGAAGGTTGCTGGGCTCGATCTAGGGTAAAGGGAGGAAGACCGGTCGACTGATCGGGAGTCGCAATGTCCTGGCAGTAGAACCAGGTCAACTGCCAGCCCCTAACCGACTCAGGAAGTGTCATGGGGGGAAAAGTGCTCCTCTTCCTCATCTGGATCCCTAAACCCCCGCACATCTGGATCACATGCATCCTCTCATCACTCCGATTTGCCTTCTTCATGGTCTGGGAGTGGACTGTGAAAATGTGTTTGAAGAGACCATAGTGCGGTCACAACCCAAGAAGTTTTCACACATAGACACGAACGCAGCAAGATACTTGATGGTATTGGGAGAGAAATGGTGAAGCTGAGCACCAAAAAAGGTCAGAAAACCCCGGAAGAAAGGATGCGGAGGAAGGGAGAAGCCATGGTCGACATGGGTGGCAAGAAGGACACACTCACCCGACCGCGGTTGAGGTTCTATCTCGCCCCCCGGCAGCCTCACAGCCCCGGTGGCGATCAAGCCCGTGGCGGCCAGATCTTCCAGATCCTCTGGCCAGAGCATGGATCGTATCCAATCTCCCTGAATCCAACCAGGCGGCAGCCCGGACCTCGACGATGATCCCCTATTCATCTTTTTGCCCTTCACCATTGTTGTCCCTTTCTTCGCGCGCTCCAGTGTCGCCATCTTATCCTTCACCATGGTGGGGGACTGCACACTGGCGGAGCAGCGGCGTCGAGGGCAAAAGAGGATGCGGTGGAGAAGCGGAGGAAGAAGAAGGGGAATGGGAGTGCACTGTGCAGACGCATCGGCCTCGATGCCTTTTAAGGGCCTACTTCCGAGTGGTTTATGCGTGGGCCCGAGCGATCCCGTCAAATACCGCAACAGTCGCGCACAGGATACATGGCGAAAAAGGTAGCACGGAAATCAAGGCGCCCCTGTTTATCCGTGTCGTTTACTGCGGCGCGCTCTGCCTCGCGCGCTTCCCCAAATTTCCGAATCCCGTGAGATTCGGGAACAGCAGTAACAATTGCGCTGAAGATTTGCATCGTAGCAACACTTGAGGAGTGCCAGCATAAGTTCACACGACGGCCTCTAAATCGACCAAGGAGACTGAAACAAAGCCGAAGTTTCAGCATAGACCCCGAACTCAGTATGAGCGCTTATGAAGCACAAGAGTCAAGGCAGGGCCAGCTTCAACTTTCTTTTCACTAGGACCTCAATCAATTCTGGGGCTAATGACGATGCCATAGACCTAGGGTAGGGTCATAGACCTGATCTATACGCCCTACCCAAGGTCACTACCCTAGAAGCAAGGACATTCAAAGCACAGCAGGAACTATCGACTGAAATCATCGAGTACAATCCACTCGACCAGTCACCTCACTCGGATACCCCCAATTTCACTCAACCTAGATAGAGTCATTCAACCACACACGAAACCACTCGGAGTACAGAAGACCTAGAGACACTCAGGATGGCAAAGGTCAGGCGTTCACTCCATAGTCTTAAAGATCATTGATAACATTTTATAGCAGGTGTTACTAGTAACGCCCTATCTTAATGTACATTGAACCCCTGTAATGGAGGACGGCTGGGGTCCTAGTGCACTCTATATAAGCCACCCCCCTCCTCTAGGACAAGGGTTCGCACCCCTTGTAACACACACACACCCATATTCTAGTCGACCGCCTCAGGGCATCGAGACGTAGGGCTTTTACCTCCTCCGAGAGGGGCCTGAACTCGTAAACTCATGTGTACAACCTTGCCGTAGCTAGGGCCTAGCCTCCTCATATGTACCCCCTATTCTTACTGTCAGACTTAGTACCACGACACCGTCCCTGTTGCCTTTGAAAGGTTTCTTCCGCTGACCGGATTTAGAACCACTGAATCTGGCATTGACTGTCGTATCATCTGCGTCGTCATTGTTGCTCCGACGTTTGTTTTTATTGCGGCGTGGTTTACCATTGCCATCCCTGGCCTCAAAAATGTCGGGGTCGACCGAGCTGTTGCTTCTACGAGCCAACCAGCTATCTTCACCCGCACAGAAACGGGTCATGAGTGCAGTTAAAGCTGCCATGGTCTTCAGCTTCTCCTGCCCGAGGTGTCGGGTGAGCCATTCGTCCCGAACACTGTGTTTGAAGGCTGCTAAGGCTTTGGCGTCCGGACAGTCAACGATTTGGTTCTTTTTAATTAGGAACCGATTCCAAAGCTTACGAGCCGATTCGCTTAGTTGCTGGATTATGTGACTCAAGTCATTGCATCCGGTGGCCAGACATAAGTGCCCTGAAAGGTAGCCCAAAAAACATCTTCCAAATCTTCTCAGGTTCCAATGGAGTTCTCTGGGAGGCTATTCAGCCAGTGTCGTGCTGGTCCTTTCAGCTTTAGAGGAAGATATTTAATGGCATGGAGGTCATCTCCATGAGCCATATGAATGTGGGGAAGAAAATCTTCAATCCAAATGGTCGGATCCGTCGTTCCATCATATTGTTCGATGTTCACGGGTTTAAACCCTTCCGGAAACTAGTGTTGCATTACTTCATCGGTGAAGCACATGGGGTGTGCGGCGCCCCTGTATCGTGCGACATCACAGCGGAGATCAGATGACATATGAGTTCGGTTCTGATCCCGAATATTGTAATGTTCATCACGTCGGACTTCATAGCCGTTATCTCATGCCGGGGCATGGCCTCTTGATCCAGAGATCGATCTGGTCTGACCGGCTTTATTGGCCAGGTCCCGTTGCAAGTCATATGTGTAACCCACAGCTGTTGTCTCCTTGCCTCTTCGGCGAGGGGGTGCGGGCTATTTTTCAGCTTGATATGCCGCTTTATCCTGTCCACGTGGTGGTCGGTCTAGTTGGTCCGCCTGATTGTATGTCGATGGTATTGGCTCAAGGGGTTTGTCCTCGAATTGTGGCAGCAGCTTGTGCTTGGGGTAAGTGTTTGTAGGTTGCTCGTGGCCATACTCCTCGGCGGCCAGGACCTTGGTCCACCTTTCGTTGAGTGTATTCTGTTCAGCCTTGAGCTGCTGTTGTTTCTTTTTCAGGCTCCGCGTTGTGGCAATGAGCTGTCGCTTGAAGCGTTCTTGTTCGAGGGGTTCCTCTGGGATGATAAAGTCTCCGTCACCGAGGCTAACGTCCTCCTTGGAGACTGGCATATAGTTGTTGTCTTCTGAATCTTCATGATCAGCGTGTTCGGGGCTATACTGACCCTCTCCCCTCTCATCCTGTTCGGATGTGGGCTCGATGGGGTGTTCGGGATCTTCAGCGTCATCGACAGTCTCATTGTCTCCGGTGCTGGTATTACTATCCTTCGCCCGACGCGATCGTGAGCGGTGCTGTTGACGTCGGCACTTTGGTGGTTTATCGACAGGCTTGTCCTCGTCGGGTTTCTGATTATCCTCATCGTCCTTTTTATCAGGAGTATCCACCATGATACGTCATAGGTTGAAGTGGTCGTCCAACGCCCTGTGATGGGTGGGACTTGGACTGATTCGGTGTCAGCATCGTCGTCCATACCGTCGATGTCTTCGCATGCGTAGTCTAGCATGTTGGTTAAATCATCGACATTGGCTATTAAGTGGGTGGTGGGCAGGTCGTAAAATTCCCCGCTCTCTGCCTCCAACCCGTACTAGGTGCAGTTCGGAGGCAAGCTTTCTGTAATGGTGAGGGATTGCATTAAGCCCAACGCTTAGTTTAAGGGTGAAAGCTGGGCATGAGACTGCGAATCTGTCGGACTGGGTTCAGCAACAGACACCTGATCAGGCTTGATCAATGCAGACTTCAAAAGCTCAGAGTTGTCATCCAGAAGCGAGTCCAAGATCGCGTTCGGGTCTCCGGTCAGAAGTTCTATGATAGAAAAGAGTCCGGCGGGGTTGATCCTCCCGTCTTCAGATGATACGCCCTGCTCCGGATCTAAGGTTGAAGCGGGCATGAGTTTTGACCCCTGAATGGGATCTAAGAGCATATCGGAAGACCTTCCTTCATGGCGGCAAGGGGCGGCGACCGAGGCCATGAACCCCTCGAAAATTATATCTCCTCGTACATCGGCGATATAGTTCAGGTTTCCAAACCTGATTTGGTGGCCGGGGGCGTAACTGTCGACCTGCTCAAGGTGGCCGATCGAGTTGGCACGACGCACGAAGCCACCAAACACAAAAACCTACCCAGGGAGAAAGGTTTCCCTAGACGTAGCATCATTGTTGGTGAGGAGGCGCACCATCAATCCTTCTGTTGACGATACAGCGGAGCTCTCAATGAAAGCACCAATGTCAGTGTCAAAACCGGCAGATCTCAGGTAGGGGGGCCAAGCTATATGTCTGAGGAGCGATGGTAACTATCATCAAAAGGACACAGTGTTTACCCAGGTCTGGGCCCTCTTAATGGAGGTAAAACCCTAGTCCTGCTTGATTATATTTGATAAGTATAGGGGTTACAAGAGTTGATCTACCTCGAGATTGTAATGGCTAAACCCTAGCTTGGCTAGCCTATCCATGTTGTGATCCTGCCTTCGATCTAACCCTCCGGTTTATATAGATACCAGAGGGGCTTAGGATTGTACAAAGTCGGTTTAACAGAAAGGAAATAGTATATTCAGACACCTAAACTTGCCATCATGTATACGGGAGTCCCTATCGGACACAAGAGATGGTCTTCTGCCTTGTATCTTGACGGCCCATCAGTCTGGCCCATATCCAATAGACCGGACGCCCGAGGACCCCTTAGTCCAGGACTCCCTCAGAGGGTGCGGCTTCGGGAGGCGGAGAGGCGAGTGGATCCCGGCGGCAGAGGGGCTTGCACGGGCGGCGACCATGGCTCGGCTGGTTCACAAGTTTACAAGAGAGAGAAGGTCAGAGGAGAAAGAGAGCTGGGGGGAAAGGGAAGAAGGGGCGCGAGACAGGGACCTGCTGGTCCGGCAGCTCGGCTCGGAGAGGTGGCTAGTGGCGTTGCATAGTTGAGGAGGTCTTGGTGGAGGGGTCTTGGGCTCCGACGAGCTGGGGAGGTCCGGCAGCATGAGGAACTGTGCGGGAATGAAGGCTGGGCGTGGATCCGTTCAGCCTCGGGCATCGTCCTCCTAGACACGGACGAGGAGCTTCTCCGATGACGATGCTATTATAGAGAACAGAGAGAGAGAGAGAGAGAGAGAGAGAGAGAGAGAGAGAATCAGGTGAGATAGAGAGCATTGAGGGAGACGGAGGAAAGAAGAAAGGGAGAAGGCAGGGGCGCGAGGTCCTGCTGGCGGTGCTGCTTTCGGCCGGCTCGAGGAGAGGGCAGAGGTGGTCGTGGGGTCCTGCTGGTTTGGTTGGTCGGTGATGAGGCAGACGAAGTGGCTGTCGGGGTCGTGGAGCTTGTGCGCGAGCATAGGATCTTGGGGGCGAAGGACGAAGACGGGAGGCTGGTGCCTTGGAGGCTCGTCGTGGCTCGGGCAGGGGAGGCAGAGAGGCCCGATGGCGCTAGTTGGCTGCGGGGCTTCTCTGATGATGGGTTGGATCAAGGGATTGGCCGGTATCTAAAATCTAGGAGGGGATGGATTTGGGAGGATCCCGATGAAGGCGCGCGAGAGAGAGTGGCGGCGGCTAGGAGGATCCCTAGAAATTAGGGATTGGACTGATATATATATAGCACTGGGTTTTTCGTTAGGGGCTATCTCGTCCCTCCGATCGTAATCGAGTGGTCGAGAAAAATATGCTAGAGAGTCCAAACAAGAAACCGAAGATATTTTAGGGATGTTTGGGGATGATCCGGACTCATCGGTAATGACTGCCCGATTCGGGTTCGGGGCAAGTTTCGGACAGGTAGCAACTGGGTCTGTGGTCAGGCAGAGAGGTTGCATAGGCAGACAAATAAGAGGGCAGTGAAACCCGGTTGGACTAAGGAAGATCAACGGATACAAAAGAGGAAAATGACAACTACAAACTAATGCAAGTTATAAAAACATGTGGATGTAATGCTCATGATGACATGATGAAATGCAACATGCAAAACTAAATCACACGGTGAAACTCGGAATAGCTGGAAGTCTTCTGGAGCGTCGGTCTCGGGTCATTACACGGGATGCGGAGCAGAGCCTCACACACGACGATAAACGCAGATACATGGAGGAAGGAATTCGGGGCTAAATTGTGGAAATCTAGCCCGTGATAGAACATAAGGCCGCAGACGAAGGGGTGGAGGGGAAACCCTAGCCCCCTAAGGAAATGGGGGAGGAACACAACCCTCTCGCTGGGCCCGGAGTGGGGATGACTTGGTCCTTATCGGGGAGCCTGTGCGCGATGTTCGCAGACAGATATCCCACGCCCCAGAGATCCTTCACGTCCTTCTTGGTGACGGAGGAGGCCTCCCACTTGCCTTTGGAGCCGGACCCGGCCATGGTTGGGGAGGGTGGTGGCGGTGGGAAAGATTGGATCTTTTTTGGGCGATTGGAAGACAGAGGCTAGAGGAAGGCGTGGGGAAGAAAGGAGGAATATTTGCCCTCTTATAGACGGTGAAAATGCCAACCGTCCCCTCTTAAGCCTTAAACCTCGCCTATTCCCAATGAGATCCTGCGCAAGGAGCGGTTGGGTTGCCCAAATCCCATTGATCAGAATCCCGTAATAAGTTGGCACGCTCTCTGTTTTGACAAGACGTGCCAATGAAGGCTTGACCTCGAAACACGAAATGGGAAGTGTGAAAATGATTAGAAATGTTGAAGAGTCAAGTGTGACCCTTCACAGAAAAAAGTTGTCAGTAAAAGACATTATTCTTGTTTTGACATCTTGCCTTCGTGGCCAAGGGTTGTATTGATTATGCAGAGCCGGATACAGTCCTTTTATAAGGTAAGTTGACGTGTGATATTCAAGTGAAGGAACCTGCCTCGCAATGCCGAAGACAATTCGTGTGCCGAACACGTCGTCATTGAGGACTGGTTCAAGGGCTACTAACAGAGTCCTGGACTAAGGGGTCCTCGGGCAGCCGATCTATTTGATATGGGTCGGACTGATGGGCCGTGAAGGTAAAGGCAGAAGATCATCCCCCATGTCCGGGTAGGAATCCTGTATCCGTGAACGGCAAGATTGGTGTCCGGATATGTTATTTCCTTTCCCTGTGAACCGACTTTGTACAACCCTAGGCCCCTCCAGTGTCTATATAAACCATAGGGTTTAGTCCGTAGAGGCAATCATAATATTCATAGGCTAGACAATTAGGGTTTAGCCATTACGATCTCGAGGTAGATCAACTCTTGTAACTCCTATACTCATCAAATACAATCAAGCAGGACATAGGGTTTTACCTCATTTAAGAGGGCCTAAACCTGGGTAAACATCGTGTCCCTTTGTCCATTGTTACCATTGATCCTTAGACGCACATCTTGGGCCCCCCTACCTAGTTTTGCCGGTTTTGACACCGACTAGGGACAGCAAGCATTGGGAAAATAACTTCCTTAAGCATTTTAATAGAGGTGTTCTGATCAGCACTACTAGTTGGAATAGCTTCTACCCACTTAGAAACATAATCAACTACGACCAAAATATGAGTATACCCATTAGAGGAAGGAAAAGGTCCCATGAAATCAAATCCCCACACATCAAATGGTTCAACGGCAAGTGAATAGTTCATAGGCATTTCTTGACGCTTACCGATATTACCTATTCTTTGACATTCATCACAAGATAAGACGAACTTACGGGCATCCTTCAAAAGAGTAGGTCAATAAAAACCAGATTGCAATACCTTATGAGCAGTTCTGTCTCCCGCATGATGTCCTCCATAAACTTTGGCGTGACATTTCCGTAGGAATTTATCCCTGTTCATGCTCAGGTACACAACGTCTAATAATACCATCTACTCCATCTTTATAAAGATGTGAGTCATCCCAAAAGTAATGTCTTAAATCATAGAAGAATTTTTTCTTTTGTTGGTAAGTAAAGCTAGGTGGTATGTATTTAGCAACAATACAATTAGCATAGTCAGCATACCAAGGTGTACTATTAGAAACATTTATAGCAGCTAACAGTTCATTAGGAAAGCTATCATTAATAGGTTGTGGGTCATTAAGAATATTTTCAAGCCTAGACAGGTTATCAGCTACGGGGTTCTCCACTCCATTTCTAACAGTGATATGCAAATCAAATTCTTGTAGTAGAAGAACCCACCTAATGAGTCTAGGTTTAGCATCTTTCTTTTCCATAAGATATTTCATAGCAGCAAGATCAGTGTGAACAATCACTTTGGAATCCATAATGTAGGATCTAAATTTATCACAAGCAAACACAACTGCTAAAAATTCCTTTACAGTAGTAGCATAGTTTCGTTGGGCAATGTCTAGAGTTTTGCTAGCATAGTGAATCTTTCCCTACTAATAAAGCAGATACTGCTTCTCGTGGTCCGTCATCCACTTTTATAGAAAACACCCTGACTTTAATGATAATCAACCCATAATCCTATTTTCCAGTCAACCTGAACTGATAAGGGCAACAAAAAAGGAAAAAAAACACACCCAAACAAACCATGACCTTGCCTCCCATCCATCCTCCACGCGCCGCCACCGCCAGCCACCGCCCATCTGGCGCGCACTGCCGCCGCCGGCTCTCGCCGCCGCACCCACCCTCAAGCAAAGGGAACCAAACGAACTTCCTCTAGAGGAGAAGGGGACGGAACAAATTTCTTCAGAGGAGAAATAAACTTCGGAGCAGAGGAAGAGAGGGGTGCCACACCGGTGCACGCGCTGCGGTCGGGAACGAGGACGAGTCCAGCAGCTACACGGAGATGACCGTGTTGCTCCTGACCGGCACGGGGCAGTTCAATATCAGCGACTTCGTGCCGACACTGTCGTGGCTAGACCTACAGGGAGTGTAGGCCAAGCCACGCCGGGTGCACCGCCAGTTCGACGGGCTCATCATGAAGCTACTGGTGGAGCATGCGGCAATGGCCGAGCGCGCCCAGGAGGAGGGTCGGATAGACTTCGTGGACAGGCTCCGGTTGGTGGCCTAGAGCAGGCCGGGGCGAGGCGGTCAACGTGAGCCGCGAGCAGAGGACGAAGCGAGGATAAGCGGCGCGGGATCGGCCGGACCTCTGGGGGGCATGCCATAGTGGCGGAGGCTGTGGGCGGGACCGTCCGAATCGGGTCGGAGGCCAGGCTTCTGCCGTATCCGGAGCGGGCCGACGACTGGGGCAGGACTGCCAGATCAGACCCACGGTAGAGGAGCTTCCATGGCGCCATCCATGGCGTCTCTGGGTTCCTCACCGATAAGGGTTTCAGCCCTGGCTCTGGCCAACCACCACGGTCGCGCGCACTCTAGGAGAGTGGAGTGCATCGTCGGTGCAACACATGTAGAAGAGGAGGAGGAGCAACACCGGGAGATAGTGGCCGGAGAAGAGGAGGAGCAGCAGCGCTGAGTGAGAAGGAGGTGTGGCGATGTGGATAAGGCACGTAGATCCGCAGATGGATGAGAAGGAGTGGCGCTGGCCGCTCGGTGCTTTTCTTTAATAGAACCAAATGAAATTAATCTTGTACCGGCTGGAAGCTACTGGATGCATGCGTCTAGCATCAATTACATTTTTTTATTTTCCGGAAGAGCAACGATTATTACTTGCTGTTGTTTGTATTTATTCGATGATGTTTGTTGTTACATTATATATACCCCTTCTTTCAAAATAAGTGTTATAATTTTAGTATAACTTTGTACTATAGTTAATATAAAGTTAAAACACTTATTTTAGGATGAAGAGAGTATAATAATTAAAATTGAGTGAAATATTAGAAAGAAATACTTCCTCCGTAAGCTAATATAAGAGTGTTTGGATCACTACTTTAGTTTACGGAGGGAGTACGGAGGGAGTATCTCTTAAGGGAGAAGGTATTTGAAGCTCACCGGTGCTTGCTATCCATGAAGATATTCCTCAAATCTGGATGCCATGGGTGAGATAGGGTGGAGAGACGAAGGGATGAAGAACAGAGAGACGAAGGGATGAAGAACAAAGAGCGGCAAGCATTGTAAATACTTTACTTTCCGGCCATCATATTTTTGAAGTGGGAAAGAACAATATGAATCAATGTTAATAGGGATTGCAAGATATAGGAATTAATATATGATCTATTTGAAACTGTTACAGGTATGTGAATGATGCACAATTACTTTCGCATCAAAGGAGTAGCTGATGATCTACCAGATCGATAAATGTTTAGATTTTTTTAATTATTTTTACAAGGGGTTGTTAAATACAACAACTTATTACACATAATTCAATTTCTTTAGAGAGAGTTGAAGAAGTGGGTTATATTGGTAGAGAAAAGGATTACTAGCTTTTGAAATACAATAAGATCTTCATAAAATGGATCCATACAAGTCTTACAACCAATTTAATTGAAATATCTTATTATTCACCGTGACAGGTAAATTCTTGAATATCACCTGAACACTCAGATTTCTTTTATACCCGTTGCAACGCACAGGCATTTTTGCTAAGTAACATTCAGTTTCTTATCAACTCTTTGTCCTAGAACCGCACCAACAACATAATCGCTAGCATCACACATATTTCAAAAGGCAAGTTCCAATCAGGTGGTTGAACAATAGGTGGAGAAATTAAGGCTTTCTTTGGTGTTTCAAAGGTTCCAAACAATCATCATCAAAAACTAAAGGGATATCCTTTTGCAAAAGATTTGTAAGAGGCCTAGAAATTTCAGAAAAGTCTTTGATAAATCTCCCATAGAAACCAACATGACCAAGGAAACTACGAATACCTTTGATATCTTTAGGACATGGCATTTTCTCAAATGCATCAACCTTGGCTTTGTCCACCTTAGTACATCTTTCAGAAATTTTATAGCCCAAAACAATACCTTCGTTAACCATAAAGTGGCACTTCTCCCAATTCAATACAATATTTGTTTGCTCATATCTTTACAAAACTCGATCAAGATTGCTTAAACAATCATCAAAAGACTTCCCATAAATAGAAAAGTCATCCATGAAAACCTCAACAATCTTTTCACAAAAATCAGAGAATATAGCAGTCATACATCTTTGAAAGGTAGCAGGTGCATTGCATAAACCAAAACCAATACATCTATAAGCATAAGCTCCAAAAGGACACGTAAAAGTGGTCTTTTCTTGATCAGGTTGAGAAACATGTATTTGTGAAAAACCAGAATATCCATCAAGGAAGCAAAAAATGTGTGTGCTTAGATAATCTTTCTAGCATTTGATCGACAAAAGGCAGAGGGTAATGATCTTTTCTTGTTGCTTTGTTTAATTTTCTAAAATCAATTACCATTCTATAGCATGTGACAATTCTTTGTGGAATAGGTTCATTCTTATCATTTGGAACAACAGTAATACCTCCCTTCTTAGGGACACAATGAACATGACTTACCCATCTACTATCAGCTATAGCATAGATTATACCTACTTCCAGAAGTTTCAATATCTCTGTTCTTACCACTTCTTTCATCTTCAGATTTAACCGATGTTGGTGATTGATACATCTCCAACGTATCTATAATTTTTGATTGCTCCATGCTACTTTATCTACTGTTTTAGACTATATTGGGCTTTATTTTCCACTTTTATATTACTTTTGGGACTAACCTATTAACCGGAGGCCCAGCCCAAAATTGTTGTTTTTTGCCTTTTCAGTATTTCAAAGAAAAAGAATATCAAACGGAGTCCAAACGGAATGAAACCTTCGGGATCGTGATTTTCCAACCGAACGTGATCCAGGAGACTTGGACCCTACTCCAAGAAGCCTCCGAGGAGGTCACGAGGGTGGAGGGCGCCCCCCCCCCCCCCCCCCCGGGCGCGCCCCCTACCTCGTGGGCCCCTCGGAGCTCCACCGACGTACTCCTTCCTCCTATATATACCTACGTATCCCCGAACGATCAGAACAGGAGCCAAAAACCTAATTCCACCGCCACAACCTTCTGTATCCACGAGATCCCATCTTGGGGCCTGTTCTGGAGCTCCGCCGGAGGGGGCATCCACCACGGAGGGCTTCTACATCATCACCATAGCCCCTCCGATGAAGTGTGAGTAGTTTACTTCAGACCTTCGGGTCCATAGCTAGTAGCTAGATGGCTTCTTCTCTCTTTTTGGATCTCAATACAATGTTCTCCCCCTCTCTCGTGGAGATCTATTCGATGTAATCTTCTTTTTGCGGTGTGTTTGTTGAGAACGATGAATTGTGGGTTTATGATCCAGTATTATCTATGGAAAATATTTGATTCTTCTCTGAATTCTTTTATGTATGATTGAGTTATCTTTGCAAGTCTCTTCGAATTATCTTTTTAGTTTGGCCAACTAGATTGGTAGTTCTTGCAATGGGAGAAGTGCTTAGCTTTGTGTTCAATCTTGCGGTGTCCTTACTCAGTGACAGAAAGAGTTGCAAGGCACGTATTGTATTGTTGCCATCGAGGATAACAAGATGGGGTTTTTATCATATTGCATGAATTTATCCCTCTACATCATGTCATCTTGCTTACGGCGTTACTCTGTTTTTACTTAATACTCTAGATGCATGCTGGATAGCGGTCGATGAGTGGAGTAATAGTAGTAGATACAGAATCGTTTCAATCTACTTGTTTTGGACGTGATGCCTATATACATGATCATTGCCTAGATATACTCATAACTATGCTCAATTCTGTCAATTGCTCAATAGTAATTTGTTCACCCACCGTAGAATACTTATGCTCTTGAGAGAAGCCACTAGTGAAACGTATGGCCCCCGGGTCTATTCTCATCATATCAATCTATATCACTTTATTTACTTGATTTGTTTTTACTTTGCCTTTACTTTTTTCTTTGCATCTATCTATCAAAAATACCAAAAATATTATCTCTATCAGATCTCACTCTCGTAAGTGACCGTGAAGGGATTGACAACCCCTAAGCGTTGGTTGCGAGTTGCTATCGTTTTGTGTAGGTACGAGGGACTTGTGTGTGGTCTCCTACTGGATTGATACCTTGGTTCTCAAAAACTGAGGGAAATACTTACGCTACTTTACTGCATCATCCTCTCCTCTTCGGGGAAATCCAACGCAGTGCTCAAGAGGTAGCAAGAAGAATTTCTGGCGCCGTTGCTCGGGAGGCTCACACAAGCAAGTCAACCATACCAAGTACCCATCGCAAGCCCTATCTCTCGCATTACATTATTTGCCATTTGCCTCTCGTTTTCCTCTCCCCCACTTCACCCTTGCCGTTTTATTTACCCTATCTTTCCCAATCTCCTCCTCTCTTTCCCGTTGCCTTTCTGTTTGCTTGCGTGTTGGATTACTTGTTGCCATGGCGCAAGATAATACCAAATTGTGTGATTTATCGAATACCAATAATAACGATTTCCTTAGTACTCCGATTGCTCCTCTTAATAATGATGAGTCTTGTGAAATCAATACCGCTTTATTGAATCTTGTTATGAAAGATCAATTCACTGGCCTTCCTAGTGAAGATGCCGCTACTCATCTAAACAATTTTGTTGATTTGTGTGATATGCAAAAGAAAAAAGATACGGATAACAATATTGTCAAATTGAAGTTATTTCCGTTTTCACTTAGAGATCGTGCTAAAGTTTGGTTTTCATCTCTGCCTAAAAATAGTATTGATTCTTGGAACAAGTGCAAAGATGCTTTTATCTCTAAGTATTTTCCTCCCGCTAAGATTATCACTCTTAGGAACGATATCATGAATTTTAAACAACTTGATCATGAGCATGTTGCCCAATCATGGGAAAGAATGAAATTAATGCTTCGTAATTGCCCTACTCATGGTTTGAATTTATGGATGATCATACAAAATTTTTATGCCGGATTGAATTTTGTTTCTAGAAATCTTTTAGATTCGGCCGCGGGAGGCACTTTTATGGAAATTACATTAGGGGATGCTACCAAATTGCTTGATAATATTATGGTTAATTATTCTCAATGGCACACCGAAAGATCTTCTAGTAAAAAAGTGCATGCTATAGAAGAAATCAATGTTTTGAGTGAAAAGATGGATGAACTTATGAAGATGTTTGCTCCTAAAAATACTCCTCTTGATCCCAATGATCTGCCTTTATCTACTTTGCTTGAGAATAATAATGAATCTATGGATGTGAATTTTGTTGGTAGGAATAGTTTTGGAAACAACGCTTATAGAGGGAATTTTAATCCTAAGCCGTATCCTAGTAATCCTTCTAATAATTATGGAAACTCCTACAATAACTCTTATGGAAATTTTAATAAGATGCCCTCTGAATTTGAGAGTAGTGTTAAAGAGTTTATGAATTCACAAAAGAATTTTAATGCTTTGCTTGAAGAGAAATTGCTTAAAGTTGATGATTTGGCTAGGAACATTGATAGAATTCCTCTTGAAATTGATTCTTTAAAGCTTAGATCTATTCCTCCTAAGCATGATATCAATGAGTCTCTCAAAGCCATGAGAATTTCCATTGATGAGTGCAAGGAAAGAACCGCTAGGATGCGTGCTTCCAAAGATGCCTTTATTAAAGCATGTTCTTCCAATCCCTATGAAAATCAAGATGAAGATCTAAAGTTATTGATGTGTCCCCCATTAAATCTTTGTTTTGCAATATGAATCTTGATGAATCTGAAGATTATCTTCCTTCACCTAGAAGGTGTTCTCAGAATTCGGAGTTTCTAGATCTTGATGATGAAATTGATGAAAGTGGGATGGAAATAAATAAAAACCGTGATGTTGCTAAACCCACTATTTTGGATCTCAAGGAATTTAATTATGAAAATTGCTCTTTGATTGGTTGTATTTCCTTGTTGCAATCCGTGCTAGATTCTCCTCATGCTTATAGTCAAAATAAGGCCTTTACCGAACACATTGTTGATGCCTTGATGCAATCTTATGAAGAAAAACTTGAGTTGAAAGTTTCTATCCCTAGAAAACTCTATGATGAGTGGGAACCCACTATTAAAATTAAAATTAAAGATTTTGAGTTTCATGCTTTGTGTGATTTGGGTGCTAGTGTCTCTACTATCCCCAAAACTTTATGTGATTTGCTAGATTTCCGTGATTTTGATGATTGCTCTCTAAACTTGCATCTTGTGGATTCCACTATTAAAAAGCCTATAGGAAGAATTAATGATGTTCTTATTGTTGCAAATAGGAATTATGTGCCCGTAGATTTTACCGTTCTTGACATATATTGCAATCCTTCATGTCCTATTATTCTTGGTAGACCTTTCCTTAGAACGATTAGTGCAATTATTGATATGAAGGAAGTGAATATTAGATTCCAATTTCCCTTAAAGAAGGGTATGGAACACTTCCCTAGAAAGAAAATAAAATTACCATATGAATCTATCATGAGAGCCACCTATAGATTGCCTACCAAAGATGGCAATACCTAGATCTATCCTTGCTTTTATGCCTAGCTAAGGGCGTTAAACGATAGCGCTTGTTGGGAGGCAACCCAAGTTTACTTTGTGTTTTTTGTTTTTGCTTCTGTATAGGAATAAATAATCCATCTACCTTCTGTTTGGATGTGGTTTTATGTTTTAATTAGTGTTTGTGCCAAGTAGGACCTATAAGATAACCTACGATGATAGTTTATTTGATTCTGCTGAAAAACAGAAACTTTGCGCGCACGAATTTAGTTATGATAAATCACAGGAACGTGATTTTGTGTTGATTATTTTTACTTCTGATCAATAAACAAATTGTCCAGGACTTCCTATTTTGGTAGAATTTTTAGAGTTCCAGAAGTTTGCGTTACTTACAGATTGCTACAGACTGTTCTATTTTTGACAGATTCTGTTTTTCGTGTGTTGTTTGCTTATTTTGATGTATCTATGGCTAGTAAATTAGTTTATAAACCATAGAGAAGTTGGAATACAGTAGGTTTAACACCAATATAAATAAAGAATAAGTTCATTACAGTACCTTGAAGTAGTCTTTTGTTTTCTTTCTCTAACGGAGCTCACGAGATTTCTGTTGAGTTTTGTGTTGTGAAGTTTTCAAGTTTTGGGTGAATTCTTTTGATGGATTATGGAACAAGGAGTGGCAAGAGCCTAAGCTTGGGGATGCCCATGGAACCCCCAAGATAATCCAAGGACACCAAAAAGTCAAAGCTTGGGAATGCCCCGGAAGGCATCCCCTCTTTCGTCCACTTCCATCGGTAATTTACTTGGAGCTATATTTTTATTCACCAACATGATATGTGTTTTGCTTGGAGCGTCTTGTATTATTTGTGTCTTTGCTTGTTAGTCCACCACAATCATCCTTGATGTACACATCTTTTGAGAGAGCCTTACATGAATTGGAATTTGTTAGAATACTCTATGTGCTTCACTTATATCTTTTGAGCGTGATAATTTTTGCTCTAGTACTTCACTTAGATCTTTTAGAGCACGGTGGTGGATTTGTTTTAAAGAAACTATTTGATCTCTCATGCTTCACTTAGATTATTTTGAGAGTCTTTAATAGCATGGTAATTTGCTTGATGTTAATATACTTGGTGTTCAAGATATGTGAAACTTTCTTTTGAGTGAATTGAATACTAAGATAAGTTTGATGCTTGATAATTGTTTTGAGATATGGAGGTGATAATATCAAAGTCGTGCTAGTTTGGTGATTATGAATTTGATGAATACTTGTGTTGAAGTTTGCAAGTCCCGTAGCATGCACGTATGGTTAAAGTTGTGTAACAAATTTGAAACATGAAGTGTACCTGGCTTGTGCATCCTTATGAGTGGCGGTCGGGGACGAGCGATGGTCTTTTACTATCAACCTATCCCCCTAGGAGCATGCGTGTAGTACTTGAATTTTTGATGACTTCTAAATTTTTGCAATAAGTATATGAGTTCTTTTGACTAATGTTGAGTCCAATACGCACTCTCACCTTTCCACCTTTGCTAGCCTCTTCGGTACCGTGCATTGCCCTTTCTCACCTTGAGAGTTGGCGCAAACTTCGCCGGTGCATCCAAACCCCGTGATACGATACACTCTATCACACATAAACCTCCTTATATCTTCCTCAAAACAGCCACCATACCTACCTATCATGGTATTTCCATAGCCATTCCGAGATATATTGCCATGCAACTTCCACCATCATCATGACATGCATTACTTTTGTCATATTTCCATTGCATGATCTTGTAGTTGACATCGTATTTGTGGCAAAGCCACCATGTATTATTTTCCATACATGTCACTCTTGATTCATCGCACCATCCCGGTACACCGCCGGAGGCATTCATATAGAGTCATATCTTGTTCTAAGTTTCGAGTTGTAATCCTTGTGTTGTAATCAATAGAAGTGTGATGATCATCATTATTAGAGCATTTCCCAAATAAAAAAAGGGAGAAAGGCCAAGAAGAAAAAAAGAAAGGCCCAAAAAAAGAAAATAAAAAAGGGCAATGCTACTATCTCTTTTTCCACACTTGTGCTTCAAAGTAGCACCTTGTTCTTCATATAGTGAGTCTCATATATTGTGCTTCAAAGTAGCACCTTGTTCCTCATGTAGTGAGTCTCATAAGTTGTCTTTTTCATACTAGTGGGAATTTTTCATTATAGAACTTGGCTTGTATATTCCTACGATGGGCTTCCTCAAATGCCCTAGGTCTTCGTGAGCAAGCAAGTTGGATGCACACCCACTAGTTTTCTTTTGTTGAGCATTCATAGCTCTAGTGCATCCGTTGCATGGCAATCCCTACTCACTCACATCGATATCTATTGATGGGCATCTCCATAGCCCGTTGATACGCCTGGTTGATGTGAGACTTTCTCCTTTTTTTGTCTTCTCCACACAATCCCCATCATCATATTCTATTCCACCCATAGTGCTATATCCATGGCTCACGCTCATGTATTGCGTGAAGGTTGAAATTTTTTGAGATTATTTAAGTATGAAACAATTGCTTGGCTTGTCATCGGGGGTATAGAAGTTGGGAACATCTTTGTGTGACAAAAATGAAGCATAGCCTAACTATATGATTTTGTAGGGATGAACTTTCTTTTGCCATGTTATTTTGAGAAGACATGATTGCTTTGATTAGTATGCTTGAAGTATTATTATTTTTGTGTCAATATGAACTTTTGTCTTGAATCTTTCGGATCTGAATATTCATATCACAATTAAGAAGATTTACATTGAAATTATGCCAAAGTATCACTCCGCATCAAAAAATCTTTTTTATCATTTACCTACTCGAGGACGAGCAGGAATTAAGCTTGGGGATGCTTGATACGTCTCCAATGTATCTATAATTTTTTATTGCTCCATGCTACTTTATCTACTGTTTTAGACTATATTGGGCTTTATTTTCCACTTTTATATTACTTTTGGGACTAACCTATTAACCGGAGGCCCAGCCCAGAATTGCTGTTTTTTTTGCCTTTTTCAGTATTTCGAAGAAACAAAATATCAAACGGAGTCCAAACAGAATGAAACCTTCGGGATCGTGATTTTCCAACCGAACGTGTTCCAGGAGACTTGGACCCTACTCCAAGAAGCCTCCAAGGAGGTCACGAGGGTGGAGGGCGCCCCCCCCCCCCCCCCCCCGGGCGCCCCCCTACCTCATGGGCCCCTCAGAGCTCCACCGACGTACTCCTTCCTCCTATATATACCTACGTATCCCCGAACGATCAGAACAAGAGCCAAAAACCTAATTCCACCGCTGCAACCTTCTGTATCCATGAGATCCCATCTTGGGGCCTGTTCCGGAGCTCCGCCGGAGGGGGCATCCACCACGGAGGACTTCTACATCATCACCATAGCCCCTCCGATGAAGTGTGAGTAGTTTATTTCAGACCTTCGGGTCCATAGCTAGTAGCTAGATGGCTTCTTCTCTCTTTTTGGATCTCAATACAATGTTCTCCCCCTCTCTCGTGGAGATCTATTCGATGTAATCTTATTTTTGCGGTGTGTTTGTTGAGAACGATGAATTGTGGGTTTATGATCCAGTATTATCTATGGAAAATATTTGATTCTTCTCTGAATTCTTTTATGTATGATTGAGTTATCTTTGCAAGTCTCTTCGAATTATCTTTTTGGTTTGGCCAACTAGATTGGTAGTTCTTGCAATGGGAGAAGTGCTTAGCTTTGGGTTCAATCTTGCGGTGTCCTTACTCAGTGACAGAAAGAGTTGCAAGGCACGTATTGTATTGTTGCCATCGAGGATAACAAGATGGGGGTTTTATCATATTGCATGATTTTATCCCTCTACATCATGTCATCTTGCTTACGGCGTTACTCTGTTTTTACTTAATACTCTAGATGCATGCTGGATAGCAGTCGATGAGTGGAGTAATAGTAGTAGATGCAGAATCGTTTCGATCTACTTGTTTTGGATGTGATGCCTATATACATGATCATTGCCTAGATATACTCATAACTATGCTCAATTCTGTCAATTGCTCAACAGTAATTTGTTCACCTGCCGTAGAATACTTATGCTCTTGAGAGAAGCCACTAGTGAAACCATTGTCCCCGGGTCTATTCTCATCATATCAATCTATATCACTTTATTTACTTGCTTTGTTTTCACTTTGCCTTTACTTTTTACTTTGCATCTATCTATCAAAAATACCAAGAATATTATCTCTATCAGATCTCACTCTCGTAAGTGACCGTGAAGGGATTGACAACCCCTAAGCGTTGGTTGCGAGTTGCTATCGTTTTGTGGTAGGTACGAGGGACTTGTGCATGGTCTCCTACTGGATTGATACCTTGGTTCTCAAAAACTAAGGGAAATACTTACGCTACTTTACTACATCATCCTCTCCTCTTCGGGGAAATCCAACGCAGTGCTCAAGAGGTAGCAGTGATCAACAATGGGTTAGCATGAGGTTCCATATTAATCTTGTGCTGGCATAGAGTGGGACTAATTCCCTTAAGATCATCAAGAGTATATCCAATAGCAGCTCACTGCTTCCTTAGAACTTTCAATAATCTTTCTTCTTCATGTTCTAAAAGGTTAGCACTAATAATCATAGGATATATCTTTTTCTCATCAAGATAAGCATATTTCAAAGTGTCTGGCAATTGTTTTAATTCAAACACAGGATCACCTTTAGATGGAGGACCTCCTAGAGTTTTAATAGGCAGATTGTGTTTAAGTAGAGGTTGTTGTTCGAAGAAGATTCTATCTATTTCATTTCTTTCATGCATATGCAAATCATTTCCATGGTCTAGCAAATATTGTTCTAAAGGATCAGTAGGAGGTACAACAATAGAAGCAAGACCAATAATTTCATCCTTACTAGGCAAATATTTCTTATGAGGTTTTCTACTAAACTTAGAAAAATTAAACTCATGAGATTCATCACCAAAACTAAACAGTTTGTTTCTCACAATCTATTTTAGCATTAACGGTGTTCAAGAAAGGTCTACCAAAGATAATGGGACAAAAGATCTTGTGGGGAACCAAGAATAAGAAAATCAATAGGGTATTTTATTTCCCACACAAGACTTCAACATCTCTAACAATCCCAATTGGTGATATAGTATCTCTATTGGCAAGCTTAATAGTAACATCTATGTCTTCTATCTTAGCGGGTGCTATATCATTAATAATTTCTTGATATAAGGTAAAAGGAATAGCAGTCACGCTAGCACCTATGTCACATAAACCATGATAACATTGATCTCCTATCTTAACTGAGACAACAAGCATGCCAACAACAGGTCTATGTTTATCTTTTTCATCGAGTTTGGCAATTCTAGCAGCTTCATCACAGAAGTAAATAACATGCCCATAAATATTATCGACCAAGAGATCTTTAACCATAGCAACACTGGGTTCTACTTTGATTTGTTCAGCTGGTTTAGGTGTTCTAATATAACTTTTGTTGACCATAGTTTAAACTTTAGCATGTTCATTCATCCTAACAAGGAAAGGTGGTTTTTCAATATAAGGAGTGGGAACAACTAGATCAACATTATAAATGATAGTTTCATCTTTAGCTTTTACTGGTTCTTTTGTTTCTTCTTTATTTGGCGGGTGATATTTGAACCACTTCTCTTTAGGAAGATCAACATGAGTAGCAAAAGATTCACAAAGGAAGCTACTATCTCAGAGTCAAGTCCATATTTAGTGCTGAACTTTTGAAAAGCACCGGTATTCATAAAAGATTTAACACAATCAAATTTAGGCTCAATACCTGACTCTTTACCTTCGTCGAGTTCCCAATCTTCAGAGTTGCATTTAATTCTTTCTAAAATATCCCACCAGAATTCAATAGTCTTCTTCATAAAAGAACCAATACAAGAAGTACTGAGCATGGATTGATCATTATGAGAAAGCCGAGCATAAAAATTTTAAATAATAATTTCTCTTGAGAGCTCATAATTGGGGCATGAATATAACATTGACTTAAGCCCCCACCCCAAGCTAGAGCGATACTTTCTCCTTCACGAGGCCAATATATATATATATATATATATATATATATATATATATATATATATATATATATAAAATTCGATCACGATGAACTAGATGCATAGGATAATTTTTTTGATGGAATTCCAATTTCAGTCAATTCTAGTTCCAAGATTCAATATCATTGCATAGCCTATACCATGTCAATGCCTTTCCCTTCAAAGATAAAGGGAAAACCTTCTTCTTAGCTTCATCTCCAGGTAAACCTGCAAGATTAAACAATCCACAAATTTCATCCACATATATCAAGTGCATATCAGGATGTTCGGTTCCATCTCCTACATAATGATTAGCTAGCAGTTGTTCTACAATACCCGAAGGAATTTCATATTCAATATTTTCAGTAGGTGCAGTAGGTTGAGGGGTAACTAATTGTGGTTCCGGTCAAGGTGAAGATACCCCGAACAAACCCCTCAGAGAATTGTTTTCCATAGTAACAAGTGACAATAAATTTCAGCACATAGTAATAATTTTTCCTTACCAATTTCCACTTACCAAGAGCGCTTCACTCCCCGGCAACGATGATAGAAAAGAGCCTTGATGACCATATGGTATCAATTGTAGCCTTTTCGATAAGTAAGAGTGTCAAACCCAACGGGGAGCAGAAGGAAATGAGAAGTGGTTTTCGGCAAGGTAATGTCTGCAAGTGCTGAAATTGTAAGTAACAGAGTAGTTTGATATCAAGATAATTTGTAACGAGCAAGTGACGATAGTAGTAACAAAAGTGCAGCAAGGTAGCCCAATCCTTTTGAGGCAAAGGACAGGCCAAAACGGTCTCTTATGATAAGCAAAGTGTTCTTGAAGGTACACGGGAATTTCATCTAGTCACTTTCATCATGTTGGTTCGATTCATGTTCGCTACTTTGATAATTTGGTATGTGGGTTGACCGGTGCTTAGGCGATGTTCCCACTTGAACAAACCTCCTACTTATGATTAACCCCCTCGCAAGCATCCGCAACTACGAGAAAAGTATTAAGAATAAATTCTAGCCATAGCATTAAACTTTTGGATCCAATCAGTCCCTTGCAGAGTAGCGCATAAACTAGGGTTTAAGCTTCTGTCACTCTCGCAACGCATCATCTAATAACTACTCCACAATGCATTCCCTTAGGCCCAAATATGGCAAAGTGTCATCTAGTCGACGTTCACATGACACCACTAAGGGAATCACAACATACATATCATCAAAATATCAAACGCATATCAAATTCACATGATTACTTGCAACATGATTTCTCCCGTGACCTCAAGAACAAAAGTAACTACTCGCAAATGATAATCATGCTCAAGATCAGAGGGGTATTAAATAGCATAATGGATCTGAACATATAATCTTCCACCAAATAAACCATATAGTAATCAACTACAAGATATAATCAACACTACTAGTCACCCACAAGCACCAATCTATAGTTCCGGTATAAAAATTGGACACAAGAGATGAACTAGGGTTTGAGAGGAGATGGTGCTATTGAAGATGTTGATGGAGATTGCCCTCCCCAAGATGGGAGAGTTGTTGCTGATGATGATGACAATGATTTCCTCTTCCGGGAGGGAAATTTCCCCGGTGGAATCGCTCCGCCGAAGGGCAAAAGTGCTCCTGCCCAAGTTCCACCTCAAGACGGCGGCACTTCATCCCGATAGTCCTCTACTTATTTTTTCTAGGTCACAATGACTTATATACCAAAAGAGGGGCGCCAGAGGTGGGCCGAGGGGAGCACAACCCACCAGGGCGCGCCTGGGCTCCCTGGCACGCCCAGGTGGGTTGTGCTCACCTGGTGGGCCCCCTCTGGTACTTATTTGCTCCAATAATTCTCATTTATTTCATAAAAAGTCATCGTGAAGTTTCGGCTCATTTGGAGTTGTGTAGAATATGTAGCTTGACGTAGCTTTTTTAGGTCCAGATTTCCAGCTGCCGGAATTCTCCCCCTTTGTGTGTTCCTTCCATATTATGAGAGACAAGGCATTAGAATTACTCCAAAAATCATTATTAAGCAATAAAACAACATAAATAATAGTAGGTAAAGATGCTGCAAAATGGATGTATCAGCTCATAGCAATTCATCATATAGCAGCAGCAGGAGTAGCTCATAGCAATTCATCATATAGCAGCAGGAGCAGCTCATAGCAATTCATCATATAGCAGTAGCATCAATAGCTCATAGCAATGCATCATATAGCAGCAGCAACTCATAGCATTTCATCGTATAGTGGACCTGAATGAAAATTTGGCAAAAAATCAGAGGAGATCCTCACCTTGTTGGATGAGCTCATCCTTCGATAGCACCTCAAGGCCATGGCCTGGGAGGAGGGGAGGGGGAACTAGGTGCCTTCTGCCGGAGTGGGGCATCAGCCAGAGTTCTGCGGCAACCGTCGAAGTAGTGCGTTAGACGGACCATAGCGGAGCAGGTGCTAGGGACCATGAGAGTGAGGGGCGACACCAGAGGAAGGAGTAGCTGGGGAGATAAGGGCCTACCTGCCGGCCATGTAGCCTAGCTGAATAGAGCATTGTCGAGGAGCAAGCCAGATGGGACCTGTGGCGGCGGCTTGCTGGAGGAACCCTAGCGCTGCAGGCAGGGGATCGAGGTGCAGGGAAAGGGGAGAGGAGATGCAAGCGCGCAGGGCAATGAACGCTTGCGTGTTTGTTTTTACTTGAGGGTCGGGTGTGACGCGGGCCTGAGCAGTGGCATTTTGAGTGTAATATAGGCAGACAACAGAGTCATTTTGCTATTCCCCTTCCCATCAATTTTTAGTGAGCTTCTACACAAAGCACCCCCCTACCCCAAGTGAAATAAGTTAAGCCCAAGCCCATAACTAAAAAATGAATTCTTTACATCTTTTATGGCATATTTTGACAATAAGCTCTGAAAAGGCGGAATAGAACTGGCCCTTAAGCTGCAATTCAATTGTGCGTGCAATGATGAATCAGTCCTGCCTGCTATAGTGTGCATTTAGGCATCATACATGGCATAACCTAATACATGTGCATTTCGTTATAGAATCTGAAATATGCAATGATTATGTTAGTTCATATGTTGCACATGATCCCCTTAAATCTGGTCAGTCAAGTGATGGTCTTTAAGCCTCCTTCTATGCTTCTTTTCTTGATATGTAATTCAGTGTTGTGAAAGATTTGCTCACACCTCTGTGCAATTGCTTGTTTTTATCAGCCATCCATACTAGGACTGTTTGATTTGATTACTTGCTGTTCTTGACCTAACAGAGCTTGTCAATGATTTAAACACTAATGGTTGTTATAAAGGGGCTTGTATAACTCATAGGTGACATAAAGGTTTGACCTGGAGGTCTAGTTCTAAGGTATGCCTAGTTTTGACACAGCATGCACATACTAAATGCTCATTTCATTGTGTGCAAGAGATATGGCATGTTTCATTATGTGGTGGTGTTTTGTTATGGACTCATCCTTTGGTGTTGTTCACATACTGGAAATTATGCATATTTATCTTCCAAGGAGACCAATAACTAGTTTGTGTCACCTTGCAGAGGGGGTGCAATGAAGATAAGATTGAGAATTTCCAAGTACAAGATGTTAGGAAGGAGCCTTGCAAGAAAAGGAGGAGGAGTGCTGAGCCTGTTCATCCAGTTATGGTAAGTCATTGTATTACAATTACCAGGACATCCTATTTGTCTGACACTGTGCTTGCGTAGGGTTCCTCACCTCACGTGTAACCCAGTCATTGGGCCATTGATTAAAACTCCGCCCGCTCAATACTATATGATGTTCTAACTTTTTTTGTATATCAGATGTATGTAAACACATTTTAATGTGTCTGTTCACTCATTACGGATGTAGTCTACTTTTAAATATCTAAAACATCTTATAGTAGTGAACAGTGTGAAACTGCTTCCTGCTATGATAGAGTTGTCGATGTCATAAATGTCATAACCAAACGCATGTTCACATCATTAGCCTCCCTATCATTACTAGGATCTTGATTACATACTAGTCGAGATACTTCATATGGGACAAACAATGTTACATTACTTGGTTCCTTTATATAGTAAATGTAGCTAGGCCACAGATGTTATTGAGGCGCGCACGTATGCATTCCGCCAACTCAACAGTTCAATTGCTTGTTTGTTTCAGGCATAGTTAAATTGCTCTTTTCAATTGCTTTACTTGTCGCCAGTTAATAAGATGCCCAAACAATGATGCCTGATGTAGGGTACTTGTATAACTATTAGTTGACATAGTTAAAGGCCTTACCATTTAATTACTCTGACGAAGTGTGTCTGAAGCTTTGAAGTCTATTAACCAACTATTACTGCATGAGTCTCACAATCTAGTTTATACGATGCTAATGATTGCATAGTTTTGCTTGCTGTAGTAGGTTTGTATGAATCCCTCTGCTGTTAATTATGCTCCCTAAGACTCTTCTGGAACATGGCACACAATGTTCCAACTAGTTAATTGAGTTACAGAATAGCTAACTGCTTGATTACTTATACGCAAGATATATAACGTTCAATAGCTGATTGTGGTCTAAATTTGTTACATGTCTGTGTTTTGGATTTGGCCCCAACATCATGCTCCTCTGGTGAGCTAAGAGAGATTTCTGTATGCAGGCTGCACAGACTACCATTTTATAATTTTTAAAATATCACCATCTTATGCTTCATGATGTGTACCATTATTGTTAGCCCTGCTTTTCTATGTACAAGATAGTCTATCTTGCTCGCTTCACTGTTGTAACTATATTTTTTCCTTGGTCATGTGTACTTATAGAAACATTTCAGGATGAAGTTAAATCAATACAAAGATCTGAGAATAGTGCAGCATGGCTGTTACCAAATGATTATGGATTGGAATTGGAATGTGCTGATGTTCTCGAGCATCAACTAGAGGTGACAAGACAACGTGCATATGATTCTCAACATGCAATCAACATGTTGAGATTGGAGTTGCAGGTATGAGATGCAGGAGTCAAAGAAATGAGACAAGACACGGAGCTAACCACAAAGGAATTGGAGATTTTGCAGACTCAAATTTGTGTTATCTGAATCCGGCCAATCCTATTTTCTGAAGAGATTATAGTTCAAATGGTAAGTTTTGTTGATGCGCGTCCATGATGTATGAGCTTTATTTGCCTAGTGCATGTAATTTGCTTTTTGTGTATGCTTTATTATCACTATTGTTGAACTATTATGCCAAGTGGATAGAATCTGTTTCAATTTCTTTATTGTATAGTATATGATTATTCTTCGTTTATATGTCTTAGTCTCTTTATTGTATAGTGTAGGCTTTTAATCTCTGTATTGTAGTGTAGGTTTTTTAGAGGCAATAGTTAGAGTAGGATAATTCTTTGTATATGCTATATCGTTGAATTGGGGGCCAACACGCCCAAACATTACCTGGACGGCATCTGAACGAAGGCCTTAATTGGGCTGGTCAACTAATATTAAGTGGATACCAATCGATGTGGCCCGCCATAACAATGGCTCTTAGCAGGCTATTAACAGGCCAAAAGCTCGATAGGGCCTTATAAATGGAAACCGCCCGCAGGCCTTTAGCAGGCTGAAATAAACGTCAATTTCATCTCGGCCCTTTTACTTGACGGGCCAATAAGATACAGAAAGTGTTTTGGGCCAAAAGAGGCCCAATTTACAAACTGGGCTTTAAACAGGCCAAAAGTTGCGTCGGGCTGAAATTGTGCCCTGGGGAACTTGGGCCTCTAATGGACCAAAATCAGGTGGCACCGTCAAAGGCCCAACTATTGTGTGGACCGTTAACATGTCAGAGGGTGGAATGGGCTAGAATTGGCCCTTGTACAGAATGGGCCGAGAAAAGGCCGAAAGTCACAATGGGCTAGAATTGGCCCTTTTACAGAACGGGCTGAGAAAAGGCCGAAAGTCACAACGTGCTAGAATTGGCCCTTTTACAGAATGGGCCGAGAAAAGGCCGAAAGATGTACCAGTGGCATATTGGTCCATATCTATAATGGGCTGCCAACAGGCCGAAAGAAGGTCGGGCCATAATTGAGCCGAGAGACGCAGCGGGCTGTTAACGGGCTGGAACTGATGATGGGCTGGAAATTGTGAAATCTAGGGCCTTTAATGGGTTGATTCTGTGTAACTCGTATGTGCCATAGTTGTGAATGGGCTTGACTCAAGTAGGTTGCTCATGGGCCGGTCCGTTTCTTTTGACAGGCCCAGCGTGTTAACCTAAGCGAGCCACTCTTGGGCCGTGCCATGTGTCGACGTATCATAGGCACCTTCTATCCATTGGACGGCTGGCATCTGTCTCAGTGCGGAGCTCACACGTGGTTCCGTCGGCTAATGAGAATTTTACACGTGGAAAATCACCATTTGTCCGTGCTATTAGCGGGTTATCGGATCAAAACCGGACCCGGTAGCTTAATGGCGACCCGTTATGGTGGATGCCATGTGTCGGTTACCCTTGACGAAAGCACTTCCATGACGCGCCATTTATCGTCACGGAAGTGTACACTTCCATGATGATAATTTTAGTATTGTCATGGAACACTTCTATGACAACACATGCATGCCTATCTTGATTCTGTCATAAAATCGTCATGGATGTACATGGATGACAGAAAACGTGACCTACTGTGACAAACACGTATTATCACGGAAGTGTTTTTTGTAGTGAGTGGTGTCTCCTAGATTGGTTAGGTGTCGCTTGGGAGCCTCCGACATGATGTGGAGTTGAACCAAGAAGTTTTTAAGGCAAGGAGATCGCCTACTTTGTAAAGATCTGCCCGAGTGAGGCAAGTCCTTCGTGGGCGATGACCATGGTGGGATAGACAATGTTGCTTCTTCGTGGGCCCTTGGTGGGTGGAGCCCTTTGAGGACTCGCACAGCCATTACCCTTCATGGGTTGAAGTCTCCATCAACGTGGATGTATGATAGCACCACCTATCGTAACCACACCAAAAATCTTTGTGTCCCCATTGCGTTTGCCTTCTCCAATCCCTTCCCTTTACTTACATGTGCAACGTTTTACATTCCGCTGCTACACTCTTAGACTTGCATGTGTAGGGTGTTACTTTGACTTGTCATAATTGCTAAAATCTGCCCACAACTAAAATTGGAAAATGATAGATTTTTATTTGGTCAAGTAGTCTAATCACCCCCCCTCTAGACATACTTTCGATCCTAGAATTTCCAAACTCTTCACTCAAATAATTAGGTAGGTTTGAGTTTGAGCATCACTTCAGAAATTCACCTATGTATCACCTAGAACCCCTTTAACAAAAGGTGTTTCCTAAGACTCAAATAATAAAGGAAGAAACTGTGAAAACAAATTCTTCAAGCTCCCGATTCTTCACTCCAATTTCTGCAAAGGATGCACCAAATTATTCAATGGCAATATACATTTTTAGTGGTCGCCTTTCTTGGCTAAACCAAATTATTCAGGGACTATATCTCCTGTGTACAATGTTCGAAAATGTAGTAGAAAACAGTCCTGCGATGACGGTCCAGGAACACTATGAAGATGCATAAGAGGTTTAGATCGGACGAGAGAGGGGGAAGAGCCCCTTTTCCTTCTTATTCCTTCCCCCTAGGCGGGGAGTGGTTTCCTCCTCTAGTCCTTGGTGCTCATGGCTCCCGAGGGGTGAGATCCCTCTGAGATTGGATCTCTCTTATATACGTTTCTCTCTATTTTTGGTACTTTTCTGTGTCGGATCATTGTGTCTTAAAAAATAGAGATCTATAACTCTAACAGGGCTAATTTTTAAGGGAATTCCATTATTTAAGATCTTTTTTTATACCAAAGGAGAGTCAGAACCGCCTTATAGGGTGCCCGCGTGATAGGCCCACATGCCCCATGGCGCATGTAGGGGGTGCGTGGCCACTTTGTGCCCCCCTAGCCTTTGTCTTCTGGCTGGCTAGCCTACAAGAATTTTAGAATTGTTTTCACATTTTTTGGCCCTAAATGTTTTCCACCTAAAAAGCCAAAAAACAATAGAAAACAGGAATTAACCTTTGGCACTGGACTAATAGGTTAGTCCAAATAAAAAAATTGTATCAAAGGCATGTAGAAAATATATAAATATCGCATGAACATAACAAAAATGATAGATATGTCGGAGATGTATCAAAGACCCCTAGGCTGGTTTCACCCTAGGCCATCATGACGATCCATTGGACCTATAAAGGAAACAATCTGGAGGCAGTGCCGTTCATGACAAGAAAACCAGACCCGTGGAGGACTCTCCTCCACCGACGTAGCCTACTAGGTGTGTGTAACCCTAGGGGCCCAATTATCTTATTAAAGCATGGGCCAAGCTAATGATAGACAACATAAAATCTCTCGGTTATTACATGTACTTTGTACACCCCAATCATAATATACAACACGAGCAGGAGGAGGGTTTTACCTCGTAAGGAGGGCTTGAACCTGGGTAAATATGGTCTCATTTTTTCCCTCCGATCTACTCACCTTGTCGGGATATCCTACCGAGGGATTTGCCGAAATCAACTCTGAAAATGTCCAACTATAAGAACTCCAACTCCAAATCAACAATGTACAAAGATTCAATCACGTTGGTCATGACGCAAACATGAATTTATAAGCTACAAGGAGTAAGCTTACCTAGCTACAAGACAAACTTAAAGGAGGGACGGCAGGCCATTGTTGTATGCCCCCAAACCCTCCTTTCGAGGTTTACTTATGTCGACCGCTGCCACCAACTTCTTCCGCCTTTGATGTTGCACGCTCCAAAGCTCAACAATGGAAATTTACAATCAAGACCCCCTAACAATCGTGTTTCACCACAAGACTACAATCGACAATGCCTACTCAACACTAAGTTGCCATCTGCAAAGATCACCTCCGTCGTTGGAACCCAAGATGAAGAAGGGGGATTTTATGAGAGATCCCAACCCCTACTCATCCTTAGATTTGAATCAGCATCGAGAATCTACTAGATGTAGATCCCAATTGTTAGGAGTGAAACTGAACTGAACTCTCATGGTAATATTTAGAGAATTTGGGTTTGAAGCCACCACCACGAGGTTTATATTGGAAATGATAAAAAACAAACAACATAACACACCATCAGTGGCTAGGGTTTAACCCAAACTCACAAGAGATGATTCAAATGAACAAGAAAGAGGGGCTTCATACCCATTACAGTACAGGAGCAGGTGAAAAGCATAGTGAGGCAGAAACTAAAGCAAACAAGTCGTTGTCTGGTGAGAAACAATGATGTCCAGGGTTTTGCGCGATGTCGGATGAACAATCAACAACTAATGTTGCAACCCATGTTATATTTCAATTGTGACCCAAAGATCAAAGATCAACATCGGTAGCATGCTCTAAAACACAAGAATAATATAATTGTTGAAGTTTGTAGTTAACTTGAGACTTGAGACAGTCTTCCACACTTCGGTCGTCCTCAAGTGCGCTCATCGGGGCAGATTAGAAGGAAGTCTGGCGTAGATTCTTGTCAGATCCTCATGGCGGCAAGGTTAGGCTTTATCGTCGTGTGTACACAACAACGAGATTTGGTGTCATGTTCTTCACATCGATTCAAAGTTCCAACGGTTACGACCGCGGCTCCAGGATCCTGGTCCTTAGGGGATGATACGTCTCCAACGTATCTATAGTTTTTAATTGTTCCATGCTATTATATTATCAATCTTGGATGTTTTATACACACTTTCAAGCAATTATATATCATTTTTGGGACTAACCTATTAACTTAGTGCCCAGTGTCAGTTACTGTTTTTTTTGCTTGTTTTTAGTTTTGCAGAATATCAGTACCAAACAAATTCCAAATGCCATAAAACTTTTTAGAGATTGTTTTCTGGTAATAAGGGACCCTAGAAGCTTCAGGAGGGGATGAGAAGATGGAGCAGTGGCCCATGAGGCACCAGGGCGTGCCCTAGTGGCTTTTGGGGCCCACGTAGCTCCGTTTGACCTAACTCTGCCTCTATAAATTCCCTAAAATCGTGAAACCAACAGGGGAGTCCACGAAATACTTTTCCCGCCGCGACAAGTTCCTGTTCTTGATAGATCCCATTTGGAGGCCTTTTCCGGCACTCTGCCAGAGAGGGATTCGATTACAGAGGGGCTCTACATCATCCTTGCCCCCTTCCGATGATGCGTGAGTAGTTTACCATAGACCTTCGGGTCTATAGTTAGTAGCTAGATGGCCTCTTCTCTCTATTTGATCTTCACTACAATGTTCTCCTCGATGTTCTTGGAGATCTATTCGATGTAATCACCTTTTCCGTGTGTTTGTTGGGATCCGATGAATTGTGAGTTTATGATTAGATCTATCCATGAATTTTATTTGAGTTTCTCTGAACTCTTTTATTCATGGTTATTATAGCTTCATATTTCTCTCTGATCTATTGATGTGGTTTGCCAACTAGATTGATTTTTCTTGCAATGGGAGAGGTACTTTGGATTGGGTTCGATCTTGCAGTGGTCAATCCTAGTGACAGAAGGGGACATGACACGTATGTATCGTTGCTATTAAGGGTAAAAATATGGGGTTTATTCATACGTGAGTTTAGCTTGTCTACATCATGTCATCTTGCTTAAGGCATTACACTGTTTTTTCATGAACTTAATACACCACATACATACTGGATAGCGGTCAATGTGTGGAGTAATAGTAGTAGACGCAGAATCGTTTTGGTCTACTTGTCTCAGACGTGATGCCTATATATGATCATTGCCTTGGATATCGTCATAATTATTTGTTTTTCTATCAATTATCCAATAATAATCTATTTACCCATCATATGCTATTTTCAAGAGAGAAGCCTGTAGTGAAAACTATGGGCTCAGGCCTATATTATATCATATATTGAATCCAAAAATACCCTGCTGGGTTTTATTTATTTATTTTATTTTCTATTTTTGTCCGATCTATCTATCAAATACCATACAGTTTAATCTCGCTTGTATGGACCGTAAGGGATTGAGAACCCCTTGTTCGCGTTGGGTTGCAAGGATTTGTTGTTTGTGTGCAGGTGCTGCTAACGAGTTGTTGCTTGGTTCTCCTACTTATTGATAACCATGGTTCTTAACTAAGGGAAATACTTATCTCTACTGTACTACATCATCCTCTCCTCTTCAGGGAAATCCCAATGCAGTTCACAAGTAGCAGGGGAACATGCACGAAAACTTCTCGACTGTCATCGACAAGGTCAAACTGACTCCAGTACAAGAGCAATGTCAATGGCACATTGCACGACTCGTTCTGCCGGCGACTCTGGTTGTTCAGTGGTCCATAGACTTTGATGTAATTTTTATCATGTTTAAAATGTTTTCTACTCCTGGTGAATATTTAATATATAATATGGGTTTTTTCGCAAAAAAGAAAACTTGAGAGCAGTTTTTTAACTTAGGCAACCTTTATTAAACAATGATCATATCTGTTACAAGTGAAGGAATTAGAAAATCGGGAGGTTTATCACGTCACTCCTCGGAAAGCTTCCTCTTATAGCTTGCCCTAGCGATTGCATGCACAACGACATTGCTCTCCCGGGCACAATGCACTATAGTTGCCCTGCCAAAAGAACTCATCATCTCCCGACAGTCATCGGTCACAACCGCTCCCGATGCACGATAATTATTTGGATCTAGAATTGCTTGAACAATCTCTAGTGAATCACATTCAACAACTACCAAATAAATTCTTGAATTATCTGCAAGGCGTAAACCTTCAAGTACCACAGCCGCTACCGTTGATGGAACATCAACGACAGACTCATAAGAGTAAGACGCAACTATGAATGTCCCATATGAATCACATAACAACCCCCCTCAGCTCCGAATGAGAGCAGTTGAATATAGGAGTATTGAGGACATAGGGCATGTTTGGTTTACAACCTAAGGTTGCCACGTCTAACCTTAGTCGTGGCACAACATCTTAGACATGTCTTTGGTTCATTGCCACATTTGTGGCTTGCCACACTTTTCTATCTACATGGTCCACATGTCATATGCTCTTTTGCCAAATCTTGCCACACTTGTGGTGGCCATTTTATTAGCCACACTATTTGTGGCAGCCACACTTTACCTAAGAGCATATACAACCGAGCGCCCCAAACCCTCCTCAAACATCCGGACGACCCGCCCGATCATCGACCGGTCACGATTTTTCGACCCAGATGAACGTCTCAAACGGGCCTCAAATGTCCGGGCTGACCGACACTCCTCATATCGAGCCGAAATATAGGGCGGATACCATGTAGGACCGACAGACACCACGTAGGACTGACGATGGGGTCCCACACGGACTCGCCCGGAAACCCGGCGGTCTGACGTATGTCTCCTCTATTGCCACGGTGTGAACGCTGCATAGCGCCGCTACAGCTCATCGTCCGAGGCCAAATCCGGCTATATAAGTCGCGCGGCGTCCCCCAACCCTAGCCCATCCACCTCCCTCGTCTCTGCGCTGCCACCCGAGCCCATCTGTCTCTTCTCCCCCACTCTCCCATGCTCTCTGGCATAGCCATGGTCTGGCGGCTGATCATCACGTACGCTATGCTCAAGCCCGAGCGCCGGAGGCAGATTGCAAAGGAGATCTAGGCAAGGCGCGCTGCCCGCATCACTGCCGGGCTGCCTTCGGACTCACCGGAGCCGGAAGAGGACGAGGAGTAACAACCAAAGGAGGAGGAGGAGGGAGAGCCGATGCCGAAGCCGATGGAGGAGGTGGGTCCGGAGGAGGACGAGGCGGAGCTGCCCAAGCAGGGCTTCGACATGGCGGAGGCGGAGGCGGAGGCGGAGTTCACCGTCGCCCAAGCCGCAGAGATGGCGGAGCAGCAGGCCATCGTGGAGTCCATCCAGGATGAGGCGTACTTGGAGGCCAACCGATAGTCCTCCGAAAGAAGCAGGCGGCATCTGACGCGCTCTTCGCCTAACTCGACGCGGAGATAGAGACGGAGGAGGCCGGAGCTGAGCAGCCGAAGGCTCGAAAGCTGCAGCGTCTGCCCATGCTGCCAGAGCCAGGCACGGAGATAGTTGACTTCTCCGATGAGGAGTAACTAGATCTCTACGTAGTATGTAGGTTATTTAGTTCGCATGCTTTTGTATGAATTTGAGAATCTAATATGAGATGCCTGGATGTAGTTGTGTTAATTTGAGAAGTGTTCGGTCACTGCCCGCGGACATAAGAGCCGGATTTGCAAAACTATAGATGCTCTAAGCTCCATGTTGCGCGGATACTTCAGAAAGCGCGTGTATCCAGCCGGATACTGCCCCGATACGGCATTGATACATATCCCATAAGTATCCCTCGATTTTTTGTTTTTTAAAAAAGAAAATAATATTTGATACTCCTAGGATACTTCTACGATACTTTTTGATACCTGAAACCTTACTTTCGACGTGTTCACACCTTTTGAAGATACCCAACATGGGCGTGAGTTCATGCCAAAACATGACTGTCAATATTTTTGTTCAATTGAAAGGTGAGCAAGAGAGATTCGATGCACTGATTGAAACAACAAATCCAGGAAAATCCCACTGCCAATTAATGAAAGTGACCAAGTGCAAGAAAACAAAGGGAATGATCCTATTGAGCCATGCTTTGACCTAGAAGTTCTATTTTGTTTTCAATATTTTTAATAATTAATATATGTAATATCTATGTATAAACGTACACTAGTAGAAAACCACCAATTAGACCCGGTTCGTAAGGGCCTTTAGTCCCGGTTCACGAACCGGGACTAATGGGTCGTTACTAATGCCTCCACCCATTAGTCCCGGTTCAAACACGAACCGGGACCAATGTGCCTCCACGTGGCCCTGTGCGCCGAGCCCAGTCACGGGGCCTTTGGTCCCGGTTGGTGGCTCCAACCGGGACCAAAAGTCATTTTTTTACAAAAGTGGCTGCTTTAGGGGTTTTGGGGGGTATTTTTAGGTTGTTATTATAGCTAGCTAATAGAGAGAAGTGTCCTCTCTTATCTTCGTCCTTGGTTTATCAACGCTGCTGCTATGTTCATTGCACCCGCAGATATAACATGCTCATGCATGCTTTGCATCATACATCATCATATATATATATATATATATATATATATATATATATATATATATATATATATATATATATAATAACAAGTCCTACTAATTAATCATGCATCATCATACAACTTCTACTCGTTATTAATAATAAGTCATACGATCATCATCCTCATAGTCATCGAACCCAACCCTATATAATTGTTCTTAGCACATGATCATCAGTATCAGGTAGGACCTAAACACCCTTAAGGTAAAATAGCATAAAACAATATAGACCCTGACTCTCCATTATGAAGAATGGCGATCATCCTGTCTCCAATTCTTGCCCTTCGCTGCTTATTGCTTCCAAGAAGCTCCTTACGACTGTCCATACATTTTTTCCATTCTTTGATTGTTATGTCTCCACTTTTTTTAGAAACCCGGTATGGACAGTTGAGATTCATAGGACGACCTGGTCGTATGTTCAAAACATGAAGGCTACCATGCGTATACATCAGATGAGGCACACAATCATTCGGGATTATCTGTTGAAAAACATAGTAATAACTTCGTAGTTAGCAATGATGTACTAGTTTTAGAAGTGTGCAAAAAGATGCACGGATGTTGTAATAGTAAAAAATAATCTTACCAGGGTATCTCCATGGTAGTTACCGTAGTTCAACACGTGCACTAGTGGCACGTATTGACCATAATGTTGAGGAGTTTGATTGTAGATATTGTAATTCTCAAGATCAGTACAAAATCCGACCAGATGATTTTTCTCCTGATAAATTAATTCGGAGCCTTTGGTGTAGTACGTTCTGTCTACCATCTTCCGCACATTCTTTGAAGAATGAAAATAAGCTGTCAATGGAGATAAGTTGTCAACTATATATTTTGAAATAAACAATATAAATTACTTAATAACTATGTTTAGCTCACATGAGGGAAGAACTGGAGGTGTATCTACAAGGACCCAAATCAAAGGTGTCTCTTGCTCGATTGTAGGATCACCAAGATCCATGGTGACAAGCATACCCTCATCAAGACCATACATCTTGCAAAATGCATCCCAATTTTTGCAACCAAAATGGGTTACACTCTGAGCATTGTACAACTTTACTTGAAAATCCACACCATGATGGGTACTTAGGATAACTTTTTTGGTTTCGAAACTTTCATGGTTTCAAAACCCATCCTCTCCAAGACATAGCGTCTTGCAAAGCATGGGATAAGCTAGTCGAATTGGAAAAGATGAAAAATACACGTTAAAATAGTTGAAGTCGTGCTTAATTACAAAAAAAACTATTGTCGTCGTTGCGTACCGTATGAACATCGCAGGTCTCCTCGAGCTTAATGCTGAAGCGCCGATCTTCGTCCAGCTCAATGAACCTGTCACAGATACCTCGGTCATCGTGGCACCAGTCGCACTCCCCCGGACGGTTTTCGTCGTCCGATAAGTACGACATTTCCGGCCTACGTTTATAATTCAAATATCTAAATTACTATCTAGTTCTATATATAGTTAAATAAAAGTAGTTTTATTAATTAAATCAACTATCTAGTTCAACTACTAAGCACTTACTATAAATAAATAAGTAGTACTTACTAAAAACAAACTACTTCTATATATAGTAAAATAAATTAGTTTATTAAATCAACTAGCTAGTTCAACTATATATAAACTACTTCTTTTTTTTTTCTTTTTCTAAATACTATGAACAAAAAAATCATTAAAATTCTATGAACAAAATTAATTACACAATCTAAATATCACCAAAAAAATCTATTAACAATAATATCACCAAACATGCATATTCAATAATAATATCACCAAAAAAATCTATTAACAAAAAAAAATCTAACATAATATGAACAAATTAATTACTACACATATCTAATCTAACAAAAAAATCTAATTAATCTAACAAAAAAATCTAACATAATATGAACAAATTAATTACTACACATGTAATCTAACAAAAAAAATCTAATTTAACAAAAAAAATCTATGAACTACATATCTAAATTACTACACATTTAACCTAACAAAAAAAAATCTATGAACTACAAGAAGAATCTAAAAAAATCTAACAAAAATAAAAAAACGCTCACGTCGGCGTCGAGCGGCGCGGGGCAGGGGGCGACGACGGGCTCGGGGCGGCGCGCGGGGTAGGGGCGACGAGGACAGCGGTCTCGGGGCGGCGACAGGGACGGCGGGCTCGGGGCGGCGCGGGGCAGGGGCGACGGCTGGCGACGACGTCGGGGCGGCACGGGCGCGCGATGACGGGGCGGTGCGGGACGCGGGCGGCGATGGGGGCAGCAACGACGGCGGGCTCGGGGTGGCGCGGGGCAGGGCTCGGCGGCGACGACGACGAGGAGCAGAGGCGTCGGGGCGAGAAAGAGATGGGTTTTGGCGAAAACTGTTAAGTCCAGTATATATAGCAAAAGCATTGGTTCCGGTTGGTGGCTCCAACCGGGACTAATGCCACCTTTAGTCCCGGTTCGTGCCACCAACCGGGACCAAAGGCCTCTTTTCAGCAGCGCAAAGGGTGGGAAACGAAGACCTTTGGTCCCGGTTGGTGGCTCCAACCGGAACTAAAGATGAGCATTCATCCCGGGTGGTCCAACCAACCGGGACCAAAGAGTAGCATTGGTACCGGTTGGTGCCATGAACCGGTAACAATGGACCCGTGTAACTACTTTTTTATTTTCTGCAGCTATTTTTTTGTTGATTCTTCCTGCAGCTGTTTTTTTAGTCCCACCTGGCCAAGCGAGAGGCACTCACAGCTGTTTATAAGCCCTGAGTGCAGAGACGATGACGAAGAGGCTCAATGCTCCTGCACGTTGGTTAGCTTCAAGCCTTGAGGAATACGGTAGACTGCACAGAGCTATGTGCAATGCAGTGGACACTATTCCAAAAGGCTTGAAGCAAATTAACGAGCATTGCGCCTCTTTTTTATTTTTAATGACTTATTACAACTCAGAAATAAAAATAAAAAAATAAATATATAAAAAACCACTCAGAAATAAATAGAAGAAAAAATAATTTTGATTAACTTTACTAAAAAAATAGCATAGATCAGATCTGTTCTGACCGTTGCAGCCGGCGATGGTGGTCATCTCTTCCGTCAGAGGTGGTCGGCCTGAGGCTGGGTGTTCGGATCCCGGGATCCGTCATCTGGCACCAGCTGCGAGTCGGGGAGACGTAGTTGCCGGTGAAAACCGAGCTGACGGCGGGCGATGGCGGCGTTCCATGTCGTTACCATGATGAAGGCATCGTCGTGTGACTACCGTTGACCCACTCGTATTGCTCCGGGGGAAACCCTAGGATCTGGTGTTCCAGGCCGGATGATGGGGGCACTGCGGTGTTGTTTCTCTCTTGGGAGCATTGTTTTGTGGAGCAGTGCTGGAAGTCAGAGGAAGGAGGTGGAGCGGCTTCGTCTTGCACGGAGCTTCGGTGGAGCTGTCAAGTCATGCCTGGCCGACAGGTGCTATGCTTGGTCATGCCTGGTCGGAGGTGCTACGCACGACAGATCCACCAAGGGCTTCAAGCTGTGTCGGCTGGTGGTACTTGGCAGCATGGCGCTGAGGTGTATCAGTGGCGACCGTGACGTGTTCAGCTGTTTGCGCGGGACTAAATATGAGCATTTGTCCCGGTTGGTCCAACCAACCGGGACCAAAGAGTGGCATTGGTACCGGTTGGTGCCATGAACCGGTACCAACGGACCCATGTAACTACTTTTTTATTTTCTACAGCTATTTTTTTGTTTATTCTTCCTGCAGCTATTTTTTTAGTCCCACCTCGCCAAGTGAGAGGCACTCGCAGCTGTTTATAAGCCCTGAGTGCAGAGACGATGACAAAGAGGCTCAATGCTCCTGCACGTTGGTTAGCTTCAAGCCTTGAGGAATACAGTAGACTGCACAGAGCTATGTGCAGTGCAGTTGACACTATTCCGAAAGGCTTGAAGCAAATTAACGAGCATTGCGCCTCTTTTTTATTTTAAATGACTTATTACAACTTAGAAATAAAAAGAAAAAAAATAAATGTAGCAGAAAAAAATAAACTATATAAAAAACCACACAGAAATAAAAAGAAGAAAAAATAATTTTGATTAACTTTACTAAAAAATAGCATAGATGCTTATTTTTAATGACTTATTACAACTCATAAATAAAAACAAAAGAATAAATATAACAGAAAAGAAAAATGTATAGAAAACTACTCAGAAATGAATAGAAGCAAAAAATAGTTGTGATTAACTGTACTAAAAAAGGGAGCATATATGCTTATTTTTAATGGCTTATTACAACTCAGAAATAAAAAAAAAATAGTAGAAAAAGAAAAAAAATTATATAAAAAACTACTCAGAAATGAGCAGAGATGCGCTTATAGAGAAAATTCAACTTAAATTCATAACGAATTTCAAGAGAAATCCGTATGAATTTATGCTAAATTCCCTATATAAGGGCATCTATTTTCATTTTCAGAGGAGCTCAATAAGATAGAGAGGGAGGGGCTTATAAACCGGTCCGATTCCCCTTCGGTTGGCGAGGTGAGACTAAACTCTGGTCGCAACGAGGACCAACCCTTTAGTCCCGGCTGATGGCACGAAACGGGACTAATGGTGTTGGGCCAGGAGCGAGGCCCATTGGTCCCGGTTCGTCCCACCAACCGGAACCAATAGATCCAGACGAACCGGGACCAATGGCCCACGTGGCCCAGCCGGCCCCCGGGGCTCGCGAACCGGGTCCGATGTCCCCATTGGTCCCGGTTCTGGATTGAACCGGGACTAATGGGCTGGACCGGCCTGGACCATTGGCCCCTTTTCTACTAGTGGTATCCTCGTATCTATGTTTTCAAAAAATCGACGTATCAGACGTATCCCCGTATCGCGTATCTGATACGTATCCAAGTATCCGTGCAACGTAGTCTAAGCTTAATCGTCGGCAAAGTTAGCCATGAAGCAAACACGCCCATAGCACAACCCATTCAGTTCTGGGCGTTTTTCACGACGGGGCGGGAAACATTCGGAATGGCGGGTCGGGTGCGCGCGCGTGCGAGTGCGACAGGGCGCAGCGCACCGCCTATCTTTCCTCGCCGGTGAGGTGACGGGCGAGACGAAGGATGACTCAGACCGCAGTCACCCGGGCACCCAACGGCTGGGATCCCCCATCTCCGCCCCCGGCCCTCCATCCGCTCCGTCCGCGTGCCCTCCGGGCTTTGACCCTTCCTCACCAACCCCGACACGCAACCCTCCCTATGACATGTCGGCCCTGACAAGCCTACTCCAAGCCGCAAGCCCTCTCAGACCGCCGTAATCCCACCCGCACATCTCACGCGCATCCTTCCCCTCACTGACACTCCGTACCAACATCTTCCAGGCCCCGCGCGTCAGCGACTTTAAAGCAAAAGCGTCGCGAGTGGCAAGCTGTGGCGCGTACGAAGGCGATCAATTCGGGAGGCTCGACACGGCCGGCCACAGCTGTCTCTGGCGGCATGACATGTGGGCCCGGGCCGCGTACGCGGCCCACCGGTCAGTGAACCCGTCGAAGACGAGTGGAGACGGCCTATACCAAATCGGAGACCGAGCCCTCATAATTCTCCTCTCTCCCCCTCTTGTGATTCCGGTGCGTCTTCCCCTCCTCTCTGCCTGCGCGCACCGGCTTTCCTCCCCCCTCCTCTCTCCTCCCTCCGTCCGCCTCCGGGAGAGGCCGAGAGAGAGGGAGAGAGAGAGAGAGGACGCGCCGGAGCTACCCGCGGCAGTATCGTCCCGTCTCGGTAAGCTCTGCGGAATTCCTCTCCTGGATTCGGTCCACCTCGGTTAGGGATGGATGTCAGCGACCGGTAGTAGCTCTGCTCGATTCGGTAGAATTCGTCTCCGTTTAGCGTGCTGGGGGTTCGTCTCGAGTTTTTGGTTCGCGGAGATGCCGCGGGGACTGATTCCCTTGTTCTCTCCATGCCGGGGGGTTTGGGTTTTGGTCGATTTGTCGGGAAATAAGTCGGGGAGTTTGAAGCGCCGGGTTCTAAATCCGGCTAGAAACACGCGGGATTTTGATTCTTCCGCACTCGCTAGATTCTGAGAGTTGGCGAAATCCTTCCATCTTCCTTCTAGTTGGGGATTTCTGTTTTTCTTCCGCCGGGTTGGACTCTGCTGCTTTGCTTTCGCTACTTTGTTAGTTCCTTCTGTCGGAATCGCACCCGGCGTGTAATTTTGAGCTAAATCTCTAATTCGACTTACAGTTTGTGGGGTTCTAGTGCACAGCGGCGATCTGAGTGTTTCAAGTCAGTTATTGTGGGGTTTGTTGTTGTAATCTCACTTTTGGTACTCCCTTAAATTGTAGTAGCGGGTTTTAGAGAATCTAATGGGAACATCCCTCCAGTCAAGGAAACAATTTTAATGGAAATATTCCCCTCCGTCTAAATTTACTTGTTCTTCTCCTCTAGGGTTTGGGCTCTCGTTTTAGTTTACGCCATCTTATACCTTGTCGTTGCTTAACCTAGATGTTTTGCTACCTTTGTAGATCCGCGTTGTACTCCTTGACAGGCTATGGCTTTTATCAATTCAAAGTCAGATTCATTTCAAGCCTTCCGTCTAAAACAGAACTTAGGTATTGGATGCCCTTTGTTATTTTGTTAGAGGCTTTTGGTGTTGACCTAGCTCCAAAAGTAATTCTTTTGCTGTAGTATGTTGGCAACGCAGATGATTTTGTCCTGAAATCTCTTACTCTAGCTTGCAGCTTACATGCAATTTTTTTGCTAACCTTTGATGCTTCTCAACGTTAGTAATTAATACTAGAACACAAGTACGTTATACTTCTATGTTTGTGTGTTTGCTTGTGCAAATGAAGAAATAAACTACACTAACTTAACCAGTCTAACGGTTTCTGTCGGTTCCCTCCTGCTTTGCTGGTAAAAGGATACCGCTTTTGCGTAAATAAAGTAGCAGTTGCGGAAACATGTGATTAAGAGCGCAAACTGTGTGGAACAGCAAGACTTTTGCTCAAAAGCAGGACTTTTGGGGTTTGGGTTATATTATCGACCCTGTCCAGAATTGGCACAAGCAATGTTGCACAATGCTGAAGGTTTTAAGGCGTGGGAAAAATTGCAATGTGCATTCATCTTTTGGTAGTCTTGTATGTTTTCACTGAAAATTGTGACAAAAATTGGACCCATAGGACGCTTTTTATGTTAAACCTGTTTGTTGCGCACATATTGTTGGCATTGCTCTATTTGTATGGGCTAGGAGGGTAAGTAAGGAGAATTGGAGTGGTACACAATATTAGCTCACCAGTAGACACCGTGCCACGTCGCTGCTGCTTGGGTCACTAACATGCTGTGAGATGAATACTATTGCTGCCCATGCATTAGTTTGAAAACTTTCAAGTAAAATCAGACCTACGCGCCATCTTAGTGTAGTCACTAACGCGCCATCTTAGTGTAGTCACTAACGAGGTCTGTTCGCTTTTGGTGTGTATGTCACAGAAGCATGATGATGTTTCTTTCTTTATTCTGCAAAGTACCATGGGGTTAGGTTTTTGTTTAATATCAATACACATTATACACTCGGTAGTCCATGCTGAATAAGGATAGGCAGAAGTATTTTTTTTCTTTTCCTTTTTCACTAGTAACCCGACAGGGTAGGTAAAAATGTTGGCATGTCATGTATTCATTAAACTATTATGGTTTTGTTTCCTTGTATATCTGTGAATGTTGGGCCTCACTGTTCTCTTCCTTTTTTAAAGTCGTATTTTTTAACTTCTGTAATGGATGTGCAGACAGCTTTGGCACTCTGAACTGCTGATCAAGATGCCAGCACTGAGAATGAAGAGGAAGTTTGATGATGACATTTTCGGGAATGAGTTTGACACCAAATCCATGAAATCGATGAAAATCTCGAATTTTCAAGTTGATGAGTTCGAGCAGGCATTTGTGTTGAACTCGTCTTACAAGGACCCTCAGGATGGTAAGTGTCTACATGGTTGCTCTTTCAAGGGAAGAGGTGACTGCATAGGTGTTCTCTTATGAATAAACTATATTAAACGTAGATATTTCCCTATGTTTCAAATAGAAAATACCTTCCAAGTTAGCTCCAATGTCCATTCTTGGTTCTCTATGCTGGTGATGAATGTGTACCCTTGACTGGAATTCTGACAACTATGTATGTCCTTAGCAGTATATTCAGGAGATACTCCTCTAGTCCTGTTTCTAAATACTTGGCACTGTATGACCAAATCAAGCATATCAAGATATGGCTTCAGTAGAGTTGAACTATAAAACGCTCTACCAATATTATAAGCACGACTGTGAATTTATAACATGGAGCAAAATTAATAGGGGTATTTGCGGGAAATTTGCCTTGAGATTAGCAGGTTGACAAGTGTTGGGGAAAGATATTGGTTTCAATCTTTCAGAAATGGAAGGAGTATTAGCTGTAAACATACAGTAGATAGCTAGATTAGTTGGTTGTGTCTTACCATTGATTTGTTTACTTTTACACGTAATATTTTTAAACGAAGTAGAGCAAAATACACTGTACATGGTTGATAATTCAAGGTTAGTGTACCTGTATATATTTTATATGGATTGATGATCTCTCTTTTTTCAGAGCCTGAGTCGACAACTCAACTAGCTGGCCAACATAGTAGGGTTACAGAATTTTCTGGCTTGCATGCTGTACTTGGAGGAACATCCGTTGCTCTGCTGAAGGTATTGCAACATCATCTGATCTCAAACTTGACTCAGTGATAAAATATTGTGCACTTACCCTTGTGGTTAATCATTTTGATTTCAATACAAATATCTAGTGGCCTCTTGTATTTCAACTGCCAAATTATCACATTGCTTCCATTGTTTGTAATATTACCACTTAGACTACTGTTCGGTACTTGGTCAAGTTGAATGTTCTTTTGATGTTAGCTTGCTTACATCCCAATTGATGATTGCCTGACAACATTAATTGGATTGTTTAGATATCTTTTTGGTTTTCTTGTTAATATGTTCGGATGATTGCTTTCAGCAAGTTATCATTGCTGATTTCCAAATTCGATGACAAGTGAAAAAGGGTGCAATTTCTAACTAGAACTTTTGATGATGGAATTTACCTGTTGCCTATTGCCATTTCACCTTCTACATCAACTTGTTCAGATTAAACGATTAAATGCTTAAATGCCTCAAATATCTTGTAAAGGCTCTAGAATGTCACCATTGTTTGATATTTGCTATATTAGGATCTGAACTTCGATGTAGCATCTTAAGGCCGGTAGTGGTTTGCTTTGTTGCTTTTTTTGGTCATGTTTCATGCTCAATTTCTTTCTGAAATCCCAACATTATATATCAGCATCACTATTTTCAATTTTTTTGGAAGAACCTCTGCAGCCTAAGTTATCCTATTGATATGCAGGATTTAATATCTGAAACTGTTGTTCCACCAAATTTGGAGCCTGATTCCTTATCGAATAATGATGACGGCAAATCTCAGTCAAATGTAGTGAACACCGGTGATAAAGGTACGAGTACCCCTTACCCCTCAAGCAGTTTCTGTAACTAATCTGGCTAGTTTAGGTGATAGGTTTTGTTCATGGCCAATGTCTATTTGTCTGCACGTATAAAAATACACAGCCGCCAAATTCAATGTTTTAGAGAGCACATTTGATATGCTCACAAGCAAGGTTTAACCTGTGCACATGTATATTCATTTACAATTTTGCATTGCAGAGTTTGCAGATGAAGATGTAAATTCTGCAGCACAAGATATCTGTGCTGTCAATGATCATGAGAAAAGCCTGGACTCAAACCCGGATTGCAGCCTGTTGGATATTTATAATCCTGATGATGCTTTTCCTTTCTTATTTGATGTTCCAACTGGTCTCCTGGCTAGTTACAGTACATTTTGTGATGAATTTGTACCCATCGATTCATTGATAGACATGAGTGGCATATGCGGAGTATTTCCACTTAATGGGAGCACCGTGGAAGGTGGCATTGGCAATGAACCATGCCCATTACCAGGGGATATGTGCTTTAATAACTCTGGTGGGGAGTGCTTTAGCCATTCTGAGGTTTTAGAGTGGCTTAATCCATATATGGATGAGGAGGATTTACCTAATCTTATTGATTATACCGAGTTGAGCTCAAATGCTGCTTGTGTATCTAAAGAGCAAGGGGCCAGGAAGGTCACTCTTGTGCTTGATTTGGATGGTACGTTGCTAGCATGAAAATACTTGCTTTCTTTTGTAACTTGTTGCTTGCCATTGAGAATAATGTATTGATTCTTCCTGTGCAGAAACCCTTGTTCATTCAACTATGGAGCACTGTGATGATGCAGATTTTTCTTTTCCAGTGTCCTTTGGTACGAAAGAACATCTGGTATATGTGAGGAAGAGACCACATTTGCATATGTTCCTCCAGAAGATGGCTGAGATGTTTGACGTTGTTATATTCACAGCAAGCCAAAGTGTTTATGCAGACCAGCTGCTTGACAGGCTCGATCCAGAGAACACATTGTTCTCGAAGCGTTTTTTCCGTGAGTCATGTGTATTTACGGAAAGTGGCTACACAAAAGATCTGACTGTTATTGGAGTTGACCTTGCAAAGGTTGCCATAATTGACAACACTCCGCAGGTAAATTGCTATGATTAATTTTCAGCACTTCTCTCACTCAGTACATCCAATAGTTGGATTAAATCTTCCAGAGTGTCCTTAACCAACATTTCCGTTTGGAGGCTTGTACTTTGGCTATCCGTTTCTTATGGTACTTTATTCTGTGTCGTGTATACAGGTTTTCCAGTTGCAAGTGAATAATGGTATACCCATAGAGAGCTGGTATAACAACCCCTTTGATGAGGGGTTACCTCAGCTGATTCCATTCCTGGAGACGCTTGCTGCTGCTGATGACGTCCGACCCATAATTGCCAAGAGGTTTGGCAACTAAAAGGACAATGGCTGAGGTTTTTCAGCACGTGTTAGGAAGAGTTTGTTGGTTACTCACATAGAGGAACAAGAACTTACATGACACATTGACTGAGCTAGTCGAGACTTGCCTTTTTCTTAACTTTATTTACATGTGTTTCATAGGATTGAGAATTTTGGTGGCAGAGCTATTCCTCGTGAATTGTACATATCCTCAAACACTGTTACAGAATTTTGTACATAAAAACTGTTAGAAATGAAAGTGAACCCCTCCAAAATTTCTTCTTTGCCCCATTTTGTCTAAGTTTGTATGTTCAGCAGTTCACTGCTTAGTGTGTTCTTTCTGTTCCATGATGCCAACTACTCCCTCTGTCCCTTGATATAAGTGTGTTTTTGACACTACACTAGTGTAAAAAACGCTCTTATATTGTGGGACAAGAGCCTTTTTGACAGTACACTAGTGTAAAAACGCTCTTATATTATGGGACAGAGGGAGTATAATTTATTTTGAAATGAGTCTCTAGTTAATTGTCAACATACGTCGCTAAGATGAATTATCATGATTGACTTACCAATAGCAGTAAAGCTTGTACTCCCTTCGTAGAAATAATAATAAGAATGTTTAGACCACTAAATAGATGAATTGTTATGACTGACTTCCCAACAGGAGTAAAGCTTGTACCCCTTTGTTACAGAAATATAAGAGTGTTTAGATCACTACTGTAGTGATCTAAACGTTCTTATAGAGTACTCCCTCAGTCTTTGAAAGAATGTACTTTCAACTTAGTCTTTGAAAGAATGTACTTTTAACTTTGTAGGAGGGTCAAACTATTTCAAAATTTAACCGAGTTTGTGCAAAAATATATCAATGCTTATGAAACCAAATAGGTATATGACGAAAATATATTTTATCATGAATCTAGTGCTATTAATTTGATGGCATAAATTTAATATATTGTTGTATAAATACGGTCAAATATTTTTTTTTGACTTCCAACAAAGTTGGAAGTACACTCTTTCGAGGACGGAGGAAGTAGATCACAAGTAAATGAGAGACTTGGGCACGTGGAGATTGTCCTTGATACTTGTATCTTTGTCTAATGTGGGGATCTAGGCCATCCAGCTACTATAAGCTGAAATCTCATGTGAAACTCACACCTGTCTGCCGCATTGTTCGTCGGATGTCCATGCCATTCAACACGCTATTCGCAGCAATGCAATTGTTAAAATGAGGCAAGAGCCGTGCATGGCTGTGAACTGTTCAACTTCTGGTTGAATAGTTGTGAAGCCACTCTGAAATTGACTCAGAGATTGAGGGGCACCAACCATTACCTAGTGCCTCTTAACTAATTTCGCCGTAGTAACTTTGGCGTGTACTTGTCTAACCAAGCAAGACCATCATTATGAAAATCTTGTACTCCCTTCAATTCATATTAATTATCTCTGATTTAATCAGCACAAAATGTTGTACTAAATCAGCGACAATTAATATGGATCGAAGGGAGTAACATCTTTTGTATTTTTTTGACCAAAGAACAGTAGGGCAATAACCCTACTGTGTGTCAGTTTTCATTAATAAAGGAGAAACAGAAAGTAATGTCTCACAGTGATTGTTGGGGAGACAACCAAAGATGAAAAGGATTACAACATAAAGGGAAATGGTAGGAAAATGGTAAATCTAAATTAATAAATTTAAATGTTGTCAATCCATGATGACATGCCATCTTTCAAAGATGGTTTGGCTCTCATCATGGTAATCTTGAAAGATCTGATGAAATCATATTTGCATTCATTAATTGAGCAGGGTATCCCCTCAAATATCATCTCATTTCTCTGGTTCCAAATACTCCAGCAACCCACTATTATAATTTCCATAAAATGTTTGATTTTGTATCTGTGGTTGGCATCCATGATCATTCTGTGTATATCCAAGTCTGAATTCCATTCAAATCCAATATCCCACCAAAAACCTTGACTAAATGGACAAGTGAAGAGGAGGTGCATTCTATCTTCCATGTCTTCAGCATTACACAACACACATGTAGTGGAGTCCAGATGCATGCTCTTTCTAGTTAAGAGATCACATGTGTTTATCCTGTCATTAAGCACAAGCCAGCAGAAAAATTTATGTTTAGGAAGGCAGCATGATTTCCATATCCATTTAAAAGTATCATCAACATCTTCACCCTTCCTAAGAAATTGATATATCATCTTTGTCATGCTTTTATTGTTGCTCCAATTGAAATTCCAAATGTCATGATCCTGGTTGTGCCTGATGGCATTTAATTCATCAGAGAGTTGATGAAATTGCTGATGTGCTTGAATGGATATGGGTAGTTGAAATAGATTATACAAATTATCCATGTCCTTGGCATCTTTAATAGATATATTTTTCTTATAAGTGAAGGAGTGTAGCTCAGGAAACTTTAGCTTCATAATATCACCATTCCATTTATCCTCCCATAGCATATTGGTGTCACCAGCTTTAATATCACAAGTTGTCATATCTCTGAAATAATAATACATTTTCATGCAATCTCTCCACCAAAAAGAGCTCTGATAATGGGCCTCCCAAATTAAATTGACCCAAGGTACATCCATCTTGTTGTAAAATTTGTAAAGATGCTTAATAAGTAGAGCTTTGTTTTGTTCTCTCAAATTTAGAACTCCAAGACCTCCTTGATTTTTTGGCTTACATATCATCTGCCAGCTTGCCAAACATTTGCCTCCTTTATTAATATCCTTCCCATATCATAAGGCATTTCTGCTTGATTTATCAACATGATCTAGGATGGCAATATGCACTTTGAGAGAGCACATAGCAAATATTGGCATTGAAGCAACAACTGAATTTATATAGGTAAGTCTGCCAGAATAATTCATGAATCTAGCAACCCCAGATAATCTTTTGTCAATTCTAGATATGACAGGGATGAGATCCTGAACTGATGGTTTTGTGGTGCCCATGGGTAGACCTAGATAAGTGAAGGGTAGGCTCTCAACCTTGCATCCGAATAATGTGGCAAGTCTGGTGAGCTCTTGATGATTTACATTGATGGGGATCATGGAGGATTTACTAAAATTAACAAAAGACCCGTGGACAGACTGAAAAGATTCAGAAGGTATTTGAGGTGGATAATCTGATCTTCATTAGCAGGCATAATCAACAGGGTATCGTCAGCATACTGGATGATTGGATAATCTTGACCATATGCATGATTTATAGGAAGAGATAATTCTCCATTTGACCAGGCTGCATTAATAATTGTTTGAAGAAGATCAGCAATAATAACATATAATAAAGGGGAATGAGGATCCCCTTGTCTGACCCCTCTCTTACAGATGATTTTTTTCCCAGCCACTCCATTAAGTAAGACAGAAGTAGATGCAGATTGAAGAATATTGTCAACCCAATTGATCCATATAGGTCCAAAACCTTTGGCTCTGAGCATGGCAATAATGGTTTTGTATTCCACCTTATCAAATGCCTTTTCAAAATCTAACTTTAAAATGATGATAGGTTTTTTAGATTGATGGCATAGATGGAGATATTCAAAGGCATATCCCAAACAATCTTGTATATTTCTTCCTTTGATAAACCCATATTGATTCTGATGAATAACTGATGTAATAATTCTCTGAGCTCTGTTAGCCATAATCTTAGTAATAATTTTTAGAGGAAGACTGACCAGGGAGATAGGCCTAAAATCATTCATATTGAGGGGTTTGTGATCTTTGGAATAAGAGTAATGAAGGCAGTGTTGATACTCTGAATGTCACAATTTCCTTCAAAAAAATCCCATATCATAGTGTAAATATCTTGTTTAATAATATCCTAGCATTTCTTTAGGAAAGCACCATTGAATCCATCTGGTCCAGGTGCTCTATCAGATGGAATATCTTTAATCACCTGGTCAATCTCCTCCATAGTGAAAGCGACTTCCAGTTGAAAAAGGTCAGATGGCTGGATAAGTTCCTCCAGATTAAAGAGCATATGTGGGTCAATTGATTTGCCCAGTCTGTCTTTGAAAGATTTCCAAATGATAGCAGCCTTGTGATCATGGTTTTGGACAGGATTTCCATCATCATCATTGATAGAAGAAATGTAGTTTTTTCTGTAACTTTGGGTAGCCATGGCATGGAAAAAATCAGTATTTTCATCATCAAGTTTCACACATCTCATTTTGAATCTTATTTTCCAATAAATTCTTTTCACTTTCAATAATTTAGATATATGCCTCCTCAAAATAATCCTGAAATTGGCTTCCATATTGCTGAGTATTCTTTGATCTTCAATGCCATCCAGCATAGATAAAACATAATTACAAGTAGAGATGTTAGTGTTGAGCTTGGACAAGTTCTTACTCCAACTTTTGAGTCCCATTCTAAGGCATTTGAATCTGGAAGCAACATCTTGAGCAGAGTTTATCAACTGGTGGTTTTTATTCCAGCATTGTATGACAGTTTCATAAAAGCCATCAAATTCAAACCAATAGTTTTCAAACCTAAATATAGAGGATTTAGGAACATCACTTCCAATCTGAATGTGTATAGGAACATGATCTGATGTAACTCTGGTTAGTGGATGAGCCAGGGTGTTAGGGAAAGATAGTGTCCAATTTGCAGAAGTAAATATCCAATCCAGTTTTTCCAATAAAGGGTACTCTTGCATATTGCTCCATGTGAAATTTCTACCTTTAAGAGGGATCTCCACAAGATCTAATTGTTGGAGTAGGCTGTTAAACATGAGCATATTATTTGTGTCTCCTCCAAGTCTATTTCTGTCCTCAGGGCTTCTTATTAAATTAAAATCACCAACCAACATCCAGTGGTCCATCTGTGATGCATCAATATTGTTTAGCCATTCAAAAAAATCCACTCTGTCTTCATTCTGACAGGGCCCATATATATTACTGATGTAAAAAAATATGACCAGAAAGATTACATGTTAACTTGATAGTGATTTGGTAGGAAGATTGACTGATGACATTTCCACTGAATAAACTGCCATTCCATATAGTAATAAGTCCACCTGACAGACCAATTGCAGGATTATATGCAAACTGGTTGAATCTTCTAGGTGAAAAATTTCTGAGATAAGCCTGGTCAAATGCTTCTCTTTTTGTTTCTTGAATACAAATAACACCACAATTACTTTCCTCAATTCTAGCTCTTAAATCATCCCATCTGGTTTGAGAGCTTATACCCCTGACATTCCAATTTAAAATATTCCAACTTCTATTCATTAAAATGTGCAGGTGCAAGAGGGCCACAGGGATATGAGTTAATCATATCCACAAGATTATAGTAGTAAGCACATGGAGGCAATAGGAAATGTAACCAGAATTTTTTGTAAGTGCATTTGTCCCACATTGACTGCTCATAATAAAACTGACCATTCAGCCAACTCAAAATGCAAAATACTAACAACTTGATGTTCCAACCAGATAGCTGGCAACATATTTGCCCATAACATAACTGACCATTCAGATAACTCGTTATGCAAAATAGGTAATTCTTGATGTTCCACCAACATAAGCAAATAATGGAGTTTAACTCCTTACAAACCAAATACCTAGATAAAACATAAGTAGCATTACTTGAGCAAGGAAAACAAAATAATGGCCTAAGGCCAGATAGGGTCTTTTTACAACTAGACCAACTGTTATAATAACTAGACTTATTCATATTCCACTGTGGCCTTCAGCTTCTCTCTAGAGACCTCTTCAAGGGGTATCTGACACTACTTGGTGGCGATAGCTTGGATGGTGTCCAGTGGCAACTCAGGTGGTGGCTTGGCTGTGGGGTCCACTATCTCATAATCAAATTCCGCATTTAAGTTCTTCTGGCAGTTGTTAATGTTCTTGGCCTTGATAGCAACAGCCTCATTCTTAAATCCAGCACTCAATCCAGCAAGGCGACGACTGCGTCTGAGATCATTAACATCCAAAGGAGCATTGTTTTTCTTCCTCTTATTGACCGCAGGAGGGATTGCAGCAGCATTCAGCTGATCTGCCAGCACAATAGGTGGCCCAAGCATAGGAGAATTGTGGTTGCTAGCCATGAAGTCTAGCATAGCTGGGGATGGAACGTGCTCAGTGTCGTTCATGTTGAGAGATTCAGAGCATTCAGAAAGTTCAGAGTGTTCAGGGAGTTTAGTTATCACTACTGAAGAAATAAAAGGCTCCTGAGGAGCAGCAGTAGCAATAGTCATCAGGCACTTCTTGACAGGTCCATGCTCTTCATCCACACATAGTATCTGCATCTAGTACTAACCACTTCATATTCTGAGAGTTGTTCCATCATGTCAGGAGCAGCCACCATAATTTTGGACATCATGTCGTGCATAGCAATGAAGGCGTCAACGGCTTCCACTGCAGGTTGGATGGTTTGATGCTGCTCAGGGCTAAGTGGAGGAGTGTGTACCATAGGAATATCTTCATTGATTTCATCAGGAGCATGATGGGCAGCTGGTGCAGCTTGATGTTGCTCTTGGTCATGAAAATCAGCATCATGCCATATTTCTCCAAACGGCGCAAGTGGCATAGGGTGCATCACACCATCAGGCGGAATCGGATCTTCATCCCCACCCATAGCTCCGAGAAGATCAGATTGCAGAATGTACACAGCACTTGTCCAGGACTGGCCCATGGCCGAAATCATCAAGACTCTCATAGATAACATGACTGATAGGAATATCTAACAAATATGGTACTCTAACTTTGACCAACATACGGGTTCTGTTTGACATGTCCCTGTTCCAGACTAAGAATTTGGCAAAACCACTGACTGATTCCCTAACTTTATCCGGTCTCCAAGCCTCTAGAGGGTAGTTTACCATCATAATCCAAGCATCATGCGAAAAAGTGCAGTCTCTGTGATTAATACCTCTGTCATGACGGATAACTTTGAGGATTGAATCGCCAACGAAGTAGGGACTGTTGCTGATGGCGGTGTCAATGTCGCAGGCATGCTGAAACCTGACGAAGGCAGCCCCATCCCGCATCTAGATATCTCAGCAATGCGAAAGCCACGCTCATGGTCAAGAAAATGACGAATGAGCATGGCATCTGTATCAAATTGGAGAGGATCCGGAGGCGGTGCAAGGGAGATGATGGCCCAGTCCCCGGACTGGACAAGAGGCTCACCGCCAAGGTAGTGGTAGGTACGTCGACGTCGATTACCATCCGCCTCCATGATGGCAGTACCAGGAGGGAGGAGAGGGATCGGATCGCAAGGATATGTGGCCATGGTGTTGGAGGAAGTTGGGGAGGTGGGGGAGAACAATGGCGGAGCAGAGCAAGTATGAGCTGATGAACAGGGGGTTTGGCAGGTTGGGTGGTCGAATAGAGGAGGGGGGTGGGGTTTTGGGGAGACGAGTCGTCAAGCGGATTATCGGTATCTGGTACTGGGTTGGTAGGTAGGTAGGATTTGACCCGATATATGGGAGCATGGCGTTTTGAGTTGTAACAAAAACAAGATATATGGCCATATCTAAAACAACTTCGACAACGGAAATCATTTTTGCAATCCGAACGAAAATGCTCATGGGATAAACATCTGCCACAAAAGATATTCTGTTGTGATATATTAAGATGATGATTGATGGGTGGCGGGGTGGTTTGGGCTATGTGGTGTTGGGGAACGTAGTAATTTCAAAAAATTTCCTACGCACACGCAAGATCATGGTGATGTATAGCAACGAGAAGGGGAGTGTATCTTCATACCCTTGAAGATCGCTAAGCAGAAGCGTTTATCAACGCAGTTGATGTAGTCGTACGTCTTCACGATCCGACCGATCCAAGTACCGAACACACGGCACCTCCGAGTTCTGCACACGTTCAGCTCGATGACGTCCTCGCCTTCTCGATCCAGCAAGACGGGCGAAGTAGTAGATGAGTTCCGGCAGCACGACGGCGTGGTGACGGTGTTAGTGAAGAACAATCTCCGCAGGGCTTCGCCTAAGCACTACGGAAACTATGACGGAGGATAAACTAGAGGGGACGGGGTTGCCGACACATGGCTTGGTGTTTCTTGATGTGTCTTTGGTGCTAGCCCTGTCCCTCTATTTATATGTTGAGCCTTGGGGTCAAAACTTGGAGTAAAAGCCTCCACAAAGTCGGTTTCACCCGAAAGGCAAGAGTCCTTCTCGGAGTCCCGGGCCGGACGTCAGGGTTCCCGGTGTCTGGACCCAGACTCCAGGGACCCTGGCGTATGGCCCCTGGACTCCGCAAAACTTCCTTTTGCGCTTTCCAAACACCTTGTGGGCTTTCCCCTTTGGCCCAAATAACGTGTTCTCGTACCCAAACATTTCGGGAAACATCCGGAACCCCTTCCGGTGAATTCCGGAACCCTTCCGGAGATCAAACACTATTATCCCATATATCAAATTTTATCTCCGGACCATTCCGGAGTTCCTCGTCATGTACATGATCTCATCCGGGACTCCGAACAACATTCGGTTACCAACATGCATAACTCATATAATACTATATCGTCAATGAAACGTTAAGCGTGCGGACCCTACGGGTTCGAGAACTATGTAGACATGACCGAGACAGGTTTCCGGTCAATAACCAATAGCGGGACCTGGATGCCCATATTGGCTCCCACATATTCTACGAAGATCTTTATCGGTCAAACCGCATAACAACATACGTTGTTCCCGTTGTCATCGGTATGTTACTTACCCGAGGTTCGATCGTCGGTATCCAATACCTAGTTCAATCTCGTTACCGACAAGTCTCTTTACTCGTTACGTAATGCATCATTCCGTAACTAACTCATTAGTTACATTGCTTGCAAGGCTTACAGTGATGTGCATTACCGAGAGGGCCCAGAGATACCTCTCCAACAATCGAGTGACAAATCCTAATCTCGAAATACGCCAACCCAACATGTACCTTCGGAGACACCTGTAGAGCTCCTTTATAATCACCCAGTTACGTTGTGACGTTTGGTAGCACACAAAGTGTTCCTCCGGTAAACGGGAGTTGCATAATCTCATAGTCATAGGAACATGTATAAGTCATGAAGAAAGCAATAGCAACATACTAAACGATCAAGTGCTAATCTAACGGAATGGGTCAAGTCAATCACATCATTCTCCTAATGATGTGATCCCGTTAATCAAATGACAACTCTTTTGTCCATGGCTAGGAAACATAACCATCTTTGATAAACGAGCAAGTCAAGTAGAGGCATACTAGTGACACTATGTTTGTCTATGTATTCACACATGTATGATGTTTCCGGTTAATACAATTCTAGCATGAATAATAAACATTTATCATGAAATAAGGAAATAAATAATAACTTTATTATTGCCTCTAGGGCATATTTCCTTCAGTCTCCCACTTGCACTAGAGTCAATAATCTAGTTCACATCGCTATGTCATTTAACACCAATATTCATATCTGTATATGATTAACACCCATAGTTCACATCGTGATGTGACCAACACCCAAAGGGTTTACTAGAGTCAATAATCTAGTTCACATCGCTATGTGATTAACACCCAAAGAGTACTAAGGTGTGATCATGTTTTGCTCGTGAGAGAAGCTTAGTCAACGGGTCTGTCACATTCAGAGCCGTATGTATTTTGCAAACATTCTATGTCTACAATGCTCTGCACGGAGCTACTCTAGCTAATTGCTCCCACTTTCAATATGTATCCAGATTGAGACTTAGAGTCATCTGGATCGGTGTAAAAGCTTGCACCGATGTAACTCTTTACGACGGGCTCTTTTATCACCTCCATAATCAAGAAATATTTCCTTAGTCCTTACTAAGGATATTCTTGACCAATGTCCAGTGATCTACTCCTAGATCACTATTGTACTCCCTTGCCAAATTTAGAGCAAGGTATACAATAGGTCTGGTGCATAGCATAGCATATTTTATAGAACCTATGACTGAGGCATAGGGAATGACTTTCATTCTCTTTTCTATTTTCTGCCGTGGTCGGGATTTGAGGCTTACTCAATTTCACACCTTTGCAACACATGCAAGAACTCTTTCTTTGACTGTTCCATTTTGAACTACTTCAAAATCTTGACAAGGTATGTAGTTATTGAAAAACTAATCAAGCGTCTTGATCTATCTCAATAGATTTTGATGCTCAATATGTATGTAGCTTTACTGAGGTCTTTCTTTTAAAGAACTCCTTTCAAATACTCCTTTATGCTTTCCAGAAAAATTCTACATTATTTCTGATCAACAATATGTTACTCACATATATTTATCAGAAAGGCGGTAGTGCTCCCACTCACTTTATTGTAAATACAGGCTTCACCGCAAGTCTGTATAAAACTATATGCTTTGATCAACTTATCAAAGCGTATATTCCAACTCTGAGATACTTACACCAGTCCATAGATGGATCGCTGGAGCTTGCACATTTTGTTAGCACTTTTAGGATTGAAAAAACCTTCTGGTCGCATCATATACAACTCTTCTTTAAGAAAAACCATTAAGGAATGATGTTTTGACATCCATTTGCCAGATTTCATAAAATGTGGCAATTGCTAACATGATTCAGACAGACTTAAGCATCACTACAGTTGAGAAAATCTCATTGTAGTCAACACCTTGAACTTGTCGAAAAACCTTTTTGTGACAAGTCGAGCTTTGTAGATAGTAACACTACTATCAGCATCTGTTTTCCGCTTGAAGATCCAATTATACAACATGGCTTGCCTATCATCGGGCAACTCCACCGAAGTCCACACTTTGTTCTCATACATGGATCCCATCTTAGATTTCATGGCCTCAAGCCATTTCGCTGAATCTGGGCTCATCATCGCTTCCTCATAGTTCGTAGGTTCATCATGGTCTAGTAACATGACTTCCAGAACAGGATTACCGTACCACTCTGGTGCGTACTGTACTTGGGAAGACCTACGAGGTTTTGTAGTAACTTGATCTGAAGTTTCATGATCATCATCATTAGCTTCCTCACTAATTGGTGTAGGAATCAATGGAACTGATTTCTGTGATGAACTACTTTCCAATTCGGGAGAAGGTACAAATTACCTTATCAAGCTCTACTTTCCTCCCACTCACTTCTTTCGAGAGAAACCCCTTCTCTAGAAAGGATCCATTCTTAGCAACGAATGTTTTGCCTTCAGATCTGTGATAGAAGGTGTACCCAACAGTTTCCTTTGGGTATTCTATGAAGACGCACTTCTCCGCTTTGGGTTCAAGCTTATCAGGTTGAAAACCTTTTTCATATAAGCATAGCAACTCCAAACTTTAAGAAACGATAGCTTAGGCTTACTGCTAAACCATAGTTCATACGGTGTCGTCTCAACGGATTTAGATGGTGCCCTATTAAACGTGAATGTAGCTGTCTCTAATGCATAACCCCAAAACGATAGTGGTAAGCTGATAAGAGACATCATAGATCGCACCATATCTAGTAAAGTACGATTACGACGTTCGGACACACCATTACATTGTGGTGTTCCAGATGGCGTGAGTTGCGAAACTATTTCACATTGTTTCTAATGAAGACCAAACTCGTAACTCAAATATTCGTCTGCACGATCAGATCATAGAAACTTTATTTTTCTTGTTATGATGATTTTCCACTTCACTCTGAAATTATTTGAACTTTTCAAATGTTTCAGACTTATGTTTCATCAAGTAGATATACCCATATCTGCTCAAATCATCTGTGAAGGTCAGAAAATAACGATACGCGCCGCGAGCCTTAACACTCATCGGATCGCATACATCGGTATGTATTATTTCCAATAAGTCAGTAGCTCGTTCCATTGTTCCGAGGAACGGAGTTTTAGTCATCTTGCCCAAAATGGCACGGTTCGCAAGCATCAAATGATTCATAACCAAGTGATTCCGAAAATCCATCTTTATGGAGTTTCTTCATGCGCTTTACACCGATATGACCCAAACGGCAGTGCCACAAATAAGTTGCACTATCATTATTAACTTTGCATCTTTTGGCATCAATATTATGAATATGTGTATCACTACGATCGAGATCCAACAAACTATTTTCATTGGGTGTATGACCATTGAAGGTTTTATTCATGTAAATAGAACAACAATTATTCTCTGACTTTAAATGAATAACCGTATTGCAATAAACATGATCAAATCATATTCATGCTCAACGCAAACGCCAATAACATTTATTTAGGTTTAACACTTATCCCGAAAGTATAGGGAGTGTGCGATGATGATCATATCAATCTTGGAACTACTTCCAACACTCATCATCACTTCCCCTTCAACTAGTCTCTGTTTATTCTGTAACTCCTGTTTCGAGTTACTAAATTTTTAGCAATCGAACAAGTATCAAATACTCAGGGGCTACTATAAACACTAGTAAGGTACACATCAATAACCTGTACATCAAAATATACCCTTGTTCACTTTGCCATCCTTCTTATCCACCAAATATTTGGAGTAGTTCCACTTCCAGTGACCATTTCCTTTGCAGTAGAAGCACTCAGTTTCATGCTTAGGTTCAGCTTTGGGCTTCTTCACGGGAGTGACAACTTGCTTGTCATTCTACTTGAAGTTCCCTTTTTTTCCATTTGCCCTTTTCTTGAAACCAGTGATCTTGTCAACCATCAACACTTGATGCTCTTTCTTGATTTCTACCTTCGCCGATTTCAGCATGACGAAGAGCTCGGGAATCGTTTTCGTCATCCCTTGCATACTATAGTTCATCACAAAGTTCTACTAACTTAGTGATGGTGACTAGAGAATTCTGTCAATCACTATCTTATCTGGAAGATTAACTCCCACTTGATTCAAGCAATTGTAGTACCCAGACAATCTGAGCACATGCTCACTAGTTGAGCGATTGTCCTCCATCTTTTTTAGCTATAGAACTTGTTGGAGACTTCATATCTCTCAACTCGGGTATTTGCTTGAAATATTTACTTCATCTCCTGGAACATCTCATATGGTCCATGATGTTCAAAACGTCTTTGAAGTCCCGATTCTAAGCCATTTAAGCATGGTGCACTAAACTATCAAGTAGTCATCATATTGAGCTAGCCAAACTTTCATAATGTTTGCATCTGCTCCTGCAATAGGTCTGTCACCTAGCGGCGCATTAAGGACATAATTCTTCTGTGCAACAATGAGGATAAACTTCAGATCATGGATCCAATCCACATCATTGCTACTAACATCTTTCAACACAATTTTCTCTAGGAACATATCAAAATAAACATATGAAAGCAACAACGCGAGCTATTGGTCTACAACATAATTTGCAAAATACTACCAGGACTAAGTTCATGATAAATTTAAGTTCAATTAATCATATTACTTAAGAACTCCCACTTAGATAGACATCCCTCTAATCCTCTAAGTGATTACGTGATCCATCTCAACTACACCATGTCCGATCGTCACGTGAGATGGAGTAATTTCAATGGTGAACATAAATATGTTGATCATATCTACTATATGATTCACGCTCGACCTTTCGGTCTCCGTGTTCCGAGGCCATATCTGTTATATGCTAGGCTCGTCAAGTTTAACTTGAGTATTCCGCGTGTGCAACTGTTTTGCACCCGCTGTATTTGAACGTAGAGCCTATCACACCCGATCATCACGTGGTGTCTCAGCACGAAGAACTTTCGCAACAGTGCATACTCAGGGAGAACACTTCTTGATAATTTTTAGTGAGAGATCATCTTAAAATGCTACCGTCACTCAAAGCAAGATAAGATGCATAAAGGATAAACATCACATGCAATCAATATAAGTGATATGATATGGCCATCATCATCTTGTGCTTGTGATCTCCATCTCCGAAGCACCGTCGTGATCACCATCGTCACCGGCGCGACACCTTGATCTCCATCGTAGCATCGTTGTCGTTACGCCATCTATTGCTTCTACGACTATCGCTACCGCTTAGTGATAAAGTAAAGCAATTACAGGGCGTTTGCATTTCATACAATAAAGCGACAACCATATGGCTCCTGCCAGTTGCCGATAACTTCGGTTACAAAACATGATCATCTCATACAATAAAATATAGCATCACATCTCGACCATATCACATCACAACATGCCCTGCAAAAACAAGTTAGACGTCCTCTACTTTGTTGTTGCAAATTTTACGTGGCTGCTACGGGCTTAGCAAGAACCGTTCTTACCTACGCATCAAAACCACAACGATAGTTCGTCAAGTTAGTGCTGTTTTAACCTTCGCAAGGACCGGGCGTAGCCACACTCGGTTCAACTAAAGTGAGAGAGACAGACACCCGCCAATCACCTTTAAGCACGAGTGCTCGTAACGGTGAAACCAGTCTCGCGTAAGCGTACGCGTAATGTCGGTCCGGGCCGCTTCATCTCACAATACCGCTGAACCAAAGTATGACATGCTGGTAAGCAGTATGACTTGTATCGCCCACAACTCACTTGTGTTCTACTCATGCATATGACATCTACGCATACAACCTAGGCTCGGATGCCACTGTTGGGGAACGTAGTAATTTCAAAAAATTTCCTACGCACACGCAAGATCATGGTGATGTATAGCAACGAGAAGGGGAGTGTATCTTCATACCCTTGAAGATCGCTAAGCGGAAGCGTTTATCAACGCGGTTGATGTAGTCGTACGTCTTCACGATCCGACCGATCCAAGTACCAAACGCACGGCACCTCCGAGTTCTGCACACGTTCAGCTCGATGACGTCCTCGCCTTCTCGATCCAGCAAGACGGGCGAAGTAGTAGATGAGTTCCGGCAGCACGACGGCGTGGTGATGGTGTTGGTGAAGAACAATCTCTGCAGGGCTTCGCCTAAGCACTATGGAAACTATGATAGAGGATAAACTAGAGGGGACGGGATTGCCGGCACACGGCTTGGTGTTTCTAATGTGTCTTTGGTGCTAGCCCTGCCCCTCTATTTATATATTGAGCCTTGGGGTCGAAACTTGGAGTAAAAGCCTCCACAAAGTCGGTTTCACCCGAAAGGCAAGAGTCCTTCTCGGACTCCAGGGCAGACGCCAGGGTGCCCGGCGTCTGGACCTAGACGCCAGGGACCCTGGCGTCTGGCCCCTGGACTCCGCAAAACTTCCTTTTGCGCTTTCCAAAAACCTTGTGGGCTTTCCCCTTTGGCCCAAATAACGTGTTCTCGTACCCAAACATTTCGGGAAACATCCGGAACCCCTTCCGGAGATCAAACACTATTATCCCATATATCAAATTTTATCTCTGGACCATTCCGGATTTCCTCGTCATGTCCATGATCTCATCCGGGACTCCGAACAACATTCGGTTACCAACATGCATAACTCATATAATACTATATCGTCAACGAAACGTTAAGCGTGCGGACCCTACGGGTTCGAGAACTATGTAGACATGACCGAGACAGGTTTCCGGTCAATAACCAATAGCGGGACCTGGATGCCCATATTGGCTCCCACATATTCTACGAAGATCTTTATCGGTCAAACTGCATAACAACATACGTTGTTCCCTTTGTCATCGGTATGTTACTTACCCGAGATTCGATCGTCGGTATCCAATACCTAGTTCAATCTCGTTACCGACAAGTCTCTTTACTCGTTACGTAATGCATCATTTCGTAACTAACTCATTAGTTACATTGCTTGCAAGGCTTACAGTGATGTGCATTACCAAGAGGGCCCAGAGATACCTCTCCGACAATCAGAGTGACAAATCCTAATCTCGAAATACGCCAACCCAACATGTACCTTCGGAGACACCTGTAGAGCTCCTTTATAATCACCCAGTTACGTTGTGACGTTTGGTAGCACACAAAGTGTTCCTCCGGTAAACGGGAGTTGCATAATCTCATAGTCATATGAACATGTATAAGTCATGAAGAAAGCAATAGCAACATACTAAACGATCAAGTGCAAAGCTAACGGAATGGGTCAAGTCAATCACATCATTCTCCTAATGATGTGATCCCGTTAATCAAATGTCAACTCTTTTGTCCATGGCTAGGAAACATAACCATCTTTGATAAACGAGCTAGTCAAGTAGAGGCATACTAGTGACACTATGTTTGTCTATGTATTCACACATGTATTATGTTTCCGGTTAATACAATTCTAGCATGAATAATAAACATTTATCATGAAATAAGGAAATAAATAATAACTTTATTATTGCCTCTAGGGCATATTTCCTTCAGTATCCCACTTGCACTAGAGTCAATAATCTAGTTCACATCGCTATGTCATTTAACACCAATATTCATATCCGTATATGATTAACACCCATAGTTCACATCATGATGTGACCAACACCCAAAGGGTTTACTAGAGTCAATAATCTAGTTCACATCGCTCTATGATTAACACCCAAAGAGTACTAAGGTGTGATCATGTTTTGCTCGTGAGAGAAGCTTAGTCAACGAGTCTGTCACATTCAGAGCCGTATGTATTTTGCAAACATTCTATGTCTACAATGCTCTGCATGGAGCTACTCTAGCTAATTGCTCCCACTTTCAATATGTATCCAGATTGAGACTTAGAGTCATCTGGATCGGTGTAAAAGCTTGCACCGATGTAACTCTTTACGACGGGCTCTTTTATCACCTCCATAATCGAGAAATATTTCCTTAGTCCTTACTAAGGATATTCTTGACCAATGTCTAGTGATCTACTCCTAGATCACTATTGTACTCCCTTGCCAAATTCAGAGCAAGGTATACAATAGGTCTGGTACATAGCATAGCATATTTTATAGAACCTATGACTGAGGCATAGGGAATGACTTTCATTCTCTTTTCTATTTTCTGCCGTGGTCGGGATTTGAGTCTTACTCAATTTCACACCTTTGCAACACATGCAAGAACTCTTTCTTTGACTGTTCCATTTTGAACTACTTCAAAATCTTGACAAGGTATGTAGTTATTGAAAAACTAATCAAGCGTCTTGATCTATCTCAATAGATTTTGATGCTCAATATGTATGTAGCTTTACTGAGGTCTTTCTTTTAAAGAACTCCTTTCAAATACTCCTTTATGCTTTCCAGAAAAATTCTACATTATTTCTGATCAACAATATGTTACTCACATATATTTATCAGAAAGGCGGTAGTGCTCCCACTCACTTTATTGTAAATACAGGCTTCACCGCAAGTCTGTATAAAACTATATTCTTTGATCAACTTATCAAAGCGTATATTCCAACTCTGAGATACTTACACCAGTCCATAGATGGATCGCTGGAGCTTGCACATTTTGTTAGCACTTTTAGGATTGACAAAACCTTCTGGTCGCATCATATACAACTCTTCTTTAAGAAAAACCATTAAGGAATGATGTTTTGACATCCATTTGCCAGATTTCATAAAATGTGGCAATTGCTAACATGATTCAGACAGACTTAAGCATCACTACAGTTGAGAAAATCTCATTGTAGTCAACTCCTTGAACTTGTCGAAAAACCTTTTTGTGACAAGTCGAGTTTTGTAGATAGTAACACTACTATCAGCATCTGTCTTCCTCTTGAAGATCCAATTATACAATATGTCTTGCCTATCATCGGGCAACTCCACCGAAGTCCACACTTTGTTCTCATACATGGATCCCATCTTAGATTTCATGGCCTCAAGCCATTTCGCGGAATCTGGGCTCATCATCGCTTCCTCATAGTTCGTAGGTTCATCATGGTCTAGTAACATGACTTCCAGAACAGGATTACCGTACCACTCTGGTGCGTACTGTACTTGGGAAGACCTACGAGGTTTTGTAGTAACTTGATTTGAAGTTTCATGATCATCATCATTAGCTTCCTCACTAATTGGTGTAGGAATCAATGGAACTGATTTCTGTGATGAACTACTTTCCAATTCGGGAGAAGGTACAAATTACCTTATCAAGCTCTACTTTCCTCCCACTCACTTCTTTCGAGAGAAACTCCTTCTCTAGAAAGGATCCATTCTTAGCAACGAATGTTTTGCCTTCAGATCTGTGATAGAAGGTGTACCCAACAGTTTCCTTTGGGTATTCTATGAAGACGCACTTCTCCGCTTTGGGTTCAAGCTTATCAGGTTGAAAACCTTTTTCATATAAGCATAGCAACTCCAAACTTTAAGAAACGACAGCTTAGGCTTACTGCTAAACCATAGTTCATACGGTGTCGTCTCAACGGATTTAGATGGTGCCCTATTAAACGTGAATGTAGCTGTCTCTAATGCATAACCCCAAAACGATAGTGGTAAGCTGATAAGAGACATCATAGATCGCACCATATCTAGTAAAGTACGATTACGACGTTCGGACACACCATTACATTGTGGTGTTCCAGATGGCGTGAGTTGCGAAACTATTTCACATTGTTTCTAATGAAGACCAAACTCGTAACTCAAATATTCGTCTGCACGATCAGATCATAGAAACTTTATTTTTCTTGTTATGATGATTTTCCACTTCACTCTGAAATTATTTGAACTTTTCAAATGTTTCAGACTTATGTTTCATCAAGTAGATATACCCATATCTGCTCAAATCATCTGTGAAGGTCAGAAAATAACGATACGCGCCGCGAGCCTTAACACTCATCGGATCGCATACATCGGTATGTATTATTTCCAATAAGTCAGTAGCTCGTTCCATTGTTCCGAGGAACGGAGTTTTAGTCATCTTGCCCAAAATGGCACGGTTCGCAAGCATCAAATGATTCATAACCAAGTGATTCCGAAAATCCATCTTTATGGAGTTTCTTCATGCGCTTTACACCGATATGACCCAAACGGCAGTGCCACAAATAAGTTGCACTATCATTATTAACTTTGCATCTTTTGGAATCAATATTATGAATATGTGTATCACTACGATCGAGATCTTTATCGGTCAAACCGCATAACAACATACGTTGTTCCCTTTGTCATCAGTATGTTACTTACCCGAGATTCGATCGTCAGTATCCAATACCTAGTTCAATCTCGTTACCGACAAGTCTCTTTACTCGTTACGTAATGCATCATTCCGTAACTAACTCATTAGTTACATTGCTTGCAAGGCTTACAGTGATGTGCATTACCGAGAGGGCCCAGAGATACCTCTCCGACAATCAGAGTGACAAATCCTAATCTCGAAATACGCCAACCCAACATGTACCTTCGGAGACACCTGTAGAGCTCCTTTATAATCACCCAGTTACGTTGTGACGTTTGGTAGCACACAAAGTGTTCCTCTGGTAAACGGGAGTTGCATAATCTCATAGTCATATGAACATGTATAAGTCATAAAGAAAACAATAGCAACATACTAAACGATCAAGTGCAAAGCTAACGGAATGGGTCAAGTCAATCACATCATTCTCCTAATGATGTGATCCCGTTAATCAAATGACAACTCTTTTGTCCATGGCTAGGAAACATAACCATCTTTGATAAACGAGCTAGTCAAGTAGAGGCATACTAGTGATACTATGTTTGTCTATGTATTCACACATGTATTATGTTTCCGGTTAATACAATTCTAGCATGAATAATAAACATTTATCATGAAATAAGGAAATAAATAATAACTTTATTATTGCCTCTAGGGCATATTTCCTTCATGTGGTTGGGCTGTCCATTGGCTGAAGAAGGTAGATGGGCCGTGATCTGCAAATGGCTGTCAAAGATGGGGGTTTGGTTGTTGGGTTGATGGGCTAGGCTAGATGGGCTAGAATTTTGAATTGTAACCATGGCACCCGAGATTTGCTCGTGATCCGAGATGGAGGCAGGATTGTTGGCGAGAGTTGTGGAACGGCACGTCGGTGGCGTTGGTTTAGGATGGCGGCCAAGTTGAACAGAGTTTGCACCAGTGAGCATGCGTCTAGGAGATCTAGTGACCATGGTCCATTCATGATCATTCTCGTAAATCCAAGAATTGTATTCTCTAATCCAAGTAGGACCACCGAAACCCCATAGGTGGAAATAACAAGAGAAACTAGGACATTTGAAAGATCTAAGTTGGTAGATCATAAATCCAACCGCCTTAGAGATCACACAAAATTTATAAACTTGTCCACGGAGGTGGAAGACATGAAGATCAGATGGTGATCCACCAACACATGCCTCAAGCGCAAGACCGACATGCTCAACATTTAGGGGAAAGGTGGAGTGGCCAAAAGAGACGACAAGATGAAAAGCATCACTAGGGTTGAGGCAATGCACAGGAGTGGAGAACCTTGCTCTAACCTTATTGGCGAAGCCCACCCCCGGAGACAGATCCAGGAGGGGAGGAACCATCTTGGCCGGAGAAGATTACCAGGAGGGTGAGCCATGGATCGCGGAGGAGTCGCCTGTGGAGTCGCCAGGGAGGGGGAGGGAGGAGGTGGTGCCATGGTCGACTATATATAACTAAAATGAACACATCTTTTGTATCGCTAGTGTTCTCAAAGACTCGCTGTTCCTTACATAATGGTTTCCCCTTCCTTTCTAACCAAGTACTATGTTTCACCATATCTCATGGCAGCAACCCCCTTTTGAATTCACATTTGTTGAGCTAGTCCAAAATCCAAATATCCGAGTCAACTTCTGGCATCCATCACTACAACTCCTTGAAGACACATTCTCCCAAACAATTTAGTTGCCATGTAGTACTCGTCGCTTCCTTCGGGTGCCCCACATTCCACAACTTTGTCCATGATGACTTCAATTTCCCTAGCTAATGATGTGATATGTCTCCGAATTGCTACCAGTAATAGATGTCATGGAATCACTTTCAGAAGTATGATGGTCAACCTATCCCTTGAACTCGCTTTGCACACAATCTGACTTCTTTTTCTTCTCCAGGGTAGAGGAAATGAACCCCAAGCTTTATATTCCCAATGACTGGGCTAGCTTGTACCTCACCATCGTTGTCATCACTATCGACATGGTTAACACTCTTGTTGGTAGCCCCGGGCATGACTGAACCGTTCTCATCAATATGATCTTTCCGAGACATAACCTCAAGATCCTCTAAAAGCTCCAGAACACTCTGCAGGAACTTTCATAGAACTTATTATGACCTATGTAAGAAGCACTCCAAGCTGTAGAATGAACTCATATTGCAGAATGTACCATAGTGAAAAATGATAAGACATAATGATAATTGTATGTCCATTGTTATTTCCACCAACCATCATCAATTGTTACATTTTTTTCCTCAAGTCCCAACCAAGTCCAGAAAGCAGCAGGTCTATTTCGAATCCTACTAGCTTCTCTTTAGCACAAACCTCTCAAAAGAAGCTCGAGAATTTAATGCATCTCAATTTGCTTTGGGTATCTTACCTTATTTATCTGTACACCCTCATAAATTGGCTATCAAATATGCATAGAACTCTTATCTGTACACCTTTATCTGGAACGAGCCGAAGGCGCACCACCGTCATCGCCCCTCCCTCACTGAAGCCGGTCAAACCCTTATTGTAGCAGACAGTCGGGAAGTCGTCGTGCTAAGGTTCCATAGGATCAACGCACCAGAGTAGCAACCATCGCCGATGAAGAAAGTCATAGATCAGAAGGATTAAACCTGTAAACGCCTATAGTACTGCTCCCTTCCTTTTATCTTTGGGTATAAGATTTGTGTGAAGTCAAATTTCATAAATTTAATTTTATGAAGTTTAATATACCAACTTTGTAGAAAAGAAATAGGGCGACGCCATGTGTCCGCCGGTGGATAATATAAAAAGATCGACAGTCTCTGCGACCATTGGATGAAGCTGCGGATGGCCGTTCGATCTACCTACATGATGAGTCATCTTTGCAACAAGTGTGTTGTTGTAGTATTTTCTGCAACATAAGTCTTGTTACAAAATGTTTTTGCATCAGAGGTCTTGTTGCAGAATTTTTCGCAACAAAGGTCTTGTTGCAAGAAAGATCTTATCTTTGATTGCTGTTTATGAAGTCGCACTGGGGGCATCTTTGTTGCACATATTTTTTGAGAGGGGCACATATTTATTCGTGATTTGTGAAAATACTCTTTGTGCTTCACTTATATCTTTTGAGCTAGACAGTTGCTCTAGTACTTCACTTATATCTTTTAGAGCACGGTGGTGGTTATATTTTAAAGAAATAGTTGTACTCTAATGTTTCACTTATAATATTTTGAGAGTTTGATAACAGTAATGACAATATGCATGGGTTATGAAGTTGGTCCTAATATGATAGGTATTCAAGAGAGATATAATAAAAACTTTCATGTAGATACTAAATATGGCAAGTTTGATTCCTTGCAATAGTTTTGAGATACAGAGACGGTGATACGTGGGTTGTACTAGTGAATGATTGTGGTTTAGTAAGAATATTGGTGTTAAGGCTTGTGATTCCCGAAGCATGCACGTATAATCTCCCGTTATGCTAAGAAGTTGGAGCATGATTTATTATTGGTTGTCTTCCTTATGAGTGGCGGTCGGGGATGAGCGATGGCCTTTTCCTACCAATACATCCCCCTAGGGGCATGTGTAGTAATACTTTACTTCAAGGGCTAATAAACTTTTGCAATAAGTATGTGAGTTTTCTATGACTAATGTGAGTTCATGGATTATACGCACTCTCATCTTTCCGCAATTTGCTAGCCTCTTCGGTACCGTTTATTGCCCTTTCTCACCTCGAGATGTGATGCAAACTTCGTCGGTGCATCCAAAATCCGTGATATGATATGCTATATCACACATAAGCCTCCTTATATCTTCCTCAGAATAACCACCATACGTACCTATTATGACATTTCCATAGCCATTCCGAGATATATTGCGATGCAACTTCCACCATTCCGTTATTATGACACACATCATCATTGGCATATTGATTTGCATGATCATATATCTAACATAGTATTTGTGGCTCAGCCACCGTTCATCATTATCATACATGTTACGCTAGATCATTGCACATCCTGGTACACTGCGAGAGGCATTCATATAGAGTCATATTTTGTTCTAGTATCGAATTGCAATTAAATAGAAGTGTGATGATCATCATTATTCATTATTAGAGCATTGTCCCAGTGAGGAAATAAAAAAAGGTCAAAAAGAGCCCATAAAAAGGCCAAAAAGAGCCCACTAAAAAAATAAGAGAAAAAGAGAGAAGGGGCAATGTTACTATCTTTTCCACACTTGTGCTTCAAAGTAGCACCATGTTTTTCATATAGAGAGTCTCCTATGTAGTCACTTTCATATACTAGTGGAAAATTTTCATTATAGAATTTGGCTTGTATATTGTGATGATGGGCTTCCTCAAATGTCTGAGGTCTTCTAGAGCAAGCAAGTTGGATGCACACCCACTTAGTTTTTAGTTTGAGCTTTCATACACTTATAGCTCGCATCCGTTGCATGGCAATCCCTACTCCTCGCAATGACATCAATTGATGGGCATCTCCATAGCCCGTTGATTAGCCGCATCGATGTGAGACTTTCTTCCTTTTTTGTCTTCTCCATATTAATCTCTACCACTGTATTCTATTCCACCCATAATACTATATTCATGGCTTACTCTCATGTATTGCATGTGGGTTGGAAAAGCTGAAGCACGTTAAAAAGTATGAACCAATTGCTCGGCTTGTCCACGGGGTTGTGCATGATAAGTACTTTATGTTAAGAAGATGGAGCATGACAAGGCTATATGATTTTGTAGGGATAGCGTTCTTTAGCATTTTTATTTTGAAAGACATGATTGTTTATTATGCCTGAGGTATTGATGTCTTTATGTCAAATTATAGACTATTGCTTTGAATCATTCGAATCTAAAAATTCATACCATAAAATACATGATGAATGTCACAGCCCTAAAATATTGCTTGTAGGTAGTTGCATATTCATCCATGCATCATGCATAAATTTATTTAAACTTGAAATGGGGATGATAAAACCCTAGCACCAGAATAACTCAAAATGGTTCAACCAAAATATTTTCAATGAGCTCAAAATGCCTTTTAAAAATGTTCATTACTTATGGAAAAAGGTTAAAACCTTATCCAGTGATGATGCATATTTTTTCCCTCGCATTTTAGGTCTTTGAATTAACTCATTACTTATTTGTGTTGGAGCAAATAACAAAGAGCATCAAGTGTTGATGTTCGTGGCCATGGCTTGATTCGGTCACGTTCGAGCACGTCGTTGAACTTTGGAGTTCCCAGGAGCCTGTAGGGCACTTCACGTAGCCCCTCCATGCATCGTAGCCTCGCGCACGACCGAGCCCGAACTCCGGCCGCCGCCCAGCTCGACGCCACCACCGCTACGTTCCACCTCTCTCCCTCCCATGGCCACCGCTGGATGCTCGCGTGCGCCAGCATTACCCATAGCCACAAACCACGCTCGAAACCATCGACCGTAGCTCAAACCCGATGCCTCCGCCGCGCGAAATGGTCGCCGCCGGCCAAACTCCGGTGAGCCAACATGGCACTATCATTAGTGCTAATCCCTGCCAGCGAGGTGCCCCCACAACCACTGACAGCAGGCCCCGCAGCGAGTCAAACCCCAGTCAACGCGGGATTAGACTCGGTTAACCCCTGTGTCACTAACTGTGGACCCCACATGCCAGGTTTGACACCGGTCAGCTCCGTTGACCTGCTAATGTCATCTCGACGTCATGATGACGCAGTTAACAATTTTCTGGATTAAAAATAATCTAGGAAGTTTCCAAAAATGTTCAAAACTTTGAAAAATCATAGAAATTTAACCGTAAGTCCAAATGAAATAATTTATATATAAAAGTTGATCAAAAAATCCAATCTATCTAATGGTACTATTTTCATGCATGTTAAAGCAAGTTTAACCTGCTGATCAGGTCAAATCAATTAAATGGCATTTGAATATTAACATACGGAGTTTGAATTTGAACCTAGGGTTCAAACCAACTTCATTTAACTTGTTGCTAGTTGCATTAGCTCAACCAACCGCATATTGCCATGTCACATTCATGCATCATATTGTTGCATTGCATTGATTGTGTTCCTTCTCTGTGACCAGTGTTTGTCCCCTCTTAGTAGACGTTGTTTCAACGATGTGATCGATGACACGGATGAAGAGCTATACTATCTTCAGAAGTGCCAGGCAAGCAACCCCCATTGAGCATTCTGATACAATCCCACTCTCTCGCTCTTGCTCTCTTTTACTGATTAGGAAAACAATGATTCAACTGTTACATGTTGCGGTAGTTGAACCCCATTCCTTCGCATGACCTGTCTTTGCCACAGTAAATAGTTGAAACCCACTAGAATGAGTAGGAGTTGTTTGAGACATGATTTGCCTACTCATTCATGCTTGCTTGTCATGCCTGCTATTGCTTAGAGTTGTGTCAGGTCTGATTCATCGGGGATGAATTGGAATGTGGTGAACATGTCCTACTGTTGAGAGCCAAGTGTGTGAACACGATTTGGTAAAGGTAGCGATGAGAGGCCATGTAGGAGTACATGATGGGTTGTCTCATCGGGACCATCCTCAGGAACTGATTTCTATGTCTGTGATCCAAGACAGTTACTACCACACATTGGGTTCTAGTAACTCGACCCCTCTCGGCTTATTAATTGCCTCGATCAATGTCCAGGAATTGCAACTAGTTTCTGGTGTTTGTAGGTAGTGCTAGTAGTCTACCAAGGGCACCCGGTACAGGTGGGCTTGGGACAGACCAGGTGTATGGCACGGTATACCACGTGGCACCCGGATGGGTGGGCTTGGGAACCCTGCTCACATCGTTTGGGGCCGTGATGGAAACCTCGGCCGGACTCCCTTGCGGATGGAACCTGAACAGGCGATAAACCCGGACTAGAGTCTTGCATGGTTAGTCAGGTCGTGGTCGACACCCTCGCCAGGCTTCCACTTGAAGGTTGCCGGGATACATGACATGTACATGGCGGTAAGTGGCGAGAGCGTGTCTAAAGAAGTACACCCCTGCAAGGTTAACATAATCTATTCGAATAGCCGCATCCGCGGTAATGGACTACTGGGTTGCTTATGCAGTTCATAGACAAGTGAAAGTGGATACTCTAAAATGCGCAAGATAAGCGTGAGTGCTATGGATGGCCTTCTCACAGGGAAACCGGAGCGGATCCATAGTGGTGTATTGATATGGTGAGTATGTGGACTCATGTGCGCCACCTCAAAAGAGTTACCAGAAGTCGTAGTACAGGATGGCCACTGAGACAAAGCTGGCTTGCTGCAGTTAAACCCCACCACCCCTTTGTTGATACTTATGCATATGTAGCTAGTTCTGATGTAAGTCTTGGTGGGTACATTTGTACTCACGTTTGCTTAATTTATGTTTTTGCAAAGAGATTTTAGTCTCACTAGTAGTTCTGTGTGGACTTCGACGTTTAGCTTGTTACCTCAACTACGGTCTTGTACCCTTGGGAGGGTCTTGTAGATAGTCAGGCTTCTCAGCCTTTTTAATTTGTAGTTGTCTGTACTCAGACATGTTATGCTTCCATTGCTTGTATGCTCTGTACGTTGGGTCATGTGACCCATGATTGTAATTCTTACTCTGTATGACTCTTCGGAGCCTTCTGAATAAATACTTTGAGTCGTAGAGTTTTGTTGTGATGCCATGTTGTATTTTCACATATCGAGCATATTGCGTGTATGATTTTGAAATGCTTGGTATGTGTGGGATACGACAATCTAGTTGTTTATTCTTGGTAGCCTCTCTTATGGGGAAATGTCTCCTAGTGCTTCCACTGAGGCATGGTAGCTTGCTACTGCTCCGGAACACATGGGATGATCGGCATGTGTCCTTCTTTGCTCCTGTGTCTGTCCCTTCGGGGAAATGTCACGTGTTGTTCCTTTAAGTCCTTGTAGCTTGCTACGACTTGGGTTCATACGTTGATGACCGACATGTGCATTGCTGGGTCATGTATGTCTGTCCCTGTAAGTTAGTGCCACCTTGGGTTTACGACTAGTAATGTCGGCCCGGGCTCTCTGTCATATGGATGCTAGTGACACTGTCATATACGTGAGCGAAAAGGCGCAAACGGTCCCGGGCCAGGTAAGGTGGCACCCATGGGGATACCGTGTGTGAGGCCGCAAAGTGACATGATGTTTTACATGCGAGATCGGTGTGACTTAGGATCGGGGTCCCGACTGTTTTGGTACCAGAGCCTGACTGCCTGTAGGAGTACCAAGCCAAACCAGTCAAAGTTGAGTCTAGAACTGCTTGACTTATATAAGGGAATTGATTGTGGAATGGAACGTAAGGCTCTTTTTACTGCTTTACCTTATGTCCTTCTGATTTGAGTCACCCTCTTCCTTTTTGCGGGGATTAAGAACTAGGCTTCTCATCTTTCTATCAGGGTAACGTGTTACTAATCCATAGACTTATAGGATTGTTGGATTCAAGCCTTAGTTCAGTTCCTATTACTTCCGTGTGTTGACAGTTGATCTCGGAACCTTGATATTATGATGTTGAGTGGTTATGCCACCATTTTACAGGATGTCTCAAATCTTTTTGAGCATTTACAACCGTTATGTTATCTGACTCATCCTAGGTTTCTAACTAGTCTGATGCGTTTGCAAATTGCTTCTTCCCGTTACCGATGTTCCTTTGTGCCAGATTAACCACACTAATCGCCAAGTTGTGGTACTCAATTGCCTCGACGTATATGTTGAAGCTATTATTATTACACTAGGATATTTTATAGAACCACCTATTACTCTAGCTTGTCTTTTATTCTCAGTGTGATAATTCTGGCCATCATCCTTGAAAGCATCCCGCGATGCCATTTAGTTAGTAGGCATTCTATTCCTGGGTTCTTGAACTCGATTTTCACCCTACTTACTTCATGTTGATAGTGTTTGCTAATTCCTTTAGGATATTAGTAACCTTGCGATAGTTCTCAAGGTCCATGGTATATCATTCTTCCAAATACCATGAACCATCCTTGGCAGGAGTTCTTTTGAACCAAAAGATCACAACCAGAGTGCTCTTGATGAGTTATCTATTCTACATTGTGAATCTGCCAATCCTACCTTTCTGCATGGATTATCCAGAAGAAACATGTTGAACTTTGCTCGACATACTAACCTATGCATCCACAACTCAAAAAATCATATGTTCCTTTGAGTTGTCCCTCTTCAATTGTATTTTGGCCTTTGTCCATCAGTTGATAGTCAAGGGTATGTGTGCATCTGTGTTCATCAATGCCTTTCACTCTTGTGGTCCATCAAGTCCTTCCTTTTCAGAATGTCTTAGGAGAAACAAACTCCAGTACCTCATCCATATCTAGGATTCGGTCAAAGCAGTTGTATTCTGCAGATAGAATGCCAATCCAGCTTCTAGTCTGTTGTACCATAGAGTATTACCCCCTTTATGTCGAGAATATCATAGGAATTGCACCACCTCTTATGAATTCTTGACATAGTGATACTTCTCACCATCGTTGTTCATTCCTCGGTCCCCATGTTGCTGCAACCAGAATACAGACAAGTGAATTGTGAGGTGTGAAATCAATACTCCTAGCAACTCCGTTGCTTGGTAGTTAATGGACAATACTCTCATTCTTAGCGTGCTGGTTATTGAATCATCATCCTAAGATTGATCGTGCTACCTAGTCCATATTTATTGGTGCACCCTTCAATCAATGAGTTAGGATTGTATCAATCTCTCGCTCTTTTGATCATGTCATCTTGCGCTGAAAAGCAAGATCACTCCCGAGCTTAATAACAAAATGGTGGTTCGTGATTTTCCGATTATATTCTCGGAAGTATCACCAGGTTGTCCCCGGACTGTTATGTTGAGCTCGTGATCAAGTTGGTTTCTTGTAACCACCCCTTCCCCAAGAATTTGTGTCGGATACCCCTGAGTTAATTGGATAAGCTAAACAACAACTTGGAGAGTTGGAAGATAAAAGCTTGTCCGACTTAGTTCATCTCTAAGGGATATCTTCTCTGTGTATGTGTTGAAGAAAGATGATATCTTCATCAATTGGTCCTCGTGATCAATTATTGGATCTATTGTCTTGTCCAAACTTTGATTTGAGTGTGGGCTATCCTCAAATCAAAGCAGAACCAATGATGTTCGTAATGTTGTCTTACTCGTGGTTGATCCCTCGAGCATACACCATTACATCTTTTGGTCTGACCAATGCTATCACCGTGTTCACTTAATTGTGGAATTCCATCTATATGGAAGCCTGGATGGATTGTTGTTGAGCCCATTGACAACATTTTCATCTTGTCCAAGATTCATGTTGAACATCTAAGTTAGTGTTGGAAAATTTTGAAAGCATTTTCTTTATGCTAACTCATGAAGTTTATGTTCGATGGAAGAAGTGAATTCCTCCAATTCATGTGCATATGATGCAAGTTGCCACTGTGAATTTGAGAAAGCTTGTTTGCTTCCCCTGGAATCATCCCAAGTCAGTCATGCATATGTGCGAAGTATTATGTGGTCTGGAGACTTGCAACCTTCATTCTACATGTATCCCTAACACACCAAGCCACTGATTGATTTTTTCAAGGAGAAGAAGCTCCTTCTTAAGAGCTAACCTGAGCTTGTAAAAGGACTTCAATACCCTCAATGATGGTTCCCTACCAGAACTCGACAGTGTTTCATTGTAAGACTACCATGTGGTCATGCTTGTCTAGGACAGCGTGTTCACATGTGTGTAGCAGAACCAACTCATGTTTTGGAGCTTGCTTTCGTAGTTCATCCCCCGAGAATCTCGTAACGTCATCTTGTCAAATTGTGTTGCAAACTTTCTTTGTAGACATGTTGAGTCTGAAGTATCCTGTTACTAACTAGATCTGAATCTCAGGCAGATATGATGGTTGGAACATTCCCGACATTTGCATTTTGTTCCGAGCTTGCATCGGCTTTGTGCCAATTTCCCATGGGCTACCCTTCTCAACAATCGCTGTTCAGGATCATCTTTAGAAGTGGTCCTACCATCATATCTGTCGTCATCGTGTTGGACAAAGAACTCGAAGGCAAAGACATCAAGATCAATATGATGCAATAAATCTATGTCTTTGATGAGGGCAGCTGGATCGAGAAGATTGTGTTAGCTTTGTGTCCCCTCTGTTTTCTTACCTCACGTCTTGAATCTCGGGACGAGATTCTTGTTTAGTGGAGGTGAGTTGTCACAACCCTAGAATATTGCTTGTAGGTAGTTGCATATTCAGCCATGCATCGTGCCTAAATTTATTTAAACTTGAAATGAGGATGATAAAACCCTAGCACCATAATAACTCAAAAAGGTTCAACCAAAATATTTTCAATGAGCTCAAAATGCCTTTAAAAATGTTTAAAACCTTATCCAGTGATGATGCATATTTTTTTCTTGGCATTTTAGGTCTTTGAATTAACTCATAACTTATTTGAGTTGGAGCAAATAAATGATACATATATATATATATATATATATACATATATATATATATATTTCATGGCTCCAATAATTCTGGAATTAGTTGAGGCCTTGAGGGCCTATGGAATAATTCAATTAGTGCCCATAATTATTTTCATAATTTTTAAAAGTGATTTGGTTTGAAAACCAAATTAAAACAAACTGAAAAATTAGAAAACAAATATAAAAACCGAGGGTTTTACCTGGGGCTTACCTGTCTAGCCTGGCCGGCCTGCTACTGTGCGGCCCAGCCTACACCGCATGGCCAGTCACCCTCAACCTCCCGCCAGGAGGATGAGATGCGCGTGGCCACTCCATGCAAGCACATGCCCCGACCACCTCCTGCTTGCCGCCTCCCTCTAGACCTCCCGGACGATGCCATGCACGCCCCATGTACAACCCTCTCACTCTCACGCACTTTTCCCTCTCTCCCGCAAGAACATGAGCTGTAGCGACCACGATCCCAATGGACCGAAGTCTCTGTGCTTAAGTGTCATCCCTGGATCAGTAATGCTGACACACACAGTACTCGAGGAATTATAACAGAGTTCAATCACACACTTATTACATCGAGTCCTCATAAAGAGTATGATTACACAAAAATATCATGCCTGAAGGCCATCTAAACTAAATAACTACGGAAGCTTCAAAGGTAAATGAGTCCATCAACTCCAACGGCATAGCTGAGTGCAAGACAATGACCTATCGCACCTTATTCGTCGTCTGAGTAGTTTGCAACATGAGATGTTGCAGCCGTGTAGATCAGCACATTGAATATGCTGGCAGAGTTACACTGTAAAGCAATGAATGCAAGAACTATATCTACTTGCAATATTTGGCTGGTGGAGGCTCTAAGTTTATGATTTTGCATAAAGCTAGTTTTCCCCTACAACAAAGGAATAAAATTTATTTAAACTACTCCCAAGTTGTTCCAATATTTGAGAGGGTTCCTCCAACTGAAATCCCAATTAAACAAGTATCATCATTAAACCCAAATCAATTAATTAAGGAGTGATGGGATCAACAATAATATCCAATTTCGGATACTCAAGATGTCCATAACCGGGGACATGGCTAACCATGATTTGTTTATACACTCTGCAGAGGTTGCGCACTTTTCCCCACAAGACTTGACCGCATCCATGATCAGAAGACCAAGACATGGTCTTTCTGAAGCATTAACTCTCTACTCTGGGTAGACCGGTACACCTACTTTCCCACTACATCTGCTAGTACACCTCTTCGAGAGCTCATACAACTTACTCAACTATGCCAGAGACCATAATGGCTTGTGGCTGCACACGGAAGTTTCTAGGCATGAAATATCATATGATCCCTTTGAGCCTGGGTGGAGAACCGAGGAAAAACCACACGGGTACTTCGGGATTTCCCTAATAGACAAACACTGGATTCTCCAGGTGCCCCAACCAATCCACCTAGATGTGTATTAAAGTTGACACCTTAATGTTATCCAGAATTAATAACTCTCATAACTTCCATGTGAATCACGACCCAATCCCCGTCTACGAGCATGGCTAAGCAATTATAGTGCATAGCATATATTCCCGGGGTGATCAAAAGGTATTAGGTTCCTACCTCAAGTACTACAACCAAACCACATGTTCCCAATCCTACTCATGCAAATATTTGAGGGGCAAAACTAATGCATAGTAAAAACTAGGTATAGAAGAGTATGATCAAAGTGTAACTTGCCTAGCTGACGATCTGCAAACTCTAGAGATTCGTAGTAACAAGCTTCGCACTCTAGGTAATCTAGCATAGACAAACAGTAGCATACATAAGCAATCACTCAAGCGAAACAAAGAGAAAATCAAGAAAAGATCCAAATCAAACTCGAAACAAGCAAACGTCTAAACTAAACAGAAAACAAAACCTAACAACATTATTTTCATGTGGATTAGATCTTAAAAGTAGGTACATGTGATTAGCTATGATTAGTGAAAGGAAACAACTCAAACGGAGTTACGAAACTCAAGAAACAACTGAAACAAGATCATTTACTAATCTGAACTAAACTCAAATTTTAAATTGTCAAAATCATGTTCAAGTTGGTTAACTGGAAAAAAGAGATTGTTACGAATATTTAGGCGCTGGTTTCATCTAATTTGGATAAACGAGCAAAAAGTTACACTAGTTTTAAGATCACGGGCTAAATTGCGATAAAACTTATTCGTGAATAGGTCCCTAGCCGGAAATAAAACTAAAAAGAAAAATCTACGGAATGAACGTTCGCTAACAGAACTAAACGAACGAAAAATGTTTGTTAAAATGATTTAACTAGTGAACGTTTACTAATTAAATTAAAACAAAAACGAAAAACCAATCAAAACCTAAGCCGATCTAAAAAAAAATAAAACCAGAAAACCGAACGGTTTTATACAGTTTAGCCGGGATTGACCGGCGGCGAGGTCAACAGCGAATCTGGCGGGCGGGGCGAGGCTCCAGTGTTGGTGGGGCATTAGCGGCGCGGCGACGCGGGGCGGCCATGACGGTTCTTAGCAGCAGCAGCGACGACGGCGTGAGCGGGGGGCGACGGCTCAGGCAGCGGGGTGCGGGGATACGGCGGCGACGAGGCAATTAGGAGGAGGTGGCGGGGCTCCTGCTGCTTATAAAGGGGGCCGGGGGTGGCCTTGCTTGCGGGAGGAGGTGCGACGATGCGGAGGCGGAGCCGGACTCTGAGGTGGCGGCGGTCGGGACTCCCGAGTAGGAGGCGGCGCGCTCGGCTGGGCCTTCGGCCTAGTTCGGTCCGAAACTCTTTTTTTTACAATAATTTCACCGCGAAGGAAAAATTCTAATAAAATATAAAAAAAATTCTACAAATTGCAGAAACATTTTTCACCGTCCAAACCTAATATTTAGGACAAGATGAACATTTTTCTGGACTAAAATGCAATTTTCAAAAATGCATGTTTTTCCCTAATTCAAATAAAATAGCAATTAAAATACAAATAAAATAAAAATTTGATTTTAAAATTTCTTCTCCAATATTTCTCTTCTGTTGAAGAAGTCATTTTATCTTCTCTTATTTATTTTTATTATTGAAAATAATTGGAGAGAAAAATTATTATGTCGGTGTACAAAAGTAGGGGCTCTCCTTTTGACCCCTTTACTTGTGCACGGGCAGTCAGAGCCACCCGCCATGGCGACGCATAACTGGGCAGGAAAGGGAAGCCGGAGAGAAGCCGAAGGCGCAAGACAAACAAAGCAACGACAAGGACCAAGTCCACAAAGATCGAATGGACGAAGCAGGTTTCCCTGGCAAGGACCCTTGCCGGGGCAGCTCGTCCGCACCAGCTGAGTGAGCCACCTTTGAGCCCACCAACGCTAAACAAACGCATTGGGACAGGGCTCGGGAGGCACCTCTGTGGTGGCATGCAGATCTTTGTGAAGACAAAGAATAGTCAAGATCAAATGAGGATAGGAAGGCAACCATCCTCACCGAAGAAACCCACAAGACCCCCGGCAAGATCCTTGCCGGGGACGCCTGCGCGTCGCGGCAAGACCCTTGCCGGGCCACCCGGCAAGGCCCTCGCCAAGCGTGCCAGCAGGGCCACTGCCAGGCCCACGCCAGCCAAGTCTCCGCCGCTATTCGCATGCAGCTGTCGACCCAACCAGCTAGGCAGGCACCTGCGTGGCAATATGCAGCCCTTCGTGGAGGCTCCACCACCACGCCACCTCAGCCGCCTGCCTGCCTACATGGCACCGCAGGCACCGCTGGCCAGGGCGCGTGTCAAAGCAAGGAGGAGCAGCGATGGACGGGATGGGCCTCGCCCCTGTCCCCAATAAAGTGAAGGGACACCTAAGCCTCGCATTAAATGCGCTTTGTCCTGTAATACCAGCGATAAGCTCATAGTGCGGTAGCATTTTCCACCTCCTGTGTGCCACTTTGGCAGCCTCTTTCGCCTATAAAAGGAGGCCCAAGGCACACTGGAGAAGGATTCGGCTTTTTCGAACCTAGCAGCACCTAGAGCTAGTTCAAGAGCTCAAGAACACTAAATACATCCACCAAAGCAGGATCATAGGGTTTTACGCATCTTTGCTGCCCGAACCTGGGTAAATCCCCTTTGTGCTGTCCACTAGTCCCGCTCTTCTCATGATCCCCATGCCCCACATCCGTAGTAGGGATTCCAGTGGTCCCATAGGTGTTGTTTCCCACCGACATATTAAAATCAAATTGATCATCTTTTCAAATTTGAAATAAATTCAAATATGAAAATTTAGTGAAACCTCCAACTGTCTCCTTGGGTCCTTGAGTTGCTTAAGATTTCTAGGATCACAACAAAACACAAATAAAATATGATATGCATATGATGATCTATGTATAACATCCAAATTGAAAATTGTGATGTTACACGAGCTCGACCGAGCGAGCTCGTCGATGCCGATTGCCGTACCCGTGGCCATCGGCCACCCCTCGCCCTGCTGCTGAGTCCAGAAGCTCCGTCATGTCTTCCTCGCCCTCTCCAATGAGCTACACGACGCCCGGAGGTCCTACTTCATCGCCACCATCGTCTTCTTCACCCTCGGCTGCCGTGGATCGCCACCGTCGATTCGCGACAACCAATGCTACCCCGACCCTGCCGTCTGCACCATCCACCTCCCTGTAAGCCCTGCTCCTTCTTCCCCTGTCCCTGCTCAAACTCATGCCGTAGCCGCTGTCCCACCGCAACCGAAGCTCACTACCGCTGGCCATGTCGTCGTCGCAGCCATGGCTTGATTCGGTCGCGTCCGAGCACGCCGTTGAACTCCTGGAGTTCCCAGGAGCCTGTAGGGCACTTCACCTAGCCCTTCTATGCACCGTAGCCTCGCGCACGGCCGAGCCCGAACTCCGGCCGCTGCCCAGCTCGACGCCACCGCTGCTACGATCCACCTCACTCCCTCCCATGGCCACTGCTGGATGCGCGCGTGCGCCAGCAACCCATAGCCGCAAACCGCGCTCGAAACCGTCGACCGTAGCTCAAACCAGACACCTCCACCGCGCGAAATGGTCGCTACCGGCCAAACTCCAGCGAACCGACGTGGCACTGTCATTAGTGCTAATCCCTGCAAGTTAGACGCCCCCGCAACCACTAACAGCGGGTCCCACAGCGAGTCAAACCCCAGTCAACGCGGGATTAGACCTGGTTAACCCCTATGCCACTGACGTGTGGACCCGACACGCCAGGTTTGACCCCGGCCAGCTCCGTTGATCTGCTGACATCATCCCGACATCATGTTGACATAGTTAACAATTTTCTGGATTAAAAATAATCCAGGAAATTTTGGAAAATGTTCAAAACTTTGCAAAATCATAGAAATTTAACAGTAACTCCAAATGAAATAATTTATATATGAAAAATGATCAAAAAATCCAATCTATCCAATGGTACCATTTTCATGCATGTTAAAGCAAGTTTAACCTGCTGATCAAGTCAAATCAACTAAATGGCATTTGAATATTAACATATGGTGTTTGAATTTGAACCTAGGGTTCAAACCAACTTCATTTAACTTGTTGCTAGTTGCATTAGCTAAATCAACAGCATATCGCCATGTCACATTCATGCATCATATTGTTGCATTGCATTGATTGTGTTCCTTCTCTATTGCCAGTGTTTGTCCCCTCTTAGTAGACGTTGTTTCGACGATGTGATCGATGACACCGATGAAGCGCGATACTATCTTCAGAAGTGCCAGGCAAGCAACCCCCATTGAGCATTCTGATACAATCCCACTCTCTCGCTCTTGCGCTCTTTTACTGCATTAGGACAACAACGATTCAACTGTTACATGTTGCGGTAGTTGAACCCCATTCCTTTGCATGACTTGTCTTTGCCACAGTAAATAGTTGAAACCCACTAGCATGAGTAGGAGTTATTTGAGCCATGATGTGCCTACTCATTCATGCTTGCTTGTCATGCCTGCTATTGCTTAGAGATGTGTCAGGTTTGATTCATCGGGGATTAATTGGAATGTGGTGAACATGTCCTACAGTTGAGAACTAAGTGTGTGAACATGATTTGGTAAAGGTAGCGATGAGAGGCCATGTAGGAGTACATTGTGGGTTGTCTCATTGGGACCAACCTCAAGAACTGAGTTATGTGTCTGTGATCCAAGACAGTTACTACCACACATTGGGTTCCGGTAACTCGACCCCTCTCGGCTTATTAATCACCTCAATGTCTGTCCAAGAGTTGCAACTAGTTTCTGGTGTTTTTAGGTAGTGCTAGTAGTCTACCAAGTGGCACCCGGTACAGGTGGGCTTGGGACAAACTAGCTGCGGTGGCATGGTGTACCAAGTGGCACCCAGATTTTGGGCTTTGAACCCTGCTCACATTGTTTGGGGTCGTGATGGAAACCTCGGCTGGACTCCCTTGCGGATGGCACCCGAATAGGCGATAAACCTGGACTAGAGTCTTGCATGGTTAGTTAGGTCGTGGCCGACACCCTCGCAAGGCTTCCGCTTGAAGGTTGCCAAGATACATGACGTGTACATGGCGGTAAGTGGCGAGAGCATGTGTGAAGAAGTACACCCTTGCAGGGTTAACATGATCTATTCCAATAGCCGCGTCCGCGGTAATGGACTACTGGGTTGCTTATGCAGTTCATAGACAAGTGAAAGTGGATACTCTAAAATGATCAAGATAAGCGTGAGTGCTATGGATGGCCTTCTCGTAGGGAGACGGGAGCTTATCCATAGTGGTGTATTGATATGCTGAATATGTGGACTCGTGTGCGCCACCTCAAAAGAGTTACCAGCAGTCGTAGTACATGATAGCCAGTGAGTCAAAGATGGCTTGCTATAGTTAAACCCCACCACCCCTTTGTTCATACTGATGCATATGTAGCTAGTTCTGATGTAAGTCTTGGTGGGTACATTTGTACTCAAGTTTGCTTAATTTATGTTTTTACAGAGAGACTTCAGTCTCACTAGTAGTTCTGCGTGGACTTCGATGTTTAGCTTGTTACCTCAACTACGATCTTGTACCCTTGGGAGGGTCTTGTAGATAGTCAGGCTTCTCAGCCTTTTTCATTTGTAGTTGTTTGTACTCAGACATGTTATGCTTCCATTGCTTGTATGCTCTGTATGTTGGGTCATGTGACCCATGATTGTAATTCTTACTATGTATGACTCTTCGGAGCCTTCTGAATAAATACCTTAAGTCGTGGAGTTTTGTTGTGATGCCATGTTGTATTTGCACATATCGAGCATATTGTGTGTATGATTTTGAAATGCTTGGTATGTGTGGGATCCGACAATCTAGTTGTTTATTCTTGGTAGCCTCTCTTATGGGGAAATGTCTCCTAGTGCTTCCACTGAGCCATGGTAGCTTGCTACTGCTCCGGAACACATGGGGGGGATCGGCATGTGTCCTTTTTTGCTCCTGTGTCTGTCCCTTCGGGGAAATGTCACATGTTGTTCCTTTAAGTCCTTGTAGCTTGCTATGACTTGGGTTCATACGTTGATGACCGACACGTGCATTGCTGGGTCATGTATGCATGTCCTTGTAAGTTAGTGCCACCTTGGGTTTACGACTAGTCATGTCGGCCTGGGTTCTCTGTCATATGGATTCTAGCGACACTATCATATACGTGAGCCAAAAGGCGCAAACAGTCCCGGATCAGGTAAGGTGGCACTCGTGGGGATACGTGCGTGAGGCCGCAAAGTGAAATGACGTGTTACAAGCTAGATCGTTGTAACTTAGGATTGGGGTCCCGACAATGTACATGTTAGGTAGCATTTCACATGAAAAATTCTATTTTTACCATTTACCTACTCTAGGCGAGCATGAATTAAGCTTGGGGATGCTTGATACGTCTTCAATGTATCTATAACTTTTTATTGTTCTATGCTATTATAGTATCAATCTATGTATCTATATTTTTTTATTGTTCTATGCTATTATAGTATCAATCTTGGATGTTTTATATGCAATTATATCCAATTTTGGGACTAACCTATTAACCTAGAGCCAAGTGCTAGTTGTTGTTTTTTGCCTGATTTTGGTTTTCCAGAAAATCAATATCAAACGAAGTACAAAGGCTACAAAACCTTTTAATGGTTTTTTGGAAAAGAGAGACCCTAGAAGCTTTGGGAGGAGACCAGAAGGCAAATGAGGAGACGGCAAGGCAACGGGGCGTGCCTAGGGGGGTAGCTGCACCTTGATGCCTTGTGGGCCCCTCGTGGCTCCGTATGACCTAATTCCACCCCTATAAATTCTCTAAAATCAGGAGACAAACAGAGACCACCCAAAAACACTTTTTTCACCGCCGCAAGCTTTTGTTCTCGCGAGATCCCATCTGGAGGCCTTTTTTGGTACTCTGTCGGAGGGGGGATCGACCACAAAGGGGCTCTAAATCAACCTTGCTGCCCTTCTGATGATCTGTGAGTAGTTTACCACAAACCTTTGGGTCCATAGCTAGTAGCTAGATGGCTTCTTCTCTCTCTTTGATCTTCAATACAATGTTCTCCCCGATGTTCTTGGATATCTATTCGATGTAATCAATTTTTGCGGTATGTTTGTTGGGATCTGATGAACTATGAGTTTATGATCAGATTATCGATGAATATTATTTGAGCATTCTTTGAACTCCTTTATGCATGATTATTATAGCGTCGTATTTTTCTTCAATCTATTGATTTGGTTTGGCCAACTATATTGATTTTTCTTGCAATGGGAGATGTGCTTTGTAATGGGTTCAATCTTGCGGTGATCTATATCCCAGTGACAGAAAGGGACAAGGCATGTATTTGTATTGTTGCCATAAGGATAAAATGATGGGGTTTATTCATGCGTGAGTTTACTCTGCCTATATTGATGTCTACTATGCAACTTTATTCTTGTAGACACGTGTTGGGCCTCCAAGCACAGTGTTTTGTAGGACAGTAGCAATTTTCCCTCAGGTGGATGACCCAAGGTATATCAATCCATGGGACGCGTGGGATGAAGATGGTCTCTCTCAAACAACCCTGCAACCAAATAATAAATAGTATCTTGTGTCCCCAACACACCAAATACAATGGTAATTTGTATAGGTGCACTAGTTTGGCGAAGAGATGGTGATACAAGTGTAATATGGATAGTAGATACTGATTTTTGTAATAAGAACAATAAAAAATAGCAAGGTAGCAATTAATAAAATGGAGCACAAATGGTATTGCAATGCTTCAAAATGAGGCCTAGGGTCGGTACTTTAGCTAGTGCAATCTCTCAACAATGCTAATCCAATTGGATCATATAACCATCCCTCAAAGTGCGATGAAGAACCACCCCAAAGTTCTTATCTAGTGGAGAACATAAGAAGAAATTCTTTGTAGCTATTCTTTCTGATCGATCTATCCAAGAGTTCGTACTAAAATAACACCAAAGCAAATTCAGATTCATAATACTCAATCCAACACAAAGAACCTCAAAGAGTGCATCAAGATTTCTACCGGAGAAACAAAGACGAGAACGTGCATCAACCCCTTTGCATAGATTACCCCAATGCCACCTCGGGAATCCGTGATTTGAGTGCCAAAACATATACCAAGTGAATCAATATAATACCCCATTGTCACCAGGGTATTCCTATGCAAGACATATATCAAGTGCTCTCAAATCCATAAAAGTATTCAATCCGATAAAAACGAAATCTCAAAGGAAAACTCAATTCATCACAACAAGATAAAGAGGGAGAAACACCATATGATCCAACTATATTAACAAAGCTCGCGATACATCAATATCTTGCCATCCCAAGAACACGAGAGAGAGAGAGAGAGAGAGAGAGAGAGGTTAAACACATAGCTATTGGTACAATCCCTCAGCCCCGAGGGTGGACTACTCCCTCCTTATCATGGTGGCCATAGGGATGATGAAGATGGCGTCTGGTGCTCATTTCTGATACGTCTCCAACGTATCTATAATTTTTGATTGTTTCATGCTATTATATTATCAATCTTGGATGTTTTATATGCATTTATATGCTATTTTATATGATTTTTGGGACTAACCTATTAACTTAGAGCCCAGTGCCAGTTTCTGTTTTTTCCTTGTTTTTGAGTTTTACAGAAAAGGAATACCAAACGGAGTCCAAATGACCTGAAAATTTATGGTGAATTTTTATGGACTAGAAGAAGCCCACGGAGCATCGGAGATGGACCAGAAGAGTCCCAAGTCCACCACAAGGATAGGGGGCTACCCCCTGGGCGCGCCCCCACCCTTGTGGTCGCCTCGTGGACCCCCCTAACTTGCCCCCGATGCCAAAAATTCTTATAAATACCAAAACCCCCAGGAATAAACCTAGACCAGGAGTTACGCTGCCGAAAGCCTCTGTAGCCACAAAAAACCAATCGGGACCCTATTCTGACACCCTGCCGGAGGGGGGAATCATCACCGGTGGCCATCATCATCATCCCGGCGCTCTCCATGGCGAGGAGGGAGTAGTTCACCATCAGGGCTGAGGGTATGTACCAGTAGCTGTGTTTTATCTCTCTCTCTCTATCTCTCTCTCTCTCCCTCTCCCTCTCTCTCTCTCGTGTTCTTGATTTGGCATGATCTTGATGTACCGCGAGCTTTGCTATTATAGTTGGATCTTATGCTTCTCCCCCTCCACCTTCTTGTAATAGATTGAGTTTTCCCTTTGAACTTATCTTATCGGATTGAGTCTCTAAGGATTTGAGAACACTTGATGTATGTCTTGCATGTGCTTATCTGTGGTGACAATGGGATATTCACGTGATCCACTTGATGTATGTTTTGGTGATCAACTTGCGGGTTCTGTGACCTTGTGAACTTATGCGTAGGGGTTGGCACACATTTCGTCTTGACTCTCCGGTATTGGGGCACTATTTGAAGTTCTTTGTGTTGGTTTGAATAAATGAATCTGAGATTGTGTGATGCATATCATATAATCAAACCCGCGGATACTTGTGGTGACATTGGAGTATCTAGGTTACATTAGGGTTTTGGTTGATGTGTGTCTTAAGGTGTTATTTTAGTATGAACTCTAGGGCTGTTTGTGACACTTATAGGAATAGCCCAATAGATCGATCAGAAAGAATAGCTTGGAGGTGGTTTCATACCCTACAATAATCTCTTTGTTTGTTCTCTGCTATTAGAGAACTTGCACTAGTGAAAGTATGAACCCTAGGCCTTGTTTCCAAGCATTGCAATACCGTTTTCGCTCACTTTTACTACTTGCTACCTTGCTGTTTTTATATTTTCAGATTACAAAAACCTATATCTACCATCCATATTACGCTTGTATCACCATCTCTTCGCCGAACTAGTGCACCTATACAATTTAACATTGTATTCGGTGTGTTGGGGACACAAGAGACTCTTTGTTATTTGGTTGCAGGGTTGTTCGAGAGAGACCATCTTCATCCTACGCCTCCCACGGATTGATAAACCTTAGGTCATTCACTTGAGGGAAATTTGCTATTATCCTACAAAACTCTGCACTCGGAGGCCCAACACGAGTCTACAAGAAGTTTTATAGTAGACATCAAGCTCTTTTCTGGCGCCGTTGCCGGGGAGGTGAGTGCTTGAAGGTATATCTTTAGATCTTGCAATTGAATCTTTTAGTTTCTTGTTTTATCACTAGTTTAGTATATAAAATAAAACTACAAAAAATGGAATGGAGGTTGCCTCATATGCTTCATCTTTTTAATGACTTTCGTGAAAATGATGGAAAGGAAAATTGTGCTCAAGTGTTAGAAGAAGAACTCTATAAAATGTTTGGCATAAAATCTTTGTATGATGAGCATGATTGCAATGTTGTTAGTATGAACTCTTTGAATATCCATAGTACTAATGATGATTGCACTAGTTATTGTAAAAATGTTTCTTATAAGCATGTCAAATTTTGTGGAGTGCATAGAGTTTGCAGTTACATACCATAGAGGGAAGATAGATTTTGCAAGAGGCATACGTATTTAGAAACTAAATAGTTGCAAGAGAGGCTAGACGTTTGTGCTGAAAAATTTATTTTTTCTCGCCATCCTTGTGAACTTTGCAATGAACATGGTCATTTAAATCTCCAATGCAAATTGTTTCATGATCGAATCGTGTCCAAAAATTGTGATGACTTGATTTCCCTTGCGCATTGTAATGAACTTAGTTTGCTTCTGGGTTATGAAGAAATAAAACATATAACTAAGGATATTCCATATAACCTTAAGAGATTTTTTGATTTTGATCTAGAGGAAATTTATATGTATTGTGCGGTAAATTGCATTGAAAATCCTTATATTGCCAATTACATGACGACAAGAAAACAAATAGAATATGAAGAGAATACTAATGAAAGGGAAGAGGTTTCCTAATATCCTCCTATTCTTTCTTATGATGAATCAGGTAATGAGGAGGAGCTTTCTATTCAACCAATCTCATTAATAAGGATATCCAAAAAGAGGATTAAACCCACACTTAATGTGGAGAAGAAAAAGAAAATACGCAGAAGCAAAGGTAAAAAAGTATCTGAGGGAGTTCCGGACTAGGGGGTGTCCGGATAGCCGAACTATCATCTTCGGCCGGACTCCTGGACTATGAAGATACAAGATTGAAGACTCCGTCCCGTGTCCGGATGGGACTTTCCTTGGCGTGGAAGGCAAGCTTGGCGATATGGATATGTAGATCTCCTATCATTGTAACCGACTTTGTGTAACCCTAACCCTCTTCGGTGCTTATATAAACCGGAGGGTTTTAGTCCGTAGGACGAACAACAATCATACCATAGGCTAGCTTCTAGGGTTTAGCCTCTCTGATCTCGTGGTAGATCTACTCTTGTACTACCCATATCATCAATATCAATCAAGCAGGAGTAGGGTTTTATCTCCATCGAGAGGGCCCGAACCTGGGTAAAAACATCGTGTCCCTTGTCTCCTGTTACCATCCGCCTAGACGCACAGTTCGGGACCCCCTACCCGAGATCCGCCGGTTTTGACACCGACATTGGTGCTTTCATTGAGAGTTCCTCTGTGTCGTCATCTTTAGGCCCGATGGCTCCTTCGATCATCAACAACGATGCGGTCCAGGGTGAGACTTTTCTCCCCGGACAGATCTTCGTATTCGGCGGCTTTGCACTGCGGGCCAATTCGCTTGGCCATCTGGAGCAGATTGAAAGCTACACCCCTGGCCATCAGGTCAGATTTGGAAGTTTAAACTATATGGCGGACGCCCGCAGAGATTTGATCTTCGACGGGTTCGAGCCACAGCCAAGCGCGCCGCACTGTCACAAAGGGCATGATCTAGCTCTGCCGCCGGACAGTGCCCTGGAGGCCGCACAAGTGTCCGCTCTGACCCTTAGCTCGGAGCCAACAGCGCCGATCGAGGATGGGTGGCTGGACACCGCCTTAGGGGCTGCTATCTCTACGACGATTGACCCGAACACCAACCCTGTCCTTTGCGAAGCTCGTGACTCCAAAGTGCCGGTGTCGGTGTCAAAACCGGCGGATCTCGGGTAGGGGGTCCCGAACTGTGTGTCTAGGCGGATGGTAACAGGAGACAAGGGACACGATGTTTTTACCCAGGTTCGGTCCCTCTCGATGGAGGTAAAACCCTACTCCTGCTTGATTAATATTGATGATATGGGTAGTACAAGAGTGGATCTACCACGAGATCAAGGACGCTAAACCCTAGAAGCTAGCCTATGGTATGATTTTTGTAATGGTTGTTCATCCTATGGACTAAAACCTTCCGGTTTATATAGACATCGGAGAGGGCTAGGGTTAGACAGAGTCGGTTACAATGGTAGGAGATCTACATATCCGTATTGCCAAGCTTGCCTTCCACGCCAAGGAAAGTCCCATCCGGACACGGGACGAAGTCTTCAATCTTGTATCTTCATAGTCTTGGAGTCCGGCCGATGATGATAGTCCGGCTATCCGGACACCCCCTAGTCCAGGACTCCCTCAGTAGCCCCTGAACTAGGCTTCAATGACGATGAGTCCGGCGCGCATATTGTTCGGCATTGCAAGGCGGGTTCCTCCTCCGGATTAATTCATAGAAGATTGTGAACACCAGGATAGTGTCCGGCTCTGCAAAATAAATTCCACATACCACCGTAGAGAGAATAATATGTACGCAAGTTCAATCTGCTGACGTATTTTGTGGCGTGACGTCACACCACTGCCAGGCCTTTACTTGAATCGTTTTTACTATACCACCTCAGCGCGTTTAGCGAAGCGGTTTCCTTGGCACGTCTTGTCGAAGCAGAGATCGTGTTCCCCTGAATCCGTGATTCCCATCAATACGGACGTGGGTAACCCAACCGCGCCATTGATTGTGGCGCTTTGGGAGATATGCGAGTTTTACCAGGCTGGTGGGGACGCATAGTCTTCGTCCGCCCATATATAAGGGGATAAGGATCTACCCTTTTTTACCTACGCCTTCTTCCTCCTTTGCCTATCCATCTCCGCGCACTGGAGCTCCAGCGCCCAAGTCCACACAACTCGCCTCAACCTTCTCCAGCCATGTCCGGAGCGGGAGGCAAGTGGATGGCCTCCTCCGTTATGGAGGGGCACATCAGAAAACTGCGCGGCGCCGAATACTTGTCCAGCGACATCGAGCACCGGCTACCCGACAAGGGGCAGCTCATCCCCACCCCCAGGCCCCATGAGAGGGTCATATTTCTTCCCCACTTCCTCCGCGGACTGGGCTTCCCACTTCATCCCTTCGTCCGGGGGCTCATGTACTACTATGTCCTGGATTTGCATGATCTGGCGCCAAACTTCATCCTCAACATCTCGGCGTTTATTGTCGTGTGCGAGGTCTTCCTCTGCATCCAGCCCCACTTCAGCTTGTGGCTAAAGACCTTCAATGTCAAGCCGAAGGTTGTGAAGGGCAACCAAGCGGAGTGCGGAGGCGCCATGGTGGGCAAAATGCCCAACGTCACTTGGCTCGAGGGCGCCTTCGTGGAAACCATCAAAGGGTGGCAATCGGGGTGGTTCTACATCACCGAGCCGCGTGACCCTAAATGGGCAGCGGCCCCCGAGTTCAGATCTGGTACCCCCATGCAGCTCACCTCCTGGAAAGAGAAGGGCTTGCTATGGGGCAGTTCGGAGGAGCTGACCGGACTCCAGTCCTGTCTCCAGACCCTGGTGAACAAGAAGCTTAAGCTTGTCAACGTGATCCAGGTCATGCTCGTCCGCCGGATTCTCCCCTGCCAACAACAGGCCTTCAATCTATGGGAGTTTGATCCAGCACAGCACCGGACCCTTAGCGGGCTCTTCGACACAACGTACGAAGCTGCCTGGAGGGTGCTGTTCAAGGGGGGAGAAGCCCCCGCATCCGCAACTGAAGATCGCGGATTCAGCACGCAGCGCCCGGCCGGCGCGGTAAGATAAGTTATCCTTTACGGGACATTCGTTTCTTTCATAGTTTGACTCTATGTGGGATTTTAAAATTCCCCATGCCTTTAACAGGACTGGCAGAGGACGTCCGGACAGGTTAACTGTCCGGCTCCCCTCCCCGAAGACCTAGCGGATACCCGTTTGACGGGGCTGCTAGTCTCGGCACTTTATGTGGTGCCGGAGAAGAAGGCCAAGAAGAAGGCCACGGGAACCCGAAGAAGTTCCCGACGCTAGGTGATATCGGACTCGTCGTCCGATGGCTCCGAGGCGGACTCCTCCCCCGAAGACGAGGAGGAGAAAGAGGCCTCTCCCCAAAAGGGGGGAGAGAAGAAAAGGAAGGCTTCCCCAGCGGGGGAGGCCGAAGGGTCCAAGAAGGGAAGGACCCTTCCTCCGGACTGCTCCGCCAACGCCGGCGACGGCGACGGGGAGTGGCCCTCAAGGGCCAAGCCCCCGGCAAGATCGTAAGTATCCGGATTCCTGAATGATTTATAATTTCTCTTTGTGCCATGTAGTGTCCTTCTAATGCCGCATACTACCTGTAGTCCGCCGAGGATGATCTTCCCGCTTCATCGAGCGGGTCCTTGGCTCCGTCGGATGTGGATTCCCTTCCGACTGCCTCAACTCCCCGTGACGCTGACGATGCCAAGGTGGGATCCCAGGAGGGGACCCATCAAGAGGAGGAGGCTCTGGAGGTGCCGCAAGGCAGCCTCCCGGACTTTGCGCCGGACTCCGCACCGGAACCAGCAGTGGTTCCGGAGTCCGGCAGGCAGCCCCTTCGTAAGAAGGGCAAGACCGTGACACCGGCGGCCTCCGTCCAACCTGTAACGCCCCGGATACAACTTTCCATATTCGTAACTCCAACTCTTGCCTTTTCCGGAGATGCGATATGATATTTCCTTCGTGGTTGGGTTTTTGTCCTTTGTTTTGCATTTTGTTCATGTCATGCATTTCATCATCGCATCATCCGCATTGCATCAGCATTGTTTCCATAAAACTCGTTACCGTTCGCAGTTGCCCTTTCTCTCTTTGCCTCCGTTGGCATTTTGTCAGGTCCTTGTCCTTGTTGACCTCCTTGCATCCGCTCGTAGTTGCCGCGTCCCCCCTTGTTTTTGTTGACCGTTCTGAGACCAACCTTGTTTTACGTTTTCCCTCTTGCCTAAACCGGAGTCTCTTTGCACAGCGCATCGACCCCTCGCCCGTGTATGAAACTCCCCTTGACCCGACCCGGACTATCGTTACCATTGCGTCCGGATCATCTCCAAACATCTATAAAATATCTGCGTTTCTCCATTGGACTCTCCAAACCTTCTATTCGAGATGATACCATCATTTTTCCCATCCGCAAGATCAATTCTAAGTTTTTTCAACGGTATCCCTTCCATCTGCCCCAAGTTGCCTTTGTTTTCCCACCCTCCCACCCTTTTTCTTCAAGGACTCAGATTTCTTAATCTTGTATCCTTTTATTTGTGGGAAGTCACTTCACTCTTTTCAATCAATGTTCTGATCCGGTGATCCTTCGTGAAGATGCTCAACAGTTTCAAGTTCATCATCCTCCGTTTTTTTATTGCTTCTCTGGTGGATCCAATTCAAGCTTTCAGTGTTGATCATATTCCTTTCCTCGTGTCAAATGCTTTCTCATACCGGTGCACCTCTCAATCACTCACCTTTTGCTATTCATTTGTTCCAGAGTGTTGAAGATATGTCAGAAGATTTGAGTTTCCATTCTTAACCCGTTCAAGCCATTTGGAGATTGTTACCTCATTCAAGCCATTTAATTCAACCAGTGCAATCTCTTTTTAAAATCATTTTCAACGGTGTTTTCTTTTGAGTGGGCCCTAACCCACAGGTCTTTTCCCAGGATTTTACCTGACTCTTCGAATTATCAGGAGTGATTCTCAAATTCATTTCCAAGTTTGACGTAAGAATGAATTTTCATCAGTCACATGCCTTCTCCAAGGTCATTTTCAAATTCTTTTCATCTTTGGCTCAACCTTTCCTCTTTTAATTCTCCCGGAGTATCTCAACAATTTCATGGTGGTTCTCATCATCATTCTCAACATTTGAAGACCGAAGAAGAGTTCCTCTTAAATCCTTACCCGTTCTTCCAAAGATTCATGGTTCAAGCTTGATGCCATCCTCTCATAATTGTTTTCGATTGTGAGAATTCGTTTCACCATCCGGAGTAATTCAGGAGTCTTTTCAGTTTCATTCTCCGGAGCCAATTATCTCAGAATTATTAATTCTCAGCGTTCAGCTCTCGTTCTCGAATTCTTCGGTGAATCGTTCAAATATCCTCTAATCAGTTCATGATCTCTTCGTTATCAGGGATCTAAATCCCTTCAAGTATCTTCATTCGTTTTCAAATTCTTTCTAGTGAATTGTGCCCTTGCTACTCTCTTTTCCAATTTTTACGGTGGTTCATCAAGGATTCTCTTCATTCTTCAATTGTTCTTCAAGATTTTTCTTGGAGTTATGACCCGCCAAGCTATACTCTAAAATAAACATGGTGTTCAAAACACGTTTTGTTTGGAGGAGTTTAAGTATTCTTCATCTTGCATTCCTAAGTGCAATGCTCCTACCTTATATTTTGAGATGGTGTTATATCATTCTTGGCAATTTCCATTCATGTTTCGTGATTCACATGTTGTCAAGAATGAGGTATTTTAAATACATCAATCTCTTCCTTGGAGTTATCTTGGTAAAGACTTCACCTAAAGCCTTCCCTAAGGAATTGCTATTATGGTGTTTATTAATGATCCAAGTTATCTCTCTATCATCTTGGTGGAAGAAGTTTTTCATCTCTTTGGTGCTCTCAGTCAAATCAATGGTTTCCATTAGTGGCCGGTTGTCACCTCATAGTCTCGAGATGTTTTCCATAAGCCCACAACAAGCTTGTGCTTTTCGTTGTTGATTTTCCAACAACTCCGTTCGATTCTTCTTTGCAAGGATGCTTTCCAAGTTCAATTGTGGTAGAATTTATCATTTCCTTCTCCATCCCTTTATCCCAACGGTCTAACTTCTATTCTTTCGTTACGGAGGCATTGTGATGTTGTGCTCTTCACCCATCACCTCGTTTTGTGAGGATCGTGTTCTTTTCTTGCTTATCCATTTAACCGGAGTGTTGTATCACCTGTTCAATATCTTTTCATCTCATCAAGTTTTCTTCTCTTTCCTACCGGAGTGCTGTCCAAATTCTGTCATTCTTGTTCCTTGGCTATCTCATTATACCGAGGTGGTCATATTCTTTTCGTTCGTGAAGCTCTTATTTCCATGTCTTTCAACCTTCAAGTTCTCGTAATACTGCTTGTTCCTCTTTTCTAACGGATTGTTTGCAATCTCGTTCATCTCTGTTGTACTCTTTCTTTTAAATTGCTCAACCTCTCATGGTTCGTGGTTTCACTCGTTCGTCAAAGAAGCAACTTTGTTTTACCTCTCCTCTTCCTTTTCCCTCCGGTGCCATCCTAGATCTCGGGACGAGATCCTCTTGTAGTGGTGGAGTGTTGTAACGCCCCGGATACAACTTTCCATATTCGTAACTCCAACTCTTGCCTTTTCCGGAGATGCGATATGATATTTCCTTCGTGGTTGGGTTTTTGTCCTTTGTTTTGCATTTTGTTCATGTCATGCATTTCATCATCGCATCATCCGCATTGCATCGGCATTGTTTTCATAAAACTCGTTACCGTTCGCAGTTGCCCTTTCTCTCTTTGCCTCCGTTGGCATTTTGTCAGGTCCTTGTCCTCGTTGACCTCCTTGCATCCGCTCGTAGTTGCCGCGTCCCCCCTTGTTTTTGTTGACCGTTCTGAGACCAACCTTGTTTTTCGTTTTCCCTCTTGCCTAAACCGGAGTCTCTTTGCACAGCGCATCGACCCCTCGCCCGTGTCTGAAACTCCCCTTGACCCGACCCGGACTATCGTTACCATTGCGTCCGGATCATCTCCAAACATCTATAAAATATCTGCGTTTCTCCATTGGACTCTCCAAACCTTCTATTCTTGACCGTCCGATTTAATCGGAGGGTCCAAATCTACCCTAAACCCCCTTTCCCTATATATATAGACCAACTTCATACCTAATCTAGCCTAACCCTAAAATCTAGGAAGTTTGTCCCCAGCCGCCGCCGCCACTTCGTTTCCTCGGGATCCCTCCCGATCCAAATCCTTCCCCGACCAGCCTCCACCTTCCTCGGGATCCCTCCAATCTGCCCAACACCGCGCTGCCTCCACCTTCCAATCCATCGATTCACCCAACCAGAGCCCTCCCGTGGCTCCCTTCGATTCCTCCCTCCTCCTGGCTGAGGAACCAGCGCCGCTCGTCGATCTCCTGCCCGAGGCCTCGTCCCCGCCGACGACCATGACCAACAGCAGCTCCTCGCGTGCCCTGCTCCCTTCCTTCCCCATCTGCTCTCTCTTTTCTCTCCCTCTCACACTGCTCTCTGTTGTCTTCGCAGCGCCGCCATGGACAGGAGCCCCGCCATGGATCTCCAAGTTTGCGGCTGCGTTGTCCTGGGCCCCCCTCGTCGTCGTCCCCGCAGCCAAGTCCCGTGCTCCTCTGCATCCAGCCACGGCGAGTCAGCCGCAGGACTCGTCGCTGCATCCCCAGCCTCGCGCATGGAGCCCCGCACCTCTGCTTGTGCGCAGCCGCCCTTCCGCCACCGTCGAGCGCCACCACAGCAGCAGCTCTAGGCCGGCCCCCTCGCCCCGCGCCTTCTCTCTGCTTTCCTTCATCTTTTCCCTCTCTGAATCCTCTCTCTGTCCTTTCCATCTTCAGGAAACAGCAACAGCCACCGCCCTCCTTGGAGCTCCCATGGCCGACGCCTCAAGCTTGTCTCCGTCGGATCCGCGCCCGCGCCCTATTCCTGGTCGCCTCCACCTAGATCCGCTCCACCTCGCCTCACCGTCCCTGTCCTCAAGTCCGGCCGCGGTCGTCGCCCCTGCATCCTCTGCTTCGAGTAGGAGGACGACCGCATGAACGCTCGCGTTGACCTCCCCTGCCTCGTTGAACCGCTCACCCGCCAGCCGCACCGTCCCAGCGAGCCGGCCCAGATCTGCCGGCCTGCTGCCTCTTCCACCGGCTGGGCCTCAGCCCACTAGGTGAGGCCACCTCCAGCGCCCTCCCATTTTCTTTTCCGTTGTTGGGCCAGTAGTTTCAGCCCGAGTATTGTTTTTTTTCCCGCCTGCGATTTGTCTATTTATCCAATGAATTACAGATTTGCAGAAACCCTCATCTTCATGCATTTAATATCTCATTAACCGTGCATTGGATTTAAATGGTTTAAATATGTAAAATGCTTAGAATTTCATATAGTTTCATATTTGCCACTTTCATCCATGTTTAAGATGTTTAAGATGCTGTTTGATTAAATTTGCTCAAATGCCATGTTAAAATGATTTATTTCATAACTAAATAACCGTAGCTCGGTTTTAAATAAACTTTATATGTAAATGGGGTGGAAAAATGCATAGATTAACTTGGTGCACTTTGTTTTACTGCTTAACAACATTAAAATATGGTTTAGTGCAGAACAGTAGAAAATTCATAATATGCATATGAGGATTTTCCGGACTTGTTATTTATTGTTTTCGGCCTCATTTTAATTTGCCTAAATAGTTAGTTTACTTATGCCTCACCCCTTGCCTTGTTTAACAACATTTAATATCGATGAGTAGCATAAACAAGAGCGAACTAAATGATTGAATGTGGTGTTTTGTCAATATGCAACTCGTTGCATATTGAGCTCCACTTAACTTGTAGTATTGTTTGTTGCACTTTGCCATGCCATGCCTCTTAAACCCGGACATGCATCATACTTGATTGTGCATCATGCCATGATTATGCTTGTGTGTTTACCATATTGTTTGTTTCTTTCCGGTGTTGCTTCTTAGTTTCGGTAATGTTGCGATCGTGAATATGCTCGTTCGACTATGCTTGGTTATGCTCGTTCGACTACGCTTGGTTCTTCTACGCCCGTTCATCTTCTTCATGGACCCGTTCTTCTTCCTAGCGGGATTTCAGGCAAGATGACTGCTACCCTGGATCTCACTACTATCATTGCTATGCTAGTTGCTTCATTCTATTGCTTTGCCGCGCTACCTATCCCTTATTGATCAAGCCTCCCAAATTGCCATGTCAGCCTCTAACCTTTGACACCCTTCCTAGTAAACTGTTGTTTGGCTATGTTACCGCTTTGCTCAGCCCCTCTTATAGCATTGATAGTTGCAGGTGAAGTTGAAGATTGCTCCATGGTGGACAGGATTATGTTGGGATATCACAATATCTCTTATTTAATTAATGCATCTATATATTTGGTAAAGGGTGGAAGGCTCGGCCTTACGCCTGGTGTTTTGTTCCACTCTTGCCACCCTAGTTTCCATCATACCGGTGTTATGTTCCCGGATTTTGCGTTCCTAACACGGTCGGGTGATCTATGGGACCCCCTCGACAGTTCGCTTTGAATAAAACTCCTCCAGCAAGGCCTAACCTTGGTTTTACCTTTTGCCTCACCATCACCTATACCCTTCCCTTGGGTCGGCCAACCCAAGGGTCATCTTTATTTTAGACCCCCCCGGGCCAGTGCTTGTCTAAGTGTTGGTCCGAACCGAGCAGCCTGCGGGGCCCCCTCGGGGAAACTCGAGGTCTGGTTTTACTCGTAGCTTGACTTATCCGGTGTTGCCCTGAGAACGAGATATGTGCAGCTCCTATCGGGATTGTCGGTGCATCGGGCGGCTTTGCTGGTCTTGTTTTACCATTGTCGAAATGTCTTGTAAACCGGGATTCCGAGACTGATCGGGTCTTCCTGGGAGAAGGAATATCCTTCGTTGATCGCGAGAGCTTATCATGGGCTAAGTTGCGACACCCCTGCAGGGTATAAACTTTCGAGAGCCGTGCCCGCGGTTATGTGGCAGATGGGAATTTGTTAATGTCCGGTTGTAGATAACTTGACACCAGATCCAAATTAAAATGCATCAACCGCGTGTGTAGCCGTGATGGTCTCTTCTCGGCGGAGTCCGGGAAGTGAACACGGTTTCTGTGTTATGATTGACGTAAGTAGGTGTTTAGGATCACCTCTTGATCATTGCTAGCTTCATGACCGTTCCTTTGCTTCTCTTCTCGCTCTCATTTGCGTATGTTAGCCACCATATCATGCTTAGTCACTGCTGCAACCTCACCACTTTACCCCTTCCTTTCCCATTAAGCTTTGCTAGTCTTGATACCCATGGTAATGGGATTGCTGAGTCCTCGTGGCTCACAGATTACTACACAATAGTTGCAGGTACAGGTTATGCGATGATCATGACGCGAGAGCGATGCTTGCTTGTGTTGAGTTCTTCTTCTGCTTCTTCTTCGATCAGGGGATAGGTTCCAGGTCGGCAGCCTGGGCTAGCAGGGTGGATATTGTTTGAGTTTCTGTTTATGATTCATCCATAGTAGGATGTTGTTCTTGTATGTTGTATTGTGTATTCATGTGACATTGTATGTATTGGATGTCTCCCCACTATTATGTAATGTTGATGTAATGATATCCACCTTGCAAAAGCGTTCCAATATGCGGGTCTATCCTTGGTGGGACCTTCGAGTTCCTTTTGGATAGGGTCGCATATTGGGCGTGACACAACCGGAGGCGCCGGACAACTTGTTGGAGTCGCTCAACGGTGCTTCCATCGAGGAAGAACACCGCACTATAATGAGCACGGTGATTCAGAAGGTTCAGCTCGCTAAGAGCGGGCTGACCGAAGCCTGCAGCAGCCTTCCAACGGGCTTTGAGGTAAGAAATTTAAAATATGTAATGTAATACCACATAGACAGTCGCCCTTGATGCTCGGTTCGGTGTTCGGAAAGAAAAGCCGGACTGAGGATCTAAAAAGATATACGCAGGAGGTCTAAAAATTATGTCAATATGGGATTGCAGGCTGCGCTGCTGACCTCCGCCGCACTGACTGCGGAGGTTGATGCTTTGAAGCAGAACCTCGAGCGGTCCGAGAGTGAGCTCAGCCGTGCCAAGAAGCAGCTCGAGGACAGGGAAGGTGATTAACACCGTGTTAAATTTGTACCTTACAGAAAAGGATTTTGGTTGCAAGAAAAATAACAAGGATAACGTGGGTACTCTAGGGGCCACGAACGAGGTGGCGACCCTTAAGGAGGCCGTGTCCGCGGCCGAGCGTAATGTGGCCGAGGAACGAGCTGAGAGAGAGAAGCAGGAGGCGCGGGTGGCGGAGGTGCAGCAAGAGCTCCGGGTTCTTGTGGAAAAGCACAAGAGTTTGGAGCGCGACTCGAGGACTCGAGAGTCCGAGCTTGCCTCAGCTCTTGAGAGTGCCAAAGCCGCTAAGGCCGAAGCCCACAAGGCCCTCCAGGAGGGGGAAGATTTGAAGAAAATAGCGGCGGGTAAGGCTTTTTTCATGCAAAGCAAGCATGTGAAAGTGAATTACCTGTTACTTACCCGAATTCAGAGCTCTCCAGGAGCGTTTGCAGATCTGCCTCGCAGCGTGACCGATGCCGCCGCATTCTACCGGGCCAAGGAGGGGAGCTCGACGGAGAAGGTCTTCTGGTCTCAGTATGCTGAGGCCGGACATCCGGTGCCCCTTAGCGACCAGCTAAAGCAGCTGGTCAAGCTCCACAAGGTAGCCGAACAGGCCATGAAGGGCCTCATAGTTCAGCTGTGGCCCGGGGAGGCCATACCTGGGAGCTACTTCGGCTTAGTGCGGCGGCTGGTGGATGTGTGTCCCTGGGTGGAAGTCGTCAAGCGCTCCGCCTGCATTGAAGGTGCCCGTCGGGCCCTTGCCCGTGCAAAAGTGCACTGGGGCAGGCTGGATGCTGAGAAGCTTCTAACGGGCGCGTTGCTGGCGGGCAAGGAGTATCGCACGCCCAAAATGTACTATAAGAGTGTCCTGAAGGGTGCCCGCAAGATTGCGGACGAGTGCTCCAAAGATGTAATATTTGAGTAGACTCGCAATGTGTTATCCTGTGCGCTGAAAACTTTGTTCATATGTGCTAAGCAATGCTTATTAATTTAAAATATTACCTTCTGTGCGGCCATTTATAAAATCTGAGAGATGGCAAGTCGTCGGCTTCAGCCCCCATGCCACGAGTGCTAGGGTGTTCGGTATAAACTTGAGCGCTCTTGTTCCCATTTTTGGGTCCATCTAGTGAGGCGCTCAACACGACGAACAAGGCAACCGGACTTGTCATGCTTGAACACTCTCACTTAGCCATAGAATTCTATAATTTTAAATTTCGGCGAAGCCCCTAGTATTCGGAAGACCGATGAGGGAGTCCAGGACTAGGGGGTGTCCGGACAGCCGGACTATCATCGTCCGCCGGACTCCAAGACTACGAAGATACAAGATTGAAGACTCCGTCCCGTGTCCGGATGGGACTTTCCTTGGCGTGGAAGGAAAGCTTGGCGATACGGATATGTAGATCTCCTACCATTGTAACCGACTCTGTGTAACCCTAGCCTTCTCCGGTGTCTATATAAACCGGAGGGCTTTAGTCCGTAGGGGACAACATACATTACAACAATCATACCATAGGATAGCTTTAGGGTTTAGCCTCCTTGATCTCGTGGTAGATCCACTCTTGTACTACCCATATCATCAATATTAATCAAGTAGGACGTAGGGTTTTACCTCCATCAAGAGGGCCCGAACCTGGGTAAAACATCGTGTCCCTTGTCTCCTGTTACCATCCGCCTAGACGCACAGTTCGGGACCCCCTACCCGAGATCCGCCGGTTTTGACACCGACATTGGTGCTTTCATTGAGAGTTCCTCTTTGTCGTCACCGATAGGCTCGATGGCATCTTCAATCAACAACGCTGTCCAGGGTGAGACTTTTCTCCCCGGACAGATCTTCGTATTCGGCGGCTTCGCACTGCGGGCTAATTCACTTGGCCATCTGGAGCAGATCGAAAGCGACACCCCTGGCCATCAGGTCAGATTCGAAAGCCTAAACCTCACGGCCGACATCCGCGGGGACTTGATCTTCGATGGGCTCGAGCCACAGCCAAGCGCGTCGCACTGTTACGATGGGCACGATCTAGCTCTGCCGCCGAACAGTGCCTTGGTGGCCGCACACGAATCCGCTCCGGCCCTTAGTCCGGAGCCGATCACCCAGATCGAGGGTCGGTGGATGGACACCACCTCAGGGGCTTCAAATTCCACGGCGATGGAGCCGAACACTAGCCTTGTCCCTCGCGAAGCTCATGACTCCAAGGTGTCGGACTCCTTGCCGGACTCCGGACCTCCCACGCCCCTGCCAATCGAATCTGATTGGGCGCCGGTTATGGAATTCACCACCGCGGACATCTTCCAACACTCGCCCTTTGGCGACATCCTAAATTCGCTAAAGCATCTCTCGCTATCCGGAGAGCCCTGGCCGGATTATGGCCAGGATGGTTGGGATACGGACGACGAAGAAATTCTGAGCCCACCCACCACCCACTTTGTAGCCACTGTCGATGATCTAACCGACATGCTAGACTACGACTCCGAAGACATCGACGCTATGGACGACGATGCCGGAGACGACCAGGAACCAGTGCCTACAGGGCACTGGAAGACCACCTCGTCATATGACATATACATGGTGGACACCCCAAAAGACGGGGATGGCGAAGAAGCAGCGGAGGCAGATTCCTTAAAGAAACAGCCCAAGCGCCGGCATCAGCGGCGCCGCTCTAAATCCCGCCACAGCAAGAATGGAGATTCCGGCACAGGAGATAATAATACCCCCGAGAATGCCGAAGACAATCCCCTCCAGCAGGACTCAGCGCAGGAGGATGCAGAAGCAAGCCCTCACGAGAGGGCGGCAGACGAAGAGGTCGAGGAATATAACTATACACCTCCCTCCGAAGACGAGGCAAGCCTCAACGACGACGAATTCGTCGTGCCTGAGGATCCCGCCGAACAAGAGCATTTTAAACGCAGGCTTATCGCCACGGCAAATAGCCTAAAGAAAAAGCAGCAGCAGCTTCAAGCTGATCAGGACCTGCTGGCCGATCGATGGATCGAGGTCCTCGCGGCCGAAGAGTATAAGCTCGAACGCCCCTCCAAAAGCTACCCAAAACGCAAGTTGCTCCCCCGATTAGAGGCAGAAGCATACATACCTTCATCACCAGCGCATGATACGGCCGACCGACCACCCCATGGTCGCGACAGAGAGGCATCCAGGCCCTCCACCAAGACCGTACCCCGGCATCGCTCCAAAAGTACGAAGCCAAGAGGGAACGCGCCGGACTTGCGAGATGTATTGGAGGACAAAGCAAGGCAATCCAGATCCATCTACGGATCACGTGGGCGCCCCACGACCCACGACGAATACCGTCGCGCCGGATACAATAACCCCGGCCGGGCCGAACACAGTAGACAACGCTCTCTCGAGCTACGTCGTGATATTGCTCAATATAGAGGCGCCGCACACCCGCTATGCTTCACTGACGAAGTAATGGATCATCAAATCCCTGAAGGGTTTAAACCCGTAAACATCGAATCCTATGATGGAACAATAGACCCCGCGGTTTGGATCGAAGATTATCTCCTTCACATCCATATGGCCCGCGGCGACGATCTCCATGCCATCAAGTATCTCCCACTCAAGCTCAAAGGACCAGCTTGGCATTGGCTTAATAGCTTGCCCGCAGAGTCAATTGGGTGTTGGGAAGACCTTGAAGCCGCATTCCTCGACAACTTCCAGGGCACGTATGTGCGGCCACCAGACGCCGATGACCTAAGCCACATAATTCAGCAGCCAGACGAATCGGCCAGACAATTCTGGACACGGTTCTTGACAAAGAAAAACCAAATCGTCGACTGTCCGGATGCAGAGGCCCTCGCAGCCTTCAAACATAACATCTGCGACGAGTGGCTAGCCCGGCACCTGGCACAGGAAAAGCCGAAATCCATGGCAGCCCTCACATCATTAATGACCCGCTTTTGCGCGGGAGAGGATAGCTGGCTAGCTCGCAGCAACAACCTCAGTAAAAATTCTGGCAGTCCGGATACTAAGGACCACAACGGCAGGTCGCGTCGAAGTAAAAATAAACGCCGCATTAATGGCGACGACAAGGAGGATACAGTAGTCAACGCCGAATTCCGAGGCTCTAAACCCGGTCAGCGGAAGAAGCCATTCAAAAAAACCACTCCGGGTCCGTCCAATTTGGACCGAATACTCGACCGCTTATGCCAGATACATGGCACCCCTGAAAAGCCAGCTAATCACACCAACAGAGATTGCTGGGTGTTCAAGCAGGCAGGCAAGTTAATTGCCAAAAACAATGACAAGGGGCTAAATAGCGACGCCAAGGAAGAGACCCGACCGCCGAACAATAGAGGACAGATGGGTTTCCCCCCACAAGTGCGGACGGTGAACATGATCTACGCGACCCATATACCCAAGAGGGAGCGGAAGCGTGCACTAAGGGACGTATACGCGATGGAGCCAGTCGCCCCAAAGTTCAATCCATGGTCCTCTTGTCCGATCACTTTCGATCGAAGAGACCATCCGACCAGCATCCGCCATGGCGGATTCGCCGCATTGGTTTTAGACCCAATCGTCGATGGATTTCACCTCACGAGAGTCCTGATGGACGGCGGCAGTAGCCTGAACATGCTTTATCAGGATACAGTGCGCAAGATGGGCATAGACCCCTCAAGGATTAAACCTACAAAGACAACCTTTAAAGGCGTCATACCGGTTGTGGAGGCCAATTGTACAGGCTCAGTCACACTAGAAGTGGTCTTCGGATCCCCGGATAATTTCTGGAGCGAGGAGTTAATCTTCGACATAGTCCCGTTCCGCAGCGGCTATCATGCTCTGCTCGGACGAACCGCGTTTGCAAAGTTCAACGCGGTGCCGCATTATGCATACCTCAAGCTCAAGATGCCACGCCCTCGTGGAGTCATCACGGTCAACGGAAATACGAAACGCTCCCTCCGAACGGAGGAACATACAGCAACTCTCGCGGCAGAAGTACAGAGCAGCCTTCTAAGGCAATTTTCGAGTCCGGCCGTTAAACGGCCGGATAAAGCCAAACACGCCCGAAGCAACACCAACCAAGACCACCTGGCACGATCCGAGCACGCGTAGCAATGCGGCCCTAACCCCCACCCTCGCATAATTGCAAGAACAACCCTCCGCGTACATCATTACGCTTTGGAGGACTCCGTTAGCCAGAGGCCCTGTCCGGCGGTGAACCTGCCGAAATCATGATGCAACAGCCGGGGAGTAAAGAATGCGGCGACGAACACTCAGGTGGTCTCAATTACGAGCATTAAATTTGATTATATACACCAAGTCCGCAGCCCATCCCTGGAGGGGGACATGTTTAATTAGTCCAAAACCCTTGCTTACCGCACTATTTGTATCAGTCCGCACTCATAGCAGACTTCCTTTAATAAATGATGCAGCACCTTTTTTGCCTGTTATTACATATATATGTTCATTACATGACATCTTGCACCCGTATATTTTGATACGACCTAATACACCAGGGGCTTACATTCCCCACATTATGGTGTGATAAGTCCGAACACTTTCACAAGTGCGGCACCCCGAACTTATAGCATTATATGAATCGGCTCCGAATCATGTCTTGGGTCAATAGTTGGGTTTGCTCGGCTCCCACGTTTTGGTGCCTTACGTTCCGTTCCGTCGGCTAAGGTGGCACTGGGAGAACCACTGCGATTGCGCCCCGGTTGAGCTGGGCGAGCGCCTCAGTGGAGAAAGCTAAAACTGACCGGCATGATAAGGCGAGAGACTGGTCGCTATTCGAGAGGTCTTTTCGGGTCCTTAAAGACTCACGCCGCTTCGAGTGAAGTTCTAGATAATGTCCGACGAAGGCTAGGATAGCGCCCCGAATTCGGTCTTCCGAATACTAGGGGCTTCGCCGAAATTTAAAATTATAGAATTCTATGGCTAAGTGAGAGTGTTCAAGCACTATAAGTCCGGTTGCCTGGTTCGTTGTGTTGAGCGCCTCCCTAGATGGACCCAAAAATGGGAACAAGAGTGCTCAATTTATCACGAACACCCCAGCACTTGCGGCTTGGGGGCTGAAGCCAACGACTTGCCATCTCTCAGATTTCATAAACGGCCGCACAGAAGGTAATATTTTAAATTAAAAAAGAGTTGCTTAAAGCGCACATGAACAAAGTTTTCAGCGCACAGGATAATACATAGCAGGTTTACTCAAAAATTACATCTCTAGGGCACTCATCCGCAATATCGCGGGCTCCCTTCAGGACAGTTTTATAATACATTTTGGGCATACGATACTCCTTGCCCGGTGGCGGCGGGTCAGTAAGAAGCTTCTCCGCATCCAGCCTGCCCCAGTGCACCTTTGTGCGGGCAAGGGCCCGACGAGCACCTTCAATACAGGCGGAGCGCTTGATGACCTCCACCCAGGGGCACGCATCCACCAGCCGCCGCACGAGGCCGAAGTAGCTCCCAGGCATGGCCTGTCCAGGCCACAGCCGGACTATAAGGCCCTTCATGGTCTCCTCAGCTACCTTGTGGAGTTCGACCAGCTGCTTTAGCTGGTCGCTTGGGGGCACCGGATGGCCGGCCTCAGCGTACTGAGACCAGAAGACCTTCTCCGTTGAGCTCCCCTCCTCGCTACGGTAGAATGCGGCGGCATCGGACACACTACGCGGCAGATCTGCAAATGCCCCTGGAGAGCTCCGAATGTGGGTAAGTGTCAGGTAGTTTACATTAACATGCTTGCTTTGCATGAAAAATGCCTTACCCGCCGCTATCTTCTTTACATCTTCAACCTCCTGAAGGGCCTTACGGGCCTTGGCCTTGGCGGACTTGGCACTTTCAAGAGCCGAGGCAAGCTCGGACTCTCGAGTCTTGGAGTCGCGCTCCAAGCTCTCATGCTTCTCCATGAGAGCCTGGAGCTCTTGCCGCACTTCCGCCACCTGTGCCTCCTGCTTTTCTCGCTCTGCCCGTTCCGCGGCCGCACTGCGTTCAGCTGCGGACACAGCCTCCTTCAGGGCTGCCACCTCATTTGTGGCCCCTACAATACCCATATTATCCTTGTTAATTTTATTGCGACCAAAATCCTTTTCTGTAAGGTAACAATTCAAAGTGGTGTTACTCACCTTCTTTGTCCTCGAGCTGCCTCTTGGCATGGCCGAGCTCTCGCTCGGACCGCTCGAGATCTTGCTTTAATGTACCAACCTCCGCAGTCAGTGTGGCAGAGGTCAGCAGCACAGCCTGCAAACCCATATTGACATAATTTATTAGCAACCTGCGAATATCTTTTTAGATCCTCAGTCCGGCTTTTCTTTCCGAACACCGAACCGAGCATCAGGGGCTACTGTCTATGCGGTATTACATTACACAATTTTAACTTCTTACCTCAAAGCCTGTTAAAAGGCTACTGCAGGCTTCGGTCAGCCCGCTCTTGGCGAGCTGGACCTTCTGAATCACCGCACTCATAACAGTGCGGTGTTCTTCCTCGATGGAAGCGCCTTTGAGCGCCTCCAGCAAGTCGTCCGGCGCCTCCGGTTGGACGGGGGCCGCCGGAGTCACGGTCTTGCCCTTCTTTCGAAGGGGCCGCCTGCCGGACTCTGGAACCACTACAGGTTCCGACGTAGAGTCCGGCGCAAAGTCCGGGAGGCTGCCTTGCGGCGCCTCCGGAGCCTCCTCCTGATGGGTCCCTTTCTGGGATCCCACCTCGACGTCCTCATCGGCGCGGGGGGTAGAGGCAGTCGGAAGTGAATCCACATCCGACGGGGCCAACGACCCGCTCGATGAAGCGGGGAGATCATCATCGGCCGGACTGCGGACGGTATGCGGCATTAGTAGGACACTATGTGACACGAAAGAAATTGCTTATCAGGGATCCGGATACTTACGATCTCGCCGGAGGCCTGGCCCTTGAAGGCCACTCCTCCTCGCCAACGTCGGTGTTGGCGGAGCTGTCCGGGGGAATAGTTCTCCCCCTCTTGGACCCTTCGGCCTCCCCTGTTGGGGAAGCCTTCCTCTTCCTCTCTCCCTCCTCCGGGAGAGAGTCTTCTTCCTCCTCCTCATCTTCGGGGGAGGAGTCCGCCTCGTCGTCAGACGCCTGGTTACGGGAACTCTTTCGAGTGCCCGTGGCCGCCTTCTTGGCCTTCTTCTCCGGCACCACGTGCGGTGCCGGAACCAGTAGCCCCGCTAGACGGGCGTCCACTGGGTCTTCTGGCATGGGAGCCGGGCAGATGAGCTGCTCGGCCTTCTTCATCCATTCCTGTCAAAGGAAAAGGGAGATTGAAACCCTCTTAGAATCAATCTATTTACAACAAGTGTCCCGTAAAGGGGTTGAATCACTTACCTCGTCAGCTGGATGCTGCGAGCGAAATCCGCGATCTTCCGCCGCGGATGCGGGGGCTTCGGCGCCCTTAAACAGCACCCTCCTGGCGCCTTCGTACGTCGTGTCGAAGAGCCCGCTTAGCGCCTGGTGCTGTTCCGGATCGAACTCCCACAGATTAAATGCCCGTTCTTGGCATGGGAGGATCCGGCGGACGAGCATGACTTGGACCACGTCAACGAGCCTGAGCTTCTTGTTCACCAGCTTCTGGATACAGGCTTGGAGTCCCGTCAGCTCCTTCGGATTACCCCACAGCAAGCCCTTCTCTTTCTAGGAGGTGAGCTGCGTAGGGATACCAGATCTAAACTCGGGGGCCGCCGCCCACGTGGGGTCGCGCAGCTCGGTGATATAGAACCACCCCGATTGCCACCCCTTGACGGAGTCCACGAAGGCCCCTTCGAACCAGAGGACGTTGGGCATCTTGCCCAACATGGCGCCTCCGCACTCCGCCTGCATGCCCTTCACTACCTTCGGCTTGACGTTGAAGGTCTTGAGCCACAAGCCGAAGTGGGGTCGGATGCAGAGGAGGGCCTCACACACAACGATGAACGCCGAGATGTTGAGGATGAAGTTCGGCGCCAGATCATGGAAATCCAGGCCGTAGTAGAATATGAGCCCCCGGATAAAGGGGTGAAGTGGAAAGCCCAGTCCGCGGAGGAAGTGGGGAAGGAAAACGACCCTCTCATGGGGCCCGGGGGTAGGGATGAGATGCCCCTCATCAGGCAGCCGGTGCGCGATATCGCTGGAAAGGTATCCGGCGCTGCGCAGCTTGGTGATGTGCTCCTCCTTGATGGTGGAAGCCAACCATTTGCCTCCCCCTCCGAACATGGTCGGGGAAGGTTAAGATGAGATGCGCGAGCTTGGGCGTTGGAGCTTAAGTGCGCGGAGGTGGATAAGCAAAGGAGAAAGAAGGCGTGGGTGAAAAGGTGAATCCTTATCCCTTATATATAGGCGGGCGAAGACTATGCGCCCCCCACCGGCCCGGTAAAACTCGCTTATCTCCCAAGCGCCACCATCAATGGCGCGGTTGGGTTACCCACGTCCGTATTGATGAGAATCCTGGAATAAGGGGAACACGATCTCTGCTTCGACAAGACGTGCCAAGGAAACCGCTTCGCTAAACGTGCTGAGGTGGTATAATAAAAAACGATTCAAGTAAAGGCTTGGTAGCGGTGTGATGTCATGCCGCAAAATACGTCAACAGATTGGACTTGTGCACATTTTATTCACTCTACAGTGGAATGTGGAATTTATTTTGTAGAACCGGACACTATCCTGGTGTTCATGATCTTCTCTGGATTATTCAAAGGAGGAACCCGCCTTGCAATGCCGAACATTATGCGCGCCGGACTTATCGTCATTGAAGCCTGGTTCAGGGGCTACAGAGGGAGTCCTGGACTAGGGGGTGTCCGGACAGCCGGACTATCATCGTCCGCCGGACTCCAAGACTATGAAGATACAAGATTGAAGACTCCGTCCCGTGTCCGGATGGGACTTTCCTTGGCGTGGAAGGCAAGCTTGGCGATACGGATATGTAGATCTCCTACCATTGTAACCGACTCTGTGTAACCCTAGCCTTCTCCGGTGTCTATATAAACCGGAGGGCTTTAGTCCGTAGGAGACAACATACATTACAACAATCATACCATAGGCTAGCTTTAGGGTTTAGCCTCCTTGATCTCGTGGTAGATCCACTCTTGTACTACCCATATCATCAATATTAATCAAGCAGGACGTAGGGTTTTACCTCCATCAAGAGGGCCCGAACCTGGGTAAAACATCGTGTCCCTTGTCTCCTGTTACCATCCGCCTAGACGCACAGTTCGGGACCCCCTACCCGAGATCCGCCAGTTTTGACACCGACAACCGAGTTCGGGGCGCTATCCATGCCTGGGCCGGACAAAGCCGGTTCCTCGCTCTAAGCGGCATAAGTCTTTAGGGACTCGAAAAGACCTCTCGAACAACGACCAGCTCTTGCCTTATCATGACGGTCAGTTTTAGCTTTCTCCACTGAGGCGCTCGCCCAGCTCAACCGGGGCGCAATCGCAGTGGTTCTCCCAGTGCTACCTTAGCCGATAAAACGGAACGTAAGGTACCAAAACACGGGAGCCGGGCAAACCCAACTATTGACCCAAGACATGATTCGGAGCTGATGCATATAATGCTATAAGTTCGGGGTGCCGCACTTGGGAAAGTGTTCGGACTTATCACACCATAATGCGGGGAACATAAGCCCCTGGTGTATTCGGCTGTACCAAAGTGTACGGATGCAGGATGTCGTAAATGAATATATATATATATATATATATATATATATATATATATATATATATATATAAAGAAATGCGGCTATAAGCAAAAAGCGATGCATTGTTTATTCGGAAATGTTGCCATGAATGCGGAGCGATACAAATAGTGCGGTAAGCAAGGGATTGGACTATTTAAACATATCCCCCTCTAGGGGTAGGCTGCGGAATGGTGTATTTAACAGATTTAATGCTCGTAATGGAGACCACCTTAGTGTTCGTCGTAGCCTTTCTCCTTCCCTGGCTATTGCATCATGAGTTCGGCAGGTCTACTGCCGGACAAGGCCTCTGGTGAACGGAGTCCTGTGGATAAGAAAAAAGAAAAAGAAAAAGACCGACGTACTTGGGAGCCCCTGGTGTGGTTGAGCCGCACTCTGGGCCTGTCGTGGTCGTGCCCCTCCCCCTATGCCCATGGTATCTCCAGAGCGTAATGATGTACGCGAAGGACTGGTCTTGCAATTATGCGAGGGCTGGGGTTGGGGCCGCATTGCTACTCGTGCTCGGAACATGCCAGGTGGTCTTGTTGTATGTTACTCCGAGCACGTTTGGCCGTGTACGGTCGCTTAACGGCCGGACTCCAAAATTGCCTTAAGAGGCTGCTCTGTACTTCTGCCGCGAGAGCCGCTGTGTGTTCCTCTGTTCGGAGGGAGCGTTCCGTGTTTCCGTTGACCGTGATGACTCCTCGAGGGCCTGGCATCTTGAGCTTGAGGTATGCATAATGCGGCACCGCGTTGAACTTTGCGAACGCGGTCCGTCCGAGCAGAGCATGATAGCCGCTGCGGAACGGGACTATATCGAAGATTAACTCCTCGCTTCGGAAGTTATCCGGGGATCCGAAGACCACTTCCAGTGTAACCGAGCCTGTACAATTGGCCTCTACACCTGGTATGACGCCTTTGAAGGTCGTCTTTGTAGGTTTAATCCTTGAGGGGTCTATGCCCATCTTGCGCACTGTGTCCTGATAAAGCAGGTTCAGGCTGCTGCCGCCGTCCATCAGGACTCTGGTGAGGTGAAATCCATCGATGATTGGGTCTAAAACCAATGCGGCGAATCCGCCATGGCGGATACTGGTGGGGTGGTCCCTTCGATCAAAAGTGATCGGGCAAGAGGACCATGGATTGAACTTCGGGGCGACTGGCTCCATCGCATATACATCCCTAAGTGCACGCTTCCACTCCCTCTTGGGTATGTGGGTTGCGTATATCATGTTTACCGTCCGCACTTGTGGGGGGAAACCCTTCTGTCCTCTACTGTTCGGCGGCCGGGTCTCTTCCTCGTCATTGCTATGCAGCCCCTTGTCATTGTTTTCGGCAATTAACTTTCCTGCCTGCTTAAATACCCAACAATCCCTGTTGGTGTGATTAGCTGGCTTTTCGGGGGTGCCATGTATCTGGCAAGAGCGGTCGAGTATTCGGTCCAAATTGGACGGACCTGGAGTAGTTCTTTTGAATGGCTTTTTCCGCTGACCGAGTTTAGAGCCTCTGAATCCGGAGTTGACTGCCGTATCCTCAGTGTTATCGCCATTGACGCGGTGTTTGTTTTTGTTTCGACGCGACCTGCCATTGTCCGCACTTGGTATCCGTACTGCCAGAATTTTTGCTGAGGTTGTTACTGCGGGCTAGCCAGCTGTCCTCCCCTGCACAGAAGCGGGTCATTAGTGATGTGAGAGCTGCCATGGATTTCGGCTTTTCCTGTCCTAGGTGCCGGGCCAGCCACTCGTCGCGGATGTTGTGTTTGAAGGCTGCGAGGGCCTCTGCATCCGGACAGTCGGCAATTTGATTTTTCTTTGTTAGGAACCGTGTCCAGAATTGTCTGGCCGATTCATCTGGCTGCTGAATTATGTGGCTTAGGTCATCAGCGTCTGGTGGTCGCACATATGTGCCCTGGAAGTTGTCAAGGAATGCTGCTTCCAGGTCCTCCCAGCACCCAATTGACTCTGATGGCAAGCTGTTAAGCCAATGCCGAGCTGGTCCTTTAAGCTTGAGTGGTAGATATTTGATGGCGTGGAGATCGTCACCGCGGGCCATATGGATATGAAGGAGATAGTCTTCGAACCAAACCGCGGGGTCTGTTGTGCCATCGTAGGATTCAATGTTTACGGGTTTAAACCCTTCAGGGATTTGATGATTCATTACTTCATCTGTGAAGCATAGTGGGTGTGCGGTGCCTCTATACTGGGTAATGACGTAGCTCAAGAGACCTTTGTCTACTGTGTTCGGCCCGACCGGAGTTGCTGTATCCGGCACGACTGTAGTCGTCGTGCATCATGGGGCGCCCACGTGATCCGTAGATCGATCTTGATTGTCTTGCCTTGACCTCCAATATGTCTCGCAAGTCCGGCGCATTCCCCTGTGGCTTCGCATTTTTCGAGCGATGCCGGGGTACGGTTCTGGTGGAGGGCCTAGATGCCTCTCTGTCGCGTCCATGAGGTGGTTGGTCTGCCATATTGTGCGCTGGTGATGAGGGTTTATACTCCTCCTCCTCTAATTGGGGGAGCAACTTGCGTTTTGGGTAGCTTTTGGAGGGGCGTTCGAGTTCATGCTCTTCGGCCGCGAGGACCTCGGTCCATCTGTCGGCCAGCAGGTCTTGATCAGCTCTGAGCTGTTGCTGCTTTTTCTTTAGGCTGTTTGCCGTGGCCATAAGCCTGCGTTTAAAACGCTCTTGTTCGACGGGATCCTCGGGCACGACAAATTCGTCGTCGTTGAGGCTTGCCTCGTCTCCGGAGGGAGGCATGTAATTGTCATCTTCGACCTCTTCGTCTGCCGCTCTCTCGTGAGGGATGGCTTCTGCGTCCTCCTGCGCTGAATCTTGCTGGAGGGGGTTGTCTTCGGCACTCTCTGGGGTGTTATTATCTCCGGTGCCGGAATCTCCATTCTTGCTGTGGCGGGATTTAGAGCGGCGCCGCTGACGTCGGCGCTTGGGCTATTTCTTAGGGGAATCTGCCTCCGCTGCTTCTTCGCCATTCCCATCCTTTGGGATGTCCACCATGTATATGTCGTATGACGAGGTGGTCTTCCAGTGCCCCGTAGGCGCTGGTTCTTGGTCGTCTCCGGCATCGTCGTCCATACCGTTGATATCTTCGGAGTCGTAGTCTAGCATGTCGGTTAGATCGTCGACAGTGGCTACAAAGTGGGTGGTGGGTGGGTTTTGAATTTCTTCGTCATCCGCATCCCAACCGTCCTGACCGCAATCCGGCCAGGGCTCTCCTGATAACGAGAGATGCTTTAGCGAATTGAGGATGTCGCCAAAGGGTGAGTGCTGAAAGATGTCCGCGGTGGTGAACTCCATGATCGGCGCCCAATCGGATTCGATTGGTAGGGGTGCAGGAGGTTCGGAGTCCGGCGAGGAGTCCGGCACCTCAGAGTCACGAGCTTTACGAGGGACAAGGTCAGTATTCGGCTCCATCGTCATAGAGATCGCAGCTCCCGAGGCGGTGTCCAGCCACCTGTCCTCGATCTGCGCGGTCGGCTCCGAACTAGGGGTCGGAGCGGACTCATGTGCGGCCTCCAGGGCACTGTCCGGCGGCAGAGCTAAATCATGCCCATCGTGACAGTGCAGCGCGCTCGGCTGTGGCTCGAATCCGTCGAAGATCAAGTCCCCGCGGATGTCAGCCGTGAAGTTTAGGCTTCCAAATCTGACCTGACGGCCAGGGGCGTAGCTTTCGATCTGCTCCAGATGGCCAAGCGAATTGGCCCGCAGTGCAAAGCCGCCGAACACGAAGATCTGTCCGGGGAGAAAAGTCTCACCCTGGACTGCGTGGTTGTTGATGATTGAAGGAGCCATCAAGCCTATCAGTGACGACATAGAGGAACTCTCAATGAAAGCACCAATGTTGGTGTCAAAACCGGCAGATCTCGGGTAGGGGGTCCCGAACTGTGCGTCTAGGCGGATGGTAACAGGAGACAAGGGACACGATCTTTTTACCCAGGTTCGGGCCCTCTCGATGGAGGTAAAACCCTACTCCTACTTGATTAATATTGATGATATGGGTAGTACAAGAGTGGATCTACCACGAGATCAAGGAGGCTAAACCCTAGAAGCTAGCCTATGGTATGATTGTTGTAATGGTTGTTCGTCCTACGGACTAAAACCCTCCAGTTTATATAGACACCGGAGAGGGCTAGGGTTACACAGAGTCGGTTACAATGGTAGGAGATCTACATATCCGTATTGCCAAGCTTGCCTTCCACGCGAAGGAAAGTCCCATCTGGACACGGGACGAAGTCTTCAATCTTGTATCTTCATAGTCTTGGAGTCCGGCCGATGATGATAGTCCGGCTATCCGGACACCCCCTAGTCCAGGAGTCCCTCAGCCGGACTCCTCTCCGACTCCGAACCTCCCGCGCCCCTGCCAATCGAATCCGATTGGGCGCCGGCCATGGAATTCACCGCCGCGGACATCTTTCAGCACTCGCCCTTTGGCAACATCCTGAACTCACTAAAGTCTCTCTCTTTATCAGGAGAGCCCTGGCCGGACTATGGCCAGGACGTTTGGGATGCGGACGACGAAGAAATTCAAAACCCACCCACCACCCACTTCGTAGCCACTATCGATGACCTAACCGACATGCTCGACTTCGACTCCAAAGACATCGACGGTATGGACGATGATGCAGGAGACGACCAAGAACCAGCGCCTACAGGGCACTGGAAGGCCACCTCGTCATACGACATTTACATGGTGGACACCCCAAAAGATGGGAATGGCGATGGAACAATAGAGGATGACCCCTCCAAGAAACAGCCCAAGCGCCAGCGTCAGCGGCGCCACAATAAATCCCGCCACAGCAAAAACAGAGATTCCGGCACCGGAGACAATAACACCCCGGACAGTGCCGAAGACAACCCCCTCCAGCAGGATTCAACACATGAGGATGGAGAAGCCAGCCCTCATGAGAGAGCAGCAGGCAGAGAGGCAGAGGACGATAATTACATGCCTCCCTTCGAAGACGAGGCAAGCCTAGATGACGATGAATTTGTCGTGCCTGAGGATCCCGTCGAACAAGAGCGTTTCAAACGCAGGCTTATGGCCACGGCAAGCAACCTCAAGAAAAAGCAGCAACAGCTTAGAGCTGACCAAGACTTGCTAGCTGACAGATGGACTGAAGTCCTTACGGCCGAAGAGTATGAACTCGAACGCCCCTCCAAGAGCTACCCAAAACACAGGTTGCTACCCCGATTAGAGGAGGAAGCACCTAAACCTACATCACCAGCACATAATACGGCCGACCGGCCACCTCGTGGCCGCGACAGAGAGGCCTCTTGGCCCTACACTCAAGCCGCACCCCGGCGCCGCTCAAAAAATACCAAGGGACGAGAAAATGCGCCAGACCTGTGGGATATACTTGAGGACAAGGCAAGGCAAACAAGATCGATCTACGGATCGCGTGGGCGCCCCATGATACGTGATGATAACCGTCACACCGGATATGGCAATTACGGCCGGGCCGAACACAGTAGACAAAGCTCTTTTGAGTTACGTCGAGATATAGCCCAATACAGAGGCGCCGCACACCCACTATGCTTCATAGACGAAGTGATGGATCATCAAATCCCTGAGGGTTTCAAACCCGTAAACATTGAATCATACGATGGCACAACAGATCCTGTGGTCTGGATCGAGGACTATCTCCTTCATATCCACATGGCCCACGGTGATGATCTACATGCCATCAAATACCTCCCACTCAAGATTAAAGGACCATCGCGACATTGGCTTAACAGCTTGCCAGCAGAGTCAACCAGCTGTTGGGAAGACCTGGAAGCCGCATTCCTCAACAATTTCCAGGGCACTCATGTGCGACCACCAGACGCTGATGACCTAAGCCACATAATTCAGCAGCCAGAAGAATCGGCCAGACAATTCTGGACACGGTTCCTAACCAAGAAAAATCAAATCGTCGACTGTCCAGATGCAAAGGCCCTTGCAGCCTTCAAACATAACATCCGCGATGAGTGGCTTGCCCAGCACCTAGGACAGGAAAAGCCGAAATCCATGGCAGCCCTCACAAGACTCATGACCCGCTTTTGCACGGGAGAGGACAACTGGCTAGCTCGTAGTAACAACATAACCAAGAGCCCTGGTAATTCGGATACCAAGGACAGCAACGGCAGGCCGCATTGCAACAAGCACAAGCACCGCATTAATGGCGATAATACTGAGGATACAGCAGTCAATGCCGGATTCAGAGGCTCAAAACCCGGTCAGCGGAAAAAGCCATTCAAAAGAAATACTCCAGGCCCGTCCAATTTGGACCGAATACTCGATCGCTCGTGCCAGATACACGGCACCCCCGAGAAGCCAGCCAATCACACCAACAGGGATTGTTGGGTGTTCAAGTAGGCAGGCAAGTTAACTGCCGAAAACAATGACAAGGGGCTGCATAGCGATGACGAGGAGGAGACCCGGCCGCCGAACAATAGAAGACAGAAGGGTTTCCCCCCACAAGTGCGGACGGTGAACATGATATACGCAACCCACATACCCAAAAGGGAGCGGAAGCGTGCACTAAGGGACGTATATGCAATGGAGCCAGTCGCCCCAAAGTTCAATCCGTGGTCCTCCTGCCTGATCACTTTTGATCGAAGGGACCACCCCACTAGCATCCTCCATGGCGGATTTGCTGCATTGGTTCTAGACCCAATCGTCGACGGATTTCACCTCACTAGAGTCCTGATGGACGGCGGCAGTAGCCTGAACCTGCTTTATCAGGATACAGTGCACAAGATGGGCATAGACCCCTCAAGGATTAAACCCACAAAGACGACCTTCAAAGGCATCATACCAGGTGTAGAGGCCAACTGTACAGGCTCAGTTACACTTGAAGTGGTCTTCGGATCCCCGGATAACTTCCGAAGCGAGGAGTTAATCTTCGATATAGTCCCGTTCCGCAGCGGCTATCATGCACTGCTCGGACGAACCGCATTTGCAAAGTTCAATGCGGTGCCGCTTTTCGCATACCTCAATCTCAAGATGCCAGGCCCTCGAGGAGTCATTACGGTCAACGGAAACACCGAACGCTCTCTCCGAACGGAGGAGCATACAGCGACTCTCGCGGCGGAAGTACAAAGCAGCCTCTTAAGGCAATTCTCGAGTCTGGCTGTTAAGCGGCAGGACACCGTCAAGCGCACTCGGAGTAACCTACAACAAGACCGCCTGGCACGTTCCGAGCACACATAGCAATGCGGCCCCAACCCCAGCCCTCGCAAAATTGCAAAACCAGTACTACGCGTACATAATTACGCTCTGGAAATACCATGGGCATAGGGGGAGGGGCACGACCACGGTAGGCCCAGAATGCGGCTCAACCGCACCAGGGGCTCCCAATTGTGTCATTCTTCTTTTTTTCTCTTACTTTCAGGACTCCTTTCTCAAGAAGCCCTGTCTGGCAGTAGAATTGCCGAACACACGATGCAACAGCCAGGGAAGCAGAAAGCTACGTCGAGTGTACAGGTGGTCTCTATAACGAGTAGTATACTTGTTTTACATATCATCCCGCAACACGCTCCTGGAGGGGGACATGTCAAATAGTCCCGTCCCTTGCTTATAGCACTATTTGTATCGTTCTGCTTTTACCGCATCTGTTTTAATAAAAAAAATGCACAGCCTTTGCCTATTATTGCATTCCTTTTTCTTATCTATATATGTTCACTTATGACATGTTGCATCCGTACGCTTTTGGTACGGCCAAATACACCAGGGGCTTAAGTACCCCAAAATATGGTGTGATAAGTCCGAACACTTTCACAAGTGCGGCACCCCGAACTTATAACATTATATGCATCGGCTCCGAATCATGTCTTGGGTTAATAGTTGGGTTTTCCCAGCTCCCATGTTTTGGTACCTTACGTTCCGTTATATCGGCTAAGGTAGCACTCGGAGAACCACTGCGATTGTGCCCCGGTTGAGCTGGGTTGAGCACCTCAGTGGAGAAAGCTAAAACTGACCGTCATGATAGGGCGAGAGCCGGTCGCTGTTCAAGAGGTTTCTTCTAGTCCCTAAAGACTTATGTCGCTTAGAGCGAGGAGTCGGCTTTGTCCGGCCTAGGCGTGGATAGCGCCCCGAACTCGGTCTTCCGAATACTAGGGGCTTCGCCGAAATTGAAAATTATAGAATTCTATGGCTAAGTGAGAGTGTTCAAGCATTATAGTCCGGTTGCCTTGTTCGTTGCGTTGAGCGCCTCCATCGAAGGACCCAAGAATGGGAAAAGAGCGCTCAAGTTTATCCCGAACACCCCAGCACTCGTGGCATGGGGGCAGAAGCCGACGACTCTCCATCTCTCAAATTTAATAAACGGCCGCACAGAAGGTATTATTTTAAATTCACAAGCGTTGCTTAGCGCATATGAACAAGTTTTCAAGCATACAGGATAACAAATGCGAGTTTACTCAAAAATTACGTCTTTGGAGCATTCACCCACTATAAGGCGGGCACCCTTCAGGACGTTCTCATAATACACCTCGGGCTTGTGATCTCCCTGCCCGGCGGTGGAGCGTCCGTCACAAGCTTCTCAGCGTCCATCTTGCCCCAGTGCACTTTAGCACGGGCGAGGGCCCTACGGGCACCTTCAATGTAGACAGAGCGCTTGACGACTTCAATCCATGGACACGCGTCCACTAGCCGCCGCACCAGCCCAAAGTAGCTCCTAGGCATGGCCTCCTTCGGCCACAGCCGAGCTATGAGGCCCTTCATGGCCTGTTCGGCCACCTTATGGAGCTCGACCAGCTGCTTCAGCTGGTCGCTCAGGGGCACCGGGTGTCCGGCCTCAGCATACTGAGACCAGAACACATTCTCCGTCGAGCTCCCTTCCTCAGCCCAGTAGAATGTGGCAGTGTCGGACACACTGTGGGGCAGATCTGCAAATGCTCCTGCAGAGCTTCGGATTCGGGTAAGTAACAAGTAATTCACTTTCACGTGCTTGATTTGCATGAATAATTCCTTACCCGCCGCTATCTTCTTTATTGCCTCAATTTCCTGGAGGTCTTTTTGGGCTTCGGCCTTAGCAGCTTTGGCGCTCTTAAGAGCCAAGGCGAGCTCGGACTCTCGAGTCTTCGAGTCACGCTCCAAACTCTTGTGTTTTTCCACGAGAGCCTGGAGCTCTTGCCGCACCTCCGCCACCCGCGCCTCCTGCTTCTCTCGCTCGGTGCATTCCGCGGCCGCATTGCTTTCGGCCTTGGACACCGCTTCCTTCAGGGTCACCACCTCGTTCGTGGCCCCTACAATTCTCACATTATTCCTGTAATTTTTTTTGCAACCATATCTTTTATATACTTCCATAAGGTACTACTTACCTTCCTTGTCCTCGAGCTGCTTCTTGGCAAGGCCGAGCTCGTTCTCGGACCGCTCGAGGTTTTGCTTCAATGCATTGACCTCCGCAGTCAGTGCGGCAGAGGTCAGCAGCGCAGCCTGCATTCCCATATTGACATGCTTATGTTAGACTCCTGTGTATATCTTCTTAGATCCTCAGTTCGGCTTTTCTTTCCGAACACCAAACTAAGCATCAGGGGCTACTGTCTATGCGGTACTATTTTTACATATCTTAATTACATACCTCAAAGCCTGTTAGAAGGCTGGCACAGGCTTCAGTTAGCCCGCTCTTGGCGGACTGAACTTTCTGGATCACCGCACTCATAACAGTGCGGTGCTCCTCGTCGATGGAGGCGCCGTTAAGCGCCTCCAGCAAATTATCCGGCGCCTCCGGTTGGACGGATGTCACTGGTGTCGCAGTCTCGCCCTTCTTACGAAGGGGCCGCCCGCCAGACTCCGAAACCACTAAAGGTTCCGGTGCGGAGTCCGGCCCAGGGCCGAACTCAGAACCCTTTGGGGGTTGATCCCCCTCGTGCCCAAAGTCCGGGAGGTTGCCTTGCGGCACCTCTGGGACCTCCTCCTCCTGGCTGGGCCCCTTTTGGGACCCCACCTCAGCGTCATCCGCAGCACGAGGGGAGGAGACGGCCGGAAGTGAAGTGCTATTCACGTCCGACAGAGCCAGGGAGCCGCTCGTTGAAGTGTCGAACCCGTCCTTGGGCGGGCTGCAGGGTTATATTCAGCGTTAGGAGACTCTATGCGACAAACGAAACGCCATGAGTTATTCTGGTGTCCGGACACTTACGAAGTCGCCAGGGGCTTAGCCCTCGGTGGCCACTCCTCTTCGCCGTCGTCGGCGTTGGTGGAGTAGTCCGAATGAAGCGTCCTTCCCTTCTTGGACCCTCTGGCCTCCCCAGTTGGGGAGGCCTTCCTTTTCTTCTCTCCCCCCGCCGGGGGAGAGGCCTCTTCTTTCTCCTCCTTGTCTTCGTGGGAGGAGTCCGCCTCGGAGTCATCGGACGATGAGTCCGATAACACCTGACGTCGGGAACTCTTTCGGGTTCCCGTAGCCTTCTTCTTGGCCTTCTTCTCCGGCATCACATAAGGCACCGGAGCCAGCAGCCCCGTTAATTGGGCGTCCACTGGGTCTTCTGGCAAGGGAGCCGGACAGTTAACCAGCCCGGACTTCTTCTGCCAAGCCTGTCAAAGGTAAGGGAGTTTAGATCCCGCATAGAGTCAAACTATGAAAAATAAGTGTCCTGTAAAGGGTAAAATAGCTTACCACGCGAGCTTGATGCTGCGAGCTGAATCCGCGACCTTCGGTAGCGGATGCGGGAGCCTCAGCGCCCTTGAACAGCACCTTCCAGGCATCTTCGTACGTAGTGTCGAAGAGCCTGCTCAAGGTTTGGTGCGGTGCCGGATCAAACTCCCACAAGCTGGAGGCCCGTTGTTGGCACGGGAGGATCCGGCGGATGAGCATGACCTGGACTACGTTGACAAGCTTGATCTTCTTGTTCACAAGGTTTTGGACGCAGGTTTGGAGTCCGGTCAGCTCCTCCGAATTACCCCATGTCAGGCCCTTCTCTTTCCAGGAGGTGAGCCGTGTGGGGATGCCAGATCGGAACTCGGGGGCCGCTGCCCATTCAGCGTCACGCGGCTCGGTGATGTAGAACCACCCCGATTGCTACCCTTTGATGGTTTCCATGAAGGAGCCCTCGAGCCATGTGACGTTGGGCATCTTGCCCACCATGGCGCCTCCACACTCCGCCTGCTGGCCCCCCACTACCTTCGGCTTGACATTGAAGGTCTTCAGCCATAAGCCGAAGTGGGGCTTGATGCGGAGGAAGGCCTCGCACACAACGATGAAAGCCGAGATGTTGAGGATGAAGTTCGGGGCCAGATCATGGAAATCTAGGCCGTAGTAGAACATGAGCCCCCGGACAAATGGGTGAAGTGGAAAACATAGTCCGCGGAGGAAGTGGGTGAGGAACACCACCCTCTCATGGGGCCCTGGGGTGGGGATGAGCTGCCCCTTGTCGGGGAGCCGATGCGTGATGTCGCTGGACAAGTATCCGGCCTTTCGCAGCCTCTTGATGTGCCCCTCCGTGACAGAGGAGGCCATCCACTTGCCTCTTGCTCCGGACATGGCTGGGGAAGGTTGACGCGAGATGTGCGGACTTGGGCGCTAGAGCTCGAGTGCACGGAAATGGATAAGCAAAGGAGGAAGAAGGCATAGGTAAAAAGGTGGATCCTTATCCCCTTATATGGACGGACGAAACTATGCGTCCCCGCCAGCCTGGTAAAACTCACTTATCTCCCAAGCGCCGTAATCAATGGCGCAGTTGGGTTACCCACACCCGTATTGACGAGAATCCCGGAATAAGGGGACACGATCTCTGCTTTGACAAGACGTGCCAAGGAAACCGCCTCGCTAAACGCGCTGAGGTGGGACAGTAAAAACGATTCGAATAAAGGCTTGGCCGTGGTGTGATGTCACGCCTCGGAATATGTCAGCAGATTGAACTTGTGTAAATATTAATCTCTCTACGGTGGTATGTGGAACTTATTTTGCAGAGCCGGACACTATCCTTGTGTTCACAATCTTCTATGAAGTATTCGGAGGAGGAACCCGCCTTGCAATGCCGAAGACAATATGCGCGCCGGACTCGTCATCATTGAAGCCTGGTTCAGGGGCTACTGAGGGAGTTCCGTACTAGGGGGTGTCCGGATAGCCGAACTATCATCTTCGGCCGGACTCCTGGACTATGAAGATACAAGATTGAAGACTCCGTCCCGTGTCCGGATGGGACTTTCCTTGGCGTGGAAGGCAAGCTTGGCGATATGGATATGTAGATCTCCTATCATTGTAATCGACTCTGTGTAACCCTAACCCTCTTCGGTGCTTATACAAACCGCAGGGTTTTAGTCTGTAGGACGAACAACAATCATACCATAGGCTAGCTTCTAGGGTTTAGCCTCTCTGATCTCGTGGTAGATCTACTCTTGTAATACCCATATCATCAATATCAATCAAGCAGGAGTAGGGTTTTACCTCCATCGAGAGGGCCCGAACCTGGGTAAAAACATCGTGTCCCTTGCCTCCTGTTACCATCCGCCTAGACGCACAGTTCGGGACCCCCTACCCGAGATCTGCCGGTTTTGACACCGACAGTATCCCTCCCAAATGATGTTGCTCCTATTATTGTTATGCCTATTAATCATTGTGATGATTATGATTGGGAAAGTAATGATACTTGTTATAATCTTGAGAATCTTTTTGGCACGAACTTAGAAAATTGTGATGATAATAATTTCTATACTATTGGTGCTATATATAGTATTAATGATGAGAGTGATTATGCTTACGATATGCTAAGGCCCAAGCTTGGGGATGCTATGTTTGATGAGAATGAAATGTCTGAGAATTTATTTGCTGCAATTAATGTTTATCCCAATCTTGGGGATGCTATGCTTAATGAAGATGGTATTTTTAGTCTCCCAAGTTTTGATATGCAAATTTATTATGATGATAGCATGCCTCCTATTTATGATGATTATATTGATGAAAGTGGGTTTGGAAGAGTGTCAACTTTAGGAAGTAATGATCCCACTATTTTGGAGGGAGTTGAATCTTATTGTGATAATTATGAAAGTGGATTTGGAGAGGTCATGACTTTATTTAGTAATGTTCCACTATCTCGGAAGAGGTTTCAATTGATTATGATGAGAACAAAGTTGCTACTTATGATGATTATTGTGATGACACTTATGTTATAAAAAGTAGTGATGATTATACTTATAAAACTTGTCATGATTATGATTACCCTTTTTCTGAACATTACTCTTTTAATGTGGAAACAATTTATAGTATTCGAGTTTCTTATGATACTCCCACTATTCTGAAAGAGAAGAATTTTGCTTATGTGGAGAGTAGTAAATTTTTTATGCTTGGGGAGCATGAAAACAATGCTTTATGTGATGGTTATATTTTTGAATTCATTCATGATGCTACTGAAAATTATTATGACGGAGGAATATATGCTTGTAGGAATTGCAATAATATCAAGTATCCTCTCTATGTGTTGAAAATCTTGAAGATTTGCTTGTTTTACCTTCCTATGCTAGTTGATTCTGGTTCCCATAAGTTGTTTGATTACAAAATCCCTATGCATAGTAAGTGGGTTAGACTTAAATGTGCTAGTCATATGCTTCATGATGCTCCCATTATGTTTCCATTCTTATCTTTTATGTGAGCATCATTGAAATCATCATGCCAAGCTAAAAAAACATTAAAGAAAAGCGCTTCTTGGGAGACAACCCAATATTTACCCCTACTGTTTTTGTGTGTTCACATGATTATGCTACTATAGTAATCATGTTTTATAGATTTTGTTTCAATAAAGTGCCAAGTAAAGCCTTTGGGATAGTGTGGATGATAGTTGACTTGATTCTGTGCAAAAACAGAAACTTTTGCGCTCAGTCCAGGAAATTTTTAAATTCACTTGAATGTGATTTTGATCTGAATTCTTCTACAAAAGATGAATATACAAATTTCCTAGATTTTCCTAATTTTTCAGAATTTTTGGAGTTACAGAGGTATGGAAAGTTTCCATATTACTACAGACTGTTCTGTTTTTGACAAATTCTGTTTTCATTGCATTGTTTGCTTATTTTGATGAATCTTTGAGTAGTATTGGAGGGTATGAACCATGGAGAAGTTGTAATACAGTATATATAACACCAATATGAATTTAGAATGAGTTCAAAATAGTACCTAAGTGGTGATTTTTTTTCTTATACTAACGGATCTCATAAGATTTTCTGTTGTGTTTTCTGTTGTGAAGTTTTCAAGTTTTGGGTAAAGATTCAATGGAATATGGAATAAGGAGTGGCAAGAGCCTAAGCTTGGGGATGACCAAGGCACCCCAAGGTAATATTCAAGGACAACCAAGAGCCTAAGCTTGGGGATGCCCCGGATGGCATCCCCTCTTTCGTCTTCGTTCATCGGTAACTTTACTTGGGGCTATATTTTTATTCACCACATGATATGTGTTTTGCTTGGAGCGTCGTTTTATTTTATTTTGTTTTGCTTGCTGTTTTAATAAAATATTAAGATCTAAAATTCTTAAATGTTAGAGAGTCTTCACATAGTTACATAATTATTCGACTACTCATTGATCTTCACTTATATCTTTTGAAGTAGTTTCTCGTTTGCTCTAGTGCTTCACTTATATCTTTTTAGAGCACGGCGGTGGTTTTATTTTGAAGAAATTGATGAACTCTCATGCTTCACTTATATTATTTTGAGAGTCTTAAACAACACGGTAATTTGCTTAGGTTATTAATTTAGTCCTAATATGATGGGCATCCAAGAGGGATATAATAAAAAATCATATAAAGTGCATTGAATACTATGAGAAGTTTGATTCCTTATGATTGTTTTGAGATATGAGGATGGTGATATTAGAGTCATGCTAGTGAGTAATTGTGTATTGGTAGAAATACTTGTGTTGAGGTTTGTGATTCCCGTAGCATGCACGTATGGTGAACCATTATGTGATGAAGTCGGAGCATGCTTTATTTATTTATTGTCTTCGTTCTGAGTGGCGGTCGAGGATGAGTGATTGTCTTTTCCTACCAATCTATCCCCTAGGAGCATGTGCATAGTACTTTGTTTCGATAACTACTAAACTTTTGCAATAAGTATGTGAGTTCTTTATGACTAATGTTGAGTCCATGGATATGTGAGTTCTTTATGACTAATGTTGAGTATATGGATTATACACACTCTCACCCTTCCACCATCGCTAGGCTCTCTAGTACCGCGCAACTTTCACCAGTACCATACACCCACCATATATATTTAGAAACATTATAACCGAGCACTAATTCAGCCCTCTCACGTACTCAACATCTTGACCGTTTGTTTTCATGTGCTGGCCGTTCCTGGCCATTGGATCTTCCTGGGATGTTTTTCGCGAGATGGGCTGTCCGAGGGGCAGCTACTCCGGTAGCTTTTTTGGGCCCCTGTGGTTAATTGGGCTCGTATCGGGTTGTTTTGGCCCATTTTCCGTGTTCAACAGTCAACCCCGTCCCCTCTTCCTCTTGCTCTCTCAGCCCTCAGGGAACGAGCGATGCTGGCGGCGGTGGCGCGCGGCGGCTAGGTTGGAGGAGGCCGCCTCACCGGCAGTGCTCGGATCCACCGCGTCAACCCGACGGCACGAAGCCGCCAACCTCATCCTGCTTGAACAGAGTCGCCCACCTCATAACGCTGGCCGCCCCCTTCCGTGCCGTACAGACACCGTTGCTCTCCCCACCAGTAAGTTTCTTCTCCCTCGATGCATTAGGGTTTTGTAACTCAACCAATTGAGGTGATAAACAACCTGTTTGTCTGGACAAGGTGCTACAGATAGGGGTAATAAGTTAGGGTTTGTCACACCCTAATGTTGATTGATTAAGGGGTCCATCCTATTAATCTCATAGTGTAGAATGATCTATCATTTAACTGAATTCTGGATGTTCCAATTTCCATGGTTCTTCATTTGATTTTCATGGCGCGCAGCTGCAACTGCCATATCCGGTGAACCCTTGCAATATTGTTTGGTCATCACAGAGCTCAAGTCATAGGACCATAGCATGCATGCCATGTTGTGGCTGATGCAGATCTGAGATGACACCAAGGCAACGAGATAGCGGGTGGCAGGCCGCTGATGAAGTAAGTAATTGAAACCCAATGAAGGACTCCTGTCATTTTATAGTCCATGTACACATCACGTTGGCAACCTTTTTTGGAAGAACCACATACAAATGACATCTTTTCTGTTCTCAATGTTTAGTTAATTCAAATAGATGTTGGTACGGAATTTGGAGTTCTGGCCTTGTCAACTCATAACCAAAACAGAAGTTTGTTGCTCATTGGCTGGATAGTGTTCTTAGATTTTTTTGCTTCTGAACCAAACTCTTTCATGAATGGATACATTGGACATCTATAAATGAATTGTACAGTACATTCCCTAGATGAGGTCCATAGAATTATTCTTATCCGATAAATAAGCTAAAGAATCAATTTCAGTTGTAGTCTTAGGCATATCTATCTCAACTATTGCATGCTAATTTTTTTGTCTGAACCAAATATTTGTCACTACTTATTATGGAGCAAAGTAACGACGACGACAATTTTCACAATTTTCTGGAGTTGGAGGCTAAGCCGGTGGACAAAGGTAGTGGAAGACCCAGTCAATGTCGGGGATGTCGGCGGTCCTGTCTCCCTCATCTATTGCATCAGATCCTCTTCTCCTCATTGTCATGAGGCTTCAGAACTGTTGTTGGTGAGCTCCTATGAAATTCCCTCCTAGCTCCCCTACTCTCCTTGAACACTAGGCCTCTACTCATCTGCTCCATTGTACTGGTGGATGGATCTCAAAGCACTAATTTGGACTTTATTTTAACTTTCTTCGTGGCTTTGGCCTCATGCTGTTTGTGAATCCTCTGACACCAATTATTGGAAGAGATAGAGACAATTCTGTATAGTTTGACCATGATCCGAAGAGGTAAACTTATTAGATAGGTTGTTCTGTACGTGAAGACACTAGGACATGAATGCACGTGTTGCCGCGCCCGTTTATCGTGTCAATAGAACAATGCAAATATTTGAATATAGTTGAACAACACGAATATGTGAAAAGGACATGGTTTGGATCGCACTTCTTGTTCAAAGTTAGTATTAGATATAAAATTGTGTAAAAAAATTAGACAGTATTGCATCAATCATTCCCCATATGTTTGGATATGAGCTGACATAAATTCTTAATGTGTAACATCCAAAATAAATTAGGATGGCATCGAATATAAATGGATTAAGCCACACAAATATATATGGTCTAATATTAATGCGGGTATAGTTGGATTGGATTGGATGGAGCTGCTGGAAATACCAGCAAGGAACAGTTAAACAGTTGTTAGAATCATCATCAAAAGTAAAATAAATAAATTTTAAGTAGAAGAATCTAGCAAGTAGCAAATACGCTTCAAACTATCTAATCATAGTATAAGAATATTCATTTTGCATTTGCAGACCAAGAATGATGGCGTAGCAGTCCCAGAACTAAAAGTTTCTCCATCAGCTATGTTCTTTGCTTCAATTGTGATCCTGGAACTGAATCTTCATCACCATTATTCTGTCACTGGTCACATGACTGAATGATTCGATGGGGCAGGGAATTTTCATTTGCGTTGAGCGGGCACGGAATGTGAACGACATAAATTTCACTAGCTCAAAGCTGCAGTGGAGAATGCTAATAGTCTGGTTATATTTTAGATCAGCTTTTTAGTGAGTTTTTATAATGGTCAGTTATAGTAACCAGAAAACACGCGTCGGTCCGGTGAACGGAAATGCCACAGAAATAGGCTTCTGGAGCAGCAGCCTGCCTGGCTCAAGCACACAAAGAAGCCCATAAAAATGGTGACCACCTACCTGGAAGAGATGTTAGTTCTCAATTGTCATGCCCAGGCCTCTCGTACACAGTTTTTTTTGCGGCCAGCCGATGACAACAGCCAGATCAGTTAAGGTAGCAGCAGCCCTTTTAATTTGGCAGACCGTGACACGCGATGGGACCCTAAAAATGGTGTCGTTGGTACAACGACCAGCCAATCTTGGACGTCCAACGCCGCGATCTGACGGCCGAGGACACCAAGTCACTTTTGTAAATTCTGTATGTCAAGACATTGCACAGTTCTGTATGTCAAGACATTGCACAACTTTTGTGTAGGGAAGGTGTTTGAAGATGTATGCGGATTGCTGCCTCACTTGTTGGTGTTTATCTGTTTTGGTTAGTATTTTGGGGGTTAAATTCCAATGTTTATATGCTTCTTTCTGATACTTTGACTCCCTTTTTCATATAACTACATCCCATTTTTATTCCAATTTTTATGTATGCATCTTGTCTGATTCTCTGAATCCCATTTTTATTCCCCTTTTCATATAACTACATCCTAGCACCAATGAATGTCATCCAAAGTGCATTCCTCTTAGGTTTTGTCCTTGAAAGATTAACTTGAATTGTCCACTTCACTTTCTTAGACAGGTAATTGAATTTCCATTCTGCTCCATACCCCCAACTTGCAAGATATGGTCCTCCGGTTGATATGGGCATTTGGAAATGTGAAGTGAATAATTCTACATTTAGATGTTATACTCTTTTACATTGTGTACATGATATGTAAGCATATACTTATGTTAAAATAGATATTTTTATTGATTCCTACCTTCTTGTCTTCAATACTATTTGTAGTTTGTTTGATAGAATTATTTAAGCTGTGTTGGTCAACCCCGGAATTTTTTGAAACATTGAATATTTTTCTACATGATATACCTAATGGTTAAGTTATTTGGTCACGAGCTACGTGTTGATGCCTTAATGTTTAGGTTGAATTTCTCTTTTCTTAAGAACTGAGCGCCAACATGCTACATGTATATGAAATAAATTTAGAGCTGCTATTTTTTTGACATGTAGAATACTGATTGGTTTACTTCATCTATTGCAGAATAGAAAAAGAAGCTACCTTTGATAGATTTATCATATTGCCTCAAAATACTTTAATGATGCAGATTCTGATGATGAGACCATACTATCTACTACTTCCCATCCCATGAGCATCTTGATCTCAACTGCTGCTAGCTACATATTTCTCATATGATGGTATGCACGAGGGATCGGTCGATGTGTTCATCCCAAAATTAATTGATGTGGTGGACTGCATTAGATCCTATGTAACAAATCTGTAACATATGACTATCCAGTAAGTGCAAGTATAATGTTATAAGGATTTATATATTATATTTTCGCTGGGTCGCAGAAGAGAGAAGAGAAGCGGCTGTACTTTAAGAGTCAGCCGCATCATGGACTCCAGTGAACTTTGTGAGTATAAAGGTGGAGCAAGTATTAATAAAGTAGTACTACATCTTTATAGTTAACTACCCCTGCGTACACTATTATAAGATCTTCTAACTTTCTGAATTGGATGTTTATAAATGCGTTTTATTGGGTTTGTTAACTCATTTCAGTCTGTATGTAGTCCATATTAAAATATTAAAAACATCTTATAATAGTGAATCGAGAGAGTATTATAAATGTTGGTTATTTGATTGACTATAGATTACATGGCAATGTGCTATTGCCATCTTATTATCCTTGCTCTGGTGTTGCCAATCAAGTTGCTGGTCTCTGCGGTGACCCGCCTAAATTTGGAGCATATTGGACCTCCTTCATGGCATCATATATTTACATGATTCCTATAATTACATTGAACCAATAGACGGGCACAGCAACGCGCGCCATCAATGATCTAGTTCCTCAAAACAGCCACCATACCTACTATTATGGCATTTCCGTAGCCATTCCGAGATATATTGCCATGCAACTTTCCACCGTTCCATTTATTATGACATGCATCATCATTGTCATATTGCTTTGCATGATCATGTAGTTGACATTGTATTTGTGGAAAAGCCACCGTTCATAATTCTTTCATACATGTCACTCTTGATTCATTGCACAACTCAGTACACCGCCGGAGGCATTCAGAGTCATATTTTGTTCTAAGTATCGAGTTTTAATTCTTGAGTTGTAAGTAAATAAAAGTGTGATGATCTTCATTATTAGAGCATTGTCCCAGTGAGGAAAGGATGATGGAGACTATGATTACCCCACAAGTCGGGATGAGACTCTGGACGAAAAATAAATATAAAAAAGAAGCCAAAAAAAGGAGAGCCAAAAAAACAACAAAAAATGAGAGAAAAGAGAGAAGGGGCAATGCTACTATCCCTTTTTCCACACTTGTGCTTCAAAGTAGCACCACGATCTTCATGATAGAGAGTCTCCTATGATATCACTTTCATATACCTGTGGGAATTTTCGTTATAGAACTTGGCTTGTATATTCCAATGATTGGCTTCCTCAAATTGCCCTAGGTCTTCGTGAGCAAGCGAGTTGGATGCACAACCACTTAGTTTTCTTTTGAGCTTTCATAAACTTATAGCTCTGGTGCATCCGTTGCATGGCAATTCCTACTCACTCACATTGATATCTATTGATGGGCATCTCCATAGCCCGTTGATACGCCTAGTTGATGTGAGACTATCTCCTTCTTTTTGTCTTCTCCACAACCACCATATTATATTCCACCTATAGTGCTATATCCATGGCTCACGCTCATGTACTGCGTGAAAGTTGAAGAAGTTTGAGAACATCAAAAGTATGAAACAATTGCTTGGCTTGTCATCGGGGTTGTGCATGATTAATATTTTGTGTGATGAAGACGGAGCATAGCCATACTATATGCTTTTGTAGGGATAGCTTTCTTTGGCCATGTTATTTTGAGAAAACATAATTGCTTTATTAGTATGCTTGAAGTATTATCGTTTTTATGTCAATATTAAACTTTTGTTTTGAATCTTACGGATATGAACATTCATGCCACAATAAAGGAAATTACATAGATAAATATGTTGGTAGCATTCCGCATCAAAAATTCTGTTTTTATCATTTACCTACTCGAGGACGAGCAGGAATTAAGCTTGGGGATGCTTGATACGTCTCCAATGTATCTATAATTTTTGATTATTCCATGCTATTATATTATCAATCTTTAATGTTTTATATGCATTTATATGATATTTTATATGATTTTTGGGACTAACCTATTAACTTAGCGCCGAGTGTCAGTTTGTGTTTTTCCTTGTTTTTGAGTTCTACAGAAAAGGAATACCAAACGGAGTCCAAATGACCTGAAAATTTACGGTGAATGTTTATGGACCAGAAGAAGCCCACAGAGCATCAAAGACGGACTAGAAGAGTCCCGAGGCCACCACAAGGACAGGGGGCGCGCCTGATGTCTTCTAGAACTACGTCGGTATTTCCCCAAAGAGGAAGGGATGATGCAATATAGCGACGGTAGGTATTTCCCATAGTGATGAGACCAAGGTTATCGAACTAGTAGGAGAACCTCCTCACACCATGTAAACAACACCTGCACATAAATAACAAATACTCGCAACTCGACGTGTTAAAGGGGTTGTTAATCCCTTTCGGGTACGGCGCCTCAAGATAGGCAAATAACGTGAGGAAGAAGTGGTATATAGGATAAATAGATCGCGTAACAAATAAATTGCAGTAAGGTATTTCTGTATTTTTGGTTTAATAGATCTGAAAATAAATGCAAAGGAAAATAGATCGCAAAGGCAAATATGATGAAAAGAGACCCGAGGCCGTAGGTTTCACTAGTGGCTTCTCTAGAGAAAAATAGCAAACGGTGGGAAAACAATTACTGTTGGGCAATTGATAGAACTTCGAATAATCATGATGATATCCAGGGAATAATCATTATATAGGCATCACGTCCAAGATTAGTAGACCGACTCCTGCCTGCATATACTACTATTACTCCACACATCGACCCCTATCCAGCATGCATCTAGTGTATTAAGTTTGTGGAGAAACGGTGTAATGCAATAAGAACGGTGACATGATGTAGACAAGATCTATTTATGTAGAAATAGACCCCATCTTGTTATCCTTAATAGCAACGATACATACATGTCGTTTCCCTTTTTGTCACTGGGATCAAGCACCGTAAGATCGAACCCATCACAAAGCACCTCTTCCCATTGCAAGATAAATAGATCAAGTTGGCCAAACAAAACCCAAATATCGGAAAAGAAATACGAGGCTATAAGCAATCATGCATATAAGATATCAAAGAAGACTCCAACAACTTTCATGGATAAAAACATAGATCTGATCATAAACTCAAAGTTCATCGGATCCCAACAAACACACCGCAAAAAGGCTTACATCATATGGATCTCCAAGAGACCATTGTATTGATAATTGAGAGAGAGAGAGAGAGAGAGGAAGCCATCTAGCTACTAACTACGGACCCGTAGGTCTATAAAGAACTACTCACGCATCATCGGAGAAGCACCAATGGAAGTGGTGAACCCCTCTGTGATGGTGTCTAGATTGGATCTGGTGGTTCTGGACTCTGCGGCGGCTGGAATTGATTTTCGTCAACTCCCCTAGGGTTTCTAGAATATTGGGGTATTTATAGAGCAAAGAGGCGGTTCAGGGGGAACCTGAGGTGGGCACAACTCACCTGGGCGCGCCTGGGCTCCCAGGCGCACCCTGGTGGGTGCTTCCCCCCTCGAGGCAACCCCAGGTGCTTCCTTAGCCCAATGGATGTCTTCTGGACCAAAAAAACCCTCAAGAAGTTTCGCTGCGTTTGAACTCCATTTGATATTGATTTCCCGCGATGTAAAAAACATGCAAAAACAACATTTGGCACTGGTCACTATGTCAATAGGTTAGTACCAAAAAATGATATAAAATGACTATAAAATGATTGTAAAACATCCAAGAATGATAATATAACAGCATGGAACAATCAAAAATTATAGATATGTTGGAGACGTATCAGCATCCCCAAGCTTAATTCCTGCTCGTCTTCGAGTAGGTAAATAATAAAAACAGAATTTTTGATGTGGAATGCTGCCTAACATGTTCATCATATTTCTTTTCTTTATAGCATGGACATATGGACTTTTATATGATTCAAAGCAATAGTCTAGTTTTGACATGAAGATATAATACTCAAGCATACCAACAAGCAACCATGTCTTTCAAAATATAAACACTAAAGCAAGTTACTCCTAGCCCATTATGCTCAATCATTGATCCATTCATGAAACACACTTGAATATTAGATAAACCCAATGCTCAAATACGATCTTAGTGCCCCTTAGTTGGGGCTTTATAAGAGAAGATGGAGAATGAAATTAAAAATAAAAATTGCATAAGTAAAAGAAAGGCCCTTCGCGGAGGGAAGTAGGGATTTGTAGAGGTGCCAGAGCTCAAAGCTTAAATTGAGAGATAAAAATATTTTTGAGAGGCATACTTTTCCCACCAACGAAAATGACTTAGAGATCCCAATACTTTCCATGCTAGATACATCATAAGCGGTTCCCAAACAAAAAATTAAGTTTATTCCTTTTTCCACCATTACTTTCACTTTCCATGGCTAGCCGAATCCACGGTTGCCCTCCATACCAACACATCCCAAGGAATTTTTATTTGACAACATAAAGTAAATTCATTTTTCATTTCGGGACTGGGCATCCTAATACATTTTCCATACTCTCGTGCAATGACAAGTGAATAAACACTCATCGTGAGAATAACACATCTAGCATGGAAAATATTGGTCACCCTTCACCGCCTCGCGAGCGGTAGAGCACACAAAAGAGAAATTTATTTTGAAAATTAGAGATGGCACATGCAAATTTGCTTAGAATGGCATGGAAGTACCTCATATAGGTAGGTATAGTGGACTCATATGGCAAAACTGGTTTAAAGGGTTCTGGATGCACAAGTAGTGATCATACTTAGTGCAAAATGAAGGCTAGCAAAAAGATTGAGAAGAGACCAACCAAAAAGCAAAAAATCTCATACCCAAGCATTAAGCATAAGTAACACTGAACAATGCACCATAAGTAGGATATAATTTTCAATGCATAACTATTGACTTTCGTGCTTGCATAGGGAATCACAAACCTTAACATTAATATTCTTACTAAAGCACAATTACACATCAACATGACTCACATATCATATCATCATATCTCAAAATCATTACTAAGAATCAAGTTTATTTTGTCCAATGATCTTCATGAAAGTTTTTATTATGTCCTCCTTGGATATCTATCACTTTGGGACTATTTTTATATGTTGCTTTTGATAAGCTCAAACAAATATAAGTGAAGATCATGAGCATAATTTTTTCTTTCTCTCAAAATAATCTAACTGAAGCAAGAGAGAATTTCTGAAATTTTTTACTAACTCCCAAATAAATCTAAGTGAAGCATGAGAGCATTTCTTCAAAAATAACAAAGCACATTGTGCTCGAAAAGATATAAGTGAAGCACTAGAGCAAATACATGGCTCTAAAAATTTAAGTGAAGCATAGGAGCAAGCATAGCATAATTTTTGGCTCTCTCAAAAAGGTGTGTTCAGCAAGGATTCAAGACTTAGAACACAAAGCAAAACAAGCAATACTCATATCATACAAGATGCTCCAAGCAAAACTCATAATATGTGAGGAATAAAAATATAGTTTCAAGTAAAATACCAATGGTTGTTAGAAGAAAGCGGGGATGCCACTCGGGGGCATCCCCAAGCTTAGTTGCTTGCTACTTCTTTGAATATTACCTTGGGGTGTCTCGGTCATCCCCAAGCTTATCCTTTTGCTAATCCTTATTCATTCATCCATCATAAGATCACCCAAAACTTGAAAACTTCAATCACACAAAACTCAACAAAACCTTCGTGAGATCCGTTAGTATAAGAAAGCAAACCACTACTATAAGTACTGTTGCAAACCTATTCTTATTTTTTTGCATTATATATACTATATTCCAACTTTTCTATGGCAAAAACTCATCAAAGAAAACCATAGAATTATCAAAACAAGCACACAACGCAAAGAAAATAGAATCTGTCAAAAACAGAACAGTCTGTAGCAATCTGAATATTTAGAATACTTCTGTAACTCCAAAAATTCTGAAATAAATTGGTGGACGTTAGAAATTTGTCTATTAATCTTCTGCAAAAAGAATCAACTCAAAATCACTCTTCTGTTCAAAATGACAAATAATCTCGTGAGCGCAAAAGTTTCTGTTTTTCAGCAAGACCAAATCAACTTTGACCCAAATCTTTCCAAAGGCCTTGCTTGGCACAAACACTAATTAAAACACAAAAAACACAATCATAACAGTAGAATAATTGTGCTAACACACAAGAACAAAAAGCAGAAAAGCAAAAATACATTTTATTCATTGCGTTGCCTCCCAACAAGATCGTTTTACGCCCCTAGCTAGGCATAACGCGTAGGATCTAAGTTTTGTCATCTTTGGTTCTAGATCCATAAGATGCCCTCATGATTGATTCATATGGTGGCCTAATTCTTGTTCTAGGGAAGTGTTCCATTCCCTTCCTTAGTGGAAATTGAAATTTAATATTGCCTTCTTTCATATCAATCATGACACCAATAGTACGTAAAAATGGTCTACCAAGAATAATTGGACAAGACGGACTGCAATCAATATCAAGAACAATAAAATCTATGGGCACATAATACCTATTTGCAAGAATAAGAACATCATTAATTCTTACCATAGGCTTTTTAAAAGTAGAATCCGCTAATTGCAAATTTAAAGAGCATTATTCAATATTGGTAAGGCCAAGCACATCACATAAAGATTTTGGAATTGTAGAAACACTAGCACCCAAGTCACATAAAGCAAAACATTCATAATTTTTAATCTCGACTTTGATAGTAGGTTCCCAGTCATCATGCAATTTTCTAGAAATTGAAACTTCTAATTCCAATTTTTCTTCAAAAGCTTTCATCATGGCATCAACAATATGTTTAGTAAAAGCTTTATTTTTTTCATAAGCATGGGGTGATTTTATCATGGATTACAACAAATAAATGCAATCAACCAAAGAGCAATTATCATAATTAAAGTATTTGTACTCCAAAATAGTGGGCACATCACTAGTTAAAGTCTTGACGTCTTCAAACCCACTTTTATCAATTTTCTCAACAAGATTTTCACCCTAGCTAAAGTTGACTCTTCCCCAGTCCCTTTTTCATCAATCTTAATTTTACAAAACAAAGAATCAATAGAAGAGACACCAATCATTTTAAGATCTTCATCACTTTTATGATAGTAATCACTAGAAAACACTCTTCCTAAAAATTCCCTTTTAGCTCTAAGCATAGCGGTTCTTTTCTTACTTTCATCCGTAGAAACATAAAGAGCTTTAATTGATTCTTCAACTTAAGGCACACAAATTTTCATCTTGAGAGTTTCTACATCATGAGAAATTCTATCAACACTTCTATGGCACCCGGCTCAGAGAAATCGGAACGCCCCGTATTCCAACACAGAGATCGAGGAGAAGTCTTCTGGAATACGGCACTGCTTAGCATAGAACAAATCAGCTCTTTATTACAATCTATATTGGGTGCAAGGGTTACAACGGCATGACGACACTACGCTTACCATGGTTGCTCTATGCAAGCAGCAGAACAACATGAAGCAGCGGAATAGCTATAATAGCGGAACAACGACGACGGTGGTGAACTCCAATCCGCAGGGACTTTGGCTGGAACGCTTATTGTCGGTGTCAAAACTGGCGGATCTCGGGTAGGGGTCCCGAACTGTGCGTCTAGGCGGATGGTAACAGGAGACAAGGGACACGATGTTTTTACCCAGGTTCGGGCCCTCTCGGTGGAGGTAAAACCCTACTCCTACTTGATTAATATTGATGATATGGGTAGTGCAAGAGTAGATCTACCACGAGATCAATGAGGCTAAACCCTAGAAGCTAGCCTACGGTATGATTGTTGTTCGTCCTACGGACTAAAACCCTCCGGTTTACATAGACACCGAAGAGGGTTAGTGTTACACAGAGTCGGTTACAATGGTAGGAGATCTACATATCCGTATCGCCAAGCTTGCCTTCCACGCCAAGGAAAGTCCCTCCGGACACAGGACGGAGTCTTTGATCTTGTATCTTCATAGTCTAGGAGTCCGGCCAACGGTGATAGTCCGGCCATCCGGACACCCCCTAATCCAGGACTCCCTCAGTAGCCCCTGAACCAGGCTTCAATGACGACGAGTTCGGCGCGCATATTGTCTTCGGCATTCAAGGTGGGTTCCCCCTCCGAATTCTTCATAGAAGATTTTGAACACAAGGATAGTGTCCGGCTCTGCAAAACAAGTTCCACATACCACCGTAGAGAGAATAAATTTTACACAGATCTGCTGACGTATTCCGCGGTGTGACATCACACCATGGCTAGGCATTTATTCGAATAGTTTTTTGCTGTCCCACCTCAGCGCGTTTAGAGAGGCGGTTTCCTTGGCACATCTTGTCAAAGCAGAGATCGTGTCCCCTTATTCCGGGATCCTCATCAATGCGGGCATGGGTAACCCAACCGTGCCCGTTCGCACGCCCCCTCAATCAAAGGCGAGTCCCAAACGGCCACGGGGAGGGCTCTTGGTATTCAACCTCTTTATAACGAGACCAAGGCCTGCTCCTTTCTTTTAATCTCAATCGAGTCTGCCCCTTGCCTTGAGTTCCAACACCCAAAGATCCAGATTCAGGCGCTTAGGACCTTCGACGATGTCCGGCTCCGACCTGCAAGGCCGGTGGATGCCTTCTTCCGTCACGGAAGAAGACGTGCTAAAGCTGAGAGACGCCAGGTATCTAACCGGCGAAATTTCACATAGGCTGCCTGCCCAAGGGCAGGTTATTCCTTCTCCCGAGCCTGGTGAGAGCGTGGTGTTCGTGTCTCAGTTCCTTCGGGGTTTAGGCTTCCCGACGGACCCCTTCGTGAGGGGGCTCATGTTTTATTATGGGCTGGAATTCCACGACTTGGATCCGGAGTCCATCCTCCACATCTCATCGTTCATCGTCGTATGCGAAGCCTTCCTCCGCATTACCCCTCACTTCGGATTGTGGCTCAAGACCTTCAAAGTGGAGCCGAAGATGATCAAGGGGCAGCAGACAGAGTGCGGAGGGGCTGTTATAAATAAAAATGCTGACGCTCCATGGCCCGAGGGCTCTTTTCGAGAGGTGCTTGGTTTATGGCAACAGGAGTGGTTTTACATCACCGCTCCTAGGGGCACCAAATGGGTGGCGCCACCTGCCTTCCGCCCGGGCCCTCCACAATGGCTGGCGTCATGGATCAACAAAGGGCTTGACTGGGGACCGTCCAAGGACGTTCCCCTGCTGCAGGGCCATATTCGAGACCTCCAAGAGAGAGAGATCAATCTGGTCATAGTGGCACAGGTCATGCTGATTCGGCGCCTTCTGCCCTGCAAACGTCGCCCGCTCCGCCTGTGGGAATTTAATCCAGAGGGACCACGAGCTCTCCAACACTTCATGGGCGCGACGCCCGTGGAGATGTATAAACTTTTCTTCGGATCACAAGAGATGTGTCCGGACTTGACCGAGGACGCAGGTCTGAGCTGTAATCGCCCAGATACTCAAGTAAGTAGTCCTGTGCCCGGATAGGCTATCCATACATTTATCATAAACTTGTCCTTTAAAGAGCCGTCCCTTGAACAGGAGTGGATAGCGAAAGCAAAACTAATAAGGTGTCCGGCCCCCCTCCCTGAGACCACGCCGGATCTTGTGTTAACCAAGATGCTGGAGGCTGCGCCTTTGAAAGAGGGCAAAGGGGGGAATAGGGAAGCTACTGCCTCCGCGAAGGAGGCTTTCAAGGAAGGGGGATCAAGAATCCCTCCCTCCAGGGGGAGAAGAGGACCGCTTCTGAAGATCCGGAGGCCAAGGCCTCAAAGCGGGGGAGGAAATCTTCACCAGAGGGTCCTGCGCCAGGGGAAGCCCCGGCCGCACTATTTCCCCAAGGGAATCAGCCCTCCAGCGAGCCGTAAGTAGAAAGGGGAGTTTTGTAATAAGGGACATCCCTGTTTTTATTTCTGAAGATAACCGAAGTTTTACCTTGTAGTTCGGATCTCAGCCCTTCTCAGCAGAGCTCATCTTCGGGGGATCTTCGTCCGGAGATGATGGAGAGCAAAACGCCTCCATCTGCCGCACCGTCATACGGGGCGGGCGACCCTGAGGTGTCGTCACGGAGGGTTTCCCCGAGTCCGGCGGGGCCGGGAGGTCCGGCACCAACTGGTGTACGGTCGGAGGAGCTGAAGGATCTGCTCGGGCGAGCGTCTATCTCAGAAGATCACCGTGCGTTAATGGGTACGGTGATTGAAAGGATTTCATTCGTTGAGAGCGGATTGCATGAAGCCGTCAGAAGTTTACTGACGGGGTTTGAGGTACGCGAAAATGATATACCTTCTGACAGTTTTGCATATAGAATGCGCCCTGTATAGATAGTAGCCCCTAAGACTCGGTACGTTGTTGAAAGTGACAGTGTGCCGAGGATCATAATCTCAGTTGTAAAATGTCGCCTGTCCTATATAGGTGGCGGAGCGTCCGGTGGCCAGCCGGACTGATCAATTTGCCGAACTGAAGCGGCAACTTGACGTGGCAGATGCGGACATCGCGCTTGTAAATAAGCGGCTTGATGAGTCACAAGGTATGCGACTTCTCTGTGGACACCTGGTAAGGGAGCTTGACGTCCATGCCTTACAACATGTATGCTTTGTGCAGATGGTGCCACTGCTATGGAGAACCTTCGGGCGGAGCTAGCCCGAGTCAAGGAGCAAGCCAGAAAAAGTGATGCAGCTGCTTTGAGGGTGGCCGAAGAGCTAAAAGCGGAACAGGCAAGAGATGGCCGGCAAGTTGAAGAATGCTACCGACCGCTGCGAGTTTCTTGAAAAAGAACGTCGAGCGGGGCTAGAGGACCTGAAGAAGGCCACCGCCGTAGCCAAGGATGCCTGCTCCGTGATGAGAGCTATAAAGGAGGAGCTGCGTCAAGCCGGGGATATCGCGACTGGAAAGCCCTTTCTGCTGCGGAGGAAATTTACGGATCCTAAGTATGCTCAGTTGGGCCAGCTGTGGGGAGTGGAGGATGCTTATCTGGATTTGGCGGCGAGTGCCGCAGACGCGGTCGCACACTTCCGAGGCCAAAGGGATCACGAAATGGAAGAGCTTTTTTGGTCGCAGTTCCATAGTCCAGAGCGTCCACTTCCATTGACCGATCGGTTAGCCGAATGGGCTGAGCTGAATAGGTTGTCCGGACTTGCCATGAAGGATGTCGTGACTCATTTGTGGCCGAAAAGGCCCGAGCCGAAGAGTTATTTTGGCTTGGTGCAGCAGTTCCTTGATGCGGTGCCGCATATCGATGCAATGAAGCGGTCGGCATGCATAGAGGGTGCGCGGATGGCTCTTGCCCGTGTCAAAACATGCTGGGCGGAGATGAAGGCCACCGACGTTGCATCCCAGGATTCGGACAGAAGCTGAGTACCTGCCGAGCACTATTTTGAGGAAGTCCTGTAGGGCGCTCGTTTAATAGAGACGCAGTGCTCGAAGGATATTATGTTCAAATAACATGTATGATTTGTGAAACGATGTTTCGATATAATATAAGAGCTTTTTATACTTGTGCGGTCAAGTAGTAAAATACCTCCTGTGCGGCCGTTAATGTATATGTGTATATAACCTGAAAGATGGCAGTCTTCGGCTTCAGCCCCCACGCACATAGTGCGGGGGTGTTTGCAAAAAAAACGCATTTTCACACTTAATCCAACGTCTTGGTCCTGTTGAAGGAGGTGATAGCATAGCAAACTAGGCAACCGGACTATAATGCTTTATCACTTTCACTTAGCCATAGGAGTTCGATGGTGGGGCTACTATATAGCCCCTAGGGGCACCGCGCTCTCCGAATTCGGGGCGCGTATGTGCCTGACCGGGAAACAGTGTGGGTCATCGAGTGGTTGACCAGTCTCACGCTATATCATGACAGTCAGTTTTCGGCTTTCTCTACTGAGATGCTCACCAGGCCGAACCGGGGCACAATCGCAGTAGTTCTCCTGGTGTCGCGTTAGCCGATAGAGCGGAACGTAAGGCAGCAAAACACAGGAGCCGGGCAAACCCAACATTTGACCAAAGACATGATTCGGAGCTGATGCATATAAGGCCTAACTCGAGACGCCGAACACTCCCTAAGGTATTTGGTCTTTATGAAAACGGGCAGAACAATGCCCTAAGCCCCTAGTGTCCAGGTACGCGCAAAAATTTCTGACGCGGCCGATGCTAAAACGCCAGCCTCCTCCTCGGTTATAGCAAGGAACCGGGGGATGTGTATCAACAAGAGACAGTAAAAAAGGTTTACGTAGGGTCTTAATCTGAAAAGAATCCTTGCAACGGGTACCTACTACACGTCTGCGCCTGTGTCTCCGTTGTGCCGTATCCTCGACGGGTGTAGCACGGTGTTCATCTGTAAAAGAGAAGAACTTAGTTGGAAAAAAAAGATCATGCGAAAAATATATTTTAGAATAAACAGAGTATGATTCGAAAAATGAATAAAATTGAGCTTTATTGTCTCTTGTTGTACATGCGTGGAGCCCCTTGTAAGGGGGTACGCGGCTAGTAAGCCCCTTGTTTAATTATACCGGACTCGCCTAACCGTGTCCGGGGTCTGAATGACCTGTTTAGGTGCTTTGATTAGCAAGGCCGGATTAGTGTGTGGCTGTCAAGGCAGCCTCACGTTCTTTCGTATTCGAAGAACACTCGAAGTTTCCCTTTAATGAGATGATGCTGCGTGGACCGGGCATTTTAAGTGTAAGAGATGCGTAATGCGGTATTGCGTTAAAGCGGGCGAAAGCTTCACGTCCCAATAGTGCTTGATAGCTACCTTTAAATGGGGTGATGTGGAAGACTAACTTTTCATGACGGAAGTTGTCGGATGAGCCGAACACAACTTCTAGTGGTAGAGAGCCCGTGCAATGGGCATATTGGCCTGGCATCACTCCTTTAAAGGAAGTGTTGCTATGGAGAATTTTGGTTGGGTCTATCCCCATTCTACGGATTGTGTCCTGATATAGCAGGTTTAGATCACTGCCGCCGTCCATTAGGACTTGTGTAAATTGTAGTTTGTCGATTATAGGATATAATATCAAAGCAGTCCATCCTGCGTTCCAGATACTTCCGGAGTAATCTTGATGGTCGAAGGTGATTGGTTTTGACATCCAGTGTCGGGACTCCACTGGGGTGGACCGTGCGACGCGTTTTTCAGGGCGCTGCTCTATTTTTCCCTGTTGTCACTTGATGTGAGTTTACTGTTTTGACCTCTTGTGGGAAATTCTTTTGTTTTCCGGTGCTCTGCTTGTGGGGTTCGTCATCGTCCTCACTTGGTGTGTCGAGCCCCTTGTGTTCGGCGTTAAGTTGGCTGGACTGTTTGAAGACCCAACAATCTCTGTGGGTATGGTTTGCAGGCTTCCCGCGGGTACTGTGGATTTGGCATATCTTGTCCAAGATTTTGTTTAGGTTGGATAGCTCGTCGTTGTTGTCCTTAAGGGGCAATTTTTTATTGTTCTGCCTAGAGCTTTTGAATCCGGCGTTGACTGCCGTGCTCTTCAGACTGTTTCCCTTGATCCGGCGTTGGTCTTTGTTGCGTCGTGGTTTCCCATTTCCATCCCTGACCTCGGATGTACTTGGGTCGCTGGTACTGCATCTTGCCAGCCAGCTATCCTCTCCCACGCAAAAAGCGGGTCATGAGGCTTGTTAGTGCGGCCATTGTTCTCGTCTTTTCTTGGCCAAGGTGTCTGGCGAGCCATTTGTCTCGGACGTTGTGTTTGAAAGCTGCTAAGGCTTCGGCGTCCAGACAGTCGAATATTTGGTTCTTTTTGGTGAGGAACCTGTTCCAGAATTTGCGGGCTGACTCTCCGGGCTGTTGAGTTATGTGACTTAAATCGTCTACATCCGGAGGGCGGACATAAGTCCCCTGAAAGTTTGCCCAAAACGCATTCTCGAGCTCTTCCCAACTTCCAATGGTATTTTCTAGGAGGCTTTTGAGCCAATGCCGGGCTGGCCCTTTGACCTTGAGGGGTAAGTATTTTATGGCATGGAGGTCATCTCCTCTAGCCATGTGTATGTGCAGGATGTAATCCTCAATCTAGACTCCAGGGTCTGTTGTACCGTCGTATGCCTCTATGTTTACGGGCTTGAATCCTGCTGGAAATTCATGATCCAGCACCTCATCGGTGAAACATAGGGGGTGTGCGGCGCCCCTGTATTTGGGTGTGCCGTGATGTTTGAATACTTGACGTGTTGCAGTGCTTTCTAGAGCTTGCTTTCTTGGCCCATAGATAGACCTGACTGGGCCATCCTTTTGGTGCGGATCCTTATGCGGATCGCGTGCCGGCTTGTGTGCGGCGCCGCTTGCCCTCTATGTTTGCCATGTGGTCGTCTATCCGACTGAGCGGCCTCTTTGTTTTTTGATTGTGGGGGCTCTACGGCCTCCTCGTCAAATTCGGGCAGTAGTTTCCACTTCGGGTAGCTCTTTGTTCGGCGGCTATCGCCGTATTTATCTGTGGTGTTGAGTACTTTGCTCCATCTCGTTCTGAGTGCATCTTCCGCTGTTTTGAGCTTCTGCTTCTGCTTCTTCAGACTATGTGTAGTGGCGATGAGCCTTTTGTGGAGGTTCTTCTGCTCCAACGATGTGTCCGGCGTGAGATCGTCCGGACTATTATCTTCGCCGGGGACGGATTGTTTATCCAAGTTATCCTGTTCGGATGGTTGCTCGAGGGAATGTTCGTCATCCACCGGTTCGCCCTGCTCTATGGCTGGGTCTGTATGGGTGTTGTCTTTGTCGAGGCGGGACTTTGAGCGGCGCTTACGTCGCCGTTTTGACTGCTTTTCGAGGGGATTATCCTTCGCAGCGTCCCGTTGTTCCTCGTTATCGCTTCCTTTAGGTGTATCCACCATATATACATCGTGAGTTCAGGTGGCCTTCCAGTGCCCTGTAGGCGCTGGTGCTTGGTCGTCTCCGGCATCGTCGTCCATACCGTCGATGTCTTCGGAGTCAAAGTCGAGCATGTCGGTTAAATCATCGACAGTGGCTACAAAGTGGGTGGTGGGTGGGCGTTGAATTTCTTCATCGTCCGTATCCCAACCTTCCTGACCATAGTCCGGCCAGGGCTCTCCTGATGAGAGACTTTAGCGAATTCAGGATGTCGCCAAAGGGCGAGTGCTGAAAGATGTCCGTAGTGGTGAACTCCATGATCGGCGCCCAATCGGATTCGATTGGCAGGGGCGCGGAAGGTTCGGAGTCCGGAGAGGAGTCCGGCACCTTGGAGTCACGAGCTTCACAAAGGACAGGGTTGGTATTCGGCTCTATCGCCGTAGAGGTAGCAGCCCCCGAGGTGGTGTCCATCCACCCGCCCTCGATCGGCGCAGTCGGCTCCGAGCTAAGGGTCGGAGCGGACACTTGTGCGGCTTCCAGGGCACTGTCTGGCAGCAGAGCTAGATCATGCCCATCGTGACAGTGTGGCGCGCTTGGCTGTGGCTCGAACCCGTCGAAGATAAAGTCTCTGCGGACGTTAGCCGTATAGTTTAAACTTTCAAATCTGACCTGATGGCCAGGGGCGTAGCTTTCAATCTGCTCTAGATGGCCAAGCGAGTTGGCCCGCAGTGCAAAGCCGCCGAATACGAAGATCTGTCCGGGGAGAAAAAATCTCACCCTGGACCGCGTCGTTGTTGATGATCGAAGGAGCCATCGGGCCTAACGGCGACGACACAGAGGAACTCTCAATGAAAACACCAATGTCGGTGTCAAAACCGGCGGATCTCGGGTAGGGGGTCCCGACCTGTGCGTCTAGGCGGATGGTAACAGGAGACAAGGGACACGATGTTTTTACCCAGGTTCGGGCCCTCTCGTTGGAGGTAAAACCCTACTCCTGCTTGATTAATATTGATGATATGGGTAGTACAAGAGTAGTTCTACCACGAGATCAATGAGGCTAAACCCTAGAAGCTAGCCTATGGTATGATTGTTGTTTGTCCTACGGACTAAAACCCTCCGGTTTACATAGACAACGAAGAGGGTTAGGGTTACACAGAGTCGGTTACAATGGTAGGAGATCTACATATCCGTATCGCCGAGCTTGCCTTCCACGCCAAGGAAAGTCCCTCCAGACACAGGACGGAGTCTTCGATCTTGTATCTTCATAGTCTAGGAGTCCGGCCAACCGTGATAGTCCGGCCATCCGGACACCCCCTAATCCAGGACTCCCTCACTTATACTAGCTCGCGAACACAGGAACCACACCAAACAAGCAAGCAATCCAGGCACGACCTGCAAACTGGCATGACACGCTAGGTCAGTACATTGAATGTACTTGCAAGCTCACAACAACCAAGAGCAGTCAAGACAAACAACAGCATGGCAGTTACAGGTTAATCATGATATCATCAGAACAACATGGCATAAACAACATGATACCGCTAGCACAATATGAGCATGGCATGAACATATAAACCTGATGATACTAACATGCAACATGATGACACTATCATGCACCCACTTACTCTGCTCGGGGTTACCTCGTAACCATCACATGCATCACTTACCAACCTCGGACGTCACATGATCATCTTAGGATCCAATCAAGCTTGGTATAAATAATACCGTAGTAATCATTACATGACCACAAGGAGCTTGACCTGTACCCGTGATTCTCGCATAATGCCCCAAATATCCAACAACTCGGTATCCTCGATACCATGGTGATCCTCTCACGATCACATAAAGATCAACCAACTTATTTCATCATCGAACCAGGGTTGTTATTAAGCACATCATTATTATTACTGTTGACCCATAGTGTGACCAACTACAGACTGGGCCCTTATCCGCGGGTGTGGTTATCGATAGATTTAACACACACTTTGCAGAGGTAGTGCACTTTACCCACACCATGGAACCCATGGCCTCACAATCCCATTCGGGTGGACCAATGACATTCCGACAAAACCGATCTATTGTGCATGACACTCTCCCGGCCACTCCGACCAACTCCCTTCTGGGCTAAGTCATGGGTGTCCCCGTGCCTACCAAAGGCATCAACGACCACGGTCGTGGCAAAATAAACGGTCCCAAACAGGGACATGGATCCATACAATACCAACGGGCACACAAGGCTTATGCTGTCCTACTCGGCCAAGGTAGCGCCCGCGCATAACCTTCCCTCGTTGGAGGCACCGGCGAGAGGCATGACAATAAACCCAGTTAGGATCTCCCCATAAAGGCAATGTGGTTGCACTGGTCAGCTCGATATGGTGGCACCATGACTCAGCCAACAATTGTTCAAGTTCAATTAAGTCTGGTTGAACTTGAATGCAATAAGCTGAGTCATATTAAAATCACATGATGCAACTACAATGCATGAGCATGATACCAACATAAACATGGATGCAAAGGAACAAGCATAGCAACGACACTCGGAACAGACGATAGTCATGCCCCGGAGACCATCACCAACATCAACATGTACTACTACCATGCATGACATATGAAAGTAATACTAGCAAGAACACAAGTTAACCATATGCATCGAAGCATAGCACGAAGGTGACCATGACACTATAAGCAGTACCGAAACAACGATAACAGTTGCAGTTAACCAAAAAGACAATTATTAAATGTTCAAGTTGAAAACCATGGCTACTGCATGGTCATCATGCAAGTTGGTGTTGTGGCTTGCCTGGGGATGAAGAAGGCACCGGGAAGAAGTGCGGAATGATCGCGGAAAGATTTGCCGGAAACAGTTCTCTCCCGAAGGGGGCTGTTTACGTGCAAGGGAAAAAAGGTCATTTTAAGAATGTCAAACCATAGTGAAAATTATGTGAACAGAACGGGCTCGACGAGACGAAGACGTGGGCGTTGGATTCACCTCATTCGGAGTCACGGTTAAAAAGATACGGCCGTTCGTTCGTTAGCAGAAAAACAAATAAGAATATATGCTTTTCTCTTGCTAACGTGTGAACGCTCACTATTCAACCATTTCGGCCGGCTGAGCTGAAAAAGAGAAGGCGCATTTTGAGGAATACGTTTCTGTTGAAGTGAAGGCATATTCTGAGCAGAAGACAAACCAAAGTACGCGTTCATTACAAAGAAAATGAACTCTAGAAAATACGCTTCCACTTAAATGAGGTGGCAAGCGGGGCCGGCACTGAGTGGCTGCCAGGTGGGGCTGCGCGGGGAGGGGGCCCGCCTGGCCGACCTTCTTCAACCTCCCACTCGGGCGCGCCCATGGCGGAGGGAGGAGGCCACCACGACGGCAATAGCCGGCGCGTCCGGCCACCGCTCGAGACGAGCGACCTACCAAAACACTCAGCTAGAGGAGACGCATCCATTCCCGGCCTTGGAAGACGCCGGGGAGCCCTAGGAAGAGGAGAACACAGGCCGCAGCGGAGGAGGGCTTCGGCCATAGATGGGAACGGGGCTGCAGGGCTCCGGCGGTCGAGAGGAGGGGCTGGGAGGGTCCGTAGGAGCTCGGTGAAGTGACTGGTGGTGGTAGGAGAGGAAATGAGAGCCTGGGTCACCGGAATCGAGGTGGAGTAGGGGCGGTGGCCATGGTGGCGATGGTGGAGCAGGAGAGGCTCTGGAGGCAAACGGAGGGCTCGGGGAGGCTTCTGGGAGGTGGGTGAGGCGATTGTTGAGGTCGAAGGGTCTCGGGGATTCCTTATATAGGCGAGGCGAGGGGCACGGGCTTGGGTGCCGCCGTGGGAGGTCCGGCCAACGCTCTTGCAATGGCAGCGATCACGGGAGGGGCGAGGAATGCGACGAGGTCTCTATGCAGCGTTCACGGACCAGAGGAGGCCCAGAGGACACGGGGAGGAAGAAGACACTACCGAGAAACGATGATGCTCATGGATGCTACTGTGCGGCGACGGGGACGGCTCACCGGAGAGGAAATCAGAGGAGAAAGGGCTCTAGAGGGACAGCGACGGCTCGGGGAAGGCTCTGGACATGGCTAGGCGTCGAGGGAACCAACGCACAGAGAGGGAGAAGAAGACAGGGGCGCCAGAGCACGCGAATGACATGGCAAAACGGTGGTCACCACTATGGCCGGCAAGGAGGGAACACAAGAGGCCGCCGTGAGCTGCATAGTGATGAGTCCCTGCATCATATAAGCTGAGGGAGGTGATGGATCGACAGAAGAAGCTCTGCAGCTGAGTTAGTCTTCGATTAAAGTTTGTTGTATCAAACTTTATCAAGCCACTCTGCTCAACAGAGAATTGATTGGGTCAAATGGTGTTGTCTGGGAAGATTAACTAAGGAAAAACTACAATCCTGGGGAGCTTGAGGAGAAATGGATCAAGGATTAATATAGTTTCTTTGCAACTGACCAAAATGGTCCACAATCAAGATTATGATGATGCTCTCACATGGAGTATCAACTTAAGCTCAAATTGGGCAAAGAAGAGTTATTTGGTCATATGAAGATTGTGAAAAATGTTTCATACCACTTGGATAAACCAAAATGGTAGTTGCTTCACTAGCATTTTCATTGACCAGAAAATTGCAAAAATTCCTGAGGGAAGTTGGCTTGATGAAATATGCCGAATTTTGGTGGAGGTAGGTTATATGAATAATAGAAGGCCTAGGAAAAGTTTCAGCCATAATGGGGCAAGATAAATTATACTTGCTTCACAAACTGAAAATTTGGACAGAAACAAAACTTGAAGCTGTGCTCACATGAAGTCATGACATGAACTCAACTTTAGTGGAGATCTATGATTTGATGATATGAAGGATCATGCAAAATTGCAACTCATTTGGATATGCGTAGCTTCTACCTCCTTCACAAATTTTATTTTCTAGACAGAAACTTTGGAAAATCATAAATAAATAATTACTAGGAAAATGAGGTTTAATTTTGGCATGTGGCAATGATATGGACATAAAAAGATGTCCAAGAAGTTTGAGGTCAATCGGGCAAAGGAAAATAGCACTTGCTTCACAATGTGCCATCTAGGCAGAATAGGAAAATAATTATTTGAGGATTATTTTTGAACATGACAATGAAATGTTTTGCCACATTTGATGAAGATATGACCCAAACAATTTATGAGAATTATTTGGGAATTTTAGGAGTGATGGAAATATAGATTGCTTCACAACCCAGGGCAAATTGAGTTATTCCTTTGATAGAAAAGGAATATTCCCAATAAAAAGAATATTGGGGTTTGGGATAGGATGAAAATGACAAGGTCTATGGAAGGATATGGGTATGAAAAGCCACTCTGGAAGGAAATAAGAAGTCACCTTCTTCAGTTTCCAAACCACAAAGCCACGGAAAAAAGAAGACTCAGGCAAAATACTCAGAAAATCAAAAGAAAAAGAAAGGGCCAAAAATCAGGCTATGAGAACTTCTAGACAAATCATCAATTTTATTCAACTTTTCTTCTATCGAAGTGTTGAAAGCTTTTTGCATATTGATAAATTCTGTAATAATGCTCTCAAGATCAGAGGTGTTTCTATTATTATTATAGGTTGGATTACCATAGGAATTACCATAGTTATTAGAGGAATTACTAGGAAAAGGCTTAGGATTAAAATTACCTCTATAAGCATTTTTATTGAAATTGTTTCGAGACAAAATTCATATCTATGGCATCACTATTTTGATCAAACAAAGTAGACAAAGACACATCATTAAAACCAATATGAGCACTTTTATCAGCGACCAACTTCATAAGAGCATCAACTTTTTCACTCAAAGAATTTATTTCTTCTACCGAATTGACTTTTTTACTAGTAGGAGCTCTTTCGGTATGCCATTGTGAGTAATTTGCCATAATATTGTCTAGCAATTTAGTAGTTTTCCCCAAAGTAATTTCCATAAACATACCCCCCGCGACGGAATCTAGAAGATTACGAGAAACAAAGTTCAGTCCTGCATAAAAATTTTGTATGATCATCCAAAGATTTAACCCATGAGTTGGGCAATTCCTTAGCATCAATTTCATCCTTTCCCAAGATTTTGCAACATGCTCATGTTCAAGTTGCTTGAAATTCATGATTTGGGTTCTAAAGGAAATAATTTTTGCGGGCGGAAAATATTTAGTAATAAAAGCATTCCTTGCACTTGTTCCAAGAATCAATACTATTGCGAGGCAAAGAAGAAAACCAAAATTTTGCACGATCTCGCAAAGAAAACAGAAATAATTTCAACTTCACAACATCATTGTCCACATCTTTTTTCTTTTGCATATCGCATAATTCCACGAATGTGTTAAGATGGGATGCGGCATCCTCATTAGGAGTACCGGCAAATTGATCTTTCATGACAAGATTCAGTGAAGCAGTATTAATATCACAAGACTCCGCACTAGTGGCGGGAGGAGCAATCAGAGTGCTAATAAAATCATTGTTGTTGGTATTTAAGAAATCACACAACTTGGTGTCCTCTTGAGTCATGATGACTATGCAACAAGATTGCACTCAAAAACAGATCTGACGAGAAAACGGCGAACGAAAAAGAGGGCGAATAAAACGGAAAGTTTTTGTGAAGTGCGGGAGGAAAATGAGAGGCAAATGGCAAATAATGTAAATTGTGAGGAGATGAGATTTGTGATTAGGAACCTAGTTGATGTTGAAGATCCTCCCCGGCAACGGCGCCAGAAATTCCTTTTGATGTCTACTAGAACTACGTCGGTATTTCCCCAATGAGGAAGGGATGATGTAGTATAGCGATGGTAGGTATTTCTCTCAGTGATGAGACCAAGGTTATCGAACCAGTAGGAGAACCTCCTCACACCACGTAGAGCACCTGCACACAAATAACGAATACTCGCAATCCGACGTGTTAAAGGGGTTCAATCCCTTTCGGGTACGGCGCCTCAAGATAGGCAAATAACGTGAGGTAAAATTGGTAGATAGGATAAATAGATCGCGGAACAAATAAATTACAGAAAGGTATTTTTGTATGTTTGGTTTAGATCTGAAAATAAATGCAAAGGAAAATAGATCGCAAAGGCAAATATGATGAAAAGAGACCCAGGGGCCGTAGGTTTCACTAGTGGCTTTTCTCGAGAAAAATAGCAAACGGTGGGAAAACAATTACTGTTGGGCAATTAATAGAACTTTGAATAATCATGACGATATCTAGGCAATGATCATTATATAGGCATCACATCAAAGATTAGTAGACCGACTCCTACCTGCACCTAGTACTATTACTCCAGACATCGACCGCTATCCAGCATGCATCTAGTGTATTAAGTTCATGGAGAAACGGAGTAATGCAATAAGAACGGTGACATGATGTAGACAAGATCTATTTATGTAGAAATAGACCCCATCTTGTTATCCTTAATAGCAACAATACATACGTGTCGTTTCCCCTTCTGTCACTGGGATCAAGCACCATAAGATCGAACCCATCACAAAGCACCTCTTCCCATTGCAAGATAAATAGATCAAGTTGGCCAAACAAAACCCAAATATCGGAGAAGAAATACGAGCCTATAAGCAATCATGCATATAAGAGATCAAAGAAGACTCAAATAACTTTCATGGATAAAAACGTAGATCTGATCATAAACTCAAAGTTCATCGGATCCCAACAAACACACCGCAAAAAGGCTTACATCACATGGATCTTCAAGAGACCATTGTGTTGATAATCAAGAGAGAGAGAGAGAGAGGAAGCCATCTAGCTACTAACTACGGACCCGTAGGTCTACAAAGAACTACTCATGCATCATCGGAGAGGCACCAATTGAAGTGGTGAACCCCTCTGTGATGGGGTCTAGATTGCATCTGGTGGTTCTAGACTCTGCGGTGGCTGGAATTGATTTTCGTCGACTCCCCTAGGGTTTCCAGAATATTGGGGTATTTATAGAGCAAAGGGGCGGTTCAGGGGGCACCCGAGGTGGGCACAACCCACCTGGGCGCGCCTGGGCCCCTAAGCGTGCCCTGGTGGGTGCTGCCCCCCCTCGAGGCACCCCCAGGTGCTTTCTTGGCCCAATGGATGTCTTCTGGCCCAAAAAATCCTCAAGAAGATTCGCTGCATTTGGACTCTGTTTGATATTGATTTCCTGCAATCTAAAAAACATGCAGAAAACAGCAACCGACACTGGGCACTATGTCAATAGGTTAGTACCAAAAAAGATATAAAATGACTATAAAATGATTGTAAAACATCCAAGAATGATAATATAATAGCATGGAACAATAAAAAATTATAGATACGTTGGAGACGTATCAACACCCCCACCCTTGTGGTCGCCTCGTGGACCCCCCTGACTTGCCCCCGACGCCAAAAATTCTTATAAATACCAAAACCCCCAGAAATAAACCTAGATTGGGAGTTCCGCCACCGCAAGCCTCTGTAGCCACCAAAAACTAATCAGGACCATGTTCCGGCACGCTGCCGGAGGGGGGAATCATCACCGATGGCCATCTTCATCATCCCGGTGCTCTCCATGACAAGGAGGGAATAGTTCACCCTCGGGGCTGAGGGTATGTACTAGTAGCTATGTGTTTGATCTCTCTCTCTCTCTCTCTCTCTCTCTCTTGTTCTTGATTTGGCACGATCTTGATGTACTGCGAGCTTTGCTATTATAGCTGGATCTTATGATGCTTCTCCCCCTCTACCTTCTTGTAATGGATTGAGTTTTCCCTTTGAAGTTATCTTATCGGATTGAGTCTTTAAAGATTTGAGAAGACTTGATTTATGACTTGCATGTGCTTATCTGTGGTGACAAGGGATATTCACGTGATCCACTTGATGTATATTTTGGTGATCAACTTGCGGGTTCTATGACCTTGTGAATTTCTTCATAGGGGTTGGCACATGTTTTCGTCTTCTACCTACGGTAGAAACTCTGGGGCACACTTTGAAGTTCTTTGTGTTGGTTTGAATAGATGAATCTGAGATTGTGTGATGCATATCGCATAATCAAACCCGCGGATACTTGTGGTGACATTGGAGTATCTAGGTGACATTAGGGTTTTGGTTGATGTGTGTCTTAAGGTGTTATTTTAGTACGAACTCTAGGGCTATTTGTGACACTTATAGGAATAGCCAATAGATCGATCAGAAAGAATAACTTTGAGGTGGTTTCGTACCCTATAATAATCTCTTTGTTTGTTATCCGCTATTAGTGACTTTGGAGTGACTCCTTGTTTTTGTAATCCACTTATGTTATTATTGTTGAGAGAACTTGCACTAGTGAAAGTATGAACCCTAGGCCTTGTTTCCAAGCATTGCAATACCGTTTTCGCTCAGTTTTACTACTTGCTACCTTGCTGTTTTTATATTTTCATATTACAAAAACCTATATCTACCATCTATATTACGCTTGTATCACCATCTCTTTGCCGAACTAGTGCACCTATACAATTTACCATTGTATTGGGTGTGTTGGGGACACAAGAGACTCTTTGTTATTTGGTTGCAGGGTTGTTTGAGAGAGACCATCTTCATCCTACGCCTCCCACGGATTGATAAACCTTAGGTCATCCACTTGAGGGAAATTTGCTACTGTCCTACAAAACTCTGCGCTTGGAGGCCCAACACGAGTCTACAAGAAGAAGATTCCGTAGTAGACATCAATTTCCCCCTCCGACAGGGTGCTGGAACGGACTCCCGATTGTTTTTTCATGGCTACAAAGGCTTGTGGCAGAGGAACTTCTGATCTAGGGTATTTCTAATGGTTTCTTTATTTATAGGATTTTTTAGCATCGGTTTCACGCGAAGATGGGCCTCGAGGTGAGCACAACCCATCGGGGCGCGCCCCAGTTTCTTGTGCCCTACTCCTTCACCTTTTGGTCCTTCCATGAAGCTTCGGGGGTCTCTTTTGTGCCAAAAAATCGTCAAAAAGTTTCAGCTCATTTGGAGAACTTTCATTTCTACACAAAAAACACCACCACGGTAGTTCTGCTGAAAACAGCGTCAGTCCGGGTTAGTTACATGCAAACCATACAAAAACCATATAAAATTATTGTATAAATGGCATGGATACTTCATAAATTATAGATATGTTGGAGACGTATCATATATCATGTCATCTTACTTAAGGCGTTACTCCGTTCTTATGAACTTAATCCACTATATGCATGGTGGATATCGGTCGATGTGTGTGGTAATAGTAGTAGATGCAGGCAAGAGCCGGTCTACTTGTCACGAACGTGATGCCTATGTACATGATAATTGCCTTGGATATCAAAATGATTATTTGCTTTTTTGTCAATTGTCCAACAGTAATTTGTTTACCCACCATATGTTATTTTCAGGAGAGAAGCCTCTAGTGAAAACTATGGGCCCGAGTCTTATTTTTATCTTATGATTAAATCCTAAAAATACTTTGCTGCAATTTTCTTCACTTTATTTTATTTTATGTTTTATCTATCTATCTATCTATCACTACGAGATTTGATCATTGCAATTAACCGCAGAGGGATTGGCAACCCCTTGTTCGTGTTGGGTGCAAGTATTTGTTATTTTGTGTGTAGGTACTGCTAACGAGGTGTGGCTTGGTTCTTCTACTGGATTGATAACGTTGGTTCTGATCTGAGTGAAATACTTATCTCTACTGTACTGCATCATCCTTTCCTCTTCGGGGAAATCCCAGCGCAGCTCACAAGTAGCAATATTCTTGAAGATCTATTTGATGTAATCTTCTTTTGCGGTGTGTTTATTAGGATCCAGTGAATTGTGGGTTTATGATCAGATTATTCATGAATATTAATTGAGTCTTCCCTGAATTCTTTCATGCATGATTATTCTACCTTTGTATTTCTCTCCGATCCATCCGTTTGGTTTGGCCAACTAGATTTATTTATCTTGCAATGGGAGAGGTGCTTTGTAATGGATTCAATCTGTCAGTGCTCTATATCCTAGTGACAGAAGGAGACAAGATACGTATTTGTATTGTTGCCATTAAGGGAAACAACAAGGTTTATTCATATTGGTTGGATTTACTTTATCTACATCGTATCATCTTGCTTAAGGCACACTCCATTTTTCATGAACTTAATACTCTAGATGCATGCTGGATAGCGGTTGATGGGTGGTGTAATAGTAGTAGATGCAGGCAGGAGTCGATCTACTTGTCTCAGACGTGATGCCTATGTACATGATCATTGCCTTGAATATCGTTATAACTATGCGCTTTTCTATTAATTGCCCAACATTAATTTGTTTACCCATCGTATGCTTTTTGCTCCAGAGAGAAGCCTCTAGTGAAAACTATGGCCCTGGGGTCTACTTTAATCATATATAAAATCCAAAAATACCTTGCTGCAATTTATTTACCGTTATTTTATTTTGTGTTTTTATTTATCTATCTATCACTATCATATTTAATCCTTGAAAAAAACCGCCGAGGGGATTGACAACCCCCTTGATCACGTTGGGTGCAAGTATTTGCTCTTCTATGTGTACGTGTGTTAACGAGGTTTCGCGTGGTTCTCCTACTAGATTGATAACCTTGGTTCTTAACTGAGGGAAATACTTATCTCTATTGTACTACATCATCCTCTTCTCTTCAAGGAAATCCCAATACAACTCACAAGTAGCACCGCTCACATATCCCTGGATCCCTCGGAGATCGCCCTCCAAGAACTCAACACCATCGTGCACAGGCCCCACGGTGGGCGCCAACTGTCATGGTTTTGTCACGGTAGATGTCCTCATGAAATGTCTAAGTCTGGAGGTCATCGCAACTAGGTGGTTGCTTGAACGAGGTTGATCGGGAATTAAGGAGACAAGTTTACTCAGGTTCGGCCCCTCACGGTGGAGGTAAAGTCCTACTTCCTGCTTGATTGATATTGACGGAGATTGCAACTTAGTCTTTTCGTCCTAAGAGCTCCCCTTTATATAATAGGTTGAGCCCCTAGGTTTATAGGAGATTCTGGGTCGCACTACTAACCCGTATCTTACTCTAACTCTCATTCATCTTGCCTCCCATGTTTGGGAAAACTTCCATCCCAGTCTTCTTTGTAAGCAAGCCCACCATGTCTCTCCGTGAGCCGGCTGAGGGAGTCCTGGATTAGGGGGTATCCGAACAGCCGGACTGTGTACAACGTCCGGACTATTGAAGCGTGAAGATACAAGACTCAAGACTTCGGCTCGTGTCTGGATGGGACTTTCCTTTGCGTGGAAGGCAAGCTTGGCGATCCGGATATTATATCTCCTTCCTTGTAACTGACTCCATGTAAACCCTAGCCCTCTCCGGTGTCTATATAAACCGGAGGGGTTGGTCCTTAGAAGGCCGATCACAATTACATTCATACCATCATAGGCTAGCTCCTAGGGTTTAGCCTCTACGATCTCGTGGTAGATCTACTATTGTACTACCCATATCATCAATATTAATCAAGCAGGAAGTAGGGTTTTACCTCCATCGAGAGGGCCCGAACTTGGGTAAACACCTGTGTCCCTTACTTCATGTTACCATCAGTCTTGACGCACAGATCGGGACCCCCTACCCGAGATCCGCCGTTTTTGACACCGACATTGGTGCTTTCATTGAGAGTTCCTCTGTGACGTCGCCGTCAGGCTCGATGGCTCCTTCGATCGTCATTAACGATGCTGTCCAGGGTGAGACTTTCCTCCCCGGACAGATCTTCGTGTTCGGCGGCTTTGCGCTACGGGCCAATTCGCTCGGCCACTTGGAGCAGATCGATAGCTATGCCCCCTGCCATCAAATAAGGTTCGGAAACCTGAACTACACTGCGGATATCCGCGGAGACTTGATCTTCGACGGATTCGGGCCAGCGCTAGAAGCGCAGAACAGTCGCGATGAGCACGGCTTAGACCTACTATCAGACGTCGCTCGGGATATCATCCCGGCAGAAGCCTCGGATACAAATCCGGGACAGGTTGCCTCGCCTAAGGACGGAGGGCTGGACCCCGCCCCGCAGGCCGTACCTGCATCGGCGATGGAGCCGAACACAGGTTTCACCTCTGAAGGAAACTGTGACTCCGGACCCCCGGATTCATATCCGGATGCAGGTTCCAGTCAGCGCGCCCCCGAGCCCGCCGACCCTAGTTGGGCTCCGGTGATGGAGTTCACCGCGGCGGATGTTTTTCAGCACTCGCCCTTTGGCGACATGCTGGACTTATTGAAGTCTCTCTCCTTGTCAGGAGACTCCGGGCCGAACTATGTCCGGCTCGAGTGGGAAGCAGACAACGACGGAATTCCTTGCCCACCCACCACCCACTTCATTACCACGATCGATGATCTAACCGACGTGCTTGACTTTGACTCTAAAGACATCGACGGTATGGACGACGATGTAGGAGAATCACAGGAGCCACCGCTCACCAGGCGGTGGACGGCCACCTCCTCATATATATATATATATATATATATATATATATATATATATATATATATATATATATATATATATATATATATATATATATATATATGGTGGACACTCCAACGGAAACCAGTGGCGGCCAGGCAACGGAGGACAACCCCTCAGGAAGAAAGGCAAAACATGTGCGTTATTGGTACCACTCCAAACCCCACCACACCAAAAACGGCCCCGGAAACGAGAGCAGTCTGGACGGTGCTAAAAAGGAATACAACCCGAGTCAGCCTACACCTAAGCAGGCCGGACCAATGACGATGGGATACTGGGAAAGGGACAATCACACCCCCCCTCCGACGACGAGGCAAGCCTCGGCAACGACAAATTCGGCGTACCAGAGGACCCAATGGAACAAGTTCGCTTCAAACAACGGCTCATGGCTACAGCAAGGAGCCTGCAAAGGAAACAAGAGCAGCTCACAGCTTACCAAGATGCGCTAGAGGATAGGTGGGCTAAGATACTGGCCGCCGAAAAATACGAACTCGAGAGCCCCAATAAAGGGCACACATGGCACAACTGGCTACCTCAACTCGAGCAGGAAAACCACGGGCACGCACACAGACGCCCATGCATCACAACGGTCCAAGGCGGCAAGCAGCAGATACGAAGAGGCACCCTCAGACCTTGGCATAAAGGTCATAAACATCAAGACAAGGAAGCTGGTGCCAAGTCCGGCAATGCTCAGTCCAACAAACAGGCAAAGAGCAGCACAAGCCTACTCGACCGAAGATACACGCTGGATCAGCCGTGTGAAATTAACGGTACCCCGAGAAGGACGGCAAAGCATACCAATAGAGAATGTAGGATTCTCAAAACAAAGCGGCTGGTCGCACGCCGGAAGCAATAAAGGGGAGATGCCTCGTCAAGACCCCCCCCCCCAGAGCGCAATGGTATGGCCGACCGCCCAAGACCACCTAAACCATGGCAAGTTAATTGCAGTGCCTCTAGACCTAGTAATCCGGGGGCTCCATAACACACAAAGCCCATAAGGGTATGACGCCACAGAAAACATCTCCTAAAAGATGTAAGGCGCAAAGGCCAAGTTCTGTTGGCCCACCACTCTAAACGGTTGCCTTCGGACCATCCAAAAATGCTACGCCAAAGAATAAATCCTCGGCACCTTCCCATACGATAGCTTACCGTATGCTAACGGGAAAAACCACGTCAACTAGATTCCACGTGGTAAATTACCCAGGCCAACCATCCGGACATCCACTGCGGAGTCCGTACTACCTCACGGTCTAACGACTGGGCACAGCAGGGCCCGATTAGGGACCCTGGGAGCAACAACAAGAGGACACCTAGCTGTCTTCAAGCATTTCGCATTTGCAAACTAACGATTGACGCAGAACAGAACTGGCGGCATGGAATTATCCCGAACACACAAAGGAAGGAACATGCAGGTAGAAGGCAGTTCGGATTCATTCTCGACCCGCTCACAGCCCCCTCTAGTCCGGCCATAACAGGTTCCATCAATCAACACCTCTTTCCATACATCATACTAATATGCATAGACATAAATTCTACTACAATGCGCAAATAGCAATTATCGGTTGTCGTTTATCGCCGACGCCTCTTTGCCAAAAATGAAAGCCACGCTCTGCGTTCGCCTGGTTGCACCAGGGGCTCCACAGTACGGCAAGCAAGTCCGACCACCTTTTCGGTCGTTCGGCACCCCGAACTTATAGCACTATATGCATCTGCTCCGAATCATGTCTTGGGTCATTGGTTGGGTTTGCCCGGCTCCCATGTTTTGGTACCTTACGTTCCGTTCTATCGGCTAAGGTAGCGCTGGGAGAACTACTGCGATTGTGTCCCGGTTCAGCCGGACGAGCACCTCAGTAGAGAAAGCCGAAAACCGACAGTCATGATGAAGCGAGAGCCGGTCCGATGTTCGAGAGGTCATAAAATCCCTAAAGATTTATTCCGCATAACGCCATCATAAATGCTAAGTGCGACGGATCGGTCTTCTGATCAGGCGCCAATAGAGCCCCTAGTTCGGCCTTCCAAACACTAGGGGCTGCGCCGACCATACTCAAATTCCTATGGCTAAGTGAGAGTAATAAAGCCCTACAGTCCGATTGCCTGGTTCGCAGAAAGATACACCTCCTTAAAAGGACCCAACTATGGGATAAAGAGCGTTCATATATATCCCGAACACCCCCCCATCCTTTTTACGAGGGGGCAGAAGCCGACGACTGGCCAACTCCCAGAATTTGCATACAATAAACAGCCGCATAGGAAGAATATATGTTCAAATAAAACAGGCAATAGATAACAAACATGCCATTATCCCATATTACAACAAGTGGCACAGATGCCCTCAGGGAAATATGATGTCTTTAGTACACTTGTCCGCCACAAGGCGTCGGGCTTGCGGTGTTCCTTCCCCTCCGGCGGCCCCTCAGTGATCAGCTTTTCCACATCAAGCCTTCCCCAATGCACTTTCGCATGGGCAAACGCCATACGCGTGCCTTCTATGCAGACTGATCGCTTGATAGCATCTAGCCGAGGATAGGCGCCCACGATCCGCTTTGACGAGTGCGAAGTAGCTAATTGGAATCGGATCCGCAGGCCACAGCCGGACAATTAAGTCCTTCATGGCTAGTTCGGCCACCTGGTGCAGTTCGATCAGCTGTTTCATCTGATTGATAAATGGCACCGGATAGTCCGGCGCCAGATACTGCGACCAGAAATCCCTCTCCACAGTTTTCTTCTCCTCGGCGCGATAGAATTGAGCAACATCTGATATGCTGCGAGGAAGATCCGCAAAAGCCCCTGGAAAAATAAGAATTCAGCCTGCCACTAGGATTCTTCACATTCTAACATACACGAAGCTAAGAATACAGAAGGCCTTACCAGCCGCCACTTTTCGGGCCTCCTGAACGTCCCGCGCAGCACCTCGAGCTTCTTCCCGAGCACCTTCTGCATCCTCGAGAGCTTGGGCGAGCTCAGATTCTTTCCCTTTTAGACTCTGCTCCAAGCTCTTGCTTTTCTTCACAGCTTCCTGGAGCTCCCGCTCAGCGGTGATAACCCTGGCCTCGTGTTTTTCACGAAGCGCCTGTTCACCCTCAGCCTTCTTGTTGGCATCAGCCAAAGCTTTCTTTAGTGCCTCGTATTCGGCACACGCTCCTACAACACACAATACTAAAGTTTTTTATTATGCACAACCATCCGTTCGTGCCAACTCCAAGACAAATGTTTTCAACATACCTTGCTTGTCTTCCAGTTGCTTCCTCACACGACCGAGTTCTTCCTTGGACCGTGCAAGGTTTTGCTTCAGTTCGGACACTTCCGCCTCGAAAGCGGAAGTCCTCTTTGCGGATGCCTGTTTTCACACCAAAGGATATACGTCATTTACACAGGCTCCTGCGAAGGCAGGGGGTTTGATCCCCTGCCCGGCTCTATCTCCTTCGCCGGACAGTGTATCAGGGGCTACTACTTATATTATGACAATTCCTTAATGATTTCCTAGGAGACATACCTCAACAGCCTTTATAAGACTCAGGAAGGACGCGTTCAGCCTGCTCCAGGCGGACTGAATCCTTTCACCACCTCGCCCACAAGGGCCCGATGCTTGTCGACAATAGACGCGTTCCTCAACACTGTCAATAGACCGCCAGGCAGCTCTGCTTGAACAGAGGACGCCGGTGGCATAGGCTGGCCCCGCCATCAGGGGGGCTGCTTGCTCGATCCCAGAACCCTAGAGGTCCCGGGGGCGGTATCCATCCCTGCGTGTTCGGCACCAGGGATATGTCCTCCCTGGTCCGGGTCTTGTTGAGATGACACCTCGGTGTCGCACCCAGACTTGGGGGAAGGGGCCTGCAGAGGCGTCTCGCTTGTTAAAGCGTCTGAGTCCAGTGAATCCTCCGACGAGGACTGGCCAGCGCAGGACCTTGCCGGACTGTGCAATATGTAGGCAATAGTCAAAACCACTATACCCAAAAAAACGATCCCAGACCCATATGCGTGTTCGGATACTTATGACTTCTCCAGGGGCTGGGCCCTGGGATCCCACTCCGGGCTGCTATCGGCGGCCGTGGGGGATGCCCCTGGGAAGGAATGTTCCCCCTCTTGGGCGATCCGGCCTCCAGAGATGCGGAGGCCGTCCTTTTCCTCCCACCATCAGAGTGAGGCTCATCCTCCTCTGCTTCCTCCTCTTTGTCCTCGGACGAAGGATCATCGCTGGAGTCTTCGGATCTGGCATCCGAAACCTCGCGACGGCGAAGGCCATCCCGGGTCTTCTTGACCTTCTTGGAGGCCTCCTTCTTTGGCGCCTTGTAAGGCACGGGGACCAACATCTTCGTCAGAAGAGGTCCGGCCGGTTCCTCCGGCAGAGGGGCTGGACAATGTAGCCGCTCCACCTTCTTTACCCATCCCTGAGGTTGCAATGAAATACGATTAGGGTGTCTCCCGCATGATGTGCCAATTAAAGCACGAATAGACAGAGTGTGGTTGTGACTTACCGAGCTGGGAGAATGGGATGATTGATACCCACGGTCCTCGGCGGGGCCCGGCCACGATTTGCCGGACTTAAAGAGCACCTTCCAGATATCCTTGTGGGTGGAGTCGTAAAGCTCCTGAAGGGTTTGGTGCTCGGCCGGATCGAACTCCCACAGGGTACAAGCTCGGCGCTGACAAGGGAGAACCAGGCGAACTAGCATCACCTGGACTACGTCGACGAGTTTGACATCCCTATCGATCACGCCCTGGATGCGTGTCTGGAGCAATAACAGCTCTTCGGACGAGCACCAGTTCGGGCCCTTCTCGGGACAGGACGTGAGCCGCAGTGGAGCTCTGGATCTAAACTCTGGAGCTGCCTCCCACTTCTTGCCGCGTGATTCGGTGATATAGAACCACTGCTGCTGCCACTCCTTGACGGAGTCATTGAAAGCGCCTTTCGGCCAAACAGCCTTGGGCATCTTGCTTACCATGGCGCCGCCGCACTCGGCGTGTTCGCCACTCACCACCTTGGGCTTCACATTGAAAATCTTCAGCCATAGGCCGAAGTGAGGTGGGATCCGGAGAAAAGCCTCGCACACGACGATGAACGTCGAGATATTGAGGAAGGAGTTGGGGCCGTCCATTTGCCTCCTTCTCCGGACATCGTCAGAAAACTTCCCTTCGGTGGGGGAGAAGAGTGCTTGGGCGTTAGGGGTCGCACAAAGGGGAATGAGCTAGCAGGAGAAGGAGGCGTGGGCAAAAGAGAAAGAAACCTGACCTCCTTATAAAGGCGATAAAGGCTTTTTGTGCTTCCCCACTTGCCTGGTGGAACCCGTCCGCCTCCCGCTCACCGCGATTAGTGGCACAGTTAGATTACCCATGCCCGTATTGATGAGAATCCCGTAATAAGGGGACACGATCTCTGCTTTGACAACACGTGTCACAGAAACCGCCTCGTGATATGCGTTGTAGCTGGTTGTGGGGAAACAGTTCGAATAATGATCCAACCGTAATAACATGTCACGTCGTCAGAAAAAGTTGTCAACAGATTGCATTTGTGAAATATCATTCTCTCTACGGTGGTATGCGAAGATTATGTCTCAGATCCGGACACGATTTGGGTATTTGATAATTACTTTGGAGTATTCGGAGGAGGAACCTGCCTTGCAATGCCTGTTGGGGAACGTAGTAATTTCAAAAAAATTCCTACGCACGCGCAAGATCATAGTGATGACATAGCAACGAGAAGGGAGAGTGTTGTCCACGTACCCTCGTAGACCGTAAGCGGAAGCGTTATGACAAGGCGGTTGATGTAGTCGTACGTCTTCACAATCCAACCGATCCAAGTACCGAACATACGGCACCTCCGAGTTCAGCACACGTTCAGCTCGATGACGATCCCCGGGCTCCGATCCAGCAAAGCTTCGGGGATGAGTTCCATCAGCACGACGGCGTGGTGACAATGATGATGCTCTACCGGCGCAGGGCTTCGCCTAAACTCCGCGACGATATGACCGAGGTGGAATATGGTGGAGGGGGGCACCGGACATGGCTAAGGAACGATCTGTAGATCAACTTGTGTGTCCTAGGGTGCCCCCCGCCCCCGTATATAAAGGAGCAAGGGGGAGGTCGGCCGGCCCTAGAGGGCGCGCCAGCAGGAGGAATCCTCCTCCTAGTAGGAGTAGGACCCCCCCTTTCCTACTCCTACTAGGAGGGGGAAAGGAAGGGGGAGAGGGAGAAGGAAAGAGGGGGGCGCCGCCCCCATTCCTAGTCCAATTCGGACCAGAGGGGGAGGGGGCGCGCGGCCCATGCTGGCCGCCCCTCTCTCCACTAGGGCCCATATGGCCCATTAACTCTCCTGGGGGGGGGGGGGGGTTCCGGTAACCCTCCGGCACTCCGGTTTTCTCCGAAAATGTCCGGAACACTTCCGGTGTCCGAATATAGTCGTCCAATATATCAATCTTTATGTCTTGACCATTTCGAGACTCCTCGTCATGTCTGTGATCACATCTGGGACTCCGAACAAACTTCGGTACATCAAAACTTATAACTCATAATAAAACTGTCATTGTAACTTTAAGCGTGTGGACCCTACGGGTTTGAGAACTATGTAGACATGACCTAGAACTATTCTCGGTCAATAACCAATAGCGGAACCTGGATGCCCATATTGGTTCCTACATATTCTACGAAGATCTTTATCGGTCAAACCGCATAACAACATACATTGTTCCCTTTGTCATCGGTATGTTACTTGCCCGAGATTCGATCGTCGGTATCCAATACCTAGTTCAATCTCGTTACCAGCAAGTCTCTTTACTCGTTACGTAATGCGTCATCCCGTAACCAACTCATTGGTCACATTGCTTGCAAGGCTTATAGTGATGTGCATTACCGAGAGGGCCCAGAGATACCTCTCCGACAATCGGAGTGACAAAACCTAATCTCGAAATACGCCAACTCAACATGTACCTTCGGAGACACCTGTAGTACTCCTTTATAATCACCCAATTACGTTGTGATGTTTGGTAGTACCCAAAGTGTTCCTCTGGTAAACGGGAGTTGCATAATCTCATAGTTACAGGAACATGCATAAGTCATGAAGAAAGCAATAGCAATATACTAAACGATCAAGTGCTAAGCTAACGGAATGGGTCATGTCAATCACATCATTCTCCTAATGATGTGATCCCATTAATCAAATGACAACGCATGCCTATGGTTAGGAAACGTAACCATCTTTGATTAATGAGCTAGTCAAGTAGAGGCATACTAGTGACGTTATGTTTGTCTATGTATTCACACATGTATCATGTTTCCGGTTAATACAATTCTAGCATGAATAATAAACATTTATCATGATATGAGGAAATAAATAACTTTATTATTGCCTCTAGGGCATATTTCCTTCAATGCCGAAGACAATACTGCGCGCCGGACTCATCGTCATTGAAGCCTGGTTCAGGGGCTACTGAGGGAGTCCTGGATTAGGGGGTATCCGGACAGCCGGACTGTGTACAATGTCCGGACTATTGAAGCGTGAAGACACAAGACTCAAGACTTTGGCTCGTGTCCGGATGGTACTTTCCTTGGTGTGGAAGGCAAGCTTGGCGATCCGGATATTATATTTCCTTCCTTGTAACCGACTCCATGTAAACCCTAGCCCTCTCCGGTGTCTATATAAACCGGGGGGGGGGGGGGTTGGTCCTTAGAAGGCCGATCACAATTACATTCATACCATCATAGGCTAGCTCCTAGGGTTTAGCCTCTACGATCTCGTGGTAGATCTACTCTTGTACTACCCATATCATCAAAATTAATCAAGCAGGAAGTAGGGTTTTACCTCCATCGAGAGGGCCCGAACCTGGGTAAACACCTGTGTCCCTTACTTCTTGTTACCACCAGCCTTGACGCACAGATCGGGACCCCCTACCCGAGATCCGCCGGTTTTGACACTGTTACCGGCCTCCTGACGAAAGGTTCTGGCCCATGGAGCCTCCTGGCTTCTGGCCGGGTCAAGATACTTGCTGGGTCTCAGTGCTAGGGAACATCCCCAACACACGGGGTGCCATTTTTACAAAGTAATGTGTAACATGACCTACATATATTTGCTCCAAGCATACAACGTACAAATTTATGTAGATCATGCTACAAAAATGTGTAATATGACCGCCTATTCCCGCACAAAAATATGTGAAGCAAATTAACATGCGTGGTTGCTAAGGTGGCATGTTTTTTTACTATAAACAATAGGGTAAACACCCCACTACAAGTTTTATAAATTAATAAAAAGAACAAGGTTCCAAGTAGTCCTGAAGCAAGCAAAGAAAGAAAACAGGGCTTGAGGCAAGCCCTCTAAAGACTAACAAAAGACAGAAAGACAAAAGCTATAAAAAAACAAAAGAACTACAAAAAAATAAGAAAGCACAAAATATTACAACAGGAGGCATGAGAGTTGTCTCAAAGACTATCCTCGGAGTTGAAGCCAAGCCAGGAATTGATCTGCATACTTTGGTCTGATTCTGTGAGTGAGTAACATCACCTCCAACAAATAAATTTGCTTCCATCCTTGGAAAGTGGGATGAATATGTTCAAAGATCTTGTTATTTCTGGAAATCCAAATTGCCCATGAGCTAAGGATTATTATTTCCATGAAAAAAGGTAATCTCAGCTTTTCTTTGATGTCTTGGAATGCTTCTAAGACAGATAAATTTTATGCTCTGGAAGGACAAATGTAATCCCAACACCTCCTGGCAACAGGGCATCCCCAAAATAGATGATGCAGTGTTTCCTCTTGTTGACATCATGTAGTTGCACAGTTGTATTCCTCTATCACAAAGTTTTTCCTTCTTAGAAGATTTCTGGTGTTGAGTCTATCATGTAACAACATCCAAAAGAACATTTTATGTTTTGGCTGACATGGAGAATTCCAGATCTAGTTGAAGTGTGGAGGGACCTCTTTGATGCCAATCATAACAATGTAAGCCTTTGCAGATGAGAAATGTGTCGGTGTACAAAAGTAGGGGCTCTCCTTTTGACCCCTTTACTTGTGCATGGGCAGTTAGAGCCACCCGCCACGTCCACGCATAACAGGGCAGGAAAGGGAAGCCAGAGGGAAGCCGAAGGCACAAAACAAACAAATCAACGATAAGGACCAAGGCCACAAAGATCGAATGGACGAAGCAGGCTTCCCCGGTAAGGACCCTTGCCGGGGCAGCTCGCCCACACCAGCTGAGTGAGCCACCTTTGAGCCCACCAACGCTAAACGGATGCATTGGGACGAGGCTCGGGAGGCACCTCCGTGGTGGCATGCAGATCTTTGTGAAGACAAAGAATAGTCAAGATCAAATGAGGATAGGAAGGCAACAATCATCGCCAAGATCCTCACCGAAGAAACCCACAAGACCCCCGGCAAGATCCTTGCCGGGGACGCCAGTGCGCCACGGCAAGACCCTTGCCGGGCCACCCGGCAAGACCCTTGTCGGGCCACCCGGCAAGGCCCTCGCCAAGCACGCTAGCAGGGCCACTGTCAGGTCCACACCAGCCAAGTCTCCGCCGCTGTTCGCATGCAGCTGCCGACCCAACCAGCTGGGAAGGCACCTGCGTGGAAACATGCAGCCCTTCGTGGAGGCTCCACCACCGCGCCACCTTAGCTGCCTGCCTGCCTACATGGTACCACATGCACCGCTGGCCAGGGCGCGTGTCGAAGCAAGGAAGAGCGGCGACAGACGGGACGGGCCTCGCTCCCGTCCCTGATAAAGTGAAGGGACACCTAAGCCTCACATTAAATGTGCTTTGTCCTGTAATACCAGTGATAAGCTCACAGCCCTGTAGCACTTTCCACCTCCTGCGTGCCACTATGGCAGCCCCTTTCGCCTATAAAAGGAGGCCCATAGCGCACTGGGAAAGGATTCAGCTCTTTCGAACCTAGCAGCACCCAGAGCTAGTTCAAGAGCTCAAGAACACTAAATACATCCAAAGTAGGATCGTAGGGTTTTACGCATCTTTGCGGCCCGAACCTGGGTAAATCCCCTTTTTGTTGTCTACTAGTCCCGCTCTTCTCACGTTCCCCGCGCCCCGCAACCGTAGTAGGGATTCCAGTGATCCCATAGGTGTCGTTTCCCACCGACAAAATGTTCATTGCCCCAAATGTAACTCCAAGTATCTGTCATGTTATGAAATTGTGATTGCCTCAGAGTGTAGCATATCTCTTCCAAATGTAAGAATTGCTCATGTGCTTCAATTGACAGTGGCAAGTGGAAAAGAACTTCCAGATACTCTGTATTGGTGACCTGATGCACTGTCAGTCTATGGTTTATCACAAAAGGGAATAGATGTGGAAACTTATGTTGCATGAGTTGTTCCTCCCATAAATCACTCGAGAAGTATGCACTTTTACCATCCCCCAGATTGCACCTGGCTAAAGCTTTATAATTTTGAATTAATTGCATAATTGCTTTCCACCAAAATGATCCCAGTAACTCCTCTCCTGGTAGCTTGTTGTCAGAGTAATGTATTTCCCAAATCAATTTTACCCATGGAATTTCATGCCTGTTGTAGAATTTGTGTAGATTTTTTGTTAGTAATGCCTTGTTCTGAGTGAAGATGTCCATGACTCCTATACCTCCTTGACTTTTTGGCCTACAAACAATGGTCCATTTTACTAGTGCGGGTCTATGATCCTTCATGTCTGGCCCTCTCCAGAGACAGTGTCTGAAATATTTCAGGACTTGTTGCTTTATAGTAACTGGAACATCCAGACAGCTCATAAAGAATATTCTAAGTGAGGTCAAAACTGATTTAACCATTAGCAACCTGCCTGCATATGTCATAAATGTTGCAATACCAGCCAGCCTTCTTGCCACTTGATTAACCATTGGGAGGCATTGCTCCACTGAAGGCTTGTATAGCCCTAAAGGCAGTCCAAGATATGTAAATGAAAATTGGCCCATCTGATAGTTGAGAGTGCCAGCAAACAATTGAGTTATCTTCCCTTGAATATTGATAGGTACCAGAACAGACTTATGATAATTTACTTTTAGACCGGTGGCAGAGGCAAAGGTATTGAGAAGAGCTTTAAGGCAGATCAGTTGTCTTGTATTAGCTTGCATTATCAACAATGTATCATCTGCATACTGTACAATCGGGAAATCAGGGCATGCATTAATTTGCAGTGGTGCATGAAAATTTCCGAGACTCATTGCTTTGTTGACCACTGATTGTAGAAGGTCTGCAACCAATACAAACAGGAGGGGAGCTAGAGGATCTCCTTGTCTGACCCCCCCTTCTGCAATTTTTTTACCTGGCACTCCATTTAGCAGAACAGAAGTTGAAGCAGTACTGAAGATCATTTGAATCCATGATATCCATTTGTCACCAAAACCTTTAGCTCCGAGGATATCTATAATTGCTTGATGTTCAATGGTGTCAAAGGCTTTTTCAAAATCCAACTTGAGAACAAGCATTTCCTCTCTAGATTTGAAGCATTGATGAATGTACTCATAAGACCATCCTAAGAAGTCCTGAATCACCCTGTCCTTAAGAAATCCATACTAATTGATGTGAATCATTTTTAGAATAACCTTTTGCATTCTTTTAGCCAACAGTTCAGTGATAATCTTAAGCACTCCATTAAGAAGAGAGATTGGCATGAAATCATTTGGAGTGAGAGGGGCAGCATTCTTAGGAATTAAAGTGATAAAAGATGTATTAATACTCTCTAGAGAGATATTACCATCATGGAAAGCATGTATCAATTGTCTGACATCATCTCCTATAATGTCCCAACAAGCTTGAAGTTCCTTGACAACATTATTGATTTCCTCATCTGAGAATGGTTTTTCTATGCCTCTGAAAACTTCTGGATTAATTTGTTGTCCAAGAAGATTTTATAAATTAAAATGCATAGAGTGCCCCTCAAATTTTCTGATGTGGCATGGTTGCATGAATAGATTAGTGCATAGACTATAACTTATGACCACATGCATGATTTGATAATGTGGCATAGTTGCATGAAGAGGAAAAATAGGTAGTGAGTTGCAACTATGTAAGAATAGAGGATAACCCGCAGTATGTTTAGTCCTAATGGGCCATGTGTTTTTTCGCCTTATGGGCTATTGTTTTTGTTTTTCGGTCTTCTGGGCCTATTATAACTATAAGTAAAAAAGAGGTCGGGCCTAGCCTTGTAGACCAGGCACTATCTCAGGTGTGCTGTGTGCAAGGCATGGCCCACTTAGTCACGTGGCGTGTTAGCCCACCATGTGCCAATCACGCTGCCTAGTGGGTTAGTATGCTAGGTGGCCAAGTCGGGCCATGTCTAGGTAGGAAGCGATTGCAAGCAGGTTATCAATCACATTCATCAGCAGGCTGGAGAGAATTATATGTTATTATCAAAGAGATTGCGAGTGTTTTACCTCTTGCAATTTTGTGTTTGAACCTCGAGCTTCAAATTTCGAAGCTCACAACATAGCTAGACATGGTGTTCTTCTTCCTCAGGGAAGGCATCTATGGTTGGGATCGCCTTATGACCCAACCGTTATACCTGTAAACATTGTTCTTAATCAATAAACATTGTTTTGGTCAAAAAAGGTAGGAGGCGAACTTTTTAAGAAAACGCTTAGGCTATCTTGAATAGGTTGTATGTAATATTCTTGTTGGTAAAGAGGTTCATACTATTAACCACTAAGTTCCTCCGATTTTGACTGGGAGAACAACTTCTCAAGGAGCTATCTCATTCAATTCTTTTAATTCACTATGCTCACTAATTTTGTAGCTCTTTCATTTGATCGAGATATTTAATTTAGGATTTGGTTCACGATTTTGACCGGACAAATTACCAAAAAAGGCTTTCGCCCTGCTTTATATATAAAGCAAACCACCAACGCCACAAAAGTAGCCAATATGACATACAAGAGGGTTGTGTTGAGGGCACAACTCAACAAGCCCTAAAAATGAAAAAAAGATGGCGGCACATTCGACGAAGAAGTTAATCTGGCTCGAGGGGTGGCGGAGGGAGATGCAACACCAAGCGGAGAGCCATCGTGCGAAGGTCAACAATGATGGTGTTGATGGTGTCTCGATCCTGAGGGCGGCTAAGCGGCCGCCATAGCTGTAAGTAACCACACATTTTAAAAACTGCGTCAGTAGCACATCTAAGAGGCACATGCCGGATCACATGTTCATTGCAGACCATCCACAACGTCCAATCAAGGACCCCAATCCCCAACCACCTAATGTGGCGACCAGTGTTGGTGTCAAAACCGGCAGATCTCGGGTAGGGAGGCCCAAGCTGTGCGTCTAAGGATGAATGGTAACAGGACCAGGGGACATAGTGTTTACCCAGGTTCGGGCCCTCTTAAGGGAGGTAAAACCCTACTCCTGCTTGGTTATATTCGACGAGTATGAAGATTACAAGAGTTAATCTACGTCAAGATCGTAATGGCTAAACCCTAGATATCTAGCCTATGAGTATTCCATATGACAGTAAAGAAGGTATCCTCTACGGACTAACCCCTCCAGTTTATATACACACCGGAGGGGCCTAGGGTTTGTACAAGGTCGGTTCAGAGAAGGAAGCTTTCAGACTCTAATCTTGCCGTCTACGTATTAAGAAGTCCCACCCAGACACGGAGGTTAATCTTCAGCCTGATCTTATATGGCCCATCCAACCCGGCCCATACTCATGGGCCGGACACCTGAGGACCCCCGAATCCAGGACTACCGCAGTAGCCCCCGAACTTGCCTTCAATGACGATGTTGTGTGCGGATTTAAGTCTTCGGCTTTGCAAGGCGGGTTCTCCATCATACTCCGGATTGATGATAGTCCGGCATCGGTGTAAGGGCATATTTCTACTTATGTGGTTTTGGTGATTGATGACAATGCATTTGTAGACTAATCATGTGCATTGAGCATTTTAGATATCTCATGTCTAGGCACAAGACGATTCGGAGCCCCTCGGAGCCTAGTGAAGACGACGTTTCTCTAAGTTTCTTTTTGATGGATTTCAGTTGTAGGAAAGCCATACTATTAAGAGGGGGACCACTTTGGAAAGGTTAGGGTGGAATCAACACGTACACGTCTGTTTGTTTGCACCACCTTTCCTTTGCTTCTTTGGAGCATCGACTGCTTACCTAGGTCTCTGCAAAATGAAGGACTCCAAGTGCTATTGTGCTGAGGCATGCGGTAGTATTGCTCAAGGGAGTAGTAGTACCGCAGTGGCCCACGGTAGTACCGGCCAGGGCAGCGGTAGTACCGCTTCTCGAGTGCGGTAGTATCGTGGCCTCTAGACCAGCACACTGACGCGCGCGGAAGTGGGCACGGAAGTAATTTTTCACATCCGCGCCCTACGTGGTAGTACCGCTCCCAACATGCAGTAGTACCGTGTCGGATTTTTGCACAGATCAAAACTCAGCGGAAGTAGCCACGGATGTAATTTTATTAGTCTGTGCCTTCCCAGCCTAGACAAACCCTACCTTGCGGTAGTACCGCAAGGACGCGCGGTAGTACCGCTCCGGCGGTTCTACCACTCGTTGCTTTTATGCAATAGGGGCTCGTCTGGCTCCTGCTGCGCAAGCGGTAGTACCGTAGTGCCTTGCGGTAGTACCGTAGGCCTGTGCGATAGTACCGTATGTTTGTGTGGTAGTACCGCATGTCGCGGGCTGAGTAAGTGGGTAAAGGTTGGATCTTTCCTCTCACTATATAAGTGGGGTATTCTTCTCCAGTTGACCACATCTTCCATCCCCAAGCTCCATTGTTGCTCAAAGCTCCATTTTCGCCCGATCTCTCTCCCTAGCCAATAAAACTTATTGATTCTCTAGGGATTGGTTGAGAAGGCCTCGATCCACACTTCCATCAAGAGAAATCTGATTCCCCCCACTAATCCCTTGCGGATCTTATTACTCTTGGGTGTCTGAGCACCCTAGACGGTTGAGTTCACTGCAGAGCCAAAGTCCATTGTGGTGAAGCTTCGTGATGTCGTTGGGAGCCTCCAATTAAGTTGTGGAGATTACCCCAACCTTGTTCGTAAAGGTTCGGTCGCCGCCTCCAAGGGCACCAATAGTGGAATCATGGCATTTCGCATTGTGTGAGGGCGTGAGGATAATACGGTGGCCCTAGTGGCTTCTGGGGGGCATTGTGCCTCCACACTGCTCCAACGGAGACATACTTCCTCTCAAAGGGAAGGAACTCCGGTAACACATCCTCGTCTCCACCGACTCCTCTCTTGGTTATCTCTCACCTTTACTTGTGCAAGCTTATATTGTGGTGTATCCCTTGCTTGCTTGTGTGCTTGTTGTTGTTGCATCATATAGGTTGCTCACCTAGTTGCATATCTAGACAACCTACTTTGATGCAAAGTTTAATTTGGTAAAGAAAAGCTAAAAATTGTTAGTTGCCTATTCACCTCCCCTCTAGTCAACTATATCGATCCTTTCAATTGGTATCAGAGCCTCGTCTCTTTATTAAGGACTTTACCATCCGAAGAGTATGGTTGACACCGTAGACGGTGAGGAGGAGCACCCTAGTGTGAATCCATCCTTGTCTACAGCCGATGGGGGATCCTCGGTTTCTTGTGAGGAATTCAATGCGGCTTTGGACACATTGAAAACCCCCATGACGACCGAGGTCAAAGGCATGTTCAAGGAGTTTCTTGATGGTCTTAAGCTATCCACCGCACCGTTGGAAGTGGTCGATCCCACTAACAAGGTGGCGGATGCTAACTCCAATAAGGGGGAAGCTTCTAGTGATAAAGTTCCTTTGCCTAGTGGTAGAGGTGGAAACGACATCTTTGCCCATGTTGAACCACCTCTTACTTATGGAGGACCGGTCCTCCACTCATTTGAATCATGTTGTTCCTCCTCCTAAGTTTGTGAAAAATGAGGATTTTGCTTCTTGGGTCTACCATTTTAAACGTCATTTAAATCATAGTTCTACTAATCTTTGGAGAATTGTTGAGCAAGGTTTCTACCCGCATGACCCAAGCAACCTCACTCCTAGAGAAGCCACGTATCATCAATTCAACGAGCCCACTCTCTTCATTATTCAAGATGCAATTCCACCCAAAGATATTGCGCATCTCTGACCCTTCACCATGGCCAAGGAATCATGGCAACCTGTTGTTTCCATTTACAAGGGAAGCGCAAGCATTCGACGCTCCAACTATGAAGTGGTTCAAGATGAAGCCGATGAGTTTGCGATGAATGAAGATGAAGAACCTCGTGAGCTCTGCCGGAGATTAACCACTCTCGTGGTCTCACTTTGAGATCATGGGAGCAAGGATATGGATGACAATTGGATCAAGCGCAAGTTTCTCAAGGCCATGATGCCATACAACAAGGCCATGTCATCCGTCATCCGTGAAAGGCCGGACTTTCATACCTTGTCCTCAAGTGAAGTGTTGGATGAGTTTGTTGCTATGAAAATCTTGGACAAGACCGCCGACAATGAGGTGTTGCGCTCTCAATGGGTGAAGAAGCCAAACCTTGCTTTGAAGGCCAAGGCTAGTATGGAAGAAGAGGAGAGTAACCCCGAAGATACAAAATATGATTACCATGAGCACATGGCTCTCGCTTCAGCAATTTTGGAGCAAGAAGAACTCAAGTCCCAACTTCAACAAGAACAACTCATGTGGCATCAAGGGCAAGCAACATGTGAGGACATGCTATAATTGTGGCAATGTGAGCTAGTTTGTTGCGGAGTGCCCTTACGAGAAGCAGGAAGACAATGGTGGCAAGCTTATCCGAAAAGACAAAGCCAAGTCCTTCCCCAACAAGAACAACTTCACCAAGAAGACTCCTCCCAAGGGGTTGGTGGCACAAGAGGAGTACAATGAGTATGATGACGATGATGAAGATGGTGAGACGATGGCCATGGCCTCTGTTGCCATTGTCACCACTCCACGGGTGTCCCTCTTCGACTCACTCAATCAGAACATCACCACCAAGTGCCTCATGGCCAAAGCCACCAACAAGGTAACCCCCAACATCAAAACTACCATCACTACTAATCCTTCCTTGATGGATTGCATTGATGAAAGTGAGGGGTCTAATGAGGAAATGAATTTGAGTCTTCTGTGAGTAAGCTCAAGGGTAAATCCAAGAAGCACTTTGTTGCTCTCTTGGAACAACTTGGTGAAGCCAATGACATGATCGAGGCTCACGAAGAAACCATCTCTAAGATGGAAGGTCATAGTCGTGACTATGCCTGTGAGACATCGGATCTCTCTAATGCGCTTGAGTAAGAGCATGGTCATCGTTTGGCTCTTGAGGAGTCACACAATGATGATCATGCTAAATTAAAGAATATCTTCATCATGCTCTTGTTGTATCTCGTGTTCTCAATTCCGAGAAGGCTAAACTTGGGGTTGACCATGCTAGACTCAAGGAGGAGTTTGATATACTTGACAAGGCTCACAATGCCTTGAAGGGTGCTCATGCTAGCCTCAAGGAGTCTCATGATCAACTCCAAGTAAAGCTAACCAAGGAAAAAGCCACTTTTCCTCATATGGTCTTAATTGATAATGCAAATGCTACTAACCCGTGTTTTGAGCATGTGCATCTTGTGGATGAGAATGCCAAGTTGAAGGAGCAACTTGAGAAAGGCCTTGTGTCTTGCATACCAGGTGAGAAGAACCTCAGCGATCTTTTGAGCAATAAAAAGGAAGTTGTGGGCAAGGAGGGAATTGGGTTTGCACCCAAGTCCAAGAACAAGAAGAAGAATGAAAAGGCCAAACAACCTCTTCCTCTCAAGCAAACTTTTGTGAAGGAGGGAGAGGGTGCTCCTAAGGAGAAGAAGAAGAACAATGTGAAGGGTGGTGGTTTCAAGAAGGGCATTGCCACTCCTTCCAACAAAGCCGGCGACTTTAATCCTTCTTATGTGCTATGCCATGCTAGTGATGGGCATGTTTATGCCAAATTTGTTGGTTCTCCTTATGAGTACATCGAATGGTCTATTTGGGTTCCTAAGACCCTTGTTACTAACATCAAAGGACCCATTACAAAATGGGTACCTAAAACCAAGCATTGATCTCTTGAAGGTGTTTGCTTCCGGTGGGGGATCATGGTTGCTCGATAGTGGAGCCACAAATTATATGATCGGAAGCAAGGACTAGGGTGGTGGACGTGCACAAGGTCTCATCTATGCCCACCAATGTCGAGTGGGGTGATGCCTCGTCTTCTAAGGTATTGGGTCTTGGTAAGGTTGTCATTTCTCATGATCTCATGATCGAGAAAAGTCATGCTTGTTGAGTCCCTTGCATACAATTTACTTTCCATTCGTCAACTTGCAATCATGGGCTTTGCCACTTTCTTTGATATTGATACTGTGGCTCTCTTGTGGAGCAAGATTCTTAAAGTAGCCTTTGTTGGGCATGTCGAGAATGGTCTTTATGTCATTAACTTTCCGGAGCGACCCACTAAGACCACGACATGCCTAATGGCTAAAGTTGATGTAGGATGGCTTTGGCATCGCCATTTAGCCCGCGTCAATATGAGATCTTTGCAAAGTCTTCTCAAGGGGGACCATGTCCGTGGACTAACAAATGTTAGTTTTGCCAAAGATCGTACTTGCAGTGCTTGTATCAAAGGAAAGCTACATGAGAAGGCTCACCATCCCACAACTATCATCTACACGAAGAGACCCTTGGAGCTCCTTCACTTGGATCTCTTTGGGCCTCCATCCTTTGATAGTCTTGGGGGTAGGAAGTATTGCTTGGTGATTGTGGATGATTATTCAAGATATACTTGGGTATATTTCTTCAAGAGGAAGAGTGAGACTCAACAAACCGTCATCGACTTTGCAAATGAAGCTCAACGTCAACACAATGCAAAGATCTTGATAATAAGGAGTGACAACGGCACTGAGTTCAAGAACTACACCTTGGATGAGTTCCTTAGCGATGAGGGGATCAAGCATCAATATTCAACACCTTACACCCCTCAACAAAATAGTGTAGCGGAGAGGAAGAACCGGACGTTGATGGACGCGGCAAGGACCATGATGGCATAGTTCAAGTCTCCCTACAACTTTTGGGTTGAAGCCATCAACGCCGCTTGTCATGCATCCAATCGGCTCTATCTCTGCAAGGGTTTGAACAAGACTCCATATGAGATACTTACCGGTAACAAGCCCAACCTCAAGTACTTCCGGGTGTTCGGTTGTAAGTGTTTCATTCTCAAGAAAGGTGTTCGTTTGTCTAAATTTGAGGCTAGAGCTCATGAGGGCATATTTGTTGGTTATGCTACAAACTCCCATGCTTACCGTGTCCTCAACACAAGTCCACGTGACTCATTGAGGAGACGTGTAACGTGGAGTTTGACGAGAATAACGGCTCCCAAGTGGAGCAAAGTGGTACTTGTGATGTAGGTGATGAATTCCTCCCCAGGCCATAAGAAGAATGGGTGTTGGTCATATCTTACCCATTGAGGAACCCCTTGTGGCCGAAGGAGAAGGACAAAGCTCCACTCAAGTGGAGCCATCACCAACCCAAGACTCACACGCTTCCGAAGAACAAAGTGAAGGCCCTCAACCAAGTGAACAAGATCAAGGGCAACATCAATCTCAAGATGGTGATGAACCACCAAGTGATGCGCAAGGTCAAGTTCTCACTCCCGAGCAAGTTCAAGATCAAGAGCAAGCTCAAGATCAAGAACAAGCTCATGACGACGCTCAAGATGATCAAGTTTCTGCTCCTCAAATATCTCTTGAGGAGGAATTGGAGCGTCGTGCCGCCAAGATTCCTTCCAAGCTCACTACCAAAGATCATCTTATGAAGAATGTGCTTGGAAGTTTGAGAAAAGGGGTAAACACTCATAGACAATTAGCAAACTATTGTGAACATCACGCGTTTGTTTCTTGTGTTGAACCCCAAAAGGTCTATGAGGCGCTCGAGGATCCGGATTGGCTCAACGCCATGCATGAAGAACTCAACAACTTCGAGCACAACAAGGTGTGGAGATTGGTGCCAAGGCCAACGGGGAATCATAATGTCATTGGAACCAAGTGGATATTCAAGAACAAGCAAGATGCTCATGGAATTATCATTCCCAACAAGGCTCGTTTGGTAGCACAAGGCTAATCCCAAGTCGAGGGTATCGACTACGGTGAAACCTTTTCTCCCGCTGCTCGCCTTGAATCTATTCGTTTGTTGATTGCTTATGCTTATCATCATAACTTCAAGTTGCAACAAATGGATGTGAAGAGTGCTTTTCTTAATGGTCCTATTAATGAGTTGGTGTATGTCAAACAACCCCGGGGTTTGAGGATCCTGAGTTCCCCAATCATGTGTACCAACTCGATAAGGCACTCTATGGCCTTAAGCAAGCCCCACGTGTGTGGTATGAGCACCTTACCGACTTGTTGCAAGATCGTGGGTTTGAAATTGGGAAAATCGACCCAACTCTTTTTACTAAGAAGGTCAAAGGGGAGTTGTTTGTATGCCAACTATATGTTGATGATACTATCTTTGGTTCTCCTAACAAAACTTTCAATGAGGAATTTGCCGCTCTCATGACCTCAAAGTTCAAGATGTCCATGATGGGAGTGTTGAAGTTCTTTCTCAGGATCGAAATCAAGCAAAGAAGAGAAGGAACCTTCATCAACCAAGCCAAATACACTCAAGACATGCTCAAGAGATCAAGCTAAGTGATGTCAAGCCGGCTTCCACTACAATGCCCGTCAAATGCCAACTTGACATAGATCCCAATGGTAAAGCGGTGGATCAAAAGGTATATCATTCCATGATTAGCTCCTTGCTTTACCTTTGTCCATCTAGACCGGATATCATGTTGAGTGTGGGAATTTGTGCACGGTTTCAAGCCGCACCTAAGGAAACCCATATGTGGCGGTCAAGCGAATCTTTCGATATTTGGCTCATACCCCAAACTTTGGCTTATGGTACCCAGGAGGAGCCAACTCCAACCTTTTGGGCTATTCAGACTCGGATTGGGCGGGAGACAAAGTGGATAGGAAGTCAACCTCTAGAGGGTGCTAGTTTCTTGGTTGCTATTTGGTGAGTTGGTCTTCTAAGAAGCAAAGTTGTGTGTCTCTCTCATCCACCGAAGTGGAGTATGTGGCCGCCGGTAGTTTTTGTGCTCAACTTCTATGGATGAGGCAAACTCTGAAGGATTATGGTGTCATTTGTGTCGAAGTGCCTCTTTGGTGTGACAATGAAAGTGCCATCAAGATCTCTCGCAACCCGGTGCAACACTTCAAGATGAAGCATATTGAGATTCGGCATCACTTCATCCGAGATAACATTAGGCGAGGGGAGATCCAGCTCAAATATTTTTTATATGATAGTTGGACCTTAGGACCTCAACTTTCTGTTAGAACTCATTGCATAATTTTTCAGAATGTTTAGTTAGAACTCAACCTTCTTTGATCATCGTTTAATAACTTCGTTAAAATAAAATTTGACTATAGGGTAAATCTCTTATATGGATCCCTAGGGAACCTCTCTGGACATTTGATATCACCACAAAACTTTGAAGTTACAAGATTAAGGATTTAATCCTTTTATCTTGAAACTTATGTCATGCCAGTTTTATTTAACCCAAGTCAAATATTCCGAATAATCTCATGATAGAATTTGTTGTAAGAACTTGTCTCACAACCCATCTTCTATATCAAACCAAGATCTTCACTTAGGATCACTTGATCCAAGCCTAGGATATGACTTATATCATGTCTCGTTCAAGACCAAACTTGATTTTATCTCAAACCATAGCCACGTCATGATAATTATCCAACAACTGTATTCATATTGTTGATTTCAATATATTTTTTGGATCTTTATTTGAATTGTTGTGTGTTCAAGTATTTTCTTTCATCGCTAGATATAACGTAAAGTAAAGGAGAGACGATAACGAATAGAGAATCAACTTCAAGAATCAGGCAAGTTGCAATTTGATCATGCCCTGACCTATATTTTTATATTATGCATATCTCTTTGAAGTTAAATACTATGCATGTTTTATAATTTTTTTCCAAAGTACTATTTATAGCTAGAGCCATAGGCTCAAGACTCACCACCATGCTTGGCCACGCTTACACAAAATGGGTGGGATAAAAAAAAGAACCAGACTTGTTTTAAACCTTAAACTTGCTCTCTTTGGAGCAAAGTTTTGAGAATATATTTTTTTTAACAAAATTATATACTATTTTACTTCTACTCCCTGGGTGGAATGGTATTGACGGGAGCGTCTACAAGTGATTGTGCCCAATCGGGGTCTTGTAGTGAATGTGCCCGACTGGGGTCTTGCACACAGGATTTTGGTGGGGACCGCCGTCCAGGGGACTAAGATCTTCCAAGTGCAGTTTGATGTAGCTTCCAGTATAGCCGCATGCTACCATGGGCTCTAACTTAGCTTAGTACTAACGGGAAACCCTACCCAGGACTGCCATTGGAGAGAGGCCTTCGTGCTGAAGTTGCAGGTGGCTCGACGGTATAGGGGGCTGTTACGGAAAGGCTTCATCACAAACTCCTCCTACTCGTACACCCAAGTGTGTAATGATAAACGGGGTTGGTTGTGTCATGTGGGGAACGTGTACGACCTCTGCAGAGGGTTAAACCTAATCGATTAGTCGTGCCCCCGGTTACGGGCAAATTTGAGCAACTGAAGACTTGGACTGAAGAAGAATCTCTTCTCTCTTTTTCTAAAACTCTGTTTTAAGGGAATAGGTTGAGGATTGAGCACACGGAATGTGTTTCACTTCAACCCTATGTATGTTTTAAACTAATTTGGAGAATGAGCACTGGTGCGTATATCCAAGTGTCTCACTCCTAATTTTTATACTAAAAATATTCCTATTTTAAAAGAACTTTACAAAATTTAGTATAGGAAAAATAATTGGCTTTATGCAAAGAAAACCTCCACCAAATACTTACCTCGCATATATATTCTGTTAACTTGACTTTCCTTTGCAACTTGCGAGTATATTCCACGTACTCATCTGCACATGTCATGTGCAGATCTTGACAGATTAAGAGACGGTAGGGTTATGGTCTACACTCAGCAAGCCCAGCGGCGTTGATGGAGCCCTAACTTAGCGACTGCGTATAATTCCACTGTATTGTGTGCCAGAATTGAGCGCGTTATGCCAATGATATGTATTTGCTTAATTCTGGATCTACCGTTGTAGCAAAATGATGTATGTTTTACTGATATTCATTCTTGTTACTATGTGTGCTAGCTACGATCCAGGGATAGCACAATAAGCATGGAGACTACGATCCAGGGCTCAGATACCATTTTGTCACAACCCAGATTTGATAAAATCCAAGTTGTGCTTACTGTGCTATCCCTGGATCGTAGCTAGCACACACAATAACAAGAATGAATATCAGTAAAACAAACATCATTTTGCTACAACGATAAATCTAGAATTAAGCAAATACATACCATTGGCATAGCGCGCTCAATGCTGGCACATAATACAATGGAATTATACGTAGTCGCTAAGTTAGGGCTCCATCAACACCACTGGGCTCGCTGAGTGTAGACCATAACCCTACCGTCTCTTAATCTGTCGAGATCTGCACATGACAGGTGCAGATGAGTACGTGAAATGTACTTGCAAGTTGCAAAGGAAAGTCAAGTTAACAGAATATATATGCGAGGTAAGTATTTGGTGGAGGTTTTCTTTGCATAAAGCCAATTTTTTCCTATACTAAATTTTGTAAAGTTCTTTTAAAATAGAAATATTTTTAGTATAAAAGTTAGGAGTGAGACACTTGGATATACGCACCAGTGCTCACTCTCCAAATTAGTTTAAAACATACATAGGGTTGAATTGAAACACATTCCCTGTGCTCAATCCTCAACTTATTCCCTTAAAGCAGAGTTTTAGAAAAGAGAGGGGAGATTCTTCTTTAGTCCAAGTCTTCAGTTGCTCAAATTTGCCCGTAAATCGATTAGGTTTACCCTCTGCAGAGGTCGTACACGTTTCCCACATGACACAACCAACCCTGTTTATCATTACACACTTGGGTGTACGACTAGAAGGAGGTTGTGATGAAGCCTTTCCATAACAACCCCCTATACCGCCGAGCCGCCCGCAACTTCGGCACGAAGGCCTCTCTCCGATGGCGGTCCTGGGGTAGGGTTTCCCGTTAGTACTAAGCTAAGCCAGAGCCCATAGTAGCATGCGACTGTATTGGAAGCTACATCAAACTGCACTTGGAAGATCTCAGTCCCCTGGACGGCGGTCCCCACCAAAAACCTGTGTGCAAGACCCCACTCGGGCGCATTCACTACAAGACCCCGATTGGGCGCAATCACTTGTAAACGCTCCCGTTAATACCATTCCGCCCAGGAAATAGAAGTAAAATAGTATATAATTTTGTTAAAAAATATTTTCTCAAAACTTTACTCCAAAAAGAGTAAGTTTAAGGTTTAAAACAAGTCCGGTTCTTTCTTTTATCCCACCCATTTTGTGCAAGCGTGGCCAAGCATGGTGGTGAGTCTTGAGCCTATGGCTCTAGCTATAAATAATACTTTGCAAAACTTTTATGAAACATGCATAATATTTAAATTCAAAGAGATATGCATAATATAAAAATATAGGTCAGGGCATGATCAAATTGCAACTTGCCTGATTCTTGAAGTTGATTCTCTATTCGTTATCGTCTCTTCTTTACTTTACGTTATATCTAGCGATGAAAGAAAATACTTGAACACACAACAATTCAAATAAAGATCCAAATAAAATATTCAAATCAACAGTATAAATACAGTTGTTGGATAATTATCATGACGCGACTATGATTTGAGATAGAATCAAGTTTGGTCTTGAACGAGACATGATATAGTCATATCCTAGGCTTGGATCAAGTGATACTAAGTGAAGATCTTGGTTTGGTATAGAAGATGGGTTGTGAGACAAGTTCTTACAACAAATTCTATCATAAAATTATTCGAAATATTTGACTTGGGTTAAATAAAACTGGCATGACATAAGTTTCAAGATAAAAGGATTAAATCCTTAATCTTGTAACTTTAAAATTTTGTGGTGATATTAAATGTCCAGAGAGGTTCCCTAGGGATCAATCTAAGAGATTTACCCAATAGTCAAATTTTATTTAAACGAAGTTATTAAACGATGATAAAAGAAGGTCAAACCAAGGTGTTGATGTTAAAACATCAACTAAACATTCCTGAAAAATTATGCAATGAGTTCTAACAGAAAGTTGAGGTCCTAAGGTCCAACTTTCATATAAAAAAACATCTTTATATGATTTACAGAATAAAAGATATAGCAAAAATACTCAAATTACCATTTAAATCAAAACTAAATTTTAATTTGTCCAAAATTGATATTATGTATTTTTATAGTAAACTAGAGGTGCCAAAGAGTTAGTGGATATCTTATTTGTTAAAATCGGACATACGGTTTAGGAGATATGAATTTCCGAAGTTTGGATATTTTTTGTGAAAAAAATTACGGAATTTACAGGAGGCTTGCCGGAGTTGGTCGCTGGTGACGAAGAAGTCGGTGGCTCGGGCGTGCTCCGGCGAGTACGAGGGGCGGACGGTGAAGCTCACGATGCGGAGAAGAAGGTGATGTCTTCGGAGACGACCAATTCGTCCTCGGAAGGCCGTGTGAACCCGCTGGAGTTAGCCGGAGTTTCTTGTTGGATGTGATCGTCGCCGTTTGTGAGCTCCGGCTGAGGATTCGAGAGGTTTAAGTGATCAGGGAGGTTAGCACAAGCAAGAATCATCCGAAGGAATAAGTGGAGGGACGCGTGGCTCACCAGAGGCCGTACTAGCTTCGTCGGAAGCGGTCAGCTGAGGGCGAACTCCGGCGAGCAATTGCCCATGGAGGAAGGCGAGACATAGAGGAGTTTCGGGTGTGACGAGGTAGTGATTCGAGGCGCTCCTGATGTGCCTACTTATAGGTGCTAGGGATGCCGATTCGGTGAGATCCAAGGCGAGTTATATTCCCCCATTAATGGTGCGAGTGGAGGAGTTTCTAGGCAATTATAACACATCTAAATGAGGTTTCAATTCCCTGAATGGATCCGACGTTTCGTGGAGAATAAATTATGTGTTGAAGACAAATTGAAACGGTGAAAGATTGTTGGAGCAAGGGAAGAAGATAGCAGCCATGTTTTCTGTTCTGTGTGTGTATGTTTATGTGCACTAGTGGCGCCGCTAAGAGGAAGTTGAGGCGGTGCCAGGTTGGAAAGGCGCCCCATCCACTTTCTTTTTTGTACCAGGGGTGTTATTCCATCATGCTCAAAGTACATGCATATTTGCAAGTATCTAAAACTTTAAGATAAAGATGTGCAAGAGCAACACACTTAAAGAATGTATTCTTAGAAACGAAGGTAACTGCTTGCGAGTCTGTCAAACCTTGTGGATTTTTTTTTCATATGATTGTGTGTATTGTAGTCTTATCGAGGCCAGAGGTATATTTGTTGTGTCTAAATCCAGAAATCACCAGTCAATAAAAGAGCGTTAATTTCTGAATCAAAGAACTCATGTTAACCAGAAGAGCATTTCTCGATCTCTGAATCAAAAGAGCATTTCTCGATCTCTGAATCAGAAGAGCATTTCTGCTGCTAGAAACTCAAGTTCTGTATGACCTTGATCATTTCTCAACTTGCATTATACCGCTTTTGTAAAATTTGATTGTTGCATCGGGTTGTAATTCTTACCGACTTTGCAAAATTTGATTGTCGATTTTGCTGGCGTTTCCTTGGGTAATTTTCATCTGTTTTATTTTACACACAGAAATGCAAGGTAGTCTATATAAACTTACTTCATTACTTGTCATATCGAACTGTTTTTGGCCTGTTGCCCGTCACTGATTCACTGAAAAAAAAATGGTTGGTAATGTTCAATATCATCCAATGGACTTGTAATGTTCGGATATCATCTAAAGGAATCTTGCTGCACCAGTGCACCATTGCTACCCAATTTCAATCCAGGTTCTTCTATTTCTTTAGAAACCTGTCCGCAGACCGCAGACCGGAGCCCATCAAGTGGAAGCAGAGAGCACGCTCTTGACAAGAGACAGTCGCCAACGGCGTCGCCATTGGCATTGTCAGCACGCCACCTTCGGCCATGTCGATGGTGTCTCCTTCACCAACATCCCACTCAAAGCAATGCACGAGTGCTGTCACAGTGAAGCTGACAAGGCGCAGCCCTTCCCCCGGGGCATCGCCTCTGACCAAGCCCGAACGGCAGCATGGGCGTGGTGACCGTGCCTCTTTCCAAGAACCGCGCCGGTCGGAACTCCTCTGGCGCATCCCAGATATTGACATCCCGGTGGATCGCCCATCCATTCACTAGAATCATCGTGCCGCGCTGGACATGAAAGCCACCCACCGTGCAGTCCTCCATGGCCTCGTGCGCTAGGATGATTGGGCCGATGGGCCACAGCCGAAGGGTCTCCTTGACAACGCGCTGCCATGTCCGACTCCTCAACCAGTCGGCCCATGCCGACGTTGGCGTCTATCTCAGCCCTCGCCTTCCGCATCACCTCTGGGTGCTTCAGAAGCAGCGCCATCGCCCACTCCGTGTTCAGCGCCGATGTGTCGGTGCCGGCGGTGAACAGAGTTAGAACCGAAAAGATCGAGAGTATTTTGCCGTACATTGCCCAGCGTGGGGCTTTCTCATTATATAGACAACAACACATATACATTGTTTGGAGTACAAGGCAAGGCTAAGGATCACAACCGATCCTTGCCATAGTTAGGATATACACAATCCCTAAACAATCTGAACCAACGCTATCGCTTAACACTCCCCCTCAATCTGAACCGACGTGAACGAGGTTTAGATTGGACTGAAACCGACGGAGGGTGAGATGAGTAGCGGGTTTAGTGAACATGTCAGCTAGTTGATCACCAGACGCGATGAACCGAACATCAAGAGCGCCCATGGCCACCTTCTCGCGAACGAAGTGGAAGTCAATCTCAATATGCTTGGTACGTGCATGGAAGACAGGATTCGCCAATAAGTACGTAGCGCCGAGGTTGTCACACCATAAAACCGGCGGTGTTGAGAGACGCACGCCAAGCTCCCGCAGCACATACTGTATCCAAGTAGCCTCGGCAGTGCCATTAGCCAGGGCTTTGTATTCAGCTTCGGTACTCGAACGAGAGACAGTGGGTTGCTTACGAGAGCTCCATGAGACAAGGTTCGGACCAAAGAAGATGGCGAAACCGCCAGTGGAGCGCCGATCATCTGAACAGCCGGCCCAATCAGCATCAGTGTAGAAGAGCACACGAAGGGGAACGTGCAAACTGCAGTCCCGTAGAGACAGTGCCCTTGACATACCGAAGGATACGCTTGACAGCTTCATAATGAACAGTGGTCGGTTGAGACAGAAACTGGCAAACTTTGTTGACAGCAAAAGAAATATCTGGGCGCGTCAAAGTGAGATACTGCAAACCCCCAACCAAGCTCCGGTATTTAAAAGCATCGTCAGCAGAAAGCACAATACCAGCAGCACGTGAGAGTTTATCCGTGGATGACATGGGGGTGGTAACTGAACGACAACTCTCCATGTTAGCACGATGCAGAAGATCAAGGGCATACTTATGCTGAGTAAGAAGTAGACCCGAAGAACGATATTGAGCCTCAATACCGAGAAAATACTCCAAACGCCCAAGATCCTTAATAGGAAAAGTGCCGGCGAGAGTCTGAACAAGGCGATCAACAGCAGCAGCCGAAGAGCCAGCAATAACAATGTCGTCAACATACACCAACATGAATACCTGAATACCTTGATGATTGAAGATGAACAGAGAGGTATCTGCTTTGCTGGAAACAAAACCAAGCTGATGAAGTTTATCACTCAAACGGGCATACCAGGCGCGAGGAGACTGCTTCAGAGCATACAGAGCACGCTGAAGTTTGCAAACATGTCACGGATACCGAGGATCCTCAAAACCAGGAGGCTGCTGCATATACACGTCCTCAGACAAGAAACCATGGAGAAACGCATTACTGACATCAATCTGACGAAGACACCATCCACGTGACACGGCGAGGGAGAGCACAAGACGAACAGTGACAGGTTTTACCACCGGACTGAAGGTGTCATGATAATCGATGCCATACTGCTGAGTGAAACCACGAGCAACGAGACGGGCTTTGTATTTATCAACAGAGCCATCAGGGTGAAACTTCGTCTTGAATATCCATTTACTGCCAACAATGTTAGTACCGGGGGGTCGAGGGACAAGTACCCATGTGTGAGTCCGCTGAAGGGCGTCGAACTCTGCCTCCATGGCGGTCCTCCATGCAGGTTCCGAAAGAGCAACCCGATGCGTCGCCGGAACAGCAAGAAACGCTCCGCGGCGATACGGGTCATACCGGACCGTACCGTCCGTCCACACCTTCGGACGGAACACATTGTTGCACTGCCGTGTCGTCATGGGTTGAGGCGCTGTCGGAGTAGCAGGCGGCACTGAGGATGTTGCAGAGGAGACATCGACAGAGGGTGGCGGCGAAGGATCCTCCCCCTGGTCGAGGACAGGGGAGCGCGCCACTGGAGAAATCGATCCAGCATCCGCGCCGGGCCCAGTAGCGGCGGTGGGCGACTGCGGCCCATCGGATGGGCCAGAAGCGTAGCTCGGCGAGGATGAGGCAGTGGCCAGGCATGGGCTGGCGGGCCGAGGCGAAGCACTGGGTGCCTCGGGGGGCGGGACATGCACATGCACGTCGGCCGGTCCTGCGCCGTGTACGTCGATCGCCCGGGCTGGTACCTGAACAGACACAACAGAAGAAACACCAGGAGCATCAACGGGTAACAAGGACATGTCATAATTACGCGCATGATCAGTCTGAACAACTGGTTCTTTTGGAGGAAAAGATACAGGTAGGAGTTGAGACACGTCGACCACCGCACCTGGAGTGGCAAACGGAAAAACATTCTCGTCGAAAGCAACATCGCGAGATATGTAGATGCGACCGGTACTGCGATCGAGGCATTTGTAGCCTTTGTGCATAGGACTATATCCAAGAAACACGCACATTTTGGAGCGAAACTCTAGCTTACTGGAGTTATATTTTCGGAGGCTAGGCCAGCACGCACATCCAAACGTACGGAGGAAGGAGTACTCGGGGGCTATGTTGAGAAGACGAAAGAGAGGAGTGGCATGATTTATGACTGGGGTAGGCATTCTATTGATAAGATAACATGCGGTGAGGAATGCTTCATCCCAGTACCGGAGGGGAAGAGAGGAATGCGCAAGGAGAGCTAGCCCAGTCTCGACAAGATGTCGGTGCTTCCGTTCGGCAATACCGTTTTGTTGAGATGTATGAGGACACGACACACGGTGGGAAATACCGGTGCGCTGGAAATAGGCATGGAGACGGTGATACTCACCGCCCCAGTCAGACTGCACAGCGCGAATAGTGGTGTTTAAGAGGCGCTCAACGTGCTTCTGAAAGACATAGAAAACATTCTCAACATCGGATTTATGCTTAAGCAAGTATATCCAACAGTAGCGACTGTGGTCATCAATAAAACTAACGTAGTATTTAAAACCCCCAGAAGAGGATAACGCCGGACCCCAAACATCGGTATGAACAAGCTCAAGAGGTGCAGTAGACACACGAGTGGAATAACCATAAGGCAATTGATGACTCTTAGCACGCTGACAAGCATCACAAATAGAAGACTCATTGTTTGGAGTACACGGAAGATTATTGGACTTGATAGTGGTTTGAACTACTTTATTCGACGGATGACCAAGACGCTGGTGCCAGTGGTGCGATGAAAGCTTGACACCAGAAGACGCATGCTTCTCATGATGGGAGGCTCGACCGAACGGAAGAGGATAAAGGCCGCCACGACTCCTACCGCGAAGGAGGATTTTCTTCGTTACCTTGTCCTTAACAAGAAAGAAATATTTGTGAAATTCGAGGAAGATGTTATTGTCAGAAACAAGGCGATAAACGGAGAGTAAATTTTTGGCTAACGAAGGGACATGGAGGATGTTGTTCAAGGCTAGGGAAGAACCAGCTAAACGAGATTGACCAATGTGCGTAATAGACATACCTGAGCCGTTTGCTGTTTGAACCTGGTCCTTCCCGTGGTAGCGTTCATGGATGCCTAGCCGGTCCATGTCATTGGTGAGATGATCGGTTGCCCCTGTGTCGAAGAACCACGGCTGTGTCTGGGGCACCCGCTCGTTGTGGCCGTGGGTGGAGGTGGCCGTATTGCCGGAGCGCTGTCCATCGGCCTGAAAGGCGTCGTTGTACCGATTCTTGCAGGAGAGGGCCTCATGACCCCATGCCTTGCAGAACTGACAACGTGGGCGCCAGCGACGGTTGCCACCGCCTTGACCACCACCGCCGCTGCCGCCTTGTCCGCCGGTACCACCGCCGCCGGTGCGGTTTGTGTTGCGGTTGGCTTGCTGGCCACCGTTGTAGGAGCCGCCGCCGCCGTAGTGGCCACCACCGTGTTGGCCACCGTTGCCATGCGATGGGGCACCACCAGAGCGCCCGGTGTTGTCGAAGGGGCGGCCACCACCGCGGCTGTTGTCACCATGGCGAGCCGCGGCGTTCGCCGAGGAGGAGTATCCGCCGGCCTGGGCGTTCTGCACCTGGATCGCCTCACAAGACAACAACATGGGGTAAAATTCAGAGAAAGACAGGGAGGCGTTGGCAGCACCGAGAACGGCGAGAGCTTGCTGAAGTGCCTCGAATTGGGATCCGAGGCCAACGACGATGTAGTCGATCAGTTCATCGTCGGGGACGGGGGAGCCCGCCATTGCCATGGCGTCGGCAAACCCCTTCATCTTGCTGTAGTAGTCGGCGGCGGACATGTCGTTCTTCTTTAACGTCGTTAGCTGACGACGGATCTGACGGATCCCGGCCCGATTTTGGGCGGAAAACAGGTCGGTGACGCAGCCCCAGACCGAAGCCGACGTGGTGCGCCCGACCATCTGCGCGAGGATGTCCTCGCTCATCGATCCGACAAGGATCGAGAGGACACGCTGGTCAGCGTACCACCAGCGCGCGAACTCCGGGTTGGCCGCCGTGGTGGCGGTGTCCCCGGTCCCCGTGGTGATGGTGGCAGGAGGGCAGGCGCAAGACCCGTCCAGGAAGCCATACCACCCTTGGCCGGCAATGGCAGGCACGACCTGGGTTTTCCACAGGAGATAGTTGGAGCGATCTAAACGGACGGTAATGGTGTTGTTGAAAGTGGTAGGGAGGGTGGTGGGGATGGAGGTGGCAACGCCGGCGGCTAAGGAAGCGGAAGAGGAGGAGATGATCGCGCCGGCGGTGCCAGAGAGCTGCGGCGTGGGCGTAGTCATCGTGCGCAGCCTCGGGAGATTGGATCGGAACGATCGCTCTGTTACCAAGTTAGAACCGAAAAGATCGAGAGTATTTTGCCGTACATTGCCCAGCGTGGGGCTTTCTCATTATATAGACAACAACACATATACATTGTTTGAAGTACAAGGCAAGGCTAAGGATCACAACCGATCCTTGCCATAGTTAGTATATACACAATCCCTAAACAATCTGAACCAATGCTATCGCTTAACAATATACACAATCCCTAAACAATCTGAACCAACGCTATCGCTTAACAAACAGTACCTGAATGTCAGCATAGGCATAGCAACCATGTTGTCACAGACTCACAGTCTCACTCTCACAGATCACCAAAATGGCACACATCATGGTGCTGGTGTCGCGCAGGCAGTTTTGCAAAATATGCTAGTACCCACCAAGACGATGCCTTTGACGACGGTGTCAGCGTAATACCCGGGATCAGTTTCTTGGCGCTCCAAGAGCACGTCGATGGCGCCCTTCTTCTCCACGTCTCAGCCACCGGTATATCGCGTTCATCGATGACCATCGATGAGGGCACCGACGAATGCGTCACGCCTTGTATGAAGGCTTACAAGCGCCGCCTGCGGAGGCGGTCGGCCCAGTGAAGCGGCGGGAAGAAGTCCCCGATGCTGGGCGAGCCGCTCACCGCAAACTACGCACGCCGCCGGCAAGCCATCACGTTAAGCTTCAGCTCGAAGAGCCTGGGCCGGAGGGTAACAATCCCACCCCTGGTGCTTACGCTGGCCTCCTGGAGCAGGTTCTGGACGAGGGACGCGACCCCGGCGCGGCGAGGGCAGGCGGGAGGTCGAGAAGAGCTCAACGGCGAGAAACCGGCACGGCCCCCCGTGGGAGGCCCACACGACGGTGGTCCGCCCGTAAATGACCCTAGGTGCTCCGCAGGGAGCATCCGCGGCCGGCCCGCCAGCGCGGCGTCGTGCGCCATGAAGCACTCCTCGGCCGCCGCGTAAGTGGACACGACCAAAGCCCGGCGCGCGCCCAGACGTAGCGACAGGAGCGGTGCCGCCCCGGCGAGCGCGACCAGCGAGCTATGCAGCGGCTTCTTGAGCAGGTGCAGCCGTGCAGGTGCCCGAGCAGAGGGAGCGCGGCGGGCTCGGCGCGCTGCTGGTCCTGTCCCCTGCCGTTGCCTCAGCCGAACAAAGACGGCGACAACACTGGTGACGAGGAGGAGAGTGGCCGAGCGAGTCGCGGCATCGGCGGCGGCGGCGGCGGCGGCCCCGGTGCCCATGTCGACATCCTAGCCGTCGAAGGGATCTCCTGGCCATGCACCTCCTCCATGGCCGGCACGTCCTGAGCTCGAATCTTCTCGCCCCGGCCAAACCTAATTCCCGGACAGATCAGCTCCCGATGACTTCTCCATGGGCTCGCCTTCTCCCTCTCCCGCCTCTGATCCTCTCTTCATCTCGCCCTCCCCTCCCCTTCTCTCTGCTGCGGACGGCCATTTCCATGGCCAACCCGCCCCTGCCGCTCTGCCTCCTCCTCGGCGCCATCGACCTTAGGCCCCTGCGGACCACCTCCGCGTAACTGGATTCATAGATGGGGGGTGGCAACGGCAACCCTAGCTGGGAGTGGGAGGACAAGAAGAACGGGGATGCATCGGGAAGAGAGAGGAATGGCCGCGTGAGGAAGAGGAGAAGGTGGGAGCTCTCTCTTTCTTTCCCGGCCAATCCCTTTCTCTGTTTGTTTTCTCTTTCTCCTCCGCGAAGCAAACCTTTTGTCGCATAGTAGTCCGACGTGGACAGCGCGAGGACACGCTCATGATGCGCACGTTAATGTGTTCGATGTACGAGAGCACGAGGTGGAAGACGAGCCGCTGGCCTGGGCCTTAGATGGGCCATAGATGTAGTTTTTTTAAATACCTTTGTTGCGCAGGAAAACTTTGAATGGACAAAAATAAATGTTCACATACACCTAATTATAATTTGGTGACTACAAAATATAGTTTCAGATTTTAATAAAATTATTTGTTTACACAAACTACAATACATTCTTTATGGACAAAATTAAATTACACAAAAAATATCAATTTTGGGTTTTGCAAATTCACAAAAGAATAATTGCGCCGTATTAAATATTTCAAAATATATTTTTGGAGAAGTCACATTATCTCCTCTCATTAAATTTATTTGAATAATTTGGAAATATTTAAGTGGCACTAAAACTCCAAATATGATGGAACTCAAAATTCAAAGTACTTTTAAATAAAATATTTGTCCACCACATCTGAGAAAGTCATTTTATTCTCACTCCATAATATTGGATATGGTTTCAAAAATATTCCATCGGAGTCCAAAAGACAAGAAATCCAGACTCGATTTTTTTGAAACAATACACAAAAATGTATTTTTTTAATTTCCCTTGAAAATCATAGCAACTCACTTAATAATAATAAATATTAACATTCCAAAATTTGGAAAATTTTGGGATGTTACATATGTCAACAGTCATGATAACCTTGCAGATATTTTCACGAAGCTTTTGGATGAAACAAGATTTCGCGAGTTAAGGAATGAGCTAAATATCGAGCAATGTGGCTTGAACCCTTGCACACCCCACCATAGTCATCTTGATATCTAGTTTAGGTGTAGGCATGGACATAGGGGGAGTGTTGTTCTCTCAATGAACACTCCCTGCCCCCATTATGCATAAATTGATCAACTCTTTCACATTCACCATTCTTGATGGTACTTGTGCTTCAAAGACGAGTTTTGGTCATGGGCCCAAGGATAATTCTTCGCGGTGCCATACCAATTGACTCAAACATAGGTGGCTCCAGCAACCACCCTCTCCTCTAGAGAGGTTTTGTTTCGTGCTTAGTCCTTGTTGTCTTTTGCCTTCCTTTTGAGCCATGTTGTGTTTGAGTTGCCTAGTGTGTGTGCTCGTTTGCGTGTCCAGTTGCTTGAAGGTTGCTTTTTAAAGGCCGTGTTGTTCTGTTTTGTCAAAACATGCACTTTCTTGGGTTTACGGTACTAGTGTGGCAAGCCAAGGTACTACCGCAGGAGCTGGGTTGCCCTATGCGCGCACAGGTGCATCCGAGGCACGGTACTACCGCTTCCATCGCGGTAGTAATTTTTTACTCCCGCTGGTACTACCGCCCTGTGTGCGGTACTTCCACCCAGGCGGTACTACCGCGATGATGAAAGTGCAACTATCCCTAGGTGGTTTTGGTAATTCATAAGAACATATAGCTCATTGAGCTAATGCTATTCCAAGATTATTATTTCAGGAAAGCTCAATGAATGGCATGGCATGGATGATGAAAGTGGATCCCTCAAAATACTAAGGACAAAGGATTGGCTCAAGCTCAAAAGCTCAGGACTCTTCATTTTACATTTTAGTGATCCAAGATCACATTGAGTCTATAGGAAAAGCCAATACTATCAAGGAGAGATGAGGTGTTGCTTAATGAGCCTCTTGCTTCATGTGCTTAGTGATATGCTCCAAAACCCTCAACTACTTTCCCACATCCACAAATGACCTAAATCCAAAGCCAAAATCGGTCACACCAAAACTTCCTATCCGGCGCCACCGATTCCAAATGTCATAGCCACTACCACAAACCCTAAGCAAATCGGTCTTACCGATAGGGATCTCAGTCTCACCGAGATGGGGCTGCAATCTCTCTGTTTCCCTTCGCAACGTTTTGGTCTAACCGAAGTGAGCGATCAGTCCCACCGAGATTGCAATGTAAACTCTCTATTTCCTTTTTGTAACATTTCGGTCTCACCGAAAAGAGCAAATCGGTCCCACCGAGTTTACCTGATCAACTCTCTAGAAAGCTTATTACCAAATCGGTCTCACCGAGTTTGTGTAATCGGTCTTACCGAGATTACGTTATGCCCTAACCCTAACCAAATCGGTCTCACCGAGATGCATGTCAGTCCCACCAAAAATCACTAATGGTCACTAGGTTTACTAAATCGGTCCGACTGAGTTTGACGATTCGGTCCCACTGAGTTTGGTAAATTGTGTGTAACGGTTAGATTTTGTGTGGAGGCTATATATACCCCTCCACCTCCTCTTCATTCGTGGAGAGAGCCATCAGAACGAACCTACACTTCCAACTTACCATTTCTGAGAGAGAACCACCTACTCATGTGTTGAGGCCAAGATATTCCATTCCTACCATATGAATCTTGATCTCTAGCCTTCCCCAAGTTGCTTTCCACTCAAATCTTCTTTCCACCAGATCCAAAACCTATGAGAGAGAGTTGAGTGTTGGGGAGACTATCATTTGAAGCACAAGAGCAAGGAGTTCATCATCAACTCACCATTTGTTACTTCTTGGAGAGTGGTGTCTTCTAGATTGGCTAGGTGTCACTTGGGAGCCTCCGACAAGATTGTGGAGTTGAACCAAGGAGTTTGTAAGGGCAAGGAGATCGCTTACTTCGTGAAGATCTACCGCTAGTGAGGAAAGTCCTTCGTGGGCGACGGCCATGGTGGGATAGACAAGGTTGCTTCTTCGTGGACCCTTCGTGGGTAGAGCCCTCCGTGGACTCGCGCAGCCGTTACCCTTCGTGGGTTGAAGTCTCCATTAACGTGGATGTACGATAGCACCACCTATCGGAACCACACCAAAAACATCCGTGTCTCCAATTGCGTTTGAATCCTCCAAACCCTTCCCTTTACTTTCTTGCAAATTGCATGCTTTAATTTCCACTGCCTATATACTCTTTGCATGCTTGCTTGAATTGTGTGATGATTGCTTGACTTGTCCTAAAATAGCTAAAATCTGCCAAGCTCTAAAATTGGGAAAAGGTTAAGTTTTTATTGGTCAAGTAGTCTAATCACCCCCCTCTAGACATACTTCAAGGTCCTACAAGTAGTATCAGAGCTTTGGTCTCCATTTGCTTTGATTTCCATAACTTTTGGTGGTCATAGCCTTGGTTTCACAACCTAGGAGAGTGTGGCGTCTAGCAAGGGAAATTAACACTGTAGAGGTCCTTACTTTGATGGTACTAATTTTGCTAGTTGGAAGCATAAGATGAAAATGCATATTCTTGGACATAACCCCGCCATTTGGGCAATTATTTGTATTGGCTTGCAAGGTGAATTTTTCGATGGAAGAGAACCGAACCGTGAAGCTAATGCGGAAGAATTGAAGATGCTGCAATACAACGCTCAAGCGTGTGATATCATCTTCAACGGATTGTGCCCCGAAGAATTCAAAAAAATCAGCCGTCTTGAGAATGCAAAGGAAATTTGGGATACTTTGATTGATATGCATGAAGGTACCGAGTGCGTCAAGGAATCCAAGTTGGATGTGCTCCAGAGTCAGCTTGACAAGTTCAAAATGAAAGATGGTGAAGGTGTCGCTGAAATGTACTCTAGGCTTGCTCTTATCACAAATGAGATTGCCGGCTTAGGGAGTGAAGAGATGACCGACAAATTCATCATCAAGAAGATTCTAAGAGCATTGGATGGAAAGTATGATACCGTGTGCACATTGATTCAAATGATGCCAAACTACAAAGATCTCAAGCCAACGGAAGTCATTGGAAGGATTGTTGCTCATGAGATGTCACTCAAGGATAAGGAGGAACTTCACAACAAGTCAAGTGGTGCTTATAAAGCCTTAAGTGAAGCCCCCACATCATCAAGTGAGAAACCAACCTTCAATGAAGAATTGAGCTTAATGGTGAAGAACTTCAACAAATTCTACAAGAGTAGAAGCAAAGAAAGAAGCTCCAAATCAAGGTCTTACAATGACAAAAGATCTTCTAGTCGAGAGCGCAATTGCTACAATTGTGGGAGACCCAAACACTACTCCAATGAGTGTACGACACCCTACAAAAGAAGAGAAGATTCTCCAAGAAGAAGGAGCAAAAGAGAAGAATCACCACTAAGAGAGAGGAGGAGTAGAGATGATCGTTATGAACGAAGATCCTCACGGAGAAGCAAGGATTCGGAAAGGAAGGACAAGTCATCAAGGAGCTACACAAAACGAAGACATCAAGCTCATGTTGGTGAATGGGTTCCCGGCTCCGGCTCCGACAATCACTCCGAGAGAAGCTATCACTCCGACTCCGAATATACTCAAGATGAAGGTGTTGCCGGTCTAGCACTTGTGTCAACCAACTCCTACGACATATTTGACTCACCAAATGAAGGTGTTGGAAGATGCTTCATGGCCAAAGGTCCAAAGGTAACACATCCCGAGTATGTTGATTTCAATAGTGATGAAGATGACTTGCTTGTGGATGATGATTTACTTGTTGACAACTCTAGTGATGAATACTATGATGAAACGTCAATCAATCATGCTAAACAAGATAAAACGAATGAAAATGATAAGGAGAAGATTGAGCTTCTAACTAAAGAATTAAACTCTCTTAAGTTAGCTCATGAAACTATCTACGAAGATCATCGAGAACTTTTAAGGGCTCATGAGAAGTTATGCTTTGAAAAGCTCAATCTTGAGCAAGAGCATGAGTTCTTAAAAGCAATCAATGATGATCTTCGCAAGAAAAGTTCTTCTTACATTGCCAAGCATCTACTCTTATCTACTTACATGCCTCAAGTCAAGTCTAGTAGCAAGTACAAGAAAGATACTTCCTCTAGCAGTAACAATAATAATGTCAAATCTAATATTGTTGCTTCTAGTAGTTCTCTTGATTCCACTAATGATTTTCTTAGCCAAGTTACACTTGAGCAAGAAAATAGCTTATTGAAGGGAATTATAGAGAAAGGTGTTTACAAGAGCCTTGCCGGGAGTAAGCAATTCGAGGAAATTGTACGCAAGCAAGGAAGGCACCGGAAGAATCAAGGTGTTGGTTTTGAAAGAAAGTTCAATGCCAATGGAGTTGAGTGGGAAGAAGATCAATACCCCAAGACGAAGTTTGTTCCTCAACAAGAGAAGTATGATCCTACTTCCTTCAAGGGAACACAAGCTCAAGATGATCTTCCACCACAAGACCACAAGAGCAAAGGCAAGGACAAGCTTCAAGAAGAGATTGATGCATTTGAAGAAGCACCTAAAGCCTCGTTCAAGTGGGTCCCCAAGACTACGTAAAGTTCTACTTCATCAAGTACAACTACAACGGATTCGCATCAAGATGATGTGGATCCCGAAGAAGAAGAACTAGAGAGTTCTTGAGGGTGACTCCGCCAACATTCTTCACTCATATCATTTTGGCAAGAACAAGTGCAATCAACTTCCACATCTTGCACTAGTTCAAGGAGTCACAAACCCTCATGTTGGTAAGGCAAGGGACAAGGTAACCTAATGATTTCATGGACATCATCTTGTGTGTGCATCACTCTATGTCTATGGATATTCTTGTTTGTTCCTTGTGGGACTAACCCATGTAGGTAAGTTGAAAGTGCAACTCACTCCAAAGGATTGCTCCAAATGATCTACATCAACACTGAGCATCTACATCTTCAACACCTACATGAAGTCATCATCGACAAAACCCAAGGTTTGTTCATCCCTCTAAGGGGGGATCTCACATCTAGGGGGAGCTTAACTCTAAGAATTGAGTCAAAGCAACCCTAATGGTGTGAACACATTAATGCATTATGTAAAAGTGGTAACCCCACTTGAGCTTAAACGATGAGTATGACCTATGATCAAATGTTCTCATTTGACTCCTAAGTCAATATACTCATATATAGATGACCTAGTCATCGCCAATTGTTTGATAGATGCTAGAATTGGTTGTGCATGCTTTGCCACATATTTCATTTGCTATCTTATTGTGTGAGCATGTTGGTGCATATTTTACTCATTCAAGGACATCCACTTGTTGTTTTGATTGTTTGGTTTCTTTTCTTTTTGCCAAGTGGATGGACAAGAATGCCTAAGAACCTTTTTTAGCTATCTATGCTTTTCTCATCTCAAACTCTATTCATGCTACATCACAAAATTTGATCAAGTCAGATTTGAACCACTCTGTGTGAGGAGCACTCGGAGTCCCCGATTCGTCATAGACTTAAACTTCCAAAACCTCTTTGTGATTCTCGGTCAGACCAATTTCTCCATTTCGGTCCTATCGAGATCACCAAGTTGATCTGAGTTTTCAATCTCGGTGCAACCGATTTGAACTTTTTGGTCTCACCGATTTGCTGTAACTGCACACAGTTATGCATCTCGGTGCCACCGAGTTGTTCCACTCGGTCACACCGATAGGGTCGGGCTATATATAGCCACGGGCAAAATTTTGGAAATTTCTCCGAAACCCTTCGCTCGGGCAATAGCTCGCTCTGCCATCGGTGGTCTCAGGATCGTCTCCTCGTCACCAGCAGCCTCCTGTCGCTGGTCTTCGCCACCGTCAACGGATTTCATCCCCGCCGTTGCCGCCGTAGCAAGTCCACCGCCAAGTTAGGGTATGGACTTGATCTTTGTGCTATCCACGTCTGATTCCTAGCACATTGTTTTCATATTGATTCTTGCTACAATTGAGATTCTTCTATCCAGCCAAAATAGTCCATAGATTAGATGCGATTCAAATTTTTAGGGTTAGGTTTCCGCCGAAACCATCTCGGACCCACCGGGTTGAAAAACTCGGTCTCACCGATTTGGCTTATGCCATTGCACTAGTAACTCTCGGTCTGACCGAGAATTACTAATCGGTGCGACCGATTTGAGGATTCTGTGAAACCCTAGCAGTCTCGGAGCCACCGAACTGAAACTCGGTCCAACCGAGATCATCAGTTTAGGTTCCAAAACTGCTTCGGTATCACCGAGTTTGAAAATGGGTTGATCCGAAATGCTTTCTTTGGAAAACTAAAACTGAACTTTTGAATCATTCTTTTGCAAAAATCTCTGCATTTTGTGATGCTCATCTATTCTATATCATCTATAACTCTTCACAGGGTCAGTAGTCAGCTTTTGCAGTATGTCAGATCAAAGTGACAGCCAGAACAGGTCAGAAGAGCACATGGACTTGAGTGAGGGCACTAGTCCCTCAACCACAGATGAAGGGAGTAGAAGTACTCCTAGCAACTTGCCTAAGGCTGCAACTAGGCAAAGAAGGAAAAGAACTTCAGATTCTGAGGATGAAGATTACAAAGCTAAGGAAGTTGAGGCCACTTCCAAGAAAGTGGTGCTCAAGAAGAAATATGGCTCAACAAAGAACACAAAGCCAGGCCTCAACAAGAAAGTTCCTGCCAAGAGAACTCCAATGCCTAAGGCCAGGAAGTCCACTCAAGTGCCAGCTCAGGCTCAACCCAAAGAGGCACCTGCAAGGAAATAAACATCATCCAAACCTTAGAAAGTCCCCACTGGTGCAACTATGAAGTTCACAATTGAATCAGAGGATGATGGTGATCAGGACAAGAAAAAGAAGAGAGCAAGAACCACAACTGCCAAGGTCCTTGGAAAGCCCTCAATGAGGAGAGATTCTGAAGAAGAGGAAGAGGATGCTGCACCAGCACCTAAGGCAGCTAAGCTTATGGGAGATGCAATCGGATCAGGGGTTGCAACATCCAAGCCCAAGGAAGCACCCAAAACTGCCTCCAAGGCCAAGCAAGTTCCAAAGAGGAATACTAGGAGTATTCCAGCTGCTGAGAAGAACAAGGCCCCAGTGCCAAATGTTGCTGAAGAAGAGGATGAGGAAGGACAGGTCCTTAGAAAGCTCAAGCCCAAGATACCAGACCACAATGATGCCCATCTTGTGGCTGAGGACATGAGAATCAGGAAGGATTCAGGGCTGAGGCTGTGGAGGATGGAAGATCCATATGCTTCAAGAAGAAGAACTGATGTTGACTACAGGTTCCACACAAAGGAACAACAGGACTTTTATGAGACCTTTCTGTTGGACAAGAAGCCCATAGTCTGTGATATGAGGTGGGTTGACTGGAAATTCATCAGGGAAAATGAACAGCACTACACTGGAGTTGAAGACAGCTTTGTTGCTTGTGGAGTTGCAGATTTTGTTGGACAGAAGTTCACCAACTGGAATGATGAGCTTATCATGCAGTTCTACTCCACAGCACATTTCTATCCAGATGGTAGAATTGTTTGGATGTCTGAAGGTACAAGGTACCAGTCCACCGTTGGAGAATGGGCAAGTCTCATAAATGCCCCCAAGGAAGAAGAGGATGACCTGGACATTTATGCAAAGAAGAAGTTGGGTCACAATTCAATGGCTCACATGTACAAGGAAATTCCAGACAAGGCAGTAGAGACTCACAAGTTTGGATCAGTTCACTTTCTGCTGTCAGGGTTGCCAACCATAAATTGGATTCTGAGGCATACTTTGTTGCCCAAGTCAGGTGACCATAACATGATCAGAGGGCATGCCATCAACATGCTGCATGTGTTTGATGTGCCCCAGAAGTTCAAAGTCATGAGCCTAATAGTTGAAACAATCAAGAGGACTGCAGCAGATCAGAAGAGGAGCTATGCATATGCACCTCAGATCCAGGAGTTGATTAACTCAAAGATGGGCACAGGAAAATATCAATTGGATAAGGAACATTTTCCAATTTATCCAGACTTTGAGGACAATGAGGTTGTCATGAATGAAGATGATCCACAATCAGTCCAAGCTCAGGAGAAGAAGGAGAAGGCAAAGAAGGAGAAGGCTGCCAAGATGCCAACTCAAGAGGAGGCATCTGAATATTTCTTGAAAACCAAACAGGAGCAGCTTGGTTACTTGATAGCATCAACCTTGAGGATTGAGAAAGGACTGGCCACCCTCACTCAGAATCAGGAGAGCCTTGAGAGAATCATGGAACAAAAATTCTATGATCTAGATGTTAAAGTAATAGAGATTCAGTCAGTTGTGGAGCAGCTGCAGGATGATATGCAGGAGAGGAAGGGCAAGACAACCACCAATGTGTTTGCCAGAGTGCCCAGAGCCTAGAGGTCAGTTGCAGTGCCAGTGACAGACACTAGAGCAACAACTTCAGCACCAGCCACAACACCTACAGTTCTAGTGCAACCAGCTCCAGCATCCACTCTAGCACCCTATACTTCAACTGAAGCCTTCGTCCAAGGAGCTATCAGTACACCACCACCAAAAGATCAAGCCTGAGAGTCGATCTAGCACTATGCATTTTCTATGAACTTTTTGGTAACTTGTTGCCAAAGGGGGAGAAAAATGTATAGATCATAGGCTTCGAGAGAGAGTGTGTTGCTTTTGGTCTCTCTTGCTTTATTTGGTGGTTTTTCAAACTTTGTTTGCTTTTGGTTGAGATACTATGCTTGTGAGACATTGATGATCATGTGTTTGATCATAAGCTACACTTATGCATGCTTGATATTATCTATCTATCTTATGTGATCACTCACTATGCTTGGTGATGAGTGCATGTATTCATTGTATATTATTTTCAGCGCTCCACCAAGATGTATGTGACATGGAAGAGTAACCCATGAGCCTAATTCATTGTGCATTTGCAGTAGAAAGCAAATCTTAATCCATGCACAAATTTAGGGGGAGCTCTTGCTTATCACATACTTCTCAAAGCGACGATGTTATTCAATCTTATTATCATTTGTCGAAGCTTTGATCTATATGTTGTCATCAATTACCAAAAAGGGGGAGATTGAAAGTGCAACTACCCCTAGGTGGTTTTGGTAATTCATAAGAACATATAGCTCATTGAGCTAATGCTATTCCAAGATTATTATTTCAGGAAAGCTCAATGAATGGCATGGCATGGATGATGAAAGTGGATCCCTCAAAATACTAAGGACAAAGGATTGGCTCAAGCTCAAAAGCTCAAGACTCTTGATTTTACATTTTAGTGATCCAAGATCACATTGAGTCTATAGGAAAAGCCAATACTATCAAGGAGGGATGAGGTGTTGCTTAATGAGCCTCTTGCTTCATGTGCTTAGTGATATGCTCCAAAAACCTCAACTACTTTCCCACATCCACAAATGACCTAAATCCAAAGCCAAAATCGGTCACACCGAAACTTGAAGGAAATATGCCCTAGAGGCAATAATAAAGTTATTATTTATTTCCTCATATCATGATAAATGTTTATTATTCATGCTAGAATTGTATTAACCGGAAACATAATACATGTGTGAATACATAGACAAAACTATAGTCACTAGTATGCCTCTACTTGACTAGCTCATTAATCAAAGATGGTTATGTTTCCTAACCATAGACATGTGTTGTCATTTGATTAGTGGGATCACATCATTAGGAGAATGATGTGATTGACATGACCCATTCCGTTAGCCTAGCACTTGATCGTTTAGTATAATGCTATTGCTTTCTTCATGACTTATACAAAGTTCCTGCAACTATGAGATTGTGCAACTCCCGTTTACCGGAAGAACACTTTGTGTGCTACCAAACGTCACAATGTAACTGGGTGATTATAAAGGTGCTCTACAGGTGTTTCCGAAGGTACATGTTGGGTTGGCATAATTCGAGATTAGGTTTTGTCACTCCGATTGTTGGAGAGGTATCTCTGGGCCCTCTAGATAATACTCATCACCTAAGCCTTGCAAGCATGTAACTAATGAGTTAGTTATGAGATGATGTATTACGGAACGAGTAAAGAGACTTGCCGGTAACGAGATTGAACTAGGTATTGGATACCGACGATCAAATCTCGGGCAAGTAACATACCGATGACAAAGGGAACAAAGTATGTTGTTATGCGGTTTGACCGATAAAGATCTTCGTAGAATATGTAGGAACCAATATGGGCATCCAGGTCCCGCTATTGGTTATTGACCGAGAATGGTTCTAGGTCATGTCTACATAGTTCTCGAACCTGTAGGGTCCGCACGCTTAACGTTTCGATGACAGTTTTATGAGTTTATAAGTTTTGATGTACCGAAGTTTGTTCGGAGTCCCGGATGTGATCACGGACATGACGAGGAGTCTCGAAATGGTCGAGACATAAAGATTGATATATTGGAAGCCTATATTTGGACATCGGAATGGTTCCGGGTGAAATCGGGATTTTACCGGAACACTGGGGGTTACCGGAACCCTCCCGGGGATATTGGGCCTTAGTGGGCCAAGAGGGAGAAGAGGAGGGCAGGCCGCGCGCCCCCTCCCCCCTAGTCCAAATAGGACAAGGAAGGGGGGGCGGCGCCCCCTTTCCTCTTTCCCCTCCCCCCTTTCCTTCTCCACCAAGGCAAGAGGGGGGAGTCCTACTCCCGGTGGGAGTAGGACTCCTCCAGGCGCACCCCTAGGGGGCCGGCCGCACCTCCCCCCTCCCTCCTTTATATACGGGGGCGGGGGGCACCCCATAGACACACAAGTTGATCTACGGATCGTTCCTTAGCCGTGTGCGGTGCCCCCTTCCACCATATTCCACCTCGGTCATATCGTCGCGGAGTTTAGGCGAAGCCCTGCGCCGGTAGAACATCGTCATCGTCACCACGCCGTCGTGCTGACGAAACTCATCTCCGGAGCTCGGCTGGATCGGAGGCCGGAGATCGTCATCGAGCTGAACGTGTGCTGAACTCGGAGGCTCCGTACGTTCGGTGCTTGGATCGGTTGGATCGTGAAGACGTACGACTACTTCAACCGCGTTGTGCTAATGCTTCCGCTTACGGTCTACGAGGGTACATGGACGAACACTCTCCCCTCTCGTTGCTATGCCATCACCATGATCTTGCGTGTGCATAGGAATTTTTTTGAAATTACTACGTTCCCCAATAGTGGCATCCGAGCCTAGGTTTTATGCGTAGATGTCATATGCACGAGTAGAACACAAGTGAGTTGTGGGCGATACAAGTCATACTGCTTACCAGCATGTCATACTTTGGTTCGGCGGTATTGTGAGATGAAGCGGCCCGGACCGACATTACGCGTATGCTTACGCGAGACTGGTTTCACCGTTACGAGCACTCGTGCTTAAAGGTGGCTGGCGGGTGTCTGTCTCTCTCATTTTAGCTGAATCGAGTGTGGCTACGCCCGGTCCTTGCGAAGGTTAAAACAGCACCAACTTGACGAACTATCTTTGTGGTTTTTGATGCGTAGGTAAGAACGGTTCTTGCTAAGCCCGTAGCAGCCACGTAAAATTTGCAACAACAAAGTAGAGGACGTCTAACTTGTTTTTGCAGGGCATGTTGTGATGTGATATGGTCAAGACGTGATGCTATATTTTATTGTATGAGATGATCATGTTTTGTAACCGAAGTTATCGGCAACTGGCAGGAGCCATATGGTTGTCGCTTTATTGTATGAAATGCAAACACCCTGTAATTGCTTTACTTTATCACTAAGCGGTAGCGATAGTCGTAGAAGCAATAGATGGCGTAAACGACAATGATGCTACGATGGAGATCAAGGTGTCGCGCCGGTGAAGATGGTGATCACGACGGTGCTTCGGAGATGGAGATCACAAGCACAAGATGATGATGGCCATATCATATCACTTATATTGATTGCATGTGATGTTTATCCTTTATGCATCTTATCTTGCTTTGATTGACGGTAGCATTTTAAGATGATCTCTCACTAAAATTATCAAGAAGTGTTCTCCCTGAGTATGCACCGTTGCCAAAGTTCGTCGTGCCGAGATACCACGTGATGATCGGGTGTGATAAGCTCTACGTCCATCTACAACGGGTGCAAGCCAGTTTTGCACACGCGGAATACTCAGGTTAAACTTGACGAGCCTAGCATATGCAGATATGGCCTCGGAACACGGAGACCGAAATATCGAGCGCGAATCATATAGTAGATATGATCAACATAGTGATGTTCACCATTGAAAACTACTCCATCTCACGTGATGATCGGTTATGGTTTAGTTGATTTGGATCACGTGATCACTTAGATGACTAGAGAGATGTCTGTCTAAGTGGGAGTTCTTAAGTAATATGTGTTGGAAATATGCCCTAGAGGCAATAATAAAAGCATTATTATTATATTTCTTTGTTCATGATAATTGTCTTTATTCATGCTATAATTGTATTATCCGGAAATCGTAATACATGTGTGAATAACAGACACCAACATGTCCCTAGTAAGCCTCTAGTTGACTAGCTCGTTGATCAATAGATAGTCATGGTTTCCTGGCTATGGACATTGGATGTCATTGATAACGGGATCACATCATTAGGATAATGATGTGATGGACAAGACCCAATCTTAAGCATAGCGTGAGATCGTGTAGTTCGTTTGCTAGAGCTTTTCTAATGTCAAGTATCTTTTCCTTTGACCATGAGATCGTGTAACTCCCGGATACCGTAGGAGTGCTTTGGGTGTATCAAACGTCACAACGTAACTGGGTGACTATAAAGGTGCATTACAGGTATCTCCGAAAGTGTCTGTTGGGTTGACACGGATCGAGACTGGGATTTGTCACTCCGTATGACGGAGAGATATCACTGGGCCCACTCGGTAATGCATCATCATAATGAGCTCAAAGTGACCAAGTGTCTGGTCACGGGATCATGCATTATGGTACGAGTAAAGTGACTTGCCAGTAACGAGATTGAACGAGGTATTGGGATACCGACGATCGAATCTCGGGCAAGTAACATATTGACTGACAAAGGGAATTGCATACGGGGTTGATTAAATCCTCGACATCGTGGTTCATCCGATGAGATCATCGTGGAGCATGTGGGAGCCAACATGGGTATCCAGATCCCGCTGTTGGTTATTGACCAGAGAGCGATCTCGGTCATGTCTACATGTCTCCCGAACCCGTAGGGTCTACACACTTAAGGTTCGGTTACGCTAGGGTTGTAGGGATATGTATATGCAGTAACCCGAATGTTGTTCGGAGTCCCGGATGAGATCCCGGACGTCATGAGGAGTTCCGGAATGGTCCGGAGGTAAAGATTTATATATGGGAAGTCCTGTTTCGGGCATCGGGACAAGTTTCGGGGTTATCGGTATTGTACCGGGACCACCGGAAGGGTCCCGGGGGTCCACCGGGTGGGTCCACCTATCCCGGGGGGCCACATGGGCTGTAGAGGGTGCGCCTTGGCCTACATGGGCCAAGGGCACCAGCCCCGCATAGGCCCATGCGCCTAGGGTTTGAGGGGGGAAGAGTCCTACTAGGGGAAGGCACCTCCTAGGTGCCTTGGGGGGAGGGAAACCCCCCTTGGCCGCCGCCCCCCTAGGAGATTGGATCTCCTAGGGCCGGCCAACCCCCCTTGGCCCTCCTATATATAGTGGGGGAAAGGAGGGACTTCATACCTTAGCCTTTGGTTGCCTCCTTCTCCCTCTCCAACACCTCCTCCTCCTCCATAGTGCTTAGCGAAGCTCTGCCGGAGTACTGCAGCTCCATCAACACCACGCCGTCATGCTGCTGCTGGTGCCATCTCCCTCAACCTCTCCTCTCCCCTTTCTGGATCAAGAAGGAGGAGACATGGCTGTTCCGTACGTGTGTTGAACGCGGAGGTGCCGTCCGTTCGGTGCTAGGATCTCCGGTGATTTGGATCACGTCGTGTTCGACTACATCATCCCCATTCTTTGAACGCTTCCGCTCGCGATCTACAAGGTATGTAGATGCATCTAATCACTCGTTGCTAGATGAACTCATAGATGGATCTTGGTGAAACCGTAGGAAAATTTTTGTTTTCTGCAACGTTCCCCAACAGTGGCATCATGAGCTAGGTCTATGCGTAGTTCTCTTGCACGAGTAGAACACAATTTGTTGTGGGCGTAGATTTGTCAACTTTCTTGCCGCTACTAGTATTATCTTGCTTCAGCGGTATTGTGGGATGAAGCGGCCCGGACCAACCTTATACGTACGCTTACGTGAGACCGGTTCCACCGACTAACATGCACAAGTTGCATAAGGTGGCTGGCGGGTGTCTGTCTCTCCTACTTTAGTTGAAGCGGATTCGATGAAAAGGGTCCTTATGAAGGGTAAATAGAAGTTGACAAATCACGTTGTGGCTTTCACGTAGGTAAGAAAACATTCTTGCTAGAACCCTACTTCAGCCACGTAAAACTTGCAAACAACAATTAGAGGACGTCTAACTTGTTTTTGCAGCAAGTGCTTTGTGATATGATATGGCCAAAGTTGTGATGAATGATGAATGATCTATATGTCATGTATGAGATGTTCATGCTATTGTAATAGGAATCACGACTTGCATGTCGATGAGTATGACAACCGGCAGGAGCCATACGAGTTGTCTTTATTTTTTGTATGACCTGCGTGTCATTGAAGAACGCCATGTAAACTACTTTACTTTATTACTAAACGCGTTAGTCATAGAAGTAGAAGTAGTCGTTGGCATGACAACTTCATGAAGACACGATGATGGAAATCATGATGATGGAGATCATGGTGTCATGCCGGTGACAAGATGATCATGAAGCCCCGAAGATGAAGATCAAAGGAGCTATATGATATTGGCCATATCATGTCACTACTTTATATAATTACATGTGATGTTTATTATGTTTTATGCATCTTGTTTACTTAGGACGACGGTAGTAAATAAGATGATCCCTTACAAAATTTCAAGAAGTGTTCTCCCCTAACTGTGCACCGTTGCTACAGTTCGTCGTTTCGAAGCACCACGTGATGATCGGGTGTGATAGATTCTTACGTTCACATACAACGGGTGTAAGACAGTTTTACACAGCGAAAACACTTAGGGTTAACTTGACGAGCCTAGCATGTACAGACATGGCCTCGGAACACGGAGACCGAAAGGTCGAACACGAGTCGTATGGAAGATACGATCAACATGAGAATGTTCACCGACGATGACTAGTCCGTCTCACGTGATGATCGGACACGGCCTAGTCGACTCGGATCGTGTAACACTTAGATGACCAAAGGGATGTCAAATCTGAGTGGGAGTTCATTATAATTTGATTAGATGAACTTAATTATCATGAACTTAGTCTAAATATTTTACAATATGTCTTGTAGATCAAATGGCCAACGTAGTCCTCAACTTCAACGCGTTCCTAGAGAAAACTAAGCTGAAAGACGATGGCAGCAACTACACGGACTGGGTCTGGAACCTGAGGATCATCCTCATAGCTGCCAAGAAAGATTATGTCCTACAAGCACCGCTAGGTGACGCACCTGTTCTCCCTGCAGAACAAGACGTTATGAACGCTTGTCAGGCACGTTCCGATGACTACTCCCTCGTTCAGTGCGGCATGCATTACAGTCTAGAGCCAGGGCTCCAAAAGCGTTTTGAGAGACATGGAGCATATGAGATGTTCGAAGAGCTGAAAATGGTTTTTCAAGCTCATGCCCGGGTCGAGAGATATGAAGTCTCCGACAAATTCTTCAGCTGTAAGATGGAGGAAAATAGTTCTGTCAGTGAGCACATACTCACTATGTCTGGATTACATAACCGCTTGACTCAGTTGGGAGTTAATCTCCCAGATGATGCGGTCATTGACAGAATCCTCCAGTCGCTTCCACCAAGCTACAAGAGCTTTGTGATGAACTTCAATATGCAGGGGATGGAAAAGACCATTCCTGAAGTATTTGCTATGCTGAAATCAGCAGAGGTAGAAGTCAAGAAGGAACATCAAGTGTTGATGGTCAATAAAACCACTAAGTTCAAGAAGGGCAAGGGTAAAAGAACTTCAAGAAGGACGGCAAGGTAGTTGCCGTGCCTAGCAAGCAAGCTGCCGGGAAGAAGCCAAAGAATGGACCCAAGCCCGAGACTGAGTGCTTTTATTGCAAGGAAAGTGGTCACTGGGAGCGGAACTGCCCCAAATACTTAGCGGACAAGAAGGCTGGCAAAACCAAAGGTATATTTGATATACATGTAATTGATGTGTACCTTACCAGTAATCGTAGTGACTCCTGGGTATTTGATACCGGTGCCGTTGCTCATAATTGTAACACACAGCAGGAGCTGCGGAATAAACGGAGACTGGCGAAGGACGAGGTGACAATGCGCGTCGGGAATGGTTCCAAGGTCGATGTGATCGCCGTCGGCACGCTACCTCTACATTTACCTACGGGATTAGTTTTGAACCTCAATAATTGTTATTTTGTGCCAAGTTTGAGCATGAACATTGTATCAGGATCTCGTTTAATTTGAGATGGCTACTCATTTAAATCCGAGAATAATGGTTGTTCTATTTATATGAGAGATATGTTTTATGGTCATGCTCTGATGGTGAATGGTTTATTCTTTATGAATCTCGATCGTAATGCTACACATATTCATAGTGTAAGTACCAAAAGATGTAAGATTGATAGTGATAGTCCCACATACTTGTGGCACTGCCGCCTTGGTCACATAGGTGTCAAACGCATGAAGAAGCTCCATGCTGATGGACTTTTAGAGTCTCTTGATTACGAATCATTTGACAAGTGCGAACCATGCCTCATGGGTAAAATGACCAAGACTCCATTCTCAGGAACAATGGAGCGAGCAACCAACTTATTGGAAATCATACATACTGATGTGTGCGGTCCAATGAGTGTTGAGGCTCGCGGTGGCTATCGTTATGTTCTCACCCTCACTGATGACTTGAGTAGATATGGGTATGTCTACTTAATGAAACACAAGTCTGAGACCTTTGAAAAGTTCAAGGAATTTCAGAGTGAAGTTGAGAATCAACGTGACAGGAAAATCAAGTTTCTACGATCAGATCGTGGAGGAGAATACTTGAGTCACGAGTTTGGTACACACTTAAGAAAATGTGGAATAGTTTCACAACTCACGCCGCCTGGAACACCTCAGCGTAATGGTGTGTCCGAACGTCGTAATCGCACTCTATTAGATATGGTGCGATCTATGATGTCTCTTGCCGGCTTACCACTATCTTTTTGGGGCTATGCTTTAGAGACTGCCGCATTCACTTTAAATAGGGCACCGTCGAAATCCGTTGAGACGACACCGTATGAATTGTGGTTTGGGAAGAAACCTAAGCTGTCGTTTCTAAAAGTTTGGGGATGCGATGCTTATGTCAGGAAACTTCAACCTGAAAAGCTCGAACCCAAATCGGAAAAATGCGTCTTCATAGGATACCCTAAAGAAACTGTTGGGTATATCTTCTACCTCAGATCCAAAGGCAAGATCTTTGTTGCCAAGAATGGGTCCTTTCTGGAGAAAGAGTTTCTCTCGAAAGAAGTAAGTGGGAGGAAAGTAGAGCTTGATGAAGTATTACCTCTTGAACCGGAAAATGGCGCAACTCAAGAAAATGTTCCTGAGGTGCCTGCACCGACTAGAGAGGAAGTTAATGATGATGATCAAGATACTTCTGATCAAGCTCCTACTGAAATTCGAAGGTCCACGAGGACACGTTCCGCACCAGAGTGGTACGGCAACCCTGTCTTGGAAATCATGTTGTTAGACAACAGTGAACCTTCGAACTATGAAGAAGCGATGGCAGGCCCGGATTCCGACAAATGGCTAGAAGCCATGAAATCCGAGATAGGATCCATGTATGAAAACAAAGTATGGACTTTGACTGACTTGCCCGTAGAACGGCGAGCCATAGAAAATAAATGGATCTTTAAGAAGAAGACAAACGCGGATGGTAATGTGACCATCTATAAAGCTCGGCTTGTCGCTAAGGGTTATCGACAAGTTCAAGGGGTTGACTACGATGAGACTTGCTCACTGGTAGCGAAGCTGAAGTCCGTCCGAATCATGTTAGCAATTGCCGCATTTTATGATTATGAAATTTGGCAAATGGACGTCAAAACGGCATTCCTTAATGGTTTCCTTAAGGAAGAATTGTATATGATGCAGCCGGAAGGTTTTGTCGATCCTAAGAATGCTGACAAGGTGTGCAAGCTCCAACGCTCGATTTATGGGCTGGTGCAAGCATCTCGGAGTTGGAAAATTCGTTTTGATGAGATGATCAAAGCGTTTGGGTTCATACAGACTTATGGAGAAGCCTGTGTTTACAAGAAAGTGAGTGGGAGCTCTATAGCATTTCTCATACTATATGTAGATGACATACTTTTGATGGGAAATGATATAGAACTTTTGGACAGCATTAAGGCCTACTTGAATAAGAGTTTTTCAATGAAGGACCTTGGAGAAGCTGCTTATATATTAGGCATCAAGATCTATAGGGATAGATCAAGACGCCTCGTAGGTCTTTCACAAAGCACATATCTTGATAAGATTTTGAAGAAGTTCAAAATGGATCAGTCCAAGAAAGTGTTCTTGCCTGTTTTGCAAGGTGTGAAATTGAGCTCAGCTCAATGTCCGACCACGGTAGAAGATATAGAAGAGATGAGTGTCATCCCCTATGCCTCAGCCATAGGTTCTATTATGTATGTCATGCTGTGTACCAGACCTGATGTAAACCTTGTCGTAAGTTTGGTAGGAAGGTACCAAAGTAATCCCGGCAAGGAACACTGGACAGCGGTCAAGAATATCCGGAAGTACCTGAAAAGGACTAAGGAAATGTTTCTCGTTTATGGAGGTGACGAAGAGCTCGTCGTAAAGGGTTACGTCGACGCTAGCTTCGACACAGATCTGGATGACTCTAAGTCACAGACCGGATACGTGTATATTTTGAATGGTGGGGCAGTAAGCTGGTGCAGTTGCAAGCAGAGCGTCGTGGCGGGATCTACATGTGAAGCGGAGTACATGGCAGCCTCGGAGGCAGCACATGAAGCTATATGGGTGAAGGAGTTCATCACCGACCTAGGAGTCATACCCAATGCGTCGGGGCCGATCAAGCTCTTCTGTGACAACACTGGAGCTATTGCACTTGCCAAGGAGCCCAGGTTTCACAAGAAGACAAGGCACATCAAGCGTCGCTTCAACTCCATTCGTGAAAATGTTCAAGATGGAGACATAGAGATTTGTAAAATACATACGGACCTGAATGTAGCGGATCCGTTGACTAAACCTCTCCCTAGAGCAAAACATGATCAACACCAGAATTCCATGGGTGTTCGATTCATCACAATGTAACTAGATTATTGACTCTAGTGCAAGTGGGAGACTGTTGGAAATATTCCCTAGAGGCAATAATAAAAGCATTATTATTATATTTCTTTGTTCATGATAATTGTCTTTATTCATGCTATAATTGTATTATCCGGAAATCGTAATACATGTGTGAATAACAGACACCAACATGTCCCTAGTAAGCCTCTAGTTGACTAGCTCGTTGATCAATAGATAGTCATGGTTTCCTGGCTATGGACATTGGATGTCATTGATAACGGGATCACATCATTAGGATAATGATGTGATGGACAAGACCCAATCTTAAGCATAGCGTGAGATCGTGTAGTTCGTTTGCTAGAGCTTTTCTAATGTCAAGTATCTTTTCCTTTGACCATGAGATCGTGTAACTCCCGGATACCGTAGGAGTGCTTTGGGTGTATCAAACGTCACAACGTAACTGGGTGACTATAAAGGTGCATTACAGGTATCTCCGAAAGTGTCTGTTGGGTTGACACGGATCGAGACTGGGATTTGTCACTCCGTATGACGGAGAGATATCACTGGGCCCACTCGGTAATGCATCATCATAATGAGCTCAAAATGACCAAGTGTCTGGTCACGGGATCATGCATTACGGTACGAGTAAAGTGACTTGCCGGGAACGAGATTGAACCAGGTATTGGGATACCGACGATCGAATCTCGGGCAAGTAACATATCGATTGACAAAGGGAATTGCATACGGGGTTGATTAAATCCTCGACATCGTGGTTCATCCGATGAGATCATCGTGGAGCATGTGGGAGCCAACATGGGTATCCAGATCCCGCTGTTGGTTATTGACCGGAGAGCGATCTCGGTCATGTCTACATGTCTCCCGAACCCGTAGGGTCTACACACTTAAGGTTCGGTTACGCTAGGGTTGTAGGGATATGTATATGCAGTAACCCGAATGTTTTTCGGAGTCCCGTATGAGATCCCGGACGTCATGAGGAGTTCCGGAATGGTCCGGAGGTAAAGATTTATATATGGGAAGTCCTGTTTCGGGCATCGGGACAAGTTTCGGCGTTATCGGTATTGTACCGGGACCACCGGAAGGGTCCCGGGGGTCCACCGGGTGGGTCCACCTATCCCGGGGGGCCACATGGGCTGTAGGGGGTGCGCCTTGGCCTACATGGGCCAAGGGCACCAGCCCCACATAGGCCCATGCGCCTAGGGTTTGAGGGGGGAAGAGTCCTACTAGGGGAAGGCACCTCCTAGGTGCCTTGGGGGGAGGGAAACCCCCCTTGGCCGCCGCCCCCTAGGAGATTGGATCTCCTAGGGCCGTCCAACCTCCCTTGGCCCTCCTATATATAGTGGGGGAAATGAGGGACTTCATACCTTGGCCTTTGGTTGCCTCCTTCTCCCTCTCCAACACCTCCTCCTCCTCCATCGTGCTTAGCGAAGCTCTGCCGGAGTACTGCAGCTCCATCAACACCACGCCGTCGTGCTGCTGCTGGTGCCATCTCCCTCAACCTCTCCTCTCCCCTTGCTGGATCAAGAAGGAGGAGACGTGGCTGTTCCGTACGTGTGTTGAACGCGGAGGTGCCGTCCGTTCGGTGCTAGGATCTCCGGTGATTTGGATCACGTCGTGTTCGACTACATCATCCCCGTTCTTTGAACGCTTCCGCTCGCGATCTACAAGGTATGTAGATGCATCTAATCACTCGTTGCTAGATGAACTCATAGATGGATCTTGGTGAAACCGTAGGAAAATTTTTGTTTTCTGCAACGTTCCCCAACAATATGATTAATTGAACTTAAATTTATCATGAACTTAGTACCTGATAGTATCTTGCTTGTCTATGTTTGTTTGTAGATAGATGGCTCGTGTTGTTGTTCCGTTGAATTTTAATGCGTTCCTTGAGAAAGCAAAGTTGAAAGATTATGGTAGCAATTACACGGACTGGGTCCGTAACCTGAGGATTATCCTCATTGCTGCACAGAAAAGTTACGTCCTGGAAGCACCGCTGGGTGCCAGGCCTGCTGCTGATGCAACTGACGGCGTTAAGAACGTCTGGCAGAGCAAAGCTGATGACTACTCTATAGTTCAGTGTGCCATGCTTTACGGCTTAGAACCGGGTCTTCGACGACGTTTTGAACGTCATGGAGCATATGAGATGTTCCAGGAGTTGAAGTTAACATTTCAAGCAAATGCCCGGATTGAGAGATATGAAGTCTCCAATAAGTTCTATAGCTGCAAGATGGAGGAGAATAGTTCTGTCAGTGAACACATACTCAGAATGTCTGGGTATAATAATCACTTGATTCAACTGGGAGTTAATCTTCCTGATGATAGTGTCATTGACAGAATTCTCCAATCACTGCCACCAAGCTACAAGAGCTTTGTGATGAACTATAATATGCAAGGGATGAACAAGACTATTCCCGAGCTCTTCGCAATGCTAAAAGCCGTGGAGGTAGAAATCAAGAAGGAGCATCAAGTCTTGATGGTCAACAAGACCACTAGTTTCAAGAAAAAGGGCAAAGGGAAGAAGAAGGGGAACTTCAAAAAGAACGGCAAGCAAGTTGCTGCTCAAGAGAAGAAACCCAAGTCTGGACATAAGCCTGAAACTGAGTGCTTCTACTGCAAGCAGACTGGTCACTGGAAGCGGAACTGCCCCAAGTATTTGGCGGATAAGAAGGATGGCAAAGTGAACAAAGGTATATGTGATATACATGTTATTGATGTGTACCTAACTAGAGCTCGTAGTAGCACCTGGGTATTTGATACTGGTTCTGTTGCTAATATTTGCAACTCGAAACAGGGACTACGGAATAAGCGAGCACTGGCCAAGGACGAGGTGACAATGCGCGTGGGAAACGGTTCCAAAGTCGATGTGATCGCGGTCGGCACGCTACCTCTACATCTACCTTCGGGATTAGTTTTAGACCTGAATAATCGTTATTTGGTGCCAGCGTTGAGCATGAACATTATATCTGGATCTTGTTTAATGCGAGACGGTTATTCATTTAAATCAGAGAATAATGGTTGTTCTATTTATATGAGTAATATCTTTTATGGTCATGCACCCTTGAAGAGTGTTCTATTTTTATTGAATCTCGATAGTAGTGATACACATATTCATAATGTTGAAGCCAAAAGATGCAGAGTTGATAATGATAGTGCAACTTATTTGTGGCACTGCCGTTTAGGTCATATCGGTGTAAAACGCATGAAGAAACTCCATACTGATGGACTTCTGGAATCACTTGATTATGAATCACTTGGTACTTGCGAACCGTGCCTCATGGGCAAGATGACTAAAACACCGTTCTCCGGTACTATGGAGAGAGCAACAGATTTGTTGGAAATCATACATACAAATGTATGTGGTCTGATGAATATTGAGGCTCGTGGAGGATATCGTTATTTTCTCACCTTCACAGATGATTTGAGCAGATATGGGTATATATACTTAATGAAGCACAAGTCTGAAACATTTGAAAAGTTCAAAGAATTTCAGAGTGAAGTGGAAAATCATCGTAACAAGAAAATAAAGTTTCTATGATCTGATCGTGGAGGAGAATATTTGAGTTACGAGTTTGGTTTACATTTGAAACAATGCGGAATAGTTTCGCAACTCACGCCACCCGGAACACCACGACGAAATGGTGTGTCCGAACGTCGTAATCGTACTTTACTTGATATGGTGCGATCTATGATGTCTCTTACCGATTTACCACTATCGTTTTGGGGTTATGCTTTAGAGACGACCGCATTCACGTTAAATAGGGCACCATCAAAATCCGTTGAGATGACACCTTATGAACTGTGGTTTGGCAAGAAACCAAAGTTGTCGTTTCTTAAAGTTTGGGGCTGCGATGCTTATGTGAAGAAACTTCAACCAGATAAACTCGAACCCAAATTAGAGAAATGTGTCTTCATAGGATACCCAAAAGAGACTGTTGGGTACACCTTCTATCACAGATCCGAAGGCAAGACATTCATTGCTAAGAATGGATCCTTTCTAGAGAAGGAGTTTCTCTCGAAAGAACTGAGTGGGAGGAAAGTAGAACTTGATGAGATAACTGTATCTACTCCCTTATTGGAAAGTAGTTCATCACGAGAACCGGTTCCTGTGACAACTACACCAATTAGTGAGGAAGCTAATGATATTGATCATGAAACTTCAGATCAAGTTTCCACTGAACCTCGTAGGTCTACCAGAGTAAGATCCGCACCAGAGTGGTACGGTAATCCTATTCTGGAAGTCATGTTACTTGACCATGATGAACCTACGAACCATGAGGAAGCGATGATGAGCCCAGATTCCGCAAAATGGCTAGAAGCCATGAAATCTGAGATGGGATCCATGTATGAAAACAAAGTATGGACTTTGGTTGACTTGCCCGATGATCGGAAATCCATTGAGAATAAATGGATCTTTAAGAAGAAGACTGACGCTGATGGTAATGTAATTGTCTATAAAGCTCGACTTGTTGCGAAAGGTTTTCGACAAGTTCAAGGAGTTGACTACGATGAGACTTTCTCACCCATAGCGATGCTTAAGTCTGTCCGAATCATGTTAGCTATTGCTGCATTTCATGATTATGAAATTTGGCAAATGGATGTCAAGACTGCATTCTTGAATGGATTTCTAGAAGAAGAGTTGTATATGATGCAGCCAGAAGGTTTTGTTGATCCAAAAGGTGCTAACAAAGTATGCAAGCTCCAGCGTTCCATTTATGGACTGGTGCAAGCATCTCGGAGTTGGAATAAACGCTTTGATAGTGTGATCAAAGCATATGGTTTTATACAGACTTTTGGAGAAGCCTGTATTTACAAGAAAGTGAGTGGGAGCTCTGTAGCATTTCTAGTTTTATATGTAGATGACATATTATTAATTGGAAATGATATAGAATTTCTGGAAAGCATAAAGGGATACTTGAATAAAAGTTTTTCAATGAAAGACCTCGGTGAAGCTGCTTACATATTGGGTATCAAGGTCTATAGAGATAGATCAAGACGCTTAATAGGACTTTCACAAAGCACATACCTTGACAAAATTTTGAAAAAGTTCAAAATGGATCAGGCAAAGAAAGGATTCTTGCCTGTGCTACAAGGTGTGAAGTTGAGTCAAACTCAATGCCCGACCACAGCAGAAGATAGAGAGAAAATGAAAAATGTTCCCTATGCTTCAGCCATAGGCTCTATCATGTATGCAATGCTGTGTACCAGACCTGACGTATGCTTAGCAATAAGCTTGGTAGGAAGGTACCAAAGTAATCCAGGAGTGGATCACTGGACAGTGGTCAAGAACATCCTGAAATACCTGAAAAGGACTAAGGATATGTTTCTCGTATATGGAGGTGACAAAGAGCTAGTCATAAATGGTTACGTCGATGCAAGCTTTGACACTGATCCGGACGATTCTAAATCGCAAACCGTATACGTGTTTTTATTAAACGGTGGAGCTGTAAGTTGGTGCAGTTCTAAACAAAGCGTCGTGGCGGGATCTACATGTGAAGCGGAGTACATAGCTGCTTCGGAAGCAGCGAATGAAGGAGTCTGGATGAAGGAGTTCATTTCCGATCTAGGTGTCATACCTAGTGCATCGGGACCAATGAAGATCTTCTGTGACAAAACTGGTGCAATTGCCTTGGCAAAGGAATCCAAATTTCACAAGAGGACCAAGCACATCAAGAGACGCTTCAATTCCATTCGGGACCAAGTCCAAGTGGGAGACATAGAGATTTGCAAGATACATACGGATCTGAATGTTGCAGACCCGTTGACTAAGCCTCTCTCACGAGCAAAACATGATCAGCACCAAGACTCCATGGGTGTTAGAATCATTACTATGTAATCTAGATTATTGACTCTAGTGCAAGTGGGAGACTGAAGGAAATATGCCCTAGAGGCAATAATAAAGTTATTATTTATTTCCTCATATCATGATAAATGTTTATTATTCATGCTAGAATTGTATTAACCGGAAACATAATACATGTGTGAATACATAGACAAAACTATAGTCACTAGTATGCCTCTACTTGACTAGCTCATTAATCAAAGATGGTTATGTTTCCTAACCATAGACATGTGTTGTCATTTGATTAGTGGGATCACATCATTAGGAGAATGATGTGATTGACATGACCCATTCCGTTAGCCTAGCACTTGATCGTTTAGTATAATGCTATTGCTTTCTTCATGACTTATACAAAGTTCCTGCAACTATGAGATTGTGCAACTCCCATTTACCGGAAGAACACTTTGTGTGCTACCAAACGTCACAACGTAACTGGGTGATTATAAAGGTGCTCTACAGGTGTTTCCGAAGGTACATGTTGGGTTGGCATAATTCGAGATTAGGTTTTGTCACTCCGATTGTCGGAGAGGTATCTCTGGGCCCTCTCGGTAATACTCATCACCTAAGCCTTGCAAGCATGTAACTAATGAGTTAGTTATGAGATGATGTATGACAGAACGAGTAAAGAGACTTGCTGGTAACGAGATTGAACTAGGTATTGGATACCGACGATCAAATCTCGGGCAAGTAACATACCGATGACAAAGGGAACAAAGTATGTTGTTATGCGGTTTGACCGATAAAGATCTTCGTAGAATATGTAGGAACCAATACGGGCATCCAGGTCCCGCTATTGGTTATTGACCGAGAATGGTTCTAGGTCATGTCTACATAGTTCTCGAACCCGTAGGGTCCGCACGCTTAACGTTTCGATGACAGTTTTATTATGAGTTTATAAGTTTTGATGTACCGAAGTTTGTTCGGAGTCCCGGATGTGATCACGGACATGACAAGGAGTCTCGAAATGGTCGAGACATAAAGATTGATATATTGGAAGCCTATATTTGGACATCGGAATGGTTCCGGGTGAAATCGGGATTTTACCGGAACACCGGGGGGTTACCGGAACCCTCCCGGGGATATTGGGCCTTAGTGGGCCAAGAGGGAGAAGAGGAGGGCCGGCCAGGGCAGGCCGCGCGCCCCCTCCCCCCCTAGTCCGAATAGGACAAGGAAGGGGGGGGGGCGCCCCCCTTTCCTCTTTCCCCTCCCCCCTTTCCTTCTCCACCAAGGCAAGAGGGGGGAGTCCTACTCCCGGTGGGAGTAGGACTCCTCCAGGCGCACCCCTAGGGGGCCGGCTGCACCTCACCCCTCCCTCCTTTATATACGGGGGTGGGGGGCACCCCATAGACACACAAGTTGATCTACGGATCGTTCCTTAGCCGTGTGCGGTGCCCCCTTCCACCATATTCCACCTCGGTCATATCATCGCGAAGTTTAGGCGAAGCCCTGCGCCGGTAGAACATCATCATCGTCACCACGCCGTCGTGCTGATGAAACTCATCTCCGGAGCTCGGCTGGATCGGAGGCCGGAGATCGTCATCGAGCTGAACGTGTGCTGAACTCGGAGGCTCCGTACATTCGGTGCTTGGATCGGTCGGATCGTGAAGACGTACGACTACTTCAACCGCGTTGTGCTAACGCTTCCGCTTACGGTCTATGAGGGTACGTGGACGAACAATCTCCCCTCTCGTTGCTATGCCATCACCATGATCTTGCATGTGCGTAGGAAATTTTTTGAAATTACTACGTTCCCCAACAAAACTTCCTATCTGGCGCCACCGATTCCAAAAGTCATGGCCACTGCCACAAACCCTAAGCAAATCGGTCTTACCGATAGGGATCTCGGTCTCACCGAGATGGGGTTGCAATCTCTCTGTTTCCCTTCGTAACGTTTCGGTCTAACTGAAGTGAGCGATCGGTCCCACTGAGATTGCAATGTAAACTCTCTATTTCCTTTTTGTAACATTTCGGTCTCACCAAAAAGAGCAAATCGGTCCCACCGAGTTTACCTGACCAACTCTCTGGAAAGCTTATTACCAAATCGGTCTCACCGAGTTTGTGTAATCGGTCTTACCGAGATTACGTTATGCCCTAACCCTAACCGAATAGGTCTCACTGAGATGCATGTCAGTCCCACCGAAAATCACTAACGGTCACTAGGTTTACTAAATCGGTCCGACCGAGTTTAACGATTCGGTCCCACCGAGTTTGGTAAATTGTCTGTAACGGTTAGATTTTGTGTGGAGGCTATATATACCCCTCCACCTCCTCTTCATTCGTGAAGAGAGCCATCAGAACGAACCTACACTTCCAACTTACCATTTCTGAGAGAGAACCACCTACTCATGTGTTGAGGCCAAGATATTCCATTCCTACCATATCAATCTTGATCTCTAGCCTTCCCCAAGTTGCTTTCCACTCAAATCTTCTTTCCACCAGATCCAAAACCTATGAGAGAGAGTTGAGTGTTGGGGAGACTATCATTTGAAGCACAAGAGCAAGGAGTTCATCATCAACGCACCATTTGTTACTTCTTGGAGAGTGGTGTCTCCTAGATTGGATAGGTGTCACTTGGGAGCCTCCGACAAGATTGTGGAGTTGAACCAAGGAGTTTGTAAGGGCAAGGAGATCGCCTACTTCGTGAAGATCTACCGCTAGTGAGGCAAGTCCTTCGTGGGCGACGACCATAGTGAGATAGACAAGGTTGCTTCTTCGTGGACCCTTCGTGGGTGGAGCCCTCCGTGGACTTGCGCAGCCGTTACCCTTCGTGGGTTGAAGTCTCCATCAACGTGGATGTACGATAGCACCACCTATCGGAACCACGCCAAAAACATCCGTGTCTCCAAATGCGTTTGAATCCTCCAAACCCTTCCCTTTACTTTCTTGCAAGTTGCATGCTTTAATTTCCGCTGCCTATATACTCTTTGCGTGCTTGCTTGAATTGTGTGATGATTGCTTGACTTGTCCTAAAATAGCTAAAATCTGCCAAGCTCTAAAATTGGGAAAAGGTTAAGTTTTTATTGGTCAAGTAGTCTAATCACCCCCCCCCCTCTAGACATACTTCAAGGTCCTACAAGTGGTATCAGAGCTTTGGTCTCCATTTGCTTTGATTTCCATAGCTTTTGGTGGTCATAGCCTTGGTTTCACAACCTAGGAGAGTGTGGCGTCTAGCGAGGGAAATTATCACCGTAGAGGTCCTTACTTTGATGGTACTAATTTTGCTAGTTGGAAGCATAAGATGAAAATGCATATTCTTGGACATAACCCCGCCGTTTGGGCAATTATTTGTATTGGCTTGCAAGGTGAATTTTTCGATGGGAGAGAACCGAACCGTGAAGCTAATGCGGAAGAATTGAAGATGCTGCAATACAATGCTCAAGCGTGTGATATCATCTTCAACGGATTGTGCCCCGAAGAATTCAACAAAATCAGCCGTCTTGAGAATGCAAAGGAAATTTGGGATACTTTGATTGATATGCATGAAGGTACCGAGTCCTTCAAGGAATCCAAGTTGGATGTGCTCCAGAGTCAGCTTGACAAGTTCAAAATGAAAGATGGTGAAGGTGTCGCCGAAATGTACTCTAGGCTTGCTCTTATCACAAATGAGATTGCCGGCTTAGGGAGTGAAGAGATGACCGTTGACATCTGAACTAGCTTGTTGCGACTACTCAATCTTACTTCTACTTGTTTCATTTGTTTTGTCCTTGGTCTTTGCAATGACCCTTCTCATTCTTCTCGTGTGTTTTTGTGTTGTGTCTCATAGGTGGTGGCTCCAATGTCCGTCGCTCGAATCCAAGCCCAACACGAGCTCTAAGCGGCTTCGCAATCAAGAAGCACCTGAGGGATCTAATGCCCAACAACGCAATGTCAAGAAGACCGCCAACAAGTTCAAGGAGCCAATTCTTGACATGGATGAGATGTCTCAATCCGATTTCATCATTCGAAGGTGGATTAACCCCTATGTGCACCCTCGTGAGAATGTCAGAGGGAATGAGTTGTTCTGGACCAAGCAGCAGAATCTCATCTACATTGATGTGATCAAATCCAAGCACAACATCTATGTTCCAATGCAGTGGATAGATATGAATCATCTGAGGAAGGACCGGGACTACTTTGGTGAGGCATTGGACTTGGTGGAGCAGTTTGGCATTTAAGACTTCATCACGTTTGATACGTCCATTTTGCATCATGCTTTTATATCAATATTTATTGCATTATGGGCTGTTATTACACATTATCTCAATAATTATGGCTATTCTCTCTTATTTTAAAAGGTTTACCATGAAGAGGGGGAATGCCGACAGCTGGAATTCTGGCTGGAAAAGGAGCAAATACTGGAAACCTATTCTGCACAGCTCCAAAAATCTTGAAACTCCACGGAAGTTATTTTTCGAATTAATAAGAATTACTGAGTGAAGAAATTACCAGAGGGGGCCCACACCCAGGCCAGGAGGGTGGGGGGCGCGCTCACCCCTACTGGGTGCGCCCTGATACGTCTCCAATGTATCTATAACTTTTGATTGTTCCATGCTATTATATTATCCCTTTTGGACGTTTATGGGATTTATTTTATACATTTATATCATTTTTGGGACTAACCTACTAACCGGAGGCCCAGCCCATATTGCTGTTTTTTTGCCTATTTCAGTATTTCGAAGAAAAGGAATATCAAACGGAGTCCAAACGGAATGAAACCTTCGGGAACGTGGTTTTTGGAACAAACATGATCTGGAGAGCTTGGAGTGCAAGTCAAGAAGCTCCCGAGGGCCCCACGAGATAGGGGGTCCCCCCCCCTTGTAGGGCGCGCCCCCTGTCTCGTGGGCCCCTCGGGCGGCCACCGACGTACTTCTTCCTCCTATATATACCTACGTACCCCGAAAACATCTAGGAGCACCACTAAACACAATTTCCACCACCGTAACCTTCTGTATCCGTGAGATCCCATCTTGGAGCCTTCGCCGGCACTCTGCCGGAGGGGGAATCAACCACGGAGGGCCTCTACATCAACATCCTTGCCCCTCTGATGAGTTGTGAGTAGTTTACCACAGACCTACGGGTCCATAGTTATTAGCTAGATGGCTTCTTCTCTCTTTTTGGATCTCAATACAATGTTCTCCCCCTCTCTTGTGGAGATCTATTCGACGTAAACTCTTTTTGCAGTGTGTTTGTCGAGATCCGATGAATTGTGGGTTTATGATCAAGTTTATCTATGAATAATATTTGAATCTTCTCTGAATTCTTTTATGTATGATTGAGTTACCTTTGCAAGTCTCTTCGAATTATCAGTTTGGTTTGGCCTACTAGATTGGTCTTTCTTGCCATGGGAGAAGTGCTTAGCTTTGGGTTCAATCTTGCGGTGTTCTTACCCAGTGACAGAAAGGGTTGCAAGACACGTATTGTATTGTTGCCATCGAGGATAAAAAGATGGGGTTTATATCATATTGCATGTGTTTATCCCTCTACATCATGTCATCTTGCTTAATGCGTTACTCTGTTCTTATGAACTTAATACTCTAGATGCAGGCAGGAGTCGGTCGATGTGTGGAGTAATAGTAGTAGATGCAGGCAGGAGTCAGTCTACTTGTTATGGACGTGATGCCTATATACATGATCATGCCTAGATAATCTCATAACTATGCGCTTTTCTATCAATTGCTCGACAGTAATTTGTTCACCCACTGTAATACTTATGCTATCTTGAGAGAAGCCTCTAGTGAAACTTATGGCCCCCGGGTGTATCTCTTATCATATTTGCTTTCAATCTACTTTATTTGCATCTTTACTTATTGCATCTATATTACAAAATACCAAAAATATATTTATCTTATCATACTATCTTTATTAGATCTCACTTTTGCAAGTGGCCGTGAAGGGATTGACAACCCCTTTATTGCGTTGGTTGCGAGTTCTCAGTTTGTTTGTGTAGGTGTGTGGGACTTTTGAGGAGCCTCCTACTGGATTGATAACTTGGTTCTCAAAACTGAGGGAAATACTTATGCTACACTTTGCTGAATCACCCTCTCTTCGAGGAAAACCAATGCAAGCTCAAGACGTAGCACGCCCCCTATCTCTTGGGCCCCCTGGTGGCCCTCCGGTGCCCATCTTCTGCTATATGAAGGCTTTCACCATGGAAAAAAAAATCAGAGGCAAGCTTACGGGATGAAACTCCACCGCCACGAGGCGGAACCAATCTAGAGCTCCGGCGAGCGGTTCTGCCGGGGAAACTTCCCTCCGGGAGGGGGAAATCATCACCATCATCGTCACCAACGATCCTCTCATCGAGAAGGGGTCAATCTCCATCAACATCTTCACCAGCACCATCTCCTCTCAAAACCCTAGTTCATCTCTTGTATCCAATCTTGTATCAAAACCACAAATTGGTACCTATGGGTTGCTAGTAGTGTTGATTACTCCTTGTAGTTTTTGCTAATTGGTTTACTTCGTGGAATATCATATGTTCAGATCCTTAATGCATATTATTACTCCTCTGATTATGAACATGAATATGCTTTGTGAGTAGTTACGTTTGTTCCTGAGGACATGGGTGAAGTCTTGCTATTAGCAGTCATGTGAATTTGGTATTCGTTCGATATTTTGATGAGATGTATGTTGTCTTTCCTCTAGTGGTGTTATGTGAACATCGACTACATGACACTTCACCATTATTTGGGCCTAGAGGAAGGCATTGGTAAGTAATAAGTAGATGATGGGTTGCTAGAGTGATAGAAGCTTAAACCCTAGTTTATGTGTTGCTTCGTAAGGGGCTGATTTGGATCCATATGTTTAATGATGTGGTTAGGTTTACCTTAATACTTCTTTTGTAGTTGCGGATGCTTCTAATAGGGGTTAATCATAAGTGGGATGCTTGTCCAAGTAAGGGCAGTACCCAAGCACCGGTCCACCCACATATCAAATTATCAAAGTACCGAACGCGAATCATATGAGCGTGATGAAAACTAGCTTGACGATAATTCCCATGTGTCCTCGGGAGCTCTTTTCTCATTATAAGAAATTGTTCAGACTTGTCCTTTGCTACAAAAAGGATTTGGCCATCTTGCTGCACTTTATTTACTTTCATTGCTTGTTACCCGTTACAATTTATCTTATCACAAAACTATCTGTTACCTACAATTTCAGTGCTTGTAGAGAAAACCTTACTGAAAACTACTTGTTATTTCCTTCTGCTCCTCGTTGGGTTCGACACTCTTACTTATCGAAAGGACTACGATAGATCCCCTACACTTATGGGTCATCAACGTTCCACATGGACTTTGATGCGGAGATCGTGGCTCAGTTCTTTGCTTCCTTCCATTTCCACACGGATGGGGAGAGGATTATGACTTGGATGACCAATGGGAAGAGGTTGTCTACTAATTGGAAGGAATTCATGGAGTTGTTGCATGTCCGTGATGAGGGGCTTGATGTGCCCGTTGGTGCCTGATGTCTACTACACAACCTTCTTCTTGTAGACGTTGTTGGGCCTGCAAGTGCACAGGTTTGTAGGACAGTAGCAAATTTCCCTCAAGTGGATGACCTAAGGTTTATCAATCCGTAGGAGGCGTAGGATGAAGATGGTCTCTCTCAAACAACCCTGCAACCAAATAACAAAGAGTCTCTTGTGTCCCCAACACACCCAATACAACGGTAAATTGTATAGGTGCACTAATTCGGCGAAGAGATGGTGATACAAGTGCAATATGGATAGTAGATAAAGGTTTTTGTAATCTGAAAATATAAAAACAGCAAGGTAACAAGTGATAAACGTGAGCGTAAACGGTATTGCAATGACAGGAAACAAGGCCTAGGGTTCATACTTTCACTAGTGCAAGTTCTCTCAACAATAATAACATAGATAGATCATATAACAAGCCCTCAACATGCAACAAAGAGTCACTCCAAAGCCACTAATAGCGGAGAACAAACGTAGAGATTATGGTAGGGTACGAAACACATCAAAGTTATTCTTTCGGCTCAATCTATAAAAGAGTTCGTACTAGAATAACACCTTAAGACAAAAATCAACCAAAACCCTAATGTCACCTAGATACTCCATTGTCACCTCAAGTATCCGTGGGCATGATTATACGATATGCATCACACAATCTCAGATTCATCCAACCAACATAAAAGTACTTCAAAGAGCATCCCAAAGTTTCTACCGGAGAGTCAAGAACGTGTGCCAACCCCTATGCATAGGTTCCCAATGTCACAAAAGCCGCAAGTTGATCACCAAAACATACATCAAGTGGCACATGATATCCCATTGTCACCACAGATAATCACGGCAATACATACATCAAGTGTTCTCATAAAAGACTCAATCCGATAAGACAACTTCAAAGGGGAGACTCAATTCATCACAAGAGAGTAGAGGGGGAGAAACATCATAAGATACAACTACAATAGCAAAGCTCGGGATACATCAAGATCGTGCCATAGATGGAACACGAGAGAGAACACGAGAGAGAGATCAAACACATAGCTACTGGTACATACCCTCAGCCCCGAGGGTGAACTACTCCCTCCTTGTCATGGATAGCGCCGGGATGATGAAGATGGGCACCGGTGATGGGATCCCCCTCCGGTAGGGCGCCGGAACGGGCTCTCGAGAGGTTTTTGGTGGCTACAGAGGCTTGCGGCGGCGGAACTCCTGATCTATCTTCTGTTCTGGAAGTTTTAGGGTACGTAGGTATATATAGGTGAAAGAAGTACGTCGGTGGACCGAAGGGGGGCCACGAGGCAGGGGGGCGCGCCCTAGGGGGGTGGGCATGCCCCCCACCCTCGTGGGCACCTCCCTTCTTCCATGACGTGCACTCCAAGTCCATCGGGTGGCTTTCCTTCCAAAAATCTGATATTCCTTTTCCTCAAAACACTGAAATAGGCATAAAACAGCAAATCTGGGCTGGGCCTCCGGTTAATAGGTTAGTCCCAAAAATAATATAAAAGTGGATAATAAAGCCCAATATTGCCTAAAACAATAGATAATATAGCATGAAGCAATCAAAAATTATAGATACGTTGGAGATGTATCAAGCATCCCCAAGCTTAATTCCTGCTCGTCCTCGAGTAGGTAAATGATAAAAAAGATAATTTTTGATGTGGAATGCTAGTTGGCATAATTTCAATGTAACTCTTATTACTTGTATATGAATATTCAGATCCGAAAGATTCAAGACAAAAGTTCATATTGATATAAAAATAATAATACTTCAAGCATATTAATCAAAGTAATCATGTCTTCTCAAAATAACATGGCAAAAGAAAGTTCATCCCTACAAAATCATATAGTTAGGCTATGCTTCATTTTTGTCACACAAAGATGTTCCCAACTTCTATACCCCCAATGACAAGCCAAGCAATTCTTTCATACTTAAATAATCTCAAACTTTTTCAACCTTCACGCAATACATGAGCATGAGCCATGGATATAGCACTATGGGTGGAATAGAATATGATGATGGGGATTGTGTGGAGAAGACAAAAAAGGAGAAAGTCTCACATTGACGAGGATAATCAATGGGCTATGGAGATGCCCATCAATTGATGTCAACATGAGGAGTAGGGATTGCCATGCAACGGATGCACTAGAGCTAGGAATGCTCAACAAAAGAAAACTAGTGGGTGTGCATCCAACTTGCTTGCTCATGAAGACCTAGGGCATTTGAGGAAGCCCATCATAGGAATATACAAGCCAAGTTCTATAATGAAAAATTCCCACTAGTATAAAAAGACAACTTATGAGACTCACTACATGAAGAACAAGGTGCTACTTTGAAGCACAAGTGTGGAAAAAGAGATAGTAGCATTGTCCTTTTTTTGGGCCTTTCTTTTTTTTCTTTTGGCCTTTCTCTTTTTTTGTTTGGGCAATGCTCTAATAATGATGATAATCACACTTCTATTGATTACAACATAAGGATTACAACTCGAAACTTAGAATAAGATATGACTCTATATGAATGCCTCCGGCGGTGTACCAGGATGGTGCAATGAATCAAGAGTGACATGTACAAAAAATAATGCATGGTGGCTTTGCCACAAATACGATGTCAACTACATGATCATGCAATGGCAATATGACAAAAGTAATGTATGTCATGATGATGATGATGGAAGTTGCATGGCAATATATCTCAGAATGGCTATGGAAATGCCATGATAGGTAGGTATGGTGGCTATTTTGAGGAAGATATAAGGAGGTTTATGTGTGATAGAGCGTATCGTATCACGCGGTTTGGATGCACCAGCGAAGTTTGCACCAACTCTCAAGGTGAGAAAGGGCAATGCACGGTACCGAAGAGGCTAGCAAAGGCGGAAAGATGAGAGTGCGTATAATCCATGGACTCAACATTAGTCAAAAGAACTCATATACTTATTGCAAAAATTTAGAAGTCATCAAAAATCAAGTACTACGCGCATGCTCCTAGGGGGATAGATTGGTAGGAAAAGACCATCGCTCGTCCTCGACCGCCACTCATAAGGAAGCACAAGCCAGGTACACTTCATGTTTCAAATTTGTTACACAAATTAAACCATACGTGCATGCTATGGGACTTGCAAACTTCAACACAAGCATTTCTCAAATTCACAATTACTCAACTAGCACGACTTTGATATTATCACCTCCATATCTCAAAACAATTATCAAGCATCAAACTTATCTTAGTATTCAACACACTCAAAAGAAAGTTTCACATATCTTGAATACCAAGTATATTAATATTAAGCAAATTACCATGCTATTAACGACTCTCAAAATAATCTAAGTGAAGCATGAGAGTTCATCTATTTCTTCAAAATAAAACTACCACCATGCTCTAAAAGGTATAAGTGATGCACTAGAGCAAATGACAAACTACTCCGAAAGATATAAGTGAAGGTCAATGAGTAGCTAAATAATTATGAAATATGTGAAGACTCTCTCTCATTTAATAATTTCATATCTTGATACTTTATTCAAACAGCAAGAAAAGCTAAAGTAAACTACATTGCCAGGATAGCACAACTCATGTGAAGAAGCAAAAACTTAGGCTCAACCGATACTAACCGATAGTTGTTGAAGAAGAAAGGTGGGATGCCTACCGGGGCATCCCCAAGCTTAGATGCTTGAGACTTCTTGAAATATTATCTTGGGGTGCCTTGGGCATCCCCAACCTTGAGCTTTTGTGTCTCCTTAATTCCTCTCATATCATGGTTTCTCTATTTCTCAAAAGCTTCATGCACACCAAACTCAACAAGAACTCGTGAGATAGGTTAGTATAAACCAATGCAAAACCTTATCATTTTCTACTGTAACAAATCACTAAAATTATTATTAAACATTTAATACTAAATGCCTCTGCATATTTAATACTCCTATCCTCAAATAGAATCATTAAACAAGCAAACATATGCAAACAATGCAACCATAACAGCAATCTGAAAAAACAGTAAAGTCTGTAAAGAATGAAAGAGTATCCATACTTTACTAACTCCAAAAATTATAAACTAAAATTCCCACTGTGATAAATTTATCAGATCTCAATATGCAAAAAGATTCAACATTATATCATGCTCTGACTTTTCTAGGGAATTTTTGCAACAGCGGTAAACTTTCTGTTTTCAAACAGCAACATGTATACTAGCAAAATAAGCATGGTAAAGGCTATCCTTGACTTATTTATTGAAACTAAAGATGCAAAACATTATTCTAACTAACAGCGAGCAAGAAATAACAAAAGTAAATGACGCTCCAAGCAAAACACATATCATGTGGTGAATAAAAATATAGCTCCAAGTAAAGTTACCGATGAACGAAGACGAAAGAGGGGATGCCATCCGGGGCATCCCCAAGTTTAGGCTCTTGGTTGTCCTTGAATATTACCTTGGGGTTCCTTGGGCATCCCCAATCTTAGGCTCTTGCCACTCCTTATTCCATAGTCCATCGAATCCTTACCCAAAACTTGAAAACTCCACAACACAAAACTCAACAGAAAACTCGTAAGCTCCGTTAGTATAATAAAGTAAAACCACCACTTAGATACTGTAATGAACTCATTCTAAATTCATATGAGTGTAATATCTACTGTACTTCAACTTATCTATGGTTCATACACTCCGATACTACTCATAGATTCATCAAAATAAGCAAACAACACATAGAAAACAGAATCTGTCAAAAACAGAACAGTCTATAGTAATCTGTATCAAACGTATACTTCTGGAACTACAAAAATCCTACCAAACTAGGAAGTCCTAAGAAATTTGTGTACCAATCCAGAGCAAAAAGAATCAGATCAGAATCACGTTTCTGTGAATTAACAAAACTAATTTACTGGGTGCAAAAGTTTCTGATTTTCAGCAGGATCAACACAACTATCACCGTAAGCTATCCTAAAGGTCTTACTTGGCACTTTATTGAAACAAAACCTATAAAACATGATTACTACAGTAGCATAATCATGTGGACACACAAAAACAGTAACGAAATATTGGGTTGTCTCCCAACAAGCGCTTTTCTTTAATGCCTTTCTAGCTAGGCATGATGATGGCAATGATGCTCACATAAAAGATAAGAATTGAAACATAACGGGAGCATCATGAAGAATATGACTAGCACTTTTAAGTCTAACCCACTTCCTATGCATAGGGATTTTGTGAGCAAACAACTTATGGGAACAATAATCAACAATCATAGGAAGGTAACACAAGCATAGCTTCAAGAATTTAAGCACATAGAGAGGAAACTTGATATTATTGCAATTCCTACAAGCATATATTCCTCCCTCATAATAATTTTCAGTAGCATCATGAATGAATTCAACAATATAACCAGCACCTAAAGCATTCTTTTCATGATCTACAAGCATAGAAAATTTACTACTCTCCACATAAGCAAAATTCTTCTCATGAATAGTAGTGGGAGCAAACTCAACAAAATAATTATCATGTGAGGCATAATCCAATTGAAAACTAAAATCATGATGACAAGTTTCATTGTTATCATCATTCTTAATAGCATACAAGTCATCACAATAATCATCATAGATAGCAACTTTGTTCTCATAATCAATTGGGACCTCTTCCGAAATAGTGGAATCATCACTAAATAAAGTTGATACTCTTCCAAATCCACTTTCATGTTCATCACAATAAGATTCAACATCCTCCAAAATAGTGGGATCACTACTTCCTAAATTTGACACTCTTCCGAACCCACTTTCATCAATATAATCATCATAGGTAGGAGGCATGCTATCATCATAACAACTTTGCATATCAAAACTTGGGGTGCTAAAAATATCATCTTCATTAAACATAGCATCCCCAAGCTTAGGAGAAACATTAATTCCAGCAAATATATTCTCAAATATTTCATCCTCATCAAACATAGCTTCCCCAAGCTTGGGCCTTTTCATATCATAAGCATAATCACTCTCATCATTAAAAATATGGATAGCACCAATAGTATAGCAATTATCATCATCACAAGTAGTAGTAGGAGCAACATCATTTGGGAGGGATACCTTTTTACCTTTGTTTCTCCTTCTTTTCTTTTTCTTCCTCATATTATGTGTAGGTTCAACCTTCCTCTTTGAGCTCCTTATTGATGAGATTGGTTGAATAGAAAGCTCCTCCTCGTTACCTGATTCATCATAAGAAATAATAGGAGGAGATTGGGAAGCCTCTTCCCTTTCATTAGTATTCTCATCATCTTCCCTTTTGCTTTCTTTTCTTTAGGTAATTGGCAATATAAGGATTTTCAATGCAATTCACCACACAATACATATAAATCTTCTCTAGATCAAAATCAAGAAATCTTTCAAGATTAAATTTTGGAATACCCTCAGTTATACGTTTCATTTCTTCATAACCCAAAAGAAGGCTAAGCTCTTTATGATGCTCAAGGGTAATCAAATTATCACAATATTTGGACACGACTTGATCATTAAACAAATAGCATTGGAGCTTTAAATGACCATGTTCATTGCAAAGTTCACAAGGAGCGCGAAAAATATTGAATCTTTCAGCACATTCATCTAGCTATTCTTGCAACAATTTGGTTTCTAAGTACTTATGCCTCTTGCAATAAATATCTTCTCTATTTGGTGTGTTCATGCAAACATGCACTCCACAAAAGTTGACATGCTCATAAGAGATATTTTCATCATAACTAGTGCAATCATCATTAGCATCACGGATATTCAAATAATTCATACCAACAACATTGCAATCATGCTCATCATTCAAAGATTTAGTGCCAAACAATTTAATGCATTCTTCTTCTAACACTTTGGCACAATTTTCCTTTCCATCATACTCACGAAAGATATTAAAAAGATGAAGCATATGAGACAAACTTAACTCCATTTTTTGTAGTTTTCTTTTATAAACTAGACTAGTGCTAAAACAAGAAACAAAAAGATTCGATTGCAAGATCCAAAGATATACCTTCAAGCACTCACCTCCCCGGCAACAACGCCAGAAAAGAGCTTGATGTCTACTACACAACCTTCTTCTTGTAGACGTTGTTGGGCCTGCAAGTGCACAGGTTTGTAGGACAGTAGCAAATTTCCCTCAAGTGGATGACCTAAGGTTTATCAATTCGTCGGAGGCGTAGGATGAAGATGGTCTCTCTCAAACAACCCTACAACCAAATAACAAAGAGTCTCTTGTGTCCCCAACACACCCAATACAATGGTAAATTGTATAGGTGCACCAGTTCGGCGAAGAGATGGTGATACAAGTGCAATATGGATAGTAGATAATGGTTTTTGTAATCTGAAAATATAAAAACAGCAAGGTAACAAGTGATAAACGTGAGCGTAAATGGTATTGCAATGATAGGAAACAAGGCCTAGGGTTCATACTTTCACTAGTGCAAGTTCTCTCAACAATAATAACATAGATAGATCATATAACAAGCCCTCAACATGCAACAAAGAGTCACTCCAAAGCCACTAATAGCGGAGAACAAACGTAGAGATTATGGTAGCGTACGAAACCACCTCAAAGTTATTCTTTCGGATCAATCTATAAAAGAGTTCGTACTAGAATAACACCTTAAGACACAAATCAACCAAAACCCTAATGTCACCTAGATACTCCATTGTCACCTCAAGTATCCGTGGGCATGATTATACGATATGCATCACACAATCTCAGATTCATCCAACCAACATAAAAGTACTTCAAAGAGCATCCCAAAGTTTCTACCGGAGAGTCAAGAACGTGTGCCAACCCCTATGCATAGGTTCCCAATGTCACGAAACCCGCAAGTTGATCACCAAAACATACATCAAGTGGCACATGATATCCCATTGTCACCACAGATAATCACGGCAAGACATACATCAAGTGTTCTCATAAAAGACTCAATTCGATAAGACAACTTCAAAGGGGAGACTCAATTCATCACAAGAGAGTAGAGGGGGAGAAACATCATAAGATCCAACTACAATAGCAAAGCTCGGGATACATCAAGATCGTGCCATAGATGGAACACGAGAGAGAGAGATCAAACACATAGCTACTGGTACATACCCTCAGCCCCGAGGGTGAACTACTCCCTCCTTGTCATGGATAGCGCCGGGATGATGAAGATGGGCACCGGTGATGGGATCCCCCTCCGGTAGGGCGCCGGAACGGGCTCTCGAGAGGTTTTTGGTGGCTACAGAGGCTTGCGGCGGCGGAACTCCCGATCTATCTTCTGTTCTGGAAGTTTTAGGGTACGTAGGTATATATAGGTGAAAGAAGTACGTCGGTGGACCGAAGGGGGGCCACGAGGCAGGGGGCGCGCCCCAGGGGGGTGGGCATGCCCCCCACCCTCGTGGGCACCTCCCTTCTTCCATGACGTGCACTCCAAGTCCATCGGGTGGCTTTCCTTCCAAAAATCTGATATTCCTTTTCCTCGAAACACTGAAATAGGCATAAAACAGCAAATGTGGGTTGGGCCTCCGGTTAATAGGTTAGTCCCAAAAATAATATAAAAGTGGATAATAAAGCCCAATATTGCCTAAAACAGTAGATAATATAGCATGAAGCAATCAAAAATTATAGATACATTGGAGACGTATCAGTGCCCGCCCTCACGCTAACCCAGAGTCCGCCAACAAGAACAAGCTTAAACCGTTCCTTGTGGAGAAGAAGCTAGTAAATGGCACTCAGTCTTGGGTGCTCAACCCTTTCCTCGATGTCATGCACCAGATCCTCCGCAACACTCTCTTTCCACGCATCGGTGACAAGGATAAGGTGCATGCTTATCTCGTGGATATGATGCTTCTGTGTGAGGGGGCGCGTCATCTTGCTACCCAACCACTGGACATCTCTCATATCATGTGAAGTGAGCTCCGGTTTGCGGTCTACAACCGCAAAGTTCCCATCTATGGTCCATACTTGCACCTCTTGATCTCAAAGACTTGGGAGAAGCTCTATCCGGAGGAAGACTTTTCTGCTCCAAACTGGGTTCGCCGCGAGCCTATTAAGCTTCCTCAGAAGAACAGTGGGCCAATACCACTACCAGAGCTCAGGCTAAGGCTGCTCGGATGAATGTTGATGAGGACGAGGTTGAGGAGGAGGAGGCTGAGGACAGTTCTGCAAGATATGCTCCTCCATCTACTGAGCCCTCTTGGGCTAAGAAGCTGAAGGCAAATATGAAGACCCTATTCCGCACGTAGGCCAAGGGGCAGTACAGGACCCATGTTGCTTCCAAGGAGAGTCGCCGGCGCGACAAGAGGATCTTGAGGACATTCGGTGAGATCATGGAGAGCGGGTCAGAGAAGAACATCACTCCCGAGGCTGACTGGATGACCAAGCAGGGCTATCAGTGGACCGAGTCAGAGGAGGAGTCCATTCCCGTTGCCGAGACTGATGAGGACATTGTTGGGTGATCTCTGCAGGGGATGCTACCACCCGTGTTGTAGGTGTCCTCTCTGCCCTTTTGGTGTCTCGATGCCAAAGGGGGAGAGAGTGTAGGATTTGCGAGTCGTGTCTCTTTGTTTTCATTTCGTTGGTCCTTTGTTCGTGTTGCTTTGGTTTGTTGGTTTGCGTTTGTGTTCTTGTGTGTCCCGGAGACTATCATATGGTTTAAGACATATGCTCTTAAGCTTATCTTATTACATATTATGCTTAGTAGTTTGTGAGCCTATGCTATCATGTGCCCTTTACTTTATGCTCATATTCATTACCTTGCCTCCATGCTTAGTGTCATTTATATATTGTTGCAAGGAATGCCTTGTCTCCAAACTATAGAGGGAGTGTTGATCCTAGTATGTGTGTTGTGCAGTCCAAAGCATATGTATAGAGTGCACACATCTAGGGGAGCCTGTCTATATTTTGTAGGTGTTGGGTTTGCTTATGTTCTTTTTTGTATCCTTATGTGCAAATCTCGTATTGTCATCAATCCACCAAAAAGGGGAGATTGTAAGGGCATATTTCTCCTTATGTGGTTTTGGTGATTGATGACAATGCATCTGCGGACTAATCATGTGCATTGAGCATTTTAGATATCTCATGTATAGGCACAAGACGATTCGGTGCCCCTCGGAGCCTAGTGAAGACGACGTTTCTCTACGTTTCTTTTCGGTGGATTTGAGTCGTAGGAAAGCCATACTATTAAGAGGGGTCCACTCGGAAAGGTTAGGGTGGAATCAACACGTAAACTTCTGTTCATTTGCACCACCTTTCCTTTGCTTCTTTGGAGCACCGACCGCTTACCCAGGTCTCTGCAAAATGAAGGACCCCAAGTGCTATTGTGCTGAGGCATGCAGTAGTACTGCTCAAGGGAGCAGTAGTACCACAGTGGCCCACGGTAGTGCTGGCCAGGGCAGCGGTAGTACCGCGCCACGCGATAGTACCGCTCCTCGAGCGCGGTAGTACCGTGGCCTCTAGCCCAGCACACTGACGCGCGCGAAAGTAGGCACGGAAGTAATTTTTTATATCCGCGCCCTACTGAAAGGAATGAGATGGACCTAGAGGGGGGTTGAATAGGTACAATTACAAATTTTAGTTATTACTTAGCAATTTTAGGCAATAATGCAGAATATGAAGGTGAGCCTAACAATTGCAAGTGTAGTACTAAGTACTAAGCAAGTAACACGAGTATGTAAGTAAGCAAGCACAATATGATATAAGTAAGTGCTAAGAGACAAGTAACCACACGTAGAAAGTTAGGGTTAGGAATAACCGCAACTCCGGGAGACGAGGATGTAGCCGATGTTCACTTCCTTGGAGGGAAGTTACGTCATCGTTAGAGAGGTGGATGTTACCACGAAGGCACACCAACACCACGAAGGCTCACCCTATTCTCCCTTTGAGACAACACCATGGAGGCGTTTCTCAACCACTAGTGGTAGACCTTGGGTGGTCCCCAAACCCTCACAAACTTTTCCGGGGGTAATCACAAAGGTCGATTCCTCTCCGAAAGACTCCTACCGCCTAGGAGTCTCCAACCTCCAAGAGTAATAAGAACGATGGGGAAAAGCTCAAGACTTGCTCAAATCATGAATTCCTTTGGTGCAAAGAATGGGAAGGAGTTGATCTATCACTTGATTGGAGAACTTCTCTCAAATGTCCCCAAATCACTTGGGAATCTAGGATTTGGTGTAGAGAATTGAGAGAGAGAGAGAGAGAGAGAGAGAGTGAAAAGTGTTCTTGGCAAGCTCAAAGTGAATGGTCAACCTCCTCCCATGGAAGGGACAAGCCTATATATAGTGGGTGTGGAAAAATTAAACGTTCGAGCCACTTAAGTGCACTGAAGAGGTCGGGCGTCCGGACAGCACCAGACGTCCGGTGGCACAAATATGTCTGGACGTCCGACAACCATCGGTTGTCCGGCCGCTGGGAATTCATAAGCCACGAACTAGCACACAGCAATCGTACGTCCGAGATGTGTTGCTCGTCCGGAGACCGGACATCCGGAGAGGCTCGGGAATCCGTAAATATTGTTCTATGGAAGAAACACCGGACGTCCGAGACGTGCCGGTCGTCCGGAGACCGGACGTCCGGAGAGGCTCGGAAATCCATGAATATTGTTCTGTAAGAGAAACACCAGACAACCGTAGAGAGTCGGACGTTCGGACAGCTGAGAGGGATCGGACGTCCGTAGAGTACCAGACGTCCGGAGAGAAAAACTGGAGTTGGTGGGTTTGAGCAAATCTTTCACTAAATCCAACGATCCTGTCTTAATAGTGCGGGATCCCTATACTCAAGAACAAACCGTAAACAAAGCCAAGGCTAATGTGTTGTATCTCCAATCTTGAGTTATATGCATTTGTCCGTAGTCATGATCCACACACGGCATTTGAGACATAATCCTGAGATATACTTGATAAACATGATCAGTCCCATATATGCATGTTGTCATCAACATCAAAATATGATTAAGGGCATGATTGCACTTTCAATCTCCCCCTTTTTGGTTAGTTGATGACAACATACATGCACTTCGCAATAATAATAAAACTTTGAATATCAAAGGAGTTTGTTGTGCAGCTCCCCCTAACCATGTGCATAGTAAAAATAAGCATGAGAGGAGCTCCCCCTCAGATTTATACCGAAACCGAAACTCAGCCAAACACTCAAAGAACACAAGAACCCATAATACCACTCATATAATAGATCATAAAACATAGTGAACATGGTTCATGGTTATTGGCATGATACGATATATAACATAGTTAACATAGTTCATGGTACAATACAAACTAATATCACCATATTACACAGTACTAAAAGGAAGTGCTACTCCTCCTTGGCATCAAGTACCCAAAAAGGGGGGGCAAGAGGAGAAACCAGGATAGCATCATCATCATCAGAACCCTGCCTCATCATCATCATCATCATGAGCACCACTGCCACTGGCCTCGTCAAATAAATCAGACCACTTAGGACTCGAGGGAAAGCCAAAGTTAGAAGGGGGCTCATCAGGAAAACGGTCATCATCACTCACATTGAACACTCCGGAGTCTCTCAGATGAGTCTTTAGAGCATTCTTGGAGGTGATAAGGTGTGTGACAACATCGTGATTTTGGGAGCAGTTAAAAGTAACAGCCTTCATCAAGGCAGAGTGGGCCCTCCCCAGAAAGCGAGCAATGCGACCAAAGGGTGCAGATCCGGAGGGAGCAGAACGAGGGATGCTAGCAGTAGTGCGGCGCGGATGAGCAAAAGAGGAAGAGTCTTTTGGAACATAGTTATCGGCCATGTGTGCGGGAATGACCCATCGCTCATGCAAATGAGTGCGGACAATAGGAAAATAAGCCACACTCTCGATGAATGCCTGAAGAAAGGGAGCATGAGGAAAGGCCCCGCTTGTGCTGAAAAGAAGCGAGGCGAATCTCATGCCCTAGAAAATGAGGCACATTGATCTTCCCTTTTGGAGATGCATAGAGGCGATGCATGAGATCGATGCAGTAGCTACTGCAAGACCCCTTGTAACCCATCTTAGGAAAAATGGTGCGAATGACACATTGATAGATAATGAAGAAAGGAGCACGCCAAATGGAAACTTGGTTAAAACCCTTATGTTTCTCATCATCAATCAGTTGGGTTTTGGGTTTGATAAGATCAACACATGCATCAGTGCCCTTGGGTCTATGTTCGGGGCCATCATTGTGAATTTTGAACCCGATGTCGGGAAAACCAAGGGCAGCAACAGATTGAGAATAGGAAGCCGAGAGCTTTGTGTCAGAGGTCATCCAAGTAACAGTGTTATTTGGACCAAAGAAACATGTGGCATAAAATTGATGAATGGCGGCTTGGTTAAAGTCATGTTGAAATGTAAAGGGGGCAGCAAGATTGGAGGACTCAATGAGCTCAATAGCCCTGAAATATTTCTCTGGATGAGTACGAATATGCTCTAAATCAATGCACAGATGCAGAGAAAGACCCTTAGGAATGATGATAGTGGTAAAAATGTTAGCTTGGACATTAGTGCGAAAACAATTGTCCCTAGAGTCATGAGCAATCGTAAATTGATCAATATCACGACGCAACTTAAGATAGGAAGCAATGGGAACCACGTTGAACCGCTTAACGTGACGGCCGTGTGGTAAAGGAGGTTCAAGCGAGATATGACGAGCATCACCGTGAGGTTGGACCGGAGGAGGAGGAGGCTGGAAGGTGGGCCACCGAGTCCTGGGCTTGGGAGCAGTGGTGCGAACAGGGACAGGCTCTCCTCTCTCCATATGAGCCAGTTCATCTTCATAGTTAGAGCCCTCCGACGAGTCTTCGCTTGGAGAGCGATGAGGTGGAGGAACACGCTTCCTAGGACGAGCCCGTTCTTGGGAATCGTCTGAATCACCGCGATGGGAGGGACGTGAGGACCCAGATGGGGGGTCCTTTCGAGCAGTGTGCTTGCGACCAGTGTGCTTGGTCTTCACCATTCCAACCTAGAAGAGGTGGGAAACCCAAATCAACAACCCACCACCATAGATCTATGAATCAATGGATTAGGGAAGAAGAGATAGGTGCTACCTCAGAGTGAAGAACGGGGAGGAAGACGACAACCGGAGAGAATCTGGCAATGGGCCGCGCCAGGAACAGGGGCGACCCGAGCGGTGTGGCGTCGGCGAGGGGCACGGGCGGCGAGCGGCCGCGGAGAGGAGCCGCTAGACAGGGGTGGCGGCGTTGGGGAAAAGGAGGAGAGGGGACGAACGGATTAGGGTAAACTGATCCAAACCGCACCCCGCGCTATATATATGTGCCTGAGACAAGTCCGGACGACCGGAGATCTATGGAGGTCCGGTGCCTAGGCCAGGGAAAGAATTACCAGAAGACCTGATAGACCGGACGACCGTCCTGAGGACAAAAGAGGGCTTTTTACGGACGACTGGCGTTCTACAGACGTCCGGTGCCTGGGAAAAGACTGGACGACCGGAGATCTACGGGCATCCGGTGCCTGGGCCAGGGGAAAAATTAGCAGACGTCCGGTACATAGCGGACGACCGGAAGCACTTATGGATTTGTGAGACTTGGGGGTCATAGTTGGTGCTAATGACAATGATGGGAAGATGATGAGTTCAATACTTAGCAGGATGTAAAGACACAATATATGAGCAATGAACATCTGTTTTAATGTGTGTACTTGACATGACTTCCCAAAGATTTGAACTTTGGGTGCATAATCACTACTCCATCATGGAAAGCACCATAGTTAGAATAACATGGTAGCTTTGAGATTGGTTGTTCTTTTTACGCATTACGTAGGGTGAGAGTACTCATGAGTTGAGTGTCTCCCCCTAAATATATGCCTACATCAAGACAAGACATTAATTTCATGCATGAATGGGTACTAGATTTCACATAATATTTTCAAGCTCCAAGATACCAAGTTCACGCCTAAGTCGACAAAACCTTGCTTCATCCAATGGTTTTGTGAAAATATCTGCAAGTTGCAAATCTGTGCCAACATGATCTATGTGAATATCACCCTTTTCCACATGATTTCTCAAGAAGTGATACCTAATATCAATGTGCTTGGTGCGGGTATGATCTTTGGGGTTCTCAGCAATATTGATTTCTGCTACATTCCCCAACAGTGGCATCATGAGCTAGGTCTATACTCACATTGTGGTTTTTGCGTAGGTAAGAAATGTTCTTGCTAGAAACCCATAGCAGCCATGTAAAACATGCAAACAACAATTAGAGGACGTCTAACTTGTTTTTGCAGGGTATGCTATGTGACGTGATATGGCCAAAAAGAATGTGATGAATGATATGTGATGTATGAGATTGATCATGTTCTTGTAATAGGAATCACGACTTGCATGTCGATGAGTATGATAACTGGCAGGAGCCATAGGAGTTGTCTTAATTTATTGTATGACCTGTGTGTCATTGAACAACGCCATGTAATTACTTTACTTTATTGCTAAACCGTTAGCCATAGTAGTAGAAGTAATAGTTGGCGAGAAAACTTCATGGAGACACGATGATGGAGATCATGATGATGGAGATCATGGTGTCATGCTGGTGACGATGACGATCATGGAGCCCCGAAGATGGAGATCAAAAGGAGCAAAATGATATTGGCCATATCATGTCACTTTTGATTGCATGTGATATTTATCATATTTATGCATCTTGTTTGCTTAGAATGACGGTAGTAAATAAGATGATCCCTCATTAAAATTTCAAGAAAGTGTTCCCCCTAACTGTGCACCGTTGCGAAAGTTCGTTGTTTCGAAGCACCACGTGATGATCGGGTGTGATAGATTCTAATGTTCACATACAACGGGTGTAAGCCAGATTTACACATGCGAAACACTTAGGTTAACTTGACGAGCCTAGCATGTACAGACATGGCCTTGGAACACAAGAGACCGAAAGGTCGAGCATGAATCGTATGGTAGATATGACCAACATGAAGATGTTCACCGATGATGACTAGTCTGTCTCACATGATGATCGGACACGGCCAAGTTGACTCGGATCATGTAATCACTTAGATAACTAGAGGGATGTCTATCTGAGTGGGAGTTCATAAGGTGAACTTAATTATCCTGAACATAGTCAAAAGATCTTTGCAAATTATGTCGTAAGCTCACGCTTTAGTTCTACTATTTAGATATGTTCCTAGAGAAAATTTAGTTGAAATTTGATAGTAGCAATTATGCGGACTAGGTCAGTAAACTGAGGATTGTCCTCGTTGCTTCGTAGAAGGCTTATGTCCTTAATGCACCGCTCGGTGTGCTGAACCTCGAACGTCGTCTATGGATGTTGCGAACATCTGACATACACGTTTTGATAACTACGTGATAGTTCAGTAATGTTAAACGGTTTAGAGTTGAGGCACCAAAGACGATTTCGAAACGTCGCGGAACATATGAGATCTTTCGAGGGGTGAAATTGGGATTTCAGGCTCGTGCCCACGTCAAGAGGTATAAGACCTCCGACGATTTTCTTAGCCTGCAAACTAAGGGAGAAAAGCTCAATCGTTGAGCTTGTGCTTAGGTTGTCTGATTACAACAATCACTTGAATCGAGTGGGAGTTGATCTTCCAGATGAGATAGTGATGTTTCTCCAAAGTCATTGCCACCAAGCTGCTAGAGCTTCGTGATGAACTATAACATATCAGGGATAGATATGATGATCCTTGAGATATTCGCGATGTTAGACATCGCAAAAGTAGAAATCAAGAAGGAGCATCAATCGTTGATGGTTGGTGAAACCACTAGTTTCAAGAAGGGCAAGGGCAAGAAGGGATACTTCATGAAACGGCAAATCAGCTGCTGCTCTAGTGAAGAAACCCAAGGTTGAACCCAAACCCGAGACTAAGTGCTTCTGTAATAAGGGGAACAGCCACTGGAGCAAAATTACCCTAGATACTTGGTAGATGAGAAGGCTGGCAAGGTCGATAGAAGTATAATGGATATACATTATGTTAATGTGTACTTTACTAGTACTCCTAGTAGCACCAGGGTATTAGATACCGGTTCGGTTGCTAAGTGTTGGTAACTCGAAATAAAAGGCTGCGGAGTAGACGAAGACTAGCTAAAGGTGAGCTGGCGATATGTGTTGGAAGTTTTCCAAGCTTGATGTGATCAAGCATCGCACGCTCCCTCTACCATCGAGATTGGTGTTAAACCTAAATAATTGTTATTTAAAGTTTGCGTTGAGCATAGACATGATTGGATTATGTCTATCGCAATACGGTTATTCATTTAAGGAGAATAATGGTTACTCTATTTGTTTGAATAATACCTTCAATGGTCTTGCACCTAAAATGAATGGTTTATTGAATCTCGATCATAGTGATACACATGTTCATGCCAAAAGATATAAGATAGTAATGATAGTACCACCTACTTGTGACACTGCCATGTAAGTCATATTGGTATAAAACGCATGAAGAAGCTCCATGTTGATGGATCTTTGGACTCACTCGTTTTTGAAAAGTTTGAGACATGCGAACCATGTCTACTGGTCTATATGCATGAAGAAACTCCATGCAAATGGACCGTTTGGACTCACTTGATTTTGAATCACTTGAGACGTGCAAATCATACCACATGGGCAAGATGGCTGAAAGCCTCGTTTTCAGTAAAATGGAACAAGGAAGCAACTTGTTGGAAGTAATACATTTTGATGTGTGCAATCCAATGAGTGCTGAGGCACGCAGTGGATATCGTTATGTTCTTACTTCACGGATGATTTGAGTAGATACTGAGTATATTTACTTGATGAAACACAAGTCTGAATTTTTGAATGGTTCAAGTTATTTCAGAGTGAAGTTGAAGATCATCGTGACAAGAGGATAAAATGTCTATGATATGATCATAGAGATGAGTATCTGAGTTATGAGCTTTGGCACGCAATTAAGACATTGTGGAAATTGTTTCACAATTAATACCGCCTGGAACACCATAGTGTGATGGTGTGTCCGAACATCATAGTTGCACCCTATTGGATATGGTGCGTACCATGATGTCTCTTATCGAATTACCACTATCGTTCATGGGTTAGGCATTAGAGACAACCACATTCACTTTAAATAGGGCACCACGTAACTCCGTTGAGACGACACCATTTGAACTATGGTTTGGAGAAACCTAAGTTGTCATTTCTTAAAAGTTTGGTGCTGCGACGCTTATGTGAAAAAGTTTCAGGTTGATAAGCTCGAACCCAAAGCGGATAAAATGCATCTTCATAGGACACCCAAAATAGTTGGGTATACCTCCTAATTCAGATCCGAAAGCAATAGGGATTGTTTCTTGAATCGGGTCCTTTCTCGAGGGAAAAGTTTGTCTCGAAAATTGAGTGGGAGGATGGTGGAGACTTGATGAGGTTATTGAACCATCACTTCAACTAGTGTGTGGCAGGGCACAGGAAGTTGTCCCTGTAGCGCCTACACCAATTGAAGTAGAAGCTTATGATAGTGATCATGAAGTTTTGGATCAAGTCACTACCGTACCTCGTATGGTGACAAGGATGCGTACTACTTCAGAGTGGTACAGTAATCCTGTCTTGAAGGTCATGTTGCTGGACAACAATGAACCTACGAGCTATGGAGAAGCGATGGTGGGCCCATATTCCGACAAATGGTTAGAAGCCATGAAATCCGAGATAGAATCTATGTATCAGAATAAAGCATGGACTTTGGTGGACTTGCCCGATGATCGGCAAGCCATTGAGATAAATGGATCTTTAAGAAGATGACAGACGTGGACGGTAATGTCACCGCCTTTGAAGCTCGACTTGTGGTGAAGAGTTTTTCACAAGTTCAAGGAGTTGACTACGATGAGATTTTCTCATCCGTAGCGATGCTTAAGTCCGTCGAAATCATGTTAGCATTAGCTGCATTTATGAAATCTGGCAGATGGATGTCAAAACGAGTTTCCTTACCAGTTTTCGTAAGGAAAGGTTGTATGTGATACAATCAGAAAGGTTTTGTCCATCCTAAGGATGCTAAAAGGTATGCTAGCTCCAGCGATCCTTCCATGGAATAGAGCAAGCATCTCGGAGTCAGAATATGCGCTTTGATGGAATGATCAAAGATTTTGGGTTTATACAAAGTTTATGAGAAATTTGTATTTCCAAAGAAGTGAGTGGGAGCACTATAGCATTTCTGATGAGTATATGTTATTGACATATTGTTGATCAGAAATGATGTAGAATTTCTGGAAAACCTGGATTAGGCTACTTGAACAATAAGCATGAAGATCTATAAGATAGATCAAAAGGCTTAATAGTACTTTCAAATGAGCACATACCTTGACATGATCTTGAAGGTGTTAAAGATGGATCAGTCAAAGAAGGAGTTCTTGCCTGAGTTGTAAGGTATGAAGTTAAGACTTAAAGATCGACCACGGCAGAAGAAAGAGAAAGGACGAATGTCGTCCCCTATGCCTTAGCCATAGGCTCTATACAGTATGTCATGCTTTGTACTGCACCTGATGTGTGCCTTGCCACATGTCTGGCAAGAGGGTACAAAGCTGATCAAGGAATGGATCACCAGATAGCGGTCAAAATTATCCTTAGAGGAATAAGGACATGTTTCTCGATTATGGAGGTAAAGAGTTCGGCGTAAAGGGTTACATCGATGCAAGCTTTGACACCTATCCAAATGGCTCTAAGTAGCAAATCGGATATGTATAGTGGAGCAACCATTTGGAATAGCTCCAAGTGGAGCGTGGAAGCAGCATTTAAAATATGACCTAGAGATTTGCGAAGTACATACTGTCGTGGATTTGTCACGGCAGATGTCCTAGAGAAAGGACTTAGTCATGGAGCCATCGCTACGAGTTTACTTGAAGGGGTTAAAGCGGACACAAAGACACGAGGGGTTTATACTAGTTCGGCCCCTTCGATGAAGGTAAAAGCCTACGTCTAGTTGTGATGGAATTGATGTGGTCTCGATGGCTAGGGAGCAAACAAGCTTCGCCTAGGCTCGAGTTGTTGTTGTTGTCTCCCCTGAACCGCCGTCGGGTCGTCCCCTTATATACACGGGTGACGCCCGTCGGTCCATAGAGTCCCAACCGGTTCATACTCGTATCCCGGTTGGTATCTCTCTATTCCTAGCTTACAATACAAGTCATACATCAGGCCGGTTTACGGCTACATGTTCTAACCGACTACAGGCCTTGGGCCTTCATCTGTTTATACCACTAATGAAGTTAACCCGGCCCAAGTAGGCCGGTTTACGCCTAGTGGTAATATCCCCAACATTAGGCCCCAGATTGATTTGAACTGGTTCATGTCAATCCTTCACACAATCTTGCATCTTGGATATCTTCTGGTAACTGGTAAACCTTCATGTCGTCATCATTTTTGGTTGCTGTAAACCGGCATGACGTCATCAGTTTTGGTTACTGTAAACCGGCATGACGTCATCATGAAATTTATAACGCCCTCTTAATAACAGCTCCTGGATCCGCGCGCTTGACCTAGCTCGGTTGCCTTATAAATAAGACCGAAGGGTCATTTCTTTTCTTTCCCCTTCGTCCCTTCTTCTTCTTCTTCCTCACGTCGCCGGCTTTGGAGCTCTGCCACCGCCGTCGACCTCTGCCTCGTCTCGGGCCGCTGCATCAACCTGAACGTAACAGAGTGTTGCGGCGCCTTTCCGCATCTTCTCTGTTCCCGGTAAGTTCTCTCTCCTTCTTAACCTAGATCTGTTCTTAGGGTTCCATGTTCTTGCTATGTTCATCGCGCGTTCATAGCTGTTCTCTGACCTTGAATGAATCTGTGAACTCTTGCTATGCTTAGTAGCGATCCCTTTAGCATCCGCTTGCTATTTCTCATCCAAGCTCATAGATCTCCCGCACATATCCGCTCAATGGTTCACTCCTGTTTCCGCCTTACTCCTCGAAATATTTCCTGTTTTTGTGAGCCTGCTGTAGATCCGCGGCTGTAACACGATTTTGTGAAACTTGTTTCTGCATAACTAGTTATCCAAAGCTTCAATTGCTTCCGATGCTTAGGTCAAGAGGTTTAACTTCACCATAGAGAAAAAATTGCTAAACCGGTATATATGTCATTAGTCCCCTGGTTGAACCGCCAGAATCCATATGATGCCGCGTTGTAGAAGACCGGTTTATGGGTACTGCCTCCGGTTTACCGTAGTTAGATCAACACCTTTTTATTCGGCATGTCCTTGAACCGGATCACCTATTTCTTGTAGATCTCGTCATGGCCAAACAAGTGTATGAGTGCAACTGGGTTCCCTCCCGCGTCACAGAATCACAGTTGGACGATCTAGTCCTGATCGGCGCTTTGGATAGCAAAGATACGATTCACTGGAGGGTTCCTGGAGATGAATGTCCTCCCACGCCCCAGGAAGGAGAGGTCGTGGTTTTCGCAGATCACATGGCCCGGGGCTTCAAACCGCCCGGCTCTAAATTTTATCGGGATGTGTTAGCCAACTTTCAGCTCCGTCCACAAGATATTGGCCCCAACTCGGTCACCAATCTATGTCACTTCCAAGTACTTTCTGAGGCATACCTTCAAGAGGAACCTTCAGTCGAGCTATTTAGAGATCTCTTTCATCTGAACCGCCGCACTGAATTCACCGCCGGTCCTAATACCGAACTGGGCGGTATGGCCATTCAGAAGAGGAAGGAAATCACCTATCCCCACGTCAAACTCCATACTCACCCCAAGGAGTGGAACGCAACTTGGTTTTATTGCAAGGATACCTCCCTTGACAATGAAAATCCCTTGCCTGGCTTCCGTCCAGAACGGCTCAGCAACACTCACCCTTTTCCACAAAGGTTAAGTGCCAAGGAGAGAATTAAGTATGCTCCTCAACTGTCCAAGCTCCGGGCCTTCATGGCCAACAGTTTAACAGGAATAGACCTTGCCCGCTGCTGGATATCATGGAGCATTCTGCCTCTGAGCCGGCGCCCCGGTTTGATGTGCACGTACACTGGCAGCGTCGATGACCCACTCCGACATGTCAAAATTCAAGTCTCCGATGACGAAGTCACAGAATCTGTGAAAAAGATGTTGAATGAACCGGAGCACCTCTGTGCTCAAACCGGTCTGCTTCCTTACTGCACCACCAACGAACCGCCATCGGTAAGATTTTGATTGCTCTATTATTGAACCTATTACTACTTTATCTGCCTGACCTTTAATTATTGCTGACCCAGAGTGATAATCCGTTTTGGAGCAAGAAGCTTTCACAAGATAAAATGGAGAAGGCAGGGCGGCCAACCCGGCCCAAGACCAAGGTTGTCAAGAAACCATCTCGTAAGAGAAAAACCACCGCTTCATCTGACCCAGTCATTGATGATGATGTGGGTAATCCGGATCTTGAGGTAGAACTTGATTCACTTAGCTTGCTTTTTACACGCCTTATTGATGATGATGCTTGTCAGGATGACGCTGAAGCCAGCAATGCGGGATTCGTTGAGGTAACTATTCTCTCTTCCGATTCAGAAACCTTGCCTTTGCCAAAATTTCGCCGGGCAAACCGGAAAGTTAAATTTTCTCATCCTCTTGCTTATTTGGGTCCCCAATTTCTTATGAAGACCCAGCAACACGAAGCTCGCCGCACAACCCGGCACAGTGGCCAGGTAGTTACCTCTGCCGGTTTACCGAACAGTCCGGTTCGAAAACGCCGCTCCGAGGTCTCCGACCTTTTTATTGATTTAAATCCTAAAGCGGGTTTCTTCCTTCAACCTCTTAATCCATCCGACTCCGATTATCAGGTCACCTCTCATTCATCGTCTGGTGAATCGTCTGCCACTCAGCTACCACCTTTGAAAACAGTTGCTGGGTAAGTTAAACTGAACATATGCTTCCAGTATACTGCGTAATGGTTTATGCTTTTCCTTGACTTTTTGTTTTTCCTTCAGGGCTAAAGCAAAACCAAGCAAGAAGGCCCGCCTGAATAAAGCGGCTGAAGAAGGTGTGGCCCTAGAACATGACCAAGCGCCGGCTCGTGAAATGTTTACTTCTGAAGATATCCCCAATGATCCTCCTTTGCAAGACGACGTTATTCCCGAAGAAGGTCTTATTAATACTCCAGCCTCTGCTGATCCGCCTGCCAGCTCCATCCAGATTGAGAAATCCCACACTCCTGCTGACAAACCGGCCGCGCCAACACAAACCGGCGAGTCCAAAGATGATGATGTTGTGATTACCGGTGTGGGCCGCTCTGAACCCGGGAATCCTGTCACCCTTACCAAGCATACCATCAAAGAGGATTTTTCCGCTTTGAACAAAGGAAAATGGGATGTTGAATTAGAGACATATGCTGCTCTGAGTGCTCAAGATCTTCACTCCGGCTATTTAAACCGGCTTTACACCAGCCGTGACTGTGAAGCTGGCCTGGTCAAGATGATGAGGGATAAATTTGAGGTAAATTCCTTCTTTTCTTGCTGCCATTGCATTCATCCTTGTAGCCCCCAAGGGCCGGTTTGTAACCTTGGTCAAACCGGGACTTGATCCTGAACATGTTTGAAACCTGTCGGCATAACCCTCAAGGGCCAGTCTAACTTAGTATAAGTAAACCGGGGCTCCAATAGAAAACTGTCCTTAGAACATAACTTGATCAAATAGCCATTAGCCCCCAAGTGCCAAGTTGAATACTTGTATTGAGCTTGGGACTTTGTAATCTAGTAATATATAAAAATTGAAGGTGCATTAGCCCCCAAGTATCAGGCATATAACTTTGTTATGTGATTGATACTTCAATTTCTTGGATCGCTTGTGCAAAGCTTAAACGCTGTCTGTATGCAGGCTGAGGTGAAAATCAAGGAAGACCGGATTGCCAATTTGCAGGAGGCCCTGAAGACCCAGCAAGCTGAAACAGATAAGTCAAAGCAAGAATTAACCCAGCGCCTTGAGCACTGCTGAACGACTGAAAGAAGGCTTCAAGAAAGAACGGGCTGACTGGGCCACTGAGAAGGCCGGTTTAACCAAAAGAGCGGAAAATGCTGAAGCTGCCCTTAAACCGGTGGTGGATGAACTGACTGCCGTACAGCGGCAAATACACTCCATGACTGCTGCAATCTTTGGTAAGCTCCTTTTAACTTCTGTGATAATTTGAACCTGCTGTAGCGTAAATCCGGTTTGAGACCATTCCAATCTTGTTGTAGGCACACGTATTGGGCACTTAGGAAATGATGTGCGGAAGAAACTGAAAGCTGCCTACACCTTGGTGGAACAATTGTATACCGGAGCCCAACGGATCATCACCACAGCTTCTCATAACAACCCGGCGCCCTCTTTAATCCAGGATACTCTTAGCAGATTGTCAATGCTTCCAACCCGGATTGAGGAGCTGAAAAAATCCGCTGCCCGAACCGGAGCCATCAATGCCTTAATCCGGGCAAAGGCATGGGTGCCAGATTTTGATCCTGTGGAAGCAGCTCAAGGCTATCCCAGCCTGAAAGAAGATGGCTCTGAATTCAACGAGGAGGATTTAAGGGCCATAAACCGTGCAGTGCGCCCTCTGGCTTGCCAGCTAGCTGAAGAGGCAGATTTGACGCATTATCAAGCGCAATATAACGATCAAAACAAGCGAGTGCCTGCCCCAACTGTTGAAGCGGAGAATCTGATCCCTCCAATCCGTAAGCACATTTATGCTCCTGATATTGAACCGTCTTCCCTGATCCATGAAGAGGCTGTTTTCCAAGCTTTAATGGGAATCGACTGGACCACTGTTGATTTCCAGCCAATGGGTAGAGACGAGGAAGCTGAAGCGGCGGAGGATGAGGAGCAGGCTTGAACCGGAAGCCGGTTTGGAGAGCTATTTGTGACATCTTTCCAAAAGAACAATGATCTTGTTTGGGCATGAAGCTGCCTTGTAATAGGATAGTTAAAACTTCTGCCTGGAATATGCCTTCGTGCATAAGTACTGAAGCTTTTGTTTGAAAAACTTTAATTCATATTTCCTGCAATCAGAAAAATTTGAACTTCGGTGGCGGTTATACCGTCAGCCGGATTATGATCTTGATATGTGTATCAGTAATATAACAAATAGATGATACATAAATACCTGCCATGTTTGGGCATGAAGCTGGCTTAGCCAAGCCTGAAGCGGCGGTTTTATAAACCATTACCGTCAAAAAAGGGGGGAGAAAATAGCTCCCGTATAAACCGTACTGAATCAATACGAGCCCCCTTGTTACTCCATGATGTTAACAGGGAAAAGGTAAACCGGGCATACTCCTCCGGGTTAAAGGGGGATCAAAACCATCGGCTGAACCGGAAAAATATGTTTGTCGATATAAAAGAAATCCAACAACAGCAAAGAACAAACAAACCATGAAAATAATATGAGAGCAAAGGCAATGATAAAAACCGTTTGCAAAAATATGCTATACTGAGATGATCAGATGGTATTACCATGGTCGGACAGGATCAAGGCCCCCAATAGGAGTGACAATGATTCAAGTCAGCCAGGTCCCCAAATGATTCGTGGCATATATGCCAGATCAAGAGGTGTGACAATGGTTCGGGTTCGACCATGCCCCCAAGTGATTTTGTGGCCTTAGGCCAACCAAGAGGCGTGACTGGTTCAGACTTGACCATGTCCCCAAATGATCTGGTGGCTGTCGCCTATCAAAGGGTGTCGCGTTGGTTCGGACACGACCAAGGCCCCCAGTGATATATAAAAAACATATGTCAAGGGGTAAACCGGAGGCCGCTTTAAACAGAACCACTCCGTGTAACCTCGCATGATGAGAAAGACAGAGACCCCGCTTTAGCTGAGGTTCCGGTTTGATATATCAAAGATAATATATACATTGTCATGATATGTACATAGATAGAGCCAATGGCTCAAGTATAGTAAGGCCGAAGATGAGCTATGTTCCACGGCCTGTTGGTCTCCTCCTCTGATGTACGTGAGTCTTGATGCTCTCGAATATCAAGCAGATAGTACGACCCGTTGTGCAGATTCTTGCTGACCACGAAAGGTCCTTCCCAAGGTGGGGATAACTTGTGCATATCTGTCTGGTCCTGGATTAGTCGAAGCACCAAATCTCCTTCTTGAAAAGTTCTGGTTCTAACCCGGCGACTGTGATAGCGACAAAGATCTTGTTGGTAAATCGCCGAATGGGCAGCCGCTAGATCACGCGCTTCGTCCAATAGGTCCAAAGCGTCTTGCCGTGCCGTCTCATTGCCCGCTTCAACATAAGCTGCCACACGAGGCGAATCGTGCCGGATATCACTAGGGAGAACTGCCTCTGCTCCATAGACCATAAAAAATGGCGTGTATCCTGTGGACCGGTTTGGCGTAGTATTGATACTCCAGAGCACGGATGGTAGCTCTTCAACCCAACAGCCCGGTGTTCTTTGCAATGGGACCATAAGCCGGGGTTTGATGCCTCGCAAGATCTCTTGATTAGCTCGTTCTGCCTGTCCATTGGACTGGGGGTGCGCCACTGATGATACGTCAAGTCGGATGTGCTCACGTTCACAGAACTCCTTCATAGCCCCCTTGGATAAATTGGTACCATTGTCAGTAATGATACTGTGCGGAAAGCCAAACCGGAAAATCACCTTTTTGATGAACTGCACCGCTGTTGCTGCATCGCACTTACTGACAGGTTCCGCTTCAACACACTTGGTAAATTTATCAACTGCTACCAAAAGGTGAGTTTTCTTATCCTTGGATCTTTTAAAAGGTCCAACCATATCCAGCCCCCAAGTTGCAAACGGCCATGTTATTGGAATCATCCTCAATTCTTGAGCCGGCACATGCGCACGCCTTGAAAATTTCTGACATCCATCGCACCGCTTAACCAAGTCCTCCGCATCAGCATGTGCTGTCAACCAGTAAAACCCGTGACGAAATGCCTTTGCCACCAGCGACTTTGAACCGGCGTGGTGTCCACAATCCCCCTCATGGATTTCTCTTAAGATTTCACAGCCTTCCTCAGGAGAAACACAACGTTGAAACGCCCCTGATACGCTGCAACGATGCAATTCACCATTGAGAATCGTCATGGACTTGGATCGCCGGACTATCTGTCTTGCTAGAATTTCATCTTCTGGCAACTCCCCCCGGGTCATGTATGCAATATAAGGAATCGTCCAATCCGGAATAACATGTAATGCTGCCACCAATTGAGCCTCCGGGTCAGGAATAGCCAAATCCGCTTCACCTGGGAGCTGGACTGACGGATTGTGCAACACGTCCAAAAAGACATTGGGCGGGACCGGTTTGCGCTGAGAACCTAACCGGCTTAAAGCATCCGCCGCTTCATTCTTCCGATGGTCCACATGATCCACTTGATAACCCTTGAAGCAACCTGCAATATTATCCACTTCCCGACGATATGCAGCCATGAGCGGGTCCTTAGAATCCCAAGTGCCAGACACCTGTTGAGCCACAAGATCCGAGTCACCGAAGCACTTAACCCGGCTTAAGTTCATCTCTTTAGCCATCCGGAGACCATGGAGCAAGGCTTCGTACTCAGCTGCATTGTTAGTACAAGGGAACATTAAGCGGAGAACATAACAGAACTTATCACCTCGTGGGGAAGTTAATACGACTCCAGCCCCCGAGCCTTCCAATTGCCTGGATCCATCAAAATGAATAGTCCAATATGTGTGATCCGGCTTTTCCTTTAGCGCTTGTAATTCCGTCCAGTCATTGATGAAATCAACAAGTGCTTGAGACTTCACTGCCGTCCGAGGTACATACTTCAGTCTGTGTGGCCCAAGCTCTATAGCCCACTTGGCAATCCGGCCAGTCGCCTCAGGGTTCTGTATGATATCACCCAAGGGAGCTGAACTGACCACTGTGATTGGGTGCCCTTGAAAATACTGCTTCAACTTCCGGCTGGCCATGAAGACACCATAGACCAGCTTCTGCCAATGCGGATACCTTTGCTTGGATTCAATAAGCACCTCACTGATATAATAAACCGGCCGCTGAACCGGATATTCCTTGCCTGCCTCCTTGCGTTCCACCACAATAGCCACGCTAACTGCCCGAGCATTAGCTACTACGTATAATAATAGTGGCTCTTTGTCAACTGGAGCTGCAAGAATCGGCGGATTGGCTAACTGCCGCTTCAAGTCCTCAAATGCCTCATCAGCAGCCGTACTCCAGACGAAGTTGTCTGTCTTCCTCAGCATTTGGTACAAAGGGATGGCCTTCTCTCCGAGGCGGCTGATAAACCGGCTCAGTGCAGCGATCCGGCCCGCCAAACACTGAACATCGTTGATACATTTCGGTTTAGCTAGGGATGTAATAGCCATAATCTTCTCCGGGTTAGCCTCAATTCCTCTGTTAGACACCAGGAAACCCAATAACTTGCCTGCCGGAACACCAAAGACACACTTGGCCGGATTAAGCATCATCTTGTAAACTCGCAAGTTGTCAAAGGTCTCCTTCAAATCATCCACCAGCGTCTCCTTATGTCTTGACTTTACTACAATATCATCCACATAAGCGTGCACATTGCGGCCGATCTGGTTATGCAGGCAATTTTGTACACACTGTTGATAGGTGGCTTGGGCACTCTTGAGCCCGAAGGGCATAGATACATAGCAGAAGGCTCCAAAGGGAGTAATAAATGTTGTTTTCTCCTGGTCCTTAACTACCATCTTGATCTGATGATATCCAGAGTATGCATCCAAAAAACTCAAACGCTCACAACCTGCCGTGGCATCAATGATCTGGTCAATGCGGGGGAGAGCAAAAGGATCTGTCGGACAGGCCTTGTTAAGATCTGTGTAATCCACGCACATACGCCAAGTGCCGTTTTTCTTAAGAACCAGCACCGGATTAGCAAGCCACTCTGGATGGAACACCTCAACAATAAAACCAGCTGCTAAAAGCCTGGCCACTTCCTCTCCAATGGCTTTGCGTCTTTCTTCGTTAAACCGGCGGAGGAACTGTTTCACCGGTTTGTACTTAGGATCCACATTAAGAGTGTGCTCAGCGAGTTCCCTCGGTACACCTGGCATGTCAGACGGTTTCCATGCAAAAATGTCCCGATTCTCATGGATGAACTCGATGAGCGCGCTTTCCTATTTGGGATCCAGGTTGGCACTGATAGTGAACTGCTTGGACGAATCGCTGGGCACAAAGTCAACAAGCTTGGTCTCAACTGCCGATTTGAACTTCAGATCTGAATCATGCTCTGTAGTTGGCTTCTTCAAAGGGGTCATATCCGCCGGATCAACATTGTCCGTATAATACTTCAATTCTTCTATGGCACAGACCGACTCTGCATAAGCCGCATCACCTTCCTCACATTCCAAAGCGACCCTACGGCTCCCATGAACCGTTATCGTCCCCTTGTAACCCGGCATCTTGAGCTGTAAGCAGATATAACAAGGCCGCGCCATAAACTTGGCATAAGCCGGCCGCCCAAACAAGGCATGATACGGGCTCCGGATCTTTACCACCTCAAAGGCTAACTTTTCCGACCGAGAATCATGCTCATCCCCAAAAGCCACATCTAGGGCTATCTTACCAACAGGATATGCAGATTTGCCTGGCACTACACCATGGAACACTGTATTAGACGGTCTGAGATCCTTGTCCGTTAGACCCATGCGCCGGAATGTCTCATAGTATAGTATGTTAATACTGCTTCCTCCATCCATGAGCACCTTGGTGAACTTATAACCCCCCACCTGAGGGTCTACCACTAATGCTAGCTGGCCCGGATTATCAACCCAGGGCGGGTGATCCTCTCTGCTCCACACGATGGGCTGCTCTGACCAGCGTAAGTAACGTGGTAAGGCCGGTTCAACAGAATTCACCGCTCGCTTGTGGAGTTTTCGGTCGCACTTATCCAAGCTAGTGGTGAAGACATGGTATTGCCCATTGCTCAACTGCTTTGGCTGGCTCTGATAACCCGACTGCTGTTTCTGCTGCTGCTGCTGGCCGTTCTGATTATTCTGGTTATTGTGACCGCCCTGATTGAAACCTGAACCGGAAGCTCCATCGTGACCCGGACCGTGTAAACCGGATCCTGAACCGCCACCTGACCCATGGTCGTACCGGAAGGCATTAGAGTTTTTAAACTCCTGCATAATATAACAATCCTTCCAAAGGTGGTTAGCCGGCGACTCCTTCGTCCCGTGCTTTGGGCAAGGCTGATTCAACAAATAATTCAAACGGCTTGCGTTAGGATTGGGAGCCCCATTACGATTTGCCGCTTTACCTCTGCGCCGCTGCCCCCTGTCATGTGCATTAGTGTTGGCCACAAAATCCATGCTACCATCCGCCTTGCGTTTGCCTCCGTTTCCATGACCCGTCGGTTTGTACTGCTGCTGTTTAGAGTTGCTATTCTTCCTTCCCTTCCCTGCTTCATCATCATCAGGCTCGGGATCCTTGGTACTGTCCGAATCAGCATACTTTACTAAAGCAGCCATGAGGGTTCCCATGTCATTACAGAACCGCTTCATGCGTCCCAATTTCAATTTTAAAGGCTCAAACCGGCAGTTGCCTTCCAGGGTTAAGATCGCAGAGTCAGCATTAATCCTGTCAGACGAGTGCAAAATTTCCGAAACACGGTGCACCCAACGGGTCGTTGATTCTCCTTCCTCCTGGACGCAAGCCGCTAGGTCTACTATGGACTTGGGCTGTTTACATGTATCCTTAAAATTCTGTATAAACCGGGCCCGCAACTGGGCCCATGAGCTGATAGAATTGGGTGGTAGGCTCTTCAACCAAGTACGAGCCGTGCCCTCAAGCATCATGGTGAAGTATTTTGCACACGCGGCCTCATCCACGTCTAGCATCTCCATGGCCATCTGATAACTCTCTACCCACGCCTCAGGGGATAAATCAGCGGTGTAATTCGGCACCTTGCGTGGACCCTTGAAATCTTTGGGCAGGCGCACATTGCATAAAGCGGGGATTAAGAAAGGCACTCCCAAAGCGGATGTGACTCCTGGTCCGGTGAAGGTGGTAGAGCGAACCGGTGTAAGTTGGCCTGCATTATCCTGTGCTGCTAACTCGGCCTCCCTTCGTGCCCGGGCCCGGTCCACCACATCCTGAGCATCGCAGACACCACCTGCCGGGTCATTGCCACGGGCCGCTTCACGGCCTCGCGCATTGCTTGATATGGCCGGTTCATCCATGCGCCTGCTATAGCTCCGGCTCGGACGGGGCGTAGAATGAATCCGATCACGGCTGTATGAGTATGCTTCCTGCTGAATCAGCGCAGTCCGGAGAAGCTCCTTAACCCGGCGCGTCTCTATCGCTTGCGGGGAGTCTCCTTCGACTGGGATAGCCTCTAATCGCGCGGCGGCTGCAACAAGGTTGTCCATAGGATTCGAATAATGACCCGGGGGCGTCTGGACCGGCAGAGGGGCCACAACGTTCTGTTGAAGAGGTTCCATCAGGCGGGGCTGGACCGTCGCCCCTGGCCCTGGCACTTCAATCCGGTTTGCCTCCAGGTACTGCGGCGGATTACTGGGCCCTGCTCCTGGAGTATGAAAGAGATTTCGGGGGTCAAACCCTAACGGTAGGCGTGATCTGTGCTTCCGCTTCAAGACCTCCTGTGATGCATTCTGGTCAAGCATGAGCTTATAGGCCTGGGCGTCCAAAGCGGCCCGCTCTGCAGCCATCCTATCCTTCTCTGCCGCCAGATCCGCTTTGGCTTGCGCGATCTGTTCTTTCACCTTTGCAATCTCTGCATCATGAGCCCCCTGATCCGCCGGATTGGCCTCTGCCATAAGTGCGGCTAGTGCATCAAATAGATCGGATAGGACTTGAACCGGCGGGCGCACAAGGCCTCCTGCCCCTGCTGCCGTTGCCACTGCTGATCCGGAGAGCATTGCTGCGGCGGTTGAAGAATGGTTCGCCGCCTGGGTGCCGGCCATGAATATTCCAACCCGGTTGACCTGGCCCGGGGGGTCCGGAATACTATCGCCATCGGAACAGCCCCTAACCTGGTCGTCTTGCAACTGGTATAGCGATTCGGTCTCTCCGGTCGAAGACTCGTCGCCGGAATAAACGACGGTCTCGCTACCGTGTTCTGATCCGTCCTCACGCTCTCCTCCGTGGATGACTCCAACGAAGGCACGCTTCATGGACGGTTTAACCTGGGTAGATCTCGCACGCTGAGCCGTCTCGACGAGGTCGGTGCAGATGTCCGGCTCAGGCCCAGGCTCCCCGATCTTGCTAATGAAAACGTGTATGCCGCCGAAGGGGACCCGGTACCCGTACTCAATTGAATCGGCCTCGGGACCCCATCCCGCGTCGTCGATGTAGATCCTACCGCGACGACTCTTGGTCATCCGGCCCACAACATAGCCTTTGAGTCCCTTGAGCTTGCCCTCCAAGATCGTCAAACCATCGTGCGATAGCCCCACGGTGGGCGCCAATTGTCGTGGATTTGTCACGGCAGATGTCCTAGAGAAAGGACTTAGTCATGGAGCCATCGCTACGGGTTTACTTGAAGGGGTTAAAGCGGACACAAAGACACGAGGGGTTTATACTAGTTCGGCCCCTTTGATGAAGTTAAAAGCCTACGTCTAGTTGTGATGGAATTGATGTGGTCTCGATGGCTAGGGAGCAAACAAGCTTCGCCTAGGCTCGAGTTGTTGTTGTTGTCTCCCCTGAACCGCCGCCGGGTCGTCCCCTTATATACACGGGTGACGCCCGTCGGTCCATAGAGTCCCAACCAGTTCATACTCGTATCCCGGTTGGTATCTCTCTATTCCTAGCTTACAATACAAGTCATACATCAGGCCGGTTTACGGCTACATGTTCTAACCGACTACAGGCCTTGGGCCTTCATCTGTTTATACCACTAATGAAGTTAACCCGGCCCAAGTACATACGGATCTGAATGTTGCAGACCTGTTGACTAAAACCTCTCTCACAAGCAAAACATGATCAAACCCCAGAACTCATTGAGTCTTAATCACATGATGATGTGAACTAGTTTAGTGACACTAGTAAACTCTTTGGATGTTGGTCACATGGTGATGTGACCTGTGAGTGTTAATCACATGGCGGATGTGAACTAGATTATTGACTCTAGTGCAAGTGGGACACTGTTGGAAATATGCCCTAGAGGCAATAATAAATTAGTTATTATTATTATATTTCCTTGTTCATGATAATCGTTTATTATCCATGCTATAATTGTATTGATAGGAAACTCAGATACATGTGTGGATACATAGACAACACCATGTCCCTAGTAAGCCTCTAGTTGACTAGCTCGTTGATCAATAGATGGTCACGATTTCCTGACCATGGACATTGGATGTCGTTGATAACGGGATCACATCATTTGGATAATGATGTGATGGACAAGACCCGATCCTAAGCCTAGCACAAAGATCGTGTAGTTCGTATGCTAAAGCTTTTCTAATGTCAAGTATCATTTCCTTATACCATGAGATTGTGCAACTCCCAGATACCGTAGGAATGCTTTGGGTGTACCAAACGTCACAACGTAACTGGGTGGCTATAAAGGTGCACTACGGGTATCTCCAAAAGTGTCTGTTGGGTTGGCACGAATCGAGACAGCGATTTGTCACTCCGTGTGACGGAGAGGTATCTCTGGGCCCACACGGTAGGACATCATCATAATGTGCACAATGTGACCAAGGCATTGATCACGGGATGATGTGCTACGGAACAAGTAAAGAGACTTGCCGGTAACGAGATTGAACAAGGTATCGGGATACCGACGATCGAATCTCGGGCAAGTACTATACCGCTAGACAAAGGGAATTGAATACGGGATTGATTGAATCCTCGACATCGTGGTTCATCCGATGAGATCATCGTGGAACATGTGGGAGCCAACATGGGTATCCAGATCTCGCTGTTGGTTATTCGCCGGAGAGTTGTCTCGGTCATGTCTACGTGTCTCCCGAACCCGTAGGGTCTACACACTTAAGGTTCGATGACACTAGGGTTATAGGGAATAGATGTATGTGGTTATCAAATGTTGTTCGGAGTCCTGGATGAGATCCCGGACGTCACGAGGAGTTCTGGAATGGCCGGAGGTAAAGATTTATATATGGAAAGTTGTTGTTCGGGTTCCGGGAGAAGTTTGATTTTTTCCGGTATTGTACCGGGAAGCTTCCAGAAGGTTCCGGAGGATTCCGGAGGGGTCCGGAGGTCCGGAAAATGTTCCACCACGTCCAATACAGCAGCATGGGCTGTAAGGGGGCGCCCTAGCCTTAATGGGCCAGGGGCACCAGCCCCCCCAAGGCCCATGCGCATGGGAGAGGGGAAACCCTAAGGGGGAGGGCCTCCACTTGACTTGGGAGGCACTCCTCCCCCCTTGGCTGCCGGCCCCAACCCTAGATGAGATCTAGGGGGCGGCCCCCTCTTTCCCCACCTATAAATAGTGGAGGGGTGGGAGGGCAGCCGCACCCCAAGTTCTGGCACAGCCCTCTCCCTCTCCCAAGTCCTCCTCCTCTCCCGCGGTGCTTGCCGAAGCTGCAGGATTGCCACACTCCTCCACCACCACGTCGTCGGGCTGCTGCCGGATGGAGTCTTCCCCAACCTCTCCCTCTCTCCTTGCTAGATCAAGGCATGGGAGAACGTCACCAGGCTGCATGTGTGTTGAACGCGGAGGTGCCGTCCGTTCGGCACTAGGATCACCGGTGATTTGGATCACGACGAGTACGACTCCATCAACCCCGTTCACTTGAACGATTCCGCTTAGCGATCTACAAGGGTATGTAGATGCACTCCCCTTTCCCTCGTTGCTAGATTACTCCATAGATTGATCTTGGTGTTGCGCAGAAAATTTTGAATTTCTGCTACGTTCCCCAACAGTGGCATCATGAGCTAGGTCTATGCGTAGTTTCTATGCACGAGTAGAACACAAGTTGTTGTGGGCGTTGATTTTGTTTAATATGCTTACCGTTACTAGTCCAATCTTGTTTCGATGGTATTGTGGGATGAAGCAGCCCGGACCGACCTTACACGTACACTTACGTGAGACAGGTTCCACCAACTGACATGCACTTGTTGCATAAGGTGGCTAGCGGGTGCCAGTCTCTCCCACTTTAGTCGGATCGGATTCGATGAAAAGGGTCCTTATGAAGGGTAAATAGCAATTGACATATCACGTTGTGGTTTTTGCGTAGGTAAGAAACGTTCTTGCTAGAAACCCATAGCAGCCACGTAAAACATGCAAACAACAATTAGAGGACGTCTAACTTGTTTTTGCAGGGTATGCTATGTGATGTGATATGGCCAAAAAAATGTGATGAATGATATGTGATGTATGAGATTGATCATGTTCTTGTAATAGGAATCACGACTTGCATGTCGATGAGTATGACAATCGGCAGGAGCCATAGGAGTTGTCTTAATTTGTTGTATGACCTGCGTGTCATTGAACAACGCCATGTAATTACTTTACTTTATTACTAAACCGTTAGCCATAGTAGTAGAAGTAATAGTTGGCGAGACAACTTCATGGAGACACGATGATGGAGATCATGGTGTCATGCCGGTGAAGATGATGATCATGGAGCCCCGAAGATGGAGATCAAAAGGAGCAAAATGATATTGGCCATATCATGTCACTTTTGATTGCATGTGATGTGTATCATATTTATGCATCTTGTTTGCTTAGAATGATGGTAGTAAATAAGATGATCCCTCATTAAAATTTCAAGAAAGTGTTCCCCCTAACTGTGCACCATTGCGAAAGTTCGTTGTTTCGAAGCACCACGTGATGATCGGCTGTGATAGATTCTAACGTTCACATACAATGGGTGTAAGCCAGATTTACACACGCGAAACACTTAGGTTAACTTGATGAGCCTAGCATGTACAGACATGGCCTCGGAACACAAGAGACCGAAAGGTCGAGCATGAGTCCTATGGTAGATACGACCAACATGAAAATGTTCACTGATGATGACTAGTCCGTCTCACGTGATGATCGGACACGGCCTGGTTGACTCGGATCATGTAATCACTTAGATAACTAGAGGCATGTCTATCTGAGTGGGAGTTCATAAGATGAACTTAATTATCCTGAAAATAGTCAAAAGATCTTTGCAAATTATGTCGTAAGGTCACGCTTTAGTTCTACTGTTTAGATATGTTCCTAGAGAAAATTTAGTTGAAAGTTGATAGTAGCAATTATGCGGACTAGGTCCGTAAACTGAGGATTGTCCTCGTTGCTTCGTAGAAGGCTTATGTCCTTAATGCACCGCTCGCTGTGCTGAACCTCGAACGTCGTCGGTGGATGCTGCGAACATCTGACATACATGTTTTGATAACTACGTGATAGTTCAGTAACATTAAACGATTTGGAGTTGAGGCACCGAAGACGATTTCGAAACGTCGCGGAACATATGAGATGTTTCGAGGGCTGAAATTGGGATTTCAGGCTCGTGCCCACGTCAAGAGCTATATGAAAGCACAAGTGCTCCCTAGGTGGTTTTGGTAATTAATGTCAACATATCTCTTGTTGGACTAACACTTTTATCTAGTATGTTTCAGATAAGTTCAACAATGGAGTGGCATGGACTAAAGGATGTGGGAACTCCTTAAAGATGCTAAGGACAAAGGATTGGCTCAAGCTTCAAGCTCAAGACTCTTCATTTTACATTTTTAGTGGTCCAAGATCACATTGAGTCTATAGGAAAAGCCAATACTATCAAGGAGGGATGAGGTGTTGCTTAATGAGCCTATTGCTTCATGTGCTCAGTGATATGCTCCAAAACCCTCAGCTACTTTCCCACTTCCACAAATGACCTAAACCCAAAGCCAAAATCGGTCACACCGATTCTTCCTATCCGGCGCCACCAATTCCATAGGTCACAACCACTGCCACAAACCCTAAGCAAATCGGTCTTACCGATAGGGATCTCGGTCACACCGAGATGGGATTGTAATCTCTCTGTGTATGTCCATTATCAAAATCGGTCTCACCGAGTTTGAGAAATCGGTACTAGCGAGATTACAATGCAAACTCTCTGGAAACTTATTACCAAAAATCGGTCTCATCGAGTTTGTGTAATCGGTCAAACCGAGTTTGCCTGACCAACTCTCTGGAAAGCTTATTACCAAATCGGTCTCACCGAGTTTGTGTAATCGGTCTTACCGAGATTACGTTATGCCCTAACCCTAACCGAATCGGTCTCACCGAGATGCATGTCGGTCCCACCAAAAATCTCTAACGGTCACTAGGTTTACTAAATCGGTCCGACCGAGTTTAACAATTCGGTCCCATCGAGTTTGGTAAATTGTGTGTAACGGTTAGATTTTGTGTGGAGGCTATATATACCCCTCCACCTCCTCTTCATTCGTGGAGAGAGCCATCAAACTGAACCTACACTTCCAGCATACATTTTCTGAGAGAGAACTACCTACTCATGTGTTGAGGCCAAGATATTCCATTCCTACCATATGAATCTTGATCTCTAGCCTTCCCCAAGTTGCTTTCCACTCAAATATTCTTTCCACCAGATCCAAAACCTATGAGAGAGAGTTGAGTGTTGGCGAGACTATCATTTGAATCACAAGAGCAAGGAGTTCATCATCAACACGCCATTTGTTACTTCCTGGAGAGTGGTGTCTCCTAGATTGGCTAGGTGTCACTTGGGAGCCTCCGATAAGATTGTGGAGTTGAACCAAGGAGTTTGTAAGGGCAAGGAGATCGCCTACTTCGTGAAGATCTACCGCTAGTGAGGCAAGTCCTTCCTGGGCGACGGCCATGGTGGGATAGACAAGGTTGCTTCTTCGTGGACCCTTCGTGGGTGGAGCCCTCCATGGACTCGCGCAGCCGTTACCCTTCGTGGGTTGAAGTCTCCATCAACGTGGATGTACGATAGCACCACCTATCGGAACCACGCCAAAAACATCCGTGTCTCCAATTGCGTTTGAATCCTCCAAACCCTTCCCTTTACTTTATTGCAAGTTGCATGCTTTACTTTCCACTGCTCATATACTCTTTGCATGCTTGCTTGATATGTATTGTGATTGTTGAAATTGTGTCTAAACTCCACTTAAACTTAAGGAAACTTAAAAACTGCAACTTTTGTACTTAGTGTCTAATCACCCCCCCTCTAGACACCTCTTCTCAAGGTCCTACAAGTGGTATCAGAGCATTGGTCTCCATTGCTTTGGTTTAATCACCATTTGAGGAAGATGGATGAGTCTACTATTGGGAGTCTTAGACATAGAGTGCCTATTCTTGATGGAGAGTATTTTCATTTGTGGAAAAATGAGATGCTTGTTATTTTCAATCAATATCATTTTAACAAATACATTGCTAGTCCTTGTGCACCTTATGTTGATCCTATGCATCCTACCCATGATGAGTCAATTGACATGATTAGGAATCTTAGAACTGCCGAACTTATCATTAGAGGATTGCCTAGAAACTTGCTTGGATGTTTGCCTACTTTCAAGTGTGCCTACACTATATGGAAATTTCTTGAGGAACGATTTCCAGATTATTCCTTGAAAAATCTTGATGAAATTCTCCATAAGTCTATTGCTTTGAGTAAGATGAATACTAGTGATCCTATGTTTGGTGATCGTCTATCTGAGCTTACAAACCTTATGCGTGCCAAAGGAAATGTTGGCATTATTAGTGATATTATTTCCGAAGCTATAAAAATTCATAAGCAAGATTATCAAACTCATTCTAATGAATCACCCTCTCTAGGACTTGATCCACCACATGACGATGTTGAACATGGATACTATGATGACGATGATGATAGTGACTTCAATCTTGATGATGCAATGAGACATTTTGGTGTTATGGCAAATCTTCGGGGATACATGTCAGGAGGAAAGGAATGGGTTCTTGATAGTGGATGTACCGATCACATGACCGGAGATAAAGACATGTTCCGTGAGCTTGCTGATAATGATAGTCCTCGAAAGTATGTCACTTTTGGTGACAACTCAAAGGGTAAGTTGGTTGGCCTCGGTAAGGTGGCCATATCACATGATAGCTCCATAAAAAATGTTATGCTCGTTGAATCTCTTGGATACAACTTACTTTCAGTATCTAGACTTGCTGATTTCGGTTTCAATGTTCTATTTACTGAAGTAGATTGCCAAGTGTTTCGTCGAGATAATCATAAATTGGTCTTTACTGGTGTGCGTAGAGGTGATCTATACATTGTTGATTTCACTAAAAAGGCTCAACCTAAAACTTGCTTCATTGCTAAATCCTCAAAAGGTTGGTTATGGCATAGACGACTTGGTCATGTTGGTATGCGAAACCTTGACAAGCTTATTAAAGGAAATCATATCCTTGGAGTTAACGATGTCATATTTGATAAGGATAGACTTTGCAGTGCTTGTCAAGCAGGTAAACAGGTTGGAGGAAGGCATCCCGTGAAGAACATCATGACCACAAGGAGGCCACTCAAGCTACTTCACATGGATCTCTTTGGTCCCAACTCTTACAAGAGTCTCGGTGGAAATTCTTTTGGTCTAGTCATAGTTGATGATTTTTCAAGATTTGTGTGGGTGTTCTTTCTCGATGATAAATCGCAGGTCCAAAAGATCTTCAAAAACTTCGCTAGGAAGGCCCAAAATCAGTTTGAAGTGAAGATCAAGAAGGTTCGCAGCGACAATGGAACGGAGTTCAAGAACGCAAATGTGGACACCTTTCTTGACTAAGAAGGGATTTCACACGAGTTCTCGGCTACGTACACACCTCAACAAAACAGAGTTGTTGAGAGGAAGAACCGGACGCTCATCAAAATGGTGAGAACGATGCTTGATGAGTACAAGACGACGAATCACTTTTGGGCAGAGGCGGTTGAGACAGCTTGTCATGCAACAAATCGCTTGTATCTTCACAAGCTACTCGGCAAGACGGCATACGAGCTCCTCACCGGTAACAAACCCCAAGTTGGATACTTTCGATTATTCGGCTCAAAGTGCTACATTCTTGATAAGCATCGTCGCTCTAAATTTGCTCCTAAGTCTCATGAAGGTTTCCTACTAGGTTATGGCTCAAACTCTCACACTTACCGTGTCTACAACAATTTCACCCGAAAGGTTCAAGAGACGGTGGATGTGAAGTTTGATGAATCTAACGGCTCACAAGTAGAGCAATTTCCAATTGATGCAGGTGACAAAGATCCTTCGGAAGCAATTCAAGACTTGGCTATTGGCAAGGTTCGTCCAACGGAGGTGAAGGAGAGTACCTCATCCGTCCAGGTGGAAGCTTCAACTTCACAACAAGATGAACCAAGAGTTGATATGGAAGCATCCACAAGCGGGACACACCAAGATGAAGAAAACGAGGAAGTGCATCAAGATGAACGTCAACAACCTCCTTCTCCACCGCGACAAGAGAACGACAACGCCAACAATGAAGAAGGCCAAGAAGAAGAAGAACAAGATGAAGAAGATGTTCAATGAAGACCCAAGCAAAAGCTTTCATGAGTTCGAGCAAGAGTTGCTAAAGATCATCCCGTTGAGCAAATCTACAATGACATTCAAACCGGGAGAATCACTCACTCTAAAACTCGTTTAGCTAACTTTTGTGAAAACTATTCTTTCATATCTAGAATTGAACCTATGAAGGTTGAAGAAGCATTGGAAGATCCGGATTGGATAAATGCTATGCACGAAGAGCTACATAACTTTGAGAGGAATCAAGTTTGGACATTGGTTGAGAAGCCCGACAACAACCACAACGTCATCGGTACCAAATGGGTGTTTCGCAACAAGCAAGATGAAGATGGACAAGTAGTTCGCAACAAAGCACGTCTCGTCGCCCAAGGCTACACACAAGTCGAAGGTATGGACTATGGTGAGACTTACGCCCCCGTTGCTAGACTTGAGTCCATTCGCATCTTACTTGCCTATGCTAATCATCATGATATCACCTTATACCAAATGGACATTAAAAGTGCTTTTCTAAATGGTGAAATAGAGGAGGAAGTTTATGTTAAGCAACCTCCCGGCTTTGTCAATCCTAAGAAACCCAATCATGTTTACAAACTTCACAAAGCTCTTTATGGTCTTAAACAAGCTCCTAGAGCTTGGTATAAATGCTTGACCAAGTTCCTTGTTGAAAAAGGCTTTGAAATTGGGAAAAATTATTCTACTCTTTTTACTAAAAGGGTTAATGGAGAACTATTTGTGTGCCAAATCTATGTTGATGATATTATATTTGGTTCGACTAACCCTCATTTTAGTGAAAAGTTTGGGAAGCTAATGTCAGAGAAGTTTGAGATGTCTATGATGAGTGAACTCAAATTCTTTCTTGGGTTGCAAATCAAGCAAACTAAGGAAGGTACCTTTGTTTCTCATACGAAGTACACCAAGGACTTATTCAAGAAGTTCAATATGCAAGAATGCAAAGGTATGTCTACACCCATGCCTACTAGTGGACATAATGACTTGACCAAAGACGGTAAACCGGTTTTATCAAAAGGTTTATCGCTCTATGATCGGTTCATTGTTATATCTATGTGCTTCACGTCCCGATATCATGTTAAGTGTGTGCATGTGTGCACGATATCAAGCTGCCCCTAAGGAATGTCATCTTAAGTCCGTGAAAAGGATAGTGAGATACTTAATCCATACACCAAATTTTGGCATTTGGTATCCTAAGAGGGCCTCTTTCGATCTTGTTGGCTATTCCGACTCGGACTATGCCGGAGACAAGGTTGTAGAAAGTCCACTTCGGGTACTTGTCAATTTCTTGGTAGATCTCTTGTGTCTTGGTCCTCCAAGAAACAAAACTCGGTATCCTTGTCCACTGCCAAAGCTGAATATATTGCCGCTGGTTCATGTTGTGCTCAATTACTTTGGATGACCCAAACTCTTAAAGATTATGGGATATATGTGAGACATGTTCCATTGCTTTGTGACAATGAAAGTGCTATTAAAATTGGTCATAATCTTGTGCAACATTCTCGAACTAAGCATATTGAAGTTCGTCATCATTTCATTCGAGATCATGTTGCTAAGGGTGACATTGATCTTAAGCATGTTCGCACCGAAAAGCAATTAGCGGATATATTTACTAAACCTCTTGATGAGAAAGTGTTTTGCAGGTTAAGAGGAGAATTGAACATCATTGATGCTTCAAACTTGGAGTAGAAACTCCATTGGATACATGCAAGACATGAGCTTATGACTAATCCTTGATATTTCTCTTATGATGGAAATCTTATGTCCTGGATATATTTGTATCTTGCATGTTATCTAACCCATGTAGGTACTTGGTGGAATCAAATTCCATGAGATTGTAATCTACTCACATCTTGAGCAATCTCTACATCACCAAGTCTCTACACTATGGTGGTTGAAGACAAGGAAGCACAGAACCACTCAAACATATCCTTTGACAAATTCTCTAATGAGCTTCATGATTGTCATTTTCGGATACACAAGTGCCCTTCCTTGCAAGAACTAACCCATGTAGGTAGATGGACTAAAATTCCAAGTGGTGCTCCAAATTCTTGATGAACTACATCCACCTTGAGCAACCCACACAAGTTCAACTACATGGACAACACCACCAACCAAGGTATGTCATTCCATCTTAGAGAAGCTTTACTCCAAGTCATGAGATAAAGCAACTCAACAAGATGTGAATACATTAAGATGCTTAAACGAAAAATGGCAATGATGAGTATGACCTATGATCAAGTGATCTCACTTGACTCCTAAGTCAATATACTCTAACATAGGTGACTTTGTCGCCGACCATCTCTAGATGAAGTTCTCTTGTGTTCTTTTCTGTGTTTTTTCATTTGTCTCATGCATATTTGTTTCCCCTTTCAAAAAAACTTCATCTAGATTTCTTTCTTTCTGTTTGTTCTGCATTTTCTGCATTCCAATTCATTGCACATCTTTCAGTAAATTCCTTGCAAATCTTTGTGAGATCTTACTAGTCTAGTGAGCTGAGGTGACAAGTGTTTTCTCTGCGATGAACTCAGTTTCACCGATTTGTTATTTTCGGCCCAACCGAATCCTTTCGGTCCAACTGAAGCAACTTCCTCGGTGCCACCGATTTCATAACAGGAAAAACAGTTTGCCACATAATTCTGTGTTTCTTCTGATCCAGCTCCACTCAATGAATCTTGTTCTCTACAAGCATCACATTTTTATCATTGCTTTGTTCTGTGTCTCAAGGACCAAACCCATTCGACAGATTCTAGAAGACCCTTCTTGGAAATTGATGTCAAAGGGGGAGAGAGAGAACATCAAAGCTTATCATTTGAAGAGAGAGAGAGAGCATCAAAGATTATCACCTTCTTGAGGGAGAGAGATCATCTCCTAAAGGGGGAGAGAGACCTTCTAAGGGGGAGAGACCCTCAAAGGGAAGAGAGAGATCTCCAGGGGGAGAGAATACTTAAGTAGAAAGTATTTCTCAAGGATCCCAGATGCTTGGTGTTCAAGAGAAGAGATGTCCACATGTCTTCTTGAGGGGAGAGACATGTTCATATGTTCTGTTGTGCCTATTTGCATTAGCATGCATCAGCTCTGATCATCATTCATATCTTTCAGCTTGTTTTCTTCCTGCTCTGATTTTCTGTTCCTATCTTCTCCCAGTATCCCATGATAGATTCAGGGGGAGCAAGACATCTAAGGAAAAGAGATCATTTAAATTCATTGCATATCTTTACTCTTGGGGACATGTCTAATTCATGTGGTACTTAGTACTCACTATCTACATGTCATCTCAGTCTTGGTATTCTTGTGGTTTCTTCTAGTTGCTCTGGCCAGTAGATGCATCTGTGTTATCTAACCTTGTTTACGCAGGTTCATTCCATCCTAAGCCAACTCAAGACCACAAGGTAAGTATATGCATCACAATCATGTGTATGAGGAATTCTTGCTGATGTACATATTGTTTGCAAGAAGGACTCATGAGCATGAAGGTATTTTCTTCAACATTCTTTGCTCTGATGCATATGGCCAAGATACATGTAACACATTGCCTGCTCTATCATGTTTATGCTCTCACATGCTTCTACATTCCATATTCACATGTTTGCATACATGTAGGGGGAGTCTATGTTTGTTACATGTCCTTCCAAAGTTTACTTGCTACTCTTTATATCTTTATCTAAAGCTTTGATGTATGTTGCCATCAATTACCAAAAAGGGGGAGATTGAAAGCACAAGTGCTCCCTAGGTGGTTTTGGTAATTAATGTCAACATATCTCTTGTTGGACTAACACTTTTATCTAGTATGTTTCAGATAAGTTCAACAATGGAGTGGCATGGACTAAAGGATGTGGGAACTCCTTCAAGATGCTAAGGACAAAGGATTGGCTCAACCTTCAAGCTCAAGACTCTTCATTTTACATTTTTAGTGGTCCAAGATCACATTGAGTCTATAGGAAAAGCCAATACTATCAAGGAGGGATGAGGTGTTGCTTAATGAGCCTCTTGCTTCATGTGCTTAGTGATATGCTCCAAAACCCTCAGCTACTTTCCCACTTCCACAAATGACCTAAAACCAAAGCCAAAATCGGTCACACCAATTCTTCCTATCCGGCGCCACCGATTCCATAGGTCACAGCCACTGCCACAAACCCTAAGCAAATCGGTCTTACCGATAGGGATCTCGGTCACACCGAGATGGGATTGTAATCTCTCTGTGTGTGTCCATTATCAAAATCGCTCTCACCGAGTTTGAGCAATTGGTACTACCGAGATTACAATGCAAACTCTCTAGAAACTTATTACCAAAATCGGTCTCACTGAGTTTGTGTAATCGGTCAAACCGAGTTTGCCTGGCCAACTCTCTGGAAAGCTTATTACCAAATCGGTCTCACCGAGTTTGTGTAATCGGTCTTACCGAGATTACGTTATGCCCTATCCCTAACCGAATCGGTCTCACCGAGATGCATGTCAGTCCCACCGAAAATCACTAACAGTCACTAGGTTTACTAAATCGGTCCTACCAAGTTTAACAATTCGGTCCCACCGACTTTGGTAAATTGTGTGTAACTGTCAGATTTTGTGTGGAGGCTATGTATACCCCTCCACCTCCTCTTCATTCGTGGAGAGAGCCATCAGACTGAACCTACACTTCCAGCATACATTTTGTGAGAGAGAACTACCTACTCATGTGTTGAGGCCAAGATATTCCATTCCTACCATATGAATCTTGATCTCTAGCCTTCCCCAAGTTGCTTTCCACTCAAATCTTCTTTCCACCAGATCCAAAACCTATGAGAGAGAGTTGAGTGTTGGGGAGACTATCATTTGAAGCACAAGAGCAAGGAGTTCATCATCAACGCACCATTTGTTACTTCTTGGAGAGTGGTGTCTCCTAGATTGGCTAGGTGTCACTTGGGAGCCTCCGATAAGATTGTGGAGTTGAACCAAGGAGTTTGTAAGGGCAAGGAGATCGCCTACTTCATGAAGATCTACCGCTAGTGAGGCAAGTCCTTAGTAGGCGACGGCCATGGTGGGATAGACAAGGTTGCTTCTTCGTGGACCCTTCGTGGGTGGAGCCCTCCATGGACTCGCGAAGCTGTTATCCTTCGTGGGTTGAAGTCTCCATCAACGTGGATGTACGATAGCACCACCTATCGGAACCACGCCAAAAACAACCGTATCTCCAATTGCGTTTGAATCCTCCAAACCATTCCCTTTACTTTCTTGCAAGTTGCATGCTTTACTTTCCGCTGCTCATATACTCTTTGCATGCTTGCTTGATATGTATTGTGATTGTTGAAATTGTGCCTAAACTCCACTTAAACTTAAGGAAACTTAAAAACTGCAACTTTGGTACTTAGTGTCTGATCACCCCCCCTCTAGACACCTCTTCTCAAGGTCCTACAGTATAAGACCTCCGACGATTTTCTTAGCCTGCAAACTAAGGGAGAAAAGCTCAATCGTTGAGCTTGTGCTCAGATTGTCTGATTACAACAATCACTTGAATCGAGTGGGAGTTGATCTTCCAGATGAGATAGTGATGTTTCTCCAAAGTCATTGCCACCAAGCTGCTAGAGCTTCGTGATGAACTATAACATATCAGGGATAGATATGATGATCCTTGAGATATTCGCGATGTTAGACACCGCAAAAGTAGAAATCAAGAAGGAGCATCAAAATTGATGGTTGGTGAAACCACTAGTTTCAAGAAGGGCAAGGGCAAGAAGGGATACTTCATGAAACGGCAAATCAGCTGCTGCTCTAGTGAAGAAACCCAAGGTTGAACCAAACCCGAGACTAAGTGCTTCTGTAATAAGGGGAACAGCCACTGGAGCAGAATTACCCTAGATACTTGGTAGATGAGAAGGCTGGCAAGGTCGATAGAAGTATATTGGATATACATTATGTTAATGTGTACTTTACTAGTACTCCTAGTAGCACCAGGGTATTAGATACCGGTTCGGTTGCTAAGTGTTGGTAACTCAAAATAAAAGGTTGCGGAGTAGACGGAGACTAGCTAAAGGTGAGCTGGCGATATGTGTTGGAAGTTTTCCAAGCTTGATGTGATCAAGCATCGCACGCTCCCTCTACCATCGAGATTGGTGTTAAACCTAAATAATTGTTATTTGGTGTTTGCGTTGAGCATAGACATGATTGGATTATGTCTATCGCAATACGGTTATTCATTTAAGGAGAATAATGGTTACTCTGTTTGTTTGAATAATACCTTCAATGGTCTTGCACCTAAAATGAATGGTTTATTGAATCTCGATCATAGTGATACACATGTTCATGCCAAAAGATATAAGATAGTAATGATAGTACCACCTACTTGTGGCACAGCCATGTAAGTCATATTGGTATAAAACGCATGAAGAAGCTCCATGTTGATGGATCTTTGGACTCACTTGTTTTTGAAAAGTTTGAGACATGCGAACCATGTCTATTGGTGTATATGCATGAAGAAACTCCATGCAAATGGACCGTTTGGACTCACTTGATTTTGAATCACTTGAGACGTGCAAATCATACCACATGGGCAAGATGGCTGAAAGCCTCGTTTTCGGTAAAATGGAACAACAAAGCAACTTGTTGGAAGTAATACATTTTGATGTGTGTAGTCCAATGAGTGCTGAGGCACGCAGTGGATATTGTTATGTTCTTACTTCACGGATGATTTGAGTAGATACTGAGTATATTTACTTGATGAAACACATGTCTGAATTATTGAATGGTTCAAGTAATTTCAGAGTGAAGTTGAAGATCATCGTGACAAGAGGATAAAATGTCTATGATATGATCATAGAGATGAGTATCTGAGTTATGAGCTTTGGCACGCAATTAAGACATTGTGGAAATTGTTTCACAATTAATACCGCCTGGAACACCATAGTGTGATGGTGTGTCCGAACATCATAGTTGCACCCTATTGGATATGGTGCGTACCATGATGTCTCTTATCGAATTACCACTATCGTTCATGGGTTGGGCATTAGAGACAACCACATTCACTTTAAATAGGGCACCACGTAACTCCGTTGAGACGACACCGAATGAACTATGGTTTGGAGAAACCTAAGCTGTCGTTTCTTAAAAGTTTGGGGTTGCGACGCTTATGTGAAAAAGTTTTAGGTTGATAAGCTCGAACCCAAAGCGGATAAAATGCATCTTCATAGGACACCCAAAACAGTTGGGTATACCTCCTAACTCAGATCCGAAAGCAATAGGGATTGTTTCTTCAATCGGGTCCTTTCTCGAGGGAAAAGTTTGTCTCGAAAATTGAGTGGGAGGATGGTGGAGACTTGATGAGGTTATTGAACCATCACTTCAACTAGTGTGTGGTAGGGCACAGGAAGTTGTCCCTGTAGCGCCTACACCAATTGAAGTAGAAGCTTATGATAGTGATCATGAAGTTTTGGATCAAGTCACTACCGTACCTCGTAGGGTGACAAGGATGCGTACTACTTCAGAGTGGTACAGTAATCCTGTCTTGAAGGTCATGTTGCTAGACAACAATGAACCTACGAGCTATGGAGAAGTGATGGTGGGCCCGGATTCCGACAAATGGCTCGAGGCCATAAAATCTGAGAGAGGATCCATGTATGAAAACAAAGTGTAGACTTTGGCAGAACTACCCGATGGTCGTAAGGCTGTTGAGTACAAATGGATTTTAGAAGGAAGACGGACAATGATGGTAACTGTCACCATTAAGAAAGCTCGACTTGTCGTTAAGATATTTTCCGACAAGTTCAAGGAGTTGACTACGGTGAGACTTTCTCACTTGTAGCGATGCTAAGTGTCTGTTGGAATTATATTAGCAGTTACTGCATTATTTATGAAATCTTGCAGATAGGATGTCAAAACATTGTTTCCTCGACGTTTTTCTTGAGGAAAGGTTGTATGTGATACAACCAGAAGGTTTTGACAATCCTGAAAGAGCTGACAAGTATGCAAAGCTCCAGCAATCCTTCTAAGGACTGCAGTAAGCATCTCGGAGTTGGAATGTATGCTTTGATGAGATGATCAAAGATTTTGGGTTTATACAAAGTTTATGAGAAACTTGTATTTCCAAAGAAGTGAGTGGGAGCACTATAGAATTTCTGATGAGTATATGTTGCTAACATATTGTTGATCAGAAATGTTGTAGAGTTTCTGGAAAGCATATAGGGTTGTTTGAAAAGTGTTTTTCAATAAAAAACCTGGATTAAGCTGCTTGAACATTGAGCATCAAGATCTATGAGGATAGATCAAAAATGCTTAATGGTACTTTCAAATGAGCACATACCTTGACATGATCTTGAAGGTGTTCAAGATGGATCAGTCAAAGAAGGAGTTCTTGATGAGTTGTAAGGTATGAAGTTAAGACTTAAAGCTCGACCACGATAGAATAGAAAGAAAGGACGGAGGTCGTCCCCTATGATTAGACGTAGGCTCCATAGTATGCTATGCTGTGTACCGCACCTGATGTGTGCCTTGCCACATGTCTGTCAAGAGGGTACAAAGGTGATCAAGGAGTGGATCACCAGATAGCGGTCAAAATTGTCCTTGGAGTAATAAGGACATGTTTCTCGATTATGGAGGTGATAAAGAGTTCGGCGTAAAGGGTTACGTCGATGCAAGCTTTAACACCTATCTGAATGGCTCTGAGTAGCAAACCGGATATGTATAGTGGAGCAACCATTTGGAATAGCTTCAAGTGGAGCGTGGAAGCCGCATTTACAATATAACCTAGAGATTTGCACGAATCGAGACTGGGATTTGTCACTCCGTGTGACGGAGAGGTATCTCTGGGCCCACTCGATAGGACATCATCATAATGTGCACAATGTGACCAAGGGGTTGATCACGGGATGATGTGTTATGGAACGAGTAAGAGACTTGCCAGTAACGAGATTGAACAAGGTATCGGGATACCGACGATCGAATCTCAGGCAAGTACTATACCGCTAGACAAAGGGAATTGAATACGGGATTGATTGAATCCTCGACATCGTGGTTCATCCGATGAGATCATCGTGGAACATGTGGGATCCAACATGGGTATCCAGATCCCGCTGTTGGTTATTGGCCGGAGAGTAGTCTCGGTGATGTCTACGTGTCTCCCGAACCCGTAGGGTCTACACACTTAAGATTCGATAACACTAGGGTTATAAAGGAAGTTTGTATGTGGTTACCGAATGTTTTTCGGAGTCCCGGATGAGATCCCTAACGTCACGAGGAGTTCCGGAATGGTCCGGAAGTAAAGATTTATATATGGGAAGTCCTATTTTGGTCACCGGAAAAGTTTCGGGTGCTATCGGTAACGTACCGGGACCACCGGGAGGGTCCCGAGGGTCCACCAGGTGGGGCCACCGGCCCCAGAGGGCTGCGTGGGCCAAGTGTGGGAGGGGACCAGCCCCAGGTGGGCTGGTGCGCCCCCCCACCAGGGCCCAAGGCGCCTAGGGTTTGGGGGAACCCTAAAGGGGGGGCCTTGCCTTGGGGGACAAGGCAACCCCCCTAGCCGCCGCCCCCTCCTCAGATTGGATCTGAGGGGGCCGGCCCCCCTTTCCCTTGCCCCTATATATATGTGGGGGGTGGGAGGGCAGCCGCACCCAAGTTCTGGCGCAGCCCTTCCCCTCTCCCAAGTCCTCCTCTCCCGCGGTGCTTGGCGAAGCCCTGCAGGATTGCCACGCTCCTCCACCACCACCACGCTGTCGTGCTGCTGGACGGAGTCTTCCCCAGCCTCTCCCTCTCTCCTTGCTGGATTAATGAATGGGAGAACGTCACCGGGCTGCATGTGTGTTTAACGCGGAGGTGCCGTCCGTTCGGCACTAGGATCATCGGTGATTTGGATCACGACGAGTACGACTCCATCAACCCCGTTCACTTGAACGCTTCCGCTTAGCGATCTACAAGGGTATGTAGATGCACTCTCCTTCCCTTCGTTCCTAGATTACTCCATAGATTGATCTTGGTGATGCGTACAAAATTTTGAATTTCTGCTATGTTCCCCAACAAATATCAATGTGCTTGGTGCGGGTATGATCTTTGGGGTTCTCAGCAATATTGATGGCACTTTCATTATCACATAGAAGAGGCACATGTCTATAGGTGATACCATAATCCTTCAAAGTTTGCCTCATCCATAATAACTAGATCGGTAACGCACCTTGGCGCAAGGGTGCCGGTCCAACATTGTGGTTATGCAGATAATGTTCAAGTCTATAGTAATCCAGGTTTAACATACTTACTCAAACAGGATATATATAACAAAATAAAAGTAAGAAGAAACATTCACATTTGATAGAAGCAAACACATTGTGGAGTTCAACATCACCATGAGATTATCACAAGGCACCATCGAGTTTAGTGGTATTTATGTACACATCATTATTGAAGATCAAGAAATCTTATCATTTCATTAGAAATGATAGATATTTTTTATCCATATGGTACATGCAGTTAGAGCTATAAATAAGACACAGATCCATGCTCAGTATCTTTCACACTTAAGGTAATCTTCATAATGTCAATACCAAATTTCAATTTTGTGGCAATAACAATTTGAAAAGAACTCAGATAACATCATCTCCTAAGAGCATAGAGCCCAACTACATGCTGAACCAAATGCGAATTTCATGAATCAACATATCACTAAACATTCGTGTCCGCTAACATCATAGCATGACCACACCAATCCATAGTGGTAGTGGAGACACGGATTTTACATGGTATAGTACTAAACTATATTAGATAGATAGATAGATAGATAGATAGATAGATAGATAGATAGATAGATAGATAGATAGATAGACGGATAGATAGTTCTGTCCAGACGCCTTGTCACCCAAATTTCTTGTAAGACTTGCAATAACCGACTTGTTTTAGCGTAAACACCTGGTGATGCAAATGGTGATATAAAAGAAATGACAGTACCATACAATCTTTATGCACCCAGATTAATAATGGTTCTCTTCACGCATATCACAGTGGTTGTACTTGTCATACCAATCTATGGCATACGGTGCATGTTTAAAAGGTATAACAAAACACAACAGAGTGCAAACAATGGCAATTCAGTATACTAGAATAAGTAGTGGCTTAGCCCTAGAGAATGTAAAAGGCAGTAGACATATATAATAAAGGGGCATTAATATGCATTTATAGTAGTTCGTGACACATGATAACAGGCAGTAGATTGCACACATGGCCCGGTCATGAAATCAACTGCAGGTCATTGTTAATTACAATGCTCTAGGAGAAGTGATCAGGGTCTGTGAGCACAAAAAAACTCAGCAACCTTCATGATGACAACTGTGAATAAACATAAAAGGTATATTTTACCTTTATTAATTATTAATTTTGACTTAATATTCACATAGAGTAATACCTAGTTCCGTTCAAAGGTTGATAAAAGGCAGAGTGCTAGCTGATGTGAATAAACTAAGCAACCTGGTTGTACTTAAGCTATAATTTATCTTTATTTTTAGTTGTGAAGCTCCAGTGTATACAATAAAACAAGTGTGGCAGAAAACGAAAGCCGAGGCATCATTTCATTCATATTTGCTTCGTAATACTCATATTTGGCAGAGCAATCAGCCCAAGTATAAGCCAAAAAAACTCAGGATGTGCCACAACAGAAGGTATTAACTAATTGTAATTAATAAACAATGAACTAATCCTGCTTGAATGCCAAGATGTTTCTAACACCATCAGGTAAGAACAGGATAATGTAATCATTATCCTTGTGGCAACAACAATATACTAGAGGCAACATAAAATAAAATAATATAAATAAAATAACCAATATGGATTATAGCAAGGCCTTTATACAAAAGACCAATGATAATCAGGTAGCAGTACACATAAGTGTGCAATGCCCCATTGCTCCTCACGGCGAAAAGATACAAGAATCTTACTGTCATGACTATTTAACAATAAAATAATATCAGAAATCCTCCTCTGAACTCATGAAGAACCAATAGCATTGCCAAACCATCGTTTATCCCAGAATAACAAAGTGCAACTTACTCTTAACCAGATTAAATCAAGGACCAACAACAAACAATAAAAGATGAAAAACAACTCATATGCAATAAAGGTATCAAAGAGAAGAAATCTTTACATAAGATGACTATAAACACTGGACAATAAATAAGCAACACCTTTAAACACAAATAAAAAGGGTTCAGGATTCAATGCATAGTGGGCTCAGATTTGCCTTTCCTCGATCACATAACCTACCCCCTTCATCTCTTATCACCAGATCAATCTGTTTATACAGTGGAGCTGTCCTGGTTATCACTCAACAATGACCATCCAAGGACAGAACGATAAGTATCACAAGATCAAAAAGGATTCTAGAGACAAGAGGGAGGATCCAACTTGATACCCACATGTCTCTCGATTGCTAAAAGGCACATTTATTTCAACCACGGTTAATCATCATCGCCCTAGCAAGAATGGCTTCCAACCGGTGGGTCATGTGAAACTGCCCTGGTTATCACTCATCAGAAATGACCATCCAAGGACAGAGCCACTAAAATAAAAACGTGATGGGGCTCACCGAGGGAGGTTGTAGCCGAGGCATTACTCAGTGGACGTGGGGTTGCGCCTGGACGCCGTCCAGCCGGCGAGGAACCACTTCCTACACCGCACATACACGCCACTGCATCGGAGTTGCACCTTGCACCATCCCACCGATGAGAACGAACGCCACAGGCATCAAAGCAGCCAAGAGGCGAGGAGGTGATGTATAGCACATCCAGATCCAGGAGCTCCTGATGGCTGGCTAGCAGAAGAATCCAGAGGGAAGGAGAAGAAGGGGACGAATGAGCACGAAAGGGCAAGGCGCTTCCCCTCCCCACCCCATAGACGCACGGGGCGAACCACCGCACGACACACACGAGCCCTGGACGCGATATTACCAACGTACCCTCGGCGGGGGCAGGATTTTACGTGCGGTGGCACGAGATCTTTACCCGCCGGTGCGCGCGACGGGGCGACCGGGCCATATCCAAGCCACGGTCATTGACAAACGCGGCCCACCCGCGAGCGGACCCACACGCCAGCGATGCAGACCAAAAAAACGGAGTAAAAGGCAGCGAAATGATGCAGTAACTATTCATTGCAATGGTGTTCATCTCAAATCCAACGGCCCAGCTTCCTCCAGATCTTGATCCGACGCCCAGAATCACATCAAGCCACCCGATCCGACGGCCGAGAGCTGCTAAACTCTGAGAGCGCCCGGGAGGCCTCCGAATCCTTATTTCTCGATGATGCATATATAAACAATCAGCTCCTAATTAAGTAGTGTATATATGAATCTAAACTACATGACATAAGCTCAAGAACAACACAAGCATGCAGATCCAACTCTGTGAAATAGATACTAAACAAGTCGCCATCCTTGTCTCCGTTCCGCTCACCGCCACGAGACTCATCTCTTCATAGATACTAAACCAAATGTTGATCTCCTGAACCAACAACTCACTAAATATTTGTGCCCGACATGGCAAGACCTCACCATGAACAAATCTTAACTCAATAAACCGATAATCATTTATGTCTACTAAAACATTGTCCTGAGTCGTGGTGCTCCCATGGGCCAGGCTAGTGAACAGATGAACATTAAATCTGAAAATTATTATCGGCTACATGTCTCAGACAACCTAGCAAAAATAGATTCCGCATGAATCACTCATATATCTATCAATGATAAGAGATATATTGCATAAGCAAGTCAGATAATCATGAGTCATGAGTGGTAACATAATGTACGGGAAAGTGATTGATGACCGCAGCTAAATTTCAGAAGAACAAAGAAGACACTAATTAGTAGGCAGTGGAGCATGCATATTACAGAGATTATTTTTTCCTTGCAGCAGATAGCAATGATCACAATATGCACTTAAACAAAGCAAGGGGGTACCTGCAGGCCACAGTCTACACGATGCAGGGATGGGCAGATCTTCAATTCAACCAGAGAGAGGCATGTATATGAGTCCCATCTTCTTCCTTCCCAACAGATTTAGAGGACTACAACGCTGCCATTGGGATCCAACTCCCCCTGCAAATGAATAGATAGACATATCTTATCGAATCTGGAGCAGATGAACTGGTAAATCTGAGAGAGAGACCGAAAAAACGGGGGAAGTGGAGATGGCACCCACCGCAGATCGGAGGCGACTCAGCTCGGGTTGTCTTCTTCCCGGAGATGCACGAAAGCTAGGAGGACGGTCTGAAGCTTCTCCAGTAGATGGCAACGCCTACAGGCAGAGTCGTTCTGCGAGCTGCAGCTGACGGTCTTCCCGGTGACGTCCACACGCACTTGAGGCGAGGCGAGCACCGCAACTCCAGATCCTGCACACCTGAGGCGGGACGCACCCTGAGTGTGAGCAGGCGGACGCTCTGACTCCTCATAGGTTTCTAGGGCGCTGGTGGTGGGAACCGCGAAGCAAACACGCACCTGGGTCGGCGAGGGCGAACCAGTCAACGCAGATCCTCTGGTGCTCCTTGGAGCAGCCCACGGCGGCGGTGGACCGCGCCCGCGCAATCTCCATCCACGGTCTCCCTCCTTGCGTCGTCGGCGGCGGCGGACCGCGCCCGCGCAATCTCCATCCACGGTCTCCCTCCTCGCGTCGTCGGCGGCGGCTGACGCAAGCAGGGAAGTGCCAGCCTGGATCCGCTGGTCCTCCTCCTCCTCCTGCCGAATCGCCCGAGGCGAGCGGCGTCCTACACTGCCGATGGCGCCTGATGGGAGAGCAGCGACGGCGGGTAGAGGGAAAACACCTGAAGAACCGGAGTCAAATCGAGAGGAGGAGCGTCGGCGACGAGATCCATAGGGAAGGAGAGAGGGAAGAAGAAGAAGGGGACGAATGAGCACGAAAGGGCAAGGCGCTGCCCCTCCCCACCCCATAGCCGCACTGGGCGAACCACCACACGACATACACGAGGCCTGGACGCGATATTACCGACGTACCCTCGGCGGGGGCAGGATTTTATGTGCGGTGGCACGAGATCTTTACCCGCCGGTGCGCGCGACGGGGCGACCGGGCCATATCCAAGCCACGGTCGCTGACAAACGCGGCCCACCCGCGAGCGGACCCACACGCCAGCGATGCAGACCGACAAAACGGAGTAAAAGGCAGCAGACTGATGCAGTAACTATTCATTCCAATAGTGTTCATCTCAGATCCAACGGCCCAGCTTCCTCCAGATCTTGATCCGACGCCCAGAATCACATCAAGCCACCCGATCCGACGGCCGAGAGCTGCTAAACTCTGAGAGCGCCCGGGAGGCCACTGAATCCTTATTTCTCGATTGAGTTGCACAACTGGCGGTTGCAATGTATTCAGCTTCTGCGGTAGAGAGGGCAATACAATTTTGTTTCTTCGAGGTCCAACTTACCAAGGAGCGTCCAAGAAACTGACATGCGCCGGAGGTGGACTTACGATCCACTTTGTCTCTAGCCCAATCCGCATCCGTGTACCCAATGAGATCGAACTTAGCATCCTTGGGGTACCATAAACCCAATTTTGGGGTGTGAACAAGGTATCTAAGAATATGCTTAACCGCCTTATGATGAATTTCCCTAGGGGAAGCTTGAAATCTAGCACACATGCATGCACTGAACATGATGTCTGGTCTAGATGCACAAAGATAAAGCAATGAACCAATCATAGGGCAGTAAATAGATGGGTCGAAAGGAATACCATCTGTGTCTTCAGTGAGTGCAATTTTGGTTGGCATGGGTGTGTTGTATGGACTAGCATCAGACATGCAAAACTTCTCTAGGATATCCTTGAGGTATTTTTCTTGAGACAAGAAAATTCCTTCTTAAAATTGTTGAATTTGAAATCCGAGAAAGAACTTCAAAGCCGCATTGAGTGACATTTCAAAATTCTTGGTCATTGAAGTCGCAAACTACTTGCACAAATGAATGTTAGGAGAACCAAAAATGATAGCATCTACATAGATTTGGCATAAGATCAAATCACCCTTGTCCCTCTTAGTAAAAAGAGTGGGATCGATCACCTCTCTCACAAAACCATCATCGAGTAAAAACTTCTTAAAATGATCATACCAAGCACGGGGTGCTTGTTTGAGGCCATACAAAGCCTTATGAAGTTTATACACATAGTCTTTGTGATCTGGATCAACGAACCCAGGTGGTTGTTACACATATACATCTTCTTGTAGAGGACCCTTAAGGAAAGCACTCTTCACATCCATTTGATGTAAAGTAAAACCATTGAAAGCGGCATAAGCAAGTAAGATGCAAATGGATTCAAGACAGGCAACGGGGGCAAAGGTCTCACCAAAGTCCAAACCTTCAACTTGTGAATACCCTTGTGCCACTAACCTTGCCTTGTTACGGATGATTACACCATTCTCATCTTGCTTGTTCTTGAAAATCCATTTTGTTCCAATGACGTTGTGCTCGGTAGGTGGCCTCTTGACTAATGACCACACTTGGTTGCGTTCAAAACTGTTCAACTCTTCTTGCATAGCAACAAGCCAATCATTGTCCACCAATGCATCTTGTACCTTGAGGGGCTCAACACTAGACACAAACGAGAAGTGAGCACAAAAGTTTGTCAAATGTTTACGAGTGACTCTACCTTCCGATATGCCGGTGAAAATTTTGTCAACGTCAACACGACCGGCGACTCGAGGCATGATGGAGGTTAGGGTTTCTTGAGGTTCACCTTCATGTCCATCATCCACGTCCTCAACATATGGATCGTTAATGTGTGGTGGAAGATCTTCTTGTTCATATTGCATTTGTTGAGGTTCATCTTCAATGATTGGACTTTCTTGTTCTTGCCCTTGATGACGATCTTGTTCTTGAAGATTATCATGAAGAGGAACTTGATCATCTTCTTGTACTTGGACTAAGGGCATCGGTTGAACAATAGGAGTTTGTGGTGGTATGGGTGTTGAAGTAGTTTGATGATGTGTGAAACTTCCATCTTCTTCTTCATCATGATGATTTTCTTGTTCCATTGGAAAAAGTGCACCAACACCCATGGTCAAAATATCTTGAGAGGAATCTTCTTCACCTACATCACTTAGATCAACTTGCTCCCCATGTGAGCCATTAAATTCATCAAACACCACGTCACAAGTTTCTACAACACATCCATTGGATTTGTTGTAGACTCTATAGCCGTGAGAGTTTGATCCATAGCCAACATATATGTCCTCAATTGTTTTGGATTGAAATTTTCCTAACTGTTCTCTTTTGTTGAGGACCCAAATACACGAAAGTGCTTGACATTTGGCTTGTTCCCAGTTAGGAGCTCATATGGAGTCTTTTCCAATATAGAGCGGAGAAAGAGCCGGTTTGATGCATGCCATGTAGTGTTGACAGCCTCAGCCCAAAAACTATGTGGTGACTTGTATTCATCCAACATGGACCTTTCCATCTCCACAAGTGTACGGTTCTTCCTTTCGGCTACACCATTTTGCTGAGGAGTGTATGGAGCTGAATATTGATGCTCAATCCCTTCATCACTAAGGAATTCTTCCAATGTATAGTTCTTGAACTCAGAGCCTTTGTCACTTCTTATTGCCAAGATTTCTTTGTCAAACTTGCATTGTGCTTGCTTGGCAAAATCAATGAAGGTGATCTTCGTCTCGTCCTTGGACTTGACGAAAAAGACCCATGTATATCTTGAGTAATCATCAACAATGACAAGTCCATACTTTTTCCCACCAATACTATCCCATGAAGGAGGCCCAAAAAGATCCACATGAAGGAGCTCCAGGGGCCTTGAAGTAGACAAAATGTTCTTGGGTGGGTGCTTTGATTGATGTTGCTTCCCGGCTATGCATGCACTACACACACGATCTTTCTCAAAAGAGACATTGGTTAGTCCAAGGATGTGATTCCCCTTTAAGAGATCTTGAAGATTTCTCATGCCGACATGGGCTAGCTGGCGATGCCATAGCCACCCCTTGTCATCCTTGGCCATTAGAATAGTTGCATGGAATGTGCTCTCTTTCGAGAAATCAATGGTGTAAAGGTTGCCATCCAACTCTCCAACAAAGGCCACTTCGAGAGTATCTCTCTTAAAGACTTTTACATCCGTTAGTCCAAAGAGTGTATCATAACCAACAGAAGCCAATTGGCGAACAGAAAGCAAATGGTATTTAAGGGATTGGACAAGCATGACATTTGCAAGAGACATGTCATTTGTGATAGCCACCTTGCCCAACCTGAGTACCTGTCCTTTTGAACCTCCACCAAACATAATGATCATGAATGGTTGAATAGCTTCCATGAAATCATAGAGCAATTTGCTATCTCCGGTCATATGATTGGTACATCCACTATCAATCACCCATTTTACTCCACCGGAGAAGGCAACCTACACACAATTATGACTTGGTTAGAGGCACCCATTTTGCAATGGGACCTCTCAATTTAGTCAAAAGGGTCTTAGGGACCCAAATAGCATAGAATCCGAATGCATTTCGAGGACCAACAAATTTTGCATAAACTTCTCCATCCTTAGTCTTACGAAGTACATAGGATGGAGGCATGAACTCTTTTGGCTTGTTGAGAGTGGGCATGCCCCTTGTGGCCTTCCCACTAACAACCTTACCTTTCTCCTTGTGCCCTTCTCCTACAAATGTTTCCTTTAGAGGGGTTGTGCACTTTTGAGAGGACATCTTCTTCTTGCTTGTGCTTGGGTCAAACCTGAGTCCCTCTTTGGCAAACACCTCATTGTGTTGGCTAAATACCTCATTAAGGTTCTTTTGCCCTTAAGCACATGTCATGAGACCTTTCTTGATTTGAGCCTTGAGGAAGCGATTTTCCTCAAGAATAGATGCTAGATCACTACTAGAGTTAGTAGTACAAGCATCAACATTGATAATAGGAGAAGAGTAAGCCTTGGCTAGAGTTTCAAGATAAGTAAGTTTGAGCGTCTCAACACTCTTTGTAAGAAGGGTGAGCTCTTCTTCCTTAGTCTTGAGGGACACAGATAGAAGCTCACAATTCTTGGAGAGAGAAGCATGAGACTTCACAAGCTTACTTTTATCATTCATCAACTTGTCGCAAGAGTCAATAGCCTTTTTCAAGGAGGCAAGATCTTTAGTATGAACATCAATGTTTGCACCAATTTTTAAGCATAGTTCATCATTTTGTGCTTCCTCATATTGGACTTTCCGCTCAAGGATTTCACATTTTTCCTTTTCCTCGGTGACGAGGGTTTCGAGTTCCTTAATGGTGATGGTGTGCTTACTCACCATCTCCATAAGCATACGAAACATAGTGAGCTTCTTTCCTTTGAGGGAGCACATGAACTTATTAAGTTTAGCAAGCATAGGATCATCTAGATCATCATCCTCATAACTATCCTCCGCATCAAGATACTCATCACTAGGAGTAGAAGGAGTGAAAAGAGGAGGATTTGATCGTGGGGTTACCTTAACCTTGTTAGGAGAGCTTTGATCCTCTCCATATTCTACCACAACCTTTGCCATTAGGCACTTGTGAGCGTTGCCCTTATAGTCTTTCATGTAGTTGTAGGTGACCACATCACCACTCTTGTTCACTAACCTCAAAGTGTTTTTAGAGTCTTGAGCAACTCCGGCAACACCACTAACATCATCCGGATTAGATTCTTCTTGAGCAACTATTGCTTTCCCATCACTCTTCTTGAGCTTGGAGTTCAAAGGATTTGGCAACTTCTTCTTGGGAAAGGTCTTGGGAAACCTTGGTTTATCCTCTCTCTTCTCATAAGGGCACTCATTGGAGAAGTGGTTGGTTTCTTCACAGTTGTAGCATTTTCTTACTTTCTTCTTTTGAAATCTTCCCTTGAATTTTCCCGCGCTAAACTTCTTGACAAAGAGAGCCATGTCTTCATATGAAGGGCCCTCATCGGATTCAATCTCATCACCATCTTCATCATCTTCTTCTTCTTCTTCTTCTTCACTTTGCTCATCTTCACATACATGCTTGGCCTTCAATGCAAGATTGATCTTTGATGTTGGAGTGCCATTGATAACTCACAAGTATAGGGGATCAATCGTAGCCTCTTTCGATAAGTAAGAGTGTCGAACCCAACGAGGAGCTAAAGGTAGAACAAATATTCCCTCAAGTTCTATCGACCACCGATACAACTCTACACACGCTTAACGTTCGCTTTACCTAAAACAATTATAAAACTAGAAGGACTTTGTAGGTGTTGTTGGATAGGTTTGCAATATAAAAGAGCACGTAAATAAAAGCTAGGGGCTGTTTAGATGAAGACACAACTAAGTTAGTTTTAGTAGAGAGCTTTTTGTCACGAGAAAGTTATTTGTCCCTAGGCAATCGATAACTAAACCGGTAATCACTATTGCAATTTTATTTGAGGGAGAGGCATAAGCTAACATACTTTCTCTTCTTGGATCATATGCACTTATGATTGGAACTCAAGCAAGCATCCGCAACTACTAAAGATCATTAAGGTAAAACCCAACCATAGCATTAAAGTACCAAGTCCTCTTTATCCATACGCCACAACCCCCTTACTCGGGTTTATACTTCTGTCACTCAAGCAACCCACTATAAGCGAATCATGTACATATTGCAACACCCTACAGCGGGAATCCCTCACGCTTGCGTGACACGGAGGGCACAATAGGACAGCACCAATAATAAAACATGCAACTCAAACCAATCATGATCATCAATTAACCCATAGGACAAAACGGATCTACTCAAACATCATAGGATAGCCATACATCATTGGGAAATAATATATAGCGTTGAGCACCATGTTTAAGTAGAGATTACAGCGGGCAAAAGAGAGGTTACACCGCTGCATAGAGGGGGGAAGAGTTGGTGATGAGGGTGGTGAAGTTGTTGGTGAAGAGCGCGGTGATGATGATAGCCCCCGGCGGCGTTCCGGCGCCACCGGAAGCGAGGGGGAGAGAGCCCCCCTTCTTCTTATTCTTCCTTGACCTTATCCCTAGATGGGAGAAGGGTTTCGCCTCTGGTCCATGGTCTCCATGGCGTGGGAGTGGCGAGAGCCCCTCCGAGATTGGATATGTCTCTCTGTCTATCTCTGTTTCTACGGTCTCTGATTCTGCCCTTTCACCGATTCTTATATATCCGGAGATCCGTAACTCCGATTGGATTGAAACCTTCGCCCAGATTTTTCTCCGAAAATTAGCTTTCTTGCGGCAAAAGAAGAGTATCAACCGCCTTATGGGGTGCCCACGTGGGTCAGGGGCGCGCCTGCCCCCTGGGGCGTGCCCCCCTGCCTCGTGACCCCCTCGGGCACCGTCTCGCGTTGATTTTTCTTCCCAGAAATCATAAATATTCCAAAAATAATCTCCGTCCGTTTTTATCCCGTTTGGACTCCATTTGATATTGGGTTTCTACAAAACATAAAACATGCAACAAACAGGAACTGGCACTGGGCACTGGATCAATATGTTAGTCCCAAAAATAGTATAAAAAGTTGCCAAAAGTATATGAAAGTTGAATAATATTGGCATGGAACAATCAAAAATTATAGATACGACGGAGACATATCAACCATGCATGGCAAGATGTTTTGTGGCATTTTCCTTTGACTCTTCAAATAGTTGGAAGGTGGATATGATGTCATCCGTAGTCATTTCCTTGAAGGCATGGTGTTGTCTTATGTCCCACGCCATTTGATGGTGATATGGGGCAAGAGCATGAAGCAACTTATCCACAAGGAATCGCTTACTCATGTTGAATCCATCTTGTGTCTTGTCACACTCACACGACTCAATGTCAGCGGTGAGAGTCATGAGACGCTCAAGGAGTTGATTGGGAGTTTCACCTTTTTCCATACAAAAGTTTTACAATTGCCCCTTGGCAATTTCATATTGAGCACTCGCGGAGGGTGGAGGTACCGGTCTTGGATCTTATAATACTTTCCCATAGTTCCTTGGCACTTGTGATGTGTATGAACGGTCTCCTTTGCTTTTCAACCATACCTCTCCTTATACACATGGTTGCAGTGTCATTGAGATTCTTGTCATAATTTTCTCTTGGTGTAGGATTCTTTGGATCAACCACATGATAACCATACTCCAAGATCTCCAGCATCTCATCGTTTCCATATCGAAGATGATCCTGCATAGCAACTCTCCACAAGGAAAAATCGGAAGTGACATCAAGTAAAGGAGGTTTTCCTTGAGGATTATATTTCGGTTTCTCAACTTGGGGTCTTGCATAAAGCCAAGGAACACTAGAGTGATCATTGCTAGGAGGTTGTTGACCAAGTGACAGAGCAGGCACAGTTGGCCTCAAAGCCGCACCACCCGAAAGTGGTGCAAGCACCGTGGACAACATGGCTAATCTCATTTGGACCAAGGCCTCAAGAGAAGCATCATGCTCCTCTTTTTGCTTAGCAAGGGCCCGTTTCAGATCCCCAGAAGTAAAGGACTTGACTTCAGAAGAAGCCTCGCCTTTATCCTTCGGATCTACAACAAGGGGAGTCCCATCAGGGTTCATCTCGCTCTAGGGTGGTTAAGCCACAAGAATAGAGCACGTGGCTCTGATACCAATTGAAAGGATCGAGATGGACCTAGAGGGGGGTGAATAGGTACAATTACAAATTTTAATTATTACTTAGCAATTTTAGGCAATAATGCGGAATATGAAGGTGAGCCTAACAATTGCAAGTGTAGTACTAAGTACTAAGCAAGTAACACGAGTATGTAAGTAAGTAAGCACAATATGATATAAGTAAGTGCTAAGAGACAAGTAACCACAAGTAGAAAGTTAGTGTTAGGAATAACCGCAACTCTGGGAGACAAGGATGTATGTCGATGTTCACTTCCTTGGAGGGAAGCTACATCACCGTTAGAGGGGTGGATGTTACCACGAAGGCTCATCCTATTCTCCCTTTGAGACAACACCACGGAGGCGTTTCTCAACCACTAGTGGTAGACCTTGGGGTGGTCTCCAAACCCTCACAAACTTTTCCGGGGGTAATCACAAAGGTCGATTCCTCTCTGAAAGACTCCTACGGCCTAGGAGTCTCCAACCTCCAAGAGTAATAAGAACGATGGGGAAAAGCTCAAGACTTGCTCAAATCACGAATTCCTTTGGTGCAAAGAAGGGGAAGGAGTGGATCGAACTTCTCTCAAATGTCCCCAAATCACTTGGGAATCTAGGATTTGGTGTAGAGAATTGAGAGAGAGAGAGAGAGAGTGAAAAGTGTTCTTGGCAAGCTCAAAGTGAATGGTCAACCTCCTCCCGTGGAAGGGAGAAGCCTATATATAGTGGGTGTGGAAAAAGTAACCGTTCGAGCCACTTAAGTGCACTGAAGAGGTCGGGCGCCCGGACAGCACCGGACGTCCGGTGGCACAAATATGTTAGGACGTCCGACAACCATCAGTCGTCCGGCCACTGGGAATTCATAAGCCACGAACCAGCACACAGCAACCAGATGTCTGAGATGTGCCGATTGTCTGGGCGGCTCGGGAATCCATAAATATTGTTATGTGGAATAAACACCGGACATCCGAGACGTGCCGGTCGTCCGGAGACCGGACGTCCGGAGAGGCTCGAAAATCCGTGAATATTGTTCTGTAAGAGAAACACCGGACGACCGTAGAGAGCCGGACGTCCAGACAGCTGAGAGGGATCGGACGTCCATAGAGTACCGGACGTCTGGAGAGAAAAACTGGAGTTGGTGGGTTTGAGCAAATCTTTCACTAGATCCAACGATCCCCTCTTAATAGTGCGGGATCCCTATACTCAAGAACAAACCGTAAACAAAGCCAAGGCTAATGTCTTGTATCTCCAATATTGAGTTATATGCATTTGTCCCTAGTCATGATGCACACACGGCCTTTGAGACATAATCCTGAGATATACTTGATAAACATGATCAGTCCCATATATGCATGTTGTCATCAACATCAAAATATGATTAAGGGCATGATTGCACTTTCACCTACGCGGTAGTACCGCTCCCTGCATGCGGTAGTACCGTGTCGGATTTTTGCACAGATCAAGACTCAGCGGAAGTAGCCATGGATGTAATTTTATTAGTCCGTGCCTTCCTAGCCTAGACAAAACCTGCCTTGCAGTAGTACCGCAAGGACGCGCGGTAGTACCGCTCCGGCGATTCTACTGCTCGTTACTTTTATGCAATAGGGGCTCGTCTGGCTCCTACCGCGCAAGCGGTAGTACCGTAGTGCCTTGCGGTAGTACCGCAGGCCTGTGCAGTAGTACCACATGTCGTGGGCTAAGTAAGTGGGTAACGGTTGGATCTTTCCTCTCACTATATAAGGGAGGTCTTCTTCTCCGAGTTGACCACCTCTTCCATACCCAAGCTCCATTGTTGCTCAAAGCTCCATTTTCGCCCGATCTCTCTCCCTAGCCAATCAAACTTGTTGATTCTCTAGGGATTGGTTGAGAAGGCCTCGATCCACACTTCCACCAAGATAAATTTGATTCCCCCCACTATCCCTTGCGGATCTTTTTACTCTTGGGTGTTTGAGCACCCTAGACGGTTGAGGTCACCAGGGAGCCATAGTCCATTGTGGTGAAGCTTCATGGTGTCGTTGGGAGCCTCCAATTAAGTTGTGGAGATTGCCCCAACCTTGTTTGTAAATGTTCGGTCGCCGCCGCCAAGGGCACCAGTAGTGGAATCATGACATCTCGCATTGTGTGATGGTGTGAGGAGAATACAGTGGCCCTAGTGGCTTCTTGGGGAGCATTGTGCCTCCACACCGCTCCAACGGAGACGTACTTCCTCTCAAAGGGAAGGAACTTCGGTAACACATCCTCGTCTCCACCGACTCCTCTCTTGGTTATCTCTCAACTTTACTTGTGCAAGCTTATATTGTGTTGTATCCCTTGCTTGCTTGTGTGCTTGTTGCTGTTGCATCATATAGGTTGCTCACCTAGTTGCATATCTAGACAACCTACTTTGATGCAAAGTTTAATTAGGTAAAGAAAATCTAAAAATTGTTAGTTGCCTATTAACCCCCCCCCTCTAGTCAACTATATTGATCCTTTCAATCAGTTCCCGCGTCCAGTCTTTATGATTCCTTCCTGTCGTTGCCTCGATTTCCACGCGTCTGAGTGAATGCAAAATGTTCGTTACCCTTGTAATTAATATTTCTAACAGGCACATGCAGCGCCTATATAACGAGGTTAGATCTTCAAAACGCCATCTCGCATCGCCCCAAGAGCAACAGAGCAAACCACGGAAAAAATTCAAACCATGGCTAGTGTCCCTGGCTCCTCCTCGTGTTCTCATGGCCCTTAAGAGGGGGATTGGCAGAGTTGCTCCGTTTCTCATCTCCAACTCAATCGGCTCCAGACGCAAGGATATCCCCCCCCCCCCCCGCGCAGATCTAGTCCCCGTACGGGCAGGGTTAACTTCTATGGGCGATGACGTATTGGCAGAAAATTTCCCCAATCCCAGCCAAGGAGAGAGGGTGTGTTTTATCTCATTCCTTCTGAGGGGCATGGGATTCCCAATCCACCCCTTCCTCCAGGGTCTACTGGAATATTATGGATCCAACTACACAACCTCACACCAGGTTCTATTTTGCACATTTCCGGTTTTGTTGCCCTTTGCGAATTATTTTTGTGTTGCGAGGCGCATTTTGAACTATGGAAGAAGTTCTTCTGCCTTGTTCCCCGCCACCAGGGCGGAGGGTCTATATTTGAAGTGGGTGGTGCCGAAGTATGGCGCATAGCCGGATCCGGTTACCCAGTCGAGACTCCGAAGAGGGGGTCCGAAGAATGGTCTTCAGAATGGTTCTGCATTGAGGATGTTCCTCTTCCGGACCCTGTTCGGCGTGGGCTCCCTGAATTCTCCAGCTCTCCTTTAAAGAAGCTATTCAGCTAGCGCCCCAAGTCCCCTAGACAAGAGGATAGTGCGGAAGTAATGAGATTGGTCAGCAAGGTCAGATTGTTGACCCATTCCGGACTCTCCATCGTTTAAGTCATGGCTATTGCGATAAAGCAATGTGTCCAGCCTCTTCAGTACAGAGTGGGTCCTTTATGGAACAACAACGGGGAGGACGACGCGTCTCGCTATACGCGAAAGGGTCCGGATAACCAAGATGCATTAGCCGCCATGCTTATGGATCTTTATAAAGGAAAGGAGGAAGACTTTGCCCGTCTACAATGTCGGGATGGTTTCTCCATGTACAGCCCCATTGACTGGGTAAGTTCAATCATTCAACACCTTTTTTATCATTGGGGCACATTAACTGAATACTCTGGTTGTTTCAAAAACAGTCGTGGAGGAAGGTAGTCGAGAACATCCATTGCTCTCCTCCCCAACCATAAGACCACGCACGTCACGAAGACCCCGGATTCCATGAAGATCCAAATATATTTGTGGAATTTGAAGACGGAGCCTATTACCAGGTGAGCCTTGACGGCTCGGAGGTTGCCATCATGTCTGATTACCCCATTCTCTACCCCTTCGTCAAGGTAAGTGTCCGGAAATCAAAAAGGAGTGCCATTTCCGCACATAACTTATTCTCCACACTGGACCGTACTTCGCAGGATCAACGCTCAGTGAACCGTACCCAACGCCGGGCAACAAGAAGAAGAACGGCACCCTCAAGGGGTGGTTGTGCAAAGCGAAAGGAAACCGGGAGCGCCACTGAGCCTGCTCCATCACCAAAAAGGTATGTGCCTTATTTCATATTTAGGCGCGAAGCCGAATTGTCATTTTTCATCCTCCTTCTATTATTGTAGCGACCCGACCCGAATGGATCAAGTCTCTGTGCTTAAGTGCCATCCCTGGATCAGTATGCTGACACACACAGTACTCGAGGATTTATAACAGAGGTAAATCACATGTATAAAGTAACGTAAATACTATTACCTCAATCCAAATAGCGGAAGTAACAAGGTTGTGGATTCCCATCAACACCAACAGCAAAGTTGAGTGTAGAAATCGTAACCCTAACGTATCACTTACTCATCGTAAGATCCTGCAACATGAGATATTGTAGCCACAAAGGGTCGGTACATTGAATGTACTGGCAAATTCACACCATAGAGCAATGATGAATAAAGGCTATCACTACATGCATATATGGCTGGTGGAGGCTCTATGGTTATAATGTTTTTGCAAAAAGCCAATTTTTCCCTACTGCAAAGGAATAAATTTATTTAACTATCATGGTGGTTGTTAAACATTGAGAATAGTTGACAGCATTCTCAATCCCAATTAAAAGTACTCATTACAACCCAACAATATTAATTAAAGTAACATGATGAGATTCACAGGAAAATCCAAGTACTAGATACTCAAGTTGTCCATAACCGGGGACACGGCTAACCATGATTAGTTTATACACTCTGCAGAGGTTTGCACACTTTTCCCCACAAGACTCGGTCGCCTCCGTTGGATTTCTCGTACTACATGATGTTTGAGAAACGGATGACCGAGACATAGTCTTTCGGAAGCGCTGGCACCTTACATAGGGTAGACCGGTACACCTACTTTCCCCTACATCTGCTAGTCTACCCGTAAGAGTTCGCACGACTTAATCAACTATGCCAGAGCCCATAATGGCTTGTGGCTGCACACGCAAGTTTCTAGTTTGAATAATCTCATGATCCCTTTGAGCCTGGGTGGCGGTCCGAAGAAAAACAGGCAAGTCCTGGAAACCCAGGTGCCTAGACAGTCAAATCCTGGAGTAACCAGGTGCCTCAATCCACCCAGATGTGTGTTTAAGTTGCCACCTTAAATAAACCATTAATTAACAAACTCACATCTGTCATGGAAAATTCACTCACCCAATCCACGTCTACTTGCATAGCATGGCATAATAAGCAAATGTAGAAGTAACTCCCAAGGGTTTGATAATAAAACAGGTAATAGGTGCTACCTCAATCTACTTCCCAAAACCCACAATTTAATTAGATCCTAATCATGCAATGTTTGAGGATTGAACTAATGCAATAAAAACTGGGTATGAGAAAAGGTATGATCAAAGTGTGAACTTGCCTGCAATGTTGATGAAGATGATTCGCACTCAACTCCTGATAGTTCTACTCGTCACACTCCGGTCAATCTATCGCGATCAAGCAATGGTAACCACACATAAGCAATCACTCAAAAGATCGGGAAGAACGAAGAAAACAATTCGGAAAACTTCGAAACCAAGCAAATGACTCTTGCAACAGAAAACTATTTCTAACAGTACCAAAATTAAGTGAATTTGGCCTTATCAGAAAGTTTGGTTCAAGAGCTTCGGTTTGCAAAAAGAATCAACTCAAACGGGGTTATAAAACTCAAGTTATGATCAACCAAAGTTGAAATACTAAATTGTTTGAATTTCAAATTTTAAACTTTCAAAAACATGTTTAAGTTGTTTTACTGGATAGAGGGGATCATAACGAAGAGGTGGGCATTGGTTTCGTTGAAATCTGACTAACGAGTAAAAAGTAGTGATCGTTTTAAGGACATGGACTAATCTGTAAATAAAATATTCACGGATGGGTCCCTGGCCGAAAAATAAAAGAAAAGAAAAATTCTACCGAGCGAACGCTCGCTACAGCAACTAATCTAGCGAATCTGTTCACAAATAAAACCTAAACGAACGGGCGTTCGTTAATTAGCCGAAACAGAAAAAAAACAAGACTGAATCGAGATCGTCGGATCTCGATCCGACGGCGGGGTCGGGGCTAGGGTTTAAGAAAAACCGAACTTAAAAGAAAAAACCGTATCAGACCGGGGTCGGTTTTATACCGGTTGGCAGCGGTTTTTGACGAAGAACCGGCGACGGCGGTTACGCCGGCGAAACGGGATGGCGGCGGCGGCTCGGGTCCGGCCGGGGCGGCAGCTCCGGTGGCCCTCCAGCTCGGCGGAGTGAACGGGGGGATGCGGCACGATGAGGGGAAGACAGTGGCGGTGTCGGCGCTCGACTGTGGAGCCGGAACAGCGTGCGGCGGCGGCGGCAGATCTCGTCGGAGCTCGCAACTCCGGCGAGGTTTTGCGCGGGCGGCGGCGACAGCTCGGGGAGGAGAGGAACGGGGCCCGGGGCCTCGGGTATTTAAAGAAGGAGGGGCCGGGTCGGGCTTGGAGGAGGGGAAAGGGAGGCGGCGGCGAGAAGCCAGGCGGAGCACGGCGGCGGCGATGCGTGCGCGCTCGGGAGTCGGGGACGAAGGCGGTGGCGCGCTGGGCCTTGGCCTGGCTTCGGCTGGGCCGGCCCAGTAGGTCGAGAGAAAGTTTTTTTCTTTTTTTTTCTTTTTTTTTAAAACACCGACAAACACAATAAAAAAACAAGATAAGTAAAATAATATATAGGCGTATAATATATAAAAATTTTCAGAAAATTATTTCCTACAACATGAACATTATTCTAGCTGTGCATAAAATACACATAAATTCAAATAATTCAAAGAGTGCTACTTGTCTAATAAAACCCAATAAAAATCAATATAAAATACCAAAATTAATTCAAATTTATTTCTTTCCAATTTTATGATGTAGGGAATCATGTTACCCTATTTTCCATATATTTTATTTTTAGAGAAAAATAATTTGAATAAAACTCAAATAACTCCAAATTGAAAATAAATTCAAAAGAACTTTGAATTTAATTCTTTGAAACTCCCAACTCATATTTCATATGTTTTGAAGAAGTCATTTTATCCTCGCTTGTGAAAATCATTGAGTTGCATAAAGTTCCTGGGTTGGTAATATTTTCCAAATGAAATTCAAATATTTTCAACACCCCCTTGTCATTAAAATAAATGGAAGAAGTCATGTCATCTTCTCTCCAGGGTTTTGTGGTGAAAAGAATTTGAATTCATGAAGATCAGAAAAGAAAATGAAAGTTTGGGAAAGTCCTTTTATTCCCTCTCATTTAACTTTCAAAAAGTTTCGAATTTCACTCAATCAATCACACAACAGTCAAACAAACAATCAAATCTATCTATTTATTATAACATTCCAAAATTTAGAATTTTGGGATGTTACAATTATCTCAGGAGGGGTACCCGGCGGACCGTAAACAAGATCTCGGCCAGCCGGGCTGCAGCCAATCCGGCGTCAGAGACGTCAACTAGGACCGGGGCGCACGTTGGCGCGGCATCGACCCATCTGCCCCATCAAGAACTAGGTGAGGTGTCCGTCACCAATTCCGAAGTGGAAAGTGTGATGAATCATCAGCACTTGAAAGAAGCCCTGCGCACCCCTGCTTTAACAGGGCCGGAGTTTACCAACCTTAGCACCGTGGGCGCATACATCCGAGCTGCCTAGGGCGGACTTACAGGAGTCACTCGCATTTTCTCAAAAGATATACATGTATAAATTTATATAAACTTAGTAGATAGATAGCAGTAGCCCCCGAGACTTAAAGCGGGTGAAACAAACCGATTTGAGGATCGTTTATGACTGCAGGTTCTCAAGGAGAAGAATAGTGCATTGTCCCAGGAGCTCGAGACAAGCCAGACACAACTAAATGCCGCTGTCTCCGAGCTTGAAGAAATGAAGAGTGCCCTAATTTAGTTTGGCAAAGATAAAAAACTAGAAGAAGAAGTGAAGAAGGAGGCCGAAGAGATAAAGAGGTTAAAGGCTCAACTCTTGGAGGCACAACAGGAAAACCAGAAGCTGAAGGGCGGCATATTCGGTATGACTTGTAAACCATCTGAATTATTGATATAATCATATAATGCGAAATGTTATAGTTCGGTTGATACAGGTGTGTTGACCGGCCGCCACGAGGAGGAAGTGTCCGGGCTGCAAAGCGACGTTCTAAAGGAACTGTCAAAGCTGCACTAGCGTGCCTGGAAGGCCATGAAAAATATGGCTTTCAAGGGTGCTCGGCATTGCTTTGAGCTGTGGAAGACATTTGCATGCCGTGAAGGTGCACGAGAGGCATGGGCCATGATGAAGACACGCTACACTGGACTTGATTCGAATCATATGGCCCGAGTTGGACCTCAAGGACTTGACGGGAAGGAAATTCCTGTAAGCTTGGTATACGACCAAGTAATGACAGCGGAGAAATATTCGCAACAAGATTGTAAACTAGATAGTCTACTAGATGGCATAGAAAGAGAGTAGGCGTTCGATTCTATGTAACAATGTACTTTATGACCGAACTTATCTCCTGCCGAACTTATAAATTTTCTGTCATCGCAGATCTTCGGCTTACACCTCCGAACCAAGAAGTTGGAGTGTTTCCATATACCATGTTTAACTAAGAAACGTTTAGTATCTTTGGAAACCAGGCAATCCGGTCATATTGCTCGAGCAAACAAAAAGTATTCGGAGAGTTATGTTATATTACTATTTAACGTAAGAAACATCTTCCAAGAAAAATAGTTCCGTTAGGGGTTCCTTTTCTTGGGCTAGCATGCCAAATGATGCATGCCTAGGCTCGTATCCGAAGTACAGGCATCCAATTTCATAGTTTTTCCAAAAACAGTCTGTTGTATACGTGCCGACCAATTATTCCCTTAAGAACGCTAGCTTTCGGCTTCACTCGTCTAAGGTACAGGTCCAGATAACCTGGTTGTAGCAATCGCAGAGGTACTCCCTTTACACCCTAGCCAAACAATCGGGAACGTAGGGTATAAACACAGGAGCAAGGCAACCCAGCTTGGCAAAAACTAAAGTCATAGAGGTGCATAAAATGGCAGAAGCAACAACCGTTATGGACGAAAGAAGCTTATAAGATTTTCAATAAAATGCTTCTTTAAAACAAGGCCCCATGTATGGTGGGGTGTATACATTTAAATATGTGTACCCCGAACAATGTGGTCGATCCGAACATACATTTGAGAAGAAAAGGGAAAAAATTAATAAGGGAGAGAAAAAAGGAAAAAACCTAGTTTAAAATGAAACCTAAGGAGGCCGAATTATGCGTAAAATCTTCGGAGCCGGGCAGCATTCCATGGGTTCGGCTCAAGGCAATTATCCTCTGCATTTCAAAGGCGATAGGCTCCTCTAGTAAGGACTTCATCTATGATGAAGGGGCCCTCCCATTTGGGTTTGAGCTTATCTTTTTTCTTCTCCAGGAGGCGTAGAACAAGTTCTCCGACATTGTATGTCTTAGCACGCACTTCTCTACTTTAGTAATGCCTGGCCTGTTGTTGATAGAATGCGGAATGGGCTTTAGCAACATCACGCTCCTCTTCGGGTCCGTCTAGGTCATCCTGCCGATCTAGTTCGGCTTCTCTCTCTTCGTACATGTGCACTCTAGGTGAGTCATGAATAATATCATAGGGCAATACGGCCTCTGCACCGTACACCAAAAAGAAAGGTGTGTATCCAGTCGTTCGATTGGGCGTGGTCCGGAGTCCCCAAAGTATGGAATCGAGTTCCTCAACCCAGTGCTTGTCTGATTCTCGTAAAGAGTGCACTAGTCTAGGCTTAATACCACTCATGATCAGAATAATATCCCTTTCGACTTGGCCATTTTTTTGAGGGTGGTATATGGATGCGTAGTCGAGTTTAATGCCCAACTTAGTGCGCCAAGTTTTCACCTCATCAGCTGTGAAGTTAGAGCCATTATCAGTGAACTGTGTGAGACACCATAACGGTGGACTGTGCCGGATATAAAGTCAATAACTGGTCCGGCCTCAGCTGTTTTTACTGGTTTGGCCTCTATCCATTTAGTGAATTTATCAACCATGACCAGCAAGTATTTCTTTTTGTGGCTTCCCCCTTTAAGGTGTCCAACCATGTCAAGCCCCCGGACCGCAAAGGGCCAAGTAATTGGGATTGTTCTTAATGCGGTGGGAGGCATGTGGCTTTGATTTGCGAAAACATGACAGCCCACACAATGTTGGAAAAGGGCTTGAGCGTCTGCTCGAGCCTTGGGCCAGAAAAAACCTGTCTAGAACACCTTGCTTACGAGGGCTCGAGCTGCGGCATGATGGTTGCCGAGGCCAGCATGTATTTCTACCAAGAGCTGCCTTCCCTCTTCTTCGGAGATACACCTTTGAAGGACTCCGGTAGTACTTCTTTTATACAGCTCACCCTCATGTACTTTAAAGGCTTTAAAGCACCAAACTATGCATCAAGCTTCATTTTGATCATTAGGAAGCTCCTACCTATTAAGGTAGGCCGGGAATGGTTCGGTCCAGGGAGCGATAACCGCCATGATCTCATGAGCAGAGGGTGTTATCTCAATATCCGGACCGCCGACGGTGTCTGCATTATGTTCGGTAGCTGGAGGTGTGATCAGGTCCGTATTGCCTTCTCCGCTCTAACCCCGCCACATTATGGATGGCTTAAAGAGCCTTTCCAGAAAGGTGTTAGGCGGCACAGGGTCGCACTTAGCACCCATACGAGCGAGCATGGCAGCTGCCTGATTACTCTCTCGAGCGACGTGATGAAATTCCAGTCCCTCGAACCGGGTTGATATTTTTAATATGGCATTTCGATATGCCGCCATTTTTGGGTCCTTTGCATCGAACTCTCAGTTGACCTAGGAAATTGCGAGGTTGGAATCACCGCGCACCTCCAGGCATTGTATACCCACGGAGACAGCCTGGCGAAGACCATGTAGCAGCGCCTCATATTCGGCTGCATTGTTGGAGTCCGTATACATAATTCGTAGTACATAGCGCACTGTGTCCCTAGTAGGGGATGTTAGGATGACGCCAGCCCCCAGTCCGGCCAGCATTTTAGAGCTGCTCAAAGTACATAATCCGATTGGAGTATGAGCTATACTCTTTAGGGAGTTCAGCTTCCATCCATTCAGCGATAAAGTCGGCCAATACCTGGGATTTAATAGCCCGGCATGGTTTGTATACGATTTCAAACGGTAAAAACCCGATGGCCCATTTGGCTATGCGGCCAGTGGCATCCCTGTTATTGATAATGTCATTGAGTGGTACTTCAGATGCCACTGTGATCGAACACTCTTGAAAGTAGTGCCGCAGTTTACGGGATGCCGTGAAGACTGTGTAGGCTATCTTCTAGTAGTGGGGGTATCGGGATTTTCAAGGTGTGAGGACCTCCGATACATAATAGACTGGTTTTTGGGTGGGGAATTTATGTCCCTCTTCCCCTCGTTCGACAACGAGCACAACACTAACCACTTGTTTAGTTGCCAAAATATATAATAACATGGGCTCTCCAACACCTGGTGCATCTAGGATTGAGTTGCTTGCAAGAAGGGTTTTAATCTCTTCCAATCCGACTGTGGCAGCGTCCGTCCATTTAAAGTTGTTTGTGTGCCTTAATAGATTGTAGAGTGGTAGCGCTTTCTCTCCTAATTTGGAGATAAAGCGGCTTAAGGCCACGACGTACCCAACTAGTTTCTGGACTTGTTGTAGGTCTGTTGGTGTGGCCAATTGTGACAACGCTCGGATCTTAGCTGGGTTTGCTTCAATTCCTCTATGGGAAACAATAAACACGAGCAATTTTCCGGCCGGAATTCCGAAGACACATTTTTCCGGATTAAGCTGTATGTCATATGTTCGGAGGTTGTCGAAGGCGAGGCGGAGATCGTCCACTAGTGTCTCGGCGTGTTTTGTCTTGATGACCACGTTGTCCACATATGCTTCGACCGTTTTGCCTATTTGTTTTTCCAGTCAAGTTTGAATCATACGCTGGTAGGTAGCCCCGACGTTTTTGAGTCCGAAGGGCATATTGTTGAAGCAGAAGGGACCGTAAGGCGTAATGAACGCGGTTGTAGCCTGGTCTGATTCCTTCATCTTGATCTGATGGTATCCAGAATAAGCGTCGAGGAAGCACAAAGAGTCATGCCATGCTGTTGCGTCAATAATTTGGTCGATGCGAGGCAATGGGAAGGGGTCTTTAGGGCAAGCCTTGTTGAGGTCCTTGAAATCGACACACAGGCGCCAGGATTTGTCCTTCTTTGGTACCATAACCAAGTTGGCTAACCAATCCGGATGTTTAATCTCCCTAATAAACCCAGCCTCTAACAACTTAGCTAGCTCTTCTCCCATGGCTTGACGCTTAGGTTGGCAGAATCGCCGTAGTGTCTGCTTCACGGGTTTGAATCCCTTGATTGCATTGAGACTGTGTTCGGCCAGTCTTCGTGGGATACCAGGCATGTCTGAAGGGTGCCAGGCAAAGATATCCCAATTCTCTCACAGGAATGTGCGTAGGGCGGCGTCCACTGCCGGATCCAGCTGTGCTCCGATAGATGCTATTTTGTTAGGGTCCATCGGGTGCACCTGGAATTTGACTATTTCCTCGGCTGGCTTGAAAGAGGTGGATTTGGATCTCTTATCGAGGATCACATCGTCCCTATCCACCATGGACCGTAGGGTGGTTAATTCCTCCACCGCTAGGGCTTCGGATAGTGCCTCGAGGGCCAAGAACGCAGTTTTGTTTTTTGCACGAAGGGCTTTGTCCGGGTCACTCGAAATTGTGATAATTCCATTAGGTCCGGGCATTTTGAGTTTCATATACCCGTAATGGGGTATAGCTTGAAAGCGTGAGAAAGCGTCCCGGCCGAGGATGTTGTGATATCCACTGTTGAAGGGGACCACATGAAAGAGCAACTCTTCGGATCTGTAGTTCTCAGGCATGCCGGACACCACATCCAGTTTAATTTTTCCCGAGCGATGTTCTTCTCGACTGGGGATAATACCTCGAAAGGTGGTATTGCTTTGCTCGATGGGTGATCTATCCATCTGCATTTTGTCGAGCATGTCCTCATAAATGAGGTTAAGTCCGCTGCCGCCGTCCATGAGCACTTTAGTAAGCCGAAAACCATCAATAATGGGCTTTAGTACTAAGGCGGTGGGTGCTCGGACTGACTGAGCCTTTGGTTCGTCTTCGGCCGTAAATGTTATTGCCGTCTTGTTCCATGGGCTCAGTGCGGTAACTTGGTGGACTTCGGCGAGGTCGCGGAGCGCCCGTTTACGCTAATTGTTCGAAGAGAAGGTCTCGAAGACTGTTAGGACGTTGAAATTGTCCCTCTCCAGAGAGTATTTCTCTGGAGTTGTGGTGAGGATGGCCTCTCCACTTTTTGCTACTTGTCGGAGTACCCGGCATGCTCGGAGGCTATCAGTTGGGACTGTACACGGAGTGACGTGTATCAGGCAGGGCTTGTCCAGCAGTTCGTCAAGAACGGACATGTGTCCCGTGAAGGGTTTATTTTTCCTGCCCATAGACTGGTGGTCGGGTAACCCGCCAGGATGTATCCGCTTGGCCCGGGCCGCACACTACTTCAAGGCAGTGGGCTCCAGTTGAGTTTTCTGGGCCCTCCATGTGCTTTCCATCGCACAATACTTTTGTACTACTTGTGATAATTCCGTGAAACTCTGTATGTGGCGGCGGTCGAGGGCATTCAATATTCACTTGTCGGTGCAGTTTTGATGGAAAACCGAAACTACGTCGTCGTCCGAGCAGTCTTCGATCCTATTTTTAACAAGCAGGAATCTAGCCCAAAAGTGGTGGACTGTTTCCTGAGGCTGCTGCCGCACATACATCAGGTCGTATATATCTGGAGGACCTGAATTGCTTGGAGAATATAGATTGTGGTGGATGGGTGGATTAAATTTTGGATCCTGTCCCACATCTGTGTTCGGAGCTAGAACGGTTTCCGGGCGACCGGTTCAGGCCCGGTTAGGCAGAAGGGCTCAGGCAATCCTACGCTTGAACCAGAGTCCAGAGGGCGTAAGGTCCCGTCCAAAGGGGGAGTATCCGGCTCAGGGGATTCGGAGACCCGAACATACTTGGTTTTCAATATGGGGAGGGAATTGTCTTTGGCTGGTTCCTCAACGACCGCTACAAAGTGGGTGATCAGCGGGCGATTAATTTCCCTCTGGTCGGGCTTGAGCCCGATCTGATCATAGTCCGTTGAGACCCCAGGGCGGCAATGCGGTCCATCAGTTTGTTTAAAGACGAAACATCCGTTGGATCCAACTTTTCGGAGTACTTAGGGCCGATGCGGGGATGGTGTCCGGCAGCCATGGGGGGAGTTGCGGGCTCGACGGCCGCGCAGGCCCTTATGGTGAAACCGCTGAACTGGAGGGTTTGCCCCGAAGCTAGGCACCCTGTAGAAGTGATATTGTTGTTGATGACTAGGCGAGCCATAGATCGCTTTTTGCAGACAGCACGACAGAGCTCTCAATGAAAGCACCAATGTCGGTGTCAAAACCGGCAGATCTCGGGTGGGGGGGCAAGCTGTGCGTCTAAGGATCAATGGTAACAGGAGACCAGGGGACACAGTGTTTACCCAGGTTCGGGCCCTCTTAAGGGAGGTAAAACCCTACTCCTGCTTGATTATATTTGACGAGTATGAAGATTACAAGAGTTGATATACCTCGAGATCGTAATGGCTAAACCCTAGATATCTAGCCTATTAGTATTCAAATGACAGTAAAGAAGATAGCCTCTACGGACTAACCCCTCCAGTTTATATACACACCGAAGGGTCCTAGGGTTTGTACAAGGTCGGTTCAGGGAAGGAAGCTTTCGGACTCTAATCTTGCCGTCTACGTATTGAGAAGTCCCATCCGAACACGGAGGATAATCTTCAGGTTGATCTTGTATGGCCCATCCAACCCGGCCCATACTCTTGGGCCGGACACCTGAGGACCCCCGAATCCAGGACTCCCTCAACCAGGCTAAGGGGAGGCCTGGATTTCAGACAAAAGGGGGCACCACCGACCACCTCCCGAAAGCAACTCTAGAAGAATTGAGCGGACACGCAAGTGAAGATGTGATTCGATCCTCGTCTGTCCCGCATAGGGGGCACATCCCGTCACCACGACCATTCCTCTTGAGGACCCTCCACACCTGAAAGGATCCGACCCCGAATCCATTACCACAAGAAGATCCTAATCTTCAGCGGCAGTATAATAATCCTCACCACAGATAGAGGCAAAGGGGTAGGTGTGGGCGCAATGGCCTGGTACGGGGATTTAGTGGAAAAGACACCCGAAGGCTCCAAACACCAGGATATGCGATCGGTCGCTAGATCCACGTCCGGCTCATGAAGAGCGATGCAGTCAAGGAGCTCGTGCCACGCAACAAGGTTCGGAGGCCCACATGGCCGCCGGAACGTGAGGCGCCCTAAGTCCATAAGGAGGACCTTGACGGAGATCCTAGGTTCCACCGCAATGGAGAACAAGTCGGGGAACCGAGCAGCAAATAGGAGATCCCTAGCCCACCTGTCGAGCCAGAACAAGGTGGCAGCACCGGGTCCAATCGAGATGGAGGTCCCAATGCGGAGAACCGAAGTAGTTGGATGACAGACTGCCAGAACTGCAAACCGCCAGAGCGCGGACAAAAGGCGAGCGGTTGATCGCGCAGATAATTATTTCGGATGATGTCAAGCCAAAGGCCGCCATCCCTATTCGTAATTCGCCAAAGCCAGCGAGTCAGCAAGGCAATGTTCATGCGTTTTGAGGACATGATCCTGAGCTCGCCCTGGTCGTGCGGCTTGCAAATATCGGGCCAGCGGACCATATGGTATTTCTGCTTATCACCCTCCCTGGCCCAGAAGAATCTGGCTTGAACCTTGGCAATCTCATGATGGAGGGTCCCATGAGGCTGTAGAAACTCATGATGAATAGGAGCAGGCTGGACAGAGAGGACTTGATGAAGGTCGTCCATGCCGCCTTAGACAACCATCTACCCTGACAAGCTCGATACGGAGTTGGAGCTTGGCCACCGTCAGCCGCAACTCGGCGACGGGCAATCGGGAGTCACTAACGGGTATCCCCACGTACGTCGTGGGGAAGGAACCCAACCGACAATTAAGATGGTCAGCGATGCTCTAGCGCTTCAGGGGAAGGAACCCAACTGGCAATTAAGATGGTCAGCGATGCTCTAGCGCTTCGTGGGAGAGTAGCCTATCACCATCACTCTTGTCACTAATGATTTTTCAAATCAATCAGCAGCAACTTTCCTATAAAAGAATATCAATCTAGCACACCCTCTCACCACCTAGAAAAAAGAAGCATCCCCATGTGATACTCTAGCACCAATATAGTACATGCAGCCACCGACCGAAAAAAATTTACCCCATAAATATGGGTTGGTTAGCAGATAACATAGAATCACACCTCGAAAGGCCACCAAAACATCACATTATATAAATATAAATAAAACACACTACATTATCTTCCTCACTCGCCAAACTAAACATACCTCAGTTCCAGAATATAAGGTGTATATGTTTTTTGAAAAGTCAAATTTCTTTAACTTTGAGCAAGTTCAGAGCCAAAAATATCAACATCCACGGTACTAGATAAATAAAAATATGAAAATTCATTTCATGATGAATCTAATGATACCGATTTTATATTATGGATTTTGACATACTTCTTTACAAATTTGATCAAAGTTAAAGAAGTTTTAACTTTTTTAAAAAAATACACCTTATATTTTGAAATAGAGTGACTACGATTTTTTATGAAAACTCGACAACACCAACGGCTCATCAAAGCCCATCCAACCATTCTAGTATTTGACTAAGTTTTCAAATGTACTCCCTCCAACCATTCTAGTATTTGACTAAGTTTTCAAATGTACTCCCTCCAACCATTCTAGTATTTGACTAAGTTTTCAAATGTACTCCCTCCATTCACAAATACAAGTTCTACTCCCCGATCAATATTAATTATAGGGAGTAGTTCTTTTCTCAGATGGATATAGACACGTTTTAGTGTGTTTGTTCACTCATTTTAGTTCGTATATAGTCCATATTAAAATATCTCAAACATCTTATATGTGTGATAGTACATAATACCAAATATATTTTATGATGAATGTAGTGTGGTCTTGCAAACGTTGATATATTGACTTGGTCAAACTTTAAAAAGTTTAAGTTATGACAAGGCTAGACATTAAGTTAATTTGGAAATGATCAGTACCTTGCTATTTTATGTTTCTACTGTTCTTCTATACCAACCCTGGTTTAATAAGTACCACGGTTGAGCCAACAACCCCCAAAACTAGCAGTTCATTGCCATTCTATCTTACTGAAGTTTGGTCTTGTTATTCTATTACAGATCTAAACATACTCCAAAGTATTACAACGCTGAACTCCTACAGAAGCATAACTGCATAAGTGCTTCAAACCCAGAAAAATAAATCACATTGCCACATGAATATGGAGCAAAACTGACAGCTCTCGCCGACAGTAATACAAAGAAAAATCAAGTTATTTATGTACAGAAGTTCACCATTTCCATTATTCCGATATGTTTCCGTTCTTTCAAAGTACATAGACCTCAATCATCTTGTACCCCCAACTTCGGCTTTTCCCCTTAGCAGCAAATTACCAGATGTCGTTCTTTCCTTGGCAGCTAGATCAACAGGCAGGATGTTGTCTTTGCATAATCTTATTTTTTTTGTTCTTCACGAGACATCAACTTCCTCCTCGATCAAAGATCATCGATCCACTGTCTGAACCTTCAGCCCATAAGGCAACTCAGGAAGTACTTCGATTCTCCCATGTTATTACTTCAGCTAAGCCAAGCATTTTGGAAGTAGCCATTGCACTAGATCATTTAGTACATCCTTGAAACTCCATACTGAACAGCACTGGCCTTATTGTAGCTACCTCCAACTGCAGCAATGCCATTAAACGGGGCAATTCCCTGCATCATGTTTGGCTGCAAACCAGTCCTTTCTGCTACATCGGCTTTTGGGACACCCTTTGGCATGTAATAGGAGGTAGACCTCAAGTCAGGGGAGACCATCTTGGCATCCATGAAACGCTGCATCGGTTGGTACTGCATGCGGTCTTTTTCAAGCTCCTGCTGTAACTCTCTCTCTGAACTGTCTGACTTTCGGTGGTATGCGTATGCTGATACATTGGTAGCAGCTGCAGGAAGTACTGGATTCCTTGCCACCCTTCGTTGACTATAAGGATCCATAGCGCATGAATTCTCAAATGGTATTACCGGGCCAACCACTCTTCCTGGTCTACCTGCAAATTTTGCAGCAAAGGATATATACATATCATATTGGTGCCATCTGAAGAAAATAGAACACTAGACTTCTACTTAGGAGAAACTACTACCTGTTGGAATCCTTTGGGGAACCTGGGAAGACTTCTGATCTTTTGGAGGAATTGGTGTAGAATGAACTGTAGTAGTCCTGTCAAATGCAAACTAAATGTCAGCAAGCAAAGTTGAGTGACAGTCTCTGAAATTATCATGCCAAATCATCAAACTTGAACTGAAATTCCTGACTACCTGACCATCTTTTGTCATGTAAAGCGATTCCATAGTACCATGAGATCACCAATGAACTATATTTTAACCATGCACACATGAGCTATTTATTTAATTTAATGGCATCTTTTTTTTTCACAAATAGCAGAACATAACAGCATATACTATTGGTAAAATCTTGCAGTGGGTACCTGGGGAGGGAAACATGCTTCCTGTCCGATGGAACGATTGCCCCTCCCTTCCCTCCATTTTCCTCCAAGTTAGCAAATTGCCTCCGGAAATTGTCTACAGCACTTCATAATAACATAGGAACCAAGAATGTATCAGTTATGAAAATTGGTATTTAATGGAAAAAAAAATCGAGGAGATCTTATGGTAAAAACCTAGGATATAGGAAGTTCGTTTTTTCAGTTCCATTCATGTAATCCTTGAGAAGTTGAGGATGATACTCCAATATCTCGCGGAATATAAGTTCCTTTACGTCCTCTTTTGTCACCTTTTTTCGTTCAAACTCAAACTCAAATTTCGATATTGGCTGGCAGGATGGTTCTCTCTCTACCTTCCCAAGGCCTTTAAAATATGGATCAGCTAACGCCTGATTATGATGTGCACATAAACATTGTTAGAATGACAAAGTTTTTAACACCTGTTTTTGAATCTTTAGTTTTATCTAGAAACACTTGCCTCTTCTGCCGTTGGTCTATCCTTGGGGTCAAATGCTAAAAGCCGCTGCATAAGTTTGAGTGCAGCAGGATCTGCTTTGGGGAACCTCTCAGAAAAACATACCGGTTGTTTTTTCCTCATACTACTCAAGTACCTCCTTGCCTTCTCATTCCGGATCTGCAGTTGAAAGGGATTAGGATGCTTGACATTTATGGATACCTTACTTTGGATCATGAATCATGAATGGAAAAGCGTACCCTGGAAACAGTATCCAGTGACGGCGTACCCAAGAGATCAGTCATTAAATCCAACTGGTGAACTACATTTTTACCAGGAAACAAAGGTTTCCCAGTTAAAATCTCCGCAAAAATGCAACCAATACTCCATATGTCAATAGCTGGTGAATACTGCACAGAACAACCAATTTAGCATCCTGAATTCAACATCGGAGCCTTTTAAGGAGTGAAAGATCAGGTATTAATGATAACTACTCCCTCCATCCCATAATATAAGAGCGTTTTTGACACTACACTAGTGTAAAAAACGCTCTTATATTATAGGACGGGGGGAGTAGCATATACTCCGTAGTTGTGAAAACAGTAGGCTCTAGAAGGGTTTGCATTGTCATTTTATTAGCAAGACCAGCTGACTACGTAGGATCTAGTAGTCGTATGAACCTTGAATTCGGTCTCATGTCATGTCATGTATGTATGTATGTATGTATGTATGTATGTATGTATGTATGTATGTATGTATGTATGTATGTATGTATGTATGTATGTATGTGTGTGTGTGTGTGTGTGTGTGTGTGTATATATATATATATATGTATATCCACTGTACAGCACAGCTGTAGACTACATGGAACACCATAGTGAAACCTTGTATAGGTTGTGAGTTGTGACACTGATTTATCTTCTTTCATTACTATGTGCGCAAGAATAATGTGGTATTAAACAGCATAGCCTGCCCAGCAATTGCATGAGGCATGTTTATATGGAAAGTAGCGCACAAGATATCCTAGCAAACACAACAGAGATGTGCAGACTAGTTACCTTAGTAAAGAAAGATCCACAAAGCTCAGGAGCCCTATACCATCTAGTAGCAACATAATCCTGCAAACAATGATGAATAGAAGATAAAAATTAAGTGCCAAAAGACTACCTTTGAATACAAATCTAATTTGGCAAATAACACAGGATGTGATTCTAGTGTACGAAAATTTACATACCGTCCAAAATACAGTCGTGGGAGTGTCATTGAATGCCACTCGTGCTAGCCCAAAATCACATATTTTGAGTTTACAGTTAGCATTTGCCAATATATTCTTTGGCTTCAAATCACGATGATAAACATTAGCTGCAATCATATAAATATTGGTCAGATCACAGACAATGGTAAATGAACATGCATTTTAAATTGGAAATGGATGATTTTTGAAGCTGATAATGTTAGTAGCTCAACAATGGATGGTGGAAAATAATCATGATGACATTAAAGGTAAATACAAAGAAGTGTACACTTCACAACAACAAAAATGAAACAAAGTGGGAGATATTTTTCAGGTCAATGAAAGGCCAAATATCAAAATCATCAGAAGACAAATGATCAACAAGAACATAACTAATGTGGGACAAAGGACAATTTTCTCTAAAATATGGCGGCCATGGTTATTGGGTTAGCACTTGGTTAAAAAAGGCGCGCCTAAGGCGGGTGCTTAAGCACGCCTAGGCTCTAGGCGGTAGCAAAATGCCTAGCGCTTAATTGTGGTTAATGTGCGTATAGTTGCGCTTAAGTGTACGCTTTGCTCAGAAAAGCACAAGGCGGTGGCAAACACACAATTAACGCCTAGTGCCTTTTTAACTTTGGCTCTAGACTGAATTTTATGTGTGAGTGCATTTCTCCAAATTGTGTATGCTCCACATGGAGCGGAGCAAAGCATCAGCAGCGAACTACAGATAGGGTATGGATAAAATACCTACTCCTGGATATTCAAGAAAGATTATAGCATGACAATAGAGAACTGTATGCTAACTCAGATCTCAATTTGAAAAAAAGCAGCATACCGGTATGAATATATTTCAGTGCACGAAGCATCTGATAGAGAAAGAACTGGTGGTGCTCTTTGGTTAAGTCATCGTTGGCCTTGATGACTTGGTGGAGGTCTGTATCCATCAGCTCAAAGACGACATAAATATCCTTGAAATCCCTCCTTGACGGAGGCAACATTATATGCCTGATCTCAACTATATCAGGATGTCTCAATAGGCGGAGTAATTTGATCTCACGGAGGATCCGAGCAGCATCAGATAAATGCTCAAAGATATTGTGTATTTTCTTGATTGCCACCTTGTCGCCAGTATGTTGGTCAATAGCTGAACAAACGACACCGTAACTCCCTTTACCGATGACTTCCTGAATTTTGTATCTATTAGCATCGCCATATTCACTGAAGAAGTCCATCTCCGATGAACCCTGAGAGAAGTGGAAAAAATCAGAGTTAATACTGCGCAATGGAGAACCTTTCCACAACTGAAACAAAAGACACACATACAGAAAAGAAGGCCCAATTTACTGAGTAATATCTGCCTCAAGCATCTTAAACCCAGGTTTTCCACCCCCCCCCCCAAAAAAATTCCTCAATGCGACAGTCAAATTTTGTATAAAGGTCACTTCATACAGAGCAGACCACTGAAACAGCAGACTTGTAATCTGCATCCAACTGACTCGCAGAGTTGTATACAGCACAAAAAGTTGGATTCCGTAAGCTTCTGGATCACGGCGCGCAGAGACGGTAGCTACAACTCCCTGTCCGATGCAAAACTCCTTGGCCTCCAGCTATGAGGAAAACAGCGCTTATCGAGCACAAAGTGCCCAAGAAAAAATGACTATTTAAGTATGTGTTCTTGGGCATAAAACCATCTATATCAATATCAATATGCCTCCCAAGTGGGCATAGAATATATTGACAACCTAACCTAATCCACTGAGACAATTAAGATGATTGGCTATAACTTTTTGCAAGAAAAAGGACGGTAAGAAGACCACAGAATTGGGTTGAGTTGAGATAAACATATCTACTCAGCAAATCTAATACCGCATTTGCGTTTGTGGCACCTCTTAGGTTGCATCTGAATCACCCTTTTTTTTTCTTTCCCCTGGTGTTGATTACAGGAGTTGGAAAGGCCTCAGCAATCCTTTACGAAGCAATGAGTATTCAACTAATAGCATGGAACGGAAAAGTTAGAAAAGAACATCATTTCCTTTGTAGAGGGACAAAGCAAGAAAAGACGGTGCCCAAGCCCAACCGCAGAAGAAGATTTCAGGAAAGCACCCACTAGGGAAATCCAACAGAGAACCTTGTGTTGATGATTGAGATGAATTGTGATCCAGAAACAGGAGTGAAAAGGATCCCCTTTTCGCAATAAGAAATGGAAGAAAAGAATTCAGTTGGACTCCGAAGCTGAAATCAACAACCTCAAGTATACGGAAGGAAGGAAGGAATTGTCGACGGAAGGAGAAGAGAAGTTGCAGGATAGCAATGGCAAGAGATAATTCTGACGGGCTTGCGCAGCGGAACCCCCCGGATCCCACGAGTCCAGTGCCCCCTCCTCATCAATCAAAAAGAAAAAAGAATCCTCCCCCGAGGCGAGGTAGGTTCATCCAACCCGCCGGACGAACGAACCGATCTCGAAGCGCCAACAACCCACAAGGGCACCGAAAGGCAGCCAACCACCCCGCAACAAACAGCAACCAACCCCTGGCGCACGGTCTCACCTTCCTCCGCTGCTGGTGCTGGTGCTGGTGCTGTTGCTGGTCCGGCTGCATCGCTCACCGCCGCTTGTCCACCGGCGAATCAAGCCGCATTTGTCAGCGCCGGCACGCGCGCGCGAGGGAGAGATCTCTGTCTGTCCCCGGGCCGGTGTGGCGGGGTGGGCGGATCGACGATGAAACGAGCGCAACCCCAACCCCAACCCCAGCCTGAACCGGAACGCTCGTGTCTTGTGGCCCGGCTCGCTGCGACTGAGCAACTCGCGGGCGAAGGGGGCGTGAGTTGTTGTGGCGTTGGTTTCGTCCTGTGGCCCGGTGGGGGTGGGGCAACGTGAAGGGCAAACACAAGGAGCTCTGTGCCTCGTCTCGTCTCGTTCGTCTGGTGCGAGCGATCGGGTTCGTTCGGCGACTGACTGGTCCTCCGGCAGGCGGGCGGGCGGGCGTTAAAAAGAAGTGCTTGCTTCTTTTCTTTTGACAGCCGCGCGGCGGTGGGTCACCATGTGATTGACGATGTGGATGATTTTGTGGAGATCCGTTCCTCTCCGGTTGAGTTTGGAGCGGCGTGGCGTGGTGGCCAGGTATGCGTTTTTCTGGTTTGGCCGGCGCGACGACGGCGACCGGCAAAATCACCTCTCTCTCTCTTTTTTTTTACTAATAATATAACACACTTTTGTTCAGCTTGCGTGCTTATTTTGTGGCGACTTGCATCAGTCACATGGCCAGCCACGCCAATATGGGGATGTGCGTGGAACGCAAGTTATTTTTATCTAAACCCAACGGCTTCTCCGCACCTTTTTCTATCCCAACGGAACGGAGTACAGCAGTAAAAATGAGTATGCGGTTCGGTCGCGTGGGAAGTTTCGTGCGCTGCGCGGGGCCGTGATACGATAAGATACCGCAATTATCTTATCGGTTGGTGGATCTGGATTTCTTCCATCTCATCTCAACAATATTCATAGCAGCAGGATAAGGTCTCACCGACAACGTACATGACGCCAAATGACCTAATCAGGTCTCGCATGTGCTGTGGTGCTAATCATCCGTCTTCTTTTCCTTTCTTCATTTCCTACCCATGTGATCGTCTTTTTATGGGAGGGAATCATCACGCATCAGCTCATCTCATCCCTCGCCTACTAAAATGCTTTGAATTTATTCGACTTTATCCACCGTCAACAAACGCGGTCCAAATGTTCCTGCCTGCTACTCCGTACAACCTCCGTTTGGGCTTACTAGTTCTCATGGTATTTTGGGTCAAAATTTGACCACATGTTTAAATAGTAAGATGTTAATGCATGTCACAACAAATTATACGGTACGTGTGGTCAAACATGTGTGGTCAAAGTCACAAAATTGTCTTTGAATATCTATCTCCGTCTTGATTTATTGGTCCCTTTGTATTTTGTGCCGAATGTAAATGTCACTATAAAATATAAGTGTATGTCACAAAATTTTATTCTTTGGTTCACATTTGAAAGAAGTTTCCAACGATACTACTTTTGTGGTATATAACATACATTTTGATAATTAAATCAATTGTCAAAGTTGTCCCACCATACAATAGGGACTCATAAATCCGGACGGATGTAGTACTTTGGAATTATATTATTTTTGCAACATATAACTTATATACTATTTTGCTAATAGTTAAATGTATGGTCAATATGACCCATAATATGAGGAGGACTAGTAAACCCTGATAAAGGTAGTATACTAGATAAGATCCAAATCATCATGAAGTTTCATTTCAAAATACGGAATGATCACTACCATACCAACAGTACGTGTTAAATTCATTGGAGTACTTTATTTATCTCTCCCAGTATTAGGTCTCGTTGCTGCTCAACAACTCCGATTGCCGTCCCAGCTAATTTACGTACCATGCACGACATCATGTTAGTTATTATTGTATCACATAATAATGTGTAGCTAGCTTTGCTTCCTACTATTGATGAATGCACTTTTTTAGTTTCTTCAACCGAAAACCGCAGAACAATCGTTCTATTATATAAAAAGAGAAGTCAAATATGTACAACCCCCCCCCCCCCCCACATGGCTCTCGCATCGCACCTCGTGCACGACTCGAGGGCGACCGAACCCTAGCGCCTCGAGCCCTCCCTCCCCCTCCCCCCTTTCTGCTGTCGCCCGAGGACTCCGCCGACCTTGTTGTGCGGCCTCCGATGAAGGTGGTCGTGTGGCTCGGCTGCCCAACCTCGTCGCAGGGGGCTCCAGAAGCGGGGGCAACGGCCCCGGGTGGAGATGGCGGCGCGGATCTCGTCGGTGGATGGTGTCACGGGATCAGGCCGTCCCTTCTGGTCGAGTGGGCGGCTGTAGGGGGGCAGAGATCCTCTGTGGCTGCGGGATGCTCTGTTGGCTCCGCCGGATCTGGGTCCTGGCCTCCTCCCCTTGCTACGGCCAGATCTGGCTGTTGGGCGTGGGGTGGCGGGAGCTCTGGAACGGGGGAATCCCCTGGTCCACTACGCGTCGACCTCGACGGCGTCGATGCAGGCTCCTGAGGGTCCATCGAGCTTCCAATCTTGCCACCCCCTTCCTCCCCCACGCTCCCAGGTGAAAGCCTTATCCTTTTAGGCTGGACGGCGGCGGCGTTCCAGCGGCGTGTTCCTCCTAGCTAATTTTTTTAAAATAATACATTTTTTATTAATTTGCACAAATATTACGCGTAAAAAATTATTTTCAAAAATAATACACCGTCGGCCCACAGCAGGCCGACTGGTCCTAGTCGGCCCACAGCAGGCCGACTGGGTTCCTATCTGCTTGCTGCAGGCCGATTGGGCTGTCGGCCACCAGATGAAGTCCAGTCGGCCAACTGCCGGCCGATAAGGTCCAGTCGGCCTGCTGTGTGCCGACAGGAACTAATTGGCCAGCAGTGGGCCGACAGGGACTAATTGGCCTGCTGTAGGCCGACTAGTGCATGCATACCACATTACTTTTTTTTTGACCCGTACGATTTTTTTTCAAAACTATGACATATTTTCCCGCCATCTCGTTCCCGCCACCTGTTTCTCATCCACCTGTTTCCCGCCATATGTTCCCGCCAACTCTTTCCCGCCACTCGTTTCCTGCCATATGTTCCCGCCACTCGTTTCCCGCCATATGTTCCCGCCAACTCTTTCCCGCCACTCGTTTCCCGCCAACAGCTGTCGTTCTTTCCCGCCATTTTCTCCTCTCTACCTATAAAACCCCCTTCAGACGGAGGTGGATAAGCATTCCAGTGTAGTTTAGTTGAGATGTCTCATTATCCTTTCGATCGTAGTTTTCACCCTGGGATGAGCAGGACTCTTCTGAGCCTAGCTACCAATTTCAGGATGGACAATAGGATAGTTCCATGGGACGAACTCACCGGTAGTGACACCATAATGAATAAGTTGGATCACCAATTACGTAGGTCTGGGTGGCCTGAAAGGACCTATGAGGAGGTACGTAAAGAACTTCTTAGGTTGCATGAAAGGTGGAAGAAGGTGGTGGTGCCGAAGAGTGAATCTTTCAGAAGGCTTTCAGCAAATAATCCATTATTATGGATTGAGGAGAGCGAGGACGAAGATGATATCTTCATGCCGCCGCTTCCGGGTTCTGCATCTTCGAAGGGCAAGAGTTCTTCATCGTCGAAGGGCAAGAGTTCTTCATCGTCGAAGGGCAAGAGTTCTGCATCGATGGAGGATGACGATGATGACTTCATGTAGTTTTATGTTGTATGTTGTAAGTTCACTCGTACGTACCATTTAATTTAGATGTAGTTCTATGTAGTTGTTTGTACTGTCTTGTTGTACGAGCATTCTGTTCTATCTAAATATGATGTTGTAGTTCGGATAACATAGTACTAAAATAGAGTAGGCGTATGTCTCATACATAAGTACATAGTCATTTGTCTCATACATAGAATAGACATAGGTCTCACACATAAATAGATAGTAATGTCTGTACTGATAGATAGAAGCGTCAGTGACGACGTCTGGCCTGGCGGGGAGGCGGATCTGGAATCGGCGTCCATCCCCATCTGTCAGGTGCCCTAATGGGACACGGTGCAATCTCAGACTCTTCCTGGTCATGCTGTGTATCCTGTGTGGGGCCTGGTGGAGGAGTCGAAAACATGTCCATCCAGTGGGTGTGCTGCGACATCGGAGCCTGTATGTGATCCTCGGGATGATGATCACTCCCCCACGTATCATGTGATGCCAACATAGACGCATGATATCCATAGGCTCCTGCACGACGGAACTTTAAGTCATGAAGTCTGATGCCGCCTGAACTAATATTGAAAACAATAAATATGAAGACACACACCTGCTGGCTGTGACGGCTGCTCTGGCTCAAACACAAAGCTCGACGAGGGACCGTGGTGCTGTGGCTGTGGAGAAAACACGAAGCTCGACGTGGGACCATAGTGCTGTGGATGCTGCCACGATGAACTGCCAGGTTGTTCAGGAGGGGATGGCCTGGTCGTCGGCTGATGTGCTAGACGTGGACGTGGTTGATATCGGTGCATGGAGGGACGCGGCTGCTGTGGTTGGTGCTGAACAACGTCGCTTCTGCGGGTGCACGTGATAGCCTCGTAGACAGCCCGTATTTTGTTGCTCTGCTTTTTGACGTCTATTTCTGAAATACTTGACGGTGCCATAGAAAATACCCTCAACGATGGCTGTAAGTGGCAATGCTTGGTTTCCTCTGAGGACAAAATTGTATGTTTCTGCAAGGTTCATTGTCATGACACCGTACCTTGCTCCATGTGTGTCATGTAGCAAAGACCACCTCTCCAGAGGCTCATGCTCTATCCACTGCTCGAAGGTTTTAATCGACCTCCTAAGCCTTCTCCTAGTACCAGGTGGGTCAAAGCCTGGCAAGTCACATAGCCCAACAGGCTCCTCCTCCACGGCCGCTGTTCCTGTTGCCAACTATGCAGCTACTGCTTCAACATGTGCCCTCACCGCTACATCTCTTGCAGCTTTCTTGTCCCTCACGTGTCTCTGCGTGCACACATTAAGTCTGTCGCGTATCAAATTGTACTTCCATAACTGGTTCTGCTTGCAGAGTTTTTTGAACAGATTCATCAGGTTCTTATTTCTGAACTGCGAGAAGAAATTAGCCCCCAGATGGTGCATGCACCAACGGCTCTGCAAGTCCTGCCATGGAACTTGTTCCTCAGGGCCTGGGTTTGTCAGTGTCCTTATCGCACTGAGTATACCTGCATGCCTGTCATGAAGGATGCACACATTGGGCTTCTCCTTCACAACTGATATTTTCAAATGCCTGAAGAACCATGTCCAACTTTCAATGTTCTCACTCTCCACAAAAGCAAATGCGAGTGGGACGACTTGATTTTGGCCGTCTTGACCTATGGCTGTCAGGATCTGACCCTTGTACTTGCCTGTGAGAAAAGTACCGTCAACACATATCACCGGTCAGCAATGCCTGAAAGCTTCGATGCATACACCGAAAGAGAAGAATAGACGATGCAGCACCCTCACAGTTGGGAACTCTGGCATGAACATGTCTTGGATATCGATATAGGTGCCTGGATTCCGCTGCTGCAGGGTGTGGAGGAGCTGGACAACAGAGTCATATGCATCAAAATAAGAACCAAATCTCCTCTCAAGCACCGCATGCTTAGCCCTCCAAGCCTTTCCATAAGAAATTCTGTACTTGAACCTGGCAAAGACTTTTGTCTGGACTGCCTTCACTTCCATAGCTTTGCCCTGCACTATCTCATCGTAAAACAACCGAGCTATAACCGTGGATGAAAGGTTGGCATGATCTTGAGGGATGCAGGGAATAAGACAAGTGTGATTAACTAAGTCACTTATCACCCAACTTGTGCCATACTTAGGGAGAAAACCGTGCACCCTAGCGGGACGATCTGCATTCTTGCATACCATTGTCAGGAATTTCTGACTGGACACCTGAGTTGTGAAAACCCTTTGCATGGACATTGCCCAATTAATTATTGCATCCTTCAAGGCTTGCTTGTTCGGATACATAGCACCCGTTGCAATATTGTTCTGATGATATTGCCAGGCTGAATCATGTCCATCATTCACGGTCATTGCAGATGAGAAGTCATGATTCCACCATGCAGGATTCGGGACCTCCGCTGCATTTTCTTCTTCATCTGACTCGCCAGAATCATCGACATAACCCCTTTCAACATCAGTGTCTTCTTCTTCCATCTGGTCCTGCATGTGCCCATCTACCTCGTCAGCGTCAACCTCGCCATTGTATTCACCATCGGCATTTCCCCCTTCTACCTGACTATTCTGCCCTGGTTCATAACCATAAGCATTTCCTCCTTCTACCTGACTGCTCTATCCTTGTTCGTAACCATCATCTCCAGCATTTGACATAGATAGCCGCCTACCTACACTACTCTGCCCAGGATCGTTGCCACCTTGGCCTTCATGTGCAGTGACCCCCTTCACGACGGGAAGCACTAAAGCAATAGGATTGCATCCCCTTCGTTCACAACCTTGTAACCACCGCACCCAATCGGAGTCTCGCTCTATTGGCCTCAAATAAAAATAAATTATTGTACTTGACCGTGTCCACAATGCATGAACACCGACTGTGTGTGTTTCAGTATCAAGACCTAAACTTGCCGCAATCCATTCTTTCAACTGACTGACAGACCATGTTTGAGGTGCGCTCATTGGCACCTCTATGTGAGTAAATTCACTCAGATCAGCTCCCATCTCAGTTGTTTGGACAGTACCAGGACCGTAGTAAAATCTGATGTTCACTACATCAGACATCTCGGCTCACCTTTTTTTTTCACAACGAAATACAATTATTAAGCAACAACTTAAAATACCCGCACTAACAAATATTAGGCACTACACATCCACATATTACCGGAGCAACTAAAAATATTGACACTCCTAAATACTACACATCCACATATAGTCCGGAATATTACCGGAGCAACTACACATTTTTACACAACTAATTAGTTGACATCTAAATAAAATGCTCACCGGAACCGGAACGGGGAAATAAAATGCTCACCATGAAAGATTTTAATATTTCACTGACTGCCTATATTACGGATTTAACCGGAGCAACTACAAATATTGACAATCCTAAATAGTACACATCCATATATAGTTTGGAATATTACCGGAGCAACTACACATTTTTACACAACTAATTAGTTGACATCTAAATAAAATGCTCACCGAAACCGGAACGGGAAAATAAAATGCTCACCACCACCACCCAAATATTTACGTTTACTACTCGAGCAAATAATATTCATATAGTCCGAAATATTACCGGAGCAACTACACATTTTTACGCAACCAATTAGTTGACATCTAAATAAAATGCTAACCGAAACGGGAAAATAAAATGCTCACCACGACCACCTAAATATTTACGTTTACTACTCGAGAAAATAACAATAATTGCACGCAACTTTGAAAAATAAATGTTTGCTCAAATATACCCTTGAAGCGTGCGCGCGAACGACGAACGACAGCCTTCAATCACTGGAACCGGAGCCGGAAACTCCACCAAACTCCCGCAGCTTCACCTCCACCACCACCTCCACCTCCACCACCGCCACAACCTCCACCTCCGCCACAACCTCCACCTCCGCCTCCACAACCTCCACAAATGAGCTGAAAAAATGCTCCAACAAAATCTTCACCACAACCACCACAAGCTACCCCATCAGTAGATCGAGGTGTCTTTTGGCTCCTCTAGCTAAGTAGAACCCATTCACGGTGCCAAATACGCAAAAAACCGGGTCATTTTGGTGTATTAATTGGAGCTATTTCGGGTTGGAGAGAGGTGGAAGGAAGAAGAACAGAGAGATGTTGTGCTGCGTGAGGTGGGGAAGGAAAGGAGAAGGAGAAGAGAAAGAAAAAGGAGGCAGCGCTGCGGGCCCGCTCCCTGTCGGCCTGCAGCTGGCCGATCGGTCGGTAGCTGGCCAACTGGGGCGCCCGTGACCCAGCCCGCGCCGACAGGGAGTGGAGGGACGTGGTCCGGCCACTAGTCGGCCCGCACGTGGCCGATTGACCGCCTGTCGGCCAGCAGTAGGCCGATAAGGCCCTGTCGGCCAGCTGTGGGCCAACTAGTCTCACTCGGCCTGCTGCAAGCTGATTGACTAATATTTTTGAAAATAAATTTATCAGCGTAATATTTGTGCAATTTAATAAAAAAATGTATTATTTAAAAAAATTAGCTTCCTCCTAGGAGGCGTCGTCCTAGGGATGGGCTAAAGTTGCGGTTGTGGTGTTTGGTGGATGGCGGCGGTGGTGCGTTGCTCTCTAGGCCGCCAGTGATGTGAAAGGCGAGTTGGCTAGTCCACAATCCTTCAGCGGTTCTTGCCTGGTACCCTCGTGGGTTGTTGGCCAGTGTACGATGTCCTCGTGTAGTGGCATGGCATGGACGTAGGGGAGATCGGGTTTTATCTCCAACAATGATCCCTTTGGTCGACGACAATATTGGGTTTCTCTCCATGCGGTTCAGCCTCTCCCATCCGCGTTCGTTGGCGTCTCTGGTTGGCCTTTGCTCTAGCTGTAGTGTGCGCTCCGGCGGCTTGACTGTGGTTTCTTAGTGTAGGCAATGGCGTTTATAGCTTTGCTACCTGTAGCTCCTGGTCTCAAGCGTGATCTTCCTGTGACATTTCAGTTTTTGTTCAAGTTTTGGCCTTTCTAATCAGCTCCTTTGTATCCTAGCCAGTCGGTGGCTTCATTAATTTGAAGTCGGGCTTCATGCATTTTCGCTGAAAATTATGTAGAGGCAAAAACGAATAAAAAGGCTACTAAGCTGGCCAACTATCCAGTGTCAGTCCTAGTGAATCCCATCGTAACATGATAAACTAGTTCATGAACTGATCGTCCGGCAAAGATTGCCTTCAAACTTATTATTGATCTTGTGCCTAAGTAACAATAGATTAGTCCTAGAAATCTTCTCCATGAGTTAACAGAGGGTGGCTGAGCCTTGAAATTTTACCATTCCTTTGCATCCAGATGTGCCAGTAGCCCGTGATGGAAATCTCTAGAGCAATTGTGGGTGGTAGAGCTTGTGTTAGAATCATGATCTCATCATAGACCGAGATCCCTCTATTTTTGTGCGCAGGAATGGAGTCCCGATAGCTAAAAGCAAAAGGGTAATCCCAAAAAGAGTGAAGAGTGGTTTCCTCAAAATCAACCCGACAAAGTTCACAATCATAGAAGGGCGAGTGAAAAGATTTCTTGTGAAGGAGATTCCTCGTATTAACTCCATCATGCAGCAACAACCAAAATTAAAATTTGTATCTGAGCATAGCAACATTTTCCAAATTCTCTTGAAGACGGGGCAGCGGGCCCTCCTATGAACAAGTTTTTATACATTGTAATGGATGAAAAGAAGAGCTGCCCCAAGGATATTTCCACTTATCAAAAGCATCAGACAACTAAATTTACTGAGTAATAATTAAGCTGGAGATCTTGGTATTATTGAAATGCCTGAGAGGAGAGTGGTGTGTGGAAGCATTCAGTAGGATCTGATGTGTGGATGAAATCTCCTACTCGCACATTTTCCAGTTTAGTGCTATACATGTTGCACAAATGTAATCTAACTCGAAACCGGTAATATACCCAAAATCATAGTTGCGTGCCTATTACATCGAGCTCTGTCTATGTTGGCGGTTGTCTTATTTGCAATTTGTCAAAGTTTCCTCTTTACATCTAAGTTCTATATATGAAAGTTAGATACGGAGTACGATATGTAAAAAATAAAAATGAAATCGAACTTACATGTGCAAAAGCTACTATCGGTTGATTTTGATAAATAAAAATTTCCAAAAACAAAAGTGACCAATGGACATCAAGACTAATTTGTTGGGGAACGTAGTATTTCAAAAAAAAAATCCTACGATCACGCAAGATCTATCTAGGAGAAGCATAGCAACGAGCGGGGAGAGTGTGTCCACGTACCCTCGTAGACCGAAAGCGGAGCATTTAGTAACGCAGTTGATGTAGTCGAACGTCTTCGCGATTCAACCGATCCAAGCACCGAACGTACGGCACCTTCGCGTTTAGCACACGTTCAGCTCGATGACGTCCCTTGAGCTCTGATGCGTCTCCAACGTATCTACTTTTCCAAACACTTTTGCCCTTGTTCTGGACTCTAACTTGCATGATTTGAATGAAACTAACCCAGACTGACGCTGTTTTCAGCAGAACTGCCATTGAGTTATTTATTGTGCAGAAAACAAATATTCTCGGAATGACCTGAAATCCAGGGAGATAACTTTTGGAAAATATAAAAAAATACTGGCGAAAGAATCAAGGCCAGGGGGCCCACACTCTGTCCACAAGGGTGGGGGCGCGGCCCCTCCCCCTGGGCGCGCCCCTGTCTCGTGGGCCCCCTCGTGCTCCACCGACCTCAACTCCAACACTATATATTCCGTTTTGCAGAGAAAAAATCAGAGAGAAAGTTTCATCGCGTCTTACGATACGGAGCCGACGCCAAGCCCTAATCTCTCTCGGGAGGGCTGATCTGGAGTCCGTTCGGGGCTCCGGAGAGGGAGATTCGTTGCCGTCGTCATCATCAACCATCCTCCATCACCAATTTCATGATGCTCACCGCCGTGCGTGAGTAATTCCATCATAGGCTTGTTGGACGGTGATGGGTTGGATGAGATTTACCATGTAATCAAGTTAGTTTTGTTAGGGTTAGATCCCTAGTATCCACTATGTTCTGAGATTGATGTTGCTATGACTTTGCTATGCTTAATGCTTGTCACGAGGGCCCGAGTGCCATGATTTCAGATCTGAACCTATTATGTTTTCATGAATATATGTGAGTTCTTGATCCTATCTTGCAAGTCTATAGTCACCTATTATGTGTTATGATCCGACAACCCCGAAGTGACAATAATCGGGATACTTCTCGGTGATGACCGTAGTTTGAGGAGTTCATGTATTCACTAAGTGCTAATGCTTTGGTCCGGTTCTATTTTAAAAGGAGGCCTTAATATCCCTTAGTTTCCATTAGGACCCCGCTGCCACGGAAGGGTAGGACAAAAAATGTCATGCAAGTTCTTTTCCATAAGCACGGATGACTATATTCGGAATACATGCCTACATTACATTAATGAATTGGAGCTAGTTCTATGTCACCCTATGTTATAACTATTACATGAGGAATCGCATCCGACATAATTATCCATCACTGATCCAATGCCTATGAGCTTTTCACATATTGTGCTTTGCTTATTTAGTTTTTCGTTGCTACTGTTACAATTACTACGAAACTGCTATTGTTACTTTTGCCACTGTTACCATTACCATCATACTACTTTGCTACTAAATACTTTGCTGCAAGTACTAAGTTATCCAGGTGTGGTTGAATTGACAACTCAACTGCTAATACCTGAGAATATTCTTTGTCTCCCCTTGTGTCAAATCAATAAATTTGGGCTGAATACTCTACCCTCAAAAACTGTTGTGATCCCCTATACTTGTGGGTTATCAAGACTATTTTCTGGCGCCGTTGCCGGGGAGCATAACTCTATTAACTGTTGCGACCCCCTATACTTGTGGGTTATTAAGACTATTTTCTGGCACCGTTGCCGGGGAGCATAACTCTATTCTTTGAGTCACTTGGGATTTATATCTGTTGGTCACTATGAAGAACTTGAAAGACGAAAGAACTAAGATTTTTCCCTCAACTACGAGGGGAGGTAAGGAACTGCCATCTAGCTCTGCACTAGATTCTCCTTCTGTTTTGATTAAGCTTGCGACACCTAAACCTGCTACTGCTATGAGTTCTGATATGCCGTATGTTATTGATGATGCCACTTCTGCTATGCATGATAGTTATGATGAAACTACTTCTATGCTTGATACTACTTTGCCATTAGGTGAATTTCTAGATGAACAACTTGCTAGGGTTAGAGAGAATGAAATTATTGATGATGAAATTATTGAAGATAGTGATGATGAAGGTTCTCCCCCTAAGTATGAATCGCCTGTTGTTCCTGAGGGTTATGTTATGGATGAAGAAGCTGCTAGAGCTATTCTTGCTTGCAATGATAGATATGATCTTAAGAAGTTATTAGCTAAATGGAAGTAGCAATCTCTGAATGCTAGAATGAAATATGACCCTGCTTTTGCTACTTCACCTATCTTTGTTACTGATAAGGATAACGAATTCTCTGTTGATCCTGAGATAATTACTTTGGTTGAATCTGATCCTTTTTATGGCTATGAATCTGAAACTGTTGTGGCACATCTTACGAAGTTGAATGATATAGCCACCCTGTTCACTAATGATGAGAAATCCCACTACTATTATATCCTTAAGATATTCCAATTCTCATTAAAGGGTGATGCTAAAACTTGGTTTAATTCTCTTGATCCTGGTTGCGTGCGTAGTCCCCAGGATATGATTTGTTACGTCTCTGCTAAATATTTCCCTGCTCATAAGAAACAAGCTGCCTTGTGGGAAATATATAATTTTGTGCAAATTGAAGAAAAGAGTCTCCCACAAGCTTGGGGAGGCTTCTCCAATTACTTATTGCTTTGCCTGATCATCCTCTTAAGAAAAATGAAATACTTGATATCTTTTATAATGGACTAACTGATGCTGCCAAGGACCACTTGGATAGTTGTGCTGGTTGTGTTTTTAGGGAAAGAACAGTCGACCAAGATGAATTGTTATTGAATAATATGTTGACTAATGAAAATAATTGGACTCTTCCTGAGCCAATTCCTGAGCCAATTGAGCCAACTCCTGAGCCTATTCCTAAACCAACTCCGAAGAAGAGGGGAGTTCTATTTCTCAGTCCTGAAGATATGCAAGAGGCAAAGAAATTGATGAAAGAAAAAGGTATTAAAGCTGAAGATGTTAAGAATTTACCTCCTATTGAAGAAATACATGGTCTTAATATACCGCCTATTGAAGGAACACATTGTCTTGATAACCCGACACAGGTAGTAAAGGTAAATTCTCTCTATAGATATGATAAGGTTGAAATCCCGTCTATTAGGTTTCCTAGCCAATGTTTAGATGAATTTGATGAATTTATGGCTAGGCAAGAAAGGTTTAGTGCTTATGTTGGTAGAGAATTAAAGAGTAATGCTTTCATGATTGGAAGCTTGAGTGATTATATGGCTAGAGTTAAAGGTGAACTTAAACTCATTAGCAAATATGCTTCTATGGTTACCACTCAAGAAGAACAAGTACTTAAAGCTCAAACTGATTTGCTCGATGAATTAAATAATAAACATGATTTTGTTGTTAGAGTGGCTACTAGAACTGGTAGAATGACTTAGGAACCTTTGTATCCTGAAGGCCACCCTAAGAGAATCGAGCAGGATTCTCAGAGAAATAATGTAGATGCACCTAGTCCTTCTAAAAAGAAGAAAAAGAAAAATGGTAGGACTTTGCATGCTTCTAGTGAACCTGTTGTAGACACACCTGAGAATCCCAATGATATTTCTATTTCTGATGCTGAAACACAATCAAGTGATGAACATGAACCTAGTGATGATGTTAATGATAATGTTCATGTTGATGCTCAACCTAGCAATAATAATGAAGTAGAGATTGAACCTACTGTTGATCTTGATAACCCACAATCAAAGAATCAACATTATGATAAGAGAGACTTTGTTGCTAGGAAGCACGGTAAAGAAAGAGAACCATGGGTTCAGAAACACATGCCTTTTCCTCCTAAGCCATCCAAAAAAAGGATGATGAGGATTTTGAGCGCTTTGCTGAAATGATTAGACCTATCTTCTTACGTATGCGCTTAACTGATATGCCTAAAGTAAATCCCTATGCTAAATATATGAAGGATATCATTACAAATAAAAGAAAGATACTGGAAGCTGAAATTTCCACCATGCTTGCTAATTACACTTTTAAGGGTGGAGTACCAAAGAAACTTGGAGATCCAGGAGTACCAACTATACCATGCTCCATTAAAAGAAACTATGTTAAAACTGCTTTATGTGATCTAGGAGCCGGTGTTAGTGTTATGCCTCTCTCTTTATATTGTAGACTTGAATTGAATAAGTTGACACCTACTGAAATATCTTTGCAAATGGCTGATAAATCAACTGCTATACCTGTCGGTATTTGTGAGGATGTGCCTGTCGTGGTTGCAAATGTCACTATCTTAACAGACTTTGTTATTCTTGATATTCCCGAGGACGATAGTATGTCGATTATCCTTGGTACACCCTTTTTGAATACTGCAGGGGCTGTTATTGATTGCAACAAAGGCAATGTCACTTTTCATGTTAATGGTAATGAGCATACGGTACACTTTTCGAGGAAACAACCTCAAGTTCACAGCATCAATTCTATTGGAAAAGTTCCAACTATCATTATCGGAGGTTTTGAACTCCTCTTCCTACTGTCAAGAAAAAATATGATATTCTTATTATAGGGGATGTTCATATCCTCGTTGAGGTAACCTAGTATTATTTGAAATTTCTCTGGTTCCATGTTATTCGGAATGAGTTTGTTAACAAGACTTGATCAACCTTGTTAGTGGATTCCTTTTGATGAGCATGAGAAGGATGAAACTAGAAGGCACAACCTTCTGTACCCTATTTTTACTTTCTGTTATTTAGAATAAATATAGAAAAAATTGTATTATCTGTCTGTTTTCTGAATTATCCATGCATTAAATAAATATCCCAAAAATAAAAGTGCTCCAAATGCTCTGCAAATTTAGTATGATTTTTTATGGAATATTTGAGGATTTTAGGCACTGAGAACACAGGAGGGGGGCAAGCACCTGGCCACGAGGGTCCAGGGCGCGCCCACCCATACTGGGCGCGCCCCCTGCCTTGTGGGCCCATGGTGGCCCCCCTCCACTTATTCCTGCACCCACACACTCCATCTTCCTCCCAAAAAAATCCCCATCCAGCTCAAGCACGAGTTCTAGCTTATTTTGCTGTGATTTTCGATCTCCTTGCTCAAAGCTCCATTCACAAAACTGCTTTGGGAGATTGTTCCTTGGCATGTGACTCCTCCAATGGTCCAATTAGTTTTTGTTCTAGTGCTTTATTTATTGCAATTTTTTGTTGCATAGGTGACCTTGTTTTTTAGCTTGCATGTAAAATTTATGAGGCTCCAAGCAATTCTAATGCATGATATAGGCTCTAGGCACTTGTGGGAGTAGTTGCTATTAATCTTGTTTAGTCTGATTCACTTTTATTTTGAAGTTACTAAAAATTTCAGAAATTTTTCAGAGGAAGAAATATGTCCAGGAAAATGTACCAAGGTGGTTCCTCAACAAAGAGAGGACCCAAGCGTGCTATGCGTGAGCAAGATGATGAACCACCAAGGGAAGCTGATGTGCGGCCTTGTGAATGGCCGTCAGAAGAGTTTATGGTCAATGCCGGCATCAAGGATGAATTTGACGCATATGTGCATAATGTCGATCTTGAGGACTTCATGCAAGATAAGTGTCCTCAGTACTATGATTTGACTGATCCATTCGTGAGAAGGTTTAAATTTACATCTTCGAGTAATTCTCAAAATGTCCCATTGATATTTATGATCAATCATATACCATGGACTTAGAAGATTTTACCACCACTTGCAAACTCCCACAGTGGGGTAATGTTATTGAACCCCGTAAATCTGAATATAAAGATTTTCTAGCTAGTATCACTGTGGGAGAATCTAGGGACATAGCACAAGCTACCATAGGGAGCATTCATTTTCCTGCTATACATTATTTTGCTCTCTTCATTGGTAGATGCATAAATGGTAAAGATTAAGCATGTCACATGTGTGTCCCTGACCTTTGTGTCCTCAAGAGTGCTGTATTAGGTAATAAAGATTACAACTTGGGGCAATAGTTGCACATAGGTTGCATAATAATGGTATATCTGGAGATTTGTTTGGAGGGATTTATGCAACGCGTGTTGCTAATTATCTTGGTATACCTCCACGTGAGGATGACAGGGAGTTGCCTCCCGCTTATTTAGATTATGAAGCTATGGTCAGTCATTGTTTTCTTGTGAGGAATGAACAATTCCTCCAGTATCGACTAATCTTTGACAGACGTCGCGCTGTCCATGTTACTCTCCCTGCTCCTTCCCTTTTTGATTACCAGGGAAAACGAAGATATGTTGTCACCAGGGAGGAGGCAACCGAACACAAGAGGAGAGCGGAGGCAGCTCGCCAACATGCCGCAGCTCAGGAGGCATTGTGAAAGGATCGATAGAGTTGACTAGAGGGGAGGTGAATAGGCAACTAACAATTTTTTACCTTTTCTTTACCAAATTAAACTTTGCATCAAAGTAGGTTGTCTAGATATGCAACTAGGTGAACAACCTATATGATGCAAGAACAACAAGCACACAAGCAAGCAAGGGATACAACACAAGTAAGCTCTCAAAAGTAAAGGCGCGAGATAACCAAGAGTGGAGCCGGTGGAGACGAGGATGTGTTACCGAAGTTCCTTCCTTTTGAGGGGAAGTACGTCTCCGTTAGAGCGGTGTGGAGGCACAATGCTCCCCAAGAAGCCACTAGGGCCACCGTATTCTCCTCACGCCCTCACACAATGCGAGATGTCGTGATTCCACTATTGGTGCCCTTGAAGGCGGCGACCGAACCTTTACAAACAAGGTTGGGGCAATCTCCACAACTTAATTGGAGGCTCCCAACGACACCACGAAGATTCACCACAATGGACTATGGCTCCGAGGTGACCTCAACTGTCTAGGGTGCTCAAACACCCAAGAGTAACAAGATCCGCTAGGGATTAGTGGGGGGAATCAAATTTCTCTTGGTGGAAGTGTAGGTCGAGGCCTTCTCAACCAATCCCGAGCAAATCAACAAGTTTGATTGGCTAGGGAGAGAGATCGGGCGAAAATGGAGCTTGGAGCAACAATGGAGCTTAGAGATCGAAGAGGTGGTCAACTAGAGGTAGGAGACACCCCTTTTATAGCTATGGAAAAGATCCAACCGTTATCCACATATCCAGCTCGCGACATGCGGTACTACCACTCCAGGAACGCGGTACTACCACAAGGCGAGGCGGTACTACCGTGAGGGACCACGGTACTTCCGCGGCAGCTGCAGAGACTAGAACATGCTTGACTAAGAGCAGTACTTCCGCGAGCGCTGTACTACCGCTCCCCCTTGCGGTACTACCGCAAGGCAGGAAACTCCTAGCCTAGGAAGGGCGCGGATGAATAAAAATACATCCGTGCCTACTTCCGCTGGAAAAGGAACAGTGCAACAGTCCGACATGGTAGTACTGTTGGGGAGCGGTACTACCGCATGGCAGCCGAAATAGGCCGCGTGTGGTACTACCGCGCAAGGAGTGTGGTACTACCGTGGAGGCGTGGATGTAAAAAGTTACATCCGCCCCTACTACCACGAAGCAGCGGCACTTGGCAGGCCGAGCGCGGTACTACCGCGGAGGCGCGGATGTAAAAAATTACATCCTCCCCTACTACCGCGAAGCAGCAACACTTGGCCTGGGAGCCACGGTACTACAGCTCCAGAGGAGCGGTACTACCGTGGGCTCCCGTGGTACTACCGCGCCGTGGCACGGTACTACCGCAGGTTCCTACGGTACTACCGCTCCTGGGAGCAGTACTACCGCAAACTCAGCAACAGCAGCCAGGACAAACGCACAGAGGATAGACGGGGGATGCTCCAAAGTGCAAGGGAAAGGTGCAGACAATGAAGGAAACATGTACATGATGATTCCACCCGAACCTTTCCGATGCGGACCCCCTCTTAATAGTACGGCTCTCCTACGATTCAAATCCACCAAAAAGAAACCTAGAACAACGTCATCTTCAATAGTCTTCGAGGGGCACCGAACCGTCTTGTGCCTAGCGATGAAGCGTCTGAGAAACTCAAGGCACACGATTAGTCCGCAAAAGCATTGTCATCAATCACCAAAACACCTTAGGGATAAATATGCCCTTACAATCTCCCCCTTTTTGGTGGATTGATGACAATACGGGATTTGCACAAAGGGAGATAATATTGAGCAGAGGCAAACCCCTCCTCTCTAGAATATAGACGGGCTCCCCCTAGATGTGTGCAATCTAGATGGATGCTTTGGACTGCACAGAACACAAACTAGGAACAACACTCCCCCTTTATTTTAGAGACAAGGCATGATCTTGCAAGGGTAAGACTAACATCTAAGCAAGAGCATAACACAAAGGTAGCACAATATATCACAAGCTCACTAAGATAGGTAGAGTGCATATGTCTTACACCATATGAAGGAAAGCAACCCAAAGCAACCGAAACGAGGTTCAAACAAGATTCAAACGAGAGAGCATACACACCGAACACGAACACACCAAACACGAACATGACACACGACTCGCAAATCCCAACACTCTCTCCCCCTTTGGCATCGAGACGCCAAAAAGGCAGAGAGGACACCTACACACAAGGGGTGGCTCAAGCAGACAAAGCATCCCAATGCTCCTCGTCAGACTCGGCGGCAGGAATGGTCTCCTCGACGTCCTCCTCAGAATTAGTCCACCTATAGCCTTGTTTCTCCATCCACTCAGCCTCTGGAGTGATGCGATCCTCAGAATCGCCAGACACGTCCTCTCCATACAGCTTCATGATCTTCTTGTCCCTGCGGCGACTCTCCTTGGATGCCACGTGAGTCCTGTACTGCCCCTTAGCTTGCATGCAGAAAAGAGTCTTCATCTTGTCCTTCAGCTTCTTGTCCCATGAGGGTTCAGAGGAACTATGGGAAGACCTAGCAGCACGGTCCTCAGCAACATCCTCTGCTCCAGCCTCCTCCTCATCAACAGCCCTCCTAGCAGTAGACATCTCAGCACGAGTAGTAGTGTTGGCCCAGTTGGGCTTGACACGGAGACTGATGGGATCATGTCGAATCCAGTCTGGAGCAAGGAACTCATCACCAGGGTACATCTTCTCCCAAGTCTTGGAGATCAACAGAAACAGATATGGTCCATAGATAGGCACCTTGCGGTTGAACACCGCAAACCGAAGCTCACACCACATGATGTGTGAGACATCAAGTGGCTGAGTCTGAGAGGGTGTTTGGATACTCTCTAGTCATGTGACTAGTAGTAGTCAGACTAGAAGTTTTTAGTCAGGTCCTGTTTGGAAGGTGACTACTACTAGTCAGCATTAAATGTCTCAGTATTAAATGTCCCTTGTGCAACACCAATTAGAGGAGAGAGAGGGGGACTTTAGTCAGTAAAAGTCAGGGGTGTTTGGAGGTTTACTGACTAAAGGTGACTACTACTAGTCTCTAGTCAGTAAAAGTTGGGGGTGGGGTGACTAGGGACTAAACTAGTTTTAGTCACCCACTAGTCAGGGGTGTTTGGAGGTTTACTGACTAAAGGTGACTACTACTAGTCTCTAGTCTCTAGTCTCTAGTGATCCAAACACCCTCTGAGACACACGAGCCTCCTCACACAGGAGCATCATATCCACCATATAGGCATGAACCTTGTCCTTGTCGCCAATGCAAGGGAACAAAGAGTTGCGGAAGATGTGATACATGATATCCAGAAAAGAGTTGAGCACCCACGCTGACTTGCCATTGGGAAGCACCTTCTCAACATAGAATGGCTGAATCTTGTCCTTGTTAGCAGACTCAAAATTGGCATGGGGGCGAACACCCACGGGAGTGTCGAGCCCGTCATCAGGAACCTGGAGCAGATCCATGAACTCCTTCCAGGTAGCAGTCAACTTACGGCCATTGGTCATCCAGGTCATCCTCCGCTCCTCCCCAGGGTGAAAGAAAACTGAGGCAAAGAATTGCCAGATAAGCTCAGGGTCATAGTCAAGGTGGAAAGAGATCACATGTTCAATACCAAACTGCTCCACCAAATCCAGAGCTTCTCCAAAGTACTCACGAAACTTGTCCTTCCTCAGGTGATGCATGTCTATCCACTTGACATCCACGTAGGTATTTTGCTTGTTCTTGATGACATCCAGATAAATGAGAGTCTGCTGCTTGGACCAAAACAATTGACTGCCTCTGATGGTAGCACGAGGGTTCACATATGGGTTGAGCTGCCTGAGACGAACGTACTCAGAAGGAGGAATCTCGTCCATATCCTTAGCGGGTTCCTTGTGCTTGCTAGCGGAGGTCTTGACAGAGCGCTTGGGGGCAGTGGAGCCCTCTGGTGCTTCATCGGGATTGTGCAAACGCTTGGAGCCAGTGTCACGACTGGGATTGGAACAACGAGAGCCACCACCTGAGACACAAAGCGCAAAACACCCACGACAAGCAAGAAGGATCAATGCAAAGACCACGGCAAAGCAAAAGAAACACATAGAAGGCATACGGGATAATTGCCATGAGAGAGATTTGACCCAACGGTAGTACTGCCTGGTGCTGCGGTACTAAAATTTTAGTACCGATCCTAGTTGCGGTAGTACCGTGTGAAGGCACGGTAGTACCGGGACTGGGAGCGGTAGTAAGACCCTAGTACCGCAGCTAGTGCGGTAGTACCGCACATGTGGCGCAGTAGTACCGCACCGTGTCAGATCCGAACCAGGATTTGAATCTGAGAGGAACCGCGAAACCACTGCGGTACTACGGTTGATCAAATCCATCACAGGACAACATATCAAGTATAATCCCTACGCAATACTACTCTCCCACATCCTACTCTTGCATAGATTTAGCCTAAAATCTCAAGAACACATGTATCTCCCCAAAAACCTAGAGGCAAAGAAAACAAGCCAAAAAGAAGGGGATTTGGGGAAGGACCTTGCTCCATGGCAAGAGCACGTGGTGGGGAACGATCCCACCGGACGGAATCGCGGGAGAGCAGCCGGAGGCGGAGATCCGGCGATGGACTCCAACCCCGTTCTTGAGCGAGAGAGACAGAGACAAAGTGGGGAGAAATAGACGAATGGGTATGGGGGAGTTAGAACTCCCCCTGCCCGTCCTTATCCCCACGTGTCTGCGATATCGCGGTAGTACCGCACCTCATCGCGGTAGTACCGCTTGGGCTGAAGAACCGCACCAAAGCGGTAGTACTGCTCTCCCAGGCGACAGTAAAAAATTACTGCCACGCTGGGGCGGTAGTACCATTCTCTCCACATGCGGTAGTACCATGGCAGGCCGCAGTAGTACCGTGAGCTCAAGAAAAACACACGAACAAGAGGTCTTCGCAAGGAAACTTTGAGCACAAGAGACACCACAGGAACACGCACAACACAAAGGCAGAAAGTCAACAAGTAGCAACCACGCGACACTACCTCTCAAAAGAGAGGGCGGTGGCCGGAGCCACCTATGTTTGAGTCAGTTGGTATGGCACCGCGAAGAATTATCCTTGGGCCCATGACCAAAACTCGTCTTTGAAGCACACGTACCATAAAAATGGCTAATGTGAAAGAGTTGATCGATTTATGCATAATGGGGGGGAGGGAGAGTTCATTTAGAGAACAACACCCCCCTATGTCCATGCCTACACCTAAACTAGACAACAAGTTGAGTCTGGTGGGAGGTGCAAGGGTTCAAGTCACATTGCTCGAATCAATGATATTTAGCTCATGCCTTAACTCGTGAAATCTTGCTTCATCCAAGGGCTTCGTGAAAATATCTGCAAGGTTATCATGAGTGTTGACATACTTGAGCTCGATCTCCCCTCGCCTAATGTGATCCGGATGAAGTGATACCGAATCTCAATATGCTTCGTCTTGAAATGTTGCACCGGGTTGAGAGAAATCTTGATGGCACTTTCATTATCACACCAAAGAGGCACTTTGTCACAAATGACACTGTACTCCTTTAAAGTTTGCCTCATCCATAAGAGTTGTGCACAACAACTACCGGCCGCCACATATTCCGCTTCGGTGGACTAGAGAGACATGCAACTTTGCTTCTTGGAAGACCAACTCACCAAAGAGCAACCAAGAAATTGGCACCCTCCGGAAGTGGACTTCCTATCCACTTTGTCTCCCACCCAATCGGAATCCGTATATCCTTCAAGCTTGAAGTTTTCTTCTCTTGGGTACCATAAGCCAAGGTTTGGGGTATGAGCCAAATATCGAAAGATTCGCTTGACCGCCACATAGTGGCTTTCCTTCGGAGCGGCTTGAAACCGTGCACATATTCCCACACTCAACATGATATCCGGTCTACATGCACAAAGGTAAAGCAAGGAGCCAATCATGGAGCGATATACCTTTTGATCCACCACTTTACCATTGGGATCAATGTCAAGTCGGCACTTGGTAGGCATTGGAGTAGAAGTTGGCTTGACATCATTTAGCTTGAATCTTTTTAGCATGTCTTGAGTGTATTTGGCTTGGTTGATGAAGGTACCTTCTCTTCTTTGTTTGATATCAAAACCAAGGAAGAACTTCAACTCTCCCATCGAAGACATCTTGAACTTGGAGGTCATGAGAGCGGCAAATTCCTCATTGAAAGCTTTGTTAGGGGAACCAAAGATAATATCATCAACATATAGTTGGCATACAAACAACTCCCCTTTGACCTTCTTAGTAAAAAGAGTGGGATCGATTTGCCCAACCTCAAATCCACGATCTTGTAACAACTCGGTAAGGTGGTCATACCACGCACGTGGGGCTTGTTTAAGGCCATAGAGTGCCTTATCAAGTTGGTACACATGATCCGGGAAGTGGGGATCCTCGAACCCGGGGGGTTGCTTGACATAAACCAACTCATTAATAGGACCATTAAGAAAAGCACTTTTCACATCCATTTGTTGTAACTTAAAGTTGTGATGGGAAGCATAAGCAATCAACAAACGAATGGATTCAAGGCGAGCAACGGGAGAAAAGGTTTCACCGTAGTCGATACCCTTGACTTGGGAGTAGCCTTGTGCTACCAATCTTGCCTTGTTGCGAATGATGTTCCCATGAGCATCTTGCTTGTTCTTGAAAATCCACTTGGTTCCAATGACGTTGTGGTTCCCCGACGGCCTTGGCACCAATCTCCACACCTTGTTGTACTCGAAGTTGTTGAGTTCTTCATGCATGGCATTGAGCCAATCCGGATCTTCGAGCGCCTCATAGACCTTTTGGGGTTCAACACAAGAGACAAACGCGTGATGTTCACAATAGTTTGCTAATTGTCTACGAGTGCTTACCCCCTTTCTTAGGCTTCCAACCACATTCTCCATGAGACGACCTTTGGTGGTGAGCTTGGAAGCAATCTTCGCGGCACGATGCTCTAATTCCTCCTCGGATGTGGAAGGAGGAGGGTTAACTTGATTATCTTGAGCGCCGTCTTGAGCTTTTCTTGATCTTGAACTTGCTCGAGGAGGAGAACTTGACCTTGGACATCATTTGGTGGTTCACCACCATCTTGAGGTTGATCTTGGCCTTGGTCTTGTTCACGAGGTTGAGGGCCTTCACTTTGTTCTTCGGAAGCGTGTGGGTCTTGGGGAGGTGATGGCTCCACTTGAGTGGAGCATTATCCTTCTCCTTCGGCCACAAGGGGTTCCTCAGTGGGTAGAATATGACCAATACCCATTCTTCTTATGCCTTGGGGTGGAATTTCATCACCTACATAGCAAGTACCACTTTGCTCCACTTGGGAGCCGTTATTTTCGTCAAACTCCATGTTACACGTCTCCTCAATTAGTCCGGTGGACTTGTTGAGGACATGGTAAGCATGAGAGTTTGTAGCATAACCAACAAATATGCCCTCATAAGCTCTAGCCTCAAATTTAGACAAACGAACACCTTTCTTGAGAATGAAACACTTACACCCGAACACCCGGAAATATTTCAGATTGGGCTTGTTACCGGTGAGTATTTCATAAGGAGTCTTGTTCAAGCCTTTGCGGAGATAGAGCCGATTGGATGCATGACATGCTGTGTTGATGGCTTCAACCCAAAAGTTGTATGGAGACTTGAACTCCGCCATCATGGTCCTTGCTGCATCCATCATGTTGGGGAACATAGAAAAAATTCAAAATTTTCTACGCATCACCAAGATCAATCTATGGAGATTCTAGAAACAAGAGAGGGGGAGGATGAACATCTTCATACCCTTGAAGATCGTTAAGAGGAAGCGTTACAAGAACACGGTCGGTGGAGTCGTTCACTAAGCGATTCAGATCGCGGCCGAATCCGATCTAAGCACTGAACAACGGTGCCTCCGCGTTCAACACACGTACAGCCCGGGGACGTCTCCTCCTTCTTGATCCAGCAAGGGGAGAGGAGAAGTTGAGGGAGAGCTCCAGCAGCATGATGGCATGGTGGTGGAGCTTGCAGTTCTCCGGTAAAGCTTCGCCAAGCACTACGGAGGAGGAGGAGGTGTTGGGGAGGGAGAGGGCTGCGCCAGGGGAAGGGTGAACCTCCCATGCGCCTCCCCACTATATATAGGGGTGGAGGGGGCTGGTTTCTTGCCCTCCAAGTCCATTGGGGCGTTGGCAAAGGTGGGAGGAAAGAAATCCCATCATTTCCTTCCCCACCGATTGTTATCCCCCTTTTTTAGGGATCTTGATCTTATCCCTTCGGGATATGATCTTATTCCTTCTAAGGGGGGATCTTGGTGCACCTTGACCAGGGGTGTGGGGACTTTCCCCCACTACCCCCGTTCATGTGGGTCCCCCCATGCAGGTGGGCCCCACTCCGAAACCTTCTAGAACCTTCCCGGTACAATACCGAAAAATCCCAAACATTTCCCGGTGGCCAAAATAGGACTTCCCATATATAAATCTTTACCTCCGGACCATACTGGAACTCCTCATGACGTCCGGGATCTCATCCGGGACTCTGAACAACATTCGGTAACTGCACACTAATTCCCATAACAACTCTAGCGTCACCGAACCTTAAGTGTGTAGACCCTACGGGTTCGGGAATCATGCAGACATGACCGAGACAGTTCTCTGGCCAATAACCAACAGCGGGATCTCGATACCCATGTTGGCTCCCACATGTTCCACAATGATCTCATCGGATGAACCATGATGTCAAGGATTCAAGCAATCCCGTATACAATTCCCTTTGTCAATCGGTATGTTACTTGCCCGAGATTCAATCGTCGGTATCCCAATACCTCGTTCAATCTCGTTACCCGGCAAGTCACTTTACTCGTTCCGTAATGCATTATCCCGTGACTAACTACTTAGTCACATTGAGCTCATTATGATGATGCATTACCAAGTGGGCCCAAAGATACCTCTCCGCCACACGGAGTGACAAATCCCAGTCTCGATTCGTGCCAACCCAACAGACACTTTCGGAGATACCCGTAGTGCACCTTTATAGCCACCCAGTTAGCATTCCTACGGTATCCGGGAGTTGCACAATCTCATGGTCTAAGGAAATGATACTTGACATTAGAAAAGCTTTTAGCAAACGAACTACACGATCTTGTGCTATGCTTAGGATTGGGTCTTGTCCATCACATCATTCTCCTAATGATGTGATCCCGTTATCAATGACATCCAATATCCATGGTCAGGAAACCATAACCATCTATTGATCAATGAGCTAGTCAACTAGAGGCTCACTAGGGACATGTTGTGGTCTATGTATTCACACATGCATTACGGTTTCCAGTTAATACAGTTATAGCATGAACAATAGACAATTATCATGAACAAGGAAATATAATAATAACCATTTTATTATTGCCTCTAGGGCATATTTCCAACACATCAATGCCCGGTTCTTTCTCTCTGTGACACCATTTTGTTGAGGGGTATATGGTGCAGCATATTGATGCTTGATCCCCTCATCACTAAGAAACTCATCCAAGGTGTAGTTCTTGAACTTGGTGCCGTTGTCACTTCTTATTGTCAAGATCTTTGCATCATGTTGACGTTGAGCTTCATTTGCAAAGTCGATGACGGTTTGTTGAGTCTCACTCTTCCTCTCGAAGAAGTATACCCAAGTGTATCTTGAAAAATCATCCACAATCACCAAGCAATACTTTCTACCTCCAAGAATATCAAAGGATGGAGGCCCAAAGAGCTCCATGTGAAGGAGCTCCAAGGGTCTCTTCGAGTAGATGATGGTCGTGGGAGAGTGAGCCTTCTCATGAAGCTTTCCTTCAATACAAGCACTGCAAGCACGATCTTTGGCAAAACTAACATTTGTTAGTCCATGGACATGGTCCCCCTTAAGGAGACTTTGCAAAGATCTCATATTGACGTGGGCTAAACGGCGATGCCAAAGCCATCCCACATCAACTTTAGCCATTAGGCATGTCGCGGTCTTAGTGGGTTGCTCCGAAATGTTAATCACATAAAGACCATTCTCGACATGCCCAACAAAGGCTACTTTAAGAGTCTTGCTCCACAAGAGGGCCACGGTATCAATATCAAAGAAAGTGGCAAAGCCCATGAGTGCAAGTTGACAAACGGAAAGAAGATTGAATGCAAGGGACTCAACAAGCATGACTTTCTCGATCGTTAGATCCTGAGAAATGAAAACCTTGCCAAGACCCAATACCTTAGAAGACGAGGCATCACCCCACTCGACATTAGTGGGCATAGAAGGAATCTTGTGCACGTCCATCACCAAGTCCTTGCTCCCGGTCATATGATTTGTTGCTCCACTATCGAGCAACCATGATCCCCCACCGGAAGCAAATACCTACAAGAGATCAATGCTTGGTTTTAGGTACCCATTTAGTAATGGGTCCTTTGATGTTAGTAACAAGGGTCTTAGGAACCCAAATAGACCATTCAATGTACTCATAAGGAGAACCAACAAATTTAGCATAAACATGCCCATCACTAGCACGGCACAACACATATGAAGGGTTAAAGTCGCCGGCTTTGTTGGAGGAGATGGTGTTGCCCTTTTTGACATCAACACCCTTCACATTTTCCTTCTTCTCCTTAGGAGCACCCTCTCCCTCTTTCACGAAGGTTTGCTTGAGAGGAGGAGGTCGTTTGGTCTTGTCGTTCTTCTTCTTGTTCTTGGACTTGGGTGCGAACCCAATTCCCTTCTTGGCCACAACTTCCTTTTGATTGCTCAAAATGTCGTTGAGGTTCTTCTGACCTTGAATGCATGTCACAAGGCCTTTCTCAAGTTGATCCTTCAACTTGGCATTCTCCTCCACAAGATGCACATGCTCACAACACGGGTTAGTAGCATATGCATTATCAATTAATACCATATGAGGAAAGGTGGCCTTTTCCTTGGTTAGCTTAACTTAGAGTTGAGCATGAGACTCCTTGAGGTTAGCATGAGCACCCTTCAAGACCTTGTGGGCCTTGTCAAGTACATCAAACTCCTCCTTGAGTCTAGCATGATCATCCCCAAGTTTAGCCTTCTCGGAAGTTAGCACACAAGACACAACAACAGCATGATCAAGATCTTTCTTTAACTTAGCATGGTCATCGTTGTGTGACTCCTCAAGAGTCAAACGATGCCCATGCTCTTCCTCTAGAGCATTAGAGAGATCCGATATCTCATCGGCATAGTCACGACTATGACCTTCTATCTTAGAGATGGTTTCTTCGTGAGCCTCGATCATGTCATTGGCTTCACCAAGTTTTTCCAAGAGAGCAACAAAGTGCTTCTTGGATTTTCCCTTGAGCTTACTCATAAATGACTCAAATTCATTCACATCCTCATTAGACCCCTCATGTTCATCAATGCAACCCGCCAAAGAGGGATTAGTAAATGATGGTTGTTTTGATGTTGGGGATTACCTTGTTAGAGGCTTTGGCCATGAGGCACTTGGCGGTGATGTTCTCGTTGGGTGAATCGAAGAGAGACATCCGGGGAGTTGTGGCAATGGCAATCGATGCCATGGCCACCGCTTCACTATGTTCATCATCATCGTCATCCTCACGGTATTCTTCTTGAACCACCAACCCTCGAGTAGGAGTCTTTTTGGTGAAGTTGTTCTTGTTGGGGAAGGACTTGGCTTTGTCTTTTCGGATGAGCTTGCCACCATTGTCTTCCCGCTTCTCGTAAGGAGAATCCGCAACGAAATGGCTCACATTGCCACAGTTGTAACAAGTTCTTACTCGTTGCTTGCCCTTGAAGCCACTTGAGTTGGTCTTGTTGAAATTGGACCCTGAATTCTTCTTGCTCCAAAATTGTCTTGAAGCAAGAGCCATGTGCTCATGACAATCATATTTCATATCTTCGGGGTTGCTCTCCTCATCCTCTTTTTCTTCCTCTTCTTCCACAATAACCTTGGCCTTCAAGGCAAGGTTGGGCTTCTTTGCTCTTTGAAAGCGTAGCACCGCATTGTCGGCGGTCTTGTCCAAGATGCTCATTGCAACGAACTCATCCAACACTTCACTTGAGGTCATGGAGTGGAAGTCCGGTCTTTGACAAATGACGGAGGATATGGCCTTGTTGTAGGGCATCATGGCCTTGAGGAACTTGCGCTTGATCCAATTGTCATCCGTGTCCTTGCTCCCATGATCTCGGAGTGAGACGGCGAGTTTGGTCACTCTTCGAAAGAGCTCACGAGGTTCGTCATCTTCCTTCATTGCAAACTCATCGGCTTCATCTTGCACCACTTTATAGTTGGAGCGTTGAATGCTAGCACTTCCCCGATAGAGAGACACAACACATTGCCATGCGTCTTTGGCCATGGCATGGGGTCAAAGATGAGGGAGATCTTCGGGAAGGATTGCATCTTGGATGATGAAGAGAGCATTCTCATTGAATTGATTATCCACTGCTTCTCTCGGGGTGAAGTTGCTTCGGTCATGTGGATAGAAACCTTCTTCAATGATTCTCCAAAGATTAGTATTCACATGATTTAAATGACACTTGAAGTGATACACCCAAGAATCAAAATCCTCATTTTTCACAATCTTAGGAGGAGGACCGACATGATTTAAATGAGTAGAGGGAATCGGTCCTCCATAAGTTGGAGGTTCCACATGGGCAAAGATGCCGGTGCCATTTCTACCACTAGTAGAAGGACCCTTCTCACTATTAGCTTCCCCCTTGTCGGAGTTAGCATCCGTCACCTTGTTAGTGGGATCACCCACTTTCAACGGTGAGGTAGGTAGTTTAAGTCCTTCTAAGAATTTATTAAACATGCTTTCAACCGTGGTTGTCATGGAGGTTTTCAATGTGTCCAAGGCCACATTGAATTCCTCACGGGACACCGTGGTTTCCCCATCACCCGTAGACGAGATCGGATTCACACCGAAGTGCTCCTCCTCCCCATGGTCTACGGTGTCAACCATACTCTTCGGACGGCAAAGTCCTTAATAAAGAGACGAGGCTCTGATCCAATTGAAAGGATCGATATAGTTGACTAGAGGGGGGGGGGTGAATAGGCAATTAACAATTTTTAGCTTTTCTTTACCAAATTAAACTTTGCATCAAAGTAGGTTGTCTAGATATGCAACTAGGTGAACAACCTATATGATGCAACAACAACAAGCACACAAGCAAGCAAGGGATACAACACAAGTAAGCTCTCAAAAGTAAAGGCGCGTGATAACCAAGAGTGGAGCCGGTGGAGACGAGGATGTGTTACTGAAGTTCCTTCCTTTTGAGGGGAAGTACGTCTCCGTTAGAGCGGTGTGGAGGCACAATGCTCCCCAAGAAGCCACTAGGGCCACCGTATTCTCCTCACGCCCTCACACAATGCGAGATGCCGTGATTCCACTATTGGTGCCCTTGAAGGCGGCGACCGAACCTTTACAAACAAGGTTGGGGCAATCTCCACAACTTAACTGGAGGCTCCTAATGACACCATGAAGCTTCACCATAATGGACTATGGCTCCGAAGTGACCTCAACCGTCTAGGGTGCTCAAACACCCAAGAGTAACAACATCCGCTAGGGATTAGTGGGGGGAATCAAATTTCTCTTGGTGGAAGTGTAGATCGAGGCCTTCTCAACCAATCCCGAGCAAATCAACAAGTTTGATTGGCTAGGGAGAGAGATCGGGCGAAAATGGAGCTTGGAGCAACAATGAAGCCTAGAGATGGAAGAGGTGGTCAACTAGAGGTAGGAGACACCCCTTTTATAGCTATGGAAAAGATCCAACCGTTATTCACATATCCAGCTCGCGACATGCGGTGCTACCGCACCAGGAACGCGGTACTACCACAAGGCGAGGCGGTACTACCGTGAGGGACCACGGTACTTCCGCGGCAGCTGCAGAGACTAGAACATGCTTGACTAAGAGTAGTACTTCCGCGAGCGCGGTACTACCGCTCCCCCTTGCGGTACTACCGCAAGGCAGGAAACTCCTAGCCTAGGAAGGGCGCGGATGAATAAAAATACATCCGTGCCTACTTCCGCTGGAAAAGGAACAGTGCAACAGTCCAACACGGTACTACCGCTGGGGAGCGGTACTACCGCATGGCAGCTGAAACAGGCCACGCGCGGTACTACCGCGCAAGGAGTGCGGTACTACCGCGGAGGCGCGGATGTAAAAAATTACATCCGGCCCTACAACCGCGAAGCAACGGCACTTGGCAGGCCGAGCGTGGTACTACCGCGCACGAGGTGCGGTACTAACGCGGAGGCGCGGATGTAAAGAATTACATCCGCCCCTACTACCGCGAAGCAGTGGCACTTGGCCTGGGAGCCATAGTACTACAGCTCCAGAGGAGCGGTACTACCGTGGGCTCCCGCGGTACTACCGCGCCTTGGCACGGTACTACCGCAGGTGCCTGCGGTACTACCGCTCTAGGGAGCAATACTACCGCAAGCTCAGCAGCAGCAGCCAGGACAAACGCACAGAGGATAGACGGGGGATGCTCCAAAGTGCAAGGGAAAGGTGGAGACAATGAAGGAAACGTGTACGTGATGATTCCACCCGAACCTTTCCGACACAGACCCCCTCTTAATAGTACGGCTCTCCTACGATTCAAATCCACCAAAAAGAAACATAGAACAACGCCGTCTTCAATAGTCTTTGAGGGGCACCGAACTGTCTTGTGCCTAGCGATGAAGCGTCTGAGAAACTCAAGGCACACGATTAGTCCGCAAAAGCATTGTCATCAATCACCAAAACACCTTAGGGATAAATATGCCCTTACACATTGGCTGCTGCATCTCAGTATGACCCCAGTTATAACTTCGGATATCAGCTAAGCTATCCTTGGCATTAGACCAATTTAGGCCAAAAGCCTAAGCTTGGGGGAGTACATATTTCTCACCGTCTTTACATTCATGTTCACACACTATTCTAGTTGTCGATGCTCATACTCTTTCATTGTATTATCCATGCTAGTTTAATTTATTTTTCTAGCTTTCTTCTTGTGTTTTTGATAAACCTTAAGAAAACCCAAAAAAATAGTTAGTTTACTTTCCATGCTTGTAGTAGTAATTAAAATGAAAACCCAAAAAGATTTCTCGTTCTTCTTTTACTTGTTGGGAGCTTTCCCGTGTAAATAGTTTTATTTTATTTTCTTTCCTTTGGGGGTCAAAGAGGAGAAGACCATAATGAAAAGGGATAATTAGATTTATGCCCCTAGTTGTGTCCCACTCGTCTGTTTTACCCCTAATTCCCAAAAGTCACCAGTTCTGTCCAAGTCACTTTGCTCCTCTTATGCTTTTGCCCTTTGACCGTTTGACCGTCAGTTTGAAAACTTCATAACTAATTCATACTAAATCAGAAAAATGCAAATAAGATACCAAAATGTTCAGAAAAACATCATCTATATGTCAGTGTCATTTGCATTCATGAAAAAAGTGTTGGAAAGTGCACATCCGAGTTTTAGCTCTTTTGATACCACCATGAATAGTAAACTCTAAAAAAATTCAAAAAAAATCAAAAAATATATGGTGGCAAAGTATGACAAATGTTCTAACTGCTTGCCAAGTTTCATTAGGGAACGACATTCATGGAAGTCGTGGCAAAATAATAATCTATTTTGGAGTGTTGATTGTTTTTTTTGCCGCGGCACCCACGAATGTTATTCCCTGATGAAATTTGGCAGGCACTTAAAACATTTGTCATTCTTTGCCACCAAATATTTTTTGAATTTTTTGAACTTTTTTAGATTTTACTATTCATGGTGGTAGCATAAGAGCTAAAACTCGGTTGGACACTTTCCAACACTTTTTCCATGAATGCAAATGACACTGACATATAGGTGATGTTTTTCTGAACATTTTGGTATCTTATTTGCATTTTTCTGATTTAGTATGAATTAGTTACGAAGTTTTCAAACTGACGGTCAAACGGTCAAAGGGCAAAAGGATAAGAGGAGCAAAGTGACTTGGGCAGAACCGGTGACTTTTGGGAATTAGGGGTAAAATAGACGAGTGGGACACAACTAGGGGCATAAATCTAATTATCCCTAATGAAAATGCTTAGTGGCTCAAATATGCATGATTGTTGAATTAACCTAGAGCACCTATTACCTTGTCTTCTCCCTTGAATTGAATGCTTGCAGATTCCAGCTTAGTCCAATGACGTGCACTATTTGTCAGGACCCCGATCCTATGCCACACCGATCTAGCATGTAATACATCATATCACTTTGCGGCCTCACGCACGGTATTCCCATGGGTGTCGCCTTACCAGGCCCGGGACCGTTTGCGCCTTTTGGCACACGTATATGATAGTGTCGCTAGCATCCATATGACAAATAACCCGGGCTGACATGGCTAATCGTGAACCCAAAGTGGCACTAACTTATAGGGACAGGCATACATGACCCAGCAACGAACGTGTCGGTCATCAGCGAGTGAATCCAGGCTGTAGCAACTGGGCTAGCAGGACTCCGGTAAACCGGGATGTAGTAGGCTAACAGGACTCCGGTAGACACCGCGTGACATTTCCCCGTAGGGATAGACACAGGAACGAAGAAGGACACATGCCAGCCAGCCTAAGTGTTCCGGAGCAGTAGCAAGCTACCAAGGCTCAGTGGAAGCACTAGGAGACATTTTCCGGTAAGAGAGGCTACCAAGGATAAACAACTAGATAGTCGGATCCCACACATACCAAGCATTTCAATAACATACACACAATATGCTCAATATGTGCAAATACAACATGGCATCACAACATGACTCTACAACTCAAGTATTTTATTCAATAGGCTCTGAAGAGCGAGGTATTACAAACATGGGTCTCTCGACCCAGCATTCAGAGCACACAAGTCAAAGCACAAGCGGAAGCTTAACATGTCTGAGTACAGACATCTACAAATGAAAAAGGCCGAGAAGCCTGACTATCTACAAGATCTTGCCGAGGGCACAAGATCGTAGCTGAGGTAACAAGCTAAACGTCGAAGTCCAAGCGGAACTACTAGCGAGACTGCAGTCTCTCTGCAAAAAACATAAAATAGGCAAACGTGAGTACAAATGTACCCAGCAAGACTTACATCAGAACTATCTACATATGCATCAGTTTCAACAAAGGGGGTGGTGGAGTTTGACTGCAGCAAGCTAGCTTTGACTCGGTGGCTATCCTAGTCTACGACTGCAAGTAACTCTTTTGAGGTGGCGCACACGAGTCCACATATTCACCATATCAATACACCACTATGGATCCGCCCCCGTCTCCCTAATAGAACGCCATCCATAGCACTCACGCTTATCTTGCGCATTTTAGAGTATCCACTTCAGGTTATCTATGAACTGTACAGGCAACCCAGAAGTCCTTTACCGCGGACACGGCTATTCGAATAGATCATATTAACCCTGCAGGGGTGTACTTCTTCACACACGCTCTCGCCACTTACCACCATGTACACGTCATGTATCTCGGCAACCTTCAAGCGGAAGCCTGGCGAGGGAGTCGGCCACGACCTGACTAACCACACAAGTCTCTCATCCAGATTTATCGCCTATTCGGGTTCCATCCGCAAGGAGATCCGGCCGGGGTGTCGCTCACGGCCCCAATCGATGTGAGCAGGGTTCCCAAGCCCACCATTCGGGTGCCACTTGGTACACCGTGCCACTGCACCTAGTCTGTCCCAAGCCCACCTGTACCGGGTGCCACCTGGTAGACTACTAGCACTACCTACAAACACCAGAAACTAGTTGCAACTCCTGGACAGAGATCAAGTTGATTAATAAGTCGAGAGATCTTGGAGTGCCCGAAGCCCAATGTGTGGTAGTTACTGTTCATGGATCACAAACACAGAACTCAGTTCCTGAGGACGGTTTCAATGAGACAACCCACCATGTACTCCTACATGGCCTCTCACCGCTACCTTTACCAAATCATGTTCACACACTTAGCTCACACACATTAGCACATGTTCATCACCATTCCAATTCATCCCCGATGAATCAGACCTGACTCAACTCTAAGTAGTAGCAGGCATGATAAACAAGCATGAATGAGTAGGCACATCAAGGCTCAAACAATTCCTACTCATGCTAGTGGGTTTCATCTATTTAATGTGGCAATGACAGGTCATGCAGAGGAAAGGGGTTCAACTACCGCAGCATGTAACAGTTGAATCGTTGTTGTCCTAATGTAGTAAAAGAGAGCAGGAGCGAGAGAGTGGGATTGTATTGGAATGAACAAGGGGGTTTGCTTGCCTGGCACTTCTGAAGATAGTATAGCTCTTCATCGGTGTCATCGATCACATCGTCGAAACACGTCTACTGAAAGGGGACAAACATGGACAAACAAGAAGAAACACAATCAATGCAATGCAACAATATGATGCATGATCATGACATGGCAATATGCTGTGATTTGGGATAATGCAACAGCAAGTCATTTTGATTGAAGTGGAATTCAAAACTACATCAAATTCCAACTCCAAAACTATTATCAAAGTTGTCCTATTCACGTTTCATCCTAAACAGTGAAGTTAACTTGCTCAAACATGCATGAAAATGCCATAAACAGATTCTCTGGATTTTTCTGATAATTTTTCATATATAATTTATTTCATTCTGAGTTATAGATTATTTACTATGAATTTTTGAAGTTTTAAACATTTTCTGGAATTTCCTGAATTATTTTAAATCCAGAAAATGACTTATTGCGTCAGCATGATGTCTGAGTGACGTCAGCAGGTCAATGGGTCGGTCCAGGTCAAACCTGACCAGTGGGACCCATATGTCAGTGTCTAACCAACTAACCTAAGTTAATTAGTACTAGTCTAATCCTAATCCAGCTTAGTTAAGGCCCCGGGCCCACATGTCAGTATCAGCAGGCTAATTAAGTTTAATTAACACTTAACTAAAATTAGCTGGGGCCTGGGCCCACTTGTGATTGACCTAGGGGAGGTCAAACCCCTGGTCAAACACGCCGGTGTTTAGCCGCCGGCAGCAGCAGACGCGGCAGGTCTCTCGGGCACGGGCTGTGGTGCCCCGTTTGCAGCGTGGTTCGGCTCGTTTGAGAGCCCAGACCAGCGCGCGTCAGGTGGTGGAGCCAGCCGGGCCTAGGGCGGCCGGAGGCGACGGCGGGGAGCTCGGCCGCGGCGGCCGGAGCTCGGCGAGCTCGGGCTCGGCGTTGTGGTGCACGGGAGCAAGAATAGCTCGTGCTACGGGCTCCTGCAGACGCTATGGTTGCGTTGGCGCGCTCATACGCGGTGCGGGTGGGCTCTAGCCACGACGGTGTCATGGCCGGTAGCGAGGAACTCTCGGGCTCGACGGAGCCCACGGTTACAGGAAGAAATCGGCATCGGGGGGAGAGAGGTTCGGTGCGGAGGCTCACAGCGAGGCCAACGAGTGCGAAGGCGAGGTCGGGGATGCTCTATAGCTCCCAAATCGACGATGATGATCCACGATGACTGAAGAGGGGAACGGCGGTGCTGGCGGCGTCTAGGGGCTTCAAGTAACAAGTGGCCTGGTGAGGAGGAAGCTGGCGACGATACAAATCTCGGGAAAGCGGAGAGGGAGCGAGGGAGTGGCTGGCCGCGGTGTTTCTCAGCGGAGTGGCCATGGCGGCTTCGGACATGAGGGGAAAAGAGCAGGGGAGTGAGAGGGAGAGAGCAGGGAGGCAAGGTAGCGGCCGAGGGGGGTGTGCTGGCCGTTTCCCAGGCACGAAAACAGGGCGAAGGGGAAGCAGGAGGTGGAGCTCGGGCGCGCGCGCGTCGACACGCCTCTGCCTACTGGCAGAGGTTGAAGACGGTGGGGAGTTGGGCTGGGCCTCAGCCACAGTGCTGGGCCAGGTGGGGCGCTAGGTGGGCTGCAGGTAAGTCCAGGTAAACCTTTCTCTCTCTCTCTCTCTCTCTCCTGTTATTAATGTTTTCTATTTTCTGTCTTTGTTTTTTTGGATTTAGTAAAATACTAAATCACTTTATAAAGTCCTGAAATAAATTGTGGGCACATACTGGATTATTCCCAACAGCCCTCAACTATTTTCAGAATTATTAGAGCATTTAAAATATTAATAGAATTTAAATGCCCCAATTCAAATACAATATGAGTTAATTCAAAAATCCATAAATGGCCAAGAAATATGCTCATCATTTTTGGCAGAGGTTTTCACCTTTATCAAGAATCATGAACATTTTTAAAGGGCATTTTGGGTTCTTGAAAAAGATTTTATTTGATCCTATTGATTCTTTCTGGTTCTAGGGTTTGATCAATCCCCATTTCAGGTTTAAGAGAAATTTAACATGATTCAACACAAGACTAGCTAACCCAGAGCAAACCAGAACTAGGGCTGTAACACTATTATTATTATACACACTGTTCGGTCGTGCAAGTGAAAGGCAATAATGACGATATATGATGGACTGATCGAGATGAGAGAAGTTGGTATGAACTCGACCTCTCTTGTTTTTGTAAATATGATGAGTTCATCGGTCCTGATTCAGCCTATTATGAATAAACATGTTTGCAATGACATTTAGAGATTATAGATTCTTATGCCATGCTTAATTAGCTATGAGTTTATAATGGTTTACCTTGCGTGCCAACATGCTATTAAAATGGTTGTGATGTGGTATAATAGGGTGGTATCCTCCTTTGAATGAATTGAGTGACTCGACTTGGCACATTTTCACGCATGTAGTTGAAACAAATCAACATAGCCTTCACGATATTTATGTTCATGGTGGATTATATCCTACTCATGCTTGCACTCAGTGTTGATTAATTTTAATGCATGTTCATGACTGTTGTCGCTCTCTCAGTTGGTCGCTTCCCAGTCTTTTCCTAGCCTTCACCTATACTAAGCGGGAATACTGCTTGTGCATCCAAACTCTATAAACCCCAAAGTTATTCTATATGAGTCCACCATACCTTCCTATATGTGGTATTTACCTATCGTTCCAAGTAAATTTGTATGTGCCAAACTTCAAACCTTCAAATGAAATTATGTTTTGTATGCTCGAGCAGCTCATGTTTCAACTAGGCTGTTTGTATCTTCCATGCTAGGTGGTTTATTCTCAAGGGGAGTGGACTCCGCTCCTCATTCACGAGAAAATGGCTGGTAACCGGGATGCCCAGTCCCATGATCAAAAAGATCAAAGAAAATCAAAATAATTAAACAAAACTCCCCCAGAGCTATTGCTAGTTGGAGGCACGCGTTGTTTCAAGCAAGCCATGGATTGATGCTTGTTGGTGGTGGGGGAGTATAAACTTTACCATTCTGTTTGGGAACCGCCTATAATGTATGTAGCATAGAATATATTGAGATCTCATAGTTGTCGCATTGACAGTGAAAGTATACCGCTCAAAATGTTATTCATCTGTATTTCAAAATCGAGCTCTGGCACCTCTACAAATCCCTGCTTCCCTCTGCGAAGGGCCTATCTATTTACTTTTATGTTGAGTCATTACCCTCTTATTAAAAAGCACCCGCTGGAGAGCACACTGTCATTTGCATGCATTACTATTAGTTTATATTGGGTACGACTTGACTGGATCTCTTTTACCATGAATTACAATGTTTAGTCAGTTCTTGATCTTTAAAGGTGCTCTGCATTTATGTTTTGCGGTCTCAGAAAGGGCTAGCGAGATACCATCTTGTTATATCATATTATGATTGTTTTGAGAAAGTGTTGTCATCCGAGATTTATTATTATTGCTCGCTAGTTGATTAAGCCATTGATATGAGTAAACATGAGACCTAAGTGTTATTGTGAATATGGTTAGTTCATAATCTTTGTTGAAAACTTGAATGCTGGCTTTACATATTTACAACAACAAGAGCAAACAGAGTTTGTAAAAGTTTTTCTTTATCACTTTCAGTTTTTCAACTGAATTGCTTGAGGACAAGCAAAGGTTTAACCTTGGGGGAGTTGATACGTCTCCAACGTATCTACTTTTCCAAACACTTTTGCCCTTGTTTTGGACTCTAACTTGCATGATTTGAATGAAACTAACCCGGACTGACGCTGTTTTCAGCAGAACTGCCATGGAGTTATTTATTGTGCAGAAAACAAAAGTTCTCGGAATGACCTAAAAATCCACGGAGATAACTTTTGGAAAATATAAAAAATACTAGCAAAAGAATCAAGGCCAGGGGGCCCACACCCTGTCCACAAGGGTGGGGGGCGCGCCCCCTCCCCCTGGGCGCGCCCCCTGTCTCGTGGGCCCCCTGGTGCTCCACCAACCTCAACTCCAACTCTATATATTCTGTTTTGCGGAGAGAAAAATCAGAGAGAAAGTTTCACCGCGTTTTACGATACAGAGCCGCCGCCAAGCCCTAATCTCTCTCGGGAGGGCTGGTCTGGAGTCCGTTCGGGGCTCCGGAGAGGGGGATTCGTCGCCGTCGTCATCATCATCAACCATCCTCCATCACCAATTTCATGATGCTCACCGCTGTGCGTGAGTAAATACATCATATGTTTGCTGGACGGTGATGGGTTGGATGAGATTTACCATGTAATCAAGTTAGTTTTGTTAGGGTTTGATCCCTAGTATCCACTGTGTTCTGAGATTGATGTTGCTATGACTTTGCTATGCTTAATGCTTGTCACTAGGGCCCGAGTGCCATGATTTTAGATCTGAACCTATTATGTTTTCATGAATATATGTGAGTTCTTGATCCTATCTTGCAAGTCTATAGTCACCTATTATGTGTTATGATCCGACAACCCCGAAGTGACAATAATCAGGATACTTCTCGGTGATGACCGTAGTTTGAGGAGTTCATGTATTCACTAAGTGCTAATGCTTTGGTCCGGTTCTCTATTAAAAGGATGCCTTAATATCCCTTAGTTTCCATTAGGACCCCGCTGCCATGGGAGGGTAGGACAAAAGATGCCATGCAAGTTCTTTTCCATAAGCACGTATGACTATATACGGAATACATGCCTACATTACATTGATGAACTGGAGCTAGTTCTGTGTCACCCTATGTTATAACAATTACACGAGGAATCACATCCGACATAATTAACCATCACTGATCCAATGCCTACGAGCTTTTCACATATTGTGCTTTGCTTATTTACTTTTCCATTGCTACTGTTACAATTACTACGAAACTGCTATCGTTAATTTTGCCACTGTTACCATTACTATCATACTATTTTGCTACTAAATACTTTGCTCCAGATACTAAGTTATCCAGGTGTGGTTGAATTGACAACTCAACTGCTAGTACTTGAGAATATTCTTTGGCTCCCCTTGTGTCGAATCAATAAATTTGGGTTGAATACTCTACCCTCGAAAACTGTTGCGATCCCCTATACTTGTGGGTTATCAAGCTCTTGATCCAGTTGAGGACGAGGGAGAGTTCCGTCAGCATGACGGTGTGGCGATGGTGATGATGAAGTTACCCTTGTAGGACCTTGAAGTATGTCTAAAGGGGGGGGTGATTAGACTACTTGACCAATAAAAACTTAACCTTTTCCCAATTTTAGAGTTTGGCAGATTTTAGCTACTTTAGGACAAGTCAAGCAATCATCACACAATTCAAGCAAGCATGCAAAGAGTATATAGGCAGCGGAAATTAAAGCATGCAACTTGCAAGAAAGTAAAGGGAAGGGTTTGGAGGATTCAAACGCAATTGGAGACACGGATGTTTTTGGCGTGGTTCCGATAGGTGGTGCTATCATACATCCACGTTGATGGAGACTTCAACCCACAAAGGGTAACGGCTGCGCGAGTCCATGGAGGGCTCCACCCAAGAAGGGTCCACGAAGAAGCAACCTTGTCTATCCCACCATGGCCGTCGCCCACGAAGGACTTGCCTCACTAGCGGTAGATCTTCACGAAGTAGGCGATCTCCTTGCCCTTAAAAACTTCTTGGTTCAACTCCACAATCTTGTCGGAGGCTCCCAAGTGACACCTAGCCAATATAGGAGACACCACTCTCCAAGAAGTAACAAATGGTGCGTTGATGATGAACTCCTTGCTCTTGTGCTTCAAATGATAGTCTCCCCAACACTCAACTCTCTCTCAATGGGTTTGGATCTGGTGGAAAGAAGATTTGAGTGGAAAGCAACTTGGGGAAGGCTCGAGATCAAGATTCATATGGTAGGAATGGAATATCTTGGCCTCAACACATGAGTAGGTGGTTCTCTCTCAGAAATGGTAAGTTGGAAGTGTAGGTTCGTTCTGATGGCTCTCTCCACGAATGAAGAGGAGGTGGAGGGGTATATATAGCCTCCACACAAAATCTAACCGTTACACATAATTTACCAAACTCGGTGGGACCGAATTGTTAAACTCGGTCGAACCGATTTAGTAAACCTAGTGACCGTTAGTGATTTTCGGTGGGACCGACATGCATCTCGGTGAGACCGATTCGGTTAGGGTTAGGGCATAACGTAATCTCGGTAAGACCGATTACACAAACTCGGTGAGACCGATTTGGTAATAAGCTTTCCAGAGAGTTGGTCAGGTAAACTTGGTGGGACCGATTTGCTCTTTTCGGTGAGACCGAAATGTTACAAAAAGGAATTAGAGAGTTACATTGCAATCTCGGTGGGACCGATCGCTCACTTCGGTTAGACCGAAACGTTACAAAGGGAAACAGAGAGATTGTAATCCCATCTCGGTGAGACCGATATCCCTATCGGTAAGACCGATTTGCTTAGGGTTTGTGGCAGTGGCTATGACTTTTGGAATCGGTGGCGCCAGATAGGAAGTTTCGGTGTGACCGATTTTGGCTTTGGGTTTAGGTCATTTGTGGATGTGGGAAAGTAGTTGAGGGTTTTGGAGCATATCACTAAGCACATGAAGCAAGAGGCTCATTAAGCAACACCTCATCCCTCCTTGATAGTATTGGCTTTTCCTATAGACTCAATGTGATCTTGGATCACTAAAATGTAAAATGAAGAGTCTTGAGCTTTTGAGCTTGAGCCAATCCTTTGTCATTAGTATTTTGAGGGATCCACTTTCAACATCCATGCCATGCCATTCATTGAGCTTTCCTGAAATAATAGTCTTGGAATAGCATTAGCTCAATGAGCTATATGTTGTTATTAATTACCAAAACCACCTAGGGATAGTTGCACTTTCAATCTCCCCCTTTTTGGTAATTGATGACAACATATAGATCAAAGCTTCGATAAATGGTAATAAGATTGAATAACATCGTCGCTTTGAGAAGTATGTGATAAGCAAGAGCTCCCCCTAAATTTGTGCATAGTTTAGGATTTGCTTTGGACTGCAAATGCACAATGAATTAGGCTCATGGGTTACTCTTCCATGTCACATACATCTTGGTGGAGCGCTCGAAATAATAAACAATGAATACATGCACTCATCACCAAGCATAGTGAATGATCACATAAGATAGATAGGATAATATCAAGCATGCATAAGTGTAGCTTATGATCAAACACATGATCATCAATGTCTCACAAGCATAGTATCTCAACCAAAAGCAAACAAAGTTTGAAAAACCACCAAATAAAGCAAGAGAGAATAAAAGCAACACTCTCTCTCGAAGCCTATGATCTATACATTTTCTCCCCCTTTGGCAACAAGTTACCAAAAATTTCATAGAAAAATGCATAGTGCTAGATCGACTCTCAGGCTTGATCTTCTGGTGGTGGTGTCCTGATAGCTCCTTGGACGAAGGCTTCAGTTGAAGTAGAGGGTGCTGGAGTGGATGCTGGAGCTGATTGCACTGGAACTGTTGGGGCAGTAGCTGGTGCTGAAGTTGTTGCTCTAGTGTCTGTCACTGGCACTGCAACTGATCTCTGGGCTCTGGGCACTCTGGCAAACACATTGTCCTCAAAGTCTGGATAAATTGGAAAATGTTCCTTATCCAACTGATATTTCCCTATGCCCATCTTGGAGTTGATCAATTCTTGAATCTGAGGTGCATATCCACAGCTCCTCTTCTGATCTGCTGCAGTCCTCTTGATTGTTTCAATGATCAGGCTCATGACTTTGAACTTCTGTGGCACATCAAACACATGCAGCATGTTGATGGCATGCCCTCTGATCATGTTATGGTCACCTGACTTGGGCAACAAAGTGTGCCTCAGAATCCAATTTATGGTTGCCAATCCTGACAGCAGAAAGTGAACTGATCCAAACTTGTGAGTTTCAACTGCCTTGTCAGGAATTTCCTTGTACATGTGAGCCATTGAATTATGACCCAACTTCTTCTTTGCATATATGTCCAAGTCATCCTCTTCTTCCTTGGGGGCATTTATCAGACTTGCCCATTCTTCAACAGTAGATTGGTACCTTGTACCTTCATACATCCAAACAATTCTACCATCTGGGTAAAAGTGTGCCGTGGAGTAGAACTTCATGATAAGCTCATCATTCCAGTTGGTGAACTTCTGTCCAACAAAATCTGCCACTCCACAAGCAATAAAGCTCTCCTCCACTCCAGGGTAGTGCTGCTCATTCTCGCTGATGAATTTCCAGTCAACCCACCTCATATCACAGACAATGGGCTTCTTGTCCAACAGAATGGTCTCATAAAAGTCCTGCTGTTCCTTTGTGTGGAACCTGTAGTCAACAGCAGTCCTTCTTCTTGAAGCATATGGATCTTCCATCCTCCATAGCCTCAGCCCTAAATCCTTCCTGATTCTCATGTCCTCAGCCACAGGATGGGCATCATTGTGGTCTGGTATCTTGGACTTGAGCTTTCCAAGGACCTGACCTTCTTCATCTTCATCTTCTACAACATTGGGCACTGGGGCCTTGTTCTTCTCAGCAGCTGGAATACTCCTAGTATTCCTCTTTGGAGCTTGCTTGGCCTTGGAGGCAGCTTTGGGTGCATCTTTGGGCTTGGATGTTGCAGCCCCTGACCTGATTGCATCTCCCATAAGCTTAGCTGCCTTAGGAGCAGGTGCAGCATCCTCTTCTTCTTCATCAGAATCCCTTCTCATTGAGGGCTTTCCAAGGACCTTGGCAGTTGTGGTTCTAGCTCTCTTATTTTTCTTGTCCTGATCACCATCATCCTCTGATTCAATTGTGAACTTCATGGTTGCACCAGTGGGGACCTTCTGAGGTTTTGATGGTGCTTCTTTCCTTTTAGGTGCCTCTTTGGGTTGAGCTTGGGCTAGCACTTGAGTGGACTTCCTAGCCTTTGGCATTGGAGTTCTCTTGGCAGGAACTTTCCTCTCCAGACCAGGCTTTGTGCTTTGAGCAGAGCCATACTCTTTCTTGAGCACCACTTTCTTGGAAGTGGCCTCATCCTCCTCAGCTTTGTAATCCTCATCCTCTGAATCTGAGGTTCTCTTCCTCCTTTGCCTAGTAGCAGCCTTAGGCAAGTTGCTAGGAGTACTTCTGCTCCCATCATCTAAAGTTAAGGGACTAGTGCCCTCACTCAAGTCCATCTGCTCTTCAGACCTGTTCTGTCTGTCACTCTGATCAGACATACTGCAAAAGCTGACTGCTAACCCTGTGAAGAGTTATAGATGAGATAGAATAGATGAGCATCACAAAATGCAGAGATTTTTCCGAAAGAATGATTCAAAAGTTCAGTTTTAGTTTTCCACAAAAAGCATTTCGGATCAACCGATTTTCAAACTCGGTGATACCAAAGCAGTTTTGGAACCTAAACTGATGATCTCGGTTGGACCGAGTTTCAGTTCGGTGGCACCGAGACTGCTAGGGTTTCACAGAATCCTCAAATCGGTCGCACCGATTAGTGATTCTCGATCGGACCGAGAGTCACTAGTGCAATGGCATAGGCCAAATCGGTGGGACCGAGTTTTTCAACTCGGTGGGTCCGAGATGGTTTCGGCGGAAACCTAACCCTAAAAATTTGAATCGCATCTAATCTATGGACTATTTTGACTGGATAGAAGAATCTCAATCGTGGCAAGAATCAATATGACAACAATGTGCTAGGAATCAGACGTGGATAGCACAAAGATCAAGTCCATACCCTAACTTGGCGGTGGACTTGCTACGGCGGCAACGGCAGGGACGAATTCTGTTGACGGCGGCGAAGACCAGCGACAGGAGGCTGCTGGCGGCGAGGAGACGATCCGGAGACCACAATGGCAGAGCGAGCTGTTGCGCGGGCAAAGGGTTTCGGAGAAATTTCCAAATTTTTGCCCGTGGCTATATATAGCCCGACCCTGTCGGTGTGACCGAGTGGAACAACTCGGTGGCACCGAGATGCATAACTGTGTTCAATTATAGCAAATCGGTGAGACCGAAAAGTTCAAATCGGTTGCACCGAGATTGAAAACTCAGATCAACTTGGTGATCTCGGTAGGACCGAAATGGAAGAATCGGTCAGACCTAGAATCACAAAGAGGTTTTGGAAGTTTAAGTCTATGACGAATCGGGGACTCCGAGTGCTCCTCACACAGAGTGGTTCGAATCTGACTTGATCAAATTTTGTGATGTAGCATGAATAGAGTTTGAGATGAGAAAAGCATAGATAGCTAAAGAAGGTTCTTAGGCATTCTTGTCCATCCACTTGGCAAAAAGAAAAGAAACCAAACAATCAAAACAACAAGTGGATGTCCTTAAATGAGTAAAATATGCACCAACATGCTCACACAATAAGATAGCAAATGAAATATGTGGCAAAGCATGCACAACCAGTTCTAGCATCTGTCAAGCAATTGGCGATGACTAGGTCATCTATATATGAGTATATTGACTTAGGAGTCAAATGAGAACATTTGATCATAGGTCATACTCATCGTTTAAGCTCAAGTGGGGTTACCACTTTTACATAATGCATTAATGTGTTCACACCATTAGAGTTGCTTTGACTCAATTCTTAGAGTTAAGCTCCCCCTAGATGTGAGATCCCCCCTTAGAGGGATGAACTAACCTTGGGTTTTGTCGATGATGACTTCATGTAGGTGTTGAAGATGTAGATGCTCAATGTTGATGTAGATCATTTGGAGCAATCCTTTGGAGTGTGTTGCACTTTCAACTTACCTACATGGGTTAGTCCCACAAGGAACAAACAAGAATATCCATAGACATAGAGTGATGCACACACAAGATGATGTCCATGAGATCATTAGGTTACCTTGTCCCTTGTCTTACCAACATGAGGGTTTGTGACTCCTTGAACTAGTGCAAGATGTGGAAGTTGATTGCACTTGTTCTTGCCAAAATGATATGAGTGAAGAATGTTGGCGGAGTCACCCTCAAGAAGTCTCTAGTTCTTCTTCTTCGGGATCCACATCATCTTGATGGGAATCCTTGGAGTTTTAGTTGTACTTGATGAAGTAGAACTTGACGTAGTCTTGGGGACCCACTTGAACGAGGCTTTAGGTGCTTCTTCAAATGCATCAATCTCTTCTTGAAGCTTGTCCTTGCCTTTGTTCTTGTGGTCTTGTGGTGGAAGATCATCTTGAGCTTGTGTTCCCTTGAAGGAAGTAGGATCATACTTCTCTTGTTGAGGAACAAACTTCATCTTGGGGTATTGATCTTCTTCCCACTCAACTCCATTGGCATTGAACTTTCATTCAAAACCAACACCTTGATTCTTCCGGTGCCTTCCTTGCTTGCGTACAATTTCCTCGAATTGCTTACTCCCGGCGAGGCTCTTGTAAACACCTTTCTCTATAATTCCATTCAATAAGCTATTTTCTTGCTCAAGTGTAACTTGGCTAAGAGAATCATTAGTGGAATCAAGAGAACTACTAGAAGCAACAATATTGGATTTGACATTATTATTGTTACTACTAGAGGAAGTATCTTTCTTGTACTTGTTACTAGACTTGACTTGAGGGATGTAAGTAGATAAGAGTAAACGCTTGGCAATGTAAGAAGAACTTTTCTTGTGGAGATCATCATTGATTTCTTTTAAGAACTCATGCTCTTGCTCAAGATTGAGCTTTTCCAAGCGTAACTTCTCATGAGCCCTTAAAAGTTCTCGATGATCTTCGTAGATAGTTTCATGAGCTAACTTAGAGAGTTTAATTCTTTAGTTAGAAGCTCAATCTTCTCCGTATCATTGTCATTCGTTTTATCTTGTTTAGCATGATTAATTGACGTTTCATCATAGTATTCATCACTAGAGTTGTCAACAAGTAAATCATCATCCACAAGCAAGTCATCTTCATCACTATTGAAATCAACATACTCGGGGTGTGTTACCTTTGGACATTTGGCCATGAAGCATCTTCCAACACCTTCATTTGGTGAATCAAATATGTCGTAGGAGTTGGTTGACACAAGTGCTAGACCGGCAACACCTTCATCTTGAGTATATTCGGAGTCGGAGTGATAGCTTCTCTCGGAGTGATTGTCGGAGTCGGAGCCGGATACCCATTCACCAACATGAGCTTGATGTCTTCGTTTTGTGTAGCTCCTTGATGACTTGTCCTTCCTTTCCGAATCCTTGCTTCTCCTTGAGGGTCTTCGTTCATAACGATCATCTCTACTCCTCCTCTCTCTTGGTGGTGATTCTTCTCTTTTGCTCCTTCTTCTTGGAGAATCTTCTCTTCTTTTGTAGGGTGCCATACACTCATTGGAGTAGTGTCCGGGTGTCCCACAATTGTAGCAATTGCGCTCTCGACTAGAAGATCTCTTGTCATTGTAAGACCTTGATTTGGAGCTTCTTTCTTTGCTTCTACTCTTGTAGAATTTGTTGAAGTTCTTCACCATTAAGCTCAATTCTTCATTGAAGGTTGGTTTCTCACTTGATGATGTGGGGGCTTCACTTGAGGCTCTGTAGGCACCACTTGACTTGTTGTGAAGTTCCTCCTTATCCTTGAGTGAGATCTCATGAGCAACAATCCTTCCATTGACTTCCGTTGGCTTGAGATCTTTGTAGTTTGGCATCATTTGAATCAATGTGCACACGGTATCATACTTTCCATCCAATGCTCTTAGAATCTTCTTGCTGATGAATTTGTCGGTCATCTCTTCACTCCCTAAGCCGGCAATCTCATTTGTGATAAGAGCAAGCCTAGAGTACATTTCAGCGATACCTTCACCATCGTTCATTTTGAACTTGTCAAGCTGACTTTGGAGCACATTCAACTTGGATTCCTTGACGGACTCGGTACCTAAATGCGTATCAATCAAAGTATCCCAAATTTCCTTCGCATTCTCAAGACGGCTGATTTTGTTGAATTCTTCGGGGCACAATCCGTTGAAGATGATATCACAAGCTTGAGCGTTGTATTGCAGCATCTTCAATTCTTCCGCATTAGCTTCACGATTCGGTTCTCTCCCATCGAAAAATTCACCTTGCAAGCCAATACAAATAATTGCCCAAACGGCGGGGTTATGTCCAAGAATATGCATTTTCATCTTATGCTTCGAACTAGCAAAACTAGTTTCATCAAAGTAAGGACCTCTACGGTGATAATTTCCCTCGCTAGACGCCATACTCTCCTAGGTTGTGAAACCAAGGCTATGACCACCAAAAGCTATGGAAATCAAAGCAAATGGAGACCAAAGCTCTGATACCACTTGTAGGACCTTGAAGTATGTCTAGAGGGGGGGGGGTGATTAGACTACTTGACCAATAAAAACTTAACCTTTTCCCAATTTTAGAGTTTGGCAGATTTTAGCTACTTTAGGACAAGTCAAGCAATCATCACACAATTCAAGCAAGCATGCAAAGAGTATATAAGCAGCGGAAATTAAAGCATGCAACTTGCAAGAAAGTAAAGGGAAGGGTTTGGAGGATTCAAACGCAATTGGAGACACGGATGTTTTTAGCGTGGTTCCGATAGGTGGTGCTATCGTACATCCACGTTGATGGAGACTTCAACCCACGAAGGGTAACGGCTGCGCGAGTCCACGGAGGGCTCCACCCAAGAAGGGTCCACGAAGAAGCAACCTTGTCTATCCCACCATGGCCGTCGCCCACAAAGGACTTGCCTCACTAGCGGTAGATCTTCATGAAGTAGGCGATCTCCTTGCCCTTACAAACTCCTTGGTTCAACTCCACAATCTGGTCGGAGGCTCCCAAGTGACACCTAGCCAATATAGGAGACACCACTCTCCAAGAAGTAACAAATGGTGCGTTGATGATGAACTCCTTGCTCTTGTGCTTCAAATGATTAGTCTCCCCAACGCTCAACTCTCTCTCAATGGGTTTGGATCTGCTGGAAAGAAGATTTGAGTGGAAAGCAACTTGGGGAAGGCTAGAGATCAAGATTCATATGGTAGGGATGGAATATCTTGGCCTCAACACATGAGTAGGTGGTTCTCTCTCAGAAATGGTAAGTTGGAAGTGTAGGTTCGTTCTGATGGCTCTCTCCACGAATGAAGAGGAGGTGGAGGGGTATATATAGCCTCCACACAAAATCTAACCGTTACACACAATTTACCAAACTCGGTGGGGCCGAATTGTTAAGCTCGGTCGAACCGATTTAGTAAACCTAGTGACCGTTAGTGATTTTCGGTGGGACCGACATGCATCTCGATGAGACCGATTCGGTTAGGGTTAGGGCATAACGTAATCTCGGTAAGACCGATTACACAAACTCGGTGAGACCGATTTGGTAATAAGCTTTCCAGAGAGTTGGTCAGGTAAACTCGGTGGGACCGATTTGCTCTTTTCGGTGAGACCGAAATGTTACAAAAAGGAAACAGAGAGTTTACATTGCAATCTCGGTGGGACCGATCGCTTACTTTGGTTAGACCGAAACGTTATGAAGGGAAACAAAGAGATTGCAATCCCATCTCCGTGAGACCGAGATCCCTATCGGTAAGACCGATTTGCTTAGGGTTTGTGGCAGTGGCTATGACTTTTGGAATCGGTGGCGCCGGATAGGAAGTTTCAGTGTGACCGATTTTGGCTTTGGGTTTAGGTCATTTGTGGATGTGGTAAAGTAGTTGAGGGTTTTGGAGCATATCACTAAGCACATGAAGCAAGAGGCTCATTAAGCAACACCTCATCCCTCCTTGATAGTATTGGCTTTTCCTATAGACTCAATGTGATCTTGGATCACTAAAATGTAAAATGAAGAGTCTTGAGCTTTTGAGCTTGAGCCAATCCTTTGTCCTTAGTATTTTGAGGGATCCACTTTCAACATCCATGCCATGCCATTCATTGAGCTTTCCTGAAATAATAGTCTTGGAATAGCATTAGCTCAATGAGCTATATGTGATTATTAATTACCAAAACCACCTAGGGATAGTTGCACTTTCAACGCAGGGCTTCGCCTAAGCACTATAATGATATGACCGAGGTGTGTAACTGTGGAGGGGGCACCGCACACGGCTAACAGAAACTTTGGTGTGTCTTTGGGGTGCCCCCTTCCACGTATATAAAGGGGGGAGGAGAGGTGGCCGGCCTAGGGGGGCACGCCATGGGGGGAGTCCTACTTGGACTCCCGGTCTAAGTAGGATTCGCACCCCCCCATTTCCTATTCCCACTAGGAGAAGGAGGGAAGGAGGAGGAGGAGAGAAGGAAAGGGGGGCCGCCCCCCCAACCCTATTCCAATTTGGTTTGGGATTGGGGGCGCGCGCCACCACCTGGCCGCCGCCTCCTCTCTCCACTAGGGCCCATGATGGCCCATTAACTCCCCGTGGGGGGTCCGGTAACCCCCAGTACTCCGGAAAATGCCCGAAACTTTCCAAAACCATTCCGGTGTCCAAACATAACCTTCCAATATATCAATATTTATGTCTCGACCATTTTGAGACTCCTCATCATGTCCGTGATCTCATCTGGGACTTCGAACAAACTTCGGTTCATCGAATCACATAACTCATAATACAAATCATCATACAACGTTAAGCGTGCGGACCCTACGGGTTCCAGAACTGTGTAGACATGACCGAGACACATCTCCGGTCAATAACCAATAGCGGAACCTGGATGCTCATATTGGCTCCTACATATTCTACGGAGATTGAGGGAGTCCTGGACTAGGGGGTGTCCGGATAGCCGGACTATCATCATCGGTCGGAATCCAAGACTATGAAGATACAAGATTACAGACTTCGTCCCGTGTCCGGATGGGACTTTCCTTGGCGTGGAAGGCAAGCTTGTCCGGAAAACCGAAACTAGGTTTTGGGACAATCCGGCTCCGAACACAACCCTAGTCCGAAACAAAAGGGTGCATCATGCTCAGGCACCCTGTACAAAAACCAAAAAGCAAAAACCCTATAAAGGGCACAGAACCGTACTGGAAGGATGGCTCAGCGGACCCTGTAAAATTCATAGTACAGAGGGCGCCACTCCAACACATAGCCTTCGAGCATGTTGGATACTGCGGCAGGTGGCCAAAAGTGGCAAAGAGCTTCTAGCCCCGGAGAACCACTCCAACAGTACCAGCACGGTGTCAACAGTCTTCGAGACTTTCGCATCAAACAATATGCGAAAACGAACAATTCGCAGCCTCGCCAAAGTCTACCAAGTAGCAATAACAAATCCATGGAGCGACACGGCTATCACCTTCAACGCCAGCGACGAACCTAAATTCTGAACAGCCCGAGCACCAGCCGCATTGGTCCTCAGTCCAATAGTGGACGGCTTTCGTCTTACCAAGGTGCTCATGGATGGCGGCAGCGGATTAAACCTCATCTATGAGGAAACCCTTCGAAAAATGGAAATAGACTGGAGCCGCATTGAGCGAAGCAGCACAACCTTTAGAGGAATAATCCCTAGTCGGGAAGCACGCTGCACAGGAAAAATCACACTTGATGTGGTGTTCGGCTCGCCGGACAACTACAGGTTTGAGGAGGTCATGTTCCAAGTGGCCCCGTTCAGCAGCGGATATCACGCTATATTAGGACGAGAGGCATTCACAATTTTTCAAGCCATACCCCATTACGGGTACATGAAGCTTAAGATGCCCGGGCCCAGCGGAATAATCACTCTTGTCAATGATCCGGACACGGCACTCCACGCCAAAAACAAGACAGCCACACTAGCCCTAGAGGCACTATCCGAAGCCTTAGCGGCAGAGGAGCTCACGGCGCTGCGCTCCACGGTGAACAGGGATGATGTGATACTCGATAAGAGGTCCAAGTCCACCTCTTCCAAACCAGCGGACGAAATAGTCAAATTCCAAGTCCATCCAACGTACCCAACAAAGATGGCCTCCATTGGGGCACAGTTAACCCCTGATGTAGACGTCGCACTGTGAGAATTCCTTCGGGAGAATTGGGACATCTTCGCCTGGCACCCCTCAGATATGCCAGGAATCCCACGCAGATTGGCAGAACACAGCCTAAACATCCTAAAAGGATTCAAGCCAGTCAAACAGGCTCTTCGGTGATTTTCCGAACCCAAAAGACAGGCAATGGGAGAAGAGCTAGCCAAACTATTAGAAGCCGGATTCATCAGAGACATCAAACATCCGGACTGGCTAGCAAACCTGGTAATGGTACCAAAGAAGGACAAATCTTTGCGCCTATGTGTCGATTTCAAAGACCTCAATAAGGCTTGCCCAAAGGATCCTTTCCCCCTTCCCCGCATCGATCAAATAATCGATGCTACTGCAGGGCACGATTCATTGTGCTTCCTCGACGCATACTCTGGTTACCATCAAATCAAGATGGCGGAGGCGGACCAAGCCGCAACGGCATTCATTACCCCATATGGACCATTCTGCTTCAACACGATGCCCTTCGGACTCAAAAATGCCGGCGCAACATATCACCGCATGATTCAGACATGTCTGGCTACCCAGATCGGCAAAACAGTAGAGGCATACGTAGACGATGTGGTCGTCAAGACCAAACACGTCAAAACTCTAGTAGAGGATTTGAGGCTCACATTTGATAACCTCCGAGCATATGACATAAAGCTGAACCCGGAAAAATGCGTTTTCGGCGTACCAGCCGGAAAGCTCCTGGGCTTCATTGTATCCGGTAGAGGAATTGAGGCAAACCCAGCCAAGATCCAAGCTCTGTCACAACTGGATATTCCAAAAGACCTCAAACAAATACAAAAATTGACTGGATGCGTGGCAGCTCTAAGCCGCTTCTCCCGTTTAAGAGAAAAGGCACTGCCCCTATATCGCCTCCTCAGGCGCACCGAACACTTCGAGTGGACGGATGCCGCCACTGCCGGGCTCGAGGAAATAAAAGCCATATTGGCAACAAATCCGGTCCTAGCTGCGCCTAACCTGGGCGAACCAATGTTGTTATATATCGCAGCAACACATCAAGTTGTAAGCGCGGTGCTCGGTGTCGAACGAGAAACAGAAGGGCATAAATTCTCTCTTCAAAAACCAGTGTACTACGTATCCACTGTCTTAACTCCCTGCAAGTCCCGGTACCCGCATTATCAAAATATAGCGTACGCGGTGTTCATGGCATCCCAGAAGCTCTGACACTACTTTCAAGAGTGTTCGTTAACAGTGGCCTCCGAAGTGCCCCTCAACGACATTATAAACAACCGCGATGCGATGGGCAGGATTGCAAAATGGGCCATTGAGCTCTTACCATTCGACATAACTTATAAACCTCGGCGAGCTATAAAGTCGCAAGTCTTGGCCGACTTCATCGCTGAATGGACTGAAGCCGAACTCCCTAAAGAGTACGGCGCATACTCCAATTGGATTATGCATTTCGACGGCTCCAAAATGTTGGCCGGCGGGGGCTGGCGTCGTATTGACATCCCCAACCGGAGACACAGTCCAGTACGTACTTCAGATAATGTACACAGACTCCAACAATGCAGCCGAATACGAGGCCCTCCTACATGGTCTCCGGATGGCAATCTCCATGGGTATTCAACGCCTAGAGGTGCGCGGGGATTCAAACCTTGCAATATCCCAAGTAAATGGAGACTTTGACGCCAAGGATCCGAAAATGGCAGCCTATCGTAACGCTGTCCTAAAACTGTCAGCTCGGTTCGAAGGACTCGAATTCCACCATGTAGCCCGGGATAATAACCAAGCAGCCAACGTGTTGGCACGCATCGGCGCGAAACGCGACGCTGTCCCTCCAAACATCTTCCTGGAACGGCTCTTTAAGCCATCCGTACTATGGGAAGAGGAGTCCGGAAATAACAATCCGGAAGCAACCGCACCACCCAACACAGAACAATCTGACATAATCGGCGGTTCAGCCAATGAAATAACACCTTCAGCCCACGAAATAATGGCGGTAATTGCCCCGTGGACAGAACCATTCCTAGCCTACTTAATTAGGCAGGAACTTCCCGAAGACCAAAACGAGGCCCGCTGCATAGTTCGGCGATCTAAAGCCTACAAGGTCCATGAGGGAGAACTTTATAAGAAAAGCACAACTGGAGTCCTTCAAAGGTGCATCTCCGAAGAGGAAGGGCGAAACCTTCTGGCTGAAATTCACGCCGGACTAGGCGGACACCACGCCGCAGCCCGGGCCCTCGTAGGCAAGGCCTTCCGTACAGGATTTTATTGGCCGACGGCCCGGGCAGATGCTCAGGACTTAGTCCAAAGATGCGTCGGTTGTCAGCTCTTTGCTAATCAGAGCCATATGCCACCCACCGCCCTCAAAACTATACCCATTACCTGGCCGTTCGCGGTCTGGGGGCTTGACATGGTTGGACCCCTTAAAGGGGGAACCCACAAGCAAAAGTACCTATTGGTCATGGTGGACAAATTCACCAAATGGATAGAGGCCAAGCCAGTTAAAACGGCAGAGTCCGGACCAGTGATAGACTTCATATCCGGGGTAGTACACCATTATGGCGTCCCCCATAGCATCATTACTGATAACGGCACGAACTTCACGGCCGACAAGGTTAAACTCTGGTGCAAAAATATGGGCATTAAGCTCGATTACGCTTCAGTTTATCATCCTCAAACCAACGGTCAAGTTGAGCGAGCAAATGGTCTGATAATGAGCGGCATCAAGCCCAGACTAGTGCGGTCCCTTACGGAATCTAACACGCACTGGGTAGAGGAGCTTGACTCCGTACTCTGGGGGCTTCGGACCACGCCAAACCGTACTACCGGATTCACACCATTCATTATGGTATACGGCGTAGAGGCAGTTTTGCCCCGCGACATAATTCATGACTCACCTCGAGTGCGCATGTACGAAGAAAGAGAAGCCGAGTTGGATCGGCAGGACAGCTTGGACGCATTAGAGGAGGAGCGCGACGTGGCAAAGGCTCGTTCCGCATTCTATCAGCAGCAGGCTCGAAGATATCAAAGCAGAGAAGTACAGGCTAAAACATACAATGTTGGCGAACTAGTTCTACGCCTGCCAGACAAGAAAAAGGACAAACTCAAGCCCAAATGGGAAGGTCCCTTCATCATCGACCAAGTCCTGACCGGCGGAGCATACCGTCTGCGAAACGCATCGGACAACCGACTCGAGCCGAACCCATGGAACGCAGCCCACCTCCGAAGATTCTACGCCTAGTGCCGGACTCAGAGTTTGTCTCCTTCCCCCGTCCACATTTTATACTCCAGCTGCCTTTTATCCCTCTTTTTTTTCCACTTTTTTCACAAAGACCTGGAGGGCCGATTGGCGCATTGTTCGCACACACTTGATGTGCTACCCGCACTCATTATACCTGGGGGCTTCTTTAACAGAAGTTTACTTATAGAGGCTTCATGCCCAACACATGTGTCAAACTTCCGCATGTACCTTTTATTCACCATTATATGCATCGATATGACTTAAGTTTTGGCCAAGCTGGGTTGCCTGGCTCCTGTGCTTACCCCTACGTTCCCGATTGTTCAGCTAGGAGGTAAAGGAAGCACCTCTGCGATTGTTACTGCCGGGTCAGCCGGATGTGTACCTCAGACTGGGTGAAACCGAAAGCTAGCGTTCTTAAGGGAATATTCGGTTGGTGACTTGAAAGATGATTTTTTACCCATTTATTTATCTGCCCCCAGACGTTTTCCTGCTCTTTTCGCAGTCCGGACATGCACTTTAGGGCATGCCTCCCAGGGAAAGGAACCCTTAACGGAACTATTCTCCCTGGAAGATGTTTCTTACTAACCATGTAATATAACATAACTAGTTGGGCACTTGTCTGATAAAGCACTAATGACCCCTATGCTTGGTCTCCATGCATGCCCCGGTTTTTTTATAACCGAGAAGGTATTCGGACACACTCTGGACTCTAGGGTCCCGAGGTCGAAGCGAAAAGGTCGGCAAAGACAAACGATCTACAATCCGGCTAGAAGGCATTTTACATGTCATTTTAAAATACATCGTCAAATTGACTGACTGTACTCCTCCTCAATCCCGTCTAACAGGCTGTCTAATTTACAGTCCCGCTGGGAATACTCAGCGGCCAACTCTACTTGGCCGTACACTAAGCTCACAGGAATCTCCTTCCCATCGGGCCCCACAGGTTCGACCTTGGCCATGTGGTTTGGATCTGCCTTCTTGTACCGCGTCTTCACCATGGCCCAGGCCTCCCTGGCACCTTGACGGCAGGCCGATATCTTCCATAAACGGAAGCGTTGCCGTACTCCCTGAAGCTTCTCCGCAAGCTCTCCAAGGCCCTCGGGTAGGGAGACGGATGGCCATAAGACCTGGACGACGCCACTCATCGCCTGTCGAACACGTTCGAGCAGTTGCACCAGCTCGGGAAGTTGGACACCCGTTGAACCAGGCATCTCCTCCGCAGGGCGACCTGTGAGCGCACGTACAGACACAATTCTGTCAATTTACTTCCTCGCCGAACTCTTCTTTTCAAAAGAGTTTGCTCAAGCACTTACTATAGATGCCGCGACGAAGCCGCTGATTCTCCTTCACGGAGCCAGACAGCTCGGCCCGAACACCCTTTAGCTCTTCTCCCAGCTGGGTGTGGGCATCCTAGAGTTTGTTCCTCTCCTGCTGCACCTTCATAAGCACCCTCTCACCGGCCTTGAGCTGGCGCAGTAGCTGCTGCTTGTCCGGATCAAGTCCGGCAACATCTGCAATATCCTTGTCAGACTTATAAGCACGCCGCACACCGCTTATCTTTTTGAAATAATGTGTTACCAGGGGGGTCTTTATGTCTCCTCCTGCGGCAGCTAGTGCGGCCTCAAGTTGGGCCTTGCACTCTTGTAGCTCCTGGGACAATTGTGTATTCTTCTCTGTAAGATCCTGCACATTATATGATCCTTAAATCAGTTATTTTAACTACTTTAAGTCTCGGGGGCTACTGGCATATACAACTATTATAATCCCTTACCCGTATGTCTTTTACATACTGCTCCATGGCTCTGGTTAAACCATCTTGAGCGGCACGGAGGTGCGCGTCTCCCGCGTTAAAGGCATTCAACGCCTCTGGGGAGAAACACGCGTCACGCAGAACTGTCCGGCGACACCTATGATTCATGGTGCTCTCCACCTCAGACCTGGTGGCGGACAGCCTGTCGGCATCCTTTGTTGGAGGAGTATCCGGCTCGTGCCTTGCGCTCGCCTCCCCCTCCGGACCAGGTGTTGGAGCCTGGCTGGTGGAGGCTTGGTTGGCAACCTCTCCGGGCACAGTCCGGCGAGTGCTCTTTCTCCTGGAAAGGTCATGAGCGTTAATACACCTCCTGGGAATCCTTTTCCTGAATAACGGTCGCGAGCAATACCGTTGCGGTGACGTTTCGATTCACACCGCACCCCTCTTCCGCCTGCGGGGCCGAACTGACCCTTGTTGGCCCACCGCCGCCGCGGGTTCGGCTTCCCGCCTTGAAGGCACCTCCTGCAAGACACCGTTGTATACGGTGGTCAGAAATACGCAAGGATGAAGTAATAGTGTCAGGACTCCGGTCATAATTACCTGGGAAGCCGGAGTTAGGCCGGGGTAGTCAGCCGTGATGGCGACTAGGGCATTGTCCATGCTGAGTTGGTGGAACACCCCGTCAATTAGCTCCACCTTTATGTCCGGATCCTCTTCGGAGGCCGGATCAAGGGATCTTCCCGGATCCTCGGGTTGTGGAGCCGGACTATGTATGCTCTCCACATTCTGGCGCAGTTCCTGCGTCAAAACCATAAAGTAAGGTCATAAAGTAAGGTACTTAACTTTGAAAGCACGGGTCGGATAAATGAACGTCCGCTTACCCAGCTCCGAGGGTTATTCATGGAGAACCCATTCAATGGGCTTGTCTGGAGGAAGTCCTCCTTCTCCCCCTTGTACAGGCCGGACAGGATCTTTACCAAATCCGCGGCCGATCCCGGCCCCTTACGGCCATGACGGGTGGCGTCATTCTCCCCGTTGAAATCCCACATGGGGTGGCCCCTATATTGGAGCGTCTGCACACCTTGCATGATGCATGTGGCCATGACTCCGATCATGGTTAATCCGGAATGGGCCAGCAACCTAATCCGGCCCATCAAGTAATGGACGCTCCTGTCTTCCTCTTGTTGAGGGCTCCATGGGCGCCAGCTTAGGCGCTTCTTCAGAGGAGCCCTGTTGAACTCCGGGAGGCCGATCCGAACTGGGTCCGGCAGTGGAGTGTCTTCCACATAAAATCATTCCGAGGGCCAGTCTTCAGACGCCTTCTTTGGGGTTCCGAATAGATATCCGGTCCCGGCGATGCGCCATATTTCGGCTCCACCCACTTGATATATTGACCCCTCATGAGAATGGGGTATGATGCAGAATAACCTCTTCCACAGTGCAAAATGGGGCTCGATGCCCAGGAACAGCTCGCAAAGAGCTACATAACCCGCGATGTGCAGAAAAGAGGCGGGCGTGAGGCGATGAAGCTGGAGTCCGTAGAACTCCAGAAGCCCCCGGACAAACGTATGAATGGGAAATCCAAGCCCCCTTATTAGATAAGGGACGAAGCACACCCGCTCCCCTTTGGAGGGACTAGGGGTGGCCTCCGCTTGCTTTCCACCTTTGTAAGTGGCCAGCCCGGCTCGGACCGGGACCATAAAGGCCGGAGGAAGGTATCCCTTCGCTTGGAGCGTCACCAGCTCGTTGTGCGGAACAGAACATCTCCTCCAATCTCCTGGCGGAGGGCTGGGAGCGTGAGAGGAGGAGCCGCGTCGACGGTCCATGATGGAATGGATGTTTGGTCAGAAGCGCTCTGGTGAGTACTCGTGGAAGGAAGATGGTGTGATTTGGATCTGGATTCTTGCCTCTCTTATAGGCAGGTTATTTGCGCAGCTAGGGGGTAAAATATAAAAGATACCCTGGCCTTTTGCATTCGTGCGACGCGTGGAAAAGGGCCATTATTGGGCATGGAAGCCAAGGAGCGCAACATTTGTAAGGGAGCCGGACACTATTCGGCAAGCACATGGAATTTGAAGGAGAACCCGCCTTGCAACATCGAAGACAATATATGCGCTGGACTCGTTGTCATTGAAGCCTGGTTCGGGGGCTACTGAGGGAGTCCTGGACTAGGGGGTGTCCGGATAGCCGGACTATCATCATCGGCCGGACTCCAAGACTATGAAGATACAAGATTAAAGACTTCGTCCCGTGTCCGGATGGGACTTTCCTTGGCGTGGAAGGCAAGCTTGGCAATACGGATATGTAGATCTCCTACCATTGTAACCGACTCTGTGTAACCCTAGCCCTCTCCGGTGTCTATATAAACCGAAGAGTTTTAGTCCGTAGGACGGACAAACATTACAACAATCATACCATAGGCTAGCTTCTATGGTTTAGCCTCCTTGATCTCGTGGTAGATCCACTCTTGTACTACCCATATCATCAATATCAATCAAGCAGGAGTAGGGTTTTACCTCCATCGAGAGGGCCCGAACCTGGGTAAAAACATCGTGTCCCTTGTCTCCTGTTACCATCCGCCTAGACGCACAGTTCGGGACCCCCTACCCGAGATCCGCCGGTTTTGACACCGACAAAGATCTTTATCGGTCAAACCGCATAACAACATACGTTGTTCCCTTTGTCATCGGTATGTTACTTGCCCGAGATTCGATCGTCGGTATCATCATACCTAGTTCAATCTCGTTACCGGCAAGTCTCTTTACTCATTCTGTAATGCATCATCCTGCAACTAACTCATTAGTCACATTGCTTGCAAGGCTTATAGTGATGTGCATTACCGAGAGGGCCCAGAGATACCTCTCTGATATACGGAGTGACAAATCCTAATCTTCATCTGTGCCAACCCAACAAACACCTTCAGAGACACTTATAGAGCATCTTTATAATCACCCAGTTATGTTATGACGTTTGATAGCATAGAAGGTGTTCCTACGGTATTCGGGAGTTGCATAATCTCATAGTGAGAGGAACATGTATAAGTCATGAAGAAAGCAATAGCAATAAAACTAAACGATCATTATGCTAAGCTAACGGCTGGATCTTGTCCATCACATCATTCTCTAATGATGTGATCCCGTTCATCAAATGACAACACATGTCTATGCCTAGGAAACTTAACCATCTTTGATTAACGAGCTAGTCTAGTAGAGGCATACTAGGGACACTCTGTTTGTCTATGTATTCACACATGTACTAACTTTCCGGTTAATACAATTCTAGGATGAATAATAAACATTTATCATGATATAAGGAAATATAAATAACAACTTTATTATTGCCTCTAGGGCATATTTCCTTCATTCTCCCACTTGCACTAGAGTCAATAATCTAGATTACATGATAATGATTCTAACACCCATGGAGTCTTGGTGCTGATCATGTTTTGCTCGTGGAAGAGGTTTAGTCAACGGGTCTGCAACATTCAGAGCCGTATGTATTTTGCAAACTTCTATGTCTCCCTCCTTGACTAGATCACGATTGGAATTGAAGCGTCTCTTGATGCGCTTGGTTCTCTTGTGAAATCTGAAATTTGGGTTCCTTCGCCAAGGCAATTGCTCCTATCACAAAAGATTTTCATTAGACCCGATGCACTAGGTATTACACCTAGATCGGATATGAACTCCTTCATCCAGACTCCTTCATTTGCTGCTTCCAAAGCAGCTATGTACTCCGCTTCACACGTAGATCCCGCCACGATGCTCTGCTTGGAACTGCACCAACTGATAGCTCCACCATTCAATATAAATACGTATCCAGTTTGCGACTTAGAGTCATCCGGATCAGAGTCAAAGCTTGCATCGACGTAACCATTTACGATGAGCTCTTTGTCTCCTCCATAAACGAGAAAAATATCCTTAGTCCTTTTCAGGTATTTCAGGATATTCTTGACCGTTGTCCAGTGATCCACTCCTGGATTACTTTGGTACCTCCCTTCTATACTTATAGCAAGGCACACATCAGGTCTGGTACACAACATTGCATACATGATAGAACCTATGGCTAAGGCATAGGGAATGACTTTCATTTTCTCTCTATCTTCTGTAGTGGTCGGGCATTGAGTCTCACTCAACTTCACACCTTCTAACACAGGCGAGAACCCTTTCTTTGACTCATCCATTTTGAACTTCTTCAAAATTTTATCAAGGTATGTGCTTTGTGAAAGTCCAATTAAGCATCTTGATCTATCTCTATAGATCTTGATGCCCAATACGTAAGCAGCTTCACCGAGGTCTTTCATTGAAAAATTCTTATTCAAGTATCCTTTTATGCCATTCAGAAATTCTGTATCATTTCCAATCAATAATATGTCATCCACACATAATATTAGAAATGCTACAGAGCTCCCACTCACTTTCTTGTAAATACAGGCTTCTCCAAAAGTCTGTATGAAACCATATGCTTTGATCACACTATCAAAGCATATATTCCAACTCTGAGAGGCTTGCACCAGTCCATAAATGGATCGCTGGAGCTTGCACACTTTGTTAGCACCTTTAGGATCGACAAAACCTTGTAGTTGCATCATATACAACTCTTCTTTAAGAAATCCATTAAGGAATGCAGTTTTGACATCCATTTTCCAAATTTCATAATCATAAAATGGGGCAATTGCTAACATGATTCGGACAGACTTAAGCATCGCTACGTGTGAGAAGGTCTCATCGTAGTCAACTCCTTGAACTTGTCGAAAACCTTTCACAACAAGTCGAGCTTTGTAGACAGTAACATTACCGTCAGCGTCAGTCTTCTTCTTGAAGATCCATTTATTCTCTATGGCTTGCTGATCATCGGGCAAGTCAACCAAAGTCCACACTTTGTTCTCATACATGGATCCCATCTCAGATTTCATGGCCTCAAGCCATTTCGCGGAATCTGGGCTCATCATCACTTCCTCATAGTTCATAGGTTCGTCATGGTCTAGTAACATGACGTCCATGATAGGATTACAGATGTCTACGATGCAACCTTCTCCTTGTAGACGTTGTTGGGCCTCCAAGTGCAGAGGTTTGTAGGACAGTAGCAAATTTCCCTCAAGTGGATGACCTAAGGTTTATCAACCCGTGGGAGGCGTAGGATGAAGATGGTCTCTCTCAAGCAACCCTGCAACCAAATAACAAAGAGTCTCTTGTGTCCCCAACACACCGAACACAATGGTGAATTGTATGGGTGCACTAGTTCGGCGAAGAGATGGTGATACAAGTGCAATATGGATGGTAGATATAGGTTTTTGTAATTTGAAATTATAAAAACAGCAAGGTAGCAAGTGGTAAAAGTGAGCGTAAACAGTATTGCAATGGTAGGAAACAGGGCCTAAGGTTCATACTTTCACTAGTGCAAGTTCTCTCAACAATAATAACTTAATTGGATCATATAACTATCCCTCAACATGCAACAAAGAGTCACTCCAAAGTCACTAATAGCGGAGAACAAACGAAGAGATTATTGTAGGGTACGAAACCACCTCAAAGTTATTCTTTCTGATCAATCTATTCAAGAGTCCGTAGTAAAATAACACGAAGCTATTCTTTCCATTCGGTTTATCCTAGAGTTCGTACTAGAATAACACCTTAAAGTATCCGTGGGTATGATTATACGATATGCACCACACAATCTCAGATTCATCTATTCAACCAACACAGAGAACTTCAAAGAGTGCCCCAAAGTTTCTACCGGAGAGTCAAGACAAAACGTGTGCCAACCCCTATGCGTAAGTTCACAAGGTCACTAAACCCGCAAGTTGATCACCAAAAATACATCAAGTAGATCACATGAATATCCCATTGTCACGACAGATAAGCACATGCAAGACATACATCAAGTGTTCTCAAATCCTTAAAGACTCAATCCAATAAGATAACTTCAAAGGGAAAACTCAATCCATTACAAGAGAGTAGAGGGGGAGAAACATCATAAGATCCAACTATAATAGCAAAGATCGCGGTACATCAAGATCGTGCCAAATCAAGAACACGAGAGAGAGAGAGAGAGAGAGAGAGAGAGAGATCAAACACATAGCTACTAGTACATGCCCTTGATAACCCACAAGTATAGGGGATCAATTGTAGCCTCTTTCGATAAGTAAGAGTGTCAAACCCAATGAGGAGCTAAAGGTAGAACAAATATTCCCTCAAGTTCTATCAACCACCAATACAACGCATGCTTAACGTTCGCTTTACCTAGAACAAGTATGAAACTAGAAGTACCTTGTAGGTGTTGTTGGATAGATTTGCAAGATAATAAAGAGCACGTAAATATAAACTAGGGGTTGTCTAGATAAAGAAGCAATAAAGTAAATATAGCGAGTGTGGAAAAGTGGTGGTAGGAGTTGTGAAATTTTCCCTAAGCAATTGACTACTTTACTAGACCGATATCAAGTTTTATGTGGGAGAGGCATAAGCTAACATACTTTCTCTTCTTGGATCATATGCACTTATGATTGGAACTCTAGCAAGCATCCGCAACTACTAAAGATCATTAAGGTAAAACCCAACCATAGCATTAAAGCATCAAGTCCCCTTTATCCCATACGCCACAACCCCCTTACTCGGGTTTATGCTTCTGTCACTCAAGTAACCCACTATAAGCGAATCATGAACGTATTGCAACACCCTACAATGGGAATACCTCACGCTTGCGCGACACGAAGGGCATAATAGGACAGCAACATAACCACAAGCAAATTAAACCAATCATGGCAATTCATCAATCACCGATAGGACAACGAATATCTACTCAGACATCATAGGATGGCAACACATCATTGGATAATAATATGAAGCGTAAAGCACCATGTTCAAGTAGAGGGTACAACGGGTTGCGGGAGAGTGGACCGCTGATTATAGATGAGGGAAGGTGATGGAGATGTTGGTGAAGATGGTGGAGGTGTTGGTGTAGATCGCGGTGATGATGATGGCCCCCGGCGGCGTTCCAGCGCCACCGGAAGCGAGGGGGAGAGTGCCCCCCTTCTTCTTCTTCTTCCTTGACCTCCTTCCTAGATGGGAGAATGGTTTCCCCTCTGGTCCATGGTCTCCATGGCATGGGAGGGGCGAGAGCCCCTCTGAGATTGGATCTGTCTCTCTGTTTCTGCGTTCTTTGATTCTGCCCTTTCACTGTTTCTTATATATCTGGAGATCCGTAACTCCGATTGGATTGAAACCTTCGCTAAGATTTTCTCCAAAAATTAGCTTTCTTGCGGCAAAAGCAGAGAATGAATTGCCATACGGGGTGACCACGAGGGTCAGGGGCACGCCTGCCCCCCTGGGGTGTGCCCCCTGCCTCGTGGCCCCCTCGGGCACCGCCTCGCGTTGATTTTTCTTCCCAAAAATCATAAATATTCTAAAAATAATCTTCATCCGTTTTTATCCCGTTTCGACTCCGTTTGATATGGGGTTTCTGCGAAACATAAAACATGCAACAATCAAAAACTAGCAGTGGGCACTGGATCAATATGTTAGTCCCAAAAATAGTATAAAAAGTTGCCAAAAGTATATGAATGTTGAATAATATTGGCATGGAACAATAAAAAATTATAGATACAATGGAGACGTATCAACCCTCAACCCCGAGGGTGAACTACTCCCTCCTCGTCATGGAGAGCGTCGGGATGATGAAGATGGCCACCGGTGATGGATCCTCCCCTCCGGCAGGGTGCCGAAAGAGGGTCCCGATTGGTTTTTGGTGGCTATAGAGGCTTGCGGCGGCGGAACTCCTGATCTAGGTTATTTTCTGGAGGTTTCTGTATTTATAGGAATTTTTGGCGTAGGGAACAAGTCAGGAAGGTCTCCAGGCTGTCCACGAGACAGGGGGCACGCCCCCCACCCTCGTGGGCAGCTCGGGACTCTTCTGGCCCAACTCTTTCACTCCAGGGGCTTCTTTTGGTCCATAAAAAATCATCAAAAATTGGCACGTCAATTGGACTTCGTTTGGTATTCCTTTTCTGTAAAACTCAAAAACAAAGAGAAACAGAAACTGGCACTGGGCTCTAGGTTAATATGTTAGTCCCAAAAATCATATAAAATAGCATATAAATGCATATAAAACATCCTAGATGGATAATATAATAGCATGGAACAATCAAAAATTATAGAAACATTGGAGACATATCAATTACTGTACCACTCTGGTGTGGAACATACTCTGGTTGACCTACGAGGTTCGGTAGTAACTTGATCTGAAATTTCATGATCATCATCATTAACTTCCTCACTAATTGGTGTAGGAATCAGTGGAACTGATTTCTGTGACGAACTACTTTCCAATTCGGGAGAAGGTACAATTACCTCATCAAGTTCTAGTTTCCTCCCACTCACTTCTTTCGAGAGAAACTCCTTCTCTAGAAAGGATACATTCTCAGCAACGAATATCTTGCCTTCGGATCTATGATAGAAGGTGTACCCAACAGTCTCGTTTGGGTATCCTATGAAGACACATTTCTCCGATTTGGATTCGAGCTTATCAGGTTGAATCTTTTTCACATAAGCATGGCAACCCCAAACTTTAAGAAACGACAACTTAGGTTTCTTGCCAAACCACTGTTCATATGGTGTCGTCTCAACAGATTTAGATGGTGCCCTATTTAACGTGAATTCAGCCGTCTCTAAAGCAAATGATAGCAGTAAATCAGTAAGAGACATCATAGACCGCACCATATCTAATAAAGTACGGTTACGACGTTCAGACACACCATTACGCTATGGTGTTCCAGGTGGCGTAAGTTGCGAAACTATTCCACATTGTTTCAAATGAAGACCAAACTCATAACTCAAATATTCCCCTCCACGATCAAATCGTAGAAACTTTATTTTCTTGTTACGATGATTTTCCACTTCACTCTGAAGTTGTTTGAACTTTTAAAATGTTTCAGACTTATGTTTCATTAAGTAGATACAACCATATCTACTTAAATCATCTGTGAAGGTCAGAAAATAACAATACCCACCGCGAGCCTCAACACTCATCGGACCACATACATCAATATGTATTATTTCCAAAAAGTCAGTTGCTCGCTCCATTGTTCCGGAGAACGGAGTCTTAGTCATCTTGCCCATGAGGCATGGTTCGCAAGTATCAAGTGATTCATAATCAAGTGATTCCAAAATTCCATCAGCATGGAGTTTCTTCATGCGCTTTACACCAATATGACCTAAATGGCAGTGCCACAAATAAGTTGCACTATCATTATTAAACTTGTATCTTTTGGTTTCAATACTATGAATATGTGTATCATTACTATCGAGATTCAACAAAAATAGACCATTCATCAAGGGTGCATGACCATAAAAGATATTACTCATATAAATAGAACAACCATTATTCTCTAATTTAAATGAATGACCGTCTCGCATCAAACAAGATCCAGATATAATGTTCATGCTTGACGCTGGTACCAAATAACAATTATTCAGGTCTAAAACTAATCCCGAAGGTAGATGTAGAGGTAGCGTGCCGACGACGATCACATCGACTTTGGAACCATTTCCCACGTGCATCGTCACCTCGTCCTTAGCCAATCTTTGTTTAATCCATAACCCCTATTTCGAGTTGTAAATATGAGCAACAGAACCAGTATCAAACACCCAGGCACTATTACGATCATTAGTAAGGTACACATCAATAACATGTATATCAAATATACCTTTCACTTTGCCATCCTTCTTATCCGCCAAATACTTGGAGCAGTTCCGCTTCCAGTGACCAGTCCCTTTGCAGTAGAAGCACTCAGTCTCAGGCTTAGGTCCAGACTTGGGCTTCTTCACTTGAGCATCAACTTGCTTGCCGTTCTTCTTGAAGTTCCCCTTCTTCCCTTTGCCCTTCTTCTTGAAACTAGTGGTCTTGTTAACCATCAACACTTGATGCTCCTTCTTGATTTCTACATCCATATCCTTTAGCATCGCGAAGAGCTCGGGAATTGTTTTGTCCATCCCTTTCATATTATAGTTCATCATGATGCTTTTGTAGCTTGGTGGCAGTGATTGAAGAACTCTGTTAATGACACTATCATCAGGAAGATTAACTCCCAATTGAGTCAAGTGGTTGTGGTACCCAGACATTCTGAGTATAGGTTCACTGACAAAACTATTCTCCTCCATTTTGCAGCTGTAGAACTTATTGGAGACTTCATATCTCTCAATCCAGGCATTTGCTTGAAATATTAACTTCAATTCCAGGAACATCTCATATGCTCCATGACGTTCAAAAATGTCGTTGAAGTCCCGATTCTAAGCCATAAAGCATGGCACACTAAACTATCGAGTAGTCATCAGCTTTGCTCTGCCATACGTTCATAACGTTCGGAGTTGCTCCTGCATCGGGTCTTGCACCTAGCGGTGCTTCCAGGACGTAATTCTTCTATGCAGCAATGAGGATAATCCTCAAGTTACGGACCCAGTCCGTGTAATTGCTACCATCATCTTTCAACTTAGCTTTCTCTAGGAACGCATTAAAATTCAAGGGAACGGTAGCACAGGCCATTGATCTACAACAACATAGACATGCAAAATACTATCAGGTACTAAGTTCATGATAAATTAAAGTTCAATTAATCATATTACTTAAGAACTCCCACTTAGATAGACATCCCTCTAGTCATCTAAATGATCACGTGATCCATATCAACTAAACCATGTACGATCATCACGTGAGATGGAGTAGTTTTCAATGGTGAACATCACTATGTTGATCATATCTACTATATGATTCACGCTCGACCTTTCGGTCTCAGTGTTCCGAGGCCATATCTGCATATGCTAGGCTCGTCAAGTTTAACCCGAGTATTCTGCGTGTGCAAAATTGGCTTGCACCCGTTGTATGTGAACATAGAGCTTATCACACCCAATCATCACGTGATGTCTCGGCACGACGAACTGTAGCAATGGTGCATACTCAGGGAGAACACTTATACCTTGAAATTTAGTGAGGGATCATCTTATAATGCTACCGCCGTACTAAGCAAAATAAGATGCATAAAAGATAAACATCACATGCAATCAAAATAAGTGATATGATATGGCCATCATCATCTTGTGCCTTTGATCTCTATCTCCAAAGCACCGTCATGATCACCATCGTCACCGGCTTGACACCTTCATCTCCATCGTAGCATCATTGTCTTCTCGCGAACTATTGCTTCTACGACTATCGCTACCGCTTAGTGATAAAGTAAAGCAATCACATGGTGATTGCATTTCATACAATAAAGCGGCAACCATAAGGCTCCTGCCAGTTACCAATAAGTTTTACAAAGCATGATCATCTCATACAACAATTTATATCACGTCACGTCTTGACCATATCACATCACAACATGCCCTGCAAAAACAAGTTAGACGTCCTCTACTTTGTTGCTGCAAGTTTTACGTGGCTGCTACGGGCTTCTAGCAAGAACCGTTGTTACCTACACATCAAAACCACAACGATTTTTTGTCAAGTGTGTTGTTTTAACCTTCAACAAGGACCGGGCATAGTCAAACTCGATTCAACTAAAGTTGGATAAACAGACACCCGCTAGCCACTTGTGTGCGAAGCATGTCGGTAGAACCAGTCTCATGAACGCGGTCATGTAATGTCGGTCCGGGCTGCTTCATCCAACAATACTGCCGAATCAAAGTAAGATGTTGCTGGTAAGCAATATGACTATTATCGCCCACAACTCTTTGTGTTCTACTCGTGCATATAACATCTACGCATAGACCTGGCTCGGATGCCACTATTGGGGAACGTAGTATTTCAAAAAAAAAATTCCTATGATCATGAAAGATCTATCTAGGAGAAGCATAGCAACGAGCGGGGAGAGTGTGTCCATGTACCCTCGTAGACCGAAAGCGGAAGCGTTTAGCAACGCGGTTGATGTAGTCGAACATCTTCGCGATTCAACCGATCCAAGCACCAAACATACGACACCTCCGCGTTCAGCACACGTTCAGCTCGATGACGTCCCTTGAGCTCTTGGTCAGGTTGAGGACGAGGGAGAGTTTCGTCAGCATGACGGCGTGGCGACGGTGATGATGAAGTTATCGGCGTAGAGTTTCGTCTAAGCACTATGACGATATGACCGAGGTGTGTAACTATGGAGGGGGGCACCGCACACGGCTAAGAGAAACTTTGGTGTGTCTTTGGGGTGCCCCCCTGATACGTCCATTTTGCATCATTCTTTTATGTCAATATTTATCGCATTATGGGCTGTTATTTCACGTTATGTCATAATACTTATGGCTATTCTCTCTTATTTTACAAGGTTTACATGAAGAGGGAGAATGCCGGCAGCTGGAATTCTGGGCTGGAAAAGGAGCAAATATTGAAGGACTATTCTGTGCAACTCCAAAAGTCCTGAAACTCCACGGAATACCTTAAAATAAATAAAGAAAAATCATCGCCAAAGATGAAGGCTAGGGGGCCCACACCCTGCTCACGAGGGTGGGGGGCGCCCCCCTGGGCGCACCCCACTACCTCATTGGCCCCCTAGTGTCTCTCCGACGCCCGTCTTCTCCTATATGAAGTCTTTCGATGAGAAAAAAATAGAAGGCAACCTTTCGGGACGAGACTCCGCCGCCACGAGGCGGAACCTTGGCCAATCTAGGGCTCCGGCAGAGCTGTTCTGCCGGGGACACTTCCCTCCGGGAGGGGGAAATCATCACCATCGTCATCACCAACGCTCCTCTCATCGGGAGAGGGCAATCTCCATCAACATCTTCACCAGCACCATCTCATCTCCAAACCCTAGTTCATCTCTTGTATCCAATTCTTGTCTCCATGTCCGGGATTGGTACTAGTAGGTTGCTAGTAGTGTTGATTACTCCTTGTAGTTGATGCTAGTTGGTTTATTTGGTGGAAGATCATATGTTCAGATCCTTTATGCATATTATTACCCCTCTGATTATGAACATGAATATGCTTTGTGAGTAATTACGTTTGTTCCTGAGGACAAGGGAGAAGTCTTGCTATTAGTAGTCATGTGAATTTGTGAAAGTGCGTTATATCGACTAGGGGGGGTGAATAGGCGATTTCTATGAATTCTTCACTGAGGAATTTGCCGGTGAGGAAATTCCTTAGCGAAGAACTACTTGCAGCGGAATAAGTACTCAGAAGTAAGCATAACAGAATACAAGCATGGTCATCATGATGAAATGAAGACAAGCACTGAGTACAGAAAGCGTAATCACAGGATAACACAAGGTGAAGACAAACAGACTGAAGAAATTGAACTGAGGAAATTTAGAAAGTCTTCAGTCAAAGTCTTCAAACACAGATAGAACAAACACTCAACACAGTAATGAGGAAATGAAAGGGTTGATGAAATAGAACAAGTTAGGTTGGTGAAGACAATGATTTGGTAGATCAGTTCCAACTGTTGTCTCAGTTGTACGTCTGGTTGGAGCGGCTGAGTATTTAAACTCGAGGACACACAGTCCCGGACACCCAGTCGCTGAGCACGCAGCTCAGGACACCCAGTCCTCACCATATTATCCTTGAACTAAGGTCACACAGACCTCGTCCAATCACTCGTGGTAAGTCTTCAAGCGACTGACAAACCTTCACAGACTTGGTCACTTAGCGATCCACAATTCCTCTTGGATGCTCTAGACCATGACGCCTAACCGTCTGGAAGAAGCACAGTCTTCAAAGGTAACAAGCATCGGATCCACGCAGGATCAATTTCTTCAGCGATGCTCAATCACTTTGGGTTTGTAGGGGTTTGGTTTTGGATTTTCCTCACTCGATGATTTTCGCTCAAAGTCCTCGGAGGATGGGTTGCTCTCAAATGACAAGTGTCAAGTTCTCTCGGAGTAGCCAACCAGCTAGTGGTTGTAGGGGCGGCTATTTATAGCCTAGGGAGCAGCCCGACATGATAAGACATAAATTCCCTTCAATGATATGACCGTTAGGTGGATAAGATATTTTGGGACAGCTGGCGCGCAGCACAGCAACGGTCGGAAATTTGACTCTCAAATTCCTCAGGGCTATCATGTTCCTCACTGTGTAGGCAATTCGCACTGGCGAATTCCTAACTCCTCGGTCAGAACAAATTCATCAGCGACCAGAAGAACTTCGTCTCTGTCACTGAAGAAAGTGACTGAACTGTATGAGATTTCCAAAGGCTTCACTCGAAGGGATTGGTAGGTGTAGGATTTTGAGTTGAGCATCACATGGAAATTTTTCCTTAGTATTTCCTCGACCCCCTTTAACAGTACGGTGTTTCCTATGACTCAAGAAAGAGAAAAATGAAACTACGAAAACAAAAGTCTTCACGCTTCATGTTCCACAAATGAATACCAAGTCTTCAAGGTAACACCAATTTCTTCACTTTCAAAGTCTTCAGGAAGTCTTCAGAATATCAAAGTCTTCAGTCGAAGAACTTCATTTTTAGGGGTCGACTTTCTCTGTAAATATCAAACTCCTCATAGAATTATAGACCTATGTACACTCACAAACGCATTAGTCCCTTAACCTATAAGTCTTCAATACACCAAAATCACTAAGGGGCACTAGATGCACTTACAATCTCCCCCTTTTTGGTGATTGATGACAACATAGGTTAAGTTTTCAATGGGGATAAACATATGAAATGTAAATACTGATATTGAGGAATTTGATAGCAAGATATAGAAGAACTCCCCCTGAAGATGTGCATAGTGAGGAATTTGCTTTTGAGGCAATGCACATTTGAAGAGTTGAATCATGGAGATCTCCCCCTATATCTTGTAATTCATACATGCATTTGATATATAATATGAAGAATTTGAAATGCATGATGAAATATGGTGCCTGATGAAATTCAGCATGCGTGCAATATCATTAACGAGGAATAAGCATGCCGAATAAAGCATTGAAGGTTTCAGAGCATAGTGCAACAAAAGTATCAGCGCACCATCGGGTTTAAGATTACAACTCGATCCAAATAAAAGTTTCAGAAGAACGAGAGTTGTAACATAAAAAAATGCCCTTAATATAGACCGGCTTGAAGACTAACTCAGATTTCTCCCCCTTTGTCATCAAATGACCAAAAGGATTGAAACTGAGGACTAACGCCCCTGAAGAATTTCAAGTCGATGGAGGAGCGCCAGCGTTGTGTAACGCCCCGAGACCGATGCTTCAGAAGACTTCCATATTTTCGTGATCAACCGTGTGTTTCATTTATGCCTGCTCTTTCATTTTTGCATTGCATCATGTCATCATGCCATCATGTCATTAATCTTTGCATCTCAACTCAACTAATAAATTGCATAGATGGTTGATCTATTTAAATCGAGGGAAGGGTGACTTCTCTTTATAACATATCTCCCCAATATTAGGGAGCTATATTTAAATATTTCATTAATTTGGAATTCACCATAACACACTTGCAAAATATTCCAATGCCTTTGTTATCTTAATTCTTGGTCTCCAACCTTGCCATATATTCTTTCATCATATTTCGGAGCTCCACCAAAAGTCTCAACATTTTTGGACCTTCCTTTTATCAAGTCCTAGTTCAAACCCATTTGAATTAAATTCAAATGAGTTTGAATTTACATCTTTCAATCATGGCCTTTTCTATTTTCTCCGAACAAGCATATTTTTGTGAGTCCGGGAAAATTATCCGCGTGTCCAACTTTTTCCCCTAACCTCTCTTTCTTTTCTTTCTTATCTTTGTTTTGTTTTTATTTTCCTTAGAGTGGGTGAGAGAGAGAAGCCCAGCCGCCACTTGTATCCATCCGGCCCAGCGCCCAAGGCCCAGCCGCGCCCGCTTAACCCTAGCGAACCCTTCTCCCGATACCTCTGCTCGCTGCCTTCCCTCCTCGATCCCCTCCATCCTCCTTCCGCCGCCACGCACACACACACAGAGGACCGAGAGCTCCTCGCGCTCGATCCCCATGGCGCCTCGTGCAACAGCCGGCCGCACCCACCTACCGCGACGAGCTACGCACCCCTTCTCCTCCCTGACTCCTCCTCGCCCGCAACCTCCAACCTCCTCTGCGCCCCATCTCTCCTTCTCCTCCTCGCCCGCGACCCGAGCTATGCGCTCACGGCCGCGCCATGGCCGCCTCCCTCCACTGCAGTCGCGCCCTTAGGTCTCTGTGCCTCGTGCCCCAGCTCGCCGTTGGCCGCTGCTTCCCTTGCCGAAGCCCGTGCCCGGGCCAGAGCCCAGCTTCTGCTTCGTCTCGACCGCGCCCTGCTGCCGCTGCTCTTCTCGCACGCAGTCATCTGCATCCCTAGCCTCCTCGCCGATGACCTGCAGTTCCAGCAGACCCCACGCGCCCTCTCCTTCCCTTCTGCCTCGAGTTCGAGCTCGAGCCCTACCCGACGCTGCCCCAGGGCGCCTCTCCACCTCCCTGCGCCGGCTACCTCGGAGTCGCGCCGCTCCTCCCCTCCTGAGCGCCTTCCCCACCTTGCTCCGTCGCCCGCCGTCGCCCTGCTTCACGAGGGCGAGGACGAGCCCCTGTCGTCGCCCCGCCTCTGCTTCCATGCCCCAGATTGAACGCCAAGGCCAAGTGCAGGACGCCTCTGCTCCTCCTCACCTCGTCCGCGTCGCCGGCATCATGTCAAGTCCCTCGCCGTTGTCCTTTGCTCGGGAACGAGCTCGGCCCCGCGCCCTGGCCTCGTCACATGCCCAGATCTCCCTGCGCCTCGCCGCCTGCTGCCTCCTCTGCATCGCGCCAAGCCTGCTCCTGCCTCTGTTCGAGAGGAGGATGCTGTAGACACACCCGGTCACTCGCGTTGACGGCGACCTGCCCATCTCCTTCGCCTCCTTGCTGTTGATGTTGACGCCAAGTCCAACGACCACCGAGCAGGGAGTATCGCCAAGTACCACGACATCCATGTTCCGTCAAAGTTCGTCTACAAAACGTGTACCACTACCGTCGACCTGAACATCTATGAAAACATGTACAACTACCGTCCCCGTGTACCACTACTTCCACTACCGCCGACATGTACGACTATGAAACGTGAGCGACTACTTCCACTACCGTCGCCCCGAAGATGTTGGATTCGTCAAGTGCCTCTTCGAAACGAACGTGTACAACTACTTCCACTACGACCGTTGCGAGAACGTCTACTTCCTCTTCATGGCACCGAACTCGTTTCGCCCCGAAAATGCACGCTTCAAAGGTATAATCCCGAGATGATCACCCGTGGACCGAATGCATGTTGTCTGAGATGAACCGTATGTTTGCACCGTGCCCGTTTGCTTCATGCACGTTCCTCCTCGTTTGCCATGCCGTCGTCCCATGGGAACCCGGTAACCGGGATCACCCAACCATATTTTGCATGTTCCGCACATCCACACACTTGCTCTTTTGCACCGGTATCTCAATGAGTTATCGGATCATCAATATGTTGCCGTGGCATCATTTTCGAATTCATTGCCGTGGCACCCTTTCTTTCCACCACGGTGAGCAAATGCTTCATAACATGCTCATGTCAACATTTTCATAAATATTGCATAAAACTTGCATGTGTCATCCGCATCATGATAACAACATTTAATATGTTTAAAATTATTGTTTGCATTAAATTGCTAAAATGACACATGAGGATTTTCCGAAATTGTTGTTCGTGTTTCCGGCCTCATTTAAACTTGCCTAAATAGGTAGTTTAACTATGGTTCACCTCTTGCCATGTTTATAACAACATGTAATATTGTTGTGTTCCTAAACGAGAGAGAACTAAATAATTGATGTGGTGTTTCGTCAATATGCAACTCGTTGCATATTGAGCTCCACTTAACTTGTAGTGTTGTTTGTGCATATTGCCATGCCATGCCTCATTAAACCGGACATGCATCATACTTGTTTGTGCATCATGACATGTTTATGCTTGTGTGTTTACTATGTTGTTTGCTTCTTTCCGGTTTGCTTCTCTCGTTAGCTTCGGTTTCGTTCCGGAGTTGTGAGGATTCGTTCGACTACGTCCGTTTGTCTTCTTCATGGACTCGTTCTTCTTCCTTGCGGGATATCAGGCAAGATGACCATTACCCTCGATATCACTTCTATCTTTGCTTGCTAGTAGCTTCGTTCTATCGCTATGCTGCGCTACCTATCACTTGTTTACCATGCCTCCCATATTGCCATGCCAGCCTTTAACCTTTTCACCCTTCCTAGCAAACCGTTGTTTGGCTATGTTACCGCTTTGCTCAGCCCCTCTTATAGCGTTGTTAGTTGTAGGTGAAGTTGAAGATTGCTCCATGGTGGACAGGATTATGTTGGGATATCACAATATCTCTTATTTAATTAATGCATCTATATACTTGGTAAAGGGTGGAAGGCTCGGCCTTATGCCTGGTGTTTTGTTCCACTCTTGCCGCCATAGTTTCCGTCATACCGGTGTTATGTTCCTTGATTTTGCATTCCTTACGCGGTTGGGTGATTTATGGGACCCCCTTGACAGTTCGCTTTGAATAAAACTCCTCCAGCAAGGCCCAACATTGGTTTTAACATTTGCCACCTAAGCCTTTTTCCCTTGGGTTCTGCAGACTCAAGGGTCATCTTTATTTTACCCCCCCGGGCCAGTGCTCCTCCGAGTGTTGGTCCAAACTAGAGCACCGTGCGGGACCATTCCTTGGCAACTTGGATTACGTCGGTACCTGTACGCTTCGCTTATCCGGTGTGCCCTGAGAACGAGATATGTGCAGCTCCTATCGGGATTTGTCGGCACAGCGGGTGGTCTTGCTGGTCTTGTTTTACCATTGTCGAAATGTCTTGTAAACCGGGATTCCGAGACTGATCGGGTCTTCCTGGGAGAAGGAATATCCTTCGTTGACCGTGAGAGCTTGTGATGGGCTAAGTTGGGACACCCCTGCAGGGTATAAACTTTCGAGAGCCGTGCCCGCGGTTATGTGGCAGATGGGAATTTGTTAATGTCCGGTTGTAGATAACTTGACACCAGATCCTAATTAAAACGCATCAATCGCGTGTGTAGCCGTGATGGTCTCTTCTCGGCGGAGTCCGGGAAGTGAACACGGTTTTGGGTTATGTTTGACGTAAGTAGGAGTTCAGGATCACTTCTTGATCATTGCTAGCTTCACGACCGTTCATTTGCTTCTCTTCTCGCTCTTATTTGCGTATGTTAGTCACCATATCATGCTTAGTCGCTGCTGCAACCTCACCACTTACCCATTCCTTACCCATAAGCTTAAATAGTCTTGATCGCGAGGGTGCGAGATTGCTGAGTCCCCGTGGCTCACAGATACTTCCAAAACCAGTTTGCAGGTGCCTATGTTACCGAGCAGGTGACACAACCAAGCTCAAGGAGGAGCTCGATGAAGATCTTGCCCTTTGTGTTGTTTCGTTCTAGTTGATCAGTAGTGGAGCCCAGTTTGGGTCGATCGGGGACCTTTGTCGCATTTGGGGTTCTTCTTTTATTTTGGTTCCGTAGTCGGACCTTGATTGTATCTGGATGATGTAATGCTTTATTCATGTAATTGTGTGAAGTGGCGATTGTAAGCCAACTATGTATCTCTTTCCCTTATGTATTACATGGGTTGTGTGAAGATTACCTCACTTGCGACATTACTTTCAATGCGGTTATGCCTCTAAGTCGTGCTTCGACACGTGGGAGATATAGCCGCATTGAGGGCGTTTCAAGTTGGTAATCAGAGCCATCCCCGACTTAGGAGCCCCCTGCTTGATCGAATCGCTGGTGTTGTTGAGTCTAGAACAAAAATGTTTTGAGTCTTAGGATTATATATATCGGAGAGTAGGATTCTTTTTACTCCTCAGTCCCTTCGTCGCTCTGGTGAGCTCTCCTGATGTAGATGTTTTGTCTTTCCTCGCCTCAAATTTCACTAAATTTTTTTAGGATCACGCGGGTATCTTGGGATCGTTCCGATATTCTTATGACGAGAACATTTATCTTGGTGCCTCCTGACATTTAGGGGTTGTGGCAGTGTCCCGAGGAGTTGAGCTCCGAGGTGTTGTCGTCATAATTTTATCGTTGCAGTTCTGGAATACCTGAGTTTAGTATGCCGACATCGAAAATCTCTTTTATGCAGTTCGTTGGTGAGATAACCTCGATGCCACCCAGTACTGGGACGGGAGTTCGGGAGTATTGCCATAGCTCGTATAACGGATGCTTTTCGAAGGTTGAGGTACACGATTTCCGAAGGTTTCTTGGTTATGTGTTGACGGATGGATACAGCTTGGATGTAGGGATTGCTAGTTTTGGGTGAGATATATATTGCTTCCCCTGTATCCCCAACACCAGATTGCATAACCAGAAAGTTTTGGGAGTTTTATAGGTGGGAATTCAAGTAGCTCCTAGAATATCTTTTCGACAGATGCATGATATGAGATTGGGGTTCGACGTCTAGTGGTCCACCTATCCACGGTCGTTTTTTACAGTGGTCTCGTTGTGTCTTAAAGAACCCTTGGCTATGCTGGTTCGGGGACACTTCGTATGTCATGTGCACTACCTTGTACATGATGGTGCTGTACGATCGAGCCCGTGTGGGCCCCACCACAAAAACTTCGGACGAAATCTCTATCATATGTTTGTCCCGGCTTATTCTGCAAGCCAAATCCTTTGTTTTGTGTTATTTGTGGTATTCGAGTTGCTTCGAAGTCAAATGTTGATTCCATACCTTTCCTAAATGGTGTTCTCATATTCCTATGTGAATACTAATCCTTCTTGATCTTCGAGTTTGTCATCTCAATTTCTTTTCCAACCGGCGTTCTTCTCTTCAAGTGGATCCGATCATTTCAACATCCGCAAGATCAATTTTAAGTTTTCTCAACGGTGTTTGTTCCATCTTCCCCAAGTTGCCTTTGTTTTCCCACCCTCCCGCCCTTTTCTTCAAGGACTCAGATTTCTTAATCAAGTATCCTTTTATTGATGCGAAGTCTCTACATTCTTTTCCGTCAATGTTCTTATCCGGTGATTCTCAGGAAGATACTGACGGAGCTTCAAGTTTATTATTCTTCGTCTCTTTTCTTCTCCGGTGGATTCAAGTCAAGTTTTGTTGATCATACCTTTTTCCTCATTTCAATGTCTTCTCATACCGGTGCACCTCATTATCATTCTACTTCTCGCTATTTGTTATTCCGGAGTGCTCAAGATATCTCGAAGATTCGTGTTTCCACTCTGCATTCGTTCAAGCTCTTTCGAGATTGGTATCTCATTCAAGTCATTTAATTCAACCGGTGCAATCCCCCCTTTTCAATCAATCATTCAACGGTGTTTTCCTTTGAGTGGGCCCTAACCCACAGGTCTTTTCCCAGGATCTTACCTGACTCTTCTATTTTCCCAGAGCTATCCTAAATTCTTCTCCAAGTTTGACGTAAGAATGAGTTATCATCAGTCAAATGCTTTTCTCCAAGATCTTTCAAATTCTTTTCATAGTTGCTCAACCTCTTCGCCTTTGATTCTTCCGGTGTGCCTCAATAATTCTTGGTGGTGTTTCTCGTTGTCATTCTCATCATTTGAAGACCGAAGAAGAGTTTCTCTTTAATCTTGCTCTATTCTCTTCAAGATTCATGGTGCTAGCTTGTTGCCATCCTCTCATAATTGTTTTTGATTGTGAGAATCTTTTTCACCCATCAGGAGATATTCAAGAGTCTTCTCAGTTTGTCATCCGGAGTCCATCAATTCAGGTTTATTCATTCTCAGCTGCCAGTTATCATTCTCCTATCTTGCCGGTGCATCAGTCGAATATCCTCTAATCAGTTCTTGATCTCTTTGTTCTCATGTATCTAGTTTGTCTCAAGCACCTTCATTCATTTGCTAATTCTTACCGGTGATGCACCCCTACTTCGATCATTTTCAATTCTTACGGTGGTTCTTTCAAGATCTCTCTTCCTTGTTCATCATATCAATTCATTTGTTGTTCCAATCCTACCGATGGTTCGTTGAAGACCTTCTCAAGTTTTGATATATCTCTTTTAATCCTTTCTACGAGAATAAGTAGCATGCCTATCTGCTGCTTGTCATCAATTTAATTTTGATGAAGGATAAACATAATGTAAATCTTATTCTTATTTCCTTGAGGTGATACAATTCTTTTTCCGGAGGTTCAACAAAATTATCGGTTTCAATTGTTTCAACTTTGTTTTTTTTCGGAGTTCCAAGTTTTCTCGGTTATATCATCGCAAAGCTCCATCCAATCATCGCAAGGCTTCACCCTGTGTTTTCAACTTCTCTTTCTTTTTATCATCCTTTTATTACCGGAGTTCTTCATGGAGGCTCTTCATGGTGGTTCGTCAAGGATTCCTTTCATTCTTCATTTGTTCTTCAAGATTTCTCTCGAAGTTATGACCCGCCAAGCTATACTCAAAATTAAACATGGTGTTCAACACATGTTTTGTTGTGAGGCATTCAAGCATTCTTCATCTTGCATTCCAAAGTGCAATTTTCTCTATCTTATCTTTTGAGATGGTGTTATGTCATTCTTGATAATTTCCCGTCACGTTTCATGATTCACAAGTTTTCAAGAGTGACTTATTTAAATCCATCATTTTCTTTTTGTTCAAGACATCTTTTCAACCATCAATCTCTTCTTTGGAGTTATCTTGGTATAGATTTCACCTAAAGCCTTCCCTAAGGAATGTAGCTATTTGTGGTGCTTATCAATGATCCAATTTTCTCCTCATCTCGGTGAAGAAGTTTTTCATCTCTTTGGTGCTCTCAACCAAATCAATGGTTTCCATTAGTGGCTGGTTGTCACCTCATAGTCTTGAGATGTTTTCCATAAGCCCACTACAAGCTTATTCATTTCGTTGTTGGTTTTCCAACAACTCCGTTATAACCTTCTTAGAAGGGTGCTTGGCATTTTCTTCTCCATTCTGTTATTCCAATGATCTATCTTCTATTATTTCTTTCGGAGGCATTGTGATGTTGCTCTCTTCACTCCTCTTCACGAATTGAGGATCGTGTTCTTTTCATGCTTATCCATTTAACCCGGGTGTTGTGTTCTCATTCAAGTTCTTTCATCTTATCAAGTTTCGCCTCCCGTTTCAATCGGAGTGCTGTCTGAAATCCTTCTTACCCCTTGTGCCATTCTTTCAATAGTTCTGGAGGCAGTGTGTAGTTGATTTCATCAAGTATCATTCCATCTTCTCAAGTTCATGTTCTATTCCTTCCATGTTCAACCGGAGTGCTGCCTGAATTCTTCCTCTCTCATCTTGTTTTAACCAGAGTGGTTTCGAATTCTATCTTGTCCATTAAATTCTTGGTTCGTGTCTTTGCAATCTTCAAGTTCTCGTAATGTTCCTTGTTCCTCTTTTCTAACGGATTGTTTGCAATCTCGTTCATCTCTATTGTAGTCTTTCTTTCAAATTTCTCAACCTCCCAAGGTTCGTGGTTTCACTCATTGGTCGAAGAAGCAACTTAGTTTACCCTCTTCTCTTCCTCTTCCGTTTCTCTCCGGTGCCATCCTAGATCTCGGGACGAGATCCTCTTGTAGTGGTGGAGTGTTGTAACGCCCCGAGACCGACGCTTCAGAAGACTTCCATATTTTCGTGATCAACTGTGTGTTTCATTTATGCTTGCTCTTTCATTTTTGCATTGCATCATGTCATCATGCCATCATGTCATTAATCTTTGCATCTCAACTCAACTAATAAATTGCATAGATGGTTGATCTATTTAAATCGAGGGAAGGGTGACTTCTCTTTATAACATATCTTCCCAATATTAGGGAGCTATATTTAAATATTTCATTAATTTGGAATTCACCATAACACACTTGCAAAATATTCCAATGCCTTTGTTATCTTAATTCTTGGTCTCCAACCTTGCCATATATTCTTTCATCATATTTCGGAGCTCCACCAAAAGTCTCAACATTTTTGGACCTTCCTTTTATCAAGTCCTAGTTCAAACCCATTTGAATTAAATTCAAATGAGTTTGAATTTACATCTTTCAATCATGTCCTTTTCTATTTTCTCCGAACAAGCATATTTTTGTGAGTCCGGGAAAATTATCCGCGTGTCCAACTTTTTCCCCTAACCTCTCTTTCTTTTCTTTCTTATCTCTGTTTTGTTTTTATTTTCCTTAGAGTGGGTGAGAGAGAGAAGCCCAGCCGCCACTTGTATCCATCCGGCCCAGGGCCCAAGGCCCAGCGGCGCCCCCTTAACCCTAGCGAACCCTTCTCCCGATCCCTCTGCTCGCTGCCTTCCCTCCTCGATCCCCTCAATCCTCCTTCCGCCGCCACGCACACACACAGAGAGGACCGAGAGCTCCTCGCGCTCGATCCCCATGGCGCCTCGTGCAACAGCCGGCCGCATCCACCTACCGTGACGAGCTACGCGCCCCTTCTCCTCCCTGACTCCTCCTCGCCCGCGACCTCCAACCTCATCCGCGCCCCATCTCTCCTTCTCCTCCTCGCCCACGACCCGAGCTATGCGCTCACGGCCACGCCATGGCCGCCTCCCTCCACTGCAGTCGCGCCCTTAGGTCTCCGTGCCTCGTGCCCCAGCTCGCCGTTGGCCGCTGCTTCCCTTGCCGAAGCCCGTGCCCGGGCCAGAGCCCAGCTTCTGCTTCGTCTCGACCGCGCCCTGCTGCCGCTGCTCTTCTCGCACGCAGTCATCTGCATCCCTAGCCTCCTCGCCGATGACCTGCAGTTCCAGCAGACCCCACGCGCCCTCTCCTTCCCTTCTGCCTCGAGTTCGAGCTCGAGCCCTACCCGACGCTGCCCCAGGGCGCCTCTCCACCTCCCCGCGCCGGCTACCTCGGAGTCGTGCCGCTCCTCCCCTCCTGAGCGCCTTCCCCACCTTGCTCCGTCGCCCGCCGTCGCCCTGCTTCACGAGGGCGAGGACGAGCCCCTGTCGTCGCCCCGCCTCTGCTTCCATGCCCCAGATTGAACGCCAAGGCCAAGTGCAGGACGCCTCTGCTCCTCCTCACCTCGTCCGCGTCGCCGGCATCATGTCAAGTCCCTCGCCATTGTCCTCTGCTCGGGAACGAGCTCGGCCCCGCGCCCTGGCCTCGTCACATGCCTAGATCTCCCTGCGCCTCGCCGCCTGCTGCCTCCTCTGCATCGCGCCAAGCCTGCTCCTGCCTCTGTTCGAGAGGAGGATGCTGTAGACACACCCGGTCGCTCGCGTTGATGGCGACCTGCCCATCTCCTTCGCCTCCTTGCTGTTGATGTTGACGCCAAGTCCAACGACCACCGAGCAGGGAGTATCACCAAGTACCACGACATCCATGTTCCGTCAAAGTTCGTCTACAAAACGTGTACCACTACCGTCGACCTGAACATCTACGAAAACATGTACAACTACCGTCCCCGTGTACCAGTACTTCCACTACCGCCGACATGTACGACTACGAAACGTGAACGACTACTTCCACTACCGTCGCCCCGAAGATGTTGGATTCGTCAAGTGCCTCTTCGAAACGAACGTGTACAACTACATCCACTACGACCGTTGCGAGAACGTCTACTTCCTCTTCATGGCACCGAACTCGTTTCGCCCCGAAAATGCACGCTTCAAAGGTATAATCCCGAGATGATCACCCGTGGACCGAATGCATGTTGTCTGAGATGAACCGTATGTTTGCACCGTGCCCGTTTGCTTCATGCACGTTCCTCCTCGTTTGCCATGCCGTCGTCCCATGGGAACCCGGTAACCGGGATCACCCAACCATATTTTGCATGTTCCGCACATCCGCACACTTGCTCTTTTGCACCGGTATCTCAATGAGTTATCGGATCATCGATATGTTGCCGTGGCATCATTTTCGAATTCATTGCCGTGGCACCCTTTCTTTCCACCACGGTGAGCAAATGCTTCATAACATGCTCATGTCAACATTTTCATAAATATTGCATAAAACTTGCATATGTCATCCGCATCATGATAACAACATTTAATATGTTTAAAATTATTGTTTGCATTAAATTGCTAAAATGACACATGAGGATTTTCCGAAATTGTTGTTTGTGTTTCCGGCCTCATTTAAACTTGCCTAAATAGGTAGTTTAACTATGGTTCACCTCTTTCCATGTTTATAACAACATGTAATATTGTTGTGTTCCTAAACGAGAGAGAACTAAATAATTGATGTGGTGTTTCGTCAATATGCAACTCGTTGCATATTGAGCTCCACTTAACTTGTAGTGTTGTTTGTGCATATTGCCATGCCATGCCTCATTAAACCGGACATGCATCATACTTGTTTGTGCATCATGACATGTTTATGCTTGTGTGTTTACTATGTTGTTTGCTTCTTTCCGGTTTGCTTCTCTCGTTAGCTTCGGTTTCGTTCCGGAGTTGTGAGGATTCGTTCGACTACGTCCGTTTGTCTTCTTCATGGACTCGTTCTTCTTCCTTGCGGGATATCAGGCAAGATGACCATTACCCTCGATATCACTTCTATCTTTGCTTGCTAGTAGCTTCGTTCTATCGCTATGCTGCGCTACCTATCACTTGTTTACCATGCCTCCCATATTGCCATGCCAGCCTTTAACCTTTTCACCCTTCCTAGCAAACCGTTGTTTGGCTATGTTACCGCTTTGCTCAGCCCCTCTTATAGCGTTGTTAGTTGCAGGTGAAGTTGAAGATTGCTCCATGGTGGACAGGATTATGTTGGGATATCACAATATCTCTTATTTAATTAATGCATCTATATACTTGGTAAAGGGTGGAAGGCTCGGCCTTATGCCTGGTGTTTTGTTCCACTCTTGCCGCCATAGTTTCCGTCATACCGGTGTTATGTTCCTTGATTTTGCGTTCCTTACGCGGTTGGGTGATTTATGGGACCCCCTTGACAGTTCGCTTTGAATAAAACTCCTCCAGCAAGGCCCAACATTGGTTTTAACATTTTCCACCTAAGCCTTTTTCCCTTGGGTTCTGCAGACTCAAGGGTCATCTTTATTTTACCCCCCCGGGCCAGTGCTCCTCCGAGTGTTGGTCCAAACTAGAGCACCGTGCGGGACCATTCCTTGGCAACTTGGATTACGTCGGTACCTGTACGCTTCGCTTATCCGGTGTGCCCTGAGAACGAGATATGTGCAGCTCCTATCAGGATTTGTCGGCACAGCGGGTGGTCTTGCTGGTCTTGTTTTACCATTGTCGAAATGTCTTGTAAACCGGGATTCCGAGACTGATCGGGTCTTCCTGGGAGAAGGAATATCCTTCGTTGACCGTGAGAGCTTGTGATGGGTTAAGTTGGGACACCCCTGCAGGGTATAAACTTTCGAGAGCCGTGCCCGCGGTTATGTGGCAGATGGGAATTTGTTAATGTTAGGTTGTAGATAACTTGACACCAGATCCTAATTAAAACGCATCAATCGCATGTGTAGCCGTGATGGTCTCTTCTCGGTGGAGTCCGGGAAGTGAACACGGTTTTGGGTTATGTTTGACGTAAGTAGGAGTTCAGGATCACTTCTTGATCATTGCTAGCTTCACGACCGTTCCTTTGCTTCTCTTCTCGCTCTTATTTGCGTATGTTAGTCACCATATCATGCTTAGTCGCTGCTGCAACCTCACCACTTATCCATTCCTTACCCATAAGCTTAAATAGTCTTGATCGCGAGGGTGCGAGATTGCTGAGTCCCCGTGGCTCACAGATACTTCCAAAACCAGTTTGCAGGTGCCTATGTTACCGAGCAGGTGACGCAACCAAGCTCAAGGAGGAGCTCGATGAAGATATTGCCCTTTGTGTTGTTTCGTTCTAGTTGATCAGTAGTGGAGCCCAGTTGGGGTCGATCGGGGACCTTTGTCGCATTTGGGGTTCTTCTTTTATTTTGGTTCTGTAGTCGGACCTTGATTGTATCTGGATGATGTAATGCTTTATTCATTTAATTGTGTGAAGTGGCGATTGTAAGCCAACTATGTATCTCTTTCCCTTCTGTATTACATGGGTTGTGTGAAGATTACCTCACTTGCGACATTACTTTCAATGCGGTTATGCCTCTAAGTCGTGCTTCAACACGTGGGAGATATAGCCGCATCGAGGGTGTTTCACGTTGTCGGGGTTGTTTGTTATAGCAGGGCCTGCTGCAGTGTCGTCCAAATCTTCATACTCATCAGTGTCACGCGATGAAGAATAAGAGCTGGCCACCAGTGGAGGAACGTTGACCCTCTTGAATTTCTTCGGAGGAGGTGCAGACCAGTCAAATTCTTCCTTGAGACCCATAGTCTTCAGTTCCTCAGTGTTATAGACATGAGTGAGGACAGCCCAGGTGCGGTTGAAGATTTCATGAAGGTAGTATTGGTTCTTCTTCACTGCATTGTGTGTTGAGGTCATATTGTGAAGAAGTGCACCAAACTGACGCTTTACCCATTTGTGATTGCGATCAACCTTCTGATGAAGACTGAGAAGTAACTCACGGTCAGTCATCACCCTGGGTGCTGTGGCTTGAGGATTTTGCTTGGCTGAGGTATTTGCCGCAGAGTCATGTGTGGCAGAGTCGTCATTGGTAGAGTAAGATGCAGCCTTGCGAAATTGACCATCCAATGGACGAATGCCTTCATCGATCACAGCTGCTGCCTTGCCTTTATCATCAGCTGATGAAACTGTCCGTTTGAGGACTTCAATGGGAGGCAAGTAGCTACCGTGGTTCAGAGTGTCAGCTTTGTAATTCAGTGAAGATCTTGCCCTGATGAATCTCATAATCCAAGGCGCATAAGGCTTCAGCTCAAATGGTGACATAGCAATGTTCGCCAGAGTCCTCATGAAGAAATCATAGAAGTTGATGGGAACGCCATGAATGATATTGAAAAGCATATTCTTCATGATGCCAACGACTTCTTCATCATTTGAGTCGTGGCCTTTGATAGGACTCATTGTCTTCGTCAGAATGCGATAGACAATCCGAGGCACATAGAGTAATTCCTTGACGAGGAATTTGGTTCGTGGCGCCTGCCCAGGCTTCAAAGGCTTCATGAGCACTTGCATATAGTGATTTGTCAGTTCAGGGTCACTGTAGGTGCAACGTGCACTGTCATGGGGAGGATTGAGAGGAAGGACACGAAGCAATTCAGTTGCCGGTGCCTTGTAGTGAGTGTTTTCAGTCATCCAGTCCAACACCCATGAGTTGATATCTTCAGCGTCTCCAGTGATGTGCAGTGTTGCGTAGAGCTGAAGAATGAGTTCTTCATTCCAATCGCAAATGTCCGTGCAGAAATTCAGTAATCCTGAATCGTGAAGAACACTGAGGACTGGCTCGAAGCATGGCAGAGATTCCATGTCCACGTGAGGAATATGTTCATGGTCGAAGATTTTGTCTTTGTCAAACAGCACAGAGGAATAGAAGTTGGCTTGACTAGCATTCCAGAAACGCCTCTTCCTTATGCGAGCAGAGTCATAGAGGTTGTAATCTGTGAAGAATACATGCTCGACAAAGAAGTCTTCAGCCTTGAACTTCTGTTTGCTTGAGAACGGATTCTTTGGCTTTGGCAGAGGGATGTCAGTGAGTTGCATTACCACCTCAGGAATCGCGAGCTCAGGTTCTTTAGGCTAAGGAATTTCTGGTTCCTCTTCTTGTGCAACCTGAGAATCAGCAGCAGCAGGTTCTTCAGCACTAGTGGCTGGAATTTCTTCATGCACAGAGGGAGTGGGATGAGTTTCTTCAGAGCCCAGTTGAACTGTTGGTGCAGGGGACTGAGGAATCTGTTGGATAGGGGTGAAGAGAGGAGTATTGGGATGCTGACTTTCCCAAAATTCATCATTCATCACAGGTGTGGTGCATCCTATATCCACATCTTCATCTTCAATTTCCTCAAAACCAGCCTCTTCAGTTGTGAACTGAGGCATAGGTAAGGAAATGACTGGCGTTGAAGGGATTTTGTCCACTTCAATTTCTTCATCCATCTGCTCTGACGAAGCAGCAGAATGATTTCCTTCATCAGATCCGCTTGGGATCTCATTGTCTTCTCCAAAAGGAACAAGGTCCTTTGATGGCATGGAGGAAATCGGAACAACATTAATTGGATTTTCGAGTGAGCTGGTCATTGGCTTCATCTTCTTCGCAGCCGAAGAATTTGATGCAGCTGATGCCTTCCTTTTCTTCACTGCAGCTCGCTCTGCAGCCTTGGTCTTCTTCACATCATAGGCAGATGGAAGAATTGGAGTTGGTGTAGGCGCGGGAGGAGCTGAGGAATCTGGTTGATTTTCTTCAAGCGCAACTGATGCAGTTGCCCTGATCTCTTCAGTTTCTTCAGGCGCACCACTAGTGGATGCCCTGGCAATTTCTTCAGCGGCTGGAATTTCTTCACCAGCCCTGGAACTAGCATTTTCTTCAGCAGGCTGAGAGTCATCAGCGGTGCTGGCATGTTCTTCAGCAGGCTGAGCAGAGTCTGCAGCCTGAGGGTTTTCTTGTTGCGATGGGGCTGCAACATTTGTGAATTTCTTCGTCAGGTTGACGAATCTCACTTTAGCTCCTTGCCAATCAGCATAGTAGGCATCAAAGTCTTTGCTGAGGGCTTGAATTTCAGACTGAGCCTGGAGAAGTTCCTCAGGTGTCATTCTGACAACGTTTTTCTTCAGGAGCTTCTCCTTTCTGTATTGCGCTTTCTTGATCTCTCTTGCCTTTTCAAACTTCCATTTCTCTTGAGTGATGAAATGGGTCAGCATGTGACTTTGACCAGGAGTTAGTTGAAAATCAGGCATTGGGGTGTTTGGATCCTTGTGCCAGAGATCAATGTAATCGAGGATTTTCCTCGGATCCAAAAGCAGTGGCACAGATGTGCCTTTGGCTCTAGCGGCCTTCACCTATCTATCTCTGATGATTTCTGCAAGTTCATCATCAGAAGGCACATGGAATGCGACCTGTTTCTTCTTTGGACTTGGCCGAGGACCGCGTCCAGCTGTTGCTTTAGTCTTCAATAGTGTGGGGCCTGATGAGGAAATTGGTGCAGCTGAAGAACTTGCTGAAACACCAGAGGCAATCGAGAAACCAGCAGTCCTTTGACATGTAGCCAGATGCACAGGAGCTGAGGACTTTGAAGGAGCTGCTGAGGACTTTGGTGGAGCAGTAGCAGTGTGAGGAATTTGCCGTGAGGGCATTGCTGAGGAACTTGGCCGTGAGGGCGCTGTTGGTGAAGCACTTGGCTTACGAGCAGGCTTCTTTGGCATGGATTTCCTCGATTTGACCGAGGCCTCAGTAGCAGTAGCAGTGGCAGAATCCTCATTGAATTTCTTCACTGCCTCCTTGGCTTGTCTTGCCAATTTAGCTTGGTGCTTAGCCCATTCTTCAGGAAAGTCCTCACCACGTTTGAGACTTGTGGGGTCAGCTACTTGGCCAGGTGCCAATGGAGCTCTTGGGCATGGAGGATTGAGGGGGAATTTCTTCATGTACTTTGGAGTTACATATCTGTATTCCCTCCATTCCCTTGCCCATCTCCGTTCAATCCTCTGTATGCGCACCTTGCGCTAATTTTTGTTTTCTTTGCCAAATTTTGCTTCATCAGGTGTGCAATAGTCAGCATAAGTTTCCTCAGGGATTTCAAACGCAGTCATAACCTTAGGTTTCTTTCCTCCTTTCTGCGGCCTCTTACCGTCTGCCATATTCTTCAGTTGAGGAATTTGAACAATAGAATTCTCTGAAGAAGTATGCAGTTTTTCTTCGAGGAACGCTGCAAATGAGTTAAGTTGATGAGTACCTAGTGATTCAACAGCAGACATGAGTACCTGTGAACAGAGTATAGGTGCGAGGAATTTGGAGAGGTCATATGCATTCTCAGAAGGTTTTTCGGAAAGAACAAGTTTTGAGGAATTTGACCAGATGAACCTTGAGGAATTTCACTAAGTGTTCTTGTCTTAGGTTCCAGAGTTGTACAGATCGAAGATCCACACAATTAGGGAATCTTGAAGAAAATGATTGCTTAGAGAAACAGTTCAAGATCATATGATGTGTGAGGTGTTCATATGTGTGAAGATTTGAAGAATAAACACCTTTGAAGATTTTTAGGAAAGTTTGAGAATCAAAGTGAGTAATAAAAGTAACTTTTAATTACCCGAAGTGAAGAACACGACGAACTGAGAAGAACAGATGTGAAGTTCGTCAGGTTAGATCTCCCACGCCCTAACTTGGCAGAGGAAGACAGCTACGGCGGCGGCGGAGTGAAGATTTCCACGGTCGGCGTGAGTACGACGGCGACGAGGTCGAGGCAGCGAAGCTTTCCTCACCGGCGATGATGGAGTAGTGGCGGCGCTAGGGTTTGAGGAGCTCGAGTGAGAGAGTAGCGATCGAGCGAAGTAAATGAAGTGAGGAAGGGGAGAGGGGTATTTATAGATACGGTAAAAACTGTTCGCCCGAAGATTTGGGACGAACGTGCCCCTGCCCTTTCTCCTTCTCGCGACATGTGTCACCCACGTACTATGTAGTTGAGATCGTGTACGATCGTGGGTGAATAGAATAATGCATTGTGGGATGCGAAACGGTTTGAGCGGCAAAGCCGAAAATTTGGATAAGATTTGTTTTAAAGTTTCGTTCGCAATTTCTTCAGCTGACAAGGACACAGTGAAGATTTTGAACGAGTTTCAAACAGAACGCACATGAAGAATTTGTGAATAGATTGGGTTGAGTATAGCATAGAGGGGGAAGGGTCCGATCACATTCACTTAGCAGAAAAAGCAACTTGAAGAAATAGCTATAAGTGAATGCTGTAGAGGACATAAACTCATATATATATATATATATATATATATATATATATATATATATATATATATATATATATATAGGACAATTTTTTCCTACTACCGGGTGTAGTTACTCCCACTTTTGTTTCGTACGTTCTAGGTAGTATCTATTATATCGGAGAGTATGTACGTGTAGTATGTAGTATATAAGAATATTTAGGTAGTATATATATACTACTTTTTTGGTAGTATGTACCATATTTTGTGCATACTTCATTTCGCGTACAAATATGTACGTATTTCACAAATACAATAAAACTATGAGCTCACTTGCAATTTTTTCATATAACTCACTTTGGAGTATCTTAGATATAGTATACGAACGTAATAAAAATAATAAAGTAGAGTATATACTATCACATGATAGTATATAAAAAATGGGTGTAGTTACACCCGGTAGTAGGATGCATTTTCCCTATATATATATATATATATATATATATATATATATATATATATATATATATATATATATAGCCAATGAAGAAAAACGACGGAAACAGTGAAGATTTTGCAAAGTTGAAGAATTTGAAAAACTGAAGAATTTCAAAACTGAGGAAAAACTCAAATTGAAGCTTTTCAACTTTTTGTGGTGGCGTGACCCACCATATAAGAATGGTGATTTCACACACCGCGTACAATTGTCGTAGGGTTCTGAGAATCAAATTCTTCATTAATTTCTTCACACTTAGAGTGTTATTCTTCATTGATTGAAGAAAAACGTTTTTTCATGTGTTGCACATCTAAGTCATCAATTTTGCATAAGTGTCAGGGTGTGTGTCCTTTTCAAAGAACATTCGAAGATTCTAAGATATTCAGCTCACATCACAACTTGCTAAATCTCTTCTCACCCAAGGGCTTAGTGAAGATATCAGCTAGCTGTTCTTCAGTCTTCACATGCTCGATGGAGATGTCGCCCTTCAACACATGATCACGAAGAAAATGATGACGAATCTGAATGTGCTTTGTCTTCGAGTGCTGAACTGGGTTGTGAGCAATCTTGATGGCACTCTCATTGTCACAGAGGAGAGGCACATTCTTCTTGTTGACGCCATAGTCCTTGAGTGTTTGCTTCATCCAAAGCAGTTGAGCACAGCAAGAGCCAGCAGCAATGTATTCAGCTTCCGCAGTAGACAGTGATACACAGTTCTGTTTCTTTGAGGACCAACAGACCAAAGATCGTCCGAGAAATGACAATTGCCAGATGTTGACTTGCGGTCCACACGATCACCAGCATAGTCAGAGTCAGAATATCCAATGAGATCAAAAGCAGAGCCCTTGGGGTACCATAATCCTAGTGTTGGTGTGTGAGCTAGATATCGAAGAATATGCTTCACAGCCTTATGGTGTGATTCCTTCGGTGCAGCTTGAAATCGGGCACACATGCAAACACTAAGCATTATATCTGGCCTAGATGCACATAAGTACAATAAAGAACCAATCATGGAGCGGTATACCTTGTGATCGAAGTCAATACCATTTTCATCAGTGCATAGATGGCCATTTGTGGGCATAGGAATTTTGACGCCTTTGCAATCTTGCATCTCGAATTTCCTCAGTACATCTTTGAGGTATTTCTCCTGAGATATGAATATGCCATTGCGCTGTTGACGAATTTGAAGACCTAAGAAGAATTTCAACTCTCCCATCATAAACATTTGATATTCTTCACTCATCATATAGGCAAATTCATCACTATAACGTTGGTCAGTACAGCCAAAGATAATATCATCAACGTATATTTGGCACACAAACAGCTCACCATCATAAGATTTAGTAAAGAGAGTGGGGTCGAGTGAACCGGATGTGAAGCCATTCTTCACGAAGAATTCCTTCAATGTATCATACCACGCCCGAGGAGCTTGCTTGAGGCCATAGAGGGCCTTATTAAGTCTGAAGACTTTGTCAGGATTCTTTGGATCTTCAAAACCTGGGGGTTGAGCAACATATACTTCTTCCTCAAGCTTACCATTGAGGAATGCACTTTTCACATCCATTTGATATAAGATGATATCATGATGGTTAGCATAAGCAAGTAATATGCGAATAGCCTCAAGTCTAGCAACAGGTGCAAAAGTTTCATCGAAATCAATTCCTTCAACCTGTGTGTAGCCTTGAGCTACCAGTCGTGCCTTATTCCTCACCACAAGGCCATTTTCATCTTGCTTGTTGTGGTAGATCCACTTTGTTCCAATGATATTATGCTTGCGAGGATCTGGACGTTTGACCAGTTCCCAGACATTGTTGAGCTTGAACTGATGTAATTCTTCTTGCATAGCCTAAATCCACTCTGGCTCCAAAAATGCTTCATCTACCTTAGTGGGCTCTGTGATAGAGACAAAAGCATAGTGCCCACAAAAGTTAGATAAATGTGAAACTTTTGAGCGTGTGAGAGGACCTGGTGCTCTAATGTCATCGATGATCTTCTCCACTTGCACTTCTTTTGCAACGCGAGGATGAGCTGGTTGTCGCTGAGGAGTTTGATCAGCATTTTCTTCAGCACCATTTTCCTCAACATTTTCTTCAGGTGCATCAGCTCGACGTTCTTCATGAACTGGAATGAATTCTTCAGCAGATTCTTCAGTAGGAATGACATCCTCAGTTGCCTTGAACTTGATAGAATCCTCAGGTGCTGGTTCATCTAACACAGAAGGTAGGTGCTCTCTTTGCGAGCCATTAGTTTCATCGAACCGCACATCTACAGTGTCAACAATCTTGTGAAGAACAATGTTGAAGACTCTGTAGGTGTACGAGTCCTTTCCGTAACCAAGCATAAAACCTTCATGGGCTTTCGGTGCAAATTTAGAATTGTGGTGAGGATCTCTAATCCAACATTTAGCACCGAAGACTTTGAAATAACTCACATTGGGTTTCTTGTCAGTGAGGAGTTCATAGGCCGTCTTCTTGAAGAATTTGTGAAGATATACTCTGTTGATGATGTGGCACGTAGTATCAATTGCATCAATCCAAAAACGATGAGGCGTTTTGTATTCATCAAGCATAGTGTGAGCCATCTCAACAAGAGTTCTGTTCTTGTGCTCCACGACGCCATTTTGCTGAGGAGTATAGGGAGCAGATAACTCATGAGTAATACCAAGTTCATCAAGATAGTCATCAAGACCGGAATTCTTGAACTCAGTTCCATTATCACTTCTGATGTGCTTGATCTTCACACCAAAGTTGGTTGAAGCCCTCGAGGAAAAACGTTTGAAGACTTCCTGCACTTCATGTTTGTAAGTAACAATGTGTACCCATGTATATCGAGAGTAATCATCAAAAATGACAAAACCATATAGAGATGCATCATTAGTGACCGCTGAGTAATGATTAGGTCCGAAGAGGTCCGTGTGAAGCAATTCGAATGGACGAGTAGTGGTCATGATAGTCTTTGCTGGATGCTTGGCCTTGGTCATTTTTCCAGCTTCACAGGCTCCGCATAAGTGATCCTTGAGGAATTTGACATTCTCAATGCCAATGACATGCTTCTTCTTTGCAAGCGTGTGCAAATTCCTCATGCCTGCGTGACCAAGTCGTCGATGCCATAGCCAGCCTTCTAAAGCTTTTGCAAGTAGACACACGGCTGGTTGTGGTCCTGTAGAGAAATCAACAATATACAAATCTCCTCTCCTAAAGCCTTCGAAGACTTTGGAATTGTCAGCTTCCATAATCACAACACATCGATACTTGCCAAAGACAACAACCATATCAAGATCACAAAGCATTGAGACTGACATGAGGTTGTATCCTAAGGACTCAACAAGCATGACTTTGTCCATGTGTTTATCCTTAGAGATTGCAACCTTACCAAGACCCAATACCTGACTTTTGCCTTTGTCAGCAAAGATGATATGCTTCAGATGTGACGGTGATAAGGGAGCATCCATCAATAGATTCTTGTCACCAGTCATGTGATTCGTACATCCACTATCGAGGACCCACTCAGTAGCTTTGGGTTGATCATCCTGCAGATGAATTAGTGTAGCTTACAATCTCATATGCTTCATTTGTGAAGAATATGATATCAAGTTCATCAGATGAATTTCATCAATCAGTAAACATATATAGCAGTATGAGGACGTGTGAAATGAAAGTTCATTTCATCATGATTCGCCTGCGTCCTTTCAGGCAATTTTGTCAGGTCCCCAGCAAATTCTTCAGACGTTAGAGCACGTCTGGAGACCTGACCCTGCAGAAGAGATTAGTTCTTTTTCTTCACCACCCACATCTGAAGGGGTGGCAAAGAGTTCATCACTCTGCGAGCACCATACGAGAATGGTGGCATAGAGGCCAAACCATTTCGTTTCACATAAGAGGGGTTAGGGTAAGCATATGAATAAGCAGAGAAATTCTTCGAGGACTTATGAACATAATGGTTTGAAGAATAATGCACATATTCATAGCCCTTAGCTCTACCCAGCGAAACAGAGTTGTTTGCACGATGATAATCATATGAGGACTTTGATCCTTTTGAGGAATTTGATCCACGTGAGGAATTTGGTCCGTATGAGGACTTGGATCCATATGAAGAATTTGGTCCATATGAAGAATTTGATCTGGGGTTCCTGTTCTTCACAGGTGGTGTCATGAGGACATTCACTTGAAGACTTTTGAGGCACTTCTTGGGAACCCAGATTTTCTTCATAGGAGAACCGTTCATGCAGTTAGTGCCAACATATCTAGCAAATACTTCACCATTCTGATTTTTGAACAGTTTATAGTTGGAGTCAAATGACTCATCAGAAGAATGAGGAGATTCACATGTAAAGCCAGATAAGTTAGATGGATCAACTGGAGGTCCCTTTGCAGCAACCCATGAGGTTTTGGGGTACTGCTCAGGCTTCCAATATGTTCCATCAGCATTGAGTTTCCTCTCAAAGGCGATACCCTCTTTTCTAGGGTTTCTGTTGAGGATCTGCTTTTTAAGCACATCACAAAGAGTCTAATGCCCTTTGAGGCTTTTGTACATGCCTGTCATGTACAATTCCTTCGGCCCTGCATTGTCAGTGATACTAGCAATGTCCTCAGATGAGGAATTAGTGATAGCAGAGGCAGGTGAAGAATTTGTAACAGTTGAAGCATTTGAACATTTAGGTGAAGAATTAGTAGATTCTCGTTCAATGCACTTTAAGCATGGAGGAACAAATTCTTCCTGAGAAGCACTGATTTGTTGAGCAAGTAATGAATCGCGCTCCTTCTGAAGATCTTCATAACTCACTCTTAGCTTCTGAAGATCTTGCTTTCCTTGAAGAAATTCATAAGAAAGTTTCTCATGATCAGATAAGAGAGTGTTATGATGACTTTGAAGGTTATCAAACCTAGACTGAAGTCTCTGAAGATTTTCAGTCGGGGCTTTAGTGTGATCCATTTCTTCACCCAACATATCATCACTTTTGTCTAGCATGTTTTGAACCTTTTCAAAAGCCCTTTGTTGTTTTACAGTAATCTTAGCAAGTTTAGAGTAGCTGGGCTTGAGTTCCTCATCAGATTCATTTTCACTAGATTCAGAGGAGGTGTATTTGAGTACCTTTGCACCTTTCGCCATGAAGCAATAGGTGGGAGCATAGTCATCATTATCTTCATCAGGCTTGTCGGTGGAGTCAGTTTCTTCAGTGTTGAAGATGGACTTGCTAACGAAGGCAGTAGCGAAGGCCAGACTCGCCACACCAGATTCGGATTCTTCAGACGCCTCCTCTTCCTCATGTTCCTCAGATTCAGCTTCAAAGTCCATTTCCTTGCCAATGAATGCCCGAGCCTTCTTGGAGCTGCTCTTCTTGTGAGATGAAGACTTCGAGGATTTTGATGACGAAGATTTTAATGATTTCTTCTTCTTCTTCGCATCATCAGAACTGTAATCCTTGTATTTCTTCTTCTTCAATTCCTTTTCCCACTGAGGACAATCTTGAATATAGTGACCAGGTTTCTTGCATTTGTGGCACAACCTTCTCTTATAGTCACTTGATGAGGAATCACTGCTTCTTTAGGATTTTCCAAAGCGACCACGTCTTGAAAACTTCTGGAATTTCTTCACGAGCAGTGCTAGCTCCTGGCTCAATTCTTCAGGATCACCAAGGCTACTACCAGAATCCTCACATTCAGATTCAGACACAGCCTTGGCCTTTAGGGCACGTGGTTTGCCATAGCTCGAACCATAGAGATCTCTCTTTTTAGCAAGCTGGAACTCATGAGTATTTAGCCTTTCGAGGATATCGGCGGGATCAAGAGACTTGTAGTCAGCACGTTCTTGTATCATCAGTGCCAGAGTATCAAATGAGGAATCAAGCGATCTCAACAGTTTCTTCACCACCTCATGATCGGTCATGTCAGTGGCACCAAGGGCTTGAAGCTCATTTGAGATGTCAGTGAGGCGATCGAAGGTTTGTTGGACATTTTCATTGTCGAGTCTTTTGAAGCGGTTGAAGAGATTCCGAAGAACATCAACTCGAGAGTCATGCTGAGTTGAGACTCCTTCATTCACTTTGGACAGCCTATCCTAGATAAGCTTATCAGTTTCCAAAGAACTCACTCTTCCATACTGTCCTTTACTCAGATGGCCACATATGATATTCTTTGCTTGAGAATCGAGTTGCTTGAATCTCTTCACATCGGTAGCGTTCAGTGAGGGTGAGACAGAGGGAACACCATTTTTCACAACATACCAGAGATCGTTGTCAATTGCCTCAAGATGCATTTGCATCTTGTTTTTACAGTAGGGGTAGTCCGTCCCATCAAAGGTAGGACACCCAGCCGAGACCTTGATCATACTTGCAGTCGACATAACTAAAACTCCAGGCGGTTAAACCAAAATCACACAGAACAATGGAGTACCTTGCTCTGATACCAATTGAAAGTGCGTTATATCGACTAGAGGGGGGCGAATAGGCGATTTTTATAAATTCTTCACTGAGGAATTTGCCGGTGAGGAAATTCCTTAGCGAAGAACTACTTGCAGCGGAATAAGTACTCAGAAGTAAGCATAACAGAATACAAGCATGGTCATCATGATGAAATTAAGACAAGCACTGAGTACAGAAAGCGTAATCACAGGATAACACAAGGTGAAGACAAACAGACTGAAGAAATTGAACTGAGGAAATTTAGAAAGTCTTCAGTCAAAGTCTTCAAACACAGATATGAACAAACACTCAACACAGTAATGAGGAAATGAAAGGGTTGAGGAAATAGAACCAGTTAGGTTGGTGAAGACAATGATTTGGTAGACCAGTTCCAACTGCTGTCTCAGTTGTACGTCTGGTTGGAGCGGCTGAGTATTTAAACTCGAGGACACACAGTCCCGGACACCCAGTCGCTGAGCACGCAGCTCAGGACACCCAGTCCTTACCATATTCTCCTTGAACTAAGGTCACACAAACCTCGTCCAATCACTCGTGGTAAGTCTTCAGGCGACTTCCAAACCTTCACAGACTTGGTCACTCAGCGATCCACAATTCCTCTTAGATGCTCTAGACCATGACGCCTAACCGTCTGGAAGAAGCACAGTCTTCAAAGGTAACAAGCGTCGGATCCATGCAGGATCAATTTCTTCAGTGATGCTCAACCACTTTGGGTTTGTAGGGGTTTGGTTTTGGATTTTCCTCACTCGATGATTTTCGCTCAAAGTCCTCGGAGGATGGGTTGCTCTCAAATGACAAGTGTCAAGTTCTCTCGGAGCAGCCAACCAGCTAGTGGTTGTAGGGGGCGGCTATTTATAGCCTAGGGAGCAGCCCGACATGATAAGACATAAATGCCCTTCAATGATATGACCGTTAGGTGGATAAGATATTTTGGGACAGTTGGCGCGCAGCACAGCAACGGTCGGAAATTTGACTCTCAAATTCCTCAGGGCTATCATGTTCCTCACTGTGTAGGCAATTTGCACTGGCAAATTCCTAACTCCTCAGTCAGAACAAATTCATCAGCGACCAGAAGAACTTCGTCTCTGTCACGAAGAAAGTGACTGAACTGTATGAGATTTCCAAAGGCTTCACTCGAAGGGATTGGTAGGTGTAGGATTTTGAGTTGAGCATCACATGGAATTTTTCCTTAGTATTTCCTCGACCCCCTTTAACAGTACGGTGTTTCCTATGACTCGAGAAAGAGAAAAATGAAACTACGAAAACAAAAGTCTTCACGCTTCATGTTCCACAAATGAATACCAAGTCTTCAAGGTCACACCAATTTCTTCACTTTCAAAGTCTTCAGAAAGTCTTGAGAATATCAAAGTCTTCAGTCGAAGAACTTCATTTTTAGGGGTCGACTTTCTCTGTAAATATCAAACTCCTCATAGACTTATAGACCTGTGTACACTCACAAACGCATTAGTCCCTTAACCTATAAGTCTTCAATACACCAAAATCACTAAGGGTCACTAGATGCACTTACAATTTGGTATTCGTTCGATATTTTGATAAGATGTATGTTGTCTAACCTCTAGTGGTGTTATGTGAACGTCGACTACATAACACTTCACCATTATTTGGGCCTAGAGGAAGGCATTGGGAAGTAATAAGTAGATGATGGGTTGCTAGAGTGACAGAAGCTTAAACCCTAGTTTATGCGTTGCTTCATAAGGGGCTGATTTGGATCCATATGTTTCATGCTATGGTTAGGTTTACCTTAATACTTTTGTTGTAGTTGCGGATGCTTGCAATAGAGGTTAATCATAAGTGGGATGCTTGTCCAAGTAAGGTCAGTACCCAAACACCGGTCCACCCACATATCAAATTAAAGTACCGAACGCGAATCATATGAGCGTGATGAAAACTAGCTTGACGATATTCCCATGTGTCCTCGGGAGTGCTTTTCCTATTATAAGAGTTTGTCCAGGCTTGTCCTTTGCAACAAAAAGGATTGGGCCACCTTGCTACACTTTATTTACTCTTGTTACTTATTGCTCGTTACCATTTATCTTATCACAAAACTATCTGCTACCACTTATTTCAGTACTTGCAGAGAATACCTTGCTGAAAACCGCTTATCATTTCCTTCTGCTCCTCATTGGGTTCGACACTCTTACTTATCGAAAGGACTATGATAGATCCCCTATACTTTTGGGTCATCAAGACTCTTTTCTGGCACCGTTGCCGGGGAGTGAAGCGCCTTTGGTAGGTGGAATTTGGTAAGGAAAAATTTATTTAGTGTGCTGAAATTTTCTGTCACTTGTTACTATGGAAAGTAATTGTTTGAGGGGCTTGTTTGGGGTATCTTCACCCCGTCCAGCTGAGCCAAGAGTTGCTCCTCAACCTACTGAACCTACTGAACCTACTAAACCTACTGAAAATGAAACTCCTTTTCAGATTCCTTCGGGTATGATAGAAAAACTGCTAGCTAACACTTTTGCAGGAGATGGAACAAAGCATCCTGACGAACATCTATGCTATGTGGATGATATTTGTGGACTATTTAAGCTTGCAGGTATACCCGATGATGTTGTTAAGAAGAAGGCTTTCCCTTTATCTTTGGAGGTAGACGCATTGACATGGTATAGGCTATGTGACGATATGAGATCATGGAACTATAAAAGATTGAAATTAGAATTTCATCAAAAGTATTACCCTATGCATCTTGTTCATCGTGATCGCAATTATATATATAATTTTTGTCCTCGCGAAGGAGAAAGCATCGCTCAAGCTTGGGGGAGGCTTAAATCAATGTTATATTCATGCCCCAATCACGAGCTCGCAAAAGAAGTGATTATGCAAAGTTTTTATGCTCGGCTTTCTGGTAACAATCGCACCATGCTCGATAATTCTTGTGCTGGCTCTTTTATGATGAAGCCTATTGAATTTAGATGGAATTTATTGGATAGAATTAAACGCAACTCTGAATATTGGGACCTCGACGAAGGTAAGGAGTCAGGTATGACACCTAAGTTTGATTGTGTTAAATCTTTTATGGATACCGATATTTTCCGTAAGTTTAGCACTAAATATGGACTTGACTCTGAGATAGTAGCTTCTTTCTGTGAATCTTTTGCTACTTATGTTGATCTCCCCAAGGAGAAGTGGTTTAAACATCATCCTCCCATAGAAGTAAAAGTAGCTGCACCTATTAAAGTTGAAGAAAAGATTGTCACTTATAATGATCCTATTGTTCCTACTTCTTATGTTGAGAAACCACCTTTCCCTGTTAGAATGAAGGATCATGCTAAAGCTTCAACTGTTGTTCGTAAAAGCAATACTAGGACTTATACACCTCCTGAGCAAGTCAAAGTAGAACCCAATATTGCTATTGTTAAAGATCTCTTGTCTGATAATATTGATGGGCATGTTATTCAATTCTCTGGTGAAACTGCTAGAATTGCTAAACCCTGTGATAGAGATAAACATAGACCTGTGGTAGGCGTGCCCGTTATTTCTGTTAAAATAGGAGATCATTGTTATCATGGCTTATGTGATATGGGTGCTAGTGCTAGTGTTATACCCATTGACTTATACAAAGAAATTATGCATGAAATTGCACCTGCTGAGTTAGAAGAAATTGATGTCACAATTAAACTTGCCAATAGAGATACTATTTCACCAGTGGGGATTGTTAGATATGTTGAAGTCTTGTGTGGGAAAACCAAATATCCCGCTGATTTTCTTGTTCTTGGTTCTCCACAAGATAGCTTTTGTCCCATTATATTTGGTAGACCCTTCTTGAATACTATTAATGCTACGATAGATTGCAAAAAGAATGTTGTTACTGTTGGCTTGGATGATATGGTTCATGAGTTTAATTTCTCTAGATTAAGTAAACAACATCGTGAGGAAGAATTGCCTAGTAAGGATGAAATTATTGGTCTTGCTTCTATTGCTCTACCTCCTAGTGATCCTTTAGAACACTATTTGCTAGAACATGAAAATGATATGTTCATGAATGAAAGAAGGGAAATAGATGAAGTATTCTTTAAACAGGAACCTATTCTGCAACACAATTTGCCTGTTGAAATCCTAGGGGATCCTCCTCCACCCAAGGGTGATCCCGTGTTTGAGCTTAAACCGTTGCCTGATAATCTTAAATATGCTTATCTTGATGAGAAGAAAATATATCATGTTATTATTAGCGCTAACCTTTCAGAGCATGAAGAAGAAAGATTATTGAAAACTCTGAAGAAGCACCGTGCCGCTATTGGATATACTCTGGATGATCTTAAGGGCATCAGTCCCACTCTATGTCAACATAAAATAAATTTGGAAGCTGATGCCAAACCAGTTTGTGATCCTCAACGACGTTTGAATCCTAAAATGAAAGAACTGGTAAGAAAGGAAATACTCAAGATTCTAGAGGCAGGTATAATTTATCCCGCTGCTGATAGTCAGTGGGTAAGTCCTGTCCATTGTGTCCCTAAGAAGGGAGGTATTACTGTTGTCCCTAATGATAAAGATGAATTGATTCCGCAAAGAATTATCACAGGTTATAGGATGGTAATTGATTTCCGCTAATTAAATAAGGCTACTAAGAAAGATCATTACCCCTTACCTTTTATAGATCAAAGGTATAAGAAGTTTCCTTGGTCACGCCAGATTTTACAGGAGGTTCATTAAGGACTTCTCAAAAATCTCTTGGCCTCTAACTAATTTATTACAAAAAGATGTACCATTTGTCTTTGATGATGATTGTGTAGAAGCATTTGAAATACTTAAGAAAGGATTAGTCTCTGCACCTGTTGTTCAGCCACCTAATTGGAATTTACCCTTTGAAATTATGTGTGATGCTAGTGATTATGTTGTAGGTGTTGTTCTAGGGCAAAGAGTTGACAAGAAATTGAATGTTATCCATTATGCTAGTAAGACTCTAGACAATGCTGAAAGAAATTATACTAATACCGAAAAGGAACTTTTAGCAGTTGTATTTGCTTGTGATAAATTCAGACCCTATATTGTTGATTCTAAAGTAACTATCCACACAGATCATGCTGCTATTAAATATCTTATGGAAAAGAAAGATGCAAAACCTAGGCTTATTAGATGGGTTCTCTTGCTTCAAGAATTTGATTTGCATATTGTTGATAGAAAAGGAGCTGAGAACCCCATTGCAGACAACTTGTCTAGGCTAGAGAATGTTCTTGATGACCCACTACCTATTGATGATAGCTTTCCCGATGAACAATTAAATGTCATAAGCACTTCTCATAGCACTTCGTGGTATGCTGATTATGCTAATTATATTGTTGCTAAATTTATACCACCTAGCTTCACTTACTAACAAAAGAGAAAGTTTTTCTATGACTTGTGACATTACTTTTGGGATGACCCACATCTTTATAAAGAAGGAGTAGATGGTGTTATTAGACGTTGTGTACCTGAGCATGAACAGGAACAGATCCTACGCAAGTGTCAATCCGAGGCTTATGGAGGACACCATGCTGGAGATAGAACTGCACATAAGGTATTGCAATCCGGTTTTTATTGGCCTACTCTCTTCAAGGATGCCCATAAGTTTGTTTTGTCTTGTGATGAATGTCAAAGAATTGGTAATATTAGTAGACGTCAAGAAATGCCTATGAATTATTCACTTGTTATTGAACCATTTGATGTTTGGGGCTTTGATTATATGGGACCTTTTCCTGCCTCTAATGGATATACTCATATTTTAGTTGTTGTTGATTACGTTACTAAGTGGGTAGAAGCTATTCCAACTAGTAGTGCTGATCATAACACTTCTATTAAAATGCTTAAGGAAGTTATTTTTCCGAGGTTTGGAGTCCCTAGATACTTAATGACTGATGGTGGTTCACACTTTATTCATGGTGCTTTCCGTAAGATGCTTGCTAAATACGACGTTAATCATAGAATTGCATCTCCATATCACCCGCAGTCTAGTGGTCAGGTAGAATTGAGCAATAGAGAGCTCAAATTAATTTTGCAAAAGACTGTCAATAGGTCTAGAAAGAATTGGTCCAAGAAACTTGATGATGCATTATGGGCCTATAGAACTGCATATAAGAATCCTATGGGTATGTCTCCGTATAAAATGGTTTATGGAAAAGCATGTCATTTACCTCTCGAACTGGAACATAAGGCATACTGGGCTATTAAAGAGCTCAACTATGATTTCAAACTTGCCGGTGAGAAGAGGTTATTTGATATTAGCTCACTTGATGAATGGAGAACCCAAGCTTATGAAAATGCCAAGTTGTTTAAAGAAAAAGTTAAAAGATGGCATGACAAAAGGATACAAAAACGTGAGTTTAATGTAGGTGATTATGTATTTCTATACAACTCTCGTTTAAGATTTTTTGCAGGAAAACTTCTCTCCAAATGGGGAGGTCCCTACGTTATCGAGGAAGTCTATCGTTCCGGTGCCATAAAAATCAACAACTTCACGGGCACAAATCCGAAGGTGGTAAACGGTCAAAGGATCAAACACTATATCTCAGGTAATCCTATAAATGTTGAAACTAATATTATTGAAACCGTAACCCCAGAGGAATACATAAAGGACACTTTTCAGAATGTTCCAGACTCCGAAAAGGAATAGGTATGTGGTACGGTAAGTAAACCGACTCCAAAACAATTTTTATGGCAATATTTCTCCGTTTTGGAATATTTAGAAAAATAGAAAAATAAGTAGCAGTCCGGGGAGGACACGAGACCTCCACGAGGGTGGAGGGCGCGCCCTACCCCCCTGGGCGCGCCCCCTACCTCGTGAGCACCTCGTGTGCCCTCCGGACTCCGTTTCCTTGCATGATATGTATTTTGGTCGGTAAAAATTCATTATATATACTCCCGAAGGTTTTGACTCTCGTATCACGCAAATATCCTCTGTTTTCGTTTCGAGTTGTTGCTGCTGCAGATTAGAACAAGATGTCTTCCCAAGATTCGGAGGGAGAGAGCTACATGGCTGATTATATTGCAAATCCAAAAGTATATGGGGATGTGGAGCATTATGGCTGGACCATGGAGGAAGAGGAAGACTATGATCCAAAGAGGAAGGAGGAAACGAGTTCCGACGAAGAGGACTATCCCCTACCTCAACCTGGTGATATGCATGTGGAGTTCAAGAAGTCAAGCCTCCATAAGGTCCAATCTATCCCACCTCGTTTTTTGCAGGACAGCAAGGCAGCACTATGCAAAAAGATAATGAAACTTGAGCTCGAGAATGAGGATCTGAGGGATGAAAATTTTAGCCTCAGACGCAAGCTAGAGAAGAAAAATGCAACAACTCCATCATCAACAACACCTTCACCGCCAACAACAAAGAAGGAGACATAATCACATGGGTATGGGCACTCCCCTTGGCAACTACCAAGCTTGGGGGAGGTGCCCTGGTATCGTATCACCATCACAACTCCTATCTTTACCGTTTTTCTTAGTTCGATCCTATTAGTAGTATCTTGATTTAGTAGAATAAAGTCACGGCATGATCTAGTTTTGAGTTTTGCTTTATGATCCTTCTTTGTAATCGAGTCCGCGAGCTATATAATAAAGATTAGTGTTGAGTCAAGGGCTTGAGTAGTTTGCCATGATCTTGGGTGATTAGAATAAAAAGAATAAAAAGAATCAAGAGTTCATATTGATCTTATTGAAAGTAATGACTTCACATAGAAAGATTATGATGATTTAAAGTTGTTGGGAGTTGGCAAATATAGCTTTGGTCATCGTTGCAATTAATAGGAAGTAATAAGGAAAGAGAGGTTTCACATATAGATATATTATCATTGACATCTTTTATGATTGGGAGCACTCATTAAAATATGACATGCTAAAGAGTTGAGGTTGGACAAGGAAGACAACATAATGAGTTATGTTTTCTTATATCTGAGATAAAGTATGTTGTCATGGATCCTCTACCATGTTGAGCTTGCCTTTCCCCCTCATGCTAGCCAAATTCTCAGCACTAAGTAGAAAAACTACTTGTGCTTCCAAATACCCTTAAACCAGTTTTGCCATGAGAGTCCACCATATCTACCTATGGATTGAGTAAGATCCTTCAAGTAAGTTGTCATCGGTGCAAGCAATAAAAATTGCTCTCTAAATATGCATGACTTATTAGTGCGGAGAAAATAAACTTTGTATGAACTTGTTGTGGACGCAATAAAAGCGACGGACTGCATAATAAAGGTTCACATACAAGGGGCAATATAAAGTGATGTTCTTTTGCATTAAGATTGTGTGCATCAACCCTAAACGCGCATGACAACCTCTGCTTCCCTCTGCGAAGGGCCTATCTTTTATTATTATCCTCTACCTTATTCAAGAGTCACGGTGATCTTCAGCTTCCCTTTTTTATTTTATCCTTTGGCAAGCTCAGCATGTTGGAAAGAACATGATATATATATATCTAATTGGATGTGGGGGAGCATGAATTATTATTGTTGACATTACCCTTGAGGTAAAAGGTTGTGGGGCAAAACTATAAGCCTCTATCTTTCTCTGTGTCCGGTTAAAACTCCGTAACCACAAGTATTGCGTGAGTGTTAGCAATTATGAAGGATTAAGTGATGGTTGAGTATGTGGACTTGCTTTTAAGCTCTGACATAGGCTCTTCCCGATGTTATGATAAATTGCAATTGCTTCAATGACTGAGATTATAATTTGTTGGTGCTCAATAAGGTTTCTGATTCATACTTTGGCTTTGTGAAAAGATCATCACTTGAACTTGAGTAATCATATGACAAAATCTTTATATGTTGTTGTTATGAAATAATCATGATGCCTTCATGTCCGTATTTTATTTTTATCGACGCCTCTACCTCTAAACATGAGGACATATTTATTGTTATTGGCTTTTCGCTTGAGGACAAGCGAGGTCTATGCTTGGGGGAGTTGATACGTCCATTTTGCATCATGCTTTTATGTCAATATTTATCGCATTATGGGCTGTTATTTCACGTCGTGTCACAATACTTATGGCTATTCTCTCTTATTTTACAAGGTTTACATGAAGAGGGAGAATGCCGGCAGCTGGAATTCTGGGCTGGAAAAGGAGCAAATATTGAAGGACTATTCTGCGCAACTCCAAAAGTCCCGAAACTCCACGGAATACCTTAAGATAAATAAAGAAAAATCGTCTCCAAAGATGAAGGCCAGGGGGCCCACACCCTACTCACGAGGGTGGGGGGCGCACCCCCCCTACCTCGTGGGCCCCCTGGTGGCTCTCCGATGCCCATCTTCTCCTATATGAAGTCTTTCGATGAGAAAAAATAGAAGGCAACCTTTCGGGACGAGACTCCGCCGCCACGAGGCGGAACCTTGGCGGAACCAATCTAGGGCTCCGGCAGAGCTGTTCTGCCAGGGACACTTCCCTCCGGGAGGGGGAAATCATCACCATCGTCATCACCAACGCTCCTCTCATCGGGAGAGGGCAATCTCCATCAACATCTTCACCAACATCATCTCATCTCCAAACCCTAGTTCATCTCTTGTATCCAATTCTTGTCTCCAAGTCCGGGATTGGTACTAGTAGGTTGCTAGTAGTGTTGATTACTCCTTGTAGTTGATGCTAGTTGGTTTATTTGGTGGAAGATCATATGTTCAGATCCTTTATGCATAATATTACCCCTCTGATTATGAACATGAATATGCTTTCTGAGTAATTACATTTGTTCCTGAGGACAAGGGAGAAGTCTTGCTATTAGTAGTCATGTGAATTTGGTATTCGTTCGATATTTTGATAAGATGTATGTTGTCTAACCTTTAGTGGTGTTATGTGAACATCGACTACATAACACTTCACCATTATTTGAGCCTAGAGGAAGGCATTGGGAAGTAATAAGTAGATGATGGGTTGCTAGAGTGACAGAAGCTTAAACCCTAGTTTATGCGTTGCTTCGTAAGGGGTTCTTTTGGATCCATATGTTTCATGCTATGGTTAGGTTTACCTTAATACTTTTGTTGTAGTTGCGGATGCTTGCAATAGAGGTTAATCATAAGTGGGATGCTTGTCCAAGTAAGGGCAGTACCCAAACACCGGTCCACCCACATATCAAATTATCAAAGTATCGAACGCGAATCATATGAGCATGATGAAAACTAGCTTGACGATATTCCCATGTGTCCTCGGGAGCGCTTTTCCTATTATAAGAGTTTGTCCAGGCTTGTCCTTTGCTACAAAAAGGATTGGGCCACCTTGCTGCACTTTATTTACTCTTGTTACTTGTTTCTCATTACCATTTATCTTATCACAAAACTATATGTTACCACTTATTTCAGTACTTGCAGAGAATACCTTGCTGAAAACCGCTTATCATTTCCTTCTGCTCCTCGTTGGGTTCGACACTCTTACTTATCGAAAGGACTATGATAGATCCCCTATACTTGTGGGTCATCACCCCCTCCCATGTATATAAATGGGGGAGGAGAGGTGGCCGGCCCAAGTGGGGCGCGCCATGGGGGGGAGTCCTACTTGGACTCCCGGTCCAAGTAGAATTCGGTCCCCCCTTTCCTATTCCCACTAGGAGAAGGAGGGAAGGAGGAGGAGGAGGGAAGGAAAGGGGGGCCGGCCCCCAACCCTAGTCCAATTCGGTTTGGGCTTGGGGGGCGTGCGCCACCCCCTGGCCGCCGCCTCCTCTCTCCACTAGGGCCCATGAAGGCTCATTAACTCCCGGGAGGGGGGAGGGTCCGGTAACCCCTCGTACTCCAGAAAATGCCCGAACCTTTCCAAAACAATTCCGATGTCCAAACATAACCTTCCAATATATCAATCTTTATGTCTCGACCATTTCGAGACTCCTCGGCATGTCCGTGATCTCATCCGGGGCTTCCAACGAACTTCGGTTCATCAAATCACATAACTCATAATACAAATTGTCATCGAACGTTAAGCGTGCGGACCCTACGGGTTCGAGAACTATGTAGACATGACCGAGACACATCTCCGGTCAATAACCAATAGCGGAACCTGGATGCTCATATTGGCTCCTACATATTCTACGAAGATCTTTATCGGTCGAACCGCATAACAACATACATTGTTCCCTTTGTCATCGGTATTTTACTTGCCCGAGATTCGATCGTCGGTATCATCATACCTAGTTCAATCTCATTCCAGCAAATCTCTTTACTCGTTCCATAATGCATAATCCCGCAACTAACTCATTAGTCACATTGCTTGCAAGGCTTATAGTGATGTGCATTACCAAGAGGGCCCAGAGATACCTCTCCGCTACACGGAGTGACAAATCCTAATATTGATCTATGCCAACCCAACAAACACCTTCAGAGACACCTATAGAGCATCTTTATAATCACCCAGTTAAGTTGTGACGTTTGATAGCACACAAGGTGTTCCTTCGGTATTCGGGAGTTGCATAATCTCATAGTCAGAGGAACATGTTTAAGTTATGAAGAAAGCAATAGCAATAAAACTAAACAATTATTATGCTAAGCTAACGGATGAGTCTTGTCCATCACATCATTCTCTAATGATGTGATCCCATTCATCAAAAGACAACACATGTCTATTGCTAGGAAACTTAACCATCTTTGATTAACGAGCTAGTCTAGTAGGGGCTGATACGTCTCCGTCGTATTTATAATTTTTGATTGTTCCACGCCAATATTATTCAACTTTCATATACTTTTGCCAACTTTTTATACTATTTTTGGGACTAACATATTGATCCAGTGCCCAGTGCCAGTTCCTGTTTGTTGCATGTTTTATGTTTCGCAGAAACCCAATATCAAACGGAGTCCAAACGGGATAAAAACGGATGGAGAATTATTTTGGAATATTTGGGATTTTCCTGAGGAAGAATCAACGCAAAACGGTGCCTGAGGTGGCCAGAGATAGGGGGCGCGCCCTCCCCCCTGGGCGCGCCTGACACTCTCCTGGGCCACCCGTAAGGCGGTTGACGCTCTTCTTTTGCCGCAAGAAAGCTAATTTTATGAGAAAAATCTAGGCGAAAGATTCACCCCAATCAGAGTTACGGATCTCCGGATATAAAAGAAACGGTGAAGGGGCAGAATCTGAGAACGCAGAAACAGGGAGGCACAGAGAGATTGATACAATCTCGGAGAGGATCTCGCCCCTCCCACGCCATGGGAGCCAAGGACTAGAGGGGAAACCCTTCTCCCATCTAGGGAGAAGGTCAAGGAAGAAGAAGAAGAAGGGTGGCTCTCTCCCCCTTGCTTCCGGTGGCGCCGGAACGCCGCCGGGGGCCATCATCATCACCACGATCTACACCAACACCTCCATCATCTTCACTAACATCTCCATCACCTTCCCCCATCTATATCCAGCGGTCAACTCTCCCGCAACCCGTTGTACCCTCTACTTGAGCATGGTGCTTTATGCTTCATATTATTATCCAATGATGTGTTGCCATCCTATGATGTCTGAGTAGATTTTGGTTGTCCTACCGGTGATTGATGAATTGCTATGATTGGTTTGAATTGCATGTTTTATTATTGGTGTTGTCCTATTGTGCCCTCCGTGTCGCGCAAGCGTGAGGGATTCCCGCTGTAGGATTTGCAATATGTTTATGATTTGCTTATGGTGGATGGCGTGAGTGACAGAAGCACAGACCTGAGTAAGTAGGTGTTTGCGTATGGGATAAAGGGGACTTGATACTTTAACGCTATGGTTGGGTTTTTACCTTAATGATCTTTAGTAGTTGTGGATGCTTGCTAGAGTTCCAATCATAAGTGCATATGATCCAAGAAGAGAAAATATGTTAGCTTATGCCTCTCCCTCAAATAGAATTGCAATAGTGATTACCGGTCTAGTAACATAGTCAATTACTTAGGGACAATTTCACAACTCCTACCTCCACTTTTCCACACTTGTTATATTTACTTTATTGCTTCTTTATCTAAATAGCCCCTAGTTTATATTTACGCATTCTTTATTATCTTGCAAACCTATCCTATCACACCTACAAAGTACTTCTAGTTTCATGCTTGTTCTAGGTAAAGCAAACACTAAGCGTGCGTAGAGTCGTATCAGTGGCAGATAGGACTTGAGAGAATATTTGTTCTACCTTTAGCTCCTCGTTGGGTTTGACACTCTTATTTATCGAAAGAGGCTACAATTGCTACCGTGTACTTGCGGGTTATCAAGACCTTTTTCTGGCGCTGTTGCCGGGGAGTCATAGCGTGGGGTGAATATTCTCGTGTGTGCTTGTTTTCTTTATCACTAAGTAATTTTATTTGCTGTTCTAAGTTGTTCTCTATCTTTAGTTATGGATATGGAACACAAAATACCAAAAAAAATTAGGTGTACTTGCTACTCGTGGAGATGGGGAACCTCCTAAAACCCTCGATGCTCGTTATGTGACAGAAATTATGTACTACTTTGATAATCCTGAGAAAACCCCATTCAACTTTGTTATGGGAAACACGTTTGATCAACGTGAATACTTTAGGGATTATCGCTTGACACAAAAAGGGAAACTATTATGGGATCAAATTTCTATATTGTGTTCGTATGCTAGGCAACTATGCTTGATATATGATTATACTTGTTGCTCTGGATGAAGGCTCCACACCTTCCCTTTTCATGCAAATTTAATGAAGGTAAAACCTTAGCTTCTTATGCTAATGGTAGATATGATTACAATGATGTGGAACAAATAGAAGAATTTGTTGCTTTTATGGGTGCTTATGAGATTGAATCTATGTTTAAAGAGTTTGATGATTTTGATGATTCAGTTTATAGACCTGAAAATTTTGCTATACTTAAATATTGTTATAAGAATTATGAATACAATTACAATATTGATGCATTTATTGAGATGCCAATATGAATTATGCTTATGGAGATGAACTTGCTATAGTTCCTTATGTTAAACATGAAATTGTTGCTATTGCACCCACGCATGATAGTCCTATTATCTTTTTGAATTCTCCCTACGACACTATATCGGAGAAGTTTGTGCTTATTAAGGATTATATTGATGGGTTGCCTTTTACCATTGCACATGATGATTTTGATAGATATAATATGCATGTGCTTGCTGCTCCTACTTGCAATTATTATGAGAGAGGAACCATATCTCCACCTCTCTATGTTTCCAATATGATAGAATTGCAAGAAACTGCTTATACTATGCATTGGCCTTTACTTGGTTTGCATGAATTGTTCCTTTGTGACATGCCGATGCATAGGAAGAGAGTTAGACTTTGTTGTTGCATGATATATGTTACTTTGTGCTCACTACTAAATTACAAATGATTGTTAATTAAAATTGGCTTTGATATACCTTGGGATCCAGATGGATCCATTACTTGAGCACTATATGCCTAGCTTAATGGCTTTAAAGAAAGCGCTGTCAGGGAGACAACCCAAAAGTTTTAGAGAGTCATTTATTTCTGTTGAGTGCTTTTATATAGTTTAAAAACAAAAAAATAAAGAGGGGAACTCAAAACTTTTCAAAAAGGAATGTGAAAGTGAGAGAGACAAGCATTGTTGAAGTGGGAGAGCTCCTTGAACTTTGTTCATGCTCAAGGAAACTTTGTGAATCTTGATTACAAAGATTTTCATCAAAAATAATTATCCCCTTGTACAATTCCTTGTATTATAAAAATAATGTGCCAAGGTTTGCCTTTAGGATGTTTACAATGCTTTTTGATTTGTACGGTGCAGGACAGAAACTTTGGCTGTAGTGCGTGATTTTACATTTTTAACTGCGACGTCAAACGGTTCTGATTCTTTTTGCACTGTCTTTCTGTACAAAATTTTTATTTTTCATAATTTTGGTAGAATTTTTGGGGTACCAGAAGTATTGTGGATGTTCAGATTTCTACAGACTGTTCTGTTTTTGATGCATAGTTTACTTGTTTTGATGAATCTATCAATTTATATCAGTGGATTAAGCCATGGAAAAGTTATATTACAGCAGACACAATGCAAAAACAAAATATGAATTGGTTTTCTACAGTACTTAGAGTAGTGATTTGCTTTATTATACTAACAGATCTTATCGAGTTTTCTGTTGAAGTTTTATGTGGATGAAGTGTTTGATCGAGGAGGTCTCGATATGAGGAAAAGAAAGAGAGGCAAGAGCTCAAGCTTGGGGATGCCCAAGGCACCCCAAGTAAATATTCAAGGAGACTCAAGCGTCTAAGCTTGGGTATGCCCCGGAAGGCATCCCCTCTTTCTTCAACAAGTATCGGTATGTTTTCGGATTCGTTTCGTTCATGCATTATGTGCAAGTCTTGGAGCGCCTTTTGCATTCAGTTTTCAATTTTATTTTATGCACCATGCTGGTATGAGATAGTCCTTGGTTGATTTATAGAATGCTCATTGCACTTCACTTAAATCTTTTGAGTATGGCTTTATAGAATGCTTCATGTGCTTCACTTATATCATTTGAAGTTTGGATTGCCTGTGTCTCTTCACATAGAAAACCGCCATTTGTAGAATGCTCTTTGCTTCACTTATATTTGTTAGAGCGTGGGCATATCTTTTGTAGAAATAATTAAACTCTCTTGCTTCACTTATATCTATTTAGAGAGATGACAGGAATTGGTCATTCACATGGTTAGTCATAAAATCCTACATAAACTTGTAGGTCGCTGAATATGATATGTTTGATTCCTTGCAATAGTTTTGTGATATAAAGGTGGTGATATTAGAGTTATGCTAGTGGGTGACTGTGGATTAGTAGAAACACTTGTGTTGAGGTTTGTGATTCCCGTAGCATGCACGTATGGTGAACCGCTTTGTGATGAAGTTGGAGCACAATTTTATTTACTGATCGTCTTCCTTATGAGTGGCGATCGGGGACGAGCGATGGTCTTTTCCTACCGATCTATCCCCCTAGGAGCATGCGCGTAGTACTTTGTTTTCAATGGCTCGTAGATTTTTGCAATAAGTATATGAGTTCTTTATGACTAATGTTGAGTCCATGGATTATATGCACTCTCACCCTTCCATCATTGCTAGCCTCTTCGGTACCATGCATTGCCCTTTCTCACCTCAAGAGTTGGTGCAAACTTCGCCGGTGCATCCAAACCCCGTGATACGATACGCTCTATCACACATAAGCCTCCTTATATCTTCCTCAAAACAGCCACCATACCTACCTATCATGGCATTTCCATAGCCATTCCGAGATATATTGCCATGCAACTTCCATCATCATCATCATATACATGATTTGAGCATTCATTGTCATATTGCTTTGCATGATTGTAAGATAGCTAGCATGATGTTTTCATGGCTTCTCCGTTTTTGATGTCATTGCTACGCTAGATCATTGCACATCCCGGTACACTGCCGGAAGCATTCACATAGAGTCATATCTTTGTTCTAGTATTGAGTTGTAATATTGAGTTGTAAGTAAATAAAAGTGTGATGATCATCATTATAGAGCATTGCCCCATGAAAAAAAAGGAAAAAGAGAGAAAAAAGAGAGAGTCCAAAGAAGCCCACCCAAAAAAAGAAAAGAAAAGAAAAAAAGGAGAAGAAAAAAAAAGGGGAAATGTTATTATCCTTTTTCCACACTTGTGCTTTAAAGTAGCACCATGTTCTTCATATAGAGAGTCTCCTATATTGTCACTTTCATATACTAGTGGGAATTTTCATTATAGAACTTGGCTTGTATATTCCAACGATGGGCTTCCTCAAGTGCCGCAGGTCTTCATTAGCAAGCAAGTTGGATGCACACCCACTTAGTTTTCAGTTTGAGCTTTCATACACTTATAGCTCTTAGTGCATCCGTTGCATGGCAATCCCTACTCCTCGCATTGACATCAATTGATGGGCATCTTCATAGCCCGTTGATTAGTCGTGTCGATGTGAGACTTTCTTCCTTTTTGTCTTCTCCTCATAACCCCCACCATCATATTCTATTCCACCTATAGTGCTATGTCCATGGCTCACGCTCATGTATTGCGTGAAAGTTGAAAAAGTTTGAGATTACTAAAGTATGAAACAATTACTTGGCTTGTCATCGGGGTTATGCATGGTTAAATACTTTGTGTGATGAAAATAGAGCAACAGCCAGACTATATGATTTTGTAGGGATAACTTTCTTTGGCCATGTTGTTTTGAAAAGACATGATTGCTTTATTAGTACGCTCGAAGTATTATCGTTTTTATGTCAAATGATAGACTATTGCTTTGAATCACTCATGTCTTAATATTCAAGCCATGATTAGACTTATGATCAAGATTATGCTAGGTAGCATACCACATCAAAAATTATCTTTTTTGTCATTTACCTACTCGAGGACGAGCAGGAATTAAGCTTGGGGATACTGATACGTCTCCGTCGTATCTATAATTTTTGATTGTTCCACGCCAATATTATTCAACTTTCATACACTTTTGGCAACTTTTTATACTATTTTTGGGACTAACATATTGATCCAGTGCCCAGTGCCAGTTCCTGTTTGTTGCATGTTTTATGTTTCGCAGAAACCCAATATCAAACGGAGTCCAAACGGGATAAAAACAGACGGAGAATTATTTTGGAATATTTGGGATTTTCCGGAGGAAGAATCAACGCGAAACAGTGCCCGAGGTGGCCAGGAGATAGGGGCGCGCCCTCCCTCTGGGCGCGCCTGGCACTCTCCTGGGCCACCCGTAAAGCGGTTTACGCTCTTCTTTTGCCACAACAAAGCTAACTTTATGAGAAAAATCTGGGCAAAAGATTCACCCCAATCAGAATTACGGATCTCCGGATATAAAAGAAACGGTGAAGGGGCAGAATCTGAGAACGCAGAAATAGGGAGAGACAGAGAGATAGATACAATCTCGGAGGGGCTCTCGCCCCTCCCACGCCATGGGAGCCAAGGACCAGAGGGGAAACCCTTCTCCCATCTAGGGAGAAGGTCAAGGAAGAAGAAGAAGAAGGGGGGCTCTCTCCCCCTTGCTTCCGGTGGCGCCAGAACGCCGCCGGGGGCCATCATCATCACCGCGATCTACACCAACATCTCCATCATCTTCACCAACATCTCCATCACCTCCCCCCATCTATATCCAGCGGTCCACTCTCCCGCAACCCGTTGTACCCTCTACTTGAGCATGGTGCTTTATGCTTCATATTATTATCCAATGATGTGTTGCCATCCTATGATGTTTGAGTAGATTTTCGTTGTCCTACCGGTGATTGATGAATTGCTATGATTGGTTTGAATTGCATTTTTTATTATTGGTGCTGTCCTATTGTGCCCTCCGTGTCGCGCAAGCGTGAGGGATTCCCGCTGTAGGGTTTGCAATATGTTTATGATTTGCTTATGGTGGGTGGCGTGAGTGACAGAAGCACAGACTCGAGTAAGTAGGTTGTTTGTGTATGGGATAAAGGGGACTTGATACTTTAATGCTATGGTTGGGTTTTTACCTTAATGATCTTTAGTAGTTGCGGATGCTTGCTAGAGTTCCAATCATAAGTGCATATGATCCAAGAAGAGAAAGTATGTTAGCTTATGCCTCTCCCTCAAATAGAATTGCAATAGTGATTACCGGTCTAGTAACGTAGTCAATTGCTTAGGGACAATTTCACAACTCCTATCACCACTTTTGCACACTCGCTATATTTACTTTATTGCTTCTTTATCTAAACAGCCCCTAGTTTATATATACGCATTCTTTATTATCTTGCAAACCTATCCTATCACACTTACAAAGTACTTCTAGTTTCATGCTTGTTCTAGGTAAAGCGAACACTAAGCGTGCGTCGAGTCGTATCAGTGGTAGATAGGACTTGAAAGAATATTTGTTCTACCTTTAGCTCCTCGTTGGGTTCGACACTCTTATTTATCGAAAGAGGCTACAATTGATCCCGTATACTTGCGGGTTATCAAGAGAGGCATACTAGGGACACTCTGTTTATCTATGTATTCACACATGTACTAATTTTCTGGTTAATACAATTCTAGCATGAATAGTAAACATTTATCATGATATAAGGAAATATAAATAACAACTTTATTATTGCCTCTAGGGCATATTTCATTCATAATTGTGTATTTCTTGTTTTCATTTCCTTGAGATAATGCCAATGCGATATAATATGCGCTACAACCATGCCAATGTATGACATGTGTACATGCTGACTCGCAAGCTTTGTTTCTTAACACTAAACATATCATTTGTACGCGGAAACAAAATTCAACTTGACTACCATTCATGTTATTCTCGTACACACGCAAAAAAAATACAACCATCTATCACGTTACAGTTAGTATGGAAAAAGTACTAGCAATTATGATCGAGAAAACTAACGGGTGTAATAAATAAAAATTCATTGATCATTTTTATGCCTGATACGCATAGCTTGTGATTTAACACTACCCAATCACGGGAATAAATCATTCAGGTAATTATTGCCCCCCTTGGATATCCACATCACTCAAAATTGGGTGCTTCCTCAACTCATGATAATATGTGAATCTTTTTTAGAACATGATTATATGTGAATCAAACAGATTTACGGGCAATCCTTTTCTACTTGACAGTGTATATTCAAGAATTTAATAGTGTTCACAATCATTTACAGAATTATTGCCTCTCTGAGCTTCAATATATGCTTTATTTTCCTTGAATTTGTGTCGTTCTTGCTTTGTTAGGTATACACATATGTACTCCCTTCTACTTACTTTTCTACATTTCAACACGTCTGCTTGTCTGACTTAGTGGAGTGATAAGATTCATGCTCTAGCTTGTTGTGTTTGACACTCCTCATGTTCCTAAGGTAGTTCCTTTCAGGTTTAGTTTGTTTACGAATTTCGATACCCCCTCCGTCCCAAAATTCTTGTCTTAAATTTGTCTAGATACGTATGTATCAAGTCACGTTTTAGTATTAGAACATCCGTATCTAGACAAATCTAAGACAAGAATTTTGGGATGGAGGGAGTACTATAGAAGTGCTTACAACATACTACAAGTTTTACGGAAACTTGGAATATAAGTTTATATGACCATTTTGTTGCAAATCATGTATTTATATTAATTGACCCTGCTTTAGTATAATTTTGTACTAAAGTTATATTAAAACAGCGTCAATTAATTTGGATCGAAGGAAGTACCATTATTTACAAATGTTTACCCCTATGAACATATAGATATCTTATAAACAGAGAAGTTAATTATGCATCTTTTGGCACAAATTCCAATGGACAAAGTCAACAATGGCTAAAGAAATTTATAGGATAGGACAAAATAGGACAAATCCATGTTGAATTTTTATTTGAGATTTTTTATGCATTTTATTTTTTTCGCTTTCTCTCACAACTCAAATAACATCTGATATTGAATCCTTACTAGTTTAGGATGCAACCACTTTCCTAGCCACCTAATCACATATTGGTCCTCACACAAACTAGCCCTTTACCTTAACCTCTACAAAAGAATCCAGGACATTGAAATTAGGCACCCTAGGAGATCTGGCACGTGTCAATTGACCATCAGATCTCACGCTTAACATGACTCATAAGGTCAGACCGACTAAATGCTACTCCCTCTGTGCTAAAATATAATATCATTTTTTGCACTATGTTAGTGTAAAACTGATCTTATATTTTTGGGACTGAGGGTGTATACAGTAGTGCTTGCTTAAAGAAGGAGACGAAATCCGAATGACGCTGACTAGATGATCAGTCTAGTCTCAAGAATTTTGCAAAATCAGTTCTGACAACTCCTTTAGGTTCAAATTAATTTACGGTCACCTTTTTCTTTTCATAAATGATTGAGCATGTCCACCAAAACCTATATAGGAAGGTTTACGTGCAACAATGACGTCAACTTAACTAAAATCTTATAGAGGATTTTTCTACGAAGCCCCCTACGCGCTAGTCCGATCACTAACCTCCCACTAACCCCCTCCGAATTTCATGTTGAGTCCGTTCACTGACCTCCCACTAATCCCCCTCCGGATTTTTTCATGAGTCCCTTCACCCAATAGGACTATATCCACGGACTTTTACACGCTCCAACTAAATCTCCCCCCCCCCTTGAATTTCATGGGGTGGGCCCCTTCTTTTCCCAATTTTCCAATCCTGAACCTCCACCGGTGTCCGTTAACTCTGTAAAAAATATGCTGCCTTGCGCTGGTGCAAGGTGCTTTGGCAGCCAGGGCGGCGACCCTCAATGGAGACGGCGGTGTCGATCTCTCTGGTGGATGGCGCTTGCAGGTGTTGGTCGTCCCTTCCGGCGGCCTGGGTGGCATGAGGGTGGCGAGGGTTCGTTGCGGCAACATGTGGCTTTGATGGTCTCTTCTGGTCTGCTCCCCGGCCTCCTTCCTCCTCGATGTGGTCCTCCCTCGCCGATCTGGTCGCGGCTCTGGCTATTGATTGTGGGGTGGTGGGCTCTTTGGAACGGGGGAAACCCTTCACATCGACCTCGACGCCGGTGGCGCTCAGTGTAGAAGTGCATATTCTAGCCAACGCAACCAAAAGATCAATCTATGGGAGAGGGTCGGACATTATACCTTTGGAGTTTATGATGTGGGCAGCGAAAGCGGGGGCAGGACGCAATGATTTATTGCGTTTACTGGATTTTGAACCCTGAACCTCTTGGTTGTAAGTTTATGCACATAACCAGTTCACCCATCAGACCAATCTGATGAAGACTAGGCAATACATTTATACGCCAACACTCCTCTTGGCTCTGATACCATGTAGAAGTGCATACTCTAGCCAATTCAACCAAAAGATCGATCTAATGGGAGAGGGTCAGACAAACACTCCGGTGTTGTGCTCTCTCTTGAGGGAGTGTTGAGCTCCGATGGCCGCCCCCTCCCCTTCCTGCTCCCAGGTGAAAGCCTTGGCCGGACAACGACGGCGCTCTGGCGTCGCCCTTCCTATAGGCGTCGTTCTAGGGAAGGATGGGGGTCGTGGTCCCACTGCGAGGTGGTTGTTGGCGGTGGTGTTGCTTTGCTCTCCTGCTCAACGTAATTGGTGGTGGCAAGCTAGTCCCCCCGCATCCTTCAGCGACTCCTTACCTTGCTTGCCTGTAGGCTGCCTACTGATGTGTTGGTGTCCACGTGTTGTGGCATGTTCTGGACTAAGGGGGGAATGTGGACTCCCCTCCAACATTGGCCCGAGGAGGCCGGTAGCTAAGTCAACATTTTTCTCCAAGCAGCCTAGCTCATCTCGCTCCCATCGATCTACTGTTATCTGGATGCAGTTGCTCTGTTGTTCTGCTTGCGTCGAGTACTCCGGCGGCTTGATCTTGGTTTCACCTAGTGTTATGCTTTGTAACGCCCCGGATCCGATGCGCCAGGTGTCCGCCAGTTATTCGCCGTCGTTGCCATGTCATTTGCTTGCGTGTTGCACTTTGCCACGTCATCATCTGCATTTTATCATGTCATCATGTGCATCTCATTTTTGCATACGTGTTCGTCTCATGCATCCGAGCATTTTCCCCGTTGTCCGTTTTGCAATCCGGCACTCCTATGTCACCCGGCGCCCCCTTTTGCCTCTTCTCTTGTGAGCGGGTATTAAACATTCTCGGAATGTCTCGAGGTTTGCCAAGCGGCCTTGGTATAGCACCGGTAGACCGCCTGTCAAGTTTCGTGCCATTTGGAGGTCGTTTGATACTCCAACGGTTAACCGGGTAACCGTAAAGCCCTCTTTGAGTTGCAGCCCAACACCCCTTCCAAAGTAGCCCAAAACCCAGCAAACTCCCATCCATGCTCTCGGTCGTTCGATCACGATCGCGTGGCCGAAAACCGCTCCTCATTTGGACTCTCCTAGCTCCCTCTACCTATAAATATGTCCTCCCCTCCATTTTTCGCGGATGATTCCCCAAACCCTAGATCAAATCGCCCCCGCCGCCACCGGACGCGTCCGCACCGGCCGGACACGTCAGCCGCCGTCCCCCGACGAATCGCGTCGCGCCACGTCACCGCCGCCGACCCGCGCGCCGCCGAGGCCCGCCGGGCCCAGCCGCCGCCGCCTCGGCTTCCGCGCACCTCGCCGCCGGCTCCCTCGCCGCCCGTCGCCGGCGAGCCTCCGGCCAGCGCCGCCCGTCGCCCGCTCCCCATCATCGCCGACCCTGCCGCCTCGGCTCCTCCGCCTCCGCGCCGCCCCTCGCCGCAGCTCCTCACGAGCGCCGCCGCCTCGCGCCATGGGCGCCGGCGCCGCCCCGGCCGCCACCGACCCCGCGCCGCCCCGCCTCAACCCGCGCCGCCCCGCCGGCGATCTTCCCCGCCGGCGCCGCCCCGCCGGTGCCCCACCTCCGCGCGCCTCCCTCGCCGCCCAAGCTCGCCGTCCCGCCGCCTCCGCCGCGCCCCAGCTCGCCGGAGTTCCCCGACGCCGCCGGCGACCGCCTCGTCCCAGATCTGGCCGGTTGGATCAGATCCACCGGTCCATCGAACCAAACACGCCCTCGCCCGCCCGGATCTCCTCGTCCCGGATCCTCCTCGTCCCGCTTTCGGAGGGTAAAGATCCACTAAGTCCCCAGTTTCAGTAATTATCATGCCATCACATCTCTGCATCCGTAACTCCGTTTCGTGCGTATAATATGTCAAATTGTTCGTCTCGACGAGTAGATCATTTTATTCCATTGCATCATTTTCATTTGAGCTTATCTTGATGCCCGAAATGCTGTTGGAAGAGTGCATGTTGATGTTAATCTGTTGAAACTGTTATAACTTGCTCATTTATCATTTTTGCCATGATTGATGTGTGCATCCTATGAGTATGAGCTCTACATGAATGTTGATCTATGCCATGCCATCTTTTCAAGGGTGTTAACCATGTATTTTTGTGAGTTGTGTGCTGAGTGTATCAAGCTTGCTAAGTAGGGCACTTGCTGTTGCTGTTTTCCTGACAGATTCTGTTATATTTTGTTGCTATGTTAACATGCTTCTACTAATCATTCTATGCATAATCTGGAGATGCTGTATAAACATGTTTTGATCTACATGTCATGCTCTATCCATTCATGCCCTTGGTTGCAATTATAGCCTGCTGGAACATGTTGTAATCTTGCTCTAAAGTTGCTTGAAAATGTTGCTGTCAGCCTGTTAACATTAAGTTCACTTGTTCCCATGTGTTTTCCTAGTGATCCACGCACCCTATGAACTTGCTCTTGCCATGCTTAGCTTCATAAACATGCCTTCTTGCTGTTGGTTGCCTTGCCATGCCATGTATTGCTCTGTGGTGAGTGGTTCAAGCTCACCAACATGCCTACTTATTATTGTTTCTGCCATGTATGAATCTGTAATATAACTTGCCATGTTTACATGGGTGCCATCATATTTTCTATGCCTTTTTGGCTCATGGTCAGTAAGGGACTTTTGATCTATGCTATTAGTAGATTCATGCCATGCCTTTGTTTGCCATGATAGCTTCCTGTAACTTGTTGTTTGATAGCTCTAAACATTGCAACCTGATGTTATTTCTGCTAAAGTCTGAAACTGTTATTATTTGCAATATCTCCATGTGTTTTGGAGCATGTTCTAGTTGTTTCTGGAGATAGCTCAGTGTTCATGTTTTGTTATGCTTTACCTGTACTTCATGCCCATGCCTTTTGTTATTGTGTTGGGGTGCTGTAGCATATTGTTTTGATGCTTATAAGATGCCTAGTTGCTGTTATGGACAGATTGTTGCTATGACTTGTATAGTGTGTGTGTGTTGCACCGTTGCTCCGTTTTGAGTGTGCTCTATATGAAACTTGCTTGATTTTGCATGTAGCTTCATATTATCATGTTGCATCCTTGTTTTGGTGTGTTTGCTTGATGTTTGGGTGCATTTTGCTTCAATGCCATGTTTAACTTGTTTTGCTCATATCTTCTAGGCCGTAGCTCCGAATCTAATGAACTTTATATGTAACTTGACTAGAATTTCGCGTAGATCATCGTGGTGCATCTTAAATTGCTGTTTAACAACTTGAACATAAGGTTTATTCAGTTCTGGACCAATTTCGAAATTTGCATATGAGGACTTACCGGAATTGTTATATGTTGTTTCCGGCCTCATTTAAACTTGCCTTGATGTGTTGGTCTTGTATGCATCATCTTTTGCCATGAGTGGCTTCATGTAGCTTGGTCTTGCATCATGCTTGTTGTGCATCCTGTCTTGTTCATGTGTGGTGTGTTTACCTATGTTGTGTGCTTCTTCTTGTTAGTTCATGTTTCGTTGCGATCGTGAGGATGCGTTCGTCTTCGTGTGGTTCGTCTTCGTGGCTTCATATTCTTCATGGACTCGTTCTTCTTCCTTGCGTGATTTCAGGCAAGATGACCGCTACCTTGGATCTCACTACTATCATTGCTATGCTAGTTGTTTCGTTCTATCGCTATGCTGCGCTTCCTATCACTTGTTCTTCAAGCCATCCCATATTGCCATGAACCTCTAACCTTTGACACCATTCCTAGCAAACCATTGATTGACTATGTTACCGCTTTTGCTCAGCCCCTCTTATAGCGTTGCTAGTTGCAGGTGAAGATGAAGATTTCTCCTTGGTGGACAGGGTTATGTTGGGATATCACAATATCTTTTATATTATTAATGCATCTATATATTTGGTAAAGGGTGGAAGGCTCGGCCTTATGCCTGGTGTTTTGTTCCACTCTTGCCGCCCTAGTTTCCGTCATACCGGTGTTATGTTCCCGGATTTTGCGTTCCTAACGCGGTCGGGTGATTTATGGGACCCCCCTGACAGTTCGCTTTGAATAAAACTTGTCCAGCAAGGCCCAACATTGACTTTTACCATTTGCCTCACCACCACCTACTTTTCCCTTGGGAGTCGCTCTCTCGAGGGTCATCTTTATTATAGCCCCCCCGGGCCAGTGCTTGTCTAAGCGTTGGTCCAAACTAGAGCACCGTGCGGGACCATTCCTTGGCAACTTGGATTCGTCGGTACCTGTACGCTTTGCTTATCCGGTGTTGCCCTGAGAACAAGATATGTGCAGCTTCTATCGGGATTGTCGGCGCATCGGGCGGCTTTGCTGGTCTTGTTTTACCATTGTCGAAATGTCTTGATGTACCGGGATTCCGAGACTGATCGGGTCTTCCTGGGAGAAGGTCTATTCCTTCGTTGATCGCGAGAGCTTGTCATGGGCTAAGTTGGGACACCCCTGCCGGGTTTAAACTTTCGAGAGCCGTGCCCGCGGTTATGTGGCAGATGGGAATTTATTAATGTCCGATTGTAGATAACTTGACACCTGATCCGAATTAAAATGCATCAACCGAGTGTGTAGCCGTGATGGTCTCTTCTCGGCGGAGTCCGGGAAGTGAACACGGTTTCTGTGTTATGTTTGACGTAAGTAGATGTTCAGGATCACCTCTTGATCACTGCTAGCTTCACGACCGTTCCGCTTGCTCTCTTCTCGCTCTCATTGGCGTATGTTAGCCACCATATCATGCTTAGCCGCTGCTGCAACCTCACCACTTTACCCCTTCCTTTCCCCTTTAAGCTTTGCTAGTCTTGATACCCATGGTAATGGGATTGCTGAGTCCTCGTGGCTCACCAGATACTTCCAAAACCAGTTTGCAGGTGCCTATGTTACCGAGCAGGTGAAGCAACCAAGCTCAAGGAGGAGCTCGATGAAGATCTTGCCCTTTGTGTTGTTTCGTTCTAGTTGATCAGTAGTGGAGCCCAGTTGGGGTCGATCGGGGACCTATGTCGCATTTGGGGTTCTTCTTTTATTTTGGTTCCGTAGTCGGACCTTGATTGTATCTGGATGATGTAATGCTTTATTCATGTAATCGTGTGAAGTGGCGATTGTAAGCCAACTATGTATCTCTTTCCCTTATATATATTACATGGGTTGTGTGAAGATTACCTCACTTGCGACATTGATTTCAATGCGGTTATGCCTCTAAGTCGTGCTTCGACACATGGGAGATATAGCCGCATCGAGGGCGTTACATGCTTGGTGTCACTTTGCTCATGCTTGGTCGTTAGTGTAGAAGTGCATGCCCTAGCCAATGCAACCAAAAGACCGATCTGATGGAAGAGACTAGGCAGCACATTATACGTCAACACTCCCCCTCACGTGTGGCTCCCTCAGGCCTAAACATGGACCGAAAGTGGGCTGCAATTTTAATTGCGCCAGCCGGGTCTTGAACTCAAGACCTCTTGGCTTCGATACCATGTTAGAAGGGAGAGACAGGTTTGGTGGAATAGTTCTTCGTTGTATTGCTTGAGCCTCGTGGGCATATATATATAGGAGTACAATCATCTACTTGGAGTACAAGACAAGCCATAACAAATCCTAGTCTATCTTGTCTTTCCTAATAAACATTATACTCAACATCCCCCGCAGTCACAACGGTAGCGACGCAGACGGTGAGACTGGAGAAGAATCCGAAGGCAAGCCGACGGACACCCCCCCCCCCCACAGTCGGAACGGTCGATGCATCGCGGAGTCGTGGCTGGAGTGAAAACCGACGAGGTTGCTCAAGCAGGCGGTAGTCCTTTGTGCCGTTTGTCGATGTAGTCAAGAGCGTGTGTGGTGGAGCCGTGGACGAGGTAGCCGTGCGAAGAATGCCGTGGTCGATGTCGAGTCAGGGTGGCCGGTGTCGAGGAAGTCGCCGTGGAGCCGCGGGCGCAAGGAGGCGTCGAGTTAGCATGGGCGCATTGGTGTCGAAGTAGTGGTGCGCCGGGAAGAAGATGTTGTTGATGACGCGTTGCGGTGGGTTTGCCAAGCCCGAGAACACATCGTAGACGAAGGCACGCACCGGCGTTGCCAGCATCGGGCATGCGTAGACGGACGAAGACGAAGTTGACGAAGCGCCGCACCAGGCTTGCCAGCCCGGGGACACATCGTGGATGAAGGCACGCATCGGTGTTGCCAGCACCGGGCATGCGTAGACGAGGGACCTGCACGAGCTGTACGCCATGTCGGAGAAGTCGGAGAGGCCAGCAGAGAAGGACTCGACGACGGTTGCGGCGCCAATCGGCGAGGGGCCAATGTCGCCCGCGGTTGTCGGAGTAGATGAAGCGGTCGGGGTAGATGACGGCGACACTGGCGACGAGCTGGTGCTGGACGAAGACGAAGGGGGTGGACGGGCGGCGGCGGCGGCTACAAAGGTAGCGGCGACGGCGGCCAAAGAAGAGCGGCAGCAGTGGCCTGACGGCGGCGGCGGCGACTAGGTTAGGAGTGCGGCGGCGGTGCTCGAAGTAGGCGAAGAACCCTGACAACGTGACGAAGACCGGCGCGGACGGTGGCGTTCTCGCGCCAAGGAAGACGGCGCGGCGCATACCACGTGAGGTCGACGCGGGGTGACGGCAGAGCGGACCGCGGGCCGCGGCGCTACGGCCCGAAGGGGCGACGCAGCGGCGGCAGGCGGGTCGGGGCGACGGCGAAAGACCTCGGGGCGGCGGCGGGGACCGCGGGCCGCGACGCTGCGGCCCGAAGGGGGACGCAACGTCGGTTCGCGAGTCGGTGCAACCGTGGGGACGGCCTCGGGACGGTGGCGTGGACCGCGTGCCACGCTCGCTACGGCCCGACGGGGCGACGCAGCGGCGGTGCGAGGGTCGGTGCAGCCACGGGGACGGCCTGGAGCGGACGGCCCCGGAGCGGCGGTGGACCGCGGGCCGCGGCACTACGGCCCGAAGGGGCGACACAGCGGTGACGCGGGTCGGTGCAGCCGGGAGAAGAACCACGGGGCGGCGGGGCTGCGGCCCGACGGGGAGACGCAGCGGCAGCCGGATGCTCGATCGGTGGAGAGGCGCGCTGAACTCGGGGACGATCTTCACGGGACCTGCGAAGGCGCGCGTAACCGACGGGCCAGGTCGGTCGCGCGGCATAGATGAGGGGATCGCGGCGGCGAGCGAGTGATCAAGCCGATCGCGCGAGAGGTCGAGGACGCCGCTCGGTGAAGGCGTGGTGGCGGCGGAGTCCGAGATGAAGCCGGCGGCGGCGGGCGGCAGGGCGGCTATGATGGACCGCCGCATGGAGCGAGGCCGCCGGGTCGGGGTGATGCAGGAGTCCCGGTCGGAGCAGGCGGTGACGGCCGGCGTAGATCGACGAGCGGGCCTTCGCGCGAACGGCGGCGGTGAAGGACCGCCGCATGACGCGAGGTCGCCGGGTCGGGGCGACCGGCGGGCCGACGCGCGAGGCCGCCGAGTCGGGGCGACCGGCGGGCAGATGCGAGAACAACGCGCGAGGCCGCCGGGTTGGTGAAGAAGCCGGCCAATCGCGCCGGTGTTGGAGTAGAGGCGCACGGGGTCGACGGCGGCGGTGGGCGACGCAAACCGGATCACAAAGACCGGAAAACCAAAAAGTAGACGCCGATCAAAGCGACCGCCGAGAGAGAGAAAACCCAGATCAAAGGATCGGGAAAAAAGACTCTCTAGGGCAGCCGGCCAACACGGCCGGCGGACGAACCCTAGGTACGGGCGGCGCGGCCCCCAGCGGCGGTCATGGAGGCCGACCGCCCCGGGGGCGGCATGCGGGTGCGGAAGCGGCGGCGGCTAGGGTTTAGGATCGACTTGCGATAGATACCATGTAGAAGTGCATGCTCTAGCCAATGCAACCAAAAGACCGATCTGATAGAAGAGACTAGGCAGCACATTATACGTCAACAGTTAGCGAGTTGTGCTTGTATCTTTTTCGGTTTTTGTCAAGCCTTTGGCCTTTGTATTCAACATCATTGATTTTGGACAATTGATGGCTTCATTAATTTGAAATCGGGCATTCTTGCCTTTTCTCTAAAAGAAAAAGTTAAAACGGCATAGATCTTCACCAACCTTGCCCGCTTCTGTTTGTGTTCCAGGAAGCAAAACCTAGCTTGTGTTGAGTATGTTCGGCTCTAACTGGGTTGTTTTGGGCCCCTAGCCGGGGAGGGGAGTGCATCCATCCGGTTTGCCCGAGTACGAACCCCGCTCCAGTACATGTCACATGTGCGCGCGGGCACCGGACAAATTGATCGGACGAGCCGTCGCTTTTACTCGAAAAGGCAACGTCGCCGTCCGCTGCCCCACCCGGGCCGTGCGTTCGCCGTCGGTTGGTTCGTCGTGACCACGGCCCGGACACGAGCGCTCCTTCTTTTCTAAACGTTGCGCTCAGCGTTGATCCGCAGGCGACGCCACACGAGAAGGCGACGTAGCGCGCGCTTGCTTGACCGCCGCGGTCTCTCCGGCAGGCACGGACGCCGTGAGCGCGAGGCGAAACCGACCGAGAGGGGCGTGCACCGTAGCTAGCTAGATACAGCAAAGCCTGCAGAGGACGACCCGCGGCTTGGAAGGGGGTGCCACCCCACTTGCACAAATCGGGGCAGACGCGCGAGGAGAGCCATGCGCTGCATCCAGCCAGCCATCCATCGCTTCGGGGCCTCCAAGTTCCATTTCATTTCGGTGCCTGCTCGTCGTTTTTGGGAGCGACAGAGACGACAGGCCGGAGCTGTCTTGGTGAAGCGAAGGCAGTGTCGGGGACTTGGCACGCGGCTCTACTCCGTCCAAACGGCAGCTGGTGTTGACTGGTAGGCCAGTTTCTTTATTGGAGTAGCTCTTGTTCTGATTTTACGTGAGTAATAAATTGTGCTGATGTGTGCCTTCTCGCAAAGTCTCGAATGGCCGATTGCACGGAACAAGGAAGCAAAGTTTAACCAGCCACCAGCCCGGTTTACGGGAGGTTTCCAGAGATATTAGTAGGCTAGACAATGTACATCAGTTATTTTCTTTAAAGTTTGTCAAGATACTTCTTTTCATAACTTTCCACACCATCTATGATGAGACATGTTATACAGTTATTCGAAAAATGACCGCGAATGGTGGACTTGGCAAATCCGGCCCCTCAAATCGGGCACCGCCTAAGTCACACCTCAAATTTCTCTTTTCACAACCGGACACCTCAATTAGTATACCTCAAATTCATACAAACTCATGCAACTACGTAAACGATGCATTACACACATTGTCCGCCTACTACATTAGGACATGCTACCGGACTACCAAAGTTTGACATGTTTAACCTACATGCTAGATATGGAGAAAATCATCTGCGGCTGCCCTTGCCCTTCCCAGCGCCCTTGCCGCCCTTCTTGCGGAAGTAGCGGTCGCAGACACAGTAGGGATTGAGTCGAATATGCCCGTCGTCCGAGCTGTCTGACCCGACGTTGTCCTCCTCCTCCTTGGGGCAGTCTGGCCATGGCATGGACCGCCCGATCCTGCTCTCGGGCGAGGTCGTGTGTATTTCTCCACTGCCGCTTCTTTACAATGCAGGCGTACATGGTTTCCTCCTCTGCGGCCGCCCGCACCGCCGCATCAGCCACCTTCGCTGGCCTCATCATCTCCTTCCCATGGCGGGCACACTGGTCCCTTCTAGCACTCATACTTCGGCAGACCGGTAATGGGAAAAGGGAGATTGGTAGGCTCTCAGGAGGACCGCGATGATCCTGTCCCAGCGGATCCGAGCGCCCATGTGCCGATGCAATCAACTCGTGTCGAACAGAGCCCGCCGTCGCTCCAGTGCTGTCCTCCCGGGAGCGGCGGAGTGCAATGCGGACGACCATTGCCTCCTCCAACCCGCATGGGGCGACACCCCAGTCGACAGACCTGGACTGACCAGAGTCGGATCCGCTGCCCACCATGCCGGAGATCGCCGGATGGGAGCTTGGGTGGCAGAATGGAGTGGAGTGGAGTGGCTAGGGTTTGGTCCCGGAAGGAGATGGGGATGAATATATGTGGGGTCGGGTGGGCTAGTGTGGGCCGCATCCGACGTGGTAGACACACCCGGTCATGCTCGGGCCTCCCCAGATCTGCCCCATATTTGGGTTGGATATAGGGGCGCTAGTCAGCCCGGACGTTTGAGCCCGGTTTTAGGCGCCCAATTGGGTCGGGTTTATCTAACAGGTCACTGACCGGTCCGTCCGCCCAGGTGTATGAGAGGGTTTGAAACGCCCGGCTGTTGATGCTCTTCTATTAGAGAAACTATAGTCTGGTAAAGCTATAATTTTTATTAGATCCAAACACCAGAAAGTATTTTTAAAAACTATGGTATCAAGAGAAAACTAAAAAAAATCATCCAAATACGTTAAGTAATTCTAGTGAAATCTTCTGTATATAATTGTAGCATGTTTACCCCAATGCAATTTACTAACGCATATAATGTGAATTGTTTATGTATTTCAACAATAAAATATGCATTTCTTCCTGCAAAAGAGTCTGAATTTCTATTTACTTAACATAGATACTAGCATCGCCAGCATGTGCGCACCGAGCGAAAATTGGTTATAGCGAACCACCCTTGTTGAGTTCAGGAACAACAAGCACCAACATTCTTAATAGTCCATGCAATTGTTGAACAACACATGTGCAAGACAGACACACAAAAGCTCAATAGAGATAAAATCAGTGTGCATTAATTTTCTCGAGCACCAAACAAGTGCTGCATATGGCATGTTTGTCGACTCTATTCCGGGAGTAAGCCACACCATCAAGCTCTTGACTCATAGTCGGCTCCAAACACTAGATCATTTTGTAGAGACCTTATGCATTCATGTAATACAATAATTGCAGGAACAGGTGGAATTTTCTCTTCAATAATGCAAGTTGTACAAAGCACTCTTAGACTGACGTACTACGTGAAGTACTCCCAATAATTCCCGTATGATAATGGGCAATGTATTTAACCCAAGAGACCCCACACATGCCTATGTCAGTGATGCTTGGATTTGTTGATCTAATGGAGCTGTTGGCCTATGCTACTTTCAAAATCGTCGTTTGATATTTAAAGCATTGATATAGCCTGCCAATGTTTTGAGCTCTTTGGTGGTAGAGCCTTGCAGCCGAGTGCGGCGTTTCTGCTCCCGAGCTCATCTGCACCCCCCCCCCCCCCCCCCCTCCGGTGCGCTCAAAGTTTCAACTCATTTCGACATCTGAGCAACTCTCAGCAAAAAAAGACAAATTCAGTGTCTGTAAAAAAGTTTACTGTTCACACACAGTTCTGACCCGATTTGTTTTTTTTTTTTTTTTGCTGAGAGCTGCTCATATGTCCAGATGAGTTGAAATTTGGAGTGAACCTCATGCATAAAATTTTCTATCACACAAATTTTTTTGAATTTTTTTAGTATTTATTTTGAATATTTTTGACCGAATGTAGATGAGCCTGGACATCGAATTGGGTTTTCGCCTGCAGCCCTGCAACGGCACGGTGCAACCTGCAGTGAGATGCATCATGTGCTACAGTGTGGGTGCGTGTATGCATCTGCAGAACAACGTGAAGGGTCCAAGAGGAGAGGAGCGCCCACTTGTACATACAGTTGCACAAGATCCAAAGGGAACGTCACTTTCCCGCCATTAAAAATGAATTGAATTGATCCAGAGAGAAGCAAGCAATTACTCACAGTATAATTGTACTGGAGCCCCACTGTTTGTCAGGAAATATTTAATGTACGGGGCAGATATTAAAAAAACATTTCATATATTAATTAAAAGAAAAGTTCTTACGATCATTCATTACAGCATACACCACGCAGGGCGAAACAGAATTAAAAAGAATCCCATCGAATCTAGTACTAAAACTAAACTTAGCAATCTTATATGCCATCGCATTGGTAATTCGGCTTATCTTTGCAATATTAAAATTTTGGATCATCCTGAATATACTCAAAGCCTCATTCATCAGATCAGCCAGAGGGGACCTGTAAAGCTTCTCATTTGCAAGAACGAATGTACGAAAGCACAGTCAATCTTTAAAATAATAGATTGGTGAAGGGCAATACCTATATAAAGTCCTGCGAGGTAGGCGCGGAGCTCAGCTTTATTCACACTGGTACACCGATCAATAAAATCCCACGAAGAAACAATAATTTCTCCAGATGGATTACGAGCTACAACCCCCACACTGGCTGCATTAGCACTCTCCACAAAACTGGCGCCAACATTAATCTTGATATGATCATTAGGGGGAGGAGTCCACACCACATGATCTTTTAATGGTGCATAATCCGCTACAAACACCGTTCATCTTCTTCTTACCTTTGTTGCTAGCGTCCAACTGAACGATGTCATGACTGGACGTGAAAGTGGCCCAATAATTGTTCATAAAATGAGCAGAGGCATTAACGGATTCTTTCCCCTTTCCAAAAATTAAATCATTTCTCAAATGCCATGCTCGCCAGAAAAGAAACAAGATTTGCTCCCTCTGCCGCAAGCCCAATTGCCCCAGCAAAATCAATAGCCAATCTAGTCCCGTGCACTTGAAGAACTCTTCATCCGGAATATTCCATAGCTCTCTCACGGGCAGTCGAAGGGCACGAGCTTTAGAACAACTCACCAGAGCATGAAAGATGTCTTCATCTTGAACACCACAAATAGGAAAAAGTCCATTTTAAACCTTGAACTCGTAAAGGTTCGGCGAAACGAACCCCGAAGTCGAAATCCCGGTCGATTGCACCCTAAACTATGCAATCCCGGTCTAAATCAAACCCTGGCATCGGTCAACCGGGATTCGTCTGCATTTTTTCTGAAAAAAACCCCTTGCTTTATATGTAATCAAGTAAAAGCTCTTATTTGCAAATAAAAATGTCAAACAAAATAAACAACGGCTCGCCCGGGAATCGAACCTGAGTCGCGACAATAGGGACCGCGCGCGAGTACCACTACGCAAATGGCTACCTTGTTACTTTCTACAGGCTTCTAGCTTATAATACTTTTGAGCACGTTCGATTTTTCTACCGCAAATAAAAAAAATCGCCGCCCGCAAGGATCTGGAATTCCGACGAATTCCCAGAACGTCTAACCACTATGCCACGATGGGTTCGACTCTATTACTGGGTTATGCTATTTTATACTCTATATATAGACACGTCCGGACTTTTGCTGACTATTTTGTTTTTTTGTATGTCTTTTTATTTTCGGACTTCTTTTATCTTTTTTCAGATCTTGGGTATTCTTCGGGTTTTAATTTTTTGCATATTTCTTTTTTATATAGGTTTGTAATAAACAGTGTACATCTTTTCACTATTGTCGACATATTTTTAATTTACACTGAATTTTTTATTATGTAAGATTTTATGTAAATAAAAACTTAATATTATTTCATAATACATGGAAAAAATTATATCTAGTGAACATTTTTAAAATATTACAGCATATTTATATTATGCGATTGTTTTTTGAAAATGCACACTTACCTTAACTGCATAATTATATGATGAATTTTTAAAAATTATACAATGAAGTTTTAAATATCTATTGCACTTTTTTATATCATGCAATATTTTTTGAAATACACACTTTTTATATACGTTTGTAATAAACTGTGTACGTCTTTAAAAAAAATACACACTTGACATTATTGTATAAATACACACTGAATTAAGTTCGTCGATTTCGAAAAAGAATCACGAATTTAAGAAAAAAGACGGAAAGAAAGAAGCAAAGAATAAAAAGGGAGCAAGTGCACAGAATCTATGTCTTGTCCCCGGTGGTTTGTTGCCTCGATAGACATCAAGGGGTCTCGAGTTCGAGCTGTACGGTGCCCTTCTTTTTATTGTTAATGAAAAAATAAAGCCTGCTTTTTCCCGCATAAAAAAAACTAAAGCGGGCCGGGCCTTCAGGGTGTTGCGCCCTTTGCGAATTCTGGTTTTTTTTACGAAAAAAAACTAAATCGGGCCAGCCCAGCAGGAAGCAGGTGTGTGCGCTTTGCGAAATCCCACCAATCCCGGCCATCCTTTGCCATGTGGACAATCCCTGTTTGGAAAATGACCCCAAGGTTCAATTTAGACCGGGATTGCATAGTTCAGGGTTCAATCGACCAGGATTTCGACTTCGGGGTTTGTTTTGCCGAACCTCTACAAGTTCAGGGTTTAAAATGGACTTTTTCCCTTGCCACATACGTAGCCCATAACCATCCCATCCGCGTACACGGACGGACGCAACCGCAAAGCGCGCTTGCTTTTACGTACCTACTCGCGGCGTGTAATCTTGTCTGCCACATACTTCAATCTCGAGATTTTTCTTTTCTCTTCTTGTTTGCTTGGTGAAGGAGTTCTTCCACGCCGGTGGATTCTGGACGCGGCTTGCCTGCGGCCGCTACGTGCGACCATCCGTGCGGCGTGTCCATCGCACGGCCCTGGCTCCACGCACGCCCCGCTCCACACACGCAACGATTGATCCTGATTTTAAGTGAAAAAAAACAAAATACACATCGTAATACTGATTCCCTTCTTCAGCACACTTCTATCCACATCTTTCCCCTTCTGTCTGAATAGAGCTCGAGCTGAAGCCTTACAACCTACCATATCTCATCCCGTCCCCGCTCGGCTGGTCGCCGCCCGCGTGTGCGTGCGCTTGCCGGACCTAACCGTGCAGCAGCTTGGCCGGCACCGAAGCCCCCATGGGGGTCGGCCGGACCTGCGTCGCTTGGCTGGCCGCGGCCCATGTGCGATTGCCAGACCTAGCCGTGTTGCAGCTTGGCCAGATCGGCGCCTAAATCGACGTCGGGCGGATGGCGGACCAGCGTCGCCACCCAGTGGCGCGGAGGTTGGCGAGCCAGCACGGGGCGACTACACAAGAGGGCGGCGCCTCGGGCTTGTGGAGGAGCTTGGAGGGGTCGAGGGAGCGAGATGAAAGACGCAGCTAGAGCGCCATGGATTTGATATGCCCTTGGAGAGGAAGAAGGGGGACGGGGATGCTTGGAGGGGGAGAGGGATTGCAATCTTTGTCTCCAGCTCGGGTCGTCAATTCCGTCCTCAAGAAAGCCGCCGGGCTGCAGTTCGTGTACTCAACATCACCTACACAAGACACAGGTAAATATCGTTTTCTTCTTGTGTTGCTCCCATCTAATGCAAATTGAATTGGGATAAAGCTGAGAGCAAATCCATTCTGTTTAAATAAAATTATTTTCATGCAATTGTCAATCTAGTGCTCACAATGCTCACAACTAAACTCAGAGTCTTGGAACAATTGATCTGTTCTCTGCTTGCTCTATGCCTCTAGGTTTGACATTTGGATAGATGGTTATGTCTGCACTTTTGTCAATGGAATTAAAATTGATTCCTGCCATCCCTATCATCATACATAAACTAAAGGATAGCTGACAGGTCAGATGCGCATGATGCATGTGGACATTGTGCATAGATAATTCTGTGAACGATTATATTTGACTGGGGAGATGGAGTAGCATTCAAAAAGAAAAAAAACTGGTTCATACAAGTTCAAATAAAAATCACTTGTAGCTTGGAAGTCTAACACACATGCGATAAAACTATTCCTTTTACAGAATAGATTAGGTTGGCTTCGGTTGATTGAGAAAGAATTGATTTTGTCCTGTCATCAAACTAGAGTCAGAGGTCCCAGTGCTCCCTTGCAGTGAGGAATTCAGCGTGGAATGTTGCTGTTGTAAATATGTATACATGTAATTTGTTGGATGACCCTGTGCAAAAAATTAGAGAAGTTTAGTTTCATTGAAGTTCTGAAACTATACTTGAAATGAAAGTGTGGACTGCTTATACCACTAGAGTATTGCCGTGTTCTTGGATCTGCGGTGGCATTGGGATGGTATGACCACTGGATTGCAGCATTGAAGCATTTAGGATAGATGTTGGATTCGTTTGATGGAGGAAGTCTTGATTTTCTCCTGTCATCAAACCAAAGTTAGAGGCCCCAATGGTACCCTGCAGCGAGGTGTACATGTTATTTGTCGGATGACCCTGTAGAGAAAGCAAAGTTCGTTTCACTGAAGTTTAAAAAATAGGAAAAATGGAAGTGTGGACTGCTTCTACCATTGCTATATTGTATGGTTGGAATCCAGCCAACAGTTGTTGGGTCTGTGGTGGCATAGGGATGGCATTACCAATTGATGGTTGCATTGAAGCACTTAGCATAGCATTATAGTGTAATTGATATGCAGCCATTTGATTTGGGAAAAATTCCATAGGACCCTATAGAAAATGATAGAGAAAGGTCAGTACAGTTGAGGTTTTATAAGAAACAAGCAACATTGTATTATTACCGTCGGCGGGTCATGAGGCTGTAGTTGTATAATATCATTTGTGTTCTTTTTCTTCTTTAGAGTTGCTTTCTTCAAAGGACCCTATCGAAAATGATAGAGAAAGGTCAACACATTGAATATTTTATACGAATCGAGTGACTAAATATTATACCGTTGAGGGGCCACAAGGCTCTAGATGCACAGTATCATTTGTGTTCTTGTTCTTCTTTGAAGTTGCTTTCTCAAATCCACCAACGGGTCTTTTTGATCCTTTCACAGTCTTCTCCTTGACCTTCATACCTTTTGGTTTTTCAAGCCCCTCACCGTGTTTTGAAATTCTACTAGAGGCGATGTTCGTTCCTGCGAGTATAATGCCAAATATCAGTCGTTGTTCAACAATAGTGTAGGTAATTATTGTTAGTATAATTTGTACCTTCTTTAGTACTGGAGTTACCCAAATCTGGATTAGCGCTAACCAAATCTGGATCAGCGCGAACCAAATCTGGATCAACATGAACCAAATGTGGATCGGCGCTAACCAAATCTGGATCAGCTCTAATCTTCAAGCATTTCTCCACATCTTGTGCTAATTGCTCTGCACACTTAGCAGCCTTATAGTATGATTCTTCGGACTCAGCGGCACGAGTAGCTATTTTCACAAATATTCTGCATAGTTCCTTGTAGCGGTTAGACATTCTTGCTTTTAGGTTATCATGCGGGTTGCATTTGCTTGTTATATCTAGAACTTTGGCATCAATTGTCCATATTTTCAAGATATATTCCTCAGGGATATGCTTGATATTGTTAATATCAAGTACCTTTAAGCAATGAGAACAAAGAATTTCAGCAAACTCAAACCTTTTGCAACTGCAGCTAACCTTTTCTTCTTTTGGAATGAATCTAACAACATGTTCACGTTGTGTGCCATGAAATTTTACTACATAAATCTTCACCTTTGTGTCACTTTCATCACAAAGCATTGTGTCATAGTTCAGAGTCCGAAGCACTTGATCTTGAACCATCTTGAATATTGCTGGAGTATATGTAGTTGCAGCTTGTTTTAACATATAGCTAGATTCAGCCTTCAACTTGGGAGTAGTCTGTGTTGCTTTAAAGTCATACTTCACCTCTTCACATCTTTTATCCAAAACTAGCCGTTCAAAATGCTCAAAGAAAGTAAGCATGTCATATCTAATACTAATGTATCTCTTCAGTTCATTGTTCATGCTTTCACTTCTTTGGGTAGTGCTCATGTGGGCAGAGAACGTATTTTTACCGTATACTAGTGCCCAGTGTTCCTTTTTCTCAAATAGCCTTTGCAGCCATTCATTGTCATGCAGTCCATACTTGTCAATCATTTTATCCCATGCACCTACAAATTCATCCTCCTCTTCTATATCATATATACAGTGCTGAAAATCAACATTGAACTTCTTATATTCGTCAACAACTCCGGCGAGGTGCTTGCAAGCATTTTGATTCATATGCCACACACAAAGTCTATGGTGAGAGTGAGGAAAGACTTCACGAATTGCCTTCGCCATTGCCGCATCTTCATCGGTGAGAATTGTTTGTGGATGTTTTCCTGACATAACTTTTAGGAAAGTTTTGAAAAGCGAAGCAAAACTAGCAGCGGTTTCATCATATAGAAGTGCAGCACCAAAGACAATAATTTTCTTATGATTATTCACCCCGACAATCAAACCAAATGGACGTCCATCATCTAGTTTTCTGTATGTGGTGCCAAAGCATATAACATCGCCAAACATTGCATAGTCTGAAACCATTTTGGAGTCGGCCCAAAAAATATTAGTTATCAACTCATCCTCATCCACTTGAATTGAATAGAAGAAGTTGACATCTTCTGAGACTTTTTTCTCCATGTATTCTAATACACCCCCTGTGTCACCTACCTTTGCTTTTATTGTTCTCTTTGAGTACAAACAATTTTTCATATCTTGAGGTGTAAAGCCAAGGTTTTCACTTCCACCTGCTTCTTTAGCCATCAAATTGATTGTTGCTTTATTTGAAATGCCAACTGACTTTTCAACCTCTGCGTTTGCTATATGTGCTTCTGTCACTTTTCTCTGGGATCTCAAGTATTGGGCCATGAGTCCATTAGCAAGAGTGTGGTTATGTGACGCCTCAAATTCATACACATAATAAAATCCATCTCTAAGGCTAATCTTCATACAGGCATCACAACCACATCGTGTTTCAGGCCTACTGTAAGTGAATGTCTCCTCTCTTTTATCTTCCCGGCGATGGCCTATAAGTTGTTGTAATTGTCTTAGAGCATAAATAAATGATTATAATTTAAAAAAATGAAAATAACTCATACCTTGACGAGAGCATGTAAATGTCCGTTGCTGAAATGTAGAAGAGTTCATCACTTTATGACCACTGCTTCTTCTGATAAGCTTCCTCTTCAGATAAAAAATTCATGCCAAGCTTTGGTACCCTTTCATCGGTGTGATCTACTGCAGTTTCTTGATCCTATATCAGTTAGGATTCAATTTAGTTAATACACACATATAGCAATCATATTTGCCTATCATGAGTTTTTATGAACTGCATCATAAATCATATTTATATCTCTTGCAATCGTATTTATCTTAAGAAACATGGAGTGCATTGAGACATCAGGAGTCTTAAGTTTTAGAGAAGAAATCATGATGCAGTCTAGAATCCTTGTTCTGTTTATATTTCATATCAGTACACGGTTTGTGCAAGTATATTCAACTATGTCTTATGTTTGTCCATGAACTATATGTATTGTAAAAGGAATAGAAAAAACTGTAGTGCATGTTCTCCAAAACCTGAAATCAGAGATGGTACAAGAACGTCTGAAATTGGCTACTGTACATGACACTGCTTTGTTTTTCTAAATAAATAAAAACTAACTTTCCGTTGTTGTTTGGCTTTTGCAGAATGCGGTCACAGATTCATGTAAAAGTTCTACAAGGGTGCAGCACATTGCTTTTTCCCGGCCAACACTCTGGATCGTGTCACAGTTGATGGAAAGTGGATCTTTTAGGCAAACATATTTGTGTGCATTGCTGGATGTGAAGTCTCCCGCAATGGTTCAAAACAAAGAAAATTAGAGAATTTGCCGTAGATTCATCGTCAGAACCGAATGAGATTTCTTACTTTTGGTGCATGAGGTTGTTCGTCAGTGTTCTGGTTCCCTGGAACACTCCTCGGTGAAGTCGTCAGGGATGCAAGACTCGGAGAAGCCATCAGGGACGCAGATTCCTTTGCTGCTCAATTGAAGAGAAGAGTTTCCTGATTCCTGGTTAAGCCGCTATTGATAATTGTGCGCTTTAAGGCTGTAAGGTCACTTCCGCCTCATATGAGATGTAGATCTTGCATTTTGGTGCCCTTTTGTGTATTCTGTGGTTCTTTTGGCGGGTGCTGAAGAAGGGAATCAGTATTACGATGTGTATTTTGTTTTTTTTTCACTTAAAATCAGGATCAATCGTTGCGTGCGTGGAGCGGGGCGTGCGTGGAGCCAGGGCCGTGCGATGGACACGCCGCACGGATGGTCGCACGCAGCGGCCGCAGGCAAGCCGCGTCCAGAATCCACCGGCGTGGAAGAACTCCTTCACCAAGCAAACAAGAAGAGAAAAGAAAAATCTCGAGATTGAAGTATGTGGCAGACAAGATTACACGCCGCGAGTAGGTACGTAAAAGCAAGCGCGCTTTGCGGTTGCGTCCGTCCGTGTACGCGGATGGGATGGTTATGGGCTACGTACGTGGCAAGTGTATCCATTGATTTGCTTTTTTGGGTGAAAAAAACAATTTGCTTTTGATCAGATAAAGAGAAACGAAAAAGGAAATGACAACTCCTGGCTAGGTTGGGTGGGTTAGGGCTCACCTAACGGATCCCATGCGCCGTAAGGTAGTAAAAACTGTACTCCGGCGTCAACAATTTTCCTAAATATACCCCGCTGAAGGTGGTCGAGTATATTTTTTTCACGCAAGGACCTTCTCGTGACCGACTGGCGACTCACGTGAAGCTCCCATGGCCTCTCCGGCGACCCCTACCCGTACTACTGGTGGTACGGCCATTGCGTGTTGCTGCTGCCCGCCACTGCTACGTTGATGCTGCTCGCCGCCGCTGTGTGCTGCTATTGTTGCTGCTCCTCCCTATTGCGTGTTGCTGCTGCTCGTCGCCGGTCCGTGCTGCTGGTACCATTAGCCACTGCTCCTCACGGTGCGTGTTGCTACTGCTGCTACTCACCCCCGATGGTGTGTGTTGCAGCTGCTTGTCGACCAAGGATCTCTCTAGTTAATCAAGCCTTCCTAAGGGAGAAGGACCTCATCGTAGATCGCCAAGACCTCCTAACCGAGAAGGATTCCCCAGGTGAATCATCAAGCCCGCCTTGTCCCATGACTCGGGGAAGAACCCTATCTTGTTCTATCTCTCTCTTTGGATTATTTGGATCAAGTGTCTATTTATGTGAATTGCTATTTGCAACTATGTGTGTTGATTTTTGTGTTTTCCCTCATGATTCTATTTGTGTTCTTCCTCAAACCACCTTAAATTCATGAAGATGGGGCCACCCTAGAGCTTGCCCTACATCAGTGATGCCATGAGCGCAACGGTGCGGTGCTCCGCCACCGCCCATGGTCGGCGAGGAGAGCGTTGGCGTGCTCGGCGGCGAGTTGCACCTCGGTGATCCTCCTCATCCTCCTCCCATGGTTGGAGTGGCACCAGGCGCCCTCCGCGTGAGATTGACCCCCTCTCTCCCTCCTCTTTCTCCTCCTTCGTCTCGTCATCGACGTCCGGTGCGACGACTGGTGAGAGCTATTGGCATGAGTAGGCAAAGCGGTGGTTGGGGAGAAGCCTCGCCACATAGAAATGGGTGACTATCGTGGTGAATCGAGCATCAACGACAATTCTGGCGATGATGATGGCGAATCGAGCGGGTCGGGCCGGATTTCGACGACTTCGCGGAAAATGGGCGATGGCAGGGAAGATCTAGGAATTAGGTGAAGCACGGATGAGAACTTGGAACGGCAGGAAGTCTACTGGGCCGGTGAGCCGATGGTTGTGCTACTTAACGAGAGGAGGAGATTGTTGTTGGCAGCTCAAATTTGAGCCAAAAAGTAATTTTTTGACATGACTCCTCAAATTTTTGAGTTATAGGTTTGAGGGTTTCATTACGGGAGTTAACCCCAGCTAACTGAACCTTATACCTATAACTTCCCAAATATGAGGAGTTAACCCTCAAAAGATGTATTTTCTGCTCAAAATTGAGCAGTTCACAACCATTCTCCTCAACTCTCCTCTTTGCTTCTCTCACTCGAAAAATGGCTCAATCGACAACGAGCCACTAAATTGACCCCCCCCCCCACACACACACACCTATAAATTCACGTCAGGCCCCACCCAACCCAAAATCCTTTCCCCGCTACCCCCCATTTCTCCCCAAATCGTCGTTGCCGCCACCTCAAATCAATGTCGTCGCAACTCGTTTTCACCATCGTCGTCTTTCGAATCGCCATGGACCATCGTCTGTCATGGGATGAGTGTGAGGGGTCGCTGTGATGGAAATCATCCCCATCGATTCGTCATCATCGGATAACAACAAGCAGGAGGCGGCGGCGCCTACGGCAGCCATGGAGGATGAGTCCCAGTGCATCGCCAACAACCACAATGATTCCTCTCATTGGAGGAAGCGAACCAAGAGTGCATGCGTGTGTTGATCGAGAAGGAGGAAAACCAGGCAGCGGAGGCGCAAATCATGGTGGAGTGCGTCGACGCGAAGGTGGTTGCCCGGCTAACGACCAACACCTGAGTATATGCGTATATATGAGTGCGCCTTTGTGTTGTGTTTCTAATAATAATCATTATTCACACAAAAATAAGACATCAAAGATAAACTTGAGAAGTTGTTTTTTTGGCCGACTTGAAAATCAGGCAAATCAGTTTAGTGATTTCCTCATACAGAAGGGAACGAAGGGAATGAAGGGATACCAAAGAAACCTGGCTTAAATTTGTTTGAGTGTCCTACTAAAATTCATATGAGATCCCGTTAATAAATAAGAATCCTGATGAAATATTCGGGCCATGCTAATCTGGCCCTCTTAACTTGTTTTCAACACGTCTGTTGGTGTTGTGTCAAATATAGTGTACAAGGTAGGTTATAGTTGGACTTGTAGTTGTATTGTGTTTACATAGGATATGTAGTCGTGTCCAAGTAGGACACTTGTATCCTAGGCTTCTCTTATATAGCGGAGGTAGACACATGATGTAACCTATGCCAACATAATAGCACAGGCGCGCCAACATAATAGCACAGGCGCGCAAGGGGGAGCCGGCGGCGTGTGCCGGCGCCCGGGTGGCCAGTGTGCAGTATTGTGACGGTGTCACGGGGAGGAGCGCCCGTAGTCAGGCCCCGGGGATGTAGCCATATGGGTGAACCTCGTTAACAAATCTCGGTGTCGTGCTCGTGTGATTGCTTGATCCTCGGATGATCGACGGAGTGCCTCGGATTTATTTTAACAAGTGGGATCATGAGCAAGGTTCAAGGAGGTCACGGATCGTTGTTCTAGAGGATGAAGAAGCGATCGCAAACGAGAGAAGACGAGTCGGCTAGATCATGTTGGGACGGCGGCAGCAGCGGGAGCAGGCGCATCGTGCAACGAGGCACGGGCGATCCAGCGGCATGAGTAGCAGTTGTTACAGGCGAGATTGGATCAATGGCAAAGGCAGTGGCGACACGTGTCGGCTGAAGCAGCGGCAGATTGATTCCGACCCGAAGCAGTGCAAGCGGCGGCATCGCATGCGGGCGCTAGGCAGCGAGAGGTGCTGAGGCAGCCAAGGCAGCCGGCTACAGCGGCCCGTGCGTGGTGCGTGCCCACGCGGGCTGTAGCAGGAACCAATAAGGCCCAGCGTATGCGCGTGCGTGGCCAGGACCAGCCGCAGAGTGATCCATGGCGCAGGAGACAAGCTACGTGAGATTTGTTGGATGAAAAAAAAGCGGGCTACGTGACGGACTGATGCTATCCATCAAGAGGAAGAGATAAAAAGCTAATTGATTTACGGCCTACAGGAGCACGAGGTGGAGTGTTGGAGTTTTTCCATTGATCTTCATGGTGAAGTGCACACGGGAAGTCTTACGTGGTGCAATTTGGCTTTATTTCTTTGTACATGGTTGTGTACGACGATGGTAGTGTGACGGTTCGTGGTGTGCGTGGCAAGGATGATGACATGTGTATAAGGCTCAGAGGAGTCTGGAGCATGTCATGGCAGGATCATGCATACACAGAGCGTCAAGCAATGCACGGAGATGTGCGGGCGGACACGACACAGGGTGGAGCATGGTTGCAGTCGGATAAATTCGGCTTGGTCAGACTAGACAGTCTGACGGGATCGACGTGAGTCGGTTGACGGTGGTGGGATCGGCAACGACGACATAGGTGCGTGATGCTGATGGTGACCGACTTCTAGGCGTGGAAACACGCGGCGCAAGCCTGAGGGCTTGTGCGGCTTCAACAAGACTATGGTGCGGGGTTGATTCAAGACGGTGCACATGAGAGCTTGGAGTCGACGGGGCGCGGGGTGGCACGTACAACCACCATGGAGTCATGTTGAAGGTGAAGCTGGATTGAGGGGCTACGGCGTAAGTGCACAGAGAGTCGAAGCCTATTCAGCGACGAGAAAAAGCGAGTGACATGCAGTTCGTACTGGAGCCCAGTGGTCTGATGGAAGCGTGAAACTCGTCATCGGTCGGTGATGATCGGTGGTACCCTACAGTGGGGTTGAGTGGTGTGGATTCACGACCCTTGAGACTCGACCGGAATAGTGGAGGCTCGACGCGGTAATAGCGGCGAGGCGTGCGGTATGCACGGGGCATGGAGACGGGCCAGGGCTCTAGTGATCATACATGTGGTGAGACAACTGCGAATTTGACTTGGAATGACTACAAGCAACGGTGAAATTCCTTCAAGTTTCAGACATGCGGTCAAGAAAGGAGCGGATGTTGAGTTCAGGTAACTCTTATGTGTGACACACAATATGTGAGTTGTTCACTTTCACGCGGGTCAGTGATCAGTGTGTGATGGCGTTGAACGGGTACTCTGGAAGTTGGGAGCACAAGCTAGAGTAACAAGGAACTTAATTTTGCTCGAGCATTGACTGGGGTCAAGAAAAGAAGGGACTACAAGTTGCAGCTGGAGTCATATGGAGTCTTCAGAGTAGCAGCGGTGCTCACGGGATAAGCTCATGTCCAATGTATATGGAAGTTTGATGCATGGACAAATCCAGGGTGGTGGAGTATATTCGCCAAGGTGGAGTTTGTTGGTGTTGTATCGAATATAGTGTACAAGGTAGGTTATAGTTGAACTTGTAGTTGTATTGTGTTTACATAGAATATGTAGTCGTGTCCAAGTAGGACACTTGTATCCTAGGCTTCTCTTATATAGCGGGGGTAGACACACGATGTAACCTATGCCAACATAATAGCACAAGCGCGCAAGGGGGAGCCGGCGGCGTGTGCCGGCGCCCGGGTGGCCAGTGTGCGGTATTGTGACGGTGTCACAGGGAGGAGCGCCCGTAGTCAGGCCCCGAGGATGTAGCCATATCGGTGAACCTCGTTAACAAATCTCGGTATCGTGCTCGTGTGATTGCTTGATCCTCGGATGATCGACGAAGTGCCTCGGATTTATTCTAACAACGTCGACCTCACGGTTTCGTTAGAGGAGTCTTCGCTTAACACGAGAACTATATCCTACTTACAGCGAGATTGAACGAGCTCGCGTGAAGGATTCTCCTTCATGCTACAGCATTCGGTCATTCGATATTGTTCGCTTGCTCGCTATCACTTCTCTAGTTCGCTCCTTGCTTTCTATTAGCTCGTTCCCTTCGGGTTTTCCTTCTATTCAGGTTTCTTTGTTCTTCATTGATTTTTTTTTGATTTTTTCCTTCATATATTCTATTTTTTGTTTCTTTGTCAGGTTTCTATGGTTTTCTAGTTTTCTCTTCTGTTTCTTTTTCTTTTTCGCACTGGGTTTTCTCCGGTGTTGTCTTCGAACTGTTTTCTATGTTTTTTCTACGGTTTTTTTGTTTCTTTCATGGTTTTCATTGGGTTTTATTTTCTTTCTTTTTTCTTTGTTTTTCCTTTTGTCTTTCTCGGTTTATATTGGTTTTATTATTATTATTTTCCTTTGTCTATTTCTTCGTTTTTATCGGTTTTCTTTGTTTTTCCTTTTGTCTTTCTCGGTTTATATTGATTTTCTTATTATTTTCCTTTGTCTATTTCTTCGTTTTCATCGGTTTTCTTCGTTTCTCTTTGTTTCTTTCTCACTTTTCTATGTTTCCAATCTTTGCATTGATTTTATCTAGTTTTCACTTTTAATTTTCTTTGTTTTTTATTGGGTTTCTTCATTTTTTCCTTGTTGTTTTTCATCGATTACTTTTTTTTCAACATATCAATTTTTTTATACAAATTCAATATTTTTTGTCTACATCAGAAACATATTTTTATATATGTTTAATATTTTTGGAATACATGATTAATATTTTTTAAAATCTATATTTTCTATGTTCTACTTTTTTCATACACACTATACATTTTATTTACATATTTTTCAAATGTACTCCCTCCGTCCCGGGATAAGTGTCTCAACTTTGTATTAGAGCTAGTACAAGGTTGTACTAAGCTTGAGACACTTATTTTGGGACGGAGGGAGTATATTTTAATACACACTTAATATTTTTTTGAACGCAAGGTCAATATTTTTCAACACACAGTGTACGGGTTTTAATGGAAATATATGTTTTTTTCACACATCATGTACATTTTTCGTATACGTCAGGAATATTTTATAAGGATGTTTAACTATTTTCAAATATAGAATAATAAAATATATGTTTTGTGATGACTAATTTGTGTGCATTTTTCATATACACGAAATATATTTTTTATACATGTTAACATTCTTTAAATACTTGACCAACATATTTACATACACATACGCTTTATATATATTTTTATATATGACAATAATTTTTCTATACACATTGAACATGTTTAAATGCTTCATTAACATTTTTAAAATACTAGATTTTTTTCAAACACTTGATTAGCCTTTTACGTGGAAACCCTTGCGGGAGAAAACCACGGACGCACGAAGGCGCAATCACTATGAGGAGGAGTATTACAAGCACGAGACGACGGACCGTCTGAGGTGCGACTACATGGGATATATATGAGGGCAATACATGAGAGTCCTTGGAGGACAAGTAAACGAGTTGTACTTGTACGCGTCGGTACCAACGCAAATGCCCACACCGTATGTACTACGTCTAGTCCAATACGGTACTAGAATTTAGATCATAATTTAACAATCTCCACCTTGATCCAAATTTCCTCCAGTAGTCGAAGAAAGTGAATAACTCCATCCAAATCAGCATAAACACCTTGTGCGTCAAAGTCCATAGGACTAATGAGAAATACCAACTAAGCCTAAGCAAAGCTCAAACTTATTGGTCGGAACTGGCTTTGTCATCATATCAGCAGGATTATCATGAGTACTTATCTTGCATACCTTCAAATCACCTTCAGCAACAACATCTCAAATATAGTGATATCTGGCATCAATGTGCTTTGTTCTCTCATGGTACATTGGATTCTTGATAAGATATATAGCACTTTGACTGTCACTAAATATGGTAGGGCAAGATGAATCTACACAAAGCTCAGTGTACAAACCTTTCAACCAGATAGCTTCTTTGCATGCCTCAGAAATAGCCATATACTCGGCATCAGTAGTGGAACATGCCACAATAGACTGCAAAGTTGCTCTTCAACTCACAGCACAACCACCAATGGTGAAAACATAACCTGTGAGTGATCTTCTCTTATCCAAATCACCAGCAAAATCAGAATCAACGAAACCAACAAGTCCATCTCTAGTTTTCCCAAACTGTAAATAAGCATTAGAGGTACCTCGCAGGTATCCGAAAATCCACTGAACTGCTTTCCAATGCTATTTTCCAGGATTAGCCATGTATCTACTGACAACACTCAATGCATAAGATAAATCCGGACGAGAACAAACCATGGCATACATAAGTGAGCCAACTGCACTTGAATAGGGAACTCTAGACATGTACTCAATATCAGAATCTGACTTAGGACATAAAGCTGATGACAATTTGAAGTGTGCAGCTAACGGTGTACTCACCGGCTTGGCATTATGCATATTAAATCGACGAAGAACTTTATCAATATATCCCTTCTAACTTAGATATACTTTTCCAGACGGTCTATCTCCAGATATTTCCATGCCAAGAATTTTCTTTGCTGCACCCAAATCCTTCATCTCAAATTCATTACTCAATTGCTTCTTTAGTTCATTAATATTTGACATACTCTTTGCAGCAATAAGCATATCATCAACATAAAGGAGCAAATAAATAGTTGAATTGTTGACAGTTTTCAAATAAACACAACTATCATAATTAGACCTTTTGAAACCTTGAGAGAGCATAAAGGTGTCAAATCTCTTGTACCACTGTCTCGGCGATTGCTTCAATCCATACAGAGATTTCTTTAACTTACAGACAAGCTTTTCTTTTCCAGGAATAACAAAACCTTCGGGTTGTTCCATATAAATATCCTCTTCTAATTCTCCATGTAAGAATGCAGTTTTAACATCCAATTGTTCAAGCTCAAGATCATGCATGGCAACAATACTGAGTAAAGTGCGAATAGAGCTATACTTCACAACATGAGAAAAAACTTCGTTATAGTCAATACCTAAAATCTGACTGTAACCCTTAGCAACTAACCTTGCTTTATATCTTGTCTCATCATTAGGAGAAACACCTTCTTTCCACTTAAAAACCCACTTGCAACGAATATGTTTCTTCTCTCTAGGCAATTTTACTAAATCCCAAGTGCCATTCTTTTCAAGTGATTCCATCTCATCATGCATAGCAGTCATCCACTTATCACTATCACCAGAAATAATAGCTTCGGAATATGAAGAAGGCTCAGTATTACTTTCAATTTCTTCTGCAATAGATAAAGCAAAAGAAACAATCTTGCACTCTTCAATTAACCTGTCAGGTTTATTAATACCCCGCCTAACTCTGTCACATGCAAGATTCCAACTGGGTGGAACAATATGCTGATTTGGAGTAGGAGTGACATGTTCATCATCAACGATGGGTCCATCATGTGCATCAACATTTTCATTAGCAGATGTATCACCTGAATCAATAACATGCTCCACCTGAACAGTAGGCTCCTGAACAATAGGATGTTGTTCAATCTTAACGGGAACATTAGTAGATGAAACATCATGTAACATAGCAGATTCATTAAAGATAACATTTCTGCTAATAACAACCTTCTGAGTTTCATGATTCCACAATTTAAAACCTTTAACACCAGACTTATAACCAAGAAAGATGCACTTAACAGCTCTAGGCTCCAATTTTCCATTATCAACATGAGCATAAGCAGTGCAACAAAAAACTCTTAACTGTGAATAATCAGCAGGTGAACCAGACCATACCTCAATTGGAGTTTTCTTATTAAGAGCAATAGATGGTGAATGATTAATGAGATAACAAGCAGTGGAAGCGGCCTCAGCCCAAAAACGCCTATGCAAACCTGCATTGGACAACATGCAACGGGCTCTGGAAATAATGGTCATGTTCATACGCTCAGCAACACCATTTTGTTGAGGAGTATAAGGAACAGTGTAATGTCTGACAATGCCTTCAGACTTGCAATAATTCTTAAATTGCTTAGAACAGAATTCCATACCATTATCAGTGCGAAGTATTTTTACCTTCTTTTCAGTTTGTCTCTCAATCATAATCTTCCACTCCTTAAATGCTGAGAATGCTTCATATTTATGCTTCAAGAAATAAGGCCAAACTTTTCTCGAATAATCATCGATAATAGTCAGCATGTAACTTGCATCACCTAGTGACTTCTTGCGAGATGGTCCCCATAAATCAGAATGAACATAATCAAGAATACCTTCAGTTGTATGGGTCGAAGTATTGAACTTCACCCTCTTGTTCTTGCCGAAGATACAATGCTCACAAAATTTCAATTTACCAGGTTCATATCCATCAAGGAGACCTCTCTTATTTAACTCTGCTAAACCAAGTTCACTCATATGTCCAAGACGCATATGCCAAAGGTTAGCAGCATCACAATCAGAATTCTTTGAAATAACTGGAGTAGCGTTACCTGAAACGGTAGAACCTCGAAGGTAGTAAAGACCATTGGTCGAACTTAAATCACCTTTCATCACAATAAGGGAACCTTTGGTGACTTTCAAAACACTATCTCCACCTGAATACTTGTACCCCTTTGCATCAAGGGCACTCATAGAAATAAGATTTCTCTTCATCTTCGGAATATACCGAACATCTGTCAAAGTTCTGATTATGCCATCGAACATCTTGATTCGAATAGAACCTATGCCTTCAATCTTGCATGGTGAATTATCAAAACCCAAAACGGAACCAGCAGAAGTAGTGGAATCTAAAGTATTAAACCAATCTCTATGCGGGCACATATGAAAAGTGCATGCAGTGTCAAGTACCCACTCATCATTGGTCTCAGCACATCCAACAATAACGACAAGAGAATCATCGGAACTATCATCACGAGCAACGTTAGCAGAATTGTCACCTTGTTTGTTACCTTTCCTCTTTTCCTTATTCTGCAACTTGAAACACTCAGAGATGTCATGCCCGTCTCTCTTGCAATATCCGCAATATTTCTTGTCTCTGGATTGCGACCGACCCCTATAGCCGTTCTTACTTTTTCCTCTGTTTCCATTATTGGGGTTCTTCTCCTTTGTCCTGCCACGAACAAACAATCCCTCGGCTCGGGATGAACTCGAACCATCATGAGGCACCATTAATTTCATCTTCTCCTTAGAGTTCAAAGCTTCATAAACTTCATTAAGCGTGAGAGTATCGCGACTGTATAATATGGTGTCTCGAAAATTGGTATAAGAACTTGGCAGTGAACAAAGTAACATTAAAGCAGTATCTTCCTCTTGATACTTAACCTCCATTGCAGCTAGATCAAATATGATCTCTTTAAATTCTGAAATATGATTCAAAACATTACCTCCCTCGGGTAACCTGTGCAGGAATAATTTTTGCTTCAGATGCATCTTGCTGGTGAGATCTTTAGTCATGCAAATCCCTTCCAACTTTAACCATAGAGCGGCAGCAGTTTTCTCGCTCAAAACTTCCTGCAAAATATTATTATGCAAATGGAGTTGAATTTGTGACAAAGCCTTACAATCAATTCTTTTCTCCTCATCAGTCCAGTCCTGAATTCTGTTCTTCCCAAAACTATACAGTGCTTCATCATAGTCGGACTGTGCCAACAACGCCCGCATCTTGAATTGCCATAGGGTAAACCTTGTGTCACGGTCCAGCAGTGGAAGATCATACTTCATGGAAGCCATGAGTAGATAAATCTGTGCACAAAGTAGTACAAGCCGGTAGAAAAATTCTTGACAGAATTAATATGCGGACAAAGAACAAGAAGAAATAGCACCTGGTAGTCGCTGGATGTGGACGTAGCAATCTACGGGAAGTAGTACTAGATCAAACAACTAGTAATGTACCCCTCCTGTAGCCTTCACGATTAGACTTGAAGCTTCACGTGATGAGAGGGAAAAAGTAGTACTTTCGCCTGTACGTGGATATGCAGCAACGCGAACACGGCGACTTGGCCAATGCGTGGATCGCTTGCTTCGAGACCTCGGACTTGATGCACACGCAGATGCTGGTTGCGTACACAGCTGCGGCTGCTTCTGTCGCCTTGCTTTATCCTCGGGAGCAGCAGCGGAACTCGGACCAGACTCGGCTACGTGCGGCTGCAGTAGCAGAAATCAATCTCCAGTCGGATTCGACAGATCGTCGAGACGCGCGTGGCGGCGCGCGTAACCCTAATCTCTCGATCTCAAATCTTGTATCTGTAACTTGGCTCTGATACCACTTGTTAGATAATAACGAGAAATAAACGATACAAAGAGAGACATAGATTTTATGTGAAAACCCTTGCGGGAGAAAACCATGGACGCATGAAGGCGCAATCACTATGAGGAGAAGTATTACAAGCACGAGACGACAGACCGTCTGAGGTGCGACTACATGGGGTATATATGAGGGCAATACATGAGAGTCCTTGGAGGACTAGTAAACGAGTTGTACTCGTACGCGTCGGTACCAACGCAAAATGCCCACACCGTATGTACTTCGTCTAGTCCAATACGGTACTAGAATTTAGATCATAATTTAACAAGTGGAGCTTCAACGTAGCACCGACGACCTCCGACGAAGCTCCATTGCAGCTCTGATGGAGCTCCAACGCAGCACCGATGGCGTCCGGCGAAACTCCATTGCAACTCCGGCGAAGCTCCATTGCAACCCCGGCTATGCTTCCGGCGACCTGGCGTTGCTCCATTTCAACACCGGCGTGCTCCCAACAGCTTCAAATCCATGTCGCCGGAGTTGCAACGCCCCACGTTGGCAACGCTTCGCGGCCACCTTCGCAGCCGCCGCACACTTCATTGCAGCTCAAGGAGCCACGCACGCCGCTTAAAACGAAGCTCCGAAGACCATGCGCAGAGCCGCAGATGCTCCTCATTGCAACAACAGTAGCTCCGACGGCCATGGCAGACGATGGTCGCGCGTCGAAGCTTCTGTCATTCATGGCAGCACCACTCGTAGCCAAGTGGTGCCATGTGCTGCAGCAGCACTCCATTGCCCCAGGGGTGAGAAAAGGGAAGGAAGAGAGGAGAGCTCTGGGGGCGGAGTAGAGCAAAGCACGGCGCGACCATGGTAGTGGCGATAGGAGAGAGAGGGATCTGCACGAGCAAGACAAAGCGAGCGCGAGAAAATTGTGTGGTTGTGGCTTCCTTGCGTGGGATAAGGTACAGATGGGGAGCGGTGCGTGGGCTAGCCAGGGACGCGTGTCAATCGCTGGAGACGGCTTGTGTCTCGTTATTATCATCCGGTTTAAAACAAACATTTTCCATATATATATGCGAGATATAGGGCCGCCTTGGCTTAACGGGGCACATCTATTCGTCGCTCTCACCGAGCTGGAAAACTGAGTCGCCCACACACATGCCACCGTGAGCTTTGCTTTTTTTTTTCTTTTTTTTTGAGGTGCACCACCTGTAATATATTAAAGTGGGATAGAAACAGGGATACAAGCAATGTCCGGGGGATTCAACAGCCACACATGGCGCCCTGAATCTAAAGAAAGTGCAGCTTTTGCTAGGCATTTCCTATTTAGCGCTGCAGGCGTCCGTTACAGTGCAATTTGCAAACGGGCGCCTGCAGCAGCCCAAGCTGGGCCGACCCACTCTAGTTTTGCGGAAACGGTAAAATTGTGTGGTTGTGGCTTCCTTGCGTGGGATAAGGTACAGATGGGGAGCGGTGCGTGGGCTAGCCAGGGACGCGTGTCAGTCGCTGGAGACGGCTTGTGTCTCGTTATTATCATCCGGTTTAAAACAAACATTTTCCATATATATATGCGAGATATAGGGCCGCCTTGGCTTAACGGGGCACATCTATTCGTCGCTCTCACCGAGCTGGAAAACTGAGTCGCCCGCACACATGCCACCGTGAGCTTTGCTTTTTTTTTCTTTTTTTTTTTTGAGGTGCACCACCTGTAATAGGGCCGGACTCATTACGATTGCTGCGCTCCAACCACTACAACATCACGCTTGTTGTGTGCTAAGTTAAGTCGCTCTTTCTTTTTATTTTGCTTCTTCTGGTTCGCGAATTCTTGACGGTTTTATTCGTTTTCCCTTTTTTTATTTCTTTTTTTGCTTTTTTAATGCGTGATTTTTTAAAAGAATGTCATGTTTTTTTTAAATCGTTGTACTTTTTCAGATTACATGAACTTTATTCAAATTCGATGAACTTTTTCTGATTTCAATGAACCTTTTCCGGATTACATGAACTTTTTTCAAATTCGATGAACAATTCTTTTAAAATCGATGAACTTTTTCCAGATTACATGAACTTTTTTCAAATTTGGCGAACTTTTTCTGAATTCGATGAACTTTTTTTAAAAATTTGATGAACTTTTTTCATATCACATGAACTTTTTTCAAATTCGATGAACTTTTTTAAATGCGATGAACTTTTTTTGAATTCGATGAACTTTTTTTTAATCTAATGAACTTTTTTTTGAATTCGATGAACTTTTTTTCGAATTCGATGAACTTTTCTTCGAATTTGGTGAACTTTTTCTTGAAAATCAATGAACCTTTTTCATTTTTTTGAACTTTGCTTAAAATTTGATGAACTTTTTTTCGAATTTACGTTTTATTTTTTTAGATAATTTATATTGAGTATACATTAATATTTTACTGCACGAAAAGGTTAACTAGAACTGTTTTCTTGTAGAAGACAACAAAGTTAGTTTGTTCTGGTGGTTAGTGTGGTGCACTCGCAACAAAGCGATCCAGAGTTCGAATCCCCAGCTATCCCCAAGTTTTATTGCTTTTTAACTTCAAAAGCGAACAGCTTCCACTGCAAACGCGCGTTGGGCCGGCCCATGCTAGCGACGCTGCAGGCGCCAGCTCGTTAACAGGCGCCTGCAGCGCTGACTAGGAGCTCCCCTTTTGCTAGGCAATGAGCTTCAAAATTTAAATCTCTCACGCCTCCGCTCGTGGGCTGGCCCAAGAAGTAGTTGACGAGTGGTTCGCTCAATCGCTCGATGACTCGTTCGATCGGCCACGTTACCGCTGGTTCGCTCAATCGCATTGACCGGTCGAGGTTGACCAGTTGACTGGTCAACCAATTGCCTTTCGGGAAAATTGCAAAATTCGAAAACAATTATTGATTAAAAAATGTACATGAATTTTCGTAAAAATTCACAAATAGAATTCTTTCATCAAATTTTATAAAAAAGTTCATCAACTATAAAAAAATTCATCAAACTTTAAAAAAGTTCAAAATTTTTAGAAAAAGGTCATCGTAAGAAAAGTTCAACAATTTTGAAAAAACTTTCAGAAGATTTGCAACAAGTTCATCTAATTTGTAAATAGTAATAATCAATTTTAAAGATATTTCTTCGAATTTTAAAAAAAATCTGCGCATTTAAGAAAAAACAGAAAAAAAGAACATGTGGAAACTAAACAGTAAACTGAGAAAAAACCAAGGGAGGTAATAGAAGGAAGAAAAAAGCAAGTTGCACAAAGCGGGGAAGCCTTTTTGATAAATAAGAGCGTCAAACCCAATGAGGAGCTAAAGACAGAACAAATATTCCCTCAAGTTCTATCGACCACCGATACAACTCTACGCACACTTAACATTTGCTTCACCTAAAACAAGTATGAAACTAGAAGTACTTTGCGAGAATAAAACTATGAATAAAATGCAAGATAATAAAAGTAGATAGCTTTTGTCACACATGAAAGTCATTTGTCCGTAGGTGATCGATAACTAAACCGGTAATCATTGTTGCAATTTTATATAAAGGAGAGTCATGAGCTAACATACTTTCTGTACTTGAATCATATGCACTTATGATTGGAACTCTAGCAAGCATCCGCAACTACTAAAGATCATTAAGGTCGAAACCCAACCATAGCATTAAGTATCAAGTCCTCTTTATCCCATACGCAACAACCCCCTTACTCGGGTCTGTGCTTCTATCACTCATGCCACCCACCATAAGAGAATCATGAACGCATTGCAACACCCTACAACGGGGATCCCTCATGTTTGCGCGACACGGAGGGCACCACAGGACAACACCAAAATAAAATACACAACTCAAACCAATCATGATCATCTATCAACCCATAGGACAAAACGAATCTACTCAAACATCATAGGATAACCACATATCATTGAGAAATTATATATAGTGTTGAGCACCATGTTTAAGCAGAGATTACAGTGGGGAGAAGAGGTGTTACACCGCTTCATAGAGGGGGAGAGAGTTGGTGTTGACGGCGACGAAGTTGTTGGTGTAGATCTCCATCACGATGATTGCCCCGGTGATGCTCCGGCGCCACCGAGAGAGAGGGGGAGACAACCCCCTACTTCTTCTTCTTCCTTGACCTCCCCCCAAGATGGAAGGAGGGTTCTCCCTCTGGTCCATGGCCTCCATGGTAGCGGAGGGGTGAGAGCCCCTCCGAGATTGGATCTCTCTCTGTTATCTTTTGTTTCGCGTTCCTGTTTTCTGGCCGAAAACCGTTTCTTATATTCCCGGATATCCATAACTCCGATTGCGCTGAGATTTTAACATGATTTTTTTCCGGATATAAGCTTCTGTGCGCCCAAAGAAGAGCTCCAACTGACTTATGAGGTGACCACATCCCACCACCACGCGCCAGGGGGCCCAGGCGTGCCCTGGTGTCTTGTGGGGGTTGTGGGCCACCTTTTGCATTGATCCCACCTCCCAAAATTCACATATATTCCAAAATAATTCTCCGTAAAAAAATCGCGTTTGGACTTTGTTTGATATGGATATTCTACAAAACAAAAAACATGCAACAAACAGGAATTAGCACTGGGCACCGGATCAATAGGTTAAGTATATAAAGTTGTATAATATTGGCATGAAACAATAAAAAATTATAGATACGACGGAGACATATCATAGCTTCGCTCATCATGCCCATCGCAAAGAACCCCAATCATCCCGGATCCAAGTGTTATCGTACCACTGCGGCACTCCCGCAAGTTCCGGTGATCCTCCCAGGCAGAATGTGAAGACAACAACAGGCAACCAGAAGGTGAAGGAGAAGTTCACCCCTTCCGATGAGATGTCTGCAAAGGAGTTTGAGGAGTTTCGCATTCACAATCTGTATCGCCGTGCTCAGGATGCGTCTCTTGTTGGGTGCCCCTTCTGGACCAAGGAGTAATCGTTGATCTACCTGGACATTCTGAAGTCCAAGAAGAACTTGTTTGTGAACATCAAGTCTATTGATGTCTCTTGTATGGAGAAGGATCTGACATACTTTAGAGAGGCTCTTGCTCTTGGCCATCAATGGGGATTCATTCCCTTCATCACCTACAACAAGGACTATGATCCGGAGATTGTGGCTCAATTTTATGCCACGGTTCACTTTCATGCCAATGAGGAGATATCTATGTCATGGATGACCGGTGGGATAAGATTCGGGGTTGATTGGAAGGAGTTCATGAATTCCTTGGGCATTGTTGATGAGGGAGAAGACAACCCTATAGGTCTCCGGCCTCACAGGGAAGGCCCGGCCATGCACAAGTCAAAGCTTATCCGCTACTCCAAGACGGTGAAGACTCTCAATGGGACTTGCACGGAGCTCATTCCAGTTCTGGATATTACCCACAGGATCTTTCACAACACTCTCTTCCCTCGCATTGGGAATTTGGACATGGTGCACTCCTACTTGGTGGATTTTCTCTTGATGTGCATCAAGGAGCAGGGCAAGAATTCTACCTTAGACATCTCCCACATCATGTGGCGTGAGCTTCGGTCTACAGTGCTTGACCGGAAGGTGCCTGTCTATGGCCCTTATCTTTTAAACTAATTGAGGTGAAGTGGGCTGTTGAGTTTCCGGGAGAGGCGCTTCCTACTGAGCGCATGGTCACTCATCCGGTTCTGAAGAGAACTGGGGGACTGTGCCTGCTGGCCCCGGTGAGGAGATTGCCCCTATGGATTCTGATGATGAGGATGAGCCAGATTATGAGTTTGTTCCCTCTCCTGAGAAGCTACCCTCTTGGGCATCCAAGCTCAGGTTGAAGATGAAGAGGCTTTTCTGCATGGAAGCCAAGGGCCAGTACAGGGCACATGTGGCTGAGAAGGCTGCTCGCACTCGCCATAAGACCATGATGAGAGCCCTAGGTTAGGAGATCACTAGTGGCTCTAAGGAGCAAGTTACTGATGAGGAGACTTGGGTTTCTCAGCACTGCAAGCGGTCTGACTCAGAGACGGAGCATCAGCATAAAGCAGCAGAGGGGTCTGAGGGGCACGAGGAGTCCGAGGAGCATGAGGAGTACTGATGAGCTGGTGCTACCTCTTGAGCACTGCGTTGGTTTTCCCTTGAAGAGGAAAGGGTGATGCGGCAAAGTAGCGTAAGTATTTCCCTCAGTTTTGAGAACCAAGGTATCAATCCAGTAGAAGGCTCCACGCAAGTCCCTCGTACCTACACAAACAAACAAGAACCTCGCAACCAACGCGATAAAGGGGTTGTCAATCCCTTCACGACCACTTGCAAAAGTGAGATCTGATAGAGATAATAAGATAAGATATATTTTTGGTATTTTTATGATATAGATTGAAAAGTGGAGATTACAAAATAAAGTAGACCGGAAACTTATATGATGGAAGATAGACCTGGGTGCCATAGGTTTCACTAGTGGCTTCTCTCAAGATAGCATAAGTATTTAATACGTCTTCATCGTATCTACTTTTCCAAACACTTTTGCCCTTGTTTTGGACTCTAACTCGCATGATTTGAATGGAACTAACCCGGACTGACGTTGTTTTCAGCTGAACTGCCATGGCGTTATTTTTGTGAAGAAATAGAAGTTCTCAGAATGACCTGAAAATCCATGGAGCAACTTCTGGAAATTAATAAAAAATACTGGCAAAAGAATCAACGTCAGGGGGCCCACACCCTGTCCACGAGGGTGGGGGCGCCCCCCTAGGGCGCGCCCCCTGCCTCGTGGGCCCCCTGAAGCTCCACCGACCTCAACTCCAACTCCATATATTCATGTTCGGGGAGAAAAAAATCAGAGAGAAGAATTCATCGTGTTTTACGATACGGAGCCGCCGCCAAGCCCTAAACTCTCTCGGGAGGGCTGATCTGGAGTCCGTTCAGGGCTCCGGAGAGGGGGGTCCATCACCAACGTCATCATCAACCATCCTCCATCACCAATTTCATGATGCTCACACTACTAGGAAAATGCTTATAAATAGAAGTTTACCAGTAGTGCCTGTTTATGACCCCACGCTACTAGTATTTACCAGTAGCGCTGGGCAGAAAACACGCTACTACTAATATATAACAGCAATGTTTGTTTGCTTGGGCCGCGCTACTGTTACATGGGCCGCAAGGAAAAAATAGTAGCCCACTTAGCTGTAGCGTTTGTTTTGAACGGGCGCTACAGCTGGTGGGCTTAGCAGTAGCGCCGGCCTCTAACCAGCGCTACTAGTAGAGCAAAAGAAAACCGGCCCGAGCGCCCCCGCACCCCCCTCACTCTCACAATCAATCCCCTTCGCCCGACGACGACGCCGCGGTTAGGGTTCGTCCCTGGCCGTCTCACCCCCGTCGACGGTGCCGTGCGCTTCCACCACGCGCGATCGCCTCTCACCTCCTCCAACGCTCCAGCCCCATAAGTCCCCCTCGATCTCCTCCTCCCTGCGTGCGCCACACTAGCTAGGCTCCAATCGATTTGCCGCGGCGGCTCGCCATGTTTTGGGATTTAGGGATTGCACGGTGGCTCCACGCTTCGATGTGACGTGTTCCAGGCTTGTTTCCTCGCGCGATTGGGGAGAGAGTAGAAAGAGGGGTTAGGTGAGAGAAGTAGAGGCTTTTTGTTGCTCACCAAAACTTAGGAGAGAGTAGAGAGAAGTAGCTAGAGAAGTAGAGGCTTTAGCACATATAATTGAAACTTGGGTTTCAATTCTTGGCTGCTGCCCCTGTAGCAGTGGCGGCGGCAGCGGTGCCTAGTGTTCTAGGGTTTAGAGAGGGGGCGTCCATGTCGCGCCTTTTCCGGAGAGGAGCCACGGGCGGCTGATACGTCTCCAACATATCTATAATTTTTGATTGCTCCATGCTACTTTATCTACTATTTTGGACTATATTGGGCTTTATTTTCCACTTTTATATTACTTTTGGGACTAACCTATTAACCGGAGGCCCAGCCCAGAATTGCTGTTTTTTTTGCCTATTTCAGTGTTTCGAAGAAACAGAATATCAAACGGAGTCCAAACGGAATGAAACCTTCGTGATCGTGATTTTCCAACCGAACGTGATCCAGGAGACTTGGACCCTACTCCAAGTGCCAGAGGCGGTCACGAGGGTGGAGGGCGCGCCCCCTACCTCGTGGGCCCCTCGATGCTCCACCGACGTACTCCTTCCTCCTATATATACCTACGTATCCCCGAACGATCAGAATAGGAGCCAAAAACCTAATTCCATAGCCGCAACCTTCTGTATCCACGAGATCCCATCTTGGGGCCTATTCCGGAGCTCCGCCGGAGGGGGCATCCACCACGGAGGGCTTCTACATCATCACCATAGCCCCTCCGATGAAGTGTGAGTAGTTTACTTCAGACCTTGGGGGTCCATAGCTAGTAGCTAGATGGCTTCTTCTCTCTTTTTGGATCTCAATACAATGTTCTCCCCCTCTCTCGTGGAGATCTATTCGATGTAATCTTCTTTTTGCGGTGTGTTTGTTGAGACCGATGAATTGTGGGTTTATGATCCAGTATTATCTATGGAAAATATTTGATTCTTCTCTGAATTCTTTTATGTATGATTGAGTTATCTTTGCAAGTCTCTTCGAATTATCCTTTTTGGTTTGGCCAACTAGATTGGTAGTTCTTGCAATGGTAGAAGTGCTTAGCTTTGGGTTCAATCTTGCGGTGTCCTTACTTAGTGACAGAAGGAGTTGCAAGGCACGTATTGTATTGTTGCCATCGAGGATAACAAGATGGGGTTTTTATCATATTGCATGAATTTATCCATCTACATCATGTCATCTTGCTTAAGGCGTTACTCTGTTTTTAACTTAATGCTCTAGATGCATGCTGGATAGCGGTCGATGAGTGGAGTAATAGTAGTAAATGTAGAATCGTTTCGATCTACTTGTTTTGGACGTGATGCCTATATACATGATCATTGCCTAGATATACTCATAACTATGCTCAATTCTGTCAATTTCTCAACAGTAATTTGTTCACCCACCGTAGAATACTTATGCTCTTGAGAGAAGCCACTAGTGAAACCTATGGCCCCCGGGTCTATTCTCATCATATCAATCTCTATCACTTTATTTACTTGCTTTGTTTTTACTTTGCCTTTTACTTTTCACTTTGCATCTATCTATCAAAAATACCAAAAATATTATCTCTATCAGATCTCACTCTCGTAAGTGACCGCGAAGGGATTGACAACCCCTAAGCGTTGGGTATGAGTTGCTATCGTTTTGTGTAGGTACAAGGGACTTGTGCGTGGTCTCCTACTGGATTGATACCTTGGTTCTCAAAAACTGAGGGAAATACTTACGCTACTTTGCTGCATCATCCTCTCCTCTTCGGGGAAATCCAACGCAGTGCTCAAGAGGTAGCAGCGGCGTCGGTTGCCGTGTGTCGTTTCGTGTAGATGATAGGCTTCTGCAATGGCAATGATTATCCATCGTCTGTGGTTGCGTGAACGCCTCCACATGCTCAAGTTTGTCGATGGTGGTTGTAGGATCAGCTCCCCTTCTGAAATGGTGCCATGGGAGCTTTCCAGATACGCTCCTAGAGCCCTGGTGTCGTCTAGGGCGTGATTTCGCAGTCCACAATTGAGCGGGCAAACCGCATCTTCCAAGGCTGGCGCGCTCGTCCTGAAGATGGTGTGCTGGCGGGAGCTAGCAGCTAAGCTAGCTAACATGATCGGCCGAGGACGAGAGCATCCCATCGTATCACGTTGTCATGATACGTGACTATTGTTTCCGGCATTTAGGATCATTGATGTAGTACTTGTAACTACTTGTCATTCCTTCGCTGGAACAACCATAGTGCTCGACCGTAGAATCGTGAGCATTTTTTTAGCTCTGATATGACAGCAACGGTTGAGGGTTTCAATTCTTGGTTGCTGCCACTAGCTTCTTTGTTGACTGTTATGTGGTTTCATGGAAAAATCAATGCTTGATTCGATACTCTTTCAGGTTGAAGAGAGTATTTGTATGTGGTTATGCTCGATCAAATTGCCAAGTTGTTATGATGCTGTTAGTGAGCCCATTTTTGGTAAATTTCAGAAAAAGAAAACACAGAGAGGCAGAGAGTTGTATCTGATCGAAAAGGGGGGTGTTTGCCTTTTATAGTTTTAATTATTGTGCATCTGATGCCAAAGGTGGAATGGATGTTTACTTATTGTGTTTTGGAAGATTCTAAGCTGGTTCAACTTTTGGATGTGGGAATAGATAAAGTGTTTCCCTGGACTAAACTTTATGTTTACTTTTTAGTTGTTATTTTGCTTGCCATGTGAACTCTATGAAAACTTTATGTTTACTTTTTGGATCATTAATCCTTTAATCATATTGCTTTAGGGAAATGGCGCCACCACCACCACCACCACCATGTCGACGGTGCAAGTCAAGGTGCGCCAGCAGCCTTGCAACTGGCACGCTGTTCAGCATCTACTTCGAGTCTAGTTTTCTTCATGCGGCAGTAATAAAATATATGAAACTAGTAACTACTATTTTGTTTTTAGTGTTATTGGCATTAATGCATCGTGTATATATCATTTTGCTTTTTGTACACAGATCGTCCCATGCAATGTGAGGTCAGAATTCAACAATCTTACCAGAGACTCTGTGACCTTTGAGGCTCCTAGGGGCCCCTACACTATGGAGATCGAGAAAGGACGAAAGATGACGCAGGTGGGAGGAGATGGATGGGTCCGTTTCATCGCCCGCATGCGTATCACTGGTGGTGATTTGATCAGCTTCTCCTTCAGAGCTGAAAGACCCAAGCTGGCCGTGATTTCTGTCAACAAAGCAGAAGATTATGAGGGTGATGAAGATGATGATGACCCACTCGGTGATGCCATCGTAGCTCAGAGAATGAAGTTGAGCGAGGAGGAGGTGTGCAACCTATGGGACATCATTCCGCCACGTGCTGACTTCGTCGGGGTGCCATTCGTGACCCGCCTGACAAGTACCATGGTTGATCGGCATATCATGGTATGTTGCATTTACTGTAGTTTTTAGAGTAATTTGATGATATGCTTTATTGTTATACTTAGTGTAGAGTCCGATGATGTATATGCTTAGTGAATCTTATATGCTTTATTGTTATACTTAGTTTAGAGTCCAATGATATATATGCTTAGTGAATCTTATATGCTTAATGAATCTTATATGCTTTATTGTTATACTTAGTGTAGAGTCCGATGATATATATGCTTAGTGAATCTTATATGCTTAGTGAATCTTATATGCTTTATTGTTATACTTAGTGTAGAGTCCGATGATATATATACTTAGTGTAGAGTCCGATGATATATATGCTTCGTGTAGAATCCAAAGAATACCTAATAGTGTAGAATCCATATATACTTATTAGTAGAATTCATGCTTAGCAAAAATGTAGTATTGTCTTTTGATAGTGTAGAATGTGTGAGGCTACTTATTAATTGATATGTTTTTCTATTCAGAAATTGCCAAAGAGCCTATCTGAGAGTTGTGGTATCAAGCCTGATGAAGAAGGCTCTGCTGGAATACGCCTTACCGCAAGGGGCTCCGTCACCACTTGTGCGTACGGCATGGACACGGACGGTCGCACACACTTCAACTCGTTTGGGTGGAAGAGCTTCCTCGTCGGCAAGAATCTTCATTTTGGATAGGCAATCCTAATTACTATCAGGAACACCCACCGCCCAGGCTTGAAGATGATGGTCGTCATCGACATCATCTAGAACTACATATGCATGCGTGTGGCTGTTGAACCATATATATGCTAGTATGACTACCTAGTAGACTTATCAACTATGATCTATCCATGCATTGTTGACTACTATATATGAGTTTGTGAGATTGTGTGGTTATAGTAAATGTGGTACTGTCATTAATGTTTGTGAGATGGTTCTGTGAACTTAGTTTATTTGCACTGGACTTGTCTTGATTTCCATGAATATTGCACCTGACTGCTTCTTTTTATTTTTTATTTCTATTTACCTAGTTGTAGCGTGGGGAGAAAATAGGGCGCTACTACTACGTGATGATAGTAGTAGCGTTGGTGGAGAAACATGCGCTACTACTAAGTATTTTAGCTGCAGCGCTTGTTCAGAAACGCGCTACTGTTAAATAATAGTTGTAGCGCCCTAGCAGTAGCGCGGGTGCCCGCGCTACTGGTATGTAAAAAACCAGCGCCACTAATATGCTTTTCTCTAGTAGTGTCACCACCGTGCGTGAGTAATTCCATCATAGGCTTGCTGGACGATGATGGGTTGGATGAGATTTACCATGTAATTAAGTTAGTTTTGTTAGGGTTTGATCCCTAGTATCCACTATGTTCTGAGATTGATGTTGCTATGACTTTGCTATGCTTAATGCTTGTCACTAGGGCTCGAGTGCCATGATTTCAGATCTGAACCTGTTATGTTTTCATGAATATATGTGAGTTCTTGATCCTATCTTGCAAGTCTATAGTCACCTATTACGTGTTATGATCCGTTAACCCCGAAGGACAATAATCGGGATACTTACCGGTGATGACCCTAGTTTGAGGAGTTCATGTATTCACTAAGTGTTAATGCTTTGGTCCAATACTCTATTAAAAGGAGGCCTTAATATCCCTTAGTTTCCATTAGGACCCCGCTACCACGGGAGGGTAGGACAAAAGATGTCATGCAAGTTCTTTTCCATAAGCACGTATGACTATATTCGGAATACATACCTACATTACATTGATGAACTGGAGCTAGTTCTGTGTCACCCTATGTTATAATTATTACATGAGAAATCGCATCCGACATAATTATCCATCACTAATCCAATGCCTACGAGCTTTTCACATATTGCTCTTTGCTTATTTACTTTATCGTTGCGACTGTTACAATTACTACAAAACTGCTGTTGTTACTTTTGCTACTGTTACCGTTACTTCCATACTACTTTGCTACTAAATACTTTGTTGCAGATACTAAGTTATCTATGTGTGGTTGAATTGACAATTCAACTGCTAATACTTGAGAATGTTCTTTGGCTCCCTTTGTGTCGAATCAATAAATTTGGGTTGAATACTCTACCCTCGAAAACTGTTGCGATCCCCTTTACTTGTGGGCTATCAAGACTATTTACTGGCGTCGTTGCCGGGGAGCATAGCTCTATTCTGAGTCACTTGGGATTTATATCTGCTGATCACTATGAGGAACTTGAAAGATGAAAGAACTAAGATTTATCCCTCAACTACGAGGGGAGGTAAGGAACTACCATCTAGCTCTGCACTTGATTCTCCTTCTGTTATGAGTAAGCTTGTGACACCTAAACCTGCTTCTACTATTAATTCGGATATGTCGCATGTTATTGATGATACCACTTATTCTATGCATGATACTTATGATGAAACTACTTCTACGCTTGATACTACTGTGCCATTAGGTGAATTTCTTGGTGAACAACTTGCTAGGGCTAGAGAGAATGAGATTCTTGAAACTGATATTATTGATGATAGTGATGATGAAGGTTCTCCCCCTAAATATGAATTGCCTGTTGTTCCTGAGGGTTATGTTATGGATGAAGAAACCGTTAGATTTTCTTGCTTGCAATGATAGATCTGATCTTAAGAATTTATTAGCTAAGCTGAAACAAAAGTCTCTGAATGCTAGAATGAAATATGACCCTTCTTTTGCTACTTCACATATCTGTGTTACTGATAAGGATTATGATTTCTCTGTTGATCTTGAGATAATTACTTTGGCTGAATCTGATCCTTTTTATGGCTATGAATCTGAAACTGTTGTGGCACATCTTACTAAATTGAATGATATAGCCACCCTGTTCACTAATGATGAGAAATCTCGCTACTACTATATCCTTAAGATATTCTCGTTGTCATTAAAGGGTGATGCTAAAACTTGGTTTAATTCTCTTGATCCTGGTTGTGTGCGTAGTCCCCAGGATATGATTTATTACTTCTCTGCTAAATATTTCCCCGCTCATAAGAAACAAGCTGCTTTAAGGGAAATATATAATTTTGTGCAAATTGAAGAAGAGAGTCTCCCACAAGCTTGGGGGAGGCTTCTCCAATTACTTAAAGCTTTGCCTGATCATCCTCTTAAGAAAAACGAAATACTTGATATCTTTTATAATGGACTAACCGATGCTTCCAGAGACCACCTGGATAGTTATGCTGGTTGTGTTTTCAGGGAAAGAACTGTCGACCAAGCTGAAGTGTTATTGAATAATATGTTGACTAATGAAAGCAATTGGACACTTCCTGAGACATCTCCTGAACCAACTCCTAAGCCAACTCCGAAGAAAAGAGGTGTTCTATTTCTCAGTCCTGAAGATATGCAAGAGGCAAAGAAATCTATGAAAGAAAAAGGTATTAAAGCTGAAGATGTTAAAAATTTACCTCCTGTTGAAGAAATACATGGCCTTAATATACCACCTATTAAAGAAATACATGGTCTTGATAACCCGGCACAGGTAGTAAAGGTAAATTCTCTCTATAGATATGATAAAGTTGAAATCCCGTCTACTAAGTTTGCTAGCCAATGCTTGGATGAATTTGATGACTTTATGGCTAAACAAGAAAGCTTCAATGCTTATGTTGGTAGACAATTGAAAAGTAATGCTTATATGATTGGACACTTGAGTGATTATTTGTCTAGAGTTAAAGGTGAACTTAAACTCATTAGTAAACATGCTTCCATGGTTACCACTCAAGTAGAACAAGTGCTTAAGGCTCAGAATGATTTGCTCATGAATTGAATAATAATAAACATGACTTTGCTGTTAGAGTAGCAACTAGAACAGGTAAAATGACTCAGGAACCTTTGTATCCTAAGGGCCACCCTAAGAGAATTAAGCAAGATTCTCAGAGAAATAATGTTGATGCACCTAGTCCTTCTAAGAGGAGTAAGAAGAAAAATTATAGGACTTTGCATGCTTCTAGTGAACTTGTTGTAGACACACCTAAGAATCCCAATGATATTTCTATTTCTGATGCTGAAACACAATCTGGTGATGAACATGAACCTAGTGGTAATGTTAATGATAATGTTCATGTTGATGCTCAACCTAGCAATAATAATGATGTAGAGATTGAACCTGTTATTGATCTTGATAACCCACAATCAAAGAATCAATGTTATGATAAGAGAGACTTCGTTGCTAGGAAGCACGGTAAAGAAAGAGAACCATGGGTTCAGAAACCCATGCCTTTTCCTCCTAAGCCATCCAAGAAAAAGGATGATGAGGATTTTGAGCGCTTTGCTGAAATGTTTAGACCTATCTATTTGTGTATGCGTTTGACTAATATGCTTAAAGTGAACCCTTATGCTAAGTACATGAAAGATATTATTACAAATAAAAGAAAGATATTGAAAGCTGAAATTTCCACCATGCTTGCTACTTATACTTTTAAGGGTGGAATACCAAAGAAACTTGGAGATCCAGGAGTACCAACTATACCATGCTCCATTAAAAGAAACTATGTTAAAACTGCTTTATGTGATCTTGGAGCCGGTGTTAGTGTTATGCCTCTCTCTTTATATCGTAGGCTTGAATTGAATAAGTTTACACCTACTGAAATATCTTTTCAAATGGCCGATAAGTCAACTGCTATACCTGTCAGTATTTGTGAGTATGTGCCTGTTGTGGTTGCAAACGTTACTATCTTAACGGACTTTGTTATTCTTGATATTCCCGAGGACGATAGTATGTCGATTATCCTTGGTAGACCCTTTTTGAATACTGTAGGGGCTGTTATTGATTGCAACAAAGGCAATGCCACTTTTCATGTTAATGGTAATGAGCATACGGTACACTTTTTGAGGAAACAACCTCAAGTCCACAGTATCAATTCTATTGGAAAAATTCCATCAATTATTATTGGAGGTTTTGAATTTCCTCTTCCTACTGTCAAGAAGAAATATGATATTCTTATTATTGGGGATGTAGATATCCCCGTTGAGGTAACATAGTGTTATTCGAAATTTCTCCGGTTTCATGCGATTCGGAATGAGTTTGTTAACAAGACTTGATCAACCTTGTTAGTGGATTCCTTTTGACAAGCATGAGATGGATGAATTTAGAAAGCACAACCTTCTGTATCCTCCTTTTACTTTCTGTTATTTATATTAAATAAAGCAAAAATAGTATTTTCTGTCTGTTTTCTGAATTATCCGTGCAATAGAAATACCCCGAAAATAAAAGTTCTCCAAATGCCCTGAGAATGAAATATGATTTTTCTAGAATATTTGAGAATATCTGGCACTGAGAACACAGCAGGGGGAGCAAGCACCTGGCCACAAGGGTCCAGGGCGCGGCCCCTGCCTCATGGGCCCCTGGTGGCCCCCCTCTACTTATTCCTGCACCCACACTCTTCTTCTTCCTCCCAAAAAATCACTATCCAGCTCAAGCACGAGTTCTAGCTCATCTTGCTGCTATTTTCGATCTCCTTGCTCAAAGCTCCATTCATAAAACTACTTGGGGGGATTGTTCTTTGGTATGTGACTCCTCCAATGGTCCAATTATTTTTTGCTCTAGTACTTTATTCATTGCAATTTTTTGCTACCTAGGTGACCCTGTTCTTGAGCTTGCATGTCAAATTTATTTGGTCCCAAGTAGTTCTAATGCATGATATAGTCTCTAGGCACTTGTGGGAGTAGTTGCTACCAATTTTGTTGAGTTTGATTCACTTTTATTTTGAGTTACTAAAAATTTCAGAAATTTCATAAAATGATGAAGAGATTTTTGAGGGGCTCTTCTAGCCAAAGCTCAAAGGATAAACAAAGTAAGGAGAATAAAAAGCCCAAGTATAATCTCCCTCACGTCGCGGAAGTTTGGCCGTGTGAATGGCCTTGTGATGATTTCTTGAGAGCAGCCGGGATTCATGATGATTTTTATTCCTTGGCTGATGATGCGGGCCTCACCGACTTCCTCCACGACCAGCTCGAACAGTATCTCTTACTCACTAATACTTTCGTGCAAAATTTTTACTTTCATTCTAAGAAATCACCTCATTCAGTAGAGTTTCATTTATATGATGAGGCTAGGGAGATGTCACTACATGAATTTTGTGCGGTTTGAAAGATACCCTTCAAGGACAGCATAGAGGAACCACATCGTAGAGATGTGGATAGATTTATTGATATGATTTGTAGGGGAAACAAGGAAGGTTTCTGATGCAAGAATTACTAGCATACACTTTCCTGTTCTACGTTACTTTGCAATATTTGCTAGTAGATGCTTAATTGGCCGCGGGAACTGTGGAAACCTTAGTGTTCCTGATATTGCTATTTTGTGCCATGCTTTATTTCATGATAACACTATTAGTTTAGGCGCTATTGTTGCTAAACGATTAAGTCTGAACCGTACAAAGGGCCCCATCTTTGGAGGCATCTATACTTCACGCCTCGCTAAACACTTTAGGATACCTATCAAGCATTATGAGAAAGAGGAAAAGCTGCTGCCCCCTACTTTTCTAGATTATAAGAGTATGGTAGCGCATGAGTTTATTGTTAAAAATGATGAGAAGATGCTTGGGTATAATTTAAGATTCCATAAAACTCACATTGAGACTATTATCTTGCCTGCACCCTCTTTGTTTGACTTATCTGCAGGCACGTACCTCATCTTGCCGGAGTCCGTTTACGCGTACCGGGGCCAGACATCAGCTCCAAAGCCTGAGCCAGAACCACCACTTGACCCTTATCGACCGTCCTTTTATCAATGGGATCCGGAGGAGATTGCCAGCCAGTGGTACTCTGGCGACACTCCTCAGTACACCGGAGAGAGTAGCCGCGATCCATGGGCATAGACCAACTTAGGCCAAAAGCCTAAGCTTGGGGGAGTATGTATTTCTCACCGACATTACATTCATGTTCACACACTCATCTTAGTAATCGGTGCTCATACTTTTTCATTGTACTATCCATGCTAGTTTAATTTCTTTTTCTTGCTTTCTTCTTGCGTGTTTTAGTAACCTTAAGAAAAAAAAAAAAATTAGTTATAGCTTTTAGCTAGTTTACTTTCCATGCCTGTAGTAGTAGTACTTAAAAGAAAACCCAAAAAGATTTATCGTTCTTCTTTTGCTTGTTGGGAGCTTTCCCGTGTAAATAGTTTTATTTCTTTTCTTTTCTTTGGGGGTCGAGAGGAGAAGACCATGATGAAAATGTTGAAGTGGCTCTTATATGCATTATTTTTGATTTAATTAAGAGCCCATATTACCTTGTCTTCTCCCTTGAATTGAATGCTTGCATATTCCAGCGTATGCCATGCTTAATTAGCCCAATGCACGTGCACTATTATTATTATCCACACCATTCGGTCGTGCAAGTGAAAGGCAATAATGACGATATATGATGAAATGATTGAGATGAGAGAAGCTGGTATGAACTCGACCTCTCTTGTTTTTGTAAATATGATTAGTTCATCGTTCGTGATTCAGCCTAGTATGAATAAACATGTTTGCAATGACAATTAGAGATTATAGTTGCTTATGCCATGCTTAATTATCTAGGAGTTTATAATGGTTTACCTTGCGTGCCAACATGCTATTAAAATGGTTGTGGTGTGGTATGATAGGGTGGTATCCTCCTTTGAATGATTCGAGTGACTTGACTCGACACATGTTCACGCATGTAGTTGAAACAAAATCAACATAGCCTTCACGATATTTATGTTCATGGTGAATTATATCCTACTCATGCTTGCACTCAGTGTTGATTAATTTTAGTGCATGTTCATGACTATTGTCGCTCTCTAGTTGGTCGTTTCCCAGTCTCTTTCTAGCCTTCACTTGTACTAAGAGGGAATACTGCTTGTGCATCCACTTTCATAAACCCCAAAGTTATTCCATATGAGTCCACCATGCCTTCCTATATGCGGTATCTACCTGCGGTTCCAAGTAAATTTGTATGTGCCAAACTCTAAACCTTCAAATGAAATTCTGTTTTGTATGCTCGAACAACTCATGTATTAACTAGGGATGTATGTATCTTCCATGTTAGGCGGGTTATTCTCAAGAGGAGTGGACTCCACTCCTCATTCACGAGAAAATGGTGGGTCACTGGGATGCCCAGTCCCATGCTCAAATCAAATCAAAATAATTACAAACAAAACTCCCCCAGGATTGTTGTTAGTTGGAGGCACCTGTTGTTTCGGGCAAGCCATGGATTGATGCTTGTTGGTGGTGGGGGAGTATAAACTTTACCATCCTGTTTGGGAATCGCCTATAATGTGTGTAGCATGGAAGATATCGAGTTCTCTTGGTTGTTATGTTGACAATGAAAGCATACCGCTCAAAATATTATTTATCTCTATTTCAAAATCGAGCTCTGGCACCTCTACAAATCCCTGCTTCCCTCTGCGAAGGGCCTATCTATTTACTTTTATGTTGAGTCATCATCCTCTTATTAAAAAGCACCCGCTGGAGAGCACCGCCGTCATTTGCATGCATTACTATTAATTTATATTGGGTATGACTGGATCTCTTTTACCATGAATTACAATGTTTAGTCAGTCCTTGATCTTCAGAGGTGCTCTGCATTTATGTTTTGCGGTCTCAGAAAGGGCTAGCGAGATACCATCTTGTTATATCATATTATGAATGTTTTGAGAAAGTGTTGTCATCCAAGATTTATTATTATTGCTCGCTAGTTGATTATGCCATTGATATGAGTGAACATGAGACCTAAGTGTTATTGTGAATATGGTTAGTTCATAATCTTTGCTGAAAACTTCAATGCTGGCTTTACATATTCGCAACAACAAGAGCAAACAGAGTTTGTAAATGTTTTTCTTTATCACTTTCAGTTTGTCAACTGAATTGCTTGAGGACAAGCAAAGGTTTAAGCTTTGTGGAGTTGACACGTCACCATCGTATCCACTTTTCCAAACACCTTTGCCCTTGTTTTGGACTCTAACTTGCATGATTTGAATGGAACTAACTCGGACTGACGCTGTTTTCAGCAGAACTGCCATGGTGTTATTTTTGTGCAGAAATAAAAGTTCTCGGAATGACCTGAAAATCCACGGAGCAACTTTTTAGAATTAATAAAAAATACTGGCGAAAGAATCAACGTCAGGGGCCCATACCCTGTCCACGAGGGTGGGGGACACCCCCCTAGGGCGCGCCCCTGCCTCGTGGGCCCCCTGAAGCTCCACCGACCTCAACTCCAACTCCATATATTCACGTTCGGGGAGAAATAAATCAGAGAGAAGAATTCATTGCGTTTTACGATACGGAGCCGCTGCCAAGCCCTAAACTCTCTCGGGAGGGCTGATCTGGAGTCTGTTCGGGGCTCTGGAGAGGGGAATCCGTCGCCGTCGTCATCATCAACCATCCTCCATCACCAATTTCATGATGTTCACCGCCGTGCGTGAGTAATTCCATCGTAGGCTTGCTAAACGGTGATGGGTTGGATGAGATTTACCATATAATTAAGTTAGTTTTGTTAGGGTTAGATCCCTAGTATCCACTATGTTCTGAGATTGATGTTGCTTTGACTTTGTTATGCTTAATGCTTGTCACTAGGGCCCAAGTTCCATGATTTCAGATCTGAACCTATTATGTTTTCATGAATATATGTGAGTTCTTAATCCTATCTTGCAAGTCTATAGTCACCTATTAGGTGTTATGATCCGTTAACCCCGAAGCGACAATAATCGGGATACTTACCGGTGATGACCGTAGTTTGAGGAGTTCATGTATTCACTAAGTGTTAATGCTTTGGTCCGGTACCCTATTAAAAGGAGGCCTTAATATCCCTTAGTTTCCATTAGGACCCCGCTGCCACGGGAGGGTAGGACAAAAGATGTCATGCAAGTTCTTTTCCATAAGCACGTATGACTATATTCGGAATACATGCCTACATTACATTGATGAACTGGAGCTAGTTCTGTGTCACCCTATGTTATAATTATAACACGAGGAATCACATCCGACATAATTATCCATAACTGATCCAATGCCTACGAGCTTTTCACATATTGCTCTTTGCTTATTTACTTTATTGTTGCGACTATTACAATTACTACAAAACTGTTGTTGTTACTTTTACTACTGTTACCGTTACTTCCATACTACTTTGCTACTAAATACTTTGCTGGAGATACTAAGTTATCCAGGTGTGGTTGAATTGACAACTCAACTGCTAATACTTGAGAATGTTCTTTGTCTCCCCTTGTGTCGAATCAATAAATTTGGGTTGAATACTCTACCCTCGAAAATTGTTGCGATCCCCTATACTTGTGGGTTATCAGTATTACGGTGGGTGAACAAATTACTGTCGAGAAATTGATAGAAAAGTGCATAGTTATGAGAATATCTAGGCATGATCATGTACATAGGTATCACGTCCGCAACAAGTAGACCGACTCCTACCTGCATCTACTACTATTACTCCACACATCGACCGCTATCCAGCATGCATGTAGAGTATTAAGTTCATAAGAACAGAGTAACGCATTAGGCAAGATGACATGATGTAGAGGGATAAACTCAAGCAATATGATATAAACCCCATCTTTTTATCCTCGATTGCAACAATACAATACGTGCTTTGCTGCCCCTGCTGTCACTGGGAAAGGACACCGCAAGATTGAACCCAAATCTAAGCACTTCTCCCATTGCAAGAAAGATCAATCTAGTAGGCCAAACCAAACTGATAATTCGAAGAGACTTGCAAAGATAACCAATCATACATAAAAGAATTCAGAGGAGATTCAAATATTTCTCATAGATAAACTTGATCATAAACCCACAATTCATCGGATCTCGACAAACACACCGCAAAAAGAGTTACATCGAATAGATCTCCAAGAAGATCGAGGAGATCTTTGTATTGAGATTCAAAGAGAGAGAAGAAGCCATCTAGCTAATAACTATGGACCCGAAGGTCTGTGGTAAACTACTCACAACTCATAGGAGAGGCCTTGGCGATGATGTAGAGGCCCTCCGTGATTGATTCCCCCTCCAGCGGAGCGCCGGAAAAGGCTCCAAGATGGGATCTCACGGGTACAGAAGGTTGCGGCGGTGGAAATAGGGTTTCGTGGTCCTCCTTGATGTTTTCGGGGTACGTAGGTATATATAGGAGGAAGAAGTAGGTCGGTGGAGCAACGAGGGGCCCACGAGGGTGGGGAAAGCGCCCACCCCCCTAGGGTGCACCTCCTGCCTCGTGGCTGCCTCGGCTGCTGCTTGACATCCACTCCAAGTCTCCTGGATTGCGTTTGTTCCAAAAAGATCTCTCCCGAAGGTTTCATTCCGTTTGGACTCCGTTTGATATTCCTTTTCTTCGAAACACTGAAATAGGCAAAAAAACAGCAATTTGGGCTGGGCCTCCGGTTAGTAGGTTAGTCCCAAAAATGATATAAAAGTGTATAGTAAAGCCCATAAACATCCAAAACGGGTAATATAATAGCATGGAACAATAAAAAATTATAGATACGTTGGAGACGTATCAGCTGGCGCTTCACCATCACCTTGGTCGTGTCTAGTGCTCTTTGCCCTTTTGGTGTCTCGATGCCAAGGAGGGGGGAGAGAGCTTAGGGATTTGCCGAGTCACGATTGTGTCTTCTTTTTTGTTGCTTTCGTTCTCTCGTGAACTCTTTCATTTGGTTTTCTTTATGTCCGTGTGTGGAACCTTTAGTACCTATCATATGGTGTGAGACATATGCTACCTTATCTTTATCTTTATGTCTATGTATTAGGTTGTGAGATGTTATCTATCTTGTGCCCTATCTTTATGCTCACATGCTATTTACTTGCATCCTTGCTTATTCATCTTATATTATGGTTGCAAGTATTGATAGTTTATAAAATATAAGGGGAGTGCAAATTCCTAGTGAGTGTGCTTCGCATTCCAAAGGCATACTCAAATAGTGCGCACATCTAGGGGGAGCCCATATATATTTTGTAGATGTTGGGATTACATGTTATCTTATCATATCCTTGTGCAAATCCCGTGTTGTCATCAGTCCACCAAAAAGAGGGAGATTGTTAGGGCATATTTCTCCCTTGGTGGTTTTGGTGATTGATGACAATGCTTTTGCGGACTAATCGTGTGCATTGAGCATTTTAGATAATCTATGTTATGGCACAAGGCGATTGGAACCCCTATGGATATTTATGAAGACGGTGTTTTTCTTGCGTTTCTTTTTCGGTGGACTTGAGTCGTAGGTACACCGTACTATTAAAAGGGGTCCGCTTCGGAAAGGTTTGGGTGATCTCTTTGCACCCTTGTTCTTTCCCGACATTTAAGCTTGTCCATCCTTTGTGTCTGGACCTTGTCAGAATAGGCTAAGCGGTAGCACCGCTCTGCCCCATGGTAGTACCGCTCCTACGGTACTGTCGTTGTGCAGTATGGCTCCCACTTCCGCTTATTTTGATGGTTCTGTGAATGGGCGGTAGTAGAGTGACAATTATGAATGATAGTACCGCGGGCATAACCACCACCCTACTACCGCGGGTTTACTGAACCCTCTACAAATAGGTGGAAGTACCGCTCCAAGCCACGGTAGTACCGCTCCAGTGGAACTACCGCTGGCTTGTGCCGTGGAGAGTACCGCTTAATTTTGTTGTTCTGGTCTAGTCTGTTCCATGGGCGGTAGTAGAGCGGCAGTTCCCCACGGTAGTACTGCTCCGGGCGGTTCTACCGCCCTTCCCTCCCCTACTACCGCGAGTTTCGGCTACAGTCCAACACCACGCGGTAGTACCATTGGTGGGAGCGGTAGTACTGCTTCAGTAGTACTTCCGCCTCCTTGACATGTTCAGTTTGAACTGTGTGGCCAGAACTTTCGTGCCAGCGGAAGTACTGCTCACCCAAGCGGTACTATTGCTTATGCACGGAAAGTGGGAGCATAAGGTTGGATCCCTTCCCCCACTATATAAAGAAGTCATCTTTCTTCTAATTGACTACCTCTTCCTCCCCAAGCTCCATTGTTGCTCTCAAGCTCATTTCTGCCCGATCTCTCTCCCTAGCCGCTCAAACTTGTTGATTTTAGGGATTGGTTGAGAAGGCCTAGATCTACACTTCCACCAAGAAAAATTTGATTCCCCCCACTAATCCCTTGCGGATCTTATTACTCTTGGGTGTTTGAGCACCCTAGACGGTTGAGGTCAACTCGAAGCCACATTCCATTGTGGTGAAGCTTCGTGGTGTTGTTGGGAGCCTCCAATTAAGTTGTGAAGATTGCCCTAACCTTGTTTGTAAAGGTTCGGTTGCCGCCTTCAAGGGCACCACTAGTGGAATCATGTCTTCTCGCATTGTGTGAGTGCGTGAGGAGAATACGGCAGCCCTAGTGGCTTCTTGGGGAGCATTGTGCCTCCACATCGCTTAAACGGAGACGTACTTCCTCTCAAAGGGAAGGAACTTTGGTAACAGATCCTCGTCTTCACCGTCTCCACTTGTGATTATCTCTTATCTTTACTTTGTACAACCTTTACTTGTGTTGTACCATTTTCTTGCTCGTGTTGCTTGTGTTGTTAGCATCATATAGGTTGCCCACCTAGTTGCATATCTAGACAAACTATTTATTGCTAACCCTAATTTGTTAAGAAAAGTTAAAAATTGGCATGAAAGTCAACCATATCGATCCTTTCACAGAGTTTGAAATGTAAGTCGGATGGTCGGATCTCTGTCCGCGAACTGGTCTTCCTGTCTTCATACTGGTCTCCCTGTCCGCGGACGGATGCTGTGTCCATTTTGTGGGTTAGAGCATCTCTAGATGATCCCGCAACCAGGCGGCCTGCAAAATGCATATAAGGGCGCCCGCAATTATATGGTGGCGCGAGCGCTTTGGCGGAACAGATCCCGCAAACGCGCCCCACAAATGTTTTGTGGGACGTGTTTGCGGGATCTGTTCCGGCAGAGTGCTGGTGGCATCGTAAATTTTGCATAGCATCAAACAAATTACACATTTCAATGATATCAACCGTCTGGAATCGTAATATAAATTCAACATATGAATATATAAATGGTCCAAAAAGCAATTTCACAATACAACAATAGTTTTCATTATAGAAAATGTTCAAATTGAAATAAATATTACAACACCAAATTGTTCAAATCTCACACAAATAGAAATGAATAAAAATGGGGATCTATCTCCCCCCTTTGAGTTGCCACCGATGTTCATTAAGATCATGCTGGAGTTGGTTATGCGAATCATGGTTCTTGATGTTCCGGTAGGTCTCAAGAAATGCAGTGATCTCATTTGCATCCCTGGCAGGCTTCACACGACTAACAACATTGTCATACTTGTACTCCAAGTCCAAATCTCTCTCATCCTCGACGATCCACGCCACCTTTTCTCGGTCTCGCCTCAAATTCGTCGACGAGATGCAACAACACTAGGTTGTCATCATCGTCGTCGAGGATCATATCTCTTCTGTGTCCGAATCATCGGACAAAGATGAGAACTCCAAACCATCTACAAAATGCACACAAAATGGCCATGAATTTCACCCGAACCTACTCCGGGCCAAATTGAGCACGAACCGCGGGTGTTGGACATACCTCGGCCGAAGCAAAGCCACACATCGCCACCCCTTTCTTCTCCCCCGTCGCCCGAAGCGAAACCGCCTCGCGCCGCCCCTTTCTTCTCCCCGCCGGCCAAAGCAAAGTCGCGCCGCCCTCTTCCTCTGACGTGCGCCGGTCATAGGCACCGGAACCAACCAGATCCGCAAGCTACAAGCCCGCACACCGAGCTCCGGGGCGGATCCATGGCGCCGGCGCCGGCCGTGAGCGGTGAACACAAATAGGCACCCCTGAGCGCCAAAATGAGGTGGAATAGAGGCGGCGCGGGGCGGCGGAGATTTCAGGTGGCGCAGGGCAGCCGCGGGTAGCAACAAGGAGTGGGAATTTGCGGCGGCGGGGAGTGGAGGTGGCGGAAGTGAGTTTGGCCAACAGAAAGGGGCCCGGCAAAATCGAATGAAATCCGTGGATATGGAGGAAATGAGCTAGCGGATTCTCGCATTTCTTTCTTTCTAAAACGACCGGATTTGAAGAAACTAATCGGGACGGATATACGAAATCGATCCCGCAATCCGGTTTGCGGAATCTGCTAGAGATTAGCGTTTGGGGTGCCCTTGGGCTTAACCCTCCACAAGTGTATCATCCAACAATTATTACGGTGGTTCTCCAACCCCCATCTGTCCACCGACCCTCCGTCACACCACACACCCCTGCTCGCAAACCCCTCTCATCTGCTCGCAATCCATGGCAATTGAGCTACGGAGAACTTAGTGAGGTGTGGTCGCCCGGCTGAAGGTGGTGATTTGGAGACACCGGCGCGATCTGCTGCCTTGGCCAGGTACTTCCCCGGTCCCCTTCAGGTACTCATGGTCTTACGAATCTAAGTAGGTTCTTACTGCCGGGTATGAGAAATGCTCTCTGTCCATTTGTTCAGAGTTCCTCCTTTCGTTATCAGCTAGTTTAAACTTCAAACCAATTGATCGATCACACGCCCACTCGTAAATCCTTTTTTTGCAGCGCCTTGTTCTAGAGGAGTCAGCAAAATTTACTTGCGTGCTGTCCGTCTGTTAGTTAGTTCATCACATGGTGGCGCCACTGGAGCAGCCGGCACCGCATGCCACATTGGAACAAGACCAGCGAGACGCCGCCACATCCACAGAGAATAGCGGCAGGGATCACGGAGCTGCCGACATAGCAGATGCTGATCCAGGCGAAGCAATATGCGCTCCTGGATCCGCACCTTCTGTCACGTCAAGGATTTCGGTGCAGAAGGTGTGCTCGCTCGTCGGCAAGTTTAACAAATTCAAGAGGGATTTGGTGGAGGAGATAGGCTTTGGTGGGATGCTGGGGATCAAGATGCTGGCAAAGTTGAATTTGAAGTTCAGCGCGTGGCTAATGGAAAGAGTCGACGTCGAGTCGAGTACACTGAAAATAGACGAGCAAAGGGTTCTGCAGATCCAGGACCATGATGTCCAGAAGGTATTCAGTCTGCCATGCGGCACCAGATCGATATGCCCCGATACAACCGAGCCGTCCGAAGCCTGCAAAGAGTTCATGCGAGCTTCTGCCTATTTAAGCAAAGGTGCGCATAGTCTAAAGGCCGCGGAGGCTTATCTCCTGAGAGATGACATCAATGGAGATTCCAGCAAGGTCCAGATAGATTGCTTCAAGATAGCCTTTGTTATTTTTGTTGTTGGCCACCTGTTGGCTCCATCAACTAAGCATGACTACATCACCATAGATTTCTGGGCCGCACTCAACGATATCTCGCAAATTAAAGAATTTAATTGGTGTGCTTATGTACTCGAGCATTTGAACAGAGCTGTTGGGAAGTTGAAAACTGATATCCGCAACCGGAACATCACTGTACATCTTGTTGGCTGCCACCTGTTTCTTCAGGTCCTTGTTTCTTCCTATTATTTTTGTGTATCATAATTCTGTTCAGCTCGGACCATAATATCTGAATGTGCAAATGTCGTGCAGGTATTCTACTTGGACAATCTTGATCTTGGTCCACTTTCCAAGACAAAAGACCATCTACCAAGGATTAGTCTTTTTGACTACGAGTCGGTTAAGAAGATGATAGAAGTGATTACTAGCAACGTGGATGGAGATACATCATTCGCTGGAGCTAGTGTGAGACCTCTCCCATTTAAATTTGCATACAGACAGTATGTGCTTTCACTGAATGACAGAATAGTGTTCGGTTCAGTAGTTGAACACATGCAGTGGTCATGTACACGTTCATATTTTTTATCCCTTCCTGTTTTACATGCCAGTTTAGGCGCGCTCAAGATGTTTGCTACTCCAGAGTCCACTATGAAAGCCACACTCACCGAGCAGATGTAGCTTCTGACCTGCCCCATCATGCCCCAGGTTTTGTTGGCACAAAGCACCAACACAACCCAATTACTCCCATGCTACGAAGCAGCTTCACTGAAACTGGACAAGAAGATTTCTCCAACCATCTCCGATTGAAATACCCGTCACTTGTGAGTCATTAATTTCTTATTATTAGTTGTGATTTCTTCATGTTACATCGAATTGTGCTCCTTCTGTTTATGTAACTAAAAGTGCAAACGCAGGCAGACCACCCGCTTATGACCATTTTGGAAGAACATAATGCACACATGATGGAAAATATATCTGAAATTAGGCGAAGTTGCGAAGTGGCGATGTCTACCCTGGCGGACAAGCTTCTTGGCTATATATCTGAGAACCGCTGTTGCTGCAGAGCGCTAGGACGAACCGATTGTTTACTGAGGTCGCCGCACACAATTCATGGTGAGAAGCACTAGAGCCTTTTTGTTTCAGGGTTTACACCCCCTCTTGCATAACTAACAAGCAACATTTTTGCTTCTCGAGGAAACACGGTTCGCACACACGTGAATCCTGATTTTACTGGGGCACAATGTAGTCATAGGGTTTTAAACTTTTAATGCATTACCATTGTTCTTATAGTCCCCCCCCCCAAAAAAAAATTACGGTAGGGTACTGATTTGTTTTTCTCGTTGGGTGTACCAGAGAGTTCAACCGAGCAGAATTCACTCTCTCACAAACGGGATGCACCTGAGCCCACTGGAGCAGGTAGAGCTTGTACACAGCAGATTTCAGACATTGGTCCATTTTCATTATTAAGACATGACATAGGATACAAATTATCTTATCTCTTGGTCACAAGTCATGACAGCTCTTTTTTGGGTAGGACATCACAAGAAGATCCGGGTGAACCAGCCTCTAGTTGAGACAGACCTTCGATCAAGTATACCTGGATGCTCAACTAACAACAGCCTGCCCCGCAGTCCTTTACAAGTTGACATCAACCTGGCCGCACCGTAGTCCAGATGAGCGTCTTTATTTTGCTTTCAGCATCAACTTTCACGCTGTATGTAACACTGGATCAGCAGCCCTCATGTCATCAGAGATGTCCGTTGTCTTCGTAGCATAGTGTCTTAGGCTTTCATCACCAACTTGCAAGATATATGTGAACTCTGATTGTTCACGGCTTAGGTTGCTGCATACTGTCTTAAGCGATCGTTTGGTGCGCATTCTCTAGGGTCCCAAAGAAATTCCCGATAATGCTGTAAACTCTAGCCAGGCTAACATGTTTCTCCCTGAGTTGCTTAACCAATTAAGTCTTTTGTGCAATTGCCAATGTCCTGGTGAGATTGCTAACACAACACCTCTCCACAAGTTTTGGACATGGACCGCATGATTGAGGCTTATTCTGTGTTCACTAATGTACTTACTGTCCATTATCATTGTACCTATCTTTATATTCTTTTCGGTCTCAACAACTCCAACTCCAAACCAAGTTGTGTGTGAAAAGCTAAAGAACACCGGTTTGTGAAGGCTTTCAATTACCATTTTGTGGGAGTTGGTATCTACATTATTTTAATCTTGGGGCTGCACAGTTTTTAGACATGATGTTATATATATTGGCCCATTAGGTATAAATCAGCACCCCGCAAAAAAAAAAGGTATAAATCAGCACAAGTCACAGTTGCTTGAAAGTGTTGTTAAGATATGAAGTTTCATTGTTATTATTTCTTCTTACACATCCGGCACTACACACCACCATCATGAAATGTTCATTCCTAGCTGGTTCAGGCATAGCTGAATGTGGAAGAAGCCAGATATGCCACAGCTAAAACTGCAGAGCTCAACCTCAGGCGTAATATAAGCACCGGTGCTAGTTATTTAACAAGGCAACAGTTTTTGGCATGATGACAGCAGAACCGCGATTTTCCCTATAAAAAGCACGATGCATATTATACTTATTCCTTGTTCTTGCCTTAAGTTGGATCATCATTCTGGGTCAGCTCCTCGGCAGGCAAACTCAAACTCTCTATAGGAAAAAAGTAGAACAGATAATGTTGTGTGAGACTAGAGTGCGGCTAATCTGCACCCGGGCTCATCTGCACCCACGCTTAGAAAAAAATTCAAAAAAAAAACTAGAAAAATTCAAAAAATTCCAAATTTTTTTGTGGTCATAGATAATTTGACGCGTGAGGTGCGCCCCAAAATTCAACTCATTTGAGCATCTGAGCAGCTCTCGGCAAAAAAGACAAAATCAGGGTCTGTAAAAATGTTTACTGTTCACGCACTGTTTTGACCCGATTTGTCTTTTTTGCCGAGAGCTGCTAAGATGTCCAAATAAGTTGAATTTTGGGGCGCACCTCACGCGTCAAATTATCTATCACCACAAAAAAAATTGGAATTTTTTGAGTTTTTCTAGTATTTTTTTTTGAATTTTTTGCTGAGAGGGAGCAGATGAGCCCGGGCACCGTTTTGAGTTTTCGGTGGGACTACATTGAACACAAAAATACAAGGACTTGGATGCTTAGGATGCGCAGATAAGGAGTACCATCATTGTCCGCAGATGCATAGGAAGATCGGCGGGCACGAGCATTTTGTTGAGTAGGCTGAAAGTAGGTCAGGAAACAAAAGTGAAGAGATGAACTTTTGTTTTAATTGAGTCAAGAGATGAACTTGGCAAAACATATCATTGCAAGTTGACTTCAACATTGCCATCTTTAGTAATGAAAGACATGTTGTCAAGCTTCAAGCAATGAGAATGGGACAGCATACTTTGTAGAGCTAAGAGCTGCATGATCAGGATATCCACTTATTTTACAGTATAACGAGCACAGATCATTCAACCCTATACATCTTATTATACCAAAAAGTAAAAAACAGAATACTGAAAGCATAAGCTGAAGTTTGCATCTAATGGGCATTAGTATGAATACCTGTAGTTTTGGTCGAAGAGCTTCAAGGGGCCCTTTAGGCTTGTTGGGACTTCCACCTTGCTGCAGCAAACAAACGAAGAAGTAAAACTGTTACAATTGCATTTCTTATTTAGTTTTTTTGAGTTGTAGATATCACACTAGATTAGCTTTTCAAAAGATTCAAGGCTTACCTTTCCTAAAGCCCAATCAGCAGAATCAAAGAATGCCCGCTCATGGTCCTGATATTTCAAATTAAGGTTATACCATTTTAATTTAAAATAAAAGTTAATTATACACCTATGTTACTTTATATAAAGGTTGCATAATTTAATTTGAAAGGGAAATGAAGACATTATAAGACAACGGCATTGACCTTTGATATAAGTGGTGACTTTTTGGGCATTTTTCCTCCATATTTTTTCTTGATTGCTGCCTCCTGTGAGTACCCATACAAGTTTCCCCAGAGGCCAAGACCACCCCCAAGAAAGGGTACCAGGAAAAGACAGTACCTCCTCTTGTGGCGAGGGCACGCCACTGCCTTCATTCTGATCTTGAGTTTCTTCTACCTTTTCACCAGAAACTTCTCCTTCAGGCCTCACTTCCGCACTTGCATCATCAGATGACATTCCAGACATAGTGAAATTAAGCTGCCAGAGAGGAGTTAAATTTCGTGAACTATAATCCGCATTCATGGTCCAAACCTAAATTGTTTACAGTAGACAACATATGAACAGATCTACTTGCAGGTTATCTACAGAGCTACAGCCTGGATCCGTATATGGTCGTTACTCACTCATGCTGACTACAGGGGGCCTATGGTTATTGGGTGCAACCGCTGGGAGTCGGTAGCACGGGCTATCTTCAGCCGATTTGGATGGCGAGTTAATAATAGGCTAGGTGTGTAGGCATCGTAGCCTGTTTTCTATCGCCGGATGTGGTGCTTTATTGCCGGTTGTGGCACTTTACATATTTAATTTCTCCTTTTTTTTGCTCGGATTTTGAGCTTCCTTGGATGTTAAGACTTTGTTGCGACTTCTAATAATATGGCTGCATGCATCAACTGATGCAGAGGCCGGAGGTATTCCTCCTTTTTTTTTAAAAGACAACATATGAACAAAAGGGAGAGAACATAAAAGTGTCTTCATATGTCACCATGAATATTTATTGTGCTATGTTGGTGGGAATTTCAAATGCACACAGCAAACTGATCAGATCAAATGGCTTAATAATACACTTAGTCAAAAGCAAGTTAAGATCCACCCGCGTAAGTCTGAACATATCTCTTTATCGGAAAAAAAAAGTCTGAACATATCTGTTTTACGAGCAAAGTCAATGTGTCATATTCTTTCAAACTTTCACGCCTTCATTGTTACTGCAAGGCCCAAACAGCTTATATGGTTCACACCTTGTTGATGCTTTGTCCTAAATTCTAATTCAGATAAGGGAATTGCAGCATTTGCACAATATATCTATCATCAACAGCAAATGGAATTCAAGGCACCTCCTTCGCGTTACAAATTCCCACATTACTCAGAGAAAAAGAGAAAAAACCCAAATATTCAGAAAACTAACAATTCCATGTCCTGCAGAATTAGCTGACCTATATGTGTATGTGTATGTGTGCGGTATTGTGACGGTGTCACGGGAGAAGCGTCCGTAGTCATGCCCCGGGGATGTAGCCATATCGGTGAACCTCGTTAACAAATCTCGGTGTCGTGCTCGTGTGATTGCTTGGTCTTCGGATGATCAACGGTATGCCTCGGATTTATTCTAACAAGTGGTATCATGAGCTAGGTTGTTCGGAGGCTGTGTAATCGTTGATCTGCGAGGAAGAAAATATCGACAGAGATCGGCAAGATTGTAATACCGGCGTTGTCGTCGGCGAGTTACATCGAGAGACGCAGATGTTGGTTGCAATTTTTCGTCGGAATATAAGCGATCAAGGCGGCAGCATGCATACGGCGATGATCGGGCGGATCGACAGGCGGGCGTACAGACATGGCACGTACGTCGGGCCAGACGTGCTGCGGCGGCGTTATGCGTGGCAGCAAGGCAGGCAAAGCACTCGCTAGGGCTGCCGGCAGGGCTACTAGGCCGTGGCCCATACGGACACGAAGCAGGCGGGCTGGCCGAGTTGGCCGTGTGACGTGCACGCTGGCTCTCGCGCGATGTAAGGCTGTAGCAGGCAGAGGTTTGTTTTGGAAAAAAAAAGAGACCGAGTCTCAATATTATATGACACAAATTGGCACGTAAATCTTTTTTTTTCATGGTAATACGTGTCTCATTCATATCATAAAGATTAAAATACAAGTCACATAAGGACCGACATGACAAAACTGAAAAGATAGCAGAACATCTTTGAGCTTGACACCAACGCCCATCACCTGCCTCCGGCACCACGACAGCAGCCACCGAAGAAAAGAATGATGGATCACCTCCTCACCCGAACTCGACGCGGCTCCATCGCTGATATGCAGCTTTGCGGACCTCCAAGGTGGCTCACCAAAAGTGAAGCCCTTACCGTTGAACGAATCAGACCGGGGCAACACTCCGGACACGCCATCGAACTCCAAATCTGGCACCCCACCGCGACTAAGACGTCGCGGAAGGAAACCATACCTGCCATCCACGAACCACGAACCCAGCACATGTTCCGTCTTCCAGATGTCGTCGATGCAGACCACAATCTGCATCCGCTCCTGGACTACCTCCCAAGCTCCACGCCGATGCTGGAGCAAACGCCGGCGCAACGGCGGAGCCCGAGCACACAGGTCCACCACGAGGATGCCGCTGCCGCGACGCCATCCTTGCTTGAATAGACTGGTTTCCAAATCCATCCCCAACCATAGGACCAATGGCCTTGTCAAGGAAGGATCCGAAGAATCTTTATTCAGTGTTGTCATCGTCGCCGCCGAAACAAAGACGATGAACAACCTAAAAATCTAAACTATGAGGGAGCAAAAATGATCCACACGCGTGGATCCGGCGACCCCCCTCACCACCGACGACCGAGGTCGCCGGCGGAGGGGAGCCGCCGGAGGACGGCGCTGAAAGATTGGGTCTCCTGGCGGCGGCTAGGGTTCCAGCCGCCAGGGATTGAGGAAAACGAAAGGATTTAGGATTCAGGATTACTACTTGTGTAGTAGGCGTTGGCAAGGCAAATGCAACTAGCCGGCATTAAAAAATTTGTGTCAAGGGAGTTACGTGAGAAGACCAAAAGGTTTTTTTGTTGGAAATTGCTATTGGTATGCGGAGGCTGTTCATGTACTTGGGCATCGTGTTGATAGCTTGGATTTGTTGCACAACAGGGATGCTTGAAGGCATTGCAGGAAGTCATGTGTCAGCTGAGATGGAATTATCATGTGATGGATGGAAATTTGCGGAAGACGATTTGTGAGCCTCGAGTGTGTCATGCAGTCGGAGAAGTTCGGCTGGGTTAGACTTGTCAGTCTGATGGATCGACGCAAGTCGGTTGGTACAGAAGACGGTGCGGGATCGGCGGCGGCGACATAGGAGCGTGATGCGGATGGTGACCGACTTCTGGGGCATGGAAACACGTGGCGCAGGCCCCGAGGGCTTGTGTGGCTTTGACAAGACTATGGCGCGGGGTTGATTCAAGGTGATGTATACACGGAGCTTGAAGTTGACGGGGCGCGAGGGTGGACTGATCATCTACCATGGAGTCATGTTGAAGGTGGAGCTGGATTGAGGGGCTACGACGTAAGTGCACAGAGAGTCGAAGCCTATTCAGCGGAAAAGCGAGGGACACGCAGTTCGGGCCGGAGCCCAATGGTCTGACGGAAGCGTGAAACTCGTCATCGGTTGGGTGATGATCGATGGTATTCTGCAGTGGGGGTTGAGTGGTGTGAGTTCGCGACCCTTGAGACTCGACCGGGACAACGGAGGCTCGACGCGGTAATAGCGGCGAGGTGTGCGGTATGCACGGGACATGGAGACGGGTCAGGGCTCTGGTGGTCATACATGTGGTGAGACAACTGTGAATTTGACTCGGGATGACTACAAGCAATGGTGAAATTTCTTCAAGTTTCAGACAGGCGGTCAAGAAAGGAGCGATGATGTTGAGTTCAGGTTACTCTTATGTGTGACACCCAATATGTGAGTTGTTCATTTTCACGCAGGTCAGTGATCAGTGTGTGATGGCATTGGACGGATACTCTGGAAGTTGGGAGCACAAACTAGAGTAACAAGGAACTTAATTTTGCTCGAGTGTTGACTGTGGTCAAGAAAGGAAGGGACTACAAGTTGCAGGTGGAGTCATGCGGAGTCTTTGGAGTAGCAGCGGTGCTCATGGGATAAACTCAAGTCCAATGTACATGGAAGTTTGATGCATTGACGAATTCAAGGTGGTGAAGAATATTCGCCAAGGTGGAGTTTGTTGGAGTTGTGTCGAATATTGTGTACAAGGTAGGTTACAGTTGGACTTGTAGTTGTATTGTGTTTATATAGGATGTGGAGTCGTGTCCTAGTAGGACACTAGTATCCTAGGCCTCTCTTATATAGCGGGGGTAGACACACGATGTAACCTATGCCAACATAATAGCACAGGCGCGAAAGGGGGAGCCGGCGGCGTGTGCCGGCGCCCGGGTGGCCGGTGTGCGGTATTGTGACGGCATCACGGGGTATCTACCCCGCTATATAAAAGAGGCCTAGGATAGATTTATTCTAACAGTATGCATGGGTTAACAGGTTATGATGGTATACAGCAATAGATTAATTATATGAAAGAAGAGAGCCATAAATTTGAATTATACACAAAATCAGTTAGCACACAGGTAAACAGAGAGGTTATTTATTTTCCCCAAAAAAACCAGAGCGGTTATTTATGACGTTAAAGAACAATAAAATTTTTAGGAAAGAAGTTCCATACAACTAAACCAGAGCCCCTTACAATTGAACCAGCTTAGGAAAGAATAGGTATGCATCTCAATAAGTATTACGCTGATCTTGATACATCAAATGCAAGAAGAAGTTGAAAGCTGGTCTTGATCAACCTTTTGTACACCACTTTTTTTTTGCTGGGACATGCTAGATTATTATAACGTGCTCTATAATAATTATATTGGAGAAGTTGTATTTTTTATGGGAAGATGATATGAAGGTGTAAATTAGTTGTGTAGGAAAAGACACTTGTATGGGTCAGAGTATGGACAGATTATTAGTTAGAAAAAGGCAAAGTCCGATGCAAGAACTTGACTAGTTATTATTTCAACAAGGAGGAGGAGAAGTTCCAAGCTTCTCGGGATCATTAAATCATACACTGCCATTGCTCTTCCACCTGCGCAGTATGCCTGCCTTAATCAGGGGCCTATCCCGGCGGGAACGAGAGAATCGGCACCACCACGGATAGAAGCTATCGCGACCTGGATCGGCTGCTCCGCCCTGCACCCTGATATATGGAGCGAGGGATCAACAACTACTGCCAAGGTTCAGATGATCATTGACGCCGCTGCACCGGCAGCCGGGAGAGGCACCAAATCCATGGTCGCACTCATCAGCTGGCTGATCTGGATGGAGAGGAACGCCTATGTGTTCAAAGGAAAGCTGCCGAGCGCGGACAACATCATCAGAGCATCTCCAACACGCGTTAAAAACTACTTTGCCGCGCGCGCTTCGCCTGGTTTTACGCGGCCCGCAGCGCTGACTCCAACAACCGCACTAGCTCCAGCAGCGCGCAAAAAATGCAGCGCACATAGTCTGCTTTCATGATACAAAATGCGTATATCCAGACTTCTTCAACGATATATAGTTCTACTACGTCCATATAGCCTGCTTCTACGATACAAAATAAAACTTGCTTCTCCAACGATATATAGTTCTACTACGTCCACATAGCCTGCTTCTACGATACAAAATAAAACTGACTTCTCCAACAATATATAGTTCTATAGCGCGGACAACATCATCAAGGCCTGCCGCTGCGACATGGAGCAATGGAGGATAGCTGGAGCTGCATGCTTAGAGTGTAACCTTTCGGGCATGTACCGTGAGATATCAACTTGATAATTCACTTCTTTCTTTGTTGGTTTCTCTTCATCACCCACCGGATCACTTGATCAAACAACTCTGTCCCTCCCTTTCTGCTAAGCCAATGAAAACCAACAATTGCTGACCAGTTCCAAAAAAAAGGAAGCTACGGCGAATCGACAGGCACGCGGAGGAAGAGGGAGCCATGGGATATACCGGGCGGGGAGGCGGCCTGGAGCAGGACGGGTAGGGGAGTCGCAGGCGATCGGAGCTGAGATGCCACCAACACCAGGGTGCAGTGGAAGGAGAGTGGAGAGCGGCGGGCGCGGGGCAAGGGAGGTGGTGGCAGTTCGATATACGCCGCGTGCGGATCTGCCATTCTGCCCATCTCATCTGCTCCGACCCCCGAACAAAGACGACAACGCGAATCAATCCCCTGTTTTATTATACGTACTACTCGCGTTGCCCTACAAGATTGGGGCAAAGATGATTACTAATCGATTAAAAGAGTTTATGGATATAGTGGTTGGCGAAGAACAAAGCGTGTTTGTCCCCAGAAGATTGATCACTGATAATGTGGTGGTTGCTTTTGAGAGCGTCCACACAATGAGACGAAGGAAGAAGGGGAAAAACTATGCTTGTGCTGTCAAGTTAGACATGATGAAGGCCTACGACCGAGTCAAGTGGCATTATCTCGAGGCAATCATGACTAAACTTGGGTTTAGCAGGAGTTTTGTTTCTCTCATAATGAAGTGTGTTACTTCGGTTCGGTTCACTATCAGAGTGTAACGCCCGGATAATCATCCAACAGTAATCCCACGCTAATCGTGCCATGACACCTCGGTTACTGTTGCTAACCTCGCAATAATTCGAAACCGTTCAAAATTCAAATTCAAAATAATGATGACAATAAAAGTTTTTCAAAAATTAAAACTAAAAAGTTCGGTGGTTGTCAAATATTACATCGGTAATTATGATGGAGTAAACACATTTTTATAAAATGTCTAAGAAATTTAAAATGAGTTAAAACAGAAAAGAAAATAAATAAAAGAAAAGGAAATACAAAAGAGAAAAACTAAACTAAACAAAAAAAAACTAAACTCCCCCCTTCCCTGCTGGACCGCGGCCCAGCTGGCCATCGGGCCAACCAGGCCGGCCCAGGTCGGCCCCCACTCCCTCTCCTTATCCCCGCACCCCGCAAACCCTAGGCCCCGACACCCCCACTCCCCCCCCCCCCACGATCCCCTTCTCCTCCCCCCCACCGATCTGGATCGGGATCGGCCCCGATCCCGTCGACCCCGACGCCCAGCGCTCGCCGCCGCCAGGCCTCGTCGCTGCCGAACGCCGCCTCCTCGCCCTCCTCCTCGCCGGTCTTCCCCGACCGCCCCCGAGCCCGCTGCCCGTTGCCCTACTCCCCGCCGTGAGCGCCCCCCTTTCCTTCCCCTTTCCCCGCGGTCACCGCCCGCGCTCCGGCGCCACCGTCGCCCGCGCCCTGCCGCGCCGGACCGGCCCCGTCCCGTGCTCACTCGCGGCCTCCCTGCGTTCGTCGCCCCCGTGCACGCCGTGCCCGCGCCGTCTGCGCTCCGGCACGCCCGCGCCTCGCCGGCGCCCGCACGCGCCCGCGCGGCCACCGCAGCAGCCCCGCCGCTCCTCGCCGCATCGCGCACACGCCGCACCGCAGCGCTGTTGCCGCCGCCCACCACGGCTTCGCCCCGGCGCGCGCCTCCTCCCCTGCTGCCTGCCCCGCGCCGTCGCCTGAACCGCGCCGCCTTTGCCCCGTCACGCCGCGCCCCTCCTGTCACCTCGCCTCCCGCCTCGGTTCCGCCGTGCCAGGCCGCGCCGGCGCCGCCCCTTGCTTGCTGCCGGCTCCCGCGCCGCAGCTGCGCCTGCTCGCCCCCCCTCCGAGTCGGGCGCCAGCACGCCCAGCGCCCGTTCGGGCGACAGCCGTCGCCCCAGCGCCCAAAACCCGTTAAGGCCCCCTGTGCCTATGACAAGGGGGCCCCATCCCCAGAAACGTTTTAAAAAAAGAAAAAGGAAAAAAATAATATTAATAAAAATAATTAAATAAATAATAATTAAATTAATTAATTAATTAAGGAATTAATTAAGTTAATTAATCATAATTAGATTAACCTAATTAACTAATTAGGTTAATTAAACAGTAGTTAGATTAGTTAAACACTGATTAGGTTAAACAGTCAATGACCAGTGGGACCCACACGTCAGTTGACCAGTCAACACCTCTGTTGACTGCTGACGTCATGCTGACGTCATGATGACGTCAGCAAACACTGTTTTGGATAATGTTGGACTTAATTAATTAATTAAATTCCAGAAATTAATAAAATCTTTAGAAAATCATATCTTTTAATCCATAACTCGGATTAAAATATTTTCAACATGAAAGTTGCTCAGAACGACGAGACGAATCCGGATACGCAGTCCGTTCGTCCGCCATACGCCCCTAACCTATCGAACTCGCAACTTTCCCCCTCCGGCTCCTCTGCCCGAAAACGTGAAACACCGGGAATACTTTCCCGGATGTTTTCCCCCTTAACCGGTACCACCTCATACCACGTTAGGGTACCCCTAGCACCGTTACTTGCCTTGTCATGCATCGTTATGCATCTGTTTGCATTATATTTATTGTTTCTTCCCCCCTCTTCTTCCGCTAGACACCGAGACCGACGCTGCTGCTGCCCAGTTCGACTACGGAGTTGACGATCCCTCTCTCTTGCCAGAGCAACCAGGCAAGCCCCCCCCTTGATCACCAGATATCGCCTATTATCCTCTATACTGCTTGCATTAGAGTAGTGTAGCATGTTACTGCTTTCCGTTGATTCTATTCTGATGCATAGCCTGACATTGTTGCTACATCTGTTGATACCTTACCTGCAATCCTAAATGCTTAGTATAGGATGCTAGTTTATCATCATTGGCCCTACATTCTTGTCAGTCTGCCTTGCTATACTATTGGGCCGTGATCACTCGGGAGGTGATCACGGGTATATACTATACATACATACATACTACAGATGGTGACTAAAGTCGGGTCCGCTCGAAGAGTACCCGCGAGTGATTCACGGATTGGGGGCTGAAAGGACCTTTGTCCCGACGGCCCTCTGTGTGGATCTTTGTGGCGGAGCGACAGGGCGGGTTGAGACTGCCTAGGAGAGAGGTGGGCCTGGCCCTGTTCGGCGTTCGCGGATATTTAACACGCTTAACGAGATCTTGGTATTTGATCTGAGTTGGCTACGAGCCTATACGCACTAACCATCTACGTGGGAGTAGTTATGGGTATCCCGGCGTCGTGGTATCAGCCGAAGCACTTCAGACGTCAGCGACGGAGCGGCGCGCGCCGGATTGGACTGGAACGCCACTAGGCTAGGTCTGCTTCCGGCCGCCCACGCAACGTGCAGGTGTGCTCAGGGCGATGGGCCCAGACCCTTGCGCGCTTAGGTTTAGACCGGCGTGCTGGCCTCTCTGTTTTGCCTAGGTGGGGCTGCGACGTGTTGATCTTCCGAGGCCGGGCATGACCCAGGAAAGTGTGTCCGGCCAAATGGGATCGAGCGTGTTGGGTAAGTTGGTGCACCCCTGCAGGGAAGTTAATCTATTCGAATAGCCGTGATCTTCGGTAACAGGACGACTTGGAGTTGTACCTTTACCTTATGACAACTAGAACCGGATACTTAATAAAACACACCCTTCCAAGTTCCACAGACAACCTGGTGGTCGCTCTCTCTCAGGGATACGAGGAGGGGATCGCCGGGTAGGATTATGCTATGCGATGCTACTGGAGATGCTACTTGGAGGACTTCAGACTACCCTCTTCTACCTGTTGCAAGACGACGGTGACCAGAAGCGTAGTCTTCGATAAGACTAGCTATCCCCCTCTTATTCTGGCATTCTGCAGTTCAGTCCACTGATATGGCCCTTTACACATATATCCATGCATATGTAGTGTAGCTCCTTGCTTGCGAGTACTTTGGATGAGTACTCACGGTTGCTTTCTTCCCCCTTTTTCCCCCCTTTTCTTTCTCTCTGGTTGTCGCAACCAGATGCTGGAGCCCAGGAGCCAGACGCCACCGTCGATGACGACTACTACACTGGAGGTGCCTACTACTACGTGCAGCCCGCTGACGACGACCAGGAGTAGTTAGGAGGATCCCAGGCAGGAGGCCTGCGCCTCTTTCGATCTGTATCCCAGTTTGTGCTAGCCTTCTTAAGGCAACTTGTTTAACTTATGTCTGTACTCAGATATTGTTGCTTCCGCTGACTCGTCTATGATCGAGCTCTTGTATTCGAGCCCTCGAGGCCCCTGGCTTGTAATATGATGCTTGTATGACTTATTTTATTTGTAGAATTGTGTTGTGATATCTTCCCGTGAGTCCCTGATCTTGATCGTACACGTTTGCGTGTATGATTAGTGTACGATTGAATCGGGGGCGTCACAAGCTGGTATCAGAGCCGACTGCCTGTAGGAATCCCCCTTCCACACTCCTTGGCCGAAGTCGAGTCTAGACATTACAAAAACTTTTACTAACATGGCTGTGTGCCTTACGGGCCCACGTCGCCATTGGGTGGTATTAGGATCTTTTACTCCTCGACCTTTACTCTGGGACTCTAAACTCTTTTCTACTCGGGTTAAACGAATTTACTAACTATCACTAGGATCCCGTGACCCCATTCACCCCAAAGTTGGATAAAGCCATAGTATTCTTTGGAATAGTATTTTGGACGATTTCCACACTATCATTGACTCCCTTGAAACATCTTTGTTTTCAGATGGAACCCACGAGGCAGGTCGTCCGCCACACGACGGCCATGGGTGCCTCGGGATCACCTGCCGTGCTAGCTGATATGATGACCTATCTGGGATATCGCTGGCACCCTGAGTACACCGTCTATGAGGAGTACCAGGACTTTAACCAGGAGCAGTACCGTGCCATCGTCCACCTCTACTCTCGGGAGTATGACTCCACTACTGTGCTGCACACCGCACATGGTGTTGGGGTGACTATCGATATGGCAGTCCACGATGCTGCTTATGCTGCTCTGACACGTCTTCGTGGAGAGTATCGGGAGTTGGACACCTCCCCCTTCCGGCACATTGCTATCGCATCTGATGTTGGTGAGGAGGGTTACTACACTGCTGCCTACTCCATTGTCACCCGAGAGCCCTTCTACCATCAAAACTTTGTTCTGCATGTTGATGGGCTGGATCGAGCTAACCGAGCTCTTCGCCACGAGTTGTACACCACTCGTCAGCACCTTTACCATGCTCTAACACTGTTGCACCCCTTTGTCCGATCCAGAGAGCTGCCTCGTTCTGCGATCTACCCAGCCAGGACCGTGATGCCCCAGGGTGTCGGCTGGCCAGAGGTGGGAGGCTACTCTCCCGCACTTGGTCCTCTTCTGCCACTGGAGCGTCGGGTTCCGCACCAGAGTATCCGCGGACCCCAGGTTACTGATGTGGAGTTTTCGATGCCACACTACCAGCTTTCAGGCTTCAGCTACCTCCGCAGTACCGCGTGGGACTAATGTAGGCTGGCTTGTTAGTGTTAGTTGCATTCGCCGCGAGCCTGCGTGCCGCCTATGATGTCTTAGTCTATGTACTGAACTCTGTGTACCGCACTCTATGCATGATCTCTTTTGTAAGATATGCCGACTACTATGTAGTAACTATCGTGCTGCTTTCATTAAGCATGTTTCATCATGAATGATTATTTTCCTTTGCAAATTTCTCAAATGCTGAACTACCCCTGTTATACATTAGCAGGATGGTTAGACCAGCTGGTCGTGGTCGTGGTGGCAACTTCCCACCACCGCCTGAGTACATGGCTGGAATGATCCAACAGCTTGAGATGAATCGCCGGTTCATGGAGAACATGATGGCTCAGTTTCCTCGCCCCAATATGAATCAGCAGCCAAACACAGTAACTCTGCAGGAATTCGTTCGCCTCAACCCAAGCGTGTACCGCAGCTCAACCCAGCCACTGGATGCTGATGACTGGCTCCGTGATATCACCTACGAGATGGAGTCTGCTGATGTAGCCCCTGCCAGCTATGTCACCTTTGCTTCCTTCTTCCTAAAGGGACCCGCAGCTCAATGGTGGGACAGCCACAGGCGTACTCTGCCAGTTGGAACAATTATCACCTGGCCAGACTTTCAAGCTGCTTTCCGTGCCCGCTTCATTCCTCAAGGAGTCATGGACCGGAAGAAGCGTGAGTTCCGCAACCTCACCCAAGGCAATAAGACTGTTGAAGCTTATCAGCGAGAGTTTCTGGACTTGTCTCGCTATGCTGAAGAGGACATTGCCACTGATGCACGCAGACAGGAGAAGTTCCGTGACGGCCTTCAAGCTGACATCAAGCTCGCACTTCTAGTGCACGACTTTGCCGATTTCGCCACCTTAGTGAACAAGGCCATCAATGTCGAGACTGGTCTGCAGGAATACCAGAGCTCTCACAGGCGCAGCCGTGACACGAGCTCATCTTCGGGCCCATCCTCGCAGAAGCGCAAGATATGGATTCCCAACAGCATGTACCAGCCGAATGCACCTGCCCCAAGGCAGTCCTATGCTGCACCTCGTCTGCCTACTGCTCCAACTAGGCAGCCGAGGCTTCCAGCTCCACCACCCCGAGCTCCTGTTCCTACTCCCGAGAATGGTTTGTGCTTCAGGTGCGGACAACCAGGGCACCGTGCTAGGGAATGCAACCAGAGACAGAATCAACTGGCCCTTCCAGCAACTGGCCGTGGAAACAACCAGCCCCGCAACAACAATGCCAAGTCCTATGGTCGTGTTCATGCCAACCACGTTGATCTGAACGAAGCTCAAGACCAGCCTGCTACTGTGATGGGTACACTCCTCGTAAATTCAGTACCTGCATCTGTTTTATTCGATACAGGTGCATCGCATTCATTCATGTCAGAAGATTTTGCATGCTTGCACGACATTAAATGTGAGGACATGAATGCTTCACTATTAGTACACACTCCCGCAGGCCAATGTCGAACCTCCATGATTTGCAACGACGTCCCTGTAGAAATCGAAGGACTGGAATTCCTTGTCTTTCCCATCGTATTGAAGTCCTGTAACATTGATCTCATTCTGGGAATGAATTGGTTAAAAGCGCATACTGCTTCTATCGTTTGCGCCACCAAGACCGTCCATCTGCTACACCCTTCTGATGAAATAATAAGCTATAATGCCCATCTGGTTAAGAATGCCGAGGCAAGGCTCTATGCATTGAATGCATTGAACGCCGCACCCCTCGAGGGCATTGAAAACATTCCCGTCGTGCGTAACTTCCTCGACGTCTTTCCTGAAGAACTCCCAGGGATTCCCCCTGCTAGAGCTGTCGAGTTCGTCATCGACTTGAAACCAGGCACCACTCCTATAGCCAAACGACCTTACAAGATGCCGCCGCATGAACTCCTTGAGCTTAGGAGGAAATCGATAAGTCTCTTCGCAGTGGTTTCATTCGCCCAAGTTGCTCTCCTTGGGGAGCACCTTCTATCTTTGTCAAGAAGAAGGATGGGACAAACCGATTGGTCCAAGACTACCGTCCTATAAATCAAGCTACCATTCAGAATAAGTATCCTCTTCCTCGGATCAATGATCTGTATGATCAACTGGCTGGTTCATCAGTGTTCTCTAAACTCGACTTGAGGTTGGGTTACCACCAGATCCGTGTTCGTGAGGAGGATATCCCCAAGACCGCCTTTGTGACTCGTTATGGATCATACGAGTACACCGTTATGTCTTTTGGATTAACCAATGCCCCAGCCACCTTCTCTCGTCTGATGAACTATATATTCATGGATTACCTCGACAAGTTCGTCGTGGTTTATCTGGATGATATCCTTGTGTATTCCAAGAATGAAGAAGAACATGCTGAACATCTTCGTATTGTGCTGGAAAAGTTACGAGAGCATCAGCTATATGCCAAGTTCTCTAAATGTGAATTCTGGCTTCCCGAAGTAACCTATCTTGGACATGTCATCTCTAAGGATGGTATTGCCGTTAACCCTGAACGAGTTTAGGCTATTCTCGATTGGACTCCTCCGAAGAATGTCAAGCAAGTCAGAAGTTTTCTCGGTCTCGCCAGCTATTGCCGTCGATTCGTCGAGAACTTCTCCAAGATTGCCAGGCCCCTGACTAACCTGTTGCATAAGGGCGTCAAGTTCCAATGGACAGATAAATGTCAGGAAAGTTTCCAGGCACTCAAAGACAAGTTGACTTCTGCCCCAGTACTAGCTCCTCCTGATACTAAGAAGGACTTCGTCATTTACTGCGACGCTTCCCGTCAAGGATTAGGCTGTGTCCTAATGCAAGACCGCAAAGTTATTGCTTATGCCTCTCGGCAATTGCGCCCTCACGAAGAGAAATACCCAGTTCACGACGTCGAACTTGCTGCTGTCATTCATGCACTGAAGCAGTGGCGACATTACCTTCTCGGTAATAGTTGCGAGATCTTCACTGACCACCAAAGTCTGAAGTATCTGTTTACTCAGCCAGACCTGAACCTCCGTCAGCAGAGATGGATGGAGATTGTTGCAGATTTTGACTTGGGTATTTCCTATACACCAGGCAAGGCCAATGTAATGGCTGATGCCTTGAGCCGCAAGTCTTACTGCAACCACCTCCAGATTCACAAGGTTCAGCCCTCACTTGTTGAAGAATTTCGAAAGCTGAACCTCCATATTGTTCCTCCGGGTGCGCTCGCTCCCCCTCCTAAGGAGTTTCGCAAGATGAACCTCCACGTTGTTCCCAGGGGTTCTCTCAATACCCTGGTTGCGAAACCAGATCTTGTGGACACCATCAAATGGATACAGAAATGTGACGATGAAGTCCACAAGATTAAGCGCGACCTCAAAGAAGGAAAGCCCTCATTCTTCACTGTTGCTGATGATGGCACCTTATTCTTCAAAGGTCGCCTAGTAGTTCCGAGTAAGAGGGAAAACCTGGATATGACTCAGAAGGATATGAAAGAAGCTCATGATACGCCTCTATGTATCCATCCTGGTAGTACAAAGATGTACCAAGACATTCGTCAGAGATTCTGGTGGTCTAACATGAAGCAAGACATTGCTCGCTATGTTGCTGAGTGTGACGTTTGCCGTCGTATCAAAGCAGAACATCAAAGGCCTGCTGGAACTCTGCAACCTATCTCTATTCCTGAATGGAAATGGGACCATGTTGAAATGGACTTCGTCACCGGATTTCCCAAATCGCAAAAAGGTAATGATGCTATTCTTGTCGTCATTGACCGGCTTTCTAAAGTTGCGCATTTTCTGGCTGTCAAGGAAACGATCACTGCTAGTCAGCTGGCAAACCTCTACATGTCCAGAATTGTCTCGCTTCACGGTATTCCATTGGTAATCAGTTCAGACCGTGGCAGCTTATTCACTTCAAGATTCTGGGCAAGTTTCCAAGAAGCTATGGGCACTCATCTGTCTTTCAGCACTGCTTTTCATCCTCAGTCGCAAGGGCAAGTTGAACGTGTCAACCAAGTTCTCGAAGACATGCTTCGAGCTTGTGTCATTTCCTTCGGCAAGAAATGGGAGGAATCCCTCCCGTATGCTGAGTTCTCTTATAATAATAGCTATCAAGCTAGTCTGAAGATGGCCCCCTTCGAAGTGTTATATGGACGAAAGTGCCGAACCCCTCTGAACTGGTCAGAAACTGGGGAACGTCCACTTTTCGGTCCGGATATTATCCAACATGCCGAAGAACAAGTCTGCATTATCCGCGAGAATCTCAAGACTGCTCAGTCACGCCAAAAGAGTAATTATGACCGTCATCATAAAGACATGGTCTATCAACCTGGCGAAAAGGCCTATCTTCGAGTTACACCAATGAAGGGTGCTCACCGCTTCGGGATCAAGGGCAAGCTAGCTCCTCGCTATATTGGCCCATTCACTATTCTGGAAAGGCGTGGAAAAGTGGCATATCAACTGGAACTTCCGCCGAACCTTTCTCAGGTTCACGATGTGTTCCACGTGTCACAACTCCGTCGCTGCTTCAAGGACCCAAGCCGAGTAGTGGATCATGAAGTGCTCGAATTGCAACAGGACCTTTCATATAAAGAGCATCCGGTTCGCATTCTCGACCAAGCTGAACGCCGCACACGCCAGAAGGCGATCAAGTTCCTCAAAGTCCAGTGGTCGCACCATTCTGAAGACGAAGCCACCTGGGAATGCGAGGATCGCCTGCGTGATGAATACCCCGCACTGTTTCCTTCTACCTCCTAAATCTCGGGACGAGATTTCTTGTAGTGGGGGAGATTTGTAACGCCCGGATAATCATCCAACAGTAATCGCACGCTAATCGTGCCATGACACCTCGGTTACTGTTGCTAACCTCGCAATAATTCGAAACCGTTCAAAATCCAAATTCAAAATAATGATGACAGTAAAAGTTTTTCAAAAATTAAAACTAAAAAGTTCGGTGGTTGTTAAATATTACATCGGTAATTATGGTGGAGTAAACACATTTTTATAAAATGTCTAACAAATTTAAAATGAGTTAAAACAGAAAAGAAAATAAATAAAAGAAAAGGAAATACAAAAGAGAAAAACTAAACTAAACAAAAAAAAAACTAAACTCCCCCCTTCCCTGCTGGACCGCGGCCCAGCTGGCCATCGGGCCAACCAGGCCGGCCCAGGTCGGCCCCCACTCCCTCTCCTTATCCCCGCACCCCGCAAACCCTAGGCCCCGACACCACAACTCCCCCCCCCCCACGATCCCCTTCTCCTCCCCCCCACCGATCTGGATCGGGATCGGCCCCGATCCCGTCGACCCCGACGCCCAGCGCTCGCCGCCGCCAGGCCTCGTCGCTGCCGAACGCCGCCTCCTCGCCCTCCTCCTCGCCGGTCTTCCCCGACCGCCCCCGAGCCCGCTGCCCGTTGCCCTACTCCCCGCCGTGAGCGCCCCCCTTTCCTTCCCCTTTCCCCGCGGTCACCGCCCGCGCTCCGGCGCCACCGTCGCCCGCGCCCTGCCGCGCCGGACCGGCCCTGTCCCGTGCTCACTCGCGGCCTCCCTGCGTTCGTCGCCCCCGTGCACGCCGTGCCCGCGCCGTCTGCGCTCCGGCATGCCCGCGCCTCGCCGGCGCCCGCACGCGCTCGCGCGGCCACCGCAGCAGCCCCGCCGCTCCTCGCCGCATCGCGCACACGCCGCACCGCAGCGCTGTTGTCGCCGCCCACCACGGCTTCGCCCCGGCGCGCGCCTCCTCCCCTGCTGCCTGCCCCGCGCCGTCGCCTGAACTGCGCCGCCTCTGCCCCGTCACGCCGCGCCCCTCCTGTCACCTCGCCTCCCGCCTCGGTTCCGCCGTGCCAGGCCGCGCCGGCGCCGCCCCTTGCTTGCTGCCGGCTCCCGCGCCGCAGCTGCGCCTGCTCGCCCCCCCTCCGAGTCGGGCGCCAGCACGCCCAGCGCCCGTTCGGGCGACAGCCGTCGCCCCAGCGCCCAAAACCCGTTAAGGCCCCCTGTGCCTATGACAAGGGGGCCCCATCCCCAGAAACGTTTTAAAAAAAGAAAAAGGAAAAAAATAATATTAATAAAAATAATTAAATAAATAATAATTAAATTAATTAATTAATTAAGGAATTAATTAAGTTAATTAATCATAATTAGATTAACCTAATTAACTAATTAGGTTAATTAAACAGTAGTTAGATTAGTTAAACACTGATTAGGTTAAACAGTCAATGACCAGTGGGACCCACACGTCAGTTGACCAGTCAACACCTCTGTTGACTGCTGACGTCATGCTGACGTCATGATGACGTCAGCAAACACTGTTTTGGATAATGTTGGACTTAATTAATTAATTAAATTCCAGAAATTAATAAAATCTTTAGAAAATCATATCTTTTAATCCATAACTCGGATTAAAATATTTTCAACATGAAAGTTGCTCAGAACGACGAGACGAATCCGGATACGCAGTCCGTTCGTCCGCCATACGCCCCTAACCTATCGAACTCGCAACTTTCCCCCTCCGGCTCCTCTGCCCGAAAACGTGAAACACCGGGAATACTTTCCCGGATGTTTTCCCCCTTAACCGGTACCACCTCATACCACGTTAGGGTACCCCTAGCACCGTTACTTGCCTTGTCATGCATCGTTATGCATCTGTTTGCATTATATTTATTGTTTCTTCCCCCCTCTTCTTCCGCTAGACACCGAGACCGACGCTGCTGCTGCCCAGTTCGACTACGGAGTTGACGATCCCTCTCTCTTGCCAGAGCAACCAGGCAAGCCCCCCCCTTGATCACCAGATATCGCCTATTATCCTCTATACTGCTTGCATTAGAGTAGTGTAGCATGTTACTGCTTTCCGTTGATTCTATTCTGATGCATAGCCTGACATTGTTGCTACATCTGTTGATACCTTACCTGCAATCCTAAATGCTTAGTATAGGATGCTAGTTTATCATCATTGGCCCTACATTCTTATCAGTCTGCCTTGCTATACTATTGGGCCGTGATCACTCGGGAGGTGATCACGGGTATATACTATACATACATACATACTACAGATGGTGACTAAAGTCGGGTCCGCTCGAAGAGTACCCGCGAGTGATTCACAGATTGGGGGCTGAAAGGACCTTTGTCCCGACGGCCCTCTGTGTGGATCTTTGTGGCGGAGCGACAGGGCGGGTTGAGACTGCCTAGGAGAGAGGTGGGCCTGGCCCTGTTCGGCGTTCGCGGATATTTAACACGCTTAACGAGATCTTGGTATTTGATCTGAGTTGGCTACGAGCCTATACGCACTAACCATCTACGTGGGAGTAGTTATGGGTATCCCGGCGTCGTGGTATCAGCCGAAGCACTTCAGACGTCAGCGACGGAGCGGCGCGCGCCGGATTGGACTGGAACGCCACTAGGCTAGGTCTGCTTCCGGCCGCCCACGCAACGTGCAGGTGTGCTCAGGGCGATGGGCCCAGACCCTTGCGCGCTTAGGTTTAGACCGGCGTGCTGGCCTCTCTGTTTTGCCTAGGTGGGGCTGCGACGTGTTGATCTTCCGAGGCCGGGCATGACCCAGGAAAGTGTGTCCGGCCAAATGGGATCGAGCGTGTTGGGTAAGTTGGTGCACCCCTGCAGGGAAGTTAATCTATTCGAATAGCCGTGATCTTCGGTAACAGGACGACTTGGAGTTGTACCTTGACCTTATGACAACTAGAACCGGATACTTAATAAAACACACCCTTCCAAGTTCCACAGACAACCCGGTGGTCGCTCTCTCTCAGGGATACGAGGAGGGGATCGCCGGGTAGGATTATGCTATGCGATGCTACTGGAGATGCTACTTGGAGGACTTCAGACTACCCTCTTCTACCTGTTGCAAGACGACGGTGACCAGAAGCGTAGTCTTCGATAAGACTAGCTATCCCCCTCTTATTCTGGCATTCTGCAGTTCAGTCCACTGATATGGCCCTTTACACATATATCCATGCATATGTAGTGTAGCTCCTTGCTTGCGAGTACTTTGGATGAGTACTCACGGTTGCTTTCTTCCCCCTTTTCCCCCCCTTTTCTTTCTCTCTGGTTGTCGCAACCAGATGCTGGAGCCCAGGAGCCAGACGCCACCGTCGATGACGACTACTACACTGGAGGTGCCTACTACTACGTGCAGCCCGCTGACGACGACCAGGAGTAGTTAGGAGGATCCCAGGCAGGAGGCCTGCGCCTCTTTCGATCTGTATCCCAGTTTGTGCTAGCCTTCTTAAGGCAACTTGTTTAACTTATGTCTGTACTCAGATATTGTTGCTTCCGCTGACTCGTCTATGATCGAGCTCTTGTATTCGAGCCCTCGAGGCCCCTGGCTTGTAATATGATGCTTGTATGACTTATTTTATTTGTAGAGTTGTGTTGTGATATCTTCCCGTGAGTCCCTGATCTTGATCGTACACGTTTGCGTGTATGATTAGTGTACGATTGAATCGGGGGCGTCACACAGAGTTAATGGAGAACTTCTGCCATATTTTACTCCTTCTTGTGGTTTGAGACAAGGCGATCCAGTATCTCCCTTTCTCTTCTTATTATGTGCAGAAGGGCTTACATCTTTGTTGAATTCTTATGGCTACCCACGTATTGACAAAGGCATACGAGTGTTAGTGCGGGCACCATGGTGAGCCACCTGCTTTTTGCCGATGACAGCCTCATCTTCATCAGTGCAATGGAGGAGAGTGTGATCCGACTAAATGAAATCTTGGTTATTTATGCTGCATGTTTAGGCCAGTCGGTTAATCGCGATAAAAGTGCAGTCTTATTTTCGCCAAACACACCAGTGGACAGGCGGCATGATCTGAAGCTGCTACTAGGCATACAAGTGGAGGCATTCAGCGATCTCTACCTTGGGTTACCAACAGCAGTTGGGAGGATTTCCAGTGGCACGTTTGATCATATTGGGGAGCGTTCAAGGAGCAAAATGAATGGTTGGGCAGAGCGACTTCTAGCTTCCGCTGGAAGAGAATCACTTATCAAGTCAGTAATCCAAGACATTCCAATGTTTAGTATGAGTTCCTTCCTTCTTTCTAAAAAGGTATGCAAAAGTTTGACATCTAGCATGGCTAAATTTTGGTGGAGTGGATCCCTTGATCGACGTGCGATGCATTGGTTGGCATGGGATAAACTTGCATCTTCAAAAGCCCAAGGGGGTATGGGCTTCCGGGATATGAAATTGTTTAACTTGGCGCTGCTCGGGAAACACGGATGGAGATTCATTTGTTGGGGAACGTAGCAGAAATTCAAAAAAATTCCTACGTGTCACCAAGATCTGTCTATGGAGAGACCAGCAACGAGGGGAAGGAGAGTGCATCTACATACCCTTGTAGATCGCTAAGCGGAAGCGTTCAAGTGAACGGGGTTGATGGAGTCGTAATCGTCGTGATTCAAATCACCGATGATCAAGTGCCGAACGCACGGCACCTCCGCGTTCAACACACGTACAGCTCGGTGACGTCTCCCATGCCTTGATCCAGCAAGGAGAGAGGGAGAGGTTGAAGAAGACTCCATCCAGCAGCAGCACAACGGCGTGGTGGTGATGGAGGAGCGTGGCTATCCAGCAGGGCTTCGCCAAGCACCATGGGAGAGGAGGAGGAGGAGGAGAGGCAGGGCTGCACCAAGAGAGGGAGAAGATCTCATCTGTTATGGGCAGCCCAATGCCTCAATATATATAGGGGGAGAGGGGGCTGCGCCCCCCTCTAGGGTTTCCCACCCCCAAGGGGTGCGGCCAGCCCTAGATGGAAAAGGGGGTGGCGGCCAAGAGGGGGAGGAGAGGGAGGCGCAGGGAGCATGGGCCTTAGGGCCCATCTGCCCTAGGGTTTGCCCCCTCCCACTCTCCCCTGCGCCTTGGGCCCCTTGTGGGGGGTGCACCAGCCCACCTGGGGCTGGTTCCCTCCCACACATGGCCCATGCAGCCCTCCGGGGTTGGTGGCCCCACTTGGTGGACCCCCGGGACCCTCCCGGTGGTCCCGGTACGTTACCGATAAACCCCGAAACTCTTCCGGTGACCAAAACAGGACTTCCCATATATAAATCTTTACCTCCGGACCATTCCGGAACTCCTCGTGACGTCCGGGATCTCATCCGGGACTCCGAACAACATTCGGTAACCACATACAAGCTTCCTTTATAACCCTAGCGTCATCGAACCTTAAGTGTGTAGACCCTACGGGTTCGGGAGACATGCAGACATGACCGAGACGTTTTCCGGTCAATAACCAACAGCGGGATCTGGATACCCATGATGGCTCCCACATGTTCCACGATGATCTCATCGGATGAACCACGATGTCAAGGACTTAATCAATCCCGTATACAATTCCCTTTGTCTAGCGGTATTATACTTGCCCGAGATTCGATCGTCGGTATCCTTATACCTTGTTCAATCTCGTTACCGGCAAGTCTCTTTACTCGTTCCGTAACACATCATCCCATGATCAACTCCTTGGTCACATTGCGCATATGATGATGTCCTACCGAGTGGGCCCAGAGATACCTCTCTGCTTACACGGAGTGACAAATCCCAGTCTCGATTCGTGCCAACCCAACAGATACTTTTGGAGATACCTGTAATGCACCTTTATAGCCACCCAGTTATGTTGTGACGTTTGGTACACCCAAAGCACTCCTACGGTATCCGGGAGTTGCACAATCTCATGGTCTAAGGAAAAGATACTTGACATTAGAAAAGCTTTAGCATACGAACTACACGATCTTTGTGCTATGCTTAGGATTGGGTCTTGTCCATCACATCATTATCCTAATGATGTGATCCCGTTATCAACGACATCTAATGTCCATAGCCAGGAAACCATGACTATCTGTTGATCACAACGAGCTAGTCAACTAGAGGCTCACTAGGGACATATTGTGGTCTATGTATTCACACGTGTATTACGATTTCCGGATAATACAGTTATAGCATGAATAAAAGACAATTATCATGAACAAGGAAATATAATAATAATACTTTTATTATTGCCTCTAGGGCATATTTCCAACAGTCTCCCACTTGCACTAGAGTCAATAATCTAGTTCACATCGATATGTGATTAACACTCAAGGTCACATCCCCATGTGACTAGCACCCAAAGAGTTTACTAGAGTCAATAATCTAGTTCACATTTACCATGTGATTAACACTCGATGAGTTCTGGGTTTGATCATGTTATGCTTGTGAGAGAGGTTATAGTCAACGGGTCTGAACCTTTTAGATCCGTGTGTGTTTTACAAATCTCTATGTCATCTCCTAGATGCAGCTACCACGCTCTATTTGGAGCTATTCCAAATAACTGTTCTACTTGGAGCTATACTAAATTGTTGCTCCATTATACGTATCCGGTATCTCTACTCAGAGCTATCCGGATAGGTGTTAAGCTTGCATCGACGTAACCCTTTACGACGAACTCTTTTACCACCTCCATAATCGAGAAAATTCCTTAGTCCATTAGTTATTAAGGATAACTTTGACCGATGTCCTGTGATCCATTCTTGGATCACTCTTGTACCCCTTGACTAACTCATGGCAAGGCACACTTCAGGTGCGGTACACAGCATAGCATACTGTAGAGAGCCTGTGTTAAAAGCATAGGGGACGACCTTCGTCCTTCCTCTTTCTTCTGCCGTGGTCGAGCTTTAAGTCTTAACTTCACTCCTTCTTTGACTGATCCATTTTGAACACCTTCAAGATCATGTCAAGGTATGTGCTCATTTGAAAGTACCATTAAGCGTTTTGATCTATCCTTATAGATCTTGATGCTCAATGCTCAAGTAGCTTAATCCAGGCTTTCCATTGAAAAACACTTTCCAAATAACCCTATATGCTTTCCAGAAATTCTACATCATTTCTGATCAACAATATGTCAAGAACATATACTCATCAGAAATTCCATAGTGCTCCCACTCACTTCTTTGGAAATACAAGTTTCTCATAAACTTTGTACAAACCCAAAATCTTTGATCATCTCATCAAAGTGTACATTCCAACTCCGAGATGCTTACTCCAGTCCATGGAAGGATCGCTGGAGCTAGCATACCTTTTAGCATCCTTAGGATCGACAAAAACCTTTTTGATTGTATTATATACAACCTTTCCTTACGAAAACTGGTAAGGAAACTCGTTTTGACATCCATCTGCCAGATTTCATAAATGCAGCTAATGCTAACATGAATCCGACGGACTTTAAGCATCGCTACGGATGAGAAAATCTCATCGTAGTCAACTCCTTGAACTTGTGAAAAAAACTCTTTGCCACAAGTCGAGCTTCATAGACGGTGACATTACCATCCACGTCCGTCTTCTTCTTAAAGATCCATTTATCTCGGATTTCATGGCTTCTAACCATTTGTCGGAATTTGGGCCCACCACCGCTTCTCCATAGCTCGTAGGTTCATTGTTGTCTAGCAACATGACCTTCAGGACAGGATAACTGTACCACTCCGAAGTAGTACGCGTCCTTGTCGTCCTACGAGGTTCGGTAGTGACTTGATCCGAAACTTCATGATCACTATCATAAGCTTTTACTTCAATTGGTGTAGGTGCCATAGGAACAACTCCCTGTGCCCTGCCATACACTAGTTGAAGAGACGGTTCAATAACCTCATCAAGCCTCCACCATCCTCCCACTCAATTCTTTCGAGAGAAACTTTTCCTCGATAAAGGACCCGATTCTAGAAACAATCCTTATTGCTTTCGGATCTGAATTAGGAGGTATACCCAACTGTTTTGGGTATCCTATGAAGATGCATTTTATCCGCTTTGGGTTCGAGCTTATCAACCTGAAACTTTTTCACATAAGCGTCGCAGCCCCAAACCTTTAAGAAATGACAGCTTAGGTTTCTCTAAACCATAGTTCATACGGTGTCATCTCAACGGAATTACGTGGTGTCCTATTTAAAGTGAATGTGGTTGTCTCTAATGCCTAACCCATAAACTATCGTGGTAATTTGATAAGAGACATCATGGTACGCACCATATCCAATAGGATGCAACTATGATGTTCGGACACACCCTCACTATGGTGTTCCAGGCGGTATTGATTGTGAAACAATTTCCACAATGTCTTAATTGCGTGCCAAAGCTCGTAACTCAGATACTCATCTCTATGATCATATCATAGACATTTCATCCTCTTGTCACGATGATCTTCAACTTCACTCTGAAATTACTTGAACCATTCAATAATTCAGACTTGTGTTTCATCAAGTAAATATACTCTACATCTACTCGAATCATCTGTGAAGTAAGAACATAACGCTATTTACTGCATGCCTTAGCACTCATTGGACTGCACACATCAAAATGTGTTGCTTCCAACAAGTTGCTATCTTGTTCCATCTTACTGAAAACGAGGCTTTTCAGTCATCTTGCCCATGTGGTATGATTTGCATATCTCAAGTGATTCAAAATCAAGTGAGTCCAAACGATCCATCTGCATGGAGTTTCTTCATGCATATACACCAATAGACATGGTTCGCATGTCTCAAACTTTTCAAAAACGAGTGAGTCCAAAGATCCATCAACATGGAGCTTCTTCATGCGTTTTACACCAATATGACTTACATGGCAGTGCCACAAGTAAGTGGTACTATCATTACTATCTTATCTCTTTTGGCATGAAAAAGTGTATCACTACGATCGAGATTCAATAAACCATTCCTTTAGGTGCAAGACCATTGAAGGTATTATTTAAATAAACAGAGTAACCATTATTCTCCTTAAATGAATAACCGTATTGCGATAGACATAATCCAATCATGTCTATGCTCAACGCAAACACCAAATCTCGATGGTAGAGGGAGCGTGCGATGCTTGATCACATCAACCTTGGAAATACTTCCAACACATATCGTCAGCTCACCTTTAGCTAGTCTCCGTTTATTCCGTAGCTCTTTTATTTCGAGTTACTAACACTTAGCAACCGAACCGGTATTTTAATACCCTGGTGCTACTAGGAGTACTAGTAAAGTACACATTAACATAATGTATATCCAATATATTTCTATCGACCTTGCCAGCCTTCTCATCTACCAAGTATCTAGGGTAATTCTGCTCCAGTGGTTGTTCCCCTTATTACAGGAGCACTTAGTCTCGGGTTTGGGTTCAACCTTGGGTTTCTTCACTAGAGCGGCAGCTGAATTGCCGTTTCATGAAGTATCCCTTTGTTCCCTTGCCCTTCTTGAAACTAGTGGTTTCACCAACCATCAACAATTGATGCTCCTTCTTGATTTCTACTTTCGCGGTGTCAAACATCACGAATACCTCAAGGATCATCATATCTATCCCTGATATGTTATAGTTCATCACAAAGCTCTAGCAGCTTGGTGGCAATGACTTTGGAGAAACATCACTATCTCAAATGGAAGATCAACTCCCACTCGATTCAAGTGATTGTTGTACTCAGACAATCTGAGCACAAGCTCAATGATTGAGCTTTTCTCCGTTAGTTTGCAGGTTAAGAAAATCGTCGGAGGTCTTATACCTCTTGACGTGGGCACGAGCCTGAAATCCCAATTTCAGCCCTCGAAACATCTCATATGTTCCGCGACATTTCAAAAAACATCTTTGGTGCCTCAACTCTAAACCTTTTATATGAACTATCACGTAGTTATCAAAACGTGTATGTCAGATGTTCGCAACATCCATAGACAACGTTCGAGGTTCAGCACACTGAGCGTTGCATTAAGGACATAAGCTTTCTACTGATCGCATAATCGCTACTGTCAACTTTCAACTAATTTTTTCTCTAGGAACATATCTAAACAGTAGAACTAAAGCGTGAGCTACGACATAATTTGCAAAATCCCTTTTTGACTATGTTTAGGATAATTAAGTTCATTTTATGAACTCCCACTCAGATAGACATCCCTCTGGTCATCTAAGTGATCACATGATCCGAGTCAAACTAGGCCATGTCTGATCATCACGTGAGACGGACTAGTCATCATCGATGAACATCTTCATGTTGATCGTATCTACTATACGACTCATGCTCGACCTTTCGGTCTCCGTGTTCCGAGGCCATGTCTGTACATGCTAGGCTCGTCAAGTTAACCCTAAGTGTTTTCGCGTGTGTAAATCTGTCTTACACCCGTTGTATGTGAACGTAAGAATCCATCACACCCGATCATCACGTGGTGCTTAGAAGCGACGAACTGTAGCAACGGTGCACAGTTAGGGGAGAACACTTCTTGAAATTGTTGTAAGGGATCATCTTATTTACTACCGTCGTTCTAAGTAAACAAGATGCATAAACATGATAAACATCACATGCAATCAAATAGTGACATGATATGGCCAATATCATTTTGCTCCTTTTGATCTCCATCTTCGGGGCTCCATGATCATCATCGTCACCGGCATGACCCCATGATCTCCATCATCATGATCTCCATCATCGTGTCTCCATGAAGTCGTCTCGCCAACTATTACTTCTACTACTATGGCTACCGGTTAGCAATAAAGTAAAGTAATTACATGGCGTTGTTCAATGACACGCAGGTCATACAATAAATTAAGACAACTCCTATGGCTCCTACCGGTTGTCATACTCATCGACATGCAAGTCGTGATTCCTATTACAAGAACATGATCAATCTCATACATCACATATCATTCATCACATTCTTTTTGGCCATATCACATCACATAGCATACCCTGCAAAAACAAGTTAGACGTCCTCTAATTGTTGTTTGCATGTTTTACGTGGCTGCTATGGGTTTCTAGCAAGAACGTTTCTTACCTACGCAACACCACAACGTGATATGCCAATTGCTATTTACCCTTCATAAGGACCCTTCTCATCGAATCCGTTCCGACTAAAGTGGGAGAGACTGGCACCCGCTAGCCACCTTATGCACCAAGTGCATGTCAATCGGTGGAACCTGTCTCACGTAAGAGTACGTGTAAGGTCGGTCCGGGCCGCTTCATCCCACAATACCGTCGAAACAAGATTGGACTAGTAACGGTAAGCATATTGAACAACATCAACGCCCACAACTACTTTGTGTTCTACTCGTGCAAAGAATCTACGCAATAGACCTAGCTCTGATACCACTGTTGGGGAACGTAGCAGAAATTCAAAAATTTTCCTACGTGTCACCAAGATCTGTCTATGGAGAGACCAGCAACGAGGGGAAGGAGAGTGCATCTACATACCCTTGTAGATCGCTAAGCGGAAGCGTTCAAGTGAACGAGGTTGATGGAGTCGTACTCGTCGTGATTCAAATCACCAATGATCAAGTGCCGAACGCACGGCACCTCCGCGTTCAACACACGTACAGCCCGGTGACGTCTCCCATGCCTTGATCCAACAAGGAGAGAGGGAGAGGTTGAGGAAGACTCCATCCAGCAGCAGCACAACGGCGTGGTGGTGATGGAGGAGCGTGGCTATCCAGCAGGGCTTCGCCAAGCACCACGGGAGAGGAGGAGGAGGAGGAGAGGCAGGGCTGCACCAAGAGAGGGAGAAGATCTCATCTGTTATGGGCAGCCCAATGCCTCAATATATATAGGGGGAGAGGGGGCTGCGCCCCCCTCTAGGGTTTCCCACCCCCAAGGGGTGCGGCCAGCCCTAGATGGCAAAGGGGGTGGCGGCCAAGAGGGGAAGGAGAGGGAGGCGCAGGGAGCATGGGCCTTAGGGCCCATCTGCCCTAGGGTTTGCCCCCTCCCACTCTCCCCTGCGCCTTGGGCCCCTTGTGGGGGGCGCACCAGCCCACCTGGGGCTGGTTCCCTCCCACACATGGCCCATGCAGCCCTCCGGGGTTGGTGGCCCCACTTGGTGGACCCCCGGGACCCTCCCGGTGGTCCCGGTACGTTATCGATAAACCCCGAAACTCTTCCGGTGACCAAAACAGGACTTCCCATATATAAATCTTTACCTCCGGACCATTCTGGAACTCCTCGTGACGTCCGGGATCTCATCTGGGACTCCGAACAACATTCGGTAACCACATACAAGCTTCCTTTATAACCCTAGCGTCATCGAACCTTAAGTGTGTAGACCCTACGGGTTCGGGAGACATGCAGACATGACCGAGACGTTCTTCGGTCAATAACCAACAGAGGGATCTGGATACCCATGATGGCTCCCACATTTTCCACGATGATCTCATCGGATGAACCACGATGTCAAGGACTTAATCAATCCCGTATACAATTTCCTTTGTCTAGCGGTATTATACTTGCCCGAGATTCGATCGTCGGTATCCTTATACCTTGTTCAATCTCGTTACCGGCAAGTCTCTTTACTCGTTCCGTAACACATCATCCCGTGATCAACTCCTTGGTCACATTGCGCATATGATGATGTCCTACCGAGTGGGCCCAGAGATACCTCTCTGCTTACACGGAGTGACAAATCCCAGTCTCGATTCGTGCCAACCCAACAGATACTTTTGGAGATACCTGTAACGCACCTTTATAGCCACCCAGTTACGTTGTGACGTTTGGTACACCCAAAGCACTCCTACGGTATCCGGGAGTTGCACAATCTCATGGTCTAAGGAAAAGATACTTGACATTAGAAAAGCTTTAGCATACGAACTACACGATCTTTGTGCTATGCTTAGGATTGGGTCTTGTCCATCACATCATTCTCCTAATGATGTGATCCGTTATCAACGACATCTAATGTCCATAGCCAGGAAACCATGACTATCTGTTGATCACAACGAGCTAGTCAACTAGAGGCTCACTAGGGACATATTGTGGTCTATGTATTCACACGTGTATTACGATTTCCGGATAATACAATTATAGCATGAATAAAAGACAATTATCATGAACAAGGAAATATAATAATAATACTTTTATTATTGCCTCTAGGGCATATTTCCAACATCATTACCAATCCGGATTCGTTATGCGCCCGGGTTATAAAGGGCCGGTACTTTCCCGATGGGGATTTCTTGGAAGCCACGGTGCCGAAGACGGCCTCTGCTATATGGTGCGCAATTGTCGCAGGCAGGAAGGCGCTCGATGTTAGTCTAATCAAAATGGTTGGCGACGGGACTACCATCTCCGTTTGGCATGATAAGTGGATCCCAGGTTTACATACTTTGTCTCCTATGATTGTACCAGGAGGGACGACGCTGGGAACTGTGGACCAGCTAATTGACACTGACAACTAGTCATGGCGTCGGTAACTAATTCGTGATGTGTTTGCTACACCCGACGTGGATGCGATACTGAATATCCCACTACGCAGAGGTGGCGGCGATGATTTTCTTGCTTGGGCCCACGAAAGAAGCGGCATCTATTCTGTCAAGTCGGTGTATCGTGCTCTTGTGACTCAAAAGGAGCGTTTAGCTCTGGAGGAAGGGACGGTTACCGGATCCTCACAGACTGAAGAATAGATGTGGAAGTCGCTATGGAAGCTCAAGGTGTTGCCGAAGGTGCGTGTGTTCTGGTGGAGGGTCGTCCGTGGCATCCTCCCTATGAATCCACCTTAAGGTACCGTCATATCAAACTCATCAGTCGATGCAATGTTTGTCATGCAATGGATGAAGATTTAATGCACGCTCTAGTGCATTGCTCTCATGCCAAGTTGTTCTGGGAGCAGGCCTTCGTGTTGTTCGATCTCCGCAGGCCACACCTACACCCGGATACATGGGCCCGTGATATTATTTGTGATGGGCGGTTTTCTGATTTGGAAAGGTCTCAGATGATCTCAGTAATGTGGGCTATTTGGCACTCTAGAAATAGAGTTACTCATGATGATGATTAACTTGATCCTTTTTCATCTGTCAAGAGGATACGGGAGGACTTGGCGTTACTCGATATTCCTCTTCCACATGCTTCGGTGCTGCTAGGTTTTGGGTGGACACCTCCTGAGGAGGGGTTATCAAGATCAATACCGATGCGGCTGTGAATTTGGACTTCAATAAGGTGGGAGCTGGAGGTGTAGCACGTTCCAGCAAGGCCTTGTTGGGAGCTTGGAGCAAACCCTATCTAGGGTTATCGGATCCGTTCATTGGAGAGACCATGGCTTTGCGTGATGGAGTCATCTTTGCTAACCTACGTGGTTTCTCACATGTGATCATGGAAACAGACTGCCTGGAGGTAGTTAATCTCTGGAACATTCGTCATAACAGCCTTTCTGTTGTGGCTCCTTTACTTTTAGAAATTGGAGAGCTAGCTTCATCTTTTTCTTCTTTTGTAGTTCAACATGTAAACAGGGCAGCCAATGTACCAGCCCACCTTTGTGCTAAACATGCAAGCACATTGTTGGTCACCGAAAATTGGACTGGCTCGAGACCTTCCTTCCTACTCACCAGCCTTTTGGCGGATGATGCTAGGAGTGCCTTAGTTGAATAAAAAGCTCTCGGATTGGGTTGCAAAAAAAAATAAGTATATTTTTCGTCCTCGAACTCTTCCAAGAGTTTAGAAATCGTCCCTCAACTCTAAACCGGAGAGTTCTCGTCCCTCAACTATCAAAACCAGGTAGTTTTCGTCCCTCGTGCCGCTTCAGGCGGTTTTAGTCCGGGATAAACAGTAAATCAGGGAACAGTAAAATCAAAAAAATCAAAAAATATCTGAAATTTTACAGCATCAAAGATACTCTGGTGCGCAAGACCCGTGCAAAAATTCGTGGTGTTTCGACATTCGAGTAGCTCGTGGCAAACAAAAAACTGTAAATATGTACGTAGATGAACAGTAAGTTCAAAAAAATAGCAAAAAAATGAAACTTTTTGGCATCAAAGATGCTCAGGTACGCAAGACGCGTCCAAAATTCGTGATCAAATGACATACGAGGAGCTCTAGCCAAATAAAACAAAATAGCACACTTTTAAAAAAATATCTAAGCCAAATTTTGTTTTTTTTGTCACGAGTTCGTACAATGCCCAAACACCACGAAAATTTGCACGCATGTTGCGCACCCAAGCCTCTTTGATGCCAAAAAAATTCATACTGTTTTGAACTTTTTTGCTATTTATTTTGAATTTACGGTTCACTGACATACATATTTATAGTTTTTTGTTTGCCATGAGCTGCTCGAATGTCGAAACACCACAAAATTTTGCACGTGTCTTGCGTACGAAAGTATCTTTGATGCTGTAAAATTTCAGTCCTTTTTGTGTTTTTTTTTAAAATTTACTGTTCACTGATTTACCATTCATCCCGGACTAAAACCGCCCGAAGCGGCACGAGGGACGAAAACTATCCGGTTTTGATAATTGAGGGACGAAAACTCTCCGGTTTAGAGTCGAAGGACGATTTCTAAACTCTCGGAAGAGTTCGAGGACGAAAAATATACTTATCCCTTTCTCTTTTTGCCTTTCCATCGATCGACCGACAGGGGTGAATTCTACTAGGATGGCAACTTAGAAATGGAAACAAATGTACTAAGATCTTACAAAGATCAAGAGCACTACATCGTTCTCCCGACTCCTCCCGTGTCGCCCCTGCGCGGCGACCGGGGGGAACCCTAGCGCCGCCGCATCCTCATCCCTACCCCGACCTCTCCTCCTCGCCGCTGCCGGGGCGCGCCGCCGGGCAAAGCCCGGTCGGCGTCGGCGGCGGCGGGATCTCTTCTCCCACGGCTCGCTGGATCTGGCGCGGGCGGATCGCGGCGGTGGTTGGCGGCGCGGGCTTGGGGGCGACGGCAGTTTCCCCTGGTGTGCGTGGGAGTCCGCTCGGGGCGCGCGGCGGCGGCCCTCGGCAAGCGGTGGCGGGCGCTGGGCTCTCGGCGGCGCTCCAGCGTGTGCAGGCATCGGTGGTCCCTGTGCGCGGTCGGCGGCTCCGTCTCTGACCCGGATGGCGCGGGGGATGGTGGCGGCCCGGCGTGGCCGGCGATCTGGATGCGGTGGTGCCAGCGGCTCGCTGATCTGCCGGTGCTCCAGGGTTCTGCCTGGTGGTGCTGGTGGTGACGGCGGCCCGTGCATGGGAGTTGGATCCCTTCGAACTGATCTGGGTGAAAACTTGCCTTCGGCGTCTGCTAAGGCCGGCGGTGACGGCGCTATCTGCGACGTTCCCTTCTTGAAGGCATCGCCATGGAGAAGTTCAAGGCCACTCTCTGCTACCTCTGGGGGAAACCCTAGATCGGATGATCGGATGACGGCGGCGCTCTAGTGTCGTTCCTCCCTTGGGGGCGTCATTCTTGGAGGTACACACGTGATCGAGGGACTAGAGGACGGATTCTTTGGTGGAGCGGTGCTTCATCCTACACACTGATGGTGACGGATCTTGACGGCATGGCGCAGTGCAGATTCGGAGTTAGCTGTGGGAGGATGGACTCGCGCAGGAGGACGACGCTGTCGGGCGTCGTGGTGGCGTCGATGGCAGAGAGACCTGACACAGTACATGCAACAGTACAACTCTGAGGATGAATTGGTGGCAGGTGGCTGCGGCGGTCTCATACCCGGCACGCGTCCTGGTTGAGGAGTGCACCGGACTGGTAGGTGCCCCATACCCGGTAGGCGTCCTGGTTGGGACCTCAGGTCTTAGATGTTTAGGTTTGGCTGCGATGTCTGTTTGGTATTAGGCCCAGACTATCTGCGCCCCTTCATAAATTGGATAGGTGTAGCGACAGATGTTGCTTAGACGGTGGCTTTAGTCTTGTTGTTGTATGACTTTGTAAGGTCTTGTGAAAATAATTAATAAAGTGGCCGTATGCATCGCCCAGATGCAGAGGCCGGGGGTCATCCTCCTTTTCTAAAAAAAAACTAGGATCTTACAAATAATGGCATGGTTTTTTGAGTTGTGCTAGCGTTGGAGTTTGATTTACATCCTACTTGTTGGAGTTTTTCTAGTTATTTAAAAAAAAACTAGGATCTTAAAAAAAACTACATAGAAATTCCGCAAGATACAAATGGATTTTGATTTACATCCTACTTGTTGGAGTTTTTCTGCAACTTCGTTATGAATTGTGCTGGGTTTTAGAATTTACAGCGATTTCAGATGTTGGGTTTACGTGTAAAGCAAATTATCATCCACGAAGCGTAAGAAATCACCATGTTGCTGTTTTTTTTTTGTAAGTTCCCTTTTCCTTTCCCCCAAAGATCTCTTGGGATCATTTAAAAAAACAATTAGCTCTTGGGAGCACTACTAGAAGAAGAAAATCAGATTCTGAAGCATTGCAACCTTTTATTATTGCAGTCTGTGCCGTCCTGGTATCATGTTCCCTTCCAAATATCTGAAAAGATCACGTTCCACACACGCTGCTGCTATACTTTCGAAATTTGGAAGATGGCATCTGTTAGCTGTACGTGAAGCTTTTTTTCTTTTTGCTCAACATGCATAAATGAAAAGCTACTGAATCTTGCCAAGAAAACTTTGACTTACGACCCATCGAGTACATCCGATATTAGAATGATAGGGAGGCAATTTTGACTGACCATAGATCACATTCACATCATCATGCCATACATACTACATGAAATGCTTAAAAGCTTAAAGCAGTAGATGAATCAGAAGTTGCTTCCAATAAGGACAGGGAAAGGCTGCAAGTTATGTAGGACTAGGATCATGCAACACAAGAACTTCCTATGTTTTCTGCAGCTTCTCAGCCTCCTGCACTTCATCTCCACACCTCCACAAGTGGAGAGGAGCAAAGCTTTATCATACGCCTCACCGGAATCAGAGCAAGAACAGGAGGGGGATAAGCGTGATGCAGATGATGGACAAGGTTGCAACTATCGCTCCACGGTCCAAGGCCTGCCTCACGCCTCCGACCCCGGTGAAATGCTGAAACGCGAGATAAGCTGCTATTGCCAATGACAGTATTACAGAGTCTTGAGTGCCCCTGTCCAGAGATTACACAAGCTATGTGAGAAACCGCGTGTTCCTTGGCGAGAAGCAGCTCAACTGGCATATACTATGTTGTACAGAAAAACGGTAACTGTAATTCCACGCATCACGACTCTGAATTTCTTTGTAAACAAGTCATGAACTCATGAAACCAGAATGACCATCTTAGAAAAATTACTTTGGAAGTAGGTACATTCTCAGTTATTTGTACCTCAAGTTCATAAACTGGTAAGGAGCAATACTAACAAACAGCATCGTTGACAAGGGAAGCTCCAGTTCACCTGCAATAGTACAGATGCAGGTAATATAGCGAAGTCAAGTACAGTATCAGAATTTCGTCTAAGTAAAGCTGGTGAAAGCCAGTGGTAGTATCATCAAGAGAGCATCATATCACAATGTTCCGCATGAGAATTTCACTGCAGCAGGGGAAAGGAAATGTCAAATAATATATGTACCAGTAACTTTGTTACTCTACCTGGAAGGAAGGATAGCAGACGCAGAAGAAGCCCAAGAAAAGCGGTCCACTGACCATAATCACCTCTGACAAACAAGGCCAATGTCACGGATTAAACACATATACAAGGTACTCGATATGATGTAAATATGTGCAAGTGAAATGGTTCTTATTATCTTTATGCCTAATGTTGGCATCTTACTTTATCCATGAGATGACATCTTGAGGTGCTTGTAGAGCAACGAGAGGGACAAGGAGAGATTTGTGTATGGTTGTGCCTTTAGCAAACATCAATATACTGCATATGACAAAAATAACACACCTAGTCTTAGAGTTATAGAGCTGTACAGATTACAGTTTTGCAGACAGAATTAATGGAAGCATGCTTACAACTGAAACAAAAATCCGCTCTATTTTCATTTGAATTGCATCTTTACCACCGTTTTTCATTGTTCACTCACCCTTGTTATGGTCTACAGTAAATGCATAATCCCAACCCGTAACCTAACATGAACAGCTCTTATAAGTTATAACTCTGCTAGCACTAGCAAACAGATTTACTCCGCCTATGTCTTCTAGGCATAGCCGGTCCCAAGCCCGGGTAAAGGAGGAGGGTTGTGATAGGCTTGGCGAGCCAACGTAAAAACTAGCCAGTCCCATAGGTATGAAACCCATTTGAGCGAGAATAGTACTAGGATGGGTGACCTCCTAGGAAGTCCTCGTGAAAGGGTTTCATATCTAAGGGTTGTGATAGGCTTGGCGAGCCAACGTAAAAACTAGCCAGTCTTTTGGGTATGAAACCCATTTGGGCGAGAGTAGTACTAGGATGGGTGACCTCCTGGGAAGTCCTCGTGAAAGGATTTCATATCTAGCCTACCCCAACTTGTTTGGGATAAAAGGCTTCGTAAGTAAATATTCAGTACGTTATGGTAGTATAATCACTACTGGTTAAATACTTAGGTATGCACATATAGAAAGAAGAAAGAAAGGCTACGATTTGTTTTATTTGATTACTCACGCTGCGGCCCCAACGGACACCCATCGCATCGTCTCGGCGCTGACGTGCGCCGTCGCGCAGCACACGGCGGCGTCTCCCCGGCGGCGCCACCACACGCCCGACTGCCCGGGCGCAGCTCCCCTGCAGATCGCCAGAAAACCCATGAAACCGTAAGAGTAGCACACACACTTGTGATCCAGCAAGACACCACCCCCGGGCGATGCGAGCTATGCGGCTTTTCTTAATTTGTTGGCGAGCCGCACGACACGACGAAACCTGTGTCACCGTGTGGTATACATACAGATACTCGGTAGGACGGCGGACCTGAGCGCGCGCGGCGGCTGTAAGACGACCGGGGAGACGGCGACGGCATTTCCGCCGGCTCTCGGGTCCAGGGCCCGGCGGCGTAGCGTGGGCGCCTGCGCCGACGGCGGGACGGCGAGGCGGAGCGAGATTGGCATTTTGACGGTGAGTGGATGGATCGATATCGGCGGGGGCACGGGTCTGTACTACTGGACTGGAGCAACGGCGATGAATCAGTGATGATCCGTGCGCGGCGTGCCGACGGTTGCGCGGTCGGGAGCGCGTAACGGTCGCCGATTCGGTGAGACTTCGCGGTTCGGTCGGGCCGCGGTGCACACGAGTTTTTTTTTTTGCGACACTCGCGGTGCACACGAGAGTGTGGCGGCGAGGTAGTTCGTGGGCTCTGGGCTTCTGAGTGGGCCTTGTGTTTAGTGTTGCTGGTATTTCACAGATCCTAACCTCTTTTTTTTTCCTCCAAAAAAGAAGAAGATCCTAACCTCTTTTGCCTAAGAAAAAGATCCTACGCTCTTAAGCTCTTTTCTTAAAAAAAAGATCCATACGCTTTTTCTTCTCAATAGACCAAGTCTTGTGCCTTTCAGTCAACATGAGGAAGATCTTTTAAACCGCCTACTGAATCCACGAACAGGTAAGAGACAATTTGGAGAACTGAAACATCCTAGTAGCCAGAGGAAAAGAAAGCAAACACGATTCTCGTAGTAGCGGATCGAAATAGGAGTTCTTTCTGCTAGTTGTTTCCTTCTAATAGTGCTTAGTGAGCGCCTCATACATAGCCAATGTCCGCATCTAGTCTTCTCTGTACACTAGTGCAGCTTCCAGTTCTATGCCCACAAAAACTAGACAAAAGAACAAGATTCTCTAACTATTTTGAACCACAATCCAAAGGTTATGTTGTGCAAGATCGGAGGGAGTACCACTGATCCAGCAAATCAAGGAAGGCCTATTGTTCATTTGCGCCGTCGACGATCACCCGGGAGATGTAAGAGCAAACTACCAAAGTCAAGGATCAAGACAACATGGTCAATATTGTAAAAATTATTCTCCTACTACTTTTTATGAGAAGAAGGCCAAGATTGACATGTTGAGGCGAACTGTGCTTGAAAAGAAGTTTTATTGTAAGTTTTGTTCGAAGTCAAATGGTACAAAGTTTGACCAAATTTGTAAAAAAAAAACTATCAATGACAATAGTACTAGGTAGCTATGAAATTTGATTGTGTATAATTATAATTATATTTATTGAATATAAGAAAAATAATTGAATGAGAAACATTTTTTCATGCACGGTTGAGTGATGTAGTGGGTTTTTTCATGCATGATTGCATGTTGAGGTGTGTCTTATCTCATTCATAATTGTATAGTAAGATGACATGCTTGCATGTTGAAGCCAATAAATTAATGGGGATGATTTTTTTAGGCTATGGGACGATTTTTTTTAAAGTTATATATAGGATAGGTTTCACCCGCAAAAAAGGGATAGGTTCGGGTTAAACACGCACGATTCAAACACGTAACATTCCCTAAAAATAGCTTAGCACGTTGTGCGCATATAGTAGTACTGATATGCTCCCTCCTCCGGAAATACTACTCCCTCCGTTCGGAAATACTTGTCGGAGAAATACATAAAAATGAATGTATCTAGAGCTAAAATACATCTAGATACATTCATCCCTCCGACGAGTGTTTCCGGACGGAGGGAGTACATGGTTTGGTCCGAATTGGATATGCTCTTGTAACCTCTTGACAGAGTGACAGGAGCAATATTCTTTTGTTTTCGAAACCGCACTCATTCGGCCGAGAGCGTCCGCAATAGATATATGTAGATACAGAGACGCTATCCCAGTTATACCGTTGTAAATTCCACGCCAAGATTAAACAGCTAGTAATCTACTGGAGCTGTAGAACCAAGTGGCGCATAAACAAATGCTACTCCAACTAACTAGTGCAGGGCATGTGAAGAGATCGACGATCACTCTCAGATGGCGCTGCAAGGCAAGACCCAGCAGCGATCCAAAATTCCCCCGGCACATGCTGGAAAAAGAGCTCTGCCGCATAAAACAAAGCAAAGGCTCGCAGAGTTAACTGGCTCCCAGTCCATGTCCATGCATGCCTCTTCCTTAATTAATTAATTAATTAATTGAATTAATTAGTTAGGAGTCTGAAACTGTCAGCAAATGGCTGCAAACTGTTTTTCCTAGCCTGGCGACATGTTATCTTGTTTTAAAATTGGTGTGCCATCTGTCTCAAATTTCTCAACAAGCATGCACCTAACCTAACATTTTTTTTTGAAACGAGGCAAAAGATTTGCCATTTTCATTGATTAAGGGAGAAGGTTTACAGTTTAAGGCCGAAGGCCAGAATATAACACATCACTCTCGCGGCATAATGTTACTCAAATATTTTGCTCCTGCAAAGCTCCAAAGCGAACACTCCTCTTTGATCTTAGCGACCAACACTCCCACCGGGACTGCAGTGTTGCGAAAAACTCGAGCATTTCGTTCCTTCCATATTTCCCAAGAGATGAGCATCATCAGCGAGATAAGCGGTCTTCTCGACGGTGTTTGCTTTGTGGCATTCCGAGTCCACCAATCCTTAACAGAGTCCAGAGCAATCCACTCATCGGGTCGAACATTATAAAGCGCCAACCAACCTTTGATCATGCCCCAGACTCGAATGGTATACCGACATTGGAAAAGGAGGTGGGCCGCCGATTCCGGAACTTGTTGGCATAGCGGGCAGAGATTGCAATTCGGCCACCCACGGCGGAGGAGTCTGTTAGCCGTCCAAATTCTATTGTTGATAACAAGCCAAGCGAAAAACTTACACTTTAGGGGCGCCCAGTTCTTCCACACATTTTGATTCATATCCGTGTCCACCAAGCCGAGAAGCTGAGCCCTGTATGCCGAGGCTGCGGAATAGTGGCCATTGGTAGTGAGTTTCCAAGTGATGGAATCTGGCATGTCTGGGTTTAACTGAATGTGGGAGAGTCTGTCCCAAAGCGCAACAAACTGGACAATGTGCTCAGAGGTGATGCCCGAGGCAACATTCACCTGGGAGATCCAGAAGCCATTGAGCAAAGCCTTATGAACAGAAGAGTTCTTCTTTTTGGAGATGTCGTAAATTTTGGGAGCAATATCTTTGGGTCTGATGCCATCTAGCCAAGCTGACTCCCAGAAGGAGGCACGAAGACCGTCACCCACCTGAACCTTGGAGGCCGACGCAAAGATGTTTTGATCATTCTTGTCGCAAGGGATGCCCAAGCCCGACCAAGGCCCGATCGGGTCCTGCCAGTCAAACCACAGCCAACGGAGACGAAGAGCAGCCGCATAACTTCTGAAGATTTAGGATCCCAAGACCCCCATGCAACTTTGACTTGCAAACTTGATCCCAATCGACCTTACATTTCCCACGCGTGACCTTGTCACAACCAGCCCAGAGATAAGCACGCCGGAGGGCATCGATCTTTTTCACAACTTCAACTGGAAGATTTAGAGCCGTCATGTAGAAAATGGCGATGGCCGTGATGACCGACTTAACAAGAACCATCCTTCCAGGGGCTGCAACATGCTTTCCCATCCAAGGAGTGAGCTGGGCCGCGATCTTGTCCTCTAGAGGTTGGAAGTGAATTCTCTTTAGGCGCTTCACAGTCAATGGTAATCTAAGATACTTCACCGGGAAGGTGGACCGTTGAGCCGGAAAAGATTGGAGAATATCCGGAAGGTCCACATTGTCGCATCTAATTGGGGCGACCAAGCTTTTGGAGCAATTTGTCATCAAGCCCGAAATATCTTCAAAGCTCTTAAGGGTAGCAGCAAAGAAATTGACGTCCTCCTTGAGTGGGGCAATGAAAACAGCAGCATCATCTGCGTAAAGAGAACTAACCTAACTTGGCTTGCTTGCAGCTTGCTAGTCATGGTCTTTCTTTGTCTAAACAACGGTAGTTTGGGAAGGCTTGCTAAACCGTCGGCAGATAAGCTAACAATCCACCAAGATGATAAAACTAAAACTAAGGGGGATTATGCGTTGGCGTCGGCTATGCAGCAAAATTAGCCAATGACCGGCGTGAGATGTGCCCGCTGACTAGTTTGAGAGCTGATAAGCCTAGTAAAAAATTAGATGAAAGATCCCGTTTATTTCTTAAAAAAAGAAAAAAAAAGCCTCCTGAAGATCACATTTGTGGTCCGGCTAGCTGTACTGAGATTCTGCGGAAATAAGCCTCCTGTTCACCATCGTGCATACACATTCTGGAGGTACGTTGTCGATGGATGTACCCATTCCGTGCTGCAAGCAGCAAATCGATGGATTCGATGCTGCTAAAAAAAATCGATGGATTCGAGGCCGTCCCGTGACGTCCATTGTAAATGAGAGTCCAAATGGCAGATTTCTGTGAACCCGATGCCAAGATTCGTGGAGGTGCGAGACACGATGTAGGCGGATCGCGTGCGACATGTCGCCCACACATCGCTTTGGTCGCCTCGCCTTTGCTATCTCGGTCGATGCAGTGCGCGCACCTCTATGCGTGTGGAATCCATTTCGTGATTTCCGTCGGTCGTGGTTTTTTCAAACTAAACAAAGCCGCGTGCATTTTCAGGCGCGGGTGGCCAGCTCCCGCAATCCGTGCCGCGCACATTTTCCATAACGGAAACGGGGGAACAGGAACGCGTCCAGCTCGTCTCGTTATTGTATACTAGTACTACCCACCATGTGACGCAAACAGATGGACAAAGTCTATATTAGAAGTGATAACAATCCTTGGACTGGATTATGCTAACTCCTCCAGCTCCTAACTCTCTTTCCTGGCGATGATGATTAGGCTAGCCAGAAAGGCAACGAGCTACGTATGGGCCCCATCCCCATGAACAACTGTTTTGTTCGCTTTTTATCATCAATCAAAATATATTATCATTGCATTTGGGACTAAGTAGCATGGCACTGCAACTTACCGCCATGATTAACAAGGGTGGTCATGATGGGATCCAGTGCTAACCACTACTCTAAGCAAGCTAATGCTAGATAGACTGATGAAGAGGAGCCTGGGATAAAGCGGGGGCAGGTAGCAGCATACTACTACTAGTCGGAGGGAGCGTGGGGCGCCCGCCTGTGAGTGCGACCAGCCCAACCTTAACCCAGCTTTGGATTGGATGCGACGGCGACATTTGTCGAGTAGGAGTAGAGCAGAAAGGGTGGGCAGGTGGTCATCCGAAGCAACGGGCGCTCCGGGTCCGGTGGGGGCCAGCGGCGCCGGGCGAGCGAGCTGTTGGTGTTGGCGATTGCGGGTCGTGTCGTGACCCATGGCGGAAAGAGAAAGGTGCGAGGCGTATTGAAGCCGCACCGAAAGATTGTGTACTGACCGCCGGTATCATGAGCGCACAGTGCCCTACGTACTCCACCGGATGGGACGCCACTACCGTGATGGATGGGAACTGGCGGTTCACGTACGCATGCGGCGAGCGGGCGGCCGCCAACACACGATCCATCGGAGCATCTCCAGCCGCTGGCCCTTAGAAGGCATAAAAATCACCGTCTGGGTGTGAGCCGGCGATAGAATCGGCTCTAGGGGCGGTTCCGCGTCCAGCCGTCGCCGCCAGACACCGATATCAAACCCAATCCTGACCGCTTTTCGTGTCATTTTTGACAATTCGGCGTGGTTCGGCGTTGAATTTTCAATATAAATAATTTTTTTATCACAGAAAATCAAATAGTTCAACAAAATAGTGCAACAAAAAATAGTTCAATACAAATTATGTAGTTCAACAAGTAAAAACTCATATTTCATCACACGTCGAGCTAGGCGTCGCCCTTGATCCTCCATAGGTGCTTCACCAGATCCTGCTGCAGTTGATGATGCATCTGTTGGTCTCGGATCTCCTGATGCATATTGAGGTAGGCAGTCCAGGTTGCCGGTAGTTGGTGATCAACTTCGGCTAGAGGACCCTGCCTGTAGTATGGTTCAATGTCAAACACTGGCTCTTCCTGCTCGCTCTCGATGATCATGTTGTGCAAGATGACACAACAAGTCATGATCTCCCATATTTGATCTTTCGACCAAGTCTGAGTAGGGTACCAGACAACAGTAAATCGAGATTGGAGCATACCAAATGCCCGCTTGACATCCTTCCTGCAAGCCTCCTAAACCTTGGCAAAGTGGGACTTCTTGCCTCCTGGCAGAACGTTTGAGATAGTCTTCACAAATGTAGACCATCTCAGATAGATGCCATTAGCTAGATAGTACCCCTTGTTGAGTGCCGCCCATTGACCTCGAAGTTCACCGGAGGAGAATGACCTTCTACAAGCTTGGCAAAGACAGGGGAGCACTGCAGCACGTTGATGTCATTGTGAGTTCCTGACATACCAAAGAAGGACTGCCAAATCCAAAGGTCCTGTGTGGCCACCGCCTCAAGTACCACAATGCAGCCGCCTTTGGCGCCTTTGTACATCACCTGCCAAGCAAATAGGCACTTCTTCCATTTCCAATGCATGCAGTCGATATTTTCAAGCATCACAGGAAATCCTATTGCTACATTCTATGCTAGGACCCGAGCAGTGTCTTCCGCATTGGGTGTTCGCAAGTATTGCGGTCCAAACACTGCCACCACTGCCCTGCAGAACTTGTAGATACTCAATGGTGGTGGACTCGGCCATGCGCCCATAGTCGTCAAGTGAATCACTGGGAGCTCCGTATGCAAGCATCCTCATCGCTGTCGTGCACTTCTGAATAGAGGTGAATACAAGTTTGCCGGTGCAATCCAACTTGCACATGAAGTAGCTATCGAACTCCCGGATGGAATTCACAATCCTGAAGAAAAGTTTTCGGCTCATCCGATAACGGCGCCGAAATACTTTGTCGCCGTGCAGTGGAGCGTCGGTGAAGTAGTTGGAGTAGAGCATGCAGTAGCCTTCGAGACGATGCCGATTCTTCGCTGTCATCCGCCCCGGCGCCGAGCCACCTTGCCGCGGCTTTTCATTGCTCGCCAGCAGGCCGGCAAGGGCGACGAGGACCATGAGATGTTCCTCTTCCTGAATGTCGGTATCGGCTTCCTCCTCCAGCAGCGCGGCGAGCGCCTCCTCATCGTCCAAGTCCATTGCCGAGGCAGGCAAATCGCCGAACACCTTGCGGCCGCGGTGGGCACGCATCCGCCGGTACACCGCCCCTGCACGGCCGAAACGCCGGAAAAATGGCCCAGACGGTGGTGGAGAGGCTGTCTGGACGAAATCTCTGCTCTTTTTCTGACGGGGAATGACCTATCTAGCGGTAGTGGGCGGTGTGCGGCGCCGGGATAGCCGGGTCACGGCCGGGTGGCAGACGAGCTCGCGGGGGGTGGGAGACGAATATGGACGATATGCTTGACTTTCCCGAGCGCCCCCAGTGCGTCGGGTTCGGCCTGCGATCGCCAGGCCCAAAAACGGGCCGAGTCAGCAGATTTCGGCGTCTCGGAGGCATGATTGGGACGTTTTTTCGGTGTCGGCGCGAAAAAAGTTGTTCGGGGGGCGGTTGGGGGCGCGACTGGAGATGCTCTCACCTTGCCTTTTCTAAATCACCAATGGAACAGTAATGGTAGTAGGAGTAGTAGATTCGATTGCCTATTCCATTGGTGATTTAGCAAAACTATAACTATCAAACATTTAGGAAAAACCTTACTATTTAATTTAGAATTAGAGTAAATTCTATTTACCCCCTCTTTTACCATTTCTTTTACAGGAATTAACTAATTTAAGGGATTTTCATATGTTTTAAATAAACAATAACAACATCATTTTTTTAAAGAAGCATCCAGGTTCTTGAGCAGTATCCAATAATAACAGACAATAATAACAGGATGGAGAAGGAGTTTTAGTGTCCAGCTGCAGTTGCAACCGTCAACAAACTGTACATTAAAAGAACTATGATTTTTTTGGCACTGGACATGCTTTAGTGTGCTAGGAGCATGTAAATTTTCATGGTTAAATGATATTTGAGGAGTTGGAAAAGCCTTCAAAAAACTTTTTAAAAGGCATTTAGGGACGTGGTTTTTTACCAAACTTTCTTCCTTTTACCCCATATTTGTATCCACGTTCTACCACATTAAAAAAAATCCTTGAAGAGACAACTTGAACCCCACATGAGGACCATGTCGTAACTGACTAGGATGCCCCTTCACAAAACTAATATGAAAATTATCTTCAATCTTCAGAAATCCCGCCTCACTTGTTAATTTTAACTCCAAATTGAGTAAATACTTGTTTTAGAAAATATAGAATAGCAATCAAAACCAAACTACAAATTATTTGGCATTCACACAACCTTCTAAATATTAAAATGAATTAAATGTATGAATAACAAAAATCCATCACAATTTTGTAGTATTGGTATTTATATAATATTAAATTATTTAAAAATATATTCTATTTGATGTATAATATAGAGTACTTTTATGTATTTTATTTGGAAGAGAAATCATTCTAATGAAAAGCAAGTTGAATTTTTCAAGTATTTTTTACTAGAATTATAATCTAAAAACAAAAAGTGTGTAAAATCTGAATTTGATATAACCAAGGTTCGGGCCGCCGCGAGGCGTAAAACCCTACTCCTGCTTTGGTGGATTGATGGAGGGACTGTAGTGCTACGGTGCGCTCAAGCCCGGTGAGGTTGCCTCGGGACGAGAGCAGCTACGCGCGTATGAGTGTACAAGGGTCCCCAGTCCTTTCTACGATCACCATGGCCCTCCTTTTATAGGGCAAGGGGTTACCACAATGGCAAAGTGGTCATTATCTACTGATAGATAGCCAACAGTGCTATCATACCTAACTCTGGCAGTTAGGACAAAACGCATTAAATGCGCCGCTGTACGTCACATCTTGGATGCAGCCCGGCAAGCCTTGCCGCGCTGTTTCAACCATCTTTAATCTGTCTGTGTCACACGCGTCTGGACGGGTGTCACACAGGGATAATTCTCCAAATGACTGCCACGCGCTAAGTGACAGCCACTTAACCACCTAAGGGCTCGACACCGCATCGATTGGTGACTTGCGTTGCGATGTGGTGGAGCGGTGGAGTCTTGGCGGGGTAGTGGATCCTCGCCGGCCCCGGCAGGCCTGCCGGGGAGTATTTGGCTTCGTCTGTGGGGAGGCCTCGACCTGGCCAGGCTCGCCTGCCCGGCAATGGAGGTTTCTCCTTTGGTGAAAACTTGTCCTTCTGGTTGGTCTTGGTCTTCTTGATCCGCCCTTTGATCTCTCAAAGAGCTCTTCTCTAGGCTTGGCCTTATCTTGGATGTTGTATGCCCTTGAGCCTGTGTACAGTCAGGGCAACATACACCAGGGTTTGTTGCACTGACAAATAATAATATGTAGCATTAAGCACCATGTTTAAGTAAAGATTACAGGGGCTAGAAGAGAGGTTACATCACTGCATAGAGGGGTAGAGAGTTGGTGTTGATGGCGACGAAGTTGTTGGTGTAGATCGCCGTCACGATGGTTGCCCCGGCGGTGTTCCGGTGCCACCGGGAGAGAGGGGGAGAGAGCCCCCCTCCTTGTTCTTCTGGCTTGGCCTCCCCCCTAGACAAGAGGAGAGTTTCCCCTTTGGTCCATGGTTTTCATGGCTCCCGGAGGGCAGGAGATGATGTGCCCAAGGTAGAGTACCTCCTTGAGCCAGAATTCACACTTGGAGAACTTAGCATAGAACCGATGCTCCCTGAGCTTGTCAAGCACCAAGCGCAGATGCTCTACATGTTATTCTTCAGTCTAGGAGAAAATCAGGATATCATCGAGGTAGACAAGAACGAAATTGTTTGTGTATGGGCTAAATACATAGTTCATCATTCTCGAGAAAGTTGGAGGGGCATTTGCAAGATCGAAGGACATCACTATGTACTCATATGAACCAAAACTTGTCCTGAAAGCAGTTTTTGGAATGTCTTCTTTGTGAATTCGGATTTGATGATACCCCATATGGAGGTCGAGCTTGAAAAACACCTTTGCACCTTTGAGTTGCTCGAATAATTCATTGATATCGGGAAGTGGACATTTATTCTTGATTGTCTTCTTATTCAAAGGGCGGTAGTCAACACAAAGTCTTTCTGTGCCGTCCTTTTTCTTGACAAAGAGAATACCACATCCCCAAGGAGATGAACTTGGTCTGATCAGACCCAAACGCTATTGTTCATCAAGCTGTTTCTTCAACTCCTTCAGCTTTGCCGGCCCAAGCTTATAAGGATGTCTACAAGCGGGTTCTGTGCTGGGCTCGAGTTCAGTGACGAACTCAACAACTCAGTTAGGAGCATTCCTGGCAATTCTTCTGGAAATACATCCTCATATTCATAGACCACTGGAATTTGAAATATGGCATTAATCACGCCTTGCTCATTGAGAGAGAATAACCGAATGGTGTTATCATGAGCCGCAAAGATAATCACCTCTTCAGAAGGATGGGTCAATTTAACTTCCTTAGCAGCACAATAGGAGCCTTGTGCTTGGAAAGCCAATCCATGTCGAGGATAAGATCAATATTAGAATTGCCGAGAGCAATTGCAGAAGCCATAAATGAATAATTTCCCATCTTGACCCCAACTTCGGGAACTATAATATGAGAGCTCATGCGCATTACCGGAGAACCACACGAAAAGGATCTTGCAAAAACTCTGTAGGCAAATCATGCTTGGACACAGAAGGTTTTGACATGAAGCAATGTGATGCACGTGAATCGAGTAACACTTTAGCAGGAATAGAGTTAACTGAGAGAGTACCCATGATTACTTCAGAAGACTCATCTGCTTGAGCTGAGTTCACCATGTTCACTCTTGCTGATTTGTGGTTGTGTCTAACCATTGCATTGCTTGGATATTTGCCAGGAGGAGGAGGCGGAAAGCGCCTCTGAGTTGCCACTTAGAAGAACAACGACCTTTTAGACCGCATTTGTAACAAGTGACCTCTGAAAGTGGGCGAGGAGGAGGATCGCCTATCCTCGAAGCCTGAGGCTTCTGCTGGTACGCTGGGTTTGGGTGGGTGGGGAGAACCACGACCGCCAGACTGCTCCTCCTGATAAGGCAGACAGAACGGTAGAGTAGGTGGGAGCCAAAACTTCTGCTTCTTTGCGACCACTTGAGAGGAGTAAGAAGAGTGGACTGCATCCCGAGTCCCTTCTTACAAGATTCACACTTGATTTGAGTTGCTTCTTGCTTGAGAGCCATGTTATAGGACTGATCAACCTGAGTCGGCTCCGCAAGGACGAGAATGAGCTGAAGGTCCTCTCTGAGACCACCCCTGAACTGATAGATCATGCTCTTCTCATCTGGGATATCTTGCTTGGCATATCGAGCAAGATTCTGGAACTTGATGTTGTATTAATACACATACATGCTGCCTTGCTTCATATTGCGGAATTGCTCACACATGCCCTCGGTAACACTTGTTGGAATATGATGAGCTTGAAAATCCCAGCAGAAGTCGGTTCAGCTGACCACTCGACCCCCTCTGGAGTCTTTGAACTTCTGCCGCCAATCAGTTGCCTGGTTCTTGAGTTGTAAGGAAGCAAACTTGACGTAGTCCTCAGGTCTGACATTGCTGCACTAAAAATGATTGTTGATGTCAACGAGCCAATCTTCGGCATCCATCGGCTCGACACAAGCACTGAACATCTTCGACTAATTTGCGAGGAACTGATTAAGAGAAGCGAATTGCGGCTTATTGTTGAAATTCCCCTAGCCTTGATTTCCTTGGTTGCCTTGGTTTGCCCAATACCCTTGCGTGAGCTGAAGCAATATCTGAGTATTGGCGTTGGTGGCCACCATCAAAGCTCTCCATGCCTCCGGAGGTGGAGGTGGGGAGGGTGGGCGTTCTCCTTCGCCTTCTTCACCTCGATCCGGGTTAGCACGAGTTGTGGGAGCCATCCTGGGGATGATGACAACCATTAGAACCATTATCGGATAATTGAAAAGCTAAATCAAAGACTAGACAGGCGCAACATAAGTCTTCAAAATTAGCATCCGAACAGAAAATTTTGAACGAATGCATTACGAAGGTAAGATGATACGTCACTTGAATGAGAAGCCACTTGGAAGAATGACATGATTAACAAACAAGGTAACGTTTGGAACAAATATATGATAGAGATTCACAAATCTGATATCATGTATCTGTTGGAAAGATATCATAGACAACTACTTCAATTCACACCTAGGAACTTCTAAACTTACGGTTATGCAATCTGGTGCAACGAGTACAATGAGAAAAATATAATCACACGACTCCTAGAAGAATTCTACGCTCCAATTGTACCGCCTCCATCAACACATAACCAAAATCTCGAAAACTCATGTATCTCAGACCTTCGAAAAAACAATTTCTATACTCTTTGTGGCAATACTCCCGAACCCCCTCCCCAGTACTGGGTGGCATGAAGGTTATCTCACCACTAGTAGCATAGAAGCGCCTTCGATGTTGGCGTCCTCTGGTATTCCGAAACTGAAATGATAAGCACTATGACAGGACAACCTCGGAGCTCAACTTTGTCGGACACCACCCTAGATAGGAGGCACCAAGACAGAAATTTGTCACACCGATATCGCAACGATTCCAAAATACCCGCGTGATCCTAATTTTTTAGTGAGAGGAGTAATAGAACCAAAACACCTATGTCACAAATCGTCAACAGAACGATCAAGGGTATGAGGAGTAAAAAGGATTCCTACTCTCTGATATATATAACTAGGACTCAAAACATTTTTCTTTCTAGACTCGACAATGACAATGGTTCGGTCAAGCAAAGGCTCCTAAGTCGGTATGGCTCTGATTACCAACTCGTAACACCCAATATGCGATTATATCCCAAACGTGTCAAAGCACGACTTATGGGCATAAGCACATATTAGGCCCGTCGCAAGGATGGTTATATCTTCACACATACCATGTAATGAACAAGAGAGAATACTAGATAGAGGCTTACACTCGCCACATGTCTACAGCATAATATTCAATCATTCATACAAAAGAGACATGGTTCGGCTAGGGATGAAATCAAACAACAAAAGACATAACCACCCATGCTATAATCCCGATCGATCTGGCTAGAAGCGACTAATGATCATCCAAAAATAAAATGTATATGCGACCACGGCCCTCATCATACTCCCACTAGAGCTATTCACATGTGTTTGTAGTAATCTGCCAGCCACGGGGGCTCAGCAATCTCATTACCCCAAGTATTAAAACTAACAAAGCTTATGGGTGAGGTATGGATAAGTGATGAGGTTGCAGCAAGCACTAAGCATGTTTAAGTGGCTAACTTATGTATACGGGAATAAGATGAGTGATCTACACATGCCGGTCGCAAATTAATATGATCAAGAGGTGATCCTGAATACTACTTACGATTAAATCATAACCCCATCATGTTCTCTTCTCGAACTTCGTCGAAAAGAGACGATCACGGTTACACATGCGGTTGGTGTATTTTAGTTTAATTTAGTGTCAAGTTCTCTATAACCGGATATTATAAATTTCCAAGTCGCCCATTGATACGTCTCCAACATATCTATAATTTTGATTGTTCCATGCTATTATAGTAACAATCTTGGATGTTATATATGCAATTATATATCATTTTTGGGGACTAACCTATTAACTCAATGCCAAGTGTCAGTTGATGTTTTTTGCGTGTTTTTGGTTTTCTAGGAAATCAGACCAAACGAAGTCCAAATGCAACGAAATTTCTTGATGATTTTTTTCGAGACATAAGAGACACTAGAAGCTCCAGGAGGAGTCCATAAGACGAAGGGGGTGGCCACCCGAGTGACCAGGGCGCGCCTAGGGGGCAGGCGTGCCATGGTGCCTCGTGGGCCCCTCGTTGCTCCGTTTGACCTAATTCCAGCTCTCTAAATTCTCTAAAATCGGGAAACCAACATAGAGCCACAGAAAATAAGTTTTCCGTGCCATAAGCTTCTGTTCTCGCGAGATCCCATCTGGAGGCCTTTTTCTGCACTCTGCCGGAGGGGGGAATCGATCACGGAGGGGCTCTACATCAACCTTGTTGCCCTTACAATGATGTGTGAGTAGTTTACCACAAACCTATGGGTCCATAGCTATTAGCTAGATGGCTTCTTCTCTCTCTTTGATCTTCAATAAAATGTTTTCCTCTATGTTCTTGGAGTTCTATTTGATGTAATCTTTTTTGCAGTGTGTTTGTTGGGATCCGATAAATTGTGAGTTTATGATAAGGTTATCCATGAATATTATTTGAGTCTTTGTTCAACTATTTTATACATGATTATTATAGCTTTTTATTTCTCTCTGATCTATCTATTTGGTTTGGACAACTAGATTGATTTATCTTGCAATGGGAGAGATGCCTTGTGATGGGTTCGATCTTGCGGTGCTCAATCCCAGTGCCAGAAGGGGACATGACACATATTTTTATTGTTGCCATTAAGGTTAAAATGATGGGGTTTATTCATTTAGATTGAGTTTAGTTTGTCTACATCTTGTCATCTTGCTTAAGGCGTTACTATGTTCTTTATGAACTTAATACTCTAGATGCATGTTGGGTAGCGGTTGACGTGTGGAGTAATAGTATTAGATGCATGCAGGAGTCGGTCTACTTGTCTCAGACGATGCCTAAATACATGATCATTGCCTTAGATTTCGTCATGATTATTCACTTTTCTATCAATTACCCAACAGTAATTTGTTTACCCATCGTATGCTATTTTCAAGAGAGACGTCTATAGTGAAAACTATGCCCCTGGTCTTATTTTTATCATATATTAGAATCCAAATGTACCTTGCTGCAATTTTATTTACTTTATTTTATTTTGTGTTTTTGTTTATCTATGTAGCACTACAAGATTTGATCCTTGCAATTAACCGGTAAGGGATTAAACCCCTTGTTTATGTTGGGTGCAAGTATTTTTTGTTTTGTCTGTAGGTACTGCTAACGAGGTGCAGCATGGTTCTCCTACTGGATTGATAAACTTGGTTCTTAACTGAGGGAAATACTTATCTTTACTATACTAGATCATCCCTGCTCTTCGGGGAAATCCCAACGCAACTCACAAGTAGCAGGAAGAATTTCGGGCGCTGTTGCCAGGGAGACATCATCAACATCTATCAAGTACCAACACATAAACTTTCATCTCCTTGCATTTACATTATTTGCCTTTTTCCTCTCATTTTCGTCTCCCCACTTCTAAAAACGTTTTCACAAAAACACAAAAACATTTTCCGTTTGCCTTTTGCTTGTTTGCTCGTCTGCTTGCTTCATCATTATGGCTAGTTCTTCTCTTGTTATTTTGTACCCCTAATAATGAAGTTCTGAATTTTAAACAAAGGGGAGGAGAAAATTTAGAAGATGATTGGCATAGGATTTGTGATGCTCATAATGGACCAACTCGTAAGCAGTCCACTACTATTCTCTTTCTCAATTTTTATGTGGGTATTACTACTTCGTATAGATTTGTGCTTGATACTATTACCGGGGGGAATTTCTTGAGTAGTCACCCTATGGACTCTTTCAATGATATGGGAAATTTAGTGTGGTCACCACCTATTACTTTTAATGAAACTGCACTGACTTTGGAGCATGTTATGCAAAGGTTAGAAGCTATTGAGAATAAAATGCCTACCTTAGAGGACATTGAAAATTTGAATAAAAAGATTCATAATCACATTACTCAATTTGGGTCAAAGGTAGGAAATACTTTCAAGATGCTTAAGAAAAATATCCAATAATTAATGAAAGGGCTCTTGGATTGATAAGTTGGAAGAAATTATTAATAATTTGGCTTCCGCTTTTTCCTCCGTCAAAACTATTGAAAAGACTCGTCCTAGTAAGAATTTCAAGTTTATGTATGTTCCTAAAAACAAGGGTGCCGCATCTAGCCATGGTAGTGAAGATCTTGAAATTATTAGTGTTCACCCCAATTTCGTTGATTTGATAAAGGAACCCATCAATGAGAATAAATTCCTCAAGTCTGTTCCTAGGAGTGTAATTGTTAAATATGTATGTTAGAACTCCTAGGAAGTATGGATGTGTGATTGAGGAGTTGAGAACTAAAGATTACAACACTTGAAACTATGCATTACGCCTAGCTAGGGGCGTAAAACTATAGCGCTAGTTGGGAGGCAACCCAAAAGTTATCTTAGTTTTTCTTGTTTGTTTTTCTGTTTTTTGGTGTCCACACAATTATGCTACTATTATTGTTGTGTTTCTGTGTTTAAATTAGTGTTTGTGCAAAGTAAAGCCTTTGGGATGATTTGGATGATAGTTGATTTGATTCTGTGAAAAAAACAGAAACTTTTGCACCCAGTACCGGAATTCTCTAAATTCACTGGAACGTGGAAAACTTCTGAATTTGGTACACATGATTGATATAAAAACTTCCCATGTTGTCTTAATTGTTCAAAAAAATTGGAGTTACATAAGTATAGACATAATTCAGATTACCACAGACTGTTCTGTTTTTGACAAATTCTGTCTTCGTTGCATTGTTTGCTTGTTTTGATGAATTTATGGATTATATCGGGGGGTATAAGCCATGGTGAAGTTAGAATACATTAGTTGTAATTCAACAATAAAATATGAATGGGTTTACAACGGTACCTAAAGTTTGTGATTTGGTTATTATACTAACAGATCTCACAAAGGTTTTCGTTGAGTTTTGTGTGCTGGAGTTTTCAAGTTTTGAGTGAGATCAGGATGGATGAAGGAATATGGAGTGGCAAGAGCCTAAGCTTGGGGATATCCTAGGCACCTGCTGCCTCTTGAGCATGCGTTGGTTTTCCCTTGAAGAGGAAAGGGTGATGCAGCAAAGTAGTATAAGTATTTCCCTCAGTTTTTGCGAACCAAGGTACCAATCCAGTAGGAGATAACACGCAAGTCACCTAGTACCTGCACAAACAATCAAGAACCTTGCAACCAACGTGATAAAGGGGTTGTCAATCCCTTCACGGTCACTCGCAAAAGTGAGATCTGATAAAGATAATAAGATAATTTTTTTGGTATTTTTGTTGTATAGATTGGAAAGTAAAGATTGCAAAATAAAATAAATAGGAAACTAGACTTGTAGATCAGAAATTTATATGATGGAAAATAGACCCGGGGGCCATAGGTTTCACTAGTGGCTTCTCTCAACATAGCATATATTACGGTGGGTGAACAAATTACTTCCGAGCAATTGATAGAAAAGCGCATGGTTATGAGAATATCTAGGCTATGATCATGAATATAGGCATCCCATCCGTGTCAAGTAGACCGAAATGATCCTGCATCTACTACTATTACTCCACACATCATCGGGTAGGCTATGGTGTTGATGTAGAAGCCCTCCATGATCGATTCCCCCACCGGCGGAGTGCCGTAAAAGGCCCCAAGATGGGATCTCACGGGTACAGAAGGTTGCGGCGGTGGAAAAGTGGTTTCGTGGCTCCCCTTGATGTTTTTAGGGTATAAGAGTATATATAGGCTGAAGAAGTACGTCGGTGGAGCTCCGTAGGGCCACGAGGGTGGGGGGCGCGCCTACCCCCCTGGGCGCGCCCTCCTGCCTCGTGGCCGCCTTGCGGAGTTCCAGACTTCAACTCCAAGTCCTCTGGATTGCATTTGTTCCAAGAAAGATCATCGCGAAGGTTTCATTCCGTTTGGATTCCGTTTGGTATTCCTTTTCAGCAAAACACTGAAATAGGCAAAAAATAGGAATTGGCACTGTGCCTTCGGTTAATAGGTTAGTCCCAAAAATAATATAAAAGAGTATATTAAAGCCCATTAAACATCCAAAACAGATAATATAATAGCATGGAACAATCAAAAATTATAGATACGTTGGAGACGTATCAAGCATCCCCAAGCTTAATTCCTGCTCGTCCTCGAGTAGGTAAATGATAAAAACAAATTTTTTGATGTGGAATGCTACCTAACATATTTTTCAATGTAATTTTCTTTATTGTGACATGAATATTCAGATCCAAAAGATTTGAGATAAAAGTTTAATATTGACATAAAAATAATAATACTTCAAGCATACTAACAAAGCAATTATGTCTTCTCAAAAATAACATGGCCAAAGAAAGCTATCCCTATAAAATCATATAGTCTGGCTATGCTCTATCTTCATCACACAAAATATTTAAATCATGCACAACCCCGGTTTCGGCCAAGCAATTGTTTCATACTTTAGTATTCTTAAACTTTTTCAACTTTTACGCAATACATGAGCGTGAGCCATGGACATAACACTATAGGTGGAATAGAATATGGTGGTTGTGGAGAAGACAAAAAGGAGAAGATAGTCTCACATCAACTAGGCATATCAACGGGCTATGGAGATGCCTATTAATAGATATCAATGTGAATGAGTAGGGATTGCCATGCAACGGATGCACTAGAGCTATAAGTGTATGAAAGCTCAAAAGGAAACTAAGTGTGTGTGCATCCAACTTGCTTGCTCACGAAGACCTAGGGCAATTTTGAGGAAGCCCATCATTGGAATATACAAGCCAAGTTCTATAATGAAAAATTCCCACTAGTATATGAAAGTGACAACATAAGAGACTCTCTATCACGAAGATCATGGTGCTACTTTGAAGCACAAGTGTGGAAAAAGGATAGTAACATTGTCCCTTCTCTCTTTTTCTCTCATTTTTTTATTTGGGCTTCTTTGGCCTCTTTTTTTTGGGGGGGGGGGGGCTTCTTTGGCCTCTTTTATTTTTCGTCCGGAGTCTCATCCCGACTTGTGGGGGAATCATAGTCTCCATCATCCTTTCCTCACATGGGACAATGCTCTAATAATGAACATCATCACACTTTTATTTACTTACAACTCAAGAATTACAACTCGATACTTAGAACAAAATATGACTCTATGTGAATGCCTCCGGTGGTGTACCGGGATGTGCAATGAATCAAGAGTGACATGTATGAAAAATTATGAATGGTGGCCATGCCACAAATACAGTGTCAACTACATGATCATGCAAAGTAATATGACAATGATGAAGCGTGTCATAATAAACGGAACGGTGGAAGAGTCATGGCAATATATCTCGGAATGGCTATGGAAATGCCATAATAGGTAGGTATGGTGGCTGTTTTGAGGAAGATAAATGATGGGTTTATGGTACCGACGAAAGTTGCACGATACTAGGGAGGCTAGCAATGGTGGAAGGGTGAGAGTGCGTATAATCCATCGACTCAACATTAGTAATAAAGAACTCACATACTTATTGCAAAAATCTACAAGTCATCAAAACAAAGTACTACATGCATGCTCCTAGGGGAAGGGTTGGTAGGAGTTAACCATCGTGCGATCCCGACCTCCACACATAAGGAAGACAATCAATAAATAAATCATGCTCCAACTTCATCGCATAACGGTTCACCATACGTGCATGCTACGGGAATCACAGACTTTAACACAAATATCTCTCAAATTCACAACTAGTCCATTAGCATGACTCTAATATCACCATCCTCATATCTCAAAACAATCATCAAGCATCAAACTTCTCATAGTATTCGACACACTTTATATGAAAGTTTTTATTATACCCATCTTGGATGCCCATCATATTAAGACCAATTTTATAACCAAAGCAAATTACCATGCTATTATAAAAGACTCTCAAAATAATATAAGTGAAGCATGAGAGATCAATAATTTCTATAAAATAAAACCATCATTGTGCTCTAAAAAGATATAAGTGAAGCACTAGAGCAAAATTATCTAGCTCAAAAGGTATAAGTGAAGCACATAGAGTATTTTAATAAATCATGATTCATGTGTGTCTCTCCCAAAAGGTGTGTACAGCAAGGATGATTGTGGTAAACTAAAAAGCAAAGACTAAAATCATACAAGACGCTCCAAGGAAAACACATATCATGTGGTGAATAAAAATATAGCCTCAAGTAAAGTTACAGATAGACGAAGACGAAAGAGGGGATGCCTTCCGGGGCATCCCCAAGCTTAGGCTTTTGGTTGTCCTTGAATTTTACCTTGGGGTGCCTTGGGTATCCCCAAGCTTAGGCTCTTGCCACTCCTTATTCCAAAATCCATCAAATCTTTACCCAAAAACTTGAAAACTTCACAACACAAAACTTAACAGAAAATCTCATGAGCTCCGTTAGTATAAGAAAACAAACCACCACTTTAAGGTAATGTAATGAACCCATTCTTCATTTTTATTGGTGTTAAACCTGCTGTATTCCAACTTCTCTATGATTCATACCCCCCGATACTATTAATTGATTCATCAAAATAAGCAAACAACACACGAAAAACAGAATCTGTCGAAAACAGAACAGTATGTAGCAATCTGATTCATACGCATACTTCTGTAACTCCAAAAATTATGATAAATTAGGAAGTGCTAAGAAATTTTTTTATTAATCTTCTGCAAAAACAATAAACTGAAAATTACGTTCCTGTGATTTATTAAAATTATTTTTGTGCGCGCAAAAGTTTCTGTTTTTCAGCAAGATCAAATTAATTATCACATAGGCTATCCTAAAGGTATTACTTGGCACAAACACTAATCAAAACATAAAACCACATATAACCCAGAGGCTAGATGAATTATTTATTACTAAACAGGAACAAAATCAAAGAACAAAAATAAAATTGGGTTGCCTCCCAACAAGCGCTATTGTTTAACGCCCCTAGCTAGGCATTGATAATTTTAATGATGCTCACATCAAAGACAAGAATTAAAGCACAAAAATAGCATCATAAAACATGTGATAAACACATCCAAGTCTAACATACTTCCTATGCATAGGAATTTTATAAGAAAACAAATTATCATGCCAAGCAAAAAGTAGCATATGCAAGGAAGAAGAAAGAGACGATAGCAATCTCAACATGAAGAGAGGTAATTTGGTGACATGAAAATTTCTACAACCATATTTTCCTCTCTCATAATAATTACATGTAGGATCATAAGCAAATTCAACAATATAGCTATCACATAACATATTCTCAACACGATCCACATGCATGCAAAGTTGACGCTCTTCCAAAATAGTGGGATTATCATTAACTAAAGTCATGACCTCTCCAAACCCACTTTTATCAAAAATACCATAAGATTGAACATTCTCCAAATATGTGGGATCTAAAGTTGACACTCTTCCAAAACCACTTTCAATATTATTGCAAACATATTATCAATCTCATATTCATCATGGGGCTTAAATAAATTTTCAAGATCATAAGAAGAGTCACCCCAATCATGATCATTGCAACAAGTAGTAGACATAGCAAAACTAGCATCCCCAAGCTTAGGGTTTTGAATATTTTAGCATAATTGACATTAATAGACTTTATAATAACATCATTGCAATCATGCTTTTTATTCAAAGATCTATCATGAATCACTTCATAAAGTACTTCATCACAATTTTCAGATTCACGAATTTCAAGAAAAACTTCATAAAGATAATCTAGTGCACAAAACTCACTAGCAATTGGTTCATCATAATTGGATCTCTTAAAAAGATTAGCAAGTGGATGAGGATCCATAAACTTTTAGCAAGCGAAGATGCAAGCAAAAAGAAGGCACATGTTAACACAAGATCGAACGGAAGGAGGGCGAAGAAAAGACAAAGGTTTTCGAAAATCGTTTTAGAAGTGGGGGAGAGGAAAATGGGAGGCGAATTGCAAATAATGTAATGCGAGGGTGAAGAGTTTGTGATGGGTACTTGGTATGTCTTGACTTGAGCGTAGATCTCCCCGGCAATGGCGCCAAAAATCCTTCTTGCTACCTCTTGAGCATGCGTTGGTTTTCCCTTGTAGAGGAAAGGGTGATGCAGCAAAGTAGCGTAAGTATTTCCCTCAGTTTTTTAGAACCAAGGTATCAATCCAGTAGGGGATAAAACGCAAGTCACCTAGTACCTGCACAAACAATCAAGAACCTTGCAACCAACGCGATAAAGGGGTTGTCAATCCCTTCACGGTCACTCGCAAAAGTGAGATATGATAAAGATAATAAGATATTTTTTTGGGTATTTTTGTTGTATAGATTGGAAACTAAAGATTGCAAAATAAAATAAATAGGAAACTAGACTTGTAGATCGGAAACTTATATGATGGAAAATAGACCCGGGTGCCATAGGTTTCACTAGTGGCTTCTCTCAAGATAGCATATATTACGGTGGGTGAGCAAATTACTGCCGACCAATTGATAGAAAAGCGCATAGTTATGAGAATATCTAGGCAATGATCATGAATATAGGCATCACGTCCGTGTCAAGTAGACCAAAATGATTCTGCATCTAGTACTATTACTCCACACATCATCGGGTAGGCTATGGTGTTGATGTAGAAGCCCTCCGTGATCGATTCCCCCTCCGACGGAGCGCCGGAAAAGGCCCCAAGATGGGATCTCACAGGTACAGAAGGTTGGGGCGGTGGAAAAGTGGTTTCGTGGCTCCCCCTGATGTTTTTAGGGTATAAGAGTATATATAGGCTGAAGAAGTACGTCGGTGGAGCTCCGTGAGGCCTACGAGGGTGGGGGGCGCGCCTACCCCCCTGGGCGCACCCTCCTGCCTCATGGCCGCCTTGCGGAGTTCCAGAATTCAACTCCGTTTGTTCCAAGAAAGATCGTCGCGAAGGTTTCATTCCATCTGGATTCCGCTTGGTATTCCTTTTCTGCAAAACACTGAAATAGGCAAAAGCAGGAATTGGCACTGGGCCTTCGGTTAATAGGTTAGTCCCAAAAATAATATAAAAGAGCATATTAAAGCTCATTAAACATCCAAAATATATAACATAATAGCATGGAACAATCAAAAATTACAGATACGTTGGAGACGTCTCAGCACCCCAAGGTAATATTCAAGGACTCCCAAGCATCTAGGCTTGGGTATGCCCAGAAAGGCATCCCCTCTTTCTTCTACCAACTATCGGTAATATTACTTGGAGCTATATTTTTATTCATCACATGATATGAGTTTTGCTTGGAGAGTTATGTAATATATGACTGTTTGCTTTGTTTACATTTTAGTTTTCCACACTCATCTTTGCTGGACACACCTTTTTGAGAGGGGCACACATTAATCATGATTTGTTATGTGCTTCACTTATATCTTTTGAGCTTGACAGTTGCTCCAGTACTTCACTTATATCATTTTGAGCACGACGGTGGTTATATTTTAAAGAAAATACATGTACTCTCATGCTTCACTTATATTATTTTGAGAGCTGATAATAGTAATGGCAATATGCACAAGCTATGAATTTGGTCCTAATGTGATAGATATTCAAGAGGGATATAATAAAAACTTCCATGTAGATCACTGAATATGATAAGTGTGATTCCTTGCAATAGTTTTGCAATATGAAGATGATGATATGTGGGTTGTGCTAGTGAGTAATTGTGGTTCAGTAAGAATATTGGTGTTAAGGTTTGTGATTCCCTATGCATGCATTTGAAGTCAATAGTTATGCAGCAAAGTTATATCCTACTTATGGTTCGTTATTCAGTGTTAGTTATTCTCAATGCATGTTTATGACCGTTTTCATTTTCTAGTTGGTCGCTTCTCAATCTATTTGCTAGCCTTCAGTTGTACTAAGCGGGAATGCTGCTTGTGCAACCAATTCCTTAAACCTAAAGTTGTTCCATATGATTCCACTATACCTACCTATATGCGGTACTCACATGCCGTTCCAAGTAAATTTGCATGTGCCAACTCTAATCATTCAAATAATTATCCGTCTTGTGTGCTCATACCGCTCATGGAGAGACAGGGGGTGGCAAATATCTTCCATGCTAGATGGGTTATTCTCGCGATGAGTGTTTATTCACTTGTCATTGCACGAGAAAGTGGTAGGTAATAGAGATGCCCATTCCCATAATGAATCAAAATAAATAAAAATTAAATAAACTTCCCCTTGGAAAGGTTAAAGTTTGGAAGGCACCCATGGATACAGCTAGCAATGGATTGTGAAAGAATGGTGGAGGTGGAGTAAAACTTTATTTTCTGTTTGGCAACCACCTATAATGTGTCTAGCATGGAAGATATTGGAAACTTTCGGTCGTTACGTTGACAGGAAAAGCATGCCTCTAAAAAATTTATCTTTGTTTTAAGCTTTGAGCTCGGGCACCTCTGCAATCTTTGCTTCCCTCTACGAAGGGCATGTCTATGGTATTTTTATTTACTTTTATTTTTATTTTGAGTCTTTGCCTTATCTTATAATCACCAACTAGGGAGCACTATTGTCATACTTGTGCATTGGGTGTAATTAATATTGAGTGTGTTTCATGAATGGATCAATGATTGAGCATGACGGGCTAGGGATAACTTTCTTTAGCGTTGATATTTTGAAAGACATGATTGTTTGTTAGTATGCCTGGGTATTTATGTCTTTATGTCAAATTATAGACTATTGCTTTGAATGATTCGGATCTCAATATTCATTCCACAAAAGAAAGTTTACATGCTGAATATGATAGGTAGCATTCCACATCAAAAATTCTGTTCTTATCATTTACCTACTCAAGGACGAGCATGAATTAAGCTTGGGGATGCTTGATATGTCTCCAGTGTATCTATAATTTTTATTATTCCATGCTATTATATTATCAATTTTGGATGTTTTATATGCAATTATATATCATTTTTTGGGACTAACCTATTAACTTAGTGCCAAGTGCCGGTTGCTGATTTTATTTTGCATGTTTTTGGTTTTCCCGGAAATCAGTACCAAACGAAGTCCAAATGCCACGAAACTTATTGATGATTTTTTTCTAGACATAAGAGACACTAGAAGCTTCGAGAGGAGGCCAGAAGATGAAGGGGGTGGCCACGAGCCACCAGGGTGCGCCTTGGTGCCTCATGGGCCCCTTGTTGCTCCGTTTGACCTACTTCCAAATCTATAAATTCTCAAAAATCAGGAAACCAACACAAAGCCACACAAAACACTTTTTCCGCCGCCGCAAGCTTCTGTTCTCACGGGATTCCATATGGAGGCCTTTTTTGGCACTCTACTGGAGGGAGAATTGATCTCGGAGGGGCTCTACATCAACCTTGCTGCCCTTTCAATGATGTGTTTGTAGTTTACCACAGACCTACGGGTCCATAGCTAGTAGCTAGATGGATTCTTCTCTCTCTTTAATCTTCAATACAATGTTCTCCTCGATATTCTTGGAGTTCTATTAGATGTAATATTTTTTACGGTGTATTTCTTATCTTTTTTATGGCGTGTTTGTTGGGATCCGATGAATTGTAAGTTTATGACCAGATTATCCATGAATATTATTTGAGTCTTTGTTGAACTCTATTATTCATGATTATTATATCTTTGTATTTCTCTCCGATTTATCCTTTTAGTTTGGCCAACTAGATTAATTTATCTTGCAATTGGAGAGGTGCTTTGCAATGGGTTCGATCTTGCGGTGCTCAATTCCAGTGACAGAAGGGGACATGCCACGTATTTGTATCATTGCCATTAAGGGTAAAACGATGGGGTTTATTCATATTGATTGAGTTTACTTTGTCTACATCATGTCATCTTGCTTAAGGCGTTACTTCGATCTTTTGAACTTAATACTCTAGATGCATGTTGGATAGCTGTCGATGTGTGGAGTAATAGTAGTAGATGCAGGTGTCGGTGTCAAAACCAGTAGATCTCGGGTAGGGGGTCCTGAACTGTGTGTATAAGGTCGATGGTAACAGGAGGCGGGGAACATGATGTTTACCCAGGTTCGGGCCCACTCTATGGAGGTAATACCCTACTTCCTGCTTGATTGATCTTGATGAATATGAGTGTTACAAGAGTGGATCTACCACAAGATCGTAATGGCTAAACCCTAGAAGTCTTTCCTATGATTATGATTGTCCTTATCTCTACGGACTAAGCCCTCTGGTTTATATAGACACCGGAGGGGACTAGGGTTGTACAAAGTCAGTTACAGAGAAGGGAATCTTCATATCCAAACGCCAAGCTTGCCTTCCACGCCAAGGAGAGTCCCATCCGGACACAGGAGAGAATCTTCTGTCTTGTATCTTCATAGCCCAATAGTCCGGCCCATGTTAATAGTCCGGCCGTCCGAGGACCCCTTAATCCAGGACTCCCTTAGTAGCCCCTGAACCAGGCTTCAATGACGAGGTGTCCGACGCGCAGATTGTCTTCGACATTGTAAGGCGGGTTCCTCCTCTGAATACTCCAAAGCATCCTTCAAACATAGAAAACGTGTCTAGCTCTGCAAAACAAATACCACATACAACCGTAGAGAGAATAATATTTCACGAGTCCAATCCACTGACAACTTTTTGTAGCGTGACATCACGTTGCCGCCCGGCCATTATTCAAACCGTTTTTAGCCTGCCGCTCCATATTTCGAGATGCGGCTTCATTGGCACGTCTTGTCAAAGAAGAGATCGCGTCCCCTTACTGCGGTATTCTCATCAATATGGGCGTGGATAACCCAACCGTTCTATTGGCATGATTCCTTGGAAATAGGCATGTTTTAAGGCCTAGGAGGGGCGTTCGATATTCATCGCCTTTATAAGGGGGCTATGACCTGTCTTTTCTTCCTTACGCCAACCCTTCCTTCAACCTCTCCCACCTCGAGTTCCAGCACCTAAGGTTCAGGTTAATCGCTTCGTGCTTCCCAGTCATGTCCGGACCCAGCCCTCAAGGCCGGTGGGTGGCTTCTTCTATCATAGAGGAGGATATAACAAAGCTCCGGGAGGCGAGATACCTGACCGCGGAAATCCTCCACAGGCTTCTTGCTCAGGGGCAGATTATTCCTACCCCCAGATCCGGTGGGAGGGTCGTATTCATCTGCCACTTCCTCCGAGGGCTAGGGTTCGCTCTTCATCCCTGCGTTCGAGGGCTCATGTTTTATTACGGGCTAGATTTTCACGATCTAGCTCCAGACTTCTTTCTTCACGTCTCGGCGTTCATTATTACGCGCGAGGCCTTCCTCCGAATTCCCACACACTTCGTCTTGTGGCTCAAGACCTTCAATGTGAAGCTGAAGGTGGTCGACGGGAAACAGGCGGAGTGCAGTGGTGCTGCAGTGAGCAAACTCGCCAATACTACTTGGCCAAAGGGCTCCTTCACAGAAACTTCCTACCTGTGGCAGCGGGCGTGGTTTTACATCACTGAACCCCGTGGTACCAAGTGGACAGCTACACCTGCGTTCCAATCTGGACCTCCATTACAGCTTGCATCATGGATTAATAAGGGGCTCGACTGAGGATCCGTTGATTAAGTGAAGGCGCTGCAAAGCCGCATTCGGAGCCTCATTGAAAAGGACACCGGTCTCATCAATGTAATCCAAGTAATGCTTGTCCGTCGGGTCCTACCGTGCTAGCGATAGCCTCTCCGTATGTGGGAGTTCAATCCGGAAGGACCACGAACCCTTCAGCACTTCTCTGGCACGATGCTCAGAGGAATGTGGAAGTTATTCTTCGGGACACGGAAACAATGGCCAGATACTACAGAGGACATCGGCCTTGACTGCAACCATCTGGATACCCCGGTAAGCACTCGACTTCCAAACACAACTTAATTAAACTTCTCATAACAATAGATTGAGAAAACCATACTTGTCCAGGGCTGGACAAAGAAGGTGGAGAGAATTAGGTGTTCGGCCCCTCTTCCCGAAGACTCAGTTGATCCGGTGTTAACAAGGATGCTGGCTCCGGTGCCATATTAGGTGCCGTCGGAGATTGGGATTCCCCCTTCTGAAGATGAAAGGGAAGGAGAAACTGACATCCCTTCTCCCCATGGAAAGAAGAGGACTGCCTCCGAAGACTTAGACATAAAGGCTTCTAAGTGGGGGAAGATATCCCTGTCAGGGGGTTATGGTTCGGGAGACGATGTTGACACGCAGTTCCTCCGTAACGACAAGCCCTTATATGAATCGTAAGTGAACAAGGGTGTTTTATACATATCCCATTCTTTCCTGGTTGCCAGGGTAATATTTGAAATGTACGTCTTGCAGTCCGGCACGCAGCCTTCCTCAACAGCCCTCCTCCTCGGGGGTTCTTCTTTCGGAGATGATGGAGAGCGAGTCGCCTCCACCGACTTCCTTGCCCAATAGGGCAGACAACTTCGAGGTGTCGTCCCGGAGGATTTCTCCCGATCAACAAGCAGTGCGAGGGACAATGAAGACTAGGCCCGAAGGTAACACTTCGGCTGTCCAGGGTCCGGGGTGTGCGGCTACTACAGGGACCAACAATAAAGGCCCCGGTCTATCCGATTTACAGCCAGAGACGACTCTAAGGTCGAGTAAAAATATTCCTTTGAAGGAAGTCCGTACCCCTACAGCTGCTTCCAGGGATCCGGAGTCGCCGGACACATTGATGGACATATTGCGACACACGCCCGTTGTCGGTGTCAAAACCGGCGGATCTCGGGTAGGGGGTCCCGAACTGTGCGTCTAGGCGGATGGTAACAGGAGACGAGGGACACGATGTTTTTACCCAGGTTCGGGCCCTCTCGATGGAGGTAAAACCCTACGTCCTGCTTGATTAATATTGATGATATGGGTAGTACAAGAGTAGATCTACCACGAGATCAAGGAGGCTAAACCCTAGAAGCTAGCCTATGGTATGATTGTTGTAATGTATGTTGTCCTACGGACTAAAGCCCTCCGGTTTATATAGACACCGGAGAGGGCTAGGGTTACACAGAGTCGGTTACAATGGTAGGAGATCTATATATCCGTATTGCCAAGCTTGCCTTCCACGCTAAGGAAAGTCCCATCCGTACACGGGACGGAGTCTTCAATCTTGTATCTTCGTAGTCTTGGAGTCCGGCGGATATTGATAGTTCGGCCGTCCGGACACCCCCTAGTCCAGGACTCCCTCAGTAGCCCCCGAACCAGGCTTCAATGACGATAAGTCCAGCGCGTTTATAGTCTTCGGCATTGCAAGGCGGGTTCTCCCTTCAAATTCCATGTACCTGCCGAACAGTGTCTGGCTTCATCTTGAATACTGTGTTCCTCGGCTTCTATGCCAAATAACGGCCCTCTTCCACGCGTCGCACGAATGCGAAAAGCCAGGGTGTCTTTTGCATTTCACCCCCCAATTGTGCGAGTCGCCTGCCTATAAAAGAGGCAAGAATCCAGATCCAAACCACACCGTCTTCCTTCCGCGAATACTCCATCGAAGCGCCTTTGACCTAGAAATCCATTCCACCATGGATCATCAACGCGGCTCTTCTTCACGCGCTCCCAGCCCACCGCCGGGGAATTGGAGGAGGTGCTCTATTTCGCACAACGAGCTTGTGAAGCTCCAAACGGGGGGATTCCTCCCTCCGGCCTTCATGATCCCAGTTCGGGCCGGACTAGTTACTTATCAAGGTGGGAGACAGGCGGAGGACACTCCAAGCCCCAATAAGGGGGAGCGAGTATGTTTTGTCCCTTATCTGATAAGGGGACTCAGATTTCCAATACATCCATTCCTCCGCGGGCTCCTGAAGTTCTATGGACTCCAGCTCCACCACCTCACGCCCGCCTCTGTCCTGCATATCGCGGGCTACGTAGCTCTTTGCGAGCTATTCCTGGGCATTGAGCCCCATTTCGCATTGTGGAAGAGGCTGTTTTGCCTCGTACCCCGTTCTCACCAGGGGTCCATATATCAAGTGGGCGGCACCGAAATATGGCGCATCGCCGGGACCGGATACCTATCCGGCACTCCCAAGAAGGCGTCCGAAGACTGGCCCTCGGAGTGGTTTTATATAGGGGACGCTCCGCTGCCAGACCCAGTTCGGATCGGCCTCCCGGAGTTTAGTGCTGCTCCCTTGAAGAAACGCCTCAGCTGGCGCCCACGGAGCCCCCGATTGGAGGAAGACAAGAGCGTCCATTACTTGATGGGCCGGATAAGATTAATGGCTCATTCCGGCTTGACCATGATCGGAGTCATGGCGACATGCATCAAGCGAGGGGTACAGCCACTGCAATACAGAGGCCACCCCATGTGGGATTTCAACGGGGAAGACGATGCTACCTGGCACGGCCGCAAAGGGCCAGATTCGACCGAGGATCTGGTGAAGACCCTGTCCAGCCTGTACAAGGCTGAGAAGGAGGATTTCCTTCGAACGAACCCTTTGAATGGGTTTTCCATGATCAACCCTAGAGGATGGGTAAGTGAACACCTTGAAGGGCCCAACCCATGCTTTCAAAGTTTAAGCTTCTTACATTATGTCTTGGGCGCAGGATCTACGCCGGACTGTGGAGGACATGGTGAGTCCTGCTCCGCAACCCGAGGATCCAGAAGGATCCCTGGGTCCGGCCTCCGAAGAGGACCCGGATATCGAGGTGGAGCTGATCGACGGGGTGTATCACCAGCTCAGCATAGACAATGCTTTGGTCGCCATTACGGCGGACTACCCCGGGCTAAGTCTGGCTTCCCAGGTGACCGCGACCGAAGTCCGGACACCATTATCTCATCCCTGCCCATTTCTGACCTTCGCGAACGATGGTATTTTGCAGGAAGCGCCTTTACGGCAGGAAGCCGAGCCCGCGGCGGCCGACCAACAGAGGTCAGTCCGAACCAGCAGGCGGAAAAGGAGCACAGTGCGGACGGAAACGTCGGCGCAAAGGTATAGCTCGTATTTGAATTTTTAGAGCAACGTTCCGAGGAAACGTCTGAGTGCTCATGATCTTTGTAGGAGAAAAAGCGCTCACCGGACTACGAGCGCAGGAATTGCCAATCCGACCAACACCGGCCAGGCTCCAGCGCCCGGCCTGGAGGGGGAGGCAAGCGCAAGACGCGAGCCGGATCCTTTTCCAACGGAGGATACCGACAGACTGTCCGCCACCAAGTCTGAGGTGGAGAGCGCCATGAACCATAGGCGCCGCCGGATAGTATTTCAAGAAGCGTGCTTTTCCCCTGAGGCATTGGATGCTTTTAACGCAGGGGACGCGCATCTCCGTGCTGCTCAAAATGGTTTTACCAGAGCCACGGAGCAGTATGTGAAAGACATACGGGTAAGGGAATTTTAATGGTTGTATATACCAGTAGCCCCCGAGACTTAAAGTAGATATGCTAACTGATTTAAGGATCATTGAAAATTTCAGGCACTTAACGAGAAGAACGCCCAGCTGTCTCGGGAGCTGCAAGATTGCAAGGCCCAACTTGAGGCCGCACTTGCTGCCGCAGGAGGAGACGGAAAGACCCCTCCTGGTAACACATTTTTATTAATAAATATAAGCGCTGTGCGGCGTGCGTGCGAGTCTAATAATGACATTTGCAGGTACCGCCGGACAAGATCCGGACAGGCAAGCATTGCTACGCCAGCTAAAGGCCGGCGAGAGTGTGCTGAATAGGGTTCAGCAGGAAGGGAACAAGCTCCAGGATGCCAACGCCAAGCTCGGAGAAGAGCTGAAAGGCGGTCAGGCCGAGCTGTCCGGCTCCGTTAAGGAGAATCAGCGGCTTCGTCGCAGCATTTATAGTAAGTGCTTGAGCGAACTCTTTTGAAAAGAAGAGTTTGGCGAGGAAGTATTTTGACATGATATGTCTTGTAGGTATACTCACGGGTCGTCCTGCAGAGGAGATGCCCATATCAATGGGTGATCAACTTCCCGAACTGTTGCAGCTACTCGAACGAGTTCGGCAGGCAATGAGCGACGTCGTTCAGGCTTTATGGCCAGCCCTCACCCTACCCGAGGGCCTCGGGGAGCTTGCGGAGAAGCTGTAGGGAGTGCGGCAGCGCTTCCGTTTGTGGAAGATTTTGGCTTGCCGTCAAGGTGCCAGGGAGGCTTGGGCCATGGTGAAGACGTGGTACAAGAAGGCGGATCCCAACCACATGGCCGAAGTTGGACCGGTGGGGCCCGATGGGAAGGAGATCCCTGTGAGTTTAGTGTATAGCCAAGTAGAGTTGGCTGCTAAATTTTCCCGATAGGACTGTAAACTAGACAGCCTGTTAGACGGGATTGAGGAGGAATACAATCAGTAAATTTGACAATGTATGTTATCCTTTAAAGTGACATGTGAAATGCCTTCTAGCCGGATTGTAGATCGTTTTTCTTTGCCGACCTTTTCGCTTCGACCTCGGGACCCTAGAGTCCGGAGTGTGTCCGAATACTTTTTTGGTTAAGAAACAACCGTGGTATGCATGGAGACCAGGCGTAGGGGTCATTAGTGCTTTATCAGACAAGTGCCCAACTAGTTATGTTATATTACATGGTTAGTAAGAAACATCTTCCAGGGAGAATAGTTCCGTTAAGGGTTCCTTTCCCTGGGAGGCATGCCCTAAAGTGCATGTCCGGACTGCAAAGAAAGCAGTAAAACATCTGGGGGCAAATAGATAAATAGGTAAAAAGTCATCTTTTAAGTCACTGACCGAATATTCCCTTAAGAACGCTAGCTTTCGGCTTCACCCAGTCTGAGGTACACATCCGGCTGACCCGGCAGTAACAATCGCAGAGGTGCTCCCTTTACCTCCTAGCCGAACAATCGGGAACGTAGGGGTAAGCACAGGAGCCAGGCAACCCATCTTGGCCAAAACTTAAGTCATATCGATGCATATAATGGCGAGTAAAAGGTACATGTGGAAGGTTGACACATGTGCTGGGTATAAACCAGTATAATTGAGCTTCTGTAAAAGAAGCCCCCAGGAATAATGAGTGCGGATGGCACATCATGCGTATAATTGAGCTTCTGTAAAAGAAGCCCCCAGGAATAATGAGTGTGGATGGCACATCATGCGTATGCAAAGAATGCAAAAATAGGCCCGGAAGGGCTTTTAAGTAAAAAGGATAAAAAGAGAAACAAAAGACAGCCGAAGTGTAAAAGTTTGGACGGGGGAAGGAGACGAACTCTTAGTCCGGCGCTAGGCATAGAATCGTCGGAGGCAGGCTGCGTTCCATGGGTTCGGCTCGAGTCGGTGATCCGACGCATTTCGTAGACGGTATGCTCCGCCGGTCAGTACTTGATCGATAATGAAGGGGCCCTCCCATTTGGGCTTGAGCTTGTCCTTTTTCTTGTCCGGCAGGCGTAGAACTAGTTCGCCAACGTTGTAAGTCTTGGCCCGTACTTCTCTGCTTTGATATCTTCGGGCCTGCTGCTGATAGAATGCGGAACGAGCCTTCGCGACGTCACGTTCTTCCTCCAATGTGTCCAAGCTGTCCTGCCGATCAAGCTCGGCCTCTCTTTCCTCATACATGCGCACTCGAGGTGAGTCATGAATAATGTCACAGGGCAAGACTGCCTCTGCGCCGTATACCATAAAAAATGGTGTGAATCCGGTAGTACGGTTAGGCGTTGTCCGCAGCCCCCAGAGTATGGAGTCGAGCTCCTCGACCCATTGTGTGTCGGATTTAGTGAGTGACCTCACTAGTCTGGGTTTAATGCCGCTCATTATTAGACCATTTGCTCTTTCCACTTGACCGTTGGTTTGAGGGTGATAGACTGACGCATAGTCGAGCTTGATGCCCATATTTTTGCACCATGACTTAACCTCGTCGGCTGTGAAGTTCGTGCCGTTGTCGGTGATGATGCTGTGAGGGACTCCGTAACGGTGTACCACCCCTGATATAAAGTCTATCACTGGTCCGGACTCTGCCGTTTTGACCGGTTTGGCCTCTATCCATTTGGTGAATTTATCCACCATGACCAATAGGTATTTTTTCTTGTGGGTTCCCCCTTTAAGGGGTCCAACCATGTCAAGCCCTCAGACCATGAACGACCATGTAATGGGTATGGTTTTGAGGGCGGTGGGTGGCATATGGCTCTGATTAGCAAAGAGCTGACAACCAACGCATCGCTGGACCAAGTCATGTGCGTCTGCCCGAGCCGTCGGCCAATAAAATCCTGTACGGAATGCCTTTCCTACAAGGGCCCGGGCTGCTGCGTGGTGTCCGCCTACTCCGGCATGAATTTCAGCCAGGAGGTTTCGCCCTTCTTCTTCGGAGATACACCTTTGAAGGACTCTGGTGGTACTTTTCTTATAAAGTTCTCCCTCGTGGACCTTGTAGGCCTTCGATCGCCGGACAATGCAGCGGGCCTCATTTTGGTCTTCGGGAAGTTCCTGCCTAAGTAAGTAGGCTAGGAAAGGTTCTGTCCACGCGGCGATTACTGCCATTATGACGTGGGCGGAGGGAGTTATGTTGTCTGCCGAATCACCGGTTGGTGCGGTTTTCTCCGGTTTGTCGCTACCGGGCTCCTCTTCCCATAGTACTAATGGCTTGAAGAGCCGTTCCAGGAAGATATTTGGAGGGACAGCATCACGTTTCACACCGATGCGTGCCAGGACGTTGGCCGCTTGGTTATTATCTCGGGCTATGTAATGGAATTCGAGTCCTTCAAACCGAGTTGACATTTTTAGGACAGCGTTGCGATATGCTGCCATTTTCGGATCCTTGGCATCGAAGTCTCCATTTATTTGGGATATTGCAAGGTTTGAGTCCCCGCGCACCTCTAGGCGTTGAATGCCCATGGAGACCGCCATCCGGAGACCATGTAACAGGGCCTCGTATTCGGCTGCATTGTTGGAGTCCGTGTACATTGTTTGAAGTACATACTGGACTGTATCTCCGGTGGGGGACGTCAGTACGACACCAGCCCCCAGTCCGGCCAACATTTTGGAGCCGTCGAAATGCATAGTCCAATTGGAGTATGCGCCGTACTCTTTAGGGAGTTCGGCTTCAGTCCATTCGGCGACGAAGTCAGCCAAAACTTGTGACTTTATAGCTCGTCGAGGTTTGTAAGTGATGTCGAATGGTAAGAGCTCGATGGCCCATTTTGCTATCCTGCCCGTTGCGTCGCGGTTATTTATAATGTCATTGAGTGGTACTTCCGAGGCCACTGTTATCGAGCACTCTTGAAAGTAGTGCCGGAGCTTTCGAGACGCCATGAACACCGCATATGCTATCTTCTGATAGTGTGGGTAACGGGATTTGCAGGGGGTTAACACAGTGGATACATAATACACTGGTTTTTGAAGAGGGAATTTATGCCCTTCTGTCGCTCGTTCGACGACGAGGACTGCGCTTACAACTTGATGTGTTGCTGCGATGTATAACAACATTGGTTCGCCCAGAGTGGGCGCAGCCAGGACCGGATTTGTTGCCAGTATGGCCTTTATTTCTGCGAGTCCGGCAGTGGCAGCATCCGTCCACTCGAAGTGTTCGGTGCGCCTGAGGAGGCGATAGAGGGGCAACGCCTTTTCTCCTAAACGGGAGATAAAGCGGCTTAAGGCTGCCACGCATCCTGTTAATTTTTGTATTTGTTTGAGGTCTTTTGGAATATCCAACTGTGACAGAGCTCAGATTTTGGCCGGATTTGCTTCAATTCCTCTACCGGATATGATGAAGCCCAGCAGCTTTCCTGCTGGTACACCGAAAACGCATTTTTCTGGATTTAGCTTGATGTCATATGCTCTGAGGTTGTCGAATGTGAGCCTCAAATCGTCTACTAAAGTTTAGACGTGTTTTGTTTTGATGACTACGTCGTCTACGTATGCCTCGACTGTTTTGCCGATCTGGGTGGCCAGACATGTTTGAATCATGCGCTGATATGTTGCGCCGGCGTTTTTGAGTCCGAAGGGCATCGTGTTGAAGCAGAATGGTCCATATGGAGTGATAAATGCCGTTGCGGCTTGGTCTGCTTCCGCCATCTTGATTTGATGATAGCCAGAGTATGCGTCAAGGAAGCACAACGAATCGTGCCCTGCTGTGGCATCGATAATTTGATCGATGCGGGGGAGAGGGAAGGGATCCTTTGGGCAAGCTTTATTGAGGTCTTTAAAATTGACACAAAGGTGCCAGGATTTATCCTTCTTTGGTACCATCACCAAATTTGCTAGCCAGTCCGGATGTTTGATATCTCTAATGAATCCGGCTTCCAATAGTTTGGCTAGCTCTTCTCCCATTGCCTGTCTTTTGGGCTCGGAAAATCGTCGAAGAGCCTGTTTGACTGGCTTGAATCCTTTTAGGATGTTTAGGCTGTGTTCTGCCAACCTGCGAGGGATCCGGGCATGTCTGAAGGATGCCAGGCGAAGATATCCCAATTTTCCCAAAGGAATTCGCGCAGTGCGGCGTCTACTTCGGGGTTCAACTGTGCCCCAATGGAGGCCGTCTTTGTTGGGTCTGTTGGATGGACCTGGAATTTTATTATCTCATCTGCTGGTTTGAAGGAGGTGGACTTGGATCTTTTATCGAGTATCACATCGTCCCTGTTCACTGTAGAGCGCAGCGCGGTGAGTTCCTCTGCCGCTACGGCTTCGGATAGTGCCTCGAGGGCTAGCGCGGCTATCTTGTTTTCGACACGGAGTGCTATGTCCGGATCACTAGCGAGAGTGATTATTCCGCTGGGCCCAGGCATTCTAAGCTTCATGTACCCGTAATGAGGTATTGCTTGAAAAATTGTGAATGCCTCTCGTCCTAATATGGCGTGATACCCACTGCTGAACGAGGCCACCTGGAATGTGACTTCTTCGGATCTGTAATTGTCCGGAGAGCCGAACACCACATCGAGTGTGATTTTTCCGGTGCAGCGCGCTTCCCGGCTAGGGATTATTCCTTTAAAGGTTGTGCTGCTTCGCTCAATACGGCTCCAATCGATTTCCATTTTTCGCAGAGTTTCCTCGTAAATGAGGTTTAGTCCGCTGCCGCCGTCCATGAGGACTTTTGTCAGTCGAAAGCCGTCCACTATGGGACTAAGTACCAGTGCGGCTGGGGCTCTGGTTGTTCGGAATGTGGGCTCGTCGCTGCCATTGAAGGTAATGGCTGTGTCGCTCCATGGGTTTGCTGTTGCTACTTGGTAGACTTCGGCGAGTTCGCGGATTGATCGTTTTCGCATATTATTTGATGCAAAAGTCTCGAAGACTATTGATACCGTGCTGGTATTGTTGGAGTGGTTTCCCGGAGCTAGAAGCTCTTCGCCACTTTTGGCCACCTGCCGTAATATCCAACATGCTCGAAGGCTATGTGTTGGGACGGCTCCCTCTGTATTATGAAGCTTACAGGGTCCATTGAGCCATCCCTCCAGTACGGTTCCGTTTCCCTTATTGGGTTTTAGTTTTCTCGTTTTTGCATCTGGGGCCTAAGTGTAAGGCACCCTTTTACTGCGGACTGGGTTTGGGGCCGGATTATCCCAAAATTGATTTTCGGTTTTCCGGAAACTCTCCATCGCACAGTACTTTCGTACAATGGATGCCAGATCGGTGAAGCGCGTAATTTTGCGATGATCAATGGCGTTTAGTATTCCCTTGTCCGTGCAGTTATTGCGGAAGATTGATATTGCGTTTTCCTCTCGGCAGTCCTTTATCCTGTCCATAACCAGGAGGAATCTGGCCCAGTAGTGATGTACTGTTTCTGTAGGCTCTTGCCGTATTAGAGATAGATCGCATATGTCTGGGCGGGCGGGTGGAATAAAATCCGGATCCCTGCCCATCTTGAGGCTCAAAGGCCAAGGGGTTTCCGAATTCGGAAGTGTGGTTTGCTGGGACAATCCAGCGAGTCCGGGGCGATGCATGATTTTAAGTTCAATGCTCGATCGAAGTCCGTCCCCCCGCGGGAATCCGGCATGGAGGGTTCAGGAATCCGGACATGAATTGTTTTCAACACTGGCAAAGAGTTGCCGTATTGCTCCTCTACCACTGCGACGTGGTGGGTGGCCTGGGGAGAGTTAATCTCTCTCAGATCGGTTTTAAGACCAATCTGGTTGTAGTCCGTAGCGACTCCCAGGGCGGCGATGCGATCCAAGAGCTCGTTAACAGACGAGAGCTCTATTGGATCTAACTGTTCGGCAGCTTTAGGGCTGACGCGAAGATTGCTTTTGACGACTTGAGAAGTCATTGCCGAAGCGGCGGCCGGACAGGCGGTCATGAGAAAACCACCAAGCCGGATAGTTTGGCCGGCGGCCAAGGCCCCTCCGGCGAAAACACCGTCTTTGAAGACGGGTGGAGGCATCCGCTCTATCGGTGACGACACAGAGGAACTCTCAATGAAAGCACCAATGTCGGTGTCAAAACCGGCGGATCTCGGGTAGGGGGTCCCGAACTGTGCGTCTTGGCGGATGGTAACAGGAGACGAGGGACACGATGTTTTTACCCAGGTTCGGGCCCTCTCGATGGAGGTAAAACCCTACGTCCTGCTTGATTAATATTGATGATATGGGTAGTACAAGAGTAGATCTACCACGAGATCAAGGAGGCTAAACCCTAGAAGCTAGCCTATGGTATGATTGTTGTAATGTATGTTGTCCTACGGACTAAAGCCCTCCGGTTTATATAGACACCGGAGAGGGCTAGGGTTACACAGAGTCGGTTACAATGGTAGGAGATCTATATATCCGTATTGCCAAGCTTGCCTTCCACGCCAAGGAAAGTCCCATCCGGACACGGGACGGAGTCTTCAATCTTGTATCTTCGTAGTCTTGGAGTCTGGCGGATATTGATAGTCCGGCCGTCCGGACACCCCCTAGTCCAGGACTCCCTCACCCGTCTCAGAGGAACATCGTACATTGATGGGTACGGTGGTTGAGAGGGTTCTGTCCACGAAAAGCGGATTGAATGAAGCCTTCACAGGCCTGCTAAGAGGCTTCGAGGTATGTAATGTAATTTTTTCAATTATTCTGTAAAAGCAAAATGCGCCTGTGTATAGATAGTAGTCCCTGAGACTCTGGTTGGCGTCCAAAGGGAGGCGATCAGAGGATCAAGAAAGATATGCCCAGGAAATAATCTTACTAATTGGAACACATGCTATTACATCCCTGGCGACTGACCAAGCTGCAGAGGTTGCAGATCTGAAGCAAAGACTTGATGTGGCGGATGATGACATCATGCTAATTAACAGGCGGCTCGACGAGGCACAAGGTATGTTTTTGGGGCACTCAGTATTTACCAGTACTATAATATGAGCATGACGCCAAGAATTGTATACTGAGATATGCATAACTACAGATAGTGCCACCGCAGTTGAGACCCTTCGGGATGAGCTTGCCCGAGCCAAGGAGCGAGCCAGGATAAGTAATGTGGCTGCCGAAAAGGCAGCTACTGAATTAAAGGCCGAACAGGCTGCTCGGCGCTAGTGTGAGGAGAGAATATCCACTATGGTGCTTGAGCTAAAGGATGCGAACAACTGATGCAAATTTCTCGAGAAAGATAACAAAACCAAGGCGGTCGATCTTGACAAGGCCTTACAAGAGGCGAGGGAAGAACGGTCCGAATCTAGAGCGACTCTGGAGGAGATCCGACAAGCTGGGGAGATCACGGCTGGTAAGCCCTTCTTATTACGAACTTAATTTCGCGATCCGAAGTATGCCCCGCTTAATCAAATGTGGAGTTCTCCAGACGCATTTTTGGACTTGCCGAAGAGTGTCTCCGATGCGACGCGGTTTTTCCAAGCCCAAGAAATACATGCGACGAAAAAGCTTTTCTGGTCGCAATTCAGCATGCCAAAGCGTCCGCTGTTGCTGAACGAATAGATGGCCCAGTGGGCCGAGCTCCACAAGATATCCGGGTCTGCCATGAAGGACGTCGTGGTCCGGCTGTGGCCGACTGAGCCAATTCCAAATAGTTATTTCGGTTTGGTGCAGCGACTTGTTGATGCGGTGCCGTGTATCGACGCTGTTAAGCCGTCATCGTGCATAGAAAGTGCACGGATGGCCCTTGCCCATGTCAAGACGTACTGGGCAAAGATGAAGGCCATCGATATTGCAGCGAGAAGTCCACCCGAGGGCAAGGACCATCACACGCTCGAGCATTATTTTGAGGACGTCCTAGAGGGCGCCCACTTGATATAGGGTCAGTGCTCGAAAGATATTATGTTCGAGTGAAGTGGACCAAAACTGTAAAAACAATTATTGATATATTTAAGGCTAAGTTTTTATACTTTTTTCCCAAAAAGTTTTTTGGTGCCTCATGTGCTGCTGTTTTTAATATAATCTGAAAGTTTACTAGTCGTCGGCTTCAGCCCCCTCGCGTATAACGCGGGGGTGTTTGGAAAAGCACTTCATCACTCTTGAACCAACATCTTGGTCCATTAAGGAGGTGCCAATGCGGCGAACCATGCAATCGGACTATAGGGCTTTAACACTTTCACTTAGCCATAGGAGTTTGACGGTGGGGCTACGATATAGCCCCTGGTATGTACGTGGTTATCCAAATACGGTGCGTTTGCATACGTGACCAGAAGAACGGTCCTTCGTGTAATACGGATGGAATCGCGAAGATTCTGGTGAGTCATCGAGTGGTTGACCAGCTCACGCCGCATCATGACAGTCAGTTTTTGGCTTTCTCTACTGAGGTGCTCATCCGGACGAACCAGGACACAATCGTAGTAGTTCTCCCTTTACTACCCTAGCTGATAGAGCGGAACGTAAGGTAGTAAGCACAGGAGCCAGGCAATCCAACTATTGACCAAAGACATGATTCGGAGCTGATGCATATAAGGCCAAACTCGTGACGCCGTGATGTGCTATAAGGCCGTTCGGACTTGATAGCTGAGAAACAGGGGCACTTTACAGGATGGAAATAAAGAGTGCGGTCTACAAAAAAGCTTTTGGACCTCCTGTCGCACGTCTGTGCTGCCTTGTCTTGGTTAAAGGACTTCTCAGCAAATATAATTATCTGTGGTAAAAGATAAAAAATGGTTAGAAAAAGAAAAAAGACTATGAGAGTACATATAGTATTATATGTCTATCCGCATTGTGCATCCGCCAGTGATAGGGTATTTTAAGTGTATAATTATGCACACGGGACAGACTTCGCGGCCATATGGGGCAGATGGCGGAGGCCGAACTGCTAATTCAGATATGAGATTGATTGGTCTCGTCTAATGGAGACCGGTGGCTTGATGGCCGACGAAATGTGTGGCGTGATAAGGCCGCTTTGTACTTTGGCCGTAGTAGCCGTAGTATGCTCCTCTGTAAGGAGGGAGCATTCCATACTTCCGTTTATCGTGATGGTGCCGCATGGACCGGGCATCTTAAGTTGGAGATAGGTGTAATGTGGGACCGCATTAAAGTGAGCGAATGCGGTTCGTCCAAACAGTGCGTGATAGCCGCTGCGGAAGGGGACGATATCGAAGACCAACTCTTTACTTCGGAAGTTGTCCGGGGATCCGAAGACCACCTCCAGTGTGATTGAGCCCGTACAGCGGGCCTCTACACCTGGTATGACACCTTTAAAGGTGGTTTTTGTGGGCTTGATCCTTGAGGGATCCATACCCATTTGCGCACTGTATCCTGATAGAGCAGGTTCAGGCTGCTGCCGCCGTCCATGAGGACTCGCGTAAGATGGAATCCATCAATGATTGGGTCGAGGACTAGTGCGGCTGAACCACCATGATGGATACTGGTCGGATGGTCCCTGCGATCGAAAGTGATCAGGCAGGATGACCATGGGTTGAATTTTGGGGCGACTGGCTCCATTGCGTAGACGTCCTTGGGCGCACGCTTGCAGTCCCCTATAGGGACGTGCGTCACGTATACCATGTTTACTGTCTTTACTTCGGGGGGAATTGCTTCTGACCCCCGGTGTTTGGTTGGCGAGTCTCTTCATCGTCGCTGTCACTGGGCGGCCCCTTCACCTTGTGTTCGGCATTAAGCTTGCAAACTTGTTTAAAAACTCAACAGCTCCTGTTGGTATGATTGGCTGGTTTAATGGGGGTGCCATGAATCTGGCACGGCCGGTCCAGTATCTTGTCTAAATTGGACGGTCCGTCTCTGTTTGCCTTGATTGGCTTTTTCCACTGACCGGGTTTGGAACCACTGAATCCGGCGTTGACCGCCGTGTCTTGCATTCCTTCATTGTTATTGTGACGCTTGTGCTTATTGTGTCGTGGATTGCCATTGCCATCTCGAACTTTGGAGGTACCCGAATCATCAGTGCTGTTGCTTCTACGAGCGAGCCAGCTATCTTCTTCCGCGCAAAAACAGGTCATCAGAGTGGTAAGGGTGGCCATGGATCTTGTTTTTTCTTGACCAAGGTGGCGGGTGAGCCACTCATCTCGGACTCTATGTTTAAAGGCCGCAAGGGCTTCGGCGTCCGGACAATTGACAATTTGATTCTTTTTGATTAAGAATCTAGTTCAAAGTTTCCCGGCCGACTCCCCGGGCTGCTGGATGATGTGACTTAGGTCATCGGTGTCTGGAGTCCGAACATATGTACCTTGGAAGTTATCATGGAAGGCGTCTTCCAAGTCTTCCCAGCTGCCGATGGCGTTCTCAGGGAGGCTGTTCAACCAGTGCCGCGCTGGCCCCTTTAGTTTTAGTGGGAGGTATTTGATGGCATGGATTTCATCACCGCGGGCCAAGTGGATATGGAGGAGGAAATCTTCAATCCATATTGCGGGGTCTGTTGTTCCATTGTATGATTGGATATTCATGGGTTTAAACCCTTCCGGGAATTCGTGTTCCATTACTTGATTAGTAAAGCAAATGGGGTGTGCGGCACCTCTATGTCGGGCCACGTCATGACGTAGTTTGGATGGAGTTCGTCTGCGGTCTTCGGCCCGGGCGTGGTTATGTTTGTCACGTCCGGCCGGATGGCCATCGATCGATCTGGTCTGACCTGCTCTGTTTTCCAAGTCATGCAGCAGGTCATATGTGTATCCCAAGCTGTTGTGTCTCTTTTTTTACGACGAGGTAGTGTGGGCTGGCGGTCGGCTTGAACTGCCGCTTTGTCCCGGCCGCGTGGTGGTCGGTCGGCCGCATTATGCGCTGGTAGGACGGGTGTCGGTGTCAAAACCGCCGGATCTCGGGTAGGGGGTCCCGAACTGTGCGTCTAGGTGTATGGTAACAGGAGACAAGGGACACAATGTTTTTACCCAGGTTCGGGCCCTCTCGATGGAGGTAAAACCCCACTCCTGCTTGATTAAAATTGATGATATGGGTAGTACAAGAGTAGATCTACCACGAGGTCAGAGAGGCTAACCCTAGAAGCTAGCCTATGGTATGATTGTTGTTCGTCCTACGGACTAAAACCCTCTGGTTTATATAGATATCGGAGAGGGCTAGGGTTACACAGAGTCGGTTACAATGGTAGGAGATCTACATATCCGTATTGCCAAGCTTGCCTTCCACGCCAAGGAAAGTCCCATCCGGACACGGGACGAAGTCTTCAATCGTGTATCTTCATAGTCCAGGAGTCCGGCCAATGGTGATAGTCCGGCCATCCGGACACCCCCTAATCCAGGACTCCCTCCGTAGCCCCCGAACCAGGCTTCAATGACGACGAGTCCGGCGCGCATATTGTCTTCGGCATTGCAAGGCGGGTTCCTCCTCCGAATACTTCATAGAAGATTTTGAACACAAGGATAGTGCCCGGCTCTGCAAAATAAGTTCCACATACCACCGTAGAGAGAATAACATTTACACAAGTTCAATCTGCTGACGTATTCTGTGGCGTGACATCACACCATGGCCAGGCCTTTATTCGAATTGTTTTTACTGTTCCACCTCAGCGCGTTTAGCGAAGCGACTTCCTTGGCACGTCTTGTCAAAGCAGAGATCGTGTCCCCTTATTCCGGGATTCTCATCAATATGGGCGTGGGTAACCCAACCGCGCCATTGATTATGGTGCCTGAGAGATAAGCGAGTTTTACCAGGCCGGTGGGGACGCATAGTTTCGTCCGTCCATATAAGGGGATAAGGATCCACCTTTTTACCTACGCCTTCTTCCTCCTTTGCTTATCCATTTCCGCGTACTCAAGCTCCAGCGCCCAAGTCTGCACATCTCGCCTCAACCTTCCCCAGCCATGTCTGGAGCGGGAGGCAAGTGGATGGCCTCCTCCATCACGGAGGGGCACATCAAAAAGTTGAGGAAAGCCGTGTAACGCCCCGGATCCGATGCGGCAGGTGTCCGTCAGTTATTCGCCTTCATTGCCATGTCATTTGCTTGCGTGTTGCACTTTGCGATGTCATCATATGCATTTCATATCATGTCATCATGTGCATTTCTTTTTGCATACATGTTCGTCTCATGCATCCGAGCATTTTCCCCGTTGTCCGTTTTGCAATCCGGCGCTCCTATGTCCCCCGGCGTTCCCCTTTTGACTTCTGTTGTGAGCGGGTATTAAACTTTCTCGGAATGGCCCGAGGTTTGCCAAGCGGCCTTGGTATAGCACCGGTAGACCGCCTGTCAAGTTTCGTGCCATTTGGAGGTTGTTTGATACTCCAACGGTTAACCGGGTAACCGTAAAGCCCTCTTTGAGTTGCAGCCCAACACCCCTACCAAAGTGGCCCAAAACCCATCTAACTCCCCTCCATGCTCTCGGTCGTTCGATCATGATCGCGTGGCCGAAAACCGCTCCTCATTTGGACTCTCCTAGCTCCCTCTATCTATAAATAGACCTCCCCCTCCATTTTTCGCGGATGAAACCCTAGCCCTCTCCCTCCTCGCGCCGCCGGACAAAAATCTTCACCGCGCCCGGACATGTCCAACGCCACCATCCACCTCACTCCAGCCGATAGGAGCGCGGCACGTCATCGCCGTCGCCTTCCGCATCCAACCAGCGCGCGCCACCTGTCCTCCCTGTGCCCCACTTCGCCGCGGCCCTGCCGGCCCACCCGCGGCCCGCCGTGGGCCGAGACGAGCCCGGTCACCGAGCCCCACGCCTCGCGAGCCCGAGCACTCGAGCCCCGCCGCCGGCCGCCATGCCCGCCGCCGGCGAGCGCCTCCGCCGGCGCCGGACCACGCCGCCCGCGCCCGCGAGCTCCCTCCGCCGCCGCCGGAGCTCCCCTGGACCACCGTCGCGACCGCGCCCCGCCTCGGCGCCGGATCCGGAGCCTCCGCGCGCGCCCCGCCTCGCTCCCGCCGGCGCCCTTCGGCCGCCCCGCGGCATCTCCGCCGCCGCGCCCCACCCCGCCGGAGGCCGGCCCTCCTCTCAGCCCGCGGCGCCCCTCGCCTCGCAGCCGGTGCCGCGCCCTCCGCCGCCGGGGCAGCCCCTCTCCGACCCCGCCGACCGCCTCCCCGTCCTCAACTCCGGCGACCCCCTCCGTTCATCCTCGATCTGCGTGCAGCTACAGTACCCGCCGGACCCGATCCAGATCCAGATCCATTTTGGAGGATGTCCCTCGTTTTTGACTAAGTCCCAGATTTTTGACATAAACATGCCATGTTCATCGCATCACATCTCTGCATCTGTAGCTCTGTTTTGCGCGTGTAATATGTCAAATTGTTCGTCTCAACGAGTACTTCATTTCATTCCATTGCATCATTTTAATTTGAGCTCATCTTGATGCCCGGAATGCTGTTGGAAGAGTGCATGTTGATGTTAATCTGCTGAAACTGTTATAACTTGCTCATTTGTCATTTTTTCCATGATTGATGTGTGCATCCTATGAGGTTGATGTCTACATGTATGTTGATCTATGCTATGCCATCTTTCCAGGGGTGCCAACCATGTATTTTTGTGAGTTGTGTGCTGAGTGAATCAAGCTTGCTAAGTAGGGTAGATAGCTCAGTGTTCATGTTTTATAGTGCTTTACCTGTACTTCATGCCCATGCCTTTTGTTATTATGTTGAGATGCTGTAGCATGTTGTTTTGATGCTTGCAATATGCCTAGTTGCTGTTTTGGACAGATTGTTGCTATGACTTGTATAGTGTGTGTGTGTTGCACCGTTGCTTCGTTTTGAGTGTGCTCTATATGAAACTTGCTTGATTTTGCATGTAGCTTCATATTATCATGTTGCATCCATGTTTTGAGGTGTTTGCTTGATGTTTGGGTGCATTTGGCATCAATGCCATGTTTAACTTGTTTTGCTCATATCTTCTAGGCCGTAGCTCCGAATCTAATGAACTTTATGTGTAACTTGACTAGAATTTCGTGTAGATCATCTTGGTGCATCTTAACTTGCTGTTTAACAACTTGAACCTAAGGTTTATTCAGTTCTGGACCAATTTCGAAATTTGCATATGAGGACTTACCGGAATTGTTATATGTTGTTCCCGGCCTCATTTAAACTTGCCTTGATGTGTTGTTCTTGTTTGCATCATCTCTTGCCATGAGTAGCTTCATGTAGCCTTGTCATGCATCATGCTTGTTGTGCATCATGCCTTGTTCATGTGTGGTGTGTTTACCATGTTGTGTGTTTCTTCTCGATAGTTTCCATTTCGTTGCGATCGTGAGGATTCGTTCGTCTACGTGTGGTTTGTCTTCGTGGCTTCATCTTCTTCATGGACTCGTTCTTCTTCCTTGCGGGATTTCAGGCAAGATGACCGCTACCCTGGATCTCACTACTATCATTGCTATGCTAGTTGCTTCGTTCTATCGCTATGCTGCGCTACCTATTACCTGTTTTTCAAGCCATCCCATATTGCCATGAACCTCTAACCTTTGACACCTTTCCTATGCAAACCGTTGTTTGGCTATGTTACCGCTTTTGCTCAGCCCCTCTTATAGCGTTGCTAGTTGCAGGTGAAGTTGAAGATTGCTCCATGGTGGACAGGGTTTATGTTGGGGTATCACAATATCTCTTATATTATTAATGCATCTATATACTTGGTAAAGGGTGGAAGGCTCGGCCTTATGCCTGGTGTTTTGTTCCACTCTTACCGCCCTATTTTCCGTCATACCGGTGTTATGTTCCCGGATTTTGCGTTCCTAACGCGGTCGGGTGATTTATGGGACCCCCCTGACAGTTTGCTTTGAATAAAACTTGTCCAGCAAGGCCCAACCTTGGTTTTACCATTTGCCTCACCACCACCTACTTTTTCCCTTGGGAGTCGCTCTCTCGAGGGTCATCTTTATTTTAGCCCCCCGGGCCAGTGCTTGTCTAAGTGCTGGCCTGAACCGGGCAGACTGCGGGGCCCCCTCAAGGCAACTCGAGGTCTGGTTTTACTCGTAGGCTGACCTATCCGGTGTTGCCCTGAGAACGAGATATGTGCAGCTCCTATCGGGATTGTCGGCGCATCGGGCAGCTTTGCTGGTCTTGTTTTACCATTGTCGAAATGTCTTGTAAACCAGGATTCCGAGACTGATCGGGTTTTCCTGGGAGAAGGTCTATTCCTTCGTTGATCGCGAGAGCTTGTCATGGGCTAAGTTGGGACACCCCTGTAGGGTATAAACTTTCGAGAGCCGTGCCCGCGGTTATGTGGCAGATGGGAATTTGTTAATGTCCGGTTGTAGATAACTTGACACCAGATCCGAATTAAAACGCATCAACCGCGTGTGTAGCCATGCTGGTCTCTTCTCGGCGGAGTCCGGGAAGTGAACACGGTTTCTGTGTTATGTTTGACGTAAGTAGGTGTTCAGGATCACCTCTTGATCATTGCTAGCTTCACGACCGTTCCGCTTGTTTCTCTTCTCGCTCTCATTTGCGTATGTTAGCCACCATATCATGCTTAGTCGCTGCTGCAACCTCACCACTTTACCCCTTCCTTTCCCATTAAGCTTTGCTAGTCTTGATACCCATGGTAATGGGATTGCTGAGTCCTCGTGGCTCACAGATTACTCCAACATCAGTTGCAGGTACAGGTTATGCGATGATCATGACGCGAGAGTGATGCTTGCTTGCGTTGAGTTCTTCTTCTGCTTCTTCTTCGATCAGGGGATAGGTTCCAGGTCGGCAGCCTGGGCTAGCAGGGTGGATATTGTTTGAGTTTCTGTTTATGATTCATCCGTAGTCGGATGTTGTTCTCATGTATGATATATTGTTGTATTTGTGTGGCATTGTATGCCTTTTGTATGTATCCCCATCTATTATGTAATGTTGATGTAATGATATCCACCTTGCAAAAGCGTTCCAATATGCGGGTCTATCCTTGGTGGGACCTTCGAGTTCCTTTTGGATAGGGTCGCATATTGGGCGTGACAAGTTGGTATCAGAGCCTCGACCGACCTTAGGAGCCCCCCTTGATTGATCGTGTAGTTTGGCCGTTGTTGAGTCTAGAAGAAAACTGTTTTCGGAGTCTAGTTATATCGGAGAGTAGGAATTCTTTTTACTCCTCAGCCCCCTTCGTCGCTCTGGTGAGGAATCTTGACGTAGGTGTTTTGAACTACTCCTCTTCCCATTCAAAATTTTCTTTAGGTTCACGCAGTTGGTTTTCCAATCGTTGTTCTTAGCTCTTTTGATCCGGTGCTTTTCTCGTGGTCTCGAACCTCTTTGTCTTTTGCGAGATCAATCCTCAGTTGTTTTCTTTTCCCACCCACCCACCCTTCTTCTTCTCGAATCCGGAGTCCGTAATCGAGTATCCATCCTACTCGTGCGAAGTCTTTGTTTTCTTTCCTCAATTATTTCAACCGGTGTTTGCTCTTCAAGTTATTCGTCGGTTCCCCCTTCCAAGTTGCCTTTGTTTTTCCCGCCCTCCCACCCTCTTCTTCCCGGAGCTTGAGTCTGTTTCGAGCATCAATTCCATTCGTGCGGAACCCCTTCAGTCTTTCGTCAATTATTTCAACCGGTGAATTCTCGCCTCGTTCGTCATTCTGCAGCTCTTTTTCTTCTCTGGTGGACTCAATTCAAGTTTTTCGGGTTGATCATATTCCTTCTCTCGGCTCAAGTATTTCCCTTTGCTCGTTCGCCTCTCGCCATTTTATCCTTCCGGAGTATGATGCACCGGAACAATTCAAATATTTCAATCATCCCGATGCATCATCTATCTGTTCAACAATCCCTTCCCAACGGTGTTCTCTTCAGTGGGCCCTAACCCACAGGTCTTTTTCCAGGATCTTACCTGACTCTTCTAATTCCCCCGGAGTCATTCATAATTCTTTTCAAGTGTGACGTAAGAATGAATTTCATCAGTCACATGCCTTTTCCAAGATCGATTTCAAATTCTTTCATTGTTGGCTCAACCTCTTTGCTTTTCATTCTCCCGGAGTATCTCAGTAATTTTGGTGGTGTTTCTCGTCGTCATTTGAAGATTGAAGAAGAGTTTTTCCCTCTAAATCTTTTCCGTTCCCCAGAGATTCGTGGTTCTAGCTCCATATTATCCTCTCGAATTATTCCGTTTTTCAGATATTCTTTCTTACCCATCCGGAGTAAGTCAGGAGTTGTTTTCCCATTTCTTTTCAACGGAGGCCATCATTCCAGTTATCGTTCTCTATTTATCCCGGTGCTTCGTTCAAGTGTTCTTTAATCAGCTCGAGTTCTTCCATTTCTTTTGCATCTAAATCCCCTCAATCATATTTGTAATTCTAATTCTTCCCGGTGATTCTTTCTCTTTCGTCAGTCTTTTCCGAATTTTTCCGGTGGTTCGTTCACGATTCTTTTTCCTTGATTATCTTTTAATCCATTCGTTCTTTCAATTCTACCGGTGGTTCATGAAGACCTTCTCAAGTTTGCTTTATGTCACTTCTCAATTCTTTTCAAGAAGAATAAGTAGTATGCAAAAATCCATTGTGTCATCCATTTAATTTGATGAAGGATAAGCATACAATAAATCTTATTCTTATTTCATCCAAGTGATTAATCCCTTCCTTCGGAGTTTGTTCTTGATGAATAAATTCTAGTTTCAAGTATTTTCATCTTTTCTTTTCCGGAGTTCAAATTTCCTCAGACATTTCGTTGGATCCTCCATCTAAATCATCGCAAGGCTCATCTTATTCTTTCATCCTTCATTCTATCTCATCATCCTTTTGTCAACGGAGTTCTTCATGGTGGTTCTTCATGATTTAATTCATTCTTCAAGAGTTCATCAATTATCATTCCGTCCTCTCAAGCTCGTGTTCTATTCCTACATGTTTCAGCCGGAGTCCTGCCTAAATTCTTTCAGTCTTATTCGTTTCTTTTCTCATTCTAACCTCTCCGGTTAGAACGAGTGGTTTCATAGTCTATCTGATTCCGTGAGTTTTCGATTCCGTCATTCTTGTCCTCCCTCTCTTCTTCTCGAGTGCTCTTGATTCTTTGATTCTTCTCTTGAGTTCTTGTTTCACCACATCCCTTTTCTCTTCCGTCTCGGTCCTTAGATCTCGGGACGAGATCTCTTGTTAGTGGAGGAGTGTTGTAACGCTCTGGATCCGATGCGGCAGGTGTCCGTCAGTTATTCGCCTTCGTTGCCATGTCATTTGCTTGCGTGTTGCACTTTGCCATGTCATCATATGCATTTCATATCATGTCATCATGTGCATTTCTTTTTGCATACATGTTCGTCTCATGCATCCGAGCATTTTCCCCGTTGTCCGTTTTGCAATCCGGCGCTCCTATGTCCCCCGGCGGTCCCCTTTTGACTTCTGTTGTGAGAGGGTATTAAACTTTCTTGGAATGGCCCGAGGTTTGCCAAGCGGCCTTGGTATAGCACCGGTAGACCGCCTGTCAAGTTTCGTGCCATTTGGAGGTTGTTTGATACTCCAACGGTTAACCGGGTAACCGTAAAGCCCTCTTTGAGTTGCAGCCCAACACCCCTTCCAAAGTGGCCCAAAACCCATCTAACTCCCCTCCATGATCTCGGTCGTTCGATCATGATCGCGTGGCCGAAAACCTCTCCTCATTTGGACTCTCCTAGCTCCCTCTATCTATAAATAGACCTCCCCCTCCATTTTTCGCGGATGAAACCCTAGCCCTCTCCCTCCTCGCGCCGCCGGACAAAAATCTCCACCGCGCCCGGACATGTCCAACGCCACCGGCCACCTCACTCCAGCCAATAGGAGCGCGACACGTCATCGCCGCTGCCTTCCGCATCCAACCAGCGCGCGCCACCTGTCCTCCCTGCGCCCCACTTCGCCGCGGCCCTGCCGGCCCACCCGCGGCCCGCCGTGGGCCAAGACGGGCCCGGTCGCCGAGCCCCGCGCCTCGCGAGCCCGAGCGCTCGAGCCCCGCCGCCGGCCGCCATGCCCGCCGCCGGCGAGCGCCTCCGCCGGCGCCGGACCCCACCGCACGCGCCCGCGAGCTCCCTCCGCCGCCGCCGGAGCTCCCCTGGACCACCGCCGCGACCGCGCCCCGCCTCGGCGCCGGATCCGGAGCCTCCGCGCGCGCCCCGCCTCGCTCCCCGCCGGCGCCCTTCGGCCGCCCCGCGGCATCTCCGCCGCCGCGCCCCGCCCCGCCGGAGGCCGGCCCTCCTCTCAGCCCACGGCGCCCCTCGCCTCGCCGCCGGTGCCGCGCCCTCCGCCGCCGGGGCAGCCCCTCTCCGACCCCGCCGACCGCCTCCCCGTCCTCAACTCTGGCGACCCCCTCCATTCATCCTCGATCTGCGTGCAGCTACAGTACCCGCCGGACCCGATCCAGATCCAGATCCATTTCGGAGGTTGCCCTCGTTTTTGACTAAGTCCCAGATTTTTGACATAAACATGCCATGTTCATAGCATCACATCTCTGCATCCGTAGCTCCGTTTTGCGCGTGTAATATGTAAAATTGTTCGTCTCAACGAGTACTTCATTTCATTCCATTGCATCATTTCAATTTGAGCTCATCTTGATGCCCGAAATGCTGTTGGAAGAGTGCATGTTGATGTTAATCTGCTGAAACTGTTATAACTTGCTCATTTGTCATTTTTGCCATGATTGATGTGTGCATCCTATGAGGTTGATGTCTACATGTATGTTGATCTATGCTATGCCATCTTTCCAGGGGTGCCAACCATGTATTTTTGTGAGTTGTGTGCTGAGTGAATCAAGCTTGCTAAGTAGGGTAGTTGCTGTTGCTGTTTTCCTGACAGATTCTGTTATATTTTGTTGCTATGTTAACATGCTTCTACTAATCATTCTATGCATAATCTGGAGATGCTCTATAAACATGTTTTGATCTACATGTCTTGCTCTATCCATTCATGCCACTGGTTGTAATTATAGCCTGCTGGAACTTGTTGTTATCTTGCTCCAAAGTTGCTTGATAATGTTGCTGTCAGCCTGTTAACATTAAGTTCACTTGTTCCCATATGTTTTCCTAGTGATCCATGCACCCTATGACCTTGATCTTGCCATGCTTAACTTCACAAACATGCCTTCTTACTGTTGGTTGCCTTGCCATGTCATATATTGCTCTGTAGTGAGTGGTTCAAGCTCACCAACATGCCTACTTATTGTTGTTCCTGCCATGTTTGAACCTGTAATATAACTTGCCATGTTTACATGGGTGCCATCATATTTTCCGTGCCCTTTTGGCTCATGGTCAGTAAGGGACTTTTGATCTATGCTATTAGTAGATTCATGTCATGCCTTTGTTTGCCATGATATGTTCCTGTAACATGTTGTTTGCTTGCTCTAAACATTGCAACCTGATGTTATTTCTGCTAAAGTCTGAAACTATTATTATTTGCAATCTTCCCATGTCATTTTGAGCATGTCCTAGTTGTTTCTGGAGATAGCTCAGTGTTCATGTTTTATAGTGCTTTACCTGTACTTCATGCCCATGCCTTTTGTTATTATGTTGAGATGCTGTAGCATGTTATTTTGATGCTTGCAATATGCCTAGTTGCTGTTTTGGACAGATTGTTGCTATGACTTGTACAGTGTGTGTGTGTTGCACCGTTGCTCCGTTTTGAGTGTGCTCTATATGAAAATTGCTTGATTTTGCATGTAGCTTCAAATTATCATGTTGCATCCATGTTTTGAGGTGTTTGCTTGATGTTTGGGTGCATTTGGCATCAATGCCATGTTTAACTTGTTTTGCTCATATCTTCTAGGCCGTAGCTCCGAATCTAATGAACTTTATATGTAACTTGACTAGAATTTCGTGTAGATCATCTTGGTGCATCTTAACTTGCTGTTTAACAACTTGAACCTAAGGTTTATTCAGTTCTGGACCAATTTCGAAATTTGCATATGAGGACTTACCGGAATTGTTATATGTTGTTCCCGGCCTCATTTAAACTTGCCTTGATGTGTTGTTCTTGTTTGCATCATCTCTTGCCATGAGTAGCTTCATGTAGCCTTGTCATGCATCATGCTTGTTGTGCATCATGCCTTGTTCATGTGTGGTGTGTTTACCATGTTGTGTGTTTCTTCTCGATGGTTTCCGTTTCGTTGCGATCGTGAGGATTCGTTCGTCTACGTGTGGTTCGTCTTCGTGGCTTCATCTTCTTCATGGACTCGTTCTTCTTCCTTGCGGGATTTCAGGCAAGATGACCACTACCCTGGATCTCACTACTATCATTGCTATGCTAGTTGCTTCGTTCTATCGCTATGCTGCGCTACCTATTACCTGTTTTTCAAGCCATCCCATATTGCCATGAACCTCTAACCTTTGACACCTTTCCTATGCAAACCGTTGTTTGGCTATGTTACTGCTTTTGCTCAGCCCCTCTTATAGCGTTGCTAGTTGCAGGTGAAGTTGAAGATTGCTCCATGGTGGACAGGGTTTATGTTGGGGTATCACAATATCTCTTATATTATTAATGCATCTATATACTTGGTAAAGGGTGGAAGGCTCGGCCTTATGCCTGTTGTTTTGTTCCACTCTTGCCGCCCTAGTTTCCGTCATACCGGTGTTATGTTCCCGGATTTTGCGTTCCTAACGCGGTCGGGTGATTTATGGGACCCCCCTGACAGTTCGCTTTGAATAAAACTTGTCCAGCAAGGCCCAACCTTGGTTTTACCATTTGCCTCACCACCACCTACTTTTTCCCTTGGGAGTCGCTCTCTCGAGGGTCATCTTTATTTTAGCCCCCCCGGGCCAGTGCTTGTCTAAGTGCTGGCCTGAACCGGGCAGACTGCGGGGCCCCCTCGAGGCAACTCGAGGTCTGGTTTTACTCGTAGGCTGACCTATCCGGTGTTGCCCTGAGAACGAGATATGTGCAGCTCCTATCGGGATTGTCGGCGCATCGGGCGGATTTGCTGGTCTTGTTTACCATTGTCGAAATGTCTTGTAAACCAGGATTCTGAGACTGATCAGGTCTTCCTGGGAGAAGGTCTATTCCTTCGTTGATCGCGAGAGCTTGTCATGGGCTAAGTTGGGACACCCCTGCAGGGTATAAACTTTCGAGAGCCGTGCCCACGGTTATGTGGTAGATGGGAATTTGTTAATGTCCGGTTGTAGATAACTTGACACCAGATCCGAATTAAAACGCATCAACCGCGTGTGTAGCCGTGATGGTCTCTTCTCGGCGGAGTCCGGGAAGTGAACACGGTTTCTGTGTTATGTTTGACGTAAGTAGGTGTTCAGGATCACCTCTTGATCATTGCTAGCTTCACGACCATTCCGCTTGTTTCTCTTCTCGCTCTCATTTGCGTATGTTAGCCACCATATCATGCTTAGTCGCTGCTGCAACCTCACCACTTACCCCTTCCTTTCCCATTAAGCTTTGCTAGTCTTGATACCCATGGTAATGGGATTGCTGAGTCCTCGTGGCTCACAGATTACTCCAACATCAGTTGCAAGTACAGGTTATGCGATGATCATGACGCGAGAGCGATGCTTGCTTGCGTTGAGTTCTTCTTCTGCTTCTTCTTCGATCAGGGGATAGGTTCCAGGTCGGCAGCCTGGGCTAGCAGGGTGGATATTGTTTGAGTTTCTGTTTATGATTCATCCGTAGTCGGATGTTGTTCTCATGTATGATATATTGTTGTATTCGTGTGGCATTGTATGCCTTTTGTATGTATCCCCATCTATTATGTAATGTTGATGTAATGATATCCACCTTGCAAAAGCGTTCCAATATGCGGGTCTATCCTTGGTGGGACCTTCGAGTTCCTTTTGGATAGGGTCGCATATTGGGCGTGACAAGCCGGATACCTGCACAACGACATTGCGCACCGGCTTCCAGACGAGGGGCAGCTCATCCCCACCACCAGGCCCCATGAGAGGGTGGTGTTCCTTCCCCATTTCCTCTGCGGACTTGGTTTTCCACTTCACCCATTTGTCCGGGGGCTCATGTTCTACTATGGCCTGGATTTCCACTATCTGGCCCCGAATTTCATCCTTAACATCTCGGTGTTCATCGTCGTGTGCGAGGCCTTCCTCTGCATCCAGCCCCACTTCGGCTTATGGCTGAAGACCTTCAATGTCAAGCCGAAGGTAGTGGGTGGCCGCCAAGCGGAGTGCGGAGGTGCCATGGTGGGCAAGATGCCCAACGTCCTATGGCTCGAGGGCTCCTTTGTGGAGACCATAAAGGGGTGGCAATCGGGGTGGTTCTACATCACCGAGCTGCGTGACCCTGAATGGGCAGCAGCCCCCGAATTCAGATCTGGCATCCCCACATGGCTCACCTCCTGGAAAGAGAAGGGCCTATCATGGGGTGATTTGGAGGAGCTGACCAGACTCCAATCCTGCGTCCAAACCTTGGTCAACAAGAAGCTCAAGCTTGTCAACATAGTCCAGGTCATGCTCATCTGCCAGATCCTCCCGTGCTAGAAATGGGCCTTTAATTTGTGGGAGTTTGATCTGGCACAACACCAATCCTTGAGCAGGCTCTTCGACACTACGTACGAAGATTCCTGGAAGGTGCTATTCAAGGGTGCCGAGGCTCCCGCATCCACTACCGAAGATCGCGGATTCAGCTTGCAGCATCAAGCCGGTGAGGTAAGCTATTTTACCCTTTATAGGATGCTTATTTTCCATAGTTTGACTCTATGCGGGATCTAAACTCCCTTTACCTTTGACAGGCCTGGCAAAAGACGTCCAGGCAGGTTAACTGTTCAGCTCCCTTGCCAGAAGACCCAGCGGACGCCCAATTAACGGGGCTGCTGGCTCCGGCGCCTTACGTGGTGCCGGAGAAGATGGCCAAGAAGAAGGCCACAGGAACTCGAAGGAGTTCCCGGCGCCAGGTGTTGTCGGACTCATCGTCCGACGACTCCGAGGCAGACTCCTCCCGCGAAGACGGGGAGGAGGAAAACGAGACTTCTCCCCCAGCGGGGGGAGAGAAGAAAAGGAAGGCCTCCCCAACTGGGGAGGCTGGAGGGTCCACGAAGGGAAGGACCCTTCCTCCGGACTACTCCACCAACACCAACGATGACGAAGAGGAGTGGCCACCGAGGGCCAAGCCCTTGGCGAGATCGTAAGTGTCCGGATTCCAGAATGACTCGTGATTTTTCCTTTGTCGCATAGTGTCTTCTAACGCCGAATACAACCCTGCAGCCCGCCCAAGGACGGGCTTGATATTTCAACAAGCGGCTCCCTGGCTCCGTAGGATGTGAATAGTACTTCACTTCCGGCCGCCTCCTCTCCTTGCGCTGCTGATGACGCCGAGGTGGGGTCCCGAAAGGGGCCCGGCCAGGAGGAGGAGGAGGTCCCGGAGGTGCCGCAAGGCAACCTCCCGGACTTTGGGCACGAGGGGGATCAACCCCCAAAGGGTTCTGAGTTCGGCCCTGGGCCGGACTCCGCACCGGAACCTTTAGTGGTTCCGGAGTCCAGCGGGCGGCCCCTTCATAAGAAGGGCGAGACTGCGACACGGGTGACCTTCGTCCAGCCTGAGGCACCGGATAATTTGCTGGAGGCGTTCAATGGCGCCTCCATCGACGAGGAGCACCGCACTGTTATGAGTGCGGTGATTCAGAAAGTTCAGTCCGCCAAGAGCGGGCTAACTGAAGCCTGTACCAGCCTTCTAATAGGCTTTGAGGTATGTAATTAAGATATGTAAAAATAGTACCGCATAGACAGTAGCCCCTGATGCTCAGTTTGGTGTTCGGAAAGAAAAGCCGAACTGAGGATCTAAAAAGATATACGCAGGAGTCTAACATAAGCATGTCAATATGGGAATGCAGGCTGCACCGCTGACCTCTGCCGCACTGACCGCGGAGGTCAATGTATTGAAGCAGAGCCTCGAGCGGTCCGAGAACGAGCTCGGCCGTGCCAAGAAGCAGCTCGAGGACAAGGAAGGTAAGCAATACCTTATTAAAGTAATACCTTATAGAAAGGATTTGGTTGCAAAAAATGACAGGAATAACGTGAGTATTGCGGGGGCCACGAACGAGGTGGCGACCCTGAAGGAGGCGGTGTCCAAGGCCGAAAAAAGTGCGGCCGCAGAGCGCACCGAGCGAGAGAAGTAGGAGGCGCGGGTGGCGGAGCTGCGACAAGAGCTCCAGGCTTTTGTGGAAAAGCACGAGAGTTTGGAGCGTGGCTCGAAGACTCGAGAGTCCGAGCTCGCCTTGGCTCTTGAGAGTGCCAAAGCCGCTAAGGCCGAAGCCCAGAAGGCCCTCCAGGAGATTGAGGCGATAAAAAAGATAGCGGCGGGTAAGGCATTCTTCATGCAAAGCAAGCATGTAAAAGTGAATGATCTGTTACTTACCCAAATTCGGAGCTCTCCAGGAGCGTTCGCAGATCTGCCCCACAGTGTGTCCGACGCTGCTGCATTCTACCGGGCCAAGGAAGGGAGCTTGACGGAAAAGGTGTTCTGGTCTCAATATGCTGAGGCCGGACATTCGGTGCCCCTGAGCGACCGGCTGAAGCAGCTGGTCGAGCTCCACAAGTTGGCCGAACAGGCCATGAAAGGCCTCATAGTTCGGCTGTGGCCTAAAGAAGCCATGCCTGGGAGCTACTTCAGTCTGGTGCGGCGGCTGGTGGACGCCTGTCCATGGGTTGAAGTCATCAAGCGTTCCGTCTGCATTGAAGGTGCCCGTCGGGCCCTTGCCCGCGCTAAAGTGCACTGGGGCAAGATGGACGCCGAGAAGCTTGTGACGGATGCGCCACCGCCGGGGCTAGGAGTATCGCACGCCCGAGATGTACTATAAGGGTGTCCTGAAGGGTGCCCACCTTATAGCGGGTGAGTGCTCCAAAGATGTAATTTTGAGTAGACTCGCATTTGTTATCCTGTACGCTGAAAACTTTGTTCATATGCGCTAAGCAACGCTAGTTAATTTAAAATATTACCTTCTGTGCGGCCGTTTATCAAATTTGAGAGATGGCAAGTCGTTGGCTTCATCCCCCATGCTATGAGTGCTGGGGTGTTCGGGATAAACTTGAGCACTCTTGTTCCCATTTTTGGGTCCTTCGAGGGAGGCGCTCAACACAACAAACGAGGCAACCGGACTTATAATGCTTGAACACTCCCACTTAGCCATAGAATTCTATAATTTTAAATTTCGGCGAAGCCCCTAGTGTTTGGAAGACCGAATTCAGGGCGCTATCTACGCCTGGGCCGGACAAAGCCGGCTCCTCGCTCTAAGCGGCATAAGTCTTTAGGGACTCGAAAAAACCTCTCGAACAGCGACCGGCTCTCGCCCTATCATGACGGTTAGTTTTAGCTTTCTCCACGAAGGTGCTCAACCCAGCTCAACTGGGGCACAATCGCAGTGGTTCTCCTAGCGCTACCTTAGCCGATATAACGGATTGTAAGGTACCAAAACATGGAAGCCGGGCAAACCCAACTATTGACCCAAGACATGATTCGGAGCCGATGCATATAATGCTATAAGTTCGGGGTGCCGCACTTGTGAAAGTGTTCGGACTTATCACACCATATTTTGGGGAACTTAAGCCCCTGGTGTATTTGGCCGTACCAAAGCGTACGGATGCAACATGTCATAAGTGAACATGTATAGATAGAAAAAGGAATGCAATAATAGGCAAAAAGCGATGCATTGTTTATTCAAAAAATACTGCAATGAAAGCAGAACGATACAAATAGTGCGATAGGCAAGGGATGGGACTATTTAACATGTCCCCCTCCAGGGGTAGGCTGCGGGATGGCATGTAAAACAGGTATACTGCTCGTAATAGAGACCACCTGGACACTCGACGTAGCTTTTCTGCTTCCCTGGCTGTTGCATCGTGAGTTCGGCAATTCTACTACCGGACAGGGCTTCTGGAAAACGGAGTCCTGCGAATAAGAAAAAAAAGAATGACACAATTGGGAGCCCCTGGTGCGGTTGAGCCGCTCTCCGGGCATGCCGTGGTCGTGCCCCTACCCCTATGCCCATGGTATCTCCAGAGCGTAGTTATGTACGTGTAGTACAGGTTTCGAAATTTCGCGAGGGCTGGGGTTGGGGCCGCATTGCTACGCGTGCTCGGAACGTGCCAGGCGGTCTTGTTGTAGGTTACTCCGGGCGCGCTTGACGGTGTTCGGCCGCTTAATAGCCAGACTCGAGAATTGCCTTAAGAGGCTGCTTTGTACTTCCGCCACGAGAGCCGCTGTATGCTCCTCCGTCCGGAGAGAGCGCTCGGTGTTTCCGTTGACCATAATGACTCCTCGAGGGCCTGGCATCTTGAGCTTGAGGTATGCGTAGTGCAGCACCGCATTGAACTTTGCAAATGCGGTTCGTCCGAGCAGTGCATGATAGTCGCTGCGGAACGGGACTATGTCGAAGATTAACTCCTTGCTTTGGAAGTTATCCGGGGATCCGAAGACCACTTCAAGTGTAACTGAGCCTGTAAAGTTGGCCTCTACACCTGGTATGACGCCTTTGAAGGTCGTCTTTCTGGGTTTAATCCTTGAGGGGTCTATGCCCATCTTGCGCACTGTATCCTGATAAAGCAGGTTCAGGTTGCTGCCGCCGTCCATCAGGACTCTAGTGAGGTGAAATCCGTCGACGATTGGGTCTAGAACCAATGCGGCGAATCCGCCATGGCGGATGCTAGTGGGGTGGTTCCTTCGATCAAAAGTGATCGGGCAGGAGGACCACGGATTGAACTTTGGGGCGACTGGCTCCATCGCATATACGTCCCTGAGTGCACGCTTCCGCTCCCTTTTGGGTATGTGGGTTGCGTATATCATGTTCACCGTCCACACTTGTGGGGGGAAACCCTTCTGTCCTCTATTGTTCGGCGGCCGGGTCTCCTCCTCGACATGGCTATACAGCCCCTTGTCATTGTTTTCGGAAGTTAACTTGCCTGCCTGCTTGAACACCCAACAATCCTTGTTGGTGTGATTGGCTGGCTTTTCGGGGGTGCCGTGTATCTGGCACGAGCGATCGAGTATTCGGTCCAAATTGGACGGGCCCGGAGTATTTCTTTTGAATGGCTTTTTCTGCTGACGGGTTTAGAGCCTCTGAATCCGGCATTGACTGCCGTATCCTCAGTATTGTCGCCATTAATTCGGCGCTTGTGCTTGTTGCGACGCGACCTGCCGTTGGTGTCCTTGGTATCCGAATTACCAGGGCTCTTGGTCATGTTGTTACTACGAGCTAGCCAGCTATCCTGTCCCGCTCAGAAGCGGGTCATGAGTGTTGTGAGGGCTGCCATTGATTTCGGCTTTTCCTGTCCTAGGTGCCGGGCAAGCCACTCGTCATGGATGTTGTGTTTGAAGGCTTCAAGGGCCTCTGCATCCGGACAATCGACGATTTGATTTTTCTTGGTTAGGAACCGTGTCCAGAATTGTCTGGCCGATTCTTCTGGCTGCTGAATTATGTGGCTTAGGTCATCGGCATCTGGTGGTCGCACATAGGTGCCCTGGAAGTTGTCAAGGAATGCGGCTTCCAGGTCTTCCCAACAACTGATTGACTCTGCTGGCAAGCTGTTAAGCCAATGCCGCGCTAGTCCTTTAAGCTTGAGTGGGAGGTATTTGATGGCGTGTAGATCGTCACCGCGGGCCATGTGGATATGGAGGAGATAGTCCTTGATCCAGACCGCCGGATCTATTGTGCCATCGTATGATTCAATGTTTACGGGTTTGAAACCCTCAGAGATTTGATGATCCATCACTTCGTGTGTGAAGCATAGTGGGTGTGCGGCGCCTCCGTATTGGGCTATATCACGACGCAGCTCAAATGAGCTTTGTCTACTATGTTCGGCCCGGCCGAAATTGCCATATCCGACGTGACGGTTATCATCACGTATCGTGGGGCGCCCACACGATCCGTAGATCGATCTTGTTTGCCTTGCCTTGTCCTTGAGTATATCCCGCAGGTCTGGCGCATTTTCCTGTGCCTTGGTATTTTTTGAGCGGCGCCGGGGTGCGGCTTGAGTGTAGGGCCGAGAGGCCTCTCTGTCGTGGCCACGAGGTGGCCGGTCGGCCATATTATGCGCTGGTGATGTAGGTTTAGGTGATTCCTCCTCTAATCGGGGTAGCAGCCTGCGTTTTGGGTAGCTCTTGGAGGGGCGTTCGAGTTCATACTCTTCGGTCGCAAGGACTTCAGTCCATCTGTCGGCTAGCAAGTCTTGGTCAGCTCTAAGCTGTTGCTGCTTTTTATTGAGGCTGCTTGCCGTGGCCATAAGCCTGCGTTTGAAATGCTCTTGTTCGACGGGATCCTCAGGCACGACAAATTCGTCGTGGTCGAGGCTTGCCTCGTCTTCGGAGGGAGGCATATAATTATCGTCCTCTACCTCTCTGTCTGCCGCTCTCTCATGAGGGCTGGCTTTTCCGTCCTCCTGCGCTGAATCCTGCTGGGGGGGGGGGGGTTGTCTTCGGCACTATCCGGGGTGTTATTGTCTCCGGTGCCGGAATCTCCATTTTTGCTGTGGCGGGATTTAGAGCGGCGCCGCTGACGCCGGCGCTTAGGCTGTTTCTTGGAGGGGTCGTCCTCCGTTGTTCCATCGCCATTCCCATCCTTTGGGATGTCCACCATGTAAATGTTGTATGACGAGGTGGCCTTCCAGTGCCCTATAGGTGCTGGTTCTTGGTCGTCTCCTGCATCGTCGTCCATACCGTCGATGTCTTCGGAGTCGAAGTCTAGCATGTCGGTTAAGTCATCGACAGTGGCTACGAAGTGGGTGGTGGGTAGGCTTTGGATTTCTTCATCGTCTGCATCCCAACCGTCCTGACCATAATCTGGCCAGGGCTCTCCTGATAAAGAAAGATGTCAGCGACAATGAACTCCATAACCGGCGCCCAATCGGATTTGATTGGCAGGGGTGCGGGAGGTTCGGAGTCCGGAGAGGAGTCCGACACCTTGGAGTCACGAGCTTCACAAAGGACAGGGTTGGTATTCGGCTCTATCGCTGTAGAGGTAGCAGCCCCCGAGGCGGTGTGCAGCCATCCGTCCTCGATCGGTGCAGTCGGCTCCGAGCTAAGGGTCGGAGCGGACACTTGTGCGGCCTCCAGGGCACTGTCCGGCAGCAGAGCTAGATCATGCCCATCGTGACAGTGCGGCCCGCCTGGCTGTGGCTCGAACCCGTTGAAGATCAAGTCTCCGCGGACGTCAGCCGTATAGTTCAAACTTCCAAATCTGACCTGATGGCCAGTGGCGTAGCTTTCGATATGCTCCAGATGGCCAAGTGAATTGGCCCGCAATGCAAAGCCGCTAAATACAAAGATCTGTCCGAGGAGAAAAGTCTCACCCTGGATCGCATCGTTGTTGATGATCGAAGGAGCCATCGGGCCTAAAGGTGATGACACAGAGGAACTCTCAATGAAAGCACCAATGTCAGTGTCAAAACCGGCGGATCTCGGGTAGGGGGTCCCGAACTGTGCGTCTAGGCGGATGGTAACAGGAGACAAGGGACACGATGTTTTTACCCAGGTTCGGGCCCTCTCGATGGAGGTAAAACCCTACTCCTGCTTGATTAATATTGATGATATGGGTAGTACAAGAGTAGATCTACCACGAGATCAGAGAGGCTAACCCTAGAAGCTAGCCTATGGTATGATTGTTGTTCGTCCTACGGACTAAAACCCTCCGGTTTATATAGATACCGGAGAGGGCTAGGGTTACACAGAGTCGGTTACAATGGTAGGAGATCTACATATCCGTATTGCCAAGATTGCCTTCCACGCTAAGGAAAGTCAATCTTGTATCTTCATAGTCCAGGAGTCCGACCAACGGTGATAGTCCGTCCATCCGGACACCCCCTAATCCAGGACTCCCTCAACGGGCTCCAGCACCTCGTCATCAAATTGGGGTAGCAATTTGTGCTTCGGGTAACTTTTGGTTCGGCGCCTGAGGCCATATTCTTCGGCTACTAGGACATTAGTCCATCTATCGTTGAGCAGATCTTGATCAGCTTAGAGCTGCTGTTGCTTCTTTTTCAGGCTCCTTGTAGTGGCTATTAGCTGGTGCTTTAAGCGTTCCTGCTCAAGAGGTTCCTCAGGCACAATAAAATCTTCATTGCCGAGGCTCACCTCGTTCTCGGAGAGCAGAAAATAGTTACTATCCTCCGAGTCTTCGTTGATGGCCTGTTCATCAGGGCTAGCTCGCCCATCCTCCCGTTCTTCCTGTTCGGACGTTGGCTCAACGAGGTCTTCATTGTCTTCGGCATCGTCCAGAGTATTATTTTCTCCTGTGGCAGTATTGCTGCTTTTTCCACGATGTGGTTTAGAGCGGCGCCACTAACGTCGGCGCTCTGGCTGTATCTCAGGAGGCTTTTTCTCGACTGGATCCTTTTGATTGTTGCTATTGTTCTCTTTCGGTGTATCCACCATGTATACATCGTACGAGGAGGTGGCTGTCCAGCACCCTGTAAGTTGTGGTTTTTGTGCCTGCTCCTCTCCGGCATCGTCGTCCATACCGTCGATGTCTTCGGAGTCGTAATCGAGCATGTCGGTTAAGTCTTCTACAGTGGCTACGCAGTGGGTGGTGGGTGGGGAATGGAATTCTCCGCCATCAGCCTCCAATCCAAACCGGATATAGTTCGGCTGAGAGTCTCCTGACGAGGAGAGGGCTTTTAATGAGTTTAGCACATCGCCTAAAGGTGAGTGCTGGAAGATATCTGTGGAGCTGAACTCAACAATCAGCGCCTGATCGGGTTTGATGGGCGCAGATGCACGCGGTTTGGAACCTATGGCCGGAGACGAATCCGAGGTTCCAGTGACACAGGCCCCGCTTGAGGTTGGATCTATGTGCGTCTCTAATGCTGATGAGTCTGTGGCCTCCGTGGCGGGGTTGAGCTTCCCGTCCTTGGATGGCGCGATCTGCTCCGGATCCAAGGCCAGAGCAGTTACGGGCGCTATCTCCTGGGAACGGTCCGATGACAGATTTAGGTCATGTTCATCATGGTGGTGGGGAGCGGCTGTCATGGGCTCGAATCCGTCGAAGATCAAGTCTTCGCGAATATCGGCCACATAGTTCATGCTTTCAAACCTGACCTGATGGCCAGGGGCGTAGCTGTCGATTTGCTCTAGATGGCCAAGCGAGTTGGCCCGCAGTGCGAATCCGCCGAATATGAAGATCTGTCTGGGAAGGAAAACCTCCTCCTGGACTGCATTATTGTAGATGATTGATGGAGCCATTGAACTTTTTGGTGACGATGCAGTGGAACTCTCAATAAAAGCACCAATGTCGGTGTCAAAACCGGCGGATCTCGGGTAGGGGGTCCCGAACTGTGCGTCTAAGGTCGATGGTAATACCCTACACGATGTTTACCCAAGTTTGGGCCCACTCTATGGAGGTAATACCCTACTTCCTGCTTGATTGATCTTGATGAATATGAGTGTTATCAGAGTGGATCTACCACGAGATCGTAATGGCTAAACCCTAGAAGTCTAGCCTATGATTATGATTGTCCTTATCTCTACGGACTAAGCCCTCCGGTTTATATAGACACCTGAGGGGACTAGGGTTGAACAAAGTCAGTTACAGAGAAGGGAATCTTCGTAACCGAACGCCAAGCTTGCCTTCCACGCCAAGGAGAGTCCCATCCAGACAGGGGAGAGAGTCTTCTGTCTTGTATCTTCATAGCCCAACAGTCCGGCCCATATTAATAGTTCGGCCGTCCGAGGACCCCTTAATCCAGGACTCCCTCAACAGTAAGGAGTCGATCTACTTGTCCCAGACGTGATGCCTATATGCATGATCATTGCCTTGGATTTTGTCATGATTATTCTCTTTTCTATCAATTGCCCAACAGTAATTTGTTTACCCACCGTATACTATTTTTAGGAGAGAAGCCTCTAGTGAAAACTATGTCCCCCGGGCCTGATACGTCTCCAACGTATCTATAATTTTTGATTATTCCATGCTGTTATATTATCATTCTTGGATGTTTTACAATCATTTTATAGTCATTTTATATCATTTTTTGATACTAACCTATTGACATAGTGCCAAGTGCATGTTGCTGTTTTCTGCATGTTTTTTACATCGCAGGAAATCAATACCAAACGGAGTCCAAACGCAATGAAACTTTTTGTGGATTCTTTTTGGACCAGAAGACATCCAGTGGGCCAGAGAAGCACCTGGGGGGGTGCTCCAAGGGGAGCACAACCCACCAGGGCGCGCCTGGGGGCCCAGGCACGCCCAGGTGGGTTGTGCCCACCTTGGGTGCCCCCTCAACCGCCTCTTTGCTCTATAAATACCCCCAATATTCCAGAAACCCTAGGGGTGTCGACAAAAATCAGTTCCAGCCGTCGTAGGGTCCAGAACCACTAGATCCAATCTAGACACCATCACGGATGGGTGCGTCATGTCCATTGGTGCCTCTCTGATGATGCGTGAGTAGTTCTTTGTAGACCTACGGGTCTGTAGTTAGTAGCTAGATGGCTTCCTCTCTCTCTCGTTTGATTCTATATACAATGGTCTCTCGGAGATCCATATGATGCAACTCTTTTTGCAGTGTGTTTGTTGGGATCCGATGAACTTTGAGTTTATGACCAGATGTATCTTTTTATCCATGAAAGTTATTTGAGTCTTCTTTGATCTCTTATATGCACCATTACTTATAGCCTCATATTTCTTCTCCGATATTTTGGTTTTGTTTGGCCAACTTGATCTATTTATCTTGTAATGGGAATAGGTGATTTGTAGTGGGTTCGATCTTAATGTGCTTGATCTCAGTGACAGAAGGGGAACCGACACGTATGTATCGTTGCTACTAAGGATAAAACAATGGGGTCTATTTCTACATAAATAGATCTTGTCTACATCATGTCATCGTTCTTATTCCATTACTCTGTTTTTCCATGAAATTAATACACTAGATGCATGCTGGATAGCGGTCGATGTGTGGAGTAATAGTAGTAGATGTAGGCAGGAGTCGGTCTACTAATCTTGGACGTGATGCCTATATAATGATCATTGCCTGGATATCGTCATGATTATTTGAAGTTCTATAAATTTCCCAACAGTAATTTGTTCACCCACCGTTTGCTATTTTTCTTGAGAGAAGCCACTAGCAAAACCTACGGCCCTCGGGTCTCTTCTTTATTATATTTGCCTTTGTGATCTATTTTCCTTTGCTTTTATTTTCAGATCTATTAAGCCAAATATACAAAAATACCTTGCTGCACTTTATTTTATTTGGCGTTCGATCTATCAATATTTACAACTCTTTCACGTCCATTTGCCTATTTCTGGCGCTGTTGCCCGAAAGGGATTGACAACCCCTTTAACACGTCGGGTTGTGAGTATTTGTTATTTGTGTGCAGGTGCCATTCACGTAGTGTTGCGTGGTTCTCCTACTGGTTCGATAACCTTGGTCTCAACTGAGGGAAATACCTACCGTTGTTGTGCTGCATCATCCCTTCCTCCTAGGGAAAATACCGAGTAGTTCTAGCAGACATTAGGGCCTTATATTTATCATATATTAAAAATCCATAAATACCATGCTGCAATTTTATTTACTTTATTCTATTTTTGTTTATCTATCTATCAATACGAGATTTGATCCTTACAATTAATCACCAAGGGATTGACAGCCCTTGTTTGTGTTTGGTGCTAGTATTTGTTATTTTGTGTGCAGGTATTGCAAACGAGGTGTTGTGTGGTTCTCCTAGTGGATTGATAACCTTGGTTCTTAACTGAGAGAAATACTTATCTCTACTGTACTGCATCACCCTCTCCTCTTCGGGGAAATCCCAACACAGCTCACAAGTAGCGCCCATAACCGCGGGCACGATTCTAGAAAAGACTTAACCCTGTAGAGGTGTCCCAACTTAGTCCATCATAAACTCTCACGATCCGCGATGTAAAACCTCAACCTCAAGATAACCCGATCAACCTCGAGATAGCACAAAGTATCCTCAGAATCCCGATAAACAAGACATTTCGACAATGGTATAACAAAACAAGCAAGACCTCCCTACGTGCCTACACCCTAATTAGAGCTGCGGCGTATCTCAAAATCAGGCCACCGTGGATGAGCCATGGTTACAGCATCCAAATCCACGAGTTGCCTCGCACTTCAAAAAAAAGACATCCATGACATTTTGGGCCGAACGAAATTTTTTTCTGTCATACTTATGACACTTCTATGACGATAATTGTGACAAAACCCAGTATCATCATAGATGTGGTGGGCTCCTACTTCTATGACAAAAAAACATGATAGAAAATGGGCTTTTCGTCCTGGGTGGGCCGGAGACGCAGCTGCATGTTTGGGCCGTCCATGACAGAAAAAATTGTGGTAGAAACGAGGGCGAGGAAAATATCGGGGAGTTCTCGATTACGGTGGGTGGTCGGGGGCCGAGCGATGCGCGTTTCTCTCGTATCATACGCGCGTGGGTGCGAGGCGTTGGGCTCTAACTGAACCTGAGTGAGGCGTTGCCTAATTGAACCCGAGCGATTGCACTGCAGGCTACGCGTTACTGAACCTGAGTGATCGAGTGATTCCTTCGCTACTACTGCTAACTGAAGTCGATCGATGCTGCCTCTAGATGAACAGTGAGCGTTGCTGGGGGGGGAGTTGGATGAACAGTTCTCGGTGGGGGTTGGATGAACAGGACCCCGTGGTGTTGCCGCTGGATGAACAGGACTCCGATTGATCGAGCCGGTTGGGCGTGGGTGAATAGGACCCCGTGGAGGGCTGGATGAACGGGACCCCATGGAGGGACGGTTGAACAGTAGCCAGTGGAGGGCTGGTTGAACAGTAGTCGGTGGAGGGCTGGTTGAACAGTAGCCCATGGAGGGGTGGTTGAACAGGAGCCCGTGGAGAGGGCTGGTTGAACAGTAGCCAGTGGAGTAGCGCACGGTGGAGGCTGGATGAACAGGAGCCCATGGATGAACAGTTGCAGGTGGAGGCTAGAGGAGGTCGACGGTGGATGAACAGTAGCCTGTGGAGGCTGGAGGAGGTCGACGGTGGAGATAAATAGTATCCCATGGAGTCCCGTTTTGCGGTACGCCACACCCCTCCCGATGAACAGGACCCCCGTTTCGACCGTAGCGCTTCAACACAAGTCCATTTCCTCCGTTTTGCGGTACGCCACACCCCTCCCGATCGACAGGACCCTGTTTCGACCGTAGGAGGTCGAACAGAAGTCCGTTTCCTCCATTTTACGGTACGCCAGACCCCTCCTGATGAACATGGTCCCATTTCGAACGTAGCCGGTCGAACACAAGGCCGTTTCCTCTGTTCTGTGGTACGCCAGGCCTCGTTTCCATCAGCTGTTCCGTCCAAGCTGGTTGGCTCCCACGCGTTCTGTTGCCTCCCGATGAACACGACGCATTCCGTTACCTCCCCATGAACATGACGACGACGCAGTTTCTCCGTTCCGACCCAGCCATGTACACGAGCCCTGGCCGTATGTATGCGCGAGTAGGCGTTCGAGACCCCGCCCGTATGTACGTACATGGCCGTATTTAGTTTCTTGCAGCCTAGCCGCTGTACGTACGTGTACATGCTACGTGCGCGCCTCTACTACGGCACGTGCGCGTCTACATCGAACAGTATGTACGTACACGTTCGCGACTAGAATGACAATGCTACGTATGCTTCGACCAGGTGGGTCCCGACGGTCAGGCACTTCCTTGCATGCAGAGATGTAGCCGGTGGGTCCCAGCAGTTAGGGGGGCGAATCGTTTTTTTGCCCGGACGCACTTCCTTGCGTGCGAAGATGTAGCTGGTGGGTCCCAGCAGTCACGGGGGAAACATTTTTTTCACGAAATACGGTGGCCCATCCGGTGGGTCCCTGCTGTCAGGTGGAGGAATAATTATTTTGCACGTAATAAGGAGGCACTTCCTTGCGGCCGCCGTGGACCCAGCTGTCAGCCTCTCCACGTACAGTACTCTTTCGATGGAAGTCGTTCCTTGACCATGTTGACCACGTCGCACCGAGAGCACCAGGGTGGTGGACGACGGCGAGGCCTAGGAAGGGGACGATGCGGAGCCGGGGAAGACGCGACAGTGGAAGCCCGCGCGGAGAGGAGTACGAGGGTTCACTGGTTCGATTGCGATGTGGGGCTGCCATCGCCGCAGGGCCTGACCAGCGATGGGAATAGTAGGGGGTGGTGAGGCCTACGCGGCAGCACAACCGACCACGGGAGGCAGGAGCCTACGGCACGACCGGCGCTGCTTTGGGCGGCTGGATCAAGAAGACCAGAGGTTGAAGAAGCACTACGGCCGTTGGATGGACATCGTACAGTCACTGGAGCTAGAATCGTTCATATTGAGTAAGTTTACAAAGCCCTCCGTCCCCGTTAACTTAGTAGGCCCACAAGTCAGCCTCCCACCAAGGTGGGTCCCAGCTAGCAGGGGGAGTATTCATTTTTTTGTGCGTAATAAGGAGGCACTTCCGGTGGGTCCGAGCTGACAGCGGGGGGAATGTTTTTTTCACGAAATACGGTGGCCCGTCCAGTGGGTCCCAGAAGTTAGGGGGGAACTTTTTTTTTCACGAAATACGGTGGCCTGTCCGGTTGGTCCCTGCTGTTAGGTGGAGGAATAATTGTTTTGCGCATAATAAGGAGCACCTCCTTGCGGCTGCTGTGGACCCAGCTGTCAGCCTCTCCATGTACAGTACTCTTCCGATGGAAGTCAGTCATTGACCACATTGACCACGCCGCGTCGAGAGCACCACAGCGGTGGAAGACAGCGAGGTCTAGGAAGGGGACGACGTGGAGCCTGGGAAGATGTGGTAGTTGATGCCCACGTGGAGAGGAGTACGAGGGTTCACTGGTTCGGCTGCGGTATGAGGATGCTGTCACCGCAGAATAACAGGGGGTGTGTCTGAGTGGAGGGATGGCCTGGCCAGCGGTGGGAGTAGTAGGGGACAGTGAGGCCTCCGCGGCAGCATAGGCGGCCACAGGAGGCAGGAGCAGGCGGCACGACGGGCGCTACTTTGAGCGGCTGGAGCAAGAAGACCAGAGGTTGAAGAAGCACTATGGCCATTGGATGGACATCGTATGGTCACTAGAGCTAGAATCGTTCATATTGACTAGGTTGACAAAGCCCTCCATTCCCGTCAACTTAGTAGGCCCACAAGTCAGCCTCCCACTATGTTGGGTCCCAGCTAGCATGGGGTATTCATTTTTTTGTGCGTAATAAGGAGGCACTTCCTTGCGTGCGAAGATATAGCTGGTGGGTCTGACCTGTCAGTGGGCGGAACATTTTTTTGCGCGAAATACAGAGGCCCTTCTGGTGGGTCCTAGCTGTCAGGTAGAGGAACCATTATTTTGCGTGTAATAAGGAGGCATTTCCTTGCGTGCGGCCGTGGACCCAGCTGTCAGCTCTCCACGTACAGTCTACTTTCGATGGATGTCGTTCATTGACCACGTTGACCAGGCCACGCCGAGAGCACCAGGGCGGTGGATGACGGCGAGGCCTAGGAAGGGAACGACATGGAGCCAGGGAAGACTCGGCAGTTGTTTCCAACACGGAGGGGAGTACGAGGGTTTACTGGTTCGTCTGCCGTCCCCGGAGAATACCAGCAGGTGTGGGTGAGTAGAGGGATGGCTAGGCCAGCGATGGGAGTATGGTGGGGCGGTGAGGCCTACGCGGCAGCATAGCCGGTCGTGGGAGGAGGGAGCACGCAGTCCCGCCGGCGCTTGTTTGAGCGGCTAGAGTAGGAAGAGCAAAGATTGAAGAAGCACGACAGCCGTTGGATGGACATCCAACAGTTATTGCTCTCGTGTGTTGACTAAGTTGACACGGTGTTGCGTGTGCGTTAACCTTTTTTAAGGAAAGCATACGCGTCAACCTGTAGTAGGCACACAAGTCAGCCTCAAATCTGTGGAAAACAGCATACATCCCATCTGCCATTATTTCTAATAATGTACAGCCCATTTGCTAATTCTTAAGAATTTTTTTGGAGCCCATCTTCTTTTTGTTAGCATTACACCCCATATTGTGGGCACGATTAAAAAGTATATGAAATTTTGCATATTTTGGTGCGATCAACTGGTTTTAATCCCAAAATATCGATTCACATTCAAACTATTTTGAAAAATAATTTATATAAATATAAAATCCAAATAATTGTCCACGATAAAAATCAATGGAATTTAAAATCTTGTAATGAAAAAAATTGAAACTAATTCCCGGTTTGATGTGTTTTAAAATGTACATCCCATTTCTAGGCAAACCGAATGAAACTCTCCTCGTCTTGAAAGATTTGCAGCCCAGCAGGGCTGATAAAGCAAGTAGGCCTCGTTTGGGTATTTCTTTAAAAAAAATAGAACTGGGCTAGCCATTTTCAGCAAGAAAAAAACACAATTGGGCTCATGATGTGGTAAACATAAATAAAACCCTGGCTAGACGGGCCACAGCCTCGTTGTTACCCTGATCCGTCGCTAAAACTAGTATAACTAACAACTGCTTGTTCCTCAAAAAAACTGCACGACCTGCTGGGCCCCTGCTGTCAGCCGCTCGTAGTGTAATTCTCTCGTTTATTCACTACGTTGACAATGGCGTGAGCCCCAGATGTCCAACCATTAGGAGGAACCATATTTTTGGGCTTGTAATATATAGGCACTTGCTTGCGTATTGCCATGACTCTCGTGGGTCCCTACTGTCATCCTCTCCACGTACAGTCATCTCCTTTTTCCTCTCGTTGTTAACGACGTTGACAACGCAAGAGGGCGGTGCGCTGCACATGGTGAGCGAACCAAGGCGGAGGACGACGACGAGGCCTCGGACAGAACGAACAGGAGCCGTGGAAGATGCACCGGTCCAGTCACAGACGGAGAGGAGTACGAGGGTTGACTGGTTCGGGTGCGGGTGCGTGTTGGGGCTGACATCATCGGAGAATAACAGGACGTGTGGGAGAATAGAGGGAGGGACTGGCCAACCTTGGAGGGTACGGTAGGGCGGCGGAGGCGCAGCCAGCCATGGGAGGCGGGAGCAGGCAGAGCCGACGGGGTGGTTTGGTTTCGGCGGCTGGAGGAAGAAAAAGACAAGAGATAGAAGATACACGACAGATGTTGGATGTCAATCCAACGGCTGGTAGGCAGAATCGTTTGTTGACTGGCTAGTAAGTCGACACCACCTTGGATAGGCTATTTCCTCGCGGGTCCCAAATGTCAGAATCCAAATCTGTCACGGTCATGCAGCCTTTCCTATGAAAATTTACAGCCCATTTGATGTGCTAGTTTGAAATAAGTTTTATGGGTGCTGGTGGGGGCTAGTCACTTGGCTTCTGTAATGCACAGTGAGCTCAAGCAGCCGGCAAGAGTGATGTTATTTCCCTTGGTGCGGATTTGTTACAATATTTCACTCTAAATTAAACGAGTGGCAAGCCATTTTCCTTGTATCAAAGAAAATATGACAGTCATAGCCGAGTTGAAAAGGGCAAGAACATCTAACTCCAGCTTACAAACTGTACAAAAGCACGAGGGTTAATTGTTCATCAGGTTTACACAAAACCCAGGTTGAAGAGGGCAACAACATCCAACTCCAGCACTGTTTTTGGCAGTCACAGTCAAATGGATCGGTCATGTCCATAGAATGAACATCCTGGGTAGTAAAATTTACTGGATTATGACCACAATATGTTGTAAATAGAATCCCGGCACGTTCAAAAGCTCTTTTGCCCACCTGAAACTCCTTTTTTTGCTCTTCGACATACCCATCCATGAAAACCATGGTGCTAATAAACTTAAGCCTGATGGACAATAGTAACCTCGCATTCAGCAGGAAGAATGTGACAAATCTAGTGTTTGCACAGTTGGCTACATATCTTTCTAGCGTTATTGTCTTCAATCGAATCTCATGAGAAGTGAGAAAATCTCGATGCTTACGAATCCACCGATTGGTTATAACTTTTTTACCCCGTCATGTTGCCTAAATAGACATGAAGATTGAAAATAGTTAAGGTCTAAAAAAAGAGTGTCGAAAGAGCAACAACTGAACGGTTGATTCTAGTACACTATATGCGGGCTTCCAATGTGCGTGAAATTATCACCTTTATATACAACTTCTCCAGACATGGAAATCATTGCAGCAAGCCAATAATCTTGTTCAGATCAAAACTATTCATTTGGATATATAAGATCTTGACAGAATCCAGCACCATTGATAGGCCATCCATGGAGAAACTCTTCATTGAGCATAGAACATAATATTAGTACAAATGTGTACTCCAAGATGATATATAACTTATGCGTAGAAATTTAAAATGCAGCTTATGGTTACAAATGTAGATGATAATATAAAGTACCTGAAGAACTGTGGAGCCAAACACCATATTGAAATGAGCACAAAGATCATGTATTACACCCAAGGTCTCCAGTTTAGGCGCAAAGAGGACGGTTATTTGCAACAGTGAATAACTAGAATCGAGGTTCAACCTTTGAAGTGAAGGGGCATCTTGGATGATGAGCTTCCTTTTGTCAAAAGAAATTCCAATTCTTACAAGGTTAGGCGACTTTATTTGGAGACAACCGATTCTAATTGTGAAAATAAGCACCAAGCACTCTAGGGCAGAGCAACTGGAGTGGATCATGATGTGCAATGAGGCCTCCGATATATGAACCCACACAAGTGAAAGTTTCTTGAGAAATGGGAGTCGAAGTTTTAGTACCAGATTGTCTAGTAGGTAGCACAACGCAAAGGTGGCGGTGTGGAGAGAGGAAGAAAACCGCGAGATGGACATCGGTGCTGAGGGCACAAGTACATGGCGTTCGGTATGTGGTATGTGATTTCCAGGGGAATAGTAGAACTAAAGCAGCTGTAGTTTTGTGAATTCAGGGGATTTCAGCCAGGCGTCCACCGTGCAGGGCATGGTATGCTTGCTCAGGTAGCATGACGGGATGTAGAGGCTTTGAATGGAGCCCTGGTGGGAGGAGATGCTGGCTCTGGGGATTTCAAAACCACTGAAGAGAGATAGCTAACAACAGCCGAGATTAAGGGGCACGGCGCGCCATAGAGGGCACCATTGAATTGAGAGGACTTGGGTGTGGCAACAATCCTTGGTGGGGAGAAGCGACATGATCTCCCCAAGGACAGCGTCCGGGAGATTGCTGATGCGGTCCACCCGAGATTCTACGGGTTCCTGGGATCCGGTGGGGGCGGGGTCGCCGCTTCTCCCGGCGCTGTCAGGTGCGGGATCTACAACACGCGTCGCTGCTGGCGGGAGCCTCATCTTCTTGGCGCTGGGTCAGCCGACTCCATTTTCCTCGAGGGCGTCGCGTCGCGCTCACGGATTTTAGCAGAGTAACAAATGATGAGCCTAGTTGTAGTGCGAGTGAAGAAGAAGAGGAGCTGGGGTTTTTCTGTAGTAGTGAGGAAGAAGGGGAGATGGGGTTTTCTGTAGGAGTGAGGTGAGGAATTTGGGGGTACGAGTGGAGTGAGCTGACGCGAGGTGGGTGGGAGTGAGGAGAAAGAAGAGCACCCAGGTTTTTTTGGGGGGCGGTGTGCTGGGTGTGGGTAGCGCCTCTCATTCAGTAAATATATGGGCTTTTGAATTGATTTTACTATTCACTAGGGTGGATGGGCTGTTTTGCCTTGGGCCCAGAGAAACAATTACTACTAGTATAGTGGAGACACTCTACAACTACCTAGAAAAACAATTACTACTAGTATAGTGGATACAATACCGCTTCTGGCTCCTCCTAGGTCATCGAAATGTCTCCCTCTACTGAATGCCATTATACTTTTGTTCACCGACATGCAGGCCATGCAGCGTGCGGGCCCAAATGCCATCCACCAAATTAGAAGACAATATGCAGGCGGAGAGTCACCCCGGTCGTAGCGCGGCAGTAACGATCCGTCGTATCACAAAACCCCACCTCCCTACAGTCTAAGTTTGACAGACGAAGCAACCATCATTTCACTCTTCGCTGAATCCCCTTCTCCCTCGCTGTCTTCAACAAAGGCAACACTCACATCTGCCACTGTTCTTCTCTCCCAACGATGGGAAGGTAAGCGGATCCATGATGTTGGTATATTTTCGTTTAGAGAAAAAAAACTTTTGCAAAGCAGTAACCGATCCTCACTCTTTTTTTTGTTTCATTGTCATTGTGATTGTGTTTTTCTTTTAGTGGTCTCCTAGTATTCGTCAGTTTCATGATGGACCAAGGAGAACCAGGCAAAGATCTGCGGATATTGGAGCAGACGCGCTGATCCCCATGAGACAGAGAGCTCCAAGAAGATGGAGGCAGCCACCAAGCCGACCCCAGATACGCTCACAACCACTACTGAGATGGTCAAAGCCCCGTTTGAGGTTACAGCCCCCGTGGTACTGCAGGAGCAGTTTCCCCCCTTCGAGGATGTGTCCCCCCCTGCAGAGATGCCCAAGGTGATTTACTTCTTTGCCGATCTCGATTGTGGTTTTTCATCTAAGTATGTGGTGATGAATAATGCAAAATTTTATTAGCTTCAATGCCATGCTATACATAGTGGTTTAAATAACTTGTGTTTCTTATACTGGAAAGTAATTCAGAATTTGTTTCTATTTCAACTAGAGCCCTGATGCAGACAAGGATTGTGTGGTTGTACATGTCACTCGCTATGAGGCGGATGACCTGAATATATGCACTAGGAAAACAGAGTTCTTAGGCCGTTGGATCCCGGAAGCCGTTTGTGCTTATACCAATGTCAAGTTGTATTCCAGCCTCACTATTGTCAGGTGTGTTGTCTAGGGTGTACTGAAGCACAAGAAGTTCAAAGCTACTCCTTCGTTTGTGAGGCATACTGTTCTTGTCAAGCTTACACAGGAAGATGACGTGGCATGCCTCCACAAACAAGTTTATGAGTGGCAAGGCCACAAGGTTGTCTTCATGAAGGATCACAGGATTGAGCTGCTGCCGAACGTCCTCGATGATGTTCATGGCAAGGTCCGTCTTGTGTCCAGCCCAAATTAGACCGAGGCATGAAATAGTTGCCCCAGCTAGTGTTTAATAGTAGTTTGGATGATGTCTAATTATCCAAACCTTCCTTGTTATCGAGACCTCTGGGGCTAGTACTCTGTTTGAATCCGTCTATGGGAACTGCTGCTACTTTTGTGTGCCCGTGAATCATGTGACAACCATCGTAATTGTTGCCGAAACAAATGCGTCCTCACTAGTTTTTTCATGAATATGGCATGGTAAGACATAAGTTGTCACGGTTTATCATACGAGCAGTGTGTGTTTGATGAAATAGAGTACTCGTTCGAGAACTATGCGTTGGCGTATACATAAGTACTTGTAAACACTGTTGGTGCTACCCCACTTGTAAGCTATTGTGCAAAACATGACACATTGGCTCAACTCGCTTCAACACTAGGCTATCCACCAGCTAACAATCAACAATCTACTGTCTGACATATAAGCAACTATGTATCTTGTTACAGTGGTTCATGCAGTTAACTGAGGCCACAATGTAAATTCCAAACGTTCACACGCTAGTCCAACATTCATGTGGAACACTCACATTAAACTCGGCTTCATAAAAAACTTGAAAAGCATAAATTAATCAATTTTATACATCTCAATGATTCATAGAACATAACAAACATATACTAGTTCACAGCAAAAGACAAAGTTGTGAGAAGGTTTAAAAATTAGGAAAAAACAAGCAAGGCTTCTCTGAGCAAAGGGCCTCCCGGCAGGCCAAAATTTCCTGGAGTTCACTCTGGTTTTTTCTTGTTGCCATCATCCAGGGTTAGGTTCTCTCATTCCAGAATAACCAATTATAATTGTGGTCTCAGCTAGAATGCTGAACTGAACCATGCAGTGTACTGACCAGCTAAAATTCTTGTGCATTCCACTAAATTTAAGCATCACTATTTGCAGAAATAAGCAGACCACAATGCATCTTGTCCACTCACCTGTCCAGAAACCCGTCATGCAGCCGTGCCAGCTAGTCCTCGGTCCATGGATGAACTGGTAGAAAGTGCATTCCGGAATAGGATGCAGTTGTTTTCGCTCGTCCCTACATTGCAATCAGGAAGTAAAACATATGAATCAACTTCTTTTAGATTGCGTTGGTCATTCTACCTAGTTACTACCAATGTAGGAATACCTAGAAGACGGGTGGTTAGACGACGACAGCGAGGGATAGCCATCTCATTTTGCGCAGTTCTACTAAAACTGAGGTGTGTGCTTTTGATTGCGCGGATAGAAACGATACAGAGACAGACATCCTGAAACGATATGGAGACAGACATCCTTGTTTGTGCAAATATGAAATACGGTTATTTAAACAGTGAAAGATATTTGCAGTGGTGTATGATTAATAGTAGCATCTATTGTGTTATAATTGGCACTAGATTGACAGTATGAAATTGCCCTTAAGTAAGTAGCATCACATCACATCAACACTGCCACTAGATTAACATGCAGAACAATAGCATTAGTATTACTGTCATGAGAGTAGCACATGGTCAGTAAATGTGCAATCAAATTTGTGTAGTTCCACTGGGATGAAGCAATGTTAACGGTGTGAGATTTAAGTGTAACTGCAAAAACCCAATTCATGGGAAATAAAGCAAGACAGAAGCACTTCATAAAATGGTGGTGGCATTGCTTCAATTTATCGACGGCACTAGACCATTACTTATAGTGACATTAGGTGGCATTGCTTAATGTTTCATGTGATTTTACATTAACGGTAACGATATGGGCATAGGGACAACAGGGGCATACAGTGGTGAGGTAGATGTGGTTGCTGAGAGCGGCAAACACTCAGGCAGCATGTCTGCATTTGTCCCATTTTTTATCTCCTCGGCGACATTTTCCTATGCGAGCACAGGAAATCTAGACCTGCTCATTCTCATTTGCGTTGTCCCCCAACACCCGTCACTTTCTTTCCTTTTTCAACCAAGAGACAGGTCCACTTCCCCCACCCTTTGCCATCCACCATGTTTCTTTGTCTTTTCAACCAAGAGACCGGTTGGGTAGCCAGTATCTACTACTTTCCCCTGTTTCCTCTTAGAACCAAGTCCTAGATTCATACTACACCTTTCCAACTTTCTTCCCTATTTGAACCAACTCTTAGAGTCGACTGTATGAACTAGCTTTACCTCTAATAATAGTAAAAGTCTAGGTGGCTTTGGAACAGCGGACGAAAGTAGAAAAAGATCCACACGAAGCCAAGTGGGGAGCTGGGGCAGTAGAGCAAGGCAGTTTTCGAAGGAATATATACCCGAGGGTCGTCGGCATGTGGCAAACACAGCGTCGGGAGGCCGCATCTTGGCCACAATACTGCAGGGAGGAAGAAGGGGTCGGAGGCCCTCCCGAGCCGGCGCTCTCTCGGAGAGAACGACACGGCCACTGATCGGGATGCACGGGCAGCCGTTGGTCTCCTCCCTTGCCGCCGACGACAGCGTGAACGATGCACCTACACCCCTGCCCCGGTCGAGGTTGTCCGGCCGGTTTGTGACCAACCATGAGTAGAGAGAGAGAGAGAGTGTGGCCACCTATGTCTTGCTTAGATCTGGAGAGCATGAGAGAGTGAACGAGAGGAACCCTAGTAAAGCAAGCGCTAAGGCTCCTGCTTATATATATAGTGGAGTGATTTTTTTGTACCAGCTTAAAAAATGCACTCCTACGTGTACCCGCGAGTGGGTGTGAGAGAACTAGTGCGTGCATGCACCGCTTCTCTTCGTGAGAGTATAACATACTATGCCCAAAGAACGTTCGCCACAAGAGTAATAGTATAAGTGTGTGACGTGTGAGCTAAAATAAAATGTGCGCATTGTTTTTTAGAAGGTCTGAGGGTAGGGTGTGAAGAGCACATATGTGTATGACGTCTACCTGCAGATAGACGGTGGGTGCGAGAGGACTCGGAAGAGTCGTGACTCGTGAGGGTGCATGTGCGTGAGAGAGAGGGGGGCACGTATCAATGCAATGCATGTGTCCGTAAATCATTATCTGACAAACATTCGGCACAAGCCTTTTCCTGACAAACGCCGTAAGAACCGTTAGATCGGCATCCGACAGTGTCAGTTTTGCCATGTCATTTAACAGAACAGCCACTCCTCCTACACACAAATATTCCACGTGAGTGTTAGCAACTGCCGTATGCTCCCTCTGTTCCAAAATGCAGTGCATATAGCTGTATTGAAAAAATTGAACCTCGCAAACTTTTACCGAATTTTCGCGTACCAAATTGCACATGTAGAATACGCAGTATATATCATTTCATTCATCTTCGAGAGGTAACTATAAAGATGGGGGAGGAGTCTACAAAGAAAGACCATCGTATCACCTGCAGCAATTTCAACCATCCTTTGGTGTGGAGGAATATCATAGGAACTCTATATGATATGATTTTTATAGGATTTTTTCCTTTAGAGCCAATTGGTTCATAGGAATAGATTCATATACTCCACATTTCAAAGGAAATAAACATGATATCATTTTTATAGCTTTAGAGCCACTTGGTTCATATGAATGGATTCTTATACTCCCATAATTTCACAGGAAAATAGACATTAGTGTATATTCAATAGAAAAGTTCCTATGATATGAACCAAATTACATCTCTTTTCTAATCCCTCCTCATAGGAATTGAGATACATGTCATTTCTAGATTCAATAGAAAAGTTCCTATGATGTGAACCAAATGACATCTCTTTTCCAATCCCTACTCATAGGAATTGAGATACTCCATGTCATCTCTTTCCCTACAACTTCCATGTATACATCTTCTATTCCTAAATAGCTAGTACAACCCACTAGTAGCTTTTTTCCAAGACATGCAACTATGGCACAAGAACTATATAGTGTGCGAATAACTTTGAAAGATGGTCGCTGGATGAAGCTAATCCGACAGTGCAGAGATGGCAAATCCGAGCACTACTGGTTGTAGGATATCATCAACATTCCACCAGATCTGCCACATGTACAATTTAGAAGACTCCATGGTTGAACTTAAGCATAATGCACAAACGTCAAAACACAAGCACTTCTCCTTTGTTCTAGAACCTTCCGTATCATAATTGAATTCTTTTTTTAAATGAGTTGCCATTATTTGTTTTTTACTTTATGCTTTACAATGCACAACCCCGTGAATCTTAATATTTTTATAAAACTAATTGATTTTGAATGAGATGAACTATAAGAACTGAACAAACATCTACATCATGCATATATGACTCAAAGCTTTACATGCTATTGTGTGTATTTATTCATAATTTGGTTTCCAAATCTCATGCGTTCAATGCATATGTACCTTACTAGTTTTGAGTAGAGTAGAAAATTTCACGCGGCCCCGGGTATATCAAAATGCAGGGCCCATGCATCATTGCCTTTCGGTCGAACCTACGTCCACAAGTTTTTGTACGTACTATATCTCCACTGGTCCCCGAACCCAAAATGCTGCCTCGTTCCCGTAAAACCAAGCGCCCCACACATATTTAAGGCGTCGACTCGAACTCAATCCCTCTCCCATTTACTACAACGTGGCCCCGCACACAGTAATACTCTTACAAACCCTACCGCCGCACGCATCATCGGTTTTTTTCAAGAGGACGAGGGAGAAGCCGATTTGTAGTGGAGGCGCTTTCAAAAAAAAGGATCTGTAGTGGAGACCCCGACCCTAGGGTGCCCTAGGTAGCTGCCGCACGCATCATTGCTTTTCTCTTTTCTTTATGCTCTTGCGCCCTAGAGTGAAATGATGGTTGCTTCGTCCGTCCAGCTTAATGCGGGAAAGGTGGGGCTTTGTGATTTGACCCCTCATCGCTCATTTTCTACTACAGCGGCGCTATGACCGGGGTGCCTCCAATTCCATCCGCTGCTCCGAACTATAATTTGGTGCATCACATGTGGAACAAGACGGTGGATGAGCCACATGTCAGCCAAAGGGGTCCTGTTAAGTGTGTCGCCATTTCGTGTGCGAACTGACCCTGCTTGAGTTGCTACGCCAACACGACAGGAGCAGCCTACCACTTGGTTTTGCTCCTTGGTGAATCCCGACTATATTGATCTAAAAAGATACATACTGAATTACCCTCTCTGTCTTGTTTTTTTGGCGTCTCGGTTTATAGGGTGTGCACGTAGTTCTAGGTCATCCATTTGACTAACTAAATATGAGTTACTATGTCAAAAAAGTATATCATTGGATTCTTAAGCGGATGTAGTTTCCAAACATATACTGTTCATCACATATATAGCCAGTTAAATTCTCGACCTAGAACAATGTGCATGCCATGTAAACCGATACAGAGGAAGTAGTAAAAATGAGGTGATTTTACCGAGCGATCGGCGGGGGAGCATGGCCTGTCAAGCGGTCCCACGTGTCATGATGTACCAAGGCGATGCGCATGTCCCTCTTGAGGCAGAAGCAATACTACATGGTTTGAGATTATGGTGAACCGAAGTGTGAAATAATGGTTGCTTTGTCCGTCTGGGAAGGTGCGACATTGTGATTTGACATCTCATTGCTCATTACTACTACTAGGGCGGTACGACTGGGGTGCGTCCCCCTGCTGTTCTGCACTGTTATTTCGTGTTTGACATGTCGACCCAGTTGCTATATGTCCCATATGTCGACGAGAAGAAGTATAGAATTCATGAAAGCGAGCGTCGACGGAGGAGTACAAGACACATCTTGGTTTTTGCTGCTTCGCGCGATCCATCGATACAAACCCGGACTAAAAAAAGGCGAGGGCGGGTCTTTTCCTGCGCGACAGGCAGGGGAGTTTGACATAGTCTGTTCGAGGCAAGGAGGCAGGAAGGGAAACAAGCAAATAAAGGTTGAGCGACTTAGTTTTGGGAAAATCTGATTTTATGGAATACGTACCCACTAGGGTTTATAGGGCTGATCTAAAAAACATTCGTTTTTCTGTTTTATAAGTCTCAATTCTACTAGTAGTAGTAGTACCATCACATGTTGGATTTCGAGGTGCGTTAGATCACCTGATGCAAGCAGTGTCAAGAGAAAACTCACCAATGCATGTAGAAGTTCATGGAAAGTAGTGGTCATTCATGCATTCGTTCTAATTAATGCCTCGGTAAACATAACTTCTTGAGAAAAATGAGCGTACTAATTACTTGTGCAAACTACGAAATTAATTCCACCACTCACCGTCTACCTTGGTTGGAGTGATTTTGAAATTGAGCCATAAGAGCATGGTTAATAGTACAGCCAGCTACTGGCTATATGGTGTTGGCATGTCAACTATAGCCAAGTTTATAGCCAGCAAGTATAATAGTTGGATGTAAATAAGTACTACTTCATTGATACATGGCCCACCTCCCTCTCTCACAAAGTCCATAGGATCACGTGCTACAGTCTGTTGTTAGTTTGTAGCCCGCTTCTCTTCTCTCTCCTCTTCTCTCTCTTCCAACTCAGCACAAATATACTATTTTGAGTCTTATAGCCCGCTTACGTCACCCTATTATACTTGCTCTAAACTGGAAAGGAGGGGGTAGTAACTTTTGTCTTGATTACTATTTGTGGCCTTGTATAGATGCAAAATGTATTTTTTTATAGTGGCCTTGTATAAGTAAATGGAGGAAGTACTAAAGGACATATATATTCCAAACAATATGATAATCTCTCTAACCAAGGTAGGGACGAGGAGTAAACGGAGGGAGTAGTAAAATTTTCTCCTCGTCCTACGAGCCACCGCGCGCGTGGGCGAGGGAGCGGGCGTAAGGCGTACATTACTACTACTAGTAAGCAACCTTCACCTCATCAAGCGAGCCACCACCCCCGTGGATGGGGGAGACGATGTACTAAGCAAGCTTCTCCTCGTTCTGCGAGTTGACGGGACACATCAAAAGTACTCCAGTGTATAGAGCCTTCCCTCTAAGGTAGACCCCACATGGTTTGCCTCTTTTTTAGCATAACGCATCAAGTCGCAATTTGTTTGTTCAACCGCGGTAGACGATCCTCCCTCCATCAAGTGGACAACCAGTACACGTGTCAAATTACCACGTGGGCTGCCTTTTCGTACAGAAATGAGCTCCACCGTGTACCCGCGCGGGTGTGGTTGGGAAAGAGATGGGAGTACGTGCGCCGTGTGTGCACCTCTTCTCTTCGTGCACGTCCCCCACCTACGTGGAAGTGTGTGAGAGAGATACAAACCTAGACATAATGCGCCATCCATCCCCATGCCTACGCCCAGTCCGACCACCAGTCACCACCACGCCCCACTCCTCCTCACCTTATCTATCATCTTTCTCCCTCCATTTTTATATACAAGGCTACTATCAAAATTACAATTTGCAGATATACAAGGCCACGAACACTAATCGATGCAATATTAATGGTGTTTGCCTCGTAGTACTAGCAAAGGAGGACATTAATTATCCCTTGCATGCATGCGGGAGTGTGAGCATTGGCTTGATGTGCATGAAAGAGAAGAATACACATTAATTTACACGACAAACAAGGAAACAAGGTGGATTGCAACATTGACTTACAAGACATTAATTTTTGCCTTGGTACCTGTAATATGGGTCTGTGGCCTTGTATACAAAAATGAAGTCTGATAAAATTCTCAAGATACCATTTTTCCGATAAAATTCTCGAGATGTCATTAGTTTTTACAAATGGGATTACTCCTGCATGGGTCAATCACAACAGGTGTTTTATAAAAAATGCATCTTGATGTTCAGTGCAATGCACGGCCCCGGGTATATCAAAATGCAGGGCCCATGCATCATTGCCTTTCGGTCGAACCTACGTCCACAAGTTTTTGTACGTACTATATCTCCACTGGTCCCCGAACCCAAAATGCTGCCTCGTTCCCGTAAAACCAAGCGCCCCACACATATTTAAGGCGTCGACTCGAACTCAATCCCTCTCCCGTTTACTACAACGTGGCCCCGCACACAGTAATACTCTTACAAACCCTACCGCTGCACGCATCATCGGTTTTCTTCAAGAGGACGAGGGCGAAGCCGAATTGTAGTGGAGGCGCTTTCAAAAAAAAGGATCTGTAGTGGAGACCCCGACCCTAGGGTGCCCTAGGTAGCTGCCGCACACATCATTGCTTTTCTCTTTTCTTTATGCTCTGTCGCCCTAGAGTGAAATGATGGTTGCTTCGTCCGTCCAGCTTAATGCGGGAAAGGTGGGGCTTTGTGATTTGACCCCTCATCGCTCATTTTCTACTACTACGGTGCTATGACCGGGGTGCCTCCAATTCCATCCGCTGCTCCGAACTATAATTTGGTGCATCACATGTGGAACAAGACGGTGGATGAGCCACATGTCAGCCAAAGGGGTCCTGTTAAGTGTGTCGCCATTTCGTGTGCGGACTGACCCTGCTTGAGTTGCTACGCCAACACGACAGGAGCAGCCTACCACTTGGTTTTGCTCCTTGGTGAATCCCGACTATATTGATCTAAAAAGATACATACTGAATTACCCTCTCCATCTTGTTTTTTTAGGCATAATGGTTTATAGGGCGTGCACGTAGTTCTAGGTCATCCATTTGACTAACTAAATATGAGTTACTATGTCAAAAAAGTATATCATTGGATTCTTAAGCGGATGTAGTTTCCAAACATATACTGTTCATCACATATATAGCCAGTTAAATTCTCGACCTAGAACAATGTGCATGCCATGTAAACCGATACAGAGGAAGTAGTAAAAATGAGGTGATTTTACCGAGCGATCGGCGGGGGAGCATGGCCTGTTATGCGGTCCCACGTGTCATGATGTACCAAGGCGATGCGCATGTCCCTCTTGAAGCAGAAGCAATACTACGTGGTTTGAGATTATGGTGAACCGAAGTGTGAAATAATGGTTGCTTTGTCCGTCTGGGAAGGTGCGGCATTGTGATTTGACCTCTCATTGCTCATTACTACTACTAAGGCGGTACGACTGGGGTGCGTCCCCCCTGCTGTTCTGCACTGTTATTTCATGTTTGACACGTCGACCCGGTTGCTATATGTCCCATATGTCGACGAGAGGAAGTATAGAATTCATGAAAGCGAGCGTCGACGGAGGAGTACAAGACACATCTTGGTTTTTGTTGCTTCGCGCGATCCATCGATACAAACCCGGACTAAAAAAGGCGAGGGCGGGTCTTTTCCTACGCGACAGGCAGGGGAGTTTGACATAGTCTGTTCGAGGCAAGGAGGCAGGAAGGGAAACAAGCAAATAAAGGTTGAGCGACTTAGTTTTGGGAAAATCTGATTTTATGGAATACGTACCCACTAGGGTTTATAGGGCTGATCTAAAAAACATTCGTTTTTCTGTTTTATAAGTCTCAATTCTACTAGTAGTAGTAGTACCATCACATGTTGGATTTCGAGGTGCGTTAGATCACCTGATGCAAGCAGTGTCAAGAGAAAACTCACCAATGCATGTAGAAGTTCATGGAAAGTAGTGGTCATTCATGCATTCGTTCTCATTAATGCCTCGGTAAACATAAGTTCTTGAGAAAAATGAGCGTACTAATTACTTGTGCAAACTACGAAATTAATTCCACCACTCACCGTCTACCTTGGTTGGAGAGATTTTGAAATTGAGCCATAAGAGCATGGTTAATAGTACAGCCAGCTGCTGGCTATATGGTGTTGGCATGTCAACTATAGCCAAGTTTATAGCCAGCAAGTATAATAGTTGGATGTAAATAAGTACTACTTCATTGATACATGGCCCACCTCCCTCTCTCACAAAGTCCATAGGATCACGTGCTATAGTCTGCTGTTAGTTTGTAGCCCGCTTCTCTTCTCTCTCCTCTTCTCTCTCTTCCAACTCAGCACAAATATACTATTTTGAGTCTTATAGCCCGCTTACGTCACCCTATTATACTTGCTCTAAACTGGAAAGGAGGGAGTAGTAACTTTTGTCTTGATTACTATTTGTGGCCTTGTATAGATGCAAAATGTATTTTTTTATAGTGGCCTTGTATAAGTAAATGGAGGAAGTACTAAAGGACATATATATTCCAAACAATAAGATAATCTCTCTAACCAAGGTAGGGACGAGGAGTAAACGGAGGGAGTATTAAAATTTTCTCCTCGTCCTACGAGCCACCGCGCGCGTGGGCGAGGGAGCGGGCGTAAGGTGTACAGTACTACTACTAGTAAGCAACCTTCACCTCATCAAGCGAGCCACCGCCCCGTGGACGGGGGAGACGATGTACTAAGCAAGCTTCTCCTCGTTCTGCGAGTTGACGGGACACATCAAAAGTACTCCAGTGTATAGAGCCTTCCCTCTAAGGTAGACCCCACATGGTTTGCCTCTTTTTTAGCATAACGCATCAAGTCACAATTTGTTTGTTCACCCGCGGTAGACGATCCTCCCTCCATCAAGTGTACAACCAGTACACGTGTCAAATTACCACGTGGGCTGCCTTTTCGTACAGAAATGAGCTCCACCGTGTACCCGCGCGGGTGTGGTTGGGAAAGAGATGGGAGTACGTGCGCCGTGTGTGCACCTCTTCTCTTCGTGCACGTCCCTCACCTACGTGGAAGTGTGTGAGAGAGATACAAACCTAGACATAATGCACCATCCATCCCCATGCCTACGCCCAGTCCGACCACCAGTCACCACCACGCCCCACTCCTCCTCACCTTATCTATCATCTTTCTCCCTCCATTTTTATATACAAGGCTACTATCAAAATTACAATTTGCAGATATACAAGGCCACGAACACTAATCAATGCAATATTAATGGTGTTTGCCTCGTAGTACTAGCAAAGGAGGACATTAATTATCCCTTGCATGCATGCGGGAGTGTGAGCATTGGCTTGATGTGCATGAAAGAGAAGAATACACATTAATTTACACGACAAACAAGGAAACAAGGTGGCTTGCAACATTGACTTACAAGACATTAATTTTTGCCTTGGTACCTGTAATATGGGTCTGTGGCCTTGTATACAAAAATGAAGTCCGATATAATTCTCAAGATACCATTTTTCCGATAAAATTCTCGAGATATCATTAGTTTTTACAAATGGGATTACTCCTGCATGGGTCAATCACAACAGGTGTTTTATAAAAAATGCATCTTGATGTTCAGTGCAATGCACGGGCATCTTGCTAGTCCATGAAAACAACACATGGAAAAATTCCACGGCGAACAAGGGATTTGAATCTGCTGGGAGGGGTTGTTTGGATCTTGCCCGGGGTAGCCAAAATATTGGCGACCCTTTTGTCCACCGGTTCCTTTGCCACCGATGAACGAGGAATGGCTCGGGTGCTCATGCATCCTCCAGCGCACATGTTGGAGGCAAGATCGCACGAGCTGTGTTTTTTGTCCCACCACGCCGGCCGAGCCGCCCGTAGACCGACATGCGACCCGCAAATTACGCCATCCAACCGCAGCCACACACATTATGACAACAACTCAACCAACTGGACGAAATTCATGCAAACACGGCGATATTTCATATAAACAACGATGGAAATCATATAAAATACCATATTTTCATGCAAACATGATGGATTTCATTACATTCAAATGAACTACACGGTGCTAGTTCTGGATAGCACATGTATATAATACCTGGCCTAAATGGTCGCCCGCCGATCCATTTGTGTTCCTCATGTCCGGCAGCATGATCACTGGACTGCTGGGAGCCCCGGAGGTATATGCTTTAGCGCAAAGGACGAATCGCTTCCCCACTGCCCAACTAATATCATTGGCTGATGCCGAAGATGATGGTGGAAGGGGGCGTCCTCGCTTCCGTGGAGCCCATGCGAGGTCGACAAAGGTCCTCGCAACAAAAGGATCCGGCAAGACACATGCTGTGTACGCCGGTGTCGCCTCCGCGGTGGCCTTCATGGGACCCAAGAAGCAGCGGCCTCCCATGTTCTACTTCTCCTCAATGATGGTGGCGGACGCGGAGGCGCTGGCCACCGACTCGTCGCTCTCCATGCACCCGGCTTCTGTCGCTGCTTGCATGGCGCATCCATCGGCATGGGAGTCTCGGCCACAGAAACGGGAGACACAGTACATGGCGGCGGCGTGGACGGCGACAACGACGCCCGTGCGCTACTCCTTGTCGAGCTAGCCTGGAGAGGCGAGTTGCTGAACCGTGTGCGGCCTGGGGCGACAACTGGCTCCATCGGGCGAGGGGAGGGAGGTGGATCAGCGAGCTGCATAGCTCGTATCCGGCGGGCTCAGTGGGCCACCTAGCCGACATGGATGCGGGATAACTACTCTATGTAAGCCATTGTAAGAGTGGACAAAATGGTGAAGGTGGAGATAGGGGAGCGGCGGAGGTGTGCGATTCTTGGCCGGCGTTTGGCCTCGTTTAAATAGGAGATTAAATAGACGGCGGACGTGAGGAGCTCGGCTGGCATTGCGTTTAATGCCGGCCCGGTCTTGAACGGACGTGTGTCCAAAGTGAGTTTCTCGGCTTCCACATGGGTGTGTTTCATGGAGGCGTTTGAATGCGGCAAGGAGGCGTGTTCAGCCGGGCGTGCAGCGAGTGGCACCCTCGACTCTGACGTACGACACCGCGCTGTTCTTCCACTGACGTGTGGGCTCTTTGGTTACATGGCCTGCATGTGAGTGACCCAACGCAGGCAGCGCACAGCAGAGGAACTTTTGGTGGGCCAGGGCGGTCATAAGAGGGCATTTCATAAACCGATGATTGTTCATTGAGTGTGACGTCATCTATTTCATGTAGATAAGCCTACTATGTTGATAGCCCGTTCGATACATTGTGATTCATAAAGACCGCCGCAAACATCAATGTTCTGCTTATCACATATAAGATTGATTAATACCTGTAACAATCCATGTCCTTAACAAAGGGTGCATGCACGTATAGGTTGAGCGTGTGTCTTGCATCATGTGTTGTGTGCATGCAGGCATGTGAGTGTTGCGTGCGTGCAAGGGTACGTTTTAGCGTTGCATGCATGTGTGTGTACGTGCGTGTGTTCGTGAGTGCATGTGTACGTGTTAGTGTTGCACGCCTGCATGTGTGCGTGTGTTCGTTATGTGTACGTGTTAGTGTTGCACGCCTGCATGCGTGCGTGTCTTGCGTGCGTGCATGTGTACGTGCGGGGTGACACTACACGTCAGTCGACTGCCTTTTTCATCTCTCGTCATTAGATTTTCCAGCCGTTGGATACTAAATCAAGGGCCTATAGTTTATCTTCAAACTCCACCCCCCTAAGCCGCCAGCCACCACCGGCCGAACCGCCGGCCCTCGCCGCCCGCGGCTAGCCCGCGCCGCCATGCTGCCCCGCCCGCCCCGAAACCACTCCCCACCACCGGTCCGCCATCGCACCGGCCATCCCTCTAGCCCCCCCCCCCCCCGTGCCGAGCTTTTTCTCCAGCGATCCCCACGCCACCGCCCAATCATCGCCCCCCACCGCCGGCGGCTGCCAACCAAAGGTCTCACGACTTCGAATACACACAAACCACTAATTTATTACCATTTCTGTCCTTCATATACATGTTGACGGGTGGGCCCTATGGTAATGTGCGCTGCTGAATGTGGACCGTTTGACTGGTCAATTGATCGTGTCATCAACAAATTATGGAGCTGTATGGTGAGCCAGTGACCGTATGATCACCCTCAAAAGTATTTTATTAACACAGTACAGACTCAAACTACCATTTCTTTCTTTCATATATGGGGTGACAGGTGGGCCCCACGGTTACGCGCCCCGATGGTGCAACACTAGTGGCGCCACGTGGAACGTTTGGCTGGTCAATGGTTGTGTCATCAACAAAATACGGAGTTGTACGGGTGAGCCAGTGACCGTATAATCATGACATGTATTTTTTTAACACGGTACAGACGCAAGGGCTCATATATACGCGCAAGCACTCACCGCTATAAGCACACACACGTAGACCCTACCCCTATGAGCACCTTCGAGAGAGTGAGCCAACATATGATCTTGAGATTTTACGAAGTCACCATAGGTGTCTCGTAGTTGAGTGGAACGTCTCCTCCCACTGCATGCACATCGTCAGAAAATACTGAAATTAACCCAGGATAAATGGGAGCACCGGGACTTTAACCCTGGTCGGCTCGAGAAACCATTGTCCTCCTAACCATCCAACCACATGTTGGTTAGCACGACAAAATGTATGTGGTGACCGTGATGAGCTTATTCTGAAGTCTAGTAACCATATCGTGCTTTCGCTTCAAATACAATGACTGTAAGTGTCGTCAACAAAATACGGAGCACGCATCAAATGCAAAGTTCGTCAATGTCATCCAAAAAATACTGAGACGTATCGTGAGCTAGATACAGTATGATCACCACGAGAATGCATACGGTGACCGTAATGAGCATATTCTGAAGTCAAGTGACCGTATAGTGCTTTAGCTTGAAATACAGTGACCGTCACGCATGAATGTGTCATGGGCATGCATACTTTTAGAGGGCCGAGAGATAGTTTGTGTGCGTACGTGAAAGTGGTGTAGAAAGAGGGGGTGTCCGGTGGAGACAAGGAGAGATATGCCCTTCGTTTCTCTTTCCCGTGACTAATATTTTAGGAGAATATATAAACATTTAGAATACAGAACAAATATTTTTGGATGCACCATGCAATTAACTTTCATGTATAGCATTGTACTATTGTATATGCTTATTTTCTTAGTGGTCGATTGCGTGTGTGGTGTGGTGGGCACATCATTTCTAGTTGTGGTGGGTCAACATGAGGACTCATGGGTCGGTTCCCTCCTGCGCCACATAGGTTGGACCGAGACGCGTTATACGAAGACCCATGTGGAGGACTCGGCGTACAACACGAAGCTACCAGAGTCGTGGAGGACTCTATCCCCACTGGTGATAAGCCGACTATATATGATTTGTAACCCTAGGCCCCAAGTATGTTATAGAAGCTTGGGGGCTAGTTCGTCGATAGTATACACACACACACAATGCCTGGTATTCACGTGTACTTTGTACACACCCCTATCACTAATATACAGTACCAAGAGTAGGATTTTTCCTCAACTACAAGGGTCCGAACTAGGGTAAAACTTTGCCTCGTATTACCATCCAGCCTAACAATCAGGGATATCCTATCGAATGATATGATGGAATCATATCTGCCAACTACTAAGAGAGAGGTGTGTCTGGGGGGGGGGTCGGGGGCAATGTGTGCGAGAGAGGCCTAAAAATAATGTGTGTGCGGGAGACACGTAGGCATATATATGTGCGTATAGAGGGCTAGTAGATACCGTGCGTGTGTATATATGCATGTGAGAGAAATAGTGTTTTCCAACTGAGATTAGTGAAAAGAGTGGTACATAGTAGCCAAAGAGAGAGAGAGAGAGAGAGAGAGAGAGAGAGAGAGAGAGAGCATGTGTGTGAGACACCCCGACACCCCGAGAGAGATTGTGAGCATGTGTGAAAGAGAAATGCCGATGCACATAAAGTGTGTGCAATTATGCGTTAGATAGATATATATATATAGCGCGTAGAACTGGCCGAGGCATAGTGCATCTACGTGTAAAAGGCGGTTCTACGCATTAAATTAAAATATAAATGGCATTATTATTTTTGGATGAGATCATGAATTTGCAAATTGCGTATGAACGAAAATCGGTCTATCAGACACCCATACTCTATTGAATTCTAGAAGGTGCATGTGTTTATTTCATATTATCGATCCATAGAGTGAGAGCGGTTTGAAATACAGGCAATGGATTGCTTTTGCAGTTCATATATAAACATTAATTAGTGCACGCCATGTTGTTAGTGTGAAGCACTTTATACATTTGTCACTTGCATGGACACATTCCAAATTGCTAGCTACGAAATAGAATACATGTTGAATTCAACATAAAAGGGGTTTCGAAGATTCAAATTCACAGGAAGTGCATTCATCTATTTGAACCCAAGATAATGGCATTTGTAAATCAGATCTAAAAGGGGGCATCAATCTTTGTTGTGCGTTTGAACATGCTATATATTCATACGCATGTCTAACTTTTTTTTTTGCAACCAAGGAGATTATATCTGGAACCATGCATGAACTAAGGTAAGTTGCATATTTTTAATATATACTCGTGTACAATGTATATTTAAATGTACCCCCTCCATTCCAAAATAATCGTAGCTTTAGGATTTTCAAGAGTAAAGATTTGTGAAGTTTGACAAATCCTAAAAGTTCAATTCAAGAGAACCGAAAACGTTAATGCTTCTACTCCCAAATATTGATTGAAGTGCCAAATAAGCCTTTGGTCACCCGAAACCGCGCGAGACTAATGTTTGGTGGTAGGAAATTACTGTCCTAACTCTGGACCGTGTATCATATCGACCCGATGTCCAAAGGTCTAAACCGGGGTAGGTTTGTAACTTCACCAAGACGCCAGTCTCAACCTCCTCCGAGAAGCATTCATACGCCGTGGGCTCCTAAACACCCATGCGCTTGGCCGAAATCTATCCCGCCCACATTTGGGACACCTGAGATTACTGTCCTACCCCCAACCCACAATATGTCCGAAATTTTAGATGGGGGCAAAGTTTGTAACTTTCCCCAAATTTCAAACAAGCGCGTCCCAAACTAAAACATTGTTCCCCCTTAGTTCCCCCTCCCTCCGTTTCCCATTCATACTCCGTGGGCGCCAAAACGCCCTCTCCACCAGCCGCAAAACCCCAGCCTCCTCCGTCCTCCACCCCATAGCGCCCAATCCACCGCCGCCCTCCTCCATCAGGCCGGAGCCGGTACCCCGATGTCGTCGTCCAATGCAACCGCAATGCCCTCAAGGACTTAGCAGCTGAAGCCGAGGCAGAGCTGCTTCCATGACACCGACGCCGACGTGCGCTGTACCAGAGCCACTCCGACCACGCCGTCCTGCACCTCACTGCTGCCGCTCCAATGTCGCAATCGTCCACCTCGGATTTGTTCCCGCTACGCCGTCGTTCGCCGCCTCAGATCTGGTTCCCTGCTGCCGACAGACGGCCACCGCACCACACTCAACAACTTGGCCATGGGTTCGTCCAAGGCTCCACCGACCTCCACAACTTCTCGTTTCCAGCGAACCACAAGAAGATCGTTGGAAAAACAGAAGGAGGACACAACACTGCCAGCAGAAAGAGGTACTCCTCTTCCCTTATTCGTGCAAATCTTACGTCTCTGCTCACACCGTATTCATCCCACGAAAGAAACTAGTTGAGCGCTTCTTACTGCATCTTATTCGTGATACTGAATGCACAAGGTTTCCTCCCTTTACTATTTCACCTTTGTCTCACCTTTGCTAGAGGTCAGTAGCCCGCCTGGATTTCAATTCAGGGTCGGTCAAACCGCAATTAAAAGAAGCAACACCCTCTTAGGCGGGCGGAGCACCTAGTCCGCCTGTTTGCCGAGGAAGAGGCACATCCATGTCTATCATAAGGGTGTGGGGTGCAGGAGCTGCTTGCGCCTGATCTGGAGGTCGGCGGGGCTTGAATGGATGGCCGGGGGGCAGTGCGGTGAAGTCGAGGGGAGGGCGCAGGCAGGGGACTGGGCCAGTGGTTGCTTGCGTTTCGAGGAAGATCGTCAACACTGACTGGCTGGAGATAGATGAAGGCGATCTGCCCGTTCTTTGTACATCGGACGGTGCAGAAAAAATGGACTGACCTACTTGTTTTCAGTCGACTGTTATTTTCATAGAATCCTGTAGTAATTTAGTGTGCCATGCATGTTGTAGAACTATCTTATGTCTCTCATCATTTACACCAACCTGCTATCTGCTACCTTTACACTGTACTAATTGTGCACACACTTCACCCATACTCACACTATTGTTTTTTTATGCATGGGTATTTCAGACTCTGACGCAGTGTTGATGAATGCAGAAAAGAAAAGACAGAAGTCGCTCCAGTGTAATTTGAAGATCAGCACTAAGCATTTCAACACTTTAAAGGGTGCAGTGATAGCACTTGAAGACAGTAAACGTAGCTCTGCGGTTGATGATCTAAATTGCCACACACAACCACCCCAGGTGCTTGCTTTAACTTCGCACTATCAAATGTGGTTGCATGTTGCATATGGTGTCTAGCTTGTATTGCTTCCAATTTGGTTAAATTGCATCGGCTTACTTTACACATTGTACCTTTGATAATGACATGCCTTCCTGATTTTGATACATACTACATATGCCTATTAACCATGTTCTTACATGAAACTAATGCTCTTTTGTATCCCTCATCAATCACTTATGATGAGACAGTCACCCAGTGGGTTACTGTGAGACGCCCTACTTGTTTAAAGAGTGCAGTGTCATCCTCCCCACATGATTCTCAAGAAACAGCACGGTTAAATGAAGATAGTCAACATAGCTCTCTAGTTGATGACCGCAATTCCCCCCCCCCCCACCACCATCGCAGGTGCTTGCTCTTACTTGGCAGTGTGATATGTGGTTGCATGTTTCATATGGTGTCTACCTTGTAATGCTTCTAATTAGGGTAAATTGCATCTGCTTAGTTAACACATTATACATGTGAATATGACATGCCTTCCTGTTTTGGTACATACTACGTCTTTCTATTAACCACGTTCTTACATCAAACTACTTTTCTTGTGTATCCCTCATCAATCACTTCTGACGATACACCTTCAAGTTGACAGTGTAATATTGGTTGCATCTTGCATATCATTTCAAACATGTATTGCCTCTAATTTGTTGAAGTGCCACTTATAATGAGACACATCTAACTTGGTAGATTGATTTTGGTTGGATCTTTCATATGGTGTCTAGATTGCATTGTTTCCAATTTGTTGAAATGCCTTCTGCTTAGCATTTTTCATACATATTCCATCCTCCTACAATTTGGTTGCCATACATAAAAGTTGTGTTCGTCAGTATCATGCATCAACGAATTTGGAAGTGTGAATTTCATTCCTTTTTCTTGTGTGTTTAAATCTGAAAGGACGAAGGCACGGAATGATGGTGGTCCTCTAGAGCAACCGAAATAGATGATCTCTGCAGATTTTCCCGCTACTCGTACTGCAGTGCAAGTTCCAAATCTCATCTCCCCTACTCCACAACCCAAGGTGCTTGCTCTAACATGGCAGTGTGATATCTGGTTGCATGTTGCATATGGTGCCTAGCTTGTATTGCTCATTATTTGTTAAATTTCATCTCCTTAGCTTACACATTATACATGTGAACATGACACGCCTTCCTGTTTTTGATACATACTACATCTGCCTATCACACCATGTTCTTACATCAAACTACTGTTCTTGTGTATCCTGCATCTATCGCTTATGATGAGACACTCACGCTCGTGGGTTAGTATGAGACGCGCTACTCTTATAAAGAATGCAGTTTCATCCTCTCCACATGATTCTCAAGAAATAGCAAGCCTAAATGAAGATATTGAACGTAGCTCTGTACTTGAAGACTGCACTTCCCCTACACCACCATCACAGGTGCTTGCTCTAACTTCGCAGTGTGATATGTGGTTGCATGTTGCATACGGTATCTAGCTTGTAATGCTTCTAAATAGGGTAAATTGCATCGGCTTAGTTTACACATTATACCTGTGAATATGACATGCCTTCCTATTTTTGGTACACACTACATCTACGTGTTAACCTTGTTCTTACATGAAACTACCTCTCTTCTGTATCCTGCATCAAACACTTACGATGAGTCACCTTTATTCGTTGCATGTTGCATATTATTTCTAGCATGTTGCCATGTATTGCTTCTAATTTGGTCAAATACATTTGTTAGGGCACCGTTTTAATTTGGCACAGTGATATTGGTTTTCATATGGTTTCTAGCTTGCATTGATTCTAACAAGTTCAAACAGCTTGTGCTTAGTTTACACTTCATACATCATACATGTCAATATGTCACGCCGTCCTATTTTTCATACATATTCCATCCTCCTATCATGAGGCTACCTTACATGAAAGTAGTGTTCATCAGTACCATGCATCAATGAGTTCAGAAGAGCAAATTTTATTCCTTTTTCTTGTGGTTTTGACTTGACAAGGCAAAATCAAGAAAGAGGAAGGAAAAGAGTAAGGAAGGCGATGATGGTGGTCCTCTGCAGCAACGTAAACGGAGCATCTGTACCGATTCTCCTTGTACTACTAGTGAATTACAAGGTCCAAGTCTCCGCTCCCCTACTCCACCATCCAAGGTGCTTGCTCTAACTTGGCAGTGTGATATCTGGTTGCATGTTGCATATGGTGTCTAGCTTGTATTGCTCCTAATTAGTGTAAATTGCATCTTCTTAGCTTACGCATGATACGTGTGAATATGACACGCTTTCCTATTTTTGGTACATACTATATCTGTCTATCACACCATGTTCTTACATGAAACTACTCTTCTTGTGTATCCTGCGTTAGTCACTTATGATGGGACACCTTTAAGTTGGCAGTGTGATATTGGTTTGCGTCTTGAATATGATTTCTAGCATGTATTGCTTCTAGTTTGATGAATGCCACCTATGACGAGACGGTTTTAACTTGGCAGAGTGATATTGATTGCACCTTTCGTATGGTGTCTAGCTTGCAGTGCTTCTAATTTGTTGAAGTGCCTTCTGCTTAGTTACCACATCATAGGTGTGAATATGTCAATCCGTCCAGTTTTTCATCATATTCCATCCCTGTATCATGACTTTGCCTTTCATCAGAGTAGTGTTCGTCAGTATCATGCATGAATGAGTTCTTAAGAGCGAATTGTATTCCTTTTTCTTGTCGGTTTGACACAATGCAAAATCAATAAAGCTGAAGGAAATTGGCAAGGCATTGGATGATGGTGGTCCTTCCGAGTAACTGAAACGAAGGTTCTCTACAGATTCTACTCCGCCATCCTACCAACAAGATTCGCAAGACAACGCAAGGCTAGACAGTCAACGTAGCTGTGTAGATGATGAGCACATCTCCCCTACTCCACAATCACAGGTGCTTGCTCTAACTTGGCACTATTATATGTGGTTTCATGTTGCATATGATGTCTAGCTTGTATTGCTTCTAAATTCGTTGAATTGCATCTACTTACTTTACACATAATGCCTGTGAATATGACATGTGTTCCTGTTTCTAGAACATACTATATCTGATCACACCATGTTCTTACATCAGACTACTGTTCTTGCATATCCCGCATCAGTCACTTACGATAAGCCACCTTTAAGTCACCATTGTGATATTGGTTGTGTCTTGCATATGATTTCTAGCATGTACTGCTTCTAATTTGTTGAAACGCTATACAGTTTGAACTCGGCAGAGTGATATTGGTTGCATCTTTCATATGGTGTCTAGCTTGCGGTGCTTCTAATTTGGTGAAATGCCTTCTTCTTAGTTACCACATCATAGGTGTGAATATGTCATGCCATCCTGTTTTTTATACATATTCCATCTTCGCATGATGTGTTTGCCTTTCATCCGAGTAGTGTTCGTTAGTATCATGCATGAATGAGTTCTGAAGAGCGAATTTTATTCCTTTTTCTTGTCGATTTGACTTGACAATGCAAAATCATTACAGCTAAAGGAAATTAGTCCGACAGTGGATGATGGTGGTCCTTCGTAGCAACTCAAACAGGGGGTCTCTACAGATTCTACTCCTCCATCCTCCCAACAAGATTCGCAAGACAACAGAAGCCTGGACAGTCAATGTAGTTGTGTAGATGATGAGCACATCTCCCCTACTCCACCATCACAGGTGTTTGCTCTAACTTGGCACTATTATATGTGGTTACATGTTGCGTATGATGTCTAGCTTGTATTGCTTCTAACTTTGTATAATTGCATCTGCTAACTTCACACATAATGCTTGTGAATATGAAACGTGTTCCTGTTTCTAGAACATATGTGTACATGATGAGCACATCTCCCCTACTCCACCATCACAGGTGCTTGCTCTAACTTGGAACTGTTATATGTGGTTGCGTTTTCCGTATGATGTCTAGTTTGTATTGCTTCTAATTATGTTGAATTGCATCTGCGTAGCTTACAACCTATACCTGCAACGATCACTTACCCATAAGACACATTTAACTTGGGACTGTGATGTAGGTTGCATCTTGCATTGTCTTCTAGCTTGTACTACTTCTAATTTCTTGAAATGGCACTTACGATGGCACAATTTTTACCTGATAGAGTGATATTGGTTGCATGTTCATATGGTGCCTAGCTTTCATTTCTTCTAATTTTGTTAAAGTGCCTTCCGCTTACTGTTTTTTCATACATATTCCATCCTCCTATCGTACGTGTGAATATGCAACACTGTCTATTTTTGTATATATTCTACCCTCCTATCCTGCGCTTGCCTTACATCAAAGTAGTGTTTGTCTGTATCATGCATCAACCAATTATGCAGAGCTAAATTTATTCGTCCTCTTGTGGTTTTGACTTCATAAGGCAATATCAGAAAATAGGAAGGAAAAGAGTAAGTTAGGGGATGTTGGTGGTCCTCCGCACCGACGCAAACAAAGACTCTCTAGATTTGCCACTGCTACTGCTAATGAAGTTGAAGCCCCAAGTATACATGATGAGTTCACCTCCCGTACTCCACCATCGCATGTCCTTGCTCTAAGTTGACAGTGTGATAATTGGTTTCATGTTGCATATGTTATCTAGCCTGTATTTCTTCTATTTTGATTAAATTGCACCTGTTGAGTTTATACGTTATACATGTGCATATGACATGGCTTTTTGTGTCTAGAATACACTACATCTATCTATCATACCATGTTCTTACATCAAAGTACCGCTGATGTGTATCCCGCATCAGTCACTCATGATTGGATGCTTTTAACATGGTAGTTTGATAGTGGTTGCATCTTGCATTGATTTCTACATTGTACTGCTTCTAATTTTTTGAATTGCCACTTATGACAAGACACTTTTAACTTAGTAGAGTAATATTGGTTGCATCTTTCATATGGTGTCTAGCTTGCATTACTTCTCTTTTCTTGAAAATCCTTCTGCTTAGTTTACACATCGTAGCTGTTAATATGTCACATCGTCCTGTTTTTCTTACATATTCCATCCTCATACGGTTGTATTACATCAAAGTATTGCTTGCCTGTATCATGCATCAATGAGTTCTGAAGAGCAATTTTATTATTTTGTGTTGTGGGTACGGCTTGACATGGCAAAGTCAAAAAGAGCAAGGAAAATAATATAGTAGGGAGTGGTGTTACTTGTCGGGTGAAACGGAAAAGGATCTATCGTCGAGGTTCTGCTGGTGCTTATAGTGCAGCAGAAGGTCCAAGTCCACCGGCAAAATCTACAAACACAGTATCACCTGCTCCACCAACTGCGGCATCCGCTTCAACTGTACCAGCATCTCAACGAGTTACTCGTTCGTTTGCTCCGGAACTGGCCAGTTCCCAAGCTGCCTTCACACCTAACACTACTTCCGAAGCACTGCTGACACAACAGGACTTGGCAAGATTAGATGAACCTCATGAGCATCAACACTAAGACGGTACCTGACTGAGTCAAGTTGTTGTTGCATGCTCCTTTATATGTACTCTCACTGTTTGATGTACACTAACACTTTCCATATTCGTTGTTGAACTAGCACCACGGCGCAAGCGGAAACAGACATCAGGGATAATGCTTGGCAGATTAACAAAATCTAAAGGAGGAAGAATGGAGATCCATTTTGAGGCAGGTTTAAAAAGGCCACGTGATGCTATAGAGTCGGTCAAGTTAGTATCAGAGGCAGCCGTTGCCATTAGGTGTCATGCACGTATCCTCCCAATGTGGATCCAGTACAGGAATGAGAAAGACAATACTCAGTTTAACACCTTCCTTGACCATTTATCCGTAAGTAATGCTATTCATCGCAATTAGTAATATTGTCTTGCTCTGTCCCATACTTTCTAGCTTCCTCCTAATAAGACTCACATTCTTTTTTCAACAGATGAGGTTCAAGTTGGATCCGAAAGATGATGCAACTAAACAAGCTTGCACTCACGTTTTTCAGTCTGCTCTGCGACAGTATCGAGACCACCTTAGAAAATCTCACTTTGAAGGCAAGGCTAACAATGAAATCGCCCAAACATCTCCAGTGGAATATATTACAGATGAAGACTGGACAACCCTCGTTAAACACTGGTCTGATCCAAAGTATAAGGTAGGCTATATGTATTTGATCAGACCACATATTGAACTTGTATTTATGTATGTGCCTTGCAAGTGTATCTTCTTCTAGGCTAACTATTTGAAGAACAAGACCAACCGTTCTAAAGTGAAATTCCAACAGACAACAGGATCTCGTAGCTATATTGCACACTGCGAGGCTCTTGTAAATAGCTGCTACTTCTTTCTTTTTTCTATGCCATATTATCGTATCTATATTGACTTGTTCCAAATACAGAGGAAAGCCCGTGCGGACCAAAAAGAACCTGAACCGAATGTAGTGCAAATCTTCAAGGATTGCCACACCAGCAAGACGAAGGGCATGAGCACACCAGTTCAAGCCGCTGTTGTAAGTCCTTACTCCTCCTGCCTTTGAACTGATTGGTACTGTGATGTGTTCATTTAACTACTTGGTTTGCAGCCAATATCAGTTACTCTGTTCACTTTTATACACAGTTGTCTTAACGTATCATTTCACCTTACATGGTTTAAAAGAGATGAAGGATATTCTTTTGGACTTGATATATAATCTAGTTGTTAGTGCGCACACAATGATAAAATAGCATGTTTGTTTTATATCTGTTTGCCCATGATATGAATGATGTCATACTATGTTCATCCTACTTTAAACCATGTCTCTTTATCCTTAGATGTCAATGAATGTGAGGAAATAGACAATACAGTAGGCATGCTACATGGGACATATGTTCTGAAAGTGATTTTATTATGTAGTTGGCACTACAATACATGCTAATGTATTACAGTAGTTCACCAAAATAAGTTATGTATAAACGTGTAACCTACTTTGTTTGTTTTTATCTCTAACTTATCTGGTACACTAAGCTACAAGTTCAAACTTTTAGGAAGCTATGGAACAAATGATTGAACAGCCACAACCACCTTAAGGTGACGAGGCTACCACAGGCACAATGTCACCTCTTGCTGCAGTGCGTTAGTATCTCTCCACTAACAGTGCAAAAAGCACCTTCCTGCGTAATTCTGGGTTGGTTGTCAAGGTAACCTCGTCCAAATCGCCTACTGAACAAAATCTTCCGGCTAGACAGAGTGATATATCTGTGCTCCAGACACAAGTCCAATCCCTAATGGACGTCATTTCGGAAACAAGAATAGTGGTTGACAAATGTCGTCAAGATATGATGGTTTTGAAACCAGACTATCAGAAATTCGCTTCGTTGTTCAAGAGCAATGGCGGAAAAAGGTGAAGATTGTGCTGCTCCATCAGATTCTACAGCCTGAAACAGTAGCACTCAGGTCAAATGATATGTGCTTCTATACATCTGATGGTGCTTTTATCTGCAAGGACTGTAAACTTTATGCCAACATGCCTTTTGTTGTATGGTTGGAATTTATTTTGTTGTGATACAACATTTATGATGCTGCCAAAGGCTGCAGTAATTATGATGCTATTTTTGTATAGTGTAGGTTTATCTTAGTAATGTATTCTGCCGAAAGCTTCGTAGGATCCCAACATGGCAACATTCGTCGGGCCCATTCCAATTGGGCTAAAATCGATTATGGGACGAAATTTTCATGTAGCCCACTAAAAATATCTGGGCCTAAATCAGCATAAGCTTTCATATTTTTCTGGTAGGCATGTGCCCATAGTGGGCCATTAACAGGCCTAAACATAATTTGGGCCCTCAGTAACAACAGGCCGTTTACAGGTGTAAATATCTTGAGCCATAAAAAACATGGGCATTTAATAGGCCGAAAGTGAGATTGGGCCCTGATTGGGCCAAATAACCCACTGGTCTTAGCAGGCTGAAATGGTGGCCCATTTACGATGCGGATCTTTCACAGGCCAAAATTCGGACGGGCCGTAAATGCGCCGACCTAATACACGGGCCTTTAATAGGCCAGAAGTTCGGTCGGGCTAGATTAGCGTCATTTTTATATGGGCCGTTAATGGGCCCAATGTGACGTTGGGCCACATAAGGCCCATGGATTTCGTCCGACGTTAACAGGCCAAAAGTCACAACAGGCCGAAAGTGGCCTAAATCTATAGTGGGCCTCTAATAGGCCGAATGTCACACATGTCCGAATATGACCCAAATCCTTCACGGTCGTTTATTGGCCGAAAGTTTCAAAGGCCTGTAAATGGGCCCAAATGAAGCGGGACCTTTAACAGGCCGGAAATACACCGGGTTGTAATTCGGCCCAAATACTTAGCGGATTGTTAATGGGCCAAAAGTGACCATGGGCCGCGATGATGACAAGTTTAGGAAAGGCCATTGACGGGCCGATTTGACACTAGCCGTACGGGCCTTAACTGAGAATGTTGGGCCTTTAGCTGGGCCAGCCCATTATGGTCTACAAAATCTTGTGGGCCTTTAGCTGGGCCGGCCATTGTGGTCCGCTAAATCTTGTGGGCCTTTAGCTGGGCCGGCCCATTATGGTCTGCAAAATCTTGTCGGCCTTTAGCTGGGCCAGGCCATTATGGTCTGCAAAATCTTGTCGGCCTTTAGCTGGGCCGGCCCATTATGATCTGCAAAATCTTGTGGGCCTTTAGTTGGGCTGGCCCATTTAAACTTTATGGGCCACTTTTGGGCCCGTCCACGTGTCAACATATCATAGGCCCATCTCGACCGTTGGATGAGTGACACCTGTGCCAATGCGGAGGTGACGCATGGTTCCGTCGGCCAATGAGAATTTTACACGTGGAAAATCGGCATTGGTCGTGTTAGCGGGTTATCGGATAAAAACCGGACCCGATAGCTTAATATCGCTTAACGGTGTCCCATTACGGTGGATGCCACGTGTCGGTCACCCTTGACGAAAGCACTTCTATGACGCACGATTTATCGTCATGGAAGTGGACACTTCCGTGATGATAATTTTGGTAATGTCATGGAACACTTCTACGACAACATAGGTATGACTATCTTGATTATGTCATAAAATCATCATGGATGTACATGCATGACAAAAAACATGACCTACTGTGACAAACACGTATCATCATGGAAGTGTATTTTTTTTGTAGTGTCAGGCGGCGCCGCAAGCTGCTCTAGTTTGGACCAACACTCGTCGGGAGCACTGTCCTGGGTTGTTGATTATGAATCCTCGGGTTAATTACTCCCTATGCAATTTTAGTTGTCATTAAGCAAATGTTAAAACCAAATTTGGACATTGCTAGAAGAGTTTTATTCAAAGCAAGTTGTCAAGGGGGCCCATAAACCCCGACCGTGTAAGGAACACAAATCAAGGAACATAACACCGGTATGACGGAAACTAAGGCGGCATGAGTGGAACAAAAAACCAAGCAAAAGTCCGAGCCTTCCACACACAACCAAGTATATAGATGCATTAATTAAATAAGAGATATTTTGATATCCCATGGTATCCATGTCCCAACATGGAACAACCTGCACTACACCTGCAACTAGCAACGCTATAAGAGGGGCTAAGCAAGCGGTAACATAGCCAATCAACGGTTTGCTAGGAAGGTGGGGTTACAGGCTTATCATGGCAATTGGGAGGCTGACAGACAAGTAGTAAGTAGCATGACATAGCGATAGCAATGAAACAACTAGCAAGCAAAGATAGTTGTGATATCGAGGGTAATGATCATCTTTCTTGAAATGTCCTCGGAGGGATCGAAACCTTGCTCCTCGTAAACGTTCTTAGCAGGGTCCTCGGATTCGAATTCCTCTCCCGGTACTACCAATAAGAAAAGAACAAGCATCTAATAAACAAACAACCATGTCATGGTGAGGAACACATTCTACATTCAATTCAACCATGAATGCATATGAAGAATGCAATGAACGGAGCTATGGGTCTACTAGAACGAATGTTACAATGTCAAGAAGGAGTCGGTGAAGAAAAGATAGATGTGGGAAAATTCTTGGCAACCCAAGTATGCCACTGGAAAGAATGGACGATTTCGGTTGAAATGGATATAAATGTCACCGAGAACGGATGCACGAAACTCAAATGGTGAGCAAAACAAATATGCAATGCAATGTGCCAACAACAACAACATGACATTTTGCAAGCAACATTACAACATTCTACGGTAACATAACATGATATGTGGCTGGAGTATGCTAGATTCTCAAAAATTCATCCAAAGGTTCAAGTTCATTATCATCATGGATTAATTGCTATGGAGGCCACAAATGCAAGGATGTTGACAGTGAAATATGCAGTGTATGTGCTGACAGAAACATTAACATGCAGTATTCACATGGATCTCATAGAAAGCTAACAAACTCCCATAAGCAATAAATTGATATGCACCTACATTAGACATGGAATAGATCAAAATGTACCATTGGCACAAATTCATATGATGCATGGATTAATCACAATTGAGTTTACAAGATGCAACTTTCTGTTAACAGTATTTTGTTATATTATCATGGCATCTATAGAGCAAGATTAAGACATGATACATGAATTTTACATGGCATCAAATGGCATGTTATATAAGTAATGGAAACATAAAACAAAACATTTTTACTGAGCATGGTCAAAATAGTTGTAGATCAGTGGGAATCATCATGGCAAGTTATAGTTCTCACAGCTTCAGACTTAGGAGTTCTCAACATAGGAAAACAGCAACATTATCAAAGCATGTGTGCAAGCTTGTAGGTGTCACATCAAGGCATATCATGGCATGAAACAAATTCTGACAGTAAGATGGCATGAAAAGGCTCTACTTCATGTCCAGAGATTACTCATATGATGTTTGCATCAATTCACTCAAAAATAACAAAATGGAAAGTTGTGTACATATGACATGCAACAAAACTTGCTCAAATGACAAAACTAATTCAACAGATGGATTATTTGTATTTTCTACCCCAACTTCATAAATAGTATGCATATGGTCATGTATGAAAATGCTCACCATTGCAATAAGTAATATATTGCCTAAAAGGGAAAATGATAGAAAAGCAAAATGTCCATATATGGAATATCCCGAAATGGACATGGCCCACAATGGAAAGAGGGAACTTTCCAGAAATGGAATGCATTGGGTTAATAAAAACAAAAGGAGGGGCTGACAGGTGGGTCCTGGTCCCCTGGCTGTATGACTAGTGATCCCATGGGGCCCACCTGGCAGTGACTCTCGGAGCCAAAGTAGTGGAAATAGAGGAGGTCGACGGCATGGCACAGTGCGGCGGGGGAGCTCGCTAGAGTTGCCCCGGTGAGCAAGTCTCGTGCCGGAGGGCACAGTTGGAACCGCCCGAGATCCCGCACACACGCATGCCACTCGCGCCACCAGATGACAACAAAACCGACGCCGGCGATGAAGGATAGAGGCAGCGGCGACGGTCACAATCACGACAATCGACGGGGGGAAACGAACCTACACAGGGAGGGGAGCTCAATGGACATGCACGAGCTACTAGACGGGGCCGGAGCACTCGCTGGAGTCGAGGTCCGATGGAGGCAGGATCGCGCACGCGAGGCAACTATGATATGGTATGCAATTGAGGGGGAGAAATACATGGGGAGGTGTGCGCACATACCACAAGCATGGCAGTGTCCTTGGTTCGCCAAGGGGAGGTCGAAGGCGGTGATTTCAATGGTCGAACACGTGCAGCGGCTGGAGTCAAAGAAGAGGAAGGTGACACGAGGACTTGGAAATCCGGGTACTGTAGACGATGTCGTGGGCGTAGCCGATGGCGTGGAAGAAGAGGGACACGGTTGCGGCGGCTAGATCCGTTGGAGAGCACGCCAGAGTCGTTGACGCATTCCCGAACGTGCTCGGGGCGCTAGTCAGGTAGCAGATACAGTGGGTGTTCTCACCTGGCAGCGGTCGCGGATGGGGAGAGGGAAACCCTGAAGGGGCTAGGACACGAGGGTAGGGCTTATAGGGGCCTGAAGTGAGCGGGGCGAGCTCATGGCTGTGGCCATGTGCGTGCGCAGTTGGGAGGTTGACGAAAAGGTGAGGAGGGGGTCGATTGTAGCCCGAAGTCGATAGGCAGAACCAGGCAAGCGACCTGGCGACGGCCTAGTGGGGGTGAGCGGGCGTGTGGGTGAGAAAAGTCGAAAGGAAGGCGCGCGTGAGGCTAGGCTGCGGGCAGCCTGGTGGGTTGCGCTAGCTGGGCCGTGGCTCGGCAGGCTGCACTGTGATACATCTCCAATGTATCTATAATTTTTTTATCGTTCCATGCTATTATAGTATCAATTTTGGATATTTATTATGCAATTATATATCATTTTTTGGACTAACCTATTTACTTAGTGCCCAGTACTAGTTGTTGTTTTTTCTTGTTTTTGGCTTTTCGGGAAATCAATATCAAACAGAGTCCAAACGGAGAAAAAACTTTGAATTATCATAAGAGACCCTAGAAAGTTCGAGAGAATACCTAACAAGCCACGAGGGAGTGACAAGCTTGGGAGGCACGCCCCCCATGCTTGTGCGCCCCTCGTGGCAGCTCTTGACCTAATATTCCCCATACATTAGAGAGCCACCCGAGATACTTTTTCTGCCAGCGCAAGTTTCTGCTCTTGCGATATCCCATTTGGAGGCCTTCTCCGGTACTCTGCCGGAGGGGGAATCGATCATGGAGGGGCATACATCAACTTTGATGCCCTTTCGATGATGTGTGAGTAGTTTATCACAGACCTACGGGTCCATAACTAGTAGCTAGATGACTTCTTCTCACTCTTTGATCTTAAATATAGTGTTCTCATCGATTTTCTTGCAGTTCTATTCGATGTAATCCTTTTTGCAGTGTGTTTGTTGGGATCCAATGAATTGTGGGTTTATGATCAGATTATCCATGAATATTATTTGAATCTTTTCTGCATTCTTATATGCATGATTATTATAGCTTTGTATTTCTCTATCATCTATCCATTTGGTTTGGCCAACTAGGTTGGTTTATCTTGCAATGGGAGAGTGCGACTTCTTGCGCTTGCGTTGGTTTTTCCCTTGAAGAGGAAAGGGTGATGCAACAAAGTACAAATAAGTATTTCCCTTGTTAAGAACCAAGGTATCAATCCAGTAGGAGAAGAACACGTAAATCACCAATATCTGCACAAACAATCAAACACTTGTACCCAACGCGATAAAGGGGTTGTCAATCCCTTCACCATCACTTGCAAAAGTAAGATCTGATAGAGATAGATAAATAAACTAAGCAAAAGATAAAATATTTTTTGGGTTTTTTTTGTTTATTGATCTAAAAATAAAAGATTGCAAAATAGTAGATCGAAAACTAATATGATGGAAAATAGACCCGGGGACCATAGGTTTCACTAGAGGCTTCTCTCGTGAAGGCAAATAATACAGTGGGTGAACAAATTACTGTCGAGCAATTGATAGAAAAGCGTAAAGTTATGACGATATCCAAGGCAATGATTATGCAATATAGGCATCATGTCTGTGTCAAGTAGACCAAAACGATTCTGCATCTACTACTATTACTCCACACATCGACTGACTCCTGCCTGCATCTAGAGTATTAAGTTCATAAGAATAGAGTAACCCATTAAGTAAGATGACATGTTGTAGAGGAATTAACTCAAGCAATATGATGAAAACCCCATCTTTTTATCCTCGATGGCACCAATGCAATACGTGTCTCACTACCCCTACTTTGTCACTGGGTGAAATCACGCAAGATTGAACCCAAAGCTACGCACCTCTCCCATTGCAAGAAATACCAGTCTAGTTGGCCAAACCAAATTGATAATTTGAAGAGAAATACAAAGATACCAAATCATGCATATAAGAATTTAGAGAAGATTCAAATAATATTCATAGAGAAGCTGACCATAAATCCACAATTCACTGGATCTCGACAAACACATCGCAAAAGAGTATTACATCTGATAGATCTCCAAGAACATCGAGGAGAACATGGTATTGAGAATCAAAGAGAGAGGGGAAGCCATCTAGATACTAGCTATGGACCCGTAGGTCTGAGGTGGACTACTCATGCTTCATCGGAAGGGCAATAGAGTCGATGTCGATGCCCTCCATGATCGAATCCCCCTCCGGTAGGATGCCGAAAAAGGCCCCAAGATGGGGTCTCACGGGAACAGAAGGTTGCAGCAGTGGAAAAGTGTTTTCGTGGATGCTTCTGAGGGTTTTGGAATATATGTGAATATATAGGAGGAAGATCTAGGTCAGGGGGTCACCGAGGGGCCCACAAGGTAGGGGGTGCCTTGCCCCCCTGGGCGCGCCCTCCACCCTTGCCGCTGCCCCGTGGCTCTTCTGACTTGAATTCCAAGTCTCCTAGTGTCTTCTGGTCCAAGAAAAATCATCGCAAAGTTTTATTCCGTTTGGACTCCGTTTAGTATTCCTTTTTTGTGGAACTCAAAAACAAGGAAAAAACAGAAACTGGCACTGGGCTCTAGGTTAATATGTGAGTCCCAAAAATAATATAAAATAGCATATTAATGCATATAAAACATCCAAAACAGATAATATAATAGCATGGAAGAATCAATAATTATAGATACATTGGAGACATATCAAGCATCCCCAAGCTTAAATCCTGCTCATCCTCGAGTAGGTAAATGATAAAAAGAGAACTTTGATGTGGAATGCTACCTAACATAGTTATCCATGTAATTTTCTTCATTGTGGCAAGAATGTTCATATCCATAAGATTCAAAACAAAAGTCTAATGTTGACATAAAAACGATAATACTTCAAGCATACTAATAAAGCAATCATGTCTTCTCGAAATAACAGGGCCAAAGAAAGCCATCCCTACAAAATCATATAGTCTGGCTATGCTCCATCTTCATCACAAAAAATATTCAAATCATGCACAACCCCGATGACAAGCCAAGAAATTGTTTCATACTTTTGATGTTCTCAAACCTTTTCAACTTTCACGCAATACATGAGCCTGATCCATGGAAATAGCACTATCGGTGGAATAGAATATGGTGGTTGTGGAGAAGACAAAAAGAAGGAGATAGTCTCACATCAACTAGGCATATCGACGGGCTATGGAGATGCCCATTAATACATATCAATGTGAGTGAGTAGGGATTTCCATGCAACGAATGCACTAGAGCTATAAGTTTATGAAAACTCAAAAAGAAACTAAGTGGGTGTGCATCCAACTTGCTTGCTCATGAAGACCTAGGGCATTTGAGGAAGCCCATTATTGGAATATACATGCCAACTTCTATAATGAATAATTCCCAGTAGTATATGAAAGTGACAAAATAGGAGACTCTCTAGCATGAAGATCATGGTGCTACTTTGAAGCACAAGTGTGGAAAAAGGATAGTAACATTGCCCTTCTCTCTTTTCTCTCATTTTTTATTTGGGCTTCTTTGGCCTCTCTTTTTTTTGGGGGGGGGGGGGCTTCTTTGGCCTCTTTTATTTTTCATGAAGTCCGGAGACTCATCCCAACTTGTGAGGGAATCATAGCTTCCATCATCCTTTCCTCACATGGGACAATGCTCTAATAATGCTGATCATCACACTTTTATTTACTTGCAACTCAAGAATTACAACTCGATACTAGAACAAAATATGAATCTATATGAATGCCTCCGGCGGTGTACCGAGATGTGCAATGACTCAATAGTGACATGTATGAAAATTATGAACGGTGGCTTTGCCACAAATACTATGCCAACTACATGATCATGCAAAGCCGTATGACAATGATGGTGCGTGTCATAATAAATAGAACGGTGGAAGTTGCATGTCAATATATCTCGGAATGGCTATGGAAATGCCATAATAGGTAGGTATGGTGGCTATTTTGAGGAAGGTATATGGTGGGTTTAATGCACCGGCAAAATTTGCACGGTTCTAGAGATGCTAGCAATGGTGGAAGGGTGAGAGTGTGTATAATCCATGGACTCAACATTAGTCATAAAGAACTCGCATACTTATTGCAGAAGTCTATTAGTTGTCAAAAAAATTACTACACGCATGCTCTTAGGGGGATATATTGGTAGGAAAAGACCATCGCTCTTCCCCGACCGCCACTCATAAGGAAGACAATCAATAAATAAATCATGCTCCAACTTCATCACATAACGGTTCACCATACGTGCATGCTACGGGAATCACAAACTTTAACACAAGTAATTCTACCAATCCACAATTACTCACTAGCATGAATCGAATATCACCATCTTTATATGTCAAAACAATCATAAGGAATCAAACTTCTCATAGTATTCAATGCACTTTATATGAAAGTTTTTATTATATCCCTCTTGGATGCCTATCATATTAGGACTAAATTAATAACCTAAGCAAATTACCATGCTATTTAGAGAGACTCTCAAAATAATATAAGTGAACCATGAGAGTTCAGCAATTTCTGTAAAATAAAGCCACCGTTGTGCTCTAAAAAGATATAAGTGAAGCACTAGAGCAAAATTGCCTAGCTCAAAAGATATAAGTGAAGCACAAAAAGTATTCTAATAAATCACAATTCATGCGTGTCCCTCTCAAAAGATGTGTACAACAAGTATGATTGTGGCAAACTAAAAAGAAAAGACTCATACCATACAAGACACTCCAAGCTAAACACATATCATGTGGTGAATAAAAATATAGCCTCATGTAAAGTTACCGATAGACGAAGACGAAAGAGGGGATGCCTTCCGGGGCATCCCCAAGCTTAGGCTCTTTGTTTTCCTTGAATATTACCTTGGGGTGCCTTGGGCATCCCCAAGGTTAGGTTCTTGCCACTCCTTAGTCCATAGTCCATCAAATCTTACCCAAAACTTGAAAACTTCACAACACAAAACTCAACAGAAAATCTTATGAGATCCGTTAGTATAAGAAAGCAAATCGCCACTTTATGTTACTGTTGTCAACTCATTATTTATTTATATTTGTGTAATGTCTACTGTATTCCAACTTCTCCATGGTTCATACCCCCCTTATACTACCCATAGATTCATCAAAATAAGCAAACAACACATAGAAAACAGAATCTGTCAAAAACAGAATAGTCTGTAGTAATCAGAGAACTTCGTATACTTCTGTAACTCCAAAAATTCTAAAAACTTAGGACAGCCTGGGAAATTTGCATAGTAATCTTGTTTAAAAAATTCTGATCAAAAGCATGCTTCTATGAATTATAAAAATTATTTTTCTAGGTGCAAAAGTTTCTGTTTTTAGCAAGATCAAATCAACTATCACCGTAAGCCATCCCAAAGGTCTTAATTGGCACAAACACTAATTAAAACACAAAAAACATCTAACCAGAGGCTATATGAATTATTTTATTGAAAAATAGAACCAAAAAAGCAAGAACAAAAATAAAATTGGGTTGCCTCCCAACAAGCGCTATTGTTTAACGCCCTTAATTAGCTAGGCATAAAACATAGATCTAGGTATTGTCATCTTTGGTATGCAATCCATAAGTAGGTCTCATAATAGATTCATATGTCAACTTAATTTTATTTTTAGGAAAGTGTTCCATGCCCTTCCTTATCGTAAATTGAAATCTAATGTTTCCTTCTTTCATATCGATAATTGCACCAATCATTCTAAGGAAAGGTCTACCAAGAATAATAGGACATGTAGGATTGCAATCTATATCAAGAACAATAAAATATACAGGCACATAATTCATATTTGCAACAATAAGAACATCATTAATTCTTCCCATAGGTTTCTTAATAGTGGAATATGCAAGATGCAGATTTAAAGATCAATCATCAAAATCACAAAAAGCTAACACATCACATAAAGTTTTTGGGATTGTGGAAACGCCAGCACCCAAATCACACAAAGCGTGGCACTCATAATCTTTATTATTAATCTTAATAGTAGGTTCCCACTCATCATAAAGTTTTCTAGGAATAGAAACTTCCAATTCAAGCTTTTCTTCAAAAGATTTCATCAATCTTAAGCAATTCAAGCCAAATCATCAATCTTAAGAAATTTTTCTTCAACCAAAGCATTGAAATTCTTTTGCGAACTCCTAAATTATTTAACACTATTATCAAAATCAGAGTACATATTATTATAATTTCCATAAGAATTATTGTAGGAATTACCATAATTATTAGAGGAATTGCTAGGAAACGGCCTAGGATAAAAATTGCCTCTATATGCGTTATTACCAAAATTGTTCCTACCAACAAAATTCACATCCATAGATTTCATTATTATTCTCAATCAAAGTGGACAAAGGCATATCATTAGGATCAATAGGAACACTCTTGCTAGCACGTAATTTCATAAGTTCATCCATCTTTCCACTCAAAATGTTAATCTCTTCAATCACATGCACTTTTTTACTAATAGAAGATCTTTCGGTGTGCCATAACCATAATATTATCTAGGAGTTTAGTAGCTTATCCTAAAGTAATTTCCATAAAACTACCTCCCGCTACCGAATCTAAAAAAATTCTAAAGCAAAATTCTATCTGGCATAAAAAAATTGTATGATCATCCACATATTTAAACCATGAGTAGGGCAATTTCGTATCATCAATTCATCCTCTCCCAAGATTGTGCAACATGTTCATGATCAAGTTGCTTAAAATTCATAAAATCTTTCCTAAGGGAGATGATCTTAGCGGAAGGAAAATACTTGGAAATAAAAGCATTTTTACACTTATTTTGAATAAATGCTATTTTTAGGCAAAGATGAAAACCAAGTTTTAGCACAATCTCTTAGTGAAAACGGAAACAGCTTCAGTTTAAAAATATCATTATCCACATCTTTCTTCTTTTGCATATCACACAACTCAACGAATCTATTCAGATGGGATGCAGCATCTTCACTAGGAAGGCCAGAAAATTGATCTTTCATAACAAGATTCAGCAAAGCGACATTAATTTCATAAGATTCTGCGCTTGTGGCGGGAGCAATTGGAGTACTAATAAAATCATTATTATTAGTATTGAAGAAGTCACACAATTTGGTATTCTCTTGAGTCATTGTGACAAAGAAAGCAATCTAACACACGAGCAAACAAAAGGCAAGCGAAAAGACGAACGGAAGAAGGGCGAATAAAAAGGAAAAAATTTCGAAGATCATTTTAGAAGTGGGGGAGAGGAAAACGAGAGGCGAATGGTGAATAATGTAATGCAAGATATGAGAGTTTTATGATGGGTACTTGGTAGGCTTGATGTAGATATTGACTTGGTCTAGATCTCCCCGACAACCATGCCAGAAATTCTTCCTGCTACTTCTTGAGCTTGTGTTGGTTTTTCCCTTGAAGAGGAAAGGGTGATGCAGCAAAGTAGAGATAAGTATTTCCCTCGGTTAAGAACCAAGGTATCAATCCAGTAGGAGAAGAACACGCAAATCACCAATACCTGCACAAACAATCAAACACTTGCACCCAACCCGATGAAGGGATTGTCAATCCCTTCATGGTCACTTGCAAAAGTGAGATTTGATAGAGATAGATAAATAAAACTAAGCAGAAGATAAAATATTTTTGGGTTTTTTGCTTTATAGATCTTAAAATAAAAGATTGTAAAATAGTAGATCGAAAACTAATATGATGGAAAATAGACCTGGGGGCCATAGGTTTCACTAGAGGCTTCTCTCATGAAGGCAAATAATATGGTGGGTGAACAAATTACTATCGAGCAATTAATAGAAAAGTGCAAAGTTATGACGATATCCAAGTCAATGATTATGCAATATAGGCATCACGTCTGTGTCAAGTAGACCAAAACGATTCTGCATCTACTACTATTACTCCACACATCGACCGACTCCTGCCTGCATCTAGAGTATTAAGTTCATAAGAACAGAGTAATGAATTAAGTAAGATGACATGATGTAGAGGAATCAACTCAAGCAATATGATGAAAGCCCCATCATTTTATCCTCGATGGAAACAATGCAATACGTGTCTCGCTACCCCTACTTTGTCACTCTGTGAAATCACGCAAGATTGAACCCAAAGCTAAGAACCTCTCCCATTGCAAGAAATACCAATCTAGTTGGCCAAACCAAATTGTTAATTTGAAGAGAAATACAAAGATACCAAATCATGCATATAAGAATTCAGAGAAGATTCAAATAATATTCATAGATAAGCTTATCATAAATCCACAATTCATCGGATCTCGACAAACACACCGCAAAAGAGTATTACATCGGATAGATCTCCAAGAACATCAAGGAGAACATGGTATTGAGAATCAAAGACAGAGAGAGGAAGCCATCTAACTACTAGCTATGGACCCGTAGGTCTGAGGTGGACTACTCACGCTTCATCTGAAGGGCAATAGAGTTGATGAGATGCCCTCCGTGATCGAATCCCCCTCCGGCAGGATGCCGGAAAAGGCCCCAATATGGGATCTCATGGGACCATAATGTTGCGGCGGTGGAAAAGTATTTTCGTGGATGCTTCTGAGGGTTTTGGAATATATGTGAATATATAGGGGGAAGATCTAGGTCAGGGGGTCGCCAAGGGGCCCACAAGGTGGGGGGGGGGCATGCCCTCCGCCCTTGCCGCTGCCTCGTGGCTCTTCTGACTTGAACTCCAAGTCTCCTGGGTGTCTAATGGTCCAAGAAAAATCATCGTAAAGTTTTATTCCATTTGGACTCTGTTTAGTATTCCTTTTCTGCGAAACTCAGAAACAAGGAAAAAACTGAAACTGGCAATGGGCTCTAGGTTAATAGGTTAGTCCCAAAAATAATATAAAATAGCATATTAATGCATATAAAACATCCAAAATAGATAATATAATAGCATGGAACAATCAAAAATTATAGATACGTTGGAGACGTATCAGAGAGGTGCTTTGTGATGGGTTCGATCTTGCGGTGCTCCATCCCAGTGACAGAAGGGGACATGACACATATTTGTATCATTCCCATTAAGGATAAAAAGATGGGGTTTATTCATATTGATTGAGTTTACTTTGTCTACATCATGCCATCTTGCTTAAGGCGTTACTCCGTTCTTTATGAACTTAATACTCTAGATGCATGTTGGACAGCAGTCGATATATGGAGTAATAGTAGTAGATGCAGGCAGGAATCAGTCTACTTGTCTCGGACGTGATACCTATATGCATTATGATTGCCTTGGATTTCGTCATGATTATTCACTTTTCTAACAATTGCCCAATAGTAATTTGTTTACACACTGTATGCTATGTTCAAGAGAGAAGCCTCTAGTGAAAACTATGGCCCCCGGATCTTATCTCATATATTCAAATCAAAAATATCTTGCTGCAGTTTATTTAATTTTTTTTATTTTGTGGTTTTGTTTATCTATCTATCACTATGATATTTCATCCTTGCAATTAGCCGCCATGGGATTGACAACCCCTTGTTTGCGTTGGGTGCAAGTATTTGTTATTTTGTGTGTAGGTGTTGTTCATGAGATGTTGCGTGGTTCTCCTACTTTATTGATAACCTTGGTTCTTAACTAACGAAAATACTTATCTCTACTATATAGCATCTTCCTCTCGTCTTCGAGGAAATCCCAACGCAGCTCACAAGTAGCAGGAAGAATTTCTGGCGCCATTGTCAGGGAGACATCACCAACATCTATCAAGGACCATCGAATAAACTCTCATTTCCTTGCATTTACATTATTTGCCATTTGCCTCTCGTTTTAGTCTCCCCCACTTCTAAAACCTTTTCACAAAAACACAAAAGTATTTTTTGTTTGCCTTTTCCTCCTTTGCTTGTTCGCTTGCTTGTTTTCTTGTTTGACTAGTCATGATGTCTCAAGAAAATACTAAGTTGTGTGACTTTTCCAATACTAATAATAATGATTTTATTAGTACTCTAATTTCTCCTCCCTCCACTTGTGCGGAGTCTTCTGATATTAATGCCGCTTTGTTAAATCTTTTTATGAAAGGACAATTTTCTAGTTGCTGTAAACCGGCATGACATCATCATGAAATTTGTCATTGATAACGCCCTCTTTTAATAATAGCTCCTGGATCCGCGCGCTTGACCTAGCTCTGCTGCCTTATAAATAAGACCGAAGGGTCATTTTTCCCCTTCGTTCCTTCTTCTTCGTCTTCCTCACGTCGCCAGCTTTGGAGCTCCGCCACCGCCGTCGACCTCTGCCTCGTCTTGGGACGCTGCATCAACCTGAACGTACCAGAGCGTTGCGGCATCTTTCCGCACCTTCTCCGTTCCCGGTAAGCTTTCTCCTCTTCTGACCTAGATCTGTTCTTAGGGTTCCATATTCATACTGTGTTCATCGCGCGTTCATCTCTGTTCTCTGACCTTGAGTGAATCCGTGAACTCTTGCTGTGTTTAGTAGTGTTCTCCAAGCATCCGCCTGTAGTTCCTCATCTAAGCCCGTAGATCTCCCGCACATATCCGCTCAATGTTTCACTTCTGTTTCCGCCTTACTCTTCGAAATATTTCTGTTTTTGTGAGCCCGCTGTAGATCCGCGGCTGTGACAAGATTTTGTGAAACTTGTTTCTGCATACTTAGTTATCCATAGCTTCAATTGCTTCCGATGCTTAGGTCAGGAGGTTTAACTTTACCATAGAAAAAATTGCTAAACCAGTATATATCATTAGTCCCCTGGTTGAACCGCCAGAATCCATATGAGTTATCATCTGATTAACGGGATCACATCATTAGGAGAATGATGTGATTGACTTGACCCATTCTGTTAGCTTAGCACTTGATCGTTTAGTATGTTGCTATTGTTTTCTTCATGACTTATACATGTTCCTACAACTATGAGATTATGCAACTCCCGTTTACCGGAGGAACACTTTGTGTGCTACCAAACGTCACAACGTAACTGGGTGATTATAAAGGAGCTCTACAGGTGTCTCCGAAGGTACATGTTGGGTTGGCGTATTTCGAGATTAGGATTTGTCACTCCGATTGTCGGAGAGGTATCTCTGGGCCCTCTCGGTAATGCACATCACTATAAGCCTTGCAAGCAATGTGACTAATGAGTTAGTTGCGGGATGATGCATTACGTAACGAGTAAAGAGACTTGCCGGTAACAAGATTGAACTAGGTATTGAGATACCGATGATCGAATCTCGGGCAAGTAACATACCGATGACAAAAGGAACAACGTATGTTGTTATGCGGTTTGACCGATAAACATCTTCGTAGAATATGTAGGAGCCAATATGAGCATCCAGGTTTATAGGTATTGCCTCCAGTTTATCATAGTTTAGATCAACACCATCTTTTATCCAGCATGTTCTTGAACCGGATCACCTATTTCTTGTAGATCTCGCTATGGCCAAACAAGTGTATGAGTGCAACTGGGTTCCCTCTCGCGTCACAGAATCACAGCTGGATGATCTAGTCTTGATCGACGCTTTAGACAGTAAAGATACGATCCATTGGAGGGTTCCTGGAGATGAATGTCCTCCCACACCCCAGGAAGGAGAGGTTGTGGTCTTCGCAGATCACCTGGCCCAGGGCTTCAAACCGCCCGGTTCTAAGTTTTATCGGGATGTGTTAGCCAACTTTTAGCTCCGTCCACAGGATATTGGCCCCAATTCTGTCACCAATCTATGTCACTTTCAAGTACTTTCTGAGGTATACCTTCAAGAGGAGCCTTCAGTCGAGCTGTTTAGAGATCTCTTTCATCTGAACCGTCGCACTGAATTCACCGACGGCCCCAATACTGAACTGGGCGGTATGGCCATTCAGAAGAGGAAGGAGATCACTTACCCCCACGTCAAACTCCATACTCACCCTAAGGAATGGAATGCAACTTGGTTTTATTGTAAGGATACCTCCCCTGACAATGAAAATCTCTTGCCTGGTTTCCGTCCGGAACAGCTTAGCAACACTCACCCTTTTCCTCAAAGACTAAGCGCCAAGGAGAGAATTAAATATGCTCCGCAACTGTCCAAATTCCGCGCCTTTATGGCCAACGGTTTAACTGGAATAGACCTTGCACGTTGTTGGATATCATGGAGCATACTGCCCCTGAGCTGGCGCCCCGGTTTGATGTGCAAGTATACTGGCAGTGTCGATGACCCACTCCGACACATTAAAATCCAACTCTCCGACGATGAAGTCACAGATTCTGTAAAGAAGATGTTGAATGAACCGGAGCACCTCTGTGCTCAAACCGGTCTGCTTCCTTACTGCACCACCAACAAACCGCCAGCGGTAAGATTTTAGCTGCTCTATTGTTGAACCTGTTACTGCTTTATCTATCTGACATTTAATTACTGCTGATCCAGGGTGATAATCCATTTTGGAGCAAGAAACTTCCACAAGATAAAGCGGAGAAGGCAGGGCGGTCAACCCGGCCCAAAACCAAGGTTACGAAGAAACCAGCTCATAAGAGAAAAACCACCGCTTCATCTGATCCAGCTATTGATGATGATGTGGGTAATCCGACCTTGAGGTAGAACTTGATTCACTTGGCTTACTTTTTACACGCCTTATTGATGATGATGCTTGTCAGGACGACGCTGAAGCCAGCAATGCGGGATTCATTGAGGTAACTATTCTCTCTTCCGATTCAGAGATCTTGCCTTTGCCAAAATTTTGCCAGGCAAACCGGAAAGTTAAATTTTCTCATCCTCTTGCTTATTTGGATCCCAAATTTCTTATGAAGACCCAGCAACATGAAGCTCGTCGCACAACCCGGCACAGTGGCCAGGTAGTTACCTCCGCCGGTTTACCCAACAGTCCGGTTCAAAAACGCCGCTCCGAGGTCTCCGGCCTTTTTATTGATTTAAATCCTAAAGCGGGTTTCTTCCGTCAACCTCTTAATCCATCTGACTCCGATTATCAGGTTACTTCTCATTCATCTTCTGGTGAATCGTCAGCCACTCAGCTGCCACCATTGAAGATAGTTGCTGGGTAAGCTAAACTGAACATATGCTTCTAGTATACTGTGTCATGGCTTATGTTTTTTCTTGACTCTTTGTTTTTCTTTCAGGGCCAAACCGAAACCAAGCAAGAAAGCCCGCTTGGATAAAGCGGCTGAAGAAGATGCAGCCCCAGAACATGATAGAGCGCCAGATCTTGAAGAGTTTGCTCCTGAAGATATTCCCAATGATCCTCCTTTGCAAGATGATGCTATTCCCGAAGAGAGGCCTGTTAACACTTCAGTTTCTGCCAATCCGCCTGCCAGCTCTGCCCAGATTGATAAATCCCACAGTCCTGCTGACAAACCGGCCGCACCAACACAAACCGGCGAGTCCAAAGATGATGACGTTGTGATTACCAGTGTGGGCCGCTTTGAACCCGGGAATCCTATCACCCTTACCAAGCATAGCATAAAAGAGGATTTTTCCACTCTGAACAAAGGAAAATGGGATGTTGAATTGGAGACATATGCTGCTCTGAGTGCCCAAGATCTTCATTCCGGCTATTTAAACCGGCTGTATACTAGCCGTGACTGTGAAGCTGGTTTGGTAAAGATGATGAGGGACAAATTTGAGGTAACTTCTTTACTTATTGCCATTGTATCAATCCTCCTAGCCCCCAAGGGTCGGTTTGTAACCTTCGTCAAACCGGGACTTGAACACAATCCTCAATACTTTTGAAATCCAACAGTATAGCCCTCAAGGGCCGGTTTAACTTAGCATAAGTAAACCGGGGCTCCAATAAAAAACTGTCCTTAGAACATAATTTGATCAAATAGCCATTAGCCCCCAAGTGCCAAGTTGAATACTTGTATTGAGCTTGGGACTTTGCAATCTAGCAATATATAAAAATTGAAGGTGCATTAGCCCCCAAGTATCAGGCATATAACTTTGTTATGTGGTTGATACTTCAATATCTTGGACCGCTTGTGTGAAGCTTAAACGCTGTCTGTATGCAGGCTGAGGTGAGAATCAAGGAGGACCGGATTGCCGATTTGCAGGAGGCCTTGAAAACCCAACTAAAACAGACAAGGCCAAGGAAGAACTAACTAGCGCCTTGAGCACTACTGAACAGCTGAAGGAGGGCTTGAAGAAAGAGCGGGCTGATTGGGCCACTGAGAAGGCCGCTTTAACGAAAAGAGCGGAAAATGCTGAAGCTGCCCTTAAACCGGTGGTGGATGAACTTACAACCGTAAAGCGGCAAATACACTCCATGACCGCTACAATCTTTGGTAAGCTCCTTTTAACTTATGTGATAACTTGAACCTTTCTGTAGTATAAATCCGGTTTGAGACCATTCCTATCTTGTTGTAGGCACACGCATCGGGCACTTAGGAAATGATGTGCGGAAGAAACTGAAGGCTGCCTACACCTTGGTGGAACAATTGTATACCAAAGCCTAGCGGATCATCACCACAGCTTCTCATAACAACCCGGCACCCTCTTTAATCCAGGACACTCTTAACAGGTTGTCAATGCTTCCAGCCCAGATTGAGGAGCTGAAAAAATCTGCTGCTCGAACCGGAGCTATTAACGCCTTGATCCGGGCAAAGGCATGGGTGCTAGATTTTGATCCTGTGGAAGCAGCTCAAGGCTATCCCAGCCTGAAGGAAGATGGTTCTGAATTCAACGAAGAGGATTTAAGGGCAATAAACCGTGCAGTGCGCCCTCTGGCTTGTCAGCTAGCTGAAGAGGCAGATTTGACGCATTATCAAGCACAATACAATGATCAGAACAAGCGAGTGCCTGCCCCAACTGTTGAAGCGGAGAATCTGATCCCTCCAATCCGTAAGCACACTTATGCTCCTGATATTGAACTGTCTTCCCTAATCCATGAAGAGGCTGTTTTCCAAGCTTTAATGGGAATCGACTGGACTACTGTTGATTTCCAGCCAATGGGTAGAGAAGAAGAAGCTGAAGCGGATGATGACGAGGAGCAGGCCTAAACCGGGAGCTGGTTTGTAAAGCTGTCTTTGGAATCGTTCCCAAATAACAATGATCTTATTTGGGCACCATGTTGCCTTGTAATAGGATAGTTAATACTTCTACCTTGATGATGCCTTCGTGCACAAGTACTTAAGCTTTTGGTTTGAAAAACTTCAATTCATATTTCCTGCAATCAGAAAAATTTGAACTTCGGTGGCGGTTATACCGCCAGCCGGTTTATGATCTTGATATGTGTATCAGCAATGTAACAAATAAGTGAGACAGAAATACCTGCCATGTTTGGGCATGAAGCTGGCTTAGCCAATTTTGAAGCGGCGGTTGTATAAACCGTTACCGCCAATAAGGGGGGAGAAAACAGCTCCCGTATAAACCGTATTGAATCAATACAAACTCCCTTGTTATTCCACGATGTTAACAGGAAAAGGTAAACCGGGCACACTTCTCCGGATTAAAAGGGGAATCAAATCCATCGGCTGAACCGGAAAAAAGGTGTTTGTTGACATAAAAGAAATCCACCAAAAACAAAGAACAAAGAAACCATGAAAATAACATGGAAGCAAAGGCAATAATAAAAACCGTTTGCAAAAATATGATATACTGAGCTGATCAGATGGTATTACCATGGTCGGACAGGACCAAGCCCCCAATAGGAGTGACAATGATTCAAGTCAGCCAAGGTCCCCAAATGATTCGTGGCATATATGCCAGATCAAGAGGCGTGGCAATGGTTCGGGTTCGACCATGCCCCCAAGTGATTTTGTGGCCTTAGGCCGACCAAGAGGCATGACTGGTTCAGACTTGACCATGTCCCCAAATGATCTGGTGGTTGTCGCCTATCAAAAGGTGTCGCGTTGGTTCGGACACGACCAAGGCCCCCAGTGATATATAAAAAGCAAATGTCAAGGGGTAAACCGGAGGCCGTTTTAAAAACAGAGCCACTCCATGTAACCACGCATGATAAGAAAGACAGAGACCCCGCTTTAGCTGAGGCTCCGATTTTATTATATCAAAGATAATATATACATTGTCATGATATGTACATAGATAGAGCCGATGGCTCAAGTATAGTAAGGCCGAAGATGAGCTATGTTCCACGGCCTGTTGGTCTCCTCCTCTGATGTACGTGAGTCTGGATGCTCTCGAATATCAATCAGATAGTACGACCCGTTGTGCAGATTCTTGCTGACCATGAAAGGTCCCTCCCAAGGTGGAGATAACTTGTGCATATCTGTCTTGTCTTGGATGAGTCGAAGCACCAAATCTCCTTCTTGAAAAGTTCTGGTTCTAACCCGGCGACTGTGATAGCGACGAAGATCTTGCTGGTAAATCGCCGAACGGGCAGCCGCTAAATCATGCTCCTCGTCCAATAGGTCCAAAGCGTCTTGCCGTGCCGTCTCATTGTCCGCTTCAACATAAGCTGCCACACGAGGCGAATCATGCCGGATATCACTAGGGAGAACTGCCTCTGCTCCATAGACCATAAAAAATGGTGTGTATCCTGTGGACCGGTTTGGCGTAGTATTGATACTCCATAGCACAGATGGTAGCTCTTCAACCCAACACCCTAGTGTCCTTTGCAATGGGACCATAAGCTGGGGTTTGATGCCTCGCAAGATCTCTTGATTAGCTCGTTCTGCCTGTCCATTGGACTGGGGGTGTGCTACTGATGATACGTCAAGTCGGATGTGCTCACGTTCACAGAACTACTTCATAGCGCCCTTGGATAAATTGGTACCGTTGTCAGTAATGATACTGTGTGGAAAGCCAAACCGGAAAATCACCTTTTTGATGAACTGCACCGCTGTTGCTGCATCACACTTGCTGACAGGCTCCGCTTCAACCCACTTGGTAAATTTGTCAACTGCCACCAGAAGGTGGGTTTTCTTATCCTTGGATCTTTTAAAAGGTCCGACCATATCCAGCCCCCAAGTTGCAAACGGCCACGTTATTGGAATCATCCTCAATTCCTGAGCTGGCCCATGCGCACGCCTTTAAAATTTCTGACATCCATCGCACTGCTTAACCAAATCCTCCGCATCAGCATGCGCTGTTAACCAGTAAAACCCGTGACGAAACGCCTTTGCCACCAGAGACTTTGAACCGGCATGGTGTCCACAATCCCCTTCATGGATTTCTCTTAAGATTTCACAGCCTTCCTCAGGAGAAACACAACGTTGAAATGCCCCTGATACACTGCAATGATGCAATTCACCATTGTGAATCGTCATAGACTTGGATCGCCGGACTATCTGCCTTGCTAGAATTTCATCCTCTGGCAACTCCCCCCGGGTCATGTATGCAAGATAAGGAACCGTCCAATCCAGAATAGCATGTAATGCTGCCACCAATTGAGCCTCCGGATCAGGAATAGCCAAATCCGCTTCACCTGGGAGCTGGACTGACGGATTGTGCAACACGTCCAAAAAGACATTAGGCGGGACCGGTTTGCGCTGAGAACCCAACCGGCTTAAAGTGTCCGCCGCTTCATTCTTCCAACGGTCCACATGATCCACTTGATAACCCTTGAAGCAACCCGCAATATTATCCACTTCCCGACGATATGCAGCCATGAGCGGGTCCTTAGAATCCCAAGTGCCAGACACCTGTTGAGCCACGAGGTCCGAGTCACCGAAGCACTTAACCTGGCTTAAGTTCATCTCTTTAGCCATCCGGAGACCATGGAGTAAGGCTTCGTACTCAGCTGCATTATTAGTACAAGGGAACATTAAGCGGAGAACATAACAAAACTTATCACCTCGTGGGGAAGTTAATATGACTCCAGCCCCCGAGCCTTCCAATTGCCTGGATCCATCAAAATGAATAGTCCAATATGTGTGATCCGGCTTCTCCTCTGGTTCTTGTAACTCCGTCCAGTCATTGATGAAATCAACAAGTGCTTGAGACTTCACCGCCGTCCGAGGTACATACTTCAGTCCGTGTGGCCCAAGCTCTATAGCCCACTTGGCAATCCGGCCAGTCGCCTCCCGGTTCTGTATGATATCACCCAAGGGAGCTGAACTGACCACTGTGATGGGGTGCCCTTGAAAATACTGCTTCAACTTCCGACTGGCCATGAAGACACCATATACCAGCTTCTGCCAATGCGGATACCTTTGCTTGGATTCAATAAGCACCTCGCTGATATAATAAACCGGCCGCTGAACCGGATATTCCTTGCCTGCCTCCTTGCGTTCCACCACAATAGCCACGCTAACTGCCCGAGCATTGGCTGCTACGTATAACAATAGTGGCTCCTTGTCAACCGGAGCTGCAAGAACAGGCGGATTGGCTAACTGCCGCTTTAAGTCCTCAAATGCTTCATCAGCAGCCGGACTCCAGACGAAATTGTCTGTCTTCCTCAGCATTTGGTACAAAGGGATGGCCTTTTCTCCGAGGCGGCTGATAAACCGGCTTAGTGCAGCGATTCGGCCCGCCAAACGCTGAACATCGTTGATACACTTCGGTTTAGCCAGGGAGGTGATAGTCGTAATCTTCTCCGGATTAGCCTCAATTCCTCTGTTAGACACCAGGAAACCCAGTAACTTGCCTGCCGGAACACCAAAGACACACTTGGACGGATTAAGCATCATCTTGTAAACTCGCAAGTTGTCAAAGGTCTCCTTCAAATCATCCACCAGCGTCTCCTTCTGCCTTGACTTCACTACAATATCATCCACATAGGCGTGTACATTGCGGCCGATCTGTTTATGCAGGCAATTCTGTACACACCGTTGATAGGTGGCTTGGGCACTCTTGAGCCCGAAGGGCATAGATACATAGCAGAAGGCTCCAAAGGGAGTAATAAACGCTGTTTTCTCCTGGTCCTTAACCGCCATCTTGATCTGATGATATCCAGAGTATGCATCCAAAAAACTCAAACGCTCACAACCCACCGTGGCATCAATGATCTGGTCAATACGGGGGAGGGCAAAAGGATCCGCTGGACAGGCCTTGTTAAGATCTGTGTAATCCACACACATGCGCCAAGTGCCGTTTTTCTTAAGAACCCTCACCAGATTAGCAAGCCACTCTAGATGGAACACCTCAACGATAAAACCAGCTGCTAAAAGCTTGGCCACTTCCTCACCAATGGCTTTGCGCCTTTCTTCGTTAAACCGGCGGAGGAATTGTTTCACCGGTTTATACTTAGGATCCACATTAAGAGTGTGCTCAGCGAGTTCCCTCGGTACACCTGGCATGTCGGACGGTTTCCATGCAAAGATGTCCCGATTCTCAAGGATGAACTCGATGAGCGCGCTTTCCTATTTGGGATCCAGGTTAGCACTGATAGTGAACTGCTTGGACGAATCGCCGGGCACAAAGTCAACAAGCTTGGTCTCAGCTGGCGATTTGAACTTCAGATCTGAATCATGCTCTGTAGTTGGCTTCTTCAAAGGGGTCATATCCGCCGGATCAACATTGTCCTTATAGTACTTCAGCTCCTCCATGGCACAAACTGACTCTGCATAAGCCGCATTACCTTCCTCACATTCCAAAGCGACCCTACGGCTCCCATGAACCGTTATCGTCCCCTTGTAGCCCGGCATCTTGAGCTGCAAGTAGATATAACAAGGCCGCGCCATGAACTTGGCGTAAGCCGGCCGGCCAAACAAGGCATGATATGGGCTCCGGATCTTCACCACCTCAAATGTTAGTTTTTCCGACCGGGAGTCGTGCTCGTCCCCAAAAGCCACATCCAGGGCTATCTTACCAACAGGATATGCAGATTTGCCAGGCACCACACCATGGAACACCGTATTGGACGGTCTGAGATCTCTGTCTGTTAGACCCATGCGGCGTAATGTCTCATAATACAGTATGTTAATATTGCTTCCTTCATCCATGAGTACCTTGGTGAATTTATAACCCCCCACCTGAGGGTCTACCACTAATGCTAGCTGGCCCGGATTATCAACCCGGGGCGGGTGATCCTCTCTACTCCACACGATAGGCTGCTCCGACCAGCGCAAGTAACGTGGTAAGGCCGGTTCAACAGAATTCACCGCTCGCTTGTGGAGTTTTCGGTCACGTTTATCCAAGCTAGTTGTGAAAACATGATATTGCCCATTGTTCAACTGTTTTGGCTAGCTCTGATAACCCGACTGCTGCTGCTGCTGCTGCTGGCCATTCTGATTATTCTGGTGGTTGTGACCGCCCTGATTGAGACCTGAACCGGAAGCTCCATCGTGACCCGGCCCATGAAAACCGGATCCTGAACCGCCAGCTGACCCATGGTCATACTGGAAGGCATTAGAATTTTTAAACTCCTACATGATATAACAATCCTTCCAAAGATGGTTAGCCGGCACCTCCTTCGTCCCGTGCTTCGGGCAAGGCCGATTCAACAAATAATTCAAGCGGCTTGCGTTAGGATTGGGAGCCCCATTACGATTTGCCGCTTTACCTCTGCGCCTCTGCCCCCTGTCCTGTGCATTAGTGTTGGCCACAAAGTCCATGCTGCCATCCGCCTTGTGCTTGCCTCCGTTTCCATGACTCGCCGGTTTGTACTGCTGCTGTTTGGAGTTGCTATTCTTCCTTCCCTTCCCTGCTTCATCATCGTCAGCCTCGGGATCCTTGGTACTGTCCGAATCAGCATACTTCACTAAAGCGGCCATGAGGGTTCCCATGTCATTACAGAACCGCTTCATGCGTCCCAGTTTCAATTTCAAAGGCTCAAACCGGCAGTTGCCTTCCAGAGTTAAGATCGCAGACTCAGCATTAATCCTGTCAGACGAGTGCAAAATTTCCGAAACGCGGGGCACCCAACGGGTCGTTGATTCTCCTTCCTCCTGGACACAAGCCGCCAGGTCTACTATGGACTTGGGCTGCTTACATGTATCCTTAAAATTCTGGATAAACTGGGCCCGCAACTGGGCCCATGAGCTGATAGAATTAGGCGGTAGGCTCTTCAACCAAGTACGAGCCGTGCCTTCAAGCATCATGGTGAAGTATTTTGCACACGCGGTCTCATCCACGTCTAGCATCTCCATGGCCATCTCATAACTCTCTACCCACGCTTCAGGGGATAAATCAGCGATGTAATTCGGCACCTTGCGTGGACCCTTGAAATCTTTGGGCAGGCGCACATTGCGTAAAGCGGGGATTAAACAAGGCACCCCCAAAGCGGATGCGACTCCTGGTCCGGCGAAGGTGGTCGGGCGAACCGGTGTAAGTTGACCCGCATCATCCTGTGCTGCTAACTCGGCCTCCCTTCGCGCCCGGGCCCTATCTACCACATCCTGAGCATCGCGAACACCACCTGCCGGGTTATTGCCACGGGCCGCTTCACGGCCTCGCGCATTGCTTGATATGGCCGGTTCATCCATGCGCCTGCTATAGCTCCGGCTTGGGCGGGGTGTAGAGTGAATCCGATCACGGCTGTACGAATATGCTTCCTGCTGAACCAGCGCGGTCCGGAGAAGCTCCTTAACCCGGCGCGTCTCTACCACTTGCGGAGAGTCCCCTTCGATTGGGATAGCCTCTAATCGCGCGGCGGCTGCAACAAGGTTGTCCATAGGATTCGAATAATGACCCGGGGGCGTCTGAACCGGCGGGGGGACCACAGTGTTCTGTTGAGGCGGTTCCATCAGGCGGGGCTGGACCGTCGCTCCTGCCCCTGGTGCCTCAGTCCGGTTTGTCTCCAGGTGCTGCGGCGGATTACTGGGTCCAGCTCCTGGAGTGTGAAAAAGATTTCAGGGGTCAAACCCTAATGGCAGGCGTGATCTGTACTTCCGCTTCAAAACCTCCTGTGATGCGTTCTGGTCAAGCATGAGTTTGTAGGCCTGGGCATCCAAAGCGGCCCGCTCTGCAGCCATCCTGTCCTTCTCTGCTGTCAGATCCGCTTTGGCTTGCACGATCTGCTCTTTCACCTTTGCAATCTCTGCATCATGAGCCTCCTGATCCGCCGGATTGGCTTCCGCCATAAGCGTAGCTAGTGCATCAAACAGATCAGATAGAACTTGAACCGGCGAGCGCACAAGGCCTCCTGCCCCCTGCTGCCGCTGCCGCTGCTGATCCGGAGAGCATTGCTGCAGCGGTCGAAGAATGATTCGCTGCCTGGGTGCCGGCCATGAATATTCCAACCCGGTTGATCTGGCCCGGGGGGTTCGAAATACTGTCGCCATCAGAACAGCCCCTAACCTGGTCATCTTGCAACTGGTATAGCGATTCGGTCTCTCCGGTCGAGGACTCGTCGCCGGAATAGACGACGGTCTCGCTACCGTGTTCTGACTCGTCCTCACGCTCTTCTCCGTGGATGACTCCAACGAAGGCACGCTTCATGGCCGGTTTAGCCTGGGTAGGTCTCGCACGCTGAGCCGTCTCGACGAGGTCGGTGTAGATGTCCGGCTCAGGCCCAGGCTCACCGATCTTGCCAATGAAAACGTGTATGCCGCCGAAGGGGACCCGGTACCCGTACTCGATCGAATCGGCCTCAGGACCCCATCCTGCGTCGTCGATGTAGATCCTGCCGCGACGACTCTTGGTCATCCGGCCCACAGCATAGCCTTCGAGTCCCTTGAGCTTGCCCTCCAAGATCGTCAAACCATCGTGCGATAGCCCCACGGTGGGCGCCAACTGTCGTGGATTTGTCACGGCAGATGTCCTAGTGAAAGGACTTAGTCGTGGAGCCATCGCTACGAGTTTACTTGAAGGGGTTAAAGCGGACACAAAGACACGAGGGTTTTATACTAGTTCGGCCCCTTCGATGAAGGTAAAAGCCTACGTCTAGTTGTGATGGAATTGATGTAGTCTCGATGGCTAGGGAGCAAACAAGCTTCGCCTAGGCTCGAGTTGTGATTGTCTCTCCTTGAACCGCCGCCGGGTCGTCCCCTTATATACACGAGTGACGCCCGTCGGTCCATAGAGTCCCAACCGGTTCATACTTGTATCCCGATCGGTGTCTCTCTATTCCTAACTTACAATACAAGTTTATACATCAGGCCGGTTTACGGCTACATGTTCTAAACCGACTACAGGCCTTGGGCCTTCATCTGCTTATACCACTAATGAAGTTAACCCGGCCCAAGTAGGCCGGTTTACGCCTAGTGGTAATATCCCCAACACCATCTTAACACTTTCGTTGAATTGTGTGACCTGCAAAAGAAAAAGATGCGTATAATGATATTGTTAAATTAAAATTATTTTTATACTCACTATGCGATAGTATCGAAATAGTATCGGTTTTTGGGATAAGTGTAAAGATGCTTTTATTGCCAAGTATTTTCCTCTCGCGAAAATTATTTCTATTAGAAATCAAATTATGAATTTTAAGAAACTTGAGCATGAACATGTTGCTCAATCTTGGGAGAGATGAAACCAATGACAAGAAATTGCCCTACTCATGGTTTTAGTTTATGGATGATCATACAAAAAATTTATGCAGGATTGAATTTTGTTTCTAGAAATCTTTTAGAATCCGTCGCGGGCGCTACCTTTATGAAAATTACACTAGGATAAGCTAAAATTTTCTTGATAATATTATGGCAAATTATTCACAATGGCATACAATAATAACTCCTACTAGTAAAAAAGTGAATTTTGTTCAATAAATTAGTACTTTGAGTGATAAAGTAGACGCGCTTATGAAAATGGTTGCTAGTAAAAGTGCTCATATTGATCCTAATGATGTGCCATTGTCTACTTTGATTGAGCAAAAGAATAATCCCGTAGATTTGAATCTTGTCTCGCGAAACAATTTCAATAGTAATGCTTATAGAGGTAATTTTAGTCCTAGGTCGTTTCCTGGAAATTCCTCTAATAACTATGGCAATTCCTATGGTAATTACTATAATAATAATAATAATAATAATAATAATAATAATAATAATAATAATAATAATAATAATAATAATAATAATAATAATAATAATAATAATGATGATAATGATAATAGGATGCCCTCTGATCTTGAAAGTAATATCAAAGAATTTATTAATGCTCAAAAAGTTTTCAATACTACGATAGAGGAAATATTGAATAAACTTGACGATATGGCTAGGAGCACGGATAGAATGTTCATAATGTGGAAAATCTCAAAACTAAAATTTTGCCACCCAAGCTTGATATTAATGAGTCAATTAAAGCTCTTTATGTTCCCATGTATGAAAGTAAAGAAAGAATCGCTAGGTTGAGGGCTAAGCGAGAGTTCTTAGAAAAAGAAATTCCGCCCTGTTTTATCACAATCATGATGAAGATATTAAAATGATTGGGGTTACACCCATTGAATCTTTGTCTAGCAATATAAAACCTGATGGAAAGGGGACTGAATATGAGTCAACTTTAGCTAGAAGGCGTCCCTATTGTTCGGAGGGTGATGATCTTAATGAAAAATTGATAAAAGTGGGTTTAGAGAGGTCAAAACTTTAAATACTGATGTGCCCACCACTTTGGATTTCAAGGACCTTAATTATGATATTTTTCTTTAATTTGTATTTCCTTTTTGCAATCAACGCTAAATTCACCCAATGCGTACGAACAAAATAACGCTTTTACTAAACATATCGTAGAACCTATGATGAAAGCTTTAGAAGAAAAGCTAGAATTGGAGGTTTCAATACCTAGGAAATTATGTGATGAGTGGGAACCTACCATTAAAGTTAAAATTAAAAATTATGAGTGTAATGATTTATGTGATTTGGGTGCTAGTGTTTCCACAGTACCAAAATCTCTATGTGATGTGCTAGGTTTACCAATACGGATGAATGTTCTCTTAATTTGAACTTAGCAGATTCCACTATTAAGAAACCCTTGGGTAGAATAAATGATGTTCTTATTCTTGCACATAGGAATTATGTGCCCGTCGATTTCATTGTGCTTGATATTGATTGCAATTCGTCTTGTCCCATAATACTTGGTAGACCGTTCTTATGTACCATAGGTGCCATTATTGATATGAAAGAAGGGAATATAAAATTTTAATTTCCATTAAACACGGGTGTGGAACAATTCCCTAGAAAGAAAATTAAGCCACCATATGAATACATTATGAGGGTCACCAATGGAATTAATTTGAAAGATGATACACTTGAAACTATGTATTACGCCTAGCTAGGGGCGTAAAACAATAGCGCTCGTTGGGAGGCAACCCAATTGTTATCTTATTTATCTTGTTTCTTATTCTAGTTTTTTGTGTGCGCACAATTATGCTATTGTTATGGTTGTGTTTTTGTGTCTAAATTAGTGTTTGTGCCAAGTAAATCCTTTGGGATGATTTGAATGATAGTTGATTTGATACTATGAAAAAACAAAAACTTTTACGCTGGTACTAGAATTCTCTAAATTCACTGGGTGGAAAACTTTTAAATTTTGTACACAAGATTGATATACAGATTTCCCACGTTGTGCTATTTTTTAAGAATTTTTGGAGTTACAGCAATATAGTCATAATTCAGATTACCACAGACTGTTCTGTTTTTGATCTTTTCATTGCATTGTTTGCTTGTTTTCATGAATCTATGGATTGTATTAGGGGGAGGGGGTGTAAGCCATGGCGAAGTTAGAATACAGTAGGAATCATGCAATAAAAAAATATGAATGGGTTTACAATAGTACCTAAGTTTGCTATTTGGTTGTTATGCTAATGGATCTCATGAAGGTTTTTGTTGAGTTTTGTGTGCTGGAGTTTTCAAGTTTTGAGTGAGGTCACGATGGATGAAGGAGTAAGGAGTGGCAAAAGCCTAAGCTTGGAGATGCCTGAGGCACCCCAAGGTAATATTCAATGACCCCCAAGCATTTAAGCTTGGGGATGCCCTTGAAGGCAAATCCCCTCTTTTTTCTATCATACTAAAAAATTGCTAGGAAAAATCTTCGATGCGCAGGCTACGTTAGTAAATCAAATGGCAGCTAAACCGAAATCCTGAGAACTTAGTAATGATGAAGATGTGAAAATGATTGGTGTTTCTTTTATTGATTCCTTGTTTAGTAATATTAAACTTGATGATAAGGGGACTGAAGAAGAGTCAACTTTATCCGGAAGGAGTCCCCATAGTTCGGAGGGTGAAAAACTTGATGAAAAAATTACTAAAAGTGGGCTTGGAGAGGTAAAAACATTAACTAGTGATGTGCCCACTCTCTTGGATTGCAAAGACTTTAACTATGATAGTTGTTATTTGATTGAATGTATTTCTTTGTTACAATCCATGTTAAATTCACCCAACGCGTTTGAATAAAACAAGGCGTTTACTAAACATATCGTAGAAGCGATGATGAAATCTTTAGAAGAAAAGTTAGAATTAGAGATTTCAATTAGGAGAAAACTATATGATGAATGGGAACACACCATTAAAGTCAAGATCAAAAATTATGAGTGCAATGCTCTATGTGATTTGGGTGCTAGTGTTTCCACAATTCCGAAATCCCTATATGATGTGCTAGGTTTTACAAATTTGGAAGAATGTTCTCTTACTTTGCACTTGGCGGATTCTACTATTAAATAGCCTTTGGAAAGAATTAGTGGTGTTCTTATTCTTGCAAATAGGAATTATGTGCCCATAGACTTTATTGTACTTGATATTGATTGCAATCCGTCTTGTCCCATAATACTTGGTAGACCGTTTTTACGAACTATAGGTGTCGTGATTGACATGAAAGAAGGGAATATTAAATTTTAGTTTCCGTTAAAGAAGGGTATGGAACACTCCCCTAGAACTAGAATTAATCCACCATACAAGTCAATCATGAGGGAAACCGATGGAGAAATGGCTAAAGAAGATAATACTTGAAACTATGCATTATGCCTAGCTAGGGGCATAAAACAATAGTGCTTGTTGGGAGGCAACCCAATAGTTATCTTTTAAAAAAATTGTTTCCTTACTATTTTTCAACAAGTACAAAATTATGCTACCGTTATGGTTGTGTTTTTATGTTTTAATTAGTGTTTGAGCCAAGTGAAGCCTTTAGAATTATGTTGGATGATAGTTGACTTGATTCTATGAAAAAATAGAAACTTTTGCACCCAATTCTGGAATTTTGTAAGTTCACATAAACGTGCTTTTGCTCTAATTTTTTTTACACATAATTGGTATACAGATTGCCCAGGTTTTTGATAGATTCTATTTTCATTGCATTGTGTTCTTATTTTGATGAGTCTATGGATTGTGTCGGGGGGTATAAGCCATGGTAAAGTTAGAATACAATAGGTATAATGCAATAAGAAAATATGAATGGGTTTGCAACACTACTTGAAGTCGTGATTTGCTTTATTATTCTAACGGATCTCATGAAGGTTTTTGTTAATTTTTCTATGATTGAAGTTTTCAAGTTTTGGGTGAGATCACAACGGATGAAGGAATAAGGAGTGGCAAGATACCAAGCTTGGGGATGCCCAAGGCACCCAACGTAATATCCAAGGACTCCCAAGCAACTATGCTTTGGGATGCCCCAGAAGGCATCCCCTCTTTCTTCTAACGACCATCGGTATTTACTTGGAGCTATATTTGTATGCATCACATATCATGAGTTTTGCTTGGAGTGTCCTGTATGATATGAGTCTTTTCTTTTTTTGGTTTTTACTTTGTCACAATCATCCTTGCTGGACACACCTATTTGAGAGATCCATAAGTTTATCATGATTTGTTAGAGTTGCTCTATGTGCTTCACTTATATTTTTTGATCTAGGCAATTTCTCTATGCGCTTCACTTAAACTTTTTAGAGCACGGCGGTGATTAAATTTTGTAGAAATTGTCGGAATCAGGGCTCTGGGACCCAAAGTGAGGTTCGAACTCTGGGGTGTGCATGAAGAACTCCACTAGCCACAACCCACCGTTCGCTGCCTCACGGCGATACTCCAGCGTGCTCGAGCGAGAGGGAAGACAAGGCGGAACATGATGATTTACCCAGGTTTGGGCCACCTTGCGGTGTAATACCCTACTCCTGCTTTGGGGTGGATTGCCTCACAAGGGAGGATGAGTATGAACTAGTACACGAGTGTGGTTCCTCGGGAGGACTCAGGACTCGACCGAGAGGATCCAAGATTCAAGCCCTCTCTATGGTGGAGACTAGCCTATACTTATACTAGCCTTGGTCCTCTTCCCCGGAAACTCTTGGCGGGAAGGGATACCAATGACCAATTTTGAAGGGGGGCAGTAGTACACCCTATACTGACTAAAGGTGGTCTTCGCCTACAAAGCTTCTGTCCATGACACGCAGGTGGGCTTGGCGATGAACTTGATACGTCTCCAAAGTATCTATAATTTTTTATTGTTTTCCGTGCTATTATATTATCTGTTTTGGATGTTGTGTATGCATTAATATGCTATTTTATATTATTTTTGGGACTAATTTATTAACCTAGAGCACAGTGCCAGTTTCTATTTTTTCCTTGTTTTTTGAGTTTTATAGAAAAGGAATATCGAACAGAGTCCAAATGGAATAAAACTTTCGCCATGATTTTTCTTGGACCAGAAGACACACGTAGGACTTGGAGAGGAAGGCAGAACAGTCTCGAGGGCTCCACAAGCCCTCAGGGCGCGCCCTAAGGGGGATGGCTTGTGGGCCCCCGGGAGTCCTATAACCCTAATCTTTGCCCTATAAATTCAAAAATATACCCAAACCAACAGAAGTGTCCACCAAAACACTTTTCCGCCTTGGGGCCTTTTTCGGCAATCTTCCTGTAATGCCCCGGACACAGCCGCCGGTGGTCGTTACTCCTGGCGGGACCTAGACTGGCCCCACAGATCAATACTAGTCTTTTCTGCGCACTTTGTCCTCACTCGTGCGCACCCGGGAGCAACTTCCCGGTCGGTCACCCATCCTGAAATTACTCCAAGTTGAGCACGCTTAACTTTGGAGTTCTTTCCAAATGGGCTCTCGGAAAAGAAGGAATTCCTTATTGATATGAGTAGTCTATAATCCCTAATAAGCCACGCTATCACATACACCCCCACTCAGAGGAACCGACGTCCTCGTCGGGCCATAGGAACATTCCCTCTTGGCACATACGCTTGTGCATCCAGTCTGGCACATGTGCCATGCCGTGTGCCACGACGGGTCACAAACGTCATGCACAACATGACCGCGCACCTGTCCGCAAACATCCGTGCAACCGCGAGGGTCGGTTCTGATACCAACTTGTAACGCACCAGACACACCCGCCGGTGGTAGTTACTCCTGGCGGGATCTAGACTGGCCCCACAGATCAATACTAGTCTTTTCTGCGCACTTTGTCCTCACTCATGCGCACACGGGAGCAACTTCCCGGTCGGTCACCCATCCTGAAATTACTCCAAGCTAAGCACGCTTAACTTTACAGTTCTTTTCGAATGGGCTCCCGGAAAAGAAGGAATTCCTTATTGATATGAGTAGTATATCATCCCTAATAAGCCAGGCTATCACACTTCTAGAGGGGGGTTCGATCACGGAGGACATCTACATCAACTCTCTTGTCCTTCTGATGAAGCGTGAGTAGTTTACCACAAACCTACGGGTCCATAGCTAGTAGCTAGATGGCTTCTTCTCTCTCTTTGATCTTCAATACAATGTTCTCCTTGATTTTCTTGGAGTTCTATCTGATGTAATATTCTTTTGCGGTGTGTTTGTCAAGATCTGATGAATTGTGGATTTATGATCAGATTATCTAAGAATATTATTTGAGTCTTCTCTGAACTCTTTTATTCATGATTAAATATCTTCGTATTCCTCTTCAAATTATCTGTTTGATTTGGCCAACTAGATTGGTATTTCTTGCAATGGGAGAGGTGCTTAGTTTTGGGTTCAATCTTGCGGTGTGCTCACCCAGTGACATAGTAGGGGTAGAGAGGCACGTATTGTATTTTGACATCAAGGGTAAAAAGATGGGGTTTTCATCATATTGCTTGAGTTTATCCCTCTACATCATGTCATCTTACTTTAGGCGTTACTCTATTCTTATGAACTCAATACTCTAGATGCATGCTGGATAGCGGTCGATGTGTGGAGTAATAGTAGTAGATGCCGGCAGGAGTCGGTCTACTTGACACGGACGTGATGCTTATATTCATAATCATTGCCTTGGATATTGTCATAATTTTGCGCTTTTCTATCAATTGCTCAATGGTAATTTCTTCACCCACCGTGTTGTTTACTTTCAAGAGAGAAGCCTCTAGTGAAACCTATGGCCCCGGGGTCTATTTTCCATCACATATTTTCAGATCTATAAACCCAAAAACCCAAAAATACATTGCTGCAATTTATTTGTTTTTTACTTTGTTTTATGTTTTAGTAATCTTTGTTGGGGAACGTAGCAGAAATTAAAAAAAATTCCTACGTGTCACCAAGATCTATCTATGGAGAAACCAGCAACGAGGGGAAGGAGAGTGCATCTACATACCCTTGTAGATCGCTAAGCGGAAGCGTTCAAGAGAACGGGGTCGAAGGAGTCATACTCGTCGTGATCCAAATCACCGGAGATCCTAGTGCCGAACGGACGGCACCTCCGCGTTCAACACACGTACAGCCCGGTGACGTCTCCCATGCCTTGATCCAGCAAGGAGAGAGGGAGAAGTTGAGGAAGACTCCGTCCAGCAGCAGCAGAATGGCGTGGTGGTAGTGGAGGAGCGTGGCAATCCTGCAGGGCTTCGCCAAGCACCGCAAGAGAGGAGAAGGGAGAGAGGTAGGGCTGCGCCAGGGAGAGGTCAAAACTCATGTGTTGGCAGCCCTCAAGACCTCCACTATATATAGGGGAGAGGGAGGGGGTGCGCCCCTCTAGGGTTTCCACCCCAAGGGGTGCGGCAGCCCCAATCCCATCTAAGGGTGGCGGCCAAGGGGGAAGAGGGGGGAAACTTGCCCCCCCCCCCCCCAAGTTAGGTGGAAGCACCCCCTCCCCAAACCCTAGGCGCCTTGGGCCTTGGTGGGGGGGCGCACCAGCCCACCTGGGGCTGGTCCCCTCCCACACTTGGCCCATGCATCCCTCTGGGGCCGGTGGCCCCACTTGGTGGACCCCCGGGACCCTCCCGGTGGTCCCGGTACGTTACCGATAAAACCCGAAACTTTTCCGGTGACCAAAACAGGACTTCCCATATATAAATCTTTATCTTCGGACCATTCCGGAACTCCTCGTGACGTCCGGGATCTCATCCGGGACTCCGAAAAACATTCGGTAACCACATATAAACTTCCTTTATAACCCTAGCGTCATCGAACCTTAAGTGTGTAGACCCTACGGGTTCGGGAGACATGTAGACATGACCGAGACGTTCTCTGGTCAATAACCAACAGCGGGATCTGGATACCCATGTTGGCTCCCACATGTTCCACGATGATCTCATCGGATGAACCACGATGTCAAGGACTCAATCAATCCCGTATACAATTCCCTTTGTCTAGCGGTATATTACTTGCCCGAGATTCGATCGTCGGTATACCGATACCTTGTTCAATCTCGTTACCGGCAAGTCTCTTTACTCGTTCCGTAACACATCATCCCGTGATCAACCCCTTGGTCACATTGTGCACATTATGATGATGTCCTACCGAGTGGGCCCAGAGATACCTCTCCGTTTACCGGAGTGACAAATCCCAGTCTCGATTCGTGCTAACCCAACAGACACTTTCGGAGATACCTGTAGTGCACCTTTATAGGCACCCAGTTACGTTGTGACGTTTGGTACACCCAAAGCATTCCTACAGTATCCAGGAGTTGCACAATCTCATGGTCTAAGGAAAAGATACTTGACATTAAAAAGCTTTAGCATACGAACTACACGATCTCTGTGCTAGGCTTAGGATTGGGTCTTGTCCATCACATCATTCTCCTAATGATGTGATCCCGTTATCAACGACATCCAATGTCCATGGTCAGTAAACCGTAACCATCTATTGATGAACGAGCTAGTCAACTAGAGGCTTACTAGGGACATGGTGTTGTCTATGTATCCACACATGTATCTGAGTTTCCTATCAATACAATTATAGCATGGATAATAAACGATTATCATGAACAAGGAAATATAATAATAACTAATTTATTATTGCCTCTAGGGCATATTTGAAACAGTCTCCCACTTGCACTAGAGTCAATATTCTAGTTCACATCGCCATGTGATTAACACTCACAGGTCACATCGCCATGTGACCAACATCCAAAGAGTTTACTAGTGTCATTAAACTAGTTCACATCATCATGTGATTAAGACTCAATGAGTTCTGGGGTTTGATCATGTTTTGCTTGTGAGAGAGGTTTTAGTCAACGGGTCTGCAACTTTCAGATCCGTATGTACTTTGCAAATCTCTAGGTCATTCTGTAAATGCTGCTTCCACGCTCCACTTGGAGCTATTCCAAATGGTTGCTCCACTATACGTATCCGGTTTGCTACTCAGAGTCACTCGGATAGGTGTTAAAGCTTGCATCAACGTAAACCTTTACGCCGAACTCTTTATCACCTCCATAATCGAGAAACATGTCCTTATTTATTCCAAGGACAATTTTGACCGCTGTCCAATGATCCATTCCTGGATCATCCTTGCACCCCTTGACTGACTCATGGCAAGGCACACTTCCGGTGCAGTACACAGCATAGCATACTATAGAGCCTACGTCTGAAGTATAGGGGACGACCTTCGTCCTTTCTCTCTATTCTGACGTGGTCGAGCTTTTAAGTCTTAACTTCATACCTTACATCTCAGGCAAGAACTCCTTCTTTGACTGATCCATCTTGAACACCTTCAAGATCATGTCAAGGTACGTGCTCATTTGAAAGTACTATTAAGCATTTTGATCTATCTTATAGATCTTGATGCTTATTATTCAAGTAGCCTAATCCAGGTTTTCCATTGAAAAACACTTTTCAAATAACCCTATATGCTTTCCAGAAATTCTACATCATTTCTGATCAACAATATGTTAATAACATATACTCATCAGAAATTCTATAGTGCTCCCACTCACTTCTTTGGAAATACAAGTTTCTCATAAACTTTTGTATAAACCCAAAATCTTTGATCATCTCATCAAAACGTACATTCCAACTCCGAGATGCTTACTCCAGTCCTTAGAAGGATCGCTGGAGCCAGCATACCTTTTAGCATCCTTAGGATCGACAAAAACTTTCGGATTGTATCATATACAACCTTTCCTTACGAAGACTGGTAAGGAAACTCGTTTTGACATCCATCTGCCAGATTTCATAAATGCAGCTAATGCTAACATGATTCCGACGGACTTAAGCATTGCTACGGATGAGAAAATCTCATCGTAGTCAACTCCTTGAACTTGTGAAAAACTCTTCGCCACAAGTCGAGCTTCATAGACGGTGACATCACCGTCCACGTCCGTCTTCTTCTTAAAGATCCATTTATCTCAATGGCTTGCCGATCATCGGGCAAGTCCACCAAAGTCCATGCTTTGTTCTGATACATGGATCCTATCTCGGATTTCATGGCTTCTAACCATTTGTCGGAATTTGGGCCCACCATTGCTTCTCCATAGCTCGTAGGTTCATTGTTGTCTAGCAACGTGACCTTCAAGACAAGATTACTGTACCACTCTGAAGTAGTACGCATCCTTGTCACCCTACGAGGTACGGTAGTGACTTGATCCGAAGTTTCATGATCACTATCATAAGCTTCTACTTCAATTGGTGTAGGTGCCACATGAACAACTTCCTGTGCCCTGCTACACACTAGTTGTAGTGACGGTTCAATAACCATATCAAATCTCCACCATCCTCCCACTCAACTTTTCGAGACAAACTTTTCCTCGAGAAAGGACCTGATTCAAGAAACAATCCCTATTGCTTTCAGATCTAAATTAGGAGGTATACCCAACTGTTTTGGGTGTCCTATGAAGATGCATTTTATCCGCTTTGGGTTCGAGCTTATCAACCTGAAACTTTTTCACATAAGCGTCGCAGCCCCAAACCTTTAAGAAATGACAGCTTAGGTTTCTCTAAACCATAGTTCATACAGTGTCATCTCAACGGAATTACGTGGTGCCCTATTTAAAGTGAATGTGGTTGTCTCTAATGCCTAACCCATAAACGATAGTGGTAATTCGATAAGAGACATCATGGTACGCACCATATCCAATAGGGTGCAACTATGATGTTCGGACATACCATCAAACTATGGTGTTCCAGGCGGTATTAATTGTGAAACAATTTCCACAATGTCTTAATTGTGTGCCAAAGCTCGTAACTCAGATACTCATCTCTATGATCATATCATAGACATTTCATCCTCTTGTCACGATGATCTTCAACTTCACTCTGAAATTACTTGAACCTTTCAATAATTCAGACTTTTGTTTCATCAAGTAAATATACTCTACATCTACTCGAATCATCTGTGAAGTAAGAACATAACGATATTCACTGCATGCCTCAGCACTCATTGGACTGCACACATGAAAATGTGTTACTTCCAACAAGTTGCTATCTTGTTCCATTTTACTGATAAACGAGGCTTTTTAGTCATCTTGCCCATGTGGTATGATTTGCATATCTCAAGTGATTCAAAATCAAGTGAGTCCAAACGATCCATCTGCATGGAGTTTCTTCATGCATATACACCAATAGACATGGTTCGCATGTCTCAAACTTTTCAAAACGAGCGAGTCCAAAGATCCATCAACATGGAGCTTCTTCATGCGTTTTACACCAATATGACTAACATGGCAGTGCCACAAGTAAGTGGTACTATCATTACTATCTTATATCTTTTGGCATGAAAATGTGTATCACTACGATCGAGATTCAATAAACCATTCGTTTAGGTGCAAGACCATTGAAGGTATTATTCAAATAAATAGAGTAACCATTATTCTCCTTAAATGAATAACCGTATTGCGATAGACATAATCCAATCATGTCTATGCTCAATGCAAACACCAAATCTCAATGGTAGAGGGAGCGTGCGATGCTTGATCACATCAACCTTGGAAACACTTCCAACACATATCGTCAGCTCACCTTTAGCTAGTCTCCGTTTATTCCGTAGCTTTTATTTCGAGTTACTAACACTTAGCAACCGAACCGATATCTAATACCCTGGTGCTACTAGGAGTACTAGTAAAGTACACATTAACATAATGTATATCCAATATACTTCTATTGACCTTGCCAGCCTTCTCATCTACCAAGTATCTAGGGTAATTCCGCTCCAGTGGTTGTTCCCCTTATTACAGAAGCACTTAGTCTCGGGCTTGGGTTCAACCTTGGGTTTCTTCACTAGAGCAGCAGCTGATTTGCCGTTTCATGAAGTATCCCTTCTTGCCCTTGCCCTTCTTGAAACTAGTGGTTTCACCAACCATCAACAATTGATGCTCCTTCTTGATTTCTACTTTCGCGGTGTCAAACATCACGAATACCTCAAGGATCATCATATCTATCCCTGATATGTTATAGCTCATCACGAAGCTCTAGCAGCTTGGTGGCAATGACTTTGGAGAAACATCACAATCTCATCTGGAAGATCAACTCCCACTCGATTCAAGTGATTGTTGCACTCAGACAATCTGAGCACAAGCTCAACGATTGAGCTTTTCTCCCTTAGTTTGCAGGCTAAGAAAATCGTCAGAGGTCTCATACCTCTTGACGTGGGCACGAGCCTGAAATCTCAATTTCAGTCCTCGAAACATCTCATATGTTCTGCGACGTTTCGAAAACGTCTTTGGTGCCTCAACTCTAAACCATTTAACTGAACTATCACGTAGTTATCAAAACGTGTATGTCTGATGTTCGCAACATCTACAAACGACGTTTGGGGTTCAGCACACTGAGCGGTGCATTAAGGACATAAGCTTTCTACTGTCCGCATAATCGCTATTGTCAACTTTCAACTATATTTTCTCTAGGAACATATCTAAACAATGGAACTAAAGCGCGAGCTTACGACATAATTTGCAAAGATCTTTTGACTATGTTCAGGATAATTAAGTTCATCTTATGAACTCCCACTCAGATAGACATCCCTCTAGTCATCTAAGTGATTACATGATCCGAGTCAACTAGGCCGTGTCCGATCATCACGTGAGACGGACTAGTCATCATCGGTGAACATCTTCATGTTGATCGTATCCTCCATACGACTCATGCTCGACCTTTCGGTCTCTGTGTTCCGAGGCCATGTCTGTACATGCTAGGCTCGTCAAGTTAACTCTAAGTGTTTTGCATGTGTAAAACTGTCTTACACCCGTTGTATGTGAACGTAAGGATCTATCACACCCGATCATCACGTGGTGCTTCAAAACGACGAACTTTAGCAACGGTGCACAGTTAGGGGAGAACACTTCTTGAAATTGTTGTAAGGGATCATCTTATTTACTACCGTCGTTCTAAGTAAACAAGATGCATAAACATGATAAACATCACATGCAATCAAAAGTGACATGATATGGCCAATATCATATTGCTCCTTTTGATCTCCATCTTCGGGGCTCCATGATCATCATCGTCACCGGCATGACACCATGATCTCCATCATCATGATCTCCATCATCGTGTCTCCATGAAGTTGTCTCGCCAACTTATTACTTCTACTACTATGGCTACCGGTTAGCAATAAAGTAAAGTAATTACATGGTGTTGTTCAATGACACGCAGGTCATACAATAAATAAAGACAACTCCTATGGCTCCTGCCGGTTGTCATACTCATCGACATGCAAGTCGTGATTCCTATTACAAGAACATGATCAATCTCATACATCACATATCATTCATCACATTCTTCTTGGCCATATCACATCACATAGCATACCCTGCAAAAACAAGTTAGACGTCCTCTAATTGTTGTTTGCATGTTTTACGTGGCTGCTATGGGTTTCTAGCAAGAACGTTTCTTACCTACGCAAAAACCACAACGTGATATGTCAATTGATATTTACCCTTCATAAGGACCCTTTTCATCGAATCCGTTCTGACTAAAGTGGGAGAGACTGGCACCCGCTAGCCACCTTATGCACCAAGTGCATGTCAATCGGTGGAACCTGTCTCACGTAAGAGTACGTGTAAGGTCGGTCCAGGCCGCTTCATCCCACAATACCGTCGAAACAAGATTGGACTAGTAACGGTAAGCATATTGAACAAAATCAACGCCCACAACTACTTTGTGTTCTACTTGTGCAAAGAATCTACGCAATAGACCTAGCTCATGATGCCACTGTTGGGGAACGTAGCAGAAATTAAAAAATTTCCTACGTGTCACCAAGATCTATCTATGGAGAAACCAGTAATGAGAAGAAGGAGAGTGCATCTACATACCCTTGTAGATCGCTAAGCGGAAGCGTTCAAGAGAACGGGGTTGAAGGAGTCGTACTCGTCGTGATCCAAATCACCGGAGATCCTAGTGCCGAACGGACGGCACCTCCGCGTTCAACACACGTACAGCCCGGTGACGTCTCCCATGCCTTGATCCAGCAAATAGAGAGGGAGAGGTTGAGGAAGACTCCGTCCAGCAGCAGCACAACGGCGTGGTTGTGGTGGAGGAGCGTGGCAATCCTGCAGGGCTTCGCCAAGCACCGCAAGAGAGGAGAAGGGAGAGAGGTAGGGCTGCGCCAGGGAGAGGTCAAAACTCATGTGTTGGCAGCCCTCAAGACCTCCACTATATATAGGGGAGAGGGACGGGGTGCGCCCCCTCTAGGGTTTCCACCCCAAGGGGTGCAGCAGCCCCAATCCCATCTAAGGGTGGCGGCCAAGGGGGGAGAGGGGGGAAACTTGCCCCCCAAGTTAGGTGGAAGCACCCCCTCTCCAAACCCTAGGCGCCTTGGGCCTTGGTGGGGGGCGCACCAGCCCACCTGGGGCTGGTCCCCTCCCACACTTGGCCCATGCAGCCCTCTGGGGCCGGTGGCCCCACTTGGTGGACCCCCGGGACCCTCCCGGTGGTCCCGGTACGTTACCGATAAAACCCGAAACTTTTCCGGTGACCAAAACAGGACTTCCCATATATAAATCTTTACCTCCGGACCATTCCGGAACTCCTCGTGACGTCCGGGATCTCATCCGGGACTCCGAACAACATTCAGTAACCACATATAAACTTCCTTTATAACCCTAGCGTCATCGAACCTTAAGTGTGTAGACCCTACGGGTTCGGGAGACATGTAGACATGACCGAGACGTTCTCCGGTCAATAACCAACAGCGGGATCTGGATACCCATGTTGGCTCCCACATGTTCCATGATGATCTCATCGGATGAACCACGATGTCAAGGACTCAATCAATCCCGTATACAATTCCCTTTGTCTAGCGGTATATTACTTGCCCGAGATTCGATCGTCGGTATACCGATACCTTGTTCAATCTCGTTACCGGCAAGTCTCGTTACTTGTTCCATAACACATCATCCCGTGATCAACCCCTTGGTCACATTGTGCACATTATGATGATGTCCTACCGAGTGGGCCCAGAGATACCTCTCCGTTTACCGGAGTGACAAATCCCAGTCTCGATTCGTGCCAACCCAACAGACACTTTCGGAGATACCTGTAGTGCACCTTTATAGCCACCCAGTTACGTTGTGACGTTTGGTACACCCAAAGCATTCCTATGGTATCCGGGAGTTGCACAATCTCATGGTCTAAGGAAAAGATACTTGACATTAAAAAGCTTTAGCATACGAACTACACAATCTCTGTGCTAGGCTTAGGATTGGGTCTTGTCCATCACATCATTCTCCTAATGATGTGATCCCGTTATCAACGACATCCAATGTCCATGGTCAGGAAACCGTAACCATCTATTGATTAACGTGCTAGTCAACTAGAGGCTTACTAGGGACATGGTGTTGTCTATGTATCCACACATGTATCTGAGTTTCCTATCAATACAATTATAGCATGGATAATAAACGATTATCATGAACAAAGAAATATAATAATAACTAATTTATTATTGCCTCTAGGGCATATTTCCAACAATCTTTTATACCCATCTCTATCAGATCTCATCCTTGCAATTGACCGTGAAGGGATTGACAACCCCTTTTTCGCATTGGGTGCAAGTGTTTGATTGTTTGTGCAGGTGCATAGATTGGAGACTTGCTTGTACCTCCTACTGGATTGATACCTTGGTTCTCTAACTAAGGGAAATACTTATCTTGACTTTGCTGCATCACCCTTTACTCTTTAAGGGAAAACCAACACAAGCTCAAGAAGTAGCAGGAAGAATTTCTGGTGTCGTTGCCGGGGAGGTTCTACGTCAAGCCTACCAAGTACCCACCATAAACTCTCATCTCTTGCATTACATTATTTTCCATTTGCCTCTTGCTTTCCTCTCTCCCACTTATAAAACAATTTTAAAAAAACACAAAATCATTTTCCTTTTTGTCCGCCCTTCTTTCATTTGTCTTTTTTGTTTGCCTTTATGTCTTGCTTGGTTTGTTTTCTTGTTTGCTTGGTATAATTGTGTATTTATTGAAAATCAGTAAGCAAAGAGTTTATGGATCCTCATCCACTTTCCAATATTTTTAAGAGATCCAATTATTATGAACATATTGCTAGTGAGTTGAGTGCACTAGATTATCTTTATGAAGTTTTGCTTAAAATTCATGAATCTGGAAATTGTGATGAAGTGCTAAAAGAAGAAATCTATGAAGTGATTCATGATTGCTCCTTGAACGAAAAGCATGATTGCACTAATGTTATTATTTATTCTATGAATCTTAGTTGCGCTAATAATATGCAAAACCCTAAGCTTGGGGGTGATAATTTTGATATGTCCACTACTTATTGCAATGATCATGATTGGGGTGATTCTTGTTATGATCTTGAAATTTTATTTAAGCCTCATGATGAATATGATATTGATAGTAGTGTTTGAAATAATATTGAAAGTGGGTTTGGAAGAGTGTCAACTTTAGGTAATAATGATCCCACTACTTTGGAGCATGATCAATCTTATGAATTTTTTGACAAAAGTTGGTTTGGAGAGGTCATGACTTTAGTTAATGTTAATCCCACTATTTTGGAAGAGTGTCAACTTTGCATGCATGTGGATCATGAAGAGAGTATTTTATGTGATAGTTATATTTTTGAATTTGAGTATGATCCCACATGTAATTATTATGAGAGAGGAAAATATTGTTGTAGAAATTTTCATGTCACTAAATTACCTCTCGTTATGTTGCTATTGTTATTGTTTCTTTCTTCTTTCTTGCATATGCTAGTTTTTGCTTGTCTTGATAAATATTTTCCCTATAAAATGCCTATGCATAGGAAGTATGTTAGACTTAGATGTGATTTTCACATGCTATATGATGCTCTTTTTGTGCTTCAAGTCTTGTCTTTCATGTGAGCATCATTAAAATTATCAATGCCTAGCTAAAAGGCTTTAAAGAAAAGCGCTTGTTGGGAGACAATCCAATATTTTTCCTTTCTGTTTTTATGAGTATACACATTATTACCTCTGTAGTAATTGTGTTTTGGTGTTTTAATTAGTGTTTGAGCCAAGTAAGACCTTTGGGATGGTCTACGGTGATAGTTGATTTTATCTTGCTGGAAAAACGGAAACTTTTGCGTCCAGTAGCATAATTTTACAATTTGTAAAAGCGACGAAACCTTCTGAATTTTTTACACAAGATTTATATACAAATTTCCCAGGTTGTCCTAATTTTTCAGAATTTTTAGAGTTACACAAGTATCCGAAGTTTCCACATTTCTATAGACTGTTATGTTTTTTACATATTCTGTTTTGTATGTGTTGTCTGCTTATTTTGATGAATCTATGGGTATTATCGGGGGTATGAACCATGTAAAAGTTGGAATACAGTAGATATTACACCAATATAAATAAAAAATGAGTTCACAACAGTACCAAAAGTAATGATTTGCTTTTCTTATACTAACGGATCTCATGAGTTTTCTGTTGAGTTTTGTGTTGTGAAGTTTTCAAGTTTTGGGTAAAGATTTGATGGACTATGGAATAAGGAGTGGCAAGAGCCTAAGCTTGGGGGTGCCCAAGGCACCCCAAGGTAATATTCAAGGACAACCAAGCATCTAAGCTTGGGGATGCCCCGAATGGCATCCCCTCTTTCGTCTTCAATCCATCGGTAAATTTACTTGAGGCTATATTCTTACTCACCACATGATATGTGTTTTACTTGGAGCATCTTGTATGATATGAGTCTTTGCTTTTTAGTTTTCCACAATCATCCTTGCTGTACGCACCTTTTGAGAGGGATACACATGAATCGTGAATTTATTAGTATACTCTTTGTGCTTCACTTATATCTTTTGATCTAGGCAGTATGCTCTAGTACTTCACTTATATCTTTTTAGAGCACGACGGTGGCTTTATTTTATAGAAATTGTTGAACTCTCATGCTTCACTTATATTATTTTGAGAGTATCTAAACAGCATCGTAATTTTCTTAGGTTATGAATTTAGTCCTAATATGATGGGCATCCAAAAGGGGTATAATAAAAACTTTCATATAAAGTGCATCGAATACTATGAGAAGTTTGATTCCTTGCATATTGTTTTGATATATAAAGATGGTGATGTTAGAGATATGCTAGTGAGTAATTGTGGATTGTAGAATTGTGTTAAAGTTTGTGATTCCCAAAGCATGCCCGTATGGTGAACCGTTTTGTGATGAAGTCGGAGCATGATTTATTAATTGATTGTCTTCCTTATGTGTGGCGGTCAGGGACGAGCGATGGTCTTTTCCTACCAATCTACCCCCTAGGAGCATGTGTGTAGTACTTCATTTCGATAGCTTATAGACTTTTCCAATAAGTATGTGAGTTCTTTATACATAATTGCGCAAGGACTTAAGCCCCAAGGCCTTGGTGGGGCAGGGCGCGTGGGGGCAGGCCCGGGGTCCCTATCGCCCTGGGCCCCTAAGGCTGTTGGGACAGATCCGAGTGTTAGAACCATGCCCAGCCCCCGCTCTCGTGAGGCTCATGAGGGAGGCGTGAGCTGCGCGCGGCTGCTGAAAAACAAAGTCCAACAAAACACCACAGCAAAAACCCCATTCCCTACCTCATAGAGAACGCAAAACTCTAAATCTTTATTCAGAGAAATTCGCAAATTTGTTTACAAAAAGAAGAAGGCCACTGCGTACGACGCCTTCCTTAGTATTCCACCAGCGTGGAGCATGGGGCCTCCACTTGGGCGTGGGCATGATCACTGTTTGATTGTTCTTCCAGTGCGGAGCATGGGGATTCCACTTGGTCATGGGTTGGAGCTCTTGCGAGGCTGTGGGGCGGCGCACCGGGACACTCTAGGGCGTGTACAGCCCCACTCATTCTTAAGTGAGAGTGTCATGGCTAGAACTTGCTGAGGTGCTGGATGTTCCATGCATTCTGCATGGGAACCCCGTTCTCCGTCTCCACGCATGTGATGTCTACTACACAACCTTCTTCTTGTAGACGTTGTTGGGCCTGCAAGTGCACAGGTTTGTAGGACAGTAGCAAATTTCCCTCAAGTGGATGACCTAAGGTTTATCAATCCGTGGGAGGTGTAGGATGAAGATGGTCTCTCTCAAATAACCCTGCAACCAAATAACAAAGAGTCTCTTGTGTCCCCAACACACCCAAAACAATGGTAAATTGTATAGGTGCACTAGTTCGGCGAAGAGATGGTGATACAAGTGCAATATGGATGGTAGATATAGGTTTTTGTAATCTGAAAATATAAAAACAGCAACGTAACTAATGATAAAAGTGAGCGTAAACGGTATTGCAATGATAGGAAACAAGGCCTAGGGTTCATACTTTCACTAGTGCAATTTCTCTCAACAATAATTACATGGATAGATCATATAACAATCCCTCAACATGCAACAAAGAGTCACTCCAAAGCCACTAATAGCGGAGAACAAACGAAGAGATTATGGTAGGGTATGAAACCACCTCAAAGTTATTCTTTCGGATCAATCTATTCAAGAGTTCGTACTAGAATAACACCTTAAGACACAAATCAACCAAAACCCTAATGTCACCTAGATACTCCATTGTCACCTCAAGTATCCATGGGCATGATTATACGATATGCATCACATAATCTCAGATTCATCCAACCAACACAAAGTACTTCAAAGAGTGCCCCAATGTTTCCACCGGAGAGTCAGGAAAACGTGTGCCAACCCCTATGCATAGGTTCATGGGCGGAACCCGCAAGTTGGTCACCAAAACATACATCAAGTGGCACGTGATATCCCATTGTCACCCCAGATAAACACGGCAAGACATACATCAAGTGTTCTCAAAGTAAAGACTCAATCCGATAAGATAACTTCAAGAGGGAAACTCAATTCATCACAAGAGAGTAGAGGGGAGAAACATCATAAGATCCAACTATAATAGCAAAGCTCGCGATAAATCAAGATCGTGTCAAGTCGAGAACACGAGAGAGAGAGAGAGAGAGAGATAGATCAAACACATAGCTACTGGTACATACCCTCAGCCCCGAGGGTGAACTACTCCCTCCTCGTCATGGATAGCGCCAGGATGATGAAGATGGCCACCGGTGATGGGTTCCCCCTCCGGCAGGGTGCTGGAACGAACTCTTGAGAGGTTTTTGGTGGCTACAGAGGCTTGCGGCGGCAGAACTCCCGATCTATCTTGATATTCGATGTTTTTAGGGTACGTAGGCTTATATAGGCGAAAGAAGTCTGTCGGGAGGTGCTCGAGGGGCCCACGAGACAGGGGGGCGCGCCCATTAGGGGGCGCGCCCCCTATCTCCTGGCCTCCTCGAGGATCTTCTGACGTGAACTCCAAGTTTCCAGGATCATATTCTTCCCAAAAATAACACTGCTGAAGGTTTCATTCCGTTTGGACTCCGTTTGATATTCCTTTTCTTCAAAATATTGAAACAGGCAATAAAACAACAATATGGGATGGGCCTCCGGTTAGTAGGTTAGTCCCAAAAGTAATATGAAAGTGTATAATAAAGCCCGTAATCATTCAAAACAGATAATAAAATAGCATGAATGCTTCATAAATTGTAGATACGTTGGAGACATATCAGCATCCCCAAGCTTAATTCCTACTCGTCCTCGAGTAGGTAATTGATAAAAGAAAGAATTTATGTAGTGTGAATGCTAGAAGGTGCACAAGTTTGATCAATGATAAGTTCAACCACCTTTTCTAGCATGATAATATGTCATAATAGTAGTTCATCTCATAAAACTTCTCACGATAAAGTAACAAGCCATTCACATGTCAAAGCATAGACCATAAGCTTTCTTGAAAACTAGCAAACTTCATTCTCGGTCATCAAACAATTGCAATTCATCTTATTTTCAGGAACAGCAAACTCCACATACTCAACTATCATATAGTCTTCTACAATTGCTAACACTCACGCAATACTTGTGCTTATGAAGTCTTAATTGGACACTGAGAAAGATAGGGGCTTATAGTGTTGCCTCCCAACGTATTCACCTTTGGGTGATGTCAACAATAATAGTTCATGCTAACTTACATCCAATTGGATATATATATATATATCAGGATCACCCCAACACAAAGTGCTTGCCAAAGGATAAAATGAAAAAGGGAAAGGTGAAGATCACTTTGACCCTTGTATAAAGTAAAAGATAGGCCCTTCGCAGAGGGAAGCAGAGGTTGTCATGCGCTTTAAGGGTTGGATGCACAAAATCTTAATGCGAATGAACGTCACTTTATATTGCCACTTGTATATGGACCTTTATTATGCAGTCTGTCGCTTTTATTGCTTCCATAACAAGATCGTACAAAGCTATTTTCTTCACACCAAAAGATCATACATATTTAGAGAGCAATTTTTGTTGCTTGCACCGATGACAACTTACTTGAAGGATCTTACTCAATCCATAGGTAGGTATGGTGGACTCTCATGGCAAAACTGGGTTTAAGGATATTTGGAAGCATAAGTAGTATCTCTACTTGGTGCAAGGAATTTTGGCTAGCATGAGGGGGAAAGGCAAGCTCAACATGTTTGAATGATCCATGACAATATACTTTAACTGAGATGTCGGAAAACATAAACCATTACGTTGTCTTCCTTGTCCAACATCAACTCTTTAGCATGTCATACTTAATGAGTGCTCCCAATTATAAAAGATGTCTAGGATAGTCTATTTATATGTGAAATCTCTCATCCTTCAATATTCTTTCATGAATTGTTCAAATGACCAATACAACGCTTGCTAACCTTCAATAAATTTACAACCTCTACTTCTTAGATGTGAAGTCATAACACCCCATGGGATAAGAAAATGAGACATATATAATTTCATATTTATGACAATCTACTCATTCAACCATTTACTCATAGGATATAAGTGAGTAAATGACAAACTACTCCAAAAAGATATAAGTGAAGATCAATGAGTAGCTAAATAATTATGCAACTATGCGAAGACTCTCTCTCATTAAAGAATTTCAGATCTCGGTATTGTATTCAAACAGCAAGCAAAACAAAATAAAATGACATTGCAAGGATATCACAACTCATGTGAAGAAGCAAAAACTTAGGCTCAACCGATACTAACCGATAGTTGCTGAAGAAGAAAGGTGGGATGCCTACCGGGGCATCCCCAAGCTTAGATGCTTGAGACTTCTTGAAATATTATCTTGGGGTGCCTTGGGCATCCCCAAGCTTGAAGTTTTGTATCTCCTTAATTCCTCTCATATCATGGTTTCTCAAAAAAAAAACTCAACAAGAACTCGTGAGATAGGTTAGTATAAACCAATGCAAAACCTTATCATTTTCTACTGTAAAAAATCACTAAAATTAATTACTCAACATTACATACTAAATTCCTCTGCATATTTAATACTCCTATCCACAAATAGAATCATTAAACAAGCAAACATATGCAAACGATGCAAACATAGCAGCAATCTGCCAAAACAGTACAGTCTGTAAAGAATGCAAGAGTATCAATACTTCCCTAACTCCAAAAATTATGAAATAAAATTACCACTGTAATAGATTTATCAGAGCTCAATATAAAAAAAGTTTCAACATTATACCATTCTCTGACTTTTGTAGGGAATTTTTGCAACAGCGGTAAACTTTCTGTTTTCAAACAGCAACATGTATACTAGCAAAATAAGCATGGTAAAGGCTATCCTTGACTTCTTATTGAAACTAAAGGTGAAAAAAATTAATATAAATAACATCAAGCAAATACTAACACAAGAAAATGACGCTCCAAGCAAAACACATGTCATGTGATGAATAAAAATATAGCTCCAAGTAAAGTTACCGATGAACGAAGACGAAAGAGGGGATGCCATCCGGGGGCATCCCCAAGCTTAGGCTTTTGGCTATTATTAAATATCTTGGGGTGCCATGGGCATCCCCAAGCTTAGGCTCTTGCTACTCCTTATTCCATAGTCCATCGAATCCTTACCCAGAACTTGAAAACTTCACAACACAAAACTCAACAGAAAACTCGTAAGCTCCGTTAGTATAAGAAAATAAAACCACGACTTTGGTACTGTAATGAACTCATTCTAAATTCATATTGGTGTAATATCTACTGTACTCCAACTTATATATGGTTCATACCCTTCGATACTACTCATAGATTCATCAAAATAAGCAAACAACACATAGAAAACAGAATCTGTCAAAAATAGAAAAGTCTGTAGTAATCTGTATCAAACGTATACTTATGGAACTCCAAAAATCCTAAAAAATTAGGAAGTACTAAGAAATTTTTGTACCAATCCATATAAAAAAGAATCAGATCATAATCACGTTTCTGTGAATTAAAAAAACTAATTTACTGGGTTCAAAAGTTTCTGATTCTCAGCAGGATCAACACAACTATCACCGTAAGCTATCCTAAAGGTCTTACTTAGCACTTTATTGAAACAAAAGCTATAAAACATGATTACTACAGTAGAATAATCATGTTAACACACAAAAACAGTAAGGATAAATATTGGGTTGTCTCCCAACAAGCGATTTTCTTTAATGCCTTTCTAGCTAGGCATGAAGATGGCAATGATGCTCACATAAAAGATAAGAATTCAAACATAACGGGAGCATCATGAAGCATATGACTAGCACATTTAAGTCTAACCCTCTTCCTATGCATAGGGATTTTGTGAGCAAACAACTTATGGGAACAATAATCAAGTAGCATAGGAAGGTAAAACAAGCATAGCTTCAGAACTTGAAGCACATAGAGAGGAAACTTGATATTATTGCAATTACTACAAGCATATGTTCCTCCCTCATAATAATTTTCAGTAGCATCATGAATAAATTCAACAATATAACCAGCACCTAAAGCATTCTTTTCATGATCTACAAGCATAGAACTTTTACTACTCTCCACATAAGCAAATTTCTTCTCATCAATAGTAGTGGGAGCAAACTCAACAAAATAACTATCATGTGAGGCATAATCCAATTGAAAACTAAAGTCATGATGACAAGTTTCATAGTTATCATTATTCCTAATAGCATACAAGTCATCACAATAATCATCGTAGATAGCAACTTTGTTCTCATAATCAATTGGAACCTCTTCCGAAATAGTGGAATCATCACTAAATAAAGTTGACACTCTTCCAAATCCACTTTCATATTCATCACAATAACATTCAACATCCTCCAAAATAGTGGGATCACTACTTCCTAAAGTAGACACTCTTACAAACCCACTTTCATCAATATAATCATCATAAATAGGAGGCATGCTATCATCAAAATAAATATTCTCATCAAAACTTGGGGGACAAAAAATATCATATTCATCAAACATAGCTTCCCCAAGCTTGTGGCTTTGCATATCATTAGCATCATGGATATTCAAGGAATTCATACTAACAACATTGCAATCATGCTCATCATACAAAGATCTAGTACCAAACATTCTAATGCATTCTTCTTCTAGCACTTGAGCACAATTTTCCTTTCCATCATTCTCATGAAAGATATTAAAAATATGAAGCATTTGAGACAAACTCAAATCCATTTTTTGTAGTTTTTCTTTTATAACCTAAACTAGTGATAAAACAAGAAACAAAAAGATTCGGTTGCAAAATCTAAAGATATACCCTCAAGCACTCACCTCCCCGGCAACGACGCCAGAAAAGAGCTTGATGTCTACTACACGACCTTCTTCTTGTAGACGTTGTTGGGCCTGCAAATGCACAGGTTTGTAGGACAGTAGCAAATTTCCCTCAAGTGGATGACCTAAGGTTTATCAATCCATGGGAGGCGTAGGATGAAGATGGTCTCTCTCAAACAACCCTGCAACCAAATAACAAAGAGTCTCTTGTGCCCCGAACACACCCAATACAATGGTAAATTGTATAGGTGCACTAGTTCAGCGAAGAGATGGTGATACAAGTGCAATATGGATGGTAGATATAGGTTTTCGTAATTTGAAAATATAAAAACAGCAACGTAACTAATGATAAAAGTGAGCGTAAACGGTATTGCAATGATAGGAAACAATGCCTAGGGTTCATACTTTCACTAGTGCAAGTTCTCTCAACAATAATAACATGGATAGATCATATAACAATCCCTCAACATGCAACAAAGAGTCACTCCAAAGCCACTAATAGCGGAGAACAAACGAAGAGATTATGGTAGGGTACGAAACCACCTCAAAGTTATTCTTTCGGATCAATCTATTCAAGAGTTCGTACTAGAATAACACCTTAAGACACAAATCAACCAAAACCCTAATGTCACCTAGATACTCCATTGTCACCTCAAGTATCCGTGGGCATGATTATACGATATGGATCACACAATCTCAGATTCATCCAACCAACACAAAGTACTTCAAAGAGTGCCCCAAAGTTTCCACCAAAGAGTCAAGAAAACGTGTGCCAACCCCTAGGCATAGGTTCATGGGCGGAACCCGCAAGTTGGTCACCAAAACATACATCAGTGGCACGTGATATCCCATTGTCACCACAGATAAACACGGCAAGACATACATCAAGTGTTCTCAAAGTAAAGACTCAATCCGATAAGATAATTTCAAGAGGGAAACTCAATTCATCACAAGAGAGTAGAGGGGGAGAAATATCATAAGATCCAACTATAATAGTAAAGCTCGCGATACATCAAGATCGTGTGAAGTCGAGAACATGAGAGAGAGAGAGAGATCAAACACATAGCTACTGGTACATACCCTCGGCCCCGAGGGTGAACTACTCCCTCCTTGTCATGGATAGCGCCGGGATGATGAAGATGGCCACCGGTGATGGGTTCCCCCTCCGGCAGGGTGCCGAAACAGACTCCCGAGAGGTTTTTGGTGGCTATAGAGGTTTGCGGCGGCTGAACTCCCGATCTATCTTGATATTCGATGTTTTTAGGGTACGTAGGCTTATATAGGCAAAAGAAGTCAGTCGGGAGGTGCTCGAGGGTCCCACAAGACAGGGGGCGCCCCCTATCTCCTGGCCTTCTCGAGGATATTCTAACGTGAACTCCAAGTTTCCAGGATCATATTCTTCCCAAAAATAACGCTGCCGAAGGTTTCATTCCGTTTGGACTCCGTTTGATATTCCTTTTCTTCGAAATACTGAAACAGGCAATAAAACAGCAATATGGGCTGGGCCTCCGGTTAGTAGGTTAGTCCCAAAAGTAATATAAAAGTGTATAATAAAGCCCGTAATCATTCAAAACAGATAATAAAATAGCATGAATGCTTCATAAATTATAGATACGTTGGAGACGTATCAGCATGCGGCGCCTGGCCTGGACATGTGGGCGACCCTGAATGGGCCTTCCCACATGGGCGAGAGCTTGTGGAGGCCCTCCCTGGAGAGGACCCACCTCAGGATGAGGTCTCCGACCTCAAGAGTCTGGGGCCGGATGTTGCCGCTGTGTTAGCACCGCAAGGCCTACTGGTACCTCGCGGCGCAGAGGGAGGCCTAGCGATGGGCCTCCTCTAGGAGCACCAAGTCCCCCCCTCCCCCCGCCCCGCACGAGTCGCCCTGGCGTGCCTTGTCGAACACCAGCACTCGTGGGGAACCGTGCTTCTGCTCGGACGGAAGGACAGTCTCTGCCCCGTAGACGAGGAGGAAGGGGTTCTCGCCGGTGGGCGTCGTCGTGGTGGTACGAATGGACCACAGCACGGACCCGAGCTGATCGAGCCAGGCCTTGCCGCAAGCCTCAAGCTTCTTCTTGGAGCTCCGGGTCTTGAGGCCCCTGAGGACTTCCGCGTTGGCACGCTCGGCCTGGCCATTGCTCCGCGGGTGTGCCACCGAAGCATAGCATATTTGCGTTCCAAGGTTAACACAATAGGACCTGAAGAGGCCACTCGTGAACTTGGAGCCATTGTCAGTGATGATACGTTTGGGGATGCCAAATCGGCTCACGAGGCCTCTGATGAACTTGACGGCCGAGCGTGCTGGGATGGTGCACACCGGCTCCACCTCCGCCCGCTTGGTGAATTTGTCGATGGCAACGTAGAGGTAGCGGTAACCGCCTGTCGTGCGAGGGCAAGGGCCCAGTATGCCTAGCCCCCATACCGCGAAAGGCCACGATAGTGGGATGGTCTGAAGTCCTTGCGCGAGCTGATGGATCTTCTTAGCGTGGAACTAGCACGCCTCACAGGATCGGACCAGCTCAGCAGCATCACGGAACATGGTAGGCCAGTAGAACCCAGTACGGAACACCTTCCCCATGAGGGTACGCGACACAGAGTAGTGCCTGCAATCTCCCCTGTGAATGTCAGCTAGCAGCTCTCGTCCTTGCTCTTTTGAAATGCACTACAGCGAGATGTCGTTGGGGCGCCTGCGGTACAGTTCATCATTTTGCAGGCAATAAGCCGTGGCCAGCCCGGCTACATGCTGTGTTAGCATCCGGCAAGGTACCATGGAGTAAGTAAGCATTGAACTCCACGGCTCAACAGTCTGTCTGAGGCTCCAATGCCAGCAGCAGACAAGCTCCAGAGGCCGGGCCGCAGTCCGGCGTGCCCGTGGGCGGTGCAGGCGGAAGCTCCTCGCGGAGCAGCATTGCGCCAGTGGCAGGACCGGCCGATGGCGCGAAGATCCTTTCTTCGAAGACACCGGGGTCCTGGTGTGAAATCACAAGTGCTCCCTGGGTGATTTTGGTAATTAATGTCAACATATCTCTTGTCGGACTGATGTTTTTATCTAGTATATTTCAGACAAGTTCAAAAATGGTGTGGCAAGGACAAGAGGACGTGGAACCCCTTCAAAATGCTAAGGACACATATTGGCAAAAGCACAAGACTCTTCATTTTATTTTAGTGACCCAAGATCACATTGACTTCATAGGAAAGCTAATACTATTAAAAGGGATGAGGTGTTGCTTAATGGCTTGCTTGCTCAAATGCTTAGTGATATTGCTCCAAAACCCTCAACCACCTTCTCCATCCAAATATGTCCAAAACCTAAAGTCAAACTCGGCCCCACCGATTCTTTCTATCCGGTGCCACCAAGTTCATATGACATAGCCACAGCCAGAAACCCTAACAGTTTGGTCACACCAATACGGATCTCGGTCTCATCGAGATGGCCTTGCAAACTCCCTATGACTTGTTGCATTTATTTTGGTCTCACCAAAATTCCAATCGGTCTCACCGAGTTGGCTTGACATTCAGTATGTTGCTTATTGCTTCACTTCGGTCTCATCGAGTTGATGCAATCGGCGCCATCGGTTGATGTTTTCCCTCAGCCCTAGCACATCGGTCACACCGAGTTGTTCCGGCCCCACCGAGATTCCTAACATTCACATTTTGAACTAATTGGTCACACCAAGTTTACCTATTCGGTCTCACCGAGTTGGGTCAAATGTGTGTAACGGTTGGATTTTGTGTGGAGGCTATATATACCCCTCCACCCCCTCTTCATTCGTAGAGAGAGACATCAAAATGTGCCTACACTTCCACTACTCATTTTCTGATAGAGAACCACCTAATCATGTGTTGAGATGAAGACGTTCCATTCCTACCACATGAATATTGATCTCTAGCCTTCCACAAGTTGCTTTCCACTCAAATCATCTTTCCACCATAGCCAAATCTGTGAGAGAGATTTGACCATTGGGGAGACTATCATTTGAAGCATAAGAGCAAGGAGTTCATCATCAACACACCATCTATTACCTTTTGGAGAGTGGTGTCTCCTAGATCGGTTAGGTGTCGCTTGGTAGCCTCCGACATATTGTGGAGTTGAACTAAGAAGTATGTAAGGGCAATGAGATCACCTACTTCATGAAGATCTACCCAAGTGAGGCAAGTCCTTCGTGGTCGATGGCCATTGTGGGATATACAAGGTTGCTTCTTCATGGACCTATCGTGGGTGGAGCCCTCCATGGACTTGCGCAGCCGTTACCCTTCATGGGTTGAAGTATCCATCAACATGGATGTTTGATAGCACCTCCTATCGGAACCACGCCCAAAATCTCCACGTCTCCATTGCGTTTGCAAACTCCAATCCCATCCCTTTACTTTCTTGCAACTTGCATGATTTACTCTTTTAGCTGCATATATACTCTTGTCATGCTTGCTTGAAATGTATTGTGAATGCTTAAACTTGTGCTAAAGCTCCACCTTAACTTGAAGAACTTAAAAACTGCAAAATGTGCTTGTTGAGGGTCTAATCACCCCCCCCCCCCCTCTAGACCTCTCTTCTCGATCCTTTCAATTGGTATGAGAGCACTGGTCTCCATTGCTTTGGTTTAACCGCCATTGGAGGAAGATGGATGAGTCTACGTTCGGGAGTATTAGATGTAGAGTGCATATTCTTGATGGGGAGTTTCATGGTTCTTGGAAAAATGAAATGCTTGTGATCTTCAATGAATATAATTTGAACAAGTACATTACTAGCTCTTATGTGCCTACCATGATCCTATGCATCCGACCCTCGATGATTGTCTTGACATGGTTCGCAATGTTAGGACTATTAATCTTATCATTAGAGGATTGCATAGAAATTTGCTTGTGTGCTTGCCTACTTTTCAATGCGCATATACTATATGGAACTATATTGAAGAATGCTTTCTGAATTATTCCTTGAAAATCTAGATGAGATCCTTCAAAAGTCCATTGCTTTTCATAGTATGAAATCGAGTGATCCCAAGTTTGATGAATGTCTATTTGAGCTCCGTGGTCTTATGCATGCCAAACAAAATGTTGGAGTCATTAGTAGCATCATTTCGGAGACAATTAGAATTCATAAGCTTGAACATTGTCATGGTCATAAATCTAACAAATCACTTGGCCTAGGTGATATCACATGGATGGTGATATTGAGCACGGCTATTATGATGAAGACAAAGATAGTGACGCTGACCTTGAGGAGTCTATGAGGCATTTTGGTCTCATGGAAAATCTACATGACTATATGGCCAGAGGAAAAGATTGGATACTTGATAGTGGATGTACCGACCACATGACTGGAGATAAAGATATGTCCCACGAGCTTGCTAAGAATGACGGTCCATGTAAGTATGTCACTTTTGGAGATAACTCCAAGGATAAGGTACTTGGCCTTGGTAAGGTGGCCATTTCCCATGATAGCTCTATCCAAAATGTCATGCTCGTTGAGTCTCTTGGTTAAAATCTACTTTTCTGTATCTAGACTAGCCGTTTTTTGTTTTAGTGTCCTATTTACCGAATTAGATTGCCAAGTGTTTCAAAGAGATAATCATAATATGATATTTACCGGTATCCTAGAGGTGATCTAAACATTGTTGACATTACTAAGAGAGCCAAACCTCGCACTTGTTTAATTGCTAAATCTTCTAAAGGATGGTTATGGCATAGACAGTTAGGTCATGTTGGAATGCAAAATCTTGATAAACTTATTAAAGGTAATCATATCCTTGGTGTTAAAGATGTCATATTTGACAAGGATAGACTTTGCAGCGCTTGTCAAGCAGGAAAATAAGTTGGAGGAAGTCATCCTGTGAAGAACATCATGACCATGAGAAGACCACTTGGGCTACTTCACATGGATCTTTTCGGTCCCAATGCTTATAAGAGCCTTGGTGGTAACTCATTTGGTTTGGTCAATGTTGATGATTTTTCAAGATTTGCGTTGGAGTTCTTTCTTGATGACAAATCGCAAGTCCAAAAGATCTTCAAGAACTTCGCCAAGAAGGCCCAAAATCAATTTGAAGTGAAGATCAATAAGGTTCAAAGTGACAATGGAACAGAGTTCAAGAACACAAATGTGGATACCTTTCTTGACGAAGAGGGGATTTCACATGAGTTCTTGGCTACGCACACGCCTCAACAAAATGGAGTTGTCGAGAGGAAGAACCGAACGCTTATCGAGATGGCAAGAACGATGCTTGATGAATACAAGACGCCAAGACATTTTTGGGCGGAAGTGGTTGAGACAGCTTGTCATGCTACGAATCGACTATATCTTCACAAGCTTCTCAGAAGACGACATACGTGCTGCTCACCGGTAACAAACCCCAAGTTGGACACTTTCGAGTATTTGGCTCAAAGTGCTACATTCTTGATAGGCATCTTCACTCGAAATTTGCTCCCAAATCTCATGGGGGTTTCCTACTCGGTTATGGCTCAAACTCTCACACCTACCATGTCTACAACAATTTCACCCGAAAGACTGAAAAGACAATAGAAGTGAAATTTGATGAATCTAACGGCTCACAAGTAGAGCAACTGCCGATTGATGTAGGAGACAAAGATCCATCGGAAGCAATTCAAGACTTGTCTATTGGCAAGATTCAACCAGTGGAGGTGAAGGAGAGTACTTCGTCCATATAAGTGGAAGCCTCAACTTCACATCAAGGTGAACCGCAAGTTGACTTGGTGGCATCCACTAGTGGAACCCGTCAAGACGAAGGAAATGAGGAAGTACAACAAGATGATCCACCTCGACCTCCTTCTCCAGCTCCACAAGCGAACGACAACACCAACAACAATGAAGAAGAAGATGATGATGATGAGGATGAGGATGTTCCACCTCAACCCAAGAAAAATCTTCCATGAGTTAGAGCAAGAATCTCGAGAGATCATCCCGTCGAACAAATCTTTGATGATATCCAAACCGGGAGAATTACTCGCTCTAAAACTCGTTTAGCTAACTTCTGTGAACATTACTCATTCATTTCTAGCATTGAACCTATGAAGGTTGAAGAAGCTCTTCAGGATCCGGATTGGATAAACGCTTATGCATGAAGGGCTACACAACTTGTTTGGACAGGGGTGCGTGGAAGCTTGCTATCCATGTGTCAGAGCCATGAGTTGGTTGCAAGATCTTATGGGTTTGACCTCTAGCCTACCCCAACTTGTTTGGGACTAAAGGCTTTGTTGTTGTTGTTGTTGTTGTTGTTGTTGAAGAGCTACACAACTTCGAGAGGAATCTGTCGGTGTTCTGGGAATGGGGGTACCCAGACTTGCCTGCCTACGGCCCACGACGTGGCTCAGTCAACGGCCCAGTATGGCCCAGCTTTAGCAACAGCAACCCAAGACCCTCACGAGGGGCCAAGCCTCACAAGGCGGACGACACCAAGACCTCCCTAGGGGGCAGCCTCGCCAGGCTGGCTCCCGAGGGGTGGAGATATCTATGCAAGGCTCACCTCACGAGGTTCATATGACATGAGCCGTGACGACCAAGGCCAGGAGGGTGCCAGTGGGTGCAGTGTACCAGTTTGCACTTTGGTGCTAAGGAAGCAAGCGCGGGCGCGGAGTCTCGAGGAATCAAGCAAAGGTTTCCATTCCGGTGCTACAAGACCAAGACCGCTAGGACGGCAGGATGGAGGTCATCACGGAGCCCATCGCGGCGTCACCACCTGATGCTTTCGCACGCGAAGACTACTTTTGTCAGGATAACTTGTACTAGTTGTCCCCCTTCGAATTTGGTCGTTGTAGGATCCCTTCCCGCCTACATTTGGGAAGAGAACCAAGACCACTATAAATAAGACTTAGCCACCACCATAGAAGGGGACGGATCATTCAGATCATCCACACTCCCACCGGCTCATCCGAGCCCAAGAACATCTCTCCTCCCGAGGTTTTTCAACAACTGTACTAGTTCATCCTCACCCCATCGAGGCCAATCCACCACAAAGCAGGAGTAGGGTTTTACACCGCAAGGTGGCCCAAACCTGGGTAAACTATTGTGTCTCTTGTCCGTTGGGTTCGTCGAGCTAGGCTGTGAGATTAATGAGTAGGCAGACTATGGAGGACGAGTTCTTTGCACGCACCCCAGATTTCGAGCCTCTCAAGGGTTCGTGGAACCCCAAATCCGACATTTGGCGCACCAGATAGGGGTGCGTTGGAGATCCCCCACTCCATCCGCCACGCTCTGCCGTTCGGCTCTCATGGCGAACGCTTTCCCATCGACTAGACCAACGCATGCCCTCGGAGGATCCGAGGGCCTCCGGGCCTTCACCCCCGCCTTGTGGCGGGTGCAGTGGCTGCCCAAGTTCAGGCTGGACTTGCCGCCCCGATAAGACGGCGCGGAGGACCCGACGGGCTTTCTCCGAGCATATGAGGAGGCTGTCTGGGCGGCCGACGGCGACGACAAGGTCATGGCGAACTGGCTCCCCATGGCCCTGGTGGGCGTGCCACGCGCGCCCTCTTCATCGCGCGCTTCACGGCGCCAGCACCCCATGTTGTCGCAGCTCTCCTCGGTGGCTCACAGGCACTGCCCTCGGACCTCCATGCCAAGCAGTTCTTCTGCCAAGTGGGCGCCACCCACGTGCAGCAGGGAGCCCCTCCGGGATGGGCCGTACCCAAGGCTGACATCACCTTCGACACAAGAGACTGCCCTACGACCATCGCGAGTGTGGGCGCGCTTCCGATGCTCTGCATCCCCACAATCTGCAACGTGGCGGTAACCAAGACCCTCATCGACGGTGGAGCTGGCCTCAATGTGCTCTTCGTGGAAGCTTTCGGCCTGCTCCATGTGCCACATGGCCGGCTCCGCCCCCACCAAGCCATTCTCCGGGGTTGTCGACGGCTCCACCAGCCCCCTGGGGTAGATCCGCCTCCCCGTCACCTTCGGCACCCGCGACAACTACGGCACCGAGCTTATCAACTTTGACATCGCCCGCATCAGCCTCCCGTACAACGCATCCTTGGGTACCCAGCCTTGGCCAAGTTCATGGTGGCGTCCCATCCTGCCTACAACCTCATGAAGATGTCGGGGAGCAGCGGCGTCCTCACTGTGACCGGAGACACCAAGGAAGCCCTGACGGCCCTCAAGCTCACTTTTGAGACTGCAGCAGCGGCGCGCCCGACCGAAGAAGGAGCCCTAGAGGTCCCAGGGGCTGCGCCAGCAAAGAAACAACAGTCGTTCTCTCAAGATCGGGCTGAAATGAAGTAGGTGCCTGTCGATGAAGATGGAGCATCGAGTGCCACCTTCACTATAGGCGCCAACCTTCCTCCAGACCAGGAAAAGGTGTTTCTCGACTTCTTGCACGTGAACAAGGGGGTGTTCACATGGGATCCCAAGGACCTGGTTGGGATCCCAAGGGGAATAATTGAGCATCACCCGAGGGTGTGCTCTAACGCCTGGCCAGTAAAGCAGAAGGCGGTGGCAGTCCATAGAGAAGTAGTCATTCATTGTCCAAGAAACCCGCAAGCTACATGACGCTAGTGTCATTCGGGATGTGCGGTACCCGGAATGGTTGGCGAACCCGGTCGTCGTCCCAAAGAAAGGCGGGAAGGAGCGCATGTGCGTTGACTTCACCAACCTCAATAAGGCATACCCTCAAGACCCCTTCCCGCTCCCGCGCATCGATTAGATCGTCGACTCCACCGCTGAGTGTGACCTGCTGTGCTTCCTAGACGCCTTCTCGGGTTACCATCATATCAAGATGGTGGTACAAGATGTTGAGAAGACGGCCTTCCTGACCCCCTGTGGGGTGTACTGCTACACCTGCATGCCATTCAGCCTGCGCAACACTGGGGCGGCCTTCCAGCGACTGATGCACATCGCCCTGGGCCAGCAGCTCGGGAGGAACATTGAGGCATATGTCCACGACATAGTAGTGAAGTCTCGGGAGGCAAGGACCCTTATCAAGGACCTGGAGGAAACATTTTCCAGTTTGCATGCAGTGGACCTATGGCTCAACCCAGAGAAATGCGTGTTTGGCATTCCCTCCGGCAAGCTGCTAGGTTTTCCGGTGTCGCACACGGGAATCGAGGCAAACCCAGAGAAGGTCAAGGCCATAAAAAGGATGAGCCCGCCGCAGACCCTTAAGGAAATGCATAAGCTGGCAAGTTGCGTGACCTCATTGGGGCACTTCATCTCCAAGTTGGGAGAATGCGCCCTCCCATTCTTCAAAATGATGAAAAAGAAGGGGCAGTTCGAGTGGACTCCGGAGGCTGACGCAGCATTTCAAGACCTCAAGAGGTACCTCACCAACCCACCAGTGATGGTGGTGTCGTGCCCTCTTGAGCCCCTGGTGCTTTACCTGGCCGCCATGCCACACTCCGCTAGCATAGCGCTGGTGGCGGTCCGGGAGGAGCACCAGGCCAAGGACCCACTGTCGATATCAAAACCGGCGGATCTCGGGTAGGGGGTCCCGAACTGTGCGTCTAAGGCTAATGGTAACAAGAGGCGGGGGACATGATGTTTACCTAGGTTCGGGCCCTCTCTATGGAAGTAATACCCTACTTCCTGCTTGATTGATCTTGATGATATGAGTATTACAAGAGTTGATCTACCACGAGATCGTAGAGGCTAACCCTAGAAGCTAGCCTATGATTATGATTGTTGTTGTCCTATGGACTAAACCCTCCGGTTTATATAGACACCGGAGGGGGCTGGGTTTACACAGAGTCGGTTATAGAGAAGGAAATCTACATATCCGAATTGCCAAGCTTGCCTTCCACGCAAAGGAGAGTCCCACACGGACACAGGACAAAGTCTTCAATCTTGTATCTTCATAGTCCAACAGTCCGGCATAAGCATATAGTCCGGCTGTCCGAGGACCACATAATCCAGGTCTCCTCACCCGCCAGGTATCGCCCCACTACAGGACAAGACAACGCAGCTTCAGGACGCACCACTGAAGCCTAGGCGGCGCCAACAGGCGACCAGACTCCATAGGACGCCCGAGGCAGCGGCCACCTCAGCAAACGAGCAAGCTCCCAAGGTCCCCGGCCTCAGGAGGTGCCGGACTCCACCAACACTTCCGCTCTCGTCGAGCACCCGGTGTACTTCGTCTGCATGGTACTACGTGACGTGCGGGCGCGCTACCCCATGCCGCAGAAGCTCTTGCTCGCGCTCCTCGTCGCCTCCCGCAAGTTGCGCCACTACTTCCAAGGCCACCCCATCAAGGTCGTCTTAGCTTACCCTCTGGAAAGGGTGCTCCAGAGCCCCAACTCCGTGGGGAGAGTCGCCAATGGAACATCGAATTGCAGGCATTCCAGCTGGAGTTCAGCACCACTAGGGCCATCAAGGGGGCGGCGCTCGCTGATTTCATGGCAGAATGGACCGACGCTCTGGGGCCCAAAGCAGGCGAGGTCCGATCCCTCTCGCCAGGAAGCGAGGCACCAGACGGCTGGGTCATGTACTTCGACGGCGGCTTCGCACGCTGGGGCACGGGGGCTTGAGCCGTGCTCATCTCGCCCACTCAGGACAAGCTCTACTATGTTGTGCAGCTCTACTTCCAACACAGCGAAAAGGTCTCCAACAACATTGCGGAGTACGAAGGCTTGATTGCCGGTCTCAAGGCTGCGGCCACCTTGGGCGTGAAGCGCCTCACCATCAAGGGTGACTCCCAGCTACACCAACTTCTCCAACAAGGTATACGAGCCGAAGGATGAGCACATGGACGCATACCTGGCGGAGGTATGCAAAATTGAGAAGCAATTCTTGGGTCTGGAACTGCAGCACGTGACACACGGCATGAACAAGGAAGCGAACGACATCACCAAGAGGGCGTTGATACGTCTCCAAGGTATCTATAATTTATGAAGTATTCATGTCATTATATTATCATTCTTGGATGTTTTACAATCATTTTATAGCAACTTTATATCATTTTTTGGGACTAACCTATTGACCCAGTGCCCAGTGCCAGTTGCTGTTTTTTGCTTGTTTTTTATATCGTAGGAAATCAATATCAAGAGGAGTCCAAACACCGCGAAACTTTTGGGAGATTTTTTATGGACCAGAACACCCAGGATGGGCCAGAGAAGCACCTGGGGGGTGCCCTGAGAGGGGCACAACCCACCAGGGCTCGCTTGGGGGCACAGGCGCGCCCAGGTGGGTTGTGCCCACCTCGATGGCCTCCTTTACCCCCTCTTTGCCCTATAAATTCACAAATATTCCAAAACCCTTCGGGGTTACCCTAGATCAGAAGTTTCGTCGCTGCAGGCCTCTGTAGCCATCGAAAACCAATCTAGGCCCCGTTCTGGCACCCTGCCGGAGGGGGGAATCATCACCGGTGGCCATCTTCATCATCCCGGCGGCCACCACGATGAGGAGGGAGTAGTCCACCCTCGGGGCTGAGGGTTTGTACCAGTAGCTATGTGTTTAATCTCTCTCTCTCTCTCGTGTTCTTGAGTTGTCACGATCTTGATGTATCGTAGGCTTTATTAATACAGTCGGATCATATGGTGTTTCCCCTCTCTATCTTGTTGTGATGAATTGAACTTTCCCTTTGAGATTTCGTTGTTATCGGATTGAATACTTTTTATGGATTTGAGAACACTTGATATACGTCTTGCAATTGAATACTCCTGGTGACAATGGGGTATCATATTGATTCACTTGATATATGTTTTGGCACTCAACTTGCGGATTCCCGAGGTGACATTGGGGTAATCTATGCATAGGGGTTGATGCACGTTCTTGTCTTTGTTTCTCTGGTAGAAATATTGGGGCACTCTTTGAAGTTCTTTGTGTTAGATTGCGTATTATGAATATGAATTTGCTTTGGTGTTATTTAGTACGAACTCTAGGATAGATCGAACGGAAAGAATAGCTTTGTGTTATTTTAGTACGAACTCTTGAATAGATTAAATGGAAAGGATAGCTTTGAGGTGGTTTCGTACCCTACAAACAAATTTTTTCTTATGTTCTCTGCTAGATAGGAACTTTGGAGTGATTATTCATCGCACGTTGAGAGATGGTTAAGTGATCCAATTATATTAGCATTGTTGAGAGATTGCACTAGCGAAAGTACGGACCCTAGGCCTCATTTTCAAGCATTGCAATACCGTTTTTGTGCCCGTTTACTATTTGCTACCTTGCTGTTTTTATTTATTTAGATTATAAAAATATATTTGTACCACCAATATTATACTTTTATCACCATCTCTTCGCCGAACTAGTGCACCTATACAATTTGCCATTGTATTGGGTGTGTTGGGGACACAAGAGATTTCTTGTATTTGGTTGCAGGGTTGTTCGAGAGAGACCATCTTCATCCTACACCTCCCACGGATTGATAAATCTTAGGTCATCCACTTGAGGGAAAATTGCTACTGTCCTACAAAACTCTGCGCTTGGAGGCCCAACACGAGTCTACAAGAAGAAAGTTGCATAGTAGACATCAAGCTCTTTTTTGGCGCCGTTGCCGGGGAGGTGAGTGCATGAAGGTATATCTTTAGATCTTGTAATTGAATCTTTTAGTTTCTTGTTTTATCACTAGTTTGGTTTATAAAAGAAAACTACATAGAAATGGAATTGAGGTTGCATCATATTATTGATCATCTTTATAATATCTTTCTTGAAAATGATGGTTCGGAAAATTGTGCTCAATTGTTAGAAGAAGTCAATAAAATGCTTGGCACAAAATATTTGAATTGTGAGCATGATTGCAATGTTGTTAGTATGAATTCTTTGAATATCCAAAATGCTAATGATGATTGCACAAGTCATGACAAAAATGTTTGTTATAAGCATGTCACTTTTTGCAGAGTGAATTGGGAGTGCCTTTGCACACCAAAAAGGGATGATAGATTTTCTAAGAAGCATAAATATTTAGAAATGAAAAAGTTGCAAGAGAGGCTAGATGATTGTGCTGAAAGAATTTTTTTTGCCATCCTTGTGAATTTTGCAATGAACATGGTCATTTAAATTTCCAATGCAAATTCTTTCATGATTAAATCGTGGCCAAAAATTGTGATAACTTGATTACCCTTGAGCATCATAAAGAGCTTAGTCTTCTTTTGGGGTATGAAGAAAAGAAACGTATAACTAAGGATATTCCAAATTTTAATCTCGAGAGATTTCTTGATTTTGATCTAGAAGAAATTTATATGTTTTGTGCGGTAAATTGCATTGAGAATCCTTATATTGCCAACTACCTAAAGACAAGAAAACAAATGAAATATGAAGAGAGTACTAATGAAAGGGAAAATGTTTCCCAATACCCTCCTAGTGTTTATTATGATGAATCAGGTAACGAGGAGGAGCTTCCTATCCAATCAATCTCTTCAACAAGAAGCTTGGAGAAATTTATTAAACCCACACATGATGTGGTGAAAAAAAGATAAGAATAAAGAATAGAGGTAAAAAGGTATCTCTCCCAAATAATGTTGCTCCTATCACCATTGTGCATCATGACAGTGAATCAAATATGTTGGTGGAAGATGATGATATTGAGTATGATTTTGTGATACCTACTACTTGTTTTAAAGATTATGATTGGGAAGACAATGCTGTCCCTTATGATCTTGAAAATCTTTTTAGCACTTGCTTGGAAGAATATGATAATAATGTTTGCTATACTATTGGTGCCATTCATGCTATTGATAAGAATGATTGTGATGATATGCAAAACCACAAGCTTGGGGATGCTATGTTTAATGTGTATGACATGTTTGAAGATTTATTTGCTGGAAGTAATGCTTGTCCTAAGCTTTGGGATGCTTTGCTTAATGATTATGAACCTTTGATTCCTTCTACTTTCGATAAGAAAATTTATTATGATAGCATGCCTCCTATTTATGATGATTACATTGATAAAAGTGTGTTTGGAAGAGTGTCAACTCTAGGTAGTAGTGATCCCACTATTTTCGAGGGTGTTGAATCTTATTACAATATTGATGAAAGTGGATTTGGAAAGGTCATGACTTTATTTAGTGATACATCCACTATTTTGGAAGAGGTTTCAATTGACTATGACAATAAAGTTGCTATCTATGATGATTATTTTGATGACATGTATGCCATAAAGAGTAATAAATTTTCTATGCTTGTGCATCATGAAAAGAGTGTTGTATGTGATAGTTATATTTTTGAATCCATTCATGATGCCTCTGAAAATTATTATGAGAGAGGAACTTATGCTCTTACATATCTCAATAATATCAAGTTTCTTCTCTATGTGTTAATTGTTTTGAAGTTGCACTTGTTTTCCCTTCCTATGCTAGTTGATTCTTGTTCACATAAGTTTTTTTCTCACAAAATACCTATGCATAGGAAGTGGGTTAGACCTAAATGTGTTATTCATATGCTTCACGATGCTCTTGTTATGTTTCAAATAATATCTTTTATGCGAGCATCATTGAAATCATCATGCCTAGCTAAAAGGCATTAAAGAAAAGCGCTTGTTGGGAGACAACCCAATACTTTTACCTAATGTTTTTGTGTGTTCACATGATTAAGATACTTTAGTAATCATGTTTTATAGCTTTTGTTTCAATAAAATGCCAAGTAAAGCCTTTGGGATAGTGTGGACGATAGTTGACTTGAATCTGTGCAAAAACAGAAACTTTTGTGCTCAGTCCAGGAAATTTAACATATCACTGAAACGTGATTTTGATATGAAATTTTTACAGGTGGTATATATACAAATTCTCTACGTTCTCCTAATTTTTCAGAATTTTTGGAGTAGCAGAAGTATGGTTTGAGTACAGATTACTACAGACGGTTATGTTTTTGACAGATTCTGTTTTCAATGCATAATTTGCTTGTTTCCTAGTTTCTATGGCTTATATTGCCCAATATAAATTGTGGAAATGATATGCTACATTAGGCATTGTGTGGAAACAATTATGAATCTTGTCTTTTATGGTACCAAAAGTGAAATGGTTTGCTCTTTATCATACTAACCTATCTCGCAAAGTTTTGTTAAGTTTTGTGTGATTGAAGTTTTCAAGTTTTGGGTGAGATGTCGATATGAGGAGAATATAGAGTGACAAGACCCTAAGCTTGGGGATGCCCAAGGCACCCCAAGGTAATATTCAAGGAATATCCAAGCAACTAAGCTTGGGGATGCCCCGAAAGGCATCCCCTATTTCGTCTCCTACATTATCGGTAACCTCACATGGAGCTATGTTTTCATTCGTCACATGATATGTGTTTTGCTTGGACCGTCATTTCTTTTGTTAGGATTTGCTTGCTGTTATTTAGAATGATGTTTTTCATCTTTATTTTCAATAAAATGGTCAAGGATAGCCTTTACCATGCTTCTTTTGCAAGTATACATGTTGCTGTTTCAAAACAGAAAGTTTATCGCTGTTGCAAAAATCCCCAGAAAAAACAGAATGTGATAAAAGGTTGAAACTTTTTGCATAATAAGCTCTGATAAATTTTATACAGTGTGGTAAATTTTCAGAATTTTTGGAGTTGAATAAGTATTGATACTCTTGCATTCTTTACACACTATACTGTTTTGGCAGATTGCTGTTATGTTTGCATTGTTTGCATATGTTTGCTTGTTTAATGATTCTATTTGAGGATAGGAGTATTAAATATGCAGAGGCATTTAGTATGCAATGTTGAGTAATAATTTTAGTGGTTTGCTACAGTGGATAATGATAAGGTTTTTGCATTGGTTTATACTAACTTATCTCACGAGTTCTTGTTGAGTTTTGTGTGGATGAAGTTTTTGAGATTTAGGGAAACCGTGATATGAGAGGAATTGAGGAGACACAAAAGCTCAAGATTGGGGATGGTAAAGGCATCCCAAGTTAATATCCCAAGAAGTCTGAAGCATCTAAGCTTGGGGATGCCCCGGTAGGCATCCCACCTTTTTTTTCTTCAACAATTATCGGTTAGTATCGGTTGAGCCTAAGTTTTTGCTTGTCCACATGAGTTATGCTATTCTCAGAGTTCCATTTTATTTTGTTTGGTTTTTTCTTGATGTTTTAATAAAATACTTAGATCTGAAATTTTTAAAATAAGAGAGAGTCCTAAATTAGCTACCCCTTTACTCAACTACTCGCTTGATCTTCTATTATATCTTTTTGGAGTAGCTTGTCATTTACTCTTGTGCTTCACTTATATCCTATGAGTAAATTGTTGAATGAATTGAATATCATGAAGTTGAAATTATATCATGCCTAGTGGTAGCTTCACATTGGGTTTAGAAAGTGAAATCTTTTGAAGCTTGACAATCACAATATTGGTCATACAAGCAATTCATGAATAATTAGTATAAGGAAGAGAACTTTCACATGCAAATACACTAGCTTGGAAATCTTTTGTGATTGTGAGCCCCCATCAAAATATTATATGCCAAAATTGTTGACGTTGGACAAGGAAGACAATGTAATGATTTATGTTTGTTCATATTCACATAGAAGTTATATTGTCATAGATCCTTGAATATGTGGTGCTTGCCCCCCCCCCCCCCCCCATCTTTGCTAGCCAAAAATTCCGCACTAAGTAGAGATACTACTTGTACATCCAAAATCCTTAAACCCAAATCTTATTTTCAAGAGTCCACCATACCTACCTATGGATTGAGCAAGATCCTTCAAGTAAGTTGTCATCGGTGGAATAAGGCAATAAAAATTGCTTCTAAAAGTGAGATCATTTAGTATAAGAGAAAATTGAGCGTTGTACGAACTTGGATGGCAAAGAATAAAAGCGATAGATTGCACAATAAAGGTTGCCATCCTAAGGGGCAATACAATGTGACGTTCTTTTGCACTAAGGGATTGAGCATACAAACAAATAAGCGCATGGCAACCTCTGCTTCCCTCTGCGAAGGGCCTATCTTTTACTTTTATGTATTTACTTTTATGCAAGAGTCAAAGTTTTTCTCTCTATTCCTTTTTAATTTTCTCTTTTGGCAAGCATCATGTGGTGAGGAAAGATCTAGGCACATATGTCCAGTTGATTACGGGTAGCATGAGTTATTATTGTTGACATCACCCTTGAGGTGAATACATTGGGAGGCGAAATCATAAGCCCCTATCTTTCTATGTGTCCGGTTGAAACATTTTGCTCATGTGTATACGGTGAGTGTTAGCAATCATAGAAGACTATGTGATGGTTGAGTATGTGGAGCTCCTACTTAAACTCTGTTGAATAAGTTGATTTACAATTGCTTGGTGACTGAGAACATAGGTTATTGAGTATCAAGAGACTTCATTCTTTGAACCATAACATGTGAATTGGTTGCTACTTTAACATGAGAAATTTTATGAGAGAGAATTGTTGTTATGATGCTAGGAAAAGTGATTGAAATTATCATTGATCAAACATATGCAGTTTGCTAGCATTCCCACTTCATAAATTATTTCTTTTTATCATTTACCTACTCGAGGACGAGTATGAATTAAGCTTGGGCATGTTGATACATCTCCAACGTATCTATAATTTAGGAATTAAGCCAGATTCCAAACAACACGAAACTTTTGGAGATTTTTTATGGACCAGAACACCCAGGATGGGCCAGACAGGCACCTGCGGCGTGCCCCAAGGGGGGCACAACCCACCAGGGCGCGCCTGGGGGCCCAGGCGTGCTCAGGTGGGTTGTGCCCACCTTGGTGGCCTCCCGCACCCCCTCTTTGCCCTATAAATTCAGAAATATTCCAAAACCCTCCGGGGTTACCCTACATCGGAAGTTCCGCCGCCACAGGCCTCTGTAGCCACCGAAAACCAATCTAGACCCTGTTTCGGCACCCTGCCGAAGGGGAGAATCATCACCGGTGGCCATCTTCGTCATCCCGGCGGCCACCACGATGAGGAGGGAGTAGTCCACCCTCGGGGCGGAGGGTTTGAACCAGTAGCTATGTGTTTAATCTCTCTTTCTCTCGTGTTCTTGAGATGTCACGATCTTGATGTATCGCGGGCTTTGTTAATATAGTCAGATCATATGGTGTTTTCCCCTCTCTATCTTGTTGTGATGAATTGGGTTTTCCCTTTGAGATTTTGTTGTTATCAGATTGAATACTTTTTATGGATTTGAGAACACTTGATATATGTCTTGCAATTGAATACTCGTGGTGACAATGGGGTATCGTATTGATTCACTTGATATATGTTTTGGCACTCAACTCACGGATTCCCGAGGTGACATTGGGGTAATCTATGCATAGGGGTTGATGCACGTTCTTGTCTTTGTTTCTCCGGTGGAAATGTTGGGGCACTCTTTGAAGTTCTTTGTGTTGGATTGAGTATTATGAATATGAATTTGCTTTTGTGTTATTTTAGTACGAACTCTAGGATAGATCGAACGGAAAGAATAGCTTTGTGTTATTTTAGTACGAACTCTTGAATAGATTGAACGAAAAGGATAGCTTTGAGGTGGTTTCGTACCCTACAAACAATTTATTCTTATGTTCTCCGCTAGATAGGAACTTTGGAGTGATTCTTCATCGCACGTTGGGGGATGGTTATGTGATCCAATTATATTAGCATTGTTGAGAGATTGCACTAGCGAAAGTACGGACCCTAGGCCTCATTTTCAAGCATTGCAATACCGTTTTTGTGCCCGTTTACTATTTGCTACCTTGCTGTTTTTATTTATTCAGATTATAAAAATATATTTCTACCATCAATATTACACTTTTATCACAATCTCTTCGCCTAACTAGTGCACCTATACAATTTTCCATTGTATTGGGTTTGTTGGGGACACAAGAGATTTCTTGTATTTGGTTGCAGGGTTGTTCGAGAGAGACCATCTTCATCCTACACCCCCCACGGATTGATAAACCTTAGGTCATCAACTGGAGGGAAAATTGCTACTGTCCTACAAAACTCTGTGCTTGGAGACCCAACATGAGTCTACAAGTAGAAAGTTGCGTAGTAGACATCAGGCGTCCCAGCGCCTGCCTCAAGATCCAGGCGTCTTCGAGGAGCGCCTCTTCAAGCCCTCAGCAGCCCCTCCTATTGGGGGACCAACACCGCCCAGGAGGAGCTCCCTGCAGCACCCCTCTCAGGAGCCCCCACTTGTGGCCCAACCACGGGAGCTCGTTGGCTCCTCGCGCTCGAGCCTCAGGAGGGGTACTGGACCGAAGAATTCAAGGCGTAACTGCTTCAGGGAACTCTGCCGGAGAAGGTGGGAGACACGGTGCGCGTGGCTCAGTAGGCCACGGCCTACTGCATTCAAGACGGTGAGTGAGGGAGTCCTGGACTAGGGGGTGTCCGGACAGCCGGACTATCATCGTCAGCCAGACTCCAAGACTATGAAGATACAAGATTGAAGACTTCGTCCCACGTCCGGATGGGACTTTCCTTGGCGTGGAAGGCAAGCTTGGCGATACAAATATGTAGATCTCCTACCATTGTAACCGACTCTGTGTAACCCTAGCCCTCTCCGGTGTCTATATAAACCGGAGGGTTTTAGTCCGTAGGACACACAACCATTGCAACAATCATACCATAGGCTAGCTTCTAGGGTTTAGCCTCCTTGATCTCGTGGTAGATCCACTCTTGTACTACCCATATCATCAATATCAATCAAGCAGGAGTAGGGTTTTACCTCCATCGAGAGGGCCCGAACCTGCTAAAAACATCGTGTCCCTTGTCTCCTGTTACCATCCGCCTAGACGCACAGTTCGGGACCCCCTACCCGCCGCCGGTTTTGACACCGACATTGGTGCTTTCATTGAGAGTCCCTCTGTGTCATCACCGATAGGCTTGATGGCTTCTTCAATCAACAACAACGCCGTCCAGGGTGAGACTTTTCTCCCCGGACAGATCTTCGTATTCGGCGGCTTCGCACTGCGGGCCAATTCACTTGGCCATCTGGAGCTGATCGAAAGCTACGCCCCTGGCCATTAGGTCAGGTTTGGAAGCCTAAACTTCACGGCCGACAACCGCGGAGACCTGATCTTCGACGGATTCGAGCCACAGCCGAGCGTGCTGCGCTGTCACGATGGGCATGATTTAGCTCTGCCGCCTGACAGTGCCCCGGAGGCCACACACGAGTCCGCTCTGACCCATAGTTCAGAGCAGACCGCGTAGATCAAGGACAGGTGGCTGGACACCGCCTCGGTAGCTGCAACTTCTACGGCGATGGAGCTGAATACTGACCTTGTCCCTTATAAAGCTCGTGACTCCGAGGCACCGGACTCCTTGCCGGACTCCGAACCTCCTGCGCCCCTGCCAATCGAATCCGACTGGGCGCCGATCATGGAGTTCACCGCCGCGGACATCTTTTAGCACTCACCCTTTGGTGACATCCTAAATTCACTAAAGCATCTCTCGTTATCAAAAGAACCATGGCCGGACTGCAGTCAGGATGGTTGGGATGCGGACAACGAAGAAATTCAAAGCCCACCCACCACCCACTTTGTAGCCACTGTCGATGATCTAACCGACATGCTAGACTACGACTCCGAAGACATCGACGGTATGGACGACGATGCCAGAGACTACCAAGAACCAGCGCCTACCGAGCACTGGAAGGCCACCCCAACCCATGATGTATATATGGTGGACACCCCAAAAGGAAGCGATAACGAGGAACAACGGGACGCGGCAAAGGATAATTCCACCGACAAACAACCAAAACAGCGACGCAGACGCCGCCCTAAGTCCCGCCTCGACAAAAGCAACACTCCTAATGACCCAGCAATAGAGCAGGGCAAACCAGTGGATGACGAACATGCAACCAAGCAACCATCCGAACAGGACGAATCGGATAATCAATCCATGCCCGGCGAAGACAACAGTCCAGACGATCTCACGCCGGACAAACCACCGGAGCATAAGAACCTTCACAAAAGACTTGTCGCCACTGCAAGAAGTCTGAAAAAGGAAACACAGAAGCTCAAAACAGCGGAAGACATACTCAGAATGAGGTGGAGCAAGGTACTCAAGACCGTGGACAAATATGGCAATAGCCACCAAACAAAGAGCTACCCGAAGTGCAAGCTGCTGCCAGAATTCGACGAGGAGGCCATAGAGCCCCCACAGTCAAAAAGCGAAGAGGCCGCCTGGCCGAATAGATGACCAGATGACAGGCCAAAAGCGACAAGCGGCGTCGCACACAAGACGGCACATGATCCTCGTAAAACAGACGGCCCAGTCAGGTCCATTTATGGGCCAAAAAAGAGGGCCCCAGGAAGCAACACAACACGCCGCATGTTCGAAGATAACGGCACGCCTAAATACAGGGGGGGCGCACACCCACTATGTTTCACTGATGAGGTGCTAGATCATGAATTTCCAGCGGGATTCAAACCCGTAAACATAGAGGCATACGACGGAACAACAGACCCCGGAGTCTGGATTGAGGATTACATACTGCACATACACATGGCTAGAGGAGATGATCTCCACGCCATAAAATATCTACCCCTCAAGATCAAAGGGCCAGCTCGGCATTGGCTCAAAAGCCTCCCAGAAAATACTGTTGGAAGTTGGGAAGAGCTCGAGGACGCATTTAGAGCAAATTTTCAAGGGACTTATGCCCGCCCTCCGGATGCAGACGATTTAAGTCACATAACACAACAGGCCCGAGAGTCAGCGCGCAAATTCTGGAACAGGTTTCTTACCAAAAAGAACCAAATAGTCGACTGTCCGGACGCCGAAGCCTTAGCAGCTTTTAAACATAATGTCCGAGACGAATGGCTCGCCAGACACCTCGGCCAAGAGAAGCTGAGAACAATGGCCGCGCTAACAAGCCTCATGACCCGCTTTTGCGCGGGGGAAGACAGCTGGCTAGCAAGATGCAGCACCAGCGACCCGAGTACATCCGAGATAAGAGATGGAAACGGAAAATCACGGCGCAGAAAGGACCAGCGCCGAAATAAAGAAAAAAGCCCAAAGAATACGGCGTTCAACGCCGGATTCAAAAGCTCGCGACCGAACAACAAAACACTGCCTCTTAAGGACAACAGTGAAGAGCTATCCAACTTAAACAAAATTTTGGATCGGATATGTCAAATCCACAGCACCTCCGGAAGGCCTGCAAACCCCACCCATCGAGATTGTTGGGTCTTTAAACAGTCCGGCCGACTCAACGCCGAACACAAGGGGCTCGACGCGCCAAGCGAGGATGATGACGAACCCCACCAGCAGAGCGCCGGAAAATAGAAGACTTTCCCGCAAGAAGTCAAAACAGTAAACTCACTTCATGTGATAATACGGAACAACAATGCGGCACTCGCCAAAGTAGGTGTCGCACGGTCCACCCCAGCGGAACCTCGAGATTGGATGTCAAAACCAATTACTTTCGACCACCTGGACTATTCCAGAAGTATTCGAAACGCAGGATGGACTGCTCTGATATTGGATCCTATAATCGATGGACTACAATTTACACAAGTCCTGATGGACGGCGGCAGTGATTTAAACCTGCTATATCCGGACACAATCCGCAAGTTGGGGATAGACCTTACTAAAATTCGACATAGCCGCACTTCCTTCAAAGGAGTGACGCCAGGCCCTTACGCCAAGTGCACGGGCTCCTTACTACTAGAATTTGTGTTCGGGTCACCCGACAACTTCCGACGCGAAAAGCTAATCTCTCATGTCGCCCCATTCAAAAGTAGCCATCAAGCACTATTGGGACGTGAAGCTTTTGTCCGCTTTAATGCAATACCACACTACGCGTCTCTTACACTTAAAATGCCTGGTCCACGCGGCATCATCTCATTAAAAGGTCGTTCAAGACCCCGGACACGGCTAGACGAGTCCGGCATAAATAAGCCAAGGGCTCCCTAACCGCACACCCCTTTACAAGGGGTTGTGCGTATGAGCTAATATAAGCTCAGCTTTATTCATTCATTCATATTTCGATTTTTAATTCATTTTTTGCATGATTACTTTTCAAACTAAGTTCCTCTCTTTTACAGATGAACAGCGTGTTACACCCGTCCAGGATACAGCACAACGGAGACACAGGCGCAGACGTGCAGTAGGGACCCGTGGCAAGGATTCTTTTCAGATTAAGACCCTGGGTAAACCTTTTTTAATGTCTCTTGTTGCTATATATCCCCTGGTTTCTCATTATAACCAGAGAGGAGACTGACGTTTTGGCATCGGCCGCGTCAGAGGACCTTTTGTGTACCTGGACACTAGGGGCTTAGGGCATTGTTCTGCCTGCTATCATAAAGACCGAATACCTTAGGGAGTGTTCGGCGTCTCGAGTTAGGCCTTATATGCATCAGCTCCGAATCATGTCTTTGGTCAAATGTTGGGTTTGCCCGGCTCCTGTGTTTTGCTGCCTTACGTTCCGTATCATCGGCTAACGCGGCACCAGGAGAACTACTGCGATTGTGCCCCGGTTCGGCCGGGCGAGCACCTCAGTAGAGAAAGCCGAAAACTGACTGTCATGATACAGCGAGAGACTGGTCAACCACTCGATCGACTACTGTAATGTTTAGAATTCCTCCGCTTTGACGAAGGACCGTTTACCGGTCAGGCACATACGCGCCCCGAATTCGGAGAGCGCGGTGCCACTAGGGGCTATATCGTAGCCCCACCCTCGAACTCCTATGGCTAAGTGAAAGTGATAAAGCATTATAGTCCGGTTGCCTCGTTTGCTACGCTACCACCTCCTTCACAGGACCGAGATGTCGGATCAAGTGTGAAAATGCGCTATTTTGCGAACACCCCCGCACCTTGTGCGTGGGGGCTGAAGCCGACGACTGCCATCTTTCAGGTTATACACACGTATACATAAACGGCCGCACAAGAGATATTTTAATAATTGAACGCACAAGTACAAAAAAGCGCTTACATCATAAACATCATTTTATAAACCAAAATGTTCATTTGAACATGACATTTTTTGAGCACTGCGACTCTATTACACGAGCACCACGAAGAACTTCCCCAAAATAGTGCTCGGCGGGTAACCGGCTCTCGTCCGAACCCTGGGTCGCAACAGCGGTGGCATCCATCTCTGTCCAATGTGTCTTCACACGGGCGAGGGCCATCCGTGCACCCTCTATGCAGGCCGACCGCTTCATCGCCTTGATATGCGGCGCCGCCCCAAGAAATTGCTGCAATAAGCCAAAATAACTCTTCGGCTTGGGCCTATCCGGCCAGACATGAGTCACGATATCCGTCATGGCAAGTCCGGACAATCTATTCAGCTCAGCCCACTCGGCCAACCAATCGGTCAGCGGAAGTGAACGCTCCGGACTATGGAATTGAGACCAAAACAGCTCTTCCGTCTTGTAATCCTTCTGACTTCGGAAGTGCACAACGGCATCTGCCACACTCGCCGCTAAGTCCATATAAGGATCCTCCGGACCCCACAACTGGCCAAGCTGAGCATACTTTTGATCTGTAAACCTTCGGCGCAGCAGAAAGGGCTTGCCAGCCACAATGTCTCCGGCCTGGCGCAGCTCCTCCTTTATAGCCCGCATTGCAGAACGGGCATCCTGGGCTTCGGCGGTGGCCTTCCCCAGGTCTTCTCGCTGTGCTAGGCGCTCCTTTTCAAGAACCTCATTGCGGTCGGTAGCATCTTTTAACTTCACGGCCATTTTGGCGATCTCCTCCCTGCTTCGGTAGTGTGCAGCCCTTTCGGCTTCTAGCTCTTCGGCCGCCCTCGAGGCAGCCGCATCACTCCTTCTGGCTTGCTCCTTGGCTTGTGCAAGTTCTGCCCGAAGGCTCTCCACAGCAGCGGCACCATCTGCATTCAGCACACATGTTGTAAGGAGTGGGCTTCGGCTCCCTTACTAGGTGACCACGGAGAACAAAACCTACCTTGTGACTCGTCAAGTCCTTTATTGACCAGCGCGATGTCCGCATCCGCAACGTCGAGCTGCCGCTTTAGTTCGGCAACTCCATCAGTCCTGCTAGCCACCGAACTATCCGCCACCTGCATAGGAAGGGCGAAAATCAATACCTGGGATTTTGATTCTTGGCACGCTGTCGTTCTCGACACCCTACCGAGTCTCAGGGGCTACTATCTATACAGGGCACACTTTATGTGTAAAACTGTCAAAGGGTATGTCATTTTTACATACCTCAAACCCCACCAGCAAACTCCTGACGGCATCACGCAATCCGCCTTCGGCAGATGAAATTCTTTCAATCACCGTACTCATCAGTGTACGGTGACCTTCTGAGATGGACGCCCTCTCAAGCAGATCCTTCAGCTCCCCCGGCCGCACACCAGTTGGTGCCGAACTATTCGGCCCTGCCGGACTCGGGGATACCCTCCGTGATGACACTTCAGGCTCGTTCCCCCTATCCGATGGTGCGGCAGATGGAGGCGTCTCGCTCTCCATCATCTCCGGACGGAGTTCCCCTGAAGACGAGCTCATCTAAGAAGGACGGAGATCCGAACTACAAGGTAAAAACTTAAGTTATCCTCAGAAGCACAAATAGGGATGTCCCTGATTACAAAACTCCCTTTTTTCTACTTACGGCTCGCTGGAGGGCTGATTCTTTAGGGGAGACTGTGCGGCCGGAGCCTCTCCGGACGCAGGACCCTCTGGTGAAGATCTCTTCCCCCGCTTTGGGGCTTTGGACTCCGGGTTTTCGGAGGCGGTCCTCTTCTCCCCTTGGAAGGAGGGATTCTCGATCCCCCCTTCCTCAAAAGCCTCCTTGGTTGAGGCGGTAGTTCCTCTGTTCTCCCCTTCGCCTTCCTCTGAAGGCGCAACCTCCAGCATCTTGACCAGCACAGGATCCGGCGCGGTCTCTAGGAGGGGGGCCGGACACCGAATCAGTTTTGCTAGCTCTATCCACTCCTGTTTAGAGGGCGGTTGGTCAAAAGGAAAACCATAGAAAGGCAAACCAACGGTATGTCCTGACTCAGAGCTACTTACTTGTGTATCCGGGCGATTGCAGCTTAGGCCGGCGTCCTCGGTCAATTCCGGACACACCTCTTGTGATTCGAAGAACAATTTGTACATCTCCACGAGTGTTGAACCCATGAAGTGTTGGAGAATTCGTGGTCCCTTCAGATTAAACTCCCACAGCCGGAGAAGACGGCGTTTGCAGGGCAGGAGACGCCTAATCAGCATGACCTGCATCACCACGACCAGATCGATGTCCCTCGCTTGGAGGTCTTGAATCCGGCCCTGCAGTAGGGGCACGTCCTTTGACGGTCCCCAGTTGAGCCCTTGGCTGTCCCATGACATCAGCCGCTGTGGAGGGCCCGAGCGGAAGATGGGCGGCGGCTTCTGCCTGCTGCCCCTGGGAGCGGTTATGTAGAACCACTCCTGCTGCCACAAGCCGAGCTCCTCCTGAAAAGAGCCCTCGGGCCATGGAGCGTCGGCCCTTCTGCTTACAACCGCCCCGCCGCACTCTGCTTGACGCCCCTCGATCATCTTCGGCTCCATGTCGAAGGTCTTAAGCCACAAGCCGAAGTGAGGGGTAACGCGGAGGAAGGCTTCGCAGACGACAATGAATGAAGAGATATGGAGGATGGACTCCAGAGCCAAGTCGTGGAAATCCAACCCATAGTAAAACATGAGCCCTCTCACAAAAGGATCCATCGGGAAGCCTAAACCCCGACGGAGGTGGGATACAAACACGACATACTCACTGGGCTCAGGGGTGGGGATGACTTGCCCTTCGGCGGGCAACCTGTGCGAAATCTCGTAAGTCAGGTACTTGGCCTCTCGCAGCTTTAGCACGTCTTCTTCCGTGACAGAGGAGGGCATCCACCGGCCCTGTAGGTCGGAGCCAGACATTGTTGAAGGTCCGAAGCGCTCGAATCTGGGGCTCAGGGTGTTGTAACTCGGGGCGAGGAGAAGATTCGATGGAGGATTGAAGAAAAGAAACAGGCCTTGGTCCCATTATAAAGAGGGAGAATACCAAGAGCCGTCCCCGTGACCGTTCGGGACTCGCCTCCGATAGAGGGGGCGGGGCAACGGGCACGGTTGGGTTACCCACGTCCGTATTGATGGGAATCCCGGAATAAGGGGAACACGATCTCTGCTTCGACAAGACGTGCCAAGGAAACCGCTTCGCTAAACGCGCCGAGGTGGTATGATAAAGAACGATTCAAGTAAAGGCTTGGTGGTGGTATGATGTCATGCCACAAAATACGTCAGCAGATTGAACTTGTGTACATATTATTCTCTCTACGGTGGAATGTGGAATTTATTTTGCAGAGCCGGACACTATCCTGGTGTTCACAATCTTCTATGAATTATTCGGAGGAGGAACCCGCCTTGCAATGCCGAACAATATGCGCGCTGAACTCATCGTCATTGAAGCCTGGTTCAGGGGCTACTGAGGGAGTCCTGGACTAGGGGGTGTCCGGACAGTCGGACCATCATTGTCAGCCGGACTCCAATACTATGAAGATACAAGATTGAAGACTTCGTCCCGCGTCCGGATGGGACTTTCCTTGGCGTGGAAGGCAAGCTTGGCAATACGGATATGTAGATCTCCTACCATTGTAACCGACTCTGTGTAACCCTAGCCCTCTCCGGTGTCTATATAAACCAGAGGGTTTTAGTCCGTAGGACATACAACCAATGCAACAATTATACCATAGGTTAGCTTCTAGGGTTTAGCCTCCTTGATCTCGTGGTAGATCCACTCTTGTACTACCCATATCATCAATATCCATCAAGCAGGAGTAGGGTTTTACCTCCATCGAGAGGGCCCGAACCTGGGTAAAAACATCGTGTCCCTTGTCTCCTGTTACCATCCGCCTAGACGCACAGTTCGGGACCCCCTACCCGAGATCCGCCGGTTTTGACACCGACAGTGAGCTCTACCGAAAACGACCAAACGATGTTTCCTTGCGATGAATCTCCAGGGAGCAGTGGTGCGAGCTGTTAACCGACATGCACGATGGAGACTGCGGGCATCACTTGTCATCGCGCACATTGGTGGGCAAGGCATTTCGTAGCGGATCTACTGGCCCATGGCACTCAACGACGCTGTCGGGCTGGTGAGGACCTGTGAAGCCTGCCAATTCCATGCCAAGCAAATCCACCAACCTGCTCAGGGTCTCCAGACCATTCCGCTCTCATGGTCGTTCGTGGCCTGGGGGCTAGACATCCTGGGCCCATTCCCTCGAGCGCCCCGGGGCTACCACTACCTTTACGTCACCATCGACAAGTTCACCAATTGGGCGGAGGTGGAGCCCGCTTGCACCATCCCAACTGGCTCGGCGGTCAAGTTCATCAATGGCCTCGTGAGCCGATTCGGGGTCCCCAATCGCATCATCACCCACAATGGCTCATAGTTCACTAGTGACCTCTTCAAAATATATTGTGCTAACCTTGGAATGCAGATATGCTACGCTTCGGTGGCACACCCCAGGAGCAACGGCCAGGCCGAGCGTGCCAATGCAGAGGTTCTGAGGGGCCTCAAGGCAAGAACTTTCAAGAAGAAGCTCGAGGCCTGTGGCAGGGGCTGGCTGGACGAGCTCTAGTCCGTGTCGTGGTCCATCCGCACCACCGCAACCAAGCCAACCGGTGAGACTCCATTCTTCCTCGTCTACGGAGCCAAAACGGTTCTCCCACACGTGGTCAAGCATCGCTCCACGTGGGTCTTGGCGTTTGAAGAGGCACGCCAGGACGCCTCGTGGGGGATGGACATTGTGCTGGGGGAGGAACGCCGACGCTTGAGGTGGGTGATCTCGTCCTAAGGTGGGTGCTCTCCAGAAGGGATGCACAAGCTCTCACCCATGTGGGAGGGCCCGTTTAGGGTCGCTCGTGTCTCCAGGCCTGGCGCCACGCACCTGGAGACACAGGACGGGATCCCATCCAGAATGCTTGGAACATCTAGCACCTCTGAAAGTTCTACCCATGAAGCAAGGCCTAGTGCCTATGAAGGTCTCCGCTCATGACCTTCTCACGTAATAATGAGTGGGGTTGTACACACCCCGGACTCTCCGGAGTGCCGCCCTCGGGCCTCGGGGGATCCCTCCCACGTCCTAGTGGCAGCACTTAGCTCCGCGCTGGTGAGAAGACTAGTCTACGTGCCGGACGCAGCTGTTCATTTGCTTTCTTTCTGTATTTGGTTTGCGCACATTTTTAATGCAATATGGAGTTCTTGTATTTTCAGTTGCCAAGTTGGATTTCCCCTTCATCTTCTCTCTTGCCTTTTGGTCTTGGCCCAGGAGGAGCAGCAGTTACCCGTCGCTCTTCCTCGTGTGTCTCGCGCGGGGGCTGGGCAGGTGTGTGCGTGTGTCAGGCCCGCCCCGCGCCGCAAACACACTTCGCCATAGCCCTGTTCTCCCAGAGCCTTGGCTTTTTCTATCCTCGCGAGACACTCTCGAATGAGCCTGTGGGCATGCCCCTCCTCTTTAGTCTGTGCCCCCCGGGCAGCACGATGTGGTGCACTAAACCACAGCTAGCTCACGCCTGAGGACTCGCGTAAGGAAGAGCAAGGCGCGCCGCCAAGCTTTCTAACAACTTTGCAGCTTTGCGATGCCTTCTGAGGTGAACGGATCCTAAGTTAGCAACGAGGAGACCTCATCAGATGCGAAGAGGCGCGCCCACATGAGACAAGAAACTACCACGAGTGTATCAAGCTAAGTCGTTCTACCTCACTTACTTGAAACGTGGGTATCGCGGCATAACACCAAAATAATAAGCATAGCACAGCGGCACAAGTGCCATTGTTCATACAAGCCTCAGCACGGCCTTCTACTTTTTCCAAAATGCACGAGAAAGGAAAGGCTAAACAAAAGTGGCCCACGCGACCACAGCAGCTCCCGAGGCCAGACTCCGGAGGCCCCCAGGCTCAGCCTGAGCCTTCCTCCCACTTCACCGGAGCGTGGCGACAAGATGGTCCTCCACCTCCCTCGAAGCAAGCCCGACGACGTGGTGGCTGGTCGTAGTCGCCGCTGCTCGTGCTCTCGCTGGAGGAGGAGTCGCCGCCGCTGAAGGAGCTGCAACCGACGCCAAGGGCAAGCTCACCCTCGGCACCGTCACAGCTGTCGTCAAGGCCAAGCTCATCGTCGTCGCCGCCGTCTTCGGGGCAGCACCCTGCGCAACGGCCATCTTCCCCAAACACCCTCACGTAGAGGGTCGCGATGCCATCGTACTTGAAGTGGAGGGTGCACCTCTTGCTCAAGCCGGGCGCGGACAAATGCCTGCCAGCCGCGGGTCAGGGCCACGTTACCTGCGGCGGTGACCTCGACCCTGACCCACGAGGCCTTACTGTAGCAGCCGTTAGCCTGCAGCCAGAGGCCGTCAAGCCTCGCGGCCGTTTGCTCGCCGGCAAAGAAACGCGAAAGCTGGAGCCAGGTGGCGGTGGGCCTCTCCGCCCACACGAAAAACTCCAGAAGCACCTCCGCCGAATGGAAGGGCGGCCGAGGAGGCCGAACGACCACGGCGCGCCTCTCTCTATCACAGGGGTTGCCTTGCCCCTGGCGGCTCCTGCCGCGAGAAGAAGCACCGCCACGGCATCTCGAGGCGCGCCCGCGCCCCCGAGGAGCCACCGCGAGAGTCGCGGCATGCTTGCGGAGGAGACCTCGCCCTCTCTTGGTCGGCGGCGAGCCGAGCCCCTCCTTGGGGGCTTTCTCCTTCTCGGCAGCGAAGAACTTCCTCGTCGGCGCCATGAGGACCACAGCGAGATGGCGAGGCAAGAAGAAAGAAGAAGGAGCGGGTGGCAAGAAGACGGAGATGAGTAGGGGGGCTCTGCCCCTCCCTCATTTATAGGCAAGGGAAGGCCAACCGACGGCCTCCATAATCGGACGTAATGATGATTTTCCTCTGGATGCAGCAGAGTCTCGTCAAGTTGGACGGTTGCCAAGGCAGCATGGGGAAGTGGAGACGCCTACGTCCCATCAAACGCCACGCCTCGCCCAAGGCCGCACACGGTTAGGGCCTGTGGTGCTCCGCACTTGCCCTTTGGCTTCGCCTCGAAGCCAAGTTCGAGCGCGCCTTGGGCCCGGGGGCTACTTTCGGTGTTCTGGGAATGGGGATACCCAAACTTGCATACCTATGGCCCATGGAGTGGCTCAGTCAACAGCCTGATATGACCTAGCTTCATCAACAACAACCCAGGACCCTCGCGAGGGGCCAACCTCGCAAGGCGGACGACACCAAGACCTCTCTAGGGGCCGCCCTTCCAGGCTGGCTCCCGAGGGGTGGAGATATCTATGCAAGGCTCACCTCGTGAGGTTCATATGACGTGAGCAGTGACGACCAAGGCCAGGCGGGCGCTAGCGGGCGCAGTGTAACAGTATCCTCTTTGGTGCTAAGGAAGCAAGCACATGTGCGGAGTCCCGAGGAATCAAGCAAAGGTTTCCATTTTGGTGCAACAAGACCAAGACCGCCAGGACGGCAGGACGGAGGTCATCGCGGAGCCCACCGCAACGTCACCACCAGATGCTTTCGCAGGCGAAGACTACTTTTGTTAGGATAACTTGTACTAGCTGTCCCCCTTCAAATTTGGACGTTGCGGGATCCCTTCCCGCAGACATTTGGGAAGAGGACCAAGGCCACTATAAATAGGACTTAGCCACCACCATAGAAGGGTACGGATCATTCAGATCATCCACACTCCCACCAGCTCATCCGAGCCCAAGAACATCTCTCCTCCTGAGGTTGTTCAACCACTATACTAGTTCATCCTCAGCCCATCGAGGCCAATCCACCACAAAGCAGGAGTAGGGTTTTACATCGCAAGGTGGCCTGAACCTGGGTAAACTGTTGTGTCTCTTGTCCGTTGGGTTCGTTGAGCTAGGCCGTGAGATTAGCGAGTAGGCAGACTGAGGAGGGTGAGTTCTTCGCATGCACCCCAGAGTTCGAACCTCTCAAGGGTCCGCGGAACCCCGAATCCGACAGAATCAAGTGTGGACATTGGTAGAAAAGCCCGACGAGGAGCATAATTTCATTGGAACCAAATGGGTGTTTCAGAATAAACAAGATGAGGATGTACAAGTTGTACGCAACAAGGCTCGTCTCGTAGCTCAAGGCTACACTCAAGTCAAAGGTATGGACTATTGTGAGACATATGCCCCTGTTGCTAGACTTGAGTCCATTCGCATTTTACTTGCTTCTACCAATCATCATGATATCACTTTATATCAAATGGACATTAAATGTGCTTTTCTAATGGTGAAATTGAGGAGGAAGTTTATGTTAAACAACCTCCCGGCTTTGTTAATCCCAAGAAACCCAATCATGTCTACGAACTTCACAAAGCTCTTTATGGTCTAAAACAAGCTCCTAGAGCAAGGTACAAATGCTTGACTAAATTTCTCATTGAAAAAGGCTTTGAAATTGGGAAAGTAGATTCTGCACTTTTTACTAAAAGGGTTGATGGTGAATTATTTATGTGCCAAATTTATGTCAATGATATCATATTTGCTTCTACTAACCCTCATTTTAATGAAAAGTTTGGAAGGCTAATGTCGGAGAAGTTTGAGATGTCTATGATGAGTGAACTCAATTTTTTTTCTTGGATTGCAAATCAAGCAAACTAAGGAAGGTACCTTTGCCTCACAAACAGAGTATACCAAAGATATTTTCAAGAAGTTCAACATTCAAGAAAGCAAAGGTATGAAAACCCACATGCCTACTAGTGGACATCTTGACTTGACTAAGGATGGCAAACCGGTTGACCAAAAGGCTTACCGCTCTATGATTGGTTCATTGTTATATTTATGTGCCTCCTGTCCCGATATTATGCTAAGTGTGTGCATGTGTGCACGATATCAAGTGGATCCTAAAGAATGACATCTTAAGGCCGTGAAAAGGATAGTGAGATATTTAATCCATACACCAAACTTTGGCATTTGGTATCCTAAGAGGTCATCTTTTGATCTTGTTGGCTACTCCAACTCAGACTATGTCGGTGACAAGGTTGATAGAAAGTCCACTTCGGGTACTTGTCAATTTCTTGGTAGATCCCTTGTGTCTTGGTCCTCCAAGAAAAAAAACTCGGTATCCTTATCCACCGAAAAAGTGGAATACATTGCCGCCGGTTCATGTTGTGCTCAATTACTTTGCATGACCCAAACTCTTAAAGATTATGGGATACATGTGAAACATGTTCCATTGCTTTCTGACAATGAGAGTTCTATTAAGATTGCTCACAATCCCGTGCAACATTCTCGAACTAAGCATATTGAAGTTCATCATCATTTCATTCCTGATCATGTTGCAAAAGGAGGCATTAATCTTAAGCATGTTCATACCGATAAGAAATTGACGGATATTGAAAGTGCAACTAATCCCCGGGTGGTTTTCGTAATTCATAACATCATATAGCTCATTGAACTAATATCCATTCAAGTTTAAATATTTCAGAAAGTTCAATGATTGGCATGGCATGGACTAGAGATGTGGACCCCTCAAAATGCTAAGCACAAATATTGGCAAAAGCTCAAGACTCTTCATATCTATTTTAGTGACCCAACATCACATTGATTCCATAGGAAAAGCCAATACTATTAAAAGGGGATGAGGTGTTGCTTAATGGTCTACTTGCTCAAGATTCTTAGTGATATGCTCGAAAGCCCTCAACCACTTTCTCAAATCCCAATATGTCCTAAACCTGAAGTCAAACTCGGCCCCGCCGACTTGATCTATCCGGCGCCACCGAGTTCCTTTGACATAGCCACTGCCAGAAACCCTAATAAGTTTGGTCTCACCGATATGTATTTCGGTCTCACCGAGATGGGATTGCAAACTCTTTGTTTCCCTTCGTAACGTTTTGGTCTTACCGAAATGAGCGATCGGTCCCACCGAGTTCGCAATGCAAACTCTTTGTTTCCCTTTCGTAATGTTTAGGTCTTACCGAAAGGAGCGATCGGTCCCACTGAGTTTGCCTGACCAACTCTGTTTGCTCATTGCTGAAATCGGTCTCACCAAGTTCGTGCAATCGGTCACACCGATATGAGGTTTTTCCCTAACCCTAGTGCATCGGTCCGACAGAGTTGATCATGTCGGTCCCACCGAGAATCCTAAAGTTCACATTTTGAACTGAATCGGTCTCACCAAGTTCACCTATTCGGTGTGACCGAGTTGGGTCAAATGTGTGTAACGGTTAGATTTTGTGTGGAGCCTATATATACCCCTCCACCCCTTCTCTATTCATGAGAGATCCATCAGAACGTGCCTACACTTCCACTACTCATTTTCTGAGAGAGAAGCACCTACTCGTGTGTTGAGACCAAGACATTCAATCCAACCACAAGAGTCTTGTTCTCTAGCCTTCCCCAAGTTGCTTTCCACTAAAATCATCTTTCCACCATAGCCAAATATGTGAGAGAGTTGAGTGTTAGGGAGACTATCATTTGAAGCACAAGAGCAAGGAGTTCATCATCAACACACCATCTATTACCTTTTGGAGAGTGGTGTCTCCAAAATTGGTTAGGTGTCACTTGGGAGCCTCCGTCAAGATTGTGGAGTTCAACCAAGGAGTTTGGAAGGGCAATGTCGGTGTCAAAACCGGCGGATTTCGGGTAGGGGATCACGAACTGTGCGTCTAGGTGGATGGTAACATGAGACAAGGGACATGATGTTTTTACCCAGGTTCGGGCCCTCTCGATGGAGGTAAAGCCCTACTCCTGCTTGATTGATATTGATGATATGGGTAGTACAAGAGTAGATCTACCACAAGATCAAGGAGGCTAAACCCTAGAAGCTAGCCTATGGTATGATTGTTGTTCGTCCTATGGACTAAAACCCTCCGGTTTATATAGACACTTGAGAGGGCTAGGGTTACACAGAGTCAGTTACAATGGTAGGAGATCTACATATCCGTATTGCCAAGCTTGCCTTCCACGCCAAGGAAAGTCCCATCCGGACACGGGACAAAGTCTTCAATCTTGTATCTTCATAGTCTTGGAGTCCGGCCAATGATGATAGTTCGGCTATCCGGACACCCCCTAGTCCAGGACTCCCTCAGTAGCCCCCGAACCAGGCTTCAATGACGATGAGTCCGGCGCATATATTGTCTTCGGCTTTCCAAGGCGGGTTCTCCTCCAAATTCCATGTGCTTGCCGGATAGTGTCCGGCTTCCTTAAATGTTGCGCTCCTTGGCTTCCACGTCCAATAATGGCCCTCTTCCATGTGTCGTATGAATGCGAAAAGCCAAGGTATTTTTATGTTTTACCCCCTAACTGCGCGAATAAGCTGCCTATAAGAGAGGCAAGGATCTATATCCGAATCACACCATCCTCCTTCCGCGAGTACTCATCGAAGCGCCTCTGACAAAAATCCACTCCATCATGGACAGTCGACGCGGCTCCTCCTCTCGCGCTCCCAGCCCTCAGCCAGGAGATTGGAGGAGATGTTCAGTCCCGCACAACGAGCTAATGACGCTCCAAGCAGAGGGATACCTTCCCCCAGCCTTCATGGTTCCGGTTCGAGCCGGACTGGCCACCTACAAAGGTGGAAAGCAGGCGGAGAGCGTCCCCAATCCCTCCAAAGGAGAGCGGGTATGCTTCGTCCCTTATCTAATAAGGGGACTCGGATTTCCCATACATCCGTTTCTCCAGGGGCTCCTGGAGTTCTATGGGCTCCAGCTTCATCACCTTGCACCTGCCTCCATCTTGCACATCGCGGGCTTTGTAGCCCTTTGCGAGCTGTTCTTGGGCATCGAGGCCCATTTTGCACTGTGGAAGAGATTGTTTTGCCTCGTACCCTGTTCTCACGAGGGGTCGATATATCAAGTGGGCGGAGCCAAAATATGGCGCGTCGCCAGGACCGGATATCTATCTGGAACCCCGAAGAAGGCGTCCGAAGACTGGCCTTCATAATGGTTCTATATGGAAGACGCCCCACTGCCGGACCCTGTTCGGATCGGCCTCCCGGAGTTCAGCAATGCTCCCCTGAAGAAAGGCCTGAGTTGGTGCCCGCGGAGCCCTCAACGGGAGAATGATAGGGACGTCCAATACCTGATGGGCCGGATAAGGTTACTGGCTCATTCCAAATTGACCATGATTGGAGTCATGGCCATGTGCATCATGCGAGGGGTCCAGCCACTCCAATATAGGGGCCACCCCATGTGGGATTTCAACGGGGAGGATGACACCACCCGTCATGGCCGCAAGGGGCCGGGATCGGTTGCCGATCTGGTGAAGATCCTGTCCGGCTTGTACAAGGGGGAGAAGGAGGACTTCCTCCGCGTGAGTCCATTGAATGGATTCTCCATGAATAACCCTCGGAGCTGGGTAAGCGGACGTTTATCTATCCGATCCATATTCCCAAAGTTAAGTGTCTCACTTTGTGATTTCGACGCAGGAACTACGCCGGGACGTAGAGGGCATACACAGCCTGACTCCACAACCCGAGGATCCGAGACGATCCCTTGATCCGGCCTCTGAAGAGGACCCGGACATAAAGGTGGAGCTGATCGATGGGGTGTTCCACCAACTTAGCATGGACAATGCTTTGGTCGCCATTACGGCCGACTACCCCGGTTTATCTCCGGCTTCCCAGGTAATTGTAACCAGAGTCCTGACATTATTACTCATCCATGCTTATTTCTGACCACCGTATACCAACGGTGCCCCGCAGGAGGCGCCTTTAAGGCGGGAAGCCGAGCCCGCGACGGCTGACAAACAAGGGTCAGTTCGGCCCAGCAAGCGGAAGAGGAGTGCGGCGCGAATCGAAACGTCGCCGCAACGGTATGGCGCACCACCGTATTTAAGGGAAAGATTCCTGGGAGGTATATTAACGCTCATGATTTTTCCAGGAGAAAGAGCGCTCGCCGGACTGTGCCCGGAGAGGTTGCCAATCAAGCCTCCGCCAGCCAGGCTCCAACGCCTGGTACAGAGGGGGAGGCGAACACAAGGCGTGAGCCAGATGCTCCTCCAACGGAGGATGCCGACAGGCTGTCCGCCACCAGGTCTGAGGTGGAGAGTGCTATGAATCACAGGCGTCGCCTGACAGTTCTTTGTGACGCTGTTTCTCCCCGAAGGCGTTGAATGCCTTTAATGCGGGAGACGCGCACCTCTGTGCCGCTCGATATGGTTTAACTAGAGCCACGGAGCAGTATGTGAAAGACATACGGGTGAGGAATTTTAATAGTTATATATGCCAGTAGCCCCCGAGACTTAAAATAGTTAGAATAACTGATTTAAGGATCATTTGTTATGCAGGATCTTATGGAGAAGAATACCCACCTGTCCCAGGAGCTTCAAGAGTGCAAGGCCCAACTTGAGGCCGCACTAGCCGCCGCAGGGGGAGCCACAGAGACCCCCTCTGGTAATACATACTTCGAAAATATAAGTAGTTTATGCAGTACGGCGTGTGTATAAGTCTGACAATAATATTGCAGATGGTGCTGGACTAGATCCGGATAAGCAACATCTGCTGCGCCAGCTGAAGGCCGGCGAGAAGGTGCTTATGAGGGTGCAGCAGGAGAGGAACAAACTCCAAGATGCCAACACCCAGCTGGGCGAAGAACTAAAAGATGTTCGGGTCCAGCTGTCTGACTCCGTGAAGGAGAATCGGCGGCTTCGTCGCGGCATTTATAGTAAGTGCTTGAGCAAACTCTTTTGAAAAGAAGAGTTCGGCGAGGAAGTCGATTGACAGAAATGTGTCTGTAGGTGTGCTCATAGGCCGTCCTGCGGAGGAAATGCCCAGTTCAACGGGTGACCTACTTCCCGAGCTGCTGCAACTGCACGAACGTGTTCGGCAGGCGATGAGCGGCGTCGCCCAGGCCTTATGGCCGTCCGTCTCTCTACCCGAGGGTCTTGGAGGGCTTGTGGAGAAGCTTCAGGGAGCACGGCAGCGCTTCCATCTGTGGAAGATATCGGCCTGCCATCAAGGCGCCAGGGAGGCCTGGGCCATGGTGAAGACGCGGTACACGAAGGATGATCCAAACCACATGGCCGAGGTCAGACCTGTGGGGCCTGATGGAAAGGAGATCCCTGTGAGCTTAATGTACGGCCAAGTAGAGTTGGCCGCAAAGTATTCCCAACGGGACTGTAAACTAGACAGCCTGTTAGATGGGATTGAAGAGGAGTACAATCAGTCGATTTGACGATGTAATTTAAAATGACATGTAAAATGCCTTCTAGCCGGATTGTAGATCGTTTGTCTTTGCGGACCTTTTTGCTTCAACCTCGGGACCCAACAGTCCGGAGTGTGTTCGAATACCCTCCCGGTTATGTAAAAACTGGGGCATGCATGGAGACCAGGCGTAGGGGTCATTAGTGCTTTATCAGACAAGTGCCCAACTAGTTCTGTTATATTACATGGTTAGTAAGAAACATCTTCCAGGGAGAATAGTTCTGTTAAGGGTTCCTTCCCCTGGGAGGCATGCCCTAAAGTGCATGTCCGGACTGCGGAAAGAGCAGAAAAGCATCTGGGGGCAAATAAATAAATAAGTAAGAAATCATCTTTCATGTCACCGACCGAATATTCCCTTAAGAACGCTAGCTTTCGGCTTCACCCAGTCTGAGGTACACATCCGGCTGACCCGGCAGTAACAATCGCAGAGGTGCTCCCTTTACCTCCTAGCCAAACAATCGGGAACGTAGGGGTAAGCACAAGAGCCAGGCAACCCAGCTTGGCCAAAACTTAAGTCATATCGATGCATATAATGGTGAATAAAAGGTACATGCGGAAGTGTGACACATGTGTTGGGCATGAAGCCCGTATGAATAAGCTTCTGTTAAAGAAGCCCCCAGGTATAATGAGTGCGAGTAGCACGTCAAGTGTGTGCGAACAATGCGCAGATCAGCCCTCAAAGGCTTTACGAAAAAGGGAGGAAAAAAGAGAGAAACAAAAGACAGCTAAAGTATGAAATGTGGACGGAGGAAGGAGACGAACTCTGAGTCCGGCGCTAGGCGTAGAATCTGGAGACGGGCTGCGTTCCATGGGTTCGGCTCGAGTCGGTTGTCCGATGCGTTTCGTAGACGGTATGCTCCGCCGGTCAGGACTTGGTCGATGATGAAGGGACCTTCCCATTTGGGCTTTAGTTTGTCCTTTTTCTTGTCCAGCAGGCGTAGAACTAGTTCGCCAACTTTGTAAGTTTTGGCCCGTACTTCTCTGCTTTGATATCTTCGAGCTGCTGCTGATAGAATATGGAACGAGCTTTTTGCCACGTCGCGCTCCTCTTCTAAGGCGTCCAAACTGTCCTGCCAATCCAACTCGGCCTCTCTTTCCTCGTACATGCGCACGCGAGGTGAGTCATGAATTATATCGCAGGGTAAAACTGCCTCTGCGCTGTATACCATAAAAAATGGTGTGAATCCGGTACTGCGGTTTGGCGTGGTCCGCAGCCCCCAGAGTATGGAGTCGAGCTCCTCCACCCAGTGCGTGTTAGATTCCGTGAGGGACTGCACTAACCTGGGTTTGATGCCGCTCATGATTAGACCATTTGCTCTTTCGACTTGACCGTTAGTTTGAGGGTGATAGACTGAAGCGTAGTCGAGCTTGATGCCCATATTTTTGCACCAGAGTTTAACCTCGTCGGCCGTGAAGTTCGTGCCGTTATCAGTGATGATGCTGTGGGGGACGCCATAACGGTGTACTACCCCAGATATGAAGTCTATCACAGGTCCGGATTCGGCCGTTTTAACTGGCTTGGCCTCTATCCATTTGGTGAACTTGTCCACCATGACCAATAGGTATTTTTGCTTGTGGGTTCCCCCTTTAAGGCGTCCAACCATGTCAAGCCCCCAGACCGCGAACGGCCAGGTGATGGGTACAGTTTTGAGGGCGGTGGGTGGCATGTGGCTTTGATTAGCAAAGAGCTGGCAACCGACGCATCGTTGGACTAAGTCCTGAGCATCTGCCTGGGCCGTCGGCCAATAAAATCCTGTACAGAAGGCCTTGCCTACAAGGGCCCGGGTTGCGGCATGGTGCCCGCCGAGTCCGGCGTGAATTTTAGCCAGAAGATTTCGCCCTTCCTCTTCGGAGATGCACCTTTGAAGGACTCCGGTTGTGCTTTTCTTATAAACTTCTCCCTCCTGGACCTTGTAGGCTTTAGATCGCCGTACTATGCAGCGGGCCTCGTTTTGGTCTTCGGGAAGTTCCTGCCTAATTAAGTAGCCTACGAATTGTTCCGTCCACGGGGCAATGACTGCCATTATTTCGTGGGCTGAAGGTGTTATTTCATTGGCTGAGCCACCGATTGTGTCAGAATGTTCAGTGTTGGGCGGTGCGGTTGGTTCCGGGTTGTTGTTTCCGGACTCCTCTTCCCATAATACGGATGGCTTAAAAAGCCGCTCCAGGAAGATGTTTGGAGGGACGGCGTCGCGCTTTGCGCCGATGCGTGCCAACACGTCGGCCGCCTGGTTATTATCCCGGGCTATATGGTGGAATTCGAGTCCTTCGAACCGAGCTGACATTTTTAAGACGGCGTTATGGTAGGCTGCCATTTTCGGATCCTTGGCGTCAAAGTCTCCATTTACTTGGGATATTGCGAGGTTTGAATCCCCGCGGACCTCTAGGCGTTGAATGCCCATGGAGATTGCCATCCGGAGACCATGTAGAAGGGCCTCGTATTCGGCTGCATTGTTGGAGTCCGTGTACATTATCTAAAGTACGTATTGGACTGTGTCTCCGGTCGGGGACGTCAAGACGACGCCAGCCCCCAAGCCGACCAACATTTTGGAGCCGTCAAAATGCATGATCCAATTGGAGTATGCGCCGTACTCTTTAGGGAGTTCGGCTTCGGTCCATTCAGCGATGAAGTCGGCCAAAACTTGCGACTTTATAGCTCGCCGTGGTTTGTAGGTTATGTCGAATGGTAAGAGCTCAATGGCCCATTTTGCAATCCTGCCCATCGCGTCGCGGTTATTTATAATGTCGTTGAGAGGTACTTCGGAGGCCACTGTTATCGAACACTCTTGAAGGTAGTGTTGCAGCTTCCGGGATGCCATGAACACCGTGTACGCTATCTTTTGATAATGTGGATACCGGGACTTGCATGGAGTTAAGACAGTGGATACGTAGTACACTAGTTTTTGAAGAGGGAATTTGTGTCCTTCTGTTTCTCGTTCGACGACGAGCACCGCGCTTACAACTTGATGTGTTGCCGTGATATATAATAACATTGGTTCGCCCAAGTTGGGCGCGGCCAGGACCGGGTTTGTTGCCAATATGGCCTTTATTTCTTCGAGTCCGGCCGTGGCAGCATCCGTCCATTCAAAGTGTTCGGTGCGCCGGAGGAGGCGATAAAGGGGCAATGCCTTTTCTCCCAAGCGGGAGATGAAGCGGCTTAGAGCCGCCACACATCCAGTCATTTTTTGTATTTGTTTGAGGTCTTTTGGGATATCCAACTATGACAGAGCTCAGATTTTGGCTGGGTTTGCTTCAATTCCTCTATCGGATACAATGAAGCCTAAGAGCTTTCCGGCTGGTACGCCGAAAACACATTTTTCCGGGTTGAGCTTAATGTCATATGCTCAGAGGTTGTCGAATGTGAGTCTCAAATCGTCTACTAGAGTTTCGACATGTTTGGTCTTGACGACCACATCGTCTACGTATGCCTCCACTGTTTTGCCGATCTGGGTTGCCAGACATGTCTGAATCATGCGCTGATATGTTGCGCCGGCGTTTTTGAGCCTGAAGGGCATTGTGTTCAAGCAGAATGGTCTGTATGGAGTAATGAATGCCGTTGCGGCTTGGTCTGTCTCCGCCATCTTGATTTGATGGTATCCGGAGTATGCGTCGAGGAAGCACAATGAATCGTGCCCTGCGGTAGCATCGATGATTTGATCGATGCGGGGAAGGGGGAAAGGATCCTTTGGACAAGCCTTGTTAAGGTCATTAAAATCGACACACAGGCACCAGGATTTGTCCTTTTTTGGTACCATTACCAGGTTCACTAGCCAGTCCGGATGTTTTATGTCTCTGATGAATCCGGCTTCTAATAGTTTGGCTAGCTCCTCTCCTATTGCCTGTCTTTTCGGTTCAGAAAATCGCCGAGGAGCCTGTTTGACTGGCTTGAATCCTTTTAGGATGTTTAGGCTGTGTTCTGCCAACCTGCGTGGGATTCCTGGCATATCTGAAGGGTGCCAGGCAAAGATGTCCCAATTTTCCTGAAGGAATTCTCGTAGTGTGGCGTCTACATTAGGGTTTAATTGTGCCCCAATGGCGGCCGTCTTTGTGGGGTCAGTTGGATGGACTTGGAATTTGACTATTCCGTCCGCTGGTTTAAAAGAGGTGGACTTGGATCTCTTATCGAGTATCACATCGTCCCTGTTCACCGTGGAGCACAGCACAGTGAGTTCCTCTGCCGCTAGGGCTTTGGATAGTGCCTCTAGGGCTAGTGCGGCTGTCTTATTTTGACAAGAGTGATTATTCCATTGGGCCCGGGCATTTTAAGCTTCATGTACCCGTAATGGGGTATATCTTGAAAAATTGTGAATGCCTCTTGCCCTAATAAAGCGTGATATCCGCTGCTGAACGGGGCCACTTGGAACGTGAACTCCTCGGACCTGTAATTGTCCGGCGAGCCGAACACCACATCTAGTGTAATTTTTCCTGTGCAGCGTGCTTCCCGACTAGGGATTATTCCTCTAAAGGTTGTGCTGCTTCGCTCAGTGCGGCTCCAGTATATTTCCATTTTTCGAAGGGTTTCCTCGTAGATGAGGTTTAATCCGCTGCCGCCATCCATGAGTACCTTGGTAAGACGAAAGCCGTCCACTATTGGATTGAGGACCAATGCAGCTGGTGCTCGGGCTGTTCGGAATTTGGGTTCGTCGCTGGCGTTGAAGGTGATAGCCGTGTCGCTCCATGGATTTATTGTTGCTACTTGGTAGACTTCGGCGAGGCTGTGGAGTGTTCATTTCCGCATATTATTTGATGCGAAAGTCTCGAAGACTGTTAATACCGTACTGGTACTGTCGGGCTGGTTCTTCGGGGCTAGAAGCTCTTCGCCACTTTTGGCCACCTGCCATAGTATCCAACATGCTCGAAGGCTATGTGTTGGAGTGGGAGCCATCCCTCCAGTACGGTTCCGTGCCCTTTAGGGGGTTTTTGCTTTTTGGTTTTTGTCCCAGGTGCCTGAGCATGATGCACCCTTTTATTTCGGACTAGGGTTGTGTTTCGAGCCGGATTGTCCCAAAACTTAGTTTCGGTTTTCCAGGCACTCTCCATCGCACAGTACTTTCGTACTATGGACGCCAGGTCGGCGAAGCGTGTAATTTCGCGACGACTTATGGCGTTCATGATTCCCTTGTTCGTGCAATTTATGCAGAAAATTGAGATTGCGCTTTCCTCACGGCAGTCCTTTATCCTGTCCATAACCAGGAGGAATCTGGCCCAGTAATGATGTACTGTTTCAGCGGGCTCTTGCCGGATTTGAGATAGATCGCTTGTGTTTGGGTGGGCGGGTGGAATTAAATTCGGAACCCCGCCCAATCTGAGGCTCAGGGGCTGAAAAATTTCTGAATTTGGAAGCTTGGATTGCTGGATGTTGTCCAACAAATCTGGTCCGCTGCCTGACTTTAGGTTCAGTACTTGATTGGCATTCGTCCCTCCGCGGGAATCCGGCATGGAGGGATCAAGAATCCGGAGATAACTGGTCTTTAATATAGAAGAAGAGTCGTCGTGCTGTTCCTCTACCACAGCAACGTGGTGGGTAGCCTGGGGAGAGTTAATCTCTCTCAGATCGGTTTTAAGCCCAATCTGATCGTAGTCTGTAGCGACTCCCAGGGCAGCGATGCGATCCAAGAGCTTGTTTACGGAGGAGAGCTCCATCGGATCTAGCTGCTCGGCGAATTCCGAGTTGACGTGAAGATCGCTTTTGATGACCCAAGAGGTCGTTGTCGGGGCGGCGGCTGAACAGGCGGTCATAAGAAAACCACCTAGCCGGATAGTTTGGCCGGTGGCCAAAGCTCCCTTGGCAACGGTACCGTCTTTAAAGACGGGAAGAGGCATCCTTCCTGGTTGCGACGGCACAGAGGAACTCTCAGTGAAAGCACCAATGTCGGTGTCAAAACCGGCGGATCTCGGGTAGGGGGTCCCGAACTGTGCATCTAGGAGGATGGTAACAGGAGACAAGGGACACGATGTTTTTACCCAGGTTCGGGCCCTCTCGATGGAGGTAAAACCCTACTCCTGCTTGATTGATATTGATGATATGGGTAGTACAAGAGTAGATCTACCACGAGATCAAGAAGGCTAAACCCTAGAAGCTAGCCTATGGTATGATTGTTGTTCGTCCTATGGACTAAAACCCTCCGGTTTATATAGACACCGGAGAGGGCTAGGGTTACACAGAGTCGGTTACAATGGTAGGAGATCTACATATCTGTATTGCCAAGCTTGCCTTCCACGCCAAGGAAAGTCCCATCCGGACACGGGACGAAGTCTTCAATCTTGTATCTTCATAGTCTTGGAGTCTGGCCAATGATGATAGTTCGGCTATCCGGACACCCCCTAGTCCAGGACTCCCTCAGGCAAGGAGATCGCCTACTTCTTGAAGATCTACCCAAGTGAGGCAAGTCCTTCATGGGTGATGGCCATGGTGGGATAGACAAGGTTGCTTCTTCGTGGACCCTTCGTGGGTGGAGCCCTCCGTGGACTCGCGCAACCGTTACCCTTTGTGGGTTGTAGTCTCCATCAACGTGGATGTACGATAGCACCACCTATAGGAACCACGCCAAAAATCTCCGTGTCTACATTGTGTTTGCCTTCTCCAAACCCTTCCCTTTACCTGCATATGCAATGTTTTACTTTCCGCTGCTACACTCTTAGAATTGCATGTGTAGGTTGATTGCTTGACTTGTGCTAAGTTGCTAAAATTTGCCAAGACTTAAAATTGTGAAAAGACTAGATTTTTATTTGGTCAAGTTCTCTAATCACCCCCCTCTATACCTACTTTTGATCCTACAAGTGGTATTGGAGCTTTGGTCTCCTTTTGCCTTGATTTCCATAGCTTTGGCGATCATAGCCTTGGTTCCAAAACCTAGGAGAGTATGGCGCCTAGCAAGGGAAATTACCACTGTAGAGGTCCTTACTTTGATGGTACTAATTTTGCTAGTTGGAAGCATAAGATGAAAATGCATATTCTTGGTCATAACCCCGCCATTTGGTCTATTGTGTGTATTGGTTTGCAAGGTGAATTATTCGAAGATGGAAGAGAACCGAATTGTGAAGCAACCGCGGAAGAATTGATGATGTTGCAATACAATGCTCAAGCTTGCTATATCCTCTTCAACGGATTGTGCCCCGAAGAATTCAACAAAAGTAGCCATCTTGAGAATGCAAAGGAAATTTGGGATACTTTGGTTGATAAGCACGAAGGTACCGAGTCCGTCAAGGAATCCAAATTGGATGTGCTTCAAAGTCAACTTGACAAGTTCAAAATGAAGGATGGTGAAGGTGTCGATGAAATGTACTCTAGGCTTGCTCTCATCACAAATGAGTTTGCCGGCTTAGGAAGTGAAGAGATAAACGATAGATTCATCATCAAGAAGATCCTAAGAGTCTTGGATGGAAAATATGATACCGTGTGCACCTTGATCCAAATGATGCCCAATTACAAAGATCTCAAGCCAACAGAAGTCATTGGTAGAATTGTTGCTCATGAGATGTCACTCAAGGATAAGGAAGAGCTTCACAATAAGTCTAGTGGTTCCTACAAAGCTTCATGTGATGCTCCTACAACATCAAGTGAAAAACAAGTCTTCAATGAATAATTGAGCTTAATGGTGAAGAACTTCAACAAGTTCTACAATAGTAGAAGCAAAGAGAGAAGTCACAAGTCAAGATCCTACAATGACAAAAGATCTTCTAGTCGTGATCGCAATTGCTACAATTGTAGAAGACTCGGACACCACTCTAGTGAGTGTATGGCTCCCAACAAAAGAAGAGAAGACTCACCTAAAAGTAGAAGTAAAAGAGAGGAATCACCACCAAGAGAGAGAAGGGGTAGAGATGATCGTTATGAATGAAGACCCTCTGGTAGAAGCAAGGATTTGGAAAGGAAGGACAAGTCATCAAAGAGTTACACAAGACGAAGACATCAAGCTCATGTTGGTTAATGGGTATCCGGTTCCGACTCTGACAACTACTCCAAGAGAAACTATCACTCCGACTACGAATATACTCAAGATGAAGGTATTGCCGGTGTTGCGCTTGTGTCATCCAACTCCTACAACGTATTTGATTCACCAAATGAAGGGATTGGAAGATTCTTCATGGCTAAATTCCCCAAGGTATCACACCCCAAGTATGTTGATTTAAATAGTGATGAAGATGATTTGCTAGGTGATGATGATTTATTTGTTGACAACTCTAGTGATCAAAACTATGATGAAATTGCTATTAATCATGCTAATCAAGATGAAACGAATGACAATGATAAGAAGGAGATTGAGCGTCTTCCCATCTTCAGAAATATGGTCAGTGATTTTGTGGTCAACAATCTTGGCCGCGCCGTTCTTGATGCTCAGCCTTGGATTCAAGGAGTTGGACTCTTGCGTTTCCGTAGTCCGGTTGCTAGGCAAGCTCTTGTAGATCATCCTCCATTTGAACTTGACAATGATAGATTTGTTCGATTTGTGCCACATGATGAGGGTATTAATTTCAGAGCTATTCAGGGTTTTCGTCGGGGATGGGTTATGATTGTTGGAATACCCCTGGATTATAGGCGCACGCAGTATATTGCAGATACAATCAGCACTTTTGGCCGTTTTCATCACTGGCACCAGGATGACACTCTGCTTGTTCGTACTTTGGCGTATGTTTCTTTTCCGGCAACTACATTAGTGCCGCGTGATGTGGTCTATCGAGAGTTTGCTGACTTTGGGGGTTCACGCATATCTTGGTCTGCTCCGATATACATTTTCTCCGCTGACTTTGCTGATATCTTGCCACCTGATGAGGATCCGATGCCCTTCGATGGCAACCCTCACCCACTCCCTGGGCATCTGCAATTTCATAACCATAACTGGGTTATGCCGGAATTTCCTGAAATTGGTTGGGATGAACTGCCACCACCAGCTCACGAGCATGAACCACATCACCAGGAGGCTCCACATGATGATCTGAATGTGCAGCAGGAGCTTGTGGGTGAAAATCATGTTGAGGCGAGCCAGTCGCAGGAATCAATCATTCTGCAGGTTTCGGATGATTCTGTTAATGCTCAGCCAGTTGATGATATTGTGATCTTGCAGCAACCAGCGGTCCCTATGCAGCCTCCTCTTCATGTTGGGCAAGTTCTCACTGTATTTGGCCCTGTTCTGCCACCTGTTATGCAATGGCAGTGAACTTTCCAGAAGTTCTTGCCGACTATTTTCTCTGCTAAAATCCCAAAGTTTGTGTTCAAGTCTGATTTTGGGTCTCTGCTGCTGACTAAGAGCTCATGGGATATTTGTTACAATGGAGCAGATGTTAGTTTCTCTCTGTAGCCTTCGCTAGAATCCTCTCACTGCCTTCCACGCCAGGCTTCTCCAGTTAGGAGACCAGTTGCAAGGGCTCTTTGCTTTGATGATCTCTTTGAACCTGTCAACGAGTCCTTTGAGTTCTCTGTTGTCCCTGAGGTGACCACCAAGCGTGGCCGGAAACCAAGATCTGCTAAGATTTTGGTAGACACAGAGGTGTGCCGCAGTGCATGTCTAAGTGCGTTACATGATGGCTATCACAGATCCCCAAGCAGAGGCCCCCAGCAGATCAAGACCCAACGTTCTTTCAAGAGGCGGCGAACCAGCTCATCACAGCCGGAGGAGAACCAGACAGTGCCTCCACCAACGCCTGTTACTGATCTTCAGTGTATCGGGGCACATTTGCGCATTGCTCCTGAGAAGATCTCCAAGGATAAGCTTTAGGTTGATCCTTCTACCTCCTCCAGCAGCAAGAGCTCTGATGATTAGTTGCATCGGACAACTTTATGGTCCATGGCGTACCGATTTAAACGCCATCTATCTTTACTTATCTTTTCATTTTGGGTTCTATATCCCATGGCTATGCTTAGCTGGTCAGTGTAGGTCATTACATGATCTACTTTTGTTGCTTTCTATTATGGTTTGTAATGAATCGGTCCGGGTTTAAAGACTAGAAGGTTTGATGTTGGAACGTGTATGGTCTTAATTCTGAAGCACGGCAATTAGCGGTTAAACAAAAGATTGATGAAAGTGGTCGCTCAGTGGTCTGTCTCCAAGAAACGAAGTGCATGCATATTGATCACAGGTTTATTAGGAAGTTCTGTCCACGACGTTTTGATAATTTTTCCTATGTGCCTTGGGTGGGTGCCTCGGCTGGTATGGTCATCATTTGGAATTCCTCTTTCTTTGAGGGTAAATTAACTGAGGCAAGGCATTATGGTATTATTCTGGAATTCCGCTCTAAGCGTACTTCTGAAGTTTGGACCCTGGTGTCAGTTTATGGCCCGTGCCAGGGTCCGGCCCATGATGATTTTGTGCAATGGTTATACAACCTTGATATCAACTGTGATGATAATTGGCTGCTTTTGGGCGATTTCAATTTTATGCAGTCGTTGGAAAATTGTAACCTACCTGGGGGTAATGTCAGCGATATCTTTCTGTTTAATGAAGTGATTGGCCACTTGGGTCTTGTTGAGCTACCAATTAAGGGATGGCAATTTACTTGGTCAAATATGCAAACTGAACCTTTACTTGAACAGATTGACTGGTTTTTTACTTTAGTTGCATGGACCTTGGATCATCCCAACACGCTAGTGTTGCTGCTTGCACGCACGGCCTCTGATTATGTCCCGTGCGTGGTCTCGATTGCTACTGTTATTCCTAAGGCTAAAGTCTTTTGCTTTGAAAATTATTGGATTGATTTTCCTAGCTTTTATGATTGTGTCGCCCAAGTTTGGAACAAGTCTGTGGCCAGATCCTCGGCTTCCTTAACTATTTCCTCTAAATTCAAAGCCCTTCGATATGCCCTCAAGAAATGGCACCTCAATTTGTCCACAGTTAAGGCGCTCATTTCTGACTGCAACAAAGTGATTCTACACTTTGATGGACTGGAGGAGATTAGGCCTTTGACTAGGCCGGAGTTTAATTTCAGACGAATTGTGAAATTGCATCTGGAGGATATCTTACATTGGCAATTTGTATATTGGAAGCAACGTTGTACTATACGCAACATTAGAGTTGGTGAGGAAAATTCGAAGTTTTTCCATGCCATGGCCACCAAAAGGTTTCGGAGAAACACAATTTCTTCAATTAAGAATGCTGATGGTAATGTGGTCTCGGATCACCAACAACTTGCGGGCATGTTTTGATCTGATTTTAATCAGCGAATGGGCAATGCAAAAGGAATCCGCATGGTTTTTGATTTGGACACCTTAATTGCGCGTGTTGATGGCCTTGAGGATTTATCCCAGCCTTTCACTGATTCCGAGGTTGAAGTTGTCATTAAGAACATGCCACCGGACCGTGCTCCTGGTCCCGATGGTTTTTCTGGTCTGTTCTTAAAGAGGTGTTGGCCAATTCTAAAGGAGGATTTCATGCAACTTGTGAAGGAGTTTTATGAGGGGAGATGCAATGTGGAATGTCTTAACACTTCATTAATTACTCTAATCCCCAAAAAGCTAAGTCCTGAAGTTGTCGGAGACTTTCGGCCCATCTCATTGACCAACACGTGCTTGAAGTTTTTGACTAAGCTGCTTGCTAACCGCCTTCTGAAAGTGATTCTCAGATGCATCCACCGCAATCAATGTGGTTTTCTTCGGTGTCGTTCTATTCAAGATTGCCTGGCCTGGTGTTTTGAGTATATACACCAATGCAAAGCCTCGAAGCGTCCCATCGTCCTCCTCAAGCTGGATTTCACGAAGGCCTTCGACACAATTGAGCATGAACTTATTCTCAGAATTTTACAATGCAAGGGTTCTGACTCCCGGTGGATTGGATGGATCAATAGTATATTGTCTATGGGATCTTCTTCTGTGCTTCTCAACGGTGTGCCGGGCAATCACTTTGTTTGCAGAAGGGCGTGCGTTAGGGGGATCCTCTCTCACCGTTGCTCTTTGTGATTGCGATTGATTTATTGCAATGTGTAGTCGATGAGATGTGCTCCAGGAACATGCTCTCTCTGCCAATCCCAACCAGCTCTAACGACTACCCAATCATACAATATGCCGACGACACTTTAATTGTTCTGCCTGCGATCGATGATCAGCTTATTGCTTTCAAGGAGATGCATGACACTTTTGCGGCGTCAACAGGTTTACGTGTAAACTTTAGTAAGTCCTCTCTCATTCCAATAAACATGTTTGATGCGGAAGGTGCTAGGGTGGCTTCTTTGCTTGGATGCGATGTTCGGACAATGCCATTCACGTACCTAGGATTGCTAATGGGAACTTCTAGGCCTACAATCTATGATCTGCTGCCTCTGGTTGATCATGTTGAGCAACGCTTATCTACCTCCTCATGCCTGCTAAACCAAGGAAGCTGACTACAACTTCTACAGTCGGTGTTGTGTTCCATGCCAATATACTTCTTGTGTACCTTATCTCTATCAAAGGGCATTTTACAGTAGTTAGAGCGAATCATGAGACAATGTCTGTGGAGAGGCAACACGGATAATCCACGTCAATCATTGGCTGCTTGGGATTTAGTCTGTCGCCCTAAGAGATTTGGTGGTTTGGGTGTTCTTAACTTGGGCATTCAAAATGAGGCTTTGTTATTAAAGCATCTCTTCAAGTTCTTTAATAAAGTGGACGTGCCTTGGGTATCATTAATTTGGGACACTTATTATGCATCGTCACCACCCCAAAGCACCCAGATCTGTGGCTCCTTTTGGTGGCGTGATATCATGCGTTTATATCCTAATTTCTGCAAGCTAGCTGTTCCACAAGTTCATGTTGGTGACACGGTGCTTTTTTGGCTTGACCGTTGGCAGCTGGGAAATCGTGTTATCCTTTTACATGACTGTTTCCCAAGGCTACATTCATTTCTAGTTGATGATGCAATCACGGTCAAGGAGTTTATGGAGCAGCCTGATATCTTGGATCATTTCCATTTGCCTTTGTCACAGGAGGCCTACTCGGAATTCACACAACTCCAGGCCCTGCTGCCTTTGATCAATCTGGATGGTGAGAGCAAAGACATTTGGAAGTGGCCTTCGAAGTCTGTTGTTTTTATGTCAAAGATATACTATGACTCTTGCTTCTAACACCTAGTGGTTGATCCCATATTCAAATGGATTTGGAAGTGTGCATGCACGCTCAAGTTCAAAGTGTTTGGCTGGCTGCTCTTAATGGATCGTTTGAACACTAGGGATATGATGCAACATCGTCAGTGGATCATCCAGGATGACACATGTGTGCTATGCAACCTTGCACAACATGAGGATCGGGCTCATCTTTTCTTTGCTTGCAATTTTAGCCAAAGGGTTTGGAACTATCTTGGGATTTCTTGGTTTGTTCAATCGAACCAAACCACATACGATATGGCTCAAATAGTTAGGAGGGATTTCGGTCATCCTTTCTTCTCTGAGGTTGTCTTCACTACTACTTGGAATATTTGGACACAAAGGAATGGGAAGATCTTCATAAATGAGCAACCCTCATTTAGAGCTTGGAGAAGGAACTTTATCCATGACATTTCTCTTCTGTCTCATAGGATTAGATGTAAGTATAAAGATAGTTTACTGTCTTGGATAGCTAACCTTACTTAGCCACTTTCATGTAAGTATCTTTTCTCTTTTCCTGTAAATTTGTAACCTTGTAACTTTTCTTCCTTTTAGTTATTAATAAAGGACTGTGAGGCTGTTGCCTTGCAGTAAATAGTCAAAAAAGGAGATTGAGCATCTAACTAAATAACTAAACACTCGTAAGTTAGCTCATGAAACTACCTTAGAGGATCATCGATAGCTTTTAAATAATATAACATCGGAAGGCTTGGAAGATAAAGTGAGTCCATCAACTCCACCGGCATAGCTGAGTGAACGACAACGACCTATGGCACCTTACTTGTCGTCTGAAAAGTCTGCAACATGATATGTTGCAGCCTGAAATGGGTCAGCACACGGAATATGCTGGCAAAGTAACACATAGAGTAATGGAGAGAATAAATGCTATCACTACATGCATATATGGCTGGTGGAAAGCTCTATGGTTACAGATTTTGCATAAAGCCAATTTTTTCCTACATCAAAGGAATAAATTTTATTTAACTATCCTGGTGGTTGTTAAACATTGAGAAGGTTCCTCCAACTCAACCCCAATTAAACAATATCATTAAACCCAACAAATTAATTTAGAGTGATGAGATCAACATGATAATCCAAGAACCAGATACTCAAGATGTCCATAACCAGGGACACAGCTAACCATGTTTAGTGTGTACACTCTGCAGAGGTTTGTGCACTTTTCCCCACAAGACTCGATCTCCTCCGTTGAATTTCTCGCACTTCATGATGTTTGAGAAACGGATGATCGAGACACAGTCTTTCAGAAACATTAACTCTTTACTTTGGGTGGACAGTTACACCTACTTTCCCCTACATCTGCTAGTCCACCTCTTCAAAAGCTCACGCAACATACTCAACTATGCCAGAGCCCATAATGGCTTGTGGCTGCACACGGAAGTTTCTAGCATTAATAATCTTATGATCCCTTTGAGCCTGGGTGGCGAACCATCGGATGATCACACAGGTACTCCGGGATATCCTAGGACAACCCTGGATTCTCCAGGTGCCCTGACAACCACTGGGTACTCCAGGGTGCCTCAACCAATCCACCCGGATGTGTATTTAAGTAGCCACCTTAAGTTAACCATTAATTAACAATACTCACATCTGTCATGGATACACTCACACAATCCACGTCTACGAGCATAGCGTAGCAATCCTGAGCATAACATAGAAGTAACTCCCAAAGGTTTGATAATAAAAGGACAATAGGTTTTACCTCATCATCTACTTCCCAAACCCACATGTTATTCAAATCCTAACCATGAAATGTTTGTGGATTGAAACTAATGCATAAAATCTGGGTAATAAAGGGATATGATCAAAGTGTTACTTGCCTTGTTGATGATCTGCAAAACCTAGGGACTCGTAGTAGCACGCTTCGCACTACGGGTATTCTATCGCAAACAAATAATAACATACATAAGCACGCAACTAGAAGCACGGGTAAAACTCAAATAAGAGGATTTAACCAGAAAGTTCAATTGAAGAACTCCGGTTTGCAAAAAGAATCAAATCAAACGAAGCAACAAAACTCAAACTACGAAAGAAACAAGATTCGTTTACTAATCTGGACTAAAGTCAAATTTTACAGTACCAAAATCTTGTTCAAGTTGGTTAAACAGAAATAGGGCTTTGAGATGAAGATCTAGGCGCTTGTTTCATCTGATTTGGATAAACGAGCGAAAAGATAAACTAGATCGAAGGGCAGAAATCACGATCGAAAATAATCACAGAAAAACCCTGGAAAAATAAAATGAGACGAACAGGCTAATGAACGAACATTCACTGTCTACAACTAACTGGCGAACAACGTTCCACTACTATGGAAAACCTTATACACAGAACTTTAGCAGTAGCGTGGGTCAAAGAAGCACGCTGGTGCTAAATAGCAGCAGCGCGCCTGCCGAAACCGCGCTGCAGATAACGTCGTAGCAGTAGCGCGTCTCGCTGCATACACGTTACTACTAAAATTCTCATGGCTTAGCCGATATGGTACACATAGTAGTAGCGATCTATATGGAACCGCGCTACTGCTACTTTCTTTGTAGCAGCGCGTTTTGCTCTAAACTCGCTACTACTAAAGGATATAAAATTAAATGAAAAGCAAATAGAAAGGTAATTGAAAATGAAAGAAATAGAAGAAGGTGAAAGGAAAAAAAAATAAAATGTGAAGAAAAATAAATGGAAAAAGGGAAAAAGGAGAAAGTAGTAGCAGTAACGCGTATCCCAGAATGCGCTGTAGCTAATGTAGTAGTAGCGCGCTTTCAGGAACGCGCTACTGCTACTTCTGATTTAACCAACGCGTTCGTCCTTCCCCACGGCCACTTCCTCCAAATCGAACTCCTCCGCTCTCGCCGCCGCCGTCGCCCGTCGGTCGCCGTGTGCTCTCCGCACACCCTCTACGCCGCCCCCGACCCCGGATTCAACGCCGCCCCCGCCCCCGACCTCAACGCCGCCCCAAGCCCGCCCCGGACGCCGCCTGCCCCTCTCTCGCCGCAGGCACCCGATCGAGGTGAGCACGCCTGCTCCTCCCCCTCCCCTACCTCTGCCTAGATAGGGTTCTTCAAATTTTAGTTGCATCAAATAGTTAGGGTTCATCTATGGGTGGAAATGAATTGGATACAGATGCAGCTGGGATTTTTTCTTATGTGATGTTTTCTTAGATGATGAATAAACACTAGTGTAATGCATAATAAAACGAGTAAAATTTGACCTTCTTCTATTTAGTTAGTAAGAACTAGTTAGTAAGAACTAGGTACTAATTAGGTGATTTTTTAGTTAAAGCAATTTTTCCCGCCTCGACATGGACGATGCCTATCCCGCATCCTCGTCGTCGAGTCGGCGGAGGACGACACCAGCTTGACCAGATCGGCCATGTCCGGGACTGGGCTCCGTCGGGGTGGTACTGGGAGGCGCTACCTACCGGGGGGCGCAGGTTGGTGAGGAGCCAGCCTGTCGTTGACCCGAACCTTCTTTGGTGGAGGTCGTGTGGGCCAGTGACGATCCAGAGGCTCGAGGACTCCGCGGAGGTGGTTCGTCACCGTGTCAGTGAGGAGGACGTGCACGTCCGTCGCTACTTGTTTGCGTTGGAGCATAGGCCGTTCTCCAATACCTGGCAGGTTCTCCAGGGATCTCACTGGCGCTATGATCCCGTGATGGTGCCTTCTCTGTGGGTGTCCACCGCCCGCGCCGATACCCTTCGTGTGCTAGAATTTTAGTTGTATTAGTGATGTTATATGTATGACACTATTCGTGATGTATTAGTGATAATATTCGACGATGTACTGACGCATGAGATAATTTACTTTTGCTTATTGAATGCATGCTAATTTGAGTCCTATAAGATATTTTGAAATGTATATCTTGTGTCGCTCAATATCCAAGTGGCCGGTCATGTTTGCAGGTTACACCTTCGAGTGGCCTATGTTTTGCCGGAGTGTTGATTCATTTCCGTTCCGACAAATTTCAGGTGCTCGATATGTCCTATTTTAGCAAAGGTCATGCCGGATTTTTCCGCGAATTTTGGCATGACTTGTGCCAGAATATGTAGGAAATATCGAGTGCCCCGGATTTGTGTGTTGAGTATCTTGGTAGTTGTCTTCGATCGATTTTCAATTAATGTTTTAACTATGAACATAGGAAATGTTTGACGACGAGAAGGATTTCGGTATTTGCAAATACTGCGAAGACGAGCGCGGCCTGTGCGACGGAATCTTCCTAGATGATGATAGGCGCTTCAGCATCAAGCTGGACGAGAACTTCGAAGTGGATACAGTAAGTCACAACGACAAGTCTTTTTTCGTAATTAAGCATGACATCTGCTTCATTTGCTTCAACTTATATATTTTTTACTATTCTACTAGCGTATCCCCTGCCATGCAAGAGTTTTTGTATTGGATAAGATAGGTTTCAGTCATAGTATGGAGGAAAATAAAGTTTACTAAAGATCGAGCATGGTTATATTTTCCATGCAAAGTTATACAATTCAGACGACTACACCTATTTTGGATGCAAAACATAGCGAGCACTATGCAAGACTTATGCATTTGAGCCTGATATGGTTATCACCTTTGATATTCGTCCGGAAGATGATATTGAAGGTAATACCAACATCTGGGTCGATGTGCAAATGCCTCCAGTTATACCATTATGTAAGTTTCTCAACCATATTTATGTCTTTGATATTGTTTATTCAAAAATAGTTGACAACTAATTTGTATTGTCAGCTTATTTCGGTGCAAGCAAACATGTCCAGCGCTTGGTAGACAAGACCGTATACTGTCCTGGGGCTGAACTCAACTGCGAGGAGCTCAGTCATTATGTTTCATGGCTTGAGGATCTTGATACTGTCAAGACAAATTTTCTTCATGTATTTAGAAATGTTAGTACTGAAAATGTGCGACCAATAGTGTTCGTAATGAACTACGGTCACATCTATTTAGGAAGGATGGTAAGATGTTTACTATTTGTCATCGGTGCATCTTTTCCATACATTATTTTTGAAGCTAAACTTCATTGCTAAGTATGTTACCGTACGATGTTCTTCAACAGGGACTCCCGATGAATGTTGTGCCTTTTGGGATCGAGACTAAAGGTACCATGAGTATTATTAGCTTACGGCCAAGATATCCTACAGATTACTTTAGTGCATTCAAGATTAGCGACGGATGCTTAATAGTGCAAGACTGGACCAAATATGTGATGGGGGAGCGCAGAGAAGTACTAGGGGGCAGCAAACAGATGCGCTACCCACGATTAGGAGACAGGTTCATCTGCATGCTCCAGTTTGATCGAGGAGGAGAGCTATACATGTTTTATGTTATTTTACCTAAGAGAGAGCAGCGGGAGTGATTAGCTAGCTAGAAATGAGTTTGAGGATGATGATGTGTGCTACACTATTACTATGATGATAAAATAGCTAGTGTTGGTGGTAATGACTATGATGATTATTATTAGCTAGTGTTAGTGCTGATTAAATAAATATTGTTGGTGGTAATGACTATGATGATGATTAAATAGCTTGTGCTGGCGGATTAGATTCAAGTGGAGGCAACATGTGGTGCACATCGAAAGTACTACTAGTCCAAACTAGATCAAGTTTGGATTAGTAGTATACTTTTGACATGCACCACATATTGCCTCCACTTGAACCTAATCCACCTTCATTTAATACACTGTTATGGACATAATGATGTAAACCTCATAACAGCTGGTATTGTACCAATATTTGTATGATGGCGCATAAATACACTAAAAATAAAAAAATAAAAAATACTAGTAGCGATGGAAAGAAAACACGCTGCAAGTAGTTACCTTAGCAGTAGCGTGGTACTGAACAAACGCTGCAGCTATTTGTCCTAGCAGTAGCGCGTGCTGGCACGCGTTACTGCTAAGCAATAGCTGTAGCGCCTTATTAGTAGCGCGGCCCCCCGTGCTACTAGTGGGCACAAAACACGCGCTACTGCTAGGGTTTTCCCTAGTAGTTGAATGAACGTACGGACAAACGTACGCTAAATAACTAAACCGAACAAAACGAACCGATCTAAATAAAAAAACTAGATCTAGGTTTCTAAAAAACAATCAGTTTTCTAAGAAAAACCGAAACGGCGGCGACGGTTTCTACCTCCGGCGGGTGGCGACAGCGGCGGCGGTATCGGTGGCGGCGGCAACTCCGCCGGTGGGGCGGCTGCGGCTCTGGCGGGCGAGCAGTCGGCAGCGGCGGCGCAGCAGGAAGGCGGCGGGATTGGCGGCGGTGCGGGTTTTGAGTCGGGGCTGGCGGCGCTAGGGTTTGGCAGGGGTTGGCTGCGTTGCGGGCTTTGGGCCTCGCCCTTTAAAGGCCGGCCGGGCGGTGTCCGGGTAGGGCACGGCCCGTTAGGTCGGTGCACTTTTTTAAAAAAACTGACGCGGAAAAACAAACAAAAGAAATACTAAACGGACTCGAAAAGTCCTGAAATAAATTTTCACGGTCCTCCAACATTATTGCGGACAAAGTGAACATTTATTTGGGCTACTAATGCAAATTTGAAAAACGTATTTTTTCCTAATTCAAATAAAATAGTAATAAAAGTCCAAATAAATTCTTATTTGATTTTAACATTTTTTTCTCCAATATTTCTTTTATTTTGGAGAAGTCATTGTATCCCCTCTCTTTTATTTTAATATTGGAAATATTCAGAGACAAAAATGATTAAAACCAAAATGATCCTCTTTTCAATATTTGAGAAAATTCAAATATGAAAATAAACGAAATCCCCAACTCTCACCGTGGGTCCTTGAGTTGCTTAGAATTTCTAGGATCAACCAAAATGCAATAAAATATGATATTCAATGATGACCTATGTATAACATTCCAAATTGGAAATTTGGGATGTTACAAACCTACCCCCCTTAAGATGAATCTCGCCCTCGAGATTCGGGTTGGCTAGGAAATAGGTGTGGGTGATCCTTCCGTAGGTCTTCCTCTCGTTCCCAGGTGGCTTCCTCCTCGGTATGGTGGCTCCACTGAACTTTGCAAAACTTGATAACCTTGCTGTGTGTGACTCGGCTGGCAAACTCGAGAATCTTCACTGGTTTCTCCTCGTAGGTCGAATCACTATCCAGCTGAATCACTTCCAGCGGCACTATATCTCTCAAAGGAATATTGGCCATCTCTGTGTGGCACTTCTTCAACTGGGAAATGTGAAACACATCATGAACTCCTGACAATCCTTCTGGCAGTTCCAGCTTGTAAGCAACCTCTCCCATATGTTCCAAAACTTTGTATGGTCCCACAAAACGTGGTGCTAACTTTCCCTTAACTCCAAAACGCTTAACTCCTCGAAGTGGGGACACCCGAAGGTATACTATGTCTCCGACTTTGTAAACTGTCTCCTTGCGTTTAGAATCCGCATAACTCTTCTGCCTGGACTGCGCTACCTTGAGTCTGTCGTGAATCAGTTTAACCTTCTCTTCAGACTCCTTAATCAAATCTGGTCCAAACAACTGATGGTCTCCAACTTCATCCCATAGCAACGGTGTCCTGCACCTCCTTCCGTACAAAGCTTCGAAAGGGGCCATCTTCAAACTGGCTTGATAGCTGTTGTTATAAGAGAACTCTGCATACGACAAATTGTCATCCCAACTAGATCCATAATCTAGAACACAAGCTCTCAACATGTCCTCTAGAATCTGATTGACTCTCTCGGTCTGTCCATCTGTCTGTGGATGAAAAGTTGTACTGAACTCTAGCATGGTACCCAAAGTCTCATGCAATTAATTCAAGAACTCGATACCCGCTATCTGATACAATGGTCCTCGGAACTCGATGCAGACATACAATCCTGGTCATGTATATCTTTGCCAACTTAGCACTCGAATAAGTGGTCTTCACTGGAATGAAATGAGCTACCTTCATCAACCGATCGACTACACCATATCGAGTCATAGCCTGAACGAGTCCTGGGCAATCCCATGATAAAATCCATGCCAAGCTTGTCCCGCTTCCATTCGGGTATTGGCAATGGCTGTAGCAATCCTGCTGGCTTCTGATGCTCTGCTTTCACTCTCTGACATACATCACATACTGCTGCATACTCTGCAATATCCTTCTTCATTCCGGTCCACCAGAAACTTTACTTCAAATCAAGATACATCTTGGTGTTTCCTGGGTGAATCGAATACGGCGAATCATGGGCCTCCTGCAGAATCAACTTCCTGATCTCGGGGTCATTAGGCACATATACGCGATCCTCAAACCATAAAGTATCGTGCTCATCCTCACGAAATCCTTTAGCCTTCCCTTTGCTCATCCTTTCCTTTATCTCGGCAATCTCCTTGTAAGTCCTCTGGGCTTCTCTGATCTTATCCATCAAAGTAGAATGGATTTCCAATGCTGCTACCTAACCTCTCGGAACTATTTCCAAACATAGCTCGCGGAGATCTTCTGCTAGCTCCTGGGGTAATCCTTCGGTCATGAGCGTATTAACATAACTCTTGCTACTCAATGCATCGGCTATTACATTAGATTTTCCGGGATGATAGTGCAACTTCATATCATAATCCTTAATGAGCTCCAACCATCTCCTTTGCCTGAGATTCAACTCCTTCTGCTTGAAGATATAATTCAAGCTCTTGTGATCCGTGTACACTTCACAATGGTTTTCGATGAGAAAATGTCTCCATGTCTTCAACGCATGCACTACGGCTGCTAACTCCAAATCGTGTGTAGAATAATTTTGCTCATGAGGTTTAAGCTATCGTGAGGCATATGAAACAACTCTTCATTCCTACATAAGCACTGCTCCAAGTCCTCGACGAGAAGCGTCGCAATACACTTGATAATCCTTTCGTTGATCTGGAAGAATCAACACTGGGGCTGTAACCAAACATTTCTTCAGCTCCTGAAAATTGGCTTCACACTCCTCAGTCCATTTGAACTTGGTGTCCTTCTTCAACAACTCTGTCATGGGCTTTGCAATCTTGGAAAAATTCTCAATGAACCTCCGATAATATCCTGCGAGTCCAAGAAAACTCCGAATCTCTCCAACTGACGTGGGTGCCACCCATTTAGTCACAGAAACAACCTTGGTGGGGTCTACTGCTATTCCTTCTCCGGATATAACATGTCCGAGGAATCCAACTTCCTTCAACCAAAACTCACACTTGCTGAACTTGGCATATAATTGATGTTCCCTGAGCTTCTCGAGAACCAAACGCAAATGCTCCTTATGCTCCTCTTACTTCTTTGAGTAGACCAAAATATCATCAATGAACACTACGACGAACTTATCCAAAAACTCCATAAACACTTTGTTCATCATGTTCATGAAATAGGCCGGCGCGTTAGTCAGACCAAATGACATAACGGTATACTCATATAGCCCGTACCTTGTGGTAAAAGCTGTCTTAGGTATATCCTGCTCTCGAATCTTCAGCTGGTGGTATCCTGATCGCAGATTGATCTTGGATAATACTTTATCTCCTTGCAACTGGTCAAACAAATCATTGATCATAGGCAGTGGGTACTTGTTCTTGATCGTCATTTCATTCAACGCACGATAATCAACAACCATCCTTAATGATCCATCCTTCTTCTCCACTAGAAATACTGGGGCTCCCCAAGGTGATGAACTTGGTCGAATGTAACCTTTCTCCAGTAACTCCTTAATCTGATTCTTAATTTCCTCCAAATCCTTTGCGGGCATCCGATACGGTCTCTTAGATATTGTCCCGGTGCCTGGCAAAAGCTCAATCAAAAACTCAGTGTCTCTATCCTGTGGCATGCCTGGCAACTCCTTTGGAAATACATCAGGGAAATCCTTCACCACTGGTACTTCCTCATGTACAACTCCTAATAAGGAATTCACTTGAGTCCTCTTCGGCACATGCCGGGATACATACTTCATCCTTCTCCCGTCTGGGGTTGTGAGCATAATCGACTTACTGGCGCAATCAATGTTCCCTCCATACATCGATAGCCAATCCATACCCAAAATCACATCCAACCCTTGTGACTCCAGAATTATCAGATCTGAGGGGAAAACATGCCTACCTATGGTCAATGGCATCTGAAAACATCCTTGGCTTGCCATATGCTCCGCTCCTGGCGAGCTTACTAACATAGGTGTCCTAAGAACTTTGGTGGCAACTTATACTTATCCACAAATCCCCTTGATATGTATGAATGCAATGCACTAGTATCAAAAAGAATGATTGCAGTAAATGACTTAACCAAAAGCTTACCTATAACTGCATCTGGCTGCTGTTCAACCTCCTCCACGCTAACGTGGTTCACTTGTCCCCTGTTAAAAGGGTTGGGCTTCTTCCCAGAGCTTCCATTGCCATTTCCATTCTTTGCTTCAGAACACTCTGTGGCGTAATGTCCATTCTTACCGCACTTGAAACAAGTAATGTGACTTAGATCCTTCTTGGCGGGCGTTGCTGGCTTGGAACGGTTCTAGCCGTTGCTTCCTCCATTCCCATTCCCATTCTTGGGGCCATTATGGTTATGCGAACTGCCTCCACTGGAATTATGGCCTTCATGCTTATGGTGAATGTGTCCTCTCGAGTTCAGGGTAAAACGAGGCCTCTGTTGAGCTCCTGAATTGTACTTCCCTTGTCCATACTTCCTCTTGCGGCTGTCTATCTACTGTTGCTTCCCTTCAATCATGAGAGTCTGTCTACCAACTCCTGGTAGTTGTTGAAGGTTGCCACCATCAACTGCATGCTCAGCTCAACATTTAGTCCTTCCAGAAACTTCTCCTGCTTAGCAGCATCTGTAGCTACGTCATTAGGGGCATAACGTGCTAACTTACTAAACTCATCCACATACTGGCCCACTGTGCGTCCCCCTTGTTGCAAGTTGTGAAACTCACGCTTCTTCATGTTCATAGCTCCTGCTGAAACATGGGCAGTGCGAAAAGCCCGCTGAAACTGGTCCCTTGTAACAGTGTCAATGGGGTAAGTGGCTGTAAAATTCTCCCACCATGATGCTGCGGGTCCATCAAGTTGATGTGCAGCAAAATGCACTCTCTCCGCATTTGTGCATCCTGCAGTGGTCAGCTCCCTTCCAATATTGCGGAGCCAATCATCTGCAACAATCGGCTCGGTGCTATTAGAGAACACCGGTGGATTCAGCCTTAGAAAACAGGCTAAAGTGATCAACAGGTGGTGGTGGTGGTGGGTGGTTGTTGTTGTTGTTGTTGTTGTTGTTGTTGTTGTTGTTGTTGTTGTTGTTGTTGTTGTTGTTGTTGTTGTTGTTCCCTTGGTTCTGATTTTGAACTAGTAGCTGCATCAAGGTATTCTACTGCTGGATCAACTGAGTGAGCTCCGGTGGGAAAGCAAATCCATTGTCACGTCTCGGAGGCATCTGATGGGTTTAGAAAGGGTGAGAAAACAGAATAGAATGAGGTCTAGAGGGAAAACACTACCCATATGCACATGAGACAAACACAAACATATCACTCAAATCAATTCACACAAGGGCTTACAATCGGTCTAACTATCGTTACAAAAGTGCTTGGACTATACTATATATATGGAGGAATACTACTACTAGTATGGTGGTCGACTAGAAGTTTTAATCGGTAGAAGACTCCATGATATCCGCTCCAGCTTCATCAACATAGTCATCATCGTTGTCGTCGGGGTCTGAGTCGGTATCGTCAATGATGATGTAGTTCTCCGAACGAATGTCCTTGGAATCGTCGTAATCTCCTCCTGGCGCGGGGTCTCCCATGAATACTCCTAGCTTCCTCGTCAGGTCGTCATTCTTCTCCACTAGTATCGTCATTTCCTCCTCATACCCATCGCGTGTAGACTTGAGTTCTTCCTCCAGCTCCATAATCCTGGTCATTGCCTTCTTCAGATCTATCATGCCTGCGCACATCTTGTTCTCCTGGCGACGAATGTGTTGGTTTAACTCCTGGATGAAAGCTGCAATGGACCTATCTCTCCTGGTGCTGATCAACTCCCATTGCTCATCTCGGTGCCCACATATCTGGTAAATAGTATCCTTAAGATCCTTATGGTAAACTTCTCCAATGCGTCCCATGGTGATGTGGGCTCCCATGCTCTTTCCTAGACTCCAAGTTGGTGTATTAAAGGAAAACTCTATGGGCTCAGTGACTGGCATGAAGGTCCATCCTGGAACTTGAACTTCAATCATCCAACGCTCCTCTTCTGGTAAAGTGGCGATGTAGGTCCCGGTGAAGCTTGGTATTCCGATGTTCAGGTACCTAGTAACTTCCTTCAAGTGTCGTCCAAAAGGTGTATCTTCATCCGGTTGTGTAAACTTGTTCCTTGAGTCCGCCATCCTATAGTGTGGAAAAGGGAGAGGAGTCAGAAATGAGTAGAGAAGAGTGACCTATGGTTTTAGCTTAGTGGTCGTGTCTTACAGTCAGCGCGTGCTCTGATACCATCTTGTAGCGACCAGACCTCAAACAGTCTAGTCTCTGTGCATCAGTGTCATCCCTGGATCGGTAATGCTGACACGCACAGTACTCGAGGATTTATAACAGAGTTTCAATCACACACTAATTACATCGAATGTCTCAAAAGAGAACTTATACAATAATATGGCTTAAGGCCATCTAAATAAGATAACAGCGGAAGGCTTGGAAGATAAAGTGAGTCCATCAACTCCAACGGCATAGCTGAGAGAACGACAACGACCTATGGCACCTTACTCGTCGTCTGAAAAGTCTGCAACATGATATGTTGCAGCCTGAAACGGGTCAGCACATGGAATATGTTGGCAAAGTAAAACATAGAGTAATGAACAGAATAAATGCTATCACTACATGCATATATGGCTGGTGGAAAGCTCTATGGTTACAGATTTTGCATAAAGCCAATTTTTTCCTACATCAAAGGAATAAATTTTATTTAACTATCATGGTGGTTGTTAAACATTGAGAAGGTTCCTCCAACTCAATCCCAATTAAACAATATCATTAAACCCAACAAATTAATTTAGAGTGATGAGATCAACATGATAATCCAAGAACCAGATACTCAAGATGTCCATAACCGGGGACACGGCTAACCATGATTAGTTTGTACACTCTGCAAAGGTTTGCACACTTTTCCCCATAAGACTCGATCTTCTCCGTTGAATTTCTCGCACTTCATGATGTTTGAGAAACGGATGACCGAGACACAGTCTTTCAAAAACATTAACTCTTTACTCTGGGTGGACAGTTACACCTACTTTCCCCTACATCTACTAGTCCACCTCTTCAAGAGCTCACGCAACATACTCAACTATGCCAGATCCCATAATGGCTTGTGGCTGCACACGGAAGTTTCTAGCATGAATAATCTTATGATCCCTTTGAGCCTGGGTGGCGAACCGTAGGATGATCACACGGGTACTCCGGGATATCCTAGGACAACATTGGATTCTCTAGGTGCCCTGACAACCACTGGGTACTCCAGGGTGCCTCAACCAATCCACCCGGATGTGTATTTAAGTAGCCACCTTAAGTTAACCATTAATTAACAATACTCACATCTGTCATGGATACACTCACCCAATCCATGTCTACGAGCATAGCATAGCAATCCTGAGCATAACGTAGAAGTAACTCCAAAGGTTTGATAATAAAAGGACAATAGGTTCTACCTCATCATCTACTTTCCAAACCCACATGTTATTCAGATCCTAACCATGCAATGTTTGTGGATTGAAACTAATGCATAAAAACTGGGTAATAAAGGGATATGATCAAAGTGTTACTTGCCATGCTGATGATCCGCAAAACCTAGGGACTCGTAGTAGCACGCTTCACACTCTGGGTATTCTATCACAAACAAACAATAAAATACATAAGCACTCAACTATAAGCACGGGTAATACTCAAATAAGAAGATTTAACCAGAAAGTTCAACTGAAGAACTCCGGTTTGCAAAAAGAATCAAATCAAACAGAGCAACGAAACTCAAACTATGAAAGAAACAAGATTTGTTTACTAATCTGGATTAAAGTTAAATTTTATAGTACCAAAATTTTGTTCAAGTTGGTTAAACAGAAAGAGGGCTTCGAGACGAAGATCTAGGCGCTTGTTTCATCTTATTTAGATAAACGAGCGAAAAGATAAACTAGATCGAAGATTAGGGTAGAAATCGCGATCGAAAATAATCATAGAAAAACCATGGAAAAATAAAACGAGATGAACAGGCTAACGAACGAACATTCGCTGCCTGTGACTAACTTATGAACAACGTTCGTTAGAACGAACGTACGGACGAACGTCCGCTAAATAACTAAACAGAAAAAAAAGAACCGATCTAAATAAAAAAACTAGATCTAGGTTTCTAAAAAACAGATCGGTTTTCTGAGAAAAACCGAAACGGCGACGACAGCGGTTTCTACCTCCGGCAGGTGGCGACGGCGGCGGCGGTATCAACGACGGCGGCGGCAGCTCCGGCGGGTGGGTGGTCGGCGGCGGCGGCGGCATCAGCGGCGTTGCGCGGCAGTAGGGGCGCGAAGTGGCGGCTGCGGCGGCGCGGGTTTCGTGGCGGGGCTGGCGGCGCTAGGGTTTGGCAGGGGCTGGAGGCGCTGCGGGCTTCGGGCCTCGCCCTTTAAAGGCCGGCCGGGCGGTGTCCGGGTCGGGTACGGCCCGTTAGGTCGGTGCACTTTTTAAAAAAAACTGACGCGGAAAAACAAACAAAAGAAATACTAAACGGACTCCAAAAATCCTGAAATAAATATTCACGCTCCTCTAACAATATTGCGGACAAAGTGAAAATTTATTTGGGCTACTAATGCAATTTTGGAAAACGCATTTTTTCTTAATTCAAATAAAATAGCAATAAAAGTCCAAATAAAATTCTTATTTGATTTTAACATTTTTCCTCCAATATTTCTTTTATTTTGGAGAAGTCATTTTATCCCCTCTCTTTTATTTTAATATTGGAAACATTCGGAGACAAAAATGATTAAAACCAAAATGATCCTCTTTTCAATATTTGAGAAAATTCAAATATGAAAATAAATGAAATCCCCAACTCTCACCGTGGGTCCTTGAGTTGCTTACAATTTCTAGGATCAACCAAATGCAATAAAATATGATATGCAATGATGACCTGTGTATAACATTCCAAATTGGAAATTTGGGATGTTACAAGTACGATCCGCACCAGAGCGATACGGTGATCCTGTTCTGGAAGTCATGTTAATAGACCATGATGAACCTACGAACTATGAGGAAGCGATGATGAGCCCAGATTCCGCGAAATGGCTTGAGGCCATAAAATCTGAGATGGGATCCATGTATGAGAACAAAGTATGGACTTTGATTGACTTGCTCGATGATCGGCGAGCTAGTAAGAATAAATGGATCTTCAAGAGGAAGACGGACGCTGATAGTAGTGTTACTATCTACAAAGCTCGAATTGTCGCAAAAAGTTTTCGACAAGTTCAAGGTGTTGACTATGATGAGATTTTCTCACTCGTAGTGATGCTTAAGTCTATCCGAATCATGTTAGCAATTGCCACATTTGATGAAATATGGCAAATGGATGTCAAAACTGCATTCCTTAATGGATTTTTTATAGAGGAGTTGTATATGATACAACAAGAAGGTTTTTTCAATCCTAAAGGTGCTAACAAAGTGTGCAAGCTCCAGCGATCCATCTATGGACTGGTGCAAGCATCTCGGAGTTGGAATATACGCTTTGATGAGTTGATCAAAGCATATAGTTTTATACAGACTTGCGGTGAAGCCTGTATTTACAAGTGAGTGGGAGCACTACAGCTTTTCTGATAAGTATATGTGTATGACATATTGTTGATCAGAAATGATGTAGAATTTTTCTGGAAAGAATAAAGGAGTGTTTGAAAGGAGTTTTCAAAGAAAGACCTCGGTGAAGTTGCTTACATATTGAGCATCAAGATCTATAGAGATAGATCAAGAAGCTTGATAAGTTTTTTCAATGAGTACATACCTTGACAAGTTTTTGAAGTAGTTCAAAATGGATCAGTAAAAGAAAGAGTTCTTGCCTGTGTTACAAGGTGAGAATTTGAGTAAGACTCAAAGCCCGACCACGGCAGAAAATAGAAAGAGAATGAAAAGTCATTCCCTATCCTCAGTCATAGGTTCTATAAAGTATGCCATGTTGTGTACCAGACCTATTGTATACCCTTCCCTGAGTTTTGCAAGGGAGTACAATAGTGATCGAGGAGTAGATCACTGGACATTGGTCAAAAATTATCCTTATACGACTAAGGAAATATTTCTCGGTTATGGAGGTGATAAAGAGTTCTTCGTAAAGAGTTACGTCGATGCAAGCTTTTACATCAATCTAGATGACTCTAAGTCTCAATCTGGATACATGTTGAAAGTGGGAGCAATTAGCTAGAGCAGCTTCATGCAGAGCATTGTAGACATAGAAAATTTGCAAAATACATACGGCTCTGAATGTGGCAGACCCATAGACTAAACCTCTCTCACAAGCAAAACATGATCACACCTTAGTACTCTTTGGGTGTTAATCACATGGCAATATGAACTAGATTACTGACTCTAGTAAACCCTATGGGTGTTAATCACATGGTGATGTGAACTATTGGTGTTAAATCACATGGCGATGAGAACTAGATTATTGACTCTAGTGCAAGTGGGAGACTGAAGAAAATATGCCCTAGAGGCAATAATAAAGTTGTTATTTATATTTACTTATATCATGATAAATGTTTATTATTCATGCTAGAATTGTATTAACCGGAAACTGAGTACATGTGTGAATACATAGACAAACAGAGTGTCACTGGTATGCCTCTACTTGACTAGCTCGTTAATCAAAGATGGTTTAGTTTCCTAGCCATAGACCTGAGTTGTCATTTGATGAATGGGATCACATCATTAGAGAATGATGTGATTGACTTGACCCATCCATTAGCTTAGCACTTTGATCATTTAGTTTGTTGCTATTGCTTTCTTCATGAGTTATACATGTTCCTATGACTATGAGATTATGCAACTCCTAAATACCGGAGGAACACTTTGTGTGCTATCAAACGTCACAACGTAACTGGGTGCTTATAAAGATGCTCTACCGGTGTCTCCGATGGTGCTTGTTGAGTTGGCATAGATCGAGATTAGGATTCGTCACACCGATTGTCGGACAGGTATCTCTGGGCCCTCTCGGTAATGCACATCACTATAAGCCTTGCAAGCAATGCAACTAATGAGTTAGTTGCGAGATGATGTATTACAGAACGAGTAAAGAGACTTGCTGGTAACGAGATTGAACTAGGAATGATGATACCAACGGTCGAATCTCGGGCAAGTAACATACCGATGACAAAGGGAATAATGTATGTTGTTATGCGGTTTGTCCGATAAAGATCTTCGTAGAATATGTAGGACCAATATGAGCATCCAGGTTCTACTATTGGTTATTGACCGGAGACATGTCTCAGTCATGTCTACATAGTTCTCAAACCCATAGGGTCCGCACGCTTAAAGTTCGATGACGATCGGTAATATGAGTTTATGTGTTTAGATGTACCGAAAGTAGTTCGGAGTCATGGATGAGATCACAGACATGATGAGGAGTCTTGAAATGGTCGAGAGGTAAAAAATTCATATATTGTAATGTTGCATTTGGACATCGGAATGGTTCCGAGTGGTTCGGGCATTTTTTCGGAGTACCGGGAGGTTACCGGAACCCCCCGGGAGAAGTACTGGGCCTAGTGGGCCTTACTGGAGGAGAGGAGAAAGGGCCACGTGAGAGGGGTGCCCCTCCCCTTGACCAAACCGAATTGTACTAGGGGAGGGGGTCGGGTCCCCTCTTTCCTTCCCCCTCTCTCTCCCTTACCTTTCCCTCCAGTGGAAGAAAGGAAAAGGGGGGCCGAATCCTACTTGGACTAGGAGTCCAAGTAGGATTCCCCCCCCTGGCACGCCCAAACCTGGCCGGCCTCCTCTCTCCCTCCCTCCTTTATATACGTGGCCAGGGGGCACCCCAATAGCATAATAGACAATCTCTTAGCCGTGCGCGGTGCCCCCCTCCACAGTTTTACACCTCGGTCATATCATCGTAGTGCTTAGGCGAAGCCCTGCGCCGGTAACTTCATCATCACCGTCACCATACCGTCGGGCAAACGGAACTCTCCCTCAGCCTCAGCTGGATCTAGAGTTTGAGGGACGTCACCGAGCAGAACGTGTGCAGATCGTGGAGGTGTCGTGCGTTCGGTACTTGATCAGTTGGATCGCGAAGACGTTCGACTACATCAACCACGTTACTTAACGCTTCCGCTTTCGGTCTATCAGGGTACGTAGACAACACTCTCCCCACTCGTTGCTATGCATCACCTAGATAGATCTTGCGTGTTCGTAGGAATTTTTTTGAAATTACTGCGTTCCCCAACAAGGACTACCGCTTCATCACCTGCAACGATTGCCACTGTTGCACCTCCAGTTGCAACTCCTCCAGCTCCTCAGGCTTCAGCAGAAGTTTTTGCAGATGGACTCCTCTCCATGCCATCTATGCACACCGGAGCCACCAGCCCGAAGACCACTTCAGAAGCTCTCAGAGATCATGCATAGAGTGCCGCATAGCACTATGCATTTTCAAGCTTTTTGGTAACTTGTTGCCAAAGGGGGAGGAAGTATATAGATCATAGGCTTCAAGAGAGAGAGAGAGTGTTGTGCTTTTGTTTGCCTCTCTTGATACTTGCTTTTGTTCGTTTGGTTAATACACTATTTGTGCTTGTGTGTGAGATACTCTTATGATCATGTGGTTGATCATTATGCCTTAATGTGTGCTTGAATGATGTTATCTTACTACTTGTGTATGATCAGTCATGTTTGCCGCCTTAGTGATGAGTGCATATTATTTATATTCTATCATTTTGAGCACTCGGCCAAGATGTATGTGACATGGAAGAGTAACCCATGATCCTAATTGATTGTGCATTTGCATTCAAAAGAAAATTTTAAATAATGCACAAATTTAGGGGGAGCTCTTGCTTATCACATACTTCTCAAAGTGAGGATGTATTTCATTCATATTATCATTTGTCAAAGCTTTGATCTATATGTTGTCATCAATTACCAAAAAGGGGGAGATTTAAAGTGCAACTAATCCCCGGGTGGTTTTGGTAATTCATAACAACATATAGCTCATTGAACTAATATCCTTTCAAGTTTAAATATTTCAGAAAGTTCACTGATTGGCATGGCATGGACTAGAGATGTGGACCCCTCAAAATGCTAAGGACAAATATTGGCAAAAGCTCAAGACTCTTTATTTCTATTTTAGTGATCCAAGATCACATTGAGTCCATAGTAAAAGCCAATACTATTAAAATGGGATGAGGTGTTGCTTAATGGTCTACTTGCTCAAGATGCTTAGTGATATGCTCCAAAGCCCTCAACCACTTTCTGAAATCCCAATATGTCCTAAACCGAAAGTCAAACTCGGCCCCACCGATTTGATCTATCCGGCGCCACCGAGTTCCTTTGACATAGCCACTGCCAGAAACCCTAATCAGTTCACTCTCACCGATAGGGATTTCGGTTTCACTGAGATGGGATTGCAAACTCTTTGTTTCCCTTCGTAACGTTTCGGTCTTACCGAAATGAGCGATCAGTCCCATCGAGTTTGCAATGCAAACTCTCTGTTTCCCTTTCGTAATGTTTTGGTCTTACCGAAAGGAGCGATCAGTCCCACCGAGTTTGCCTGACCAACTCTGTTTGCTCATTGCAGAAATCGGTTTCACCGAGTTCGTGCAATCGGTCACACCGAGATGAGGTTTTGCCCTAACCCTAGAGCATCGGTACCACCGAGTTGATCATGTAGGTCCCGCCGAGAATCCTAACATTCACATTTTCAACTGAATCAGCCTCACCGAGTTCACCTATTCGGTCTGACCGAGTTGGGTCAAATGTGTGTAACGGTTAGATTTTGTGTGGAGGCTATATATACCCCTCCACCCCTTCTCTATTCACGAGAGAGCCATCAGAACGTGCCTACACTTCCACTACTCATTTTCTGAGAGAGAACCACCTACTCATGTGTTGAGACCAAGACATTCCAATCCAACCACAAGAATCTTGATCTCTAGCCTTCCCCAAATTGCTTTCCACTAAAATCATCTTTCCACCATAGCCAAATATGTGAGAGAGTTGAGTGTTGGGGAGACTATCATTTGAAGCACAAGAGCAAGGATTTCATCATCAACACACCATCTATTACCTTTTGGAGAGTGGTATCTCCTAGATTGGTTAGATGTCACTTGGGAGCCTCCGTCAAGATTGTGGAGTTGAACCAAGGAGTTTGTAAGGGCAACGAGATTGCCTACTTCGTGAAGATCTACACAAGTGAGGCAAGTCCTTCGTGGGTGATGGCCATGGTGGGACAAGGTTGCTTCTTCATGGACTCACACAGTCATTACCCTTTGTGGGTTGAAGTCTCCAGCAACATGGACATACGATAGCACCTCCTATCGGAACCACACCAAAAATCTCCGCGTCTCCATTACATTTGCAAACTCCAATCACATCCCTTTATTTTCTTGCAACTTGCATGCTTTACTCTTTCCACTACATATATACTCTTGTCTTGCTTGCTTGAAATGTATTGTGAATGCTTAAACTTGTGCTAAAACTCCACCTTAACTTGAAGAACTTAAAAATTGCCAACTTTGCTTGTTGAGGGTCTAATCACCCCCCCCCTCTAAACCCCTCTTCTCAATCCTTTCATGGGGCTCGCGGTGGGATGCCCGCTTGGCAATGTCGTCGGCCTCTTTGTTGGCGCCGTGGGGGGATATGCTGCAACTCTAAACCTAGAAACACTTCTTGAGTTTACGTACCTCCTCCAGGTATGCCGCCATGTGCTCAACCTTGGGCTTGTATTTCTTGTTGGAGAAGTTGACCAAGAGCTGAGAATCACCCTTGATGGTGAGGTGCCTGACCCCCAGGGCAGAAGCAGCCTTGAGACCAGCGATTAGGCCTTCGTACTCCACAGTGTTGTTGGAGACTTTCTCATGGACGACGTAGCGAAGCCTGTCATCGGCCGAGGAGACAAGCACGACCCCAGCCCCCATGCCCTGCCTGCAGAAGGCACCAAGTGCATGTCCCATCCGTCCGGCACCTTGTCCCTGGGCAGGAGGGACTTGTCTTCATGGTGCTCCTCCTCGTTGGCGTTTATCCACTCTGGCACGAAGTCGGTGAGGGCCGCCCCCTTGATGACCCTAGTGGTTCAGAATTCCAACTGAAATGCTTGTAGCTTGATGCTCCATTCAGCGACTCGGCCTGCGGCGTTAGGGATGTGCAACACTTTTTTCAGGGGGTATGCGGAAACGACCTTTATGGGGTGCCCTTGAAAGTAGTGGCGCAATTTCCGGGAAGCGACCAAAAGTGCTAGGAAGAGCTTCTGCTGCATTGGATAACATGCGCGTCCCTCAAGATCGTGCTAACAAAGTACATGGGGTACTCGACGAGGCACGTGCCCTCTGCGAGCTCCTGCTCCTGCAGGGGTTTGCGGGCCCCAAAAGCTTCAGGGGGCGTCACGGGCGTAGTTGGCTCAAGGGCACCAGCCTGAGGCGCCGGAAGCTCGAGGAGCTTGACCGGCCGACGAGGCCCGGGGTCTCTGGGGGGCAGAAAGCTTGCACGGCTCGGGGGGCTTTTCCTTGGTCTTCACGCGCTCTTCCCGTACCGCCACGAGTGCAGCGTTGGGCGTCTGCGATGTAGCCGCCAGATACAGGACCAAGGGCTCGTGGAAGTGCGGCGCCACCATTATGGGTGGGCTCATGAGGTACCTCTTGAGGTCTTTGAAGGCCGCGCCTGCCTCTGGGGTCCACTCAAAGGAGCCAGTTCTCTTCATGATCTTGAAGAATGGCAAGGCGCGCTCGCCTATCTAGGAGATGAAGCGCCCCAGGGAAGCGAGGCACCCGGCCAGTCGTTGCATTTCCTTGAGGGTCCTGGGAGGGCACATCTTCTCTATGGCCTTGACCTTCTGAGGGTTGACCTCAATCCCTTGATGGGAGACAAAGCCGAGGAGCTTACCAAAAGGGACCCCAAAAATGCACTTGTCGAGGTTGAGCTTCAAGCTAACCTTGCATAGGTTGGCGAACGTCTCTTCCAGGTCTTCAACCAGCATCCTTTCTTCGGGCGACTTGACCACAATGTCAACCATGTAAGCCTCTATGTTTCTTCCCAACTGCGGCCCCAGCGTGATGCGCATCAACCGCTGAAAGGTGGCGCCTGCGCTCCTCAAGCCGAAAGGCATGCAGCTATAGCAGAACACGCTGCACGGGGATATGAAGGCCGTCTTCTCAACATCCCCTTTCGCCATCTTGATCTGATGATAGCCAGAGAATGCATCCAAGAAGCACAGCAGATCGCACTCGACGGTGGAGTCCATGATTTGGTCGATCCGCGGGAGCGGGAAGGGATCTTGGGGGCAAGCCTTATTAAGGCTTGTGAAGTTGATGCACATGCGCTCCTTTCCACCTTTCTTGGGGACGATGAATGGGTTGGCAAGCCACTCAGGGTGGCGCACCTCGCAGATGACCCCAGCTTCCTGCAGCTTGTGCACCTCTTAGATGATGAATGCCTGCTTCTCTGGTGCCTGGCGCCGCGCCTTCTGCTTGATGGGATGAGCATTAGGGCACACCGCTAAATGGTGCTTGATTATTTCCCTCGGGACACCAATCAGGTCCAACACTTTCTGATCGAACACGTCCTTGTTCGCCCAGAGGAAAGCAATGAGAGCACTCTCCTGCTCTGGGGATAGGTCGGCGCCGATGGTGAAGGTAGGGCCGGCGCCGCTGCCATCAACCAACACCTTCTTTGTTCCGCACGCGGTCTTGGGAGAATAGTTGCTTCTTTCTCGCCGGAGCGACCTCCAGAGGCTCGTCCCCATCTTCGGGGCCCGGGCGCGAAGCCTCCAGAGCCTCGTAGGCCCGCTTGAGAGCTCGAAGCGCATCCTCCTTGTCCCTGGAGACCATGATGACGCTGCTGTTGCCCGGCATCTTGATGGCATTGTAGCCAGGGTGAGTCACCGCAATGAACTTATCAAGGGTAGGGTACCTGAGGATGGCATCATATAGGAGGCCAATGCAGGCCACGTCAAAGTCGATGAGCTCGGTGAGGTAGTTTTCACTGGTGCCGAAAGTGACTGGGAGCCACACCTGCGCCAGGGGAGCGGTGGAGTCATCGGTCACCCCAGAGAACGGCCTCCTGGGCATGAGCTGGTCAGAAGGCACTTGAAGCGTCTCAAAGGTGTCAATAAAGATCACGTTGAGGCTGGTGCCACCATCGATGAGGGTCTTGGTGACAGAGACGTTGCTGATGGTGGGCATGCACAACATGGGGAGCGCGCCGGGGGCCACCACAGACTTGGGGTGGCCTCGAGAGTCGAAGGTGATGGTGCACCCAGGCCATGCGCGGGGCCGCGAAGCCTCGAACTAGGGCCACGCAGCGTTTGCCCCATGAAGAAACTGCTTGAGGTGGCGGCCAGAGGTTGGCGCCTGGGCCCCGCCGAGGATGCCTGTGACTACGGAGGGGAGAGGGAGCATGAAATGCACAGCAAACTGATCACGGAGCTCGCTCCAAGAGGAGATCGAGGCCTCAGGGAGGCCGAGGATCCAAGAACGCGGGGCGCCCACAAGGGCTAGTTGAAACCAATTCCCCATGGCCTTGTTGTCGCCGCCCGCAGCCAGGATGCTCTGGGAGTAGACCCGGAAAAACTCCTTAGGGCCAACGGCGCCGTCGTAGCGCATGGGCAGGACCGGCCTGAACCTCACTAGCCAGTTTACCTGACGTGGGCTGGGGTGAAGGCCGGGCAGCCCACGACGTTCGATAGAGCAGCGGGGCCGTGACCACTGGCTATGGCCAAGGTGGAGCGGGGACAGGCACCGCGGCCCGCGGGCTTCACCTGGGCGGCGCGAGCACGACGAACGTCGGCCATGGAGACGATGAAGCGGCGACAGGACAAAGTGGAAGAACTCTGGCACACCCCTACCTGGCGCGCCAAATGTCAGAATCGGCGCTCCGGGGACCCAAAGTGAGGTTCAAACTCTAGGGTGTTCACGAAGAACTCCACTAGCCACGACCCGCTGCTCGCTGCCTCATGGCGATACTCTGGTGTGCTCGAGCGAGAGGGAAGACAAGGCGGAACACGATGATTTACCCAGGTTTGGGCCACCTTGCGGTGTAATACCCTACTCCTGCTTTGGGGTGGATTGCCTCGCGAGGGAGGATGAGTATGAACTAGTACATGAGTGTGGTGCCTTGGGAGGGATCATGACTCGACCGAGGGATCCAAGATTCAACCCCTCTCTATGGTGGAGACTAGCCTATACTTATACTAGCCTTGGTCCTCTTCCCCGAAAACTCTTGGTGGGAAGGGATACCACAACGACCAATTTTGAAGGGGGACAGTAGTACACCCTATCCTGACTAAAGTTGGTCTTCGCCTACAAAGCTTATGTCCATGTTGCGTAGGTGGGCTCGGCGATGACCTCCGTCCTAGCGAGCCCACATTTTGGTCTTGTTGCACTGAAGAGCCAACCCTTGGGGATTTCTTTGAGAACCAGTGAGATATCTTGTTTCCTTAGCACCAAAGAGGAAAGTGTCCTCGTCTATGCCCGCTGGTGCCCTTCTGGCTCCGCTCGTCGTGGCTCGTGTCACCCACGTGCAGCATGAGGCGGGGTGGCAAGCCTAGAGATGTCCGCCCCGCGAGGGGCCACGGGAGGCAGCCTGGGAGGTAGCTCCACGAAGGGAGCCTCGGGAGGCCCTCGTCGAAGTGTGAGGCCGGAGCCCTCATGAGGGTCTTGCTTGAGAAGCCTCAATATGGGCCATGTTGGGCCCATGTCACACGCTGCGTCCTGGGCCGAAGGCAGACGTGCCTGGGTACCCCCAGTCCCAGAGCCCCGACAGAAATATGCTCTCATGCTTCACTTATATTATTTTGAGAGTTTAAAATTTTAAAGAAATATGCTCTCATGCTTCACTTATATAATTGTGAGAGTTGAAAATTTTAAAGAAAATTTGCTCTCATGATTCACTTAAATTATTTTGAGAGTTGAATTTTATTAAAGAAATTATGCTCTCATGCTTCACTTAAATCTTTTTGAGAGTAGATAATAGCAATGGTAATTTGCATAAGATATGAATTTAGTCCCAAAGTGATAGATATTCAAGAGGGATATAATAAAAAAACATTCATGAAGATCATTAGATATTAAAAACTTGATTCCTTGCAATAGTTTTGCGATATGGAGATAGTAATATGTGAGTCATGTTGGTGAGTAATTATGCTTTAGTAGAATATTGGTGCTAAGGTTTGTGATTCCCTATGCAAGCACGAAAGTCAATAGTTATGCAACGAAGTTACATCCTACTTATGGTGCATTATTCAGTGTTAGTTATGTTCAATGCATGTTTATGATCATTTTTGTTTTTTTGTTGGTCGCCTCTCAATCCATTTGCTGGCCTTCATTTGTACTAGGCGGGAATATTGCTTGTGCATCCAACCCCTTAAACCAAAGTTGTGCCAAATGAGTCCACCATACCTACCTATATGCGGTATTTCCATGTCGTTCCAAGTAAATCTGTAAGTGCCAACTCTAATATTCAAAATGAATTTCCGTTTTGTGTGCCCGTACTGCTCATGAAGCGGACGGGGGAGGCCAATATTTTCCATGCTAGGTATGTTATTCTCAAGATAAGTTTTTATTCACTTGTCATTGCACGAGAGTGTGGCAGGTAATAGGGATGCTCAGTTCCGAAATGAAAAAAAAAATATGCTGCTAATAATAAATTCCTTGGAAAGTGTTAGTATGGAAGGCACCCATGGATACGGCTAGCCATGGATTGTGTAAGAATGGTGGAAAGGAAACAAACATTATTTTCTGTTTGGGAACCGCCTATTTCTGTTTGCGAACCACCTATGATTTAGCTAGCATGGAAGATACTGGAAATTCTTGATTGTTTTCGTTGACAGGAAAAGCATGCCTCTCAAAATAATTTTATCTCTCAATTTAAGCTTTGAGCTCTGGCACCTCTACAAATCTCGGCTTCCCTCTGCGAAGGGCCTATCTATTTACTTTTATGCAATTCTTATTTTTATTTTGAGTCTCCATTTTCTTTTATAAACCACCAACTAGGGAACACTATTGTCATACGTGTGCATTGGATGTAGCTAATATTTGAGTGTGTTTCATGAATGGATCAATGATTGAGCATAATAGGCTAGGATAACTTCCTTTAGCATTTATATTTTGAAAGACATGGTTGCTTGTTGATATGCTTGAGTATTGATGTCTTCATGTCAAATTATAGACTATTGCTTTGAATCATTTAAAGTCCAAATATCCATGCTACAAAACAAAAGATTATATGATGAACATGTCAGGTACCATTCCACATCATAAATTTTGTTTTTATCATTTACCTACACGAGGACGAGTAGGAATTAAGCTAGGGGATGCTTGATACGTCTCCAACGTATCTATAATTTTTTTTGTTCCATGCTATTATATTATCAATCTTGGATGTTTTATATACATTTACAAGCGAATTTATATCATTTTTTGGGACTAACCTATTAACTTAGTGCCCAGTGTCAGGTGTTGTTTTTTTCTTGTTTTTGGTTTTGCAGAATATCAGTACCAAACGAAGTCCAAATGCCACGAAATCTTTTGGAGATTTTTTTTTCTAGGCATAAGAGACACTAGAAGCTTCGGGAGAAGACCATACGTGGGAGCATGGGCCCACTACCTAGCAGGGCACGCCCAGGGGGCAGGCGCCTTGATGGATGGTGGGGCCCACATGGCTCTGTTTGACCTAACTCCGCCTCTATAAATTCCCAAAAATCAGAAAACCTACACGGGAGTCCAGAAAATACTTTTTCGGCTGCCACAAGCCCCTGTTCTTGAGAGATCCCATCTGGGGACCCTTTCCGACACTTTGCCGGAGGGGGAATCGATCAGGGAGGGGTTCTTCATCAACCTTGTTGCCTCTCCGATGATGCGTTAGTAGTTTACCACAGACCTATGGGTCCATAGTTAGTAGCTAGATGGCTTCTTCTCTCTCAATGTTTCTCAATACAATGTTCTCCTTGTTGTTCTTGGAGATCTATTTTATGTAATGACTTTTTGCGGTGTGTTTGTTGAGATCGGATGAATTGTGAGTTTATGATCAGATCTATCCATGAATATTATTTGAGTTTTCTCTGAACACTTTTATGCATGATTAATATATATAGCTTCGTATTTCTTCTCCTATTTATTGGTTTGGTTTGGCCAACTAGATTGATTTATCTTGCCTTGGGAAGAGGTGCTTTGTAACGGGTTTAATCTTGTGGTGCTCAATCCCAGTGACAGAAGGGGGCATGAAACGTATGTATCATTGCTATTGAGGGTAAAAGGATGGGGTTTATTCATATGTGAGTTTATCTTGTCTACATCATGTCATCTTGATTAAGGCATTACTCTATTTTTCTATGAACTTAATACACTAGATGCATGCTGGATAGCGGTCGATGTGTGGAGTAATAGTAGTAGATGCATGCAGGAGTAGGTCTAGTAATCTTGGATGTGATGCCTATGTATGATCATTGCCATGGATATCGTCATAACTATTTGCTTTTCTATCAATTGCTCAATAGTAATTTGTCTACCCATCGTATGCTCTTTTCTTGAGAGAAGCCTCTAGTGAAAACTATGGCCCCCAGGTCTATCTTTTTGTTGGGGAACGTAGCAATAATTCAAAATTTTCCTACGTGTCACCAAGATCAATCTAGGAGATGCTAGCAATGAGAGAGAGAAGGGAGTGCATCTTCATACCCTTGAAGATTGCTAAGCGGAAGCGTTACAAGAACGTGGTTGATGGAGTCGTACTCGCGGTGTTTCAAAGTGCGGAAGATCCGATCTAGTGCCGAACGAACGGCACCTCCGTGTTCAACACACGTACAGCCCGGGGACGTCTCCTCCTTCTTGATCCAGCAAGGGGAGAGGAGAAGTTGTGGGAGAGCTCCAGCAGCACGACAGTGTGGTGGTGGAGCTTGTGGTTCTCCTGCAGGGCTTCGCCAAGCACTACGGAGGAGGAGGAGTTGGAGGAGGGAGGGGTTGCGCCAGGGGAAGGGTGCGGCTGCCCTCTCTCCCCTCACTATATATAGGGGGAAGGGGGGAGGAGAAGGTGCCCTAGGGTTTCCCTAGGGGAGGGGAGGCGGCCATAGGGGAAACCCTAGATGGGTTTGGGCGCCCCCACCCCTAGGAAACTTGCCCACAAGCCAGGAGGGGTGGCTGCCCTAGGAGAGGCGCCCCCACCTCTCTAGGTTACGTGAGATGGGGTGGGAGGGGCACTATGTGAGATGGGGTGGGAGGGGCACACAGCCCCTTAGTGGGCTGGTTTGCCCCCTCCCCTTGGCCCATAAGGCCCCCCAATGCTTGTCGGGGCCTCCGAAACTCGTTTCGGTCACGCTGGTCGTCACCCGGTACTCCCAGAACAATTCTGGACTCCAATACCCTTCGTCCAATATATCAATCTTCACCTCCGGACCATTTCAGAGTTCCTTGTCACGTCCGGATCTCATCCGGGACTCTGAACAACCTTCGGTAACCACATACTATTTCCCATAACAACTCTAGCGTCACCGAACCTTAAGTGTGTAGACCCTACGGGTTCGGGAACCATGCACATGACCGAGACATCTCTTCGGCCAATAACCAACAGCGGGATCTGGATACCCATGTTGTCTCCCGCATGTTCCACGATGATCTCATCGGATGAACCACGATGTCGGGGATTCAATCAATCCCGTATACAATTGCCTTTGTCCATCGGTATGTTACTTGCCTGAGATTCGATCGTCGGTATCCCTATACCTTGTTCAATCTCGTTACCGGAAAGTCTCTGTACTCGTTCCGTAACACATGATCCCGTGACTAACTCCTTAGTCACACTGAGCTCATTATGATGATGCATTACCGAGTGGGCCCAGGACCCTCTTCGTCATACGGAGTGACAAATCCCAGTCCGATTCATGCCAACCCAATAGACACTTTCGGAGATACCCGTAGTGCACCTTTATAGCCACCCAGTTACATTGTGACGTTTGGTACACCCAAAGCATTCCTACGGTATCCAGGAATTGCACAATCTCATGGTCTAAGGAAATGATACTTGACATTAGAAAAGCTCTTAGCAAACGAACTACACAATCTTGTGCTATGTTTAGGATTGGGTCTTGTCCATCACATCATTCTCCTAATGATGTGATCCCGTTATCAATGACATCCAATGTCCATGGTCAGGAAACCATAACCATCTATTGATCAACGAGCTAGTCAACTAGAGGCTCACTAGGGACATGTTGTGGTCTATGTATTCACACATGTATTACGATTTCCAGTTAATGCAATTATAGCATGAACAATAGACAATTATCATGAACAAGGAAATATAATAATAACCATTTTATTATTGCCTCTAGGGCATACTTCCAACACTTTTATCATATATTAAATATAAAATACCTTGCTGCAATTTTCTTTTATTTTTTTTATTTTATATTTTGTTAGATCTATCTATCAAAAACTACACTGTTTAATCTTGCTCATAACCGTTGAGGGATTGACAACCCCTTTACGCATTTGGTTGCAAGTATTTGTTGTTTGTGTGCAGGTATTGTTTACATAATGTTGCTTGGTTCTCCTATTGGATTGATAACCTTGGTTTATAACTGAGGGAAATACTTATCTCTATTGTAGTGCATCATCCTCTCCTCTTCAGGGAAATCCCAACGCAGCTCACAAGTAGCATACATCAACCTTCCTGCCCTTCTGATGATGTATGAGTAGTTTACCACGGACTTACGGGTCCATAGCTAGTAGCTAGATTGCTTCTTCTTTCTCTTTTATCTTCAATACAATATTCTCCTTGATGTTCTTGGAGTTTATTTGATGTAATCCTTTTTGTGGTGTGTTTGTTGGGATCCAATGAATTGTGGGTTTATGATCAGATTATCCATGAATATGGTTTGAGCCTTTTCTGAATTCTTATATGCATGATTATTATAGCTTTGTATTTCTCTCTGATCTATCATTTTGGTTTGCCCAGCTAGATTGGTTTATCTTGCATTGGGAGAGGTGCTTTGTGATGGGTTCAATCTTTGGTGCTCAATCCTAGTGACAGAAGGGGACATGACACGTATTTGTATCATTGCCATTAAGGATAAAAAGATGGGGTTTATTCGTATTGATTGAGTTTGCTTTGTCTACATCATGTCATCTTGCTTAAGGTGTTACTCCGTTCTTTATGAACTTAATACTCTAGATGCATGCTAGCTAGCAGTCGATGTGTGGAGTAATAGTAGTAGATGCAAGGAGGAGTCGGTCTAGTTGTCTCAGACGTGATGCCTATATACATGATCATTGCCTTGGATTTCGTCATGATTATTCGCTTTTCTATCAATTGTCAAAAGTAATTTGTTTACCCACCATGTTCCATGTTCAAGAGAGAAGCCTCTAGTCAAAACTATGGCCCTCGGGTCTTATCTTTATCATATATTAAAATTCAAAAATACCTTGTTGCAATTTATTTACTGTATTTTATTTTTTGTTTTTGTTTATCTATATATCACTACGAGATTTGATAGTTACAGTTAATCTCCAAGGGATTGACACCCCCTTGTTTGTGTTGGGAGCAATTATTTGTTATTTTGTGTGTAGGTGTTGTTCACGAGATGTTGTGTGGTTCTCCTACTAGATTGATAACCTTGGTTCTTAACTGACGGAAATACTTATCTCTACTGTACTGCATCATCCTCTCCTCTTCGAGGAAATCCCAACGCAGCTCACAAGTAGCACACTGCTACTGGGTTGCAGCCACTACTACTGCTACTTCTTTCTTTCTTTCTTTTTCTTCAGACAGAAAAAATAAAGGCAGAAGCATAGGAATAATGGAGAGGGGTGAGAAAGAAACAAATATACCCCTGGACTCCTGGAATTATGTACTATTTGAACAAATTGCTTTGGACATTTTTAGAGGCAGAAAAATGATGCAAGTTTCAATAAAATTCAAACTTGGGCCATTTTTATACCCAACCAAAGCAACTCCAAATGGGATGAAATTTGACAGAGAGGTATAAGGCATGGTGTAGGATTTATAGGACAATATTGAACATTTTTGGAGGAGGGTAAAATGCCACTTGAAAAATGAAAGGGGGAAGAAGGGAGGAGGTGATGATGCATGGGCCAAATGCATAGGCAAGCAACATTAACAAACATAGTTCAAGCATAACAAGATGAATACCAAAATGCACATGAGATGATCTTGGCAATGACATAGGATGGCACAATGCAACATAACAATGATGGGCATGACATGCAACAAATTAAGGAACAATGCAAAACAAGATGATGAAGCCATAAATCATAAAACGCACATGAAAATACTCATGACCAAGGTTGGATAGGTTACGAAATAGGAAGGATCACACTTGGGGTGTTACAGTTCCCAACATTTAGTAGATGGTAGAATCCTAGTGACTCATCTAGCATAAGGATGGTATAAAACCATATGTCCTGGTAGCGATATACACAGAAACCAGAGAAATCCAAGTGTTTTATCGACCACAAATCGAAGTATCATCATAAGTCATGGACCTTTACCAAAATATCTCATGGCAACTGACCAGGTTCAAATAAAAATCCTTTTGACCGAGTGACGCACTAGGAACTATAAACCAATCAAAGGCATCGCCTGCAACAATTTCTCTCCTAAACCATGCCGCTTTAGGATTCGTGTGATTCTCGGTAGTTTGAAATACTAGAGGTCGTAATTAAAGTGGAGTTTTAAAAATAGTATCCTAGCCAGGGTCTAACAAAGTAGTCAATTAATCCCAAAGTGTGATTTTGCCAATATGTTACCATGCGTTATGGACCTATATCACAACAACTCTTGGCAACATCTTTTCTCATTAAGTAATGCACACCAAGCAAAGGCGCCGCTCACAAAAATCCCTCCTCTAAATGTATCTATCCATACAATAAAAGGCGATCTGATGAAATCAATCTGTTACATTGATGCTTTCTAGTGCTCATATGTAAATGTCTGATCAGTCGAAAGAATCTCGTATGGCGCAATAACACATATGACCGATGATGAATGCAAATGTTTTAATATCCAACATTATTCGTCAACTTGATGGATGTTCCCTACGTCCATAAACGGTGGATGGTCAAATCTTATTGGCTCATCTAATAGAAGAAACAATTAAAACCATACGTCATGGTAGCGATATACACGAAAATCACAGAAATCCAAGTGTTTCATCGACCATAGATCCAAGTACCTATTGGGGAACGTTGCAGAAAATTAAAATTTTTCCTACGGTTTCACCAAGATCCATCTATGAGTTCATCTAAGCAATGAGTAATGGGAGAGTTTGCATCTACATACCACTTGTAGATCGCGTGCGGAAGCTTGCAAGGTGATGATGGAGTCGTACTCGACGTGATTCAGATCACCGATGTCCAAGTGCTGAACGGACAGCACCTCCGCGTTCAACACACGTACGGGACGGGAGACGTCTCCTCCTTCTTGATCCAGCAAGGGGGAAGGAGAGGTTGATGATGATCCAGCAGCATGACGGCGTGGTGGTGGATGCAGCAGAACTCCGGCAGGGCTTCGCCAAGCGACTACGGGAGGAGGACGAGGTGTAGCAGGGGGAGGGAGGCGCCAAGCACAAGGGTGCGGCTGCCCCCCTCCCTCCCCCCCCCCTTTATATAGGCCTCCAAGGGGGGGCACCGGCCCCTGGAGATCCAATCTCCAAGGGGGGGCGGCGGCCAAGGGGGTGGAGTGCCCCCCAAGCCAAGTGGGGCGCCCCCCCCCCCCCACCCCTAGGGTTTCAACCCTAGGCGCAGGGGGTGGGCCTAGGGGGGCGCACCAGCCCACTATGGGCTGGTTCCCCTCCCACTTAATCCCATGGGGCCCTCCGGGATGGGTGGCCCCACCCGGTGGACCCCCGGGACCCTTCCGGTGGTCCCGGTACATTACCGGGAGACCCCGAAACTTTCCCGATGGCCGAAATACCACTTCCTATATATTATTCTTTACCTCCGGACCATTCCGAAACTCCTCGTGACGTCCGGGATCTCATCCGGGACTCCGAACAACATTCGGTATGCTGCATACTCATATTCATACAACCCTAGCGTCACCGAACCTTAAGTGTGTAGACCCTACGGGTTCGGGAGACACGCAGACATGACCGAGACGACTCTCGGGCAATAACCAACAGCGGGATCTGGATACCCATGTTGGCTCCCACATGCTCCTCGATGATTTCATCGGTTGAACCACGATGTCGAGGATTCGATCAAAACCATGTATACAATTCCCTTTGTCAATCGGTACGTTACTTGCCCGAGACTCGATCGTCGGTATCCCAATACCTTGTTCAGTCTCGTTACCGGCAAGTCACTTTACTCGTACCGTAATGCATGATCCCATGGCCAACACCTTGGTCACCTTGAGCTCATTATGATGATGCATTACCGAGTGGGCCCAGAGATACCTCTCCATCATACGGAGTGACAAATCCCAGTCTCGATCCGTGTCAACCCAACAGATACTTTCGGAGATACCTGTAATGCACCTTTATAGTCACCCAGTTACGTTGTGACGTTTGATACACCCAAGGCACTCCTACGGTATCCGGGAGTTACACGATCTCATGGTCGAAGGAAGAGATACTTGACATTGGTAAAGCTCTAGCAAACGAACTACACAATCTTTGTGCTATGCTTAGGATTGGGTCCTGTCCATCACATCATTCTCCTAATGATGTGATACCGTTATCAATGACATCCAATGTCCATAGTCAGGAAACCATGACTATCTGTTGATCACAACGAGCTAGTCAACTAGAGGCTCACTAGGGACATATTGTGGTCTATGTATTCACACGTGTATTACGATTTCCGGATAATACAGTTATAGCATGAATAAAAGACAATTATCATGAACAATGAAATATAATAATACTTTTATTATTGCCTCTAGGTCATATTTCCAACAGTCTCCCACTTGCACTAGAGTCACCAATCTAGTTACATTGTGATGAATCGAACACCCATAGAGTTCTGGTGTTGATCATGTTTTGCCCGTGAGAGAGGTTTAGTCAACGGATCTGCGACATTCAGATCGTGTGCACTTTGCAAATCTCTATGTCTCCATCTTGAACATTTTCATGGATGGAGTTGAAACGACGCTTGATGTGCCTGGTCTTCTTGTGAAACCTGGGCTCCTTGGCAAGGGCAATAGCTCCAGTGTTGTCACAGAAGAGTTTGATCGGCCCCGACGCATTGGGTATGACTCCTAGGTCGGTGATGAACTCCTTCACCCAAATCGCTTCATGCGCTGCCTCCGAGGCTGCCATGTACTCCGCTTCACACGTAGATCCCGCCACGACGCTCTGCTTGCAGCTGCACCAGCTTACTGCTCCACCATTCAACATATACACGTATCCGGTTTGAGACTTAGAGTCATCCAGATCTGAGTCGAAGCTAGCATTGACGTAACCCTTTACGACGAGCTCTTCGTCTCCTCCATAGACGAGAAACATGTCCTTTGTCCTTTTCAGGTACTTCAGGATATTCTTGACCGCTGTCCAGTGTTCCTTGCCGGGATTACTTTGATATCTTGCTACCAAACTTACGGCAAGGTTTACATCGGGTCTGGTACACAGCATGGCATACATAATAGATCCTATGGCTGAAGCATAGGGGATGACACTCATCTCTTCTTTATCTTTTGCCGTGGTCGGTGACTGAGCTGAGCTCAATCTCACACCTTGTAACATAGGCAAGAACCCTTTCTTGGACTGATCCATTTTGAACCTCTTCAAAATCTTATCAAGGTATGTGCTTTGTGAAAGACCTATGAGGCGTCTCGATCTATCTCTATAGATCTTGATGCCTAATATATAAGCAGCTTCTCCAAGGTCCTTCATTGAAAAACACTTATTCAAGTAGGCCTTAATGCTGTCCAGAAGTTTTGTATCATTTCCCATCAAGAGTATGTCATCTACATATAACAGGAGAAATTCTACAGAGCTCCCACTCACTTTCTTGTAAACGCAGGCTTCTCCATAAGTCTGCATAAACCCAAACGCTTTGATCATCTCATCAAAGCGAATGTTCCAACTCCGAGATGCTTGCACCAGTCCATAAATGGATCGCTGGAGCTTGCATACTTTGTTAGCGTTCTTAGGATCGACAAAACCTTCTGGTTGCATCATATACAGCTCTTCCTTAAGATGTCCGTTAAGGAATGCCGTTTTGACGTCCATCTGCCATATCTCATAATCATAGTATGCGGCAATTGCTAACATGATTCGGACGGACTTCAGCTTCGCTACGGGAGAGAATGTCTCATCGTAGTCAATCCCTTGAACTTGTCGATAACCCTTAGCGACAAGTCGAGCCTTATAAATGGTAACATTACCATCCGCGTCCGTCTTCTTCTTAAAAATCCATTTGTTTTCTATCACTCGCCGATCATCGGGCAAGTCTGTCAAAGTCCATACTTTGTTTTCATACATGGATTCTATCTCGGATTTCATGGCTTCAAGCCATTTGTTGGAATCTGGGCCCGCCATCGCTTCTTCATAGTTCGAAGGTTCACCGTTGTCTAACAACATGATTTCCAGGACAGGGTTGCCGTACCACTCTGGTGCGGAACGTGTCCTTGTGGACCTACGAAGTTCAGTAGCAACTTGATCCGAAGTACCTTGATCATCATCATTGGTTTCCTCTTCAGTTGGTGTGGGCATCACAGGAACATTTTCCTGAGATGCACCACTTTCCCGTTCGAGAGGTAGTACTTCATCGAGTTCTACTTTCCTCACACTTACCTCTTTCAAGAGAAACTCTTTTTCCAGAAAGCATCTGTTCTTGGCAACAAAGATTTTGCCTTCGGATCTTAAGTAGAAGGTATACCCGACAGTTTCCTTAGGGTATCCTATGAATACGCATTTTTCCGACTTGGGTTCGAGCTTTTTAGGTTGAAGTTTCTTGACATAAGCATCGCATCCCCAAACTTTTAGAAACGACAGCTTAGGTTTCTTCCCAAACCATAATTCATACGGTGTCGTCTCAACGGATTTAGACGGTGCCCTATTTAAAGTGAATGTAGCTGTCTCTAGAGCGTATCCCCAAAATGACAGCGATAAATCGGTAAGAGACATCATAGACCGCACCATATCCAATAGAGTGCGATTACGATGTTCGGACACACCGTTTCGCTGAGGTGTTCCAGGCGGCGTGAGTTGTGAAATGATTCCACATTTCCTTAAGTGTGTACCAAATTCGTGACTTAAGTATTCTCCTCCACGATCTGATCGTAGGATCTTTATCTTTCGGTCACGTTGATTCTCCACCTCATTCTGAAATTCCTTGAACTTTTCAAAGGTCTCAGACTTGTGTTTCATTAAGTAGACATACCCATATCTACTTAAGTCATCAGTGAGAGTGAGAACATAACGATATCCTCCGCGAGCCTCAACGCTCATTGGACCGCACACATCGGTATGTATGATTTCCAACAAGTTGGTTGCTCGCTCCATTGTTCCGGAGAACGGAGTCTTGGTCATTTTGCCCATAAGGCATGGTTCACATGTGTCAAACGATTCATAATCAAGAGACTCTAAAAGTCCATCAGCATGGAGCTTCTTCATGCGCTTGACACCAATGTGACCAAGGCGGCAGTGCCACAAGTATGTGGGACTATCGTTATCAACTTTACATCTTTTGGCATCCACACTATGAACATGTGTAATATTACGCTCGAGATTCATTAAGAATAAACCATTGACCATCGGAGCATGACCATAAAACATATCTCTCATATAAATCGAACAACCATTATTCTCAGACTTAAATGAGTAGCCATCTCGTATTAAACGAGATCCAGATACAATGTTCATGCTCAAACTTGGCACTAAATAACAATTATTAAGGTTCAAAACTAATCCCGTGGGTAAATGTAGAGGGAGCATGCCGACGGCGATCACATCGACTCTGGAACCATTCCCGACGCACATCGTCACCTCGTCCTTTGCCAGTCTCCGTTTATTCCGCAGCTCCTGCTGTGAGTTACAAATATGAGCAACGGCACCGGTATCAAATACCCAGGAGTTACTACGAGTACTGGTAAGGTACACATCAATTACATGTATATCAAATATACCTTTGGTGTTGCCGGCCTTCTTATCCGCTAAGTATTTGGGGCAGTTCCGCTTCCAGTGACCCTTCCCCTTGCAATAAAAGCACTCAGTCTCAGGCTTGGGTCCATTCTTTGACTTCTTCCCGGCAACTAGCTTACCGGGCGTGGCAACATCTTTGCCGTCCTTCTTGAAGTTCTTCTTCCCCTTGCCCTTCTTGAACTTAGTGGTCTTATTGACCATCAACACTTGATGTTCGTTCTTGATTTCAGCCTCTGCTGACTTCAGCATCGAGAACACTTCAGGAATGGTCTTCACCATCCCCTGCATGTTGTAGTTCATCACAAAGCTCTTGTAGCTTGGTGGGAGCGACTGGCGGATTCTGTCAATGACCGCCTCATCTGGGAGGTTAATGTTCAGCTGGGTCATACGGTTGTGCAACCCAGACATCTTCAGGATGTGCTCACTGACAGAACTGTTTTCCTCCATCTTACAACTGTAGAACTTGTCGGAGACATCATATCTCTCGACCCGGGCATGAGCTTGGAAAAGTAGTTTCAGCTCTTCGAACATCTCATATGCTCCGTGATGCTCAAAACACTTTTGGAGCCCCGGTTCTAAGCTGTAAAGCATGCCACACTGAATGAGGGAGTAATCATCAGTACGAGTCTGCCAAACGTTCAAATCATCTTGCAGTGCTGGGAGAGCAGGTGGGTCACCTAACGGTGCTTCTAGGACATACTGTTTCTTGGCAGCTATGAGGATGATCCTCAGGTTCCGGACCCAGTCCATATAGTTGCTGCCATCATCTTTCAGCTTGGTTTTCTCTAGGAACGCGTTGAAGTTCATGTTGACATTAGCGTTGGCCATTTGATCTACAAGACATATTTGTAAATGTTTTAGACTAAGTTCATGATAATAAAGTTCTAATCAAATTATGAACTCCCACTTAGATTAGACATCCCTCTAGTCATCTAAGTGTTACACGATCCGAGTCAACTAGCCCGTGTCCGATCATCACGTGAGACGGACTAGTCATCGTCGGTGAACATCTTCATGTTGATCGTATCTTCCATACGACTCGTGTTCGACCTTTCGGTCTCCGTGTTCCGAGGCCATGTCTGTACATGCTAGGCTCGTCAAGTTAACCCTAAGTGTTTTCGCTGTGTAAAACTGTCTTACACCCATTGTATGTGAACGTAAGAATCCATCACACCCGATCATCACGTGGTGCTTAGAAGCGACGAACTGTAGCAACGGTGCACAGTTAGGGGAGAACACTTCTTGAAATTTTTGTAAGGGATCATCTTATTTACTACCGTCGTCCTAAGTAAACAAGATGCATAAACATAATAAACATCCCATGCAATTATATAGTTGTGACATGATATGGCCAATATCATATAGCTCCATTGATCTCCATCTTCGGGGCTCCATGATCATCTTGTCACCGGCTTGACACCATGATCTCCATCATCATGATCTCCATCATCGTGTCTTCATGAAGTTCTCACGCCAAACGACTACTTCTACTTCTATGGCTAACGCGTTTAGCAATAAAGTAAAGTAGTTTACATGGCGTTCTTCAATGACACGCAGGTCATACAAAAAATAAAGACAACTCCTATGGCTCCTGCCGGTTGTCATACTCATCGACATGCAAGTCGTGAATCCTATTACAAGAACATGATCTCATACATCACAATTTCTGGCCATATCACATCACATGATCAATCGCTGCAAAAACAAGTTAGACGTCCTCTAATTGTTGTTGCATCTTTTACGTGGCTGCAATTGGGTTCTAGCAAGAATGTTTTCTTACCTACGAATAACCACAACGTGATTTTGTCAACTTCTATTTACCCTTCATAAGGGCCCTTTTCATCGAATCCGCTCCAACTAAAGTGGGAGAGACAGACACCCGCCAGCCACCTTATGCAACTAGTGCATGTCAATCGGTGGAACCGGTCTCACGTAAGCGTATGTGTAAGGTTGGTCCGGGCCGCTTCATCCCACAATACCGTTGAAGCAAGAAAAGACTAGTAGAGGCAAGTAAGTTGACAAGATCCACGCCCACAACAAAATTGTGTTCTACTCGTGCATTAGAGAACTACGCATAGACCTAGCTCATGATGCCACTGTTGGGGAACGTTGCAGAAAATTAAATTTTTTCCTACGGTTTCACCAAGATCCATCTATGAGTTCATCTAAGCAACGAGTAATGGGAGAGAGTTTGCATCTACATACCACTTGTAGATCGCGTGTGGAAGCTTGCAAGGTGATGATGGAGTCGTACTCGACGTGATTCAGATCACCGATGTCCAAGTGCTGAACGGACAGCACCTCCGCGTTCAACACACGTACGGGACGGGAGACGTCTCCTCCTTCTTGATCCAGCAAGGGGGAAGGAGAGGTTGATGATGATCCAGCAGCACGACGGCATGGTGGTGGATGCAGCAGAACTCCGGCAGGGCTTCGCCAAGCGACTACGGGAGGAGGACGAGGTGTAGCAGGGGGAGGGAGGCGCCAAGCACAAGGGTGCGGCTGCCCCCCTCCCTCCCCCCCTTTATATAGGCCTCCAAGGGGGGGCGCCGGCCCCTGGAGATCCAATCTCCAAGGGGGGGCGGCGGCCAAGGGGGTGGAGTGCCCCCCAAGCCAAGTGGGGTGCCCCCCCCCCACCCCTAGGGTTTCAACCCTAGGCGCAGGGGGTGGGCCTAGGGGGGCGCACCAGCCCACTATGGGCTGGTTCCCCTCCCACTTCAGCCCATGGGGCCCTCCGGGATGGGTGGCCCCACCCGGTGGACCCCCGGGACCCTTCCGGTGGTCCCGGTACATTACCGGGAGATCCCGAAACTTTCCCGATGGCCGAAATATCACTTCCTATATATTATTCTTTACCTCCGGACCATTTCGAAACTCCTCGTGACGTCCGGATCTCATCCGGGACTCCGAACAACATTCGGTATGCTGCATACTCATATTCATACAACCCTAGCGTCACCGAACCTTAAGTGTGTAGACCCTACGGGTTCGGGAGACACGCAGACATGACCGAGATGACTCTCGGGCAATAACCAACAGCGGGATCTAGATACCCATGTTGGCTCCCACATGCTCCTCAATGATTTCATCGGTTGAACCATGATGTCGAGGATTCGATCAAAACCCTGTATACAATTCCCTTTGTCAATCGGTACGTTACTTGCCCGAGACTCGATCGTCGGTATCCCAATACCTTGTTCAGTCTCGTTACCGGCAAGTCACTTTACTCATACCGTAATGCATAATCCCGTGGCCAACACCTTGGTCACCTTGAGCTCATTATGATGATGCATTATCGAGTGGGCCCAGAGATACCTCTCCGTCATACGGAGTGACAAATCCCAGTCTCGATCCGTGTCAACCCAACAGATACTTTTGGAGATACCTGTAATGCACCTTTATAGTCACCCAGTTACGTTGTGACGTTTGATACACCCAAGGCACTCCTACGGTATCCGGGAGTTACACGATCTCATGGTCGAAGGAAGAGATACTTGACATTGGTAAAGCTCTAGCAAACGAACTACACGATCTTTGTGCTATGCTTAGGATTGGGTCTTGTCCATCACATCATTCTCCTAATGATGTGATCTCGTTATCAATGACATCCAATGTCCATAGTCAGGAAACCATGACTATCTGTTGATCACAACGAGCTAGTCAACTAGAGGCTCACTAGGGACATATTATGGTCTATGTATTCACACGTGTATTACGATTTCCGGATAATACAGTTATAGCATGAATAAAAGACAATTATCATGAACAATGAAATATAATAATACTTTTATTATTGCCTCTAGGGCATATTTCCAACAGTACCACCGTACATCATGGACCTTTGCCACAATATCTCATGGCAACTGATGAGGTTCAAACAAAAATATTTTTGACCGGAGTGACGCACTAAGAACAATAAATCAAGCAAAGACGCCACCCACAACAATTTCTCCCCTAAACCATGCCACTTTAGGATTCGTGTGATTCTCAGTTGTTTGAAATAATAGGGCCATAATCAAAGTGGACTTTTAAAATTGTATCCTAACTACGGTCCAAGAAAGTAGTCAATTAATCCCGAAGTGTGATTTTGCCAATATGTCGCCATGGTTTATAGACCTACATCACAACAACTCGTGGCAACATATTTTTATTGGAAATATGCCCTAGAGGCAATAATATTTGTATTATTTATTTCCAATTTTATCGTTAATGTTTATATTCTATTACATAACTGCTATGGTTCTTGAATATTTGGTTCAGAGGAAAACTTATAAGCACGTATAGAAGCATAGACGGTAAAACATGATTCTATTCTTGCCTCTAGGATAAGCTCAGGTGATATAATGATAATTCTATTGTCCTGATCGAAGGCATATGCCAATAACATTTGAGAGCACGATGGTAGAACTCTCATGTCAATTGACCCAAGTTGTTTGTTATACTTAAGAGATTATATCGTCTGAAATATTTAGTTCATAACACAGGAGTTAACGTATGTATAATTCCTTAGACCATAAGAGTATCGAGCCACTCCATACCGTACATTGCTCTTTGGGGTTGTTCAAAAGTCATCCGCAACAGGGTGATCATACTGGCAACTTACGGGTTCATTGAAAACGTATGACGAGAGGCTAGATAGCTCGAGACTGGGATTTGCTCCTCCGACCATGGAGAGATATTCTTAGGGCTCTCTCAGTGTGACGGCATCCATCATCGTTTGGCCAGACACAGGTGACTCTGTCACAGGGATGCCAGAACACGACAATGAGAAATAAGAACAAAACCGATAACAAGGAGACAGGTATAGTGAGCATGTGAATGACTCACGGGGATACCGATATATCTCACCCCGGGTTTTGTAATGTACCATGAAGCAAAGGGAATGGCATATGATAACCAATGGTTCACTCGGATATCATTCGTGTAAGTATAAGGATCATTATGGATGTCCACGATTCTGCTATTGATCATTGAACGAAAGGTGTTTTTGTTCATGTTTATATTTTACCGAACTTGCAGGGTCACATGCTTAAGGGATTACAATATGTTGAGTTCTATAGGAGTTAGTAATATGAAAAAAATATTATCTGAATAGTTTTGGGAATAAAATAAATAGTTTTGAGAGAAACCAGAAGCATTTCAGGATTATTGAAAGTGTTTCGGGTAGTATTGAGTAATACCGGGAATTAATATATAGGTGGAAATTGTTTTCACAGACTTAAATATAAATTATAAATGTCTACAATATTATTGTGAGGTCCCGAGGATTTATTTAAAATCAATGGGCTAAAGAAAATACATAAAGGCCTATTAGAGGAGAATTAATGGACCTAAAGCCGAAATGGAGCTCCACCTCCCCCTAGGGCCGACGCAAGGGGAGGGGAACCCTTCCCCAAGTCGGCCACCCCTCCCCTCTCCGCTACACATATATATACTAGAGGTTTTGACCCCTTTGAGACACAAGTTTCTCCTCTAGTTCTCTTTTGTTGATCTAGTTATACTTTAGACTTGATCTAGATTAGAGCTAGTTCTAGTCTTCTCTAAACCTCATAATAGAGAACCCTGTGAGGTTCTCTTCTCCCTCCTCTAGTTCTCCGATGACGTCTAGCTCTCGACGGTGAATCGCCATCGGATCATGAAGCTCGTAACCATGCAATATGTGGAGAGGTCATGCTTTCGGTCTTCGGTTTGAAGGATTGTTCGTGAATGGTTCGAGAGACTTCATCAACGATCTACACCAACTGTTCTTCCGCTCCAACTCGTGTTGGTAACGATCCGATCTAAACCTCTTAATGCATTCTCATAGTTTTTCTGGGATCATGATCGTAGGACGAAAATTTTGTTTTCTACTACATTTCCCAACACTTTTCTCATTAAGTGATGCACACCAGGGATGTATCTATCTATACAATAAATGACGATCCATTGAAATCTGTTTGTTACATTGATGCCTTGTAGTGTTCATATGTAGATGTCTGATCGGTCGAAAGAACTAGATAAACTCGTATGCCACAATAACGCATATGACCGATGATGATGCAAATGTTTTAATATCCAACATTATTCGTCAACTTGATGGATGTTCCCTACATCCATAAACGGTAGATGGTCAAATCCTATTGACTCGTCTAATAGAAGGACAATTAAAACAATATGTCATGGTAGCGATAGACATGAAAACCGGAGAAATCCAAGTGTTTCATCAACCAGAGATCCAAGTATCACCATGTGTCATGGAATTTACCACAATATCTCATGGCAACCGATCGGGTTCAGATAGAAATATTTTTGACCGAGTGACGCACTAAGAACTATAAACCAAGCAAAGGCGCCGCCTGTAACAATTTCTCCCCTAAACCATGCCGCTTTAGGATTCGTGCAACTCTTGGTAGTTTGAAATAATACAAGCCATGATTAAAGTCGACTTTTAAAATTAGTACCCTAACCAAGGTCTAAGAAAGTAGTCAATCAATCGCCAAAGCGTGATTTTGCCAATATATTGGCATGTGTTATGGACCTACATCACAACAACTCATGGCAACATAATTTCTCATTAAGTGATGCACACCAGGCAAAAGGTGTAGCTCACAAAAACCACTCCTCTAAATGTATCTATCTATAAAATAAAAAGCGATTTGATGAAATCTATCTGTTATGTTGATGATTGCTAGTGTTCAAATGTAGATGCCTGGCCGACCGAAAGAACTAGATAAACTCATATGCCACAATAACACATATGACCGATGATGAGTGCAAATGTTTCACTGTCCAACATTATTCATCAACTTGATGGGTGTTCCTTACGTCCATAAAAGGTAGATTGTCAAATCCTATTGACTCATCCAATAGAAGGATAATTAAAACCATCTTCATGGTAGTGATATACACGAAAACCAGAGAAATCCAAATGTTTCATCAACCACATATCTGAGTATCACCACACATCATGGACCTTCGTCGCAATATCTCATAGCAACCAATCAGGTTCAATCAAAAATATTTTTTGACCGAGTCACACACTAAGAACTGTAAACCAAGCAAAGGCATCGATCCCAACAATTTCTCACCTAAAGCATGCCGCTTTAGGATTTGTGTGATTTTGTAGTTTGAAATAATAGGGGCCATAATTAAAGTGGAGTTATAAAAATTGGTATCCTAGCCAAGGTCTAAGAAAGTAGTCAATTAATCCCAAAGTCTGATCTTGCCAATATATTGCCACGCGTTATGGACCTACGTCGCAATAGCTCATGGCAATATATTTTCTCATTAAGTGATGCACACCAGGCAAAGGCGCCAGTCACAAAAATTCCTCCTCTAAATGTATCTATCTATATAATAAAAAGTGATCCGATGAAATCTACCTGTTTGTGTTGATGCTTTGTAGTGTTTAAATATAAATATCTGACCAATCAAAAGATTTAGATAAACTCGCATGCCACAATAACACATATGACCGATGCTGAAATACAAATGTTTACTATCCAACATTATTCGTCAACTTGATGGATGTTCCCTACATCCATAAACGATAGATGGTCAAATCCTATTGACTCATCTAATAGAAGGACAACTAAAACCATACGTCATGGTAGCGATATGCATGGAAACTAGAGACATCCAAGTGCTTCATCAATAACAGATCCAAGTATTACCATACGTCATCGACCTTTAACACAATATCTCATGGCAATCGGTCGGGTTCAAACAAAAAATCTTTTTTGACCAAGTGACGCACTAAGAACTATAAAACAAGCAAAGGCGTCGCCTGCAACAATTTCCCCCCTAAACTTTTAGGAGATTCTCGGTAGTTTGAAATAATAGAGGCTGTAAATAAAGTGGAGTTTTAAAAATTGGCAACAAAGTGTGATTTTGCCAATATGTTGCCATGAGTTATGGACCTATGTCACAACAGGTCATGGCAACATCTTTTCTCATCAAGTGATGCACACCAGGCAAAGGCGTCGCTCATAAAACCCCCTCCTCTAAATGCATCTATCTATACAATAACGCGATCCGATGAAATCTGTCTGTCACGTTGATGCTTTATAGTATTCAAACATATATGTATGACCAATCGAAAGAACTAGATAGACTCGTATGCCACAATAACCCATGACCGCTGATGAATGCAAATATTTCACTATCCAATATTATTCATCAACTTGATGAATATTCCCTACGTCCATAAACGATAGATGGTCAAATCCTATTGACTCATCCAATAGAAGGACAATTAAAACCATGCGTCATGGTAGTGATGTACACGAAAACCAGAGAATCCAGGTGTTTCATCAACCACAGACCCAAGTACCACCATACGTCATGGACCTTTGTCACAATATCTCAAAGCAACCGATCGGGTTCAAACAAAAATCTTTTTTGACCAAGTGACGCACTAAGAACTATAGACCGGGAAAAGGCGCCGCCCGCAACAATCTCTTCTCTAAACCACGCCGCCTTAAGATTCGTGCAACCCTCGGTAGTAGTTTGAAATAACACGGGCCGTAATTAAAGTGGTGTTTAAAAAATGGAAATGTTAACGCCCACACGTATGGACGTTTGCACATCGCCCACACGCCTCCATCACCACTCATTTTGCCACATATGAATAGATGACATCAGCAGAATTTTTTTTGATTTTCGGCTTAAAAATGTTCTATCTCCTAAATAAAAAAGTGAACTAAAAATCCGTTTTCACCATTAAATCCGTCTCGACGAGATCTTCAAAACTAGACCCCATGTTGATATGTTTCGACGAATTTTTTTTTTTGCCAGAAGTTGCCACGATGTTTACACTGCAGTTGCCATGTGGCAATTTTAGTTTGTAAATCATGGCAATTTTAGTATTTTGATGATGGCAACTCCAGTACTTTGACCATGAAAATTATTTTTTGTATGAACCATGGCAATTTTACGTGCATATATCATGACAATTTTAGTTTATGGTTCATGGCAAGTCTAGTTTCTTAATTCCCCATTTTATAAATGTCAAAATTTAATTTTAAATGTAGAAGAAAATAGCTGAAACATACCATGGCAACTCCAGTGTAAACATCATGGCAATTCATATGCAATAGACATGGCAACTTTTAATCCAAATTTTTTTTTATTAAAACATATCAACATGGGATCTAGTTTCGAAGATCTCATCGCGAGGGATTTAATGGTGAAAAGGGATTTTCAATCGGATTTTTCGTTTAAGAGATAAAACATTTTAAAAACTGAAAATCCAAAAAGATTCATGCATGCATGCATGCGATGACGTGGCAATCTGTTTACATTAGAGACGTGTGGTGCGTCTTTCTTCCTGCCACACGTGTGACGTCATGGTAGTGATGTACACGAAAACCAGAGAATTCAGGTGTTTCATCGACCACAGACCCAAGTACCACCATACGTCATGGACCTTTGTCACAATATCTCAAAGCAACCGATCGGGTTCAAACAAAAATCTTTTTTGACCAAGTGACGCACTAAGAACTATAGACCGGGAAAAGGCGCCGCCCGCAACAATCTCTTCTCTAAACCACGCCGCCTTAAGATTCGTGCAACCCTCGGTAGTAGTTTGAAATAACACGGGCTGTAATTAAAGTGGAGTTTAAAAAATTGGCATCCTAACCAGGGTCTAGGGAAGTAGTCAATTAATCCCAACAAGGTATTATTTTGCCAATAGGATTGGCGTTTCCATGAGAGGAGCCAGCGGAGGGAGCCCCTGGACGTTTGACTTCCCTTGTGTAATCTTCTCTTCTCACCTCACCGGCCACATGCAGTCCTCAACCAAACCCACCATTAATTCCCTCCTTCCCCATTCTTATTTTCCTTAATAACCACCCCCCTCCATTTTAATGGGTTCCATCTTTTTTCCTCGCCTTTAACTCCAAACACTGCAACCCCTTCTCCTCCTCCTCCCCCCTCCCCTCCCCTTTGCTTCCCCTTTACTCTCTCTCTCTCTCTCTCTTCATGTGTGCATGTGTGTGCTGTGTTCGTCTTTCCGGCTCCCTCTCTCTCGCCGAGAAGCAAAGGTCACTTGCCCTTCCCCCGTCTCCGCATTTCTCCGCCACTCCACACAAGCGGGAGCAGCGCCCAGCAAGCACCGGGCTTTTCTGGTTCTGACTTCCGAGGGGGCGGAGCTGGACCTGTTGACGGAATCCCTGTCCAATGGGGCTGGATTGGGCGTCCTGTCAAGGTACTTTCTTGATTCTTCCTTCTCCCCGACCCGTTGATCTTCCTCGAACCCATCCGCATCTCCCTCTCTCTCTCTAAAGATTTGACTTGTTCATCTGAATCGTGTTGGTTCTTGCGAGTCGTGGTGTGTTGGAGCGGAACTGAAATCCATTCTAGTACATTGTTGTCTAGATTGTTTCAAGCGCCCTGCGTGTTGTGGCTGGTGTATTTTTGACCTTTTTATGCGCGGTTGTTGGATTCACGGCCCAGACCCCAGCAGAGTTCATCACGAGTTCTCCCATCCTGCAATGACCATGCTGCTGTTTGATTTGTTTGCTTGCTCCCAGCTTTTTTCTCCATCAATATGCAAGTGTTCTTTCTCCAGGATGGAAGAATTGTGCTATCATGTGCGGCACCTTTTTCTTGCAGAGACAAATTTACCCCTTTACTTTTGTAGTTTTGTGCATGTGCTACCTTGGATTCCCCTGCTGGCTAATGCGCCTTTTTCTTGGTACAGATAAATCAGTCAGGATAAGTTTGTAAAATAAACTCCCCCGGCAAACGGCACAGGACTCTGAATTTCGCAAACATCCCATACGATTGTTCGTCAGACCAACCGAAGAGAACATGTCGTCATCCGACAATTCCATCACCGCGGCATTGTCGCGGACAACACCTGTGTTTAGCCTGAGAGTATGGGTTCTGATTGCCATTGGCATTGGGATCCTGATGGCAATCCTGTTCATCATAGTACTGTGGCTTTCCATCCGAAGGAAGAACAAGGCGGTGAACGGATTCGACACTACATCGCAAACAGAAATCCCTATTGTGTCCAAGGAAATCAACATTGACAAAGGAGTTGACTCACAGAGTGTGAATGACAGCAGCGAAGTGGCCTTCATGCCAGTGCATGACAAATACACACAGATGAAGAGTGTACCACCTTTGGCAGAGACTAGATCTCTCGACGTGGACGCCTTCAGCCAATGCAGCTCAGTGTACAACATAGAGAAGGCTGGAAGCTCATACTCTGAGGACTACAACAGCTCAGGTCCAAAGAGGGCAGGGAGTTCACCATATGGATTCACATCTACTTCACCGCTGGTTGGCCTGCCTGAGCTGTCACATTTGGGCTGGGGCCACTGGTTTACCTTGAGGGACCTGGAGTTTGCGACAAATCGGTTTGCCAAAAGTAATATCCTTGGGGAGGGCGGCTATGGAGTTGTCTACAAAGGCCGGCTTATGAATGGGACTGAGGTGGCTGTGAAGAAGATCCTAAACAATGTGTAAGTGTATGTTATCTTGTTGAATTTACTGTGATATTAACTTGGAACTAACTTTTGTTAATTGGGTTTCCAGAGGGCAGGCAGAGAAGGAATTTAGAGTTGAAGTTGAAGCCATAGGTCATGTTCGGCATAAGAATCTGGTGCGCCTTTTGGGGTACTGCGTTGAAGGGATACACAGGTGACACGTTTCTTCCCTTTATTTTGCTTTTCATCTTGAAATATTATAGAAGCTACTAGAATTAGCTTGTGTGCATAATGCATCCACCTTGTGCAAGTTCATCATCATATCTCCGCTAGACTTCCTGTTCTGAAGAATCGTGATTGAAAATGGATAATTAATACCATGAGAAGGACATTATTTGTGTTCCTTCGTTTTGCGATAATGCTAGCTAGTTTGTGTTTTTCCTGTCATCTGGTTTCAAGATTATTATTCCATACCAGATAAACGACTCCGAACTAAAGCATAGTTCTTCTCACATGCAGGATGCTTGTGTATGAGTATGTAAACAATGGCAACCTAGAACAATGGCTCCATGGGGCCATGAGTCAACATGGTATCCTTAGTTGGGAAAGCCGTATGAAGATTCTGCTTGGGACAGCAAAAGCGTAAGTTTGGCATGTGAACTTCTTTTACGACCATCTCCTGATATCATGTTAAATGAAGAGATAAATTTCACATGAGACTGTTGACTAGTACTTACATGCTAATGCACGTTCGTTCATGATTTTCAGGCTTGCATACCTTCACGAAGCAATAGACCCCAAAGTCGTCCACCGAGATATCAAGTCAAGTAATATCTTAATTGATACCGAATTCAACAGCAAGGTTTCTGATTTTGGGTTAGCGAAACTTCTGGATTCCGACGCAAGCCATATCAATACAAGAGTGATGGGAACATATGGGTATAGCTCTCTTTCTACTCCTTCCCCGCTAATTTTTTCTGTGCTTTTGGAAACACATCTCCTAATCTTCCTCTTGATCTGATGATAGGTATGTTGCGCCTGAGTATGCGAATAGTGGGATGCTGAATGAGAAGAGTGATATTTACAGTTTTGGAGTTGTGTTGTTGGAATGCATTACAGCTAGGGATCCAGTTGACTACAGTAAGCCTGCAGATGAGGTACAGCTATAGCTTATCCCATTTCAAGCAATTTGATCTAATTCCTTTCTGTTAGAGGTCCTTACACCTCTTTTTTTCTGTTGCTTCAGTCAAACCTTGTAGAGTGGCTTAAAATGATGGTTAGCACAAAGAGGGCAGAGGAGGTTGTGGACCCAGGCATTGAGGTTAAACCACCTAAGCGTGCCCTTAAGCGGGCAATTTTGGTTGGCCTCAAGTGTGTCGATCCCGACGCCGACAAGAGGCCGAAGATGAGCCATGTCGTCCAAATGCTTGAAGCGGTTCAGAAAGCATACCAAGAAGTATGTTGGTTTCTTATCCGTGTTCTCTGTGTCTTTACCACCGAATTTCAGAGCTTTTACTCTTGCCACATAACTAACTGTATGCTTCTCTTGTTAAACAATGACAGGATGAGAAGAAGCACAGCCAGATGGGAAGCATCGATTTAGAGTCGCAGCAGTCAGTAGAGGAGCTATCAAACAGTGCTGATGCCTGAAGCTCCAGTTGTGAACAAACCCAAAGCAAATAGGAAAACCTTAAGTTATTTGATAGTGACAGCTGATTTGATCAAACATGTTCAATACTTGAGTAGAGTGAGTAAAACAGGTTTGCAATTTGCTTGCAGATACCGGAGGTTGTTGGATTCAGTTAGGTGCAAGCTGCTCATTTCCGTGTTTTTTTTTTGTGTGTGTGATTTCCGAGGATTGCTTCTATGCTCCCCTGGAAGGAGCTGCCTCACTGTTTGTTATCTGTGGATGAGTCCTATAACTCGTTTGCTTTAGTGTTTTGTCTAGTGTTCTTCTAGGGGAGCGTAGAAGCAAGCACTCTTCGTCTTGAGTTATTGTCAGTGAGCTACCAGGAGGAACTGATTTGATTGAAATGCATGACTATATATATATATACAGATACCGGATTGCGTTTGCCGATATATGGAATCCTTGTATGGATCTTCAGTTCTACCATGAAATGAAAGCATAAATCTGTTGCTGTGCCTTGTGAGAAGCCTTATTAACCTGTGGCCGAAGGTGCCTACGCGATTGCGCGTGCAGGGTGGTCTTCCGCGGGAGAACCTAGAACCTAGGAGCACCTGCAGTACACTTACTCTGTTGTGAGGAATGAGCTGGTGTCAGTGGCCGTGGCCAATCATTTTGCGTCCTTCACATGTTGAAACTTGCCACCTTTGATTGCGAAAACTGAAAGACATCCGTTTGGTGGCCATAATTTTTTGGCTTGTGCGCATGATTGCGGGCTGCCAATGATCAGTGTCTGCTTGTTTTGCAAGCTTGGCCAGCTTCCCCCCCTCCGTTTTCTAATGGACCATTCGTTGGTCATTGGTGCAGTTGTTGCTGCACTTGTCCAACTTGCACTCCTTGGAATTCACAAGTGTACGCACCATTCAGCAAGGCTCTCCTTTTAGGTGCACAAATCTTATGTCGATAAGTACTCCCTTGTTAATAAATACAAGTCCTTTTAGAGATTCCAAATATAGACTACATACTTTACACTCTAAAACATGTCTATATACATCCGTATGTAGTTCGTATTGAAATCTCTAAAAAGACTTATATTTAGGAACAAAGGTGCTAGTGTTTATTTATTTTTTGAGGGAAAGTAGTTGCTAGTACTTTATGGTACAGACAAACAGAAAGGTTTTTTTTTTTTCGAAAAGGAGGTTGAAACAAACAGAAAGGTAGAGCTGGCCTAGGCGGCAGCCACCATCCTTAGCTGCTGTGTCCCCGACAGAGCGTGCAAGCTCCAACCTGCCATTGGAGCTTTGACAATGGTCGCTCCAACTGGAGGCTCGCTGGATATATAACAAACTTAATTCAGACAGGAGGCAACCAACCGTCCCAAGCTATTTCCAGACTGGAGGTTACGGCCTATCACTATCAGTCCCATCCACAATAAGTTACCATTAGGCATTAGCAACGCCAGTCACACACACAAATAAAGAACAACAAATCTGTTACTCGGATCGTATTGATCATCCCTATATATTGTTTATACCAACTCCTCAGTGACAATCATCACACACAAGATAGACACCGTGTTAGGTACGTACTCCTCAGTGTTCACACAGGAGTACACACAAGATAGACACCGTGTTGGTACTCCTCAGTGATTTTCTTTTCTGTACGCCTGTTGAGGACACATGAACGAATCGGACTGGAATCAGTTTACTTCCCACGGAGACAAAACACCAGGTCCCGAACGTGGCCTAAGCTTACACTACTTCAGAGTTTGAGGCATGCATTAGCAAGATCAGGAAATCAGGATGTAGCCTTCATCACCCGAAGCCGCAGCGGAACTCGGCGACAAGCCGTGCCGGCTCAGGCCTTCCCTCACTTTCCCATGCTGCTCCGCCTCATGCTGGAACATCGAAACAAGCTGCTGGAGCTCCAGCTTCCTCACCTTCACCTTCTCACTGGTTACTGGATTTGTCAGCCCAAGATACATCAACCCAACGCCAACAAGGATGATCCCGAGGAAGAAGAGAAGCCCCGCAAACAGCCCAAAAGCGTACGGAGTGTTCTGAGCTCCCGGTATGCCATCCACATTGATTCCAAAGAGGCCGGTGATTATGGATAGAACTATGCCGCCACCGCCGAAAATAGCCAGGTTGTGGGTGATACGAAGGCTTCTGTCCTGTAGAACGTTAATTTTTTGGGACTATATCAGTTTCAAATTTAAAACTACCTCAAGAACAAAGGAACGGCTAAGCTAATGAAATCTACCTGAAGAGCACAGAAATAGCTAAAACTCTACTTTGTTGAAAATGCCATGCCGCAGAACTTGCGTACCTGTAACCATGCACGAACAGTGCTCTGCATAACATCCTGGATGGTGAACAAGCGGCCACGGACAGCTTCCTGCTCCTCCAACATCTCCCTTGCAGACTTCCTCTCTCTCTCTAAAATGATTCTTGTGGCACTTCCCCTTAAATGACGGAGAAGCTCAAGTATGATCTCTTCCCTTGCATGCAGTGACCATTTAACCCTGATCACCTGTAGCAGATGGTATGTTCTTATACATTCCAGGTCATAATACCAGCAAACGGAGAATAGCATGCATGAACGCTGTGTGTGAAAGCTTCATCATGTTAAATATGCTAACCATATGTTAAAGTTTCCTTGCAGTACCCAACCAGAACCTGATCCTATTTTGGATTTATCTGATCCAACTGTTGTATTATAAATAGTACAGGCACCATGGCCACTCTACTACATTGGTGAGCAAATATTTAAAGAGTATTTTCATGATAGGAAAAGGTAATAGAAAAGGGAAACTGGATAAGCTAATTACCTGTGTTGCTAACCTTCTGATTTCTTGATTTAATATGATGCTGACTAGGTTCAGATCTTCACTATTTCTCCTGTAAATTGAATTTTTTAATATGTACTCATTCGATTGTTAATTTAAAATGTAATAAAACCATTCCATATAAGGGCACTGGCATCAATTCAGATAAATGTTCTGGGAGTTCAAACATGTTCATTCGGCCTTCTTACCTATTCACAAACTTCAATTCAATTTCATCTGCTTCCCCAAAGACATATTTACGGAATAATCTGAGAACAGCATAAAAACATGTTATACACCTCTAGAGTACCATTATTTTGGGTAAACAGCGGTATTATAATAATGATGACAGTTGCAGAAGACCCAAGATGAATGAGAAGATTACCCCTTCCGCTTCTGAATAAATGATATTCTAGATTTCAAATGTAGTTCCTAAATACATGCCACTCTACAGAAAATCATTCCCTACATTTTTTTCCCTTCTTGTATAAGCCTTCCCTTCACAATTCTATGGTATGCAAAATATTAGCCTCACAAGCATTACTACTTCTAAAGGACATTAACTACTGTGCACTATGCAGTTCCAAGGACAATTAACTAGTCGTACATCTTCTCTATTCAATCCAAAGGACATGTTGCACCGTGTGGCATTGAAAGCAGAGTGACCATGTTAACCAGAAGTTCATTACATTACTGAATGTCTGAATAAGGGGAATTTGGTCTTCTCAACACTTGTTCTTGGTTGAAGTACAAAATCCTAGAATGGCACACATTTGGAACGGAGAGTAGGTCTTTGATACATATCAAACTTACAAGTAAATACATCTTCTATGAGAAAAACAATCTATTGGAGTCTCATCTCAAAAGCTATTTTATCGCAAATTCAATGAAGACTATTTTTAGAAAATGGAAGTATCTATTAACCCCGGTCTCTGCATCCTAAGATGTTGAGCTTATTGATGAGGATGAATCCCACAACCAACACAGTTAGAAAAATGGAAGTGATGATAAAATATCAAAAGTACCTGTCATCCCATCGCGAAAGACGACTGACCAAATGTGCTATTACTTCATGAGCTGATCTGGGTGTTTGACTTCCACCAGAAATAAGCAACTCCTGGACAGATTCCCATAAGCATCTTAAGATGTACATTTAAAGCACCGAACTTCAATTTTTTAGCGATAAACAAGAACTTTAGTTGATACCTGCACTTCAGTCACTCCTAAAACATTTACGTTGGTTGAAGGACCTTTCACATGCATTGCAGTTAAAAGAAAGTTCTGTGCCTGCCACGATCTAAGTACAATTGGTATGTCTTCCTCTTCATGATTTGGATCCCCGACTGATTGACCAAGAAGCTCAAATAACAGTCCTCCTGCAACTCTAACTGGAACCTGAATAGCAAACAGAGACGACTTCTATGATAAATATGATAACCAGATCATATCAACACAGCATATGCAAGACATCGAAGTAATGAACACATCATCATCATCAGAGTAATTCTCTTATTTGTAACATGTGATGAGGTAGATAAAACATACTGAAAATAGCAGTTACCAATATAGTTGGACAAACTACTATCTGACATCAGCCATTATAATTTGCAAAGAGAAAAAGGTAGAACAGTTCAACCACAACATTCAGATTTCCTACTTCCCCAGATTGTTCATGCACAATTATCAGAAGAAGAGATGCATAGTTCATGAGTAGACACCTACCAAAAATGCAAACCCATGAAAACAAACACTAAAGTTGTTTGACTTCGAGTTACCATTGCATTCCTTTTATAACAAAGGGGCAACTTGTTAAACACAGACCACACGCTATTTGAGATTGGTGTTGGGCATACTAGATGGGAGTCGATGCAATCTTGATTGTAATGGCGTCTTATGTATTCTGAGTGTTCATTACTTTTCTCCTGAGTAGCACCAGTGGAAGCTCGTGAACAGTGATAAATCTAGGATGAATTCTAGAGTTATATTCCAGCTGGTCTGAACTGAACCACCAAATTAGGCCAGCGCATGATTGATATGTCACCACAACATTCAAGGAGAAAAGGTGGCTGTCATGATACTTATTATGCAAACAGGGTCTGAACTCCGAAGTAATCAGATAATTTTCACATGGAAAATACAGGCGATCAAAAGATTGTGAAGACATGTTGGGTGCTCTCTTGAGAATCAATAGTTGGCCATCAGTTAATTTTGGAAAGTTTCCATGAGAAAAATAACTTAACACAGTTAGTTAAAAAATGTTGAACCTGAATTGATTAGAAATATCAAAGAATAGCTATATCTACATAAAATTGCAGGCAGAAATTGTGCATACACAAATGAGAATGAGAAAGATAACCTCATAGAGAAGGTACTTCATCCGGTCGCTTATCAGCCGGCTTTCATCTCTCAGTGCAGTTCTGATAGCTGGATGCATCCAGTGAGCACTACCCAACCATGCATCAACGGAAGGATGGCCTGCGGTGACATGGAACCACCATGTAGGTCCCCCAGGACGCAGCCAGTACGGAGCCGCAACATCGGCTACAGTGTAATCATCCTCGCTGTCGCTGATCGGCACATGTTCATTCTCCCAGCTAGCATCTGACTGGACCCTCTGGCTCAGCTCAGCAATCCTTGACCATCCAATGGGCACCCACTTGTGATCATGAACATCTCCAGCATGTGATGGCCTGTCTTTGACCGCAAAAGGATCGATACCAAGCTCCGGCTGGCCGGGGATGTCCACCACACCTCCCTCATTCGGTGCCGGGCTCACAACGCGATGCCCATTCCTAGCTGCCTGGTTCTTCATGTGCGCGAGATCAATCTTTGGCAACGATTTGTGATGAACCAGCTTCCTGTGACCCTTGACGAGCTCAAAAGCGCAGATGAGGCCATCGGTCCAGAGCTCGCTCCCCGGAACGTGCTCCTTGACCAGATTCGGCTTGGTGCCACCGTCCTGCAGCTTGGAGTTGGACATGCTGCTGATCTGAGGCGGCGGCTGCCCCTCCACACCAGCCATATCCCTTCCAATTCCACCTGCGTGCGGATGGGTTCAGCAGGGGATACGTGAGAGATGCCGATACTGATTTCTCGATGTTACAAGTATAATTGTGTTTAAGTTAGAGATAGAATAGGTTTAAACTTTAAACCATAACCACGTATGACTCGTCCTCTACTCAAAAGTCTATCTCCCTCGCATTGTACTCCGTATACACCACATACGAGGGTCGGATCAAATCAAATCAAACACACGGCAAACATTGTAGGGTTCCATGATTTGCACGCTCGACACATCCAGCACAGCGCAATCAGTAAGCATGAGTTCATGGGACGGGCTCGTTCGCGAGCAGGGGGGCATGCGATGGGTTAGGTGAAGCAAAACAAATATTCGAGCAGATTAGGGGCCTGCAAAATACGCACGCCGGAACCAGATCGCGGCGCCGGCAGCAGCGCCGACACGACGCCGCGCCGGGATGGAACCTTACCTTTCAAGCTTGGCGGCGGGGCCCCGACGGTGTCCGCATGTGCTAAGCTTGCACGCTTCTTCCGCCCCCGCGCGCAAGCCCGCCCTGGTGGTTCCGCGGAAGGGAGGAGGAACCGAAATAATTTCGAAAGCAAGAGGTGGGGAGAGGGGAACCGAAGCGGGGGAGCGGCCGAGTGGAGTGGAGCGGAGCGGGTGCTTCGAGAAAAGGGAGATGCAAATGCTTGATTTGCTTTGCCGCGACCACTCCTTTTCTACCAGGATCAGGACCTTGACACGTACAGTACTAGTAGTAGCACTATTACTGCTGTTTTTCTTTTGGAGGGGGCATATCACTGTAACTAGTACTCCCTCCGTCCGGAAATACTCGTCGGAGAAATGGATGTCCGGAAATACTCGTCGGAGAAATGGATGTATATAGACATATTTTAGTTCTAGATACATCCGTTTTTATCAATTTCTCCGACAAGTATTTTGGGACGGAGGGAGTATTAACTTGTGTCAGGGCATCTCTCCAACTCAACTCAGATCACCAAAACGCCCGTAAATATCGGGATCGGAAAGGAATCAAACCATATGCAAATGTCTGGGTTTAACGGTTGGAACATTCTTTTGCCATCGGTCATCAAAAGGGTTTGACCTGGGAAGGTTTGGGGGAGTCCGGACGTCTAAAATCCCGTAAACCAACACCAAACCTGGCAATAACTGACACCAAACATGAAAAAGTTCGATGGAGGTTGGACATCCGTCACATCAGACTTGGACAACACAGCACCAAAATACCCCACCCGTAGCCCCTGCTCTCTCTCCTATGTGCTTTGTATCGGCACACTCGGAGACCACCGCCACTCATGCCTTGCTGAACCCAGGACCTCTGCCGCTCCAGCCAGCGCCTGCCCGCCTTTGCCTACGTCGCCATTTCTGCCAAAGCCCAGGTACAATCCGCCCCTGCCACTATCATCCATGGCGCACACCATGCTAATCAGGTGTTTGCCCAAACCATAGCGGGATTTTTTTGTGTTGTTGTTGTTGACTTTAAAGGAAACACAATGGTAGTGTACTCGGTGAAGGAGAATGAATTATTGTGTAGGCGTGGTCGACAATGTGGAGTTTCAAGGCATGAAGCGAAACGTAGCATTTTTTCAAAGTGTGCATGTTTGGTTCAATGAGCAAAATAACTACACGCCCTACAACATGGAAGTGATCCATGATCGCGATGCAATCGCTACTCCATCAATGGTACACCATTCAAAAGGCCGTCAACAGGTATTGCGGTGTGATTGCACAAGTGAAAAGAAAGTGGCTAAGGGACATGTCACTCGTGAGCTTGTAAGTTTTGCTTCTTGTTGCTCTATGTGTTGGTCATTTCATTAGTTTGCTTAATGTTGCAACTTGTTGACTACGTCGATGCATTTTTCAATGTAGCTCAATGGCATAGCTATTAAAAAGCATGTGCCAAGAAGAGGTTCAAGCTCGAGGAGAGGAAGTTTCAGATGAAGGCCGCTTTTAAGACTCCAAATATCAAGGTCTTTGGCACGAACACACTGTTCATTTGCATTTGGGATCAATGAATTTAAAAAGGTTGTTGAACATCCAACGATTTCATATTTAAATGTACGACTGAGTTGCTATTCATCTTAGATACTTCTGTCAAAGTGTGAGGTTGTACCAGACAAGGTGCCGCTGGGCATTTGCGAAATCCGACCGGCCGCGGTATGGGTCTCTCGCGGAGGCCTGGGCTTACACCGGTGACCACCAAAGAGACTTCTGCGCGCCGGCTATGCCGTGTCGACAGGAAGATCGGCGAGGGGTGGTCGCTCAGTGACACCTCCGCCGCCGCCGGCAGGTGCAAGCCCAGGGCATCCTAGCCAGGGTCGGCATTGGCCGAGGCGCCCCCCTCCTCCCACGGAGCGGGAGGAAGCGGGGTGACTCCTCCACGAGCGCCAGATAGCAGTCGGGCTTCCGTGCACATGCACTCTTCTGCCGCTAGAGGGGCCGCTCCGACGATGACGACAACATGAACGACGAAGGAGGTGCCGCGGGCCACACGTACGAGGTCACCTTGCTATATGATAGTTTAGTTTTTTTTTAAGATTTTAGTTGAACGGACGAAATCTGTTTTACGTAATTATGTCCGAACTTAAATCAATTTTGTCGTGTTTGCATAAACTTCGTCCGAATGTGTTTGTATTGCGGGCGGACATTTATGTCTAGCGTTGGATGCCATATCACTGTACCTCTCCGACGATGACGAGGTGTCGTTGGCCATTTTACGTAAATTTATGTCCGAACTTAAATGAATTCTATCATGTTTGCCTGAATTTCATCCGAATGTGTTTTGTATTGCGGGCGGACGTTTATGTCTAGCGTTGGATGCCATATCATTGTACAGCTCCGATGATGACGACGATATGGACAACAAAGGAGGTGCACAATGCCACAGACGTGTCGAGATGCATCCGCGGACAAATACCGTGTTCGTTTTAGGGGATAGCATTGAAGATGCCATGAGTTCTGCTAAAGAGCTAAGTAGGGAAAAGAGATATTACAATGGTAACTAGAGCCTGCATGCGAGACGGGACGATGCCTGTCAGGCGATGGAGAGGAGACTCCGCCGCCGCCGCTCCTGCCGGAACCACCGCCCCCGCCTCTTCCTTCCCTGGAAGAGCTGCGGCCGGCGCCGTCGGTGGCACCCGCGGTGGCGCGGGATCCGCCGCCCAGCCCGGTTTCTCGTCGAGGTTCCTCGACGGCGGATCGGGATCGGGGGTTCTTGAATCCATCAAAATGGCGAGTGCGTTTCGAAGATGTTCGGGAGGCTGGGCGATGGATCGGTGGCTTGATCTACTCGCACCCGTCTAGATGGACGATGATTAGAGATGAGGAAGGCGAAATTTTGGTCGGTCGGCATCTGGAGGCCGACGAGGAGATCGCTAGAGGTATGCGTTTTTTGATTGATATTTACCAAATCGAGATTCTTGAGTGTGTGCAGGTGCCTTTGGACAGCGGTGATCGACCTCACGTTGTGGATCTTACGACGGAGGTGGACGGATCGAAGCCTTCGCGACGGTTTGGAGGACGTTTTTGGGTTCTTGCCGACGAGGAGGAAGATGATGATGATCAGCCGGCCTCATCCGATCGGCCACCACCTAGGCTTGACTTGGTAACGTCCGTTTTGTTGCCCAATCCTGGTGACGGCCGCAAAAATTTTGTTCCGTTCGGTCCTAGGGGTCTTTCGCAGAAGCCGAAAGTTAAGCCATGGATTGGACCGCTGCCAAAGGTGAGTCCGCCGACTGTTACGCTGTCTGATTTCCTTCTTTCCGAGTGCTAGACGAGAGTAACTAGGAGAAATAAGAAGGGCGGGATGAAACGGGAAGATTGACTATTGCGAAGATGTGTTGATGGCGGAAGCCTCAGCTCTTAAATTTGGTATAACATTGGCGCAAAGGGCGGGATGTAATCTCCTTATTATTAACTCGGACAACCTGGAGGTGATTGATACCATGAAGAACGGAGGACAGTTGGCGGGTGCGGCAGCGGCAATTTTCGATGATTGTTTTCATTATGCTTGTGACTTCGTTGCTACTAGATTCGAACACTACAACAGAGAAGCAAATAAAGTAGCTCATAAGCTTGCAAGTTTAGCTAGATTTTCGTTGATTTCTGATTGGTTTGAGGAACCTGTAAATGGAATTGTAATGACCCTCACAAACGATGTACTTGCTACTCTAATGAATAAAGTTTTCGTTTATCTCAAAAAAAGGAGAAAGAAGAAGGGGCCTAGCTTTGCCTCAGCGAACGGCGGCGGCCGGCGATGTGCGTGATGTGCGGGCGGCGAGAATAGATTGTTTGAATTCGCTCTTGGTCCGGGATGGGCCGCAGGCGAGCGTTTCTGATGTGGGCTTCGTTAGTACTGGGTATGAGGCCCAGGGAGCTGTCCAAGCCCGCGATCCGCCTGGGAGGGCCGACGTGCGTGAGGAGGCATCGGATCGGGAGCCGCCTCATGCACGCCCGCTTTCACCCTATTGCCGCAGCGCTGCTTCTAGGGTTTGCCGTCGCGGGAGTCGGGGCTTCCCTACTGCTTCCTCGCGCCGCGTGAAGAGGCGGTTCGACCAGATTGGAGTCTGCGTGCCGTTGGCGGTCCGTGCGGCTACGATGCTGCCCAAGCAGCCTCCACCAGTGAGAGTCGCGCCGGCGTCGAAGATTGCTCTGGGGGCTGCTGGCGCTGCTCCGGCGCAGGCTGCGGGCGCGGCCGCTCTTGTGCCCGTGCGGGCCGCGCCTCCCGCCAGGGCTGCTCCACCGCCACCCAGGGCCACGCCACCTCCGCCGCCTCCTGCTAGAGCCGCGCCTCCACCGCCTAGGGTTGCGCCACCTCCGCCGCAACGACAGTGGCCAAGGCAAATGGCTGGCGGCTGTGGTGGGACGGGCCAAGGCATGAATGGACGTGGTGTGGGAGCTTTCGCGGGTGATAGCCGCAATCCTCCGTGCGGTCAGTGGGGCGATGATGGTTATAATGCGTACGGTGATGGTCTTCACCGGGGTTCATCGTCTACTGGAGGTGGGCATGGCTATGCTTGGACGGATCAAGGTAACGCCGGTAGGGGCTTCCAAGGGCCACCGGGAAACTTCGTGGAGGGCGCGGTTGGCCTGAATAACCATCCCTTCTGGGGACGTTTCCGCGGAGGCCGAGGCGGGAACCGGCGCCCTCCTCCGCCGCGGCCACCGACCTCTTTTTCTGAACCGCTGACGATCTTACCGGAGGAGGATTCCTTTGGATCGGTTCTGCCATAGGTGGCGGTGGAGACGGTTCAGGCCTTGGCTGCTGTCACGTTGCCGGAGCCCATGCAGACTGGTGACTCTGCTTCTGACAAAGGCACGGAGAAGTCTGAGGGTGACAAGGTGTCCAAGTGGGCGGCTAAGAATAAGAAGTTGACCTATTTTTGTTGCGGTGAACCGGGTCACTTTATGGCTGAATGCACTGCGGAGTTATGTGACATGTGCCGGAAACCAAAGCATACAGCTTCAGAGTGTCCTATTTTGTTGGGGCCTAAACCTACTGTTAATATCTATGGGGTCTGTTGCTCGGAGTTGATGTTCTTTGAGTCTCCCAATGTGGAACCTTTGGCACCCGTGTTTGAAACCTCCTTCCCTAGCGTGGTGAAGGTGGTTCACGGACCTTTGACTGAAGCTCAAATTATTCAGCAGTTACGGGAACTAGCACCGGGCAATTTTCAGTGGTCTTTGCTGAAGCTGACAGATCATACATACAAAGTGGAATTCCCGTCTAAGGAGGATCAGCTGAGAATCCTCAAGTTTGGTATGAGCAGGGTCACCGGAACCAGTTATGTGCTGCAGTTTGATGAGTGGAAAAAGAAGGAGCCTCAGGGCACGCCGTTAACTCGGATTTGGGTGCATTTCTCCGGGGCGCCATCTGCTCCCCTTGATAGTTTCTTGGTCACCTGGAGCTTGGGTTCTCTGATTGGTAAGACGGAGCAGGTGGATATGCCATTCACGCATGCTCACGGGGTGGCGCGTTTGCTTGTCAGTGTTGCTAACATTGAGTTCTTGCCGGATGTGGTGCCTTGGACTCATGAAGGCGTCCTGTATAAGTTGGATGTCGAGTATGAGGACCCCAATCTTTTCCAGGACTTTGAGGACGATAATCCCATGGACACTTCCAAGGGAGGAGGTGCTTCTGGGAACCAGGATGATAGTTGTAACGCCCCGGATTCGTTGCGGCAGGTGTCCGCCAGTTATTCGCCGTAGTTGCCTTGTCATTTGCTTGCGTGTTGCACTTTGTCATGTCATCATCTGCATTTCATATCATGTCATCATGTGCATCTCATTTTGCGTACGTGTTCGTCTCATGCATCCGAGCATTTTCCCCGTTGTCCGTTTTGCAATCCGGCACTCCTATGTCCTCCGGCGTCCCCTTTTTGTCTCTCATTGTGAGCGGGTGTTAAACTTTCTCGGAATGGACCGAGGCTTGCCAAGTGGCCTTGGTATAGCACCGGTAGACCGCCTGTAAAGTTTCGTGCCATTTGGAGGTCGTTTGATACTCCAACGGTTAACCGGGTAACCGTAAAAGCCTCTTTTGTGTGCAGCCCAACACCCCTTCCAAAGTGGCCCAAAACCCATCCAAACCCCCTCCATCTTTTCGGTCGTTCGATCACGATCGTGTGGGCGAAAACCGCACCTCATTTGGACACTCCCACCTCCTTCTACCTATAAATATGTGCACCCCTCCGAAAATTCGGGTCCCGAAACCCTAGCCTAGCCTCTCCCCGCGCAGCCGGACGCGTCCGCCGACGGTCGGACATGTTCGCCGCCACCTTCGTCCAATCTGGAGCCGACAAGTGTCCACCTGCACCCCACATCGCCGCTGGGCCCGCGGAGCCCATCTCCGGCCCGCCCCGGGCCGCACCAGGCCCGAGGAGATCCGCGTCGCGCCGTCTCGCCGGACCTTCGCCGCTCGTTCACCGGAGTTCCGCCGTCGTCGAGCCCCAGGCCAGATCCGCCGTCCCTCTCCCTCCTTCTCTTCCTCCTCTCCCCTCACCTTCGCTCTTTGCCCGCAGGAGCGCCGCCCCACCATGGCCTCGAGTTCGCCATGGCCCGCCGTCGTTGAAGCACCTCGCCCCGCCGCCGATCCGTCTCCCCACCGGCCGGATCCAGCCTCTCTGGGCCGGATCCCGCCGCCGCCACGCCCCGGCCACTTCTGGCCTCGTCGCCGCTGCGGCAGCGCCGGCCATCGCCGCCCCTGCCTTCCCTCGTGCGGGCACGGGGAGGACGACGCGCCCCAGCGCCTCCCGCATGGGCCCGGCCCTTCTCCAGCCGGCCCAGCTCCCTCCTCCTCGGATGGGCTCAGCCCATTGGTGAGCAGCCCACTAAACCCCGCCCGTGCGATTTTTAGAGTTATAGCGCTCATTTGTTTTTTTTCGGGAATATGGCCAAGTCCCCATATCTGCATCTTGTATACCCCTGTTCATCATGCCATAACTCCCTGCATACTGCTCCGTTTCGTGCATGTAATATGTAAAATTGTTCGTCCCAACGAGTGCTTCATTTCTTTACATTGCATCATGTTCATTTGAGTCCATCTTGATGCCTGAATCATTGTTGCAAGAGTGCATGTTGATGTTAATCTGCTGAAACTGTTATAACTTGCTCATTTGTCATCTTTGCCATGATTGATGTGTGCATCCTATGAGGTTGATGTCTACATGTGTTTTGATCTATGCCATGCCATCTTTCCAGAGGTGCCATCCATGTATTTTGTGAGTCTTTTACTGAGTGCATCGAGCTGTTAAGTAGGGTACTTGCTGTTGCTGTTTTGCTAGGCTGATTCTGTTATTTCGTGATGCTATGTTAACCTGCTGCTACAAGCCATTCTATGCATAATCTGAAGATGTTCACTAAGGATGTTTTGTTAAACATGTCATGCTCTATCCAATCATGCCCCTGGTTGCATTTATAGACTGATGTAACATGTTGTAATCTTGCTCCAAACTTGCTAAATAATGTTGCTGTCAGCCTGTTAACATTAAGTTCAATGTTGCCATGATTGTTGTTAGTGATCCATGCACCCTATGAACTTGCTCTTGCCATGCTTAGCTTCATAAACATGTATTCTTACTGTTGGTTGCCTTTCCATGCCATGTATTGCTCTGTGGTGAGTGGTTCAAGCTCACCAACATGCCTACTTATTGTTGTTCCTGCCATGTTTGAATCTGTCATATATTTGCCATGTTTACATGGGTGCCATCATATTTTCTGTGTCTTTTTGGCTCATGGTCAGTAAGGGACTTTTGTTCTATGAATTTAGTAGATTCATGCCATGCCTTTGTTTGCCATGATAAGTTCCTGTAACATATTGTTTGATAGCTCTAAACATTGCAACCTGATGTTATTTCTGCTAAGCCTGAAACTGTTATTATTTGTAATCTTTCCATGTCTTTTTGAGCATGATCTATTGATTTCTGGAGATAGCTCAGTGTTCATGTTTTGTCATGCTTTACCTGTACTTCATGCCCATGCCTTTTGTTTTCTCGTTGGGATGATGTAGCTTGTTGTTTTGATGCTTGCAATATGCCTAGTTGCTGTTTTGGACAGCTTGTCCTTTAAACTTGTATAGAGTGTATGTGTTGAACCGTTGCTCCGTTTTGAGTGTGCCACATATGAAACTTGCTTAGAATTGCATGTAGTTTCATATTATCATGTTGCATCCTTGTTTTGAGGTGTTTGCTTGATGTTTGAGTGCAATTTGCATCAATGCCATGTTTAACTTGTTTTGCTCATATCTTCTAGACCGTAGCTCCAAATCTAATGAACTTTATATGTAACTTGACTAGAATTTCGTGTAGATCCTCTTGGTGCTCTTTAACTTGCTGTTTAAAAACTTGAACATAAGGTTTATTCAGTTCTGGGCCAACTTCTAAATTTGCATATGAGGACTTACCGGAATTGTTTTATGTTGTTCACGGCCTCATTTAAACTTGCCTTGAGGTGTTGTTCTTGTTTGCATCATCTCTTGCCATGAGTAGCCTCATCTAGCTTCGTCATGCATCATGCTTGGTTGTGCATCATGTCTTGTCTATGTGTGGTGTGTTTACCATGTTGTGTGCTTCTTCTCGATAGTTCCCGTTTCGTTGCGATCGTGAGGATTCGTTCATCTACGCTTGGTTCGTCTTCGTGGCTTCATCTTCTTCATGGACTCGTTCTTCTTCCTTGCGGGATTTCAGGCAAGATGACCGCTACCTTGGATCTCACTACTATCATTGCTATGCTAGTTGCTTCGTTCTATCGCTACGCTGCGCTTCCTATCACTTGTTCTTCAAGCCTCCCCAAATTGCCATGAACCTCTAACCTTTGACACCCTTCCTAGCAAACCGTTGTTTGGCTATGTTACCGCATTGCTCAGCCCATCTTATAGCGTTGTTAGTTGCATGTGAAGTTGAAGATTGCTCCATGGTGGACAGGGTTATGTTGGGATATCACAATATCTCTTATTTAATTAATGCATCTATATATTTGGTAAAGGATGGAAGGCTCGGCCTTATGCCTGGTGTTTTGTTCCACTCTTGCCGCCCTAGTTTCCGTCATACCGGTGTTATGTTCCCGGATTTTGCGTTCCTTACGCGGTCGGGTGATTTATGGGACCCCCTTGACAGTTCGCTTTGAATAAAATTCCTCCAGCAAGGCCCAACCTTGGTTTTACCATTTGCCTCACCACTACCTACTTTTCCCTTGGGAGTAATTAACCCAAGGGTCATCTTTATTTTAGCCCCCCGGGCCAGTGCTTCTCTAAGTGTTGGTCCGAACCGGGCAGACTGCGGGGCCACCTCGGGGCAACTCGAGGTCTGGTTTTACTCGTAGGTTGACCTATCCGGTGTTGCCCTGAGAACGAGATATGTGCAGCTCCTATCGGGATTGTCGGTGCATTGGGCGGCTTTGCTGGTCTTATTTTACCATTGTTGAAATGTCTTGTAAACCGGGATTCCGAGACTGATCGGGTCTTCCTGGGAGAAGGTATATCCTTCGTTGATCGTGAGAGCTTATCATGGGCTAAGTTGGGACACCCCTGCAGGGTATAAACTTTCGAGAGCCGTGCCCGCGGTTATGTGGCAGATGAGAATTTGTCAATGTCCGGTTGTAGATAACTTGACACCAGATCCGAATTAAAACGCATCAACCGCGTGTGTAGCCGTGATGGTCTCTTCTCGGCGGAGTCTGGGAAGTGAACACGGTTTCTGGGTTATGTTTGACGTAAGTAGGTGTTCAGGATCACCTCTTGATCATTGCTAGCTTCACGACCGTTCCGTTTGTTCTCTTCTCGCTCTTATTTGCGTATGCTAGCCATCATATATGCTTAGTCGCTGCTGCAACCTCACCACTTTACACCTTCCTTTCCCATTAAGCTTTGCTAGTCTTGATACCCATGGTAATGGGATTGCTGAGTCCTCGTGGCTCACAGATTACTACAACAATAGTTGTAGGTACAGGTTATGCGATGATCATGACGCGAGAGCGATGTTTGCTTGTTTTGGAGTTCTTCTTCTGCTTCTTCCTCGATCAGGGGATAGGTTCCAGGTCGGCAGCCTGGGCTAGCAGGGTGGATGTCGTTTGAGTTTCTGTTTGTTTTTCATCCGTAGTCGGATGTTGATCTCTTGTAAGATGATGTTGTATTCGTGTGGCATTGTATGCCTTATGTATGTATCCCTACCTATTATGTTATGTTGATGTAATGATATCCACCTTGCAAAAGCGTTTCAATATGCGGGTCTATCCTTGGTGGGACCTTCGAGTTCCTTTTGGATAGGGTCGCATATTGGGCGTGACAAGTTGGTATCAGAGCTAGGTTCCGACCCTAGGAGCCCCCTTGATTGATCGTGTAGTTTGGCCGTTGTTGAGTATAGAAGAAAACTATTTTCGGAGTCTAGTTATATCGGAGAGTAGGAATTCTTTTTACTTCTCAGTCCCTTCGTCGCTCTGGTGAGGAATCTTGACGTAGGTGTTTCGAATTACTCCTCTTCCCCTTCAAAAATTTTCTCTAGGATCACGCAGTTGGGTTTCCGATCGTTGGTTCTCAGCTCTTTTCATCCGGTGCATTTCTCGTCAAGTTGACTCGAGCCTCTTTATCGTTGTCAAGTTCAAGCCTCAGTTGTTTTCTTTTCCCACCCGCCCACCCCTTTTTCTTCTTGGAGCCGGAGTCCGTAATCGAGTATCCATTCTACTCGTGCGAAGCCTTTGCTTTCTTTCCTCAATGATTTCAACCGGTGTTTCCTCTTTAACATATTCATCGGTTTCCCCTTCCAGTTGCCTGTGTTTTCCCGCCCTCCCACCTCTTTTCTTCCCGGAGCCCGAACCTCTTTCGAGCATCAATTTCATTCGTGCGGAACCTCTTCAGTCTTCCCTCAATCATTTCAACCGGTGAATTCTCTTTTGTTTGACATTCTTCATCTCTTTTTCTTCTCTGGTGGATTTAGTTCAAGTTTTCGGTAGATCCTATTCTTTCCCTCAGCTCAAGTGTTTTCCTTGCTCGTTTGCATCTCGCCATTCAATCATCCCGGAGTTCGTAAGACATCTCAGGAGATTCATCTGTGTTCCAATTAATTCGAGGTTGTCACCTCATTCAAATATATTTCATTTGTTCCGGTGCATCATCTATCTGTTCAACAACCCTTTCCAACGATGTTTTTCTTTTAGTGGGCCCTAACCCACAGGTCTTTTCCCAGGATCTTACCTGACTCTTCTAATTCCCCCGGAGTTATTCTCAATTCTTTTCAAAGTGTGACGTAAGAATGGATTTCATCAGTCAGATCTTTTCCAAGATCAATTTCAAATCATTATCATTGTTGCGTCAACCTCTTCGCTTTTTTCGTTCTCCCGGAGTATCTCAGTAATTTTGGTGGTGTTTCTCGTCGTCATTTGAAGATCGAAGAAGAGATTTTTCTCTAAATCATGTCCGTTCTCTCGAAGTTTCGTGGTTCTAGCTTCATGTTATCCTCTCATATTATTCTGTTTGTCAGATATTCTTTCTTACCCATCCGGAGTATGTCAGGAGTTGTTTTTCCATTTCTTTTCACCGGAGGCATCATTCCTGTTATCGTTCTCTATTTATCCCGGCGCTTCGATCAAATGTTCTTTAATCAGCTCGAGTTCTTCATGTTCTTTTGCATCTAAATCCCCTCAAGCATATTTGTTCTTCTAATTCTTCCCGGTGATTCATTCTCTTTCGTCATTCAATTTTCGAATTCTTATGGTGGTTCGTTCAAGATTCTTTTCCTTGATTATCATTTTAATCCATTCGTTCTTTTCAATCCTACCGGTGGTTCATGAAGACCTTCTCAAGTTTGTGATATGTCACTTCTCAATCCTTTTCAAGAAGAATAAGTAGTATGCAAAATCCATTGCTTGTCATCAATTTAATTTGATGAAGGATAAGCATACAATAAATCTTATTCTTATATCCTCCAAGTGAGTAATCACTTCCTTCGGAGTTTGTTCTTGATGAATAATCTCTCGGTTCCAAGTCTTTTCATCTTTTCTTTTCCGAAGTTCAAATTTCCTCGGCCATCTCGTCGGAACCTTCATCTAAATCACCGCAAGGCTCATCTTATTCTTTCATCCTTCATTCTATCTCATCATCCTTTTGTCACCGGAGTTCTTCATGGTGGTTCTTCATGATTTAATTCATTCTTCAAGAGTTCATCAAGATTTTGTTGGTGGAGCTCAAGTATCTTTCCTTCTTGCTTTTCGAAGTGCAATTAATTCTATGTATTCTTTTGAAGTGGAGTTTTGCATTTCTTCGTTCTTCTCAGCTATCCAATCATTTCCGTTGGTGGCCGGTTATCACCTTTCTTGAGATGCTACCTATAAGACCACAACAAGCTTATTCTTTTCATTGTTGATTTTCTCAACAACTCCGTTTAAACCTTCCGTCTAAAGATGCTTTCAATTTCATTCGTGGCACAAGTTGTCATTTTCTTCTCCGTTCTTTTCATTCAACTCTTTCAATTCTTTCCGGAGGTTTTGGGTCATGTCTTCATCAAGTATCATTCCATCCTCTCAAGCTCGTGTTCTATTCCTCCATGTTTTAGCCGGATTGCTTCCTAAATCCTTTAAGTCTTATTCGTTTCTTATCTCATTCTAACCGGAGTGGTTTCATAGCCTATCTGATTCCGTGAGCTTTCGATTCTCGTCTTTCTCGTCGTTCCTCTCTTCTTCTCGAGTGCTCTCGATTCTTTGCTTCTTCTCTTGAGTTCTTGTTTCACCTCATCCCTTTTTTCCCTTCCGTCTCGGTCCTAAGATCTCGGGACGAGATCTCTTGTTAGTGGAGGAGTGTTGTAATGCCCCAGATTCGTTGCGCCAGGTGTCCGCCAGTTATTCGCCGTAGTTGCCTTGTCATTTGCTTGCGTGTTGCACTTTGCCATGTCATCATCTCCATTTCATATCATGTCATCATGTGCATCTCATTTTGCATACGTGTTCGTCTCATGCATCCGAGCATTTTCCCCGTTGTCCGTTTTGCAATCCGGCACTCCTATGTCCTCTGGCGTCCCCTTTTTGTTTCTCGTTGTGAGCGGGTGTTAAACTTTCTTGGAATGGACCGAGGCTCGCCAAGTGGCTTTGGTATAGCACCGGTAGACCGCCTGTCAAGTTTCGTGCCATTTGGAGGTCGTTTGATACTCCAACGGTTAACCGGGTAACCGTAAAAGCCTCTTTTGTGTGCAGCCCAACACCCCTTCCAAAGTGGCCCAAAACCCATCCAAACCCCCTCCATCTTTTCGGTCGTTCGATCACAATCGTGTGGATGAAAACCGCACCTCATTTGGACACTCCCACCTCCTTCTACCTATAAATATGTGCACCCCTCCGAAAATTCGGGTCCCGAAACCCTAGCCTAGCCTCTCCCCGCACCGCCGGACGCGTCCGCCAACGGTCGGACATGTCCGCCGCCGCCTTCGTCCAATCCGGAGCCGACAAGTGTCCACCCGCGCCCCACATCGCCGCCGGGCCCGCGGAGCCCATCTCCGGCCCGCCCCGGGCCGTGCCAGGCCCGAGGAGATCCGCGCCGCGCCGTCTCGCCAGACCTTCGCCGCTCGTTCACCGGAGTTCCGCCGTCGTCGAGCCCCAGGCCAGATCCGCCGCCCCTCTCCCTCCTTCTCTTCCTCCTCTTCCCTCACCTTCGCTCTCTGCCCGCAGGAGCGCCGCCCCACCATGGCCTTGAGTTCGCCATGGCCCGCCGTCGTCGAAGCACCTTGCCCCGTCGCCGATCCGTCTCCCCACCGGCCGGATCCGGCCTCGCCGGGCCGGATCCCGCCGCCGCCGCCACGCCCCGTCCACTTCCTGCCTCGCCGCCGCCGCGGCAGCGCCGGCCATCGCCGCCCCTGCCTCCCCTCGTGCGGGCACGGGGAGGACGACACGCCCCAGCGCCTCCCGCATGGGCCCGGCCCTTCTCCAGCTGGCCCAGCTCCCTCCTCCTCGGATGGGCTCAGCCCATTGGTGAGCAGCCCACTAAACCCCGCCCGTGCGATATTTAGAGTTATAGCACTCATTTGTTTTTTTTTCGGGAATATGGCCAAGTCCCCAGATCTGCATCTTGTATACCCCTGTTCATCATGCCATAACTCCCTGCATATTGCTTCGTTTCGTGCGTGTAATATGTTAAATTGTTCGTCTCAACGAGTGCTTCATTTCATTACATTGCATCATGTTCATTTGAGTCCATCTTGATGCCTGAATTATCGTTGCAAGAGTGCATGTTGATGTTAATCTGCTGAAACTGTTATAACTTGCTCATTTGTCATTTTTGCCATGATTGATGTGTGCATCCTATGAGGTTGATGTCTACATGTGTTTTGATCTATGCCATGCCATCTTTCCAGAGGTGCCATCCATGTATTTTTGTGAGTCTTTTACTGAGTGCATCGAGCTTGTTAAGTAGGGTACTTGCTGTTGCTGTTTTGCTAGGCTGATTCTGTTATTTCGTGATGCTATGTTAACCTGCTGCTACAAGCCATTCTATGCATAATCTGGAGATGTTCACTAAGGATGTTTTGTTAAACATGTCATGCTCTACCCAATCATGCCCCTGGTTGCATTTATAGACTGCTGTAACATGTTGTAATCTTGCTCCAAACTTGCTAAATAATGTTGCTGTCAGCCTGTTAACATTAAGTTCAATGTTGCCATGATTGTTGTTAGTGATCCATGCACCCTATGAACTTGCTCTTGCCATGCTTAGCTTCATAAACATGTATTCTTACTGTTTGTTGCCTTTCCATGCCATGTATTGCTCTGTGGTGAGTGGTTCAAGCTCACCAACATGCCTACTTATTGTTGTTCCTGCCATGTTTGAATCTGTCATATATTTGCCATGTTTACATGGGTGCCATCATATTTTATGTGCATTTTTGGCTCATGGTCAGTAAGGGACTTTTGTTCTATGAATTTATTAGATTCATGCCATGTCTTTGTTTGCCATGATAAGTTCCTGTAACATGTTGTTTGATAGCTCTAAACATTGCAACCTGATGTTATTTCTGCTAAGCCTGAAACTGTTATTATTTGCAATCTTTCCATGTCTTTTTGAGCATGATCTATTGATTCATGTTTTGTCATGCTTTACCTGTACTTCATGCCCATGCCTTTTGTTTTCTCGTTGGGATGCTGTAGCTTGTTGTTTTGATGCTTGCAATATGCCTAGTTGCTGTTTTGGACAGCTTGTCCTTTAAACTTGTATAGAGTGTATGTGTTGAACCGTTGCTCCGTTTTGAGTGTGCCCCATATGAAACTTGCTTAGAATTGCATGTAGTTTCATATTATCATGTTGCATCCTTGTTTTGAGGTGTTTGCTTGATGTTTGAGTGCATTTTGCATCAATGCCATGTTTAACTTGTTTTGCTCATATCTTCTAGACCGTAGCTCCAAATCTAATGAACTTTATATGTAACTTGACTAGAATTTCGTGTAGATCCTCTTGGTGCTCTTTAACTTGCTGTTTAACAACTTGAACATAAGGTTTATTCAGTTCTGGACCAACTTCTAAATTTACATATGAGGACTTACCGGAATTGTTATATGTTGTTCACGGCCTCATTTAAACTTGCCTTGAGGTGTTGTTCTTGTTTGCATCATCTCTTGCCATGAGTAGCCTCATCTAGCTTCGTCATGCATCATGCTCGGTTTTGCATCATGTCTTGTCTATGTGTGGTGTGTTTACCATGTTGTGTGCTTCTTCTCGATAGTTCCCGTTTCATTGCGATCGTGAGGATTCGTTCGTCTACGCGTGGTTCGTCTTCGTGGCTTCATCTTCTTCATGGACTCGTTCTTCTTCCTTGCGGGATTTCAGGCAAGATGACCGCTACCTTGGATCTCACTACTATCATTGCTATGCTAGTTGCTTCGTTCTATCGCTATGCTGCGCTTCCTATCACTTGTTCTTCAAGCCTCCCCAAATTGCCATGAACCTCTAACCTTTGACACCCTTCCTAGCAAACCGTTGTTTGGCTATGTTACCGCATTGCTCATCCCCTCTTATAGTGTTGTTAGTTGCAGGTGAAGTTGAAGATTGCTCCATGGTGGACAGGGTTATGTTGGGATATCACAATATCTCTTATTTAATTAATGCATCTATATATTTGGTAAAGGGTGGAAGGCTCGGCCTTATGCCTGGTGTTTTGTTCCACTCTTGCCGCCCTAGTTTCCGTCATACCGGTGTTATGTTCCCGGATTTTGCATTCCTTACGCGGTCGGGTGATTTATGGGACCCCCTTGACAGTTCGCTTTGAATAAAACTCCTCCAGCAAGGCCCAACCTTGGTTTTACCATTTGCCTCACCACCACCTACTTTTCCCTTGGGAGTAATTAACCCAAGGGTCATCTTTATTTTAGCCCCCCCCCCCCCGGGCCAGTGCTTCTCTAAGTGTTGGTCCAAACCGGGCAGACTGCGGGGCCACCTCGGGGCAACTCGAGGTCTGGTTTTACTCGTAGGCTGACCTATCCGGTGTTGCCCTGAGAACGAGATATGTGCAGCTCCTATCGGGATTGTCGGCGCATCGGGCGGCTTTGCTGGTCTTGTTTTACCATTGTCGAAATGTCTTGTAAACCGGGATTCCGAGACTGATCGGGTCTTCCTAGGAGAAGGTATATCCTTCATTGATCGCGAGAGCTTATCATGGGCTAAGTTGGGACACCCCTGCAGGGTATAAACTTTCGAGAGCCGTGCCCGCGGTTATGTCGTAGATGGGAATTTGTTAATGTCCGGTTGTAGATAACTTGACACCAGATCCGAAATTAAACGCATCAACCGCGTGTGTAGCCGTGATGGTCTCTTCTCAGCGGAGTCCGGGAAGTGAACACGGTTTCTGGGTTATGTTTGACGTAAGTAGGTGTTCAGGATCACCTCTTGATCATTGCTAGCTTCACGACCGTTCCGTTTGTTCTCTTCTCGCTCTTATTTGCGTATGCTAGCCACCATATATGCTTAGTCGCTGCTGCAACCTCACCACTTTACACCTTCCTTTCCCATTAAGCTTTGCTAGTCTTGATACCCATGGTAATGGGATTGCTGAGTCCTCGTGGCTCACAGATTACTACAACAATAGTTGCAGGTACAGGTTATGCGATGATCATGACGCGAGAGCGATGTTTGCTTGTTTTGGAGTTCTTCTTCTGCTTCTTCCTCGATCAGGGGATAGGTTCCAGGTCGGCAGCCTGGGCTAGCAGGGTGGATGTCGTTTGAGTTTCTGTTTGTGTTTCATCCGTAGTCGGATGTTGATCTCTTGTAAGATGATGTTGTATTCGTGTGGCATTGTATGCCTTATGTATGTATCCCTACCTATTATGTTATGTTGATGTAATGATATCCACCTTGCAAAAGCGTTTCAATATGCGGGTCTATCCTTGGTGGGACCTTCGAGTTCCTTTTGGATAGGGTCGCATATTGGGCGTGACAATAGTGCTAAGAATAATGATGATAAGGCTAAGGGGCCTTCAATTTCGTCCAACGCTGGTGAGCCTGCTACTGAGAGGCCAACGGGTACTGTTCCGACAACTACGTTGCAGCTTGGATCCTTGGGGGCTTTCTTGGTGCCTCCTAGACTATGGAGCGATCGCGTTGATTTGGCGGACCCGTTGGAGCGTCCGACTTTGCTTGAGCTTGTTGGGCTAGGAGGAGGCGAGGGGCAGGAGGCTGCCTCTGCTCCTTCATCTTCCTCACCTGGTTTGGAGGTGGAGGCCGCTGATGATGATTCGGCATGAGGTGGCGGGCAGGTGGCCCGGTGCTCCGCATCGCCGTCTTCACCGGCGCTGAGGGCGGGCTCGGCGGCTTTGGTCTCTCCTAGGGGACCGGCCGTCTTCCGAGGGGTGTGCGGGCAGGAGGCAGCCGCACCCCTCCTTCTCCCCGGTCGGGGTGTCTGCCGACGCCACATGTGGCTCCGTCCAGGACGCTGCCGGCCGCGGTGGGCGGGTTGGGTGGAGTGGCCGACCAGGAGCCCCGCTCATCGGACCACCCCGCTCGGCTGGTTTTGCCCGTCTCGGGCCCGTCTGCTACGCCTGTCCTCGGTGGGACTCCCGTGGTGAAGCCGCGGGATGCGTCGTTGTCTCTTGGTGATTTCTCGGATGCCCCAGGCCGGGTCAACGCTGTTCGGGGTCGGGCAGGAGGCCCCTCCCCAAGCAGAGCCTCGCGCGAGGAGGTTATCACCTTCGGAGGGATCCCGGATCCTGTCTCTGAGGGGAGGCGGATCAGCAGTCGGCTCCAGGAGCAGACGGACGTTGATGACATGCAGCTGAGATGCGCTATGCGGGCGGCCAAGCTGTATGACGTTGAGGTCACTATGGGTATGTCTGTTAATAAATCAAATTCGATTTTACATTTTACCAATGATGAGATTGTTCATAATGCAAATCAACTAGGGGTTTCACTTGGTAGTAATGATAGTGAAATCACTAAATTAGTTAATGACATTCTTGATCTAGAAGCGGAGAGGCCGTTGGAAATGATTCGTAACATAGCTGCTGTTAAACCCATGAATGATTCCGACATAGATGCGTTAGGGGTCAGGGCTCTTGATAGTTTGTGTGCGGATCTTGACCCTTCACTTCCTGAGACAGAGGAGGAGGAGGATTTTGGTTCCCTTGAGGCCACGGATCCTGTAGATGGTCCGGAGGTTATCTCTTCTGAGCCCGGTTGTGGTGACCGGCGGGAGGATCATATTAAGCCTAAGCGGACATGGAAACCGAAGGTTTACCCAGTGTCGGCTGTGCGTAGAAGTGCTAGGATCCGTACCTCTAAAAAAATTCATGATGAAATATGAGAGGAATTTTCTGGAATAGCAGAGGTCTTAAAGACTTGGCTGAAAGAAGGTTTCTAGCGGAAGCGTCTCTTGAGCATCAGTTGGATTTTATTGCACTGTTAGAGACTAGAAGGGACAATTTTACCCCTCAATTTCTTAGCACTTTATCGGGGGTGTCGACTTCGACTGGCATTGCTTACCTCCGCGAGGAAGATCCGGCGGGGTATTACTTGGGGTTAAGTGTGACTCTTTGGAAGTTCGGAGTGTGGTCATGGGAAACAAAGGCAGATGGGTTTGATTGGGCATTGGTGGCGGTATACGGTGCCGCGCAACTAGAACTCAAACCAAATTTTTTGGCTGATCTTGTCCGTATTTGTGGTAACGAGCAGCTCCCTATCTTAGTGGGGGGTGATTTCAACATTATTCAAAGACGGGAGGAAAAGAATAATGAGAATTTTGACGGCAGATGGTCGTTTATGTTCAATACCATAATTGAGAGCTTGGATCTTAGAGAGATAGAGCTGTCGGGTAGGAAATTCACTTGGGCTAACTCGTTACTAAACCCGACTTTTGAGAAGCTGGACCGTGTCCTAGCTAGCGTCGAGTGGGAACAAAAGTTCCCCCTAGTAACAGTCTAGGCGCTTTCGCGAGGTATCTCGGATCACACCCCGTTGCTAGTTGACTCGAGGGCTCAAACCCATGTGGGCAATAAGAACACCTTTTCTTTCGAACTAGCATGGTTTGAAAGAGAAGGGTTCCTTGATTTGTTAGCTAGAGAATGGGCTAAAGAGTCAGGAGGAAGGTCACCTATCGAAAGATGGCAGTGTAAGATTCGACATCTACGAAGTTTCCTTCGTGGATGGGCTAAGCATACGTATGGGATATATAAGGCTGAGAAGGAAAGACTCCTTTTACTTATTCAAGCCCTAGACTTAAAAGCCGAAACTTCTATTTTAGACACTAGAGAGCTGGAAACTAATATGGAGGCTGAGTTGAGTCTGAAAGAACTTCTTCGAGAGGAGGAATTGAAGTGGGCTTTACGAGCTAAGGTTCACAAAATCGTCCAAGGGGATGATAACACTCAGTTCTTTCACATGATTACTAATGGCAAGCATCGCAAGAAGAGGATTTTCCAACTTGAGCAGGACGAAGGACGATTGTAGGACAGGAAAATCTGAAAGTTTATATAACCAATTATTATAAGCAGTTGTTTGGACCTTCGGAGGATAATTTCGTGTCCTTAGATGAGTCCAGGGTTGAGGATGTTCCTCAACTTGCGACTGACGAGAATGAGATTTTGACTGCCCCTTCTACGGAGAAAGAGGTGTTTGATGCCATTTCACAAATGAAGAATAATAAGGCTCCAGGGCCGGATGGTTTTCCGGCGGAGTTTTATAAAAAATGTTGGCACTTTATTAAGGGGGATTTGCTTCCGATGTTCCATGAGCTTTTCTCTGGACAGCTTCAATTCAGCTGAATTTTGGAATGATAACTTTACTTCCTAAGAAGACAGAGGCCGTTCGCATTGAGCAGTTCAGGCCTATTTGTCTTCTTAATGTTAGTTTTAAAATCTTCACCAAGGTTGGGACTAATAGGCTTACGCAAATTGCGCACTCTGTGGTGCAACCGTCCCAAACCGCTTTTATGCCAGATAGAAACATCCTAGAAGGGGTTCTCGTCTTGCATGAAACGCTCCATGAGATTAACTCAAAAAAACTCAATGGAGTTGTTTTCAAAGTGGATTTTGAGAAAGCATACGATAAAGTCAAATGGCCCTTCCTTCAACAGGCTTTGCGTATGAAAGGTTTTGATCAGGCCTGGAGAAACCAGGTAGAATCCTTCACGCAAAAAGGAAGTGTTGGGATTAAAGTGAATGATGACATAGGTCACTACTTACAAGCACACAAAGGGTTGAGGCAAGGGGATCCGATGTCACCTATCCTATTTAACATAGTGGTAGACATGTTGACCATTCTAATAGGACGGGCTAAGGATGCGGTCAGGTAGGTGGCCTTGTTCCGCACTTAGTTGATGGAGGTGTTTCTATTCTTCAGTATGCTGATGATACTATCATCTTCATGGAGCACGACTTGGCGAAAGCGCGAAACATGAAGCTCGTGTTATGCTTATTTGAACAATTGACCGGGTTAAAAATTAACTTCCACAAGAACGAATTGTTCTGTTTCGGAAGAGCTAATGATGACCAAGAAGCGTACAAACAATTGTTTGGGTGTGAATTGGGGGCTCTACCGTTCACATATTTAGGTATACCCATTCATCATCGTAAGCTGACCAACAGAGAATGGAAGTGCATTGAGGATCGTTTTGAGAAGAAACTGAGCTGTTGGAAAGGCAAGCTCATGTCATACGGAGGACGATTAATCCTTATTAATTCGGTTCTCACGAGTATGCCTATGTTTCTTCTATCCTTTTTGAGGTACCGGTTGGAGTCGGGAAGAGGCTTGATTTCTATCGATCACGCTTCTTTTGGCAGAGTGATGAGCTTAATTGAAAATACAGACTTGCTAAATGGGATATCATCTGTAGGCCGAAGGACCAAGGGGGTCTAGGTATTGAGAATCTGGAAGTCAAGAACAGATGTCTTCTTAGCAAGTGGTTGTTCAAGCTTTCTACCGAGACAGACGCCACTTGGGCTCAGATCTTGCGTAATAAGTATCTTCACTCTAAAACCTTATCCCAGGTGACAGTGAGGCCGACTGATTCACCATTTTGGAAAGGTTTGATGAGAGTTAAACCACTTTTTTCAATAGGACAAGGTTCTTAGTCGGTAACGGAGCTGCTACAAGGTTCTGGGAGGATACGTGGCTTGGGGAGACGCCCCTTGCACTTCAGTATCCTTCTTTGTATAACATTGTTCAACGTAGAGATGCTTACGTTGCAACAGTTTTGCACTCCACTCCACTCAATATTCATTTTCGGAGGACGCTAGTGGGAAACCGTTGGGAAGCCTGGCTCCATCTTGTGAGAAGATTGATGGATGTCCAGTTGTCTCAACAGCCAGATCAGTTGTGTTCGAAACTCACTAAGAACAGACTATTCTCAGTCAAATCCATGTATCTGGATGTTATTAACTCTAGCATGATTCCTACCTCGAAGCATGTCTGGAAAGTTAAGGTTCCTTTGAGAATCAAAGTGTTTATGTGGTTTGTGCATAAACAAATTATCTTGACTAAGGATAATTTGGCAAAATGTAACTGGATTGGCTCTACAAGATGCAGCTTTTGCGACCATAACGAATCAATCAAACACCTCTTTCTTGATTGCCCGCTAGCTAAAATTATGTGGCGATCGGTTCACATAGCTTTTAATATTAATCAGCCGAATTCTATCAACACGTTATTTGGGACGTGGCTCGATGGGATAGATTCCGATACAACGAGGCACATTCGTGTAGGCGTTTATGCTTTATTTTGGGCAGTCTGGAACCGCAGAAATGATTTGTTTTTTAACAGAACAACAAATATTCACTTTTTGCAGGTTATCTTCAGGGCCACTGCGTTGATCCGTATGTGGTCACTACTCACTCCGACGGAGGCCAGGGAGCATTTGGTTATTGCGCCTACCCGGTGGGAGGTGGTAGCACGGGATATTTTCAACCGGTTTGGATGGCGGTCATGTAATAGGATAGGCATGCAGTGCTCCTATATTTTTATGCCAGCCGGTTGTGGCTTTGCTTTTCATGTTTTGCTCTTCATGAGCCTTTGTTTACTGCTGTGTGCGAGACTTGGAGATTTATGTTGGATCTTTTGCTTTTCAATAATATTGATCGTATGCATCGTTCTGATGCAGAGACTGGGGCGAACCCCCTTTTCAAAAGAAAAAAACTAGAGCCTGCATAGCTAGAAGTAAACGTTGATGTTCCGGGAAAAGGGTGTCAACAAAAGAATGTAAAGCCGCACATCTTTCACTCTAGTCGCCTTGGCTCATCTCAGTCGCTCATTCTCTAGAGCATTTTGTTCCACTCAGTGCTAGTGTTGTGTTTCTTCAGGTAGAAGTGAGTCTTCAGATGAGTTTGAGACAGGATAGACTATCATCATCTTGAGTTGCACCTTGTCCTCAAGGCAAAGAAGTTTCTTTTAAATAAAACCTCCTTTTTATTTATTAGTAATAATGGTTACATCGTCTATAAAAAAATTTACAATATCGTTCATAGGTTCCTCAAACCAATCATTTGTCTCAGAAAATTTAGCTACTCTAGCAATTTCATGGGCTACTTTATTTGCCTTCCTATTACAATGTTCAAATCTAATTAACGAAAAATCACAAGCCATAAAATAACAATCATCAAACACAGTTGCTGCCGCTCCCGCTGTATGTCCTCCATTTTTCATTGTATCAATTACTTCCATAATGTCGGAGTTAACAACAAGTCGGTTGCTTCCCGCCTTTTGTGCAAGTAATATGCCAAAACATAGTGCCATGGCTTCCGCTGTTAAAACATCTGCACACCAATCCATCTTTCAATTCCCTCCAACAATAAATCTTCCTTTATCATCTCTAAATACAGCTCCCGCTGTGCCTCTAAGCATGTCTTGATCGAAAGAAGCATCGACATTTAATTTCACAAAATCTAGAGGTGGTCTCGTCAATCCCTCTATTCTATTTGTTACCTTTGAGGATTGGGCAATAACATAGTTTGTCGTTATAGCACGGGCTCCCATCGAAATTTGATATGCATCTTGGGTCTTCCCCTGATGGACTAGCGAACGTCTTTCCCACCATAAATACCAGGCTGTTATAGCGACCAGTTCGCGAACATTTTGTATGCCCACTGTAGATAGCTCGTGTTCAGGCATAAGAAGTAGAAACTCAAGTACTGCCTCTCCCGCACGATCGACCGGGCAAGCTTTTTTAATGGCTTCGTGCAATCCCAGTTTCTCCCTACCTCTTTTGCCTTTTGACACAAAAATAATAAATGTTTAGTATCTTCAGGCCCGTTCGAACATGTTGGGAAGGTGAACGAAACTTTCATATGTCTATTAGCAAGAGTAACATGACACGGGAGGGTTCCGTGTAAGGTACGCCAAATAAAGATCTTCACTTTTGATGGACAAGATAATTTCCAAATCTTGCTCCAAATAGTATTGACATTTATTCCTCCCATGCCCTTTGAGTGTTGCAATTTCCTCTCATGTTGCATTTTCCATTCCTCCAGATAAGCAGAACGAACCGTGAACAATCGATTCTTTATAAAACTCCAAGCTATGAAATCCGACATGTTATACGTGGGGAGGGGGATCTCAAGCACCCTCTGGACATCAATTGGCCATAGCGTTTGTCTTACCAAATCTTCATCCCGGCAATTGTTGATTGGATCTATAAGATCATCAACTTTTGTTAGAAGTTGTCCTCTTCTAGGAGTGATAATTTTCCTATTGGCCCCATTCGGGATCCATGCATCTCTCCAAATATCAATATTTTGTTCATTACCAACTCTCCAAATATAACCATTTTTGAGAGAAACCACTCCCGCCATAATGCTTTGCCAAGTGAAAGAAGATCCTTTTTTAAGACTTGCATTCATTAAATCTCCATCCGGAAAATATTTAGCTCTCAAAATGGTGGCACATAAGGAGTCAGGATTATCAAGCAGGCGCCATGCTTATTTGGCTAACAAGGCCAAATTGAAACAATGTATGTCTCGAAAACCCATTCCTCCCTGGTCTTTTGGTACACACATCTTCCACCATGTCATCCAATGCATTCTCTTTTGATTGTCTTCGTCGCCCCACCAAAAATGCGACATCGCGTCAATGATTCCTTTGCATAATTTTTTTTAGGAATTTTAAAGACGGACATTGCATAAGTTGGGATAGCTTGTACAACCGAATTGAAAAGAATTTCCTTTCCTCCTACTGTTAGCAGCTTTTCATTCCAACCACTGATTTTCATAACAATTCGATCTATTAAGAATTGGAAACAATCACTTTTTTCCATACCCACATTTGAAGGCAGACCCAAATATTTGTCACTGAGAGCTTCAGTCATAATGTTCAGAATAATACATATATGCGCTTCCACTTTCGTGTTGGGACTAAAAAATATACTAGATTTTTCAACACTCATCATTTGCCCCGATGCAGCACAATAAGTATCCAAAACTGATTTCAGCGCCTCCGCATTGATCGAATTAGCTTGCATCAGGATTAATGAATCGTCCGCAAAGAGGAGATTTGGAATAGATGGGGCATCTCCGCTAACTTTAATTCCGGAAATACTTCCATTCTGCTCCGCATTAGCTAAGAGTGCAGTCAGGCCTTCCGTACATAGCAAAAAAAACTATGGGGAGAGAGGGTCTCCCTGCCTCAATCCTCTAGATGGTTTGAAACTCTGTTTTTTCTGTGTTAAAACGAACTCGGTATTCCACCGAGGACATACATTGCATAATTAAATTCACCCAATCCTGTTGAAAGCCTAGTCTCAACGTGATTTCCTTTAAAAAGGGCCACTCCACTCGGTCATATGCTTTGTGCATGTCCAGTTTGATTGCACACATGCCCTCTTTACCGATCCTTTTATTTTTTATTTTATGGAAACATTCATAAGCCGCTAAGATGTTATCTGTAATCATTCTTCCAGTCACAAAAGCACTTTGTGTAGGGCTGGGAGGGTTGTCTTCAGACGAGCAGCAATCATCTATGATATGACCTTATACACCACATTGCATAAACTGATTGGTCTAAACTGAGTTACCTTCTCCGGGGAGTTGACTTTTGGGATCATTACTATTGTAGTATCGTTCTAACCATCAGGTATAGTACAAGTATTCACCGCTTGGAGAACCTCTTCAGTCAAACCATCCCCTAACATAGCCCAAAATCTCTTATAAAAAATGGCGTGAAGGCCATCTGGCCCGGCGCCTTTAAATCACCAATATCAAAGAGGGCCTTCGGAACCTCTTCTGTCGTGTATGGGGCAAGGAGAGCCCTATTCATCTCATTTGTTACTTTCCTTTAGAAGGGAGAGGACCTCCTGGTTTGGTTGATTAATTTCTGAAGTAAACAAGTTAGAAAAATACCCTAGAATATGATTCTTCGTCTCCGTGTCTTTTACCCAAACCCCATTATTGTCAAGCAGTTTTTTTATCTGATTTCTCTTTTTTCTATCTGTTGCGGCGTTATGGAAAAAAGAAGTATTGCGATCACCATGCAATAGCCAGTTTGCTCGACCCCGTTGTAGCCAGTGTATCTTCTCTTGTTCCGATAAATTTTCAATCAATATAATAGTCTCCTTTTGACGTGCAAGAGAGTTAGCATTCACAGGCCTCCTTCGTAATTTTTCTAAATCTTTTTTTAGTTTATTAATTCCTTTTTTCGGACCCTTGAGGATATCACGATCCCAAGTGTGCAAATCTGCATGCACCGCTTTTGTACGATCAGCGAGAGATGGACCTATGCCCAACATCTTCGCTTTTTCCCAAGTTGTACGTACAACTTCTGTAACTGTCTCTTCTTTCAGCCATCGAGCTTCAAATTGTCTCCTTCGACTTTTTGAGCGGTCAAAAATATTATCGTCAAAATATTCCGTGTCCAAAATAATAGGACGATGGTCTGAGTGTACATGTTCTTCGTTTATAACCGCCGCTCGAGGGAATTTATTCGCCCAATTCACATTACAGGCCGCTCAATCCAGTCTTTCCCTGATTCCGCCCCTCCTCCATGTAAATAAGTCACCCATACATCCCATATCTGCTAGTCCACAATTTGTAACATGGAAATGATTTTGTCCAGAGGTACCGCCCAACTAGAATCTTGTTGCGATGCTTGATGCGTGTGTCCAAGATTGCCACAGCCCACAGGACTAGTTTTTTGTTTCTCTATACTTCAAATCTGCCTTTTTAGGGGATCTGCTACCGTTGCTCTAAGATAGTGTTGTCTTGGCAAAATGCTTGGATTAGAGCTACTGTTGGACTTCTTTATATAACGAATGCCACTGGTTGCACACGGATCGCAGGTTATTTACATACTGGTGCTGGGTATATTCAGCAGAAGCCAATGCAATCCAAGGGCTCTTTCCTATCCTTTCTCTACCGAGCTGCGGAACCGGTGTGAATGCAAGGACATGCTCACTCTGATCTCTGCAGAAGCCTATATTGATGCTTCGATGTAGAGCTTGTGGTCTCACCTCACCAGGGAGAGTTCATTCTTCGCTGTACAATTCTCCCGGGCATAACCTCCGTTCCATACTTCTAACGTGTTGCCTGCAAAGGAGAGAAATTCCAAGTATTATGGCAGCTAGTTACTCCCTCTGTAAACTAATTTAAGAGCGTTTAGATAACTAAAATAGTGATCTAAATGCTCTTATATTAGTTTACTCAGTAGCTTGCAAGTCAAAAGAGACATTTTGTGAGATGGAAACATATCATAAACACCCAGTGGAGAATCATAGGCCAGGCCAGTATTTCTGCGCAGTGCAGGCCAGTGTGAGCACATGTGGCTCCAAAAATTATGAATAGCCAGTGTGTGAATCCCTATGATTTACCCATGAAAATATTTTAGACAATGTTTTGTGAAACTAATTGAGATATAAAATTACAAGTACTGATGTGAAATAGTGCAAGCAGTCAAACTCAGACCAGCTGGATTAGCATATTGCTACGAACAGTCAAGTGCATCGTTTCTCTTTATTATAGCATGAAGAGCTAAATATGCAAGGATAAATAGTTTTTCTTACTGCGTAAGAAGCTTTGTAATGAAGCACTTCACCTCAATTTAATTTCTTGCTTTGGCAACGCATAAGATAATCTCTGGCTTCATTGAGATCTGTCACAAAAGTACATTCAGCCGAAGTAGTAAAGTACGTTGCATGTCAGGTGTAACAAAATGAAAATCTGGTGAACGTGAACAGCACCAGGAAGACGGCGGTAGTCTGGTTCTATTCCATCTCCATTGATGTCTTTGTGATTTGGCGTGACATATTTGCCAACTGTGACGACAATACCAGAACCATCATGAAGTTCAAATACAGACTGGATTAAGCCCTGCAATATCATAGACACTTGAGTTACATATGAGAACGGGCATACTATAAGCCTGTTGGTCACAGCAGGGATTGACATATGATCTGCTATTTCAGGTGGTTCAAACTTTAAACCTTGCCAAAAGTCCTTTCGCCGACAAGAACGGCTTTGCAATTGTCATGAAGTGCTGAAGCAACCTATAAATTATCATTAACTTGGTGAGATCCTACTACTATGATCTTTTATACTACCAGTGAGAAAAAATTACTTACTATTTCGCTGGCACTCGCTGTCCTATTGTTCACCAGTACCTGTGTGTCATAAGGTGCGGATGGACAAGTGAGATACAAATGAGTCTGGAGATCTGACTGCACCATAATAAATACTCCTATATGGCATGACCTACTAAATTTCTGTAAGCAACAAGTTAACTAGGGGACTTGCTACAACATAAAACTGAATCTGCAATAAGCCATTTATTTATAGTATTGATCTGATTAAAAGTGTGAAGTAAGAAGACCCATGGAGTATGGACACAGTTAAATCAGGAAATAATCTGTAACCCAAGGATACTCACATTGTCAAGTTTATTATAGGAAAGTGTTAACATTGAATTAGCCAGCTGAAGCTGCTTAACAACTTTAATGTGGTAAGGACCGAGGAATGTGTGAGTAAATGCTGTATTCACACTTACACGGTTCAACAAAACAGTGGAGAAGTGTATCTGCTTGAGATATCTTTGTACTACTAACTCTTGAAGCATTTCGAAATAGGTACATCACCATCATTAAAACATACCATCACAGGAGTTGTAACCAAAGGTCCACTGTCAGCAACAATTGTATTTTGGACTTGACGATCCCGGCCAGTAGTATAAATGACCTGAAAAACAATCCGTTAAGGGCATATATGTTTCACTACCAAAGTTTAGTTAAGAACATGAAACTATAAATAGAAATGCTTTAAGCAATTCAATACATGACGCTCTCAAACTTACTACTATGTAAAGAAAGACTTTTTGACTTTTAACAGTCTTTATCGAAAGCATATGAAGAATGGTAATGTTATGGCGCTGCTAGAAGGAGGGCGCGAGAGGGCCGGCCGGGAGCCTTTTGCCCACGGCCGGGCAAGAGGGAAGGGATTTCCTTCTTAATTCTTGCTTGATTCGATTGATACATCTCCTCTCTTTATATAGAGAGGCTTACTTGACTCCCAAGCAAGGCTTACTAAGCAAGCGACCTTTATCTCTAATTAACCCTAAGACTAACGGGCTATACCGCCAGCCTAGGCCATTAGGCCCATTACGTACTCTAACATACACCCCACCTGGACATGCAGCTTGTCCTCGAGCTGCAGCCTAACCAACTTATAACCATGACTCGACGCAACACATACCTAACACCTAAAAACAGGCCTTTTACATCTCGGCTTGTTTTATTACTCTCAACCTAAAATGGACAGGGACGCTTTATTTTGGACCCCTTAACAAAAAGTGGACACCATCCGCACGTCGGACGTGCACATGTATAGCCACCTGGATCCCATGGACACCATCTGGACAAAAGGAGTGCATGTGTACGGCCACCTGGAAGTGGTCGCAAGAGCGACCAGCAGAGGCGCCCTCGCGGCGGCCGGCAGAATGCAGTGGTGCTATGCGGTGCGCTCCTGTCGGTGACACCCTGCTGGACGGCTGTTGGTCTGTACCGCACAGAGACGAGTGGAGGGCTTGCGATGGAGAATGACGAGGAGGGATGGGCCCCCCAACCGCCGATGTCGCAGACTTTGAGGTCGCTGCCCGCGGGGAAAACATCATGCCCGCCGCCCGTGGGGGAAACCACATGCCCAAGATCCCCAACGCAGCGGATGAGATTGAGGTCCTTTGCGCAGCGAAGGGCAACTTGGAGGAGCGGCAGCTGCAGACCACGCATCTCACGCACACGCCGACGCGCTAGGAGGCCGCGCACAGCAGCCTGCAGCCTCACCGCCGCCGACACGTGGCGGGTAGCGATCCAAGACGGAAGCGGTGACTGGACTTGGTGGAGCGGGACTCCTGCCGGCGCGGTTGATGCGAGGCCGGAGCTGACCGGCGGTGGCTGCTGCAGCTGCAGCGGCTGCTGCGTTGGCGCATCGGGCAGCGGCAGCAGCTGCTGCGACGGAGCGTCGGGTGCGGCGGAGGCCGCCAGGAGCGGCGGCTGCCACTGCAGCCAGGGCTGGGCAGTGGTGGCGATGGATGGCAGCTGCAGCGGCTGCTGCAGTGGCATGGCGAGCGCGGCGAAGGCCGCCTGGTGCGGCGGCTGCCACGGCGGCGCGGGGGCGGCGATGGGCGCTGGAGGCGTGGCGGGAGCCGGCGCCGGCCACTGCGGGGCGGCGGTAGCTGCAGCTGGGGCTGCAGCGTCCCAACGAACGCCGCGGAGGCCCCTGGATGCGGCGAGTACCACGGCAGGGCCGACGGCCCGGTGGCGGCGGTCAGCGGCAGGGGTGGCGGCGACCCATAAGGGCTGGCCAGGTACAGCCGGATCCCCTGGACGGCTGTGACGAGGTCGTTGAGGACCCTGGTGATCTCCTCCAGGGTGTAGGCGGCGGCCATTGGTGCGGTGGAGGGCGCCGGCATCTGGGCGGTGGCGGCGCCGGAGGATGCGACCAGCCGCGCGGATGGGGAGGGCAGCGGCACGGTGGTGACGCTCGGCAGCGGAAGCGACGGGGTGGGCGGCGGCGAAGACATGATCGGAACCGAGCTACCTGATACCAAATTGTTATGGCGCTGCTAGAAGGAGGGCGCGAGAGGGCCGGCCGGGGGCCTTTTGCCCACGGTCGGGCAAGAGGGAAGGGATTTCCTTCTTAATTCTTGCTTGATTCAATTGATACATCTCCTCTCTTTATATAGAGAGGCTTACTTGACTCCCAAGCAAGGCTTACTAAGCAAGCGACCCTTATCTCTAATTAACCCTAAGACTAACGGGCTATACCACCAGCCCAGGCCATTAGGCCCATTACGTACTCTAACAGGTAACTACTAACTAGAAGCCCATATGCATTGGCTTTTTAACTAACTGTTGGTCTGTTAAGATTAGCAGGTATTACTTCCGTCCCAACTTACTTGTCTTAATTTTTCTAGATACGGATGTATCAATTTTTGGATAAATTGCGAAAGCCAGTACTTGAACTCAAGACCTTGGGCTCTGATACTATGTTAAGCTTCATGAACCAGGCAATCCATATATACACCTATACATGGACACAAAGGGGCATCAACAATTTTTAGATGAATCGCAAAGCCAGGACTTGAACTCAAGACCTTGGACTCTGATAGCATGTTAAGATTCATGCGCTAGCCAACACAACCAAAAGTCCGAACTGATGGAGAGCGCCAGGCAATCTATATATACACTTCAACAGATAAATGTTACCAACTGCTCAAGAATGAGATTTTTTTTTCCATAGAGAGCCTGCATTACAGTTAGGCTGGTGACCAGCGGAAAAACATCAGGACCTAAACCAGCGGTGATCACTATTTAACTGGTGTACTGGTAGCTACTGATTGCTATGTAAAAATGGCTGGTTCATGGGCCAAATGACACCATTCAATTCCTCCCACCGGTAGAATATATGCATTTTCCCTTGTATGCACGATACAAACATCAAAATTAAAACTAGTAACCCAACAAAACCACACGCTGCTAAATGAGCGCATGATTTTTATTAATTGAAAATATGAATCACGGTGACGGTGGTGATGGTAACAACCTCTTCATGTTGTTAATATATTTTGAACTGCGGAATTAGTTTAGAATTTCAAATCATTAGTCAACATCAACGAAAAACTAGCACGATCAGTTGCTTCCATGACCATGTCCCAACCAAGATTAAAGCATCTGGCACATGCATTGTACTTAACTAGATGATGCCCCGCACGTTGTTGCGGGACTGTTTTGCAATATTTCAATGAGGTTTTGGCTATATGGAAAATGAATATTTAAAATAGTAATTTTTAAACTAATATAAGAATTAAATGTAAATAGCATTATAGAATGGAATTTCCATGCATGCATGTTTGCATGTTGAGGAGGGCCTTTTCCCTTGCATATTGAATGATGAGGTAGCATGCTTGCATGTTGGGAGAAATATGTTAGTGGGGGCTAGCTATTTAGATATAGAAGATTCCTGAGTTACTATTTCATGGAAAGTAAGCTTGTATTCAAATGGACACAAAAGTTCCATAAGATTTTAAGGCCAGCTTCAGAATACTTGAATTGGAGAACACCAGACCAAGGAAACCGCAGGAATAGTGCAATCCTATGGGAAACAAAACCAAATGAACGGTTTCAAATGGCTGTTCCAAAGCATACAAGAATCTGGAGAGTGGATTTTTTTTCTTTCCATAACAGCCTTTGGAATGCCGGAATGGACCAACGAACTACAATGGAAACCCTTCCTCTCTTCAACATATTGGAGGATAGTTAATATGAGCTCAGCTCAAGCCCCATTTTAAAGCATGACTGCTCTTTCTCACACATCTTCTCTCTACAACAACAACAAAGCCTTTCAATCCCAAACAAGTTGGGGTAGGCTAAAGTTGAAACCCATAAGATCTCAAAAACTAGCCATGGTTCATCTTCTCTCTGTAACAAAAATGATATTACTGTAAAGAATGCATGTAGAGCATCCAAATAGCTATCTTGTACATTTCTGTGTCTTCATTTCCTCTAGGAACCCAGTAGAATTGACATCTACTCCCTCCGTCCCATAATATAAGAACGTCTTTAACACTAGTGTAGTGTCAAAAACGTTCTTATATTATGGGACGGAGGGAGCAATTCTTGTGTTTCTCCTAATCCCGCTTCTAATATTTCCAAAGTCCCAAGCGGGCCGTTGTTTTTACCCAAATTTCCTCTATAATGGGTCATTCCATAGGAACTTCAAAGCAATCCTAAGCATTCATTCATTCCAGGCATACATAGGAAAATCCAGTTCACTCCAAAATTTCCTCTACTTTCCCTTTATTTCAAAAAATCCCCAACAGAATTTACTTTGACTAGTCATGTGGGTAAAAGCAAAGCTGTTAAAGCCATAACCAATGATCTAGCACCATTTTGACATGAAAATAAAACATATGCACCAATTTTGTAATGATTGCAGAAAAGAAAGCACAAGTTAAAAATAAAGAAGTAAAGTTCCATACCGTGTCTCCTTTGTTCAAGAAGAGCTTTGCAATCTCTATTCCAGCCTTCAAGATAAACATAACATCAGACCGTGTAAGCATAACCCATCGAAAAAAGATGATATCTTGGCAGTTCATTTCTGAACCTATGTGACGAGCCTCAAACTATTTCAAGAAATTCACAATAACTCAAGAGCCTCAATAAGAAGAGAATACCCTACCAAACACAATTTAATTCCGGGCTTCTAGCAGATTAAAGATAGGACATTCTAGCATTCAAATTTTGGTTCCTATACACCATCCGAGAGCAAGAAGTGACCTAATGAAGGGCGGTAATATAGCCTTTTGTATACATGCCTTTAGATATTGCTCATAATCCTAGAATGACATCTACTTTAGGAAGCGTGGGCGTAATTTGAAAAAGAAAAAAATGGCATACTTGCACTAGTCCACCAAGATTGTCCCTCAGGTCCAAAACAAAATAGGAGGCACCTGAATTCTGTAGACGTTTCAGTGCTGCAAGAGACAGGTAACGTTAAAAGGACAAATCTTGCTGTAAATCAACAACAATGATATCTAAAAGACTACAACTAAGATTATTGTAGTATCAACAGAATCACATGCAAGCCAAAGGTACTAAAAGAGCAGAAACAATCAATCGTGTACATTCAGTTTGTAAAAAAGGGAGGGGGTATTATAAACTGTCGTTATGTTCTCAATTTGGATAAGAATTTAAATATTTAGATGTATGCAAATCAGCTCACTAGAGTTAGACACTAGATAGCAATTTGCAAAACATAGTTATACAAAAAATGGCACAGATTTAGAAATGACAGAGGATAGGGTGAACAAACCAGCAACACACCGCTGACCAAATCTTTTTTGGCCACTGCATTGAACTCTTTAATGTGAATATATCCGACAGATGAATTCTCATTGTCTCTTTTCTCCAAACGATAGAAAATTGGAGTGCGAGCAGCCATCTGTCTTTGCACTTTCATTGACTCAACAGGACCACAGTTGCCATGCTTAACCTATATATAATATTATAAAAAAGAGTAAGATAGTTTGAAAATAAGGGACACAAAGAGATGCCAGACAGACTCTTAATAGTGTTCATAAGATTATTCAAAACCTTAATTGTAACAAAAGTTTCCTTTGGGCCTTGCAGCATCGATGACACGTCAAATGCAGATTTACCTCTTACATCGATACCATTGACAGACATAAGCTCATCACCCTGATAAAGATAAATGACCCGGAAGGATTAGGTGATGTGTGTATATGATCTAACTTCATACCCAACTAGGTCATGGGATAATCCTAGGCTCCCAGCAATCAACAGTAAAATAACAGTGTTCTCTGATAATAATTACCAAAAGTGTATTTTCCGAAATAAATGCTGCTTTCCCCTAAAAAAATGATGCCTTTAATATGTTGAGAATGAGAAAAGTCAAAATAGAACTTGCCATTTGTTCAAATATCTTAACACGTTCAATTTTTAGGAATGAAATAAAAAAAGCTAAAGCTGAGAATACTATGTTCTATAGTGAAGCGCTTAGCACAAAATATGAAATAGAAAGGGTTCGGTTAATCCATGCAAAAAAGATTAAAAGCTTTAGTCATCCTTTTCAAGACAAAAAAAAAAGCATTACTGATCTAGTTACTCCATAAGGTATAAGCAGAGACATGAGCCAGCATTATTTCAGCATCTTGATTCTTAAATTGGGAGTATATAGTCAAATGCTGCCCATATGTAACTGGTCATGCAGTTTGACTATCTGCTAAGATAACTTTGTACAAGAAGTACATACCAGAAACCGGAACATGGTCGGTTTGAAAACATTGTGGTATAAGCAAGATTCCCATAGAAAAGCAAAGCAAACTATCAATTAAAAAGCCTAAATGCTTAGCAGTTGATACCTGTCTAACACCAGCAGAGTGAGCAGGCCCATCTAGTATCAGTCCTAATACCACCAATCTTAAAGAACCATTGTCATCAGGAATCTCTCGTAAGTTCAACCCAATACCAGTCATGTCATACTTTGACATCTTTGAGAACTTTAGCAGATTGATTGAACATATGCAAAATTACCAAATAAAATAAATCAAAGATCAGCAATTAGTAAAAACATTCAAGCAAGAGTTTTGTATTACAACACTATGAAAGCAAAGGAGAAAAAGAGCACAAGATTGTTAGCTTTTGAATGCTAGAACAAATCAACCAGGAGCAACCTGTACGTGCAAGCTAGCTTCAACAAGCAACCAAGCAGGCAACTTAATTGATAGTAGCTAGCTAGGTTGTACTCGCCGGCGACTTGTACTACACAGGATCGATTTGATCTTGGATCGACGGGGCGACTCTCTCGACGGAACTCTCGTAAACTTGCGAACGTAAACTAGTACAGACGAAAACTGATTTTGGTGATAGCTACAGGAGCGTGTCTCTCCTGGCTTCTTTTTATTTGAATTGCTTTTTCGTTGTGTTTACAAGGGGCAGGTACAGGCATATATATATGCGCAGGACAGCCTAGTATCTAACCAATCTGTACTAGCTAATACCAATCCTACTCGGTATCCTATATGTTGTACTACACGTACACAGACGTGTACTCAGACGTCGGGTTTAATCCCAATATTCACCCCCTTAAACATGACGTCCTCGCTACGACCTGGATCCCAAATGCGGTGACTACTTGTATGCTTTACTGTTGGCATTCCTTTCGTCGTTCCTCGTAGCATTTCAGGGACCGTCTTTGCTGTCGTTGGCTCGTCTGTAGCTTGACGCCAGCGCTCCTCCTTGGTCACGTCTTTAACCTTCACTTGTTCTTCGGTGCTTGATAGACTGTCATTTGGATCATCGAGGGGACATATCTTGAACCCGAGCAAGACCAAACTTCGGTCTAACTTTGCGTTCCAAGCTCTTGGCGCTTGCTTCAGCCCGTAAAGTGCCTTCTTGAGCTTGTAAACTTTCCGTTCTTCGCCTTTCTTCTTGTAGCCGAGGGGTAGTTCCACGTACACTTCTTCTTTGAGGTCGTCGTTGAGGAAAGCGGATTTCACATCCATATGATGAACCTTCCAATCCTCTTGTGCTGCCAAAGCTAGGAGCACTCTCACCGTCTCGATTCGAGCAACCGGTGCAAACACCTCCTCATAGTCAACTCCTTGACGTTGTACGTAGCCCTTTACGACTAGTCTTGCCTTGTGCTTCACAATGGCACCCTTCGTGTCCTTCTTCAACTTGTAAACCCACTTCAAACCTATGGTCTTTTGGTTCGGAGGTCGGGTTACCAAAGTCCACGTGCCATTGCTCTCGATCGCCTTCATCTCCTCATCCATGGCGTGCATCCAACTTGAACTTTTGCTCGCCTCTACGAAGTTCGCCGGCTCCTCAACTCCGAGTAAACACAAATCGGAGTACTCGAGTGTAACTGGCTTTGCGTACTTGTAGACTTTCTTGAGGGGCTTGTAGCGACGAGGCCCGGAAGAATCCGTCGTGGCTTGCGAAGGGGGCGACACAAATTGTGTCGGCGTCGATGCACTTGAGGAAGACCGTTGAGTCTCGGGCGTGGTAGATGCCGGGTCGTTGGCATCCGCGTAGTCGTCGTGATCGTCGTGATCGTGACCATCATCTTGATTGTCATCATCACTATGCGCCTCGTTGTCGATGTCGTCGCCGAGATCTCTACCCGTGTCTTGCGCGTCGTTGTCGCTATCACCTTGCGACCCATGCACGTCGTCGTTGGTGTCGGCACCATGGTGATCACTGCCATTGCGGTCACCTTGGTTGGGTGTCTTGCCAACCACCTGGACATCCTCCCTTGCATCTTCATCAGTTGGAAATTCAACAGTGAATATGTTACCGTTTGGAGCATCGTCGGCTGCTGCGCTCCAATTCCACGCTTGGTTTTCTTCAAACACAACGTCGCGTGAAATCCGTAGACGCTTGGTTCGTGGATCGTAGAAGCGGTATGCCTTGGTGCCGGAACTCCTCTCGTATCCGATGAACACCATCTTGGTGCTGCGATCGGCAAGCTTTGAGAGATGCGGCTCCGCCGTCTTCACATGCGCCACACACCCAAACGTCCGTAGATGAGACACATTCGGCTTTCGTCCGTAAATTGCTTCATACGGAGTCTTGCCGATCACCGCCTTCGTTGGAGCCCGATTGAGAAGATAGACCGCCGTCGAGACAGCTTCTCCCCAAAAAGTCCCCGGCAAGTTCTTGCTCTTAAGTAAACTTCTCGCCATGTCAACGACGGTTCGATTGCGCCTTTCAACAACCCCGTTCTGCTGTGGCGTATAAGGTGCCGTCAGGAACCTCTTTATGCCAATCTTCTCGCAGTAGTCATTGAACTCGTTCGATGTAAACTCTCCGCCACGATCTGTCCATAGAGCGCGAACCTTCAGCTTGTGTTCCATCTCCGTTGCAGCCTTCAGCTTCTTGAACGCTTCAAACGCCTCATCTTTAGATCGTAGGAGAACGACCCACATATATCTCGAGTAGTCATCTACCACAAGGAAGTACTTCTTTCCTCCGTGAGTTGCTGGGGTGATAGGGCCACATAGATCACCATGGAGCAGCTCGAATGCATCACTTGCACGATAGGTAGACTGAGCAGGGAATGGCCTGCGGTGCTGTTTTCCAACCAAGCACCCATCACATACTCGATCAACATGGTCGATAAACGGCATCCCAGATACCATCTCCATCTTCGACATCTTCTTCAAGGCGTAGAAGTTAACGTGTCCAAATCTAGCATGCCATAACCACGAATCATCATCACTCTTGGCGAGCCAACACTCCGGTTGAGATTGATCAAGGTTGAGAATATAGAGCCTGTTCCGCGTGCGATTCACACGTGCTAGCACGTTTCGGAGGTTGTCGAAGATCGTCATCACTCCGTTCTCGATATTCACCTTGCATCCATTCTCGTCAAGTTTCCCGACAGAGATGATGTTGTTGTGAAGCCTTGGGATGTAGTACACTCCGGTGAGTATGCGATGTTCTCCTGTGAGACCCTCGAAGAGGACAGAGCCTTGCCCGCAAATCTCCACATTTGAACCATCACCGAACTTGACCGAGCCTTGAACATCATATTCCAGCTCGAGGAACTTCTCCTTGCACCCCGTCATGTGGTTATTGGCACCCGTGTCTAGATACCATGACATGTTCTGGTTTTCGGATAACTTTGGTGTTACTTTTTTCTCATGAAGTAGCACCTTCTGGTTTGGTTTCACAACCGCCGTTTGGACGAGATCACAAACTTCGGCCATCAGAAGACCTGGACGTTCGTCTTCCTGCTTTGCCAAATTTGCCTTGATCTCCCGCTTGTTAGGCTCCGGATAATCCTTCGCAAAGTGACCCATCTCGTTGCAGTTATAGCACTTGACCTCGGACATATCCAAGTTCCTTGGCTTCCACTCTTTAGATCGGTCCGCCTTACCACGACCTTGTGGTTTGCCTTTTCCTTTGCCTTTTCCGGTTTGTCCGCCACGCTTCGCGTTGCTTGAGTCTTCGCCAACGTTGCGCCTTCCTTTGCTACTTGGGGACTCCCAATCTGCGCGCGAGTACATGAGTTGGTCACCACCTCCTCCTTTGCCTTTCCGACAACCACGAGCATTCTCTTCCCATGTCCGCATGCGTCCGATCGCCTCCGTTATGGTCATGTCGTCGATGTCGTAAAGCTGCTCGAGCGTGCCAATGATGTACGTGAATTTATCAGTCACCGAACTGAAAAACTTCTCCACAATCTCGGTCTCCTCGAGCTTTGCACCAAGCGCACGGATCTCTCCCACCAATGTAGTCAGACGCATGGCATAGTCGTTCACCGATTCAGTTTCCTCCATCTGCAACTTATGAAATTGGCGCTTCAGCACTTGTGCCCGAGCCTTGGTGACGCGATCTTCTCCGATCCTCATCTCTTTGAGTGCGTTCCACGCCTCTCTTGCTGTCTCGAACTCCGCCAATGTCATCAGCACGGAATCCGGCACAGACTGGGCTATGGCGGCCATGGCACCTTCGTCGCACTCCTTGTCGACGTCGTCGTCCGTAATGGCCTCCCACACTCGAAGGGTTCGGAGAATGATCTTCATCTTCACCGCCCACACGCCGTAGTTGGCGTCGGTGAGCATCGGGTACTGGATGGGGATGTTGCGATGCGCCTGTACATTGGCGCCGCCCGTTCCGCCACCACTTGTTGCTGACTTGCTCTGATACCAATTGTTAGCTTTTGAACGCTAGAACAAATCAACCAGGAGGAACCTGTACGTGCAAGCTAGCTTCAACAAGCAACCAAGCAGGCAGCTTAATTGATAGTAGCTAGCTAGGTTGTACTCGCCGGCGACTTGTACTACACAGGATCGATTTGATCTTGGATCGACGGGGCGACTATCTCGTCGGAACTCTCGTAAACTTGCGAACGTAAACTAGTACAGACGAAAACTGATTTTGGTGATAGCTACAGGAGCGTGTCGCTCCTGGCTTCTTTTTATTTGAATTGCTTTTTCGTTGTGTTTACAAGGGGCAGGTACAGGCATATATATATGCGTAGGACAGCCTAGTATCTAACCGATCTGTACTAGCTAATAAAGATGGCATAGCATTGCTACAGTCTCCAGATGTAGGTTCGTTAGGCCAGACCGCCAGAGTGTGTACCATGTACCAAACATACAAAACAACAACAGAGAGTGGAAGTCCAAGTCAGATGGTATTCTCAAGTGTAGTCCAACTCATGCTGATCTAGAGAACTCTTTGAAAATCAGCATGCATGACACTATGACTTCCAGTGCAGAAAGAAATGAAATATTTTTTGCCTGAGATCCAAGAGGAAACAGTAGATCTAGTTTACATCAACTTTCGCACATGTACTTGACGATATCATGGAACTCAAGTGCTCGTTGCATGCTAGTAACAATGCAAAATGGCCCGGGGAGAGCTTCTATGTCATTATTATCTAACAAAAGATGTAAAATGGATACCGTGGATCATGGAGGACAAAAAGTAATAACCTTAGTGGATTGGGGAAACAATAAACATCAATCCAAGTTTGAGCCATGTTTCGCTTGCTGAAATCAATGGCATAGAACAGTGCCACTTATAAATAACTTACATCTGAGGACGACAGGAATCTTGTATACGGATCACCCAGGCTAGCTAGCATTTTCGTGATGATGTCATGGGCTCTAGAGCGGGATTTGACTGAGCCTTGGAGAACATCTTGCTTCCGTTGCTGCATCAAATTAAAATTGAGAGACTCACTATCACTCATGATAGAAGTGAGCCTTTCTGGGCTTCTAGCTACTGTGTGCATTAAGACTTTATTGCAGTAATGTGAACCAATAAATACAGTGATACAGAATCGCATCACGAGACAAATTTACCATCCACAGCTCCGGTGACCACGGGCGGCTGCCGGCGTCGGGGAGGAAGCCCTCGTTGACCACCTCCCACGCCTCCTCCACGAGCTGCTCGTTCGTCACCGCCTCGGCCTTCACCTCCACCTCCCTCCCGTCGTCCTGGCCGCGGCATATCTCCGGGGGCTGCTCCACCGGTGCCACAGCCGCGGCGTTGCCCGCGAGGAGGGAGAAGGAGATGGCGGCCGCCGCGGCCGCCGTGCGGAGGGCGGCGGGGAAGAGAAGCACGCACGGCTGGGGCTTGGGCTTGTGGCTAGGGCTGGGGCTCGGTCGCGACTGCGGCGGCGGTAGCGGTGGCGCGTAGGAGAGTGGTAGCATTGCGGTGCTGTGCTGGCTCCACCTCCACAAGCTTCGTGCTGGGAGGGAGTGAAAGAGGGGGGAAAACACTTGGTTTTTGGTTTAGTGGTGGGGGTGGGGTTTTGGAGCGGATGTGGGGATGGGGCTGGCCGTTGAACAGTCCGCCACGGCGGAGGTAGTGGAAGACGAATTTTGGGATTCTCTCAACTTTCTTTTCGTGAAATTTGTAGGCTTTACTTTTTTTTATATCAGGTTTAGGTTTTGTGTACTAATAGAAGGTTTGTGCACTTCCTAAAAAAATGTGTGTATTTTTGCTGCGCTGTTTGTGTTATTGGAATTTCATAAAAAGAAATATTGGGTTCGGCGCATGAAGAAGATGATGGGCTATGTTTTTTATAATGCGGTGTTTGGGTGGATCCTTCCACAAGGTGATACACGTGGAAAGCTTCCGGCACATGCGCTCACACGTGTTGTATTTGTGTCACAGTGTTGCATGTTGGCGATTTTTTTTTGCCAGGTGATGAGAAGGTGCGCGGGAGTCATGTGTTTTTTTGAGGGGGCGGGAGTCGTGTTTAATAGGTTGGTTGTTGATAGTTTTTTGGTATGCTCGTTGTTATTGATTAATTTGAGAAATCATTACCTGGGTCGAAATCATGAACGAAATCCAAATTTGGACACCTCAATCAAGATCGTTAACCCAGTTAAAATTATCAAACAGCTGAAATTAAACACCGCAATTGAATGAAAATCATGAATCAAATTCAAAATAATCGCAATCAAAACCATTGACCAATTTAAATTCGTGAACCAAATTCAAAACTAAACACCTCAATTGAATGACAAAGCTTCAAAATTAGGGAGCATACTGTATTAATAGGTAGATAGATTACCGGTCATTTTCTTTTCTTTATGAGGAGAAGAGTAACGAAGTTACCGAAGGAGCAAGAGAATATTTAGAATACACAAGTTTCGAAGCTCCTATTAGTATATTAATATTTCATCTTCCCTTAATCTGGCATTAGCTGTCAGCTCATGAGCCATCTGATTTTGGTCCTTTCGGATGTGGTGAATTTGATAAGATGCAAAACATTTGAGAGCAATCTTGATCTCGCTCATCACCGGGAACCATGCAGTGTTGGAAATATGCCCTAGAGGCAATAATAATCGTGTTATTATTTATTTTCAGGTTTATGATTAATGTTTGTATTCTATGTTATAACTGCTATGGTTCTCGAATATGCACGTGTAGAGTCATAAACGGTAAAATAAGATTCCTAGTCTTGCCTCTAGGACTAGCTCAAAGTGTTGATTGACGATTTTGTTTTCCTAATCATGGGCATGACCATAATGCCAGTAACATTTGAGAGCATGATGTTGGAAAAACACTCGTGTTGAATTGACTCATAGTGTTTGTTATACTTATAGATTATATCATCTGATGTCTACAACCCATAACACATGAGTTAACATATGTATGATTCGTTAAAACATGAGAGTATCCACTCCATACAGGACGATGCGCTTTGGGTTGTTCAACGTCATCCGTAATAGGGTGATCATAACAGGAACTTGCGGGCTCATCGGAAACATATGACAAGGGAGTAGATAGCTCGAGACTGGGATTTGCTCCTCTAACGATGGAGAGACATTCTTAGGGCCCTCTCGGTGTGACAGCATCCATCATCGTGTGGCTAGACACGGCGTGAATTGATCACGGGGGGCCGGAGCACGAGAAGGAGAAAAGAGAACAAAACAGATAACAAGGAGCTCGGTATTAGTGAGCATGAGTTTGTCTCACGAGAATACTGATATATCTCACCTCGGGTTTTGTAGAGTACCGCGAAGCAAAATAAATAACATATGATAACCAAATGTTCACTCAAATATCATTCATGTGAGTATAGGGGTCGATATGGATGTCCATGTTTTCGTTATTTATCATCTCGAGATTGTGTCCCCTTGAAAGAAGTAGTGCCATACTTCCATTGTTGAGGAACAAACTTCGTCTTGGAGTATTGATCTTCTTCCCACTCAACTCCATTACATTGAACTTTCATTCAAAACAAACACCTTAATTCTTTCGCTGGCATCCTTGCTTGCGAACAATCTCATCAAACTGCTTACTCCCGACAAGGCTCTTGTAGACACCATTTTCTATGATCCCTTTCAATAAATTATTTTCTTGCTCAAGTGAATAACTTGGCTAAGAGAATCAAGTGAAATCAATAGAACAACTAGAAGTAACAACGTTGGATTTAGATTGTTGAGTATCATGAGCAGTTAGGAAATATGAGATAGACTAGGATTTGTTTTGACTTGTCTTGTACTTCAAGTTGACCATGTACTCCTATATATATGCCCACGAGGCTCAAGCAATACAACAATCAATTCCACCAATCTCTCTCTATCCCTTCCTACATGGTATCGGCCTAACCTCGATCCACAACCGTAGCCGTCGTCGCCGCTTATGCACCGCGCCACCCCAGGGCGGTCGACCTCCATGATCGCCATCAGGGCCGCGTCGCCTGTACCTAGGGTTTGTCCGTCGGTTGTGTTGACCGGCTACCCTAGAGAGTCTTTTTCCTGATCTCTTGATCTGAGTTTTCTCTCTTGTTGATCGTCTTGATTGGCGGTTCTTTTTTGGTTTCCCATCTTAAATCAGCTTGTATCGCTCGCTGTGGTTCGTCATCTACAACGTGCATGTCTACTTCATCAGCATCTTCATCGTCTCTTTGACGGGATCGGTTGCCAAACGGTGCCTCGGGCCATACGCACGTGTGTCGTGTACGCCGCTACGACGGTCGCTCGCGCTGGCCTGCTGATACATCTCCGTCGTATCTATAATTTTTCATTGTTTCATGCCAATATTATACAACATACACTTTTGGCAACATTTTATATGATTTATTTGGACTAACATATTGATCCAGTGCCCGTGTCAGTTCCTGTTTGTTGCATGTTTTTTTGTTTCGCATAAAATCCATATCAAACGAAGTCCAAATGCAATAAAAAATTACAAAAAATTATTTTGAAATATTTATGATTTTTGGGAGGTGGAATCAACGCAAACGGGGGCCCACAGTGAACATAACCCACCAGGGCGCGCCGGGAACCCCCTGGCGCGCCCAGGTATCTTGTGCCCTCCTCGAAGGTCGGTTGGGGCCCTTCTACTCGCGCAAGAAAGATAATTTGTGGGAAAAATCGTGTAAAAATTTCAGCTCAATCGGAGTTACGGATCTCTGGAGATTTAAGAAACCGTGAAGGGCCAGATCTGGGGAATGCGAAACAGAAGAGAACAGAGAGGAAGATCCAATCTCAGAGGGGCTCCCGCCCCTCCGCCGCCATGGAGGCCATGGACCAGAGGGGTAACTCTCCTCCCGTCTAGGGGGAGGCCAAAGAAGAAGAATAAGGAGGGGGGCTCTCTCCCCTTCTCTCCCAGTGGCGCTGGAGTGTCGTCGGGGCAAGGATCGTGACGGCGATCTACATCAACAATCTTGCTACCATCAACACCAAATCTCTTCCCTCTATGCAGCGGTGCAACACCCCTTCTCCCCGCTGTAATCTCTACTTAAACATGGTGCTCAACTCCATATATTATTTCCCAATGATCTATGATTATCATATGATGTTTGAGTAGATCTGTTTTGTCCTATGGGTTAATCGTGATCTTGGTTGGTATGATTGTATATTTTATTTATGGTGCTGTCATACGGTGCCCTCCGTCTCGCGCAAACGTGAGGGGTCCCTGTTGTAGGGTGTTGCAATACGTTCATGATTCGCTTATGGTGGGTTGCGAGAGTGACAAAAGCTTAACCCCGAGTAGGTGGGTTGTTGCGTATGGGATAAAGAGGACTTGATACTTAATGCTATGGTTGGGTTTCACGACCTTAATGATCTTTAGTAGTTGCGAATGCTTGCTAGAGTTCCAATCATAAGTGCATATGATCCAAATAGAGAAAGTATGTTAGCTCATGCCTCTCCCTCATATAGAATTACAAGAATGATTACCGGCACTTGTTATCGATTGCCTAGGGACAAATGACTTTCTTGTTGACAAAATCTGTCCACTTTTATTACCTTGCAATTTATCCGTAGTTTTATTCTCACAAAGTACTCGTAGTTTTATTCTTGCAAAAGAGTTTCGTACTTGTTCTAGGTAAAGCAAACGTTAAAGTGTGCGTAGAGTTGTATCCGTGGTCGATAGAACTTGAGGGAATATTTGTTCTACCTCTAGCTCCTCATTGGGTTCGACACTCTTATTTATCAAAGAAGGCCACAAATGATCCCCTACACTTGTGGGTTATCAAGACCTTTTGCTGGCGACGTTACCGGGGAGCAACAGCGTGGGGTAAATATTCTCGTGTGTGCTTGTTTGCTTTATCACTAAGTAGTTTTTATTTCCTGTTCTAAGTTGTTCTCTATCTTTAGAACACCAAAAAAGTTAGTTGTACTTGCTACTCATGGAGATGGGGAACCCTCCTAAAACCCTCGATGCTCGTTATGTGAAAAATCTTATGCACTACTTCGATAATCCTGAGAAAACCCCATTCAAAATGATAATGGGATATGTTGGGGATATAACTATTTGTGTAAGTCGCCCAGGAGGGGCCGGGTTACGCAAAGAAGACTCATCAGAAAGAAGCCCAAGGCCAAGCATGAAGATGGCGGTTCATATCAGGGTCTAAGGCCCACAGGCGGCTTAAGGTCCGTAGTAGTAAACCGCCATGATGATATAACTTGTAACATAAGGTAGATTTGACTAGTCACCGAGCCGGGCACTGTATATGAGCCGGCCAGGACTCCGTAGGCCGCAGGGCGTCCACCCGTGTATATAAGGGGACGACCCGCTGGCGGCTTAGGGCAAGAAACAACTGATCGAGAGCCGGGCATAGCGTATCTCGCTCCATGGTCATCGAAACATCAATACCAACCCAACTAGACGTAGGCCTTACCTTCATCGTAAGGGGCCGAACTAGTATAAATCTCTCGTGTCCTTTGTCCCAATTAACCCCTTCAAGCTTCCTAGTTGCAATGGCTCCACAACTAAGTCCTTTCACTAGGACATCTGACGTGACAATTCCATGACAATTGGCGCCCACCATGGGGCCAGCGCACGGTGGATTTGAGTTCTTGAAGGGCAACTTCGAAGGGCTCAAGGGATGCGTAGTAGGCCGAATGACCAAGAGTCGTCGCGGCAAGATCTACATCGACGATGAAGGCTGGGGCCCCGATGCCGACTCAATTGAGTACGGGTACCGGGTCCCCTTCGGTGGAATCCACGTTTTCATCGGCCAGATTGGTGAGCCGGGCCCTGAGCCGGACAACTGCATCGACCTCATCAAGACGGCTCAGCGCGCGAGACCCGGCCGAGTTCAACCCGTCATGAAACGTGCCTTCGTGGGCTGCATCCACGGAGAGGAGCTTCCTGAAGGATCTGAAGATGGTGGTGAGACGGTCGTCCTCTCTGACGGTGATTCGTCCGCCGGTTCAACGAATTTGCTGTACCAAGTGCAAGACAGCGTGCTTGGGGGTTGTTCCGATGGCACCAATATTCCGGACCTCTATGAGCCGCCAAGATGGGTAGAAGTCTTCATGGCTGGGACTCAACCCGGCCAAAATTCAACGGCTGCAACAACAATAACATCCGGTACAGGAGCGGCTGGGGCAGGAGGCCTTGTGCGCCCGCCGGCTCAGGTGCTGATAGATCTCATGGATAAGCTCACGGCCCTGTTAACCGCCACAGTTATTCCTGCAAATAAAGATGAGCATGACACGGAGGTGGCATGGGTGCGCGAGGAGATAGCTCGGGCCAAGGAGGCCTTGGCAGCTGAGGACACCAGGTTAGCCACAGAACGGGCGGCTTTGGATGCGCGGGCACAGCGGTTACAGTCAGAAGCCTACCAGCTCACGATGAGCCTAAACACGTCTAACGAGGTGATGAAGAGGAGACATTAGAAAACCCAGTCCCGTTTACCTCCGTTTATGATCCTCGGAACCTCTTTGCTACACCCGGAGCCGGCCCAAGTAACCCGCCAGATACAAATCAGTTTATGACAACAGGAACAGGAGGACCGGCTCAGCCTCGGGAGATGGCACCTCCTCATGGGAGCATGGCGCCGCCCCGTTACGTGCCGATTCTGCCGGGTCACTTTTCCAACCCCATGGAGCATTTAATCGCAGCATCGGTGCGCTTGGCGGCTCTCCCGGTAGACGGCGACGACCCGACAGCGGTGGAAACCCGGAGGGTCAAAGAACTTCTCCAGACGGCCCTGGCTCAGCAAGAGACTTATTCTTATAGTCGGGACAGGATTCATTCAACTCCTCCGCCTTGGTTAGCACCGCCTCGTCAAAACCGAAGTCCAAGTTACAACAAGCACATGGAGTCAGAAGCATTATCAAGCAACGCCCAGCGCCGTAACCAGCCCGGTGGCTATAACCCGGTGCAAGACCGAATACGTTAGGAGAACGAGCGGGCGGCTCAGCTAGCAGCTCAACAAACGGCTCATCAAGAATTCCCAGAGTATCCGGCGACTTCCGTTGAGACGGGAGTGGCTACTAGAACCGGCGGTGTTCCTTGTTTGGTACCGGCTCTGCGTAATGTACGTTTGCCCAAGGACTTCAAGGGACCTCGAAAGGTGCCGAATTACACGGCCGGCTTACAGCCCGGAGCATGGATTGAAAGTTATGAGATGGCCATGGAGCTGTTGGAAGTCAGCGACATAGCAATGGCTAAGTACTTCGCCATGATGTTAGATGGAACGACCCGGTCTTGGTTAAAAGGCTTGCCGCCCAATTCCATTAATTCGTGGGCAGAGCTAAAGGCCCGTTTCATCCAGAACTTCAAGGACACTTGCAAGCAATCTATGTCGATTGTGGACTTGACAAATTGTAAGCAGGAGGAGGGTGAATCCATGACTCACTGGGTATGCCAGGTCAAGGAGATAATACATTCATCTGACAGATGGATGTCGGCTCTGCAGTCCTTATGTTGGAAAAGAACTGTCGCTTTGAGCCGCTGAGACAGAAATTGGGGCGCCTTAAGCGTGATTGCAACGACATGGGTACGCTGATGGCAGCTTTAGTCAAATACGCCGACTTTGGCAGTACCAAGGATCCTGCGTCTGATGAGGAAAGGACAGGAAAGGGAAAGAAGAACGACAATGGAAAGGGCCAGCAGCATAACCCGATGAATCAAGGAGGCAATAAGCGTAAGGCGGAGGGTAACCCGGAGTTTGTGGCCAATGCGTAGGGTAATAATCAGAGACGTAAGGGAAAACCGCCCCCTAGATCTGGCGGGTCAGGCCCATCTCTTGATCAGCTACTCAATGAGCCTTGCCCGAGACATGGCACCCGGGAACGACCCGCCACCCACTTATGGAAGATTGCGCGATCATTAAGGCTTTCAAGAATTCCAACATGTTTGATGGCAATCATGGGTCGGGCGGCGGCTCAAGAGCTGGTGGTTTTCATGGCCCGGGCGGCGGTTCAAGCTCTGGTTTTTAGGGACATCAAGGCGGTTATAATCAGCAGCAGTCTGGTCAAGGGGAGCAACAGCAGCAGCACTCGGGTTATCAAAGCAACCAGAAGCAGCTGAATAGTGGGCAGTATCACGTGTTCACCACCAGCTTGTGCAAACATGACCAGAAGATTCATAAGAGGGTCGTGAATTCTGTTGAGCCGGCGGTTCCCCGTTATTTGAGGTGGTCAAAACAGCCTGTTGTGTGGAGCAGGGCAGATCACCCCCTCCGGGTTGATAATCCGGGTCAGTTAGCCTTGGTGGTAGCACCTCAGGTTGGTGGATATAAATTCACTATGGTACTCATGGACGGGGGTAGCAGCATCAATATCCTCTATTATGAGACCTTTCGGCGCATGGGGTTAACTGATAAGAATTTGAGGACATCCAACACTGTTTTTCATGGAGTGGTTCCTGGTAAGTCGGCTTACCCAGTTGGCAAGATTGAACTGGAAGTGGCCTTTGGAGATGAGTATGACTCCAGGGCTGAGAAATTGACGTTTGAAGTGGTCAAAATCAGGAGTCCGTATCATGCTCTGTTTGGGCGTCCGGCTTATGCTAAGTTCATGGCACGGCCGTGTTACGTTTATTTGCAGCTCAAGATGTCGGGTCACAAGGGCACCATCACTGTGCATGGGAGTCGAAAGGTAGCCTTGGAATGTGAAGAGGGCGACGCGGCTTATGCTGAGTCTGTTTGTGCAGCAGAGGAGCTGAAGTTTTATCAAGATAATGTTGACCGGGCGGATATGACCTCTTTAAAAAAGCCAACTACAGAGCATGACCCAGCGTTGAAGTTTAAATCGGCTGCTGAGACGAAGCTTGTTGACTTTACTCCAGGTGACTCTTCTAAGCAATTCAACATCAGTACCAATTTGGATCCTAAATAGGAAAGCACACTCATCGAGTTCATCCGTGAGAACCGGGACATCTTTGCATGGAAGCCTTCTGACATGCCGGGTGTACCGAGGGAACTCGCTGAGCACACTCTCAATATTGATCCGAAGTATAAGCCGGTCAGGCAGTTTCTTCGACGGTTCAATGAAGAGAGACGGAAAGCTATTGGAGAGGAAGTCGCCCGGCTCTTAGCGGCCGGGTTTATTGTGGAAGTTTTTCACCCGGAGTGGTTGGCTAACCCGGTGCTTGTGCTTAAAAAGAACGGCACCTGGCGGATGTGTGTGGATTACACGGACTTAAACAAGGCTTGTCCAGCTGATCCCTTTGCTCTCCCCCGTATTGATCAAATCATTGATGCTACGGAGGGTTGTGAACGTTTGAGTTTTTTGGATGCTTACTCTGGTTATCATCAGATCAAAATGGCAGTTAAGGACCAGGAGAAGACGACTTTCATCACTCCGTTTGGAGCCTTCTATTATGTATCTATGCCGTTTGGGCTCAAGAGTGCTCAGGCGACTTATCAGCGATGTGTGCAGAACTGTCTCCACGATCAAATTGGGTGCAATGTTCATGCTTATGTGGATGACATCATGGTGAAGTCCAAAGAGAAGGAAACCTTGATATCTGACTTGAAAGAGACCTTTGATAATCTCCGGGTTTATAAGATGATGCTTAACCCGGCCAAGTGTGTGTTTGGTGTACCTGCAGGCAAGATCTTGGGTTTTCTGGTCTCAAACAGAGGCATTAAAGCTAATCCGGAGAAGATCAAGGCAATTACCTCTCTGGCTAAACTGGCGTGCATCAATGATGTTCAGCGACTGGCGGGTCGGGTTGCTGCTTTAAGCCGGTTCATGAGCCGGTTAGGTGAGAAGGCCTTACCGCTGTATCAGATGATGAAGAAAACGGACACTTTTGTTTGGAGTGATGCTGCTGATGTTGCCTTTGAAGATTTAAAGAGACAGTTGTCTGAGCCACCGGTCCTTGCGGCTCCCATTGACAAAGAGCCATTGCTGTTATATGTGGCTGCTAATTCACGAGCTGTCAGTGTTGCCATCGTGGTGGAGCGTAAGGAGGCAGGCAAGGAGCATCCGGTCCAACGGCCGGTTTACTATATCAGTGAGGTGCTTATTGAGTCTAAACAAAGGTATCCACATTGGCAGAAACTTGTTTACGGAGTGTTTATGGCAAGCCGAAAGCTGAAGCAGTACTTCCAAAGTCATCCTATAATTGTGGTAAGTTCTGCCCCCTTGGAGGACATCATCCAGAATAGGGAAGCCACTGGACGAGTCGCCAAGTGGGCTATTGAGCTCGGGCCTCATGGTTTGAAGTATATGCCACATACTGCTATTAAGTCTCAAGCCTTGGTGGACTTTATCAATGATTGGACAGAGTTGCAGACACCAGAGGAGAGGCCGGATAACACGTATTGGACTATTCACTTTGATGGGTCCAGGCAATTAGAAGGCTTGGGGGCTGGAGTTGTTTTAACTTCCCCTCGAGGTGACAAATTTTGTTATGTGCTCCGGCTTATGTTTCCTTGTACTAACAATGCAGTTGAGTATGAGGCCTTACTCCATGGTCTCTGGGTGGCCAAAGATATGAACTTGAGCCGGGTAAGGTGCTTGGGCGATTCAAATCTCATGGCCCAATAGGTGTCAGGCAAGTGGGACTCCAAGGATCCCCTTATGGCGGCTTATCGTCATGAAGTAGATGATGTGGCTGGGCACTTCAAAGGTTATCAAGTGGAGCACATTGATCGAAGGAAGAATGAGGCGGCTGATGCTTTAAGCCGGTTGGGATCTCAATGTAAGCCGGTGCCGCCTAACACCTTCCTTGATGTTTTGCATAATCCTTCTGTCAAGGTACCTACAGAGGAAGAACTAGCAGTGCCAGACACGGAGGCACAGCTGGTGGCAGCTCTTCACGTCATCTTGGATTGGACAGTGCCATATTTGGCCTATATGACCCGGGGAGAGTTGCCTGAGGATGAGACCCTGGCAAGACAAATCATAGGCGGTCTAAATCTATGACGATTGTTCATGGCGGTTACATCACCGAAGTGTCACTGGGGCGTTTCAACGCTGCGTGTCGCCCGTGAAAGGCCAGGAGATACTTCGTGAGATCCGTGAAGGAGATTGTGGCCATCATGCCGGGTCAAAATCTCTTGTGGCCAAGGCTTTCCATCATGGTTTCTGTTGGCTGACGGCTCATGCTGATGCGGAGAATCTAGTCAGCAAATGTGACGGATGTCAAAAATTCTCACGACGAGCTCATGTGCCAGCTCAAGAGTTGAGGATGATTCCAATCACTTGGCCGTTCGCAGTCTGGGGGCTTGACATGGTTGGACCTTTCAAGAGGTCTAAGGATAAAAAGACACACCTTCTAGTGGCAGTGGATAAGTTTACAAAGTGGGTTGAGGCAGAGCCAGTCAGTAAGTGTGATGCAGCCACGACGGTTCAGTTCATGAAAAAGGTGATCTTTCGTTTTGGTTTTCCACACAACATTATAACTGATAATGGCACTAATCTTTCCAAGGGTGCCATGGAAGAGTTCTGTCAACGAGAACATATCTGGCTTGATGTTTCGACTGTTGCTCATCCTCAATCCAATGGTCAAGCAGAAAGAGCTAATCAAGAGGTCCTAAAGGGTATCAAGCCCCGGCTCTTTGTCCCCTTGCAGCGGACTCCGGGTTGTTGGGTGGAGGAGTTACCCTCTGTGCTATGGAGCATCAACACTACACCTAACAGATCTACAGGTTACACCCCTTTCTTCATGGTGTATGGAGCAGAGGCAGTCCTGCCAAGTGACATCCGGCACGACTCACCCCACGTGGCGGCCTACGTTGAGGCTGATAATGAAAAAGCTCGTGAGGATGCACTTGACTTGTTGGATGAGGAGCGAGACTTAGCAATAGCCCGCTCAGCGATTTACCAGCAAGACCTGCGCCGCTATCACAGCCGTCGGGTTAGGAGCAGAACCTTTCAGGAAGGCGACTTAGTGCTCCGTCTCATCCAGGATCACTCTGATATGCACAAGCTATCCCCTCCTTGGGAAGGACCCTTTGTGGTCAGCAAGAATCTGAACAACGGGTCATACTACCTCATCGATGTTCGAGAGCACAAAGACTCACGTAAGTCGGAGGAGGAGACCCGCCGGCCGTGGAATATCGCCCATCTTCGGCCTTACTATACTTGAGCCACCGGCTCTCCAGATGTATATATTTTGACAATGTATATATTATATAAAGCAATAAAGCAGGACCTCTGTCCTTTTTCACCTTCAAAAGTTTATGTGTCCTCTTTATCAGGTGGTGGAAACAACCAACATGGGGCGGATCATATCTGAATCCGACTTTCCCTTTGGTCCGACTTATGATCATATCTGAATCTAGCCATGATCACTTGAGGGCTTCCTGTTCAAACATAGGTCGTATTCGAACCAAAGAGAACATAGCTGTCGATACCCACTTCGATCGGCACACTGCCAAACCCACTTGGGGGCTTCTTGATCATATTTGAATCATAGCTTAACCCCTTTGGGTCTGACGTGGACCGTATTCGAATCAGCATCATTAAACAACTCTTATGGTCACTTGGGGGCTTCCTGTTCAAACATAGGTCGTATTCGAACCAAAGAGAACATAGCTGTCGATACCCACTTGATCAGCATCACCAAAGCCACTAGGGGCTATATGATCGTATCTGAATCTTAGCTTAACCCCTTTGGAACGGTTTACTGATCGTATTCGAATCAGAAGCCTTTGAATATTGTTTATTATCCATTATATTTCACAAACATAGTTATTTGACTATCTTGAGACCTTTTTGAAAAGTACTATGAGATGGTTTTCTGTTCTTCCGGCTTAATATTGATTACCCCAGGTTGTTAAGTACCGGGTGAACATTATATGTTCCAACTTTCAGGAGTTAAATTCACCCGTGTGGAGAAGGTCATATAAGTAGGCGAGATTACCAAAGGGACCGCATGTATACTATTGTGATTATGTTTAACAAATATAAATCATAAGTCGGCCCGTATATGATGTTTTGGGTTCGCCCTCTTGGTTATCAATACCTTATGTGACCCCTGATGCGATAAACCGCCAAGGGAATTTTGCTTGTTTTACATGCAGGATAAGGCAAGCAAATTTAACATCAAGGAAATAAATGATCAATATAAGCTGGAGATATATAGCAATGGCGGCTTACGAAAGTATTAAGCGCCATAAACATGCACGAAGGCATGACAAACATTGAGAGGTTTTTCTACCCTATTACAGACTCCCCGAGTCTGAATAAATGAAGCATTGTTTTTTGCAAAGTCATAAACGCCTGGCGTTTCACTCCTTTGGTGGGCTTGAAGATTTCGGGTTATCCTTCTCCGCCTCTCCGTCGGTTGCCTTGTCCTGGAAGGTTGACGAGGCCCAGTCAATGCCACTCAAGGCTTCAAACTCAGCTTCATCATCTATTAAGCCGGCTGGGTCCACTTCAGGGGCAAAAGTATGCTTACGAGTTGGAGGGATCAGGCTGACTTGATCGTAGGGAGGTGTTGGATTCTCCGGTTCTCACTGTCATAGCCCGGCTGGTACTTGGTAAGGTCAGTGTCGTTCCTAATGAGGGTAGCCACGGGGCGTATGTCTTTGACACAGGCGGTGAAGTCCTGATCATCAAATACGGTCCCATCCTCTTTCAGACTCAGGTATCCAAGAGCGAGGTCGGCCGGGTCTAGTTCTGGAATCCATGCTTTTGCCCGGCTCAACACGGCTATGGCCCCGGCTCTTGAGGACGCCCGCCTTAGATCTTGGACCCGTTGAGGTAGTACAGCAAGACACTTCAGCATGTCTTGCAGGAGGCGGGGAGTGTTGTTTGATAAAGCTACAACGGCTAAAGCACATTGTGACCCGGTGTACAGTTGCTCCACTAGAGTGTAAACCGCTTTCAGTTTGATCAACATGTTCTGCTTGAGGTTTGTGCTCCTGGGGCCTACATTCACAAAGCATAAGGTGAGATGGAGATAACGAGTAAAATAATCATCAAAGGAAGGATCACAATATTTGAGGTTATATACAGTAACTTAACGAAGATGGCTGAGACCATTTGAGATATCTGGCGCTTTAAGTCGGACAGCTCGGTTGTTGCTTCTGCAAGTGATGCATCTGCCGTTTCGGCCCGGGTCACCAGTGAAGCCTTTTCATCAGCCCAGATTTTCTCCTCCACCTCAAAATTCTTCTTCAATTTCTCTTGCTCAGAGACGCTGAATTCAAATTTGGAGTTGGCCTTTTGAATTTCAAGTTCTTGAGCTGTCAGACGGCTCTTCAGGTCAGCAATCTCTGATTCAAATTGACTTATGGTGGCCTGCATTGATGCCGGGTTATCGTCAGAATCATGGTAAAACAATACTAAGTCCCAAGCACTTTGCAAGCAAAGTGACTTGACACTTGGGGGCTAATGCATGCTGAAGAATTTTAAAACTTATAATGCCGGCTCATGTAAATTAAGTCTCAAGCACTTTGCAAGCAAAGATACTTGACACTTGGGGGCTAATGTGTATCGCAAGTTCAAAGTATCATGTTACAATCGGGTTAAATATCTTCTTCTTAAACCGGACAAAGCATTGCTAAGTAACTTTCTAAGTCTACAACATATTTATTCATAAGCAATAGACTTGGGGGCTGAGATACAGTAAGTATGTTTCAGGAAAGTAGCATAAGTCATACCTCAGATTTGTGCTGTATTTGTTTCAGCATGTCAATTTCTAGGTCACGGCTGCTATGTACTTGACTGAGATAGCCAGAGACTATATCTCCAATACTTAAATGAGTATAGTCGGCAATGTCCAGTTTGGCCTTTCGGCATTCCAGAAGATCCTCCTTAGTAGAGCACTTGGCAAGGACAGTGGGTCGCCCTGGCTCAACAAACTGACTCTTCAGAATATCAACTTCCGGGTCAATTTTCTTGGCCGGGCTAGGAGCTTCCGGGTTATCAGAGCTGTTGAGAGTATCTTTAGAGGGTAGATCAGAAGTTGGTGCTGGAATATCAGAGGCTGGTTCAGGCGGCGGCTGATGGGTGGAACTGTCAGGAGCAGCCATGCCAAGCTCCGGTTTAGCCACGACCGGGTTTTGGGACGGCTTACTCTTCTTTGCCCTCTTACGGGGCTTCACCTGCATGCTGTCAACAAAGGCAGAAGGATGAATACAAAAGCATGAGTAAGGAAAAGCATAAAGTAAACAAAGTTACATTACCCGGGGGCAGTCTTGAAAGCCGGCATGTTAGACTGCATAGACTCGCCGGAGGAAGGAGAGGTATCCTGATAATTGGAGTCAGATGAATTGAGAGGTTGGCAAATTAAACCCGCCAAGGGTAAAACAGAACATAAATCAGAGATAACCTCAGTCCGACGCTTCCTGGTTATGTCAGGTAAGCCGGAGGAGAGCTCTACATCCTTGCTGGTCCGGGTCTGCCTCCGGCTTTCAAGCTGTTGTTGCTTCAAAAGAAATTGAGGATCTTGATAAGCTAGAGGATGTGAAAATCTTACTTTCCGGGCCACCCGTCAGATTTTGTGCTTTGGCAAAGGCTCCCAGTCAGAGGAGATTATAGTTACCTCTTCGTCAACCGCTTGGCTGTTTCCCGTATCCTCCTGAAAGGGTAGAATGTCAATAAAATAATGACAAAAGAGTCAGGAAAATTAAGGATTACCTCTTCATCATCCTCAGAAGTGTCATCCAGTTTAAATAAATATGAAGCGCTTGGCTTCTTCTTCCTTGAAGTTCCCGTTTTGACGGCTTTTCTTTCGGTTCTCTTGGCCGCTTGGGCTTGTTTGGCAGCCTCATGGTCATACTTGACCTTCCAGAAGTTGTCATCAGCCTGTGGAAAAGATAAAGGGTTTATGAGTACAAGTAAGGTGTAATACACTAAAAGAGTATTCATTGGGGAGTGATGACTCACTGTGGGGGCTGGGTTCTTCTTACAAAAAGGAAGTAAGCCAAAGGCGTTACTAGTCACTATGCCCTCTTTTAGCAGTGTTTGGGTCGTAGCCTCCACCACGTCATCTGGCAAGTCGTCGGGACTATGACGCAGTGGGTCATCCTTCTTGCCTGAGTAAGTGCACATTAAGCCGGGGCGGCGGCTTAACGGAAGTACTCGCCAAGTGACCCAGACTAGGACCAGGTCGATGCCATCTAAGCCGTTTCCCAAAAGAACTTTGATTTTTCTAATGGTGGGAGCAAGTGGCAGACGTTCAACAACAGAAAGTTTATCCGCCAGCGGATGGTTGGACTCAAGGAGCAAAGCACGGAAGCTGGGCAGAGGATTCTCGTCAGCCGGAGAAGTGTCCTGGCAGTAGAACCACGTCTGATTCCAATCCTTCGGGTGACTCGGCAGTTCAGCGTAAGGAAAGAGGCAGTCTCTCCACCGCTGAATCGAAATGCCACCAAGTTCAAGACTGGGCCGGTTGGCACGTTCATTCTGCCGGTTTAAGTAAAAAAGCTCTCTGAACAAAAGCAGATTGGGCTCTTCTCCCAGGTACACCTCGCAGAAGACTTGGAAGTTGCAAATATTTGACACGGAATTGGGCCCAATGTATTGAGGTCTAAGGTCAAAGAAATGCAAAACATCCCTGAAGAATTTTGAACCGGGTGGTGCAAATCCCCGGCTCATATGATCTGTAAAAACTATCACCTCCCCTTCTTTGGGTTGAGGTTTCTCCCCGAACGAGTCAGGAGCACGATAAGACATGACCTCCTTCTTGGGCAGATGGCCAGACTTCACAAAATCAGACAATTTACTTCTTGTGACTATGGAAGGGACCCAATTACAGGTCACATGAGCCTTGGTCGCCTTAGGTGCCATGACGTAAATTGAAGCCTATGACAAAATAAGAGGTTCTGGTTCAACTTTAACCCGGGGGAAAACATTTTAAATCTGTTCAAGATGGCGGCTTAAGATGGGGCCTAATGATATATGGATAACTATGCAGCAATGCTTAAGCCGCTACAGGTATCAAGAGTAGTTAAATTTTCTTAAGTCGCGAGAAGCAAGAAAGGTTCACAGATCAGTGTCATTTACTTAAACCGGCCATATGGACAGTTGTGGTTAAACATATTCGACAAAGGTAGTTTTTTATTTAAGGGTGTAACAAACAGGTTTCACAAGTTGCGGCTATTATTTTGGATCAAACAGCTGTTCTGAAAAGAAAAATTTCTAGACCTAGGACTGACACAGATGAAGCTCAAGGGCTCTAATGGGGCCTCTGTGCGACAGAAAGGGATCTACTTGCATTCGAAATGGGTGCGAAATATCTACCGCATCAGTTTTATGCCATCTTCAAGATCAAGAAACGAAGGTGGTGATGAAATCTATGAGGGGTTCCTGATGAACAGTGAAGAACACCGAGGAACTCGAAGGTCCTAATGCGGATCTGAGGAACAAGAAAGAGGAAACTCACAGATGCAGAGTTGCTGTGGAGGTTCGTCGCGTTTCTCTGGTCAAATCAGGTTGATGCAGCAGCCTGAGTTAACGAGGATGAGGAGATCTGCGGTGACGGCACCGGTGGAGCTCGAGCAGCAGAGGAACAGTGAGAGGAAAAAGACGACCAAAGGGGGAGAATGGAGAAGACCTAGGTCGTGCCTATTTATAAGGAAGGGCTGACTGAGACGGCGCAAGAAACGAGGAGATAAACATTATTATCCAGCGGCCCTGATGCCTCGGTTTTCGGAACGATCAGTAAAAGCAAAGATCCGTTGGAGGATACGGTGGAATAAAGAATGAATTTAGATAAAGATGACGTCACGGCGGGTTAACGCGAATCCAAAAGATGATGTCATGACGGGTTAAAGAAAACCTTTGTACGGGCAGAAGGCTGAAGATTTATTTCTTAAAGGTATTTTAAGATTGACATGAACCGGTTCAATTCAATCTGGGGCCTAATGTTGGGGATATAACTATTTGTGTAAGCTGCCCAGGAGGGGCCGGGTTACGCAAAGAAGACTCATCAGAAAGAAGCCCAAGGCCAAGCATGAAGATGGCGGTTCATATCAGGGTCTAAGGCCCACAAGCGGCTTAAGGCCCGTAGTAGTAAACTGCCATGATGATATAACTTGTAACATAAGGTAGATTTGACTAGTCACCGAGCCGGACACTGTATATGAGTCGGCCGGGACTCCGTAGGCCGCAGGGCGTCCACCCGTGTATATAAGGGGACGACCCGCTGGCGGCTTAGGGCAAGAAACAACTGATCGAGAGCCGGGCATAGCATATCTCGCTCCTTGGTCATTGAAACATCAATCCAACCCAACTAGACGTAGGCCTTACCTTCACCGTAAGGGGCCGAACTAGTATAAATCTCTCATGTCCTTTGTCCCGATTAACCCCTTCAAGCTTCCTAGTTGCGATGGCTCCACAACTAAGTCCTTTCACTAGGACATCTGACGTGACAATTCCACGACAGGATACACGTTGGATCAATGTGAATACTTTAGGGATTATCGCTTGACACAAAAGGGGAAACTATTGTGGGATCAAACTGATATGTTGCATTGGTATGCTTGGAATTTATTCCAGATATACGGTTATACTTGTTGCTCTAGGATGAACGCTCCACACCTTCCCTTTTCATGCAAATGTAATGATAATGAAACCTTAACTTCTTATGCTAATGGTAGATATGGTTACTATGATGTGGAACGAATAGAAGAATTTGTTGCTTTTAAGGGTGCATACGAAATTGAATCTTTGTTTGAAAAGTTTGAAGATTTTGATGATTCAGTTTATGGACCCAAATTTTTTGGTATCCTTAAATATTGCTATGATAATTATAAATACAATTGCGATATTGATGTGTTTATTGAGAAAGTCTCCGTTGTCCAAGAAGAGATTAATATTTTGCAGGAGTCTATGGAAGAAGGAATTGATGAAACTGTGAGCTCATTGGATGAAAAAGATGATGAAGAGAGTGAAGAATAAAAGGAGGAAGAGCGGATTAGCTACCCATGCCCACCTTCTAATGAGAGTAACTCTTCAACTCATACATTATTTAATTTCCCTTCATGCTTACCGAAGGATGAATGCTATGGTAATTGCTATGATCCCGTTGATTCTTTTGAAATATCCCTTTTTGATGAAAATGATGCTTGCTATGATTGTGGCCAAGATGCCAATATGAATTATGCTTATGGAGATGAACTTGCTATAATTCCTTATGTTAAGAATGAAATTGTTGCTATTGCACCCATACATGATAGTCCTATTATATTTTTGAATTCTCCCAACTACACTATATCGGAGAAGTTTGCTCTTATTAAGGATTACATTGATGGGTTGCCTTTTACCATTGCACATGATGATTTTGATGAATATAATATGCATGTGCTTGCTGCTCCTACTTGCAATTATTATGAGAGAGGAGCTACATCTCCACCTCTCTATGTTTCCAACACTATAGAATTGCAAGAAACTGCTTATGCTATGTATTGGCCTTTACTTGATGTGCATGAATTGTTCCTTTATGACATGCCGATGCATAGGAAGAGAGTTAGACTTCATCATTGCATGATATATGTTGCTTTGTGCTCACTACTAAATGCCAAATCATTGCTAATTAAAATTGGCTTTGATATACCTTGGGATCCGGGTGGATCCATTACTTGAGCACTTTATGCCTAGCTTAATGGCTTTAAAGAAAGCGCTGCCAGGGAGCAACCTGGAAGTTTTAGAGAGTCATTTTATTCTATTGAGTGCTTTTGTAAAGTTTAAAAACAAAAAAATATAGAGGGGAACTTAAAACTTCACAAAAAGAAAAGTGAAAGTGAGAGGGGCGAGCATTGTGAAAGTGGGAGCTAGCCTTGAACTTTGTTCATGCCCATGGAAACTTTGCGAATCTTAATTGCAGAAATTTTCAACAAAAATAATTATCCCCTTGTACAAATCCTTTATATTGTAAAATTATTGTGCCAAGATTTGCCTTTAGGATGAGTGGATTGCTTGTTGGTATGTGCAGAAATTTTGGCTGTGGTGCGTGAACTTACATTTTTTGCTGGAACGTCAAAAGCTTATGAAACTTTTTGCACAGTATTTATATACAATTTGTTTATTTGTTCCTAAATTTTCAGAACTTTTGGAGTACCAGAAGTATGGTAGGTGTTCAAATTGCTACAGACTATCCTGTTTCTGTCTTTGATGCATTGTTTTGCTTGTTTTGATGAAACTATCGATTTTATCGGTGGTATAAGCCATGGAAAAGTTATATTACAGTAGCTACGATGCAAAAACAAAATATGAATTGGTTTTCAATAGTACTTAGAGTAGTGATTTGCTTTATTATACTAACGGATCTTAACGAGTATTTCTGTTGAGTTTTGTGTGGATGAAGCGATCAAAGATCGAGGAGGCCTCGATATGAGGAGAAGGAGGAGAGGAAAGAGCTCAAGCTTGGGGATGCCCAAGGCACCCCAAGTAAATATTCAAGGAGACACAAGCGTCTAAGCTTGGGGATGACCCGGAAGGCATCCCATCTTTCTTCAACAAGTATCAGTATGTTTTCGTCTTCATTTCGTTCATGTGATATGTGTAAATCTTGGAGCATCTTTTGTGTTTAGTTTTTACTTTTCTTTTATGCACCATGCTGGTATGAGATAGTCCATGGTTGATTTATAGAATTCTCATTGCACTTCACTTATATCTTTTGAGTATGGTTTTATAGAATGCTTCATGTGCTTCACTTATATCATTTGAAGTTTGGATTGCTTGTTTCTCTTCACATAGAAAACCGTTATTTGTAGAATGCTCTTTTGCTTCACTTATATTTATTAGAGCATGATATTTTGTAGAAATAATTAAACTCTCTTGATTCACTTATATCTATTTAGAGAGTCAACAGGAATTGGTCAATTGCATGGCCAGTCATGAAATCCTACATAAAACTTATGGATTACTGAATATGATATGTTTGATTCCTTGCAGTAGTTTTGCGATATATAGATGATAATATGTGGGAGGTACTACTAAATGGTTGTGGTTAGTAGGAATATTGGTGTTAAGGTTTGTGATTCCCGAAGCATGCATGTATAGTCTCTCGTTATGCTATGAAGTTGGAGCATGATTTATTATTGATTGTCTTCCTTATGAGTGGCGGTCGGGGACGAGCGATGGTCTTTTCCTACCAATCTATCCCCTAGGGGCATGTGTAGTAGTACTTTGCTTCGAGGGCTAATAAACTTTTGCAGTAAGTATATGAGTTCTTTATGACTAATGTGAGTCCATGGATTATACGCACTCTTACCTTTCCGCAATTTGCTAGCCTCTACGGTACCGTGCATTGCCCTTTATCACCTCGAGATGTGGTGCAAACTTCGCAGGTGCATCCAAACCCCGTGATATGATATGCTCTATCACACATAAGCCTTATTATATCTCCCTCAAAACAGCCAAAATACCTACCTATTATGGCATTTCCATAGCCATTCCGAGATATATTGCCATGCAACTTCCACCGCCTCCGTTTTGATGACTTGAGTATTCATTTTCATATTGCTTTGCATGATCGTAAGATAGCTAGCATGATATTTCCATGGCTTGTCCGTTTTTTGATATCGTTGTTATGCTAGATCATTGCACATCCTGGTACACTACCAGAGGCATTCATATAGAGTCATATTTTGTTCTAGATATCAAGTTGTAATTTTTCTTTATTTTCAGTTATAGGTAAATAGAAGTGTGATGATCATCATTATTCATTATTAGAGCATGTCCCAGTGAGGAAAGGATGATGGAGACTAATATTCCCCCACAAGTCGGGATGAGACTCCGGACATTTAGCGAAAAAAGAAAAAAAAAGAAAAAAGGAAAAAAAAGAAAGAAAAAAGAAAAAGAGAGAGAGAGAAGGGGCATTGTTACTACTCCCTCCGTCCCAAATTACTCGTCGCTGAAATGAATGTATCTAGAACTAAAATACATCTAGATACATCCATACGTGCGACAAGTAATTCGGAACAGAGGGAGTATATTTTACCACACTTGTGCTTCAAAGTAGCACCATGCTTTTCATATAGAGAGTCTTCTATTTAGTCACTTCCATATACTAGTGGGAACTTTTCATTATAGAACTTGGCTTGTATATTACGATGATGGGTTTCCTCAAATGCCCGAGGTCTTCATGAGCAAGCAAGTTGGATTCACACCCACTTAGTTTTCATATTGAGCTTGCATACACTTATAGCTCTTACTGCATCCGTTGCATGTCAATCCCTACTCCTCTCGTTGATATCAATTGATGGGCATCTCCATAGCCCGTTGGTTAGCCGAGTCGATATGAGACTTTGTTACTTTTTTGTATTCTCTATATTTACCCCTATCATCATACTCTATTCCACCTATAGTGCTATATCCATGGCTTGCGCTCATGTATTGCGTGGGAGTTGAAAAGGCTGAAGTGCGTTAAAAAGTATGAACCAATTGCTCGGCTTGTCATCAGGGTTGTGCATGATAAATATTTTGTGTTAAGAAGATAGAGCATGACAAGATTATATGATTTTGTAGGGATAGCTTTCTTTAGCGTTGATATTTTGAAATACATGATTGTTTGTTGGGATGCCTGAGTATTGATGTCTTTATGTCAAATTATAGACTATTGCTTTGAATCACTTATGTATTAATATTCATGACATGATTAGATATATGATCAAGTTTATGCTAGGTAGCATTCCACATCAAAACATATCTTCTTTATCATTTACCTACTCGAGGACGAGCAGGAATTAAGCTTGGGGATGTTGATACGTCTCCGTCGTATCTATAATTTTTGATTGTTTCATGCCAATATTATACAACTTTTATACACTTTTGGCAATATTTTATATGATTTATTTGGACTAACATATTGATCCAATGGTCGGTGCCAGTTCCTGTTTGTTGCATGTTTTTTGTTTCGTAGAAAATCCATATCAAACGAAGTCTAAACGCGATAAAAATTTATGCAGAATTATTTTGGAATATTTATGATTTTTTGGAGGTGAAATCAATGCAAACGGGGGCCCATGGTGACCACAACCCACCAGGGCGCGCCGGGCACCCCCTAGCGCGTCCAGGTATCGTGTGCCCACCTCGAAGGTTGGTTGGGGCCATTCTTCTGGTGCAAGAAAGATAATTTATGGAAAATCGTGTAAAATTTTTAGCGCAATCGGAGTTACGGATCTCCGGGAATTTAAGAAACCGTGAAGGACCAGATCTGGGGAACGCGAAACAGAAGAGAACAGAGAGGGAGATCCAATCTTGGAGGGGCTCCCACCCCTCCGTCGCCATGGAGGCCATGGACCAGAGGGGGAACTCTCCTCCCATCTAGGGGAAGGCCAAGGAAGAATAAGAAGGTGGGGGCTCTCTCCCCCTCTCTCCCGGTGGCGCCGGAGTGCCGTCGGGGCAAGGAGCGTGACGGCAATCTACATCAACAATCTTGCTAACGTCAACACCAACTCTCTCCCCCTCTATGCAGCGGTGTAACACCCCTTCTCCCCGCTGTAATCTGTACTTAAACATGGTGCTCAACTCCATATATTATTTCCCAATGATCTATGGTTATCCTATGATGTTTGAGTAGATCCGCTTTGTCCTATGGGTTAATCATGATCTTAGTTGGTATGATTGTATATTTTATTTATGGTGTTGTCCTACAGTGCCCTCCATCTCGCGCAAACGTGAGGGCCCCCCCTATAGGGTGTTGCAATACGTTCATGATTCGCTTATGGTGGGTTGTGAGAGTGACAGAAGCTTAAACCCGAGTAGGTGGGTTGTTGCGTATGGGATAAAGAGGACTTGATACTTACTGCTATGGTTGGGTTTCACGACCTTAATGATCTTTAGTACTTGCGGATGCTTGCTAGAGTTCCAATCATAAGTGCATATGATCCAAGTAGATAAAGTATGTTAGCTCATGCTTGTCCCTCATGTAGAATTACAAGAATGATTACCAGTACTTGTTATCGATTGCCTAGGAACAAATGATTTTCTTGTTGACAATTGGTATCCACTTTTATTACCTTGCAATTTATCCGTAGTTTTATTCTTGCAAAGTACTTGTAGTTTTATTCTTGCAAAATAGTTTCATGCTTGTTCTAGGTAAAGCAAATGTTAAAGTGTGCGTAGAGTTGTATCGGTGGTCGATAGAACTTGAGGGAATATTTGTTCTACCTTTAGCTCCTCATTGGGTTCGACACTCTTATTTATCGAAGAAGGCTACAAAGGATCCCCTCCACTTGTGGGTTATCACCTGCGCTGGCTGCATCGCACGCACACTCACGCGCCCCGCAAGCGTGGGTGCTGGCTGCCCATTGTTGCATACGATGTGGCCCTGGCTGCCCGTGCATGTTGCATCCCATGCGGACTGAATTGTACATTCCAATGTCTGATACATCTCCAATGTATCTATAATTTTTATTCTTCCATGCAATTATAGTATCAATCTTTGATGTTTTGTATGCAATTATATATCAATTTTTTGGGACTAACCTATTAACCCAGTGCCAAGTGCCAGTTGTTGTTTTTTTGCCTGTTTTTGGTTTTATAGGAAATCAGTACCAAACGGAGTCCATACGCTACGAAACTTTTTGACAATTTTTTTTCTAGACAAGAGAGACCCTGGAAGCTTTGGGAGGTTCTACATCAACCTTATTGCCCTTATGATGATGTGTGAGTAGTTCACCACAGACCTACGGGTCCATAGCTAGTAGTTAGATGGTTTCTTCTCTCTCTCTTTGATCTTCAATACCATGTTCTCCTAGATCTTCTTGGAGTTCTATCCGATATAATCCTCTTTTGCAGTGTGTTTTTTTGGATCCGATGAATTGTGGGTTTATGATATGAATATTAATGGAGTCTTTTCTGAGTTTTATTATGCATGATTATGATAGATTTGTATTTCTCTCTGATCTATCTGTTTGGTTTGGCCAACTAGATTGATTTATCTTACAATGGGAGAGGTGCTTTGTAATGGTTTCAATCGTGTGGTGCTCTATATCCCAGCGAAAAAGTAGGGAAAAAGACACGTATTTGCATTGTTGCCATTAAGGGGAAAACGATGGGGTTTATTCATATTGGTTGGATTTACTTTGTCTACATCATGTCATCTTACTTAAGGTGTACTCTGTTTTATACTTAATACCCTAGATGCATGTTGGATAGCGGTCGATGGGTGGAGTTATAGTAGTAGATCCAGGTAGGAGTCGGTCTATGCAGGCAGGAGTCGGTCTACTTGTCTCGGACATGATGCCTATATACATGATCATTGCCTTGAACATCGCCATAAGTATGCACTTTTCTATCAATTGTCCAAGAGTAATTTGTTTACCCATGGTATGCTATGTGTTTGAGAGAGAAGCCTCTAATGAAAACTATGGCCCCGGGTCTACTTTTTATCATATATAAAATCCAAAAATACCCCGTTGCATTTTATTTGATTTATTTTAATTTGTATTTTATTTTATCCATCTGTCACTATGAGATTTGATACTTGCAAATAGCCGCCAAGGGGATTGACAACCTTGTTGATTACGTTGGGTTCAAGTATTTGTTTTTGTGTGTGCAGGTGCTGCTAATGAGGTTCTGTGTGATTCTCCTACTGGATTGATAATCTTGGTTCTTAACCAATGGGAAATACTTATCTCTATTGTACTACATTATCCTCTCCTCTTCGAGGAAATTCCAAAGCAATTCACAAGTAGCAGGAAGAATTTTTGGCGCCGTTGCCAGGAAGACAACACCAAAACCTATCAAGTACCTTTGCATAAACTATCATCTACTTGCTCTTATTTTTATTTGCCTTTTTATTTGCATTTGCCTCTCGTTTTCATCCCCACTTCTAAAACAATATTATGAAAAACACAAAAATAATTTTGTTTGCTTGCTTTGTCGGTATGTCTCAAGAAAACTCTAAGTTGTGTGATTTTTCCAATACTAATAATAATGATTTTATTAGTACTCCAATTTCTCCTCCCACCACTAGTGCGGAGTCATGTGATATTAAGGTTGCTTTGCTAAATCTTGTTATGAAAGAGCAACTTTTTGGTAGTCCTAATTAAGATGTTGCATCCCATCTTAATACTTCCGTTGAATTATGCGATCTGCAAAAGAAAAAAGATGTGGATAATGATATTGTCAAGTTGAAATTATTTCCGTTCTCACTACGAGATCGTGCAAAAATTTGTTTTCATCCTTGCCTTCAAAATAGTATTGATTCTTGGGATAAGTGTAAGGATGCTTCTATTGCCAAGTATTTTCCTCCCGCTAAAATCATTTATCTTAGAAATCAAATTATGAATTTCAAGCAACTCCCCATTATCACCACGGGTATCCCACACAATACATACATCAAGTGTTCTCAAATCCTTAAAGACTCAATCCAATAAGATAACTTCAAAGGGAAAACTCAATCCATTACAAGAGGGTAGAGGGGGAGAAACATCATAAGATCCAACTATAATAGCAAAGCTCGTGGTACATCAAGATCGTGCCATATCAAGAACACGAGAGAGAGAGAGAGAGAGAGAGAGAGAGAGAGAGATCAAACACATAGCTACTGGTACATACCCTCAGCCCCAAGGGTGAACTACTCCCTCCTCGTCATGGAGAGCGCCGGGATGATGAAGATGGCCATCGATGATGATTCCCCCCTCTAGCAGGGTGCCGGAACAGGGTCCCAATTGTTTTTTCGTGGCTATAGAGGCTTGCGGCGGTGGAACTCCCGATCTAGGTTTCTTTTAGGGGGTTTCTATATTTATAGGAATTTTTGGCATCGGTTTCATGTCAGGGGGGTCCACGAGTCAACGACGAGGGTGGAGCACCCTCCTGGGGGTAGGGCACGCCCTGCACCCTCGTGGTTGGCTCGAGACTCTTCTGGCCCAACTCTTTTGCTTTGGGGGCTTCTTTTGGTCAATAAAAAATCACCGTAAATTTTCAGCTTGTTTGTACTCCGTTTGATATTCCTTTTCTGCAAAACTCAAAAACAAGGAAAAAACAGAAAACAGGCACCGGGCTCTAGGTTAATAGGTTATTCCCAAAAATCATATAAAATAGCATATAAATGCAAACAACCAAGATGGATAATATAATAGCATGGAACAATAAAAAATTATAGATACGTTGGAGACGTATCAAGCATCCTCAAGCTTAATTCATGCTCGTCCTCGAGTAGGTAAATGATAAAAACATGATTTTTGATGTGGAATGCTACCTAACATATTTATCCATGTAGTTTTTTTTTATTGTGGCAAGAATATTCAGATCCATAAGATTCAAAACAAAAGTTTAATATTGACATAAAAACAATAATACTTCAAGCATACTAACAAGGCAATTATGTCTTCTCAAAATAACATGGCCAAAGAAAGCTTATCCCTACAAAATCATATAGTCTGGTTATTATATCCCTCTTGGATGCCTGTCATATTAGGACTAAATTCATAACCAAAGCAAATTACCATGCTATTTAAGAATCTCAAAATAATATAAGTGAAGCATGAGAGTTCATAAATTCTTCAAAAAAAAACTACTGACGTGCTCTAAAAATATATAAGTGAAGTACTAGAGCAAATGACAAACTACTCCAAAAGATATAAGTGAAGATCAATGAATGGTCAAATAATTATGCAACTATGTGAAGACTCTCTAACATTTAAGAATTTCAGATCTTGGTATATTATTCAAACAGCAATCAAAACAAAATAAAATGACATTGCAAGGATAGCACATATCATGTGAATAAGCAAAAACTTAGGCTCAACCAAAATTGACCGATAGTTGTTGAAGAAGAAAGGTGGTATGCCAACCGGGGCATACCCAAGCTTAGATGCTTGAGACTTCTTGAAATATTAATTAGGGATGCCTTGGGCATCCCCAATCTTGAGCTTTTGTGTCTCCTTAATTCCTTTTATATCACGGTCTCCCTAAATCTTAAAAACTTCATCCACACAAAACTCAACAAGAACTTGTGAGATAGGTTAGTATAAATCAACGCAATAACCTTATCATTCTCTACTATAGAAAATCACTAAAATTATTATTTGATATTGTCTACTAAATGCCTTTGCATATTTAATGCTCCTATCCTCAAATAGAATCATTAAACAAGGAAACATATGCAAACATAACAGCAATCTGTCTAAACAGGACAGTCTGTAAATAATGCAAGAGGAATAATACTTCCCTAACTCCAAAAATTCTGAAAAATTACCACACTGTAGAAAATTTGTTTTTACTCATCGTGTCAAAGTTTCAAGATTTTATCATGTTCTGACTATTCACCAATATTCAAAACATAACAATAAACTTTCTGTTTTCGAAACAACAATGTATAGACTTGTAAAATAAGCATGGTAAAGGCTATACTTGACCTTTTTATTGAACTAAAAGATGGAAAACATGTCTCTGAATAACAGGAAGCAAATATAAACAAAAGAAAATGACGCTCCAAGCAAAACTCATATCATGTGGTAAATAAAAATATAGCTCCAAGTAAACTTACCAATGAATGAAGACGACAGAGGGGATGCCATCCGGGGCATCGCCAAGCTTAGGCTCTTGCAACTACTTATTCAATAGTCCATCGAATCTTTACCCAAAACTTGAAAACTTCACAACACAAAAGTCAACAGAAAACTCGTAAGCTCCGTTAGTATAAGAAAATAAAATCACCACTTAGGTACTATTGTGAACTCATTCTAAGTTCATATTGGTGTTATATATACTATATTCCAACTTCTCCATGGTTCATACCCTCCGATACTACTCATAGATTCATCAAAATAACCAAACAACACATAGAAAACATAATCTATCAAAAACAGAACGCTCTGTAGTAATGTGGAAACTTCCCGTACTTTTGTAACTCAAAAATTCTTAAAAATTAGGAAAATCTAGGAAATTCATATATCAACCTTGTGTAAAAAAATCAGATCAAAATCACGTTCCAGTGAATTTTCAAATTTCAAGGACTGAGCGCAAAAGTTTCTGTTTTTGCACAGAATCAAATCAACTATCATTCACACTATCCCAAAGGCTTTACTTGGCACTTTATTGAAACAAAAGCTATAAGACATTATTACTAAAGTAGCTTAATCATGTGGACACACAAAAACAGTAGGTATAAACATTGGGTTGTCTCCCAACAAGCGCTTTTCTTTAATGCCTTTTAGCTAGGCATGATGATGTCAATGATGCTCGCATAAAAGATTAGAATTGAACTACAAAGAGAGCATCATGAAGCATATGACTAACGCATTTAAGTCTAACCCACTTCCTATGCATATGGATTTTGTGAGCAAACAACTTATGGGAGCAAGAATCAACTAGCATAGGAAGGCAAAACAAGCATAACTCCAAGATTTTCAACACATAGAGAGGAAACTTGATATTATTGCAATTCCTACAAGCATATATCCCTCCCTCATAATAATTTTCAGTAGCATCATGAATGAATTCAACAATATAACCATCACATAAAGCATTATTTTCATGATGCACAAGCATAGAAATTGTATTACTCTCCACATAAGCAAATTTCTTCTCATGAATAGTATTGGAAGCAAACTCAGCAAAATAACTATCATGTGAGGCATAATCCAATTGAAAATTAAAATCAAGATGACAAGTTTCATGGTTATCATTATTCTTTATAGCATACATGTCATCACAATAATCATCATAGGTAGCAACTTTGTTCTCATAATCAATTGGAACCTCTTCCAAAATAGTGGATTCATCACTAAATAAAGTCATGACCTCTCCAAATCCACTTTCATAATTATCACAATAAGATTCAACACCCTCCAAAATAGTGGTATCATTACTTCCTAAAGTTGACACTCTTCCAAACCCACTTTCATCAATATAATCATCATAGATAAGAGGTGCTACCTCTTGAGCTTGCGTTGGTTTTCCCTTGAAGAGAAAAGGGTTATGCAACAAAGTAGCGTAAGTATTTACCTCAGTTTTGAGAACCAAGGTCTCAATCCAGTAGGAGACAACACACAAGTCACCGAATACCTGCACAAACAATCAACTGCACCCAACGCGATAAAGGGGTTGTCTATCCCTGCATGGTCACTTACAAAAGTGAGATCTGATAGAGATAGATAAACGGTAAAGTAAATATTTTTGGTATTTTTGGTTATAGATCAGAAAGTAAAAGATTGCAAAAAAAGTAGATCAGAAACTAGCAAGATGTAAACGAGATTTAATAATATGGAAAAGAGACCCCGGGGCCATAGGTTTCACTAGTGTCTTCTCTCAAGATAGCAAATATTACAGTGGGTGAACGAATTACTGCCGAGCAATTGATAAAAAAGCGCATAATTATGATGACATCTAAGGCAATGATCATGAACATAGGCATCACGTCCGTGTCAAGTAGACCAAAACGATTCTGCATCTACTACTATTACTCCACACATCGACCGCTATCCAACATGCATCTAGGGTATTAAGTTCACAAAGAACGGAGTAACGCATTAAGTAGATGACATGATGTGGAGGAATGCACATAGAGTATTCTAAGAAATCACGATTCATGCGTGTCTCTCCCAAAAGGTGTGTACAGAAAGGATGATTGTGATAAACTAAAAAACAAAGACTCAAATCATACAAGACACTCCAAGCAAAACACATATCATGCGTTGAATAAAAATATAGCCTCAAGTAAAGTTACCGATAGACGAAAACGAAAGAGGGGACGCCTTCCGGGTCATCCCCAAGCTTAGGCTTTTGGTTGTCCTTAAATTTTACCTTGGGGTACCTTGGGCATCCCTAATCTTGGGGTCTTGCCACTCCTTATTCCATAGTCCATCAAATCCTTACCCAAAACTTGAAAACTTCACAACACAAAACTCAACAGAAAATCTCATGAGCTCCGTTAGTATAAGAAAATAAATCACCACTTTAAGGTACTGTTGCAAACTCATTCTTTATTTGTATTGGTGTAATATCTACTTTATTCCAACTTATCCATGGTTCATACCCCCCGATACTACCCATAGATTCATCAAAATAAGCAAACAACACGCAAAAAACAGAATCTGTCAAAAACAGAACAGTCTGTAGTAATCTGTAACTCTCGAATACTTATGTAACTCTAAAATTACTACCAAATTAGGAAAATCTGAGCCATTTGTGTACGAATCCAGAGCAAAACGAATCATATCAAAAGCACGTTCCTGTGAATTTTCAAAACTAATTTACTAATCGCAAACGTTTCTGATTTTCAGCAGGATCAACACAACTATCACCATAAGCTATCCTAAAGGTTTAACTTGACACAAACACTAATTAAAACATAAAACCACATCTAACTAGAGGCTAGATGAATTATTTATTACTAAACAGAAGCTAAAAGGAAAGAATAAAAATAAAATTGGGTTGCCTCCCAACAAGCGCTATCGTTTAACGCCCTTAGCTAGGCATTGATAATTTCAGTGATGCTCACATAAAAGAGAAGAATTGAAGCGCAAAGAGAGCATCATGAAACACGTGACAAACACATCTAAGTCTAACATACTTCCTATGCATAGGCATCTTATAGGAAAACAAATTATCATAGCAAGCAAAAAACTAGCATATGCAAGGAAGCAGAAAGAACAATAGCAATCTCAACATAACAAGAGGTAATTTAGTAACATGAAAATTTTTACAACCATATTTTCCTCTCTCATAATAATTACATGTGGGATCATAAGCAAATTCAACAAAATAGCTATCACATAAATATTTTCAACACAATCCACGTGCATGCGAAGTTGACACTCTTCCAAAATAGTGGGATTAACATTAACTAAAGTCATGACCTCTCCAAACCCACTTTTATCAAAAATTCATAAGACTGAACATTCTCCAAATATGTGGGATCTAAAGTTGACACTCTTCCAAACCCACTTCCAGTAATATTGCAAACACTATTATTAATCTCATATTCATCACGGGGCTTAAATAAATTTTCAAGATCATAAGAAGAATCACCCCAATCATGATCATTGCAACAACTAGTAGTCATAGCAAAACTAGCATTCCCGGGCTTGAGGTTTTGCATATCATTCACACAATTGATATTAAGAGAATTTATAATAACATCATTGCAATCATGCTTTTCATCGAAGGAACTATCAAGTATGGGTGCAATAGCAACGATCTCATGTTTAACATAAGGGACTATAGCAAATTCATCTCCTTAAATATTGGCATCATGGCCACAAGAATAGCAAGCACCATGTTCATCAAGGGATATTTCAATCAAATCATCGGAATCATATAGATTCATGCATATCATTATTTTCTTCCAAGGCAACGGTCATTCTCTCAATAAATTCTTTGACATAGATTATGAGCATAGTTTTCATAGCAATATTTAAGTATGTCAAATTTTCCAGATTTGTAGAGACTAATATCATACTTTTCAATCAAAGAAGCAACTTCATAAGCACCCTTAAAAGCAACAAATTCTTCAATTTGTTTGATATCATAGTAACTATAAACACCCTTTGCATAAGAAGATAAGATTTCATTATCATTAAACTCACATGGGTAGGGAAGGTGTTTTTTAGGGTTCTTAGAGCAACAAGTAAAATCAAAAATTTCACAAAGATTCCAAGCATAACACAACAAACTATTTATTTGGTTCCATAAGAGTCCCCATTTTATACACAAACGGTGACACACAAAATGAGCATGCTCATCTAAAGGTTTTCCCTCAACTAAACTAGTTGGGGTTTCAGCACGAGCACATATAGATCGAAGATGATCCAAGTAGAACACTTTAAGTGGATCCATATCAATAGATTTTTAGCAAGTAAAGATGCAAGCAAATAGAAGGCACATGGAAACACAAAAAAGACATACAGGAAGAAGGCGAAGAAAAGGCAAAGGTTTTCGAAAATCATTTTAGAAGTGGGAGAGAGGAAAACGATAGGCGAATGGCGAATAATGTAATGCAAGGGAGAAGAGTTTATGATGTGTACTTGGTATGGCTTGACTTGACGTAGTTCTCCCCGGCAACGGCGCCAGAAATCCTTCTTGCTACCTATTGAGCTTGCGTTGGTTTTCCCTTGAAGAGGAAAGGGTGATGCAACAAAGTAGCTCAGTTTTGAGAACATATGTATCAATCCAGTAGGAGACAATGCACAAGTCACCGAATACCTGCACAAACAATCAACAACTTGCACCCAACGCGATAAAGGGGTTGTCAATCCCTTCACGGTCACCTGCAAAAGTGAGATCTGATAGAGATAGATAAACGGTAAAGTAAATATTTTTGGTTTATAGATCAGAAAATAAAAGATTGCAAAAAAGTAGATCAGAAACTAGCAAGATGTAAACGAGATTAATAATATGGAAAAGAGACCTGAGGCCATAGGTTTCGCTAGTGGCTTCTCTCAAGATAGCAAATATTACGGTGGGTGAATGAATTACTGCGGAGTAATTGATAGAAAAGCGCACAATTATGACGACATCTAAGGCAATGATCATGAACATAGGCATCACATCTGTGTCAAGTAGACCGAAATGATTCTGCATCTACTACTATTACTCCACACATCGACCGCTATCCAGCATGCGTCTAGAGTATTAACTCAAGCAATTGATACATCTCCAACGTATCTACTTTTCCAAACACTTTTGCCCTTGTTTTGGAGTCTAACTTGCATGATTTGAATGGAACTAACCCGGACTGACGTTGTTTTTAGCAGAATTGCCATGGTGTTATTTTTGTGCAGAAATAAAAGTTCTCGGAATGACCTGAAACTCCATGGAGTCATGATTTGGAATTAATAAAAAATATTCGCGAAAGAATCAACAGAAGGGGGCCCACACCCTATCCACGAGGGTGCGGGGCGCCCCCCCAGGGCATGCCCCCTGCCTTGTGGGTCCCCTGGACCTCCACCGACCTCAACTCCAACTCTATATATTCACGTTCGGGAGAAAAAAAATCAGAGAGAAGGATTCATCGCATTATATAATACGGAGCTGCCGCCAAGCCCTGTTCTTCCTCGGGAGGGCTGATCTGGAGTCAGTTCGGGGCTCCGGAGAGGAGAATCCGTCGCCATCATTATTGCCAACCATCCTCCATCATCAATTTCATGATGCTCACCGCCGTGCACGAGTAATCCCATCGTAGGCTTGTTGGACAGTGATGGGTTGGATGAGATTTACCATGTAATCGAGTTAGTTTTGTTAGGGTTTGATTCCTAGTATCCGTTATGTTCTAAGATTGATGTTGCTATGACTTTGCCATGCTTAATGCTTGTCACTGGGGCCCGAGTGCCATGATTTTAGATCTGAACCTATTATGTTTTCATGACTATATTTGTGTTCTTGATCCTATCTTGCAAGTCAATAGTCACCTACTACGTGTTATGATCCGGCAAACCCCGGAGTGACAATAGTCGGGACACTTCCCGGTGATGACCGTAGTTTGAGGAGTTCATTTATTCACTAATTGCTAATGCTTGGTCCGGTACTCTATTAAAAGGAGGCCTTAATATCTCTTAGTTTCCAATAGGACCCGCCTGCCACAGGAGGGTAGGACAAAACATGTCATGCAAGTTCTTTTCCATAAGCACGTATGACTATATTCAGAATACATGCCTACATCACATTAATGAACTGGAGCTAGTTCTGTGTCACCCTATGTTATAACTGTTGCATGATTAATTGCATCCGACATAATTATCCATCATTGATCCATTGCCTATGATCTCGTTTCACATATTGATCTTTGCTTAGTTACTTCTCCGTTGCCACTGTTACGATTGCAACGAAACTGCTACTGTTACTTTTGCCACCGTTACCGTTACTTCCATACTACTTTGCTACTAAACACTTTGCTGCAGATATTAAGTCTTTCAAGTGTGGTTGAATTGACAACTCTGCAAATACTTGAGAATATTCTTTGGCTCCCCTTGTGTCGAATCAATAAATTTGGGTTGAATACTCTACCCTCGAAAACTGTTGCGATCCCCTATACTTGTGGGTTATCAAGACCTTTTTCCAGCACCGTTGCCGGGGAGCATAGCTCTATTCTCCGAGTCACTTGGGATTTATATCTGTTAATCACTTTGAGGAATTTGAAAGATCAAAAAACCAAGATTTTTCCCTCAACTACGAGGGGAGGTAAGGAACTGCCATCTAGCTCTGCACTTGATTCACCTTTTGTTTTAAGTAAACTTGCGACACCTACACGTGCTATTGATTTTGATATGTCGCTTGTTATTGATGATGCCACTTCTGCTATGCATGATGCTTATGATGATACTACTTCTCTGCTTGATAATAATGTGCCATTAGGTGAATTTCTGGATGAACAACTTGCTAGGGTTAGAGAGAATGATATTATTTAAACTGGTGATATTAATGAAAGTGATGATGAAGATTCTCCCTCTATATATGAATTGCCTGTTGTACCTGAGGGTTATGTAATGGATTAAGAAATCGCTAGAGACTTTCTTGCTTGCAACGATAGATATGATCTTAAGAAAGAGTTAGCTAAGCTAAAAGAAAAGTCTTTGAATGCTAGAATGCAATATGACCCTGCTGTTGCTACTTCACCTATCTGTGTTACTGATAAGGATTATGAATTCTCAGTCCTGAGTTAATTACTTTGGTTGAATCTGATCCTTTCTATGGCTATGAATCTGAAACTGTTGTGGCACATCTTACTAAATTGAATGATATAGCCACCCTATTAACCATGAGGAAAAAATTCGCTATTACTATATTCTTAAATTGTTTCCTTTCTCATTAAAGGGTGATGCTAAGATATGGTTTAATTTTCTTGCTCCTGGTTGTGTGCGTAGTCCCCAGGATATGATTTATTACTTCTCTGCAAAATATTTCCCCACTCATAAGAAACAAGCCGCCTTAATGGAAATATTTAATTTTGTGCAAATTGAAGAAGAGAGTCTCCCACAAGCTTGGGGGAGGCTTCTCCGATTAATTAATGCTTTGCTTGATCATCCTCTCAAGAAAAATGAAATACTTGATATCTTTTATAATGGACTAACCGATGCTTCCAGAGACCACCTGGATAGTTGTGTTGGTTGTGTTTTCAGGGAAAGAACTGTAGAGCAAGCTGAATTGCTATTGAATAATATATTGAGTAATGATAATGATTGGACACTTCCTGAACCAACTCCTAATCCAACTCCAAAGAAAAGAGGTATTATATTTCTCAGTCTTGAAGATATGCAAGAGGCAAAGAAATCTATGAAAGAAAAAGGTATTAAAGCTAAAGATGTTAAGAATTTACCACCTATTGAAGAAATACATGGTCTTGATAGCCCGTCACAGGTAGTAAAGGTAAATTCCCTCTATAGATTTGATAAGTGTGAAATCCTATCTACTAAGTTTGCTAGTCAGTGCTTGGATGAGTTTGATAATTTTATTGTTAAACAAGAGAACTTCAATGCTTACTTTGGTAGACAATTGAAACGCAATGCTTATATGGTTGAACACTTGAGTGATTATATGTCTAGAGTTAAAGGTGACCTTAAGCTTATTAGTAAACATGCTTCCATGGTTACCACTCAAGTAGAACAAGTACTTAAGGCACAAGATGATTTGCTTAATGAATTAAATAATAAGAACAATGATAATGTTGTTAGAGTTATGACTAGAGGTGGTAAAATGACCCAGGAACCTTTGTATCCTGAGGGCCATCCTAAGGGAGTTGAGAAAGATTCTGAGAGAACTAATATTGATGCACCTAGTCCTTATAAGAAAAAAAAGAATAAGGATAGTACTTCGCATGCTTCTAGTGAACCTGTTGTTGAAACACCTGAGAATCCCAATGATATTTCTATTTCTGATGGTGAAACACAATCTGGCAATGAGCATGAACCTAGTGATAATGTTAATGATGATGTTCATGTTGATGCTCAACCTAGCAATAATAATGATGTAGAGGTTGAACCTGATGTTGATCTTGATAACCCACAATCAAAGAATCAACGTTATGATAAGAGAGACTTCGTTGCTAGGAAGCACGATAAAGAAAGAGAACCATGGGTTCAGAAACCCATGCCTTTCCTCCTAATCCATCCAAGAAAAAGGATGATGAGGATTTTGAGCGCTTTGCTAAAATGATTAGACCTATCTTTTTGCATATGCGTTTGACTGATATGCTTAAAATGAATCCCTATGCTAAGTATATGAAAGATATTGTCACAACTAAAAGAAAGATACCGGAAGCTGAAATTTCCACCATGCTCGCTAATTATACTTTTAAGGGTGGAATACCAAAGAAACTTGGGGATCCAGGAGTACCAACTATACCATGCTCCATTAAAAGAAACTATGTTAAAACCGCTTTATGTGATCTTGGAGCTGGTGTTAGTGTTATGCCTTTCTCTTTGTATCGTAGACTTGATTTGAATAAGTTGACACCTACTGAAATCTCTTTGCAAATGGCTGATAAATCAACTGCTATACCCATCGGTATTTGTGAGGATGTGCCTGATGTGGTCGCAAACGTTACTATTTTAACGGACTTTGTTATTCTTGATATTCCCGAGGACGACAGTATGTCGATCATCCTTGGTAGACCCTTTCTTAATACTGCAAGGGCTGTTATTGATTGCAACAAAGGCAATGTCACTTCTCATGTTAATGGTAATGAGCATACGGTACACTTTCTGAAGAAACAACCTCAAGTTCATAGTATAAATTCTATTGGAAAAATTTCAACGATTACTATTGGAGGTTTTGAATTCCCTCTTCCTACTGTCAAAAAGAAATATGATATTCTTATTGCTGGGGACATGCATATCCCCGTTGAGGTAACTTAGTGTTATCCGAAAATTCTCTGGTTTCGTGTTATTCGAAAAAGTTTTGTTAACAAGACTTGATCAACCATGTTAGTGGATTCCTTTTGATGAGCATGAGATGGATGAAGTTAGAAAGCACAACTCTCCATACCCTCTTTTCACTTTCTGTTATTTAGTTTAAATAAAGCAAAAATAGTATTTTCTGTCTGTTTTCTAAATTACCCTTGCAATAAAAAATACCCCGAAAATAAAAGTTCTCCAAATGCCCTGAAAATAGAGTATGATTTTTTTAGAATATTTGAGAATTTCTGGCACTTAGAACACACCAGGGGGACCCACCATTTGGTCACGAGGGTGGAGGGTGTGCCCTACCCCCTGGGCGCGCCCCCTACCTCGTGAGCCCCACGTGCCCCTCCACTTAGTCCAGTACCCACACACTTCGTCTTGCTCCAGAAAAAAATCATCCAGTAGCTCAAACTCGTGTTCTTGCTTGTTTTGCTGCCTTTTTGATCTCCTTGCTCAAAGCCCCATTCACAAAACTGCTTTGGGGGATTGTTCTTCGGTATGTGACTCCTCCATTGGTCCAATAGTTTTTGTTCTAGTGCTTTATTTATTGCAAATTTTTGCTGCTAAGGTGACCCTGTTCTTGAGCTTGCATGTCAAATTTATATGGTCCAAAGTAGTTTTAATGCATGATATAGCTTCTAGGCACTTGTGGGAGCGGTTGCTATTAATCTTGTTGAGTTTGGTTCACTTTCATTTCGAGTCACTAAAAAATTTCAGAAATTTTTCAGAGGAAGAAAATGTTGAAGAGATTGTTGAGGGGCTCCTCGAGCTGAAGCTCGAAGGAAAAGAAGAATGAAGTGAATAAGAAGCCCAAGTACAATCTTCCTCGCACCACGGAGGTTCGGCCATGTGAATGGCCTTGTGATGCATTCTTGAGGGCCACTGGAATTTATGACGACTTTTATTATTTGGCTGAGAATGCAGGCATCACTGACTTCCTGCACGACCAGTGTGAACAGTATCTCCTACTCACTAATATTTTCGTGCAAAACTTTCATTTCCATGCTAGAAGATCACCACCTTCGGTGGATTTTTATTTATATGATGAGTTTAAGGAGATGTCACTCTATGATTTTTGTGTGGTTTGCAAGTTGCCCTTTGAGGGTAGCATCGAGGAACCACATCCTAGTGATGTGGATGAATTTATTGATAGAATTACTGAGGGAGTCCTGGACTAGGGGGTGTCCGGACAGCCGGACTATCATCGTCCGCCGGACTCCAATACTACGAAGATACAAGATTGAAGACTCCGTCCCGTGTCCGGATGGGACTTTCCTTGGCGTGGAAGGCAAGCTTGGCGATACGGATATGTAGATCTCCTACCATTGTAATCGACTCTGTGTAACCCTAGCCCTCTTCGGTGTCTATATAAACCGGAGGGCTTTAGTCAGTAGGACACAACATCCATACAACAATCATACCATAGGCTAGCTTCTAGGGTTTAGCCTCCTTGATCTTGTGGTAGATCTACTCTTGTACTACCCATATCATCAATATTAATCAAGCAGGACGTAGGGTTTTACCTCCATCAAGAAGGCCCGAACCTGGGTAAAACATCGTGTCCCTTGTCTCCTGTTACCATCCGCCTAGACGCACAGTTCGGGACCCCCTACCCGAGATCCGCCGGTTTTGACACCGACATTGGTGCTTTCATTGAGAGTTCCTCTGTGTCGTCACTGATAGGCTCGATGGCTTCTTCAATCAACAACAACGCCATCTAGGGTGAGACTTTTCTCCCCGGATAGATCTTCGTATTCGGCGGCTTCGCACTGCGGGCTAATTCGCTTGGCCATCTGGAGCAGATCGAAAGGTACGCCCCTGGCCATCAGGTCAGGTTCGGAAGCCTAAACTTCACGGCCGACATCCACGGAGACTTGATCTTCGATGGACTCGAGCCACAGCCGAGCATGCCGCGCTGTCACGATGGGCATGACTTAGCTCTGCCACCGGATAGTGCCTTGGTGGCCGCACACGAATCCGCTCCGTCCCTTGGTCCGGAGCCGATCACGCAGATCGAGGACTGGTGGCTGGACACCGCCTCGGGGGCTGCAACTTCCACGGCGATGGAGCCGAACACTAACCTTGTCCCCTGCAAAGCTCGTAACTCCGAGGTGCCAGACCCCCTGCCGGACTCTGAACCTCCCGCGCCCCTGCCAATCGAGTCTGATTGGGCACCGGTCATGGAGTTCACCGCCGCGGACATCTTCCAACACTCGCCCTTTGGCGACATCCTAAATTCGCTAAAACATCTCTCGCTATCCGGAGAGACCTGGCCGGACTATGGCCAGGATGGTTGGGATGCGGACGACGAAGAAATTCAGAACCCACCCACCACCCACTTTGTAGCCACTGTCGACGATCTAACCGACATGCTAGACTATGACTCCGATGACATCGACGGTATGGACGACGATGCCGGAGACGAACAAGAGCCAGCGCCTACAGGGCACTGGAAGACCACCTCGTCATATGACATATACATGGTGGACACCCCAAAAGATGGGGACGGCGAAGAAGCAGCGGAGGCAGATTCCCTAAAGAAACAACCCAAGCGCTGACGTCAGCGCCGCCGCTCTAAATCCCGCCACAGCAAGAATGGAGATTCCGGCACAGGAGATAATAACACCCCAGACAGTGCCGAAGACAATCCCCTCCAGCAAGATTCAGCGCAGGAGGATCCAGAAGCAAGCCCTCACGAGAGAGCGGCAGACGAAGAGGTCGAGGATGATAATTACATACCTCCCTCCGGAGACGAGGCAAGCCTCAACGACGACGAATTCGTCGTGCCAGAGGATCCCGTCGAACAAGAGCGTTTTAAACGCAGGCTTATCGCCATGGCAAATAGCCTAAAGAAAAAGCAACAGCAGCTTCAAGCTGATCAAGACCTGCTGGCCAATCGATGGACCGAGGTCCTCGCGGCCGAAGAGTACGAACTCGAACGCCCCTCAAAAAGCTACCCAAAACGCAAGTTGCTCCCCCGATTAGAGGAGGAAGCATACATACCTTCATCACCAGCGCACAATACGGCCGACCGACCACCCCGTGGTCGCGACAGAGAGGCATCCAGGCCCTCCACCAAGACTGTACCCCGGCATCGCTCCAAAAGTACGAAGCCAAGAGGGAACGCGCCGGACTTGCGAGATATATTGGAGGACAAAGAAAGGCAATCCAGATCCATCTACGGATCACGTGGGCGCCCCACAACCCACGACGAATACCGTCGTGCTGGATACAACAACTCCGGCCGGGCCGAACACAGCAGACAATGCTCACTCGAGCTACGTCGCGATATTGCTCAATATAGAGGCGCCGCACACCCGCTATGCTTCACTGACGAAGTAATGGATCATCAAATCCCTGAAGGGTTTAAACCCGTAAACATTGAATCCTACGATGGCACAACAGACCCCGCGGTTTGGATCGAAGATTATCTCCTTCACATCCATATGGCCCGCGGCGACGATCTCCACGCCATCAAGTATCTCCCACTCAAGCTTAAAGGACCAGCTCGGCATTGGCTTAACAGCTTGCCCGCAGAGTCAATTGGGTGTTGGGAAGACCTGGAAGCCGCATTCCTCGACAACTTCCAGGGCACATATGTGCGACCACCAGACGCCGATGACCTAAGCCACATAATTCAGCAGCCAGACGAATCGGCCAGACAGTTCTGGACACGGTTCTTAACAAAGAAAAATCAAATCGTCGACTGTCCGGATGCAGAGGCCCTCGCAGCCTTCAAACATAGCCCGGCACCTAGGACAGGAAAAGCCGAAATCCATGGCAGCCCTCACATCTCTAATGACCCGCTTCTGTGCGGGAGAGGATAGCTGGCTAGCTCGCAGCAACAACCTCAGTAAAAATTCTGGCAGTCCGGATACCAAGGACCACAATGGCAGGTCGCGTCGAAGCAAAAATAAACGCCGCATTAACGACGACGACAAGGAGGATACGACAATCAACGCCGGATTCCGAGGATCTAAACCCGGTCAGCGGAAGAAGCCATTCAAAAGAACCACTCCGGGTCCATCCAATTTGGACCGAATACTCGACCGCTTATGCCAGATACATGGCACCCCCGAAAAGCCAGCTAGTCACACCAACAGAGACTGTTGGGTATCCAAGCAGGCAGGCAAGTTAATTGCCGAAAACAATGACAAGGGGTTGCATAGCGATGACGAGGAAGAGACCCGGCCGCCGAACAGTAGAGGACAGAAGGGTTTCCCCCCACAAGTGCGGACGGTGAACATGATATACGCAACCCATATACCCAAGAGGGAGCGGAAGCGTGCACTAAGGGACGTATATGCGATGGAGCCAGTCGCCCCAAAGTTCAATCCATGGTCCTCTTGCCCGATCACTTTTGATCGAAGAGACCATCCGACCAGTATCCGCCATGGCGGATTCGCCGCATTGGTTTTAGACCCAATCGTCGATGGATTTCACCTCGCGAGAGTCCTGATGGACGGCGGCAGTAGCCTGAACCTGCTTTATCAGGATACAGTGCGCAAGATGGGCATAGACCCCTCAAGGATTAAACCTACAAAAACGACCTTCAAAGGTGTCATACCAGGTGTTGAGGCCAATTGCACAGGCTCAGTCACACTGGAAGTGGTCTTCGGATCCTCGGACAATTTCCGGAGCGAGGAGTTAATCTTCGACATAGTCCCATTCCGCAGCGGCTATCACGCTCTGCTCGGACGAACCGCGTTTGCAAAGTTCAACGCGGTGCCACATTACGCATACCTCAAGCTCAAGATGCCAGGCCCTCGTGGAGTCATCACGGTCAACGGAAATACGGAACGCTCCCTCCGAACGTAGGAACATACAACAGCCCTCGCGGCAGAAGTACAGAGCAGCCTGCTAAGGCAATTTTTGAGTCCGGCCGTTAAACGGCCGGACACGGCCAAACGGGCCTGGAGCAACATCAACCAAGACCACCTGGCACGTTCCGAGCACGCGTAGCAATGCGGCCCCAACCCCAGCCCTTGCATAATTGCAAGACCAACCCTCCGCGTACATCATTACGCTCTGGAGATACCATGGGCCTAGGGGGAGGGGCTCGACCACACCAGGGGCTCCCAAGTGTGTCACTCTTTTTATTTTCCTTCTTTTTATATACAGGACTCCATTTACCAGAGGCCTTGTCCGGTGGTGGACCCGCCGAACTCACGATGCAACAGCCAGGGAAGAAAGAAGGTTGCGATGAACACTCAGGTGGTCTCCATTACGAGCATTAAATTCAATTATATACACCAGTCCGCAGCCCACCCCTGGAGGGGGACATGTTTATTTAGTCCAATCCCTTGCTTACCGCACTATTTGTATCCTTCCGCACTCATAGCAGAATTCCTTGAATAAATAATGCAACATTTTTTGCCTATTATCGCATTACTTTACACACATGTTCACTAATGACATCTTGCACCCGTATATGTTGGTACGGCCGAACACTCAGGGGCTTATGTTCCCCGCATTATGGTGTGATAAGTCTGAACACTTCCACAAGTGCGGCACCCCGAACTTATAGCATTATATGAATCGGCTCTGAATCATGTCTTGGGTCAATAGTTGGGTTTGCCCGGCTCCCACGTTTTGGTGCCTTACGTTCCGTTCTGTCGGCTAAGGTGGCACAGGGAGAACCACTGCGATTGCGCCCCGGTTGAGCTGGGCGAGCGCCTCAGTGGAGAAAGCTAAAACTGACTGGCATGATAAGGCGAGAGACTGGTCGCTGTTCGAGAGGTCTTTTCGGGTCCCTAAAGACTTATGCCGCTTCGAGCGAAGTACCGGATAATGTCCGACGAAGGCGTGGATAGCGCCCCGAATTCGGTCTTCCAAATACTAGGGGCTTCACCGAAATTTAAAATTATAGAATTCTATGGCTAAGTGAGAGTGTTCAAGCATTATAAGTCTGGTTGCCTTGTTCGTTGTGTTGAGCGCCTCCCTAGATGGACCCAAAAATGGGAACAAGAGTGCTCAAGTTTATCCCGAACACCCCAACACTCGTGGCTTGGGGGCTGAAGCCAACGATTTGCCATCTCTCAGATTTTATAAACGGCCGCACAAAAGGTAATATTTTAAATTAAACAAGCATTGCGTAGCGCATATGAACAAAGTTTTCAGCGCACAGGATAATACATAGCGAGTTTACTCGATAATTACATCTCTGGGGCACTCATCCGCAATATTGCGGGCACCCTTCAGGACAGTCTTATAGTACATTTCGGGCGTACGATACTCCTTGCCTGCTGGCGGCGGGTCAGTAAGAAGCCTCTCCGCATCCAGCCTGCCCCAGTGCACCTTTGCGCGGGCAAGGGCCCGACGAGCACCTTCAATACAGGCGGAGCGCTTGATGACATCCACCCAGGGGCACGCATCCACCAGCCGCCGCACGAGGCCGAAGTAGCTCCCAGGCATGGCCTGTCCAGGCCATAGCCGGACTATAAGGCCCTTCATGGCCTCCTCAGCTACCTTGTGGAGCTCGACCAGCTGCTTCAGCTGGTCGCTAGGGGGCACCGGATGGCCGGCCTCAGCGTACTGAGACCAGAAAACCTTCTCCGTTGAGCTCCCCTCCTCGCCTCGGTAGAATGCAGCAGCATCGGATACACTGCGAGGCAGATCTGCAAACGCCCCTGGAGAGCTCCGAATTCGGGTAAGTGTCAGGTAGTTTACATTAACATGCTTGCTTTGCATGAAAAATGCCTTACCTGCCGCTATTTTCTTCATATCCTCAACCTCCTGAAGGGCCTTACGGGCTTCGGCCTTGGCGGACTTGGCACTTTCGAGAGCGGAGGCGAGCTCGGACTCTCGAGTCTTTGAGTCGCGCTCCAAACTCTCATGCTTCTCCATGAGAGCCTGGAGCTCTTGCCGCACCTCCGCCACCCGCGCCTCCTGCTTCTCTCGCTCTGCCCGTTCCGCGGCCGCATTGCGTTCGGCCGCGGACACAGCCTCCTTCAGGGTCGCCACCTCGTTCGTGGCCCCTGCAGTACCCACGTTATCCTTGTTAATTTTATTGCAACCAAAATCCTTTTCTGTAAGGTAAATATTCAAAGTGGTGCTACTCACCTTCTTTGTCCTCGAGCTGCCTCTTGGCATGGCCGAGCTCTCGCTCGGACCGCTCGAGATCTTGCTTCAATGCACCAACCTCCACAGTCAGTGCGGCAGAGATCAGCAGCGCAGCCTGCAAACCCATATTGACATAATTTATTAGCAACCCTGCCTATATCTTTTTAGATCCTCAGTCCGGCTTTTCTTTCCGAACACCGAACCGAGCATCAGGGGCTACTGTCTATGTGGTATTACATCACATAATTTTAACTTCTTACCTCAAAGCCTGTTAGAAGGCTATTGCAGGCTTCGGTCAGCCCGCTCTTGGCAAGCTGAACCTTCTGAATCACCGCACTCATAACAGTGCGGTGTTCTTCCTCAATGGAGGCACCTTGGAGCGCCTCCAGCAAGTTGTCCGGCGCCTCCGGTTGGACGGAGGCCGCCGGCGTCACGGTCTTGCCCTTCTTGCGAAGGGGCCGCTTCCCGGACTCCGGAACCACTGCAGGTTCCGACGTAGAGTCTGGCGCGAAGTCCGGGAGGCTGCCTTGCGGCGCCTCCGGAGCCTCCTCCTGATGGGCCCCTTTCTAGGATCCCACCTCGGCGTGCTCATCGGCGCGAGGGGTGGAGGCAGTCGGGATGGAATCCACATCCGACGGAGCCAACGACCCGCTCGATGAAGCGGGAAGATCATCATCGGCCGGACTGCAGGCAGCATGCGGCATTAGAAGGACATTATGTGACACAAAAGAGAAATTACAAATCATTCAGGAATCCGGATACTTACGATCTCGCCGGAGGCCTGGCCCTTGAAGGCCACTCTTCGCCGCCAACGTTGGTGTTGGCAGAGCTGTCCGGGGGAATAGTTCTCCCCCTCTTGGACCCTTCGGCCTTCCCTGTTGGGGAAGCCTTCCTCTTCCTCTCTCCCTCCTCTGGGAGAGAGTCTTCTTCCTCCTCCTCATCTTCGGGGGAGGAGTCCGCCTCGGAGTCGTCGGAGACCTGAAAACGGGAACTCTTTCGAGTGCCCGTGGCCACCTTCTTGGCCTTCTTCTCCGGCACCACATGCGGTGCCGGAACCAGCAATCCTGCTAGACGGGCGTCCACTGGATCTTCTGGCATGGGAGCCGGGCAGATGAGCTGCTCGGCCTTCTTCATCTATTCCTGTCAAAGGAAAAGGGAGATTGAAACCCGCTTAGAATCAATCTATTAACAATAAGTGTCCCGTAAAGGGGTAGAATCACTTACCTCGTCAGCTGGACGCTGCGAGTGAAATCCGCGATCTTCCGTCGCGGGTGCGGGGGCTTCGGCGCCCTTAAACAGCACCCTCCAGGCGCCTTCGTACGTCGTGCCGAAGAGCCCGCCCAATGCCTGGTGCTGTTCCGGATCGAACTCCCACAGATTGAATGCCCGTTCCTGGCATGGGAGAATCCAGCGAACGAGCATGACTTGGACCACGTTAACCAGCCTGAGCTTTTTGTTCACCAGCTTCTGGATACAGGCTTGGAGTTCCGTCAGCTCCTTCGAATTACCCCACAGCAAGCCCTTCTCTTTCCAGGAGGTGAGCTGCATAGGGATACCAGATCTGAACTCGGGGGCCGCCGCCCACGTAGGGTCACGCGGCTCGGTGATATAGAACCACCCCGACTGCCACCCCTTGACGGATTCCACGAAGGCCCCTTCGAACCAAAGGACGTTGGGCATCTTGCCCAACATGGCGCCTCCGCACTCCGCTTGAGTGCCCTTCACTACCTTCGGCTTGACATTGAAGGTCTTGAGCCACAAGCCGAAGTGGGGCTGGATGCAGAGGAGGCCTCGCACACGACGATAAACGCCGAGATGTTGAGGATGAAGTTCGGCGCCAGATCATGGAAATCCAGGCTGTAGTAGAACATGAGCCCCCGGACAAAGGGGTGAAGTGGAAAGCCCAGTCCGCGGAGGAAGTGGGGGAGGAAAATGACCCTCTCATGGGGCCTGGGGGTGGGGATGAGTTGCCCCTTGTCGGGCAGCCGGTGCGCGACGTCGCCGGAAAGGTATCCGGCGCTGCGCAGCTTTGTGATGTGCTCCTCCTTAATGGTGGAGGCCAGCCACTTGCCTCCCGCTCCGGACATGGTCGGAGAAGGTTGAGACGAGATGCGCAAACTTGGGCGCTGGAGCTCGAGTGCGCGGAGATGGATAAGCAAAGGAGGAAGAAGGCGTAGGTGAAAAGGTGAATCCTTATCCCTTATATATAGGTGGACGAAGACTATGCGTCCCCACTAGCCTGGTAAAACTCGCTTATCTCCCAAGCGCCACCATCAATGGCGCGGTTGGGTTACCCACGTCCGTATTGATGAGAATCCCGGAATAAGGGGGAACACGATCTCTGCTTCGACAAGACGTGCCAAGGAAACCGCTTCGCTAAACGCGCTGAGGTGGTATAATAAAAAACGATTCAAGTAAAGGCTTGGTAGTGGTGTGACATCATGCCGCAAAATACGTACGCAGATTGAACTTGTGTACATTTTATTCTCTCTACGGTGGAATGTGGAATTTATTTTGCAGAGCCGGACACTATCCTGGTGTTCACAATCTTCTATGAATTATTTGGAGGAGGAACCCGCCTTGCAATGCCGAACATTATGCGCGCCGGACTCATCGTCATTGAAGCCAGGTTCAGAGGCTACTGAGGGAGTCCTGGACTAGGGGTGTCCGGACAGCCGGACTATCATCGTCCGCCGGACTCCAATACTACGAAGATACAAGATTGAAGACTCCGTCCCGTGTCCGGATGGGACTTTCCTTGGCGTGGAAGGCAAGCTTGGCGATACGGATATGTAGATCTCCTACCATTGTAACCGACTCTGTGTAACCCTAACCCTCTCCGGTGTCTATATAAACCGGAGGGCTTTAGTCCGTAGGACACAACATCCATACAACAATCATACCATAGGCTAGCTTCTAGGGTTTAGCCTCCTTGATCTCGTGGTAGATCTACTCTTGTACTACCCATATCATCAATATTAATCAAGCAGGACGTAGGGTTTTACCTCCATCAAGAGGGCCCGAACCTGGGTAAAACATCGTGTCCCTTGTCTCCTGTTACCATCCGCCTAGACGCACAGTTCGGGACCCCCTACCCGAGATCCGCCGGTTTTGACACCGACAATTACTGTAGGGGAAACGAGAAGAGTTTCAGATGCAAGGATTACTACATTTTTCTGTTCTACGTTACTGTGCAATATTTGCTAGTAGATGTTTAATTGGTCGCGGGAATAGTGGGGGCCTTAGTGCTCCTAACCTTGCTGTTTTGTGCCATGCTTTACTTCGTGATACAACCTTCAGTTCAGGCGTTATGGTTGCTAAACGGTTGAGTCTGAACCATTCAAAGGGCCCATTTTTTGAGGTATCTTTGCTTCACGCCTTGCTAAACACTTTGAGATACCTATTACGCATTACGAGAAAGAGGAAAAGGTGCTGCCCACTATTTTCTTAGACTATAAGAGTATGGTAGCACATGATTTTATTGTTAAAGATAAGAAGAAGAGACTTAAGTATAACTGGTATTTAGTAAAACTACTTGTGAACTATTACCTTGCCTGCACCCTCTTTGTTTAACATACATTCAGGCACGTACCTCATCATGCCCGAAGACATTTATGCATACTAGGGCTGACACAAGTCCCAAAGCCTGAGCTAGAGCCACCTCTTTATCCATATTGGGAGTCTATTTATCAGTGGGATCCAAAGGAGCTCGCTAACCAGTGGCACGGCGAGGACCCTCCTCAGTACATCGGAGAGGACCACTTTGATCCATGGGCGTAGACCAACTTAGGCCAAAAGCCTAAGCTTGGGGGAGTACGTATTTCTCACCGACATTACATTCATGTTCACACACTCATTCTAGTTGTCGGTGTTCATACTTTTTCATTGTACTATCCATGCTAGTTTATTTTCTTTTCTTGCTTTCTTCTTGTGTGTTTGAAAAACTTTGAGAAAAAACAAAAAATAGTTATGACTTTTAGCTAGTTTACTTTCCATGCTTGTAGTAGTAGTATTAAAAGAAAACCCCAAAAGATTTATCTTTCTTCTTTTGCTTGTTGGGAGCTTTCCCGTGTAAATAGTTTTATTGTTTTTGAAATTCTTTTCTTTTCTCTGGGGGTCGAGAGGAGAAGACTACGATGAAAATGATGAGTGGTTCTCATATGCATTATTGTTGATCTAACAAAGAGCCCATATTACCTTGTCTTCTCCTTTAAATTAAATGTTTGTAGATTCCAGCTTGGTCCAATGCACGTGCACTATTATTATTATCCACACCGTTCGGTCGTGCAAGTGAAAGGCAATAATGACGATATATGATGAAATGATTGAGATGAGACAAGCTGGTATGAACTCGACCTATCTTGTTTTTGTAAATATGATTAGTTCATTGTTCCTGATTCAGCCTATTATGAATGAAACATGATTGCAATGACAATTAGAGATTATAGTTATTCATGCCATGCTTGATTAGCTAGGAGTTTATAATGGTTTACCTTGCATGCCAACATGCTATTAGAATGGTTGTGATGTGGTATGATAGGGTGGTATCCTCCTTTGATTGATTCGAGTGGCTTGACTTGGCACATGTTCACTCATGTAGTTGAAACAAAATCAACATAGCCTCCACGATATTTATGTTCATGGTGATTTATATCCTACTCATGCTTGCAATCATTGTTGGTTAATCTTAATGCATGTTCATGACTATTGTCGCTCTCTAGTTGGTCGCTTCCCAGTCTCTTGCTAGCCTTCACTTGTACTAAGCGGGAATACTGCTTGTGCATCCACTTCCATAAACCCCAAAGTTATTCCATATGAGTCCACCATACCTTCGTATATGCGGTATTTACCTGCCGTTCCAAGTAAATTTGCATGTGCCAAACTCTAAACCTTCAAATGAGATTTTGTTTTGTATGCTCGAATAGCTCATGTATCAACTAGGGTTGTCTATATCTTCCATGCTAGGTGGGTTATTCTCATGATGGGTGGACTCTGCTCATCATTCACGAGAAAATGGCCGGTAACCGAGATGCCTAGTCCCATGCTCAAATCAAATCACAATAATTGCAAACAAAGCTCCCCCAGGATTGTTGTTAGTTGGACGGTACCCGTTGTCTCAGACCAGCCGTGGAATGTGCTCGTTGGTAGTGGGGGAGTATAAACTTTACTATTCTGTTTGGGAACCGCCTATAATGTATGTATCATGGAAGATATCGAGATCTCTTGGTTGTTATGTTGATAATGAAAGTATGCCACTCAAAATATTATTTATCTCTATTTCAAAACTCGAGCTCTGGCACCTCTGCAAATCCCTGCTTCCATCTGCAAAGGGCCTATCTATTTACTTTTATGTTGAGTCATCCTCCTCTTATTAAAAAGCACCAGTTGGAGAGCATCGTTGTCATTTGCATGCATTGTTATTAATTCACACCGAGTATGACTGTGACTGGATCTTTTTTGCCATGAATTACAATGTCTAGTCAGTCCTTGATCTTCAAGGGTGCTCTGCATTTATGTTTTGCGGTCTGAGAAAGGGCTAGTGAGATACCATATTTTTATTTCATATTATGATTGTTTTGATAAAGTGTTGTCATCCGAGATTTATTATTATTGCTCGCTAGTTGATTATGCCATTGATATGAGTAAATGTGAGATCTAAATGTTATTGTGAATGTGGTTAGTTCATAATCTTTGCTGAAAACTTGAATGCTGGCTTCATATTTGCAACAACAAGATCAAACAGAGTTTGTAAAAGTTTTTCTTTGTCACGTTCAGTTTGTCAACTGAATTGCTTGAGGACAAGCAAAGTTTTAAGCTTGCGGGAGTTGATACGTCTCCAACGTATCTACTTTTCCAAACACTTTTGCCCTTGTTTTGGACTCTAACTAGCATGATTTGAATGGAACTAACCCGGACTGACGCTGTTTTCAGCAGAATTGCCATGGTGTTATTTTTGTGCAGAAATAGAAGTTCTCGGAATGACCTGAAACTCCACAAAGTCACATTTTGGAATTAATAAAAAATATTGGCAAAAGAATCAATACAAGGGGCACACACCCTGTCCACGAGGGTGCAGGGCGCCCCCCTAGGTCACGCCCCTACCTCGTGGGTCCCTTGGACCTCCACCGACCTCAACTCCAACTCTATATATTCACGTTCGGGAGAAAAAATCAGAGAGAAGGATTCATCGCATTTTACGATACGGAGCCGCCGCCAAGCCTTGTTCTTCCTCGGGAGGGCTGATCTGGAGTCAGTTCAGGGCTCCGGAGAGGGGAATCTGTCTCCATCGTCATCGCCAACCATCCTCCATCATCAATTTCATGATGCTCACGGCCGTGCGTGAGTAATCCCATTGTAGGCTTGCTGGACAGTGATGGGTTGGATGAGATTTACCATGTAATCGAGTTAGTTTTGTTAGGGTTTGATCCCTAGTATCCATTATGTTCTAAGATTGATGTTGCTATGACTTGCCATGCTTAATGCTTGTCACTAGGGCCCGAGTGCCATGATTTCATATCTGAACCTATTATGTTTTCATGAATATATTGTGTTATTGATCCTATCTTGCAAGTCAATAGTCACCTACTACGTGTTATGATCCGACAAACCCCGGAGTGACAATAGTCGGGACACTTCCCGGTGATGACCGTAGTTTGAGGAGTTCATGTATTCACTAAGTGCTAATGCTTTGGTCCGGTACTCTATTAAAAGGAGGACTTAATATCCCTTAGTTTCCAATAGGACCCTGCTGCCACGGGAGGGTAGGACAAAAGATGTCATGCAAGTCCTTTCCATAAGCACGTTGACTATATTCGGAATACATGTCTACATTACATTGATGAACTGGAGCTAGTTCTGTGTCACCCTATGTTATAATTGTTGCATGATTAATTGCGTTCGACATAATTATCCATCATTGATCCATTGCCTATGAGCTCGTTTCACATATTGATCTTTGCTTAGTTACTTCTCCGTTGCCACTGTTACGATTGCTACAAAACTGCTACTGTTACTTTTGCCACCGTTACCATTACTTCCATACTACTTTGCTGCATATATTAAGTCTTTCAGGTGTGGTTGAATTGACAGCTCATCTGCTAATACTTGAGAATATTCTTTGGCTCCCCTTTTGTCGAAACAATAAATTTGGGTTGAATACTCTACCCACAAAAACTGTTGCGATCCCCTATACTTGTGGGTTATCGGCAATATGATGAAAACACCATCTTCTTATACTTGATGGCAACAATACAATACATGCCTTACCGCTCCTACTGTCACTGGGAAAGGGCACCGGAAGATTGAACCCAAAGCAAAGCACTTCTCACATTGCAAGCAAGATCAATCTAGTAGGCCAAACTAAACCGATAAGTCGAAGGGACTTGCAAAGATATCAAATCATGCATATAAGAATTCAGAGAAGAACCAAATAATATTCATAGATAATCTGATCATAAATCCACAATTCATTGGATCTCGGCAAACACACCGCAAAAGAGTATTATATCAAATAGATCTCCAAGAACATCGAGGAGAACATGGTATTGAGAATCAAAGAGTGAGACGAAGCCATTAAGCTACTAGCTATGGACTCGAAGGTCTGTGGTAAACTACTCACGCATCATTGGAGAGGCAATGGTGTTGATGAAGAAGCCCTCCGTGATCGAATCCCCTCTGGCAGGGCACCGAAAAAGGTCCCTAGATGGGATCCCACGGGTATAGAAGGTTGCGGCGGTGGAAAAGTGGTTTCGTGGCTCCCTTGGATGTTTTCAGGGTATAAGAGTGTATATATATATATATATATATATATATATATATATATAGGTGAAGGAACTAGGTCAGGGGAGCTACGAGGGGCCCACGAGGTAGGGGGGTGCGCCCTACCTCCCTGGGCGTGCCCTCCTGCCTTGTGGCCGCCTTGTTGCGTCTCCGACTTCATCCCCAAGTCTTCTGGTTTCCTTTCGGTCTAAGAAAGATCATCGTGAAAGTTTCATTTTGTTTGGACTCCGTTTGGTATCCCTTTTCTGCGAAACTCTAAAATAGGCAAAAAAAACAGAAACTGGCACTGGGCTCTCGGTTAATAGGTTAGTCCCAAAAATAATATAAAATAGCATATAAATGCCTATTAAACATCCAAAACAGATAATATAATAGCATGGAAGAATTAATAATTATAGATACGTTGGAGACGCATCAGGAGGCATGCTTTCATCATAATAAATTTGCTCATCAAAACCTGGGGGACTAAAAAGATCATATTCATCAAACATAGCACCCCCAAGCTTGTGGCTTTGCATATCATTAGCATCATGGATATTCAAAGAATTTATACTAACAACATTGCAATCATGCTCATCATTCAAAGATTTTTAGCCAAACATTTTATTGCGCTCTTCTTGTAGCAATTGAGCACAATTATCAGAATTCTTATTTTCACGAAAAACATTATATAGATGAAGCATATGAGGCAACCTCAATTACATTTTTTGTAGTTTTCTTTTATAGACTAAACTAGTGATAAAACAAGAAACTAAAAAATTCAATTGCAAGATCTAAATATATACCTTCAAGCACTCACCTCCCTGGCAACGGCGCCAGAGAAAGCTTGATGTCTACTATGCAACCTTCTTCTTGTAGACTCGTGTTGGGCCTCCAAGTGAAGAGTTTTGTAGGACAGTAGCGAAATTCCCTCAAGTGGATGACCTAAGGTTTATCAATCCGTGGGAGGCATAGGATGATGATGGTCTCTCTCAAACAACCCTGCAACCAAATAACAAAGAGTCTCTTGTGTCCCCAACACACCCAATACAATGGTAAATTGTATAGGTGCACTAGTTCGGCGAATAGATGGTGATACAAGTTTAATATGGATGGTAGTTATAGGTTTTTGTAATCTGAAAATATAAAAACAACAAGGTAACTAGTATCAAAAGTGAACAAAAACGGTATTGCAATGCTTGGAAACAAGGCCTAGGGTTTATACTTTCATTAGTGCAAGTTCTCTCAACAATGATAACATAATTAGATCATATAACAATCCCTCAACATGCAACAAGGAGTCACTCCAAAGTCACTAATGGCGGAGAACAAATGAAGAGATTATTGTAGGGTACGAAACCACCTCAAAGTTATTCTTTCCGATCAATCCATTCGGCTGTTCCTGTAAGTGTCACAAACAACCCTAGAGTTCGTAGTAAAATAACACCTTAAGACACACATCAACCAAAACCCTAATGTCACCTAGATACTCCAATGTCACCTCAAGTATCCGCGGGTTTGATTATACGATATGCATCACACAGTCTCAGATTCATCTATTCAAACCAACACAAAGAACTTCATAGAGTACCCCAATGTTTCTACCGAGAGTTAAGACGAAAACGTGTGCCAACCCCTATGCATAGATTCCCAAGGTCACGGAACCCTCAAGTTGATCACCAAAACATACATCAAGTGAATCAATAGAATACTCCATTGTCACCACGGGTATCCCACGCAAGACATACATCAAGTGTTCTCAAATCCTTAAAGACTCAATTCGATAAGATAACTTCAAAGGGAAAACTCTATCCATTACAAGAAGGTAGAGGGGGAGAAACATTATAAGATCCAACTATAATAGCAAAGCTCGCTGTCATGGAATAGTCACAGCAGTGTCCTAGCATAAGGACTTAGTCGTGGAGCCATCGCAACTAGGTTAGCTTAAAGGGGTTAAACGGGACAAAGGACACATGAGTTTATACTGGTTTGGCCCCTTGCGGTGAAGGTAAAGGCCTAATCCAGTTTGAGGTGGTATTGCTTATGTTTCGATTACCAGAGAGCGAATACGCTAGACCTAGATCTCGATCTGTTGTTTCTTGCCTTGAACCGCCACTAGGTCATCCCTTTATATACATAGGTTGACACCCAGCGGCTCACGGAGTCCCGGTCGGCTCATAGACAACATGTCCGTCTCGGTGACTAACTATACATGCCGTACAATACAAGTTTTACACATATGGCGGTTTACTCCTACGGGCCTTAAGTTGCCCTTGGGCCTTGGGCCCTCGCCTGTGAACCGCCATCTTCAATATCCTCATGGGCTTCACATCATGAGTCGTCATAGGTATAACCCCACCCCTCTTGGGCGGGTCATACCTAACAGTTATATCCCTAACATTAGGCCCCAGGTTGATTTGAACTTGTTCATGTCAATCTTCAACACTTAGGAAAAATCTTCCCTTCTTCATTCGTGCGAGAATTCATAACCCGCCATGACGTCATCTCCTGGACTTGTAGTAACTCGCCATGACGTCACCTGTCATTAATTTACACAATATCCAATATATCTTAATGGATCCTTATCTTCAATAGCTGTCCCGAGAATCAAGGCGACTAAGCAGCTGGATAACCATTTTTTGGTCTCCTCGTTTTTTGCGCCCACTTATTAACCTTCTCCTTATAAATAGGGTCAAACCTCCTTTATGTCATTCTCCCCCTTCTCCTTCTCGTCTTCCTCCTCTCGCGACTCATCCGCCACTTCGAGCTCCTCCGCCGCCACGAAGCTCACTGTCCTCCTCGCCCTTGGCTGCTGCATCAACCTGAACGGGACCAAAGAACGCCGGCGCTCCACCACAGTTCATCTGCCCCTGTAAGCGTTCCTCCTCCTATGCTCCAGATCGCATTAGGGTTTCTGTAGTTCTTCGAGTTCTTCGTAGTTCTTCGTCGTTCTTCTAGACAGCCCTTGTTTTAGATCCGAAAATGTCTATTAGGACGCGCGGAACCTGTTTCCATTCCTTTTGTTGTCTCAAAGCTTGCTTCGCAGATGTATAAATCTCGCCCTTGTACTAGTTCCTCTGCTGCTGCAATGCTTTAGGTTTTGATTTATTTTCTTTTCTCACACAACGCCAGATCCAAACCACCTGCTACCATATGTAGAAACTTGTTTTTCCAACACTTAGAAGATTTTACTCCTGATACATAATCTGGTCATGGCGGCTTACACCACTAGCTGTAGATAAATTCGACATTTTAGCAGGCTTCACTCTTGGTGGATATCGATCTGTTCATGTCGGCTTACAGAGCCCGCCGTAGCTAGTCATATACCATTAGGCCCATTTTAAGCCGCCATTCTGAATATACGCTGTAGTGCTTTTCCTCCGGCTTAACTTAAACCGGCTACATTGTTCTTTCTTTTAGGCGTCTTTTTTCACCATGCCGCCGAAGGCAGCTACTTCATGCAACTGGGTTCCCTTTGTTGTCACTGAGAATACGCTCCAGGACTTTGTGAAAACCGGCTATTTGCCAGAGAAGGTTGTCATGCATTACCGCGCCCCCAAGCCGGAAGAGGAGAAACCTCAGCCAAAAGATGACGAAGTCATTGTCTTTACTGATCACATGAACCGGGGCTTCTCACCGCCCGACTCTAAATTCTTCCGAGACATTCTGCACTTTTTCGATCTTCATCCTCAAGACATCGGACCCAATTCCGTGTCAAACATATGCAATTTTCAAGTTTTCTGTGAGGTGTACCTTCAAGAGGAGCCCAGTGTGGAACTATTTAGGGAATACTTTTATTTAAATCGCCAAAATGAGTATTCAAACTGACCCAGCCTGGAACTTGGTGGAATCTCAATTCAGCGAAGGAGAGATGCTACCTTCCCTTATGCCCGCCTACAGAGTCATCCCAAGGATTGGACTCAGACATGGTTCTATTGCAAGGATACCTCTCTAGCTGACGATAACCGGCTGCCAGGCTTTCGCGCCCTGTGTCTTGACTCAAAACATCCTTTTTCTGACAAGCTGACCACCGCTGAACGCAAAAAGCTCGCCCCCACCATTGCCAAGGTCAAGGCTCTGCTGGGAAACGGCTTAACCGGCATTGACTTGGTTCGATGCTGGGTTGCATGGCGGATCATCCCCTTAAGTCGCCGAACCGGCTTAATGTGCACCTACACGGGTAGTAAAAATGATCCACTACGCCACAACACCGTGTGTTTGACTGACGACGCCATCAACGAAATGACAAAGTCCCTTCCGCATGAAAACCGGTAGACTGCAGCAAGGTGGGCCTAAGCCCTTTCTACACATCTAACCCGGCAGCAAAAGTAAGTCTTTAAATTACTTACTTTACCTTCATCATTAAATACTTTGTTTAACTCAACACTGATGACTTTCACAGGCTGATGATGACTTTTGGAAGAAGGAATATGACCATGAAGCTGCCAAAAGGGCCAGGAAAGCCAAGAAAGCCGCCAAGAGAACCACCAAAAAGAAAGGAAAGAAATCCAATACTTCCAAGCTGTTTGAACTGGACGATAACACTGAGTCGGAGGTAGCCCTTGATTCCCTTGGCTCCTTTTCAACCATCTTCTTGACATTGATTATCATCAGGATGACACGGGGACCAGTGAAGCAATCGAGGAAGAGGTAACTATCATTTCCTCCGACTCCGAGCCCTTACCAAGATAGAAAATTCGAAGAGTAACCCGGAAAGTAAGCTTTTCACACCCCTTAGCTCATCTGGATCCTCACTTTCTTTTTAAGCAACAACAACACGAGAGCCGGCGACAGACCCGGACTAGCAGAGGCGAAGAATTATCCTGCGGCTTACCGAACACTCCAAGGAAGCGTCGAAACGAGGTCACCCCCCATTTAAACTCTTTTTATCCTCTCGGGGGTCTCATCCGCCAACCACTTAATTCTTCTGACTCAAATTATCAGGAGACGTCTCGCCGGCGATTCATCTCAGTCACATCTACCGGCTTTCAAGACTGCTCCCGGGTAATAACAATTACTTATTATTTGCTCATTATGCTCCTTTATACTTATACTGACCTCTCATGACTCATGCAGTGGACAAGCCAAGCCTAGCAAGAAGGCAAAAGTGACTAAGCCAGCCGAAGACCCGAAAGTCAATGAGCCAGAGCAACAAATCCCAGCGCCTGAGACCTCCGCTCCTCAACTGTCAGAGCCGGTTCTTGACGTTTCACCAGTGACTCCTGACCCTCCCATCGATCAAGCAAATGATGATCTTTTAAACACTGAAGCATCAAGTCCAGTTAAAACGGCTGAGACACATGATGATGATGTGGTGATTACCAACACCGGCTTCAGAGAGCTGGGAAGGCCTACTGTCTTGGCCAAGCACTCTGCCAAGGAAGAATACATTGAATGGCGAAAAGTGAGATTTGATGTTGCTGACTACTCCCAATTGAGCATTGGTGAAGTATATTCTAGCTATCTCAGTCAAGTACACACCAGCCGTGAGCTTGAAGTTGACATGGTGAAGCAAATGCACCAAAAATGTGAGGTATGAACTCCTTTATTGAGTTATGCACATCCTGTCAGCCCCCAAGTCTACTGTTTATGATGGAATTGAATATGTTGTAGACTTAGATTAACCATGAACATAAATAATACTCTTTGATAGAATCCTTCAAAATCCGGCTTAAAGCATCCGGTTTAAAGTAGTTTTGTAATGATTAATCACTGAATCCATAGTCCCCAAGGGCCGGTTTAATCAGCATGAATGAGCCGGTCCTTTGTATCATTGTTTTATAAGTCAGAGCTTTACTTGTGTAGCCCCCATGAGCCGGCTGTGTTTACTTCTAGCACATCCGGGTCATCATAAAATAACCGTGAAAAAACAAGTAATATGCATTAGCCCCAAGTGCCAAGTATTCTTGCTTGCAAAGTGCTTGGGACTTATTCACATGAACCATCGTATGAGTAATTGTTTCGGCAAGCATTAGGCCCCAAGTGTCAAGTACTCTTGCTTGCAAAGTGCTTGGGACTTCATTTCTGTAATCCAAATCTGACCATAATTTTGAATCGGTGTATGTATAGGACACCACTGCTCAACTTCAATCAAAACTGTCTGACGTGAAGACTCGTTTGCAGCTGCAAGAATCCGAGACCTGGAAGGTGGACTCAAGATTCCAGCGTGACTGAAATGGAAAAACTGAAGACTAGCTTTGAATTTGAAAAAAGCGCCTGGTGAGGGAGTCCTGGATTAGGGGGTATCCGGACAGCCGGACTATATACTTTGTCCGGACTATTGGAGCGTGAATATACAAGACTGAAGACTTCGTCCCGTGTCCGGATGGGACTCTCCTTTGCGTGGAAGACAAGCTTGGCGATCCGGATATTATATTTCCTTCTTTGTAACCGACTCCATGTAAACCCTAGCCCTCTCCGGTATCTATATAGATCGGAGAGTTTAGTCCTTAGAGAGACGATCACAATCATAATCATCATAGGCTAGCTTCTAGGGTTTAGCCTCTACGATCTCGTGGTAGATCAACTCTTGTAATACCCATATCATCAATATCAATCAAGCAGGAAGTAGGGTTTTACCTCCATCAAGAGGGCCCAAACCTAGGTAAAACATCGTGTCCCTTGCCTCCTGTTACCATCAACCTTAGACACACAGATCGGGACCCCCTACCCGAGATCCACCGGTTTTGACACCGACATTGGTGCTTTCATTGAGAGTTCCTCTGTGTCATCGTTGCAAGGCTTGATGGCTCCTTCAATCGTCAACAACACGGTCCAGGGTGAGACTTTTCTCCCCGGACAGATCTTTGTGTTTGGCGGCTTCACACTGCGGGCCAATTCGCTTGGACAACTGGAGCAGATCGAAAGCTATGCCCCTGGCCACCAGGTCAGGTTCGGAAACCTGAACTACACGGCCGATATCCGTGGAAACTTGATCTTCAACGGGTTCGGGCCTGCGCCAGGAGCACCAGACAATCACGATGAGCACGGCTTAGACCTGCTGTCAGACAATGCTCGGGATATCGCCCCTGCAGGAGCCCCAGACCTAAATCCAGAGCAGATTGCGTTGCCTAAGGACGGGTGGATGGACCCCACCCCACAGGCCGCACACTCATCAGCAGTAGAGCCGAATACAGGCCTCACTCCCAAAGAAGCCTGTGACACTGGACCCCTGGACTTGTATCCGGCTATAGGTTCCAGTCCACGCGCTCCCGAGCCCGCCGAACCTGGTTGGGCCCCTGTAATGGAGTTCACCGACTCGCCCTTTGGCGATGTGCTGAACTCATTAAAGTCTCTCTCTTTGTCAGGAGACTCTTGGCCGAACTACGTCCGGCTCGAGTGGGAAGCAGGCGACGAAGGAATTCGTTGCCCACCCACCACCCACTTCATAGCCACTGTCGACGATGTATCAGACATGCCTGACTTCGACTCTGATGATACCGATGGTATGGACGTCGGCGCAGGAGATGATTCAGAACCAACGGGGCGCTGGACTGTCACCTCGTCATATGATATTTACATGGTGGATACGCCTAAAGAAGACGACGGCGACAAACCGGAGGATAAAACCCCCGGACAAAAGCCAAAACAACGGCGCAGACGCCGCTCCAAGTCCAGCAACAGTAAAAATAGTGATAACTGCGCTAGAAAGATCGACACCCCAATCAACTCCGAAGGCAACAACGCCCAGCAATGGAGCAGGATGAGCCAGGTCACGCCGAACACAGCTCGGAGCAGACGCTCGATCACAATGGCCCCGAGGGACGAATTCATCAAACCGCCCCGGGACAAGAGCACAGTCCAGATGACAATGCATTCATCATCCCGGAAACACGCTTGGAACGAGATAACCTCTACAGAAGGCTTATGGCCACTGCGAGAAGTCTAAAGAAGCAGAAGCAAAGGCTTAAGGCCGCACAGGAAACGCTCAATCGCAGATGGAATAAAGTGCTAGACATTGAAGAAAAGTACGGCGATGGTCGCCACACAAAGAGCTATCCAAAATGCAAGCTGCTGCCAGAATTCGACGATGAGGCCGTTCAGCCAAAGAACAACACGGTCAGGAGGCCGGACAAACCACTTCGTAACCGCAATAGAGCAGCTACCGATGCCGCACACGATTTACGTGAGCTCTTGGATAAAAAAGCCAGCGCGGCTAGGTCCATCTATGGATCTAAAGGACACACCCCGACGCAGGACTATGGTCACCAAAATGATCATACCGATCGGATACCAGTTTGGAATCAGCACTGGACACAACAACAACCGACGGCATGCCACAACACGTCTAGATACAGAGTGGCTGCTCACCCCCTGTGCTTCACCGAAGAGGTGCTGGACCATGAATTTCCACAGGGTTTTAAACCTGTGAACATAGAGGCATACGACGGAATGACAGGCCCAGGGGTCTGGATCGAGGATTTTATCCTGCATATCCACATGGCTCGTGGGGACGACCTCCACGCCATCAAATACCTTCCCCTCAAGTTGAAGGGACCAGCTCGACACTGGTTGAAAATCCTCCCCGAAAATTCAATTGGAAGTTGGGCGGAACTCGAGGATGCTTTCAGGGCCAATTTTCAAGGGACCTATGTCCGGCCTCCAGATGCGGACGATTTAAGTCACATAATTCAACAGCCCGGAGAGTCCGCCCGCAAGCTTTGTAACAGATTCCTCACTAAGAAGAATCAAATTGTCAATTGTCCGGATGCCGAAGCCTTAGCGGCCTTCAAACACAGCATCCGGGACGAGTGGCTCGCCAGACACCTCGGCCAAGAAAAGCCGAGAACAATGGCAGCCTTAACAAGCCTTATGACCCGCTTTTGCGCAGGTGAAGATAGCTGGTTGGCCCGTAAAGGCACCAGGGACCCAAGTACATCCGAAATTAGGGATGGCAATAGGAAGCCATGGCGCAGTAAAAACAAACGTCAAAACAAGGAAGAGAGTCCGGACAACACAACGGTCAACACCGGATTCAGGGCCTCTCGACCCGGTCAACAAAAGAAGCCATTTAAAGGCAACAAAGAGGGACCGTCCGGCCTGAACAAAGTCCTGGACAGACTGTGCCAAATTCATGGCACCCCCGACAAACCTGCGAACCACACTCATAGAGAATGCTGGGTCTTCAAGCAGGCCGGCAAATTAAATGCCGAACACAAGGGAAGGGAAACACCAAGTGAAGACGAGGATGAGCCTCGCCAGCCAAACACTAGGGGACAGAAAAAATTCCCACCAGAGGTAAAAACAGTAAACATGATCCACGCGACTCACACATCCACGAGAGGGCACGAATGCGCGCTCAGAGACGCATACGCTATAGAGCCCGTCGTACCCAAACTTAACCACTGGTCGGCTTGTCCAATCACGTTCGATCACACGGACTGCTCGACTAGTATTCGACACGAAGAATCAGATGCCTTGGTGCTCGACCCAATACTCGACGGATACCATCTTACTCACGTCCTCATGGACGGCGGCAGTAGTCTTAATCTAATATACCAGGACATTGTCCGCAGGATGGGGATAGAGCCATCCAAAATCAGCCAAAGTAACACCACCTTTGAAGGGTGATACCAGGCGTTGAAGCCTACGGCAGGGGGTCCATCGTACTGGAGGTAACATTCGGTCCCCCAGGCAACTCCAGAAGCGAAGAACTACTCTTCACCATCGCCCCCCTCCAAAGAGGCTATCACGCATTGCTTGCGAGAACGGCCTTCGCCCGCTTCAACGCAGTACCGCATTACGCCTACCTTACACTCAAGATTCCAGGTCCATGTGGCGTCATTACCGTTAACGGAAACACAGAGCGCTCCTCACGCGCGGAGGAATATGCGACGGCTCCAGCGGCCGGACTCTAAACGGCCTCTAATACCAGAAAGCATGACTGGTCGTTAAGACCACGAACACGGTTAGATGAGTCCGGAAGCCCGGATAAACCTGAGCTAGGGCACCATGTATGTAATCCCATAGAGGACACCAGGGGCTATAGATATTTAATAAAGCCCCACTGTTGGCTTGACCTTATTAACAGGCCAATGCCTTACACTTTTACTATCCATCGCACGCTTACGTTATACTCTTCTACATGAGTTTTTCTTTTTTACAGACACAATTCGTGTGATACCCTTCCAGGACACGGCACAACGGAGATAAAGGCGCAGATATGCAGCAGGGCCCTGCTCAAAGGTTTCTCTTTAGATTAAGCCCCTGTGTAAACCTTTTTTATTGTCTCTTATTGTTTACACATCCCATGGTTACTATACCCATAGTGGGTACTGCCGTTATTGGCATTTCGCCACGACAGACTAATGCACGTACCTGGAAATACAGGCTTCATAATGAAAGGGCATTCTTCAGCCCATTTTATGTTGCAAAGTCCGAATACCTTCGGGAGTGTTCAGCGTCACGAGTTTGGCCTTATATGCATCAGCTCCGAATCATGTCTTTGGTCAAATGTTGGGTTTGCCCAGCTCCTGGGTTTGCCGCCTTACGTTCCATTCTTATCGGCTAAGGCGGCCATAGGAGAACTACTGCGATTGTGCCCTGGTAATTCCGGATGAGCACCTTAGTAGAGAAAGCCGAAAACTGACTGTCATGATACAGGGAGAGACTGTTCAACCACTCGAAGACTTATCGAAATCTTTAGGGTTGCTCCGCATTAACAAAGGACCGTTTCCCGGTCATGTACAAATGCGCCCGTATTTGGATGCACACGAAGGTACCAAGGGCTACATAGTAGCCCCACCGTCAAACTCCTATGGCTAAGTGAAAGTGTTAAAGCTATATAGTCCGGTTTCCTAGTTCGACGTGTGATCACCTCCTTAACGGACCAAGACGTTGGATCAAGCGTGATTATGCATATTCTCGCGAACACCCCCGATTGTATGCGTGGGGGCTGAAGCCAACGACTGCTAACTTTCAGATTAAATTTATACATAAAATGGCCGCATAGGAGGCACCATAATACTTTCGGGCAAAAAGTATAAAAATAGCTGAGGGAGTCCTGGACTAGGGGGTGTCCGGACAGCCGGACTATCATCGTCAGCCAGACTCCAAGACTATGAAGATACAAGATTGAAGACTTCGTCCCGTGTTCGGATGGGACTTTCCTTGGCGTGGAAGGCAAGCTTGGCGATACGGATATGTAGATCTCCTACCATTGTAACCGACTCTGTGTAACCCTAGCCCTCTCCGGTGTCTATATAAACCGGAGGGTTTTAGTCCGTAGGACACACAACCATTACAACAATCATACCATAGGCTAGCTTCTAGGGTTTAGCCTCCTTGATCTCGTGGTAGATCCACTCTTGTACTACCCATATCATCAATATCAATCAAGCAGGAGTAAGGTTTTACCTCCATCGAGAGGGCCCGAACCTGGGTAAAAACATCGTGTCCCTTGTCTCCTGTTACCATCCGCCTAGACGCACAGTTCGGGACCCCCTACCCGAGATCCGCCGGTTTTGACACCGACATTGGTGCTTTCATTGAGAGTTCATCTGTGCTGTCACCGATAGGAAGGATGCCTCTTCCCGTCTTCAAAGACGGTATCTTCACCAAAGGAGCCTTGGCCGCCGGCCAAACTATCCGGCTGGGTGGTTTTCTCATGACCGCCTGTTCGGCCACCGCTTCGATGATGACCTCTCGGGTCATCAAAAGCAATCTTCACGTCAACTCGGAATTCGCCGAGCAGCTGGATCCAACAGAGCTCTCGTCCGTAAATGAACTCTTGGATCGCATTGCCGCCCTGGGAGTCGCTACAGACTACAATCAGATTGGGCTTAAAACCGATCTGAGAGAGATTAACTCTCCCCAGGTTACCCAACATGTTGCAGTGGTAGAGGAACAATGCGGCGACTCTTCTCCTATATTGAAAACTAGTCATGTCCGGGCTTCCGAACCCTCCATGCCGGATTCCCGCGGGGGGACGGACTTCGATCAAGCACTGAACCTAAAGTCAGGCATCGGACTGGACTCGTTGGACAACGTCCAACGATCCAAGCTTCCAAATTCGGAAACTTCTCGGCCCTTGAGCCTCGAGATGGGTAGGATTCCGGACTTAATTCCACCCACCCACCCAGACATATGCGATCTTTCTCAAATCCGGCAAGAGCCCGCTGAAACAGTACATCATTACTGGGCCAGATTCCTCCTGGTTATGGACAGGATAAAGGACTGCCGAGAGGAAAACACAATTTCAATTTTCTGCAATAATTGCACGGACGAAGGAATCTTGAACGCCGTCGGTCGCCGTGAAATTACACGCTTCGCCGACCTAGCGTCCATAGTACGAAAGTACTATGTGATGGAGTGTTTCCAGAAAACCGAAACTAAGTTTTGGAACAATCCGGCCCCGAATACAACCCTAGTCCATAACAAAAGGGTGCATCACACTCAGGCACCAGGTACAAAAACCAAAAAGCAAAAACCCCATAAAGGGCAAGGAACCGTACTGGAGGGATGGCTCAGCGGACCTTGTAAAATTCACAGTACAGAAGGCGCCACCCCAACACATAGCCTTCGTGCGTGTTGGATATTGCGGCAGGTGGCCAAAAGTGGCGAGGAGCTTCTAGCCCCGGAAAACCACTCCAACAGTACCAGTACGGTGTCAACAGTCTTCGAGACTTTTGCATCAAATAATGTGCGAAAACGAACAATCCGCAGCCTCGCCGAAGTCTACCGAGTAGCAACAACAAATCCATGGAGCGACATGGCCATCACCTTCAACGCCAACGACGAACCTAAATTCCGAACAGCCCGAGCACCAACCGCATTGGTCCTCAGTCCAATAGTGGACGGCTTTCGTCTTACCAAGGTACTCATGGATGGCGGCAGCGGACTAAACCTCATCTACGAGGAAACTCTTCAAAAAATGAAAATAGACTGGAGCCGCATTGAGCGAAGCAGCACAACCTTTAGAGGAATAATCCCTAGCCAGGAAGCACGCTGCACAGGAAAAATCACACTTGATGTGGTGTTCGGCTCGCCGGACAATTACATGTCCGAAGAGGTCAGATTCCAAGTGGCCCCGTTCAGCAGCGGATATCACGCTATATTAGGACGAGAGGCATTCACAATTTTTCAAGCCATACCCCATTACGGGTACATGAAGCTTAAGATGCCTGGGCCCGACGGAATAATCACTCTCGCTAGTGATCCGGACATAGCACTCCGCGCCGAAAACAAGACATCCGCATTATCCCTGGAGGCACTATCCGAAGCCCTAGCGGCAGAAGAACTCACTGCACTATGCTCTACGGTGAATAGGGACGATGATACTCGATAAGAGATCCAAGTCCACCTCCTTTAAATCAGCGGAGGAAATAGTCAAATTCCAGGTCCATCCAACGGACCCAGGAAAGACGGCCTCCAGCGGGGCACAGTTGAACCCTGATGTAGATGCCGCATTGCGAGAATTCCTTCGGGAAAATTGGGACATCTTTGCCTGGCACCCTTCAGATATGCCAGGAATCCCACGCAGATTGGCAGAACACAGCCCAAAACATCCTAAAAGGATTCAAGCCAGTCAAACAGGCTCTTCGGTGATTTTTCGAACCCAAAAGACAGGCAATGGGAGAAGAGCTAGCCAAACTACTGGAAGCCGGATTCATCAGAGACATCAAACATCCGGACTGGCTAGCAAACCTGGTAATGGTACCAAAGAAGGACAAATCCTGGCGCCTATGCGTCGATTTTAAAAACCTCAACAAGGCCTGCCCAAAGGATCCCTTCCCCCTTCCCCGCATCGACCAAATAATCGATGCTACTGCAGGGCACGATTCATTGTGCTTCCTTGACGCATACTCCGGCTACCATCAAATCAAGATGGCAGAAGCAGACCAAGCCGCAACGGCATTCATTACTCCATATGGACCATTCTGCTTCAACACGATGCCCTTCGGACTCAAAAACGCCAGCGCAACATATCAGCGCATGATTCAGACATGTCTGGCTACCCAGATCGGCAAAATAGTAGAAGCATACGTAGACGACGTAGTCGTCAAAACCAAACACGTCGAGACTCTAGTAGACGATTTGAGGCTCACATTCGACAACCTCCGAGCGTATGACATCAAGCTGAATCCGGAAAAATGCGTTTTCGGCATACCAACCGGAAAGCTCCTGGGCTTCATTGTATTCGGTAGAGGAATTGAAGCAAACCCAGCCAAGATCCGAGCTCTGTCACAGCTAGATATTCCAAAAGACCTCAAACAAATACAAAAATTGACCGGATGCGTGGCGGCTCTAAGCCGCTTTATCTCCTGTTTGGGAGAAAAGGCATTGCCCCTCTATCGCCTCCTCAGGCGCACCGAACACTTCGAGTGGACGGATGCGGCCACTGCCGGACTTGAAGAAATAAAAGCCATATTGGCAACAAATCCGGTCCTGGCTGCGCCTAACCTGGGAAACAATGTTGTTATACATCGCGGCAACACATCAAGTTGTGAGCGCGGTACTCGTCGTCGAACGAGAAACAGAAGGGCATAAATTCCCTCTTCAAAAACCAGTGTACTACATATCCACTGTCTTAACTCCCTGCAAGTCCCGTTACCCGCACTATCAAAAGATAGCGTACGCAGTGTTCATGGCATCCCGGAAGCTCCGACACTACTTTCAAGAGTGTTCGATAACAGTGGCCTCCGAAGTACCCCTCAACGACATTATAAACAACCGCGACGCGACGGGCAGGATTGCAAAATGGGCCATCGAGCTCCTACCATTTGATATAACTTACAAACCTAGGCGAGCTATAAAGTCGCAAGTCCTGGCTGACTTTGTCGCTGAATGGACTGAAGCCGAACTCCCTAAAGAATATGGCGCATACTCCAATTGGATTATGCACTTCGACGGCTCCAAAATGTTGGCCGGCTTGGGGGCTGGCATCGTATTGACGTCCCCAACCGGGGACACAGTCCAATACGTACTTCAGATAATGTACATGGACTCCAACAACGCAGCCGAATACGAGGCCCTCCTACATGGCCTCCGGATGGCAATCTCCATGGGCATTCAACGCCTAGAGGTGCGCGGGGATTCAAACCTTGCAATATCCCAAGTAAACGGAGAATTTGACGCCAAGGATCCGAAAATGGCAGCCCATCGCAACGCTGTCCTCAAAATGTCAGCTCGGTTCGAAGGACTTGAATTCCACCACGTAGCCCGGGATAATAACCAAGCAGCCAACGTATTGGCATGCATCGGCGCGAAATGCGACGCTGTCCCTCCTAACATCTTCCTGGAATGGCTCTTTAAGCCGTCCGTACTATGGGAAGAGGAATCCGGAAATAACAACCCGGAAGCAGCCGCACCACCCAACACAGAACAATCTGACATAATCGGCGACTCAGCCAATGAAATAACGCCTTCAGCCCACGAAATAATGGCAGTAATTGCCCCGTGGACAGAACCATTCCTAGCCTACCTGATTAGGCAGGAGCTTCCCGAAGACCAAAACGAGGCTCGCTGCATAGTTCGGCGGTCCAAAGCCTACAAGGTCCATGAGGGGGAACTTTACAAGAAAAGCACAACCGGAGTCCTTCAATGGTGTATCTCTGAAGAGGAAGGCGAAACCTTCTGGCTGAAATTCATGCCGGACTAGGCGGACACCACGCCGTAGCCTGGGCCCTGGTAGGCAAGGCATTCCGTACAGGATTTTATTGGCCGACGGCCCGGGCAGATGCTCAGGACTTAATCCAAAGATGCGTCGGTTGTCAGCTCTTTGCTAATCAGAGCCATATGCCACCCACCGCCCTCAAAACTATACCCATTACCTGGCCGTTCGTGGTCTGGGGGCTTGACATGGTTGGACCCCTTAAAGGGGGAACCCACAAGAAAAGGTACCTATTGGTCATGGTGGACAAATTCACCAAATGGATAGAGGCCAAGCCAGTTAAAACAGTAGAGTCTGGACCAGTGATAGACTTCATATCCGGGGTAGTACACCGTTATGGTGTCCCCCATAGCATCATTACCGATAACGGCACGAACTTCACGGCCGACGAGGTTAAATTATGGTGCAAAAATATGGGCATTAAGCTCGATTACGCTTCAGTCTATCATCCTCAAACCAACGGTCAAGTGGAACGAGCAAATGGTCTAATAATGAGCAGCATCAAACCTAGACTAGTGCGGTCCCTTACGGAATCTGACACGCACTGGGTAGAGGAGCTCGACTCCGTACTCTGGGGGCTGCGGACAACGCCCAACCGTACTACCGGATTCACACCATTTTTTATGGTATATGGCGCAGAGGCAGTTTTGCCCTACGACATCATTCATGACTCACCTCGCGTGCGCGTGTACGAAGAAAGAGAAGCCGAGCTGGATCGGCAGGACAGCTTGGACGCATTGGAGGAAGAACGCGATGTCGCCAAGGCTCGTTCCGCATTCTATCAGCAGCAGGCTCGAAGATATCAAAGCAGAGAAGTACGGGCTAAGACTTACAATGTTGGCGAACTAGTTCTACGCCTGCCGGACAAGAAAAAGGACAAGCTCAAGCCCAAATGGGAGGGCCCCTTCATTATCGATCAAGTCCTGACCGGCGGAGCGTACCGACTGCGAAATGCGTTGGACAACCGACTCGAGCCGAACCCATGGAACGCAGCCCGCCTCCGAAGATTCTACGCCTAGCGCCGGACTAAGAGTTCGTCTCCTTCCCCCGTCCAAATTTTTACACTTCAGCTGTCTTTCATTTCTCTTTTTTCTCTCACCCTTTTCATAAAAGCCCTTAAAGGCCTACTTGTGCATTGTTCACACACACTTGATGTGCTATCCGCACTCATTATACCTGGGGGCTTCTTTACCAGAAGCTTACTTATAAGGGCTTCATGCCCAGCACATGTGTCAAACTTCCACATGTACCTTTTATTCACCATTATATGCATCGATATGACTTAAGTTTTGGCCAAGCTGGGTTGCCTGGCTCCTGTGCTTACCCCTACGTTCCTGATTGTTCGGCTAGGAGGTAAAGGGAGCACCTCTGCGATTGTTACTGCCGGGTCAGCCGGATGTGTACCTCAGACTGGGTGAAGCCGAAAGCTAGCGTTCTTAAGGGAATATTCGGCCAGTGACTTGAAAGATGATTTTTTACCTATTTATTTATCTGCCCCCAGATGTTTTCCTGCTCTTTTCGCAGTCCGGACATGCACTTTAGGGCATGCCTCCCAGGGAAAGGAACCCTTAACGGAACTATTCTCCCTGGAAGATGTTTCTTACTAACCATGTAATATAACATAACTAGTTGGGCACTTGTATGATAAAGCACTAATGACCCCTACGCCTGGTCTCCATGCATGCCCCGGTTGTTTCTTAACCGAGAAGGTATTCGGACACACTCCGGACTCTAGGGTCCCGAGGTTGAAGCGAAAAGGTCGGCAAAGACAAACGATCTACAATCCGGATAGAAGGCATTTTACATGTCATTTTAAAATACATTGTCAAATCGACTGACTCTATTCCTCCTCAATCCCGTCTAACAGGCTGTCTAATTTATAGTCCCGTTGGGAATATTTAGCGGCCAACTCTACTTGGCCGTACACTAAACTCATAGGGATCTCCTTCCCATCAGGCCCCACAGGTCTGACCTCGGCCATGTGGTTGGGATCCGCCTTCTTGTACCGCGTCTTCACCATGGCCCAGGCCTCCCTGGCACCTTGGCGGCAGGCCGATATCTTCCATAAACGGAAGCGCTGCCGCTTTCCCTGAAGCTTCTCCGCAAGCTCTCCAAGTCCCTCGGGTAGGGAGAGGGACGGCCATAAAGCCTGGACGACGCCGCTCATCGCCTGCCGAACTCGTTCGAGCAGTTGCACCAGCTTGGGAAGTTGATCACCCGTTGATACGGGCATCTCCTCCGCAGGGCGACCTGTGAGCACACCTACAGACATATTTCTGTCAATTGACTTCCTCGCTGAACTCTTCTTTTCAAAGGAGTTCGCTCAAGCACTTACTATAGATGCCGCGACGAAGCCGCTGATTCTCCTTCACGGAGCCAGACAGCTCGGCCCGAACACCTTTCAGCTCCTCTCCAAGCTGGGCGTGGGCATCCTAGAGTTTGTTCCTTTCCTGCTGCACCTTCGTCAACACCCTTTCGCCGGCCTTCAGCTGGCGCAGTAGTTGTTGCTTGTCCGGATCCAGTCCGGCAACATCTGCAATATCATTGTCAGACTTACACGCACGCCGCACACCGCTTATCTTTTTGAAATAATGTGTTACCAGGAGGGGTCTCTATGTTTCCTCCTACGGCAGCGAGTGCGGCCTCAAGTTGAGCCTTGCACTCTTGTAGCTCCTGGGACAATTGGGTATTCTTCTCTGTAAGATCCTGCATATCAAATGATCCTTAAATCAGTTACTCTAACTACTTTAAGTCTCGGGGGCTACTGGCATATACAACTATTAAAATCTCTTACCCGTATGTCTTTTACATACTGCTTCGTGGTTCTGGTCAAACCATCTTGAGCAGCACGGAGGTGCGAGTCCCCCGCGTTAAAGGCATTCAACGCCTCAGGGGAGAAGCACGCGTCACGAAAAACTGTCCAGCGACGCCTATGGTTCATGGCGCTCTCCACCTCAGACTTGGTGGCGGACAGTCTGTCGGCGTCCTCCGTTGGAGGAGTATCCGGCTCGCGCCTTGCGCTTGCCTCCCCCTCCAGACCAGGTGTTGGAGCCTGGCTGGCAGAGGCTTGGTTGGCAACCTCTTCGCCCGCAGTCCGGCGAGCACTCTTTCTCCTGCAAAAGTTATGAGCATTCAAACACCTCCTAGGAACTTTGTCCTAAACAATGGTCGCGAGCTATACCATTGCAGTGACGTTTCGATTTGCACCGCACCCCTCTTCCGCCTGCGGGGCCGGACTGACCCCTGTGGGTCAGCCGCCGCGGGTTCGGCTTCCTGCCTTGAAGGTACCTCCTGCGAGACACCATTGTATACGGTGGTCAGAAATGCGCAAGGACGAAATAATGGTGTCAGGACTTCGGTCACAATCACCTGGGGAGCCGGAGATAGGCCGGGGTAGTCAGCCGTAATGGCGACTAGAGCATTATCCATGCTGAGCTGGTGAAACACCCCGTCAATTAGCTCCACCTTTATGTCCGGATCCTCTTTGGAGGACGGATCAAGGGATCTTTCTGGATCCTCGGGCTGTGGGGCCGGGCTATGTATGCTCTCCACAGTCCGGCGCAGATCCTGCGTCAAAACCGTAAAGTAAGGTACTTAACTTTGAAAGCGTGGGTCGGATAAATGAACATCGGCTTACCCAGCTCTGAGGGTTGTTCACGGAGAACCCATTCAATGGGCTCGTCTGGAGGAAGTCCTCCTTCTCCCCCTTGTACAGGCCGGACAGAATCTTCACTAGATCTTCGGCCGATCCCGGCCCTTGGCGGCCATGACGAGTGGCATCATTCTCCCCGTTGAAATCCCACATGGGGTGGCCCCTGTATTGCAGCGGCTGCACCCCCCGCATAATGCATGTGGCCATGACTCCAATCATGGTCAGTACGGAATGGGCCAGTAACCTTATCCGGCCCATCAAATAATGGACGCTCTTGTCTTCCTCCAGCTGAGGGCTCCGCGGGCGCCAACTCAGGCGTTTCTTCAAAGGAGCATTGCTAAACTCCGGGAGGCCGATCCGAACAGGGTCCGGAAGTGGAGCGTCTTCTACATAAAACCATTCTGAAGGCCAGTCTTCGGACGCCTCTTAGGGGTTCCGGAGGGATATCCGGTCCCGGCGATGCGCCATATTTCGGCACCGCCCACTTGATATATTGACCCCTCGTGAGAGCGGGGTACGAGGCAGAATAGCCTCTTCCACAGCGCAAAGTGGGGCTCGATGCCCAGGAATAGCTCGCAAAGAGGTACGAAACCCGCGATATGCAGAATAGAGGCGGGCGTGAGGTGATGGAGCTGGAGTCCGTAGAACTCCAGAAGCCCGCGGAGGAACGGATGTACAGGAAATCCAAGCCCCCTTATCAAATAGGGGACGAAGCATACCCGCTCCCCTTTGTTGGGACTAGGGGTGGCCTCCGCTTGCTTCCCACCTTTGTAGGTGGCCAGCCCGGCTTGAATCGAGACCATAAAGGCCAGAGGGAGGTATCCCTCCGCTTGGAACGTCACCAGCTCGTTGTGCGGGACATAACATCTCCTCCAATCTCTGGGCAGAGGGCTGGGAGCGCGAGAAGAGGAACTGCGTCGATGGTCCATGATGGAATGGATTCTTGGTCAGAAGCGCTCCGATGAGTACTCACGGAAGGAAGATGGTGTGATTTGGATCTGGATTCTTGCCTCTCTTATAGGCAGATTGTTTGCGCGGCTAGGGGGTAAAACATAAAAGATACCTTGGCTTTTCGCATTCATGCGATGCGTGGAAGAAGGCCATTATTGGGCGTGGAAGCCAAGGAGCGCAACATTTATAAAAGAGCCGGGCACTATCCGGCAAACACATGGAATTTGAAGGAGAACCCGCCTTGCAACACCGAAGACTATATATGCGCTGGACTCGACATCATTGAAGCCTGGTTCGGGGGCTACTGAGGGAGTCCTGGACTAGGGGGTGTCTGGACAGCCGGACTATCATCGTCAGCCGGACTCCAAGACTATGAAGATACAAGATTGAAGACTTCGTCCCGTGTCCGGATGGGACTTTCCTTGGCATGGAAGGCAAGCTTGGCGATACGGATATGTAGATCTCCTACCATTGTAACCGGCTCTGTGTAACCCTAGCCCTCTCCGGTGTCTATATAAACCGGAGGGTTTTAGTCCGTAGGACACACAACCATTACAACAATCATACCATAGGCTAGCTTCTAGGGTTTAGCCTCCTTGATCTCGTGGTAGATGCACTCTTGTACTACCCATATCATCAATATCAATCAAGCAGGAGTAGGGTTTTACCTCCATCGAGAGGGCCCGAACCTGGGTAAAAACATCGTGTCCCTTGTCTCCTGTTACCATCCGCCTAGACGCACAGTTCGGGACCCCCTACCCGAGATCCGCCGGTTTTGACACCGACAATAGCCTTCATAATTAGATAAAGCATTGTTTTTACAATGAAACGATTTGTCACTCGAACATGACATTCTTCGAGCACTGAGCCTCTATTAAGCGAGCACCTTCTGTTACCTGCTCCAAGTAGTGCTCGATCGGATCCTGGCCTCCCACCGGATTCTGGGTCGCAATGATGGTGGCCTCCATATCTGTCCAATCTGCTTTCACACGGGCAAGCGCCATCCGTGCACCCTCTATACACGCCGACCTCCTCATGGCATCGATCTGTGATACGGCACCAAGGAATTGTTGCACTAAACCAAAATAACTGTCCGGCTTAGGCTCCTTCGGCCAAAGATGGTCTATTACAGACCGCATAGCAAGACCGGACAGCCTATGAAGCTCAGCCACAGCAGCCATCTTCTCACTCAACGGCAATGGGCGCGCGGGAGCATTGAATTGCGACCAGAACAGCTTCTCCACTTCTTTATCATCTTGATCCTCGAAAAACTCCGCATCAGCCGTACTCTTCGCCAAGTCCGCATACGCGTCTGCAGGGCTCCAACGTCGATCCAGGGGAGCATACTTCGGATCTAAAAACTTCATCCGCAATAAGTAGGGGTTTCCAGCCGCGATTTCTCCGGCCTGGCGAAGCTCCTCCCACGCATCCCTGCTTTCAGATCGCGTCTCCTTGGGCGTATCAAGTGCCTTCTTCAGGCCAGCCAAGTTCACCTGATTCTCCTTCTCAAGGAGCTCATACCGTTTGGCGGCATTTTTCATCTCCACAGCCATCTCGGCTATTTTGTCTTCGATTCGTCGATGAGCAGCCTGTTCGGCTCGCAACTCTTCGGCCGCCTTTAGGGCCGCCGCATTGCTAGCCCGAGCTTGTTCCTTGGCCAGGGCAAGTTCTGCCCTCAGGGCTTCCATGGCAGCAGCACCATCTGCAGTCCAAGCATATCACATCAATATTATACTCCTTTGAATTTTTCCTATAAATAATAAGGAAAGCAGAGCACATACCTTGTGACTCGTTAAGCCGCTCGTTCACAAGCGTGATGTCGGCATCAATAACTCCAATCTGTCTCCTCAGTTCGGAAACTTCAACGGATTGGTCAGCTGCCGGATCCTTAGACACCTGCGCATAAGCACAACACGATCATTACTTCAAAATATGATCCTCCGTTTGCAACCTAGGGCTGGCAATCAGAGTCTCAGGGGCTACTATCCATATGGAGCACACCTAGCACGTGCGTCACAGCCAAAAAATTATGTATTTTTCATTACATGCCTCAAAGCCTCTGAGCAAGCTCGTAATGCTTCATTCAAACCGCTTGTGGCGGATGAAATCTTCTCGAGCACCGTGCTCATTAATGAACGGTGCTCCTCCGAGAGAGCAGCTCGCTCCAGAAGGCCCGTCAGTGTGCCCAGCCGGACACCGAACTGTGCCGGACCCTTCTCATCGCCCCCCATGGGAGCCGAACGCTCCGGGCTCAGGGGGCCGAAGGATTAGCTTCTGGCTTCGGCAGATCCGGACTCCTCCGGGACGATACCTCGGGGTCGCCCGCCTCATGAGGCGGAGAGGTTGGTGGGGTCTCACTCTCCATCATCTCCGGAAGGAGATCCCCCGAAGACGAACTCTGTCGAGAAGAGCTACTAGACGGACTGCAAAGAATGGATCCTGGTTATTGTTCTCGGAGAAAAGCAGTACCTTCGTGTCTACGATTAACTTACAAGTCGGCTGACGGCTGGCCCGTTGGCGGGCATGATGCGGTGAGGACGCCCTTCGGGGCAGGGCCCCCTGGTGAAGCTTTCTTCCCCTATTTGGGCACCTCCATCTCCAAGTCTTCGGAGGCGGCCCTCTTCTTCCCGCGAGGGGAGGAGGCTTTAGATTCCCCTTCCCGGCTATCCTTCTTCGGGGAGGTAGCAATTCCCCCGGTTTGGATGCTCAACGTGTGAAGTTCTGCTTCCCTGTTCTTCCTTTCGTCTTTCCCTGAGGGCATTTTGCTTAGCACACGACCAAGCATCTTGTCTATGGTGGGACTTGGCGAGCCTTCGGGAAGTGGCACCGGACACCTGATTCTCTCCGCCTTGCTGAGCCATTCCTGGCCATGGAGGATTTTCAGAATAATGACTATGACAAAAATAGACGAAGTGTTCGGTTTGTGGGTTACTTACTTGGGTATCTGGGCGATTGCAGCTTAGGCCCGCATCTTCGAAGGTATCCAGACACTTCACTTGTGGTCCGAAGAATAGTTTACACATCCCTTTGAGCGTCAGGCCGAAGAAGTGCAGAATAGTCCGCGGAACTTCCGGATTGAACTCCCACATCCGGAGAGGCCGGCGTTTGCACGGCAACATCCGTCGGATTAGCATTACCTAAATTATGTTGACAAGGCTAATGTCCCTCTCATGAAGCTCCCGAATACGGCTCTGCAGTATTGGTACATCATTAGCAGATCCCCAATCCCGTCCTACATTGGTCCATGACGCCAGTTGAGGAGGGCCCGGACGGAAGTCGGGGGCAGCCACCCACTTTGTGCCCCTGGGAGTCGTGACGTAAAACCACCTCCGCTGCCATAGATCGGACACCTCTAGGAAGGAGTCCTCTGGCCATGGGGCGTCGGCATTCCTGCTTATTACAGCACCTCTGCACTCCACGTGTCGCCCCTCAATCATCTTCAGCTTCACATTGAAGGTCTTGAGCCATAAGCCGAAGTGTGGAGTGACATGGAGAAAAGCTTCGCACACAACGATGAACGATGAAATATGGAGGATAGCGTCCAGGGCTAGATCGTGAAAATCTAACCCATAATAGAACATGAGCCCTCTCACAAAAGGATCAAGGGTGAAGCCAAGCCACGGAGGAAGTGGGAAACAAATACGACGCTCTTGTTGGGCTCGGGAGTAGGGATAACCTGCCCTGGAGCAGGAAGCCTGTGCTTGATGTCGGCGGTCAGATACCCGACCTCCCTAAGCTTCGCAATGTCCTCCTCTGTGACCGAGGAGGCCACCCACCGGCCTTGAAGGTTGGATCCGGACATGATTGAGGATCCGAGGTGCTTGGGCTTGGGTTTCGGGTGTTGGAACTCGAGGTGCGAAAAGGCGCAAGGGTGGTGGAAAAGAGGGATAGGCCTCGGCCCCTTTATAAAGGGGATGAATATCAAGCGTCCTCAGCGTAACCGCTTGGGATTTACCTAAAAACACAGAGTTATACCAACAGACATCATGGGGACGCGTGCACCTATATTAATGGAAGATCCCGTGCTAAGGGGAGCACGATCTCTGCTCTGGTAAGGCGTGCCAGTAAAACCGCCTCGCAACGCGTATCGAGGGAGGCCAAGTAAAACCAGTTCGTGTTGGGCCGAGCCATGGGGCATGAGCGCGCCGTGCAAAAATTGCCAGCAGATCAGATTTATGAAGTGCTATGCTGTGAAAATCATCTTGCAGATCCGGACATGATTCAAATGTTCGATAGTTACTACGGAGTATTCGGAGATGGAACCCACCTTGCAATGCCGAAGACAAGACTGCGCGCCGGACTCATCGTCATTGAAGCCTGGTTCAGGGGCTACTGAGGGAGTCCTGGATTAGGGGGTATCCGGACAACCGGACTATATACTTTGTCCGGACTATTGGAGCATGAAGATACAAGACTCAAGACTTCGTCCCGTGTCCGGATGGGACTCTCCTTTGCGTGGAAGACAAGCATGGCGATCCAGATATTATATTTCCTTCTTTGTAACCGACTCCATGTAAACCCTAGCCCTCTCTGGTATCTATATAAACCAGAGAGTTTAGTCCTTAGAGGGACGATCACAATCATAATCATCATAGGCTAGCTTCTAGGGTTTAGCCTCTACGATCTCGTGGTAGATCAACTCTTGTAATACCCATATCATCAATATCAATCAAGCAGGAGTAGGGTTTTACCTCCATCGAGAGGGCCCGAACCTGGGTAAAACATCGTGTCCCTTGCCTCCTGTTACCATCAGCCTTAGATGCACAGATCGGGAACCCCTACCCGAGATCCGCCGGTTTTGACACCGACACCTAGGCTGAAGAGAAGACTGCCTCGATACAGCGGGCTGAGAAAGCGGAGGCGGCTCTTGAGGAAGTGACCACTGGACTTACCGGCTTAAAACGCCATGTGTCTCAGATGGTTTCTGCTATCTTTGGTAAGTCGCCTTGCGATTATCAAATTTGAATATCTTCCTTGATGATATAAACCGCCTCTAATCCATCCATGATTATTATTCAGGTCCCAGGAGCACCAACCTTAGCCAAGAGATGCTTGTGAAGCTGAAGGCGGTTTACACACTTGTTGAGCAGCTCTATATCGGGACTCAACGCGCATTGGCCACAATTTCTCCAGCTAATCAAGCAACGACACTCTTGGTTGAGGTCTTGTGGAAGCTTTATGTTCTGCCTGAGAGGTTTAATGAGATGAAGCGATCATCTGCAAGAGCCGGCGCTGTGACTGCCTTGAGTCGGGCCAAAGAATGGCTACCAGAACTAGACCCGGCCGATATATTGATCGGATATCCAAGCCTAAAAGAAGATGGCACTCCTTTTGATAGAAACATTTTGCTGCCCGCGTGAAGGAGATACGTCCCCTTGCCAGCTTAATTGCCAATGAAACAGATCTTTCAAGATGTCGGAGTAATGGGCTACGGGTAGGCTCACCCGAGTCCCTAGATTTATCAAGACTTTGGGCCAGCTCCGCCTAGCTGGGCCCCAAGCTGAAACTCCGCCCTCTGGGGCCGGCTGGCTTAGAGGCCGGCTGCCAGAGGGCAGCGGACCCAAGACTACGGCGCTCCGAGTGGCCGGCTTCTAGCGGCTGCCCTCCAGAGAGGGCGGCAACGGGCAGGCGGCCACCTCACGACTTTGGGGCGGCCGAGCTCCCATCGAGAGTACAAGTCAAAGCATGGCTACACTGAGGAACGACGTCTCCCACATTCGAGACAGGCGTGGCTACAGTGCTCCGTACAGACGGAGATCTCCGCACGACGGGGCACTGTGCCGTATCCACCCTAACGTCGCTCCGGGCAGGTGGAGCCCTGTTCCCCACGACGGCCTGTCGGTACGGCCTGCCAGAGGCGGGCCCTATCAGGCAGCGACCCCAAGGAAGACGGCAGAAGCTCAAGCAGGCGGATTAGAGAGGGGCCGGCCTCCAGCAGGCGGCCGTCCCTTGTCCCGAGGCGAGCACGCCATTAAGCTGATAAGACCAGGTGTGGCTACAGTGTCCTCCCACCAGGCGGCGGGACTGTAGCCACGCTAGGATGACCAAGCCCCCATCACCAACAACACGGCTATAGTGAACAGCCACCAACTAGTCGGCGGGGCCCACTAGGCGGCGGGCCCCAGCGGTCGGCGGAGAAGCCGGAGGCTGAAGACACTGACGGCCGGGCCCAGCAGCCAGCCAGATTACCATTGTACCCCTGGGGGGTAGGCCTATATAAACCCCGTAGGCCACCCATGCAAAGGGTTCCCACCCCATTAGAACTAGCCACTCCCCTAGAGCAGGAAGAGAGCTAGCCTTGCCTCCTTCTGCCTCTAGCACACAGCTCAAGGAGCACCATTGTATCACTTGTGCCATAGTGATCATGCGGAGACCCCGCAGAGTAGGACTAGGGGTGTTATCTCCTAGGAGAGCCCCGAACCTGGGTAAAGTACGCCAGCGTTCGTGTCTACGCCTTATCCCGCTTCCAGGCACCGGCGACGTTCTACTCGCTCCCACCATGATAAGCCATCCATTGGCATATGTCGCACCCAACCCCCAACATTTGGTGCCCACCGTGGGGCGAGGTGCACCGTCTCTTGGAGATCTGCTCTGGACGAGAACCCTGTTCCTTCCTGGCGAGCGAAGCCAGCCCAGCATGCCCGACGGCGTCAGCCATGACGCGCTGCATGGCGCGGAGATCGCCTGTGCGGCGTGTTGCCTCGCTGACCTCGTCGGCGAGATCGACCTCTCCGACGAGCCGGCCTCCGACGCGGGCACAAGCTGCCTTGAGAGCCGCTTCGTCAGCCTCCTCGACCAGCTCCATGTCACCAGCGAGCCTACTGTGGACCTGGAGTTCGTCGGCTCGACCAATCCGATGATCGTCGACTCCGACACGGCGTCGCTCAACGCGTTTCCCACCAACGTCGTGGTCTACGACGAGCCGCCTCCTCGCGAGTACAATGGCAGGAGCACCGTCACAGAGGTGGTCGTCGTCAACAACGAGGAGCACTCGGACGGGCGTGCTCAAGATCCCCTGGAGGCCACCCTGCGCGACCTCACAACGCCCATTCCCGTGGGCATGGATGTCGAGGTGCTGGAGGCACGCCGCCTCCAGCTTATCAAGAGTGCTGGCCGCCTGGCCAGCATGCGCCGACTTTCGGACGCTTATCAGCGTGAGATGGACCGGGCCATAGGCGGCACACCGGCTCCTGAGGGGCCTAGCCGCCTCGGCACAGTTCGACAGCGTGGTGCGACCATCGCCAGCATGTTCGGGGCAGAGCGCCCCGTCTACACCACGCCTGCAGAGAACATCCGGGCCGCCCAGGCGGTAACGGATGAGCTGAACAAGTACAACGGCGACGAGCTCCGCCACATGACGAAGCGAGTCCAGCAGCTCCTGGACGCGGCTGCCGCGCAGCACGAGGCCGCCTGACGCGCTGAAGTCCCAGCCGGACGAAACAACGAGCCGCCCCCACGCCGAGATCATGGGGCGACCTCCCGGACGCCGACTGGTGGCACCCGCGGAGGAAAGGGCAACGAGCCGGCTGCTAGCCGCAGTCGGACCCACCTCTCCATCGAGCGGGACGAGGACGGCGCCCTCGTGCAGTAGAGCGGCAAGGCGACCTGCCGCCTCCCCCGCCTCGTGGAGCAAGGTACCCCATTCCGCCTCCTTTCACGCATCCGACACTTGGCGACCGCCTTGGCCATCGAGAGGGAGTCGGAGAGAATGATGCTCGCCACCGGGTCGATCATCTCAACCGATCCCTGGCTCTTGAAGAAGAAGATGCGCTGGGCCCGCCATGCTTCGGCCCCCAAATCCGAGATGAGCCCTTCCCCAAGGGGTTCACCCTCCCACGAGACACGCCCAAATACACCGGCTCCGTGAAGCCGGAGGACTGGCTGGTCTACTACTCCACAGCCGTCAGCATAGCAAACGGCAACAAGCTCGTTGCCGTGAAGTACGTCCCGCTCATGCTTCAAGGCACTGCCCGGACGTGGTTCAACAGCCTGAAGCCCTGCAGCATCAACAACTGGGTTGATTTCACTGAGGTTTTCATCAGCAACTTCACCAGCACTTACAAGCGGGCCCCCAAGCCCCGACAACTCTCCTTATGCGTCCAAGGGCCCACAGAGTCAACTCACGACTATCTCACGTGCTGGACCAAGTTGCACAATTCCTGTGAGGGCGTGCACGAGGTGCACGCGATCGAGTACTTCACCACCGAGTGCCGAGAGGGCACCTTCCTCAAGCACCGCCTCCTCTGCGACGAGCCCGAGACTCTCGATGAGCTGCTGGTCATCGCCGACAAGCATGCCACGGGCGACTCCTCCATGAAAGCAGAAATCCTGGTAGATGCGTCCGGCAAGGTGGCACCTCAAGCCCCTCGGACTCCGGCTGGTGACGCCAGTCGGCGACAACAACCAGGTGATAACAAGCGGAAGGCCACCCAGCCGGCTTCCACCAGCCGGCAGGTGGCAACGGTCGAGGATCAGCAGCCAGAAGGGCAGCCAGCCCCCAAGCAGCAGAAGGGCGGAAAGTCCAATTGGTTGCCTGCCTTCTCTTATGAGCAAACCTTAGATGCACCCTGCAAGTTCCATAGCGGCGCGAAGCCCTCCAACCACACCACTCGGAAGTGTCACTGGCTCACCAGAATTGCCAAGGGAGATGGACTCCTACCTCCCCCGCCTGTCGGACCGCCGCCTCCTCAGCCCTAGCAGCCGGCGGCCCGACTAGTCGGCGCCTTACAAGACGAGTACCTGGAGGAGCACGGCGCTTATGTTGTGTTCACCAGCGTGGCCGACGACAGACGCAGCAGGTGGCAACAACAACAAGAAGTGCAAGCAGTTGCCTCCAACACTCCAGAATTCATGCATTGGTCCAAGAAGCCTATCAGTTGGAGCAGGGCCGACCACCCGGAAGTGATGCCTTCCCCTGGTTCATATGCCCTGGTCCTAGAAGAGACCCTTGCAATGGAGGGCAAGCAATCCGTTTCTCCAGAGTCTTGATAGATGGCGGCAGCAACATCAACATCCTGTACCGCGATACAATGGAGAAGTTGGGAATCAAGCAGAAGCAGCTCATCCCCAGTCGGACTGTATTCCATGGCATAGTCCCTGGCCTTTCCTGCTCACCAATCGGCAAGACCCAGATTGATGTCCTCTTCGGAGACAAGAATCACTTCCGCCGAGAGCCAGTTTGGTTTGAAGTGGTGGACCTCGAGAGCCCCTACCATGCGCTGCTTGGCCGGCCTGCTCTGGCCAAGTTCATGGTGGTCCCCCACTATGCTTACCTCAAGATGAAGATGCCAAGTACCAAGGGGATCCTGACAGTAGTCAGAGACTACAAGAAGTCGGTCGCTTGCGCCGCAGACAGCAGCCGTCTGGCCGAGTCCCTTGTGATTGCAGCCGAGAAGCGACTCCTTGACCGGGTGGTGGCGTTGGCAGGCAAGAAGCCGGAAATGTCACCCACACCCCAGGAGTCGGAGGCTGAGGGCTCGTTCAAGCCGGCCAAGGAAACAAAGAAAATACCCTTGGACCCAGAGCACCCGGAGAGGCACACTGTCGTAGGCACAGGCCTTGACAGCAAATAGGAAGGCGAGCTCGTCGATTTCCTCCATGAGAATCGGGACATCTTCGCATGGTCCCCCAAAGACATGCCAGGTGTTCCGACGGATTTCGCCGAGCACAAGCTACATGTCCGACCTGACGCCAAGCCGGTCAGGCAGCCCTTGTGCCGCTTGTCAGAAGAGAAGAGAAGAGTTGTTGGAGAAGAGAAATCCCGGCTCCTGGCAGCCGGATTCATCATGGAATTATTCTTCCCAGAGTGGCTGGCCAACCCAGTCCTAGTATTGAAGAAGAACAAGCAGTGGCATATGTGTATTGACTATACGAGCCTCAACAAGGCCTGCCCCAAAGATCCGTTTGCTTTACCAAGGATAGACCAAGTAATAGATTCCACAGCCGGATGCGAGCTGTTGAGTTTTCTGTATGCATACTCAGGTTATCACCAGATAAAGCTGTACCCGGCCGACAGGCTGAAGACCGCCTTCATCACGCCGTTTGGAGCCTTCTGCTACTTGACCATGACGTTCGGCTTGAGAAACGCCGGCACCACGTTTCAGCGTTGCATGCAGAAATGCCTCCTCAAGCAACTCGACAGAAATGCCCATGTATATGTGGATGATGTGGTGGTGAAGACGGAGAAGTGTGGCACTCTGCTAGAGGACCTCAAGGAGACCTTTGAAAACCTATGCCAATTCCAGATCAAGCTCAACCCGGAGAAATGTGTCTTTGGAGTACCAGCCGGCCAGCTTCTTGGTTTCCTGGTCTCAGAGCGCGGCATAGAGTGCAATCCCGTGAAGATCAAGGCAATTGAGATGATGAAAGTGCCCACCCGACTGCTGGACATGCAGAAATTCACCAGCTGCCTGGCGTCAGTCAGCTGTTTCATTAGTCGGCTGGGCGAGAAGGCTCTTCCCCTGTACCAACTCATGAAGAAGACCACTTTTTTGAGTGGAACAACATGGCTAACGAAGCATTTCTCCAACTCAAGAAGATGTTGGCAACTCCGCCTGTCCTAGCGGCTCCGACTGAGAAGGAGCCCATGCTCTCTACATTGCAGCCACCAGTCGGGTTGTTAGTATAGTCATGGTCGTAGAGCGCAAGGAGAAGGACAAAGCATTGCCGATCCAGAGACCGGTGTATTACTTGAGTGAAGTGTTGTCCGCCTCCAAGCAAAACTACCCTCACTACCACAAGATGTGTTACAGCGTGCATTTTGCCACCAAGAAGCTGAAGCCTTACTTTCAAGAGCACCCAATAACTGTTGTCTGCACAGCCCCGCTTGCTGAGATCATTGGAAGCCGGGATGCTTCTGGCTGAGTGGCCAAGTGGGCTATTGATCTGGCCCCTCATACCATCTACTACCAGCCTCGCACCGCCATCAAATCACAAGTGTTGGCCGGATTCCTCGTCGATTGGGCCGAGACCCAATATTTGCCGCCTGCACCAGACTCCACTCATTGGCGGATGCATTTTGATGGTTCAAAAATGCGCACTGGTCTGGGAGCCGGTGTCATCCTCACCTCTCCCAAGGGCGACAAGCTTAAATACGTGCTGCAAGTCCACTTCGCCGCCTCCAACAACGTAGCAGAATATGAGGCACTCATACATGGGCTCCGGCTTGCCAAGGAACTCGACATTCTCCGGATCCTGTGCTATGGTGACTCCGACTTGGTGGTCCAGCAGTCGTCAGGCGACTGGGACGCCAAGGATGCAAACATGGCAAGCTACCGCTTCCTCGTGCAGCAACTCAGCGGATACTTTGATGGGTGCGAGTTCCTTCACGTGCCGAGAAATGACAACGAGCAAGAAGACGCCTTGGCACGGATTGGCTCTACCCGACAAGCAATACCAGCCGGTGTTGCCCTACGCCGCCTTCTGAAGTCGTCTGTCAAGCCGTCTCCTGATTCAGACTCCATCTTTGTGCCCCCCCCCCGAAGCAGTCGGATCCGACTTGGCGACCCTAGTGGCTGGCACGGGGGTTTCGACAGGCGGCCCGAGGACTGCTACAGCCGCACCCGACCCGGGGACTGCTACAGCCGCACCCGACCCGGGGACTTCAGAACCCGGCCCGGGGACTTCTGAGCCTGGCCCGGGGACTTCAGCAGTCGGCCCGGGGACTTCTTCAACACAGCAGGTGGAAGCAGCTGCCAACCCGCCGCCTCCTAGCCCAACCGCCCTCGTACAAGTTGCAGTGGTCGCAGTCAAAGAAATTGCAGTGCCCTCATGGGCTCAGCCGATCCTCAAGTTCTTGGTGAACAAGGAGCTGCCAACCGATGAAACCTTAGCCCGACAAGTACAGAGGCGAGCTGCAGCTTACACCATAGTCAACAAAGAGCTGGTGCGATGAAGCGTCACAGGAGTTTATCAGCGGTGTGTGGAGTCGGACCAAGGACAAGCAATACTCAGAGATATCCATCAGGGCGAGTGCGGCCACCACGCGGCTTCAAGATCACTTGTGGCCAAGGCTTTCCACCACAGTTTCTTCTGGCCGACTGCCCTGGAAGAGGCCAAAGAGCTAGTTCAGAAGTGTCAAGGGTGCCAGAGGTTCCGCTGCAAGCCACACCTGCCGGCTTCTGCACTCAAGACCATCCCCATAGCCTGGCCCTTTGCTGTATGGGGACTGGATATGGTGGGACCATTCAAGACAGCCCGTGGTGGCATGACTCACTTGCTGGTTGCTGTGGACAAGTTTACCAAGTGGATAGAGGCAAAAACAATCAAGAAGCTGAATGGGCCGACTGCCGTGACCTTCATCGCCGACATCACCACGCGATACGGCATCCCACACAGCATCATCTCCGATAACGGCACCAACTTCGCCAAGGGAGCCTTGGCTCGTTTCTGTGCAACACAGGGCATCCGCCTGGACTTAGCGTCCGTTGCCCACCCACAGTCAAACGGCCAGGTGGAGCGTGCAAACGGCCTAATTTTGTCTGGCCTCAAGCCCTGACTGGTCGAGCCTCTGGAGCGTTCGGTCGGCTGCTGGCTCGACGAGTTGCCGGCCGTCCTCTGGATCCTGCGCACAACTCCAAACAAGTCAACGGGCTTCACGCCCTTCTTCCTCGTCTACGGTGCCGAAGCCGTCATCCCGACGGATATTGAGTTCGACTCCCCAAGAGTCACCATGTACACCAAGGCGGACGCCAAGGAGGCACGAGAAGACGGCGTCGACTTGCTGGAAGAGGGCCGGCGGTTGGCACTCAGCCAGTCGGCCATCTACTAGCAGAGTCTGCGCCGACACTACAACCGCAAGGTGAGGCCAAGATCCTTCCTGGAGGGAGACCTTGTGCTCCGGCTGATCCAGCGAATAGCCGGACATCATAAGCTCTCGGCACCTTGGGAAGGCCCTTTCATCATTAGTAAGGTACTGGGCAACGATGCCTACTATCTGATCGATGCCCAGAAGCCCAGAGCGTGTAAGAGGAATGATTCAGGCAAAGAGACGGAGAGGCCATGGAACGCAAACCTACTTCGAAGGTTTTACAGTTGAAAGTAGTATGTATCACGCTACCTTTTATACTATGTATAAAGACTCCGGGTCCCCCGAGAAGAGCTCGGGGACTGCCCTCTTTTATCTATATGAAAAGTGTCATGCCTATGAGAATGTATAATCTATTTTTTCCGCCTGGCACCGAGTTCGACCAGTCGGCCCGGAGCCTCGCCGCCTTCTACAATATGCCGCCTCCTGCAGCCGGACAAGTAGTGTGCCAGCACCAAAAACTTCCTTTGTCAGAAGCCACAGCTTGCAGAGCGACTGCATGGCGGGCAAAGGTTGCAAAGAAGTGCCCCACACGAAAAACTGACTAAGGAAGAAAGTGCATATTGTAGAAGGCGGCATCGCACCTAGCCGTCTGGCTGCTTGGCAGCCAGACGACCGGCCTCCACCTTACTACCCAAAGCTCCGAATGGCTAAGTCCTAGCCCTCACAAACGGCTAGAGCGCCCAAACCAGCCACGGTCCGCAGAGCGGCCGCCTGGCTGGTGAAAGCAAAGCCAAAGGGTCGGCGGCAAAGAAAAAAACCAAGGAGAAAAAGGAAAAAAGATTGGAGGTCGGCACAGCAAGCATAAGCAATGATAAAATATTTACATGGATAAAAGGCCTCTGGCCGGCATTCAAACAGAGTTTGATATACGCCTCGAGGGTGGAATTGTGCGAATTTAACCAAAGTGTTCAGAGTAGCAAGCAGAAAACAGATAAAATCCTAAGGAGCAGCAGAAGACTCCGACTGGACGGCGTCGGTTGGTGCAGCAGAGGACTCTGGCTGGGCGGCGCCGGATGGCGCGGCAGAAGGATCCGGCTGGACGATGCTGGATGGTGTGGCCAAGGGCTTCGGCTGAACGCTAGAGTCGGCTGCGCCACCTGGCGCGGCAGGCGGCTCCGTCTGAGCAGAGGGATCGCCAGCAGCAGGCGGGACGACGGAGGACTGGAGGACGGAGTCGGTGGCATCCGTCGGAGGAACGGGTGGCTGGTCGGTCCCCGCCTGGCCGTCTCCAGTAACAGCCGGCTCCTTGGTGCGCGGCTCATTGCTTGAGGCCCGGTCAGGTTGGGGCTGACCATCCGCCCCAACCTCTGGCAGGTCGACGTCGCTCTCGTCTTCCTCCTCCTCCTCCTCTTCCTCCTCCCCGTCTTCCCCTTAGTTGCGGGAGTCGATGACTTCAGCTGAGTCTTCGCTATCTTCTGGTTTTAGCCCAAGCCATTCGTGCGGAGCTTCCCAGCCTTCCTTGACCACCTCCAGGACGAACACGCTGGTGTTGGTGAAGTCGGCGATCGCCGCCACCCTGTTGACGAGCTCAGCTTCCACCGCCGCCAGCTCCTCCTGCGCCTCCAGCCAGAACGTGGCTAACTAGGCTAGATCTAGCCCAGGCTACCACGCCTTGACGAATTCCAAGGCCCGGCACGCTCCTGCCCGGGCTGCTGAGCCTTTCCAGGCTTCTAGGCGGCCGGCCTCCACCTATAGCCAGTCGGTAGTCCGACTTGGGGTGCGCGGAGCCGGCAAGCCTGGCCAGAGGGCGGAGACCGCCTGGGCTCCGATGCGCTGCAGGCGGTGCAGCAAGCGGTGAGCAGGCCGAAGCCGGGCCTGAATGCTGAGGACCTGTTCACCAAGGGTCCGGGGGCATCAGCGGCGATCTATGCACCCTCTGCCCTTTGCTCCTCGCGCTGGGCCTCGATCATCTGGGTCGCGGCTATAGAATGGCCCGGGAAGAAGTCTGTCCGGGCAGAAGAAGAAAAAGGCCAAGGCTATAAGCAAGGGCTGATAACTCAAAGCAAGAAACTAAGAGAATAGGGCTTATCATCGACCTAGTCTTCGATGCTGCTGAAGCAGGCCGTCACCTGGGCCTCCTTGTCAGCCCAGGCAGAGCGCTCGAGCTCAAACCTGGCAAGGAGGCTGGTCTCCGCCGTCTCCGCCTTCAGTTGGGCCGCCTTGAGGATTTCCGCCTGTTCGGCAAGTTGGGCGACTAGGCGGTCCTGCTCCTCCGCCAGCTTGCTGCACTCCGCCTCCTTGCCACGCAGGGCGGTCTTGGCTTCGCCCAGCTGCTGCTGCAGGTCGGCATTGGCCTTTGAAGAAAGAAAGAAAAGAAGAAGGCATCAGTCAAGCGGACAAGACAAAGGAAAGAAACAACCGAGGAGATTCGGCCCGACTGCTCAGCAGTCGGCCCGAACCTCGGGGACTATAGCCCGCAGGCACGCCAGCACGCCCCCGCGGAAAAGAAGTAGTTGACAAGGGAAAACGACAACCGAGGAGATTCGGCCCGACTGCTCAGCAGTCGGCCCGAACCTCGGGGACTACAGCCCGCGGGTGCGCCAGCGCGCCCCCGCAAAGAAAAAAGATAGAAACTTACGCCGGCTTTCGGCCAGATGGGCCGTCTGCGCCTCCAGCTCCCAAACCTTGGAGTTGTAGGCGGTCGCGCGGAGGTTGTGATAATCCTACAGGAGAGGCATCGGATGAAATTAGCAGTCGAACAATTGCAAGATAAGTTCTGACCCGCCTGCTCAGCAGCCGGCCCGGAACTTGGGGACTACACCCAGTGGGTGTGCTTGCGCGCCCCCACGAGAGAAGCAAAGAAGATCATTCGAAAGAAAAAACCCAAAGACAACTTACCCGGATGGCGGTGCGCGACTCCAAGTAAAGCCTCATTGCAGCCCTTGAGCGCCTCCGCCTCCGCCCGAAGCTTGGCCTGGACGACAAGAGACACCTGGTTCAGGGCGCCAGTCCCGCCCCCATGTATCCAACCCACGGGCGCGACGCTGGTTGCCTCGATGTCGGGGGCCGACGAGCTCATGGCGCCGATCTCCTGCGGCCGCGGTGTGGAGGCCGCCTTCTCCAGATAGCGGCGCATGGGGATACGGACCGAAGGAACCAGGACCGTCACCACCGTATTGTCGACTGGCGGCATCGGCGGCGCCACCGGCTGCTCGTCCCACGGCTCGCTGGCTGGCGGTGGCGGCGGGGGCGGGGGCGGCGGCACAAAGACGTCTGGCATGGCTACGTCACCGCCCCTGCTCCCGGATCGGGTAGTCGCCGCCGGCTCCTCCGGCCGTCGCCTCGAATCAGGCGGAGGTGAAGCAGTGTTCAGGGGGGCCACGAGTAGCGGCTCTTGGCGGCGGGCGGCCTCCGTGAGCTACTCCTTCTCTGCGGCCTGGGCTTCCTCCTGCGCCAGCGCCCTCTCGGCAGATGCGGCTGACAAGGCCGCCTGCTCCTTGGCCAGGCGGTCGGCCTCCGCCTCGTTGCGTGCCTCCCACGCATTCCGCTCTGTCGCCTCACTGAGGTCGGCGGCTGGGTCGATGCGCCGACTGGTCGAGGAGGTCTCTGCCGACCTAAGGACCGAGCCGGCGCCCAACTTCTCGAGGGTTAGTGGGGCCCTGAAACAAGAAGACAAGTAAGAAGGCTTTCACGCCAGATTGATGAAAAGACAAGGAGTAAGGGAATGATGCTTACGCCGACACCATAACCGGCACCTTCAGCTGAATCTGATATTGGGTCGCCCTGGCCGCAGTTTCTTTCCGCCTGGTCGCCGCGGCCGGGTTCTTGGGCTTCTTTGGGGCACTGCCGAACAGGGTCGAGCCCTGTTTCCGCTTGCGCTTGCCGCCTGGGCGGGCGGCCCAGAAGAGGGGCCGGCGCCGGTGGTGGCGGAGCTCCGGGCAGGGCGCCACTCGTCTTCGTCTTCGTCGTCGTCAGGCCAGGCCTCCACGCCGCCGCCTCCCTTGGAGCCGCCTGCTCCACTTCCGCCGTCCGCCCTGCCACCGCCGCCTGTCGGGTCGTCAGCCAGGGTGGCCGCCCCCAAGTCGGGGTCATCCAAGTCACTCTCCGCCTTGTCCGCCTGGAGGGCATCACCTGGCCCCAGGAGGGCGGCCGTCGCCTCGGACATATAAATCTACAACCAAGAAAGGGCGGCGTCATAATGAGGAACGAAGCTGAAGGAAACAGTTCAAAGGACAAAATGAAGAGACTTACAGCAGGAGGCGGGTTGTGGCGGGAGTATGGCCGCTTCCCGTACCGCCACTCCTTCTCCGACATCTTGAGGTCGGAGATCTTGTTCACCATCCGCGAGACTTCAGCAGGTGGCATCCCCTTTGTGCACAGCCGGCACGGATCATGGTGTCCGCCCATTCGGAAGATCGGATGAGGGTGGCTCTGGAGAGGGAGGACCCGGCGCTCCACAAAGGCGATGAGAAAGTCGGAGGCCACGAGGCCCTTCGACTCTTGGAGCGCTCGGAGTCGGCTGATGGCGGCCGCCGTGTCCGCCGACACCGGCTTCGGCTTGTACTTCTAGGAGATGCGAGCTCCGGTAGGGGGGCCGGCTTCGTAGGCCGGCAGGTTGAGGAAGTCAGCAGCAGGGTCCACGTTCTCGACGTAGAAGTAGGACTGCTGCCACATCTTCATCGACTGCGCCAGCTTGATGACGGGGAAGGCGTTCCGCTTCGCCGGCCGGCGCACGGCGACGAAGCCCCCGCACTCGGCCGCCGTCTCCTTGGCGGAGGTGCCGAGCTTTCCATAGAAGAATGCTCCCCATAGCTCCATTGTGGGGAGGATGCCGAGGTAGCCCTCGCACACTGCGACGAAGGCGGAGAGCAGAGTCACGGCATTGGGCGTGAGGTGGTGAGGTTGAAGGTCGTAGAAGTTGAGGAAGGCGCGGAAGAAGTCGCTCGCCAGGAGGCCAAAGCCGCGCAGGAAATGCGAGCGGAAGACGACCCGCTCGCCTTCCTGCGGCGCCGGCGAGATCTTCGTCTCCGGCGGCACCCGCGCCTTGACGAAGGCCGTGCTGGGCATCCGGTGCATGTTGCGGAGGAAGGAGATGTGATCCTCGATCACCGTCGATCCATCCCAGTCGCCCATGGCTCCGGCTGGCGGCGCGGAGAGGGGAAGCGCGTCGGCGGTGGGCAACGGCGGTGGCGCTACGGCAGCAGCAGCAGCGAGGGGTGAGAGGAAGAAGAAGAAGAGTGGGAGGGGGCGCAAGAGCTTTGCCGCACCTTCCCCCCTCCTTACTTATAGCGCCCGGGCTGTGAAGCCGAGGGGACGGGACGTGTGGTCGTGGGATTGACTGCACCCACGTTCCCCCGACCCCCGTTTCCGGCGCGCATTTACCACGTCCTAAATGATCGTGGGGAACGGCAACCGTCTCCCTCGGTGTAGTAAATCCTCCCGGTTGCCGAGGCATGGTAGTGGCGGGCGCGGCCCTGTGTCCCGTCCCGTCCAGAGCGTGGGGTGGCATGGCTAGCCAGGCTGACGTGCGCTGCGTGGCGCGCCCATGGAGGGCGGCTGCATGGGAAGCTTAGCAGGCACGCCACCTATTTTCCCGCCTTGAAGTTCAAAATCGGCCGCATAGCTCCGCCTGGGCGAAGCCGGCTTCAGCAGTCAGCTAGCCACAAGACGGATCGACATTCTCCCGGAGCCCGGTGAGGAGGGAAGCCGCTGAGACTTCACGGCCCCTCGACCATGATGCATCACCGGCTTCGGGGACAACTGTCGGAGTAATGGGCTACGGGTAGGCTCACTCGAGTCCCTAGATTTATCAAGACTTTGGGCTAGCTCTGCCTAGCTGGGCCCCAAGCTGAAACTCCGCCCTCTGGGCCGGCTGGCTCAGAGGCCTGCTGCCAGAGGGCGGCTGACCCAAGACTACGGCGCTCCGAGTGTCTGGCTCCTGGCGGCCGCCCTCCAGAGAGGGCGGCAACGGGCAGGCGGCCACCTCACGACTACGGGGCGGCCGAGCTCCCATCGAGAGTACAAGTCAAAGCATGGCTACAGTGAGGAACGGCGTCTCCCACATTCGAGACAGGCGTGGCTACAGTGCTCCGTACAAACGGAGATCTCCGCACGACAGGGCACTGTGCCGTAACCACCCTGACGTCGCTCCGGGCAGGTGGAGCCCTGTTCCCCACAACGACCTGTTGGTATGGCCTGCCAGAGGCGGGCCCTATAGGGCAGCGACCCCAAGGAAGACGGGGGAAGCTCAACCTGGCGGATTAGAGAGGGGCCGGCCTCTAGCAGGCGGCCGTCCCATGTCCCGAGGCGAGCACGCCATTAAGCTGATAAGACCAGGTGTGGCTACAGTGTCCTCCCACCAGGCGGCGGGACTGTAGCCACGCTAGGATGACCAAGCCCCCATCACCAACAACACGGCTAAAGTGAACAGCCACCAACGAGTCGGCAGGGCCCACCAGGTGGCAGGCCCCAGGGGTCGGCGGAGAAGCTGGAGGCTGAAGACACTGACGGCCGGGCCCAGCAGCCGGCCAGATTACCATTGTACCCCTGGGGGGTAGGCCTATATAAACCCCCCAGGCCACCCATGCAAAGGGTTCCCACCCCATTAGAACTAGCCACTCCCCTAGAGCAGGAAGAGAGCTAGCCTTGCCTCCTTCTGCCTCTAGCACACAACTCAAGGAGCACCATTGTATCACTTGTGCCATAGTGATCATGCGGAGACCCTGCAGAGCAGGACTAGGGGTGTTATCTCCTAGGAGAGCCCCAAACCTGGGTAAAGTGTGCCGGCTTTCGTGTCTACGCCTTATCCCGCTTCCAGGCACCGGCGACGTTCTACTCGCTCCCACCATGATAAGCCATCCATTGGCATATGTCGCACCCAACCCCCCGACACAAGATATTAACCGGCTTATGACAAGGAAAACCAGAAGCTGCCAACGCCGGCTTACAAAGTGGTGGATCTCGTTCCTCCAATCCGTAAGCACACTTTTGCTCTTGAAGTTGACCCGTCCGAGCTTATTGATGATGAAGCTGAATTCCATGCCTTGAATGCCTTCGACTGGTCATCACCAACCTTCCAAGCAATAGAGGAGGACAAAGAAGTGGAGAAGGATGATCCAGAAGCTTCGAGTCATCAGAGCCAAGAAGATTGATCCGCTGGGAGGGTCATATATGTGATCTTCTGAAAAACAGTTAATCATTTTGGCTCCATGAGTCATGTAATAGATTAACAATAACTTTGCTCTGCCATGCCATCGTGCATGGCTTGTGTTTTCCCCAACAGTGTTGAGCCGCCAGTTGAGAATTATCCTTTTAAACTTATCATGAAATTGATTGGTGCAGATGAAAATTTTGAATTATCCTGCACACAAGTGGATCACAAGAGCCCTTGGCGGTTTACCGTAGGGCGGGTCATAATACCTCATATACAACCATTGATGTTTAAAACAGCTTATAGACAAGGCTAGTTTAGTCATAATCAGACATAATCATAATAACAATATCATACCTGTGATATTGAATCGTACTGCCGGCTTATGATACCTGTGCAGTGATGTCTACTACACAACCTTCTTCTTGTAGACGTTGTTGGGCCTCCAAGTGCAGAGGTTTGTAGGACAGTAGCAAATTTCCCTCAAGTGGATGACCTAAGGTTTATCAATCCGTGGGAGGTGTAGGATGAAGATGGTCTCTCTCAAACAACCCTGCAACCAAATAACAAAGAGTCTCTTGTGTCCCCAACACACCCAATACAATGGCAAATTGTATAGGTGGACTAGTTCGGCGAAGAGATGGTGATACAAGTGCAATATGGATGGTAGATATAGGTTTTTGTAATCTAAAAATATAAAAACAGCAAGGTAACTAAGGATAAAAGTGAGCATAAACAGCAAGGTAACTAAGGCCTAAGGTTCATAATTTCACTAGTGCAAGTTCTCTCAACAATAATAACATAACTGGATCATATAACTATCCCTCAACATGCAACAAAGAGTCACTCCAAAGCCACTAATAGCGGAGAACAAACGAAGAGATTATGGTAGGGTACGAAACCACCTCAAAGTTATCCTTTCTGCTCAATCTATTCAAGAGTCCGTAGTAAAATAACACAAAGCTATTCTTTCCGTTCAATCTATCATAGAGTTCATACTAGAATAACACCTTAAGACACAAATCAACCAAAACCCTAATGTCACCTCGATACTCCATTGTCACCTCAAGTATCCGTGGGCATGATTATACGATATGCATCACACAATCTCAGATTCATCTATTCAACAAACATAAAGTACTTCAAAGAGTGCCCCAAAGTTTCTACCGGAGAGTCAAGACAAAAACGTGTGCCAACCCCTACGCATAGGTTCATGGGCGGAACCCGCAAGTTGATCACCAAAACATACATCAAGTGGATCACGTGATATCCCATTGTCACCATAGATAAGCACGACAAGACATACATCAAGTGTTCTCAAATCCTTAATGATTCAATCCGATAAGATAACTTCAAAGGGAAAACTCAATTCGTTACAAGAGAGTAGAGGGGGAGAAACATCATAAGATCCAACTATAATAGCAAAGCTCGCGATACATCAAGATCGTGCCATAGAGAAAACATGAGAGAGAGATCAAACACACAGCTACTGGTACATACCCTCAGCCCCGAGGGTGAACAACTCCCTCGTCGTCATGCAGAGCGTCGGGATGATGAAGATGGCCACCGATGAGGGATCCCCCTCTCCGGAAGGGTGCCGGAACGGGCTCCCGAGAGGTTTTTGGTGGCTACAGAGGCTTGCGGCGGTGGAACGCCCGATCTATTGTTGTCTTCAATGTTTTTAGGGTATATGGGAATATATAGGCGAAAGAAGTCGGTCGGGGGAGCCTCGAGGGGCCCACAAGACAGGGGGGTGCGCCCAGTAGGGGGCGCGCGCCGCAACCCTCATAGCCACCTCGAAGCTTCCTTGAATTCAACTCCAAGTCTCCTGGATCAGGTTCGTTCCAAAAATCACGCTCCCGAAGGTTTCATTCCATTTGAACTCCGTTTGATATTCCTTCTCTTCGAAATACTGAAATAGGCAAGAAAACAGCAATATGGGCTAGGCCTCCGGTTAATAGTTAGTCCCAAAAATAATATAAAAGTGTATAATAAAGCCCGTAAACATTCAAAACAGATAATATAATAGCATGAATGCTTCATAAATTATAGATACGTTGGAGACGTATCAGCATCCCCAAGCTTAATTCCTGCTCGTCCTCGAGTAGGTAAATGATAAAAAGAAAGAATTTATGAAGTGTGAATGCTAGCAGGTGCACAAGTTTGATCAATAATAATTTCAGTCACCTTTTCTAGCATGATTATATGTCATAACAGTAGTTCATCTCATAAAACTTCTCAAGATCAAGTAACAAGCTATTCACATGTTAAAGTATAGACCATAAACTTTGTTGAAAACTAGCAAACTTCATTCTTAGTCATCAAACAATTACAATTCACCTTATTTTCAGGAAGGGTCTATGTCAGAGCTTTGATTTAGCAAACTTCACATACTCAACTGTCATATAGTCTTCCATGATTGCTACCACTCAAAGCATATTCTTAGAACAAATAGCATCCATTGAACACAGAGAAAGATAGGGGCTTAGTGTTTCGCCTCCCAACTCACTTATCATATAGATAATTGTCAACAATAATAATTCATGATCAAATATATTTGCATGGCCATATATGCTTAGATCTTTCCCCAACACACGATGCTTGCCAACTAAAGAGTAGGTAGGAATGAGAAGGAATACTACTGACTCTTGCATAAAAGTAAAATATAGGCCCTTCGCAGAGGGAAGCAGGGATTTGCAGAGGTGCCAGAGCTCGATTTTGAAATAGAGATGGAAATAATTTTGAGAGGTATGATCTCATTGTCAACATAACAACCAAGAGTTCCCAATATCTTCCATACTACATACATTATAGGCAGTTCCCAAACAGAATGGTAAAGTTTATACTCCCCCTCCACCAACAATCACACTCCATGGCCATCCGAAACAACGGGGTACCGTCCATACCGACAACAGTCTTGGGGGAGTTTTGTTTTAATTATTTTGTTTTGCTTTGATCTTTTTGATCATGGGACTGGGCATCCCGGTTACCAGCCATTTTTCTCGTGAATGACGAGCGGAGTCCACTCATCTTTGAGAATAACCCACCTAGCATGGAAGATACTAACAGCCCCTAGTCGCTACATGAGCGATTCGGGCATACAAAATAGATTATTTTTTGACGGTTTAGAGTTTGGCACATGCAAATTTACTTGGAACGGCAGGTAAATACCGCATATAGGTAGGTATGGTGGACAGTCATGGAAGAAACTTGGTTCAAGGAATTTGGATGCACAAGCAGTATTCTCTCTTAGTTCAAATGTTTTGGCTAGCAAAGGATTCTAAAAAGGAAGCACCACATGTTGGAGGATCTATAACAATATAACTTCTATACAAATACACCCAAGCATAACTCATTACGTTGTCTTCCTTGTCCAACTTCAACAATTTTCTCAGGTTTGAAAATAATTAATGGGGCTCACAATCATAGAAGATGTCTAAGATAGTATATTTATATGTTAAATTTCTCTTCCTTCAATATTCTTTCGTGAATTGTTCAAATGACCAATACAATGCTTGCTAACTTTCAATAAATTTACAGCCTCTACTTCTTAGATGTTAAGTCATTACTCCCCATGGGATAAGCAAATTAAACATATATAATTTTAGATTTATGACATCCAACTCATTCAACCATTTACTCATAGGATATAAGTGAAGCACACGAGTAAATGACAAACTACTCCAAAAAGATATAAGTGAAGATCAATGAGTAGTTAAATAATTATGTAACTATGTGAAGACTCTCTCTCATTTAAGAATTTCAGATCTTGGTATTTTATTCAAACAACAAGCAAAGAAAAATAAAATGACATTGCAAGGATAGCACAACTCATGTGAAGAAGCAAAAACTTAGGCTCAACCGATACTAACCGATAGTTGTTGAAGAAGAAAGGTGGGATGCCTAATGGGGCATCCCCAAGATTAGATGCTTGAGACTTCTTGGAATATTATCTTGGGGTGCCTTGGGCATCCCCAAGCTTGAGCTTTTGTGTCTCCTTAATTCCTCCCATATCATGGTTTCTCTATTTCTCAAAAACTTCATCCACATAAAACTCAACAAGAACTCGTGAGATAAGTTAGTATAAACCAATGCAAAACCTTATCATTTTCTACTGTAACATATCACTAAAATTATTATTCAACATTGCATACTAAATGTCTCTGGATATTTAATACTCCTATCCTCAAATAGAATCATTAAACAAGCAAACATATGCAAACATAACAGCAATCTGCCAAAACAGTATAGTCTGTAAAGAATGCAAGATTCATGATACTTCCCTAACTCCAAAAATTATGAGAAAAATACTACGCTGTTGAAGATTTATCAGATCTCAATATTCAAAAAGTTTCAACATTATATCATTCTCTGACTTTTCTAGGGAATTTTTGCAACAGCAGTAAACTTTCTGTTTTCAAACAGCAACATGTATACTAGCAAAATAAGCATGGTTAAGGCTACACTTGACATTTTTATTGAAAATATAGATGCAAAACATTATTCTAAATAACATCAAGCAAATACTAACAAAAGAAAATGACGCTCCAAGCAAAACACATATCATGTGGTGAATAAAAATATAGCTCCAAGTAAAGTTACCGATGAAGGAAGACGAAAGAGGGGATGCCATCCGGGGCATCCCCAAGCTTAGGCTCTAGGTCGTCCTTGAATATTACCTTGGGGTGCCTTGGGAATTCCCAAGCTTAGGCTCTTGCCACTATTTATTCCATAGTCCATCGAATCTTTACCCAAAACTTGAAAACTTCACAACACAAAACTCAACAGAAAACTTGTAAGCTCCGTTAGTATAATAAAACCACCACTTAGGTACTGTAATGAACTCATTCTAAATTCATATTGGTGTAATATCTACTGTATTCCAACTTCTCTATGGTTCATACCCTCCGATACTATTCTTAGATTCATCAAAATAAGCAAACAACACATGGAAAACAGAATCTGTCAAAAACAGAACAGTCTGTAGTAATCTGTATCAAACGTATACTTATGGAACTCCAAAAATTCTACAAAATTAGGAAGACCTGATAAATTTGTGTACCAATCCATAGCAAAAAGAATCAGATCATAAGCACGTTTATTATCAAAACTAATTTACCGGGTGCAAAAGTTTCTGATTTTCAGCAGGATCAACACAACTATCACCGTGAGCTATCCTAAAGGTCTTACTTGGCACTTTATTGAAACAAAAGCTATAAAACATGATTACTACAGTATCATAATCATGTGAACACACAAAAACAGTAAGGGTAAATATTGGTTGTCTCCCAACAAACGCTTTTCTTTAATGCCTTTCTAGCTAGGCATGATGATGGCAATGATGCTCACATAAAAGATAAGGATTGAAACATAACGGGAGAATCATGAAGCATATGACTAGCACATTTAAGTCTAACCCACTTCCTATGCATAGGGATTTTGTGAGAAAACAACTTATGGGAACAATAATCAACTAGCATAGGAAGGCAAAACAAGCATAGCTTCAAAATTTTCAACACATAGAGAGGAAACTTGATATAATTACAATTCCTACAAGCATATGTTCCACCCTCATAATAATTTTCAGTAGCATCATGAATGAATTCAACAATATAACCATCACCTAAATCATTCTTTTCATGATCTACAAGCATAGAAAATTTACTACTCTCCACATAAGCAAAATTCTTTTTATTCGGAATGGTGGGAGTATCATAAGAGACTTGAATACTATAGATTGTTTCCACATTAAAAGAGTAATGTTCAGAAAAAGGGTAATCATAATCATGACAAGTTTTATAAATATAATCATCACTACTTTTTATAGCATAAGTTTCATCACAATAATCATCATAAGTAGCAACTTCGTTCTCATCATAATCGATTGAAACCTCTTCCAAGATAGTGGAATCATCACTAAATAAAGTTGACACTCTTCCAAATCCACTTTCATATTCATCACAATAAGATTCAACATCTTCCAAAATAGTGGGATCACTACTTCCTAAAGTTGACACTCTTCCAAACGCACTTTCATCGATATAATCATCATAGGTAAGAGGCATGCTATCATCATAACAACTTTGCATATCAAAACTTGGGAGGCTAAAAATATCATCTTCATTAAACGTAGCATCCCCAAGCTTGGGACAAACATTAATTTCAGCAAATATATTCTCAAATATGTCATCCTCATCAAAGATAGCTTCCCCAAGCTTGGGCCTTTTCATATCATAAGCATAATCACTTTCATCATTAATAGTATGGATAGCACCAATAGTATATCAATTATCATCACAATGAGTAGTAGGAGCAACATCATTTGGGAGGGATACCTTTTTACCTTTGTTGCTCCTTCTTTTCTTTTTCTTCTTCACATTATGTGTGGGTTCAACCTTCTTCTTTGAGCTCCTTATTGATGAGATTGGTTGAATAGAAAGCTCCTCCTCGTTACCTGATTCATCATAAGAAATAATAGGAGGAGATTGGGAAGTCTCTCCCCTTTCATTAGTATTCTCTTCCTCTTCTATTTGCTTTCTTTTCTTTAGGTAATTGGCAATATAAGGATTTTCAATGCAATTCACCTCACAATACAAATAAATCTCCTCTAGATCAATATCAAGGAATTCCTCAAGGTTAAATTCTGGAATAAGCTTAGTTGCACGTTTCAATTCTTCATAACCCAAAAGCAAACTAAGTTCATTATGATGCGCAAGGGAAATCAAATCGTCACAATTTTTGGACACGATTCGATCATGAAACAATTTGCATCAGAGATTTAAATGACCATGTTCATTGCAAAGTTCAAAGTACGGCGGAGATATTTTAAATTTTCAGCACTAACAATAAGCCTTTCTTGCAACCATTTAGTTTATAAATGCTTATGCCTCTTGCAATATCTATTTTCCCTATTTGGCGTGTACTTGCAAACCAAATGCTCTCCACAAAAATCGACATGCTTATAGGAGACATTTTCATCATAACTAGTGCAATCATCATTATTACTATGGATATTCAAAGCGTTCATACTAACAACATTGCAATCATGCTCATCATTCAAAGATTTAGTATCAAACATCTTATAGACTTCTTCTACTAGCACTTGAGCACAATTTTCCTTTCCAACATTCTCACGAAAGATATTAAAAAGATGAAGTGTATGAGACAAACTCAATTCCATTTTTCCTAATTTTATTTTATAAACTAGACTAGTGATAAAACAAGAAATAAAAAGATTCGATTGCAAGATCTAAAGATATACCTTCAAGCACTCACCTCCCCAGCAACGGCGCCAGAAAAGAGCTTGATGTCTACTACACAACCTTCTTCTTGTAGACGTTGTTGGGCCTCCAAGTGTAGAGGTTTGTAGGACAGTAGCAAATTTCCCTCAAGTGGATGACATAAGGTTTATCAATCCGTGGGAGGCATAGGATGAAGATGGTCTCTCTCAAACAACCCTGCAACCAAATAACAAAGAGTCTCTTGTGTCCCCAACACACCCAATACAATGGCAAATTGTATAGGTGCACTAGTTCGGCGAAGAGATGGTGATACAAGTGCAATATGGATGGTGGATATAGGTTTTTGTAATCTAAAAATATAAAAACAGCAAGGTAACTAAGGATAAAAGTGAGCGTAAACGGTATTGCAATGCTAGGAAACAAGGCCTAAGGTTCATACTTTCACTAGTGCAAGTTCTCTCAACAATAATAACATAATTGGATCATATAACTATCCCTCAACATGCAACAAAGAGTCACTCCAAAGCCACTAATAGCGGAGAACAAATGAAGAGATTATGGTAGAGTACGAAACCACCTCAAAGTTATCCTTTCTGCTCAATCTATTCAAGAGTCCATAGTAAAATAACACAAAGTTATTCTTTCCGTTCAATCTATCATAGTGTTCATACTAGAATAACACCTTAAGACACAAATCAACCAAAACCCTAATGTCACCTAGATACTCCATTGTCACCTCAAGTATCCGTGGGCATGATTATACGATATGCATCACACAATCTCAGATTCATCTATTCAACCAACACAAAGTACTTCAAAGAGTGCCCCAAAGTTTCTACCGGAGAGTCAAGACGAAAACGTGTGCCAACCCCTATGCATAGGTTCATGGGCGAAACCCGCAAGTTGATCACCAAAACATACATCAAGTGGATCACGTGATATCCCATTGTCACCATAGATAAGCACGGCAAGACATACATCAAGTGTTCTCAAATCCTTAAAGACCCAATCCGATAATATAACTTCAAAGGGAAAACTCAATCCATTACAAGAGAGTAGAGGGGGAGAAACATCATAAGATCCAACTATAATAGCAAAGCTCGCGATACATCAAGATCGTGCCATAGAGATAACGCGAGAGAGAGAGATCAAACACATAGCTACTGGTACATACACTCAGCCCCGAGGGTGAACTACTCCCTCCTCATCATGGAGAGCACCGGGATGATGAAGATGGCCACTGATGAGGGATCCCCCCCTCCGGCAGGGTGCCGGAACGGGCTCCCGAGAGGTTTTTGGTGGCTACAGAGGCTTGCAGCGGTAGAACTCCCGATCTATTGTTGTCTTCAATGTTTTTAGGGTATATGAGAATATATAAGCGAAAGAGGTCGGTCGGGGGAGCCCCGAGGTGCCCACGAGACAGGGGGTGCGCCCAATAGGGGTGGGGGGGGGGGCGACCCTCGTGGACACCTCGAAGCTTCCTTGACTTCAACTCTAAGTCTCCTGTATCATGTTCGTTCCAAAAATCACGCTCCCGAAGGTTTCATTCCGTTTGGATTCCGTTTGATATTCCTTTTCTTCAAAACACTGAAATAGGCAAGAAAATAGCAATATGGGCTGGGCCTCCGGTTAATAGGTTAGTCCCCAAAATAATATAGAAGTGTATAATAAAGCCCGTAAACATTCAAAACAAATAATATAATAGCATGAATGCTTCATAAATTATAGATACGTTGGAGACGTATCATGCAGTAAGGGTGATAACCCAAAACTTAGAAGCTAATACTACGAAGTACTTGATATCATCATGTATGGCCAACTTGTCGTCTCACACCGGGCTGGGTTAACAGAGACCACGAGCATGCTTCAAATATGATCTATGAAAATTGAGGCTACATGGCCTGAATCACTTGAAACCATAAGGCGAGATAGTATCAAGAAGAATCGAAAAAATGTTCAAAAAATGAAGCCAAATGAGAAAAAGGAGGCTATGCTTCGAATACGAGCAGGAAGTCGGACCAAAAGGGTTAATAGCTATGCTCCGAATACAAGCAGGAAGCCCCCAAGTGGTTTGTGGCCTTGGTCCGATCAAGAGGGTACCGACAGCTATGATTCGAATACGATCAGGAAGCCCCCAAATGACCATAAATTTTGGCATTGCGCCGATCAAAAGGGTACCGACATCTATGTTCTCTTTTGTGAATACACCTATGTTTGAACAGGAGGCCCCCAAGTGACCATATGTTTTGGCATTGCGCCGATCAAGAGGGTACTGACAACTATGTTCTCTTTGGTGCATGCACCTATGTTTGAACAGGAAGCCCACAAGTGACCATAAGTTTTGGCATTGCGCCGATCAAGAGGGTATCGACAGCTATGTTCTCTTTGGTGAATACACCTATGTTTGAACAGGAAGCCCCCAAGTGACGAAAGTTTTGGCATTGCGCTGATCAAGAGGGTACGAACATCTATGTTCTCTTTGGTGAATACACCTATGTTTGAACAGGAAGCCCCCAAATGACCATAACATTATGATGAAAAAGACTCATTATTCGTGGAAATTAAACGGCAGAGGCCTTGCTTTATCAGGGATGTCAGCTTTATTATAAACATCATAATATATACATTGTCAAAGTATGTACATCATAAGAGCCGGTGGCTCAAGTGTAGTAAGGCCGAAGATGAGCAATATTCCACGAACGGCAGGTCTCCTCCTCCGACTGACGCGAGTCCTTGTGGTCTCGAACATCGATGGGATAGTATGACCCATTGTTCAAATTCTTGCTAACCACAAAGGGTCCTTCCTAAGGTGGGGATAGCTTGTGCATGTCAGTCTGATCCTGGATGAGCCGGAGCACCAAGTCACCTTCCTGAAAGGCTCTGGTCTTAACCCGGCGACTGTGATAGCAACACAAATCTTGTTGGTAAATCACCGAATGATCCGCCGCGAGGTCATGCTCCGCATCTAATAGGTCAAGTGCGTCCTGACGTGCTTTTTCATTATCAGCTTCAACGTAAGCCGCCACGCGGGGTGAGTCATGACGGATGTCACTAGGAAGAACCGCCTCTGCTCCATAAACCATGAAGAAAGGTGTGTAACCCATAGATCTATTGGGGGTAGTACTGATACTCCATAGCACTGAAGGTAACTCCTCCACCCAACAAGCCAACGTCCTCTGCGAAGGAACCATAAACTGGGGCTTGATGCCTCTCAAAATTTCTTGATTGGCTCTTTCAACATGACCATTGGATTGGGGGTGAGCTACCGACGACAGGTCAAGTCGAATATGCTCACGTCGGCAAAACTCTTTCATAGCACCCTTGGATAGATTAGTGCCATTATCAGTTATAATGTTGTGGGGAAAGCCAAAACGAAAAATCACCTTTCTGATGAATTGAACCGCCGTTGCCGCGTCACGCTTACTGACCGGCTCTACTTCGACCCACTTTGTGAATTTGTCAACCACCACCAGAAGGTGGGTCTTTTTATCCTTGGACCTTTTAAAAGGCCCAACCATAGCAAGCCCCCATACTGCAAACGACCAAGTAGTTGGAATCATCCTCAACTCTTGAGCCGGCACGTGAGCTTGCCGTGAAAATTTCTGACAACCATCACATCTACTAACCAAATCCTCTGCATCAGCATGAGCCGTGAGCCAATAAAATCCATGACGATAAGCTTTAGCCACAAGAGATTTAGAGCCGACATGAAGACCACAATCTCCCTCATGAATCTCACGAAGAATCTCATGACCCTCCTCAGGAGAGATGCAATGCTGAAACGCCCTAGTGATACTGCGATGGTGTAACTCGCCATTGGCAATTGTCATTGACTTAGACCGCCAGGTTATCTGCCTGGCCAAAATTTCATCCTCAAGTAACTCGACCCGGGTCATATAAGCCAAATACAGGACTATCCAATCTGGGATAGCGTGAAGAGCCGCCACAAATTGTACTTCCGGGTCAGGAATAGCCAGATCTTCCTCTGTAGGCAATTTGACAGAAGGGTTATGCAGAATATCCAAGAAAGTGTTAGGTGGCACCAGCTTATGCTGAGACCCCAACCGACTTAAGGCATCAGCCGCCTCATTTTTCCTGCGATCAATGTGTTCCACTTGATAACCCTTGAAGTGCCCAGCAATAGCATCAACTTCGCGGCGATAAGCCACCATGAGTGGATCCTTAGAATCCCATGTGCCCGAGACTTGCTGAGCCACCAAGTCTGAGTCGCCGAAACATCCCACTCGGCTTAAGTTCATCTCCTTAGCCATCCAAAGACCATGAAGCAAGGCTTCATACTCAGCTGCATTGTTAGTACAGGGAAACATCAACCTTAAAACATAACAAAACTTGTCACCTCGAGGGGAAGATAAAACAACTCCAGCCCCCGAGCCTTCCAATTGCCTGGAACCATCAAAGTGAATAGTCCAATATGTGTTATCTGGCTTCTCTTTAGGCATCTGCAGCTCTGTCCAGTCATTGATGAAATCCACAAGTGCTTGAGACTTGATGGCAGTGCGAGGCACATATTTTAAACCATGAGGTCCAAGTTCAATGGCACATTTGGCTACCCGCCCTGTGGCTTCTCTGTTTTGAATAATATCCCCTACGGGAGAAGAACTAACCATAGTGATGGGATGACCCAGAAAATATTGCTTAAGCTTCCGGCTGGCCATGAACACCCCATAAACAAGCTTCTGCCAGTGTGGATATCTCTACTTGGACTCAATAAGCACTTCACTGATATAGTAAACCGGCCGTTGAACCGGATATTCCTTGCCTACTTCCTTCCGTTCCACCACAATAGCTACACTGACAGCCCGGGCGTTAGCAGCCACATATAATAACAACGGCTCCTTATCAATGGGAGCAGCAAGGACTGGTGGCTCAGCTAGCTATTTCTTCAAAGCTTCAAATGCATCATTAGCAGCATCACTCCTGACGAAGTTATCTATTTTCTTCATCATCTGGTACAGTGGTATGGCCTTCTCACCCAACCGGCTTATGAACCGGCTTAAGGCAGCAAGACGACCCGCCAGACACTGAACATCATTGATACACGCCGGCTTTGCCAGGGAGTTAATGGCCTTGATCTTCTCCGGGTTAGCCTCAATACCTCTATTAGAAACCAGAAAACCCAAAAGCTTGCCTGGTGGCACACTAAAAACGCACTTGGACGGGTTAAGAATCATCTTGTAGACCCGGAGATTGACGAAGATCTCCTTCAAATCATCTATCAAAGTTTCCTTCTCTTTGGATTTCCCCACAATATCATCCACATAAGCATGACCATTGTGCCCAATCTGACTGTGAAGATAATTCTACACACACCGCTGGTAAGTCGCCTGGGCACTCTTAAGCCCAAAAGGCATAGATACATAGCAGAAGGATCCAAAGGGAGTGACAAAAGCTGTCTTCTCCTGGTCCTTAACTGCCATCTTGATCTGATGACAACCAGAATAAGCATCCAAAAAACTCAAACGCTCACAACCCACCATAGCATCAATGATTTGATCAATACGAGGGAGAGCAAAAGGATCAGCCGGACAAGCCTTGTTTAAATCCATGTAGTACACACACATACGCCAAGTGCCATTCTTCTTAAGCACCAGTACCGGATTAGCCAACCACTCAGGATGAAAGACTTCAACAATGAACCCAGCTGCCAAGAGCCGGGCTAGTTTTTCACCAATGGCCTTACGCCTCTCCTCATTGAAGCGATGAAGGAATTGCTTGACCGGCTTAAACTTTGGATCAATATTAAGAGTGTTCTCAGCAAGTTCCCTCGGTACACCTGGCATGTCAGAAGGTTTCCATGCAAAGATGTATCGGTTCTCACGGATGAACTCAATGATCGTGCTTTCCTATTTTGGATCCAGGTTAGCACTGGTACTGAACTGCTTGGATGAATTGCCAGGAACAAAGTCAACTATCTTAGTGTCATCAGCTGACTTAAACTTCAGCACCGGATCATGCTCTGTAGTAGGCTTTTTCAGAGCTGTCATATCAGCCGGATCAACATTGTCCTTGTAAAACTTCAAGTCTTCTGTTGCACAGACAAACTCAGCATAAGAAACATCGCCTTCTTCACATTCCAGAGCTATCTTCCGACTCCCATGCATCGTAATGGTCCCTTTGTAACCTGGCATCTTGAACTGCAAGTAAATATAACAAGGCCGTCCATGAACTTAGCATAAGCCGGCCGTCCAAACAGAGCGTGGTACGGGCTTCTGATCTTGACCACTTCAAAGGTTAACTTCTGGCCCTAGAATCATGCTCATCTCCAAAGGCCACTTCCAGCTCAATCTTGCCTACAGGGTACGCCGACTTACCAGGCACCACTCCAAGGAAAACAATATTGGACGGCTGAAGATTTTTATTAGTTAACCCCATGCGACGGAAAGTATCATAATAAAGGATATTAATGCTGCTACCTCCATCCATGAGTACCTTAGTGAATTTGTATCCACCAACTTGAGGCGCCACCACCAAAGCCAAGTGACCCGGATTATCGACCCGGGGTGGGTGATCCTCTCGGCTCCACATAATGGGCTGCTCAGACCATCGCAAGTAATGGGGAACTGCCGACTCAACGGCGTTCACAACCCTTTTATGAAGCTTATGATCCCGCTTGCATAAACTTGTGGTGAAAACATGATATTGTGCACTATTTAACTGCTTCGGATGACTTTGATATCCAGACTGCTGATGCTGCTGACCCCCCTGACCGGATTGTTGATTGTAACCGCCCTGATTGCCTTGATGGTTTTGATGACCCTGGAAGCCGGAATTAGAACTGCCACCACTGTAACCTGGGCCATGAGAACCACCACTACCAAAACCTGAGCCGCTGCCCGGCCCATAGTTGTTTTGGAATAAATTAGAATTTTTGAAATCCCTCACAACTGAACAATCTTTCCAAAGGTGAGTGATTGGCCTCTCCTTCGTGCCATGCTTTGGGCAGGTGTCGGTGTCAAAATCGGCGGATCTCGGGTAGGGGGTCCCGAACTGTGCGTCTAGGCGGATGGTAACAGGAGACAAGGGACACGATGTTTTACCCAGGTTCGGGCCCTCTTGATGGAGGTAAAACCCTACGTCCTGCTTGATTAATATTGATGATATGGGTACTACAAGAGTGGATCTACCACGAGATCAAGGAGGCTAAACCCTAGAAGCTAGCCTATGGTATGATTGTTGTAATGGATGTTATGTCCTACGGACTAAAGCCCTCCGGTTTATATAGACACTAGAGAGGGCTAGGGTTACACAGAGTCGGTTACAATGGTAGGAGATCTTCATATCCGTATCGCCAAGCTTGCCTTCCACGCCAAGGAAAGTCCCATCCGGACATGGGACGGAGTCTTCAATCTTGTATCTTCGTAGTCTTGGAGTCCGGCGGACGATGATAGTCCAGCTGTCCGGACACCCCCTAGTCCAGGACTCCCTCAGTAGCCCCTGAACCTGGCTTCAATGACGATGAGTCCGGCGCGCATAATGTTCGGCATTGCAAGGCGGGTTCCTCCTCCAAATAATCCATAGAAGATTGTGAACACCAGGATTGTGTCCGGCTTTGCAAAATAAATTCCACATTCCATCGTAGAGAGAATAAAATGTACACAAGTTCAATCTGCTGACGTATTTTGTGGCATGACGTCACACCACTACCAAGCCTTTACTTGAATTGTTTTTTATACCACCTCAGCGCGTTTAACGAAGCGGTTTCCTTGGCACGTCTTGTCGAAGCAGAGATCGTGTTCCCCCTTATTCCGGGATTCTCATCAATACGGACGTGGGTAACCCAACCGCGCCTGTCGCCACGCCTCCTCTATCGAAGGCGAATCCCGAACGGTCACGGAGACGGCTCTTGGTATTCTCCCTCTTTATAATAGGACCAAGGCTCGTTTCTTCTCTTCAATCTTCCATCAAATCCTCTCCTTGCTCCAAGTTCCAAACACTCAGAGCCCCAGATTCGAGCGCTTCGGACCTTCAACAATGTCCGGCTCCAACCTTCAGGGCCGGTGGATGCCCTCCTCCGTCACGGAGGAGGACGTGCTAAAGCTGCGTGAGGCCAAGTACCTGTCGTACGAGGTTTCGCACAGGCTGCCCGCTGAAGGGCAGGCCATCCCCACCCCCGAGCCCGACGAGTATGTCGTCTTTGTATCCCACCTCCGTCGGGGTTTAGGCTTCCCGACGGATCCTTTTGTGAGAGGGCTCATGTTCTACTATGGGCTGGATTTCCATGACTTGGCCCCGGAGTCCATCCTCCATATTTCCGCGTTTATTGTCGTCTGCGAAGCCTTCCTCCGCGTCACCCCCCACTTCGGCCTGTGGCTGAAGACCTTCAATGTGGAGCCGAAGATGATCGGGGGGTGTCAAGCAGAGTGCGGCGGGGCGGCCGTAAGCAGGAGGGCCGATGCCCCGTGGTCTGAGGGCTCCTTCCAAGAGGAGCTCGGCTTGTGGCAGCGGGAGTGGTTCTATATCACCGCTCCGAAGGGCAGCAGGCAGAAGCCGCCGCCCCCATTCCGCTCAGGACCTCCACGACGGTTGATGTCGTGGGTCAACCAAGGGCTCAATTGGGGGCCGTCAAAAGACGTGTCCCTATTGCAGGGCCGGATTCGAGACCTCCAGGCGAGGGAGATCGATCTGGTCGTGGTGATGCAGGTTATGCTCATTAGGCGCCTCCTGCCCTGCAAACACCGTCCTCTCCGGCTATGGGAATTCAATCCGAAGGGACCAAGGATTCTCCAACACTTCATGGGTACGACACCCGTGGAGATGTACAAGTTGTTCTTCGGATCACAGGTGGTGTGTCCGGAATTGACCGAGGATGCCGGCCTAAGCTGCAACCGCCCGTATACTCAAGTAAGTAGCTCCCTGTTCGGACGTACCATTTGTTTGCTTTTCTATAATTCGCCTTTTAACCCGTTATCCTTCATCAGGAGTGGATAGCGCAAGCAAAGCTGATAAGGTGTCCGGCTCCCCTCCCAGAGACCGCACCGGAGCCCGTGCTGGTCAGAATGTTGGAGGTTGCGCCTTCAGAAGGAGGCGAAGGGGAAAATAGAGGAGCTACCACCTTGCCCAAGGGGGCACTTGAAGAATTGGGGATCGAGAATCCCTCCCTCCAGGGGGAGAAGAGGACCGCCTCCGAAGACCCGGAGGCCAAAGCCTCTTAGCGGGGGAAGAAATCTTCACCAGAGGGTCCTGCGTCCGGGCAGACCCTGGCCGTACAATCTTCTCTAAAGAATCAGCCCTCCAGCGAGCCGTGAGTAGGAAAAGGGGAGTTCATTAATAAGAAAACATCCCTATTTGTGCTTCCGAAATTTTTACATTGTAGTTCGGATCTGCGACCTTCTCAGATGAGCTCGTCTTCGGGGGATCTTCGTCCGGAGATGATGGAGAGCGAGACGCCTCCGTCTGCTGCGCCGTCGGATAGGGCGGACGAGCCTGAAGTGTTGTCACGGAGGGCATCCCCGAGCCCGGCAGAGCCGAAGAGTTCGGCACCGACTAGTGTTCAGCCGGGGGAGCTGAAGGATCTGCTTGAGAGGGCGTCCATCTCAGAAGATCATCGTGCATTGATGAGCATGGTGATTGGAAGGATTTCGTCCGCCGAAAGCAGATTGCATAGTGCCGTCAAGAGTTTGCTGGCGGGGTTTGAGGTACGTAAAAACAACGCACCTTTTTGACAGTTTTGCACATGAAAGTGCGCCCTGTATAGATAGTAGCCCCTGAGACTCGGTAGGTTGTCGAAAGCGACAATGTGCCGAGGATCAAAATCGCAGGTATTGAGTGTCGCCTTTCCTATGCAGGTGGCGAATAGTCCGGGGGCTAGCCGGACTGATGGAGTTGCTGAATTAATGCGGCAACTCGATGTTGCGGATGCAGACATCGCGCTAGTCAACAAGCGACTTGACGAGTCGCAAGGTAAGTTGTTTCTCCGCAGTCACCTATTTAAGTGAGTCAAAGGCCACCTCTTACAATATTTATGCTTGACGCAGATGGTGCTGCTGCTGTGGAGAGCCTTCGGGCAGAACTTGCTCAAGCCAAGGAGCAAGCCAGAAGGAGTGATGCGGCTGCCTCGAGGGCGGCCGAAGAGTTAGAAGCCGAAAGGGCTGCACACTGCCGAAGCAGGGAAGAGATGGCCGAACTGGCCGTTAAATTGAAGGATGCTACCGACCGCAATGAGGCTCTTGAAAAGGAGCACCTATCGGAGCGAGAAGACCCGGGGAAGGCCACCGCCGAGGCCAAGGATGCCCGTTCTGCAATGCGGGCTATGAAGGAGGAGCTGCGTCAAGCCGGAGACATTGTGGCTGGCAAGCCTTTTCTGCTGCACCGCAGGTTTATGGATCCAAATTATGCCCAGCTTGGCCAGCTGTGGGGTCCGGAGGATCCATATATGGACTTAGCGACAAGTGCAGCGGATGCCGTTGTGCACTTCCGGAGTCAGAAGGATCACAAGACGGAAGAGCTGTTTTGGTCTCAATTCCATAGTCCGGACCGTTCACTTCCGCTGACCGATCGGTTGGCCGAGTGGGCTGAGCTGAATAGGTTGTCCGGACTTGCCATGACGGATATCGTGACTCATGTCTGGCCAGAGAGGCCCAAGGCGACGAGCTATTTTGGCTTATTGCAGCAATTTCTTGGGGTGGTGCCGCATATCAAGGAGATGAAGCGGTCGGCCTGCATAGAGGGTGCGCGGATGGCCCTTGCCCGTGTGAAGACACATTGGACAGAGATGGATGCCACCGCTGTTGCAACCCAGGGTTCGGACAAAGCCGGTTACCCGCCGAGCACTATTTTGGGGAAGTTATGCGTGGTTCTCGTGTAATAGAGTCGCAGTGCTCGAAAAATGTCACGTTCAAATGAACGTTTTATTTTGTAAAACAATGGTTATGATGTAATCGCTTTTTATACTTGTGCTTTCCAAGTATTGAAATATCTCCTAAGCGGCCGTTTATGTATACTTGTGTATAACCTGAAAGATGGCAGTCTTTGGCTTCAGCCCCCACGCACAAGGTGCGGGGGTGTTCGCAAAAATAGCGCATTGTCACACTTAATCCGACGTCTCGGTCTTGTTGAGGAGGTGGTAGCGTAGCAAACGAGGCAACCGGACTATGATGCTTTAACACTTTCATTTAGCCATTGGAGTTCGAGGGTGGGGCTACGATATAGCCCCGGGGGGCACCGCGCTCTCCGAATTCGGGGCGCGTGTGTGCCTGACCGGGAAACGGTCCTTCGTCAAAGCGGGGGAATTCTAAACATTCCGGTGGTCGATCGAGTGGTTGACCAGTCTCTCGCTGTATCATGACAGTTAGTTTTCGGCTTTCTCTACTGAGGTGCTTCGCCCAGCCGAACTGGGGCACAATCGCAGTAGTTCTCCTGGTGCCGTGTTAGCCGATGATACGGAACATAAGGCAGCAAAACACAGGAGCCGGGCAAACCCAACATTTGACCAAAGACATGATTCGGAGCTGATACATATAAGGCCTAACTCGAGACGCCGAACACTCCCTAAGGTGTTCGGTCTTTATAATAATGGGCAGAACAATGCCCTAAGCCCCTAGTGTCCAGGTACAGGCAGGGTCCTCTGACGCGGCCGATGCCAAAACGTCCGGCTCCACTATGGTTATAATGAGAAACCAGGGGATTATAGCAACAAGAGACAATAAGAAAGGTTTACGCAGGGTCTTAATCTGAAAAGAATCCTTGTGACAGGTCCCTACTGCACGTCTGCGCCTGTGTCTCCGTTGTGCCGTTATCCTGGACGGGTGTGCACGTTGTTCATCTGTAAAAAGAGAGGAACTTAGTTTGAAAGGAAATCGTGCGAAAAAACTATATGAAAAATATTAATAAATAAGTAAAGCGGAGTCTGTATTAGCTCATTGTTGCTTGTACGCACAGCCCCTTGTGAAGGGGTGTGCGGCTAGGGAGCCCCTAGCCTATTTATGCCGGACTCGTCTAGCCGTGTTCGGGGTCTTTAAATGACCCTCGTAATGAAATGATGCCACGTGGACCGGGCATTTTAAGTGTAAGAGACGCGTAATGTGGTATGGCGTTGAAGCGGACAAAAGCTTCACGTCCCAATAGTGCTTGATAGCTACTTTTGAATGGGACGACATGAAACATTAGTTTTTTCGCGTCGGAAGTTGTTTGGTGACCCGAACACAACTTCTAGTAATAAGGAGCATGTGCACTTGGCATAAGGGCCCGGCGTCACTCCTTTAAAGGAAGTGCGGCTATGCCGAATTTTAGTAAGGTCTATCCCCAACTTGCGGATTGTGTTTGGATATAGCAGGTTTAAATCGCTGCCTCCGTCCATCAGGACTTGTGTAAATTGTAGTCCGTCGATTATAGGATCCAATATCAGGGCAGTCCATCCTGCATTTCGAACGCTTCTGGAATAATCCAGGTGGTCGAAAGTGATTGGTTTTGATATCCAATCTCGATGTTCCGCTGGGTTGGAACGATCGAGACCCATTTTAGCGGGTGCCACATTGTTTTTCTGTATTATCACATGAAGTGAGTTTACTGCTTTGACTTCTTGTGGGAAAGTCTTTTGTTTTCCGGTGCTCTACTGGTGGGGTTTATCATCGTCCTCGCTTGATGCGTCGAGCCCCTTGTGTTCGGCGTTGAGTCGGCCGGACTGTTTGAAAACCCAACAATCTCGGTGCGTGTGGTTTGCAGGCCTTCCGGGGGTACTATGGATTTGACATATCCGATCCAAAATTTTGTTTAAGTTGGATAGCTCATCACTGTTATCCTTAAGAGGCAGTGTTTTGTTGTTTGGCCGCGAGCTTTTGAATCCGGCGTTGACCGCCGTGTTCTTTGGGCTTTTCTCTTTATTCCGGCGCTGATCTTTTCTGCGCCGTGATTTCCATTTCCATCTCTGATCTCGGATGTACTTGGGTTGCTGGTGCTGCATCTTGCTAGCCAGCTATCTTCCCCCGCGCAAAAGCGGGTCATGAGGCTTGTTAGCGCGGACATTGTCCTTGGCTTCTCTTGGCCGAGGTGTCTGGCGAGCCATTCGTCTCGGACGTTGTGTTTAAAAGCTGCTAAGGCTTCGGCGTCCGGACAGTCGACTATTTGGTTCTTTTTAGTAAGGAACCTGTTCTAGAATTTGCGTGCTGACTCTTCGGGCTGTTGAGTTATATGACTTAGATCGTCTGCATCCGGAGGGCGGACATAAGTCCCTTGAAAATTTGCTCTAAACGCGTCCTTAAGCTCTTCCCAACTTCCAACAGTGTTTTCTGGGAGGCTTTTGAGCCAATGACGGGCTGGCCCTTTGAGCTTGAGGGGTAAATATTTTATGGCGTGGAGATCATCTCCTCTAGCCATGTGTATGTGTAGTATATAATCCTCTATCAGACTCCAGGGCTTGTTGTTCCGTCGTAAGCCTCTATGTTTATGGGTTTAAACCCTGCTGGGAATTCATGATCCAGCACCTCATTGGTGAAACATAGTGGGTGTGCGGCGCCCCTGTATTTGGGTGTACCGCTGTCTTCGAACACTTGACGTGTTGTGTTGCTTCCTGGGGCCCTCTTTTTTGGCCCGTAAATTGACCTGGCTGGGCCATCTGTTTTCCCAGGGTCATGAGTCGCTTTGTGTGTGGCGCCGCTTGTAGATTTTGGCCTATCATCTGGCCGTCTATCCGGCCAGGCGGCCTCTTTGTTTTTTGATTGTGGGGGCTCTATGGCTTCCTCGTCAAATTCTGGCAGTAGCTTGCGCTTCGGGTAGCTCTTTGATTGATGGCCATTGCCGTATTTGTCTGCGGTTTTGAGCACTTTGCTCCACCTCATTCTGAGTATGTCTTCCGCTATTTTGAGCTTCCGTTTTTCCTTCTTCAAACTTCTTGCAGTGGCGACGAGTCTTTTCCGAAGGCTCTTATTCTCCGGTGGTGTGTCTGGCGTGAGGTCGTGTGGACTGTTGGTTTCGCCGGGCATGGATTGATTATCCGACTCGTCCTGTTCGGACGGTTGCTTGGCTGCATGTTCGTCGTCCACTGGTTTGCCCTGCTCTATTGCTGGGTCATTAGGAGCGCTGTTGTTGTCGAGGCGGGACTTAGGGCGGCGTCTGCGTCGCCGTTTTGGTTGTTTATCGGCGGGATTATCTTTTGCCGCGCCCCGTTGGTCCTCGTTATCGCTTCCTTTTGGGGTATCCACCATATATACATCATGTGTTGGGGTGGTTTTCCAGTGTCTTGTAGGGGCTGGTTCTTGATCGTCTCCGGCATCGTCGTCCATGCCATCGATGTCTTCGGAGTCATAGTCTAGCATGTCTATTAGATCGTCGACAGTGGCTACAAAGTGGGTGGTGGGTGGGCTTTGAATTTCTTCGTCGTCCGCATCCCAACCGTCGTGGCCATAATCCGGCCAGGGCTCTCCGGATAGCGAGAGATGCTTTAGTGAATTTAGAATGTCGCCAAAGGGCGAGTGCTGAAAGATGTCCGTAGCGGTGAACTCCATGATCGGCGCCCAATCGGATTCGATTGGCAGGGGCGAGGAGGTTCGGAGTCCGGCAGGGAGTCCGGCACCTCGGAGTCACGAGCTTTGCGAGGGACAAAGTTAGTGTTCGGCTCCATCGCCGTGGAAATAGCAGCCCCCGAGGCGGTGTCCAGCCACCGGTCCTCGATCTGTGCGATCGGCTCCGGACTAAGGGCCGGAGCGGATTCGTGTGCGGCCACCAAGGCACTATCCGACGGCGGAGCTAAGTCATGCCCATCGTGACAGCGCGGCACGCTCGGCTGTGGCTCGAGTCCGTCGAAGATCAAGTCTCCGCGGATGTCGGTCGTGAAGTTTAGGCTTCCGAGCCTGACCTGATGGCCAGGGGCGTAGCTTTCGATCTGCTCCAGATGGCCAAGCGAGTTAGCCCGCAGTGCGAAGCCGCCAAATACGAAGATCTGTCCTGGGAGAAAAGTCTCACCCTGGACGGCGTTGTTGTTGATTGAAGAAGCCATCGAGCCTATCAGTGACGACACAGAGGAACTCTCAATGAAAGCACCAATGTCGGTGTCAAAACTGGCAGATCTCGGGTAGGGGGTCCCGAACTGTGCGTCTAGGCGGATGGTAATAGGAGACAAGGGACACGATGTTTTACCCAGGTTCGGGCCCTCTTGATGGAGGTAAAACCCTACGCCCTGCTTGATTAATATTGATGATATGGGTAGTACAAGAGTGGATCTACCACGAGATCAAGGAGGCTAAACCCTAGAAGCTAGCCTATGGTATGATTGTTGTAATGGATGTTATGTCCTACGGACTAAAGCCCTCCGGTTTATATAGACACCGGAGAGGGCTAGGGTTACACAGAGTCGGTTACAATGGTAGGAGATCTTCATATCTGTATCGCCAAGCTTGCCTTCCACGCCAAGGAAAGTCCCATCCGGACACGGGACGGAGTCTTCAATCTTGTATCTTCGTAGTCTTGGAGTCCGGCGGACGATGATAGTCCGGCTGTCCGGACACCCCCTAGTCCAGGACTCCCTCAACATGGCTCATTCAACAACTGCTCAAGATTGGGACCTGATCCACCGGTCCGAGGAGGCAGCCTCCCCTTACGACGCTGACCATTGTTCTGTGTATTGGTGTTAGCCACAAAATCTGAGCTACCATCAACCTTGCGCTTACCGTTGCCCCCCCCCCTGATTCGCCGGGTTATGCTGCAGACCCTTGGTGTTGCCACTCTTCTTTCCCTTTCCTGGCTTGTCATCATCAGACTCGAGGGACCTTGGTACCATCAGAGTCAGCATATTTAATTAGAGCCGCCATCAGCTGCCCCATATCATTGCAATCACGCTTGAGCCGCCCCTGTTTCTGCTTATGGGGCAAAAACAACAATTTTTCTCTAACATTAGAACTGCAGAGCCGGCATTGATGTTATCAGATGAGTGTATGATAGCCTTGACCCGGCACACCCAATGGGTCGTTGATTCACCCTCCTCTTGGGTGCAAGCGGATAAATCCACAATCGACATGGGTTGTTTGCATGTATCTTTAAAGTTCTGGATAAACCGGGCCTTTAGCTCACTCCATGACCCGATAGAATTGGTAGGCAGCCCTTTTAACCAAGTACGGGTCGTCCCATCTAGCATCATGGTGAAGTATTTAGCACATGCGGCATCGCTGACCTCCAACAGTTCCATGGCTATCTCATAACTCTCAAACCACGCCTCAGGGGGTAAGTCGACTGTGTAGTTAGGCACCTTAGGAGGTCCTTTGAAATCCTTGGGTAAAAGCTCATTACGCAGAGCTGGCACCAAACAGGGTCCACCTGTGGTTCTAGAGGTCACGCCTGCCTCCAGCGAAGCCGTCGGATAAACCGGCAGGTGTTGATGAATTGGCTGCTGAGCCGCCTGCTCAGCTTCGCGACATGCCCTGTCCTGATCGGCCACACCCTACACTCCATCACAAGGCGGGTCATGCCCACGCGGCTGGTTACGACGCTGGTCATTGCTTGAAACGACTAGTGAGTCCATGTGTCTACTATAATTCTGGCTTGGGCGAGGGGTTGAATGAATCCTATCACAAACTGTAAGAATATGACTCCTGCTGCACCAAGGCTGTTTGAAGAAGCTCCCTAGCTCTCCGTGTTTCAACCGCCGCTGGAGAGTCGCCATCCACTGCGAGAGCCGTCAATCGTGTCACCGCAGTGATCATATTATCCAAAGGGTTGGAAAATGATCCGGTGGTGTTGGAACATGCTGAGGTGGAGTATTATTCGAACGAGGTGGCTCCGTCACGCGTGGTTGAGCCGGCGTTCCAGCCCTAGACGCTGCAACCCGGTTTATATTCGGCGGGTTACTGGTCCCCGCTCCAGGCGTGCAAAAGAGGTTTCTCGCCTTGTAAACCGGAGGTAGATGAGACTTGTGCCTCCTCCTCATGATTTCATTTGAAGCGTTTTGATCCATCGTACCCCGGAAAGCCTCTGACTGAATCCGATGGTCCTGAGCATCCAGGGCAGCTCGCTCTGCGGCCATCCTGACGTCCTCTGCCGCCAGGTCTTCCTTGGCTTGTGCTACCTCGTCACGTAGTTTCACAATTTCCGCGTTGTGCTGAGCTTGATTTGGTGGGCTAACCTTTGCTGTTAAGAAGGCTATCAATTTATCCAGTAGATCCGTCAAAACCTGAGCCGGCGTGTGCACAGGGCCTCCTGCCCCGGCCGCCGCCGCTGACCCAAAGATCATCGCTGCCGTAGTTAAAGAATTCTGCCCAGGATGTGTACCGGTCATGAAGATTGCGATGCTATTCGGCGGCTCATAGGGGTCGAAAATACTGTCGCCATCGGAACAGCCCCAAGCCTGCCGTCTTGCAATTGATACAATGAAGTAGTCTCGCCTGCGGACGACTCACCATCAAAATACATGGCCGTCTCACCGTCAGACATAGATCCTTCATCAAATTCCGCTCCATGGATGAATCCCACGAAGGCATGTTTCATGGCGGGCTGAGCTTGGGCGGATCTTGCACACTGAGCCGTCTCGATGATGTCGGTGCAGATGTCCGGCTCAGGGCTCGGCTGGTCGATCTTGCCGATGAAGACGCAGATTCCGCCGAATGGGACCCGATACCCGTACTCAATTGAGCCGTCCTCAGGGCCCAGCCTGCATCGTTGATGTAGAGCTTGTTGCGACGACTCTTGGTCATCCGGCCCACAACGTATCGCTTGATCCCTTCGAAGCTGCCCTTTAAGAACTCGAAACCACCATGTGCTGGCCCCATGGTGGGCAACAACTGTCGTGGAATAGTCATGTCAGATGTCCTAGCGTAAGGACTTAGTCGTGGAGCCATCGCAACTAGGTTAGCTTAAAGGAGTTAAACAGGACAAAGGACATCGGAGTTTATACTGGTCCGGCTCCTTGCGTTGAAGGTAAAGGCCTAATCCAGTTTGAGGTGGTATTGCTTATGTCTCGGTTACCAGGGAGCGAATACGCTTGACCTAGCTCTCGATATGTTGTTTCTTGCCTTGAACCGCCGTTGGGTTGTCCCTTTATATACACATGTTGATGCCCAGCGGCTCATGGAGTCTCGGCCGGCTCATAGACAACGTGTCCGACTCGGTGACTAACGATACATGCCTTACAATACAAGTTTTACACATATGGTGGTTTACTCCTACTGGCCTTAAGTCACCCTTGGGCCTTGGGCCCTTGCCTGTAAAGCGCCATCTTCAATATCCTTATGGGCTTCACATCATGAGACGTCATAGGTATAACCCGGCCCCTTGTGGGCGGATCATACCTAATAGTTATATCCCTAACCCTCGCGGTACGTCAAGATCGTGCCATATCAAGAACACGAGAGAGAGAGAGAGAGAGAGAGAGAGAGAGAGAGAGAGATCAAACACACAGCTACTGGTACATGCCCTTAGCCCCGAGGGTGAACTACTCCCTCCTCGGTATGGAGACCGCCGGGATGATGAAGATGGCCATCGGTGATGATTCCCCCCTCCGGCAGGGTGCTGAAAGAGGTCCCGATCGGTTTTTGGTAGCTATAGAGGCTTGCAGTGGTGGAACTCCCGATCTAGGTTTCTTTTCGAGGGTTTCTGTATTTATAGGAATTTTTGGCATCAGTTTCACGTCAGAGGGGTCCACGAGTCAACGACGAGGGTGGAGCACCCTCCCCGGGGGGTAGGGCGCACCCTCCACCCTCGTGGTTGGCTCGAGACTCTTCTGGCCCAACTCTTTTGCTTTTGCTCTTCTTTTGGTCCATAAAAAATCACCGTAAATTTTCAGCTCATTTGGACTCCATTTGATATTCCTTTTTTGCAAAACTCAAAAACAAGGAAAAACTGGCACTAGGCTCTAGGTCAATAGTTTAGTCCCAAAAATCATATAAAATAGCATATAAATGCATATAAAACATCCAAGATGGATAATATAATAGCATGGAACAATAAAAAAAATTAGAGATACGTTGGAGACGTATCAGCGCGCACGTCTCGGTGACCCATGATAGCCTATGGCGTTGTCCAGGCCATCCCTCTACTCCCACACATTGTCCGGTGGCGGCAGCTCCACCGGCCCACCCTGCATACTCTCCTCCACCTACGTCTTCCCCCGCTCCAGTTTGTTTGGTCCGAGGTCTTGATGTCGTCCTCCATCTCGGTGCTCTCGTCGCGACGCCGCCGTCTATCATTTCCAACATGGTCAGCAAAACAAGAGGAATCGAGAGATGACTGTTCGTCGAGAGGGTGACAGTTTCGGGCCCACCAGGTCCATGGCCTAGGTTTTATTGTTTAACATGCGCAGCCCACGACATGTTTCAACTTTTTTTGGATCCAGCAGGTATCAAGCGGCCTCTGGGCCTCCCAGCCTAGCTTGTCTATAACATCAGCAGCCCAAGTTATGTTTGTTTTTTTAGGACGACACACAGTTCAGTTCTATTTTTCTATAAGAATGCAAAACTAAACTTATGTTTTCCCTTCTATAATAGTATTTATATTTATATCTTATTTTATTACATATATATATATAATATAAACAACATAAGGTTCCATTAAACCTGTCGTTTGTCCAACCATTTTATAGACCTTCCTACTTCCTTTATTTTTCATTTCATTAATCCTATATCTGAATTTTCTCCCAGTTTCTTTTTCGATGTAATCTAAGTTTTCTCCCAGTTCCTTTCCCTTGAACCAACTCAATTGTCCCATGTCTAGCCTAAAAAATAACAATACCCCACGTCCTATTAACTCATGAAATTAAAATAATATTTTATTTCGTAAATCGAAAGTTCTTACAAAAAAATAATAATTGTTTATATATAACTTAGCAAGTTAACTCCTGGTGATTGCGTACATAAGCTTGCAAAGATTTTACTGACCAATGCAGTAATAGACGCGCAATCATGTGTTTATGTTTTTATAACATTTCTCCATCCAGCCCAACATGATATTTTCACCCAGCCCAGCAAGTTCGTGGATTTTGAGAAAAATGCAAATGGGCTTTAAATTCTACCATAATATATAAACAGACTACATAGGCGCTACATCATTGTTTCACACAGCCCACCAAATAGACTAAACAAACTAATGGACTGGTTGACATGTGGGCCAGCAGGTTGAAGCCTAAGCACTTTCGCAAAAAATAAAGATACAAAGGTCAAAGCCTAAGCAAGGCGTTGGATTTACATCCAATGGCCGACATTCTTCTTCAATCTCTCGTCTTCTTCCCCCAGTGCTATCGGGACCGCCTGCTCCAGCCTCCGACGTCCACGGGTGTTGTTTTGCGCGCCTCGTAGCGAAACGCTACCCCACTGTCCCTCCACTCCTCCGCACCTCCTGTTATTCTTTGCCGAGTGTAGGCCCACCCCGCACCCAGACCAACCAAGATTCCCACTCCTCTCTGTCTGCGAATCCACTACCATGTCTTCCCCATCTTTGGGGCATTCCAGTCTGGGGCCTCGTCGTCGTCCATTGGCTTGGTGCGCTCTGCACGATGTGGTCAACAAACGAGAGTCATCAGAAGATGACTGTACATGGAGAGGCTGGCAGTGGGGACGCACCACGCCCATGGACGCATGCATGCAGCTGCATCCTTTTTACCCTAAAAATAATGTTTTTTCCCCTTGACAGCTGGGACCCACCAGCTACATCTTTGCATGCAAGGAAGTGCGTCCTTATTACGGGAAACAAAAATATTCTTCCTCCTGACTGCCGGGACCCACCAACTATATCTTCCCACACAAGGAAGTGCGTCCTTATCCTCCCTGATAGCTGGGACCCACCCGGTTGAAGCGTACGTAGTGTTGTCTGTGTACATACCGGTCGATCGGTCTATCTGCCATGATGAACCATGGCCAAGTAAGGAGCGGTAGCAGTTCAGGCAGTCCAATCCAAACCGTGTACACGTACATACAGCCAAATGCCAAAAAATACGGCCATGTACATACATACGGGCGGGGTCTCGAACGTGTACTCGCGCATACGTACGCCAGGGCTCGTGTACATGGAGAGGCCACGGACGGCAACAACAACGTCTTGTTCATCGGAAGCCAACCAGCTGGGTCAGAACAGAGAAACTGCATTGTGTTCATGGGAAGGCAACGATGTGTCGTGTTTATCGGGAGGCAACAGAATACGTCGTGTTCATTGGGAGCCAACCGGCTTGGACAAAACAACCAAAATGAGGTCTAGCGTACCACACAACGGAGGAAACGGTCCTTCTGTTCGACCACGTACGGTCGAAACGGGGTCCTATTCATCGGGAAGGGTCTGGCGTACCACAAGACGGAGGAAATGGACTTGTGTTTGACCGCATACGGTCGAAACGGGGTCCTGTTGATCGGGAGGGGTGTGGAGTACCGCAAAACGAAGGAAACGGACTTGTGTTGGAGCGCCTACGATCGAAACGGGGTCCTGTTCATTGGGAGGGGTGTGGCGTACTGCAAACGGGACTCCACGGACTACTGTTCATCCATTGTTGACTTCCTCCAGCCTCCACCTTCTATTGTTCATCCACCATCGACTTCCTCCAGCCTCCACCAGCTACTGTTCATCCACGGGGTCCTGTTCATCCAGCCTCTGCTACCTCTTAAGCTTGTGTTGGTTTTCCCTTGAAGAGGAAAGGGTGATGCAGCAAAGTAGCATAAGTATTTCCCTCAGTTTTGAGAACCAAGGTATCAATCCAGTAGGAGATAACGCACAAGTCACCGAATACCTGCACAAACAATCAACAACTTGCACCCAATGTGATAAAGGGGTTGTCAATCCCTTCACAGTCACTTGCAAAAGTGAGATCTGGTAGAGACAGATAAATGGTAAAGTAAATATTTTTGGTATTTTTGGTTTGTGGATTGGAAAGTAAAGATTGCAAAATAGTAGATCGGGAACTTAGCAAGATGTAAACGAGATTCAATAATATGGAAAAGAGACCCGGGGGCCATAGGTTTCACTAGTGGCTTCTCTCAAGATAGGATAGATTACGGTGGCTGCACAAATTACTGCCGAGCAATTGATAGAAAAGCGCATAATTATGATCGATATCTAACGCAATGATCATGAACATAGGCATCACATCCGTGTCAAGTAGATCGACTCCTGCCTGCATCTACTACTATTACTCCACACATCGACTGCTATCTGTCACGACCAGTTTTCCAATAAAATGCTTATCGAGAAACCGATCTTTTTAGTCCAGTATGAGGAAAAATTCTCCTGACTGGTAGATAAAATCTTGATACAATAAGCCAGTAGCATCAAATATATTACAGGGTCGAGCTGGGGTGCTCAACAATTTATTACAGACACGCCAATAATTATACATAATGGCGGATATGACACAATGGTGTGGGGTGGCTTACTACTGACTCGAGATAAAAGTGGTGGTGGAATATCACAGTGGAGTGGAAAACATGACTCCTAAATTGGGAGCTCATCGAGCGTCGAGGTGAGGCTCGATGAATTTATTTGGGTAGCGGAAGCGGATATAACATAGTGACCAAAACCAGGGTCGCACGAGACTGACTGGGACTCCTCTAGGCGTCGGACTCGCTATCGAACTCCTCATCCATGAGATCGCCTTCGTCAGCATCTGGCCAAATCAACAAGCCAAGTGAGTACTTTGAAAGTACTCGCAAGACAGTTCGGACTTAAGATATAACAAATACATGCATGTATGCGTCATGAGCAATAATGAACTCGCACGAAATTATTCAGTAATAAGAAAGTTAGACGGTAGTAAAATAACTGGAAACCGATCGGGTGTCTGAAGCGACGCCACGAAGGGTGAACAAATAAATAAATCATGCCGCAGTCGGGCGTCTAAGCGACACCACATAAAGGGCATATATTGAAAAGTAAAGGACATGCATGCCACAGTCGGACGTCGGAGCGACATCACAGAAAGGGCTTATATCAAAAGTAAATAACAAGCGTGCCATAGTCGGACGTCTGAGCGACATCACAGAAAGGGCTTATATCAAAAGTAAATAACAAGCGTGCCACAGTCGGACGTCTGAGCGACATCACAGAAAGGGCTTATATCAAAAGTAAATAACAAGCGTGCCACAGTCGGATGTCTGAGCGACATCACAGAAAGGGCTTATATCAAAAGTGAATAACAAGAGTGCCTCAGTCGGACGTATGAGCGACATCGCAGAAAGGGCTTATATCCAAAGTAAATAACAAATATGCCACAGTCGGACGTCTGAGCGACATCGCAGAAAGGGCTTATATCAAAAGCAATATGACAAATATGCCATAGTCGAACGTCTGAGCGACATCGCAGAAAGGGCTTAAATTCATTATTAAACTCACAAAGTATAATACTCATGAGTAACATTCAATACATAGTAATAAACGGGTTAGTCCATCCACAGGAATAAACATTTAACCGGACTTTAACACTCATGTGGTACACCGGAATTTTTGTCACCGAGACTGATACTTGACAGAATAAGATGAACACAGTACTTGGACATGGATAATATAATTCATGGATTTTTGACTCTGCCGAGTTTGTACTAAAATGTCCACAGCCAACGGATTTCCGTAGTCACGAAGGACTAGTTTCATTTACGGTATTTCGGAGGAAAACACATCTAACCAGTACACACCATTCCACCTCACGATGCCAGGAATCACCCTAGGCAGCGTTCAAGAAAAACTTTGAGATGGGGAGATCACAATCTCGAATAGCATGGGATCAAATTTATATACACGCGCTCTAAGGGGTGCTCCCCTCTCGGTCCCAACCGGAAACACCCATGCCCCCTGACCGGATGACTGGCTTTAATCCAGGGCCATGGAACCATCATCACGGCCTCTCGATTTGGTGTGCACCAGGAAAACGGTTTGCAACTTACTAAGCCATATCCCTTGCGGAGGACATGTGGTAGTACAGGAAGGGAAAACAGATGGAAACTGGACTGAGTCATTTGACCCTTGAGTCAAATATTCTGGCATAAGACTAGCATGCTACAACACTGCCATCTTACCCATCCTCATGCCATCACATGGCCATGCAATCTCATATTCAACAACTCATGGATTTTCGAAACCCACTTGCCACATCTATGCATGCAATATGACATTCATCAAGATGCTCATAAACATGCCATGAAACTACTCAATGCAACAATGCCAAGACACTCATCATATCAAAATTTCAAACATGCTTGCCTGGTTCAGAGTTGTCGGCGTCTATCTTGGCGAGGTTTGCGGTGCCGTCACCTCCTTCGGTATCTACGGTATACAGAAACATACGCGCTAACGTAAATACCGTGAGGTGCACAAAAGTATTCCAAATATTTTTCAAGTAAATCTGATAAAAAGCTAGACAAGATTTTAAAGAGGACAAAAAAAGAATCACTCAAAAATCCTTTTCTGTTTAAAAGTTATAAGGGTTTTGGTCCAAGGACCTTTCTGTAATGAAACAGAAACTTCCCAGGGTGCTAAGCAGAAAAGTCCCAAAACGATTCAGTTTGGAAAGCGTATTTTGCCAGAATACGCTTTCAGAAAACGGTTCAAAAAAACAACAACAGAGAGGCTGACGGGCGGGTCCCACCCGTCAGGTTTGAATATTCAAAAGGGGCAGCAGAGCTCGACGGTGCCTGAGAGCCGCGGTGGTCGCCGACGGCTATCCACGGCGAGGCAGGGGGATCGGGGGTTACCTCCATGTTCAGTGCACCTTTTCGCGTCGGTGGGTGGTGGTAGAGGTCGCAGGTGAGCACCACGTCGACGACGGCCCTTGCTCCGGCGGACGGTGGTTCGGGTGGTCGTGGGCCTCGTCGGAGAGTGCTGCGGAGGACAAATTGAGGAGGGGGGTTAGACCTCTGGTAGCTTGAGGGGGTTGCTGACGCGGTTTGGGCGTCGGGGAGGAGCTCACCGGAGTGAATCGAGGTGGTGGCCGAGGCAGAACGGGGCGGCCGGAGTCGAGGAAGAAGAGCTCCTCGAGGCTCTTCCAGTGGCTGGGCGGGGTCTGGTGAGGTGGTGGAGGTGTGCGGGGTCGAGAGCGCGCTTGGGGGTGCTATATATAGCCGGCCCGAGGCGGTTGCCATGAACGGATAAGTCCGGCGAGTGATTATGGCGGTGCTGTGGCTGGACAGTTGGTTTAGGGCTTGAGCATCGACTAGACGGGGTACGGACTCCACTCCGGTGCCTAACTCAGCAGGGCAGGGGCGGTTATGGCCTGTCCCCAACGGAACGGCCGTGCGGCACGTCGGCGGCAGAGAGCGCGCCCTGTGCGTGCCAAGCCACGTCGACGGTGCTGCATGCATGCGCTGGCAAGGGAGACGTCCACGCGGAGCTCCCAGGTGGCGTGGGCGGTGCCGAACGGCGTTGTGCCGCAGGGTTGCCTCCTATCGGTCGCCACGGGAGGTCCCGACGCCGCAGAAGACGCCGGCGAGGACGGGCCAGGGTGCTGCCGACGCCAGGAACCGGCCAAGTGCGTGTGTGGCGCTCTGGACAGGGAGGAGGGGCTGTGCGCAACGCGCCAGGCGCACTGTCGACGCGTGACTGAACTCTGACAATGAAAACGACACTGAATCTCTCTGAACTTCTGAATTTCTCTAGAAGTGCATAGTAACAGTGCTGGCCAGGTGTTCGACAGAATGATACTGGTATGTGGGAGGTTCTCCTTGAGCTGATCCTTGGTGGGGTGGCCTCTCATTGCATCTGGGGGCTGCCTGAATTTTGGTGGAATTTTTGGAGAAGAGGAGATATGAATTTCACCAAATTTGACAAATCTGGTCCAAACTTGCAGAGACTGAAATTTGAAAAATTTGAAAAGAAGAAGAGTGGATCTTGATGGTTCTAGGTTGTGGTTACCAAGGACCATCCAGAGGAGTTAGTTTGAGGTCAAAACTCAAAGGCATTTAGGTACTTGCTTTGCAAATCACCTAGGTTCAAAATAATGGACAGAATTGTTTTGGGGAAAGAAATAAATGAAATAAAATCCAAGAATGAGTTGGACTTGTTGGGACAGAATATATGGGTTGCCCCAAAGTGGAAGGAGGGTTTTGGGGAGGTCTTACCATATGAGGCATGGTAAAATCATGAGTGGTTTCAACAAAAGAGAAGTTCCAAAATTACTAGGGTTTTCTTTTTAAAAGAAAATAGATCCCAAGAATAAATTTGAGAAGGGGCAAACAGAAGAAAGGTTTTTAATAACCAAACACCAGGGTTGAAGAAGATACCAAAATAAAATCCTTGCCAAAGGGGAAAAAAGTTTTGAGAGAGGGTTTTTTGGAAGAATTTTAAATGACCTTCTTCAAAATCAATAAAGTTTTTGCTGAAAACCAAATAAAATTTTTTGGAGTGTCACAACACCTACCCCCTTAGGAAAAATCTCGTCCCCGAGATTTCAGCTGATCCTCAAACAAGTGTGGATGCTCTGTCCGAAGAAAATCCTCTCTCCCAAGTGGCTTCACTCTCGGTGTGATTGCTCCACTGAACTTTGAAAAACTTGATGGTTTTCTGTCGGATCCTTCTTTCAGACTCCTCCAATATTTTTACTGGATGTTCCTGATAGGTGAGTTCTGGTTGCACGTCAATGTTTTCATGGGATACTTGCTTCTCTGGGTTGCTTACGCACTTCCTTAATTGCGAGACGTGGAACACGTTGTGGATATCGGATAATTCTTCGGGTAAGTCTAGCTGGTAGGCTACCGTGCCTCTTCGCGCCACTGTACAGAATGGTCCGATGAATCTTGGTGCTAGCTTTCCCTTAATTCTGAATCGTTGCAGGCCCCTCATAGGAGATACTCGTAAGTACACAAACTCACCGGGTTCGAAACTGATTCCACGATGTTTCTGATCGTAATAACTTTTCTGTCGGCTTTGAGCTGTCTTGAGTCGGTCCCTGATTAGCTTGACCTTTTCCTCGGCTTCTTTGAGCATGATTGGGCCGAAGATACGGCTGTCTCCGGTCTCTGACCAATTTAGCGGGGTACGACATCTCCGTCCATACAAGGCTTCAAATGGTTCCATTTGCAGGCTGGCCTGGTAACTGTTGTTGTATGCGAACTCTGCGTATGGCAAACTTTCCTCCCAACTGGTTCCATAGGTGAGGACACATGCTCTCAGCATGTCTTCTAGAATTTGGTTTACGCGTTCAGTTTGTCCGTCAGTCTGGGGGTGGTATGCTGTACTGAAAGCTAGTTGGGTTCCCAAAGCCTGTTGTAGGTGATCCCAAAATCTGGAGATGAATTGTGTGCCCCTGCCAGATATTATAGTCTTTAGTACTCCATGTAGGCAGACAATACGAGAAAGATAAAGCCTGGCAAGCTTCTGAGTGGTGTAGGTTGTCTTCACGGGGATGAAGTGTGCTACTTTAGTCAGTCTATCAGTGATGACCCAAATGGCATCATGTCCGTGTCGTGACCGAGGTAGCCCAACAATAAAATCCATTCCAATCTCGTCCCATTTCCACTCGGGTATCTTATTTGGTTGTAAAAGTCCGGCCGGTTTCCGGTGCTCGGCCTTGATGCGTTGACATGAGTCACAACATGCGATGAACGTGGCTATGTCCCTTTTCATACCGTGCCACCAAAATGTTTCCTGAAGATCCTTGTACATTTTTGTCCCTCCTAGATGGATCGAATACGGAGCGGTGTGGCCTTCAGCTAAAATTTGCTGTTTAAGGTCCTTAATATTTGGTACGCAAAGTCTATCTCCGTACCACAATATTCCCTGCTCATCGATAACAAATTCTGAAGCCTTGCCCAAACTCACTTTCCGTTTTATGCCTTCAATGCTGGGGTGTCCATGCTGAGCCCCTTTAACTTTTTCTATCAGGGTAGGCTGTATTTCTAAATTTGACACACTGCCTTCGGTGACTATCATCAAGTTGAGTTTAGCAAACTCCTGCTGAAATTCTGGTCTCAGGTTTGGTAGGCTGTCATTGTTCGGACTGGGGTTCTGACTTAGAGCATCTGCCACTACATTCTCTTTTCCTGGATGATAGTGGATTCCAACATCATAATCCTTTACTAATTCCAACCAGCGTCGTTGCCGTAAATTGAGCTCTGGTTGTGTGAAAATATACTTGAGACTTTTATGGTCCGTGTATATTTCACAACGATTTCCAAGTAAAAAGTGTCTCCATTCCTTGAGTGCATGAATAACTGCTGCTAACTCCAGGTCATGAGTAGGATAATTTTCCTCATGTTTGCGAAGTTGTCTGGAAACATACGCGACTACCTTGCCTTCTTGCATCAATACGCATCCGAGGCCCTTCCGGGATGCGTCACAATACACCTCAAAATTTTTGTGTATGTCTGGCACAATTAATACTGGTGCCGTTGTTAATTTCCTTTTTAGTTCTTGGAAACTTTTCTCGCAAGCTTCCATCCATTCAAACTTCTTGTCTTTCTTGAGTAGCTGCGTCATTGGCTTTGCTATAGTGGAAAATCCTTCAATAAATCTTCGGTAGTAACCTGCCATTCCCAAGAAACTTCGTATGTCCGTTACGCTAGCTGGTGATTTCCAGCCAAGTACGGCCTTGACCTTTTCTGGGTCTACGGCAATACCTTCTTGGGTCAATACGTGGCCCAGAAAACCTACTTGTCTTAGCCAAAATTCACACTTGCTGGGAGACGAGCAGAGACTCACGATCGAAAGTGACCCCATCCCCCCTTTCTCCGACTTCTTCTTATGCCGTTCTTCGCCACTAAAAGCTCCATGCCCTCCATCTTCACCCCAACTCCATCCTCCTCCACCCTCCAGCGACTCTCCTCGGTGATCTCCTAGTTCCTTCGGTAACTTTTGGATCTTCTCCACGCATTGAATTCGGATTTCTCTCCTCTTTCTTTGGACCCATTTCTCTATTGGTTTGGATGGTGGTGCAACCCTGGATCTGGATTTTTCTCGTGGTGTGGCTTTCGCCGATGAGGTTTTGAGATCTTCTGGTCTTTCGATCCATCCTTTGGAGGGATCCCGTCCTTTTGTTCTTGTAGTCTCTTTCAGTCGGCATGATTTCCGACTTGATGAAGATTCTGTGGCTGCGACGCTCGAGGCAGCCCTAGGGGGTTCAGCAATTGATCTCATGGTGACATACGTCAAGGACAAGGTCTTCTCGTTTGTGGTGTCCTGCAAGGAGGTTGGTTTTCATATTGTTGATTCACGTTCCTACGCCTGCCCTCAGTTTAAATGTTATTTTCATCTTTGGGGCAATGGTGGCCCAAATTGGTGGCATGAGTTCTTGATCTGGAAAAAGGAGTGTGATGCTGAATGGATTCTTGTTAGTCCTTCTAAGCGGCGAGCTACTCTTAGTTTGTTGGCAATGCATAAGCCACCTGTCAAGTCTGCGATCAGATCTGCTAATCCTACTCGTAAGAGGCTTTCTTTCGCCACATTCCAGAATTATGATGTGTGCAAGGGATATCGCTATCCGGCTACTCAGAATTGTCTTGATTTGGCTTCTTTGTCTGGCTATGATCTTCCCCCAAAGGAACGCGTTGTGATTCACCCCCCGCCGCCGGTGGAGCTTCAGTGGACGGTTGCCTTGCCGTCGATCACCTTTGGTACTGTCGTGCCTATCCGATCGCTTTCCCCGGAAACCATACCTCCATCTCCGGCGTGTTCTTCGGGCGGATTCGCTAATGATTCAAATGAAGCCATGTTGGGCCCCGCCGCCATGTTGGGCTCTTCGGACTCGGTGGTCACTGGTCCTTCGCCCAACTGTCTTCCCAAGCCAGGTTTTTCTCCGTTATGTGGCAGCCCAAGTGCTGTGGAGCCCAATCCTTCTTCATTTGGGCCTTCTAGCCCAACAACGTTTCTGATCCCATCCACGCAAGAGGCTCAGGATGCTTTCGAGGCCATGGTCAATGACATGGTGGACCAAGTGCTGACGTGTTCTCGTTGTTCTCTGGGGGGCCACTTGTCTGTCAGCTGCCCCTCCACCGTTGGATGTTTAGCATGTGGTGATCCTCATCATTCAAGAAAAGACTGCGACTATATTGCGATTGAAAAAGGTTTATGTTGGAAACGGAAGCGTCCCCCTATCTCGGATACGCCGGTCTCGCCTTGCTTAGGGAAGCGCGCGCTGCCACCACCTCTGCAGGCTTGCCCTATCACATCGCCATTAACCTGCCCGTAGTCTTGCACTCCGCGCACCCCATCTACTCTGCCTCCTACAACGCCCCCGCTTCCTTCATCGCCGCCGCCCATGGCTAACTTCGCTCTGGACCCACAGCGATATGTGCCGGTGGGTCATCACATCATTGATGGAGGTGTTCATCGCCTTCCTCGTACTTTCGTCTTGCCTCCATCGCCCATTGTTCGTTCGCATGAGAGCTTCATGATTGCTGAGGTTATGCCGGCGCCACCCTTGCATCAGATGGGTCAGGTACGTGAGCAGGTGGTGGAGCTTATCAACCACATGGGTTTTCATGTTCGCTCTGCTCAACCATGGATTTCTGGAGTGGGTCTGTTTGAGGTCAGGGATGCTGGTGAGCGTTTTGCTTTGATTCAACTTCCTCCTCAAGATCTTGGTCAGGATAGATTTGTTCGCTTTATGAAGCATGACCACGGAGAGGGTTTTCGGGGGGTTCAAGGTTTTCGTGAAGGATGTTTGATGTTCTTAGGTGTTCCCCTAGATCTCCGAAATACTGAGAATCTGAGGGCTGCTGTTAATACCTTTGGACAGTTCCATCATTGGATTAGTGATGATCCATATCTCGTCCGATCTATTGTGTTTGCCTCCTTTCCTGAGGATATACTGGTTCCTAGGGACGTGGTGTTTTCTGATTATGCTGCTTGGGGTGGTGCTAAGGTTTCTTGGACAGCGCCGTGTTATATTTTAGGAGCCAATTTTGCTGAGCAAATACCGCAAGACGAAGATCCCATGCCTATTGACGGCAATCCTCACCCCCTGCCTGGCCACTTAATCCATGAGGATAATATCTTTGCTCTTCCGCCTTACCCTGCTCTTGGGTGGAACGATGTGCCGCCTCCTCCACCTCCCATGGATGATAGTCAGGGTGGTGGCTGGGGTTGGCATGCCAATCAGCAGGATGACCAGGTGGACCCAGTGCAAGACGAGCTTCCTCGTGATCAGGAGTCTATGGTCATTAACCAGCAGGATTTCTCGGGCTTTGTTAGACAGTCGGTAAGTGATGTTCAGGCTGATCCTATGTTACATAATGTGGCAATTATGCAAGATCCAGCTGTGATTGTGCAAGTTCCGGACGATATTGGAGATAATGCTTTGGATGCTCAGCTTGATGTTGTACCAGTGGAGCCAGTTCTTGTTGACGGTAATCCTCAGATTGGTATTCAGCATGCTGTGGATGTGGATGAAAATGTCCTTGAGATAGATGAGCCACCTATTGATCCTGATGCTTTGGCTATTGTGCCGTTCCAGCCTACAGTGTTGTTGCAGAAAAATCTTGTTGTTGGTAGAGTCCAGGTTGTTTATGGCCCGCCATTACCTCCTGAGATGGCCTGGAGACGAACTTTTGATACTCTATTGGGGCATTGCGCTACTCTTCAGGTTCCAAAGCCGGTCCGGCAGACTCCTTTTGGGCCACTGGTCCTTTCCAAGAGATCGTGGTCTATGGCTTTTGAGAACATCCACTGTGTTTCTGACATTATCATTGAGGATTCATCTAGCATGGTCACCCTTTGTCTGCTCTCCCACCTCCTAGGGGAATTGCTCGCGATCTTTTTCCTGACAGACAGTTGGAGTTGGAATATGACACAGGCCTGCAGTTTTCGTCTGATTCTGATGGGCAGTTCTCTTTTTCTGCTCCTTCTCTGGAAAAGAAGAAGGCCCCCAAGCGCAGTTGTACTCCTGTTGTGGACTCTGAACTGCGTCGCTGCACCCATAGTTCTGCTAAAAGAGATGGTTTCAAGCCAGTGTTTCAAGCCTTGCCTATGACTGAACCTAAGAAAAAGAAGCCACGCTCCAAGCCTCTAACGGATGATGGTCCTGCTAGTCGCATGCCCTCGATGCCACCTCCAACACCTATTCGTCATATTCAGCAAATTGGAGCGGATCTGGGTATCTCTGCTGATAAACTCTCTGTGGATGCGCTTATGGCGGATCCTTCTTCTGCCAAGGACAAGTCATCCCATGATTAGTCCGTGCTGTGCAAGCGGGGTGTGGTCGACCCATAACCGGACTAGTTATCGTAGGATTTATCTCAATAATTTGTCTTTGGGACTCGTATGCATTCGTTGTCTTTGCAAACTTCTTTTGTTTGGCTTTGCTGCATGTCTAAAATGCTCCATGTGCTGCCTGCTATGTGGGTATGCTGTTAAACTTGTAATCTCTATGTTCAATGGATATTCGGTCTACTAGAAGTTGGCGTGTTATGTGTTGGAATGTTCGGGGCTTAAATTCTGATGACCGTCAGCATGCTGTTTGTAATAAAATGGATGAAAGTCAGGCTTCTGTTATCTGTCTACAAGAAACGAAAAATGGAGTTTATGGACTCCAGAACTGTCAGGAGATTTTGCCCTCCTCGTTTTGACTCTTTTGCTTATAGCCCTTCTGTTGGGGCTTCGGGCGGCATTGTTGTGTTATGGAACTCCTCTATCCTTACAGGGAGTTTAATTGAGGTCAAGCAGTTTGGCGTAGTTGTGCACTTTACGTCCAAACATAACAATGAGCAATGGACGCTGGTTAATGTTTATGGGCCATGTCGTGGCCAGGCAAGGGATGATTTTGTAGACTGGCTTTATAACCTTTCCATCCCTGACTATGAAAATTGGCTTATTTTGGGAGACTTTAATTTTATTCGATCAACTGAGAACAGAAACTTACCTTGTGGCGATGCTAATGATATCTTCATTTTTAATGAGATTATTGGCCATCTTGGCTTGCTTGAGTTGCCTATTAAAGGGAGATCTTTCACTTGGTCGAATATGCAGGATAATCCCCTACTAGAGCAGCTTGATTGGTTTTTCACTTCCTCAAACTGGATCACTTGTTACCCCTCCACTCAGGTGTTGCCTCTGGCTAGGACTGCTTCAGATCATGTGCCTTGTGTGGTAGCCATCAACACTTCTATTCCTAAATGTAACATTTTCCGCTTTGAAAATTATTGGGTGGAGCTGCAGGGTTTTATGGATTGTGTGTCTGCCTCGTGGTCTTCTGCTTCCAGCAAAAACAACATCTCAGCCAAGATTGCTGGCAAATTTAAGTCCTTGAGGAGGGATCTTAAGAGTTGGCACATGAATGTTTCCAAAATGAAGTTATTAATTGCTAAATGTAATAGGGTGATTCTCATTTTGGATTGTTTGGAGGAATTGAGACCACTTTATAGGCATGGGTTCAACTTTCGTACTCTGGTCAAGTTGCACTTGGAGCATCTGCTGCACCTTCAGTTTCTGTATTGGAAGAAGAGGTGCACTATAAGATCTATTAAAGTTGGTGAGGAGAACACTAAATTCTTTCTTGCTATGGCTTCTGAAAGGTTTAGGCATAACTCCATTGCTTCTCTGCGTTTGGATGATGGCACAGTTGTCTCTGACAATGAGCAAATGGCTGCTGCTCTTTGGCAAAATTTCAAAAACAGGATGGGTACTAGTCATGGTATTGACATGTGTTTTGATCTTTCTTCCATCATGCATAGAGTTGAGGGCCTTGACTCCCTCACTAAGATGTTCTCCAAGGAGGAGATAGATAATACTGTTAAAAGCATGCCCATTGATAAGTCTCCTGGGCCAGATGGCTTTAATGGGCTATTTTTTAAAAAGTGTTGGTCAATAATCAGTAAGGATTTCTATGAGTTGGCTTCTGCTTTTCATGAGGGGTCCGTGAATCTGGAGAATATCAATTATTCTTATATCACCTTGGTTCCTAAGAAGAGATCTTCTGAGTCTGTTAATGATTTTAGGCCTATCTCTCTTTCTGGTATGGGGGTGAAGTTTCTTTCTAAGATGGCTGCTAACAGGCTGCAGCAAGATATCACAAGATGTTTGCATAAAAACCTATATGGTTTTATCAAATCCAGAACCATTCAAGACTGTGTTGCTTGGACCTTTGAATATTTGCACCAATGCCATCAGTCAAAGAGACCCATTGTCATTCTAAAGCTGGATTTTGAGAAAGCTTTTGATTCTATTGAACATGAGGCCATTTTCCAAATTTTGAGGCACAAGGGTTTTAATGATAAGTGGATCTCCTGGGTTAAACAGTTTTTGGCTTCTGGAACTTCCTCTGTTCTGCTTAATGGAGTTCCTGGGAAACAATTTGCTTGTAAAAAAGGAGTTAGGCAGGGTGACCCTCTTTCTCCACTCCTGTTTGCCATTGCTGCAGATCTGTTCCAATCAGTGGTAAATGATATGCATCAGAAAGGACTGTTACAGCTTCCTATTCCATGCCATGATAAGGAGTACCCAATTATCCAGTATGCTGATGACACACTCATTATTATGCCTGCTGAGGAATCTCAATTGCTCTCCTTGAAGAAAATGCTGCTCCTCTTCTCTAAGTCCACTGGACTGCATGTTAACTATCATAAGTCTTCCATTCTCCCTATCAATCTGGATTCAGTGGAGATTGCCAGACTTGCTGCTGTTTTTGGTTGTGTGGTTGGCACCCTTCCTTTTACTTATCTTGGGCTTCCTGTGGGAATTACAAAACCTAAGATCTTGGACTTAATGCCACTGGTAGATAGTATGGAAAGGAAGCTTTCTGTTAGCTCTTCCTTCCTTGCTCATGGTGGGCGCCTGCAGTACTTGATCTCTGCCCTTTCCTCTGTGCCAATTTTTTTCCTGTGTAGTCTGGACTTGCCTCCTGGTATTTTAAAGCAGCTTGAAAGAATTCAGAGGCAATGTCTTTGGAGGAAGTATGGACAAGATTCTGGTCAGTCTTTGGCTGCTTGGGGTTTGGTCTGCAGACCAAAGAACAAAGTTGGCTTGGGTATTTTGAATTTGAAGCTGCAGAATGAGGCTCTGCTCCTCAAGCATGCTAGTAAATTCTACAATAAAGTTGATGTACCCTGGGTTTAGCTCATCTAGAACACTTACTATCATGATAGGGTTCCTCATGCTACCATCATTTGTGGCTCCTTCTGGTGGAGAGATATCTGCAAGTTAATGGATAAGTTCAGGATGGTCAGTGCAGTGCATGTTAATAAGGGGGACACTATCCTGTTTTGGTCTGATTCTTGGTCTTTGGGGGACACTAATACTCCCCTTGAGCAGAGGTTTGCTAGGCTTTTTTCATTTGCCATTGATCCACTAATCTCTGCTGCTGAGGTTTTTGATTTGCCTGAGATCACCTCCTTATTCCATTTACCACTCTCTGAGAGAGCCTTTGGAGAGTTGCAGTCTTTGCAAAACCTGCTGCTGCTCTCAAACCATGATATTCAGCTTAATGATACATGGGTGTGGAAAGAGGATGGCAAGGGATATTCTGCCAAGAAATACTATTCTTTCTTGCATAAACACATTGTGCCCAACCCACTCTTGTCCTGGGTGTGGGCTAGCTGCTGCACTATGAGAATTAAGTTCTTTGCTTGGATGTTGATTATGGATAGGCTGAACACTCAGGATATGCTGGAGAGAAGGCACTGGAATGTATCTGATTCTAACTTATGTGTTCTATGTCCAGCACAAGCCAAGGAGGATAGAGATCATCTATTCTTTCAATGTAATTTCAGTTGTAGGGTCTGGAATTATCTTCAAATCAACTGGATGGCTGGAGATGATATGATTGCCATTGCTTATCATGCTAGAAGGGATTTTGCTAAGCCATTCTTCTCTGAAGTGGTTTTCCTAGCATGCTAGAACATCTGGAATGTTAGGAATGACAGGGTTTTTAGGAATATTCCACCATCTTTTCGTAGATGGAGGTCTTCTTTTATTCTAGACATTTCCCTCTTGGTTCATAGAATTAAGCCTAAGTTCAAGGAGGATCTGCTTAGATGGATTTCCTTTTTTGCCTCCTTGAGGTGAGTTTTCTGTTTTCTTTCTTTTTCTTTTTGGGTCTTTTAGACCTTGTAAATTGTGTACATTTGTAACCTTTTCTTGAAGAGCAATAAAATTACTGTGGGGTCAATACCCTATAGTTTCAGGTCAAAAAAAAAAATTCACACTTGCTGAACTTGGCATACAATTGATGTTTCCTAAGTTCTCCTAGCACAATTCGGAGATGTTCAGCGTGCTCTTCTGGTGTCTTGGAGTATATCAGAATATCATCGATAAATACCACAACAAACTTGTCCATATATTTCATAAATACTTTGTTCATGAGGTGAACAAAATATGCGGGGGAGTTCGTGAGTCCAAATGGCATTACTGTGAACTCATACAGTCCATATCTGGAGGTGAAGGCTGTCTTGGGGATATCTTCTGTTCGTACTTTTAATTGATGGTATCCCGACCTTAAGTCAATTTTTGAGAATACTTTGGCCTGAGCGAGCTGATCAAATAAATCATTTATCCGTGGCATCGGATATTTGTTCTTAATTGTGATCATGTTAAGTGCTCGATAGTCTATACACAATCTCAACGTTCCATCCTTCTTTTTGGCAAATAAAATTGGTGAGCCCCAAGGTGAGGAGATGGCTCGTATATATCCTTTGTCCAGTAATTCTTTTATTTGCTTCTTCAATTCTACCAACTCGGATGGTGCCATTCTGTATGGTTTCTTGTATATGGGGGTGGTTCCAGGTGCTAGCTCAATGCTGAATTCTATCTCCCGGTCTGGTGGCATGCCTGGCAGTTCTTCGGGAAATACGTCTGGAAATTCACACACTACTGGAACCTTGCTTAATTCAGAAATATCCACTTTGTTCAATCTCGGTTGCCGGGATATTTTTCTCTCTTTGGCTGAAACTTTTATTGTCTTCCCGTGGTGGTGGGTGAGAACTACGGTTCTGTTGAAGCAGTCAATAAAACCTTTGTTGGTGGTTAACCAATCCATCCCTAAGATGATATCCAGTCCTTTATTTTCCAACACAATAAGGTTGGCGTGGAACTTCAATCCTTCAAACTCAATAATCACGCCTTGGCAGTAACTCTGGGTAACTTGCTTAATCCCAGGGGACTTGATGATCATTGATTTTTCCAAAGGAAGCATCGAAAAATTATTTTGCAAAGCAAAACCTTTCGAAATGAATGAGTGAGAAGCTCCAGAATCAAACAAAACCATGGCAGGTATTGTGTTGACAGGGAACGTACCGAGTACGATATCTGGGGCATTCTGTGCTTCTTCTTTAGTCACGTGGTTCAGATGACCCTTCCTGTGGTTGTTATTGGGGTTGAAATTGTTGTGCTTGGGCGCTGAATTATTGCCACCGTTGTTCGGTTTTGGGGTCGAGTTCCTTGGCTTGGGGCACTGCTTGGCATAGTGCCCTTCTTCTCCACAAGCGTAGCAAGTAACGCCTGGGCGATATGTGAACTCCTTGTCCCTTGCATGGAAATTCTTGACTGGGCGTGAGATGTTGGTCGTGAGTTTGTGTGTCCCACCTTTCTGAAAATCTGTCTTGCTTCGGTGGTTGCGAGCAAGATTAATCTGGTCCCTTTTTCGCTTGCGGAAATCCTCCAAGCTGCGTCTCTCATTTTCCAAGGTATGGCCTTATCCACCAGCGTTTTAAAATCTAGGAAGGTGGGCACAACCAGCTGGTACTTAAGCACGGGCGCCAGACCGTCTAGGAATTTTTCCATCTTCTTGCTTTCAGTCATATGCTCCTCGTTGGCGTAGCGAGACAACAGAGTAAACTGACTGTTGTATTCTGACACCGTCATGGTCCTTTGCTTGAGGTCATCAAATTCTCTCTTCTTGATCTTCATAAGACTATTTGGAATATGCGCCCCACGAAAACCTTCTTTGAAATCCTCCCAGGTTATATTATTTTCGTTGGGGTGCATGTGTAGGAAATTTTCCCACCACGATGCAGTTGCTCCACTGAGATAGTGCGGTGCATATAGTACTTTCTCAAGGTCTGAACATTGTGCAATAATTAATTTTCTTTCCATGTCTCGAAGCCAGTCCTCGGCCTCAAGAGGTTTGTCAGTATGAGAAAATGTTTGAGGACGCGTCTTCTGTAGCTCAGATAACTTGGATTGCTGCTGATACTGTCCGCGGTGATTTCCCATATTGATGACTTGGTTCATCATTTCCTGATGTTGTTGCTGACTTTGCTCATAAAGGCGGCACATTTGGGAAAGTGCTGTTTCACTGTTCTGTTGACTTGACTGCCCCTGTGTGAAATTGTTGCTGGGTTGAGTGTCATAAGTTTTCTCTGGCGGAGTTGGCATGGAGCGCGTCCAAGGACGAGACATTTTTCACTCTGGGGATATATTTTGTGAAACTCATAAGAAAGGGGAATGAGTCGAAAAAAATCAATAAATGCACAAAGACGGGGAAAATATTTAAATGCTCCAGGATTTTGAAAATAAAAATCGTTTGCGCATGGAGAAGGACTACTCATTACATATCTTACAAGCAAGTAGTAATTATACAATACGTCACTCAGGATATGCGTACAATATCCTGACATGTTATTTAGGCTAGTGCACTTCTCCTGTTCTTACATGATGCGCAAGCAAGCTACTTCTCACAACTTATGTACATATAAAATATCGTACAAGCCGGTACATCGCATGGCGGCTAAGCGTACTCAGTCGGAGATGTTAACGATCTCCTTTGCCCTGCCGAGGGTGAGGTGCAGTGAGGCTGGGGACTCAACCTCCTCCTCACTAATAGGCTCCAGATGTGAAGCGCTGCGCTGAGCAGATGGAGCGGGCGCCATAGGCGGAGTAACACGAACAGGAGTGGGCGCAATGGGTGGTGCAGAGCGGACTGGAGTGGGCGCAATGACTTGGTTGAATTCCTCGGTGGTAGGTAGACGACGAGCAGTGGCGAGAGTGGTAGGTGCATAAGATGCTGAGGACGAGACGAAAGTCAGCGGCGGAGCAGTGTGCAGGAGCTCCCTCCTGTTGGCGGCACAGCCATGGACTGAGTCCATGCGGGCAGCCACGAAGTCGTCCACCAGGTTGTCGAAGGTTGCCTCCAGAGCCTGGAGGTACTCGATAATCATATCAAAAGCCTCGTCTCGTTCTCCTCTAGGGCAAGAGAATGCGTAGTGACAGGCGTATGTCACGTGGCGTGGAAGGTAGCGGTAACGACGAGTCTTCATCGCAGGAAGGACATCCCTGAGAGGAGCTATCGCCTCACGGGCTGCCATCTGCATAGCATGCTTCTCCGTAGGCATGGCTCTTCCCATGTACTGGAAGCGGCGTAACTCAACACGCCCTCCCTTGAATTGCACCGCGGCCTGGTGCATGGTCAGACTGTCATTGACTTTGTGCTGATAGAGTGTGAAGACTGGGCGCATAGACGGCCCCATCGCGACCTGGACGATGAAGGTGAGAAGCTTAACGAACCCATCAGGCTCGTTGGCGAACATCTGAGACTCGCAGTTGTTGTCAGCCATCTACAAAAGTAGGCAAAAATTCTGAGTGGTCAGATCATAAATTTATGATGACTGTCAGAAAAATGACTACATTTGCAAAAATAAGAATTAGCTCTATTATGCTAATAACCGATTAGCGATCGCGCCTAGTGGCTTCCTACAGTCAGCCTGGCTCTAGTACCAAGCTTGTCACGACCGGTTTTCCAATAAAATGCTTATCGAGAAACCGATCTTTTTAGTCCAGTATGAGGAAAAATTCTCCTGACTGGTAGACAAAATCTTGATACAATAAGCCGGTAGCATCAAATATATTACAGGGTCGAGCTGGGGTGCTCAACAATTTATTACAGACACGCCAATAATTATACATAATGGCGGATCTGACACAATGGTGTGGGGTGGCTTACTACTGACTCGAGATAAAAGTGGTGGTGGAATATCACAGTGGAGTGGAAAACATGACTCCTAAACTGGCAGCTCATCGAGCGTCGAGGTGAGGCTCGATGAATTTATTTGGGTAGCGGAAGCGGATATAACACAGTGACAAAACCAGGGTCGCACGAGACTGACTGGGACTCCTCTAGGCGTCGGACTCGCTATCGAACTCCTCATCCATGAGATCGCCTTCGTCAGCATCTAGCCAAATCAACAAGGTAGGTGAGTACTTTTAAAGTACTCGCAAGACAGTTCGGACTTAAGATATAACAAATGCATGCATGTATGCGTCATGAGCAATAATGAACTCGCACGACATTATTCAGTAATAAGAAAGTCAGACGTTAGTAAAATAACTGGAAACCGATCGGGTGTCTGAAGTGATGCCACGAAGGGTGAACAAATAAATAAATCATGCCGCAGTCGGGCGTCTAAGCGACACCACATAAAGGGCTTATATTGAAAAGTAAAGGACATGCATGCCACAGTCGAACGTCGGAGCGACATCACAGAAAGGGCTTATATCAAAAGTAAATAACAAGCATGCCATAGTCGGACGTCTGAGCGACATCACAGAAAGGGCTTATATCAAAAGTAAATAACAAGCGTGCCACAGTCGGACGTCTAAGCGACATCACAGAAAGGGCTTATATCAAAAGTAAATAACAAGCGTGCCACAGTCGGATGTCTGAGCGACATCACAGAAAGGGCTTATATCAAGAGTGAATAACAAGAGTGCCTCAGTCGGACGTCTGAGCGACATCACAGAAAGGGCTTATATCCAAAGTAAATAACAAATATGCCACAGTCGGACGTCTGAGCGACATCGCAGAAAGGGCTTATATCAAAAGCAATATGACAAATATGCCACAGTCGGACATCTGAGCAACATCGCAGAAAGGGCTTAAATTCATTATTAAACTCACAAAGTATAATACTCATGAGTAACATTCAACACATAGTAATAAACGGGTTAGTCCATCCACAGGAATAAACATTTAACCGGACTTTAACACTCATGTGGTACACCGGAATTTTTGTCACCAAGATTAACACTTGACAGAATAAGATGAACACAGTACTTGGACATGGATAAGATAATTCATGGATTTTTGACTCTGCCGAGTTTGTACTAAAATGTCCACAGCCAAGGATTTCCGTAGTCACGAAGGACTAGTTTCGTTTACGGTATTTCGGAGGAAAACACATCTAACCAGTACACACCATTCCACCTCACGATGCCAGGAATCACCCTAGGCAGCGTTCAAGAAAAACTTTGAGACGGGGAGATCACAATCTCGAATAGCATGGGATCAAATTTATATACGCGCGCTCTAAGGGGTGCCCCCCTCTCGGTCCCAACCGGAAACACCCATGCCCCCTGACCGGATGACTGGCTTTAATCCAGGGCCATGGAACCATCATCACGGCCTCTCGATTTGGTGTGCACCAGGAAAACGGTTTGCAACTTACTAAGCCATATCCCTTGCGGAAGACATGTGGTAGTACAGGAAGGGAAAGCGGATGGAAACTGGACTGAGTCATTTGACCCTTGAGTCAAATATTCTGGCATAAAACTGGCATGCTACAACACTGCCATCTTACCCATCCTCACGTCATCACATGGCCATGCAATCTCATATTCATCAACTCATGGATTTTCGAAACCCACTTGCCACATCTATGCATGTAATATGACATTCATCAAGATGCTCATAAACATGCCATGAAACTACTCAATGCAAACAATGCCAAGACACTCATCATATCAAAATTTCAAACATGCTTGCCTGGTTCGGAGTAGTCGGCGTCTAGCTTGGCGAGGTTCGCGGTGCCGTCACCTCCTTCGGTATCTACGGTATACAGAAACATACGCGCTAACCTAAATACTGTGAGGTGCACAAAAGTATTCCAAATATTTTTCAAGTAAATCTGATAAAAAACAAGACAAGATTTTAAAGAGGACAAAAAAAGAATCACTCAAAAATCCTTTTCTGTTTAAAAGTTATAAGGGTTTTGGTCCAAGGACCTTTTTGTAATGAAACAGAAACTTCCTAGGGTGCTAAGCAGAAAAGTCCCGAAAACGATTCAGTTTGGAAAGCGTATTTTGCCAGAATACGCTTTCAGAAAACGGTTCAAAAAAAACAGAGAGGCTGACGGGCGGGTCCCACCCGTCAGGTTTGAATATTCAAAAGGGGCGGCAGAGCTCGACGGTGCCCGAGAGCCGCGGTGGTCGCCGGCGGCGATCCACGGCGAGGCAGGGGCATCGGGGGGGGGGGGGGGGTACCTCCGTGTTCAGTGCACCTTTCCGCGTCTGTGGGTGGTGGTAGAGGTCGCCGGCGAGCACCACGTCGATGGCGGCCCTTGCTCCGGCGGACGGTGGTTCGGGTGGTCGTGGGCCTCGTCGGAGAGTGCTGCGGAGGACAAATTGAGGAGGGGGATTAGACCTCTTGTTGCTTGAGGGGGTTGCTGACGCGGTTTGGGCGTCAGGCAGGAGCTCATCGGAGTGAATCGAGGTGGTGGCCGAGGCTGAACGGGGCGGCCGGAGTCGAGGAAGAAGAGCTCCTTGAGGCTCTTCCAGTGGCTGGGCGGGGTCTGGTGAGGTGGTGGAGGTGTGCGGGGTCGAGAGCGCGCTCGGGTGTGCTATATATAGCCGGCCCGAGGCGGTTGCCGTGAACGGATAGGTCCGGCGAGTGATTACGGCGGCGCTGTGGTTGGACAGTTGGTTTAGGGCTTGAGCCTCGACTAGACGGGGTACCGACTCCACTCCGGTGCCTAACTCAGCAGGGCAGGGGCGGTTACGGCCTGTCCCCAACGGAACGGCCGTGCGGCACGTCGGCGGCAGAGAGCGCACCCCGTGCGTGCCAAGCCACGTTGACGGTGCTGCATGCCTGCGCTAGCAAGGGAGACGGCCACGCGGAGCTCCCAGGTGGCGTGGGCGGTGCCGAACGGCGTTGTGCCGCAGGGTTGCCTCCTGTCGGTTGCCACGAGAGGTCCTGACGCCGCAGAAGACGCCAGCGAGGACGGGCCAGGGTGCTTCCGATGCCAGGAACCGGCCAAGTGCGCGTGTGGCGCTCTGGACAGGGAGGAGAGAACGTGTGACTGAACTCTAACGATGAAAACGACACTGAATCTCTCTGAACTTCTGAATTTCTCTGGAAGTGCATAGTAACAGTGTTGGCCAGGTGTTCGACAGAATGATACTGGTATGTGGGAGGTTCTCCTTGAGCTGATCTTTGGTGGGGTGGCCTCTCATTGCATCTGGGGGCTTCCTGAATTTTGGTGGAATTTTTGGAGAAGAGGAGATATGAATTTCACCAAATTTGACAAATCTGGTCCAAACTTGCAGAGACTGAAATTTGAAAAATTTGAAAAGAAGAAGAGTGGATCTTGATGGTTCTAGGTTGTGGTTACCAAGGACCATCCAGAGGAGTTGGTTTGAGGTCAAAACTCAAAGGCATTTAGGTACTTGCTTTGCAAATCACCTAGGTTCAAAATAATGGACATAATTGTTTTGGGGAAAGAAATAAATGAAATAAAATCCAAGAATGAGTTGGACTTGTTGGGACAGAATATATGGGAGGTCTTACCATATGAGGCATGGTAAAATCATGAGTGGTTTCAACAAAAGAGAAGTTCCAAAATTACTAGGGTTTTCTTTTTAAAAGAAAATAAATCCCAAGAATAAATTTGAGAAGGGGAAACAGAAGAAAGGTTTTTAATAACCAAACACTAGGGTTGAAGAAGATACCAAAATAAAATCCTTGCCAAAGGGGAAAAAAGTTTTGAGAGAGGGGTTTTTGGAAGAATTTTAAATGACCTTCTTCAAAATCAATATAAGTTTTTGCTGAAAACCAAATAAAATTTTTTGGAGTGTCACAACACCTACCCCCTTAGGAAAAATCTTGTCCCCGAGATTTCAGTTGATCCTCAAACAAGTGTGGATGCTCTATCCGAAGAAAATCCTCTCTTTCCCAAGTGGCTTCACTCTCGGTGTGATTGCTCCACTAAACTTTGAAAAACTTGATGGTTTTCTGTCGGATCCTTCTTTCAGACTCCTCCAATATTTTTACTGGATGTTCCCGATAGGTGAGGTCTGGTTGCACGTCGATGTTTTCATGGGATACTTGCTTCTCTGGGTTGCTTACGCACTTCCTTAATTGCGAGACGTGGAACACGTTGTGGATATCGGATAATTCTTCGGGTAAGTCTAGCTGGTAGGCTACCGTGCCTCTTCGTGCCACTATACAGAATGGTCCGATGAATCTTTGTTCTAGCTTTCCCTTAATTCTGAATCGTTGCAGGCCCCTCATAGGAGATACTCGTAGGTACACAAACTCACCGAGTTCGAAACTGATTCCATGATGTTTCTGATCGTAATAACTTTTCTGCCGGCTTTGAGCTGTCTTGAGTCGGTCCCTGATTAGCTTGACCTTTTCCTCGGCTTCTTTGAGCATGTTTGGGCCGAAGATACGGCTGTCTCCGGTCTCTGACCAATTTAGCGGGGTACGACATCTCCGTCTGTACAAGGCTTCAAATGGTGCCATTTGCAGGCTAGTCTGGTAACTGTTTTTGTATGCGAACTCTGCGTATGGCAAACTTTCCTCCCAACTGGTTCCATAGGTGAGGACACATGCTCTCAACATGTCTTTTAGAATTTGGTTTACTCGTTCAGTTTGTCCGTCAGTTTGGGGGTGGTATGCTGTACTGAAAGCTAGTTGGGTTCCCAAAGCCTGTTGTAGGTGATCCCAAAATCTGGAGATGAATTGTGTGCCCCTGTCAGATATTGTAGTCTTTGGAACTCCATGTAGGCAGATGATACGAGAAAGATAAAGCCTGGCAAGCTTCTGAGTGGTGTGGGTTGTCTTCACGGGGATGAAGTGTGCTAATTCATCTGATCTAGGCAAACACACCACAAAACAGTATTACATCGAATAGATCTCCAAGAACATCGAGGAGAACATGGTATGGAGAATCAAAGAGAGAGAAGAAGCCATCTAGCTAATAACTATGGACCCGAAGGTGTGTGGTAAACTACTCACGCTTCATTGGAGAGTAATGGTGTTGATGTAGAAGCCCTCCATGATCGAATCCCCCTCCAGCAGGATGCTGGAAAAGGCCCCAAGATGGGATCTCACGGGTACAGAAGGTTGTGGCGGTGGAAAAGGGGCTTCATGGGTCCCCTCTGATGTTTTAGGGTATAAGAGTATATATAGGCAAAGGAACTAGGTCAGGGAGCCACAAGGGCCCCACGATGGTGGGTGCGCGCCCTCCTGCATCGTGGCTTCCTCGTTGCGTCTCCGACTTCATCTCCAAGTCTTCTGGTTTGCTTTCGGTCCAAGAAAGATCATCGCGAAGGTTTCATTCCGTTTGGACTCCGTTTGGTATTCCTTTTCTGCAAAACACTAAAATACGCAAAAAAACAGAAACTGGCACCGGGCCCTCAGTTAATAGGTTAGTCCCAAAAATAATATAAAATAGCATATTAATGCCCATTAAACATCCAAAACAGATAATATAATAGCATGGAACAATCAATAATTTTAGATATGTTGGAGACGTATCAAGCATCCCCAAGCTTAATTCCTGCTCGTCCTCGAGTAGGTAAATGATAAAAACAGAATTTTTGATCTGGAATGCTACCTAACATATTTATCCATGTAATTTTCTTTATTGTGGCATGAATGTTCAGATTCGAAAGATTCAAGACAAAAGTTTAATATTGACATAAAAATAATAATACTTCAAGCATACTAACAAAGCAATCATGTCTTCTCAAAATAACATGGACAAAGAAAGCTATCCCTACAAAATCATATAGTCTGGCTATGCTCTATCTTCATCACACAAAATATTTAAATCATGCACAACCCCGACGACAATCCAAGCAATTGTTTCATACTTTTGATGTTCTCAAACTTTTTCAATCTTCACGCAATACATGAGCGTGAGCCATGGACATAACACTATAGGTGGAATAGAATGGTGGTTGTGGAGAAGACAAAAAGGAGAGGATAGTCTCACATCAACTAGGCGTTTCAACGGGGTATGGAGATGCCCATTAGTAGATATCAATGTGAGTGAGTTGGGATTGCCATGGAACGGATGCACTAGAGCTATAAGTGTATGAAAGCTCAAAAAGAAACTAAGTGGGTATGCATCCAACTTGCTTGCTCACGAAGAACCATGCACTTTGAGGAAGCCCATCATGGGAATATACAAGCCAAGTTCTATAATGAAAATTCCCACTAGTATATGAAAGTGACAACATAAGAGACTCCCTATCATGAAGATCATGGTGCTACTTTGAAGCACAAGTGTGGAAAAAGGATAGTAACATTGCCCCTTCTCTGTTTTTATTTTTTTATTGCCCCTTTTTTTATTTTTTTATTTTTCATCCGGAGTCTCATCCTGACTTGTGGGGGAATCATAGTCTCCATCATCCTTTCCTCACATGGGACAATGCTCTAATAATAAAGATCGTCACACTTTTATTTACTTACAACTCAAGAATTACAACTCAATGCTTGGAACAAAATATGACTCTATGTGAATGCCTCCGGTGCTGTACCGCGATGTGCAATGAATCAACAGCAACATGTATGAAAAAAATTATGAACGGTGGCTTTGCCACAAATAGTATGTCAATTACATGATCATGCAAAGCAATATGATAATGATGGAGCATGTCATAATAAACGAAACGGTGGAAAATTGCATGGCAATATATATCTTGGAATGGCTATGGAAATGCCATAATAGGTAGGTATGGTGGCTTTTTTGAGGAAGGTATATGGTGGGTGTATGGTACCGGCGAAAGTTGCGTGGTACTAAAGAGGCTAGCAATGGTGGAAGGGTGAGAGTGTGTATCATCCATGGCCTCAACATTAGTCATAAAGAACTCACATACTTATTGCAAAAATCTATTAGTTATCGAAACAAAGTACTACGCGCATGCTCCTAGGGGGATAGTGTTGGGGAACGTAGTAATTTCAAAAAAATTCCTACGCACATGCAAGATCATGGTGATGCATAGCAACGAGAGGGGAGAGTGTGTCCACGTACCCTCGTAGACTGAAAGCGGAAGCGCTAGCACAACGCGGTTGATGTAGTCGTACGTCTTCACGATCCGACCGATCAAGTACCGAACGCACGACACCTCCGAGTTCAACACACGTTCAGCTCGATGACATCCCTCGTACTCCGATCCAGCTGAGCTTTGAGGGAGAGTTCCGTCAGCACGACGGCGTGGTGACGATGTTGATGTTCTACCGACGCAGGGCTTCTCCTAAGCACCACTATAATATTATCGAGGTGGATTATGGTGGAGTGGGGCACCGCACACGGCTAAGAGATCTCAAGGATCAATTGTTGTGTCTCAAGGGGGTGCCTCCCTCCCCGGATATAAAGGAGTGGAGGAGGGGGAGGGGGCCGGACACCCTTGGCGTATATATAGTAGGACTCCCCCTTCCTTGTTGGAGTAGGAGAGGAGAGGGAAGGAGAGAGAGGGGGAAAGGAAAGGGGGGCGCCGCCCCCCTCCTTGTCCAATTCGGACTTGGGGGGTGGGGAGGGGAGGGGGGCGCGGCGGCCCCTTGGCCACCTCTCCTCTTCCACCACTTGGGCCCATGAGGCCCATTAACCTCCGGGGGGTTCCGGTAACCCCCCTATACTCCGGTATATATCTGATAACCCCCGGAACCATTCCGGTGTCCGAATATAGTCGTCCAATATATCAATCTTCATGTCTCGACCATTTTGACACTCCTTGTCATGTTCGTGATCACATCCGGGACTCCGAACTACCTTCGGTACATCAAAACACATAAACTCATAATATAACCGTCATCTAACTTTAAGTGTGCGGACCCTACGGGTTCGAGAACTATGTAGACATGACCGAGACACGTCTCCGGTCTATAACCAATAGAGGAACCTAGATGCTCATATTGGCTCCTACATATTCTACGAAGATATTTATCGGTCAAATCGCATAACAACATACGTTGTTCCCTTTGTCATCGGTATGTTACTTGCCCGAGATTCGATCATCGGTATCTCAATATCTAGTTCAATCTCGTTACCGGCAAGTCTCTTTACTCGTTACGTAATGCATCATCCCGTAACTAACTCATTAGCTACATTGCTTGCAAGGCTTATAGTGATGTGCATTACCGAGAGGGCCCAGAGATACCTCTCCGACCATCGGAGTGACAAATCCTAACCTCGAAATATGTCAACTCAACAAGTACCTTTGGAGACACCTGTAGAGCACCTTTATAATCACCCAGTTACGTTGTGACGTTTGGTAGCACACAAAGTGTTCCTCCGGTAAACGGGAGTTACATAATCTTATAGTCATAGGAACATGTATAAGTCATGAAGAAAGCAATAACAACATACTAAACGATCAAGTGCTAAGCTAACGGAATGGGTCAATTCAATCACATCATTCTCCTAATGATGTGATCCCGTTAATCAAATGACAACTCATGTCTATGGTTAGGAAATTTAACCATCTTTGATTCACGAGCTAGTCAAGTAGAGGCACACTAGTGATACTCTGTTTGTCTATGTATTCACACATGTATTATGTTTCTGGGTAATACAATTCTAGCATGAATAATAATCATTTATCATGATATGAGGAAATAAATAATAACTTTATTATTGCCTCTAGGGCATATTTCCTTCAGTCTCCCACTTGCACTAGAGTCAATAATCTAGATTACACAGTAATGATTCTAACACCCATGGAGCCTTGGTGTTGATCATGTTTTGCTCCTGGAAGAGGCTGAGTCAACGGGTCTGCAACATTCAGATCCGTATGTATCTTGCAAATCTCTATGTCTCCCACCTGGACTTGGTCCTGGATGGAATTGAAGCATCTCTTTATGTGCTTGGTTCTCTTATGAAATATGGATTCCTTTGCCAAGGCAATTGCACCAGTATTGTCACAAAATATTTTCATTGGACTCGATGCACTAGGTATGACACCTAGATCGGATATGAACTCCTTCATCCAGACTCCTTCATTTGCTGCTTCCGAAGCAGCGTACTCTGCTTTACATGTAGATCCCGCCACGACACTTTGTTTAGAACTGCATCAATTGACAGCTCCACCGTTCAATATAAACACGTATCCAGTTTGCGATTTAGAATCGTCCGGATCAGTGCCAAAGCTTGGATCGACGTAACCATTTACGACTAGCTCTTTGTCACCTCCATAAACGAGAAACATATCCTTAGTCCTTTTCAGGTATTTCAGGTTGTTTTTGACCGTTGTCCAGTGATCCACTCCTGGATTACTTTGGTACCTCCCTGCTAAACTAATATCAAGTCACACATCAGGTCTGGTACACAACATTGCATACATGATAGAGCCTATGGCTGAAGCATAGGGAACTTCGTTCATTTTCTCTCTATCTTCTGCAGTGGTTGGGCATTGAGTCTGTCTCAATTTCACACCTTGTATTACAGGCAAGAACCCTTTCTTTTCTTGATCCATTTTGAACTTTTTCAAAACTTTATCAAGGTATGTACTTTGTGAAAGTCCAATTAAACGACTTGATCTATCTTTATAGATCTTGATGCCCAATATATAAGCAGCTTCACCAAGGTCTTTCATTGAAAAACTTTTATTCAAGTATCCTTTTATGCTCTCCAAAAATTCTATATCATTTCCAATCAATAATATGTCGTCCACATATAATATTAGAAATGCTACAAAGCTCCCACTCACTTTCTTGTAAATACAGGCTTCTCGAAAAGTCTGTATAAAACCATATGCTTTGATCACACTGTTAAAGCATTTATTCCAACTCCGAGAGGCTTGCACCAGTCCATAAATGGATCGCTCGAGCTTGCACACTTTGTTAGCACCCTTTGGATCGACAAAACCTTCTGGTTGCATCATATACAACTCTTCTTCCAGAAATCCATTCAGGAATGCAGTTTTGACATCCATTTGCCAAATTTCATAATCATAAAATGCGGCAATTGCTAACATGATTCGGACAGACTTAAGCATCGCTACGGGTGAGAAAGTCTCATTGTAGTCAACCCTTGAACTTGTCGAAAACCTTTCGCAATAAGTCGAGCTTTGTAGACCGTAACATTACCATCAGCGTCAGTCTTCTTCTTGAAGATCCATTTATTCTTGATGGCTTGCCGATCATCGGGCAAGTCAACCAAAGTCCACACTTTGTTCTCATACATGGATCCCAGCTCAGATTCATGGCCTCAAGCCATTTTGCGGAATCTGGGCTCATCATCGCTTCCTCATAGTTCGTAGGTTCGCCATGATCAAGTAACATGACCTCTAGAATAGGATTACCATACCACTCTGGTGCGGATCTTACTCTGGTTGACCTACGAGGTTCGGTAGTAACTTGATCTGAAGTTTCATGATCAACATCATTAGCTTCCTCACTAATTGGTGTAGTTGTCACAGGAACCGGTTTCTGTGATGAACTATTTTCCAATAAAGGAGCAGGTACAGTTACCTCATCAAGTTCTATTTACCTCCCACTCACTTCTTTCGAGAGAAAGTCCTTCTCTAGAAAGGATCCATTCTTGGCAGCGAATGTCTTGCCTTCGGATTTGTGATAGAAGGTGTACCCAACAATTTCCTTTGGGTATCCTATGAAGACACATTTCTCCGATTTGGGTTCGAGCTTATCAGGTTGAATCTTCTTCACATAAGCATCGCATCCCCAAATTTTAAGAAACGACAACTTTGGTTTCTTGCCAAACCACAATTCATAAGGCGTCGTCTCAACGGATTTGGATGGTGCTCTATTTAACGTGAATGCAGCCGTATCTAAAGCATAACCCCAAAATGATAGCGGTAAATTAGTAAGAGACATCATAGATCACACCATATCTAGTAAAGTACGATTACAACGTTCAGACACACCATTACGCTGTGGTGTTCCGGGTGGCGTGAGTTTCAAAACTATTCCGCATTGTTTCAAATGTAGACCAAACTCGTAACTCAAATATTCTCCTCCACAATCAGATTGTAGAAACTTTATTTTCTTGTTACAATGATTTTCAACTTCACTCTAAAATTCTTTGAACTTTTCAAATGTTTCAGACTTATGTTTCATTAAGTAGATATACCCATATATGCTCAAATCATCTGTGAAGGTGAGAAAATAACGATACCCGCCGCGAGCCTCAACATTCATTGGACCACATACATCAGTATGTATGATCTCCAACAAATCAGTTGCTCGCTCCATAGTTCTGGAGAACGGCGTTTTAGTCATCTTGCCCATGAGGCATGGTTCGCAAGTACCAAGTGATTCATAATCAAGTGATTCCAAAAGTCCATCAGTATGGAGTTTCTTCATGCGCTTTACAACAATATGACCCAAACGGCAGTGCCACAAATAAGTTGCACTATCATTATCAACTCTGCATCTTTTTGCTTCAACATTATGAATATGTGTGTCACTACTATCGAGATTCATCAAAAATACACCACTCTTTAAGGGTGCATGACCATAAAAGATATTACTCATATAAATAGAACAACCATTATTCTCAGATTTAAATTAATAACCGTCTCACATCAAACCACATCCAGATAAAATGTTCATGCTCAACGCTGGCACCAAATAACAATTATTTAGGTCTAAAACTAATCCCGAAGGTAGATGTAGAGGTAGCGTGCCGACGGCGATCACATCGACTTTGGAACCATTTCCCACGCGCATCGTCACCTCGTCCTTAGCCAGTGTCCGCCTAATCCGTAGTCCCTGTTTCGAATTGCAAATATTAGCAACAGAACTAGTATCAAATACCCAAGTGCTACTGCGAGCTCTGGTAATGTATACATCAATAACATATATATCACATATACCTTTGTTCACCTTGCCATCCTTCTTATCCACCAAATACTTGGGGCAGTTCCGCTTCCAGTGTCCAGTCTGCTTGCAGTAGAAGCACTCAGTTTCAGGCTTAGGTCCAGACTTGGGTTTCTTCTCTTGAGCAGCAACTTGTTTGTCGTTCTTCTTGAAGTTCCCCTTCTTCCCTTTGCCCTTTTCTTGAAACTGGTGGTCTTATTGACCATCAACACTTGATGCTCCTTCTTGATTTCTACCTCCGCAGCCTTTAGCATTGTGAAGAGCTCAGGAATTGTTCTGTTCATCCCTTGCATATTATAGTTCATCACGAAGCTCTTGTAGCTTGGTGGCAGTGATTGAAGAATTCTTTCAATGACACTATCATCCGGAAGATTAACTCCCAGTTGAATCAAGTGATTGCAATACCCAGATATTTTGAGTATATGTTCACTGATAGAACGATTCTCCTCCATCTTGCAGCTGTAGAACTTATTGGAGACTTCATATCTCTCAATCCGGGCATTTGCTTGAAATATTAACTTCAACTCCTGGAACATCTCATATGCTCCATGACGTTCAAAACGTCGTTGAAGTCCCGGTTCTAAGCCGTAAAGCATGGCACACTGAAATATCAAGTAGTCATCAGCTATGCTCTACCAGACGTTCTTAATGTCGTTAGTTGCATCTGCAGCAGGCCTGGCACCCAGCGGTGCTTCCAGGACGTAATTCTTCTGTGCAGCAATGAGGATAATCCTCAAGTTACGGACCCAGTCCGTGTAATTGCTACCATCATCTTTCAACTTTGCTTTCTCAAGGAACGCATTAAATTTCAACGGAACAACAGCACGGGCCATCTATCTACAACAAACATAAACAAGCAAAATACTATCAGGTACTAAGTTCATGATAAATTTAAGTTCAATTAATCATATTACTTAAGAAGATCCACTTAGATAGACATCCCTCTAATCATCTAAGTGATCACGTGATCCAAATCAACTAAACCATAACCGATCATCACGCGAAATGGAGTAGTTATCAATGGTGAACATCACTATGTTGATCATATCTACTATATGATTCACGCTCGACCTTTCGGTCTCAGTGTTCCGAGGCCATATCTGCATATGATAGGCTCGTCAAGTTTAACCTGAGTATTCTGCGTGTGAAAAACTGGCTTGCACCGATCATCACGTGGTGTCTGGGCATGATGAAGTTTGGCAATGGTGCATACTCACGGAGAACACTTTTATCTTGAAATTTAGTGAGAGATCATCTTATAATGCTACCGTCAATCAAAGCAAGATAAGATGCATAAAAGATAAACATCACATGCAATCAATATAAGTGATATGATATGGCCATCATCATCTTGTGCTTGTGATCTCCATCTCTGAAGCACCGTCATGATCACCATCGTCACCGGCGCGACACCTTGATCTCCATCGTAGCATCGTTGTCGTCTCGCCAACTATTGCTTCTACAACCATCGCTACTGCTTAGTGATAAAGTAAAGCAATTACAGGGCGATTGCATTGCATACAATAAAGCGACAACCATATGGCTCCAGCCAGTTGCCGATAACTCGGTTACAAAACATGATCATCTCATACAATAAAATATAGCATCACGTCTTGACCATATCACATCACAACATGCCCTGCAAAAGTAAGTTAGACGTCCTCTACTTTGTTGTTGCAAGTTTTACGTGGCTGCTACGGGCTTAGCAAGAACCGTTCTTACCTACGCATCAAAACCACAACGATAGTTCATCAAGTTAATGTTGTTTTAACCTTCTCAAGGACCGGGCGTAGCCACACTTGGTTCAACTAAAGTTGGAGAAACTGACACCCGCCAGCCACCTGTGTGCAAAGCACGTCGGTAGAACCAGTCTCGCGTAAGCGTACGCGTAATATAGGTCCGGGCCGCTTCATCCAACAATACCGCTGAACCAAAGTATGACATGCTGGTAAGCAGTATGACTTGTATCGCCCACAACTCACTTGTGTTCTACTCGTGCATATAACATCAACGCATAAAACCTGGCTCGGATGCCACTGTTGGGGAACGTAGTAATTTCAAAAAATTTCCTACTAACACGCAAGATCATGGTGATGCATAGCAACAAGAGGGGAGAGTGTGTCCACGTACCCTCGTAGACCGAAAGCGGAAGCGTTAGCACAACGCGGTTGATGTAGTCGTACGTCTTCACGATCCGGCCGATCAAGTACCGAATGCACGGCACCTCCGAGGTCAGCACACGTTCAGCTCGATGACGTCCCTCGAAGTCCGATCCAGTCGAGCTTTGAGGGAGAGTTCCGCCAGCACAACGGCGTGGTGACGATGTTGATGTTCTACTGATGCAGGGCTTCGCCTAAGCACCCCTACGATATTATCGAGGAGGATTATGGTGGAGGGGGGCACCGCACACGGCTAAGAGATCTTAAGGATCAATTGTTGTGTCTCAAGTGGGTGCCTCCCTCCCCGTATATAAAGGAGTGGAGAAGGGGGAGGGGGCCAGCCACCCTTGGCGCGCCCCATGAGGAGTCCTACTCCCACCGGGAGTAGGCCTCCCCCCTTCCTTGTTGGAGTAGGAGAGGAGAGGGAAGGAGAGAGAGGGTGAAAGGAAAGGGGGGTGTTGCCCCCCTCCTTGTCCAATTCGGACTTGGGGGGGGGAGGGGCGCGCGGATGCCCCTTGGCCGCCTCTCCTCTTCCACCACTTGGGCCCATGAGGCCCATTAACCTCCGGGGGGTTCCGGTAACCCAGGGTACTCCGGTATATATCCGATAACCCTCGGAACCATTCCGGTGTCCGAATATAGTCGTCCAATATATCAATCTTCATGTCTCGACCATTTCGAGAATCCTCGTCATGTCCGTGATCACATCCGAGACTCCGAACTACCTTCGGTACATCAAAACACATAAACTCATAATATAACCGTCATCTAACTTTAAGCGTGCGGACCCTACGGGTTCGAGAACTATGTGGACACGACCGAGACACATCTTCGGTCAATAACCAATAGCGGAACCTGGATGCTCATATTGGCTCCTACATATTCTACAAAGATCTTTATCGGTCAAACCGCATAACAACATACGTTGTTCCCTTTGTCATCGGTATGTTACTTGCCCGAGATTCGATCATCGGTATCTCAATACCTAGTTCAATCTTGTTACCGGCAAGTCTCTTTACTCGTTACGTAATGCATCATCCCGTAACTAACTCATTAGCTACATTGCTTGCAAGGCTTATAGTGATGTGCATTACCGAGAGGGCCCAGAGATACCTCTCCGACAATCGGAGTGACAAATCCTAATCTCGAAATAAGTCAACTCAACAAGTACCTTTGGAGACACCTATAGAGCACCTTTATAATCACCCAGTTACGTTGTGACGTTTGGTAGCACACAAAGTGTTCCTCCGGTAAACGGGAGTTACATAATCTCATAGTCATAGGAACATGTATAAGTCATGAAGAAAGCAATAACAACATACTAAACGATCAAGTGCTAAGCTAACGGAATGGGTCAATTCAATCACATCATTCTCCTAATGATGTGATCCCGTTAATCAAATGACAACTCATGTCTATTGTTAGGAAACTTAACCATCTTTGATTCACGAGCTAGTCAAGTAGAGGCATACTAGTGACACTCTGTTTGTCTATGTATTCACACATGTATTATGTTTCCGGGTAATACAATTCTAGCATGAATAATAAACATTTATCACGATATGAGGAAATAAATAATAACTTTATTATTGCCTTTAGGGCATATTTCCTTCAGATAGATTGGTAGGAAAAGACCATCGCTCGTCCCCGACCGCCACTCATAAGGAAGACAATCAATAAATAAATCATGCTCCTACTTCATCACATAACGGTTCACCATACGTGCATGCTACGGAAATCACAAACTTCAACACAAGTATCTCTCAAATTCACAACTACTCTACTAGCATGACTCTAATATCACCATCTTCATATCTCAAAACAATCATAAAGAATCAAACTTCTCATAGTATTCAATGCACTTCATATGAAAGTTTTTATTATATCCATCTTGGATGCCCATCATATTAGGACTAATTTTATAACCAAAGCAAATTATCATGTTGTTCTAAAATACTCTCAAAATAATATAAGTGAAGAGTTCAACAGTTTCTATAAAATAAAACCACTGTCGTGCTCTAAAAAGATATAAGTGAAGCACTAGAGCAATAATGTCTAGCTCAAAAGATATAAGTGACGTCTCCATCGTATCTATAATTTTTGATCATTCCATGCCAATATTATTCAACTCTCATATACTTTTGGCAACCTTTTATACTATTTTTGGGACTAACATATTGGTCCAGTGCCCAGTGCCAGTTCCTGTTTGTTGCATGTTTTATGTTTCGCAGAAACCCCATATCAAACGGAGTCCAAACGGGATAAAAATGGATCGAGAATATTTTTGGAATATTTTTGACATCTGGGAAGAAGAATCAACGCGAGACGGTGCCCGAGGGGTCCACAAGGTAGGGGGCGCACCCCAGGGGGGCAGGCGCGCCCCTGACTCTTGTGGGCACCCCGTAAGGCGGTTACTGCTCTTCTTTATGAGTATATGAGTTCTTTATTCGATAACTGACAGATTTTTGCAATAAGTATATGAGTTCTTTATGACTAATGTGAGTCCACGGATTATACGCACTCTCACCCCTCCATCATTGCTAGCCTCTTCGGTACCGTGCATTGTCCTTTCTCACCTCGAGAGTTGGTGCAAACTTCGCCGGTGCATCCAAACCCCGTGATACGATACACTCTATCACACATAAGCCTCCTTATATCTTACTCAAAACAACCACCATATCTACCTATTATGGCATTTCCATAGCCATTCCAAGATATATTGCCATGCAACTTTCATCATCATCATATACATGACTTGAGCATTGATTGTCATATTGCTTTGCATGATCGTAAGATAGCTAGCATGATGTTTTCATGGCTTGTCCGGTTTTTGATGCCATTGCTATGCTAGATCATTGCACATCACGATACACCGCCGGAGGCATTCATATAGAGTCATACCTTTGTTCTAGTATCGCGTTGTAATATTGAGTTGTAAGTAAATAAAAGTGTGATGATCATCATTATTAGAGCATTGCCCCAGTGAGGAAATGATGATGGGGACTATGATTCCCCCACAAGTCGGGATGAATCTCCGAACTTTATGAAAAATAAAAGAGGCCAAAGAAGCCCAAATAAAATAAAAGATGCCAAAGTAGCCCACCAAAAAAATAAAAAAATAAAAAAAGAGAAAATAAAAAATAAAAAATGAGAGAAAAAGAGAGAAGGGGCAATGTTACTATCCTTTTACCACACTTGTGCTTCAAAATAGCACCATGTTCTTCATATAGAGAGTCTCTTGAGTTATCACTTTCATATACTAGTGGGAATTTTCATTATAGAACTTGGCTTGTATATTCCAAGGATGGGCTTCCTCAAATGCCCGAGGTCTTCATGAGCAAGCAAGTTGGATGCACACCCACTTAGTTTCAGTTTGAGCTTTCATACACTTATAGCTCCAGTGCATTCGTTGCATGGCAATCCCTACTCCTCGCATTGACATCAATTGATGGGCATCTCCATAGCCCGTTGATTAGCCGCGTCGATGTGAGACTTTCTCCCTTTTTGTCTTCTCCACATAAACCTCCACCATCATATTCTATTCCACCTATAGTGCTATATCCATGGCTTGCGCTCATGTATTGCATGAGGGTTGAAAAAGCTGAAGCGCGTTAAAAAGTATGAACCAATTGGTTGGCTGACACCGGGATGAGCATGAGGGGTATCTTGTGTTAAGAAAAGGGAGCATACAAGACTATATGATTTTTTAGGGATAGCGTTCTTTAGCATTGATATTTCGAAAGACATGATTGGTTGTTGGGATGCCCAAATTATTATTGTTTTTATGTCAAATGATAGACTATTGCCTTGAATCACTCGTGTCTTAATATTCATGCCATGATTAAATTACATGATCAAGATTATGTTAGGTAGCATTCCGCATCAAAAATTATCTTTTTTATCATTTACCTACTCGAATTCGAGCAGGAATTAAGCTTGGGGATGCTGATACGTCTCTGTAGTATCTATAATTTTTGATTGTTCCATGCCAATATTATTCAACTCTCATATACTTTTGGCAACTTTTTATACTATTTTTGGGACTAACATATTGATCCAGTGCCCAGTGTCAGTTCCTGTTTGTTGCATGTTTTATGTTTCGCAGAAACCCCATATCAAACAGAGTCCAAACGGGATAAAAACGGACGGAGAATATTTTTGGAATATTTGTGACATCTGGGAAGAAGAATCAACGCGAGACGGTGCCCGAGGGGCCACGAGGTAGGGGGCACGCCCCTGGCCCTCGTCGGCACCCCGTAAGGAGGTTACTACTCTTCTTTGGCCGCAAGAAAGCTAATTTTCGGAGAAAAATCTGCACGAAGGTTTCAATCCAATCGGAGTCACGGATCTCCGGATATATAAGAAATGGTGATAGGGAAGAATCTGGGAACGCGGAAACAGAGAGAGACAGAGAGACATGTCCAATCTCGAAGGGGCTCTCGCCCCTCCCACGCCATGGGAGCCAAGGACCAGAGGGGGAAACCCTTCTACCATCTAGGGAGAAGGTCAAGGAAGAAGAAAAGAAGGGGGGCTCTCTCCCCCTTGCTTCCGATGGCGCCGAAACGCCTCCGGGGGCCATCATCATCACCGCGGTCTACACCAACACCTCCGCCATCTTCACCAACATCTCCATCACCTTCCCCCATCTATATTCAGCGGTCCACTCTCCCGCAACCCGATGTACCCTCTACTTGAACATGGTGCTTTATGCTTCATATTATTATCCAATGATGTGTTGCCATCCTAAGATGTCTGAGTAGATTTTCGTTGTCCTACCGGTGATTGATGAATTGCTATGATTGGTTTAATTTGCTTGTGGTTATGTTGCTGTCCTATTGTGCCCTCTGTGTCACGCAAGCGTGAGGGATTCCCGCTATAGGGTGTTGCAATACGTTCATGATTCACTTATAGTGGGTTGCTTGAGTGACAGAAGCATAAACCCGAGTAAGGGGGTAGTGGCGTATGGGATAAAGGGGACTTGATGCCTTAATGCTATGGTTGGGTTTTACCTTAATGATCTTTAGTAGTTGTGGATGCTTGCTAGAGTTCCAATCATAAATGCATATGATCCAAGAAGAGAAAGTATGTTAGCTTATGCCTCTCCCACATAAATCTTGCTATCGGTCTAGTAAAGTAGTCAATTGCTTAGGGACAATTCCACAACTCCTACCACCACTTTTCCACACTTGCTATATTTACTTTATTGCTTCTTTATCTAAACAGCCCCTACTTTATATTTACGTGCTCTTTATTATCTTGCAAACCTATCCAACAACACCTACAAAGTACTTCTAGTTTCATACTTGTTTTAGGTAAAGCAAATGTTAAGCGTGTGTAGACTTGTATCGGTGGTCGATAGAACTTGAGGGAATATTTGTTCTACCTTTAGCTCCTCGTTGGGTTCGACACTCTTACTTATCGAAAGAGGCTACAATTGATCCCCTATACTTGTCGGTTATCAATAAGTGAAGCACATAGAGTATTCTAATAAATCACGATTCATGCATGTCTCTCCCAAAAGGTGTGTACAGCAAGGATGATTGTGGTAAACTAAAAAGCAAAGACTCAAATCATACAAGATGCTCCAAGAAAAACACATATCATGTGGTGAATAAAAATATAGCCTCAAGTAAAGTTACTGATGGATGGAGACGAAAGAAGGGATGCCTTCCGGGGAATCCCCAAGCTTTGGCTTTTGGTTGTCCTTGAATTTTACCTTGGGGTGCCTTGGGAATCCCCAAACTTAGGCTCTTCCCACTCCTTATTTCAAAGTCCATCAAACCCTTACCCAAAACTTGAAAACTTCAAAACACAAAACTCAACAGAAAATCTCATGAGCTTCGTTAGTATATGAAAATAAATCACCACTTTAAGGTACTGTTGTGAACTCATGATTTATTTATATTGGTTAAATCTACTGTATTCCAACTTATCCATGGTTCATACCCCCCTATACTACTCATAGATTCATCAAAATAAGAAAACAACACGTGAAAAACAGAATCTGTCAAAAATAGAATAGTCTATAGTAATCTGTAACTCTAGAATATGCATGCAACTTGAAAAATTCTATAATAAATTTTTGGACGTGAGGAATTTGTCTATTAATCTTCTTCAAAAAGAATCAACGTAAACGCACTCTTCGGTAAAAAAAATGACAACTAATCTCGTGAGCGCAAAAGTTTCTGTTTTTTAGCAAGATCAAATTAACTTTCACCCAAGTCTTCCCAAAGGTTCTACTTGGCACAAACACTAATTAAAACCTAAAACCACATCTAAACATAGGCTAGATAGATTGTTTATTACTAAACAGGAGCAAAAATCGAGGAACAAAAATAAAATTGGGTTGCCTCCCGACAAGCGCTCTCGTTAATTGCCCCTAGCTAGGCATTGATAATTTTGATGATGCTCACATCAAAGATAGCAATTGAAACACAAGGAGAGCATAATGTAGCATGTGAAAAACACATCTAAGTCTAACATACTTCCTATGCATAGGCATTTTATAGGAAAACAAATTTGCAAGACAAGCAAGATCTAGCATATGCAAGGAAGAAGAATGAAACAATAGCAATCTCAACATGAAGAGAGGTAATTTAGTAACATGAAAATTTCTATGACCATATTTTCCTTTCCCATAATAATTACATGTAGGACCATAAGCAAATTCAACAATATGGCTATAACAAAACATATTCTCAACATGATCCACATGCATGCAAAGTCGACACTCTTACAAAATAGTGGGATCAACATTAACTAAAGTCATGACCTCTCCAAACCCACATTTATCAAAAATTCATAAGATTGAACATTCTCCAAATATGTGGGATTTAAAGTTGACACTTCCAAACCCACTTTCAATAATATTGAAAACACTATTATCAATCTCATATTCATCATGGGGCTTAAATAAATTTTCAAAATCATAAAAAGAATCACCCCAATCATGATCATTACAACAAATAGTAGACATAGCAAAACTAGCATCCCCAAGCTTAGGGTTTTGCATATTACTAGCACAATTGAAATTAATAGAATTTATAATAACATCATTGCAATCATGCTTTTCATCGAAGGAACTATCAAGTATGGGTGCAATAGCAGCAATCTCATGTTTAACATAAGGGGCTTTAGCAAATTCATCTCCATAAATATTGGCATCATGGCCACAAGAATAACAAGCATCATGTTCATCAAGGGATATTTCAATCAAATAATCAGAACCATAATTATCTATAGATTCATTCATATCATTATTTTCTTCCAAAGCAACGATCATTCTCTCAATAAATTCTTCGACATAGACATTATGATCATAGTTTTCATAGCAATATTTAAGTATGTCAAAAATTTCAGATTTCTAGAGAGTAATATCATACTTTTCAATCAAAGAAGCAACTTCATAAGCACCCTTAAAAGCAACAGATTCTACAAGTTATTTGATATCATAGTAACTATAAACACCCTTTGCATAAGAAGATAAGATTTCATTATCATTAAACTCACATAGGTAGGGAAGGTGTTTTTAGGGTTCTTAGAGCAACAAGTAAAATCATAAATTTCACAAAGATTCCAAGCATAACACAGCAAACTGTTTATTTGATTCCATAAGAGTTTCCCTTTTTCAGGCAAACGATGATGCACAAAATGAGCATGCTCATCTAAAGATTTTCCCTCAACTAGACTAGTTGGGGTTCATCACTAGCACATATAGATCAAAGATGATCCAGGTAGAACACTTTAAGTGGATCCATATCAATAGATTTTTAGCAAGCAAGGATGCAATCAAATAGAAGGAACATGGAAACACGAACAAAAAGACATACGGGAAGAAGGCGAAGAAAAAGCAAAGGTTTTCGAAAATCTTTTTAGAAGTGGGGGAGAGGAAAACGAGAGGCGAATGGCGAATAATGTAATGCAAGGGAGAAGAGTTTATGATGGGTACTTGGTATGGCTTGACTTGACGTAGATCTCCCCAGCAACAACACCAGAAATCCTTCTTGCTACCTCTTGAGCTTGCGTTGGTTTTCCCTTGAAGAGGAAAGGGTGATGCAGCAAAGTAGCGTAAGTATTTCCCTCAATTTTGAGAACCAAGGTATCAATCCAGTGGGAGACAACGCACAAGTCACCGAATACCTGCACAAACAATCAACAACTTGCACCCAACGCGATAAAGGGGTTGTCAATCCCTTCACAGTCAGTTGCAAAAGTGAGATCTGATAGAGATAGATAAACGGTAAAGTAAATATTTTTGGTATTTTTGATTTGTAGATTGGAAAGTAAATATTGCAAAATAGTAGATCAGAAACTTAGCAATATGTAAACAAGATTCAATAATATGGAAAAGAGACCCAGGGGCCATAGGTTTCACTAGTGGCTTCTCTCAAGATAGCATAGATTACGGTGGGTGAACAAATTACTGCCGAGCAATTGATAGAAAAGCGCATAATTATGACAACCTCTAAGGCAATGATCATGAACATAGGCATCATGTCTGTGTCAAGTAGACCGACTCCTGCCCGCATCTACTACTATTACTCCACACATCGACCGCTATCCAGCATGCATCTAGAGTATTAAGTTCATAAATAACGGAGTAACGCATTAAGGAAGATGACATGATGTAGAGGAATTAACTCAAGCAATATGATGAAAACCCCATCTTTTTATCCTCGATGGTAACAATACAATACATGCCTTGCTGCCCCTACTGTCACTGGGAAAGGACACCGCAAGATTGAACCCAAAGCTAAGGCTTCTCCCATTGCAAGAAAGATCAATCTAGTAGGCCAAACTAAACCGATCATTCAAAGAGACTTGCAAAGATATCGAATCATGCATATAAAAATTCAGAGAAGAACCAAATAATATTCATAGATAATCTTGACCATAAATCCACAATTCATCGGATCTCGGCAAACACACCACAAAAGAGTATTACATCGAATAGATCTCCAAGAACACCAAGGAGAACATGGTATTGAGAATCAAAGAGAGAGAAGAAGCCATCTAGCTAATGACTATGGACCCGAAGGTCTGTGGTAAACTACTCACGCTTCATCGGAGAGGTAATCGTGTTGATGTAGAAGCCCTCCATGATCGAATCCCCCTTCGGCAGGACACTGCAAAGGCCCCAAGATGGGATCTCACCGGTACAGAAGGTTTGCGGCGGTGGAAAAGTAGTTTTGTGGCTCCTCCTGATGTTTTAGGGTATAAGAGTATATATAAGTGAAGGAACTAGGTCAGGGGAGCCACGAGAGGCCCATGAGGGCGGGGGCGCGCCCTACCCCTCTGGGCGTGCCCTCCTACCTCGTGGCTTCCTCGTTGCGTCTCTGACTTCCTATCCAAGTCCTCTGGTTTGCTTTCGGTCCAAGAAAGATCATCGTGAAAGTTTCATTCCGTTTGGACTCCGTTTGGTATTCCTTTTATGCAGAACTCTAAAATAGGCAAAGAAAAAACAAAAACTGGCACTTGGCCCTCGGTTAATATGTTAGTCTCAAAAATAATATAAAATAGCATATTAATGCCCAATAAACATCCAAAATAGATAATATAATAGCATGGAACAATCAAACATTATAGATACATTGGAGATGTATCAGCCTCCACCGGCTACTGTTCAACCAGCCCTTCACGGGGTCGTGTTCAACCAGCCCCTCCACGGGGTCCTATCCAACCAGCTCTCCACGGGGTCCCTCCTCCGGCTACTGTCCATCCACCCCCACCTCCTCGATCGGGTCATGTTCATCCAGCGGCAACAACCTCTACTACCACGGCATCCTGTTCATCCAACCCCCACTGGGAACTGTTCATCCAACCCCCACCAGGAACTGTTCATCAAGAGGCAGCTTCGATCAGCTTCAGTTAGCAGCAGTAGTGAAGGAATCACTCGGGTTCAGTTAACAGCAAGGGATCGACTGGGGTTCAGTAACATAGCTAGTGCAATCGCTCGGGTTCAGTTAGAGCCCAACGCCTTGCTCGGGTTCAGTTAGAGCGCAACGGCTCACACACACGCGCGTATGTGTACGAGAGAAATGCGCAAACCTCCGTGCATTGCTCGGCCCCGACCACCCACCGTAACCGGGGACTCCCCGAAATTTTCCTCGCCCTCGCTTCTACCATGATTTTTTCCATCATGGACGGCCCAAAGAATGTCATGCAGGTGCGTCATCGGCCCGCCCAGTATGAAAATCCCATTTTCTGTCATGATTTTTTGTCATAGAAGTAAGAGCCCACCACATCTATGATGATACGGGGTTTTGTCACAATTATCGTCATAGAAGTGTTATAAGCATGACAGAAAAAAATTCGTTCGGCCCAAAATGTCATGGATGTGTCTATTTTTGTAGTGGTACCTGCGAAGTATGCACCAAGTCTCGTTGTGAGAGTGGGCAATGCACGGTACCGTAGAGGCTAGCAATAAAAGATAAACGGAAGTGCATAGGCTTCGAACTCACATTAGTTATAAAGAACTCAAACACTACACAAGTGAATTGCGGTGTCATATTGCATAAGAATCAAAAGGTAAGTACCCTGATGGGATAGTTTGGTGGGGATTAACCCCGTTGTGCGTCCCAGTCAACCAAAGATGCTGGGTTCATCAGCTAAAAGCCTATACAATTATTCAATCGCTACTCAAGTTATCACTAGAATCCCCAACTTAAGTTATTAGGTGCAACAAAGGCAATAGTTCAAAGGACTCCTTTATTGGTTTTGGTTAAAATAACATGGCAATGTATTTCAGAGGGTCACGATATTTCTGTAACAGCCTGGTTTTTGGCCCTTTTCTTTTTCTTCTAATTTATTTGGTTTTTGCTCTGTTTTTCTTTTTGGAGTGGTTCTGTGGCCTTGCCACCTGGGAAATCATCCTCATTCCCCCTCCCAAGTGGCTCATCATTCTCAAAACCTTGCCAAGATCATGTCACTTCACTCCTTGACCAAACCCTAAAATTCTTTTCTAGGGAATATTCCTTTTTCATTAAAGGAATAACCCTATCTGCCCTAGCTTGTGAAGCAACCTATATTTCTGTCCATCCAAAAAATCCCAATTAATTCTCATAATTCCTTTGGGTCATATATAGCTCAAAGATGCCCATACATTGCCTTGGCCATTTCTAAAATAATTCCCCAATATTCCTTTTTCTATTCTGCCCTGAATGGCACTTTGTGAAGGAAGTGTCATTTATATTTATCCTAGTGACTCCCAACCTTTTTGGAAATGTTTATATGTCCAAATAATTGCCTCATGCACAAGTTCAACTTTATTTGCCTAGCCAATCTTCCTTAGTAATTTTTCAAAGTTTCTATCAAACATAAGGCTTTGTGAAGGAAGTAATAGCTAGGAGTATACAAATGAGTTGAACTTTTCCACACTCCTTAATGTGCTCATATTAACCCCTTCCACCAATTTGCAGCCTCATACAATCATCTATGTGATCACAGGAGCAAATCTTTGATTCTGGCATTATTTTCAGGTTGTGAAGCAAGTGTATTTTATATTGCTTCAAAAATCCTGATAAATTACCAGATTGTTCTCCTACCCAAATAACCTCTATCCACCCAATTTGGAATCATTTTATTGATCCATTTGACCACCAAAATTATTTCAAGTTTCTGGACAAAATTGATGTTTGTGGAGCAAGTGCCAGTTTGGCTTGTCCATTTGGCATGAGCTTTTTACAGAATCTTCATATGTCCAAATAATCAAGCTTTGCCCAATCTTAGACCAAGTTGCTACTCTATGTGAGAGCGTCATCATGATCTTCCTTTCTGGACCAAAAATGCAGTTGTGAAGCAAGTATATTCATTCTTGGTCCATTTCTCCTCAAACTCCCCAGGACTGTAGTCCTTCGATAGCTAAACACCCCAGACAAACTATTTACTGAGTTACCTAGTTGGTGTCCCCACTGCACAACACAAACACTTGGCTGCTGGTTTACTTTGGGGCCATCTGGAAAACTCTTCTTTGCCCCTGGAACGATTTGTTTCCTCATTTATACTAAGGTCACTAGGGTCATTCCACTAGACATGGTCGTCCACGCCAAAACCAGCCATTTGTTCCAGTGCCGGTGGTGATCACGCTGATGTCATGCAAATCACATGCTCTGGCTTCTTCCCCCTGTTCTCGTTGGCTCCCTCCTCGTCTCGACCTCAAACCTTGTCCATGAGCTTCCCCGTGAGCCTCTGCGTCACCCTGTGCCTCTGCCCTGTCGTTGTTCGCCCTTAATGCACCGCTAGAGCCGTGCCCGTGCCGGATCCAGCCTCTGTCCACCATTAGTGCACTGCTCAAGCTCGCTTATGAGGATCCAGAGCCTTCCCCTCGGCTATATAAGCGTGCCCCGAGCCCTCCCGCAACTCACAGCTCTCTCCCCCGCCCCATTTGTTCACCAGAGTTGCCCAATCTCATCGTTTCCTCCTCGGACTACCGTGACCTCGTCGGAGTTTGACTTGTTTCCGGCGAACCGAGCCCCTCTCCTCTCCTCCAGAGCTGTCCACGAGCTTTCCCTTGTCCCCTCATGTCGCCCCACCCCCTTGCCCCCTCGCCGGAGCCCCTACTTCACCGAGTACCTCCACCACCCGAGCTCTCTGTAGCCTCCCCGGATGCCGCGCCTCTCCGCCTCTCCACCACTCTCCGGTGCCTCCTTTGCCTTTTAATGGGTGAAGTGCTCCGCCCTGAAGTCGCCGGTGCCCGCGCCTTGGCTTGAGGTGGCTGGAGCAGTCCGCTCCATCTCCCGGCGCCCGCCCCCTGTTCTTCTCTGTTGCCAGCCACCACCGCAACTCCAGGCCTCCCCCGCGCACCCTCTCTCTTCAAGCGGGTGCGGCGTAGCCCTGCAGTCCCGCTGGTGCCCTCGGCCGGGCCGGGGATTGCCGGAGCTGGCCGGCCCCTTGGCCGCTTCCCCTTCAGCTTCCATTTTGTTCCGCTCGAGAACGAGCAGGAGCGAGGGAAGGAGGAAGGCGACGCCTTGCCAGCTGTCCAGGTGGGCCCCGTTTCCTCCCTTGGCCCCACCGGTCAGCCTAACAGGCGTTGACCCCGCCCTGCCTAGCTGGATAAGTGACAGGCCCCACAACCCGTGGGACTCGCACATCAGCGACCCCAAGCCACGGCCCCGCCTCTGATGACGTGGCAAGTGGAGACGTAATTTGGGCGAGTACGTTTTCGCTGACCAAAAGCGTATTTCCAATTTTGCGCCTCTGCCTTATCCACTCAGGGACCCGTCTGTGAATATTCTTTTTGCATAAAAGTCCCTGAGCTTCAACCCTTCACAACTTTTTGCTCGTAACTCCAAATCAGGTGATTCCAAAGCCCACTTCTTCGTTTCGTCGAGCCTATTCTGATGGAACCATTTTCACCATGTGTTAACATTTTGAAAATTTCCTTTTTGCCCTTGCACGTAAACAGCCCCTCCGAGAGAGAACTGTTTCCAGCAAATCTTTCCGCGGCTTCATCGCACTTTCTCCCGGTGATTGCTTCCACCCCAGGCAAGCCACACCCTCCATTTGCATCACTGTAATGCAGTGACATGGTTTAAGCTATTTGAGCTTGTTTAAAATATTGTTCTAGCTACTTGTGATCTGTGCATGGCATTTTATCGGAGTTTTATTTTGATCTTGTTGATGCCATGCTATTGTTTGGATTACTAGGAGTTATGTTTGTAGTTGATGACTATCATGTTGCCATTGGAGTATTAGTGGTTGATATTATAATTACTGCCATGATGGTATCTGTTAGTATATTTGGGAGTATTCTTTGTATGTCATGCTACCTTTGGATTATTAGTGGTTAGTATGACTATTTTCATGATGCTAGTTGATGTTCTATTGCTTGGAGTATTATTTTCAGAGATGGTGTTTACATATGGATCTTAGCTGGATAGCTTTATTTTTGTTATTGGAGTAGTAGGATTATTGTTTTCGGATTCATCATGATAGTAGTGTTATGCTATCCTCGGAGTATTTTGGTATGATGATATTATGCTCAGATTATTTGTTGGATATTGCTATGACTTGGATTATAGTTTGATAGTTGATATCGGAGTATCAGTTATCACAATTACATTTTTGGGGATAAATTCCATCATTAAGTTGGTTAGGTGCCACCGAACCGGGCTTTCTCCAGTGCAACCACATTTGCCTTTATGGGAAGGCCCTAATGCGATGCTATTGTCGTGCCTCTCGCCGGTGCTTCCAACGAGGGAAGGTTATGGGCGTGCGGTACCTTTGCCCGGTAAGCAGACATAACCTTGTGTGCCCGTAGTTGGTATTGAGAGCTCTTGTCCCTGTGTGGGATCGTTTATGTTTTGTCCACGACGGTGGTCATTGTGTCTTTGGTAGACACAGGGCCACCCATGACTTAACCCAGTGGGGAGTGAGTCGGAGTGGCCGGGAGAGTGTCATGGCAGTAGATCAGTTTTGTCGGAACACCATTGGTCCACCCGAATGGGAGTGCGAGGCATGTGTTCTATGGTATGGGTAAAGTGCGCTATCTCTGTAGAGTGTGTGTGTTTAATCTATCGATAGACGCGTCCTTGGTCATGGGCATAGGTTCGTACTAGGTCACACCGTTTGATCAACACTCACATGACGGAATGACTTATAGGTGATTTATATGTGGATATTTGAGCAGTACAGATTGGCAGGATGTTGATGATGATGTTTGAGACCAAGTGTTGGTCATGGTAGTGATCGCCGGAAAGATCACCGTTTGAGACCAAGTGTTGGTCATGTAGTGATCGCCGGAAAGATCACCATTTGAGACCAAGTGTTGGTCATGGTAGTGATCGCCGGAAAGATCACTGTATGAGACCAAGTGTTGGTCATGGTAGTGATTGCCAGAAAGATCACCGTTTGAGACCAAGTGTTGGTCAGGGTTGTGATCACCGGAATGATCACCGTTTGGTTTTAACCACGAGGTGATCGAGATGGTATATTGCTTGGCCGGTTAGCCAAGAGAGACATGGTTATGGAGATCTGAGATGGTGATTTGTTAGTATTGTAGTAGTTTCACATCATGCTTAGTAGTTGCTGTTGTATCATGATAGCTATTAATTTAATTAACCTGCTTAATGCTATGTTGTTGTCTTACCTTGATGTTTTTGGTTGTTGTGAGCTTGCAAGTACATTCAATGTACTAACCTGGCGTGTCATGCCAGATTGCAGGTGATGCTATGATTGCTTGATTGCTTGTCGTGGTTTCTGTTCGTGCGAGCTAGATCATGTCCCAGCCATAGTCCCTGCAGAGTGGAGTTCACCACCTTCTTCGTTGTTCCACTGCTAGAAGATTTCTGCTGCTTCGAGTTTTTCTGCTGCTAGCATAGAGCAAGTATAGTATCGCAGGCGTATTGTCACCATGCTGATGTGAACCTTTGTAACATCATACCTTTGTATTTATTGTTGTAATAAGAGCTTATTTGTTCTATGTCAAGCAGTGCCATATTCCAAAGACTTCTCCTTGATTTCTGGGCTGGAATACGAGGTCTTCTGGTTTCTCTGAGCCGGGGTGCCATAGGCTTGGTATCAGAGTAGTTCGAATCAAGATAGATACAGTTCGAATCATATCTATTTAAGACAAAGCAGCATAGACAGAATATAAGTGTGGGAAACTACACAACAATAACAACACTTTTAATGTGCATGGCATGAGAACATAACTATTTATTCAATTGAAACTAAAATCGACAAGAGCAAGTTACAACAGCAAACATGTTAAAGAAACATGTTCAAAACATACATGTTGCGCCATTGGAGTTCCAATTGCATACTTCAAATTTTAAATTAGTTGGTATGAGTAAATACAGTGATGCAAGAGCAAAGTAGTATGAACCATAGCTACGGAACCTGACCTGAGAACAATTCTTCTTCTGCTTTAAGCGTTGACTTGGGGTTCGGAGTGGTGGTCTTCGTGCTTTAGGCACTGCAGTTGCCTTACTAACTGCTCCTGTTTAGGTGCCCTATGGTGGAGACGGTGCTATGTCAACTGGAACTTGGTTACTATCTGCTGGGGTTGGGGTTAGAAGGGGTGTAGCTGGTTCTCTGTCCAACTAGGTAGGGGTACAATCTGCATGAGTCTGGGTTATGTGTGGTGGGGCTGGTTCTTGGGCAAGTAATACCGTGGTTCTATCTGCATCGACGGGTAGCACGATCTTTTCTAAAGACTGTGTTTTTACTCCCACAAATACTGCCATCACCCCCTCCAATTGAAATGGCTGATAAACAAGAAAAGTAATTGAATGTACAGACATTGTAAGATAGACGGATGCAATGGATAGGAGGGAAGAAAATAGGGCATGAAATAATTCACATTTATTTTGTCTAACCAAACAGAATAGCAGGACATAATTTCACATATATGATGGCTAATTAAACAGGATAGCATGACACAATTTCTCATGTATGACGGCTAACTAAATAGGATAAAATGACATACTTCAAAATATGATGACTATGTAAACAAGATGACATGATATAACTATACGATGTGTCTATTAAAGTGGTTGGCATGCCATAAATCACAAACATGTCGAAACATGATGGCATGATATAATTCACGGATAGAATGACATAATTCAAAATATGATGACTATGTAAACAGGATGAGATGCTATAACTATATTATGTCTTTAGAAAATGGGTTGGCATGCCATAATTCAGATACATGTTGTCTATGTAAATATCATGGCATGATATAATTCAAATATATGATTTATATACTAAGCAAGTGAGAAGAGGGCAGTCGCATATATGATGTGTCAACTAAGGAGATAGCAATCGATATTATGTATATGATGTAAAAACTAAGCACTGCAATACAACATATGCATGATATGAGTAATATAACCCTGCCAAGTTTGACCATACACCTCAAGGGATAATAGGACTGGTCATCTGCCTCTGAATCCTCCTCTGAAGAGCTATATGTAACCAACAAGATATCTACTTCAGCAGGTAGCATTGTTTGATCTGAAGACCTTGTTTTCACTCCAGATTTCTCCATCACCAATTCAAATGGCTGATGCATAGGAAGAGCAGTTGAATATACAAACATTGTCGACAAAGGGAATGGGAAATACAAAAAAAGGATGGCATGATATAATTCACATATATGACGCTTGGCTAAACAGCATGGCATTGCATAATTCACATATATAATGCCTTGCCACAAGATAGCATTGCATAATTCACATATATAATGTCTTGCAACAAGATGGCATTGCACAATTCACATATATGGTAATTAGACACTAAACATGTGGCATTCACACAAAGCATGTCTAAACTAAGCAAATGACGTAACAATGCAAGATACCATACGCACGATATGAGCAACATAACCCTACCAAGTTAGAGCATGCACCTCGGGGGGGGGGGGGGAATAGGACTGGTTATCTGTCTCTGAATCCTCCTCTGAGGAGCTATCCATAACCAGCAAGACATGCGCTTCATCAATTAGCATTGTTTGCTCTGAAGACCTTGTTTTCACTCCAGAATTTTCCATCACCGTGTCAAATGGGTGATGCACACGAAGAGCAGTTGAATGTACTAACATTGTTGACAAATGTAATATGTAATGAAAAAAAGGATGACCTAATATAATTTACATATAAGATGACTGGCTAAGCAGGATGGCATTGCAAAATTCACATATATGATGCCTGGCTAAACAAGATGGTGTTGCATAATTCACATATACGATAAAGAAACTAAACCGATGGCATTGACACAAAGCATGTCTAAACTAAGCGGAGGACATCTTTGATGTATACAGTAAGCAATGCAAGGCACCATATGCATGATATTACCAACATCAGCTTGCCAAGTTAGAGCGAAGACCACAGGGGATAAATAGGAGTGGTCTTCTCCTTCTGAATCCCCCTCAGAACAGTTATCTTCCTCTTGATTACGATCTGAGATGGGTGGGGGGGGGGGGGGTTGCCTTTGCGCCCACCATGGAGCGACGTCTACATGAAATTTTATTGGCACACAAGGCTCGTCTGTTTTGCTCTACATGTTCAGTTCCATTGTGTACAATAACTGACATGCATAGGAATAAAACATAGTGAGATTATGTAAGGAGTGCATGCACAAATCTAGAGTGATTGTAGCAAACTGTGGATAGACCCAAATCCAATGGTAGCAGGTAGATAATAGCTTTAGTTAAAAAATACAGATAATGGCTCCTTTAATGTTTGTTTGCACCCAACATGAAACTCATAGTAGACACCCGAGATTAACCAGATAGTAGACAGATAGTACTGATTGCTGCCCCAATATGTACCCCACAACCATTTTAAAACTCAAGTTTCAGCATTAGTTTGGACCTGACTCGGAGTCTAATAGGTGAACACAGCAATAAAGTAGCATGTCATCATATTAAGTGATGCATAACGTAAGCAGACACGAAAGAGTGCGACCTCTCTTGCGGACCCATGTAGTCCTCAAGGTCATCTGCTCAGTTGATGATGGTAATGAACTTGTCGTGGCTGCCGACGGCGGGGAAGAAGATCTGAGGCGGTGAAAGACAGTCTGGAGAGCAGATCCCTGCTGTGGTGAACCCTTCCGTCATTGGAGCAGCTAAGCTGGGGTGGAACACATCGCCGCAGGAGCAGGACAAACCACACAATGTTTTCTTTGACACATATCTATAACATAAGTAATTGTGTAAGGGCTTGTTTGAATCTGAGGATTCTAACAATGCAGCGATAGGAAATAGACAGGAATAGGATAGGAATGCACGTGCAAAACAGAGAATTTCAAAAAATGGGATTTCTGCCAATCTGGGTGTTTGATTCACAAGAATTGGAAGATCACATGATGTAAAGAAGTATGGTGAGATTAAGTCAAACCACAAGAAAATGTACGGTTATAATGCTATTATGTTACTGTCTCTTAGTATTGTGCTTCATGAATAGGAATTTGAAAAGGAGGACAAGTGGAAATTAAAATTCCTATGGTTTTTCTTTCAAGGAGACACTAAAGGAATAATCCTACAATTTTCCTTTGATCCATTCCTTTGAACCAAATTCATAAATAGTAGTACCATAGGAAACTTTCCAATTCCTATGTTTTTCCTTCACTTTTCCTTTCAAGCACTAGCGATCCTAGTAGGCAGGCTTGAGCAAGGAAAAGCCTACACTGAAAAATGTTTTTGTGCTACTTCTATTACGTTGGACCCAGGCCACTGCTCTACTAGCTCAACTCCTAGGCCCATCGACAAATGCACAGCTCAAACGCGCAGAGATAAATAATGATGGCGTTCAAGAGAGTCCATCACGGATAGCTAAGTTTCTTGGTACCTCACTTCTTGTCATATAGTAGGATAAAATAATCGTATTTAACGTTACTACGTGTGCTAAGTGGACAATATATATAACATGAAGAGTAAAAAAGAGATGCAACAAGTGTACAACCTCTTTGGCGAAGCCATGTCGATCTCAGTGTTATTGGGTTGGTCGGTGAGGATGATCCGGCTGACATGGCTGTCGGAGGAGGGGAAGAAGATCTTAGGCATCTGGAGATGGAGCCCGAGGTACTGCTCCGTTGTAATGGAGGGTTTCGTTGTTGGAGCAGCTCCGGTGAATTGTACAACACTGAGGCTGAAGCAGGACAAGAGAGACAACGTTAACCTGAGTGGAATTATAATAGCATCTCTAATAGATGATGTAAAATACATAACCACAAAGTGCTAGATGTAAAATACATCAGCCGCTCATCTCTGAACTTAACTGTGAAACTGAATTTAATTGTCAAAACTAAACTTAACTGTTGAAACTGAATTTTTCTGTCGAAACTGAACACACTAGAGGTGAGGCTACACGTCAATCGACTGACTTTTTCATCTCTGGTTAGTCGATTTTCTAGCCGTTGGATACGAAATCATGGGCCTGCAGTTCATCTTCAACCTCCACCCCCCTGAGCCGCCAGCCACCACCGGCCAAACAGTCGCCCCCCACCGCCCGCGGCCGGCGGTGCACCGCCCCGTCCGCCCCGAAACCACTCCTCACCGCCGGTTCGCCGCCGTCCCGGCCATCCCTCTAGCCCCCCCCCCCCCCCCCGTGCCGAGCTTTTTCTCCGGCGATCCCCACGCCACCGCCCCACCACCGCCGGAGACCACCGCCCCCACCCTGAACCCTAAGATAGATAGTGGGGTACCTCTCTGGCGAGCCCCCTCCCCGCTGCGGCTAGTTCTTCCTTAACTCCAGTGAGCCCCCCCTAAAAATCGACTGACCCAAAAGTTGATTCAGTCGACTGAAGTGTAGCTAAATCGGAGCAGCATCGTAAGCAAGAGCAAGAGCTAGAGCAGCAGCGCGAGCAAGAGCAAGAGCAATAGCAAGAGCATACCAGGGAGGGGACCAAGAGCAAGAGCAGAGCAGCAGCGCGAGCAAGAGCTAAAGCAGCAGCAGCTCCTACTGATGTGGACGTCGCAGCCGAGGGAGCGATACCGTGGAGGAAGTGGCCGGTGACGCCGCCGTGGATGGAGCCGCGCTGTGTCGGCTCGGTATCGAGTGCTGGCAGCACCGTGAGATCGAATCAAGAAGAAAATGCGGCGATTAGTGTACAACCTCTTTGGTGGCGCCGATTAAGCCGTAGCTTCATCCAAGGAAATGGTGATGATGCTGCTCTTCTGGTGGTGCAGGTGAAGACGGTGGTGTGGGAATGGAGGTGGCGTGAAAGACAAGGGGAACGTCGGGGCAGCTCCTTGGAGGTGGAGGGTGGGGTGGTTGAACCGGCAGGACGACGAGATTGATGACGGATCCTCATCCGGTACGGTGGATGAGGGACATCGAGGTGTTGCTGTGGACGACGTCATTGGGGAAGAGGCTCCGGCTGGGTGGCGGACGGAGGAGGGTGTAGGGCTTCGCGGGTTTTCGCGGCCTCGGTGAACGAATGGGTGGGTGGATGGGATGGGAGTGGGGAACCATGGCTTAGGGACGCGCTTGTTCGAAATTTTGGGTAAGTTACGAAAGTACACCCACCGATTTGAGGCGGTTCTTTCGGTTCAGGGGTATCACGGGCATTTCGTGTGTCGGGATTTCATAGGAGGTGGGAGTTTTCGCATGCATTGTAATTTTGGAATAGCAAGGCGCTGGTTGAGATGGAGGGAGTGGTCGGAGCACAAGAGACAAAGATATATCTTAAATATTTTGGGCTAACAAGGCGTTGGTTGAAGAGGCGGGAGTTTCGTAGCACGGTAGACAGAGAGGCTAGCTTAAAATTTTGGCATAACAAGGCACGGCTTGAAATTTCGGGAGAACAAGCTTAACGTGTGAGGGAGTCCTGGAGTAGGGGGTCCTCGGATAGCCGGACTATATACTTTGGCCGGACTGTTGGACTATAAAGATACAAGATTGAAGACTTCATCCCGTGTCCGGGTGGGACTCTCCTTTGCGTGGAAGGCAAGCTTGGCAGTTCGGATATCTAGATCTCCTTCTCTGTAACTGACTCTGTGTAACCCTAGCCCCCTCCGGTGTCTATATAAACCGGAGGGTTTAGTCTGTAGGACAACAACAATCATAATCATAGGCTAGCTTCTAGGGTTTAGCCTCTATGATCTCGTGGTAGATCAACTCTTGTAATACTCATATCATCAAGATCAATCAATCAGGAAGTAGGGTATTACCTCCATCGAGAGGGCCCGAACCTGGGTAAACATTGTGTCCCCCGCCTCCTATTACCATTAGCCTTAGACGCACAGTTCGGGACCCCCTACCCGAGATCCGCCGGTCTTGACACCGATATCGGTTCTTTCATTGAGAGTTCCACTGTGTCATCACGATAAGGCTTGATGGCTCCTTCAATCATCTACAACGATGCGGTCCAGGGTGAGGTTTTCCTCCCCGGATAGATCTTCCTATTCGGCAGCTTCGTATTGCGGGCCAACTCGCTTGGCCATCTGGAGCAGATCGATAGCTACGCCCCTGGCCATCAGGTCAGGTTTGGAAACTTAAACTACACGGCCGACATCCGCGGAGATTTGATCTTCGATGGATTCGAGCCCATGTCAGGAGCGCCGAACAGTCACGCCGGGCATGACTTAGATCTGCCATCGGACGGTGTTCGGGAGATCGCACCTGCGGCTGCCCCAACCCTTAGTCTGGTGTAGATCACGCCATCCAAGGACGGGTGGATGGACCCTGCCACGGAGGCCGCACATTCATCGGCGCTGGAGCCGAACACAGACTTCACGTCCAAGGAGATCTGTGTCATTGGACCCTCGGACTCATCTCCGGCCATAGGTTCCAAACCACATGCATCCGTGCCTATAGAATCTGATTGGGCACCTATCATGGAGTTTACCTCCACGGATATAATTCAGCACTCGCCCTTGGGCGATGTGCTAAATTCATTGAAATCTCTCTCTCTGTCAAGAGACTCTTGGCAGAACTATATCCGGCTCGAGTGGGAAGCGGAAGACAAAGGAATTTGTTCCCCACCCACCACCCACTTAATAGCCACTGTGGATGACTTAACCGACACGCTCGACTTCGACTCCGAAGACATCGACGGTATGGACGACGATGCTGGAGATGAACAGGAACCACCGCCTAGGGGGCGCTGGACAGCCACCTCATCATACAATATATACATGGTGGATACACCCAAAGAAAACAACGACGAGGAACGGAAGGATGCAACGGAGGTTAATCCCCTCGAGCAGAAACCAGAGCGACGACGTAGGCGCCGCTCTAAATCCCGCCACAGCAAAAACAGCGATAACAGCGCAAGAAGAATAACACCCCGGTCGACTCAAAGGAAACGATGACCCCATGGACCCAGTGATGGGGCAGGATTCGCCAGGGGACAGTGAACATAGTCCGGAGCCGATGTCTGATGACGGCGATCCCGAGGGTAAAACTCATCAACCTGTCTCCGAAGAGGAGAACAGTCCGGACGACGATGCACTCATCATCCCGGAAAAGCACTTGGAACAAGAGAACCTCCATAGAAGGCTTATTGCCAGCGCGAGGAGCTTGAAGAAGCAGAAGCAAAGGCTTAAGGCCGTGCAGGATACGCTCAACCGCAGATGGAACAAAGTGCTCGACACTGAAGAAAAATACGGCAGTGATCGCCACACAAAGAGCTACCCAAAGCGCAAGCTGCTTCCCGAATTCGATGACGAGGCTATAGAGCCCATTCAGCCGAAAAATAAAATGGTCGATCAGTCGGACCGACCACCCCGTGGCCGCGACAGGGCGGCTAATGATGCCACACACAAGTCAGCACACGATTTACGTGGGCTCCTGGACAAAAAAGCCGGTATGGCCGGGTCCATCTATGGATCTAACGTGCTCTGGCGCAGGATCACAACCACCAAAACGACCATATTGATCGAATACTAGCTCGGAATCAACACCGAACACAACAACCGTTGACAGCATGCCATGACACATCCAAATACAGGGGTGCCGCGCACCCCCTGTGCTTCACCGATGAGGTGCTAGATCACGAATTTCCATAGGGATTTAAACCCGTAAATATAGAGGCATACGATGGAACTACAGACCCTAGGGTCTGGATTGCGGACTTTATCCTTCACATCCACACGGCTCACGGAGATGATCTCCACGCCATTAAATAGCTACCCCTCAAGTTGAAAGGACCATCTCGGCATTGGTTGAAAAGCCTCCCCGAAAACTCAATTGGAAGTTGGGACGAACTTGAGGATGCTTTCAGGGCCAATTTTCAAGGGACCTATGTCCGACCTCTGGATGCAGACGATTTAAGTCACATAATCTAACAACCCGGAGAGTTTGCCCGTAAGCTTTGGAACAGATTTCTCACTAAGAAGAATCAAATCGTCGACTGCCCGGACGCCGAAGCTTTATCGGCTTTCAAGCACAGTATCCGAGACGAATGGCTCGCTAGACACCTTGGCCAAGAAAAGCTGAGGACAATGGCAGCCCTAACAAGCCTTATGACCCGCTTCTGTGCGGGCGAGGACAGCTAGTTGGCCCGTAGCGGCACCAGCGACCCAGGCACATCCGAAGTCATGGATGGCAACGAGAAGCCGAGACGCAATAAAAACAAGCGTCGAAACAATGAAGACAGCCCAGATAACACGACAGTCAACGCCAGATTCAGGGGCTCTCGACCCGGTAAACGGAAAAATCCATTTAAAGGCAGCAGAGATGGACCGTCCAGCCTAAATAAGATTCTAGACAGATTATGTCAGATTCATGGCACCCCCGAAAATCCTGCAAATCACATCCACAGAGAATGCTGGGTTTTCAAGCAGGCCGGCAAGCTAGACGCCGAACACAAAGGGAGGGAGACGCTAAGTGAAGATGAGGATGAGCCTCGCTAGCCGAACACTGGGGGACAGAAAAATTTGCCACCAGAAGTCAAAACAATGAATATGATTTACGCAACTCACATACCAAAGCGAAGGTGCAAACATGCACTCCGAGATGTAGACGCTGTAGAGCTCGTCGCCCCCAAGTTGAATCCTTGGTTGGCCTACCCAATCACTTTTGATCGCAGGGATCATCCGACTAGTATCCGGCACGGAGGATCGGCTGCCTTGGTGCTCGACCCATAATTGATGGATACCATCTCACCCGAGTCCTTATGGACGGCAGCAGTAGTCTTAATCTGATATATCAGGACACTGTCTGCAAAATGGGGATAGACCCATCAAGAATCAGCCAAAGTAATACTACCTTTAAAGGAGTAATACCAGGCGTCGAGGCCCGCTACACGGGCTCTCTAGTACTAGAGGTTGTATTCGGTTCTCCCGACAACTTCAGAAGCGAAGAATTTATCTTCGACATCGCTCCATTCCGAAGCGGCTATCACGCACTACTTGGAAGAACGGCCTTCGCTCGTTTCAATGCAGTACCGCACTATGCATATCTTAAACTTAAGATGCCCGGTCCACGTGGCGTCATCACAGTTAGCAGAAATATAGAGTGTTCCTTACGTGGGGAAGAATATGTGGCGGCTCTAGCAGCCGAACACTGAACGACCTCTCCAACCAGAATAAACGATCGGTCGTCAAGACCGCGGACACGGTTAGACAAATCCGGTGCACCACCAGTTGTAACAACCCAGATAAACCTGAGCTTGGGTCGACGGATATACCCCCATAGGTGGTGCTAGGGGCTGCCCGCATGTAAAAAAAAGCCCGTAGTTCGGCTTGACCCTATTAATACAATAACAGATTGCATTTTCATGATTCGTTCAGAATAACCAACTTTTCGCACGAAGTCTTTCACCTGGGTTTTTCCTTTTTACAGATGATTATCGTGCTACACCCTTCTAGGATACGACACAACGTCTCAAAGGCGCAGACGTGCAGCAGGGCCCCGCTCAAAGGTTTCTTTTTAGATTAAGACCCTGCGTAAACCTTTTTTAATATCTGTTGTTTCTTCATACCCTCCGGACACTTAGCACAACCGGGAGGGATACTGGCGTCATTGGCGTTTCGTCACGCCAGACTAATGCATGTACCTGGAAACTCAGGGCTCATTCTCGAGGGCGTTACTCAGCCCAATATATGTTGTAAAGTCCGAATACCTTAGGGAGTGTTCGGCGTCGTTAGTTTGGCCTTATATGCATCAGCTCTGAATCATGTCTTTGGTCAATAATTGGGTTTGCCCGGCTCCCATGTTTTGCTACCTTACGTTCCGCTCTATCGGCTAAGGTGGCACCGGGAGAACTACTATGATTGTGCCCTGGTTCATCTCGATGAGCACCTCAGTAGAGAAAGCCGAAAACTGACTGTCATGATATAGCACGAGACTGGCCAACCACTCAATGACTCAGCGGAATCTTCGCAATTCCTCCGCATTAAGGAAGGACCGGTTTCTCGGTCATGTACATACGCGCACCGTATTCGGATGAACGCGGAAGTACCAGGGGCTATATAGTAGCCCCACCGTCAAACTCCTATGGCTAAGTGAAAGTGTTAAAGCTATATAGTCCGATTGCCTGGTTCGCCGCGCTATCACCTCCTTAATGGACCAAGATGTTGGATCAAGTGTGACTACACGCTTTTTCAAACACCCCCGCATTATATGCGTGGGGGCTGAAGCCGACGACTGCAAAATTTCAGGTTATATACATATATAAATGGCCGCACAGGAGGCACTATAATACTTTCGGGCAAAAGTATAAACACAGCCTTTATAATCAAAATGGCATTGTCTTTACAATTTAGATACATGTCACTCGAACATGGTACTCTTCGAGCACTGAGCCTCTATTAAATGTGCACCTTCTAGGACTTCTTCAAAATAGTACTCGGCCGGGTCCTGGCCTCCCGCCGGACCCCGGGTTGCAATAGCGGTGGCATCCATCCCTACCCAATATGTTTTAACACGGGCAAGAGCCATCCGCACACCCTCTATGCACGTCGACCTCTTCACAGCGTCGATATGCGACACAGCACCAAGGAATCATTGCACTAAACCAAAATAACTATCCGGCCTTGGTTCCTTCGGCCAAAGATGATCCACGATAGACCTCATAGCAAGCCCGGACAACCTATGGAGCTCGGCCCACTCGGCCATTCGTTCATTCAACGACAGCGGATGCGTCGTAGCACTGAACTGTGACCAGAACAACTTTTCCACCTCATGATCATTCTGATCTTTGAAAAAGTCAGTCGCATCAGCAGCACTCTTTGCCAAGTTCGAATACGTGTCTGCAACACTCCATAATTGATCCAGAGGGGCATACTTCGGATCTCCAAATTTCATCCACAACAAAAAGGGCCTCCCAGCCGCTATATCTCCGGCTTCACGAAGCTCCTCCCTCACCCCTCTAATTTCAGAGCGAGTTTTCTTGGCTGCTTCCAAGGCCTTCTTTAGGTCAACCGCTTTTGCTTGGTTTTCCTTTTCAAGGAGCTCATATCGGCCGGTGGCATCTTTCAGCTCAACAGCCATCTTGGCTATTTTATCTTTGCTCTGGCGATGAGCAGCCCGTTCGGCTCTTAACTCTTCGACCGCCTTTAGGGCGGCCGCATCACTTCTCCTGGCTTGATCCTTGGCTTGGGCAAGTTCTGCCCGAAGGGTCTCCACGGCGGAAGCTCCATCTGCATTCACAACATATTATAGATACTAGCATCATGCTCCTCTTAATATTTGCTGACAATCCAAAAATACATACCCTGTGCCTCGTCAAGCCGCTTGTTCACAAGCGCAATGTCGGCATCCGCCACGTCAAGCTGCCGCCTCAGTTCGGCAAAATCAACAGTCCGGTCAGCCGCCGTACCCTCAGCCGCCTGCACATAACGTAGTGTGATCATTACCTGTGACTATGATCCTCTGTTTGCCGCCTCGGGACGGCAACTAGAGTCTCAGGGGCTACTACCTATACGGAGCACACCTATCGTGTGCGGTACAGCCGAAAATATACGTATTACTTTGCGTACCTCAAAGCCTCTGAGCAGGCTCGTAAAAGCTTCATTCAACCCGCTTTTGGCGGATGAAATCCTCTCAACCACCGTACCCATTAAGGTATGATGCGCCTCTAAGATAGCCGCTTGCTCTAGAAGACCCATCAGTGCGTCCGGCTGTGTGCCGGACAATCCCGGACTCTTCCTGTTGCTCTCTTTGGGAGCCGAATACTTCGGGCTTCGGGCAGCCTAATTGTTAACTTCTGGCCTTGGCAGATCAGGAGAAATCCTCCGTGATGACACCTCGGGGTCGTCCGCCCCATGGGGCGGGGAGGCAGGAGGAGGCGTTTCGCTCTCCATCATCTTCGGAAGAAGATCCCCCGAAGACGAACTCTGTTGAGAAGGGCTACGAGCCGGACTGCAAGAGATATGTCTCGGTTATTTTTCTCAGAGATAAAGCAAGATATATTTACCAAAGTACTTTTGATTCACTTACAGCTGGGTGGAGGGTTGCCCCCCGTGCGGGCGCTATGCGGTGAGGACTCCCTCCGGGGCAGCCCCCCCCCCCCCGGGCGAAGGTTTCTTCCCTCGTTTAGAAACCTCTGTTTCCAAGTCTTCAGAGGCGGCCCTTTTCTTCCCATGGGGAGAGGGGATTCAAGATTCACCTCCCGATTATCCTCTTTTGTGGAGACATTAATTCCCCCGGTTTGGATGTGTATTGTGTGAAGCCCGCTTTTGGCTTCTCTATTCCTCCCTTCATCTTCTCTTGATGGCACGTGATAGGGTGCGCACTCAAGCATCCTGGTTAGTACAGGATCTGGCGAGCCTTCGGGAAGGGGGGCCGAACACCTGATCCTCTCCGCCTTTCTTATCCAATCCTGGCCGAGAGCAATTTTTCAGATTGATGTTATCACAAGTATGAAGACAACATGTTCGGTCGTGGAATTAATTACTTGGGTATCTGGATGGTTGCAGTTGAGACCCGCATCCTTGGTGGTGTTCGAACACTTCATTCGTGATCCGAAGAACAATCCGTACATCCCTTCAAGCGTCATGCCGAAGAATTGTTGAATAGTTTGCGGTCCTTCCGGGTTGAACTCCCACATACAGAGAGATCGACGTTGGCATGGCAGGGCCCGACAAACTTGCATTACTTGCGTTACCTTGACAAGACTAACATCCCTCTTAAGGAGATCTCGAATGCGGCTTTGCAATGTCGGTACGTCATTAGCTGGCCCCTGGTCCAGTACCTTGTTGACCCATGACGACAGTTGAGGCGGAGGGCCCGAGCGGAAGGCAGGGGTGGCCGCCCGCTTTGTGCCTTGGGGAGCTGTGATGTAGAACCACTCCCGTTGCCATAAGTCGGACACCTCCGGGAAGGAACCCTTTGGCCATAGGGCATCGACGCCTTTGCTTATTATAGTGCCTCCGCACTCCGTGTGTCACCCCTCGATCATCTTCGGCTTCACATTGAAGGTCTTGAGCCATAGGCTGAAGTGTGGGGTGACGCGGAGGAAGGCTTCACACACGATGATAAACGACGAGATGTGAAGGATGGAATCCGGAGCTAGATCATGGAAATCTAGTCCGTAATAGAACATGAGCCCTCTAACAAAGGGATCAATACTAAAGCCTAGCCCTCGGATGAAGTGGGAAACAAATACGACACTCTCGTTGGGTTCGGGAGTAGGGATGACCTGCCCTTGAGCAGGCAGCCTGTGTGGGATTTCGGTGGTCAGATACCTGGCCTCCCTAAGCTTCTTGATGTCCTCCTCTGTGATAGAGGAGGCCATCCACCGACCTTGAAGGTTGGATCCGGACATGGTTCAAAGTCCATAGCACTTAGCCTGAGCCTTGGGTGTTGGAACTCGTGGTGGGGGAAGGGAAGGATCGAGCGTGGGGAGAAAAAGATAGGCCTTGGCCCCTTTATAAAGAGGGTGAATATCAAGCGTCCTCCGCATGGTCGTTTGGAACTTGCCTAGAATCGAGGAGTCACACTAACAAGCACGGTTGGGTTACCCACACCCGTATTAAAGAGAATCCCGTGATAAGGGGAACACGATCTCTGCTTCGACAAGACGTGCCAATAAAACCACCTCGTAACACGTGTAGTGGCTGGCTGGGAAAAACGGTTCGTAATGACCGGGCCGCGGTGTGATGTCACGCTATGAAAAGTTGTCAGCCGATTAGATTTGTGGAATATTGTGCTCTCTATGGTGGTATGTGGAAATTATTTTGCAGAGCCGGACACGATCCTTGTATTCAAGATCTTCTATGGAGTATTCAGAGAAGGAACCCGCCTTGCAATGCCGAAAACAATCTGCGCGCCGAACTCATCGTCATTGAAGCCTGGTTCAAGGGCTACTGAGAGAGTCCTGGAGTAGGGGGTCCTCGGATAGCCGGACTATATACTTTGGCCGGACTGTTGGACTATGAAGATACAAGATTGAGGACTTTGTCCCGTGTCCGGGTGGGACTCTCCTTTGCATGGAAGGCTAGCTTGGCAGTTCGGATATGTAGATCTCCTTCTCTGTAACCGACTCTGTGTAACCCTAGGCCCCTCCAATGTCTATATAAACCGGAGGGTTTAGTACGTAGGACAACAACAATCATAATCATAGGCTAGCTTCTAGGGTTTAGCCTCTACGATCTCGTGGTAGATCAACTCTTGTAATACTCATATCATCAAGATCAATCAAGCAGGAAGTAGGGTATTACCTCCATCGAGAGGGCCCGAACCTGGGTAAACATTGTGTCCCACGCCTCCTGTTACCATTAGCCTTAGACGCACAGTTCGGGACCCCCTACCCGAGATCCGTCGGTTTTGACACCGACAACGTGTACCAGGAAAACACAATTCGCACCTCATCACTAGAGAGAGCAATGTCCCGTTTTACTATATTACTAGAAATGCATTCAAATACAACAAAAAAACTAAAAAAATCAGGACAACAAACATAACGTGTACAGTACCAAAACAATTTGCACTTCCCTCAACAATAAAAAGGCAATGTGTGTTGTCTAGTATATGGACTAAATTTGAGTACATTTTCCCTGTTTGAATGGGATTGTACTCGGGTTAGTTATACAACCATCTAAAAATTATCTTCACAACACATGACATGAATATAGGAGAAGTAAATTCCTATATAAATACGAACTACATGTACATACGATCTCAAATAATATATGTATCCATTTTATGTTGAATTCAAATCATAGTACATGTATGCCCTAGCTAGATGTTCGGAATCTAAACCATGTATGATATACTACGTACAATGTGTTTAACACGCACAACACACACACAAACACCATTTAGACTAGTAAGGTACACATGCATTGCACGCATGAGATTTGGCAACCAAATTACGAATAAATACCACATTATAGCATGTAAGCTTTGAGTCATATATGCATGATGTAGATGTTCATTTAATTCTTATAGTTCATTTCATTCAAAATCATCTAGTTTTCATAAGAAAGCTAATCTATTTTAAGATTCATGGAATTGTGCGTTGTAAGGCATAAAGTAAAAACAAATAAGGGCAAATCATGTAGAAAAACATTTGGGCAATTCTGACAGGGAATATTCTAGAACAAAGAAGAAGCGTTTGTGTTTTGAGGTTTGTGCATTATGCTTAAATTCAACGATGGAGTCTTCTAGATTGTACATGTGGCAAAATCTGGTGGAATCTAGATGATATCCAACGGCCAGTAGTGCTCAAATTTTCCATCTCTGCACCATCGGATTGGCCTCATCCAATGACCATCTTTAAAAGTTGAAATTATCCGCACACTTTATAAAAAATATAAAATAATATATATATAGGGGTATAGGTATATATATGTGATGCGAAAGCCACCCATCATCTCCAATTAGAATAGTGTGTCCATGCACGGATGCAATGTGGCCAAATGATGTCTGCCATCAGTATCTCAAATTCAAATCAGTCTTACCTTGCTCAATGTGTATACATTACAACATGCTTGTTTCCAAACCACAGCATGCATATCTCCATTATATTCATGTATGCATGGGTTTCAAACATCATTATCTCTTATTAAAATATTTGAATTCAACTTTATATTGATTATGACCTCACCTAGTCTTTTACACCCACATAGTCGCCTTCTCTTTATAATTGTACCACTAACTTTCTGTCGTGCATGCATGCACACACACTAACAGTCGGCATTATCCATCGCACACATGCAATCTTTTTCTTCAGGTCGGTCTCCCATGCAGGCACACACACACACACACCTCCTCCTCTCCATCATATCGGGAATTCTTTATCGCTCACGTGCATGCGCAATGATCGATGTTCCTCTATGTGTGTGTGTATATAGCTAGATCTTTCATAGTTTCCCCCACAAACCGATCAATCTATATATCTAGTGAGGTCTCACCCTCTCTCCCACGTCCACATCGATCAATCTATACCTCTATATATAGGATTACCTAGCTAAGACACCCACATTAATTATATATCCATCGTCCCCCTCTCATCATCCATGCCTTCCGCTTCATCTCTCAGACACGCACACAACGACGAAGATAGGGGCAGCAAGGGACCTACCCCCCTAACATCACTATATATCGAGGCTAATAAGAATGTGATCATTAGACAATTGCTGGTAAAATGGTTTAAGTTGATGAATTGGCCCTCCTCTCAAAGGATTAGCAATGCTTGGCCCCCAAGCTCATTTATTTTTCATGGCTCCACCACTGTGCAACAGCGCACATTCTCGCCCCCTCTCTTTAAATATCAATCTCGCACTTGTGCACTCCTTCATAGTCTCCCTCCACTTGGCCCCTCGCGCCACTACAAAAAAATACACTTCCGTGATGATACGTGTTTGTCACAGTAGGTCACGTTTTCTGTCATGCATGTACATCCATGACGATTTTATGACTGAATCAAGATAGTCATACCTGTGTTGTCGTAGAAGTGTTCCATCACATTACCAAAATTATCATCACGGAAGTGTCCACTTCCATGATGATAAATCGCGTGCCATAGAAGTGCTCTCATCAAGGGTGACCGACACGTGGCATCCACCGTAACGGAACACGGTTAAGCTATTGGGTACGGTTTTGGATCCGATAACCCGTTAATAGCCCCGACCAATGGGGATTTTCCACGTGTAAAATCATCATTGGCTGGAGGAAACACATGTCGGCTCACCATTGGAACAGATGTCATCCACTCATTGGACCGAAGGTGCCTATGATACGTCGACACATGGCAAGGCCCAACAGAGGCCCATTCCTGTGAAAAGGTAGGCCCGTTTGACTTGGTCAAAAGGTGGCGGGCCGGCCCACGGAAAGCCTGTTACGGCCTATTTGCATATAGCCCATTTACAGCCCGCTAACCCAGGGCCCGTTACGACCTATCCGAATTAGGCCTAGTAGCATCATATGGGCCGTCCAATATGATTCCAGCCCACTTTAACTTCTGGCCCATGTATGGCCCATGACGTCTTTCGGCCCATATGAGGCCCTTTGTAACTCTTGGCCCATTAACGGCCCGTGGTGAAATTGGCCCATAATGAACAGTGTATCACTTTATACCCATTAGCGGCCCATTATTCCAATGGACCGTTTCAAGCCCATGTTATCTTTCAGCCTTCTTAGGGCCCATTTATTCTTGGGCTCATTTCCAGCATTCGGTTACTTATGACCCGATACTGTAATTTTCTGCTTGTGGGCCAAATTCAGCCCGTGGATATAGTCGGACCATTTGTGGCTCGTTATTACATTGGGCCCTTTTCATAGCGTCATCAAATACGGCCGATTAACGACAACCCATTATGGTCGGCCCATGAACGGACGATTCCAACTCTAGCCCGTTTACGGCCATAATGCGGTCTGTTATTGCCCAATGTTTGGCCAATCGATCGTACGGCCCGTAGAAGGCCCATTGATGATACGGCCCGTAGAAGGCTCATTGTGTCTATGGCCCGAAGAAGGCCCATTGTGTCTACGACCCGTAGAAGGCCCATTGTTTCTGCGCTCCGTAGGAGGCCCATTGTTTCTATGGCCCATAGAAGGCCCGTTGTTTCTACGGCCCGTAGGAGGCCCAGTGTCACTACAGTAAATATGTAGCCCATGGTTATTGTGGCCTAGTTTAAAAAAATAGGTTATTGCGGCCACTAGCAAACTGCGGAAAAAGAATTGCATTCACTACAAGCAAACAAATAAACAAGACAACAAGGAAATAAATAAGCAAGCAACTTACACTAGGCTATCATGGCTATTACACATATTACATCCACTAGGCATCAAAGTTCGCCACCAGTGCAAATATAGGGAACAAAGCAGCACATCATATACACTGGTTGTCAAAGTTGGCGACCATTGCAAATAAACGTCGCAGCAAAACAAGTCCAGAACTGAAACCACTTTAGAAGATCTCAAGAAACAATATCCTGGGTACCCATAATGCTGGTAAGATGCTTAGCAAGCTTATTAACTTTCTCTTGTTTGGCGCTTAAATCCTCCAGTGCTTGTTGTTGCACCAAAAAGTATGCATCTGAATTCTGCAGGGACTTCCTCAGTCCTTCGGCTTCCTGTCGTAGCACATCTGATCAATGTCTTTCAACTTGAAGTTGAGACTCAAGAAGACAAAATGATTCAGTCAGCGAGTTCGAAGAGCTTGTGCCAGCAGTAGTGGCCAGTAACTCGAACACTACATCGAGACAGGACTTTTGTGTTCTCTCACTGTCGTCAAGATAATTTTTTATCAGCTTTCTTGGAGACCAACATGGATGTCTCACTATCTTGAACCTTATCTGCATTACTTCCTTTACCATTGTATAACGGGGTACTGTTCTCCAATATTCTGTCCGCATTCTTAAAGAGAAACAAGCAGACACATCACAGGTTTACCATGTTGTATATGAAACTCATTTTGGTAAATGAGTTCAGTAGTAAAGTGGACAGGATAACAACATGAAACAAACATATATCTATGTACCATGGTCACTTTATGGTCTATATCATTCTAGTTTTTGTTGCCAAATCAAGATAGAGACACAGTTCAAATAATATTTGTTCAAGAGAAAGCAGAATAGACAGAATATAAGTGTGGGAAACTATAGAGCAATAACAACAGTTGTAATGTGCATGACATGAGAACATAACTGTTTATTCAATTGAAACTTAAATCAATATAGAGCAAGTTAGAACAACAAACCAGTTAAAGAAACAGGTTTAAAACATACCTATTGCACCATTGGAGTTTCAATTCCATCCTTCAAATTTGAAAATAGTTGGTATGGGTAAATACAGTAATGCAAGAGCAAAGGAGTATGAACCATAGCTACAGAACCTGACCTGAGAACAAATTTTCTTCTCCTTTAAGCTTTGAGTTGGGATTCGGAGTGGTGGTCCTCGTGCTTTGGGCACTGCAGTACCCTTACTAACTACTCGTGTTTGGGTGATCTGTGGTGGAGATGGTGCTGTGTCAACTGGAACTGGGTTACTATCTGCTGGGGTTGGGGTTATAAGGGGTGTAGCTGGTTCTCTGTCCAACTGGGTAGGGGTACAATCTGCGAGAGTCTGGATTATGTATGGTGGAGCTGGTTCTTGGGCAAGTACAACTGTGGTTCTATCTGCATCAACTAGTAGCACTATCTTTTTTTTGACCTTGAAGACTGCAGGGCTTGCACCCCACAACATTTTATTAATGCAAAGACAAAACAGGAAAAGTTCCCTCAAGAGGAGGAAGAAAAAGGAACAGCAAAAGAAAGCTATACAGGAAAACTAATCCTAATAAATACAAATGTACAGAAGAGAACAAAAACAACTCCCCTCAAGGAGGAAGGAAATCAATCCATTTAAGTAATGCCTCCTTGTGCTTCTGTTTGATTCTATGAGAAAGCAGAGTGAGATCATGAATGAATCCATATCTCCATGCTCTGAAGGAAGGCTTGATGTTCCTGAAAGCCCTGTCATTTCTAACCTTCCAAATGTTCCACAAGGCAGTAAAAACCCACTTCAGCAAAGAAAGGCTTATTGAACTCCTTTTTAGCATGCAATGCAATCTCCACCATATCCTCACTGTCTTTCCAGTGAATCTGCAGGTAGATCCATACGCGAGCACTGAAGTTACACTAGAAAAAAAGATGATTTATGTCCTCCAAAGTCCCTGTTGGGCAAAGAACACATTGTGGTCCCTCATTAATCTTCCATTTCCTTCTTTGAATCATGTCCTTGGTGTTAACCCTATCCATTATAACTAGCCAGGCAAACATCTTGATTGACATGGTACAGCAACTCTTCCAAATCCATCTCAAAATTGGGTTTGCTACCATTGGCTGGTAAGCAAAGTCATAAAACTTTTTTGCAGTATAAGAAGATTTCTTTCCATGCCTACATTCCCAAAGATCATTGCAGCTGGAATCCAGATGGAAAGATCCCATTAGGGTCGAAAGCTGCTGCAATTCTTGATGAGCTTGCACAGTGAGGGGCAAGAAAAAAAGATCTTGCAAGCTATCAGCCAGAAAGACTTCCTTGACTGAAAGGTTTTTGTGGAGGCAAAAGGAATACAATCTAGGAAATCGATCCAGAAGAGGCACATGACTGTTCCCAATTTGCCAATGGTCAGACCAGAATAACACAGTGTCTCCACTGTGAACATTAACCTCAGTCACTGCTCTGAAATTATCGATCAACTTGCAGACATCTTTCCACCAAAAAGAACCACAAAGAGTGGTATCATGAGGAATTCGTTCAAAATAGTAAGAATCCCAAATTAACTGTACCCAAGGCACATCCATTTTATTGTAGAATTTATTCAGAAATTTCAGAAGCAGAGCTTGATTTTGCAAACCCAGATTTAAGATTCCAAGACCCCCCTTTGCTTTGGGCCTGCAAACAAGAGGCCAAGCTACCAAAGAATGGCCCTTCTCCTGACCATATTTCCTCCATAAACACTGCCTTTGGATCCTTTCCAACTGCTTCAAAATACCTTGAGGGATTGACAGGGTACAAAGGAAGAAGATAGGCAAAGAAGAAATGACAGAATTAACTAATTGCAACCTGCTTCCCTGAGGCAAGAACCAAGAACTTGCTGTCAATCTCCTCTCCATACAATCCACCAAGGGAAGAAGATCCACAATTTTAGGCCTGGTAGTCCCAACAGGCAGTCCTAGATATGTGAAGGGCATTTTGCCTAACTTACAGCCAAAGAAGGCAGCAAGATCAATAACCTCCTGGTCAATCACATTAATGGGGTACATTGAAGATTTATGAAAGTTAATCTGAAGACCAGTTGCCTCAGAAAAAGAATATAACACTGATTTCAGAGCCCCCAAATGATCCCTATCAGCCTTTAAGAATAACAGTGTGTCATCAGCATATTGTACCACTGGAAAATCAGGATCATGTGTTGGCAGAGGCCTGCTTATTAAACCCTGCTGAAGAAGGTTATTAATCAAAGTCTGCAAAAGATCAGCAGCAATAACAAAGAGCAAGGGAGAAACTGGATCCCCTTGCTTGACTCCACATTTGCACTTGAAATGATTGCCAGGAACTCCATTGAGCACGACAGAAGAAGTGCCAGATGACAAGATCTGCCTCATCCATGTAATCCATCTGTTGTCAAAACCCTTTGCAGCAAGAATCCTCAATATAGCCTCATGCTGGTTGGAATCAAAGGCTTTTTCAAAATCCAACTTTAGCAAAAGGATGGGTTGTTTAGACTGGTTACACTGATGGATATATTCAAAAGTCCATGCAAGACAATCCTGGATTGTTCTTGATTTGATGAAGCCATATTGGTTTTTATGAATACATTCAATGATTTCCTGCTGAAATCTATTAGCAGCCATTTTTGTTAGGAATTTCAGACCAACACTAGTAAGTGATATAGGCCTAAAATCTCCCACCCCCTCAGGAGACTGTTTCTTTGGTATCAGTGTAATGTAAGCATCATTGAGATTTTCTAGCTGCACTGTACCAGCATGAAACTCATGCACTAACTGAATAAAATCAGCAGAAATTATTGACCAGCACTTTTTAAGAAAAACACCATTGAAACCATCAGGCCCAGGTGCCTTATCAATGGGCATTTCATTAATAACTTGTTCAATCTCCTTAATCTCAAAAGGCTTTGTGAGGACCTCCAAGCCCTGAACCCTGGGTATTAATGAAAGAATGTTCTCATCTAACACTATTGGCCTAATCACCCCCATTCTGTCTTTGAAGGCTCTCAAGAACTCTCTGGCCATAACATCATGATTAGATGTGATAGATCCATCAGTCAACCTTAGACTAGCAATTGAATTTTTTCTGTATCTCTCAGTTGCCATTGCCTGAAAAAAATTTGAGTTTTCCACTCCAACTTTAATATATCTGATAGTACATCTCTTCCTCCAGTAGAGGTATTGCATATGGAGCAGGTGCTCATGATGCTGCTTGATGATTTCCTGAAGTTACTTTCAGGCCTAGAAAGATGCCTCATGTCCTCAAGATTGTCCAACCAAAGAATTACCCAGTTACATTTCTCAATCATACCTTTAATATGAGATAATCCTTTTTGCCATTTCTTCAAAGCAAACCACAAAGCCTTTAATTTGTCAACAATAACTGCAGCAATATGATTTTTATGAGAAGGACGATTCCAAACCTCTTGCACACAATCAAAGAAACCAGCCTGATGGACCCAAAAGTTTTCAAACCTGAAAATATGTGCCTTTGGGATGGAAGTACTGATGCTAACGAGACAAGGCACATGATCAGACGCAGTTTTTGCCAAAGGAGTCACTTGTGTCATGGGATATGAATTAATCCAACTAGCAAAAGTAAACACCCAGTCGAGTTGCTCCAGAAGAGGCATATCCTGCATGTTGGACCAAGTAAACCTTCTTCCCTTTAATGGAAGCTCAAGAAGTCCCAAATGGCCAATAATTTCATTGAAAATAAACATATCATTTATGTCACCACCCGGGAGGTTCCTATTATCGATGCAACAAATAAAATTGAAATCTCCCATCAGCATCCACAATTGGCCAGGATCAATATCCAAATTGTATATCCATGAGACAAACTCATCCCTGAGTTCACCCTGACAAGGACCATAAACATTAACCAGAAACCACTGCTCATTGTTATGCACAGAAGTAAACTGCATGACAATAGCGTAGGGTTTAACTTGTAACAGAGTGCCCTCGAACACATCTGATCGCCAAGCAGTCAAAAGGCCCCACGAGGCGCCTCTAGATGGTGATTCAACAAACTGATCAAAACCATGAGGGCATATGGATATCATAGTTGCCCGATCGCATGAGGAAAGTTTAGTTTCTTGAAGACAAACTACTGAACATTGACTTTCAGACACTTTCTCTCTGACAGAGCGCTGCCTCGTATCTGAGTTCAAACCACGGACATTCCAACACAAAATCTTCCAACTACGTGTTGTGACCCGATTCATTAACCACCGATGAGCAGAAAAGTATATAAAGCATGACATACAATGCCATACGACCCAAAAGATAGCATAGTCCAGAGCCACATAAAGACAGTTCCCTAAACCGACAGAGATCTACCATAAAGAGAGTATGCATAACATGCACCTGAGGCAAATACAAATAGAGCGACATAATCATTAAGCTGAAGATGTAGTCGAGTCCTCCTGTGGATTAGCCATAAGCTTATCCACCGACAGTAGCGAAGGGTCGATCTCCACCTCCGCGCCAACCGCCTGAAGAACTCGAATTGGAGTGTGTGGTGGTGCAGCAGTCGAAGCCTCCTCAGCGCCATCCGCAGAAGTGGGCTGGGCCTTGTCCTCCATGGGCTTGGCACGTGGGTACTTCTTTGATGGATGAAGTGAGAGCTGCTCAAAAACCACATTTTTGAAGCCATCTAGCTTTGCCGCGCTCCGAGTGCAACGTCTCAGCGTCGTATCAACCACAGATGGCTTCTTCTTCTCTCTTCGCTTTCTAACAATTTGCTCGACAAAGAAAACCATAGGTGTGGATTCAGGAGAGGCAGAAACAGGTGTTGATGCAGCAGAAACTGAAATGGCCGGGCAAGCTGATGGCACATCTTCAGAAACTGAGGCTGCATGCAGGCTTTCAAATAAAGCTCTGGCCACCGGCCGCTTCACCACAACAGCTTTCCTGTTAGCCACAACCAGAGGCATAGAAGCATGCAAGCAAGACATCTGCTTAGACTCATCAAAAGCAATGGACCAGGTCCTCTTGGAGTAAATGACTGCACCCAACGGCTTGCAAAAGATAGACCTAGGTACTTCCTTCACTGAGAAATCAAACATGAGGTTCTGAAAAGACCTCTTCCAAATCATTTCCGGAGGGAGAGGAGGTCCAGCCACAATACGCGCCATGCCAATGAATATCTCATGATACTGAACCACAGGAGGTTGGTAGGGCACTATTGCCAACTGGTTTTCCTCAAACACTTGATGTTGCTGAAGGTCTGGTGGAGGAACATGCTGAAAGTCCGACTCAGGTTGATCCACAGAAACTGAACCCTCCGGTTGGTCAATCACAATAGAAACTTGATCTTGTTCAGGCGCAGGCGGCTGCAAGACCTGCTCATCAACAACTTCATCACCCCACACTGCATTACCCCAACCAGGCACATCCTCATTAGCAGGTGGAACAGGGGGAGCAAGAGGGGCATCATTCCATCCCAACATTGGGTACGGAGGAAGAACAAATGGCAAATTATCCTGGATCAAGTTACCAGGCAACGGGTGGGGGTTTCCATCTAACGGCATAGGGTCTTCATCATTTGGCATTTGATCTGCAAAATCAGCCCCAAGAACATAGCATGCAGCAGTCCAGGACACTTGGGCACCTCCCCATTCCGCATAATCACCAAAAACCACATCTCTTGGAACAAGCGGAGTGTCAGGAAAACTAGCCTCCACCATAGTTCAGACAAGATACGGATCCTCACTATCCCAAGAAATAAACTTGCAAAAAGTACCAACAGCCTGCGAGATGAACTAAGTAGTACGGTAGTCCAGAGGAATCCTAATGAACATTAACCAGCCCTTGCGAAAACCATTTGTTCCTTTGAAATTTTTCCCCTCATCATGCTTCATAAATCTAACAAAACGATAATTGCCCAACGGAAAAGGAGGATGCTGAATCAAAGTATATCTAACTGACGGATCTTTGACTTGAAACAGACCCACCCCATGGAACCACGGCTGAGCAGATCAAACCATAATACCTGAATCTTGGAGAAACTGAACCACCTCCTCACGCACTGGGCAGCGGTCCGTCCGGCGCCGGCATTACTTCAGCTACCATGTAGTCCTCATGACGTCGGGTCGGCCAAGCAGCCGGCGTGAAGAAGGTGCGAGGAAGCCGACGATCGCCACCATCGATGATGTGGTGGCTAACAGGCACAAAGCACTGAGGATCAAGCTCGTAGTTCGCCATGGATGGAGCAGGAGGTGTTCGTGGTTTTTCTTTGGCGTGAGGAGAAGGAAGATGCAAAGGGGGCGGCAGCGATGGGACTGGACAGTCTATCCCAATAACTCCGGCTCTGTTCCCATGAGAGGCAGCAGATTCCGATAAAATTGTTTTTTGGTGCACCGAAATTGGCTTCCAAACCAATCCATGAGAGCACGCGAAATCATTGCAGTCTCTGCTAGAGTGACCTGGGAGAGAGCAAGCCGAGCAGACCGCTCGCATTCCACAAGTCGTAGACAGGTGGCCCCTAATAGAGCAGAGAGAACACGTCATCACACGGTCCACCATGTCATCGACCATAGCTTCAAATTGCCTCGCAGCCTCTTGAGAGGAGGGTATTTGCTCCTCACAGATCAGTCGGCTTGGTTCCGAAGACGTGGTAGGCCCAGAAGAAACTGGGCTAACCGGCTCATTTGGGCCAAGACAGGCCTCCACCTCAACTGGATCAACATTATCAATATTTTGAATCAGAGGCGATCCCGCGTGAGCAGAAAGGGCGGGCGTAATCCCCGCATGCACGGAGGAAAATTCCTTGGAAACCGGATCCGCAGCCGGAGCAGATGTGATTGGCCGGCACAACTCCGGCAAAGGAGAGATCGTACCAAAGACAATGGGTGGACGGGCCACAGTCCAAAGCAAGTCCGGTGCAGGTGATGGATGAATGACTACACGTTCATGAACAGGAAGATCATACCCCGCATCCCTCATAGTGTCAATGCATTTTTGTGAAGCTGGGTATCTATACCCCTTGCAAGCTGAGTAGCGCTCAAACGTGGCAAAAGAAAGAGTCTTCTTGGAGGAAGCAGCCGATTTTAAGGCAGATCTAACTGGGGGTTTATGCATAGCCAATAAGCCTAAAGAAGATCGACGCTTGGTTGGACTAACTAGAATCCACTCAGCATCACATTCCTTCCTCCAGATCCTGAGCTCTCTAATCCAATTCGGTCCACCATTACCCCATAGATGAAAATAACACTTGAATAGATCACAAGTAAAAGAGCGAAGGTCCATGATGATAAAACCAACTTGTTTGCAAGAAACATGGAAAGAATAAACCTTGCCTTTGATGTGATCAACATGAAGGTCAATGGCCGAACCTCTAATTACAGCTTCCAAAGCCGCAGCCACAGAATCCACCGAGAGACGGAAGGCATGACGGATGAATGAAACAATTAAAATAAAGGGCCTCCTATGCCCCGAAGGATGAACCGAATTCCCAGTAGATTTGAAAACCTCATCTGAAAAACCCCTACCCTTGGAGAAATCCAAGCCAAGGGTAGATCCACCAGAAGAACCCATGGAAGATGGGTATGTCCGTGATCCAGAGGAGACGCCGGAGATGTTGATCGAAGAGAATCCACAGACTAGTGGAGGAGTGGAGAGATCCCCGGAGAGGGGGGTAGCGCCGTGGTGGGGGGTGGGAGCGCCATCCGTTGATGATCTATGTCGTTACCTTGGCGTGTGATTCCGTAGCACTATCTTTTCCGAAGACCGCGTTGTTACTCCCTTAGATACTTCCATCACCCTCTCCAATTCAAATGGCTGATAAACAAGAAAAGTAATTGACAGTACAGAAATTGTATGATAGACAGGTGCAATGGATAGTGGGGAATAAAAGAGGGCATGAAATAATTCACATTTATGTTGTCTAACCAAACAGGATAGCATGACACAATTTCACGTATATGATGGCTAACTAAACAGGATAGCATGACACAGTTTCACATTATGACGGCTAACTAAAAAAGATGGAAAGACATAGTTCAAAATATGATGACTATGTAAACAAGATGACATGATATAACTATATAATGTGTTTATTAAATAGGTTGGCATGCCATATTTCACATACATTCACAGATAGAATGTCATAATTCAAAATATGATGACTGTAAACACTAAACAAGATGAGATGATATAACTATATGATGTCTTTATTAAATGGGTTGCCATGCCATAATTCAGATAGATGATGTGTATGTACTATGTAAACATGATGCCATTATATAATTCAGTATATGATTTATATAGTAAGCAAGTAAGCAGATGGCAATCCATATATGATGTAAAAACTAAGCAATGCAATACAACATGCATGACATGGGTAATATAACCCTGCCAAGTTTGAGCATAGACCTCAGGGGGGAAATAGGACTGGTCATCAGTCTCTGAATCCTCCTCTGAGGAGCTCTCTGTAACCAGCAAGATGTCTTCTTCAGCAGGTAGCATTGTCTGCTCTAAATACCTTGTTTTCACTCCAGATACTTCCATCACCGTTTCAAGTGGCTGATGGACAAGAAGAGTAGTTGAATATACAACGTTGTCGACAAATGGAACACGTAATACAAAAAAATGATAGCATGATATATTTCACATACATGATGATTGGCTAAATAGCATGGCATTGCATAATTCACATATATAATGCCTTTGCAACAAGATAGCATTGCATAATTCACATATATAATGTCTTGCAACAAGATGGCAATGCATAATTCACATATATGGTAATTAGACACTAAACAGGTGGTATTTACACAAAGCATGTCTAAACTAATCAAATGACATAGCAATGCAAGACACTATACGCACGATATGAGCAACATAACCTGCCAAGTTAGAGCATACACGTCGGGGGGGATATGACTGGTCATCTGTCTCTGAATCCTCCTCTGAGGAGCTATCCGTAACCAGCAAGATATGCACTTCATCAGATAGCATAATCTGCTCTGAAGACCTTGATTTCACTCCAGAATTTACCATCACCATGTCAAATGGCTGATGCACACGAAGAGCAATTGAATGTACTAACATTGTTGACAAATGTAATATGTAATGAAAAAAGGATGGCCTAATATAATTTACATATAAGATGACTGGCTAAGCAAGATGGCATTGCAAAATTCACATATATGATGCCTGGCTAAACCAGATGGCGTTGCATAATTCACATAAACAATGAATAAACTAAACAGATGGCATTCGCACAAAGGATGTCTAAACTAAGCAGATGCCATATTTGGTGTATAAAGTAAGCAATGCAAGGCACCATATGCATGATATAACCAACATCAGCATGCCAAGTTAGAGCGAAGACCTGAGGGGGTAAATAGGAGTGTCTTCTCCTTCTGAATCCCCCTCAGAACAGATATCTTCCTCTCGATTACAATCCAAAATGGGTGGAGGGGGGCTGCCTTTGCACCTACCATGGAGCGATGTCTGCATGAAATTTTATTGCCACGCAAGGCTCGCCTCTTTTTCTCTACATGTTCAGTTCCATTTTTTAAAATAACTGTCATGCATAGGAATAAAACATAGTGAGATTATGTAAGGAGTGCATGCAGAAATCCAGAGTGATGGTAGCAACCTGTGGAAAGACCCAAAACCAATAATAGCAGGTAGATAATGGCTTCTTTACTGTTTGTTTCCCACCCAACATGAAACTCATAGTAGACACTAGATATTAACTAGATAGTAGATAGATACTATTGATTGCGGCCCCGATATGTACCCCACAACCATTTGAAAACTCAAGTTTGACCATTAGTTTGGAGCTGACTCAGAGTCTAATCGGTAAACAGGACGGTAAAGTAGCATGTAATATTAAGCGATGCATAACTTAAGCAGACACGAAAGAGTGCGACCTCTCTTGCGGACCCGTGTAGTCCTCGAGGTCATCTGCTCGGTTGATGATGGTAATGCAGTTTTCATGGCTGCCGGCGATGGGGAAGAAGATCTGAGGCGGCGAAAGATAGTCTGGAGGCCGGATCCCTGTTGTGCTGGACTCTTCTGTCATTAGAGCAGCTGAGCTGGGGTGGACGACGGCGCGGCAGGAGCGGGACAAACCACGCAAGGTTTTCTTTGAAAACTATCTGTAAGAGAAGTAATTCTGTAAGGCTCGTTTGAATTGGAGGATTCCAACAATGCAGGGATAGGAAATAGACAGGAATAGGATAGAAATGCACGTGCAAAACAAAGAATTTAAAAACACAGGATTTCTGCCAATCTGGGTGTTTGATTCACAAGAATTGGAAATCACAGGATGCAAAGAAGCATGGTGAGATCAAGTCAAACCACAAGAAAATGTACGGTTATAATGCTATTATGCTACTATCTCTTAGTCTTGTGCTTCATGAATAGGAATTTGAAAAGGAGGACAAGTGGAAATTAAAATTCCTACGGTTTTTCTTTCAAGGAGACACTAAAGGAACAAATCCTACAGTTTTCCTTTGCTCCATTCCTTTGAACCAAATTCATGAATAGTAGTACCATAGGAAACTTTCCAATTCCTATGTTTTTCATTCACTTTTGCTTTCAAGCACTGGCGATTCTAGTAGGCAGGCTTGAGCAAGGAAAAGCCTACACTAAAAAAATGTTTTTGTGCTACTTCTATTACTTTGGACCCAGGCCACTGCCCTACTAGCTCAACTCCCAGGCCCATCGACAAATGCACAGCTCAAACACGCAGAGATAAATAATGATGGCTGATACGTCTCCAACGTATCTATAATTTTTTATTGTTCCATGCTATTATATTACCAATTTTGGATGTTTATGGGATTTACTTTACACTTTTATATCATATTTGGGACTAACCTACTAACCGGAGGCCGAGCCCGAATTGCTGTTTTTGCCTATTTTAGTGTTTCGAAGAAAAGGAATATCAAACGGAGTCCAAACGGAATGAAACCTTCGGGAGTGATCTTTTTGGAACAAATGCAATCTAGGGGACTTGGAGTGGAAGCCAAGCAACAGACGAGGCGGCCATGAGGGTGCCCGGCGCCCCCTGGGGGTGGGCGCACCCCCACCCTCGTGGGCCCCTCGAGCGTCCACCGACCTACTTCTTCCTCCTATATATACCCACGTACCCCGAAAACATCTAGGAGTACCACGAAAACCTAATTCCACTGCCGCAACCTTCTGTATCCACGAGATCCCATCTTGGAGCCTTCGCCGGCGCTTCGCCAGAGGGGGAATCGACCATGGAGGGCCTCTACATCATCTCCAAGGCCTCTCCGATGAGTTGTGAGTAGTTTACCACAGACCTTCGGGTCCATAGTTATTAGCTAGATGGCTTCTTCTCTCTCTTTGAATCTCAATACAAAGTTCTCCTCGATCTTCTTGGAGATCTATTCGATGTAACTCTTTTTGTGGTGTGTTTGTCGAGATCCGATGAATTGTGGGTTTATGATCAAGTTTATCTATGAGAAATATTTGAATCTCCTCTAAATTCTTTTATGTGTGATTAAGTTATCTTTGCAAGTCTCTTCGAATTATCAGTTTCATTTGGCCTACTAGATTGATCTTTCTTGCAATGGGAGAAGTGCTTAGCTTTGGGTTCAATCTTGCGGTGTCCTTTCCCAGTGACAGCAGGGGCAGCAAGGCACGTATTGTATTGTTGCCATCAACGATAAAAAGATGGGTTTTATATCATATTGCATGAATTTATCCCTCTACATCATGTCATCTTTCTTAATGTGTTACTCTATTCTTATGAACTTAATACTCTAGATGCAGGCAGGAGTCGGTCGATGTGTGGAGTAATAGTAGTAGATGCAGAACCGTTTCGGTCTACTTGTCACGGACGTGATGCCTATATACATGATCATGCCTAGATAATCTCATAACTTATGCGCTTTTCTATCAATTGCTCGACAGTAATTTGTTCACCCACCGTAATACTTATGCTATCTTGAGAGAAGCCACTAGTGAAACCTATGGCCCCCGGGTCTATCTTTTATCATATAAGTTTTCCATCTACTTTTATTTGCATCTTTACTTTTCCATCTACATCATAAAAATACCAAAAATATTTATCTTATCTCATTATCTCTATCAGATCTCACTTTCGCAAGTGGCCGTGAAGGGATTGACAACCCCTTTATTGCGTTGGTTGTGAGGTTCTTGTTGTTTTTGTAAGTGCATGGGACTTTTGAGGATCCTCCTATGGGATTGATACCTTGGTTCTCAAAAACTGAGGGAAATACTTACACTACTTTGCTGCATCACCCTTTCCTCTTCAAGGAAAACCAACGCAAGCTCAAGACGTAGCAAGAAGGATTTCTGGCACCGTTGCCGGGGAGGTCTTCGCTCAAGTCAAGACATACCAAGTACCCATCACAAACTCATCTCCCTCGCATTATATTATTTGCCATTTGCCTCTCGTTTTCCTCTCCCCCACTTCACCCTTGCCGTTTCATTCGCCCTCTCTTTCCCAATCTCCTCTTTCTTTCACTTGCCTTTTTTTGCTTGTGTGTTGGATTGCTTGTCACGATGGCGCAAGATAATACCAAATTGTGTGACTTTTCTAGTACTAATAATAATGATTTCCTTAGCACTCCAATTGCTCCTCTTAATGATGTTGAGTCTTGTGAAAGCAATGCTGCCTTGTTGAATCTTGTTGTGAAAGATCAATTCTCCGGCCTTCCTAGTGAAGATGCCGCTATTCATCTAAACAACTTTGTTGATTTGTGTGATATGCAAAAGAAGAAAGATACGGATAATGATATTGTTAAATTGAAGTTGTTTCCGTTTTCACTTAGAGATCGTGCTAAAACTTGGTTTTCGTCTTTGCCTAAGAATAGTATTGATTCATGGAATAAGTGCAAAGATGCTTTTATCTCTAAGTATCTTCCTCCCGCTAAGATCATCTCCCTTAGGAACGATATTATGAATTTTAAACAACTTTATCATGAGCATGTTGCCTAATCTTGGGAAAGAATGAAATTAATGATTCGTAATTGCCCTACTCATGATTTGAATTTATGGATGATCATACAAAATTTTTATGTCGGATTGAATTTTGCTTCTAGAAATCTTTTAGATTCGGCCGTGGGAGGCACTTCTTTGGAAATCACCTTAGGAGAAGCTAATAAACTCCTTGATAACATTATGGTAATTACTCTCAATGGCACACCGAAAGATCTACTAGTAAAAAAGTGCATGCTATAGAAGAGAATAATGTTTTGGGTGGAAAGATGGATGAACTAATGAAATTGTTTGCTACTAAGAGTGCTCCTATTGGTCCTAATTATATGCCTTTGTCTACTTTGATTGAAAATCATAATGAATCTATGGATGTGAATTTTGTTGGTAGGAATAATTTTGGTAACAATGCTCATAGAGGAAACTTCAATCCTACACTGTTCCCTAGTAATTCCTCTAAGAATTATGGAAATTCCTACAATAATTCTTATGGAAATTTTAATAAGATGCCCTCTGATTTTAAGAATAGTGTTAAAGAATTTATGATCTCTCAAAAGAATTTTAATGCTTTGCTTGAAGAAAAATTGCTCAAAGTTGATGATTTGGCTACGTTGATAGGCTTTTGCTTGATGTTGATTCTTTGAAACTTAGATCTACTCCTCCTAAGAATGATATCAATGAGTCTCTCAAATCCATGAGAATTTCCATTGATGAGTGCAAAGAAAGAACCGCTAGGTTGCGTGCTAAGAAAGATTGCTTTGTAAAAGCGTGTTCTTCTAGTTTCCATGAAAATAATGATGAAGATCTAAAAGTTATTGATGTGTCCCCTATTAAATCCTTGTTTTTCAATATGAATCTTAATAATGATGGGACTGGAGATGAGTCAACTTTAGTTAAAAGGCATCCCAATGATTCAGAGTTTTTAGATCTTGATGCTAAATTTGGTAAAAGTAGGATTGGAGAGGTCAAGACATTAAATAGCATTGAACCCACTATCTTGGACTTCAAGGAATTTAATTATGATAATTGTTCTTTAATAGATTGTATTTCCTTGTTGCAATCCGTGTTGAATTCTCCTCATGCTTATAGCCAAAATAAAGCTTTTACCAAACATATTGTTGATGCCTTGATGCAATCTTATGATGAAAAACTTAATTTGGAAGTTTCTATACCTAGAAAACTTTATGATGAGTGGGAACCTACTATAAAGATTAAAATTAAATATCATGAGTGCTATGCTTTATGTGATTTGGGTGCTAGTGTTTCCACGATTCCGAAAACTTTATGTGATCCGCTAGGTTTCCATGATTTTGATGATTGCTCTTTAAACTTGCACCTTGCGGATTCCACCATTAAGAAACCTATGGGAAGGATCAATGATGTTCTTATTGTTGCAAATAGGAATTATGTACCCATAGATTTTATCGTTCTTGATTTAGATTGCAATCTTTTATGTCCTATTATTCTTGGTAGACCTTTCCTTAGAACGATTGGTGCAATTATTGAGATGAAGGAAGGGAATATTAGATTCCAATTTCCATTAAGGAAAAGGCATGGAACACTTTCCAAAAAAAAAGTTAAATTACCTTATGAATCTATCATGCGAGCTACTTATGAATTGAATGCCAAAGATGGCACTACTTAGATCTATTCTCGCTTTTATGCCTAGCTAGGGGCGTTAAACGATAGCGCTAGTTGGGAGGCAACCCAATTTTATTTTTGTTTCTTGCTTTTTGCTTTTGTTTAGTAATAAATATTTCATCTAGCTTCTGTTTAGATGTTTTTTCATTTTTTAGTTAGTGTTTGTGCCAAGTAGAACCTATAGGATAACCTACGGTGATAGTTAATTTGATTCTACTGAAAAATAGAAACTTTTGCACGCACGAAAATAATTTTAGTAATTCACAGAAATGTGCTTTTGTGTTGATTACTTTTTCTGTAGATCAATAGACAAATTTCCCAAGACTTTCTATTTTGGTAGGATTTTTAGAGTTCCATAAGTATTCGAAAGTTACAGATTGTTCTGTTTTTGATAGATTCTGTTTTTTGTGTGTTGTTTGCTTATTTTGATGCATCTATGGCTTGTATCGGTGGGTATGAACCATATAGAAGTTGGAATACAGTAGGTTTAACACCAATATAAATAAAGAATGAGTTCATTACAGTACCTTATGTGGTGGTTTTTCTTTCTTCCACTAACGGAGCTTCTGAGATTTCCTGTTGAGTTTTGAGTTGTGAAGTTTTCTTGTTTTGGGTAAAGATTTGATGGACTATGGAATAAGGAGTGGCAAGAGCCTAAGCTTGGGGATTCCCATGGCACCCTAAGATATTCAAGGATAACCAAAAGCCTAAGCTTGGGGATTCCCCGGAAAGCATGCCCTCTTTCGTCTTCGTCTAACGGTAACTTTACTTGGAGCTATATTTTTATTCGCCACATGATATGTGTTTTTCTTGGAGCGTCTTGTATGATATTAGTCTTTGATTTTTAGTTACCACAATTATCCTTGCTGTACACACCTTTTGGTAGAAACCCACTTGATTTGGAATTTATTAGAGTACTCTATGTGCTTCAATTATATCCTTTGAGCTAGATAGTTTTGCTCTAGTACTTCACTTATATCTTTTTAGAGCACGGCGGTGGTTTAATTTTGTAGAAATTGTTGATCTCTCATGCTTCACTTATATTATTTTGGGAGTCTTCTAGAACAGCATGGTATTTGCTATGGTTATAAAATTGGTCCTAGAATGATGGGCAATCAAGTTGGGTATAATAAAAACTATCATAGGAAGTGAATTGGATGCTATGATCAATTTGACACTTGATAATTGTTTTGAGATATGGAGGTGGTGATATTAGAGTCATGCTAGTTGGGTGATTGTGAATTTAAAGAATACTTGTGTTGAAGTTGGCAAGTCCCGTAGCACGCACGTATGGTAAAAGTTGTGTAACAAATTTATTGCATGGGGTGCTCTTTTGATTGCCTTCCCTTGTGTGGAGGTCGGGGGCGCGCGATGGTTAACTCCTACCAACCTCCCCCCTAGGAGCATGCGTAGTAGTACTTCGCTTTGAGGGCTAATAAAAAATTTGCAATAAGTATATGAGTTCTTTATGACTAATGTGATTCCATGGATTATACGCACTTTTACCTTTCCATCATTGCTAGCCTCTTCGGTACCGTGCATTGCCCTTTCTCACCTTGAGAGTTGGTGCAAACTTCGCTGGTGCATCCAAACCCCGTGATACGATACGCTGTATCACACATAAACCTCCTTATATCTTCCTCAAAACAGCCATCATACCTACCTATTATGGCATTTCCATAGCCATTCCGAGATATATTGCCATGCAACTTTCCACCGTTCCGTTCATCATGACACGCATCATCATTGTCATATTGCCTGGCATGATCATGTAGTTGACATTGTATTTGTGGCGAAGCCACCATGCATAATTTTTCATACATATCACTCTTGATTCATTGCCCATCCCGGTACAACGCCGGAGGCATTCATATAGATTCATATCTTGTTCTAGTTTTGAGTTGTAATTCATGAGTTGTAAATAAATAGAAGTGTGATGATCGTCGTTATTAGAGCAATGTACCCAAATAAAAAAAAAGAAAGGCCAAAAAAAGACCAAAAAAAGAAAGGCCAAAAAAAAGAAAGGCCCAAAAAAGAAAAAGAAAAAAAGGGGGCAATATTACTATCCTTTTCCACACTTGTGCTTCAAAGTAGCACCATGTTCTTCATATAGAGAGTCTCATTTGTTGTCACTTTCATATACTAGTGGGAATTTTTCATTATAGAATTAGGATTGTATATTCCTACGATGGGCTTCCTCAAAATGCCCTAGGTCTTCATGAGCAAGCAAGTTGGATGCACACCCACTTAGTTTCTTTTGTTGAGCTTTCATACATTTATAGCTCTAGTGCATCCGTTGCATGGCAATCCCTACTACTCATGTTGACATCAATTGATGGGCATCTCCATAGCCCGTTGATTATCCTCGTCAATGTAAGACTTTATCCTTTTTTGTCTTCTCCACACAACCTCCATCATCGTTTTCTATTCCACCCATAGTGCTATATCCATGGCTCACGCTCATGTATTGCGTGAGAGTTGGGAAAATATGAAGCACATTAAAAAGTATGAACCAATTGCTTGGCTGAAACCGGGGTTGTTCTTGATGGGAGTATTTTGTGTGTTGAAAATGAAACATAGCCTAACTATATGATTTTGTAGGGATGAACCTTCTAATGCCATGATATTTTGAGAAGACATGATTGCTTAGTTAGCATGCTTGAAGTATTACTATTTCTTATGTCAATATGAACTTTTATTTTGAATCATTTGGATCTGAACATTCATGCCACAATAAAGAAAATTACATTGAGAATTATGCTAGGTAGCATTCCACATAAAAATTCAGTTTTTATCATTTACCTACTCGAGGATGAGCAGGAATTAAGCTCGGGGATGCTTGATACATCTCCAACGTATCTATAATTTTTTATTGTTCCATGCTATTGTATTACCCGTTTTGGATGTTTATGGGATTTACTTTACGCTTTTATATCATTTTTGTGACTAACCTACTAACCGGAGGCCCAACCCGAATTGCTGTTTTTTTGCCTATTTTAGTGTTTCGAAGAAAAGGAATATCAGACGGAGTCCAAACGAAATGAAACCTTCAGGAGCGATCTTTTTGGAACAAACGCAATCCAGGAAACTTGGAGTGGAAGTCAAGCAACACACGAGGCGGCCACGAGGGTGCCCGGCGCGCCCCTGGTGGTGGGCGCGCCCCCACCCTCATGGGCCCCTCGAGCGTCCACCGACCTACTTCTTCCTCCTATATATACCCACGTACTCCAAAAACATCCAGGAGCACCACGAAAACCTAATTCCACCGCCGCAACCTTCTGTATCCATGAGATCCCATCTTGGAGCCTTCGCCGGTACTCCACCGGAGGGGGAGTCGACCATGGAGGGCCTCTACATCATCTCCAAGGCCTCTCCGATGAGTTGTGAGTAGTTTACCACATACCTTCGGGTCCATAGTTATTAGCTAGATGGCTTCTTCTCTCTCTTTGAATCTCAATACAAAGTTCTCCTCGATCTTCTTGGAGATCTATTTGATGTAACTCTTTTTGCGGTGTGTTTGTCGAGATCCGATGAATTGTGGGTTTATGATCAAGTTTATCTATGAGAAATATTTGAATCTCCTCTGAATTCTTTTATGTGTGATTAAGTTATCTTTGCAAGTCTCTTTGAATTATCAGTTTGGTTTGGCCTACTAGATTGATCTTTCTTGCAATGGGAGAAGTGCTTAGCTTTGGGCACATATTGTATTGTTGCCATCGAGGATAAAAAGATGGGGTTTATATCATATTGCATGAATTTATCCCTCTACATCATGTCATCTTTCTTAATGCGTTACTCTGTTCTTATGAACTTAATACTCTAGATGCAGGCAGGAGTCAGTCAATGTGTGGAGTAATAGTAGTAGATGCAGAATCGTTTTGGTCTACTTATCATGGACATGATGCCTATATACATGATCATGCCTAGATAATCTCATAACTATGCGCTTTTCTATCAATTGCTCGACAGTAATTTGTTCACCCACCGTAATACTTATGCTATCTTGAGAGAAGCCACTAGTGAAACCTATGGCCCCCGGGTCTATCTTTTATCATATAAGTTTTCCATCTACTTTTATTTGCATCTTTACTTTTCCATCTATATCATAAAAATACCAAAAATATTTGTCTTATATTATTATCTCTATCAGATCTCACTTTCGCAAGTGGTCTTGAAGGGATCGACAACCCCTTTATTGTGTTGGTTGTGAGGTTCTTGTTTGTTTGTGTCGGTGCGTGGGACTTTTGAGGAGCCTCCTACGGGATTGATACCTTGATTCTCAAAAACTGAGGGAAATACTTACGCTACTTTGCTGCATCACCCTTTCCTCTTCGAGGAAAACCAACGCAAGCTCAAGACGTAGCAATGGCGTTTAAGACAATCCATCACGGATAGCTAAGTTGCCTGGTACCTCACTGCTTGTCATATAGTAGGATAAAATAATCGTATTTCATGTTACTACGTGTGCTCAGTGGACAATATATATAACATGTAGAGTAAAAAAGAGATGCAACAAGTGTACAACCTCTTTGGCGAAGCTGTGTCGATCTCGGCACGATTGGGTTGGTCGGTGAGGATGCTCTGGCTGACTTGGCTGTCAGAGGAGGGGAAAAAGATCTTAGGCGTCTGGAGATGAAGCCCGAGGTACTGCTCCGCTGTGATGGAGGGTTTCATCATTGGAGCAGCTCCAGTGAGTTGTACGACACCGAGGCTGAAGCAGGACAAGAGAGACAATGTTAACTTGAGTGGAATTCTAATAGCATCTCCGATAGATGACGCAAAATACATAACCACAAAGTGCTAGATGTAAAATACATCAGCCGCGCATCTCTGAACTTAACTGTCAAAACTGAATTTAACTATCGAAACTGAACTTAACTATCGAAACTGAATTTTGCTGTCGAAACTGAATTTTACTGTCGAAAATGAACGCACTAGAGGTGAGGCTACACGTCAGTCGACTGACTTTTTCATCTCTGGCCAGTCGATTTTGCAGCCCTTGGATGCGAAATCAAGGGCATGCAGTTCATCTTCAACCTCCACTCCTTGAGCCGCCAGCCACCACCGGCCAAACAGCCGCCCCCGCCGCCCCGCCCGCCCCGAAAACACTCCCCACCGCTGGTCTGCCGCCACCCCGGCCATCCCTCTAGGCCCCCTTGTGCTGAGCTTTTTCTCCGGTAATCCCCACGCCTCTGCCCCACCACCATCGGCGACCACCGCCCCCACCCTGAACCCTAAGATAGATAGTGGGGTACCACTCCGGCGAGCCCCCCTCCCTGTTGCGGCTGGTTCTTCCTTAACTCCGGCGAGCCCCCCCCCCCCCACCCCCTGAAAATCGACTGACCCAAAAGTCAATTCAGTCGACTGAAGTGTAGCTAAATCGGAGCAGCATCGCAAGCAAGAGCAAGAGCTAGAGCAGCAACGCGAGCAAGAGCAAGAGCAGACCAGGGAGGGGACCAAGAGCAAGAGCAGAGCAGCAGTGCGAGCGAGCGCTAAAGCAGCAGCAGCTCCTACTGATGTGGACGTCACTGCCGAGGGAGCGATGCCATGGAGGAAGTGGTCGGCGACGCTGCCGTGGATGGAGCCGCGCTGTGTCGGCTCGGGACCGAGCGCCGGCAGCACCGTGAGATCGAATCAAGAAGAAAATGCGACGATTAGTGTACAACCTCTTTGATTGCACTGATTAGGCCGCAGCTTCATCCGAGGAAATGGTGATGATGCTGCTCTTCCGGTGGTGCAGGTGAAGATGATGGTATGGGAATGGAGTTGGCGCGAAAGACGAGGGGAACATCGGGGCAGCTCCTTGGAGGTGGAGGACGGGGTGGCTGAACCGGCGGGACGACCAGATCGACGACGGATCCTCATCCGGTACGGTGGATGAGGGATGTCGAGGTGTTACTATGGACGACGTCGTTGAGGAAGAGTCTCCGGCCTCGGTGTGGGGCTTCACGGGTTTTTGTGGCCTCGGTGTAAGAATGGGTGGGCGGATGCGATGGGAGTAGGGAACCATGGCATAGGGACGCGCTTATCCGAAATGTGGGGTAAGTTATGAAAGTAACCCCACTGATTTGAGGCGGTTCTTTCGGTTCAGGGGTACCATGGGCATTTCGCGTGTCGGGATTTCACAGGAAGTGGGAGTTTTTGCACGCATTGTAATTTTGGAATAGCAAGGCGTGGGTTGAGATGGAGGGTGTTGTCGGAGCACAACGAGACAAAGATATATCTTAAATATTTCTGGCTAACAAGGCGTGGGTTGAAATTTCCGGACAAGCCTAACGTGTACTGTACCAAATCAATTCGCACAACAAATGTCATTCAAAACTTTGAATTCATGTTATGTTCAATTAAAATATTTCGCTACATGTATAATGCATGCAACCTACTACTCAAATGAAGGTTTAGTGCATTCCAAACGTATATACCACCGCTTCAATATGAACTAAATTTGAATTCGTTTCTCTACTTGAATAATATCTACAATAATGATTGTTGTGAAGTCAAACCATTTGAATTCGTTTCTCTATTTTAATAAGATCTACAATCATCATTATTGTCAAGTTAAACCATCGTTTGTGTATTATCTTCACAGCACACCACATGATTAGTCTCGAGTTACATATGAACTATGTGTACTATATGAACTCGAACTTGATTTTTTGAATCCACTTTATGTTGATTTCAAATCACTGTACATTTCAAGCTCTAGCTAGATCTTCATAATCTAAACCATGTCTCATATGTATAATGTGTTTATCACATAATGTATGGTGCCTCGCCCCCTACGCCTACAAGTATTTAGATGTGTGTTGCAAACACCACACATTACCACAAATTCAAATAAAATGTGAGAATGTTCGATATATAGTATTGTTTAGATTGTTCGATATTTAGTTGTAAGCTGCAAACGCCACACATTATCACAAATTCAAATAAAATGTGAGATTGTTTGATGTATGGTATCGTTTAGTGTAAGTGCATCTAGTGCCCCTTAGCGATTTTGGTGTATTGAAGACTTATAGGTTAAGGGACTAATACGTTTGTGAGTGTACACAGGCTCTATAAGTCGATGAGGAGTTTGATATTTACAGTGAAAGTCGACCCCTAAAAATGAATGTCTTTAGCTGAAGACTTTGGTTCTCCTGAAGACTTTGAAAGTGAAGAAATTGGTGTGACCATGAAGACTAGGATATTCATGCGAGGACTATGAAGCATGAAGACTTTTGTTTTCCTAGTTTCATTTTCTCCTTCTTGAGTCATAGGAAACACCTTACTGTTAAAGGGGGTCAAGGTAATACTACGGAAACTGATTTCCAAGTGATGCTCAGCTCAAAATCCTACACCTACCCAATCCTTCGAGTGAAGCCATTGGAAATCTCATATCAGTTCAGTCAATTTCTTTAGTGACAGAGACGAATTTCTTCTGGTCTCTGAGGAATTTGTCCTGACTGAGGAGTTAGGAATTCGCCAGTGCGGATTGCCTACACAGTGAGGAACATGATAGCCCTGAGGAATTCGAACATCAAATCCGACCGCTGCTGTGCTACACGCCAGCTGTCCAAAATATCCTACCACCTAACGGGCATATCAGCCAAGGGCATTTATGTCTTATCATGTCGGGCTGCTCCCTAGGCTATAAATATCCACCCCTAAAACCACTAGCTGGTTGGCTGCTCCGAGAGAAACTGACACTTGTCATTTGAGAGCATCCCATCCTCCGAGGACTTTGAGCGAAAATCATCAAGTGAGGAAAACCCAAATCCCAAACCCAAACCTACAAACCCCAAAGTGATTGAGCATCACTTAAGAGATTGTTCCTGTGTGGAACCGATGCTTGTTACCTTTGAGGACTGTGTATCCTCCAGACGGTTAGGCGTCATGGTCTGAGCATCCAAGAGGAATTGTGGATTGCCGAGTGACCTAGTCTGTGAAGGTTGGGAAGTCACCTATAAAGACTTACCACTACTGTTGGGCGAGGTCTATGTGATCTTAGCTCAAGGAGAATACGGTGAGGACTGTGTGTCCTCGAGTTTAAATACTCAGCCGCTCCAACCAGACGTACAACTGTCACAACAGTTGGAACTGGTCTACCAAATCATTGTCTTCACCAAGCCTACTGGTTCTATTTCCTCAACCCTTTCATTTCCTCAGTTATGTATTGATGAACCTGATCATTACTGGTTGAAGACTTTGACTGAAGACTTTTTCTAGTTCCTCAATCCTATTTCTTCAGTCAGTTTGTCTTTGTCCTACTTCTCCTGTGTTTACGCTTTCTGTACTTTGTGTTTGTCTTTCATTTCATCATGATGACTATGTTATTGCTCTGTTATGCTTATACCTGAGTACTTATTCCGCTGCAAGTAGTTCTTCGCTTAGGAATTTCCTCACCCTGAAATTCCTCAGTGAAGAATTCATAAAAATCACCTATTCACCCCCCTCTAGTCGACGTAACGCAGTTTCAATTGGTATCAGAGCAAGGTACTCCCTTGTTCTGTGTGATTTTGGTTTAACCACCTAGAGTTTTAGTTATGTCGACTACAGGTATGATCAAGGTCTCAGCTAGGTGTCCTACCTTTGATGGGACGGACTACCCCTACTGGAAGAACAAGATGCACATGCATCTTGAGGCAATTGATAACAATCTCTGGTGCATTGTGGAAAATGGCGTTCCCTCAGTCACTTCATCCGTGAATGTTGCTGATGTGAAGAGATTCAAGCAACTCGATTCTCAAGCGAAGAATATCATATGTGGACATCTGAGCAAAGGACAGTACGGCAGAGTGAGTGCCCTGGAAACAGCCAAGCTGATTTGGGACAGGCTGTCCAAGGTCAACGAAGGAGTCTCAACTCAACGTGACTCCCGAGTTGATGTTCTTCGCAATCTCTTCAACCGCTTCAAAAGACTCGACAATGAGAATGTTCAGCAAACCTTTGATTGCGTCACTGACATCTCAAATGAGCTTCAAGCACTTGGTGCCACTGACATCACCGATCATGAGGTGGTGAAGAAATTGCTGAGATCACTTGACTCTTCATTCGACACCCTTGCACTGATGATTCAAGAGCAAGCTGATTACAAGTCACTAGATCCCGTTGATATCCTCGAGAGGCTAAATACTCACAAGTTCCAGCTTGCTGGGAAGAGAGATCTCTATGGACCGAGCTACGGAAGATCACGTGCACTGAAGGCCAAGGCAGTCTCTGAGTCCAAAGCTGAAGACTCTGGTAGCAGCCTTAGTGATCCTGAAGAATTGAGCCAGGAGCTAACAATGCTCATTTGTCGCAGTCGTTTTGGAAAGTCTTCAAGAAATGATGATTCCTCATCTCGTGACCACAAAAATAGAACTTGCCACAAATGAAAGAAACTTGGTCACTACATGTCTGATTGTCCTCTGTGGGAAAAGGAATCAAAGAAGAAGAAGTACAAAGATGACGAGTCTGATGACTCAAAGAAGAAGAAGAAATCTTCAAAGTCTTCATCATCAAAATCCTCGAAGTCTTCATCTCACAAGAAGAGAAGTTCCAAGAAGGCCCGAGCATTCATTGGCAAGGAAATGGACTCTGAAGCGGAATCTGAGGATAATGTGGAAGAGGAGGAATTTGAGGAATCTGACTCTGGTGTGGCTAGACAAGCCCTCGCTACTGCTTACGTCAGCAAGTCCATCTTCAACGCTGAAGAAAGTGACCTCCCGAACTCTGCTGACAAGAGCGCCAATGACTATGCTCCCACCTACTGCTTCATGGCAAAAGGTTCCAAGGTACTCAAACATTCCCCCTCTGACTCTAGTGAGGATGAATCTGATGATAATCTCAAGCCTAGCCATTCCAAACTTGCTAAAATTGCTGTTAAACAACAAAAGGCTTTAGAAAAGATTCAGAATCAACTAGAAAAAAGCGATGACATGTTGGGTGAAGAATTGAATCGAACCAAGATTCTGACAGATAATCTTCAGAGAATTCAAACTAAGTTTGACAACCTTCAAAATCATCATAACACTCTCTCAAGTGATCATGAGAAGCTTTCTTATGAATTTCTTCAAAGAAAGCAAGATCTTGAGAAGTTAAAAGCGAGCTATGAAGATCTTCAGAAGGAAAACGATTCATTGCTTGCTCAATAGATCAGTTCCGCTCAGGAAGAATTTATTCCACCATGTATGAAATGCATTGAGCGCGAATCTGCTAATTCATCATCTGAATGTTCAAATGCTTCTATTGCTGCAAATTCTTCAATTGTCTCTGTGGTCACAAATTCCTCATCTGAGGATACCACATGTATCACTAAAAATAATGTAGGGCTGAAGGAATTGTATGTGACAGGCATTTACAAAAGCCTCAAAGGGCATCAGACCCAATGTGATGTGCTCAAAAAGCAGATCTTGAACAGGAACCCTAGGAAAGAGGGTATTGTCTTTCAAAGGAAACTCAATGCTGATGAAACCTACTGGAAACCTGAGCAGTATCCCAAAACCTCATGGGTTGCTGCGAAAGGACCTCCTCTAGATCCATGCACTTTATCTGGCTTTACCTGTGATTCTTCATATTCCTCTGATGAGTCATTTGACTCCAACTATAAACTGTTTAAGAATCAGAACAATGAAGTATTTGCTCGATATGTTGGAACTAACTGCAGGAATGACCCCCCTATGAAGAAAATCTAGGTTCCTAAAAGGTGCCTTGAAAATGTTCAGGTGAATGTCATCATGACACCACCCGTGAAGAATAGGAACCCCAGACCAAATTCTTCATATGGACCAAATTCTTCATATGGATCAAATTCCTCACATGGATCAAAATCCTCATATGAACATCATCGCGCTAACACTTCTGTTTTGCAGGAAAAGTCTAAATGCTATGAATATGTGCATTATTCTTCAAACCATTATGTTCATAAGTCCTTGAAGAATTTCTCGGCTCATTCATATGCTTATCCTAACCACTCTTCTGTGAAACGAAGTGCACTGGGTTCTATGTCATCTTTTTCTTATGGAGCTCGCAGAATGATGAACTCTTTGCCACCCCTCCAGATGTGGGTGGTGAAGAAAAAGAACTAATCTCTTATGCAGGGTCAGGTCTCCAGATGAACTTGATCGTCTGAAGAAATTGCTGGAGATCTGAATGTGCTTGAAAGGATGCAAGCTAATCATGAAGATATGAATCACTCATTTCTCACGTCCTCATACTGCTATATCTATTATTGTTGATGAAATTGATACCATATTATTCACAGATGAAGCATATGGGTTCATAAGACGCACTAATTCATCTGCAGGATGAACAACCCAAAGCTACTGAGTGGGTCCTCGACAGTGGATGTACAAATCACATGACTGGTGACAGAAACTTGTTGATGGACACTGATTTGTCACCATCACATCTGAAGCATATCACCTACGCCGACAAAGGCAAAAGCAAGGTATTGGGTATAGGTAAGGTTGCAATCTCAAAGGATAGACACATGGACAAAGTCATGCTTGTTGAGTCCTTAGGATTCAACCTCATGTCTGTCTCAATGCTTTGTGATCTTGATATGGTTGTTGTCTTTGGTAAATATTGTTACATTGTGCTAATGGAATCTGACAACTCCAAAGCCTTTGAATGCTTTAGGAAAGGAGACTTGTATATTGTTGATTTCTCTACAGGACCACAACCTACCACATGTCTGCTTGCAAAAGCTTCAGAATGCTGGCTATGGCATCGATGACTTGGTCATGCTGGGATGAGGAACTTGCATACACTCGTGAAGAAGAAGCATGTCATTGGCATCGAGGATGTCAAATTCCTCAAAGATCATCTTTGTGGGGGCTTGTGAGGCTGGAAAGATCACCAGAGCCAAGCATCCGTCGAAGACTATCATGACCACTTCTCGTCCCTTTGAATTACTTCATATGGATCTCTTTGGCCCTACTCATTATGCCACATTCTCTAGTTCTACATCATTATATGGCTTTGTCATAGTTGATGACTATTCTCGATACACATGGGTGCATATCATCACATACAAAATGAAGTGCAGGAAGTCTTCAGAAGATTTTCCTCAAGGGCTTCCACGAACTTTGGTGTGAAGATCAAGCATATCAGGAGTGATAATGGAACCGAGTTCAAAAACACTCGCCTCGATGAATATCTTGATATAATTGGTATTAATAACGAGTTATCTGCTCCTTATACTCCTCAGCAGAATGGCGTCATGGAGCACAAGAACAGAACTCTTGTTGAGATGGCTTGCACCTTGCTTGATGAATACAAGACACCTCAGCGCTTCTGGCCTGAAGCAATTGATACTGCGTGCTACATCATCAACAGGGTATATCTTCACAAATTCTTCAAAAGACCTCATATGAACTCCTCACTGACAAGAAACCCAATGTAAGTGATTTCAAAGTCTTCGGTGCTAAATGCTGGATTAGAGATCCTCACTGTCACTCTAAATTTGCACCGAAAGCACATGAGGGTTTTATGCTTGGTTACGGAAAGGACTCGCACACCTATAGGGTCTTCAACATCAATCATCACAAGATTGTTGAAACTGTAGATGTGCGGTTCGATGAAACGAATGGCTCGCAAAGAGAGCACCTACCTCCTATGCTAGATGAAATGTCACCTGAGGAATCCATCAAGTTCAAAGCTACTGAGGATATCATCCCTACCGTAGAATCTGCTGAAGAAGTCATTCCGGGTCATGAAGAAAATCATACTGCTGCTGTTGAAGAAACCGTTCCAAAAGAAATTACTGGGCCTAAGCAAAGTCGTCAACCCGCACATCCTCGCGTTGCAAAAGTGCAGATTGAGAAGATCACCAATGACATCAACGCACCAGGTCCTCTCACATGCTCAAAAGCTTCACATTTATCTAACTTTTGTGGGCATTTTGGTTTTGTCTCTATCACAGAGCCCACTAAAGTTGATCAAGCATTCATGGAATCTGAGTGGATTCAAGCCATGCAAGATGAATTGCATCAATTCGAGCTCAACAATGTTTGGGAGCTTGTCAAGCGACCAGACCCACGCAAGCACAACATCATCGGTACCAAATGGATCTACCGCAACAAACAATATGAAAATGTCCTTGTGGTGAGGAATAAGGCTTGTCTTGTAGCTCAAGGCTACACACAGGTTGAAGGAATTGATTTCGATGAAACTTTTGCACCTGTTGCTAGACTTGAGGCTATTCGCATATTGCTTGCTTACGCTAACCATCATAATATCATCTTACATCAAATGGATGTGACAAGTGCATTCCTCAATGGTAAGCTTGAGGAAGAAGTATATGTTGCTCAACCACCAGGTTTTGAGGATCCAAAATTTCTAGATCACGTCTACAGACTCAACAAGGCCCTCTATGGCCTCAAGCAAGCACCTCGGGCATGGTATGACACACTGAAGGAATTCCTCATGAAGAAAGGCTTCAAACCCGGTTCACTTGACCCAACTCTTTTCACCAAAGCATATGGATGAATTATTCGTGTGCCAAATTTATGTTGATGACATTATCTTTAGCTGTACTAACCAATGTTGCAGTAATGAATTTGCCTATATGATGGGTGAAGAATATCAAATGTCTATGATGGGGGAGTTGAAATTCTTCTTAGGTCTTCAGATTCATCAACAATACAGTGGCATATTCATACCTCAGAAGAAACACCTCAATGATGTGTTGAGGAAATTCGGCATGCAAGATTGCAAAGGCGTCAAAATCCCTATGCCCACAAATGGCCATCTATGCACTAATGAAAATGGTAAAGACTTCGATCAAAAGGTATACCGCTCCATGATTGGCTCTTTATTGTACCTATGTACATCTAGGCCGGATATTATGCTTAGTGTTTGCATGTGTGCCCGATTTCAAGCTACACCGAAGGAATCACACCATAAGGCTGTGAAGCACATTCTTCGATATCTAGCTCACACACCAACACTTGGATTATGGTATCCCAAGGGCTCTTCCTTTGATCTCATTGGATATTCAGACTTTGACTATGCTGGTGATCCGGTGGATTGCAAGTCAACGTCAGGCACATGTCATATCCTCGGACGATCCTTGGTATGTTGTTCCTCGAAGAAGCAAAACTGCGTATCACTCTCCACTACAGAAGTTGAGTACGTTGCTGCTGGATCTTGCTGTGCTCAATTGCTATGGATGAAGCAAACCCTCAAGGACTATGGCATCAATGTGAAGAATGTGCCACTCTACTGCGACAATGAGAGTGCTATCAAGATTGCTCACAACCCAGTTCAGCACTCAAAGACAAAGCACATCCAGATTCATCATCAGTTTCTTCGTGACCATGTGTTGAAGGGCGACATCTCCATTGACCACGGAAATACTGAAGACCAGCTAACCGATATCTTCACAAAGCCCTTGGATGAGAAGAGATTTAGCAAGTTGGGGTGTGAGCTAAATATTTTAGAATCTTCGAATGTTCTCTGAAATGGACACACATCCTAACACCTATGCTGACTTGATGACTTAGATGTGCAACACACAAAGTAACGTTTTTCTTCAATCAATGAAGACTAACCCTCTAAGTGTGAAGAAATTAATGAAGAATTTGATTCTCAGAACCCTACGAGAATTGTAGGCGGTGTCTGAAATCACCATTCTTATACGGTGGGTTACGCCACCAACCTAAGTTGAAAATCTTCAAATTTGAGTTTTTCTTCGTTTTGAAATTCCTCAGTTTTCAAATTCTTCAACTTTGCATTGTCTTCACTCATTTTCCATCGTTGTTCTTCATTGAATATATATACACTTGAGTTTATGTCCTCTACAGCATTCACTTATTGCTAATTCTTCAAGTTGATTTTTCTGCTAAATGAATGTGATCGGACCCTTTCTCCCTCTATGCTAAACTCAACCCAGTCTGTTCACAAATTCTTCATGTGTGTTCTATTTGAAACCCGTTCAAAACCTTCATTGTGTCCTTGTCAGCTGAAGAAATTGCGAATGAAGCTTTAAAATATTCTTATCTAATTTTCGGCTTTTGCCGCTCAAACCGTTACACATCCTACGATAAAATTATCTATTCACCCACGATCTCACACGATCGCCACCTCTCAATATGTGGGTGACACATGTCACGTGAATGACAAGGGTCAGAGGCACGTTCGTCCAATTTCCTCGGACGAACGGTTTTTCACCTCAGCTATAAATACCCCCTCCCCTCCTCACTTTGCTTTTACTCCGCTCGACCTCACTCCCTCGCTCGAGCTCTCAAAACCTAGCACCACCACTACTTCCATCGTCACTGGTGAGGAAGAGCTTCACTGCCCTGACCTCATCGTCGTCATACTCGCACCAGCCGCGGACATCTTCTCTCCGCCGCCGCCGTAGACGTCTTCCTCCGCCAAGTTAGGGTGGAAGATCTGGACTGACAAACTTCTCAATCTACACTTCCTGTTCGTGTGTTCTTCGTCAAGGGTAATTAAAAGTTACTTTTACTGCCTTTATTCTACTGATGATTTTCATCAAATCCTCAAAAGGTGTTTATTCTTCAACTTCTACACTCTAAACACCTCGCACGAAGATCTGTTCTTGATCTGTTTCTCTAAGTGACATTTTTCTTCATGATTCCTCAATTGTGTGAATCTTACAAATCTGCACAAATCTGGAACCTAAGTCAAAGAATGCTTAGTGAAATTCTTCAAGACGAATCTGGTCAATTTCCTCAAACTTCTTCAGTTTTGCAAAAACTTCTGAGAATGCATATGACCTCTCCAAATTCTTCGCACCTATACTCTGTTCACAGGTACACATGTCTGCTGCTGAATCACTAGGTTCTAATCAACTTAACTCATTTGCAGCGTTCATCAAACAAATGTTGCATACTTCCTCAGAGAACTCTATTGTTCAAATTCTTCAGCTGAAGAAAATGGCAGATGGTGAAAGGCCTCAGAAAGGAGGAAAGAAATTGGAAGTCAACACTCAATTTGAAATCCCTGAAGACATTTATGCAGGGTACTACACGCTTGATGAGGCAACTCACGGCGAAGAAACCAAAAACGAGCGCAAAGTGCGCATTCAGAGGATTGAACGAACATGGGCATGAGAATGGAGTACATATATGTTACTCCGAAATACATGAAGAAATTCACTCTTCACCCTCCATGCTCAAGACCTCCTTTGGCACCTGGCCAAAGATCTGATACAACAAGGCTTAAACATGGTGAGGATTATGCTGATGAATGGGCCAAGCGGCAAGCGAAGTTGGCCAAGCAGGCCAAAGAAGTAGTGAAGAAATTCAATGAAGATTCTGCTGTTTCCGCTGCCGAGGCTTCTTCAAGTAAGAAGGCTATGCCCAAGAAGCCTGCCCAAGAACCTCCAAGCTCAGCAATGCCCTCACGGCTAAGTTCTTCCTCAATGCCCTCATGGCCAAGCTCCTCTGTGCCATCAAGGAAAATTCCTAACACTGCCCCAGTTCCTCAGGCTGCACAAATTCCTTGGGCTTCAGAACCCTCAGCTCCTCAGGAAAAGTCCTCGGCACCTGTGCATCTCGCCACTTGCCAAAGGACCACTGGCATATCAATTGCCTCAGGAGCTTCTGCTAGTTCTTCTGCTTATCCTTCTTCAACTGGTCCCACTCTACTGAAGACCAAGGCCACTGCTGGACGAGGCACTAGACCAAGTCCTCACAAGAAGCAGGTGGTCTTCCAAATTCCATATGATGATGAGGCTAATGATGATGAATTAGCTGATATCATCAAGGACAGACATCATCGGGCCGCTAGAGCCAAAGGAAGTGATGTGCCCCTTCTACTGGATCTGAAGAAGATCCTGGATTTCATCGACCTCTGGTACAAAGATCCGAATGCTCCAATGCCATAGTTGGGCCTCACTCTTGGACAAAGTCACATGGTGACAGAGTGCATAGCTGAAGAAAAGTGGAAATAAGATCAAGCCAGAGTTGCTAAGAAAGCCCAGTACAAGAAGGAACTCTATCTGAAGGATAACATTCTGAGGTTATCGCCTGAGCAGCTCATCGGACTGCAATCTGAGATCAAGAAGCTTAGTGACGAATTTCACGCCTATAAGGCTGAATGGCTAGGAGCCAAAGTCACATTCATCAAAATGGCAAAGAAATTTACTTCAAATGTTGAAGTTTCTTCGGCTGAAGCATCTGCACAGCCGACTGAAGGAAATGCCAGCACCGCTGATGAAAATCAGGCTGCTGATGAAACTGCTAGCACCAGGGCTGCTGAGGAAATTCCAGCCTCTGAAGAAACTGTCAGGGTAACCACTAGTGTTGCGCCTCAAGAACCTGTCAGGCCAGCTGAAGCATCTCCTACTGCGCCTGAAGAAATTGAACAAGACAGGGCAACTGCATCAGTTGTGCCTAAAGAAATTGATCCAATTTCCTCTACTCCTCCTGCACCAACACCAGTTCTTCCTTCTGCTCTAGAAGTGAAGAAAACCAAAGCTACGGAGCGAGCTGCTCTAAAGAAGAGGGAAGCATCAGCTGCCTCAGAATCTTCTGCATCCAAGAAGGCGAAGATTTTGACAAGCTCAATTGACAATCCCATTGATGTTGTTCCTCTCGCAAGCATGCCATCAAAGGAAATTGTTCCTTTTGGTGAAGAATATCAGATTCCCGAAGAATCTGCTGAAGAAGATCCCTCTGCTGCTTCCACAGAGCAAATGGATGAAGAAACTGAAGTTGATACTCTCACTTCAACTCCCCAGGTATCATCGCCAACGCCTCAGTTTATAGCTGAAGAGGCCGGCGTTGAAGAAATGGAAGAGGATGAGGATGTGGACATTGGGAGCACCACACCCATGATGAAAAATGATTTTTGGGACAGTCAGCACCCCAACTCTCCTCTGTCCACCCCGCTCCAACAAATTCCTCAGTCCCCAGCACCAACAAAAGTTCAGATGGGCTCTGAAGAAATTCATACTGCCGCTTCCATTCATGAAGAGATTCCAGCCACTAGTGCTGATGAAAATGATGCTGAAGAAATGGAGGCCCAGGCTGCAACTGAAGCAGAAGCTGAAATTCCTCAGCATGTGGCTCCCGAGATTGAGATTCCTGAAAGTGTACTGCAATTTACTGACACTCCTCAGCCAAAGTCGAAGAATCCTTTCTCCAAGACTCCAAAGTTCAAGGCTGACGGCTTCTTCAATGAGCATGTATTCTTCACTGACTACAATCCGTATGATTCTACTCGTCTGAGAAGGAAGCATTTCTGGACTGCCAGCCAAGCCAACTTTTATGCTTCATTGCTCTTCAACAAGGACAAAGTCTTCGACCATGCGCATATTCGTCATGTGGATATAGAATCACTGCCATGCTTCACACCTGTCCTCAGTGCTATTCATGATGCTGGATTGCTGAATTTCTGCATTGACATTTGCGACTGGAATGAAGAACTCATTCTTCAGTTCTATGCGATGCTGCACATCATTGGCAATGCTGAAGATGTGAACTCTTGGGTGTTGGACTGGATGACCGAAAATACTCACAACAAGGCACCGACCACTGAATTACTTCATGCCCTGCCTGTCAGTCCTCCCCCAGAAGGTGCGCGTCTGATTTACAATGAAACTGAACTATCTGATCATTTCATGCAAGTCCTGATGAAGCCATTGAAGCCTGGTCAAGCCTCAAGGACAAAGTTCCTTGTGAAGGAATTGCAATATGTGCCTCGTACTGTATGTCGCATTCTGACGAAGACTCTGAGTCCGATCAAAGGCCATGACTCTAATGATGAAGAAGTTGTTGGCATCATGAAGAATCTGCTCTTCAATATAATGCATGGTATTCCAGTGAACTACCATGACTTCTTCATGAGGACTTTGGCAAATGTTGCAATATCTCCTTTTGAGTTGAAGCCTTATGCCCCCTGGATTATGAGATTCATCAGATCAAGGTCTTCATTCAACTACAAGGCTGATACACTCAACTATGGCAGTTACTTGCCCCCTATTGAAGTCCTCAAGCGGACATTTTCCTCAGCTGAAGAAAAGGGCAAGGCCACTGCAATTATTGATGAGCGCATTCGTCCATTGGATGGACAATTCCGCAAAGCCGCCTCATACTCCACCAATGATGACTCTGCTACTCATGATTCTGCCGCCAATGCATCAAAGCATCGTCCTCAAGCCACAACTCGAAGGGTGATGACTGATCGTGAGGTTCTCCTCGGTCTTCATCAAAAGGTGGATCACAATCACAAATGGGTAAAGCGTCAGTTTGGTTCTATTCTTCACAACATGACTGCCACATACAATTCAGTGAAGAAGAACCACTACTACCTCCATGAAGTCTTTGATCGCACCTGGGCTGTATTGACTCATGTCTACGGCAATGAAGAACTCAAGCAGATGGGTTTCAAGCAGGACTTCGGCTGGTCTAAGCCTCCACTGAAGAAATTCAAGATGGTCGAAGTTCCTCCTTTGGTGCCCAGCTCATATTCCTCATCCAGTGAGACTGGTGCAAATGAAGACCTGGACGACACTGCGGCAGACCCTACTCCAACAATCGACCCCAACAACAACACTGGCGCTCCTCCATCGACTTTGTGATGAAATTCTTCAGGGGCGTTAGTCCTCACTTTTCGTCCCTTTTGGTCATTTGATGACAAAGGGGGAGAAATTTGAGTTAGTCTTCAAGCGGGTCTATATATATGGGCATTTTTTTGTTAAGTTGCAACTCTCGCTCTTCTGAAGTGTTTGTTGATTGAGTTGTAAACTTAAGTCCGATGGTGACCTAATACTTTTGCTCTGGTTTTCTGCATTTTATTTCCTCATTAATGTTATGTACGCATGCTGAATTACATCAGTCACCATATTTCATCATGCGTTTCAAATTCTTTATTGATATGTTAAATGCGTGTATGAATTACAAGATATAGGGGGAGATCTCCATGATTCTACTCTTCAAATGTGCATCGCTTAAAAAGCAAATTCCTCACTATGCACATCTTCAAGGAGAGTTCTTCTATATCTTGCAATCAAATTGCTCAATATTGAGTACTTTCAGTTCATAAGTTTATCCCCGTTGGAAACTTAACCTATATTGTCATCAATCGCCAAAAAGGGGGATATTGTAAGTGCATCTAGTGCCCCTTAGTGATTTTCGTGTATTGAAGACTTACAGGTTAAGGGACCAATATGTTTGTGAGTGTACACAGGCTCTATAAGTTGATGAGGAGTTTGATATTTACAGTGAAAGTCGACCCCTAAAAATGAATGTCTTCAGCTGAAGACTTTGGTTCTCCTGAAGACTTTGAAAGTGAAGAAATTGGTGTGACCGTGAAGACTTGGATATTCATGCGAGGACTATGAAGCGTGAAGACTTTTGTTTTCCTAGTTTCATTTTCTCCTTCTTGAGTCATAGGAAACACCTTACCGTTAAAGGGGGTCGAGGTAATACTAAGGAAACTGATTTCCAAGTGATGCTCATCTCAAAATCCTACACCTATCCAATCCTTCGAGTGAAGCCATCGGAAATCTCATATCAGTTCAGTCAATTTCTTCAATGATAGAGACGAAGATCTTCTGGTCTCTGAGGAATTTATCCTGACTGTGGAGTTAGGAATTCGCCAGTGCGGATTGCCTACACAGTGAGGAACATGATAGCCCTGAGGAATTCGAACCTCAAATCCGACCGTTGCTGTGCTACGCGCCAGCTGTCCAAAATATCCTACCACCTAACGGTCATATCAGCCAAGGGCATTTATGTCTTATCATGTCGGGCTGCTCCCTAGGCTATAAATAGCCGCCCCCTACAACCACTAGCTGGTTGGCTGCTCCGAGAGAAACTGACACTTGTCATTTGAGAGCATCCCATCCTCCGAGGACTTTGAGCGAAAATCATCAAGTGAGGAAAACCAAAATCCCAAACCCAAACCTACAAACCCCAAAGTGATTGAGCATCACTGAAGAGATTGTTCCTGTGTGGAACCGATGCTTGTTACCTTTGAGGACTGTGTATCCTCCAAACGGTTAGGCGTCATGGTCTGAGCATCCAAGATGAATTGTGGATTGCCGAGTGACCTAGTCTATGAAGGTTTGGAAGTCACCTGTGAAGACTTACCACTACTATTGGGTGAGGTCTGTGTGATCTTAGCTCAAGGAGAATACGGTGAGGACTGTGTGTCTGGGACTGTGTGTCCTCGAGTTTAAATACTCAGCCACTCCAACCAGACGTACAATTGCCACAGCAGTTGGAACTGGTCTACCAAATCATTGTCTTCACCAAGCCTACTGGTTCTATTTCATCAACCCTTTCATTCCTCAGTTATGTGTTGATGAACCTGATCATTACTGATTGAAGACTTTGATTGAAGACTTTCTCTAATTCCTCAATCCTATTTCTTTAGTCAGTTTGTCTTCGTCCAGCTTGTTCTGTGTTTACGCTTTCTATACTCTGTGTTTGTCTTTCATTTCATCATGATGACTATGTTGTTGCTCTGTTATGCTTATATCTGAGTACTTATTCCACTGCAAGTAGTTCTTCACTTAGGAATTTCCTCACCCGAAAATTCCTCGGTGAAGAATTCATAAAAATTGCCTATTCACCCCCCCTCTAGTCGACGTAACGCACTTTTATTAGATTGTTCGACATTTAGCTGTGAGTTGCAAATGCCATGCATTGTCACATTATGGTATAACATGTGCAAAACCACAACATGCGTATCACCGCTATATTCATGCATGCATATGTTTATAACACTATGACCTCCTATTCAAATATATGAATCCACTTTCATATCAAATTATGATCTTTGTTAGTATCTTACACCCACACAATCCTCTAACCTTTGTAGCTACCACTAACTTTCTCTCGTGCATGCACATGCCCTCCTCACCCTCCCCCTCCCTCAGCATTCTATCCATCGCGCACATTCATTTTTTTTCTTTAAGTCGTTCTCCTACAGTCTCCACAACTCCTTTTCGACACACACTGATCGATAAAACTCTCCAGCGATGTCTGCCTACAACATGCACATGCACCTTCACTCTCCTCCTTTATGTGTCCTTGCCTCGTGGCTCTCATACGGTCCCACACACGTGTAAACTCTTGCCCCTTTTTTCATCGATCTCACAACCGCACACTCCTCCCCCTATCTAGCTAGTAGCTGGGCCTCTCGCACCACCTCCTAGCTTTTGGAGAACGTTGCAGAAAACAAAAAATTTCCTACGGTTTCACCAAGATCCATCTATGAGTTCATCTAGCAACGAGTCATTAGATGCATCTACGTACCTTGTAGATCGCGAGCGGAAGCGTTCAAAGAACGGGGATGATGTAGTCGAACACGACGTGATTCGAATCACCGGAGATTCTAGCACCGAACGGACGGCACCTCCGCGTTCAACACACGTACGGAACAGCCACGTCTCCTCCTTCTTGATCCAGCAAGGGGGGGGGGGAGGAGAGGTTGAGGGAGATGGCACCAGCAGCAGCACGACGGCGTGGTGTTGATGGAGCTGCAGTACTCCAGCAGAGCTTCGCTAAGCGCTATGGAGGAGGAGGAGGTGTTGGAGAGGGAGAAGGAGGCAACCAAAGGCCAAGGTGTGAAGTCCCTCCTTTCCCCCACTATATATAGAAGGGCCAAGGGGGGGTGGTCGGCCCTAGGAGATCCAATCTCCTAGGGGGGTGGCGGCCAAGGGGGGTTTCCCTCCCCCCCAAGGCACCTAGGAGGTGCCTTCCCCTCCTAGGACTCTTCCCCCCTCAAACCCTAGGCGCATGGGCCTATGTGGGGCTGGTGCCCTTGGCCCATATAGGCTAAGGCTCACCCCCTACAGCCCATGTGGCCCCCCGGGACAGGTGGCCCCACCCGGTGGACCCCCGGGACCCTTCCGGTGGTCCCGGTACAATACCGATAACCCCGAAACTTGTCCCGATGCCCGAAACAGGACTTCCCATATATAAATCTTTACCTCCGGACCATTCCCGAACTCCTCGTGACGTCCGGGATCTCATCCGGGACTCCGAACAACATTCGGGTTACTGCATATACATATCCCTACAACCCTAGCGTCACTGAACCTTAAGTGTGTAGACCCTACGGGTTCGGGAGACATGTAGACATGACCGAGATCGCTCTCCGGTCAATAACCAACAGCGGGATCTGGATACCCATGTTGGCTCCCACATGCTCCATGATGATCTCATCGGATGAACCACGATGTCGAGGATTTAATCAACCCCGTATGCAATTCCCTTTGTCAATCGATATGTTACTTGCCCGAGATTCGATCGTCGGTATCCCAATACCTCGTTCAATCTCATTACCGGCAAGTCACTTTACTCGTACCGTAATGCATGATCCCATGACCAAACACTTGGTCACTTTGAGCTCATTATGATGATGCATTACCGAGTGGGCTCAGTGATATCTCTCCGTCATACGGAGTGACAAATCCCAGTCTCGATCTGTGTCAACCCAACAGACACTTTCGGAGATACCTGTAGTGCACCTTTATAGTCACCCAGTTACGTTGTGACGTTTGATACACCCAAAGCACTCCTACGGTATCCGGGAGTTACACGATCTCATGGTCAAAGGAAAAGATACTTGACATTAGAAAAGCTCTAGCAAACGAACTACACGATCTTACGCTATGCTTAGGATTGGGTCTTGTCCATCACATCACTACCCTAATGATGTGATCCCGTTATCAATGACATCCAATGTCCATAGCCAGGAAACCATGAATATCTATTGATCAACAAGCTAGTCAACTAGAGGCTTACTAGGGACATGTTGGTGTCTGTTATTCACACATGTATTACGATTTCCGGATAATACAATTATAGCATGAATAAAGACAATTATCATGAACAAAGAAATATAATAATAATGCTTTTATTATTGCCTCTAGGGCATATTTCCAACAGTCTCCCACTTGCACTAGAGTCAATAATCTAGTTACATTGTGATGAATCGAACACCCATGGAATTCTGGTGTTGATCATGTTTTGCTCTAGGGAGAGGTTTAGTCAACGGATCCGCTACATTCAGGTCCGTATGTATTTTACAAATCTCTATGTCTCCATCTTGAACATTTTCACGAATGGAGTTGAAGCGACGCTTGATGTGCCTTGTCTTCTTGTGAAACCTGGGCTCCTTGGCAAGTGCAATAGCTCCAGTGTTGTCACAGAAAAGCTTGATCGGCCCCGACGCATTGGGTATGACTCCTAGGTCAGGGATGAACTCCTTCACCCATATTGCTTCATGTGCTGCCTCCGAGGCTGCCATGTACTCCGCTTCACATGTAGATCCCGCCACGATGCTCTGCTTGCAACTGCACCAGCTTACTGCCCCACCATTCAAAATATACACGTATCCGGTCTGTGAATTAGAGTCATCCAGATCTGTGTCGAAGCTAGCGTCGACGTAACCCTTTACGACGAGCTCTTCGTCACCTCCATAAACGAGAAACATTTCCTTAGTCCTTTTCAGGTACTTCAGGATATTCTTGACCGTTGTCCAGTGTTCCTTGCCTGGATTACTTTGGTACCTTCCTACCAAACTTACGGCAAGGTTTACATCAGGTCTGGTACACAGCATGGCATACATAATAGAACCTATGGCTGAGGCATAGGGGATGACACTCATCTCTTCTATATCTTCTGCCGTGGTCAGACATTGAGCTGAGCTCAATTTCACACCTTGCAAAACAGGCAAGAACCCTTTCTTGGACTGATCCATTTTGAACTTCTTCAAAATCTTATCAAGATATGTGCTTTGTGAAAGACCTATGAGGCGTCTCGATCTATCCCTATAGATCTTGATGCCTAATATATAAGCAGCTTCTCCAAGGTCCTTCATTGAAAAACTTTTATTCAAGTAGGCCTTAATGCTGTCCAAGAGTTCTATATCATTTCCCATCAAAAGTATGTCATCTACATATAGTATGAGAAATGCTATAGAGCTCCCACTCGCTTTCTTGTAAACACAGGCTTCTCCATAAGTCTGTAAGAACCCAAACGCTTTGATCATCTCATCAAAACAAATGTTCCAACTCCGAGATGCTTGCACCAGCCCATAAATCGAGCGTTGGAGCTTGCACACCTTGTCAGCATTCTTAGGATCGACAAAACCTTCCGGCTGCATCATATACAATTCTTCCTTAAGGAAACCATTAAGGAATGCCGTTTTGACGTCCATTTGCCAAATTTCATAATCATAAAATGCGGCAATTGCTAACATGATTCGGACGGACTTCAGCTTCGCTACCGGTGAGAAAGTCTCATCGTAGTCAACCCCTTGAACTTGTCGATAACCCTTAGCGACAAGCCGAGCTTTATAGATGGTCACATTACCATCCGCGTCTGTCTTCTTCTTAAAGATCCATTTATTTTCTATGGCTCGCCGTTCTACGGGCAAGTCAGTCAAAGTCCATACTTCGTTTTCATACATGGATCCTATCTCGGATTTCACGGCTTCTAGCCATTTGTCGGAATCCGGGCCCGCCATCGCTTCTTCATAGTTCGAAGGTTCACTGTTGTCTAACAACATGATTTCCAATACACGGTTGCCGTACCACTCTGGTGCGGAACGTGTCTTTGTGGACCTTCGAATTTCAGTAGGAGCTTGATCAGAAGTATCTTGATCATCATCATTAACTTCCTCTCTAGTCGGTGCAGGCACCTCAGGAACATTTTCTTGAGTTGCGCCATTTTCCGGTTCAAGAGGTAATACTTCATCAAGCTCTACTTTCCTCCCACTTACTTCTTTCGAGAGAAACTCTTTCTCCAGAAAGGACCCATTCTTGGCAACAAAGATCTTGCCTTCGGATCTGAGGTAGAAGGTATACCCAACAGTTTCTTTAGGGTATCCTATGAAGACGCATTTTTCCGACTTGGGTTCGAGCTTTTCAGGTTGAAGTTTCCTGACATAAGCATCGCATCCCCAAACTTTTAGAAACGACAGCTTAGGTTTCTTCCCAAACCACAATTCATACGGTGTCGTCTCAACGGATTTCGACGGTGCCCTATTTAAAGTGAATGCGGCAGTCTCTAAAGCATAGCCCCAAAAAGATAGTGGTAAATCGGTAAGAGACATCATAGATCGTACCATATCTAATAGAGTGCGATTACGACGTTCGGACACACCATTACGCTGAGGTGTTCCAGGCGGCGTGAGTTGTGAAACTATTCCACATTTTCTTAAGTGTTAACCAAACTCGTGAGTCAAGTATTCTCCTCCACGATCTGATCATAGAAACTTGATTTTCCTGTCAAGTTGATTCTCAACTTCACTCTGAAATTCCTTGAACTTTTCAAAGGTCTCAGACTTGTGTTTCATTAAGTAGACATACCCATATCTACTCAAGTCATCAGTGAGGGTGAGAACATAACGATAGCCACCGCGAGCCTCAACACTCATTGGACCGCACACATCAGTATGTATGATTTCCAATAAGTTGGTTGCTCGCTCTATTGTTCCTGAGAATGGAGTCTTGGTCATTTTACCCATGAGGCATGGTTCGCACGTGTCAAATGATTCGTAATCAAGAGACTCTAAAAGTCCATCAGCATGGAGCTTCTTCATGCGTTTGACACCTATGTGACCAAGGCGGCAGTGCCACAAGTATGTGGGACTATCACTATCAATCTTACATCTTTTGGTACTTACACTATGAATATGTGTAGCATTACGCTCGAGATTCATAAAGAATAAACCATTCACCATCGGAGCATGACCATAAAACATATCTCTCATATAAATAGAACAACCATTATTCTCGGATTTAAATGAGTAGCCATCTCGAATTAAACGAGATCCTGATACAATGTTCATGCTCAAACTTGGCACAAAATAACAATTATTGAGGTTCAAAACTAATCCCGTAGGTAAATGTAGAGGTAGCGTGCCGACGGCAATCACATCGACCTTGGAACCATTCCCGACGCGCATCGTCACCTCGTCCTTCGCCAGTCTCCGTTTATTCCGCAGCTCCTGCTGTGTGTTACAAATATGAGCAACGGCACTGGTATCAAATACCCAGGAGTCACTACGATTACTGGTAAGGTACACATCAATTACATGTATATCAAATATACCTTTGGTTTTGCCAGCCTTCTTGTCCGCTAAGTATTTGGGGCAATTCCGCTTCCAGTGACCACTTTCCTTGCAATAAAAGCACTCAGTCTCGGGCTTGGGTCCATTCTTTGGCTTCTTCCCGGCAGCTTGCTTGCTGGGCGCGGCAACTACCTTGCCATCCTTCTTGAAGTTCTTTTTACCCTTGCCCTTCTTGAACTTAGTGGTTTTATTGACCATCAACACTTAATGTTCCTTCTTGACTTCTACCTCTGCTGATTTCAGCATTGCAAATACCTCAGGAATGGTCTTTTCCATCCCCTGCATATTGAAGTTCATCACAAAGCTCTTGTAGCTTGGTGGAAGCGACTGGAGGATTCTGTCAATGACCGCATCATCCGGGAGATTAACTCCCAGCTGAGTCAAGCGGTTATGTAACCCAGACATAGTGAGTATGTGCTCACTGACAGAACTATTTTCCTCCATCTTACAGCTGAAGAATTTGTCGGAGACTTCATATCTCTCGACCCGGGCATGAGCTTGGAAAACCATTTTCAGCTCTTCGAACATCTCATATGCTCCATGTCTCTCAAAACGCTTTTGGAGCCCCGGCTCTAAGCTGTAAAGCATGCCACACTGAACGAGGGAGTAGTCATCGGAATGTGCCTGCCAAGCGTTCATAACGTCTTGTTCTGCAGGGAGAACAGGTGCGTCACCCAGCGGTGCTTGTAGGACATAATCTTTCTTGGCAGCTATGAGGATGATCCTCAGGTTCCGGACCCAGTCCGTATAGTTGCTGCCATCGTCTTTCAGCTTGGTTTTCTCTAGGAACGCGTTGAAGTTGAGGACTACGTTGGCCATTTGATCTACAAGACATATTGTAAAATATTTAGACTAAGTTCATGATAATTAAGTTCATCTAATCAAATTATAATGAACTCCCACTCAGATTTGACATCCCTTTGGTCATCTAAGTGTTACACAATCCGAGTCAACTAGGCCGTGTCCAATCATCACGTGAGACGGACTAGTCATCGTCGGTGAACATTCTCATGTTGATCGTATCTTCCATACGACTCGTGTTCGACCTTTCGGTCTCCGTGTTCCGAGGCCATGTCTGTACATGCTAGGCTCGTCAAGTTAACCCTAAGTGTTTTCGCTGTGTAACATTGTCTTACACCCAATGTATGTGAATGTAAGAATCTATCACACCCGATCATCACGTGGTGCTTCGAAACGACGAACTGTAGCAACGGTGCACAGTTAGGGGAGAACACTTCTTGAAATTTTGTAAGGGATCATCTTATTTACTACCGTCGTCCTAAGTAAACAAGATGCATAAAACATAATAGACATCACATGCAATTATATAAAGTAGTGACATGATATGGCCAATATCATATAGCTCCTTTGATCTTCATCTTCGGGGCTCCATGATCATCTTGTCACCGGCATGACACCATGATCTCCATCATCATGATCTCCATCATCGTGTCTTCATGAAGTTGTCACGCCAACGACTACTTCTACTTCTATGACTAACGCGTTTAGTAATAAAGTAAAGTAGTTTACATGGCGTTCTTCAATGACACGCAGGTCATACAAAGAAATAGAGACAACTCCTATGGCTCCTGCCAGTTGTCATACTCATCGACATGCAAGTCGTGATTCCTATTACAATAGCATGAACATCTCATACATGACATATAGATCATTCATCATTCATCACAACTTTGGCCATATCATATCACAAAGCACTTGCTGCAAAATCAAGTTAGACGTTCTCTAATTGTTGTTGCAAGTTTTTACGTGGCTGAAGTAGGGTTCTAGCAAGAACGTTTTCTTACCTACGTGAAAGCCACAACGTGATTTGTCAACTTCTATTTACCCTTCATAAGGACCCTTTTCATTGAATCCGCTCCAACTAAAGTAGGAGAGACAGACACCCGCCAGCCACCTTATGCAACTAGTGCATGTTAGTCGGTGGAACCGGTCTCACGTAAGCGTACGTGTAAGGTTGGTCCGGGCCGCTTCATCCCACAATACCGCTGAAGCAAGATAAGACTAGTAGCGGCAAGAAAGTTGACAAATCTACGCCCACAACAAATTGTGTTCTACTCGTGCAAGAGAACTACGCATAGACCAAGCTCATGATGCCACTTTTGGAGAACGTTGCAGAAAACAAAAATTTTCCTACGGTTTCACCAAGATCCATCTATGAGTTCATCTAGCAACAAGTCATTAGATGCATCTACGTACCTTGTAGATCGCGAGCGGAAGCGTTCAAAGAACGGGGATGATGTAGTCGAACACGACGTGATTCGAATCACCGGAGATTCTAGCACCGAACGGACGGCACCTCCGCGTTCAACACAGGTATGGAACAGCCACGTCTCCTCCTTCTTGATCCAGCAAGGGGGGGAGGAGAGGTTGAGGGAGATGGCACCAGCAGCAGCACGACGGCGTGGTGTTGATGGAGCTGCAGTACTCCGGCAGAGCTTCGCTAAGCGCTATGGAGGAGGAGGAGGTGTTGGAGAGGGAGAAGGAGGCAACCAAAGGCCAAGGTGTGAAGTCCCTCCTTTCCCCCACTATATATAGGAGGGCCAAGGGGGGTGGCCGGCCCTAGGAGATCCAATCTCCTAGGGGGGGTGGCGGCCAAGGGGGGTTTCCCTCCCCCCCAAGGCACCTAGGAGGTGCCTTCCCCTCCTAGGACTCTTCCCCCCTCAAACCCTAGGCGCATGGGCCTATGTGGGGCTGATGCCCTTGGCCCATGTAGGCCAAGGCGCACCCCCTACAGCCCATGTGCCCCCCCGGGACAGGTGGCCCCACCCGGTGGACCCCCGGGACCCTTCCGGTGGTCCCGGTACAATACCGATAACCCCGAAACTTGTCCCGATGCCCGAAACAGGACTTCCCATATATAAATCTTTACCTCCGGACCATTCCAGAACTGCTCGTGACGTCCGGGATCTCATCCGGGACTCCGAAGAACATTTGGGTTACTGCATATACATATCCCTACAACCCTAGCGTCACTGAACCTTAAGTGTGTAGACCCTACGGGTTCGGGAGACATGTAGACATGACCGAGATCGCTCTCCGGTCAATAACCAACAGCAGGATCTGGATACCCATGTTGGCTCCCACATGCTCCACGATGATCTCATCGGATGAACCACGATGTCGAGGATTTAATCAACCCCGTATGCAATTCCCTTTGTCAATCGATATGTTACTTGCCCGAGATTCGATCGTCGGTATCCCAATACCTCGTTCAATCTCGTTACCGGCAAGTCACTTTACTCGTACCGTAATGCATGATCCCGTGACCAAACACTTGGTCACTTTGAGCTCATTATGATGATGCATTACCGAGTGGGCCCAGTGATATCTCTCCGTCATACGGAGTGACAAATCCCAGTCTCGATCTGTGTCAACCCAACAGACACTTTCGGAGATACCTGTAGTGCACCTTTATAGTCACCCAGTTACGTTGTGACGTTTGATACACCCAAAGCACTCCTACGGTATCCGGGAGTTACACGATCTCATGGTCAAAGGAAAAGATACTTGACATTAGAAAAGCTCTAGCAAACGAACTACACGATCTTACGCTATGCTTAGGATTGGGTCTTGTCCATCACATCATTACCCTAATGATGTGATCCCGTTATCAATGACATCCAATGTCCATAGCCAGGAAACCATGACTATCTATTGATCAACGAGCTAGTCAACTAGAGGCTTACTAGGGACATGTTGGTGTCTGTTATTCACACATGTATTACGATTTCCGGATAATACAATTATAGCATGAATAAAGACAATTATCATGAACAAAGAAATATAATAATAATGCTTTTATTATTGCCTCTAGGGCATATTTCCAACACTAGCTCCATTCTCTCTGTCTATCCGTCTTGTTGGGCCTTATTTGCCTCTAACAAATGGACATACACTGACCGATCTCCCGCTATACATATAGCTAGCTAGGTACTTATAACTCGTTTTCCCCCACGCGTCGATCGATCTACCTCATTAGTTATGTCTCTCCCTTCCTCCGACAAACAACGATTGATCTACCGATATAGTTAGGTCTGCTTACCAAACACATGGTTCCCCTTCTTCATCCATGGATGCGTCCCGACAGATCTATCACGCACAGGCACACACAAAAACACATCCCCATTCTTACTGATAATATTGCAGTTCCACCCTCAGTTTGTCTGGTAGGCCTATCCCACCATCTTCGAGAAGCAACTCCATCACCCATCTAGCACTCTAACCCCCTCCCTCCCTCTCTCTCTCCTCTCTCTCTCTCTCTCTCTCTCTTTGTCCCATCCTATTTCCCGTCCTTCAGTTATGTATGGATGTTGACCGATCTACCTCAAGACATAGTTGGGTCTCTCCTTCTCAACACATATACGAGTCGTTCTAGCTCTATAGTTAGGCCTCTGCCTACCCCTCCCCCCACCCCCTCCCCCCCACACACACACCGATACATCAAGTGCTCTAGTCATGTCTCCCTGCCGCACACAAACTTAACTTGTGCCCTCTGACGTTCCTGTAGGTCAGTCGCCATATATCTTTGACTTGCACACACACACACAATTTCGAAGGCTCTCTTCATCGATCTTGCACCCACCCACTTGATCCTCTCTTCAACTCTATTGATATCTATGACCCCTCCCTCTCTTCTCGTGGATTTCCTGACCCTCTATATATGATATGGATAGGCCTCCATTTCACACACATTGGATGCAAAATTTTGTTGGAGATGTCATCGACACATATTCCCACAAGTACATTCACGAAATCAACCCCCCCCCCCAAAAAAAAACAAAAAACACTCACGAACGCACACGCCATCTGTCTAGGTTTGTATCTCTCTCTCACACACCCACGTAGGTGGGGGACGTGCACGAAGAGAAGAGGTGCACGCACGGCGTATGTACTCCCATATCTTTCCCAACCACACCCGCGCGGGTACATGGTGGAGCATTTCTGTATGAAAGGGCAGCCCACGTGGTAATTTCACACGTGTACTAGTTGTCCACTTGATGGAGGGAGGATCGTCTACCATAGGTGAACAAACAAATTGTGACTTGACGTGTTATGTTAAAAAAGAGGCAAACCATGTGGGGCCTACCTTAGAGGCAAGGCTCTATACACTGGAGTACTTTTGATGTGTCCCGTCAACTCGCAGAACAAGGAGAAGCTTGTTTAGTACGCCGTCTCCCCCGCCCACGGGTGCGGTGGCTCGCAGGATGAGGTGAAGCTTGCTTACTAGTAGTATTGTACGCCTTACGCCCGCTCACTCGCCCACGCGCGCGGTGGCTCGCAGGATGAGGAGAAATTTTTACTAATCCATCTGTTTACTCCTCATCCCTACCTTGGTTAGAGAGATTATCATATTGTTTGGAATATATATGTCCTTTGGTAGATTTCAATATGAACTACAAGTACATACTCCAAACACAGATGTATATAGACGTATTTTAGAGTGTAGATTCACTCATTTTGCTCTGTATGTAGTCCATATTGAAACGGACGTAATAGTACGCACTCTCCCTCGCCCCTCGACCCTCGCCCACGTGGTGGACGTGCAGCAATTCATTCGGTCTCATATAGCCAGAATGATATATACTGCAGTACCATTATTGCTCAACTTCCCTAAGAGGCGAAGAGCCAATCACAAGGTTAATATTTTGGAGATGCCAAGCGCAAGGTTTATGAGAGAACGGGTAGTAGGTGTTGCATCATTTATAAATAAAGTTTTTTTCTTCAGTGGCACGTACGCAATATAATAGGTTCATATGGAGAGAAAAGGAAACCGCTCCACTATATACATAGTCAGGACGGGGCAGCCTACACGGTTGCTTGCTGGGGTTGCTCTCTTCACACTCTCTCGCACAAAACGACTGTGGCTACATCTCTCACATCCTAGTGGATCACGTCCACCGGGCGAAGGGCTGGATGCTTAGTGTATATGCGGCCCCCGTCGCCGACGGTGAAAACCCACTGTCGGCACGCCCCGATCAGCGGTCCCGCCATTCTCTCTCACAAAGCCGGTGAGGTTGCCTTCATCCCTTGCTCACTGCCGCGATGTGGGCAGTTGCCACCTCCCGCCGCCCTCCTCAAGGTTGAGCTACGTCCTGACATCCCTCGGGTACAACTCCCTTTATAGCCGGCTTGCACCACTGCTCCAGCTGCCCACATCACTCCATGTGGATATTTCTCTACTTCTTGCCCCACACATACCTCTACTAGCTTCTACGTACTGTATTTGTGATGAGTTTATGTCTCATCAACTAGTCCCAGCAATCTTATTCTAATCACGCTTCTTCAATTTCTTTGCCACAGGGATGCTCATCTCGATTTTGGTGAAACTACACAAAATGATTTGATGGTCAAAGGGTTGCAAACTTCATTTCTTGGGAAGCTCCAACGTTGCCAGCAAATTAAAGCCTGGTTAGGGCTTACAGTTCAAGGGCTAGGGATTGCATGGACCATTTTTTTCTTTAACTGTCTCTGTTCCAAAATAAGTGTCAACTTTAGTAGTAGTACAACTTTGTACTAAAGTTTGCATAAAGTTGAGACACTTATTTTGGAACGGAGGGAGTACATATTGGCTATGATCTGTCAATCATTGAGATGCAATAGCATGCATGTTAGTCTCCTTTGTATTTGATGAAATGTTGCAGCGGGCAACCTTGGATGCAAGATACATGTAACATAAGCTGGAAGCTTCATAGCATTGTACAAATTTATCTCGCTGATAAATTACAGTACGTACTATACTAGTACTATGTAAAGAGTTAGGTGTCGCACGGTGTCCAGAAAATATGGTGATAGTGTGAGGTGGGCCATGTAATCACTGAGCCCGCGTGTTTTCACTGCTCTTGCACTCCTCCGCTGTAAGAATGGACAAAATTGTAATCTAGTAGTACCTCCTTTCGCTAAAAGCATGGGACATCCAGCAGTCCTACCACCTCAGTAATAATGACCAATGAGCCATCAAATCACATAGACCCAGCAGTAAGTTGGACGGACGAAGCAACCATCACTCTTGAATCTGCTTCTCCCTTCAACGCAGGCGCGAGTGAGAGGTCGCGTCCGCTCTGCTCGGGCATGAATGCGGCACCGATTCTTTGGAGTGGCACTGACCGTTTCGGGCGGGAAGCGTGTGCGGGCGATGGAGGGGCTTTGGGTGGGCCAGGCTGGTCAGGAGCGGGCGTGGCAGCTGTCCGCCTGTCCCTACCGGACACCCAGAAACGAGAGGATGCAACGACTCTTGCAGCTAAAATCGTACACTACACACCATCTCTCTGTAGGAGTAGGTCGATCTGTCGCTCTCTCTAACACACACATGCTGTTAAACACACACACACACACACACACAGGTTCATAGAATAGGAAAATTGTGCGAGTGCGAAGCCATAGGAAGTGAGATACAAATGGAGTACGTACAAGAAGAGATGAGGTGACGAATATTCCATCAAACCTGGATTGAGGAGTAGTACTCCCTCCGTCTAGGTGTTAAGTCATCTTACGGAAATCAGATATTCCCAAAATGTTTAGGCGTTGTCCATTAACTTCGCATCTCATTCCCCTCATGGCCTTGTTGCTAGCGAGCGTTATTACTTAGGGAGCGTTTGGATCCTTAGCAATAACAGCTTATAGCATAGCCGGGCAAGGTTAGGCGTTTGGAACTGTTAAAATATGTTAGCTTTTGTGGGACAGCTAGCTTGGGTGAGCTAGAAAAACCTTGCTAGCTCAGGAGAGCCAGATCGGCTCGCTTCCGATGGCAAACTTCGCGTAGTAGTAACATAGACTAGTAACATATGCATGTTACTAGTCCAAGTTGCTCACCACCATGACCAGCCTAAGCAATGTAACCAAACGCTCCTTACTTTGCCTTGTTATCTCCCCCGGAAACCCAATGCATGGAGCGCAACTACGCGTTGATCAGTCAAGAAAACAAAGTCAGTTTGCATGCGAGTTAATATGTGGCCCTGCATGGTAGCTAAAATGGCATCTCTTAGTTGTTTGGATTAATTGTTGCATTTAGAGACAGAAATCAGGGCTTTGATTGGAGGAATGACCGGTCAAGTTTCTCCTTCTCCTCCAATCTGCTTGCACCTTGGTCCCGCTGCACCTTCTAACGTGACTTATTACACCTAAACGAAGGGAGTAGTACGAGATACGGTGGCACACTGACTTAGATCGAATACAGGTGCCCAAAATTGTGTGCATGTTATAATAAGGATTCACTTAAAATAGTACGTGACCGAATAGAGGGATCAATTGGACAGTGTTCACGAGCAGTAGCGAGATGTGTGAGGTAAGATACACCGCTGGCGGTTTTAATTTTTCTTATTAATTTGTTTGTTTCACCCTCTGACTGGTGGGACCCAACGTACTACGTGGAGAGAGGTAAGGTGACTAAGGCTGCATTATTTCTGCACCACTATGGATAGTCTTACCACCAAAGCCACATGACACGATTATGATCCAAATCCCAATAACTCCCACACAAAAAAAAACACAGCATGCTTGTCACATGAATGCAGGAATATATAAAAGGTTATTTTCCTCTCGTTGAACATAACAAGAGGGTTGTGTAGTTGGTTAGCCTTTTCGCTCATCAAACTTGAGGTCTCGGGTTCGATAACTACACTTGAGCATAATTCGTGCTAGGAGGATTCTTCGACTGGTCAAAATGGATGGATACGGATCTATATGAACTCGTAGTGACCGTATAATCACCTCATCACATATAAGCTACAGCCTCGGTGCTTGTTTTCTAGGGTTTGCACTCTTCACACTCTCTCTCTAGTATATATATATACAAGCTGGAGCCTCAGCGCTTGTAGTTGCTCTCTTCACACTCTCTCACCCTCTCCAGATCTAAACAAGACTTCGTTGGCCTCTATCTCTCCCCTCACTGCTGGTCAAAGAGCCGGCAGGATCCATCCATCGGGAAGGGAAGGAGGCTTAACGCTATCGCCGTCGGCGAGGGAGGGAATCCACTACGGGTGCAACTTTCACCCAGCAGCGGTGCGGGAGGGCCTCCGACCCTTTCTTCTTCGCCGCCGTACATAGTGTGGGCCGAAGGGCCTCCGGTCACCCACCGAACCACACCCAAGAACCTTAAGTTATAATTTACTTATTCCACATGCATTGCTCTAGCTGCATGTGGGCTTTTTCCGCTTCTGCACTTGAATCTAGGTGTTGGATCAAACAGGAAAGTAGTGGGGAAAGTTGTATAGAATGAATCTAGGACATGATTCAAAGAGGAAAGGAATGGGGGAAAGTAGTGGGGAAAGTTGTATCGCATGAATCTAGGACGTGGTTCAAAAAGGAAAGGAAGGGGGAAAGTTGTGGGTAAAGTTGTATCACATGAATCTAAAAGTGGTTCAAAGAGGAAAGGAATGGGGGAAAGTAGTGGGGAAAGTTGTATAGCATAAATCTAGGACGTGTTTCAAAGAGGAAAGGAAGGGGGGAAAGTACTAGTACAGACTGGCTATCCAGCACCTACGTTGGTCGAAAAGGGAAAACAATGGCAAACACAGTACGCACATCTGTAACAAACTGATCTTTTGTTTTGGGGGACAAGGCTGTAGAGTTTGAGTAGGACTAGATTTGTTGCGCTCACATAGGGAAAGGTGCCCAAAGATAACAAAACTGGGGCCAACACAAATATGCTCCTTGGTTGTTTGTTCTTTGTTGCCACAGACTGTGCATCACCCCAGTACATTGGTAGATGCACATGGTGTTAGTGTGTCCACTGTCCCATGCAACTCTTTAGTTGTTGTTAATCTAAGGCCCTGTTTGGTTCAAAAACTCCCTAGTCCCTACCTGCTTGGTTCTAGGGACTAAACATGGACTAGAGGTTATTAAATGACATGCTAAAAGACCATGTTACCCCTAGTAATGAACTAATAGAGACAAGGTGCGATGCATGGTAGGGGCAACTGTTGGAAAAAGTCCCAAAAAGACTCTCCCTCGGGGTCTTCTTTCTTTAGTCCCAAATGCCCAAGTCCCTAAAAGTCCCTCCTGTTTGGTTTAGATGGGACTGACACAGAGTTTTTTTAGTCCCTACACCAAAATGTCCCTGTAAACAAACACCCTCTAATAATGCCGCTGGAAAATTGATGCAATGCCACAGTTAAAAGCAAATTACTTGTTTAACAGATTTTATTGTTAATATAATCTCTCTGTTAATATTAATCAATGCCACCGTTTGATAAATACTACTGTCTTGCTTTCTTTCCCATTTAGATAAGTTAGATACTTTTTTTTTGTTGGCTTCTGTGTCATCCACCATTGTTGACCACTAGTTGTTTCCTTTGCACCTCTGTGTAAACAGGGTTATCTGCTTCACCTTGTTGCCATTGTGACCTTTTGTTGCACTGCACAAAACACTTTTGTCTTAAGAGTGTTTTGTGCAGTTCAACCAAAATGTCACACCGACAACATTGCTTGATTGCTTGATCTTAGTGGAACGGCACAAGAGGAGATCTTACTTCCTATCCGTGTTGGCAAATTTGGTTCAGATCTTCTTCTTGTGAGTTGTTTGAATTCCGCGTCATGGGAGGTCAGTACTAGCCTACTTGTCCCCTTTCAAATCCCGCCGTTGTGGAATCCCTTCCTGCTCATATTTGGGAAGAGGACCAAGGCCACTATACATAGGACTTAGCCACCACCATAGTGGAGAGATCGATTCCACCCCGAGCATCACACCAGCTCAAGAACACCTCACCTCCTGAGGCTTGTTCATCCTTTGTACTAGTTCATCCATAGCCCCTCGAGGCAATCCACCACACCACACTGTATTAGGGTATTACACCACAACGGTGCCCCAACCAGTATAAATCTATGTGTCTTTCTGTCTCTGTGAGCTCTACGCGCTAGGCTAAGGAGGATCGCGAGTAGGAAAGCTAGGCAGGTTGAGATCTCCGCACGCACCCCAGAGTTTGAACCTCTCAAGGGATGCTGGATCCCAAAATCTGACAGACATGTGGGCCCAACAGGCATCTGGGCCACATGTCAGTTATGCAACTACACCTGCAGTTAAGTTACTGAAGCTTCTGTTCGGCTCAGCCGGACATAGGTGGGTAGCTTCGGTTAATTAATTATACCTCCAGTGCACCCCTTTTTAGTTGAAGAATGTATGAAATGTAATGAAATCTGGCATGTTTATGTGAAATCCGACCGTGTATGAAAGAACCGATTAGTTTAAATTCTTGTATTACTGGCATTGGATGAACATGCAAAACAATACGTACTAGCATTATTCCCAGGGTGATCACCTCGTTTGCAGCAGTTTCACATGCACTCCCTCCAATCCTTTCTAGTCTACATACAAGTTTTGTCTGCAGTCAAAGTATCTCTACTTTGACCAATCTTATAGAAAAAAGTATGCACTTTCACAATGTGCGAAGTAAAAAAGGAACAGAAGGAGTACAAAGAGTTTGAGCAGCTTTTTAGCGTTCCTGTAGATTGCAATCAAACACACAGGCCTAGCAATTCATAGAGAACATTCAAAACAATCAATGATTATGCGTCTCTGCAATTCACATCTCAGAGCCAATATTTACTTCACAACTAAAGAATAAAGAAAAATTGATCGACGCTGCTGACAGCAAAGGGCGTCCCATTCAAAAATATCAAACGCATGTCTTCTTGCTAACATCAATGAGCAAAATTTGACAAGGTTGTCCCATTCCAAAATATCAAATGCCTACGATTGTGGAATGGGCAGGGTTTGCCATCAGTTTGAACATTGACATGGCACCTCGTGCTAAATAAACCAGCTGTTCTTTTTGTGCAGTTCCACCAAAATCAACCAAATTCGCGCGTAGCTTGTATGATTTCGCCCTTATATGTTGCAATGCCTTGAATTATCGGCACCTCCTTTCTTGTCATGGAAATGAATGATTCAATGTATTCATGAACATTTTGTGCAGTTCCCACTGAAATCAAGCTGAGCACCCCTGTTTGCACAAACACAAAAAAGTGATTAGTATAAAGCAAATTGTACTATGAATTGACAGTTTAAACACACACCTACATGGTCCATGTAGAGCACACTTTTAGAAAAATGGAACTCACCAGAAAGAATCCTATAACAACATTGTACTTGCACATCACAGCAAGAAAATGGAGATTTTTCAGTCCTTCTGAGCTGAAGTTAGTTTGGTCTTGTGGGGAGTAATGTAACCATCCTTCAACTGGTCCTTCTGATGAGAAGATAGACAGGGCTTCTTCATCCTGGCATAATCGGAACTAGTCACTTCACGTACTCCATATTCTTCTTCAGAGGAGGATGATCCTGTTGTGCAAAGACAAGAGGACAACTAAATGCTAGCATCCCTGTTTGCTCAAAAAAAGGAAAGGAAATATTTAAAATAGCACAGATGAAGCACTTCTCAAGGACAATACCGCTTTTTCATGATAGTATCTAAACAGTAGCACAACATCAATAGAGATGACAAAGCTCAATCATATGGATGAAATCTGTGGGTGAGTACCAACCTTTGTCAGGAGGCCTATTGTGTAGAACATACAAATGAAGCACTTCTCCGGAACCATCTGTTGCTATCTACTGTGGTGGCCATGCTTACTATATACTCCTCGATTAGTTTAATATTTCCAACATCTTCTTGTGTAGTTCCACTAAAATATATGGTATCTTCAAAGAAGATCCCTGTTTGCACAAGTAGAGATAATTACGTATTACATTAAGAGTGGCATCAAATCAGTGGCAAAACAATTGGTCGTTCCAGCCATAGGAATAAATTAAGATGCAAAACTATATCATTACTTGTGTCATCACAGTTCCAGTGCTTCATTACAGGACCAGGAGTTGATTTTTGTTTTCTTTCGCTTGTTCTTCCCCTTCATCACTTGGTTCAATAACAGACAAGCTTCGCCTTCAACGTAAGATTTGGCATGTCAATTAGGGAGCACAAGTATAGCACTAAACAATGACATTAATTTCTGATGAAAGTGGCAACATACAGGCCAAGAGTTGTGAAATATCCTTATGTTACCTCAATGGGATATTACGGTGCACATACAGATTGGAAGTCTTGTCTCCATTTGTGCAGTTCACTAAAATCAAGCAACGCTACCGTACAAGTAGCACAACATATGAAAGCACACTGCAGAATCATGTGAAAAGTAGTACAGTCTATCTTGATAAAAGTCGCCTGCGAAAAGCCTCTGGTCGTGACACTGCGGTGGGCTCGGTGATGACCCCCGTCTTGCCGTCCTAGTGGTCTTGGTCTTGTTGCACCAGAATGGAAACCTTTGGTTGATTCCTTGGGACTTCGCACCTGTGGCTTGCCTCGCTTGCACCGAAGAGGAAACCTGCGCTCTGCACCCGCCTGGCATTGGTCGTCATGGCTTACGTCAGTTGTGCCTCATGAGGCAGCTGCATAGAACTCTCCGCCCCTCAGGAGCCCTCCTGAGGAGGCCAACTCCTTCAAGGGTCTTGGCATCGTCCGCCTCGCGAGGGTCTTGCTGTGTTGGTGTTGAAGCTAGGCCGTACCAGGTCGTCGATGGATCCAACAAGGGGGGGCAACGGCTGCCCGCCCCGCATCTTGGCGAACCAGAGAGGTGAGTGCCACTGATATTCCCATCCATCTTCATTCTTTTCTGGCTGGGTTGATTCCTCCCTTCTCCCCTTTCTTCAATGCCGTGAGGTCGCACTACCAGATCCATCTGCTTCATCTGGACCCTCGCTCTGTCATCCTCCTCACCGTTTTTGCCTTCCTCTGCGAGGCCATGATGGGCATTACTCCCTCTATGGCCTTGTTTCAGCATTTCTTCCTACTCCGGCTGGTGGACGCTTGTCTGTGCTCTGGGTGCGCGACCTTTGAGGCCGTGGCTGCGACCACCGGCTCGGGGATCGACTTCGAGCTCTCGCCTGTCGCGAGAGGATTTCGGAAGCAGTGGCTCTTGATGGATGCCTGCGCATTCAGCCCCCTGCTCATGATTCCTGGGTCGTCGGCTTTGCCGAGCTCTGGCTGGTGCCACAAGAAGCTCACCGACCAGCGTCTTCCTTTCATCTGGAAGAGGTTGGCGAGGCTCTAGTAACTAGGGGTAACAGTGCCAATGGTGGTGAAGGAATTCGTGAAGCAGCGCATTGCTCCCCTCCAGCACCATGCTCGCCCAATGTGGGACTTCACCGTCGTCGAGGATCCGATGAGGCTATAGAATCCCATCGCTTGCCGTTGACACCTTAAGAGTGGTACTCAAGCTCCTGACCGGTGAGCCCGAGCCTGCTGACCTTCCGGGGTGTGGCTGTCTTCTTTATCTGTGCTCGAACAAGGAGGCCTTTGCGGGGTAGATGCCTCTGTTCGATGAGTGGGGGTTGCTTCCCGAGGGCATTGAGGGGCCTCGGGAGAATCCAGTCTTCGTGGCTCCTCTCCTGATCGACCCTGCCGCACGTGCCCCAAGTGTGGAGGCAGGGGGGTGCGGGCCTCCGTCAACTGTCGAGAACTCCTCCAGAGGCTCAGGCTCGTTAGAGGCTCAGGAGCCTCAGGCTTCTGGGGTTCCGGCAGGGGCTGCTGTAGAGCCTGCGCAACACTAGGCTCCAGGGGGAGGGGCCTCTAACGCCCGAGATGGCGGCTCCAGAGTGGCTTCTAGCGATGTGGAGCCCGCCAATGGCCCCGGAGTCATGAGCCAGGAAGTCTCGTCGGGTGCCCCTGCCCATGGGATCCCTGCTCTAGATATCATGTTGGGCGCTTCCCCTCCTGAGGATCGCCCGCCGGGACCGGGCCGGCGCCGCCTGTGCCTCGAGTCGCTCCTAAAGAGGAAGAGGTACCCGTGCCACGACGATGGCACTCGTCGGCCGCTGAAGCCAAGGAGATATGTGGCCGCTGATGAGTAAGTACCCTTGCTCTTGATCCCCAAGCACACCGCATTTTCTCATGGTTGGGGTCTTTGCAGGATCTCCATGAAGGCGAAACCTCGGCAGGTACGCCGGTGATCCTCCCTGAAAGCACAAGTGCTCCCTAGGTGGTTTTGGTAATTAATGTCAACATATCTCTTGTTGGACTAACACTTTTATCTAGTATGTTTCAGATAAGTTCAACAATGGAGTGCCATGGACTAAAGGATGTGGGAACCCCTTCAAGATGCTAAGGACAAAGGATTGGCTCAAGCTCAAAAGCTCAAGACAATTCATGTTATATTTTAGTGATCCAAGATCACATTGAGTCTATAGGAAAAGCCAATACTATCAAGGAGGGATGAGGTGTTGCTTCATGAGCCTCTTGCTTCATGTGCTTAGTGATATGCTCCAAAACCCTCAACTACTTTCCCACTTCCACAAATGACCTAAACCTAAATCCAAAATCGGTCACACTGATTCTTCCTATCCGGCGCCATCGATTTCAGATGTCTTAGCCACTGCCACAAATCCTAAGCAAATCGGTCCTACCGATAGGGATCTCGGTTTCACCGAGATGGGACTGTAATCTCTCTCCGTATGTCCATTACCAAAATCGGTCTCACCGATTTTGAGCAATCGGTACTACCGAGATTACAATGCAAACTCTCTGGATAACTTATTACCAAAATCGGTCCCGCCGAATTTGAGTAATCGGTCCCACCGAGTTTGCCTGACCAACTCTCTGGAAAGCTTATTACCAAAATCGGTCTCACCGAGTTTGTGTAATCGGTCTTACCGAGATTAGTTATGCCCTAACCCTAACCGAATCGGTCTCACCGAATTGCATTTCAGTCCCACTGAAAATCCTAACATTCACATTATTCGCTAAATCGATCTGACCGAGTTTAACGATTCGGTCCCACCGAGTTTGATAGATTGTGTGTAACGGTTAGATTTTGTGTTCAGGCTATAAATACCCCTCCACCTCCTCTTCATTCGTGGAGAGAGCCATCAGAACAAACCTACACTTCCAACTTACCATTTCTGAGAGAGAACCACCTACTCATGTGTTGAGACCAAGATATTCCATTCCTACCATATGAATCTTGATCTCTAGCCTTCCCCAAGTTGCTTTCCACTCAAATCTTCTTTCCGCCAGATCAAAAACCTATGAGAGAGAGTTGAGTGTTGGGGAGACTATCATTTGAAGCACAAGAGCAAGGAGTTCATCATCAATGCACCATTTGTTACTTCTTGGAGAGTGGTGTCTCCTAGATTGGCTAGGTGTCACTTGGGAGCCTCCGACAAGATTGTGGAGTTGAACCAAGGAGTTTGTAAGGGAAAGGAGATCGCCTACTTCGTGAAGATCTACCGCTAGTGAGGCAAGTCCTTCGTGGGCGACGGCCATGGTGGGATAGACAAGGTTGCTTATTTTGTGGACCCTTCGTGGGTGGAGCCCTCCGTGGCTTGTGCAACCGTTACCCTTCGTGGGTTGAAGTCTCCATCAACGTGGATGTACGATAGCACCACCTATCGGAACCACGCCAAAAACATCTGTGTCTCCAATTGCGTTTGAATCCTCCAAACCCTTCCCTTTACTTTCTTGCAAATTGCATGCTTTACTTTCCGCTGCTCATATACTCTTTGCATGCTTGCTTGATATGTATTGTGAATGTTGAACTTGTGCCTAATCTCCACTTAAACTTAAGGAAACTTAAAAACTGCAACTTTGGTACTTAGTGTCTAATCACCCCCCCCCTCTAGACACCTCATCTCAAGGTCCTACAAGTGGTATCAGAGCTTTGGTCTCCATTGCCTTGGTTTAATCACCATTGGAGGAAGATGGATGAGTCTACTTTGGGGAGTCTTAGACATAGAGTGTCTATTCTTGATGGAGAGTATTTTCATGAGTGGAAAAATGAGATGCTTGTAATTTTCAATCAATATCATTTGAACAAGTACATTGCTAGCCCTTGTGCACCTTATGTTGATCCTATGCATCCTACCCATGATGAGTCAATTGACATGATTAGGAATCTCAGAACTGCCGAACTTATCATTAGAAGATTGCCCAGAAACTTGATTGGATGTTTGCCTACTTTTAAGTGTGCCTACACTATATGGAAATTTCTTGAGGAACGATTTCCAGATTATTCCTTGAAAAATTTAGATGAAATTCTCCATAAGTCTATTGCATTGAGTAAGATGAATACTGGTGATCCTATGTTTGGTGATCGTCTATTTGAGCTTACAAACCTTATGCGTGCCAAAGGAATTGTTGGTATTATTAGTGATATTATTTCCGAAGCTATAAAAATTCATAAGCAAGATCATTGTCAAACTCACTCTAATGAATCACCCTCTCTAGGACTTGATCTACCACATGACGATGTTGAACATGGATACTATGATGAGGATGATGATGGTGACTTCAATCTTGATGATGCAATGAGACATTTTGGTATTATGGCAAATCTTCAGGGATATATGTCAGGAGGAAAGGAATGGGTTCTTGATAGTGGATGTACCGATCACATGACCGGAGATAAAGACATGTTTCGTGAGCTTGCTGATAATGATAGTCCTCGAAAGTATGTCAGTTTTGGTGACAACTCAAAGGGTAAGGTGGTTGGCCTCGGTAAGGTGGCCATATCACATGATAGCTCCATACAAAATGTTATGCTCGTTGAATCTCTTGGATACAACTTACTTTCAGTATCTAGACTTGCTGATTTCGGTTTCAATGTCTTATTTACTGAAGTAGATTGCCAAGTATTTCGTCGAGACAACCATAAAATGATCTTTACCAGTGTGCGTAGAGGTGATCTATACATTGTTGATTTCACTAAAAAGGCTCAACCTAAAACTTGCTTCATTGCTAAATCCTCAAAAGGTTGGTTATGGCATAGACGACTAGGTCATTTGGTATGCGAAACCTTGACAAGCTTATTAAAGGAAATCATATCCTTGGAGTTAACGATGTCATATTTGATAAGGATAGATGTCGGTGTCAAAACCGGCGGATCTCGGGTAGGGGGTCCCGAACTGGGCGTCTAGGCGGATGGTAACAGGAGACAAGGGACTCGATGTTTTTACCCAGGTTCGGGCCCTCTCGGTGGAGGTAAAACCCTACTCCTGCTTGATTAATATTGATGATATGGGTAGTACAAGAGTAGATCTACCACGAGATCAAGGAGGCTAAACCCTAGAAGCTAGCCTGTGGTATGATTGTTGTTCGTCCTACGGACTAAAACCCTCCGGTTTATATAGACACCGGAGAGGGCTAGGGTTACACAGAGTCATTTACAATGGTAGGAGATCTACATATCCGTATCACCAAGCTTGCCTTCCACGCCAAGGAAAGTCCCATCCGGACACGGGACGAAGTCTTCAATCTTGTATCTTCATAGTCTTGGAGTCCGGCCAATGATGATAGTTTGGCTATCCGGACACCCCCTAGTCCAGGACTCCCTCAGTAGCCCCTGAACCAGGCTTCAATGACGACGAGTCCGGCGCGCATATTGTCTTCGGCATTGCAAGGCGGGTTCCTCCTCCGAATAATTCATAGAAGATTTTGAACACCAGGATAGTGTCCGGCTCTGCAAAATAAATTCCACATACCACCATAGAGAGAATAATATTTACACAAGTTCAATCTGCTGACGTATTTCACGGCATGACATCACACCACGGCCAAGCCTTTACTCGAATTGTTTTTATTGTTCCACCTCAGCGCGTTTAGCGAAGCGGTTTCCTTGGCACGTCTTGTCAAAGCAGAGATCGTGTCCCCTTATCCCGGGATTCTCATCAATACGGGCATGGGTAACTCAACCGTGCCATTGATTGCGGCGCTTGGGAGATAAGCGAGTTTTACTGGGCTGGTGGGGACGCATAGTTTCGTCCGCTCATATGTAAGGGGATAAGAATCCACCTTTTCACCTACGCCTTCTTCCTCCTTTGCTTATCCATCTCCGTGCACTCGAGCTCCAGCGCCCAAGCCCGCACATCTCACCTCAACCTTCTCCAATCATGTCCGGAGCGGGAGGCAAGTGGATGGCCTCCTCCATCACGGAGGGGCACATCAAGAGGCTGTGCAAGGCCGGATACTTGTCCAGCGATATCGCGCACTGACTCCCCGACGAGGGGCAGCTCATCCCCACCCCTAGGCCCCATGAGAGGGTGGTGTTCCTTCCCCATTTCCTCCGTGGACTGGGCTTCCCACTCCACCCATTTGTCCGAGGGCTCATGTTCTACTACGGCCTGGATTTCCATGATCTGGCCCCGAATTTCATCCTCAACATCTCGGCGTTCATCGTCGTGTGCGAGGCCTTCCTCTGCGTCCAGCCCCACTTCGGCTTATGGCTGAAGACTTTTAATGTCAAGCCGAAGGTGGTGGGCGGCTGCCAAGCGGAGTGCGGAGGCGCCATGGTGGGCAAGATGCCCAACATTACATGGCTCGAGGGCGCCTTCGTGGAAACCATCAAAGGGTGGCAATCGGGGTGGTTCTACATCACCGAGCCGCGTGACCCTAAATGGGCAGCGGCTCCCGAATTCAGATCTGGGATCCCCACATGGCTCACCTCCTGGAAAGAGAAGGGCCTGACATGGGGTTATTCGGAGGAGCTGACCGGACTTCAATCCTGTGTCCAAACCCTGGTGAACAAGAAGCTCAAGCTTGTCAACGTAATCCAGGTCATTCTCATCCGCCGGATCCTCCCGTGCCAACAGCGGGCTTTCAATCCGTGGGAGTTTGATCCGGCACAGCATCCAACCCTGAGCAGGCTCTTCGACACTACGTACGAAGACGCCTGGAGGGTGCTGTTCAAGGGCGCCGAGGCTCCCTCATCCGCTACCGAAGATCGCGGATTTAGCTCGCAGCGTCAAGCCGGCGAGGTAAGCTATTTTATCCTTTACGGGACACTTGCTTTCCATAGTTTGACTCTATGTGGGATCTAAAACTCCCATTACCTTTGACAGGCTTGGCAGAAGACGTCCGGGCAGGTTAACTGCCCGGCTCCCTTGCCCGAAGACCCAGCGGATGCCCGATTATCGGGACTGCTGTCCCCGGCACCTTACGTGGTGCCGGAGAAGAAGGCCAAGAAGAAGGCGCCGGGAACTCGGAGGAGTTCCCGGCGCCAGGTGTTATCGGACTCACCGTCTGGTGACTCCAAGGCGGACTCCTCCCACGAGGACGAGGAGGAGAAAAAGGAAGCCTCTCCCCCAGCGGGGGGAGAGAAGAAAAGGAAGGCTTCCCCAACGGGGGAGGCCGAAGGGTCCAAGAAGGTAAGGACCCTTCCTCCGGACTGTTCCACCAACACCGGCGACGGCGAGGAGAAGTGGCCTTCGAGGGCGAAGCCCCTAGCGAGATCGTAAGTGTCCGGATCCCAGAATAACTTATGATTTTCCTCTCGCCACATAGTGTCTTCTAATGCCGAACACAACCATATAGCCCGCCCAAGGATGATCTCCCCAATTCGTCGAGCGGGTCCCTGGGTTCGTCGGATGTGAATAGCGCTTCACTTCCGACCGCCTCCTCCCCTCGTGACGCAGACGACGCCGAGGCGGGGTCCCAGAAGGGGACCGGCCAGGAGGAGGAGGCCCCGGAGGTGCCGCAGGGCAACCTCCCGGACTTTGGGCCGGACTCCGCGCCGGAACCTTCGGTGGTTCCGGATTCCGGTGGGCGGCCCCTTCATAAGAAGGGCGAGACGGCGACGCCGGTGACCTCCATCCAACCGGAGGCGCAAGATAACTTGCTGGAGGCGCTCAACTGCGCTTCCATCAAAGAGGAACACCGCACTGTTATGAGTGTGGTGATTCAGAAAGTTCAGTCCGCCAAGAGCGGGCTGACCGAAGCCTGCACCAGCCTTCTAACAGGCTTTGAGGTAAGGATTTTAAGATATGTGAAATAGTACCGCATAGATAGTAGCCCATGAAGCTCAGTTCGGTGTTCGGAAAGAAAAGTCGAACTGAGGATCTAAAAAGATATACGCAGGAGTCTAACACAAATATGGCAATATGGGAATGCAGGCTGCGCTGCTGACCTCTGCCGCACTAACTGCGGAGGTCACTGCCTTGAAGCAGAGCCTCGAGCGGTCCGAGAGCGAGCTCGGCCGTGCCAAGAAGCATCTCGAGGACAAGGAAGGTAAGTAATACCTTATTAAAGTGATACCTTATAGAAAGGATTTGGTTGCGAAAAAATGACAGGAACAACGTGGGTATTGCTGGGGCTACGAACGAGGTGGCGACCCTGAAGGAGGCGGTATCCGCGGCCGAACGCAATGCGGCCGCGGAGCGCGCCGAGCGAGAGAAGCAGGAGGCGCGGGTGGCGGAGGCGCGGGTGGCGGAGGTGCGGCAAGAGCTCCAGGCTGTCGTGGAAAACACGAGAGTTTGGAGCATGACTCGAAGACTCGAGAGTCCGAGCTTACATCGGCTCTTGAGAGTGCCAAAGCCGCTAAGGCCAAAGCCCAAAAGGCCCTCCAGGAGATCGAGGCAGTAAAGAAAATAGCGGCGGGTAAGGCATTCTTCATGCAAAGCAAGCATGTAAAAGTGAATTACTTGTTACTTACCCGAATTCGGAGCTCTCCAGGAGCGTTCGCAGATCTACCCCGTAGCGTGTCCGATGCTGCCGCGTTCTACAGAGCCAAGGGGGGGAGCTTGATGGAAAAGGTGTTCTGGTCTCAGTATGCTGAGGCCGGACATCCGGTGCCCCTGAGCGACCAGCTGAAGCAGCTGGTCGAGCTCCAGAAGGTGGCCGAACAGGCCATGAAGGGCCTCATAGTTCGGCTGTGGCCCAAAAAAGCCATGCCTGGGAGCTACTTCGGCCTGGTGCGGCGGCTGGTGGACGCATGTCCATGGGTTGAAGTCATCAAGCACTCCGCCTGCATTGAAGGTGCCCGTCGGGCCCTTGCCCGTGCTAAAGTGCACTGGGGCAGGATGGACGCTCAGAAGCTTGTGACGGATGCGCCACCGCCGGGCAAGGAGTATCGCACGCCCGAGATGTATTATAAGGATGTACTGAAGGGTGCCCGCCTTATTGCGGGTGAATGCTCGAAAGATGTAATTTTTGAGTAGACTCGCATTTTGTTATCCTGTGCGCTGAAAACTTTGTTTATATGCGCTAAGCAATGCTTGTTAATTTAAAATATTACCTTCTGTGCGGCCGTTTATTAAATCTGAGAGATGGCAAGTCGTTGGCTTCGGCCCCCATGCCACGAGTGCTGGGGTGTTCGGGATAAACTTGAGCGCTCTCGTTCCCATTTTTGGGTCCTTCTAGGGAGGCACTCAACACAACAAACGAGGCAACCAGACTTATAATGCTTGAACACTCTCACTTAGCCATAGAATTCTATAATTTTAAATTTCGGCGAAGCCCCTGGTATTCTGAAGGCCGAATTCGGGGCGCTATCCACGCCTGGGGCCGGACAAAGCCGGCTCCTCGCTCTAAGCGGCATAAGTCTTTAGGGACTCGAAAAGACCTCTCGAACAGCAACCAGCTCTCGCCTTATCATGACGGTCAGTTTTAGCTTTCTCCACTGAGGTGCTCAACCCAGCTCAACTGGGGCACAATCGCAGTGGTTCTCCCAGCGCTACCTTAGCCGATAGAACGGAACGTAAGGTACCAAAACATGGGAGCCGGGCAAACCCAACTATTGACCCAAGATATGATTCGGAGTCGATGCATATAATGCTATAAGTTTGGGGTGCCGCACTTGTGAAAGTGTTCGGACTTTCTCACACCATACTTTGGGGAACTTAAGCCCCTGGTGTATTTGGCCGTACCAAGGCGTACGGGTGCAACATGTCATAAGTGAACATATATAGACAGGAATGCAATGATAGGCAAAAAGCGATGCATTGTTTATTCAAAAAAAACTGCAATAAAGGCAGAATGATACAAATAGTGCGATAAGAGAGGGGTGGGACTATTTAACATGTCCCCCTCCAGGAGTAGGCTGCGGAATGGTATATAAAACAGGTATGATGCTCGTAATGGAGACCACCTGGATACTCGTCGTAGCTTTTCTGCTTCCCTGGCTGTTGCATCGTGAGTTCGGCAGACCTACTGCCGGACAGGGCTTCTGGAAAATGGAGTCCTGAGAATAAAAAAAAGGAATGACAAATTTGGGAGCCCCTGGTGTGGTTGATCGGCACTCTGGGCATGCCGTGGTTGTGCCCCTCTCCCTATGCCCATGGTACCTCCAGAGTGTAGTGATGTACGCGTGGCACTGGTCTCGCGATTTCGTGAGGGCTGGGGTTGGGGCCACATTGCTACGCGTGCTCGGAACGTGCCAAGTGGTCTTGCCGTAGGTTACTTCGGGCGCGCTTGACGGTGTCCGGTCGCTTAACAGCCGGACTCGAGAATTGCCTTAAGAGGCTACTCTGGACTTCCGCTGCGAGAGACGCTGTATGCTCCTCCATTCGAAGAGAGCGTTTGGTGTTTCCATTGACCGTGATGACTCCTCGAGGGCCTGGCATCTTGAGCTTGAGGTATGCGTAGTGCGGCACCGCATTGAACTTTGCAAATGCGGTTCGTCCGAGCAGAGCATGATAGCCGCTGCAGAACGGGACTATGTCGAAGATTAACTCCTCGGTTCGGATGTTATCCGGGGATCCGAAGAGCACTTCAAGTGTAACTGAGCCTGTACAATTGGCCTCTACACCTGGTATGATGCCTTTGAAGGTCGTCTTTGTGGGTTTAATCCTTGAGGGGTCTATGCCCATCTTGCGAACTGTTTCCTGATAAAGCAGGTTCAGGCTGTTGCCGCCGTCCATCAGGACTCTAGTGAGGTGAAATTCATCGACGATTGGGTCTAAAACCAATGTGGCAAATCCGCCATGGCGGATACTGGTGGGGTGGTCCCTTCGATCAAAAGTGATCGGGCAGGAGGACCACGGATTGAACTTTGGGGCGACTGGCTCCATCGCGTATACGTCCCTGAGCGCACGCTTCCGCTCCCTTTTGCGTATGTGGGTTGCGTATATCATGTTCATCGTCCGCACTTGTGGGGGGAAACCCTTCCGTCCTTTATTGTTCGGCGGCCGTGTCTCCTCCTCGTCATCGCTATGCAGCCCCTTGTCGTTGCCTTTGGTAGCATTTCTGGTGAACTTCACTTCACACCTAAAAAATCCCGATTGGAAAGAGAGAAACTTAACACGCTATAGTGACAGGCGAGGGCGAGCGAACATAACCTGCCTGCCTGCTTGAACACCCAACAATCTCTGTTGGTGTGATTAGCTGGCTTTTCGGGGGTGCCGTGTATCTGGCACGAGCGATCGAGTATCCGGTCCAAATTGGACGGGCCCGGAGTAGTTCTTTTGAATGGCTTGTTCCGCTGACCGGGTTTAGAGCCTCTGAATCCGGCATTGACTGCCATATCTTCAGTATTATCGCCGTTAATGCAGCGTTTGTGCTTATTGCGACGCGACCTCCCATTGCTGTCTTTGGTATCCGAACTACCAGAGTTTTTGGTTAGGTTGTTACTATGGGCCAGCCAGCTGTCTTCTCCCGCACAGAAGCGGGTCATGAGTGATATGAGGGCTGCCATTGATTTCGGCTTTTCCTGTCCTAGGTGCCGGGCAAGCCATTCGTCGCGGATGTTGTGTTTGAAGGCTGCAAGGGCCTCTGCATCCGGACAGTCGACGATTTGATTTTTCTTGGTTAAGAACCATGTCCAGAATTGTCTGGCCGATTCGTCTGGCTGCTGAATTATGTGGCTTAGGTCATCGGTGTCTGGTGGTCGCACATATGTGCCCTGGAAGTTATCGAGGAATGCAGCTTCCAGGTCCTCCCAACACCCAATTGATTCTGCTGGCAGGCTGTTGAGCCAATGCCGAGCTGGTCCTTTAAGCTTGAGTGGGAGGTATTTGATGGCGTGAAGATCATCACCACGGGCCATGTGGATATGAAGGAGATAGTCTTCGATCTAAACTGCCGGATCTGTTGTGCCATCGTAGGATTCAATGTTCACGGATTTGAACCCTTCGGGGATTTGATGATCCATTACTTCATCTATGAAGCATAGTGGGTGTGCGGCGCCTCTGTATTGGGCTATATCATGACGCAACTCAAACAAGCTTTGTCTACTGTGTTCGGTCCGGCCGGGGTTGTTGTATCCGGCGTGACGGTTGTCGTCGCGTATCGTAGGGCGCCCACGCGATCCATAGATCGATCTTGTTTGCCTCGCCTTATCCTCCAATATGTCTTGCAAGTCCGGCACATTCCCCCGTGGCTTTGTACTTTTCGAGCGACGCCGGGGTGCGGCTTTAGTGGAGGGCCTAGAGGCCTCTCTGTCGCGGCCACGAGGTGGCCGGTCGGTCGTATTGTGCGCTGGTGATGTAGGTTTATGTGCTTCCTCTAATCGGGGCAGCAACTTGCGCTTGGGGTAACTTTTGGATGGGCGTTCGAGTTCATACTCTTCGGCCGCAAGGACTTCAGTCCATCTGTCGGCTAGCAAGTCTTGGTCAGCTCTAAGCTGTTGCTGCTTTTTCTTGAGGCTGCTTGTCGTGGCCGTAAGCCTGCGTTTGAAATGCTCTTGTTCGACGGGATCCTCAGGCACGACAAATTCGTCATCGTTGAGGCTTGCCTCGTCTCCGGAGGGAGGCATGTAATTATCGTCCTCTACCTCTTCGTCTGCCGCTCTCTCACGAGGGCTGGCTTCTCCGTCCTCCTGTGCTGAATCTTGCTGGAGGGCGTTGTCTTCGGCACTGTCCGGGGTGTTATTATCTCCGGTGCAGGAATCTCCATTCTTGCTGTGGCGGGATTTGGAGCGGCGCCGTTGACGCCGGCGCTTAGGCTGCTTTTTGGAGGGGTCATCCTCCGCTGGTCCATCGCCATTCCCATCCTTTGGGGTGTCCACCATGTATATGTCATATGACGAGGTGGCTTTCCAGTGCCCTGTAGGTGCTGGTTCTTGGTCGTCTCCGGCATCGTCGTCCACACCGTCGATATCTTCAGAGTCGAAGTCTAGCATGTCGGTTAAGTCATCGACAGTGGCTACGAAGTGGGTGGTGGGTGGGCTTTGAATTTCTTCGTCGTCCGCATCCCAACCGTTCTGACCATAATCCGGCCAGGGCTCTCCTGATAAAGAGAGACACTTTAGCGAATTCAGGATGTCGCCAAAAGGCGAGTGCTGAAAGATGTCCGCAGCGGTGAACTCCATGATCGGCGCCCAATCGGATTCGATTGGCAGGGGCGCGGAAGGTTCGGGGTCCGGAGAGGAGTCTGGCACCTTGGAGTCACGAGCTTCACGAGGGACAGGGTCGGTATTCGGCTCTATCGCCGTAGAGGTAGCAGCCCTGAGGTGGTGTCCAGCCACCCATCCTCGATTGGCGCTGTCAGCTCCGAACTAAGGGTCAGAGCAGACTCTTGTGCGGCCTCCAGGGCACTGTCCGGTAGCAGAGCTAAATCATGCCCATCGTGACAGTGCGGCGCACCCGGCTATGGCTCGAATCCGTCGAAGATCAAGTCTCCGCGGATGTCGGCCATATAGTTCAAACTTCCGAATCTGACCTGATGGCCAGGGGCGTAGCTTCCGATCTGCTCCAGATGGCCAAGTGAGTTCGCCCGCAGTGCGAAGCCGCCGAATACGAAGATCTGTCCAGGGAGAAAAGTCTCACCCTAGACCGCATTGTTGTTGATGATCGAAGGAGCCATCGGGCCTATAGGTGACGACACAGAGGAACTCTCAATGAAAGCACCAATGTCGGTGTCAAAACCGGCGGATCTCGGGTAGGGGGTCCCGAACTGTGCGTCTAGGCGGATGGTAACAGGAGACAAGGGACACGATTTTTTACCCAGGTTCGGGCCCTCTCGGTGGAGGTAAAACCCTACTCCTGCTTGATTAATATTGATGATATGGGTAGTACAAGAGTAGATCAACCACGAGATCAAGGAGGCTAAACCCTAGAAGCTAGCCTATGGTATGATTGTTGTTCGTCCTACGGACTAAAACCCTCCGGTTTATATAGACACCGTAGAGGGCTAGGGTTACACAAAGTCGGTTACAATGGTAGGAGATCTACATATCCGTATCGCCAAGCTTGCCTTCCGCGCCAAGGAAAGTCCCATTCGGACACAGGACGAAGTCTTCAATCTTGTATCTTCATAGTCTTGGAGTCCGGCCAATGATGATAGTTTGGCTATCCGGACACCCCCTAGTCTAGGACTCCCTCAATAGAATTTGTAGTGCTTGTCAAGGAGGTAAACAGGTTGGAGGAAGGCATCCCGTGAAGAATATCATGACCACAAGGAGGCCACTGGAGCTACTACACATGGATCTCTTTGGTCCCAACTCTTACAAAAGCCTCGGTGGAAATTCTTTTGGTCTAGTTATAGTTGATGATTTTTCAAGATTTACGTGGGTGTTCTTTCTCGATGATAAATTGCAGGTCCAAAAGATCTTCAAAAACTTCGCTAGGAAGGCCCAAAATCAATTTGAAGTGAAGATCAAGAAGGTTCGCAGCGACAATGGAACGGAGTTCAAGAACGCAAATGTGGACACGTTTCTTGACGAAGAAGGGATTTCACACGAGTTCTCGGCTACGTACACACCTCAACAAAATGGAGTTGTTGAGAGGAAGAACCGGACACTCATTGAAATGGCGAGAACGATGCTTGATGAGTACAAGACGCCGAAGCACTTTTGGGCAGAAGCGGTTGAGACAGCTTGTCATGCAACAAATCGCTTGTATCTTCACAAGCTACTCGGCAAGACGACATACGAGCTCCTCACCAGTAACAAACCCCAAGTTGGATACTTTCGAGTATTCGGCTCAAACTGCTACATTCTTGATAAGCATCATCACTCTAAATTTGCTCCTAAATCTCATGAAGGTTTCCTACTAGGTTATGGCTCAAACTCTCACACTTACCGTGTCTACAACAATTTCACCCGAAAGGTTGAAGAGACGGTAGATGTGAAGTTTGATGAATCTAACGGCTCGCAAGTAGAGCAATTGCCAATTGATGTAGGTGACAAAGATCCTTCGGAAGCAATCCAAGACTTGTCTATTGGCAAGGTTCGTCCAATGGAGGTGAAGGAGAGTACCTGGTCCGTCCAAGTGGAAGCTTCTACTTCACGACAAGGTGAACCAAGAGTTGACATGGAAGCATTCACAAGTGGGACACACCAAGATGAAGAAAACGAGGAAGTGCATCAAGATGAACGTCAACAACCTCCTTCTCCACCACGACAAGAGAACGACGACGCCAACAATGAAGAAGGCCAAGAAGAAGAACAATATGAAGAAGATGTTCAATGAAGACCCAAGCAAAATCTTTCACGAGTTCGAGCAAGAATTGCTAAAGATCATCCCGTCGAGCAAATCTACAATGACATTCAAACCGGGAGAATCACTCGCTCTAAAACTTGTTTAGCTAACTTTTGTGAAAACTATTCTTTCATCTCTAGCATTGAACCTATGAAGGTTGAAGAAGCATTGGAAGATCCGGATTGGATAAATGCTATGCATGAAGATCTACATAACTTTGAAAGGAACCAAGTTTGGACATTGGTTGAGAAGCCCAACAACAACCAAAACTTCATCGGTACCAAATGGGTGTTTCGCAACAAGCAAGATGAAGATGGACAAGTAGTTCGCAACAAAGCACGTCTCGTCGCCCAAGGCTACACACAAGTCAAAGGTATGGACTATGGTGAGACTTATGCTCCCGTTGCTAGACTTGAGTCCATTCGCATCTTACTTGCCTATGCTAATCATCATGATATCACCTTGTACCCAATGGACATTAAAAGTGCTTTTCTAAATGGTGAAATAGAGGTGGAAGTTTATGTTAAGCAACCTCCCGGATTTGTCAATCCTAAGAAACCCAATCATGTTTACAAACTTCACAAAGCTCTTTATGGTCTTAAACAAGCTCCTAGAGCGTGGTATAAATGCTTGACCAAGTTTCTTATTGAAAAAGGCTTTGAAATTGGGAAATTGATTCTACTCTTTTTACTAAAAGGGTTAATGGAGAACTATTTGTGTGACAAATCTATGTTGATGATATTATATTTGGTTCAACTAACCCTCATTTTAGTGAAAAGTTTGGGAAGCTAATGTCGGAAAAGTTTGAGATGTCTATGATGAGTGAACTCAAATTCTTTCTTGGGTTGCAAATCAAGCAAACTAAGGAAGGTACCTTTGTTTCTCAATATGCAAGAATGCAAAGGTATTATTCAAGAAGTTCAATATGGAATAATGCAAAGGTATGTCTACACCCATGCCTACTAGTGGACATATTGATTTGACCAAAGATAGTGAACCAGTTGATCAAAAGGTTTATCACTCTATGATTGGTTCGTTGTTATATCTATGTGCTTCACGTCCCGATATCATGCTAAGTGTGTGCATGTGTGCACGATATCAAGCTGCTCCCAAGGAATATCATCTTAAGGCCGTGAAAAGGATAGTGAGATACTTAATCCATACACCAAATTTTGGCATTTGGTATCCTAAGAGGGCCTCTTTCGATCTTGTTGGCTATTCCGACTCGGACTATGCCAGAGACAAGGTTGATAGAAAGTCCACTTCAGGTACTTGTCAATTTCTTGGTAGATCTCTTGTGTCTTGGTCCTCCAAGAAACAAAACTCGGTATCCTTATCCACCGCCGAAGCGGAATATATTGCCGCTGGTTCATGTTGTGCTCAATTACTTTGGATGACCAAACTCTTAAAGATTATGGGATATATGTGAGACATGTTCCATTGCTTTGTGACAATGAAAGTGCTATCCAAATTGGTCATAATCCTATGCAACATTCTCGAACTAAGCATATTGAAGTTCGTCATCATTCCATTCAAGATCATGTTGCTAAGGGTGACATTGATCTTAAGCATGTTCGCACCGAAAAGAAATTAGCGGATATATTCATTAAACCTCTTGATGAGAAAGTGTTTTGCAGGTTAAGAGGAGAATTGAACATCATTGATGCTTCAAACTTGGAGTAGAAACTCCATTGGATACATGCAACACATGAACTTATGATTAATCCTTGATATTTTTCTCTTATGATGAAAATCTTATGTCTTGGATATACTTGTATCTTGCATGTTATCTAACCCATGTAGGTACTTGGTGGAATCAAATTCCATGAGATTGTAATCTACTCACATCTTGAGCAATCTCTACATCACCAAGTCTCTACACTATGGTGGTTGAAGACAAGGAAGCACGAAACCATTCAAACATATCCTTTGACAAATTCTATGTTGAGCTTCATGATTGTCATTTTTGGATACACAAGTGCTCTTCCTTGCAAGAACTAACCCATGTAGGTAGATGGACTCAAATTCCAAGTGGTGCTCCAAATTCTTGATGAGCTACATCAACCTTGAGCAACCCACACAAGTTCAACTACATGGACAACACCACCAACCAAGGTATGTTATTCCATCTTTGAGAAGCTTTACTCCAAGTCATGAGCTAGAGCAACTCGACAAGATGTGAATACATCAAGATGCTTAAACGAAAAATGGCAACCCCATTTTGAGCTTAAACGATGAGTATGACCTATGATCAAGTGATCTCACTTGACTCCTAAGTCAATATACTCTAACATAGGTGACTTTGTCGCCAACCATCTCTAGATGAAGTTCTCTTGTGTTCTTTTCTGTGTTTTTGCATTTGTCACATGCATATTTGTTTCTCCTTTCAAAAAAAAACTTCATCTAGATTTCTTTATGTTTGCTCTGCATTTTTTGCATCACATTCATTGAACATCTTTCAGTAAATTCCTTGCAAATCTTTGTGAGATCTTACTAGTCTAAGTGAGCTAAGGTGACAAGTGTTTTCTCAGAGATGAACTCGGTTTCACCGATATGTTATTTTTGGCACAACCGAATCCTTTCAGTACAACCGAAGCATACCACTCGGTGCCACCGATTTCACATCAGGAAAACAGTTTGCCACATATTCTATGTTTCTACTGATCCAGCTCCACTCAATGAATCTTGTCCTCTACAAGCATCACATTTTTATCATTGCTTTGTGCTGTGTCAAAAGGACCAAACCCATTCGGTCGATTCTAGAAAACCCTTCTTGGAAATTGATGTCAAAGGGGGAGAGAGAGAACATCAAAGCTTACCATTTAGAGAGAGATCCTTAAGGGGGAGAGAGATCTTCAAGGGGAGAGAGAGATCTCCAGGGGAGAGAATACTTAAGTAGAAAGTATTTATCAAGGATCCCAGATGCTTGGTGTTCAAGAGGAGATATGCTCACATGTCTTCTTGAGGGGAGAGACATGTTCATATGATCTGTTGTGCTTATTTTCATTAGCATACATTAGCTCCGATCATCATTCATATCTTTCAGCTCTGATTTTTCAGCTTTGATTTTCTATTCCCTATCTTCTCCTAGTATCCCATGCTAGATTCAGGGGGAGCAAGACATCTAAGGGAAAGAAATCATTTAAATTCATTGCATATCTTTACTCTTGGGGACATGTCTAATCCAATGTGGTACTTAGTACTCACTCTCTACATGTCATCCCAGTCTTGGTATTCTTGTGGTTTCTTCTGTTTGCTCTGGCTAGTAGATGTATCTGTGTTATCTAACCTTGTTTACGCAGGTTCATCCCATCACAAGCCAAATCAAGACTACAAGGCAAGTATATGCATCACAATCATGTGTATGAGGAATTCTTGCTGATGTACATACTGTTTGCAAGAAGGATTCACGAGCATGAAGGTATTTTCTTTAATATTATTTGCTCTGATGCATATGGCCAAGATACATGTAACAGATTGCCTGCTCTATCATGTTTATGCTCTCACATGCTTCTATATTCCATATTCACATGATTGCATACATGTAGGGGGAGCCTGTGCTTGTTACATGTCTTTCCAAAGCTTTACTTGCTATTCCTTATATCTTTATCTAAACCTTTGATGTATGTTGTCATCAATTACCAAAAAGGGGGAGATTGAAAGCACAAGTGCTCCCTAGGTGGTTTTGGTAATTAATGTCAACATATCTCTTGTTGGACTAACACTTTTATCTAGTATGTTTCATATAAGTTCAACAATGGAGTGGCATGGACTAAAGGATGTGGGAACCCCTTCAAGATGCTAAGGACAAAGGATTGGCTCAAGCTCAAAAGCTCAAGACTCCTCATGTTATATTTTAGTGATCCAAGATCATATTGAGTCTATAGGAAAAGCTAATACTATCAAGGAGGGATGAGGTGTTTCTTAATGAGCCTCTTGCTTCATGTGCTTAGTGATATGCTCCAAAACCCTCAACTACTTTCCCACTTCCACAAATGACCTAAACCTAAAGCCAAAATCGGTCACACCGATTCTTCCTATCCGGCGCCACCGATTTCAGATGTCTTAGCCACTGCCACAAATCCTAGGCAAATCGGTCCTACCGATAGGGATCTCGGTTTCACCGAGATGGGATTGTAATCTCTCTGTGTATGTCCATTACCAAAATCGGTCTCACCGAGTTTGAGCAATCGATACTACCGAGATTACAATGCAAACTCTCTGGATAACTTATTACCAAAATCGATCCCACCGAGTTTGAGTAATCGGTCCCACCGAGTTTGCCTGACCAACTCTCTAGAAAGCTTATTACCAAAATCGGTCTTACCGAGTTTGTGTAATCGGTCTTACCGAGATTACGTTATGCCCTAACCCTAACCGAGTCGGTCTCACCGAATTGCATTTTGGTCCCACCGAAAATCCTAACGGTCACATTATTCGCTAAATCGGTCTGACCGGGTTTAATGATTCGGTCCCACCGAGTTTGGTAGATTGTGTGTAACGGTTAGATTTTGTGTGGAGGCTATAAATACCCCTCCACCTCCTCTTCATTCGTGGAGAGAACCATCAGAACAAACCTACACTTCCAACTTACCATTTCTGAGAGAGAACCACCTACTCATGTGTTGAGACCAAGATATTCCATTCCTACCATATGAATCTTGATCGCTAGCCTTCCCCAAGTTGCTTTCCACTCAAATCTTCTTTCCACCAGATCCAAAACCTATGAGAGAGAGTTGAGTGTTGGGGAGACTATCATTTGAAGCACAAGAGCAAGGAGTGCATCATCAACGCACCATTTTTTACTTCTTGGAGAGTGGTGTCTCCTAGATTGGCTAGGTGTCACTTGGGAGCCTCCGACAAGATTGTGGAGTTGAACCAAGGAGTTTGTAAGGGAAAGGAGATCGCCTACTTTGCGAAGATCTACCGCTAGTGAGGCAAGTCCTTCGTGGGTGGAGCCCTCCGTGGACTCGTGCGACCATTACCCTTCGTGGTTGAAGTCTCCATCAACGTGGATGTACGATAGCACCACCTATTGGAACCACGCCAAAAACATCCGTGTCTCCAATTGTGTTTGAATCCTCCAAACCCTTCCCTTTACTTTCTGGCAAATTGCATGCTTTACTTTCCGCTGCTCATATACTCTTTGCATGCTTGCTTGATATGTATTGTGAATGTTGAACTTGTGCCTAATCTCCACTTAAACTTAAGGAAACTTAAAAACTACAACTTTGGTACTTAGTGTCTAATCACCCCCCCCCCTCTAGACACCTCTTCTCAAGGTCCTACACTCCCTCTCGTCATTGCCAGCAGGGGGTGTCCTCTGGGAAGCCTTCGTCTTCAAGCTGCGGGGCTACGACAGCCAGCCCCTGGCCGGGGACCGGCGGAGCGCCCAGCGCCTCCCAAGCGATTTCCGGAGCCGGTGAAGATCTTGGCGATGAGCTCGTGTTTGCTCGTGTGCTTCGGGTTCTTTGGTGAAGCGATGCGCGCGATGGTCCATCTTGGCGGGGAGCTCGCCAACATCGACACCAGGATCGAGGCAGAGAACCACCGCTTGGAGGGCGAGTGGCAACGGCTGAAGGTGGCCATTAACCTTGGGAAGCTTCAGCGAGATGAGGCCGAAGCACGTGCTGGAGCCTCGCTCGCGGCTTCTCGCGAAGCTTGCAATCGCGCCATGGAAGAGGCTGAGGAAGCCAACTGCCATCACGAGGCGGCTGAGGAGCGGGAGCGAGATCTTCTGTTTTCGAATGCTGCCCTGCTGCGCGAAATCGAGGAGTGCCGTGCCCTGCTGGCCTCCTCACTAGGTGAGGCGGACGTTGCCAAGGCGGAGCTCCTGAGGCGCCATGAGGACTTGACACTGGAGGCTATGGAACATAGCTTGGCGCTGGAGAGGCTGGAGGTGAGGGAGCGACAGGCCGTCGTGGCTGAGGATGCTGTCGCCGCCCGAGAAGCTCAGGTCCAGGTGGAGGTGGAGGAGAAGGTGGCGAAGGCACGTGCTGAGATGGCCGAGGGGCACCGCCTGGACTTGGAGCTGCTCAAGGCTCAGCTTGAGGGTCAGATCTCTGCCCTGAGGATTGAGTGTAGTCTGCAGAGCAGCGTGAGAGCGCTGCCCGAGAAGCCCTAATTTCTTCTGAATCTGCCTTGGCATCCGTCTGAGCCGAGCTGTCTTCTCTTCAGCAGCAGATCAAGGACACCGCATCCCTGGCGGAGAGGGTTGCGGGAGAAGCGAATCGCCGCCAGACGCTACAGTGCGAGCATGCCTCGATGCTTCAGGGCCTCGGACTCAGAGCTAATTCTTCCCTGGGCACCATCTGCGATGAGAGCGCTCCTCATATGCACGAGTACGACTACGCCAGCCACCTGAACTTCTTCACCGACATCGTGACCCGCCTGGAGGCTCAGGCTGCAAGGTCTCGCGAGCTTGTAGTGTAGAGGAGCTGTGGCCTTCTAGGCGCGTGTTCTCGCGCGTCTTCAGCCACCTCCTCAACCGCGATCCCCACTTTGACTTTGATGTTGTATTGGTCCCCGTGCCCCCGGTTGTCCAGGACAATGTGGCCGGATGGGTAGATGACCACGTGGACGCCTTGGTAGCTGAATTCGCCCCGGAGGATGACACGGTCGTTATCACGGCCGGAGAAGTTGGCGCGAATGGTGATGACGAGGAGGACGACAGCCTTGACGCAAGTAGCGCGGACGGAGGTGATGAAGAAGGGGCATCCAGCTAGGCCCGTGTTTCTTTTGTCGTAAGCTCTATAATGAAAACTAAAACATATTCTTGAGAGAGATTTTTGGAAAGGGGGTGCCCCTTATGATCTGTGAGATCGCTAAACACTTTTGAAGTGACATCCGGAGCGAGGCCCCGTAGGGCTGCGGGGCACTGAGCAGGGTAGTTGTTTATAACTTATCTTGGGTTTCTAGGGTCTTGCATGGGGCCAGGCATCGCGGCCGGGCCCCTTCTCCTAAGGTGAGCCTGTCGCAGGCTCGCGAGGCCGTATGCCTCTCGACGGGCCTGCTGGCCTGCCGTGGAGCGCCTTGTGAGGAGCCAAATGCCAGATCATGGCAAGGTGGGCGCGCGGAGCGGCCGCACCTTCAAGCCCCCAAGGGGAGTGATTGACGCCAGCGTGCACACCGTACCCGGCTCCCACTCATGAGGTGCTTGAGGGCAGGGTAGCGGTCACGAGATCCAAGAAAAGAACACAAGAACTGAAGGCAAGAGAGCGACACGAACGAGAAAAGAAAACTCCCCCCATTTTATAAATGCACAGAAAAGAACTGCTTCAAAAAGTCGGCAAGCGAGTACAAAAAAGGGAGGCAAAAAGCAGGCGGCCGCGTCCGGCGCCTAACTGGTCTTTAGTCTTCAGTCTTCGGTCATGTCACCAGCGCAGAGCTAAGTGCTTCCATTGGCTGGGCATAGTCATTGGGGACAGTGTCGACGGCTAGCGCGGAGCATGGTGCTTCCACTAGGACGTGGGTGGGAGCCCCCGTGAGGCCCTAGGGCGGCACTCAGGAGACTCCGGGGAGTGTACATCCCCACTCATTATTACATGAGAGTGTCACGAGCGGAGACCTTCACAGGTCGGAGCCTTGCTTCATGTCGCCCGACGAGGACCCCGCCGTGCGCCACCCCTGACCACCGTTGGGCAGACCGGAAACCAGGACAATACCAAGGGGCCAAGGGGATGTTGACGGCATCCTCGGTGACTGTAGGCCCCCTGCCGAGGGGAAGGTCTCACCGGCACCTTCCCCGGCAGGGAACCTACCTCCAGGCTGGATCCTGCTCCGCGCAGCGCGAGGAGGGCCCCGCCGCTGGGCTTCCCCCGCGCTGCTCCCAATGTCCTTCACACTCCTATGGAGGGTCCCGCCGCTGGGCTTCCTCCGCGCTCCTCCCAACGTCCTTCACGCTCCTAAGGAGGGTCCGCCGTCCTGAGGGTCCTGGTGGTCGCCGCGTCTTGGTTTACCTGCGATCCATGGTCAGTGTAAGCGTGCCCCTGCGACGCTAACTGTACCCAGAGGCTGCTGCTGTTGGGGACGTCGGCAGGGCTTGGTGGTGGTTCAAAGGAGAGCTCGACCTCGTGTATGTCCAGTGCCCAGCCTGGCGTGGGGGGTCAGCTGGGGCCCTCTCGTAGCGCGTGCCTTGGATCCATCGCGACAGGAATGTAGGCTTCTGGGCTGTTCGCACCAGGGGCGCCGCCTGGCCGCCTAACGCTCCCGCTCTGTTCTGCCATCCTTTGGTCCTGTTGGCCAAGGGCCGGCATTCCAGCGCAGCCCCTGGTGGTGTCGTCTGAAGCAGCCCCGCGCCGAGGGGGCATGTTTGGGACAACGTGGGCTGCTCCATGAGGCTGGTCGGCGTCGAGAGGCTCTCTATGGCCCCTCGGAGAAGGCGCGCGGTTGTGCCGGGGATGAGCGCGCGCCCCCACCATCGCCTGCGACGTGGGGAGGGTGCAGAACGGTTCCGCCCCCTGCAAGTCGCATCCAGCAGCTCAGCAACCCGTTCCATCATGGCATCGCAGCCGCTCTCAAGCAGCCTGCACTGCAGGAGCTCACAGGCCACGATGACCGCCGGCCGCATGTTCGCCTGTTCCCTGCACGAGTGTGGAGCAGTTGCTGCAGCGTACTTCGCAGATTGCGCAGCTGCACGGCTGCGGCGCGGCGCCAGAGGAGAAGGCTGCGTCGCGCGCCCCCGGCGGAACGCGGGCCACGAGCAGGGCAGAGTGGAGGTCTTCTTCATTGATGGGTGACGGTGTCCTGGACTAGGGGGTACTCACCACGTCATCTCCCGATCTATTAGATTGGGCCGAGGATCCCCACGGCCGTATACTCATGGGCCAGTCCGGACAGGTGCCACATACAAGGAAGATTCTACAAGACTTGGCGATCAAAACAAGGACTCCTCCCCCACCGGCGTATTCGGCTAGGACTCTTGTTATCCTAGGCCTCCGGTGCATTATATAAACCGAGGCCAGGCTAGTCGATAAAGATATACAACAATCATACCATAGGCTAGCTTCTAGGGTTTAGCCTCTCTGATCTCGTGGTAGATCAACTCTTGTACTACCCATATCATTAATATCAATCAAGCAGGACGTAGGGTTTTACCTCCATCAAGAGGGCCCGAACCTGGGTAAAACATCGTGTCCCTTGTCTCCTGTTACCATTGATCCTAAGACGCACAGTTCGGGACCCCCTACCCGAGATCCTCCAGTTTTGACACCGACATTGGTGCTTTCATTGAGAGTTTCGCTGTGTGATCGACAAAAGGATCGATGGCTCGCCTGCAGATTAACTGCGACTTCGGCACCTTCATCACCAGCTCGACTGGTCACCTTGGTTAGACCAAGAATGCGCCTCGTGTTCGGATCACCATGTTCGGACGAGGGCCTTCATCAAACATCAACTCCAATCTCTATCAAGATCACGGAGGAATCATCCATGGAGCTCGGGGGCTCAACGTCAACATTGCCCTCAAGCGACCGTGCTGTTTTTCTGGACAGCGAACTCGTATCTGCTGCCACCACCTCCTTGAGCATCGCTTTGACGATCGCCTTGGTGGAATTGTGCGGAAGTGAGTCTACAACAACCCTGGAAAATTTCGTCGAGTTCCGATGGAGGAATCTCTCCCAATCCACGATATACCAGAGCCCTGTCAAATCTGGACGGGAATCTGGACGAGTTTAGGGCGTGGTGTCCAGCTTCTAGCTCGGACGTCCTTTGGAAGATCCAACCGTTGATCGGCTGCGGAATTCCTATATCTACCACCCCTCCAAATTTCAGCTCGATCCGACTGTCAGAACTCCGGGAACCTTCCGATTAGTGCATCACTTTTTGGATCTGTTTTCTGCGCGAGAACGAATCCGACCCGAATTCATCTTTTTTATGAACGGGATTTCGGACATCCTTTTTGAAGGAAGTTTTGTATGGGATATTGTGTATTGTTCCCAAACACATCCCACTAACCTTAAGATCTTTTGAACATGATCTTCAACATCATTGCTGGTGTCAAACCAGTCCCGCAATATTGTTCCAAGGCTGCCAACCTGCGCTAGACATGTCGTCACTTTGTTGAGCCGAGCTCAACTTCTTCGGATCATCATCTCGGCAAGCCGAACAAGAGTCCGGCACCGCGAAGAACAAATCATCATCAACATCGCCGCCCCACAGATTATGCGGAGCGGGAGTATCGGCATCGCCACACGGTCGCTTCATCAAGCCGGCGTCGACCACGTCACGACCTGCATCGGTAGGGCCGCACTGTTGCTCCTTCAAGCCGGTGTCCATCACGCCGAACTACTTCGACATCTCGGCTGGACCGGAGGATTCATCATCTCTTCATCAACCTACTCCGGACACTTCGGCGTCACCAGCCGACCATCTTCGTCACAATTAGCTGGACCGAGGGCTTTGCCTCGGCAAGCCAACCTTTGCCAGCATCATCCTCCTTCGGATTGCTACAACAAATAAACCAGGTGCTATTAATCCTAATATTTTTTGTTTGTTTGGGTTCATCTTTCCCAAGAAATTATTATTCTGGTTTGTCCATCATATGTTCACAGGACTATCAAATGGTGGCCGTATTAACGACGGTCGCATCATGGTTCGGTCAGTCTCCGTACATAGTCCAGCGAACGCCGCATCCGGAGCACGGACCGACCTGTGAATTCAGGCTTTGCCACGCCTTTACCGCATCACGCCGACGCCCTGCATCGACATCGACATCGACCTCGGCACCAGGCCATATTTCTTTTATTACTCACTTTGCATAAATTATTCATTATGCAACGATTTTTTAATTATTATTATCACTATTATCTCCGGTTTGCACTATTTTTTGTGCACAGGAAAATGATCCAGCCGGACTATATCCTTTGGCGTCACCTCGGCTGGACGGGGGGCTTCGTCAACACTTCATTACCCGACTTCGGCATCACTCTGCCGTTCTGCATTTACCGAGCTATGTCACCACTTCGGAATGCCGAGCTCTTTGCTCCGCCACCTCGGGACCGGCTTGGGGGACGGAACCTTGTTCCGCATGAAGCTCGGACCACGTCGTCAATACCGAACACATTAACCAGCTAAGTTGTCTTCATGCTCAAAGTTTTAAATTTTTAACTTGTGTTCGGTTCGATCAAGCATTATACTTTTTTGGAAAAAAGTGGCTTGTAAAAATTTTCCTTGTCCAAACTTTGTTTGCACACATTTGACGCGCTATCCACGCTCATTATACCTGGGGGGCTTCTTTAATAGAAGCTTATTAATACGGGCTTTATGCCCAACACATGTGTCACACTTCCGCATGTACCTTTTATTCACCATTATATGCATCGATATGACTTAAGTTTTGGCCAAGCTGGGTTGCCTGGCTCCTGTGCTTACCCCTATGTTCCCGATTGTTCGGCTAGGTGGTAAAGGGAGCACCTCTGCGATTGTTACTGCCGGGTCAGCCGGATGTGTACCTCACACTGGGTGAAGCCGAAAGCTAGCGTTCTTAAGGGAATACTCGGTCGGTGAACTAAAAGATGATTTCTTACCTATTTATTTACCTGCCCCCAGATGTTTTTCTGCTCTTTTCGCAGTCCGGACATGCACTTTAGGGCATGCCTCCCAGGGAAAGGAACCCCTAACGGAACTATTCTCCCTGGAAGATGTTTCTTACTAACCATGTAATATAACATAACTAGTTGGGCACTTGTCTGATAAAGCACTAATGACCCCTACGCCTGGTCTCCATGCATGCCCCGGTTTTTATAACCGCGAGGGTATTCGGACACACTCCGGACTATTGGGTCCAGAGGTTGAAGCGAAAAGGTCCGCTACGACAAACGATCTACAATCCAGCTAGAAGGCATTTTACATGTCACCTTACATTATATAGTCAACTTTTACCCAAGTCACTTGGGGGCTCTTATGTTTATTTGAGCCGTTTCATACTAAGTGTTTTTCTTCTTAGTCATTGCAAAATTTTATTATTATTTATCACTCCTTTTTTCGACACGAGTGTGCGGTCACTGGCCGGGGAGCCTAATTTCTCTCTCAAAGACGCTAGAGTTTAGTTTGCTAAACTGGCCTGATGAGAAGTACTCCGCCTTCAGGATAGGAGGTTGAAGCCGTAGGCTGACCCGCTCGAAGTCTTGAGATAGGATGTATCATGTTAAAGCACGACAGAAGCACTTCTTTTTTCTAAGACCAATTTTTGGCACCGAACACTTGATATTGTTCGGACGTCATGCTTTCACTGACGTTTCTTGGTTTTCCAAGCTTTTTGGAACTTTTAAACTATTTGTGCTTTTCCGGCATTAATCTCGCAGTGCAACGCCGAACACCTTTTAGGGATTTCGGCAAAAATATTCTCGGATATTGCTATATATGAATCGGTTTCGAATTGTGTCTTCGGTCAATAGTTGGGTTGCCCGGCTCCCGCACTTGCTTCCTATGTTCCGTTTTGTTCAGCTAGGCGTGCAAAGGGAGAACCACTGCGATTGTGCTTCCAGCTCACATGGTTAAAGCACCTCAGTGGAGAAAGCCGAAAACTGACTGTCACAATAAGCGTAAATTGGTCAGCAATCCGATGACTATGTTAAATAACAGGCCATTCATAACATTGGCCGAAGTGTTTACGGCTTGACCTCGACTGTTGCCGAACACTACCGGGGGCTATTAACTAGCCTCCCAAAATAAATCCTCGATATTTTGCTCTTACATTGGAGCTGAGGTTTTATGATCATGCTTAGCATGAGAACCCAAAGAAAGGAACCGATAGCGGGACTATTTTCTTTGGAAGACATTTCTTCTGTTAAATAGTAATATAATATATCTCTCCGCGTACCTTTGTTTATAAAACCGTATGGCCAGATTGCCTTGTTTGTCGTCCTCATAAAGGCTTTATAAAGTAGGACAAACACTCCTCAACTATTGGCCGAGGAGGTGGAAGCCGACGGTCGGTCAACAAAGTTTTGTACAATGCGGATCCGAGCATCAATGACGTAAAGTACTTGGATACATAGAGTCATTACACATAATTTGTGATTTTACTATGGATATTGATCCTTAATTCGGCCACCCGTGCCCGCATTAAGGCTCGGGGGCTACTGGGCTTCGGGCTTATTATTTAAAACATATCAAAGGGGCATATTGATCCCCCGATCTGGTGTTGCCACCCGACCAGTGTCTCGGGGGCTACTGCAGTGCTTGCCCAATGCAGAAAATTTTATGTGCAATATAGTTTCCGAGGAGATTTTGATCCTCAGGTTGGTCGGCCGCACCCAACCTGAGTCTCGAGGACTGAGCACGCCGCTTTTAGTGTCCCAAAGTATTCTGCCAAGCTTGGACTTGATCCTCAGGCCGATTTTGCAAATCAACCTGAGTCTCAGCAGCTACTGGGATCAGCGGTCTTACGTCATCCTTCAGGTGCATCTTGGGTTTTAGACCAATACACACCTTGAGGGCTACTGGCTATATATCTCGGCAGAGAATAAATTGCAATAATAAAAAATATTGACAAAAAATCGGCCCACAGTCGGGGTGGTGCACCACCTCGGAAGCAGTCCGGCATAAAGCTCGGGCGCTAGTGGCTAGCTCCATAGAGGGAATTTCCGGCATTAAGCTCGGCTAAACTCCTTCAAACTTCTTTGAACCGAGGTGATTTACGACACCTCGGATACAGTCCGGCGTTGGAGCTCGGATACATAGTCCGGCGTTGGAGCTCGGATACATAATCCGGCGTTGGAGCTCGGATACATTCCGGCGTTAAAACTGGGAAGCGGTCTGGCGTTGGTGCTCGGCTGCAAAAGATACCTCGAATGGAGTCCGGCGTTAGAGCTCGGATGCAAGAGGACGCTACCGCCCGGGAACAAACTTCAAACCCGAGGTGTGGCATAAAAATAACGAGGCATTGATAAAGGCCGGAAACTTAAAGGGGCTCCTCGGATACCCGACGTGTAAACCCATCGAATGCATTTCGGCGATCCTCAAGATCGAAGATGAAGAAGATTCGTTGAACCAGTTTTCAAGACCGACGACCGAAGATGAAGAACAGTTCGGAAGAATCGAGGAGCGTCCCTAACTTGAAGACCGGTTCAGGGGGCTACTGACGGTGTCCTGGACTAGGGGGTACTCACCACGTCATCTCCCGATCTATTAGATTGGGCCGAGGACCCCCACGGCCGTATACTCATGGGCCAGTCCGGACAGGTGCCGCATACAAGGAAGATTCTACAAGACTTGGCAATCAAGACAAGGACTCCTCCCCCACCGGCGTATTCGGCTAGGACTCTTGTTATCCTAGGCCTCCGGTGCATTATATAAACCGAGGCCAGGCTAGTCGATAAAGATATACAACAATCATACCATAGGCTAGCTTCTAGGGTTTAGCCTCTCTGATCTCGTGGTAGATCAACTCTTGTACTACCCATATCATTAATATCAATCAAGCAGGATGTAGGGTTTTACCTCCATCAAGAGGGCCCGAACCTGGGTAAAACATCGTGTCCCTTGTCTCCTATTACCATTGATCCTAAGACGCACAGTTCGGGACCCCCTACCCGAGATCCGCCGGTTTTGACACCGACAATGGGTGTTGCTGAGGAGGTCTGGACAACCTAGTGCTCGACGTGGGCTCTCGGGGCATCGCCCATGGCGTCGGTGGAACGGAGGACGACTGGTCGACGGAAGAGGAGATCCGACACACCCCTACCTGGCGCGCCAAATGTCAGATTTTGGGATCCGGCAACCCTTGAGAGGTTCGAACTCTGGAGTGCGTGCGGAGATGTCAACCTACCCAGCCTGCCTACTCGCGATCCTCCTTAGCCTAGCACGTAGAGCTCACAGAGACACAAAGACACACAGATTTATACTGGTTCAGACCACAGTTGTGGTGTAATACCCTAATCCAGTGTGGTGTGGTGGATTGCCTCGAGGGGCTATGGATGAACTAGTACAAAGGATGAACAAGCCTCAGGAGGTGAGGTGTTCTTGAACTGGTGTGATGCTCGGGGTGGAATTGATCTCTCCACTATGGTGGTGGCTAAGTCCTATATATAGTGGCCTTGGTCCTCTTCCCAAATATGAGCGGGAAGGGATTCCACAACGGCAGGATTTGAAAGGGGACAAGTACTATAGTCTATCCTGACAAAAGTAGTCTTCGCCTGTGAAAAGCCTCTGGTCGTGACGCTGCGGTGGGCTCGGTGATGACCTTCGTCTTGATGTCCTGGCGGTCTTGGTTTTGTTGCACCAGAATGGAAACCTTTGGTTGATTCCTTGGGTCTCCGCGCCTGTGGCTTGCCTCGCTTGCACCAAAGAGGAAACCTGCGCTCTGCACCCGCCTGGCGCCCGCCTGACCTTGGTCGTCATGGCTTACGTCAGTTGTGCCTCATGAGGCAGCTGCATAGAACTCTCCGCCCCTCAGGAGCCCTCCTGAGGAGGACAACTCCTTCAGGGGTCTTGGCGTCGTCCGCCTCGCGAGGGCCTTGCTGTGTTGGTGTTGAAGCTGGGCCGTACTAGGCCATCGATGGAGCTACATGGTGGGCCGCAGGCAGGCAGGATTGGATATCCCCAAGTCCAGGACACCAACAGTAGCCCCCGGGCCCAAGGCGCACTCGGACTTGGCTTCTAGGCGAAGCCAAAGGGCAAGTGCGGAGCGCCGTGGGCCCTATCAGCCTGCGGCCCTGAAGACACGTGGCGGTTGATGGGACGTGGGCGTCTCCACTTCCCCACGCCGCCTTGATATCCGGTAGACCCAGCAGCCGCCCGTTGTCAGCACAACTCGGCCTTCGTGGTGTACCGAGCCAGGCTCTTGTTTTCTCCTCCCCAATCTTGACGGCGCGTCCATAGATCTGGTGCCAGCGCCTTACTCTTTCTGGGTATTCTCCCTGGCCCCCAAGCCAAGGAAGAAGAAGGTGAAGCCATGCGTGCCGGCCAGCCCTCGAGCAATCGGCGGTAATCAATAAGGAGGGGCTGGACAAGGTTCGCCATGCGCTCGCCGCCCATTCCAACGAGGGGGGGGGGGGGGCGACGGCTACCCGCCCTGCATCTTGGCGAACCAGAGAGATGAGTGCAACTAAGATTCCCATCCATCTTCATGCTCTTCTGGCTGGGTTGATTCCTCCCTTCTCCCCTTTCTTCAATGTCGTGATGTCGCACTACCAGATCCATCTGCTTCATTTGGACCCTCGCTCCATCATCCTCCTCGCCGTCTTCGCCTTCCTCTGCGAGGCCATGGTGGGCATTACTCCCTCCGTGGCCTTGTTTCGTCATTTCTTCCTCCTCCGGCTGGTGGACGCTCGTTAGGGCTCTGGGTGCGCGACCTTTGAGGCCGTGGCTGCGACCGCCGGCTCGGGGATCGACTTCGAGCTCTCTCCTATCGTGAGAGGATTCCGGAAGAAGTGGCTCTTGATGGACGCCCGTGCATTCAGCCCCCCCTCCCCCCCCCCCCCCCCCCCGCGCAGTCAGCCAACTGCACCAGCAGTTAAGTAGAAGCAGCGTCCTTCTCCAACATAGCTCTCCGACTCCACGTCGCCGCCAAGAAGCTAATCGACCGTCAATGGTCAACCCACCTAGCTTGGCTTCAACCGGAGGGTAGCAGCGATGGCCTTACTTGGACCTGAGCGGCGGCGACCTACCGTGTTCTACTCTTCCTCGTTTTCTTTGTGGCGTGGCCTCGTTGGCAATGGGTTGGGGCCTCGACGGAGTCGGCGATGTCCTCTGTCTCATTGCCGGTGGGGCGGCGCCTCGGTGGAGCGGGGGAAATCCTCCCCCTCGTTGCCTCAAGGATGGGTCCTCGGCTGAGCAGGTGATGTACTCTACCTCGTTGTTGGCGGGGCGGGTCCTCGATGGAGTAGGGCCTCCGCCTCGGTGCCGGCGGGGCGGGGCCTCGGTGGAGCCGGCGATGTCCTCTTTCTCGTTGCCGGCGGAGCAGCGCCTCGGCGGAGCGGGGGAAATCCCCCCTCGTTGCCGGCAGGTGGGGCCTCGGCTGAGCCGGCGATGTCCTCTGCCTCGTTGTTGATGGGGCGGGGCCTCTACGGAGCCGCGGTGTCCTCTGCCTCGTTGTTGGCGCCACGGGGCCTCGGCGGAGCAGGGCCTCGTCAACGCCAGCGGAGCGGGGACTCGTCGGAGCCGGCATTGTCCTCTGCCTCGTCCTCGGTCTCGCCAAATAGCACCTCGCCCGCTTCATCGCCCTCTTTGTAGGCAGCCGCGGCCTCCGCCACCCGCATGTAGTACCGCCAGCGCTCGAGGCGGCCCTCGCGGGCAGAGCGGTACGAGTCGAGCAGCGCCTCCTACTCCGCCCGCTCCGCGGAGATCTGCTCCTCCGCCTATAGGTGCTCCTAGAGGAGATGGTGGTTGTAGGCGGCGTCGGCCTGCGCCTCCCGAAACTGCTCCTCACGCTTCTGCCTCACTATGTCCATGTATTGGGCACGGGCCTCGCTGATGGTCATGGTGCAATGCACCGGCGAGGATGGCACAGAGGAGGTGGTTGACGCCGGATCATCGACTACCATGTTCTCCATTGGGACGTCGTCGTTGAGGGAGTCCTGGACTAAGGGGTCCTCGGACAGCCGGACTATATACTTGGGCCGTACTGATCGGCTATGAAGATACAAGATAGAAGACTTCTACCCGCGTCCGGATAGGACTCTCCTTTGTGTGGAAGGCAAGCTTGGCGATTCAAATATGTACATTCCTTTCTCTGTAACCGAATTTATACAACCCTAGCCCCTCCCGGTGTTTATATAAACTGGAGGGTTTAGACTTCTAGGGTTTAGCCACAACAATCATAACCTCATAGGCTAGACATCTAGGGTTTAGCCATCACGATTTCGTGGTAGATCAACTCTTGTAATACTCATATCCATCAAGATCAATCAAGCAGGAAGTAGGGTATTACCTCCATAGAGAGGGCCCGAACCTGGGTAAACATTTCGTCCCCCGCCTCCTGTTACCATTAGCCTTAGACGCACAGTTCGGGACCCCCTACCTGAGATCCGCCGGTTTTGACACCGACATTGGTGCTTTCATTGAGAGTTCCATTGCGTCGTTACCAGAAGGCTTGATGGCTCCATCAATCATCTACAATAACGTAGTCCAGGGAGAGATCTTCCTCCTCGGACAGATCTTCATATTCGGCGGCTTCGCACTGTGGGCCAACTCGCTTGGCCATCTAGAGCAGATTCAGAATCCTGAATTTTGTGGCCGATATCCGCGGAGACTTGATATTCGACAGGTTCGAGCCCATGACGGCTTTCCCCGGCCACCACGATGAACACGACCTAGATCTTTCATCGGGCCACCAGCAGGAGATAGTGCCAGTGACCGCCCTGGCCCTAGAGCCGAAGCGGACTGCAACGTCCAAAGAAGGGAAGCTTAACCCCGCCACGGAGGTCGCAGACTCAGCGGCGCGTGAGCCACACATAGACCTAACATCGAGCTGGGCTTGTGTCATCGGAACCTTGGACTCGTCTCCGGCCATGGGTTCTGGACCGCGTGCATCTGCGTCCATCGAACCTGATTGGGCGCCGGTCTTGGAGTTTAGCTCCGCGGACATCTTCCATCACTCGCCTTTTGGCAACGTGTTCGGCTCATTAAAATAACTCTCCTTGTCGGGGGACTCTCGGCCGAATTATGTCCGGCTCGAATGGGAAGTGGATGACGAAAAACTTCGTTTCCCACCCACCACCCGCTTTATAGCCTCTGTCGATGACTTAACCGACATGCTTGACTACAACTCCGAAGACATCAGCTGTATGGACGACGATGTCGGAGATGAGCAGGAACCACTGCCTACAAGGCTTTGGACAGCCACCTCCTCGTACGACATGTACATGGTGGATACACCCAAAGAAAACAACTGCGACAATGAAAATCCAGTCGAGGATAAACCTCCTGAGATACAGCCAAAGTGCCAACGTCAGCGGTGCCGCTCTAAGCCACGCCATAGTAAAAATAGCAATACCACACAGGAGAAAATAACACTCCGGACGACGCCGAAAACAATGAAGACCCCATTGAGCCAACCTCCGGGCAGGAGGAACATGAGGATGGGCGAGTTAGCCCTGGCGAACAGGCCATGAGCGAAGACTCAGAGGATAGCAACTACCTTCCACTCTCCTAGCACGAGGTGAGCCTCGGCGATGAAGATTTCATCGTGCCTGAGGAGCCCGCTGAACAAGAATGCTTTAAGCGTCAGCTAATTGCCACTGCAAGAAGCCTAAAAAGAAGCAGCAGCAGCTTCAAGCTGATCAGCATCTGCTCAATGAAAGATGGACTGATGTCCTGGCAGCCGAGGAATATGGCCTCGAGTGCCCAACCAAAAGCTACCTGAAGCGCAAACTGTTACCACAGGTTGATGGCGAGGCGCTGGAGCCCGTCCTACCAAGGTACAATGCGGCCGGCCGACCACCACGCGGCCAGGACAAAGCGGCACCTCGAGTCGAACACTAACCCGCACTACCTCATCGAACAAATAGAAATACAACAGCTCGGGGATATGCACATGACCTGCGGCATGATTTGGAAAACAGAGCAGGTCAGACAAGGTCGATCTATGGATCACGGGGGCGTGCACTGACGCGCCACAATGGCCATCTGGATGAACGTGACAAACATAATCACGTCTGGGCTGAAAACCGCAGACGAACTCCATCCGAGCTACGTCACGACTTGGCCCGATATAGAGGCGCCGCACACACCCTTTGCTTCACTAATGAAGTAATGGGGCACGATTTCCCAGAAGGGTTTAAACCCGTGAACATCGAATCCTATGATGGCACAACAGACCCCGCGTTATGGATTGAAGACTTTCTTCTCCATATTCATATGGCCCACAGTGATGATCTTCACGCCATCAAATACCTCCCGCTCAAGATCAAGGGACCAGGTAGGTACTGGTTGAACAGTCTGCCCGAAAACTCCATTGGCAGCTGGGAGGACTTGGAGGACTCCTTCCTCGACAACTTCCAAGGCACATATGTCCGACCTCCGGATGCCGATGATTTAAGTCAAATAATCCAACAGCCCGGAGAGTCAGCCAAGAAATTATGGACTTGGTTCTTACCTAAAAAGAACCAGATTGTCGACTATCCGGACGTTGAAGCCCTGGCGGCCGTTAAGCACTGCATCCACAATGAATGGCTAGCCAGACACCTTGGCCAGGAAAAACCGAAGTCCATGTCAGCCCTTACGGCACTCATGACCCGCTTCTGTGCGGGCGAAGACAGCTAGCTAGCCCGTAGCAATAACAATACAAGCGAACCTGGAACTTCTGAAGCCAGAAATAGCAATGGCAAGCCCCGACGCAATAGACATAAGCATCGAAATAACAGTGATAACACCAAAGACACGTCGGTCAACGCCGGATTCAGTGGACCTAAGTCCGGTAAGTGGAAGAAGCCATTTAAGAGAAACAATCTAGGCCCGTCCAGTCTAGACCGCATACTAGATTGACCATGCCAAATCAATGGCACTCCTAATAAAACAGCCAATCATACCAACAGGGAATGTTGGGTCTTCAAACAAGTCGGCAAGTTAAACATCGAGAATAAGGAGAAAGGGTCGCAAAGCAATGATGATGACGAGGAACCCCGACCACCGAACACAGGGGGATAGAAGAAATCCCCCCCAAACCAAAACGGTGAACATGATATACGCCACCCATATCCCCAAGAGGGAGCACAAGCGTGCACTAAGGGACGTCTATGCGATGGAGCTAGTCGCCCCAAAGTTCAAAGCATGGTCCTTCTATCCAATCACCTTCGATTGCAGGGACCATCCGACCAGTATCAGTCATGGCGGTTCAGTCGCACTAGTCTTTGACCCAATTATTGATGGATTCCACCTTACGTGAGTCCTCATGGATGGTGGCAGCAGCCTGAACCTGCTCTATCAGGATATAGTGTGCAAAATGGGAATCGATCCCTCAAAGATCAAGACTACAAAAACCACCTTTAAAGGTGTCATACCAGGTGTAGAGGCCTGCTGTACGGGCTAAATCACACTGGAAGTGGTCTTCGGATCCCCGGATAATTTCCAAAGCGAAGAGTTAATCTTCGATATTGTCCCCTTCCGCAGTGGCTATCATGCACTGCTCGTACGAACCGCATTCGCTCGATTCAATGCGGTGCCGCACTATGCCTACCTCAAGCTCAAGATACCCGGACCACGCGGTGTCATAACGGTCAATGGAAATACGAAATGCTCCCTCCGTACCGAGGAGCACACCGCGGCCCTTGCAGTAGAAGTACAGAGTAGCCTTTTTAGGCAGAACCTCAATTCGGCAGTGAAGCTCCCGGACACCGTCAAGCGAGTCTGAACTACTCTGCAGCAAGACTGTCCAGCTCGTCTAGAGCTTGACTAGCAATTCGGCCTCCGTCCCAGTCCCAATCAAGCGATGACATTTGTGTCGCGCATACATAACTACGCACTCAAAATACCATGGGCATGGACGGAGGCACAGCTAGACCGTGGTCCATAATGCGGCTCAGCCGCCCTAGATCCACATACCTTCACCTTTTCTTTTTCATTTCAGGTTTTTCCCTTCTCGAGGCTTTTCTGATAACCTGATCATCGGACCTATAACGGGACGAATACACCAAGAAGGTGAGGAGCTTTGACATACAAGGGAATACCCAGGTGGTCTCTGCTAACGATCATTATACCTGTTTTACATACCCTCACGCAGCTTGCTCTTGGTCATGGCATGTCAAATAGCCTTATTTTCTTATCGCATTACTTGTACAAATACGCCTTGACGTATCAATCAAATTACGATGGGAAATAGTTTGTGGCTCAATATTTGTGGCGTCAGCTTATTACTTGATTCTTTCCTTGTCTTTGTATTTATTACTTATTGCACCCGTACACTCTGGTACGTATTACTTCACCAGGGGCTTCATCACGCCCCGCAATACGGCAATAAAGTCCGAACACTTTTACAGTACAGTTTGGCACCCTGAACTTATAACATTATATGCATCGGCTCCGAATCATGGCTTTGGCCAATAGTTGGGTTGCCCAGCTCCTGTGCTTACTACCTTATGTTCCACTATATTGGCTAGGGTAGTAAAGGGATAACTACTGCGATTGTGTCCCGGTCCTTCCGGACGAGCACCTTAGTAGAGAAAGCCAAAAACTGATTGTCATGATGCGGCGAGAGCTGGTCAGATGTTCGAGAGGTTTCAAATCCTTAAAGATTTTTTCTGCATTATGTGATGAGTCAGTTTTTATCTGATTAGGCGTGTATAGCGCCCCAAGTTCGGCCTTCCGAACACCAGGGGCTACACCAACATTTTTATTGTCAAACGCCAAGTGAGGGTGATAAAGACGTATAGTCTGATAACCTTGTTCGTTGCGCTAAACCCCTCCTTTAAGGACCAAAGTTTGGAGTAAAGAGTGTTTAGATTTATCTCGAACACCCCCGTACTATCTACATGGGGGTAGAAGCTGACGACTGGCCAACTCTCAGATTTCATAAACGGCCGCACAGGAGGTAATTTTTTTAATAAACAAGCAATATATTACATAAAGATCTTGTTTCATATTACAGGACAGGATAAAATGACTGTATTCATGGGAATATGATATCCTTGGCACATTGCTCCGCCACAAGGCGGGATCCCTCTAGGACACTATAAAAATATACTTCAGGTCGGCGGTGCTCCTTGACCTCAGGCGGTCCCTCGGTCACCAGCTTCGTGGTGTCCATCTTCACCTAGTGCATCTTGGCACGGGCAAAGGCTATTCGCGCACCTTCAATGCAGACCGACCCCTTGATGGCTTCAAGCCGAGGCAGGCGCTAACAATCCGCTTCACGATTTTGAAGTAGCTGCTGGGCATGGGCTCGGCAGGCCATAGCCGGATTATTAAGTCCTTCATGGCTAGTTCGGCTGCCTTATGCAGCTCGACCAGCTGTTTCAGCTGGTCGCTAAAGGGCACTAGATGTTCTGGTCCAAGGTATTGAGACCAGAACAGCTTCTCCTTCTTTGGCTCGATAGAATTCTGCAGCGTCTGATATGTTGCATGGCAGATCTGAAAACGCCCCTGGAGAACTCCAAATTCGGGTCAGTAAGAGGAACCTTTCCTTCACATTTTTGCTCTGCATTATAAAAGCCTTACCCGCCGCGATCTTCTTGGCCACCTAGATTTCCTGGAGGGCGCTCTGGGCTTCAGCTCGGGCAACTTGTGCGCTCTGGCGGGCATTGGAAAGTTCGAACTCTCGATCCTTAAAACCACGCTCCAAGGACTTGTACTTCTCGACGGTGTCCTGGAGCTCTTGTTGGACCTTGCTGACCCGGGCCTCCTGCTTCTCCCGCGCGGCGTGTTCCTTGGCCGCTTTTTCCTCGGCCTCGGCCAACGCCTTCTTGAGAGTCGCTACTTCGGTCGTGTCCCCTAATAAAGTTCATGACATGTTAGTCAACACGAATCATTCGTCCTTCCTGAATAAATACAAGGTTACTGCATACCTTGGTTGTCCTCCATCTGCTTCTTCACATGGCCGAGCTCTTCCTCGGCCCGCTCCAGATTCTGCTTCAGTCCGGAGACTTCCGCAGTGTGAGCGGTCACAGCCAGCAGCGACACCTGCTTATTCACACAGACATATTAGATTAGACTCCTGTGAAAATTATTTGATCCTCTGTTCGGCTTTGCTTTCTAAACACCGGACAGAGCATCAGGGGCTACTATCTATATTGTGACATTCGTTTACAATTACGTTGCTTACCTCAAAGCCTGTTAGAAGGCTAGTGCAGGCTTCGGTCAGTCTGCTTTTGGCGGACTGGATCTTCTCAATCTCATAAGAGTACGATGTTCTTCAACTATGGAAGCGCCTCGCAGCACTTCCAGCAATCTATTCAGTGCCTCTGGATGGACAGAGGTCACCGCTGGAGTTGGCTCACCCCCCTCTTTTGAAAGAGGCAGCCTGCCTGAGTCCGGAGCCACATGGGCCTCCGGAGCTGTATTCGGCTGGGGGCCGAATTCGATACGACCCCCATCGTTGGTGTCCATAGGGGTCTGTCCCCCCATGTGTTCGGAAACTGGGGTTTTACCCTCCGGCACCACCAGGACGGCCTCCTGAGCCTCTCCCTAGCCTAGGATCCTTCGAGACAACACCTCGGTGTTGTCCGCAGCCTTGGGGGAGGAGGCCGTTGGAAGGGACCTGCTGTCCATTGCCTATGGGTCCAGCGATCCCTCTGAAGAGGAGGATAGCTTGATGTTGGACTGAGTCGGACTGCAAGTGCATGATCCAGCACATTAAAAAACATTAAAGTCGAAAGGACAGAAATACTACCGTGTCCGAACACTTATGATTTGGCCAGGGCCTTGACCCTGGGCTCCCACTCCCCGCCGCTGTTGGTGGCCGTCGCGGAGCTGTCCGGAAGGGAAGTTTTCCCCTTCTTGGACGCCTCGGCCTACCCATGTGTGGAGGTTGTCCTCTTCTTTCTCCCCCCTACAGGGGGGATAGATCTCTTCTTCCTCCTCCTTCTCTTCCTCGTCATCTTCAGCGACGGAGGAGCGATCCTCGATGTCTTCAGACATTGCGTCTGAAGCACCCCTGCGATGGAGACCATCTCTGGTCCCCTTGGCCTTATTTTTGGCCTTCTTCTCCGGCACCTCATAAGGCACCGGAAACAGCATCTTCGTTAGAAAAGGGGTTTCTGATCTTCAGGCAGCAGAGCCAGACAGTTAATCCGCTCTGCTATCTCTATGCAGGCCTGAAAAAATTGGTAGGGAGGCTTAGAGTCCTCCCTCAGATATGCCGGGAAAGGGTATGCCTTGAAAACATGAAAGAACTTACCGAATTAGACGGGCGTTTTGAGCTGAGCCCATGATCCTCGATTGTGGGCGGTGGTATCTCGCCAGCCTTGAAGAGCACCTTCCAGATGTCTTCGTGCATTGTGCCGAAGAGCTCCAACAGCGTCTGGTGCTTGGCCGGATCGAACTCCCACAGATTGCAAGTCCACGTTGGCACGAAAGGATCCGGCGGACAAGCATAACCTGGACCATGTTGACAAGTTTGATTCTCTTGTTTATCATGTTCTGGACACACATCTAGAGCCCCGTCAATTCATCCGAAGAGCCCCGGGCCAGGCCCTTCTCTTGCCAGGAAGTGAGCCGCATCGAGACTCCAGGTCGGAATTCGGGGGCCGCCGCCCAGTTGGTGTCACGCGCTCGGTGATGTAGAACCACCCCGACTACCACCCTTTTACAGTCTCCACGAAGGAGCCTTCAGGCCAGGTGACATTGGGCATCTTGCCCACCATGGCGCCTCCGCACTCTGCTTGTTGGCCGCTCACCACCTTGGGCTTCACATTGAAGGTCTTCAGCCATAGGCCGAAGTGAGATAGGATGCGGAGGAAGGCCTCGCACACGACAATGAATGCCGAAATGTTGAGGATAGAGTTGGGGGCCAAGTCATGGAAGTCTAGCCCGTAGTAAAACATCAGTCCGCGGACGAACGGGTGGAGGGGGAATCCAAGCCCGCTGATGAAGTGTGTGAGAAACACCACCCTTTCCTGGGGCACCGGGTGGGGACGATTTGTCCCTTGGCCAGAAGGCGATAAGCAATGTCTTTGGCCAGGTACCCGGCCTCCCGGAGCTCCTTGATGTCCTTGGACATGATCTCTGCTTTGACAAGATGTGCCAGTGAAACCGCACCTCAAAATACAGAGCGGCAGGCTAAAAAACAGTTCGAATAATGACCGGGCAGTGACGTGATGTCACGCTACAAAAAGATTTAAGTGGATTGGACTCGTGAAATATCATACTCTCTACGGTTGGGTGAGGTACTTGTTTTGCAGAGCCGAACACGTTTTCTATGTTCAGAGAGCTATGTTGGAGTATTCGGAGAAGGAACCCACCTTGCAATGCCGAAGACAATCTGCGCGCCGGACTCATCGTCATTGAAGCCTGGTTCAGGGGCTACTGAGGGAGTCCTGGACTAAGGGGTCCTCGGACAGCTAGACTATATACTTGGGTTGGACTAATGGGCTATGAAGATACAAGATAGAAGACTTCTTCCCGTGTCCGGATGGGACTCTCCTTTGCGTGGAAGGCAAGCTTGGCGATTCGAATATGTAGATTCCTTTCTCTGTAACTGACTTTGTACAACCCTAGCCCCTCCCGGTGTCTATATAAACCGGAGGGTTTAGACTTCCAGGGTTTAGCCACAACAATCATAACCTCATAGGCTAGACTTCTAGGGTTTAGCCATCACGATCTCGTGGTAGATCAACTCTTGTAATACTCATATCCATCAAGATCAATCAAGCAGGAAGTAGGGTATTACCTCCATAGAGAGGGCCCGAACCTGGGTAAACATTGTGTCCCCCGCCTCCTGTTACCATTAGCCTTAGAAGCACAGTTCGGGACCCCCTACCCGAGATCCGCTGGTTTTGACACCGATAGTCGTCCGCCGGATGCCTGCCAGCCAGCCAGTCGACAGCAATGGCTTCCATCTCCTTGTGGTTCATTGTTCGCCTGTTCCGAAGAGCGCTGCAGCGCGAGGAAGCCATGGTGGGCAGTAGTGGTGTGGACAGGAGAAAGGGAACGGATGCGGATGACTGCGGCTATGGCCGGCGTAGTAGTTTATATAGCAATGGTGGGCGACAGAGGGACGGACGTGTGGCGCCGAAGTAGCCGCCTTGGCAACTGCGTATCATTAATGTGGGCGGCAAACGAACGGACGGATGGCACTTGTGTCGTTTGAAGGCAGAGCAATCGCCTGCACTGAGAAGCAGGGCGGGCGGTGCTAACCGTTTTGGGCGGAAAGCGTGCGCGGGCGAGGGAGGCGGTCTGGGTGGACCAGGGCAGTCAGGCTCGTGCTTGGCGGCGGGTCGGTCTAGCAGCCGGACATGCTGGCTCGCCAGCGAGCTCGCTGAGCTGCGCGACAATAATCAGACGATGGACGTAGCTTCCGACCAGGAGCCGGTGCCACTATCCAAACCGGTTCATGCCGCGTTCACCATAGAGCAGGTGCAGCCGTACTTCGACGCCCTAATGGCGGAAGAGCTACCAGTGCAGGAGGACCTGTGCTGCAACCTCCATCTCCTCACGAGCACCGGTGAACAAGCGAACAACAATGCCGTCGCGGACATGTGGCCCTATGATCCTGGCTTCCCAAATGAGCAGCGGGCGTTGCATCAGACCATCAGTAGGGCCCGCGAGGCCCTCTTTGTCGTCCTTCAAGTTGTTGCGCTCATCGTGGTGCCGCTATCTCGCGTTGCCAACATGGTTAACAGAGATGATGGAACGAGGAGATGACTTTACTTGGAGAGGATGATAGTGGGGACCTACCAGGGCCATAGCCGCATGTACGCAAGTGCCTCCTTATTATGTAAAACTATAAAAAATTGCTTCCTCCTGGTTTCCTGACATCACGGTCCCACACCATTGTCAACCTATGTAGTCAATAAACGAGAGAATTGCACTAGGAGCGGCCGACAGCTGGGACCAAGCAACTCGAGCAGTATTTATGTTTTTGAGGTGTGAGCACTGCAGAGTTTTTCTTGAGCGATGTTTTCGTTGTCGTTCGGAGGAGAGAGCGGGGTATTAACTGGGCGGGTTGTGGCCCGTCTAGCCCAGGCAAGATGTCCAACCTAGATATTAATTTTCTTTCAAGCTGAAAATGGCTAGCCCAGCTATACTTTTTTTAGGAATACCCAGGTAAGGTCAAGTTGTTATTCTCCGCCCCGCTGGGCTGCAAATCTTTTCTAGGAGGGATGCATTAGGCTTAACAAGAAAATGGGTTTTAAGAAACAATAAATGGGATGTAATTATAAAAACTGGGCAGTAACTATAAAAAAATGCACCAAACACGTAATTACTTTATAAATTATTATTTTTGTATATTGAAATTTTTAATTTCATTAATTGTTGCACGCGCAATGTTTCGTTAGATTTTTATGTAATATAAATTTATATTGAAATTGTATTTAATCTGACTAGAAGTTTCGGGATAAAAATAATTCAGATCCCATCAAAATGTGGGATTTTTTTATTGAATTCTGTTTTGAACGGTTGGTTGAAATTATTAATCGTTGTCCTAGCTAGAAAATGGGTTGTACTTTTAACAAACTGTAAATGGGCTGTAGTAAATTCCATTAGAATTCAAAAATGGGCTGCACATTCTTACAAATCTCAAATGGGCTATAAGTTCTTTGCCACACACTTGTGGCCTTAATAAGTTGACGCGTCCCCGCAAAAAAAAAGTTGACGCGTATGCAAGGCTTTGTCAACTTATAGTCAACACACGGTTCTAGCAGCAGTGGCCGTTGGATGTCCATCCAACGGATGCCGTGCTTCTTCTTCAATCTCGGATATTCTAGCTTCACCTGCCCAAAAAATGATTCCTCCCTCCTGACATCTGGGGTGCACAGTTTTGGAAGCTCACCTGTGGGCCTACTAAGTTGACGCGTACCAAGGGCTTTGTCAACTTAGCCAATATAAACGATTCTAGCTGAAGTGACCGTACGATGTCCATCCAATGGCCGACGTGCTTTTTCAATCTCTGGTCTTCTTGCTCCAGCCGCCCAAAGGAGCACCGGTCGTGCCGCCCGCTCCTGCCTCCCATGGCCGGTTGTGCTGCCGCGGAGGCCTCACCTCCCCCTACTACTCCCACCGCTGGCAAGGCCATCCCTCCACTCACCCACACCCCCTGTTATTCTGCGGCGACGACAACCTCACACCGCAACTGAACCAGTGAACCCTCGTACTCCACTCTGCGTGGACATCCACTACCGCGTCTTCTCCGGCTCCGTGTCATCCCCTTCCTAGGCCTCGCCATCGTCCACTACCTTGGTGCTCTCGGCGGGCGTGGTCAATGTGGTCAACGACCGACTTCCATCAGAAGAGTACTGTATGTGGAGAGGCTAACTGATGGGTCCACGGCCGCAGAAAGGAAGTGCCTCCTTATTATGCAGAAAATAATGATTCCTCCACCTGACAGCAGGGACCCACCGGACGGGCCACTGTATTTTGCGGAAAAAAAAAGTTTTCCCCCTGACTGCTGGGACCTACCAGCTACATCTTCGCTCGCAAGGAAGTGCATCCATATTACGGGCAAAAAAAATGATTCGCCCCCTAATTGCTGGGACCCACCAGCTACATCTTCGCACGCAAGGAAGTGCCTGATAGTCGGGACCCACCTGGTCGAAGCGTATGTAGCATTGTCATTCTGGTCGCAAACGTGTACGTACATACGATCAGTCTGTCTGCAGGCTGCAGCGGTGAACACTTGCCGTGTAAGGAAGGGCACGTGTCGTAGTAGAGGTGCGCACGTAGCATGTACATATACGTACATCGGCCAGGGTGCAAGAAAGAAAATACAACCACATACGTACATACGGGTGGGGTCTCGAGCGCGTACTCGCACATATATATACGGACGACCAGGGCTTGTGTACATGGAGAGGCAACGGACGGCAGCACCGGCGTCCTGTTCATTGGGTAGCGAACCGGCTGGTTCGGAACGGAGAAACAGCGTCATGTTCATCAGGAGGCAACCGACTGGGTCAGAATACGTCGTGTTCATCGGGAGGGCTCGGACGGAACAACCGATGGAAACAAGGCCTGGCGTACCGTAGAACGGAGGAAACGGCCTTGTGTTCGACCGGCCACGGTCGAAACAGGATCCTGTTCATTGGGAGGGGTCTGGCGTACCGCAAAACGGAGGAAAGGGCCTTGTGTTGGACCTCCTATGCTCGAAACGGGGTCCTATTGATCGGGAGGGGTGTGGCGTACCCCAAATAGGAGGAAACCGACTTGTGTTTGAGCACTACGGTCGAAACGGGGGTCCTGTTCATCGGGAGGGGTGTGGCGTACCGCAAAACGGGACTTCACGGGATACTGTTCATATCCACTGTCGACCTCCTCCAGCCTCCACGGGCTACTGTTCATCCACGGTTGTCGTGGAAATATCACGTCAGATGTCCTAGCGGAAGGACTTAGTCGTGGAACCATCGTAATGAGATTAGCCTAAAGGGGTTCAACCGGACAAGGGACACGAGAGTTTATACTAGTTCAGCCCCGTCGATGAAGGTAAAAGCCTACGTTTAGTTGTGATGGGATTATTGGGGTTTCGATGACCAGGGAGCGAATACGCTTTGCCTGGGTCTCGAGTTGTTGTGTGTTGTCCCTAAACTGTCGTCGGGTCGTCCCTTTATATACACAGGTTGACGCCTGGCCGGCTTACAGAGTCCCGCGGCCGACTCATACAAGTGTTCGGCTTGGTTTCTCCATTTCCCTAACTTACAATACAAGTTATACAGTTATGGCGGTTTACCACTATGGACCCTAATCCGCCTCTGGGCTCTGGGCCTTTAAGTTTTATCAGTAAAGCACCATCTTCTTGTCTTCATGGGCTTCAACATAGTGGAGCGTGAACCGGCCCCTCCTGGGCGGTTTATACTCAGTAGTTATATCCTCAACATTAGGCCCCAGATTGATTTGAACCTATTCATGTCAATCTTCAATACTTAGAAAAATTATGTGAGCATCTTGTAATGATTCTTGTAAACCGCCATGTTGTCATGTCCTTGTAAACTTCGGTAAACCGCCGTGACGTCATCTTCTATCACTGTAGTAAGTCGTCATGATGTCATCTCTGCATAAAAAGATTTATGAAGATTCCCATCTCTTAATTAATTCCCGAAGATCGAGGCGACAGCTGCACTCTCTTTTACTACTTCAGGTCCTTCCATTTTCCCCCTCGCCTCTTCTCATCTTCTTCTTCCTCGCGACCCGAAGAACTCAAGCATCGCCGCCGCCACCGACCTCGAAGCTCTACCTCATCGCAGGCCGCTGCATCAAACTGAACGTTTCCAGAGATCCGCAACTGTCCTCCACTGCTCCTGAGAATCCGGTAAGCTTTCTTCCTGTTACCCTAGATCTCCATTAGGGCTCATGTTCTTCCCTGTTCATTGACGCTCGTCAATGCTTATCCGATTTTCCCTTGGCATCTTATTAAATCTTAGATAGGCCTGACTGTTTCTTTTTGTGGTAGATCCATAGCTTTAATCTGCCGTACTACAGCATCTTGCTGTTCCTGGATAAATCTCATCTAGACCTTCTCTGTTCTGCTTAGCGCCGTTGTAGGGCTCAGGAAAATTTCTTTACTGAACCACGATAGATCCAAAATTATATCACCATATTGTGAAATGTGTTTCTGCAATACTTAGTAGATTTCAAATCTGCTTCTTCCATTAAAGGTGGTTTAACCTTCAGTAGTTGATAATCCGCCTGATACCATTAGCCCTCACTTAAACCACCATCTTTACTTGAACAGTAATTTCTGGTTTACTTTACATATATGCCCTGATTAAATTCCCCGGTTTAATGCCGGTTAGTGCACATCAACCTTCAATCGTAAACCGGCCTTCACTTACCTTTTACAGCTTGTTTTTCTGAAATGACCAAGCAATTCGCCGCTTGCAACTGGGTTCCCTCTTGGATCACGGAAACGCAAATCAATGGATATGTTCTGAGTGGCGCTTTAGCCTCAAAAAATGTCCTTCATTGGCGAGTCCATGGCCCTAAATGCCCTTGTCGGTGTCAAAACCGGCGGATCTCGGGTAGGGGGTCCCGAACTGTGCGTCTAGGTGGATGGTAACAGGAGACAAGGGACACGATGTTTTTACCCAGGTTCGGGCCCTCTCGATGGAGGTAAAACCCTACTCCTGCTTGATTGATATTGATGATATGGGTAGTACAAGAGTGGATCTACCACGAGATCAAGGAGGCTAAACCCTAGAAGCTAGACTATGGTATGATTGTTGTAATGGTTGTTTGTCCTATGGACTAAAACCCTCCGGTTTATATAGACACCGGAGAGGGCTAGGGTTACACAGAGTCGGTTACAATGGTAGGAGATCTACATATCCGTATCACCAAGCTTGCCTTCCACGCCAAGGAAAGTCCCATCCGGACACGGGACGAAGTCTTCAATCTTGTATCTTCATAGTCTTGGAGTCCGGCCGATTTTGATAGTCCGGCTATCTGGACACCCCCTAGTCCAGGACTCCCTCAGTAGCCCCTGAACCAGGCTTCAATGACGATGAGTCCGGTGCGCATATTGTTCGGCATTGCAAGGCGGGTTCCTCCTCCGAATAATTCATAGAAGATTGTGAACACCAGGATAGTGTCCGGCTCTGCAAAATAAATTCCACATTCCACCGTAGAGAGAATAATATGTACACAAGTTCAATCTGCTGACGTATTTTGTGGCATGACGTCACACCACCACCAAGCCTTTACTTGAATCGTTTTTTATTATACCACCTCAGCGCATTTAGCGAAGCGGTTTCCTTGGCACGTCTTGTCGAAGCAGAGATCGTGTTCCCCTTATTCCGGGATTCTCATCAATACGGACGTGGGTAACCCAACCGTGCCCGTTGCCACGCCTCCTCTATCAGAGGCGAGTCCCAAACGGTCACGGGGACGGCTCTTGGTATTCTCCTTCTTTATAATGGGACCAAGGCTTGTTTCTTTTATTAAATCCTCAATCGAATCTGCCCCTCGCCCTGAGTTCCAACACCCAGAGCCTCAGATTCGAGCGCCTCGGACCTTCAACGATGTCCGGCTCCGACCTACAGGGCCGGTGGATGCCCTCCTCCGTTACGGAAGAGGACGTGCAAAAGCTGAGAGAGGCCAAGTACCTGACTTACGAGATTTCGCATAGGTTGCCCGCCAAAGGGCAAGTCATTCCCACTCCCGAGCCCGGCAAAAGCGTCGTGTTTGTGTCCCACCTCCGTCGGGGTTTAGGCTTCCCGATGGATCCTTTTGTGAGAGGGCTCATGTTTTACTATGGGTTAGAATTCCACGACTTGGCTCCGGAGTCCATCCTCCATATCTCATCATTCATTGTCGTCTGCGAAGCCTTCCTCCGCACTACCCCTCACTTCGGCTTGCGGCTTAAAACCTTTAACGTGGAGCCGAAGATGATCGAGGGGCGTCAAGCAGAGTGCGGCGGGGCGGTTGTAAGCAGGAGGGTCGATGCTCCATGGCCCGAGGGCTCTTTCCAAGAGGAGCTCGGCTTGTGGCTACAGGAGTGGTTCTACATAACCGCTCCCAGGGGCAGCAGGCAGAAGCCGCCGCCCATCTTCCGCTCGGGCCCTCCACAGCGGCTAATGTCATGGGTCAGCCAAGGGCTCAACTGGGGGCCGTCAAAGGACGTACCCCTATTGCAGGGCCGGATTAGAGACCTCCAAGAGAGGGAGATCAATCTGGTCGTAGTGATGCAGGTTATGCTGATTCGGCGTCTTCTGCCCTGCAAGCGCTGCCCCCTCCGCCTGTGGGAATTCAATCCAGAGGGGCCGCGAGCTCTCCAACACTTCATGGGTGCGGCACCTGTGGAGATGTATAAATTGTTCTTCGGATCACAAGAGATGTGTCCGGAATTGACCGAGGATTCCGGCCTAAGCTGCAATCGCCCGGATGCTCAGGTAAGTGGCCATGCATCCGGACACACCGTTTGTTTGCGCCTTCTTGAATTTGTCTTTTAACCCATCGTCTCTCGAATAGGAGTGGATAGCGCAAGCGAATCTGATATGGTGTCCGGCCCCCCTCCCGGAGACCGCGCCGAATCTCGTGCTGGTCAAGATGCTGAAGGTTGCGCCTTCAGAGGAAGGCGAAGGGGAGAACAGGGACACTACCGCCTCTACCAAGGAGGCTTTGGAGAAAGGGGGATCGAGAATCCCTCCTTCCAAGGGGAGAAGAGGACCGCTTCCGAAAACTCGGAGGCCAAGGCCTCGAAGCGGGGGAAGAGATCTTCACCAGAGGGTCCTACGTCCGGGGAGGCCCCGGCCGCACTATCTCCCATAAGGAATCAGCCCTCCAGCGAGCCGTAAGTAGGAAAAGGGGGTTCTATAATAAGAGACATCCCTATGTTTGCTTCTGAGGATAACCGAAGTTTTTACCTTGTAGTTCGGATCTCCGTCCTTCTCAGATGAGCTCGTCTTCGGGGGACCTTCGTCCGGAGATGGTGGAGAGTGAGACGCCTCCGTCCGCCGCACCATCAGGAAGGGCGGACGAACCTGAGGTGTCATCGTGGACGGTATCCCCGAGTCCGGCGGGGCCGGAGAGTTCGGCACCAGCTGGTGTGTGGCCGGGGGAGCTGAAGGATCTGCTTGAGAGGGCGTCTATCTCAGAAGGTCACCGTACATTGATGCGTATGGTGATTGGAAGAATTTCGTCCGCCGAAGGTGGGTTGCATGATGCCGTCAGAAGCTTGCTGGCGGGGTTTGAGGTACGTAAAAATGACATACCTTTTGACAGTTTTACACATAAAGTGCGCCTTATATAGATAGTAGCCCCTGGGACTCGGTAGGTTGTCGAGAGAGACAGCGTGCCGAGGATCAAAATCGCAGGTATTGATTTTCGCCTTTCCTATGCAGGTGGCGGATAGTCTGGTGGCCAGCCGGACTGATGGAGTTGCCGAACTAAAGCGGTAACTCGACGTTGCGGATGCGGACATCACGCTGGTCAATAAGTGACTTGACAAGTCACAAGGTTGGTTTTTTCTCCTTGGTCACCTAGTAAGGGAGCCGAAGCCCACTTATTACAACATGTGTGCTCAATGCAGATGGTGCCGCTGCTGTGGAGAGCCTTCGGGCAGAACTTGCTCGAGCCAAGGAGCAAGCCAGAAGGAGTGATGCGGCTGCCTCGAGGGCAGCCGAAGAGCTAGAAGCCGAAAGGGCTGCTCACTGCCGAAGCAGGGAGGAGATGGCCGAAATGGCCGTGAAGTTGAAAGATGTTACCGACCGCTATGAGGTTCTTGAAAAAGAACACCAAGCGGAGCAAGAAGGCCTGAGGAAGGCCACCGCCGAAGCCAAGGATGCCCGTTCTGCAATGAGGGCTATAAAGGAGGAGCTGCGCCAGGCCGGAGATATTGTGGCTGGCAAGCCCTTTCTGCTGCGTAGGAGGTTTACAGATCCGAAGTACACTCAACTTGGCAAGCTGTGGGGTCCGGAGGATCCTTATATGGACTTTGCGGCGAGTACGGCAGATGCTGTTGTGCACTTCCGAAGTCAAAAGGATCACGAGACGGAAGAGCTTTTTTGGTCTCAATTCCATAGTCCGGAGCGTTCACTTCCGCTGACCGATCGGTTGGCTGAGTGGGCTGAGCTGAATAAATTGTTCGGACTTGCCATGACGGATATCGTGACTCATGTCTGGCCGGATAGGCCCAAGCCGAAGAGTTATTTTGGCTTATTGCAGCAATTCCTTGGGGCAGTGCCGCATATCAAGGCGATGAAGCGGTCGGCCTGCATAGAGGGTGCACGGATGGCCCTCGCCCATGTGAAGACATACTGGACGGAGATGGATGCCACCGATGTTGCGACCCAGGTGTCATGGGAATGAACACCTATGGGACCGGAGCCCCTTTCGGTTCGGCGAGGGGCGGAGATCGCACAAGAGCGGATCGAGGCGAAGCACGCGAGCGGTTTACCCAGCTTCGGAGCTCTCCGGAGAGATAATACTCCTACTGCTGCTTGTCTGATTGTATTGCGTTCTTGCTCGAGAGCGTGAGTGTTTTCTGGTTTTGAATGCTTCCAACCCCCTCTACGTTGCGCATGGGCCTCCTTTTATATGCTCAAGGGGTCACCGACAGGTGGCAACGTAGGCGAGGGCAAAAATGTAAAAGAACTGCGGTTGGTACACCTACTTGCACAGTGTATCATACCTAACCCTGACGGCAGGGGACAAAGGCATTAAATGCCCGTCTGCGTCGCCCAAACAGTGCAAAAAGGGACCGTCAGAGGCGCCACCGCTCACCACGATGGCAACCTTGTCAGCGCCGCTTGCCACCTCGCACCGCTGGCTGCACAGCTTCTCGCCACGCACGCCTGGAAAGGCCCCAAGGCGACACGTTGGTGGATGCGCTGGAGCGCGGGTACAGGATGGTGGCTTGCCGCGGCAAGCGCCTTGCCGCGGTTGTTGTCTTGTCGCGTCCGGAAGCTTGTCGCTCACCGGGCCTTGCCGGGACGCGCGGCGCGTCGCGGCAAGTTCCTTGAGATGCCTAGGTTGGCCTTCCCGGCAAGCTCCTCTTGCCGGGGCCTTGCCTCCTTCCCGGCAAGCTCCTCTTGCCGAGGCCTTGTCTCCTTGACTTGAACACTTTGTTCTTGAATGGCTCCAAAGGAACCACGGAGGACCTTGGCGGTGACCCGGCAAGCCTTGCCACGGGGCGCTGCGACTGCCCGTGCACAAGTTCGGGATACTAGGGTACCCCTACTCCAGTACACCGACAGGAGCCCCCAGGCCTGGGCCACACACGGTGCCGAGCGCTATTGGGCCAGGCCCAAAACAGTGCATGGGCACGCGAGGGCTGGGCCACGCCGTATCTTACTCCGTATCCACCGCGCCCTCCCCAAACGGCACGCTTCGAATGCGGCGTCGTGGGAGAGATCGTGGGTGGTTCTTTATTCGGAAAAAGCGTAACGTTCGCCTCCTCCCTCTTTATAAGCAGGGGAAACAGGGGCAGTTCCCCCATCTCGCCAGTTGCTACTTCCAATCTCAGAAATCTCTGCCGCTCCCCCCTTTTTCCAAAGCCGAAAGAGAGCAGCGCTCCGCCCCCCATCGCCACCGTCGCCACCAACGCCGTCGATCTCCCCCACCACCTCCGCCATGGCTCCGAAAGCCGGGAAGGGTGTGAAGTCGGCCGAGGCACTGCGGCTCGAGGCGCTGTGAAAGGAGCGGGCAACTTTCCCCCCGAGATCACCGCGAAGGAGCTGAGGGAGTGGTACTACCTCTTCTGGTCGACGGAGACGCGAGCGCATCCGCGCACGAAGGTACTCTCCGCCGCCGCCTCGGAATGGGCTCCGAACGGATACCCTTTCTTCGCGCTGTTCTTCTACTGCGGGCTCTGCCCGCCTTTCTCTGAATTCTTCTGTGACATTATGAACACCTACGGGTTCCATCTCCTTGACTTCACCCCCAATGTTGTTCTGACCATGGCAGTTTTCACACATCTCTACGAAAACTTTGTCGGAGTCCACCCAAACGTAGCTCTTTTCCGCCACTTCTTTATGCCCCGGGTCGAGAGAGGAGAGCCTTTAGCCAGCGGAATCGCCTGGATCTCGAGAGCCGGCAAGAAGGAGGCTTATCTGGAGGGGGAGCTCCGCAGCAAATGAGAGGAGTGGAGAGCAGAATGGTGTTGGATTGTTGAGGAGAACCCGCAGCCGTTTACTGCCCTGCGCCAAACCCCAGCAGTGTGCGGCAATGATTGGAGCGCGCTGGCCGCGGACGATGATAAGCTGAAGATTGCCATCACCCGGATCTTGCGGCTCAGGCTTGCCGGGCACACTGTAGGCGCTGTTGGCGCGGATTTTCTTCGCCGCCGCATCGCCCCCCCTGCAAGAGAGGAGGAGACCCACCTGGGAGTTCGGGGGTCCGGCGGACATCATGAGGCTGCGCCCGGGCCTCAACTTCAACTTCACTGTCCTGGAGCTGGACGCGATGCTCAAGGAGCTGTTCAAGCACGACCCTCGGCATCCCGAATGGTTCAGGCTGCCGCAGGGCGTCATCCCGTTGTGCAACAATTCCTCGCTTGATCGCATCCGCGCAATGATGTCGCAGTGCGATTCGCATGGAATTGTCCCAACTTGGCAAGAGCCTGCCGACGACGTCGTGCAGTAGTTCTTTGACGGCTTGGTGGAGGTGGCGGTCTGCGCTGATGAACAGAATAGCCTCACCCGCGACACCACCGATGCGGAGATGCGGCGCATCGCCACCAGGGCGGAAGAGGCGGCGGCAGCCGCCGCCGCGAGCGAGTTTGGGTTCACCGTGGACGAGGCAGAGGCAGCCGAGGCGGCAAGCCTTGCCGATCGAGATGAGCTTGCCGGAGAGCTTGCCGGCGAGGGAGAGCTTGCCGAGCCTGAAGCCGAGTCGAGCGAGCCCGCCGAGGGTGCGAGCGGCCCACCATCTTCAAGCAGCTTGCCGCAAGCAGAGCCCCCGGCTCCACCAAGAAGGCGTCTCCGCAGGGCTGGGGACGTAGCAGGGCGGCAGACGGGTCAAGGGAGCCTACTCCTCCACCTCGTCGCGCCGAAAGAGGGACGGACTTCGACCTCTCCGCGCTCAGCTCCGACGAGGAAGAAGAAGAGTAAGATTCTTTGTTGTACTTGTATTTCTTCAATTCTTGCTGTCTTGTCTTGCATCTGATTTACTTTACTCTGAACTCACTCCTTTTCAGGACCCTAGCCCAGAGAGCGGCGAAGAGAGCCAAGGCTCCGGTGATTGTCATCGAGGACGAGCCCACCACGACAGTAGGGGGCGCGCCCGAGACCACCTTGCCGGACCCGGCAACTACTCCCCGAAGCAGCCCCCAGCGCAGCCCCCAGCATAAGTATCTGTTTACTTCCCGTTGTTGGGAGCGCATGGGTGCTCTTTATTTGCTGATATCTGTCTCTTGATTTGTGTAGGAGCAGAGCAGCCTCACCAGGAGCAACCGGAAGCCGCCCCCGAGATGCTATCTGCTTCAACTACACCGCCAAGGGAGGATTCCCCAGCAAGGGAGCGTTCTCCCGCAAGGGAGAAGTCTCCGGAAAGGGACAGTTCTTCGGCAAGGGACGGCACCAGCGACCCCCCGGTGGTGGAGCCCATGACTGCAGATCCTAGTACAGGTACCCCTTCTTGCTTGAAAACTTCCCTTGTGTTCTTCTTCTAGTTTTCTTTTTGGATATTTGCTTGACTTTTCTCCCTCTTTCGGCCTTCAGATCCACCTTCCATGGAGCCGATGGAGACCGAGGCCACCGGCGAGGAGAACGCGCGCGGCAACACCGACGACGCCGCTGCCACCGAAGAAGAAGCTAGCACTGATGAGCCCGTCGGCGAAGAGGCCGCCAAAGCTGCCGCCGCGGGAGCTGGCGAGGGATTTGGCGATCGCACTGATGACCCCGAGGCCGCAGGAGCGCAAGGCGCTACGCTGACCGTCGATCCCTCCGCCGCTGCCGCAGCGCCAGGCTCCGAAGAGCCCCAGCCCGGCGCCTATTTGAAGGCTGGCGATGGCCTCTTCATCAAGCTCCTCTGGGCGTCAAGCTCCAGGGCGTCGGTCGAAGGGGAAGTCTTTGACGGAGAAGTGCTCGTCTCCGCTGGGCTGACGCTGGTTGACGCGCCAAGCAGCAGCAACGGCGAGCCTGAGGAGGAACAGCTGCTGCGGAGGCTGCTGTCACTCTACCGCGCCCGACAAGACAATGTGGAATCCCGGGAAGCGCTTGTCGCGCAGGCGGGAGTGGATATTGAGAAGCATGCGCAGGAGCTCCGGAGTCGCAACCAGGAAGCCCTCCGGTCCGTTGCAGAGGAGAGGGCGCAACTCGTCAAGGCGCGGAAAGCCTTTCTTCTCGAGAAGGCTGAAGCTGAAGAGCAACAGCGGCTTGCCGCCAAAGAGCTATCTGTACGGGAAGGTGAGCTGGCGCAGCGGAAGGTCAACCTGGACAGCCATGAGGAGGAGCTTGCTGCACGCGAGCAGACATTTGGCGGGGCTCTCAAGGAGGCAAAGGATTCCGCCGCAGCTGCTGAGGCCGCCAAGAAGGAGCTGGAGACGAAGATGGCACAGCTGGAGGCCGATCTCAGGGCGAGGGGCGAAGAGCTTGCCGTGCTCCAGCGCGAGCGCGAGAAGGACGCCCACGCCCACGGTGAGCTGCAGGGTCGTCTCGTCGAGAAGGGCAAGGAGCTGAGCGCCGCCAAGGACTCCAACGCAGATCTTGAGTTGCAGCTGGCTACTTTAACCGAGACGCTGGACGGCGCCAAGGAGCGGGAGGTGGCCTTGAAGGAGGAGATCAAGGCCAACGAAGCGCTGCTGACGAGGGCCGCCGAAACCCAGAACACCTTTAGGGAGACTGTGGAGCTCTGGACAGAGGGTCTCATAAATATCGCCGCAGTCATCGACGAGGGGTTGGCGCAGCTGGGGATGGAGGATTTCGGGTATTCCTCCGATGAGAACCTCCAGCCCAGCGCCAAGCTTACTTTGTTCTTCAAGGGCGTGGCGACGGCCCTCCAGCGACTCCGGGAAAGGATCCCAAAGCAGCTGGCCGACGAGTCGTGCACGATCTGCGCGAGAGTTCTGCAAAAGGTGTTGGTGAAGGTGGCCTTCCGCAACCCAGGCCTCAACCTCACCAACGTCCTCAAAAAGCTGCCGGTGGATGCTGATCTGGAAGAGCTCAAGGCCCTTGTCGCACCCATTGTGGACAAGGTGAATGAGGTCAAGAGGGTTGATGGCGACCGCGTAGATTAGGCCGCCCGTTTCCTCCTTTCCTTGTCGCTGCTAGTCATGTTATGAGAACAATCTATTAGAGCTGCGACAAGTTGTCTTGTAATATAACTTTTATTTTGGGTATCGATTGCTATGTTATTTCCTTTACTTGATTCCTTCCCTTGTATGTTTTTACGCTACGCTTTTTAGGGAATTTGTCGGTGCGGGCACCTTTGCCGCAAGCGCTGAGTGCGGAACGTCAGCAGCCTGCTGGCGGTGCCGCTACCGACAAGAAACCTTGTCGCAACTAGTCGCAGCACACTTAAGTTGTTGAGCGGACTCGAAACAAAGTAAGGGCGCACCTAGCTACGAGTTGGTTCCTCCGCGCACAGGTTTTCCATACAAAGCACGGTTGTTCGAGGAAGATAACTTAAAATTTTTAAAACTGATTGCTCAAACTTTGGCAACTTAGCTTTTCTGTCGTTTGCGTCCCGGCAAGGCGAAACTTCCTTGAACGACGCCTGGTCCACACCATTATCTCCTCCTTCCCCCCCCCCCCCCCCCCCCCCCGGCAAACTTGTCGGCGAGGGAACCTTCCTTTTGAGAAAAAGAAAGAAGAGAAAATAAAGATATGGAGCCTTAAGGCTCGTTATTGCTTACCAGGGGTAGGTGCTGCACGAAGTGTCAGATAACACATGCAAAAAATAGAAAGCATGAAATTGACAAGTTGTGCGGAGCATATGAGCTTTATATATGCACGGGGTCTGCGCCCGGCTTTGTACAAAGGACTACATGCAACAGCGGCAAGACTTGTACAAAATGTGGTTGCCAGGACAGGTTCCGGCAACCGCGCCTTACGAGTAAAACTTACGAAGATGCTCAATGTTCCAGGAGTTGCTCACCGGTAAGCCATCTTCGGTCTCAAGGCGGACAGCGCCGGGCCTAGTGACTCGTTTCACCCGGTAAGGGCCTTCCCACTTCGGCGTCAACTTGTTGGAATTCTTGGCGGACTGAACACGCCGAAGAACAAGGTTGCCTTCCTCGAGACTCCTGGCGTTAACTTTGCGGCTGTGGTAGCGATGCAAAGCTTGCTGGTATCGAGCAGCTCATACAGCAGCCTGGAGACGGTCTTCCTCAAGGAGCGGCGCGTCATCTTGTCGCAGCTGCTCTTGCTTGAGCTCATCATAAGCGAGCACTCGAGGCGATCCGTATACGAGTTCCGTGGGGAGAATTGCCTCTGCTCCATAGACTAGAGCGAAAGGTGTCTGGCCAGTGGCTCGATTTGGCGTCGTCCTAATCGACCAAAGAACCACCGGCAGCTCTTCGATCCAGTTCTTTCCGCACCTGCGCAGCCTGTCGAAAGTCCTGGTCTTGAGCCCGCGCAGCACTTCAGCATTTGCCCTCTCCGCTTGGCCGTTGCTTCTCGGATGAGCAACAGAAGCGAAGCAGACCTTGGCGCTAAGATCTTGGACGTACTGCATGAAGGTGCGGCTCGTGAATTGCGTGCCGTTGTCAGTGATGATCCTATTAGGGATCCCGAAACGGCAAACAATTGACCTGAAGAACTTGACTGCTGACTGTGCTGTCACCTTCCTCACTGCTTCCACCTCCGGCCACTTTGTGAACTTGTCGATTGCAACGTACAAGTACTCAAAGCCCCCGACAGCTCGGGGAAAAGGGCCGAGGATGTCGAGCCCCCAGACCGAAAATGGCCAGGATAAAGGGATCGTCTAGAGAGCTTGAGCTGGCTGGTGTATCTGCTTGGAATGGAACTGGCACGCTTCACACTTGGTTACTTGTGCAGTTGCATCCTGGAGGGCTGTCGGCCAAAAGAAACCTTGCCGGAATGCTTTGCCGGCAAGCGCTCTTGCGCCAATGTGGTGACCACATATACCTCCATGTATCTCTGCCAACAGCTTCTGTCCATCTTCCCGGTGAATACACTTCAATTTCACACCGTTGAATCTTCTTCTGTACAGTGTGTTGTCGACAAACTGGTACATACTTGACTGCCGGGCTACTCTTTCCGCTTTTTCTTGCTCTTCGGGAAGTTCTCCTATCTGAAGGAAACGGACAATCTGCTGTGCCCATGCTGGAGCTTGCGGCTCGACAACAAGGACTAAAGGCACATATGCTGCTACGGGAACATCCGCTTCTACGGCGAGAACCTGCGGCTCAGCCGGAGCTTGATGTTCCCCGGCAAGCTTGCCGGAGCAAAACTTGTCGGGAGCGTCTGCTTCAACGGAACAAACCCTAGGGCTTGTCGGAGCAGACGGCTCCTCATCACCCTTGGTGTTGATCTTGGGGACCTTCTTGGTGGCGGCTTCGGGAAGCTCTGCCGGAAAATAGTCACCAGAAATCAACTTCCTCTTCTTGCTTTGTCCAGTTGATGTTGTTACGGACGGTTGAGTCAGTTTGAGCACGAAAATCCCTGGTTCCACAGGTAACTTAAGTGCGGCGCACTTCGACAGGCCATCTGTAATGTCGTTCTGAGCTCTCGGAACATGTTCCATCTGTAGGCCGTCAAAGTGCTCTTCTAACTTTCTCACTTCGTCAACGTAGGCTTCCATCAACGAACTCTGATAACTCTTGTTGACTTGGCGGACGACAAGCTGCGAGTCACCCCTGACAATGAGTTTTTTGATCCCAAGGTCTGCCGCGATCCTGAGACCGGCAAGCAAACCTTCATACTCTGCAGTATTGTTTGTTGCTTGCTCCTTGGGAAAGTGTATCTGGACTACGTACTTGAGGTGCTCTCCGGTGGGTGCGACAAGTAGCACGCCCGCACCGGCGCCTTGCAGCGAGAAGGCACCATCAAAGTACATCAGCCACTCTTTGCTTGCTTCCTTGACGGGGATGCTCGTTTCTGGAATTTCTTCATCTGGTGTTGGCGTCCAATCTGCTATGAATTCTGCCAACACTCGGCTCTGGATAGTTGAAGTACTCTCAAACTTGAGGCCAAAGCTTGACAGTTCCAGTGCCCACTCGACGATCCTGCCTGTTGCTTCTGGATTCTGCAGTATCCTCTTTAGCGGAAAACGAGTGACAACTGTGATCTCATGTGCTTGGAAGTAATGGCGCAGCTTTCTCGGGGCCATGAGAAGGCCAAAAAGCAATTTCTACACACCAGAGTACCTTGACCTAGCCCCCTACAGAAGCGAACTGACAAAGTAAACTGGGCGCTGCACCATTTTCTTCTGTTTCTCCTCCTGTGTCTGCGCAGATCCATCCTTGTCAGGACCAGAGCTTGTCGGGGAAGCCCCCTGCTTGTCACTGGATGTGTCTGCCGTGGTCGCTGGCTCATCATCCGCCTCCCTCTCCGCTATTAACGCAGCACTAACCTCTTGATTGGTTGCTGCTAAATACAGCAGCAACTTCTCTTGTAGTTTAGGTGCGACAAGTATTGGAGTGGAGGACAGGTATCTTTTTAAGTCCTGCAGCGCAGCCTCCGCTTCCGGAGTCCATTTCATTGGACCTGCCTTTTTCAATATTTTGAAAAATGGCAGGGCGCGCTCAGCAGACTTAGAGATAAACCTGCTGAGAGCAGCCACGCAGCCGGCAAGCCTTTGTACATCCTTGACGCGCTTCGGTGCTTCAATCTGCTCAATGGCCTTGATCTTGTTGGGATTGGCTTCAATTCCCCGCTGAGACACGAAGAACCCGAGAATCTTGCCAGAGGGAACTCCAAACACACACTTCTCGGGGTTGAGCTTGAGGTTGATCTTGCGCAGATTTGCAAATGTCTCGTCCAAATCCTGAATCAGAGTTGCTCCGTCCTTGCTCTTTACCACTATGTCATCCATGTAGGCTTCCACATTCCTGTGCATTTGAGGCTCAAAAGCATGATGGACCACCCTTGCAAATGTTGAACCAGCATTCTTTAAACCGAAAGGCATCCGTACGAAACAGTACGTGCCACACGGAGTGATGAATGCGGTCTTCTCCTCATCCTCCTCTGCCATGAAGATCTGATGGTACCCTGAGTATGCATCAAGAAATGAAAGCAAGTCACATCCAGCCGTGGAGTCGACAATCTGGTCAATGCGCGGCAAGGGAAATGGGTCTTTGGGACAAGCTTTATTAACATCGGTAAAGTCGATACAAAGCCGCCATTTCCCGTTTGCCTTGCGCACGACTACAGGATTGGCCAACCACGTGGGATGGAGCACTCCTCTGACAAGGCCTACTGCTTCCAACTTCTTGATTTCTTCTGCGATGAATTCTTGGCGCTCCACTGCTTGTTTCCTGACTTTCTGCTTGACGGGTCGCGCATGAGGGCAAGTGGCAAGATGGTGCTCGATTACTTTCCTGGGAACACCGGGGATGTCAGACGGTTGCCACACAAACACGTCGACGTTCGCCCGCAGGAAAGCAACGAGCGCGCTTTCCTATTTAGGGTCGAGGGTGGCACTGATGGTGAAGGTACCACCAGTGCCGTCCTCCTTGGCGGACACCTTCTTGGTCTCTGGCGGAGCTGCCTTCGTCTTCTTACACTTGCCGGTGGAGCTCGATGGTGCGTCCTCGACGGTAGCGCAGCACTCCGAAGAGGTGCGCTTGCCGGAGTGGGCATCAGAACTCTTGCCGGACTTGGTCTTCTTCTTCCCCCTGGGAGCTTCAGCGGCAAGTGTCTTGCGTTCTGTTGCGGCTGCTGCTTCCCGCTAGATCTTGTCGGCGCAGATAAGAGCATCCTTCTTGTCGCCAGGGACAGAGATGACACTTATCGGGCCTGGCATCTTCAGTACGTTGTAGGCATAGTGAGAGGCTGCCATGAACTTGGTGAGCGCTGGACGGCCGAGTATCCCATTGTAAGGCAATGGAAAATCAGCAACGTCAAAAGTGACCCTCTCAGTCCTGAAGTTCAACTCGCTGCCAAATATTACCGGCAACGTGATCTTTCCCTTCGGCTTGCTCCTTCCCGGGTTGATTCCTTGGAATGTGTCGGTCTCTTCGAGCTCGCTGTCGGGGATCTGGAGTTTCTGGAGTACCGTGGAGGAGATCAGGTTCAAGCCGGCCCCGCCGTCAACTAGCATCTTAGTGACCTTGAGGTTGCGGACAGTTGGTGAGACCAACATCGGCAAGCACCCGACCGCAGTTATGCGATCAGGGTGGTCCTCAATATCAAAGACGATAGGCGTGCTGGACCATTTCAGAGGCTTGCGTGACTCGGCAGGTGGTTCTGCCGCATTAACTTCCTGCACCCACTGTTTGAGTTGGCGGTGTGAAGTATGCAGAGAAGCACCACCGTCAACGCACAGGACCTCTGTGGCTTTCTGAAACTCCTGCTCATCGGCCTCATCATCATCCATATCTTCATCGTCGTCTTCATCTTCATCCTTGTCGCGGCCGTGGGGAGGTCTGTCTCCTTGCCGCTGCTTGGCCTTGCCGCGGCGTCCTCCCCGGCCAGGGCGCTTCTTGCTTGATCCTCCAGTACCTTCCTGGGCCTTCTCCTTGTCGCGTCGCTTGTACTCAGCCTTTTGCTGCTCGACAAGCTGCTTGACCTTCTTGCAGCTCTGGAGATCATGGCCCTTGGTGCGGTGGATCTTGCAATACTGCTTGTCAGAGCCGCCCTGCTTGTCGGCGGCCGCCACAGGTTCGGCTTCCTTGGCGCCACCTCTGTTGCCGGACTGCTCAACGACTAGCACATCTTTACCCTTCTTCTTCCTGTTATTCCGCCGCCGGTTTTTCCTTGCCGGGGCGGCATCATCGCTGTCAGATCCTCCTGCTCCTACATTTTCTCCGGGGAGTTTCCTCCCTTCCTCAGCACGTGCACACTTGTCGGTCAGGGCATATAGCTCACTGACGTCTCTGATCTTGCACATCGCCATCTCCTCCCGCATCCTGCGGTTTCGCACGTTCTGATGGAATGCGCTGATGACCGCGGTAGGGTGGACGTCCGGGATGTTGCGCTGCACTTGGCTGAATCTCTGAATGTACTTGCGCAGGGGCTCTCCTTCCTTCTGGGCGAGCAGATGAAGGTTGCTCTCTTGGCCATGAGGCTTGTGGCCGCCTGTAAAGGCGCCGACAAACTGATGGCATAGATCTGCCCAGGAGGATATGGAGTTGTCCGGCAAGTGCATGAGCCAGGACCTGACATTGGGCTTGAGCACCAGCGGGAAGTAGTTGGCAAGGATCTTGTCATCGCGCCCCCCGGCAGCTTGCACCGCGATGGTGTAGATGCTGAGGAACTCCGACGGATGCAACTTGCCATCGTACTTCTCGGGTACGTCTGGCTTGAAATTCTTCGTGTTGGGTCACTGGACTTGCCGCAGCTCACGAGTGAACGCAGGGCAACCTACCGCGTACGGCAAGTCACCTGGTTCCCCTGGCGCATGCATGTCGACAGTGGGTCCAGCGCGCTGGTCTGATCGACGCCGCGCTTCTCTTCGGCGCTCGATGCGAGTACGAGCGTCTTCTTGTTGCCGTTCGTGAAGAACTTGGCGCTGATCGCGACGAGCTCGTGGATCTGATGACGCGGTGGAGTCGTCATCGAGGTGGATCCGGCGAGTCGGCGATCTTGGCCTTTGGGGCGGAGAGTGCACGGTGGTTGCACCCCCACTGGTCTTGTCGCCATCAGCTCGCGCCTGGCAATCTTGCCGCGACTGTGATGTATTCGACTGCCGTGGCTTGTCGCCGTTGGCGAAGCCGATGGGACTCTGAATGGTGGCCCTCCATTCGTCGATCTTGTCCGCCATTGGAGGGTAATCCAGGAGCAGTTGAGCTCGTGCCAAAGCTTCTTCCAAAGTTTTGGGTGGCGGTGGCGAACGGTGCGAGGAGCGGGATATGCTCGGACTTCTAACTATGTTAGAAGGAGCAGGATCCCGTCCAGGCAACCGTGTCTTGCTCGTGCCAGCATGTTGGCGCGCATGTTGGTCTTGAGCATCCCGAGATCCACCAGTTCGATCTCGGTCCAACGAACGTATGGTACCGCGAGTACCATGACGCTGTCGGTCCCGCGCCTCCTGAGATGGGCGCGGTGCATGTACAGACGCCGAGGTTTGCGCAGCCTTGTCCTTGGACCTGGCGGCAGCGTGAGCTCCCTCGTCGACGCCCGTTCCTCTGCCGGCGTCTATCCCACCACCCGTTTGCTCCGGTGGCGGTGGGATCGAGGTGGACGGAGCAGCCACCTCCGAAGCCTTCTTCTTCGGTGGCATGTCGATGAAGATGATGAAGAAGATGAAGATCTAGCTCGCGTGAACGCCGGATCGGATTCACACAACCTCGACGCCCCCTACCTGGCGCGCCATAGATGTCGTGGGAACGAACACCTATGGGACCGGAGCCCCTTTCAGTTCGGCGGGGGGAAGAGATCGCACGAAGAGCGGATCGAGGCGAAGCACACGAGCGTTTTACCCAGCTTCGGAGCTCTCCGGAGAGATAATACTCCTACTGCTGCTTGTCTGATTGTATTGCGTTCTTGCTCGAGAGCGTGAGTGTTTTCTGGTTTCGAATGCTTCCAACCCCCTCTACGTTGCGCATGGGCCTCCTTTTATATGCTCAAGGGGTCACCGACAGGTGGCAACGTAGGCGAGGGCAAAAATGTAAAAGAACTGCGGTTGGTACACCTACTTGCACAGTGTATCATACCTAACCCTGACGGCAGGGGACAAAGGCATTAAATGCCCGTCTGCATCACCCAAACAGTGCAAAAAGGGACCATCAGAGGCGCCACCGCTCGCCACGATGGCAACCTTGTCAGCGCCGCTTGCCACCTCGCACCGCTGGCTGCACAGCTTCTCGCCACGCGCGCCTGGAAAGGCCCCAGGGCGACACGTTGGTGGATGCGCTGGAGCGCGGGTACAGGATGGTGGCTTGCCGCGGCAAGCGCCTTGCCGCGGTTGTTGTCTTGTCGCGTCCGGAAGCTTGTCACTCACCGGGCCTTGCCGGGACACGCGGCGTGTCGCGGCAAGTTCCTTGAGATGCCTAGGTTGGCCTTCCCGGCAAGCTCCTCTTGCTGGGGCCTTGCCTCCTTCCCGGCAAGCTCCTCTTGCCGGGGCCTTGTCTCCTTGACTTGAACACTTTGTTCTTGAATGGCTCCAAAGGAACCACGGAGGACCTTGGCAGTGACCCGGCAAGCCTTGCCGCGGGGCGCTGCGACTGCCCGTGCACAAGTTCGGGATACTAGGGTACCCCTACTCCAGTACACCGACACCAGGGTTCGGACGAGAGCCGGTTACCCGCCGAGCACTATTTTGGGGAAGTTCTGCGTGGTGCTCGTGTAATAGAGTCGCAGTGCTCAAAAAATGTCATGTTCAAATGAACTTTATGGTTTGTAAAACGATGTTGATAATATAAGCGCTTTTTGTACTTGTGCATTCAAGTATAGAAATATCTCCTGTGCGGCCGTTAATGTATACTTGTGTATAACCTGAAAGATGGCAGTCTTCAGCTTCAGCCCCCACGCACATGGTGCGGGGATGTTTGCGAAATAGTGCATTTTCACACTTAATCCAACGTCTTGGTCCTGTGAAGGAGGTGGTAGCGTAGAAAACGAGGCAACCGGACTATAATGCTTTATCACTTTCACTTAGCCATAGGAGTTCGAAGGTGGGGCTACGATATAGCCCCTAGGGGCACCGCGCTCTCCGGATTTGGGGCGCGTGTGTGCCTGACCGGGAAGCGGTCCTTCGTCAAAGCGGAGGAATTCTAAACATTTCGGAGGTCGATCGAGTGGTTGGCCAGTCTCTCGCTACATCATGACAGTCAGTTTTCGGCTTTCTCTACTGAGGTGCTCACCCGGCCGAACCGGGGCACAATCGCAGTAGTTCTCCTGGTGCCGCATTAGCCGATGATACGAAACGTAAGGCAGAAAAACACAGGAGCCGGGCAAACCCAACATTTGACCAAAGACATGATTCAGAGCTGATGCATATAAGGCCTAACTCGAGACGCCAAACACTCCCTGAGGTGTTCGGTCTTTATGATGACGGGCAGATCAATGCCCTAAGCCCCTAGTGTCCAGGTACACGCAAGGTCCTCTGACGCGGCCGATGCCAAAACGTCAGCCTCCTCTCTGGTTATGATGAGCAACCAGGGGATGTATAGCAACAAGAGACAGTAAAAAAGGTTTACGCAGGGTCTTAATCTGAAAAGAATCCTTGTAACGAGTCCCTACTGCACGTCTGCGCCTGTGTCTCCGTTGTGCTGTATCCTCGACGGGTGTAACACGTTGTTCATCCGTAAAAGAGAGGAACTTAGTTTGAAAAGAAATTGTGTGAAAAAATGTATGTAAAACAGAGCATGAATAAATGAATAAAGTTGAGCTCTTATTGGCTCCTTATTGCTCATACGCACAGCCCCTTGTGAAGGGGTGTGCAGCTAGGGAGCCCCTATTTTATTTATGCCGGACTCGTCTAGCCGTGTCCAGGGTCTTGAACGACCTTTTAATGAGATGATGCCGCGTGGACCGGGCACTTTAAGAGTCAGAGACGCGTAGTGTGGTATTGCGTTAAAGCGGACAAAAGCTTCACGTCCCAATAGTGCTTGATGGCTACATTTGAATGGGGCGACATGAAAGATTAGCTTTTCGCGTCGGAAGTTGTCGGGTGACCCGAACACAACTTCTAGTAGTAAGGAGCCCGTGCACTTGGCGTAAGGGCCTGGCGTCACTCCTTTGAAGGAAGTGTGGCTATGGCGAATTTTAGTAAGGTCTATCCCCAACTTGCGGATTGTGTCCGGATATAGCAGGTTTAAATCGCTGCCGCCATCCATTAGGACTTGTGTAAATTGTAGTCCGTCGATTATAGGATCCAATATTAGAGCAGTCCATCCTGCGTTTCGAATACTTCTGGAATAGTCCAGGTGGTCGAAAGTAATTGGTTTTGACATCCAATCTCGAGGTTCCGCTGGGGTGGACCATGCGACACCTACTTTGGCGGGTGCCGCACTGTTGTTCTGTATTATCACCTGAAGTGAGTTTACTGTTTTGACTTCTTGTGGGAAAGTCTTTTGTTTTCTGGCGCTCTGCTGGTGGGGTTTGTCGTCATCCTCGCTTGGCGCGTCGAGCCCCTTGTGTTCGGCGTTGAGTCGGCTGGACTGTTTGAAGACCCAACAATCCCGGTGGGTGTGGTTTGCAGGCTTCCCGGAGGTACTGTGGATTTGACATATCCGATCCAAAATTTTGTTTAGGTTGGATAGCTCGTCACTGTTGTCCTTAAGAGGCAGTGTTTTATTGTTCGGCCGCGAGCTTTTGAATCTGGCGTTGACTGCTGTGTTCTTTGGGCTTTTTTCTTTATTTCGGCGCTGGTCCTTTCTGTGCCGTGATTTTCTGTTTCCATCTCTGATCTTGGATGTACTCGGGTCGCTGGTGCTGCATCTTGCTAGCCAGTTGTCTTCCCCTGCGCAAAAGCGGGTCATGAGGCTTGTTAGCGCGGCCATTGTTCTCGGCTTCTCTTGGCCGAGGTGTCTGGCGAGCCATTCGTCTCAGACATTATGTTTAAAAGCTGCTAAGGCTTCGGCGTCCGGACAGTCGACTATTTGGTTCTTTTTGGTAAGAAACCTGTTCCAGAATTTGCGCGCTGACTCTCCGGGCTGTTGAGTTATGTGACTTAAATCGTCTGCATCCGGAGGGCGGAATAAGTCCCCTGAAAATTTGCTCTAAACGCGTCCTCGAGCTCTTCCCAACTTCCAATGGTATTTTCTGGGAGGCTTTTGAGCAAATGCCGAGCTGGCCCTTTGAGCTTGAGGGGTAGATATTTTATGGCATGGAGATCATCTCCTCTAGCCATGTGTATGTGCAGGATGTACTCCTCAATCCAGACTCCGGGGTCTGTTGTTCCGTCATATGCCTCTATGTTTACGGGCTTGAAACCCGCTGGGAATTCATGATCCAGCACCTCATCGGTGAAACATAGTGGGTGTGTGGCGCCCCTGTATTTAGGTGTGCCGTTATCTTCAAACACTCGGCGTGTTGTGTTCCTTTCTGGGCCCTCTTCTTTGGCCAATAAATGGACCTGACCGGGCCATCCATTTTGCGAGGATCTTTATGCGTGTCATGTGCCGGCTTATGTGCGGCGCCGCTTGCCACTCTTGGCCTGTCATCTGGTCGCCTATCCGGCCAGGCGGCCTCTTTGCTTTTTGATTGTGGGGGCTCTACGGCCTCCTCGTCGAATTCTGGCAGCAGCTTGCGCTTCGGGTAGCTCTTTGTTTGGTGGCTATTGCCATATTTGTCCGCGGTCTTGAGTACTTTGCTCCACCTCATTCTGAGTATGTCTTCCGCTGTTTTGAGCTTCCGTTTCTCCTTCTTCAAACTTCTTGCAGTGGCGACAAGCCTTTTTCGAAGGGTCTTATGCTCCGGTGGTGTGTCCGGTGTGAGATCGTCTGGACTGTTGTTTTCGCCGAGGATGAGTTGATTATCCGATTCATCCTGTTTGGATGGTTTCTTGGTTGCATGTTCGTCGCCCACTGGTTTGCCATGCTCTATGGTGGGTCATTATGGGTGTTGTTGTTATCGAGGCGGGACTTGGGGTGGCGCTTGCGTCGCCGTTTTGGTTGTTTTTCGGGGGAATTATCCTTCACCGCGTCCCATTGTTCCTCGTTATCGCTCCCTTTTGGGGTGTCCACCATATATACATCATGAGTTGAGGTGGCCTGCCAGTGCTCGGTAGGCGCTGGTTCTTGATCGTCTCCGGCATCGTCGTCCATACCATTGATGTCTTCGGAGTCGTAGTCTAGCATGTCGGTTAGATTGTCGACAGTGGCTATAAAGTGGGTGGTGGGTGGGCTTTGAATTTCTTCGTCGTCCACATCCCAACAATCCTGACCGCAGTCCGGCCAGGGCTCTCCTAATAATGAGAGATACTTTAGCGAATTCAGGATGTCGCCAAAGGGTGAGTGCTGAAAGATGTCCGCAGCAGTGAACTCCATGATCGGCGCCCAATCGGATTCGATTGGCAGGGGCGCGGGAGGTTTGGAGTCCGGTAAGGAGTCCGGCACCTCGGAGTCACGAGCTTTGCAAGGGACAAGGTCAGTATCCGGCTCCATCGCCGTAGAAGATGCAGCCCCCGAGGTGGTGTCCAACCACCTGTCCTCGATCTGCGCGGTCGGCTCCGTACTATGGGTTGGAGCGGACTCATGTGCAGCCTCCAGGGCACTGTCCGGTGGCAGAGCTAAATCATGCCCACCGTGACAGTGCGGCGCGCTCGGTTGTGGCTCGAATCCAACGAAGATCAAGTCTCCGCGGATGTCAGCCATGAAGTTTAGGCTTCCAAACCTGATCTGATGGCCAGGGGCGTAGCTTTCGATCTGCTCCAGATGGCCAAGCGAATTAGCCCGTAGTGCGAAGCCACCGAACACGAAGATCTGTCCGGGGAGAAAAGTCTCACCCTGGACTGCGTTGTTGTTGATTGAAGAACCATCAAGCCTATCGGTGATGACACAGAGGAACTCTCAATGAAAGCACCAATGTCGGTGTCAAAACCGGCGGATCTTGGGTAGGGGGTCCCGAACTGTGCGTCTAGGCGGATGGTAACAGGAGACAAGGGACATGATGTTTTTACCCAGGTTCGGGCCCTCTCGATGGAGGTAAAACCCTACTCCTGCTTGATTGATATTGATGATATGGGTAGTACAAGAGTGGATCTACCACGAGATCAAGGAGGCTAAACCCTAGAAGCTAGCCTATGGTATGATTGTTGTAATGGTTGTTCGTCCTATGGACTAAAACTCTCCGGTTTATAGACACCGGAGAGGGCTAGGGTTACACAGAGTCGGTTACAATGGTAGGAGATCTATGTATCCGTATCGCCAAGCTTGCCTTCCACGCCAAGGAAAGTCCCATCCGGACACGGGACGAAGTCTTCAATCTTGTATCTTCATAGTCTTGGAGTCCGGCCGATGATGATAGTCCGGCTATCCGGACACCCCTAGTCCAGGACTCCCTTAGCCCTCCTAAGCCTCAAGATGGAGAAGTGATTGTGTTCATGCAGCATCTAGACCGGGGATTTAGTCCTCTCGGTTCAAAGTTTTTCCGGGATGTACTCGCTAGCTTCCAACTCCATCCTCAAGACATAGGACCAAACTCTGTATCTAACATATGCAATTTGCAAGTGTTCTGTGAAGTTTACCTTCAACAAGAACCAACTGTTGAGCTCTTCCAGGATTTCTTTCACTTAAACCGTCGAACCGAGTTCTCTGACGGCCTCAATACAGAACTTGGTGGTGTATCAATTCAAAAGAGGAAAGAAGTTGATTTTCCTCATGCCAAACATCACAGCCACCCCAAGGATTGGAACCAAACATGGTTTTATTGTCAGAATACTGCTCCTGCTGAAGAAAACTCTCTGCCGGTTACCGTGCTCATCGGCTTAGGAATGGCCACCCACTACCTCAAGGACTCACTGCCAAAGAACGACAAGCTTATGCCCCTCAACTCGCCAAGCTCCGGGCTCTCCTAGCCAATGGTTTAACCGGTGTTGACCTCGTTCATTGCTGGGTTTCATGGAGTATCCTACCTTTAAGCCGCCGCTCCGGGTTGATGCATGAATATACCGGCAACACCAACGATCCTCAACGGTTTAGTGAAATAGAAATGACTGGTGATGAAGTCACTGAGTCTGTGAAGAAGATGCTGGATGAATCGATTCCCGCATGCAGCAAAACTGGGCTGCGCCCTTTTTATGCCTCCAATAAACCGCCAGCGGTAAAAACTTTAACCATGTGCCTTTTGACCCGTCTCCGCTTTAACACTGCTATAATAATCCTTTGTTTATTTTTACAGGCCAAATATTCTTTCTGGAAGAGGAAAGCTCAAGATAAACCGGCGAGGGCTCCTCGTGCTAAAAGCAAAGTTATAATGAAACCAGCCAAGAAGAAAACTGGCGAGTCCGCTGATCCGCCCAAAGATATTGAGGAATCGGATCAAGAGGTAGAACTTGACTCCCTTGGCTTATTTTTCGTACACCTTATTGTCAACAATTATTACCAGGATGATGCGGAAGCCAGTCGTGCCGATCATGTAGAGGTAATCTCACTTTCCTCCGATTCAAATCATGCTCCGGTTCAAAAACTTCGTCGTGCAGTTTGAAAAGTAAAATACTCTCACCCTCTTGCTCATTTGGATCCACAATTTTCTTTGAAGACACAGCAACATGAAGGTCGTCGCACAACCCGGCAAAGTGGCCAACAAGTCACTTCCTCCGGTTTACCAGACACTCCACCCCGGAAACATCGTCCAGAGGTCTCTTCCTCTTTTAATAAACCTAATCCCTTGGCGGGTTGCTTCTGATACCCACTTAATCTGTCTGATTCAAATTATCAGGTGACTTCTAATTCTTCATCTGGCAACTCATCAACCACGCAATTGCCTCCCCTCAAGACCGTCGTTGGGTAAGTATACTGCCCTTCAGCTTTTTCCTTCATGTCTCAGTTTACCATACTAATCTTTGTTTGATATTGTAGTGCCAAAGCCTGACTGAGCAAGAAAGCTAAAACCAGTGCCCCCATTGATGAAGTTGAACCAGAGAAAACCCCAGAAGATGCTGGCAGAGACACTGATGTTGTCATGGATGACTTTTCCCCACAAGATCCAGCCACTGATGCTTATCCGCTGGAAGCTGACCCGGCTATTCATGTTGATCCATCAAGCCCGCATGCTACGCCTCCAAGTCCAGCTGCTGATCCGCCGAGCCCAGCTGCTAATCCGCTGAACCCAGCCAGGGTTACTGTCAGTCCGCCGAGCCCATCAAAAGGTGGCGATGATGATGTTATTATCACCGGTACTGCTCACACCGTCCCAGGCAATCCGGTTGCCTTATCAAAGCACACTTCTAAGGAAGAATTTGCTGCTATGGGCAAGGGGAAAGAGAAGACAGAACAAGCCGAGATTATGAGGCCGGTTTGGTGAATATGATGAAGGAGCGCTATGAGGTAATCTTCCAAACACTTTAATCCTTGTTCTGTATATGCACTGCATTGTAGCTCCCAAGGGCCGGTTTGTCTTTTGAAGACAAATCGGGACTTTTAAGATAAAGAACACTTCAACTGAGTAGCCCCCAAGGGCCGGTTTATCTCTTGACGATAAACCGGGACTTTTATGTTCCATACTACATTTTGGTAATTCCCTTGCCTGTATATTTTCTGATCAAACACACATTAGCCCCCAAGTGCCAAGATTAATACTTGTATTGATCCTTGGGACTTCAAATAATCAGCAGTAAAGAAGCAATCTGCATTAGCCCCTAAGTGCCAAGTGTATAACTGGTTATATGCTTGGGACTTTTGAGAAAAATATTAACATCCACCTCATCTGACTGTTGCAGGCTGATATAAACCACCAAGTTCTCAAATTTTGGATCTTCAAGAGAATATCAAGTCCCAGCAAGCGGAGACCTCCAAAGCTAAAGAGGAGCTAAAAGGCGCTTTGACAGCCATGGAACAACTGAAAGACGGCTTCAACACTGAACGGGCCAACTGGGAAACTGAAAAGGCAGCCTTGTTGAAGCGGGCTGAAGACGCCGAGGCAGCTCTTAAACCGGTGGCAGAAGCGCTAACCGGGTTAAAACATCAAGTAAATGCCATGACGTCTGCGATATTTGGTAAGTACCTTGTGTACAGAGCTTGACTATCCATCTAAAACATCCAGTTTAACTGTGAATTCTTAAACCATTATGAATTCTTACACCGTTTCAGATAGCCGTGTTGCTCATCTGGATGCTGACATGCGGATGAAGCTTAAGGCAGCATATACGTTGATAGAGCAACTATATACCGGTGCCCAACGAGTTATTTGCGCAGTCTCATACAACAAACCGGCGCCAACTTTGATCAAGGAGACACTAGCCAAATTGTCGATGACACCGGCGCAGATAGAAGAAACGAAGTGATCTGCTGCCAGGGTTGTCGCTTTGTTGGCACTCACTCGGGCCAAAGCATGGATAGCTGACCTGGATCCAGTTGATATTGCCAAGGGCTATCCCGGTGAACAAGAAAACGGGTCAGAATTTGATAATGAAGCCCTCAAAGCCCTGACAAAGAAGATGCGTCCGCTGGCAAGTCAACTGGCGGAAGAGGCTAACTTGACTGTTCATCGGTCCTTCTATGATGCCAACAACCAACGGACTGACACTATTGTGAAAGAAGCGCAAAACCTTATCCCGCCAATCCGTAAGCACACTTATGCCCCTGATGTTGAACCGTCCGAACTTATAAGTGAAGAGGCTGTCTTTCGAGCTTTAACCCGGATTGACTGGACCACCGTTAACTTCCAGCCACTGGATGGGGACGAGGAGGTTGAAACAACGCCAGAAGATCCATCCACCTCTCATCAACCCGGCGATAAATCTTAATCCGACAACCAGGTTGATGTTCACAGATTGTGTGATGTGTAAAGAACAATCACTTATTTTGGGCCTTAAAGCGCCTTGTAATAGGCTAGCTGGCATACTGTGAGCTGCTGCCATCATGCGCTGATATATGACTTTGTTTGATCCACCATGATATTTGTGGCGCTGGCTTATATATCTTCATAGTATTATGCAATCCCTGTGTCTGCATAAAAAAGATCTGTCAGGGCGGTTTACCGCCGAACGGGCCATAATGCCCAATACACAACCTGGTAGGTAACCAAGGTTGTAAAAATAGCAAAAATAAATCATACCTGTGATATGAAATTATGCTGTTGGTTTGGAAGCAGAAGCCCCCTTGTAACCAAGAAATATAGGAAAAAACGGCAGAGGCCCTGCTTGTAGCAAGGATGCCGGTTTATTATATTGAGCATAATATATACATTGTCGAAAATATGTACATAAGAAGAGCCTGTAGCTCAGGTGTAGTAAGGCCGAAGGAGAGCTATGTTCCATGGCCGCCGGGTCTCCTCCTCAGAACTGCGTGAGTCTTCTCGAACGTCAATGAGGTAGTATGATCCATTGTGCAGATTCTTGCTGACCACAAAAGGTCCTTCCCAAGGTGGGGATAACTTGTGCATATCGGTCTGATCCTGGATGAGTCGGAGCACTAAATCGCCTTCTTGAAAGGTTCTTGTTTTAATCCGGTGGCTGTGATAACGCCGTAGGTCTTTCTGGTAAACCGCCGAACGAGCCAAAGCCAGCCATGTCCCGCTTCTCATCTAACAGGTCTAGCGCCTCCTGGTGAGCTTGCTCATTGTCCGCTTCAACATACTTGGCAACCCGGGGCGAATCATGATGAATATCACTTGGGAGGACTGCCTCTGCCCCGTAAACCATGAAAAAGGTGTACATCCCGTAGATCGGTTTGGGGTGGTATTTATGCTCCATAACACAGATGGTAACTCTTCCACCCAACAAACCGGCGTCCGCTTCAAAGGAACCATAAGCCGGGGCTTTATACCCTTTAAAATTTCCTGATCAGCTCGCTTAGCTTGACCATTAGATTGGGGGTGAGCCACAGACACTACATCAAGCCAGATGTGCTCTTGTTGACAGAAGTCCTCCATCTCGCCTTTAGAAAGGTTCGTGCCATTATCTGTGATAATGCTATGTGGAAAACCAAAACGGAAGATCAACTTTTTAATGAATTGAACCGCCGTGGCTGCGTCACATTTGCTTACTGGCTCCGCTTCAACCCACTTAGTAAATTTGTCAACCGCCACCAAGAGGTGGGTCTTCTTATCCTTGGATCGCCTAAAAGGACCCACCATATCGAGCCCCCAAGTAGCAAACGGCCAAGTTATTGGAATCATCCGTAGCTCTTGAGCTGGAACATGAGCTCGGCGTGCAAACTTTTGACAAGCATCACACCGCTTTACCAGGTCCTCAGCATCGGCATGAGCCGTTAGCCAGTAAAAACCATGACGAAAAGTTTTAGCCACCAAGGATTTTGAACCGGCGTGATGACCACAGTCTCCTTCGTGGATCTCGCGTAAAATCTCACGGCCTTCCTCAGGAGAGACGCAACGCTGAAACGCCCCTGAAACACTGCAATGATGCAACTCTCCATTGACGATTGTCATGGACTTGGATCGCCGGACTATCTGTCTGGCCAGAACTTCATCTTTTGGTAACTCGCCCAGGTTCATATACGCCAAGTATGGAACCGTCCAATCTAGAATGATATGTAAAGCGGCTACCCACTGTGCCTCCGGATCAGGAATGGCAAGGTCCTCCTCTGTAGGCAGCTGAACTGACGGGTTATGCAAGACATCCAAAAAGGTATTGGGCGGCACCGGTTTACGCTGAGATCCTAGCCGGCTTCAAGCATCAGCTGCCTCGTTTTTGCGACGATCAATGTGCTCCACTTGATATCCCTTAAAGTGACCAGCCACAATGTCCACCTCTCGTCGGTAAGCCGCCATGAGTGGATCCTTTGAATCCCAAGTACCTGAAACTTGCTGGGCTACCAGGTCTGAGTCTCCAAAACATTGTACGCGGCTTAAGTTCATCTCCTTAGCCACTCGAAGACCATGGAGTAAAGCTTCATACTCAGCTGCATTATTAGTACAAGGGAACATTAAGCGAAGAACATAATGAATTTTATCACCTCGAGGGGAAGTAAGGATAACTCCAGCCCCGGGCCCTCCAATTGCCTGGACCCATCAAAATGAATAGTCCAGTATGTACTGTCCGGTTTGTCCTCCGGTATCTGCAACTCTGTCCAATCATTGATAAAATCCACAAAGGCCTGGGACTTGATTGCTGTTCGAGGCATGTACTTCAAACCATGTGGTCCAAGCTCAATAGCCCACTTAGCAACCCGGCCAGTTACCTCCCTGTTCTGGATTATATCCCCCCAAGGAGCAGAACTGACCACCATGATGGGATGACCTTGAAAGTACTGTTTAAGCTTCCGGCTCGCCATAAAAACCCCATATACCAGCTTCTGCCAATGCGGATATCTTTGCTTCGACTCAATGAGCACTTCGCTGATATAATAAACCGGCCTTCGAACCGGGTATTCCTTCCCAGCCTCCTTGCGCTCTACCACAATAGCAACACTGACAGCCCGGGCATTAGCAGCCACATATAACAGCAGTGGCTCCTTATCAACTGGAGCGGCAAGAACCGGTGGTTCAGCCAATTGCTTCTTCAAGTCTTCAAACGCCGCATCAAAAGCCTCGCTCCAGACAAAATTGTCTGTCTTCTTCAACATCTGGTACAGAGGAATCGCCTTCTCTCCCAACCTGCTGATAAACCGGCTCAAAGCCGCAATACGACCCGCCAGACGTTGAACATCATTAATACATGCCAGTTTAGCCAGAGATGTGATAGCCTTGATCTTTTCCAGATTAGCCTCAATGCCCCGGTTGGACACCAGAAAACCCAAGAGCTTGCCAGCCGGTACACCGAAAACACACTTAGCCGGATTGAGCATCATTTTATAAACTCTCAGATTATCAAAGGTTTCTTGCAAATCAGAGATGAGCATCTCTGCTTTCCTGGACTTGACCACAATATCATCCACATAGGCATGAACGTTGCGCCCAGTCTGAGTAAGAAGACAATTCTGCACACATCATTGATAAGTTGCCTGGGCACTCTTGAGCCCAAAAGGCATAGATACATAGCAGAAGGCTCCAAAGGGAGTAATGAAAGTTGTCTTCTCCTGGTCCTTAACTGCCATCTTGATCTGATGATAACCGGAATAAGCATCCAAAAAACTTAAACGCTCACAACCCGCCGTAGCATCAATGATTTGATCAATACGAGGCAGGGCAAAGGGATCAGCTGGGCAAGCTTTGTTCAAATCTGTGTAATCCACACACATACGCCAAGTGCCATTTTTCTTAAGTACCAACACCGGATTAGCCAGCCACTCTAGGTGAAACACTTCCACGACAAACCCTGCTACCAGTAGCCGGGCTACCTCTTCCCCAATGGCCTTACGTTGTTCCTCATTAAAGCAGCGAAGAAACTGTTTGACCAGTTTGAACTTTGGATCAATATTAAGAGTGTGCTCAGCGAGTTCCCTCGGTACACCTGGCATGTCAGAAGGTTTCCATGCAAAGGTGTCCCGATTCTCACGGATGAACTTGATGAGCGCGCTTTCCTATTTGGGATCCAAGTTGACGCTGATGCTAAACTGCTTAGATGAATCGTCAAGCACGAAATCAACCAGTTTAGTCTCATCAGCTGATTTAAACTTCAAAGCCGGATCATGCTCTGTAGTGGGCTTCTTTAGAGAGGTCATGTCTGCCGGATCAACATTGTCCTTATAAAACTTCAACTCTTCCGTTGCACAAACCAATTCAGCATAGGCTACATCACCTTCCTCACATTCCAGAGCAATCATACGGCTACCATGAACTGCGATGGTCCCTTTGTGACCCGGCATCTTGAGCTGCAGATAAACATAACACGGCCTTGCCATGAATTTAGCATAAACCGGCCGCCAAAATAAAGCATGGTACGGGCTTCTGATCTTGACCACTTCAAAAGTCAGCGTCTCGGACCTAGAATCATGATCATCTCCAAAAACCACCTCCAGAGCTATCTTACCAACTGGGTAAGCCGATTTACCAGGCACCACTCCGTGAAAAACGGTGTTTGACGGTCTAAGATTCTTATCTATCAACGCCATACGTTGGAAGGTTTCATAATACAAAATATTGACACTGCTCCCTCCGTCCATGAGTACCTTGGTAAACTTATAACCTCCCACATGTGGTGCAACCACGAAAGCTAGGTGACCCAGATTGTCAACCCGGGGCGGATGATCCTCCCTACTCCAGATAATAGGCTGCTCAGACCAACGTAGATAACGGTGCACCGCCGGTTCAACAGAGTTCACTGCCCTTTTATGGAGTTTCTGATCGCGCTTGCACAAGCTAGTGGTGAAAACATGATACTATCCACCATTTAACTGCTTTGGGTTGCTCTGATAACCCGACTGCTGCTGATTCCCTTGATTACCCTGTTGATGGTTACCACCTTGGTTATTCTGATTGCCCTGATTATTCTGAAACCCTGAGTTTGAACCGCCACCACCGTAACCCGGTCCATGGAACACTGGACCGGAACCACCAGATGGACCCTGATCATACCGGAAAAGATCAGAGTTTTTGAATTCCCTCATGATGTGGCAATCCTTCCAAAGGTGCATGGACGGAGCCTCCTTTGTCCCGTGCTTTGGGCAAGGCTGGTTTAACAGGTGTTCCAGATTCATTCCTCCACCACGCTGGGGCGGTTTACCCTTACGGCGTTGCATATTACCCTGCATACTGGTGTTAGCCACAAAATCGGAATTGTCCGCTTTACGCTTACCATTATTTCCGTGACCCGCCTGGTTATGCTGTCCCTTTGAACCAGCATTCTTCTTTCCCTTCTCCTGTTTCTCTTCATCAGAATCAGGGTCTTTGGTATTATCAGAATCAGCATACTTAACTAGAGCCGCCATGAGTGTTCCCATATCATTGTAGTGACGCTTGAGCCGTCCCAACTTCATCTTTAGTGATTTAAACCGGCAATTGCCCTCCAATGTCACAATTGTTGTTGTCGGATTTCGGGTTCCGGCACACCCTTGAGGTTCGAACACTAGGGTGCGTGCGGAGATTTCGCCCTCTACCTACCTGCACCCCGCCAACTTGCTAGGATCTAAACTACGGAAGGAACAACACAAGAGACACAGAGTTTATACTGGTTCAGGCCACCATTGTGGTGTAATACCCTACTCCAGTGTGTGGTGCGGTGGATTGCCTCTTGGGCTGATGATGAACAATACAAGGAAGGACAGCCTCGCGAGGGTCTATTCTTGGCTGGGGTGATGAACTGCTAGGAGGAGTTCAGTCGCTCTCTCTACTGGTTTCTTGGCGAGGATCCTATTTGTGTCTACCTTGTGGTGGCTAGTCCTATTTATAGGCAAAGGCCCTGGGCCTCTTCCCAAATATTGAGTGGGAAGGGCGCCAACAATTGGCCATTTTGAAGGGGAACATCTGGTACACTTATCCTGACTAAAGTTGGTCTTCGCCTGTCAAAGGCTCTGGTGGTGACGCCTGCTTGGGCTCCACAATGACTTCCTTCCTGCCGTTGGGCTGGTCTTGGTCTTGTTGCACCGAAATGGATGCCTTTGCTTGATGCTCTCGCGTGCGCTTGCTCCCTTTGCACCAAAGAGGAAAGGAGGACATTGCGTGGGCTGGCGCCCGACTGGCGCCCTTGGTCATCATGGCTTGCATCATGGGCACCTCGTGAGGTACCCCGCCTTGAACTCTCCGCCTCCTCGTGAGCCAGCCTGATGAGGCCGTGCTTGAGGAAGCTCCTTGTCATCCGCCCCGCGAGGCTTGGCCCCTCGCAAGGGTCTTGAGCTTGTGTTGATGAAGATGGGCCGTGCTGGGCCCCCCTTTGAGCCACGCCGCAGGCCGCAGGCAGGCATGTCTGGGGACCCCCGTTCCCAGAACACCGACAGTAGCCCCCGGGCCCAAGGCGCGCCCGGACTTGGCCGAGCGGAGAGGCGAAAGGGCAAGTGCGAAGCGCCGCGGGCCCTAACAGCCTGCGGCCTTGGGCGCCGCGTGGCAGCTGATTGGACGCGGGCGTCTCCACTTCCCCATGACGCCTCGGCAACTGCATGAATTGACAAGTCCCTGCATGCAAAGCGGGTCATGATTACCTGCGATCATGGAGGTCGGCGGTTGGCCTCCTCTGGCTTTAAGTACGGCGCGTCGCGTGCCCTTCCAGTCTATCCCCTCTTGCTTCTCCTTCTTCTTCATGGCTCCGTCAAGGAGGTTCTCGGCCGCACAGAAAGGAAAGGCCCGCCAGGTTGAGCCTGCCTCTCCCCCGCCCAAGCGGGGTCGAGGCCGCCCTCGCAAACACCATGTGGCCTCCACGGCGGCTCCCCGCGGTCGCGGAGGTGACTTCCCGCGCGGTGACGGGCGGCTGGCCGCGGCCGGGGGGCGTGCTTCGGCCGTGGGACCCCCTAGGCCACGCTTTCACACTGCGGAGGTGCTGCCGGAGTTCGCTGTGTGGTCGGCGGAGCCGACTAGCGCCCGGCTTCAGCTCCCTTGCTTACTCCTAGGTGAGCTCCCGGCTGGTGCCCCGGGCGGCCTCTAGCTCCAGGCAGACGGTTGCTGCAGCCGGGCCTCGTGGGCTTCGCTGGAGGTCTCCGCAGCCGGGAGCCTGGCCTTGACCCACGGCTGGCAGACGTTTGCCCGCGCGCGTGGCCTGAGCCGTCGGTGCACCCTGCACTTCAAGTTCGACGGCGATGCCACCCTCTACGTGAGGGTGTTTGGGGAAGGTGGTCACCGCGCAGGGTACTGCCCTGAAGACGACGACCGCGGCCGGGGACCCAGCCCTGGCGAGGACGGAGAGGACAGTGCGCGCGTGGTTGGCAGCGCCCAGGGTTCCTCGAGCTTCACTGGTTCTTCTTCGGGCAGCGACTCTTCTAGCAGCGGCCGCGGTCAACCTCCATGCCGTCGTGCCTGCTTGGAGGGTGGTAGCGGGTCTGCCCGCCGTCGCGCCTCGGTGAAGTGCGAGAGGGAGTCCGCCTGAGCCCCGGAGGCGGCTCGAGTCTTCCCTGAGGACCGGTGTAGGGCGAGCTGCGCCTGATTTGTTCTTTCTTTTCCTTTTTCCTGCGAAAAAAGACAGTAGTGTGGGGCCCCGTGGGGGCGTGTTTGGGTTACCGTTCTTAATCATCGCACCGTTTCCGTTATTTCGGTATTGTTCCTTCTGGTCGCACGCCCGTGCGTAGGTAATTCCCAGCCTCAGCCGTGGGGGCGACCGACCCAGGTCATGTATTCGTGTCGCGGTGCCCGTGAGGCACGGACTGGAGGGGTGCTCCTGTAGTGGACCCTGGTTGTGAAACCTTGAATGATAAGGACAGAAACACTCGCGAGGGAGCTCGGGTTGCCCCCTCGCGAGACCTTGCGCAAGAGAAATCAAGGCAGGAGGGCGAAAAGTCAAAGAGCCATAAGTCAAAAGACGGCGACGGTTTCAATAAAACTTCAAATGAGAATGAACTAGCCAACTGCAGAAAGCAAATGAAAAAGCCGCGTCCGGCACCTAGTCTAGTCTTCGACGTCTTCTCACCAGCGCGGAGCTAAGTGCTGCCAGTGGGCATGGGAGGGAGCCCCAGGGCCTGAGGCCAACGCTCCTGAGACTCCGGGGCGTGTACAACCCCAACTCATTATTACGTGAGAGTGTCACGGGCGGCGAGTTTCACAGGCGTTGGCCTTCTTCACAGGCTCCGGGCCTTTCTTCGGGGAAGCAGGCTTCACGGGCATTGGCCCTCTTCACAGGCTCCGGGCCTTTTCCAAATCGCGACAGCTTCACGGGCACTTGCCTTCTTCACAGGCTCTGGGCCTTTTCCAAAAAGATAATCTTCACAGGCATTCGCCTTCTTCACAGGCTCTGGGCCTTTTCCAAAAAGATAATCTTCATAGGCATTCGCCTTCTTCACAGGCTCTGGGCCTTTTCCAAAAAGATAATCTTCACAGGCATTCGCCTTCTTCACAGGCTCTGGGCCTTTTCCAAAAAGATAATCTTCACAGGCATTCGCCTTCTTCACAGGCTCTGGGCCTTTTCCAAAAAGATAATCTTCACAGGCATTCGCCTTCTTCACAGGCTCTGGGCCTTTTCCAAAAAGGTAATCTTCACAGGCATTCGCCTTCTTCACAGGCTCTGGGCCTTTTTAGGGGTAAAACCTCCGAAGGTGCTGGATGTTCCACGCATTCTGGACTGGCACCCCCTCCTGAGTCTCCAAGCGCACGTAGCTGGGCCTGGAAACATGAACAACCTTGAACGGGCCCTCCCACATGGGAGAGAGCTTATGCAGTCCCTCCCTAGAGAGAACCCGCCTGAGCACGAGGTCCCCTACCTCAAGAGTTCTGGGGCGGATGTTGCGGCAGTGGTATCGCCGCAGTGCTTGTTGGTATCTCGCCGCTCGCAACGCGACTTCTCGGTGACGCTCCTCCCCCAGCACGAGGTCCATCCCCCGCATGGCGTCCTGCTGCGCCTCGTTGAACGCTAGGACCCGTGCAGAACGACGTCTGACCTCGTGAGGGAGGACCGCTTCGGCTCCATAGACCAGGAAGAACGGGGTCTCTCTAGTCGGCTTGGTTGCGGTTGTGCGGATGGACCACAACACGGACTGAAGCTCATCGTACCAACCTCTGCCACAGGCTTCCAGCTTCTTCTTGAATGTTCTGGTCTTGAGGCCCCTCAGGACCTCCGCGTTGGCCCGCTCGGCCTGGCCGTTGCTTCGGGGGTGCGCCACCGAAGCGTAGCATATCTGCGTTCCAAGGTTAGCACAGTATGTTTTGAAGAGGTTACTGGTGAACTGCGAACCGTTGTCGATGATGATGCGGTTCGGCACCCCGAACCGACTTACGATGCTCTTGATGAACTTGACCGCTGAACCCGCAGGGATGGTGCGGACGGCTTCCACTTCGGCCCACTTGGTGAACTTGTCCACGGCGACATAGAGGTAGCGATAGCCCCTTGGCGCCCGAGGGAACGGGACAAGGATATCCAGCCCCCAGACTACGAATGGCCACGAGAGGGGTATAGTTTGCAAACCTCCTGCCGGCTGATGGATCTGCTTGGCATGGAATTGGCAGGCTTCGCAAGCCTTCACTAGTTCGACAGCGTCATTGAGCGCAGTAGGCCAATAGAAGCCGCTGCGGAATGCCTTGCCCACGAGGGTCCGTGATGACGAGCGGTGCCCACAGTCTCCACCGTGTATATCCGCTAGCAGCTCTTTCCCTTGCTCCCTGGATATGCAGCGTAGGGACACATCATTTGGTTGCTTCCGGTGGAGTTCTCCATCCCTGATACAGTACACTATGGCTTGCCGCGCCACACGCTCCGCTTCCTCCTCCTTCTCCGGCAGGGTCCCTTGCGTTAAGTAACTCCGGAGCTCTGTGATCCAGCTCCCCTCCCGAGGCTCCATCGCCAGGAGCAGGCGCGCTCCTGAGGCTGGGCCACAGACCGGGGCTCCTGAGGCAGGTGGCTGGGGGAGCTCCTCCCGAGGCTGCACCATGTTTGATAATGATGGCATGGCCGAAGGCTTGAAGAGCCGCTCCTCGAAGACGCCAGGCTCCTGAGGTAACCGTCTGGATGCTCGTTTGGCGATGTCATCAGCCTCCTGATTGGTGCCACGGGGCACATGCTGCAACTCCAACCCCCGGAACTGCTTTTCCATCTTGCGGACCTCCGCGAGGTAGGCCTCCATGTGCTCGTCTTTTGGCTCGTACACTTTGTTGGAGAAATTGACGAGGAGCTGCGAATCGCCCTTGATGGTAAGGTGCTTTACCCCTAGGGCAGCCGCGGCCTTCAAGCCTGCTATTAGACCTTCATACTCCGCTATGTTGTTGGAGACCTTTTCGCCTTGCTGGAAACAGAGCTGCATGGTGTAATAGAGCTTGTCCTGAGTGGGAGATATGAGCACTGCCCCAGCCCCAACGCCATGCCTGGAGAACGCCCCGTCGAAGTACATGACCCACCCTTCTGGCGCCTCGCTTCCCAGGGAGAGGGATCGATCCTCGTCGGCCTTGAGGTCTGGTGGCTCCGTCCATTCGGCCACGAAATCCGCTAGCGTTGCCCCCTTGACGACTCTGGTCGTGCTGAATTCGAGCTGAAACGCTTGCAGTTCAATGTTCCACTTAGCGAACCTTCCGGCTGAGTTAGGGCTCCTGAGCACCCTTTCCAAGGGGTATGCTGAGACAACCTTGATAGGGTGACCCTAAAAGTAGTGCTGCAGCTTGCGCGAGGCCACCAGTAGCGCGAGGAGGAGTTTTTGAGGCATGGGGTACCGTGCCCTCGCATCCCACAACATCGTGCTGACGAAGTACACTGGGTGCTCGACGAGGCTTGGAGCGTCGGTGTTGGTGGCGTCCTCCGGAGACCGTGGCGCCTCCTGAGGCGGTGGAGCCTCCAGAAACTGGTTGCCTGGGGGAGGGGCCTCTTCCATTCCCAGTGCGCTCCCCTACGGCGGCTGATCCTTCTCAGCCGTGGTAGTGATCTCTGCGAGTCCTTCTTGTTCCTGCTTTGCCTTGACATGGGTAGCTGATGCGGCTTTGGTCCGATGCTCCTCCCTAACCGCCACCAGAGCTGCGCTGGCAGAGTAGGGAGTGGCAGCAAGGTAGAGCATCAAGGGCTCTTGAGGGCGTGGGGCCACCATCACTAGAGGGCTGGTTAGGTATCTCTTGAGATCTTGGAACGCCTTGTCGGCCTCTTCAGTCCATTCAAAGGGCCCCTTCTTCTTCATCAGCTGGAAGAAAGGCAGCGCTCACTCCCCCAACTTGGAGATGAAGTGCCCTAGCGCAGTCATGCGCCCAGTGAGCTTCTGCATTTCCCTGAGGGTCTTTGGCGGGCTCATGTCCTCGACCACCTTGACCTTTTTTGGGTTGGCCTCGATGCATCGGTGGGACACGAGGAAGCCCAAGAACTTGCCCGAGGGGACTCCAAACACACACTTCTCCGGGTTGAGCCGCAGGTTCACTGCGTTGAGGTTTGTGAAGGTTTCCTCCAGGTCTTGTATTAGGGTCTTGGCCTTGCGAGACTTCACCACAATGTCATCGACGTAAGCTTCCACATTCTTCCCGAGCTGTGGGCCCAAGGTGATGTGCATGAGCCGCTGAAAGGTTGCCCCCGCGTTGCGCAGTCCGAATGGCATGCATGTATAGCAGTACACCCCACACGGGGTCTGGAAGGCCGTCTTCTCCAAGTCTTCCACCGCCATCTTGATCTGGTGATACCCGGAGAAGGCATCCAAGAAGCATAACAGGTCGCACTCAGCGGTGGAATCGACGATCTGATCGATGCGAGGGAGCGGGAACGGATCTTGCGGGCATGCTTTGTTGAGGTTGGTGAAGTCGACACACATGCGCTCCTTCCCTCCCTTCTTTGGCACAACCACCGGGTTGGCCAACCAATCTAGATATCGAACCTCGTGAATGACCCCCGCGGCTTCTAGCTTGCGGGCCTCCTAGAAGATGAAGGCCTGCTTTTCAATGGGTTGCCGCCTCGCTTTCTGCTTCACGGGGCGCACGTTGGGGCACACGTTGAGGTGTTGCTCGATTACGCCCCGCGGGACCCCTGCCAACTGATCGGGCTCCCAGGCGAATACCTTCTTGTTTGTGCGCAGGAACTTGACCAGGGCTTCCTCCTGCTCGGGCCCGAGGTTGGCGCCTATGGTGAAAGTTGCGTTAGTGGACCCATCCTCGTCGACGGGTATCTGCTTGGTCTCCGCCTTGTCTTGGGTGAACAACTGTTTCTTCTTGGTTGGTGCAGCCCCCTTGGGCTCGGGGGTCCCCGCGTCGGCGGGCTGTGCCAACGCCGCCGTCTTGAAGGCGATCTTGAGCGCTCGCAGCGCATCCCCGGTGTCCCCAGGCACGGTGAGTGTCACGCCCAATATGCGACCCTATCCAAAAGGAACTCGAAGGTCCCACCAAGGACAGACCCGCATATTGAACCGCTTTTGCAAGGTGGATATCATTACATCAACATTACATAATAGATGGGGATACATACAAGAGGCATACAATGCCACATGAATACAACATCATCTTACATAAGATCAACATCCGACTACGGATGAAACCCAAACAGAAACTCAAACGACATCCACCCTGCTAGCCCAGGCTGCCAACCTGGAACCTATCCCCTGATCGAAGAAGAAGCAGAAGAAGAACTCCAAAACAAGCAAACATCGCTCTCGCGTCATGATCATCGCATAACCTGTACCTGCAACTGTTGTTATAGTAATCTGTGAGCCACGAGTACTCAGCAATCCCATTACCATGGGTATCAAGACTAGCAAAGCTTAATGGGAAAGGAAGGGGTAAAGTGGTGAGGTTGCAGCAGCGACTAAGCATATATGGTGGCTAACATACGCAAATGAGAGCGAGAAGAGAAGCAAATGGAACGGTCGTCAACTAGTGATGATCAAGAGGTGATCCTGAACTCCTACTTACGTCAAACATAACCCAGAAACCGTGTTCACTTCCCGAACTCCGCCGAGAAGAGACCATCACGGCTACACACGCGGTTGATGCGTTTTAATTCGGATCTGGTGTCAAGTTATCTACAACCAGACATTAACAAATTCCCATCTGCCACATAACCGCGGGCACAACTTTCGAAAGATAATACCCTGCAGGGGTGTCCCAACTTAGCCCATGATAAGCTCTCGCGATCAACGAAGGATATACCTTCTCCCAGGAAGACCCGATCAGTCTCGGAATCCCGGTTTACAAGACATTTCGACAATGGTAAAACAAAACCAGCAAGACCTCCCGATGCGCCGACATCCCGATAGGAGCTGCACATATCTCGTTCTAAGGGCAACACCGGATGAGACAGGCTACGAGTAAAACCAGACCTCAAGTTTCCCCAAGGGGGCCCCGCAGGCGGCTCGGTTTGGACCAACACTTAGACAAGAACTGGCCCGGGGGGGCTAAATAAAGATGACCCTCGAGAGAGTAACTCCCAAGGGAAAAGTAGGTGGTGGTGAGGCAAATGGTAAACCCAAGGTTGGGCCTTGCTGGAGGAGTTTTATTCAAAGCGAACTGTCAAGGGGGTCCCATAAATCACCCGACCGCATAAGGAACGTAAAATCCGGGAACATAACACCGGTATGACAGAAACTAGGGCGGCAAGAGTGGAACAAAACACCAGGCATAAGGCCAAGCCTTCCACCCTTTACCAAATATATAGATGCATTAATAATATAAGAGATATTGTGATATCCCAACATGACCATGTCCACCATGGAGAAATCTTCACTTCACCTGCAACTAACAACGCTATAAGAGGGGCTGAGCAAAGCGGTAACATAGCCAAACAACGGTTTGCTAGGAAGGGTGTCAAAGGTTAGAGGTTCATGGTAATTTGGGGGAGGCTTGTAGAACAAGTTATAGGAAGCGCAGCAAAGCGATAGAACGAAGCAACTAGCATAGCAATGATAGTAGTGAGATCCAGGGTAGCGGTCATCTTGCCTGAGATCCCGCTAGGAAGAAGAACGAGTCCATGAAGAAGATGAAGCCACGAAGACGAACCACGCGTAGACGAACGAATCCTCACGATCGCAACGAAACGGGAACTATCGAGAAGAAGCACACAACATGGTAAACACACCACACATGGACAAGACATGATGCACAACAAGCATGATGCATGACAGGACTACATGAAGCTATTCATGGCAAGAGATGATGCAAACAAGAGCAACACATCAAGACAAGTTTAAATGAGGCCGGGAACAACATATAACAATTCCGGTAAGTCCTCATATGCAAATTTCGAAATTGGTCCAGATCTGAATAAACCTTATGTTCAAGTTGTTAAACAGCAAGTCAAGATGCACCAAGATGATCTACACGAGATTCTAGTCAAGTTACATATAAAGTTCATTAGATTCGGAGCTACGGCCTAGAAGATATGTGCGAAACAAGTTCAACATGGCATCGATGCAAAATGCATACAAACATCAAGAAAACACCTCAAAACAAGGATGCAACATGATAATATGAAGCTACATGCAAAATCAAGCAAGTTTCATATAGAGCACACTCAAAACGGAGCAACGGTTCAACACATACAATCTATACAAAGCATAACAACAATCTGCCCAAAATAGCAACTAGGCATATTGCAAGCATCAAAAAAATAAGCTACAGCACCCCAACATAATAAAAAAAGGCATGAGTATGAAGTACAGGTAAAGCATGACAAAACATGAACACTGATCTATCTCCATAAATCACTAGAACATGCTCAAACACACATGGAAAGATTGCAAATAATAACAGTTTCAGGCATAGCAGAAATAACATCAGGTTGCAATGTTTAGAGCTATCAAACAACATGCTACAGGAACTTATCATGGTAAACAAAGGCATGGCATGAATCTAATAATTGCATAGAACAAAAGTCCCTTACTGACCATAAGCCAAAAGGGCACAGAAAATATGATGGCACCCATGTAAACATGGCAAATTATATGACAGATTCAAACATGGCAGGAACAACAATAAGTAGGCATGTTGGTGAGCTTGAACCACTCACCACAGAGCAATTCATGGCATGGCAAGGCAACCAACAGTAAGAAGACATGTTTATGAAGCTAAACATGGCAAGAGCAAGTTCATAGGGTGCATGGATCACTAGAAAAGCGCATGGCCAAAACTGAACTGCATGTTAACAGGTTGACAGCAACATTATTTAGCAACTTTGGAGCAGGATAACAACATGATAAAGCAGACTATAAATGCAACCAGGGGCATGGATGGATACAGCAAGACATGTATAACAAAACATATTTAGTGAACATCTCCAGATTATGCATAGAATGACTCGTAGCAGCAGGTTTACATAGCAACAAAATATAACAGATTCTGTCAGGAAAACAGCAACAGCAAGTACCCTACTTAACAAGCTCGATGCACTCAGAACAAGACTCACAAAAATACATGGATAGCACCTCTGGAAAGATGGCATGGCATAGATTAAAACACATGTATACATCAACCTCATAGGTTGCACATATCAATCATGGCAAAAATGACAAATGAGCATGTTATAACAGTTTCAGCAGATTAACATCACATAGCACTCTTCCAACAGTATTTCGGGCATCAAGATGAAGTCAAATGAACATGACGCAATGGAATGAAATGAAGTACTCGTCGAGGCGAACAATTTGACATATTGTACGCATGAAACGGAGCAGCATGGAGCAAGTTGTGATGCGATGAACATTGCATGAAAATGTTAAAAAACAGGGACTTCGTGGATTTTACCCTCGTAGAGAAACGGGACGGAGGCGTTCCGGGACGGAGGGATCCGGGATGGGGAGGCGCGTTTGGATGGCTGTGGTGGTGGATCTCATCCACCCGGCGGTTCCGGGGCAGATCTCGCTGGATCCGGCCGGAGACGACTCCGGCGAGGCACGGGGAGGCGCGGGCGAGCTCCGGCGACGAGGCCGGCGAGGCTACGAGCGGAGGCGGGCGCGGAGGAGGCCGGCGAGCTCGCCGGAGCTCGGGGCGAGGCCGGGCTCCGGGCGGAGCCGAGGCGGGTCGGCGGCGGCGGATGCTAGGCGGCGGCGCGGAGGCCGGCGGCGGAGGCGGCGAGGCTCGGGGCGGAGCCCGCGGCGGCGGCAGGTGATGGAGGACGGCGCCGGCGGAGGAAGCCGGCCGGCGGACGGGCGCCGGCGGCGGAGGAGGCCGAAGGCGTCGGGCGGCGAAGGCGGAGGTCGACGGCGGCAGCGCGGGCGAGGCGGCGGCGCGGGGTCCGGCCGCGGGGCGGCGGCAGCGAGGCTCCCGGCGGGCGGCGGGATCTGGGCCTGCGCGGGCCCTGGATGGGCTCCGCTTGCCGGCGGCGAGGGTAGCGGCGGCGCGCCACATGGCGGCCCCTGATTGGCCGGGGCGGCGGCGGCGGACATTGTCCGGCCGGACCGGACGTCTCCGGCGGCGCGGAGAGGAGCGGGGCTAGGGTTAGGGGTGGATTTGATCCGGAATTTCGGGGGAGGAGGTGTTTTTATAGGTAGAAGGAGCTAGGAAAGTCCAAATGAGGTGCGGTTTTCGCCCACACGATCGTGATCGAACGACCGAGAGTATGGAGGGGAGTTTGCTGGGTTGTGGGCCACTTTGGAGGGGGTGTTGGGCTGCAACACAAAGAGGGCTTTTACGGTTACCCGGTTAACCGTTGGAGTACCAAACGACCTCCAAATGGCACGAAACTTGACAGGCGGTCTACCGGTGCTATACCAAGGCCGCTTGACAAACCTCGGGCCATTCCGAGAAAGTTTAACACCCGCACATGAAAAGAGGCAAAAGGGAAACGCCGGGGAACATAGGAGTGCCGGATTGCAAAACGGACAATGGGGAAAATGCTCGGATGCATGAGACGAACACGTATGCCAATGCGATGCACTTGATGACATGATATGAAATGCAGATGATGACATGGAAAAATGCAACACCCAAGCAAATGACATGGCAATGACGGCGAATAACTGGCAGACAGCTGGCGCATCGAATCCGGGGCGTTACAACACTCCTCCACTAACAAGAGATCCCGTCCCGAGATCTTAGGACCGAGAAGGAAGGGAAAAAAGGATGAGGTGAAGCAAGAACTCAAGAGAAGAAGCAAAGAATCGAGGGCACTCAAGAATAAGAGAGGAACGGCGAGAATTACGAGGATCGAAAGCTCAGGGAATCAAAAGACTCTGAAACCACTCCGTTTAGAACGAGATAATAAACGAATAAGACTGAAAGGATTTAGGCAACACTCCGGCTGAAACTTGGAGGAATAGAACACGAGCTTCACCCAAAGAGATGGCACTTGACGAAATGACCAATGCAATGCCTCCGGAGGAATTGAAATAATTGAATGAAAAGAACTTAGAAGGAAGGATTGAATGAAGTTGTTGAGAAAATCAACAACGAAAAAATAAGCTTTTTGTGGACTTATGGAAAACATCTCAAAATTACGAGGTGATCTCCGACCACAAACGGAAAAGATTGGATAGCTGAGAAGAACGAAGAAATGCAAAACTCCACTTCAAAAGAATACGGAGAATTAAATGCACTTTGAGACGCAAGAAAGAAAGATTCTTGAGCTCCTCCAAAAGAACCTTGATGAACACTTGAAGAATGAATTAAAGCAAGACGAACCACCATGAAGACTCCGGTAACAAAAGAACAATGAGATAGAATTAAAGGATGAAAAGAATAAGATTACAGCTTGCGGTGATTTAGATGGAGGTTCCGACGAAATGGCCGAGGAAATTTGAACTCCGGAAAAGAAAAGATGAAAACACTTGGAACTAGAATTTATTCATGAAGAACAAACTCCAAAGAAAGGAATTACTCACTTAGATGAAATAAGAATAAGATCTATTGTATGCTTATCCTTCATCAAATTAAATTGATGACAAACAATGGATTTTCATACTACTTATTCTTCTTGAAAAGGATTGAGAAGTGACATATCGCAAACTTGAGAAGGTCTTCATGAACCACCGGTAGGATTGAAAAGAACGAATGGATTAATATGATAAACAAGGAAAATAATTTGAAAGAACCACCGTTAGAATTCGGAAAAGACTGATGAAAGGGAATGAATCACCGGGAAGAATTAGAAGACAAATATGCTTGATGGGATTTAGATGCAAAAGAACAAAGGGATCATGAGCTGATTAAAGAACACTTGAACGAAGCACCGGGGTAAATAGAGAACGATAACTGGAATGATGGCCTCCGGTGAAAAGAAATGGAAAGCAACTTCTGACATCTCCGGATGGGTAAGAAAAGAATATCTAACAAATGGAATAATTCGAGAGGATAACATGAAGCTAGAACCATGAATCTTTGAGAGAACGGGCAAGATTTAGAGGAAAAACGCTTCTTCGGTCTTCAAATGACGACGAGAAACACGACCAAAATTACTGAGGTACTCCGGGAGAATGAAAAGCAAAGAGGAAGGGTTCAACCAACAATGGAATGATTTGAAATCGATCTTGGAAAGGCATGTGACTGATGGAATCCATTCTTACGTCACTTGAAAAGAATTGAGAATAACTCCGGGGGAATTAGAAGAGTCAGGTAAGATCCTGGGAAAAGACCTGTGGGTTAGGGCCCACTAAAAGAAAACACCATAGAAAAGGATTGTTGAACAGATAGATGATGCACCGAAACAATTGAAATATTTGAATGAGGTTACAACCTCGAATTAATTGGAACACGGACGAATCTCCTGAGATGTCTTGAACACTCTGGAAGGATAAACTGGCGAGAGGCGAACGAGCAAGGGGAAAACATTTGAGCCGAGGAAAAGAATACGATCAACACCGAAAAACTTGAATTGAAACCATCGAAAAAGAAAAGAGATGAAGAATGTCAAATGAGACGATAATTCACCGGTTGAAATAAATGAGGGAAGACTGAAGAGGCTCCGTGCGAATGAAATAGATGGTCGAAAGAGACTCAAACTCCGGGAAGAAGAGGGTGGGAGGGCGGGAAAAACAAAGACAACTTGGAAGGGAAACCGACGAATAACTTGAAGAGAAAACACCGGTTGAAAGAAAAGAAAAGCTTCACATGAGTAGGATGGATACTCGATTACGGACTCCGGCTCCAAGATGAAAAAGGGGTTGGGCGGGTGGGAAAAAACAAAGACAACTGAGGATTGAACTTGGCAAAGATGAAGAGGCTCGAGTCGACTTGACGAGAAATGCACCAGCCAAAAGAGGATGGACAACTCACAAAACCAACCACGTGATCCTAAAGAAAAATTTGAAGGGGAAGAGGAGTAATTCAAAACACCTACGTCAAGATTCCTCACCAGAGCGACGAAGGGGCTGAGGAGTAAAAAGAATTCCTACTCTCTGATATAACTAGACTCCGAAAACAATTTTCTTCTAGACTCAACAACGGCCAAACTACAGGATCAATCAAGGGGGCTCCTAGGGTCGGTCGAGGCTCTGATACCAACTTGTCACGCCCAATATGCAACCCTATCCAAAAGGAACTCGAAGGTCCCACCAAGGATAGACCCGCATATTGAAACGCTTTTGCAAGGTGGATATCATTACATCAACATTACATAATAGATGGGGATACATACAAGAGGCATACAATGCCACATGAATACAACATCATCTTACATAAGATCAACATCCGACTACGAATGAAACCCAAACAGAAACTCAAACGACATCCACCCTGCTAGCCCAGGCTGCCGACCTGGAACCTATCCCCTGATCGAAGAAGAAGCAGAAGAAGAAATCCAAAACAAGCAAACATCGCTCTCGCGTCATGATCATCGCATAACCTGTACCTGCAACTGTTGTTGTAGTAATCTGTGAGCCACGAGGACTCAGCAATCCCATTACCATGGGTATCAAGACTAGCAAAGCTTAATGGGAAAGGAAGGGGTAAAGTGGTGAGGTTGCAGCAGCGACTAAGCATATATGGTGGCTAACATACGCAAATGAGAGCGAGAAGAGAAGCAAATGGAATGGTTGTCAACTAGTGATGATCAAGAGGTGATCCTGAACTCCTACTTACGTCGAACATAACCCAGAAACCGTGCTCACTTCCCAAACTCCGCCGAGAAGAGACCATCACGGCTACACACGCGGTTGATGCGTTTTAATTCGGATCTGGTGTCAAGTTGTCTACAACCGGACATTACCAAATTCCCATATGCCACATAACCGTGGGCACGGCTTTCGAAAGATAATACCCTGCAGGGGTGTCCCAACTTAGCCCATGATAACCTCTCGCGATCAACGAAGGATATACCTTCCCCCAGGAAGACCCAATCAGTCTTGGAATCCCGGTTTACAAGACATTTCAACAATGGTAAAACAAAACCAGCAAGACCGCCCGATGTGCCGACATCCCGATAGGAGCTGCACATATCTCGTTCTCAGGGCAACACCGGATGAGACAGGCTACGAGTAAAACCAGACCTCGAGTTTCCCCAAGGAGGCCCCGCAGGCGGCTCGGTTCGGACCAACACTTAGACAAGCACTGGCCCGGGGGGGCGCTAAATAAAGATGACCCTCGAGAGAGCGACTCCCAAGGGAAAAGTAGGTGGTGGTGAGGCAAATGGTAAAACCAAGGTTGGGTCTTGCTGGAGGAGTTTTATTCAAAGCGAACTGTCAAGGGGGTCCCATAAATCACCCGACTACGTAAGGAACGCAAAATCCGGGAACATAACACCGGTATGACGGAAACTAGGGCGGCAAGAGTGGAACAAAACACCAGGCATAAGGCCGAGCCTTCCACCCTTTACCAAATATATAGATGCATTAATAATATAAGAGATATTGTGATATCCCAACATAACCATGTCCACCATGGAGAAATCTTCACTTCACCTGCAACTAACAACGCTATAAGAGGGGCTGAGAAAATCAGTAACATAGCCAAACAACGGTTTGCTAGGAAGGGTGTCAAAGGTTAGAGGTTCATGGCAATTTGGGGGAGGCTTGTAGAACAAGTTATAGGAAGCGCAGCAAAGCGATAGAACGAAGCAACTAGCATAGCAATGATAGTAGTGAGATCCAGGGTAGCGGTCATCTTGCCTGAGATCCCGCTAGGAAGAAGAACGAGTCCATGAAGAAGATGAAGCCACGAAGACGAACCACACGTAGACGAACGAATCCTCACGATCGCAACGAAACGGGAACTATCGAGAAGAAGCACACAACATGGTAAACACACCACACATGGACAAGACATGATGCACAACAAGCATGATGCATGACAAGACTACATGAATCTATTCAGGGCAAGATATGATGCAAACAAGAGCAACACATCAAGGCAAGTTTAAATGAGGCCGGGAACAACATACAACAATTCCGGTAAGTCCTCATATGCAAATTTCAAAATTGGTCCAGATCTGAATAAACCTTATGTTCAAGTTGTTAAACAGCACGTCACGAATTTGATCTACACGAGATTCTAGTCAAGTTACATATAAAGTTCATTAGATTCGGAGCTACGGCCTAGAAGATATGTGCGAAACAAGTTCAACATGGCATCGATGCAAAATGCATACAAACATCAAGCAAACACCTCAAAACAAGGATGCAACACGATAATATGAAGCTACATGCAAAATCAAGCAAATTTCATATAGAGCACACTCAAAACGGAGCAACGGTTCAACACATACAATCTATACAAAGCATAACAACAATCTGCCCAAAACAGCAACTAGGCATATTGCAAGCATCAAAACAATAAGCTACAGCACCCCAACATAATAAAAAAAGGCATGAGTATGAAGTACAGGTAAAGCATGACAAAACATGAACACTGATCTATCTCCATAAATCACTAGAACATGGTCAAACACACATGGAAAGATTGCAAATAATAACAGTTTCAGGCATAGCAGAAATAACATCAGGTTGCAATGTTTAGAGCTATCAAACAACATGCTACAGGAACTTATCATGGTAAACAAAGGTATGGCATGAATCTACTAATTGCATAGAACAAAAGTCCCTTACTGACCATGAGCCAAAAGGGCACAGAAAATATGATGGCACCCATGTAAACATGGCAAATTATATGACAGATTCAAACATGGCAGGAACAACAATAAGTAGGCATGTTGGTGAGCTTGAACCACTCACCACAGAGCAATTCATGGCATGGCAAGGCAACCAACAGTAAGAATACATGTTTATGAATCTAAACATGGCAAGATCAAGTTCATAGGGTGCATGGATCACTAGAAAAACGCATGGCCAAAACTGAACTTCATGTTAACAGGTTGACAGCAACATTATTTAGCAACTTTGGAGCAGGATAACAACATGATACAGCAGCCTATAAATACAACCAGGGGCATAAATGGATAGACCAAGACATGTATAACAAAACTTATTTAGTGAAGATCTCCAGATTACTCATAGAATGACTCGTAGCAGCAGGTTTACGTAGCAACAAAATATAACAGATTCTATCAGGAAAACAGCAACAGCAAGTACCCTATTAACAAGCTCGACGCACTCAGAACAAGACTCACAAAAATACATGGATAGTACCTCTGGAAAGATGGCATGGCATATATTAAAACACATGTAGACATCAACCTCATAGGATGCACACATCAATCATGGCAAAAATGACAAATGAGCATGTTATAACAGTTTCAGTAGATTTACATCACATAGCACTCTTCCAACAACATTTCGGGCATCAAGATGAACTCAAATGAACATGATGCAATGGAATGAAATGAAGTACTCGTCGAGTCGAACAATTTGACATATTATACGCACGAAACAGAGCAGTATGCAGCAAGTCGTGATGCGATGAACATTGCATGAAAATGTTAAAAAAACCAGGGACTTAGTGGATTTTACCCTCGCGGAGAAACGGGACGGAGGCGTTCCGGGACGGAGGGATCCGGGATGGGGAGGCGCGTTTGGATGGCTGTGGTGGTAGATCTCATCCACCCGGCGGTTCCGGGCCGGATCTCGCCGGATCAGGCCGGAGACGACTCCGGCGAGGCACGGGGAGGCGCGGGCGAGCTCCGGCGACGAGGCCGGCGAGGCTACGAGCGGAGGCGGGCGCGGAGGAGGCCGGCGAGCTCGCCGGAGCTCGGGGCGAGGCCGGGCTCCGGGCGCAGCCGAGGCGGGTCGGCGGCGGCGGATGCTAGGCGGCGGCGCGGAGGCCGGCGGCGGAGGCGGCGGGGCTCGGGGCGGAGCCCGCGGCGGCGGCAGGTGACGGAGGACGGCGCCGGCGGAGGAAGCCGGGCGGCGGACGGGCGCCGGCTGCGGAGGAGGCCGAAGGCGTCGGGCGGCGAAGGCGGAGGTCGACGGCGGCAGCGCGGGCAAGGCGGCGGCGCGGGGTCCGGCCGCGGGGCGGCGGCGGCGAGGCGCCCGGCGGGCGGCGGGATCTGGGCCCGCGCGGGCCCCGGATGGGCTCCGCGGGCCGGCGGCGAGGGTGGCGGCGGCGCGCCATGTGGCGGCCCCCGATTGGCTGGGGCGGCGGCGGCGGACGTTGTCCGGCCGGACCGGACGTGTCGGGCGGCGCGAAGAGGAGCAGGGCTAGGGTTAGGGGTGGATTTGATCCGGAATTTCGGGGGAGGAGGTGTTTTTATAGGTTGAAGGAGCTAGGAATGTCCAAATGAGGTGCGGTTTTCGCCCACACGATCGTGATCAAACGACCGAGAGAATGGAGGGGAGTTTGCTGGGTTGTGGGCCACTTTGGAGGGGGTGTTGGGCTGCAACACAAAGAGGGCTTTTATGGTTTCCCGGTTAACCGTTGGAGTACCAAACGACCTCCAAATGGCACGAAACTTTACAGGCGGTCTACCGGTGCTATACCAAGGCCGCTTGACAAACCTTGGGCCATTCCGAGAAAGTTTAACACCCGCACATGAAAAGAGGCAAAAGGGGAACGCCGGGGAACATAGGAGTGCCGGATTGCAAAACGGACAACGGGGAAAATGCTCGGATGCATGAGATGAACACGTATGCTAATGCGATGCACATGATGACATGATATGAAATGCAGATGATGACATGGCAAAATGCAACATGCAAGGAAATGACATGGCAATGACGGCGAATAACTGGCAGACAGCTAGCGCATCGAATCCGAGGCGTTACAGTGAGGACACCGCTACTCCCGGGCATCTTCATAAGGTTGTACGCCAGGTGAGTCGCGGCCATGAATTGGGCCAGTGCTGGATAGCTGAGTATGGCGTTGTAGGGGAGGCCGATGGAGGCGATATCGAAATCGACCAGCTCCGTGCGGAAATTGTCGTAGGTGTCGAAAGTTACTGGGAGCCGGATCTGTCCCAAGGAGCTGGATGACCCGCCCCCGACGCCCGAGAAGGGCCGTCTGGGCTGCAACCGCTCCCGGGGTAAGCGGAGGAGGTTGAACGCCTCAACTGAGAGCACGCTGAGGCCCGCGCCGCCGTTGATGAGAGTCCTGGTGACGGCCACCTGGCAGATGGTGGGGGTGCACAGCATGGGGAGCGCACCCGAGCAGGCCGAGTTGGAGGGGTGGTCCTCCGAGCTGAAGGCCAGACTGGCCTGTGGCTCCGACCGGTCCGGGGGAGCCCCCTGCCGCGTGGACGCGGCGCCGACCCGGCGGACGAATGGCTTGACGTGGTGACCGGAGGGCAGCGCCTGCGAGCCGCCCAAGAGGGCCGCGATGACCGGGGGCGCCGTCGCGGCGTGGTGGGTGAGGAAGAGGCCGTGCAGCACTTCCCAAGAGGCCACGGAGGCCGCCGGTAGGTGGAGCGGCCATGCGCACGGAGCGCCGGTGAGGGCCATGGGAAGCCAGTCGGCCATCACCCCGTTGTCACCTTCAGCTTCGAGAACAGCCTCCTCGCACGCCAGCAGGAAGGCCAGCGGATCGGTCGCGCCGTTGTAGCACGGCGGCGTCGTCGGCTTGAACTTGTCCGGCCACCACACCCATTGCAAGGCTGGGGCCAGGGCTCGGAGCCCCCTAGCCCCAGCTTTGGCGCTGGCGACTAGAGCGGGCGGCATGCTGCCCATCGCGAGGCAGGTCGCGATGGTGGCGGAGAGGAAAACTCCGGCGCACCCCTACCTGGCGCGCCAAATGTCGGATTTCGGGTTCCAGCAGACCCTTGAGGTTCGAACACTGGGGTGCGCGCGGAGATTTTGCCCTCTACCTACCTGCACCCCGCCGACTCGCTAGGATCTAAACTACGGAAGGAACAACACAAGAGACACAGAGTTTATACTGGTTCAGGCCACCATTGCGGTGTAATACCCTACTCCAGTGTGTGGTGCGGTGGATTGCCTCTTGGGCTGATGATGAACAATACAAGGAAGGACAGCCTCGCGAGGGTCTGTTCTTGGCTGGGGCGATGAACTGCTAGGAGGAGTTCAGTCGCTCTCTCTACTGGTTTCTTGGCAAGGATCCTGTTTGTGTCTACCTTGTGGTGGCTAGTCCTATTTATAGGCAAAGGCCCTGCGCCTCTTCCCAAATATTGAGTGGGAAAGGCGTCAACAATTGGCCATTTTGAAGGGGAACATCTGGTACACTTATCCTGACTAAAGTTGGTCTTCGCCTGTCAAAGGCTCTGGTGGTGGCGCCTGCTTGGGCTCCACAATGACTTCCTTCCTGCCGTTGGGCTGGTCTTCGTCTTGTTGCACCAAAATGGATGCCTTTGCTTGATGCTCTCGCGTGCGCTTGCTCCCTTTGCACCAAAGAGGAAAGGAGGACACTGCGTGGGCTGGCGCCCGACTGGCGCCCTTGGTCGTCATGGCTTGCATCATGGGCACCTCGTGAGGTACCCCGCCTTGAACTCTCCGCCTCCTCGTGAGCCAGCCTGATGAGGTCGTGCTTGAGGAAGCTCCTTGTCGTCCGCCCCGTGAGGCTTGGCCCCTCGCGAGGGTCTTGAGCTTGTGTTGATGAAGATGGGCCGTGTTGGGCCACCCTTTGAGCCACGCCGCAGGCCGCAGGCAGGCAAGTCTGGGGACCCCCGTTCCCAGAACGCCGACAGTTGTATCTGGATTGATGCGGCCGGATGAATGCAAAATTTCTAAAACCCGGCGCACCCAATGGGTTGTTGATTCGTTCTCTCCTTGGACACAAGCTGCCAGATTTACAATGGACATAGGTTGCTTGCATGTATCTTTGAAATTTGCTATGAACTTGGCCTTGAACTCATCCCATGAATTGATCGAGTTAGCAGGCATGCTCTTCAACCAGGTGCGAGCCATTCCTTCTAGCATCATGGTGAAGTATTTTGCACACACCTATTCATCCACATCTAGCATCTCCATTGCCATCTCATAACTTTCCACCCACGCCTCGGGGGGCTGGTCAGCGGTATAGTTAGGCACCTTGCATGGCCCTTTGAAGTCTTTGAGAAATCGCACATTACGGAGAGCCGGGATGAGACACGGCACTCCCCAGGAGCTGAAGGCAAGCCCTGTTCCTTGCTCTACTAACGCCGCTGGCTGAAGCGGGGCGGGTTGATGACGACCCGCGTGTTGCGCTGCAAATGCGGCCTCCCTTCGTGCTCTACCATTATCCACCTAATCCTGAGAATTTAAACCGCCATTCACCGGATTAGGCCCTCGAGGGGCATCACGACGCTGCGCACTGCTTGATACGACCGGTTCGTCTATGTGGCTGCTATAACTTTTGCTCAAACGAGGGGTTGAATGTATCCTGTCTTGGCTGTAAGAATAAGCCTGTTGCTGTACCACGGTGGTTTGAAGATCCCTGGATCGTCGAGTCTCAATTGCTCCTAAGGAATCACCCTCCATTGGAATAGCTGCCAAACGTGATGCTACTGCAATCATGTTATCCAAAGGACTGGAAAAGTGACCCGGTAGTGTTGCCACATATTGCGGCGGGTTGTCCGTCCGTCGAGGCGGGTCCACCGTCCGTGGCTGATCCGGAGCCGCCCCTGGTGCCTCGGTCCGGTTTACTCCTGCCGGATCGCTAGGCCCAGCTCCTGGTATACCGAAGAGATTCAGACCCTCGTAAATTTGCGGCAGTCGAGACCGGTACTTCCTTCTCATAACTTTGTTTGACGCGTTCTGATCCAACATAAGCCGGTAATTCTGCGCCTGGATCAGTTGTGATTGGGCATCCAAAGCGGCCCGCTCTTCATCCATCCTGGCCTCCTCAGCTGCCAAGTCTGCTTTGGCCTGAGTTATCTGATCCCTTAGCTTCATGACATCCGCATTATGCTGAACTTGAGTCTCTAGAGTCACCACTGTGGTCAACAATGTCGTCAAATCGTCCAGTAAACCGGCAAGAACTTGAGCCGGCCGGTGCGCCGGGCCTCCTGCCGCGGCTGCCGATCCAGAGACCATTGCTGCTATAGATGAAGATTGCACAGTAGGCTGTGTACCGGCCATGAAGATCGCAACCCGGTTTGGCGGTTCAAGGGGGCCTGGAATACTGTCGCCATCGGAATATCCCTCAATCCGACCATCTTGCAATTGATATAACGACTCGGTTTTGCCAGTGGATGATTTGCCATCTGAGTAGATGGCTGTCTCGCCGTCGGACACCGGTTCAGATTCCGCTCCATGGATGAATCCCACGAACGCACGCTTCATGGCAGGCTGAACCCGGGCAGGACTTGCACGCTGAGCTGTCTCGACGAGGTCGGTGGAGATGTCCGGCTCAGGGCCCGGTTTGCCGATCTTGCCAATGAAAACATGAATTCCGCCAAAGGGGACCCAGTAAACCTACTCAATTGAGCCGGCCTCGGGGCCCCATCTTGCGTCGTCGATGTAGAGCTTGCCGCGACGACTCTTGGTCATCCGTCCAACCACGTACCCCTTGAGTACTTCAAAGCTGCCCTTCAAGAACTCAAAACCATCGTGTGATAGCCCCATGGTGGGCGCCAACTGTCGTGGAAATATCACGTCAGATGTCCTAGCGGAAGGACTTAGTCATGGAGCCATCGCAACGAGATTATCCTGAAGGGGTTAAACCGGACAAGGGACACGAGAGTTTATACTAGTTCGGCCCCTTCGATGAAGGTAAAAGCCTACGTCTAGTTGTTATGGGATTATTGGGGTTTCGATGACCAGGGAGCGAATAAGCTTTGCCTGGGTCTCGAGTTGTTGTGTGTTGTCCCTGAACCTCCGCCGGGTCATCGATGACCAGGGAGCGAATATGCTTTGCCTGGGTCTCGAGTTGTTGTGTGTTGTCCCTGAACCTCCGCCAGGTCATCCCTTTATATACACAAGTTGATGCCCGGCCGGTTTACAAAGTCCCGAGGCCGACTCATACAAGTGTTCGGCTCGGTTTCTCCCTTTCCCTAACTTACTGTCGTGGTATTCTCACGGGGGGCTTGCGAGTCGACAGATGCCACAAGGGCTTAGTGTGAGGGTAAGACTGCTGCTGATAGGACCGGGAGCGGGTATGCGAGTAGCACGCGGTGATTTACCCAGCTTCAGAGCTCTCCAGAGAGATAATACTCCTACTGTTGCATGTCTGAGTGTATCTGGTATATCTAGTACAGGGTGCTCCTGGAGCTGTATCCAGATGAGTGCTATATGCTACTAGCCTCATGTATGTATCTGTGGCCAGGATGAGCAAGCATGCTCTAGTGGCCGAATGAGTGGGTGCTCATACGTGTGTGTGTGTGAGCATGGATGGACGGATGGCTAGCTAGCTCTCTTGCTAGCTAGCATGTTTGTGGGTGTGTGCGTGAGAGTCCATCCCCTGGATGGATGGATGTGTGCCTTTATATAGGCATGGCTAGCTTACTTCCTAAGCTATGTAGTGGCATGGACAAGAGGGCTTGGTGTGGGTGTCATGCTTGTCTCCTGGGTCACTTCATGAATAGTGCCCAGGGAGAAGTGACACTGTACCTGATGGCGTCACGGTACGGTTGTCTTGTTCGTGGTATGGCCATCTCGTCGGGGTCCTGTCGGTGTCGGGTCGAGCTGGAGTCGGCAGCCGGCTGGTTGGCGCAGTCGGCAGCCGGCAGCCGGCCGGGCAGAGCAGTCGGACGGGGAGCCGGTGGAAGCGGTCGGGCAGTCGGGCTGAGGGGCTTTGCTAGCCCCGATGTCTTGAAATATCGTCTCACCGTCTTCGGGGTATCCGTGTCCAATTACTCCGACACTTACAATACAAGTTATACAATTATGGCGGTTTACCACTATGGACCCTAATCCGCCTCTGGGCTCTGGGCCTCTAACTTTTATCAGTAAAGTGCCATCTTCTTGTCTTCACGGGCTTCAACATAGTGGAGCATGAACCGGCCCCTCCTGGGCGGTTTATACTCAGTAGTTATATCCTCAACAACCGTCGACCTCCTCCAGCCTCCACCTGCGACTGTTCATCCACGGGCTCCTGTTCATCCAGCCTCCACCGCGCGTTACTCCACCGGCTACTGTTCAACCAGCTCTCTCCATGGGTTCATGTTCAACCACCCCTCCACGGGCTACTATTCATCCAGCCCTCCACCGGCTACTGTTCTGCGAGCCCTCCACGGGGTCGTCCTGTTCATCCAGCCCTTCACGGGGTCCTGTTCATCCAGCCCCAACCGGCTCGATCGATCGGGGTCCTGTTCATCCAGCGGCAACAGCCTCTACTACCACGGGGTCCTATTCATCCAACCCCCCATGGGGAACTATTCATCCACCCCCAACAACACTCACTGTTCATCCTAAGGCAGCATCGATCGACTTCAGTTAACAGCAGTAGCGAAGGAATCTCTCGATCGGGTTCAGTTAACAGCCATTGATCGATTGCTCGGGTTCAGTAATGCGTAGCCCGCAGTGCAGTTGCTCGGGTTCGGTAGGCGAACGCCTCGCTTGGGTTCAGTTAGAGCCCAACGCCTCACACCCACGCGCATGTGTGTATGAGTGAAACGCGCAAACCTCCATGCATCGCTCGGCCCCGACCACCCACCGCAACAGGGAACACCCCAATATTTTCCTTGCCCTCGCTTCTACCACGGTTTTTGCCATCATGGACGGCCCAAAGAATGTCATGTAGCTGCGTCTCCGGCCCGCCTAGGACGAAAAGACCATTTTCTATCATGATCTTTTGTCATAGAAGTAGAAGCCCACCACATCTATGATGATACCAGGTTTTCTCACAATTATCGTCATAGAAGTGTCATAAGTATGACAGAAAAAAATTTGTTTGGCCCAAAATGTCACGGATGTGTCTTTTTTTGTAGTGCACCATATTCTAGCCCCCCACCGGATTTTGCCATATGTAAAATCTAGCAGACTCCATGCTCTTAAGCATAATGCACAAACCTCAAAACACAAGTGCTTCTCCTTTGTTATAGAATCTTCCGTATCATAACTACCCAAACTTTTTTTCTAGTTGATTTGCCATTATTTTTTTTTACTTTATGTTTTACAATGCACAATTCCATAATCATAAAATAGATTAAGGGCTTATTTGATTCAAAGGATTCTCAAAGGAATTTTGGAGGATTCTAATCCTTAGGAATTTTTCCTATCTTGGTTGTTTGATCCGTACGATTGTAATCCATAGGAATTTTTCCATAGGATTCATTTGCACTATATTTCATAGGAAACATCCCATCCACTCAAACCTCTTTGAAAGAATCCTGACATTTTTCTATGCACAACCAAACACTCGTACAATCCTGTAGGATTCAAGACGACATTCCACTCTAATCCCATGTTTTTCCTATTCCCATGTTTTGGAAATCGTACGAATCAAAGAGGCCCTAGATTTTTTATAAAAACTAGTTGATTTTGAATGAGATGAACTATAATAATTAGATGAAGGTCTACATCAGGCATATATGAATCAGAGCTTACATGCTATAGTGTGGTATTTATTCATAATTTGGTTGCCAAATCTGATGCGTGCAATGCACGTGTACCTTACTAGTACTTCGAGTATGTGCAAAACACGTAAATTAGAATTCCAATGGCACGCTACACAGTGTCTCTCTTATAGTTCATGAAGCCACGTGGCACATGTGGAGGTGTTGTCGCGGCCTCCTTGTGTGGATTGATCACAGTGACATGCTGTTGGTTCCAGAAGAATGTACTTGCCCTCTCTGAGCCACACTGGCGGCACATGCACGAAGCGAAGATCTACACGCACGCCACGCACGCACTCATTCCCTCGCATGCACACGCGGGTACACGGGCGGACGCAGTTTTGTACCAAGATCCACCCCATGTGATAATTTGACGCGTGTAAAGTCCTTCACTTCATCGATGGTCAATTAATGCAGCGCATGCAAATTGAGTGGACGTGAGGGCGGAAGAAAGACATTACTACTCCACTGCACGCATGCAAGTAGTTAAATTATGGGTTGCTAGTACTCCCTCTATCTCAGTTTACAAGTCTTGCACGTGTACCTAGGTCATTAATTTGACCAACTTAATAAGAGGCATAGATTACAAAATATATCATTACAAACTTCAAATATTCTATTTTTAATGATATATTTTCTATGTTAAACAATTTATTTTATATAAGTTACATTGACGACCTAGATACACGTGCAAGCCTTGTAAAATGAGACGGAGGGAGTACTTCCATTGGTCTCCTTCGTATTTTGTGCCAATTTTTGACCATATTTGTAAGTAACATAATATTTACGCATTTGAGAAGTGTAGTCTACTTGTTATGTTCCACTAAACTCATTGGGAGCCGTTTCGGGCCTTCAAACCAAAACCATGAATTAATCTTTACCTTGTTCCCATTACATTCGAAAGTACTAGTGCTACAATTAAGTGCAAGCCTGCTCACACCTACTAGTACGTACCAAACCTGAACGTGTTCCCACTATGCAGGTTTTAGTACTAGTGCTAGTACTTAGGTTATAAAAAGGGGAACTACGTAACCGAAAATTACTCTACCTTCCTCCTCATAAGTCCTTCTTTTTTGTCTGTCCTTGCCATGGCCGGTGTGCAGAGCTCTAGGTCAAGAACTACTCGTAACAAGGGAGCGGCAACCAAGGCTGCGAAAAAAAAAGAGGGCTCGCCGCCACGCAGAGACCTCGAAAGATCTCTCACGGGCACGCGATGGCTCCCAGGAGCGCCCTAGCCGCGGAGGCGAACATGATGAGCTGGCGGCGCTGGAGTCGTTATCCTTTGACGGCATGCCCAATTAGCCCAATAAGCACCTCAATAAGTAGAAGGAGTTCATACACGGCTTGGTGGAGCTGCTGAAGGAGAGCCTCGACAACATGCCCGCTGAGCTCAATAAGCAGGGGGAGTTGACCGCTGGCTTGGTGATGCTGCTGAAGAAGAGCATTGCCTCGGAGAATAAGGCGGCCGGCGAAATCCTGCAACTTCAGGACGACAAGGCGAAGCTCTGCCAGGAGCTCGACCTGCTGAAGGAGAAGAACACTGGCTAGAAGAAGTTGCATGAGAATAGTTGTTCCTCGATGAAGATGTTGCAGGCCCTCATCATGGAACAGAAGGAGGAGTTGGCGAATCTCCGCATCGAGCACCCGGCTGCTATCAAGGTACGTAATGCGGCCGTGGAACAGATGATGAAGGCTCGCGTCGAGAGATCCCGCGTCATGGACAGAATGAAGAAGATGGCGGAGGAGACGCGCAAGGAGATGGAGGTCGTGGAGGCGATGAAGAAGCAGTTACGACTCCGCGGTGAATTAGATCATTTGGGGTGATAATCTTCCTTCTTCTTTTGCTCCCGTGTTTCTTCTTTCGCTTCAGGTGTTTTGCCGCACGTGTCACGTTCTCTGCAAGGCATGAATAGAACAATGCTCACAATGAGATTACTAGCAAATTAGATCATTTTTTATCGCCATATGGCACTAGGCTGCCGTGTTTCCCGCTCCTCCGTCGTAGTAGTACTCCAGTGGAAAACTTGAGTATACCGCATGGTTCTTTGCTCCTCCTCAGGTCATCGGCACATTTATACGAGCAGTAAATTACAAGGCCCCGCCTTCCAGCGGTAATGAGCCGTCAAATCACAAAGGCCCTCGTCTCTCGTGAAACCGACCAAGTTAGACTGCCCCGCCCTCTAGCCTTTTAAAAAATGTATACTTTTGTACAGTAGTAGTATCGATGGATTGCGCCATGGAGAAAAACTAACAAAATGAAATTAAAGAAAAAAGGTGGCACATATAGAGAGCGCTCGTCGCCAAATTATGCATATAGTACTATTAAAAAAGCTAGTACGTGCTTAAATGGGGTGCTAAATTCTATTAAAGATATTAGCATACCTATTTAATTCTTGGGTTCTTATTATTTATGCCACTAGTTGTGTATCACTACTCGGTTTTGCCATTAGAAGTTACAACTACTCAAAAATGCCATCGATCCGTGAGATGCCTGCTCAAAAATGCAATTAGATATCTCAAAAATGCCATCGTTAAGTTAGATGTTTGCTCAAAAATGCCATTAGACATTGTTATTTTCACGTCAAACCCATTGACATGTTACATGACACAAATAAGCTGATTCTCACAATGATAAGTGTGGCCCGCTTGTCAGGAGTAACCAAGCGAATAATTTTACAAGAAAATAAGAACGTTGTTGGGATCAAGTAGGCCCCACACTTTATTTTATTGACGTGAGATAGAGGGAGAGCTGGCATGTTGTTCCATCGGTATTTATGTCATTATAACATGGCAAAAGATATTTGAGTCACAATAATGGTGTCCAGCACAACACACCCCTCAAATAAAACTAAGCACCCTGAAATTCTTTGACAAAACTAAGCACCCTGAAATTCTTTGACAACTAAACTGATGGCTATATGATGTTGGCCATATATATTATACGTATATAATGTGATTAAACGAGTGGTAGTACTATACCAACTAAAAGATGAAATGTAAGAAATATAACAAGAAGAAACATAATGTCGTGGTATTTTCACGGGGGGGTGCAAGACGACATATGCCACAAGGTGGCTTCGTGTGAGGGCAAGACTGCTGCTGATAGGCCCAGGAGCGGGTATGCGAATAGCACGCGGTGGTTTACCCAGCTTCGGAGCTCTCCGGAGAGATAATACTCCTACTGCTGCATGTCTGAGTGTATCTGGTATATCTGGTACAGAGTGCTCCTAGAGCTGTATCATTGGTCAGTGCCATAGGCATCTGACTTTGTATATGCGGATGGCCGGATGAGCATGCGTGCTCTAGTGGCCGAATGGCACTTGGCCGTGGGTGTGTGCGTGAGCATGTGTGTGAGTCTCCATCCTCCCTGGATGGATGGATGTGTGCCCATATATATAGGCATGGCTAGCTTAGAGAGTAAGCTAGGTGGTGGGCATGGGTAAGGCATGGTGCATGTCATGCTTGTCCTCTGGGCACTTTATAGAATAGTGCCAAGGGGACAGGTACACTGTAGATGATGGCATCGAGGTACAGCCGTCTCGTCCGTGGTATGGCCGCCACGTCGGGGTCTTGTCGGTGTCGCTTCGGGCTGCAGTCAGCAGCCGGCTAGTTGGCACAGTCGGCAGCCGACTAGTTGGCGCAGTCCGCAGTCGGCAGCCGGCCGGGCAGGGCAGTCGGACGAGGAGCCAGCAAGAGTAGCCGGGCAGCCGGACTGAGGGGCTTTGCTAGCCCCGATGTCTTGATTTATTGTCTCGCCATCTTCGGGGTATCCGTGTCCAATTACTCTAACAGTAGCCCCCAAGCCTCCGGGCAACTTGGCAAAGTTGGGCGGAGGTTTTTTTGGCGAGTGTTCATGGAAATGATCATGAAAAAGACAAAGTTAGTCCACGCAGATATATCATGTGTTTGCTTTTAGCATTGCAAGTTTTATGTGGATGGTGCCGACTCGGTTTCGTCCGAGCCCCCTTCTATGTTTTTCATGTCCCCTCCGCTCTTTGGCCTGCGCTCTCTCTAGCCTGACAGCCGCTCTGCGGTCTGTGGCTGAGAGTGGGCCGCGGAGTGGAGCGTACAATACTCAGACTCTGGGAGCAAATTTAACCGAGTAGATACTCATAAAGGAAATGGTCGGGTCGCCCGAAGCGTTTTTCTTCCCGGACGTTTTTCGTGTGGGTGGCCTCCAGCGTTCACTCTTGCTAGCCGGACAGCCACTCTGTGGTCTGTGACTGAGAGTGGGCCTTTGGTACCGCACACGCTACTAAGCCGTCTGCGGGAACTAACGTCTCAGGCCAAGCGGCCAGCCCCCGGGCCGACTCTGGCTGGCGCCGGGGCGAACAGTGATGCAACTGTAATAAAATGCGAAGATAGCCCCCGAGCATTGCTCGGGGTTATCCGTGCTTGCGTGATGCAAAAATATGTGGGTGAGGAGCTCACATTGATTTTCGTGTACTCGCGGTCGTCGAAGACAGCCGGCGTGACTCGGCGCTTGCGGAGTGCGCCGGCGCACCCGCTGGGTGTGGCCGTCGAGCCCCCGAGGCGTCTTGCAATGCCCTTTTTCTTCCTTTTCTCTTCTGCCAGCTGCTGGCAGCCGGACAAAACTCTTCTCTTGTCTGCAATCTTCGCGGGGGCGCGCTAGCGCACCCGCTGGGTGTAGCCCCCGAGATTCGGGCCAACTGCTGAGTAGTCGGGCCGGATCTTCCGACAACTACTTTGTCTTCTTCTTTGCGGGGGCGCGTCAGCGCACCCGCTGGGTGTAGCCCCCGAGATTCGGGCCAACTGCTGAGCAGTCGGGCCGGATCTCCCGGCAACTACTTTGTCTTCTTCTTTTTTTCTCGTCAGCCGACTGTGCTCAGCCGGACTGACTCATCGGTTGGCCAGGTAGCGAAGCAGGCAGACGGACCAGCCGTCCGAGCGGCAACGCGGGCTGTTGACCAGAGCAGTCGGCTGACTGCAATCTGCAAAGTCGGATCCTCTTTTTTTTCACAGCCGGCTGTGGGCACTCGGCCACTTCTTTATCCGACTCCACGCGAGCATCCGGACTCCAACTTCCTTTTTTTGCCGGCAGGGAACCCGGCCTGACTTTTCGGGCGGCCGAGAGGGCACCCGGCCACGCGAGCAATCGGCCACCAGGCAATCGGCCTCTTCTTTATCTCTTTTTTCTTTCTTTTGCACAGTCGGCGCACTGTGTTGACCCAGCCGGCTCTTTCTTTCTTTTCTTTCTCTGCCTGAGCGGTCGGCAGGAGCGGGACGGCGGCAGCCGGCGTCCGGGTCGTGGCGAAGCCAGCGGCCGGGTTGCGGCGGAGACGGCAGGCGGCAGAGCCGGTCGTTCGTGTTGCGGGGGAGCTGGCAGGCGGCGGAGCCGGCGTGGGGCGAGCGGGAGTCGGCACGGGGCGTGCGGAGGCGCCGATGGGCGCGGTTGGTGGAGATGGCAACGGGGCGCATGGCGGCTTCCCAGCCGCTGGGGTGGAGAACCCGGCCGCTGGTGGAGCGAAGCCGGCCGGCCGGGTCCAGCACGCGGGTGGGTGGCGAGGCGGCCGAGCATGGCGGTGAGGGCGCTCAAGGCGGCGAGCCGGCCGGTCGGACGGGGCGGGCCGCGCGGAAGAGTAGGAGGCGGCCGAGCGCGGGGGCGGCCCGGTGCTGGAGCCGGCGCGGCTGGAGGCCAGGTTGACGCGGGCGGGCGAAGGGCGGAGTCGGCGAGCACTCGGCCCGTGCGGAGCCAGCAGACGAGCAGCCGGAGCAAGGCAGCGGCGCAGGTTGGCGCGGGATGAGGAGGCCGGACCGAGGCACCGGGCGGCGGTGCGAGCCGGCGGGCTGGACGGCGTACGCGAAGCCGGCGCCTGCGGGGTCAGAGCCGCATGTTAGAGTCGGTCTCGGATGCGAGCAGCACGGAGCTCCAGCCGGCGCGACCGGCGACGGAGTCGGCGGGCTGCGCGGGTCGCGCGCATAGCTGCGGGAACCGGAGCGGTCACCGCACGAGGCCGGGGCGATGCAGTGTTGTCGAGGAGCATGCGGCCAGGCGCACCGCGCGGGAGCTGCGGGGAGGCACGTAGGGTTGAAGCAGCCAGAGGAGAGTGGTACGGCTGCCCTGGCGGGTCAACGATGAGGACCGGCGGCAACATGCGCAGGCAGGAGAAAAGTCTGGAACAAGCCGAGCGGCTAGGAGAAGTAGTGCGGCGTAGATGCCAGCCAAAAAACCACGCCATTGCCTTGGCGATATGTGTATGGGGATTATCTGGTTAGTATCCGGCCAATGGTTTGACTGTTTGACTTAGCAGCTAGCTAGCTTGCATAGATGGAGTATATGGAGGAGCGAGCGCTCGTGTGTCGGCTAAAGCAAGGCGTAACGCGGAGGGAAGCAAACGCAAGCGGCGCGTGGATGACCATGGTCGACCGAAATGAGGCCCCGCGCGCGGCGCGCGCGCGGACAGCCGGCGTCGCAACGGTGATGATGACGAAGGTGGCGAGGCCGACGACGAGGACGCGCCACCCCTCGCGGCCGCTCCGGGGGCGGGTCGATGTCGAGCCCCCGAGCGCTACCGAAGAGACGGCGCGACGCCGCGGCGGAGGTGATGAAGAAAAAAGGGTCCCGCCCGGACAGCGAAACCAGTAGCAGCGCGGTAGCATAGTACCGCCACACGGTGGGCGCCAAATGTCGTGGTATTCTCACAGGGGGGTGCAAGATGACATATGCCACAATGTGACTTCGTGTGAGGGCAAGACTGCTGCTGATAGGCCCGGGAGCGGGTATGCAAATAGCACTTGGTGGTTTACCCAGCTTCGGAGCTCTCCGGAGAGATAATACTCCTACTGCTGCATGTCTGAGTGTATCTGGTATATCTGGTACAGAGTGCTCCTAGAGCTGTATCATTGGTCAGTGCCATAGGCATCTGACTTTGTATATGCGGATGGCTGGATGAGCATGCGTGCTCTAGTGGCTGAATGGCACTTGGCCGTGGGTGTGTGCGTGAGCATGTGTGTGAGTCTCCATCCTCCCTGGATGGATGGATGTGTGCCCATATATATAGGCATGGCTAGCTTAGAGAGTAAGCTAGGTGGTGGGCATGGGTAAGGCATGGTGCATGTCATGCTTGTCCCCTGGGCACTTTATAGAAAGTGCCAAGGGGACAGGCACACTGTAGATGATGGCATCGAGGTACAGCCGTCTCGTCCGCGGTATGGCCGCCACGTCGGGGTCTTGTCGGTGTCGCTTCGGGCTGCAGTCGGCAGCCGGCTGGTTGGCGCAGTCGGCAGCCGACTGGTTGGCGCAGTCGGCAGTCGGTAGCCGGCCGGGCAGGGCAGTCGGACGGGGAGCCGGCAGGAGTAGCCGGGCAGTCGGACTGAGGGGCTTTGCTAGCCCCGATGTCTTGATTTATAGTCTCGCCATCTTCGGGGTATCCGTGTCCAATTTCTCCGAGACATAACGTAGTTCTGCTAGGGGCTTAGCACAACACACGCCTCAAATAAAACTAAGCACACCTGAAATTAAACTAAGCAACTAATCCGGTAGACCCTACATTAGAACCACCATGAGCAACGACACTGCCACCTTACTCGGAGTCCTCGTCCACGTCCTCGACTTTGTCCTTGTCCCTCTTCCTCTTGGCCGATACTTCTTTGCTTGAACCGCACACTTGGCTCTTGCTCTTCATCCAACCCTTGTAGATATTGAAACGAAGGTAGCCATCCATTGCAGCGTACTAGATGTGGTCTATATCTAATACATTCCACTCCCATGCATGACGATGAAATGTGTGCGGAGTTTTCTTCAGTTTACCGTACGAAGGATGAACCATAGCTCCTGCCAGGGTCAACATTGAAGGCTGATCACAGGAGGGCAGCAGCCCATTCTTCTGGAGGTTGAAGGGGTTGCCTACAACGAGGCCTATCCGACCCAGGATTGTTCTATCGTTCATCAAGTCTACAGTAACGAATTTGGCTAGGCCGTCCTTGAGGAAGTTCTTAAATTCCTCGCACTCAATGTCGGCATGGTATATGTGGTAGACCAAGCATAAGTTATGCACGCAAACCTGGATCACGGCGGGCATCATCTTCTCTTCCTCCTTTAGATTCTTCTCTTTGTCCAGGGTTGTCGTGTACTCAACATCTAGCCAAGCGACCCACTCATCATTTGAGTTTTCAAACATGCGTCTGAAGCGAGCAAGGCATCCTTTCACCATCGCAGAAGAACGGGTGTAGATGACGTCGAACTCATCGCGGTGATGGTTCTAACCTTGTACTCACCGCCGATCATGGAGATTTGGGATGCCATGGATTTTGGAGGAGGGTTAGGATTAGTGGAACTGCCATAATGTGAAAGGACGTCCAAGGACGAGTAGGAGCGAACTGCCAGCAGTTTTTCGATTGTAAAAAATGTTGAGTGGGGCGTGCGAACGGCAGGGGAGTGCCTTGCCTGGTGGATAAATGGATTCATGCATAGTACTATGGGGGCCCAATTAGATGTCATATCTACTCGACCCCCCATTAAATGGCTTTCGATGTCATGTCAAGCATCGGGAAAATTACAGGTGATACAAAGCTTTCCATTCTCCCATGATACGGGCTTCCTAGAGCCCTTGGATCTGAGATCGAACGGTTGCATGGTGTGATTCTAGACCTATTGGTGCATATCCTATCCTGGAGGGTTATTCTGCAAAATTTCAGCAACTTAGCATGTGAGCGTTCGATCTCAGATCCAGGGGCTGCCAGCACCCCGTATCACGGTCGTGCATACCACGATCGTCGCCTCGCTCGTGCGGTCACACCCTTGGAGATTTAACACAGTGCATTAGGCTATCTGATGTTGGCATGTCATACATAGTCATCACTTAGTCACTCATATTGCAACAAGGTTAGCTATAAGGTTGGCTATAAGAGTATTTTTTTACTTCTCTCTATCTCTTTCTTCGTAGTATTTATTGCATTTGCCAAGGAGCAACCTCTTCCAATAAAATGGTGCTTAGATGAGGTGCTAAGGGCATTAAATGGCTTAGCAATCAAGTCCCCAATGCATAGGTGCTTAGTTTTTTGTTGCTAAGTTTGCTTCATTTAATTAGCTATAGACTCAAAATTGTCTTTTCACCTAGGTACACGCGCTTAGCACCGTTTCTTCCTTGGGTCACCAAACTAGTCTGTCTCTTCTTTTAACTTGCCAGATCATACTTTATGCCTATGTGGCGGGCTTAGCACATGTAGGAGCAAGTAAGTAGTACAATAGTGGGCTATAAGCCCGCTTTACATGGCATTTTTGCATATGTGGAGGAAAGAGGCAAGGAAAAAGTGGAGGAGTGGGCTCTCATGCAAGAGCCAGCCTCTGCATGGTGGAGCATTGGGAGAGGCACATGTATGGAGGTGTTCAAGATTGGGAGACTCACGCCGCTCGTAGTGCCGCAGTTAAAATGATAATGGCAAGTCAAATCATGGGACCCCACCTGTCCAGCAGTAACTCGTTGTCAAATCACACAGCCCTACATTTGTAGCAGCCTACTCCCTCATCTTCTCGCGTCTCTATCAAACCGACTAGGCAGAACTGCCCCGCCTACCGCATAGGAAAAGCCCCACCCTTGACTTTTAAATAGTACATTATACTAATTTTGTATCCATGGATTGCGCCATGGAGCAAAGCCTCAAGAAAATGGCGGTACACATGTACGGAGTACACAGCATGCCAGTCGCATTCGCGTCGAACCCCAGATGGTCGATCGGTCTGGCACACCGCTCTCCGAATGGAACGCGTGTCATATTGCGTTTGCACACACATGTGGGACCGCAATTGAGAACCGACCATAGGCACACTCCCCGGCCCCGCAAGTCGGGTGAGTTAATAGAAGAGAGAGACAAGCGATAGTACTACTAGGGAAGTGTTGTACATACGTTGGTGCCTGGACGATGCCTGCAAAACACGGAAGATCAGTTCGTCCATGCATGTGACCAGACTCCAGCAGACACCCCTGGATCGGCTATCGTCTACATATCGTGCAGGTTGTGTTGTATAGGGTTGTAGTTCTGGTGAGAACTCTAAAAAAAGGTTTCTTGTCATCTCGCAAAATTAGGTGTCATGTGCTTCAGATCACTGCGAGGGTTAAACAGCGACAACTGAGTTCCTCCAAGGGGCTAGTCATTGGGGCCACATGCACGAAGACTACTCGGCTGCCATCTAGGTCAAGCCGGCTATGTTAATTAGGACATCTATCGATGGACCCCTTTTCTACGATTTTATCTTTAATTTGAGCTTTGATCCTCGTCTAGTTTGTCCGTCGGGATTCATGTTGTCTCCTTTGGGCAGTGAGGTTATGATTTCTTGTCATGTGGAATTTTTTCGTGTTATATGTTATAATCCGGTGCTTTAGATCAAAATGATGACAACTGCGCCTTCAGGGCACGTGCATGAAGACTTCTCGATAGTCATTGATGAGGTCAAGCAGGCTCCGGTAGACAAAAGAAAACTAGTACTCCACTATATAGGCAGGAGCCTCTGCGCTTGCTTTCTAGTGTTGCTCTCTTCACACTGTCTCATCCTCTCCAGATCTAAACACAACAGCGGTGGCCACACTCTCTCTCTGCTCACCGCTAGTCATACATCCAGCCGGATCCTCTCCGCCGAGGAAGGTGAGAAGGTGCACCGTTCATGCAGTTGTTGTCGGTGTCAAAACCGGCGGATCTCGGGTAGGGGGTCCTGAACTGTGCGTCTAAGGCTAATGGTAACAGGAGGCGGGGGACACAATGTTTACCCAGGTTCGGGCCCTCTTGATGGAGGTAATACCCTACTTCCTGCTTGATAGATCTTGATGATATGGGTATTACAAGAGTTGATCTACCACGAGATCGTAAAAGCTAAACCCTAGAAGCTAGCCTATTATTATGATTATTGTTGTCCTACAGACTAAACCCTCCGGTTTATATAGACACCGGAAGGGGCTAGGGTTACACAGAGTCGGTTACAGAGAAGGAGATCTACATATCAGTATTGCCAAGCTTGCCTTCCACGCAAAGGAGAGTCCCACCCGGACACGGGACGAAGTCTTCAATCTTTTATCTTCATAGTCCAACAGTCCGGCACAAGTACATAGTCCGGCCGTCCGAGTACCCCCTAATCCAGGACTCCCTCAGTAGCCCCTGAACCAGGATTCAATGACGATGAGACTGGTGTGCAGATTGTCTTCAGCATTGCAAGGCGGGTTCTTCTCCAAATCCGGAGTACCTGTTGTAACGAGTAGTGTCCGGCTTCCCATTAATGTTGCACTCCTTGGCTTATGTACTTTAATAATGGCAATCTTCACGTGTCGAGCGAATGCGAGAAGTCGGGACATTTTTACATTTGCCACCCTCACCATGTTAGTAGATCGTCTATTAAAGAGACGGGGATCCTCAGATCCAAATCACACCATCTTCCCCAAGCAAGGATTCATCAGAGCACGCCCGAAAAAGGTCATCCCATCATGGCCGGTCGCCGCAGCTCCTCCTCTCACTCCCGTAGAGCTAAGCCAGGTGATTGGGAGAAGTGTTCTGTATCTCATGGCCGATTGGTAGAGTTGCAGACCCAGGGGTTCCTCCCGCCTGCATATATGGTCCCTGTCCGAGCCGGACTAGCCACTTACGATGGCGGGGAGCAAGCAAACAGTTTCCCCAACCCATCCAGGGGGGAGCGAGTATGCCTTGTCCCTTTCTTGCTGAGGGGCCTCGGATCTCCAATCCATCCGTTCCTCCGCGGGCTCCTGGAGCACTACGACCTCCAGCTGCATAACTTCACTCCTGCTTCCATACTGCACATCGCAGGTTATGTCGCCCTTTGCGAGCTATTTCTGGGCTGCGAAGCTCATTTCGAGCTATGGAAGAGGCTATTCTGCCTCGTCCCTCGCAATCAGGAGGGATCAATATACCAAGTTGGCGGAGCCGAAGTATGGTGCATCGCCGGAACCAGATACCTATCCAGCACCTCGAAGAAGACATCCGAAGACTGGCCTTCGGAGTGGTTTTATATAGAGGGTGTCCCCCTTCCGGACGCTATCCGGGAAGGCCTTCCTGAGTTTGCCAATGCCCCACTTAAGAAACGCCATAGTTGGCATCCCTGGAGCCCCAAGGAGGAAGATAACAGAGAGGTCCTTTATCTGATGGGCCGGATAAAAACACTGGCCAAATTAGGATTGACAATAATCGAGGTTATGTCAATATGCATAATGTGGGGTGCAGCCACTTCAGTATCGGGGGAAACCCATGTGGCACTTCAACGGAGAAGACGATGCCACCCACTGCGGTTGTAAAGGTCCGAACTCCACCACCGCTCTGGCAAAAATACTGTTCAATTTGTATAAAGGAGAAGAAGAGGAGTTTCTCCGCATTAAACCGCGGGATGGATTTTCCATGTACAATCCCCCAAGCTGGGTGAGCAGCTATCTTTTCTCAACTCCATTCATTCCTGCATTGTTTATCACAAATATTTACCTTGCTAATTCATAGCAGGAACTACGAAAAGTTGTGAGGGAGGTCCACAGCCCGTCTCCACAGCCAGAGGACCCTGACCGGGCCCTCGACCCCGGACTCGAAGAAGATCCGGACATATTTGTGGAGCTCGTCGATAGGACGTTTTACCAGTTAAGATGTGATGGTGCCTTAGTGGCCATCAGAGCTGATTATCCCGGCCTGCTCCCGGGATCACATGTAAGTAAAACCGAATTCCTAACCTTCGAGATGGATCCCTTCTTTGCGCCTTACCCACCGCACATGTACTGCGTTTTACAGGGAAGGCCATCAGGGCGTCGTGCCGAACCCGCGGTGACTCGTCAACAAGGGGCACCGAATCCAGGTAGGCTTAAAAGGAAGGCGGTCAGGACCAAGACGCTGTCGCAGAGGTATGATTAAAACCATGTTCTGTGATTATCATCTTTAAAATATAATAATGTTCGTGGTCCCTGGCAGAAAAAAACGCTCGCGGGATTGTGTGTGGACAGCCTGCCGGCCACGCCTCCACCAACCGGACTCCAAAGCCGGACTCAGGGGCAGAGGCTAACGCGGGGACAATGCCGGACGGTCCTCCTACAGAGGATGCAGATAGAATGTCCGCTACGAATTCCGAAGTGGAGAGCGCCATGAATCATAGGCGTCGACAGGCCGTACTCTGCGACCCTAATTTCTTTGAAGAGGCGTTCAATGCCTTCAATTCAGGAGATGCGTACATCCAAGCTGCTCAAGGTGGCCTTGCTAGAGCCACGGACCAATATGTAAAGGATATACGGGTAAGAAAATCTGATAATTATGTATATCAGTAGCCCCTGAGACTTGAAACAGGTGGCACAACTGATTTAAGGATCATTGTATGCATAGGTTCTTACGGAGAAGAATACCCAGTTGTCTCAAGAGCTGGAGGAGTGCAAAGCCCAGCTACGGGCTGCAGTTGCCGGAATGGAGGAGTCCAAGAAGGCCTCATCTGGTAATAGTTGTCTTGATCAAAAAGAATGTAATGACATGTACCAGTTAGTATTCAACATGCATGCAAATCTAACAATAGTTTCTGCAGACAATCCCGAAGGTAATCCGGAGATCGTACCAGGGGATGACCAATATGCTCAACGACAGCTAGAGGCTGGTGAGCGCGTGCTTACACGGGTTATTCGAGAGAAAAATGATCTCTAGGGTGCCCATACCCGGCTGGGCGTTGAACTGGGAGATGTTCGGGCCCAGCTTGTAGACTCCGTGAAGGAGAACAAGAGGCTTAGACACTGCATTTTTAGTATGTGCTCAATTGAACCTTTATACAGTTCGGCGAAGAGACGGGCTAACAGAGTTATATCTGTAGGTATGCTGACAGGTCGCCCCAAAGAGGAGATGCCCGGATCCGCAGGCGATCTTCTGCAAGAGCTTTCACAACTGCACGAGCGAGCTCGGCAGGTGATGCAGGGTATTGCCCAGGCCTTGTGGCCATCCGCCTCCCTGCCAGGAGGCATGGAGGAGCTTGTAGAGATGTTCAAGGGAGCGTGGCGGCGCTTCCGATTATGGAAGATATCGGCCTGCCGACAAGGTGCGAGGGAAGCCTGGGCCATGGTGAAAACGCGGTACACCAAGGTTGACCCGAATCACATGGCCGAGGTCGGACCTGTAGGGTCAGATGGGAAAGAGATCCCCGTTAGTCTGGTATATGACCAGGTAGGTTTAGCCGCAAAGTATTCCCAACAGGATTGTAGGCTAGACAACCTGTTGGATGGTATAGAAGAAGAATTTAGTCAGTCTAAGTGATTGTGCACTTCAAATGATATATTTTGTCCCTAGCCGGATTGTAAATGATTTGTCATGGCTGACCTTTTCGCTTCAACCTCTGGGCCTGACAGTCCGGAGTGTATCCGAATACCCGCTCAACTATGTAAAAACCGGGGTACACGTGGAAACCAGGCGTAGGGGTCAAAATTGCTTGAACAGACAAGTATCCAACTAGTTATGTTATATTACATGGATAGTAAGAAACATCTCTCAGGGAGAATAGTTCCGTTAAGGGTTCCTTTCCCTGGGCACGCATGCATTAATGTGCATGTCCGAACTGCGAAAAGAGACGCAAGATATAAACATCTGGGGGCATGTATTGTAATAGGTAAGAAACATCTTTTGTTCACCGACCGAATATTCCCTTAAGAATGCTAGCTTTCGGCTTCACCCAGTCTGAGGTACACATCCGGCTGATCCAGCAGTAACAATCGCAGAGGTGCTCCCCTTATGCTCTAGCCGAACTAACGGGAACGTAGGGCATAAACATAGGAGCCAGGCAACCCAGCTTGGCCAAAACATAAGTCATATCGATGCATATAATGGCGAAAAAAGGTACATATGGAGAAGCGACACGTATGTAATGGGCATAAAGCCCGGGAGATAGTTATATTAAGCTTCTGTATAAGAAGCCCCCAGGTATAATGAGCATGCAGCGCGCGTCAAGATTGTGTAGTCAAGACACACTTTAAGCTTTTAAGGCCATAAAGAAATAGGAATAAAGAGAGAAAGAAAGCAGATATAACTTAAAAAAGGGCGGAGGTAAGCAGATGAACACAGAGTCCGGCACTAGGCGTAGAATCTTTGGAGTCTAGCCGCATTCCATGGGTTTGGCTCGAGTCGATTATCAGATGCATCACGCAGACAGTACGCTCCTCTGGTGAGAACTTTATCATTGATGAAGGGACCCTCCCACTTGGGCTTGAGCTTGTCCTTTTTCTTCTCCGGTAGGCGTAGAATGAGTTCGCCAATGTTATAAGTTTTGGCCCATACTTCTCTGCTTTGATACCTTCGAGCCTGTTGCTGATAGAATGCGGAGCGGGCTTTTGCGACACCATGCTCCTCCTCCAGGGCATCTAAATTGTCCTGCCGATCAAGCTAGGCTTCTCTCTCTTCATACACGTGCACTCGAGGTGAGTCATGAATGATTTCGCAGGGCAATACCGCCTCTACGCAGTACACCATAAAAAATGGTGTGTATCCGGTAGTGTGATTCGGCATGGTCCGCAGCCCCCATAGTACGGAGTCGAGCTCCTCAACCTAGTGCGTATCTGATTCCTTCAAGGATCGCACTAGTCTGGGTTTGATGCCGCTCATAATAAGACCATTTGCTCATTCGACTTGACCGTTTGTTTGGGGGTGATAGACGGAGGCGTAATTGAGCTTGATGCCCATGTTGCCGCACCAAGTTTTCACCTCGTCGGCTATGAAGTTGGAGCCATTATCAGTGATGATGCTGTGGGGGACACGTAACGGTGTACGACCCCTAATATGAAGTTTATCACTGGTCCGGATTCAGCCGTTTTAACTGGTTTGGCTTCTATCCATTTGGTGAATTTATCCACCATGACTGCCGGTGTCAAAACCGGCGGATCTCGGGTAGGGGGTCCCGAACTGTGCGTCTAGGCGGATGGTAACAGGAGGCAAGGGACACGATGTTTTTACCCAGGTTCGGGCCCTCTCGGTGGAGGTAAAACCCTACTGCTGCTTGATTAATATTGATGATATGGGTAGTACAAGAGTAGATCTACCACGAGATCAAAGATGCCAAACCCTAGAAGCAAGCCTATGGTATGATTGTTGTTCGTCCTACGGACTAAAACTCTCCGGTTTATATAGACACCAAAGAGGGTTAGGGTTACACAGAGTCGGTTACAATGGTAGGAGATCTACATATCCGTATCGCCAAGCTTGCCTTCCATGCCAAGGAAAGTCCCATCCGGACACGGGACGAAGTCTTCAATCTTGTATCTTCATAGTCCAGGAGTCCGGCCAAAGGTGATAGTTCGGCTATCCGGACACTCCCTAATCCGGGACTCCTCAATAGCCCCCGAACCAGGCTTCAATGATGACGAGTCCGGCGCGTTGATTGTCTTCGGCATTGCAAGGCGGGTTCTTCTCCAAATCCTGTGTTGAATAGTGTCCGGCTTCTCGTAAATATCGCGCTCCTCGGCTTCCACGCTCAATAATGGCCATCTTCCACGTGTTGAACGAATGTGCAAAGTCAGGGTATTTTTACACTTACCCCCCTAGTTGCGCAAATGAGCCGCCTATAAAAGAGACGGGGATCTAGATCCGAATCACACCATCCTCCCTCCGCGAGCATTCATCGGAGCGCCTCTGACAAAAATCCATTCCATCATGGACAGTCGACGCGGCTCCTCCTCTCGCGCTCCCAGCCCTCAGCCTGGAGATTGGGAGAGATGCTCAGTCCCGCAGAGTGAGTTAGTGATGCTCCAAACCAAGGGATTTCTTCCCCCAGCCTTTATGGTTCCGATTCGAGCTGGACTCGCCACCTACAAGGGCAGAAAGCAAGCGGAGAGCGTCCCCGATCCCTCCAAAGGAGAGCGGGTATGCTTCGTCTCTTATCTGATAAGAGGTCTCGGATTTCCAATTCATCCGTTTCTCCGGGGGCTCCTGGAGTTCTACGGCCTCCAGTTGCACAACCTTACGCCTGCCTCCATTCTGCATATTTCGGGCTTTGTGGCCCTTTGCGAGCTGTTTTTGGGCATCGAGGCTCATTTCGTGCTCTGGAAGAGATTGTTTTGCCTTGTACCCCGTTCTCATGAGGGGTCAATATGTCAAGTGGGCGGAGCCGAACTATGGCGCATCGGCGGGACCGGATATCTATCCCGAACCCCGAAGAAGGCATCCGAAGACTGGCCCTCGGAATGGTTTTACATGGAAGACGTCCCGCTGCCAGATCCTGTTCGGATCGGCCTCCCGGAGTTCAGTAATGCTCCTTTGAAGAAACGCCTAAGCTGGCGCCCACGGAGCCCCCAGAGGGAAAGTGACACGGATGTCCTCTACCTGATGAGTCGAATAAGGTTACTAGCTCATTCCGGACTAACCATGATCAGAGTCATGGCCACATGCATTATGCGGGGGGTGCAACCACTCCAGTATAGGGGCTACCCCATGTGGGATTTCAACGGGGAGGATGATGCCACCCGCCATGGCCGTAAGGGGACGGGATCGGTCGCCGATCTGGTGAAGATCTTGTCCGGCCTGTACAAAGGGGAAAAGGAGGATTTTCTCCGTGTTAGTCCACTGAACGGATTTTCTATGAACAATCCTCGAAGCTGGGTAAGCGGACACTTCTTTTTGCCTATCCGATCCCCATTCCCATGGTTAAGTATCTCATTTTGTGATTTTGACGCAGGAACTGCGCCGGGCTGTAGAGGATATACACAGCCCACCTCCACAACCCGAGGATCTGGAACGGTCCCTCGATCCGGCCTCCAAAGAGGATCTGGACATAAAGGTGGAGCTGATCGATGGGGTGTTCCACCAACTTAGCATCGACAATGCTTTGGTTGCCATTACGGTCGACTACCCCGGAATATCTCCAGCTTCCCAGGTAACTGTGACCGAAGTCCTGATGCCATGACCCATCCGTGCTTATTTCTGATCACCTCATACCAATGGTGTTCCGCAGGAGATGCCTTTGAGGCAGGAAGCCGAGCCCGCGGCGGCTGGCCAACAAGGGGCAGCTCGGCCCAGCAGGCAGAAAAGAAGTGCGGTGCAGATCGAGACGTCGCCGCAATGGTATGGCGCGCCACCGTGTTTCAAGGAAAGATTCCTGGAAGGCATACTAACGTTCGTGATCTTTTCAGGAAAAAGAGCACTCGCCGGACTGTGTCCGGAGAGGTTGCCAATCGAGCCTCCGCCAGCCAGGCTCCAAAGCCAGGTCTGGAAGGGGAGGCGAACACAAGGCGCTCGTCGGATGCTCCTCCAACGGAGGATGCCGACAGATTGTCCGCCACCAAATCTGAGGTGGAGAGTGCCATGAATCACAGGCACCGCCGAACAATTCTTCGTGACGCATGTTTCTCCCAAGAGGCATTGAATACCTTTAATTCGGGAGATGCGCACCTCCGTGCCGCTCAAGATGGTCTAGCCAGAGCCACGGAGTAGTATATGAAAGACATACGGGTGAGGGATTTTGACAGTTATATATGCCAGTAGCCCCCAAGACTTAAAATAGTTAGAATAACTGATTTACGAATCATTTGTTATGCAGGATCTTACAGAAAAGAATACCCAACTGCCCCAGGAGCTTCAAGAGTGCAAGGCCCAACTTGAGGCCGCACTATCCGCGACAGGGGAAGCCACAGAGACCCCCGCTGGTAATATACGCTTTAAAAGAGAAGTATTTTGTGAAGTGCGGCGTGTGTGTAAGTCTGACAATAATATTGCAGATGGCGCCGGACTAGATCCGGACAGGCAACAGCTACTGCGCCGGTTAAAGGCCGGCGAGAATGTGCTTACCAGGGTGAGGCAAGAGAAAAATAATCTCCAAGATGCCAACACCTAGCTGGGTGAGGAACTGAAGGATGTTCGAGCCTAGCTGTCTGACTCTGTTAAGGAGAATCGGCGGCTTCGTCGTGGCATTTATAGTAAGTGCTTGAGCAAACTTATGAAAATAAGAGTTCGGCGAGGAAGTCGATTAACAGAAATATGTCTGTAGGTATGCTCACAGGTCATCCTGCAGAGGAAATGCCCGGTTCAATGGGTGACCTACTTCCCGAGCTGCTACAACTGCACGAACGAGTTCGGCAGGTGATGAGAGGCGTCGCCCAGGCCTTGTGGCCATCCATCTCCCTACCCGAAGGCCTTGGAGAGCTTGCAGAGAAACTTCAGGGAGCACGGCGGCGCTTCCGGCTATGGAAGATATTGGCCTGCCGTCAAGGCGCCAGGGAGGCCTGGGCCATGGTGAAGACGCGGTACACGAAGGCTGACCCAAACCACATGGCCGAGGTCGGACCTGTGGGGCCCGATGGGAAGGAGATCCCTGTGAGCTTAGTGTACGGCCAAGTAGAGTTGGCCGCAAAGTATTCCCAGCGAGACTGTAAACTAGATAGCCTATTAGATGGTATTGAAGAGGAATACAATCAGTCAATTTGACTATGTAGTTGAAAATGACATGTAAAATGCCTTCTAGCCGGATTGTAGATCGTTTGTCGTAGCGGACCTTTTTGCTTCAACCTCAGGACCCGACAGTCCGGAGTGTGTCCGAATACCCTCGCAGTTATGTAAGAACCGGGGCATGCATGGAGACCAGGCGTAGGGGTCATGAGTGCTTTATTAGACAAGTGCCCAACTAGTTATGTTATATTACATGGTTAGTAAGAAACATCTTCCAGGGAGAATAGTTCTGTTAGGGGTTCCTTTCCCTGGGAGGCATGTCCGGACTGCGAAAAAAGCAGAAAAACATCTGGGGGCAGATAAATGAATAAGTAAGAATTCGTCTTTTAGTTCACCGACCGAATATTCCCTTAAGAACGCTAGCTTTCGGCTTCACCCAGTCTGAGGTACACATCCGGCTGACCCGGTGGTAATAATCGCAAAGGTGCTCCCTTTACCGCCTAGCCGAACAATCGGGAACGTAGGGGTAAGCACAGGATCCAGGCAACCCAGCTTGGCCAAAACTTAAGTCATATCGATGCACATAATGGTGAATAAAAGGTACATGCGGAAGTGTGACACATGTGTTGGGCATAAAGCCCGTATAAATAAGCTTCTGTTAAAGAAGCCCCCAGGTATACTAAGCGCGGATAATGCATCAAGTGTGTGCGAACAGTGCGCAAACGAGCCTTCAACGGCTTCAGAAAAAGGAGGGAGAAGGAGAGAAATAAAAGACAGTTAAAGTATAAAATATAGGCGGAGGAAGGAGACGAACTCAGAGTCCGGCGCTAGGCGTAGAATCTTCGGAGACGGGCTGCGTTCCATGGGTTCGGCTCAAGTCGGTTATCCGATGTGTTCCGCAGACGGTATGCTTCGCCGGTCAGGACTTGGTCGATGATGAAGGGACCCTCCCATTTGGGCTTGAGTTTGTCCTTTTTCTTGTCCGGCAGGCGTAGAACTAATTTGCCAACATTGTAAGCTTTGGCCCGTACTTCTCTGCTTTGGTATCTTCGACCCTGCTGTTGATAGAATGTGGAACGAGCTTTTGCCACATCGCGCTCCTCCTCCAAGGCATCCAAACTGTCCTGCCGATCGAGCTCAGCTTCTCTTTCTTCGTACATGTGCACGCGAGGTGCGTCATGAATTATGTCGCAGGGCAAAACTGCCTCTGCGCTGTACACCATAAAAAATGGTGTGAATCCGGTAGTGCGATTCGGCGTGGTCCGCAGCCCCCAGAGTATGGAGTCGAGCTCCTCTATCCAGTGCGTATTAGATTCCTTGAGGGACCGCACTAGTCTGGGTTTAATGCCGCTCATGATTAGACCATTTGCTCGCTCGACTTGACCGTTAGTTTGAGGGTGATAGAGTGAAGCGTAGTCGAGCTTGATGCCCATGTTTTTGCACCAGAGTTTGACCTCCTCGGCCGTGAAGTTCGTGCCATTATCAGTGATGATGCTATGGGGGACGCCGTAATGGTGTACTACCCCTGATATGAAGTCTATCACCGGTCCGGATTCGGCCGTCTTAACAGGCTTTGCCTCTATCCATTTGGTGAATTTATCCACCATGACCAATAGGTATTTTTGCTTGTGGGTTCCTCCTTTAAGGGGTCCAACCATATCAAGCCCCCAGACCGCGAACGGCCAGGTGATGGGTATAGTTTTTCAGGGCGGTAGGTGGCATGTGGCTTTGATTAGCAAAGAGCTGGCATCCGACGCATCGTTGGACCAAGTCCTGAGCATCTGCCCGGGCCGTCGGCCAATAAAATCATGTACGGAAGGCCTTGCCTACAAGGGCCCAGGCTGCGGCATGGTGCCCGCCGAGTCCGGCATGAATTTCAGCCAGGAGATTCTGCCCTTCCTCTTCGGAGATACACCTTTGAAGGACTCCGGTTGTGCTTTTCTTATAAAGCTCTCCCTCATGAACCTTATAGGCTTTAGATCGCCGCACTATGCAGCAGGCCTCGTTTTGGTCCTCGGGGAGTTCCTGCCTAGTTAGGTAGGCTAGGAATGGTCCTGTCCACGGGGCAATGACTGCCATTATTGTGTGGGCTGACGGTGTTATTTCGTTGGCAGAACCACCAACTATGTTAGAATATTCGGTGTGGGGTAGTGTGGTTGGGTCCGGGATGTTATTTCCGGACTCTCCCTCCCATAATACGGATGGCTTGAAAAGCCTTTCTAGGAAAATGTTGGGAGGGACGGCATCGCGCTTTGCGCCAATGCGTGCCAACACGTCTGCTGCCTGATTGTTCTCCCGGGCTATATGGTGCAATTCGAGCCCCTCAAACCAAGCTGACATTTTTAGGACGGCATTGCGATAAGCTGCCATTTTCGGATCCTTGGCATCAAAGTCTCCATTTATTTGGGATATCGCGAGGTTTGAATCCCCGCGGACCTCTAGGCGCTGAATGCCCATGGAGACTGCCATCCGGAGACCATGTAGAAGGGCTTCGTATTCAGCTGCGTTGTTGGAGTTCGTGTACATTATCTGAAGTACGTATTGGACTGTATCTCCAGTTGGGGACGTCAGAACGATGCCAGCCCCTAGGCCGGCCAACATTTTGGAGCCGTCGAAGTGCATGATCCAGTTGGAATATGTGCCGTACTCTTTAGGGAGTTCGGCTTTAGTCCATTCGGCGACGAAGTCGGCCAAAACTTGCAACTTAATAGCTCGCTGTGGCTTGTAGGTTATGTCGAACGGGAGGAGCTCGATGGCCCATTTGGCAATCCGGCCCATTGCGTCGCGGTTGTTTATAATGTCATTAAGAGGTACTTCGGAGGCTACTGTTATCGAACACTCTTGGAAGTAGTGTCGCAGCTTCCGGGATGCCATGAACACCACGTATGCTATCTTTTGATAGTGCGGGTACCGTGACTTGCATGGAGTTAGGACAGTGGACACGTAGTAAACTGGTTTTTGGAGAGGGAACTTGTGTCCGTCCGTTTCTCATTCGACAACGAGCACCGCGCTTACAACTTGATGGGTTGCCGAGATATATAATAGCATTGGTTCACCCATGTTGGGCGCAGCCAGGACCGGATTTGTTGCCAATATGGCTTTGATTTCTTCGAGTCCGGCCGTGGCGGCATCCATCCACTCGAAGTGTTCGGTGCGCCGCAGGAGGTGATAAAGGGGTAATGCCTTTTCTCCTAAGCGGGAGATAAAGCGGCTTAGAGCCGCCACGCATCCAGTCAATTTTTGTGTTTGTTTGAGGTCTTTTGGGATATCCAATTGTGACAGAGCTCGGATCTTGGCTGGGTTTGCTTCAATTCCTCTACCGGATACAATGAAGCCCAAGAGCTTTCCGGCTGGTACGCCAAAAATGCATTTTTCCGGGTTGAGCTTAATGTCATATGCTCGGAGATTGTCGAATGTGAGCCTCAAGTCGTCTACTAGGGTTTCGACATGCTTGGATTTGACGACCACGTCTTCTACGTATGCCTCCACTGTTTTGCCGATCTGGTTTGCCAGACATGTCTGAATCATGCGCTGATATGTTGCGCCGGCGTTTTTGAGCCCGAAGGGCATTGTGTTAAAGCAAAATGGGCCGTATGGAGTGATGAATGCCGTTGCGGCTTGGTCTGGCTCTGCCATCTTAATTTGGTGGTAGCCGGAGTATGCGTCGAGGAAGCACAGTGAATCGTGTCCTGCGGTAGCGTCGATAATTTGATCGATGCGGGGAAGGGGGAAGGGGTCCTTTGGGCAAGCCTTGTTAAGGTCCTTGAAATCGACACACAGGCGCCAGGATTTGTCCTTCTTTGGTACCATTACCAGGTTTGCTAGCCAGTCTGGATGTTTCATATCCCAGATGAATCCGGCCTCCAATAGTTTGGCTAGCTCCTCTCCCATGGCCTGTCTCTTAGGTTCGGAGAAACGCCGAAGAGTTTGTTTGACTGGCTTGATCCTTTTAGGATATTTAGGCTGTGCTCGGCCAGCCGGCGTGGGATTCCTGGCATGTCTGAGGGGTGCCAGGCCAAGATGTCCCAATTTTCGCGTAGGAATTCTCGTAGTGCGGCGTCTACATCAGGGTTTAATTGTGCCCCGATGGAGGCCGTTTTTGTAGGGTCCGTTGGATGGACTTGGAATTTGACTATTTCGTCTGCCGGTTTAAAAGAAGTGGACTTGGATCTCTTATCGAGTATCACCGTGGAGCGCAGCGCAGTGAGTTCCTCGGCCGCTAGGGCTTCGGATAGTGCCTCAAGGGCAAGTGCGGCTGTTTTATTTTCGGCGCGGAGTGCTATGTCCGGGTCACTAGCAAGAGTGATGATTCCGTTGGGTCCGGGCATTTTGAGCTTCATGTACCCGTAATGGGGTATAGCTTGAAAAATTGTGAATGCCTCTCGCCCTAATAGAGCGTGGTATCCGCTGCTGAATGGGGCCACTTGGAATGTGACCTCCTCGGACCTGTAATTATCCGGCGTGCCGAACACCACATCCAGTGTGATTTTTCTTGTACAGCATGCTTCCCGACTGGGGATTATTCCTCTAAAGGTTATGCTGCTTCGCTCAATGCGGCTCCAGTCTATTTCCAATTTTCGAAGGGTTTCCTTGTAAATGAGGTTTAATCCGATGCCGACGTCCATGAGTACCTTAGTAAGGCGAAAGCCGTCCACTATTGGACTGAGGACCAATGCGGCTGGTGCTCGGGCTGTTCGGAATTTAGGTTCGTCACTGGCATTAAAGGTAATAGTCATGTCACTCCATGGGTTTATTGTTGCTACTTGGTAGACTTCGGCAAGGCTGCGGAGTGTTCGTTTCCGCATATTATTTGATGCGGAAGTCTCGAAGACTGTTAATACCGTATTGGTGTTGCTGGGCTGGTTCTCTGGAGCTAGAAGCTCTTCGCCACTTTTGGCCACCTACCGTAGTATCCAACATGCTCGAAGGCTATGAGTTGGAGTTGCGCCCTCTGTACTATGAATTTTGCAAGGTCCATTGAGCCATCCCTCCAGTACGGTTCTGTGCCCTTTAGGTTTTTTTTGCTTTTTGGTATTTAACCCAGGTGCCTGGCGATGATGCACCCTTTTATTTCGGACTAGGGTTGTATTCAGGGCCGGATTATCCCAAAATTTGGTTTCAGTTTTCCAGGCGCTCTCCATCGCACAGTACTTTCGTACTATGGATGCCAAGCCGGCAAAGCGTGTAATTTCACGACGACTTATGGCGTTTAGGATTCCCTTGTCCGTGCAATTATTGCAGAAAAGTGAAGTTGCGTCTTCCTCGCGGCAGTCCTTTATCCTGTCCATAACCAGGAGGAATCTGGCCCAGTAATGGTGTACTGTTTCAGCGGGCTCTTGCCGGATTCGGGATAGATCGCTTATGTTTGGGTGGGCGGGCCGAAAAGTTTCCGAACTTTGAAGCTTGGGTTTTTGGATATTGTCCAATGAATCCAGCCCGCTGCCTGACTTTAGGTTCAGGACTTGATCAACGTCCGTCCCTCCGCGGGAATCCGGCATGGAGGGGTCGGGAATCCGGACATAGCTAGTCCTTAATATAGAAGAAGGGTCGCCGTATTGTTCCTCCACCACAGCAACGTGGTGGGTAGCCTAGGGAGAGTTGATCTCTCTCAGATCGGCTTTAGTCCCAATCTGATCGTAGTCTGTAGCGACTCCCAGGGTGGCGATGCGATCCAAGAGCTCGTTTAAGGAGGAGAGCTCCATCGGATCTAGCTGCTCGGCAAGTTCCGAGTTGACGTGAAGATTGCTTTTGATGACCCGAGATGTCATCGTCGGCGCGGCGGCCGAACAGGCGGTCATAAGAAAACCGCCTAGCCGGAGAGTTTGGCCGATGGCCAAAGCTCCTTTAGCAACGGTGCCGTCTTCAAAGACGGGATGAGGCATCCTTCCTGATGGCGACGGCACAGAGGAACTCTCAATGAAAGCACCAATGTCAGTGTCAAAACCGGTGGATCTCGGATAGGAGGTCCCGAACTGTGCATCTAGGCGGATGGTAACAGGAGGCAAGGGACACGATGTTTTTACCCAGGTTCAGGCCCTCTCGATGGAGGTAAAACCCTACTCCTGCTTGATTAATATTGATGATATGGGTAGTACAAGAGTAGATCTACCACGAGATCAAAGAGGCTAAACCCTAGAAGCTAGCCTATGGTATGATTGTTGTTCGTCCTACGGACTAAAACCCTCCGGTTTATATAGACACCGAAGAGGGTTAGGGTTACACAGAGTCGTTTACAATGGTAGGAGATCTACATATCCGTATCGCCAAGCTTGCCTTCCACGCCAAGGAAAGTCCCATCCGGACATGGGACGAAGTCTTCAATCTTATATCTTCATAGTCCAGGAGTCCGGCCAAAGGTGATAGTTCGGCTATCCGGACACCCCCTAATCCGGGACTCCCTCAATTACCAACAAGTATTTTTTCTTATGGCTTCCTCCTTTAAGGGGTCCAACCATATCGAGCCCCCAGACCGCAAAGGGCCAAGTTATAGGGATTGTTTCGAGAGCAATAGGTGGCATATGGCTTTGATTTGCAAAAAGCTGGCAACCGATGCAATGTTGGACGAGGTCATGTGCGTCTGCTCGGGTTGTCGGTCAATAGAAACCTGTACAGAAGGCCTTGCTTACAAGGGCCCAAGCTGCGGTGTGGTGGCCGCCGAGTCCAGCATGAATTTCGGCCAAAAGCTGTCGTTCTTCCTCTTTGGAGATGCACCTTTGGAGTACTCCGGTAGCGCTTTTATTATAAAGCTCTCCCTCGTGAACCTTGTAGGCTTTAGAGCACCGCACAATGCAACGTGCCTCATTTTGGTCCTCAGGGAGTTCTTGCCTATTTAGGTAGGCTAAGAAGGGTTCTGTCCACGGGGCGATGACAGCCATAATCACGTGGGCCGAAGGTGTTATTTCGGTGGAGGAGCCTCCGATTACGTCAGAGTGTTCGGGATCTGGGGTTGTGGTCGGATCCGGACTGTTATTGCCGGTATCCCCTTCCCACACGACGGATGGCTTGAACAGCGTTTCCAAGAAGATATTAGGTGGGACAGGGTCGCGTTTAGCGCTGATGCGGGAGAGGATATCCGCCGCTTGATTGTTTTCTCGGACCACATGGTGGAATTCGAGCCCCTCGAATCGAGCTAACATTTTGAGGACGGCATTGCGGTAAGCCACCATTTTTGGGTCCTTGGCATCAAAGTCTCCATTTATTTGAGATATTGCAAGGTTCGAATCCCCGCGCACTTCTAGGCGTTGAATGCCCATGGAGACTGCCATCCGAAGACCATGCAACAGAGCCCCGTATTCGGCTGCATTGCTAGAGTCTGTGTATAACATTTGGAGTATGTATTGGACTGTGTATCTGATGGGGGATGTCAGGACAACGCCTACTCCCAGACTAGCTAGCATCTTAGAGCCGTCAAAGTGCATGATCCAATTGGAGTACACGCCGTACTCTTTAGGGAGTTCGACTTCTGTCCATTCGGTGACAAAGTCAGCCAGTACTTGCGACTTAATGGCTCATCATGGTTTGTATATGATGTTGAACAGGAGGAGATTGATAGCCCACTTAGCAATCCGGCCCGTGGCATTGCAGTTATTTATTATATTGTTGAGTGGTACTTCAGAGGCCACCGTGATTGAACACTCTTGAAAGTAGTGTCGTAGTTTCCGGGATGCCATGAAGACCGTGTATGCTATCTTTTGATAATGTGGGTACCATGATTTGCATGGAGTGAGGACAGTGGATACGTAGTATACCGGCTTTTGAAGCGGGAACTTATGTCCGTCCATCTCTCGTTCGACGACGAGCACTGAGCTTACAACCTGATGTGTTGCAGCTCTATATAACAGCATGGGTTCGCCAATATTTGGTGCGCCCAGGATTGGATTGCTGGCCAAGAGGGCCTTTATTTCTTCCAGTCCGGCCGTAGCCGCATCCGTCCACTCGAAGTGTTCGGTGCGTCGAAGAAGGCGATGAAGAGGTAGTGCCTTTTCTCCCAATCAGGGGATAAAGCGGCTTAGGGCAGCCATGCATCCAGTTAATTTCTGGATTTGCTTGAGGTCTGTTGGGGTAGCCAACTGTGATAGAGCTCGGATTTTAGCCGGATTTGCTTCAATTCCTCTATTGGAAATGATGAAGCCCAAGAGCTTTTCGGCAGGCACGCCGAAAACGCATTTTTCCAGATTGAGCTTGATGTCATATGTTTGGAGATTGTCGAACGTAAGCCTCAAGTCGTCTATTAAAGATTCGACGTGTCTGGTTTTGATGACCACATCGTCTATGTATGCCTCCACTGTTTTGCCGATTTGTTTTTCTAGGCATGTCTGAATCATGCGTTGATAGGTTGCACCAGCATTTTTGAGCCCGAAAGGCATGGTGTTAAAACACAAGGGGCCGTATGGTGTGATGAATGTCGTTGCGGCTTGATCGGACTCTGCCATCTTGATTTGATGGTATCCAGAGTATGCATCGAGGAAGCACAATGAGTCGTGTCCTGCGGTAGCGTCAAAGATTTGATCGATGCGGGGGGGGGGGGGGGGGGGAGGGATCCTTGGGGCAAGCCTTATTGAGGTCCTTGAAATCGACACATAGGCGCCAGGATTTGTCCTTCTTTGGTACCATCACCAGGTTTGCTAGCCATTCCGGATGTTTTATTTCTCTGATGAATCCTGCCTCGAGTAACTTGGCTAGCTCCTCTCCCATGGCTTATCGCTTAGGTTCTGAAAAACGTCGAAGAGTCTGCTTGACCGGTTTGTATCCCTTTAGTATGTTTAGGCTATGCTCGGCCAGCCTGCATGGGATACCTGGCATGTCTGAAGGATGCCAGGCGAAGATGTCCCAATTCTCGCATAAGAACTCTCGCAGTGCAGCGTCTATTATGGGGTTCAGTTGTGCCACGATGGATGCTATTTTTGTAGGGTCCGTTGGGTGGACCTGGAATTGACTATTTCGTCCGCTGGTCTGAAAGAGGTGGACTTGGGTCGTTTGTCGAGCATCACGTCGTCCCTGTCCACTGTGGAGCGCAGCGCAGTTAGTTCTTCGGTCGCGAGGGCTTCGGATAATGCCTCAAGGGCCAGTGCGGCGGTTTTATTTTCGGCGCGGAGTGCTACGTCCGGATCACTAGCTAGAGTGATGATTCCATTGGGCCCGGGCATCTTGAGCTTCATGTAGCCGTAATGGGGTATAGCTTGGAAGCTCATGAATGCATCCCGCCCTAAAAGGGTGTGGTATCTGCTACTGAACGGGGCCACTTGGAATGTGATTTCTTCGGACCTATAATTCTCCTGTGTGCCGAATACCCCATCTAGTGTGATTTTTCCCGCACATCATGCCTCCTGACTAGGGATGATTCCTCTGAAGGTCGTGCTGCTTTGCTCAATGCGGCTCTTGTCTATTTCCATTTTGTTGAGAGTTTCCTCATAGATGAGGTTTAATATGCTGTCGTCGTCCATGAGTACTTTAGTAAGCCGGAAGCCGGCCACAATTGGACTAAGGACCAAAGTGGCTGGTGCTCGGACTGACCAAAGCGGCTGGTGCTCAGAATGTTCGGAATGGAGGTTCGTCACTGGCATTGAAGGTTATGGCCGTGTCGTTCCATGGATTTATTGTTGCGACATGGCAGACATTGGCGAGGCTGCAGAGTGCTTGCTTGCGCCTATTATTTGAGGTGAAAGTCTCGAAGACTGTCAATATTGTATTGTTATTTTTCGCGGGATGATGCTCTGCGGTATTGTTGATGAGGAGATCCTCGCCACTCTTGGCCACCTGTCGGAGTATCCAACATGCTCTTAGGCTGTGTGTTGGTATGGTATCCGGTGTACTATGAGTTTTGCATGGCCCATTGAGCCATCCCTCTAATACGGTTCCACGCCCTGTAGTGGGCTTTGGTTTCTTTGTAATTGGATCGGGTGACTTGCGAGAATGCACCCTTTTAGTTCGGACGACGGGTTCAGTGAGAGCCGGAGGATCCCAGAATTTTGTTTGGGTTTTTTAGGCGCTTTCCATCGCACAGTACTTCTGTACTATGGCCGCCAAGTCAGCGAAGTGTGCTATGTAACGGCGACTTATGGCGTTGAGGACTCCCCTGTCCGTGCAATTTTTGCAAAAGAATGAAATTGCGTCTTCCCCGCGACAGTCCTTGACCTTGCTCATTACAAGGAGGAATCTAGCCCAGAAGTGATGTACTGTCTCTTGGGGCTCAAGTCTAATGTGGGAAAGATCACTTGTATCTGGGTTGGAGGCTAGATTTAAGTCCGAACCCTGACCCGATCTGAGACCCAGGGGCAGAGGAGCTTCCGAGCTTGGCAGTTCGGGCTCCGGGATGTTGCCCAATTTTTCTGGCCCGTTGTCCGATTCTAGGTTCGGAGCTTGGGTCATGTCCTCCCGTAGATGGGTATCTGGCTCGGAGAGCTCGGGAATCCAGACATAGTTCGTCCTCAAAATAGAGGAAGAATCGTTGCATTGCTCCTCCACCACCGCTATCTGATGGGTGACCGGCGGAGAGTTAATCTCCCTTTGGTCGTGTTTAAGCCCGATCCAATCATAGTCTGTAGCGACTCCCAGGGCGGCGATGCGATCCAAGAGCTCATTTAGGGAGGAGAGCTCCATTGGATCCATCTGCTCTGTGAATTCTGAGCTGACGTGGAGGCTGTTTTTGATGACCTGAGAAGTCATCATCGGCACGGCGGCCGAACGGGCGGTCATGACGAAGCCGCCTAGTCGGAGAGTTTGGCCTACAGCCAGGGCTCCCCCAGAGGTGATGTTTTCCTTGATAACAAGGTGATCCATCAAGCCTTACCGTGACAGCATAGTGGAACTCTCCATGAAAGCACCAATGTTGGTGTCAAAACCGGTGGATCTCGGGTAGGGGGTCCCGAACTGTGCGTCTAAGGCTAATGGTAAAGGAGGCGGGGGGACACAATGTTTACCCAGGTTCGGGCCCTCTCGATGGAGGTAATACCCTACTTCCTGCTTGACTGATCTTGATGATATGAGTATTACAAGAGTTGATCTACCACGAGATCGTAAAGGCTAAACCCTAGAAGCTAGCCTATGATTATGATTGTTGTTGTCCTACGGACTAAACCCTCCGGTTTATATAGACACCGGAGGGGGCTAGGGTTACATAGAGTCGGTTACAGAGAAGGAGATCTACATATCTGGATTGCCAAGCTTGCCTTCCATGCAAAGGAGAGTCCCACTCGCACACGGGATGAAGTCTTCAATCTTGTATCTTCATAGTCCAACAGTCCGGTATAAGTACATAGTCCGGCCGTCCGACGACCCCCTAATCCAGGACTCCCTCAGTCGTCCTCGGCGACGGCTCTTACCCACTATCGGTGCGTCCCGATCAGCGTGCCTTGCCATTCTCTCCCAAGCACTGCTGGCTAGGGAGGGCCTCCGACCCCTTCTTCCTTGTTGCCGTAGTGTGGGTAGATCCGGCCTCCCGCCGCCCACATAGCAACATCTCGGCAACCCTCAGGTATAACTTCCTTCGAAACCGGCCTTGCTCTACTTCCTGAGCTCCTGACGTCACTGCATTTGTGTCTTTTACTATTTCTCAGGCCCCCTCGTAGATAGGATCGATCGGTTGTTCGAAAACCACCTAAATTTTTACTGTTAAGAGGTAAAACTAGTTCATGCACTCGAATCTAGTACTACTTGGTTCAATCAAGGAAGAAAGGGGGTGGGGTGGGCGAAGATTTGTTACCTGAATCTAGGACTTGGTTGAAAGAGGAAATAATGGGGGCGAAAAGTAGTAGAGACTGGCTATCCAACTGGTCTCTAGGTCTAATAGGGAAATAAAGGGAAACGCAGTACAAACTCAATATAAACCCGATCTATTGGTTGAAAAAGGAAAGAAAGTGGGGACTGGGGGACAAGTCAACAGAGTAAGTCTAGCACTAGATTTGCTTGCCTCACACAGTATAAGGTGGCTATACCGGACAAAAATGGGACCAACCCAGATATCATGTTCTGATGTTTGTTGCCCGAGCCACTCTTATGTGATGCCACTGGTAAAATGTAGCAGACGCACTGTTAAAAGTAAGGACACGTTAAACCAATGTTGTTTTCAATGTAATTCCTCTAGTAATATGAATCAATGGCACTTTTTTCATGTCCTGCTAAATTTCCCATTAAGATAAGTTGCTTCTTTTCGTTAGAAATGCAACTGTCCTGGTCCACCTACTCTCCCGTGCCCAAATACCGACTCTGTAGCAATTGTTAATGTAATGTTGCTGGTAAAATGAAGCAATGGCACCATTAAAGTAATGTCGTATTTAACGGTTGTCATAGTTAATCCTAATGCCCACACTAATATCTAGCAATGTTGCTGCTTTAGAAATTGCTACTGTCCTTGTAGGATTGCCATTCAGATAAGAACATGCTTCTTTTCATTTGACGCATGTTTCATCACTTGTTAGTCACCCTCCTTTCCACCTTTTTTGTGCAAACAGAGATATACATTTCACGCTGGATCTTAGTTGAACTGCACAAATAATATCCAAATTATAGTTCAACATTCCAGGAGCTTCACAACCAACCTTGATGTTGCTCAATTTTATTGCAACTCTAGCAATGTTGCTGCTTTAGAAATTGCTATTGTCCTTGTAGGATTGCCATTCAGATAAGGAACATGCTTCTTTTCATTTGATGCATGTTTCATCACTTCTTAGTCACCCTCCTTTCCACCTTTTTTGTGCAAACAGAGATATACATTTCATGATTGATCTTAGTTGAACTGCACAGATGATATCCAAATTATAGTTGAACATTCCAGGAGCTTCACAACCAACCTTGATGTTGCTCAATTTTATTGCAACTAATGAAGAAGAAGCTCTGTGGGTTTCATTTTCTGATGGAAATGGAACAGGGGCTGGAGCCCTTTTCTTAAAAAATTAAGAAGAAGCTGCTAGCTCATGGGACATTGCTTCATTTTAGGTGAACTGCACCAAAAGGTCCCATGAATTGAATCATCCATTTTGGTGACTGGTGTCATCCCTTCTATGATGGCATTGACTGCAGATATGGTTCCCATCACGTGGTATGTTCCTTTTTGGTCTGACCGTTTGCCAAAGATCCTGCATGTTGAGTCTGCTCTTGTCCTACTGTTTTGGCACAACCATGATAAAGCAGTAATGTTATTATTTTGCACCTTAATCTAGTGGCACTATTAATTTGAGGCAATGTTTTGGCACCGCTAGTGCCACTGATTTTATATATATATCGAAAGAGGGGGGTTTCCTCCGATTTCATTCAACAAACCCAACCATAGAGAACCATTATCCGACAACATCTCAGTGTAAAAGGGCAGATATGCAACTATTACTAGAACGGACTGAGTACTAGCAGGAGGCAAGTTCGCCACATAAGCTAGGCAGGTAGGGGGACGCAGCACCAGCTCGACCAAGTTTGGATTACAACCCAAATGCTACCACAGAAACATCAGGGGGGGAAGATAGGGACTGAAAGAGCCAGCTTCAGCATCCCAGTCTAAGCACCCCTGGCCTCCATCCTTGCGACGCATGGTACACCTCGTTTGCCACCTGCTCAACCCTAGTGTCACTGATAAAATGAAGTAATAATACAGTTAAAATAGAGCGAGTGTCCTCTCTATCATTTCATTTCCAATGTAGATAAAGAAAGTGCTTCTCTTTGTTAGTGTATGTTTCATCAACTAGTCCGATTGTTAATGTTTAAGCGTTTCTGCAAACTGGGGTGCTTAATTTTAGTTGATCTACACAAAAATAGAGATTGGAATGTCTCAAGGCCTCTCCTTGTACTATCGTTGTACACTGATGTTCATCACTGGCAGAAGGTGTATCGGGGAGACTTGGGTCAATTTCCAGTATGAGGCGTCGCAGGGCCCATCTCACCCTCGCAGCATGGCATACTATGAGACTATCACAATATTTTCTTATATTTATTAGTGTATATTTCATTAACTAGTGCCACTATAATGTAATCATGCTTTTTCATTATCTGTGCAAACAGGGTTATTCAGTTGCATTTTGGTGGAACTGCACAAATGTACGGATGGAACCGGCATATATGCAGAGTGCAAGGTGTGCCAAGTAAAAATTACCGACACCAACCATGCTCCATGCACGCATTGGCATCCACCACCACCAGTGGGATGTGTGGCGCTCTCTGTGGACGGATCTTTCTCGGCAGCAAATCCTCTAACCAAATACTAGTAGCTTATATTGGCAGTTTTCTAGGGAGTAATCTTTCTGAGAAGCACCAATCTATTGTTCTTTATTTGTACACAGTGTCAGAACTTTGATCCAAAGGTCCAGAGCTATTTTAGGGTGATTGGCGCAGTACTCAGAGACTGATTGTAAGCATGATTTTCATTAGCTGTCACACTGATTTTTAGCATGAGCAGATGGAAGATTAGGTTAGTGCGAAGCTTACCTTAAACCCTAGCACCGCCGTTGAAACGAGGCGAGCATTGAGGGAACTGTAGAGAACGGCGAGGAAGCGGCATCGCGCCATCCGGCCTCCTCTTGCGGTGGGAGAATGAGTACTCCTATGGATCCGGCTGGCTCTGCACCCACACTGTACTCGATCGATTCGTTATCCTCTGGGTGCTCGACCTTCGATCTTTACGCCCACCACCTCCGCCTGACTTTCGCTTCGGGCGAATCTGTTTGCTCCATCGCCCAGAGGAGATACTCAATGAACTTGAAGGACTGCGGCATGACTGCCGCCGAGGAGTACATCGTCGCCCTCATCGCCGTCGTCTCGCTCTTTCGCATTCATTGCCACATGGCCCTCACCGTCCTTGAAATCTCCCACTCATTGTCAAACCAAGTAAGGATCTCCTTCAACCTGGCTAACTTTTCCTGGTCGCCGCAGGCGATCTGTCTGATTCGTTGTTGCATCCTCTCCATAGATGTCCTTCTGAGTGGTCCGGTGCTAGCTTTGGAAGATGGAAGGAGAGATGGCGGTCTTGCAATAGAGAAGAGGGAGAGGTGAGACGGTGGTTTTGGAATGGAGATGATGGAGAGGAGAGGAAGTGGTTTTGCAATGGAGAAGAGGGAGAGGCGAGACAGTGGTTTTGGAATGGAGATGGTGGAGAGGAGAGGAGGTGGTTTTGCAATGGAGAAGAGGGAGAGGAGCGTGCGGCAGCGATTTAGGATTGGACGATAGGGCCGGCGCGCTGTGACTGGATCAAAATCAAAATCAAAATCAATTTACCCTTCAATTAAGAAAGCGACCCCACATTAACTAGTCTCCCTTTTATTCTGGGTCATAATTGACCATGGTTTTCACAAATAAAATATACGTTATACGTTGCAAAAATAATTTAATTTGAAATTACATTCAGATACGAACCAAACGATACAATTTTTGGTGACATGCATTCACATTTTGCTTGTCAAGTACAGTACGTGGTCAAACTTTGACCCAAAATACGCAAAACAAAAAAATACTTTCAAGACCAGCACCGCTCTTCCGCTCTTGTCCTCTTAAACCACCGCCGCTCTTCTCCTGTTCCAATCTAAATCAAGCGCCGCTCCTCTCCTCTTCCATTCAAAACCACCGCCCCTCCTCTCCTGTCCCAATCCAAAACCAGCGTCATTCCTCTCCCGTTCTAATCCAAAACCAGCGCTGCTCCTCTCCTCTTCCATTCAAAAGCCAGCACCAGCGAGTGAAGGTGCTGTGGAGAAGTAGATCGATGGAGGAGTACAACCGATATGTGAGGATCACAGATGGCGACCCTATGAAGCTAGCTAGGATGTTGGAGATACAGTCTTGGTTTGACAACAAGGACCAACTAGCGGCGATGGCGACATCCATGGCCAAATATCTGCAACAGAGCGAAAAGGCAGCGATACTCCTGGAGGGAGTCGCGCGGGAGTACATAGAGCTGCTCCTCTGGGCCATGGAGCAAACAGATTCACCGAATCCGATCGTGAGGGAGCAGTGGTGGGACTATCGATCCCAGATGGAGAATCCACCAGAGATTGAAGGATCGAGCATCTACAGGGTGCCATTTGTGAGGGTGTCGTTCCAGAGTGAGCCGGTGGAGTCTTCGTCGACCGAACCCAACTGCAAGAGGAGAAAAGCAGTTGGCCTGATGACGCTTCCCCGCCATCCTCTCCCTTGCCGTTCACATCATCTCACGGAGCGACTGTCTACCACCGAGGAATAGGAGGGGACTGCCCCCCCCCCTGGCCCAATAGTCGGGCAGGTTGTGAATTGTCAGGAGGAGCTTAGGGTTGTCAGTATTTGTAGGTTATGAATTGTGTTTTACGTTGTGTATTTTGAGAGTACTTTCAGATATGAATGACTTTTGAATTTCAGATTTGCGGTATTGAGCATATGAAGTATTTTATGAATTCTAGAGATCTATTGTTAGCACTTAAAAAAATGTAGTTTCATAGGAGTATAAAAGTGCAGACAATGTGACTCTCAGAGAAGCAACTGCAAGTTTCAGTTTCAGATAAGTAATTGCAAGTTCAGTTTCAGATAAGAAACTGCAACTTTCAGAGGTAGAGCATTTATATTAACACGACCTTTTCAAACAGGGTTAACATCATGTTGGAAGTTTTATTCATGGTCGAAAATGGAACTACCAGCCAGTTAACATCATGCTGGTCAACATTCATGCATAGCACATCTTCATATGATGCACAGTCAAAAAGATATGCTATTTTCAAAATGCCCACACAATGTCGAGTGTGCGAAAAACAGAGAAAACGAGGGACAAAGTTTTGGCAAGTGTTGGACGTGGTGTGCGTAGATGACAATGGGGACCCACATGTCAATAATGGCAGAGGCAAAAAATTTGGAGATATTTTCCCTGCATCAGGTGGAATTGAACCCGGGCAGAATAGCTGTCGGGTAGTGTCACTTGGTCACTGGGCTAGTTCAGTACTTTCGTTACAAATAAGGCACTTCCTCAGGTGGTTGGATCTCCTCCTGCGCCTTTGTGCGCTCGCCGTGGCGCCGCTGTCTGCCGTTGTGAACATGCTGAACAAATGAGAGGAAGTTGGAGAGGACTGCACGTGGAGAGGCGGATAGTCGGGACCCACTAGGTCTATGGCCGTACGCAAGCAAGTGCCTCATCGAAAAAAATACTTCCTCCTAATGCTATACTGACATTGGGGCCCACGGGTTTGTCAACATAGTTACATTTTTTTAGGTGCTTCAACGTAGTTATTGCAGATCACCGGGCAGCAAGTATCAGCTGGGTTTTGGGCTGCTCCGTCTAGGCTTTCTTTTTTAACACGCACAGCCCATGACATGCCGGTTTGTATTTTCTTGAGGGTCGTCATTTATCGACCGACCAAGGACCTCCCATCTAAGGTTTTATTTTTCCTGAAACATCGGCAGCCATGTATTTTTTAAAAGAAAACGCAGAGGTCTGTTCCATTTTTCTATATAAGAATAGGAATGCCTGGTCCAACTTATGTTTCCCTTCTAACTATATTATATATATTTAAATTATTTTATATGTTATTATATATTATTGTTATTGTCATCATATATTTAACAGATACTTACATATGTAAGAAAACAATATCCCACATCTTATTAACTTATAAAATAATTTCTTAACAATAAAATCCTGGATATTTTGGCAACGAAAATCCTGGTGATTGTGTACAAAAGCTTGGTAAGATTTAAGGACAAATGTAATAATAAATCACTTATTATTTAAATATATTTATAACAAAATGCTCAGCCACTGTTTATTTTTTGATAACATTGTTGCGCCCAACCCAACATTATAATTAGAATCAGCCCAGCAAAATCGTGTACTTCGAGAAAGTGCAAATGACTTGTAACTTTTAGGAAAAAATTAAATGGGTCATATGAACGCTACATTATTTGTTCACCCAACCCAGCTAATGGACTGTAATTCTAGAAAAAAAGATCAAATTGACTATAAATTCTACCCCACAAAAAAAAGACTGTAAATCCCAAAAAAATGGGTTGAATATGTGCCACACTTTTGGAGACTGGAATGTGGGCCAATAGATCGAATCCAACACAAGTCATTGTCAACTTAGGCAACAAATGATTCTGACATCGTTAGCCGTTGGATTTACATCCAACGACCAGCATCCATCTTCAATCTCTCATCTTCTTCCTCCAGTGCCGCCGGGACCACCTGCTCCCGCCTCCTGCTGCTAGCAGCTCTGCTTAGCACGCTTCGCTGTGAAGCGCTACCCCACCGTTGGCCAGGCCATCCCTCCACCCCTCCACACCTCCTGTTCTTCTCCACCGACTAACGAACCACACCACACCAGAACCAGTTAACCCTCGTACACCTCTCCGTCTGCGACTCTACTCCCGCGTCTTCCCATCTCCGGCTCATTGCTGTCCGGGGCCTCGCCGTCGTCCACCACCTTGGATGCGCTCGGCGCGGAGTGTTCAACATGGTCAACGAACGACATCCATCGTAAGTAGACTGTGCGTGGAGAGGCTGGCAGCTGGGTCCACGGCCGCATGCAAGGAAATGCCTCCTTATTACGCACAAAATAATGATTCCTCCACCTGACAGCTGGGACCCACCGGAAGGGTCTCTGTATTTCGTGAAAAAAATGTTCCCCCCGCTGACAGGTTGGACCTACCAGATATATCTTCGCACGCAAGGAAGGGCCTCCTTATTACGCACAAAAAAATGAATACCCCCTGCTAGTTGCGACCCACCATAATGGGAGGCTGACTTGTGGGCCTACTAAGTTGACGGGGACGGAGGGCTTTGTCAACTTAGTCAATATGAACGATTCTAGCTCCAATGACCGTATGATGTCCATCCAATGGCGTAGTGCTTCTTCAACCTCTGGTCTTCTTGCTCCAGCCGCCCAAACTAGCGCCGGTCGTGTCGCGTGCTCCTGCCTCCCGTGGCCGGTTGTGATGCCGCGGAGGCGTCACCGCCCCTACTACTCCCACCGCTGGCTAGGCCATCCCTTTACTCACCCACACCCCCTATTATTCTGCAGCGATGGTAGCCTCACACCGCAGCCGAACCAGTGTGTTGGATATCGGGTTCTGGCAGAACCCTTAAGGTTCGAACTCTGGGGTGCACGCGAAGATCTTCCCCCTACCGATCCACGTCCCAACGCCTCGCTATGAATCTAAGCTACACGATGAGCAACACAACGGACACAAGGTTTATACTGGTACGGGCCACCGTTGTGGTGTAATACCCTAATCCAGTGTGTGGTGTGGTGGATTGCCTCAGGGGCTGATGATGAATAGTACAGAGGAAGAACAGCCTCACGAGAGGTGTTCTTGGGCTGGTACGGTGAACTACTTGGGTGAGTTCGATTGCCTCTGGATCTGATGAGAACTCTATGAGATGCTCTCTACTGTGGTGGCTATCTCTATATATAGAGGCCCTGGTCCTCTTCCCAAATATTGAGCGGGAAGGGAGCCAACAACGGCCATTTTGAAGGGGAACATCTAGTACAAGTTATCCCGACTAAAGTTGGTCATTGCTACGTCCTGAGCTTGTGTTGGTTTTCAATGAAGAGGAAAGGGTGATGCAGCAGTAGTAGCGTAAGTATTTCCCTCAGTTTTTGGGAACCAAGATATCAATCCAGTAGGAGGCTCCTCAAAAGTCTCACGCACCTACACAAACAAACAAAGAACTCGCAACCAACGCAATAAAGGGGTTGTCAATCCCTTCACGACCACTTCCGAAAGTGAGATCTAATAGAGATAGTATGATAAGATAAATATATTTTTGGTATTTTATAATATAGATGCAAATAAAAGTAGATTGGAAGCAAATTTGATAAGAGATAGACCCGGGGGCCATAGGTTTCACTAGTGGCTTCTCTCAAGATAGCATAAGTATTACGGTGGGTGAACAAATTACTGTCGAGCAATTGATAGAAAGCGAATAATTATGAGATTATCTAGGCATGATCATGTATATAGGCATCATGTCCGCAACAAGTAGACCGACTCCTGCCTGCATCTACTACTATTACTCCACACATCGACCGACTCCTGCCTGCATCTACTACTATTACTCCACACATCGACCGACTCCTGCCTGCATCTAGAGTATTAAGTTCATAAAGAAAAGAGTAACGCCTTAAGGAAGATGACATGATGTAGAGGGATAAACTCAAGCAATATGATATAAGCCCCATCTTTTTATCCTCGATGGCAACAATACAATACGTGCCTTGCTTCCCCTGCTGTCACTGGGAAAGGACACCGCAAGATTGAACCCAAAGCTAAGCACTTCTCCCATGGCAAGAAAGATCAATCTAGTAGGCCAAACCAAACTGATAATTCGAAGAGACTTGCAAAGATAACTCAATCATACATAAAAGAATTCAGAGGAGATTCAAATATTTCTCATAGATAAACTTGATCATAAACCCACAATTCATCGGATCTCGACAAACACACCGCAAAAAGAGTTTGCATCGAATAGATCTCCACAAGAGAGGGGAGAACATTGTATTGAGATCCAAAAAGAGAGAAGAAGCCATCTAGCTAATAACTATGGACCCGAAGGTCTGTGGTAAACTACTCACAACTCATCGGAGGGGCTATGGTGTTGATGTAGAAGCCCTCTGTGGTCGATTCCCCCTCCGGCAGAGTGTCGGCGAAGGCTCCAAGATGAGATCTCGTGGATACAGAAGCTTACGGCAGTGGAAATTGTGCTTCGTTGGCTCCCTGGATGTTTTCGGGGTACATAGGCTTATATAGGAGAAAGAAGTACGTCGGTGGTTGCCCGAGGGGCCCACGAGACACGGGGGCACGCCCTATAGGGGGGGCGCGCCCTCCTATCTCGTAGAGGCCTCGGCTGCTTCTTGACTTGCACTCCAAGTCCTCTGGATCACGTTCGTTCCAAAAATCACGCTCCCGAAGGTTTCATTCCGTTTGGACTCCGTTTGATATTCCTTTTCTTCGAAATACTGAAATAGGCAAAAAAAACAGCAATATGGGTTGGGCCTCCGGTTAGTAGGTTAGTCCCAAAAATGATATAAATGTGTAAAATAAAGCCCATAAACATCCAAAAGGGGTAATATAATAGCATGGAACAATCAAAAATTATAGATACGTTGGAGACGTATCAAGCATCCCCAAGCTTAATTCCTGCTTGTCCTCGAGTAGGTAAATGATAAAAAGAGAATTTTTGATGTGGAATGCTACCTAGGATAATTCTTAATGTAATTTTATTTATTGTGGCATGAATGTTCAGATCCAAATGATTCAAAATAAAAGTTCATATTGATAAAAGAAATAGTAACACTTCAAGCATACTAATCAAAGTAATCATGTCTTCTCAAAATAACATGGCAAAAGAAAGTTCATCCCTACAAAATCATATAGTTAGGCTATGCTTCATTTTCGTCACACAAAGATGTTCCCAACTTCTATACCCCCGATGACAAGCCAAGCAATTGTTTCATACTTAAATAATCTCAAACTTTTTCAACCTTCATGCAATACATGAGCGTGAGCCATGGATATAGCACTATGGGTGGAATAGAATATGATGATGGGGATTGTGTGGAGAAGACAAAAAAAGGAGAAAGTCTCACATTGACGAGGATAATCAACAGGCTATGAAGATGCCCATCAATTGATGTCAACATGAGGAGTAGGGATTGCCATGCAACGGATGCACTAGAGCTATAAATGAATGCTCAACAAAAGAAAACTAGTGGGTGTGCATCCAACTTGCTTGCTCACGAAGACCTAGGGCATTTGAGGAAGCCCATCGTAGGAATATACAAGCCAACTTCTATAATGAAAAATTCCCACTAGTATGAAAAAGACAACTTATGAGACTCACTATATGAAAAACATGGTGCTACTTTGAAGCACAATATATGAGACTCACTACATGAAGAACAAGGTGCTACTTTGAAGCACAAGTGTGGAAAAGGAGATAGTAACATTGCCCTTTTTATTTATTTTGTTTTTTCTTTTTATTTTTTTATTTTTTTTCTTTTTCTTTTTTTGGGCCTTTTTTTTCTTTTGGCCTTTTTTTGGGGGCAATGCTCTAATAATGATGATGATCACACTTCTATTGATTACAACATATGAATTACAACTCGAAACTAGAACAAGATATGACTCTATATGAATGCCTCCGGTGGTGTACCGGGATAGTGCAATGAATCAAGAGTGACATGTATGAAAAATAATGCATGGTGGCTTTGCCACAAATACGATGTCAACTACATGATCATGCAATGGCAATATGACAAAAGTAAAGTATGTCATGATGATGATAAACGGAACGGTGGAAAGTTGCATGGCAATATATCTCGGAATGGCTATGTAAATGCCATGATAGGTAGGTATGGTGGCTGTTTTGAGGAAGATATAAGGAGGTTTATGTGTGATAGAGCGTATCGTATCACGGGGTTTGGATGCACCGGCGAAGTTTTCACCAACTCTCAAGGTGAGAAAGGGCAATGCACGGTACCGAAGAGGCTAGCAATGGTGGAAAGGTAAAGGTGCGTATAATCCATGGACTCAACATTAGTCAAAAGAACTCATATACTTATTGAAAAAATTTAGAAGTCATCAAAAATCAAGTACTACGCGCATGCTCCTAGGGGGATAGATTGGTAGGAAAAGACCATCGCTCGTCCCTGACCGCCACTCATAAGGATGCACAAGCCAGGTACACTTCATGTTTCAAATTTGTTACACAACTTTAACCATATGTCCATGCTACGGGACTTGCTAACTTCAACACAAGCATTCTTTAAATTCATAATCACCCAACTAGCATGACTTTAATATCACTACCTCCATATCTCAAAACAATTATCAAGTATCAAATTGATCATAGCATCCAATTCACTTCATATGATAGATTTTATTATACCCAACTTGGATGCCTACCATTCTAGGACCAATTTTATAACCATAGCAAATACCATGCTGTTCTAAAAGACTTTCAAAATAATATAAGTGAAGCATGAGAGACTAGTAATTTCTACAAAAATAAGTCACCGCCGTGCTCTCAAAGATATAAGTGAAGCACTAGAGCAAAAACTATCAAGCTCAAAAGATATAAGTGAAGCACATAGAGTATTCTAGCAAATTCAAATCAAGTAGGCTTCTCCCAAAAGGTGTGTACATCAAGGATGATTGTGTTAAACTAAAAGGCAAAGACTAATATAATACACGACGCTCCAAGCAAAACACATATCATGTGGCGAATAAAAATATAGCTCCAAGTAAAGTTACCAATGAACGAAGACGAAAGAGGGGATGCCTTCCCGGGGCATCCCCAAGCTTAGGCTATTGGCTATTCTTGAATATCTTGGGGTGCCTTGGGCAACCCCAAGCTTAGGCTCTTGCCACTCCTTATTCCATAGTCCATAAAAGCTTTACCCAAAACTTGAAAACTTCACAACACAAAACTCAACAGGAAATTTTATAAGCTCCGTTAGTGAAAGAAAACAAAACCACCACATAAGGTACTGTAATGAACTCATTCTTTATTTATTTTGGTGTTAAACCTACTGTAATCCTACTTATCTATGGTTTATAAACTAATTTACTAGCCATAGATGCATCGAAATAAGCAAACAACACACGAAAAACAGAATCTGTCAAAAACAGAACAGTCTGTAGAAATCTATAACTAACGCAAACTTCTGGACCTCTAAAAATCCTACCAAAATAGGAAGTCCTGGAAAATTGGTTTATTGATCATCATAAAAAATAATCAACGCAAAATCACATTTCTGTGATTTAACAAAACTAAATTCGTGCGCACAAAGTTTCTGTTTTTCAGCAGAATCAAATCAACTATCATCATAGGTTATCCTATAGGTTCTACTTGGCACAAACACTAATTAAAAGATAAAAACACATATAATCAGAAGGTAGATGCAAGATTTATTACTAAACAGGAACAAAAACAAAAAACATAAAGAAAATTGGGTTGCCTCCCAACTAGCACTATCGTTTAACGCCCCTAGCTAGGCATAAAAGCGAAGATAGATCTAAGTAGTGCCATCTTTGGCACTAAATTCATAAGTAGCCCGCATGATAAATTCATAAGGTAATTTGACTTTATTTCTTGGAAAGTGCTCCATGCCTTTCTTCAATGTAAATTGGAATCTAATATTCCCTTCCTTCACATCAATAATTGCGCCAATCATTCTAAGGAAAGGTCTACCAAGAATAATAGGGCAAGAAAGATTGCAATCTATATCAAGAACGATAAAATCTATGGGCACCAAATTTTTATTTGCAACAATGAGAACATCATTGATCCTTCCCATTGCCTTTTTAATGGTGGAATCTGCAAGGTGCAAATTTAAAGAGCAATCATCACGATCATGGAAACCTAGAATATCACATAAAGTTTTCGGAATCGTGGAAACACTAGCACCCAAATCACACAAAGCAAAACACTCATGATCTTTAATTCTAATCTTTATAGTAGGTTCCCACTCATCATTAAGTTTTCTAGGTATAGAAACTTCCAAATTAAGTTTTTCATCATAAGATTGCATCAAGGCATCAACGATATGTTTGGTAAAAGCTTTATTTTGACTATAAGCATGAGGAGAATTAACAACGGATTGCAACAAGGAAATACAACCTTCTAAAGAACAATTATCATAATCAAATTCCTTGAAATACGAGATAATGGGTTCAATGCTATTTAAAGTTGTGACCTCTCCAATCCCACGTTTACCAAATTTAGCATCAAGATCTAAAAACTCCGAATTCTTGGGACGCCTTCTAGGTAAAGTTGACTCATCATCAGTCCCATAATTATCAAGATTCATATTGCAAAACATAGATCTAATAGGAGACGCATCAATAATTTTAAGATCCTCATCATTATTTTCATGGAAACTAGAAGAACACGCCTTTACAAAGCAATCTTTCTTAGCACGCAATCTAGCGGTTCTTTCCTTGCACTCATCAATGGAAATTCTCATGGCTTTGAGAGACTCATTGATATCATGCTTTGAGAATATCTACGTTTAAGAGAATCAACATCAAGCGAAAGTCTATCAACGTTCCTAGCCAAATCATCAACTTTGAGCAATTTTTCTTCAAGCAAAGCATTAAAATTCTTTTGAGAAATCATAAATTCTTTCACACTATTCTCAAAATCAGAGGGCATCTTATTAAAATTACCATAAGAATTATTGTAGGAATTTCCATAATTATTAGAGGAATTACTAGGGAACGGTCTAGCATTAAAGTTTCCTCTATAAGCATTGTTTCCAAAACTATTCCTACCAACAAAATTCACATCCATAGATTCATTATTATTCTCAATCAAAGTAGACAAAGGCATATCATTGGGATCAAGAGGAAAAATTTTATTAGCAAATAGTTTCATAAGTTCATCCATCTTTCCACTCAAAACATTGATTTCTTCTATAGCATGCACTTTTTTACTAGAGGATCTTTCGGTGTGCCATTGAGAATAATTAGCCATAATATTATCAAGAAGTTTTGTAGCATCTCCTAACGTGATTTCCATAAACGTGCCTCCCACGGCCGAATCTAAGAGATTTCTAGAAGCAAAGTTCAAACCGTTATAAAATTTTTGTATGATCATCCATAAATTCAAACCATGAGTAGGGCAATTGCGAAGCATCAATTTCATTCTTTCCCAAGATTGGGAAACATGTTCATGATCAAGTTGTTTAAAATTCATGATACCGTTCCTAAGAGTGATAATCTTAGCGGGAGGAAAATACTTGGAGATAAAAGCATCTTTGCACTTGTTCCAAGAATCAATACTATTTTTAGGCAAAGACGAAAACCAAACTTTAGCACGATCTCCAAGTGACAACGGAAATAACTTAAATTTAACAATATTGTTATCCGTATCTTTCTTCTTTTGCATATCACACAAATCAACAAAGTTGTTTAGATGAGTAGCAACATCTTCGATAGGAAGGCCGGCGAATTGATCTTTCATAACAAGATTCAGCAAAGCAGTATTGATTTCACAAGACTCAACATCATTAAGAGGAGCAATCGGAGTACTAAGGAAATCATTATTATTGGTATTCGAGAAATCACGCAATTTGGTATTATCTTGCGCCATGGCAACAAGTAATCCAACACACAAGCAAACAGAAAAAGGCAAGCGAAAAGAGAGGAGGAGATTGGGAAAGAGAGGGCAAATAAAACGGCAAAGGTGAAGTGGGGGAGAAGAAAACGAGAGGCAAATGGCAAATAATGTAAATGCGAGGGAGATGGGTTTGTGATGGGTACTTGGTATGTCTTGACTTGAGCGAAGACCTCCCCGACAATGGCGCCAGAAATCATTCTTGCTATGTCTTGAGCTTGCGTTGGTTTTCCTTGAAGAGGAAAGGGTGATGCAGCAATAGTAGCGTAAGTATTTCCCTCAGTTTTTGAGAACCAAGGTATCAATCCAGTAGGAGGCTCCTCAAAAGTCCCACGCACCTACACAAACAAACAAAGAACTCACAACCAATGCAATAAAGGGGTTGTCAATCCCTTCATGGCCACTTGCGAAAGTGAGATCTAATAGAGATAGTATGATAAGATAAATATAATTTTGGTATTTTATAATATAGATGCAAAAAGTAAAGATGCAAATAAAAGTAGATTGGAAGCAAATATGATAAGAGATAGACCCGGGGGCCATAGGTTTCACTAGTGGCTTCTTTCAAGATAGCGTAAGTATTACGATGGGTGAACAAATTACTGTCGAGCAGTTGATAGAAAAGCGAATAATTATGAGATTATCTAGGCTTGATCATGTATATAGGCATCACGTCCGCAACAAGTAGACCGACTCCTGCCTGCATCTACTACTATTACTCCACACATCGACCGACTCCTGCCTGCATCTAGAGTATTAAGTTCATAAAGAACAGAGTAACGCCTTAAGTAAGATGACATGATGTAGAGGGATAAACTCAAGCAATATGATATAAACCCCATCTTTTTATCCTCGATGGCAACAATGTGCCTTGCTGCCCCTGCTGTCACTGGGAAAGGACACCGCAAGATTGAACCCAAAGCTAAGCACTTCTGCAAGAAAGATCAATCTAGTAGGCCAAACCAAACTGATAATTCGAAGAGACTTGCAAAGATAACTCAATCATACATAAAAGAATTCAGAGGAGATTCAAATATTTCTCATAGATAAACTTGATCATAAACCCACAATTCATCGGATCTCGACAAACACACCGCAAAAAGAGTTTGCATCGAATAGATCTCCACAAGAGAGGGGAGAACATTGTATTGAGATCCAAAAAGCGAGAAGAAACCATCTAGCTAATAACTATGGACCCGAAGGTCTGTGGTAAACTACTCACAACTCATCGGAGGGGCTATGGTGTTGATGTAGAAGCCCTCCGTGGTCGATTCCCCCTCCGGCAGAGTGTCGACGAAGGCTCCAAGATGAGATCTCGCGGATACAGAAGGTTACGGCGGTGGAAATTGTGTTTCGTTGGCTCCCTGGATGTTTTCGGGGTACGTAGGCTTATATAGGAGAAAGAAGTACGTCGGTGGTTGCCCTGAGGGGCCCACGAGACACGGGGGCGCGGCCTATAGGGGGGGCGCGCCCTCCTATCTCGTAGAGGCCTCGGCTGCTTCTTGACTTGCACTCCAAGTCCTCTGGATCACGTTCGTTCCAAAAATCACGCTCCCGAAGGTTTCATTCCGTTTGGACTCCGTTTGATATTCCTTTTCTTTGAAATACTGAAATAGGCAAAAAAACAGCAATACGGGCTAGGCCTCCGGTTAGTAGGTTAGTCCCAAAAATGATATAAATGTGTAAAATAAAGCCCATAAACATCCAAAAGGGGTAATATAATAGCATGGAATAATCAAAAATTATAGATACGTTGGAGACGTATCAGTCATCGGCTGCCAAAGGCACTGGCGATGACGCCGTCTTGGGCTCCACGGTGACCTCCATCCTGCCGCTCTACTGGCCTTGGTCTCATTGCACCGAAATGGTAACCTTTGCTTGATGCCTTGGTACTCCACGCTTGCACTTGCCTCCTTTGCACCAAAGAGGAAACAAGGACTCTACGCAGGCCGCCACCCGCCTGGCACCCGCCTGGTCTCAATCGTTATGGCTTGCGTCATGAGCACCTTGCGAGGTACCCCTGCCTTGATCTCTCCGCCTCCTCGCGAGCCTGCCTGGTGAGGCCGTTCCTGAGGAAGCCTTGCGTCGTCCGCCCCGCGTGGCTTGGCCCCTCGTGAGGGTCTTGAGCTTGAGTTGATGAAGATGGGTCGTACTGGGCCTCTCCTTGAGCCACGTTGCAGGCCGCAGGCAGGCAAGTCTAGGGACCCCCATTCCCAGAACACCGACAGTAGCCCCCGGGCCCAAGGCGCGCTCGGACTTGGCTTAGCAGTGAAACGAAAGGGCAAGTGCTGAGCGCCGCGGGCCCCAACAGCCGGTGGCCTTGGTCGCCACGTGGCGGTTGATTGGACGTGGGCGTCTCCGCTTCCCCACGCTACCTCGGCAACTGCCCGATTTGACGAGTCCCTGCTGCATGTAAAAAGAGTCATGATTACCTGCGATCGTGGAGGCTGACGGTTAGCCTCCCTTGGGTTATAAATGTGGGAGGGCGCAGGCCCCCGCTGCACATCTCCCTTCCCCCGCTTGCTTCTTCCTCCCTGCTCCAGTCGCTCGCTGTGTCCTATGGCGCCGACGAAGAGGTTCTCGGCTGCGGAGAAGGGGAAAACTCGCCGGGAAGGGCCTGACTCCCCTCCGCCTAAGCGCGGCCGAGGTCGCCCACGTAAGCACCCCGCGACTCCTGCGGTGGCTCCTCGTGGTCGCGGCGGTCGTCCCTCGTGCGGCGACGGCCGCCTGGTGGGAGAGGGAAGGCGCATGGCAGGCCGCGCTTCCACTCGGCCGAGGTGCTGCCGGAGTTTGTCGTGTGGTCGGCGGACCCGACCGATAACTGGCTCCAGCTTCCCCACTTCTTCGCCAGCGAACTCCCAGCTAGCGCTCTTGGCGGCCTCTGGTTCCAGGCGAACGGCTGCTGCAGCAGGGCTTCCTGGGTCTCAGTGGAGATCTCTGTCGCCGGAATGTGGCCTTGGCCCACGGCTGGCAGACGTTTGTCCGCGCGCACGGCCGCGGCCGACGGTGTACCCTGCACTTCAAGTTTGACGGCGATGCGACCCTCTACGTGAGGGTGTTTGGAGAAGACGGCTGCCGCGTCGAGTGCTGCCCTGAAGACGATGACGGTGACCAAGTGCTGGGACTTGGCGGGGGCCGCCACGAGGACGAAGGCGAGCCCGCTGCGGGTGGCGCTCGCAGCTTGCCAAGCTTCAGCAGTTCCCCCTCTGGTGACAGCTCCTCCAGCGGTGGCCGCGATCAACCACCGCGCTGCCGCGCTCACTTCGAGGGTGGTAGCAGGTCATCCCGCTGTCGTGCCTCGGTGAAGCGTGAGGAGGAGTCTGATTGAGCTCAAGAGGGCGGTGTGAATCCCCCCTCTCGAGCCATCGCCGGGCACGCCGCGTTTATTTTGTTTACCTCCTTTTCCTGCATAGAGAGAGAGAGAGAGAAGTATGGAGCCCCATGGGGGCATGCTGGACTATTGCCCTTAATTAGTATGCTATTTCTATTATTCCCACACCATGTTGTGGTGTTGCGGCTGCGTGCTTGTGTGTAGGAACAGCTTAGCTCGGAGGGCTCGCTGTAGTTTTCGCCTCGCGAGGTACCTGCCTGAGGCCTCGCCGGGCGTCTTGAGGCCTGCAAAAATTAGCCGGGAGGATAGCTTTCGAACCTTTGTCGCGAGGGTGACCGACTCAGGTCTTGTGTTTACGTCGCGATGCCCGTGGGGCATGGACCAGGAGGGGTGCTCCCGCTGCGAACTTGAGTGAGGAAGCCTCACGAAATTAGGCAAGAAGGTGCTCACGAGGGCGCCCGTGCAGCCCCCTCGCGAGGCTTGTGAAAGAGAGGATGAGTCAAGCGAAAAACAGAGACAGAGAATCATGGTCAGGGGACGGCAAACAACACTAGAAGCAACTCCAATAAAGTTTCGAACAAGGGTGAACAAGCCAACTACGAAAAGCAAATGAAAAGCCACGTCCGGCACCTAGTCTAGTCTTCGACGTCTTCTCACCAGCGCGGAGCTAAGTGCTGCCACTGGGCATGGGCGGGAGCCCCCGAGGCCCAAGGGCGGCACTCCGGAGACTCCTGGGCGTGTGCAGCCCCAACTCATTATTACATGAGAGTGTCACGAGCGGCGAGCTTCACAGGCATTGGCCTTCTTCACAGGCACCGGGCCTTTTCTTGGGGTGACGAGCTTCACAGGCATTGGGCCTTCTTTGCAGGCAGGCCCTTCTTCACAGGCGTCGGGCCTTCTTTACAGGCACTGGGCCTTACTTAAAGGGCTGAATGTTCCACGCGTTCGGAATGGGCACCCCTTTCTAGGTCTCCAAGCGCACGGCGCCAGGTCTGGAAACATGAACAACCTTGAACGGGCCCTCCCACATGGGTGAGAGATTGTGCAGCCCTTCCCTGGAGAGCACCCGCCTAAGCACGAGGTCACCTACCTCAAGAGTCCTGAGGTGGATGTTGCAGCAGTGGTACCGCCGTAGCGCCTGCTGGTATCTTGCTGCTCGTAGCACAGCCTCCCGACGGTGTTCCTCCCCCAGCACGAGATTCATCCCCCGCATGGCGTCCTGCTGCGCTTCGTCAAACACCAGGACCTGCACGGAGTGACGCCTGACCTCGTGAGGGAGGATCGCCTCTACTCCATAGACGAGGAAGAACGGGGTTTGACCGGTCGACTTGGTGGCGGTAGTGCGGATAGACCATAGCATGGACCGGATCTCATCGTACCAGCCCCTACCGCAGGCCTCCAGCTTCTTCTTGAAGGTCCTGGTTTTGAGGCCTTTCAGGACCTCTGCGTTGGCGCGTTCAGCCTGGCCGTTGCTCCGAGGGTGTGCCACCGAAGTGTAGCATATCTGCGTTACAAGGTTAGCACAATATGTTTTGAAGAGATTGCTAGTGAACTGCGAACCGTTGTCGGTGATGATGCGATTAGGCACCCCGAATCTGCTCACGAGGCCCTTGATGAACTTGACTGCGGAGCCAGCTGGGATGGTGCGGACAGCTTCCACCTCTGCCCACTTGGTGAACTTGTCAATGGCGGCATAGAGGTAGCGATAGCCCCCTGGCACCTGCGGAAACGGGCCCAAAATTTCCAGCCCCCAAACCGCGAATGGCGACAAGAGTGGAATGGTCTGCAGGCCCTGAGCTGGCTGATGAATCTGCTTGGCATGGAATTGACAGGCTTCACAAGCCTTCACCAGCTCGATTGCGTCGTTGAGTGCTGTAGGCCAATAAAACCCGTTGTGAAACACCTTGCCGACGAGGGTCCGTGATGATGAGTGGTGCCCACAGTCTCCACCGTGAATGTCTGCCAGCAACTCCTTCCCCTGTTCCCTGGAGATGCAACGCAGGAAACACCGTTGGGCCGCTTCCAATAGAGCTCTCCGTCTTGGATAAAGTAGGTCGTGGCCTGCCGGGCCACGCGTTTCGCGTCCTCTTCTTTCTCTGGAAGAGTCCCTTGCATCAGGTAATCCTTGAGCTCCGCAGTCCAGCATCCTTCCTGAGGCTCCAGCGCCAGGAGCAAGCATGCTCCTGAGGTCGGGGCACAGGCCGGGGCTCCTGAGGCAGGCGGTTGAGGGAGCTCCTCCCGAGGTTGCGTTGTGCTTGATAGTGACGGTGCTACTGAGGGCTTGAAGAGTCATTCCTCGAAAACGCCAGGCTCCTGAGGTAGCCACCTCGATGCTCTCTTGGCAATGTCATCAGCCTCTTGATTGGTGTCGCGAGGCACATGCTGCAGCTTCAGCCCCAAAAACTACTTTTCCATCTTGCACACTTCTGCAAGATACGCCTCCATGTGCTCATCCTTGGGCTCGTATACTTTGTTGGAGAAGTTGACGAGGAGCTGTGAGTCACCCGTGATGATGAGGCGCTTCACCCCCAGTGCGGCCGCGGCCTTTAAGCCTGCTACGAGGCCCTCGTATTCTGCTATGTTGTTGGAAACCTTTTCGCCTTGCTGGAAACAGAGTTGCACGGCGTAATAGAGCTTGTCCTGAGTGGGGATATAAGCACTGCGCCGGCCCCTGCGCCATGTCGCGAGAATGCTCCATAGAAGTGCATAACCCAGCCGTCTGGTGCCTTGCTTCCCGGGGAAAGCGACCGATCTTCTCCTGCTTCGAGCCCTGGCGCCTCTGTCCATTCTGCCACAAAATCTGCAAGTGCGGCTCATTTGATGACTCTGGTCATGCTGAATTCTAACTAAAACACTTGCAGCTCGATGTTCCACTCAGCGACCCTTCCAGAGGAGTTGGGACTCCTGAGCACCCTCTCCAATGGGTAGGCTGAGACAACCTTGATGGGGTGACCTTGGAAGTAGTGCTGCAGCTTCCGAGAAGCCACCAATAGCGTGAACAAGAGCTTTTGGGGCATGGGGTATCGTGCCCTTGCATCCCGCAGCATCGTGCTGACGAAATACACGGGATGCTCGACGAGGGTGGGCGTGCTGGCGGAGCCCGCACCCTCTGGAGAGTCGAGCGCCTCCTAACGCGTTTGAGCCCCCGGCTCCTGACTGCTTGGTGAGGTCCCCTCAGCCCCGGAGGCGTCTTCCTATTGAGTCCGGTCCCCATCTGCCAAGGTCGTGGCCCTGGCCAGGCCTTCCTGGCCTTGAGCTGCCGCGGTCAGGGTTGCGGCCGATGCGGCCTTGACCCGGCGCTCCTCCCGAACCACCACCAGAGCTGCACTGGCGTAGTAGGGTGTGGCGCCGAGGTAGAGCACCAAGGGCTCCTGAGGGCGTGGAGCCACCATCACCCGAGGGCTGGTCAGGTACTTCTTGAGATCTTGGAACGCTTCGGCAGCCTCTTGAGTCCATTCGAACGGACCCTTCTTATTCATCAGCTTGAAGAAGGGCAGGGCACGTTCCCCCAGCTTGGAGATGAAGCTCCCTAACGCGGTTACTCGCCCGGTGAGCTTCTGCATTTCCCTGAGGGTTTGCAGCGGACTCATGTCTTCAATTTCCTTGACCTTCTCTGGGTTAGCCTTGATACCTTTGTGGGACATGAGGAAGCCCAAGAGCTTGCCAGAAGGAACAACGAACACGCACTTCTCCGGGTTGAGCCGCAGGTCCACTTCACGAAGGCTCACGAAGGTTTCTTCCAGGTCCTGAATCAGGGTCTTGGCCTCCCGAGACTTCACCACAATGTCGTCGACGTAGGCCTTGGCGTTTCTCTCGAGCTGCCGGCCCAAGACGATATGCATAAGTCGCTGAAAGGTTGCGCCTGTGTTGTGCAATCTGAACGGCATGTAGGTGTAGCAGTACACCCCGCACGGGGTCAGGAAGGCCGTTTTCTCCACATCTTCTACCGCCATCTTGATTTGGTGATAGCCCGAGAAGGCATCCAGGAAGCACAACTAGTCGCACTCAACGGTGGAGTCGACGATTTGGTCGATGCGGGGGAGCGGGAACGGATCTTGAGGGCATGCCTTGTTGAGGTTGGTGAAGTCGACGCACATGCGCTCCTTTCCTCCCTTCTTCGGCACAACAACAGGGTTTGCCAGCCATTCCGGATAGCGAACCTCGCGAATGACTCCCGCAGCTTCTAGCTTGCGGGTTTCTTGGACGATGAAGGCCTGCTTCTCGGTGGACTGCCGCCTTACTTTCTGCTTCACGGAGCGCACATTGGGGCACACGTTCAGGTGGTGCTCGATCACCTGCCTTGGGACCCACGCTAGCTGCTTGGGTTCCCACGCGAACACCTCCCTGTTCACGCGCAAGAATTTCACTAGAGCCTCCTCTTGCTCGGGGTCGAGATTGGCGCCTATGGTGAAGGTGGCGCCGGAGGATCCATCCTCATCGACTGGTACCTACTTAGTCTCCGCCTTGTCTTGGGTGAACAACTGCTTCTTCTTGGTTGGCGTAGCCCCCTTGGCCTTGAGGGTGTCGGCGCTGGTGGGCTGCGCCACTGCGGCCACCTTGAAGGAGAGCTTGAGCGCCTACAGAGCATCCTTTGTATCTCCAGCTACGGTGAGGACGCCGCTGCTCTCGGGCATCTTCATGAGGTTGTAGGCCAGGTGAGTCACTGCCATGAACTAGGCCAAGGTAGGGTAGCCGAGGATGGCGTTGTACGGGAGGCCGATGGGGGCGATGTTAAAGTCGACCAGCTCCATGCGGAAGTTTTCGTGGGTGCATGAGGGAGTCCTGGACTAGGGGGTGTCCGGACATCCGGACTATCATCGTCAGCCGGATTCCAAGACTATGAAGATACAAGATTGAAGACTTCGTCCCGTGTCCGGATGGGACTTCCCTTGGCGTGGAAGGCAAGCTTGGCGATACGGATATGTAGATCTCCTACCATTGTAACCGACTCTGTGTAACCCTAGCCCTCTCCGGTGTCTATATAAACCGGAGGGTTTTAGTCCGTAGGACACACAACCATTACAACAATCATACCATAGGCTAGCTTCTATGGTTTAGCCTCCTTGATCTCGTGGTAGATCCACTCTTGTACTACCCATATCATCAATATCAATCAAGCAGGAGTAGGGTTTTACCTCCATCGAGAGGGCCCGAACCTGGGTAAAAACATCGTGTCCCTTGTCTCCTGTTACCATCCGCCTAGACGCACAGTTCGGGACCCCCTACCCAAGATCCGCCGGTTTTGACACCGACATTGGTGCTTTCATTGAGAGTTCCTCTATGTCATCACTGATACGCTTGATGGCTTCTTCAATCAACAACAACGCCGTCCAGGGTGAGACTTTTCTCCCCGGACAAATCTTCGTATTCGGCGGCTTCGCACTGCGGGCCAATTCACTTGGCCATCTGGAGCAGATCGAAAGCTACGCCCCTGGCCATCAGGTCAGATTTGGAAGCCTAAACTTCACGGCTGACATCCGCGGAGATTTGATCTTCGATGGATTCGAGCCACAGCCGAGCGTGCCGCACTGTCTCGAGGGGCATGATTTAGCTCTGCTACCGGACAGAACCTTGGAGGCCGCACACGGATCCGCTCCAACCCATAGATCGAGGACAGGTGGCTGGACACCGCCTCGGGAGCTGCAACCTCTACGGCGATGGAGCCGAATACTGACCTTGTCCCCTATAAAGCCCATGACTCCGAGGTGCCGGACTCCTTGCCGAACTCCGAACCTCCTGCGCCCCTACCAATCGAAGCCGATTGGGCGCCGCTCATGGAGTTCACCGCCGCGGACATCTTTCAGCATTCACCCTTTGGTGACATCCTGAATTTGCTAAAGCATCTCTCATTATCAGGAGAGCCCTGGCCGGACTGCGGTCAGGATGGTCAGGATGGTCAGGTCTTCTTGCTCCGCTAGGCGTTCCTTTTCAAGAACCTCATTGCGGTCGGTAGCATCTTTCAACTTCATGGCCATTTCGGCCATCTCCTCCCTACTTCGGCAGTGTGCAGCCCTTTCGGCTTCTAGCTCTTCGGCCGCCCTCGAGGCAGCCGCATCACTCCTTCTGGCTTGCTCCTTGGCTTGAGCAAGTTCTGCCCGAAGGCTCTCCACAGCAGCGGCACCATCTGCATTGAGCACACATGTTGTAAGGAGTGGGCTTCGGCTCCCTTACTAGGTGACCACGGAGAAAAAACCTACCTTGTGACTCGTCAAGTCGTTTATTGACCAGCGCGATGTCCGCATCCGCAACGTCGAGCTAGCCACCGAACTATCCGCCACCTGCTTAGGAAAGGCGAAAATCAATACCTGGGATTTTGATCCTCGGCACGCTGTCGTTCTCGATACCCTACCGAGTCTTAGGGTCTACTATCTATACAGGGCGCACTTTATGTGTAAAACTGTCAAAGGGTATGTCATTTTTATGTACCTCAAACCCCGCCAGCAAACTCCTGACGGCATCACGCAATCCGCCTTCGGTGGATGAAATTCTTTCAATCACCGTACTCATCAGTGTGCGGTGACCTTCTGAGATAGACGCCCTCTCAAGCAGATCCTTCAGCTCCCCCGGCCGCACACCAGTTGGTGCCGAACTATTCGGCCCTGCCGGACACGGGGATACTCTCCGTGATGACACTTCAGGCTCGTCTGCCCTATCCGATGGTGCGACAGATGGAGGCGTCTCGCTCTCCATCATCTCTGGACGGAGTTCCCCCGAGGACGAGCTCATCTGAGAAGGACGGAGATCCGAACTACAAGGTAAAAACTTAAGTTATCCTCAGAAGCACCAATAGGGATGCCCCTTATTACAAAACTCCCTTTTTTCTACTTATGGCTCACTGGAGGGCTGATTCTTTAGGGGAGACTGTGCGGCCGGAGCCTCTCCGGACGCAGGACCCTCTAGTGAAGATCTCTTCCCCCGCTTCGGGGCTTTGGCCTCCGGGTTTTCGGAGGCGGTCCTCTTCCCCCCCTGGAAGGAGGAATTCTCGATCCCCCCTTCCTCAAAAGCCTCCTTGGTTGAGGCGGTAGTTCCTCTGTTCTCCCCTTCGCCTTCCTCTGAAGGCGCAACCTCTAGCATCCTGACCAGCACGGGATCCAGCGCGGTCTCTGGGAGGGGGGCCGGACACCGTATCAGTTTTGCTTGCGCTATCCACTCCTGTTTAGAGGGCAATTGGTCAAAAAGCGAATCATAGAAAGGCAAACAAACGGTATGTCTGGACACGGAGCTACTTACTTGTGTATCCGGGCGATTGCAGCTTAGGCCGGTGTCCTCGGTCAATTCCGGACACGCCTCTCGTGATCCGAAGAACAGTTTGTACATCTCCACGGGTGTCGTACCCATGAAGTGTTGGAGAATTCGTAGTCCCTCCGGATTAAACTCCCACAGCCGGAGAGGACGGCGTTTGCAGGGCAGGAGACGCCTAATCAGCATGACCTGCATCACCACGACCAGATCGATCTCCCTCGCTTGGAGGTCTCGAATCCGGCCCTGCAATAGGGGCACGTCCTTTGACGGCCCCCAGTTGTGCCCTTGGCTGACCCACGACATCAGCCGCTGTGGAGGGCCCGAGCGGAAGATGGGCGGCGGCTTCTGCCTGCTGCCCCTGGGAGCGGTTATGTAGAACAACTCATGCTGCCACAAGCTGAGCTCCTCCTGAAAAGAGCCCTCGGGCCATGGAGCGTCGGCCCTTCTGCTCACAACCGCCCCGCCGCACTCCGCTTGACGCCCCTCGATCATCTTCGGCTCCACGTTGAAGGTCTTAAGCCACAAGCCGAAGTGAGGGGTAACACGGAGGAAGGCTTCACAGACGACAATCAATGAAGAGATGTGGAGGATGGACTCCGGAGCCAAGTCGTGGAATTCCAACCCATAGTAAAACATGAGCCCTCTCACAAAAGGATCCATCGGGAAGCCTAAACCCCGACGGAGGTGGGATACAAACACGACATACTCGCTGGGCTCGGGGGTGGGAATGACTTGCCCTTTGGCGGGCAACCTATGCGAAATCTCGTAAGTCAGGTACTTGGCCTCTCGCAGCTTTAGCACGTCTTCTTCCGTGACGGAGGAGGGCATCCACCGTCCCTGTAGGTCGGAGCCAGACATTGTTGAAGGTCCGAAGCGCTCGAATCTGGGGCTCTGGGTGTTGGAACTCGGGGCAGGGAGTAGATTCGATTGAGGATTGAAGAGAAGAAATGAGCCTTGGTCCCGTTATAAAGAAGGGGAATACCAAGAGCCGTCCCCGTGACCGTTCGGGACTCGCCTCCGATAGAGGGGGCGTGGCAATGGGCACGGTTGGGTTACCCACGTCCGTATTGATGGGAATCCTGGAATAAGGGGAACACGATCTCTGCTTCGACAAGACGTGCCAAGGAAACCGCTTCGCTAAATGCGCTGAGGTGGTATGATAAAAAACGATTCAAGTAAAGGCTTGGTGGTGGTATGACGTCATGCCACAAAATACGTCAGCAGATTGAACTTGTGTACATATTATTCTCTCTACGGTGGAATGTGGAATTTATTTTGCAGAGCCGGACACTATCCTGGTGTTCACAATCTTCTATGAATTATTCGGAGGAGGAACCCGCCTTGCAATGCCGAACAATATGCGCGCTGGACTCATCATCATTGAAGCCTGGTTCAGGGGCTACTGAGGGAGTCCTGGACTAGGGGGTGTCCGGACAGCCGGACTATCATCGTCAGCCGGACTCCAAGACTATGAAGATACAAGATTGAAGACTTTGTCCCGTGTCCGGATGGGACTTTCCTTGGCGTGGAAGGCAAGCTTGGCGATACGGATATGTAGATCTCCTACCATTGTAACCGACTCTGTGTAACCCTAGCCCTCTCCGGTGTCTATATAAACCGAAGGGTTTTAGTCCGTAGGACACACAACCATTACAACAATCATACCATAGGCTAGCTTCTAGGGTTTAGCCTCCTTGATCTCGTGGTAGATCCACTCTTGTACTACCCATATCATCAATATCAATCAAGCAGGAGTGGGGTTTTACCTCCATCGAGAGGGCCCGAACCTGGGTAAAAACATCGTGTCCCTTGTCTCCTGTTACCATCCGCCTAGACGCACAGTTCGGGACCCCCTACCCGAGATCCGCCGGTTTTGACACCGACTGTGCCAAAGGTGACCGGGAGGCGGATCTGCCCCAGGGAGCCGGTGGAACTGCCTCTGACGCCCGAGAAGGACTTGCTGGGTTGGAGTCGCCCCAGGGGCACGTGGAGGAGGCTGAAGGCCTCCACCGAGAGCACGTTGAGGCCGGCACCGCCGTCGATAAGGGTCCTGGTGACGGCCACCTGGCAGATGGTGGGAGTGCACAGCATCGGGAGTGCACCCAAGCAGGCGGTGTTGGCGGGGTGATCGTCCAAGCTAAAGGTCAAGTCGGCATTGGGTGCCACCCAACCCGGAGGGGCTTCGCGGCGCGTGAGGGCGGCGCCAATCTAGCGGACGAACGGCTTGATGTGGCGGCTCGAGGGTGGCGCTTGCGAGCTGCCCAGGAGAGTTGTGAAGACCGGGGGCGCCGGCGCAGCATAATGGGCGAGGAAGAGGTCGCGCAGCTCCTCCCAGGAGGCCACCGAAGCCGTTGGCAGGTGGAGCAGCCACATGCGCGGGGCACCGGTGAGGGCCATGGGAAGCCAGTTAGCACATGACCCTGTCGTCGCCCCCGGCTTTGAGGACGGCCTCCTCATAAGCCAGCAGGAAAGCTAGTGGACCCGTCGCGCCGTCGTAGCGCGGCAGCATCTCTGGCTTGAACTTGTTCGGCAGTACACCTGTCGCAAGGCGGGGGCCAAGGCCCGGAGCCCCCTGGCCCCAGTGCTGGCATCGGCAGCCGGAGCGGGCGACACGTCGTCCGCCATGAGGGCGAAGTGCAGTGTTGATGGAGAGCGGGTCGACGGAAGGGAGAGCTCCGGTGCACCCCTACCTGGCGCGCCAAATGTCGTATATCGGGTTCCGGCAAAACCCTTAAGGTTCGAACTCTAGGGTGCGCGCGAAGATCTTCCCCCTACCAATCCACGTCCCAACGCCTCGCTATGAATCTAAGCTACAGAAGAGCAACACAAGGGACACAAGGTTTATACTGGTTCGGGCCACCGTTGTGGTGTAATACCCTAATCCAGTGTGTGGTGTGGTGGATTGCCTCAGGGGCTGATGATGAACAGTACAGAGGAAGAACAGCCTCGCGAGAGGTGTTCTTGGGCTGGTGCGGTGAACTACTTGGGTGAGTTCGATCGCCTCTGGATCTGATGAGAACTCTATGAGATGCCCTCTACTGTGGTGGCTATCTCTATATATAGAGGCCCTGGTCCTCTTCCCAAATATTGAGCGGGAAGGGAGCCAACAACGGCCATTTTGAAGGGGAACATCTAGTACAAGTTATCCTGACTAAAGTTGGTCTTCGGCTGCCAAAGGCACTGGCGATGACATCGTCTTGGGCTCCACGGTGACCTCCGTCCTGCCGCTCTGCTGGTCTTTGTCTTGTTGCACTGAAATGGTAACCTTTGCTTGATGTCTCGGTACTCCGCGCCTGCGTTTGCCCCCTTTGCACCAAAGAGGAAACAAGGACACTGCGCAGGCCAGCGCCCGCCTGGCGCCCGCCTGGTCTCGATTGTCATGGCTTGCGTCACGAGCACCTCGCGAGGTACCCCTGCCTTGATCTCTCCGCCTCCTCGCGAGCCTGCCTGGTGAGGTCGTTCCTGAGGAAGCCTTGCGTCGTTTGCCTCGCGAGGGTCTTGAGCTTGAGTTGATGAAGATGGGCCGTACTGGGCCTCTCCTTGAGCCACGTTGCAGGCCGCAGGCAGGCAAGTCTCGGGACCCCCGTTCCCAGAATACCGACACGGTGAACCCTCGTACTCCTCTCCGCGTGGGCATCCACTGTCGTGTCTTCCCCGGCTCCGCGTTGTCCCCTTCCCAGGCCTCATCATCGTCCATCGCCCTGGTGCTCTCGGCGTGGCATGGTCAACGTGGTCAAGGAACGACTTCCATCGGAAGAGTACTATACGTGGAGAGGCTGACAGCTGGGTCCACGGCAGCCGCAAGGAAGTGCCTCCTTATTACGCACAAAATAATTATTCCTCCACCTGACAGCAGGGACCCACCGGACGGGCTACCGTATTTCGCAAAAAAAATGTTCCCCCCCCCTAACTGTTGGGACCCACCAGCTACATCTTCGCATGGAAGCAAGTGCGTCCATATTACTGGCAAAAAAATGATTTGCCCCCTGACTGCTGGGACCCACCAGCTACATCTTCGCATGCAAGGAAGTGCCTGACAATCGAGACCCACCTGGTCGAAGCATACGTAGCGTTGTCATTCTGGTCACGAACGTGTACGTATATACTGGTCGATGTAGAGGCGCGCACGTGTCGTAGTAGAGGTGCGCATGTGTCGTAGTAGAGGAGCGCACATAGCATGTACACGTACGTACAGCAGCCAGGGTGCAAGAAAGTAAATACGGCCACGTACGTACATACGGGCGGGGTCTCGAACGTCTACTCGCACATACATACGGCCAGGGCTTGTGTACATGGTTGGGTCGGAACGGAGAAACTGCATCGTCTTTGTGTTCATGGGGAGCCAACCAGCTAGGTTGGAATGGAACGCGTCGTCGTGTTCATCGGGAGGGCTTGGATGGAACAACCGATGGAAACGAGGCCTAGCATACCGCGGAACGGAGGAAACGGCCTTGTGTTAGACTAGCCACGGTCAAAACGGGATCCTTTTCATCGGGAGGGGTCTGGCATACTGCAAAATGGAGGAAACGGACTTCTATTGGACCTCCTATGGTCGAAATGGGGTCCTGTTGATCGGGAGGGGTGTGGCGTACCGCAAAATGGAGGAAACGGACTTGTGTTGGACTGCTACAGTCGAAATGGGGGTCCTGTTCATCAGGAGGGGTGTGGCGTACCACATAACGGGACTTCACGGGATACTGTTCATCTCCACCGTCGACCTCCTCCAGCCTCCATGAGCTACTGTTCATCCACCGTCGACCTCCTCCAGGCTCCACCTGCGACTATTCATCCACGGGCTCATGTTAATCCAGCCTCCACCGCGCGCTCCTCCACCAGCTACTGTTCAACCAGCCCTCTCCTCGGGGTCCTGTTCAACCACCCCTCCACGGGCTACTGTTCATCCAGCCCTCCACCGGCTACTGTTCAACCAGCCCTCCACCGGCTACTGTTCAACCTTCCCTCCATGGGGTCCTGTTCATCCAGCCCTCCATGGAGTCCTGTTCATCCACGCCCAACCGGCTCGATCAATCAGGGTCCTATTCATCCAGCGGCAACACCACAGGGTCTAGTTCATCCAACCCCCACCGGGAACTGTTCATCTAAACCCCCCAACAACGCTCACTGTTCATCCAGATGCAGCATCAATCGGCTTCAGTTAACAGCAGTAGCGAAGGAATCGCTCGATCGCTCGGGTTCGGTAACGCGTAGCCTGTAGTGCAATTGCTCGGGTTCAGTTAGGCGAACGCCTCGCTCGGGTTCAGTTAGAGCCCAACGCCTAGCACCCACGCGCGTACGTGTACGAGAGAAACGCGCATCACTTGGCCCCCGACCACCAACCGTAACCGGGAACTCCCCGATATTTTCCTCGCCCTCGCTTCTACCATGGTTTTTTTCGTCATGCACGGCCCAAAGAATGTCATGCAGCTGCGTCTCCGGCCCGCCCAGGACGGAAAGCCCATTTTCTGTCATGATTTTTTGTCATAGAAGTAGGAGCCCACAACATCTATGATGATACCGGGTTTTGTCACAATTATCATCATAGAAGTGTCATAAGTATGACAGGAAAAAAATTCATTCGGCCCAAAATGTCACGGATGTGTCTTTTTTTCTAGTGTAGACACTTCTACCTTTGAGGTTCAAATAACCTCTCCTTTAAGGGACATGGACCTTGCTTCTACGATCTCCTCGTTGTGGTCCGGCGGTTGCCATCCAATAGAATCTGCTAAAAAAACTAAAAATTAAACAAAGTATTTTTGTGCTTTTGGGGTTTTTCGAGTTTTTTTGGTAGCATCAACGTTTAGCAACACAAGTGATAAAACATTTGCCTCATAACTCTCCTAGGTTGGGATTAAGTGTGTGTGAGACAAAATATAAAACATGAGTGTGCTGCCTCTAAGTGCCTAATTTAAAAAGAGTTCTCACTTAAGGTGAGAAACTTACTACTAAAAAACTTTTATTTGAGTAAGGTTCAAATTGGAAAACATTATCGGGTACTCGAAGTTGAATCTTATCGAATGGACACAGCCAAGTGGCTTGTGCGGATCTTCATACAGTTGGCACCATACCGTACACATCACCACATAAGGTTCAATTCCCTGCGGAAATAACACACAAAATAAAAGCATCGATTCAGTATACCCAACCAGAAAAGAAAAAAAAAAGAAAACATAGGTTGCTATAGATTTATTGGTCATGGAGCTTCGGAGCTAATGAAATGAAAGAACAAAGCAAATAATCGGTTAGAAAACACCCCATCGACTTCAGATGTCTAAAATAAATAAAATGGGGGTACTATTGCCCTCATACGAGCGCACGTATGACTGGGTCCGGTCGTTCGATACACCATCTTTCACTCTGGAAGTCCATGCCCAACGTCATCCTCTCTTACGGGCACGTATACAAGCGCAAGCGCTCATGCGAAACACCCTCTTTTGCTCTATAGGGTTGCTCTTCATGGCCACCAGATCATACGAGCGCGCATACGAGCGCGAGAACTCGTATGGTAGGCCATATTTCGTTCAGGTCCTCTTGTGCTCACGGCCACGAGCTCATACGAGTGTGGATACGACTAGTAGCGTTCGTATGGTACGCCATCTTTTTCCATGGAGCTGCAGAACATCACAATTTTTTTGTGTGCTTCCTCCTCACATTAGTAGCATAGCATTTTTGCATCAAAAATAAGAGGAGGTGTGCAGCAAAATATGGGGCTACCAATATGCTAAATTTTTATGGACAAAGATTGTTCCAAGGCCAATTCTAGTAGCAAATATGCAAACCAAAATAAAAGTGCCAATGCAAATGCAACTAGACTCAAAGATACAAAACTAAGAAAGGCACCTACTTACTTTTGGGTTGCCTCCCAAGCAACACTTACTTTACAACCATGTAGCTGGGCTTCGGTGCTCCGATAGGTCATCCACCGAGATCCCAAGGGATATCAACCCTGAGCGTGAGACCTGACTCCGACCGGGGTTTGGAGCACCTCATAGCAGAGTGTGGCCGGAGTCGTACATGCTTGCAGTGCATCAGCATCATGTAGGAAACCGATGCACCGAGCTAGATATGCATGTCTTCTTATAGTTTAGCAAGGAGAGGGCTAGAGACTTATACATAAACCTTAAGAGATTACTTTGGCTACCTTCACAGGGGGACACTTCCTAAAATTCTTTGTTTGGAGTGGGTTGGTCATCACTCCCTAATGGTTTCTCCTGCATAACAGGATTGTCCAATGAAGCATAGTTGGACATTAGCACAAGTAAATCAGAAGTATTTTCCTCCTCTAGTTCATCACCATTGCTAACACTGGACGTCTCGACCAGAGGGTGATAACCCTGCAAGTCAAGTTCATTAGCTTCAAGTTCATCCAAACTAGAGTCATCATCATACTCTTGTTCCTGCATGTTAGTATATTTTTTATCGAAAAGATATTCTCGATAATAATAATTGATGTTATCCACCACATAATATATCCAATCAAGAATTTCATCTTTCCTGTGAGCTTGGACAGCTTCGACCTTAGCAATTAATTTCCATGCACTTGGGCTTAACACATACCACATGATTTCCTCTGTGGCATTCTTACTACTATTGTAGTGTGCTACCTCCTCTCATAGGATTTTGTGCACTGGAAGTCAAGATGTTTTGGAGACCGGCAACATCTACAAGAAACTTCATACATAGAACATAGCATATACGCACATGTATTTAAAAATTCTAGCAGCTCTAATGTATTCAGAGACTTTATGCTCTTCTTGAGAGTTTCTTCATCGAAGAACTCACAGAGTGTGTGCAAAAGTTTACTCTAGGGAGTGGGAGGTGGGTTTTCATCCACTTCTTCTTCCATGAGGTTTTCCTCTTCCAGGACACTTGTTAATCCATGATAATTTGTTCTCCATGATCCCCTTTTGTTGGCTGCAAGTTAGTTTGATATATATAAAATAAATGTTCTCTTACCATTCCTTGCAAGCATGTATCTAGGGGTGTTTTTGGCTCTTCTTTTGCATCCTTTTTTTCATTCTTCCACAGATCCTGCAAAAGGCTCATTTCTTTCGAGGTGGCTACCCTCTTTGGAATAGTCAAGGCAAAACATTATCATGGAAATTGTCTTTGCAAGAAAGGTAAATATGATGCAATTTTCTATAAGCACTACCAAGCACCATATCATTTGTCCACACGTCTCCCATATACTATAAAACTTTGTCAACACCGTAATAAAGTACTAACCGAAGAACTTCAATACTAGCATTGCATTTATCAATCCTATTATAAATTGCCAGTATAGGATCAACATTGTACTTACATTGATAAGCGTAATGCCCTTTCATTTTACAATCTTTGCACGTTACAAAGTACTCATCACATGTAATTGGTGCCCAGTCTTCCAGTAATGTTACCCATTCTTTTATCACCTCAGTGTTGATAGTCATAGGTAATATATGGTTTCTCTTCTCCTCCATTGCAGATTTCAAAATTTCTTGAGTAGACATCTTAGAAGACATGATAAGCAGATTTGGCAACCAACAAAAATAAACTAAATGTGAACAGGAAAGTAATAGCCAAGCGCTATGCTCCCCGGCAATGGTGCCAGAAAAAGCTTGATGTCCTGCAAGTGCACAAGACTATGTAGCAATTTCGTGCTAAGTAAGGCTTGTCGATCCCACAGGAAGTGAATAGGATGGCATCACAATCCCCGCAATTGTGTCGTCCCTAACACAACCACGCTCATACCCAAACCGAAGTTTGGAAATAGCTCACTTATGACCCACAAGTATAGGGGATCTGCCGTAGTCCTTTCAATAAGTAAGAGTGTCGAACCCAACGAGGAGCAGAAGGAAATGACAAGCGGTTTTCAGTAAGGTTTTCTCTACAAGCACTGAAATTGTAGGTAACAGATAGTTTTGTGATAAGATAAATTGTAACGAGTAACAAGCAATGAAAGTAAATAAAGTGCAGAAAGGTGGCCCAATCCTTTTTATAGCAAAGGAAAAGCCTGGAAAATTTCTTATAATGAGAAAAGAGCTCCCGAGGACACATGGGAGTTATCGTCAAGCTAGTTTTTATCACGCTCATATGATTCGCGTTCGGTACTTTGATAATTTGATATGTGGGTGGACCGGTGCTTGGGTACTGCCCTTACTTGAACAAGCATCCCACTTATGATTAACCCCTATTGCAAGCATCCGCATTTACAAAAGAAGTATTAAGGTAAACCTAACCACATCATTAGACATATGGATCCAAATCAGCCCCTTACGAAGCAACGCGTAAACTAGGGTTTAAGCTTCTGTCACTCTAGCAACCCATCATCTACTTATTACTTCCCAATGCCTTCCTCTAGGCCCAAATAATGGTGAAGTGTCATGTAGTCGACGTTCACATAACACCACTAGAGGAAAGACAACATACATCTTATCAAAATATCGAACGAATACCAAATTCACATGACTACTAATAGCAAGACTTCTCCCATGTCCTCAGGAACAAATGTAACTACTCACAAAACATATTCATGTTCATAATCAGAGGAGTATTAATATGCATTAAGGATCTGAACATATGATCTTCCACCAAGTAAACCAATTAGCATCAACTACAAGGAGTAATCAACACTACAAGCAACCCACAGGTACCAATTTGTGGTTTTGATACAAGAAATGAACTAGGGTTTTGAGAGGAGATGGTGCTGGTGAATATGTTGATGGGGATTGACCCCCTACCGATGAGAGGATCGTTGGTGATGACGATGGTGATGATTTCCCCCTCCCGGAGGGAAGTTTCCCCGGCAGAATAGCTCTGTCGGAGCTCTAGATTGGTTCCGCCAAGGTTCCGCCTCGTGGCGGCGGAGTTTCGTCCCGTAAGCTTGCCTCTGATTTTTTTTCCAGGGTAAAAGCCTTCATATAGCAGAAGATGGGCACCGGAGGGCCACCAGGGGGCCCAGGAGACAGGGGGCGCGCCCAGTAGGGCTGGGCGCGCCCCCCACCCTCCTGGCCAGGGTGTGGGCCCCCTCTGGTGTTTCTTTTGCTCAGTAATTCTTATTAATTCCAAAACTGACTTTCGTGGAGTTTCAGGATTTTTGGAGCTGTGCAGAATAGGTTTCCAATATTTGCTCCTTTTCCAGCCAGAATTCCAGCTGCCGACATTCCCCCTCTTCATGGTAAACCTTGTAAAATAAGAGAGAATAGCCATAAGTATTGAGATATAATGTGTAATAACAACCCATAATGCAATAAATATTGATATAAAAGCATGATGCAAAATGGACGTATCAACTCCCCCAAGCTTAGACCTCGTTTGTCCTCAAGCGGAAGCCAAAATCGAAAAATATGTCCACATGTTTAGAGATAGAGGTGTCGATAAAAATAAAATACGGACATGAGGGCATCATGATCATTCTTATAACAGCAACATATATAGATTTTATCATATGATTCCTTATGTTCAAGTAACAATGAATTCACAATGTCAAGTATGGTTCAGAAACTTCATTGGGAACTAACAAACTATGATCTCAGTCATTGAAGCAATTGCAATTTATCATAACATCAGAAAGAGTCAAGAATAGAGCTTTTCAGCAAGTCCACATACTCAACTATCATCTAGTCTTCTACAATTGCTAACACTCACGCAGTACTTGTGGTTATGGATTTTCAACCGGACACTGAGAAAGATAGGGGCTTATTGTGTTGCCTCCCAACGTATTCATCTTTAGGTGATGTCAACAATAATATTTCATGCTAACTTACATCCAATTGGATATATATATCAAGATCTTTCAAACACGAGGAGCTTGCCAAAGGATAAAATGAAAAAGGGAAAGGTGAAGATCACCTTGACTCAAGCATAAAGAAAAACATAAATTAAAAGATAGGCCCTTCGCAGAGGGAAGCAGAGGTTGTCATGTGCTTTTAGGGTTGGATGCACACAATCTTAATGCAAAAGAACATCACTTTATATTGCCACTTGTATATGGACCTTTATTATGCAGTCTGTCACTTTTATTGCTTCCATAACAAGATCGTATAAAGCTTATTTTCTCTGCACTAACAAGTCATACATATTTAAAGAGTAATTTTTATTGCCTGCAACATGACAACTTACTTGAAGGATCTTACTCAATCCATAGGTAGGTATGGTGAACTCTCATGGCAAAACTGGGTTTAAGGATATTTGGAAGCACAAGTAGTATCTCTACTTGGTGCAAGGAATTTGGCTAGCATGAGGGGGAAAGGCAAGCTCAACATGTTGGGAAGATCAATGACAATATACTTTAACTGAGATGTGAGAAAACATAAACCATTATGTTGTCTTCCTTGTCCAACATCAACTCTTTTAGCATGTCATACTTAATGAGTGCTCACAATCATAAAAGATGTCCAAGATAGTATATTTATATGTGAACCTCTCTTTCCTTATTACTTCCTATTAATTGCAATGATGACCAAAACTAAGTTTGTCAACTCTCAACAACTTTTATGCCTCATACTTTCTATGTGTGAAGTCATTACTATCCATAAGATCAATATGAACTCTTTTATTCTTTCTGTTCTTTCTACTTTCTCAAGATCATGGCAAGATAGCAAAGCCCTTGACTCAACACTAATCTTTATTATAGATAGCTCACGGACTCGATTACATAAAGAGATCACAAAGCAAAACTCAAAACTAATTGATACTGAAACTTCAAACTACTAGATCAAGATACTACTAAAAGGATCGAACTAAATAAAACGGTAAAGATAGGAGTGTGTGTTGGGGAACATAGCAGAAATTCAAAAAATTTCCTACGAGTCACCAAGATCTATCAATGGAGAAACCAGCAACGAGGGGAAGGAGAGTACATCTACATACCCTTGTAGATTGCTAAGCGGAAGCGTTCAAGAGAACAGTGTTGAAGGAGTCGTACTCGTCGTGATCCAAATCACCGGAGATCCTAGTGCCGAACGGACGGCACCTCCGCGTTCAACACACGTACAGCCCGGTGACGTCTCCTATGCCTTGATCCAGCAAGGAGAGAGCGAGAGGTTGAGGAAGACTCCATCCAGCAGCAGCACAATGGCGTGGTGGTGGTGGAGGAGCGTGGTGATCCAGCAGGGCTTCGCCAAGCACCGCGAGATATGAGGAGAAAGAGAGGTAGGGCTGCGCCAACAAGAGAAGAAACTTGTGTGTTGGGCTGCTCCTATGCCTCCACTATATATAGGGGGGAGGGGGGGCTGCACCCCCACCTAGGGTTCCACCCCTAGGGGCGGCGGCCAGCCCAAAACCCATCTAGGGTGCGCCCAAGGGGGGGAAGAGGGGAAACTTGCCCCCCAAGTTAGGTGGGTGCGCCCCCTTCCCCAAACCCTAGGCGCCCAAACCTTGGGCCCTTGTGGGGGGGGGCGCACCAGCCCACCTGGGGCTGGTCCCCTCCCACACTTGGCCCATGCAGCCCTCCGGGGATGGTGGCCCCACTTGGTGGACCCCCGGGACCCTCCCGGTGGTCCCGGTACGTTACCGATAAAACCCGAAACTTTTCAGGTGACCAAAACAGGACTTCCCATATATAAATCTTTACCTCCGGACCATTCCGGAACTCCTCGTGATGTCCGGGATCTCATCCAGGACTCCGAACAACATTCGGTAACCACATACAAACTTCCTTTATAACCCTAGCGTCATCGAACCTTAAGTGTGTAGACCCGACGGGTTCGGGAACCATGCAGACATGACCGAGACGTTCTCATGTCAATAACCAACAACGGGATCTGGATACCCATGTTGGCTCCCACATGTTCCACAATGATCTCATCGGATGAACCATGATGTCAAGGACTCAATCAATCCCGTGTACAATTCCCTTTGTCTAGCGGTATTGTACTTGCCCGAGATTCGATCGCCGGTATATCGATACCTTGTTCAATCTCGTTACCGGCAAGTCTCTTTACTCGTTCCGTAACACATCATCCCGCGATCAACCCCTTGGTCACATTGTGCACATTATGATGATGTCCTACTGAGTGGGCCCAGAGATACCTCTCCGTTTACACGGAGTGACAAATCCTAGTCTTGATTCGTGCCAACCCAACAGACACTTTCGGAGATACCTGTAGTGCACCTTTATAGCCACCCAGTTACGTTGTGACGTTTGGTACACTCAAAACATTCCTACGGTATCCGGGAGTTGCACAATCTCATGGTCCAAGGAAATGATACTTGACATTAGAAAAGCTTTAGCATACGAACTACGATCTTTGTGCTAGGCTTAGGATTGGGTCTTGTCCATCACATCATTCTGCTAATGATGTGATCCCGTTATCAACAACGTCTAATGTCCATGGTCAGGAAACCGTAACCATCTGTTGATCAACGAGCTAGTCAACTAGAGGCTTACTAGGGACATGGTGTTGTCTATGTACCCACACATGTATCTGAGTTTCCTATCAATACAATTATAGCATGGATAATAAATGATTATCATGAACAAGGAAATATAATAATAACTAATTCATTATTGTCTCTAGGGCATATTTCCAACAGTCTCCCACTTGCACTAGAGTCAATAATCTAGTTCACATCGTCATGTGATTAACATTCACACGTCACATCGCCGTGTGACCAACATCCAAAGAGTTTACTAGTGTCATTAAACTAGTTCACATCATCATGTGATTAAGACTCAATGAGTTCTGGGGTTTGATCATGTTTTGCTTGTGAGAGAGGTTTTAGTCAACGGGTCTGCAACTTTCAGATCCGTATGTACTTTGCAAATCTCTAGGTCATTCTGTAAATGCTGCTTCCACGCTCCACTTGGAGCTATTCCAAATGGTTGCTCCACTATACGTATCGGGTTTGCTACTCAGAGTCACTCGAATAGGTGTTAAAGCTTGCATCGACGTAACCCTTTACGCCGAACTCTTTATCACCTCCATAATCGAGAAACATGTCCTTATTTACTCCAAGGACAATTTTGACCGTTGTCCAATGATTCATTCCTGGATCATTCTTGTACCCCTTGACTGACTCATGGCAAGGCACACTTCCGGTGCGGTACACAGCATAGCATACTATAGAGCCTACATCTGAAGTATAGGGGACGACCTTCGTCCTTTCTCTCTATTCTGCCGTGGTCGAGCTTTTAAGTCTTAACTTCATACCTTACATCTCAGGCAAGAACTCCTTCTTTGACTGATCCATCTTGAACACCTTCAAGATCATGTCAAGGTACGTGCTCATTTGAAAGTACTATTAAGCATTTTGATCTATCTTATAGATCTAGATGCTTGTTGTTCAAGTAGCCTAATCCAGGTTTCCATTGAAAAACACTTTTCAAATAACCCTATATGCTTTCTAGAAATTCTACATCATTTCTGATCAACAATATGTTTACAACATATACTTATCAGAAATTCCATAGTACTCCCACTCACTTTTTTGGAAATACAAGTTTCTCATAAACTTTGTACAAACCCAAAATCTTTGATCATTCCATCAAAGCGCATATTCTGACTCCGAGATGCTTGCTCTAGTCCATGGAAGGATCGCTGGAGCTAGCATACCTTTTAGCATCCTTAGGATCGACAAAAGCTTTCTGATTGTATAACATACAACCTTTCCTTACGAAAACTGGTAAGGAAACTCGTTTTGACATCCATCTGCCAGATTTCATAAATGCAGCTAATGCTAACATGATTCCGGCGGACTTAAGCATCGCTACGGATGAGAAAATCTCATCGTAGTCAACTCCTTGAACTTGTGAAAAACTCTTTGCCACAAGTCGAGCTTCATAGACGGTGACATTACCGTCCACGTCCGTCTTCTTCTTAAAGATCCATTTATCTCAATGGCTTGCCGGTCATCGGGCAAATCCACCAAAGTCCATGCTTTGTTCTGATACATGGATCCTATCTTGGATTTCATGGCTTCTAACCATTTATCGGAATATGGGCCCACCATCGCTTCTCCATAGCTCGTAGGTTCATTGTTGTCTAGCAACATGAACTTCAAGACAGGATTACTGTACCACTCTGAAGTAGTACGCATCCTTGTCACCCTACGAGGTACGGTAGTGACTTGATCCGAAACTTCATGATCACTATCATAAGCTTCTACTTCAATTGGTGTGGGCGCCACAGGAACAACTTCCTGTGCCCTGCTACACACTAGTTGAAGTGACGGTTCAATAACCTCATCAAGTCTCCACCATGCTCCCACTCAACTTTCCGAGACAAACTTTTCCTCGAGAAAGGACCCGATTCAAGAAACAATCCCTATTGCTTTCGGATCTGAATTAGGAGGTATACTCAACTGTTTTGGGTGTCCTATGAAGATGCATTTCATCCGCTTTGGGTTCGAGCTTATCAACCTGAAACTTTTCCACATAAGCGTCGCAGCCCCAAACTTATTAAGAAACGACAACCATAGTTCAAACAGTGTCGTCTCAACGGAATTATGTGGTGCCCTATTAAAATGAGTGCGGTTGTCTCTAATGCCTAACCCATGAACGATAGTGGTAATTCGATAAGAGACATCATGGTACGCACCATATCCAATAGGGTGCAACTATGATGCTCGGACACACCATCACACTATGTTGTTCCAGGCGGTATTAATTGTGAAACAATTTCCACAATGTCTTAATTGCGTGCCAAAGCTCGTAACTCAGATACTCATCTCTATGATCATATCATAGACATTTTATCCTCTTGTCACAATGATCTTCAACTTCACTCTGAAATTACTTGAACCATTCAATAATTCAGACTTGCGTTTCATCAAGTAAATATACTCAGTATCTACTCAAATCATCCATGAAGTAAGAACATAACGATATCCACTGCGTGCCTCAGCGCTCATTGGACTGCACACATCAAAATGTATTACTTCCAACAAGTTGCTTTCTTGTTCCATTTTACTGAAAACGTGGCTTTCAGTCATCTTGCCCATGTGGTATGATTTGCATGTCTCAAGTGATTCAAAATCAAGTGAGTCCAAACGGTCCATCTGCATGGAGTTTCTTCATGCATATACACCAATAGACATGGTTCGCATGTCTCAAACTTTTCAAAAATGAGTGAGCCCAAAGATCCATCAACATGGAGCTTCTTCATGCGTTTTATACCAATATGACTTACATGGCAGTGCCACAAGTAGGTGGTACTATCATTACTATCTTATATCTTTTGGCATGAACATGTGTATCACTACGATCGAGATTCAATAAACCATTCATTTTAAGTGCAAGACCATTTAAGGTATTATTCAAATAAACAGAGTAACCATTATTCTCCTTAAATGAATAACCATATTGCGATAGACATAATCCAATCATGTCTATGCTCAACGCAAACACCAAATAACAATTATTTAGGTTTAACACCAATCTCGATGGTAGAGGGAGCATGCGATGCTTGATCACATCAACCTTGGAAACACTTCCAACACATATCGTCAGCTCACCTTTAGCTAGTCTCCGTTTATTCCGTAGCTTTTATTTCGAGTTACTAACACTTAGCAACCGAACAGGTATCTAATACCCTGGTGCTACTAGGAGTACTAGTAAAGTACACATTAACATAATGTATATCCAATATACTTCTATCGACCTTGCCAGCCTTCTCATCTACCAAGTATCTAGGGTAATTCTGCTCTAGTGACTGTTCCCCTTATTACAGAAGCACTTAGTCTCGGGTTTGGGTTCAACCTTGGGTCTCTTCACTAGAGCAGCAGCTGATTTGCCGTTTCATGAAGTATCCCTTCTTGCCCTTGCCCTTATTGAAACTAGTGGTTTCACCAACCATCAACAATTGATGCTCCTTCTTGATTTCTACTTTCGCGGTGTCAAACATCATGAATACCTCAAGGATCATCATATCTATCCCTGATATGTTATAGTTCATCACGAAGCTCTAGCAGCTTGGTGGCAATGACTTTGGAGAAACATCACTATCTCATCTGGAAGATCAACTCCCACTCGATTCAAGTGATTGTTGCACTCAGACAATCTGAGCACAAGCTCAACGATTGAGCTTTTCTCCCTTAGTTTGCAGGCTAAGAAAATCGTCGGAGGTCTTATACCTCTTAACGTGGGCATGAGCCTGAAATCCCAATTTCAGCCCTCGAAACATCTCATATGTTCCGCGACGTTTCGAAAAAATGTCTTTGGTGCCTCAACTCTAAACCGTTTAACTGAACTATCACGTAGTTATCAAAAGGTGTATGTCCGATGTTCGCAACATCCACAGACGACGTTTGGGGTTCAGCACACTGAGCGGTGCATTAAGGACATAAGCTTTCTACTGTCCGCATCATTGCTACTGTCAACTTTCAACTATATTTTCTCTAGGAACATATCTAAACAGTGGAACTAAAGCGCGAGCTTACGACATAATTTGCAAAGATCTTTTGACTATGTTCAGGATAATTAAGTTCATCTCGTGAACTCCCACTCAGATAGACATCCCTCTAGTCATCTAAGTGATTACATGATCCGAGTTAACTAGGCCGTGTCCGATCATCACGTGACACGGACTAGTCATCATCGGTGAACATCTTCATGTTGATCGTATCTACTATACGACTCATGTTCGACCTTTCGGTCTCTTGTGTTCCGAGGCCATGTCTGTACATGCTAGGCTCGTCAAGTCAACCTAAGTGTTTCGCGTGTGTAAATCTGGCTTACACCCGTTGTATGCGAACGTAAGAATCTATCACACCCGATCATCACGTGGTGCTTCAAAACGACGAACTTTCGCAACGGTGCACAGTTAGGGGGAACACTTTCTTGAAATTTTAATGAGGAATCATCTTATTTACTACCATCGTTCTAAGCAAATAAGATGCATAAACATGATAAACATCACATGCAATCAAAAAGTGACATGATATGGCCAATATCATTTTGCTCCTTTTGATCTCCATCTTCGGGGCTCCATGATTATCATCGTCACTGGCATGACACCATGATCTCCATCATCGTGTCTCCATGAAGTTGTCTCGCCAACTTATTACTTCTACTACTATGGCTACCGGTTAGCAATAAAGTAAAGTAATTACATGGCGTTGTTAAATGACACGCGGTCATACAATAAATAAAGACAACTCCTATGGCTCCTATCGGTTGTCATACTCATCGACATGCAAGTCGTGATTCCTATTACAAGAACATGATCAATCTCATACATCACATATCATTCATCACATTCTTCTTGGCCATATCACATCACATAGCATACCCTGCAAAAACAAGTTAGACGTCCTCTAATTGTTGTTTGCATGTTTTACGTGGCTGCTATGGGTTTCTAGCAAGAACGTTTCTTACCTACGCAAAACCACGACGTGATATGTCAATTGCTATTTACCCTTCATAAGGACCCTTTTCATCGAATCCAATCCAACTAAAGTGGGAGAGACTGGCACCCGCTAGCCACCTTATGCAACAAGTGCATGTCAGTCGGTGGAACCTGTCTCACGTAAGTGTACGTGTAAGGTCAGTCCGGGCCGCTTCATCCCACAATTCCGCCGAATCAAGATTGGACTAGTAACGGTAAGCATATTGAACAAAATCAACGCCCACAACTACTTTGTGTTCTACTCGTGCAAAGAATCTACGCAATAGACCTAGCTCATGATGCCACTGTTGGGGAACGTAGCAGAAATTCAAAAAATTTCCTACGAGTCACCAAGATCTATCTATGGAGAAACCAACAACGAGGGGAAGGAGAGTACATCTACATACCCTTGTAGATCACTAAGCGGAAGCGTTCAAGAGAACGGGGTTGAAGGAGTCGTACTCGTCGTGATCCAAATCACCAGAGATCTTAGTGCCGAACGGACGGCACCTCCGCGTTCAACACACGTACAGCCCGGTGACGTCTCCCATGCCTTGATCCAGCAAGGAGAGAGGGAGAGGTTGAGGAAGACTCCATCCAGCAGCAGCACAATGGTGTGGTGGTGGTGGAGGAGCGTGGTGATCCAGTAGGGCTTCGCCAAGCACCGCGAGATATGAGGAGAAAGAGAGGTAGGGCTGCGCCAACAAGAGAAGAAACTTGTGTGTTCGGCTGCTCCTATGCCTCCACTATATATAGGGGAGAGGGGGGCTGCGCCCCCACCTAGGGTTCCACCCCTAGGGGCGGCGGCCAGCCCAAAACCCATCTAGGGTGCGACCAGGGGGGGGGGGGGGAAGAGGGGAAACTTGCCCCCCAAGTTAGGTGGGTGCGCCCCCTTCCCCAAACCCTAGGCGCCTTGGGCCCTTGTGGGGGGCGCACCAGCCCACCTGGGGCTGGTCCCCTCCCACACTTGGCCCATGAAGCCCTCCGGGGATGGTGGCCCCACTTGGTGGACCCCCGAGACCCTCCCGGTGGTCTCGGTACATTACTGATAAAACCCGAAACTTTTCCGGTGACCAAAACAGGACTTCCCATATATAAATATTTACCTCCAGACCATTTCGGAACTCCTCGTGACGTCCGAGATCTCATCCGGGACTCCGAACAACATTTGGTAACCACATACAAACTTCCTTTATAACCCTAGCGTCATCGAACCTTAAGTGTGTAGACCCTACGGGTTCGGGAACCATGCAGACATGACCGAGACGTTCTCATGTCAATAACCAACAGCGGGATCTGGATACCCATGATGGATCCCACATGTTCCACGATGATCTCATCGGATGAACCACGATGTCAAGGACTCAATCAATCCTGTATACAATTCCCTTTGTCTAGCGGTATTGTACTTGCCCGAGATTTGATCGTCGGTATACCGATACCTTGTTCAATCTCGTTACCGGCAAGTCTCTTTACTCGTTCCGTAACACATCATCCCGTGATCAACCCCTTGGTCACATTGTGCACATTATGATGATGTCCTACCGAGTGGGCCCAGAGATACCTCTCCGTTTACACGGAGTGACAAATCCCAGTCTCGATTCGTGCCAACCCAACAGACACTTTCGGAGATACCTGTAGTGCACCTTTATAGCCACCCAGTTACGTTGTGACGTTTGGTACACCCAAAACATTCCTACGGTATCCGGGAGTTGCACAATCTCATGGTCCAAGGAAATGATACTTGACATTAGAAAAGCTTTAGCATACGAACTACGATCTTTGTGCTAGGCTTAGGATTGGGTCTTGTCCATCACATCATTCTGCTAATGATGTGATCCCATTATCAATGACATCTAATGTCCATGGTCAGGAAACCGTAACCATCTGTTGATCAACGAGCTAGTCAACTAGAGGCTTACTAGGGACATGGTGTTGTCTATGTACCCACACATGTATCTGAGTTTCCTATCAATACAATTATAGCATGGATAATAAACGATTATCATGAATAAGGAAATATAATAATAACTAATTTATTATTGTCTCTAGGTCATATTTCCAATAGTGTGATGGTGATACGATACCGGGACACCTCCCCCAAGCTTGGCAGTAGCCAAGGGGAGTGCCCATACCCATGTGATTATGTCCTCGGAGGTGGTGAAGTAGGAGTTGTTGATGATGTAGGCATGTCGTCCATCTTCCAAGGCATAGGCTCACCATCATAGAAGGATGATCGAGTCTCCGGGATCCTCAAATCTGCAGCCAAACTCATCCTCTTGAATCTATATTCATACTCACGGCTCTGGTTTTGCTGGTCATAGATTTGGGCTTGGAGGTGCTCGATTTTCTCTTGAAGCTTGAAGATGGTCTCCCCAATGATCTTGGCATCTAGCTTGTGGTTGTTGGTGAACTCCGTGATCATCATCTGGTTGGCGTTGAGTCCATGCTCCACCATCCCTTGGCACTTGAAAACTTGTTGCTCCATGGCTTCGAGCTTTGTCTCCACGCTTCTGGTACGCCTTGGTCCCTCCACATCGCGGATGTGCAGCACCCCCTCACGCATCTCAATGGTTTGAGGGTGTTGCAGCACCTCCGCGAGATAGGGGTTAATAACCCTCTCGAAAAACTTGTCCTTGGGAGCGCTTGGAGACGTCATGATGCTCTAGATGTGTCAGAAAAACAGCTCGAAATGAAAACAGAGGATATTTGCGTGATACGGTGGTCAAAGCCTTCGGGAGGTTATATAATGAATTTTTACCGACCAAAATACGTAACGTGCAAGAAAACGGAGTCCGGGAGGCACACAAGGTGGCCACGAGACAGGGGGCGCGCCCAGGAAGGGTGGGCGCGCCCTCCACCCTCGCGGAGGCCTCGTGTCCTTCCTGGATTACTTCTTTCTTCCTAAAATTCTCAAATATTCCAAAACGGATAAAAATTGCCATTAGAATTGTTTTGGAGTCGGTTTACTTACCGTACCGCATACCTATTCCTTTTCGGAGTCTGAAACATTCTGGAAAGTGTCCCTTATGTATTCCTCTGGGGTTACAGTTTCAATAATATTAGTTTCAACATTGATAGGATTACCTGAGATATAATGTTTAATTCTTTGACCGTTCACCACCTTTAGACTTGTGCCTTCAAAGTTGTTGATTTTTATGGCACCGGAACGATAGACCTCCTCGATAAAGTAAGGACCTTCCCATTTAGAGAGAGGTTTTCCTGCAAAAAAATCTTAAACGAGAGTTGAATAATAACACATAATCACCTACATTAAACTCACGCTTTTGTATCCTTTTATCATGCCAGCGTTTGACTTTTTCTTTGAATAGCTTGGCATTCTCATAGGCTTGGGTTCTCCATTCATCAAGTGAGCTAATATCAAATAACCTCTTCTCACCGGCAAGTTTGAAGTCATAGTTGAGCTCTTTAATAGCCCAATATGCTTTATGTTCAAGTTCAAGAGGTAAGTGACATGCTTTTCCATAAACCATCTTATACGGAGACATACCCATAGGATTTTTGTATGCAGTTCTATAGGCCCATAATGCATCATCAAGTTTTTTGGACCAATTCTTTCTAGATCTATTCAGTCTTTTGCAAAATTAATTTGAGCTCTCTATTGCTCAACTCTACTTGACCACTACACTGCGGGTGATAAGGAGATGCGATTCTATGATTAACATCATACTTAGCAAGCATCTTATGGAAAGCACCATGAATAAAATGTGAACCACCATCAGTCATAAGATATCTAGGGACTCCAAACCTCGGAAAAATAACTTCTTTGAGCATCTTAATAGAAGTGTTACGATCGGCACTACTAGTTGGAATAGCTTCTATCCACTTAGTAACGTAATCAACAACAACTAAAATATGTGTATAACCATTAGAGGCAAGAAAAGGTCCCATATAATCAAAGCCCCAAACATCAAACGGTTCAATAACAAGAGAATAATTCATAGGCATTTCTTGACGTCTACTAATATTACCAATTCTTTGACATTCATCACAAGATAAGACAAACTTACGAGCATCTTTGAAGAGAGTAGACCAATAAAAACCAGATTGCAATACCTTATGTGCAGTTCTATCTCCAGCGTGGTGTCCTCCATATGACTCAGAGTGACACTTGCGTAGGATCTGTTCCTGTTCATGCTCAGGTGCACAACGTCTAATAACACCATCTACTCCTTCTTTATAAAGGTGTGGGTCATCCCAGAAATAATGTCTTAAATCATAAAAGAACTTTTTCTTTTGCTGGTATGTGAAAATAGGTGGTATAAATTTAGCACCAATGTAATTAGCATAATCAGCATACCAAGGAGTAGTACGAGAAGCATTAATGACTGCTAATTGTTCATCAGGAAAACTATCATCAATAGGCAGTGGGTCATCAAGAACATTCTCTAACCTAGACAAGTTGTCTGCAACGGGGTTCTCAGCTCCCTTTCTATCAATAATATGCTAAGTCAAATTCTTGGAGCAAGAGAACCCATCTAATAAGTCTAGGCTTGGCATCTTTCTTTTCCATAAGATATTTAATAGCAGCATGATCAGTGTGAATACTAACTTTGGAATCAACAATATAAGGTCTAAACTTATCACAAGCAAACACAACTGCTAAGAACTCTTTTTCAGTAGTAGCATAATTTCTCTGGGCAGTATCAAGAGTTTTACTAGCATACTGGATAACATTCAATTTCTTATCATCTCTTTGCCCTAGAACAGCGCCTACATCATAATCACTAGCATCACACATAATTTCAAAGGGTAAATTCCAATCAGGTGGCTGAACAATAGGTGCAGTGATCAAAGCTTTCTTAAGTATTTCAAATGCTTCTACACAATCATCATCAAAGACAAAAGGAATATCTTTTTGCAATAAATTAGTCAGAGGCCTAGAGATTTTCGAAAAGTCCTTAATGAACCTCCTATAAAAACCGGCATGACCAAGGAAACTTATTATACCTTTTATGTCCTTGGGACATGGCATCTTTTCAATAGCATCAACTTTAGCTCTATCAACTTCAATACCTCTCTCGGAAATCTTATGCCCCAAGACAATGCCTTCATTAACCATAAAGTGGCACTTTTCCCAATTCAAGACAAGGCTAGTGTCTTCGCATCTCTGCAAAACTCGATCAAGGTTGCTCAAGCAATCATCAAAAGAGGATCCATAAACGGAGAAATCATCCATGAATACCTCACAAATCTTTTCACAAAATTCAGAGAATATAGCCATCATACATCCTTGAAAGGTAGCAGGTGCATTGCATAAACCAAAAGGCATACGTCTATAAGCAAAAGTACCGAAAGGGCAAGTAAAAGTAGTTTTAGATTGATCCTTCGCTGACACAGGTATTTGAGAGAAACCAGAATAACCATCTAGAAAGCAGAAATGTGTGTGTTTGGATAGTCTTTCTAGCATTTGATCGATAAAAGGTAAAGGGTAATGATCTTTCTTAGTAGCTTTATTTAATTTACAGAAATCAATTACCATCCTATAACCTGTAATAATTCTTTGCGGGATCAATTCATCTTTATCATTAGGAATGACAGTAATACCTCCCATTTTAGGAACACAATGGACATGGCTTACCCAATCACTATCAGCAACGGGATAAATTATACCTGCCTCAAGGAGCTTTAGTATCTCCTTTCTTACCACTTCTTTCATCTTAGGATTCAATCGTCGTTGAGGATCTCTAACTGGTTTGGCATCGTCCTCCAAATTAATTTTGTGTTGGCATAACGTGGGACTAATGCCCTTGAGATCATCTAGAGTATATCCGATAGAAGCACGGTGCTTCTTCAGAGTTTTCAATAATCTTTCTTCTTCTTGCTCTGAAAGGTTAGCACTAATAATAATAGGATATATTTTCTTTTCATCAAGATAAGCATACTTAAGATTATCAGGTAATGGTTTGAGTTCAAACACGGGATCACCCTTGGGTGGAGGGGGATCCCCTAGAATTTCAACGGGTAGGTTGTGTTTCAGAATAGGTTCCTGTTGAAGGAACACTTGATCTATTTCCCTTCTTTCCTTCATAAACATATCATTTTCATGGTCTAGCAAATATTGTTCTAACGGATCAGTAGGAGGAATGGAAATAGAAGCAAGACCAATAATATCATCCTGACTAGGTGATTCTCTATCACGAGGTTGTCTACGAAACTTAGCAAAATTAAACTCATGAGACATATCCTCTAAGCCAATTGTAACAGTATCCTTTTCACAATCAATCCTAGCATTAACAGTATTCAAGAAGGGTCTACCAAAAATAATGGGACAAAAGTCATATTGTGGGGAACCAAGAACGAGAAAATCAGCAGGATATTTAACCTTCGCACACAAGACTTCAACATCTCTAACAATCCCAACTGGTTTAATGGTGTCCCTATTAGCAAGCTTAATGGTAACATCAATATCTTCTATTTCAGCGGGTGCAATATCATGCATAATTTCTTTATATAAATCATAGGGTATTGCACTAGCACTAGCACCCATATCACATAAGCCATGATAACAATGATCTCCTATTTTAACAGAAGTAACAGGCATGCCTACAACAAGTCTATGAATCTTAGCATCTGGTCTAACAATATTAGCAGTCTCACCACAGAAATAAATAACATGCCCATCTAAATCATCATCCAAGAGATCTTTAACCATAGCAATACTAGGTTCAACTTTGATTTGCTCAGGAGGTGTATAAGTCCTAGTATTACTCTTACGAACAACAGTCGAAGTTTTAGCATGATCCTTTATCCTAACAGGAAAAGGGGGTTTCTCAACATAAGTAGTAGGAACAATAGGATCACTATAAGTGACAGTCTTTTCTTCAACTGTAATAGGTGCAACTACTTTTACTTCAATGGGAGGATTATATTTAAACCACTTCTCCTTAGGAATATCAACGTGAGTAGCAAAAGATTCACAAAAAGAAGCTACTATCCCAGAGTCAAGTCCATATTTAGCGCTAAATCCACGAAAAGCATCGGTATCCATAAAAGATTTAACACAATCAAACTTAGGTGCCATACCTGACTCCTTACCATCGTCAGAACCCCAATCTTCAGAGTTGCGTTTAATTCTTTCCAAAAAAATCCCATTTGAATTCAATAGTCTTCAGCATATAAGAACCAGCACAGGAAGTATCGAGCATGTTGCGATCACTGGGAGAAAGCCGAGCATAAATTTTTTGAATAATCATTTCTCTAGAGAGCTCATGATTGGGGCATGAATATAACATTGATTTAAGCCTCCCCCAAGCTTGAGCGATGCTTTCTCCTTCGCGAGGCCAGAAATTATATATGTAATTGCAATCACGATGAACAAGATGCATGGGATAGAACTCCTGGTGAAATTCCAACTTCAATCGTTTATAATTCCAAGATCCCGTATCATCACATAGCCTATACCATGTCAATGCATCCCCCTTCAAAGATAAAGGGAAGACCTTCCTTTTGACAACATCATCGGGAATACCTGCAAGCTTAAATAATCCACAAACTTCATCAACAAAGATAAGGTGTAAATCGGGATGCAATGTTCCATCTCCTGCAAAGGGATTAGCTAGCAGTTTCTCTATCATACCCGAAGGAATCTCAAAGTAGATATTTTCAGTAGGTTCAGTAGGTTGAGCAGAAACTCTTTGCTCTTCTGGTCGGGGTGAAGATACCCCGAACAAATCCCTCAAAGGATTAGTTTCCATAGTAACAAGTGACAGAAAATTTCAGCACACTATATAAATGTTTCCTTACCAAGTTCCCCTCACCAAAGGCGCTTCACTCCCCGGCAACGGCGCCAGAAAAGAGTCTTGATGACCCACAAGTATAGGGGATCTATCGTAGTCCTTTTGATAAGTAAGAGTGTCGAACCTAACGAGGAGCAGAAGGAAATGACAAGCGGTTTTCAGTAAGGTTTTCTCTACAAGCACTGAAATTGTAGGTAACAGATAGTTTTGTGATAAGATAAATTGTAATGAGTAACAAGCAATGGAAGTAAATAAAGTGCAGCAAGGTGGCCCAATCCTTTTTGTAGCAAAGGACAAGCTTGGACAATTTCTTATAATGAGAAAAGAGCTCCCAAGGACACATGAGAATTATCGTCAAGCTAGTTTTCATCACGCTCATATGATTCGCGTTCGATACTTTGATAATTTGATATGTGGGTGGACCGGTCCTTGGGTACTGCCCTTACTTGGACAAGCATCCCACTTATGATTAACCCCTATTGCAAGCATCCGCAACTACAAAAGAAGTATTGAGGTAAACCTAACCACAACATTAGACATATGGATCCAAATCAGCCCCTTACGAAGCAACGCATAAACTAGGGTTTAAGCTTCTGTCACTCTAGCAACCCATCATCTACTTATTACTTCCCAATGCCTTCCTCTAGGCCCAAATAATGGTGAAGTGTCATGTAGTCGACGTTCACATAACACCACTAGAGGACAGACAACATACATCTTATCAAAATATCGAACGAATACTGAATTCACATGACTACTAATAGCAAGACTTCTCCCATTTCTTCAGGAACAAACATAACTACTCACAAAGCATATTCATGTTCATAATCATAGGAGTATTAATATGCATTAAGGATCTGAACATATGATCTTCCACCAAGTAAACCAATTAGCATCAACTACAAGGAGTAATCAACACTACTAGCAACCCACAGGTACCAATTTGTGGTTTTGATACAAGATTGGATACAAGAGATGAACTAGGGTTTTGAGAGGAGATGGTGCTGGTGAAGATGTTGATGGAGATTGACCCCCTCCCGATGAGAGGATCGTTGGTGATGACAATGGTGATGATTTCCCCCTCCTGGAGGAAGTTTCCCCGGCAGAACAACTCTGCCGGAGCTCTAGATTGGTTCCGCCAAGGTTCCGCCTCGTGGCGGCCGAGTTTCGTCCCGTAAGCTTGCCTCTGATTTTTTCCAGGGTAAAAGCCTTCATATAGCAGAAGATGGGCACCAGAGGGCCATCGGGGGGCCCAGGAGATAGGGGGCGCACCCAGTAGGGGTGGGCGCGCCCCCCACCCTCCTGGCCAGGGTGTGGGCCCCCTCTGGTGTTTCTTTAGCTCAATAATTCTTGTTAATTCCAAAACTGACTTTCGTGGAGTTTCAGGATTTTTGGAGCTGTGCAGAATAGGTTTCCAATATTTGCTCCTTTTCCAGCCAGAATTCCAGCTGCCGGCATTCCCCCTCTTCATGGTAAACCTTGTAAAATAAGAGAGAATAGCCATAAGTATTGAGATATAATGTGTAATAACAACCCATAATGCAATACATATTGATATAAAAGCATGATGCAAAATGGACGTATCACTCACCTGAGTAGGTTGCTAGGAACGGTAAAAAACTAGAACTAAACTAAGTTAGAAAGAATGGAAAAGTAAATACTAAACTAAATAAAGGAAATGAACTAAGAGAGGTATGTGATGTTTTAGATGAGATTGATGGCATCTAGGTACAGTCTTGTTTTGTACGAGCACGGAATGGAGTTAAGATTTACGACTATGCCATGTAGTGGCTAAGTCAGTACCTGCATCATAGGATACTATAATCTACGGATGGTGGGCGGTCCCTCACATAATGTCATCTCTCAAGACGAAATGTATTGAGATAACCCATTCATCCTACTTCTTGTCCTATACCTGAGGTGACTAACACAAAGATATTAAGGTCCGCGATTTGAGGACTAGACAAAGGCATTAGGTTCTATGGTAACCATGATTCCTAGAGTAATTGTGTTCCCCTCAAGATATCTGCACCCATCACGTCACAGGTCCATCGGTTTGCACAATCCTCTATCTACCTCATGTGTGGCCTAAGAGTTGAACGTCTCCAACCACACCAATAGATTGAACTTCTCCAATCACTAAATTACCACATAGGTAAATGAGCAACACGAAGCAACGCACATAAATAGAACATATCAAACAACCACTTACTAATCGACTGACCCATGCCCCACAATTACTCAAATAAGATCACATATAGAGGGGTTCAAGAGTTATTACAACCCATCACAGAGACCGTAATGGGGGAGGAAGAAGGGTCGATGATGATGATGGTGATGCTGGCGTGGCGGCGGCGACCCATGGTTGCGCCCCGCCGACGGCGGTTCCCTTTCGATCTCGGTCTTGGTTACCCCATTGGTGTTCTTGATCTGGTGGCGGCTCGACTTGGAGATGAGGATTGATTTGATGGAGAATGGTGAATGATGGATTGTGGCGGCAGCTAGGGTTGAAGGTGAATATATAATAGCTCTCCCATAGCCTCCTTCATTGATGTAGCATCTCCCCTTTGATCCAAGGGCTCTAGATGAGCCCAAATCCTTTCCCAAATCATCCCTTGAAGGCCAAGGAAGTCATGGGAACAAACCGGGAGAAATCCAAAAATAATATCATCGTGAGAGGCAACTTTCGGAGTTGTCTGGACTCCATACGGGGCTCAAACGACCGCACGCGCTTGCATGGAACGCCGTCTTCCATACTAATTTCTGCTGCCTCCCTTCGGTAAAACGGTCGCCATTTCTTCATACAAACTCGGAATTTGACGTTCTTGAGCTCGTTGGATTCGTATGAACGATGCAGATCCATTTCTCATTTTAGATCCTGATTTGGAGCACGTTGGAAAAATGACTTTGTCCACCTTTGAAATGGCTAAGTCTGGGTCCTGGATGTCCATTGTTTGAACTCCTTTCAACGTGCTAACTAGTTGGGAAGTCCGCATCACCTACAAGACACAAAAAGACAATGAAAACTAATAAAAACCAACTAAGAATAAATATTATGCAACACCCGCGATGAAAAGGACAAAAATGGAAATCATGCATATGGACATATAATTAGCTCAATGGAACATGATATGACTTGATATATAGAGATAATGTGCAACAAATGAGTTCTAAAGATGCGTAAAATATTCAGCCATCAGGTTTCAGCTCAAAAGAATAAATATAGGTCAATTTCCATCTTTTTTAGTATACGTTACCCTCAGATTGTTAGTGATGCGGTTAAAGGTCATCTTCAAGTTCCAAAAGAATCATTGACTGATAGATATCTGAGAATGCCAACTGATGTGGGACACTTCAATAATGGAACTTTCAAATATTTAAGTGACCGAATTTTGGGACAAAGTAAAGGGCTGGATGGGTAAGCTGCTTTCAACACGAGGTAAGGGTGTTCTTATAAAATTAGTGGCTCAGGCTATCCTAATCTACTCTGTGACCTGTTTTAAGCTTCCACGAGGATTGTGCAAGAATATTAACTCCATTATTCGGAAGTTTTAGTGGGGGTGTAAGGACATCTCCAACGTTGACCCGCAAACCTCCCGCATGAGTCCGGGCCGCGTTGTCCGGACCGTGGAAGCCATCCAACGCGGTCCTGTATCGGTCCGGACGCGTTTTCTCCCGCAGATCGGAGATAAATGTGTGTGTGTGTGTGTGTGTGTGTGTGTGTGTGTGTGTGTGTGTGTGTGTGTGTGTGTGTGTGTGTTGGGGGGGGTGCGGGAGTCCGGACACGCGAAACATCGCTTTCTATCCCTGGCCCACCCAAAAGGGAGGCGAAACACGTGGTTTCTGTAGCATCCCGCGCCGTTTCCACACCAAAATCCCCCACTCTCTTCTTCCATTCCCCGCCGCTCTCCGCCCAATTCCCGCTCTTTTCTCCCACCCTTTTCTTCCCCGCGGCGATGTCGCCACCTCTCGCAGCCCGAAGCCCGACTCCGACGACGGAGCGGGCGACGATGACAGAGGAGGAGCCGCCGGCCAGCCCGCATCGCATTGGATGGCGTCTTTCTCATCTGTGTCTGTGGACGAATGCGGAAGAAAATTCGCGGGTCGTCGTTGAAGATGCCCTAAGCAAGGATAGCGCAAGCTAGCTTGGGTCTCATGGAAAGTAATGACAAGACCAAAGTATCTAGCTAGGTGGCCTTGGCATGGACATGGAACTTTTCAATCTTTGTTGGGAAGACAGTCTGAAGACTATTGCAGATATAGTTTCCCTATCAAAATGCACTACAGAAAAGATCAAAAGATCAACGCAAAATTTCTAACAGTATTTTTTCCTATGCACAAAATCTCAAAAGTTGCTGCAATTAGAAGGCAGCCAGTACGAAAAACCTTTTTTCTCTCCGGGAAAAACATGGAAATAGCCTGCCTAAAGGAGGGAGAAGGAATCTAACCAAATTTGGAAAAGAACCCAACGAACTTGCCACTAAGGGGGCGTGCAGATCTACGCTTACGGCCCTGCAAAATTCTTTCTCGTAAAAATGCCCCAAAAACGGAAGGGGAGGAATCTTACTGACTGCCCTCGTCCTGTACCCGAGAAGAGCCCAAATGTTTCGTCAGTTTCGTACGCATATCTGACACTGACAATGCGGGCCGATCATCATCTGCTCAGGGATAACCCTGCATCCACGCTAGTCACACGGTTGGGCGACACGTAGGGACACCGACAATGTTGCCCCACATGCTAGCCTCGGGGGCGTGCACACCATAGCCACGTAACACCGTGACGCGCCCTCCTAGACGCAGAGGCTGCACGCGGGCCCCATCGAGATGTGTCCCGGCCTGTCAGCTTTAGATATTCATTCGCACCTCCCATCATCCACATCTCCGCGACAAGTGTACGCGGCGACGGATAGAGATTAGGGAGGAGGGAGCAGAGGTTAGGCGCGGACAGAAGTGGGAAATTAGATTTTAACCCCATTTCTTCCTCCGCATCGCATCGAGCTATATAAAGGTAGGCGAGGGGGAAGCGCGGAGGGAGGGTTTTGGAATTTGGCCGCCGTTAACCGCGCCTGAGCTGAGAACCGAGACCCAGCGGAAGCGGAGGAGGCGCTGCTGCTGCTACGAGCCCGGCTCTCTAACACACACAGCGGAAGCGGAGGAGGAGGAGCTGTTTTGGCGGCGGTTCCCGGCGGCGAGGATGAGCGGCGGAGGAGGGGGAGGGAGGGGGCCGGCGGCGGGACCGGTGCCGGCGTCCGCGAGGAAGCTGGTGCAGGGGCTCAAGGAGATCGTGAGCCGCTCCGACTCAGAGATCTACGCGGCGCTGCGCGACTGCGGCATGGACCCTGACGAGGCGGTCAGCCGCCTCCTCTCCCAAGGTCCCATCTACTCTGCAGCACCCCGCTCCCCCTCTTTCCCTGCACCCCTTAAGGTCTTTGCTCAAGTTTTGGCTGCGTTGGTTAGCCTTTGGGCTGTGTTTGTGGCCAATGGATTGGAACAAACGTGCCCGTTTCATTCCACCTCAGGGATTTATGCTGATTTGGTACTGTGCAGATGGAGTCCCCAGTCCAGGGCTGTTGCGAAGATTTGTTCCTCTGTAGAGTTTTTCTTTTTTGCGTTTATGAGGCCTCTTGTTTAGGATGGGGTTGCACTTGTACGTTATTTGCTCGTTTTCTTTTTGTGCTATTTTTAGTGGTGTTTTTATATTTCTGAGTACGTCAGCATTAACCTAACCTTCTGGTTTTGATGAGAGGAGCAGTAGCACATGGATGGAATAGTCTGGACAATTTTTTCTTGTCACAAGGCTCTGTTTCTTGTGTTTGACAGTGTATGAAATAATTTTTTGAACATGGGACTAGCCTGCGGCTGTTGAACTATGCGATGCTGAAATGTAAAATATAGTTAGTTAAGGGATACTTACTTATTCAAGCAAGATTTTGCTGTTGCATCCAAAAGTAGAAGTCTGTCAATAGCTATAATGCCCCCAAAGAGAAACAATTAAGGGCTTTTGAAAAGCCAAGCGCAGCCTACCTTGATGGGGAGAAACGTAGTTGACCCTTTAGGGTAAGGGAAGGAAAAGTTGAAAAAGCAAAGCCTTCGATCAAATGCCATGGAGGACCCAAAACCTAGGTTGGTTTTGGATCGTAAGTTCCTTCATCATATCCAAGTTGTATTGAACTGGATTTAGGGCCAAACTATCTAAGTCTGTGTTTTATTAGCAATTTAAGGTAAGAGGATATGGTATCAAAATTGGGTCGATAACATCAGAGATGTTCTTCAACGACGACAGTCCTAAAAAGTTGGATTCTTCAATTTGAATTTGCAAATGATCAAAGTGATGTGGTTTTGTCCCTTTGATAGTTTTTGTTCCTTCCATAGTGTGTGCGGTGCAGAATTTAGATGAACTTGGCTCGGTTTTATTTTGGAACGAGGCTCAATGTAGGTCTGTTTCACGCGGGACAAACCAAATGGAGGGGACAGAAGGCAAAGGAGGTGGAGGATACCGGCTTCAACTTGTGGTACACGGGACAATTACAAACAAAAATGTTGTAGGCACCTTGATCAACAAGAGTATGGAGTGGTAGACGTCAAGAGGCAAGGGGACCGGATTATCCTGGTCAAGCTGGTAGTTGGGGACTTGGTTCACAATGTTATCAGCGTGTATCCCCCGCAAGTAGGCCACAATGAGAGCACCAAGAGGGATTTCTGGGAAGGCCTGGAGGACATGGTTAGTAGTGTACCTATTGACGAGAAGCTCTTCATAGGAGGAGATCTCAATGGCCACGTGGGTATATCTAACATAGGTTTTAAAGGGTTGCATGGGGACTTTGGCTATGACATGAAGAATCAAGAAGGAGAAGATGCCTTAAGCTTCGCTCTAGCCAACGACATGATTGTATCTAACACCTCTTTAAAAGAGGGATTCTGGTCCCCCCTCCCCTCCCCTCCCTGGCCGCTCCCGCGAGCGCCGCCAGAGGGAAAACCCTAGCCCGCAGGGCTCGGCCCCCTTCTCGCTTCTCCCTCCCCTCGCCGCCGCCCCAGCGTGCTGGCGGGCAAAGCCCGGCTAGCTCGGGCGGCGGCGGGGCCTCTTCCTCCCCCGCACGGCGCTGGATGGCGCGGGCCATCCTTGTTGGGCGGCGGCGCGGCGCTGGCTCAGGGCGTGGCGACGGCGGCTGGCGACGGGGGCGCAACTTGCAGGCGGCGGCATGGGTGGCTGGTGCGGGCTGGGGGCGTGCCTTGCTCCTGGCGGCGGCGACGTTTGGGCGTGGCCCAGATCTGTCGCGACTGCGGTTCGGGTGACCTGGGCCCTTGTGGTGGCGGGGTTCCGGCTCGCCGCAGGTGGTGGCTTGCTCCGGTGGCCACCCCTGTTGCGGCGCTCCCTGGTGGTGGTGGACCTGCCGGCCCCCGGCCGATCCGGCGATGGCAGGTGCCGCGGGCTATGCTCGGCGTGGATGTGGGCTGCCACGGCGTGGTGGTGGCTCACGGCGGTGGTTGGTGACGTTTCACGGTGGCGGCCGGACTTTTTCGGCGTCGGCCCGTCGATGAGCGCCTCCATTGACCTTCGATTCCTCTTCTCGTCGTTCGGGCACTACCTTCATCAAAGGGTTGGCCCTCTCCCGGTTGCGGTCCATCGCTCGTCTTGCGCCCGGCCGCAAGACCGACCTCGTCTCGCGCCCGGCCGCAAGACCGTCTCGTCTCGCGCCCGGCAGCAGGACCGGACTCGTCTCGCACCCGACAGCAGGATCGAGCTCGTCTCGCGCCCGGCAGCAGGACGAGCCGATGGAGGACAGTTTTGGCCGGGCTAGTGGGTCTCGGCACTGGGGGCAGCTCAGGAGTGCTAAAGGCGGGGCCTTTCCACTCATCTCTTTGGTTGGGGTAGCGATGGGTGGCGGGTGAGGTGGCGTCGAGGTCTTGGATGCCGGGGCGACGGCCCTGATGGTGGTGTCGCGGTGCTCATGGGCAGAGCCCGTGGCTTGGTGCTGCCCGGTGACCATGGTCGTGTGGGCAGCATGGTTGCCGGGGTGTGGCGTCTGGTGGCGGTGAATTTTGGCCGGGGTGAAAACCTGTTCTTTCTTCGGACAGACCGGTGGCGGCGAAACTCGTTCCCTTCTTGAAGGCGTCGTCGTGGCCATCATTGCGCGTCGTGTTGCTCCAGGGGAAACGCTGACCCTCGGGTCGGGCGGTGGCGGCGCTCCGGTGTCGTTTCCTTCCTGAAGGCGCCGCCTTGGAGCCCATGGTTCGTCGTATGCGGCTTCATCTCTTCGCGGTGGCGTGTTCACGGCCGAGGCCCCGGCTTCTCTTGTAGTGCTTGGGGTGGTGTCGCTGCGCTCAGCGCCTATGTTTCTTGCCTTGGGTGTGTGCGTGTGTTGTGGTGGCGTGCGTTTGTACCGGTGTGTTGTTGGTTATTGCTTTATATATAAAGCGGGGCGAAAGCCTTTTTCGGTAAAGAGGGAATCCCATCTACTCCCTCCGTTCCCAAATATTTGTCTTTCTAGGCATTTCAAATGGACTCAACATACGGATGCATGTAGACATAAATATGAGTGTAGATTCACTCATTTTGCTCCGTATGTAGTCACTTGTTGAAATCTCTAGAAAGACAAGTATTTAGGAACGGAGGGAGTAGTGATTTTTAGTAGTGGTCAACACTCTAGCAAGATTGATTTTGTCCTCTCAAGAAGAGAAGACATGCATGCTTGCATAGATTGTAAGGTGATACCTGGAGAGTGTTGTCCCTCAATATAAGCTTCTGGGAGGCTGACTTTTGCTTTCAGATTTGTGTGCAGTGGGATAAGCGCGCTAAAATCTCTAGAACGAAGTGGTGGAAGCTGGGGGAGACAACTAGGGCTTTCAAGGAGAGGGTTATTAAGGAGGGCCCCTGGGACTGGGAGAAGAGGGTGATGCAAACAATATGTGGATGAAGATGCGACTTGCATTCTTAAGGGGGCTTTAGAGGAGTTTGGGGTGACTAGGGGAGAGTAGAAGTGAATCTCCTACAGTTGGATAGGAGTGCAGACAACATAGAGAAGTACAAGGTGACAAAGAAGGCCGCAAAGTGAGCTGTGAGTGAAGTAAGGGGTCGGGCGTATGACGACCTCTACTAGTGCTTAGACACGAAGGAAGGCGAAAGGGACATCTATAAGATGGCCAAGATCCGAGAGAGGAAGATGAGGGATGTCAACCAAGTCAAATGCATAAAAAACGAAGCAGATCAACTCCCGTGAAGAATCAAGCATAGACGGCAGGAGTACTTTGACAAGTTGTTGAATGGAGAGAACGAGAGCTCTATCATTGAGCTGGACGACTCCTTTGATGATACTAGAAGGCATTTTGTGCGACGAATCCAGGAGTCTGAGGTTAGGAAGGTTTTAAAAAGGGTGAAAGGAGGCAAGGCAATGGGCCTTGATTGTATCCCCATTGAGGTGTGGAGAGGCCTCAGAGGCATAACGATAGTATGACTAACTAAGCTTTTCAACTCACTTTTCGGGCAAACAAGATGCCAGAAGAGTGGAGGCGTAGTATATTAGTACCAATCTTCAAGAACAAGTGGGATGTTCAAAGTTGTACTAATTACCATGGAATTAAGCTGATGAGCCATACAATGGAGCTATGGGAGAGAGCCATTGAGCACCACTTAAGAGGAATGACAAGTGTGACCAAAAATCAAATTGGTTTCATGTCCGGGAGGTTGACAATGGAAGCCATTTTCTTCGTTCAACTTATGGACAGATACATGGAGCAAAAGAAGGACCTGCATATGGTTGCATATGGTGTTCATTGACTTGGAGAAGGCCTACGATAAGATACCGTGAATGTCATGTGGTGGGCCTTGGAGAAACACGAAGTTCCAACAAAGTGCATTTCCCTCATCAAGGACATCTACGGTAATGTTCTGACAAGTGTTCGAACAAGTGATGGCGACACTGATGACTTTCTGATTAAAATAAGACTGCACCAAGGGTCAGCTTTGAGCCCTTATCTTTTTGCCTTGATGATGGATGAGGTCACAAGGGATATACAAGAAGATATCCCATGGTATATGCTCTTTGTGGATGATGTGGTGCTAGTCGATGGTAGTGAGACAAGGGTTAACAGAAAGTTAGAGCTGGAATCTTATTTAATTGAATGCTCGTAGTTGCCCATGTGATTTGGCACTTTTGTCCATTTGCATACCTTAAGATCGCTACCACTTGTGTCTTACTTCCATTCAAGGAACCGGGACCTAATCCCTTAGTGGCTTGGTGCCTCCCATTTCAGTCTTGTTACAACAGCCCAATTGCTACCACAGAGTTTCTTTAATTTGTATCATCAACCTTTTATTAATCCAAAGATTATGACTGAACATTGTGGATATACTGAGTGAATTATTGCCTCGTCTATATTACTGTTTGAATTACATGACCATCTTTCTTTGATTTACCTGACATGTTTTGGATGATTTGGGGATGCAGATCTTGCAATTCAACAGGAAGTTCTAATACTAACAGCAGTTTGAGATTGATCTGATGTTATTTCATACTCCCAGTAGTCCTCTTATGTAAAGCATCTCACAGATTTCCTATCTTTTTCCAGATACTTTTCAAGAGGTAAAGAACAAGCGCGACAAGAAAAAGGAGGTCAGTTGATTATGATACTCAACTTGTATCTGTGCCACTTTGCAAACTTGTAGCTAATATTATTTTTTAGTAGGGTCTTCCAGCTCTTCAAAATGAAAAGAAGGCTTGTATCTAATCTACTATTGACCATATAATTTTAGTTCTAGGATGAATGAAAGCAATAATAATTTGTCAATATATCAGCCATTTAATTTGTTCACTGTTGGTAAACTTTTGTGTTAGAAAGTTTAAATATCCAACTAATTTCCTAACTATTGATTTACTATGCCATGCTTTAGTCTTGAGAACTTACATCAAGAATGTATTGAAATTTCACACAGGTGAATAAAGGTACACCTGAGCCAAGATCTCGAGGAGCAAATAACTCAAACAGTCGTGCTGCTAGAGTTGGCACAGATCGTACTAACCGAAGCAGTTCAGTTCAGTCTGTATCCGGCGGAGTTGGTAAGATAAAATAATGTTTGTATCCATGAGTTTTCACATTTTCTATAATCTTTTTCCCATGTTCATTTCAATCCTACTAGATAACGTGGCTTCAAGGTCATCGATATTGGGACCTGGTGTTCCATCAACCAATTCCACTCAGAAGCCAACAGTTCCGAGGTAATGAAGGCTGAAGATGTAGAAGTTTCTGCTGGTCTAATTGTGTTTTATTTATTATTGTTAACTGACATTTTTGCTTTCTATGTTGCAGCAAGGACGTGGTTCCTGATGGATTATGCGGAGCATCACAATCATCGTCAGGATTTCAGCAGAATTGGTGTGGGGTGCCTGGTCAGATGTCAATGGCTGATATAGTTAAAATGGGCAGACCTCAAGGAAGGTCTTCTAGCAAGTCTATGGCTACGGAAGACAAAGCATTTGCTGGTCAAAACCCATCTTTGTCAAATGAAACCAACCATAACACAAAACAATCCGCAAGCAGAGTCGCCCCGACAACATTTGACCAAGGATTTCCAGCTCTTCCAGATCCCATTCCTCAAGTTATAAATTCTAATCACGCTTCGGCAGACAGCCACCAAACACATGAAAGTGTTTGGTTTCCACAGGATGGACCACCATCACAAAGTCAATTCACAGCCCCTGAGCCATCTGGTGGCCCATTATCATTTGTGGCATCATTGGAGTCATCAGTGCTGGTTGCTGATGCCGTTAACTTGCATGAGAAGTCTCACACAGAAGATAACACTTCAATTATAAAGCAGACAGCAATACCTTCTGAGAGACACTTGGAAGTTCTTCACGACCAAGTTCGATTCGGTGATGAATTGTTGCAGAACTCAAGTACATACCAATCTCAAATGCATTCATTTGCCGATGAAGGTTAGTATAGATCTCAAATCGCAAATCTTGTGACCAATGGAACTTCTTTTTCTGGTTATGCATCTTAAAAGTCAATTATCAATGTGTTCTATTTTTTATGTCACAAAGTAGATGCTTATACCTTTTGGAGGCTGGATAATAAATAGAATGATCTTTGTATTTCTTTGTGAGAAAACACTGTTCTGTTATCTGATAGGTGATAGCTGTCCTTGGGGAGGTTGAAACGTTCCTCCAACTGGCTAGTCTGATGTTTGGGCGTTTGGCACCCCCACCCCCACCCCTGACCAGCCAACCACCTTACGTACGTTGAGCATCAAGTGCATATTTCTGTTGTAGTAAGACATCACATAAACATGGATCAGGCATACTGTCTAGTGGCTCCCAGGGATGTCATTCAATATTTAATGGCATTGCCTTCGCATAGAAAACGAAAACCAGTCATCCGCTCATTGCTCAGTTTTGCACTTTCCGTTTGCCCTTTGATGCTGTAAAGTGACACATGTTCATGGAGGCTGTGGTGGTTGTAGTTTTGCAAAACTGCTATGCATGGAGATTGGCTTACTGGCTTATTATTTGTTCCGCTCGGCTGGCCCGGTCGCCCTACGCTACTGGCGCTTCCAAAGGCGAAGCTCTTGTCTCTTTATGTGCTACCGATACAAGTGAAAATATTGTTTAGTCCTTTTTTTCTATGTTCATTCACTAACAATCTTTTCTTTGTATATGCTATGTCCTTATTGCCTTAAACACTGTTCTTTTATACTTATAACATATATAATTACTAATAAGGAATCTGATGACGCAATCGTTTGCAGTTGAGGTTTCCAACGTTGATGTGGACTCAGCTGCAACGAACTTTCAGCATCTAAGCTTGCAAAACGAAGATCTAGCAGCAGCTAATTCTGCTGAAGATAATCCAGCGGTTATAATCCCCGATCATCTACAACTTGAAAATACAGACTGCGCACATCTGAGCTTTGGTAGTTTTGAATCTGGTGCCTTCTCTGGGTTGCTTCCATCCAAGGTCCCTAAATATAGTGTGGAAGAGGTGCCCAACTCAGATGAAACTCCAGCAGTTGATCAAATAGATGTCAGGTGCAAACTAATTTCCTGCTATGTTCCTACTCATGACACAAAATGCATCTTGTCTTATGGCACCTTTCTTACAGGAATCAAGATTATTATGACAATGGTGCTCTACAGTCATCAGCAAATGAGGATGTTGAAACCAGAATAGGTACCAACATTGAGAATACTGATGTCCCTTCAGTTTCGCAGCCTGATATACTGATGCAAGGTGCTCTAGATGTGTCTGGTCTTCAGTATAACCCGCCATCAATTTCGGATCATGTGTATCCGAACACAACACAGCCAAGTATAATGGAGAGCCAACAAGGAAACGCTCAAGCACAACATCTTTCTCATTTTTCAAGCTTGCTGGTATAGTTGTCTTCTTCCAGATGTGGGATCACATATATAGTGGGTAGTTTGATTCTAAAGGGAAACCCCATAAAACTTATCTTTCCATCACGAACATAGTGGGTAGTTTCATTCTAAAGGGAAACCAATAAAACTTATCTTTTCATCATATGTTTAGCACCTGAACTTTTGATTTATCACCTTGATGACAGCATAGGCACCGTGTGGGAGTCTGGGACTAATATAAGACTTTCATGACGTTGGGACTTGCTGAAGCATTAGAACTGCATGTTTAGCTTGTTATTGAGGTTTGTTAGAGTACATATGTAAGCTGTAACTGTTACAAAAGGGTCTTTGTTATTCCTAGACAAATGAGCTACATATAAGGTTGGTTTGTAGCTTCGGCATGAAAAACATGCAGTGCATTTAGAACTGCATAAGCATAGCAATTAATGTGAATCATAGACCATACTAATATATAATCTAAAAAAGCTAGATTGGTTTCAAGTTGTTACACGTTTATTGATGTAAGGTTAGCTTTATCTAGTACTGAAATGGTAGAGCCGCTGGATCACTTATGGGAAAGATACCTGTGCAAGAGTGGTTCTATTTTGTACGTGCCCGCAAGCACGAAGATCATGCTGTTTTGGGCCGGGTTGCAAGAGGCACAACATCCTTTTCTCACTTGGGAAACCATTCTCTCTGCTACTCGTCCTCTTCTTCACCCCCAAATCGTGGGAAGACAATTAATTGTCGCCTTCCTCCCTGTTTGCTACCTCTAGATTCTGGCTCCAGCTCTATCGTGGCTGCGCTGTCATCCTGCTCTAGCTATACACACCTTAGATGTTACATGTGCACGTTCCTACTGCAGTTTTCTTTGCTCTAGCAATATGGTGGCACACTAAGCGTATCGCTTGAGCTTAGTATTGGACGACCTTCTGTAGAATTTGCTCCTTGTCACAGTTGCTACTGGCCTTTAGTAGGTTGGGCGTGTTCACTTCTTCCATGAGCTGAACAATGCAGTTAGGTTTGTGGCAAGCACAGCTCCTATAGGATGAATTTGTTCCTCTCCACCTGTGCTCCATGTTGTATGTGGTGCCCCTCTTACAACGGCGATCTATTAGCTGTTGTGAAGACACAGATGCGAGTGCTTGATGAGAGCCTCTGGGGCTTGCCTTGGGGACATTGCCAGGGTTTACATTCTTTTCAAAACTTTAACTGAAACGTTCAAACTTTTGGTGATCCGAGGAATACCAATTTATTTGTCTCAAAATTGGAAGTCAAATCCATACCCAATTTAAAACTCACCAAAAATCATTAAAGCAAATTCCTGGGGTTATCTCTGATCATTTCGAGGGGACTGAAACCACATCATCGCTATAGTGCAGACTTGCCAGCAGGTGGGGTTACTCCAGATCATCCAGCAGTGCTTGGTCACCTTGTTCCGCAGACTCGCCGCCGCTCTCCTGAGAATCAGTTTGCAAGTGGCCTAAAATCCATCAATCGACAACCAAATTATCAAGAATTCAAGATATGTCATTCTCTTCTTTAGAGATCGATGCTTGTGCAAGAAATAAAAATGCAGGGCCATGCGAATGAGTGATTTGAGATACCTTGCTGATGTTTGGAACAAGCAACATACCCAAGCTTCTTCCTTCACTTCCACTCCGCCAGGAGGTTCTTGCACTATTGATATATACATACATTTGCAGATCTGTTAGTAGCGATGGCTCAAAGTAGGGGAGTGGCTCATCTGCCTTCTCTCTGGCACGCATCCTCGCCCAGATCAACGCTGCTCTAGTGCTTGACGAAGGGCCGAGCGAGCTCTTGATTGCACTCTGTGGGGTCAGTGAAGAACCAAAGAAGAGGATTTCGGTGTTGCGGCATGGATAACTGAGGGGATGGTGCTACATACGTATTCGAGTTAGTCTTTTAGGTTGAGAATATTGTGAAGCTTGATTTGTTGGTTAATTACAATCAGATGTGAGCCCAGTTTGTTCTGTGAGGTTAGTAGGGCGTTGCACAGTGGAGAGATAGGAGTTGCGACACTGCGACCACCAACTCCAACTTATAAATTAGCAAAAGATATATAATGATGTATTCCCTCCGTTCCAAAACAATTGAAGTTCTAAGATTGTCCTAAGTCGAATTTCATTAAGTTTGACCAAGTCTATATAAAAACACATCAACATGTACAAAATCAAATTTACTTCATTAAATTCATTATGAAATATATTTCATATTATATATATTTGTATTGTAGATAGTTGCGGATTTCAAACCTTAAAAAGTTTGACTTAGAAAAATCATAGAACTTCAATTAATTTGGAACGGAGGGAGTAGAATATGTGCCTGCTTGGTGAATGGCCTAAAATGTTTATTTTTAGTTGCATGCTGCTCTGGTTATATTTATGTACTACTCCCTCTAGTGTAAAAAACGCTCTTATATTATGGGACGGAGGGAGTACTTTTTACCTTAATTGTTATGGTTCCTGGACAATGTGACTGTTAATATATGAAGGCGTCTGAAATTAAATCAGTCCTCTCAAACTCAGCAACGAATTTCTTACAGTATTGAGTGGGATGGGATTGTATTTCTTTGTTGTATTGCCTTTCTCCTAATTTTCCTTCTGTTTTACACTTACAGGCACAGCAAGCTAACACTCTGCAAAGCAACTTCTTGGGGTCAAATCTTACCCAGCACCGGGATTTTGACTTTTCACCATTTTTATCAGCACAGTCAGCTATGAAATATAACCCAGCTGTGCCAACTACGAGTTACCCAATCTCCATGCAGGAGGTAATTACAATCTTTGCATTGTTTCCTCTTTTATGCTGGTGCGCTTGTTCTGAAGTAAGTCAGATGTAATAGTTTTAGTTCAGAAGTTTAGAAAGAAGTCACGCCCTTTATTTTGGGCACAGCAAGCTAACACTCTGCAAAGCAACTTCTTGGGGTCAAATCTTACCCAGCACCGGGATTTTGACTTTTCACCATTTTTATCAGCACAGTCAGCTATGAAATATAACCCAGCTGTGCCAACTACGAGTTACCCAATCTCCATGCAGGAGGTAATTACAATCTTTGCATTGTTTCCTCTTTTATGCTGGTGCGCTTGTTCTGAAGTAAGTCAGATGTAATAGTTTTAGTTCAGAAGTTTAGAAAGAAGTCACGCCCTTTATTTTGGGCAATGAATGTAGTAGAGTGCCAAGATGCATCTTTTCTGTGTGGAACTTATATCGATCATTTTGTGGAACTTATTTTGGACAATGAATGTAGTAGTGACTTCATAGTTTGGTAGGCATAAGCATAATATCTTCGTTGGTACCAAATTTGCAAGTGGAAGGTTCTCCTATATTGTTTTGGATGTTCTTCTAATCTTCTGCAATATGAAGGAGTAGCTCCAGTGTGAAATGATGAGAGGTGGTCAAGAAGAGAAAAGAGAAATAACACTATCATGGCGTGTATCATTAACATTTAGGTGCTGCTGTTTGAACTTCTGTTCTGAGTTTCAGTTTTTTCTGAATATTCTTGCAGAATTTAAACCAAGGGGGGTTCTCCAACACTCAATCTACACAAAATCCTCCCAGTACGAGTATTCCGTCAGGGCTACCTCAACCTCAGCAATTATCTTTACATCCATACTCTCAGCCAACTCTACCCCTGGGGCCTTTTGCCAGTTTAGTCGGCTATCCATACTTGCCTCAAAACTACTATGTACCACCAACAGCCTTCCAGCAAGCGTATTCAAGTAATGGACCTTTCCATCAATCTGGTGGTGGTGGTGGTGCTGTGCCTGGATCTGCTATGAAATACTCGATGCCGCAGTACAAGAGTGGCCTTCCTGTCATGAGCCCACCACAGCATTCATCAGCAGTCTCTGGTTATGGAGGCTTTGGCAGCTCAAGTAATATACCGAATTTTGGCCAAAACCAGAGTGCCTCCCCTGCCACGACTATGGCGATTGATGAAGCTTTAAGTTCACAGTTGAAAGAGGCCAATCACTACATGGCCCTACAGCAGGTACAGGGTGCTACGTTCTTTCATCTAGCTTCTGAAATTCTGGACTACTTGTTTTGTACCACTGAGGATTTGCTCATTTCATTCTGGGGTGTTCATCTGTGGCTCTTTTCAGAGCGACAACTCAGCGATGTGGCTTCATGGAGCTGCTGGTTCAAGAGCTGTTTCAGCTGTTCCACCTGGTAACTTTTACGGCTTCCAGGGCCAGAGCGCGCAGGGTGGCTTCCGCGAGGTGCAGCAGCCCTCTCAGTACGGTGGTCTTGGGTACCCGAGCTTCTACCAGTCGCAGAATGGTATGCAGCAGGAGCACCCGCAGAACCCTGCGGAGGGAAGCCTGAACAGCTCCCAGACTGCCCCGTCTCAGCCATCACACCAGATGTGGCAGCACAGCTACTAAGATGTAGGTCTGTGCTTCTGTAGAAGAAGCGTCTTCTAGGCTATCTGCTCTCCTTGGCATGCGCCATGAAGCAAACAGACCAGCTGAGCTGCCTTCTTGAGCGCCAAGAAGGGGAGGTCGATGCGCTTCTATAGTTTCGAAGTATGTTGGTTTTCCTTTTTTCTCTCTCTCTTCTTTCTCACTTGTTGTGTGTCTCGGGACTAGTTTCAGATCGTCGTGAGTTCTACTCGATAGTGAGCTGCTTTCTTGTAACAGTAAGACCTAACTCATCTAACAGGAGCTGCTTCTTATACCACTTTCTGTTGATGCCTCACTCATTCTACATTTTGCTGCCTCCTGCTCGTCTCCTGGGCGCTGGAGGCGTCGGGATGATTATTGGTGATTTTTTTTGCATTTCATTGACGTCTGGAAGGCAGCTTCGGCTTTGAAGATCATTTTTTTCTTTGACTAAATCCTTTAACGTCATGGCCTGACAGGACGTGAAATGCGCTCTTTGTGCAGAGTTTGAAGAAGTTAACCACATTTTATCTAGACTAGAGATGCTCTTTGCCAGATTTGTGTGGAGTTGTGTCAGGTCGCTTCCCGATGAAGTTGGAACCCTTCCTGCGTTGCAGTATATTTTCTTTCATCTTCAGTGCCATGAACACAATTCAGGCTGAGCTGACTAGGGTTTGTGTATTTGCTTTTGTTGATGACATCTTAATCTACAGCAGGGTAGGACAGGCCAAGTTCGTAGATCCTTTTTTTCTTTTGTAACACCCCACTAAAGATAAGTAGATCAAAGCAGAGTATTAGAATCATTTGTGGCCAGCTCTATAACGCGGGATGGCGCTGAACAAATCAACACACCACTACTCTTAACTGGTTCACAACACAACGCAATGGTAATCTACAATTTTGGCGTCCCGATCAATGTTGATGGAGTAATTTATTTGTTGAAACCTCGTTTGCTCTTGCTGGGTTGTTTACTTTACTGTTTGTAATTTTTTCACGGGCAGACTACTTGTGTTTAGTTGTAGTTTTTCAGGGGCTGGGCTAATTGTGCTCAGTTGTAGTTTTTCGAGGGACATACCCGTGCCTCGGGCATATGGTGAGATTTTAGCAATACCAGGTCACGTCGCTGTCTGACTTGTAGTCGGGTGAAAAAACAAGGAACAGAATAATCATCTCAAAAACTTATTTCTCAACAAAGAAAATTGCGATTGTAGCTTTTTCACGGGTAGGAGCATCTCCGACAGCCGCCCTATAATAGGACATAGCCGCTTTCTAGGGCTTTTAGACCAAAAGGAACGTCTCCAACAGCTGCCCTGTCATTGGCAATAGGATGGATCAACGATGGCCTAGCTTACCTATGAAATTTAGTTAATTATAGGAGGATCATTACTAGTTTTAGTGATATTTTTGGGTTACACCACAAAAGAATGTGCTTCCACCTAACTTATGAAAAGCTACCACAATGCAAAACAGAGTCTGTGAAGGCTCAAATACTTTTGCGACTCGATAGATGATCATATATCTATGCCATTGCATACATGGCACCTTCAAACTAGGGTATATATTCAGAAGATACAGACAAGTATTAGGGTGATCCCAGATTCGTATCATCGGAGAAACACATCGCCCAGAACGGATAGATCTCACCAACGGTCAAGTGGAATTCACATCGGAAGTACTCATTTTGGGACAGCATGAACAATCATCACAGACAATATAAAAGGGCATTTCTTGGGGTCTACACATTAAATGTTAAAACAGAGAGCATGTAAACAAGGGTTATTTGCTTGATCTCCCAAAGCTACTCCTGGGAAGTAGCCTTTCTCTTGCTCAAAAGGCCTTCTAGCTTGAGTTCATTGATCTTTGCAGCAAGGATGAAGTCATTATCTGTCAAACCTCCTGATACCACGATAAACAAATAATTATAAACAAACATCTTGGTGAGTCCTTTATTTTGCTTGTGGTTTTTAGAACTGGTTCACGATGAATGAACCAGTTTTTTATGGCTCGTTCTCTTCATTTTAAGTTGATCAAATTTCACTATAAGAAATACACATTTTTTATCATGACAACGCCTTAACTGCCAATAGGCAGCAATCACCTAAGTATCTATGAATTTTGCGTGCTCAAGAGACTTCAAACCCGATATCATCAATACATTCATAACATCTAAAAGTACCCAATATCATCAATACATTTACAACATCTAAAGTACTTTATCATGATATTAACAAAATTAACAACCATGGGAACAATCATTGAAGCATGAGCGGCAGATGTTTTGAACATGATCATTTGGCTTGCTGCTTAAAAGTTAGGTCATAGATCATACCACTGTCAACCTGTCAGTGTTCCTAAAAAAGCAAATGAATACTCCCTCTGTTCCAAAATAGATGACCCAACTTTGTAGTACGAAGTTGGGTCATCTATTTTGGAACGGAGGGAGTAGCTAGTAAACCGTCCCTGTTCAGAATAAAAACACTACAGCACAAATTTTGGTTTACTATTCCCAGGGATTTAATAATCTACTATAACAATGCTGCTACGTTTTTCTCAGAAATCAACATAGGTAGTTATTGTTAAGATTCATTGTGAAAAGTAGTGAGGCGAGTACTCAAATTTTTAAAGAGAGATTTGACTAAAAGATAGTCCATGAAATCCTAGAGTAAATGTGAAGTTAAAACAAATTAGCCAAAATAACCATATGAAACACTTACCGACTGAATGAGTCCAGACATCGATTTTCACATTGTTCCAACTGACGAGATGAAGATCTGGGTGGTGACCTGAGAAAACATACCCGTTTAAACATACTTTGCCCAGATTGTTACTGAAACGAACAAACAAGACATGCTAAGAAAATTGTTGGATTCTGCGTGAATTAAAAAAAAAGTTATGACCAATTTCAGTAGCATTTTCCTTTAGAAATGTAAAATAAATTCTCTCATCATGCTAAATGGAATTGCAGCATGTAACTTGAACAAATACAACACATACGTAGCAAAGTTTGAACGAAAGTAGTTTATCAAATGAGGGGAAATATATCTTCTTAAATTCCGTTACAATGAGGATTGAGGTCTGTAGGACAGGAAGTCAGTTGGACATTAGAAACTTTCCAGCAATTTTTTTTATTGAATTTGACAAATTGGACAATGTGAATATGTAGAACAGAGGAAAAGAAGAGACCTTCTTCCTCAGCAACAGCAGCAACAAGCTGAAAGAACTCAAGCCCTTTTACAAAATTCTTCACCTTCCATGCTCTGTGTAATTTCAAAATGTCACCTTCATTTTTCAGTTCCCAACCAGTCACCTGTTTTTAAGGGATCAATTAATGGAATAGCACAGGTCTTAATCAAGTTCATCACTATAACAAAGTATGAGAAAGAAACCTGTTCAAGTGACTTTTTAGCAGAATCTTCTGACATGGCATGTAGATCCTTTGAATTGCATGGGATACAACTCTTCTTTGATAATTCTGAAACAAATACAAATGCATACTTATTTTTTAACAGGACTGTGGAATTATTAGCGTCACATGCAGTCACAGCAGTATAGATTAACTAGACAAGCATTCATCAAGGGCAGGAAAAGGTGATCCTGACAGCTGATACAGATATTTTTCCTACTAAGAATCACAAAGTAAGGTGTTAGGACCCCAAGTTAGTACAGCTTGATTGCGTTTTTCTTCTTTTGCAAAAAGATAAGTTTTCGTTTGTAAAATTAAATCATTGACATTTTTTTAATCTTCCATACCCCTTTTAGGGTTCTATATCTCTAATCGAATAAATTGACTTCGTATGGGCATTTTACTGGCCTCTAAAGAATACTCCCTCCGTCCAAAATATAAAAACATTTTTTACACTAGTATAATGTCAAAAACGTTCTTATATTATGGGACGGACGGAGTACATGAAAATACGAGATTGTTTCCGGTTTGCCTTCAATGCACTCTACTGAGGTTAATCCGCCTGCTACATAATTCATCTGAGTTCATGTTGTTATAAATAATTGTGGAGTTCTGTCCTGCACACCTGGCCTCAAACTCAGAAGCGTGCATCAGGAGATGGCATATAATATGACAAAAAAGATATAAATAAGCAGAGATGTAAATTTTGGTTAATGCACACAATCAGGAGCCGGGAGATCTAGGTCGAAAGAGATTTATGCTGGTCATAGTGGGAGTAACATAGGTAGTAACTTAGATGCCACATAAGCAAAAATGATGATGTGGCAAGTAGTTAATGAGGAGAGAAGCAAATAGAATAACATAATATGTTACCATCACATAGCGCTTCCCAATGCAAAATGAGTCTACAAAGTAATAAATAAAGACATCTATGTTACTACATATATGATACTACCCACTATGAAGGTAGTAACATAGACTAGTAACATATGCATGTTACTACTCTAAGTTACTCTCCACTATGACCAGCCTTAAAACGAACGGGGCTGCAGCTCACCAACTTCAGCAGCGGCCTGCTCCCCCTCACCTCCAGGTGCGCCTGCAATCATGGGCCACGGTGAGGCATACAAAACCTTGGTTTCTCCCCTCAGTTAGGGACGCCTCGAGATGGACGAAGCAAAGTGGAGCATAAATGGGGGCGAGTCTAGGGTTTGGTCTCGTACGACGGTGCGGGGCGACGAGGGACACGAGGCGTAGAAGAGCGCGGCTCCACCGGCGGCGGTCATCGGCGCCCGGGGCTGGATCCGGATGAATCTACGCAGCAGCAGACCTGCCATGTTGAGGCCTTTGAGGGTCAGTGGGGCTCGCGGTGAAGTGCCCGGAACTGACGGGAGCGGAGGTGACAGGTCCGGTTTTTCACCGGCGCTGCGCGGCTTGCGGCGTCCAGTCGGCTGCGGCTGCGACCGCGGCGTCGGGACTGGGAGAGTAAATTGACAAAAACCAATTGTGCACGATGGATAAAGAAAAAACCACCGTTTTATCAATTTGCAAAAACCATCGATTTTTTTTAACATAGTACAGACGCAAGCGCTCATACAAACACGCATACACTCACCCCCTATAAACGCACACACGCATACCCTACCCCTATGAGCACCCCCTATAAACGCACACACGCATACCCTACCCCTATGAGCACCTTCGAGAGACTGGGCTGACATATCATCTTGAGATTTACGAAGTCATCGTAAGCGCCTCGTCGACGACGGAAACGTCTCCTCACTGAAAGCGCATCGCCGAAAATCCTGAAATAATTCAAGAATAATGCAAGCAGTAGGGTTTGAACCTTGGTGGGCTGAGGATACCCCTGTCCCTCTAACCATCAATTTTTGTTTGCCAAAAGCACTAAAATCTCGATTGACTGCGTTTTGACGCAATGCATGATAGCATGGGTCCATTGTCAGTGCTAACGTGCCAAGGAAAATTCATGATTGAACTGTTAAACTATATAGGGCTCGCTTGTCAGTGTATCATTCCTCTCACTCCTCCATCCTAGACCAACTTGTAAAGCTGGCGGGAGGCCGATGCCACGTCGGAGTGCCTCCCACGCCCCGGCATTGGAGGTGAGAGCCATGGCACGAGGCGGTGCTCTAGGCGAGGTGAGCTGGCTCCGACGTGTATGGGAGGTCGTGGCTCCTAGCCACATGGTCCACCTCACTGGAGTCGTGACTCGGGCCGCGAATCATGACCGCCTCCAGTTATGCGGATCTGGGGTGCGACTCCGGGCCGAACCTCCGGGGCCGTAGGTGGTGGTGGGGGAAGGAGGTGGCCTGGTTCGGGGATGGGTCGGTGCAGGTGGCGGGAGAGGCTTAGAGGAAGAAGGTAGGAGGAGGAGGTGTTCTCAGGGCAAGGTGGAGGAAGAAGACCCCCGATTCCTTTGGAAGGAGAGCTCATGTGGAGACGGTGGAACTGCCACACAAGGTTCGCCGACAATTCTTAGACGTTGGCCTTGTTGTAGCAACCTTGCCGCCTACTAGTGTAGTTACGATAACTGGAACACGGACCAGGTCAAGTTGTTGTGGGCGGAGAGGGGCCATCGTCAGGGAGCTGGCAGATAAGGGTTCCTTGAATGGCGGTCGGAGCGAGTCGACGGTGTGGTATGAAGGCAGGAGCGATGGCAGCCTGCATAGTTGAGGCCTTCTTGAGGTAGACGAGAGCAACACCAGCACCACTATGCCACCAACGAGCAACAATAACTATTGTAGCACTTGTACGCGCCCGTCATTCACTGGTGACGTCAACCGGGCGCACCGGCAACACCGTCGGTGTGCGCCTGCTAGGTGTTTGGCGAAATGCGAACTCGCCAAACACCACTCGGGAAAGGAAGAGGATGGGTTGACAGTGGTGCTTAATGTCTGTCTCCTCGAGTCAAACGGTGTGATTTTTCTTTGCCACATCAACACTGACAATGGCTCTTGCTGTCAGATTTTGCATTAAAACATGACCAATCAAGCTTTTAGTGTTGTTGTTAGGAAAGATTGGATTGCATGCGACTCAATTCATTGATCACGTGCAAGTGCACATATATAGGTATAAGGGTGCACGACCTCGACTTGTCTCCCAAGCTATACACTGTACGTAGGAGAAGGAGGTGTGACAATACATGACCCTAATCTGTATGTACATACACGTTCAACCCCCCTTCCCGACAGTCGAAACGTCGTCAGCGACGCATATACTGGACCAAAACTACTCGAAGGTGGATGTCGGAAGCCCCTTAGTCATAACATCGGTGAACTATTGAGCGGTGGGAACATGCAAAACCCGCATCCACCCAAGTACAACCTGCTCATGAACGAAGTGTATGTCGAGATCAGTATGCTTTGTCCGACGATGATGAGTAGGGTTGGCAGATAGGTAGACGACGGAGATGTTGTTGTAGTAGACGATCCTGGCCTTGTGGACATCGCAAAGCAACTCCTGAAGAAGTTGGCAAAGCCAAGAGTACTCAGTGACAACGTTAGCTATTGCCCAGTATTTCGCCTCAGCAATCGAGCAGGAAATCGTGGGTTTGTCGTTTAGACGACCACTAGATCAGCGAAGGACCGAGATAGACGCAGTATCCCGATGTAGAGCGTCGAGTATCCGGGCAGCCAGCCCAGCCGACGTCCGAAGAGGCCACGAGGTCGGTGGAGGGGGATGCCGTCAGCGTGAGCCAAGAGCAGTGGTGCCGCGAATACAACGAAGGATCCACTTCACCAGGGTCCAATGGGAGTCGCAGGGAGCATGCATGTGAAGGCACACCTGCTGCACGTCATACTAAAGATCCGGGCGAGTAAGCATCAAGTACTGCAGTGCACCAACGATGGAGCGGTAGAATGCCGCATCCGATGCAGGCGAGCCATCAAGTGTAGAGACCTTGGCCTTCGTGTCGACAGGCATGGGGCAGGCTTGCAGTTAAGCATGCCTGCGCGCTCAAGAAGGTAAAGAGCATACCTCTGATGAAGAAAGAACCCGTCAGCGCACCGTACAACCTCGATGTTGAGGAAGTAGTGCAGAGGCCCCAAATCCTTGAGGGCAAACTCATCTCGGAGACGAGCGGTGAGCTGGTGAAGAAGCTCAATAGAGAATGCCGTCATGATGATGTCGTCAATGTAGAGAAAGAGGTAGGCAGTAGCAGCACCATGATGGTAGACGAACAACGACGCATCGGAGCAGGTGGAGCAAAAGCCCAACTGCTGGAGGAAGGCGGCGATGCGCTGGTATCACACACGGGGTTCCCGCTTGAGCCCGTAGAGGGTTCGAGAAAGCACACACATGTGATCCGGATGAGTGGCGTCGACGAATCTGGTGGGCTGCTGGCAGAACACCTTCTCGGCGAGGTGGCCGTGAAGAAATGCGTTGGAGACATCCAACTGATGCAGGGGCCATGCACGAGACACCGCGAGCTGTAGGACAGCGTGGATCATCTACTTATTACTTCTCAATGACTTCCTCTAGGCGCAAATAATGGTGAAGTGTCATGTAGTCGACGTTCACATAACACCACTAGAGGAAAGACAACATGCATCTCATCAAAATATCGAACGAATACAAAATTCACATGACTACTTATAGCAAGACTTCTCCCATGTCCTCAGGAACAAACGTAACTACTCACAAATCATATTCATGTTCATAATCAGAGAGGTATTAATATGCATAAAGGATCTGAACATATGATCTTCACCAAATAAACCAACTAGCATCAACTACAAGGAATAATCAACACTACTAGCAACCCACAGGTACCAATCTGAGGTTTTGGGACAAAGATTGGATACAAGAGATGAACTAGGGTCTGAGAGGAGATGGTGCTAGTGAAGATGTTGATGGAGATTGACCCCCTCCCACTGACAGGATCGATGGTGATGACGATGGTGATGATTTCCCCCTCCCAGAGGGATGTTTCCCCGGTAGAATAGCTCCGCTGGAGCCCTAGATTGGTTCTGCCAAGGTTCCGCCTCGTGGCAGCGGTGTTTCGTCCCGAAAGCTTCCTTCTGATTTTTTCCAGGGTAAATGACTTCATATAGCAGAAGATGGGCACCGAGGCATGCCAGGGGGCCCACGAGGCCGGGGGCGCGCCCAGGGGTAGGGCGCGACCCCACCCTCGTGGCTAGGGTGTGGGCCCCCTCTAGTTGATTCTTTCTCCAGTATTTTATATATATTCTAAAACGTGCCTCCGTGAAGTTTCAGGACTTTTGGAGTTGTGCAGAATAGGTCTCTAATATTTGCTCCTTTTCCAGCCCAGAACTCCAGCTGTCGGCATTCTCCCTCTTCATGTAAACCTTGTAAAATAAGAGAGAATAGGCATAAGTATTGTGACATAATGTGTAATAACAGCCCATAATGCAATAAATATCGATATAAAAGCATGATGCAAAATGGACGTATCAACTCCCCCAAGCTTAGACCTCGCTTGTCCTCAAGCGGAAGCCGATAATGAAAAATATGTCCACATGTTTAGAGATAGAGGTGTCGATAAAATAAAATACGGACATGAGGGCATCATGATCATTCTTATAACAACAACATATATAAATATTGTCATATGATTTCTTATGCTAAGTAACAATCCATTCACAATGTCAAGTATGAATCAGAAACTTCATTGAGAACTAACAAACTATGATCACGGTCATTGAAGCAATTGCAATTTATCATAACATCGGAAAGAGTCAATATAAGAGCTTTTCAGCAAGTCCACATACTCAACTATCATTTAGTCTTTCACAATTGCTAACACTCATGCAATACTTATGGCTATGGAGTTTTAATTGGACACAGAGAAAGATAGGGGCTTATAGTGTTGCCTCCCAACCTTTTACCTCAAGGGTAATGTCAACAATAATAGTTTATGATAACTTACATCCAATTGGATATATATATATATATATATATATATATATATATATATATATATATATATATATATATATATATATAGGGTAACGCTATTCTAAGCGTGAGTGTAGAATAGCTTATTCTACACCCCCTAGTAACGCTATATACAAAATCTAGTAAAACGGTGTACGAAATGTAGTAATTCGGAAAATAAAATTTTTATCACCCAAGTTTGGAATTTACTACATTTTTACAAAAATTACTATATTTTACATAGTGCGTTACTATATTTTGTATGTACCATTACTGGGGTGTAGAATAAGCTATTCTACACTCACGCTTAGTTTAGCGTTACTATATATATATATATATATATATATATATATATATATCAGGATCTTTCCAACACAATGTGCTGGCCAAAGGATAAAATGTAAAAAGGAAAGGTGAAGATCACCATGACTCTTGTATAAGGTATAAGACAAAAGTAAAAGATAGGCCCTTCGCAGAGGGAGGCAGAGGTTGTCATGTGCTTTTATGGTTGGATGCACGAAATCTTAATGCAAAAGAACGTCACTTTATATTGCCACTTGTGATATGGACCTTTATTATGCAGTCCGTCGCTTATTTTCTCCACACTAATAAATCATACATATTCAGAGAGCAATTTTTATTGCATGCAACAATGACAACTTACTTGAAGGATCTTACTCAATCCATAGGTAGATATGGTGGACTCTCACGGCAAAACTGGGTTTAAGGATATTCGGAAGCACAAGTAGTATCTCTACTTGGTGCAAAGAATTTGGATAACATGAGAGGGAAAGGCAAGCTCAACATGTTGGATGATCCATGACAATATACTTTATTTCAGATATAGGAAAACATAACCCATTACATTGTCTTACTTGTCCAACATCAACTCTTTAGCATGTCATATTTTAATGAGTGCTCACAATCATAAAAGATGTTCAAGATAGTATATTTATATGTGAAAACCTCTCTTTCTTTATTACTTCCTATTAATTGCAACGATCACCAAAACAATGTTTGTCAACTCTCACCAACTTTTATTCATCATACTCTTTACATGTGAAGTCATTACTGAAGGAAACATGCCCTAGAGGCAATAATAAAGTTATTATTTATTTCCTTATTTCATGATAAATGTTTATTATTCATGTAATTGTATTAACCGGAAACATAATACATGTGTGAATACATAGACAAACATAGTGTCACTAGTATGCCTCTACTTGACTAGCTCGTGAATCAAAGATGGTTAAGTTTCCTAGCCATAGACATGAGTTGTCATTTGATTAACAGGATCACATCATTAGGAGAATGATGTGATTGACTTGACCCATTCCGTTAGCTTAGCACTTGATCGTTTAGTATGTTGCTATTGCTTTCTTCATGACTTATACATGTTCCTGTAACTATGAGATTATGCAACTCCCGTTTACTGGAGGAACACTTTGGGTGCTACCAAACGTCACAACGTAACTGGGTGATTATAAAGGAGTACTACAGGTGTCTCCGAAGGTACATGTTGGGTTGGCATATTTCGAGATTAGGTTTTGTCACTCCGATTGTCAGAGAGGTATCTCTGAGCCCTCTCGGTAATGCACATCACTATAAGCCTTGCAAGCAATGTGACCAATGAGTTGGTTACGAGATGATGCATTACGTAACGAGTAAAGAGACTTGACAGTAACGAGATTGAACTAGGTATTGGATACCGACGATCGAATCTCGGGCAAGTAACATACCGATGACAAAGGGAACAACGTATGTTGTTATGCGGTTTGACCGATAAAGATCTTCGTAGAATATGTAGGAACCAATATGGGCATCCAGGTTCCGCTATTGGTTATTGACCGAGAATAGTTCTAGGTCATGTCTACATAGTTCTCGAACCCGTAGGGTCCGCACGCTTAAGGTTTCGATGACAATTATATTATGAGTTTATGAGTTTTGATGTACCGAAGGAGTTCGGAGTCCCGGATGAGATCGGGGACATGACGAGGAGTCTCGAAATGGTCGAGACGTAAAGATCGATATATTGGACGACTATATTCGTAGTTCGGAAAGGTTCCGAGTGATTCGGGTATTTTCGGGGGTACCGGGGAGTTACGGGAATACGAGGAAGAAGCATTGGGCCTCATGGGCCAAGTGGTGGAAGAGAGGAGGAAGGGCGCGCGGCCCCCCTAGCCCAAACCGAATTGGACTAGGGGGCCGGCCCCCCTTTCCATCTTCTCCTCCCTCTCCTTCCTTCTCCTTCTCCTCCCCTTCCTTCCCTTCTCCTAATAGGACTTGGAAAGAGGGGGGAATCCTACTTGGAGTAGGATTGCCCCCCTAGAGCGCGCCTCCTCCCCTTGGCCGGCCCCCTCCCCCTTGCTCCTTTATATACGGGGGCAGGGGGGCACCCCATGACACACAAGTTGATCTACGGATCATTCCTTAGCCGTGTGCGGTGCCCCCCTCCACCATATTCCACCTCGGTCATATCGTCGCGGAGTTTAGGCAAAGCCCTGCGCCGGTAGAACATCATCATCGTCACCACGCCGTCGTGCTGACGGAACTCATCTCCGGAGCTTTGCTGGATCGGAGCCCGGAGATCGTCATCGAGCTGAACGTGTGCTGAACTCGGAGGTGCCGTACGTTCGGTGCTTGGATCGGTCGAATCGTGAAGACGTACGACTACATCAACTGCGTTGTGCTAACACTTCCGCTTACGGTCTACGAGGGTACGTGGACACACTCTCCCCTCTTGTTGCTATGCATCACCATGATCTTGCGTGTGCGTAGGAATATTTTTGAAATTACTACGTTCCCCAACAGTGGTATCAGAGCCACATTTTATGCGTTGATGTTATATGCACGAGTAGAACACAAGTGAGTTGTGGACGATACAAGTCATACTGTTTACCAGCATGTCATACTTTGGTTCGGCGGTATTGTTGGATGAAGCGGCCCGGACCGACATTACGCGTACGCTTACGCGAGACTGGTTCTACCGACGTGCTTTGCACACAGGTGGCTGGCGGGTGTCAGTTTCTCCAACTTTAGTTGAACCGAGTGTGGCTACGCCCAGTCCTTGCGAAGGTTAAAACAACACTAACTTGACGAACTATCGCTGTGATTTTGATGCGTAGGTAAGAACGGTTCTTGCTCAGCCCGTAGCAGCCACGTAAAATTTGCAACAACAAAGTAGAGGACGTCTAACTTGTTTTTGCATGGCATGTTGTGATGTGATATGGTCAAGACGTGATAAGATATAAGTTGTTGTATGAGATGATCATGTTTTGTTGAATTTATCGGCAACTGGCAGAAGCCCTATGGATGTCTCTTTGTTGCATAAGATGCAAGTGCCAAATAATTGCTTTACTTTATCGCTATACGATAGCAATAGTTGGTGAGACAACCATGTGATGACACATTGATATAGATCAAGATGATGAAGATCATGGTGTCGTGCCAGTGACGATAGAGATCATGACAGTACTTTGGAGATGGAGATCAAAGGCGCAAGATGATCATGGCCATATCATGTCACATATTTTGATTGCATATGATGTTTATCTATTATACATCTTATTCTTGCTTTGATTGACGGTAGCATTTTAAGATGATCTCTCACTAATTATCAAGAAGTGTTCTCCCTGAGTATGCACCGTTGCCAAAGTTCGTCGTGCCCAGAAACCACATGATGATCGGGTGTGATAAGCTCTACGTCCATCTACAACGGGTGCAAGCCAGTTTTGCACACGCGGAATACTCAGGTTAAACTTGACAAGCCTAGCATATGCAGATATGGCCTCGGAACACGGAGACCGAAAGGTCGAGCGTGAATCAATATAGTAGATATGATCAACATAGTGATGTTCACCATTGAAAACTACTCCATCTCACGTGATGATCGGTTATGGTTTAGTTGATTTGGATCACGTGATCACTTAGATGACTAGAGAGATGTCTGTCTAAGTGGGAGTTCTTAAGTAATATGATTAATTGAACTTAAATTTATCATGAACTTAGTCCTGGTAGTATTTTGCAAATTATGTTGTAGATCAATAGCTTGCGTTATTGCTTTCATATGTTTATTTTGATATGTTCCTAGAGAAAATTGTGTTGAAAAATGTTAGTAGCAATGATGCGGATTCGATCCGTGATCTGAGGTTTATCCTCATTGCTGCACAGAAGAATTATGTTCTTAATGCACCGCTAGGTGACAGACCTATTGCAGGAGCAGATGCAGAAGTTATGAACGTCTGGCTAGCTCAAAATGATGACTACTTGATAGTTTAGTGCACCATGCTTAACGGCTTAGAATCGGGACTTCAAAGACGTTTTGAACGTCATGGACCATATGAGATGTTCCAGGAGTTGAAGTTAATATTTCCAGCAAATACCCGAGTTGAGAGATATGAAGTCTCCAACAAGTTCTATAGCTAAAAGATGGAGGAGAATCGCTCAACTAGTGAGCATGTGCTCAGACTGTCTGGGTACTTCAATCGCTTGAATCAAGTGGGAGTTAATCTTCCAGATAAGATAGTGATTGACATAATTCTCTAGTCACCATCACTAAGTTACTAGAACTTCGTGATGAACTATAGTATACAAGGGATGACGAAAACGATTCCCGAGCTCTTCGTGATGTTGAAATCGACGAAGGTAGAAATCAAGAAAGAGCATCAAGTGTTGATGATTGACAAGACCACTAGTTTCAAGAGAAGGGCAAAGGGAAAGAAAGGGAACTTCAAGTGGAAAGACAACAAGTTGTCACTCCTGTGAAGAAGCCCAAAGCTGGACCATAGCCTGAAACTGAGTGTTTACACTGCAAAGGAAATGGTCACTGGAAGCGGAAATGCCCTGAATATTTGGTGGATAAGAAGGATGGCAAAGTGAACAAGGGTATATTTGATATATAGATTATTGATATGTGCCTTACTAGTGTTTATAGTAGCCCCTGAGTATTTGATACTTGATCGGTTGCTAAAATTAGTAACTCGAAACAGGAGTTACAGAATAAACAGAGACTAGTTGAAGGGGAAGTGACGATGAGTGTTGGAAGTAGTTCCAAGATTGATATGATCATCATCGCACACTCCCTATACTTTTGGGATTAGTGTTAAACCTAAATATATGTTATTTGGCGTTTGCGTTGAGCATGAATATGATTTGATCATGTTTATTGCAAAATGGTTATTCATTTAAAATCAGAGAATAATTGTTGTTCTGTTTACATGAATAAAACCTTCAATGGTCATACACCCAATGAAATAGTTTATTGGATCTCGATCGTAGTGATACACATATTCATAATATTGATGCCAAAAGATGAAAAGTTAATAATGATAGTGCAACTTATTTGTGGCACTGCCGTTTGGGTCATATCGGTGTAAAGTGCATGAAGAAACTCCATAAAGATGGATTTTCGGAATCACTTGGTTATGAATCATTTGATGCTTGCGAACCGTGCCTTTTGGGCAAGATGACTAAAACTCCGTTCTTCGGAACAATGGAACGAGTTACTGACTTGTGGGAAATAATACATGCTGATGTATGCAGACCAATGAGTATGAAGGCTCGTGGCAAGTATCGTTATTTTCTGACCTTCACAAGATGATTTGAGCAGATATGGGTATATCTACTTGATGAAACATAAGTCTGAAATAGTTGAAAGGTTCAAAGAATTTCAGAGTAAAGTGGAGAATCATCGTAGCAAGAAAAATAAAAGTTTCTGTGATTTGATCGCGGAGACAAATATTTGAGTTACGAGTTTGGTCTTCAATTAAAACAATGTGGAATAGTTTCACAAACTCACGCCACCTGGAACACCACAATGTAATGGTGTGTCCGAACATCGTAATCGTACTTTACTAGATATGGTGCGATCTATATCGGTTTACCACTATCGTTTTGGGGTTATGCATTAGAGACAGCTGCATTCACATTTAATAGGGCACCATCTAAATCCATTGAGACGACACCGTATGAACTATGGTTTAGTAGGAAACCCAAGTTGTCGTTTCTTAAAGTTTGGGGCTACGATGCTTATGTGAAAAAGTTTCATCCTGATAAGCTCGAACCCAAATTGGAGAAGTGCGTCTTCATAGAATACCCAAAGGAAATTGTTGGGTACACCTTCTATCATAGATCCGAAGGCAAGATATTCGTTGCTAAAAATGGATCCTTTCTAGAGAAGGAGTTTCTCTCGAAAGAAGTGAGTGGGAGGAAAGTAGAGCTTGATAAGGTAATTTGTACCTTCTCCCGAATTGGAAAGTAGTTCATCACTGAAATCAGTTCCAGTGATTCCTACACCAATTAGTGAGGAAGCCAATGATGATGATCATGAAACTTCAGATCAAGTTACTACAAAACCTCGTAGGTCTTCCAAAGTACAGTCCGCACCAGAGTAGTACGGTAATACTGTTCTGGAAGTCATGTTACTAGACCATGATGAACCTACGAACTATGAGGAAGCGATGATGAGCCCAGATTCCGCGAAATGGCTTGAGGCCATAAAATCTGAGATATGATCCATGTATGAGAACAAAGTATGGACTTTGATTGACTTGCTCGATGATCAGCAAGCCATGTTAAATAAATGGATCTTCAAGAGGAAGACGGACACTGATAGTAGTGTTACTATCTACTAAGCTCGACTTGTTGCAAAAGGTTTTCAACAAGTTCAAGGGGTTGAATACGATGAGATTTTCTCACTCGTATCGATGCTTAAGTCTGTCCGAATCATGTTAGCAATTGCCACATTTTATGAAATCTGGCAAATGGATGTCAAAACTGCATTCCTTAATGGATTTATTAAAGAAGAGTTGTATATGATGCAACCAGAAGGTTTTGTCAATCCTAAAGATGCTAACAAAGTGTGCAAGCTCCAGCAATCCATCAATGGACTAGTGCGAGCATCTCGGAGTTGGAATATATGCTTTGATGAGTTGATCAAAGCATATGGTTTTATACAGACTTTTGGAAAGGTCTGTATTTACAAGAAAGTGAGTGGGAGCACTACAACATTTCTGATAAGTATATGTGAATGACATATTGTTGATCGTAAATAATGTAGAATTATTCTGCAAAGCATAAAGGAGTGTTTGACGGGATTTTTTCAAAGAAAGACCTCGGTAAAGCTGCTTACATATTGAGCATCAAGATCTATAGAGATAGATCGAGACGCTTGATAAGTTTTTTCAATAAGTACATACCTTGACAAAGATTTTGAAGTAGTTCAAAATGGAACAGTCAAAGAAAGAGTTCTTGCCTGTGTTACAAGGTGTGAAATTGAGTAAGACTCAAAGCCCGACCACGGCAGAAAATAGAAAAGAGAATGAAAGTCATTCCCTATGCCTCAGTCATAGGTTCTATAAAGTATGCTATGCTGTGAACCAGACATATTGTATACCTTGCTCTGAGTTTAGCAAAGGAATACAATTTTGATCTAATAGTAGATCACTAGACAGCGGTCAAGAATATCATTAGTAAGGACTAAGGAGATGTTTCTCGATTATGGAGGTGATAAAAGAGTTCGTTGTAAAAGTTACATCGATGCAAACTTTTACACTGATCCAGATGACTCTAAGTCTCAATCTGGATACATATTGAAAGTGGGAGAAATTAGCAAGAGTAGCTCCGTGCAGAGCATTGTGGACATATAATATTTGCAAAATACATACGACTCTGAATGTGACAGACCCGTTGACTAAGCTTCTCTCACGAGCAAAACATGATCACACCTTAGTACTCTTTGGGTGTTAATCACATAGCGATGTGAACTAGATTATTGACTCTAGTAAACCCTTTGTGTGTTGGTCACATGACGATGTGAACTATGGGTGTTAATCATATACATATATGAATATTGGTGTTGAATCACATGGCGATGTGAACTAGATTATTGACTCTAGTGCAAGTGGGAGAATGAAGGAAGTATGCCCTAGAGGCAATAATAAAGTTATTATTTATTTCCTTATTTCATGATAAATGTTTATTATTCATGCTATAATTGTATTAACCGGAAACATAATACATGTGTGAATACATAGACAAACATAGTGTCACTAGTATGCCTCTACTTGACTAGCTCGTGAATCAAAGATGGTTAAGTTTCCTAGTCATAGACATGAGTTGTCATTTGATTAACGGGATCACATCATTAGGAGAATGATGTGATTGACTTGACCCATTCCGTTAGCTTAGCACTTGATCGTTTAGTATGTTGCTATTGCTTTCTTCATGACTTATACATGTTCATGTAACTATGAGATTATGCAACTCCCGTTTACCGGAGGAACACTTTGGGTGCTACCAAACGTCACAACGTAACTGGGTGACTATAAAGGAGTACTACAGGTGTCTCCAAAGGTACATGTTGGGTTGGCATATTTCGAGATTAGGTTTTGTCACTCCGATTGTCAGAGAGGTATCTCTGGGCCCTCTCGGTAATGCACATCACTATAAGCCTTGCAAGCAATGTGACCAATGAGTTGGTTACGAGATGATGCATTACGTAACGAGTAAAGAGACTTGCCAGTAACGAGATTGAACTAGGTATTGGATACCGACGATCGAATCTCGGGCAAGTAACATACCGATGACAAAGGGAACAACGTATGTTGTTATGCGGTTTGACCGATAAAGATCTTCGTAGAATATGTAGGAACCAATATGGGCATCCAGGTTCCGCTATTGGTTATTGACCGAGAATAGTTCTAGGTCATGTCTACATAGTTCTCGAACCCGTAGGGTCCGCACGCTTAAGGTTTCGATGACAATTATATTATGAGTACCGAAGGAGTTCGGAGTCCCGGATGAGATCATGGACATGACGAGGAGTCTCGAAATGGTCGAGACGTAAAGATCGATATATTGGACGACTATATTCGGAGTTCGGAAAGGTTCCGAGTGATTCGGGTATTTTCGGGGGTACCGGGGAGTTACGGGAATACGAGGAAGAAGCATTGGGCCTCATGGGCCAAGTGGTGGAAGAGAGGAGGAAGGGCGCGCGGCCCCCCTAGCCCAAACCGAATTGGACTAGGGGGCCGGCCCCCCTTTCCATCTTCTCCTCCCTCTCCTTCCTTCTCCTTCTCCTCCCCTTCCTTCCCTTCTCCTAGTAGGACTTGGAAAGAGGGGGCAATCCTACTTGGAGTAGGATTGCCCCCCTAGGGCACGCCTCCTCCCCTTGGCCGGCCCCCTCCCCCTTGCTCCTTTATATACAGGGGCAGGGGGGCACCCCATGACACACAAGTTGATCTACGGATCGTTCCTTAGCCGTGTGCGGTGCCCCCCTCCACCATATTCCACCTCGGTCATATCGTCGTGGAGTTTAGGCGAAGCCCTGCGCCGGTAGAACATCATCATCGTCACCACGCCATCGTGCTGACGGAACTCATCTCCGGAGCTTTGCTGGATCGGAGCCCGGAGATCGTCATCGAGCTGAACGTGTGCTGAACTCGGAGGTGCCGTACGTTCGGTGCTTGGATCGGTCGGATCGTGAAGACGTACGACTACATCAACCGCGTTGTGCTAACGCTTCCGCTTACGGTCTACGAGGGTACGTGGACACACTCTCCCCTCTCGTTGCTATGCATCACCATGATCTTGCGTGTGCGTAGGAAATTTTTTGAAATTACTACGTTCCCCAACAATTACTCTACATAAGATCAGTATGATCTCTTTATTTCTTTTTATTCTTTCTTTTTCTTTTATTCCCTCACGATCATAGCAAGATGCTACGTCTTGAGCTTGCGTTGGTTTTCCTCGAAGAGGAGTGGGTGATGCAGCAAAGTGTAGCGTAAGTATTTCCCTCAGTTTTGAGAACCAAGGTATCAATCCAGTAGGAGGCTCCTCAAAAGTCCCACGCACCTACACAAACAAACCGAGAACTCGCAACCAACGCAATAAAGGGTTGTCAATCCCTTTACGGCCACTTGCGAAAGTGAGATCTAATAAAGATAGTATGATAAGATAAATATATTCTTGGTATTTTTGATATAGATGCAAAAAGTAAAGATGCAAATAAAAGTAGATTGAAAGCAAATATGATAAGAGATAGACCCGGGGGCCATAGGTTTCACTAGAGGCTTCTCTCGAGATAGCATAAGTATTACGGTGGGTGAACAAATTACTGTCAAGCAATTGATAGAAAAGCGCATAGTTATGAGATTATCTAGGCATGATCATGTATATGGCATCACGTCCATAACAAGTATACCGACTCCTGCCTGCATCTACTACTATTACTCCACACATCGACCGACTCCTGCCTGCATCTAGAGTATTAAGTTCATAAGAATAGAGTAACACATTAAGCAAGATGACATGATGTAGAGGGATAAACACATGCAATATGATATAAACCCCATCTTGTTATCCTCGATGGCAACAATACAATACGTGTCTTGCAACCCTTTCTGTCACTGGGTAAGAACACCGCAAGATTGAACCCAAAGCTAAACACTTCTCCCATGGCAAGAAAGATCAATCTAGTAGGCCAAACCAAACTGATAATTCGAAGAGACTTGCAAAGATAACTCAATCATACATAAAAGAATTCAGAGAAGATTCAAATATTATTCATAGATAAACTTGATCATAAACCCACAATTCATCGGATCTCGACAAACACACCGCAAAAAGAGTTTACATCGAATAGATCTCCACAAGAGAGGGGGAGAACATTGTATTGAGATCCAAAAAGAGAGAAGAAGCTATCTAGCTAATAACTATGGACCCGTAGGTCTGTGGTAAACTACTCACAACTCATCGAAGGGGCAAGGATGTTGATGTAGAGGCCCTCTGTGGTTGCTTCCCCCTCCGGCAGAGTGTCGGCAAGGGCTCCAAGATGGGATCTCGCGGATACAGAAGGTTACGGCGGTGGAAATTGTGTTTCATGGTGCTCCTGGATGTTTTCGGGGTACGTAGGCATATATAGGAGGAAGAAGTACGTCGGTGGCCGCACGAGGGGCCCACGAGGCAGGGGGGCGCGCCCTACAGAGGGGCGCGCCCTCCTATCTCGTGGGGCCCTCGGAGCTTTCTTGACTTGCACTCCAGGCTCTCCGGATCAGATTTGTTCCAAAAATAACGCTCCCGAAGGTTTCATTCCGTTTGGACTCCGTTTGATATTTCTTTTCTTCGAAATACTGAAATAGGCAAAAAAACAGCAATATGGGTTGGGCCTCCGGTTAGTAGGTTAGTCCCAAAAATGATATAAATGTGTAAAATAAAGCCCATAAACATCCAAAAGGGGTAATATAATAGCATGGAACAATCAAAAATTATAGATACGTTGGAGATGTATCAAGCATCCCCAAGCTTAATTCCTGCTCGTCCTCGAGTAGGTAAATGATAAAAAAGAATTTTTCATGTGGAATGCTACCTAGCATAATTCATAATGTAATTTTCTACAATCACGGCTACACACGCGGTTGATGCATTTTAATTCGTATCTGGTGTCAAGTTATCTACAATCGGACGTTAACAAATTCCCATCTGCCACATAACTGCGGGCACGGCTCTCGAAAGTTTATAACCCTGCAGGGGTGTCCCAACTTAGCCCATGATAAGCTCTCGCGATCAACAAAGGATATTCCTTCTCCCAGGAAGACCCGATCAGTCTCGGAATCCCGGTTTACAAGACATTTCGACAATGGTAAAACAAGACCAGCAAAGCCGCCCAATGCACCGACAATCCTGATAGGAGCTGCACATATCTCGTTCTCAGGGCAACACTGGATGAGACATCCTACGAGTAAAACCAGACCTCGAGTTTCCTCGAGGGGGCCCTGCAGTCTACTCGGTTCGGACCAGCACTTAGACAAGCACTGGCCCGGGGGGGGGGGGGGGGGGGCTAAAATAAAGATGACCCTCGGGTTGACCGACCCAAGGGAAAGGTATAGGTGGTGGAGAGGCAAATGGTAAAACCAAGGTTGGGCCTTGCTGGAGGAGTTTTATTCAAAGAGAACTGTCAAGGGGGTCCCATAAATCACCCAACCGCGTAAGGAACACAAAATCCGGGAACATAACACCGGTATGACGGAAACTAGGGCGGCAAGAGTGGAACAAAACACCGGGCATAAGGCCGAGCCTTCCACCCTTTACCAAGTATATAGATGCATTAATTAAATAAGAGATATTGTGATATCCCAACATAATCCTGTCCACCATGGAGCAATCTTCAACTTCACCTGCAACTAACAATGCTATAAGAGGGGCTGAGCAAAGCGGTAACATAGCCAAGCAATGGTTTGCTAGGAAGGGTGAAAAGGTTAGAGGCTGACATGGCAATTTGGGAGGCTTGAAGAGCAAGCGATAGGTAGCGCAGCATAGCGATAGAACGAAGCAACTAGCATAGCAATGATAGTAATGAGATCCAAGGTGACGGTCATCTTGCCTGAAATCCCGCTAGGAAGAAGAACGAGTCCATGAAGAAGACGAACGGGAGTAGTCGAACGAATCCTCACAATCGCAACATTACCGGAACTAAGAAGCAACACCGGAAAGAAACAAACAACATGGTAAACACACAAGCATAAACATGGCATGATGCACAAACAAGTATGATGCATGTCCGGTTTAATGAGGCATGGCATGGCAAATTGCAACAAACAATACTACAAGTTAAGTGGAGCTCAATATGCAACGAGTTGCATATTGACGAAACACCACATCCGAGTTATTTAGTTCGCTCTCAATTAGGTACACAACAATGTTAAATGTTGTTAAACATGGCAAGGGATGTAACAAAAGTAAACTAACTATTTAGGCAAGTTTAAATGAGGCCGGAACAACAAACAACAATTTCGGAAAATCCTCATGTCCATATTTCGAATTTGGTACTGTTCTGCCCTAAAACATATTTTAATGTTGTTAAACAGGAAAATAAAGTGGACCATGTTAAACTAGGCATTTTTCCACACCATTTACATATAAAGTTTATTTAAAACCGAGCTATGGTTATTAAGTTATGAAATAAAGCATTTTAACATGGCATTTAAGCAAATTAATGCAAACAGCAATTTAAACATTTTAAACATGGATGAAAGTTGGATATTATGAAACTAGATGAAATTCTAAGCATTTTACATGTACGACATGTTTCATTTGGATGCATGGATATTTAGGTATGAGCAATGCAAAACAGGGGCATTTTCTGTAAATAAGAATGCATTGGAAAATGCTAAAATACACAGACTGAAAAAATATGCACGGGCCGGATTCAACGCACTGTGCAAGCCCGGTAGCAGATCCAGCCCAAACGGCTGTGTGAGAGAAAGGAAACAGGGCAAAAAGAGAAATAGGGGGGCGTCTGGTTTCGAACCCAGCACCTCCTGGTGTGCGGATTGGGCGCTGACCACTGCGCTAGAGCTTTATTTGTGACTAAACAGGGAGGTCAAATCTTTTGAATTACCAAAAATCAGGAGCCTTCTTCTTTACAGATCACAGAAAAACTGGGTGACGACGCCGGCGAGAAAGATGGCGATCATCGCGATCACGGTCCAACGCCGGGGGTGCGGAAATAGGTGGGGGTGCTACTGCGTGTGCGCAGGTGCGAAGCAACGGTGGGTGCAGCACGAGCTTGAGGTTTTGGTCATGGAGGCCAAGCCTCGGTGTTGGGCGGCTGCAAGGCGACGGGCGAGGCTCTGGTTGCGCGCGGGAGCTGCTGGTGTGTGTGAGAGCAGAAGGGTGAAACAAAAGCCGAGAAAGGGGCAAGTCACGAGCTCGAGCTCGCTGCCATGGTCGTCCATGGCTGACGGGCTCAGTTTGGGGCGGGCGACGCCTACAGAGCATGGGAACGAGCGGGGAAGGTGGGAGGAGAAGCGGCTTCTCACTTTGGGTTTGTTGCCGTCGGAGAACTCGTTGGGAAGGAGAGGAAACGGAGTGGGGACGCACTAAATCGGCGGTGTTCTTCTGATCCGTGAAGCAGGGGAAGCAGGGGAAGAAGACGACGCGACCGACGGGCGCGAAGGTGGCGTCCGATCCATGACGTAGAGGAAGAAGGGGACGTCGAGGAACTTGGCGTCCCGCGGCGATGAAGAGGAAGAAGACGGCGACGTGGACGACGACAATGACGAGCTGCTGAACTCCGGCGCGCCGCGGCTCCGGGAAGCAGAGAGCGAAGATGACGAAGGGGAAGGAGCTCCGGGTCCGTGTGGTCGTGTGCGTAGCCGTGGAAGAAGTGGAAGACGTCCGCAACACTCTCGTGGACGAAGAAGACGGCTACAGCGATGATCAAGCCGGGGAGGAGCTTGAGCTCTCCTCGGCCATGGCACGGGCGACGGCTATGGGTGGCTTGGGCGAGGACTTACCAGGTGGCGGCGACGCAGGGAGGAATGAGGGGGAGAAGGGAAACCCTAGGGAGGCGCTCTCTTATAAAGGGGAAGACTGGACGACACGACCTCGGCGTCCGTGAGCGCGTGCTCACGGCGCTGCTGCTGCGGCTACCGCTCCAGAGAGGAGGGAGACGGCGTGAGGCGAACGGAGCAGGTGGCCGCTAGCGGCTGGCTGGGCCGGCTAGGAAGGGAAGCCCAGGTGGGCTGCGCTGGCCTGCTACTGCCATTTCTCTTTTCTATTTCTTCAAACAGAAATAAAAGAGAAAAAACACAGAGGAATTGGAGAGTGTTGTGAGAGAAATGATAATATCCTTGGATTCCAGAATTTGTGCAGAATTTGAATAAATTGCTTTGGAAATTTTTAAGGACAGAAAATAATTCAAGTTTGAATTAGATTCAAACTTGAGTCATTTTTGAACCCTACCAAAACAACTCCAAATGGATGATACTTGACAGAGAGGTATAAGGCATGGTGCTTGATTTATTGGCAAAGATTGAACATTAATGGAGAAGGGAGAAATGGCACTTGCAAAAAGGAGTAAAAGAAGAGGAAGGAGAAGGTCATGGTGCATGGCTTGGTTTGAGAGAGATAGCAAAGGGGTGATGCACACACATCAACTAGAGCAACACACAACATATATAAAGGGCAATGCACAAGATGAACATGGCAACAACATGATGATTACCAAAAGGTATATGACTAGCATGCAAAATGACAAGAGGCAAAGCAATACAACAATGATGAGCATGGCATATGCAACAAATAAAGGTACAAAGCAAATCAAGATGACAAAAACCCAACCACAAAGGAAATATCATATCGCATCTTCGGAAAAGGCAAGAGTTGGAGTTACGAATATGGAAAGTTGCATCCGGGGCGTTACATAAGGTACTGCCATGAACTCATTCTTTATTTAATTTGGTGTTAAACCTACTGTATTCCAACTTCGTTATGGTTTATAAACTAATTTACTATCCATAGATGCATTGAAATAAGCAAACAACACACGAAAAACAGAATCTGTCAAAAACAGAACAGTCTGTAGCAATCTGTAACTAACGCAAACTTCTGGAACTCTAAAAATCCTATCAAATAGGAAGTCCTGGAAATTTTTTCTATTAAACAGCAGCAAAAAGAATAAACGCAAAAGCACGTTCCTGTGATTTAACAAAATTATATTCGTGCGTGCAAAGTTTCTGTTTTTCAGCAGAATCAAATCAACTATCATCGTAGGTTATCCTATAGGTTCTAATTGGCACAAACACTAATTAAAAGATAAGAACACATCTAAACAGAAGGTAGATGCAAGATTTTTTTACTAAAAAGGAACAAAAACTAAAAACATAAAGAAAAATTGGGTTGCCTCCCAACTAGCGCTATCGTTTAACGCCCCTAGCTAGACATAAAAAGCAAAGATAGATCTAAGTGGTGCCATAATAATAAGTTAGATCTTGAAAGCTCATCTCATATTCTCTACGTTCGGCAGCAAGTTTCCTTTGAGGCAAGCAAAAGTAATCAAAAGGGCTAAATTTAGTGGGACAGAGATCCCCAAGATCAATCACAGGAGGGACGGGTTCCTCCCTTGGCCCTTCATAATGCACAACTATTTCATCACTAAAAGCATTCTTTTGGCAAAATCTTGTAAGCCTATACTCAAGAGAGTACCCTAGCTCATTGTTTCTGAGGGCAAAATCATTATTAAGCTCATTAATGCAATCAACCAAGACTTTGGTAGGAACCTTTTTTCTAAGGTTTTCATTAAAAGCGACATAGTCCGAAGATTGAAAACGTCTAATTTCCTCTTGATCATAGAGGATCGCTTCTATGGGTGGACGACCGGCGTCCACTCTATAGTGCGCAAAGATTTCTTTGGCCTCTCTTATGATAAATCTAAACTCATGAGCCAAAAAGATAGTGACAACGCGCTTAACAGAAGAGTGCTCAATATTAGAGAATTCTAGAAAAATTCTTTGTATGCAAGGATGCATATGCATAAATTGTCTTTCAAGTTCAACTACAAGCATAGCGACAGCATCCACAAGACTACTAGTTCTATGAAGAATAGAACAACCCATAGAAGGTAAAGCACCGACACAAGTAAAGAAATCTTGAATAACAACTTTGCCAATGATGTTACCACTACCGATTCGAAACTTTTTAGTATGCAAGATAGGGGGTTCATCAGCCGGAGCCTCGGGATTTTCCATGTTATCATTGTTGTCCATATCGACGATAATCTCCCCAATTTCAGACATAGCGGCAAACAAAAGCAAGGCAGAAGAAGGCAAGCGAAAAGGAGAGGAGGAGATTGGGAAAGAGAGGGCGAATAAAACGGCAAGGGTGAAGTGGGGGAGAGGAAAACGAGAGGCAAATGGCAAATAATGTAAATGCAAGGGATATGGGTTTGTGATGGTACTTGGTATGCCTTGACTTGAGCAAAGACCTCCACGGCAACGGCGCCAGAAATCCTTCTTGCTACGTCTTGAGCTTGCGTTGGTTTTCCTCGAAGAGGAGTGGGTGATGCAGCAAAGTGTAGCGTAAGTATTTCCCTCAGTTTTGAGAACCAAGGTATCAATCCAGTAGGAGGCTCCTCAAAAGTCCCACGCACCTACACAAACAAACCGAGAACTCGCAACCAACGCAATAAAGGGTTGTCAATCCCTTTACGGCCACTTGCGAAAGTGAGATCTAATAAAGATAGTATGATAAGATAAATATATTCTTGGTATTTTTGATATAGATGCAAAAAGTAAAGATGCAAATAAAAGTAGATTGAAAGCAAATATGATAAGAGATAGACCCGGGGGCCATAGGTTTCACTAGAGGCTTCTCTCGAGATAGCATAAGTATTACGGTGGGTGAACAAATTACTGTCAAGCAATTGATAGAAAAGCGCATAGTTATGAGATTATCTAGGCATGATCATGTATATGGCATCACGTCCATAACAAGTATACCGACTCCTGCCTGCATCTACTACTATTACTCCACACATCGACCGACTCCTGCCTGCATCTAGAGTATTAAGTTCATAAGAATAGAGTAACACATTAAGCAAGATGACATGATGTAGAGGGATGAACACATGCAATATGATATAAACCCCATCTTGTTATCCTCGATGGCAACAATACAATACGTGTCTTGCAACCCTTTCTGTCACTGGGTAAGAACACCGCAAGATTGAACCCAAAGCTAAACACTTCTCCCATGGCAAGAAAGATCAATCTAGTAGGCCAAACCAAACTGATAATTCGAAGAGACTTGCAAAGATAACTCAATCATACATAAAAGAATTCAGAGAAGATTCAAATATTATTCATAGATAAACTTGATCATAAACCCACAATTCATCGGATCTCGACAAACACACCGCAAAAAGAGTTTACATCGAATAGATCTCCACAAGAGAGGGGGAGAACATTGTATTGAGATCCAAAAAGAGAGAAGAAGCCATCTAGCTAATAACTATGGACCCGTAGGTCTGTGGTAAACTACTCACAACTCATCGGAGGGGCAAGGATGTTGATGTAGAGGCCCTCCATGGTTGCTTCCCCCTCCGGCAGAGTGCCGACAAGGGCTCCAAGATGGGATCTCGCGGATACAGAAGGTTACGACGGTGGAAATTTTGTTTCGTGGTGCTCCTGGATGTTTTCGGGGTACGTAGGCATATATAGGAGGAAGAAGTATGTCGGTGGCCGCCCGAGGGGCCCACGAGACAGGGGGGCGCGCCCTCCTATCTCGTGGGGCCCTCGGAGCTTTCTTGACTTGCACTCCAGGCTCTCCGGATCAGATTTGTTCCAAAAATAACGCTCCTGAAGGTTTCATTCCGTTTGGACTCCGTTTGATATTCCTTTTCTTCGAAATACTGAAATAGGCAAAAAACAGCAATATGGGCTGGGCCTCTGGTTAGTAGGTTAGTCCCAAAAATGATATAAATGTGTAAAATAAAGCCCATAAACATCCAAAAGGGGTAATATAATAGCATGGAACAATAAAAAATTATAGATACATTGGAGACGTATCACAAGATAATCAAGCCCTTGACTAAAAACTAATCTTTATTATATATAGCTCACAGACTCGATTACATAGAGGGATCATAAAGCAAAAATCAAAACTAAATCATACTAAAACTTTATTCTACTAGATCAAGATAATACTAAAAGGATCGAACTAAGAAAAACGGTAAAGATAGGAGTGTGATGGTGATACGATACCGAGGCACCTTCCCCAAGCTTGGTAGTTGCCAAGGGGAGTGCCCATACCCTTGTGTTTATGTCTCTTTCTTCGGAGGTGGTGATGTGATATTGTTGGTAATGATGCCCCTCAGGATACGATTCTCTTCCTCGAGCTTATTGACTCGTTGCTTGAGGTCCATTATTTCCTTACGGAGCTTACCCGTGACGGCTAAAGCTCCTTTCACCATGGATGCTGCATAGCTGCGGGAGAACAAGTAACACTCTTTTTCATATTTTCATAAGAAAGAAATCTGACATTGGAGGGGATGAACGAGTTTGGAATAGCTGAGCTCTGTAGTTCCCCCATCGTGAATCCGGCTCAGAAACAAGAAGTAACTTCTTGATCCTCCTCCATGGCATCTATCATTTTCAAGTCGGCCTCCATCTCTTCCTCTGTTGATGGAACAAAGGGGTCAGCATCACTGTCTTCTCCTGGTCCCGGTATCGGATGAGACACCTGGCTCTCCCCGACTGACTCTTGAGAAGACATCTTGCTCTAATCTGCGGCAGAAATAGCTCGAAACAAAAACAGGAGATATTTGCATGGTACGATGGTCAAAACCTTCGGGAGATTATATAATGAATTTTTACCGACTAGAAGAAGTATCATGCAAGAAAACGGAGTCCGGAGAGCACAAGAGGTGCCTGATGAGGATACAGACCTGGGGTAGGATCATAGGCCTGACCTATACATCCTACCCAAGGTCACTACCCAAGAAGGCAAGAAGGTCAAGAGACTCCGTGAGACCCCCGGTCAAAGGTGTCGAGTGCAATCCACTCGACGCTGTGTCACTCGGGAGTCTCCCTACCTACCGTCACTCGACTAACAAGAGAATCACTCGACCTCTTGAAGACCAGGAGTTACTCAGCGTACAACAGTCGTGCATTCACTCCGTAGTCTTTAAGGCCATTAATAGCACTTAAGGCTGGCGTTACCAGTAACGCCAGCCTTTATGTACATTTAGCCCCTTGTAATGGAGGGCGGGAGAGGTCCTGGTGAACTCTATATAAGCCACCCTCCTCCTCTGGCACAAGGGTTCGCACCCCCTATAATATCACACGCATAATCCAATCGACCGCCTCTGGGCACCGAGACGTAGGGCTGTTACTTCCACCGAGAAAGGCCTGAACTCGTAAACTCCGTGTGTACACCTTCGCCATAGCTGAGATCTTGCCTATCCATACCTACCCCCTTTCTACTGTCAGACTTAAAACCACGACAGTTGGCGCCCACCATGGGGCCGATGTCTTAGCGACTTATTGGTGAAGTTGCAAGTTTTTCTGATCATTATCATGGTTTCCGGCGGCGAGATGGTTGAGGGATGCGAGATCCGTCTCGTCGCACTCATTTTCGTCGTCGACGACTCGGCGTGGCTTTAGGAAGCTCCGCTCGATGTTGAGGCACTCCCCGTCTGAGGGGCGACACACTTTCGCGCGTGCGTTTGTGGCGTCCTTCTTCGGCAGCCGTCGACCCAGTATCAGTCGGCTCTGATGACATCTTCCCTCCCCGCTGTTCGTCGCCGCAAGCGATCCGGTCGGTCGCGACTTCAGCGGTGGGTGAAGCATGTGGTGGCTCGGCGTTCGGCCACCCATCAAGTCGCGGCAATCAAGCCCGATGAAACTCTCCACGGCCTGTTCGATTTGTCGACTGGCTCCGCGGAGATGGCGTCCGAGTGCGATAGCAGCGATCCTGCGGCTGAAATCCTGATGGTCGATGGTCCGCGTGGCCCACCTGGCTTTTGCCGTGAGGACGGCAAAGATGCTGGCGGCGATCCATCACGGGTCCATGAGGAGTATCATCCCGAACCTCTCTCTTCGCAGCAGAGAGAGGATCTTCGTCGTTGCAACATGGACGCACTTCACACGCCCATCGTTGGAGAAACTCCTGAGGCTCGGGCCTTGGAGGAGGCGCGCTTGGCTAATTTGGCTGAGCGCACTCGACTGGAGAACTTGCTGCGCGCTCTCGATGAGCGAGCTCGGGAGCGAGTCCCTGAGTCCAGTCGATGGCAGCTTTTCTCGCCTCCACCTAAGGTATACCGTACTCCGATTCAAAACCTCACTGCTGCAGCCTGAATTGCAGAGTCGATTCAACCTTCCCAGTCAGAGGCTGGCCGAGGGTTGGAGCAGATCCGGGCCTTGCTCCGAGCAGCAAGAGAGTAGAATTCTGTGGTGTCTCAGTCGCGGAATAGGATACACAGCAGATCCGTGGCAGCGGATACAGTTCAGTTGGCCCATAGCCCAAGATCGCCCCCGCGGCGTGAAGGCCGTGGGCAGTATGATCGTCAGTTCGACCGGGACAATCATCGTCGAGTGCCAACGCCTCCTCCGAGGAGTGCGTCGTACGTGCCTCGGCAGAATGATGACAGACGCCGTCACAGGAACGAGCACAGAGCTCTAGTCGACCCAAGAGAGCCAGGCTTCGATGCGAGATCCATTCTCGTCCAAGGCCTAGTTGACCGGAATAGAGCGCACAGAGAAGACCTGGGCAGAGATCGTCCGAGTGGCAGCGAATTACATGTTCCAGGCCCAGAGTGTTTCAGCAGAGCCATCAGGGCAGCAGTGATTCCTCCCAACTTCAGATTGGCAATAGGAGTCAGTAAGTTCACTGGAGAATCCAAGCCTGAAACTTGGCTTGAGGATTACCGAGTGGCTGTGCAAATTGGAGGCAGAAACGATGAGATAGCAATGAAGCATCTCCCTCTTATGTTGGAAGGGTCGGCCCGAGCGTGGTTTGACTCAGTTGGCCCCAGATAGTATACACAGTTGGGAAGAGCTATCTCGGGTTTTCGTAAGAACCTTTGAGGGCATGTGCAAGCGGCCAGCAGGGCTTCCCAAGTTGCAGCATTGTGTGCAGAAGCCGAATGAGACTTTGAGAGAATTCATTCAGAGGTGGACCACTTTGCATCACATCGTTGAGAATGTATCAGAGCATCAGGCAGTGTGCGCTTTCAAGGAAGGCGTCAAGTATCGAGAGTTGGTTCTGAAGTTTAGTCGGACTGGGGATATGACTCTGACCCGGATGATGGAGATAGCCACTCTGTATGCTAACGGAGAAGAAGAGGATCGACTCCGTAGAGGGAAGAGTAAACCAGTCGGCCAAGAGGCCGATGGAGGTGGTTCCAGTCGGAAACAAAAGCGTAAAGCCGAGCCAGCAGCACCTGGTGAGATTGCAGCAGTGGCTCAAGGAAAGTTTAAGGGAAAACCTAAGGGGGCCTGGCCCCCCAAGAAGGTAAAGGATCAAGCTAGAAATGATGTACTGGATTTGCCGTGTCACATCTACACGAAGAAAGATGAAGAAGGTAATCTGATTTACCCAAAGCATACCACTCGGCAATGTCGACTCTTGATCCAACAGCTCCGGGAGAAAAAACCCAATGAGAAGGAGAAAGAGCAGACAGAGATGAGGAAGAGGAAGAAGACGATGGTTATCCCAAGGTCAATTCCACTCTCATGATTTTCGCTGATGTGGAGAGCAAGAGTCGGTTGAAGGTTATCAACAGAGAGGTGAATATGGTTGCTCCGGCGACAACGACCACACACCTGAAATGGTCCCAGACAGCCATCACATTTGACCAGTTAGACCATCCTGATCGCGTAGTCACCCCTGGGAGGCAAGCGCTGGTGGTCGACCCGGTGGTCGGTGGCACTCGACTGACTAGAGTGTTGATGGATGGTGGTAGCGGTCTGAATATCCTGTATGCTGCAACCTTGAAGGGGATGGGCATCTCGATGTCCAAGCTTAGCGAGATCAATATGAGCTTTCACGACGTTATCCCCAGAAAGAAAGCCGAATCACTCGGCCAGATCACTCTTGATGTGGTTTTCGGTGATTCCAAGCATTATCGTAAAGAAAAGTTGACATTTGAAGTCGTGGATTTCTAGAGTGCTTATCATGCCATCCAGGGGAGGCCGGCATACGCATGTTTCATGGCTCGACCATGCTATGTGTACCTCAAGCTGAAGATGCCTGGTCCAAAAGGTGTGATCACAGTCACTGGCAATCGGCAGAAAGCAGAAGAATGTTTCCAGAAAGGTTCCAAAATCACCGATGCACAGATGGCGGCGGTTGAATTCCAGGAGTATCAGAAGAGTGCAGATCCGAGTGATTTGCTCCGAGCCAAGAAGCCTACTACAGACTCTGCATTTCAGTCGACTGGTGAAACGAAACCGATTCATATTCACCCGACCGAACCCAATGCTGCCCCGACTCATATATTAACAACACTCGACAGCAAATAGGAAGAAGCGCTCATCCAGTTCCTCCGTGAGAACTGGGACATCTTCGCATGGAAACCCTCTGACATGCCAGGTGTACCCAGAGAACTGGCTGAGCACCATTTGTGCATCGACCCCAAGGTAAAACTCGTCAAAGAGCACCTTCGGCGGTCCGCCGTTCAGAAGAGAAAAGCAATCGGCGAAGAAGTGGCTCGACTGTTGGCAGCAGAGTTCATCCGTGAAATCTACCACTCCGAGTGGCTTGCCAATGTCGTCATGGTCCCCAAGAAGGACGATTCACTTTGCATGTGCATTGATTTCAAGCATATCAATCGGGCCTGCCCGAAAGATCACTTCCCACTCCCCCGTATCGATTAGATTGTTGACTCGACTGCGGGGTGTGAGCGCCTGTCTTTCCTAGATGCGTATTCCGGGTATCATCAGATCCAACTGTATGGCCCCGATGAAATAAAAACAGCTTTCATCACCCCATTCGGGTGTTTTTGCTATGTCACCATGCCATTCGGTCTTAAAAATGCTGGAGCCACGTTCATGAGAATGATCCAGAAGTGCCTGCTCACCCAAATCATCCGGAATGTGGAGGCGTACATGGATGACATCGTGGTCAAGTCTCGCAAAGGTTCCGACCTATTGACTGACCTCGCTGAAACCTTTGCCAACCTAAGAAGGTACGATATCAAGCTTAATCCGTCAAAGTGCACATTCGGAGTTCCAGGAGGAAAGTTGCTTGGTTTTCTCGTTTCTGAACGAGGGATCGATGCCAATCCAGAAAAAGTTGATACCATCCTCCGAATGAAGCGCCCCGTGCGAGTGCATGACGTTCAGAAGCTGACTGGTTGTTTGGCCGCCTTGAGTCGATTCATTTCTCGTCTCGGTGAAAAGGCCTTGCCTCTTTACCGACTGATGAAGAAATCTAATAAGTTTGAGTGGTCTGAAGAAGCTGATGCAGCGTTTGCAGAGCTCAAAGCCCTGCTTTCCACCCAGCTGGTGCTCGCTGCACCAATCAGCAAAGAGCCTTTACTGCTTTACATTGCAGCCACTGGACAAGTTGTCAGTACAGTACTCACGGTCGAGCGAGAAGAGGAAGGAAAAGCTTACAAGGTTCAACGCCCAGTTTATTATCTCTCTAAAGTTTTGACTCTGTCCAAGCAACGATATCCTCATTATCAGAAGCTTGTCTATGGAACTTACATGACCATGAAGAAGGTTGCACATTACTTCTCTGATCACTCTATTACAGTCGTCAGCGACGCACCGTTGTCTGAGATTCTGAATAACAGAGATGCAACTAGTCGAGTAGAAAAATGGGCGATTGAACTCCTTCCACTGGACATCAAGTTTGAGGCAAAGAAAGCTATCAAGTCCCAAGCAATCACAGATTTCCTTGCCGAGTGGATTGAGCAGCAGTTACCGACTCAAGTTCACTCGGAACATTGGACTATGTTCTTCGACGGCTCCAAGATGCAAACGGATCAGGTGCTGGAGTAGTATTGGTGTCCCCCCGTGGAGAAAAGCTTAACTATGTTCTCCAGATTCATTTTGATTCCTCCAATACCGAAGCAGAATATGGAGCACTTTTATATGGGTTGCATATGGTCATTTCACTCGGCGTCCGTCACCTCATGATATACGGCGACTCAGATTTGGTGGTTAATTAGGTGATGAAGGAATGGGATGTCAGAAGTCCAGCCATGACTGGTTACTGCAATGCTGTCAGGAAGCTGGAAAAGAAGTTTGAAGGGATGGAACTTCACCATATACCCTGATTGAAAAATCAAGCTGCAAATGAGTTGGCGAAGATAGGTTCAAAGAGAGAGGCCATTCCCCGCAATGTGTTTTTGGAACATATTCATTCACCTTTAGTTCAGGAGGGTCCCTTCACAGAAGAGTCGCCACAGCCCAAGAGTGCCACAGATCCGACTGAAGTTGAAATCCCATCCGTGGTCGACTTGGTCATGGAGGTTCTGGTCATCACTCCCGACTGGACAGTGCCGTACATTGCATAAATTCTTAGGAAAGAACTTCCGGAGGATGAAGAAGAGGCTCGATAGATCGTCCGGCGATCTAAGGCCTTTACTATGATAAAGGGGTAGTTGTTCAGAGAAAGTGCAACTGGAGTCTGCCAGAAGTGCATTACACTGGAAGAAGGTCGAGTGATCCTCAATGATATTCACTCGAGAACCTGCGGTCACCATGCGTCCTCTCGGACCATCGTGGCCAAAGCATACCGAGCCGGGTTTTACTGGCCGCGGGCCAATGAGATGGCTAAGGAGATAGTGGACAAGTGTGAAGGCTGTCAGTTTTACTCCAACATGTCTCATAAACCTGCATCAGCCCTGCAAACAATTCCACTCGTCTGGCCTTTCGCCGTGTGGGGGTTGGACATGGTTGGACCTCTGAGGACGGGCAGGAGTGGATTTACTCATGTGTTAGTAGTAGTCAACAAGTTCACCAAATGGATCGAAGCCAAGCCCATCAAAAGCCTTGAAGCAAGCACAGCTGTGAGTTTCATCAGAGAACTTATATTCAGATATGGTGTCCCGCACAACATCATCACGAATAACGGCTCGAACTTCGATTCTGAAGAATTCAAAGCCTTCTGTGCCTCCCAAGGCACGAGAGTCGACTATGCTTCAGTCGCTCATCCTCAGTCGAATGGGCAGGCCGAGCGGGCAAATGGATTGATTCTCAAAGGATTGAAGCCTCGGTTGATGCGTGACCTGAAACATGCAGCAGGGGCTTGGGTCGACGAGCTCCCATCCGTACTGTGGGGGTTGAGGACAACCCCTAACCGGTCGACTGGAAAGACTCCATTCTTCTTAGTCTACGGAGCTGAAGCCGTGCTCCCCTGTGATTTACTCCACAATGCACCTCGAGTCGAACTGTTCTCAGAAGAAGAAGCAGAACAAGCTCGGGAAGATGCAGTCGATCTCCTAGAAGAAGAAGGAGAGATGGCCTTGATCCGGTCGACCATTTATCAGCAAGACTTGCGTTGATTTCATGCTAGAAACGTGAGGGGTCGGGCATTTCAAGAAGGAGACCTGGTTCTTCGAGTGGACCAGCAGTGACCTCACAAGCTCGCTCCTGCTTGGGAAGGCCCTTTCGTCATCACCAAGGTGCTCTACAATAGAGCATACTGTCTCTTCAGCGTCGAACATAATAAAGATGAACTACACGCCTGGAATGCGGATCTGCTCCGCCCTTTCTATTCTTAAATATCTAGGCTGATGAGATGTAATAAGAAATACCTTTTAGTTTGGCTATCAAAAGACATAATTTACTTCTTCTAAATGATTGTTGTTTATTTCTTTTGTATGTATTACCTTAGCTGCGAATCTATTTCACCTAAGATGAAGTGATAAAAATCCTACCGAGTGGTGAGTCCGCTTCCCACTCGGGGGCTCAGCTGCAGCCCAGTGCTTGCCTAAGTGATAGAAATCCTACCAAGTGATGAGTCTGCCTCTCACTCGGGGGCTTAGCTGCAGCCCAGTGCTCGCCTAAGTGATAAAAATCCTACCGAATGATGAGTCTGCCTCTCACTCGGGGGCTTAGCTGCAGCCCAGTGCTCGCCTAAGTGATAAAAATCCTACCGAGTGGTGAGCCCGCTTCCCACTCGGGGGCTTAGCTGCAGCCCAGTGCTCGCCTAAGTGATAAAAATCCTACCGAGTGGTGAGTCCGCTTCCCACTCGGGGGCTTAGCTGCAGCCCAGTGCTCGCCTAAGTGATAAAAATCCTACTGAGTGATGAGCAATCCTCCCACTCGGAGGCTTAGCTACAGCCCAGTGATCGCCTAAGTTTGAAAAATCCTACCGAGTGGTGAGCAATCCTCCCACTCGGAGGCTTAGCTGCAGCCCAGTGCTCGCCTAAGTGATAAACATCCTACCGAGTGGTGAGTCCGCTTCCCACTCGGGGGCTTAGCTGCAGCCCAGTGCTCGCCTAAGTGATAAACATCCTACCGAGTGGTGAGTCCGCTTCCCACTCGGGGGCTTAGCTGCAGCCCAGTGCTCGCCTAAGTGATAAAAATCCTACCGAGTGGTGAGTTTGCTTCCCACTCGGGGGCTTAGCTGCAGCCCAGTGCTCGCCTAAGTGATAAAAATCCTACCGAGTGATGAGCAATCCTCCCACTCGGAGGCTTAGCTGCAGCCCAGTGCTCGCCTAAGTTTGAAAAATCCTACCGAGTGGTGAGCAATCCTCCCACTCGGAGGCTTAGCTACAGCCCAGTGCTCGCCTAAGTTTGAAAAATCCTACCGAGTGGCGAGCGATCCTCCCACTCGGGGGCTTAGCTGCAGCCCAGTGCTCGCCTAAGTTTGAAAAATCCTACTGAGTGATGAGCTACCCTCCCACTCGGGGGCTTAGCTGCAGTCCCGTACTCGCCTAAGTTTGAAAAATCCTACCGAGTGGTGAGCAACCCTCCCACTCGGGGGCTTAGCTGCAGCCCAGTGCTCGCCTAAGTTTGAAAAACCTTACTAGGTGGTTGATAGGAACGTCCAAACCATTGCTGAGTGCCTTGCTGATGAGCTGATCAATGCTACTCAAGGATCACCCAATCGGTTGACAGGAACATCAAGACCATTGCTGAGTGCCTTGCTGATAAGCTGATCAATGCTACTCAAGGATCACCCAATCGGTTGACAGGAACGTCAAGACCATTGCTGAGTGCCTTGCTGACGAGCTGATCAATGCTACTCGAGGATCACCCGATCGGTCGACTAGAACATCAAGACCATTGCTGAGTGCCTTGCTAATTAGCTGATTAATGCTACTCAAGGATCGCCCGATAGGTCGACTGGAACGTCAACACCATTGCTGAATATCTTGGGTGATGAGCTGATCAATGTTGTGCAAGGATTGCCCGATCGGTTATTCTTCTCCAGAAGCTACATCAAGCAAACAGACAACAATTCGAGAGAAAAACAAATTTCGTTCAAAGACAGTCGCAATATATGAGATGATAAATCCAAAGTTTCTTAACCGCAGAATAAAGTGCTCGGGTATCAGGCCCGAAGGAGTTTTAATGGTTACAAATTCACTCGGCATTCCGAGGCAAATAAAAGTGAGGCATAATGTTTTTTAATCATTCGGCGGGAGAAGGACTGGCTGGCTCGCAGAAGCTGTCGAGGTCGATGCTGTCGGCGATGCGAGTGGCTGCCTCGTGGAAGGTGTCCATGAAGTCCTGGAAGGAGTGCTTCTTAGTGTTTGCCACTTTGAGAGCTGCCAGTTTGCCTTCCTTAGCCTCCTTGAAGTGCACTCGGACCAAAGACAAGTCGACATCGGCACCACAACGGGCAGAAGATTTCTTCCACTCTTGCACTCGGCCTGGAATCTGATTTAGTCGAGTCATCAAGGACTTGAGGTCTTGAGACATTTCCACCCGAGGCGAGAGTTCAGCATCCACTTGGGCCATTGCCGCCTTCAGCCGAGCAAGATAAGCAACCGCACCATCTAAGCGCGACTCCAATCAAAGTAGATTCATTGCGGTGTCATCTTTCACCGGACAGTTGATGGGGTCGAGACCCGTCTCCACCCGCCCAGTTTCAGCTTCAATGTCCTGACACAGTTCTGTCCCATTGCAAAAAGTGATGAGTCGACGGCGTGACAACAAAGTTCAATCAGCAACAAATTAATCGCAGTCGACTGATCATACCTTCAAGCTTCAGAACAAGTTTGGCGGTGAGTTGCTCCAGATAGGACTCTAGCTTGTCGGTCTTGGTCTTGAGGCCGCCAACTTCAGTGGTCAGATTTTCCTTGTCCTTCTTTAGCTGCTCGACTTCTCCATTAGCATCCGAGATGGCAGTCTTCAGCTTCGTGTTCTCCTCCTCCAATTTGCTGACCGAAGCCAGCTTCTGGTCCGCAAGCTTCGTCTTCTCGCGTGCTTCCTTCTAAGCGGCTGCCAGATCCAGATCCTTCTACTCCAAACCCTCTTTCATCCTCTCTAAAGAAACAACACTCTTTAGACGGGACCGAAGTTGACGATTTTCACTACGCACATCTGCTTGTGTGAAATCACTCGGTTCAAAGAGACTGAAAGAAAAACCAGTGCGAAGTGTGAAGCTACAAAACAGACAAAATGGTTGAGTGATCACCTCCCATGATGGCCGTTTCTTGTTGGGCAGTCTTCAGATTCTTCTTCGCAAGTTTGAGGTCAAGTTCAACGCTGATATGCTTCTTCTTTAACTCATTGAGCCGAGCTCCAAGATCACAAGACCTCTGCAGCCAGAAAGACAGACATGTCAGTCGACAGATAAAAGCAACAGTGAAGGAAAATAATTACTCTAAGACTACTGCCGAATCAAATATTCAACAGTAGTCTCGGGGACTACACCCAGTGGGTGCACTTAGCGTGCCCCCACTGGATCAGATCAATACTCAGCATGAGTTCAAAGAGAGAGAGAGAGAGAGATACATCATTAGACCTCAGTCGACTGCCAGTAGCCGACCGTGGTCTCGGGGACTACACCCAGCGGGTGCACTCGACGTGCCCCCACTGATTTGGAAAGTGCAGTATTGAAGATTTCCTAAGTTCTAAACGAAGGAACACCTAGTGGGTGATAAGATATAAAGCAACATTCAAAAGTTCAGTCAGAATTTTGCTGACCTGGACATTGGTTTGAAGGGTAGTGCTGGCGTTGTAAGCTATTTGACTGGCTTCATGCATTACTTTCACCTGGTCCATGACAAGATTCGCCTGGCGAAGAGCTTCCCTAGCGGCACCTGGCGAGTTGTTTGGAGTTTGATATGTAGCAAAGAGGGATGGCTCCATAGGGGTCGAAGTAGTTGCCGGGTCGGATGAGTGGAGTTGCACCGGTGCAACAGGTGTCTATGCAGTCGACCCCGACGGACGATCAGTCGTCAATGGGTTAGCGAATGTGACGTTGGTCCAAACTATCGCCTCAGGCGCCAGTGTCGACTGAGGGACTTGGACTTCAAGCTTCCTCCTGCTTGAGCCTCCACTCTTCTTCATCCTGTCCTGTAGAGGCACTTCTTCTTCTTCGTCATCAGGAAGCACAACGATATCTTGCGGAGCTACATAAGAAGAGAAGTATCAAATTTTCAGTCAATTGACCACCCACTCGACTAAACAGAACTTGGTTGAACGAACTTACCAGCTCATGAGGTGGCCTCTTCGTCTCCTGGTGCCTTGTCATTGTCCATGTCAGTGGTAACAGAGGTGGGGCTGGAAGGACACAAGAATTGGTCGGCCAGATCAAGAAAATCTTCAGTCGACCTACGGAAACACAAACAACATACCTACCCTGAGGCAACGGGGACGTCCATCTTGATTCACGGCAATGTCTTCCGAGCCTTGGGAGGAGCAACTTTAGGCTGCTTGGCCACCTTCTCCGTCGTCTCCGGAGTTGACGTCCGAGTGCGCTTCTGAGTATTGGCACTCGGACCCACGCTTTTCCCGCGCTCGCCAGCTGGATCTTGCTGTTGTTTGGATCGACGTTTGGAGCGCGGCGAGTCGACTTCCTCCTCCTTGTCCGACTCCTCGCTCTCCTCCTCCTCCTCTTCTCCCTGATAATTCCACTCACCACTCTCTTCCGCGCTGTCCTCCCCCTGCCGGGCTTGTTCCAAAGCTTGTTCACCACTAGGCATCGAGTGCATTTTAGTGAATACTTGCAGAACAAATTGGTCGAATGAGAGTCGGTCAACATCAAGTGCAGTCGGAGCATGAAGGGGAAGCAGTCGGAACAAAAAGCATACCTTGTCAGGCGGGTTTACGCTGCTGAATGGAACAACTCGCCTAGATCCTCTGGGATTGTCCTGGTTACCTGTGATGCCCTTCAGTCACAAAGCTACTGTTTCAGACGACACTTCTTCTGGGTGGACCCGAGCAGTGTCATCCGGTCCAGAATACAACCACATTGGATGATCGCGAGCTTGGAGAGGTTAGATGCGTCGACTGAGGAACACTTCCAGCAAGTCCATGCCGGTAACACCATCCATTAATGAGCTGGACCACCCTATCCACCAACATCCTCGTCTCCATGGTCTCATCAGCAGTTACTTTCAGTGGGGCAGGAGTATGAACACGGTCAAACGAGAAGGGAGAAGACCAGTCGACTGACCTAGAGCTGCAACGTCCTGGCAGTAGAACCAGGTCGACTGCTAGCCCCTAACAGATTCAGGGAGAGTCATGGCGGGAAAGGAACTCCTGTGCCTCTTTTGGATACCTAAACCCCCACACATTTGGATGACGTGGGTTTTTGAGTCACTCGACTTCGCCTTTTTAACCGACTAGGAGCGAATGGTGAAGATGTGTTTGAAAAGACCCCAGTGCGGTCGACACCCTAAGAAGTTCTCGCACATCGATACAAATGCAGCTAAATAGGTGATGGTGTTGGGAGAAAAGTGGTGCAGCTGAGCGCCAAAGAAGTTCAAGAATCCCCGGAAGAAAGGATGCGGAGGGAGCAAGAAACCCCGGTCGACGTGGGTGGCGAGCAGAACGCACTCACCCGGTTGAGGTTGCGGCTCCATCTCCCCCTTTGGCAACCTCGCCGCTCCCTTGGCGATCAATCCGGACTCCTCCAGTTCAACTAGATCCTCCTGCCAGATCGAAGATCAGATCCAATCACCCTGGATCCAGCCCGGCGGCAGCCCCGCACGCGACGACGACCCGCGGGCCTGCTTCTTGCCTTTCGCCGCCCCCGTCGCCTTCTTTGCGCGCTCTAGCGCCACCGTCTTGTCCTTCACCATGGCTGGAGAGCAGCGGGATCGAGAGCAGAGGAGCTAGGCGCGATGGAGAAGCAGAGGAGAAAGAGGAAGGAATAGGCGAGCACAGTACCAGTGCCCCAGACCCGTCGCCTTATAAAGGGCCGTCTCTAAGTGACTGACGCGTGGGGCCAGGCAATCCCGTCAAATCTCAGAACAGTTGCGCACAACATAGATGGTGAAAAAAGTGGCGCGGTAATCGAGGCATCGCTACTTATCCGGACTGCTCGTTCCGGCGCTCTCCACCCAACGCGCTTCCCCGAAATTTCGTATCCCGCGAAATCCGCGATGCACTGCAGGCAATCGCGCCCGAGATCCCGTGCCCCAGCACGACACTCGACACATGAGGTCACCAGTTCAATCAACAGTTCACTAAATGGATCAAGGCGACTGAATCGACACTGGCGTTCAGTCTCACAGAAGATACTCGTGAAGACACGAAGCTCAGAGCGGATTCAATTTCAACCTACTTTTCACTCATACCTTAATTCATTCGGGGGCTACTGATGAGGATACAGACCTGGGGTAGGATCAAAGGCCTGACCTATACGTCCTACCCAAGGTCACTACCCAAGAAGGCAAGAAGGTCAAGAGACTCCGTGAGACCCCCGATCAAAGGTGTCGAGTGCAATCCACTCGACGCCATGTCACTCGGGAGTCTCCCTACCTACCGTCACTCTAATAACAAGAGAATCACTCGACCTCCCGAAGACCAGGAGTCACTCAGCGTACAACGACCGCGCATTCACTCCGTAGTCTTTAAGGCCATTAATAGCACCTAAGGCTGGCGTTACCAGTAACGCCAGCCTTTATGTACATTTAGTCCCTTGTAATGAATGGCGGGAGAGGTCCTGGCGAACTCTATATAAGTCACCCTCCTCCTCTGGCACAAGGGTTCGCACCCCCTGTAATATCACACGCATAATCCAATCGACCGCCTCCGGGCACCGAGACGTAGGGCTGTTACTTCCACCGAGAAGGGCCTGAACTCGTAAACTCCGTGTGTACACCTTCACGATAGCTGAGATCTTGCCTCTCCATACCTACCCCCCCTTTCTACTGTCAGACTTAGAACCACGACAGTGCCCACGAGGCAGGGAGCGCGCCCTCCACCCTCGTGGACGCCTCGTGTCCTTCCCGGACTACTTCTTATTTTCCTACTTTCATAAATATTCCAAAACGGAGAAGAATTGCCATTAGAACTGTTTTGGGGTCGGTTTACTTATGGTACGACATACCTATTCCTTTTCGGAGTCTGAAACATTCTGGAAGGTGTCCCTTATGTATTCCTCCTGGGTTACGGTTTCAATAACAGTAGTTTCAACATTTGTAGGATTACCTGAGATATAATGTTTGATTCTTTGACCGTTCACCACCTTCGGATTTGTGCCTTCGAAGTTGTTGATTTTTATGGCACCGGAACGATAGACCTCCTCGATAATGTAAGGCCCTTCCCATTTAGAGAGAAGTTTTCCTGCAAAAAATATTAAACGAGAGTTGAATAGCAACACATAATCACCTACATTAAACTCACGCTTTTGTATCCTTTTGTCATGCCATCTTTTAACTTTTTCTTTAAACAGTTTGGCATTCTCATAGGCTTGAGTTCTCCATTCATCAAGTGAGCTAATGTCAAATAGTCTCTTCTCACCGGCAAGTTTTAAATCATAATTGAGCTCTTTAATGGCCCAATATGCCTTGTGTTCTAGTTCGAGAGGTAAGTGACATGCTTTTCCATAAACCATTTTATACGGAGACATACCCATAGGATTTTTAAATGCAGTTCTATAGCCCATAAAGCATCATGAAGTTTCTTGGACCAATTCTTTCCAGATCTATTAACAACCTTTTGAAAAATTAATTTAAGCTCTCTATTACTCAGTTCTACTTGACCACTAGACTGTGGGTGGTATGGAGATGCAATTCTATGATTAACGTCATACTTAGCAAGCATTTTACGAAAAGCACCATGAATAAAATGTGAACCACCATCAGTCATTAAATATCTAGGGACTCCAAACCTCAGAAAAATAACTTCTTTAAGCATCTTAATAGAGGTGTTATGATTAGCACTACTAGTTGGAATAGCTTCTACCCACTTAGTAACGTAATCAACAATAACTAAAATATGTGTATACCCATTAGAGGAAGGAAACGGTCCCATATAAGCAAAGCCCCAAACATCAAATGGTTCAATAACAAGTGAATAGTTCATAGGAATTTCTTGACGTCTGCTAATATTACCAATTCTTTGACATTCATCACAAGACAAGACAAACTTACGGGCATCCTTGAAGAGAGTAGGCCAATAAAAACCGGATTGCGGTACCTTATGCGCAGTTCTATCTCCAGCATGGTGTCCTCCATAAGCCTCGGAGTGACACTTGCGTAGGATCTGTTCCTGTTCATGCTCAGGTAGACAACGTCTAATAACACCATCTACCCCTTCTTTATAAAGGTATGGGTCATCCCAGAAGTAATGTCTTAAATCATAGAAAAACTTTTTCTTTTGCTGGTATGTGAAACTAGGTGGTATAAATTTAGCAACAATGTAATTAGCATAATCAGCATACCATGGAGGAGTATGAGAAGCATTTATGACAACTAATTGTTCATCAGGAAAGCTATCATCAATAGGTAGTGGGTCATCAAGAACATTCTCTAACCTAGACAAGTTGTCTGCAACGGGGTTCTTAGCTCTCTTTCTATCAATAATATGCAAATCAAATTCTTGTAGCAAGAGAACCCATCTAATAAGTCTAGGTTTAGCATCTTTTTTTCCATAAGATATTTAATAGCAGCATGATCAGTGTGAACAGTTACTTTAGAATAAAAAATATAAGGTCGGAACTTATCACAAGCAAACACAACTGCTAAAAATTCTTTTTCAGTAGTAGCATAATTTCTCTGGGCAATGTCTAGAGTTTTACTGGCATATTGGATAACATTTAATTTCTTATCAACTCTTTGTCCTAGAACAACACCTATAACATAATCACTAGCATGACACATAATTTCGAAGGGTAAATTCCAATCAGGTGGCTGAACAATAGGTGCAGAAATCAAGGCTTTCTTAAGTATTTCAAATGCTTCTACACAATCATCATCAAAGACAAAAGGAACATCTTCTTGTAAGAGATTAGTCAGAGGCCTAGAAATTTTTGAGAAGTCTTTAATGAACCTCCTATAAAAACCGGCATGACCAAGGAAACTTCTTATACCTTTAATGTCCTTAGGACATGGCATCTTTTCAATAGCATCAACTTTAGCTTTATCAACTTCAATACCTCTTTCAGAAATTTTATGCCCCAAGACAATACCTTCATTAACCATAAAGTGGCACTTCTCCCAATTCAAGACAAGATTAGTTTCTTCACATCTCTGCAAAACTCGATCAAGGTTGCTCAAGCAATCATCAAAAGAAGTTCCGTATACGGAGAAATCATCCATGAAAACCTCAACAATCTTTTCATAAAAATCAGAGAATATAGCCATCATGCATCTTTGAAAGGTAGCAGGTGCATTGCATAAACCAAAAGGCTTACGTCTATAAGCAAAGGTACCGAAAGGACAAGTAAAAGTGGTCTTTTCTTGATCCTCTTTTGACACTGGTATTTGAGAGAAACCAGAGTAACCATCTAGAAAGCAAAAATGTGTATGTTTGGATAATCTTTCTAGCATTTGATCAATAAAATGTAAAGGGTAATGATCCTTTTTAGTAGCTTTATTTAGTTTGCCGAAATCAATTACCATTCTATAACCTGTAACAATTCTTTGTGGGATCAATTCATCTTTATCATTAGGAACAACTGTAATACCTCCCTTCTTAGGGACACAATGGACATGACTTACCCACTGACTATCAGCAACGGGATAAATTATACCTGCCTCCAGAAGCTTTAATATTTCTTTTCTAACCACTTCTTTCATCTTAGGATTTAACCGTCATTGGTGATCAACAACTAGTTTAGCGTCTTTCTCAAATTTTATTTTGTGTTGGCATAGAGTGGGACTAATGCCCTTAAGATCATCAAGAGTATATCCAACAGGCAACAGCAGCACGATGCTTCTTCAGAGTTTTCAATAATTTCTTTTCTTCACGCTCTAAAAGGTTAGCACTAATAATAACAAGATATATCTTTTTCTCATCAAGATAAGCATATTTAACAGTACAGGTAATGGTTTAAGCTCAAACATGGGATCACCCTTGGGTGGAGGAGGATCCCCTAGGATTTCAACAGGCAAGTTGTGTTTCAAAATAGGTCCCTGTTTAAAGAATACTTCATCTATTTCCCTTCTTTCATTCATAAACATATCATTTTCATGGTCGAGCAAATATTGTTCTAAAGGATCATTAGGAGGCACGACAATAGAAGCAAGACCAATAATTTCATCTTTACTAGGCAATTCTTTATCATGGGGTTGTCTATGAAATTTAGCAAAATTAAACTCATGAGACATATCCCCCAAACCAATAGTAACAACATCCTTTTTGCAGTATTCAAGAAGGGTCTACCAAATATAATGGGACAAAAGTTATCTTGTGGGGAACCAAGAACAAGAAAATCAACAGAATATTTAACTTTCCCACACAATACTTGAATATCTCTAACAATCCCAACTAGTGAAATAGTGTCTCTATTGGCAAGCTTAATTGCAACATCAATTTCCTCTATCTCAGCAGGTGCAATATCATGGATAACTTCTTTGTATAAGGAATGAGGTATTGCACTTGCACTAGCACCCATATCACATAAGCCATGATAGCAACGATCTCCCAATTTAACAGAAATAACAGGCATGCCTACAATAGGTCTATGTTTATTTTTAGTATCAGGTCTAGCAATTCTAGCAGCTTCATCACAGAAGTAAATAACATGGCCATCAATATTATCGGCCAAGAGATCTTTAACCATAGCAATACTAGGTTCAACTTTAACTTGCTCAGGGGGTGTAGGTGTTCCAGTGTTACTCTTACGAACCATAGTTGAAGCTTTAGCATGATCCTTTATTCTAATAGGGAAAGGTGGTTTCTCAATATAAGCAGTAGGAACAACAGGATCAACATTATAAGTGATAGTCTTTTCTTCAACTTTAATAGGTGAAACTACTTTTACTTCAATGGGAGGATTATATTTAAACCACTTCTCCTTAGGGAGATGAACATGAGTAGCAAAGGATTCACAGAAAGAAGCTACTATCTCAGAGTCAAGTCCATATTTAGTGCTAAATTCACGGAAAACATCGGTATCCATAAAAGATTTAACACAATCAAACTTAGGTGTTATACCTGACTCCTTACCTTCGTCAAGACCCAATCTTTAGAGTTGCATAATCCTATTTGAATTCAATAGTCTTCATCATAAAAGAGCCAGTACAAGAAGTATCGAGAATGGAGCAATTATTGAGAGAAAGCCGAGCATAAATTTTTTGAATACTAATTTCTCTTGAGAGATCATGGTTGGGGCATAAATATAACATTGACTTAAGCCTCCCCCAAGCTTGATCGATGCTTTATCCTTTGCGAGGCCAAAAATTATATATATAATTACGATCACGATGAACAAGATGCATAGGATAAAACTTCTGATGAAATTCCAATTTCAATCGGTTGTAGTTCCATGATCCCATATCATCACATAGCCTAAACCATGTCAATGCCTTTCCCTTCAAAGATAAAGGGAAGACCTTCTTCTTGATAACATCCTCGGGCATACCTGCAAGCTTAAATAATCCACAAACTTCATCCACATAGATTAGGTGCAAATCGGGATGTAGTGTTCCATCACCTGTGAAAGGATTAGCTAGCAGTTTCTCTATCATACCTGAAGGAATTTCAAAGTAAACATTTTCAGTAGGTGCAGTAGGTTGAGGAGCAACTCTTTGCTCTACTGGCCGAGGTGAAGATACCCCGAACAAGGCCCTCAAAGGATTATGTTGCATAGTAACAAGTGACAGTAAATTTCAGCACACTATATAAATTTTTCCTTACCAAATTCCACCTACCAAAGGCGCTTCACTCCCCGGCAACAACACCAGAAAAGAGTCTTGATGACCCACAAGTGTGGGGGATCTATCGTATTCCTTTTGATAAGTAAGAGTGTCGAACCCAACGAGGAGCAGAAGGAATTGACAAGCGGTTTTCAGTAAGGTATTCTCCGCAAGCACTGAAATTATCAATAACAGATAGTTTTGTGATAAGGTAATTTGTAACGGGTAACAAGTAATGAAAGTAAATAAGGTGCAGCAAGATGGCCCAATCCTTTTTGTAGCAAAGGACAAGCCTGGACAAATTCTTATATGAAGGAAAACGCTCCCGAGGACACATGGGAATTATTGTCAAGCTAGTTTTCATCACGCTCATATGATTCGCGTTCGTTACTTTGATAATTTGATATGTGGGTGGACCGGTGCTTGGGTACTGCCCTTCCTTGGACAAGCATCCCACTTATGATTAACCCCTATTGCAAGCATCCGCAACTATAAAAGAAGTATTAAGGTAAACCTAACTATAGCATGAAACATGTGGATCCAAATCTGCCCCTTACGAAGCAACACATAAACTAGGGTTTAAGCTTCTGTCACTCTAGAAACCCATCATCTACTTATTACTTCCCAATGCCTTCCTATAGGCCCAAATAATGGTGAAGTGTCATGTAGTCGACGTTCACATAACACACTAGAGGAAAGACAACATACATCTCATCAAAATATTGAACAAATACCAAATTCACATGACTACTTATAGCAAGACTTCTCCCATGTCCTCAGGAACAAATGTAACTACTCACAAATCATATTCATGTTCATAATCAGAGGGGTATTAATATGCATAAAGGATCTGAACATATGATCTTCCACCAAATAAACCAACTAGCATCAACTACAAGGAGTAATCAACACTACTAGCAACCCACATGTACCAATCTGAGGTTTTAGGAAAAAGATTGGATACAAGAGATGAACTAGGGTTTGAGAGGAGATGGTGCTGGTGAAGATGTTGATGGAGATTGACCCCCTCCTGCTGAGAGGATCGATGGTGATGATTTCCCCCTCCCGGAGGGATGTTTCCCCGGCAGAACAGCTCCGCCAGAGCCCTAGATTAGTTCCGCCAAGGTTCCGCCTTGTGGCGGCAGTGTTTCGTCCTGAAAGCTTCCTTCTGATTTTTTCTAGGGTGAAAAACTTCATATAGCAGAAGATGGGCACCGGAGGCATGCCAGGGGGCCCACGAGGCAGGGGGCGTGCCTAAGGGGTAGGGCACGCCCCCACCCTCGTGGCCAGGGTGTGGGCCCCCTCTGGTTGATTCTTTCTCCAGTATTTTTTATATATTCCAAAACATGCCTCCGTGAAGTTTCAGGACTTTTGGAGTTGTGCAGAAAAGGTCTCTAATATTTGCTCCTTTTCCAGCCTAGAACTCCAGCTGCCGACATTCTCCCTCTTCATGTAAACATTGTAAAATAAGAGAGAATAGGCATAAGTATTGTGACATAATGTGTAATAATAGCCCACAATGCAATAAATATCGATATAAAAGCATGATGCAAAATGGATGTATCACCCCGCAGCGCCAGATGGGTGATCACTCTTGAGTTCAGATCGGGGCCTCCTATGCGGCTCGCGTCGTGGATCAACAAGGGTCTGGACTGGGGGTCGACCAATGAAGTGATGATGCTGCAAAAGCACATCAAAAATATGATAGGCAAGAACACCAGTCTCACTGACGTGATTCAGGTGATGCCTTTCCGCCGGACCCTCCCCTGCCAACGCCGGCCTCTCCATATGTGGGAGTTCAATCCGGAAGGGCCACGGACCTTGCAGCGATTCTTCGGCACAACGCTCGAAGAGATCTGGAAGCTGCTCTTCAAGCCCATAATACGTGGCCGAAGAAGACCGACGACATCGGCCTCGACAGCGCGAATCCGTCCACTCTGGTAAGTATTTTGTTTCTGAACATAATGTCGGTTATAGATTAGAGGATATACTGAGTTTTCTATTCCTCATTCAGGGTTGGACAACGAAGGCGGAGCAGATCAAGTGTCAGGCTCCACTACCTGAAGACCCAGCCACTCCTCTGCTAACGAGGATGCTGGTTCTGATGCCGTATCAGGCGCCGAAGAAGAAGGCCAAGAAGAAGAGCAAGGAGGCCAAGGGTGGCCTCCGCTGTAAAGGTACTTCGAACGCAGTGTCCGGAGAGACCGAAGCCCTCTCCTCCCACGAGGGAGATGAAGATGAAGAGAAGGAGGAGGCAGAAAGCGATTATCCCCTTAAGGGGAGGAAGAAGAAAAGGGCCGCCTTCGTAGACCCGGAGTCGAAGGCGTCCAAGAGGGGGAAGATTACCCTCTCGGATGGTTCGGACACGGATGCCGAACACACCCCCAAGTGGCGCCCCAGGGAAAAGCCCCTGGCCACATCGTAAGTACCGAATGATACTTTACAGATATCGAGTCTTTTATGATTGTAACATATTATGTTGTGTGTTTCAGTCCGGCCTGCGACCTTCCCCCACCATCGTCATCCGAGGGGAACTCTCTCGCACCAGAGATGGTGGAGAGCGAGTCGTGTGGATGACACCGAGGTGGTGTCTCGAAGGGCCTCTCCAGGTCGCGGAGAGGTGATGGAAGCCGCCAAGAGGGCACCAGAGGGTAATGCCTCGACTACCGAGAACATGGGAGGTGCATCCCCCATGGAGACTGATGACGGGGGCCCTAACCAGTCCGGCCCCCCAGCAGCACACCATTCCAGAGACCCATGTGGCTCCGGAATTGAGCGAGCAACCCCCTTAAAAGGAGGGGGAGCGCCCACTCTGACGGCAACCTCCACTAATCTGGAGGCACCGAACACCCTGGTGGAAGCACTGGGATGTGCTTCCATCATGGAGGAGCACCGCACCCTAATGGGGGTGGTGGTTGAGAAGATTCAGTCCGCAAAGAGTGGGCTGAATGAAGCCTTCACCAGCCTGCTAACAGGCTTCGAGGTATGCGACGTAATATTCTTAGCCGCTTTTCATATGAAAAATTATGCCTGATATAGATAGTATTCCCCGAGACTTTGTTCGGTTTTGAAAAAGGCCGAACAGAGGATCAAGTAATAATCGTAGGAGATGACATACTTGTTTATTGGACAAACAGGCTTCCCTGTTGGCGGCGACCGCCCAGGCCGCGGAAGTTTCTGAACTCAAGCGGAAGCTGAAGCTGGCCGATGAAGATATCGACCACATTAACAAGCGGTTCGATGAGGCACAAGGTATGTTTAAAAGATCCCGTACATACCTGAACTAATATGCAAATTTTGAGTTTAAGCACATGCGCTGCTGATACGTCTCCGTCGTATCTACTTTTCCAAACACTTTTGCCCTTGTTTTGGACTCTAACTTGCATGATTTGAATGGAACTAACCCGAACTGACGCTGTTCTCAGCAGAACTGCCATGGTGTTATTTTTGTGCAGAAATAGAAGTTCTCGGAATGACATGAAAATCCACTGAGCAACTTTTCGGAATTAATAAAAAATACTGGCGAAAGAATGAACATCAGGGGGCCCACACCCTGTCCACGAGGGTGGGGGGCGCCCCCTAGGGCGCTCCCCCTGCTCGTGGGCCCCCTGATGCTCCACCGACCTCAACTCCAACTCTATATATTCACGTTCGTGGAGAAAAAATCAGAGAGAAAGATTCATCGAGTTTTACGATACGGAGCCGCCGCCAAGCCCTAAACTCTCTCGGGAGGGCTGATCTGGAGTCCGTTCGGGGCTCCGGAGAGGGGGATTCGTCGCCGTGCGTGAGTAATTCCATCGTAGGCTTGCTGGACGGTGATGGGTTGAATGAGATTTACCATGTAATCAAGTTAGTTTTGGTAGGGTTTGATCCCTAGTATCCACTATGTTCTGAGATTGATGTTGCTATGACTTTGTTATGCTTAATGCTTGTCACTAGGGCCCGAGTGCCATGATTTAGGATCTGAACCTATTATGTTTTCATGAATATATGCGAGTTCTTGATCCTATCTTGCAAGTCTATAGTCACCTATTATGTGTTATGATCCCTTAACCCCGAAGTGACAATAATCGGGATACTTACCGATGATGACCGTAGTTTGAGGAGTTCATGTATTCACTATGTGTTAATGCTTTGGTCCGGTACTCTATTAAAAGGGGGCCTTAATATCCCTTAGTTTCCAATAGGACCCCGCTGCCACGGGAGGGTAGGACAAAAGATTTCATGCAAGTTCTTTTCCATAAGCACGTATGACTATATTCGGAATACATGCCTACATTAAATTGATGAACTGGAGCTAGTTCTGTGTCACCCTATGTTATAACTATTACATGAGGAATCGCATCCGACATGATTATCCATCACTGATCCAATTCCTACGAGCTTTTCACATATTGCTCTTTGCTTAGTTACTTTACCGTTGCCACTGTTACAATTACTACAAAACTGCTACTGCTACTTTTGCCACTATTACCATTACTTCCATACTACTTTGCTACTAAATACTTTGCTGCAGATATTAAGTTATCCAGGTGTGGTTGAATTGAAAACTCAACTGTTAATACTTGAGAATATTCTTTGCTCCCCTTGTGTCGAATCAATAAATTTGGGTTGAATACTCTACCCTCGAAAACTGTTGCGATCCCTATACTTGTGGGTTATCAAGACTATTTTCTGGCGCCGTTGCCGGGGAGCATAGCTCTATTCTTTGAGTCACTTGGGATTTATATCTGCTGATCTCTATGAGGAACTTGAAAGACGAAAGAACTAAGATTTTTCCCTCAACTACGAGGGGAGGTAAGGAACTACCATCTAGATCTGCACTTGATTCTCCTTCTGTTATGAATAAGTTTGCGACACCTGAACTTGCTTCTGCTATTAATTCTGATATGTCGCATGTTATTGATGATGCCACTTCTGCTATGCAGGATACTTATGATGAAACTACTTCTATGCTTAATACTACTGTGCCATTAGGTGAATTTCTTGATGAACAACTTGCTAGGGCTAGAGAGAATGAAATTATTGAAACTGATAATATCGATTAAAGTGATGATGAAGATTCTCCCCTTAAATATGAATTACCTGTTGTGCATCAGGTTTATGTTATGGATGAAGAAACTGCTAGAGATTTTCTTGCTTGCAATGATAGATATCATCTTAATAAATTATTAGCTAAGCGGAAACAAAAGTCTCTGAATGCTAGAATGAAATATGACCATGCTTTAGCTACTTCACCTATCTGTGTTACTGATAAGGATTATGATTTCTCTGTCGTTCCTGAGATAATTACTTTGGTTGAATCTGATCCTTTTTATGGCTATGAATCTGAAACTGTTGTGGCACATCTAACTAAATTGAATGATATAGCTACCCTATTCACTAATGATGAGAAATTTCGCTACTAGTATATCCTTAAGATATTTCCGTTCTCATTAAAGGGTGATGCTAAAACATGGTTTGACTCTCTTGATCCTGGTTGTGTGCATAGTCCCCAGGATATGATTTACTACTTCTCTGCTAAAGATTTCCCTTCTCATAAGAAATAAGCTGCTTTAAGGGAAATATATAATTTTGTGCAAATTGAAGAAGAGAGTCTACCACAAGCTTGGGGGAGGCTTATCCGACTACTTAATGCTTTGTCTGATCATCCTCTTAAGAAAAATGAAATACTTGATATCTTTTATAATGGACTAACCGATGCTTCCAGAGACCACCTGGATAGTTGTGCTGGTTGTGTTTTCAGGGAAGAACCGTCGATCAAGCTGAATTACTATTTTTTTTGAGTGTTAAGACAGTAGGAAAGGTTCCTACTACATGTGTATATAAATGATCAAAGAACAGTTACATGGTGATATTTACAATGGAGTACGAGGGGGAAGTGGCTAGAATCAGATCACTACCCTAAGTATGCTGAGAAAGACTTTGCAAAAAGGAAGAGACAACATGTCTCTTGTCACTAGGTAGTCTATATCTTATATTGCCAAAGTCTTCCTTGAATCTACTGAACCAAGAACGAATGGAGGGTGTCACATGTCTAAAATAATTGTTATTGCGCTCCTTCCAAAGGCTCCACGCAGCAGTGAGGAACACCTCCATGATCATCTTGCGTGGGTTTTATCTTTTTAGGTTCTCCAGCAGCTGCAACCTATCTCCTTGTGCGGCCCACGAAATACTTAGCATGGTCCAACATTCCCTACTGAAGGTGCACTGAAAGAAGCAAGTACTCCACCGTTTCTTTGATATGATCCCTGCAAAGTAAGCAGTCCAAGTTATTACCGATATTATAGTGCCGTCTCTTGAGCATGTTCCTCGTGTTGAGCCGGTCTGAAAGTAAGAACCAACCAAAAACTTTGATTTTGGGTATGCAAGAGGTCTTCCAGAGCCACTTGAAGGCCACGTGAGCAATCACCTCACGGAACACAAACTGATAGTAGGTTGTGGTTTTAAATTCCGAAGATCCCCAACAATAGGACCAAACGTCGTCGTGATCTTCCAAGGTCACTGCAGCCATATCATGTTGGAGGAGTTTGAGTTCATCATGAGCTTGCACCGAGAGTGGAAGATGTAAGGTTTCATTAAGGGTGGGGGCAGTCAAAAATCCTTGCACAGAGACGTCCTCATTAATAGCATAGGAGAAAGCGCAGGGATACCGTTCTGCCAAGATGGATTGATTCCAGTTGTCTTTCCAGAATAGGACCGAAGCACCACGATTGATTTGCCAGGTCCCGCCACAAAAACGAGCCACAATTCTCCGAGGCATGTGGTATGGAGTCAGCATAGTAGGTTTCCCAGATGAGCCGAACCCAGGGAACATCCATTCTGTTATAAAACTTATGCAGGAATTTGAGCAAGAGTGCGTCGTTTTGAATTTTAAGATCAAGGACACCCAAGCCCCCACTCTTTTTAGGTCGGCACACCATGTCCCAGGCAGCCAACGAGGTATGTTTGTCACCATCAGTCGTGCGTTTGTTCCATAGACAGTGTCTGTGGATTTTGTCAAGCTGAGCAAGGATCTTTGGTGGTAGCCGAAGAGTTCCCATGGGATAAATAGCCATCGAGGTGATGAGTGAATTTACCAACGCTAACTTGCCCACGTAGGACATCAAGGACATCGCAGCAGTGATTCTCCTTTCAGCTTTGCAGACGAATGGCGTCAAATCAAGGACAGAGGGTCGGGTGGTTCCAAGCGGCAGACCGAGATAGGTAAAGGGCATGCTGGCCTGGGTGCATCCAAAAAGGTTGGCTAGGTCATTGCATTTGCTTGACGGCGTATTAATTGACACAAGTGTGGATTTGTGGAAGTTGATCTTTAAGCCAATAGAGATTGCATAGTCCTCGAGGATTGATTTAATTCTAGCTGCTTGTTCCATGCAGGCCGGGAGGACAATGATTGTGTCATCAGCGTATTGGATTACCGGATATTCAGCATCACCAGTAGGAGGGATGGGATGTGTGATCAAGTCTTGCTGGAGCGCTGCATTGATAGCGCTTTGAAGTAAATCAGCAGCAAGGACGAATAGTAGGGGAGACATCGGATCTCCTTGACGCACCCCACATTTGCACAAAAACTGTCGACCTGGCACCCCATTCAGTAACATAGAAGATTTGCCCGATGAGAAGATACTCTCCATCCAAGCCAGCCATTTGGGCGGGAAGCCCATACTCTTCATAATTAGGAGCATGGCAGAGTGCTCGATCGTGTCAAATGCTTTCGCAAAATCTAGTTTTAGAAGAACTATCTCTCGTTTGGAAGCCTGACATTGATGAATATATTCGAAAGCCTAGGCAAGGCAGTCATGGATCGATCTGCCACGAAGAAAGCCATACTGATTATGGTGAACAAGTCGGAGTATGATATTTTGGAGTCTATTTGCCAGAATTTTAGTGATCAACTTCAAACAGCAGTTAAGAAGCGTGATCGGACGAAAGTCATTAACACAATCAGGCGAATTGACCTTGGGGATTAGAGTGATAAACCCTGCATTAATGCTTTCCAGATTAAGGCCACCTTGATGAAACTCATCACAAAGAAGATAGAAGTCATTTTTAATTATTGGCCAACATGCCTTTAAGAAAGCTCCATTAAAGCCATCAGGGCCAGGGGCCCGATCAGGTGGCATTGTTGAAACCACCTCATCAATCTCTTTGTGCGTGAAAGGAGTAATGAGGTCTGAGAAATCCACCTCCTTCTTCAACAAGTTGTCTAAGTTGAATTTCATAGGCCGAGGATTCGCTTGGCCCATTCGTTCTTTGAATGCATCAAATAAAATGGACTCTTTTCCCCCATGGTCAGTGATCTCCGTTCCATCAGAGGTTTTGAGTGAGTTGATGCAGTTTCTTCGAAAGCGCTCGGTGGCAATGGTTTGGAAGAAAGCTGAATTACTATTGAATAATATGTTGACTAATGAAAATAATTGGACACTTCCTGAACCAATTCTGAAGCCAATTCCGAAGAAAAGAGGTGTTCTATTTCTCAGTCCTGAAGATATGCAAGAGGCAAAGAAATCTATGAAAGAGAAAGGTATTAAAGCTGAAGATATTAAGAATTTACCTCCTGTTGAAGAAATACATGGCCTTAATATACCGCCTATCGAAGAAATAAATGGTCTTGATAACCCGACACAGGTAGTAAAGGTAAATTCTCTCTATAGATATGATAAAGTTGAAATCTCGTCTACTAAGTTTGCTAGCCAATGCTTGGATGAGTTTGATGACTTTATGGCTAAACAAGAAAACTTCAATGCTTACGTTGGTAAACAATTGAAAAGTAATGCTTATATGATTGGACACTTGAGTGATTATATGTCTAGAGTTAAAGGTGAACTTAAACTCATTAGTAAACATGCTTCTATTGTCAGCACTCAAGAAGAACAAGTGCTCAAGGCTCAGAATGAATCGCTCAATGAATGTAATAATAAACAGGATTTTGCTGTCAGAGTAGCAACTAGAACTGTTAAGATGACTCAGGAACCTTTGTATCCTGAGGGCCACCCTAAGAGAATTGAGCAAGATTCTCAGAGAAATAATGTAGATGCACCTAGTACTTCTAAGAAGAAGAAGAACAATGATAGGACTTTGCATTCTTCTAGTGAACCTGTCGTAGACACACCTGAGAATCCCAATGATATTTCTATTTCTGATGCTGAGACACAATCTGGTGATGAACATGAACCTAGTGATAATGTTAATGATAATGTTCATGTTGATGCTCAACCTAGCAATAATAATGATGTAGAGATTGAACCTGCTGTCGATCTTGATAACCCACAATCAAAGAATCAATGTTATGATAAGACAGACTTTGTTGCTAAGAAGCACGGTAAAGAAAGAGAACCATGGGTTCAAAAACCCATGCCTTTTCCTCCTGAGCCATCCAAGAAAAAGGATCATGAGGATTTTGAGCGCTCTGTTGAAATGATTAGACCTATCTTTTTACGTATGCGTTTGACTGATATGCTTAAAGTGAATCCTTATGCTAAGTACATGAAAGATATTATTACAAATAAAAGAAAGATACCGGAAGCTGAAATTTCCACCATGCTCGCTAATTATACTTTTAAGGGTGGAATACCTAAGAAACTAGGAGATCTAGGAATACCAACTATACCATGCTCCATTAAAAGAAACTATGTTAAAACTACTTTATGTGATCTTGGAGCCGGTGTTAGTGTTATGCCTCTCTCTTTATATCGTAGACTTGAATTGAATAAGTTGACACCTACTAAAATATCTTTGCAAATGACCGATAAATCTACTGCTATACCTGTCGGTATTTGTGAGGATGTGCCTGTTGTGGTTCCAAACATTACTATCTTAATTGACTTTGTTATTCTTGATATTCCCGAGGACGATACTATGTCGATTATCCTTGGTAGACCCTTTTTGAATACTGCAGGAGCTGTTATTGATTGCAACAAGGGCAATGTCACTTTTCATGTTAATGGTAATGAGCATACGGTACACTTTCCGTGGAAACAACCTCAAGTTCATAGTATCAATTCTATTGGAAAAATTCGAATTATTATTATTGGAGGTTTTAAATTTCCTCTTCTTACCGTCAAGAAGAAATATAATATTCTTATTATTGGGGATGTTCATATCCCTTTGAGGTAACCTAGTGTTATTCAAAATTTCTCCGGTTCCATGTTATTCGGAATGAGTTTGTTAACAAGACTTGATCAACCTTGTTAGTGGATTCCTTTTGATGATCATGAGACGGATGAAGTTAGAACGCACAACCTTCTGTACCCTCTTTTTACTTTCTGTTATTTAGTTTAAATAAAGCAAAAATAATATTTTCTGCCTGTTTTCTGAATTATCCATTCAATAAAAAAATACCCCGAAAATAAAAGTTCTCCAAATGCCCGCAAATTAAATATGATTTTTGTCTGGAATATTTGAGGATATCTGGCACTGAAACACATCAGGGGGAGGAAGCACCTGGCCACGAGGGTCCAGGGTGCGCCCACCCCCTGGGGCGCGCCCCTACCTCGTGGGCCCATGGTGGCCCCCCTCCACTTATTCCTGCACCCACACACTTCTTCTTCCTCCCAAAAAAATCACCATCCAACTCAAGCACGAGTTCTAGCTCATCTTGCTGCCATTTTCGATCTCCTTGCTCAAAGCTCCTTTCACAAAACTGCTTTGGGGGATTGTTCTTTGGTATGTCACTCCTCCAATGGTCCAATTAGTTTTTTTTCTAGTGCTTTATTCATTGCAAATTTTTGCTGCCTAGGTGACCCTGTTCTTGAGCTTGCATGTCAAATTTATATGGTCCCAAGTAGTTATAATGCATGATATAGTCTCTAGGCACTTGTGGGAGTAGTTGCTATCAATTTTGTTGAGTTTGGTTCACTTTTATTTTGAGTTACTAAAAATTTCAGAATTTTTTTAGAGGAAGAAATATGTCTAGGAAAATGTACCAAGGTGGTTCTTCAAGGAAGAAAGGACCCAGGCTCGCAATACGCGAGCAGGACGATGAACCGCCGAGGGAAGCTTATGTGCGGCCTTGTGAATGGCCGTCAGAGGAGTTTTTGGTCAAAGCAGGCATCAAGGATGAATTTGATGCATATGTGCGTAATGCTGACCTTGAGGACTTCATGCAAGATAAGTGCCCTCAATACTACCATTTAACTGATTCCTTTGTGAGAAGGTTCAAATTTACATATTCACGCAATTCTCACACTGTCCTGTCTGATCTTTATGATAAATCTTATACCATGGATTTAGAAGATTTTACCACTGCTTGTAAACTCCCGCAATGGGGTAGTGTCAATGAACCTCGTAAATCTGAATATAAAGACTTTCTTGCTAGTATCTCCATGGGGGAGTCTAGAGAAATAGCACAAGCTACCATAGGGAGCATTCATTTTCCTGCCATACATTATTTTGCTCTCTTTATAGGTAGATGTATAAATGGTAAGGACAAGGCATGTCATATGTGTGTGCCTAATCTTAGTGTCCTCAAGAGTGCTGTGCTAGGAGATAAACAATATAACTTGGGGGCCATTGTTGCACGTAGGTTGCATAATAATGGTTTAATTGGAGACTTGTTTGGTGGGATTTATGCAACCCGTGTAGCTAATTTTCTTGAGATACCCATACATGAAGGGAATATGGAGTTGCCTCCTGCTTATTTAGAATATAATGCCATGGTTAGACATCACTTTCTTGAGAGGAATGGACAATTCCTCCAGTATCAACTAATCTTTGACAGATGTCGCGCTGTCCATATTACTCTCCCTGCTCCTGGTTTCTTTGATTATCAGGCAAAAAGAACATATATTATAACCAGGGAAAAGGCGAACGAGTACGAGAGGAGGACGGAGGCAGCTCGCCTCCAAGCTGCAGCTCAGGAGGCAATGGCTGCTGCCTCTCAGTACGACCCCAGCTACCACTTTGATCCATGGACATAGACCAACTTAGGCCAAAAGCCTATGCTTGGGAGAGTACATATTTCTCACCGACATTACATTCATGTTCACACACTCATTCTAGTTGTCGGTGCTCATACTTTTTCATTGTACTATCCATGCTAGTTTATTTTCTTTTTCTTGCTTTCTTCTTGTGTGTTTGAATGATCTTAAGAAAAAACAAAAAAAATAGCTAGTTTACTTTCCATGCTTGTAGTAGTAATATTAAAAGAAAACCCAAAAAGATTTCTCGTTCTTCTTTTGCTTGTTGGGAGCTTTCCCGTGTAAATAGTTTTTTTCTTCTTCTTTTCTTTGGGGGTCGAGAGGAGAAGACCATGATGAAAATGTTGAGTGGCTCTCATATGCATTATTGTTGATTTAACCAAGAGCCCATATTACCTTGTCTTCTCCATTGAATTGAATGCTTGCAGATTCCAGCTTAGTCCAATGCACATGCACTATTATTATCATCCACACCGTTCGGTCGTGCGAGTGAAAGGCAATAATGACGATATATGATGGACTGATTGGGATGAGAGAAGCTGGTATGAACATGACCTCTCTTGTTTTTGTAAATATGATTAGTTCATCGTTCCTGATTCAGCCTATTATGAATAAACATGTTTGCATTGACAATTAGAGATTATAGTTGCTTATGCCATGCTTAATTAGCTAGGAGCTTATAATGGTTTACCTTGCGTGCCAACATGCTATTAAAATGGTTGTGATGTGGTATGATAGGGAGGTATCCTCCTTTGAGTGATTTGAGTGACTTGACTTGGCACATGTTCACGCATGTAGTTGAAACAAAATCAACATAGCCTTCACGATATTTATGTTCATGGTGGATTACATCCTACTCATGCTTGCACCCAGTGTTGATTAATTTTAATGCATGTTCGTGACTGTTGTCGCTCTCTAGTTGGTCGCTTCCCAGTCTCTTTCTAGCCTTCACCTGTACTAAGCGGGAATACTGCTTGTGCATCCAAACTCCATAAACCTCAAAGTTATTCCATATGAGTCCACCATACCTTCCTATATGCGGTATCTACCTGCCGTTCCAGGTAAATTTATATCTGCCAAACTCCAAACCTTCAAATGAATTTCTCTTTTGTATGCTCGAACAACTCATATATCAACTAGGGATGTCTATATCTCCCATGCTAGGCGGGTTATTCTCAAGAGGAGTGGACTCCGCTCCTCATTCATGAGAAAATGGCCGGTCACCGGGATGCCCAGTCCCATGCTCAAAGTAAATCAAAATAATTGCAAACAAAACTCCCCCAGGATTGTTGTTAGTTGGACTGTACCCATTGTTTCGGACCATCCATGGAGTGTGCTTGTTGGTGGTGCGGGAGTATAAACTTTACCATTCTGTTTGGGAACCGCCTATAATGTGTGTAGCATGGAAGATATCGAGATCTCTTGGTTGTTATGTTGACAGTGAAAGTATGCCGCTCAAAATATTACTTATCTCTATTTTAAAATCGAGCTCTGGCACCTCTACAAATCCCTGCTTCCCTCTGTGAAGGGCCTATCTATTTACTTTTATATTGAGTCATCACCCTCTTATTAAAAAGCACCCGCTAGAGAGCACCGCTGTCATTTGCATGCATTACTATTAATTTATATGGGATATGACTATGAGTGGATCTCTTTTACCATGAATTACAATGTTTAGTCATTCCTTGATCTTTAAAGGTGCTCTGCAGTTATGTTTTGCGGTCCTAGAAAGGGCTAGCGTGATACTATCTTGTTATATCATATTATGATTGTTTTGAGAAAGTGTTGTCATCCGAGATTTATTATTATTGCTCGCTAGTTGATTATGCCATTGATATGGGTAAACATGAGACCTAAGTGTATTTGTGAATATGGTTAGTTCATAATCTTTGCTGAAAACTTGAATGCTGGATTTACATATTTGCAACAACAAGAGCAAACCGAGTTTGTAAAAGTTTTACTTTATCACTTTCAGTTTGTCAACTGAATTGCTTGAGGACAAGCAAAGGTTTAAGCTTGGGGGAGTTGATACGTCTCCGTCGTATCTACTTTTCCAAACACTTTTGCCCTTGTTTTGGACTCTAACTTGCATGATTTGAATGGAACTAACCCGGACTGACGCTGTTTTCAGCAGAACTGCCATGGTGTTATTTTTGTGTAGAAATAAAAGTTCTCGGAATGACCTGAAAATCCACGGAGCAACATTTCGGCATTAATAAAAAATACTGGCGAAAGAATCAACGTCAGGGGCCCACACCTTGTCCACGAGGGTGGGGGGCGCCCCCCTAGGGCGCGCCCCCTGCCTCGTGGCCTCCTGATGCTCCACCGACCTCAACTCCAATTCTATATTCACGTTCGCGGAGAAAAAAATCGGAGAGAAAGATTCATCGCTTTTTACAATACGGAGCCACCGCCAAGCCCTAAACTCTCTCGGGAGGGCTGATCTGGAGTCCGTTCGGGGCTCCGGAGAGGGGGATTCATCGCCGTCGTCATCATCAACCATCCTCCATCACCAGCTTCATGATGCTCACCGCCGTGCGTGAGTAATTCCATCATAGACTTGCTAGACGGTGATGGGTTGGATGAGATTTACCAGGTAATCAAGTTAGTTTTGTTATGGTTTGATCCCTAGTATCCACTATGTTCTGAGATTGATGTTGCTATGACTTTGCTATGCTTAATGCTTGTCACTAGGGCCCGAGTGCCATAATTTCAGATCTGAACCTATTATGTTTTCAGGAATATATGTGAGTTCTTGATCCTATCTTGCAAGTCTATATCACCTATTATGTGTTACGATCCGTTAACCCCGAAGTGACAATAATCGAGATACTTACCGGTGATGACCGTAGTTTGAGGAGTTCATGTATTCACTATGTGTTAATGCTTTGGTCCGGTACTCTATTAAATGGAGGCCTTAATATCCCTTAGTTTCCAATAGGACCCCGCTGCCACGGGAGGGTAGGACAAAAGATGTCATGCAAGTTCTTTTCCATAAGCATGTATTACTATATTCAGAATACATGCCTACATTACATTGATGAACTGGAGCTAGTTCTGTGTCACCCTATGTTATAACTATTACATGAGGAATTGCATCCGACATAATTATCCATCACTGATCTAATCCCTACGAGCTTTTCACATATTGCTCTTTGCTTAGTTACTTTACCGTTGCCACTGTTACAATTACTACAAAACTGCTACTGTTACTTTTGCAACTGTTACCGTTACTTCCATACTACTTTGCTACTAAATACTTTGCTGCAGATATTAAGTTATCCAGGTGTGGTTGAATTGACAACTCAACTGCTAATACTTGAGAATATTCTTTGGCTCCCCTTGTGTCAAATCAATAAATTTGGGTTGAATACTCTACCCTCGAAAACTGTTGCGATCCCCTATACTTGTGGGTTATCAGCTGCTATGTTCATGATTGCAGGCAGCGCGACCGAGGTTGAGGCCCTCAAGAGTGCCCTTGCCCAAGCTAAGGAGCAGGCGAAGGCGAGGAAAGTTGCCGCTGATATAGCGGCTGCGGATTTAAAGATCGAACAGGTCGCCCGCCGCCAGTACGAGGAGAGGGTGACCAAGGTGGAGCAAGAGCTCAAGGACACCGCCAGCAAGTGCGAGGCCTTGGAGGAGAACAATAAGGCCCAAGCAGCCGATCTTGCCAAGGCCCTTCAAGAGGTTAAAGAAGCACAGTCCGAGTCCCGGGCGGCTCGTGAGGAGATCCGGCAGGCCGAATAGATAGCGGCTGGTAAGCCCTTTCTTTTGCAGAACTTTTTTGGCGGTCAAATATATGCCTTGCTCACTCGGCTGTGGAGTTCTCCAGATGCCTTTGCGGATCTTCCAAAGAGTGCTATCTACACTGCGCAATTCTTCCGGGCCTAGGAGGGGCACACGACGGAGAAGCTCTTCCGGTCACAGTACCTGGCGCCGGAGCGTCTGGCGCTGTTGAACAACCAGATGATGCAGCGGGCGGAGCTGCATAGGATGTCCGGATTGGCCATGAAGGACGTTATAGTCCGGTTGTGGCCGAGCGAGCCTATTCCTAGCAGCTACTTCGGCCTAGTGCAGCGCCTTGCCAATGCACTGCCTCGAGTGGAAGCTGTGAAGCGCTCAGCGTGCATAGAAGGTGCACGGATGGCCTTTGCCCATGTCAAGATGCACTAGGCGAAGATGAAGGCAGCTGTCGTGGCGACCGAGGGCCCACCCGAAGGCAAGGACCTGCGCAAGCCGGAGTGGTATTTTTACGACGTCTTGGAGGGTGCCCGGATAGTAGAGGGCCAATGCTCAAAGGATATTATGTTTGAGTGAATGTATTCAAACTGTCCAGGTGTTGCTTTATGAACCAAGGCTTTGTAATATATTTATGCCTTTATCTGAAATTATTTTCCTCTTGTGCAGCTGTTTTTATTCTGAGAGTTTGCTAGTCGTCGGCTTCAGCCCCCACGTAGATACTACAGGGTTGTTTGGAATAACGCACGATCAGACTTGACCCAACGTCTTGATCTGTAAAGGAGGTGTCTGCGTAGCGAACCAAGCAATCAGACTATGCGACTTTATTACTTTCACTTAGCCATAGGAGCTTGATGATGGGACTAAGAACTAGCCCCTGGTGCGTATGCGGATATCCAAACTGGGATGCCTTAGGCACGTGACTAGACGAGGGCCAGTCCTTCATATAATACCGAAGATATCGCAAAAGATTTATAGCAAGTTGCCGAATCGCCGACCAGCTCTCGCCATATCATGACAGTCAGTTTTTGGCTTTCTCTACTAAGGTGTTTGACCGGACGAACTAGAAACACAATCATAGTAGTTCTCCCTTTACTATCCTAGCCGAACAAGCAGAACGTAAGGTAGTAATCACAGGAGCTGGGCAACCCAACTATCGACCAAAGACATGATTCAGAAGCTGATGCATATAATGCAATATTCGGGATGCCGAAGTATACTCTGAGAGTGTTCGGACTTTTTTTTGAAAAACATATGTGGCCGAATAGAGCCCCTGGCGTTTAAGCCGTACCAAAAAAATATATGGTAACCTTAACACAAAGAAGGCATGCAGATTATGAAATAAACCAATACCGAATAAGGGTTGGTGAAAAGACTGTTTTCATTATAATCTGTTTGATACGTCAAAACATGCTATTATAGATAATGCTGTAAACATCAAGGCTATTTTAGATGCCGAGAATTTGTGAACAAGGGAAAGCTGTATACAGGGCCTAAAAAGAGAAAGGTAGTCTTGAAGATCCCCTGGACACCCTGCCGCACGTCTGCGCCGCTTTTCACCTTGGTGCAAGATCCTTTGAGAGGAGAAATCAACGATTGTTTAGGAAAAGGGGCCTAGAAAAGGGCCCTTGTATGGCCGTGAAGCTATTAGGTCTTAACGAACCTGTGATATAAGAGGAGAAAGAAAAGAAAAAAGGAGAAGGGAAGAAAAAATGTTTTAAGGTCCGAATAGGGTCAAGCTGCACTCTGAACCTCGTCCGCGATGTGCTTCGTCATTGCCCAAGGTATTTTAAGTGCGTGGTTACGCACACGCGGCACATATGCAACGGTTAGATAGGGCGGTTGACGGAGGCGGAACTGCTAGTCCAGCTCTGGATTGGCCAAGTTGTCGTTCTGCAGGGTAGGCCGGACTCGTTTAACGGTGTCTGGAGGCTTGATGGCCGATGAAGTGTTCGACTTGATGAGGCCTCTCTGTACCTCGGCTGCAAGGGTCGCGGTGTGCTCCTTAGTACGAAGGGAGCGCTCCATGTTTCCATTGACTGTGATAACACCGCACGGTCCAGGCATTTTGAGTTTTAAGTAAGCATAATGCGTGACTGCATTGAAGCGGACGAAGGCGATACGTCCGAGCAGTGCGTGATAACCACTGCGGAAGGGGGCGATGTCGAAGATCAAGTCTTCGCTTTGGAAGTTGTCCGGAGAACTGAAGAATACTTCCAATGTTAATGAACCCGTGCAACAGGCCTTGACACCGGGTATCACTCGTTTAAATTTGGTGTTACTAGTCTTGAGTCTTGAAGGGTCAATACCCATTTTACGGACAGTGTCTTGTAGATCAGGTTAAGACTGCTGCCGTCGTCCATAAGGACACGAGTGAGATGGAATCCATCGATGATTGGATTGAGGACCAGAGCTGCTGATCCTCCATGAGGGATACTGGTCGGGTGGTCCCTGTGATTGAAGGTGATCGGACAAGCCGACCACAAGTTGAATTTAGGGGCGACAGGCTCTACGACGTAGACATCCCTTAGTGCACGCTTACGCTCCTTTTTGGGGATATGTGTGACATATATCATGTTCACTGTTTTCACCTCAGGGGGAAATTTTTTTGTCCCCCCCATGTTCGGTGGGCGGGGCTCATCATCGTCCTTGCTTGGTGGCCCTTTCTGCTTGTGTTCGGTATTTAAATTTCCGGTTTGTTTGAAGACCCAACAGTTTCTGTTGGAGTGATTAGCAGGCTTGTCAGGGGTGCCATGAATCTGGCAAGGCCGATCGAGTATTTTGTCCAAATTAGATGGACCGTCCTTATTTCCTTTGAATGGCCTCTTCCGTTGTCCGTACTTAGAGCCGCTGAATCTGGCGTTAACCATTGTGTCTTTAGTTTCTTCATTGTTGTTTTGACGCTTATGTTTGTTGCATCGTGGCCTACCATTGCCATCCCTGGCGGTGCCAGGGTCGCTGGTACTGTTGCTTCTATGAGCCAACCAGCTGTCCTCGCCCGCGCAGAAGCGGGTCATGAGTGCGGTAAGAGCTGCCATAGACTTTGGTTTTTCCTGACCAAGGTGTCAGGCGAGCATTCGTCGCAGACGCTATGTTTAAAGGCCGCGAGGGCTTCGGCGTCCGGACAGTCGACGATTTGGTTCTTTTTAATTAAGAACCTAGTCTAGAGTTTGCGGGCTGACTCCCCGGGTTGCTGGACTATATGACCAAGGTCATCGGCGTTCGGAGGCCGGACATAGGTACCTTGGAAGTTGTCTCGAAAGGCGTCCTCCAAATCACCCCAGCTACCAATGGAGTTCTCTGGGAGGCTGTTTAACCAGTGTCGTGCCGGTCCTTTCAGCTTTAGCGGGAGGTATTTAATGGCGTGGAGATCGTTGGTGCGAGCCATATGAATATGGAGAAGGAAATCCTCAATCCATACCGCAGGATCTGTTGTTCCATCGTATGATTCAATGTTTACGGGTTTAAACCCTTCTGGAAATTGGTGCTGCATTAAGTCGTCGGTAAAGCATAAGGGGTGTGCGGCGCCTCTGTATCAGGTGATAACCCACAAGTATAAGGGATCGCAACAATTTTCGAGGGTAGAGTATTGAACCCAAATTTATTGATTTGACACAAGGGGAGCCAAAGAATATTCTCAAGTATTAGCAGTTGAGTTGTCAATTCAGCCACACCTGGATAAATTAATATCTGCAGCAAAGTATTTAGTAGCAAAGCAGTATGGAAGTAATGATAACAGTGGCAAAAGTAATAGTAGGAGTTTTGTAGTAATTGTAACAGTGGCAACGAAAAAGTAACTAAGCAAAGGACAATATGTGAAAAGCTCATAGGCATTGGATCGGTGATGGAGAATTATGCCGGATGCGATTCCTCATGCAATAGTTATAACCTAGGGTGACACAGAACTAGCTCCAATTCATCAATGTAATGTAGGCATGTATTCTGACTATAGTCATACGTGCTTATGGAAAAGAACTTGCATGACATCTTTTGTCCTACCCTCCCGTGGCAGCGGGGTCCTATTGGAAACTAAGGGATATTAAGGCCTCCTTTTAATAGAGTACCGGACCAAAGCATTAACACTTAGTGAATACATGAACTCCTCAAACTATGGTCATCACCGATAAGTATCCCGATTTTTGTCACTTTGGGGTTAACGGATCATAACACATAATAAGTGACTATAGACTTGCAAGATAGGATCAAGAACTCACATATATTCATGAAAACATAATAGGTTCAGATATGAAATCATGGCACTCGGGCCCTAGTGACAAGCATTAAGCATTGCAAAGTCATAGCAACATCAATCTCAGAACATAGTGGATACTAGGGATCAAACCCTAACAAAACTAACTCGATTACATGGTAAATCTCATCCAACCCATCACCGTCCAACAAGCCTACGATGGAATTACTCACGCACGGCGGTGAGCATCATGAAATTGGTGATGGAGGAAGGTTGATGATGACGACGGTGATGGATTCCTCTCTCCGGAGCCCCGAACGGGCTCCAGATTAGCCCTCCCGAGAGACATTAGGGCTTGGCGGCGGCTCCGTATCGTAAAACACGATGAATCCTTCTCTATGATTTTTTTCTCCCCGAACGTGAATATATAGAGTTGGAGTTGAGGTCGGTGGAGCACCAGGGGGCCCACAAGGTAGGGGGTGCGCCCAGGGGGGTAGGCGCGCCCCCACCCTCGTGGACAGGGTGTGCCCCCCTGGCCTTGATTCTTTCGCCAGTATTTTTTATATATTCAAAAAATATTCTTCGTGAAGTTTCAGGTCATTTCGAGAACTTTTATTTCTGCACAAAAATAACACCATGGCAATTCTGCTGAAAATAGCGTCAGTCCGGGTTAGTTCCATTCAAATCATGCAAGTTAGAGTCCAAAACATGGGCAAAAGTGTTTGGAAAATTAGATACGGCGGAGATGTATCAACTCCCCCAAGTTTAAACCTTTGCTTGTCCTCAAATAATTCAGTTGACAAACTGAAAGTGATAAAGAAATTTTTTTACAAACTCTGTTTGCTCTTGTTGTTGTAAATATGTAAAGCCAGCATTCAAGTTTTCAGCAAAGATTATGAACTAACCATATTCACAATAACATTTAGGTCCCATGTTTACTCATATCAATGGCATAATCAACTAGCAAGCAATAATAATAAATCTCAGATGACAACACTTTCTCAAAACAATCATAATATGATATAACAAGATGGTATCTCGCTAGCCTTTTCTGAGACCGCAAAACATAAATGCAGAGCACCTTTGAAGATCAAGGACTGACTAAACATAGTAATTCATGATAAAAGAGATCCAGTCATAGTCATACTCAATATAAATTAATAGTAATGGATGCAAATGACAGCGGTGCTCTCCGACTGGTGCTTTTTAATAAGAGGAGGATGACTCAACATAAAAGTAAATATATAGGCCCTTCGCAGAGGGAAGCATGAATTTGTAGAGGTGCGAGAGCACAATTTTAAAGCAGAGATGAATAATATTTTGAGCGGCATACTTTCATTGTCAACATAACAACCGAGAGAGCTCGACATCTTCCATGCTACACACATTATAGGCGGTTCCCAAATAGAATGGTAAAGTTTATACTCCCCCACCACCAACAAGCATCAATCCATGGCTGGCCCGAAACAACGGGTGCCTCCAACTAACAACAATCCAGGGGGAGTTTTGTTTGCAATTATTTTGATTTGATTTGAGCATGGGACTGGGCATCCCGGTGACAAGCCATTTTCTCGTGAGTGAGGAGCGGAGTCCACTCCTCTTGGGAATAACCCGCCTAGCATGGAACATACAGACAACCCTAGTTGATACATGAGTTATTCGAGCATACAAAGTAGAATTTCATTTGAAGGTTTAGAGTTTGGCACATACAAATTTACTTGGAACGACAGGTAGATACCGCATATAGGAAGGTATGGTGGACTCATATGGAATAACTTTGGGGTTTATGGAAGTGGATGCACAAGCAGTATTCCCGCTTAGTACAAGTGAAGGCTAAAAAAAGACTGGGAAGCAACCAACTAGAGGGCGACAACAGTCATGAACATGCATTAAAATTAATAAACATTGAGTGCAAGTATGAGTAGGACATAATCCACCATGAACATAAATATCATGGAGGCTATGTTGATTTATTTTCAACTACATGTGTGAACATGTGCCAAGTAAAGTCACTCGAATCATTCAAAGGAGGATACCACCCTATCATACCCCATCACAACCATTTTAATAGCATGTTGGCATGCAAGGTAAACCATTATAAACTCCTAGCTAATTTAGCATGGCATGAGCAACTATAATCTCTAATTGTCATTGCAAACATGTTTAATTCATAATAGGCTGAATCAGCAACGATGAACTAATCATATTTACAAAAACAAGAGAGGTCGAGCTCATACCAGCTTCTCTCATCTCAATCAGTCCATCGTATATCGTCATTATTGCCTTTCACTTGCACGACCGAACGATGTGAATAATAATAATAGTGCACGTTCATTGGACTAAGCTGGAATCTGCGAGCATTCAATACAAGGGAGAAGACAAGGTAATATGGAAAGTAAACTAGCATGGAGATTAAAGTGAAAAAATATGAGCACCGACAACTGGCATGAGTGTGTGAACATGAATGTAATGTCGGTGAGAAATACGTACTCCCCCAAGCTTAGACTTTTGGCCTAAGTTGGTCTATGCCCATGGATCAAAGTTGTAGATGGGGTCGTACTGAGATGCAACAGCTATTGCCTCATGAGCTACAGTTTGGAGGCGAGCTGTCTCCGTCCTCCTCATACTCGTTCGCCTCCTCACTGGTTATAATATATCTCCCTTTTACCTGAAAGTCAAAGAAAGTAGGAGTAGGGAGAGCAACATGGAAGTGTGGCGCCTGTCAAACATTAGTCGGTACTGGAGAGGCTGTTCATTCCTCTCAATAAACTGATGGCGAACCTATAATCTAAATAAGCGGGAGGCAATTCCATATCATTTTCATGTATGGGTATCTCAAGAAAATTAGCTACACGGGTTGCATAAATTCCTCCAAACAAATTTCCATTAGTACTATTATTATGCAACCTACGTGAAACAATGGCCCCCAAGTTGTATTGTTTATCTCCTAATACGGCACTCTTGAGAACACTAAGGTCAGGAACACACATGTGACATGCTTCGTCCTTGCCGTTAATGCATCTACCTATAAAGAGAGCAAAATAATGTATAGCAGGAAAATGAATGCTCCCTATGGTAGCTTGTGTTATCTCTCTAGATCCCCCCACAATGATACCAGCAAGAAAATCTTTAAACTCATATTTGCGAGGTTCACTCGCACTACCCCATTGCGGGACTTTACAAGCAGTATTAAAATCTTCTAAGTCCATGATATAAGATTTATTATAAAGATCAAATAGGACAGTGTGAGAATTGCGTGAAGATGTAAATTTAAACCTTCTCACAAAGGAATCAGTTAGGTGATAATACTGAGGGCACTTATCTAGCATGAAGCCCTCGAGTTCAGCATTACGCACATATGCATCAAATTCCTACTTAATTCCTGCTCGGACCATGAAATCTTCTGACGGCCATTCACAAGGCCGCACTTGAGCTTCTCTTGGTAGTTCATGGTCTGGCTCACGTATTGCGGGCCTGGGTCCTTGCTTCCTTGAAGAACCACCTTGGTACATTTTCCTAAAAGTATTTCTTCCTTTGAAAAATTTCTGAAAATTTTAGTAACTCAAAATAAAAGAGAACCAAACTCAACAAAATTGATAGCATCTACTCCCACAAGTACCTAGAGACTATATCATGCATTAGAACTACTTGGGACCATATAAATTTGACATGCAAGCTCAAGAACAGGGTCACCTAAGCAGCAAAAATTTGCAATGAATAAAGCACTAGAACAAAAACTAATTGGACCATTGGAGGAGTGACATACCGAAGAACAATCCCCCAAAGTAGTTTTGTAAGTGGAGCTTTGAGCAAGGAGATCGAAAATGGCAGCAAGATGAGCTAGAACTCGTGCTTGAGCTGGTTGGTGATTTTTTGGGAGGAAGAAGGAGTGTGTGGGTGCTGGAATAAGTGGACGGGGGCCACCAGGGGCCCACGAGGCAGGGGGCGCGCCTAGGGGGGCGCCCTGCACCCTCGTGGCCAGGTGCTGGCTCCCCCTGATGTGTTCTCAGTGCCAAATATTCTTAAATATTCTAGAAAAAAATCATATTTCAGTTTCAGGACATTTGGAGAACTTCTATTTTCGGTGTATTTTTTATTGCACGGATAATTCAGGTAACAGATAGAAAATACTATTTTTTCTTTATTTATTCTAAATAACAGAAAGTAAAAGGAGGGTACAGAAGGTTGTGCTTTGTAACTTCATCCATCTCATGCTCATCAAAAGGAATCCACTAACAAGGTTGATCAAGTCTTGTTAACAAACTCATTCCGAATAGCACTAGGTTACCTCAAAGGGGATATGCACATCCCCAACAATAAGAATATCGTATTTCTTCCTGACAGTAGGAAGGGGAAATTCAAAACCTCCAATAGTAATAGTTGAAAATTTTCCAATAGAATTGATACTGTGGACTTGAGGTTGTTTCCTCGGAAAGTGTACCATATGCTCATTACCATTAACATGAAAAGTGACATTGCCTTTGTTGCAATCAATAACAGCCCCTGCAGTATTCAAAAAGGGCCTACCAAGGATAATCGACATACTATCGTCCTCGGGAATATAGAGAATAACAAAGTCCGTTAAAATAGTAACGTTTGCAACCACAACAGGCACATCCTCACAAATACCGACAGGTATAACGGTTGATTTATCAGCCATTTACAAAGATATTTCAGTAGGTGTCATCTTATTCAAATCAAGTCTATGATATAAATAGAGAGGCATAACACTAACACCAGCTCCAAGATCACATAAAGCAGTTCTAACATAGTTTCTTTTAATGGAGCAAGGTATAGTTGGTACTCCTGGATCTCCTAGTTTCTTAGGTATTCCACCTTTAAAAGTATAATTAGCAAGCATGGTGGAAATTTCAGCTTACGGTATCTTTCTTTTATTTGTCACTATATCTTTCATATACTTAGGATAAGGATTCATTTTAAGCATATCAGTCAAACGCATACGCAAAAAGATAGGTCTAATCATTTCAGCAAAGTGCTCAAAATCCGCATCATCCTTTTTGTTCGATGATTTAGGAGGAAAAGGCATGGGTTTCTGAACCCATGGTTCTCTTTCTTTACCGTGCTTCCTAGCAACAAAGTCTCTCTTATCATAACGTTGATTCTTTGATTGTGGGTTATCAAGATCAATAGCAGGTTCAATTTCTACATCATTGTTATTGCTAGGCTGAGCATCAACATGAACATCATCATTAACATTATCACTAGGTTCATGTTCATCACCTGATTGTGTTTCAGCATCAGAAACAAAAATATCAATGGGATTCTCAGGTGTGTCAACAACAAATTCACTAGAAGCATGCGAAGTCCTATCATTATTCTTTTTCTTCTTTTTAGAAGGACTAGATGCATCAACATTAGTTCTCTGAGAATCTTGCTCAATTCTCTTAGGGTGGCCCTCAAGATACAAAGGTTCCTGAGTCATTTTACCCCCTCTAGTCATAAATTTGACAACATTATTATTTTTCTTATTATTTAATTCATTGAGCAAATCATTTTGAGCTTTAAGCACTTGTTCTACTTGAGTGGTAACCATAGAAGCATGTTTACTAATGAGTTTAAGTTCACCTTTAACTCTAGACATATAATCACTCAAGTGTTCAATCATATAAGCATTGCGTTTTAATTGTCTACCAACATAAGCACTGAAGTTTTCTTGTTTGATAATAAAATTATCAAACTCATCTAAGCATTGGCTAGCAGACTTATAACGAGGGATATCACCTTCATCAAATCTATAGAGAGAATTTACCTTTACTACCTGTGTCGGGTTATCAAGACCATGTATTTCTTCAATAGGTGGTAAATTCTTAACATCTTCAACTTTAATACCTTTTTCTTTCATAGATTTCTTTGCCTCTTGCATATCTTCAGGATGAGAAATAGAATACCCCTTTTCTTCGGAGTTGGCTTCGGAGTTGGTTTAGGAAGTGTCCAACTATTTTCATTAGTCAACATATTATTCAATAACAATTCAGCTTGATCAATTGTTCTTTCCCTGAAAACACAACCAACACAACTATCCAGGTGGTCTCTGGAAGCATTGATTAGTCCATTATAAAAGATATCAAGTATTTCATTTTTCTTGAGAGGATGATCAGGCAAAGCATTAAGTAATTGGAGAAGCCTCCCCCAAGCTTGTGGGAGACTCTCTTCTTCAATTTGCACATAATTATATATTTCCCTTAAAGCAGCTTGTTCCTTACGAGCGGGGAAATATTTAGCAGAGAAGTAATAAATCATATCCTGGGGACTACGCACACAACCAAGATAAAGAGAATTAAACCATATTTTAGCATCACCTTTAATGAGAACGGAAATAATTTAAGGATATAGTAGCGAGTTTTCTCATCATTAGTGAATAGGGTGGCTATATCATTCAATTTAGTAAGATGTGCCACAACAGTTTCAGATTCATAGCCATAAAAAGGATCAGATTCAACTAAAGTAATTATCTCAGGAACAACAGAGAAATCATAATCCTTATCAGTAATACAGGTAGGTGAAGTAGCAAAAGCAGGGTCCTATTTCATTCTAGCATTCAAAGACTTTTCTTTCAGCTTAGCTAATAATTTCTTAAGATCATATCTATCATTGCAAACAAGAAAGTCTCTAGCAGTTTCTTCATACATAACATAACCCTCAGGCACAACAGGCAATTCATATCTTGGGGGAGAATCTTCATCATCACTTTCATCAATATTATCAGTTTCAATAATTTCATTCTCTCTAGCCCTAGCAAGTTGTTCATCAAGAAATTCACCTAATGGCATAGTAGTATCATGCATAGAAGTAGTTTCATCATAAGTATCATGCAAAGCAGAAGTGGCATCATCAATAACATGCGACATATCAGAATTAATAGCAGAAGCAGGTTTAGGTGTCGCAAGCTTACTCAAAACAGAAGGAGAATCAAGTACAGAGCTGGATGGCAGTTCCTTACCCCCCTCCTCGTAGTTGAGGAAAAATCTTGGTTCTTTCGTCTTTCAAGTTCCTCATAGTTATCAGCAGATATAAATCCCAAGTGACTCAAAGAATAGAGCGATGCTCCCCGGCAACGGCACCAGAAAATAGTCTTGATAACCCACAAGTATAGGGGATCGCAACAGTTTTCGAGGGTAGAGTATTCAACCCAAATTTATTGATTCGACACAAGGGGAGCCAAAAGAATATTCTCAAGTATTAGCAGTTGAGTTGTAAATTCAATCACACCTGGATAACTTAATATCTACAGCAAAGTATTTAGTAGCAAAGTAGTATGGAAGTAACGGTAATAGTGGCAAAAGTAACAGTAGCAGTTTTGTAGTAATTGTAACAGTGGCAACGGAAAAGTAACTAAGCAAAGGACAATATGTGAAAAGCTTGTAGGCATTGGATCAGTGATGGAGAATTATGCCGGATGCGATTCCTCATGCAATATTTATAACCTAGGGTGACACAGAACTAGCTCCAATTCATCAATGTAATGTAGGCATGTATTCCGAATATAGTAATACATGCTTATGGAAAAGAACTTGCATGACATCTTTTGTCCTACCCTCCCGTGGCAGCGGGGTCCTATTGGAAACTAAGGGATATTAAGGCTTCCTTTTAATAGAGTATCGGACCAAAGCATTAACACTTAGTGGATACATGAACTCCTCAAACTACGGTCATCACCGGTAAGTATCCCCATTTTTGTCACTTCGGGGTTAACGGATCATAACACATAATAGGTGACTATAGACTTGCAAGATAGGATCAAGAACTCACATATATTCATGAAAACATAATAGGTTCAGATCTGAAATCATGGCACTCGGACCCTAGTGACAAGTATTAAGCATAGCAAAGTCATAGCAACATCAATCTCAGAACATAGTGGATACTAGGGATCAAACCCTAACAAAAATAACTCGATTACATGGTAAATCTCATCCAACCCATCACCATCCAGCAAGCCTACGATATAATTACTCACGCACGGCAGTGAGCATCATAAAATTGGTGATGTAGGAAGGTTGATGATGACGACGGCGACAGATTCCCCTCTCCGGAGCCCCGAACGGACTCCAGATCATCCCTCCCAAGAAATATTAGGGCTTGGCGGCGGCTCCATATCATAAAATGCGATGAATCCTTCTCTTTGATTTTTTTCTCCCCGAACGTGAATATATAGAGTTGGAGTTGAGGTCGGTGGAGCACCAGGGGGCCCACAAGGCAGGGGGCGCGCCCTGGGGGTAGGCGCGCCCCCACCCTCATGGACAGGGTGTGGGCCCCTTGGCCTTGATTCTTTCGGCAGTATTTTTTATATATTGCAAAAAAAATCTTCGTGAAGTTTCAGGTCATTCCGAGAACTTTTATTTTTGCACGAAAATAACACCATGGCAATTCTGTTGAAAACAGCGTCAGTCCGGGTTAGTTCCATTCCAATCATGCAAGTTAGAGTCCAAAACAAGGGCAAAAGTGTTTGGAAAATTAGATACGATGGAGACGTATCATCGGGCAACGTTGATGTCTACTACACAACCTTCTTCTTGTAGACGTTGTTGGGCCTCCAAGTGTAGAGGTTTGTAGGACAGTAGCAAATTTCCCTCAAGTGGATGACCTAAGGTTTATCAATCCGTGGAAGGTGTAGGATGAAGATGGTCTCTCTCAAACAACCCTGCAACCAAATAACAAAGAGTCTCTTGTGTCCCCAACACACCCAATACAATGGTAGATTGTATAGGTGCACTAGTTCGGCGAAGAGTTGGTGATACAAGTGCAATATGGATGGTAGATATAGGTATTTGTAATCTGAAAATATAAAAACAGCAAGGTAACAAGTGGTACAAGTGAGCGTAAACGGTATTGCAATGCTAGGAAACAAGGCCTAAGGTTCATACTTTCACTAGTGCAAGTTCTCTCAACAATAATAACATAACTGGATCATATAACTATGCCTCAACATGCAACAAAGAGCCACTCCAAAGTCACTAATAGCAGAGAACAAACGAAGAGATTATTGTAGGGTACAAAACCACCTCAAAGTTATCCTTTTTGATCGATCTATTCAAGAGTCCGTAGTAAAATAACACGAAGCTATTCTTTCCGTTCGATCTATCATAGAGTTTGTACTAGAATAACACCTTAAGACACAAATCAACCAAAACCCTAATGTCACCTAGATACTCCAATGTCACCTCAAGTATCCGTGGGCATGATTATACGATATGCATCACACAATCTCAGATTCATCTATTCAACCAACACAAAGTACTTCAAAGAGTGCCCCAAATTTTCTACCGGAGAGTCAAGACGAAAATGTGTACCAACCCCTATGCATAAGTTCATTGAATCCGCAAGTTGATCACCAAAACATACATGAAGTAGATCACATGAATATCCCATTGTCACCACAGATAAGGACGACAAGACATACATCAAGTGTTCTCAAATCCTTAAAGACTCAATCCGACAAGACAACTTCAAAGGGAAAACTCAATTCATCACAAGAGAGTAGAGGGGGAGAAACATCATAAGATCCAACTATAATAGCAAAGCTCGCGATACATGAAGATCGTGCCATATCAAGAACACGAGAGAGAGAGATCAAACACATAGCTACTTGTACATACCCTCAGCCCCGAGGGTGAACTACTCCCTCCTCGTCATGGAGAGCGCCGGGATGATGAAGATGGCCATCGGTGAGGGATCCCCCTCCGGCAGGGTGCCGGAATGTCACATCCCTAGTTCTGGTCTGCTCTGGGTTAGCTAGTCTTGTGTTGCATCATGTTTAAATTTCTCCTAAACCTGAAATGGGGATCAACAAACCCTAGCACCACCCTGAAAATACCAGGTTCAACTGAAAAAACATTTCAATGAATCCAAAATGCCCTTCACAAAAGTTCATCATTTTTGAATTGGTCTAGAACCTCTCCCAAAAATGGTGCACATTTTTCTAGGCCATTCTGGATTTTTGAATTAAATAATATTATATTTGCATTTGGGCATTTAATTTCTAATTAATATTTTAAATGCTCAAATAATCCCAAACTGAAATGTTTACTGTAGGATATATTCCCAACAGTGGTCATGAGCAGTTGCAAGATTTTTAGAAATGCTCTAGCATTTTTAATTAAGCCAAACACAGTTGCAGAAAATAGAAAAACAGAAAGAATTAGAAAAAGAGAGAGAGAGAGAGAGAGAAAACCCACCTGAGCTTACCTGTGAAGCCACCTGGCGGCCCAAGTGGCCGGCCCAGCCCACCAGGCCATCCTCCTGTCGCCTTCCTCCCCCTCTCCCCGAAGCAGCTCGGTGGCGAGCGCCGACGGCGCCCTGGCCACCTCCTGCTTGCCATCGAGGCGCCCCCGACGCGTCTGGATACGCCCCGCAGCCCCCTCTGTCTCTCCCCTCGCTTTCTGCTCTCTCTCGACCCTTTCCCCCTCCTCTGCTCTCTCTCCCTCCCATGCCCGAGCACAGCCGTCGCTGCCGCTCGCCGTTGCCGTGCCCACCGCCACGGCCTTGCCTCTCCGACGAGTCCAAAAGCTCCGCGTCGTAGCCCTCGTCCTCCCCGCCAAGCCGTGCGTCTCCGGACGCCCTGTGGAGCCGCCATCGCCGTCGTCTTCAACCTCCAGCACCGGAGATCGTCGTCGCCGTTCTGCCCGCGTTGGACCGTCCCCGAGCTCTCCGACGATTCCATCGGATGCGCTGTGAGCTTCCCGTCGCTTCCCCCCTAACCCCGTGGCGTTTTTCTCATCGTAGCCGCCTTTTCCATCGGAGCCAAAGCTCGCCGCCGTGGTGCCTCGTCATCGCCGTGGCTGGAGCTATTGTAGCTCGAAGCTGAGCACACCACCGCGCTCAACACGTCTCCAGGAGCCCATAGCCAGCACCAGCTTCTCCCCACGTGCCCCCTAGCGCCAACCCCACACCCACCCGAACTCCGGCCGCCGCTGCGAGCTCGTTTCCCGCGAGCTCGGTCCACCCCGGCTGCTGCTGCTAGTCGTGTTGGATGCGCGCGAGTCCCAGCACCATGTAGAGCCTCTCCGCCGTCGTTTTGGTCGCCAGAGGAGCTAACCCGAGCCCTCCGCCGCGCCTGCTGTACCCGGCGATGAGCCGCCGGCGTATTAGCCTCGGCTGACCAGGGATTTGACCTCCCCTGAGTCAATGACAGGTGGGGCCAGCCCGTATTAAACTAGTTTAGTTTAATTGCTAAAACTTAATTAGCCACTGTTAAACTAACCCCGCTGGTCCCACAGGTCAGTTTGACCTGGCCACATCACTGTTGACCCGACCCCACATGTCTGTGACCCAGACAGCACCGTGACACTGACATGCAGGACCCACGCGTCAGGTTTGACCTGGGGCAGCCCTGTTGACCTGCTGACGTCACAGTGACGTAGTGCTGACGCCATAACTCATTTTCTGGATTAATTTTAATTCAGGAAATTTCAGAAAATATCCCAAACTTCTAAAATTCATAGAAATTCAACCGTAGCTCCAAATGAAACAAGTTATATATGAAAAATGATCAGAAAAATCCAATCTATCCATCTGCACTGGTTTCATGTATGATAAAGCAACTTAAACCTGCTGTTTATATCAAAACATGATAAGGCACTATTTAATTCATAATTTGATTTTGGGATTGAACCTTTGGTTCAAAATGACCCAAATCCCTCTGGTTGTAGTTGCATTAGGCCAACACACTCATATTGTCATGTCATGAGCATGCATCATATTGTGCATTGCATTGATTGTGTTTCTTTCTCAGTTGCCGGTAATAGCCCCTCTCGATAGACGCGTTTCGACGATGTGATCGATGACACCGATGAAGAACTATACCATCTTCAGAAGTGCCAGGCAAGCAAAACCCCCTTGTTCATTCCGATACAATCCCACTCTCTCGCTCCTGCTCTCTTTTACTGCATTAGGACAACAACGACATATTTGTTACTTGCTGCGGTAGCTGAACCCCTTATCCTCTGCATGACCTGTCATTGCCACAGTAAATAGATGAAACCCACTAGCATGAGTAGGAGTTGTTTGAGCCCTGATGTGCCTACTCATTCATGCTTGTTTGTCATGCCTGCTATTGCTTAGAGTTGTGTCAGGTCTGATTCATCAGGGATGAATCAGAGGTGTGTGAACATGTCCTACTGTATGTGAGCTAAGTGTGTGAACACGATTTGGTAAAGGTAGCGGTGAGAGGCCATGTAGGAGTACATGGTGGGTTGTCTCATTGCAGCCATCCTCAGGAACTGAGGTCTGTGTTTGTGATCCATGAACAGTTACTACCACACATTGGGTTCCGGTAACTCGACCCCTCTCGGCTTCTTAATCACCCTTGTTCTCTGTCCAGGAGTTGCAACTAGTTTCTGGTGTTTGTAGGTAGTGTTAGTAGTCTACCAAGTGGCACCCGGTACAGGTGGGCATGGGACAGACTAGGCACAGTGGCCTGGTGTACCAAGTGGCACCCGGATGGTGGACTTGGGAACCCTGCACACATCGTTTGGGGCCGTGAGCGACACCCTGGCCGGATCTCCTTGCGGATGGAACCCGAATAGGCGATAAACCTGGACGAGAGACTTGAGTGTTTAGGTAGGCCGTGGCCGACTCCCTCGCCCGGCTTCCGCTTGAAGGTTGCCGAGATACATGACGTGTACAGGGCGATAAGTGGCAAGAGCGTGTGTGAAGAAGTACACCCCTGCAGGGTTATCATTATCTATTCGAATAGCCGGATTCCTCGGATATGGAAACTTGGACCCCTTGCATAGTTCGTAGACAAGTGAAAGTGGATACTCTAAAATGCGCAAGATAAGTGTGAGTGCTATGGATGGCGTTCTCGTAGGGAGACGGGAGTGGATCCATAGTGGTGTATTGATATGGTGAATATGTGGACTCGTGTGCGCCACCTCAAAAGAGTTACTTGCAGTCGTAGTTCAGGTTAGCCATCGAGTCAAAGATGGCTTGCTGCAGTTAAACTCCACCACCCCCTTTGTTGATAATGATGCATATGTAGATAGTTCTGATGTAAGTCTTGCTGGGTACATTTGTACTCACGTTTGCCTATTTTATGTTTTTGCAGAGAGACTTATGTCTCACTAGTGTTTCTGCGTGGACTTCAACGTTTAGCTTGTTACCTCAGCTACGATCTTGTGCCCTCGGCAGGATCTAGTAGATAGTCAGGTTTCTCAGCCTTTTTCATTTGAAGATGTCTGTACTCAGACATGTTGAGCTTCCGCTTGTGCTTTGACTTGTATGCTCTGAATGTTGGGTCATGAGACCCATGTTTGTAATATCTCGCTCCTCGGAGCCTATTGAATAAAATACTTGAGTTGTAGAGTCATGTTGTGATGCCATGTTGTATTTGCACATATCGAGCATATTGTGTGTATGTTATTGAAATGCTTGGTATGTGTGGGATCTGACTATCTAGTTGTTTATCCTTAGTAGCCTCTCTTACCGGGAAATGTCTCCTAGTGCTTCCACTGAGCCATGGTAGCTTGCTACTGCTCCGGAACACTTAGGCTGGGCTGCACGTGTCCTTCTTCGTTCCTGTGTCTGTCCCTTCGGGGAAATGTCACGCGATGAATACCGGAGTCCTGTTAGCCCGCTACAGCCCGGTTCACCGGAGTCCTGCTAGCCCAGTGCTATAGCCTGGATTCACTCGCTGATGACCGACACGTTCGATGCTGGGTCATGGATGCCTGTCCCTGTAAGTTTGTGCCACTTTGGGTTTACGACTAGCCATGTCAGCCCGGGCTCCTTATCATATGGATGCTAGCGACACTATCATATGCGTGTGCCAAAAGGCGCAAACGGTCCCGGGCAAAGGTAAGGCGACACCCATGGGAATACTGTGCGTGAGGTCGCAAAGTGATATGAGGTGTTACATGCTAGATCGATGTGGCATTGAGTCGGGGTCCTGACAGCTTTGGTATCAGAGCTTGACTGCCTGTAGGATTACCAAGCCAAACTGGTCGAAGTTGAGTCTAGAAATTCTTTAGTTATATAAGGGAATTGATTGTGGGATGGAACGTAAGGCTCTTTTTACTCCTTATACCTTATGCCCTTCTGATCTGAGTCATCTTATCTTTCCTACAGGGTTAAGGAATTAGGATTTCTCTTCTTTCTATCAGGATCACGTGTTACTAATCTGTAGTCCTATAAGATTGGTGGATTCAAGGCTCAGTTCAGTTCCTACTACTTCCGTGTGTTCATAGTTGGTCTCAGAATCTTGATATTGTGATGATTGAGTGGTTATGCCACCATTTTTGTAGCATGTCTAAAATTCTGTTGAGCATTTACAGCCATTATGCTGTCCGAGTCATTCCAGGTTTCTAAACAGTCTGATGCATTTGCAAATCCCTTCTTACCGTTCTGAAGTTCCTTTGGGCCAGTTTAACCACACTAGCTAGTTTGCTGAGGTACTCCATTGCCTCGGCATATATGTTGGAATTACTATTATGACCCTAGGTATCTTAGAGGATCGCTCACTAATCTAGCAATGCTTTGTACTCCCTGTGTGATGATCCTGGCCATCATTCTCGAAAGCATCCCGTGATGCCATTTAGTTAGTAGGCATTCTATTCCTGGGTTTTCGAACCGAGATTCACTCTACTTACTTCCTGTAGATAGCGTTGCTTGTTCCTTTAGGTTATTAGTAACCTTTGCGATAGTCCTCGAGGTTCATGGTATATCGTTCTTCCAAATACCATGAACTACTTATGGCAGAAGTGCTTTGAACCAAAATATCACAACCAGAGTGCTCTTGACGAGTTCTCGATTCTATGTTGTGACTCTGCCAGTCCTTCCTCTTCAGCATGGGTTATCCGGAAGAAATATGTTGAACTTGTTCGACATACTAACCTATGCATCCACAACTCAGAAAGATATATGTTCCTTTGAGTTGTCTCTCCGTAGCTGTATTCTGATCTTTGTCTATCAGTTGATAGTCAAGTTTATGTCGTGCTATCATGTTCTTCGATGCGTACTATTCTTGTGGTCCGTCAAGCCATTCTATTTAAGAATGAATAGGAGAAATAAACTCCAGAACCTCATCCATATCTAGGATTGGGTCAAAGCAATTGTATTCCGCAGATCAAAATGCCAATCCAGCTTCTGCTCTGCTCTACCTTGGAGTGTTACCATCTTTATGTCAAGAGTGTCATGAGAATTGCACCACCTCTTATGAATTCTTGACGCAATAATACTTCTTGCCGTCATTGTTAATTCCTCGGTTCCCGTGTTATTGTAACCGGAATGCCGACAAGTGAAATGTGATGTGTGAAATCAATACTTCTAGCAACTCCGTTGCTTGGTAGTTAAATGGACAATAACCTCATTCTTAGTGTGTTGATTATTGAATCATCACCCTAAGGCTAATCGTGCTACCTAGTCCTTATTTCTGGTGCACTCTCCGATCAATGAGTTAGGATTGAGTCAATCCCTCACTCTTGTGATCACATTGTCTTGCCCTGAAAAGCAAGATTGCTCCCGAGATTAGTGACATATCGGTGGTTCGTGATTTTCCGAATATCTTCTCGAAAGTATCACCAGGTTGTCACCTGACTGCTATGTTGAGTTCGTGATCAAGATGGTTTCTTGTAAACCACCCCTTCTCCAAGAATCTGCGTGGGATACCCCTGAGCTAGTTGGTCAAGCTAAACAACAACTTGGAGAGTTGGAAGATAAAAGCTTACCTGACTCAGTTCATTCCAAGGGATATCTTGTATGTGTGGTTGAAGAAAGATGATGTCTTCATCGATTGGTCCCTGTGATCAGTTGTTGGACCTATTATATTGTTAAAACTTTGATTTGAGTGTGGGCTATTGTCAAATCAAAACAGAACCAACGATGTTCGTAATGTTGTCTTACTCATGGTTGATTCCTCGAGCATACACCATTATGTCTTTTGGGTCTGACCAATACTATCACCTTGTTCACATAGTTATGGAATTCCATCTCCATGGGAATCTGGATGAATTGTTGTTGAGCCCATCAGCTGCATTTTGTCTCCTCCATGATTCATGTTGAGCATTAATCTAGTGTTGGAAAACTTTGTAAGCAACGCCTTCGTGTTCCGTTCATGAAGCTTATGCTTGGATGGAAGAAGTGACTTCCTCGAATTCACGTGCATTTGGTGCAAGTTGCCACCGTGAATTTGAGAAAGTTAGTTTTGCTTCCCCTGGAATCGTCCCAAGTTAGTCATGCATGTGCGAAGTATTCTATGGTTTGGTAGATTAATTACCTCCACTCCATGCGTAATTCCTAGCACCCCAAGCCACTGATTGATTTGTTCAAGGAAAAGAAGTCCAGCGCGCGTAAAGACTTCGAAATCCCTGATGATGGTTTCCCACCTGAACTCGGTAGTGTTTTATTATAAGACTACTACGTGGTCATGCTTGTCTGGGACAACGTGTTCACATGTTTGTAGCAGAACCAGCTCATGTTTTGCAGCTTACTATCGTAGTTCATTTCCCGAGAATCTCGCAACATCATCTCGTCGAATTGTGTTGCAAACTTTCTTTTCAGATATGCTGAGTCTGAAGTATCCTATTACCAATCGGATCTGAATCTCAGGCAGATATGATGGTTGGAACATTCCCAGCATTTGCATTATGTTCCCAGCTTGCACCTCAGTAACTACTGTCTAGGATTGTCTTCAAAAGTGGTCCTACCATGGGTCCCATCCATTTTCGATGATAAGCAAAATCATCGTTTGTGTTGTCCTCAACAAGGTAGTTCACATCACCCATTCGAATCCGGATATGCCATTTCTTTGAACTCCGCCAAACGATCGATTGTGATTGCCTTAGGCTGGTATAAAGAGTTTCAATGATCTAGATATCAAAAGTAATTCTTTTTGCCACTTAAGGTAATAACTCTACGAGTCACCTCCCCCAAGGTGCCTCGTTATGGAATCATGGCAACTATTTCCTCGCCACCTTGACACCATCCACCATCTCTCTAAGCGTGGAATTGTTGCCCACCAAATCAAACCTCGTTGTTTGTTCTTCCATCCCTCTCGATGTGTTTTGTGTCTCAACTCGAGATGTTTCGACATCTCATTCCACGAGTTGATCTTGAGTGCTCGATCTTCGAGGAGATCGTTTCCTATAGAGTTTCTTTTTGTCGCCACCATGCTGGATGAAGATCCCGAAAGCAAGGACGTTAAGATCAATTGGAGCAATGAACCAACATCTTCGGGAAGGGCAATTGGATCGACAAGTTCGTGTTAGTTAGTGTCCCCTCTATCTTCTTACCTCATGTCTTGAATCTCGGGACGAGATTCTTGTTTAATGGGGGTGAGTTATCACATCCCTAGTTCTGGTCTGCTCTGGGTTAGCTAGTCTTGTGTTGCATCATGTTTAAATTTCTCCTAAACCTGAAATGGGGATCAACAAACCCTAGCACCACCCTGAAAATACCAGGTTCAACTGAAAAAACATTTCAATGAATCCAAAATGCCCTTCACAAAAGTTCATCATTTTTGAATTGGTCTAGAACCTCTCCCAAAAATGGTGCACATTTTTCTAGGCCATTCTGGATTTTTGAATTAAATAATATTATATTTGCATTTGGGCATTTAATTTCTAATTAATATTTTAAATGCTCAAATAATCCCAAACTGAAATGTTTACTATAGGATATATTCCCAACAGTGGTCATGAGCAGTTGCAAGATTTTTAGAAATGCTCTGGCATTTTTAATTAAGCCAAACACAGTTGCATAAAATAGAAAAACAGAAAGAATTAGAAAAAGAGAGAGGGAGAAAACCCACCTGAGCTTACCTGTGAAGCCACCCGGCGGCCCAAGTGGCCGGCCCAGCCCACCAGGCCATCCTCCTGTCGCCTTCCTCCCCCTCGCCCCGAAGCAGCTCGGTGGCAAGCGCCGACGCCGCCCTGGCCACCTCCTGCTTGCCACCGAGGCGCCCCCGACGCGTCTGGATACGCCCCGCAGCCCCCTTTGTCTCTCCCCTCGCTTTCTGCTCTCTCTCGACCCTTTCCCCCTCCTCTGCTCTCTCTCCCTCCCATGCCCGAGCGCAGCCGTCACCGCCGCTCGCCGTTGCCGCGCCCACCGCCACGGCCTTGCCTCTCCGACGAGTCCAAAAGCTCCGCGTCGTAGCCCTCGTCCTCCCCGCCAAGCCGTGCGTCTCCGGATGCCCTGTGGAGCCGCCATCGCCGTCGTCTTCAACCTCCAGCACCGGAGATCGTCGTCGCCGTTCTGCCCGCGTTGGACCATCCCCGAGCTCTCCGATGATTCCATCGGATGCGCTGTGAGCTTCCCGTCGCTTCCCCCCTAACCCCGTGGCATTTTTCTCATCGTAGCCGCCTTTTCCATTGGAGCCGAAGCTCGCCGCCGCCGTGCCTCGTCACCGCCGTGGCTGGAGCCGTTGTAGCTCGAAGCCGAGCACACCACCGCGCTCAACACGTCTCCAGGAGCCCGTAGCCAGCACCAGCTTCTTCCCATGTGCCCCCTAGCGCCAACCCCACACCCACCCGAACTCCGGCCACCGCTGCGAGCTCTTTTCCGGTGAGCTCGGTCCACCCTGGCTACTGCCGCTAGTCGTGTTGGATGCGCGCGAGTCCCAGCACCATGTAGAGCCTCTCCGCCGTTGTTTTGGTCGCCGGAGGAGCTAACCCGAGCCCTCCGCCGCGCCTGCTGTAGCCGGCGACGAGCCGCCGGCGTATTAGCCTCGGCTGACCAGGGGTTTGACCTCCCCTGAGTCAATGATAGGTAGGGCCAGCCCGTATTAAACTAGTTTAGTTTAATTGCTAAAACTTAATTAGCCACTGTTAAACTAACCCTGCTGGTCCCACAGGTCAGTTTGACCTGGCCACGTCACTGTTGACCCGACCCCACATGTCTGTGACCCAGACAGCACCGTGACACTGACATGCGGGACCCACGCGTCAGGTTTGACCCGGGGCAGCCCTGTTGACCTGCTGACGTCACAGTGACGTAGTGCTGACGCCATAACTCATTTTCTGGATTAATTTTAATTCGGGAAATTTCAGAAAATTTCCCAAACTTCTAAAATTCATAGAAATTCAACCGTAGCTCCAAATCAAACAAGTTATATATGAAAAATGATCAGAAAAATCCAATCTATCCATCTGCACTGGTTTCGTGCATGATAAAGCAACTTAAACCTGCTGTTTATATCAAAACATGATAAGGCACTATTTAATTCATAATTTGATTTTGGGATTGAACCTTTGGTTCAAAATGACCCAAATCCCTCTGGTTGTAGTTGCATTAGGCCAACACACTCATATTGCCATGTCATGAGCATGCATCATATTGTGCATTGCATTGATTGTGTTTCTTTCTCAGTTGCCGGTAATTGCCTCTCTCGATAGACGCGTTTCGACGATGTGATCGATGACACCAATGAAGAACTATACCATCTTCAGAAGTGCCAGGCAAGCAAAACCCCCTTGTTCATTCCGATACAATCCCACTCTCTCGCTCCTACTCTCTTTTACTACATTAGGACAACAACGACATATTTGTTACTTGCTGCGGTAGCTGAACCCCTTATCCTCTGCATGACCTGTCATTGCCACAGTAAATAGATGAAACCCACTATCATGAGTAGGAGTCGTTTGAGCCCTGATGTGCCTACTCATTCATGCTTGTTTGTCATGCCTGCTATTGCTTAGAGCTGTGTCAGGTCTGATTCATCAGGGATGAATCAGAGGTGTGTGAACATGTCCTACTGTATGTGAGCTAAGTGTGTGAACACGATTTGGTAAAGGTAGCGGTGAGAGGCCATGTAGGAGTACATGGTGGGTTGTCTCATTGCAGCCGTCCTCAGGAACTGAGTTCTGTGTTTGTGATCCATGAACAGTTACTACCACACATTGGGTTCCGGTAACTCGACCCCTCTCGGCTTCTTAATCACCCTTGTTCTCTGTCCAGTTGCAACTAGTTTCTGGTGTTTGTAGGTAGTGTTAGTAGTCTACCAAGTGGCACCCGGTATAGGTGGGCTTGGGACAGACTAGGCACAGTGGCTCGGTGTACCAAGTGGCACCCGGATGGTGGACTTGGGAACCCTGCACACATCGTTTGGGGCCGTGAGCGACACCCCGGCCGGATCTCCTTGCAGATGGAACCTGAATAGGCGATAAACCTGGACGAGAGACTTGAGTGTTTAGGTAGGCCATGGCCGACTCCCTCGCCCGGCTTCCGCTTGAAGGTTGCCGAGATACATGACGTGTACAGGGCGATAAGTGGCAAGAGCGTGTGTGAAGAAGTACACCCCTGCAGGGTTATCATTATCTATTCGAATAGCCGGATTCCTTGGATATGGAAACTTGGACCCCTTGCATAGTTCATAGACAAGTGAAAGTGGATACTCTAAAATGCGCAAGATAAGTGTGAGTGCTATGGATGGCGTTCTCGTAGGGAGACGGGAGCGGATCCATAGTGGTGTATTGATATGGTGAATATGTGGACTCGTGTGCGCCACCTCAAAAGAGTTACTTGCAGTCGTAGTTCAGGTTAGCCACCGAGTCAAAGCTGGCTTGCTGCAGTTAAACTCCACCATCCCCTTTGTTGATAATGATGCATATGTAGGTAGTTCTGATGTAAGTCTTGCTGGGTACATTTGTACTCACGTTTTCCTATTTTATGTTTTTGCAGAGAGACTTACGTCTCACTAGTGTTTCTGTGTGGAATTCGACGTTTAGCTTGTTACCTCAGCTACGATCGTGTGCCCTCGGCAGGATCTAGTAGATAGTCAGGCTTCTCAGCCTTTTTCATTTGTAGATGTCTGTACTCAGACGTGTTGAGCTTCCGCTTGTGCTTTGACTTGTATGCTCTGAATGTTGGGTCATGAGACCCATGTTTGTAATATCTCGCTCCTCGGAGCCTATTGAATAAAATACTTGAGTTGTAGAGTCATGTTGTGATGCCATGTTGTATTTGCACATATCGAGCATATTGTGTGTATGTTATTGAAATGCTTGGTATGTGTGGGATCTGACTATCTAGTTGTTTATCCTTAGTAGCCTCTCTTACCGGGAAATGTCTCCTAGTGCTTCCACTGAGCCATGGTAGCTTGCTACTGCTCCGGAACACTTAGGCTGGCCGGCATGTGTCCTTCTTCATTCCTGTGTCTGTCCCTTCGGGGAAATGTCAAGCGATGAATACCGGAGTCCTGTTAGCCCGCTACAGCCCGGTTCACCGGAGTCCTGCTAGCCCAGTGCTACAGCCTGGATTCACTCGCTGATGACCGACACGTTCGATGCTAGGTCATGGATGCCTGTCCCTGTAAGTTTGTGCCACTTTGGGTTTACGACTAGCCATGTCAGCCCGGGCTCCTTATCATATGGATGCTAGCGACACTATCATATACGTGTGCCAAAAGGCGCAAACAGTCCCGGGCAAAGGTAAGGCGACACCCGTGGGAATACCGTGCATGAGGCCGCAAAGTGATATGAGGTGTTACATGCTAGATCGATGTGGCATTGAGTCGGGGTCCTGACACGGAATAGGGTCCCGATTGGTTTTTGGTGGCTATAGAGGCTTGCGGTGGTGGAACTCCCGATCTAGGTTGTTTTCAGGAGGTTTCAGTATTTATAGGAATTTTTGGCATAGGTCTCACGTCAGGGGGGGGGGGGTTTCTGGGCTGTCCACGAGGCAGGGGGCGTGCCCAGTGGGAGTGGGCGCGCGGGCCACCCTCGTGGGCAGCCCGGGACTCTCCTGGACCAACTCTTTCACTCCAGGGGCTTCTTTTGGTCCACAAAAAACGTCAAAAATTGGCACGTCAATTGGACTCCGTTTGGTATTCCTTTTCTATAAAAGTCAAAAACAAGGAAAAAAACTGGCACTAGGCTCTAGGTTAATAGGTTAGTCCCAAAAAATGATATAAAAGTGTATAGTAAAGCCCATAAACATCCAAAACAGGTAATATAATAGCATGGAACAATAAAAAATTATAGATACGTTGGAGACATATCAAACGTCACGATGGTGTTCTGATGACATCCATGTTCGGTTTTCAGCCCGGGTGAGGTTATGCCTATCGCGCCAGGCTTGATGGTCATCTTCTCGCGTTGGGGCATGCCCCCTTGATCCATAGATTGATCTAGCCTGGCCGACTCTATTGTCCAGGTCCTAGCGTAAGTCGCAGGTGTATCCTGGAGCCGCTACCTCTTTGCCTCTACGGCGAGGTGGTGCGGGTTGGTATTCGGCGTAAGCAACCACTTTATCTCGCCCACGTGGTGGTCGGTCTGGTTCATCAGCGCGGTCATATCTTGACAATATTGGCTCAAGGGCCTCGTCATTGAATTGTGGTAGTAGCCGACGCTTCGGGTAACTCTTTGTTGGGCGCTCGAGGCCATATTCCTCAGCGGCTAGGACCTGGGTCCATCTATCATTGAGCGTATCCTGCTCAGCCTGAAGCCATTGTTGTTTCTTTTTTAGGCTCCTTGTAGTTGCAATTAGTTGTCGCTTGAAGTGTTCTTGCTCGAGGGGTTCTTCTAGCATGATGAAATCTTCGTTGCCGAGGCTAACATCATCCTCGGAGATAGGTAGATAGTTACTATCCTCCAAATCCTCATTCCCGACTGGCTTGTCAGGGTTAACTTGTCCCTTGTCCCATTCATCCTGCTCGGACATAGGCTCGACCGGGTCTTCGGGGTCTTCGGCAACGTCCGGAGTGTTATTGTCTCCGGTGCCGGTATTGCTTTCCTTTTCGCGATGCGATTTTGAGCGGCGGCGCTGACATCAATGTTTTGGTGGTGCCTCGGCGGGTTTATCCTCGCATGGATCCTTCCTGCTGTCGTCGTCATCCTTTTTAGGTGTATCCACCATGTACACATCATATGTTGAGGTGGTCATCCAACATCGGTAAAGGGCGGGTCTTGGCCTGGTTTGTCTCCGGCATCATCGTCCATGTCATCGATGTCTTCGGAGGCGTAGTCGAGCATGTCAGTTAAATCTTCGACAGTGCCGACTAAGTGGGTGGTGGGTGGGACGCAAAATTCCCTGTGCTTAGCCCCTAGTTCGGGTTGGGCGTGGTTTGGAGGTGATACTTCTGTAATGGCGAGGGATCGCATTAATTCCAAGGCCTTGCTTAAGAGAGAAGGCCGGACGGGGAACCGAGGGCCTGCGGGGCCGGGCATGACAAATTCTACCAGGCTGTGCTCATTAGACGGAGACCTTAAGAGTTCGGAGTTGGCATCCGGAGGCGGGTTGGGCTCTCCGATGACAGGGAGAGTCTTGCTTGATTCTAGGCTCACCGAAGACATAGTTGCCTCCGGGTCTTCAGAGAAGTGCTCCGTAGGAGAAGAGAGTCCGGTGGGTTTCAGACACCCCTCTTCAGATGAAGTGGTCTGCTCTGGATCTAAGGCCAGGGCAGGGATGATAGTTGGTCTTTGAACGGTGCCTGATGACGGATCCGATGGGTTTCCTTCTTGGATATGAGGAACAGTGGTCGAGGCCGTGAACCCTTCGAAGATCAAGTCTCCTCAGATGTCGACGATGTAATTCATGCTCCCGAATCTGATCTAATGACCAGGGGCGTAGCTGTCGATCTGCTCAAGATGATCGATCGAATTGGCACACAGAGTGAAGCCGCCGAACACAAAAAGTTGACCGGGGAGGAAGGTTTCCCCAGAAACAGCATCGTTGTTGATGATCAAACAAGCCATTGAAACCTTCCGCCGATGACACAGTGGAACTCTTAATGAAAGCACCAATGTCGCTGTCAAAACCGACTGATCTCCTGTAGGGGGTCCCGAACTGTGCGTCTGGAGATCAAAGGTAATAGGAGACAAAGGGGACACGATGTCTACCCAGGTTCGGGCCCTTGATACGTCTCCAACGTATCTATAATTTTTGATTGTTCCATCCTGTTATTTTATCAATCTTGGATGTTTTATAATCATTTTATAGTCATTTTATATCATTTTTTAGTACTAACCTATTGACATAGTGCCAAGTGTCAGTTGCTATTTTCTGCATGTTTTTTACATCGCAGGAAATCAATATCAGACGGAGTCCAAATGCAACGAAACTCCACATAGATTTTTTCTGGATGAGAAGGAACATAATGGGCCCTGGCTGCGCTTGGAGGGGTGCTCTAAGGAGAGCACAACCCACCAGGGCGCGCCAGGAGGCCCAGGCGTGCCCTGGTGGGTTGTGCCCACCTCGGGTGCCCCCCGGACCGCCTCTTTGCTATATAAATACCCCAATATTCCCAAAACCCTAGGAGAGTCGACGAAATATTCATCCAGCTGCCGCAGAGTCCAGAACCACCAGATCCAATTTCGACACCATCTCAGGTTCACCACCTCCATTGGTGCCTCCCCGATGACGCGTGAGAAGTTCTTTGTAGACCTTCGTCCGTAGTTAGTAGCTAGATGGCTTCATCTCTCTCTCTCTCTTTGAATTCTCAATACAATGGTCTCTTCGAGATCCATATGATGTAACTCTTTTGCGGTGTGTTTGTTGGGATCGATGAACTTTGAGTTTATGATTAGATCTATCTTTTTATATCCATGAAAGTTATTTGAGTTTCTTTGATCTCTTATATGCATGATTGCTTATAGCCTCGTATTTCTTCTTCGATATTTTGGTTTTGTTTGGCCAACTTGATCTATTTATGTTGCAATGGGAAGAGGTGCTTTGTAGTGGGTTCGATCTTACGATGCCTGACCCCAGTGACTGAAGGGGAACCGATACGTATGTATCGTTGCTACTAAGGATAAAACGATGGGGTCTATCTCTGCATAGATTGATCTTGTCTACATCATGTCATCGTTCTTATTGCATTACTCCATTTTTCCATGAACTTAATACACTAGATGCATGTTGGATAGCGGTCAATGTGTGGAGTAATAGTAGTAGATGCAAGCAGGAGTCGGTCTACTAATCTTGGACGTGATGCCTATATAATGATCATTGCCTGGATATCATCATGAGTATTTGAAGTTCTATCAATTTCCCAACAGTAATTTGTTCACCCACTGTCGGTGTCAAAACCGGCGGATCTCGGGTAGGGGGTCCCGAACTGTGCGTCTAGGCGGATGGTAACAGGAGACAAGGGACACGATGTTTTTACCCAGGTTCGGGCCCTCTCGATGGAGGTAAAACCCTACTCCTGCTTGATTGATATTGATGATATGGGTAGTACAAGAGTGGATCTACCACGAGATCAAGGAGGCTAAACCCTAGAAGCTAGCGTATGGTATGATTGTTGTAATGGTTGCGTGTCCTACGGACTAAAACCCTCCGGTTTATATAGACACCGGAGAGGGCTAGGGTTACACAGAGTCGGTTACAATGGTAGGAGATCTACATATCCGTATCGCCAAGCTTGCCTTCCACACCAAGGAAAGTCCCATCCGGACACGGGATGAAGTCTTCAATCTTGTATCTTCATAGTCTTGGAGTCCGGCTGATGATGATAGTCCGGCTGTCCGGACACCCCCTAGTCCAGGACTCCCTCAGTAGCCCCTGAACTAGGCTTCAATGACGATGAGTCCGGCGCGCATATTGTTCGACATTGCAAGGCGGGTTCCTCCTCCGAATAATTCATAGAAGATTGTGAACACCAGGATAGTGTCCGGCTCTGCAAAATAATTTCCACATTCCACCGTAGAGAGAATAATATGTACACAAGTTCAATCTGCTGACGTATTTTGTGGCATGATGTCATACCACCACCAAGCCTTTACTTGAATCGTTTTTTATTATACCACCTCAGCGCGTTTAGCGAAGAGGTTTCCTTGGCACGTCTTGTCGAAGCAGAGATCGTGTTCCCCTTATTCCGGGATTCCCGTCAATACGGACGTGGGTAACCCAACCGTGCCCGTCGCCACGCCCCCTCTATCGGAGGCGAGTACCGAACGGTCACGGGGACGGCTCTTGGTATTTTCTCTCTTTATAATGGGACCAAGGTTTGTTTCTTTTCTTCAATCCTTAATCGAATCTACTCCTTGCCCCGAGTTCCAACACCCAGAGCCCCAGATTCGAGCGCTTCGGACCTTCAACAATATCCGGCTCTGACCTACAGAGCCGGTGGATGCCCTCCTCCGTTACGGAAGAAGACATGCTAAAGCTGCGAGAGGCCAAGTACCTAACTTACGAGATTTCGTACAGGTTGCCTGCCGAAGGGCAAGTCATCCCCACCCCCGAGCCCGGCGAGTATGTCGTGTTTGTATCCCACCTCCGTCGGGGTTTAGGCTTCCCGATGGATCCTTTTGTGAGAGGGCTCATGTTTTACTTTGGGTTGGAATTCCACGACTTGGCTCCGGAGTCCATCGTCCATATTTCTGGATTTATTGTCGTCTGTGAAGCCTTCCTCCGCGTCACCCCTCACTTCGGCTTGTGGCTTAAGACCTTCGACGTGGAGCCGAAGATGATCGAGGGGCGTCTAGCAGAGTGCCTAGGGGCGGTTGTAAGCCGAAGGGCCGACGGTCCATGGCCCGAGGGCTCTTTCCAGGAGGAGCTCGGCTTATGGCAGCAGGAGTGGTTCTACATAACTGCTCCCAGGGGCAGCAGGCAGAAGCCACCGCCCATCTTCCGCTCGGGCCCTCCACAGCGGCTGATGTCATGGGTCAGCCAAGGGCTCAATTGGGGGCCGTCAAAAGACGTGCCCCTACTACAGGGCCGGATTCGAGACCTCCAAGCGAGGGAGATCGATCTGGTCGTGGTGATGCAGGTCATGTTGATTAGGCGTCTCCTGCCCTGCAAACGCCACCCTCTCCGGCTGTGGGAGTTTAATCCGGAGGGACCACGGATTCTCCAACACTTCATGGGTACGACACCCGTGGAGATGTACAAATTGTTCTTCGGATCACGAGAGGCATGTCCGGAATTGACCGAGGACGCCGGCCTAAGCTGCAATCGCCCGGATACACAAGTAAGTAGCTCCGTGTCCGGACATACCATTTGTTTGCCTTTCTATAATTTGCCTTTTGACCAATCGCCCTCTAAACAGGAGTGGATAGTGCAAGAGAAACTGATACGCTGTCCGGCCCCCCTCCCAGAGACCGCGCCGGATCCCGTGCTGGTCAGGATACTGGAGGTTGCGCCTTCAGAGGAAGGCGAAGGGGAGAACAGAGGAACTACCGCCTCAACCAAGGAGGTTTGTGAGGAAGGGGGGATCGAGAATCCCTCCTTCCAAGGGGAGAAGAGGATCGCTTCTGAAAACCCGGAGGCCAAAGCCCCGAAGCAGGGGAAGAAATCTTCACCAGAGGGTCCTGCGTCCAGAGAGGCTCCGGCCGCAGTGTCTCCCCTAAAGAATCAGCCCTCCAGCGAGCCGTAAGTAGAAAGAAGGGAGTTTTGTAATAAGGGACATCCCTATTTGTGCTTCTGAGGATAACTTAAGTTTTTACCTTGTAGTTCGGACCTCCGTCCTTCTCAGATGAGCTCGTCTTCGGGGGAACTCCGTCCGGAGATGATGGAGAGCGAGACGCCTCCTTCTGCCGCACCATCGGATAGGGCAGACGAGCCTGAAGTGTCATCACAGAGGGTATCCCCGAGTCCGGCAGGGCCGAATAGTTCGGCACCAACTGGTGTGCGGCCGGGGGAGCTGAAGGATCTGCTTGAGAAGGCGTCCATCTCAGAAGGTCACCGTACACTGATGAGTACGGTGATTGAAAGAATTTCATCCGCCAAAGGCGGATTGCGTGATGCCGTCAGGAGTTTGCTGGCGGGGTTTGAGGTACGTAAAAATGACATACCCTTTGACAGTTTTACACATAAAGTGCGCCCTGTATAGATAGTAGCCCATGAGACTCGGTAGGGTGTCGAGAACGACAGCGTGTCGAGGATCAAAATCCCAGGTATTGATTTTCGCCTTTCCTATGCAGGTGGCGGATAGTTCGGTGGCTAGCCGGACTGATGGAGTTGCCGAACTAAAGCGGCAACTCGATGTTGTGGATGCGGACATCGCGCTAGTCAACAGGCGACTTGACGAGTCGCAAGGTAGGTTTCTTCTCCGTGGTCACCTAGTAAGGGAGCCAAAGCCCACCCCTTACAATATGTGTGCTTGACGCAGATGGTGCCGCTGCTGTGGAGAGCCTTCGGGCAGAACTTGCTCAAGCCAAGGAGCAAGCCAGAAGGAGTGATGCGGCTGCCTCGAGGGCGGCCGAAGATCTAGAAGTCGAAAGGGCTGCACACTGCCGAAGCAGGGAGGAGATGGCCGAAATGGCCGTGAAGTTAAAAGATGCTACCGACCGCAATGAGGTTCTTGAAAAGGAGCGCCTAGCGGAGCGAGAAGACCTGGGGAAGGCCACCGCCGAGGCCAAGGATGCCCGTTCTGCAATGCGGGCTATAAAGGAGGAGCTGCTCCAGTCCGAAGACATTGTGGCTGGCAAGCCCTTTCTACTGCGCCGAAGGTTTACGGATCCAAAGTATGCTCAGCTTGGCCAGATGTGGGTCTGGAGGATCCTTATATGGACTTAGCGGCGAGTGCGGTGGATGTCGTCGTGCACTTCCGAAGTCAGAAGGATCACAAGACGGAAGAGCTGTTTTGGTCTCAATTCCATAGTCCGGAGCGTTCACTTCCGCTGACCGATCGGTTGGCCGAGTGGGCTGAGCTGAATAGATTGTCCGGACTTGCCATGACGGATATCGTGACTCATGTCTGGCCGGATAGGCTCAAGCCGAAGAGTTATTTTGGCTTATTGCAGCAATTTCTTGGGGCGGTGCCGCATATCAAGGCGATGAAGCGGTCGGCCTGCATAGAGGGTGCACGGATGGCCCTCGCCCGTGTGAAGACACATTGGACAGAGATGGATGCCACCGCTGTTGCGACCCAGGGTTCAGACGAGAGCCGGTTACCCGCCGAGCACTATTTTGGGGAAGTTCTGTGTGGTGCTCGTGTAATAGAGTCACAGTGCTCAAAGAATGTCATGTTCAAATGAGCGTTTTGGTTTGTAAAATGATGTTTATGATATAAGCGCTTTTTGGTACTTGTGCATTCAAGTATTGAAATATCTCCTATGCGGTCGTTTATGTATACGTGTGTATAACCTAAAAGATGGCAGTCGTCGGCTTCAGCCCCCACGCACAAGGTGCGGGGGTGTTCGCAAAAATAGCGCATTTTCACACTTAATCTGACGTCTCGGTCCTGTGAAGGATGTGGTAGCGTAGCAAACGAGGCAACCGGACTATAATGCTTTATCACTTTCACTTAGCCATAGGAGTTCGAGGGTGGGGCTACGATATAGCCCCTAGGGGCACCGCGCTCTCCGAATTCGGTGCGCGTAAGTACCTGACCGGCAAACGGTCCTTCGTCAAAGCGGAGGAATTCTAAACATTCCTATAGTCGATCGAGTGGTTGACTAGTCTCTCGCTGTATCATGACAGTCAGTTTTTGGCTTTCTCTACTGAGGTGCTCGCCCGGCCGAACCGGGGCACAATCGCAGTAGTTCTCCTGGTGCCGCGTTAGCCGATGATACGGAACGTAAGGCAGCAAAACACAGGAGCCGGGCAAACCCAACATTTGACCAAAGACATGATTCGGAGCTGATGCATATAAGGCCTAACTCGAGACGCCGAACACTCCCTAAGGTATTCGGTCTTTATGATAGCGGGCAGAACAATGCCCTAAGCCCCTAGTGTCCAGGTACACGCGAGGTCCTCTGACGCGGCCGATGCCAAAACGTCAGTCTCCTCTCTGGTTATAATGAGAAACCAGAGGATATATAGCAACAAGAGACAATAAAAAAGGTTTACGCAGGGTCTTAATCTGAAAAGAATCCTTGCAACGGGTCCCTACTGCACGTCTGCGCCTGTGTCTCCGTTGTGCTGTATCCTGGACGGGTGTAACACACTGTTCATCTGTAAAAGAGAGGAACTTAGTTTGAAAAGTAATCGTGCAAAAAATGAATTAAAAAAATCAAAATACAAATGAATGAATAAAGCTGAGCTTATATTAGCTCATACGCACAGCCCCCTGTAAAGGGGTGTGCGGCTAGGGAGCCCCTAGCTTATTTTATGCCGGACTCGTCTAGCCGTCTCCGGGGTCTTTAACAACCTTGTAATGAGATGATGCTGCGTGGACCGGGCATTTTAAGTGTAAGAGACGCGTAGTATGGTATTGCATTAAAGCGGACAAAAGCTTCACGTCCCAATAGTGCTTGATGGCTACTTTTGAATGGGGCGACATGAAAGATTAGCTTTTCGCGTCGGAAGTTGTCGGGTGACCCGAACACAACTTCTAGTAGTAATGAGCCCGTGCACTTGGCGTAAGGGCCTGGCGTCACTCCTTTGAAGGAAGTACGGCTATATCGAATTTTAGTAAGGTCTATCCCCAACTTGCGGATTGTGTCCGGATATAGCAGGTTTAAATCGCTGCCGCCGTCCATCAGGACTTGTGTAAATTATAGTCCGTCGATTACAGGATCCAATATCAGAGCAGTCCATCCTGCATTTCGAATGCTTCTGGAATAGTCCAGGTGGTCGAAAGTGATTGGTTTTGACAGCCAACCTCGAGGTTCCGCTGGGGTGGGCCGTGCGATACCTATTTTAGCGGGTGTCGCACTGTTGTTCCGTATTATCACATGAAGTGAGTTTACTGTTTTGACTTCTTGTGCGAAAGTCTTTTGTTTTCCGGCGCTCTGATTGTGGGGTTCGTCGTCATCCTCGCTTGACGCGTCGAGCCCCTTGTGTTCGGCGTTGAGTCGGCCGGACTGTTTGAAGACCCAACAATCTCGGTGGGTGTGGTTTGCAGGCCTTCCGGAGGTGCTGTGGATTTGACATATCCGATCCAAAATTTTGTTTAAGTTGGATAGCTCGTCACTGTTGTCCTTAATAGGCAGTGGTTTGTTGTTCGGCCGCGAGCTTTTGAATCCGGCGTTGACCGTCATGTTCTTTGGGCTTTTTTCTTTATTTCGGCGCTGATCCTTTCTGCGCCGTGATTTTCCGTTTCCATCTCTGATCTCGGATGTACTCGGGTCGCTGGTGCTGCATCTTGCTAGCCAGCTGTCTTCCCCCGCGCAAAAGCGGGTCATGAGGCTTGTTAGCGCGGCCATTGTTCTCGGCTTCTCTTGGCCGAGGTGTCTGGCGAGCCATTCGTCTCGGACATTATGTTTAAAAGCTGCTAAGGCTTCGGTGTCCGGACAGTCGACTATTTGGTTCTTTTTGGTAAGGAACCTATTCCAGAATTTGCGCGCTGACTCTCCGGGCTGTTGAGTTATGTGACTTAAATCGTCTGCATCCGGAGGGCGGACATAAGTCCCTTGAAAATTTGCTCTAAACGCGTCCTCGAGCTCTTCCCAACTTCCAATAGTATTTTCTGGGAGGCTTTTGAGCCAATGCCGAGCTAGCCCTTTGAGCTTGAGGGGTAGATATTTTATGGCGTGGAGATCATCTCCTCTGGCCATGTGTATGTGGAGGATGTAATCCTCAATCCAGACTCCAGGGTCTGTTGTTCCGTCGTATGCCTCTATGTTTACGGGTTTGAACCCCGCTGGAAATTCATGATCCAGCACCTCATCGGTGAAACATAGTGGGTGTGCGGCGCCCCTGTATTTGGGTGTGCCGTTGTCTTCGAACACTCGGTGTGTTGTGTTGCTTCCTGGGGCCCTCTTTTTTGGCCCATAAATGGACCTGACCGGGCCGTCTGTTTTTCGAGGATCATGAGTCGGCTTGTGTGCGGCGCCGCTTATCGCTTTTGGCCTGTCATCTGGTCGTCTATCCGGCTAGGCGGCCTCTATGCTTTTTGACTGTGGGGGCTCTATGGCCTCCTCGTCGAATTCTGGCAGCAGCTTGCGCTTCGGGTAGCTCTTTGTTTGGTGGCCATTGCCATATTTGTCCGCGGTCTTGAGTACTTTGCTCCACCTCATTCTGAGTATGTCTTCTGCTATTTTGAGCTTCCGTTTTTCCTTCTTCAAACTTCTTGCAGTGGCGAGAAGTCTTTTGTGAAGGTTCTTGTGCTCCGGTGGTGTGTCCGGCGTGAGATTGTCTGGACTGTTGTTTTCGGCGGGCATAGATTGATTATCTGATTCATCCTGTTTGGATGGTTGCTTGGTTGCATGTTCGTCGCCCACTGGTTTGCCCTGCTCTATTGCTGGGTCCTTAGGAGTGCTGTTGTTGTCGAGGCGGGGCTTAGGGCGGCGCCTGCGTCGCCGTTTTGGTTGTTTTTCAGCGGAATTATCTTTTTCCGCATCCCGTTGTTCCTCGTTATCACTTCCTTTTGGGGTGTCCACCATATATACATCATGAGTTGGGGTGGCCTTCCCGTGCTTGGTAGGCGCTGGTTCTTGGTAGTCTCCAGCATCGTCGTCCATACCGTCGATATCTTCGGAGTCGTACTCTAGCATGTCGGTTAGATCGTTGACAGTGGCTATAAAGTGGGTGGTGGGTGGGTTTTGAATTTCTTCGTCGTCCGCCTCCCAACCATCCTGACCGCAGTCCGGCCAGGGCTCTCCTGATAACGAGAGATGCTTTAGCGAATTCAGGATGTCGCCAAAGGGTGAGTGCTGAAAGATGTCCGCGGCAGTGAACTCCATGATCGGCACCCTATCGGATTCGATTGGCAGGGGTGCAGGAGGTTCGGAGTCCGGCGAGGAGTCTGGCGTCTCGGAGTCACGAGCTTTATAAGGGACAAGGTCAGTGTTCGGCTCCATCGTCGTAGAAGTTGCAGCTCCCGAGGCGGTGTCCAGCCACCTGTCCTCGATCTGCGCGGTCTGCTCCGAACTATGGGTCAGAGCGGACTCGTGTGCGGCCTCCAGGGCACTGTCTGGCGGCAGAGCTAAATCATGCCCATCGTGACAGCGCGTCACGCTCGGCTGTGGCTCGAATCCGTCGAAGATCAAGTCTCCGCGGATGTCGGCCGTGAAGTTTAGGCTTCCAAACCTGACCTGATGGCCAGGGGCGTAGCTTTCGATCTGCTCCAGATGGCCAAGAGAATTGGCCCGCAGTGCAAAGCCGCCGAACACGAAGATCTGTCCGGGGAGGAAAGTCTCACCCTGGACGGCGTTGTTGTTGATTGAAGAAGGCATCAAGCCTATCGGTGACGACACAGAGGAACTCTCAATGAAAGCACCAATGGCGGTGTCAAAACTGGCGGATCTCGGGTAGGGGGTCCCAAACTGTGCATCTAGGCGGATGGTAACAGGAGACAAGGGACATGATGTTTTTACCCAGGTTCGGGCCCTCTCGATGGAGGTAAAACCCTACTCCTGCTTGGTTGATATTGATGATATGGGTAGTACAAGAGTGGATCTACCACGAGATCAAGGAGGCTAAACCCTAGAAGCTAGCCTATGGTATGATTGTTGTAATGGTTGTGTGTCCTACGGACCAAAACCCTCTGGTTTATATAGAACCGGAGAGGGCTAGGGTTACACAGAGTCGGTTACAATGGTAGGAGATCTACATATCCGTATCGCCAAGCTTGCCTTCCACGCCAACGAAAGTCCCATCCGGACACGGGACGAAGTCTTCAATCTTGTATCTTCATAGTCTTGGAGTCCGGCTGACGATGATAGTCCGGCTGTCCGGACACCCCCTAGTCCAGGACTCCCTCACCCACCGTTTGCTATTTTTCTCGAGAGAAGCCACTAGTGAAACCTACGGCCCCGGGTCTCTTTCTCATATATTTGCCTTTGCGATCTACTTTTTCCTTGCATTTATTTTCAGATCTATGAAACCAAAAATACAAAAGTATCTTACTGCAATTTATTTTTATTTATTTTATTTGGTGTTCTATCTATCAATCTACTACAAATTTGGTTCGTTTGCCTATCTTGAGGCGCCGTACCCGGAAGGGATTGACAACCCCTTTAACACGTTGGGTTGCGAGGATTTGCTATATGTGTGCAGGGGCTGTTTACGTTGTGTTGCTTGGTTCTCCTACTGGTTCGATAAACTTGGTTTCATATCTGAGGGAAATACCTACCGCCGCTGTGCTGCATGATCCCTTCCTCTTTGGGGAAATACCGACGTAGCTTCAAGCGACATCAAAAGGAATTTTTGGCGTCATTGCCAGGGAGGATCTTCAACATATACTAGGTTCCTAATCACAAATCTCATCTCCTTGCAATTTACATTATTTTCCATTTGCCTCTCATTTTCCTCTCCCCCACTTCACAAAAAAATGCCGTTTTATTCGCCTCTCTTTTTCATTCGCGTTTTCTCGTCACATCTATCCCTTGTTTGCAACCATGAGTGATTTCGGTATGGCACCAAGGGATGATGGCCTTACTCCTAAGATTGGATGTACGTGCAATCTGGATGCTAAAACTTTTATCTTGGGGCAAGGGAATGTTATGGGAAAAGAACGTATCCAAGAATTTTTCAATTGTGTGGGAAATTTGAGTTGATGATGCTCCTATACTTAAAACTACTAGATCTTATGTAGATGCCATTTCAGCACTAGTTCTGAAGCTTGAAAGCAAATTTATTCGTACTCATCCTACTTTGCAAAGATTGTTTTTTGAGCTTCCCATTATAAATAATCCTAGGGCTAAAAAGTTGGCCACTCTCGTTCTTATGAATGAGTTTGACTACATAATACGGGAAGGTAGGGAAATCTTTGATTTTTATGGTATGAATCATGAAAAACCGGTGATAGATGAAATTCTTTACAGTAGTGACTATGCTTTAAGACATTTTCTTGGGGATAATAAAACCTTTGATGAAAATCTTAAAAAGGAAGTCCCCGTTTTAGATATGATCCAATAAGTTTTCAATAATGTTAATGAACATCACTCTTGGATTGTTGCGGGAAATCAAAGGGGGTATGATGAAAACCAACTTAGGAATGCTAAGGTTTCTATGGATAACATGTTTTATGTTGTGTTTACAAAACCCCATGATGAGAATACCTCTAAGAAAATTAAGAAGAAGGATGACCAAACTTAGATCCTCGCTTTATGCCTAGCTAAGGGCGTAAAACTATAGCGCTTGTTGGGAGGCAACCCAATGAATAAAATTTATTTTTGCTTTTTGCTTTCTGTTCTTGAGTGTTAGGAAAATTATGCTACTGTTATGATTGTGTTTTTTGTGCTTTAGTTAGTGTTTGTGCCAAGTAGAACCGATAGGATCTTCTTGGGTGATAGTTGTTTGATATTGCTGAAAAACAGAAACTTTTGCGCTTACAAAAACAATTCTTTATTTTTACCAGAGTGTGATAAAGTGCAAATTATTTTTTGCAGAATATTAATATACAAATTACCCAGGTCTTTCTAGTTTTTTCAGAATTTTTGGAGTTCCAGAAGTTTTCGAAATAGTCAGATTGCTACAGACTATTCTATTTTGACAGATTCTGTTTTCTTTGCGTTGTGTGCTTATTTTGATGGCTCTATGGTTTTCTTTGATGAGTTTTTGCCATATAAAAGTTCTAATACAATAGATATAATGCAAAAAAAAAATTGAATTGGTTTGGTACAGTACTTATAGTAGTGATTTGCTTTCTTTTACTAACGGATCTCACGAAGGTTTTGTTGAATTTTGTGTGATTGAAGTTTTCAAGTTCTGGGTTATCTTACGATGGATGAAGGAATAAGGAGTAGAAGAGCCTAAGCTTGGGGATGCCCTGGCATCCCAAGCTATTATCCAAAAATGAGCAACCAACTAAGCTTGGGGATGCCCCCGAGTGGCATCCCCTCTTTCTTCTAAGGACCATCGGTATTTTACTCGAAGCTATATTTTTACTCGTCACATACTATGTGTTTTGCTTGGAGCGTCTTGTATGATATGAGTCTTTTCTTGCTTTATGTTGTGTTTTAAGTCTTGATCCCTTGCTAGACACACCTATTTGGGAGAGCCAAAATTATGTCATGACTTGTTAGAATTGCTCTCTATGCTTCACTTAAATTTTTATGAGCTATGGACTTGCTATAGTGCTTCAGTTATATCTTTTTGAGCACGGTGTGCTTAGTATTTTTGAAGAAATGCACTCTTGATTCACTTATATTTATTTGAGAGTTAGTAAATTTTTGAAGAAATTGTCTCTTGCTTCACTTAAATTATTTTGAGAGGAAGAAAAATTTATGCTCATGATCTTCACTTATATTTGTTTGAGCTTGTCAAAAGCAACACATGAAAATTACTCCCAAAGTGATAGATATCCAAGAAGGATATAATAAAAACTTTAATGAAGATAATTGGACAAAATAAACTTGATTCTTAGTAATAGTTTTGAGATATGATGATGTGATACATGAGTTATGTTGATGAGTAATTATGCTTTAGTAAGAATACTGGTGTTAAGGTTTGTGATTCCCTATGCAAGCACGAAAGTCAATAGTCATGCAATGAAATTATATCCTACTTGTGGTGCATTGTTTGGTGTTATTTATGCTTAATGCTTGCTTATGAGATTATCCGTTTCTTGGTTGGTCGCTTCTCATTCTTTTGCTAGCCTTCGTTTTGCACTAAGTATGATCTCTACTTGTGCATCCAAAAACCTTTAAACCAGTTTTGCCACATGAGTCCACTATATCTACCTATATGTGGTATTCTTTTTCCGTTCTAAACAAATTTGCATGTGCCATCTCTAATTTTCAAAATAAAGTTCTCTTTTGTGTGTTCGTTTCGCTCACGGAGCGGTGAGGGGTGGCTAATATTTTACATGCTAGATGTGTTATTCTCACGATGAGTGTTTATTCACTTGTCGTTGCACGAGAGTAAGGCAAAGATATTAGGGATGCCCAGTCCCGAAATGAAAAATGAATTTACTTTATGTTGTCAAATAATAAATTCCTTGGAAAGTGTTGGTATGGAAGGCACCCGTGGATACAATTAGCCATGGAAAGTGAAAGTATGGTGGAAAAAGGAATAAACTTTATTTTCTGTTTGGGAACTACCTATGATATATCTAGCATGGAAGGTGTTGGGAACTCTAAGTCGTTTTCGTTGGTGGGATGGATACACCTCCCAAAATGTTTTTATCTCTAAGTTTTTCTCTTTGAGCTCTGGCACCTCTACAAATCCCTACTTCCCTCTGGGAAGGGCCTTTCTTTTACTTTATGCAATTTTTATTTCAAATTTGAGTCTCCATCTTCTCTTACAGAAGCACCAACTAGGATGCAATATGATCATACTTAAGTATTGGGTGTAACTAATATGCGAGTGTGTTTCATGAAGGAATCAATGGTTGAGCATGATGGGCTAGGGATAACTTATTTTAGCATTGATATTTTGAAAGACATGGTTGCTTGTTGATATGCTTGAATATTTAAATTATCATGTAAAAACTAGACTATTCCTTTGAATCACATAAAAGTCCAAATGTCCATGCTATAAAGAAAAGAATATGATATGACATGTTAGGCAGCATATCACATCAAAAATTATGTTTTTATCACTTACCTGCTCGAGGACAAGTAGGTGTTAAGCTTGGGGATGTTGATACGTCTCCAACGTATCTATAATTTTTGATTGTTCCATGCTGTTGTTTTATCAATCTTGGATGTTTTATAGTAATTTTATATCATTTTTGGTACTAACCTATTGACATAGTGCCAAGTTCTAGTTGTTGTTTTCTGCATGTTTTTTACATCGCGGGAAATCAATTCATACGGAGTCCAAACGCAACGAAACTGCACGGAGATTTTTTGGGACCAGAAGGAACATAATGGGCCCTGGCTGCGCCTGGGGGGGTGCTCCGAGGAGAGCACAACCCACCAGGGCAGGCGTGCCCTGGTGGGTTGTGCCCACCTCGGGTGCCCCTGGACTACCTCTTTGCTCTATAAATACCCCAATATTCCCAAAACCCTAGGGGAGTCGGCGAAATATTCATCCAGCCACCACAGAGTCCAGAACCACCAGATCCAATCTAGACACCATCTCGGATGGGGTTTACCACCTCCATTGGTGCCTCTACGATGATGCGTGAGTAGTTCTTTGTAGATCTTCGGGTCCGTAGTTAGTAGGTAGATGGCTTCATCTCTCTCTCTGAATTCTCCTTACAATCGTCTCTTGGAGATCCATATGATGTAACTCTTTTGCGGTGTGTTTGTTGGGATCGATGAACTTTGAGTTTATGATTAGATCTATCTTGTTATATCCATGAAAGTTATTTGAGTTTCTTTGATCTCTTATATGCATGATTGCTTATAGCCTCGTATTTCTTCTCCGATATTTGGGTTTTGTTTGGCCAACTTGATCTATTTATCTTGCAATGGGAAGAGGTGCTCTGTAGTGGGTTCGATCTTACGGTGCTTGATCCCAGTGATAGAAGGGGAACCGACACGTATGTATCGTTGCTACTAAGGATAAAACAATGGGGTCTATGTCTACATAGATAGATCTTGTCTATGTCATGTCATCGTTCTTATTGCATTACTCCGTTTTTCCATGAAATTAATACACTAGATGCATGCTGGATAGCGGTCGATGTGTGGAGTAATAGTAGTAGATGCAGGCAGGAATCGGTCTACTAATCTTGGGTGTGATGCCTATATAATGATCATTGCCTGGATATCGTCATGAGTATTTGAAGTTCTATCAATTGCCCAACATTAATTTGTTCATCCACCGTTTGCTATTTTTCTCGAGAGAAGCCACTAGTGAAACCTACGGCCCCCGGGTCTCTTTCTCATATATTTGCCTTTGCGATCTACTTTTTCCTTCCATTTATTTTCAGATCTATTAAACCAAAAATACAAAAATACCTTGCTGCAATTTATTCTTATTTATTTTATTTGTCGTTCGATCTATCAATCTACTACAAATTGATCTCACGTCCGTTTGCCTATCTTGAGGCGCCGTACCCAGAAGGGATTGACAATCCCTTTAACACGCCGGGTTGCGAGGATTTGTTATCTGTGTGCAGGGGCTGTTTACGTTGTGTTTCTTGTTTCTCCTACTAGTTCGATAACCTTGGTTTCATATCTGAGGGAAATACCTACCGCCGATGTGCTGCATCACCCCTTCCTCTTTGGTGAAATACCAACATAGCTTCAAGCGACATCAACCCTCTTAATGGAGGTAAAACTCTACTTCCTACTTGATTGACTTTGATGAGTATAGGGACTGCAACTTACAAGAGTTGATCTACCTCGAGATCGTAATGGCTAACCCCTAGATGTCTAGACTATATGAATTATGATAGCCTCTACGGACTAAACCCTCCGGTTTATATAGACACCGGAGTGGCCTAGGTTGTACAAGGTCGGTTTACGTAGGAAGGAAACTATACATCCGGATGCCAAACTTGCCGTCCACACAAAGGAGAGTCCTATCCGGGCATGGGGGAAAGCCTTCTATCTTGTATCTTGACGGCCCATCAGTCCGGCCCATATCACACAGCCCGGACACCCGGGGACCCCTTAATCCAGGACTCCCTCAGCTGCTGCTGGTGGTACCTGTTGAAAGGGAAAAACTTTCTCGTCAAAGTAAATGTGTTGCGAGGTGAACACACGGTGGGAGACAAGATCGTAGTACGATAACCTGTGGTGTTGGGAGGATAACCGAGGAAAATACAAGCAAGGGAGCGTGGCGCGAGCTTGTGTGGGGTGGTGGAGGCGAGGCTCGGGTAAGAAAGGAATTCCAAAATATGAAGCTCGTCATACGAGGGTGAAGTGCCGAAAAGAAGCTTGTGGGGTGCGTAGTTCTAGCGAACACGACATGGACGTACGTTAAATAGAAGAGATGTGGTGGCGAGCACGTCGGGCCAAAACCGAGGAGGCACGTTAGCATGGAACATAAGGGTAAGGATGCAATCATTGACTACAGAAAAGACACTTCCGTGATGATACGTGTTTGTCACAGTAGGTCACGTTTTCTGTCATGCATGTACATCCATGACAAATTTATGACAGAATCAAGATAGTCATACCTGTGCTATCCTAGAAGTGTTCCATGACATTACCAAAATTATCATCACGGAAGTGTCCACTTCCATGACGATAAATCGCGTGTCATAGAAGTGCTTTCGTCAAGGGTGACCGACAAGTGGCATCCACCGTAACGTGACGCTGTTAAGCTATCGGGTCCGGTTTTGGATCCGATAACTCGTTAACAGCCCGGACCAATGGGAATTTTCCACATGTAAAATTCTCATTGGCAGGAGGAAACACGTGTCGGCTCAACGTTCGAACAGATGTCATCCACTCATTGGACAGGAGGAGCCTATGATATGTCGACACGTGGCACGACCCAACAGAGGCCCATTCCGGTGAAAAGGCCGACCCGTTTGAGTTGGTCAAAAGGTAACGGCCCGGCCCACACAAAGCCTGTTAACGGCATGTTCGTATATAGCCCATTTACGCCCCGCTTACTACCGCCCCGTTACGGCCTATCGAAATTAAGCGAGGTAGCTTCATCTGGGCCGTCAAATATGATTCCAGCCCGTTGTAACTTTCGGCCCATGTATGGCCTATGATGTCTTTCGGCCCATATGAGGCCCTTTGTAACTCTCGGCCCATTAAAGGCCCGGGATGAAACTGGCCCATAATGAATAGTGTATCGCTTTATACCCATTAACAGCCCATTATTCCGTCGGACGTTTCCAGCCCGTGTTAACTTTCGGCCTTCTAAGGGCCCATTTATTCTTGGGCTCCTTTCTAGAATTGGGTTAGATACGATCCGTTACTGGCATGTTCCGTTTGTGGGCCAAATACAGTCCGTGGTTACATTCGGCCCGTTTGTGGCCCGTTAACCCGTTGGGCTGTTTTCATAGCGTTATCAAATACGGCCTATTAACGGCCCGTTATGGTCCACGAATAGTACGACCCATGTCTAGCGAAATGATTATACGCCCCATATAAGGCCCACGGATCCTACGGCCTGTAGAATACCAATGGATCCTACAGCCCGTAGAAGGCCCATGTATCATACAGCCCGTAGAAAGTCCATGGATCCTATGGCCCGTAAAAGGACCATGGATCCTACGACCCGTAGAAGGCCCACAGATCCTACGGCCCGCAGGAGGCCCATGGTTACAACAATCTTTGTGTTACCATGATTATTGTGGCGTAGTTACCAAAACTAGGTTATTGTGGCCACTAAAAAACGTGGAAAAAGAACTGCAGTGACTACAAGCAAACAACTAAACAAGACAATAAGGAAATAAATAAGCAAGCAACTAACGCTAGCCTATTACAGCTATTACACATATTACATCCACTAGGCATCAAAGTTTGCCACCAGTGCAAATGTAGGTAACAAAGCAGCATATTACATACACTTGCCGTCAAAATTGGCCACCAGTGCAAATAAACACAGCAGCAAAACAAGTAAATAACTGAAACAACTTCAGAAGAGCTCAAGAAATGTTATCCTGGGTATCCACCATGCTGGCAATAAGCTTAGCAAGCTTATTGGCTTTGTCCTGTTTGGCGCTAAAATCCTCCAACGCTTGCTGTTGCACCAGAAAGTATGCATCTGAATGCTCCAGGGACTTCCGCAATCCTCCCGCTTCTTGTCGCAGCACAGCTGATTGTTGTCTTCCAGCTTGTAGTTGAGACTCAAGAAACCAAACTGATTCAGACAGTGAGTTTGAATAGCTTGTGCAAGCGGTAGTGGCCAGTAACTCGAACAGTAAACCAAGACAGGACTTTGGGGTTGCCTCACTGTCTTCAAGATAGTTTTCCTTAGCTGTTTTATCAGCTTTGTTGGAGACAAACAAGGATGTCTCACGATCCTGAAACTTATCCGCATTACTTCCTTTATCATTGCTTAATATGGCACTCTTCCCCAATATTCTGTCAGCATTCTAAAAGAAGAAACAAGCAGACACATAACAGGTTTAGCATGTACTAGTATATGAAACTCATTTCGGTGAACCAGTTCACTAGTAAGGCGGACAAGATTAAACTACCAAGTCTTCTATTGCCAAGTAGTACATTATAAAAGCATCAAACAAACATATATCTATATCCTATGGTCACTGCATTGTCTTGCCAAATGAAAATAGAGACACGATTCAAATCATATCAGTTCAAGAGAAAGCAGCACTGAAATAATACAAAGTGTGGGAAACTAAATGGCACAACAAGATTTCAGATGGGTACCACGGGTCTACATGTACAACAACACTATTGGCCCTGTTATGATGCTAGTGATGTGCAAGATATGAGAAGTCAACTGTATACACAATTGAAATTGAAATCAGCAGAGCTATTTATAAGAGCAAACCTGTTAAGAAACATGCGTAAACATACTTGTTGTGCCATTGGAGTTTCCATTGGATAGTTCAATTTAAAGGTAAGTTTGTATGAGTAAATACAGTGATACAAGAGCAAAGCAGTATGCACGATAGCAATGGAATCTTAAATGAGAATAGTTGTTCTTCAGGTTTAAGCACTTGTTCTACATGAACAGAGTACAGTAAGACGCAAGCATATAGTACTTAAAATAAAATTAGCTCATAGACCTTACCACATTCTTGGTTCGGGACCAGTAAAGAACAAGGCGTTCCCAGTCATCGTCTAGTAAATGTGTCTCAGGAGAATGTAAGGGAATTTGATGAGTTTCTTTGCCTGTGAAGTATGTTTTCTTCAGGTAATTCTGATACTGCCACCAAGCATTCTTGAAGATAGCAGAGGTATTAGCACAGGTTACCTCATCCTGAGTTTCCAAATCGGTCCTTCTCTATAGAGAAAAATGGGAAAATTTGCTGTATTATAACCATCGTGGAGGTAGAATGTATGGACAAAGCAAAGTAATTGCCATGAATAACATTACTTACACATAACTCCTGGACAAACACCTGCAACTAGCATTTTCCTTCATCTACAGTATAATATTTCCATGATGGGAAGATACGCACATAGGATTTAACAACATCAAATGCGATAGATGCTCAACTATGAATGGATGGTTGTGCTTCCTCCACAGGAATAGGTGTACTAACTGGTGGAGTTGGGGTTCGCCGTGGTAGTACTGGCGCTTTGGGCACTAGAGCTGTCTTACTAACTGCTCTTGTTTGAGAGCTTTGTGGTGGAGATGGTGCTGTGTCAACAAGAACTGAGTTACTATCTGCTGGGGTTGGGGTTAGATTGGGTGAAGCTGGTTCTCTGTCCATCGCAGTAGGGGTAAAATCTGCGGGAGTCTGGGTTATGTGTGGTAGTGCTGGTTCTCGTGCATGTACAACCGGGGTGCTATCTCCACCAAGAGGTAGCACTGTTTTATTTGAGGACCATGTTTTTACTCCGCTAGATACTGCCATCACTTGGTCCAATTCAAATGGCTGATAAACAGGAAACATAATTGAATGTACAAACATTGTATGAGAGGCAGATGCAATAGATAGTGTGGAAAAAAGAGGGCATTAAATAATTGATATGTATATTGTTTAACTACAACGGATAGCATGACATAATTTCACATATATGATGTCTATCTAAACTGGATAGCATAGCATAACATAATTCAAAGATATGATGACTAACTAAACAGGATCACATGCCATAATTCTCATACATGTTATCTAAGTAACCAGGATCGCATGATTTAGTTCACATATGTGATTTATATGCTAAGCGGAGGGCATTCGCATATATGATGTCTGAACTAAGAACATGGTGTTGAATATTGTGTATATGATGTCTAAACTATGCAATGCAAGATAGCATATGCATGATATGAGCAGTAGAACCGTGACAAGTTAGTGCATACACCTCGATGGGGGAATAGGACTGGTCATCTGTCTCTGAATCCATCTCGGAGGAGCTATCAGGACCCAGCAAGAGATCTGCTTCGACATGTAGCACTGTCTGCTCTGAAGGCCTTGTTTTCACTCCAAATTTTCCATCACCCACTCAAATGGCTGATTCACGTGAAGAGTAGTTTAATGTACAAACATTGTCGACAAATGGAAATTTAAAAGGATGGGCTAGATATCAGTCAAATATATGATGCCTGGTTAAACAGGATGGCATTGCACATTTCACATATATTATGGCTAGCTAAAAGACATGAGACTGCATAATTCCCATATATGATATTGAAACTAAACAGGTGGCATTATAGAACATGTCTAAACTAAGCAGATGACATATATGATGTCGAAAGTAGGCACTGCAAGGCAACATATGCATGATATGACTAACATCATCATGCCAAGTTAGAGCAAACACCTTGGGGGTAAATAGGAGTGGTCAGCTGCGTCTGAAACTGCCTTAGAATAGATATCTTCCTCTGGATTACAATCTGGAGAGGGGGGAGGGTTTGCCACTGAACCCACCATGGAGAGATGTCTGCATGACATTGTATTGCCGCGCAAAACTCTTCTCTTTTTCTCTACATGTTCAACATGACTATGTAAATCTGACATGCATACAAAAAAATAGTGAGATTATGTAAGGAGAGCATGCAGAAATCTAGAGTAATGGTAACAACCAGTGGATGGATCCAAAAATAATGATAGTAGGCTGATGATTGCTTTAATTTAATAAAAAAACAGATGATGATTGCTTTACTATTTGTTTCCCACCCAAGATGAACACATAGGCATACCCTAGGTGAACCAGATATTAGACAGAGATACTATTCATTGCTGCCTCGATATGTGCCCCACAACTAATTTAGAACTCAAGTTTGAACATCAATTTGGACCTGATTTGGAGTCTAAGAGGTGAACAGGACAATAAAGTAGCAGGTAATATTAAGAAATGCATAACATAAGCACAAACAAAAGAGTGCGACCTCTCTTGTGGACCTGTGTACTCCTCAGGTTCATCTGCTGAGTCGATGATGGTGATGCCGTTGTGGTGGGTGCCAGCGGCAGGGAAGGAGATCTGAGGCGGTGAAAGACGGTCAGTAGTCGTGATGTCTGGTTTGGTAGATGCTTCTATTGATGGAGCAGCTCGGGTGAGGTGGAAGACGTCACAGCAGGAGCAGGACAAACCACACAAAGTTTTCTTCGACACCTACATGTAACTGAAGTAATTCTGTAAGGGCTCATTTGGCTAGCATGATTCTAAAAACGCAGGGATAGGAGGAAAAACACCGGAATAGGATAGGAATGCACATGGGAAACAGAGCATTTGTGAACACATGATTTCTGTCAACTTGGGTGTTTGGTTCATAGGAAAAGGAGGAGCAGAGGAATGCAAAGAAACATGGCCGAAATAAAGTGAAACCATATAAAAGCGTGTACAGTTAGAATGTTATCTGCCACTAATGCACTTGGTCTTGTTTTCATGCATAGGATTTTGAAAAGTAGGTCCAGGTGAATGTTTTTCTCCATTCCTTTCAATAAAATGCATGAATAGTTGAATAGTAGAGTGCCATAGGAAAATTTCCTATTGCTATGATTTTCCGTTGAACCACAATAGCCCTAATGGATCGACATGAATGTAGATTAATAGTGATGCAACAAGTGTACAACCTCTTTGCCGTAGCCGTGTCGACCTCAGCATCATTGGGTTGGTCACTGAAGAAGTTGAGGCAGAGGTGGCTGTCGAAGGTGTGGAGGAAGATCTGAGGAATCTGTAGACGGTGTCTTGGGCACTGCTCTGTTGTGATGGATCGTGCCACTCCGGTGAGCCGTAAGACATCAAGGCTGAAGCAGCACAAGACAGACATCGTTTATCTCAAGTGGAATTCTAATAGCATCTCCAATAGATGATGTAAAATGCATTACCAAAAAGTGATAGATGTAAAATTTACATCACTAAAAACCACCTCACTACACAGATGAGGTAAAAACTGTTGACTCTGAACTTAACTCTCGAAACTAAAATTTACTGTGGAATCTGAATGATACTGTCAAAACTGAACGCAATGGTAGTAGAGAGGCACTTCACATTGGATAGTTCAGGGAGGGCTTGCAGTTCATCTTCAACATGCACCCCCTTGAGCCGCCAGCCACCACAGGACGAACCCCGCACCGCCTCGCCACCCCGAAACAACTACCCACCGTCGGTCCGCCACCGCCTCGCCGCCCCGAAACAACTCCCCACCACCGGTCCGCCACCACCTCACCGCCCCAAAACAACTCCCCACCGTCTGTCCGCTGCCGCCCCGGCCAACCCTCTAGACCCCCCCCCCGCACCAAGCTTTTTCTCCGGCGATTCTCACGCCACCGCCCCACCACCGCGCCCCCACCTCCTGCGAGCAACACCCCACTCAGAATGAGCGAGAGCCAGAGGAGCAGCAGTAGCGTGAGCGAGTGAGAGCCGGAGCAGCAGCAGCAACGCGAGCAAGCGAGCGAGAGCCGGAGCAGCAGCAGCTGCGCGAGCAACAGCCGGAGCAGCAACAACAGATTAGGCTGGTATGGACGCCGCCGCTAAAGGGGCCTCGCACTAGGGGAGAGCCGCCGTGGAGATGTCGCCTGCAGTGCCGGCTTCGAGGTAGCCGTTCTATGGGGGTGCGGGACGGAGCACCGTCGGCGCCGGGAGGTCGAGTTAAGGACAAGGTGCGATGTGATGAGTTTACAACCTCTTTGGTGGCGCCGAGTAGGCCTCTTCTTCGTCCGAGGAGTCGATGAGGATGTTGTGGTTCCGGTGGAGCAGGTTAAGGCGGTGCTGTGGGGATGGGGCAGCCGCGATAGACGAGGCGATTGTCGGAGTAGCTCCTTGGAGGTGGAGGATGGGGCGGCTGAACCGGCGGACGACGGGATAGATGACGGATCCTCATCCGGGGAGGCGGATGAGGGACGTCGAGCTGTTGCGGTGGACGACATCGTTGGGGAAGAGGCTCCGGCTGGGCAGCGGTAAGGTGGCAGACAGAGGAGGGTGGGGTTTCACTGGTGGAGCGGAGAGGTTATGGCGGCTAGATTTCGAATGGATAAAAGGAGGCGATGGGAGGGGGGACCATGACTTAGGGACGCGCTTGTCCAAAATGTAGGGTGTGTTACAAAAGTACCCCCACCGATTTGAACTAGCAGCCCTTCGGCTCAAAGTTAGAAGGGGGATTTCGCGTGTCAGGATTTGGCAGCTGGAGGGAGTTTTCGCGTGCGTTGTAATTTCTGGATAGCAGGGCGTGGGTTGTGAAGGCGCCAATTTTGGGAGCGCGATATCTGAATTTTTGGGATATAACAAAGCGCGGGTTGAATTTTAGGGACAAGCCCAACGTGTAATATTGTACTTGTACGTACCAAATGTTGGGGAACGTAGCAGAAATTCAAAATTTCTACGCAACACCAAGATCAATCTATGGAGTAATCTAGCAATGAGGGAAAGGGGAGTGCATCTACATACCCTTGTAGATCGCTAAGAGGAAGTGTTCAAGTGAACGAGGTTGATGGAGTCGTACTCGTCGTGATCCAAATCACCAATGATCCTAGTGCCGAACGGATGACACCTCCGCATTCAACACACATGCAGCCCGATGACGTCTCCCGTGCTTTGATCCAGCAAGGGGAGAGGGAGAGGTTGGGGAAGAGTCCGTCCAGCAGCAGCATGACGGCGTGGTGGTGGTGGACGAGCGTGGCAATCCTGCAGGGCTTCGCCAAGCACCGCGGGAGAGGAGGAGTACTTGGGAGAGGGGGAGGGCTGCGCCAGAACTTGGGTGCGGCTGCCCTCCCTCTCCCCACATATATATAGGGGCAAAGGAGAGGGGGTACGGCACCCACAGATCCAATCTGAGGAGCGGGCGGCGGCCAGAGGGGGTTGCCTTGCCCCCCAAGGCAAGGGGGCGCCCCCCCCCTTTAGGGTTCCCCCAAACCCTAGGCGCATGGGCCCTAAGGGGGGAGGCGCCCAGCCCACTAAGGGGCTGCTCCCTCTCCACAAATAGCCCACAAGGCCCTCCGGGGTAGGTGGACCCTCCCGGTGGACCCCCGGAACCCCTTCGGTGGTCCCGATACAATAGTGGTAACCCCCCGAATTATTCCGGTGACCGTATGATGACTTCCCATATATAAATCTTTACCTCCAGACCATTCCGAAACTCCTCGTGACATCCGGGATCTCATCCGGGACTCCGAACAACATTCAGTAACCATGTACATCTATTCCGTATAACCCTAGCGTCATCGAACCTTAAGTGTGTAGACCCTACGGGTTCGGGAGACATGCAGACATGACCGAGACAACTCTCCGGCCAATAACCAACAACAGGATCTGGATACCCATGTTGGCTCCCACATGTTCCACGATGATCTCATCGGATGAACCACGATGTCGAGGATTCAATCAATCCCTTATTCAATTCCCTTTGTCTAGCGGTATAGTACTTGCCCAAGATTCGATCGTCGGTATCCCGATACATTGTTCAATCTCGTTACCGGCAAGTCTCTTTACTCATTCCATAACACATCATCCCGTGATCAACCCCTTGGTCACATTGTGCACATTATGATGATGTCCTACCGAGTGGGCCCAGAGATACCTCTCCGTCACACGGAGTGACAAATCCCAGTCTCGATTCGTGCCAACCCAACAGACTCTTTCAGAGATACCCGTAGTGTACCTTTATAGCCACCCAGTTACGTTGTGACGTTTGGTACACCAAAAGGATTCCTACGGTGTCCGGGAGTTGCACAATCTCATGGTCTAAGGAAATGATACTTGACATTTAGAAAAGCTATAGCATACGAACTACACGATCTTTGTGCTAGGCTTAGGATTGGGTCTTGTCCATCACATCATTCTCCTAATGATGTGATCCCGTTATCAACGACATCCAATGTCCATGGTCAGGAAACCATAACCATCTATTGATCAACGAGCTAGTCAACTAGAGGCTTACTAGGGACATAGTGTTGTCTATGTATCCACACATGTATCTGAGTTTCCTATCAATACAATTATAGCATGGATAATAAACAATTATCATGAACAAGGAAATATAGTAATAATAACTAATTTATTATTGCCTCTAGGGCATATTTCCAACAGTCTCCCACTTGCACTAGAGTCAATAATCTAGTTCACATCGCCATGTGATTAACACTCATAGGTCACATCGCCATGTGACCAACATCCAAAGAGTTTACTAGTGTCACTAAACTAGTTCATGTCATCATGTGATTAAGACTCAATAAGTTCTGGGGTTTGATCATGTTTTGCTTGTGAGAGAGGTTTTAGTCTGCAACATTCAGATCCGTATGTACTTCACAAATCTCTAGGTCATATGTTAAATGCTGCTTCCATGCTCCACTTGGAGCTATTCCAAATGGTTGCTCCACTATACGTATCCGGTTTGCTACTCAGAGTCATTCGGATAGGTGTTAAAGCTTGCATCAACGTAACCCTTTACGCCGAACTCTTTATCACCTCCATAATCGAGAAACATGTCCTTATTACTCCAAGGACAGTTTTGACCGTTGTCCAAGGATCCATTCCTGGATCACTCTTGTACCCCCTTGCCAGACACATGTCAAGGCACACATCAGGTGCGGTACTCAGCATAGCATATGTATATAGCCTATGGCTAAGGCATAGGGGACGACATTCGTCCTTTCTCTTTCTTCTGCCGTGGTCGAGCTTTAAGTCTTAACTTCATACCTTACAACTCAGGAAAGAACTCCTTCTTTGACTGATCCATCTTGAACACCTTCAAGATCATGTCAAGGTATGTGCTCATTTGAATGTATCATTAAGCGTTTTTGATCTATCCTCATAGATCTTGATGCTCAATTTTCAAGCAGCTTAATCCAGGTTTTCTATTGAAAAAACACCTTTTCAAATAACCCTATATGCTTTCCAGAAATTCTACATCATTTCTGATCAACAATATGTCAACAACATATACTCATCAGAAATTCTATAGTGCTCCCACTCACTTCTTTGCAAATACAAGTTTCTCATAAACTTTGTATAAACCCAAAATCTTTGATCATCTCATCAAAGCGTACATTCCAACTCTGAGATGCTTACTCCAGTCCTTAGAAGGATTGCTGGAGCTTTGCATACTTGTTAGCGTCTTTCAGGATTGTCAAAACCTTCCTGATTGTATCACATACAACCTTTCCTTATGAAAACTGGTAAGGAAACTCATTTTGACATCCATCTGCCAGATTTCATAAATGCAGCTAATGCTAACATGATTCCGACGGAGTTAAGCATCGCTACGGATGAGAAAATCTCATCGTAGTCAACTCCTTGAACTTGTGAAAAACTCTTCGCCACAAGTCAAGCTTCATAGACAGTGACATTACCGTCCACGTCCGTCATCTTCTTAAAGATCCATTTATCTCAATGGCTTGCCGATCATCGGGCAAGTCCACCAAAGTCCATGCTTTGTTCTGATACATGGATCCTATCTCGGATTTCATGGCTTCTAACCATTTGTCGGAATATGGGCCCACCATCGCTTCTCCATAGCTCGTAGGTTCATTGTTGTCCAGCAACATGACCTTCAAGACATGATTACTTTACCACTCTGAAGTAGTACGCATCCTTGTCACCCTACGAGGTACGGTAGTGACTTGACCCGAAACTTCATGATCACTATCATAAGCTTCTACTTCAATTGGTGTGGGCGCCACAGGAACAACTTCATGTGCCCTGCTACACACTAGTTGAAGTGACGGTTCAATAACCATATCAAGTCTCCACCATCCTCCCACTCAATTTTCCGAGACAAACTTTTCCTCGAGAAAGGACCCGATTCAAGAAACAATCCCTATTGCTTTCGGATCTGAACTAGGAGGCATACCCAGCTGTTTTGGGTGTCCTATGAAGATGCATTTTATCCGCTTTGGGTTCAAGCTTATCAACCTAAAACTTTTTCACATAAGCGTCGCAGCCCCAAACTTTTAAGGAACGACAACTTAGGTTTCTCCAAACCATAGTTCAAACGCTGTCGTCTCAACGGAATTACGTGGTGCCCTACTAAAGTGAGTGCGGTTATCTCTAATGCCTAACCCATGAACGATAGTGATAATTCGATAAGAGACATCATGGTACGCACCATATCCAATAGGGTGCAACTATGATGTTCGGACACACCATCACACCATGGTGTTCCAGGCAGTATTAATTGTGAAATAATTTCCACAATGTCATAATTGCGTGCCAAAGCTCGTAACTCAGATACTCATCTCTATGATCATATCATAGACATTTTATCCTCTAGTCACGATGATCTTCAACTTCACTCTGAAATTACTTGAACCATTCAATAATTCAGACTTGTGTTTCATCAAGTAAATATACTCAGTATCTACTCAAATCATCCGTGAAGTAAGAACATAACGATATCCACTGTGTGCCTCAGCACTCATTGGACTGCACACATCAAAATGTATTACTTCCAACAAGTTGCTTTCTTGTTCCATTTGACTGAAAACGAGGCTTTCAGTCATATTGCCCATGTGGTATGATTTACATGTCTCAAGTGATTCAAAATCAAGTGGGTCCAAACGGTCCATTTGCATGGAGTTTCTTCATGCATATACACCAATAGACATGGTTCGCATGTCTCAAACTTTTCAAAACGAGTGAGTCCAAAGATCCATCAACATGGAGCTTCTTCATGCGTTTTATACCAATATGACTTACATGGCAGTGCCACAAGTAGGTGGTACTATCATTACTATCTTATATATTTTGGCATGAACATGTGTATCACTACGATCGGGATTCAATAAACCATTCATTTTAGGTGCAAGACCATTGAAGGTATTATTCAAATAAGCAGAGTAACTATTATTCTCCTTAAATGAATAACCGTATTGCGATAGACATAATCCAATCATGTCTATGCTCAACGCAAACACCAAATAACAATTACTTAGGTTTAACACCAATCTCGATGGTAGAGGGAGCATGCAATGCTTGATCACATCAACCTTGGAAACACTTCCAACACACATCGTCAGCTCACCTTTAGCTAGACTCTGTTTATTCCGTAGCTTTTATTTTGAGTTACTAACACTTAGCAACCGAACCGGTATCTAATACCCTGGTGCTACTAGGAGTACTAGTAAAGTACACGTTAACATAATGTATATCCAATATACTTCTATCGACCTTGCCAGCCTTCTCATCTACCAAGTATCTAGGGTAATTCTGCTCCAGTGGTTGTTCCCCTTATTACAGAAGCACTTAGTCTCGGGTTTTGGTTCAACCTTGGGTTTCTTCACTAGAGCAGCAGCTGATTTTCCGTTTCATGAAGTATCCCTTCTTGCCCTTGCCCTTCTTGGAACTAGTGGTTTCACCAACCATCAACAATTGATGCTCCTTCTTGATTTCTACTTTCTGGTGTCAAACATCGTGAATATTTCAAGGATCATCATATCTATCCCTGATATGTTATAGTTCATCATGAAGCTCTAGCAGCTTGGTGGCAATGACTTTGGAGAAACATCACTATCTCATCTAGAAGATCAACTCCCACTCGATTCAAGTGATTGTTGTACTCAGACAATCTGAGCACAAGCTCAACGATTGAGCTTTTCTCCCTTAGTATGCAGGCTAAGAGACTCGTCGGAGGTCTTATACCTCTTGACTTGGGAACGAGCCTGAAATCCCAATTTCAGCCCTCGAAACATCTCATATGTTCCGCGACGTTTCGAAATTGTCTTCGGTGCCTCAACTCTAAACCGTTTAACATTACTAAACTATCATGTAGTTATCAAAACGTGCATGTCAGATGTTCGCAACATCCACAGACGACGTTCGAGGTTCAGCACATCGAGTGGTGCATTAAGGACATAAGCCTTCTACGAAGCAATGAGGACAATCCTCAGTTTACGGACCTAGTCCGCATAATTGCTACTATCAACTTTCAACTAATTTTTCTCTAGGAACATATCTAAACAGTAGAACTGAAGTGCGAGCTATGACATAATTTGCAAAAACCTTTTGACTATGTTCAGGATAATTGAGTTCATCTTATGAACTCCCACTCAGATAGACATCCCTCTAGTCATCTAAGTGATTACATGATCCAAGTCAACTAGGCCGTGTCCGATCATCACGTGAGACGGACTAGTCAACGTCAGTGAACATCTTCATGTTGATCGTATCTTCTATACGACTCATGCTCGACATTTCGGTCTTCCGTGTTCCGAGGCCATGTCTGTACATGCTAGGCTCGTCAAGTCAAACCTAAGTGTATTGCGTGTGTAAATCTGGCTTACACCCGTTGTATTCGAACGTTAGAATCTATCACACCCGATCATCACATGGTGCTTCGAAACAACAAACCTTCGCAATGGTGCACAGTTAGGGGGAACACTTTTCTTGAAATTATTGTGAGGGATCATCTTATTTAAGCTACCATCGTTCTAAGCAAATAAGATGCATAAACATGATAAACATCACATGCAATCAATAAGTGACATGATATGGCCAATATCATTTTGCTCCTTTTGATCTCCATCTTTGGGGCTCCATGATCATCATCGTCACCGGCATGACACCATGATCTCCATCATCATGATCTCCATCATCGTGTCTCCATGAAGTTGTCTCGCCAACTATTACTTCTACTACTATGGCTAACAGTTTAGCAATAAAGTAAAGTAATTACATGGCATTGTTCATTGACACGCAGGTCATACAATAAATTAAGACAACTCCTATGGCTCCTGCCGGTTGTCATACTCATCGACATGCAAGTCGTGATTCCTATTACAAGAACATAATCAATCTCATACATCACATATCATTCATCACATTCTTTTTGGCCTTATGCAACAAGTGCATGTCAGTCAGTGGAACCTGTCTCACGTAAGCGTACGTGTAAGGTCGGTCCGGGCCGCTTCACCCACGATGCCGCCGAAGCAATTTAAGACTAGTAGTGGCAAGAAAATTGACAACATCTACACCCACAACAAGTTTGTGTTCTACTCGTGCATAGTAACTACGCATAGACCTAGCTCATGATGCCACTGTTGGGGAATGTAGCAGAAATTCAAAATTTTCTATGCAACACCAAGATCACTCTATGGAGTAATCTAGCAACGAGGGAAAGGGGAGTGCATCTACATACCCTTGTAGATCGCTAAGCGGAAGTGTTCAAGTGAACGGGGTTGATGGAGTCGTACTCGTCGTGATCCAAATCATCGATGATCCTTGTGCCGAACGGACGGCACCTCCGCGTTCAACACACATGCAGCCCGATGATGTCTCCCGTGCCTTGATCCAGCAAGGGGAGAGGGAGAGGTTGGGGAAGACTCCGTCCAGCAGCAGCACGACGGCATGGTGGTGGTGGAGGAGCGTGGCAATCCTACAGGGCTTCGCCAAGCACCGCGGGAGAGGAGGAGTACTTGGGAGAGGGGGAGGGCTGCGCCAGAACTTGGGTGCGGCTACCCTCCCTATCCCCACATATATATAGGGGCAAAGGAGAGGGGGGCCGGCCCCCTCAGATCCAATCTGAGGAGGGGGCGGCGGCCAGAGGGGGTTGCCTTGCCCCCCAAGGCAAGGGGCGCCCCCCTTTAGGGTTCCCCCAAACCCTAGGCGCGTGGGCCCTAAGGGGGGAGGTGCCCAGCCAACTAAGGGGCTGGTCCCTCTCCACACACAGCCCACAGGGCCCTCCGGGGCAGGTGGACCCTCCCGGTGGACCCCCAGAACCCCTTCGGTGGTCCCGATACAATACCGGTAACCCCCCGAATTATTCCGATGACCGTATGATGACTTCCCATATATAAATCTTTACCTCCGGACCATTCCGGAACTCCTCGTGACGCCCGGGATCTCATCCGGGACTCCGAACAACATTCGATAACCACGTACATCTATTCCCTATAACCCTAGCGTCATCGAACCTTAAGTGTGTAGACCCTACGGGTTCGGGAGACATGCAAACATGACCGAGACAACTCTCCAGCCAAAAACCAACAGCGGGATCTGGATACCCATGTTGGCTCCCACATGTTCCACGATGATCTCATTGGATGAACCACGATGTCAAGGATTCAATCAATCCCGTATTCAATTCCCTTTGTCTAGCGGTATAGTACTTGCCCGAGATTCGATCATCGGTATCCCGATACCTTGTTCAATCTCGTTACCGGCAAGTCTCTTTACTTGTTCCGTAACACATCATCCCGTGATCAACCCATTGGTCACATTGTGCACATTATGATGATGTCCTACCGAGTGGGCCCAGAGATACCTCTCCGTCACACGGAGTGACAAATCCCAGTCTCGATTCGTGCCAACCCAACAGACACTTTCGGAGATACCTGTAGTGTACCTTTATAGCCACCCAGTTACGTTGTGATGTTTGGTACACCCAAAGCATTCCTACGGTATCCGGGAGTTGCACAATCTCATGGTCTAAGGAAATGATACTTGACATTTAGAAAAGCTGTAGCATACGAACTACACGATCTTTGTGCTAGGCTCAGGATTGGGTCCTATCCATCACATCATTCTCCTAATGATGTGATCCCGTTATCAACAACATCCAATGTCCATGGTCAGGAAACCGTAACCATCTATTGATCAACGAGCTAGTCAACTAGAGGTTTACTAGGGACATAGTGTTGTCTATGTATCCACACATGTATCTGAGTTTCCTATCAATACAATTATAGCATGGATAATAAACGATTATCACGAACAAGGAAATGTAGTAATAATAACTAATTTATTATTGCCTCTAGGGCATATTTCCAACACCAAATCAATTCGCACTTCCCTCGACGAAAAAAAACCGAAAAAATAAGAACTATTCACACCACATAAAGAGAGAGTCTTGTCCCATTTTACTATACAAATGCTATTCAAAGCTACTCCCTCCTTCCATCTATATAGGACCTAATGTGTTTTTCGAGGCTAAATTTGACCAACCAAATATTAGAGCAATAATATATGACATGCAACTTACACAAAGCACACCGTTAAATTCGTGTGTGAAAGGAGCTTTCAATGTTGTAATTTTCACATTGTGCATGTCATGTACTATTAATCTTGTCAATAGTCAAAGGCGGTTGTAAAAACGCATTAGGCCCTCTATCGATGGAAGGAGGGAGTATGGATCCATGTTATGCCCAATTAAATTTTTCCGTTGGCTGTATAATGCATGTAACCTACTCATGCCAACATTTTAGTGCATTCCAAATGTCTATACTACCGCTGCAATTCGAACTAAATTTGAATTCGTTTCTCTATTTCAATAAGAATCTACAATAATGATTGTTGCCAACTTCAACCATCATCCGTGTATTATCTTAACAACACAATACATGATTACTATAGAGATAGATATGAACTATGTGTACTATCTGAACTCGAATTCAATTTTTTGAATACACTTGATGTTGATTCCAAATAATAGTACATTTGATGTACTAACTATATATTCATAATCTAAACCATGTTCCATACATACACCGTGTTTATCACACAAAGTATAGTGCCCCGCCCCCTACATTATGACAAGTTTTAGCCCTGAGCTGCAAAAGCCACACATTGGCCCAAATTATAATCAATGTTCTACATTATGATATCTTCTTCAAGTATCCGTATCCACTTTTTTTATAATGAATTATGATCTATGTTCGTCTTTAACACCTTCATGATCCTCTTCTCTTTGTAGCTAGCTAGCGCTAATTTTCTATCATGCATGCACACGCCCGCCCCCCCTCTCACCCTCCCTCAGTGTCCCCTCCATCGTGCACGTTCGTTATTTCTCTTTAGGTCGTTCACCCGCGGTGTGTGTAGGCCCCCCGACTCCTTCTTTTCGGCACACCGATCAATATACCTCTCTAGCCAAGTGTGCCTACCACAAACACACACTTCCCCTCTTCTCTTCTCACCGTCCATGCCCCCTATGTCCAATACGGTTCCACACAGGTGCACACTCCCGCCCCTCTTTTCATCGATCTCATAATCGCAGACTCCAACCCCCTCGACATAGTAGGCCTCTCGCACCACCTCCTAGCCACATCCCTCCCCCCCTGTCTGTCTCTCCAGACCTTATTTGCTTCTAACACATGCATGCATGTATACGTACTGATCTCCCTACATATAGCTAGGTCGACTATAATTCTTTTCCCCACGCACTAATAGACTTACCTCACTAGTTCTGTCTCTCCCTTTCTCGGACACACGACAGTTGATCTTCCTATGTAGTTACGTATGCTTACCACAACCATATAATCTCCCCTCATAATCCTTGCATGCCTCCCGACCCGTCTCTCACACGAACGTGCATAGACAGACAGACATCCCCGCCCTCTCTTATTGATATTGCACTCGTACCCCCGTTTGTCTAGCAGGCCTCTCCCACCATTTGTGAAACGCCACTCCACCACCAACCCTCCGACACTCTATCTTTGTCTTTCTCCCAACCTTATTCCTCTGCTACACATATCCGTGGATGTCGATCGATCTCGCTATATACATAGCTAGGTCTCTCTCCTTCTCCACACATATACTAGTCGATCTACCTCTCTATAGTTAGGTCTCTGCCCCCTCCCCCCCACAAATAGTCAAACGTTGTAGGTAGGTATCCATGCCACAGAGAAACACTGCACCTCTGCCCTCTCAAATTCTAGTAGGCCAGCCGCCCTGTATCTTTGACGTGGGCAAACACAAAATCAATGGCACTCTTTATCGATAGCGCAGCCACACACTTCATACCTATTTTTAATTCTATTGATATCTCATGCCGATGATCCCTCCACTCTCTTCCCGTGGATCGCTCCCTCTATATATGATATATCCATGACTCGGTTTCACACACATTGCATATGTTACGTTTTTCTGTTTGAGATATCATTGACACATTGCCTCGGCTTCGCACAAACCATCTCTCTCACACCCACCCACATACGTACCTGCACCTAAAGAAGAGGTGCACGCAGGACAAACATACTCACGTCTCATTCCTGGCCACACCCGCGCGGGTACATGGTGGAGTTCGTTTCTGTATGAAAAGGAAGCCCACGTGATAATTTGACACGTGTAGCGGTTGTTTACTCAAAGGAGGGTCGGGTACCATGCCTAGACGGAACAAAGTTCGACTTGACGCATTTGTATAAAATAAAGTTATATATTCCTCCTCAATGACGTGTAGTATAGAATATAAAACGATTGCCATGGGGAAAATGGAAAAATCTGCTCCATTATATCCAATGGAGCCTGCCTCCCGGTGTTTGTCTCTCGTCACACCATCTCACACAAGGCAGCGGTGGCCTCTCTCTCTCACTGTTGGTCAATGATCCGGCCGCATCCCGTCCACTGGAGGAAAGGGAGGATGTGCATCGTTTCTCCGTTTAACAGCGTTGAGGCAGAACGTCCCGATCTGCGGTACCCGCCATTCTCTCTGACCAAGCTCCAGTGTAGTAGGGCCTTCACCACTTGCTCACTGCCGCAGTATGGGCAGATCCCGGCCGCCGGCGCCCTCCTAGTAACATCCCCATGACCCTCAGGTATAGCTTCCTCCGGCCTTGCTCCACTACCCATCTTCCCAGATTGCTGCATGTGGATCTTCTTTAGTTGTTTGCTTAAAACGTATCTTAGCCGGCGTACTTTCAATCTTGCAATCTCGTCCTCAAACCATTTTTAATAAACCACCATGCTGCTATTTTTCTGTTATTACATGGAATATGCTTCTTTTTTCTTGGCGTATGTGTCTTCAACCCGTGTTATTCACCAATAATTGTTTCCTTTCTACCTCATTTTTGCAAACAGGGCTAGCCATTTCACCTCATTGCTATTGCGAACTTTTGGTGAATTGCACAAATCACTTTTTTTCTTAAGAGTGTTTTGTGCAGTTCTGCCAAAATGTCACACGGGCAATGTTTTTACATTTTTGTGGGACTGCAAAAAGGGAGATTGGTTTTGCTATCCTGCTCATCCAACTCATGCCTAATCTTCTCCAACAAGTAGTTAGTCCTAAAGAGAGATCGCAGTGGTGATCGGCTTCTATTTGTTTGTGTTATGTTTCATCATCTAGTTCCACTATTGTTGTAATCACATTGACTGGATATCTTTGCAAACAGGGATGGCCAGCTCAATTTTAGTGGAGCTGCACAAAATGATCGGATTGTGGTGTCCTCTGTACACCCCCTTTTTGGCTACAACGCTGGGTCAAACTAGCTGCCAAGCAATGAACACTGTGCCCAGGAAATGGACCCATGCCTACGAACATCATCGATCAATTATATATTTTTCTTTATTTGTACACCTTCTCACAACTTTGTCTTCAGTTGTGATGTGAATATTGGTGCTGATCTGCGAACCATTGAGATGCATAGCAGCCATGGTAGTAGTTTCATTTGTATTTGATGGAATGTTATAATGAGATAATCTTGAGGTAAGAGGACACATGAATCCTAAGTTGAAACCTTTTTTTTCCTGCGGGAACCAAAGTTGAAACCTTCATATCATCACAGTACAATTTCATTAAAATTATGCATACGTATAAACAAATCATGAAGGTTTGATAGCAATGCCAGAAACAATTCAACTTCGTTTCGCCAACATGTGGGACATCCTTCATTCGACACCACCTGTCGTGCAGCAATATTGAGTGCACAAATGCAGGGAAAGATTCACCCTGGTCATTGTGCCGCATTAGTAATGACTAGTGAGTAGTCAAATCACAGAGCCCCACCTTCGCCACTGTAAGTTGCTCGGACGAAGAAACCATCATTTCTCTGTTCCTTGAATCCGCTGGTACTCCCATATTCCCAGAGTAATAAGTTGCTCGGGTGAAGCAACCATCACTTCACCTTTCCCACAGTAAGTACCTCCTTGGGCCCACTGAAAAATCACTTTTCTCTCTCCATCAAGTGCACTTATTGTCAATCTAACCCTGTCACCGAAACACCTCTTTGGCTACAGTTAGTTCAAGGTTAGTCAGGAGTTAGTCTAACCTCTAGCTAAGTTAGAGTATCCAAACAGGAGCAGTATAGGACATGCAAGTTGCTCAAAGCATACAGTCAAATTCATAGGTGAAAGTATCTTTTTTCTTTTTGAAAACGGAACATGAAAGGATCTTCGAATGATATAATTTTCAAATTATATAAAATCTTATCAATAGTCAAAGGCATCCTCGAAGAATACATTAGGCCCTACTCCCTCCGTCTAGGTGTATAAGTCACCTTATGAAAACCAAATAATCCCAAAATACTTAGGCGCGGTGCATTAACTCCCACCATGTTTCTTGTTTCTTGACATATCCACCAATAAGAGATGTGGGGCGTGCATGTTTTCAATGACTTAGACTACCAAACACGACATGCAATTGTTAGATCATTGCATGCAATGCTATTAATTAGCAAATAAATATTGATTTCTCTCGTTTTCCCCTCTTCCTTGGTCACGGTGCACAATCTAAGATGACTTATTCACTAGACGGAGGGCGTATATAAAATCTTACCAATAGTCAAAACCATGTGTTACTACTACACCAAACAAGTTCGAAAAGAGAAACTCGACCCACTCACGGCACGGCACGCCTCTCTCGGTTTGGTCCATCGGTCAAAGCGCTTCCTCTTCTTGGCATAACAATAGAGTACAATAATTTTTTTTAGAATGCTCTTTGCATGTCGGTAACATGTGATGAGTTAACCGACCTCAATAGACGGCAAAAATGCCAGCCCGCCGCACTTTGAGAGAGACGAGGAGTGAGAAGCGATACGGGCTGGTGGATTACTAGAGCTAGGTGTCGCATGGAGGCCAAGAAATATGGTGATAGCGTGGGTTGGCCACATACATTATGATGTAACTGCACTGGGCTGCCGTGTTTCATACTCTTCCGGTCTACTGTGGACATGATTGGTTGATTTTATATCGCTAAATAATATAAAATACTATGAGTGCAGATGCTCCACCACGAGGTTCCTTGCTCCTTCTCGGTCATCGGGAATCTATGTTCTTCCACTCTTTTTTTTACATGAGCTTTGTTCATCCTTTTGCCAACACACGGGACATCTAGCATCAAGGTGCACGTGTCATGCAAGAAAATGGAGATAAGCAGTGCGTAAGTGAGTCGTCCACTACGATGGCACCTAGTACTACGTAGTAATATTTTTCCTCCTCGATTGCATGTGAATACTTGTCATGCCCAATATGCGACCCTATCCAAAAGGAACTCGAAGGTCCCACCAAGGATAGACTCGCATATTGAAACGCTTTTGCAAGGTGGATATCATTACATCAACATTACATAATAGATGGGGATACATACAAAAGGCACACAATGCCACACGAATACAACATCATCTTACATAAGAGCACCATCCAACTACGGATGAAACACAAACAGAAACTCGAACGACATCCACCCTGCTAGCCCAGGCTGCCGACCTGGAACCTATCCCCTGATCGAAGAAGCAGAAGAAGAACTCCAAACAAGCAAACATCGCTCTCGCGTCATGATCATCGCATAACCTGTACCTGCAACTGTTGTTGTAGTAATCTGTGAGCCACGAGGACTCAGCAATCCCATTACCATGGGTATCAAGACTAGCAAAGCTTAATGGGAAAGGAAGGGGTAAAGTGGTGAGGTTGCAGCAGCGACTAAGCATATATGGTGGCTAACATACACAAATGAGAGCGAGAAGAGGAGCAAAGGAACGGTCGTTAACTAGTAATGATCAAGAGGTGACCCTGAACTCCTACTTACGTCAAACATAACCCAAAAACCGTGTTCACTTCCCGGACTCCGCCGAAAAGAGACCATCACGGCTACACACATGGTTGATGCGTTTTAATTCGGATCTGGTGTCAAGTTATCTACAACCGGACATTAACAAATTCCCATCTGCCACATAATTGGGCACGACTCTCGAAAGTTTATACCCTGCAGGGGTGTCCCAACTTAGCCCATGATAAGCTCTCGCGATCAACGAAGGATATACCTTCTCCCAGGAAGACCCGATCAGTCTCGGAATCCCGGTTTACAAGACATTTCGACAATGGTAAAACAAGACCAGCAAGACCGCCAGATGTGTCGACAATCCTGATAGGAGTCGCACGTATCTCGTTCTCAGGACACACCGGATAAGCTAAGCGTACAGGTACCGACGTAACCGAAGTTGCCAAGGGATGGTCCCGCACGGTGCTCTAGTTTGGACCAACACTTAGACAAGCATTGGCCCGGGGGGCTATAATAAAGATGACCCTTGGGTTAATTACTCCCAAGGGAAAAGTAGGTGGTGGTGAGGCAAATGGTAAAACCAAGGTTGGGCCTTGTTGGAGGAGTTTTATTCAAAGCGAACTGTCAAGGGGGTCCCATAAATCACCCGACCGCGTAAGGAACGCAAAATCCGGGAACATAACACCGGTATGACGGAAACTAGGGCGGCAAGAGTGGAACAAAACACCAGGCATAAGTCCGAGCCTTCCACCCTTTACCAAGTATATAGATGCATTAATAATATAAGAGATATTGTGATATCCCAACATAAACCCTGTCCACCATGGAGCAATCTTCAACTTCACCTGCAACTAACAACGCTATAAGAGGGGCTGAGCAATGCGGTAACATAGCCAAGCAACGGTTTGCTAGGAAGGGTGTCAAAGGTTAGAGATTCATGGCAATTTGGGGAGGCTTGAAGAGCAAAAGATAGGTAGCGCAGCATAGCGATAGAACGAAGCAACTAGCATAGCAATGATAGTAGTGAGATCCAGGGTAGCGGTCATATTGCCTGAAATCCCACAAGGAAGAAGAACGAGTCCATGAAGAAGATGAAGCCACGAAGACGAACCAAGCGTAGACGAACGAATCCTCACGATCGCAACAAAATGGGAACTATCGAGAAGAAGCACACAACATGGTAAACACACCACACATAGACAAGACATGATGCACAACAAGCATGATGCATGACAAAGCTACATGAAGCTACTCATGACAAGACACGATGCAAACAAGAGTAACACATCAAAGCAAGTTTAAATGAGGCCGAGAACAACATATAACAATTCCGGTAAGTCCTCATATGCAAATTTCGAAATGGGTCCAGATCTGAATAAACCTTATGTTCAAGTTGTTAAACAGCAAGTTAAGATGCACCAAGATGATCTACACGAGATTCTAGTCAAGTTACATATAAAGTTCATTAGATTCGGAGCTACGGCCTAGAAGATATGAGCAAAACAAGTTAAGCATGGCATTGATGCAAAATGCACCCAAACATCAAGCAAACACCTCAAAACAAGGATGCAACATGATAGTATGGAACAACATGCAATTCTAAGCAAGTTTCATATAGAGCACACTCAAAACGGAGCAACGGTTCAACACACACACACTATACAAGATATGACAACAATCTGTCCATAACAGCAACTAGGCATATTGCAAGCATCAAAACAATATACTACAGCACCCCAACATAATAACAAAAGGCATGGGCATGAAGTACAGGTAAAGCATGACAAAAGATGAACACTGAGCTATCTCCAGAAATCATTATAACATGCTCAAAAGGACATGGAAAGATTGCAAATAATAACAGTTTCAGGCTTAGCAGAAATAACATCAGGTTGCAATGTTTAGAGCTATCAAACAACATGTTACAGGAACTTATCATGGCAAACAAAGGCATGGCATGAATCTACTAATTGCATAGAACAAAAGTCCCTTACTGACCATGAGCCAAAAGGGCACAGAAAATATGATGGAACCCATGTAAACATGGCAAGTTATATGACAGATTCATACATGGCAGGAACAACAATAAGTAGGCATGTTGGTGAGCTTGAACGACTCACCACAGAGCAATACATGGCATCGCAAGGCAACCAACAGTAAGAAGACATGTTTATGAAGCTAAGCATGGCAAGAACAAGTTCATAGGGTGCATGGATCACTAACAACAAACATGGTAACATTGAACTTAATGTTAACAGGCTGACAGCAACATTATTTAGCAAGTTGAGAGCAAGATTACAACAAGCTACAGCAGTCTATAAATGCAACTAGGGGCATGAATGGATAGAGCATGACATGTACAACAAAACATCCTTAGTGAACATCTCCAGATTATGCATAGAATGACTCGTAGCAGCAGGTTAACATAGCAACAAAATATAACAGAATCAACCAGGAAAACAGCAACGGCAAGTACACTACTTAACAAGCTTGATGCACTCAGTACAGCAATCACAAAAATACATGAATAGCACCCCTGTAAAGATGGCATGACATAGATCAAAAACATGTTGACATTAACCTCATAGGATGCACACATCAAACATGGCAAAAATGACAAATGAGCATGTTATAACAGTTTCAGCAGATTAACATCTTATAGCACTTTTACAATGATGATTCGGGCATCCAGATGGACTCAAATGAACATGATGCAATGGAATGAAATGAAGTACTCATCGAGGCAAACAATTTGACATATTACACGCATGAAACGGAGCAGCATGCAGCAAGTTATGATCTGATGAACATGGCATGATAATGCAAAATATTACGGGACTTAGGGAAATAAACGGGGTCAACCTCTGAAATCGGATCTGGATCTAGGCACGGATCCCGAGGTTGGCCGGCTCGGGCCACCGGAGTTGAGGAAGGAAGCGGCCTAGGTTGGGGGAGGAGGCACTCCGGTGAGGAGGAGCTGGCGACGAGGCGGCGGAGGGAGGCGGCCGGCGCTGGAGATCTCCGCGGGCGGCGGCGTGCGCAGTCTCCGGCGAGGACGCAGGGCCTGCTAGGCGCAGGGAGGCGGGCGCCGACGGGCAGAGCCGCGGCGGCGGCAGGTGATGGAGGGCGGCGCCGGCGGAGGAAGCCGAAGGCGTCGGGCGGCAAAGGCGGACGTCGACGGCGGCAGCGCGGCGAGGCGGCGGCGAGGGGTCCGGCCGCGGGGCGGCGGCAGCGAGCGGCGGGATCTGGGCCCGCGCGGGCCCCGGATGGGCTCCGTGGGCCGGCGGCGAGGGTGGCGGCGGCGCGCCACGTGGCGGCCCCCGATTGGCCGGGGCGGCGGCGGACGTTGTCCGGCCGGACCGGACGTGTCCGGTGGCGCGGAGAGGAGCGGGGCTAGGGTTAGGGGTGGATTTGATCCGGAATTTCAGGGGAGGAGGTGTTTTTATAGGTAGAAGGAGGTAGGAAAGTCCAAATGAGGTGCGGTTTTTGCCCACACGATCGTGATCGAACGACCGAGAGCATGGAGGGGGTTTGGATGGGTTTTGGGCCACTTTGGAAGGGGTCTTGGGCTGCAAAGAGAAGGGGGCTTTTACGGTTACCCGGTTAACCGTTGGAGTATCAAACGACCTCCAAATGGCATGAAACTTGACAGGCGGTCTACCGGTGCTATACCAAGGCTGCTTGGCAAACCTCGGTCCATTCCGAGAACGTTTAACACCCGCGCACAACAAGAGACAAAAGGGGGATGCCGGGGAACATAGGAGTGCCGGATTGCAAAACGGACAACGGGGAAAATGCTCGGATGCATGAGACGAACACGTATGCAAAATGAGATGCACAAGATGACATGATATGAAATTAATATGATGACATGGCAAAGTGCAACACGCAAGCAAATGACATGGCAACGACGGCGAATAACTGGCAGACACCTGGCGCATCGGATCCGGGGCGTTACAATACTACACGTACTCAATGACGGAGCACGGGATGGTAGCCATGGACTTATGGACATGGTCGGCCCTTTTTGGAGAGAGTACTGAATACATATTAAATTTGATGTGTCCCGTCAACTCGCAGAACGACGAGAAGCACACACTAAATGACGGAGCATGGGATGGTAGCCATGGACATGGTCAACCCTTTTTCGAGATAATGCACTACTTTTGATGTGTCCGGTCTACTCGCTAATGAGGAGAAGCTTTGCTTACTAGTAGTACGCTATCAACTGTAGTACCATCATCATTGTTCGACTTTCGGAAGAGATGAGAGAACTTAATGTTTATTTGCTAATTAATAGCATGCATGCAATGAACTAACCACTGCATGTTGTGTTTGCTAGTCTCAAGTCATTAAAAGCATGCACACCCACATCTCTTTGGTTGATATGTCAAGAAACAAGAAACGAGGTAGAAGTTAATGCACCGCGCCTAAGTATTTTGGGATTATTTGGTTTTCATAAGATGACACCTAGACGGAGGGAGTATTATACTTGAAGGCTACAAGGTTGGCTATAGATGATGTGGCAGTGTCATGTAGCCATCAACTAGTTAAACTATTAACCATGCTCTTATAATACTCCTATATTTAGGAACGGAGGGAGTAGTTCGCATGCATGATACTACCTATAATACTCCCATTACAACCAACCTGGTAGAATTGAAATACCTAATCTAAATGGTCGCCCCCGATCTCTTTGTCCTCCTCCAGCATCCGGCAAAAGAAGAATCGAGCAAGACACCGGCTGTATTCACCGGCGTCGCCTCGGCGGTGGCCTTCATGGGATACAATCGGCGGCGGCCTCCCGTGTTCTACTTTTCCTCAATGATGGCGGCGGGTGGGGACGTGCTGCCCGCCACCTCGTCCACATCCGTGTAGTCGCATCACCTCATCGACATCCACGGCGGCTTCTTTCTCTGCCTGCATGTCGCGGCTACGCGCGTGTCGACGGCGGATGGCGTAGTCGCAGACATTGGAGGCGCTGTACGATGCGGCAGCGTCAAGGGAAGCGACGATGCCTGTGCCGCCGTGCTCCCCGACAAGCCAGCGTGGAGCAAGTCGGCACTCTTCCTCGAGCTGTATTTGTAACATCCCAAATTTTCAATTTGGAATGTTATACATTAGATCATCATTGCATATCATATTTTATTGCATTTTGGGTTGATCATAGAAATTCTACGCAACTCAAGGACCCACGGAGAGAGTTGCGGATTTCGTTATTTTCATATTTGAGTTTTCTCAAATTTTGAAAAGAGGATCATTTGATTTTAATTATTTTCACTTTGAATATTTCTTTTATAAAAATAAAAGAGAGGGGATAAAATGACTTCGCCAAAATAAAGAAATATTGGAGTTTAAATATTAAAATCAAATAAGAATTTTATTCGGAGTTTTCTCGCTATTTTATTTGAATTAGGAAAATATGCATTTTTCAAAATTGCATTAGAGGCCCAAATCAATGTTCACTTTGTCCGCTATATTTTTAGAGGTTGGGGAAAATTTATTTCAGGATTTTTGTAGTCTGTTTAGTATTTCTTTTCTTTGTTTTTCTGTGAGGAATTATTTTTTTTAAAAGTCAACCGACCTAGCCGGGCCGTGCCTGACTAGGACTCGCCCCCAGCCGGCCTTTATAACCCGCGCCCCCGAGACCCTACAGCCACAAGCACGCCACGCCACCAAAACCCTTACCCTAACCCGCCGCCGGACTTCGCCACCGCCAGCACCGCCACCCGCACGAGCCACCGCCCCGCCGCCGGACGCCGTCGCCGCCGCCCGCCGCCTCGCCGCTGACCCTGCCGTCCGCCAGAGTTGCTCGCCTCTTCCGCCGGAGTTTCCGCCGCAGCCATCGACGCGCGGCCCGAGGTAGCCACCAGTTTTTGCCGGAAAACCGTATGGTTTTTTATAAACCCTCGATTATTTTATTTTCTAGATCGGTTTTTATTTTTTTCCGGTTTAGTTATTTAGCGAACGCCCGTTCGTATGTTCGTTTTAACGAACGGTTTTCACTGTTAGCCGCAGACAGCGAACGTTTGTTCGTTAGCCTGTTCGTCAGTTTTTCTTTTTCCAGGGTTTTTCCGTGATTATTTTCGATCGCGATTTCTGCCCTGATTTTCATTTTAGTTTATCTTTTCGCTCGTTTGTCGGAATCGGGCGATTCAAGTGCCTAGATCTTCGTCTCGAAGACCTCTTTCTGGTTAATCAACTTGAACAAGATTTCGCTGCTGTAAAATTTGACTTTAGTCCAGATTAGTAAACAGATCTTGTTTTCTTCGCAGTTTGAGTTTCGTTGTTTCGTTTGATTTGATTCTTTTTGCAAACTGGAGTTCTTAAGTTGAACTTTCTGGTTAGATCTCTTATTTGAGTTTTACCAGTGCTTCTAGTTAAGTGCTTATTGTGTGCTTGTTTGTTTGCGATAGATTATCTGGAGTGCGAAGCGTGCTACTATGAGTCTCTAGGTTACACGGATCATCAGCAAGCCAAGTAACACTTTGATCATACCTCTTTACTACCCAATTTTATTGCATTAGATCAACCCTCAAACAATTGCATGGTTAGGATATGATTAATATGTGGGTTTTGGGAAGTATATGATGAGGTAGAACCTATCTGTTTACTTATCAAACCTTGGGAGTTACTTCTACGTTGCTTATATTGCTATGCTGTGCTTATAGACGTGGTTTGGTTTGAGTGATTCATGACAGATGTGAGTATTGTTAATTAATGGTTAACTTAAGGTGGCTACTTTAATACACATCTGGGTGGATTGCTTGAGGGCACCCTGGAGTACCCAGTGGTTGTCAGGGCACCTAGAGAATCCAGTGTTGTCCTAGGATATCCCGGAGTACCCGTGTGATCATCCTACGGTCCGCCACCCAGGCTCCAAGGGATCATAAGATTATTCATGCTAGAAACTTCCGTGTGCAGCCATAAGCTATTATGGGCTCTAGCATAGTTGAGTATGTTGCAAGACCTCTTTCAGTGGTGGGCTAGCAGATGTAGGGGAAAGTAGGTGTAACTGTCCACCCAGAGTAAAGAGTTATTGTTTCAGAAAGACTATGTCTCGATTCTCCGACCATGGATGTATTCGAGTCTTGTGGGAAAAGTGCGCAAACCTCTGCAGAGTGTATAAACTAATCATGGTTAGCCGTGTCCCCAGTTATGGAAGTTTTGAGTATCTGGTTCTTGGATTATCATGTTGATCTCATCACTCTAAATTTAATTTGGTTGGCTTAACGATGATGTTTAATTGGGATTGAGTTGGAGGAACCTTCTCAATGTTTAACAACCACCATGATAGTTAAATAAAATGTATTCCTTTGTTGTAGAGAAAAATTGGCTTTATGCAAAACTGTTAACCTTAGAGCTTTCCACCAGCCATATATGCATGTAGTGATAGTATTTATTCTGTTCATTACCCTATGTGTTACATTGCCAGCATATTCCATGTGCTGACCCATTTCGGGTTGCAACGTTCATGTTGCAGACTTTTCAGACGACGAGTAAGGTGCCATAGGTCGTTGTCTTTCACTCAGTGATGCCGTTGGAGTTGATGGACTCGCTTTATCTTCCAAGCCTTCCTCTGTTATTGTTTTTAGATGGCCTTAAGCCATATTTATTGTAATAAGTTCTCTTTTGAGACATTCGATGTAATAAGTGTGCCATTGCTACTCTGTTATAAATCCTCGAGTACTGTGCATGTCAGCATTACCGATCCAGGGATGACACTGATGCAAAGAGATCAGACTGTTTGAGGTCTGGTCACTACAGTATTGGAGAGGCCAGATGCGGAACCACGCGCTGGCTTAGTGCGGCAACTACCTCCGACGGGCTAGGCTAGGTAGGTGGAGAAGCAAGATGTCGGGCTCGGCGGGCCACCCAGATGGATTTTATGCTGGAGAACTTCTCTTCCTGCTCGTCGGATGCCACTAAAAGAGTGGACAAAATGGTGGAAGGAGGAGCTTGGCCGGTGTCCTACTCCTGAATGGACGTGTGTGGCCGGAGTTGCTTTCTCGCATTCCACGCGGGTTTCTATATCTATATCTATATCTATACTACTATATAGTGTACCAATTTTAAGTAGGACTAAGAACATCAATCATAACAGTTCATCTTCTAAATCTAACGGCCAATATCAGTAGGATTCGCATGAACAGTACACTGCTGCTACCTCACCTATGTTCTAGACCAATCAAGACGGAGGGATGTGATTGTTGCTTGCCCGTTTATTTTACTAGGCCACTTATTAGTGGTTGGGTTTTGTGATATGATGGCTTTACTGCCGTGAGACTCGCGTGCAGCGCCGCCCTCTACACTAGTACTACATCGGTCGTGGTTTATTAGTCCCCCATTGAATTTGACTGAAGATTTAACTGACAAAATGTTAGTGCATGTCAACAAAAACTATATCGTTGGATTAGTATTTGAACATAGTTTTCAATGACATAATTTTAGGTGACATGCATCAGCATTTATCGTACTATATATAATGTTAGTTCAATTTTTGGTCGTACTAATCTATAGTAAGGTGCCCGTGCGTTGCATGGAACAGTGAAATGCATTGATCGGAGAGTTGTTTATTTTGACAAAGGATGTGGGGGTCATCTCATGTGTAATGTGTATCGATAGGTTTCTTCGAAGGGTGTAGCTAGATCTCAGTCCAAGTCTCAGTCAAATGATATAGTATAAGAAGAAAAATAAAAAATCTGAAAATAAATTTTGTGTACTTACTCCATGAAAAGTCAAAGGACTATATCATCGACTGAGACATAACAAAGTCTCAGTCGACTGAGACATAGCAAAACTGTTCTTTGAATATTATTTCATCTCTAGAGCTCACAAACATCCGGGTGAAATAGATAAAAGGTATATTTTGCAAACAAAAGCGTTCAACTGTTCAACCTGCATCCAAAACTTGTGAAGAAATAACACTTATTGTGCTTTGCAAGAAATGATCTTTAAGAATTAGTTTTTGAGTACCGATTCTTATACATGTTGGCTATAGATGACATGGCACTTTCTTATATTCAACAGTTGGCTATACTATTAAGTATTAACCATGCCCTTATACACCTAGACCGAGGGATTAAATAAGGATGACTTGGAAGGGGGCAGAGGAGATGTAAGAAATAGTTCATCATAAGTCTTTCACTAGTACTGTAGTAAAAATTTCATACATGGAAGATTCTAGACTAAACCATAAATGGATACACTTTATTCATGCGCGATACTCCAATAGAGCAAGATCATGCATGGAAGTCTCCACATGCTTTGACATCGGATTACATTGAGTGAAGACTAATGATCAACATTTAACTTGGTAATGCATATGTCCAGGTGAACCTCCTTGGAGTCCCCATGCACCTCGTTGGGGACTAAATCATACCATGCGTCTTCCATGTCCACATCGGCAGGAAGGTCCTAGATCTGCACAGTCCTAGTCAGCTTGATGTAGCCAGCCCAGCCGGTGTCACCGCCCACGTACCTCTAAGGGGTAGTAACAGTGAGCACGCACCCGTACATCGGCCTCGTGTCAGTGTTAGCATCAGCGGCGTCGCCCCTGACGCACACTATAGAGACGGGCGGCGGCCTGCGCGGGCCTCGCCGGTGCCCACGATCAAGAGGAAGACGCTGCCGTCCTCCTCCGAGATTAGCAGGCAGCGGTGATCCTCCAGCGACTCCGGCACGGTGAACGGGTAGCACGTCTCATACTTGATGTTCTCCGCCAAGGGCCTGTAGTGATCACCGCACGCCTGTGTGAGGTGATGCACGATGTCCGCCGGCGAGCTCCAAAATGGCATCGGGCACACATAGCAGTAGATGAAGGGCTCTTTGGAGGCATTGACCAGGCCGTCCAAGAAACGGGAGTGGCTGTAGGGGACGTTGCGCCAATTGAATATATTAGTAAGTTACTACGAGATTTAGTCCGAATAAGCACAAAATAAATCATGACGGCTATAATAGAGATTAAAATAATCATGTGGACTAGCATTGTAGATGAACAGATTGAATCTAGGACACAGACTAGAAACATGAATTCTACCACGATTTGGAACAGGAAGGAAAGAAACACATACAGTGCAACGGGAGCAGCACCATTGGCATTGAGGTTGTCGCCCATGTCATTGAGGAAGAGGTTGCCGAGGTCGTGGAAGAAGTCCTCGCTGCCAGCAGTCGCGAGAGTGCACTCCCCAAATTTCAACAGCACCCGCCGAATGGAGCGCAGGAGGGAGTGGCTGTAGGGGACGTTGCGGTCGCCGAATGGAGCGCAGGAGTAGCCCACGAAGCAATAGATGGTGCTCCTCCCTAGTCTCTACTCTTATCTCACTCTTCTTTGTTTTTTATAATATACTAGTAGTAGATGTCAAATCGAATAGTACTGCGCCATCCGCTGCACGCCCGGCTGAACACATCTCCTCGCCTCCATCAAACCCCTCTGTTAAACCCGCATAACTAGCTCATAACTAGCTCCAATGGGCTGTGTTGCCACATGACCACCAGATGGTTTGATTGAGACCGGTCGATATGGTTTAATAGGATTATGTGGATATTTCTCAAAAAAGAACACGTGTAAAAAGTGAAGCAACGTGCGGTTCTTTTTAAATGAACGTACAGTTTTATGGCATGAATACTACTTCCCGCTTTTACAATATTGAACTAATATCGGCATTTATACATCACTATAATTTTTTCTTTGAATCTATTAGCACATATATTACTTCTTTTCCCTTTTGCCAAAATCACTCTGTTATATTAAGACGTGCCTTGCACGTGTATACATACTAGTAAATGTAGGTTTTTGAATGCGGCGAGGAGGCGGGTACAACTGGGAGTGCAGCGGGCGGCGCCCTGGGCCGGCGCGCCGCTTCAAATGGCGGATGCAGTGAGAGGTCACGTTCGCCCTGACCCCCTTGATGGTGCACGTCACCTTGTGTCCAGATCTAAGATGTCACGTGTACCAGATGAATGACTCCAAGCTCGACCACCGTGATGCAAGAGGTGCGAGCCAAGGAATGCTATTGGAGACACCCTCCTCGTCATCATCTAAGTCCTAGAAGATCTCACCCACATCATCATTAGGCATGCAACCGCCTTCATAGACAATGTGCGCAGAAGGAGTAGAGGCGACTGGGGACGCACCACGTGGTGGGCACTCCGTACGTGCTCGTGTGCATGCAGTAGGCGTGCTTTTCCATCGGTGCTAGCTCTAAGGCCGAGGATGCGATCATCTTTGTCTCCGGCTAGTCATTAAGCAACGACGACAAAGAGGTGATGCAAGAGATGCGTAGGCGTCATTGTGTGTGAGCTTCGCCGTAGCACGACGAACTGGATGTCACCACAGATGGCGCACGCCTCCATGCAGCCGAGTGTGTGCGCATGCATGTGTTATTCATGTGCATTCTGCGGCTGATTGTGTGTGCATGCATCTGTTGTGTATGTGCATTGTGTGCTCCATGTTGTGCGTGTTTGTGCATGAGTTGGATCGGCATGAGTTAGTGCGTTGGCGTGTGTACATGCGTGGCTGCATGCGTCTTGTACATGCATGGCTTCTTGCGTGGTTATCAATATAAACTAATAAAATATCTTCAACTTAGCATCCTGATGTATAATCTCTAGTGGTTAGCAAAGAGTTCATGTTCTTTTATTTTTTTATAGGCGGGCAGGCGGGAAAAAATATGGGAAAACACGCAAGGTTCCTTGCAGACGCTCCACCGCGAGGTTCCTTACTCCTTCTCGGTCGTCGGGAATCTATGTTCTTCCACTCTTTTTTTGGCGCGAGCTTTGTTCATCCTTTTGCCAACACACGAGACATCTAGCATCAAGGTGCACGTGTCATGCAAGAAAATGGAGATAATCAGATAAGCAATGCGTAAGTGATTCATGCACTTCGATGGCACCTACTCAACAACGGAGTACGGGATGGTAGCCATGACATGGTCAGCCCTTTTTTGGAGAGAGTACGTACTACTAAATAAATTTGATGTGTCCCATCAACTCGCAGAATGATGAGAAGGTTGCTTACTACGCCTTCTCCCTCGACAACGCATGCGCGATGGCTCTCAGCACGAGGAGAAACTTTTGCTTACAAGCGGTGGATGTGCAATAGTTCATTTGGTGTCAGATTGCCAGAAGTACTACTATAGTACCAACATTATTGTTCGACTTCCGGAAGAGGCGAAGAGCCAAGCGCAAGGCTAGCCATAGTGGGAGTAACATAAGTAGGAGTACCTCCTTTTTTATTCAGCACAACAACTGAATCAAAAATCGAAACCTTCCCGCCTGGCGCCAGCTGTCCACATTGATGGCAAGTCAGGGCGACGCGACCTCTCACTGCTTCCGCCGTTGAAGCGGTGCGTTGATCGAGGGCACCGCCCGCTGCACGCCCAGCATTTCAGACTACACATATTATTAAGGGATAATTTCATCTTTGCCCCTAGTTGGTTCCTACCCACGGGTTTTGCCCTTACTTTTTGGGCTTGCTCAGTTTTGCCCTTACTTTTCCTGCTCGACTCGCCTGAACGCCCTTCCGTAACGGCTCCGCCTGGTCAGCGCCGTTTTACCGAGACGTCCCGCCATTTTGGACATTGATTGCCCCTGTGCTATCCTTACAGGTGGGTCCAATCCCTCTCTCTACTCTCTCAATTATTCCCCTCTCTCTCTGTCTCATCCCCCCACAAACCCTAGATCGGTGACAACGCGGGCGATCCAAACCCTAGCACCGGCGATGAGTGCTATTTGGCCATAGAAAGCATGCGGTCGATGCAGTGACCTCATCTACATCGCGCGGTGAAGATGGTGGAGACCCGCTCTTCGCGGGGTGGCGGCGGCAACGACGATGCCATGCGGTGCGGCCTCAGATCGGAGTCAAATCAGCAGATCCCTCCAGGGTAACTTTGCAACTCCACTCCTTACTCATCGTTTGTCATTTGTGCATTAGAAAGGCCGCATTCCATGACTTTGGTTGTGCTCAAAATCCTAGGATGGATCCATCGCGTGCGTTCTTTCTAACAATTAGATTGGAGACCACTCTTTTAGCAAAGGGTGGCACAAAGGGCAAGATGCAGGCTTCAGTTTTCCTTTAGTTGTTGACTGTTCAAGCTCGTTCAATGATTTCAGGGCTGCAATCTATAGGAAATATCCCTGGGGTATGCACGATGCAGTTGAGTTCAGATACTGGGATGTAGAGAAAGAAGTTTGGAACCCTTTGCAGTCTGATGATGAGTTAGGTGTAACATGACTTTAGTTAGAAGAAGTCCAACTGAAGCAAAGGTGTTTGCTGTAGACAAGGAGAAGAGGGAGTGGAGATACCCTGTAGATATAAAGGAAAGAACATGCAGTTGTAGAAAGTGGCAAGTCACAGACCAGCCTTGCATTCATGCTTTTTTCTTCATAACATAATTGAGAGGAGAGGCTAAAGAGATAGATCAGTATGTGGACAGGTACTTCTCAGTTGAAATGTTTAGAAAAACATATGCTGAAAACCTACCTGCACTAGAAGGAAAACAACAATGGGATATTGTAGATCCTGGTTTCAGATTATGTCCACCTATATAGAACAAAGCTGCACCTGGCAGGCCAAGGAAAACCAGAATAAAGCCAGCAAGTGAAGGGAAAGGACTTGGCCCTAGAAAAAGAAAATGCAAGAGATGTGGTGGAATGGGACATTTATTAAAAAACTGCAAAAATGCAATTGACCCAGCATTTGGAGAAGAAGATGCACACTGGGGAGCTGACAATGCTGAGGAGGAACCTCTTAACCAAAATGCAGACCACAATGATGAAGTTGAAGAAGAAGAGGAGCCAGAAAGTGCAGATGATGTTGTTGTTGAGCCTGCAAGTCCACTTGATGATGCTGCTGCTAAGCCTGCAACTGCAAATGATGCTCCAGTTGAGCCTGCAAGTCCACTTAATGTTGCTGCTGCTGAGCCTGCAACTGCAAATGATGGAGCAGAGCCAAACAATGCAACACAGGAGCCAGCAACACAGGCTTCCATCATTGCAAGTGAAGTTCAGAGGTAGTATTTCGCCTTTACTACAAATTAATAAATTATTTTGCCTTTACTGCAAATTACTAAATTATTTTGCCGTTACTGCAAATTACTAACCAACTACTTTCTTTCCCTATTGACAGCACACCTAGGAAAAACTGGAAAAAGGCAGCACAAAGAGGAGCATCTCCTATGGCTTTCAGCAAGAGGAGAAAGCTTAACACTTCTACAACTCCAGAAGGAACTCCTTGCTCAGTTACTGGAAGCAACGTGGATGCTAGGAATGTTGCATCTGAAGACGAAGTGCTCCCTCCAACTCTTCCCCAAATTCCAGTTAAATTGACTAGGAGCAGGGCTAAAGAGATGACAATCCCAGCTTGCAACACAAGGAGCAAGAAGGCCAAATCCAAAAATGAAAGTCTTAATGCTTGTGCAATTTGGCATTCTTGTGATGTGCCAAACTGAAGTTCTTTTCGTAGATTTTTTGTAATATTTGACCAGGATGTAGTCGGAACTATGTTAATTAGCTGCTTGTGAACAATGTGGTCTGAACCATGTTAATTAGCTGCTTGGGAATTATCTGGTTTAAGTTGCTACATATGAACCTTGTTGTCAACTATCTGAAGATGAAATATGTTGTGAACTTTCTTTCGCTAAACTCATCGATGCATCTTCAAATTCAGTAGATCGGACAACATTGCATCTTCATAACAAGTACTTGGTTATTACAACGGTGCAACTTCATAACAGTTTCATACAACACTAAATTGGAACATAGATCATAAACAAATGTGCATTTTGTGCACATACAGCCATTGAGATTGCTAACATACAAATAACAATGATAGGAAACAATATTGTACATATGCGCATCATTTCTTTCATTCTCTTTAGTTCCTTGTTCAATGCACGATTCTTATTTGCAAGATCAATGACTCTCTTCTCCAATTGGTGACTTTTCATCCAACTATGCTCGATCACTCCATGCAGCTCTTCGAAGGCAAGACCAACGCGTGCTGGAGGTGGTGGGTCAACCCAAACTGCCCAATGACATTCATCTGGCAACTAAAAGAACAAAGGAAATTTGATTAAAACTATCCTCAAATATAGATCAAGAACAAGAAACTATGAAATGTAAATCAAAGAGCACACATCCAGAGGACACCCCAAAAACCAACGCCCGTTGCTTGCGCCACCCCAGGTGACACGACGAGCAGGGACTAGTTGGTGCCCTGGACAACGGTGCTTTGAGCGCTCCTCTAAGCCATAGTAGGTTGTGTCCAGCAAATAGAACTCAGAGCTGTGCTGAACAATGCCTACCCCATCCACCTTAATCAAGCTAAGGTCCAGAAATTACCACCAAAATCAAGCCAAGATCTAGAAATTAGGGGCAAGAATTCAAGCAAACCCTAGACAATTAGGGCAGAAGATGAGATCTAGTACCTATGCGGCTGCTGGTGACGAGCTCTCCGACGAGATGGCCGATGTGGCCATGCTCCTTCACGCCTCTCCTCACGCCGCGATATGTAGCCCCACTGCTTCTCTTCTTTCTCCTGTGTGCAGCGCGAGCTAGACGACGACTAAAAGGGTGGGCGTATCGAACCCAGGGGCAAATATGTCCAAACGGCGGGCCGTCTCGTTCAAACGGCGCTGACCAGGCGGAGCCGTGACGGAAGGGCATTCGGGCGAGTCGAGCAGAAAAAGTAAGGGCAAAACTGAGCAAGCCCGAAAAGTAAGGGCAAAACCTGTGGGTAGGAACCAACTAGGGGCAAGAATGCAATTGGCCCTATTATTAATGATATAGTATTATACTAAAGGGACTAACTATTGTAAGCAAGCTATGTATTAGGTTGGTTCTAGATGATGTGTCAACTTCATATAGCCAGATGTTGGCTATACTATTATCCATGCTCTAATTGTGGTGTGAGTCCGAAAATTTATTAAGTCATTAATTAATAAATACGGATGCCTTAATTACTCAGCCGTTTCTTATTCTTTTGGATAGTGGGCTATTATTGACTTGGACGTGGGGTTTGGGCCAAAGGCCTACTATTATACAGTACTTGGTCTTACTCGCACGACCGACCTGACAGGCTCTACCCTAGCCGCCGCTGTATCATATGGTTTCACACTGTTCCAGATCTTAGCGCCACCACGCAATTATTCTCCATCCCTCCTTCCGGCATGCACCGTGAGAAGGGACATCAGTCCTCCGAACCCCGCCTTTCGTGATCCTGTACGGGAGAGGGGCGATCAGGTTTTTGGGGAGCACACTCATGTGACTGCTGCCAGCGACGACTTCCTCAACGGCAGCCTTCTTCCCCGACCTCGGTAACCTCTTCATCAACGACATGAGTAACAACATCAACCACAGCGGTTCTGCTCCTGCTGTATAGTATGTGATTCTGTCCTCCTGGTTTAGTCCGCATCATTACTTTGATCTTTGCAATTGCCGTCATGATCTATTTACTGTTGATTTGGATTACATCTCATAACAAATTGCTCATATATTCAACAATCCAATCCAAAAACCTGATTATAGGCATTTTACTCTGAGTGGTTTTGCTGCGCTTTTGAAGCCGCCTACTTTTAAGGGGGTGCAATATAAAAGGTGGTGCACAAGAGCAGTATATTGGTTTTAGATCATGTACTGCTATGACGCCACTAAGGGTAAGCCTGAGGGCGATCTTAATCCTACACAATAGGAAGCTTTTGAGAACATGGATACCCTGTTCAAAGCCGCCCTGATGAGTGTTCTTGACGATTCCATTGTGGATTCATATATGTCGTTTGACAGTGGCAAAGACACATGGGCTGCGCTCGAGGCCACGTTTGGGCCCTCGGGCGCTGGCAACGAGTTGTACGGCATGGAGCAATTCTGTGACTACAAGATGACTGATGAGTGCTCTGTCATTTAGCAGACTCATGAGATACAGTCACTCGCTAAGGAACTTGAGTACTTCAAGTGTGTGTTGCCGGACAAATTTGTTGCTGGGACCATCATTGACAAGCTTCCACCTTCGTGGAACGATTTTGCTACTTCTCTGAAAACCAAGAGACATGAGTTTTCTTTTTTGGATCTCATTAGCACTCTTCATTTTGAAGAGAAGACGAGAGCAAAAGACACACGTGCTTGGGTCACTGAGGGAGCTTCTAGTGCCCACATGGTACACGAGAAGAACTTCTAGCCCAACCAGCCCCAAAACAACAAGAACAAATCTCAGGGGAAAGGCAAGTTTGATGCAAAGAACAAGCCGTCACATTCTACCAACTTCAAGAAGAATTCTCATAACGGGAAGGGATAGAAACCTCAATTTTGGTAGCACCGCACAAAACTTATATGGCTGCATCTACCTGCTGTCAGCTAACCTCATGGTGCTCCAGGTATTCCTACATTCATTACTAGGTACAATCACCACTACAATATGAAATAATCTTATTCGTACGTTGACTTGCTGATTAGAGTGCGGAACGATCCTGTCATGCATGGAGTAGCAGACAAGCAGTGCGGCCGAAGGTGGAAATCAACCAAGGACTTATGAAATTATATATATTCTTCCTCAGGCAGGTCAGTATCCCTTTCATCCAGATGATCATGTTTTGTCATGTCGAGCTATTGATATGTGCTTCTATTTTGCAACATCGTTTAAGTATAGCTATTGTGTTCCTATCTTTTTAGATTCAGGACAATGAAGATAATTTCAGGGGAACTGTACAATATGGACTCATGTTGACTCATCTCTATTGCCTCATGTGTTTGCTGCAAATGTGTCAGCATCAATTGCAAGATGAGGCAGCTAGCTAGCCGTGGAGTTGCCAACATGCTCAAAGTGCTTGAAACATTGAGAAGAAACAAGCATGCCCAGGAAATTAAGGAAATTATTGCGTGCGCAGGGAGGCCCTTTGCTCAGAGAAGCATCGACCAATTTTCTTTATTTCCACACCTTCTCACAACTTTGTATTGGTTATAGTATGGTGAATCATTGAGATGCATAAACATGCTGAACTTTTGTTCTTCTGAATGTTAGTATGCATACCGTATCTTCTCGAGCTTAGTTTAATGTAAATCTTGACTAGCCTGTGAACTTTCACAATCTAGTAAGTATATTGTAGGCCTTTTATTTGACACCTCACTTTGCCGCGTTACGCGACCAGTGTGAGTTTCTGCATCTAGTACCGCATCCTCTAATTTGGTGGATGCCAAGTTGAAAAAGGTTACCGATGAGTTGCCATAAGCTGGAGGCGTCTCTTTTTTTCTTTCGAATGGGCAATAAGCTGGAGAGTGTCTCGGGCTGCCTCTACCACAAGGCCCTCCAGTACGAAACACGGGCAGCTGACTGGGCCGATACAAAAGCCTATCCATCTTAAAGCCCATTTGTTTTTTTTTGCGAGGAGAAGCCCATATTTCTTGAAGAGGGGGCGATTCCAGGAAAACCCTCCTTCCTCCTCGCTTCCACTTACGCTTCTGTCTCACCCCAATTCCCCCCGCTCCCCATCTTCCTCACTCTTCCAAAAAATTCGGCTCACCTTCTTCCTCACTCGTACAGAAAAACGCCTGCTCCTCTTCTTCCACTCCTACAGAAAACCCCAGCCCACCTTCTTCCCCACTCGCACTACCACTAGGCTCATCTCTGGCTACTCTGCTCAAACCCGTGAGCTCGGTGCGATGCCCACAAGGAAAATTGAGTCGGCTGGCCCCAGCGCCAAGAAGATGAGGCTCCCGCCAGCGGCAATACCGGTTGTAGATCCCGCATCTGACATCGCGGGGAGAAGCGGCGAGCCCCCCCCCCCCCCCCACCCCGATCTGAGGAACCGATAGAATCTCCGGTGGACCGCATCAGCGATCTCCTGGACGTCATCCTTGAGGAGATCATCTCGCTTCTCCCCACCAAGCATTGCTGCCGCACACAAGTCCTCTCAACTTGGTGGTGCCCTCCATGGCGCACCGCGCCCCTCAATCTCGATTGTCGTCAGATATCTGTCCTTCCTGAATTTGATCTCCTCAGAGCCATCGTCTCCTCTCACCAGCAGGGCCCCGTTCAACGCCTCTGCATCTTGACACGCTACCGACTGTCCATACCCGGCACAGTGGATGCTTGGATGACATCCCCTGAATTCAGAAAATGTCGGTGTACAAAAGTAGGGGCTCTCCTTTTGACCCCTTTACTTGTGCACGGGCAATCAGAACCATGCGCCATGGCCGCACATAGCGAGGCAAGGGAGGGAAGCCAGAGAGAGGCCGAAGGCACAAGACAGACAAGGCAACATCAAGGACCAAGGCCACAAAGTGCAGATGGATGAAGCTTGTTTCCCCGGCAAGACCCTTGCCGGGGCAACCTCAGCAGCCCCGGCAAGGCCCTTGCCGGGGCGACTCACCCACACCAGCGGAGTGAGCCACCCTCGAACCCACGGTCTCCAACACCATCAACTACGTTTGGACCAGGGCTCGGGAGGCACCTCCATTGGTGGCATGCAGATCTTTGTGAAGACAAAGAATATTCAAGATCAGATGAGGATTAGAAGTCAACGTCCCTCGACAAAATCCTTGCCGAGGAAACCCCACAAGACCCCCGGCAAGATCCTTGCCGGGGACGACAGCACGCCATGACAAGACCCTTGCCAAGTGCGTCAGCAGGGCCATTGCCAGGCCCGCCCCAACCAAATCCCCACCGCCATTCACATGCAGTTGCCAGCCCAACCAGCTGGGCAGGCACCTGCGTGGCAGCATGCGGCTTCTAGGCCAGCTCAGCACACACCTGCGTGGTGGCATGCAGATCTTCGTGGAGGCTCCACCACCGTGCCACCCCAGCTGCTTGCCTGCCTACATGGCGCCGCATGCATCGCTGGCCAAGGCGCTTGTCAAAGTGAGGAGGAGCGGCGACAGACGGGCCGGGCCTCGCTCCCGTCCCCGATAAAGCGAGAGGACACCTAAGCTACGCATTAAATGCGTCTTGTCCTGTAACACGAGTGATAAGTTCGTAGCACTGTAGGCCTTTCCACCTCCTGTGTGCCACTGTGGCAGCCCCTTTCGCCTATAAAAGGAGGCCCAGGGCATACTGGAGAGGGATTCGGCTCTTTCAAACCACGCAACCACCGTAGCTACTTCAAGAGCTCAAGAATACTCAATACATCCACCAAAGCAGGACTAGGGTTTTACGCATCCTCGCGGCCCGAACCTGGGTAAACGATCCTTGTGCTGGTTACTAATCCTGCTCTTCTCACAATCCCGCGCCCCGCAACCGCAGGGAACTCAACGCCAGCCCATGTGTCACTGTTCCCACAGCCCCTCATATGCAGCCGCAGCGCCTGCGGCGGATCCAGCTCCATCATCCGCGCAAACTGAGTCGGGAGGCGAAGATGACGGCGCAGCGGCTGGCGCAGCCTGATGAAGAACTCGCAAGGGTTATCCCCGACATGGCCCTCCATCGGGGAAGGGGCTGCTGGCGAAGGCGAGGCCGATCTGCCGCCCCGTCCTCTTCTCCCTCGAGCGCCGCAGCGGCCTCGACCTCGCTCCCTTCCCCTCCCTCTAACGTCCGGCTCCGCCGCCATGAGCTCTTGGGGAGGAGCGATGCATTGTCTAGCCGAAGCCCTCGCAGCCACTGATGGAGCGACGCCACACCCCCTCGCCATGACAGAAGGGAGGAGGGAGCAGGAATGGAGAGAAGCGGATGACGAAGGATTTAGAGGCACCGTTCCTCCCGCTCCCCTCTTTATAAAGGGGCGGGGGCGAGGCCCGGCCGCCCCTCCCAGCCAATCCGGACCATTGAAGTGACAACGGGTGGGGCCGTCCACCACCCTCCCCGCTCAATTAAAGACGCGTGGGAATCGACCCATGCGCGCGTGACTTCCTGTATCCCGCGCGCCTGTCATTCGCTCTGCATCATGCATGCAGCGAATGTGGCGCGAGAAACGGGTGCAATGAGATGCGTGGAGCGACGGTTCCCCAGTAAGGGCAGTAAATGAGCAGTGGCCCTGCGGTCTCGAGAAGACACGCAAGCCGCCTCGTTACTGTCCACCGCAAGATGACGCCAGCGTGCTTCAGTCACGCGCGCACGCACGACCCCCATGTCATGCATTCAACACAAGTCGTGGGGAAGCGCAGTGGACGAAACAGTTACCACGGTAAAATCCGCCCCTCTGCCCGCGCACCGTTCTGGGCCTGGCCCAACAACGTGTCACGCTTATGTGTGGCCCACGCCCGGGGGCTCCTGTCGGTGTATGATACATCTTCAATGTATCTACTTTCCCAAACACTTTTGCCCTTGTTTTGGACTCTAACTTGCATGATTTGAATGAAACTAACCCGGACTGACGCTGTTTTCAGGAGAACTGCCATGATGTTCTTTTATGTGTAGAAAAGAAAAGTTCTCGGAATGTCCTGAAAATCCACGGAGGCACTTTTTGGAATTAATAAGAATTTCTGGGCGAAAGAAATACACCAGGGGGCCCACAGGCTGTCCACGAGACAGGGAGGTGCCTCCCCTAGGGCGCGCCCTCATATCTCGTGGCCCCCTGGACCACCACCGACCTCAACTCCAACTCCATATACTCACGTTCGGGGAGAAAAAAATAGAGAGAAAGTTTCATCGCGTCTTACGACACGGAGCCGCCGCCAAGCCCTAATCCCTCTTGGGAGGGCTGATCTGGAGTCCGTTCGGGGCTCCGGAGAGGGGGATTCGTCGCCGTCGTCATCATCAACCATCCTCCATCACCAATTTCATGATGCTCACCGCCGTGCGTGAGTAGTTCCATCGTAGGCTTGCTGGACGGTGATGGGTTGGATGAGATTTACCATGTAATCAAGTTAGTTTTGTTAGGGTTTGATCCCTAGTATCCACTATGTTCTGAGATTCATGTTGCTATGACTTTGCTATGCTTAATGCTTGTCACTAGGGCCCGAGTGCCATGATTTCAGATCTGAACCTATTATGTTTTCATGAATATATTTGTGTTCTTGATCCTATCTTGCAAGTCTGTAGTCACCTATTATGTGTTATGATCCGACAACCCCGAAGTGACAATAATCGGGATACTTCTCGATGATGACCGTAGTTTGAGGAGTTCATGTATTCACTATGTGCTAATGCTTTGTTTTGGTTCTCTATTAAAAGGAGGCCTTAATATCCCTTAGTTTCTGTTAGGACCCCGCTGCCACGGGAGGGTAGGACAAAAGATGCCATGCATGTTCTTTTCCATAAGCACATATGACTATTTACGGAATACATGCCTACATTACATTGATGAATTGGAGCTAGTTCTGTGTCACCCTATGTTATAACTATTACATGAGGAATCGCATCTGGCATAATTATCCATCACTGATCCATTGCCTATGAGCTTTTCATATATTGTTCTTCGCTTATTTACTTTTCCGTTGCTACTGTTACAACTACTACAAAAACCCAAAAACATTTATCTTTACTTTTGCTACCGTTACCTTTATTATCATACCACTTTTGCTACTAAATACTTTGTTGTAGATACTAAGTTATCTAGGTGTGGTTGAATTGACAACTCAACTGCTAATACTCAAGAATATTCTTTGGCTCCCCTTGTGTCGAATCAATAAATTTGGGTTGAATATTATACCCTCGAAAGTTGCTGTGGTCCCCTACACTTGTGGGTTATCAAGACTAATTTGTGGCGCTGTTGCCGGGGAGCATAGCTCTATTCACTGAGTCACTTGGGATTTATATCTGTTGATCACTATGAAGAACTTGAAGGACGCTAAAACCAAGATTTTGCCCTCAACTACGAGGGGAGGTAAGGAACTGCCATCTAGCTCTGCACTAGATTCTCCTTCTGTTATTAGTAATCTTGCGACACCTAAACCTGCTACTGCTATGAATTTTGATATGTCACATGTTATTGATGATGCCACTTCTTCTATGCATGATGAAACTACTTCTGTGCGTGATACTACTTTGCCATTAGGTGAATTTCTTGATGAACAACTTGCTAGAGTTAGGGGGAATGAAATTACTGAAGAACCTATTATTGATGATAGTGATGATGAAGGTTCTCCCGATGATTATGTATTGCTGTTGTTCCTAAGGGTTCTGTTATGAATGAAGAAGCTGCTAGGGAAATCTTTGCTTGCAATGATAGATATGATCTTAAGAAATTATTAGCTAAATGGAAGCAGCAGTCTCTTAATGCTAGAATGAAACCTGACCCTGCATTTGCTACTTCACCTATCTGTGTTACTGATAAGGATTATGAATTCTCTGTTGATCCTGAAATTATTACTTTAGTTGAATCTGATCCTTTTTATGGCCTTGAATCTGAAACTGTTGTGGCACATCTTACCAAGTTAAATGATATAGCCACCCTGTTTACTAATGATGAGAAATCTTGCTATGATTATATTCTTAAGATATTTCCGTTCTCATTAAAGGGTGATGCTAAGACTTGGTATAATTCTCTTGCTCCTGGTTGTGTGCATAGTCCCCAGGATATGATTTATTACTTCTCTACTAAATATTTCCCTGCTCATAAGAAACAAGCTGCCTTGTGGGAAATATATAATTTTGTGCAAATTAAAGAAGAGAGTCTCCCACAAGCTTGGGGGAGGCTTATCCGGTTACTTAATGCTTTGCCTGATCATCCTCTTAAGAAAAATGAAATACTTGATATCTTTTATAATGGACTAACCGATGCTTCCAAGGACTACTTGGATAGTTGTGTTGGTTGTGTTTTCAGGGAAAGAACAGTCGACGAAGCTGAAATATTATTGAATAATATGTTGACTAATAAAAATAATTGAACTCTTCCTGAGCCAATTCCTGAAGCAATTCCTGAACCAATTGAGCCAACTCCTGAGCCTATTCCTAAACCCACTCCGAAGAAGAGAGGTGTTTTATTTCTCAGTCCTGAAGATATGCAAGAAGCAAAGATATCAATGAAAGAAAAAGGTATTAAAGTTGAAGATGTTAATAATTTACCTCCTATTGAAGAAGTACATTGTCTTAATCTACCGCCTGTTGAAGAACCATATTGTCTTGATAACCCGACACAGGTAGTAAAGGTAAATTCTCTCTATAGATATGATAAAGTTGAAATCCCCTCTACTAAATTTCATAGCCCATGCTTAGATGAATTTGATGACTTTATGGCTAGACAAGAAAGTTTTAATGCTTATGTTGGTAGAGAGTTAAAGAATAATGCTTTCGAGATAGGACGTGTAAGTGATAATCTGGCTAGAGTTAAAGATGAACTTCACCTCGTTAGCAAATATGCTTCTATGGTTGCTACTCAAGCTGAGCAAGTACTTAAAGATCAAAATGATTTGCTTGATGAATTAAATAATAAAAATGACTTTGTTGTTAGAGTGGCTACTAGAACTGGTAGAATGACTCAGGAACCTTTGTATCCTGAAGGCCACCCTAAGAGAATCGAGCAAGATTCTCAGAGAAATAATTTCGAGGCACCTAGTTCTTCTAAAAAGAAGAAAAAGAAAGACGATAGAACCTTGCATGCTTCTAGTGAACCTACTGTAGACACACCTGAGAATCCTAATGATATTTTTCTATTTCTGATGCTTAAAGACAATCAGTTGTAGACACACCTGAGAACCTTGCATGCTTCTAGTGAACCTACTGTAGACACACCTAAGAATCTGCTGCTGCGATGGCTGTTGCAAACGCCGAGAGCGCTCGAGTTGCCGTCCGTGCCGCCGATGTTGCCCTGGCCCGGGTCGAGGCCATCCACACCAAGATCGAGGATGCACATGCCAAGATATTCTGGGCCACCTCAGACTCCAGCATCCAACCCACGTCTGAAAAGGCGGCGGTGGCCATGGAGCACCTGCTTCCTCATGAGGTCGCCTAGCGGGAGCTGGAGATGCAGGAGGCGGCGGAGATCGAGGAGCACCGGGAGGAGGAGTTGCATGTGGCCGAGGTCGAGGTAGAGAAGAGTTTGCCCGTTGAGGAATCGACAGTGGAGTACCAATGTGAGCTCTGGTGCAGCCACTACTACGAGTACTACAACCTTGAGGGCGGCACCGACGACGAGGAAGAGGACGAGGACGAGGACGCGGTCAACTTCAGCCAAGGGGATGCGGAGTCCACCAACGGCAGCATGTTGCCAGGAAAAGTCGTCGACGTCTCATCTCACACCGGAAATGCATAGGTCGGCGCGGCGGCGGATTTGTTAAAACTACAAAACGAGAGGATAACACCAGGGACCCAGCAGCTCACCCAGTTGTTTTTTAGTTTCAGAGACGGAGCTCAACTGCGTGCTGTGCGGGCGCTGTAGCCCGTCTAGCCCACTCTTACGCTTTTATTTAAGCACATGACGAGCCCAGTTGATATATTTTTTCTTTCTGAAAATGGCTAGCCCAGTTCTTTTTTTTTGGAGAACACCAAAACCGAGGCCTACTTACTTTTCTTAGCCCTGCTGGGCAGCAAATCTTTCCAGACGAGGAGGGAGCGATGTAAAGTAGTAAGAAATGGGCTTCCCTAGAAAATGGGCTATAAGTTGTAAGAAATGGGTGGTAAAATTTTAAACCAAAGCCAACCGGCAATTACATTGAAATATCATTTTTTTGGATTTCTCTACTCTCTACTCTTATAAAAACCAAAGCCAACTGGCAATTACATTAAAAGATCGTCTTTTCTCCCACAAGACAAACTACTCATACAAATGCATCTTCATGTTCCGTGCAATGCACGCGCATCTTGATAGTTAATATTTTAAATTTCATTCATTTTTTTGCAGAGAATTGTTTTTTCAATTTTATTTTGATATAATTTTATAAAAATTATTTTTAATGTGACTCGAAATTTCGTGATTAAAAGAGTTCGGAACCCATCGGAATATGAAAATTTTCATTGAATTTTTAGTAGTGCCCAGAATATATGGTCTATAATGCTAATAAAAAGAATATGGGCTTCAAATATCCTTAAGAATTAGCAAATGGGCTGTAAATTTATTGAAAATAATGGCTAATGGGTTGTATGTTGTTTTCCACATATTTGGAGGCTAACTTCTGCGCCTACTAGGTTGACGATGACGATGTCCTAAATTTTTTTGACGCGTACGCAAGGCTTTGTCAACTTAGTCCACATAGAGTAGTGACTGTCGGATGTCCATCCAACGGCCGCCGTGCTTTTTCAATCTCTGATCTTCCTGCTTCAGCCAGCCAAACTAGCATCGGCGGGACTGCCTGCTCCCTCCTCGCGTGGCTGGCTGTACTGCCGCCATGCCATCCCTCTACACACCCGCACATCCTGTAATTTTCCGGCGACGTCAGCCTCACCCCGCAGCCGACCAGTCAGCGCTCGTACACCCCTCAGCGTGGGCATCCGCTGCGGTGGCTTCACCGGCTCCGGGTCGTTCCCTTCCTAGGCCTCGCCCTCATCCACCGTGTTTGTGCTCTCAGCGCGGCGAGGTCAACATGGTCAACAAACAACAGCCATCGGAAGAGGCTGACAGTAGGGGTCCACACAAGGAAATGCCTCCTTATTACACACAAAATAATGATTCCTCCACCTAACAGCTAGGACCCACCGGAAGGGCCTCTGTATTTCTTGAAAAAAAACGTTCCCCCGCTGTCAGCTCGGACCCACTAGCTATATCTTCGCACACAAGGAAGTGCCTCCTTATTACGCACAAAAAAATGAATACTCCCCCTGCTAGCTGGGACCCACCATTGTGGGAGGCTGACTTGTGGGCCTACTAAGATGACGGGGACGGTGGGCTTTGTCAACTTAGTCAATATGAACGATTCTAGCTCCAATGACCGTACGATGTCCATCCAACAGTGGTAGTGCTTCTTCAACCTCTGGTCTTGTTGCTCCAGCCGCCCAAACCAGTGCCGGTCGTGCCGCGTGCTCCTGCTTCCCATGGCCGGCTGTGATGCCGTGGAGGCCTCACCGCCCCCTACTACTCCCACCGCTGGCCAGGCCCTATGGCGACGGCAGCCTCACACCGCAGCCGAACCAGTGAACACTCGTACTCCTCTCCGTGTGGGCATCCACTGCCGCATCTTCCCCGGCTCTGGGTCGTCCCCTTCCTAGGCCTCTCCGTCATCCACCGCCCTGGTGCTCTCGGTGCAGTGTGGTCAAGGTGGTTAAGGAACGAGTTCCATCAAAAGAGTATTGTACATGGAGAGGCTGACAGCTGGGTTCACGGCCGCAGCAAGGAAGTGCCTCCTTATTACGCGAAAAATAATGATTCCTCCACCTGAGAGTGGGGACCCACCGGACGGGCCATCATATTTCACGAAAAAACGTTTCCCCCTTGACTGTTGGGACCCACCAGCTACATCTTTGCACGCAAGGAAGTGTGTCCATATTACAGGAAAAAAATGATTCACCCCCCTGACTGATGGGACCCACCAGCTACATCTTCGCACGCAAGGAAGTTCCTAACAGTCGGGACCCACCCGATCGAAGCGTACGTAGCATGTCATTCTGGTCGCGAACGTGTACATACATACTAGTCGATGTAGAGGCGCGCACGCGTGGTAGTAGAGGCGCGCACGTAGCAAGTACGCGTACGTACAGCGGCCAGGGTGCAAGAAAGTAAATACGGCCACGTACGTACATACGGGCGGGGTCTCGAACGCCTACTCGTGCATACGTACGACCAGGGCTTGTGTACATGGTTGTGGCTGGGTCGGAACAGAGAAACTGCATCGTCGTCGTGTTCATGGGGAGGCAACGGGATGTGTCGTGTTTATCGGGAGGCAACAGAACACGTGTTGTTCATCAGGAGCCAACCGTCTTGGGCGGAACAGGCGATGGAAACGAGGCCTGGCGTACCGCAGAATGGAGGAAATGGCCTTGTGTTTGATCCGCCACGGTGGAAAGGGGATCATGTTCATCGGGAGGGGTCTGGAGTACCGCAAAACGGAGGAAACAGACCTCCTACGGTCGAAACGGGGTCCTGTTGATCGGGAGGGGTGTGGCGTACTGCAAAACGGAGGAAACGGACTTGTGTTGGAGCGCTACGGTCGAAACGGGGGTCCTGTTCATCGGGAGGGGTGTGGCGTACCGCAAAGGGACTCCATGGGATACTGTTCATCTCCACTGTCGACCTCCTTCAGCCTCCACGGGCTACTGTTCATCCACCGTCGACCTCCTCCAGCCTCCACCTACAACTGCTCATCCACGGGCTCCTATTCATCCAGCCTCCACCGCGCGCTCCTCCACCGGCTACTGTTCAACCAGCCCTCTCCACGGGGTCCTATTCAACCACCCCTCCACAGGCTACTGTTCATCCAGCCATCCACCGGCTACTGTTCAACCAGCCCTCCACCGGCTACTATTCAACCAGCCCTCCACGGGGTCCTGTTCATCCAGCCCTCCACGGGGTCCTGTTCATCCACCGGCTCAATCGATCGGGGTACTGTTCATCCAGCGGCAACGGCCTCTACTACCACGGGGTCCTATTCATTCAACCCCCACCAGGAACTGTTCATCCAAACCCCCCAACAACACTCACTGTTCATCAAGGGAAGGAGGCAGCAGTGTTCGATCGGCTTCAGTTAGCAGCAGTAGCGAAGGAATCACTCGGGTTCAGTTAACAACAAGGGATCGATTGATCGCTCGGGTTCAGTAACGCGTAGCCTACAGTGCAATCGCTCGGGTTCAGTTAGAGCCCAACGCCTCACATACACGCGCGTACGTACAAGAGAAACGCGCATCACTCGGCCCCCGACAACCCACCGAGACTGGGAACTCCCCCGATATTTTCCTCGCCCTCGCTTCTACCACGGTTTTCTCCATCATGAATGGCCCAAAGAATGTCATGCAACTGCGTCTCTGGCCTACCCAGGACGAAAAGCCCATTTTCTGTCATGATTTTTTGTCATAGAAGTAGGATTTCACCACATCTATGATGATACCGGGTTTTGTCACAATTATCGTCATACAAGTGTCATAAGTATGACAGAAAAAAGTTTGTTCGGCCCTAAATGTCACGGATGTGTCTTTTTTTGTAGTGTTGGGAGTGCGTAGCATGCGTTCATCGCGGGCGTTCTGCTGAGAGGTATAAGGACATGTGAGGCGAAAGATGGTGCCATGTGGTGCGAGAAGTGTGCGAATGACAAGGTTGTCAAATTCATTCCCGTTATCGGTTTGGAGTGCATGTATGAGACGACCTAACTGTGTGGAGACGTAAGCATAGAAAGCCGTCAGAGTCGTGAGTGCATCAGACTTGCAGCGTACGGGAAATGTCCACACATAGTGTGAAAAATCATCTAAGATCATGAGGTAGTAAAGAGAGCCAGTGTTGCTCACTACCGGAGATGTCCATATATCACTATGAAGTAATTGAAATGGAAAGGAAGAGATGGCGGTGGATGCACTAAACGTAAGATGAACATGCTTCCTGACATGGCACGCATGACAAGTATGACCGTCGATCTTATTACATATGAATGAGAAACTCTGAAGAATATGACGAAGTGCGGCTGAATTGGGATGACCTAAACGAGCATGCCAGAGGTCGACACCGGCGGGGAGGGCAACAGGGGAGGTGGAGGATGAGTGCACCAGGTAGAGCTCGTCTGGACTGTCACACCGATGGAGAACCATCCGGGTACGGGCGTTGATAGAGGTGAAGGTGACCCGATGTTTTGATGACATAGCTATCATTTTCTGAGGGAGTACTTTGACAATCCGACTATGAACATGCAAAGACGTCACGCCTTAGCAATCGCTAAACCAACTTCCGAGAGGTTATTGACCACGCCGGAGCACGATCAACCTGACCACGAGGGTCTATTTCCTGCGAGCAAACAAAGAACAAGCAAGAAACTGAGGTTGCAATAAGGATATTGCGAATATAAGATAAAAGCTTTATTGATCAAGGTGGGGTTTTGTGACGCCTTGGTTTGGTCATTGAACACAAATGAAGTACGCGAAGTTGCAGCTATGGCGAACTTTTAATCTAAACAAAACCCAAGGCAAAAGATACTAGATGGATCTACCTATATAGGAGCAAGGGGTGGCGGCCAAGGAGGTGGGAGGACGTCCCAATGCATCCTAAAACTAACCCTAGGTCGTACAAGGCCCATGGGCCCAACTGGAGGTGATGCAACACCTTTGGACTTGTAGTTTGACTTGGATTCTGCTGCAACATCAAATTGTTTCATACATAACTCAATGCTCCAGGCGAATTTGAAGGTGAATCCAATTGGGTTTGAAAGAGCACGAAATCTAATTTTCAACAAAAAAAGAATCGCCCAATTTGGAGTCTGTATTGAAGAGTTCTTGGGATTTTGAGTCAGGTATGTCTGTGTAGTCCGAATCTGAATCCAGAATGTGAAAAACTTGAACTCTATCTTCTCTTGGCCCAAAAGTGACGTGAGAGGACTTATCGAACAGCACCTAAACTTCTCTTTTGCCCTTATCTTCATACGTGGATTGTACAAATGTCCCATACACCTGCAATTAGACATGACACAAAAGTTTGTGAAGTATTTTTGTCCTGAATGACATAAATAAATTATTGCATAGTTTGCATTAGAAATCACCTCACAAATATACATGTATGCAATATTTTTGGTCGTATCCAAGGTATTCATGTCCTCATCATCCTACCCTTCTTGAAAACAAAGCCATCCCCGGCGTTGCTTTATCTGAAATATGGCTAACAAAAAAGACAAGGTGTACATGTTGTATATGTATACATGAGTAATTTTAATAGTTCATAAAATGTAAAGCCAAAATATTATCACAAGTAGTAGAAGGCATGAAAATATTGCAACTCAATTTGCACATATAAGTGAAGCTCTTATTCATATCAAAGGATTGGCAATGTTCATCATTAAACCATCCCAACATTGGTGAATAAACCTTATTTGCATCAAATTTACATGCTACAACATGCTTAAATAAGCAAACATGCAATAAGTCATTTGACACAGGATCATCACCAGGATTAGAGGCCATAACAAAATGATTAAACATTGGTTCTTTTGCATCAACAATTAATTCATTGGGTGCACTCAAAATTGTTGGTACTTCAACTATTTGATCACATGACACATTCATGATAGTAACACGATTCTCTAAAATAGCTGGTGTGCTCAAATCAATAGGTAACCAACACATGATGTATTCAAGTTAACTAGGCATGCATCATTCTCATGTGAAAGTGGAAAATCTGTACCTTTGTCATTACCTCTTATGATCAACTCAGACGATGTAGGCACTTTTGGTCGTGATGTGTCACATGATGGAGACAATGTAGTCACCGCAACAATGGATGTGGTTGTCATAGTATGCCTAGTAGTTGAAGAAACATTTGTATCAACACTTGGAATGTGCACCATGTGCTTGTTCTCCTTGTGGGCAGCACGTCGTTTTATTTCCTATTCGGCTTTGCAAGCAAGATGAAACAAATGGTCCATATGATAACACCTCTTCATGAATTAGTATCTCTTGAATATCATGGTTTAATCCTCCCCAAAATCTATCCATAAAATCTTCTTCACTTTCTTCTAAAAATGAGTGCAACAAAGTAGTTTGTAAATCATCATAATATTTTGTTACCGTGTTAGTGCCTTGTTTTAAATGTGTAATTTTTTAATCATGCCACGAGTATAATAAACATCAACAAATCTATCTATCATGACAAGTTTTAAATCATCCCAATTAGTAGATATAAAATGAGGTTTAACCGACAATATTCACTCCACCAAACTAAAGCAAAGCTACTGAAAGTACTGACCGCAACTTGAAATTTTCCACGCTCATCAAAAGTATGGGAAGAAAATATAGCATTTATTTCGTGCTCCCATTAAATATATAAATCAGGCCTAAAACGACCAATAAATGGTGGCATGGAAACATTAACCTGATTATGTGCATTCTGATGTTGTTGCTCCTCTTGTGACGGTTGTTGTATTTTCTTAGGTGATGGCAAATCTCCCACGATCGCTGAAGCACAAGAACTAACAACTCCGGAACCTGCCATAGTTAGTAGAAAACAAGAAACAAAATCCGAGAATAATGTTCCTATGAACTACTAGGATGTGGTGGCAAAATGCTCATGGTATAACAAACATCAATATCTTACAAGTTCTTACCATGCAGCAGGTGGTGACAGGCAACCAACGGTGTAAAATAACTCCGAAGATTGAGTAAAGCGATTGCTAGTGAAACGTACATATACACGGTTTTATTTAGAAATATGTGGAGCTTGGAAGGCTTAAATATTTGGTAGCAATATATTAGCAATAATCAATTCAGAGATGCAATGTTGAAAAAACGCTCAACGACGGTACTGTGCTGGTCTTAGACTAGACCGGACTAGAGACGCGAGCCTAGAACACTAATGAGGTCTCGGCGTAGCACAACTAGCATCAATAAAGGACATGAAGTAGCTCTGGATAGCAAGATATAAGTAAAGATCACAATAGCACTAAAAATAATGATGTGAAACAACTATCAAACCGGATATACCAATAACTTTCTCTCCAACTTTCCTCTCGATATGTTTGTGCCAATTTTCTAATAATTTTTCTCAAGAATGGCACCGACTCAATCTTTCAAATGCAAAAGGAATCTCTCAATTCCGAGTTGATATGAGGAGTTAAAAAATTCTAAAATTGGCCTAAAAAACTGGAACAAGCTATGTTTGCGAACTTCAGAGGGCAAAAAGACCTATTTAGAAGACGATTTTGAGGTGTCAAATATTGAACTAACTTTTGCAACTATTTAGATGCAGCTCGCCGCTAGCTTTAATTTGAGTACTCACGGAGCCAAAACGAACTTCGTATGAGGAAGATATGCCTATTTTACTGAACAGAGCACAAAACAGATCACAAGCGGATGAGACTGATTGGGAGAACATGACGAACAAATAACTACATAATAAATTTCAGAAAATGATGAGTGGACAGGTGCAAGATGTGCTAAACAGATTTGAAGAGGCTATGGAGGAGATAGATGGCATTGAGAAGACGTTCGAAACAAAGCTCGATAACAAGTTTAATGAATTGCTCGCGCGTCTTCCACAACCACCGTTGGCTGCACCTGTCGCACCCCTACAACAACAACAACAACAACAACAACAACAAGAACGTCGCCTTCCATATCAAGTGGGACGAGCATTGCACGTTCCCCTTCAGCCTGGACAAAATTCTAGTGCCGCTGCTACTGTTGTTGATGCTTCTGTAGCTCCTGCTGCTACTGCAGAGGTGGAGGACTATTACGAGGATGTGGTTGATAAAAATAAAAACTAAGTGCAACCACCAGCACCACCACCTCAGGCATATAATCGCAACGGTAGGCCTGCACTACCACCTCAGGTACGAGATCATGACCATCTTCCTAAATTAAAATTGAATATTCCACCATTCGAGGGTAGATATGTTCCTGATATATAATAAATTATTGCATAGTTTGCATTAGAAATCACCTCACAAATATACATGTATGCAATATTTTTGGTCGTATCAAGGTAGTCATGTCCTCATCAGGCGTCCTTAACAAAAAAACAATTTCATCAAATTCAACAGTGGCGGGATTTTCATGAGTAAAAGAAGAAACAGAAACATGATTCTTGATTAGTGCAGGTGAGACAAGAATGTTAGACATAGATAATGCCATGGATGTGGAAGGAAAAGAACTATGATCCATATGAGTGATAGGTAAAGAAGAGCCATCGCCAACGGTGATGCGAGTGGATGTGTTAACCAGATAGGAAGAGATAAGGTTACTGAGATGTGATGAAATGTGGGCGGTAGCGCCCGTGTCCATGTACCAATCACTACTGCTGCTGGAGTTACTCAGTGAAGGAGCCGAGTGTAGCGCTGCAAGAGGAGTGGGATCCCAGGGCGTGGGGGCTGGCGGCTGATGTCTACTACACAACCTTCTTCTTGTAGACGTTGTTGGGCCTGCAAGTGCACAGGTTTGTAGGACAGTAGCAAATTTCCCTCAAGTGGATGACCTAAGGTTTATCAATCCGTAGGAGGCGTAGGATGAAGATGGTCTCTCTCAAACAACCCTGCAACCAAATAACAAAGAGTCTCTTGTGCCCCAACACACCCAATACAATGGCAAATTGTATAGGTGCACTAGTTCGGCGAAGAGATGGTAATACAAGTGCAAAATAGATAGTAGATATAGGTTTTTGTAATCTGAAATTATAAAAACAGCAAGGTAACAAGTGATAAAAGTGAGTGTAAACGGTATTGCAATGATAGGAAACAAGGCCTAGGGTTCATACTTTCACTAGTGTAAGTTCTCTCAACAATAATAACATAGATACAACATATGGCAAGCCCTCAACATGCAACAAAGAGTCACTCCAAAGCCACTAATAGCAGAGAACAAACGTAGAGATTATGGTCAGGTACGAAACCACAACAAAGCTATTCTTTCGGATCGATCTATAAAAGAGTTCGTACTAGAATAACACCTTAATATACAAATGAACCAAAACCCTAATGTCACCTAGATACTCCATTGTCACCTCAAGTATCCGTGGGCATGATTATACGATATGCATCACACAATCTCAGATTCATCCAACCAACATAAAAGTACTTCAAAGAGTGCCCCAAAGTTTCTACCGGAGAGTCAAGAACGTGTGCCAACCCCTATGCATAGGTTCCCAAGTGTCACGAAACCCGCAAGTTGATCACCAAAACATACATCAAGTGGCACATGATATCCCATTGTCACCACAGATAATCATGGCAAGACATACATCAAGTGTTCATAAAAGACTCAATCCGATAAGATAACTTCAAAGGGGAAACTCAATTCATCACAAGAGAGTAGAGGGGGAGAAACATCATAAGATCCAACTACAATAGCAAAGCTCGGGATACATCAAGATCGTGCCATCGAGGGAACACGAGAGAGAACATGAGAGAGAGAGAGAGATCAAACACATAGCTACTGGTACATACCCTTAGCCCCGAGGGTGAACTACTCCCTCCTCGTCATGGATAGCGCCGGGATGATGAAGATGGCCTCCGGTGATGGGATCCCCCTCCGGCAGGGTGCCGGAACAGGGTCCTGATTGGTTTTTGGTGGCTACAGAGGCTTGCGGCGGCAGAACTCCCGATCTATCTTCTGTTCTGGAAGTTTTAGGGTACATAGGTATATATAGGTGCAGGGGTACGTCGGTGTACCTCCGGGGTGCTCACGAGGTAGGGGGCGCGCCCAGGGGGAGGGGCGCACCCCGCACCCTCGTGGGCATCCCGGGGATCCCCTAACGTGCACTCCAAGCCCATCTAGTTGGTTTCCTTCCAAAATTAACTTCTCCAGTTGATTTCGTTCCGTTTTGACTCCGTCTGATATTCCTTTTCCTCGAAACACTGAAATAGGCATAAAACAGCAAATCTGGGTTGGGCCTCCGGTTAATAGGTTAGTCCCAAAAATAATATAAAAGTGGATAATAAAGCCCAGTATTGCCTAAAACAGTAGATAAAGTAGCATGGAGCAATCAAAAATTATAGATGCATTGGAGACGTATCAAGCATCCCTAAGCTTAATTCCTGCTCGTCCTCGAGTAGGTAAATGATAAAAAAAGAATTTTTGATGCGGAGTGATACTTTGGCATAATTTCAATGTAAATCTTCTTAATTGTGATATGAATATTTAGATCCGAAAGATTTAAGACAAAAGTTCATATTAACACAAAAATAATAATACTTCAAGCATACTAATCAAAGCAATCATGTCTTCTCAAAATAGCATGGCAAAAGAAAGTTCATCCCTAAAAAATCATATAGTTAGGCTATGCTTCATTTTCGTCACACAAAGATGTTCCCAACTTCTATACCCCCGATGACAAGCCAAGCAATTGTTTCATACTTAAATAATCTCAAACTTTTTCAACCTTCATGCAATACATGAGCGTGAGCCATGGATATAGCACTATGGGTGGAATAGAATATGATGATGGGGATTGTGTGGAGAAGACAAAAAGGAGAAAGTCTCACGTTGACGAGGCTAATCAACGGGCTATGGAGATGCCCATCAATTGATGTCAACATGAGGAGTAGGGATTGCCATGAAACGGATGCACTAGAGCTATGAATGCTCAACGAAAGAAAACTAGTGGGTGTGCATCCAACTTGCTTGCTCATGAAGACCTAGGGCATTTGAGGAAGCCCATCGTAGGAATATACAAGCCAAGTTCTATAATGAAAAATTCCCACTAGTATAAAAAGACAACTTATGATACTCACTACATGAAGAACAAGGTGCTACTTTGAAGCACAATATATGAGACTCACTACATGAGGAACAAGGTGCTACTTTGAAGCACAAATGTGGAAAAAGAGATAGTAGCATTGCCCTTTTTTTGGGGGGGCCTTTCTTTTTTTTGGCCTTTCTCTTTTTGGGGGGGCCTTTCTTTTTTTTTATTTTGGCCTTTTTTTGGGCAATGCTCTAATAATGATGATCATCACACTTCTATTGATTACAACATAAGGATTACAACTCGAAACTTAGAACAAGATATGACTCTATATGAATGCCTCCGGCGGTGTACCGGGATGGTGCAATGAATCAAGAGTGACATGTATGAAAAATAATGCATGGTGGCTTTGCCACAAATACGATGTCAACTACATGATCATGCAATGGCAATATGACAAAAAGTAATGTATGTCATGATGATGATGATGATGGATGTTGCATGGAAATATATCTCGGAATGGCTATGGAAATGCCATGATAGGTAGGTATGGTGGCTGTTTTGAGGAAGATATAAGGAGGTTTATGTGTGATAGAGCGTATCGTATCACGGGGTTTGGATGCACCAGCGAAGTTTGCACCAACTCTCGAGGTGAGAAAGGGCAATGCACGGTACCGAAGAGGCTAGCAAAGGCGGAAAGGTGAGAGTGCGTATAATCCATGGACTCAACATTAGTCAAAAGAACTCATATACTTATTGCAAAAATTTAGAAGTCATCAAAAATCAAGTACTACGTGCATGCTCCTAGGGGGATAGATTGGTAGGAAAAGACCATCGCTCGTCCCCGACCGCCACTCATAAGGATGCACAAGCCAGGTACACTTCATGTTTCAAATTTGTTACACAACTTTAACCATACGTGCATGCTACGGGACTTGCAAACTTCAACACAAGTATTTCTCAAATTCATAATCACCCAACTAGCACGACTTTGATATTATCACCTCCATATCTCAAAACAATTATCAAGCATCAAACTTATCTTAGTATTCAACACACTCATAAGAAAGTTTCACATATCTTGAATACCAAGTATATTAACATTAAGCAAATTACCATGCTATTAATGACTCTCAAAATAATCTAATTGAAGCATGAGAGATCAATAGTTTCTTTAAAACAAATCCACCACCGTGCTCTAAAAGATCTAAGTGAAGCACTAGAGCGAAAATTATCATGCTCAAAAGATATGAGTGAAGCACTATGAGCAAAACTAACAAATTCCAAATCATGTATGGCTCTCTCTCATTTAATAATTTCAGATCTTGATACTTATTCAAACAGCAAGCAAAGCTAAAGAAAACTACATTGCAAGGATAGCACAACTCATGTGAAGAAGCAAAAACTTAGGCTCAACCGATACTAACCGATAGTTGTTGAAGAAGAAAGGTGGGATGCCTACCGGGGCATCCCCAAGCTTAGATGCTTGAGACTTCTTGAAATATTATCTTGGGGTGCCTTGGGCATCCCCAAGCTTGAGCTTTTGTGTCTCCTTAATTCCTCTCATATCATGGTTTCTCTTTTTATCAAAAGCTTCATTCACAACAAACTCAACAAGAACTCGTGAGATAGGTTAGTATAAACCAATGCAAAACCTTATCATATTATACTGTAGAAAATCACTTAAATTATTATTCAACATTGCATACTAAATGCCTCTGTATATTTAATACTCCTATCCTCAAATAGAATCATTAAACAAGCAAACATACGCAAACAATGCAACCATAACAGCAATCTGCCAAAACAGTACAGTCTGTAAAGAATGCAAGAGTATCAATACTTCCCTGGCTCCAAAAATTATGAACTAAAATTCCCACTGTAATAAATTTATCAGAGCTCAATATGCAAAAAGATTCAACATTAGACCATGCTCTGACTTTTCTAGGGAATTTTTGCAACAGCGGTAAATTTTCTGTTTTCAAACAGCAACATGCAAACTAGCAAAATAAGCATGGCAAAGGCTATCCTTGACTTTTTTATTGAAACTAAAGAGGCAAAACGCAATTCTAACTACCAGCAAGCAAAAACTAACAAAATAAAATGACGCTCCAAGCAAAACACATATCATGTGGTGAATAAAAATATAGCTCCAAGTAAAGTTACCGATGAACGAAGACGAAAGAGGGGATGCCTTCCGGGGCATCCCCAAGCTTAGGCTCCTGGTTGCCCTTGAATATTACCTTGGGTGCCTTGGGCATCCCCAAGCTTAGGCTCTTTCCACTCCTTATTCCATAGTCCATCGAATCTTTACCCAAAACTTGAGAACTTCAACCACACAAAACTCAAAACAAAACTCGTAAGCTCCGTTAGTATAAGAAAATAAAACCACCACTTAGATACTGTAATGAACTCATTCTAAATTCATATTGGTGTAATATCTACTGTACTCCAACTTATCTATGGTTCATACCCTCCGATACTACTCACAGATTCATCAAAATAAGCAAACAACACATAGAAAACAGAATCTGTCAAAAACAGAACAGTCTGTAGTAATCTGTATAAAACGTATACTTCTGGAAAAATTATGAAATAAATTTCTGGACCTGAGTAATTTGTCTATTAATCATATGCAAAAAGAATCAACCTAAAAGCACTCTCCAGTAAAAAAATGGCAGCTAATCTCGTGAGCGCTAAAATTTCTGTTTTTCATAGCAAGATCACATAAACTTCACCCAAGTCTTCCCAAAGGTTCTACTTGGCACTTTATTGAAACAAAAGCTATAAAACATGATTACTACAGTAGAATAATCATGTGGACACACAAAAACAGTAAGGATAAATATTGGGTAATCTCCCAACAAGCGCTTTTCTTTAATGCCTTTTAGCTAGGCATGATGATGACAATGATGCTCACATAAAAGATAAGAATTGAAACACAACGGGAGCATCATGAAGCATATGACTAGCACATTTAAGTCTAACCCACTTCCTATGCATAGGGATTTTGTGAGCAAAAAACTTATGGGAACAATAATCAACTAGCATAGGATGGCACAACAAGCATAACTTCAAGATTTTAAGCACATAGAGAGGAAACTTGACATTATTGCAATTCCTACAAGCATATGTTCCTCCCTCATAATAATTTTCAGTAGCATCATGAATGAATTCAACAATATAACCAGCACCTAAAGCATTCTTTTCATGATCTACTAGCATAGAAACTTTACTACTCTCCACATAAGCAAACTTCTTCTTTATAGCATACGTGTCATCACAATAATCATCATAGATAGGAGGCATGCTTTCATCATAGTAAATTTGTCATCAAAGCTTGGGGGACAAAAAATATCATCTTCATCAAACATAGCTTCCCCAAGCTTGTGGCTTTGCATATCATTAGCATCATGGATATTCAAGGAATTCATACTAACAACATTGCAATCATGCTCATCGTTCACATATTTAGTTCCAAACATTCTATAGATTTCTTCTTCTAGCACTTGAGCACAATTATCCTTTCCATCATACTCACGAAAGATATTAAAAAGGTGAAGCGTATGAGACAAACTCAACTCCATTTTTTTTGTAGTTTTCTTTTATAAACTAGACTAGTGCTAAAACAAGAAACAAAAAGATTCAATTGCAAGATCTAAAGATATACCTTCACTTACCTAGCCTCCCCGGCAACGGCGCCAGAAACTGCTTGATGTCTACTACACAACCTTCTTCTTGTAGACGTTGGTGGGCCTGCAAGTGCACATGTTTGTATGACAGTAGCAAATTTCCCTCAAGTGGATGACCTAAGGTTTATCAATCCATAGGAGGCGTAGGATGAAGATGGTCTCTCTCAAACAACCCTGCAACCAAATAACAAAGAGTCTCTTGTGTCCCCAACACACCCAATACAATGGCAAATTGTATAGGTGCACTAGTTCGGCGAAGAGATGGTAATGCAAGTGCAAAATAGATAGTAGATATAGGTTTTTGTAATCTGAAATAATAAAAACAGCAAGGTAACAAGTGATAAAAGTGAGCGTAAACGGTATTGCAATGATAGGAAACAAGGCCTAGGGTTCATACTTTCACTAGTGTAAGTTCTCTCAACAATAATAACATAGATAGAACATATGGCAAGCCCTCAACATGCAACAAAGAGTCACTCCAAAGCCACTAATAGCGGAGAACAAACGTAGAGATGGTCGGGTACGAAACCACCACAAAGCTATTCTTTCGGATCGACCTATAAAAGAGTTTGTACTAGAATAACACCTTAAGATACAAATCAACCAAAACCCTAATGTCACCTAGATACTCCATTGTCACCTCAAGTATCCGTGGGCATGATTATACGATATGCATCACACAATCTCAGATTCATCCAACCAACATAAAAGTACTTCAAAGAGTGCCCCAAAGTTTCTACCGGAGAGTCAAGAACGTGTGCCAACCCCTATGCATAGGTCCCCAAGTGTCACGAAACCCGCAAGTTGATCACCAAACAATACATCAAGTGGCACATGATATACCATTGTCACCACAGATAATCATGGCAAGACATACATCAAGCGTTCATAAAAGACTCAATCCGATAAGATAACTTCAAAGGGGAAACTCAATTCATCACAAGAGAGTAGAGGGGGAGAAACATCATAAGATCCAACTACAATAGCAAAGCTTGGGATACATCAAGATCGTGCCATCGAGGGAACACGAGAGAGAACACGAGGGAGAGAGATCAAACACATAGCTACTGGTACATACCCTCAGCCCCGAGGATGAACTACTCCCTCCTCGTCATGGATAGCGCCGGGATGATGAAGATGGCCTCCGGTGATGGGATCCCCCTCCGGCATGGTGCCAGAACTGGGTCCCGATTGGTTTTTGGTGGCTACAGAGGCCTGCGGCGGCGGAACTCCCGATCTATCTTCTGTTCTGGAAGTTTTAGGGTACGTAGGTATATATGGGTGCAGGGGGTACGTCGGTGGACCTCCGGGGTGCTCACGAGGTAGGGGGCGCGCCCAGGGGGGAGGGGCGCGCCTCCCACCCTCGTCGGCAGCCCGGAGATCCCCTCACGTTCACTCCAAGCCCATCTGGTTGGTTTCCTTCCAAAATTAACTTCTCCAGTTGATTTCGTTCCGTTTTGACTCCGTCTGATATTCCTTTTCCTCGAAACACTGAAATAGGCATAAAACAGCAAATCTAGGCTGGGCCTCCGGTTAATAGGTTAATCCCAAAAATGATATAAAAGTGGATAATAAAGCCCAATATTGCCTAAAACAGTAGATAAAGTAGCATGGAGCAATCAAAAATTATAGATACGTTGGAGACGTATCAGCGGCATGGGTGCGGGCGGTAGTGGATAGCCACCCGTCATGGGCTGCACGGGCAGCGGTGGGTAGTTGCCGTTGGGCGACTATTGCAGCGCCGCCAGGGGCGCCGGATGGCCGATTGGGCACAGACCAAGGAGGCTCAGTGTGGGGCCGCAAGGAACCGGCGTGTGTTGGGTGTGTACCACGCTAGTCCATGGGTTCGGGCCGGCGAAAGGATTGGAGGCACCCGAGAGGTAGGAGTCCATGGCGACATCAGCAGATGGGGATGGAAAAAAAAGAAAGCGGCTAAGATGGATGAGGGTTAGGTTTTTTTTGTGGGAGATGAGAAGAAAGGGAGAGAGGCAGCGGTGGCGGCTGCGGTGGGGAGAGAAAAGGGCTGCGGCAGCGACAAGGTGCGGCGGCGACGTGGGGAGGGAGAGAGGCAGCAGCGACAAGGAAGGAAATATGCCCTAGAGGCAATACTAGAGTAGTTATTTGTATTTCCTTATATCATGATAAATGTTTATTATTCATGCTAGAATTGTATTAACTGGAAACTTGATACATGTGTGAATGCATAGAAAAAACAAAGTGTCCCTAGTATGCCTCTACTTGACTAGTTCGTTAATCAAAGATGGTTAAGTTTCCTAACCATAGACATGTGTTGTCATTTGATGAACAAGATCACATCATTAGGAGAATGATGTGATGGACAAGACACAACTGTTAGCTTAGCATAATGATCGTTATGTTTTATTGCTATTGCTTTCTTCATGACTTATACATATTCCTCTAACTATGAGATTATGCAACTCCCGAATACCGGAGGAACACCTTGTGTGCTATCAAACGTCACAACGTAACTGGGTGATTATAAAGATGCTCTACAGGTGTCTCCGAAGGTGTTTGTTGGGCTGGCATAGATCTAGATTAGGATTTGTCACTCCGAGTATCGAAGAGGTATCTCTGGGCCCTCTCGGTAATGCACATCACTATAATCCTTGCAAGCAATGTGACTAATAAGTTAGTTATGGGATGATGCATTACGGAACGAGTAAATAGACTTGTCGGTAACGAGATTGGACTAAGTATGATGATACCGACGATCGAATCTCGGGCAAGTAACATATTGATGACAAAGGGAATGACGTATGTTGTCATTACGGTTTGACCGATAAAGATCTTCGTAGAATATGTAGGAACCAATATGAGCATCCAGGTTCCACTATTGGTTATTGACCGGAGATATGTCTCGGTCATGTCTACATAGTTCTCGAACCCGTAGGGTCCGCACGCTTAACGTTCAATGACGATTTGTATTATGAGTTATGTGTTCTGGTGACCGAAGATTGTTCGGAGTCCCGGATGAGATCACAGACATGACGAGGAGTCTCGAAATGGTCGAGAGGCGAAGATTGATATATTGGACGATGGTATTCGGACACCGGAATGGTTTCGGGATGTTTCGGATATTTATCGGAGTACCGAGGGGTTACCGGAACCCCCCGGGGAAGTAATGGGCCTTCATGGGTCATAGGGGAGAAAGGGAGGGGAGCCTGCAAGGTGGTGCCCCCCAAGCGAGTCCGAATTGGACAAGGGGGAGGGGGCGTGGCCCCCTTTCCTCTTTCCCTCTCCCTCTCCCTCTCCTTCCCTTTCCCTCCAATGAGAAAGGAAAAGAGGGGGGGCGAATCCTACTAGGAGTGGAGTCCTAGTAGGACTCCCCCCTTGGCGCGCCCCCTTTAGGCCGGCCGCCTCCTCCCATCCTCCTTCATATATGGGGGCAGGGGGGCACCCCAAAGCACAACAGTTGTTCTCTTAGCCATGTACGGTGCCCCCCTCCACGGTTTACTCCTCCGATCATAGTGTCGTAGTGCTTAGGCGAAGCCCTGCACGGATCACATCACCACCACCATCACCACGCTGTCGTGCTGAAGAAACTCTCCCTCGACCCTCTGCTGGATCAAGAGTTTGAGGGACGTCATCGAGCTGAACGTGTGCTCAACTCGGAGGTGCCATACATCGGTACTAGATCGGTTGGATCGTGAAGACGTTCGACTACATCAACCATGTTAATCTAACGCTTCCGCTTTCGGTCTACCAGAGTACGTGGAGACACTATCCCCTTCTCGTTGCTATGCATATCCTAGATAGATCTTGTTTGATCGTAGGAATTTTTTTGAAATTGCATGCTAGGTTCCCTAACAGTGGCATCCGACTATCCAAGCCAGGCCTATGCGTAGATGATATGCACGAGTAGAACACAAAGAGTTGTGGGCGATAATAGTCATACTGCTTACCGCCAATGTCTTATTTTTATTCGGAGGTATTGTTGAATGAAGCGGCCCGAACCAACCTTACATGACCATGTTCATGAGATCGGTTCCACCGACAGACATGCAACTTGTTTTCATAAAGGTGGCTGGCGGGTGTTTGTTTCTCCAACTTTAGTTGAATCGAATTTGACTACGGGCGGTCCTTGTTGAAGGTTAAAACATCACACTTGACGAAAAATCATTGTGGTTTTGATGCGTAGGTAAGAACGGTTTTGCTAGAAGCCTGTAGCAGCCACATAAAACTTTCAACAACAAAGTAGAGGATGTCTAACTTGTTTTTGCAGGGCATGTTGTGATATGATATGGTCAAGACATGATGTGATATAAGTTATTATATGATATGATCATGTTTTGTAAAAGTTATCGGCAACTGGCAGGAGCCTTATGGTTGTCGCTTTATTGTATGAAATGCAATTGCCATGTCATTGTTGAGGAATGTAGTAATTCAAAAAAATTCCTACGATCACGCAAGATCTATCTAGGAGATGCATAGCAACGAGAGGGGAGAGTGTGTCCATGCACCCTCGTAGACCGAAAGCGGAAGCGTTTAGTTAACGCGGTTGATGTAGTCGAACGTCTTCATGATCCAACCGATCCAAGTACCGAACATACGACACCTCCGTGTTCAACACATGTTCAGTTCGACGACGTCCCTCGAGCTCTTGATCCAGTAGAGGGTAGAGGGAGTGTTCCGTCAGCATGACGGCGTGGCGACGGTGTTGGTGATGTGATCTGCGCAGGGCTTTGCCTAAGCACTATGACAATATGACTGAGGTGGTAACTATGGAGGGGGGCACCGCACATGGCTAAGAAACAACTCTTGTGTCTTTGGGGTGCCCCCCGCCCCTGTATATAAAGGAGGAGAGGGAGGAGGCCGATGGCCATGAGGGGCGTGCCAAGGGGGAGTCCAACTAGGATTCCCAATCCTAGTTGGACTCCCTTTCCCATTCCAAGAGGGGGAAGAGGGAAGGAGAGGGAGAGGGAGAGGAAAGGGGGGACCACGCCCCCTCCTCTAGTCCAATTCGGACTCCCTTGGGGGGGTACCACCCTGCGGGCTGGCCTCTCCTACTCCCTTATGGCCCATTAAGGCCCATAACTTCCCGGGGGGTTCCGGTAACCCCTCGGTTCCCCGATAAATATCTGAAATGTCCCGAAACCTTTCTAGTGTCCAAATACCTTTGTCCAATCTTTACCTCTCAACCATTTAGAGACTCCTCGTCATGTCCGTGATCTCATCCGGGACTCCGAACAAAATTCGGTCACCAAAACACATAACTCTTAATGCAAATCGTCATCGAACTTTAAGCGTGCGGACCTTACGGGTTCGAGAACTATGTAGACATGACCGATACACATCTTCAGTCAATAACCAATAGCGGAACCTGGATGCTCATGTTGGCTCATACATATTCTACGAAGATCTTTATCGGTCAAACCGCATAACAACATACACTATTCCTTTTGTCATCGGTATGCTACTTGCCCGAGATTCGATCGTCGGTATCATTGATACGTCTCCAACGTATCTACTTTTCCTAACACTTTTCCTCTTGTTTTGGAATCTAATTTGCATTATTTGAATGAAACTAACCCCAGACTGACACTGTTTTCAGCAGAACTACCATGGTGTTGTTTTTGTGCAGAAGTAAAAGTTCTCGGAATGGAACGAAACTTCACGAGGAATTTTTATATAATAAAAGAGAATTTCTGGAGCCAAGACTTGCCAGGGAGGGGCCCCTGGGTGGGCACAACCCACCAGGGCGCGCCCCCCTCTCCTAGCGTGCCCAGGTGGGTTGTACCCACCTGGTGGCCCCGTTGACCCTGAAACCGACGCAATAAAATCCTATTTTTGGAGAGAAAAATCAGGGAGAAAGAATTATCGCGATCCACGAGACGAAGCCGATGCCAAGCCCTGTTCTTCCTCGGGAGGGCAGATCTAGAGTCTGTTTTGGGCTCAGGAGAGGGGGGTCTTTGTTCTTCATCATCACCAACCCTTTTCCATCGCCAATTCCATGATGCTCCCCACCGGGAGTGAGTAATTCCTTCGTAGGCTCGCTGGTCGATGAGGTGTTGGATGAGATTCATCATGTAATCGAGTTAGTTTTGTTAGGGCTTGATCCCTAGTATCCACTATGTTCTTAGATTGATGTTGCTATGACTTTGCTATGCTTAATGCTTGTCACTTTGGGACCGAGTGCCATGACCTCAGATCTGAACCGTTTATGTTATCATCATTATATGCATGTTTTAGATCCGATCTTGCAAGTTATAGTCACCTACTACGTGTTATGATCCGGCAACCCCGGAGTGACAACAACCAGGCCCACTCTCGGTGATGACCGTAGTTTGAGGAGTTCATGTATTCACTATGTGTTAATGCTTTGTTCCGGTTCTGTATTAAAAGGAGGCCTTTAATATCCCTTAGTTTCCAATATGGACCCCGCTGCCATGGGAGGGTAGGATAAAAGATGTCATGCAAGTTCTTTTAACAAAGCACGTATGACTATTCATGGAATACATGCCTACATTATTTCGATGAGCTGGAGCTAGTGTCGATCGCCCTTGGTTATAATGGTCACATGATGAATATCATCCAACAAGTCACCGATCCAATGCCTACGAATTTATCTTATGTTGTTCTTGCTATGTTACTACTACTATCATCATTGTTACACTTGCTACAAAATTACTGTTATCACTATTACTGTTACTGTTGCTGCTGTCACTACTATCAAAACTATCATGTTACTTTGCTACTGATTACTTGTTGCAGATAATTACTCTCCAAGTGTGGTTGAATTGACAACTCTACTACTAATACCTTCAAATATTCTTTGGCTCCCCTTGTGTTGAATCTATAAATTTGGGTTGAATACTCTACCCTCGAAAACTATTGCGATCCCCTATACTTGTGGGTTATCAAGACCTTTTTCTGGCGCCGTTGCCGGGGAGCATAGCTATATTTGTTGAGTCACTTGGGATTATTATCAATTTACCACTATGAAGAATCTTAAGGATCCAAGGACTAAGATATTTCCCTCAAGTACGAGGGGAGGTAAGAAACTACCATCCAATTCTGTTTTAGATTCACCTTCTGTTATGAGTAAACTTGCAACAGCACCACATGCTATGAATTCTAATTTGTCGCAAGTTATTGATGATGCTACTTCTGCTATGGATAATGCTTATGATGATGCTAGTACCTTGCTTGATAATGATGATGTGCCACTTGGTGAATTTCTTGATGAACAAATTGCTAGAGTAATACAACATGATGTTGTTGATTCTTATGATGAGCATGAAACTGAAACTCCTGAAACACCTGCTAGAACTAGCCTTGCTAGATATGAATTGCCTAAGGTACTGAAAGGTTATGTTATGAATGAGGAGACAACTAGAGATATTCTTGCTTGTAAGGATAGAGATGATCTAGAGAAATTATTATGCAAGTATGAAGAAAAACATCTGAATGATAGAATGAAATGTGATCCTAAGTTTGCTACTTCACCTATCTTTATTGATGATAAGGATTATGAATTCTCTGTCAACCCAGAGTTAATTACTTTGGTTGAATCTGATCCTTTCCATGGTTATGAAACTGAAACTGTTGTGGCACATCTTACTAAGTTGAATGATATAGCTACCCTTTTTACTCATGATGTTAAAAACTCGCCATTATTATATTCTCAAATTATTTCCTTTCTCATTAAAGGGTGATGCTAAAGCTTGGTACACTACTCTTGCTCCTGGTTGTGTGCGTAGTCCCCAGGATATGATTTATTCCTTCTCTGAAAAATATTTTCCTGCTCATAAGAAACAAGCTGCCTTACAGGAAATATTTAACTTTGTGCAAACTAAAGAAGAGAGTCTCCCACAAGCTTGGGGGAGGCTTTTCTAGTTACTTAATTCTTTGCCTAATCATCCTCTTAAGAAAAATGAAATACTTGATATCTTCTATAATGGACTAACCGATGCTTCTAGGGACTTCCTAGATAGTTGTGCTGGTTGTGTTTTCAGGGAATGAACTGTTGGACAACCTGAAGAATTATTGAATAACATATTGAAAAATTATGATGATTGGACTATTCCTGAACCACCGCCTAAACCCACTCCGAAGAAGAGGGGTATATTATATCTCAGTCCTGAAGATATGCAAGAGGCAAAGAAATCTATGAAGGAAAAGGTATTAAAGTTGAGGATGTTAAAAGTTTACCTCCTATTGAAGAAATACATGGGATTAATACACCACCACTGCCTAAGGTGGTAGAGGTAAATTCCCTAATGAAGTTCAATGATAATGATAATCCTCACAATATGCCTCCTAGTCAATGCCTTTATGAGTTTGAAAACTACATTAGAAAACAAGATCACTTCAATGCAAATGTTATGAAACAATTGAAATATAATTCTGATATGATTGCTCGCTTGAGTGACTTGTTATTTAGAATCTCAAATGATGTTAAAGGTGTTGGAAAACATGCTTCTATGGTTCAAACTCAGTTAGAACAAGTTGCTAAATCACCAAGAGAATTACTTGATGAAATGAATCATAATATGCATGACTTTGGTGTTAGAGTTGTAACTAGAGGAGGTAAAATGACTCAGGAACCACTTTATCCTGAGGGACACCCAAAAAGAATTGAAAAATATTCACAAAGAAATAACACTAGTGCACCTAGTCCTTCTAAAAAGAAAAAGAAGATGAAAAATGATAGGACTTTGCACACTTCTAGTGAACCTAAAATAGAAAAGACCTCCTGATAATGAAAATGAAACTTCTATCTCTGATGCTGAAACTCAATCTGGTAATGAACACTCACCTAGTGATAATGAAAAGATAATGATGAGGTTGATGAAGACACTCAATCAAATGATAAAAAACCAGATAATGATGCTGAGATAGAACCACTTGTTGATCTTGATAACCCACAACCCAAAAATAAAAGATATGGTAAAAGAGACTTTGTCGCTAGGAAACACGGTAAAGAAAGAGAACCATGGGTTCAAAAACCTATGCCTTTTCCACCCAAGTCAACTAAAAAGAAAGATGATGAATAATTTGAATGCTTTGCTGAAATGTCGAGGCCAGTCTTTTTGCGCACTCGCTTGACTGATATCCTCAAAATGCCTCCTTATGCAAAGTATATGAAAGACATCATCACAAACAAGAGAAAAATACTGGTAGCTGAAATCTCCACTATGCCTGCTAATTATACTTTCAAAGATGGAGTACCTTAAAAACATGGAGATCAGGGAATACCAACTATACCTTGCTCTATCAAAAATAATTATGTGAAAACTGCTTTGTGTGATTTAGGACCTAGTGTTAGTGTTATGCCTTTCTCTTTATATAAAAGACTTGACTTGAATAAACTCACACCTACTGAAATATCTTTGCAAATGGTTGACAAATCAACTGCCATAGCTATCGGTATCTGTGAGGATGTGCCCATTGTTGTTGATAATGTTACTATTTTGACTCACTTTGTTGTACTTGAGATGCCCGAGGACGACAATATGTCGATTGTCCTTGGTAGACCCTTCTTTAATACTGCAGGGGCTGTTGTTGATTGCAACAAAAGCAAGGTCACTTTTCAAATCAATGGTAATGAGCATATGGTGCACTTTCCGAAGAAACAATTCCAAGTGAATGGTATTAATGTTATTGAAAAATCTCTGACAATCACTATTGGAAGTTTCCAAATACCTCTACCTACTATCAAAAAGAAATATGAAATGCTTATTGTTGGGGACATACATGTCCCCATTGAGGTAACTTAGTGATTTACGAAAGTTCTTCGGTTTCATGCTAATCAAAAGTGGTTGTTAATAAGACCTGATCGGCCTTATTAATGAATCATTTTGAACGGTACGAAGTTGATCAATTTAGTAAGCACTACCTTCTGCCCTTACTTTTTGTTTTCTGTTTTTACTAGTTAAATAAAATAAAATGCCATGTTTTGTCTATTTTTTGAATTTCCCGTGCAATAAAAAATGACCCAAAAATAGAAGTTCTCAAAATGCTCTGAAAATTCAATACAACTTTTTCTGAATATTTCTGAATTTCTGGTGCAAATAATATCAGAGGGAGGTGCACCAGGTGGGCACAACCCACCTGGGCACGCCAGGACCCCCAGGCGCGCCCTGGTGGGTTGTGGACCCCACGTGGGCCCCCTCACTTATCTCTTTATCCCACATCATCACTTACCTCCAGAAAAAATCTCCATTGCTCTCTCTCTCCCGTGTTCTTGCTCTCAAACCGGCGGATTTTGATCTCTTTGCTCGAAGCTCCATTTCCGAAACTGTTTCGAGGGATTGTTGCTTGGTACATGACTCCACCGTTTGTCCAATTAGTTTTTGTTTTAGTGGTTTATAATTTGAATAATTAGCTACTCTTGGTGCTGCTGTAGATGTGCTTGCATGTTGAATTCTTAGTGTTCTAAGTAGTTGCTATTAATTTTATAAAGTTTTGTTGACAAATTTTTGTCACCCCAAATTTTTTATTTTTAGAAAATTGACGCAGACATGAATATCTTCAGGAAGTTTGGCTCTAGGAAGAATTCCAAGGGTGTTATTGGGAAGTCTACTGACAGTTATCTCCACCCTTGGAGGTTGGTGGAGGTACGGTCGTGCGAATGGCCGCACACCCCGTTCCTAGAAGATGCTGGAATTCTTCAGGAGTTCACACAATATATTGCTAATGCCGGCCTCACCGACTTCATCGCAGATGAGTGTGACCAGCACCAAATCCTCACAAACATATTTGTTCAGAGTTTTACTTTCCTGCCTAGAAATAATCCTCCTGAAGTGAGCTTTGATTATATGCTGAAAACCATCAGATACCACTTTCTGAATTTTATGACATATGCATGATCCCTTCTGATGGGAGCTTAGTCGAGCCTAGACCGGTTGGGTTTGAGGCCTTTTATCGCACTTTGATGATGGGAGATGAGAGAGGGGTGTCAGCCACCACAGCTTCTAGCATACACTTTCTTGCCGTACTTTATTTTGCTTTATTTGTTGCTAAGTGCTTGCTTGCTAGAAAGAAAGTAGGCGCGCTCAGCGCACCATACTTTGTTGTTTTACGCCGAGCACCAGAGGGCGACAACACTCATAGCTTGGGAGCTATTATGGCTCGTCGCCTCCATCTTAATAAATCTCAGGGGGGAAATACATGGTGGGATTTTTGCTACTCGTTTGGCGGCCCACTTTAATGTTGGGATACGCCCTCATGACTACCCGCTGACCAAGGTTTACCTAGACCGAGCAACCATGGATCACCACCATTTCACTGATAATAACTCTCCTGGCATTCCCATTCCTTATAACCTGGTCTTTAGCGTTAAAACCCGCGATATTATTCCCTTGCCTGCACCTGCTTTGTTTGATTCTGCTGCCAGGGCGGATATATGATTATGTCTACAGATATCATCGCCTACCGGAATGCTCAGGCTGCTGCGGAGGCAGCACAGGAGGAGCCTCGGCACTGGGATGAGTGGATGCCTGCTCCTCAGCACCCCTACTACCCTCCAGGCTATTGATTGATTACCAATTTAGGCCAAAAGCCTAAGCTTGGGGGAGTACGTGTTTCTCACCGACATTACATTTATGTCTACATATCATTCTATTTGTCGGCGTTCACACTTTTTCATTGTATCATCCATGCTTAGATTTATTTTCTTGCTTTCTTCTTGTGTGTTTGAAAAACTTTAGAAAAACCAAAAAAATTAGTTGTAATAATATACTTTCTATGCATGCTTAGTAGTAGTACTAAAAAGAAAATCCAAAAAGATTTCCCTGTTCTTCTTTTGCTTGTTGGGAGCTTTCCTGTGTAAATAGTTTTTCTCGTTTTTGCTTTTTATTTGCTTGTTGAAGAAAACCAAAAACTCCAAAAATATTTCAGTGTGTTTCTCTGAATTTATTTTCCTTTTATTCGAGTTGTACCGAGGAGAAGACCACGATGAAAATGTTGAGTGGCTCTCATATGAATAATTGTTGAACTAATAAAGAGCACATTTACCTTGTCTTCTCTTGTTGAATAAAATGTTTGCAGATTCCAGCTTAGTCCGCGGCACTCTTGCACTATTATTATTCTCACATCGTTCGGTCATGCAAGTGAAAGGCAATAATGACGATATTAGATGAACTTGTCGTGGCAGAGAGAAACTGGTATGAACTCGACTTGTTCTGTTTGTGTAAATATGTTTAACCTAGTATTCATGATTCAGCGCATTATGATTAAACATGTTTGTAATGACAATTAGAGATTATAGTTTCTCATGCCATGCATAAGTAGCTGGGAGTTGATAATGATTTATCTTGGATATCAACATAGTGTTAAGATGATTGTGATGTAGTATGAAGATATGGTATCCTCCTCTGAATGTTTGAGTGGCTTGACTTGGCACATGTTCATGCATATAGTTGAATCAAAACCAACATAGCCTCTATGATATGTATGTTCATGGTGTTCATATCCTACTCATGCTAGTGTCCAATGTTACTTATGCAGCATGGTTATGATCGTTGTTGCTCTCTAGCTGGTCGCTTCTCAATCTAAATTGCTAGCCTTCGCCTGTACTAAGTGGGAATTCTTCTTGTACATCAAAAACCTTGAACCCAAAGTTATTCCAGATGAGTCCACCATACCTACCTATATACGGTATTACCCTGCCGTCCTAAGTAAATTTGCATGTGCCACCTCTAAAAACTTCTAAAAATTATCCTTTTTGTGTGCCTGGATCGTTCATGGAACGACAGGAGGTGGTCAGTGTCTTCCATGCTAAGCAGGTTATTCTCAGGTCGAGTGTTTATTCACTTGCCATTGCACGAGAAAAGGGCGGTAATAGGGATGCCCAGTCCCAAACTGCAAACATGAAAAAGAGTTAATCTCTGAAATAATCAAACAAAAACTCCCAATGGAGTCAAAACCTTTACTTTTATCGCTTGGGAACCGCCACTAGCATGCTTAGCATGGAAGATGTTGATAACTGATGGTCGTGAAGTGAATCAGAAGGGTGCATGTCTCAAAATAATCATTTATCTCTGTTTTAAAAAATTGAGCTCTGGCACCTCTGCAAATCACTGCTTCCCTCTGCGAAGGGACTTTCTATTTACTTTTATGTTGTGTCATCACCATCTAAAACAAGCGCTAGAAACTGAGAGAGCACAGTTGTCATGATTTATGCATTGTGTGTAGCTAATGTTGGGTGCACCATGAATTACAAAGTTTAGTTGCTGCTTGAACTTTGGAGGTGCTCTGCATTTATGTTTTGCGGTCACAAAAAGGGCTAGCGAGATACCACTATTGTCATATTAAATCATGGTTGTTTTTACAACGTGTTGCTGTCTGAGATATCTTATTATTGCTCGCTAGCTGATTATGGCATTGATATGAGTCATTATAATCTCTAAGAGTTATTGTCGACATCATTAGTTATAATGATTGGCTGAAAACCTGGGTGCTGGTTAAGCTTATATATGCAAACAAGAGCAAAAGAGTTCGTAAAAATTTTTCTTTTTCACTTTCAGTTTATCAATTGAATTGCTTGAGGACAAGCAAAGGTTTAAGCTTGGGGGAGTTGATACGTCTCCAACGTATCTACTTTTCCTAATGATTTTCCTCCTGTTTTGGACTTAATTTGCATGATTTGAATGAAACTACCCTTGGACTAACGCTGTTTTCAGCAGAACTACCAGGGTGTTGTTTTTGTGCAGAAATAAAAGTTCTCGGAATGGAACGAAACTTCGTGAGGAATTTTTATATAATAAAATAGAATTTCTAGAGCCAAGACCTGCCAGAGGGCCCCCCTGGGTGGGCACAACCCACCAGGGCGTGCCCCCCTCTCCTAGTGCGCCCAGGTGGGTTATACCCACCTGGTGGCCCTGCTGACGCTGATACCGACGCTATAAAATCCTATTTTCGGAGAAAGAATTATCGAGATCCACGAGACGTAGCCGCCGCCAAGCCCTGTTCTTCCTCGGGGGGGCAGATCTAGAGTCCGTTTGGGGCTCCAAGAGGGGGATCTTCGTTCTTCGTCATCACTAACCCTTCTCCATCGCCAATTCCATGATGCTCCCCACCGTGAGTGAGTAATTCCTTTGTAGGCTCGCTGGTCGGTGAGGAGTTGGATGAGATTCATCATGTAATCGAGTTAGTTTTGTTAGGGCTGGATCCCTAGTATCCACTATGTTCTTAGATTGATGTTGCTATGACTTTGCTATGCTTAATGCTTGTCACTTTGGGCCCGAGTGCCATGAACTCAGATCTGAACCGTTTATGTTATCATCATTATATGCATGTTTTAGATCCGATCTTGCAAGTTATAGTCACCTACTACGTGTTATGATCCGGCAACCCCTGAGTGACAACAACCGGGCCCACTCCCGGTGATGACCGTAGTTTGAGGAGTTCATGTATTCACTATGTGTTAATGCTTTGTTCTGGTTCTCTATTAAAAGGAGGCCTTAATATCCCTTAGTTTCCAATATGGACCCCGCTGCCACGGGAGGGTAGGACAAAAGATGCCATGCAAGTTCTTTTAATAAAGCACGTATGACTATTTACGGAATACATGCCTACATTATTTCGATGAACTGGAGCTAGTGTCGTATTGCCCTGGGTTATAACTGTCACATGATGAATATCATCCAACAAGTCACCGATCCAATGCCTACGAATTTATCTTATATTGTTCTTGCTAAGTTACTACTGCTATCATCACTGTTACACTTTCTACAAAATTACTGCTATGACTGTTACTGTTACCGTTGCTGCTGTCACTACTATCAAGACTATCATATTACTTTGCTACTGATTACTTGCTGCAGATAATTACTCTCCAGGTGTGGGTGAATTGACAACTTAGCTGTTAATACCTTCAAATATTCTTTGGCTCCCCTTGTGTCGAATCTATAAATTTGGGTTGAATACTCTACCCTTGAAAACTGTTGCGATCCCCTATACTTGTGGTTTATCAATCATCATTCCTAGTTCAATCTCGTTATCGGCAAGTCTCTTTACTCGTTCCGTAATGCATCATCCCGCAACTAACTCATCAGTCACACTGCTTGCAAGGCTTATAGTGATGTGCATTACCGAGAGGGCCCAGAGATACCTCTCCGATACACGGAGTGACAAATCCTAATCCTGATCTATGCCAACCAAACAAACACCTTTGGAGACACCTGTAGAGCATCTTTATAATCACCTATTTACGTTGTGACGTTTGATAGCACACAAAATGTTCCTCCGGTATTTGGGAGTTGCATAATCTAATAGTCAGAGGAATATGTATAAGTCATGAAGAAAGCAATAGCAATAAAACTAAACGATCATTATGCTAAGCTAATGGATGTGTCTTGTCCATCACATCATTCTCTAATGATGTGATTCATTGATCAAATGACAACACATGTTTATGGTCAGGAAAATCTTTGATTAACGAGCTAGTCTAGTGGAGGCATACTAGGGACACTCTTTTGTCTATGTATTCACACATGTACTAAGTTTCTAGTAAATACAATTCTAGCATGAATAATAAACATTTATCATTATGTAAGGAAATATAAATAACAACTTTATTATTGCCTCTAGGGCATAATTCCTTCAGTCTCCCACTTGCACTAGAGTCAATAATATAGATTATATAGTAATGATTCTAACACCCATGGAGTCTTGGTGTTGATCATGTTTTTCTTGTGGAAGAGGCTTAGTCAACGGGTCTGCAACATTCAGATATGTATGTATTTTGCAAATCTCTATGTCTCCCTCCTTGACTTGATGGCGGATGGAATTGAAGTGTCTCTTGATGTGTTTGGTTCTCTTGTGAAATCTGAATTCCTTTGCCATGGCAATTGCTCCGTATTGTCACAAAAGATTTTCATTGGACCTGATGCACTAGGTATTACACCTAGATCGGATATGAACTCCTTCATCCAGACTCCTTCATTTGCTGCTTCCGGACCATCTATGTACTCCGCTTCACACGTAGATCCCGTCGCGACGCTTTGATTGGAACTGCACCAACTAACAACTCAACCATTCAATATAAATAGTATCCAGTTTGTGACTTAGAGTCATCCGGATCAGTGTTAAAGCTTGCATCGACGTAACCATTTACGAAAGCTCTTTGTCACCTCCATAGACGAGAAACATATCCTTAGTCCTTTTCAGGTATTTCAGGATGTTCTTGACCGCTGTCCAGTGCTCCACTCCTGGATTACTTTGGTACCTCCCTACTAAACTTATAGCAAGGCACACATCAGGCCTGGTACACAGCATTGCATACATGATAGAACCTATGGCTGAGGCATAGGGAATGACTTTCATTTTCTCTCTATTTTTTGTAGTGGTTGGGCATTGAGTCTAACTCAACTTCACACATTGTAACACATGCATGAACCCTTTCTTTGACTGATCCATTTTGAACTTCTTCAAAAATTTATCAAGGTATGTGCTTTGTGAAAGTCCAATTAAGCGTCTTGATCTATCTCTATAGATCTTGATGCCCAATATATAAGCAGCTTCACCGAGGTCTTTCATTGAAAAATTCTTATTCAAGTATCCTTTTATGCTATCCAGAAATTCTATATTATTTCGAATAAACAATATGTCATCCACATATAATATTAGAAATGCTACAGAGCTCCCACTCACTTTCTTGTAAATACAGGATTCTCCAAAAGTCTGTATCAAACCATATGCTTTGATCACACTATCAAAGCATATATTCCAACTCCAAGATGCTTGCACCAGTCCATAAATGGATCGTTGGAGCTTGCACACTTTGTTAGCATCTTTAGGATCGACAAAACCTTCTGGTTGCATCATATACAACTCTTCTTTAAGATATCCATTAAAAAAATGCAATTTTGACATCCATTTGCCAAATTTCATAATCATAAAATGCGGCAATTGCTAACATGATTCGGATAGACTTAAGCATCGCTACGGGTGAGAAGGTCTCATCGTAGTCAACTCCTTGAACTTGTTGAAAACCTTTCACAACAAGTCAAGCTTTGTAGACAGTGACATTACCGTCAGCGTCAATCTTCTTCTTGAAGATCCATTTATTATCTATGGATTGCCGATCATCGGGCAAGTCAATCAAAGTCCACACTTCTATACCTACTAATAAAGCAAGGTGCGTTTCGTCAAAATTTCCATCCGTTCACCGCCGAAAAGAAAAAAAAATTCTAACCGAGGTGGTAATAAATTTTTTGCATTTGTCTGCTAGAAAAAAAAATTCGTACATGGGCCGCGCGCTGTGGCCCAGTGAAGCCAGCCAACTTATTTTTCTGTCCACGCAGCTGTGTAATTTCTATTTTCCGCAACGGGCGACAAATGGTCAGATTTTCACATAGGACAATCAATAATAGGCTGCCCCATTTTTCTTCCTTTCTATGTTTTACTTCTATTTTTATTGTCCTTTCCTTCTCCTTTATTCCCTTCTAAGTTTATTTTTTCTTTTATAATTTATTTCGTAAACAAAAAATTGTCAAAAACGTTCAGATTAATAAATAAATAAATTTTAAAAAATGTTCAGAATTCCAAAATTTTGTTGCTATTTTAAAAAATATTCGCAACTTGCAAAAATTTGCCATTTTCTAAATGAATTATTGTTTTAAAAATTGTTCAAGATTTCTAAATAGAAAATAGCATTTCAGAAAATGCTCCTAATTTGAAAAATATTCATGTTTTAGTGAAACTTTCAAACCTAAAAATAATGTCCGTGTACAAAAGATACACATGTTCTAAAAATCTTATGAATTTTCAACATGTTCCCTTTTAAAAAATGTTCACAAATTGAAATAATGTTTATGATTTTATCAAAAAGTTGGTGTTTTCAAAAAATGTTTGCGAATTTGCTACAAAAAGAATTTTCGTACGTGGGCCGCATGCTGTGGCCCAGTGAAGCCAACCAGCTTATTTTTCTGTCCATGCAGCTGTGTAAATTCTATTTTACGCATTGGGCGACATATAGTTAGATTTTTGCATAGGACAATCAATAATAGGCTGCCCCATTTTTCTTCCTTTCTGTGTTTTACTTCTATTTTTATTGTCCTTTCCTTCTCCTTTTTTCCCTTCTAAGTTTATTTTTTCTATTAGAATTTATTTCATAAATAAAAAATTCTCAAAAACGTTCAGAATAAAAAATAAATAAATTTTGGAAAACGTTCAGAATTCCAAAATTTTGTTGCCATTTTAAAAAATATTCGCAACTTGCAAAAGTTTGCCCATTTTCTAAAACAATTATTGTTTTTAAAAATTGTTTGAGATATTTAAATAGAAAATGGCATTTCATAAAATGCTCCTAATTTGAAAAATATTCATGTTTTAGTGAAACTTTCAAACTTAAAAATTATGTCCGTGTATAAAAGATACACATGTTCTAAAAATCTTACAAATTTTCAACATGTTCCCTTTTAAAAAATGTTCACAAATTGAAATAATGTTCATGTTTTTATAAAAAAAATTGTGTTTTCAGAAAATGTTTGTGAATTTTAGAAGATGTAACCTGTCATATTTTTTCGCGCTTTTCTAAAAGTGTACATAATTTTCAAAAAACAGTTCATGATGTAAAAACTTATTGATGTTTTCTAGAATATTCAGAAACTTCATACCTTAAAATCCCCTCGATTGAAAGGATTGAATGAAAGAGTAGATTGAATAACTCATGGGCCTTCTCCAGCTATGATGACGTAACAAAACTCTTAAATGCTCTCAATCCATGAATGGAGAAAAAGCGGATTGATTCCTTCACACGTGACGAAACCGAGAAGCTAAATGTTCCTTTTTCGTGTGCACACAGGGTTTTGCTTGCGCATATAATTCTCACTGACTTTAAATGCATACTATTTTATCTCCCGTTACAATGCACGGGCATATGTGCTAGTTGTTCTCATACATGGATCTCATCTCGGATTTCATGGCTTCAAGCAATTTCGCGGAATCTGGGCTCATCACCGCTTCCTCATAGGTCATAGGTTCATTCATGGTCAAGTAACATGACCTCTAGAACAGGATTTCTGTACCACTCTGGTGCGGACCGTACTCTGGTTGACCTACGAGGTTCAGTAGTAACTTGATCTGAAGTTTCATGATCATCATCATTAGCTTCCTCGCTAAATTGGTATAAGAATCACTGGAGCTGATTTCGGTGATGAACTACTTTCCAATTCGGAAGAAGGTACAATTACCTCATCAATATCTACTTTCCTCCCACTCACTTCTTTAGAGAGAAACTCCTTCTTTAGAAAAGATCCATTCTTAGCAACGAATATCTTGCCTTCGGATCTGTGATAGAAGGTGTACCCAATACTTTCCTTTGGCTATCCTACGAAGACACATTTCTCTAATTTGGGTTCGAGCTTATCTAGTTGAAGCTTTTTCACATAAGCATCGCAGCCCCAAACTTTAAGAAACAACAACTTAGGTTTCTTGCCAAACCATAGTTCATATGGTGTCATCTCAATGGATTTAGATGGTGCCTTATTTAACGTGAATGCAGCTGTCTCTAAAGCATAACCCCCCAAATGATAGTGGTAAATCAGTAAGAGACATCATAGATCACACCATATCTAATAAAGTACGGTTACGACATTCGGACACACCATTACACTGTGTTGTTCGAGGTGGCGTGAGTTGCGAAACTATTCCACATTGTTTCAAATGAAGTCCAAACTCATAACTCAAATATTCACCTCCGCGATCAAATCGTAGAAACTTTATTTTCTTGTTACGATGCTTTTCCACTTCACTCTGAAATTCTTTGAACTTTTTAAATGTTTCATACTTATGTTTCATTAAGTAGATATACCCATATCTGCTCAAATCATCTATGAAGGTCAGAAAATAACGATACTCGTCGCGAGCCTCAACACTCATCGGACTGCATACATCAGTATGTATTATTTCCAACAAGTTAGTTGCTCGCTACATTGTTCCGGAGAATGGAGTCTTAGTCATCTTGCCCATGAGGCATGGTTCGCAAGCATCAAGTGATTCATAATCAAGTGATTCCAAAAGCCCATCAGCATGGAGGTTCTTCATGCGCTTTACACCAATATGACTTTACGACGGTGCCACAAATAAGTTGCATTATCATTATCAACTTTTCATCTTTTGGCTTCAATATTATGAATATGTGTATCACTACAATCGAGATTCAATAAAAATAGACCACTCATCAAGGGTGCTTTACCATAAAAGATATTACTCATATAAATAGAATAACCATTATTCTCTGATTTTAAATGAATAACCGCCTCGCATTAAACAAGATCCAGATATAATGTCCATGCTCAACGCTGGCACCAAATAACAATTATTTAGGTCTAAAACCAATCCCAGCGGTAGATGTAGAGGTAGCGTGCCGACGGCGATCACATCAACTTTGGAACCATTTCGCACGCGCATCGTTACCTCGTCCTTAGCCAATCGTTGTTTAATCCGTAGCCCCTATTTCGAGTTGCAAATATGAGCAATAGAACCAGTATCAAATACCCAGGCGCTACTACGAGCATTAGTAAGGTACACATCAATAACATGTATATCAAATATACCTTTCACTTTGCCATCCTTCTTATCCGCCAAATATTTGGGGCAGTTCCGCATCCAGTGACTAGTCCCTTTGCAGTAGAAGCACTCAGTTCAAGCTCCAGATTTGGGCTTCTTCACTTGAGCAGCAACTTGCTTGCCGTTCTTCTTGAAGTTCCCCTTCTTCCATTTGCCCTTTATCTAGAAACTAGTGGTCTTGTTAACCATCAACACTTGATGCTCCTTCTTGATTTCTACCTCCTCAGCCTTTAGCATCGCGAAGAGCTCGAGAATTGTCTTATCCATCCCTTGCATATTATAGTTCATCACGAAGCTTGTATAGCTTGGTGGAAGTGATTAAAGAACTCTGTCAATGACACTATCATCAGGAAGATTAACTCCCAGTTGAGTCAAGTGGTTGTGGTACCCAGACATTCTGAATATATGTTCACTAACAGAACTATTCTCCTCCATCTTGCAGCTATAGAACTTATTGGAGACTTCATATCTCTCAATTCGGGCATTTGCTTGAAATATTAACTTCAACTCCTGGAACATCTCATATGCTCCATGACGTTCAAAACGCCTTTGAAGTCCCGATTCTAAGCCGTAAAGCATGGCATACTGAACTATCGAGTAGTCATCAGCTTTGCTCTGCCAGACGTTCAAAACGTCCGGAGTTGCTTCTGTACCGGGTCTTGCACCTAGCGGTGCTTCCAGGATGTAATTCTTCTGTGCAACAATGAGGTTAATCCTCAAGTTACGGACACAGTCTGTGTAATTTCTACCATCATCTTTCAACTTAGCTTTCTCTAGGAACGCATTAAAATTCAAGGGAATGGTAGCACGTGCCATTGATCTACAACAACATAGACATTAAAATTAAGAACTCCCACTTAGATAGACATCCCTCTAGTCATCTAAATGATCACATGATCCATATAAACTAAACCATGTCCGATCATCACGTGAGATGGAGTAGTTTTCAATGGTGAACATCTCTATGTTGATCATATCTACTATATGATTCACGTTCGACCTTTCGGTCTCAGTGTTCCGAGGCCATATTTGCATATGCTAGGCTTGTCAAGTTTAACCCGAGTATTCTGCACGTGCAAAACTACGTTGCACCCGTTGTGTGTGAACGTAGAGCTTATCACACCCGATCATCATGTGGTGTCTCGGCACGACGAACTATAGCAACGGTGCATACTCAAGGAGAACACTTATACCTTGAAATTTAGTGAGGGATCATATTATAATGCTACCGTCGTATTAAGCAAAACAAAATGCATAAAGGATAAACATCACATGCAATCAAAATATGTGACACGATATGGCCATCATCATCTTGTGCCTTTGATCTCCATCTCCAAAGCAGCGTCATGATATCCATCATCACCGGCTTGACACCTTGATCTCCATCGTAGCATCGTTGTCGTCTTGCCAACTATTTCTTCTACGACTATCGCTACCGCTTAGTGATAAATTAAAGCAATTACATGGCGATTGCATTTCATACAATAAAGCGACAACCATAAGGCTCCTTCCAGTTGCCGATAACTTTTACAAAGCATGATCATCTCATACAATAATTTATATCTCATCACGTCTTGACCATATCACATCACAACATGCCCTGCAAAAACAAGTTAGACGTCCTCCACTTTGTTGTTGCAAGTTTTACGTGGCTGCTACGGGCTTCTAGCAAGAACTGTTCTTACCTACGCATCAAAACCACAACGATTTTTCATCAAGTGTGATGTTTTAATCTTCAACAAGGACCGGCCATAGTCAAACTCAATTCAACTAAAGCTGGAGAAACAGACACCTGTCAGCCACTTGTGTGCGAAGCACGTCGGTAGAACCAGTCTCATGAACGCGGTCATGTAATGTCGGTCCGGGCCGCTTCATCCAACAATACCACCGAATCAAAGTAATACGTTGGTGGTAAGAATTATGACTATTATCGCCCACAACTCATTGTGTTCTACTCATGCATATCATCTACGCATAGACCTGGCTCGGATGCCACTGTTGGAGAACATAGTAATTAAAAAAATCCTATGATCATGCAAGATCTATCTAGGAGATGCATAGCAACGAGAGGGGAGTCCATGTACCCTCGTAGAACGAAAGCGGAAGCATTTAGTTAACGTGGTTGATATAGTCGAACGTCTTCACGATCCAACCGATCCAAGTACCGAACGTACGACACCTCCGTGTTCAGCACACGTGCAGCTCGATGACGTTCCTCGAGCTCTTGATCCATTAGAGGGTCGAGGGACTGTTCCGTCAGCATGACAGCGTGGCGACGGTGTTGGTGATGTGATCCGCAGCGCTTCGCCTAAGCACTGCAACAATATGACCGAGGTGGTAAACTGTGGAGGGGGCACCACACACGGCTAAGAAACAACTTTTGTGTCTTTGGGGTGCCCCCCTAATATAAAGGAGGAGAGGGAGGAGGCCGGCGGCCATGAGAGGGTGCGCCAAGGGGGAGTCCAACTAGGATTCCCAATCCTAGTTGGACTCCCTTTCCTACTCCAAGAGGGGGAAAGAGGGAAGGAGAGGGAGAGGGAGAGGAAAGAGGGGGCTGCGCCCCCTCCCCCTAGTCCAATTTGGACTCCCTTGGCGGGAGGGGCACCCTGCGGGCTGCCCTCTCCTACTCCCTTATGGCCCATTAAGGCCCATAACTTCCCCGGGGGGTTCCGGTAACCCCTCGGTTCCCCAATAAATATCCTAAATGTCCCGAAACCTTTCCGGTGTCTGAATACCTTCGTCCAATATATCAATCTTTACCTCTCAGCCATTTCGAGACTCCTCGTCATGTCCGTGATCTCATCTGGGACTCCAAACAAACTTCGGTCACCAAAATACATAACTGATAATACAAATTGTCATCGAATATTAAGCGTGCAGACCCTACGGGTTAGAGAACTATGTAGACATGACCGAGACACATCTTCGGTCAATAACCAATAGCAGAACGTAGATGCTCATATTGGCTCATACATATTCTACGAAGATCTTTATCGGTCAAACCGCATAACAACATACGTTATTCCCTTTGTCATAGATATGTTACTTGCCCGAGATTCGGTCGTCGGTATCATCATACCTAGCTCAATCTCGTTACCGGCAAGTCTCTTTACTTGTTCCGTAATGCATCATCCTGGAACTAACTCATTAGTCACATTTCTTGCAAGGCCTACAGTGATGTGCATTACCGAGAGGGCCCAGAGATACCTCTTCGATACACGAAGTGACAAATTCTAATCTCGATCTATGACAACTCAACAAATACCTTCGGAGACACCTGTAGAGCATCTTTGCAATCACCCAGTTACGGTGTGACGTTTGATAGCACACAAAGTGTTCCTCCGCTATTCGGGAGTTGCATAATCTCATAGTCAGAGGAATATGTATAAGTCATGAAGAAAGCAATAGAAATAGAACTAAACGATCAGTATGTTAAGCTAACGGATGGGTCTTGTCCATCACATCATTCTCTAATGATGTGATCCCGTTGATCAAATGACAACATGGACCACGTGATCATTTAGATGACTAGAGGGATGTCTATCTAAGTGGGAGTTCTTAAGTAATATGATTAATTGAACTTTAATTTATCATGAACTTATCCTTGATAGTTTTTGCATATCTATGTTGTAGATCAATTGCCCGTGCTACCGATCCCTTGAATTTTAATGCATTCCTAGAGAAGCTAAGTTGAAAGATGATGGTAGCAATTACACGGACTAGGTCCGTAACTTGAGGATTATCCTCATTGTTGCATAGAAGAATTACATCCTTGAAGCACCGCTAGGTGCAAGGCCCGCTGCAGGAGCAACTCCAGACGTTATGAATGTCTGGCAAACTAAAGCTGATGACTACTCGATAGTTCAGTGTGCCATGCTTTACGGCTTAGAATCGGGACTTCAAAGACATTTTGAACGTCATGGAGCATATGAGATGTTCCAGGAGTTGAAGTTAATATTTCAAGCAAATGCCCAAGTTGAGAGATATGAAGTCTCCAACAATTTCTATAGCTGCAAGATGGAGGAGAATAGTTCTGTCAGTGAACACATACTCAGAATGTCTGGGTACCATAACCACTAGACTCAGCTGGGAGTTAATCTTCCTGATGATAGTGTCATTGACAGAGTTCTTCAATCACTGCCACCAAGCTATAAAGGCTTCGTGATGAACTATAACATGCAAGGGATGGAAAATGCAATTCCCGAGCGCTTCGCAATGCTTAAGGTTGCGGAGGTAGAAATCAAGAAGGAGCATTAAGTGTTGATGCTTAACAAGACGACTAGTTTCAAGAAAAAGGGCAAAGGGAAGAAGGGGAACATTAAGAAGAACAGAAAGCAAGTTGCTGCTCAAGGAAGAAGCCGAAGTCTAGACCTAAGCCTGAAACTGAGTGCTTCTACTGCAAAGGGACCGGTCACTGGAAGCGGAACTGCCCCAAGTATTTGGCGGGTAAGAAGGATAGCAAAGTGAAAGGTATATTTGATATACATGTTATTGATGTGACTAATGCTCGTAGTAGCGCCTGGGTATTTGATACTAGTTCTGTTGCTCATATTTGCAACTCGAAACAAGGGCTAGGATTAAACGAAGATTGGCTAAGGATGAGGTGATGATGCACGTTGGAAATGGTTCCAAGGTCGATGTGATCGCCGTCGGCACGCTACCTCTACATCTACCTTCGGGATTAGTTTTAGACCTGAATAATTGTTATTTGGTGTCAGCGTTGAGCATGAACATTATATCTGGATCTTGTTTGATGCGAGACAGTTATTCATTTAAATCAGAGAATAATGGTTATTCTATTTATACGAGTAATATCTTTTATGGTCATGCACCCTTGATGAGTGGTCTATTTTTGTTGAATCGTAGTGATACACATATTGATAATATTGAAGCCAAAATATGCATAGTTAATAATGATAGTGCAACTTATTTGTGGCACTGCCGTTTAGATCATATTGGTGTAAAGCGCATGAATAAACTCCATGCTGATGGGCTTTTGGAACTTGATTATGAATCACTTGACGCTTGAGATGCCTCATGGGAAAGATGGCTAAGACTCTGTTCTCCGGAACAATGGAGTGAGCAACTGACTTATTGGAAATAATACATACTGATGTATGCGGTCAGATGAGTGTTGAGGCTCGCGGCGGGTATCATTATTTTCTGACCTTCACAAACGATTTGAGCAGATATGGGTATATCTATGATACGTCCATTTTGCATCATGTTTTCTTACTGTTATTTATAAGTTTTTATCCATAATAATGCTTTTTGGAATAATTCTAATGCCTTTTCTCTCATAATTTGCAAGGAGCACACCGAGAGGGAGAATTCTGGCAGCTGGAAATCTGGACCTGGAAAAGCTACGTCAGGCCACCTTTTCTGCACAACTCCAAATGTGCTAAAACTTGACAGAGATTTTTTATGGATTATTTAAGAAATATTGGAGCCAATAAACACCAGAGGGGGGCCACCAGGTGGGCACAATCCACCTGGGCGTGCTAGGCCCCCCAGGCGTGCCCTGGTGGGTTGTGGCCACCTCGGCCCACCTCCGTTGTCCATCTTTTGGTATATAAGTCATTTTGACCTAGAAAAAATAAGGAGAATACTTTCGGGACGGAGCACTGCTGTCTCGAGGCGGAACTTGGGCAGGAGCACTTTTGCCCTCTGGTGGAGCACTTTCATCGTCATCATCATCACCAACAACTCTTCCATCTTGGGGAGGGCAATCTCCATCAACATCTTCACCAGCACCATCTCATCTCAAACCCTAGTTCATCTCTTGTATTCAATCTTGTTACTGGAACTATAGATTGCTGCTAGGGGTGACTAGTAGTGTTGATTACTGAAGGAAATATGCCCTAGAGGCAATAATAAAGTTATTATTTATTTCCTCATATCATGATAAATGTTTATTATTCATGCTAGAATTGTATTAACCGGAAACATGATACATGTGTGAATACATAGACAAAACTATAGTCACTAGTATGCCTCTACTTGACTAGCTCATTAATCAAAGTTGGTTATGTTTCCTAACCATAGACATGTGTTGTCATTTGATTAGTGGGATCACATCATTAGAAGAATGATGTGATTGACATGACCCATCCCGTTAGCCTAGCACTTGATCGTTTAGTATACTGCTATTGCTTTCTTCATGACTTATACATGTTCCTGTAACTATGAGAATTATGCAACTCCCGTTTACCGGAGGAACACTTTGGGTACTACCAAACGTCACAACGTAACTGGGTGATTATAAAGGAGTACTACAGGTGTCTCCGAAGGTACATGTTGAGTTGGCGTATTTCGAGATTAGGTTTTGTCACTCCGATTGTCGGAGAGGTATCTCTGGGCCCTCTCGGTAATGCACATCACTATAAGCCTTGCAAGAAATGTATCTAATGAGTTAGTTACGGAATGATGTATTACGTAACGAGTAAAGAGACTTGCCGGTAACGAGATTGAACTAGGTATTGGATACCGACGATCGAATCTCGGGCAAGTAACATACCGATGACAAAGGGAACAACGTATGTTGTTATGCGGTTTGACCGATAAAGATCTTCGTAGAATATGTAGGAACCAATATGGGCATCCAGGTACCGCAATTGGTTATTGACCAAGAATGGTTCTAGTTCATGTCTACATAGTTCTCGAACCCGTAGGGTCCGCACGCTTAACGTTTCGATGACAGTTTTATTATGAGTTTATAAGTTTTGATGTACCTAAGTTTGTTCGGAGTCCCGGATGTGATTACGGACATGACGAGGAGTCTCGAAATGGTCGAGACATAAAGATTGATATATTGGAAGCCTATGTTTGGACATCGGAATAGTTCCGGGTGAAATCGGCATTTTACCGGAGTACCGGGAGGTTACCGGAACCCCCCGGGGGGTTATTGGGCCTACATGGGCCTCGAGCGAGAAGAGGGAAGAAGGCAGGAGGGGGCCGCGCGCCCCTCCCCTTCCTAGTCCGAATAGGACAAGGGAAGGGGGGCGGCGCCCCCCCTTTCCTTCCCCTCTTCCTCCTCTTTGCCCCCTTCTCCTACTCCTACTTGGAAAGAGGGAGTCCTACTCCCGGTGGGAGTAGGACTCCCCCCTTGGCGCGCCCTCCTTGGCCGGCGGCCTCCTCCCCCCTGGCTCCTTTATATACGGGGGCAGGGGGCACCCCATAGACACACAAGTTGATTTACGGATCGTTCCTTAGCCGTGTGTGGTGCCCCCTTCCACCATATTCCACCTCGGTCATATCGCCGCGGAGTTTAGGCGAAGCCCTGCGCCGGTAGAACATCATCATCGTCACCACGCCGTCGTGCTGACGGAACTCATCTCCGGAGCTCGGCTAGATCGGAGGCCGGAGATCGTCATCGAGCTGAACGTGTGCTGAACTCGGAGGCTCCGTACGTTCGGTGCTTGGATCGGTCGGATCGTGAAGACGTACGACTACATCAACCGCGTTGTGCTAACACTTTCGCTTACGGTCTACGAGGGTACGTGGATGAACACTCTCCCCTCTTGTTTCTATATCATCACCATGATCTTGCGTGTGCGTAGGAAATTTTTTGAAATTACTACGTTCCCCAACAGTGGCATCCGAGCCTGGTTTTATGCGTTGATGTTATATGCACGAGTAGAACACAAGTGACTTGTGGGCGATACAAGTCATACTGCTTACCAGCATGTCATACTTTGGTTCGGTGGTATTGTGAGATGAAGCGGCCCGGACTGACATTACGCGTACGCTTACGCGAGACTGGTTTCACCGTTACGAGCACTCGTGCTTAAAGGTGGCTGGCGGGTGTCTGTCTCTCTCACTTTAGCTGAATCGAGTGTGGCTACGCCCGGTCCTTGCGAAGGTTAAAACAGCACCAACTTGACGAACTATCGTTGCGGTTTTTGATGCGTAGGTAAGAACGGTTCTTGCTAAGCCCGTAGCAGCCACGTAAAATTTGCAACAACAAAGTAGAGGACGTCTAACTTGTTTTTGCAGGGCATGTTGTGATGTGATATGGTCAAGACGTGATGCTATATTTTATTGTATGAGATGATCATGTTTTGTAACCGAAGTTATCGGCAACTGGCAGGAGCCATATGGTTGTCGCTTTATTGTATGAAATGCAAACGCCCTGTAATTGCTTTACTTTATCACTAAGCGGTAGCGATAGTCGTAGAAGCAATAGATGGCGTAACGACAACGATGCTACGATGGAGATCAAGGTGTCGCGCCGGTGACGATGGTGATCATGACGGTGCTTCGAAGATGGAGATCACAAGCACAAGATGATGATGGCCATATCATATCACTTATATTGATTGCATGTGATGTTTATCCTTTATGCATCTTATCTTGCTTTGATTGATGGTAGCATTTTAAGATGATCTCTCACTAATTATCAAGAAGTGTTCTCCCTGAGTATGCACCGTTGTGAAAGTTCTTCGTGCTGAGACACCACGTGATGATCGGGTGTGATAGGCTCTACGTTCAAATACAATGGGTGCAAAACAGTTGCACACGCGGAATACTCAGGTTATACTTGACGATCCTAGCATATACAGATATGGCCTCGGAACACGGAGACCGAAAGGTCGAGCGTGAATCATATAGTAGATATGATCAACATAGCGATGTTCACCATTGAAACTACTCCATCTCACGTGATGATCGGACATGGTTTAGTTGATTTGGATCACGTGATCACTTAAATGACTAGAGAGATGTCTGTCTAAGTGGGAGTTCTTAAGTAATATGATTAATTGAACTTAAATTTATCATGAACTTAGTACCTGATAGTATTTTGCTTGTCTATGTTTGTTTGTAGATAGATGGCTCGTGTTGTTGTTCCGTTGAATTTTAATGCGTTCCTTGAGAAAGCAAAGTTGAACGATGATGGTAGCAATTACACGGACTGGGTCCATAACCTGAGGATTATCCTCATTGCTGCACAGAAAAGTTACGTCCTGGAAGCACCGCTGGGTGCCAGGCCTGCTGCTGATGCAACTGACGACGTTAAGAACGTCTGGCAGAGCAAAGCTGATGACTACTCGATAGTTCAGTGTGCCATGCTTTACGGCTTAGAACCAGGTCTTCAACGACGTTTTGAATGTCATGGAGCATATGAGATGTTCCAGGAGTTGAAGTTAATATTTCAAGCAAATGCCCGGATTAAGAGATATGAAGTCTCCAATAAGTTCTATAGCTGCAAGATGGAGGAGAATAGTTCTGTCAGTGAACACATACTCAAAATGTCTGGGTATAATAATCACTTGATTCAACTGGGAGTTAATCTTCCTGATGATAGTGTCATTGACAGAATTCTCCAATCACTGCCACCAAGCTACAAGAGCTTCGTGATGAACTATAATATGCAAGGGATAAACAAGACTATTCCCGAGCTCTTCACAATGCTGAAAGCTGCGGAGGTAGAAATCAAGAAGGAGCATCAAGTGTTGATGGTTAACAAAACCACCAGTTTCAAGAAGAAGGGCAAAGGGAAGAAGAAGGGAAACTTCAAAAAGAACGGCAAGCAAGTTGCTGCTCAAGAGAAGAAACCCAAGTCTGGACCTAAGCCTGAAACTGAGTGCTTCTACTGCAAGCAGACTGGACACTGGAAGCGGAACTGCCCCAAGTATTTGGCGGATAAGAAGGATGGAAAAGTGAACAAAGGTATATGTGATATACATGTTATTGATGTGTACCTTACTAATGCTCGCAGTAGCACCTGGGTATTTGATACTGGTTCTGTTGCTAATATTTGCAACTCGAAACAGGGACTACGGATTAAGCGAAGATTAGCTAAGGACGAGGTGACGATGCGCGTGGGAAATGGTTCCAAAGTCGATGTGATCGCGGTCGGCACGCTACCTCTACATCTACCATGGGGATTAGTATTAGACCTAAATAATTGTTATTTGGTGCCAGCGTTGAGCATGAACATTATATCTGGATCTTGTTTAATGCGAGACGGTTATTCATTTAAATCAGAGAATAATGGTTGTTCTATTTATATGAGTAATATCTTTTATGGTCATGCACCCTTGAAGAATGGTCTGTTTTTATTGAATCTCGATAGTAGTGATACACATATTCATAGTGTTGAAACCAAAAGATGCAGAGTTGATAACGATGGTGCAACTTATTTGTGGCACTGCCGTTTAGGTCATATCGGTGTAAAGCGCATGAAGAAACTCCATACTGATGGGCTTTTGGAATCACTTGGTTATGAATGACTTGGTACTTGCGAACCGTGACTAAAAACACCGTTCTCCGGTACTATGGAGAGAGCAACAGATTTGTTGGAAATCATACATACAGATGTATGTGGTCCGATGAATGTTGAGGCTCGTGGCGGATATCGTTATTTTCTCACCTTCATAGATGATTTGAGCAGATATGGGTATATCTACTTAATGAAACACAAGTCTGAAACATTTGAAAAGTTCAAAGAATTTCAGAGTGAAGTGGAAAATCATCGTAACAAGAAAATAAAGTTTCTATGATCTGATCGTGGAGGAGAATATTTGAGTTACGAGTTTGGTCTGCACTTGAAACAATGCGGGATAGTCTCGCAACTCACGCCACCTAAAACACCACAACGAAATGGTGTGTCCGAACGTCATAATCGTACTTTACTTGATATGGTGCGATCTATGATGTCTCTTACCGATTTACCGCTATTGTTTTGGGGTTATGCTTTAGAGACGGCCGCATTCACGTTAAATAGGGCACCATCAAAATCCGTTGAAACGACGCCTTATGAACTGTGGTTTGGCAAGAAACCAAAGTTGTCGTTTCTTAAAGTTTGGGGCTGCGATGCTTATGTGAAGAAACTTCAACCAGATAAGCTCGAACCCAAATCGGAGAAATGTGTCTTCATAGGATACCCAAAGGAGACTATTGGGTACACCTTCTATCACAGATCTGAGGGCAAAAATTTTCGTTGCTAAATTCGGATCTTTTGTAGAGAAGGAGTTTCTCTCGAAAGAAGTGAGTGGGAGAAAAGTAGAACTTGATGAGATAACTGTATCTACTCCCTTGCTGGAAAGTAGTTCATCACAAGAACCGGTTCCTGTGACAACTACACCAATCAGTGAGGAAGCTAATGATATTGATCATGAAACTTCAGATCAAGTTTCTACTGAACCTCGTAGGTCTACCAGAGTAAGATCCGCACTAGAGTGGTACGGTAATCCTATTCTGGAAGTCATGTTACTTGACCATGATGAACCTACGAACTATGAGGAAGCGATGATGAGCCCAGGTTCCGCAAAATGGCTAGAGGCCATGAAATCTGAGATGGGATCCATGTATGAAAACAAAGTATGGACTTTGGTTGACTTGCCCGATGATCGGCAAGCCATTGAGAATAAATGGATCTTTAAGAAGAAGACTAACGCTGATGGTAATGTAACTGTCTATAAAGCTCGACTTGTTGTGAAAGGTTTTCGACAAGTTCAAGGGGTTGACTACGATGAGACTTTCTCACCCGTAGTGATGCTTAAGTCTGTCCGAATCATGTTAGCTATTGCTGCATTTCATGATTATTAAATTTGGCAAATGGATGTCAAAACTGCATTCTTGAATGGATTTCTAGAAGAAGAGTTGTATATGATGCAGCCAGAAGGTTTTGTTGATCCAAAAGGTGCTAACAAAGTATGCAAGCTCCAGCGATCCATTTATGGACTGATGCAAGCATCTCGGAGTTGGAATAAACGTTTTGATAGTGTGATCAAAGCATATGGTTTTATACAGACTTTTGGAGAAGCCTGTATTTACAAGAAAGTGCGTAGGAGCTCTGTAGCATTTCTAGTTTTATATGTAGATGACATATTATTAATTGGAAATGATATAGAATTTCTGGATAGCATAAAGGGATACTTGAATAAAAGTTTTTCAATGAAAGACCTCGGTGAAGCTGCTTACATATTGGGCATCAGGATCTATAGAGATAGATCAAGACGCTTAATAGGACTTTCACAAAGCACATACCTTGACAAAATTTTGAAAAAGTTCAAAATGGATCAGGCAAAGAAAGGATTCTTGCATGTGCTACAAGGTGTGAAGTTGAGTCAAACTCAATGCCCAACCACAGCAGAAGATAGAGAGAAAATGAAAGATGTTCCCTGTGCTTCAGCCATAGGCTCTATCATGTATGCAATGATGTGTACCAAACCTGACGTATGCTTAGCAATAAGCTTGGCAGGAAGGTACCAAAGTAATCCAGGAGTGGATCACTAGATAGCGGTCAAGAACATCCTGAAATACCTGAAAAGGACTAAGGATATGTTTCTCGTATATGGAGGTGACAAAGAGCTAGTCGTAAATGGTTACGTCGATGCAAGCTTTGACACTGATCCGGACGATTCTAAATCGCAAACCGGATACGTGTTTATATTAAACGGTGGAGCTGTAAGTTGGTGCAGTTCTAAACAAAGCATCATGGCGGGATCTACATGTGAAGCAGAGTACATAGCTGCTTCTGAAGCAGCAAATGAAGGAGTCTGGATGAAGGAGTTCATTTCCGATCTAGGTGTCATACCTAGTGCATCGGGACCAATGAAGATCTTCTGTGACAATACTGGTGCAATTGCCTTGGCAAAGGAATCCAAATTTCACAAGAGGACCAAGCACATCAAGAGACGCTTCAATTCCATTCGGGACCAAGTCCAAGTGGGAGACATAGAGATTTGCAAGATACATACGGATCTGAATGTTGCAGACCCGTTGACTAAGCCTCTCTCACGAGCAAAACATGATCAACACCAAGACTCCATGGGTGTTAGAATCATTACTATGTAATCTAGATTATTGACTCTAGTGCAAGTGGGAGACTGAAGGAAATATGCCCTAGAGGCAATAATAAAGTTATTATTTATTTCCTCATATCATGATAAATGTTTATTATTCATGCTAGAATTGTATTAACCGGAAACATGATACATGTGTGAATACATAGACAAAACTATAGTCACTAGTATGCCTCTACTTGACTAGCTCATTAATCAAAGTTGGTTATGTTTCCTAACCATAGACATGTGTTGTCATTTGATTAGTGGGATCACATCATTAGAAGAATGATGTGATTGACATGACCCATCCCATTAGCCTAGCACTTGATCGTTTAGTATACTGCTATTGCTTTCTTCATGACTTATACATGTTCCTGTAACTATGAGAATTATGCAACTCCCGTTTACCGGAGGAACACTTTGGGTACTACCAAACGTCACAACGTAACTGGGTGATTATAAAGGAGTACTACAGGTGTCTCCGAAGGTACATGTTGAGTTGGCGTATTTCGAGATTAGGTTTTGTCACTCCGATTGTCGGAGAGGTATCTCTGGGCCCTCTCGGTAATGCACATCACTATAAGCCTTGCAAGCAATGTAGCTAATGAGTTAGTTATGGAATGATGTATTACGTAACGAGTAAAGAGACTTGCCGGTAACGAGATTGAACTAGGTATTGGATACCGACGATCGAATCTCGGGCAAGTAACATACCGATGACAAAGGGAACAACATATGTTGTTATGCGGTTTGACCGATAAAGATCTTCGTAGAATATGTAGGAACCAATATGGGCATCCAGGTCCCGCTATTGGTTATTGACCGAGAATGGTTCTAGGTCATGTCTACATAGTTCTCGAACCTGTAGGGTCCGCACGCTTAACGTTTCGATGACAGTTTTATTATGAGTTTATAAGTTTTGATGTATCGAAGTTTGTTCGGAGTCCCGGATGTGATTACGGACATGACGAGGAGTCTCAAAATGGTCGAGACATAAAGATTGATATATTGGAAGCCTATGTTTGGACGTCGGAATAGTTCCGGGTGAAATCGGCATTTTACCGGAGTACCGGGAGGTTACCGGAACCCCCCGGGGGGTTATTGGGCCTACATGGGCCTCGAGGGAGAAGAGGGAAGAAGGCAGGAGGGGGCCGCGCGCCCCTCCCCTTCCTAGTCCGAATAGTACAAGGGAAGGGGGGTGGCGCCCCCCCTTTCCTTCCCCTCTTCCTCCTCTTTCCCCCCTTCTCCTACTCCTACTTGGAAAGAGGGAGTCCTACTCCCGGTGGGAGTAGGACTCCCACCTTGGCGCGCCCTCCTTGGCCAGCGGCCTCCTCCCCCCTGGCTCCTTTATATACGGGGGCGGGGGGCACCCCATAGACACACAAGTTGATCTACGGATCGTTCCTTAGCCGTGTGCGGTGCCCCCTTCCACCATATTCCACCTCGGTCATATCGTCGCGGAGTTTACGCGAAGCCCTGCGCCGGTAGAACATCATCATCGTCACCACGCCGTCGTGCTAACGGAACTCATCTCCGGAGCTCGGCTGGATCGGAGGCCGGAGATCGTCATCGAGCTGAACCTGTGCTGAACTCGGAGGCTCCGTACGTTCGGTGCTTGGATCGGTCGGATCGTGAAGACGTACGACTACATCAACCGCGTTGTGCTAACGCTTCCGCTTACGGTCTACGAGGGTACGTGGACGAACACTCTCCCCTCTCGTTGCTATATCATCACCATGATCTTGCGTGTGCGTAGGAATTTTTTTTGAAATTACTACGTTCCCCAACAATTACATCTTGTATTTGATTACTATATGGTTTATTTGGTGGAAGATTATATGTTCAGATCCATTATGCATATTAATACCCCTCTGATCTTGAGCATGTTTATTGTTTGTGAGTAGTTACCTTTGTTCTTGAGGTCATGGGATAAATCATGTTGCAAGTAATCATGTGAATTTGATATGTGTTCGATATTTTGATGGTATGTATGTTGTGATTCCCTTAGTGGTGTCATGTGAATTTCAGGGGGGGCCACGGGCTGTCCATGAGACAGGCCCCCCCTAGGGCGCGCCCTCCTATCTTGTGGGCCCCCTGGACACCTCCCGACCTCTCCAACTCCATATATCCCGTCTCGGGGAGAAAAAAATCAAGGAGAAAGTTTCATCGTGTTTCACGACAGGGAGCCGCCGCCAAGCCCTAATCTCTCTCGGGAGGGCTAATCTAGAGTCCGTTCAGGGCTCCGGAGAGGGGGATTCATCGCCGTCGTCATCATCAACCATCCCCCATCACCAATTTCATGATGCTCACCGACGTGCGTGAGTAATTCCATCGTAGGCTTGCTGGACGGTGATGGGTTGGATGAGATTTACCATGTAATCAAGTTAGTTTTGTTAGGGTTTGATCCCTAGTATCCACTATGTTCTGAGATTGATGTTGCTATGACTTCGCTATGCTAAATGCTTGTCACTAGGGCCCGAGTGCCATGATTTCAGATCTGAACCTATTATGTTTTCATGAATATATGTGTGTTCTTGATCCTATCTTGCAAGTCTATAGTCACCTATTATGTGTTATGATCCGACAACCCCGAAGTGACAATAATCGGGACACTTCTCGGTGATGACCGTAGTTTGAGGAGTTCATGTATTCACTATGTGTTAATGCTTTGTTCCGGTTCTCTATTAAAAGGAGGCCTTAATATACCTTAGTTTCCGCTAGGACCCCGCTGCCACGGGAGGGTAGGACAAAAGATGTCATGCAAGTTCTTTTCCATAAGCACGTATGACTATTTACGGAATACATGCCTACATTACATTGATGAACTGGAGCTAGTTCTATATCACCCTATGTTATAACTATTGCATGAGGAATCGCATCCGGCATAATTATCCATCATTGATCCATTGCCTATGAGCTTTTCATATATTGTTCTTCGCTTATTTACTTTTCCGTTGCTACTGTTACAACTACTACAAAAACCCAAAAACATTTATCTTTACTTTGCTACCGCTACCATTATTATCATACCACTTTTGCTACTGAACACTTTGCTGCAGATACTAAGTTATCCAGGTGTGGTTGAATTGACAACTCAACTGCTAATACTCAAGAATATTCTTTGGCTCCCCTTGTGTCGAATCAATAAATTTGGGTTGAATACTCTACCCTCGAAAGCTGTTGCGATCCCCTATACTTGTGGGTTATCAGCTACCTTGCTGCATACTTGTTACAATTATCGTTACTTGCTCGTTACAAATTACCCTGCTATCAAACTACTCGCTACTTACAATTTCAGCACTTGTAGACACTACCTTACTAAAAACTACTTGTCATTTCTTTCTGCTCCTCGTTGGGTTCAACATTCTTACTTATCGAAAAGAGCTACAATTGATCCCCTATACTTGTGGGTCATCAAGGCTATTTTCTGGCGCCTTTGCCGGGGAGTGAAGCGCCTTTGGTAAGTGGAATTCGGTAAGGAAACATTTATATAGTGTGCTGAAATTTATTGTTAGTTGCTACTATGGAAAACAATCCTTTGAGGGGTTTGTTCGGGGTATCTTCACCTCGTCCAGAACCACAATTAATTGCCCCTCAACCTACTACACCTACTAAAAATATTCAATCTGAAATTCCTTCAGGTATGATAGAACAACTGCTAGCTAATCCTTATGCAGGAGATGGAACCGAACATCCTGATATGCACTTGATATATGTAGAACAAATTTGTGGATTGTTTAATCTTGCAGGTTTACTCGGAGATGAGGTGATGAGAAAGGTTTTCCCTTTATCTTTGAAGGGAAAAGCATTGGCATGGTATAGGCTATGCGATGATATTGGATCATGGAATTGGAATCGTTTGAAATTGGAGTTCCCCCCAAAAAAATTATCCTATGCATCTAGTTCATTGTGATCAGAACTATATATATAATTTTTGGCCTCGTGAAGGAGAAAGTATCGCTCTCGCTTGGGGGAGGCTTAAGTCAATGTTATATTCATACCCCAATCATGAGCTCTCAAGAGAAATTATTATCCAGAATTTTTATGCTCGGCTTTCTCGTAATTATCAAACCATGCTTGATACTTCTTGTGCTGGTTCTTTTATGAAGAAGACTATTGAATTCCGGTGGGATCTTTTGGAAAGAATTAAATGCAACTCTGAAGATTGGGAACTCGATGAAGGTAAAGAGTCAGGTATTAAACTTAAGTATGATTGTGTTAAATCTTTTATGGATACCGATGCTTTTCAAAAGTTTAGCACTAAATATGGACTTGACTTTGAGATAGTAGCCTCCTTTTGTGAATCATTTGCTACTCATGTTGAACTCCCTAAAGAGAAGTGGTTTAAATATCACCCACCTATTAAATAAGAAACTGAAAAACCAGTACCGGTTAAAGAAGAAACTATACTTTATAATGTTGATCCAGTTGTTCCTTCTGCTTATATAGAGAAACCACCTTTCCCTGTTAGGATTGAGGAACATGCTAAAGTTTCAACTGCGGTTAACTAATGCTATGTTAGAACACCTAAACCTGATGAACAAATTAAATTAGAACCTAGCATTGCTATGGTTAAAGATCTCTTGGAAGAAGATGCGGATGGGCATGCTATTTACTTCAATGCAGAAGCTGCTAGAATTGCTAAACCTGATGGAAAAGATAAACATAGACCTGTTGTTGGCATGCCTGTTATTTTAGTTAAAATAGGAGATCACTGTTATCATGGTTTATGTGACATGGGTGCTAGTGTGAGTGCTATTCCTTACACCCTTTATCAAGAAATTATAAAAGACATAGCACCTGCTGAGTTGGAAGACATAGATGTTACTATTAAACTTGCTAATAGAGACACCATATCACCTTGTGGGATTATTAGAGATGTTGAAAACTTGTGTGGGAAAATAAAATATCCTAATGATTTTCTTATTCTTGGTACCCCGCAAGATGACTTTTGTCCCATTATCTTTGGCAGACCTTTCTTGAACACAGTTAATGCTAACATAGATTGCAAGAAACAAACTATGGGTGTTAGCTTTTGTGATGAGTCTCATGAGTTTAATTTTTCCAAGTTTAGTAGAAATCATCATGAAAAAGAATTGCCTAGTAAGGATGAATTAATTGGTCTTGCTTCTATTGCTGTGCCACCTACTAATCCTTTAGAACAATATTTGTTAGACCATGAAAATGATTTACATATGCACGAAAGAAATGAAATAGATAAGATTTTCTTTGAACAACGTCCTCTGATTAAACACAATTTTCCTATTGGAACTCTTGGAGGTCCTCCTCCACCTAAAGGTGATCCTGTGTTTGAATTAAAACAATTGCCAGGCACTTTGAAATATGCTTATCTTGATGAAAAGAAGATATATCCTGTTATTATTAGTGCTAACCTTTTAGAACATGAAGAAGAAAGATTATTGAAAGTCCGAAGGAAGCACCGGGCTGCTATTGGATATACTCTTGATGATTTAAAGGGCATTAGTCCCACTCTATGTCAGCACAAAATTAATATGGAACTTGATGCTAAACCCGTTGTTGATCACCAACGTCGGTTAAATCCAAAGATGAAAGAAGTGGTAAGAACGAAAATATTAAAACTTCTGGAAGCAGGTATAATCTATCTTGTAGCTGATAGTAGATGGGTAAGTCCTATTCATTGTGTTCCTAAGAAAGGAGGTATTACTGTTGTTCCTAATGATAAGAATGAACTTATTCCACAAAGAATTGTTACAGGCTATAGAATGGTAATTGATTTTAGAAAATTAAGTAAAGCCACTAGAAAAGATCATTATCCTTTGCCTTTTATTGATCAAATGCTTGAAAGATTATCTAAGCACACACACTTTTGCTTCCTTGATGGATATTCTGGCTTTTCACAAATACATGTATCTCAACCTGATCAAGAAAAGACTACTTTTACTTGTCCTTTTGAAACCTATGCTTATAGACGTATGCCTTTTGGTTTATGTACTGCACCTGCTACCTTTGAAAGATGCATGATGGCTATATTCTCTGACTTTTGTGAAAATATTGTTAAGGTTTTCATGGATGATTTCTCTGTTTATGGGAAGTCTTTTAATGATTGTTTAAGCAATCTTGAGCGAGTTTTGTAGAGATGTGAACAAACAAATCTTGTCTTGAATTGGGAGAAGTGCTAATGAAGGCATTGTTTTAGGTCATAAAATTTCTGAAAGAGGTATCGAAGTGGACCAAGCTAAGGTTGATGCAATTGAGAAAATGCCATGTCCTAAGGACATCAAAGGTATTTGTAGTTTCCTAGGTCATGTTGGTTTCTATAGGAGATTTACCAAAGACTTTTCTAAAAATTCTAGGCCTCTTACTAATCTCTTGCAAAAGGATATCCCTTTTGTTTTTGATGATGATTGTCTTGAAGCCTTTGAAACACTCAAGAAAGCCTTAATATCTGCACCTATTGTTCAACCACCTGATTGGACCTTGCCTTTTAAAATTATGTGTGATGCCAGTGATCATACTGTTGGTGTTGTTCTAGGACAAAGAGTTGATAAGAAATTGAATGTTATTCATTATGCTAGTAAAACTCTAGACAGTGCTCAAAGAAATTATGCTACTACTAAAAATAATTCTTAGCAGTGGTGTTTGCTAGTGATAAGTTTAGACCTTATATTGTTGATTCCAAAGTAACTGTTCACATAGACCATGTTGCTATTAAATATCTTATGGAAAAGAAAGATACTAAACCTAGACTTATTCGTTGGGTTCATTTGTTACAAGAATTTGATTTGCATATTATTGATAGAAAAGGAGCTGAGAACCCCGTAGCTGATAACTTGTCTAGGCTTGAAAATGTGCTTGATGACCCACTTCCTATTGATGATAGTTTTCCTAATGAGCAAATAGCTGCAATAAATATTGCTCATATTACTCCTTGGTATGCTGACTATGCTAATTACATTGTTGCTAAATATTTGCCACCTAGCTTTACATACCAACAAAAGAAAAAAAATCTTCTATGATTTAAGACACTACTTTTGGGATGATTTATAAAGAAAGAGTAGATGGTATTATTAGACGTTGTGTACCTGAGGATGAACAGGGACAAATCCTACAGAAATGTCACTCCGAAGCATATGGAGGGCATCATGCTAGAGATAGAACTGCCCACAAGGTATTGTAGTCTGGATTTTATTGGCCTACTCTCTTCAAGGATGCTCGTAAGTATGTCTCATCTTGTGATGAATGCCAAAGAATAGGTAATATTGGTAAGCGTCAACAAATGCCTATGAACTATTCTCTTGCTGTTGAACCATTTGATGTTTGGGGATTTGATTACATGGGACCTTTTCCTTCCTCTAATGGGTATACACATATTTTGGTTGACGTTGATTATGTTACTAAATGGGTAGAAGCTATTCCAACCAGTAGTGCTGATCACAACACCTCTATTAAAATGCTTAAGGAAGTTATTTTCCCAAGGTTTGGAGTCCCTAGATATTTAATGAGTGATGGTGGTTCACACTTTATTCATGGTGCTTTTTGTAAGATGCTTGCTAAGTATGATGTTAACCATAGAATTGCATCACCTTATCATCCTCAGTCTAGTGGTCAAGTTGAGCTTAGCAATAGAGAAATAAAATTAATTTTGCAAAAGACTGTCAATAGGTCCAGGAAGAATTGGTCTAAGAAATTAGATGATGCACTTTGGGCTTATAGAACAGCATATAAAAATCCTATGGGTATGTCTCCTTATAAAATGGTTTATGGAAAAGCTTGTCATTTGCCTCTTGAGTTAGAACATAAAGCATATTGGGCAGTTAAAGAACTCAATTATGATTTTAAACTTGCTGGTGAAAAGAGGTTATATGATATTAGCTCATTAGATGAATGGAGAACCCAAGCATATGAAAATGCAAAGTTATTCAAAGAAAAAGTTAAAAGATGGCATGACAAAAGAATCCAAAAGCGTGAGTTTAAAGTCGGAGAATATGTACTTTTGTACAACTCTCATTTTAGATTTTTTGCAGGGAAGCTCCTCTCGAAATGGGAAGGCCCATATGTCATCAAGGGGGTTTACCGGTCCGGTGCCATCAAAATAAATAATTCCGAAGGTACTAACCCGAAGGTTGTCAATGGGCAACGAATAAAGCATTATATCTCAGGTACGCCTATTAATGTTGAAAGTAATTTTATCCAAACTTTGACACCCGAAGAGCACATAAAAGAGTCCTTCCGGAACAGTCCAAAATCATCAAGATAAGGAGGTATGTGATACGGTAAGTAAACGGACTCCAAAAAATCTGCAAAAATATTTTTTATCAGTTTTGGAATATTTTAGAATTTTGGAAATAAAGAAACTTCCAGGAAGCGTCCCCTGGTGGGCACAAGACACCAGGGCGCGCCAGGCGCCCAGGTGGGTTGTGCCCACCTGGGACACCTCCCGTACTCCGTTTTTCTTCCATGTACTTGTCCTCCAAGATAAAAAAATCTATATATACTTCCCGAACCTGTTAACCACTGTATCGCGAAGAAAATCCTCTGTTCTCTTTTTCCTTGTTGTTTTCTATCAGATCCCATCTACCATGGCTGCTTCAAGCTCCTCCAAGGACAAGTTCTTCAAGAACGTCATCAACCCATATTTGCGAGAGGTGGTGCAGCACCCTCAGGTCATTGAGATGCATGAGGGGGTGCTTCACCTTCGCGATGTGCCCTGCCCCAAGGGGAGGGGAACCATGGAGGCTAGGCTTGAAGCTTTGGAGCAAGATGTCTTCCGGTGCAAGGGGATGGTGTAGAGTGGACTCCATGCCAATCACCTCATGATCACGGACCTCTCCCGTGATCTCAAGGTGGATGGCAAGCCCATGAACGACATCATCTTCACCTTCAACGAGCAAATCAACTTCCTCCAAAGCCAGATCTATGACCTCCAGAAGCAAGTCTTTGAATATGAGACGAGGTTTAAAGGTATGAGTTTGGCTGCTAGTTGCAGGACCCGTGAGACTCACTCTTCGTCTTATGATGGTGGACCACTACCATGGAAATCCGAGGACGAGACCTCTACTTCTTCACCACCACTATCTTCTTCACCACCACCATCTTCTTCACCACCAAAGGAGAACTGAGTATCGGGTATGGGCACTCCCTTTGGGGGAGGTGCCCCGGTATAGTATCATCCCACTATCTTTTTGCTTTTATTTATCTTAGTTTGATATTTTTTCTTTAGATGAAATAAAGTTTAGTTCGATCCTTTCTTCTTTGAGAGTTTGCTTAGTTATCTATCATTGTAATCGTGTGCAAGTTATATAATAAAGTTAGTTTGAGTTTTTGCTTTCTTTACTTTCATGTTGCAAATAGAGAATAGGAATAAGAAAGAAAGAAGAAGAGAAAAGAAAGTAAATAAAAGAAAGGAAATAAATCAATAAGATTATATACTAATCCTATGGTAGGTGATAGCACCACATAAGGAAAAGTATAAGTAAGAAAATTTTATTAGAGATTGACATGCATAGCATTAGTCAATGATGCAACTCATGAAAGAATTAATAAGGGAATAGAAGATTCACATATAAATATACTATCCTAGAAATCTTTTGTGATGTGAACCCTCATCAAAATAATATATGCCAAAATTGTTGATGTTGGACAAGGAAGACAACTTAATGGTTTCTGTTTGTTTATATTCACATAGAAGTCATATTGTCATAGATCCTTCAACATGTGGTGCTTGCCCCCTATCTCTGCTAGCCAAAAATTCCGCACTAAGTAGAGATACTACTTCTGCATCCAAAAACCCTTAAACCCAAATCTTTTTCAAGTGTCCACTATACCTACATATGGATTGAGCAAGATCCCTAAAGTAAGTTGTCGTCGGTGCAAAAAGGCAATAAAAATTGCTTCTAAATATGTGAGATCATTTAGTGTAAGAGAAAATTGAGTGTTGTACGAACTTGGATGACAAAGAATAAAAGCGACAGACTGCATAATAAATGTTGTCATCTTAAGGGGAAATACAACATGACGTTCTCTTGCACTAAGGGATTGAGCATGCAAACAAATAAGCGCAGGGCAACCTCTGCTTCCCTCTGTGAAGGGCCTATCCTTTACTTTTATGTATTTACTTTTATGCAAAGAGTCAAAGTTTTCCTTCTATTCCTTTTTATTTTCTCTTTTGCAAGCATCATGTGGTGAGGAAAGATCTAGGCACATATGTCCAGTTGAATATAGATAGCATGAGTTATTATTGTTGACATCACCCTTGAGGTGAGTATGTTGGGAGGCGAAACTATAAGCCCCTATCTTTCTATGTGTCCGGTTGAAACATTTTGCTCATGGGTACAAGGTGAGTGTTAGCAATCATAGAGGACTATATGATGGTTGAGTATGTGGACTTGCTTAAAAAGCTCCGACACGTGACTCTTCCCCGAAAAGATGATGAATTGTAGTTGCAGAGTTGACTGAGAACATAGTTTGTTAGTTTTTAATAGAGTTTTTGCTTTATACTTCGATTATGTGATGAACTGTTACTTATTCATAGGAAGTATATGATGCAAGATCTGTGATAAAAAACCTATGTTAAATTTTGTTGCTGTTTTAATAATCAACATGATGCTTCTATGTCCGTATTTTGTTTTTATCGACACCTGTCTCTCAAAGCATGTGGACATGTTTTTCGATTTCGGTTTTCGCTTGAGGACAAGCGAGGTCTAAGCTTGGGGGAGTTGATACGTCCATTTTGCATCATGTTTTATTACTGTTATTTATAATGTTTTTATCCATAATAATGCTTTTTGGAGTAATTCTAATGCCTTTTCTCTCATAATTTGCAAGGAACACACCAAGAGGGAGAATTCCGGCAGCTGGAAATCTGGACCTGGAAAAGCTACGTCAGGACACCTATTCTGGACAACTCCAAATGAGCTGAAAATTGACGAAGATTTTTTATGGATTATTTAATAAATATTGGAGCTAATAAACACTAGAGGGGGGGCCACCAGATGGGCACAACCCACCTGGGTGCGCCAGGCCCCCCAGGTGCGCCATAGTGGGTTGTGGCCTCCTTGGCCCACCTCTGGTGCCCATCTTTTGGTATATAAGTCATTTTGACCTACAAAAAATAAGGAGAAGACTTTCGGGACGGAGCGCCACAGTCTCGAGGCAGAACTTGGGCAGGAGCACTTTTGCCCTCCGGTGGAGCGATTCTGCCGGGGGGGGCTTCCCTCCCAAAGGGGAAAATCATCGTCATCATCACCACCAACAACTCTCCCATCTTGGGGAGGGCAATCTCCATCAACATTATCACCAGCACCATCTCATCTCAAACCCTAGTTCATCTCTTGTATTCAATCTTGTTACCGGAACTATAGATTGTTGCTAGGGGGTGACTAGTAGTGTTGATGACATCTTGTACTTGATTACTATATGGTTTATTTGGTGGAAGATTATATGTTCAGATCCATTATGCATATTAATACCCCTCTGATCATGAGCATGTTTATTGTTTGTGAGTAGTTACTGATCAAGATACAGAGCTAGGGTAGGGTCATAGGCCTGACCTATACGCCCTACCCAAGGTCACTACCCTAGAAGCAAAGAATTCCAAGAGACAACAAGGAATCCCCAGTCAAAGGTGTCGAGTGCAATCCACTCGACCAATCATATCACTCGAGAACCCCTCCTTCCTGATGTCACTCAACTATACAAGAAACCACTCGACCTACTGAAGACCAGGAGCCACTCAGCACTGCAACGGTCAGGCGTTCACTCCGTAGTCTTTAAGATCATTAATAGCACTTATGGCTGGCGTTATTAGAAATCCCCCGTCTTTATGTACATTGAACCCCTTGTAATGGAGGATGGCTGGGGTCCTGGCGCACTCTATATGAGCCACCCCCCTCCTCTGGCACAAGGGTTTGCGCTCCCTGTAACACCACACGCATATAATCCAATCGACCGCCTCCGGGCACCGAGACGTAGGGCTTTTACTTCCACCATGAAGGGCCTAACCTCGTAAATCTTGTGTGTACGACTTCACCATAGCTGAGATCTTGCCTCCTCATACCTACCCCCCTTTCTACTGTTAGTCTTAGGACCATGACAGTTGGCGCCCACCATGGGGCAGGTGTCTTAGCGACTTGTTGGTGAAGTTGCGATTTTTCCGATCCCTATCATCATGGTTTTCGGTGGTGGATTGGCTGAGGGCCGTGAGATCCGTCTCGGCGCGCTCGTCTTTGTCGCCGATGACTCCGCCTGGCTCCAGGAAGCTCCCCTTGACATCGAGGCGCTCCCCGTCCGTGGGGCGACGCACTTTCGCGCGTGCGTACGCGACATCCTTCTCTGGCAGTCGTCGACCCAGTATCGGTCGACTCCCGTGGTGTCTTCTCTCCCCGCTATTCGCCGTCGCAAGCGATCCGGTCGGTCGCGGCTTCAGCGGTGGGTGAAACATGCGGTGGCTCGTCATTCGGTCACCCATCAAGTCACGGCAATCAAGCCCGACGAAACTCTCTACGGCTTATTTGACCTGTCGACTGGCTCCATCGAGACCGCATCCGAGTGCGATAGCAGTGACCCTGCGGCTGAAGTTTTGATGGTCGACTGAACCTGAAGTCTGCCTGGCTTCCGTCGTGACGAGGCGGTGATGGTGGCGGCGATCCGTCGCGCGTTCACGAGGAGTACCGTCCCGAACCTCTCTCTTCACAGCAGAGAGAAGAACTTCATCGCCGCAACATGGATGCACTCCACACGCCCATCGTTGGGGAAACCCCCGAGGCTCGGGCCTTGAAAGAGGTGCGCCTGGCCAATTTGGCTGAGCGCACTCGACTGGAGAACCTTCAGCACGCACTCGACGAGCGTCCTCGGGAGCGGATCCCTGAGTCCAGTCGACGACAGCATTTTCCGCCTCAACCTAAGGTATACCGCACTCCAATTCAAAATCTCACAGCCGCAGCCCGAATAGCAGAGTCAATTCAGCCTTCCCAGTCAGAGGCAGGCAGAGGTTTGATGCAGATGTGGGCCTTACTCCGGGTGGCAGGAGAACAGAACACAGCAGTGTCTCAGTCGCGGAATAGAATTCATAGCAGATCCGTGGTGGAGGATACAGTTCAGTCGGCCCACACCCCAAGATTGCCCCTGCGGCGTGAAGGTCATGGGCATCAGCAGGATCAATACAGGAACCATGGGCAGTATGATCACCGACTCAGCCGGGACGACCGTCGTCGAGTGCCCACACCTCCTTCGAGGAGTGGATCATATGTGCCTTAGCAATACGATAACAGACGCCTTCACAGTGGCGAGCGCAGAGTACCTGTCGACCCAAGAAAGCCATGCTTTGATGGGAGATCTATTCTCGTTCAAGGTCTAGTTGACCGGAACAGAGCGCAGGGAGGACCTTGACAGAGATCGTTCGACTGGCAGCAGAGTTCATGTTTCGGGTCCAGAATGTTTTAGCAGAGCCATCAGAGCTGCAGTGATTCCTCCCAACTTAAGGTTGGCGACTGGGGTCAGCAATTTCACTGGAGAGTCCAAGCCTGAACTTGGCTTGAGGATTACCGAGTGGCTGTGCAGATTGGTGGCGGTAATGATGAAGTGGCCATGAAGCATCTTCCTATGATGTTGGAAGGGTCAGCCAGGGCGTGGTTGACTCAGTTAGCCCCTGGTAGTATATTCAGTTGGGAGGAGCTTGCCCGAGTATTTGTCAGGACTTTTGAGGGTACTTGCAAGCGGTCAGCAGGATTAACAGAATTGCAGCATTGCATGCAAAAGCCGAGTGAGACTCTAAGAGATTACATTCAGAGGTGGACCACTTTGCATCACACAGTGGAAAATGTATTTGAGCACCAAGCGGTGTGTGCCTTCAAGGAAGGCGTTAAATATCGAGAGCTGGTCCTGAAGTTCGGTCGGACTGGAGATATGTCCCTGACTCGAATGATGGAAATAGCCACTCGGTACGCTAATGGAGAAGAAGAGGATCGACTCCGCAGTGGAAAGAGTAAACCAGTCGGCCAGGACGTCGATGGAGGCAATTCCAATCAGCAGAAATGTAAGGCTGAACCTGCAGCGCCTGGTGAAATTGTGGCAGTAGTTCAAGGAAAGTTTAAAGGGAAGCCTAAGGGGCCCTGGACCCCTAGGAAGGTAAAAGATCAAGCGGGAAATGATGTGTTGGATTTACCATGTCACATTCATACGAAGAAGGATGAAGAGGGTAATCTGATTTATCCTAAGCACACCACTCGGCAATGTCGACTCCTGATCCAGCAATTCCGAGAGAAACAACCCAGTGAAAACGAAAAGGAGTCTGACAAGGATGAGGAGGAAGAGGAAGACGATGGTTATCCTAAGGTCAATTCCACCCTGGTGATTTTTGCTAATGTTGAGAGCAAAAGTCGATTGAAAGTTATCAACAGAGAAGTGAATATGGTTGCCCCAGCAACGACGACCACATACCTGAAATGGTCACAAACAGCCATCACATTCCACCAGTCTAATCACCCGGCGCGTATAGCCACTCCTGGGAGGCAAGCGTTGGTGGTCAACCCAGTTGTTGAAGGCACTCGACTGACCAAAGTGCTAATGGATGGTGGTAGCGGCCTGAATAATCCTTTATGCTGAAAACTTAAAAGGGATGGGCATTCCGATGTCCATGCTTAGCGAAAGCAATATGAGTTTTCATGGCGTTATCCCTGGAAAGAAAGCCGAATCACTCGGCCAGATCGCCCTTGACGTGGTTTTCGGTGATTCCAAGAATTACCGCAAGGAAAAGTTGACATTTGAAGTAGTGGATTTCCAGAGTGCTTATCATGCCATTCTGGGTAGGCCTACCTATGCACATTTTATGGCTCGGCCATGTTAGTGTACCTCAAGATGAAGATGCCTGGTCCTAGAGGAGTGATCACAGTCATTGGAAATCGGCAGAAGGCAGAGGAATGCTTCCAGAAGGGTTCTAAAATCGTCGATGCACAAATGGCAGCAGTTGAATTACAAGAGTATCGGAAAAATGCAGATCCGAGTGATTTGTTATGAGCCAACAAGCCTGCCACAGATTCTGCATTTCTGTCGTCTGGAGAAATGATATTCACCTGGCCGATCCCAATGCTGCACCAACTCATATCTCAACAACACTCGACGGCAAATAGGAAGAAGCGCTCATCCAGTTCCTCCATGAGAACTGGGACATCTTCACATGGAAACCTTCTGATATGCCGGATGTACCCAGGGGATTGGCTAAGCACCATTTGCGTGTCGATCCGAAGGCAAAACCTGTTAAAGATCATCTTCGACGGTCCGTCGTGCAGAAGAGAAAGGCAATTGGCGAGGAAGTGGCTCGGCTCCTAGCAGCGGAGTTCATCCGAGAGTTCTACCACTCTGAGTGGCTTGCCAATGTGGTCATGGTCCCTAAGAAGGAAGATTCACTTCATATGTGCATCGATTTCAAGCATATCAATCGGGCCTTCTCGAAAGATCATTTCTCTGTATCATCAGATCCGACTGTATGGTCCCGATGAAATAAAAACGGCTTTCATCACCCCATTCAGGTGCTTTTGCTATGTCACCATGCCATTTGGTCTCAAAAATGTTGGCGCCATATTCATGAGGATGATTCAGAAGTGCCTGCTCACTCAAATCAGTCAGAATGTGGAAGCATATATGGATGACATTGTGGTCAAGTCGCGTAAGGGTTCCGACCTGCTGACTGACCTTGCAGAAACCTTTGCCAACCTAAGAAGGTATGATATCAATCTTAATCCGTCGAAGTGCACATTCGGAGTCCCAGGTGGAAAGCTACTCGGTTTCCTTGTTTCCAAACGGGGATCGACACGAACGTAGAGAAAGTTGGTGCCATCCTCCGAATGAAACGCCCTGTGCGTGTGCATGACGTTCAGAAGCTTACAGGTTGTTTGGCCGCCTTGAGTCAATTCATTCTTGTCTCAGTGAAAAGGCCTTACCTCTTTACCGATTGATGAAGAAATCTGATAAATTCGAGTGGGCTGATGAAGCTGACGCAGCGTTTGCAGAGCTCAAAGCCATGCTTTCCACCCAGTCGGTGCTTACTGCACCAATCGGCAAAGAGCCTTTACTGCTTTACATTGCAGCCACTGGACAAGTTGTCAGTACAGTACTCCATCGAGCAAGAAGAAGAAGGAAAAGCCTATAAAGTTCAGCGCCCAGTGTATTATCTTTCTGAAGTTTTGACCCCATCCAAGCAGAGATATCCGCATTATCAGAATCTTGTTTATGGAATCTACATGATCACGAAGAAGGTTGCACACTGTTTCTCTGATCACTCCATTACAGTCGTCAGTGATGCACCATTATCTGAAATTCTGAACAACAGAGATGCGACTGGTCGAGTGGCAAAATGGGCGATTGAACTCCTTCCATTGTATATCAAGTTTGAGGCAAAGAAAACTATCAAGTCCCAAGTAATTGCAGATTTCCTTGCTGAGTGGATTGAGCAGCAATTGCCGACTCAAGTTCACTTGGAGCATTGGACCATGTTCTTCGATGGCTCCAAGATGCTGAATAGTTCGGTGCTGGGGTAGTATTGGTATCCCCCCGTGGGGACAAGATCAGCTATGTTCTCCAGATTCATTTTGATTCCTCCAACAATGAAGCTGAATATGAAGCACTTTTATACGGGTTGCATATGGCCATTTCACTCGGCGTTCGTCGCCTCATGGTCTACGATGACTCGGATTTGGTGGTTAATCAAGTAATGAAAGAGTGGGATGTCATGAGCCCAACTATGACTGGTTATTGCAACGCAGTAAGAAAGTTGGAAAAGAAGTTTGAGGGGTTGGAGCTTCACCATATACCCCGACTGAAAAATCAAGCTGCAGATGAATTGGCAAAGATAGGATCCAAGAGAGAGACCATTCGCATCAATGTGTTTTTGGAACATATTCACTCACCTTCAGTTCAGGAAGATCCTTTCACTAAAGAGCCCCCACAACCTAAGAGTGCCACGGATCTGACTGAAGTCGAAGTCCCAGCCGTGGTCGACTTGATCATGGAGGTTTTGGCCGTCACCCCCGACTGGACAGTGCCATACATTGCATACATTCTTAGGAAAGAACTTCCAGAGGACGAAGAAGAGGCTCGACAGATTGTCCGACGATCCAAAGCCTTTAATATGATAAGAGGACAGTTGTTCAGAGAAAGTGTAACTGGAGTCATCCAGAAATGCATCACGCCAGAAGAAGGCCGTATGATCCTCAATGATATTCACTCAGGGACCTGTGGTCACCATGCGTCCTCTCGGACCATCGTGGCCAAAGCATACCGAGCCGGATTTTACTGACCACATGCCAACGAGATGGCGAAAGAAATAGTAGACAAATGTGAAGGTTGTCAGTTTTACTCCAACATGTCCCATAAACCCGCGTCAGCTCTGAAGACTATTCCACTCATCTGGCCTTTTGCTGTCTGGGGATTAGATATGGTTGGACCTCTGAGGACTGGTAGGAGTGGCTTTACTCATGTGCTCGTAGCAGTCGACAAGTTCACCAAATGGATTGAAGCCAAGCCCATTAAAAACCTTGAAGCAAGTACAGTTGTTAGTTTCATCAGAGAATTAACATTTAGATATGGTGTTCCGCATATCATCATCACTGATAATGGGTCGAACTTCGATTTTGACGAGTTCAGAACCTTTTGTGCTTCCCAAGGCACTAGGGTCGACTATGCTTCAGTCGCCCATCCTCAGTCGAATGGACAGGCTGAAAGAGCAAATGGATTGATTCTCAAAGGACTGAAACCCTGATTGATGCGTGACCTCAAGCATGCAGCAGGCGCCTGGGTCGATGAACTTCCATCAGTACTTTGGGGATTGAACACAACTCCTAATCGGTCGATTGGCCGAACTCCATTCTTCTTAGTCTATGGAGCTGAAGGTGTACTCTCGAGTGATTTGCTTCACAATGCACTCCGAGTCAAACTTTTCTCGAAAGATGAAGCAGAACAGGCTTGGCAAGATGCAGTTGATCTCCTGGAAGAGGAAAGAGAAATGGCCTTGATCCGGTCGACCATTTATCAGCAAGACCTGCGTCGATTCCACGCCAGAAACGTGAGGGGTCGGGCATTTCAGGAGGGAGACTTGGTTCTTCGGGTGGACCAGCAAAAACCACATAAGCTCACTCCTGCTTGGGAAGGCCCCTTCATTGTCACCAAAGTGCTCCACAACGGAGCATACCGTCTTTACAACGTCGAGCACAATAAAGATGAGCCACACGCTTGGAATGCGGAGCTGCTCCGCCCCTTTTACACTTAAGCATTCAGACTGTTAAGATGTAATAAGAGATACCTTCTAGTTTGATTATAAAAGATTTTACAGTCTCCTGAATGATTGTTGTTCCTTTTTTACATATTCTAAATCCCCCAGTGGGTGCCTTAGCTGCGAATCCGTTTCGCCTAAGTTGAAAAACAAAATCCTACCAAGTGGTGAGCAAGCCTCCCACTCGGGGGCTTAGCTGCGAATCTGCTTTGCCTAAGTTGAAAAAAATACTACCGAGTGGTGAGCAATCCTCCCACTCGGGGGCTTAGCTGCAGTCCAGTACTCGCCTAAGTTTGAAAAATCCCACCGAGTGGGGAGCAATCCTCCCACTCGGGAAGTTGAAAAAAATCCTACCGAATGGTGAGCAATCCTCCCACTCGGGGGCTTAGCTGCAGTCCAGTACTCGCCTAAGTTTGAAAAATCCTACGGAGTGGTGAGCAATCCTCCCACTCGGGGGCTTAGCTGCAGTCCAATACTCGCCTAAGTTTGAAAAATCCTACCGAGTGGTGAGCAATCCTCTCACTCGGGGGCTTAGCTGCAGTCCAGTACTCGCCTAAGTTTAAAAAATCCTACCGAGTGGTGAGCAATCCTCTCACTCGGGGGCTTAGCTGCAGTCCAGTACTCGCCTAAGTTTAAAAAATCCTACCGAGTGGTGAGCAATCCTCTCACTTGGGGGCTTAGCTGCAGTCCAGTACTCGCCTAAGTTTGAAAAATCCTGCCAAATGGTGAGCAATCCTCTCACTCGGAGGCTTAGCTGCAATCCAGTACTCGCCTAAGTTTGAAAAATCCTACCGAGTGGTGAGCAATCCTCTCACTCGGGGGCTTAGCTGCAGTCCAGTACTCGCCTAAGATTGAAAAATCCTGCCGAGTGGTGAGCAATCCTCACACTCGGGGGCTTAGCTGCAGTCCAGTACTCGCCTAAGTTTGAAAAATCCTACCGAGTGATGAGCAATCCTCTCACTCGGAGGCTTAGCTGCAGCCCCACACTTGCCTAAGTTTGAAAAATCCTACCGAGTGTTGAGCAATCCTCTCACTCGGGAGCTTAGCCGCAGTCCCGCACTCTCCTAAGTTTAAAAATACATTCCAAATGAGAACCTATCTTCTCACTCGGGGACTTAGCCATACGCTCCATCCCAATCCACAAGGACAATGAGGTGCAGGTCGACTGCATCCGGCTCCGGCTCCATCAAGAAGAAGGACGAGATTGAGCGTGTTGCCAAGCTGAACCGCTTTCAGGAACGTCAAGATCATTATTGATTACCTTGCTGATGAGCTGATCAATGCTGCCAAGGGCTCATCCAACTTGATCTGCAAGGACGACAAGGTACAGGTCGACGCATCCGGCTCCGGCTCCATCAAGAAGAAGGACGAGATTGAGCGTGTTGCCAAGCCGAACCACTTTCAGGAACGTCAAGACCATTGCTGAGTACCTTGCTGATGAGCTGATCAATGCTGCCAAGGGCTCATCCAACTCGATCTGCAAGGACGACAAGGTACTGGTCGACTGCGACCTCTTCCTCAGAGCTGCATCAAAGGTACAAGAACCATTTCGTGTGGCGAACAAGTTCCACTCGAAGACAAACACAGCATATTCAGAGATAAACCAAGTTTAGATAAATCCAGAGGTTCCAGACCACGGATTAAAAGTGCTCAAGCGTCAGGCCCGAAAGAGTTTCATCGATTACAAAATCACTCGGCATTCCGAGGCAAATAAAGGTGGAGCATAATGTTTTTCGGTCACTCGTCAGGAGAAGGGCTGGCTGGATCACAGAAACTGTCAAGGTCAATGCTGTCTGCAATGCAAGTGGTAGTCTCAAGGAAGGTGTCCATGAAGGACTGGAAGGTGTGCTTCTTAGTATTCACAACCTTGAGGGCCGCCAACTTGTCTTCTCTGGCGTCTTTGCAGTGCACTCAGGCCAATGACAGGGCAATGTCAGTGTCACAGCGAGCAGCTGATTTCTTCCATTCCTACACTCGACCAGCGATCTGATTCACTCGAGTCATCAGCGACTCGAGATCCTATGAAAGTTCCGCCTGAGGCCAGAGTTCGGCATCAACCCGAGTCATCGCCGCCTTCAGTCGAGCCAGATAAGCAACATCACTATCGACTCCAACCGCAGCAAGTTCATTGCAACATCATCTTTTACAGGGCAATTGATGGGGGCGAGACCCGTCTCGACCCGCCCAGTCTCAGCCTCAAAGTCCTGGCAAAGTTCTGCACAATCAGAAAAAACGGTGAGTCGGTAGTATAGCAAAATGTTCCAATCGACGGCAACTAGTCAGTCGAATGATGATACCTTCAAGCTTCAAGACAAGTTTTGCAGCAAGTTGTCCCAGATAGGACTCCAGCTCGCCCGTCTTGACTTTGAGGCTTCCAACTTCATTGGTTAGGTTCTCCTTGTCCTTCTTCAGTTGCTCAACCTCCCAATTGGCCTCAGAGATGGCGGTCTTCAGCTTCGAATTCTCCTCTTCCAACTTGCCGACCAAAGCCAGTTTCTTGTCTGCAAGCGCTGTCTTCTCTCGCGCCTCCTTCTGAGTAGCAGCAAGATCCAGATCCTTCTTCTCCAGAGCCTCCTTCATTTTCTCTAAAGAAACAACACTCTTCGGACGAGCTTGAAGTTGACGGTTTTCACTACGCACATCTGTTCGTGTGAAGTCACTCGGTTCAAAGAGACTGAAAGAAAAAACATGGAGAAAGGCGAGTCACAAGGTGGTCAGGTGACGATTGGTTACCTCCCATGATGGTTGTTTCTTCCTAAGCAGTCTTGAGGTTCTTCTTTGCTAGTTCAAGATCAAGATTGAGGCTGATTTGCTTCTTGTTCAACTCAGAAAGTTGAGCCCCAAGATCACAAGACCTCTGCAATCAGCAAGAGAGATATATCAGTCGACAGAAACAAAAGACAATCACAATGAAAGTTACTCTAAGACTAGTGCCGAATTAAACATTCAACAGTAGTCTTGGGGACTACACCCAGTGGGTGCACTTAGCGTGCTCCCACTGGTTTGGATCAACACTCAGCATGGTCTGCCCAGCGCGAGTCAAAAAAAGTAGCTTCTCAGACCCCAGCCGACTGCCAGCAGTCGACTGTGGTCTCGGGGACTACACCCAGTGGATGCACTCTACGTGCCCCCACTAGTTCGGACAAAACACTCGACTAAGCATGAGTCGAATGGAGAAGAAGACCTGTTAAAACTCTAAAGCAGGCACACCCCAGTGGGTGGTTGGATATGAAACACAGACCCATGATAGTAGATGCACATATGGGCAGCGAAGCTACAGCGGCAGTTTTTCATGATTCAAAAGTTCAGTCGGGAGATAACTGACCTTAACATTGGTCTGTAGAGCAGTGCTGGCATTATAGGCCACCTGACTGGCCTCGTGCATCACCTTCACCTGCTCCATAACAAGATTCACCTGGCGAATAGCCTCCCTGGCGGCACTTGGCGAGTCATCTGGAGTTTGGTATGCAGCAAAGAGTGATGGTGCCAAGGCGGCCGAAGCAGCCACTAGGTCGGATGCGTGGAGTTGCACTGGAGCAGCAGGAGCCGGAGCAGTCGACCCTGGCGGATGATCAGTCGTCAGCGGGTCGGCGAATGTGACGTTGGTCTGAACCAGATCTCCGGATCGCTCGACCACCACCTCAAGCACCGGCATCGACTGAGGGACTTGAACTTCAAGCCCTCTCCCGCTCGAGCCCTTGCCTCTCCTCCTCCTCTCCTTCAAAGGCACTTCTTCTTCTTCATCATCATTAGGAAGCACGACGATGTCTCGTGGGGCTACAGCAAAAGGAGAACATCAGAGATTCAACTGATCGACAACTCAATCGACAAAATAAGTTTTGGTCGAGCGGACTTACCAGCTCGGGAGGTAGCCGCGTCATCGGTTTCCTCATCTCCTGGGGCCTTGTCGATATCCATGTCAGTCGCGGCAGAGGTTGGGCTAGAAAGGTACACGATCCATTCGGTTAGAACAAAAGAATCAGTCGGCAAAGGTAAACACAAGAAAGATGCTCACCCTGAGGCGACAGGGACGTCCATCTTGATCCTCGGCAGAGTGTTCCGAGCTTTTGGAGAAGCAACCTTGGGCTGCTTGGCGACTTTCTCTGTTGGCTCCGGAGTCGACGTCCGAGTGTGCTTCTGCGTTTGGGTGCTTGGGGCCACGATCTTACCGCGCCCGCCCGCTGGGTCATGATGTTGCTTGGATCGACATTCTGAGCGAGGCGGCGAGTCGATCGCTTCTTCATCGTCCGACTCCTCGCTTTCCTCCTCGTCTTCTCCGTCCTAAGATTCCCATTCGCCGCTCTCCTCCGTGGTGTTCTCTCCCTCTTGGCCCTGCTCCAGAACTTGTTCACCATTGGGCATCGAGTACATCTCAGTGAAAACCTACAAGACAAGAAGTTGAGCAAAAGTCAGTCGGGTTCAAAAACAGTCGGAATACATACCCAAAAACAGTCGGCGACGGAAGACACACCTTGTCTAGCAGATTGCTTTCCCTGAAGGGGTCGACTCTCCTGGCTCCTCTGGGGTTGTCCTTGTTGCCTGTAATGTTGTTCAACCACATGGCCACCGTCTTCACTGGCACTTCCTCTGGATGGACCCGAGCAGAGTCGTCGGCCCCAGAGTACATCCACATGGGATGGTCTCGGGCCTGGAGAGGCTGGATGCGTCGATTAAGGAATACTTCCAGCAGATCCATGCCGGTGACGCCCTGATTGATCAGTTGGACCACCCTCTCAACTAGCATGTTCGTCTCCATGCTCTCAGCAGCAGTCACTTTCAGCGAGGAAGGAGTCTGAACACGATCAAAGGTGAAGTGGGGAAGTCCGATCGAATGACCTGGAGTTGCGAGGTCCTAGCAGTAGAACCAGGTCGACTGCCAGCCCCTAACCGATTCAGGAAGAGTCATGGAAGGGAAGGAGCTCCTCTGCCTCTTCTGGATACCCAAACCCCCACACATCTAAATGACATGTGTTTTCTCGTCACTCGTATTTGCTTTCTTCACCGACTGAGAATGGATGGTGAAGATATGCTTGAAAAGACCCTAGTGCGGTCGACACCCCAGAAAGTTCTCGCACATAGACACGAATGCAGCAAGGTATGTGATGGTATTGGGAGAAAAGTGATGGAGTTGGGCACCGAAGAAGTTCAAGAAGCCCCAGAAGAAGGGGTGCAGAGGAAGCGAGAAGCCCGGGTCGACATGGGTGGCGAGTAGTACACACTCACCCGGTCGAGGTTGCGGCTCCTTCTCCCCCTCCGGCAGCCTCACTGCACCCTTGGCGATCAACCCGGACTCCACCAGCTCGCCCAGATCTTCCTGCCGGAGCGAAGACCGAATCCAATCGCGTTGGATCCAACCTGGCAGCAGCGCCGAGCGCGACAACGACCCACGATTCTGCTTCTTGACTTTCTCCGCCCCCGTTGCCTTCTTCGCCCGTTCCAGCGCTGCCGTCTTGTCCTTCACCATGGTGGCGGAGCGGCGGCGTCAAGAGCGGAGGAGCCGGATGCAGTGGAGAAGCAGAGGAAGAGGGGAGAAAACAGACGCACACAGTGCAGCCGCCTCAGCTCCGTCACCTTATAAAAGGCCGCTTCCGAGTGACTGTCGCGTGGGTCCAGGCGATCCTGTCAAATCCCGCAACAGTCGCGTGCGACGTACGTGGCGAAAAAGGTGGCACGGAGATCGAGGCGCTCCTTTTTATCCACCCTGCTTACTTCGGCACGCTCCGTCCCGCGCGCTTCCCCGAAATTTCGAATCCCGTGAAATCCGGATACACTGCAATCAATCACGCCAAAGATTCTACGCCCCGAAACAACACTCGACAGATGATGTTACAAATTCACTCGGCAACTTTCTGAATCGATCAAGGTGATGGAATCGAAGCTGAAGTTCCAACGTGAGTCTTCCGTCCTGCGTAAAACACTCGTGAGATGCAAGGCTCGGAGCAAGATCAACTTCAACCTACTTTTCACTCGGACCTTAATCCATTTGGGGGATACTGATGAGGATACAGACCTAGGGTAGGGTCATATGCCTGACCTATACGCCCTACCCAAGGTCACTACCCTAGAAGCAAAGAAGTCCAAGAGACAAGAAGGAATCCCCAGTCAAAGGTGTCGAGTGCAATCCACTCGACCAATCATATCACTCGGGATCCCCTCCTTCCTGATGTCACTTGACTATACAAGAAACCACTTGACCTACTGAAGACCAGGAGCCACTCAGCACTGCAACGGTCAGGCGTTCACTCCGTAGTCTTTAAGACCATTAATAGCACTTATGGCTGGCGTTATCAGTAACGCCCGTCTTTATGTACATTGAACCCCTTGTAATGGAGGATGGCTGGGGTCCTGGCGCACTCTATATGAGCCACCCCCCTCCTCTGGCACAAGGGGTCGCACCCCCTATAACACCACACGCATATCATCCAATCGACCGCCTCCGGGCACCGAGACGTAGGGCTTTTACTTCCACCGTGAAGGGCCTGAACTCGTAAATCTTGTGTGTATGACTTCACCATAGCTAAGATCTTGCCTCCTCATACCTACCCCCCTTTCTACTGTCAGTCTTAGGACCATGACAGTTACCTTTGTTCTTGAGGTCACGGGATAAATCATGTTGCAAGTAATCATGTGAATTTGATATGTGTTCGATATTTTGATGGTATGTATGTTGTGATTCCCTTAGTGGTGTCATGTGAACGTCAACTACATGACACTTCACCATATTTGGGCCTAAGGGAATGCATTGTGGAGTAGTAAATAGATGGTGGGTTGCGAGAGTGGCAGAAACTTAAACCCCGGTTTATGCACTATTTGTAAGGGGCCGATTGGATCCTAGAGTTTAATGCTATGGTTAGAATTCATTCTTAATACTTTTCTCGTAGTTGCGGATGCTTGTGGGAGGGTTAATCATAAGTAGGATGTTTGTTCAAGTAAGAACATCACCTAAGCACCGGTCCACCCACATATCAAATTATCAAAGTAGCGAACGCAAATCAAACCAACATGATGAAAGTGACTAGATGAAATTCCCGCGTACCCTTGAGAACACTTTGATTACTATAAGAGACCGTTTTGGCCTGTCCTTTGCATCAAAAGGATTGGGCTACCTTGCTGCATACTTGTTACAATTATCGTTACTTGCTCGTTACAAATTACCTTGCTATCAAACTACTCGCTACTTACAACTTCAGCACTTGCAGACATTACCTTACTGAAAACTACTTGTCATTTCCTTCTGCTCCTCGTTGGGTTCGACACTCTTACTTATCGAAAAGAGCTACAATTGATCCCCTGTACTTGTGGGTCATCAATCTACTTAATGAAACATAAGTCTGAAATATTTGAAAAGTTCAAAGAATTTCAGAGTGAAGTGGAAAATCATCGTAACAAGGAATAAAGTTTTTACGGTCTGATCGTGAAGGTGAATATTTGAGTTATGAGTTTGGTCTTCATTTGAAACAATGTGGAATAGTTTCGTAACTCACGCCACATGGAACACCACAGCGTAATCGTGTGTCCGAACGTCATAACCGTACTTTATTAGATATGGTGTGATCTATGATCTCGTACTGATTTACCACTATCATTTTGGGGTTATGCTTTAGAGACGGCTGCATTCACGTTAAATAGGGCACCATCTAAATCCATTAAGACAACACCATATGAACTATGGTTTGGCAAGAAACCTAAGATGTTGTTTCTTAAATTTTGGGGTTGCGATGCTTATGTGAAAAAGCTTCAACCTGATAAGCTCAAACCCAAATCGGGGAAGTACGTCTTCATAGGATACCTAAAAGAAATTGTTGGGTACACTTTCTATTACAGATCCGAAGGCAAGACATTTGTTGCTAAGAATGGATCCTTTCTAGAGAAGGAGTTTCTCTCGAAAGAAGTGAGTGGGAGGAAAGTAGAACTTGATGAGGTAGTTATACCTTCTCTCGAATTGGAAAATGGTTCATCACAAAAATCAGTTCTAGTGATGCCTACAACAATTAGCGAGGAAGTTAATGATGATGGTCATGAAGCTTTAGATCAAGTTACTACCGAACCTCGTAGGTCAACCAGAGTACGGTCGGCACCAGAGTGGTACAATAATCATGTTCTGGAAGTCATGTTACTATACCATGATGAACCTACGAACTATGAGGAAGCGATGATGAGCCCAGATTCTGCGAAATGGCTTGAGGCCATGAAATCTAAGATGGGATCCATGTATGAGAAGAAAGTATGGACTTTGGTTGACTTGCCCGATGATCGGCAAGCCATAGAGAATAAATGGATCTTCAAGAAGAAGACTGACGCTGACGGTAATGTTACTATCTAGAAAGCTCGACTTGTTGCGAAAGGTTTTCGACAAGTTCAAGGAGTTGACTACGATGAGACTTTCTCACATGTAGTGATGCTTAAGTCTGTCCGAATCATGTTAGCAATTGCCACATTTTATAATTATGAAATTTGGCAAATGGATGTCAAAACTGCATTCCTTAATGGATTTCTTAAAGAAGAGTTGTATATGATGCAACAAGAAGGTTTTGTATCCTAAAGGTGCTAACAAAGTGTGCAAGCTCCAGCGATCCATTTATGGACTGGTGCAAGCCTCTCGGAGTTGGAATATACGCTTTGATAGTGCAATCAAAGCATATGGTTTTATACAGACTTTTGGAGAAAAATGTATTTACAAGAAAGTGAGGGGGGGCTCTCTAGCATTTCTAATATTATATGTGGATGACATATTGTTGATTGGAAATAATGTAGAATTTCTAGATAGCATAAAAGGACACTTCAATAAGAATTTTTCAATGAAAGACCTCGGTGAAGCTGCTTATATATTGGGCATCAAGACCTATAGAGATAGATCAAGACGCTTAATTGGACTTTCACAAAGCACATACCTTGATAAAGTTTTGAAGAAGTTCAAAATGGATCAGTCAAAGAAAGGGTTCTTGCCTGTGTTACAAGGTGTGAAGTTGAGTCAGACTCAATACCCGACCACTACAAAAGATAGAGAGAAAATCAAAGTCATTCCCTATGCCTCAACCATAGGTTCTATCATGTATGCAATGATGTGTACCAGACTTGATGTGTACCTTGCTATAAGTTTTGCATGGAGGTACCAAAGTAATCTAGGAGTAGATCACTGGATAGCGGTCAAGAACATCCTGAAATACCTGAAAAGGACTAAGGATATGTTTCTCGTTTATGGAGGTGACAAAGAGCTTGTCGTAAATGGTTACGTCGATGCAAGCTTTGACACTGATCCAGATGACTCTAAGTCACAAACTGGATACGTATTTATATTGAATGGTGGAGTTGTCAGTTGGTGCAGTTCCAAGTAGAGCGTCGTGGCGGGATCTACGTGTGAAACAGAGTATATAGCTGCTTCGGAAGCAGCAAATGAAGGAGTCTGGATGAAGGAGTTCATATCCGATCTAGGTGTAATACCTAGTGCATCGGGTCCAATGAAAATCTTTTGTGACAATATTGGAGCAATTGCCTTAGCGAAGGAATCTAGATTTCACAAGAGACCCAAACACATCAAGAGACGCTTCAACTCCATCGGCGGTCAAGTCAAGGAGGGAGACATAGAGATTTGCAAAATACATTCGGATCTAAATGTTGCAGACCCACTAACTAAGCCTCTTCCACGAGCAAAACATGATCAGCACCAAGACTCCATGGGTGTTAGAATCATTACTATGTAATCTAGATTATTGACTCTAGTGCAAGTGGGAGACTGAAGGAAATATGCCCTAGAGGCAATAATAAAGTTGTTCTTTATATTTCCTTATATCATGATAAATGTTTATTATTCATGCTAGAATTGTATTAACCGAAAACTTGATACATGCGTGAATGCATAGACAAAACAAAGTGTCCCTAGTATGCCTCTACTTGACTAGCTCGTTAATCAAGTATGGTTAAGTTTCCTAACCATAGACATGTGTTTTCATCTGATGAACTGGATCACATCATTAGGAGAATGATGTGATGGACAAGACCCACCCGTTAGCTTAGCATAATGATCGTTAAGTTTTATTGCTATTGCTTTCTTCATGACTTGTACATATTCCTCTGACTATGAGATTATGCAACTCCCGAATACTGGAGGAACACCTTATGTGCCATCAAACGTCACAACGTAACTGGGTGATTATAAAGATACTCTACAGGTGTCTCTGAAGGTGTTTGTTGGGTTGGCATAGATCAAGATTATGATTTGTCACTCCGAGTATCGGAGAGGTATCTCTGGGCCCTCTCGGTAATGCACATCACTATAAAGCCTTGCAAGCAATGTGACTAATGAGTTAGTTCCAGGATGATGCATTACGGAACGAGTAAAGAGACTTGCCGGCAACGAGATTGAACTAGGTATGATGATACCGACGATCGAATCTCGGGCAAATAACATACCGATGACAAAGGGAATGACGTATGTTGTCATTACGGTTTGACCGATAAAGATCTTCGTAGAATATGTAGGAACCAATATGAGCATCCAGGTTCCGCTATTGGTTATTGATCGGAGATATGTCTCGGTCATGTCTACATAGTTCTCGAACCCGTAGGGTCCGCACGCTTAACGTTCGATGATGATTTGTATTATGAGTTATGTGTTTTGGTGACCGAAGATTGTTCGGAGTCCCGGATGAGATCACAGACATAATGAGGAGTCTCGAAATGGTCGAGAGGTAAAGATTGATATATTGGACGATAGTATTCGGACATCGGAATGGTTTCGGGATGTTTCAGATATTTATCGGAGTACCGAGGGGTTACCGGAACCCCCCAGGAAAGTAATGGGCCTTCATGGGCCATAGGGGAGAAGGAGAGGGGAGCCCACAGGGTGGCGCCCCCACCCCCAAGGGAGTCCGAATTGGACAAGGGGGGGGGGGGGCTTTCCTCTTTTCCTCTCCCTCTCCCTCTTCTTCCCTTTTCCCTCCGATGAGAAAGGAAAAGAGGGAGGGGGCGAATCCTACTAGGAGTGGAGTCCTAGTAGGACTCCCCCCTTGGCGCACCCCCACTAGGCCGGCCACCTCCTCCCCTCCTTTATATACGGGGGCAGGAGGGCACCCCAAAGCACAACAGTTGTTCTATTAGCCGTGTACGGCGCCCCCTCCACAGTTTACTCCTCTGGTCATAGCGTCGTAGTACTTAGGCGAAGCCCTGCGCGGATCACATCACCATCACCGTCACCACGGCGTCGTGCCGACGAAACTCTCCCTCGACCCTCTGCTGGATCAAGAGTCGAGGGACGTCATCGAGCTAAACGTGTGCTGAACTCGGAGGTGCCGTACGTTCGGTACTAAATCGGTTGGATCGTGAAGATGTTCGACTACACCAACCGCGTTAACCTTACGCCTCCGCTTTCGGTCTACGAGGATACGTGGAGGCACTCTCCCCTTCTCGTTGCTATGCATCTCCTAGATAGACGATCTTGCGTGATCCTAGGAAATTTTTTGAAATTGTATGCTACGTTTTGTAACAGACATGGGGGCAGCGGCTGTGGTGGGAAGAAGAGGGACAGGCGGCGGCGGCGGCGGCAATGTGCGGCGTCGGCGTGGGGAGGGAGAGAGGCAGCGGCGGCAGGAGGGTGACGGCTACGGTGGGAAGAAGAGGGGCCGGCGGCGGATTACTCAAAATTGATGTTTTTTGCAAACTACTATTAGCAAAACGGTAGTCTTTGTATGCATCCTCAAAGTATGCATGCAGCAACACGAAATTGATGAGCTCACACGGTTATGTCATCCCCAACTTAGGAGGTGTTTGGTTCGCGCTACTGTAACGTAATCTGATTACAACGTTAACAGGTCCCGCTAAATCGTGTTTGTTTCCCTTGCTCTGTAATCCGATAACATGGTATCAAATCCCAGTCTAATACAAAACCGATACCGCTGAAAATCTGCTGTAACAGATTACGCTACAGGCATCTCCTTTCCGCAAGAGATGCGATCACACGAGCTATGCGGCCTCCTTCCTCGTTCCTCACGCACGGCAGGGAAGCTTCGCCGGCGCTCTTTGTTTCCTCTTTGGTCTGTGCCTGGACACTACGCCGTCATGGCCGAAACTTGGTCGGAGGAGCAGATCGACGACGAGGCTGTCGAAGCCTTGAACGGCTTCTCGACCACCGGCCAGCCTTGCGTCGAACTGGAGGCCCTGTACGTGCCTGTAGCGCCGGTCATGGCCTTGTCCAGCCGACGGCGGCATCGGCGCCGACTCGTCGCTCCTCAGCGTGCGTGCGGCGCCTCACCTCCGCCTTCAGCCTTGACGGCAGGTGGCCGCTCGCCGGGGCCGGCGGCGGCAGCGCCGCCACGGCGCTCACTCGTGCTCTTACCGTCCGGGCCCTTGTACTCCGCCGGCATATCCAGCGCTGGCCCGCCACTGCCGTTCCCGGCCTGCCTATCCATGTTCACTGCCGTGAATTCTTGAGCAATCCCGGTATTAATTGACGTTACAGTAGGTAACCAAACAAATTTCAAGTTTTATCCATTCCGTTTACGTAAACAGTGTAAACTCATTACGTTTACGTTTGCGTTACCAATCCGCAGCCAAACACCTCCTTAGATCGACGTGGAAAAGGGTGATCACAAACAGAAGGCATGATCAAGTGAAGTACACACTTGTCTGATCTCCAAAAAAACAATTAGATCATTTCTCCGATGTCCATCTGGACGTGGTGTGGCGCGGGAGTCCGCAAGAATCCGATGAATGTCACCAAGAGGAAGAATTTTGGTGTTGGAACTTTCCCCTTTTGCAACCATGACACGAGAGTTTCTGGTCGTGCTTTGTGAGAGTACCACTGCACGCACAAGCAAAATTCTGTTTTTTTGTGGGAATGGTACAAACTGCAAAACCTTTTTGTTGCGTGAACACAACCGTGGTCCAGTATCTTCCTGGATTAACTTTTTCAATCGATCACACGCAGAATTTGCGACATATTCACTGGAGGAGTCAACGGTGCGGGCGATCATGTAGCCACACCGATCAAGTTCATAAATTGACCCCCAGGCGATCCCTTCTTCCTTCGCGTGTTCGGAGTGGTCTGCTCCTTTCCCAGTCTCACTTCATCGGTATTCTCTCTCTGTAATTTGCAGCTCGCGGCGCAACCATGGGAACCCCCCGCCTCGCGCTCCACCTCCTCCTCTCCAGCGTGCTCCTCCTCCATGCCCTCCTCACCACGCCCGCGGAGGGCCTTGTCCGCGTCGCGCTCAAGAAGCGTCCGGTTGACGACGCCCAGCTACTCCTCGCCCTCGGCGGCAACGCCGAGGCAAAGGGCCACGTCGTGGCACTGAAGAACTACCACAACGCTCAGTACCACGGCGAGATCGGCATCGGAACGCCGCCGCAGAACTTCACCGTCATCTTCGACACAGGCAGCTCCAACCTCTGGGTGCCCTCCTCCAAGTGCTTCCTCTCGGTGCGCCCCGCCCGTGTTGGTTGCCGTGATTAAGGGTTTTACACAGTTTGGTTTATATGCGTACTAATCTGCAGTGCGCGTTTTATGATTTATGCTGCAGATTGCTTGCTACTTCCACGGGAGCTACAAGGCCAAGCGGTCGAGCACGTACAAGAAGAATGGTTTGTGCCTTGGCCCTTCCTATCGTAATCTCTTCTCAAGCTCCACAGTGTTTTGTTTTTGTTGATTTTTCGATAAAGATTTTTTTTATTAATGCAAAATGTAGCATCCAGCAAATATAAAGTATGATGAGCAACACTCAGTCTGTACATAAATAATATGCACCCAGCCAAACACTATAAACTGACAAAATAAGATAAAAAAAGCGACATATCAGCAGTATAGTCATATAGAACCGATACTATGCCTATGTTGAGGGAGGTGGTGGATCAATCTGGAGATTATGCTACCACCCGAACCCATGTTGGGTGGGTAAAGACCTTCTTGGCACCCGCTTCAACCGCATACACCACCTTGAACAACAGTTGGTGCTCCGTTCAGTGTAGCGTAGACCACGTATGAAGCAAGTGCGTAAAGAGAAAAATAACCGGAAAGGACATGTGTTTTTGCCTACAAAAATAAAATTATTTCTACATGCCCAAAGTGCCCATAATAAGGCATTTTCTTCCACGCTTATTAGTGTTACGAACCTATTTGAAATTCCGTCCGAGCAATTATCAAAATATTGGCAACACTTGTGGGTGGATCCAAATTCGACACTAGTGGACGGATACAAATTAGACACTATTTGGATGACTGTCCACGTAGACGCACAAACTTGCATTGAAAAAAGTGGTGTTTGATTGTCTTGTCATGAGTACAAAAAATTACATTTCTTGCCCTTGCCAATTGCGTCGAGCGAGATTGTCTTAAGTTAGCATAACTTCACTCTGAAGATACCACATGAAGATTTGAACTTTTAGTGCAATATTCGACATCCAAATTTTCTTGTTATTATCTACTGGGACCTCTGAATGCGTGAGCATATGGTACATAGAGTAGACTATGAAGGATCCAGATGTAGTGAGGTTCCAGCGAAACACGTCCCATCCTTGTGTTAGGTTAATCGATTCCTAACATATTTTGCTATGACACTAGACGGGGGTCTAATCAATCCCGCCTGAAAGAAATATTTGGTGGAAATAAATTGAGCACATGCGCAAAAGTATCATTCTTATCACGATAATGTGGTACTAAGCTGGGCATTTTTCTCGGATGCTAGCATTGCCTAGCCAGTTGTTCTCACATAAATGAACCTCTGGCTCGTCTTTTATCGCGAAGAATTCAAAGCAAAAAAGATGTTTCTTCGTCATCACTAAACTAACACAAAAGTGCGAGTCACCAGGTTTCCAATAGGCCCGGGACACATCATTTTTCCCTAGATACTGCGTAGTAGGATTTGTGAAACGTCATCCTCAATAAGTAGTTTGAACAACCATTTACTTAGTAAGTCATCATTCTTGACCTGAAATGAATGCTAAGTCTATCTTGGTCTTTTGGTCTACAAACCATGCTTCATTTGGCTTGTTTGTACCCTTTTCTTTTCATTGTCTCCTTGTCAAAAGAATCTAGATTTAAAAAAAATCAGAAGATCATTTTGGGAGTTGAAAAAAAGCATATAGAGAACCATATTTGTGAGGACAAAGTTGACCAACACTAGTCATCCTTCAACAGAGAACAACTTGTCTTTCTAACTGCTCAACCATTTCTCTAAGCGCTTCTCTACATGTTTCCACTCCGCATTAGTGATACATCGATAATGAATCAGTATTCGCATATATTTAATCAGAAATTGGCTTTGCGCACAATCAAACATGTCATCATACTCAGCCACCACCTCATCGGCTTCTCCAAAGCAAAAAAAATCATTTTTATGGAAGTTAATTTTAAAGCCCAACATTTGCTCAAATGCTAAAAGCAATAGTTTCATATTTCGAGCCTTATCCAGGTCTACCATAAAAGGAATTGTATCATCAACATATTGTAGAATAGAGAGGCCATCATCCACAAGGTGTGGTACTACTCCTGCAATTTGACCATCCTGCTTGATGCAATCAATTAGAATAGCCAACATATCAGCAAAGATGTTAAATAACATTGCAGACATGGAATCACCCTGCCGTAATCTTTTCGTCTGAAAGTAATGGTCTATGTCATTATTGACTTTGACAGCCACACTGCCTCCAGTAACAAAATTTTGGATCCACTGACGCCAATTATCGAAGAATCCTTTCGTTATTAGGGAATGTTGAAGGAACGACTATTTGACCTTGTCATAGGCCTTTCTGAAGTCAATCTTGAAAATTACTCCACTAATGTTTTCTCGGTGCATCTCATGAACGGTCTCATGTAGGATAACAACTCAGTCGAATATATTTCTACCTTGCATGAAAGTCGTTTGAGATGGCCAGACGACATGGTCAACAACTGTGTTGAGCCTATTAGTAGCCACTTTGTTGAAATTTTTGAAGCTGGCTTTAAAGGGAATATGGGATGTGCACCAGGAAGAAGTGGCTGAGAGTGAATATAGTCTTACTTTTTGAAATAGAATAAATCTCTGTCTAATATCTGTATTTTTTATTCTAAGTTATTCGGATTTTAGCTACATATCACCGAGACCAAATTCTCTTTTTTTCTCAAAGCATGAGACCAAATTTACTTCTTTTCTTGAGTTGACAAATTTACTTTCAAGTTCTTATCAATCTTTATGTTTTTAAAGGCCACCAGCGTTTTTGCACAAGTTAGCCAAAAATACAAATTATGTGTGCAAGTATTGATAGGGTGTTAAGCCAAAATAATTACCACTGGTACATATTTCTTGTTTGGCTGGGTTATTTCATTGATAGGGTGATATTGAGACTGCTTTATATTGTACTCTTTCATCGTTTAGCCAGCTTAGTCAATACATTATTCATTATTCATTATTCACACATGTGATAGAATGGAGGAATTAAAAACTAATAACATGAAAGAGTTTTGTGGTAGCCATAGAATTAGCTACTGTTTGCATCAAAAGTTACAGCTTTCCTCTTTGGTGCAGTCTACTAATGGAGAAATAAATAAGTACTACCAATAATAATACTCCCTCCATTTCTGTATACAAGGTCACTTCATTTTTTGTGTCAAACTTTGACTTATAATTTTGGTCAACAAAATACGGGTTATATGTTATCAAAAATATATCATCGGAAAGTTCTTTCAAATGTGCATCCAATGACATAATTTTTATGGCATATAACTCATCTTTTATTGGTAAAATTAATGGTTAAATTTAGGCATAAAACTTTTATTGGGGCTCTGGAAAAAAAATACTCATCCTGGAAACCCTCCGAAAATTTACTGGGAGAGCCCCAATAACCATTCATTTGGAGAGTTTTTTTCTTGTAATCTTTTGGAGATGCTCTAACACACTATCCGTGCATGTTTCTTATACTAGGATCTTTTTAGAACAATTGGGCATTAGGCTTTTTTTACATTAAGTTGTAGCAAGCAGGCAAAATATGTTTAATTCGTGAATAATTTCTGTATCCCCTCTTGGCAGGAAAAATGGTTGCAATTCAGTATGGAACTGGTGCAATTTCTGGCTATGTTAGCCAGGACAATGTGCAAGTTGGTGGTGTAGTTGTGAAAAATCAGGTTTATACCTGCATCCAAATTGCACACTTATTTTATGCTATCTGATTTTGTGCATCCCATTTTAGAGTATACTAATTTCATTATGGTACCATGTTAGGATTTTATTGAAGCTACAAGGGAACCAAGTATTACTTTTATGGTTGCAAAATTTGATGGTGTTCTTGGTCTTGGGTTTAAAGAAATCTCAAAAGGTGATGTTGTACCTATTTGGTGAGCAAGTCTCTCTATCTCAATATATTGTGCATATTTGGTGGTGATGTCAACACTAGATGTGAATATTTTACTTTATGCAAAATTTATGGTGTATTAGTAAGATCCACATAATGCACTCAAGGTTATTCTCATTTATTGGCATATCTTACTTAAAATGTAAGACCATATTCGTTATCCATAACATCACAACAAAACCTGTAGGTATAACATGGTTAGCCAAGGTCTAGTTGGTAGCCCTATTTTCTCATTCTGGTTGAACAGACATGCCAGTGAAGGGCAAGGGGGAGAAATTGTGTTTGGAGGAATTGATCCTAATCATCATAAAGGAGATCATACATATGTCCCTGTTACTAGGAAGGGATACTGGCAGGTGGATCTCTTTCACTTAGTTGAGAAATTTTAAAATTCAAGAAGTGGTAATTGATTTGTGCTGATAAATTTTGACTCGCCTTTTGCAGTTTGATATGGGTGATGTCTTGATTGGAGGAAATTCCACAGGTAGTAACCTCTGACCTATCAAACAAGTACCGATGCCCAATGTACCTGTATATAACAAAGTGTTTACAATCTTTTTCTTATACTCTCTATGTACTAGGATTATGTGCGTCTCGATGTGCAGCCATAGCAGATTCGGGAACTTCATTGCTTTCTGGTCCCACAGTATGGCTGTGACCTCTGTTTATCTTAATCTCCATAAACAAGGAAAATGGCTTACAATATCAAGTCAGCACAATAAACATTTGTAGCAACCTAAAGGAGTCATTCCTTAACATAAGCTTTCGGTTTGAGTTTTACCTTTTAGCAGAGTAAATGTGCATTGTAACAAGGTGTATGCTTTGATAAATTATATTTGTAGAGTTTATTTTGATTAAATTATGGTAATTACACTTGAAGGGCAAGCACTATGACATAAAACAAATTCCATGATGCTCTTGAACTATTACAAATAAATTTAGTAACTAAAAACTTCTAAAAGCATGTATGGATCATTAGGTACATTATAGAATGTGAAGATCAGTGAAATAGAACCTGGTAGACCATTTAAAGCATAATATGTGCAATATCCTTATCTATACTTTATAGTTTCTACTCTGGTGGGTGCATATTCCATTTTTAGATTAATCCTTGTGTGTCTTAGACCTAGTGATTCAACATTGAAATATGCAGGCCATAATTACTCAAATAAATGAAAAGATCGGTGCACCTGGGGTAGTCAGCCAAGAGTGCAAGGCCGTTGTTTCTCAGTATGGGCAGCGGATCCTAGATCTGCTGTTAAAGGAGGTTCGAACATTTTCAAAGGTAACTTTTTTGTTTGATTAGTCTTATGTTAGGATTATAAATATATTCTTTTCGGTTCTATGATGCAGATCGATCCATCAAAAATATGCTCTTTGGTCGGTCTATGTGCTCCCGATGGAACACAAGGTGTAAGGTAAGAGTTGGCAACTCCTGTACTTTTTCACATCATGCATACATACTGACATATGTAACTGAAAAGTGTGTATATCACATGAATTATATATATTGTCATACATAGCCGAGAGAGGGGATCTAGAGAGCACCGTGCACAATAACACAAGTTGTAAATTGAACCAGAAAAAGATGGGATTGAAACATTGAGTAGTGAAGGAAAATTATTTGATAAAATTAAAAGAATACTTGTGCAAATAAGAGAGTAATTAGTGTGTGAGTAATTACAAAGTACAAGGTTCCCACTTATTTTCTCATCCATTTGATCAATCTTCTAGATGGTTTGGACTGGTTCGATCAAAAAATGTTGCACCTTTCATGTCGGTGTATAGATTTAGTATTTACACTTGCAATTAGCTTCAAATTAGTGGTCACTTGATTACGGATGATGCCAATGCAAGTACCAGAGTATTAAATTTATGAATTTTCTTGGCCAAATTCAAGATCTAGCACTTCAAAAAAAGTCTCCATTGGGGATATTAGATTCGGTGTCAGGATTTGAACCAATAATGCAGAGCCGAGTTTATTCCTGCATGACCCTTTTGTGTTAGAAAATTATTTTTACCGCGGGTTCTCAAATTGGACCCAGTTCTTTTGCTGCAGTTGTCATTACCAAAATTTTGCCAATCTTTGCCCTAACTGGCACGGAAGAAACATAGCTTAAGTGCATGAAGTTGGTTTCACGTCCTTTTTACCTGCCACATTGTTTTACTTATGTACCTTTTACATTATATACATTGTCTCCGTATGTAATGTAATGGCAGGGCTGGTATTCGAAGTGTGCTAGATCATGAAGTTGGGAGATCAAATGATGTCATGTGCCATGCTTGTGAGATGGCTGTTGTATGGATGACGAACCAACTTGCAAAGAATCAAACTCAGGATCTTATATTTAAGTACATTAACCAGGCATGTTTCCTATCTTGTACTAACACGAGTGAGAGAATCACATCGTAACACAGTTTTACAAACTTTGGCAAACTGGTTCAACATTGTAGCTATGTGACCGTATTCCTAGCCCTATGGGAGAATCATCTGTGGACTGCAGCAGACTTGCATCCATGCCTGACGTCGCCTTCTCCATCGGGGGCAAACAGTTTGTGCTGACACCAGAGCAAGTACTGCTTCTCTATGGTTATTACCTTGCGCATTTTTTGTGTAAAACTGCATCCACATTAGCTATCATGTTTAGAATTTTAGTGCACTATAATTTTTTTTAAACATTCCAGATGAAATTATCCAGTTCTTTCATCCATGTTGTCGACTTGTTCCTATACTTTTCAAAATTAGTACTCTTGGGGAGATCATAGTAGACACACAGGCATGGAAGTTTCAGTGGATCAGTTCTCTTGCCGAGGGGCTTTTTCCTCCTTTTTGACAAAAGAAAACGTAGATGAGTTCTCTTAAGTTGTTTCACACAGGCATACTAATACTGATGTACTTATGAATGTAAGCATGATCTTGACATTTCTTGCTTGCACATAAAAGTTGAAGAGACGCACAAAAGGTTTACTACTCTACTCATAGTTAAGACTATGGTCATTCAGTTGATATTTGGTAATTGCAACTAAATTAGTACGACTGGAAAGAAAACAACAACCTGCGGAGATCATAGTGCACAAAATGGTGACGATGGTTACATATAGGCGACTGCTATTACCTTTTTAGGCAAAACTCTGAGTGCTTCAGGCATACGTTCAGATTTGTATATTCTGTTGCTCCCGTTTTATTCGCAGTAGACTGACTTTGTTTCACTTTTGATTTCCGTTGTTAGTACATCCTGAGGATGGGTGAGGGAGATGCTACCCAGTGCATCAGTGGATTCACAGCCATGGACATTCCTCCTCCCCGTGGCCCTCTCTGGTAAAATTATGCACGCCTTATGTTGTGAGAGCTTTTCCCTCTTATTGACGTTGACCCCTTTTTATGGATTAGTACTAATATTGAACTGGTGATCATACGGGTTACAATTAAGGTTTCTTCATCCGTGAGATTTATCTGCAGCAGTCGTTGGAGTGCTAAACACCCCTGAAATACTGAAAGCAAATGTCCGCGAAACTGCTATCCACGACTCTGACAATGAGAATTTGCTGTTACAGGATCCTGGGCGATATATTCATGGGAGCCTACCATACCGTCTTTGACTATGGCAACATGAAGGTCGGGTTCGCCAAGGCGGCATAGGGTTCCCTTCCCCCATAGTGGGTGGACGGATGAGCCGCAGAGCTGGGCAAAGTATGTATGTGCATATGTTACATGCTTAATAAATAATGCTCGTGTGATCCGAGATACTAATAACCCTGTCTGTTATGGTTTGTCCAATAATATAACGAGGCAATGCAAGGCAGGCTTTCATACTCATTAGTTGCCATGGTAAGGTTGCGCCGGCTTCCAGTATTTCACAAGTGATTTTTCACTAAGATCAAGATGGACGAAAACAAATCAAGGCTAGTCAATTAAGCACCCCACCATAGATAAAATCTACTGTAAAAGCCAGTATGATCAAGGTTCCAATCACCGGCTGTTTGCCAGCCTTACACCATGATCAGTCCACCACATTTGGTTATCTCGTGATCCACAAGAACACTGAAGAAAACATGTCCTATTCCCAAGGAAGGTAGCAAGAAGGATGACAAATATTGCTCCTTCTCTCCCGGATGAATAATCTTGAATCATCTCGAGGAGAACTTGACTCACTCACACACCAAAAGAAAGCACGCATTATATAAAGTAGAGATCCTCTGTTGTTGTCGTGGTCTGTGGTCTTCTCTAATTGCCACCGGCGACCTTCCCGCTCGCGTCCCGCTTGGCGCGCTCGGCCCGCGCGAACGCCTTGCCGAGCATCTTGAGCTTGCGGCTCTCGGACGTGATGACGCCGGTGGTGGACGCCGGCGCCTCCGCGAAGATGACCTGGTAGCCGTCGCCGTAGGAGTCCATGCCGTCGGCCATGAGCTGCCAGAAGAGCCCGCCCACCGTGGGGCCGCCCCTCCGCGCCGAGTCGTAGATCTTGGCGTAGACCATGCCGAACTGCGCGTCCCGCTGGGCGCTGCTGAACCCGGGGTCCCTCTGCGACTTGCCGAACTCGGCGATCAGCAGCGGCTTGCGCAGCGTCCCCTGCGCGTCAGCGATGTGCGCGTCCAGCCACCTGCCCAGGAAGCTCCGCTGCGCCTGGTCGTCGGAGCTGGACAGCCACTGGTCCGGGTACGAGTGCACGGTGGCGAAGTCGATGCCTGGGACCTGGTTGTTGGCGATGAAGTCGGTGCCCACCTGGTGCCCGGCTGGATTCACGGAGGCGGCCCGGGACGAGGATGGGCCGTAGAAGCCCTCCAGGCCGGCCTCCAGCATGTGGTTGCCGTCGATGGACTTGACGTGCGCCGCCATCTCCGTGATCCACGACTGGATGGTCCGCCCGGAGAGGTCGGACTGGCACCGGGGCTCGTTCATCAGCTCCCACGCCAGGATCGTCGGGTCGTTCTTGTACGCCACCCCGGTCACCGTGTTCACCCTCGTCAGCACGGTCTTCCATGATGCAAAGCAAAGAGAGGCAAAGTAAAGTTGTCACGAGCGTGCCGGGAGTGTCAATAAAGAGATTCAGAGAGCTATCATCATGTCGCAGTGAGTGATAGTAATGAGCACGACCCAGCCGAGTGGTGTTTGACTAGTCGTCTGGTGTCCAGAAGCATCCATTCGAAAGTATTCCCACAAATAAAAATTACTCCCTTCGTTCCTAAATATAAATCTTTATAGAAATTTCACTATGAACCACATACGGATGTATCTAGATGCATTTTAGAGTATAGATTCACTCGTTTTGCTCCGTATGTGGTTCATAGTAAAATCTCTTCAAAGACTTATATTTAGGAACGGAGAAAGAAAAAAAAGTGCTTCTTATGCACACCCCAATGCCACTAGTGTGACTTGCAGCGGCGATTTATTTTGTCTGAATACTGAGACACTGTCGGTGCCTCCTCGTTCCGTCCGAAAATACTTATCCTTGAATAGCCATAGATACATCCGTTTTATTCATTTTTAGGACAAGTATTTCCACATGAAGTACTAAGTAATCAGAGCAAAACTGTTACTACGTACTGTAGTTCCGTTATTGTGACCTCGAGCATGCCACCTTGCTATACTTTAGTGAATATTTATCTCCTGGAAGGGTTTCACCGTTATGTTTTCTAAAAAGTAATACACCACAAAGCAAAAGCAAAAGCAAAAGCAAGAACAAGGATTGCCCACAAAATCTTCTAGTTTCTCCCGCGTAACAATAATAAGACTTCACAAAATCTTATAATTTCTCCCACGTAATAACAAGAAGAAAACTAAGCATCTTTACTTCAACGAGGAAGGGAGCGGAGATTACAGACCAAATAATGGTCCTATAACTACAATAAAGATGGTAAAGGCTTGCAAGAAAACGTTGCAAGTTACTCAAGATTTGTTGTTCATACCTTGACATGGTTCTTGTAGAAGCCCTTGACGACAGAGTTGGTGAAGAAGTCATCTTCAGATCCGATGGCCTGCCCCCGCCCTCTTGCCCACTCTACGTACTGCTTCTTCCCTCCAAAAGTGTCATAGTTGTTCACAAGGCTCAGTATCACCTTAATCCCATTCTTCCCAGCCTCAGACAGCACAAAATCCAACCCCTGCATGCACAAACAACAAAAATCCTCTTAGCTGAAGGAAAAGAACCAAATGATCCAAGAAACCGAATGTTTCAGAGAATACAAGTAAAAATTGAGAAAATGTGGGTAAGGACCTTGAAGGTGTTCTCGTTGTAGCTGCCGGGGGCGTACTGCAGCGCATTGCTGCCGCCGTCGCTGAAGGCCCAGGTTCTGGCGACGGAGAGGCCGCGGGCGGCGGCCTGGCTGAGCGCGGAGGTGACCTTGCCCCTCTGCGCGGGGTCGGCGGCCATGGTCATGAGCCAGTAGGCGTTGAAACCGTTGGCGTAGTAGGGGCTGCCGTTGATGACGAAGCGGGTGCCCTGCGCCCTCACGAACCCGCCGCCCGCCGCCTCCGCTTCTCGGCCTCCATGGACGCACAGGAGCACGAGCACCAACAGAGCAACCGGTGCTCCATGATGAAGCCCCATTTCTTCTGGGAGTCTGCTAGGAGGTTGCGCTCTCTGAAACTGGTTGGCAATGGCGGCGAGCTGAAGCTCAGTGGGTGCTTAAGTAGACCAAAAGCTTTCATTGTCGCGCCATTGAGTAAAACTCAGAGTGTAGACGCAGACCCACTTGTCAGGGGGTCTTTGGTTTTCCATTTTGTTGTGCACATAGGTGCACCGGATGGATTGTTGGGTTTAGTTTTTTGAGCTACAAGCTTGGGTTCGTTACGCGGGTGGGGATGGCGAGGGGGACATTAACTTTGTCAGTACCGGTGCATGGAAGTAGTACTGGAGTAATTTATTGCACCTCACATGGGTGGGGAAGGACATGATGGTACGGTTTTGCATCGCATCGGTAGGGTTTACCAAATCCATCTCGAGCCCCATATCACTTGTCCAGAAAATAAGTATATATACTCCATTGAAATTACTTTCTCGAGAAACTCTTGCAGAAAGAAGAAACTACGTTCTCGATCAGCATTATAAAGCCCACCATTAAACTAATCCCACGTACTGAGCTCCATTAAGACAAAGATGAGCTAGTAATGATTAACTGTGCTTCACTCTTGTCCTTGAGCTAGTAATGTACGGTTGGTCGCCATGACGATGAACTGCCCCGCCTTGTTTAGGCTGTTGATAAGTGATAACCGGCCGACTCGTCAATTCTTGTGGTAACGCGCGCGTCGTTCGCTCACTGCGTGAAGATAGAGAATAGAAAAACGAATGGCTGCAATTGGTCTCTAGCGACTGGCGTGTGATCTCTACTAATAGGTGTGGCTCTGATCGACTCCTGCTACCCTGTATGTGCATAACTGCATATCGCTCCATTTTAGTGTTTGAAGGTGCGATTCTGATAAAGACAGGCACCCTATCTGCAACGCCATTTGAGGAGCAATCATGCATCCCCTAGTGTGTTCCTTGGCTCTCAACGAAGGAAGGGGTGATGCCTTTGGTCTTTGGATGTCATATACTCCTACTACTTAACCAGCAGTAAGTGACGATGTTTAAGTTAACTGCGGTGTGACATCAACTCGCTCATCTCACGTTATTTGCCTTGTCTCTGCAAACGCTGAATCCAGCGTACTACCTGCGGTAAATATCGACACCATGGTAGAGCACAGACGTCCTATTCTGAATCCCGTATACATACATTTTCGCGCATGTGGAGGCACATGGACATGGGAGGCCGGAGGAAAGAGATGGCCGGTGGAACGACGTGCCGACCTCGCAGTGCACGCTTAGCACTAGTAGTACTAGCCCGTGCCCATCAATGCAACCGACATGCTGCTCTTGGTTGCGCGCCCGGTGTCCTACTCCAAACTTCCACAGTGATAAAACACAGGCACCCCACTCCGTAGCCGCGAGCAAATCCATCGCCTCCACTTCTGTAAACTTGGCACGGGGTAGGAGAGACTGTTGCACTTGCACCTGCGATAGAGGAGACGAGAGATTTTGGTAATGTTGCGTTGCGTGGGTTGGAATCAAGAAAGGAGGTGGTTACGCCGGACCGGAGGGACCACACCGCATCTGCCCGCACAGCACATCAATGGCCCCACCCCTTCCTCTTCTAGACCTCTACTGTACGCCCCCATGTGGAGGAGAAGAGTCCCGTGTCCTCCGTTCGCGGTGCCTCCTCCCTCCCATATCTTCTGCACCGCCGGGCCGATGGGTGGGGGGGGGGGGGGGGGGGGGGGTCGCGTGTGGCAATGCCCTTTTGAACTTTTTTATGCCAATCTTCCTGTGAGACGGTAAGCGGCTGCTCGATCGTCGGCACCGGCAAATGGCGATGGTCAGCAGATCAGAGGAGCCGTGGGCTTCCGGGTCTTCAAGACATTGCATGCCGGGGTGAACTCCATGAGAGACGACGCGCACTAATTAAATCAATCATGACGCAGGAAACATTTGCCTAGTACTACATTCGCCCCTAATTACTTTGTCTTAGAAGATTGCGAGGATGAAACGGCAGTTTTTCCACACCCAAAGTCGTGTTGTTTCCTGAAGCGCCGGCAATAATTCTCACCTTCCCTCACCGCTCTCTCCATTCTCCCGCTCTCACACCGGCGGCGGCGATCAGCGAATGATGTTGCCGAAGTGCTGCGGGTGATCTTGCTGATGCCGATGATCGGAGAACAACACACTTTCATGGTGTTCTCGAATTTGGTGCGAGCACCCGAGGAAGAATGCCCTCCATACTATGCCCCCGGGGAAGGGGTTGGGCTTGGAGTTCAGGGCAATGGAGAGGTACAAGAGGAATGAGAGTCAGAGAGGGTTAATTCAGTGCGAGCGTTTGGGTGGGTAAATATAGGGTGTTGGGCGATAGGATTTAATGCCGATCAACCTTTGAACTTTGTGCTCTTCATAATGCAGATCGAGACGGAGAACAAGGGCAAGGAGGTGGTGCCAGCAATGGAGAAGGGCAAGGAGGTGGTGCCAGCAATGGAGAAGGGCAAGGAGGTGGTGCCACTCACGGATGACGACGTGGTGCTGGAGGAGCCCCGGAGCGGCTAGCGCCGGAACTACGGGCACTATCATGAGGAGGGTGGGTGTAAGGGCATGTTTATCCCCTAGTGGTTTTGGTGATTGATGACAATGCTTTTGCGGACTAATCATGTGCGTTAAGTTCTTTCAGAGAATCATTCATTAGGCACGAGACGATTTCCTCCCCTCGGTGTTTTATTCAAGACGGTGTAGCTCCTTCGTTTCATTGTTGGTGGACTAGTCTCGTAGGAGTCACCGTGCTATTAAGAGGGGATCCGCTTTGGTAAGACTTGGGTGGAATCAACACGTACACATCCTTATCACACCCGTCATCTTCCTTTCGCAACTTTGGAGCCGCAACTTCTCTTCTGTACCTGCTTCGCCCTGTGCCAGCGGTAGTACCGCGGTCTCCAGCGGTAGTACCGCCGAAGCCCTCCAGCGGTAGTACCGCTCCACGAAGCGGTAGTACCGCTCTCAGCGGTAGTACCGCTCCATAGAGCGGTAGTACCGCTCGCGGGCTTCGGCCGTAGTACCGCAGCTGTACCGCGCTACTGCCGCCTCGATTCGAGACGGTGTTTTCTCGTGCCGGGTTTTGCGGCACTAAAAGCGGTAGTAGAAGCGGTAGTACCGCGCCGAGCGGTAGTACCGCTCCTACTCCCGCGGTAGTACCGCTCTCGGGCCAGTGGCCTGACTTCCTCGCCAGCATGGGAGTACCGCTGGGTAGGAAGCGGTAGTACCGCTCTTAGCGATAGTACCGCCCTTCCCCAGCGGTAGTACCGCTCTGTGCGGGGCTGCTCAGTGGGGTAACGGTTGGAATTGTTCCCCCACTATATAAAAGTGTCTTCTTCCTCCAAGTTGACCTACCTCTTTCCCCCAAAGCTCCATTGTTGCTCAAAACTCCATTTTCGCCCGATCTCTCTCCCAAGCCAATCAAACTTGTTGATTTGCTCGGGATTGGTTGAGAAGGCCCAGATCTACACTTCCACCAAGAGAAATTTGATTCCCCCCACTTATCCCTTGCGGATCTTGTTACTCTTGGGTGTTGAGCACCCTAGACGGTTGAGGTCACCTCGAAGCCATACTCCATTGTGGTGAAGCTTCGTGGTGTTGTTGTTGTTGTTGGGAGCCTCCGATTGTTGTGGAGATTGCCCCAACCTTGCTTGTAAAGGTTCGGTCGCCGCCTTCAAGGGCACCAATAGTGGAATCACGGCATCTCGCATTGTGTGAGGGCGTGAGGAGAATATGGTGGCCCTAGTGGCTTCTTGGGGAGCATTGTGCCCCCACACCGCTCTAACGGAGACGTACTTCCCTTTAAAAGGAAGGAACTCCGGTAACACATCCTCGTCTCCACCGGCTCCACTCTTGGTTATTTCGTGCCTTTACTTTTGCAAGCCTACTTGTTTTACATCCTTTGCTTGCTTGTGTGCTAGTTGTTATTGCATCATATAGGTTGCTCACCTAGTTGCACATCTAGACAACCTATTTTGTTGCAAAGTTTAATTTGGTAAAGAAAAGCTTAAAAATTGTTAGTTGCCTATTCACCCCCTCTCTAGTCAACCATATCGATCCTTTCAATTGGTATCAGAGCCTCGTCTCTTTATAAGGACTTTACCGTCCAAAGAGTATGGTTGATGTCGTAGATGAGGTGGGAGAGCACTCCGGTGCGAATCCGATCTCATCTACGGGAGATGGGGGTAACTCGATCTTACGTGAGGAATTCGATGTTGCTTTGGAAACATTGAAAATCTCCATGACGACCGAGGTCAAGGACATGTTTAAGGAATTCCTAGAAGGACTTAAACAATCTACCTCACCGATGAAAGTGGGTGATCCCACCAACAAGGTGACGGATGCTCCCTTCGACAAGGGGGAAGCTAACATTGATAAGAGTCCTTCTATTAGTGGTAGAAATGGTACCAGCATCTTTGCCCATGTGGAACCCCCGGTTTATGGAGGGCCAATCCCCTCCACTCATTTGAATCATGCCGGTCCTCCTCCTAAATATGAGAAACATGAAGATTTTAATTCTTGGGTCTATCGCTTTAAGCGTCATTTAAAACATGTGAACACTAATCTTTGGAGAATCATTGAAGAAGGTTTTTATCCTCATGACCCAAGCAACTTCACCCCTCGAGAAGCCGTGGACAATCAATTCAATGAGAGTGCTCTCTTCATCATCCAAGATGCAATCCTTCCCAAAGATCTCCCTCATCTTCGACCCCATGTCATGGCTAAAGAAGCATGGAAATGTGTCGAGGGTCTCTATCGTGGAAGTGCTAGCATTTAACGCTCCAACTATGAAGTGGTGCAAGATGAAGCCGATGAGTTTGCAATGAAAGAAGATGAAGAACCTCGTGAGCTCTTTCGAAGAGTGACCAAACTCGCGGTCGCACTTCGAGATCATGGAAGCAAGGACACAGATGACAATTGGATCAAGCAGAAGTTCCTCAAGGCCATGATGCCCTACAACAAGGCCATGTCCTCCGTCATTCGTCAACGACCGGACTTCCACTCCATGACCTCAAGTGAAGTGTTGGATGAGTTCGTTGCAATGAGCATCTTGGACAAGACCGCCGACAATGCGGTGCTCCGTTCTCAACGAGCAAAGAAGCCTAACCTTGCTTTGAAGGCCAAGGTTACTATGGAGGAAGAGGAAGAAGTGGAAGATGCGGAAAGCAACCCAGAAGACACCAAGTTTGACTACCATGAGCACATGGCCCTTGCTTCAAGACAATTTTGGAGCAAGAAGAGTTCAAGACCCAATTTCAACAAGAACAACTCAAGTGGCGTCAAGGGCAAGCAACGAGTTAGAACTTGCTTCAACTGTGGCAATGTGAGCCATTTTGTTGCGGATTGTCCTTACGAGAAGCGGGAAGACAACGGTGGCAAGTTCATCCGAAAATACAAAGCCAAGTCCTTCCCCAACAAGAACAACTTCGCCAAGAAGACTCCCACTCGTGGGTTGGTGGTTCAAGAAGAATACCAAGAGGATGACGATGATGATGAAAATGAAGAAGCAATGGCCATGGCGTCCGTTGCCATTGCTACTACTCCCCGGGTGTCTCTCTTCGAATCACCCAACGAAAACATCACCGCCAGATGCCTCATGGCTAAAGCTTCAAACAAGGTAACCCCCAACATCACAACCACCATCATTACTAATCCCTCCTTGGAGGATTGCATTGATGAACATGTTGAGTCTAATAAGGAAGTGAATGAATTTGAGTCTTTCATGAGTAAGCTCAAGGGAAAGTCCAAGAAGCACTTTGTTGCTCTCTTGGAACAACTTGGTGAGGCAAATGACATGATCGAGACTCACGAAGAAACCATCTCCAAGATGGAAGGTCATAGTCGTGACTATGCCGATGAGATATTGGATCTCTCTAATGCTCTTGAGGAAGAGCGTGTGCATCGTTTGACTCTTGAGGAGTCACACAATGATGACCATGCTAAGTTAAAGAAAGATCTTGATCATGCTCTTGTCATGTCTCGTGTGCTAACATCCGAGAAGTCTAAACTTGGGGTTGATCATGCTAGACTCAAAGAGGAGTTTGAGATACTTGACAAGGCCCACAAGGTCTTGAAGGGTACTTATGCTAACCTCAAGGAGTCTCATGCTCAACTCCAAGTTAAGCTAATCAAGGAAAAGGCCACCTTTCCTCATATGGTATTAATTGATAATGCATGTGCTACTAACCCATGTTGTGAGCATGTGCATCTTGTGGAGGAAAATGCCGAGTTGAAGGATCAACTTGAGAAAGGCCTTGTGTCTTGCATTCAAGGTGAGAAAAACCTCAACGACCTTTTGAGCAATCAAAAGGAAGTTGTGGCCAAAGAAGAAATTGGGTTTGCACCCAAGTCCAAGAGCAAGAAGAAGAAGAACAACAAGACCAATCGTCCTCCTCCTCTCAAACAAACGTTTGTGAAAGAGGGAGAGGGTGCTCCTAAGAAGAAGAAGGAGAAAGTGAAGGGAGTTGATGTCCAAAAGGGCAAAAGCATTTCCTCAAACAAAGTCGGCGACTTTAACCCGTCATATGTGTTGTGCCGTGCTAGTGATGGACATGTTTATGCTAAATTTTTTGGTTCTTCCTATGAGTACATTGAATGGTCTATTTGGGTTCCCAAGACCCTTGTCGCTAACATCAAAGGACCCATTACTAAATGGGTACCTAAAACCAAGCATTGATCTCGTGTAGGTGTTTGCTTCCGATGGGGGATCATGGTTGCTCGATAGTGGAGCAACAAATCATATGACCGGGAGCAAGGACTTGGTGGTGGATGTGAAAGAGATTCCATCTATGCCCACCAATGTCGAGTGGGGTGATGCATCACATTCTAAGGTATTGGGTCTCGGCAAGGTTGTCATTTCTCATGATCTAACGATCGAGAAAGTCATGCTTGTTGAGTCCCTTGCATTCAATTTACTTTTCGTTCGTCAACTTGCACTCGTGGGCTTTGCTACATTCTTTGATATTGATACCGTGGCCCTCTTGTGGAGCAAGACTCTTAAAGTAGCCTTTGTTGGGCATGTCGAGAACGGTCTCTATGTGATTAACTTTTCAGAGCGACCCACTAAGACCGCGACATGCCTAATGGCTAAAGTTTACGTGGGATGGCTTTGGCATCGCCGTTTAGCCCATGTCAATATGAGATCTTTGCAAAGTCTTCTCAAGGGGGACCATGTTCGTGGACTAACAAATGTTAGTTTTGCCAAAGATCGTGCTTGCAGTGCTTGTATCGAAGGAAAGCTTCATGAAAAGGCTCACCCTCCTTCAACCATCATCTACTCGAAGAGACCCTTGGAGCTCCTTCACATGGATCTCTTCGGGCCTCCATCTTTTGATAGTCTTGGAGGGAGAAAGTATTGCTTGGTGATTGTGGATGATTATTCAAGATACACTTGGGTATACTTCTTCAAGAGGAAGAGTGAGACTCAACAAACCGTCATCGACTTTGCAAATGAAGCTCAACGTCAACATGATGCAAAGATCTTGACAATAAGAAGTGACAACAACACCGAGTTCAAGAACTACACCTTGGATGAGTTTCTTAGTGATGAGGGGATCAAGCATCAATATTCTGCACCATATACCCCTCAACAAAATGGTGTTGCGGAGAGGAAGAACCGGACATTGATGGATGCGGCAAGGACCATGATGGCGGAGTTCAAGTCTCCGTACAACTTTTGGGCCGAAGCCATCAACACCGCATGTCATGCATCCAATCGGCTCTATCTTCGCAAAGGCTTGAACAAGACTCCTTATGAGATACTCACCGGCAACAAGCCCAACCTCAAGTACTTCCGGGTGTTTGGTTGTAAGTGTTTCATTCTCAAGAAAGGTGTTCGTTTGTCTAAATTTGAGGCTAGAGCTCATGAGGGCATATTTGTTGGTTATGCTACAAACTCTCATGCTTACCGTGTCCTCAACAAGTCCACGGGACTCATTGAGGAGACGTGTAACGTGGAGTTTGACGAAAATAACGGCTCCCAAGTGGAGCAAAGTGGTACTTGTGATGTAGGTGATGAAATTCCTCCCCAAGCTATAAGAAGAATGGGTATTGGTCAAATTCTACCCATTGAGGAACCCCTTGTGGCCGAAGGAGAAGGACAATGCTCTACTCAAGTAGAGCCATCACCTCATCAAAACCCACATGCTTCCGAAGAACAAAGTGAAGGACCTCAACCTTGTGAACAAGACCAAGGGCAAGATCAACCTCAAGATGGTGGTGAACCTCTAAATGATGTCCAAGGTCAAGTTCTCCCCCTCGAGTAAGTTCAAGATCAAGAGCAAACTCAAGCTCAAGAACAAGCTCAAGATCAAGAACAAGCTCAAGACGGCGCTCAAGATGATCAAGTCAACCCTCCTCCCTCCACATCCGAGGAGGAATTAGAGCATCGTGCCACGAAGATTGCTTCCAAGCTCACCACTCAAGGCCATCTCATGGAAAATGTAGTTGGAAGCCTAAGAAAGGGGGTAAGCACTCGTAGACAATTAGCAAACTATTGTGAACATCACGCATTTGTCTCTTGTGTTGAACCCCAAAAGGTCTATGAGGCGCTCGAAGACTCGGATTGGCTCAATGCCATGCATGAAGAACTCAACAACTTCGAGTACAACAAAGTATGGAGATTGGTGCCAAGGCCATCGGGGAACCACAATGTCATTGGAACCAAGTGGATCTTCAAGAACAAGCAAGATGCTCATGGGAACATCGTTCGCAACAAGACAAGATTGGTAGCACAAGGCTAAGTCGAGGGTATCGACTACGGTGAAACCTTTGCTCCCGTTGCTCGTCTTGAATCCATACGTTTGTTGATTGCCTATGCTTCCCATCACAACTTTAAATTGCAACAAATGGATGTGAAAAGTGTTTTTCTTAATGGTCCTATTAATGAGTTGGTTTATGTCAAGCAACCCCCCGGGTTCGAGGACCCCTACTTCCCGGATCATGTGTATCAACTCGATAAGGCACTCTATGGCCTTAAACAAGCCCCACGTGCGTGGTATGACCACCTTACCGAGTTGCTACAAGATCGTGGATTTGAAGTAGGACAAATCGATCCCAATCTTTTTACTAAGAAGGTCAACGGGGAGTTGTTTGTATGCCAACTATATGTTGATGATATCATCTTTGGTTCTCCTAACAAAGCTTTCAATGAGGAATTTGCTGCTCTCATGACCTCCAAGTTCAAGATGTCTTCGATGGTAGAGTTGAAGTTCTTCCTTGGTTTTGACATCAAACAAAGAAGAGAAGGAACCTTCATCAACCAAGCCAAATACACTCAAGACATGCTTAAAAGATTCAAGCTAAGTGATGTCAAACCGGCTACTACACCAATGCCTATCAAGTGCCAACTTGACATCGATCCCAATGGTAAAGTGGTGGATCAAAAGGTATATCGCTCCATGATTGGCTCCTTGCTTTACCTTTGTGCATCTAGACCGGATATCATGTTGAGTGTGGGGATGTGCGCACGTTTTCAAGCAGCACCAAAGGAAAGTCACTTTGTGGCGGTCAAGCGAATCTTTCGATATTTGGCTCATACCCCAAACTTTGGCTTATGGTACCCAAGAGGAGCAAACTTCAAGCTTGAAGGTTTCATGGATTCCGATTGGGCGGGAGACAAAGTGGATAGGAAGTCCACTTCCGGAGGGTGCCAATTTCTTGGTTGCTCTTTGGTAAGTTGGTCTTCCAAGAAGCAAAGTTGTGTGTCTCTCTCGTCCACCGAAGCGGAGTATGTGGCGGCCGGTAGTTGTTGTGCTCAACTCCTATGGATGAGGCAAACTTTAAAGGAGTACGGTGTCATTTGTGACAAAGTGCCTCTTTGGTGTGATAATGAAAGTGCCATCAAGATTTCTCTCAACCCGGTGCAACACTTCAAGACGAAGCACATTGAGATTCGGTATCACTTCATCCGGGATCACATTAGGCGAGGGGAGATCGAGATCAAGTATGTCAACACTCATGATAACCTTGCAGATATTTTCACGAAGCCCTTGGATGAAGCAAGATTTCGCGAGTTAAGGCATGAGCTAAATATCATTGACTTGAGCAATGTGACTTGAACCCGTGCATCCCCCACCACACTCAACTTGTTGTCTAGTTTAGGTGTAGGCATGGACATAGGGGGAGTGTTGTTCTCTCAATGAACTCTCCCTCCCCCCATTATGCATAAAACGATCAACTCTTTCACATTAGCCATTTTTGATGGTACTTGTGCTTCAAAGACGAGTTTTGGTCATGGGCTCAAGGATAATTCTTCGCGGTGCCATACCAATTGACTCAAACATAGGTGGCTCCGGCCACCACCCTCTCTTGAGAGAGGCCAGAGCTCGCTCTTCTTTTGGTTGGTTGCTTTGAAGGAGTGGGTTCCGGTTCATTGTTCGTGTGTGTTGTCTTGTTGGTCTTTTTCTTGTCTTTGCCTTCCCGTTCTTCTCGGTGTGTTTGAGTTTTTCTTTTAGTCTAGAAGCATTTTTTGGTTGCTGGCGGTACTACCGCCGCTGGCGAGCGGTACTACCGCTCCAAGCGGTACTACCGCCCTCCAGCGCGGTACTACCGCTGAGAGGCGCAGGCGGGGGTTATATCGGGGGCAGGGGGAGTTTCTTCTCTCCCATACCCATTCGCACGCCCCCTCGCCTGTTCCTCTCTCTCTCCAGCAACCGGCGCCGCGGGAGGGCTCCGGCGGATCTCCCTCTCCGGGCCGTCCCTCTCCATTCCCTTCGGTGGAGACGATCCCTACCTTGTCCTCTTGCCATGGATGCCGGTATTGCCCCCGTTCTCTTGTTCTTTTTGTCTAGGTTTCCAATCTAGCATCTTAGGGGCAGTAGCAGTTGCATCTTTAGATTTTTGGCCAAATCTAGGTTTGAGTAGGATGGAGAATGCTTCTAGGCAGTTTGGATTGATGTTTGGTTGGAGTATTTTTGAATTTGGTAGGACGGTAGTGCTGGATCTGACCACGGTAGTAGGAAACTGCTGTTTCCCCGTCCCGAGCGGTACTACCGCCCTCTCCAGGGCGGTACTACCGCTCCCTGTGGAGCGGTACTACCGCTCGTGGCGGTACTACCGCTAGCTGGTCGCGGTACTACCGCTCTCTACCAACTTCCACTCTACTTCTACCTTTCAGTGATCTTTTTGCTCGTGTTTTGTGGCTTATGCTCGTTCTTTCTGGTTGTTTGCATGTTCTTGTGTGTGGTTCCAGGTGATGAGGTCCCTGAGCATCAGGCTCGTCGTGTCAACCCTGGACGTGCCACGTCCTAGCGCTATCGCACCAACGAGCCTGCCGGAGGATCTTCAAGTGCTCCACCTCCACCTCCACCTCCACCTCCACCTCAACTCCAGAAGAAGTCAGGGGTCAAGCCAAAGCCCGGCAAAACAGTGCCAGAAATGCCGCCAAAGGAGTTCTGGGCGAGGCGCCGCCGCAACCCGTATGAAGCTGACCAAGATCCCACTTTGGTCAACCGTCCGTTCTGGAACAGGTTCCAGTTTGCCATCTTCTTCGATGTTCTCAAAGCCAAGAAGAATTTCTATGTCAACGTGCACTCCATCGACACCGATCATATGGAGTAAGATCCTGACTACTTTGGTGAAGCTCTTCAGATGTGCACTCAACTGAATATTCTTGGGATTATGAAATTCAACAAGGACTTTGATGCTGACATGGTGGCACAATTCTATGCCATGGTTCACCTTGGGACTGATGAGGACAGGACACTCACCTGGATGACCAATGGCAAGTTGCTTTCCGTCAAGTGGAGAGCGTTCATGCAGTTGATTGGGGTGCAAGATTTAGGTCTTGAGTCTCCTGTTGGCTTTCTCCCTCACGCCCGCGCCCATTGCACTCACAAGCAAGCTCTCTGGCCATACTGCACTCTGAAGATCAACCAGGAGACAAAGAAGGAAACCTATGAGCTGCCTGCCTATCTGGATATCCTTCACCGCATCTTCAGAGAGACTCTTTTCCCTCGCATTGGGAATCTGGACCAGGTTCACTCTTATCTCGTGGACATGCTTCTTTTCTGCCAGCGTGAGAAGGAAAATCCCACCGGAGAGTCTTTGGATATCTCTCATGTTATGTGGTCTGAGCTGCTGTCTGCTATCTCCGAGCGCAAGTGCCCGATCTATGGTCCGTTCATCATGGTGCTCATTGAGAAGGCCTGGGATCATGTATATCCTAAGGTGCCACTGGAGTCTGGAGAGTTGATCTCTCACGATGTCAAGCGTCTAAGGAAGAAGGATAACTGGGGCACTCAGGCCCCTAGGACTGGAGTTCCTTCGTCTGCTGCTGCCATGGAGACAGAGGAGGAGCCTGCAGCTGATGATGATGAGGATGATGACTACATGCCTTCTGAGGCAGAGCCCTCTTGGGCTAAGAAGCTCAAATCTAAGATGAAGAAGCTGTTCTGCATGGAGGCTCATGGTCAGTACATGACTCATGTGGCTGAGAAGAAGGCTCGAGGTCGTCACAAGGAGCTCATGCGTCAGTTGGGTGCTACAGTCAAGAGTGGATCTGAGGACCAGTTTACTGAGGAGGAGGAGTGGATTTAGCAGCACTGCCCGTGGACCGATTCTGAGGCCGAGCACTTCCAGACTGACGACGGTGGTGCCGATGATTCCGCTAGGCTCTGATGCGTGTGTCCCTCATTTGCTCTCACCTGGAGCCGTAGCAACACTCCCTCTCCTTTTTGGTGTCTCGATGCCAAAGGGGGAGAGAGTTTTAGGGATTTGCGAGTTGTGTCTTTCGTCTCTTATTCATGTCTTGTTCGTGTTTTCCTCGCATTTGCTTTGGTTGGTTTGTCTGTGAGACCTAAGTTCGAGTGAGACTTAAGTACGAGTCATATGGTGTGAGACATATGCTACCTTTTCTTTCCAGTATCATTATCTATGTCACTATCTAGCTTATGAGTTGCTTGCTTTTCTTGTTATATCATCTATGCTGCTCTCATATATCTTGCTTAGTTTGTTGGTCTCTAAAATGTAGGGGGAGCATTGATCCTAGTATGTGTGATGTGCAGTCCAAAGCACTTATCTAGATAGCACACATCTAGGGGGAGCCCATCTACATGTTAGGACCGTGGGGTTTGTATGCTTACTCTATATCTTGTTTATGCAAATCCCGTATTGTCATCAATCCACCAAAAGGGGGAGATTGTAAGGGCATATTTATCCCCTAGTGGTTTGGTGATTGATGACAATGCTTTTGCGGACTAATCGTGTGCATTAAGTTGTTTCAGAGAATCATTCATTAGGCACGAGACGATTTCCTCCCCTCGGTGTTTTATTCAAGACGGTGTAGCTCCTTCGTTTCGTTGTTGGTGGACTAGTCTCGTAGGAGTCACCGTGCTATTAAGAGGGGATCCACTTTGATAAGACTTGGGTGGAATCAACACGTACACATCCTTATCACACCCGTCGTCTTCCTTTTGCAACTTTGGAGCCGCATTCTCTTCCGTACCTGCTTCGCCCTGTGCCAGCGGTAGTACCGCGGTCTCCAGTGGTAGTACCGCCGAAGCCCTCCAGCGGTAGTACCGCTCCACGAAGCGGTAGTACCGCTCTCAGTGGTAGTACCGCTCCGTAGAGCGGTAGTACCGCTCGCGGGCTTCGGCCGTAGTACCGCAGCTGTACCGCGCTACTGCCGCCTCAATTCGAGACGGTGTTTTCTCGTGTCGGGTTTTGCGGCACTAAAAGCGGTAGTAGAAGCGGTTCCGCGCCGAGCGGTAGTACCGCTCCTACTCCCGCATTAGTACCGCTTTGGGGCCAGTGGCCTGACTTCCTCGCCAGCACGGTAGTACCGCTGGGTAGGAAGCGGTAGTACCGCTCTCAGCGGTAGTACCGCCCTTCCTCAGCGGTAGTACCGCTCTGTGCGGGGCTGCTCAGTGGGGTAACGGTTGGAATTGTTACCCCACTATATAAAGGTGTCTTGTTCCTCCAAGTTGACCTACCTCTTTCCCCCAAAGCTCCATTGTTGCTCAAAGCTCCATTTTCGCCCGATCTCTCTCCCAAGCCAATCAAACTTGTTGATTTGCTCGGGATTGGTTGAGAAGGCCCAGATCTACACTTCCACCAAGAGAAATTTGATTCCCCCCACTTATCCCTTGCGGATCTTGTTACTCTTGGGTGTTGAGCACCCTAGACGGTTGAGGTCACCTCGAAGCCATACTCCATTGTGGTGAAGCTTCATGGTGCTGTTGTTGTTGTTGTTGGGAGCCTCCGATTGTTGTGGAGATTGCCCCAACCTTGCTTGTAAAGGTTCGGTCGCCGCCTTCAAGGGCACCAATAGTGGAATCATGGCATCTCGCATTGTGTGAGGGCGTGAGGAGAATACGGTGGCCCTAGTGGCTTCTTGGGGAGCATTGTGCCCCCACACCACTCTAACGGAGACGTACTTCCCTTTAAAAGGAAGGAACTCCGGTAACACATCCTCGTCTCCACCGGCTCCACTCTTGGTTATTTCGTGCCTTTACTTTTGCAAGCCTACTTGTTTTACATCCTTTGCTTGCTTGTGTGCTAGTTGTTATTGCATCATATAGGTTGCTCACCTAGTTGCACATCTAGACAACCTATTTTGTTGCAAAGTTTAATTTGGTAAAGAAAAGCTTAAAAATTGTTAGTTGCCTATTCATCCCCCCTCTAGTCAACCATATCGATCCTTTCAGTGGGCCAACTCACTTCTGCAAGGCCTTCCTTGCCCCAAAGTTGGAGTGCCTACCAATGCCCCTGGACTTCACAAAACATTTCCCGGTCGTGCCAACGGAGTTCAAGCTGAAGACCCACCGGCTGCGCATGGAGGGTCACTATTCAGGTGATGAATGATAGGGTCACCCACGATCAGGGTTGGGTACCCTTCGCCACCGTCCACCAGATCAAGATCGGGTACATGATGACCTTCAAGTTGCCGACTCTCGACATGCTCAAGGTGATCGTCTTCAACGATGATGGCATTGAAGTGGTGACCAAGTGTGGGAGGCACGACGACGCCTTCAGCGTGAACGTCTAGGACAACTCTCTGTTGCGCCTGCTAGTTTGGTATCGACTATGCCGTACTGCTTTGCTTGAAAACTGCTTGGTTTAAGTGTGTTACTATGTTTAAAACGACTTGCTTTTGTTTAAAACTATGTTTATATGCTATATATTTGTGCGTCTTCGGTTTATTCTACACACTCTGTGTATGCTGATAACCTCACCACCTCGATGAAGAGGTTACCAAACAACATGCGTTGCATGTAACCAAACACCATGGCTTGTGTTTTCGCCTAAACAAGCAGGCAACCAAACAGCCCACCTTTCGTTTCGCCCACGTAGGCTATGTAGGCTACCGAACAACATGCAGATGTTGGTTTTTTGCCTCTTTACCCTCAACCAGTGTAACACCCAATATGCGAGTTGCGGCTATAGAATAGTAGCGGGCGTGCGGGAACTGGTGAGGGTTCTCGTGGCGAAGCGCGCGAACGTGCGGGGTTCGAGGATGTGCGTGGGGCAAGAGCTGATGGAGCCTTGCGGACATGGCAGTGGAGCACAATGAGGCGGGCGGTTGGAGCTGGGCGAGGCCCTGTGCATGCGCGCGAATTGCGGGAGGTGCACTGCGTGCATGCGTTGTGGTGTGAGCGAGTATGGGTGTGCAACGAGTGCAACGGTAACCGGGCTGTGAAGCAAGGCATGAGCTTCAGCTCGTGGCCATGGGCAGGACATTATCGTTTGTGATTGCACATTATCGCACGCGAAAGCTTATAGGAAAATGTGGCCAACGCAAATGCAATCCACACGTAAATTGTTCAGGAAATGTGTGCGATCCCGAACGGAAAGCACCCGTTACTTATACCGCAACCATCAGTAATACACAACAAATCACAGATGATTTGCAGCACTTCTACGTGTGCGTAAGGGTTCCTGAACCGTTTGTGCTAGCACGTTATCCCACATGAGAACTTAGACGCAACCGTGCCCAATGCAAACTGCAATCCCACTCGTAAATTATTCAGGAAACGTGTGCGATGGTCTCATGTATAGTAGACGATTGCCATAGAATACTCGTGTACAATGGGGCACATATCGCACACAATTTCTATGATGGCCCGTGTGCCTTAGGTACGATTTCGCAAACGATTCAATATGAAACATCGTTTGGTTTCATTGCGTAATTAGAAACGTTTGATCACCAATCTCACACGTGTGCCAGAATGTAGTGCGTGCGATATGTTCATGCAACGCATACAATTACATTTGGCAACGCGTCTGCATCATTGCTGCCTATTGCCAACGGTTTCTGAGTCGTGTGGGAAGAACCCCGCTATTGCACACACGGGCAAGGCGATGGTTTAAAACTCCGTCGTGGAAATGGGTTAAAAACCATTTGTAGAACGTCACTGTACCAGTGATGGTGTTATTTTCATGCAGGAATAGAAGTGCAGACAAGAATTTTGAGGATTTTTTTTATGGAAAATAAGATGATCGGTGGACTAAGTTGCAACAGGGGGTGGGGGGCAGCAGGGCGCCACGCGGCCTGCTGGCGCGGACCCCCTTGGTCGCGCCAGGTGGCCGTGTGGGGGCCCTCGGCAACCACTTTTTGATGATTCCTTCGCCTATAAATCTCGTATATTCCAGAATAAATCATAGAAAATCCATGACATGTTTTACGATATGGAGTCATCGCCACCTCCTATTCTTTATCCGAAGATCCAATGTGGAGTTTGTTTTGGGCTTCAGAGAAGGGATTCGACGTCGTCGTCATCATCAATCCTTCTCTAAGAAAAAATTCATAACGCTCTCATCCATGTGTACGATTGACTCTAAGCGGTATTGTAGTGTCTGGTTCACGGTATAGCATTTTTTTTGAAAAAATAACCATTTTTCTAAAACGCTACATAACATCTATGAAATTCTGATTTTTTAAAAGAAAACATCATCTTAGACTTTTGAACATTGTTTTGTAAAATGTGAACATTATTTTGATATTTTTCGAACATATTTTAAAAATGTGATTTTTTGAATTTTGAATCATGTTTGAAAAATGGGAATATTTTTCTAAATTTTGAACATGTAATTCCAAACAATTGTTGAAATTTGTGAACATTTTAAAATATAGATTTTTAAAAACACAAAGAATAGTGAAATTCTGAATATTTATTAAACCTTGAACCGACTTTTAAATTCTGAATTTAAGAAATGCAAAAAAAAATTGATATACTTGAACATATTTTTGGGATCCTTTTTTAGAATTTTTTAATTATGATTACCTTTTTAAATTGTGTTTGTTTAAATGTGAATTACGGAAAAACAAAAGGAGAAGAAAAAGAAAAAGAAAAAATTATGAGAAAAATGCACAAACAGAGCAGAAAAACTAGGGAAGAAATAAAACTGAGTTAGGAACTTTCCCAAAACCAGATATGTGTTCTAGTTGGGCTAGCCTAGGTAACGACGATCTGTGCGTCTAGGGATCTTTTGACGCACAGAGCGTCACGTAGGAGGCCCCTGTTTGGTGGACAGTCGTTCGTAGGATTCACCACTGCCAATACAGAGAAGCAAGTGTTCAACAGGAGCACTTGACTGGGCCGGCCCATGATGAGCACAATGTGCATTTCCCAACATAGAGAGTGTTAGATAAGGGTGAGCAAGCCTATGTCTAGCTTTATGCGAGACAATAGCTCGGCTCACTTACATGGGGTTGGTAGTGGCCTGTCATATTTGTCTTTGTCGGGTGATTTGTTTTTCAGGGAAATAGGGTCACAATGAAGATACATAAGTTTCTCAATACATGATGATCCTACTTGCAGCCATACCGTGGTTGTATGCTCAGTTCGACTATATGATGTCAAGCGGTCTGCTGCCCTATTTTGTTCACGCTTAATTTTAATAGAAATAAACTCTCTGTGTGACATGGAGCCATCGCCTTCTCTCCCTAAAAAGCTTAGCATTCCTCTGGCTTCCCTCGGCGCCGGTCCGACTCGTCTCCAGTGGCCTTAGGGCCATGGGGACGTGGTGGATCATGGCCCTTGCCGGCATGAGGGCTCCATTTTTAGATGTTTCTTCGAGTTCTGTTAGGGTTTGTTTCCTTCTCAGAAAGACGAGATGAGGGCGGCTCCCTGATGATGGAATAAGCTTCTCCCCTCCTAGCCCATGTCACGCTGGTGCGTCCAGCATCGTCGATGGGCGTGTGGAGGTTGGATCTTTTTGATCTACGCTACTTTTCATCGGAGATGGTTGCTGTTTTGCTGTGCTGGTCCTACGGGGCCTTAACACGACGACTTTCCGACTGTCTACTACAACATGTTTTACCTGGCTCTAGTGAGGGAGGGGCAATGACGGCGACACGCGTTTGGCTCACTTCAATGCTTATAGTCGTCGCTAGGTGATCTGTGGATCTGGATGTAATTTTTTTTATATTTTTTTGTGTCCGTTGTATTGTCGTGATTGAAGTCGAATAGATCGAAAGTTTGCTCGCAAAAAAAAAAACTCTCTCTGTGTCATCAAGAACTTGATCTGAGCCACTAGTTGACAATAAGCAGAACTTGATAAACCATAACCTGACAACGCCGCCAAAGCTTAAGAGGAGTTGACTATACAATAACCGGTCTTTCACTATGTTGTATCGCACCGCCATGCCCTGCATTAAAGTATGGGTTTCTAATTCCAGAGCATCATTGCAGTTGAATAGAAAACCATTAGCCATGTAGATTTTTACTTAAAAAACATGACATATATATATATATATATATATATATATATATATATATATATATATATATATATATATATAATATTAAAGTGTTCATCACACATTTTAATTTTTTATGAAGTGTAAATACAATCTTCACTCAATTTTTCGAAAATGTTTGTATCACTAAAAATGTATGTGCCATTTTAAAAATGTTCCTTCATTTAAAAAGATGTATGTGGCTTTTTTATATTTTTTTGACAATTTAAAAAATATGACCACGTAAATAAAAAACCATTAAAATGCAAATTAAATTTTAATAATTGTCTAGGTGCTTCAAAAATACCTTTTTGACGATGAAAATGTTTATACAGTATGAAAGAATGTTGCACATCATTCAGAAAGTGTGTCAACATGTATTTATACAATAAAAACGTTTTATGCGATATGAAAATATTTAACATGTATTAGAAATATGTTCATACATGTATTAAAAACCATGCAAACAATGTATTTGGAAAAATATTAATCATTTATTTGAAATTATTGAACGCATATGGACACATTTTTAGAGTATAAAAATGTAAAACTGTGTACGAGAAAATTAGGACAATTAAATATATATTTGTGGGAAATTTTATATGTATTTAAAAAATATTAAATAAAACATTATTTTATGGAAAAAAGTTAATCATGTATTTAAAAATGTTAAATAATATAAAAAATGTCCCAATGTATAAAAAAATTAGAGTTGTGTTAACAAAATATAAAATATGAAATAAAAAGGAAAAGGAAAAAGAAAAAAAAGTTAAAAGAACAACAAAAGAAAAATGAACTTCAGGAAAACCGAGGCGAAACAGTAAAAACTCCCACAGAATCCACATAAAATCAAAACTCGTGCGCAGCTACTACATTGGGCTGGCCCAATAGTGCATGAGATATCTCTTGTGAATAGGCGAAATCACTAGTTAAGGAGCACTCTTTGTAAAGGTCATTCCCACCTCCTTACGGTGCGACTGCGAGTTTTTCCTTTTTTCGTATATCCGTTTACTGGAAACGTTTCATCTCTTAAACCATGCATCCAAAACTCAAACTGTTTTCACCATTGAATTCCTCGTGTCAACATCTTCAAAACTAGTTCCATATAGAGGTTTTGATGAACATATTTTCATGAAAAAATGGACGAAAAAACTGAACTGGGAGCACACTTTTTTCCCTTTTACGAAAGAGGCACGACCGTGCCTCTCGCAGAAGAAAAAACACGTTTTTTCCGTTTCCGAGAGGCACGGCCATGCCTCTCGCTAAAGCAAACCCGTGCCTCTCGCGAAAGCGAATCCGTGCCTCTCGCGGAAGGGAAAAAACCGTGTTTTTTTCTATTTCGAGAGGCACGACCGTGCCTCTTGCGGAAGCAAACCCATGCCTCTCGCGGAAGGAAAAAGAGAAAATGTATTTTCTCCGTTTTCGAGAGGCACGGCCGTGCCTCTCGCCGTATCCGTGTCTCTCGCAAAAGGAAAAAAAGAAACAACATTTTTTTCCGTTCTCAAGAGGCACAACCTTACCTCTCGCGGAAGCAAACCGTTCCTCTCACGGAAGCAAATCCGTGCCTCTCACCGAAGGAAAGAAAAAAGAAAACACGTTTTTCATGCACTTTTTGAGAAGCTAAGAAAGAGTAGTGGAAAACGGAAAAGTCAAAAAACCCCGGGAAAAAACTAACTAAAAAGCCAAAAACGCATGTGAATTTTTTTCAGAGGGAGTGTCCAGAGCGTGACACGTGGTGGCGGCTGAGAGCGCGCCAAGTGGCACGCTCTCGGCCCACCCCAAGTGATCCTTGGGGAGGCTCCCGAACGAGCGCTCTTTGATTAGTTGATCTCGCAAATAGGGGCTCACATAATTGGTGAAAAAACCTAGCTGCTGAATATCATCAAGAGGTGCTTAAGGGGCCAACCCATATAGGTTGTTCTATGGTACGAGAGGATTACGAGGTTTTCTTGCCGTTTTTCATACTTCCTCCATTCTATAATGTAGTGTGTTTATGCTTTTCAAGATTTAACTTTGATCATAAATTTAACCAACATGGGCGGCTGTAGAGGGAGCATGATAGATACCTTTAAATAACTATTTGAAAGAAGTTTTCAAAGGTATAGCTTTTTAGTAAAATGATTTATGTATTATTGGTCTAATTTATGGTCAAAGTTGAATTTCGAAAGCGTGGGCGCACTACATTACGGAATGGAGGGAGTACATGTTTTTGCTTGCTTGTGTTTTCTTTTTTCTTTATTTCATTTCTTTTTATTCATTTACTTTACCTTTTTATAGCGCTCTGCAAACTTGTTTGAAAATGCGACAATTTCTTAACATAGTAAATGAATAGACCTCTTTTTAAATACACATATTTTTTAAGATAAAAATGTGTGTTCAAAAATTAATTAACCCTTTTTAAAGTTTGTAACCATTTTTCGCGAATAGTCTTTCAAATTCATGGGTATATATTTATATTATTGCACTTTAAAAAATCATAAACATTTTTTGATTGCGAGATATTTTTCAATTTGTGAATATTGACTAAGTTATTTTCCTAAGAATATATAGCTAACAGAAACTAGTGGGAAACTACATAGAGAACTATTTTAAAACAAAAACTGAAAACGACACATATGGGCCATCCCGTAATCGCGTGGGCGCGTGTGGGCTGTGCATGTTGCCTCTGTATTGGCTGCTTAAATCATTGTGCTAGTCACGAAACATTTTTAAATGCAACCGTTTTTTAAATTTCTGAACAGTTTTGAGACGGAAATTAACCTTAAAAAAATAAAAACCAAAAGGAAAGGAAAGGAAAAGAAAATAGAAGAAACAGAAAAAAGAAAGAAAGAAGAAAAAGGAAAAGGAAAAAAGAAAAATAAAATACAATAGAAAGCCAAAAAACCGAAAAGGAAACAACACAGAAAAAAAGCCCGGTTCAGGGAACCTTCTAGAAGGTTACTAAAACCGGTTGGCCGCACTTGTGTAAATAATGAAGTGGGCCGGCCCATATTCGTCGCTAGCATCTCTGCTATGTGCGATTGCCCGACAGTTTACCGCAGCGAGTGGCGAACAGGGATTTCCCTAGACTATGGTAAATCAAAATCTCTGCCCGATGGACGCTTTCGCGCAGGGAGCGATCTCAATGGGCCCGCCCATTCCCTGGCGATACAGCGAGCCTGTACTGAGGAAAGAAATAGGGAAACGTTTTCCGCCGACAGTCTGTACTAACTTTCCGCCGGCCGCGTGCGAGCGCTGGGATAGAAATCCAGTCGATCATCCTGACCACACGTTTTTGTGCAGGGTCCACCACCTCGCCTTTCACATGGTTTATCTTCTTCCTCCACGCGACTCTTTCTTCTCCTTTGCCTTTTTCTTCCTCCTCTCTCTTTCTCTACCAAGGCAGCCATGAGAGCTCCTGCCCGAGCTTGTTTTGTTCCCCTCTTCTCTCCACATGTCTCTCCTCTGCTCTGTGCTCGCACAACGGTGGACACGACCGGAGCAACAGGGGGTGCTACGCACACGACGAGCAGATGCTAGAACTAGTGGCACCGATGCTGCAACCGACGACAGCCATGAGAGTCACTGCACGCGCCAGGAAGAGGAGTGTTGCAACCATGGTGTTCAAATGCTGGAACCGTGATATTTAGATGCTGGAATCATGGCGCCTTTTTGCTATACATAAATTCACGGCGGAGCTGCGGCCAGCGACGGCGCCTTTTTGCTACATAAATTCACGGCGGAGCTGTGACTAGCGACGGCGGCAACGACGTTTTGCTGCGACTGTCGTCGATTTTTGCTACAACCAACGATTAAATTTGCTACATACGTTCACGGTGGAGTTGCGACCCGCGACGACGTCGGCGGCATTTTGCTGCAACCGTCGTCGGATTTTGCTATGACTAATGATATTTTTTGCTACATCCATCATGATGGAGCTTCGACCTATGACGACGGTGATGGAGTTCTTGCTGCAACCGCCATCAGGTTTTGCTACGACCAGGCGAGAAATTTGTTACATTCATTCCTTTTTTACGGCAAAGACCGGTGGCCATCGTTCATGGCGAACCCCGTGCGACGAGCGTCTGGGATGCTGCAACCATAGCGCGTCCACGGCGGGGGTTGGAACAGATCGGCGGGCTTGGATTGAAACCAGCGATGTTGGAGCTGCAACCGAAATTAATGGTGACCGGAGGAGAGTTCTTTGGCAAGCATCGAGAGAGCAGCGCGGCAAGGCGGCGGGATGCGAGCAGCCGGCGGTCGTTCGCCTCGCCGGAGCCGCGGACATGGACGGTGTCATGAGGATGAGGAGACGATGGCCTTTTTTTTCTAACTACCAGGCGAGATCCAACGACGCCCATGATACAGATCAGACGACTGCTAGGCGTCCGGCCCAAATTTGGGCCGGCACACCGGCGCTGATCATTGCCTAAAGAAATAACGTTCAATTGAGGAATCGATCCTACAACACCGCAAATAGAGAGAAAATCTCCCTTACCACTTGGCCTACCGAGTGATAATGATCAACATGCTGCGTGAGTATTTAAGAACTAAATAGAGTGACAGATCCAAAAAAATAAAAACATTTCGAGCATTGAACATTTTTTAATATGCATTGAACATTTTTGTACTATACGATGAACATTCCTTAAATACACATTGAATATTTTCGGGATATACGCTGAACAATTTTCAAATCCAAATTGAACATTTGTTTGATATACACTGAACTGTTTTAAAATACACATTGAACATTTTTGTAATATACGTTGGGATTTTTTTAAAGTACACAATGAACATTTCTTAATATACATTGAAAATTTTCTTAAACATATGATGAACATTTTCAAAATACACGATGAACTCTGGTACAAAACAGACAAAAAATAAGAAAGTACAAATCAACAAAAGAAACACATATTGTTCATCGTATTAATATATTGATAGAAAAATACATGATGAAATGTTCTTTACATGTATTAATAATGGAAGAAAAAGGAAGAGAAAGAGAACGAAAAAACCAGAAAAAAAAAGACAGGAAAGAACCAGAAAGAAAAAACCGAAAAGATAAAACAAAACAAAAAGCGACAGAAGTAACGAACGAAAAAGCGAACGAACAGCACTCGCTGCAGCGAACTGGGCCGGCCCAGACGCAGGCGCTGCGGGCGTAGCCACTGCTGTTTGCCGCGCGCGGGGGGCAAATAGGATCTGCGCTCAAGCTGTTCTAAATACTCCTTCAAGCACTTCAGCCTACGCTGATTACTAGGCTTGGCACTATGAAAGGTCTGGCATCTTCTCGGTTTGGTCTGCTCGGCTACTTGTTGATATACAAAGAGATGAAGGAAGGATTGGCTTGAGGGACGGCCGGCCGGCTCGAATAATAGCTAGGTCACAGAGGCAATGGATGAAGCTTTGGTCAGCACGAGTTCCAACCAAGATCAAAACTTTTGCATGGTGACTAGCAAAGAACAGTATCCCCACTGCTGAAACTCTGAAACAACGACATATGACTGAAGATGATGTATGTGTGATATGCAACTCGACAGTAGACTCATGGCGTCAGACATTGATCGATTGCCACATGTCAAAGTGAATGTGGGCACTCATGGACGAGGGGCTCGTCGAACATATGATCGCCTATACTACCGATGATGCGAAACTGTGGCTAGTTACTCTTCAGGTCTCTCTCAGCGAGCAAGATTTCACTAAAATTTTAGTATCTTTGTGGGCAATTTGGTGGGCTCGTTGCAAAGCAAAACATGAGCAGCTTTTCCAGAGCCCTTTAACCACAAAATTTCATATCTTGTTTCCTGGAGGATCTAGAGCTGCTACCTGAAACAAAATGATATGCCACTATTGTTCAAAAACCGACGGAAGAAAGATGGATAAAAGCACCTGATGGAATGTCGAAGATCAATGTGGATGCAACAGTTGGGAGAAACAATGACCGTGGCTATTGTGTGGCAGTCTGTAGAGATGACCATAGCAACTATTTGGCCGCATCCGCGTCATTTTTCAGGGGCTAGTTGATACAAAAATTTAGATCTTGCTACAACTGTGAAGCTCTCGATCTTGCTGCCAATTTATATATCCAGAAGGTGAGAATAGCTACAGAGGTGAGGAGCTGTCACTGCATTAGGATTAGCTCTCGCCATCCTAGCGCTCACGCCGGAGGCCACTCCGGCCCCCGCGTCCTCCCACCCTCGCCGTAGGCTCCCACGGCCCTTCCCTCACGACGGTGGTCACTCCGGCACCGTCGTACACCATCCAACTTCTTCCCACGGTTCCTCGCGATGGCGCTGGCGGACCTCAACTTCGACATAGGACAAGATTTCGCCGCCGAGATCTGGAGGAAGTGGGGTGTCACCATCAACTATGAAGAGGGACAAGACCAAGAGGAGTTTCTGCTCGTTGCAGAATTCACCAGATCAAGGATTAAACTCACTACTGAATCGGTTAGCACCATTCTCTTGGCCTGTTTTGGGGGCAGAGCCTCACTGTTTAGGGTTCAGCTGTTGCAAAATTGGTCTTTTCGTTTCTCTGTCTCATCCAAAGAGGTTGGATTTTCTATCATCAAAGGAGGCAATATCTCGCTACCTCTGCTTAATGTTAATTTCCTCCTTTGGGGTAATGGGGGCCCTAACTCATGCTGGGAGCTTGATCAATATCTCCAAGAAAAAGAAGATGAATGGACGCACATTTTTCGTCGTCATCCAAGGAAATCCTACATGGAGGCCCTGAGATCTTCTGGTAGATTCATGGTTTCGGATCATAGAGATCTTAGATCATCCCCAATCCGTCCCATTAATTCGACCAGAGCGACATCTAAGGAAAATACCGGCAATTATGGTCATAATAAGCATTCACTGGCTCATTCCACCCCCGGAGCGGGATCCCTGCATATTCAAAATGAGCAATAACCCTTCTGTGTACGGTGTCTCACTTTGGGCCATGCTAGGCCCGGTTGCACCAATCGCATCAAGTGTCGGCTTTGTAAGAAATGGGGCCATATTGCAAAAAACTGTTTTTCGGCCCTTCAGCCCAACGACGGCCCAATCCTCATGCTTGGTATTCCGAGGCAGGGTGCCACTGTTCCGGCTGCAGAGAAGGTAGGAGCGGTCAATCAGAGGCCAAATCAACGTAATGATATCTCCCCCTCCGCTCCTTCCCGAGTTAGCTCGCTCCTTTACTCTGCCTCTTCACGTTCCATTGCTCGTTATCTCTAGGCCGCAGTCATACCCTCATCTCACTCATCCACCACCAGATCTTCAGACCTGGCTTCAGCCATGGCAACCTTCCCCTTCGATCCCGCAACATTTCTGCCGCCGAATCACCAAGCCATTGTGGTGGAAGGAAGGCCTGCTCGCACCTATGTGCTCTCTGGCGCGCCGACGCCATTGCACGAGGAGTGGGCGATTGCATCTATTGTTCCTATGCCAAATCTCCTGGTGGCCTTCAACACTATCCGTGAGGTACTATTTGATTTCTTGACTGATAAGGGGTTGGGGTTTGCAGAGATTATTCCATGCCCCTTTGGACAGGCTTATATCCAGCTTGGCAGTGTTTTTGATCGGGATGAGTTAGTTGCCAATAGCCCCCATCTCTTTACTGATGTGCATGTCATCTTTCAAAATCATGATAAAGGTTTGAACTAGAGGAAATTAGTTTTGACCAGGGAAGTTTGGATCTTGTTATGCGGCTTTCCATTTGATAGAAGGAATATTAGAGAAATCAACGAGGCAGTTAGTAAATTTGGAAAGTTTGTGATGTGGGATAGAGTTAGAAGCATGAAAGTGAATCAGATGGTCAAAATCAAAGTGCGGGAATTGAGTGATATACCAGCTAGCATTGTATTTGGAGATGGTGAGAACTCCGATTCTCTCTCTGTGCCGGTCATGATCCTGCAGCATCAGTTAGTTGAGGCCAAACCACATGATGAAGATGTCATCCCTCCCCATGGAAATCCTCACCCTATGCCAATACAAGCTAACTACCACCCCAACCAGCACAATCACTTTCTGGGTCAACCTGTCCAGCATCATGAGGCTGAGGCTCAACCTGTCCTTCAACTGAATCTGAATTTAGCACTGAATGAGGAAGAAAATGACGAGATGAATGCAGAAGAAGAACCAGAGGAGATGCCAGGCTGGGGACACTGGGCTATGCCAGAAGCCAATCCAGAAAGGCAGAAATTGACCAGGAGCTCCACCCTGGTGAATTTCTGGAATTACAGGACCTAATGGCCCCTATGGAAGAAGAGCAGCAGAATATGGATGATCAAGGCAACCAAAGCAGCCTCACTCTGACTCTGGGACAATCTGACAGCAGTGGAAATATAGGTGCTTCAGTTGCAGGTCCTTTGGCGCCAAGGATTCCAGATTTAAACCTCATTGGTGGGCCTCTGCCGGCCCATCAAATGCATGAGAATGAGCCTGAGGTATTGGCTGCAGTTGCTCCCCCACCTGAGGAACATAACATTGTGATGGCCCAGATGCAGCCCATTATGGATATGAGTTTTCAGTTGATGCTCAGACAACACACTTCTGCTGCAGTTGATAGAGAAGAGGATCCCATGAACCTAGAACTAATGATTGGCTCTCAGCAGGTCATGCCCAAGCTTATTGCTCCTCACGCTAATATGGAGAAGTCAACATTCTTGACTGAATCTCTTAGTCCCGTGAAGCTGATTCAGGAGCAGAATAATGAACAGAATGGGCTGCATGATATTGACTCTGATTTGATTTCTCAAGTCAACATGATTCCAAAAGAGGCAGAGACTACTGAGCAAAAAGGTGAATCTTCATCCTCCTCTGACCTGTCAGTCCCACCTGGTTTCCCCTTTCCTACTTATCTTCAGGATAATGTTCCTGTAGGTACTGAAGCAGATGCTACAATGGTATTGCCAACTGAAGCTTAGGACAACAATAATGCAGTCAATGTGGTGGAGCTGCTTGGCACTGAAGGCGCTGAGGTCTAGAAACAACACTTTGCTCCTAAAGAAGCCTATCTTAATCACATAAAGGTACCAGTGGACTGGGTTAATTTTCTTTCAGTATCATTTCTCTCCCCTGGTAAGTTTGAATGGGTCAAAAATTTGTTACTTCTAAGGTTTGGGAGATCATTAAGGAAGGATACTCACATGATAACACCCTTCCATTTGTGATACCTTCTGAGTGTCCTATCTCTGACACTGAGGACAATATTATGGTACAGGTGGAGATGGAATAAGAAGTCACCTCTACCATGAACTCTGAACAAGGGTTAGCACAATAGGCCTCTTCCACTCCTGGTGTTCTCAACCACAAGAAAAGAAAGGATAAAATTTCACTGGTTGACACTGAGGTAAGAAGAAGCTGCAGACTACAAAAACTCTCTAAAGGTTTTAAATAGAAAGTTTGTACAGATAGAAACTGTCTGGCTTGTCATGCGATGCCACCTCTAATACCTGCCAAAGTAGTTAAAAGTCTCAATACTTCTTTCTGCAAGGTACCAGCAAAGGACACCGCTGAGGAGCTGCTAGCTAGCAAACCCAAGAAGATCAAGAGCACACAAGCTGCCAAACTAGTCATCAAGGAGAAGGAGGCTGACAAAGGAAGCAGAGCTACTTCCTAGAATTCCTCAAGGCAAAATCTGTTGGGTTTTGATATAAAACTTTTGTAAAGAGGGCAGTTCAGTACTTTTGCGTTTCAGTCTATCAGAGATTGTATCCATGGGGATGACTTGTATGCGTTTGTTGCTCAGTCTAATGCATGTTCTGATGGTTTGCTATGTCGTTAATTCTCTGGTTAATGCCATTTAAATTTATCTTGCTAGAACTGAGACCAGATTGTACGTGTTTCAGTACAAGAATTTTGTAAATATTTCAGCAGTTGGGAAACAGTGTTCAGATACGATGAAAGTGCACCATTTGGATCATGGCTAGGGAATGGACTGTACTTAACTAGAATATTCAAGGTTTGAACGATCCCAAAAAGTGTACTGCCATTAAGAATAAAATAGAAGAATCTCAATGTGTTGTCCTTTGTCTCCAAAACCAAGAGAGAGCATTTTGACAGTTGGTACCTGCTTAACTTTTGTCCTAAGAGATTCAACAAATTTGAATACCTACCTTCAGTTGGTTCCTCGGGTGGGCTGCTCATTGCATGGAATGATCAGATTTTCATTGGTCAATTATTTCACAGGAACATCTATGCCCTCTCTGTTACATTCACCTCCAAGCATAATGGAGACTCTTGGATACTATCCAATATTTATGGACCCAGTCAAGGAGAGGATAGAAACAACTTCATGGAGTGGTTCAGAAACCAACAAATGCTCGATGATCTTAACTGGTTGGTGATGGGGGATTTTAATCACATCAGATATCCTCGTAACAGGAGCAATGATGGGGGTAACATTAATGACATGTTGGCCTTTAATGAAGCTATTAGCAATCTAGCTTTAGTTGAAATCCCTCTCAAGGGCAGGAATTTTACATGGAGCAATATGCAGGAGAAACCATTGCTAGAAAAATTAGACTGGTGTTTTACCTCTGAATCTTGGACTCTCAACTATCCTCAAACCTTGGCCTATCCTTTGGCAAAAACTACCTCTGACCATGTCCCCTTCATGGTCAAGATTGACACCAGCATCCCTAAATCTAGTATATTCAGATTCGAAAACTTCTGGCTTGACCACAATGGTTTCCATGAGGTGGTTAAGCAAATCTGGACTCAAGATGTTGATGAAACAGATAGTGCAAAGATTATTGCCTCCAAATTTAAGAGATTGAGGAAAGGACTCAAGATTTGGTCTAGAAATATTTCCAACCTCAAACAGCTTATTGAGAACACCAACTTCATGATTCTCTGCTTTGATCAGCTTGAAGATTGCAGACCTCTATGCATAGTGGAAAATAATGGGAGAAATATCCTCAAGATGCATTTGGAAAAGATTCTTAAATAGCAGCACCTCTATTGGAAGCAACGATCTACCATCAGAAATATTAAGGTTGGGGAAGCTAATACCAAGTATTTTCAGGCAAAAGCTACTATCAAACACAGACACAATTGCATTGCTATGCTTCGTGATGAGCAAAACCATGAACATCACACCCATCATGCCAAAGCTGCTATTCTTCTCAGAGCCTTCAAAGAGAGATTGGGCAATGTTGTCACATCTCACAATCCTCTGTTCCCGCACCACCTCATACAAGCAGATGATAACCTGGCAGAACTTGAAGTTCCTTTCTCCAGAGAAGAGATTGATTCGGTGGTGCATCATATGCCACCTGACAAATCCCCTGGCCCTGATGGCTTTAATGCTGCTTTCCTCAAAGCTTGCTGGACAATCATTGCACCAGATTTCTATAGACTAATTGATGACTTTCACTCTGGTGTTGTAAATCTTCAGAGCATCAACTACTCTTTCATTACATTGATTCCCAAGAATGATTCTGCAGCTACTCCAGCTGAGTTTAGACCTATATCCCTCCTCAATTGCACCCTGAAGATCCTTACCAAGTTGTTGGCCAATGGACTACAGAGGGTTATTCTTGAACTGGTCCATAGAAATCAATATGATTATCTTAATAACAGATGTATTCAAGACTGTCTTGCCTGGTCCTATGAATATATCCACCAATGCCATCAATCCAAAAAAGAGATTATCCTTTTGAATTTGGACTTTGAGAAAGCATTTGATATGATCAATCATGATACCATTATTGAGATTCTACAAGCTAAGGGTTTTGGGAGTAGATGGATTCAGTAGATCAATATGATATATGGTACTGGTTTTTCATCTATCCTACTTAATGGTGTCCCAGGGAAACAGTTTCTATGCAAAAAGGGTGTCAGGCAAGGTGATCCTTTATCTCCCCTCATCTTTGTCTTGGCTACTGATCTGTTACAATCCATGTTCAATGAGGCAATGACAAATTCCTTGATTACCCCTCCTCTACTACACCATTCATGTCCTGATTATCCAATCATCCAATATGCAGATGATACCATTTTGGTAGCTAATGCTGATCCTCTCCAACTTAATCACATCAAGAACCTCCTATTATGTTATGCAGCCTACACTGGTCTCAAAGTAAATTATGGGAAATCTACTATGATCTCAATCAACACTCCCCCTCAGAAGATGGATGCCCTATCAACGTTGCTTGGTTGTCAGATTGGTACCCTGCCACACACATATATGGGTCTTCCACTTTGTCTCCTTAAACCCAAGATTGTGGACTTTATGCCCATGATGAGAAGGATTGAAAACAGATTACTGAGCTGCTCAACAATGCTATCTAGTGGTGACAAACTCACTCTCATCAAATCTGTTTTTGCTAGCATGCCTATCTAATTCATGTGCTGCCTCACCTTACCAAAAGGTGTGATCCAACAACTCACTAGCTACCTGAGAAACTACTTCTGAAGAAAGTATGGTTCCATGGATACAGGCCCAGCTCTCATCGCTTGGGACTCCATTTGCAAACCTAAAACACATGGTGGATTGGGTATATTGGATATCACAACTCACAACAGAGCCCTTTTGATGAAATTCCTCCACAAATTTTTCAATAAGGAAGATGTACCTTGGGTTAACATCATTTGGAAAGCTCATTACCAAGATGCTCTCCCAAGTGACAAAATGGTTGGGTCGTCTGGTGGAAATCACTGCTTAAACTGATGCCACTTTACAAAATTCATGCTATATGCACACCTGGCACTGGAGATACAATTACTTTCTGGTCTGATAATTGGACAGGGCAACCATTGTTGGAGAAATTCCCAGAACTTTGTTCTTATGCGCTTAACAAGGCTTCCTCCATGGCTGAAGTCACTAATCAGCAAGATTTCAGTTTGCATTTCCACAGACCATTGTCTTCCCAAGCATTCCAACAATTCAACGAGCTCTCTGCACTGCTAGTAGATAGAGAGACATCCACAAATAAGGACATATGGAAATATTCTTGGTCAAAGCAGCAATACTCATCAATGAAGATGTACAAGAATATTATGGGACCCGGTTTTGAGCATGGTGCATTTAAGAAACTCTGGAAAACCTCATGTCGACTCAGATATCAGATATTCTTCTGGTTACTACTTCATGATAAGATCAACACCAGGAATATGATTGCGAGAAGAAAGATGCATCTGCCAGACTATTCTTGTATGCTTTGCTCTGACGGTGTTGAGGAAACACTGGGTCACCTCTTCTGGGATTGCTCATTTGCACTTTCATGCTGGGATTATATTGCCCCTGGTAGACACCGGGGCATTTCCTCTTTTGATGAGATTTCGGACATATCCAGACTTCTTCCGCAGGGCATTGCTCTGGACATCATTCTGGCAAGCCGTTGGGGCATTTGGTCTATAAGAAATGATAAAATATTTTGCACAACTGCTGCTCATCTAGATACCTGGAAATTCTATATGAAGGAAAGACTCTGGGAGGCGCAACTTCGAGCACAAGCTAGGAAAGTAGAACTACTCAAGTCCTGGACAGATAACCATTTGTAATATGATTGTCCTGCGGTTTCCTAGAGAGGGTATTGGATGAATGAGGCTTCATGCCTGATGTACTATATTAATTTTGTTTTAATGGTTTTTAATTAATGAAAATACCGTAGAATGATTGTTCTACGGTTCAGGTTTCAAAAAAAAAAAGAATAGCTACAGACTGTGAGGCCACTGTGAATCAACATGGTTTTCAGGTGGCACAGATAGTGCACGAAGGGAGAGACTCAAATGTTGATGCACACAACTTAGCTAAGGCAACAGTTTCCTTAGATTTCGGTAGGCATGTCTGGCTGATTGCCAAACCCAATTCCGTTCATGTACCTGGCATTCTGGTGTGATAAATAAAGTGGCAAATTTTCTAAAAAAAATATCGTGCTAGTGACTCCACCTTATTGTTGGGCTTTTTTCTCCCTTTCTTATGCTAGTCAACTATTCACTGAGACTAAAAAACAATTTATTGAGTTATAAACATCGTCGAAAATCCGACGAAGAGAGGAACCGGAGTCGCCCATCTAAATAGATAGCCAAATTAAAGATCAGTGCATCATTTTTGTATGATGAAGGGTACATGCTTTGGAGGGGCGGTAATACGTTATGATGTAGAATACCTAGTTATTGTAGAGAATGTATGTGGGGCTTGTTCCGAACATAATTTAAGAAACCGGATCGGACCACCGGTTGAGCCGGAAATTTTTTGAACTGGAGGCCTACACGTTTTATAGTTTTATGGACCGACATGCAGACGAACCAGAGAAAACGGTCGAACCAGTTGGTTTTCACGTATGCACATGTGGGGAGTCGAACTCAGGTTGATAGGAAAATAGACCGAGTCGGACGAACAACCAAGTTTCCTGCTAATGTTCTTGTCTTAGTTAAAGAAATTGTATTTAACCTCTTTTTACCTATCACTAGCAAAAGGCCCGTGCATTGCAACGGGAGAAAAAAAATCATAATTTCCAATGGCCATGATCACATTTTGCTGCATCATCGAGATACACTAACACACTCAATTTCTTGAAATCATTAGTGTTTTTATACTCGTGAACATATTTCAAATTCACGAACACTTTCACAGATTTTCTAAAATAAAAAACATTTTATACTATTTGCAACTATTTTTTAAAAATTTTGAACATTTCTTTTAATATTTTTCTTGTATCGGTGAACATTTCTAGAATGTACGGACATTGTTTTAGAAATTGGTGGATATTTTTTTGAAATTCACAAACAGTTTTTAATTTAAATAATATTTTTTGAAATGCATGATCATTTTTAAACAGCCCTTGACCACATTTTGCAATGGGAAAAAAGTTATAATCTCCAATGTCCATGACTAACTTTTGCTGCACCACCGAGATACACTATCACTCTCACTTTATTGATATTGTGGACAATTTTTGAAAATCAGTAACATTTTGTTAAACTTGTGAACATATCTGAAATCATGAACATTTTTACAGATTTTCACATTTTCGAAAATCACAAACATTGTTTGAATTCATGAACATTTTATGCTATTTTCAAGCATTTTTTAAAATTGTGAAAAAAATTTAAAAATATTTTTCTTGAATAGGCAAACATTTCTAGAATCGACGAACATTTTTTTGGAAATTGTATGCTGGAAAAATTATTGAAATTCACTATCATTTTTTTGATTTAATGAAATTCTTTTGAAATGCATGACTATTTTTTGAATCGACGAACATTTTATGAATCAATAAACTATTTTGTAAGTTACTAACAGTTTTTGAATTTTTATAGGATATTTTTCGATTGATGAACAATTTTGAATTGTCAAACTATTTTCAATTTCATTAACATTTTTTAATACATGGACTATTTTAAAAAATCATGAACATTTTTCGATTTCCTGAACATTTTTTTTCAAAATTGGAACATTTTTTGAGAATGCGAACATTTTTTTAATAATCATGAACATTTTTTGAATCCACGGACATTTATGAATTATTAAACATTTTATTTCAAAATTCTCTTTCTTTAATTTTCAAAACTTTTTTGAAGTCTCATATTAAGTAGAAAAACGAAGACGGAAAAGGAAAACAAAGTTTAGAAAACAGGCATGCCCAAACATGCGCATTGTGTCTTCTCCCATCGTGCGGAGCGCAGTATAGAAGGTTCCTACTACATGGGCCGTCCCAGGCGGGGATTCCCCTGCGTGAAATGTTTTTTTATCACTTATGGCTGGCATCAGTGGGTAATATTTTGCAACTTTAAGGGCAATTTCGGTGATATATCGCGAGAAGCAAAAACTCTTTTATTATTAGGTATAGATATAGATTTAAGGCCTTAAAAGTCAGCAATTGAACCGGTGTACCGCAGTGAAAACCTGAACCAAGGGCCTCATCTATACGGTCACCAGTTCAGTTTTTTAAACTATGGTTCCAGATGCTCAACTGTTGAGGTTTTGACTCTTCGATGATGAATCAAACTGGCTCGTGGTCTGGGGATTTAGCACCTTTTGGTGTACTCAGATTGCTCGCATCTAGTGGACCGCACAAACACTATGATTGGATCCCCGTAGGTGGCGGCTCCGATTTTCAACTATTGTTTTGAGATTTGCCAGGATTTTTTGTACAAGTCTATGAGCATTGTGCACGCGAGACTACTAGTGTTGCTCATGAGCTAGCCAGTATTGTTAGAGTTCATCCTCCAAATTTGTGGATGGAAAACCCTCCTCCTTCTATCTTAGCTTTGGTGATTGACGATGTATGTACATGTGATTAAACAAAGCCTTGATAGAAATGTATCTCTCCTGGATAGAACTCAAGTTTTTCTACAGAGGCGACTTCACAAATAAGTGCACAAAAAAGTGGGAATTCGGATACCTTATGGCGCGTAGCTTACTCATTCTGTAAAGTCTTTTCCTTACACGGCTGCAGACAATCATAGTTATATAGATAGTTTTAATCACTCATGGGCACACATCGCAAATTTGTGCTCAATCGTTTGACGCCAGATTGGACAAATACAATATCGACTAATCAAGCTAAGTAGTTAGGTCACACATGTACCAGCAGAATCGTTTGCCGAATAATTGACAGTTCATGCCTTCTAAACATTTTCTATTTTTTTCTGAAATATTTCATGTGTATTAAAATTTGTAATAAAAGTTTAGTGCAAAATAAAGCAAAAAAGATTGGAAAATAACTACTAGTTCCCTCCGATCCATAGTAGTGTTTGAACTAAAAGCACGAAACTTATGATGGATCGGAGGGAGTAGTAAGTGTTTCGATTGTAACAAGATTAGTCCCAAAAAAACGCATAAGCTTCTGACTCTAATGAGAGATTGGTCTATCTCAGCTTGCTTGATTTTTTTAACAAAATGCGTTTTTATTAACTAGTAATAAAATATCAAGTTCGCGCAAAAAAAATAATCAAGAGGATACACAACGAGCACGTACTGGACCTCTGCATGATTAAGATGCACACGGTCAGTACTACCGAACATACAGAAGGATCATGCCGGCAAAGTCAGCTTCAACTCATCTGTTCTATTCGTCATTGCGTGTTCAATAGTATTTCTCGAACTCTGTTGTGTGTAAATGCATGATCAAGTTAACTTTCATATTTTTGTTGGTTCATACTGTGTTGTTTCCTTGCCCATGTTTCCCCCTTGCTGCATCAAGCCTTGGTGCACATGGCTTGCATTTCGATCATCTTGCGATAAGATTCAAAAGCGATCATCTAGCGTTCCGTGTCACTGCACTAGTCACTCCCTGAGGGAGTCCTGGACTAGGGGGTGTCCGGATGGCCGGACTATCATCATCGGCCGGACTCCAAGACTATGAAGATACAAGATTGAAGACTTCGTCTCGTGTCCGGATGAGACTTTCCTTGGCGTGGAAGGCAAGCTTGGCGATACGGATATGTAGATCTCCTACCATTGTAACCGACTCTGTGTAACCCTAGCCCTCTCCTCTGTCTATATAAACCGGAGGGTTTTAGTCCGTAGGACAAACAACCATTACAACAATCATACCATAGGCTAGCTTCTAGGGTTTAGCCTCCTTGATCTCGTGGTAGATCTACTCTTGTACTACCCATATCATCAATATTAATCAAGCAGGAGTAGGGTTTTACCTCCATCGAGAGGGCCCGAACCTGGGTAAAAACATCGTGTCCCTTGTCTCCTGTTACCATCCGCCTAGACGCACAGTTCGGGACCCCCTACCCGAGATCCGCCGGTTTTGACACTGACATTGGTGCTTTCATTTAGAGTTCCTCTGTGTCGTCACCGATAGGCTTGATGGCTTCTTCAATCAACAACAACGCCGTCCAGGGTGAGACTTTTCTCCCCGGACAGATCTTCGTGTTCGGCGGCTTTGCACTGCGGGCCAATTCACTTGGCCATCTAGAGCAGATCGAAAGCTACGCCCCTGGCCATCAGGTCAGGTTTGGAAGCCTAGACTTCACGGCTGACATCCGCGGAGACTTGATCTTCGATGGATTCGAGCCACAGCCAAGCGTGCCGCACTGTCACGATGGGCATGATCTATCTCTGCCGCCGGACAGTACCTTGGAGGCCGCACACGAGTCCGCTCTGACCCATAGTTCGGAGCCGACCATGCAGATCGAGGAAAGGTGGCTGGACACCGCCTCTGGGGCTGCAACTTCCACGGCGATGGAACCGAATACCGGCCTTGTCCCTTGCAAAGCTAGTGACTCCGAGGTGTCGGACTCCTTGCCGGATTCCGAACCTCTGGCGCCCCTGCCAATCGAATCCGATTGGGCGCCGATCATGGAGTTCACCGCTGCGGACATCTTTCAGCACTCACCCTTTGGCGACATCCTGAATTCGCTAAAGTATCTCTCGTTATCAGGAGAGACCTGGCCGGACTGCGGTCAGGATGTTTGGGACGCGGACGACGAGGAAATTCGAAGCCCACCCACCACCCATTTTGTAGTCACTGTTGACGATCTAACCGACATGCTAGACTACGACTCCGAAGACATCGGCGGTATGGACGACGATGCCGGAGACGATCAAGAACCAGCGCCTATCGAGCACTAGAAGCCCACCCCAACTCATGATGTATATATGGTGGACACCCCAAAAGGGAGTGATAACGAGGAACAACGGGACACGGCGAAGGATAATTCCCCCGAAAAACAACCAAAACAGCGACGCAAGCGCCGCCCCAAGTCCCGCCTCAATAACAACAGCACCCATAATGACCCAGCCGTAGAGCAGGACAAATCAGTGGGCGACGAACATGCAACCAAGCAACCATCCGAGCAGGATGAATCGGATAATCAATCCATCCCCGGCGAAAACAACGGTCCAGACGATCTCACACCGGACACACCACCGGAGCACAAGAATCTTCGAAAAAGGCTTGTCGCCACTGCAAGAAGTTTGAAGAAGGAGAAACGGAAGCTCAAAACAGCGGAAGACATACTCAGAATGAGGTGGAGCAAAGTACTCAAGACCGCGGATAAATATGGCAATAGCCACCAACCAAAGAGCTACCCGAAGCGCAAGCTGCTGCCAGAATTCGACGAGGAGGCCGTAGAGCCCCCACAATCAAAAAACAAAGAGGCCGCCTGGCCGGATAGGTGACCAGATGACAGGCCAAGAGCGGCAAGCAGCGCCGCACATAAGCCGGCACATGACACGCATAAAGACCCTCGCAAAACGGATGACCCGGTCAGGTCCATTTATGGGCCAAAGAAGAGGGCCCCAGGAAGCAACACAACACGCCGAGTGTTCGAAGATAACGGCACACCTAACTACAGGGGTGCCGCACACCCACTATCTTTCACCGATAAGGTGCTGGATCATGAATTCCCAGCGGGGTTCAAGCCCGTAAACATAGAGGCATACAACGGAACAACAGACCCCGGGGTCTGGATTGAGGATTACATCCTGCACACACATATGGCTAGAGGAGATGATCTCCACGCCATAAAATATCTACCCCTCAAGCTCAAAGGGCCAGCACGGCATTGGCTCAAAAGCCTCCCAGAAAATACTATTGAAAGTTGGGAAGAGCTCGAGGACGCGTTTAGAACAAATTTTCAAGGGACTTATGTCCGCCCTCCGGATGCAGACGATTTAAGTCACATAACTCAACAGCTCGGAGAGTCAGCGCGCAAATTCTGGAACAGGTTCCTTACCAAAAAGAACCAAATAGTCGACTGTCCGGACGCCGAAGCCTTAGCAACTTTTAAACATAATGTCCGAGACGAATGGCTCGCCAGACACCTCAGCCAAGAGAAGCCGAGAACAATGGCCGCGCTAACAAGCCTCATGACCCGCTTTTGCGCGGGGGAAGACAGCTGGCTAGCAAGATGCAGCACCAGCGACCCGAGTACATCCGAGATCAGAGATCGAAACGGAAAATCACGGCGCAGAAAGGACCAGCGCCGAAATAAAGAAAAAAGCCCAAAGAACACGGCGGTCAACGCTGGATTCAAAAGCTCGCGGCCGAAGAACAAAACACTGCCTCTTAAGGATAACAGTGACGAGCTATCCAACTTAAACAAAATTTTGGATCGGATATGTCAAATCCACAGTACCTCCGGAAGGCCTGCAAACCACACCCACCGGGATTGTTGGGTCTTCAAACAGTCCGGCCGACTCAACGCCGAACACAAGGGGCTCGACGCGCCAAGCGAGGATGACGACGAACCCCACCAGCAGAGCGCCGGAAAACAAAAGACTTTCCCACAAGAAGTCAAAACAGTAAACTCACTTCATGTGATAATACGGAACAACAGTGCGGCACCCGCCAAAGTAGGTGTCGCACGGTCCACCCCAGCGAAACCTCGAGATTGGATATCAAAACCAATTACTTTCGACCACCTGGACTATTCCAGAAGTATTCGAAACGCAGGATGGACTGCTCTGATATTGGATCCTATAATCGACGGACTACAATTTACACAAGTCCTAATGGATGGCGGCAGCGATTTAAACCTGCTATATCCGGACACAATCCGCAAGTTGGGAATAGACCTTACTAAAATTCGATATGGCCGCCCTTCCTTTAAAGGAGTGACGCCAGGCCCTTACGCCAAGTGCACAGGCTCCTTACTACTAGAAGTTGTGTTCGGGTCATCCGACAACTTCCGACGCGAAAAGCTAATCTTTCATATCGCCCCATTCAAAAGTAGCCATCAAGCACTATTGGGACGTGAAGCTTTTGTCCGCTTTAACGCAATACCACACTACGCGTCTCTTACACTTAAAATGCCCGGTCCACGCGGCATCATCTCATTAAAAGGTCGCTCAAGACCCCGGACACGGATAGACGAGTCCGGCATAAATAAGCTAGGGGCTCCCTAGCCACACACCCCTTTACAAGGGGCTGTGCGTATGAGCAATAAGGAGCCAATAAAAGCTCAACTTCATTCATTTATTCATGCTTTGTTTTAAATACATATTTGACACGATTACTTCTCAAACTAAGTTCCTCTCTTTTACAGATGAACAGCGTGTTACACCCGTCTAGGATACAGCACAACGGAGACACAGGCGCAGACGTGCAGTAGGGACCCGTTGCAAGGATTCTTTTCAGATTAAGACCCTGCGTAAACCTTTTTTACTGTCTCTTGTTGCTATACATCCCCTGGTTTCTCATCATAACCAGAGAGGAGGCTGACGTTTTGGCATCGGCCGCATCAGAGGACCTTGCGTGTACCTGACACTAGGGGCTTAGGGCATTGATCTGCCCGTCATCACAAAGACCGAACACCTCAGGGAGTGTTCGGCATCTCGAGTTAGGCCTTATATGCATCAGCTCCGAATCATGTCTTTGGTCAAATGTTGGGTTTGCCCGGCTCCTGTGTTTTGCTGCCTTACGTTCCATATCATCCGCTAACGCGGCACCAGGAGAACTACTGCGATTGTGCCCCGGTTCGGCCGGGTGAGCACCTCAGTAGAGAAAGCCGAAAACTGACTGTCATGATGTAGCGAGAGACTGGTCAACCACTCGATCGACCTCCGGAATGTTTAGAATTCCTCCGCTTTGACGAAGGACCGCTTCCCGGTCAGGCACACACGCGCCCCAAATACAGAGAGCGCGGTGCCCCTAGGGGCTATATCGTAGCCCCACCTTCGAACTCCTATGGCTAAGTGAAAGTGATAAAGCATTATAGTCCGGTTGCCTTGTTTGCTACGCTACCACCTCCTTCACAGGACCAAGTCGTTGGATTAAGTGTGAAAATGCGCTATTTTGCAAACACCCCCGCACTATGTGCGTGGGGGCTGAAGCCGAAGACTGCCATCTTTCAGGTTATACACAAGTATACATTAACGGCCGCACAGGAGATATTTCAATACTTGAACGCACAAGTACAAAAAGCGCTTATATTATAAACATCATTTTACAAACCATAAAGTTCATTTGAACATGACATTTTTTGAGCACTACGACTCTATCACACGAGCACCACGTAGAACTTCCCCAAAGTAGTGCTCGGCGGGTAACCGGCTCTCGTCCGAACCCTGGGTCGCAACAGCGGTGGCATCCATCTCCGTCCAGTGTGTCTTCACACGGGCGAGGGCCATCCTTGCACCCTCTATGCAGGCTGACCGCTTCATCGCCTTGATATGCGGCACCACCCCAAGGAATTGCTGCAATAAGCCAAAATAACTCTTCGGCTTGGGCCTATCCGGCCAGACATGAGCCACGATATCCGTCATAGCAAGTCCGTACAGTCTATTCAGCTCAGCCCACTCGGCTAACCGATCGGTCAGCGGAAGCGAACAATCCGGACTATGGAATTGAGACCAAAAAAGCTCTTCCGTCTCGTGATCCTTCTGACTTCGAAAGTGCACAACAACATCTGCCGCACTCGCCGCTAAGTCCATATACGGATCCTCCGGACCCCACAGCTAGCCAAGCTGAGCGTACTTCGGATCTGTAAACTGCCTGCGTAGCAGAAAGGGCTTGCCAGCCACAATATCTCCGGCCTGGTGCAGCTCCTCCTTTATAGCCCTCATTGCAGAACGGGCATCCTTGGCTTCGGCGGTGGCCTTCCTCAGGCCTTCTTGCTCCGCTCGGCGTTCTTTTTCAAGAACCTCATTGCGGTCGGTAACATCTTTCAACTTCACGGCCATTTTGGCCATCTCCTCCCTGCTTCGGCAGTGTGCAGCCCTTTCGGCTTCTAGATCTTCGGCCGCCCTCGAGGCAGCCGCATCACTCCTTCTGGCCTGCTCCTTGGCTTGAGCAAGTTCTGCCCGAAGGCTCTCCACAGTAGCGGCACCATCTGCATTGAGCACACATGTTGTAAGGAGTGGGCTTCGGTCCCCTTACTAGGTGACCACGGAGAAAAAACCCACCTTGTGACTCGTCAAGTCGCTTATTGACCAGCGCGATGTCCGCATCCGCAACGTCGAGTTGCCGCTTTAGTTCGGCAACTCCATCAGTCCGGCTGGCCACCGAACTATCCGCCACCTGCATAGGAAAGGCGAAAATCAATACCTGGGATTTTGATCCTCGGCACACTGTCGGTCTCGACACCCTACCGAGTCTCAGGGGCTACTATCTATACAGGGCGCACTTTATGTGTAAAACTATCAAAGGGTATGTCATTTTTACGTACCTTAAACCCCACCAGTAAACTCCTGACGGCATCACGCAACCCGCCTTCGGCGGATCAAATTCTTTCAATCACCATACTCATCAGTGTACGGTGACCTCCTGAGATAGACGCCCTCTCAAGCAGATCCTTCAGCTCCCCCGGCCGCACACCAGTTGGTGCCGAACTATCCGGCCTTGCCGGACTCGGGGATACCCTCCGTGATGACACCTTAGGCTCGTCCGCTCTATCCGATGGTGCGGAAGATGGAGGCGTCTCGCTCTCCATCATCTCCGGACGAAGTTCCCCCGAAGACGAGCTCATCTGAGAAGGACGGAGATCCGAACTACAAGGTAAAACTTTGGTTATCCTCAGAAGCAAAAATAGGGGTGTCTCTTATTATAGAACCCCCCCTTTTTATATACTTACGGCTCGCTGGAGGGCCGATTCCTTAGGGGAGAGAGTGCGGCCGGGGCCTCCCCGGACGCAGGACCCTCTGGTGAAGATCTCTTCCCCCGCTTCGAGGCCTTAGCCTCCGGGTTTTCGGAGGCGGTCCTCTTCTCCCCTTGGAAGGAGGGATTCTAGATTCCCCCTTCCTCCAAAGCCTCCTTGGTAGAGGCGGTGGTGTCCCTGTTCGCCCCTTCGCCTTCCTCTGAAGGCGCAACCTTCAGCATCCTGACCAGCACGGGATTCGGCACGGTCTCCGGGAGGGGGGCCGAACACCGTATCAGTTTCGCCTGCGCTATCCACTCCTATTCAAGAGACGATGGGTTAAAAGGCAAATTCAAGAGGGCGTAAACAAACGGTGTGTTCAGACGCAGGGCCACTTACCTGAGTATCCGGGCGATTGCAGCTTAGGCCGGAATCCTCGGTCAATTCCGGACACATCTCTTGTGATCCAAAGAACAATTTATACATCTCCACGGGTGTCGTACCCATGAAATGTTGGAGAGCTCGCGGCTCCTCGGGATTGAACTCCCACAGACGGAGGGGGCGACGTTTGCAGGGCAGGAGGCGCCGAATCAGCATAACCTGCATCACTACGACCAGATTGATCTCCCTCTCCTGGAGGTCTCGAATCCGGCCCTGCAATAGGGGTACGTCCTTTGACGGCCCCCAGTTGAGCCCTTGGCTGACCCATGACATCAGCCGTGGTGGAGGGCCCGAGCGGAAGATGGGCGGCGGCTTTTGCCTGCTGCCCCTGGGAGCGGTTATGTAGAACCACTCCTGCTGCCACAAGCCGAGCTCCTCCTGGAAAGAGCCCTCGGGCCATGGAGCGTCGGCCCTTCTGCTTACAACCGCCCCGCCGCACTCTGCCTGACGCCCCTCGATCATCTTCGGCTCCACGTCGAAGGTCTTAAGCCACAAGCCGAAGTGAGGGGTAATGCGGAGGAAGGCTTCGCAGACGACAATGAACGAAGAAATATGGAGGATGGACTCCGGAGCCAAGTCGTGGAATTCCAACCCATAGTAAAACATGAGCCCTCTCACAAAAGGATCCATCGGGAAGCCTAAGCCCCGACGGAGGTGGGACACAAACACGACATACTCGCCGGGCTCGGGGGTGGGAATGACTTGCCCGTTGGCGGGCAACCTATGCGAAATCTCGTAAGTCAGGTACTTGGCCTCTCGTAGCTTTAGCACGTCCTCTTCTGTGACAGAGGAGGGCATCCACTGGCCCTGTAGGTCGGAGCCGAACATTGTTGAAGGTCCGAAGCGCTCGAATCTGGGGCTCTGGGTGTTGGAACTCAGGGCGAGGAGTAGATTCGATTGAGGATTGAAGAAAAGAAACGAGCCTTGGTCCCATTATAAAGAGGGAGAATACCAAGAGCCGTCCCCGTGACCGTTAGGGACTCGCCTCCGATAGAGGGGGCGTGGCAACGGGCACGGTTGGGTTACCCACGTCCGTATTGATGGGAATCCCGGAATAAGGGGAACATGATCTTTGCTTCGACAAGACGTGCCAAGGAAACCGCTTCGCTAAACGCGCTGAGGTGGTATAATAAAAACGATTCAAGTAAAGGCTTGGTGGTGGTGTGATGTCATGCCACAAAATACGTCAGCAGATTGAACTTGTGTACATATTATTCTCTCTACGGTGGAATGTGGAATTTATTTTGCAGAGCCGGACACTATCCTGGTGTTCACAATCTTCTATGAATTATTCGGAGGAGGAACCCGCCTTGCAATGCTGAACAATATGCACGCCAGACTCGTCGTCATTGAAGCCTGGTTCAGGGGCTACTGAGGGAGTCCTGGACTAGGGGGTGTCCGGATGGCCGGACTATCGTCATCAGCCGGACTCCAAGACTATGAAGATACAAGATTGAAGACTTCGTCCCGTGTCCGGATGGGACTTTCCTTGGCGTGGAAGGCAAGCTTGGCGATACGGATATGTAGATCTCCTACCATTGTGACCGACTCTGTGTAACCCTAGCCCTCTCTGGTGTCTATATAAACCAGAGGGTTTTAGTCCGTAGGACGAACAACCATTACAACAATCATACCATAGGCTAGCTTCTAGGGTTTAGCCTCCTTGATCTCGTGGTAGATCCACTCTTGTACTACCCATATCATCAATATCAATCAAGCAGGAGTAGGGTTTTACCTCCATCGAGAGGGCCCGAACCTGGGTAAAAACATCATGTCCCTTGTCTCCTGTTACCATCCGCCTAGACGCACAGTTCGGGACCCCCTACCTGAGATCCGCCGGTTTTGACACCGACACTCCCCATGACCATGGCGCCTTTCGGGCTGATGGGTAACATGGTGACGAGTTGGTGACTACATCTTCACACCCTCGAGGTGGTCTATCTGATCTAAGTGATAAGCAGATGCTCATGCTTCTTGGAGGTGCAGTAGCTCAGGGCTACATGCAAAAATTAGCTATTCTTGTCGGTGCTCATGCTACCGATCAAGAAGAGATACTAGATAGATAGATAGGCTAGCTAGGGTGGCAGGCGGGTGATCGAGCGGACATAATGAGAATCTATAAAACATCAGGATTTGGATGCCCTTTTTTGGTTGAAAGGACTAAATATTACAAATCCTGGCTGAACTGATGTAGAGGCCATCTGGATTCCAATCCCACAAATTGGTGGCCAGAATCTAGGAGGTTCAACTGGAAGGATTTGGGATCCAGTTTGATGCAGACTGCATGCGATGCTGCATGTGCTGGTCAAGACTCGAAGAGAGCAGCATTGTAAACTCAGTCGAAAACCACTCAACGAACAATGATCCCAATGCTGCGTGGTTGCTTAGGTATTAGTGCATAGCAGAAGCAAGCCGACGAAGCCAAACATCAAACTTATGTTGTTAGCAACCTAGATGAAATTTGTCATTAGTAACAACGGAAGTTCAGTAATCAGAATTTGATGGGGGAATCCTGAAACCACGCTTTATACAAATTAAATTCCACCGAGACAGACCTATGTGCTCTGAGAGCGAATGTTCTAGGGCAATGCATCCCCGGTAGACTGTGCTGGGGCAATATGCCTAGTTTCTTTTGGTCCATGTACGACGAGCACCAACGTACCTGAGCGCCTCCACAGGAGCTGGTTCTCCCACAAAGATCGAACATGTGGCGGCGAAATCTTTGCGTGGCAGCGGAAAATCTTGCAATTCCATGGCCCTCGTGGCCATCCAATGAACATGAGACGAGTCCCAGGACCATGGATAAAAGGCATCACGACCTGATCCTGGCAAAAGGTCAAATTCCTTCTGCATATCAGAGCCGAGGTGGGGCGATCCATTCTTTCTTTTTGGTCGCAAGGGGACTTGCAAGTTAGATGTTTGAACAGATTCTACCAATGGGTGACTACACATTGGTTGGCTAGGATTGTGCTAGGATGCAAGATGCATCAACAAGGAGTGCTACAAAGAACCTTGCTCTACAGAAATGTGATAGTATGTTCGACAATAGTGATGCACACGGCAAGCTTGACATCAGAAGCAAAGATGAAGCTGATGATATTTAACATGTTGGTAGCTTTACTTTGGTCACTTTGACTATGTAGAATTACAGTTTAGCTACTTGTAAGTCACATAAATTTACAATTTGGGTCAGTTAATTTTTGGATGAAGAAGCAGCAGCTGCGGGCGGTCTATCTTAGGATGGCAGGCTCGCTGGAGATCTATCTTATGGGTGGGTGTGTGGGGAAGGAGAGGTGCAGGTTCGCCAAATTTTTTTGTTCATTGATGGGGTTAGAGGGATGGACATGGGTCGGTTGGGGACACTACAAAAAAACACTTTCGTGATGATATGTGTTTGTCACAGTAGGTCATGTTTTCTATCATGCATGTACATCCGTGACGATTCTATGATAGAATCAAGATAGTCATACTTGTGCTATCGTAGAAGTGTTCCATGACAATACTAAAATTGTCATCATAGAAGTGTCCACTTCCATGACGATAAATGTCGCATCATGGAAGTGTTTGCGTCAAGGGTAATCGAAACGTGACATTCACCGTAACGGGTCACCGTTAAGCTACTGGGTCCGGTTTTGGATCCGATACCCCGTTAACAGCAACGACCAATGTCGATTTTGAAGGAAATATGCCCTAGAGGCAATAATAAATTATTATTTATTTCCTCATATCATGATAAATGTTTATTATTCATGCTAGAATTGTATTACCCAGAAACATAATACATGTGTGAATACATAGACAAACATAGTGTCACTAGTATGCCTCTACTTGACTAGCTCATTTATCAAAGATGGTGGAGTTTCCTAACCATGGATATGCGTTATCATTTGATCAGTGGGATCACATCATTAGGAGAATGATGTGATTGACTTGACCCATTTCGTTAGCTTAACACTTGATCATTTAATATGCTTGTCGGTGTCAAAACCGGCGGATCTCGGGTAGGGGGTCCCGAACTGTGCGTCTAGGCGGATGGTAACAGGAGACGAGGGACACGATGTTTTTACCCAGGTTCGGGCCCTCTCGATGGAGGTAAAACCCTACGTCCTGCTTGATTAATATTGATGATATGGGTAGTACAAGAGTGGATCTACCACGAGATCAAGGAGGCTAAACCCTAGAAGCTAGCCTATGGTATGATTGTTGTAATGTATGTTGTCCTACGGACTAAAGCCCTCCGGTTTATATAGACACCGGAGGAGGCTAGGGTTACACAGATTCGGTAACAATGGTAGGAGATCTACATATCCGTATTGCCAAGCTTGCCTTCCACGCCAAGGAAAGTCCCATCCGGACACGGGACGGAGTCTTCAATCTTGTATCTTCGTAGTCTTGGAGTCCGGCGGATATTGATAGTCCGGCTGTCCGGACACCCCCTAGTCCAGGACTCCCTCAGTAGCCCCTGAACCAGGCTTCAATGATGATTAGTACGGCGCGCATATTGTTCGGCATTGCAAGGCGGGTTCCTCCCTTGAATAATCCAGAGAAGATCATGAACACCAGGATAGTGTCCGGCTCTGCAAAATAAATTCCACATTCCACCGTAGAGAGAATTAAATGTACACTTAGTTCAATCTGCTGACGTATTATGTGGCGTGACATCACACCGCTACCAGGCCTTTGTTTAAATCGTTTTTTACTATACCACCTCAGCACATTTAGCGAGGCGGTTTCCTTGGCACGTCCTGTCGAAGCAGAGATCGTGTTCCCCTTATTCCGGGATTCTCATCAATACGTGCGTGGGTAACCCAACCGTTCCCGTCGCCACGCCTCCTCTATCGAAGGTGAATCCCTAACGGTCACGGAGACGGCTCTTGGTATTTTTTCCTCTTTATAAGAGGACCAAGGCTTGTCCTTGTTCTTCAATCTCGCATCGAATCTCCTCCTTGCTCCCAGTTCCAACACCCAGAGCCTCAGATTCGAGCGCTTCGGATCCTCAACCATGTCCGGCTCCGACCTCCAGGGCCGGTGGATGCCCTCCTCCGTCACGGAGGAGGACATATTGAAGTTGCATGAGGCCAAGTACCTGGCCTACGAGGTTTCGCACAGGTTGCTTGCCCAAGGTCAGGCCGTGCCCGCCCCCGAGCCCGGTGAATACATCGTTTTCGTATCCCACCTCCGTCGGGGTTTAGGCTTCCCGACGGATCCCTTCGTGAGAGGGCTCTTGTTCTACTATGGGCTGGACTTTCACGACTTGGCTCCGGAGTCCATCCTCCATATCTCCGCATTCATTATCGTCTGCGAAGCCTTCCTCCGCGTCATCCCCCACTTCGGCCTATGGCTGAAGACCTTCAAGGTGGAGCCGAAGATGATCGGGGGGCGTAAAGCGGAGTGCGGCGGGGCGACCATAAGCAAAAAGGTCGATGCCCCATGGCCCGAGGGTTCCTTCCAAGAGGAACTTGGGCTGTGGCAGCAGGAGTGGTTCTATATCACCGCTCCAAGGGGCAGCAGGCAAAAGCGGCCGCCCTTATTCCGCCCGGGACCTCCACGCCAACTGATGTCGTGGGTCAACCAAGGGCTCAACTGGGGGCCGTCCGAGGACGTGCCCTCACTACAGGGCCGGATTCGAGACCTCCAAGCGAGGGAGATCGACCTGATCAAGGTGATGCAGGTTATGCTAATCAGGCATCTTGTGCCCTGCAAACGCCGTCCTCTCCGTCTATGGGAGTTCAACCCGGAGGGACCTCGTATTCTCCAACACTTTATGGGTGCGACACCCGTGGAGATGTACAAGTTGTTCTTCGGACCGCAGGTGGCGTGTCCGGATTTAGCCGAGGACGCAGGCCTAAGCCGCGATCGCCCGGATACTCAGGTAAATAGCTCAGAGTCCGGACATTCTGTTTATATGCCTTTCTAGAGTTCGCCTCCTGACCCCTTGTTCTTTACAGGAATGGGTGGCGCGATCAAGGCTGATAAGATGTCCGGCCCCCTTGCCAGAGACCGCACTGGAGCCCGTGCTGGTCAGAATGTTGGAGGTCGCGCCCACAGAAGGGGGCGAAGGGGAAAATAGAGGAGCTAATGTTTCGCCCAAAGGGGCGACTGAAGAGGGGGGAACCAAAAACCCCTCCTTTCAGGGGGAGAAGAGGACCGCCTCCGAAGATCTGGAGGCCCAAGCCCCTAAACGTGGGAAGAGATCTTCCCCGGGGGGTCCGGCGTCCGGAGAGAATCCGGACGCACAATCATCGCCAAAATATCAGCCCTCCAACGAGCCGTGAGTATAAAAAGAGGGAATTAATTAGTAGGGAAATACCTTCATTTATGCTTCTGTGGGTAACCGAAATATTTATATTGCAGTTCGGATCTGCAGCCTTCTCAGATGAGTTCATCTTCGGGGACCTTCTTCCGGAGATGATGGAGAGTGATACACCTCCGTCTGCAGCGCCGTCAGATAAGGCGGGCGAGCCTGAAGTATCGTCACGGAGGGTATCCCCGAGTCCGGAGGGGCCAGAGAGTTCGGCACCCAACAGTATCCGGCCGGGAGAATTAAAAAATCTGCTTGAGAGGGCGTCCATTTCAGAAGATCACCGTGCGTTGATGCGTATGGTGGTTGGAAGGATTTCGTCTGCTGAGAGCGGATTGCGTAATGCTGCCATGAGTTTGCTGGCGGGATTTGAGGTATGCGAGAATGACGCACCCTTTTGTCTTTTAACAGTTTCGCACATAAAAATACGCCCTGTATAGATAGTAGCCCCTGGGACTCGGTAGGTTGTCGGAAACAACAGCGTGCCGAGGATCGAAATCTCAAGTAATGAATACCGCCGTCCCTATGCAGGTGGAGTCCGAGGGCCAGCCGGACTAATGAGTTTGCCGAATTAAGTCGGCAACTTGACATGGCGGATGCTGATATCGCACTTGTCAACCAGCGACTTGACGAGTCGCAAGGTAAATAAATTCTCCGCACTCGCTTTATTTAAGGGGGTCGAGGCCCTCCTCTGATAAATTGTATGCTGTTGTACAGACGGTGCTGCTGCTATGGAGAACCTTCGGGCCGAACTTGCTCGAGCTAAGGAGCAGGCCCGAAGGAGTGACGCGGCTGCCTCGAGGGCAGCCGAAGAGTTGCAAGCCGAAAAGGCTACGCACTGCCTAAGCAGGGCGGAGGTGGCCGAATTGGCCATGAAAGTAAAGGATTCTACCGACCGCAATAAGGCTCTTGAAAAGGAGCGCTTATCGGAGCGGGAAGACCTGAAGAAGGCCACCGCCGAAGCCAAGGATGCCCGCTCTGCAATGCGGGCTATGAAGGAGGAACTGCGCCAGGCCGGAGAGATCGTGGCTGGCAAGCCTTTTCTGCTGCGTCGCCGGTTTATGGATGGAAAGTATGCTCAATTTGAGCGGCTGTGGAGTCCGGAGGATCCGTATATGGACTTAGCTGCAAGTGCGGCCGATGCCGTTAAGCACTTCCGGAGCCAGGAGGATCACGAGACGGAAGAGCTATATTGGTCTCAATTCCATAGTCCGGATCGCTCACTTCCGTTGACAGACCGGTTGGCCGAATGGGCCGAGCTAAATAGATTGTCCGGACTTGCCATGACTGACATCGTGGCTCATGTCTGGCCAGAGAGGTCCAAGGCGACGAGCTACTTCGGCTTACTGCAGCAATTCCTTGGAGCGGTGCCGCATATAAAGGACATGAAGCGGTCGGCCTGCATCGAGGGCGCGCGGATGGCTCTTGCCCGTGTGAAGGCGCATTGTCCGGAGATGGATGCCACCGCTGTTGCCTCCCAGGGTTCGGATGAAAGCCGGCTCCCTGCCGAGCACTACTTCGGGGAAGTTATGCGTGGCGCTCGTGTAATAGAGTCGCAGTGCTCGAAAAATATCACGTTCAAATGAACGTATTAGCTTGTAAAACGATGATTATGTTATAACTGCTTTTTATACTTGTGCATCCCAAGTAGTAAAACTTATCCTGTGCGGCCGTTTACGTATACATTTGTATAACCTAAAAGATTGCAGTCTTCAGCTTCAGCCTCCACGCACAGGGTGCGGGGGTGTTCGCAAAAATAGCGCGTGTTCACCCTTAATCCAACGTCTCGGTCCTGTTTAAGGAGGTGGTAGCGTAGCGAACGAGGCAATCCGGACTATAATGCTTTATCACTTTCACTTAGCCAGTGGAGCTCGAGGGTGGGGCTACGATATAGCCCCTGATGGCACCGCACATATCCGAATTCGGGGTGCGTATGTGCCTGACCGGGAAACGGTCCTTCGTCAAAGCGGGGAATTCTAAACATTCCGGTAGTCGATCGAGTGGTTGACCAGTCTCTCGCTGTATCATGACAGTCAGTTTTCGGCTTTCTCTACTGAGGTGCTCGCCCAGCCAAACTGGGGCACAATCGCAGTAGTTCTCCTGGTGCCGCGTTAGCCGGTGATACGGAACGTAAGGCAGCAAAACACAGGAGCCGGGCAAACCCAACATTTGACCAAAGACATGATTCGGAGCTGATGCATATAATGCCTAACTCGAGACGCCGAACACTCCCTAAGGTGTTCGGTCTTTATAATAGTGGGCAGAGATGCCCCAAGCCCCCAGTGTCCAGGTACGGGCACGGTCTTCTGACGCGGCCGATGCCAAAACGTCAGGCTCCGCTTTGGCTATAGGAAGAAACCAAGGGAGAGTAACAACAAGAGACAGTAAAAAAGGTCTATGCAGGGTCTTAATCTGAAAAGAATCCTCGCAACGGGTCCCTACTGCACGTCTGCGCCTGTGTCTTCGTTGTGCCGTTATCCTGGACGGGTATGCACATTGTTCATCTGTAAAAATAGAGGAACGCTTAGTTTGAAAATAAATCATGCAAAAAATATGTGTAAAAGAAGAAATATAAATAATTAAAGCGGGGCTTGTATGAACCCGCGGTGCGCAGCCCCCTGTGAAGAGGTATGCGGCTAGGGAGCCCCTAGCCTGCTGAAGCCAGATTCGTCTATCCGAGTCCGGGGTCTTTGAGTGACCTTCGCACTGAAATGACACCACGCGGACCGGGCATCTTGAGTGTAAGAGACGCGTAATGTGGTATGGCGTTGAAGCGGACAAAAGCCTTTCGTCCCAAGAGTGCTTGATATTCACTTTCAAATGGGACGATGTGAAAAATTAATTTTTCGCGTCGAAAATTGTTCGGCGATCCGAACACGACTTCGAGTAATATGGAGCCTGTGCACTTGGCGTAAGGGCCTGGCGTCACTCCTTTGAAGGAAGTGCGGCTGTGTCGGATTTTGGTAGGGTCTATCCCCATCCGACGGATTGTGTTTGAATGTAGCAGGTTTAGATCACTGCCTCCGTCCATTAGGACGTTAGTAAATTGTAATCCATTTATTATGGGATTCAATATCAGGGGAGTCCGTCCCGCATTTCGAACGCTTCTGGAATAGTCCAGGTGGTCGAAAGTGATTGGTTTTGATATCCAATCTCTACGGTCTGCTAGGTTGGACCGCGCGAAGCTCCTTTTAGAAAGTGTCGCACTATTTCTCCATATTATCACATGAAGTGAGTTTACTGCTTTGACCCCTTGTGGGAAAGTCTTTTGTTTTCCGGTGCTCTGCTGGTGGGGTTTATCTTCTTCGCTTGACGCGTCGAGCCCCTTGTGTTCGGCATTTAGTCGGCCGGACTGTTTAAAAACCCAACAATCCCTGTGGATGTGGTTTGCAGGCCTTCCGGGGGTACTGTGGATTTGACATATCCGACCCAAAATCTTGTTTAAGTTGGACAATTCGTCACTGTCATCCTTGAGAGGCTGTGTTTTGTTGTTGGGCTGCGAGCTTTTGAATCCGGCATTGACTGCCGTGCTCTTTGGGCTTTTCTCTTTATTCCGGCGCTGCTCTTTTCTGCGCCGTGATTTTCCATTTCCATCTCTTTTCTCGGATATACTTGGGTCGTTGGTGCTGCTTCTTGCTAGCTAGCTATCCTCTCCCGCACAGAAGCGGGTCATGAGGCTTGTTAGTGCGGACATTGTCCTCGGTTTCTCTTGACCGAGGTGCCTGGCGAGCCATTCGTCTCGGACGTTGTGCTTGAAAGCTGCTAAGGCTTCGGCGTCCGGACAGTCGACTATTTGGTTCTTTTTTGTAAGAAACCTGTTCCAGAATTTCCGTGCTGACTCTCCGGGCTGTTGAGTTATATGACTTAGATCATCTGCATCCGGAGGACGGACATAAGTCCCTTGAAAATTCGCTCTAAACGCGTCATCGAGCTCTTCCCAACTTCCAACAGTGTTTTCTGGGAGGCTTTTGAGCCAATGACGGGCTGACCCTTTGAGCTTGAGGGGTAGATATTTTATGGCGTGGAGATCGTCTCCTCTGGCCATGTGTATATGTAGTATATAATCTTCTATCCAGACTCCAGGGTCTGTTGTTCCATCGTAGGCCTCTATGTTTATGGGTTTAAACCCTGCTGGGAATTCATGGTCCAGCACCTCATCGGTGAAACATAGCGGGTGTGCGGCGCCCCTGTACTTGTGTGTGCCGCTATCATCGGACACTTGACGTGTTACCTTGCTTCCCGGGGCCTTCTTTTTGGGTCCTTAGATGGACCTGGCTGGGCCATTTGACGGTGGAGGCTCTACGGCCTCCTCGTTGAATTCTGGTAGCAGCTTACGCTTCGGGTAGCTCTTCGATTGGTGGCCATTGCCGTATTTATCTGCGGTTTTGAGCACTTTGCTCCATCTCATTCTGAGCGTGTCTTCCGCTGTTTTGAGCTTCCGCTTTTCCTTCTTCAGGCTTCTTGCTGTGGCGATGAGCCCGCGCTTAAAAAGCTCTTGTTCGACGGGGTCCTCGGGCACGACAAATTCGTCGTCATTGAGGCTTGCTTCGTCTTCGGAGGGAGGCATATAGTTATGATCCTCAACCTCTTCGTCTGCCGCCCTCTCGTGAGGGCTTGCTTCTGCATCCTCCTGCGCTGAGTCTTGCTGGAGGGGATTGTCTTTGGCACTCTCTGGGGTATTGTTATCTCCTATGCCGGAATCTCTATTCTTGGTGTGGCGGGATTTAGAGCGGTGCCGCTGACGCCGGCGCTTGGGCTGTTTCTTTAAGGAGTCTGCCTCTGCTGTTTCTTCGCCATCCCCGTCTTTTGGGGTGTCCACCATGTATATGTCATATGACGAGGTGGTCTTCCAGTGCCCTGTACGCGCTGGTTCCTGTTCGTCTCCGGCATCGTCGTCCATAGCGTCGATGTCTTCGGAGTCGTAGTCTAGCTTGTCGGTTAGATCGTCGACAGTGGCTACAAAGTGGGTGGTGGGTGGGCTTTGAATTTCTTCGTCGTCCGTACCCCAACCATCCTGGCCATAGTTCGGCCAGGACTCTCCTGATAAAGAGAGATGCTTTAGTGAATTCAAGATATCGCCAAAAGGCGAGTATTGGAAGATGTCCGCGGCGGTGAATTCCATAACCGCGCCCAATCCGGATCGATTGGTAGGGGCGCGGGAGGTTCGGAGCCCGGCGAGGAGTCCGGTGCCTCGGAATCACGAGTTTCGCAGGGGACAAGATTAGTGTTCGGCTCCATCGCCGTGGATATTGAAGCCCCCAGGGCGGCGTCTATCCACCGGCCCTCGATATGGGCGATCGGCTCCGGGCTAATGGCCGAAGCAGATCCGTGTACGGCCACCAAGGCACTGTTTGGTGGCAGGGCTAGATCATGCCCATCGTCACAGTGCGGCACGCTCGGCTGTGGCTCGAGTCCGCCGAAGATCGAGTCTCTACGGACATCGGCCGTGAAGTTTAAGCTTCCAAATCTGACCTGACGGCCGGGGGCGTAGCTTTCGATCTGCTCCAGATGGCCAAGTGAATTGGCCCGCAGGGCGAAGCCGCCGAATACGAAGATCTGTCCGGGGAGAAAAGTCTCACCCTGGACAGCGTTGCTGGTTGAAGATGCCATCAAGCCTATCGGTGACGACACAGAGGAACTCTCAATGAAAGCACCAATGTCGGTGTCAAAACCGGCGGATCTCGGGTAGGGGGTCCCGAACTGTGCGTCTAGGCGGATGGTAACAGGAGACGAGGGACACGATGTTTTTACCCAGGTTCGGGCCCTCTCGATGGAGGTAAAACCCTACGTCCTGCTTGATTAATATTGATGATATGGGTAGTACAAGAGTGGATCTACCACGAGATCAAGGAGGCTAAACCCTAGAAGCTAGCCTAGGGTATGATTGTTGTAATGTATGTTGTCCTACGGACTAAAGCCCTCCGGTTTATATAGACACCGGAGGAGGCTAGGGTTACACAGAGTCGGTTACAATGGTAGGAGATCTACATATCCGTATTGCCAAGCTTGCCTTCCACGCCAAGGAAAGTCCCATCCGGACACGGGACGGAGTCTTCAATCTTGTATCTTCGTAGTCTTGGAGTCCGGCGGATATTGATAGTCCGGCTGTCCGGACACCCCCTAGTCCAGGACTCCCTCAATGCTGCTATTACTTTCTTCATGACTTATACATGTTCCTATGACTATGAGATTATGTAACTCCCGCTTACTGGAGGAATACTTTGTGTGCTACCAAACGTCACAACATAACTGGGTGATTGTAAAGGTGCTCTACAGGTGTCTCCGAAGGTACTTGTTGAGTTGAGGTATTTCGAGATTAGGATTTGTCACTCCGATTGTCAGAGAGGTATCTCTGGGCCCTCTTGGTAATGCACATCACTATAAGCCTTGCAAGCAATGTAACTAATGAGTTAGTTATGAGATGATGCATTACGTAACGAGTAAAGAGACTTGCCGGTGACGATATTGAACTAGGTATTGAGATACCGACGATCAAATCTCGGGCAAGTAACATACCGATGACAAAGGGAACAACGTATGTTGTTATGCGGTTTGACCGATAAAGATCTTTGTAGAATGTGTGGGAGCCAATATGAGCATCCAGGTTTCGCTATTGGTTATTGACCGGAGACGTGTCTCGGTCATGTCTACATAGTTCTCAAACCCGTAGGGTCCGCACGCTTAAAGTTAGATGATAGTTATATTATGAGTTTATGTGTTTTGATGTACCGAAGGTAGTTCGGAGTCCCGGATGTGATCACGGACATGACGAGGAGTCTCTAAATGGTCGAGACATGAAGATTGATATTTTGGACAACTATATTCGGACACCGGAATGGTTCAGGGGGTTATCGGATATATACCGGAGTACTGGGGGGTTACCGGAACCCCCCGGAGGTTATTGGGCCTTATGGGCCCAAGTGGGGGAAGAGGAGAGGCGGCCAAGGGGCAGCTGCACGCCCCTCCCCCCAAGTCTGAATTGGACAAGGAAGCCCCCCTTTACTTTCCCCTCTCTCTCCTTCCCTCTCCTCTCCTACTCCAACATGGAAGTGGGGGAGTCTTACTCCCGGTTGGAGTAGGACTCCTCATGGGGTGCGCCAAGGGTGGCCGGCCCCCTCCCCCTCCTCCACTCCTTTATATACGGGGAGGGAGGCACCCCCTTGAGACACAACAATTGATCCCTTGGATCTCTTAGCCGTGTGCGGTGCCCCCCTCCACCATAATCCACCTCGATAATATTGTAGCGGTGCTTAGGCAAAGCCCTGCATCGATAGGACATCATCATCGTCACCATGCCGTCGTGCGGACAGAACTCTCCCTCAAAGCTCGGCTAGATCGGAGTTCGAGGGACATCATCGAGTTGAACGTGTGCTAAACTCAGAGGTGCCGTGCGTTCGGTGCTTGATCGGTCGGATCATGAAGACGTACGACTACATCAACCGCATTGTGCTAACGCTTCCGCTTTCGGTCTACGAGGGTACGTGGACACACTCTCCCCTCTCGTTGCTATGCATCACCATGATCTTGCGTGTACGTAGGATTTTTTTTTTGAAATTACTACGTGAAAGTGCAACTATCCCTAGGTGGTTTTGGTAATTCAGAACAACATATAGCTCATTGAGCTAATGCTACTCCAAGACTATTATTTCAGGAAAGCTCAATGAATGGCATGGCATGGATGATGAAAGTGGATCCCTCAAAATACTAAGGACAAAGGATTGGCTCAAGCTCAAAAGCTCAAGACTCTTCATTTTATATTTTAGTGATCCAAGACCACATTGAGTCTATAGGAAAAGCCAATACTATCAAGGAGGGATGAGGTGTTGCTTAATGAGCCTCTTGCTTCATGTGCTTAGTGATATGCTCCAAAATCCTCAGCTACTTACCCACATCCACAAATGACCTAAACCTTAAGCCAAAATCGGTCACACCGATTCTTTCTATCCGGCGCCACCGATTCCAAAAGTCATAGCCACTGCCACAAACCCTAAGCAAATCGGCCTTACCGATAGGGATCTCGGTCTCACCGAGATGGGATTGTAATCTCTCTGTTTCCCTTCGTAACATTTCGGTCTAACCGAAGTGAGCGATCGGTCCCACCGAGATTGCAATGTAAACTCTCTGTTTCCTTTTTTGTAACATTTCGGTCTCACCGAAAAGAGCAAATCGGTCCCATCGAGTTTACCTAACCAACTCTCTGGAAAGCTTATTACCAAAATCGGTCTCACCGAGTTTGTGTAATCTGTCTTACCGAGATTACGTTATGCCCTAACCCTAACCGAATCGGTCTCACCGAGTTGCATGTCAGTCCCATCGAAAATCACTAACGGTCACTAGGTTTGCTAAATCGGTTCGACCGAGTCTGTTGAATCGGTCCTACCGAGTTTGGTAAATTGTGTGTAACGGTTAGATTTTGTGTGGAGGCTATAAATACCCCTCCACCTCCTCTTCATTCGTGGAGAGAGCCATCAGAACAAACCTACACTTCCAACTTACCATTTCTGAGAGAGAACCACCTACTCATGTGTTGAGGCCAAGATATTCCATTCCTACCATATGAATCTTGATCTCTAGCCTTCCCCAAGTTGCTTTCCACTCAAATCTTCTTTCCACCAGATCCAAAACCTATGAGAGAGAGTTGAGTGTTGGGGAGACTATCATTTGAAGCACAAGAGCAAGGAGTTCACCATCAACGCACCATTTGTTACTTCTTGGAGAGTGGTGTCTCCTAGATTGGCTAGGTGTCACTTGGGAGCCTCCGACAAGATTGTGGAGTTGAACCAAGGAGTTTGTAAGGGCAAGGAGATCGCCTACTTCGTGAAGATCTACCGCTAGTGAGGCAAGTCCTTCGTGGGCGACGACCATGGTGGGATAGACAAGGTTGCTTCTTCGTGGACCCTTCGTGGGTGGAGCCCTCCGTGGACTCGCGCAACCGTTACCCTTCGTGGGTTGAAGTCTCCATCAACGTGGATGTACGATAGCACCACCTACCGGAACCACGCCAAAAACATCCGTGTCTCCAATTGCGTTTGAATCCTCCAAACCCTTCCCTTTACTTTCTTGCAAGTTGCATGCTTTACTTTCCGCTGCCTATATACTCTTTGCATGCTTGCTTGATAGTGTGATGATTGCTTGACTTTTCCTAAATTTCTAAAATCTGCCAAACTCTAAAATTGGGAAAAGGTTAAGTTTTTAATTTGCCAAGTAGTCTAATCACCCCCACTCTAGACATACTTCAAGGTCTTACAAGTGGTATCAGAGCTTTGATCTCCATTTGCTTTGATTTCCATAGATTTTGGTGGTCATAGCCTTGGTTTCACAACCTAGGAGAGTATGGCGTCTAGCGAGGGAAACTATCACCGTAGAGGTCCTTACTTTGATGGTACTAATTTTGCTAGTTGGAAGCACAAGATGAAAATGCATATTCTTGGACATAACCCCGCCGTTTGGGCAATTATTTGTATTGGCTTGCAAGGTGAATTCTTTGATGGGAGAGAACCAAATCATGAAGCTAATGCGGAAGAATTGAAGATGCTGCAATACAACGCTCAAGCTTGTGATATCATCTTCAACGAATTGTGCCCCGAAGAATTCAACAAAATCAGCCGTCTTGAGAATGCAAAGGAAATTTGGGATACTTTGATTGATATGCATGAAGGTACCAAATCCGTCAAGGAATCCAAGTTGGATGTGCTCCAAAGTCATCTTGACAAGTTCAAAATGAAGGATGGTGAAGGTGTTGCTGAAATGTACTCTAGGCTTGCTCTTATCACAAATGAGATTGCCGGCTTAGGGAGTGAAGAGATGACCGACAAATTCATCATCAAGAAGATCCTAAGAGCATTGGATGGAAAGTATGATACCGTGTGCACATTGATTCAAATGATGCCAAACTACAAAGATCTCAAGCCAACGGAAGTCATTCGAAGAATTGTTGCTCATGAGATGTCACTCAAGGATAAGGAGGAACTTCACAACAAGTCAAGTGGTGCTTACAAAGCCTCAAGTGAAGCTCCCACATCATCAAGTGAGAAACAAACCTTCAATGAAGAACTGAGCTTAATGGTGAAGAACTTCAACAAATTCTACAAGAGTAGAAGCAAAGAAAGAAGCTCCAAGTCAAGGTCTTACAATGACAAAAGGTCTTCTAGTCGAGAGCGCAATTGCTACAATTGTGGGAGACCCGGACACTATTCCAATGAGTGTACGGCACCCTACAAAAGAAGAGAAGATTCTCCAAGAAGAAGAAGCAAAAGAGAAGAATCACCACCAAGAGAGAGAAGGAGTAGAGATGATCATTATGAACGAAGACCCTCACGGAGAAGCAAGGATTCGGAAAGGAAGGACAAGTCATCAAGGAGCTACACAAAACGAAGACATCAAGCTCATGTTGGTGAATGGGTTTCCGGCTCCGACTCCGACAATCACTCCGAGAGAAGCTATCACTCCGACTCCGAATATACTCAAGATGAAGGTGTTGCCGGTCTAGCACTTGTGTCAACCAACTCCTACGACATATTTTCACCAAATGAAGGAATTGGAAGATGCTTCATGGCCAAAGGTCCAAAGGTAACACATCCTGAGTATGTTGACTTCAATAGTGACGAAGATGACTTGCTTGTGGATGATGATTTACTTGTTGACAACTCTAGTGATGAATACTATGATGAAACGTCAATTAATCATGCTAATCAAGATAAAACGAATGACAATGATAAGGAGAAGATTGAGCTTCTAACTAAAGAACTAAACACTCTTAAGTTGGCTCATGAAACTATCTTCGAAGATCATCAAGAACTTTTAAGGGCTCATGAGAAGTTACGCTTTGAAAAGCTCAATCTTGAGCAAGAGCATGAGTTGTTAAAGGCAATCAATGATGATCTCCGCAAGAAAAGTTCTTCTTACATTGCCAAGCGTTTACTCTTATCTACTTACATGCCTCAAGTCAAGTCTAGTAACAAGTACAAGAAAGATACTTCCTCTAGTAGTAACAATAATAATGTCAAATCTAATACTGTTGCTTCTAGTAGTTCTCTTGATTCCACTAATGATTCTCTTAGCCAAGTTACACTTGAGCAAGAAAATAACTTATTGAAGGGAATTATAGAGAAAGGTGTTTACAAGAGCCTTGCCGGAAGTAAGCAATTCGAGGAAACTGTACGCAAGCAAGGAAGGCACCGGAAGAATCAAGGTGTTGGTTTTGAACGAAAGTTCAATGCCAATGGAGTTGAGTGGGAAGAAGATCAATACCCCAAGACGAAGTTTGTTCCTCAACAAGAGAAGTATGATCCTACTTCCTTCAAGGGAACACGAGCTCAAGATGATCTTCCACCACAAGACCACAAGAACAAAGGCAAGGACAAGCTTCAAGAAGAGATTGATGCATTTGAAGAAGCACCTAAAGCCTCATTCAACTGGGTTCCCAAGACTACGTCAAGTTCTACTTCATCAAGTACAACTACAACTCCAAGGATTCCCATCAAGATGATGTGGATCCCGAAGAAGAAGAACTAGAGAGTTCTTAAGGGTGACTCCGCCAACATTCTTCACTCATATCATTATGGCAAGAACAAGTGCAATCAACTTCCACATCTTGCACTAGTTCAAGGAGTCACAAACCCTCATGTTGGTAAGGCAAGGGACAAGGTAACCTAATGATTTCATGGACATCATCTTGTGTGTGCATCACTCTATGCCTATGGATATTCTTGTTTGTTCCTTGTGGGACTAACCCATGTAGGTAAGTTGAAAGTGCAACTCACTCCAAAGGATTGCTCCAAATGATCTACATCAACATTGAGCATCCACATCTTCAACACCTACATGAAGTCATCATCGACAAAACCCAAGGTTAGTTCATCCCTCTAAGGGGGGATCTCACATCTAGGGGGAGCTTAACTCTAAGAATTGAGTCAAAGCAACTCTAATGGTGTGAACACATCAATGCATTATGTAAAAGTGGTAACCCCACTTGAGCTTAAACGATGAGTATGACCTATGATCAAATGTTCTCATTTGACTCCTAAGTCAATATACTCATATATATATGACCTAGTCATCGCCAATTGTTTGATAGATGCTAGAATTGGTTGTGCATGCTTTGCCACATATTTCATTTGCCATCTTATTGTGTGAGCATGTTGGTGCATATTTCACTCATTCAAGGACATCCACTTGTTGTTTTGATTGTTTAGCTTCTTTTCTTTTTGCCAAGTGGATGGACAAGAATGCCTAAGAACTTTCTCTAGCTATCTATGCTTTTCTCATCTCAAACTCTATTCATGCTACATCACAAAATTTGATCAAGTCAGATTCGAACCACTATGTGAGAGGAGCACTCGGAGTCCCCGATTCGTCATAGACTTAAACTTACAAAACTTCTTTGTGACTCTCGGTCTGACTGATTCCTCCATTTCGGTCCTACCGAGATCATTAAGTTGATCTAAGTTTTCAATCTCGGTGCAACCGATTTGAACTTTTCGGTCACACCGATTTGCTGTAGCTATACACAGTTATGCATCTCGGTGCCACCGAGTTGTTCCACTCGGTCACACCGGCAGGGTCGGGCTATATATAGTCACGGGCAAAATTTTGGAAATTTCTCCGAACCCCTTCGCCCGCGCAATAGCTCGCTCTGCCATCCAAGGTCTCCGGATCGTCTCCTCGTCGCCAGCCGCCTCCAGTAGCTGGTCTCCGCGGCCGTCAACGGATTTCGCCCCCGCCGTTGCCGCCGTAGCGAGTTCATCGCCAAGCTAGGGTATGGACTCGATCATTGTGCTATCCACATCTGATTCCTAGCACATTGTGTTCTTATAGATTCTTGCCACGATTGAAACAATCCTATCCACTCAATATAGTCCGTAGATTAGATGAGATTCAAAATTTTAGGGTTAGGTTTCCGCCGAAACCATCTCGGACCCACCGAGTTGAAAAACTCGGTCTCACCGATTTGGCTTATGCCATTGCACTAGTAACTCTCGGTCTGACCGAGAATTACTAATCGGTGCGACCGATTTTAGGATTCTGTGAAACCCTAGTAGTCTCGGTGCCACCGAACTGTGACTCGGTCCAACCGAGATCATCAGTTTAGGTTCCAAAACTACTTTGGTATCACCGAGTTTGAAAATCGGTTGATCCGAAATGCTTTCTGTGGAAAATTAAAACTGAATTTTTGAATCATTCTTTTGCAAAAATCTCTGCATTTTGTGATGCTCATCCACTCTATCTCATCTATAACTCTTCACAGGGTCAGCAGTCAGTATTTGCAGCATGTCAGACCAGAGTGACAGCCAGAACAGGTCAGAAGAGCAGATGGACTTGAGTGAGGGCACTAGTCCCTCAAGTACAGATGAACGGAGCAGAAGCACTCCTAGCAACCTACCTAAGGCTGCTACCAGGCAAAGGAGGAAGAGAACCTCAGATTCAGAGGATGAGGACTACAAAGCTGAAGAAGATGAGGCTACTTCCAAGAAAGTGGTGCTCAAGAAGGAATATGGCTCTGCACATAGCACAAAGCCTGGACTGAAAAAGAAAGTTCCTGCCAAGAGGACACCAATGCCCAAGGCCATAAGGTCCACTCAAGTGCCAGAACAGACTGAACCCAAAGAGGCACCCGAAAAGAAAGTCACATCTTCCAAACCCAAGAAAGTTCCCACTGGAGAGACAATGAAGTTTACAATTGAATCAGAGGATGAAGGTGCTCAGGACAAGAAGAAGAAGAGAGCAAGAACCACAACTGCCCAGGTTCTTGGAAAGCCCTCTATGAGAAGAGATTCTGAAGAGGAAGAAGAGGTTGCTGCACCAGCACCTAAGGCACCCAAGCTTATGGGTGATGCTATAAGGTCAGGGGCTGCAACATCTAAGCCCAAGGAAGCACCCAAAGCTGCCTCCAAGGCCAAGATCATACCAAAGAGGAATACTAGGAATATTCCAGCTGCTGAGAAGAACAAGGCCCCAGTGCCAAATGTTGCTGAATAAGAAGATGAAGAAGGATAGGTCCTAAGGAAGCTCAAGCCCAAGATACCAGACCACAATGATGCCCATCCTGTGGCTGAGGACATGAGGATCAGGAAGGACTCAGGGTTGAGGCTATGGAGGATGGAAGATCCATATGCCTCAAGGAGAAGAACTGCTGTTGACTATAGGTTCCATACAAAGGAACAGCGGGACTTCTATGAGACAATTCTGTTGGATAAGAAGCCCATAGTTTGTGACATGAGGTGGGTCGACTGGACCTACATCAAGGACAATGAAGAGCACTATCCTGGAGTGCAAGAAAGCTTTGTTGCTTGTGGAGTTGCTGATTTTGTTTGGCAAAAGCTCACCCACTGGAATGATGAACTAATCATGCAATTCTACTCCACAGCACACTTTTATCCAGATGGAAGAATTGTTTGGATGTCTGAAGGTACAAGGTACCAATCAACTGTTGAAGAATGGGCAAGTCTGATAAATGCCCCAAAAGAAAATGAGGATGACCTGGATATCTATGCAAAGAATATGGATCACAATTCCATGGCACACATGTACAAGGAGATCCCAGACAAGACAGTTGAGACACACAAGTTTGGATCAGTCCACTTTCTGCTGTCAGGACTACCAACTATCAATTGGATTCTGAGGCACACTCTGTTGCCTAAGTCTGGTGACCATAATATGATCAGAGGGCATGCCATCAACATGTTGCATGTGTTTGATGTGCCACAAAAGTTCAAAGTCATGAGCCTTATGATTGAAACCATTAAGAGGACTGCAACAGATCAGAAGAGGAGCTGTGGATATGCACCTCAGATTCAGGAATTGATAAACTCAAAGATGGGCACAGGGAAATATCAATTGGATAAGGAACATTTTCCACTTTATCCAGACTTTGAGGACAATGAGGTTTTCATGAATGAGAATGATCCATCATCAGTTCAAGCTCAAGAGAAGAAGGAGAAGGCAAAGAAGGAGAAGGCTGCCAAGATGCCAACTCAAGAGGAGGCATCTGACTATTTCTTGAAGAACAAGCAGGAGCAGATGGGTTACTTAATAGCATCTACACTGAGGATTGAGAAGGGACTGGCCACCCTCACTCAGAATCAGGAGAGCCTGGAAAGAATCATGGAACTAAAATTCCATGACCTTGATGTCAAAGTAACTGAGATTCAGTCAGTTGTGGAACAGCTGCAGGATGATATGCAGGAGAGGCAGGGCAAGACTACCACAAATGTGTTTGCCAGAGTGCCCAGAGCCCAGAGATCAGTTGTAGTGCCTGTGACAGACACTAGAGCAACATCATCTGCACCAGCTACAACCCCTTCAGCTCCAGTGCAACTAGCTCCAGCATCAACTCCAGCGCTCTCTACTTCAACTGAAGCCTTCGTCCTTGGAGTTATCTGGACACCACCACCTGAAGATCAAGCCTGAGAGTCGATCTAGCACTATGCATTTTCTATGAACTTTTTGGTAACTTGTTGCCAAAGGGGGAGAAAAATGTATAGATCATAGGCTTCGAGAGAGAGAGTGTGTGTTGCTTTTGTTCTCTCTTGCTTTATTTGGTGGTTAAACTTGTTTGCTTTTGATTGCTTGAGATACTATGCTTGTGAGACATTGATGATCATGTGTTTGATCATAAGCTACACTTATGCATGTTTGATGACATTATCCTATCTATCTTATGTGATCATTCACTTTGCTTGGTGATGAGTGCATGTATTCAATGTTTATTATTTTGAGCGCTCCACCAAGATGTATGTGACATGGAAGAGTAACCCATGAGCCTAATTCATTGTGCATTTGCAGTCCAAAGCAAATCTTAAACTATGCACAAATTTAGGGGGAGCTCTTGCCTATCACATACTTCTCAAAGCGACGATGTTATTCAATCTTATTATCATTTGTCGAAGCTTTGATCTATATATTGTCATCAATTACCAAAAAGGGGGAGATTAAAAGTGCAACTATCCCTAGGTGGTTTTGGTAATTCATTACAACATATAGCTCATTGAGCTAATGCTACTCCAAGACTATTATTTCAGGAAAGCTCAATGAATGGCATGGCATGGATGATGAAAGTGGATCCCTCAAAATACTAAGGAAAAAGGATTGGCTCAAGCTCAAAAGCTCAAGACTCTTCATTTTATATTTTGGTGATCCAAGATCACATTGAGTCTATAGGAAAAGCCAATACTATCAAGGAGGGATGAGGTGTTGCTTAATGAGCCTCTTGCTTCATGTGCTTAGTGATATGCTCCAAAACCCTCAGCTACTTACCCACATCCACAAATGACCTAAACCTTAAGCCAAAATTGGTCACACCGATTCTTCCTATCCGGCGCCACCGATTCCAAAAGTCATAGCCACTGCCACAAACCCTAAGCAAATCGGTCTTACCTATAGGGATCTCGGTCTCACTGAGATGGGATTGTAATCTCTCTGTTTCCCTTCGTAACATTTCGGTCTAATCGAAGTGAGCGATCGGTCCCACCGAGATTGCAATGTAAACTCTCTGTTTCCTTTTTTTGAACATTTCGGTCTCACCGAAAAGAGCAAATCGGTCCCACCGAGTTTACCTGAGCAACTCTCTGGAAAGCTTATTACCAAAATCGGTCTCACCGAGTTTGTGTAATCGGTCTTACCGAGATTACGTTATGCCCTAACCCTAACCGAATCGGTCTCACCGAGTTGCATGTCAGTCCCACGGAAAATCACTAACGGTCACTAGGTTTGCTAAATCGGTCCGACCGAGTCTGTTGAATCGGTCCCACCGAGTTTGGTAAATTGTGTGTAACGGTTAGATTTTGTGTGGAGGCTATAAATACCCCTCCACCTCCTCTTCATTCGTGGAGAGAGCCATCAGAACAAACCTACACTTCCAACTTACCATTTTTGAGAGAGAACCACCTACTCATGTGTTGAGGCCAAGATATTCCATTCCTACCATATGAATCTTGATCTCTAGCCTTCCCCAAGTTGCTTTCCACTCAAATCTTCTTTCCACCAGATCCAAAACCTATGAGAGAGAGCTGAGTGTTGGGGAGACTATCATTTGAAGCACAAGAGCAAGGAGTTCATCATCAATGCACCATTTGTTACTTCTTGGAGAGTGGTGTCTCCTAGATTGGCTAGGTGTGACTTGGGAGCCTCCGACAATATTGTGGAGTTGAACTAAGGAGTTTGTAAGGGCAAGGAGATCGCCTACTTCGTGAAGATCTACCGCTAGTGAGGCAAGTCCTTCATGGGCGACGGCCATGGTGGGATAGACAAGGTTGCTTCTTCGTGGACCCTTCATGGGTGGAGCCCTCCGTGGACTCGCGCAACCTTTACCCTTCGTGGGTTGAAGTCTCCATCAATGTGGATGTACGATAGCACCCCCTATCGGAACCACGCCAAAAACATCCGTGTCTCCAATTGCGTTTGAATCCTCCAAACCCTTCCCTTTACTTTCTTGCAAGTTGCATGCTTTACTTTCCGCTGCCTATATACTCTTTGCATGCTTGCTTGAATAGTGTGATGATTGCTTGACTTGTCCTAATTTGCTAAAATCTGCCAAACTCTAAAATTGGGAAAAGGATAAGTTTTTAATTTGTCAAGTAGTCTAATCACCCCCCCTCTAGACATACTTCAAGGTCCTACACTACGTACCCCAAAGTGGCATCCGAGCTAGGTTTTATGCATAGATGTTATATGCACGAGTAGAACACAAGTGAGTTGTGGGCGATACAAGTCATACTGCTTACCAGTATGTCATTCTTTGGTTCGGCGGTATTGTTGGATGAAGCGGCCCGGACCCACATTACGTGTATGCTTACGTGAGACTGGTTTTACCGCAGTGCTTTGCACACATGTGACTAGCGGGCGTCAGTTTCTCCAACTTTAGTTGAACTGAGTGTGGCTACGCCCAGTCCTTGAGAAGGTTAAAATAGCACTAACTTGACGAACTATCGTTGTGGTTTTGATGCGTAGGTAAGAACGGTTTTTGCTCAGCCCGTAGCAGCCACGTAAAACTTGCAACAACAAAGTAGAGGACGTCTAACTTGTTTTTGCAGGGCATGTTGTGATGTGATATGGTCAAGGCATGATGCTATATTTTATTGTATGAGATGATCATGTTTTGTAACCGAGTTATCGGCAACTGGCAGGAGCCATATGGTTGTCACTTTATTGTATGCAATGCAATCGCCCTGTAATTGCTTTACTTTATCACTAAGCAGTAGCAATAGTCGTAGAAGCAATAGGTGGCGAGACGACAACGATGCTATGATGGAGATCAAGGTGTCGCGCCGGTGACAATGGTGATCATGACGGTGCTTCGGAGATGGAGATCACAAGCACAAGATGATGCCATATCATATCACTTATATTGATTGCATGTGATGTTTATCTTTTATGCATCTTATCTTGCTTTGATTGACGGTAGCATTATAAGATGATCTCTCACTAAATTTCAAGATAAAAGTGTTCTCCCTAAGTATGCACCGTTGCCAAATTCGTCGTGCCCAAACACCACGCGATGATTGGGTGTGATAAGCTCTACGTCCATCTACAACGGGTGCAAGCCAGTTTTGCACACGCAGAATACTCAGGTTAAACTTGACGAGCCTAGCATATGCAGATATGGCCTCGGAACACTGAGACCGAAAGGTCGAGCGTGAATCATATAGTAGATATGATCAACATAGTGATGTTCACCATTGAAAACTACTCCATTTCATGTGATGGTCGGTTATGGTTTAGTTGATTTGGATCACGTGATCACTTAGATGATTAGAGGGATGTCTATCTAAGTGGGACTTCCTAAGTAATATGATTAATTAAACTTTAATTTATCATGAACTTAGTACCTGATAGTATTTTGCATGTCTATGTTATTGTAAATAAATGGCTCGTGTTGTTGTTCCCTTGAATTTTAATGCGTTCCTTGAGAAAGCAAAGTTGAAAGATGATGGTAGCAATTACACGGACTGGGTCCGTAACTTGAGGATTATCCTCACTGCTGCACAGAAGAGTTATGTCCTGGAAGTACCGCTAGGTGTACCACCTGCGCCAGCTACTGCAGACATTGTGAATGCCTGGCAGTCGCGTGTTGATGACTACTCTATAGTTCAGTGCGCCATACTTTACGGCTTAGAACCGGTACTTCAACGACGCTTTGAACGTCATGGAGCATATGAAATTTTCCAGGAGTTGAAGTTAATATTTCAAGCAAATGCCCGGATTGAGAGATATGAAGTCTCCAATAAGTTCTACAGCTGCAAGATGGAGGAAAATAGTTCTGTCAGTGAGCATATACTCAAAATGTCTGGGTATTGCAATCACTTGATTCAACTGGGAGTTAATCTTCCGGATGATAGTGTCATTGAAAAAATTCTTCAATCACTGCCACCAAGCTACAAGAGCTTCGTGATGAACTATAATCTGCAAGGGATGAACAAGACAATTCCCGAGCTCTTCGCAATGCTAAAGGCTGCAGAGGTAGAAATCAAGAAGGAGCATCAAGTGTTGACGGTCAACAAGACCACCAGTTTCAAGAAAAAGGGTAAAGGGAAAAAGAAGGGGAACTTCAAGAAGAACGGCAAACAAGTTGCTGCTCAAGAGAAGAAACCCATGTCTGGACCTAAGCCTGAGACTGAGTGCTTCTACTGCAAGCAGACTGGTCACTGGAAGCGAAACTGCCCCAAGTATTTGGCGGATAAGAAGGATGGCAAGGTGAACAAAGGTATATGTGATATACATGTTATTGATGTGTACCTTACCAGAGCTTGCAGTAGCACCTGGGTATTTGATACTGGTTCTGTTGCTAATATTTGCAACTCAAAACAGGGACTACGGATTAAGCGAACACTGGCTAAGGACAAGGTGATGATGCGCATGGGAAATGGTTCCAAAGTCGATGTGATCTCCGTCGGCACGCTACCTCTACATCTACCTTTGGGATTAGTTTTAGACCTGAATAATTGTTATTTGGTGCCAGCGTTGAGCATGAACATTATATCTGGATCTTGTTTGATGCGAGACGGTTATTCATTTAAATCTGAGAATAATGGTTGTTCTATTTATATGAGTAATATCTTTTATGGTCATGCACCCTTGAAGAGTGGTCTATTTTTGATGAATCTCGATAGTAGTGATATACATATTCGTAATGTTGAAGCCAAAAGATGCAGAGTTGATAATGACAATGCAACTTATTTGTGGCACTGGCGTTTGGGTCGTATTGGTGTAAAGCGCATGAAGAAACTCCATACTGATGGACTTTTGGAATCACTTGGTACTTGCGAACCATGCCTCATGGGCAAGATGACTAAAATGCCGTTCTCCGAAACTATGGAGCGAGCAACTGATTTGTTGGAGATCATACATACTGATGTATGTGGTCCAATGAATGTTGAGGCTCGCGGCGGGTATCGTTATTTTCTCACCTTCACGGATGATTTAAGCAGATATGGGTATATCTACTTAATGAAACATAAGTCTGAAACATTTGAAAAGTTCAAAGAATTTTAGAGTGAAGTTGAAAATCATCATAACAAGAAAATAAAATTTCTACGATCTGATCGTGGAGGAGAATATTTGAGTTACAAGTTTGGTCTACATTTGAAACAATGCGGAATAGTTTCGCAACTCGCGCCTCCCGGAACACCACAGCGTAATGGTGTGTCCGAACATCGTAATCGTACTTTACTAGATATGGTGCGATCTATGATGTCTCTTACTGATTTACGGCTATCATTTTGGGGTTATGCTTTAGAGACTGCTGCGTTCACGTTAAATAGGGCACCATCAAAATCCGTTGAGACGATGCCTTATGAACTGTGGTTTGGCAAGAAACCAAAGTTGTCATTTCTTAAAGTTTGGGGCTGCGATGCTTATTTGAAAAAGCTTCAACCTGATAAGCTCGAACCCGAATCAGAGAAATGTGTCTTCACAGGATACCCAAAGGAAACCGTTGGGTACACCTATCACAGATCCGAAGGCAGGACATTCGTTGCCAAGAATGGATCCTTTCTAGAGAAGGAGTTTCTCTCAAAAGAAGTGAGTGGGAGGAAAGTAGAACTTGATGAGGTAACTGTACCTGCTCCCTTATTGGAAAATAGTTCATCACAGAAACCGGTTCCTGTGACGACTACACCAATTAGTGAGAAAGCTAATGATATTGATCATGAAACTTCAGATCAAGTACTACCGAACATCGTAGGTCAATCAGAGTAAGATCCGCACCAGAGTGGTACGGTAATCCTATTCTGGAGGTCATGTTACTTGACCATGGCGAACCTACGAACTATGAGGAAGCGATGATGATCCCAGATTCCGCAAAATGGCTTGAGGCCAAGAAATCTGAGATGGGATCCATGTATGAGAACAAAGTATGGACTTTGGTCGACTTGCCCGATGATCGGCAAGCCATCGAGAAAAAATGGATCTTCAAGAAGAAGACTGACGCTGATGGTAATGTTACTGTCTACAAAGCGCGACTTGTTGCGAAAGGTTTTCGACAAGTTCAAGGGGTTGACTACGAGACTTTCTCACCCGTAGCGATGCTTAAGTCTGTCCGAATCATGTTAGCAATTGCCGCATTTTATGATTATGAAATTTGGCAAATGGATGTCAAAACTGCATTCCTGAATGGATTTCTGGAAGAAGAGTTGTATATGATGCAACCAGAAGGTTTTGTTGATCCAAAAGGTGCTAACAAAGTGTGCAAGCTCCAGCGATCCATTTATGGACTCGTGCAAGCCTCTCGGAGTTGGAATAAACGCTTTGATAGTGTGATCAAAGCATATGGTTTTATACATAGTTTTGGAGAAGCCTGTATTTTCAAGAAAGTGGGTGGGAGCTCTGTAGCATTTCTAATATTATATGTGGACGACATATTGTTGATTGGAAATGATATAGAATTTCTGGATAGCATAAAATGATACTTGAATAAAATTTTTTCAATGAAAGACCTCGGTGAAGCTGCTTATATATTGGGCATCAAGATCTATAGAGATAGATCAAGACGCCTAATTGGACTTTCACATAGTACATACCTTGATAAAGTTTTAAAAAAGTTCAAAATGGATCAAGCAAAGAAAGGGTTCTTGCCTGTAATACAAGGTGTGAAATTGAGTCCGACTAAATGCCCGACCACTGCAGAAGATAGAGAGAAAATGAAAGATGTTCCCTATGCTTCAGCCATAGGCTCTATCATATATGCAATGATGTGTACCAGACCTGATGTGTGCCTTGCTATTAGTTTAGCAGGGAGGTACGAAAGTAATCCAGGAGTGGTTCACTGGACAGCGGTCAAGAACATCCTGAAATACCTGAAAAGGACTAAGGATATGTTTCTCATTTATGGAGGTGACAAAGAGCTAGTCGTAAATGGTTACGTCGATGCAAGCTTTGACACTGATTCAGACGATTCTAAATCGCAAAACGGATATGTGTCTATATTAAGCGGTGGAGCTGTCAGTTGGTGCAGTTCTAAACAAAGCATCGTGGTGGGATCTACATGTGAACCGGAGTACATAGCTGCTTCGGAAGCAGCAAATGAGGGAGTCTGGATGAAGGAGTTCATATCCGATCTAGGTGTCATACCTAGTGCATCGGGTCCAATGAAAATCTTTTGTGACAATACTGGTGCAATTGCCTTGGCAAAGGAATCCAGATTTTACAAGAGAACCAAGCACATCAAGAGACGCTTCAATTCCATCCGGGACCAAGTCCAGGTGGGAGACATAGAGATTTGCAAGATACATACGGATCTGAATGTTGCAGACCCGTTGACTAAGCCTCTTCCACGAGAAAAACATGATCGACACCAAGGCTCCATGGGTGTTAAAATCATTACTGTGTAATCTAGATTATTGACTCTAGTGCAAGTGGGAGACTGAAGGAAATATGCCCTAGAGGCAATAATGAAGTTATTATTTATTTCCTCATATCATGATAAATGTTTATTATTCATGCTAGAATTGTATTACCCAGAAACATAATACATGTGTGAATACATAGACAAACATAGTGTCATTAGTATGCCTCTACTTGACTAGCTCATTGATCAAAGATGGTTGAGTTTCCTAACCATGGATATGAGTTATCATTTGATCAGTGGGATCACATCATTAGGAGAATGATGTGATTGACTTGACCCATTTCGTTAGCTTAGCACTTGATCATTTAGTATGTTGCTATTGCTTTCTTCATGACTTATACATGTTCCTATGACTATGAGATTATGTAACTCCCGCTTACCGGAAGAACACTTTGTGTGCTACCAAACGTCACAACGTAATTGGGTGATTATAAAGGTGATCTACAGGTGTCTCCGAAGGTACTTGTTGAGTTGACGTATTTCGAGATTAGGATTTGTCACTCCGATTGTCGGAGAGGTATCTCTGGGCCCTCTCGGTAATGCACATCACTATAAGCCTTGCAAGCAATGTAACTAATGAGTTAGTTATGAGATGATGCATTACGGAACGAGTAAAGAGACTTGCCGGTGACGAGATTGAACTAGGTATTGAGATACCGACGATCAAATCTCGGGCAAGTAACATACCGATGACAAAGGGAACAATGTATGTTGTTATGTGGTTTGACCGATAAAGATCTTCATAGAATATGTGGGAGCCAATATGAGCATCCAGGTTTTGCTATTGGTTATTAACCGGAGACGTGTCTCGGTCATGTCTACATAGTTCTCGAACCCGTAGGGTCCGCACGCTTAAAGTTAGATGACAGTTATATTATGAGTTTATGTGTTTTGATGTACCGAAGGTAGTTTAGAGTCCCGGATGTGATCACGGACATGACGAGGAGTCTCGAAATGGTCGTGACATGAAGATTGATATATTGGACGACTATATTCGGACACCAGAATGGTTTCGGGGGTTATCGGATATATATCGGAGTACCGGGGGGGTTACCGGAACCCCCCGGAGGTTATTGGGCCTTATGGGCCCAAGTGGTGGAAGAGGAGAGGCAGCCAAGGGGTAGCCGCACGCCCCCCCCCCCCCCAAGTCCGAATTGGACAAGGAGGGGGAGCGGCTCCCCCCTTTCCTTTCCCCTCTCTCTCCTTCCCTCTCCTCTCCTACTCCAACATGGAAGGGGGGAGTCCTACTCCCAGTGGGAGTAGGACTCCTCATGGGGCACGCCAAGGGTGGCCGCCTCCTCCCCCTCCTCCACTCCTTTATATACAGGGAGGGAGGCACCCCCTTGAGACACAAAATTTATCCCTTGGATCTCTTAGCCATGTGCGGTGCCCCCCTCCACCATAATCTACCTCGATAATATCGTAGCGGTGCTTAGGCGAAGCCCTGCATCGGTAGAACATCATCATCATCACCACGCCGTCGTGCTGACAGAACTCTCCCTCAAAGCTCGACTGGATCGGAGTTCTAGGGACGTCATCGAGCTGAACGTGTGCTAAACTCGGAGGTGTCGTGCGTTCGGTGCTTGATCGGTCGGATCGTGAAGACGTACGACTACATCAACGGCGTTGTGCTAACGCTTCCGCTTTCGTTCTATGAAGGTGCGTGGACACACTGTCCCCTCTCATTGCTATGCATTACCATGATTTTGCGTGTACGTAGGATTTTTTTGAAATTACTACGTTCCCCAACAGATTTTCCATGTGTAAAATTCTTATTGGCCGAAGGAACCACGTGTGAGGCCTGCGTTGGGATAGATGTCATCCATCCAATGGACGGGACATGCCTATGATACGTCGACACGTGGCACGGCCCAATAGTGGCTCATTTAGGTTAAAAGGCCAGCCCGTTTGACTTGGTTAAAAGTTAGTGAGCCGGCCCATGGAAAGCCTGTTAACGGCTTGTTTGCATATTGCCCATTTACGGCCTGGGAACTCACGACCCGTTATGGCCTATCTAAATTAGGATCAATAGCATCATGTGGGCTATCCAATATGATTCCAGCCCGTTTTCACTTTCGACCCATCTATGGCCCATGATGTCTTTCGTCCCGTATGAGGCCTTTTGTATATCTGGGCCCTTTAACAGCCCGTAGCGATTCTGGCCCATAATGAAAGATATACTATTTTGGACCCATTAACGACCATTATTAAGTTGCATTGTTTCAGGCCCGTGTTAACTTTCGGCCTACTAAGGACCCAAAAAACTCTTGGGCTCATTTCTGGGCCACGACTACTTATTGTCTGTAACTGGCCTGTTCGGGTAATGGGCCAAATTCAGCCCGTGGTTACAGTCGCTCCGTTTGTGGCCGGTTAACACATTGGGCCGTGTTCATCCTGTCATGTAATCCGTCCCATTAACGAACCAGGTATAGGTAGAAAAGGGGTATAGTATGTCTCATGGAAAGGGAGATAGTGGGACGAATAGTTCATATGAATAGATAGGAGTCTCGACTCCATCCTTCGAAAAGAAGATGGTTCACGCTAAAGGTGACTAAAGGCAGAGAATTCTGTATGCCAAGAAGAAAAGAAAGTTTGTAGGGGTGAGAATCATGTTGATAGAATTAAGCCCATGCTATCTTACGGCATGCTAACGGCCCGTTATGGTCTGAGCCCATAAACAGACGTTTCAGATTTTGTCCCATTTACGGCCCATCCTGCGGTCCGATTTTGTCCCATGATCAATATGGCCCATGGATCCTAAGGCTCGTAGGAGGCCCATGGATCCTAAGGCCCGTAGGAGGCCCATGGATCCTAAGGCTCGTAGGAGGCCCATGGATCATACGACCCGTACGAGGCCCATGGATCCTACGGCCCGTACGAGGGCCATGGTTACCACAGGACGTATGTGGCACATTGTTATTGCGGCCACTAGCAAACCAGGGAAAAAGAGCTGTAGTGACTAGAAGCAAACAAATAAACAAGATTACATGAAATAAATAAGCAAGCAACTAATACTAGGCTATTACGGCGATTACACATATTACATCCACTGGGCATCAAAGTTTTCCACCAGTGCAAATATAGGGAACAACAAAGCAACATGCTGGCAAGAAGCTTAGCAAGCTTATTAGCTTTCTCTTGTTTGGTGCTAAAATCCTCCAACTCTTGCCGTTGCACCAGAAAGTATGCACCTAAATTCTGTAGGGACTTCCTCGGTCCTTCGACTTCTTGTTGCAGCATAGTCGACCGACATCTTTCACCTTGTAGCTGAGACTGAAGAAGCTGAACTGATTCAGGCAGCGAGTTCGAAGAGCTAGTGCCATCGGTAGTGGCCAGTAACTCGAACACTACATCAAGGTAGGACTTTGGGGGTTGTATAACTGTCTTCAAGATAGTTTTTATCAGCTTTCTTGGAGACCATCAGGGTTGTCTCACTATCTTGAACGTTATCTGCATTACCGTGGCACCCTGGCTCAGAGGAACTGGAACACACTGTATTCCAGCCTAGAGATCAAGTCTTCTGGAATACGACACTGCTTGGCATAGAACAAATCAACTCTTATTACCATTAATACAGGTACAAGAGTTTGGATATTACAAGGGATTACATTGGCACAGAGACACTATGCCTGCTAAGGTGGCTCTATGCTAGCAGCAGAACAACTCATAGCAGCGGAACATCGATGGTGGTGATGGACTCCACTATGCAGGGACTCTGGCTGGGACACGAACTAGCTCGCAGACTCGGGATCCTTGACAAACAATTAATCACGACATAACCTACAATCTAGCATGACACGCCAGGTGAGTACTTTGAATGTACTCTCAAGCTCACAGTAACCAAAGCAATCAAGGCAAACAATAACATGGCATTTACAGGTTGATTTTCAATGACGAACATGATACTACTAGAACAACATGAGAGTGAGCATGGCATGCACATGTTACTCATGATATGAAGATGATGATACTAGCACTAGCATCAGGGGGAGTCGATGTTTAAGGTCTCATGGACCAACTTACTCATCTCAGAGATTATGTCATAACCACCATATGTATCAAACTTACCATCGTGATCATGACATGATCACCTCATGAACAACCAACATCAGTATCAATGATACCATCGTGATCATCACATGACCACAAGTAGCTCGATCTTATCCGTGATCGTCTCACGACCACATAAAGACCAACTAATATAACTTCTACCACATGGAACCGAGGTTGTTTATTATCCTGGTTATTATTACTGTTGACCCATAGTGTGACCTACTACGAACTGTGTCCATAACCGAGGACACGACTATTGATAGATTATACACTCCACAAAGGTTAGTACACTGGACCCACACTATGGAACTCATGGACTTGTACTTTAGTACATGCTCCCATTCGGGTGGACCAACAATGTTCCAACAAACCAATCTATTGCATGACACTCTCCCGGCCACTCTGACAAACTCCCCTTTGGGCTATGTCATGGGTGGCCCCAATGTCAACTCGTGACAGCCGCAACCGTTGTGGCCGCCACCGTCGTGGCAAAACTAAACTTTATTGTCCCAAATGGGGACCTCAGTATACCATTCAACTCGGGCAGACAAGGTTATTGTCGCCTACCGGGCTAGGGTAGCACATGCACATAACCTTCCCTAGTTGGAGGTGCCGACGAGAGGCATGAAAATAGAACGAATTAGGGCCTCCTCATCCAGGCAAGTGTGGCTGTACTGGTGAGCTCGATTCGGTGGCACCATGACTCAGCCAACAGATTTGTTCAAGTTCAACTATTGTCAGGTTTAACTTCAATGGTGATGAGCTGAGACATAACATGATGAAATAGCAATGCATATGAACATGATATCAACAAAAACATGGATGGGCAACACAACCATTTAACATATGAATCTTATCATCAACAACAATAAATCATTTGGTCTACTGGATGCAAATGACCATGGCATAGTGATGATCATGAATCTCACAAGTATTTTCATAACAAACCATACTATTCATGTGAGAAATCATTATCACTAGCATCGAAAATAACTACAAGAATTGAACATGAGAATAATAACATTAGAAATTAATCAATTAACTAACTAGATGCAAATGAACATGGCATAAGGATAAGCATAGATTTACAAGCATTTACATATCATTCACAATGATTACATGAGCAAAGAATTATTCAAATATTCAAGTGAAAACCATGGCTATTACAATGCCATCATGCAAGTGGCTATTGTGGCTTGCCTCGGGTTGATGGAATCATCGGGAAGAAATGTGAGAATCTCGCAGAAAGATTCGCCTGAAAAGTTTCTCCCTCGAAGGGGGCTGAATAAGGGCAGGGGAAAATGGTTATTTTCGGTGCATGACAACATCCTGAAAATGATACCAACAGAACAGGGTCAACGAACAGAGAATGTGGGCTTTTGAATCACCTGATTCAGAGTTACGCTTGAAAAGATACGACCGTTCGTTCATTAGGCAGAAAAACAAATAAAAACTGTCTCTCTATGCTCTTAATGGGTGAACGCCCGCAATTTAGAGGTTTAGGCTGCGGGGCTAAAACTGAAGGCTTTATTTTAAAAAATATGCTTTCATCAAAGTGAAAGCGCATTGTTCTCTAGAGTTTCCCTTGCTTACGTTCCCAGAACGCGAAGGCACGTTTTCCCAAGTGCGTCTCCACTTGAGCGCATGGGCCTAGTAGGCTAGGTCGCTGACGCACGGGCCCCACTGGTGCTCCTTCTCTCTCCCTGCCTCCTTCTCCTATACCTCATGATGGAGTGAGGCCAAGCGCGTCCGGCGCTCGCCCCGGCGCCACCGACCACGTCCAGCCAGGGTCCGGCCACCGGTAGACTCGGGAGGAGGCGCGCCCCCACCTGGCCTAGTCATGAGGAGGGATGGGACAACAGTGGCTTGGAGGCTCGCGGATGAGGCCATCGTCGGTCTTGGTTTCGTGTGTGAGCTCGTCCCAGAGATGAACTAAGGGTAGGGGAGGTCTTCCGGGTCTTGGTGGTGTTGAAGGTGGAGAAAGGAGGGAAGAGGGGTTTGGCATTTCTTGAATTTGAGCGGAGGGCAGCGGCGGCCATGGTGGCCAAGGCGAGCAAGGAGGGGCTCCGGGGGTGAATGGTTGTGTCTGGGAGGGAGATGGGAGTGCGTTGTGGAGGATGAGATGCTCGGGGGGTCACTGGGGACCCTATTTATAGACCAACCGTGGTGAGAGGAAGAGCATGGCCATGGCGACGCGTGTGCCGGCGCTTTGGAGGGAGGAGGCCACGTGGAGGGAGGGGCACGATGTCGAGAGAAGCCACGAAGCAGAGGGGAATCTCGTAGGGGCTTCTGGAGAGCTCAAGGAGGAAGAAGATAGGGGGAAGATGATGATGGACATGGGCTTACCATGCGGGTGGCACGCCGAGGAGGAAGGAGGATGGGGAGAGGTGTCCAGAGGGGGCAGATGGACGGAGGAGAGGTTGGGCAACACTGTAGACATGGTGCGATGGCGAGAGTGCGAAGTTTGGGTGGTGGCCGAGGGCCCCAATGTCTAGAGTGCGTCATTTGTGTAGGATCAAAAGTATGACAGGAGGGGGGGTGATTAGACTACTTGCCCAAATAAAACATAACCTTTTCCAAATTTTAGTTGTACGCATATTTTAGCAATTATGACAAGTCAAGCAACACCCTATACATGCAAGTCTAAGAGTATAGTAGTGGAATGTAAGACATAGCACATGTAAGTAAAGGGAAGGGTTTGGAGAAGGAAAACGCAATGGGGACGCGAAATTTTTTGGCATGGTTCCGATAGTTGGTGCTATTGTACATCCACGTTGAAGGAGACTTCAACCCACGAAGGTAACGGCTGCGCGAGTCCATGGAGGGCTCCACCCACGAAGGGTCCACGAAGAAGCAACCTTGTCTATCCCACCATGGCCATCGTCCACGAAGGACTTGCCTCACTCGGGTAGATCTTCACGAAGTAGGCAATCTCCTTGCCCTTACAAACATCTTGGTTCAACTCCACATCATGTCAGAGGCTCCCAAGCGATACCTAACCATTCTAGGAGACACGACTCTCCAAAGGTTAATAGACGATGTGTTGATGAACTCCTTACTCTTGTGCTTTGAATGATAGTCTCTCCAACACTCAACTCTATCTCACATATTTGGCTATGGTGGAAGAAGGATTTGAGTGGAAAGCAACTTGGGGAAGGCTAGAAATCAAGGTTCAAATGGTAGGAATGGAATCTCTTGATCTCAACACATGAGTAGGTGGTTGTCTCTCAGAAAATGAATGGTGGAAGTGTAGGAACGTTCTAATGGCTCTCTCTTATGAGGAAGAAGGGATGGAGGGGTATATATAGCCTCCACACACAATCCAACCGTTACACACTTTTGACACAACTAGGTGGCACCGATCAGAAATCTCGGTGGCACCAACCTATGTAAAAATATGAACGTTAGGAATCTCGATGGGCCGACGGTAACAACTCGGAGGAACCGATGTGCAAGGGCTTAGGGAAAACCTTGTCTCAGTGGCACCGATTGCATCATCTCGGTGGGACCGAAGTGAAGCAATAAGGCAACAGAGAGTTGGCAACCATCTCGATGATACATATTGCAATTCTTGGTGGGACCGAAATAATTGCAACAAGCAATAGAGAGCTGGCATGGCCATCTTGATGGGACCGAGATCCATATCGGTGGATCCAATTTGTTAGGGTTTGGCAGTGGCTAAGTCTAGATGAACTCGGTGGCTCCGGATAGAAAATTTCACCGGGGCCAAGTTGGAATGTAGGGTTTGGACATATTTGGATGGAAAAAGTGGTTGACGTTTTTGGAGCAATATCATTACGCACTTGAGCAAAACGACTATTAAGCATCACCTCATCCCCTTTTAATAGTATTGGCTTTCCTATGGACTCAATGTGATCTTGTATCACTTAGCCAAAATGTAGAGTCTTGAGCTTTTGCCAATCCATTTCCTATCATTTTGAGGGGTCCACAATCACTAGTCCTTGCCATGCCAATCATCGAACATCCTGAAATATTTAACTTAAATGGACATTAGTTCAGTGAGATATATGTTGTTATGAATTACCAAAAACCACCCAGGGATTAGTTGCACTTTCAATCTCCCCATTTTTGGTAATTGATGACAACATATAGATCAAAGCTTTGACAAATGATTAAATGAATGAAATACATTGTCGCTTTGAGAAGTATGTGATAAGCAAGAGCTCCCCTTAAATTTGTGAATTATAAAGAATTTGTATTTGATTGCAAATGCACAATCAATTAGGATCATGGGTCACTCTTCCATGTCACATACAACTTGGTGGAGCGCACAAAATGATATGAATGGAATAGTAAGTATGCATAAAAAAACATAAGTGAATGACCATACAAGAATAATGATAAGGATAGGCATTAAGCATCACATGAAGCATTGTATGATCAATCACACATAACCAAAGTATCTTATATGCATAACGAGCAAAGTAGCACGGATAAACATACATAGTAGCAGAAATTCAATAAAAACCAACGAGCAAAAGTGAGACACACACACTCTCTCTCGAAGCCTAATGATCTACAAATTCTCCCTCTTTGGCAACAAGTACCAAAAAGTTCGAATAGGTAAAGCACTATACGTCTCTCTAGGCATGATCCTTGGCAGCTCCTGAAGGCGATCTTTGGCGGGCAGCTCCAGTGTGCATAGATGGCGTTGAGAGAAGTGCATCAGCAAAGGCTTCATATGGCGTCTGCTGAGCTGGTGGCATAGAGACTGGAGGTGGCACTGTAGAAGCAGCAGGTGCAGAGTGAGTAGTCCTCGTGTCTGCAACAGGCACTGCAGCAAATCTGGGTGCTCTGGGTACTGCCTGGTATCTCTCAGTTGTTTCTCCCTCATCTCCACTGTCATAAGCTCTACTGTGTCAACATCATCTCTGAGCTTCTCCACAATAGTGTGTACCTCAGTGATCTTCACATCAAGATCATATATCTTTGCCTCAACTACCCGTTCTAAGCTCTTCTAGTTCTTGGAGAGGTTGGCCAGACTTCGCTCAATCCTCAGGGTGGATTCCAGAAGATAAGTCATCTGGTTATTCCTCGTCTTGAGGTTGGCTATGGGAGCATTTGGAGCAGATGCCTCCTAAGCTGCTTTTGCTGCTGTAGCTTCCTGGATCTTCTCTTGGGCTTGGGCAGATGTAGGGTGTGAAGGGTCCATCACCACTACATTGTCCTCAAACTCTGGGTGCAGAGGGAGATGCTCATGATCAAGTAGATATGTGCTCGTTCCAACCTTAGAGTTGATGAGCAACTGAATGTGAGGAGAAAATCCACAAGATCTCTTCTAGTCAGTTGCAGTTCTCTTGATTGTCTTAACAATAAGGCTCATTACTTTGAACTTCTGCGGTGTGTCAAACAAGTGTAGCAAGTTGATGGAGTGGCCATGGATCATCTTGTCATCTCTAGACTTGGGCAAAAGAGTGTGCCTCAAGATTGTGTTGTTGGTGGCCAAACCAGCTAGCAAATGCTTCACAGAACCAAACTTATGTGTCTCGACATCTTTCTCAGGAATAGGCTTGTACATGTTAGCCATAGAGTTGTGATCCATCTTGGGTTTTGCATAGACATCAATATCATCCTCCTCCTATTCTGGAGCAGCAATAAGATCAGCCCATTCTGAGATGGTTGACTGATCCCTCAATCATCCATACTATTCTCCCATCAAGATAAAAGTGTGCAGTGGAGTAGAATTGCATGATCATCTCATCATTCCACTTTGTGAGCTTCCTTCCAACAAAATCTACAACACCTATAAGCTTGAAGCTTTCATGAACATGGGGGAAGTTTCCTTCATTTGTGTCAATACAGTTCCAGTCCACCCACTTCATATCCCTGACTATTGGCTTCTTGTCAAGCAGCACAATCTCATAGAAATCTTGTTGCTCTCGTGTGTGAAAATGATAATCACAAGCTGTCCTCCTCCTTGCAGCATATGGATCTGACAATCTCCACTAGGCAGTCCTTGGTCCTTCCTCAACATCATGTTCTCTTCAATAGGATGTGTATTTTCATGATCAGGGATCTTGGATCTCAACCTCCTGAGCACTAGTGGCTTATCATCTATCTCAGCTTCAGGCACTGGGGCCTTGTTCTTCTCACTAGCAGAAATGTTTCTTGTTGATCTCTTAGGTGCTCGAGATTTGGGCTTGGACTTGGTGGGGGCATCAACTTCATTGCATCAGTCATGAGCTTCTGAGTCTTGGCTGGAGGTGCACCATCTGTTGGTTCCTCCTCCTCATTAGCAACCATGGAGGGTTTGCCAATGACATAAGCAATAGTCTTGCTTGCCCTCTTCTTCTTCTTTCCCGCAGCAGCTATCTCTATGTCACTTGGCTCCTCAAGTGTAAATGTCATGCGTTCCCTTGGAGCTGTGGCCTTGTCTGCCTTGGAGAGTGGGACTTTCCTCACATCTGTTCTCTCCTTGGCACTACCTGAAGATCTTGAGCTAGCTGTTGTGCCATACTCTTTAGCAAGCACCACTTTCTTCTTCTTTGATGTGGCCTCACTAGCCACAAAATCCTCAGCTCATCATCTGAGGTTCTCTTCTTCCTTGTCCTTGTGGCAGCCTTGGGCAGTTCTGGTGAGCTCCTCCTTCCTTCATAGTAGCTGCCCTCAGGACTAGATCCTTCATTGAGATCCTCATGTTGTTTTGACACATTCTGGCTGTCACTAGCACTTGACATCTTGCAAGCACACCCTATGAATAGATAGGTATGGGAAGAGTAGATGAGTCATCACAAAAAACAGATATATTTTATATGAAATTGAGTTCAAATCTTAGTTTAAGGTTTTCACAAAATGCATTTCGGATCCACCAAGTTGATAATCTCGGTGATACTGAAGCACTCAATAGAACCAATACACACCATTTCAATCAGACCGAGATGTGATTCGGTGTCTCCGAGATGCTCCATTAAAAGAAATTATTGCAAAACTATACCATGATCCATTAAAAGAAATTATGTCAAAACTATACCATGCTCCATTAGGAGATCCAGGAATACCAACTATACCATGCTCCATTAAAAGAAATTATGTTAAAACTGCTTTATATGATTTCGGAGCCGGTGTTAGTGTTATAGCTTTCTCTTTATACAAAATACTTGACTTGAATAAACTCACACCTACTGAAATATCATTGCAAATGGCTGACAAATCAACTCCCATACCAATCGGTATTTGTGAGGATGTGCCCGTTGTTGTTGCAAATGTTACTATCTTAACAAACTTTGTTATACTTGAGATGTCCGAGGACAACAATATGTCAATTATCCTTGCTAGACCCTTTTTGAACACTCCAGGGGCATAAAAGCAAAGTCACTTTTCATATCAATGATAATGAGCATACAATGCACTTTTCAAAGAAAGAATTTCAAGTGAATGGTATTAATGTTATTGAAAAGTCTCCAACAATTACTATTGGAAGTTTTCAACTCCCTCTTCCCACTGCCAAAAAGAAATATGAAATACTTATTGTGGGGGATATGCATATTCCTGTTGAGGTAACTTAGTGTTTTACGAAAGTTCTTTGGGTTCATGCTAATCGAAAGTCGTTGTTAATAAGACTTGATCAACCTTATTAATGGATTATTTTTGAGAGGCACGTGGTCGATGAATTTAGTAAACACAACCTTGTGTCCCTACTTTTTGTTTTTTGTTAATTTTTAGTTAAATACAATAAAATGCTATGTTTATCCTATTTTCTAAATTTGCCATGCAATAAAAAAGTGCCCCAAAATAAAAGTGCTCTGAAATTTTGACACAATTTTTTTTGAATATTTAAGAATTTTTGATACAAAAAACATCAGAGGGGGGTGCCCCTGGTGCCCACTAGGCAGCAGGGCGCGCCAGCTACCCAAGGCGCGCCCTGGTGGGCCCACAAGGCCCCCTCATTTATCCCCTCAGCCCACTTCGTCACCTACCTCCAAAAAAATCACACTAGCTCTCTCTCGCGCATTCTTGCTCACAAACCCGTGGATTTCGATCTCTTTGCTCGAAGCCCCATTTCCGAAACTGTTTTAGGGGATTGCTACTTGGTATGTGACTCCTCCATTGCTCCAATTAGTTTTTGTTCTAGTAGATTACATTTTGAGTAATTAGCTACTCTTGGTGCTGTTGTAAATGAGCTTGCATGTTGAATTCCTTGAGTTCCAAGTAGTTTGAATGCTTGATATAGCCTCTAGACATCCATATGAGTAGTTGCTATCAATCCTGTGAAGTTTTGTTGACAAAATTTTATGGGTCAAACAATTTCAGAAATTTGTTCTTAGGAAGATGGACCTTTTTCGAAGGAGTTCATCTAAGAAGAATGCCAAGGGAGTCACTGGTGAATCATCAGCTGGTGACATCAACACTCCGCGATGGATGGAGGTCCGGCCGTGCGAATGGTCGCACATTGCCTTCATGGAAGAAGCCGGATTCCACCAAGAGTTCGCGCAATTCATTGCAAATGCTAGACTTACCGACTTCCCCGCAGATGAGTCTGACCAACACCACACCCTCATGAACTCCTTTGTGCAAAAAATTTATTTCCTGAATAGGCATGAACCTCATGCGGTGCGGTTTAATTTATACTCTAAAACCCGTCAGATACCGCTCACTGAATTTTGTGAGATATGTCTAATTCCCTCTAACGGGGAATTAAGAGAGCCTAGGCCGACAGAGTTTGAGGACTTCCTACTCACTTTGATAGTGGGTGAGGAAAGGGGTGTGTCGAAAGCCACAACCACTAGTGTGCAGTTTCCTTCTGTGCACTACTTTGCTTTATTTATTACGAAGTGTTTGACTGCTAGAGAGAAGGGAAGTATACTTAGTGCCCCTGACCTCACCATTATACGTCATGCACTTCACAATGATCACACCTTTAACCTAGGGGCTATTGTTGCACGAAGTCTGCACATTAATAGAACTAAGGGTAAAATCCATGGTGGTATTTATGCCACTCGCCTAGCAAGATGTTTTAATTATCTGATACGCCACGATGACTATCCTTTGCCTAGAGTTTATCTAGATCACTAGGCGATGGTGGCTCACCACTTTAGTGATGCTGCAGATTCTTCTAACAACATCCCGTTGCCTGCACCAGCTTTGTTTGATTCTCACGCCAGGAACGGATACACCATCCTACCAGTGGACATTGTCGCTTACCGGAACGCCCAGGCAGCGGTGAAGGAAACTCAGGAGTGGGACGCTTAGGTGCCGCCGCCACAACACTTTTACATGGGACCGAACGGCTACTACGGGTGGTGATTACCAAGCTAGCCAAAATCATAAGCTTGGGGCGGGGGGTACGTATTTCCACCGACTACATTCATGTTCACACACTTCATTCCAGTTGTCGATGTTCATACTTTTTCATTGTATTATGTACCTTATCATGAGTTTGGCAAGGGGGTATGATAGTGATCCAGGAGTGGATCACTGCACAACGGTCAAAGTTATCCTTAGTTACCTAAGAGGACTAAGAAAATATTTCTCGGTTATGGAGGTGATAAAGAGTTCATCGTAAAGAGTTACATCGATGCAAGCTTTTACACCGATCCAGATGACTCTGAGTCTCGGTCTGGATACATATTGAAAGAGGGAGCAATTAGCAGAGTAGCTCCATGCAGAGCATTGTAGACATAAAAAATTTGGAAAATACATATGGCTCTGAATGTGGCAGACTCATTGACTAAACTTCTCTCACAAGCAAAACATGATCACACCTTATTACTGTTTGAGTGTTAATCACATAGCAATGTGAACTAGATTATTGACTCTAGTAAACCCTTTGGGTGTTGGTCACATGGCGATGTGAACTATTGGTGTTAAATCACATGGCGATGTGAACTAAATTATTGACTCTAGTGCAAGTGGCAGGCTGAAGGAAATATGCCCTAGAGGCAATAATAAAGCTATTATTCTATATTTCCTTATATCATGATAAATGTTTATTATTCATACTAGAATTGTATTAACCGGAAACTTGATACATGTGTGAATACATAGACAAAACACCCTGTCCTTAGTAAGTCTCTACTAGACTAGCTCGTTGATCAAAGATGGTTAAATTTCCTATCCATGCATATGTCTTGTCATTTGATGAACGGGGTCACGTCATTAGGAGAATGATGTGATGGACAAGACCCATCCGTTAGCATAGCATAATGATCGTTCAGTTTTATTGCTACTGCTTTCTTCATGTCATATACATCTGGGCTATTCACATATGTATCAAGTTTGGATTACGGTGAGACCCATCGTACTGTTTTTCCGTCAGAAAAAACAGACTACTTGTACTGATCTACGTGTGCGTTTGTACTGATGTATTCTTCATAGACTAATTTTGAAAGGTTCCAAAAAAAGATTAATTGAATTGATGCCCATATGGTTTTGTGTTGAGCGTGTTTTAACATACTAGACTTTACTCTATTTTGGGTAATATTTTTGTTCGTAAGTTTTCAACGGTTTTATTGTATCGCCGCCCCTGTACTTGCATGGTTTATATCATCGAACTGAATGATATTTTTTTCAAAAGGAAAATGTTTTTTATTCTTTTTTTGAACTAAACATTTTTACAACGATGTTCTGGACTTCTCTTTTTTTACGACTTGTACTTTCCCATTTGAATTGCATGGGGTTTCCTTTTGCTTGAACTTTTACAATTTGAATCTCTGTCATTTCTTTTATTCCAAACAGACCACCTTTTTTAACTCGTACTGATCAATATTTTTAATTAAACCATTTTTCCTTTCATCTGACAGAAATTTTTTCCACACATAATTCACGTACATGAATCTTATTACCCATAGCACCAACCTCAACAAAAAATTCATTGCCCTATTCTTGTACAGAACTTTGTAGATGTTTCTTTATACACATATTGAGTACTGATGCTATGTTTTTCTTTGAACTGGTATCAAATTTCTCTATACACATATTGAACTTTGTACGTGTTTCTTTATGCATTGATGATATAATACATGTTGAGCTGCTACACCATAGCTAAAATATCTATCCATGTGAACTATTATTCATGTACACCATAACTAGGGAAAGATCCAAAGCCTCCACAACATCGACACGTGTTTTGAGTACTGCTACGCCAGTTAAGCTAGGCCTTTCTTCTTCAGCAAAAGCCGCATAAGCACTTCTCTTTCTCACAGTCGCCAGGACCTGGAAAGATCTTCATGCATTCATCATTGCACAGGCTATCTGTGCAAGGCTTACCGAGTTCAATGACCGTTGTTGCACAGAACTCAGGGGACACCCTGCTTCCCGATGATGGTTCCTTGGCCGAAACTCGTGCAGGTCCTAAACGGAAAGAAAATGCATCACAAAATTGACATTACTAAGTACTGACTTAGGTTTCATGTGCTCTATTTAATGAAACATACGAGAAAGTATACTATGTCCAAGAATCAGCAGCAGAGCAGTAAGAGAAACACCTGATACAATGTGCAACTAGGTATCACTCCTCCAAACCATGCCGAGTGAGAATAATAGCTAATCTGCAACTACATAGTACTCCTACACACGCAAGCAAACCGCAGCGGCCGTGCATGAAATTAACATGTCATTTTTTTGATAGATGTAAGTTCAAGCATATGAGCCACATCAGCAGACACTAATTTCAAAAATCTATGTGTATACAGTAAAGTGGGAATATCTTTACAAGGTTCTACTAGTAAACCAATTCATCAACACACATGCATAGATGTATGCATCTTACGTAAGTATGTAGATCAGGAATGGCCATCAAGCAAACATTGATGTTTTGTGTACATACTGCTAATCATCATGACCACCCGACCGTGTAGGAGCATGGTGGCAGGGGCTAACCCCGATTCAGACGTCGTGATTTAAATGAACTCTCACTAGCAGTAATTTTTGTACTTCTCATGTAGTAATACATGGACTTGCTGTTGAGCATTAGTACAAGAACATCTAGTACATATTGAATCAATGTTCATTTAGTAGTGAAGTACCCCCAGCCCCTGCAAAGTTTCAAATTTACTTCATCTCCACATTTTTTGTACTGAACGTGCCACAAATTTTGACCTGTCCAGGTGTTGCAAGCAAAGTTCCTGGAAAGTAAACTTTAGATTTGTCATCTCCACACTTTTTTCTGAACTACACTAGCCACATAATTTACATAAACTTTTTTCACATGCGAATATGAACAACAGCAAACAAACATTTGAGCAACTCACAAGCAGAAAATACAATGCAATTCTTTCCACACATTTGAGACGATGTCTTCATTTTTAGCAGATGAGATAGTAGTACAGGTGTTTAGGTTCAGTTTAAAAAAGAGTGGAGGGGCACCCAGGGGGAGAAGGAATGGGGATCATGCATCAACTTGGGCTGTTGTGTGTGCTCGACTTTGACGGCTGTGCAGCACATGGTGAAGATGGTGGCCACGATTCTACTTGGACTGTTGTCCGCGCTCCACTTCGACGGCTTCCAGTAACCATGGTGGATGAGCTTGTGGTCGAGGGCGGCCAAGGCGACCACCGGGGACTGTAGGTGGTCAAGCTTGTTCTTGACAGCGAACTCACAACGAGGCAACGGTGAATGGCCTCGGCCGGCGGTGTTGGACCGTTGGACGCAGCGGTGCCAGACCACTCACCGGGACGAGGCGGAGTGGTGGCGGGGAGCATCGCCGAGGGCAGCCAGAAGGATGCACCTTTATTCATGTTTTTAATTCAAAGTCTTTTTAAGAAATAACTGAACCAAATGATCTTGAGCTGATGAAAAGGATGCATCTTGACCTGATGTAAATTAGCACCATATAATATAACACTATTTTTTTCATATGAGGCAAGACAACTAAGATTGAGAGAATACACTGAGCATCATGTTTAATTCTCAGGTCAGTGGTTAAATACTTATGGCAAGTATATCTGAACTGATGTATCCTTTTTCTAGTTACCGAATTGCTAACCACCCCAAATAAACTCCTAACTACTCATGGCAAGTATTTTTTTTGAACTGATGTATATTATTTCTAGTTACTAAGTTGCTATACCACAGGACTGCATCCTTGGAAGTGAAATGCCAACATCATTGGTTGTGTAAAAACACTCAAAAGAATTGCTTGTTGTACTGTATTTTATAGTACAAATTGTACTGAACTTCACTAATTTTGCACTGGAATTTAATACATCATACATACACGTTAAGTAATACAAACATAGCAAACTCAATTTCTATAGTCTCTAAAATATAGGAAACCCAAAATTTTCTAACGAGTGCACTTGCCTGGAGTTACCTACTGAACTTCTAGGCTGACATTGGTTCTTCAATTTTCTTTACACAACCAACTTTCTGTTTTTTTAATAAGCGAACTGATGGAAAACTTGATGGTGCACTTATGTATTTCATTCAAGGTGAATTGATGCACTTGCACAGTTAACTTATTGTGTTCTTGTTTTTAACACTGAAACGGATACGTGTTCACAAAATGAATCAACTAAATTTTCCAGTCAAGTCTATATTTCATCAGTACTAGTAGGACTGAACCATAAGTGCAGAATTGTAGCAACGTTAAGAAATAGTTTCAGGAGCTGCTCACGCCGGATGTGAGGTGTTGGTGCTCGTGGACGCTATCGACACCGACGACGGGATCCAGCAACGAAGATCCTAACTAGTGTATTTATCTATCATAAGAAGACAAAATTATGAACTGGTGAAAAATTATATCATGAACTGATACACATAGTATATAATTTTCTCTGGACAAGTAAAAAGAAATCTCCAGCCAACCATTGTATTGTAGAGACTAATTAAGCTCTGTTTTTTTGGCCATCCAGCAACAACATTCTTACACACATGGTGCACACAAACTGTCATTGCGCAACAAGAAACTACAATTAATTAGCCTGTGATGCTGTAGTTCAGCTACACTGCAACAATTCATTGTTTTTATGTATACCACCATCAACCGTGGCACTGTCACTTAGCATCTAAAAACACACAGTGGAATGTTCAACAAACAACTAGTAAAACTGCGGGTAGAAGCAGGCATGTATGCATCAGCACTGCGGCATGGGCCTATGGATTACCGCTTTCCTCAACGTATGATTTTTCTCTTCATGAACTTACCCATGTTTTCTAAGCAAGATGTGCACTCCCCAAAACAGAGTGTACTTACTAAGAATCAGTAATTGAACTTCAAGCATTTTGTGTGTGTAAGACTACAAAATTTACGTGCCCATCACTCCGAATCAGCACAAGTGCTATAGGAAGAAGATTAAAACACAAAATAAATTGGACTTACCAATGGGAAATCGATGAACTGAAAAGCATATAGGAGATCAATTTGTGAATCTGGCTTTTTGATGCATCCTGCAAGAAAATAAGAACAAATATGAGACATGCGGTTTGCTAGGGGGGCTGCTGGTGGAAGGAGTAGTCCAGCGAAGGAATATGGTAGCCTCGTAGAGATGGTTGGCACAGACGCATCCGGAGAGGGAACCGAAGCCATGTTGCAGGGAGGACCGCGGCGGCATTCGGGACAGAGAAACCAGCTGAGGCCCACGAGAGGTTGGAGGTTGCGGATCCCAGGCACGCGGCAGCGGGTGGAGGTCGGAGCCAGTGGATGCTCGAGCATGGCAAAATCCTTGAACTTGGCGTACACCAGTAGTAGCACTTATTGGTTTTCCACCACCTAAAATGCAGAACACATCGAAAATAAAAATTGTACTGTTCTAAAATTAGATTTTGAACTAAGTGTGTCACTTTTGTTTTGATCATTCCTTGTGAATATTCCATCAAACAGGTTTGGTGTCACTTGATGCAAGAACTTAAAACAAGCATACAGAAAGCTATAGTTCTTTTCTTCAGCTATTTTTCTGAGCTGAGAAGTGCATTCTTCGCTCTCAACATCTGAAAAATTCCAAATTGGTTGACGTTAGCTATATTTGAACTCTGAACTACTATTGTAACTATATTTTGAGCTGTTTTAATTACTGAAGTGTTTGTGGTCTAGGCCCTAAACCACAGTATGTGTTTCTATTTTTGCTTAACGAACTGCAGAATTTTGTTGTACCGAACTGGTATTGCAGTGTATACGTATCTAAGTGGATTATTTTCATCAACTAACTGATTTCACTTTTTATGTCGAACTGCTACAAATTTATTTTTGCTAGCAACTGAAAAAGCTTACAAAGGTGTACACAGTTATAGCAAATCCTATGAGAGGAAATTGATCATTCCCATTTCATGATACGGTGTGTCAACATGTGCATAGGAAAACCACCGCTGCATAATGAGCAATTGATCAATTTCTCCTTTTTGCTCACTTCTTTGTCCCTGCCTCAAGCGAACCAGATTTTACATTAGCTACAAACGAACATGAACACATCAAAACTAGTAGGCGAGTGCACCGAGATTTTAGCAAACACATGGCATGCACTCAGCAAAAGCTTATGTATATGGAAACTGACTGAACTGAAAAAGAATTAGAAATTGAAGGGAAATAAAATAAGAAATTCACTGAACTAAAAACAAGAATGAGGCGACGATGAACGGCCTCGGGCGGCAAGGTTGGACCGCTAGACGCAGCGGCGCCGGACCACCTAGAATACATCTAGAACATCATGTATTTCTGGCTGTATATTTTTACCTTGTTTTGTACAGAGTGTATGTTTTGCCAGCAGTAGAACTTCCTGCCCTTCCAAACTCGTACTGAAAACATGTACCAAAGAACATCATGCATCAGTGTTCAGAAGGCATACAATACACACTGCCGTGAGGTACCCCAAAACAGAGTAGTTTGTGCATTTTTTTAATACAATGACATTTTATGGAACTACTTCTGCATTTAGACATCCTATGCTCTCATAGAGATTAACACACCATCTTGTATGCTAGAAAGAACATAGTAACATAAGTTAGTGAAATCAGATTTAGATAGGTGAATTATGAAATGCAATTTTTCTCTTTTAGGAATAAGCAAAAATACCTTCGGGGCACAAATGCCAGCCATCAACAGTAGCTCAAAAGGCTATTCTTCCTAAAAGAATTCTTCAATTCCTGAAACTTAAAGTGTTTTTTCAATTGAACATGCATGGAAGTAATACTTGTACTCTAGTCCCAGTACAAGTATCATGTGTATAGTCTGTAAACAAAAAAAAGATGCAGAATTTAGAGACAAAAAGGTTAAAAAAAGTTGAAACAACAGGGAAACTATGAAGGAAATAGCATCAGTGATCTTCTAACTGAAGCATCATACTGTACTGATATTTCTTTTGTCAATGAACTTTTGCAATATAGGTACAAGAACTCACTGATGCTATTTACTCATTTTTTTAAAGGCGTTTTCAGTACATGCTGAACATCCGTTTTTTCAAACACATCCACAGTTGAAATGGATCAGTACATGATGAACAATGCCAGTTTTTAGAAGCAAAACTTGCACTGAATCGGTTAAACTTCTTTTTGTCGAGCTACTATTTTTTTTATATATAGCCACACTATTTTTTTTGAACACACACATTGAACCTTTTCTGGGGTTCTTAATGAGCTGATGATAGAAAACATGTTGAACTCAAATTTGGCCTTACAAAACTACCGAATGTTTTGGGTTCTTCTATGAACCTTTTTGTTATCTTTTTCTGAGCTCCAAACCACAATTACAATACACACATGTACTACACAACATTGTGTATTTGTACTGTCCATAACAACGAATTAACCAAAAAACAACCAATTTATGAAGGAAAACAATTTTTTAACTTGGTTTGAGCTTTGTTTCTTCAGATTTTTGAACTCCTGCAACAGATATAACTGAACTTGTGTGACGTTTTATTCAGTTAAAAGCAGCGATTTTTTATCTCATGCGGCTAACATACCTGGACTGAGGGGGACGCGATTGATAATATTTTCAGCAATTGACATGGGGAAATAGAGAGGAAACTGGACATGCATTTGTTAAGTAGGTGAACTAAAAAGTGTACAAAACATACACTGAAAAAACTGAACCTCCAGAACCACACCATGAAAGTCAGAGTTGCTAATGGTGGTAGAGCTGCAGCGTTGAACGACTCGGCGCTGTGTTGTTGAGCAGCCCAGGGAGGCGGCAGTGAACGGCCGCCATGGGAGGCACCGTGGCGTTGGACATCGGCGATGGTCAGGGCACAGGGGCACGGCGGTGGTCAAGCTCTATATTTGCCTCTTGAGTGCTCTTCAGCTGTACCTGTAAGCTTGCATTTGATTCTTTTAGAAACTTCATCTCGTCTTCTACTTCCTTCTCCATGTTGATCCAGTCCCCACATTTGGGGGTTACAGATTTTTTTGCCGCCTGCTTAACTCTGGCCGAAATGACTCTTGCCGAGATGACTCTTGCCGTGATGACTTCAATTCTTCAATTTCGTGCCTGTAGGAATCCCGCTCAGCATGTGCAGCAGACAGTTCAAGTGCTAGCTCAGTCTGTTGCTTCGATTTCTTAGAACATTCCCTCTTCAGCGCCTCTAGATCAGCCTTCAATTTGCGAGAATGTCGTTCCGGGTGCCGGGCCACATCGACTGGGCCAGGGACGGCTTCTCCTGCGCGACCTTGACCATGTGGCACGGCAACAGGGTTGGTCCGCCAGCGGAAGAAAGCGTAGGGGCAGCAGTGGCGGCGGCTGGAATCAGGGGCGTGGCGGCGATGGCAGGTGGAAGCAGGGGCGTGGCGGCGATGGCGGGTGGAAGCAGGGGCGGCGCCGGGAGCCAGTCGGGAAGAAGGTGGGGGCGGGGCGGCGCCGGGAGCCAGCCGGGGAGAAGGTGGGGGGCGGGACGGCGCTGGGCTCCAGCCGGGGAGAAGGTGGTGGGCAGGGCGACGCCGGGCTCTAGCCAGGAAGAGGGTGGGGGTGGAGCGGCACCGGGATCCAGCAGGGGAGAAGGTGGCGGGCTGGGCGGCGTCAGGATCCAGCAAGGGGAAAAGGTAGGGGCTGGGGCGCCGCCGGGATCTAGCCAGAGGGGGACGGGTCTGGATGGTGGAGCTCAGGAGTGGCGGCACTGCTGTTCGCGCGGGAGGTTGGGGGCAGCACGGCGGCGTGAGAGTCAGGCGGCAGGACAGAGGGGGAGGCGGCGCGACGAGCAGAGGGCAACAGCGGCCGGCGCGCGAGAGGAGGCGGCGACCGGCTCGGGGGACGGTGGTGGCGCGCGGGAGGGAGTTGGCGGCTGGCAAGAGGGGGGAAGTCGACGGCCGGCGCGCGGGATGGAGGCGAGGAGTGGGTTGGGGCCAGTTGCGAGAGGCAGGGGCGGGGCACGGGTGGATCCGTCGGCGGCCAGTCACGGCGTGTGATGTCCCAAGCAGAGTTGGGGATCACAGGATGAACTCGCAAGCGAGTACAGGGTTGACCGAAGAAGAACGAAGGAGCTGGCTGCTCAATTCATTCCTTTTTAATTCGATGACTAGTTCAGAACAGAGGGTTGGGCATATAAGCACCACACACGCACACACGCAGGACACCTACTATTAAGTCCGTCACGGCAGTAGGTGGACCTCACCTGTCATACACCACCATGTAATAGGTGGGGTGTGACAATTGCCCCTCCTTGAGCGGCAGGCTAGTCCCAAAAACAAAAACAAAAAAAACTTGCATCACTAAAACAGGCTGAACACAAGGTGATCTTCGGTAGCATAGTTTCCACGCTGCCATCAAAATTGGTATTGGTACTCTATTAGGCCATGGTTTCAGCTCAACCAGCTGGTGCTGGCTCGTCTAGCAGTTCCAAAGCATGAATCGTATCATCAGAGAGAATTTCGCCACAGTCCCCCACTTGTATGGTCAATAGTTGGGCAGGGGGTTTGCACTTATGCTTGCGGCTATACTTGTCTCCACACAGGAAACAAAGTCCTTGAGCTTGTCTGAATTCTTGTAACATGCGCTCCTGAGCAAACTCATCCTTGTCTCGATGGGGTTCAAATGCCCCTTGAGGTGGATGGGCCATCTGGTGTTTGATTGCTGCAGCAGGGCATGCTCGTGGACGGTGGCAAGTGTTATTTTCTTCCTCTTGAATTTGTGCTAGATGAGCTGCCTTTGTTACACTATCTGGATGTTGCAATCTGACTGCTGCTCTAAATTCATCACGCAAGCCATGGATGAAATGAGAAACAAACCATTTTGAGTTCAGAGCAGAATCAACAGATAAGAGGTGGTACATGCAGGACTCGAATTTGTGCTTGTATTCGGCCACTGCTTCAATTTGCTTGAGCTGCAATAGACTAGACATCTGGCCGTCGTAGTCATCACTGCCAAACTCCGCGACCAGGGCCGTGATCAAGGCATCCCAATTCATCTGCCGGTGAGTACGCTTGTATGCTTGCAGCCATAGAGCAGCATGATCTTCAAAGTACAAGGTGGCAGTGCTAACCCAATGGCGATCCGGCACATTGTACATCTCAAAATAATTGTAGCAATTATCGACCCAGAGTAAAGGAAACTGCCCTTTGAAGACCGGAAAAGGATGCTTGGGTGGCCTGAGGTGAAATCCATCACGACGGTCATTGTGGCGCTCGGGACAGTCAGCGGCGTCTCGGCAGACGCGACCGTCCTCACCGTCACGGCGGCGCTCGGGCCAGTCAATGGCGTCGTGAGGAACGCGGCGCTCATGGCCGTCAGCGTCATCGCGGCGGCCATCACGGCGGCGCTCGGGCCAGTCAGCGGCGGCGTGGGGGACGCGGCGCTCGTGGTCATCGCGGCGGTCGTACCAGCCAACATCGTCGTTGTTGGGATGGGCCACATGGTGCGGCAACCCGTTGCCACGAGGCGCGTACGCCAGGTCAAAGTTGTCGCCGTGGAATGCCTTGTGTGCTATCAAACATCACAACGTAACTGGGTGATTATAAAGATGCTCTACAGGTATCTCCGAAGGTGTTTTTTGGGTTGGCATAGATCGAGATTAGGATTTGTCACATCGAGTACCGGAGAGGTATCTCTGGGCCCTCTCGATAATGCACATCATATGAAGCCTTGCAAGCAGTGTAACTAATGAGTTAGTTGCGGGATGATGCATTATGGAACGAGTAAAGAGACTTGCCGGTAACGAGATTGAACTAGCTATGAAGATACCGATGATCGAATCTCGGGCAAGTAACATACCGATGACAAAGGGAATAACGTATGTTGACATTGCGGTTCGACCGATAAAGATCTTCGTAGAATATGTGGGAACCAATATGACCAGCCAGGTTCCTCTATTGGTTATTGATCGGAGAGGTGTCTCGGTCATGTCTACATAGTTCTCGAACCCGTAGGGTCCGCACGCTTAACATTCGATGACGATATGTACTATATGAGTCATGTGTTTTGGTGACCGAAGGTTGTTCGGAGTCCCGGATGCGACCACGTACATGACAAGGAGCCTCGTAATGGTCGAGAGGTAAAGATTGATATACTGGAAGGTGGTATTCGGACATCGGAAGGGTTCCAGAGTGTATCGGGTACAAACCGGAGTACCGAAGGGGTTACCGGAACCCCACAGGGAAAGATATGGGCCATATGGGCCATAGGAGGGAGGCTAACCAGCCCACAAGGGGTTGGTGCGCCCCCCACAAGGTAGGTGGCTGAATTGGACAAGGGTTGGGGGCCGCGCCCCCCTTTCTTTCTCCTCTTCCCTCTCCCTTCCCCTTTTCCCCCTCTGTGTGAAGGAAAAAAGAGGAGGGGCCGAATCCTACTAGGAGTGGAGTCCTAGTAGGACTTCCCCCTCCTTGGCGCGCCACTTGTGGCCGGCCTCCTCCCCTCCTCCTTTATATACGGGGGCGAGGGTACCCCAAAGCACATCAATTGTTAGCCGTGTGCGGTGCCCCCCTCCACTGTTTACTCCTCCGATCATATTGTCGTAGTGCTTAGGCGAAGCCCTGCGCGGATCACTTCACCAACACCGTCATCACGCCGTTGTGCTGACGAAACTCATCGACTCCTTAGTGCCTCTACTGAATCAAGAGTTCGAGGGACGTCATCGAGTTGAACGTGTGCAGAACTCGGAGGTGTCATACATCCGGTACTTGATCGGTTGATTCAAGTGGATGTTCGACTACATCAACCATGTTAAGTTAACGCTTCCGCTTTCAGTCTACGAGGGTACGTGGACACACTCTCCCCCCTCGTTGCTATGCATCTCCTAGATAGATCTTGCGTTGAAATTACATGATACGTTTCCCAACAATAGCGGGCCAAATGATTGAGCTTGTTCAAATACTCAGTGACAGATAAGTTACCTTGCGTGAGGGCTAGGAACTCATGCTGCTTGACTTTCATGATACCTGAAGGGATGTGATATTTGCGAAACTGATTCTTAAACTTATCCCATGTGATTTCTTCATCAGCTGGCCACATAGCTTTAGTGTTGTCCGACCAAATAGTTGCGGCTCCTTCCAGATAGTGAGTCACAAATGGAACCTTATCACCTTATTTGGTACGAGCAATGTCCAATTTCTTTTCATTGGTCCTTAGCCAATCGTCCGCTTCTAGAGGGTCAGCTACTTGATTAAAACTGAGTGGCTTGGTCCTTTGAAAATCCGAGAGCTTGGAGTGATGGCCATTCTGATTTCCATTCTGCCCAACCATAGCTTGCACACTTTTCAATAGTTCAAGCAGATCGTTGTTTCTTCTTTCTTTGAACATACGCATGATCTGTTCAGTGGTTGGAGGATGTGGTGTTGGAGGTGGTGGTTGTGGATATGGTTCGGGGGAATGCCCCGCCTGTCTTGCTGAGCGACGAACAGGGACATCCTCACTAGCGTGACTTTTGCTGCCTCCCTGCGTCATCCTACTGTTTGTTTTTCCCAATATGAAGCAACCGAGATGAGCAACATCCATAAATGGGGAATAAAAGCAAGCAACAAAACCCGAAAGAAAGCAACAAGAAACCAAGGCGAATAATAACGGGGAAAAGTTCCAACATAATTATACATAGAATCATACATGAAAGGAAACATCATGACGGGTACAACTATGCTCATACATGAAAAGAAACATCATGACAAGTACGACTACATCCGTACATCCAAGCATCATGACAACCTCAGGGTTAAAGGTAACACGACGACGCGGCCTCGAGGGCTCTCCCTCAGGGGCAGGTGCGGGATGAGAGAGCATAGGGGCTGCGGGAGTAGTGAGAAGTGAAGCCCACTCGGCAGGGGTACTATGGGGAGTCACGGTCAAGGTGCCTGAGCTACTCGAATGAGTAACCAGGGTAGCTGGTGAACTAGTAGCTAGGGGAATAAAGGGAGTAAATGCTATGGAAGGTGGAGCGGGGCTGGACCTAGCGGCCACCAAATTAGTGCGAGCACGAGTCAGCTCTCACGCCAGCTCATGAATTAGAAGATAACTAGCAGTGATATAGCGAGAAAGGTGGCTAGTGGGACTCACAGCCACCGGATCAATAACAGGAAAGCGGACACACCCATCATCGTGCAGTGATGGGTAGTAGTAGAAGCCTGGCTGGGTATGCATTTGGATCTCGTTATAGCATAACTCAACAAGAATCTCAAACGCAGCAAACTGAATAGCCTGAGCGGGGGTAGAAGCGAAACCACTCCTAGAAGAACGGGTGTATGAACCAGATGTCGAGCTACAGCGCAAGGTAACCACCGCGTGATACTCGTATACTGAGTCTGCTAGGCGCTCCTGGTACACCCGATACACTGGGTCATCACCATGAGGGTAGAGGCGACGCCATATGCTTCGAAGAAGGTGCGGCGAAGTGCATGGTGCTAGCTCCAACTGACACGCATAAGGTATTGGATCCATCTACACTCACAACCTTTAGCTGGTCAGTAAATAAAATAAATCAAATGCATGCAATGCAGCAAGCATATGCAAACACTACCGGCACTCAAAAAACCAACTAGCTACCGTTCAACTAATGCATCGGCAGTCTAGCGTGCCCTACAGTCAGCGTGGCTCTGATACCAAGCATTGTGGCACCCTGGCTCAAAGCAACTGATTTACCTTGCATTGCTAGCCCAGAGATCTAGTCTTTTGGCAACACACAACAACTTGGCACAGAAAACAACCACTTTATTGATGCTAGCGGAAACATAGGTTCGATATTATATTAGATAGCAAGGCCAAGCGGCACACACGGTGCGGCTGAACATTATGTACATTATTTAATGAACATGAAGGGGCCTCGATCACGACAACTATGCGGCAGCGGAACAACGACGGAGAGGAACTCCCTAGCACAGGGACACCAATGTGGACACGGTCTAGACATGGGAAGCACTCCGATCCGGTAAGACTTTCCTGAAAGCTGGCATGACACGCCAGGTCAGTACATTGAATGTACTTGCAAGATCACACAACAAGTAAAAGCATAATGACAAACAATAACATGACAATTAAGCAGGTAAAAATGCAATACTTCATCATACTACTCATGAAGTGAACATGATTGTGCACCGAGTCACTCGGACTCGCTTACAATATGGGTTACCTCATAACCAATCTCATCAATACGGTGATCACTCGCGGATCACAACGGAAACCAACTCTTTGGTTCTAACAACAACCATCTTCATGGTTCCAAGAATCTCATCACATAACCAGTGCCAACCATATAACATTAGTGTGCAAGATTTAATTTATTTATGTTGGTCCATGGTGTGACCTAGTTCTGCTGAAAACAACGTTAGTCCGGGTTAGTTCTAATCAAATCATACCAAAACCACATAAAATTGTTATAAACATGGCATGAATACTTCATAAATTATAGATACATTGGAGATGTATTAGAAGGAAAGCGGGGTCGCGGTGGCCCCTAGGGCGCCTCCCCTTCCTTCTTCCTTGCGTGGAGAAAGGCAGGAGGGGGCCAGCCCCTCCTCCTTCCTTTCTAGGGCCAGCGGCCAGGAGGTGAGGTGTGCCAGACTCCTTGTGGGCTGGTGTGTTCCCCTCCTTTTGGCCTGTTAGGCCCAACAACTCCCCATGGCCTTCCGGAACCCCTTTCGGTGATCCAATAATTATTCGGTGTATTCCAGAACCCTTCTGGAGAACGAATACTATCGTCCAATATATTAATTTTTACCTCCGAACCATTCCAGAGCTCCTCGTCATGTCTGTGATCTCATCTGGGACTCCGAACAATATTCGATCACCAACATAGATAACTCATATATAGTATTATATCATCAACGAACGTTAAGCATGCAGACCCTATGGGTTCGAGAATGATGTAGACATGACCGAGACGCTTCTCCGGTCAATAACCAATAGCGAGACCTGGATGCCCATATTGGTTACTACATATTCTATGAAGATCTTTATTGGTCGAACCTTTATGACAACATACGTAGTTCCCTTTGGTCGTCGGTATGTTACTTGCCCGAGATTCGATCGTCTGTATCTCAATACCTAGTTCAATCTCATTACCGACAAGTCTCTTTACTCACTCCATAATACATCATCTTGTAACTAACTCCTTAATTACTTTGCTTGAAAGTTCTAGTGATGTTGTATTACCAAGAGGGCCCAGAGATACCTTTCGTCATACGGAATGACAAATCCCAATCTCGATCCATGCCAACTCAACAGACACGTTCGGAGATACCTATAGAGCACCTTTATGATCACCCAGTTACGAAGTGACATTTGATACATAAAAGGCATTCCACCGGAGTCCGGGAGTTGCATGATCTCATGGTCAAAGGAACATGTATTTGACATTAAGAAAGCAGTAAAATGAATGATCATATGCTATGCTAATAGATGGGTCTTGTCCATAACATCATTCTCCTTATGAAGTGATCCCATTATCAAACGACAACTCATGTCTATGGTCAGGAAACCTTAACCATCTTTTGATCAACGACCTAGTCTAGTAGAGGATTACTAGGGACTTGGTTTTTGTTTGTGTATTCACACATGTATTTAAGTTTCCGATCAATACAATTATAGCATGAATAATAAACCTTTATCATGATTAAGGAAATATAATAATAACCACTTTATTATTGGCTCTAGGGCATATTTACAACACATTCTTGGGATTGTAGACCACACGTTTCTCTCATAGATTGGTGCACAAGCGTATCTAGACCATTGGAGCAATCGAGCTAGCGTCTCTCTAGTATCCGAACAACAGGAGCATTTTCTGTGGTTCCACATTTTGAGCTCATTCCTTGGTTGTGCGGATCCCACTTATCTTTCATGTGTGTGTTCCTAGTGATACATTGGGTTTGACTGTTTGTCTTACTTGCAATTTGTGCATCTCTTCAACATTATCAATACCTTGTCTAACACTTGCTTGAATTTTGTGCCACTCTTCCTAACCAAGCTACTCCATAAGCCTTGACTTGTAGGTGTGAGAAAACAAAACCTAGTATCCTATTATAGCACTCCGTTGAGTGATACTCGATACATCCTCAATCTTCAAAAAAGGTAACTTTGGTATTGTTCTCTCATTTTCCTACTCACCACCTCTTGGTTATGATGGATAGGCCAAGCACTTCAGCGAACCCACTCTTCGACAATCAAGATGAAGCAAACGACTACGTCACCAAAATTCACCCTTTAGGCATCCAAGAGCTCTACATGAAGAAACTGAAGCTTTGGGCGACCGCATCGAGCAACTTGCCACCAACCTATGCCAATCGGAAGCAAGAAACTGGGACTACCTCGACGCCAAGCTCACCACACAAATGGAAGGATTCTGCAACATGATCATGAGTCGCGCTTCCTCCACCACCTCTTCATCAAGATGGCGCGACTTAAGTCAACGATCTTCGGACTCTTCTTCTGATGCAAATCCTCCTCGAGCTCTTTCTCATCGGCGCGGCGACCCTCAAGATTTCCAAGATCAAGAAAATCCATTCCATGGCAATGGTTTGCAAGACTATGTTCGAGAATGCGACCGGCTTCGTTGCCAAGAACAAGATGCAACGGACCGAGAGCACCCACAGCAATCACCACATCAATCACCTCAACACAGCAACGTGATTCGGCAAGAACAAAGACATCTTGATGGACAAGCCCTTGAAGAACAACACACACTCTGTGAGGCCACTAGAGCCGTCGACGAACGCAACCGTCAAGTGCGTGAACAAGAAGAAGCACTTCGCCAAGAACGACAAGATGAAGCCACTCACCATGAAGAGCAACAAGAAAGAAGGAAGCAAGCACAAATGCCGCAACCTAATCAGCAATTCCATCAAGAGGAGCGTGAAATTGAAGACCCTCCTCCACACCAAGTGCAACATCACTATCTCAATATGATGAAGAACAACACTATGACAAGCTCAAGTTCACCATGCCCAAGTTCTCCAGAAGCCCCCGGCACCGGGGGAAGGTTACATACATGAGAAAATAGGGCCAGTGCTCCTCGCCAGCGCTGGTACATCCATGCCAAGTGCTCCCGGGGAGTATCTCTCATGGGCATTGAAGGTCGACAAGATATTCCATCTTCACAATTATGAGGAGGACAAGAAAATCACCAGCCTCCCTCGAGTTTCGAGACTACGTCCTCATTTGGTCGGAAAAAGTGATTGAGCGACAAAGAGAGAAAGGTGAACCACCCATCACGACTTGGACACAAATGAAGGATGTCATGAGAGCTCACTTCGTGCCTAAACACTACACCTGCGATCTCTTCAAGAAGTTGCAACTTCTGAAGCAAGGCACGAAGATGGTGGAAGAATACTACCAAGAAATGGATATCGCCATGATACGGGCCAATGCCAAGGAAGATGACGAGCAAACCATGGCTCGCTTCTTGAATGGACTCAACCCTCCTATCAAGAAAATTATGGACTTCCAACTGTACTCTAACCTCCTCGAGCTAGTTCACCAAGCGACCAAGGCCGAGCGTCAAGTGCAGGACGACTACAAATACACCAAGTACTCTTCCAAGTCCTACACTTCACATAATCAAGCTTCAACAACTACGCAGCCTCCTACCTCGACGAAAGCTACACCAAGCAACAATGAAAAGTCAAGTTACAAGAAAACTTTTACATCTTCAAGCCGTCCTCCTACTAGAAGCATTTCAAGCCAAGAGCTTTGACCACTCCAACGGATGAGACCGTCAAGATGAGTTCCTTCAAATGCTTCACATGTCAAGGCCGAGGCCACAAGAAATTTGGGTGTCCCACTCGGCACACCATGATCACCAATGACAATGGTTCCCATGACTCCATGAGTGAGGAAGAAATGGAAGCACTTGAGCACGTGGTCATGCATTGGGGAGTGAATGAAGATGAGGACGACCAAGTCTTTTGCGACAACAATTCAAGCCCCGCTCTTGTGGTCTCCAAGGTCTTGACGCTTCAACACCAACAAGATTAAGACCAACGTTGCCACATTTTCCACACCAAAGCGGGCATCAATGGACGTTCCATGAAGGTCATCATCAATGGAGGGAGTTGACACAATTTGGAAAGTGAAGAGCTATGTTCCAAGCTACAATTGGTCAAGATGAAGCATCCTCGCCCGTACAAGGTCCAATGGCTTAGCTACTTCGACACCATTCAAGTGGAGCACACCGTGCAAGTTTCCTTCAAGATCGGCGCATACGAAGACACCTTGGAGTGTGATGTGGTTCCTATGTCCGTGCTATCTCCTCTTAGGAAGACCTTGGCAGTTTAACCACGGCGTCATCCACAACGGGCGTACCAACCACTATAGCATCAAGATGAAGGGCAAGGAATGCGTGCTACGACCTATGTCACCAAGTCAAGTGATCGACGACAAGCAAGCATCCATCCATCATGGAGAGAATAGTGAGAGAGTGAACCACCACAAAGAGAGTGAGTGCCTCCATGATGAGCGACAAGAAAAATCTAGTGATCTTAGCCACCAAAAGAGACACTATGCCCGTCAAGTTCCTAAGCTACTTTTGGAAGACACTGTGCGCCAAGCTCGACATCAAGCTACTATTCTCGATGGCCTATCATCCTCAAACTGATGGCCAAACAGAAGTCACCAACCGGACGCTATCTATTCTCCTACGCATGTTGATCAAGAAGAACATCAAGGAGTGGGAGGAGTGCTTACCCATCGCCGAGTACGCCTACAATCACGCAAGACACTCTACTACCGGCAAGTCCCCCTAGCTTCAAGGTCATCTACGTCTTCAACCCTTTGTCGCCCTTGGACATCCTTCCTCTACCATCTCCAAGAACATGCGAACATGGATCCAAGTGCAAGAGCAACTTACCTCAACATATGCATAAATATACAAGGTCCACGATCGAGCGTCAAGTACACCATCTCACCACCAAGCTCAACATCAACAAGACCCCCATAGTCTTCACACCAGGCGATCTAGTATGGCTACACCTCCGCAAGGATTGCTTCCCCAACGAGCACAAGTCCAAGCTACAACCATGAGCCAATGGACCCTTCAATGTGCTCGACCGTTACAATGATAACGCCTACAAGATCGACATCCCATGTAACATGTACAACGTAAGCGACATCTTCAACATCAAGGACTAGGCCCCATACCATGGTGATGAAGATCATGATCCAAGGATGGATCTCTCCCAGGGGGAGATGATGCGAAGCATCCTTCGATCATCCCCATGGACCCTACACCAACACATAAAGGACCACATGGACCTATGACAAGAGATCGCGCACGGGCCATTGAAACTAAGGTGAACACACTCTTCTTCAAGATTGACATGGATACGAATGGAACTTGGATGCTACCTCACCAAAATGTGGTATGTGTCATTAGGTATGAGGACGACCGCCACAAAGCAGCTAGGGAGCATCCTGGAGGCCATGGAGAAGGACCCCAAGGCCACAAGGAAGAAGGAGAAGCTCATCAAGTCAAAAACATCAAGTCCCAGGCAACCCCGTGCCCATGGGCCTCCCAGAAAGCTACTCGAAGTGAAGACGCACACCCCCGTGCACCCGGCCTCCAGACCCCGTGCACCCAGGCCTCGCCGCTGTAGCCCTGCGTGCACTGGTGTGTACCATGCCCATGAGACCCATGTGCACACGGGCCTCGCTTACCCCGTGCGCATGGCCCTCCCAGATTGTGGCCGAGGGTTTCCTGTCTTGCCTCCCAAATCGTCCTCTACCTCCCTCTAGCGATATATTCCGTGCCTAGGACATTAGTTAGGGTTAGCAAAGTATATGTGAGACATTGATAGAGCTTTGCTCCTTCTACCGCTCCACTTGGAGATCAAGAAATCCTAGTAGATGATTCCAAGTGGATATCAAGACCTCCTCTTGGAGAAGACTATCATTAAGACCTCACCTCCTTAGGAGTGGGAAGAACCTGACCTTTGTGCTTGTTTCCTTGGGTTGTTCTTGTATTCTTGTGGTTCTCAACTATGCTATTATAGTGGATGTGTGATTGGGTTTTGTTTGACTGATTTTCCTCTTTGTGTTCTTGTGTTCATCCTATTTTGCTCCTCCAAGTGTGAAAACCCCACAACAGACTTTCTGAGTACGAGATGATTAAAGATGGCAATCCCACCAATAGGTTTTGGCACCCATGGCAATTTGATCCGAATAGGTATGGTATGGGTTGACAGCATCGCCCATGGGTCCTACCCTTTGGTGACCCAACCATTCTATGGCATCGGCACAAGTTTATGTCAGTGGGTCATCCTGTGGGTTTTCTGATTAGTACTGTTAATCATACTTTTTCAGTTCATATTTTATGTGAATGCACTACATATAACATACATAATGGCACACCTAACATACACAATTATTATTACTAAATCTATTTATTAACTTACATGAGATGGATTCGATGCTCGGGTGAGGATGCCCCAAGTGAAACACCTTGATTCGAAATATCCAGACCGGTGATCTTGCGTCAACTTCCACCCCAATGCTCATGCCCTTCCCCTGCATGATGGTAAGGACGACAGCGCCAACACCAGTCTCTCCCTCACTCAACTTTCTCATATCCTCATCCTACTCATCACGGATCAACATCAGTTACTGCACACTTGCTAACACAAGGCTCAAGACACCAAATTTGTTGCGGTCATGGCTGGAGCTATGTATCTCAATAGGAAAATCACAAGTTGCCTTGTGTCCGAACGTAAGAAGAGTGTAATTTTACGTGCTCTTAGTGCATCCACATGTAAGTCGAGTACCAAAACCTACAAAAAAATTATCTCGGCTTGTACCAAGATAAGCCAACTATTATGGAAAAACCCTCGATGTATGTATCCACCTCGACATATTCAACAAAATTTACATGGCTTATATTTGGCTGTTGGCAAATGGATTGCATCGTGGTCACCATCGACATGCTTAATGTCTACTGTAATAGTGATCGATATAAGCCGAGTACGCTCCAACGACACCCGGCTTGTATTTTCACTTTTATCTTTCTAAAACACATAATCCATCACCTCCTATGTAGGCTGAGTCCTCGGCTTCTTTTTGGATTGTATCCTGCCCAACTGCCCCTTCCCCTGCCTTTTATGTGAATGTGTGCTGGCGACACCATACAACTATGACGTGCCAGCGTCGCCATCCTCCTCCTCAACTGAAGCATGTCGCCGCGGCCCAAGCTTGCCACCAGCTCACCGCCGTCGACTATCCTTCATCCCACGGTCCGAGGGAGCAGCAGTCGCCACCATCTCTCCTTTATCACATAGGATGACGCTGCCGCGGGCTTCGCCAATTCGACGCATCGGCCCTCGCCACCATCCCGTACGCCGGTCGACCTGCCACATCCCACTGAGGGGAGTAAGCTCCACTAGTTTTTTCTTTCATTTCTTTATATTTTTGGATGAATAATATGCATGTCGGTGAAAATAGCTTGCTATATATGGTAATAATCATAATATATGCATGATATGCATGGATCTATACACTAGATGTGTTAATAATAATTAGCATAAGAGCATGTGAATTGCAACGGGAGAAAAAACTACGGCACTCCCCCAACCCATTAACCCTGACTCAAGTACACTGTCTCGCCACCAAGCTCAACATCAAGAAGACCCCCATGGTGTTCAAACCGGGCGATCTAGTATAGCTACACCTCTGCAAGGACCGCTTCCCCAACGAGCACAAGTCCAAGCTACTGCTGCGAGCTGATGGACCCTTCAAAGTGCTCGTCCGTTACAATGACAACGCCTACAAGATTGACATCCCACGTGACAAGTACAACGTAAGCGACATCTTGAACGTCAGGGACTTGTCCCCATACCATCGTGATGAAGATCACGATCCGAGGATGGATCTCTCCAAAGGGGGGAGATGATGCGGAGCATCCTCCGATCATCCCCATGGACTCTAAACCAACACATCAAGCACCATGTGGACCTATGACAAGAGCTCGCGCACGTGCCATTGAAACCAAGGTGAACTCACTCCTCTTCGAGATTGACATGGATACGAATGGAACTTGGATGCTACCTCACCAAAATGTGCTATGTTTCATTAGGTATGAGGACGACCACCACAAAGCAGCTAGAGAGCATTCCGGAGGCCATCGAGAAGGACCCCCAAGGCCACAAGGAAGAAGGAAAAGCTCATCAAGTCGAAAACAACAAGTCCCAGTCAACCCCGTGCACAAGCCTCCCCCAACCCCGTGCCCACGGGCCTCCGAGAAAGCTACTCGAAGTGAAGACACGCACCCCTGTGTGCCCGGTCCTCATTGATGTAGCCCCGCGCGCACGGGCCTGTATCGTGCCCACGTGACCCCCATGCGCACGGGCCTCACTTACCCCATGCGCATGGCCCTTCCAGGTTGCGGCCGAGGGTTTCCTATCTTGCCTCCCAAGCCATTCCCTACCCCCATTAGCTATATATTCTGTGCCTAGGACATTATTTAGGGTTAGCAAAGTATATGTGAGACATTGATAGAGCTTTGCTCCTTCTACCACTCCTCTTGGAGATCAAGACCTCCTAGGAGAAGATCCCAAGTGGATATCAAGACCTCATCTTGGAGAAGACTATCATCAAGACATCACCTCCTTAGGAGTGGGAAGAACCTGACCTTTGTGCTTGTTTCCTTGGATTGTTCTTGTATTCTTGTGGGTCTCAACTATGATATTCTAGTGGATGTGTCATTGGGTTTTGTTTGAGTGAATTTCCTCTTTTTATTCTTGCGTTCATCCTATTTTCCCCCTGCAAGTGTGAAAAGATCTCCATGTAGGGTTCCACCCTACAACAGACTTTCTGAGTACGAGATGATTAAAGATGGCAATCCCACCAATAGGTTTTGGCACCCATGGCAATTAGATCTGAATAGGTATGGTATGGGTTGGCGACATCGCCCATGGGTCTTACCTTTGGTGACCCAACCAATCTATGTCATAGGCACAAGTTTATGTCGGTGGGTCACCTTGTGGGTTTTCTGATTAGTATGGTTAATCATACTATTTTAGTTCATATTTTATGTGAATGCACTACATATAACATATATAATGTCACACCTAACACACACAATTATTATTAGTAAATCTATTTATTAATTTACATGAGATGGATTCGATGCTCGGAGTAGGATGCCCCAAGTGAAGCATCTTGATTTAGAATATCCAGACCGGTGATCTTGCGCCAACTTCCGCCCTAATGCTCAGGCCCTTCCCCTGCATGATGGTTATGATGGCAGCACCAACACCGACCTCTCCCTCACTCTATTTTATCATCTCCTCATCCTCCTCATCATGGATCAACATCAGTTGCTACACACTTGCTAACACAAGTATCAAGACACCAAATTTGTTGCGGTCATGGCTGGAGCTATGTATCTCAACAGGAAAGTCACAAGCTGCCTAGTGTCTGGACATAAGCGGAGTGTAATTATGGGCTCTTAGTGTATACACATGTAAGTCGAGTACCAAAACCTACAAAAAATTATCTTGGCTTGTACCAAGATAAGCCGACTACTATGGAAAACCCCTCGGTGTACGTATCCATCTCGACATATTCAACAAAAACTACATGGCTTACATTTGGCTGTTGGCAAATGGACTGCACGTGGTCGCCATAGACATGATTAATGCCTACTGTAATTGTGACCGATATAAGCTGAGTACGCTCCAACGACACTCAGCTTGTATTTTCACTCTTCTCTTTCTAAAACACATAATGCGCCGCCTCCTATATAGGTCGAGAACTCGGATTCTGTTTGGATTGTATCCTGCCCACCTGCCCCTTACCCTGCCGTTTATGTGAAGCGCGTGCTGGTGACACCGTACAACCATGCCGCGCCACCATCGTCATCCTCCTCCTCAACCAAAGAATGTCGCCACGACCCAAAGTTGCCACCAGCTCGCCGCCGCCGACTATCCTTCAGCCGACGGGCCGAGGGAGCAGCCACCACCATCTCTCCTTCATCACAGGGGATGACGCCATCGCGGGCTCCGCCAATTTGACGCGTCGGCCATCACCACCATCCCGTACGCCGGTCGACCTCCCACATCCCACCGAGGTGAGTAAGCTCCACTAATTGTTTCTTTCATTTTTTTCTATATTTTTGGATGAATAATATGCATGTCCATGAAAATAGCTAGCTATATATATGGTAATAATCGTTATATATGCATGATATGGATGGATCTATACACTAGATATGTTAATAATAACTAGCGAAAGAGCCCGTGTATTGCAACGGGAAAAAAAATTATGACACTCCCCTAACCCAATAACCATGACTGAAGATCCCAATAGGTCCACATTCTTTATTGGAACACATGGCATCTCATTTGTGTTTCCACTTATCCTTCATCTCATCCTCGCCAACGGTAGCCTTAGTGCTCACGCAATCACAAGGCGTTTGAATGTTGTCCATCCTAAGGCATCTCTCTCTTTGACATAAGATGAGAAATCTACTTTTTTCTCGTGAGGTTTTTTCAAGGTGTGCATACATAAGATGAGAAATCTACTTTTTTTCCCGTCTCTAATCCTTGTTTGCTGAGGTGTTCATTTCCAATCCGGATCGGCATTGATATGAAAGAAAGACATATCATGCACTATTAATTAAGGTTGCAACCAAAATATCATTTTTTGAAATGATTAATAGGTAAAAAATAACATCATATTTAGATTCTGCATATTTTTTTGGGATCAAATTCCTTATATACAGTTTGAAAAATCATTTGATATGTATTGCAGGATGATTTACTTAAATGTCACGGGGTTTCCTACAAAATTGAAAAATCTAAATTAAAACTACTATGTGGGTTGATTAACAAAAAATATAGGGGGTTTTGTGCAAAAGAAAAAAATCTGACTTAATACTAGACTATGAGTTGATTATTAGAAATATCAGGGGGTTTCCTGTGAAATAGCATGACGCAATAAGAATATCACCTCCTTTATCAGTAGATATAGATTTTTAGGGTCTAGATCGATGCTAATATATAGATTATGGTATTTTTTATATATGCATGGGTGCAAATTAAGATATATAAATTATGTTTTTTAATACTGCTATGATATGTGCATGTGGAATCTATCAGATTGATGATTGATATACAATATATATATATATATATATATGACAAAATTTTCCTACTACCAGGTGTAGTTACTCCCACTTTTGTTTCATACGTTCTAGGTAGTATCTATCATATCGGAGAGTATGTACGCATAGTATGTAGTATGTAAGAATGTTTAGGTAGTATATATACTATTTTTTAGGTAGTACGTAGTAGATTTTGAGCATACTCCTTTTTACGTACAAATATGTACGTATTTGACAAATATTATAAAAACATGGGCTCACATGCAATTTTTTCACATAACTCGCTTTGTAGTATCTTAGATATAGTATATGTACGTAGTAAAAATAGTAAAGTAGAGTATATACTATCACATAGTAGTATATGAGAAATGGGTGTAACTACACCCGGTAGTAGGATGCATTTTCCCTATATATATATATATATATATATATATATATATATATATATATATATATATATATATATATATATATATATATATATATATATATATATATATATGGCAAATGTTTCCTACAAGCAGTGGTAGTTACCACCACTTGTGTTTTGTATGTTGTATGTAGTATCTGTCGAAACCGAGAGTATGTACATGTAGTATGTAGTATATAACAATGATTAGGTAGTATATATACTATTTTTTAGGTAGTATGTATCATTTTTTGAGTATGCTCATTTTTACGTACAAATATGTACGTATTTTGCAAATATAACAAAAACTATGGCTTATATGCAATTTTTTCATGTAACTTGCTTTAAAATATCTTAGATATAGTATATGAATATATTTAAAATAATAAAATAGTATATATAGTACCACATGGTAGTATATGAGACATGTGGGGTAATTTCCACCGGGTGGTAGGATGGATTTTCCCTATATATATGTGTGTGTGTGTGTGTGTGGGGTGGGTGGGTGGGTGGGTGTGGGTGTGTGTGATGGATTATATGAATAATATGGATCGATGTAAATACAGATTATGATAAGTTTTTTGATCATATGGATAGATTATGTTATTTTTTTGATCATATGGATAGATTAGGATAATATTTTTGATCATATGGATTAATTAGGATATGTTTTTGATCATACGGATATATATATAATCTATATCTATCTATATACATAAATATATATATAATCTATATCTATCTATATACATACACACATTTATTATATGGATATATACATATATATATATCTCTATCTATATCTATATATATGATAGGGATAGATCATGTGGATAGATTAGGATAATGTTTTTGATCATATGGATAGATAAATGGATCGATGCATATATAAATTATGATGAGTTTTTTGATCATATGGATAGATTATGAGGATAGACTATGACTATATGGATATATATGGATAGATAAATGGATCGATGATATGATATGGATGTAGCTAGATAGATTTAGTTTTATATGGATGATGGATTATATGGGCTAGATGACACGTAGCGCCAATTCGTGCAGAGACCAACCGCAGCAAGGAAGTTAAGCAAACTATGTTAAACATAAATGGAAGTCAAGTGAGGTATTTGAAGAGTTTACGTAGGGATCGACTATAGGGAGTTAAGTGAATTATTTGAAGGATTTTGTCCTTAACTGTCTGCAAATGATTAGTGCCCATAGCTTTCCTCATTTGGGAACATAACATTTAGCCATATACACGCGTGCATTGTGTCATGCCTCGTGGCAGAATGTTTGGCTCGTGTCAGGTGGCACTACAAAAAACACTTCCATGATTATACATGTTTGTCAGAGTAGGTCACGTTTTTTGTCATGCATGTATATCCATGATGATTTTACATAGAATCAAGATAGTCATACATGTGCTATCGTAGAAGTGTTCCATGACAATACTCAAATTATCATTACAGAAGTGTACACTTTCATGACGATAAATGGCGCGTCATGGAAGTGTTTTCGTCAACGATAACCGACACTGGCATCCACCGTAATGGGTCGCCATTAAGCTATCGGGTACGTGTTTGGATCCGATAACCTCTTAACAGCTCAAACCAATGGGGATTTTCCACATGTAAAATTCTTATTCGCCAAAGGTACCACATGTCAGCTCGGTGTTGCGACAGTTATCAACCTCCAATAGACAGGAGTCGCCAATGAAACGTCAACATGTGCAACAACTCAGCAGTGGCCCATTTAGGTTAAAACGGCCGACCCAGCCAAAGGCCCACAAGATTTTTTCAGATACTAATGGGTCGGCCTGTTAATGGCCTGCCATGTTTTGGGCCAAATGACATCCCATATTAGATCCGACCCGTTAACAACCTACCATGATTTGGGCCAAATTACGGCCCATATTAGACCGAGGTTGTTAACAACCTATCATGTTTTGGGCCAATTTACGTCCCATATCAGATTCGGCCCGTTAGCAAGCCACTGTGCTTTTGATCCCATTGAATGCTCAGTTGGCATTTTGACCTGTTAAAGAACCGTTTAATAGTTCGGCCCGATATTTGTTTTGACCCGTTAGCGGCCCTTGGTGCATATGGGTAGTTGTCAGCCCGATTTCACTTTCGGCCATTTAATGACCATGCTGCATCTAGGCCTATTTCTGGTCCGAAGTCACTTTCGGTCTCTTAATGGCCCGTAATCTTCGTGAATAAATTTTATCCCAACCTGACTATCGGCCTGTTAAAGGCCCATGATATAGTTGGGCCTAATTATGGCCCGCTTTGCATCCAGCCTGCTTACATCCCGTAATGTGATTGGGCCAACCAAGGCCCGAGATAAATTTTGTCCTATTAATGACCTGTCATGTAATTGGGCCAATCATGGGCCGAGGTATATTTCGGCCTTCTGTCGGCCCATGAATTGTTCATCACAATTCAGGCCCAATCTACTTTCAGCCTGTTAAAAGCCCATGGTATTGTCTGGCCGAACTAAGGCCCATGGTTTACTCGGCATGTTATAGGCCCATAACTACTAGTGGGCTAGTTTACATTTAAGCCTGCTAATGGCCCAATATGATTGTGGGCCCATGTTTTGGCCCATATATACTGAGTTGCGGGCTTGCCTGTTTGAGTACCGTAATTTCTTATATATACTAACTTTTTCACCCGTTGGCCTCCGTTGAAGCTTTCGACCTTTTCAAAGAGCGACAAAAGCATATGCAGCAAATAAATTACAGCATCGTGACTAAGAATAAACTTGGACTATAAAATAAAGAAATTATGACATATTACATCCACTTGGCATCAAAGTTTGCCACTGGTGGTAATAAAGGGCAACCAGACAACAGATTACATACACTAGGCATCAAAAGGTCGCCACTAGTGCAAATAAACAAGCCGACAAAATAATATACAGAACCGACAACTATTAACATAGTTCAAGAAAGGTTAGGCTTGCCCGTGAGCTGCAGTGCAGGCAACTGAGCAAGTTGATGAGACTGCGCTTGTTTGACGCTTATATCCTCCAACTCTAGCTGCATAGCATCAATGGATGCATTGGACTTCTCATTGATCTAAGATAGAGATTGGAGTTCCAGTAGGGGTTGGCCTGAACCATGTCTTTCTTCTTGAAGTTGAGATTGAGGAAGTCTAACAGATTCATCTGGCGACATCATCGAGCTTGTGTCACTCTATTAGCAAGTAACTTGAATGCTACATCAAGACTTGACTATGGGGTTGTAACACTATCTCCAAGATGTGTTACCTTCTTCCCTGCAATATATGTTAGAGGGACAAGCAACGGGTTTGTCTCACTATCATTGTGGCAGTTCTTCCTGGCATCAGAGGTATCACTCTGAAAGAGATATAAGCAGATAGATGACAAGTTTTGCACATATACGCATCAGTGCTGACAATTCATCCCATTTCTTATTGACAAATAAAGTGGCACAATTTAAAATAGCATTAACATAATATGACATTAATCATAGTTAAGACATGGCAAGAAATGGCATTGTGAAGGAGTGGCCAACTTCACCACACCACTAGATTACAGACCAAGAACACAATTATACATGCAGTGCTAAAGAACGTATAAGATTAATGGTCAGTATACTGTCAATTTATCACATTTCAAATTGGGAAATAAACATACATGATTTAAATAACAATAACATAATATGGCATGCATTGTTCATAGTTAAGACATAGCAGGATATGACATGTGTTGGAGTGGGTAGTTCCACCACACAACTGGATTATAGATAAAAAACACAAGCATACATGTAGTGCAAAAGAAGATCACTTGCTCTTTTTAGTTTAATTTGCATGGTATGAACAAGGAACTTGGTTGTATAACTAAAAACTGAAATTGAGAAGGACAAACTTATGTTTATGAACCTCTTCATAATAAACTTTAAACATGCAATTTGATACAAATGCCAAAAATAAACAGCAACTGCAGTCATGCCTATCCAAATATACACAACAAATTTTAAGGGCTTGAGAAGGACAAACTTACGTTATTAGTGAAGACCGACTCTATAAAGCCCTTGTCCATGATGGGGGGATTCAAGAAGTTTACCACATAATCTTATTCATAAGCATTGCCTTTATTCTACATTTTGTTAAGTGTCAATATAGATGTGATAATATAGGGGGAAATAGAGAATATCTAAGATAAGATGCAGAGTGATGCTACATAATCAACTAGCTACAAATGTAAGTATGATGATACAGGCAAAAGATACTGACAAGAGCAATGCAGAGCTAAACTTCTTCGGTGGCATTGGTTTTATCCAACCTTATAGCACGAGTAAATATAGATCTGATGTGTAGAAAATTGAGGGCAAGGGAAAATAAGCTGCAGAGTGATGGTACATGAACAACTAGTTGTCAATATAAGTAGAGTGATAAAGGACAACAAGTACTTACAAGAACAACACAGAGCCAAACTTCTTCATAAGCATTGGGTTTATTAATGTAGGTCTGATAATTTCGAACGGACATTGGAAAAGCAAGCTATCATGAACACTGATGTCACATAATTAACCAGGTATGAATGTAAGTACAATGATACATGACAACGGGAACTAACAAGAGCAAAGCAGTGAGCAGCATAGTTGCGACATACTGTCATCCATTTCAAACCGATATTACTCTTCGAGCTATTTTCTTGCAAAAGAGATCGATAAGGCACATGCAGAAATGTAGAAGTTCAAATTGTCATGTGATATCATAGAGAGTACCTCATCCTAGGAATGAGATCAGCACATAACAAGGTTTTTCCATTCAATGTCTTCTACATTTAGCACATGAGACTTCACCGAAATTTCATTTATAGACTTGCTATGAAAGTGTGTTTTCCTTAGGTAACACTGATACTGTTGCAACACATCCTTGAAAAACACAAGCAAGCTTTGCTTATCACGACTATTCAGATTGACCCTCACCTACTTAGAAGAAAGTAATGTAAATCATTGATGTGTTAAATCAGCAGAAAACAAGACAATAATCACTATGATAATAGCACTTACACATAAGTGGGACAGGACGATACACATGTGGTTCCTAACAACATTGAAAGCATTGTCTTTTAAACTAGGAATAACTTGAATGGTGTTCCAATATGTGGTGATCGAGCCTCTCGACAGTTTGGATATGTCTTCATCCTATGGATTTGGTGTACTTTTTGCTGGACTAGGATTTTCTGTGGTACGGCTAGTGCTATGGCACCTGAAATCGGCATACCTTTTGCTGGAGTGCGGGTCCTGTATGGTGGGGCTAGTGGTGTGGCCAGTGAAGTATGAGTATAATCTGCTGAAGTCAGGCCTAGGTTTTGTCGCTGGTTCTATCGCCAATATAAGTGGGGTGCTATCTGGTTTCTCTAGTACCACCACCTTTTTTTGAGGACTTTGCTTGTACTCCTTTAGGTTCTGCAATCACCCTCTTCCTTTTGGATGTCTGATACACAAGAACAACATTTGAATAGAAAAAAATGGTATGATGACAGATGGAATATGTATTGATAATGGATGGGCATGTCATCTTCACATATATGATGAGTAAACTAAGAAGATGGCGGTGCAACGAAGTATAAGAAATGCAAGACACATTACGCAAGATACGTGCAACCAATAAAGCCTTGCCAAATTAGAACATGCACCTTGATGGGTGAACATGATAGGACATCTGCCTTTGACTCCTCGAGCTCAGCATAATTATTAGGATCATATTCTAAACACAAATCTGTAGGTGGGGAGCGTGTAGGTTCCATTGAATCTAGAATGGAACTCAATCCCTTGGTGCCAAGTTTGTCAGCCATTGCATTGTTCCGCAATATTCTGCTAAATGCGTTCATTCTCATATTCAATATGATCATTTTCAAAATCTGAGATGCAAAAAAACATAAATATTAGTGAGATTACCTTTGTAATGCATAGTATATTCTAATATAATAGGAGCTCCCTGTAAACCCTTGTATGCTATCTCTGAAATTCTGATGAGAGAGCCCATGTGTGTTGTAATTTGGTGCGTACAATAATATAATCTAGCATTACTACTCAAAAAGTAGGCTCCTTGTTGGGATCTCCAAAAGTAATGATAGTTGGCAGATGACAGGTTGAAAATATACTATATACAAATTTTATTGCCAAACCATGATGACGAGAGCACACAGAGAAATAATATTCCCTCATGTCTCTATATGAGGTGCACGTGCATTTAAAAACTCACGTAGTAACATTAGCTGACCAATTAAATGTAGGATTTGAAAATATGAGTGGCATGTAGTTTAGCATGAAGGATGGAGTGCTACTAGTATGACACAAAGCATCTAGGCAGATTGTAGTGTAGATAAAAGGGGGAAACCATAAGCATCATGAATAAATCAAGAAAGTGGAACTGGTTGGAAAATATGGGGTTGTATTGCCGCTACTAATCAAAAGGCTTTCGATCCCTTACAGGCTAGCTCTATTCACCTGACGGTGCACTACTATTACTATTAGTCTAGTCTCTCAAAGGCCACACAACTCCCATCATTTCCTGTATATTATGGTAGACCAACTCGAAGTGCTAAAAGCATCTAGCAGAAGCGGCCTAATAGACCTGTTGACTGTAGATGTCCCTTCTCCCCTTCCCGACAAGGAACATGATGTACTTATTAAAGAAGTACAAAAGAGGAACATGTTAAAGAATAGAAGAGGAAGCATATTATGAAGATTATGCTTATTTTTATACAATGTTGGTTGCCCACCCATGATGAATCACAACTCCCAAAGAAATGCAATTCCCCGCTGCCTCTGTATATGTGGCCACATGCATTTGGAGAATCGAGTAGGAGCATTAGCTGACCAATTAAATGTGTGTCTGTTAACTAATATCAACATCATATCACATTCGTATTTTAACAAATAAGCTTTGGAATTATGAGTGGTGTGTTCTTTATATTCAAGGGTGGACTGCTACTAGTACGACACGAAGCACCTACGCAGATCATAGTGCAGATATAATGGGAAAGCCCTAAGCATCATGAGTAAAATCAAGAAAGTGGAACTAGCTGAAAAATATGGGCTAGTATTGCCGGTACGGCTAGAAAGGCTTCGGATACCCTACAGGGGCAGCTCTCTTCAACTGAAGGCACACTACTGTTGCCATCAGTCTAACTCTCAAAGGCGACACAACTGCTAGCATTTCCTGGATATAATGGCATAACAACTCGAAGTGTTGCAAGAATCCATCAAAAGCGACCGAATAGACCTATCGACTGCAAATGTCCCTGCTCCTCTTCATGACAAGGAACATACTGTACTACTATAATTATTAAAGAAGAACATAAGAGGAATATGTTAAAGAAGAGCCAGCATATTTTGGATAATACATTGTTCATTGCCCACTCATGATGAACCAGAGCGCATAAAGAAATGCAACTCCCTGATGTCTCTCTATATGTGATGCACATGCTTATCGAAACTAAAGTAGGAACATTAGCTAACCAATTAACCATTCTCTGTTTAGTAATATCAGCACCATATCAGATTCGTATTTGAACAACTAAGATTTGGAATTAGGAGTGGCATGTTGTTTAGCTTGATGGGTTGAGGAGCAGTGCTTGCGCCACACCAAGCACGTACGATGATGGTAGTGAATATAAAGGGGGAAACCATAAGCATTGCGAGTATAGTGTTGAGTGTGCCATGGCGGATCTGAAGGTGCCAACCAGACAAAGGCTACTTCGCAACCAATGTTTGCTTTCAACTAACAAGTAAGATACTAAGTGATGGACAAGAAATCATAGTAAAGCCATGGTGATCTATTTCCTTGCTGAGATAAATAACTTGAGCAGATATGAAAGAGTACCAACCTCTATTGGCAGCACCATGTAAGCATCTGCTGAGATGTTGAGGGTGCTGCGGTTGCGATGGCTGTCGACAGCGTGGAAGCAGACCTGGAAGGGCAGACGGTGGCGGTAGGGGATATGTCCCGGCGCGATGGACGGGAAAGTTGTAGGAGCGCCCCTGCATGGTATACGATGCCGCGGATGAAGCAAGAGGACGCAATGCAAGGATCCTGGTCTAGCATCGTGGATGAGAGTGATAACCCACAAGTATAGGGGATCGTTTGTAGCCTTTTTTGATAAGTTAGAGTGTTGAACCCAACAAGGAGCTAAAGGTAGAATTAATATTCTCTCAAGTTCTATCGACCACCGATACAACTCTACAAACACTTAGTCATTCACTTTAGCTAGAACAAGAATAAAACTACTTTGTAGGTGTAAGAGGATAAAAGAATAAAACTAGAAGTACTTAGCGAGATAATAAAGTTAGTTTGTTTTAGTAGAGAGCTTTTTGTAACACAAAGAGAAAGATTGTCCCTAAGCAATTGAATATAACATGATACATACTTATCATATGCAATGAGGGAGAGGCATACAGTGACACACTTTCCGTACTTGGATCATATGCACTTATGATTGGAACACTAGAAAGCAGTCGCAACTAGTAAAGATCATTAAGGTAAAACTCAACCATAACATTAAGTAACAAGTCCTCCTTACTCCCATACGCAATACCCCTTACTCGAGTTTAAGCTTATGTCACTCTCACAACCCACTATAAGCAAATTATGAACGTATTGCAACACCCTACAATGGTAATCCCACGCACTTGCACACGGAGGGCCCCATATAGGACAACACCATATTAACATACAACTCATATCAATCACACCATACCACAATTAACCCGTAGGACAAAACAAATCTACTCAAACATCATAGGATTGCCACACATCATTGGATAATAATATATAACATTAAGCACCATGTTCAAGTAGTGAATTATGGCGGGAATAGGGAGGTTAGACCGCTGCATAGAGGGGGAGCGAGTTGGTTATGACGGTGGCGAAGTTGTTGGGGTAGATCACCATCATGATGATTCCCTCGGCGGCACTCCGACGCCACTAGAAGAGAGGGGGAGAGCCCCCCTCCTCCTCCTCCTCCTCTTCTTCTTCTTCTTCCTCCTCCTACTCCTCATCCTCCTTCTCCTCCTCCTCCTCTTCCTAACCGATGTACGAGGAAGTCACAAGGCAACACGGTGCACCCTAGACCCCCAGGACGCGCCCTGTTGCCTTGTGAACCCCTGGGGCACCGTCTTGCATTGATTCTTCTTCCTAAAAATCAGATACATTTCAAAATAAATCTCTGTCAAATGTTATCGGGTTTGTACTTTGTTTGATATGGATTTTCCGTTAAAAAAAAGCATGGAAATAACAGGAACTGGCACTGGGCACTAGATCAATATGTTAGTCCAAAATAAATATAAAATGTTGCCAGAAGATATGAAAGTTTTATGATATTGGCATGAAACAATGAAAAATTATAGATATGACGGAGACGTATCAGTGAGATGTCGATCTTGTCGGGCCCGTGGGACTGGGGGTACCTAGGCCTGTCTGCGTGCGGTCCAATGTGCGGCACCACCAGAAGGCCCAAGGCTGGCCCATCACCAAGGCTTCACGAGCAGGACCCTCGCGAGGGCCTCACCTTGCAAGGTGTGCATCATCAGGTGTCATCAGGAGCATCGCGAGGCCCTCTCACGAGGTGGCTTCCCGAGGCTGCCTCCTGAGGCCCCTTGCGGAGGCAAACTAATCAAGGATTATGCAGCAGAGCCGTGTGGCCCCGCGCCTTCATGTGGGTAACTCTTGTGACGACGAGCGGAGCTAGAGGGGCGCCAGCGGGAACGGATAAGGAAGTTTTCCTCTTTTGTGCTAAGGGGGCAAGGGCAATGCGACGGTTCCCAAGGCAATCCCCAAAGGTTGCCATTTTGGTGCAAGAATACCAGGACGGCGGACTCGCCAGGACGGAGGACACTGCCAAGCCCACCGGCATGTCATGGAAGGGGGCTTTTGCAGGTGAAGACCACCTTTAGTCAGGATAGACTGCAGCCTTGTCCCCCTTTGAATTGGCTGTTATGGCAGCCCTTCATGCCTTGTGTTTCCGGGCTAAGAGGACCAAGGCCAGTATAAGTAGAGTCAGGGCGCCACCGTAGAGGGGAGATCGATCGATAAATCCCTGCACCTCCCGAGGTTGCTCATATTTCCTTTGTACTCTCATACTCATCCTTTCTCGCGTGGCAATCCAACCACCAAGCAGAAGTAGGGTCTTACACCGCAAGGTCGCTCGAACCTGGGTAAACTGGCTTGCTCATTGTTCTTCTTCTCCAACTCGAGCACACTGGAGCATCGCGAGACAAAGGTTAACGGAGGCAGCGTGCACACCCAGAGTTCGAACCTTTCTTGGTTCCCTGGAGCCCTGATTCCGACATTTGGCATGCCAGGTAGGGTTGTGTTACAGTTCTTTCACTTCGCTCTGGTTCCTGCTCCGCCCTCACCATGGCCAATGCTCGCCGTCTTCATGTCGAGTGCTAGGTGGCTCGCGTCACCCAGACGGAGCTCGTTGATGCAGCAGCTGCTGCCGCTCTGCCGAGCCCGCGTCCATTGCCACCGACCCCGTTGCTTTCCTAAGCACCATGGGTTGCTCGTGATACCAAGATGTTGTAGGGTGGAAGCCAAGTGAAGACCTTTTCACACTTGGAGTGGGTAAAGAGGGTGAACAAAAGAACACAAAGAGGAAATTCACTCAAACAAAACCCAATTACATATCCACTAGAATAGCATAGTTGAGATCCACAAGAATACAAGAACAATCTAGGGAAAGAAGCACAAAGGTAAGGTTCTTCCCACTCCCAAGGAGGTGAGGTCTTGATGATAGTCTTCTCCAAGAGGAGGTCTTGATATCCACTTGGGATCTTCTCCTAAGAGGTCTTGATCTCCATGAGGAGTGGTAGAAGGAGCAAAGCTCAACCAATGTCTCAGATATACTTTGCTAACCCTAAAGAATGTCCTAGGATTGGGATATATAGCTAGAGGGAGGAAGGGAATGACTTGGGAGGCAAGACACGAAACCCTCGGCCGCAACCTGGATGGGTTGTGTGCACGGTGTAACTGAGACCCGTGTGCATGGGGTCCCGTGGGCACATTACACGCCCGTGCGCACGGGGTCTGGAGGCCATGCGCACGGGGGTGCGCATCTTCACTTCCAATAGCTTTTTGGGAGACCCATGGGCACGGGGTCGGGGGAGGCCGTGTGCACGGGGTTGCCTGGGACTTGTTGCTTTTGACTTGATGAGCTTCTCCTTCTTCCTTGTGGCCGTGGGGTCCTTCTCCTTGGCCTCCGGGATGCTCCCTATATGCTTTGTGGTGGTCGTCCTCATACCTAATGACACATAGCACATTTTGGTGAGGTAGCATCCAAGTTCCATTGGTGTCCATTTCAATCTCGAAGAGGAGTGAGTTCACATCGGTTTCGATGGCACGTGCGCAAGCTCTTGTCATAGGTCCACGTGGTGCTTGATGTGTTAGTCTAGGGTCCATGGGGACGATCGAAGGATGCTCCACATCAAAGTATTTATATACATAAACGACAGCGGAAATCTCAATACTAGCTAGCATTTAGGTATGCATTCACTAATATGGCAGTGCGCCCAGTGTGATTTTATCATGACCCAAAGATCCCAGGCTAGCTGATAACTCAGATCATTTGCGGATCATTGATCGTATTGACCCATTACATAATTAAACTTTCTAAATGGAAAACCATTTAACCGAGTGAAGATTTGAAGTGACAAATATGTAAATTAAACTACTGGAAAATAGTTATTCTTCTGGTCTCTTTGGAAAATTTAATCCTTATGAGTTGTTCTATTGGAAGTTGACCCCTTTTTTGGATAAAGTTGGAGGGTTCCTATGTGTTGTTAAAAAAAGATAACTTGAAATGTTCTTTTGTTAGTGTGGCAAACATATGAAATAATTAATTCTCTGGGATTCTTTGGGGTTGGATTATCTGTGGTTATATTTTGTTTCTTAAAAGACAAATGGGGCCTACTAATTAATTATGGAGTTGCACATGATGAATTGTTCGTGGAGCTGGCTGCCTATTATTGTAATATGGAGTTTGCTTATTTTAGCGGGGAAGACTTTCACATCCTCAAATGTTGTGAGGATATTTTTAAAATTCATATGTATCTATGTATGTATGTATGTATGTATGTATGTATGTATGTATGTATGTATGTATGTATGTATGTATGTATGTATGTAATATGATTATCCACACTATTGCGCTAAGAGAGATTCATATAAATGGGACCAGTATACTTGGACCAGTAAACATAAACATACTACATATTGATGTATATGATTTCTTTATAGATTGGAGGGGTTTTATTTCCCCTTGTTAATATGATTTCTTTCCTTTAGTGCATAAAATCTAGAGTACAAAAGTATGTGCTCATGATCCTATTGATGTAATAAGCATCAAAATGAAAAGTTGAAAACATACTTTAAATCTTAGGTATCTAATCATTTTGAGTCTACAAAGAAAATGAAGAATGATTTTAGAGGTGAACTTACTGGCGGAGAAGATCTTGAGAAATTAAGCCCTTTCCCTCCTGAATCATATGGTAGAAGAGCTCACATTATGATGGAGCTTAATAAGATTCTAGTGACGAATATATCTATTGGTTGCAGTAATCCCATGAAAGGTGGTTGGAAAGATGATCAAAATACATGACACTTCCATAAAATTTCTATGGTAGAAAGATGAAATGTACAATTCATTCCTTAATTGGTGGGCATGTTTATATATAAGGCAACACAAATTTACTAATCCATTCCAACCAATATTATAGAGAATTATTTAGGCCAACACCTTGTAACCTTTAACATTTGGCCCCTGTTGTTGGAGTGCTAAGGAGAAAGCCTCTCAAGAAGAGAATACTAAGACAATTAGACCTTTTAGCATGGAAAAAGTAAAAGATGTCCTATTCTCTATGGAGGCTAATAGAGCACCTTGTCCTAACAATATACCCGTTGAGATTTTCTAAAGTTGTTGGGATGCGGTGCAACATGATGTGATGGCCCTTTTTCACTCTTCCCATGTTGGTACTCTAGATGTCCAAAGATTTAACTATGGAATCATAACCTTTTTGCCCGAGTTTTTTTATGCTAGTAAGATTCAAAAGTTTAGACCAATTTATCTTTGTAGATGTATTTACAAATGGATTGCAAGAACCCCAGATATTATGGAGGATGGCGTTGCTAAACGATTAATTAGCAGACATTAAAATGCCATCTTCAGGAACAACAATATCATGGATAATATTGTTACTCTACATGTGATTGTGCCTCATACTCATGGTAAAAAAATGGTATTGTTCTAAATTAGACTCTATACGGGCCTACCACGAGGTCAATTAGGCTTTTCTTTTGGAGTGCCGCACACTGAGAGGATTTATCCTATTTGGTGATATTAGGTCAAGAGTGTGTTATGATGTCCACTACGCAACTTTATTCTTGCTGACTTGGTTGGCCCTCCAAGTGAAGAGTTTTGTAGGACAACAGCAAATTTCTCTTACGTGGATGACCTAAGGTTTATCAATCCATGGGAGGTGTAGGATGAAGATGGTTCTCTCTCATGCAACCCTGCAATAAAATACAAGTACTCTCTTGTGTCCCCAACACACCCAATACAATTTTCAGTTGTATAGGTGCACTAGTTCGGCGAAGATATGATGATACATGTGTAATGTGGATGGTAGAAATAGATTTTTATAATCTGAACAATTAAAAACAACAAGGTAGCAAGTAGGAAAAAGTGAGCAAAACATTGTCTCAATGCTTAGAAATATTGCCTAGGGTTCATACTTTCGCTAGTGTAATCTATCAACATCATTAACATAATTGAATCACATGATAATCCCTAAATGTGCCGCAAAGAATCACTCCAAAGTATATATTCCTATAAGAGAAAGTAGGATAAAATCGCATAGGTAGTAAACCACCTCAAAGTGTGTTTCCAATCAATCTTATGAACTACCCCAAAGTGTGACGAATAGTTCCAGAGATCATACTATGACAAAACCATATGATACGCATCAATCAACTCTTATGTCACCTAGATTACCTTGATGACACGATGGAAATACATGAGGTAGACATGCATCAAGTGATCTCAAATCCAAAATATTCAATCCAACATAAAGAAACCTCAAAGAGCAAGACTCAATTCACCACGAAAATAAGAGAGGGAGGTGAACATCATGTGATCCAATTATATTAATAAATCTCATGATACATCAAGATCATGGAAAATCAAGAATACGAGAGAGAGAGAGAGAGAGGGGAAGGGAGAGAGAGAGAGAGATCAAACACATAACTACTGGCACAAATCCTCAACCCCGAGGATGAACTACTCATGCATCGCCATGAAGGCAGCAAGGATAATGAAGATAGCCTCCATGATGGCTTCCCCCTCTGGCAGGATGCCGGAGAAGGCCACCAAATGATATTGCTTCGGAATAAAGGCTTGTGGCGGCAGAGTAAAGATTGTAGGTTTCTTCCTAGGGATTTCTCTATTTATACGATCTTTCAGAGTTAGAATCACGCCAAACGTAGCCACGAGGGGGCGCAAGCAGGGGGCACGCCCTACCCCCTAGGCATGTCGGGGTGGCTTGTGGTCACCTCGTGGGTCTTTGGTTGCCTCCGGAAGCTTCTAGGGTCCTTCTCGATCCAGAAAAAATTGTCATAAATTTTCATCTTGTTTGGACCTTCCTTGTGGATTTTCTGCGAAACAAAAAACATAAAAAAGCAGGAAATGGCTAGACTAATAAGTTAGCCCATAAAAATAATATAAAAGCGCACCAAAGCCATATATAATTGATGTAAATATAGCATGAATACTTCATAAAGTATAGATACGTCGGACACATATCATGCTGCATAATGGAACCAATAGCTTTAAGCTTAATAACGGACAACTGGACCCTACTTCCAAAGTGATAAGGTGGGGGGGCGGGGTTAGACATGGGATCCCCTGCCACCTTTTTTTACATCTTGTTGTCGTTGTATAACTAAAATGAGTGCAAGTGCTCAAAAAATGATATGATTGTGGGCTTAGCACCTGGTATCACAGATTATAGGTTTTTTGTTCTTCAATATGTAAAGGATACTCTAATTTTCATTGAGCATGATCAAGCAAAAAGTTCTGAACCTTAAATCCATCTTGTATCTATTTAATCCTCTCGCTATCTTGAAAATTAATTTTCAAAATATTGAGATCGTTTGCATAAATGGAGCTGATGGTATAGTTGTCTCATATGCTGACTTGTTTAATTGTCAAATTACACACTTTACCATGATGTATTTGGGGATGCATCTTAGTTATTCCTCTCTGAGAGTTGGGACTCAGTTTTTATTTAGAAAGAAATACTTTAGAAGGTTTGATGCCTAGATGGGAAAATACTCCCTGCATGGGAGGAAGAAACATTTTTTTGAATGCTTCCTTATTCAGTACCTCTTACTACCATATGTCCATGATCCTATAACTAAAACCTTTGTTGAGAAGTTGAATAAACATAGAAGGAGATCTTAACTAGTAGTGTTGAGGTAATAAAAAGATGTCTCATCTTGTAAAATGGTCTAGAGTTTGTAGATCTAAGAAGAAAGGGGGATTGGCGGTCACAGATCTTTGGAAACTGGACATTTGTCTTTTGTTAAATACTGGTGGAATCTAGAGAAATGTGATGGCCTCTACAAATATGCGGTGAAATACAAATACCTAAAACATTGCAATGTTGCTTCTTTGATAACCAAGTTTTTTGACTCACCTGGCTGGAAAGACCTACTTAAAGTAAAATAACTACATATGTTAGCTATAAAAGTCAAAATTGGCTCTCGTGATATTGGTAGAATGTAGAAGGATTCCTAAGCCCTTTTACATGACAAGTTTCCTATGTTATTCAACATAGATGACCATCCTGATGGCATAGTAAGAGATTGTATTGAAGTTGATAAGTCTACCTAACTTAGGACGAGATTGTCGTATGATTTACACCTACCACTAGTATAAAATGGAGTATTAGTAGCAGGCCTCGGACATGGTTATGTCCCCAAAATTACACATGCGTCTGTAAGAATTCAGTGGCAGGTGATTATTTGTACGGTGGAGGTTGTACAAATTTGAAATTGTATGTACTAACATACAGTTGCATTTAGAGAAACATAACCGCCTCTAGTTAGTATGTATTCGATGTGGATTTTTAGCTAGAGACACTTGCGTGGATTGAACACCTATCCATTATATTTTCCTCTTCCCCATTAATCATACTATTCGTCACCCACATATCACATATTTGTAGCTGCCAACCCTCGAATGCTCATCATGGTGCCTGTTCCCGTGTAGTGTGGTGTAGCTCATCACCGTGTTGCGTCTTCCCATGTTGTGTGGCCTTGACACCACCGAGATGTAAAGGAGTTAGTTAGGTCTTAGAACCCCCCATATCTGCCAAAACCCCAACATAGGAATTTCAACTTAGCTAGGTTACAGACTTGCAATGCTTAATTATATAATAGGTAGATGACAATCCTTGGTACTACATCTACTACATAGTTAGTACTGCAACTATTAGACTTAGTACTATATTATTTAGATAAACGAGAAGATACTTCTACTTGTTGGACGAGGATATGTAGATGATGTCGAAGCCAGAGGCCTCGTCGTCATGGGTGCCAGTAGACATATCCCATTGGTTTGTCGTTGTCTTGGTTGGGAAACATTTCCTCCGACTCACACCACGTGTTGGCCATCAGGATACGGTTGGTGGCGACCTCGCATTCATCAGCAATCAATTCAGTGATGGTGTGGTCTTCCCCCACCAGCTCGGAGTTCGTGAGGATTGTGATGATGACAACAGCATCCTCGAGCTTGACGCTATTCCACACTTGGCACTGATGTGCTCCTTCAGCGCGCCGCCATATGGGAGCTATCGTTGCCCTTCAAGTCCGCCTCTGCCTCCTCCTCCTTCTACTTCCCTCCGCCTCAACCTCTTCCTCTGAATCTGAAGAGGAGCTTGGGTCGGGGTCACATCGCGAGCGGCGACCAACATGGCTACTTCCATTGTTATTTGGGCTCAGTAGGCGGGGGTGAGCTCTGTGTAGTACATGGGGTGCCTGTGGACCATGGCTCCGGCAGTAGGGACGATGGATCGGCGATTTCAAGCCGGCAACGGAGGATCTATATTAAGTGCTTTTTAGGTGATCCGGTGGGTAGGTTTAGGGTTAGGGAGGCGGCTTCCATTTATAGCTGGCCGACAATGTGAGGATTTGGTGGCGAGCCTACGTGGCCATTACTATCGGTGGTGCTCTGACTTCTTCAAGTTTTGTCGACACTTCAATTCATCCTTTCTATAAATACGAACTGCTTCAATTTCTCAGTTAAAACATAAACTACTACAGTTTATCTACTATCTTTTCTGGTAAATGCAAATTGGTTCCAATTCTCAGTTATAATGGAAACTACAACAACTTCTCTGTTTTGTCATCTCTGTAAAATGCAAACTAGTACCACTTATCTATTAGAATATAAACTGATACAATTTATATCCTTTTATTCTCTATAAAATTTAAATTGCTTTGACTTCTCTATTATAATGGAAACTTCTACGACTTCTTAGATTTATCTTCTGTGCAGAGTACAACTGTATACCTGCTACTTAAATTTAGCTCGCATTACATTTTCAATAACCCACTAATTTTTTTCCCTACATGTAGCTTTATTTTAGTTGCATTGCATAAAAACATTGATGGTGAGGTGTGTGCTTTAGAATTATAAATGGCACCAGCTAATGATATTAGAAGGCAAGGCATAAGTGATAGAGCATCTGATGACTATGGACTTTCAAACTTATATACCATTCTAATGTCTTTGCATCAGGTGAACTTGTAAAGCTTATGGACTATGGGTACTGGCGTACTGCAATGAATGATATGTTATGTTTGTACCTTTGTATTCTAATGTTTCATCTGAATCTCTACTATTATAGGGGAGTTCGTAATGACGGTCTATTACCCCCCTGGTACGATGGTACGTCATGCATGTGTTGTCGCCTCCTCAAACTTCCAAAAACAATTTAGCGCACTTATCAGAATCTTTACTATTAAAGGGGAGTTGGTGAGTGATGGACCATCACCCACCTCCCCCTATGATGGTACCTTGTCCATGATTTGATATGTCGTTGAACCCTCAAACATTCACAGCATTAATTACTTATCAGAAGAACATAAATGTTTAATGGTATCCTCTTTGCACTTACCAAAACAATTAAGCACATTTACCAAAAAAATACACTCCATACAATCTTTACTCTTAATAATTTCCCATAATAAATTATCTCATTGAAGAATCTCCTTGTTGTCAGTTTTCCTTTCTGTAAGAAAATGACTGGTACGAGAAGATCACGTAGCTTCAATGTTATGGTAAACAATTTGCTATGCATATCTCCTTGTACGGCAAGAAATAGAACAAAAACCATATTTTCTTCACTTCCCTTTCAATCCTGCCCTCTTTCCATGCATGACTGCTAATTAACATGCAATAGTTGTAGCTCTTATGTTTCCATTGTTCACAGGATCCCTTGCATTGATGTGGTGGACATGGGCATTGGACTCGTAAGAGGGGACATAACCATTGATATATTTCCCGTCTACTTCATATTAACCATTTTGAGTGACTCACATAATGTGCTTACAACTATTTCTATTTTCTGGAAAGATGTGAGAACATTGTAACCTGAGGATGAGGTGGAGCAGTGACAACACCAGTGGATGTGAGAAGCTAGCAGTGAGAAATGAAGTAGAAGCAGATTCATTATACATAATATATTTATGTAAAAGGGATTAGGACTAAAATGCACGGGTTAGGAAGGGTCACTAGAGAGGACGCGTGTCATAGGGAGTCATGAGTAGGAGGGGCACATGTTACCGAAAAAACAATTCCTATGGGTCACCTCAAATGCAATATGGTTTCATATACTCACTACATGTGAACAGTGATTATTACTCCCTCTGTCTCAGTTTATAAGGCATGCACGTAGTTCTAGGTTGACAATTTAACTAGCTAAATATGTGCTATATGTGATGAAAAATATATTTTTAGAAACTACATCCTCTTGAGAATCCAATGATATACTTTTGGTGAAATAGAACGCATGTTTGGTAAGTCAAATCGATGACCTAGAACTATGCACACACCCTATATGCCGAGACAGAGGAAGTACTAATCCAATGAAATATTTTTTGTTTTATTGGAGTTATCCACCCATGGTGCTAAGAATCCAACTCCCAGCTGAAGGGGCAGAGCTTGATATTTTTTCAATGGAAACAATCATTTGGCTAATGCGTTTATATATTTTGTTGCTCTATTGCAACTCACAAGCATTTAGCTAGTGCCATTAGCAGGGGTGGGTACATAATAAGAAAAAAATGGATCCCTGGTGTACACATAATGGAGGCAATTATTTGTATGAAACTGCTTGTGACACGTAGAGCATTGGACATGGTTATATGTACAAACCGACTATGCTACCCACAATATTGGAGGTGGTTTCTTTAACCGCCACCACTAGACCGAGTATTAGCAACACAAAATTTGAGGTGGAATGGGAAACCACCGTCATTCTATATACCAAAAGTGCCTCCAAATAAAGTTTGATTCTATACTAGTGAACGATAGGAAGGTGTTAAGAATGAGGCTATGAACCTACTCACACCTTGTAATGGTGATGAGGTATATTGGGGGCTAGGTAAGAACCATATTTTACAACTAGTTCGGTAGATGATATGTTGGAAAAGAACTTAGCCGGGAAGGAGGGCATTATAGTTGAATATGAAAATCCGTATCTTCTTACAATAATTATTCCAAAATTTTATGTTGACTAGGGATGTTATGAAAAGGAGAAAATAAGGTGGTAACCTTGAAGGTTCATTCTCTGATCAATATGAGTCGGCTCAACAACTTTTCTTAGGTGGCAGGGTTGTTTTGTGTAATGTAGGCATGATTCTTGGTACTGATCTAACCTAAGTAATACGTGACAACATTACTCATGGTGTTATGCTTTGTTGCCTAATGGTGAGTGTCTATTTACTAATGTTTGGCTGTAGTTATCTGGGTCATTTGGAACCAATACAACAAAACTACCTTTGAGAATAAGATCCTAAGAAGTCCTAAGGTTGTATTTGATACTTGTTCTTCTTTGTTGTCTTGGATGTGTATTCACAAAGTCAAGTATATGGACACCCCAAAGCAAGGCGCGGATTGCTCAAGATCATGGTAGCGATGAAGAAGATTTGTGCAGGGACACATGATGCTCATGAGTCATCTTGACGTTGATCTACAAGTGCTACTAAAGTCTTTCTTTCATGTAGTTTTGGAGTCATCTGGTCTCTCTCTCATTCATCTGTGATTGGCTTATTATATGTGGATCTGTACTCTTTTGTGCTTGATGTTGTTGAACTACCCGCATTGTGTAGGTTCTATCTTAGGTCTAACAGGTTTTTGCTCCATTGTGCATGTTCCAATTGCGGGAACACACGGTGGGGTTTTCTATTGGTGCATAACTTACTCTTTCTCCGTTTCTCGTTTCCTTTTGTCTGGATCTCTTGAAATTTTTTATCTCCATTATGAGAATGATGGCAATGGGTTGAGGACAGTTCAAGAAAACAAAAGTCTATGAGGCAGTCGGATATTGGATATCTTACGCTACTCGTAGTGAGGGAGTACCATACACTAGTATCATGCATCCGATACAACCTCCGTAGTGTATAACATCATTAGTTAGTATTTAATATGATCTCATTTATTTTCATGCATGGGTATAACAACACATCGTTTATTATGACACGGTATCATATGAGATATACCATTCTCTTTCTTCCTTAATCATATGCCACGTAAGCAAAATTTCCTACTCCCTTTGGGTTGGAATTTTAGTCGTCTCGTGCCTCTTCCAATGCATTAGTTCTTAGGAGAGGTGCTATGTGCATTAAAAGTGCTAGGAACTAATCTTCCCGGTGAATATGTGCTTAGTTATTGTAGCTCAGCTTCCTACATTTTATTTTTTCGTAGGCAATACAGAGAGCTTTATTCATATAGGTGCATTACTAGGACAATCAGCAAACAAGTTGGTCACTAAGAAGCTTGGTGTCTCATCGAGCCAGCTATATGTCACGTTCAATGTGCAAGCATGCTTAGCACAAAGATGTGCGGGGACAGTTTCTGGCCGATTACAAGAAGATTATTAGAAAACAGAAAGTCACTAACGGGTTCTCCAATTTCTAACAGAATAGGAGCCACAATCGAGCGAGAGTTGTGGCGAGTGTTCCAGAGATCGACCATCTCCAGGCATCCCACTTCCATGATCACATGCGTTAAACCACACAATTTAGCAAACCACGCACCTTCCCACATTGCCAACACCTGGTCTATTATTGGGTCTGAGATACTCATATGGGGCTTGCACCAAGCATCAAGTAGGCTAGTGAATGACCGAGCTACACCACCAGCACTGCTGCAGTTGTCATCAAAGTTAATTGCTTTGTCGGTGTTATTCTTACTAAAACCCAATTCAGGGGGCCTCCACCCATGTCCTGGTAAGACTAAAGCCATAGTTAAAGCCATAGTCCTAGGCAGTTCTAGAATCACCAAGGCTTTTTTCGTCAGCTTCATACATGTAGCAGGACATGATCCTCCTTCATTATGCTTGATTCGGTTTCGTGAACGCCAAACCGACCACATGATGGTAATGATTAGAACATGATCTTTATCCTTGAACCAATCATCACATAGAATGTCCCGTGCCCAAGAGTCCGAATGTAACCTTGGTAATCATATATCAAACATCGCATGACTTCCTCCCAAAAACACTTTGCATGAGAACAATACATGAGTGCATGTTGTAGGTCTTCGTCCATGGCTAAGCAAACCTTGCATTGGCCAAATTCAGCAATGTGTCTTCTCTTTAGTGTAGCCTCTTTAGGAAGAATCTCTCGAAAGACTTGCCATGAAAACACATGAAATTTTGGTACCACATTTAATGTCAACAAGGTCTTCCACAACTGTTGATATTCCTTCAGGTCCTAGTAGCCATCCCTTCCTCTAGAGCAAGCTGCTATGTCTGAGTCACAAGAGCACGGTACGCTGTCTTTACAATGTAGTTACCTGTTTTGTCAAAATCCTAGGCATAAATGTCACCACCTTGATATTAAAGACCACCTCCGCATCAGGAGCAATGAATGTGTCACAAATCATCTGCCGCCTCCATGTCCAATTATCATAACCAATGAGATCTAAAACTAGTCCAACATGAGTGTTAGCTGGTGTGAATAGGGATGTCATTGAAATTGTTCCTGAGATCCACTTCTGAGTCCAAACTAGAATGGAGCTCAAATACCCAACTATTTTAATAAGACCCAGCCGCAAAGCCTCCCTGCTTGATATGATCATGCATTAGGTAGCCGAGGGCGACTTGGGTACATATGCTAGCATGAAAATCATAGTCTGGGAAGTAGCAGCCTTTCAAAAACCTGAGCGCACAAGGAATTTGGCTTCATCATCAAACTTCATCCATGGTTTCCAAATAAAGCTAGGTTGAATTGATGCATGTCCCAAAACCGCATCCCCCGATTGCATTTAGGGCGGACATATTTTTCCAGGAAATCCAGCGAATGCCTTTCTTGTCAAGAGAACTACTCAAGAAATATTTAGCCATTGGGGAGGTAATACTCTTACATACTTTTGGTCAAAGGAATGTGATCATGCTATAGGTCGGCATCGCCTGAACAACCGATTTAAGTACTTCATAACCAGCAGAAGCTAACAACTTCTCCGACCATCCTTGAATCTTACCTTGTGCTCGCTCTGAAATGTAATCAAATATTCTACTGGTAATGCGCCCGACTGCCATATGGAGCCCAAGGTATCTTTCGCTGAATGCCTCTACATTGATATCCAAGGCAATCTTCATGGCCTGCTTCACATGGGATGGCGTGTTAGAACTGAAGACAATAGTACTCTTATCTTTGTTAACACACTTCCCCGAAGCATCGCCATATACTTGAAGAATCTCATTCAAACTAACTGCACTTTGATATTTTGCAAATAGAAGGTGGCTAACCCAAGGAGATTCGTAGCTCACTCTTATTCCTCTATCAATGTAGTTGCCAGCAAGGAACACACGTCAATAATAAATACAATGATATAGGCCCCCCTGCCTTAATCCTCTCGAAGGTATGAAGTAGGGTAATAGCTCCCCATTGACCCTAACTCAGAATCTCACCGAGGAGACACACTTCATAATAAGTCTCAACAAACTGGTGCTAAGCCCAACTTGATCATAATAGATTCCAGATAGTGCCATTCCACACTGTCGCTGGCCTTCGTCATATCAAGTTTTACCACACACGAATAATTTTTCCTTTCTTCCTTCTTTCATTGAATGCACGCTTTCATATGCCACAAGGACATTGTCAGTGACTAGATGCCCAAGTACAAAAGCACTTTGTTCTTTGCTAATGATCTCCTCCATATTCTCTCACATCGATTTTGTAATTGCTTTGGCACCAATTTTATACATCACCGAACAAAGAGGAATGGGCCGATAGTGAGAGATGAATTGGGGGTGTCGTACCTTAGGAATCAAAATAATAGATGTATCATTCAAGCCCATTGGGAGGTCCCCAACATTCAAGAATCCCAGCAGCGCATTAGTAACGTTGTCTTGCAAGATATCTCAGTGGCGCTGGTAGAAACCAGCCATAAACCCGTCGACGCCCAGCGCCTTGGAAGTCGCCATTTGGAACAACGCCTCCTTGACCTCCGCTGCAACAATGCCCAGTAAAGCGTTGATGCCCGGTGCAACTTTGACTGGCACGTGATTGAGCAACTCGTTTGGATCAGAGAACCCCCGCGATTCATACAGGTCCTGATAAAATGCTTGCACTTCCTCCTTATCCTCCACTTCATTAATACATGCGGTTCCATCTTGCCGTACAATGCCCAAAATTTATTGATCTGTCTCCTTTGTGCTGCTTGTGCATGGAAATACCCGGTGTTTCGGTCACCTTCACACAGCCACAACACACGTGAGCGCTGACGGGTCCACACCTCCTCCTGGAACAAAGCTTCCTTCAACTTTTTAATTGTGCACTTCTCCTCATCAGTCGGACCACGCCCAACCAAAAGAGAACGAAGCTTGTCCAACTTTTTCTGAAGTTCCCGGACAACTCGTGCGAAGCAACCTAACTCTTTTGCACCCCACGGTTCCAGTGTTCGCTGAAGATGTTGCAAAGATTGCGCCACACCTTGGAGCCCGGGAACTTATTGCCGGTCTAGCCAAGTTTGCCAGACTAGCTTGTCATAATCGACATGCGTTTGCCAAACGTTCTCATAGCGGAATTGCTTCTTAGGTCGAGACTGATTTGTCACACCCTCCTTCATCTCTGCTACAACAAAATAGTGATCCAATTCAACCGAACTGATGTGTCGAACACGGGTGTACTGAACACGGGTTGACGGTTATCCCAAGTATGCGGGATACCAGTCCATCCTAGGTCCTGAAAGGAGAGATCTTCTTTAACTTTGCAAAACGCTCTCATAAAGAAAATTGATGGGTTAGTATTTGGATGTAAGTTCCAATTATTTTAGTTTTGCTACGTATACCATAGATTTTATTGTTATTAAATCATGGTCAAAATATGACCAAAATAGAATGGAGACTAGTAAACCACGGTCAAAATATGGTTTATTAGTTAAAATTATGATGAAAATATGACCCAAAATACGAGGGAAACTGCTAGTAACAATCATGGAGTAGCATTTGCGATCCTATATTTATGGCTATCCGCATAACCAGTGCATGCACGTATTGATAGCCCCTTTTTTGGGCATGGCTAGCGATGGACGCTTGCATGCAGCAGTGTAGCGGCAGCCATTTATTATTCGCTAATTATTTGTTGCATGCCGAACGTTACCGAAAATTACGCTCGCGATAGTTAATGTGCATTTTGGTCGCAGCGAGTTGGTTCGCCCGACTGAAATACCCGGCCGGAGATAATATCTCACTGCAGGCTGCAGTGCCATGCACCGGAGACGTTTGACACGGACCGATCGTGCTCCTTTGTCCGCGCTGAGAAGCCTGAGATGTCATATCGCAGCACCGAAATCTACATCCAAATGAGGCACCTTTCGTCCAAAAAGTTCAAAATGACACAATCTAATTAGCCTCACTGATCTTTCAATCACCAAGTCGGTGGCAGTCCTGATACCACCATACGAGCGGCGCGAGGCCCCAAGCGCCTATAAATAGCGGGCACCGAAGCAGCACAGCCATCACCAAACCATAGCCATCGGGGCTTCTGAAGTGCAAAAACTTCAGCGCTAACTGAGCTCGGTTTCCGAGAAACATACTACCAATTCCGATCCAGGTCGAGATGTCTTCTGTGTCAGGGAGCTCATCCCGCGGCGGCGACGACGCGGCGTGGAGCGCCAAGGAGAACAAGCTGTTCGAGGAGGCACTCGCCTACCACGGCGAGGGCACGCCCGACCGCTGGCTCAAGGTGTCTCGTGCCATGGGCGGGACCAAGACGGCCGACGAGGTGCGCCGCCACTACGAGATCCTCGTGGACGACATCAAGCTCATCGAGTCCGGCAGGGTCTCGTTCCCCGAGTACAAGGACAACACCCAGGGGCCTTGGAACTGATTCCTCATGGTAACCAAAACTCAGCCTGATTCTCGTCTCATGTTTACTACAAATATACTAGTGTGACGTGTCAGATCCTAGCTCAAAGCTATATACTGATCTCATTCACTTGTCATAATAAGGTGATCTGTGCCATAGCTAGGTTGACGTTGCCAATTGACAACGAAACAGCAAAGGAATGTCAATTCCTTTGCTGTTTCTGCTCCAGATGCACTGCAAGAATTACTCTGCTTGCACAATTTGTCTATTACACAAGCAAAGCGGATCCGGCACATAATTTGAGCCTGAACAAGGAGCCCAGAACACAGCATCTTTGCCTGCATGGATCCGCCAATCTGCTTTCTGTCAGTTTGTACTCTTTAAGAGTGTTCAAAAAAAAATGCATTCTTTAGGGGCAAAACTATAGGTAGCCCTTGAGGAGGCAGCTCTGCATGTCCCAAACTCCCAATTACAGAGCATAGATAAGAAACCAATGCACACGAAACTACCCAAAGAAATGGGTGCATGTTTCTTCTTTTGAGATGCAAAGATCTGTTTGCCCGATTCTCAATTTCAGAGCTTGAGACGAGTTAACTTACAGGATACATCTTTCTTTTTGTTTTTTCAGGAGCGAAGCATCTGAATTCCGAAGATCTGGCAATCAGGAGGACCTGTTGATTATCTAGTCCTTAGCTGGGACCATGTTACTGAAGCAATAAAAAGAAGAAAACATGTGTGTGTTTGTGTTTGTGTTTGTGTGTGTAATTTTAGGTTTGTAAGCAAATCAAGTGCGCCTAGTCTTGCAGACAGTAGCATGTAATCTTCATTGCCTATACTTAGTTTTTACTCCTCCGGTCCTCCCCAATATGTTTTTGAGTAAACATCAGTGTTGTAAATCCCCAGTACTTGTTTCAGTGTTTATGAACCTGTGCTTGTTACAATATACATGCTTAGTCTATCAGCTGGCTCAACACTCGGATGTTTACATTTGCACACATGCTTTCCTTACTGATGTAGAACCAAGTCCTAATTGTTGCCCAATTTTCACAATTTGGATGTGGAGTTGAGGACAATGTCAAATAACACAAGGAACACAAGAGGACACTCAAGAGAACCATGTTTGCACCACAAGTTTACTCAAATCACAAGCAAGGAGAGATACACCTCAAATCCAACAAACAACAATGGTAGAGGTAAATAGGTAGGATTCTTTCTAAATCTCTAGGAGAGGTGGAGTCTTGAGAGGTAATTCTTCCTCATTCCAAAGGATATGGAGGTCTTGGTAATCCACAAGGGATTCTTCTCTTAGAAAGAGGTCTTGATCCTCTAGAGGAGATAAGATGAGCAAAGCATAATCTCTGGATCAGCCCACCACCCCATTCGACATAGGCATAGTGTTGGTCATATGACTCTTCGCTACAGATATTTGTTTTTTTTTGTTTCTTTTTGCCAGACTGTTGGTATTGGCTGCAGAGGCCGGGTGTTGCTCATTATGCTTTGTATCGGCTTGATGTTACATTTCAGTTTAATAAAATCGCCCTTTATCGGGGGGAAAGGAGGAGATAAGATGAGCAAACCTCTCTCAAGATCTAATTTAATGCTTTGCTAACCCTAAAAAGTGCAAAGGGTGTGTACTATATAGTTTCTGAATTTAATGCTTTGCTAACCCTAAAAAGTGCAAGGGTGTGTATTATATAGTATTTGGAGGTATGAGATGAGGATAAGGATACAAGAGACATTTCCCCTCACGGCTCATAGGCAGGGTCGTGTGCACAGAGTAAAGGGGGTCGTGGGCACAGGGCCTTGTGGAACATGGTATCCAGAGGCTATGCGACGGGTCCCGTGTGCATAGGGTGTCCAGATAGTTTATGGGGTACCCCATGCATACTAGTGTCCTGTATCCCATGGGCAAAGAGTGTCCAGAGAGCATCTTCATGTTTTCATTCTCTGGATACCTTCTTCCATACTTCCTTCTCGCTTCTCTGATCATCGTTGTACATAATCATGGGTAGGGTTCAATTTTGAGGTAGTTGCCAAGTATCATCCAAATGTATAGGGAGGTTAACTAGGAGTTAATTCACCTTGGTTTTTATGGCACGTTCACTAGCTCTTGTCAAGGGTCCTCTTGAATCTTGTGGGATTAATGGTGGCTCCATGGCCTGCTTAGCACCATCTCTCCCTGCCTCTCCCTAGGAAGATCCATCGTTAGATCAAGATCCTCATCGTTAATGTGTCGCTCACCAAGCACCTGTCCATTGTGCTACAAAAAAATGACACAACTGTGATGATACTCGTTTGTCACACTAGGTTCCATTTTGAAGGAAATATGCCCTAGAGGCAATAATAAAGCTATTATTTATTTCCTTATTTCATGATAAATGTTTATTATTCATGCTAGAATTGTATTAATCGAAAACATAATACATGTGTGAATACATAGACAAACATAGTGTCACTAGTATGCCTCTACTTGACTAGCTCGTTGAATCAAAGATGGTTAAGTTTCCTAGCCATAGACATGAGTTGTCATTTGATTAACGGGATCACATCATTAGGAGAATGATGTGATTGACTTGACCCATTCCGTTAGCTCAGCACTTGATCATTTAGTATGTTGCTATTGCTTTCTTCATGACTTATACATGTTCCTGTAACTATGAGATTATGCAACTCCCGTTTACCGGAGGAACACTTTGGGTGCTACCAAACATCACAACGTAACTGGGTGATTATAAAGGAGTACTACAGGTGTCTCCAAAGGTACATGTTGGGTTGGCGTATTTCGAGATTAGGTTTTGTCACTCCGATTGTCGGAGAGGTATCTCTGGGCCCTCTCAGTAATGCACATCACTATAAGCCTTGCAAGCAATGTGACTAATGAGTTAGTTACGGGATGATGCATTACATAACGAGTAAAGAGACTTGCTGGTAACGAGATTGAACTAGGTATTGGGATACCGACGATCGAATCTCGGGCAACTAACATACCGATGACAAAGGGAACAACGTATGTTGTTATGCGGTTTGACCGATAAAGATCTTCGTAGAATATGTGGGAGCCAATATGAGCATCCAGGTTCCGCTATTGGTTATTGACCAAGAATAGTTCTAGGTCATGTCTACATTGTTCTCGAACCCGTAGGGTCTACACGCTTAAGGTTTCGATGACAGTTTTATTATGAGTTTATGAGTTTTGATGTACCGAAGGAGTTCGGAGTCCCGGATGAGATCGGGGACATGACGAGGAGTCTCGAAATGGTCGAGACGTAAAGATCGATATATTGGACGACTATATTCGGAGTTTGGAAAGGTTCCGAGTGATTCGGGTATTTTTCGGAGTACCGGAGAGTTACGGGAATTCGTATTGGGCCTCAATGGGCCATACGGGAAAGGAGAGAAAGGGCCAAAAGGGTGGCCGCACCCCTCCCCTTGGACTAGTCCGAATTGGACTAGGGACGGGGGGCGCCCCCTTCCTTCCTTCTCCTTCTCTCTTCCCTTTCCTTCTCTCCTACTCCTACTACATGGAAGGGTTCCTAGTTCCACTAGGAAAGAGGGAATCCTACTCCCGGTGGGAGTAGGACTCCCCTAGGGTGCGCCATAGAGAGGGCCGGCCCTCCCCCTCCTCCACTCCTTTATATACGGGGGCAGGGGGCACCCCATAGACACAAGTTGATCTACGGATCATTCCTTAGCCGTGTGCGGTGCCCCCCTCCACCATATTCCACCTCGGTCATATCGTCGCGGAGTTTAGGTGAAGCCCTGCATCGGTAGAACATCATCATCGTCACCACGCCGTCGTGCTGACGGAACTCATCTCCGGAGCTTTTCTGGATCGGAGCCCGGAGATCGTCATCGAGCTGAACGTGTGCTGAACTCGGAGGTGCCGTACGTTCGGTGCTTGGATCGGTCGGATCATGAAGACGTACGACTACGTCAACCGCGTTGTGCTAACGCTTCCCCCCTCTCGTTGCTATGCCATCACCATGATCTTGCGTGTGCGTAGGAATTTTTTTGAAATTACTACGTTTCCCAACAGTGGCATCCGAGCCTAGGTTTTATGCGTTGATGTTATATGCACGAGTAGAACACAAGTGAGTTGTGGGTGATACAAGTCATACTGCTTACCAGCATGTCATACTTTGGTTCAGCGGTATTGTTGGATGAAGCGGCCCGGACCGACATTACGCGTACGCTTACGCGAGACTGGTTTTACCGCCGTGCTTTGCACACAGGTGACTAGCGGGTGTCAGTTTCTCCAACTTTAGTTGAACCGAGTGTGGCTACGCCCGGTCCTTGCGAAGGTTAAAACAGCACTAACTTGACGAACTATCGTTGTGGTTTTGATGCGTAGGTAAGAACGATTCTTGCTCAGCCCGTAGCAACCACGTAAAATTTGCAACAACAAAGTAGATGACATCTAACTTGTTTTTGCAGGGCATGTTGTGATGTGATATGGTCAAGACGTGATGAGATATAAGTTGTTGTATGAGATGATCATGTTTTGTTGAAGTTATCGGCAACTGGCAGAAGCCCTATGGTTGTCTCTTTGTTGCATAAAGATGCAAGTGCCAAATAATTGCTTTACTTTATCGCTATGCGATAACAATAGTTGCAAGAGCAATAGTTGGCGAGACGACCATGTGACGACACATTGATATAGATCAAGATGATGAAGATCATGGTGTCGTGCCAGTGACGATAGAGATCATGACAGTACTTTGGAGATGGAGATCAAAGGCGCAAGATGATCATGGCCATATCATGTCACATATTTTGATTGCATATGATGTTTATCTGTTATACATCTTATTCTGTTTTGTTTGACAGTAGCATTTTAAGATGATCTCTCACTAATTATCAAGAAGTGTTCTCCCTGAGTATGCACCATTGCGAAAGTTCTTCGTGCTGAGACACCACGTGATGATCGGGTGTGATAGGCTCTACATTCAAATACAACGGGTGTAAAACAGTTGCGCACGCGGAATACTCAGGTTAAACTTGACGAGCCTAGCATATACAGATATGGCCTCGGAACACGGAGACCGAAAGGTCGAGCGTGAATCATATAGTAGATATGATCAACATAGTGATGTTCACCATTGAAAACTACTCCATCTCACGTGATGATCGGACATGGTTTAGTTGATTTGGATCACGTGATCACTTAGATGACTAGAGAGATGTCTGTCTAAGTGGGAGTTCTTAAGTAATATGATTAATTGAACTTAAATTTATCATGAACTTAGTCCTGGTAGTATTTTGCAAATTATGTTGTTGATCAATAGCTTGCATTGTTGCTTTCATATGTTTATTTTGATATGTTCCTAGAGAAAATTGTGTTGAAAGATGTTAGTAGCAATGATGCGGATTGGATCCGTGATCTAAGGTTTATCCTCATTGCTGCACAGAAGAATTATGTCCTTAATGCACCGCTAGGTGACAGACCTATTGTAGGAGCAGATACAGACGTTATGAACGTTTGGCTAGCTCAATATGATGACTACTTGATAGTTTAGTGCACCATGCTTAATGACTTAGAATCGGGACTTCAAAGATGTTTTGAACGTCATGGATGATTTGAGATGTTCCAGGAATTGAAGTTAATATTTCAAGCAAATACCCGAGTTGAGAGATATGAAGTCTCCAACAAGTTCTATAGCTAAAAGATGGAGGAGAATCGCTCAACTAGTAAGCATGTGCTCAGATTGTCTGGGTACTTCAATCGCTTGAATCAAGTGGGAGTTAATCTTCCAGATAAGATAGTGATTGACAGAATTCTCTAGTCACCATCACTAAGTTACTAGAACTTCGTGATGAACTATAGTATGCAAGGGATGACAAAAACGATTCCCGAGCTCTTCGTGATGTTGAAATCGACGAAGGTAGAAATCAAGAAAGAGCATCAAGTGTTGATGATTGACAAGACCACTAGTTTCAAGAAAAGGGCAAAGGGAAAGAAAGGGAAACTTCAAGAAGAATGGCAAACAAGTTGTCACTCCCGTGAAGAAGACCAAAGCTAGACCAAAGCCTGAAACTGAGTGCTTACACTGCAAAGGAAATGGTCACTGGAAGCGGAAATGCCCTGAATATTTGGTGGATAAGAAGGATGGCAAATTGAACAAGGGTATATTTGATATACATGTTATTGATGTGTGACTTACTTGTGTTTATAATAGCCCCTGAGTATTTGATACTTGTTCGGTTGCTAAGATTAGTAACTCGAAATAGGAGTTACAGAATAAACAGAGGCTAGTTGAAGGGGAAGTGTCGATGAGTGTTGGAAGTAGTTCCAAGATTGATATGATCATCATCACACACTCCCTATATTTTTGAGATTAGTGTTAAACCTAAATAAATGTTATTTGGTGTTTGCGTTGAGCATAAATATGATAAGATCATGTTTATTGCGATACGATTATTCATCTAAGATAGAGAATAAATTGTTATTCTGTTTACATGAATAAAACCTTCTATGGCCATACACCCAATGGTGATGGTTTATTGAATCTTGATCATAGTGATACACATATTCATAATGTTGATGCCAAAAGATGCAAAGTTAATAATGATAGTGCAACTTATTTGTGGCACTGCCGTTTGGGTCATATTGGTGTAAAGCGCATGAAGAAACTCCATAAAGATGGATTTTCGGAATCACTTGGTTATGAATCATTTGATGCTTGCGAACCGTGCCTTTTTGGCAAGATGACTAAAACTCCATTCTCCGGAACAATGGAACGATCTAGTGACCTATTGGAAATAATACATACCGATGTATGCGGTCCAATGAGTGTTGATGATCGTGGCGGGTATCGTTGTTTTCTGACCTTTACAAGATGAATTGAGCAGATATGAGTATATCTACTTAATGAAGCACAAGTCTGAAACATTTGAAAAGTTCAAAGAATTTCAGAGTGAAGTGGATAATCATCGTAACAAGAAAATAAAGTTTCTGCAATTTGATCGCGGAGACAAATATTTGAGTTACGAGTTTGGTCTTCAATTAAAACAATGTGGAATAGTTTCACAAACTCATGCCACCTGGAACACCACAGCTTAATGGTGTGTCCGAACGTCATAATAGTACTTTATTGGATATAGTGCAATCTATGATGTCTCTTACCGATTTACCACTATTGTTTTGGGGTTATGCATTAGAGACAGCTGCATTCACGTTAAAAGGGCACCATCTAAATCCGTTGAGACGACACCATATGAACTGTGGTTTAGCAAGAAACCCAAGTTGTCGTTTCTTAAAGTTTGGGGCTGCGATGCTTGTGTGAAAAAGTTTCATCCTGATAAGCTCAAACCCAAATTAGAGAAGTGCATCTTCATAGAATACCCAAAGGAAACTATTGGGTACACCTTCTATCACAGATCCGAAGGCAAGATATTCGTTGCTAAAAATGGATCCTTTCTAGAGAAGGAGTTTCTCTCGAAAGAAGTGAGTGGGAGGAAAGTAGAGCTTGATAAGGTAATTTGTACCTTCTCCCGAATTGGAAAGTAGTTCATCATGGAAATCAGTTCCAGTGATTCCTACACCAATTAGTGAGGAAGCTAATGATGATGATCATGAAACTTCAGATCAAGTTACTACAAAACCTCGTAGGTCTTCCAAAGTACAGTCCGCACCAGAGTAGTACGGTAATATTGTTCTGGAAGTCATGTTACTAGACCATGATGAACCTACAAACTATGAGGAAGCGATGATGAGCCCAGATTCCGCGAAATGGCTTGAGGCCATAAAATCTGAGATATGATCCATGTATGAGAACAAAGTATGGACTTTGATTGACTTGCTCGATGAACAGCAAGCCATGTTAAATAAATGGATCTTCAAGAGGAAGACAGACACTAATAGTAGTGTTACTATCCACTAAGCTCGACTTGTTGCAAAAAGGTTTTCAACAAGTTCAAGGGGTTGAATACGATGAGATTTTCTCACTCATATTGATGCTTAAGTCTGTCCGAATCATGTTAGCAATTGCCACATTTTATGAAATCTGGCAAATGGATGTCAAAAACTGCATTCCTTAATGGATTTATTAAAGAAGAGTTGTATATGATGCAATCATAAGGTTTTGTCAATCCTAAAGGTGCTAACAAAGTGTGCAAGCTCCAGCAATCCATCAATGGACTGGTGCAAGCATCTCGGAGTTGGAATATACACTTTGATGAGTGGATCAAAGCATATGGTTTTATACAGACTTTTGGAAAGGCCTGTATTTACAAGAAAGTGAGTGGGAGCACTACAGCCTTTCTGATAAGTATATGTGAATGACATATTGTTGATCGGAAATAATGTAGAATTATTCTGCAAAGCATAAAGGAGTGTTTGAAAGAAGTTCTTTAAAAGAAAGACTTCAGTAAAGCTACTTACATATTGAGCATCAAGATCTATTGAGATAGATCAAGACGCTTGATAAGATTTCCAATGAGTACATACCTTGACAAGATTTTGAAGTAGTTCAAAATGGAACAGTCAAAGAAAGAGTTCTTGCCTGTGTTGCAAAGGTATGAAATTGAGTAAGACTCAAATCCCGACCACATCAGAAAATAGAAAGAGAATGACAAGTCATTTCCTATGCCTCAGTCATAGGTTCTATAAAGTATGCTATGCTGTGAACCAGACCTATTGTATACCTTGCTCTGAGTTTGACAAAGGAATACAATTTTGATCTAATAGTAGATCACTGGACAACGGTCAAGAATATCCTTAGTGAGGATTAAGGAGATGTTTCTCGATTATGGAGGTGATAAAAGAGTTCGTTGTAAAAGTTACATCGGTGCAAACTTTTACACTGATCCAGATGACTCTAAGTCTCAATCTGGATACATATTGAAAGTGGGAGCAATTAGCTAGAGTAGCTCCATGCAAAGCATTGAAGACATAGAATATTTGCAAAATACATACGGCTATGTATGTGACAGACCCGTTGACTAAATTTCTCTCACGAACAAAACATGATCATACCTTTGTACTCTTTGGGTGTTAATCACATAGCGATGTGAGCTAGACTATTGACTCTAGTAAACCCTTCGGGTGTTGGTCACATGACGATGTGAACTATTGGGTATTATCCACATACAGATGTGAACATTGGTGTTAAAAATCACATGGCGATGTGAACTAGATTATTGACTCTAGTGCAAGTGGGAGACTGAAGGAAATATGCCCTAGAGGCAATAATAAAGTTATTATTTATTTCCTTATTTCATGATAAATGTTTATTATTCATGCTAGAATTGTATTAACCGGAAACATAATACATGTGTGAATACATAGACAAACATAGTGTCACTAGTATGCCTCTACTTGACTAGCTCGTTGAATCAAAGATGGTTAAGTTCCTAGCCATAGACATGAGTTGTCATTTGATTAACGGGATCACATCATTAGGAGAATGATGTGATTGACTTGACCCATTCCGTTAGCTCAGCACTTGATCGTTTAGTATGTTGCTATTGCTTTCTTCATGACTTATACATGTTCCTGTAACTATGAGATTATGCAACTCCCGTTTACCGGAGGAACACTTTGGGTGCTACCAAACATCACAACGTAACTGGGTGATTATAAAGGAGTACTATAGGTGTCTCCAAAGGTACATGTTGGGTTGGCGTATTTCGAGATTAGGTTTTGTCACTCCGATTGTCGGAGAGGTATCTCTGGGCCCTCTCGGTAATGCACATCACTATAAGCCCTGCAAGCAATGTGACTAATGAGTTAGTTGCGGGATGATGCATTACATAACGAGTAAAGAGACTTGCCGGTAACGAGATTGAACTAGGTATTGGGATACCGAAGATCGAATCTCGGGCAAGTAACATACCAATGACAAAGGGAACAATGTATGTTGTTATGCGGTTTGACCGATAAAGATCTTCGTAGAATATGTGGGAGCCAATATGAGCATCCAGGTTCCGCTATTGGTTATTGACCGAGAATAGTTCTAGGTCATGTCTACATTGTTCTCGAACCCGTAGGGTCCGCACGCTTAAGGTTTCGATGACAGTTTTATTATGAGTTTATGAGTTTTGATGTACCGAAGGAGTTCGGAGTCCCGGATGAGATCGGGGACATGACGAAGAGTCTCGAAATGGTCGAGACGTAAAGATCGATATATTGGACGACTATATTCGGAGTTCGGAAAGGTTCTGAGTGATTCGGGTATTTTTCGGAGTACCGGAGAGTTACGGGAATTCGTATTGGGCCTCAATGGGCCATACGGGAAAGGAGAGAAAGGGCCAAAAGGGTGGCCGCACCCCTCCCCTTGGACTAGTCCGAATTGGACTAGGGACGGGGGGCGCCCCCTTCCTTCCTTCTCCTTCTCTCTTCCCTTTCCTTCTCTCCTACTCCTACTACATGGAAGGGTTCCTAGTTCCACTAGGAAAGAGGGAATCCTACTCCCGGTGGGAGTAGGACTCCCCTAGGGTGCACCATAGAGAGGGCCGACCCTCCCCCTCGTCCACTCCTTTATATACGGGGGCAGGGGGCACCCCATAGACACAAGTTGATCTACGGATCATTCCTTAGCCGTGTGCGGTGCCCCCCTCCACCATATTCCACCTCGGTCATATCGTCGTGGAGTTTAGGCAAAGCCCTGCGTCGGTAGAACATCATCATCATTACCACGCCGTCGTGCTGACGGAACTCATCTCCGGAGCTTTGCTGGATCGGAGCCCGGAGATCGTCATCGAGCTGAACGTGTGCTGAACTCGGAGGTGTCGTACGTTCGGTGCTTGGATCGGTCGGATCGTGAAGACGTACGACTACATCAACCGCGTTGTGCTAACGCTTCCGCTTACGGTCTACGAGGGTACTTGGCAAACACTCTCCCCTCTCGTTGCTATGCCATCACCATGATCTTGTGTGTGCGTAGGAATTTTTTTGAAATTACTACGTTTCCCAACACATTTTTAATTAGTGATGTACATCCGTGATGGTTTTATGACAGAATTGAGATAATCATACATCTGTCATGGTAGATGTGTTCCATGACAATGGTCAATTTTTCATCACGGAAGTGTGCACTTTCATGATCGAAAATGAAGCATCATAGAAGTGTTTTGTCAAGGGTAACTAACACGTGGCAGCCACCATAATGGATCTTCATTAATTTATCAGGGGCGGGGTCCAGATCTGATACCCATTAAAGACGTGGCCTCCTGGTTATCCGCCACATTTTGGCATTCTATTGGTCGGTTGGAGCCATGCCTCGGCATTCTATTAGTCGGATGGAGCCACATGTCGACAACTAATTTGAACAAATGTTGTATGCACAACGGGCCACGTGAGCCAATGAAGTAATGCCGATTGGCGCAATCAAATAGAGGGACGTTTAGAAAAAAAAACTCGTCCTGGTCCAAAGACATGTTTAAGTCCTACAGGCCTCTGTCCAAACTTGGCGGATCTTGCCCATTAAACGCCCCTTAACGGTCTGCTTGCAAACAACCTTTTTACGGCCCGGATGCATATGACCCATTAGGATCTACGTGAATTCAGCCCATTATCGACTTGTGGTCCATTCGCCATGATTATGGTCCACTGATACTTTCGGCCCATACGCCAGCTAATGTCTTTTGCTCATATGTGGCCCATGGTGTATTTTGGCTCATTAACAGACTTGTGACACCCTCGATTCAATCGTACACTAATCATACACGCAAATGTGTACGATCAAGATCAAGGACTCATGGGAAGATATCACAACACAACTCTAGACACAAATTAAAATAATACAAGCTTTATATTACAAGCCAGCGGCCTCGAGGACTCGAATACATAAGCTCGAAAACAAACGAGTCAGCGGAAGCAACAATATCTGAGTTAAACAAGTCTGCCTTAAGAAGGCTAGCACAAAAGTAACAACGATCGAAAAGGCAAGGCCTCCTGCCTGGGAGCCTCCTAACTACTCCTGGTCGTCAGCGGTCTCCATGTAGTAGTAGGCACCGGCGGTGGCATCTGGCTCTTGGGCTCCGACATCTGGTTGCATCAATTGGAAAGGAAAAGAAAGGGGGAAAAGGGGAGCAAAGCAACCGTGAGTACTCATCCAAAGTACTCGCAAGCAAGGATCTACACTACATATGCAACATTATCAAAGGAAGACTATATATGTGGACTGTGCTGCAGAAATGCCAGAATAGAGAGAAGGCCTAGTCCTATCGAAGACTAGCATCTTCTGGAAACCACCATCTTGCAGCAAACAGGAGGGAGTAGAGTAGCATAAAGTAAAGTAGTAGTAGTGTTATCAACCTCGGCCAGAGATCCTTTCTCGACTCCCTGCGAGAAAGAAATCCCAGAGCCGTACTATCCATTTCTCATCACAATCCAATTCTCATCACAAGTATCCAGCTCTAGTTTATCGATCAGGATACAACTCCAAGTGTTTGTTACCGTAGGACAGGCTATCGATAGATGTTTCTTCCCTGCAGGGGTGCACCAACTTACCCACCACGCTCGATTAACTCCGGCTGAACACACTTTCCTGGGTCATGCCCGGCCTTGGCCAAACAATACGCTGCAACCCGACCTAGGCTAAATAGAGAGGTAAGCATGCCGGACTAATCCTATGTCCCCAGGGTCATGGGCCATCGCCCCGGGAACTCCTGCACGTTGCGAACGCGGCCGGTGAGCAGACCTAGCTACCCCCTTCAAAAAGGCAGGTGCTTACCAGTTCAACCCGGCGCGCGCCACTTAGTCGCTGGCGTCTATTAAGCTTTGGCTGATGCATACAACGAAGAACGCCCAAAATATGCCCACGTGATGGTTAGTGCTATCAGGCCAGAGGCCCCTCAGATCAAATATCCAAATCGTAGTGGAATAGTAACGCGCGGTAACAAGCGGAGACTCACGTAAGTTGTGACCCCGTCGCCCCGTCTTGAGGACTTGCGGCAAGGGCTAAGAATGCCCGGCCACGCCTCGTAATTATCTCGCGGGCACCTTCCAGGTCAACCCGTCTCCACATCACTCGCGGGTACCCCTCAGGGTCGACCCGCCTTTCCAAGTAACAGTTGTAAAGTCCAAGTATCCGTGTGTCCAAACATCAAGGGGAAACCCCGAGGAATCACCCCCGGTGAATTCCACTCGATGTAATCATCAAGGTGAACTAAGAGGATCCACCCTCGAGGTTCACACTTGAGGGGTTGCACGATAGAGCCGTATCGGAAGTGGTTAAGGAGGAAATCACCCTCGATGACCACGACCGAATAGCTACACTACAGGGTTAACATCAAAAGTGCTGATGAGGTCTCACCCTCGGCACTCGATAGTAACCCAGTAGTGTCGAGCAACTAAGGGGAAAGTGATGTGCGGTGTTGGGGCCTGGTCTTCGATCCCGTTGATCGGGTCTTCGATGATGAAGCAGGGGCAACAAGGACAAGGTGGGGTTCACTGATGGATCACTAACCAACCTATACTAAGCAGTTTAGGATAAACAGGTAAGGTACAATGAGCAGGTTACAAAAGCAGGCTATGCATCAGAATAGGAGCAAACAATAACAGTAGCAAAATCTAATGCAAGCATGAGAGAATGGAATGGGCGACATCGGGATGATCAAAGGGGGGGCTTGCCTGGTTGCTCTATCAAGGAGGGGTCGTCGTCGACGTTGTCGATCACAGGGGCATCATCAGTCTCGGGGTCTACTAGAGAGAAGAGGGGGGAGAAACAGTAAATATAAAGCAAACATAGCATCATAATGCATAACATGGTAATACGCGGTGTTAGGGGTGATCTAACGCGGTACTACACGTTGCAGACGGAGAGGGAAAACATCCGGAGGGGTTTTCCTGGTGTTAAGCATTTTCCGGATAGATCAAAGAGAGGGAAAAGTTCCATGTTTAGCATGCTAGGGGCATGTGACAGATGAACAGACTGCGTATTCGGATTCGTCTTGTCGTTCTGAGCAACTTTCATGTAGAAAACATTTTCATCTGAGCTACGGTTTATGTTCTATGTTTTTCTAAAGTTTTAATCATTTTCTGAATTTATTTATCTATTTAATTCTAACATTATCCAGAACAGTAAATGATGATGTAAGCATGACATCAAGGTGATGTCAACAGGTCAACTGGTTGATTGACCAGTCAAACTAGACAGGTGGGTCCAGTGGGACCCACATGTCATTGTCAGGGGCACTAACAGGGGGGTTTAGACTAACTAAAACGGTTAATTAGCGGGTGGGGACCAGTAGTCAGTGAGATATTAAGGTTTTAATTAACTAATTTAATTAATTAACATTTTATCTATTTATTTTTATTCGTTTATGGCGTGGGGACCGCATGTCATGTACATAGGAGAGCCACGTCAGCGCTGACAAAGGTCAGCGGGGCCCAGTGGCAGTGGCACAGGGGCGGGTCCCACCATCGCCAGGTCAGCACCGACCGGAATCACGCCGGAGTTTGCTCCGGTGACCATTCCAACGGCGAAGCGATCGGGAGAGCTACGAGATTCGTCCACACCACATCATTTTGGACGCGGTCGGGCTCGTTCGAACGGCAAGACGACGGCGGAGCGATCTGTGATGGTGGCAGAGGCTGCAGTGGCCAGAGTCGAGCGGGGAAATGCGGTCGCGGCTGTGGGCGCTTGGGGAGCGGGACCAGGCGTAGGGTGAGCGCAAGCGAGAATGCGGTGACCATAGGGAGGGAAGATGGGGTCGGACGGGGAGTTCCTCACCGGCCCTGTAGTTGTGCAAAGGTATGCTCGGGGGAGGGGCCGGAGATGCGTTTCCGGCGACGGTGCGGCAGATGGCAGCATCGGGGGCCCTTCTCGGTCCAGGAACGGGGAGGATGGCGAGGACGACAGTGAGCGACGGGCGGGGCGGCGCTGGTGGTGCGTCGACGAGGCGTGGTTCTAATGTGGATCATGGGGGGCGAAGGAGAGAGGCGATGGCGTACGAGGCTCAATGCCTCGATCTAGATCCGATCGGGGGAAGATGAGCGAGGGGATCGTGCAGGTTTCGTCCACGATCCAGATTGGATCGGGAGAGGGAGAGGGAGTGGAGACGTGGGGGAGTGGGGATGAGTGGGTTAGGGTTTCGGTAGCCTCAGGGGATAAGGGAGTGGGGATGGGCCGGTCGGGCCAGTGAGCTTGCCGGTTGGGCCATTTGGCCCAGTTGGCCAGGGGGTCCTTTTGAAATTTATTTATTTTTCTGTTTCGTTTTATTTCCACTTTTCTTTTCTATTTTTATTTCATTTTGATTCATTATAGTTTTATAAAACCTAATAGCAAGTCCGATTTAACAACAATAATTATGCTACTGCCCCATTAATTTTGGGCAACTAAATAAGATAGTTTAATATTTTATAAAGTAGAATGACATTTATTTAATCTTTTTACCTACTACTTTAATTACCTAAGTGCAATTAAAACTTTTATAAAAATGTGGTTTCTCCAACATGATTGCCTATGTATTATCTGGCACAACCCGATGTAGCGACCAGACCTCAAATAGTCTGATCTCTGTGCTTCAGTGTAATCCCTGGATCAGTAATGCTGACATGCACAGTACTTGAAGGATATATAACAGAGTAGAAAGCACACACTTATTACATCGAATGTCTCAAAAGAGAACTTATTACAATAAATATGGCTTAAGGCCATCTAATAACGATAACAGCGGAAGGCTTGGAAGATAAGTGAGTCAATCAACTCCAACGGCATCACTGAGTATAGAACCACGACCTAAGGCACCTTACTCGTCATCTGAAAAGTCTGCAACATGAACGTTACAGCCCGAATACGGGTCAGCACATGGAATATGCTGGCAATGTAACACATAGAGTGTAATGAACAGAAATATGCTATACTACATGCATATATGGCTGGTGGAAATCTCTATGGTTACAGTTTTGCATAAAGCCAGTTTTTCCCTACTACAAAGGAATAAATTTTATTTAACGATCATGGTGATTGTTAAACATTGAGAAGATAGACATCCTCTCAATCCCAATTGAACATCATTATTAAACATAACATAATTAATTAAAGTAACATGATGAGATTCACATGATAATCCAGGTACTAGATACTCAAAACGTCCATAACCGGGGACACGGCTAACCATGATTAGTTTATACACTCTGCAGAGGTTTGCGCACTTTTCTCCACAAGACTCGATCTCCTCCGTTGGGATTCTCGCACTACATGATGTTTGAGAAATGGATGACCGAGACATAGTCTTTCAGAAGCATTTGCACCTTACGATCGGGTAGACAGTACCAACCTACATCCCCTACATCTGCTAGTCTATCACTGTAAGAGTTCACACGACTTAATCAACTATGCTAGAGCCCATAGTAGCTTGTGGCTGCACACGGAAGTTTCTAGCATGAATAATCTCATGATCCCTTTGAGCCTGGGTGGCGGTCCATAAAGAAAAACAGGCAATCGCTGAAATACCCAGGTGCCTCAATCCACCCAGATGTGTGTTTAAGTTGCCACCTTAAATAAACCATTAAATAACAATCTCACATCTGTCATGGATACACTCACCCAATCCACGTCTACTAGCATAGCATGGCATAATAAGCAAACGTAGAAGTAACTCCCAAGGGTTTGATAATAAAACAGGTAATTGGTACTACCTCATCTACTTCCCAAAACCCACAATTTAATTAGATCCTAATCATGCAATGTTTGAGGATTGATCTAATGCAATAAAACTGGGTATGAAAGAGGTATGATCAAAGTGTTACTTGCCTTGCTGATGATCCGTGAAACCTAGACATTCGAAGTAGCAAGCGGCGCACTCCGGGTACTCTATCGCAAACAAACAAGCATACAATGAGCACTCATCTAATGCACGGGTAAAACTCAAATAAGAGAACTAACCAGGAAGTTCAACTTAAGAACTCCGGTTTGCAAAAAGAATTCGAACGAAGCAACGAAACACAAACAGTGAAAGAAACAACCTTCGTTTACTAATTCAGACCTAAGGCAAATTCTACAGAAGCAAAAACTTGTTTGATTGGTTAAACGGAAAGAGGGTTTCGAGACGAAACTCTAGGCGCTTGAATCGCCTGATTCTGATAAACGAGCAAAAAGTTATACTAGATCGAAAATCGAATCAGAAATCGCGATCAGAAATAATCGCAGAAAATCCGAGAAAAAGAAAAACTGACGAACAGTTTAACGAACGAACGTTCGTTAACTGAAACTAAATGGTGAACTCGTCCGTTAAAACGAACGAACGAGCGAACGCTCGCTAAATAAAAAACTAAAAAAAACGGTAAACTGATCTATTCTAAAAAACGAAAACTAGGGTTTTCTAAAAAAACGGATCGTTTTTTAAAAACAAAACGGACCACGGCGGCGGGCGGCGTATACCTCTAGCGAGGTGCTCCGGCGGGGCGGGGCGACGGGAGGCGGCGGGGCTGCGAGCATCGGCGGCGGCGGGCTTGGGCGGCGGGGTGGATCCGGCGGCGGCGGGCGGATTCGGCGGCGGCGGCTGGGACGGGGTGAGGCGGCGGGGTGGGGCGGTATTTAAGGAGGGGGGGGGGGGTGGTGGCTTGGGGGAGGGGGCAAGGCGGCGGCGGAGTCCCGGTCGGACACGGGTCCGAGCGGCGGCGGCGGTGCGGTCTCCTGGCGGGAGACGGCGGCGAGGGGGAGACGGGTCGGCTCGGCTGGGCCTCGGCCCAGTCGGGCGGTCGCGTTTTTTTTAAACAATTCCACCGAACAGAAAATAAATCCTAGAAAAATAAATAAAAATCTAAAAATGCCAAAACAAATTTTCACCGTCTAAATAAAATATTTTGAACGAGATGAACATTTTCTTGGCCCTAAAATGTAGTTTTGAAAACGTGCAATTTTCCTAAATTCAAATAAAATAACAAAAAACTCCGAAATAAAATCTTATTTGATTTTTTATTAAATCCTCAATATTTCTTTATTTTGGGAAAGTCATTTTATTCCCTCTCTCATATTTTTATAATTGAAATAATTGAAGATAAAATACATAAAATCAAATGATCCTATTTTCAAAATTTGAGAAAACTCAAATATGAAAATAACAAAATCCCCAACTCTCTCCGAGGGTCCTTGAGTTGCGTAGAATTTCTAGGATCAAGCCAAAAGCAATAAAATATGATATGCAATGATGATCTAGTGTATAACATTCCAAATTGAAAATTTGGGATGTTACAAACCTACCCCCCTTAAGATGAACTCGCCCTCGAGATTCGGGTTGGCTAGAAAATATGTGAGGGTGGTCCTTCAGCAGATCTTCCTCTCGCTCCCATGTGTCTTCATCCTCGGTGTAGTGGCTCCACTGAACTTTGCAAAACTTGATAACCTTGTTGCGGGTGACTCGGCTGGCATATTCAAGAATCTTGACTGGTTTCTCCTCATAGGTCAAATCACTGTCCAACTGAATCACTTCCAGCGGCACTGTATCTCTCAGCGGTATATCAGCCATCTCTGCGTGGCACTTCCTCAACTGGGAAACGTGGAACACATCGTGAACTCCCGACAATCCTTCGGGCAATTCCAATTTGTAGGCAACTTCTCCCATACGCTCCAAAACTTTGTATGGTCCCACAAAACATGGTGCTAACTTTCCCTTAACTCCAAAGCGCTTAAGTCCTCGAAGTGGAGATACTCAAAGATAAACTCGGTCTCCGACTTCATAAACTGTCTCCTTGCATTTTGAATCTGCATAGCTCTTCTTCCTGGACTAGGCTACCTTGAGCCTATCGCGAATCAACTTCACCTTCTGTTCAGACTCCTTAATCAAATCTGGTCCAAACAACTGGCGGTCTCCAACTTCATCCCACGAAATGGGGTCCTGCACCTCCTTCCGTATAAGGCTTCGAAAGGGGCCATCTTCAAACTGGATTGACAACTGTTGTTGTAAGAGAACTCTGCATATGGCAAATTGTCGTCCCAACTAGATCCATAATCTAGCGCACAAGCTCTCATAATATCCTCCAAAATCTTATTGACTCTCTTAGTCTGTCCATCTGTCTGCGGATGAAAGGCTGTACTAAACTCTAGCCTGGTACCCAAAGTTTCGTGCAACTGATTCCAGAACTTTGAGGTAAACTGGGTTCCTCTATCTGATACAATGCTCCTCGGAACTCCATGCAGACATACGATCCTGGTTATGTATATCTTTGCCAACTTAGCACTGGTGTAAGTGGTCTTCACGGGGATGAAATGAGCTACCTTCGTCAAACGATCGACTACAACCCATATCGAGTCATAGCCAGAACGAGCCCTGGGAAATCCCGTGATAAAATCCATGCCTAACTTATCCCACTTCCATTCTGGTATTGGCAATGGCTGTAACAATCCTGCTGGCTTCTGATGCTCTACCTTCACTCTCTGACATACATCATAAACTGCTACATACTCTGCAATATCCTTCTTCATGCCGGTCCACCAGAAAATATCCTTCAAATCCAAATACATCTTGGTATTTCCTAGGTGAATCGAATACGGCAAATCATGGGCCTCTTGCAGAATCAACTTCCTGATCTCCATTATCATTAGGCACATAAACGCGGTCCTCAAACCATAAGGTAGCATGCTCATCCTCACAAAATCCTTTAGCTTTTCCTTTGCTCATCTTCCCCTTTATAGAGGCAATCTCCTTCTCAGTCTTCTGAGCTTATCTGATCTTATCCATCAAGGTAGATTGAATCTCCAATGCTGCAACATAGCCTCTCGGGACTATCTCCAAACATAGTTCACGAAGGTCCTCGGCTAATTCCTTCGGTAATTCTCCGATCGTTAGTGTGTTGACATGGCTCTTGCGGCTCAACGCGTCGGCTACTATGTTAGCCTTTCCGGGGTGATAATGTAATCTCATATCATAATCCTTGATGAGCTCCAACCATCTCCTTTTCCTGAGATTCAACTCCTTCTGTGTGAAGATGTACTTTAAACTCTTGTGGTCCGTGTACACCTCACAATGGTTTCCAATGAGAAAATGTCTCCATATCTTCAATGCATGCACTACGGCTGCTAACTCCAAATCATGTGTAGCATAATTCAACTCATGGGGCTTAACTTGTTGTGAGGCATACTAAACAACTCTTCCCTCCTGCATAAGCATTGCTCCAAGTCCTCGACATGAAGCATCGCCATACACCTCATAATCCTTGTGCTGATCTGGCAGAATCAACACTGGCGATGTAACCAAGCGTTTCTTCAACTCCTGGAAACTGGCCTCTGCTACCTCTTGAGCACTGCGTTGGATTTCCCCGAAGAGGAGAGTATGATGCAGCAAAGTAGCGTAAGTATTTCCCTCAGTTTTTGAGAACCAAGGTATCAATCCAGTAGGAGACCACACACAAGTCCCTCGTACCTACACAAAATGATAGCTACTCGCAACCAACGCGATTAGGGGTTGTCAATCCCTTCACGGTCACTTACGAGGGTGAGATCTGATAGAGATGATAAATAATATTTTTGGTATTTTTGATAGATAGATGCAAAGTAAAAAGTAAAAGGGAAAGTAAAAGCAAAGCAAGTAAATAAAGTGATAGAGACTGATATGATGAGAATAGACCCGGGGGCCATAGGTTTCACTAGTGACTTCTCTCAAGAGCATAAATATTCTACGGTGGGTGAACAAATTACTGTTGAGCAATTGATAGAATTGAGCATAGTTATGAGCATATCTAGGCAATGATCGTGTATATAGGCATCACGTCCAAGACAAGTAGATCGAAACGATTCTGCATCTACTACTATTACTCCACTCATCGACCACTATCCAGCATGCATCTAGAGTATTAAGTTAAAAACATAGTAACGCCTTAAGCAAGATGACATGATGTAGAGGGATAAATTCATGCAATATGATAAAAACCCCATCTTGTTATCCTCGATGGCAACAATACAATACATGTCTTGCTGCCCCTTCTGTCACTGGGAAAGGACACCGCAAGATTGAACCCAAAGCTAAGCACTTCTCCCATTGCAAGAACTACCAATCTAGTTGACCAAACCAAAAAGGATAATTCGAAGAGACTTGCAAAGATAACTCAATCACACACAAAAGAATTCAGAGAAGAATCAAATATTTTCCATAGATAATACTGGATCATAAACCCACAATTCATCTGTCTCAACAAACACACCGCAAAAAGAAGATTACATCGAATAGATCTCCACAAGAGAGGGGGATAACATTGTATTGAGATCCAAAAAGAGAGAAGAAGCCATCTAGCTACTAGCTATGGACCCGAAGGTCTGAAGTAAACTACTCACACTTCATCGGAGGGGCTATGGTGTTGATGTAGAAGCCCTCCATGGTGGATGCCCCCTCCGGCGGAGCTCCGGAACAGGCCCCAAGATGGGATCTCGTGGATACAGAAGGTTGCGGCGGTGGAATTAGGTTTTTGGCTCCTGTTTTGATCGTTCGGGGGTATGTAGGTATATATAGGAGGAAGGAGTACGTCGGTGGAGCGTCAGGGGGCCCATGAGGTAGGGGCGCGCCCAGGGGGGGCGCCCTCCACCCTCGTGACCGCCTCTAGCACTTCTTGGAGTAGGGTCCAAGTCTCCTGGATCACGTTCGGTGAGAAAATCACGTTCCCGAAGGTTTCATTCCGTTTGGACTCCGGTTGATATTCTGTTTTTTCGAAACACTGAAATAGGCAAAAAAACAGCAATTCTGGGCTGGGCCTCCGGTTAATAGGTTAGTCCCAAAAATAATATAAAAGTGGAAAATAAAGCCCAATATAGTCCAAAATAGTAGATAAAGTAGCATGAAGCAGTCAAAAATTGTAGATACGTTGGAGACGTATCAGGCATCCCCAAGCTTAATTCCTGCTCGTCCTCTAGTAGGTAAATGATAAAAAAGAATTTTTGATGTGGAGTGATACTTTGGTATAATTTCAATGTAAATCTTCTTAATTGTGATATGAATATTCATATCCAAAAGATTCAAGACAAAAGTTCATATTGACATAAAAAAATACTTTAAGCATACTAATCAAAGCAATCATGTCTTCTCAAAATAACATGGCCAAAGAAAGTTATCCCTACAAAATCATATAGTCTGGCTATGCTCCATCTTCCCCACATAAAATATTTAAATCATGCACAACCCCGGTGACAAGCCAAGCAATTGTTTCATACTTATGACATTCTCAAAACTTTTTCAATCTTCACGTAATACATGAGCGCGAGCCATGGATATTGCACTATAGGTGGAATAGAAGGGTGGTTGTGGAGAAGACAAAAAGAGGGAAGATAGTCTCACATCAACTAGGCTTATCAATGGGCTATGGAGATGCCCAGCAATAGATATCAATGTGAGTGAGTAGGGATTGCCATGCAACGATGCACTAGACCTATAAGTATATGAAAGCTCTACAAAAGAAACTAAGTGGGTGTGCATCCAACTCGCTTGCTCACGAAGACCTAGGGCATTTTGAGGAAGCCCATCATTAGAATATACAAGCCAAGTTCTATAATGAAAAATTCCCACTAGTATATGAAAGTGACAAAATGAGAGACTCTCTATCATGAAGATCTTGGTGCTACTTTGAAGTGTGTGGTAAAAGGATAGTAGCATTGTCCCTTCTCTCTTTTTCTCTCATTTTTTTATTTGGGCCTTTCTCTTTTGTTTATTTTTTCGGCCTCTTTTTTTTCGTCCGGAGTCTCATCCCGACTTATGGGGGAATCATAGTCTCCATCATCCTTTCCTCACTTGGGACAATGCTCTAATAATGATGATCATCACACTTTTATTTTTCTTACAACTTAACAATTACAACTCGATACTTAGAACAAAGTATGACTCTATATGAATGCCTCCGGCGGTGTACCGGGATATGCGATGAATCATGAGTGACATGTATGAAAGAATTATGAACGGTGGCTTTGCCACAAATACGATGTCAACTACATGATCATGCTAGCAATATGACAATGATGGAGCGTGTCATAATAAACGGAATGGTGGAAAGTTGCATGGCAATATATCTCGAAATGGCTATGGAAATGCCATGATAGGTAGGTATGGTGGCTATTTTGAGGAAGGTATATGGTGGGTGTCGTGGTTTTGTCATGGCAGATGTCCTTGTGAAAGGACTTAGTCGTGGAGCCATCGCTATGGGTTAACTTGAAGGGGTTAAAGCGGACACAAAGACGCAAGGGTTTATACTAGTTTTGCCCCTTCGGTGAAGGTAAAAGCCTACGTCTAGTTGTGATGGGATTGATGTGGTCTCGATGACTAGGGAGCAAACAAGCTTCGCCTAGGCCTCGAGTTGTTGTTGTCTGTCCTTGAACCGCCGCCGGGTCATCCCCTTATATACACGGGTGACGCCCGTCGGTCCATAGAGTCCCACACCGGTTCATATTCGTATCCCGGTTAGTCTCTCTCTATTCCTAACTTACAATAAAAGTTTACATATCAAGCCGGTTTACGGCTACAGGTTCTAAACCGACTACAGGCCTTGGGCCTTCATCTGCTTAATCACCTTTATACTACTAATGAAGTTAACCCGGCCCAGGTAGGCCGGTTCACGCCCAGTGGTAATATCCCCAACATTAGGCCCCAGATTGATTTGAACTGGTTCATGTCAATCCTTCACAAAAATCTTTGTCTTCAACATCTTCTGGTAATTGGTAAACCGCCATGTCGTCATCATCTCTGGTTGCTGTAAACCGGCATGACGTCATCACGAAGTTAACATTTATGATGCCTTATTTTATTAATAGATCTGCGATACCCAAGGCAGCAGCTCCACTTCCGAAATTTTTTGGCTCCTGGATTCATGCGCCTGACACACGTCTTTTGCCTTATAAATAGGACCGAAGGGTCATTTCCTTTTCTCCCCTTCATCTCTTTCTCTTCGTCTTCCTCGCGTCGCCAGCCTCGGAGCTCCGCCGCCGCCGTTGACCTCTGCACCGTCTTGGGCCGCTGCATCAACCTGAACGCACCAGAGCACTGCGGTAGCTTTCCGCATCTTCCTCGATTCTGGTAAGCCTTCTGTTCTTCTTAACATAGATCTGTTCTAGGGTTTCGTGTTCTTGCCGTGTTCATCACTTGTTCATGCTCGTACCCAGACTCCTGGATAGATCTGTGAAACCCTGCTCTGATTAGCAGTAGCCTTTTAGCATCCGCCTGTAGTTTCATGCTCAAGTCCATAGATCTCATCTACATACCTGCCCATTTATTCACTTCCGTTCTGCTTTAATCTTTTGAATATTTTCTGTTTTTCTGAACTTGCTTCAGATCCATTGCTGCAATAAGACCTTGTGAAACCTGTTTCTGCATACTTAGCCATCTGCAACCTCAATTGCTTTCAATGTTTAGATCAGGCGGTTTAACTTAATATAGAAAAAGTTAATAAACCGGTATATACCATTAGTCCCCTTGTTGAACCGCCAGAACTCTTTAGCCATATGATGCCACCTCATAGAAACCCGGCTTAAATGTACTGCCTCCAGTTTAACATTGTTCATACCAGCGCATTCTTTTATCCAACACATTCGTGAACCGGAATCACTTATTTTTCTGTAGATCTCACCATGGCCAAACAAGTATATGAATGCAACTAGGTTCCTTCTCGTGTCACAGAAACTCAGTTGGATAATTTAGTCTTGATTGGCGCTTTAGACAGCAAAGATACTATCCACTGGAGGGTCCCTGGTGATGAATATCCTCCCACACCTCAAGAGGGAGAGGTTGTGATCTTTGCAGACCATTTAGCCCGGGGCTTCAAGCCGCCCGGTTCTAAATTTTACCGGGATGTGTTAGCCAATTTTCAGCTCCGCCCGTAAGACACTGGCCCCAACTCTGTTACCAACTTATGTCACTTCCAAGTGCTGTGTGAGGTATACCTTCAAGAGGAACCCACAGTTGAATTGTTTAGAGACTGTTTCCACTTAAACCGCCGCACAGAATTCACTGATGGTCCCAATACCGAATTGGGCGGTATGGCAATTCAGAAAAGGAAAGAGATCACTTATCCCCACGCCAGACTACACAGTCACCCCAAGGAGTGGAATGCAACATGGTTCTACTGCAAAGATACCTCCCCCGATGATGAAAATCCTTTGCCTGGCTTTCGTCCGGAGCGGCTCAGCAATACACACCCCTTCCCACAAAGGTTAAGTGCCAAGGAGAGAAGTAAATACGCTCCGCAACTATCCAAGCTCCGGGCCTTCATGGCCAATGGTTTAACAGGAATAGATCTCGCACGCTGTTGGATATCATGGAGCATACTGCCTCTCAGCCGACGCTCCGGTTTAATGTGCAAGTATACTGGTAGCGTCGATGACCCACTCCGACACACCAACATCCAGCTCTCAGATGATGAAGTCACAGAGGCTGTGAAGAAAATGTTGAACGAACCGGAACACCTCTGCGCTCAAACCGGCCTGCTCCCTTTCTGTGCTACCAACAAACCGCCAGCTGTAAGATTTTGATTGCATTTTTACTGAACCTGTTATTGCTATTTCTGTCTAACATCAACTGCTGCTTACTCAGGGTGATAATCTGTTTTGGAGCAAGAAACTTCCACAAGAAAAACCAGAGAAAACGGAATGGTCAACTCGGCCAAAGACTAAGGTTGTCAAGAGGCCTGCTCAAAAGAGGAAAACCACCGCTTCATCTGATCCGGCTGTTGATGATGATGTGGGTAACTCGGACCTTGAGGTAGAACTCGATTCACTAGGCTTACTTTTTACACGCCTTATTGATGATGATACTTGTCAGGACGACGCTGAAGCCAGTAATGCTGATGTCGCTGAGGTAACTATTCTCTCTTCCGATTCAGATCCTTTTCCTTTGCCAAAACTTCGCCAGGCAAACCGGAAAGTTAAATTTTCTCATCCTCTTGCTTACTTGGATCCCAAATTTCTTATGAAGACTCAACAACATGAAGCTCGCCGCACAACCCGGCACAACGGCCAGGTAGTTACCTCCGCCGGTTTACCAAATAGTCCGGTTCGAAAACACCGCTCAGAGGTCTTCGACCTTTTTATTAATTTCTATCCTAAAGCGGGTTTCATCCGTCAACCTATTAATCCGTCCGACTCCAATTATCAGGTTACTTCTCATTCATCTTCTGGTGAATCATCGGCCACTCAGCTGCCACCACTGAAAACGGTTCTTGGGTAAGCTAGGCTGAACATATGCTTCTAGTATACTGCGTTATAACTTATGTTGTTCCTTGACTCCTTGTTTCTCTTTCAGGGCTAAACCCAAACCGAGCAAGAAAGCCCGCCTGGATAAAGCGGTCGAAGAAGATGTTGCCCCTGAACAGGATAAAGCACCAGATCTTGAAGCGTTCGTTCATGAAGATGTTCCCAATGACCCTCCCTTGCAAGATGATGCTATTACTGAGAAAAGGCCTATCAATACTTCAGTCCCTGTTGATCAGCCTGCCAGCTCCGTCCGGATTGAAAGATCCCGCAGTCCTTCAAAACCCGCCGATAAACCGACAGCACCAATGCAAACCGGCGAGTCCAAGGATGATGACGTTGTAATTACCGGCGTAGGTCGCTTTGAACCAGGGAATCCTGTCGCTTTAGCTAAGCATACTGTGAAAGAAGATTTTTCTGCCATGAACAAAGGCAAATGGGATGTTGATCTGGAAACATATGCTGCTCTGAGTGCCCAAGATCTTCATTCTGGCTACTTGAACCGGCTATATACTAGTCGTGACTGTGAAGCTGGTCTGGTAAAGATGATGAGAGATAAATTTGAGGTAACTTCCTTGTGCTTCTTCTTTCTTTTAATTACTGCCACTCTATTAATCCTCCTAGCCCCCAAGTGCCAGTTTGTAACCTTCTTCAATCCGGGACTTTAATATAGTCCTCAATACTTTGAAATCCATCAATGTAGCCCCCAAGGGCCGGTTCAACTTAGTATAGTTAAACCGGGACTCCAATAGAGATTCTAATATCAGAACATAACTGAGCAAATAGCCATTAGCCCCCAAGTGCCAAGTTGAATACCTGTATTGAGCTTGGGACTTTGCGATTGCAAGAATAGATGAAGATTAAACATGCATTAGCCCCCAAGTATCAAGCGCATAACTTGTTGTGTGGTTGGTACTTCAAATTCTTGTACTGTTTGTTTAAAGCAAAACACTGTCTTTATTCAGGCTGAAGTGAGGATCAAAGAGGACCGGATTAATGATCTGCAAGAAACTTTGAAAACCCAACAAGCCGAAAGCGACAAAGCAAGGGAGGAATTAACCAGCGCTTTGAGCATCATGGAACAGCTGAAGGAGGGCTTCAAGAAGGAGAGGGCTGATTGGGCCGCTGAGAAGGCCGCTTTAATAAAAAGAGTTGAAAACGTTGAAGCTGCCCTTAAACCGGTGGTAGATGAACTGACCGCCGTAAAGCGGCAAGTGCATGCCATGACCGCTGCTATCTTTGGTAAGCTCCTTTCGATTTCTTTGACAACTTTGGCCTTCTTATAATAGATCCGGTTTGTGATCTTTCCTGTATTGTTGCAGGTACACGCATTGGTCACTTAGGGTCTAATGTGCGGAAGAAGTTAAAGGCTGCCTACACTTTAATTGAACAGCTGTATACCGGAGCGCAGCGGATCATCACCACTGCATCTCATAACAATCCGGCACCCACTTTAATTCAAGATACTCTGAAGAGGTTGTCAATGCTTCCTGCCCAGATTGAAGAGCTGAAGAAATCTGCCGCTCGAACCGGAGCCATTAATGCCTTGATCCGGGCAAAAGCATGGGTGCCGGATTTCGATCATGTTGAAGCAGCTCAAGGCTATCCCAGCTTGAAGGAAGACGGTTCAGAGTTTAATGAACATGATCTGAGGACGATAAACCGTATAGTGCGCCCTTTGGCTTGCCAATTGGCTGAAGAGGCAGACTTGTCGCATTATCAAGCTCAGTATAATGATCAGAACAAACGAGTGGCTGCACCAATTCCTCCAATCCGTAAGCATACTTACGCCCCTGATATTGAACCATCTTCTCTGATCCATGAAGAGGCTGTCTTTCAAGCTTTAATGGGAATCGACTGGACCACTGTTGATTTCCAGCCAATGGATAGAGATGAGGAGGCTGAAGCGGCGCAGGACGACCCACAACCATCAGACCGGGGCGATGAGCAGGCTTGAACCAGAAGCCGGTTTAACTAGCTGCTTTATCATGATCCGCCAGAACAACAATGATCTTATTTGGGCACCGCGTTGCCTTGTAATAGAATAGCAAATACTGTTGCTTTAAATATGCCTTCGTGCATAAGTACTGATGCTTTTGCTTGAAATCCTCAATTTATATTTCCTGCAATCAGAAAATCTGGAACTGCAATGGTGGTTATACCGCCAACCGGTTTAGGACCTTTATATATATATCATCAATGTATTTAAAACATATAATCAAATATGCGATACAAAATACCTGCCATCGCTGGGCATGAAGTTGGCTTTAGCCAGACTTGAAACGGAGGTTTTATAAACCATTACCATCAAAGGGGAAAAAACAACTCCCGTGTGTTAAAATGTTGGCTTACCATGTAAACCGTGCTGGGTCATTGTAAGCCCCCCTGCTACTCCATAATGTTAACAGAAAAGTTAAACCGGGCACATTCCTCCGGATTAAAAATGAGCCGAATTCCGTCAGCTGAACTGGTTAAAAAGTGTTGTTGGTTTAAAGGAAACACAACAAAAATCAAAGAATAATCATAAAAGAAATATTGAAGCAAAGGTAATGATAAAACCGTTTGCAAAAACATGCTTTACTGAGCTGATCAGATGGTGTTACCATGGTCGGACAGGACCAAGCCCCCAATAGGTGTGGCGATGGTTCAAGTCAGCCAGGTCCCCAAATGAAACCGTGGCATTTATGCCGATCAAAAGGCATGGCAATGGTTCGGGTTCGACCAAGCCCCCAAGTGATTCTATGGCCTTAGGCCGATCAAGAGGCGTGACTGGTTCAGACTTGACCATGTCCCCAAGTGATCTGGTGGCTTTCGCCTATCAAGAGGTGTTGCATTGGTTCGGACACGACCAAGCCCCCAAGTGATATCACAAAGCTTTTTTGAAAAGCAAATTTCAAGGGGTAAACCGGAGGCCACTTTAAGACAGAACAACTCCATGTAACCACACATGATATGAAAAGACAGAGACCCCGCTTTAGCTGAGGCTCCGGTTTTATTATATCAATGATAATATATACACTGTCATAATATGTACATAGATAGAGCCAATGGCTCAGGTGTAGTAAGGGCGAAGATGAGCTATGTTCCACGGCCTGTTGGTCTCCTCCTCTGATGTACGTGAGTCTTTATGCTCTCGAATATCAATCAGATAGTACGACCCGTTGTGCAGATTCTTGCTGACTACGAAAGGTCCCTCCCAAGGTGGGGATAACTTGTGCATATCCATCTGGTCTTGGATGAGTCGAAGCACCAAATCTCCTTCTTGAAAAGCTCTGGTTCTGACCCGGCGACTGTGATAGCGACGAAGATCCTGTTGGTAAATCACCGAGCGGGCAGCTGCTATGTCACGCTCCTCATCCAATAGGTCCAAAGCATCTTGCCGTGCTGTCTCATTGTCCGCTTCAACATAAGCCGCTACACGAGGCGAATCATGTCGGATATCACTAGGGAGAACCGCCTGTGCCCCATAGACCATAAAAAAACAGCGTGTATCCTGTAGATCGGTTGGGCGTAGTATTGATACTCCATAGCACAGATGGTAGCTCTTCAACCCAACAACCCGGTGTTCTTTGCAATGGAACCATAAGCCGGGGTTTGATGCCTCGCAAGATCTCTTGATTAGCCCGTTCTGCCTGCCCATTGGACTGGGGGTGAGCCACTGACGATACGTCAAGTCGGATGTGCTCACGTTCACAGAATTCCTTCATAGCGCCCTTGGATAAATTGGTACCATTGTCAGTAATGATACTGTGTGGAAAGCCAAACCGGAAAATCACATTTTTAATGAACTGCACCACTGTAGCTGCATCACACTTGCTAACAGGTTCCGCTTCAACCCACTTGGTAAATTTTTCAACTGCCACCAAAAGGTGGGTTTTCTTATCCTTGGATCTTTTAAAAGGTCCGACCATATCCAGCCCCCATGTTGCAAACGGCCAATTAATTGGAATCATCCTCAACTCTTGAGCCGACACATGAGCACGCCGTGAAAATTTCTGACAGCCATCACACCGTTTAACCAAGTCCTCCGCATCAGCATGAGCTGTCAACCAGTAGAACCCGTGACGAAACGCCTTAGCCACCAGAGATTTTGAACCGGCGTGGTGACCACAATCCCCTTCATGGATTTCACGTAAAATTTCACAGCCTTCCTCAGGAGAGACGCAGCGTTGAAACGCTCCTGATACACTGCAATGATGCAATTCACCATTGACAATGGTCATAGACTTGGATCGCCGGACTATCTGCCTAGCTAGAGTCTCATCCTCTGGCAACTCTCCCCCGTTCATGTACGCGAGATAAGGAACTGTCCAATCCGGTATAACATGCAGGGCTGCCACCAATTGAGCCTCCGGATCAGGAATAGCCAAATCCGCTTCACCCAGGAGCTTGACTGACGGGTTGTGCAACACATCAAGAAAGACATTAGGCAGGACCAGTTTACGCTGAGAGCCCAGCCGGCTTAAGGCGTCCGCCGCTTCATTTTTCCGACGATCCATGTGATCCACCTGATAACCCTTGAAGTGACCTGCAACAATATCCACCTCACGACGATATGCAGCCATAAGCGGGTCCTTAGAATCCCAAGTGCCAGACACCTGTTGAGCCACGAGGTCCGAGTCACCGAAGCACTTAACCCGACTTAGATTCATCTCTTTAGCCATCCGGAGACCATGGAGCAAAGCTTCATACTCAGCTGCATTATTAGTACAAGGGAACATTAAGCGGAGAACATAACAGAACTTATCACCTCGTGGGGAAGTTAATACGACTCCAGCCCCCGAGCCCTCCAATTGCCTGGATCCATCAAAATGGATAGTCCAATATGTATGATCCGGCTTCTCCTCTGGTGCTTGCAACTCAGTCCAATCATTGATGAAATCAACAAGCGCTTGAGACGTCACCGCCGTCCGAGGTACGTACTTCAATCCGTGCGGCCCAAGTTCTATAGCCCACTTGGCAATCCGGCCAGTCGCTTCCCGGTTCTGTATGTTATCGCCCAAGGGAGCTGAACTGACCACTGTGATGGGGTGCCCTTGGAAATACTGCTTCAACTTCCGGCTTGCCATGAAAACCCCATATACCAGCTTCTGCCAATGCGGATACCTTTGCTTGGATTCAATAAGCACCTCGCTGATATAGTAAACCGGCCACTGAACCGGATACTCCTTGCCCGCCTCCTTGCGTTCTACCACAATAGCCACGCTAACTGCGCGAGCATTGGCCGCTACATATAGTAATAACGGCTCCTTGTCGACCGGAGCTGCAAGAACGGGCGGATTGGCTAATTGCCGCTTCAAGTCCTCCAATGCTTCATCAGCAGCCGGACTCCAGATTAATTGATCTGTCTTTCTCAGCATCTGGTATAAAGGGATGGCCTTCTCTCCGAGGCAGCTGATAAACCGGCTCAGCGCGGCAATCCGACCCGCCAAACGTTGAACATCGTTGATACACTTCGGTTTAGCCAGGGAGGTGATAGCCATAATCTTTTCCGGATTAGCCTCAATTCCTCTGTTGGACACAAGAAAGCCCAGTAACTTGCCTGCCGGAACACCAAAGACACATTTGGCCGGGTTAAGCATCATCTTGTAAACCCGCAAGTTGTCAAAGGTTTCCTTCAAATCATCAACCAGCGTCTCCTTCTGCCTTGACTTGACTACAATATCATCCACATAGGCATGCACATTGCGGCCGATCTGTTCATGCAGGCAGTTCTATACGCACCGTTGATAAGTGGCTTGGGCGCTCTTGAGCCCAAAAGGCATAGATACATAGCAGAAGGCTCCAAAGGGAGTAATAAACGTCGTCTTCTCCTGGTCCTTAACCGCCATTTTGATCTGATGATACCCAGAATACGCATCCAAAAAACTCAAATGCTCACAACCCGTCGTGGCATCAATAATCTGGTCAATGCGGGGGAGGGCAATAGGATCCGTTGGACAAGCCTTGTTAAGATCCGTGTAATCCACACACATACGCCAAGTGCCATTTTTCTTAAGAACCAGCACCGGATTAGCAAGCCACTCTGGATGGAACACTTCAATGATAAAACCAGCTGCTAAGAGCCTGGCCACTTCCTCTCCAATAGCTTTGCGCCTTTCTTCGTTAAACCAGCGGAGAAATTGCTTTACCGGTTTATACTTGGGATCAACATTAAGAGTGTGCTCAGCGAGTTCCCTCGGTACACCTGGCATGTCAGAAGGCTTCCATGCAAAAATGTCCTGATTCTCATGGATGAACTCGATGAGTGCGCTTTCCTATTTAGGGTCCAAGTTGGCACTGACAGTGAACTGCTTGGACGAATCGCCGGGCACGAAGTCAACAAGCTTGGTCTCAGCCGCCGATTTGAACTCCAGATCTGAATCATGCTCCGTAGTTGGCTTCTTCAAAGGGGTCATGTCCGCCGGATCAACATTGTCCCTATAATATTTCAACTCCTCCGTGGCACAAACCGACTCTGTATAGGCCGCATCACCTTCCTCACATTCCAAAGCAATCTTGCGGCTCCCATGAATCGTTATTGTCCCTTTGTGACCCGGCATCTTGAGCTGCAAATAGATATAACAAGGCCGTGCCATGAATTTGGCATAAGCCGGCCGCCCAAACAAGGCGTGATATGGGCTCCGGATTTTCACCACCTCAAAGGTTAGTGTTTTGGATCGGGAATCATGCTCGTCCCCAAAAGCCACCTCCAGGGCTATCTTACCAACAGGATATGCTGATTTGCCAGGCACAACACCATGGAACACCGTATTAGACGGTCTGAGATTTTTGTCTGTTAGCCCCATGCGGCGGAATGTCTCATAGTACATGATGTTAATACTGCTCCCTCCATCCATGAGCACCTTGGTGAATTTATAACCTCCCACCTGAGGGTCTACCACTAATGCCAACTGGCCCGGATTGTCAACCCGGGGTGGGTGATCCTCCCTGCTCCACACGATAGGTTGTTCCGACCAGCGTAAGTAACGTGGTACGGCCGGTTCAACAGAGTTCACCGCTCACTTGTGAAGTTTCCAGTCGCGCTTATCCAAGCTAGTTGTGAAAACGTGATACTACCCATTGTTCAACTGTTTTGGATGGCTCTGATAACCCGACTGCTGCTGCTGCTGCTGGTTGTAACCTCCTTGACTGTTCTGATTATTCTGGTTATTATGACCGCCCTGATTGAAACCTGAACCGGAAGCTCCATCGTGACTCGGCCCATGGAAACCGGATCCTGAGCCACCACCTGACCCGTGGTCATACCGGAAGGCATTAGAGTTTTTAAATTCCTGCATAATGTAACAATCCTTCCAAAGGTGGTTAGCCGACGCCACCTTTGTCCCGTGTTTTGGACAACGCTGATTCAACAAATAGTTTAAGCGATCCGGGTTAGGATTCGGAGCCCCACTACGATTCGCTGCTTTACCTCTGCGCCACTGACCCTTGTCCTGCGCATTAGTGTTAGCCACAAAGTCCATACTGCCATCCGCTTTACGCTTGCCTCCGTTCCCATGGCCCGCCGATTTGTGTTGATGCCCCTTGGAGTTGCTGTTCTTCTTTCCCTTCCCTGCTTCGTCATCGCCAGTCTCGGGATCCTTGGTACTATCAGAATCAGCATACTTCACTAAAGCGGCCATGAGAGTTCCCATATCATTACAGAACCGCTTCATACGCCCCAACTTCAATTTTAGAGGCTTAAACCGGCAGTTGCCCTCCAGGGTTAAGATCGCAGAGTCAGCATTGATCCTGTCAGACGAGTGCAAGACTTCCGAAACGTGGCGTACCCAATGGGTTGTTGACTCTCCGTCCTCCTGAACACAAGCCGCCAAGTCTACTATGGACTTAGGTTGCTTACACGTATCTTTGAAATTCTGGATAAACCGGGTCCGCAACTGGGCCCATGAACTGATAGAATTAGGCGGCAGGCTATTCAACCAAGTACGGGCCGTGCCTTCAAGCATCATGGTGAAGTATTTTGCACATGCGGTCTCATCCACATCCAGCATCTCCATGGCCATCTCATAGCTCTCTACCCACGCTTCTGGAGATAAATCAACGGTGTAATTCGGCACCTTGCGCGGACCCTTGAAGTCTTTGGGTAGGCGTACATTGCATAAAGCGGGGACTAAACAGGGCACTCCCAAGCTAGATGCGACCCCTGGCCCGGCAGAGGTGGTAGGACGAACCGGTGTAAGCTGACCCGCCTCGTTCTGTGCTGCTAACTCGGCCTCCCTTCGTGCCCGGGCCCGGTCCACTACATCCTGAGTGTCGCGAACACCACCTGCCGGGTTATTGCCACGGGCCGCTTCACGGCTCCGCGCATTGCTTGATACGGCCGGTTCATCCATGCGCCTACTATAGCTCCAGCTTGGACGAGGTGTGGAATGAATCCGATCGCGGCTGTTTGAATATGCCTCCTGCTGAATCAAAGCGGTCCGGAGAAGTTCCTTAACCCGACGCGTCTCTATTGCTTGCGGAGAGTCTCCTTCGATCGGGATAGCTTCTAATCGCACAGCAGCTGCGACAAGATTGTCCATAGGATTAGAATAATGACCCGAAGGTGTCTGGACCGGCGGAGGAATCACAACGTTCTGCCGAGGAGGTTCCATCAGGCGGGGCTGGACCATCGCTCCTGGCCCTGGTGCCTCGACCCGGTTTACCTCCCGGTGCCCTGGCGGATTACTGGTCCCAGCTTCCGGGGTGTGAAAGAGATTTCTAGGGTCGAACCCTAACGGCAGGCGTGATCTGTGCTTCCGCTTCAAGACCTCCTGTGATGCGTTCTGGTCGAGCATGAGCTTATAGGCCTGGGCGTCCAAAGCGGCCTGTTCTGCGGCCATCCTGTCCTTCTCTGCTGCCAGGTCGGCTTTGGCTTGTACGATCTGCTCTCTCACCTTTGCAATCTCTGCATCATGGGCCTCCTGATCCGCCGGATTGGCCTCTGCCATAAGTGCAGCTAGTGCGTCAAACAGGTCAGACAGAACTTGAACCGGTGGTCGCACAAGGCCTCCTGCCCCTGCTGCCGCTGCCGCTGCTGATCCGGAGAGCATTGCTGCTGCGGTCGAAGAGTGATTCGCCGCCTGCGTGCCGGCCATGAAGATTCCAACCCGATTGATCTGATCTGGGGGGTCCGGAATACTGTCGCCATCGGAACAGCCCCTAATCTGGTCGTCTTGCAACTGGTACAATGATTCGGTCTCTCCGGTTGAGGACTCGTCACCAGAATAGACGACGGTCTCGCTACCGTATTCTGACTCGTCCTCATGCTCTCCTCCATGGATGACTCCCACGAAGGCATGCTTCACGGCCGGTTTAACCTGGGTAGATCTCGCACGCTGAGCCGTCTCGACGAGGTCGGTGCAGATGTCTGGCTCAGGCCCAGGCTCACCAATCTTGCCGATAAAAACGTGTATGCCACCAAAGGGGACCCGGTACCCGTACTCGATCGAGTCGGCTTCGGGACCCCATCCCGCATCGTCGATGTAGAGCTTGCCACGACGACTCTTGGTCATCCGGCCCACAGCATAGCCTTCGAGTCCTTTGAACTTGCCCTCCAAGATCATCAAACCATCGTGCGATAGCCCCACGGTGGGCGCCAACTATCGTGGTTTTGTCACGGCAGATGTCCTTGTGAAAGGACTTAGTCGTGGAGCCATCGCTACGGGTTAACTTGAAGGGGTTAAAGCGGACACAAAGATGCAAGGGTTTATACTAGTTCGGCCCCTTCGGTGAAGGTAAAAGCCTACGTCTAGTTGTGATGGGATTGATGTGGTCTCGATGACTAGGGAGCAAACAAGCTTCGCCTAGGCCTCGAGTTGTTGTTGTCTGTCCTTGAACCGCCGCCGGGTCATCCCCTTATATACACGGGTGACGCCCGTCGGTCCATAGAGTCCCACACCGGTTCATATTCGTATCCCGGTTGGTCTCTCTCTATTCCTAACTTACAATACAAGTTTACATATCAAGCCGGTTTACGGCTACAGGTTCTAAACCGACTATAGGCCTTGGGCCTTCATCTGCTTAATCACCTTTATACTACTAATGAAGTTAACCCGGCCCAGGTAGGCCGGTTCACGCCCAGTGGTAATATCCCCAACAGTGGGTGTATGATACCAGCGAAAAGTGTGCGGTATTAGGGAGGCTAGCAAAGGTGGAAGGATGGGAAAAGTGTGTATAATCCATGGACTCAACATTAGTCATAAAGAACTCATATACTTGTTGCAAAAATCTAGAAGTTATCAAAGCAAAGTATTATGCGCATGCTCCTAGGGGGATAGATTGGTAGGAAAATACCATCGCTCGTCCCCGACCGCCACTCATAAGGAAGACAACCAATAAATAAATCATGCTCCGAGTTCATCACATAACGGTTCACCATACGTGCATGCTATGGGAATCACAAACTTCAACATAAGTATTATTTGAATTCATAACTACTTAACTATCATGATTCTAATATCACCATCTTCATATCTCAAAACAATTATCAAGCATCAAACTTATCTTAGTATTCAACGCACTCAAAAGAAAGTTTCACATATCTTGAACACCAAGTATATTGACATTATGCGAATTACCATGCTATTAACGACTCTCAAAATAATCTAAGTGAAGCATGAGAGATCAATAGTTTATTTAAAACAAATCCATCACCGTGCTCTAAAGATATAAGTGAAGCACTATGATAAAAAATTATCACGCTCAAAAGATATATGTGAAGCACTATGAGCAAAAACTATCAAGCTCAAAAGATATAAGTGAAGCACATAGAGTATTCTAACAAATTCCAAATCATATATGGCTCTCTAAAAAGGTGTGTACAGCAAGGATGATTGTGGTAGACTAAAAAGCAAAGACACAAATAATACAAGACGCTCCAAGCAAAACACATATCATGTGGTGAATAAAAATATAGCTCCAAGTAAATTACCGATGGAAGTGGACGAAAGAGGGGATGCCTTCCGGGGCATCCCCAAGCTTTGAATTTTTGGTGTCCTTGGATTATCTTTGGGGTGCCATGGGCATCCCCAAGCGTAGGCTCTTGCCACTCCTTGTTCCATAATCCATCAAAATAATTCACCCAAAACTTGAAAACTTCACAACACAAAACTCAACAGATATCTCGTGAGCTCCGTTAGAGAAAGAAAACAAAAGACTACTTCAAGTTACTGTAATGAACTCATTCTTTATTTATATTGGTGTTAAACCTACTGTATTCCAACTTCTCTATGGATTATAAACTAATTTACTAGCCATAGAATCATCAAAATAAGCAAACAACACACGTAAAACAGAATCTGTCAAAAACAGAACAGTCTGTAGCAATCTGTAACTAACGCAAACTTCTGGAACTCTAAAAATTCTACCAAAATAGGAAGTCCTGAAAAATTTGTTTATTGAACAGAAGCAAAAAGAATCAACGCAAAATCACGTTCCTGTGATTTAACAAAATTATATCCGTGCGTGCAAAGTTTCTGTTTTTCAGCAGAATCAAATCAACTATCATCGTAGGTTATCCTATAGGTTCTACTTGGCACAAACACTAATTAAAAGATAAAAACACATCCAAACAGAGGCTAGATGGATTATTTATTACTAAACAGAAGCAAAAAGAAAAAACACAAAATAAGATTGGGTTGCCTCCCAACAAGCGCTATCGTTTAACGCCCCTAGCTAGGCATAAAAGCAAGGATAGATCTAGGTAGTGCCGTAATAATAAGATAGATCTTGAAAGCTCATCTCATATTCTCTACGTTCGGCAACAAGTTTCCTTTGAGGTAGGCAAAAGTAATCAAAAGGGCTAAATTTAGCGGGACAAAAGTCCCCAAGATCAATCACAGGAGGAACGGGTTCCTCGCTTGGCCCTTCATAGTGCACAACTATTTCATCACTGAAAGCATTCTTTTGGCAAAATCTTGTGAGCCTATACTCGAGAGAGTACCCTAGCTCATTATTTCTAAGGGCAAAATCATTATTAAGCTCGTTAATGCAATCAACCAAGACATTGATAGGAACCTTTTTTCTAAGGTTTTCATTGAAAGCGACATAATCCGAAGATTGAAAACGTCTAATTTCCTCTTGATCATAGAGGATCACTTCTATGGGTGGACGACCGGCGTCCACCCTATAGTGCGCAAAGATTTCTTTGGCTTCTCTTATGATAAATCGAAATTCATGAGCCAAAAAGATAGTAACAGCGCGCTTAACAGAAGAGTGCTCAATATTAGAGAATTCTAAGAAAATTCTCTGTATGCAAGGATGCATATGCATAAATTGTCTTTCAAGTTCAACCACAAGCATAGCGATAGCATCCGCAAGACAACTAGTTCTATGGAGAATAGAACAACCCATGGAAGGTAAAGCACCGGCACAAGTAAAGAAATCTTGAATAACACCTTTGCCAATGATGTTACCACTACCAATTCGAAACTTTTTAGTATGCAAGATAGGGGGTTCATCGGCCGGAGCCTCGGGATTTTCTGTGTTATCATTATTGTCCATATCGATGATAATCTCCCCAATTTCAGACATAGCGGCGACAGAAGCAAGGCGGAAGAAAGCAAACGAGAAAGAGAGGAGGAGAATGGGAAAGAGAGGGCAAATAAAATGGCAAGGGTGAAGTGGGAGAGAGGAAAACGAGAGGCAAATGGCAAATAATGTAATGCGAGAGATAGGGATTGTGACGGGTACTTGGTATGGTTGACTTGCTTGCGTGAGCCTCCCCGGCAATGGCGCCAGAAATTCTTCTTGCTACCTCTTGAGCACTGCGTTGGATTTCCCTGAAGAGGAGAGGATGATGCAGCAAAGTAGCGTAAGTAGTTCCCTCAGTTTTTGAGAACCAAGGTATCAATCTAGTAGGAGACCACGCACAAGTCCCTCGTACCTACACAAAACGATAGCTACTCGCAACCAACGCGATTAGGGGTTGTCAATCCCTTCACGGTCACTTACGAGGGTGAGATCTGATAGAGATGATAAATAATATTTTTGGTATTTTTGATAGATAGATGCAAAGTAAAAAGTAAAAGGCAAAGTAAAAGCAAAGCAAGTAAATAAAGTGATAGAGATTGATATGATGAGATTAGACCCGGGGGCCATAGGTTTCACTTGTGGCTTCTCTCAAGAGCATAGATATTCTACGGTGGGTGAACAAATTACTGTTGAGCAATTGACAGAATTGAGCATAGTAATGAGCATATCTAGGCAATGATCATGTATATAGGCATCACGTCCAAGACAAGTAGATCGAAACGATTCTGCATCTACTACTATTACTCCACTCATCGACCGCTATCCAGCATGCATCTAGAGTATTAAGTTAAAAACAGAGTAATGCCTTAAGCAAGATGACACGATGTAGAGGGATAAATTCATGCAATATGATAAAAAACCCCATCTTGTTATCCTCGATGGCAACAATACAATACGTGCCTTGCTGCCCCTTCTGTCACTCGGAAAGGACACCGCAAGATTGAACCCAGAGCTAAGCACTTCTCCCATTGCAAGAACTACCAATCTAATTGGCCAAACCAAAAAGGATAATTCGAGGAGACTTGCAAAGATAACTCAATCATACATAAAAGAATTCAGAGAAGAATCAAATATTTTCCATAGATAATACTAGATCATAAACCCAGAATTCATCGGTCTCAACAAACACACCGCAAAAAGAAGATTACATCGAATAGATCTCCACAAGAGAGGGGGAGAACATTGTATTGAGATCCAAAAAGAGAGAAGAAGCCATCTAGTTACTAGCTATGGACCCGAAGGTCTGAAGTAAACTACTCACACTTCATCGGAGGGGCTATGGTGTTGATGTAGAAGCCCTCCGTGGTGGATGCCCCCTCCGGTGGAGCTCCGGAACAGGCCCCAAGATGGGATCTCGTGGATACAGAAGGTTGCGGCAGTGGAATTAGGTTTTTGGCTCCTGTTCTGATCGTTCGGGGGTACGTAGGTATATATAGGAGGAAGGACTATGTCGGTGGAGCGTCAGGGGGCCCACGAGGTAGGGGGGCGCGCCCGGGGGGACGCGCCCTCCACCCTCGTGACCGCCTCTGGCACTTCTTGGAGTAGGGTCCAAGTCTCCTGGATCACGTTCGGTGAGAAAATCACATTCCCAAAGGTTTCATTCCGTTTGGACTCCGTTTGATATTCTATTTCTTCGAAACACTGAAATAGGCAAAAAAAACAACAATTCTGGGCTGGGCCTCCGGTTAATAGGTTAGTCCCAAAAATAATATAAAAGTGGAAAATAAAGCCCAATGTAGTCCAAAATAGTAGATAAAGTAGCATGGAGCAATCAAAAATTATAGATACGTTGGAGACGTATCAGCCTCACATTCTTCAGTCCATTTGAATTTGGTATCCTTCTTCAATAACTCCGTCATGGGCTTCACAATCTTCGAGAAATTCTCAATGAACCTCCGGTAGTATCCTGCGAGTCCAAGAAAACTCCGGATCTCTCCAACTATTGTTGGGGCTTCCCAGTTTGTCACAGTGACAACCTTGGTGGGGTCTACTGCTATTCCTTCTCCGGATATAACGTGTCCGAGGAATCCAACTTCCTTCAACCAAAACTCACATTTGCTGAACTTGGCGTACAACTGATGTTCCCTGAGCTTCTCAAGTACCAAACGCAAATGCTCCTCTTCATTCTTTGAGTAGACCAAAATATCATCAATGAACACCACGATGAACTTATCTAGAAACTCCATAAACACCTTGTTCATCATGTTCATGAAATATGCAGGTGCGTTAGTCAGACCAAATGACATAACGGTATACTCATACAGCCCATACTTGGTGGTAAAAGCTGTCTTAGGTATATCCTGCTCCCGAATCTTCAACTGATGGTATCCTGATTGCAAATCGATCTTGGAAAATACCTTAGCTCCTTGCAATCGGTCAAACAGATCATTGATCATCGGTAGTGGGTACTTGTTCTTGATGGTCACTTCATTCAATCCTCGATAATCAACAACCATCCTCAATGATCCATCCTTCTTCTCCACTAGAAGCACTGGTGATCCCCAAGGTGAAGAACTTGGGCGAATATAACCTTTATCCAGTAACTCCTTAATCTGCTTCTTAATCTCCTCCAAGTCTGTTGCAGGCATCCTGTACGGTCTCTTAGATATTGGTCCTATGCCTGGCAAAAGCTCAATCAAAAACTCAATGTCTCTATCTGGTGGCATGCCTGGCAACTCCTCTGGAAATATATCAGGAAAATCCTTCACCACTGGTACTTCCTCCTGTACAACTCTTGATAAGGAATTTACTTGTGTCCTCTTCGGTACATGCCGGGATACATACTTGATCCTTCTTCCTTCTGGGGTGGTAATCGACTTACTGGCGCATTCAATGTTACCTCCATACTTCGATAACCAATCCATGCCTAATATCACATCCAGTCCTTGCGATTCCAATACTATTAGGTCCGAGGGAAACACGTAGTTACCAATCCTTAATGGTAACTGATCACACCATAAACTAGCCATATACTCTGCTCCAGGCGGTTACTAACATGGGTGACCTAAGGGTTTGGGTTGGAAGTTTATACTTATCCGCAAATCCCCTTGATATGTATGAATGCGATGCACCAGTATCAAAAAGAATGAGTGCAGTAAATGACTTAACCAAAAACTTACCTATTACTGCATTTGGCTGGGCTTCAACCTCCTCCACGTTAACATGGTCCACCTGTCCCCTATTGAAAAGGTTCGGCTTCTTCCCAGAGCTTCCATTTCCATTTCCATTCTGGGCTTCAGGCCAATCATTGGCATAATGTCTAGTCTTCTGACACTTATAGCAAGTGACTTGGCTCAGGTCTCTCTTGGCTGGGGTTGATAGGTTGGTACGGTTCTGGCCGTTTCCTCCTCCATTCCCGTTACCATTCTTGGGGCCATTATGATTATGCGAACTCCCTCCTCCATGGGTATGCTGAAAATGTCCTCCCGATTTCGGGGTAAACCGTGGCTTCTGCCGAGCTCCAGAATTGTACTTCCCTTGTCCATACTTCCTCTTGCGGTTTTCAATCTGCTGCTGCTTCCCTTCAATCATAAGAGCACGATCTACCAACTCCTGGTAGTTGTTGAAAGTTGCTACCATCAACTGCATGCTCAGCTCATCATTCAGTCCTTCCAAAAACTTCTCCTGCTTAGCTGCATCCGTAGCAAGGTCATCTGTGGCATAACGTGCTAACTTACTAAAGTCATCCACATACTGGTCAACTGTCCATCCTCCTTGGCGCAAGTTGCGAAACTCACGCTTCTTCATGGCCATAGCTCCTGCTGAAACATGGGCAGTACGGAAAGCCTACTGAAACTGATCCCATGTGACAGTGTCGATAGGATAAGTGGCTGTGAAATTCTCCCACCATGATGTTGCGGGTCCATCAAGTTGATGTGCGGCAAAGCGCACCTTTTCCGCATTTGTGCATCCTGCAGTGGTCAACTCCCTTCCTGTCTTTGCGGAGCCAATCATCTGCAACTATCGGCTCGGTGCTACTGGAGAACACCGGCGGATTCAGTCTAAGGAAACGGGTTAAATGGTCAACAGGTGGTAGTGGTGGGTTGTTGTTGTTGTTGTTCCCCTGATTCTGATTCTGGACTAGCAACTGATACGTCTCCAACGTATCTATAATTTTTGATTGCTCCATGCTATATTATCTACTGTTTTGGGCAATATTGGGCTTTATTATCCACTTTTAAATTATTTTTGGGACTAACCTATTAACCGGAGGCCCAGCCCAGATTTGGTGTTTTATGCCTATTTCAGTGTTTCGAGGAAAAGGAATATCAGACGGAGTCAAAACGGAACGGAATCAACTGGAGAAGTTATTTTTGGAAGGAAAGCAACCCAGGGAACTTGGAGTGCACATCAGGGGAGATACAGGCTGCCCACGAGGGTGGGGGGTGCGCCCAACCCCCCGGGCGTGCCCCTGCCTCGTGGGGCCCCCGTAGCTCCTTCGACGTACTCCTTTCACCCATATATACCTACATACCCTAAAACTTCCAGAACAGAAGATAGATCGGGAGTTCTGCCGCCGCAAGCCTCTGTAGCCATCAAAAACCTCTCGGGAGCCCGTTTCGGCGCCCTGCCGGAGGGGGATCCCATCACCAGAGGCCATCTTCATCATCCCGGCGCTATCCATGACGAGGAGGGAGTAGTTCACCCTCGGGGCTGAGGGTATGTACCAGGAGCTATGTGTTTGATCTCTCTCTCGTGTTCTCTCTCGTGTTCCTCTATGGCACGATCTTGATGTATCCCGAGCTTTGCTATTGTAGTTGGATCTTATGATGTTTCTGAAGGAAATATGCCCTAGAGGCAATAATAAAGTTATTATTTATTTCCTTATATCATGATAAATGTTTATTATTCATGCTAGAATTGTATTAACCGGAAACATAATACATGTGTGAATATATAGACAAACAGAGTGTCACTAGTATGCCTCTACTTGACTAGCTTGTTAATCAAAGATGGTTATGTTTCCTAACCATGGACAAAGAGTTGTCATTTGATTAACGGGATCACATCATTGGGAGAATGATGTGATTGACATGACCCATTTAGTTAGCTTAGCACCCGATCGTTTAGTATGTTGCTATTGCTTTCTTCATGACTTATACATGTTCCTATGACTATGAGATTATGCAACTCCCATTTACCGGAGGAACACTTTGTGTGCTACCAAACGTCACAACGTAACTGGGTGATTATAAAGGTGCTCTACAGGTGTGTCCAAAGGTACTTGTTGGGTTGGCATATTTCGAGATTAGGATTTGTCACTCCGAATGTCGGAGAGGTATCTCTGGGCCCTCTCGGTAATGCACATCACTTAAGCCTTGCAAGCATTGCAACTAATGAGTTAGTTGCGAGATGATGTATTACGGAACGAGTAAAGAGACTTGCCGGTAACGAGATTGAACTAGGTATTGGATACCGACGATCGAATCTCGGGCAAGTAACATACCGATGACAAAGGGAACAACGTATGTTGTTATGCGGTCTGACCGATAAAGATCTTCGTAGAATATGTAGGAACCAATATGGGCATCCAGGTCCCGCTATTGGTTATTGACCGGACACGTGTCTCGGTCATGTCACAGTTTTATTATGAGTTTATGAGTTTTGATGTACCGAAGGAGTTCGGAGTCCCAGATGAGATCGGGGACATGACGATGAGTCTCGAAATGGTCGATACGTAAAGATCGATATATTGGACGACTATATTCGGAGTTCGGAAAGGTTCCGAGTGATTCGGGTATTTTTCGGAGTACCGGAGAGTTACGGGAATTCGCCGGGGAGAAGTATTGGGCCTTATTGGGCCATACGGGAAAGAGAGAGGGGCTGCCTAGGGCAGGCCGCGCCCCCCCCCCCCATGGCCTAGTCCGAATTGGACTAGGGGGAGGGGCCGCACCCCTTCCTTCCTTCCCTTCTTTCTTCCCCTTCCTTGTCTCCTACTCCTAATACATGGAAGGACTCCTAGTTGGACTAGGAAAGGGGGAATCCTACTCCCGGTGGGAGTAGGACTCCCCTAGGGCGCGCCATAGAAGAGGGCCGGCCCTCCCCTCCTCCACTCCTTTATATACGGGGGTAGGGGCACCCCATAGACACACAAGTTGATCTTCGTGATCGTTCCTTAGCCGTGTGCGGTGCCCCCCTCCACGATATTACACCTCGGTCATATTGTAGCGGTGCTTAGGCGAAGCCCTGCGACAGTTGAACATCAAGATCGTCACCACGCCGTCGTGCTGACGGAACTCCTCCCCGAAGCTTTGCTGGATCGGAGCCCGGGGTGCGTCATCGAGCTGTACGTGTGTCAGGAACTCGGAGGTGCCGGAGTAACGGTGCTTGGATCGGTTGGACCGGGAAGACGTACGACTACTTCCTCTACGTTGCGTCAACGCTTCCGCTTCGGTCTATGAGGGTAGGTAGACAACACTCTCCCCTCTCGTTGCTATGCATCACCATGATCTTGCGTGTGCGTAGAAATTTTTTGAAATTACTACGTTCCCCAACAGTTTCTCCCCCTCTACTCTCTTATGATGAATTGAGTTTCCCCTTTGAAGTTATCTTATCGGATTGAGTCTTTTATGAGAACACTTGATGTATGTCTTGCCATGATTATCTGTGGTGACAATGGGATATCATGTGCCACTTGATGTATGTTTTGGTGATCAACTTGCGGGTTTCGTGACATTGGGAACCTATGCATAGGGGTTGGCACACGTTCTTGACTCTCCGATAGAAACTTTGGGGCACTCTTTGAAGTACTTTTATGTTGGTTGGATGAATCTGAGATTGTGTGATGCATATCGTATAATCATGCCAACGGATACTTGAGGTGACAATGGAGTATCTAGGTGACATTAGGGTTTTGGTTGATTTGTGTCTTAAGGTGTTATTCTAGTACGAACTCTTTTATAGATTGATCCGAAAGAATAACTTTGAGGTGGTTTCGTACCCAACCATAATCTCTACGTTTGTTCTCCGCTATTAGTGGCTTTGGAGTGACTCTTTGTTGCATGTTGAGGGCTTGTCAGATTATCTATCTATGTTATTATTGTTGAGAGAACTTGCACTAGTGAAAGTATGAACCCTAGGCCTTGTTTCCTATCATTGCAATACCGTTTACACTCACTTTTATCACTTGTTACCTTGCTGTTTTTATATTTTCAGATTACAAAAACCTATATCTACTATATATTTTGCACTTGTATCACCATCTCTTCGCCGAACTAGTGCACCTATACAATTTACCATTGTATTGGGTGTGTTGGGGACACAAGAGACTTTTTGTTATTTGGTTGCAGGGTTGTTTGAGAGAGACCATCTTCATCCTATGCCTCCTACGGATTGATAAACCTTAGGTCATCCACTTGAGGGAAATTTGCTACTGTCCTACAAACGTGTGCACTTGCAGGCCCAACAACGTCTACAAGAAGAAGGTTGTGTAGTAGTATCAGCAACTGCATCAACGCATTTTGTTGCTGGATCAACTGAGTGAGCTCCGGTGGGAAAGCAAATCCATTGTCACGTCTCGGAGGCATCTGAGGGTTTAGAAAAGATGAGAAAGTAGAATAGAATGAGGTCTAGGGAGAAAAACACTACCCATATGCACATGAGCCAAATGCAAACAAAATCACTTCATTCAATTCAAACAAGGGCATACAACGGTCTAACTATCGTTACAAAGTGCTTGGACTATACTAGATACATGGGGGAATACTACTACTGTTATGGTGGTCGACTAGAAAAACTACTCCGATGAAGACTCCATGATATCTGCTCCAGCTTCATCAACATAGTCATCATCGCTATCATCTGGGTCCGTGTCGGTGTCGTCGATGATGATGTAGTTCTCTGGACAAGTGCAATCTTCGTCTTCTCCTCCAGTCGCGGGAAATCCCATGAATACTTTTAGCTTCTTCTTCAGATCATCATTCTTCTCCACGAGTGTTGCTATTTCCTCCTCATATCCATCGCGTGTAGACTTGAGTTCTTCCTCCAATTTCGTGATCTTGGTCATGGCCTTCTCCAGATCTATCATGCCTGCGCACATCTGGTTCTCCTGGCATCGAATGTGCTGGTTTAACTCCTGGATGAAAGCTGCAATTGATCTATCCTTCCTGGTGCTGATCATCTCCCATTGATCATCTCAGCGCCCACAAATCTGGTAAATGGTATCCTTAAGATCCTTGTGGTAAACTTCTCCAATATGTCCCATGGTGATGTGGGCTGCCATGCTCCTTACTAGACTACAGGTTGGTGCATCGAAGGAAAACTCTATGGGCTCAGTAACGGGCATGAACGTCCTTCCTGGAACTTGAACTTGAATAATCCAATGCTCCTCTTCTGGTAAAGTGGCGATGTAGGTCCCGGTGAAGCTTGGTACTCCGATGTTCAGGTACCTAGTGACTTCCTTCAAGTGGCGTCCAAAGGGTGTATCTTCATCCGGTTGTGTGAACTTATTCCTTGCATCCGCCATCCTAAAAGATTAGAAAAGATGAGGAGTCAGAAATGAGGAGAGTGAGTAGTGATCTAGGGCTTTTAGCTTAGTGGTCGTGTCCTACAGTCAGTGTGTGCTCTGATACCATCTTGTAGCGACCAGACCTCAAACAGTCTGATCTCTATGCTTCAGTGTCATCCCTAGATCAGTAATGCTGACACACACGGTACTTGAAGGATTTATAACAAATTAGAAATCACACACTTATTACATCGAATGTCTCAAAAGAGAACTTATTACAATAAATATGGCTTAAGGCCATCTAATAACGATAACAGCGGAAGGCTTGGAAGATAAGTGAGTCCATCAACTTCAACGGCATCACTGAGTATAGAACCACGACCTAAGGCACCTTACTCGTCATCTGAAAAGTCTGCAACATGAACGTTGCAGCCCAAATACAGGTCAACACATGGAATATGCTGGCAATGTAACACATAGAGAGTAATGAACAGAAATATGCTATACTACATGCATATATGGCTGGTGGAAAGCTCTATGGTTACAGTTTTGCATAAAGCCAGTTTTTCCCTACTACAAAGGAATAAATTTTATTTAACTATCATGGAGATTGTTAAACATTGAGAAGATAGACATCCTCTCAATCCCAATTAAACATCATTATTAAACCCAACATAACTAATTAAAGTAACATGATAAGATTCACATGATAATCCAGGAACTAGATACTCAAAACGTCCATAACCGGGGACACGGCTAACCATGATTAGTTTATACACTCTGCAGAGGTTTGCGCACTTTTCCCCACAAGACTCGATGGGAAAACTTTGTTTTTTCCACTCTAGTTTTTGCCAACTTCGCTTATGCCACTCTAGAATTTGACATCTCACATTTGCCACTCTTAGCTTTTGACAATACATCACAAATGCCATTCCGTGGCAAAAACGATAGTTCTTCATTTCACTTTTGCCACTCTTAGCTTTTGACATGTATCACAATTGCCACTCTAAAATTTTGCTTTTGCCACGAAATGGCAAGTGTGATATATTGTCAAAACCTAAGAGTGGCAAAAGTGAAATGTCAAATTCTAGAGTGGCATAAGCAAAGTTGGCAAAAACTAGAGTGGCAAAAACAAAGTTTTCCCAGACTCGATCTCCTCTGTTGGGGTTCTCGCACTACATGATGTTTGAGAAACGGATGACCCAGACATAGTCTTTCAGAAGCGCTTGCACCTTACGATCGGGTAGACAGTACCAACCTACATCCCCTACATCTGCTAGTCTACCACTGTAAGAGTCCACACGACTTAATCAACTATGCTAGAGCCAATAGTAGCTTGTGGCTGCACACGGAAGTTTCTAGCATGAATAATCTCATGATCCCTTTGAGCCTGGGTGGCGGTCCATAAAGAAAAACAGGCAATCGCTGAAATACCCAGGTGCCTCAATCCACCCAGATGTGTGTTTAAGTTGCCACCTTAAATAAACCATTAAATAACAATCTCACATCTGTCATGGATACACTCACCCAATCCACGTCTACTACCATAGCATGGCATAATAAGCAAACGTAGAAGTAACTCCGAAGGGTTTGATAATAAAACAGGTAATTGGTACTACCTCATCTACTTCCCAAAACCCACAATTTAATTAGATCCTAATCATGCAATGTTTGAGGATTGATCTAATGCAATAAAAATCGGTATGAAAGAGGTATGATCAAAGTGTTACTTGCCTTGCTGATGATCCGTGAAACCTAGAGGTTCGAAGTAGCAAGCGGCGCACTCCGGGTACTCTATCGCAAACAAACAAGCATACAATAAGCACTCACCTAATGCACAGGTAAAACTCAAATAAGAGAACTAACCAGAAAGTTCAACTTAAGAACTCCGGTTTGCAAAAAGAATGAAATTGAACGAAGCAACGAAACACAAACAGCGAAAGAAACAAGCTTCGTTTACTAATCTGAACCTAAGTCAAATTTTACAGAAGCAAAAACTTGTTTGAGTTAGTTAAACGGAAAGACGGTTTTGAGACAGAACTCTAGGCGCTTGAATCGCCTGATTCCGATAAATGAGCGAAAAGTTATACTAGAACGAAAATGGAATCAGAAATAATCGCGGAAAATCCGAGAAAAAGAAAAACTGACGAACAGTTTAACGAACGGACGTTCGTTAACTGAAACTAAACGGTGAACTCGTCCGTTAGAACTAACGAACGAGCGAACGCTCGCTAAATAAAAAACCAAAAAAACCCGGTAAACCGATCTATTCTAAACAAACGAAAACTAGGGTTTTCTAAAAATATGTATCGGTTTTTTTAAAAAAACGGACCATGGCGGCGGGCGGCGTATACCTCCGGCGAGGTGCTCAGGCGGGGCGGGGCGGCTCCGTCGGGGCGACGGGAGGCGGCGGGGCTGCGGGCGTCAGCGACGGCAGGGTGGCTCCGGCGGTGGCGGGCGGATTCGGCGGCGGCGGCTGGGACGGGGTGAGGCGGCCGGGTGGGGCGGTATTTAAGGAGGGAGGGGTGGTGGCTTGGGGGAGGGGGCAAGGCGGCAGCGGAGTCCCGGTCGGACTCGGGTCCGAGCGGCGGCGGCGGTGCGGTCTCCTGGCGGGAGACGGTGGCGCGGGGGAGACGGGCTGGCTCGGCTGGGCCTCGGCCCAGTCGGGCGCTCGCATTTTTTTTAAACAATTCCGCCGAACAGAAAATAAATCCTAGAAAAATAAATAAAAATCTAAAATGCCAAAACAAATTTTCACCGTCTCAATAAAATATTTAGAACGAGATGAACATTTTCTTGGCCCTAAAATGCAGTTTTGAAAACATGCAATTTTCCTAAATTAAAATAAAATAATGAAAAACTCCGAAATAAAATCTTATTTGATTTTTTATTAAATCCTCAATATTTCTTTATTTCGGGAAAGTCATTTTATTTCCTCTCTCATATTTTTATAATTGAAATAATTGAAGATAAAATACATAAAATCAAATGATCCTATTTTCAAAATTTGTGAAAACTCAAATATGAAAATAATGAAATCCCCAACTCTCTCTGAGGGTCCTTGAGTTGCGTAGAATTTCTAGGATCAAGCCAAAAGCAATAAAATATGATATGCAATGATGATCTAGTGTATAACATTCCAAATTGAAAATTTGGGATGTTACACCCGAACATTTTAGTTTTAACATTCGAAAACTTTCATCGTTTGACTTTAATTCAAATTTGAATTTGAATCGGTTTTAAACTAACATGAGTTAATCGATGGTAACCAAGGTGACGTGGCGCCATTAGCAGAGGTTTACTGTAGCTTAATTTTCCGGGTGTCACAATGATCTCCTTCACTACAAGAAATCTCGTCCCGAGATTTAGCAGGTAGAGTAAGGGGGAAAGGTCTGGTTACGAAATTCTAACGGATTTTCTCGATATTGGCTGCTCTTCTTGAAGAGATCGATCCATTACATTGATGTCTTCATTCCACTGCTTCAGGTCATCATTATGAAGTCATCATCTTTTCTTCGGAGGTTCCATCGTACTTACTAATAGGTAACGGGGCAGATCGGCAACAACAGAATGCTATAAGAGTAATAATCTGGGATTAACCCATGAATGAGCCTATGAGTACCTCTCGAGTTGAACAAATAAAACACATCGAGAGTAAAGTTCAAAGGTACAATAAGGAGTTTCAAGTAGCCAGGCAATCATTCAATGCCTAGTAAGAAGGTGAAAGGGTTTCAGGGCAACGTGAATAAGTATTGCGTCTAATACCAGAATAGATCACTAGGAATGTGGCTCGTGAATAGCATATGAAGCCAAGCGTGAGGATTAACTTTGAAAACAAGGTGTACAGGTGAGTCAAGTTTTGATCCTGTCGGACTGTGCGTTATGGGCCCACCATGTGGGCTAAAAGTAGGAAGGGCGATGACATCTTGCACGATCATGTAAGCAAGGCATGTTAGAGGATAGTCTATCGGTTATGTCGGCAACAACATCGGTACCAAGGGCGAGGGGCGAAGAGAACCATTTTCCTGCTCGTTAGCACGAGGCGGACCAATAGGCAAAGTTCTCGTCCATCGGTGGTTACCGGAATGTCATCAACAATAGTAACAAGGTCTTTCTGATAGAGTTGTACACCGAGGTGTTTACATAAGCAGGAGAATATTACTGCTTAGATCATTTAGATCACAAGAAACGTTAAACCAACCAATGAAAAGGAAAATACGATTATCAGATTAAACAGAACAATGGAAAGGAAAATGGGTTTAAACACATATTTCAAGGGTATATCCTTCCCAAGGACAAGCAGAGCGTGATATCCATGACAGGATATAATGTAGAAAAATCTTTAGGTAGGGGAGAGAATTTTCATGACATTACCCATATAGCGGTGTTTGGATAATTGAGCAGGAAACATTTAGCATTGGGCTTCAAATGTTCATATTGATGATAGGAGTACCATATACATGCTTCGAGATAGCATTGACATGGTCCTCAAGCAAAGGTCGGACTATGGATACACAAAGGATTCATCAGGAACAACTTATAGAATAAGTCTTACTATTTCCTCATGGAAGAATGGATAACCTTGCTAAAAAGGAAACTCTAACAATAGTTCCTCCGGGCAGGTGTGCTAGGCATGACATCACCTTGTTATAACTCTTGGGAATATGTTGCAACCATCATATCTGACCGAGATTCAGATCTGATTGGTGTTAGGATACCTCAAACTTAGGGTGCCTGAGAAGAAAGGTGCAACACAAATTGTCGAGATGACATTGTAAGATTCTCGGGAATTGAACTATGGAAGCGAGTTCCAAAACAAGATTCCATCATTAAACCAAGGAGAGAATGAGGAGGTGGCTGATGGACTCAGCGACATAGCATAGAGATTTCCAAAAAGATGGATTTCCACAATTATGTGAACAAGGAGATAACACTTGTCATATCAAATGATATAATGATGTATGCTCGAGGAAAAACATACACACTTAAACATTGGTTGAAAGTTGCACCCGAAATATGGGCTGGGTTGCACGACCAATGTTAGAATGGTGATTCAATTATCGAAAGACTTAGAATGAAACTACCGCCCATTCACTTCAAAGCAATAGGGTTGCTAGAAGTTTTGAATTCACACGTCATAGCTCAATTGTCGGTATTCCGGTTAAAAACAACACGGGGACCAAGGAATGAATGGTGATGGCAAGAAGTATTATTATATCAAGAATTCTTAAGAGGTGGTGAAATTCTCACCACCTTCTTGACAAAAAGAGATGGTAATACTCCAAGGTAAAACAGAACATGAGCTAGATAGCGAGGGGCTCAAGGTACAACTCAAAACAGGAACAAGTTTGTGTTGGGGGGAGGCAAGAATGTTGTCGATGATAACACAAATCATCGAGGGGTAAGGATGGTAAGAATTCGATTGATATCCTGTAAGAGCTTAGAATGTTGATGATGGTCACGACACAATTGTCGAGAGATTTCATGAAGATGTAATCAATCGGCGATGACATCAAGTCAAAGGAATGCTGAAGCGAAAGCTTATTGGAACCACGAGTACGACACAAACTGGGAATGAAGCTTGCACTTCCAGGTGAAACAAATGGACAAGGAAGATCGACGTAAGCCTAGCTCATCGTCGAAAGTTGTGCTCCGAGAATAAGGTCCAGGTAGCACAGTTAAAATTAGCACGATAATGATATAGCCAATCAAGCTAGGAATGACGTGATTGAGTACAAATTCACAAGTAAAGAAGATTTCTAAGAGTTGTCTTTGAGTGTTTAATAACTCAAAGCCCGTGAAAAATTGGAATCAGTGAGAATGTAGCACTAGATGAAGAACTCATAAGAAGTTATGCAGTTCCATGATAATCTCGAGATACAAAGGGGGTAATACTCGACGACAGATCAAAGTAGAGGTTGGACTAGGGTATTGGTCTGCAGAAGACAAGTGCTCAAACTTGCATGAGAAATGGAATCAAGGAGAAACATGGTTGGAACCACGTCCACAGATACAAGATGAACTTATAACAAGGGGATAATTATTTTAAGAGAAGCTTCCATGATAAGGTATACATCGTGTCCATGGGCATGAACACAGGGTTCAAGGTCGACTCCCACTTGTTCAACACATAACCTTTCATTCACCTCCCGTATTTCGAAAATGACATTAGTTGTTGAAAGTTTTTACCTGGTGCCATACCAGATAAGTATGACACGTGAAATCTTTCGGGTTCCCACGGATTAGGGAAGGCGTAGGTTCAACCCATTTGGGCATCTTAGGATCATATACCACAAACTTCGAAGTAAATAATACAAGCTCAAAAATAGAGCATGGTTCATCAAGCAGAGGATACAATTTACCAAAGGCATTATATACCCATGGAAAGGCTCACAAGATTATTCAATATGAAGGACATTGTCGGATAAAATCCTACAAAGGGTCTAGTGGTCCACAAGGGATCTGATGTGAGCATCGGTACTCAACCAGAGGAAGAAAGAATGCAAATGCAACAGGTTATGGAATCATCTGAACAATTTAAAGCTTAAATGCAAAGGAATTATGATTTCCAAGACAAGGGATCAGAAGCAATGCTTTGATTAGGGATGGATAAGTTGAATAGCCTTAGGGGTACAATCGATAGCAATTTTGATTGATCGAGATCTAGCTCATGTTTAAAACGACGTCTGAGCCGGAAGGGTAATCCTAGGATTCGACTGATGATTGTGAACATTCGCAACTTATTGAATCAATGGACTCAAAAATGATAGTGACCAAGGATGCCACTAAGATTAGTGTACTTATGGGATTAACCATAATGCAAGCAAGTAAGAATTTCAAGAACAACTGGCAGTTGAGGATTTTTGAAAGATCAATTTGTATTTAGGAGACTTTGGTGAAACACATGAACAACTGGGGAGAAACAAATCCTTGGTGTGTGTGAGGATTAATTTGTAGGTGTATTCAGGTGACAAGGAACTGCCAGGCATTAGGCACAAGGATTCTCGGAACAATAGAGAGAAGTTCGACGGTATCTTATAATAACAAGATCAACTAGGAATAAAAGTAAGGACGGCAGGAGTATCTATTTATCCATAGGGATATTTCGGTGGTAGGGAACTACAAAAGCGACGGGCACAAAGTCTCAAGAGAACATCGAAGAGTATCTTCAGAATCTTCTGCTGCACCAAGCAATCATCTAGAGTGAGGGGCTCCCTGGGAGGAAGTAATTACGAGAACCTAGAGTCAGAGTTAGTAAATTCATTTTAACCCGAATAGAAGAGAGTTCAAAGTCCCAGAGTAAGGATCAAGGAGTAAAAGATCCTAATACCACCCAAATGGCGACGTGGGCCCATAAGACACACAGCCATGTTAGTAAAAGTTTTGCAATGTCTAGACTCGACTTCGGCCAAGGATTGTGGAAGGGGGATTCCTATAGGCAGTCGGCTCTGATACCAACTTGTGACACCCTCGATTCAATCGTACGCTAATCATACACGCAAATGTGTACGATCAAGATCAAGGACTCACGAGAAGATATCACAACACAACTCTAGACATAAATTAAAATAATATAAGCTTTATATTACAAGCCAGGGGCCTCGAGGGCTCGAATACATAAGCTCGAAAACAAACGAGTCAGCGGAAGCAACAATATCTGAGTTAAACAAGTCTTCCTTAAGAAGGCTAGCACAAAAATAACAACGATAAAAAAGGCAAGGCCTCCTGCCTAGGAGCCTCCTAACTACTCCTGGTCGTCAACAGCCTCCACGTAGTAGTAGGCACTGGCGGTGGCATCTGGCTCCTGGTCTCCGACATCTGGTTACATCAATCGGAAAGAAAAAGAAAGGGGGAAAGGGGGGAGCAAAGCAACCATGAGTACATCCAAAGTACTCGCAAGCAAGGATCTACACTACATATGCAACATTATCAAAGGAAGGCTGTATATGTGGACTGGGCTGCAGAAATATTAGAATAGAGAGAAGGCCTAGTCCTATTGAAGACTAGCATCTTCTGGAAACCACCATCTTGCAGCAAACAGGAGGGAGTAGAGTAGCATAAAGTAAAGTTGTAGTAGTGTTAGCAACCTCGGCCAGAGATCCTTTCTCGACTCCCTGCGAGAAAAAAAATCCCAGAGCCATACTATCCATTTCTCATCACAATCCAATTCTCATCACAAGTATCCAGTTCTAGTTGTATCGATAGGGATACAACTCCAAGTGTCCGTTACCGTAGGACAGGCTATCGATAGATGTTTTCTTCCCTGCAGGGGTGCACCAACTTACCCACCATGCTCAATTAACTCCGGCCGGACACACTTTCCTGGGTCATGCCCGGCCTCGGCCAAACAATACGCTGCAACCCGACCTGGGCTAAATAGAGAGGTCAGCATGCCGGACTAAACCTATGTCCCCAGGGGTCATGGGCCATCTCCCCGGGAACTCTTGCATGTTGCGAACGCGGTCGGTGAGCATACCTAGCTACCTCCTTCAAAAAGGCAGGTGCTTACCAGTCCAACCCGGCACGCGCCACTCGGTCGCTGGCGTCTATTAAGCTTCGGCTAATGCATACGACGCAGAACGCCCATACTATGCCCACGTGATGGTTAGTGCTATCAGGCCAGAGGCCCCTTGGATCAAATATCCAAATCTTAGTGGATTAGGAACGCGCGGTAACAAGCAGAGACTCACGAAAGATGTGACCCCGTCGTCCCGTCTCGAGGACTTGCGGCAAGGGCTAAGAATGCCCGTCCACGCCTCGTAAGTATTTCGCGGGCACCTTCCAGGTCAACCCATCCCCACATCACTCGCGGCTACCCCTCAGGGTCGACCCGCCTTTCCAAGTAACAGTTCTAAAGTCCAAGTATCTGTGTGTCCAAACATCAAGGGGAAACCCCGAGGAATCACCCCCTCTGTAATCATCAAGGAGAATGTAAGAGGATCCACCCTCGAGGTTCACACTTGAGGGGTTGCACGACAGAGGCGTATCGGAAGTGGTTAAGGAGGAAATCACCCTGGATGACCACAACCAAATAGCTACACTACAGGGTTAACATCAGAAGTGCTGATGAGGTCTCACTCTCGGCACTCGATAGTAACCCAGTAGTGTCGAGCAACTAAGGGGACAGTGATGTGCGGTGCCGGGGCCTGGTCTTCGATCCCGTTGATCGGGTCTTCGATGATGAAGCAGGGGCAACAAGGACAAGGTGGGGTTCACTGATGGATCACTAACCAACCTATACTAAGCAGTTTAGGATAAACAGGTAAGGTACAATGAGCAGGTTAAAAAAGCAGGCTATGTATCAGAATAGGAGCAAACAATAACAGTAGCAAAATCTAATGCAAGCATGAGGGAATGGAATGGGCGATATCGGGATGATCAAAGGGGGGCTTGCCTGGTTGCTCTGGCAAGGAGGGGTCGTCGTCGACGTAGTCGATCATAGGGGTATCAGCGGTCTCGAGGTCTACCGGAGAGAAGAGGGGGAAGAAACAGTAAATATAAAGCAAACATAGCATCATAAATCATAACATGGTAATATGCGGTGTTAGGGATGATCTAACACGGTACTACACGTTGCAGACGGAGAGGGAAAACATCCGGAGGGGTTTTCCTGGTGTTAAGCATTTTCTGGACAGATGAAAGAGAGGGGAAAGTTCCATGTTCAGCATGCTAGGGGCATGTGACAGATGAACGGACTGCGTATCCGGATTCGTCTCGTCGTTCTGAGCAACTTTCATGTAGAAAACATTTTCATCTGAGCTACGGTTTATGTTCTATGTTTTTCTAAAGTTTTAATCATTTTCTGAATTTATTTATCTATTTAATTCTAACATTATCCAGAACAATAAATGATGACGTAAGCATGACATCAGGGTGATGTCAACAGGTCAACTGGTTGGTTGACCAGTCAAACTAGACAGGTGGGTCCGGTGGGACCCACATGTCATTGTCAGGGGCACTAACGGGGGGTTTAGACTAACTAAAACGGTTAATTAGCGGGTGGGGCCCGATAGTCAGTAAGAGATTAAGGTTTTAATTAACTAATTTAATTAATTAGCAATTTATCTATTTATTTTTATTTGTTTATGGCGTGGGGCCCGCATGTCATGGACACAGGGGAGCCACGTCAGCGCTAACCGAGGTCAACGGGGCCTAGTGGCAGTGGCACAGGGGCGGGTCCCACCAGCGCCAGGTCAGCGCCGGCCGGAATCGCGCCAGAGTTAGCTCCAGCAACCATTCCAACGGCAAAGCGATCGGGAGAGCTGCGAGATTCGTCCACACCGCATCATTTTGGGTGCGGCCGGGCTCGTTCGAACGGCAAGACGACGGCGGAGCGATCTGTGACGGTGGCGGAGGCTGCAGTGGCCGGAGTCGAGCGGGGCGACGCGGTCGCGGCTGTGGGCACACGGGGAGCGGGACTAGGCGCAGGGTGAGCGCGAGCAAGAACGCGGTGACCGTAGGGAGGGAAGTCGGGGTCGGACGGGGAGGTCCTCACCGGTCCTGTAGTTGTGCAAAGGTATGCTCGGGGGAGGGGCAGGAGATGCGTTTTCCGGCGACGGTGCGGCGGATGGCGGCGTCGGGGGCCCTTCTCAGTCCAGGAACGGGGAGGAGGGCGAGGACGGAGGCGAGCGACGGGCGGGGCGGCGCCGGTGGTGCGTCGAGGAGGCGTGGTCCTGATGTGGATCGAGGGGGGCGAAGGAGAGAGGCGATGGCGTACGAGGCTCGCTGCCTCGATCTAGATCCGATCGGGGGAAGAGGAGCGAGGGCATCGTGCGGGTTTCGATCCCGATCCAGATTGGATCGGGAAAGGGAGAGGGAGCGGCGACGTGGGGGAGTGGGGGCGAGTGGGTTAGGGTTTCGGACTTTCGGTCGCTTGAAGGGATAAGGGAGTGGCGATGGGCCGGTCGGGCCAGTGAGCTGGTCGGCTGGGCTGTTTGGCCCAGTTGGCGAGGGGGTCCTTTTGAAATTTATTTATTTTTCTGTTTCGTTTTATTTCCACTTTTATTTTCTATTTTTATTTCATTTTGATTCATTATAGTTTTAGAAAACCTAATAGCAAGTCCCGATTTAACAACAATAATTATGCTACTGCCCCATTAATTTTGGACAACAAAATAAGATAGTTTAATATTTTATAAAATAGAACGACATTTATTTAATCTTTTTACCTACTACTTTAATTACCTAAGTGCAATTAAAACTTTTATAAAAATGTGGTTTCTCCAACATGATTACCTATGTATTATCTGGCACAACCCAGACATTTTAGTTTTAACATTCGAAAACTTTCATCGTTTGACTTTAATTCAAATTTGAATTTGAATCAGTTTTAAACTAACTTGAGATGTGGCGTCATTAGCAGAGGTTTACTGTAGCTTAATTATCCGGGCGTCACAAGCCGATGGTGTCTTTTGCTCGTCTCTGGCCCATGGTGACTTTTAGCCCAGTTTACAACCCATGGTGTCTTTTGACCATTTCCAACTTGCAGTGGCTTTTGGCCCATTTAAAGCTCGTGGTTCATTTGGGTCCATTATCGCCCATGGTGTCTTTCCGCCCATTAGCAACCCATGGTGTCTTTCGACTCGTCCACTACCCATGGTGTCTTTCGACTCGTCCACTACCCATGGTGCTTTCGTCCCGTTTGTGGCCTCTGTTGCTTTTGACCCATTTGTAGCTCGTGAGGCTCTTGGGCCATTTGTGACCCATGATCTGACCATGGTTATTTTGGCCGTTAATGGCTAAAAAATACATTTGGCCCATTAGCGGGCTGCAGAATACGATAATTAAGAATATACGTGCACTATAAAAATAGAAAATTACACTTATTGCATCCATTGTGCGTCCAAGTTGCCCAAAATGCAAATTAATGCAACAAACAAAATAATTCTAGAGATTTAGTCCACATCAACACAACTTAAGAAATGGTAACCTTGCCCCGAAGCTGATGCACGAGCAGCTGAGAAAGCTGATCAGACTGCCCTTGTTTGATGCTTATATCGTCCAGCTCTAGCTGGTTAGCAATAATGTCTGTGTTAGATTTCTCTGTGACTTAGAGATCCAACTTCCCGTTAGGGTAGAGTTGTACCATTTATTTCTGCTTGGAGTTGAGATTGAAAAAGTCAAACTTATTTAGGCGACGACTAAAGTGAGCTTGTTTCATTGAAATTGGCGAGTATCTTGAACACTACTTCTAGACATGACTTTAGGGTTGTCCTGTTATCTTAAAGATGTTTTGCCTTCTTAGTTATAGTTGTTGTAACAATGAGACAAAATGGTTATGTCTCACTATCTCAAGAGATTTTGCCCTCATATCAGGGTAGTATTCCGAATGAGAAACAAGCTGACAAATAACTGATTTTGCATTTATATAAATAACCATGGTTAGTGTACTATCGATTCCATCCCATTTCATATAGACAAATCAAGAGGCATAATTTAAAATAGGAATAATAGACTATGGTATTTTTCATATAGTCGGCCAAATCAGATAGGACACGACAGGAAATGACGCCGTGTATGTGTGGGCAGCTTTACCGCACCACTAGAATAAGATGAAGACCAAAGGAAAGGCATACAATGTATGACTAAAGAACAACATTAGCTCTTTTTTTATTAGTATGCATGGTATAAATAGGAAAATATTTGTACAACTAAACATCAAGACTGACTTGTTGCAAAACATGCAATTTGATGGAAACATTAAACTAAACAACAGTTCAGAGAGTGATGCCTATCAAAATCTATACCACGACAAAGTTTGAAGGCATAAGAAGGATGAACTTAGATTAGCAGTTTTCACCGGCTCTGGAAAGCCCTTAACCATGTTTATGTTCATGGGGGACAATTCAAAAAGTTCACCACAGAAACTTCTTCGTAAGCACTAACTATATAATGCATTTTGATAAAGCAAATATAAATATGATAATATGAATCGATGATAAGAAAGCTAATATGCAGAGCAATGCTACATAAAAAACTAGCTATATTTAAATTTAAAATGTGTTCATCGCATGTTTAGAAAATGATAATGCAGTGTTAAAAAAATATTGGCACAACTTTTAGAAAATGTTTGTGACGCTTAACAAATGTTTGTGATTTTTTATAAAAACATTATACAATTTTATAAAAATGTTCACATAATTCAAAAAAAGTTGATGGCATTAAAAACAATGTATGTGACATTTCTTTTAAATCTTCATGACATTAAAAATGTTTTTACAATGTAAACAAATGTTCATTTAATTAAAAAATATTGATGGCATTAAAAAAGTTGAATTTGTCAATTGTTTTGTAATCATGCGTTTGAAAAAAATCGTGAAATTTTAGAAAAAAAATACAATGTAAAAAAAATGATCGTTTTGTTTTTCAAAAATCGTTTGTGTCAATTAAAAAAGTTTAACATGTATTAAAAAGTTCAAAAACATGTAATTGAAGATATACACCATGTCTTGAAAAATGTTCGACGTGCATGAGAAAAATACGCAAGGTGAATTAAAAAATGTAGACATGTGTTGAAAAAAGAAAATCTACAAAAAAATCAGAAGAAAATTTGGAAAAAACCCGGCACAGAAAAATTTCCAGAAAAAACCATGTAGAAGCTCCTAGGATCCCCCCCCCCCCCCTATTGGGTAGTAGGCGATACATAGCTCTGGCGTCTTAAAGGACCACTAAGAAACTAACCCTTAAGAGTTATGCTAAGGTCCCTACCAGATCATTTTTTCCAGCAGAATACCCGCGTAACGAAAGACATGGTAAAACAAAGCGAGTGGGCTTTAAACAGGTGTTAGCCGTTGTTTCAGGGCTAGAACATTTGTATTGGTTTCCCAAAATACATGGGTATTAAGGCAGTATGTGAAACACTTCTCGGGCTCACATGGAGGACGCCACCATGGTTGAAAAGGAACCAATGATTTTGGAGGGCTACAAAGTTGTAGCCTTCTTCCGCATACATGAATCCCATTGGTATATAGACCCTATCAAAGCACAAATCGAAGCAGGCAAAGCCTTCCCTTCCCCTGTGATGTCATTGCCAAGTTGCATAAGCTGGCGAATAATATCACACTTAATTTCTCGTTTCTAGGTTATTTTCAATTTCAGTTATCTTATGGTGAAAGCAAGTTCCAGATATGAAAATTGCAATGTCTATCTGATGTTGAACGGAATGTGAATAAAATTGCAATATCTATGTGAGTGAATGAAAATGTAATGTCTTTACTCTTTACGTGAAGAATGGGCATAGACGCTGAACGAGGGTCCTCAAAATATAGAGTTTGCATTATGCTGAATTTGAGCTTGCGTACAACCTCCTTTGTCAAAGTTAAAAATTTATGAAGGAAGCACGGTCCAAACGATTTTAGGCTGCGAGTATATTGCATCAGAGTTGCTCTAAACCAATGCTAATTTATGCTGGCAGTAGCAGCGTAGCGAGATTGGAAGATACTAGTACGGAGCCTCACTCTCAGAAGCCCTATAAAAAGCAGGGCATGTACGTACGTTTATGGGCCCCTGATATATGCAGCTACCGATGATTGACCGTTGGGGCACCGAGCCAGCAAAAGGTGCAAATCTATCTAGCTGTGCACGGGGTCTCCAATGAACACATCTCAGTGATGATTAGCAAAGCAGGACATGTACCATTCGCTGTAATCATCATGCGACATGCATCCACCCATCATGGAAAGATGGTCTACTAGATATCTCGGAGTATATGCAAACGTCGGCTCACAAAAGAAAAGAAAAGAAAGAGAAAGAATCCTCACGCAACAAGAGGAAGGAAACAAGACGGGAGGAAAGGAAAGAAATCGGGGGGAGTGATCCATTTCATTTCAGCTTCAACTTTCATGCAGCCGCAGCCGGGTCGTTGGTCAAGCACAGCATCTTGCGTGCCCTCAAAAAGAAGTACCACAGCATCATCTTTGTTACTTAAAAGGGGAGAAGGAAGGAAAGAAAGTCCCTAGAGAGCGAGCGAGCTATGGCTATGGCTATGGCTAGTAGTACTGGAACAGGCTTGTCATCTCCCGGACGGACCCGAACGCTGGCGACGAGGGCATGACGCCGAGCCCCCATGGTAGGCACGGCCCGTCCTCCGTCGCCGCGTCGCCGAACATCCCGTAGGACGCCGCCTTCGCCACGGCCGGGCCGTAGCACCCCCACTGCTGCTGCTGCCGCGCGTACCCGTACGCGTACTCGATCCCGCTGTCCGATGCCAGCGCCGTCGGCGCCACCGCGGCGGCCGCCGTGCGCCTCTCCTCCTTCTTGTACCGGATTCCGCACGCATTGCACAATGACTGCACAGATGATGCAATACTGACCAGTTAGCATGGATATACATATATGTTCGTAAGGCAGTGTTGCTGGGTACGTGGCCATGTACTACGTAGTATATGATCATCAGTTTACGCACGAACGCACGCACCTTTGGTCCGCGAGGCCCGTTCCTCCAGAGCGGGGTGGAGGTGGTGTCGCAGTTGGCGCACCGGCGAGCGGAGGCGGCGCCGGCATTGCTCTGATCCGCGCGCGCCGGGCCGATATCCTGCCTGCCGTTGCAGCTGGGCACCGCCTCCCACGGCAGCCCGGCCTCGGCGCGCCTGGTGGAGGGCGTGCCGAGCGAGAGCGTGCAGTCGACGGAGCCGCCGTAGGAGGCGTAGGAGCCGTCGTCGCCGCATTGCTTGCTGTAGTAGTGGTGGTCCCCCGGCGCCGCGGCGAACAGCATGGAGCAGCCGCCGCCGCAGCTACCGTAGAGCAGCCCGCACGTGCATGGCGCCGCCTCGTGCAGCATCTTGACTAGTAGGAGCTACTTGCAGGAATAGATCGAGCAGAGAAGGCAATAGTATCTACTCTAGTGCTACTAGCTGCTGGTATCGGGGGAAGATTAATATGAAGAGGGAGGGAGAGCTTCGAGACTGGGGTCGAAACCAAACCAAACCAAAGACGACGTAGGGGGTGTCTGTTGCCGGAATCTGGAGGTGGCCGGCCACTTAACAGTTAACACACACTAGCTAGGGCTGTGGATCGTTGAGGTGTCTGGCACATGTGGATGGATGTGGGAGGTAGGGTACGGGATCCTGGGGTTCTTATAGCGACGACGTGGGAGTACGGTGGTGGTGGGCTGGGGCTGGGGCTGGGGCTGGGTTGGCTCGCTTTTTACGTGGTAACCTGGGCCGACCCGATTTTGGATTCCGGCCGGGGGGCGCGAGACGCGATGCCGCCGCAGCGAGGGGATGTCCGTCCGGATGTCTCTCTCATGCGCCTGTGGTGTGGGGCCGGGGCGTGGTCAAAGAAGGATGTGGCGCTTGGTCAAAAGGAAGGCCACGTGAAACCGGGAACAGTCCCCCATGCACACACACACACACACATATGGGGACGTGGAGGGGCTCTCGAGGAGGGATGTCGTACGTAGTGGTAGTGGTACTGACATGCGCTCGTACAACTACGACGAGTCCATTGGAGTTTGGCGATCACGAGGGGCACAGTTCGATCTGTCCCTCCCTCCTCCCTCCTCCTCTGAGCCGGTTGTGGGATCCCAGGCCAGGCCAGGCTATCCACCACGGAGTAAGTGAGCGAGCAACAAGGAGACGATGCATGGCATGGCATGGCATGCATGCATGCGTCCGTTAGGCGGGCAGCGTCGCAGCGATGCCTGAAAGCCTGCGGTGCGCTGCATCAGGCCGGCCGGTCGGGTCAGGTCGGGTCAGTCTTTAATTTCCATCCACGGGGGTGGGGTGTCATTTTGCAATGACACGACGGATCGAAATTTCTGGCCCTGCATGCAGATGCAGCACACTACCACCTTTGGCTGTGCGCAGTGTATCTGGACCGATGCATGCATAGATCATGTTACGTTACATCTACATCTACATCTACAATACGTACAGCTAGACAAAACTGAAGATGAACTCGATCGGTGGTGGAGCTAGTAATAAAGCGGCGGGCAGGGTTGTGCTCCATGAAGATCACGTTTGGGCACATGATTAGGTCAAGAAGGAGCCGCTAGGGGCTTCCAAACCCAGAGAAAGAAGGAAACTAAAGAGCAAAGGAGTCGTAGCGAAAGAAGGGCGGATGGGAATGGGAAAATAAAAGAGCAAGGAAATGAATCAAAAGAAGCAAAAGAGCAAAAGAGGAGCGACACGAGGATGAGGAGGGAACACAGGAAAAGACGGGCGGGCGCGGGCCGAGTTGGAGCAGATAGAGATAGAGATATAGAGAGAGAGAACAAGAGATATAAGGGCATGTACAATGCATAGCCTCAAGGTGATGCCTCGCATGCCATGTAGGATCGGATATGACGTAAAGTAGGTTCAGATAGGGAAGCGGGATCCTCTCCAGAAGGCGGGTGCTTGAAGAGAAAAAGTGTGGTCCGGTGACAAAAGCTGAAAAGGTTGGAGGGAAAAGTAGAGATGCATGTATACTAAAGTCTTTATTTTTTATTTTTTAATGAGGCCCACTAGTGATAGCTTGCATTGGAGAGAAAAATAAATGTAGGTACCTCAAATTACTTTTTGTCATGAGGCATATGTATCCATATGCCACCATTGTACATGCCCTAATTGGCCGAAACAATCCATGATGGCTCCCCCAAGTTCCATAAAGTCCCCCGTCGAATCGAATCCGATCATCGGTCCAAGGAACAGTCGCGGTCAGGCATAGAAGATCCCGCCTTTTGGCACCAACCTCCACGCACGCAAACCCAGGATACATCACTCGCCTCGCTCCTGCCCTGCCTCTCTCTACTCCACGCTACGGGGATCCGATACGTCTCTAGCTAGCCTGATCATTCCCTCCTCGATCTCCTCCTACTCCTACATACAGAAAGAGTAGAGCAAAACTACTTACTTCACCAGTGACAGTGAGGCTTTTCTTTTGCTGTGGTTTGTTTCTCTTTTCCTTTATTGGTGTTGTAAGCAGGCTGCCTAATTCCCCTGCCAAGTCAAAAGGAAGCAGGCAGCGATGCCAGAGAAAGGCAAAGCCCGTGGAGCCCGTCATCTGCCCAACGGCCCAAGTGCGAGCCGACACGACCTTACCCAAAGCATACAGTATGATATATATACAAGCGGGGCCAAAAACATGTTTGGTCTTGCTTGTGTGTGTGTATAGTATTTCACCTTCTAAACAAGCGGGGCCGGTCTTGGAAACTGAAACCAGGGTGATCCCGTTCAAAACACCAGGAACGCAAGCACAATGTATCCAAGAGCGAGCTCCGTGAGCTATTGTTTAGCAGCCTAATGACCAGTTTTTGGCAGGGATTGTACGCCTTGTGCTTTGTGTGGCGATCTGCTTGCTCGCTGCATATGTGGACTGTCGTCGAGGAGGGCCTAAAATAAGACGGCAGAACAAACAAGGGGAGGAGCACGAGCGCAAAGCAGGATATGCGAGTATTGTACTAGCGCTACTACTGCGGTGTTGGGAGCAAAGAGCTCCTCCCCTGTGTGGTGTGTGTTTGGTGCTGTGTCTTGTGTAGGCTATCCGCCCGAGGAGATCGTCGTTCAAAAAGTTGTCCCGACACTGCCAGAGTTAAGCCTAGAGATTGGTGTCCTTTGGTTGGGATATCTCAAGCCCTCGTCCCTTCTCTTTGCCCTTTGATTACAAGGGGGATGGGGACGGCATCTCTTGGAAAGCGATGGTGCCCCCCAGTTGTTCTCGTCCCTCGAGGTTTGAACCATTTTAGTTCTTCTGCTAAATAAACATAAATAAAATATGCTCGACCACGTAGTGATCAGATAACTTTAGGGTAGGTTGATTTAATTCGAACACTATCACGTTTCTCTGAGGGCACCTTGATTCAAAAGGATTTCATAGAATTTTTTGTGGATTACAATTCAAATTCTTAGGGCATCTCTGAAGCGGACCCTCAAGCCTTTCGCGAGCGTCCCGACCACGCTATTAGGACGCGCTTTGTCATCCAACATAGTTCTGCATTAGTCCGTCGACAGGTCCAAATGTCCGTTTTCCCACAAATTGAAACCAAACAATAAAAGACTTTGCACTGTGCTAATTATAGCGTACAGCTAGCATTTTAGCCGAAGGTAGTATTGCCTAGTATATTTTCATTCGACGAAACATGCTAGTAGGCATGATTTAGGGCTTGTCCTCAAGTCATCCAACTCCATTGAAGGAGCATTTAGCTTTTCACCATTTGCTTACTAGGCATGATTTAGGGCTTGTTCTCAAGTCCTCCAACTCCAAACTTCTTTAATTCTCATCCGAAGTGAGCCCGAACGTGATAGCTCCGAAAAGCTAAAATCCAGGATGCTATCAGGGGTTGTAGTTCATTTTTCTAAAGCGGGACATTCCCAGCTGAAAGTGCAACTAATTCCTGGGTGGTTTTGGTAATTCACGTTGAGTTGTATTTTGTGTTGCATGTATACTGGAGTTATGGCCCACCTCCTAGTCTTGTATAATTGAGGTAGAGGTCTTCCTTTGTAATTATATATACGTGCACTAGCACCCATCAATACAATGTCTATTGTACTACAATCTTTCCCGTCTACATGGTATCATCTTGGTCGGTCTGACCCTAGAGTTTGACGACGCCGCGCCTCCCCGTTGCGCGTGCAGCCGCCGCTCCACCACCGCCGCACAACCCTGCCGCCGCGCCCTTCTCTGCCACCGCACCGCCGCCCCTTGTGCCGCCCACTTCCGCTCGCTGCCCGCGCCGATCGCCGCCACCGCGCTTCTCTCTCCCCTGCCACCGCCATCCGCGCCGCCTCCACATGCACGCTCTGCGTGACTCTCACTGGACCTTGGTGGCGTATTCTCCGTTATATACGCGGCACCATGTCTTTGGGACTCACCCTGACGGCCTCCGCCTCCACCGACCTCGTGGCATACTCGGATGCCGACTGGGCTGGCTACCCCGACACTCGGCGCTCTACGTCCGGCTACTGCGTCTACCTTGGGCCCTCGTTGATCTCTTGGTCATCGGAGCGGCAGCCCACGGTCTCCCGCTCCAGCGCCGAGGCAGAGTATCGCGCCGTGGCTAATGCCGTGGTCGAATGCTCTTGGATACATCAGCTGCTCCAGGAGTTGCTTTGTGATGTTCACAAGGCCACTCTTGTCTACTGCGATAACATCAGCGCTGTCTACCTCTCCGCCAACCCGGTGCACCATCAACATACGAAGCATATTAAGCTCGATATTCACTTCGTGCGGGAGCAGGTTGCCCTTGGCCGTGTCCGGGTCCTTCACGTGCCGACGACGCAACGGTTTGCTGATGTGATTACTAAGGGATTGCCTACTCCCGTCTTCGAGGAGTTTCGGTCCAGTATCTTTGTCTCCGGCGATGCTTCGACTGCGGGGCGGTGTTGAGTTGTATTTTGTGTTGCATGTATATTGGAGTCATGTCCCACCTCCTAGTCTTGTATAGTTGAGGTAGAGACCTTCCCTTGTAATTCTATATACGTGCACCAGCACCCCATCAATACAACGTCTATTGTATTGCAATATTTCCCGTCTACAATTCATAACAACATATAGCTCATTAAACGAACGTCCTTTCAAGTTGATTATTTCAGAAAGTTCAATGGTTGGCATGGCATGAACTAGAGATGCGGACCCCTTAAAATGCTAAGGACAAATATTGGCAAAAGCCCAAGACTCTTCATTTCTATTTTAGTGATCCAAGATCACATTGAGTCCATAGGAAAGCAAATACAATTAAAAGGGGATGAGGTGCTGCTTAATGGTCTACTTGCTCAAAATGCTTAGTGATATGCTCCAAAGCCCTCAACCACCTTCTCAATTCCAAATATGTCCATAACCTAAAGTCAAACTCCGCCCCACCGATTTGATTCATCCGGCGCCACCGAGTTCACTTGACATAGCCACAACCAGAAACCCTAATCAATTTGGTCTCACCGATAGGGATCTCGGTCTCACCGAGATGGGACTGCAAACTCTCTGTTTCTCTTTCGTAACATTTTGGTCTCACCAAAATGAGTGATCGGTCCCACCGAGTTCACAGTGCAAACTCTCTGTTTCTCTTTCGTAACGTTTTGGTGTCACCGAAAGGAGAGGTCAGTCCCACCGAGTTTGCCTGACCAACTCTCTGTTTGCTTGTTACTGAAATCGGTTTCACCGAGTTGAAGTAATCGTTCAAACCGAGATTAAGTTTTTTCCTAACCCTAGCACATCGGTCCCACCGAGTTGATCATGTCGGTCCCACTGAAAACCCTAACGTTCACATTTTGAACTGAATCGGTCTCACCGAGTTCACCTATTCAGTCTGACCGAGTTGGCTCTTTTCTGTGTAACAGTTAGATATTGTGTGGAGGCTATATATATACCCCTCCACCCTCCTCTCCATCAGAGAGAGAGACATCAAAACGTGCCTACACTTCCAGCATTCTTTTTCTGAGAGAGAACCACCTACTCATGTGTTGATACCAAAGACATTCCAATCCAACCACAAGAATCTTGATCTCCAGCCTTCCCCAAGTTGCTTTCCACTCAAATCATCTTTCCACCATAGCCAAATATGTGTGTGAGAGAGAGTTGAGTGTTGGGGAGACTATCATTTGAAGCACAAGAGCAAGGAGTTCATCATCAACACACCATCTATTAGCTTTTCGAGAGTGGCGTCTCCTAGATTGGTTAGGTGTCACTTGGGAGCCTCCGTCAAGATTGTGGAGTTGAACCAAGGAGTTTGTAAGCGCAAGGAGATCGCCTACTTCGTGAAAATCTACCCAAGTGAGGCAAGTCCTTCGTGGGCGATGGCCTTGGTGGGATAGACAAGGTTGCTTCTTCATAGACCCTTCGTGGGTGGAGCCCTCCGTGGACTCGCACAACCGTTACCCTTCGTGGGTTGAAGTCTCCATCAACATGGATGTATGATAGCCCCACCTATCAGAACCACGCCAAAAATCTCCGTGTCTACATCGCGTTTGCCTTTCCAAACCCCTTCCTTTACCTTCATATTCAATGATTTACATTTCGCTGCTATACTCTTAGAATTGCATGTGTAGGTTGATTGCTTGACTTGTGCTAAGTTGTTAAAATCTACCAAGACTTAAAATTGGGAAAAGGCTAGATTTTTATTTGGTCAAGTAGTCTAATCACCCCCTATAGACCTACTTTCAATCCTACAAGTGGTATTAGAGCTTTGGTCTCCATTTGCCTTGATTTCCATAGCTTTGGTGATCATAGCCTATGTTTTAGGATAGTATGGCGTCTAGTGAGGGAAATTACCACCGTAGAGGTCCTTACTTTGATGGTACTAATTTTGCTAGTTGGAAACATAAAACGAAAATGCATATTATTGGACATAACATCGCCGTTTGGGCTATTGTGTATATTGGCTTGCAAGGTGAGTTCTTCGATGGAAGGGAACCAAATCAGGAAGCATCCGCGGAAGAATTAAAGATGTTGCAATACAATGCTCAAGCTTGCGATATCCTCTTCAATGGATTATGCCCCGAAGAATTCAACAACATCAGCCGTCTTCAGGATGCAAAGGAAATTTGGGATACTTTGATTGATATGCACGAAAGTACCGAGTCCGTCAAGGAATTCAAATTAGATGTGCTTCAAAGTCAACTTGACAAGTTCAGAATGAAGGATGGTGAAGGTGTCGCTGAAACGTACTCTAGGTTTGCTCTCATCACAAATGAGATTGTCGGCTTAGGAAGTGAAGAGATGACCGATAGATTCATCATCAAGAAGATCCTAAGAGCCTTGGATGGAAAATATGATACCGTGTGCACATTGATCCAAATGTTGCCCATTACAAAGATCTCAAGCCAACGGAAGTCATTAGAATTATTGCTCATGAGATGTCACTCAAGGATAAAGAAGAGCTTCACACCAAGTCTAGTGGTGCTTACAAAGCCTCATGTGATGCCCCTCCATCATCAAGTGAGAAACAAGTCTTCAATGAAGAATTGAGCCTGATGGTGAAGAACTTCAACAAGTTCTACAAGAGTCAAAGCAAAGAGAGAAGTCACAAGTCAAGGTCCTACAATGACAAAAGATCTTCTAGTCGTGATTGCAATTGCTACAATTGTGGAAGACCCGGACACTACTCAAGTGAGTGTACGGTTCCCTACAAAAGAAGAGAAGACTCACCTAAGAGGAGAAGCAAAAGAGAAGAATCACCACCACGAGAAAGAAGGAGTAGAGATGATAGTTATGAACGAAGATCCTCTCGCAGAAGCAAGGATTCGGAAAGGAAGGACAAGTCATCAAAGAGCTACACATGACGAAGACATGAAGCTCATGTTGGTGAATGGGTATCCGGTTCTGACTCCGACAACCACTCCGAGAGAAGCTAGCACTCTGACTCAGAATATACTCAATATGAAGGTGTTGCCGGTCTCGCACTTGTGTCATCCAACTCCTGTGACATATTTGATTCACCTAATGAAGGGATTGGAAGATGTTTCAGGGCTAAAGGACCAAAGGTATCACACCCCGAGTATGTTGATTCAATAGTGATGAAGATGATTTGTTAGGAGATGATGATTTACTTGTTGACAACTCTTGTAATGAAAACTATGATGAAATTGCTATCAATCATGCTAAGCAAGATAAAACGAATGATGATGAGAAGAAGGAGATTGAGCGTCTAACTAAAGAACTAAATACTCTTAAGTTAGCTCATGAAACTACCTTATAAGATCATCGAGAGCTTTTAAAGACTCATGAGAAGCTACGCTTTGAAAAGATCAATCTTGAGCAAGAGCATGGGTTCTAAAAGCAATCAATGATGATCTTCGTAATAAAAGTTCTTCTTACATTGCCAAGCGTTTACTCATGTCTACTTACGTGCCACAAGTTAAATCTAGCAACAAGAGTAAGAAAGATTCCTCTTCTAGTAGTAACAACAATCATGTTAAATCCAATATTGTTGCTTCTAGTATTTCTCTTGATTCCACTAATGATTCTCTTAGCCAAGTTACACTTGAGCAAGAAAATAGCTTCTTGAAGGGAATTATAGAGAAATATGTTTACAAGAGCCTTGCCGGGAGTAAGCAATTTGAGGAAATTGTACGCAGGCAAGGAAGGCACCGGAAGAATAAAGGTGTTGGTTTTGAACGCAAGTTCAATGCCAGTGGAGTTGAGTGGGAAGAAGATCAATACCCCAAGATGAAGTTTGTTAATCAACAAGAGAAGTATGATACCACTTCTTTCAAAGGAACACAAGCTCAAGATGATCTTCCACCACAATACCACAAGCTAAAAGACAAGGACAAGCTTAAAGAGGAGATTGATGCATTTGAAGAAGCTCCTAAGGCCTTGGTCAAGTGGGTTCCCAAGACTACATCAAGTTATACTTCATCAAGTACGACCACAACTCCAAGGATTCACATGAAGATGATGTGTATCCCGAAGAAGAAGAACTAGAGAGTTCTTGAGGGTGACTCCGCCAACAAACTTCACTTATATTCATTTTGGCGAGGACAAGTGCAATCAACTTCCATATCTTGCACTAGTTCAAGGAGTCACAAACCCTCTTGTTGTTAAGACAAGGGACAAGGTAACCTAATGATTTCATGGACAACATCATGTGTGTGTTTCACTCTATGTCTATGGATATCCTTGTATGTTCCTTGTGGGACTAACCCATGTAGGTATTGAAAGTGCAACTCACTCCAATGGATTGCTCCAAATGATCTACATAAACATTAAGCATATACATATTCAACACCTACATGAAGTCATCATCGACAAAACCCAAGGTTAGTTCATCCCTCTTAGGGGGGATATCACATCTAGGGGGAGTTTTACTCTAGGAATTGAGCTATGATGTCGCTTGAAGCTACGTCGGTATTTCCCCAAAGAGGAAGGGATGATGCAACATAGCGGCGGTAGGTATTTCCCTCAGATATGAAACCAAGGTTATCAAGACAGTAGGAGAACCAAGCAACACAACATAAAACAGCCTCTGCACACAAAGAACAACACCTCGCAACCCGATGTGTTAAAGTGGTTGTCAATCCCTTTCGGGGTACGGCGCCTCAAGATAGGCAAATGACGTGAGGTAAATTTGTAGATGGGATAAATAGATCGCGGAACAAATAAATTACAGCAAGGTACTTTTGTATATTTTGGTTTAATAGATCTGAAAATAAATGCAAGGAAAAAGTAGATCGCAAGGCAAATATATGATAAAGAAGACCCGGGGGCTGTAGGTTTCACTAGTGGCTTCTCTCTAGAAAAATAGCAAACTGTGGGTGAACAAATTACTGTTGGGCAATTGATAGAACTTCAAATAATCATGACGATATCCAGGCAATGATCATTACATAGGTATCAAATCCAAGATTAGTAGACCGACTTCTGTCTTCATCTACTACTATTACTCCACACATCGACCGCTATCCAGCATGCATCTAGTGTATTAATTTCATGGAAAAATGGAGTAATGCAATAAGAACGATGACATGATGTAGACAAGATCCGTTTATCTATTGTGGCAGATATGGATCCGTCTTTTTATCCTTAGTAGCAACGATACATACATGTCGGTTCCCTTTCTGTCACTGGGATCAAGCACCGTAAGATCGAACCCACTACCGGGCACCTCTTCCCATTGCAAGATAAATAGATCAAGTTGGCCAAACAAAACCCAAATATCAGAGAAGAAATACGAGGCTATAAGAGATCACGCATATAAGAGATCAAAGAACTCAAATAACTTTCATGGATATAAAAAGATATAACTGATCATAAACTCGAAGTTCATCAGATCCAAACAAACACACCGCCAAAAGACCTACATCATATGGATCTCCAAGAGACCATTGTATTGATAATAAAGAGAGAGAGACGAAGCCATCTAGCTACTAAATACGGACCCGAAGGTCTACAAAGAACTACTCACACATCATCAGAGAGGCACCAATGGAAGTGGTGAACCCCTCCGTGATGGTATCTAGATCGGATCTCGTGGTTCTGGACTCTGCGGCGGCTGGATGAAAATTTCATCGACTCCTCTAGGGTTTCTAGAATATTGGGAAATTTATAGAGCAAAGAGTCGGTCCAGGGGGCACCCGAGGTGGGCACAACCTACCAGGGATCGCCTGGGCCTCCTGGCGTGCCCTAGTGGGTTTTCCCCTCCTCGGGACTCCCCATAGGTGCAACCATGCCCGTTGTGTTCCTTCTGGCCCATAAAAAATCATCGTAAATTGGCGTGGCATTTGGACTCCTTCTGATATTGATTTCCTACGATGTAAAAAACATGCAGAAAACAGCAACTGGTACTTGGCACTATGTCAATAGGTTAGTACCAAAAAATGATATAAAATGACTATATAATGATTATAAAACATCCAAGATTGATAATAAAACGGCATGGAATAATCAAAAAATATAGATACATTGGAGACGTATCAGCATCCCCAAGCTTAACTCCTGCTCGTCCTCGAGTAGGTAAGTCATAAAACAGAATTTTTGATGTGGAGTGTTGTTTATCATGTCATATCATATTCTTTTCTTCATAGCATGGACATTTGGACTTTTATGTGATTCAAAGCAATAGTCTAGTTTTGACATAATAATTTAGATACTCAAGCATATCAACAAGCAACCATGTCTTTCAAAATATCAATGCTAAAACAAGTTATCCCTATCCCATCATGCTCAAACATTGATCCATTCATGAAACACACTCGAATATTAGCTACACCCAATACTTAAGTACGATCATATTGTCCCCTAGTTGGTGCTATTATAAGAGAGCATGGAGACTCAATTTCAAAAATAAAAATTGCATAAAGTAAAAGAAAGGCCCTTCGCAGAGGGAAGTAGTGATTTGTAGAGGTGCCAGAGCTCAAAGCGAAAAATTAGAGATAAAAACATTTTGGGAGGTGTATCCATCCCACCAACGAAAATGACTTGGAGCATCCCAACACTTTCCATGGTAGATATATCATAGGCGGTTCCCAAACAGAAAATAAAGTTTATCCCTTTTTCCACCATAACTTTCACTTTCCATGGCTAGCCGTATCCACGGGTGCCCTCCATAACAACACTTTCCAAGGAATTTATTATTTGACAACATAAAATAAATTCATTTTTGCATTTCGGGACTAGGCATCCCTAATACCTTTGCCTTACTCTCATGCAATGACAAGTGAATAAACACTCGTCATGAGAATAACACATTTAGCATGGAAAATATTAGCTACCCGTTACCGTTCCGCGAGCGAAACAAACACCCAAAAGAGAAGTTCATTTTGAAAATTAGAGATGGCACATGCAAATTTGCTGAGAACAGCAAAAGAATACCGCATATAGGTAGATATAGTGGACTCATGTGGAAAAATTGGTTTAAAGGAATTTGGATGCACAAGTAGAGGTCATACTTGGTGCAAAATGAAGGCTAGCAAAAAGATTGAGAAGCGACCAATCAAGAAACAAATAATCGCATAAGCATGCATTAAGCATAATTAACACTGAATAATGCACCGCAAGTAGGATATAATTTTCATTGCATGATTATTGACTTTCGTGCATGCATAGGGAATCATAAACCTTAACACCAATATTCTTACTAGAGCACAATTACTCATCAACATAACTCACATATCAGATCATCATATCTCAAAACTATTACTAAGAATCAAGTTTATTTTGTACAATGATCTTCATGACATATATTTTTTCTTTCTTTATCCTTCTTTGATACCTATCACTTTGGGACTAATTTTCATGTGTTGCTTTTCATAAGCTCAAACAAATATAAGTGAAGATCATGAGCATAACATATTTTCTTTCTCTCAAAATAATTGAAGTGAAGCAAGAGAGAATTTCTTCAAAATTTTACTAACTCTCAAATAAATCTAAGTGAAGTAAGAGAGCATTTCTTCAAAAATACTAAGCACACCGTGCTCAAAAAGATATAAGTGAAGCACAAGAGCAAGTCCATTGCTCATAAAAATTTAAGTGAAGCATAGAGAGCAATTCTAACAAGTCATGGCATAATTTTGTCTCTCTCAAATAGGTGTGTCCAGCAAGGATTGATGACTTAAAACACAAAATAAAACAAGCAAAGACACATATCATACAAGACGCTCCAAGCAAAACACATATCATGTGACGAATAAAAATATAGTCTCGAGTAAAATACCGATGGTCGTTAGAAGCAAAGAGGGGATGCCACTCGGGGCATCCCCAATCTTAGTTGGTTGCTCATTCTTGGATAATATCTTGGGATGCTGGGGCAACCCCAAGCTTAGGCTCTTCTATCATTCTTTCATCCATCGTAAGATAACCCAAAACTTGAAAATTTCAATGACACAAAACTCAAACAAACCCATGTGAGATCCGTTAGTAAAAGAAAGCAAACCACTACTATAAGTGTTGTGTCAAACCAATTGTTATTTTGTTTCTGTGTTATATCTACTGTATTCCAACTTTTCTATGGCAAAAACTCATCAAAGAAAACCATAGAGCCATCAAAATAATCACACAACACAAAGAAAACAGAATCTGTCAATACAGAACAGTCTGTAGTAATCTGGAACTTTCGAATACTTCTATAACCCTAAAAATTCTACCAAATTAGGAAGACCAGAATAATTTGTATATTAATCTTATTAAAAAATAATCAGGGAAAAATCTCGTTTCTGTGATTTATGATAATTATTTTCGTGAGCGCAAAGTTTCTGTCTTTTTCAGCAAGATCAAGCAACGATCACCCCAGAAGATCCTAAAGGCTTTACTTGACACAAACACTAACTAAAACACAAAAAACACAATCATAACAGTATCATAATTGTGCTAACACTCAAGAACAGAAAGCAAAGAGCAAAAGTAAATTTTATTCATTGGGTTGCCTCCCAACAAGCGCTATAGTTTTACGCCCTTAGCTAGGAATAAAGCAAGGATCTAAGTTTTGTCATCCTTGTCCAACTCTTCAATCAAACAGTTAGAATCCTTCAAAGATTTGGCATAAAGACTTTCAATAGCAATACTCCTCAGAGTAAATTTAAATATTTGATTCTTACAAAAAGGATCTCTTATCACTTCAACAAAATCTGGATGGATGCTAATCATCTTAAGGTCTCCTTTATCATTATTACTAGAAGATGCACCCTTGTTCCTAGATTTCTTATTCTTTACGGGAGTTTCCTTAACAATTTTAGTGGTAGTAAAAGCCATGCTTAGATTACTAAATATTTCTTCCAATTTATCGATCCGAGACGGACTTTCTTCTATTCTTTCCTGGATTAAGGTACCCCTTTCTTTTAACAACTTAAAAATATCGCCCGCTTTTGACCCAAGATTAGTAGCAAAATTATGCATCTTTGTGTGTATAATTTCCATATGTAAAAGTGGTAACCCCACTTGTGCTTAAACGATGAGTATGACCTATCATCAAATGTTCTCATTTGACTCCTAAGTCAATATACCCATATATAGATGACCTAGTCATCGACAAATTGCTTGATAGATGCTAGAGTGTTTGTGCATGTTATGCCACATATTTCATTTGCCATATTATTGTGTGAGCATGTTGTTTGCATATTTTTCCCATTCAAGGACATCTATTTGTTGCTTTGTTTGTTTGGCTTTTTCTCTTTGCCAAATGGATGGACAAGAATGCCTAAGAACAACCTCTAGCCGTCTATGCTTTTCTCGTCTCAAACTCTATTCATGCTACATCACAAAGTTTGAACAAATCAAATTCGGACCCTCCAGGTGAGGACCACTCAGAATCACCGATCCGTCAAGGGATAAATTTCCAAAACCTCTTAGTGCATTTCGGTCTGACCGATCCATTCCATTCGGTCATACCGAGTTCATTAAGTTATCTAGGTTTTAATCTCGGTGCAACCGATTAGAACAGTTCGTTCACACCGAGTTGCAGCAACCGCTCGCGATTCTGTATCTTTGTGCAACCGAGTCGTTCCACTCGGTCACACCGACATAGTCTGGATATATATAGCCACGGGCCGAAAATTTGGAAATTTCTCCAAACCCTTCGCCCGCGCCCATCCAGCTCTGCCAACTCATGGTCTCCGGATCGTCTCCTCGTTGCCCGTGACCTCCTGCTGTTGGTGTCCTCCGCCGTCAACGGAAATCTTCACCGCTGTTGTCACCGTAGCGGGTTCATCACCAAGCTAGGATATGAACTTGACCCTTTGTGCTTTCTACACTCCTATTCCTTGCACAAAGACAATGCCATGATTCTTGCGATGATTGAAATAGTTCTATCCAATCAAAACTTCCTCTAGATTAGTTTTAACCCAAACACTTAGGGTTAGATTTTCATCAAACTCATCTCGAACTGATCGATTTGAAAGATTCAGTCTCACCGATTTGGCCCAGGCCATTGCACATGTACTACTCGGTCTGACCGAAGTGTACAAATCGATGTGACCGAGTTTACTTTCTTAGTGAAACCCTAGCATCTCGGAGTCACCGAACTGTGTCTCGGCCTGACCGATTTCACATATTTAGATTCTAAAGTTGCTTCGGCGTCACCGAGTTTGTCATATCGGTAGCTCCGAAATGCTTTCTGTAGAAAACTAAAATTAAGTTTTTTGAGTCATTCTTTTTGCCAAAATAGCTGTACTTTGTGATGCTCATCTACTCTACCTATACCCATATGTTCACAGGGACAGTTTCAGCAATGTCAGACCAGAGTGGTAGCAAGAACAGGTCAGAGGCGCACCAGAATCTCAATGAGGGCACTAGTCCCTCAAGCATCTATGATGATGGAAGCAGAAGCACTCCTAGCAATCTGCCTAAGGCTGCAACTAGGCAGAGAAAGAAGAAAGCTCAGATATGTTAAGATAAGGACTGCAGCTGATCAGAAGAGATCATGTGGCCATGCCCCCACACATTCTGATGCTCATCAACTCCAAGATGGGCACATGCACATACTTGCTAGATAGAGAGTATCTTCCCTTGAGGCCAGTGTTTGAGGATAACACAGTTGTTATGGATGCTTCAAATCCCACTTCTGTTGAGGCTCAAGAGAAGAGAGAGAAGGCTAAGGCAAAAAAGGCTTCAAAGATTCCAGATCCCTCAGCAGTACATCTCAAGACCAAGCAGGATCAGCTCAGCTATCTGTTTGAAGCCACAGTGAGAATTGAGAAAGGATTAGCTACCCTGACTCAAAACAAAGAGGGTCTTGAGAGAATCATTGAAACAAAGTTCTATGATCTTGACTTAAAGGTCATAGAGATTCAGACTACTCGTGAGCAACTCCAAGAAGAAGCAGAGGGGAGGAGAGGAAGATCTACTACAGATGCATATGAGAGGGTGCCTAGAGCACACAGGTCTGTAGCAGTGCCAGTCAGTGACACTAGAGCCACAACTTCAGCTCCTGCAGCCACAACCTCAGTTGTCTCTCTAGTGGCAACCCCTCCAGTTCCTCAGACATCAACCGAAGTCTTTGTAGATGCTCTTCTCTCCACGCCATCTTCACACTCCGAAGCTCCCAGAGATCATGCTTATAATTCCATATAGCACTATGCATTTTCAAGCTTTTTGGTAACTTGTTGCCAAAGGGGAAGAAAGTGTATAGGTTATAGGCTGAGAGAGAGAGTGTGTGTTTTGCTTTTGGTTTGTCTGTGTTGCTACTTATTTGCTTGTGTTTGCTACAATATTTGTGCTCATGTGTGAGATACTCGTATGATCATGTGGTCAACCATATTATGCTTTATTATGTGTGCTTGAATGATGCTATCCTATCACTTGTGTATGATCAATCATATTTGTCTTGGTGATGAGTGTTTGCTATTTATATCCTATCATTTTGAGCGCTCCACCAAGATGTATGTGACATGGAAGAGTAACCCATGAGCCTAATCGATTGTGCATTTGCATTCAAAAGCAAATCATAAATAATACACAAATTTAGGGGGAGCTCTTGCTTATCACATACTTCTCAAAGCGACGATATATTTCATTCTTATTACCATTTGTCGAAGCTCTGATCTATATGTTGTCATCAATTACCAAAAAGGGGAAGATTGAAAGTGCAACTAATCCCTGGGTGGTTTTGGTAATTCATAACAACATATAGCTCATTGAACTAATATCCTTTCAAGTTGATTGTTTCAGAAAGTTCAATGGTTGGCATGGCATGGACTAGAGATGTGGAACCCTCAAAATACTAAGGACAAATATTGGAAAAAGCTCAAGACTCTTCATTTCTATTTTAGTGATCCAAGATCACATTGAGTCCATAGGAAAGCAAATACAATTAAAAGGGGATGAGGTGTTGCTTAATGGTCTACTTGCTCAAAATTCTTAGTGATATGATCCAAAGCCATCAACCACCTTCTCAATTCCAAATATGTCCATAACCTAAAGTCAAACTCGGCCCCACCAATTTGATTCATCCGGCGCCACCGAGTTCACTTGACATAGCCACAGCCAGAAACCCTAATCAGTTCGGTCTAACCGATAGGGATATCGGTCTCACCGAGATGGGACTGCAAACTCTCTGTTTCTCTTTCGTAACGTTTTGGTCTCACTGAAATGAGCAATCAGTCCTACCGAGTTCGCAGTGCAAACTCTTTGTTTCTCTTTCGTAACGTTTCCGTATCACCGAAAGGAGCGATCGGTCCCACTGAGTTTGCCTGAACAACTCTCTGTTTGCTTGTTACTGAAATCGATCTCACCAAGTTGAAGTAATTGGTCAAACCGAAATTAAGTTTTGCCCTAACCCTAGCACATCGGTCCCACCGAAAACCCTAACATTCACATTTTGAACTGAATCGGTCTCACCGAGTTCACCTATTCGGTCTTACCGAGTTTGCTCTTTTGTGTGTAATAGTTAGATTTTGTGTGGAGGCTATATATACCCCTCCACCCTCCTATCCATCAGAGAGAGAGCCATCAGAACGTGCCTACACTTCCAACATTCATTTTCTGAGGGAGAACCACCTACTCATGTGTTGAGACCAAGATATTCCAATCCAACCACAAGAATCTTGATCTCTAGCCTTCCCCAAGTTGCTTTCCTCTCAAATCATCCTTCCACCATAGCCAAATATGCGTGAGAGAGTTGAGGGGTAGGGAGACTATGATTTGAAGCACAAGAGCAAGGAGTTCATCATCAACACACCATCTATTACTTTTGGAGTTTGTAAGGGCAAGAAGATCGCCTACTTCATGAAGATCTACCCAAGTGAGGCAAGTCCTTCGTAGGAGATGGCCATGGTGGGATAGACAAGGTTGCTTCTTTGTGGACCCTTCGTTGGTGGAGCCCTCCGTTGACTCGCGCAACCGTTATCGTTTGTGGGTTGAAGTCTCCATCAACGTGGATGTATGATAGCACCACCTATCGGAACCACGCCAAAAATCTCCGTGTCCACATTGCGTTTGCCTTTCCAAACCCCTCCCTTTACCTTCATATGCAATCATTTACATTCCGCTGCTATACTCTTAGAATTGCATGTGTAGGTTGATTGCTTGACTTGTGCTAAGTTGTTAAAATCTTCCAAGACTTAAAATTGGGAAAAGACTAAATTTTTATTTGGTCAAGTAGTCTAATCACCCCCCTCTAGACATACTTTCGATCCTACACCAGCTCCACATTTTGGTGAATCTGGAGTTTGGGTTATTCGCTGTTGTAATGCCATCGCCCAAAAACGTCTCAACCGGCTCCTCCTCCCTCGACCCCGCATGCATCCGCTCGCTAACATCTCCCCTCTCCCTCATTTCTCCTCTTGAACCCTCATGATTGCCATGCTCGGTTGCCCTTGTCGTTGGCCATATCATCGCCTTCGATAATAGATCTGGTCGTCCAAGGTTGTTTCCTGCTGGACCCCATCGTCCTCACCGCCCATCACGCGTGGTGCAAGGAGTTGCAACCCCATGGCTTGGTGCTAGCCCTGACGCCATTGATGCCCAAGAGACCCTCTAAGCCAGCAGCACCACCAGGACGACCGCACCCCCAATACCAAACTGCAAGGTGAGCTCCTCCCCTTCTCTTCTCCCCGAGCTCGGAGCAGCACCAGGCTCATGTTGTTTGTACTGCACATGCCACACTCCACGATGAAGCATGCGCAACTGCCGCCTATGTGTAGTTTCACCTGAGATGGGCTCCTTCTAGCTGGCCCAACATGGCAACCAGCAGGCCTTCAACGCCCCAGCTTGGTTGCCAGCTCATCCAAGCACTGGGAGGAGCTGCCGCAGCTCCAGAACGTTTTTCTGTTCGCCACCTCAAGCAAGAAGCAACATAAGAAGCTGGATATGGGAAGTTTTGTAGAAGCTAGATGGTTTCAGAACAGGCCCTTAGCCGGGCTAGATTTGGTGGAAGCTACGTAAGCACTAATTAGTTGCCTTCCGCCAAACTAGAAGCTAATAATCTTTTTTAAGTCAATAGAGCCCAATATTTATAGTATAGGGTTGGATGACTGCTACTTGTGATAGGCTTGTGATTCCCCAAGAGGAAGGGTGAAGTATTGTAGTAGCAAAAAGTATTTCCCTTAGTTAAGAACCAAGGTTTATCGACAAATAGAGGACACCACATGGACAAGATAAACGGTACATGCACACACATCAAACAAATGCTTGCATCTAACGACAGCAAGAGGGTTGTCAATCCCCTTGTTCTCGCAATTGCCAGGATTAAATCTGATAGTAGTACACTGCTGCAATGACGTCCTATACAAACGGTTTTTAACCTCTTTCCGCGACAGAGTTTTAAACTGTCGTCTTGCTTGTGTGTGCGATAAGGGGGTCCATATCCCACATGACCGAGAAACCGTCGGTGAGAGGTCCTCCGATCACACACATGGGGCAAAAAGAGTTCCTGTGCGATCAAGTGAGCCATCACAGACAATTATACATGCCCAATTGTTTCTGTTCGTATGTACATCCCACACAGTGAGACACAGACAAACGTTTCCATTCATATGTACATCACACACAATTTTCCGTTTGTGTGCGATCAAGGAAGATAATGCAGACGTTTTCGTAGGACAGGCCGTGGGAGATTGTCTTGCCATCCCACAGAGTAATTATGGAACAAAAGTTTATGTGGCATACCACATCACACACAGTTTTATGTATAGCCTCATTTGTGATAGATGTAGCAATCATAGTTCCTCTACCTCAGTTAACCGTCTGCGTTATTCAAGTATACCACACACGATTCAGTGAAGAAAACTGTATGACATTGAGCTATCCATCACACACATTTTTACTGCTAGAAACGTTTGTAAAGTTCCATTGACCCATTTAGCAGGTTTATTAGTTTACTATTAATACTTCCAATATTAAGAAAAATCACGTTTCATATGGAAAGTTGTTTACCACTTTCATATCGGGCACACAAATATATTTTAACATCACAATACGATAGCTACATGACAACATCACAATACAACATATAACTAGTTCACCTTCATAAGCACAAAGTATGTTGAGCACAATATTAGAACAATATATTAATTTCCCTAATTGACTGATGCATGATCAGCCAAACTCATCTTCTCCATCCCCGCTTTCAGTTTAGTAAGAGCCTGTTTTGCACTGACCAACTGGGAAAGTGTCTCTTCCTTTGCAAACACCATCTTAGCAAAGTCTAATTTAAAAAATCTAAGCTCATTCTCCATCTTTCTCTTTTTTCCCGTATCTTGAAATATTCTTCAACGTTGACAACATTTTATCTAAACACATCTCTATTCTCTTTCTCATACATGCTCCAGAGCTTTGCTAGGCACATCTTCGAAGGTTGTGGCCACTCTTGATCAACCCACTCCAGGTAAGAACACTTCCATTCATCTTATAATATTTAAAGCTAAATCAGTTACAATTGTAGGGAAATGGGTTTCTAGCAACGTAGAAGATCACCACATACATATTTTGAAAAACTGAAGAAACACGTTAATTATGATATATCTTCTCAAAAAGATCAATGTGCAAACGAATTAATTGCTACTGAGACAACAACCAAATTTAGGAACATCACAAGCTATAATTAACTGCAACAACGCTACAAGTTCTTAGTTATAACTATAATAATAAATTGACAATTTTATGAGGAACCTAAATATAACTGCAACATCATAATGACAGTGTAGGAATGACATCAAATTAATACTAACAGGTATGTACATGCATAATTTTGATAACATAGAACTAACAGCACTAAGGCCCTCCACTATGCAAGCCAAAACCAATATCAAATCAACTGTTACTACATTTGGCACCGGTGCCCTGCATTGCCGAGCCGTTGCCAGAGGAAAAATTCAGGGAACCAGAGCACCTAGTTGCTCCAATGCCCAGTTCCTTCGTGCCATCAAGTATTACTATTTTACTGCTTGGCTGTTCAGATGTGTGGAGCAAAGTTGGCCGCACAAACTACTAAAGTGGTGCCAAATAATTTTCTCAGGTCACCACTCATGAGATGGCAACATTTTTAGATACTAGGTAGAAACTGTGACAGTGTCTTAATCACATCCAGAAAACATATCACAGTGATAGTGTCTGAATCACATCTAACAAATGATTTATAACAACAAAAGTGGGGCTAACCTTCTCTGCACATGCCAGAAACTTCCTCCCACTGTGCATAGATTCAAAAGCCACTAACTTCATGCATGGAGATTAATTGTGACAACGAGCAGCCAGATATTCAGCTACCCCGCTCCATTCCTTAAAAGTGACGGTCCTAGGGAGCTACAAGATGAAAAAATGGCTCAAATCGACCGTCGGGTTAAAATCCTTTATTCCAAATCATAACCCTAAGCCTAGGGGGTGAGAGAGAGGAGAGAGGCATACCCGGATGGTAACAAAGTCGTCATTGGAGGAGGAACCACTGGAGATGTTATTGAAGAAGACCATGGCGTCGACGGTGGTCCGATGCGAGATGACGAGAGCGAGGAAGTGGCTATAGCTTAGGAAGGAAGAAAGGAGGAAATAGGAGAAATGTGGCTCGTGGTCGGGGAGAAAAGGGGGTGGGGAGGGGGGAAGAGTTAGATATTTCGGTGGTAGACAAAAACATTTGAAAGGTGGAGGGAAACTTGGTGCGTAGTGTCATCGGACACCATTCACTTTGAATAAATGTGTGCATCGCAAACGATTCTTCTGCTTTACGCACATACAATGAGTTTGAGCATTCAAATTTTGGTCGAAATTTTCCTGGGTACAGTGCTCATCTACGCCATTGCATAAGTCTAACATCACTTGCTAATTTGGCACACAAAAAAGCCTACAGCACACAGACCACACTTACTGAATCGAGCAATTTTAGTAATTAAATAGAGCGAGTTAACCTAAACATTGTTCTAACAAAATACTAGTGTTATACACAAATGCTAACTACACATAAGTTTAACAAAGCCGCCGACGTGCCGCCCTATGCCTCGCCAGTGTAAGATGAGATGTCGATGACTTGTCCTAGCAACATGCCGCGATTGGTGGACTCCGCATCCCCCAGGCTGAAGTCGAGTGTGTCGTCATCCTCGTCCTCTTCCACTGAGCCGCCGTCAATGTTGTAGTACTCGTAGTAGTGGCAGCGCCAGAGCTCGTGTTGGTACTCCACCGCCGATTCCTCGACGGACATGTGCTAATGAGGTCACCTAGTACAGGTAGGGTCAAGGACCTATCATCTAGGATCCACCTAGGTACTCACACCACCATCGGTAGGTCTCTGGACCATATGAGCATTCCGATGCGTATAACAGGAAGTCCACTCGGACACATCGACAACACTCGGATGCCTACCCTCCAGTTGGCATGACCACCACCACTCGGACAAGGGAGGTAGAGGGACGGCGTGGGAGCTACAATGATCGAGTAGGCTTGAGTCAAACTTTAAGTAGAGTCATAGCTACCGTTACTTGTAGCTGTCATAGTTGTGACGATTTACACTTGTAACTACTTTAGTAATGGGCATTAATCACCCTGGCGATGTGGGAGTGAAGGAGGCTGCGGCGCACTCTATATAAGCTGATGTCCGCTGATACGTCTCCATCGTATCTATAATTTTTGATTGTTCCATGCCAATATTATTCAACTTTCATATACTTTTGGCAACTTTTTATATTATTTTTTGGGACTAACATATTGATCCAGTGCCCAGTGCCAGTTCCTATTTGTTGCATGTTTTATGTTTCACAGAAACCCAATATCAAACAGAGTCCAAACGGGATAAAAATGGACGGAGAATTATTTTGGAATATTTGTGATTTTTGGGAGGAAGAATCAACGCGAAACGATGCCCGAGGTGGCCACGAGAGTGGCCCACGCCACCACTCCAGGTGGGCGCGCCCCCTATCTCATGGGCCACCCGTAAGGCGGTTTATGCCCTTCTTTAGCCGCAAGAAAGCTAATTTTTGGAAAACGATCTGGGCGAAGGTTTCAATCCAATCGGAGTTACGGATCTCCAGATATAAAGGAAACGGTGCCAGGGCAGAATTACAAAACGCAGAAACAGAGAGATAGATCCAATCTCGGAGGGGCTCTCGCCCCTCCCACGCCATGGGAGCCAACGACCAGAGGGGAAACCCTTCTCCCATCTAGGGAGGAGGTCAAGGAAGCAGAAGAAGAAGGGTGCCTCTCTCCCCCTTGCTTCCGGTAGCGCCGGAACGCTGCCGGGGGCCATCATCATCACCGCGATCTTCACCAACACCTCCATAATCTTCACCAACATCTCCATCACCTTCCCCCATCTATATTCAGCGGTCCACTCTCCCGCAACCCGTTGTACCCTCTACTTGAACATGGTGCTTTATGCTTCATATTATTATCCAATGATGTGTTTCCATCCTATGATGTCTGAGTAGATTTCCATTGTCCTATCGGTGATTGATGAATTGCTATGATTGGTTTGAGTTGCATGTTTTATTATTGGTTCTGTCCTATGGTGCCCTCCATGTCGCGCAAGTGTGAGGGATTCCCGCTGTAGGGTGTTGCAATCCGTTCATGATCCTCTTATAGTGGGTTGCGTGAGTGACTGAAACACAAACCCGAGTAAGGGGATTGTTGCGTATGGGATAAAGGGGACTTGATACTTTAATGCTATGGTTGGGTTTTACCTTAATGAATCTTTAGTATTTTCGGATGCTTGCTAGAGTTCCAATCATAAGTGCATATGATCCAAGTAGAGAAAGTATGTTAGCTTATGCCTCTCCCTCAAATAGAATTGCAATAGTGATTATCGGTCTAGTAACGTAGTCAGTTGCTTAGGGACAATTTCACAACTACTACCACCACTTTTCCACACTCCCTATATTTACTTTATTGCATCTTTATCTAAACAGCCCCTACTTTTTGTTTACGTGTTCTTTATTATCTTGCAAACTTATCCTATCACACCTACAAAGTACTTCTAGTTTCATAATTGTTCTAGGTAAACCGAACGTCAAGCGTGCGTAGAGTCGTATCAGTGGCCGATAGGACTTGAGAGAGTATTTGTTCTACCTTTAGCTCCTCGTTGGGTTCGACACTCTTACTTATCGAAAGAGGCTACAACTATCCCATATACTTGCGGGTTATCAAGACCTTTTTCTGGCGCCGTTGCCGGGGAGTCATAGCGTGGGGTGAGTATTCTCGTGTGTGCTTGTTTGCTTTATCACTAAATAATTTTTATTTGCTATTCTTAGTTGTTCTCTATCTTTAGTTATGGATATGGAACACAAAATACCAAAAAAATTAGGTGTACTTGCTACTCATGGAGATGGGGTAACTCCTAAAACCCTCGATTCTCATTATGTGAGAGATATTATGTAGTACTTTGATAATCCTGAGAAAACCCCATTCAACTTTATAATGGGAGACACGTTGGATCAACGTGAATACTTTAGGGATTATCGCTCGACACAAAAAGGGAAACTATTATGGGATCAATTTATTATGTTGCGTTGGTATGCCCGGGATCTATGCTTGAGATATGATTATAATTGTTGCTCTAGGATGAAGGCTCCGCACCTTCCCTTTTCATGCAAATTTAATGATAATGAAACCTTAGCTTCTTATTCTAATGGTAGATATGATTACTATGATGTTGAACAAATAGAAGAATTTGTTGCTTTTAAGGCTGCTTATGAAATTGAATCTTTGTTTGAAAAGTATGAAGCTTTTGATGATGATGGTGTTTATAGGCCTGAAAATCTTGCTATACTTAGATATTACTATGAAAATTATGAATACAATTACTATATTAATGCATTTATTGAGAAAGTCTCCGCTGTCCAAGAAGATATTAATATTTTGCAGGAAGCTATGGAAGAAGAAATTGATGAAACAGTGAGCTCATTGGATGAAAAAGATGATGAGGAGAGCGAAGAACAAAAGGAGGAAGAGCGGATTAGCTACCAGTGCCCACCTTCTAATGAGAGTAACCCTCTAACTCATACATTATTTAATTCCCCTTCGTGCTTACCGAAGGATGATCGCTATGATGATTGCTATGATCCCTTGAATTTATCTGAAATATCCCTTTTTGATGATGCTTGCTATGCTTGTGGACAAGATGCCAATATGAATTATGCTTATGGAGATGAACTTGCTATAGTTCCTTCTGTTAAACATGAAATTGTTGCTATTGCACCCACGCATGATAGTCCTATTATCTTTTTGAATTCTCCCTACTACACTTTATCGGAGAAGTTTGTGCTTATTAAGGATTATATTGATGGGTTGCCTTTTACCAGTGCACATGATGATTTTGATAGATATAATATGCATGTGCTTGCTGCTCCTACTTGCAATTATTATGAGAGAGGAACTACATCTCCGCCTCTTTATGTTTCCAATACGATAGAATTGCAAGAAACTGTTTATACTATGCATTGGCCTTTACTTGGTGTGCATGAATTGTTCTTTTATGACATGCCGATGCATAGGAAGAGAATTAGACTTCGTTGTGGCATGATATATGTTACTTTGTGCTCACTACTAAATTACAAATCATTGTTAATTAAAATTTGCTTTGATATACCTTGGGATCCGGGTGGATTCATTACTTGAGCACTATATGCCTAGCTTAATGGCTTTAAAAAAAGCGCTGCCAGGGAGACAACCGGGAAGTTTTAGAGATTCATTTATTTCTGTTGTGTGCTTTCATATAGTTTAAAAACAAAAAAATAAAGAGGGGAACCTAAAACTTTTCAAAAAGGAAAGTGAAAGTGAGAGAGACAAGCATTGTTGAAGTGGGAGAGCTCCTTGAACTTTGGTCATGCTCACGGAAACTTTGTGAATCTTGATAACAGAAACTTTTCAACAAAAATAATTATCCCCTTGTACAATTCCATTGTATTATAAAAATAATGTGCTAAGGTTTGCCTTTAGGATGTTTACAACGCTTGTTGGTTTGTACGGTGCAGGACAGAAACTTTGGCTGTAGTGCGCGATTTTACATTTTTAACTGGAAAGTCAATTGGTTCTGATTCCTTCTGCACTGTGTTGATATACAACTTGTATATTTTTCCTAATTTTGGTAGAATTTTTCGGATAAAATAAGTACGGTGGATGTTCAGATTGCTACAGACTCTTCTGTTTTTGATGCATAGTTTGCTTGTTTTGATGAATCTATCAATTTATATTAGTGGATTAAGCCATGGAAAAGTTATATTACAGTAGACACAATGCAAAAATAAAATATGAATTGGTTTCTACAATACTTAGAGTAGTGATTTGCTTTATTATACTAACGGATCTTACCGAGTTTTCTATTGAAGTTTTGTGTGGATGAAGTGTCTAAACGAGGAGGTCTCAATATGAGGAAAAGGAAGAGAGGCAAGAGCTCAAGCTTGGGGATGCCCGAGGCACCCCAAGTAAATATTCAAGGAGACTCAAGCGTCTAAGCTTGGGGATGCCCCGGAAGGCATCCCCTCTTTCTTCAACAAGTATCGGTATGTTTTCATATTCGTTTCGTTCGTGCATTATGTGCAAGTCTTGGAGCGTCTTTTGCATTTAGTTTTCACTTTTCTTTTATGCACCATGCTGGTATGGGATAGTCATTGGTTGATTTATAGAATGCTCATTGCACTTCACTTAAATCTTTTGAGTATGGCTTTATAGAATGCTTCATGTGCTTCACTTATATTATTTGAAGTTTGGATTGCCTGTTTCTCTTCACATAGAAAACCGCCATTTGTAGAATGCTCTTTTGCTTCACTTATATTTGTTAGAGCGTGGGCATATCTTTTGTAGAAAGAATTAAACTCTCTTGCTTCACTTATATCTTTTTAGAGAGATGACAGGAATTGGTCATTCACATGGTTAGTCATAAAATCCTACATAAACTTGTAGATCGCTGAATATGATATGTTTGATTCCTTGCAATAGTTTTGCGATATAAAGGTGGTGATATTAGAGTCATGCTAGTGGGTGGTTGTGGATTGTAGAGACACTTGTGTTGAGGTTTGCAAGTCCCGTAGCATGCACGTATGGTAACCGTTGTGTGACAAATTTGAAGCATGGGGTGTTTCTTTGATTGTCTTCCTTTTGAGTGGCGGTCGGGGACGAGCGATGGTCTTTTCCTACCAATCTATTCCCCTAGGGGTATGCGTAGTAGTACTTTTCTTCGAGGGCTAATAAATTCTTGCAATAAGTATATGAGTTCTTTATGACTAATGTGAGTCCATGTATTATACACACTTTTACCTTTCCATCATTGCTAGCCTCTTAGGTACCGTGCATTGCCCTTTCTCACCTCGAGAGTTGGTGCAAACTTCGCCGGTGCATCCAAACCCCGTGATATGATACGCTCTATCACACATAAGCCTCATTATATCTTCCTCAAAACAGCCACCATACCTACCTATCATGGCATTTCCATAGCCATTCCGAGATATATTGCCATGCAACTTTCATCATCATCATATACATGACTTGAGCATTCATTATCATATTGCTTTGCATGATCATAAGATAGCTAGCATGATGTTTTCATGGCTTGTCCATTTTTTGATGTCATTGCTACGCTAGATCATTGCACATCTCGGTACACCGCCGGAAGCATTCATATAGAGTCATATCTTTGTTCCAGTATCGAGTTGTAATATCAAGTTGTAAGTAAATAAAAGTGTGATGATCATCATTATAGAACATTGCCCCATAAAAAAGGGAAAGGCAAAATAAGCCTAAATAAAAAAGGGGGCCAAAGAAGCCCACCGAAAAAAGAAAAAAAAGAAAAGAAAGAAAAGAAAAGGGGCAATGTTACTATCCTTTTTCCACACTTGTGCTTCAGAGTAGCACCATGTTCTTCATATAGAGAGTCTCCTATATTATCACTTTCATATACTAGTGGGAATTTTCATTATAGAACTTGGCTTGTATATTCCAACGATGGGCTTCCTCAAATGCCCTAGGTCTTCATGAGCAAGCAAGTTGGATGCACACCCACTTATTTTCTTTTGTTGAGATTTCATACACTTATAGCTCTTAGTGCATTCGTTGCATGGCAATCCCTACTCCTTGCATTGACATCAATTGATGGGCATCTCCATAGCCCATTGATTAGCCGCGTCGATGTGAGACTTTCTCCTTTTTTTGTCTTCTCCACATAACCTCTATCATGATATTCTATTCCACCTATAGTGCTATATCCATGGCTTGCGCTCATGTATTGCGTGAGGGTTGAAAAAGCTGAAGCGCGTTAAAAAGTATGAACCAATTGCTCGGCTTGTCATCGGGGTTGTGCATGATGGGGGCATTTTGTGTGACGAAAATGAAGCATGGCCAAACTATATGATTTTCTAGGGATAAGCTTGCTTTGGCTTTGTTGTTTTGAAAAGACATGATTGTTTTATTGGTACGCTCGAAGTATTATTGTTTTTATGTCAAATGATATACTATTGCTTTGAATCACTCGTGTCTCAATATTCATGCCATGATTAGACATATGATCAAGATTATGCTAGGTAGCATTCCACATCAAAAATTATTCTTTTTATCATTTACCTACTCGAGGACGAGAAGGAATTAAGCTTGGGGATGCTGATACGTCTCCATCGTATCTATAATTTTTGATTGTTCCATGCCAATATTATTCAACTTTCATATACTTTTGGCAACTTTTTATATTATTTTTGGGACTAACATATTGATCCAGTGCCCAGTGCCAGTTCTTGTTTGTTGCATGTTTTATGTTTCGCAGAAACCCAATATCAAACGGAGTCCAAACGAGATAAAAATGGACGGAGAATTATTTTGGAATATTTGTGATTTTTGGGAGGAAGAATCAACGCGAAACGATGCCTGTGGTGGCCACGAGAGTGGCCCACGCCACCACTCCAGGTGGGCGCGCCCCCTATCTCGTGGGCCACCCGTAAGGCGGTTGATGCCCTTCTTTGGCTGCAAGAAAGCTATTTTTGGAAAACGATCTGGGCGAAGGTTTCAATCCAGTCGGAGTTACGGATCTCCAGATATAAAGGAAACGGTGCCAGGGCCGAATTACAGAACGCAGAAACAGAGAGATAGATCCAATCTCGGAGGGGCTCTCGCCCCTCCCACACCATGGGAGCCAAGGACCAGAGGGGAAACCCTTCTCCCATCTAGGGAGGAGGTCAAGGAAGAAGAATAAGAAGGGGGGCTCTCTCCCCCTTGCTTCCGGTAGCACCGGAACGCTGCCGGGGGCCATCATCATCACCGCGATCTTCACCAACACCTCCATCACTGTCACCAACATCTCCATCACCTTCCCCCATCTATATTCAGTGGTCCACTCTCCCACAACCCGCTGTACCCTCTACTTGAACATGGTGCTTTATGCTTCATATTATTATCTAATGATGTGTTGCCATCCTATGATGTCTGAGTAGATTTCCATTGTCCTATCGGTGATTGATGAATTGCTATGATTGGTTTGAGTTGCATGTTTTATTATTGGTTCTGTCCTATGGTGCCCTCCGTGTCGCGCAAGTGTGGGGGATTCCCGCTGTAGGGTGTTGCAATGCATTCATGATTCGCTTATAGTGAGTTGCGTGAGTGATTGAAACACAAACCCGAGTAAGGGGATTGTTGCGTATGGGATAAAGGGGACTTGATACTTTAATGCTATGGTTGGGTTTTACCTTAATGAATCTTTAGTATTTGCGGATGCTTGCTAGAGTTCCAATCATAAGTGCATATGATCAAAGTAGAGAAAGTATGTTAGCTTATGCCTCTCCCTCAAATAGAATTGCAATAGTGTTTATCGGTCTAGTAACGTAGTCAGTTGCTTAGGGACAATTTCACAACTACTACCACCACTTTTCCACACTCGCTATATTTACTTTATTGCATCTTTATCTAAACAGCCCCTACTTTTTATTTATGTGTTCTTTATTATCTTGCAAACTTATCCTATCACACCTACAAAGTACTTCTAGTTTCATACTTGTTCTAGGTAAAGCAAACGTCAAGCGTGCCTAGAGTCGTATCAACGGCCGATAAGACTTGAGAGAGTATTTGTTCTACCTTTAGCTCCTCGTTGGGTTCGACACTCTTACTTATCGAAAGAGGCTACAACTATCCCGTATACTTGCGGGTTATCATATGCCTTCAGAGCAAGGGTTAAGCATTCTATGTAAGCATACCCCCAACGAAAACAAGCCTCAGGTCACAAGACATAGGGTTGTTACCTCCTATGAGAGGGGCCTGGACTCATAAACGACTGAGTGTTACACTGGTGCCGTAGCTAGGCTCTGCTCCTCTTTCATACCCCTAGTACTCATTGTCAGGATCGTAACCCCGACAGCTCGTGCCCAACGAGGGGGAAGGCGTCTAGCAATTTCATGACACAGGTGGAATTCATCATCATCATCATGTTAGTCGACAGTGAGATCTGCTTCAGGGCACTCACCTTCGTTGATGATGACTCGACAAGGGTCCAGGAGGCCTCGTTGGATGTGGAGGTGTGTCCCATCTATGGCACGGCGCACTTCCGTGCTTCCGCGTACGGAGTTGTCCTCCAGCAGCCGTCAGTCCCGTACCGAGTGGCTCCTCTCCTTCCCGCTAGCCGCCGTCACAAGAACTCCGGGCGCTCATGGCTTCAGCATCAGATCAAGCATGTCGTGGCCCTTCAGGCCATAGTAGAACATGTGGCGGTACTCGAGTTCGACGAGCCTACCCTTGGCCTTCCCGATGGGCTTCACGAGGACTCCACCGATGAGTCCAGATGTGAGAGTGTCGAGTCGACGGCCGGAGTCCTCATGGCCGACAATGCCGAGCATCACGTGCCCCCGGTGTATACAGGCCCCCGGGATGGTCATGCGAGCACTTCGCGCGGGCATGCCAACAGCGGCGGAGGGGGTGGCGTCTCCCCCCATCAGAAACCGTACGTCCCTCAGGCCCTCACTTGGGAGCAGCACGAGGAGCTCCGTCGGAAGAATGAGCAGGCTCTACACACTCCCATCATTGGGATGACTCCCAAGGATCTTTCCATGGAGTCGGCACGCTTGGCCACTTTGACCAAACGAGACCGAGTTGAGTGGTTGTAGAAGAAGCTGGATGACCGTGCCCACCATCGGTCTAGTTCCAGTCCGCACAAGCGTTGGCTCTCCTAAGTGACCAACCTCGAAAGTACCAGGTGCTCAACACTCTGCTGCAAAAACTGGCAGCAGCTACCCAGATTGCTCTTCCATCTAGCCCTCCGGTTCTTCCACTAGGGAAGGGATCCATCAGATCTGGACGCTCCTGAAGACGACGATGTCGCAGAACGCGACGGTGTCCCAGTTGAGAGATCGCATCCACAACGCGTGAGCCGAGACCATTTTGTCGGCCACAATCCACTCGGCTCTAGGAAGCACCGGGCGTCATCCTCCTCGAGAGATCCGTACGGAGACCGGAGGCGTGATTGAGTCGCTTCGTCCGGGTGGCTCGATGATTACAATAGCACGCTAATGCCCCAGCCGCGAGACGTCTCATTTGGGCGCCAACCACTATGATGACAGACATCCGCATGGTGGCGATCGAAGGCTGAGTCCGCCGCGTAGTATAAGAGACCCCCAAGACCTGTAGTTCAACGTGAGATCCGTTCTTGCTTAGAATCTGGTCGATAGGGGTCAGGCTCTGAGAGAGGGCCTCAATGTTGATGTGCCAGGTGGCTCAGCATCGTCCAGCCCCCAATGTTTCAGTCGGTATATTCAGGCTGCTGAGATTCCCAACAACTTCAGGTTGGCAATGGGGATCATCAAGTTCACTAGCAAGTCAAGGCCAGAGATATGGTTAGAAGATTATCGAGTGGCAGTCTAGATTGATGGTGGCAACAACAACGTCACCATGAAACATTCGTCATTGATGCTCGAGGGATCCTCTCAGGCTTGGCTCACTCAGCTTCCACCCGACAGTATATTCTGTTGGGATGACCTAGCCCGAGTCTTCATCAAGACCTTTGAGGGCATGTACAAGCGGGAGGGTGGATTGGCCGAGTTGTAGCACTGTGTCCAGAGGCACAATGACACTCTCCGAGAGTATATTCAATGGTGGACCACCCTGCACAACACGGAGAAAAATGTCACCAAGCACCAGGCAATCTGCGCCTCCAAGGCTGGCTGTTGCTTGTAATCTGCGTTGGTAATTCCCCGAAGAGGATGATGATGCAGCACAACAAAGGTATGTATTTCCCTCAGTTATGAAACCAAGGTTTTCAATCTAGTAGGAGAACCAAACAACACCATGTAAACAACACCTGCAGACAAACACCAAATTCTTGCAACCCAACGTGTAAGAGGGGTTGGCGATCCCTCAACAGTATTGAGATAGATTAAATTGTATGAGATTTGATAAATAGATCTAACTTAAACACAAAATAAAATAAATAAAGGAAAATTACAGCAAGGTATTTTTGGTTTTAATATATGATAGGAAGTACACCCGGGGGCCCATAGTTTTCACTAGAGGCTACTCTCGAGAAAATAGCATACGGTGGGTAAACAAATTACTGTTGGGCAACTGATAGAAAAGCAAATAATTATAACGATATCCAAGGCAATGATCATGTATATAGGCATCATGTCCAAGATTAGTAAACCAAAACGATTCTGCATCTACTACTATTACTCCACACACCAACAACTATCCAACATGCATCTAGTGTATTAAGTTTATGGAAAAACATAGTAATACAGTAAGAACGATGACATGGTGTAGAAAATATAAACTCACGTATGAATAACCCCATCTTGTACCCTTAATAGCAACGATATATGAGTGTCATGTCTCCTTCTGTCACTGAGATTGAGCATCGCAAGATCAAACCCATCACAAAGCACCTCTTCCCATGGCAAGATAAATCATTCTAGTTGGCCAAACCAAACCAATAAATCATAGAAGAAATACGAGTCTATAACAATCATGTATAAAAGAGTTCAAAGAAGACTCAAATAATATTCATGGATAGATCTGATCATAAACTCACAATTCATCGGGTCCCAACAAACACACCGCAAAAAAGAGTTACATCAAATAGATCTCCAAGAACATTGAGGTGAACATTTTATTGAAGATCAAAATGAGAGAAGAAGCCATCTAGCTACTAACTACCGACCCATAGGCCTGTGGTAAACTACTTACGCATCATCGGTGGGGCAACAAGGATGATGAAGAACCCCTCCATGATCATTGCCCCCTCGAGCAGAGAGTCGGAAAAGGCCTCTAGATTGGATCTCATGGTTCTAGAACTTGCGGCCACGGAAAAAGTGTTTCGACAACTCGCCTAGGGTTTTTTGGATTTTAGAGTATTTATAGAGGCGGGTGCCCGTGGGCCCCACTACCCACCAGGGCACGTCAGAGGCCCCTGGCATGCCCTGGTGCCTAGTGGGCACCACGAGCGTCCCCTCATGCCCTCCAGAAGCTTCCTGGGTGTCTTCTTGCCAGAAAAAATTCTCCAAAAAGTTTCGTGGCATTTGGACTTCATTTGGTATTGATATTCTGCAAAGTAAAAAACAAGCAAAAAACAACAACTGGCACTGGGCACAATTGATACGTCTCCAACGTATCTATAATTTTTGACTGTTCCATGCTATTATATTACCCCTTTTGGATGTTTATGGGCTTTATTTTACACATTTATATCATTTTTGGGACTAACCTACTAACCGGAGGCCTAGCCCGTATTGCTGTTTTTTGCCTATTTCAGTATTTCGAAGAAAAGGAATATGAAACGGAGTCCAAACGGAATGAAACCTTCGGGAGCGTGATTTTTGGAACGAACATGATCCGGAGAACTTGGAGTGCAAGTCAAGAAGCAAACAAGGCGGCCAGGAGATAGGAGGGCGCGCCCACCCCTCCTGGGCGCGCCCCTGTCTCCTGGGCCCCACGAGTGGCCACCGACGTACTTCTTCCTCCTATATATACCCACGTACCCCAAAAACATCCAGGGAGCCAACGAAAAATAATTTCCACTGCCGTAACCTTATGTATCCGCGAGATCCCATCTTAGAGCCTTCGCCGGCGCTCCGCCGGAGGGGGAATCGACCACAAAAGGCTTCTACATCAACACCATAGCCCCTCCGATGAGTTGTGAGTAGTTTACCATAGACCTTCGGGTCCATCGTTATTAGCTAGATGGCTTCTTATCTCTTTTTGGATCTCAATACAATGTTCCCCCCTCTCTTGTGGAGATCTGTTCGATGTAAACTCTTTTTGCGGTGTGTTTGTTGAGATCCGATGAATTGTGGGTTTATGATCAAGTTTACCTATGAGAAATATTTGAATCTTCTCTGAATTATTTTATGTATCATTGAGTTATCTTTGCAAGTCTCTTCGAATTATCAGTTTGGTTTGGCCTACTAGATTGATCTTTCTTGCCATGGGAGAAGTGCTTAGCTTTGGGTTCAATCTTGCGGTGTCCTTACCCTGTGACAGCAGGGGTAGCAAGGCACGTATTGTATTGTTGCCATCGAGGATAAAAAGATGGGGTTTATATCATATTGCTTGATTTTATCCCTCTACATCATGTCATCTTTCTTAATGTGTTACTCTGTTCTTATGAACTTAATACTCTAGATGCATGCTGGATAGCGGTTGATGTGTGGAGTAATAGTAGTAGATGCAGGCAGGAGTCGGTCTACTTGTCACGGATGTGATGCCTATATACACGATCATGCCTAGATAATCTCATAATTATTCGCTTTTCTATCAATTGCTCGACAGTAATTTGTTCACCCACCGTAATACTTATGCTATCTTGAGAGAAGCCACTAGTGAAACCTATGGCCCAAGGGTCTATCTTTTATCATATAAGCTTTCAATCTACTTTTATTTGCATCTTTACCTTTTGCATCTATATTATAAAATACCAAAAATATATTTATCTTATCATACTATCTCTATCAGATCTCACTTTCCCAAGTGGCCGTGAAGGGATTGACAACCCCTTTATTGCGTTGGTTGCGAGTTCTTTGTTTGTTTGTGTAGGTGCGTGGGACTTTTGAGGAGCCTCCTACTGGATTGATTCCTTGGTTCTCAAAAACTGAGGGGAAATACTTACACTACTATTGCTGCATCACCCTTTCCTCTTCAAGGAAAACCTACACAAGCTCAAGACGTAGCCAGAAGGATTTCTGGCACCGTTGCCGGGGAGGTCTTCGCTCAAGTCAAGACATACCAAGTACCCATCACAAACTCATCTCCCTCGCATTTACATTATTTGCCATTTGTCTCTCGTTTTCCTTTCCCCCACTTCACCCTTGCCGTTTTATTCGCCCTCTCTTTCCCAATCTTCTCCTCTCTTTTTTGACTATAAATAGTAGGGAAAAACCCCGCTGCAATTTTTATTAATAAAAATGCAGAGAAACAAAGGTGTCTGAAAGGCTTGAGGTAAGCCCAAGAAACCAGAAGACTAAAGTCCTAAAACCTAGGAAACAAAAGAAGAAAGAAAAAAGAAGAAAGAAAAAACTAAACAACCAACTAGCCTAAGAACAAAATAATTACAACAAGCTATCAAGCGAAACTGAAAATTGTCTCTCATGCTTCTTCCTCAATCTATATTTGAGAAGCTTCAGTTCCTCCAGAAATATGAACTTCCACCCTTGGAATGAAGGTGCAATATTTTCAAAAAATTTATTGTTTCTTGTGATCCAAATGGCCCAAGCTCCAAGAATGATTATCTCCATGTAAAATGGGTACCTTAGCTTTTCTTTGAGGTCTTGGAATGCTTCTAACACAGACAGGTTTGGAGCTCTTGTTGGAGAAATGAAGTCCCAGCATTGTTGAACAAATGGACAACACCAAAAGAGATGGTGCAGTGTTTCTTCTAGTTGACAGCCTCCAACAGCACAGTTGTAATCTTCCAACACAAAATTCTTCCTTCTAAGTAAGTTTCTGGTGTTAACTCGATCATGAAGAAGTTGCCAGAAAAAAAACTTTATGCTTTGGTTGGCATGAACTCTGCCAGATCCATTTGAAGTGTGGGGGTGTCTGTTTGTGACCAATTAAGACTTTATATGCTTTGATGGAGGAATAGTGCTCAGTCCCCCAAATGTAACTCCAAGTGTCTAAAGAGTCTAAATGTTCAGATTGTCTCATGGCTATACAAATGTCTTCCATTTTTAAGAATTCCTCATAGGCCTCGGTTGTCAAGGGGAGGAAGAATAAATCCTGCAGGTACTCAGTCTGCAATACTTGTTGAATATTCAGCTGGGGGTTTCTGACAAAAGAGAACAAGTGAGGAAATTGGTGTTTAAGTATTGCTTGGCTCCATAGATCATCCCAAAAGAAAGCACTGACACCATCTCCCACATTACATCTAGCAATAGCTTTGTACTGATCAATGAGGGCTAAGTTGGACTTCCACCAGAATGATCCAATCATGTTGTCCCCTGGTAATTTTCCATCATTATAGTATGTTTCCGAGATCATGTTGACCCAGGGAATATCATGTCTGTTGAAGAATTTGTGAAGATTTTTCATGAGCAGGGTTTTATTATGTGTAAAGATATCTAGAACACCTAAGCCTCCCTGGTCTTTTGGTATGCACACTGTGGTCCATGCCACCAAGGCAGGCCTTTTGTCCTCCATATCAGGTCCTCTCCAAAGACAGTGTCTCAGGTATTTGATGATCTGCTTTTTTATTGTAACAGGTATGTCCAAACAGCACATGAAGAAGACTGATAAAGATGTCATCACTGACTTGACCAACAGTAATTTTCCAGCTTGGGTCATGAAGATAGAGATACCAGCCACTCTTTTTGCAATCCTGTTAACTAGGGGGAGACAGTGCTCAACACTTGGTTTGTAAATTCCCAAGGGCATACCAAGGTAGGTAAATGGGAATTGCCCTCTAGCACACTACAAGGTGTTTGTATAAATTTCTACCCTGTCTTCAGCAATATTCAAGGGTGCCATGATGGACTTCCCATAATTAACTTTTAGCCCAGTTGCTGTGGCAAAAGTATTCAGAAGTGCTTTTAAGCAGAACAACTGCCTAGAATCAGCTTGCACAACCACTAAGGTGTCATCTTCATATTGCACAATTGGGAAGTGAGGACATGAGTTTACTTGCAGTGGAGCAGTGATCAGGTTTAATCTCATGGCTTTATTAAGGATGGATTGTAGCAAATCAGCAGCCAACACAAAAATTAAAGGAGAATAAGGGTCTCCTTGTCTTACTCCCCTCCTTATGTAAATTCTTTTCCCAGGAACTCCATTGAGTAATACAGAAGAGGATGCAGTTGTGAACAAAGCTTCCATCCAGGAAATCCACTTCTCTCCAAATCCTTTGGCTCTAAAAATATCAATGATTGCATCATGCTCAATTGTATCAAAAGCCTTCTCAAAGTCCAGTTTTATTACTAAGATTTCCTCCTTAGATTTATGACACTAGTGAATGTATTCATATGCCCAACCAAGGCAGTCCTGGATCACTCTATCTTTGAGAAAGCCATATTGATTAATATGCATCAACTGTGGAATAACTCTTTGCAGTCTATTGGCCAACAGTTTTGTAATGATTTTCAGAACACCATTTAGTAAGGAAATTGGCCTGAAGTCATTTGGAGAAAGTGGCACCTCTTTTTTTGGCACTAGAGTGATGAAAGAGGAGTTAATGCTTTCAAGATTTACATTCCCAGCATGAAATGCCAATATAAGCTCAAAGACATCAGTCTTAATAATATCCCAACAACTTTTAATAAACTCATTATTGAATCCATCTGGCCCGCCTTTTTCTGTTTGCTTGTGTGTTGGATTACTTGTTGCCATGGCGCAAGATAATACTAAATTGTGTGATTTCTCCAATACCAATAATAATGATTTCCTTAGTACTCCGATTGCTCCTCTTAATGATGTTGAGTCTTGTGAAATCAATACTGCTTTGCTGAATCTTGTTATGAAAGATCAATTCACCGGCCTTCCTAGTGAAGATGCCGCCACTCATCTAAACAACTTTGTTGATTTGTGCGATATGCAAAAGAAGAAAGATACGGATAATGATATTGTTAAATTGAAGTTATTTCCGTTTTCACTTAGAGATCATGCTAAAGTTTGGTTTTCGTCTTTGCCTAAAAATAGTATTGATTCTTGGAACAAGTGCAAAGATGCTTTTATCTCTAAGTATTTTCCTCCCGCTAAGATTATCACTCTTAGGAACGATATTATGAATTTTAAACAACTTGATCATGAGCATGTTGCCCAATCTTGGGAAAGAATGAAATTGATGATTCACAATTGCCCTACTCATGATTTGAACTTATGGGTGATCATACAATTTTTTATGCCAGTTTGAAATTTGCTTCTAGAAATCTTTTAGATTCGGCCGCGAGAGGCACGTTTATGGAAATCACGTTAGGAGATGCTACAAAACTTCTTGATAATATTATGGCTAATTATTCTCAATGGCACACCAAAAGATCTTCTAGTAAAAAAGTGCATGCTATAGAAGAAATCAATGTTTTGAGTGGAAAGATGGATGAACTTATGAAATTATTTGCTACTAGAAATACTCCTCTTGATCCCAATGATATGCCTTTGTCTACTTTCATTGAGAATAATAATGAATCTATGGATGTGAATTTTGTTGGTAGGAATAGTTTTGGAAACAATGCTTATAGAGGAAACTTTAATTCTAGACCGTTCCCTAGTAATTCCTCTAATAATTATGGAAATTCCTACAATAATTCTTATGATAATTTTAATAATATGCCCTCTGATTTTGAGAATAGTGTGAAAGAATTTATGATTTCTCAAAAGAATTTTAATGCTTTGCTTGAAGAAAAATTGCTCAAAGTTGATGATTTGGCTAGGAACGTTGATAGACTTTTGCTTGATGTTGATTCTCTCAAACTTAGATCTACTCCTCCTAAGCATGATATCAATGAGTCTCTCAAAGCCATGAGAATTTCCATTGATGAGTGCAAGGAAAGAACCGCTAGATTGCATGCAAAGAAAGATTGCTTTGTAAAGGCGTGTTCTTCTAGGTTCAATGAAAATAAAGATGAAGATCTTAAAGTTATTGATGTGTCTCCTATTAGATCTTTGTTTTACAATATGAATCTTGATAATAATGGGACTGGAGATGAGTTAACTTTAGTTAGAAGGCGTCCCAATAATTCTGAGTTTTTAGATCTTGATGCTAAAATTGGAAAAAGTGGGATTGGAGAGGTCATGACTTTAAATAGCATTGAACCCACTATCTCGGATTTCAAGGAATTTGATTATGATAATTGTTCTTTAGAAGGTTGTATTTCCTTGTTGCAATCCATTGTTAATTCTCCTCATGCTTATAGTCAAAATAAAGCTTTTACCAAACATATCGTTGATGACTTGATGCAATCTTATGAGGAAAAACTTAATTTGGAAGTTTCTATACCTAGAAAACCTAATGATGAGTGGGAACCTACTATAAAGATTAAAATTAAAGATCATGAGTGTTTTGCTTTGTGTGATTTGGGTGCTAGTGTTTCCACGATTCCGAAAACTTTATGTGACATTCTAGGTTTCCATGATCTTGATGATTGCTCTTTAAATTTGCACCTTGCGGATTCCACCATTAAAAAGCCAATGGTAAGCATCAATGATGTTCTCATTGTTGCAAATATAAATTTGGTGCCCGTAGATTTTACGGTTCTTGATATAGATTGCAATCTTTCTTGCCCTATTATTCTTGGTAGACCTTTTCTTAGAACGATTGACGCGATTATTGATATGACGGAAGGGAATATTAGATTCCAATTTCCATTAAAGAAAGGCATGGAGCACTTTCCAAGAAAGAAAGTTAAATTACCTTATGAATCTATCATGCGGGCTACTTATGAGTTGAGTGCCAAAGATGGCACTACTTAGATCTATCTTCGCTTTTATGCCTAGCTAGGGGCGTTAAACGATAGCGCTAGTTGGGAGGCAACCCAATTTTATTTGTGTTTTTGTTTTTGTTTCCGTTTAGTAATAAATTTTGCATCTACAGTCTGTTTAGATGTGTTTTTATGTTTTAATTAGTGTTTGTGCCAAGTAGAACCTATAGGATAACCTATGATGATAGTTGATTTGATTCTGTTGAAAAACAGAAACTTTTCTCGCACGAAATTAGTTTTGTTAAATCACAGAAACGTGCTTTTGCGTTGATTATTTTTGCTTCTGATTAGTATACAAAGTTTCCAGGACTTCCTATTTTGGTAGGATTTTTAGAGTTCCATAAGTTTGCGTTAGTTACAGATTTCTACAGACTGTTCTGTTTTTGACAGATTCTGTTTTTCGTGTGTCGTTTGCTTATTTTGATGCATCTATGGCTAGTATTAAGTGGTATGAACCATAGAGAACTTGGAATACAGAATGTTTAACACGAAAATAAATAAATAATGAGTTCATTACAGTACCTTATGTGGTGGTTTTGATTTCTTTCACTAACGGAGCTTATAAGATTTCCTGTTGAGTTTTGTGTTGTGAAGTTTTCAAGTTTTGGGTAAAGCTTTGATGGACTATGGAATAAGGAGTGGCAAAAGCCTAAGCTTGGGGATGACCATGGCACCCCAAGATATTGAAGAATAGCCAAAAGCCTAAGCTTGGGGATGCCCCGGGAAGGCATCCCCTCTTTCGTCTTCGTTCATTGGTAACTTTACTTGGAGCTATATTTTTATTCGCCACATGATATGTGTTTTGCTTGGAGCGTCGTGTATTATGTTAATCTTTGCTTTTTAGTTTACCACAATCATCCTTGCTGTACACACCTTTTGGGAGAAGCTGACTTGACTAGAATTTATTAGAATATGCTATGTGCTTCACTTATATCTTTTGAGCTTGATAGTTTTTGCTCTAGTGCTTCACTTATATCTTTTAGAGCACGGCGGTGGCTTAATTTTGTAGAAATTGCTAGTCTCTCATACTTCACTTATATTATTTTGAGAGTCTTTTAGAACAGCGTGGTATTTGCTATGGTTATAAAATTGGTCCTAGAATGGTAGGCATCAAAGTTGGGTATAATAAAAACAATCATAGGAAGTGAATTGGATGCTATTATCAATTTGATACTTGACAATTGTTTTGAGATATGGAGGTAGCGATATTAAAGTCATGCTAGTTGGGTGATTATGAATTTAAAGAATGCCTGTGTTGAAGTTAGCAAGTCCCGTAGCATGCACGTATGGTTAAAGTTGTGTCACAAATTTGAAACATGAAGTGTACCTGCCTTGTGCATCCTTATGAGTGGCGGTCGGGGACGAGCGATGGTCTTTTCCTACCAATCTATCCCTCTAGGAGCATGCACGTAGTGCATGGTTTTTGATGACTTCTAATTTTTTGCAATAAGTATATGAGTTCTTTTGACGAATGTTGAGTCCATGGATTATACGCACTTTTACCTTTCCACCATTGCTAGCCTCTTCGGTACCGTGCATTGCCCTTTCTCACCTCAAGAGTTGGTGCAAACTTCGCCGGTGCATCCAAACCCCGTGATATGATACGCTCTATCACACATAAACCTCCTTAGATCTTCCTCAAAACAGCCACCATACCTACCTATTATGGCATTTCCATAGCCATTTCGAGATATATTGCCATGCAACTTTCCACCATTCCGTTCATCATCATGACATACATTACTTTTGTCATATTGCCATTGCATGATCATGTAGTTGACATTGTATTTGTGGAAAATCCACCATGCATAATTTTTCATACATATCACTCTTGATTCATTGCACCATCCCGGTACACCACCGGAGGCATTCATATAGAGTTATATCTTGTTCTAGTTTCAAGTTGTAATTCATGTGTTGTAATCAATAAAAGTGTGATGATCATCATTATTAGAGCATTGCCCAAAAAAAGAGATGCCAAAAAGAAAAAAAGGAAGGACAAAGAAAAAAAGGAAAAGAAAAGAAAAAGAAAAAAAGAAAGAAAATAAAGAAAATAAAAGGGGCAATGTTACTATCTCCTTTTCCACACTTGTGCTTCAAAGTAGCACCATGATCTTCATGTAGTGAGTCTCATATATTGTGCTTCAAAGTAGCACCATGTTTTTCATATAGTGAGTCTCATAGGTTGTCATTTTCATATACTAGTGGGAATTTTTCATTATAGAACTTGGCTTGTATATTCCTACGATGGGCTTCCTCAATGCCCTATGTCTTCATGAGCAAGCAAGTTGGATGCACACCCACTAGTTTTCTTTTGTTGAGCATTCATTTATAGCTCTAGTGCATCCGTTGCATGGCAATCCCTACTCCTCGTGTTGACATCAATTGATGGGCATCTCCATAGCCCATTGATTATCCTCGTCAATGTGAGACTTTCTCCTTCTTTGTCTTCTCCACACAATCCCCATCATCATATTCTATTCCACCCATAGTGCTATATCCATGGCTCACGCTCATGTATTGCGTGAAGGTTGAAAAAGTTTGAGATTATTTAAGTACAAAACAATTGCTTGGCTTGTCATCGGGGTGTAGAATTTGGGAACATCTTTGTGTGACGAAAATGAAGCATAGCCTAACTATATGATTTTGTAGGGATGAACTTTCTTTAGCCATATTATTTTGAGAAGACATGATTGCTTTGATTAGTATGCTTGAAGTATTACTATTTCTTTTATCAATATGAACTTTTATTTTGAATCATTTGGATCTAAACATTCATGCCACAATAAAGAAAATTACATTGAGAATTATGCTAGGTAGCATTCCACATCAAAAATTCTGTTTTTACCATTTACCTACTCGAGGACGAGCAGGAATTAAGCTTGGGGATGCTTGATACGTCTCCAACGTATCTATAATTTTTGATTGTTCCATGCTATTATATTACCCCTTTTGGATGTTTATGGGCTTTATTTTACACATTTATATCATTTTTGGGACTAACCTACTAACAGGAGGCCCAACCCGTATTGCTATTTTTTTTTGCCTATTTCAGTATTTCGAGGAAAAGGAATATCAAACGGAGTCCACACGGAATGAAACCTTCGTGAGCGTGATTTTTGGAACAAACGTGATCCGGAGAACTTGGAGTGCAAGTCAAGAAGCAAACGAGGCGGCCAGGAGATAGGAGGGCACGCCCACCCGTCCTGGGCGCACCCCTGTCTCCTGGGCCCCACGAGCGGCCACCGACATACTTCTTCCTCCTATATATACCCACGCACCCCAAAAACATCCAGGGAGCCAACGAAAAACAACTTCCACCGCCGTAACCTTCTGTATCCTCGAGATCGCATCATGGAGCCTTCACCGGCGCTCTGCCGGAGGGGGAATCGACCATGTAGGGCTTCTACATCAACACCATAGCCCCTTTGATGAGTTGTGAGTAGTTTACCACAGACCTTCAGGTCCATAGTTATTAGCTAGATAGCTTCTTCTCTCTTTTTGGATCTCAATACAATGTTCTCCCCCTCTCTTGTGGAGATCTGTTCGATGTAAACTCTTTTTGCGGTGTGTTTGTCGAGATCCGATGAATTGTGGGTTTATGATCAAGTTTATCTATGAGAAATATTTGAATCTTGTTTGAATTCTTTTATGTATGATTGAGTTATCTTTGCAAGTCTCTTCGAATTATCAGTTTGGTTTGGCCTACTAGATTGATCTTCTTGCCATGGGAGAAGTGCTTAGCTTTGGGTTCAATCTTGCGGTGTCCATACCCTGTGACAGCAGGGGTTGCAAGGCACGTATTGTATTGTTGCCATCAAGGATAAAAAGATGGGGTTTATATCATATTGCTTGAGTTTATCCCTCTACATCATGTCATCTTTCTTAATGCGTTACTCTGTTCTTATGAGCTTAATACTCTAGATGCATGCTGGAAAGCGGTCGATGTGTGGAGTAATAGTAGTAGATGCAGGCAGGAGTCGGTCTACTTGTCACGGACGTGATGCCTATATACACGATCATGCCTAGATAATATCATAATTATTCGCTTTTCTATCAATTGCTCGACAGTAATTTGTTCACCCACCGTAATACTTATGCTATCTTGAGAGAAGCCACTAGTGAAACCTATGGCCCTCGGGTCTATCTTTTATCATATAAGCTTTCAATCTACTTTTATTTGCATCTTTACTTTTTGCATCTATATTATAAAATACTAAAAATATATTTATCTTATCATACTATCTCTATCAGATCTCACTTTCGCAAGTGGCCGTGAAGGGATTGACAACCCTTTTATTGCGTTGGTTGCGAGTTCTTTGTTTGTTTGTGTAGGTGCGTGGGACTTTTGAGGAGCCTCCTACTGGATTGATACCTTGGTTCTCAAAAACTGAGGGAAATACTTACGCTACTATTGCTGCATCACCCTTTCCTCTTCAAGGAAAACCAACGCAAGCTCAAGACGTAGCAACTATGTCAATAGATTAGTCCTAGAAAATGATATAAAGTTGCCAGTAAATGTATATAAAACATCCAAGATTGATAATTTAATAGCATGGAACAATAAAAAATTATAGATATGTTGGAGACGTATTAAGCATCCCAAGCTTAATTCTTGCTCGTCCTCGAGTAGGTAAATGATAAAAACAGATTTTTCGATGTGGAATGCTACCTATCATTTTTTTGACCTTTGGATTATTTTCTTTTGTAGCCTGTACATTTGGACTTTAGCTGATTCAAAGCAATAGTTTGTAATTTGACATGAAGACATCAAAACTCAAGCATATCAACAAGCAACCATGTCCTTAAAAATGTCAACACTAAATAAAGCTATCCCTAGCCCATTATGCTCAATCATTGATCCATTCATGAGACACACTCAAATATTAGCTACATCCAACGCACAAGTATGACAACAGTGTTCCCTAGTTGGTGCTTTATAACAGAAGATGGAGACTCAACAAAAATAGAAAGTAAATAAAAGTAAATAGAGTAGGCCCTTTGCAGAGGGAAGCAGAGAGTTGTAGAGGTGCCAGAGCTCATAGTTTAAATTGAGAGATAAAATTATTTTGAGAGGCATGCTTTTCCTGTCAACAAAAAGACCGAGAATTCCCAATAGCTTCCATGCTAGATAAATCATAGGTGGTTCCAAACATAAAATAAAGTTTATTTTGTTTCCACTATTCTTTCACAATCCATGTCTAGCCGTATCCACGGGTGCCTTCCATACCAACACTTTCTAAGAAATTTATTATGAACAACATATATAATTTTTTTTAATTTTGGGACTGGGCATCAGTATTACCCGCCACACTCTCATGCAATGACAAGTGAATAAATACTCATCTTGAGAATAACATGCCTAGCATGCAAAATATTGGCCACCCTCTGCTGCTTCATGAGCTGTACGGGCACACAAAAGGAAATTCATTTTGAAAATTAGAGTTAGCACATACAAATTTACTTGGAATGGCATGGAAATACCGTATATAGGTAGGTATGGTGGACTCATTTGGCACAACTTGGTTTAGGATTTGGATGCACAAGCAGTATTCCCGCTTAGTACAAATGAAGGCTAGCAAATATATTGAGAAGCAACCATCCAAAAAACAAAAATGGTCATAAACGAGCATTGAACATAACTAACATTGAATAATGCACCACAAGTAGGATGTAACTTCGTTGCATATCCAACTTTCGTGCTTTCATAGGGAATCACAAACCTTAACACCAATATTCTTACTAAAGCAACATTACTCACCAACATGACTCACATATTACTATCTCCATATCGCAAAACTATTTCAAGGAATCAAGTTTTAATATCCAATGATCTTCATGAGAGTTTTTATTATATCCCCTTGAATATCTATCACTTTGGGACCAAATTCACATCTCATGCAAATGACTCATACTATTTTCTTTAAATTGTCAAAAAGATCTAAGTGAAGCACTAGAGCATAACTACTTCTTCAAAAAACTTTACTAGCTCTCAAAATAATATAAGTGAAGCATGAGAGTATATTTCTTTAAAATTTTACTAACTCTCAAAATAATCTAAGTGAAGCATGAGAGCATTTCTTAAAAATTAAACCATCACCGTGCTAAAAAAGATTTAAGTGAAGCCCATAGAGCAATTTCCTAGCTCAAAAAATTGAAGTGAAGCACACAGAGCAATTCTAACAAATCAAGATATCATTATGGCTCGCTCAAATAGGTGTGTCCTGCAAGGATGATTGTGACAAACTAAAAAGGAAAACAAGCAAAGACTCATATAATATAAGACGCTTGAAGCAAAACTCAAGATATCTGACGAATAAAAATATAGGTCCAAGTAAAATTACCGATGGTCGTTACAAGAAAGGGGGGATGTCTTCTGGGGCATCCCCAAGCTTAATTGTTTGGGAGTCCTTGAATATTACCAAGGGTTCCTTGGGCATCCCCAAGCTTGGGCTCTTGCCACTCCTTATTCCTTCATCCATCATGATCTCACCCAAAACTTGGAAATTTCAATCATATAAAACTTAGCAAAACTTTCGTGAGATCCGTTAGTATAATAAAGTAAATCACCACTTTAAGTATTGTTGAAAACACATTCATATTTTGTTATTTCATTATACCTACTGTATTCTAACTTTACCATGGCTTATACCCCCCCGATACAATCCATAGATTCAGCAAAATAAGCACACAATACAACGAAAACAGAATCTTTCAAAAACAGAACAGTCTGTAGTAATCTGAACTTTGACCATATTTCTATAACTCCAAAAATCTAAAAAATTAGGAAAAACTGGGAAATTTATTTATCAATCATGTGTAAGAAATTCAGAATTTTATCGTGCCCAGAGAATTTCAAAAATTCTGCTACTAGACGAAAAAGTTTTTGTTAATGCACAAAATCAAATCAACTATCACCCAAATCGTCCCAATAGCTTTACTTGGCACAAACACTAAAACACAATGATAACAATAGCATAATTGTGCATGCAAAATAATATAGTAAAGATAACTATTGGGTTGTCTCCCAACAAGCTCTTTCTTTATCGACATTAAGATAGGCTTGAGATTTCAATGATGCTCACATGAAAAATAGTAATTGAAACACAAAGAGAGGATCATGTAGCATGTGAAAAACACATTTTAGTCTAACATACTTCCTATGCATAGGAATTTTATAAGCAAACAAATTATCAAGACAAGCAAAAACTAGCATATGCAAGGAAGATAAATAAAAGCATTGACAATCTCAACATGAAGAGAGGTAATTTAGTAACACGAAATATCTACAATCATATTTCCCTCTCTCATAATAATTACATGTGAGATCATATTCAAATTCAATAATATGGCTATCAACATATTCTCTACTTGATCCACATGCATAAAAAGTTGACACACTTCCAAAATAGTGGGATTGTCATCAAATAAAGTCATGACCTGTCCAAGCCCACTTTTTTACCAAACTTTTGATAAGATTGATCATTCTCCAAAGTAGTGGGATCATTATTACCTATAGTTGGAATTCTTCCAAACACACTTTCAAAGTTATTGCAAACACTATTATCAATATTATATTCATCATGACGCTTAAATAAATTTTAAAGATCATAAGAAGAAACACCCCAGTCATGATCATTGCAATAAGTAGTGGACATAGCAAAATTAGCATCTCAAAGATTGGGGTTTTGCACATTATTAGCACAATTGACCTGAATAGAATTTGTAATAACATCATTGCAATCATGCTTTTCATTCAAGGAGCTATAGTGAATCACTTTATAAATTTCTTCTTTTAACACTTCATCACAATTTTCAGATTCACGAATCTCAAGCAAAACTTCATAAAGATAATATAGTGAACTCAATTCACAAGAAATTGGTTCATCATTGGATATTTTAAAAAGATTAGCAAGTGGATGAGGATCCATGAGCTGTTTGTTTCTGATTTCCAATAAACATACAATTATGCCAAACAAGCAAGCAAAGCAACAAAGTAAAAGATTTTTTTGATAAAACATTTTAGAAGTGAGGGAGACGAAAATGAGAGGCAAATGGCAAATAGTGTAAATGCAAGGAGATGAAAGTTTATGCGGAAGTGCTTGACAGATATTGATGATGTCTCCCCGGCAATGGTGCCAGAAATTCTTCCCGATTCTTGTAAACTGCGGTGGTAATTACCCAAAGAGGAGAGGATGATGTAGCACAACAGAGGTAAGTATTTCCCTCGGTTATGAAACCAATATTATCAATCCAGTAGGAGAACCAAGCAACACTATGTAAATAGCACCTACACACAAACAACAAGTACTTGCAACCCAACCCGTAAGAGGGGTTGGCAATCCCTCAACGGTATTGAGATAGATTAAATTGTATGCGATTTGGTAAATAGATCTAACTCAAACACAAAATAAAATAAATAAAGGAAAATTGCATCAAAGTATTTCTGGTTTTAATATATGATAGGAAATAGACCCGGGAGCCATAGTTTTCTAGAGGCTTCTCTCGAGAAAATAGCACACAGTGGGTAAACAAATTACTGTTGGGCAATTGATAGAAAAGCAAATAATTATGATGATAGCCAAGGAAATGATCATGTATATTGGCATCACGTCCAAGATTAGTAGACCGAGACGTTTCTGCATCTACTACTATTACTCTACACATTGACCACTATCCAGCATGCATGTAGTTTATTAAGTTCATGGAAAAATAGAGTAGTGCAATAAGAACGATGACATGATGTAGACGATTTAAACTCACATATGAATAAACCCTATCTTGTTACCCTTAATAGCAAGTGCGTGTCATGTCTCCTTCTATCACTGAGATTGAGCACCGCAAGATCGAACCCATCACAAAGCACATCTTCCCATGGCAAGATAAATCAATCTAGTTGGCCAAAGAAAACTAATAAATCGGAGAAGAAATATGAGGCTATAACAATCATGCATAAAAGAGTTCAACGAAGACTAAAATAATATTCATGGATAGATCTGATCATAAACGCACAATTCAACGGGTCCCAACAAACACATCTCAAAAAAAGAGTAACAACAAATAGATCTCCAAGAACATTGAGGAGAACATTGTATTGAAGATCAAAAAGAGAGAAGAAGCCATCTAGCTACTAACTATCGACCCTTAGGTCTATGGTAAACTAATCACACATCATTGGAGGGGCAGCAAGGATGATGAAGAACCCCTCCGCGATCGTTGCCTTTTCTGGCAGAGTGCCGGAAAAGGCCTCTAGATTGGATCTCGTTGTTTTGGAACTTACGGTGGCGGGAAAAGTGTTTCATCAACTCCCCTTGGGCTTTGGAGATTTTAGAGTATTTATAGAGGCAGAGGTAGGTCAAGGGGTGCCCGTGGGCCCCACTACCCACCAGGGAGCACCAAAGGCCCCTGGTGTGCCCTGGTGCCTAGTAGGCCCCCCGAGCATCCCCTCATGCCCTGTAGAAGCTTCCTGGGTGTCTTCCTGCCAGAAAAAAATCCCCAAAATGTTTCGTGGCATTTGGACTTCGTTTGGTATTGATATTCTGCAAAGTAAAAAACAAGCAAAAAACATCAACTGGCACTGGGCACTATGTCAATATGTTAGTTCCAAAAAATGATATAAATTTGCTAGTAAACGTATATAAAACATCCAAGATTGATACTTTAATAGCATGGAACAATAAAAAATTATAGAAACGTTGGATATGTATCACTAGCGTTAGGTACCGAGAGCTGAATTTGAAGTATGGCCATACAGAGATCCCGACTCTCAGTTTGGCTGTGGAGATAGCTAGTTGGTATGCCAATGGTGAATAGGAAGACCAACTGAGAAGTGGCAAGAGCTGAGCGGACGACGCTAATCAGTCGGATAACTACAAGGGCAAGAAGCACAAGCGAAAGGAGGCGGCCGGAAATGCTGAGGTCACGGCTCTGGCCGGCCAAAGTGAAGGCAAAGGCCCGCCAAAGCAGAAGAAGTAATGGAAAGTCAAGAAGCAGGTCGCTCCGAAGAGTGACATCCTTGACCAGCCTTGCCATATCCATACAAACAAAGCCGAAGACGACAACTTGATTTTGCCCAAGAATACCACTCGGGAGTGTCGACTCCTCAAGCAAGAGATGCGGAAAGACCCCTTAGGGGACAAGGACGATGATGATGATGATGAAGGCAAGGGCACCTCCGGGTACCCCAACACCAAGAACATCCTAATGATCTTTGCCGATGTCGAGAGCAAGAGCTGCCTCAAGGTTATAAGCAAAGAAGTCAACATGGCAGTTCTGACTGCCACGAAATATCTTGACTGGCCCAAAGCGCCCATCAGCTTCGATCAGTCGGATCACCCAGCCCACATACCGACCCCGGGCACCAGGCTTTGGTGGTCGATCTGGCTATAAGAGGGGTCCGACTGCATAAGGTCCTCATGGACGGCGACAACGGGCTCAACATCATCTACGCTGACACTTTGGAGGCAATGGGTATTCCAATGTCCCGGCTCATCAAGAGCAGCATGCAGTTCCATGGGGTAATCCCTGGGAAGAAGGCAAGGTCACTCGGATAGATCGTCCTCGATGTCGTATTCGGCGGAAAAAAGAACTTCAGGAAGCAACGACTGACATTTGAGGTGGTGGACTTCCGGAGTGCTTACCATGCCATACTGGGTAGGCCCGCCAACGCGCGTTTCATGGCTAGATCATGTGTGTTCTTAAACTTAATATGCCAAGGCCGAATGGTGTGATAACCATCATGGGCAACCGGAAGTTAGCCGAAGAATGCTTGCAGAAGGGATCACAGATTGCTGACGAGCAGATGGCATTGGCCGAATTGGATGAGGACAAGAAGGTAGTGGATTTGAGTGATCCGCTGGAAGTCCAAGAAGCCGACTTGGGATCCACTTTCTAATCGGCGGATAGATGAAGCCAGTGCCTGTTCACCCCGAAGACCCGAATGCCGCCCCGACCAACATCTCCACAACGCTTGACAGCAAATACGAAGGCGATCTCATCCACTTCCGAGTTCATCTGAGAGGTGTACCACTCCGAGTGGCTCACCAAAGTTGTCATGGTGCCAAAGAAGAATAAATCCCTCCGGATGTGCATCGACTTCAAGCACATCAATTGGGTCTGCCCGAAGGACCATTTTCCTCCCCCCACATATATCAGATAGTAGGCTCTACTGCCGGCTGTGAGTCGTTTCCTGATGCGTACTCTGGGTACCACCAGATCTGAATGTATCGTCCGGGTGAAATAAAAACATCATTCATCACCCCATTCGGGTGTTTTTGTTATATAATGGTGCCATTCGGATTGAAAAATATCGGAGCAAACGCATGATTCAGAAATGCTTGCAAAAGAAAATCAGTCAAAACATGGAGGCCTGCATGGATGACATGATGGTCAAGTCCAAGAAAGGTTCAGACCTCCTGACAGACCTTGCCGAGACCTCCGCGAACCTGTGTCACTGGATAAAGCTCATTCCGGCTAAGTACACTTTCGGCGTTCTTGCTAGCAAGCTACTCGGTTTCCTTGTTTACCAACATGGGATCGATGCCAACTCCAAGAAGATTAGCGCTATAGTCCAAATGAAGCAACTAGAACATCTACACGACGTGCAGAGACTCACAAGTTGTCTGGCAGCCCTAAGTAGATTCATATGACGACTCGATGAAAAAGCCCTACCATTTTACTGATTGATGAATAAATCAGACAAGTTCGAGTGGACACCTGAAGTGCAGGCCACGTTCGAGGAACTCAAAGCCCTACTCTCCACCCAGCCGGTGCTTGCTACTCCGGGCTGCAAATAGCCTTTGCACTTATACATCGCAGCCACGAGCCAAGTTGTTAGCACTGTGCTCACTATGGAGCGTGAGGAACAAGGCAAAGCCTTCAAACTACATCTCGGAGGTTGACCCCCTCCAAGCAAAGGTACCTACACTACCAGAAGCTGGGGTACAAGATTTATCTGACTACAGAGAAGATGTCTTATTACTTTCAAGAGCACTCGGTCACGATCATAAGCGACGCCCCTCTATCTGAAATCACAAACAACAGAGATGCCATTGGCCGAGTGGCGAAGTGGGCCATTGAGCTCATACCTTTGTACATCAAGTTTGAAGCCAAGAAAGCCATCAAGTCACAAGCCCTAGTGGATTTTCTGGCCGAGTGGATGGAGTAGGACCAGCCTGCCTCGAGTCTCCCTAAACACTGGACTATGTTGTTTGACGGTGATACGTCTCCAACGTATCTATAATTTTTGATTGTTCCATGCTATTATATTACCCCTTTTGGATGTTTATGGGCTTTATTTTACACATTTATATCATTTTTGGGACTAACCTACTAACCGGAGGCCCAGCCCGTATTGCTGTTTTTTTTGCCTATTTCAGTATTTCGAAGAAAAGGAATATCAAACGGAGTCCAAACAGAATGAAACCTCCGGGAGCGTGATTTTTGGAACGAACGTGATCCAGAGGACTTGGAGTGCAAGTCAAGAAGCATCCGAGGCCTCACGAGATAGGAGGGCGCCCCCTATAGGGCGCGCCCCTGTCTCGTGGGCCCCTCGGGCGTCCACCGACGTACTTCTTCCTCCTATATAAGCCTACGTACCCTGAAAACATCCAGGGAGCCAGCAAAACACAATTTCCACTGCCGTAACCTTCTGTATCCGCGAGATCTCATCTTGGAGCCTTCGCCGGCACTCTGCCGGAGGGGGAATCGACCACGAAGGGCTTCTACATCAACACCCTTGCCCCTCCGATGAGTTGTGAGTAGTTTACCACAGACCTACAGGTCCATATTTATTAGCTTGATGGCTTCTTCTCTCTTTTTGGATCTCAATACAATGTTCTCCCCCTCTCTTGTGGATATGTATTCGATGTAAACTCTTTTTGCGGTGTGTTTGTCGAGATCCGATGAATTGTGGGTTTATGATCAAGTTTATCTATGAATTATATTTGAATCTTCTCTGAATTCTTTTATGTATGATTGAGTTATCTTTGCAAGTCTATTCGAATTATCAGTTTGGTTTGGCCTACTAGATTGATCTTTCTTGCCATGGGAGAAGTGCTTAGCTTTGGGTCCAATCTTGCGGTGTCCTTACCCAGTGTCAGAAAGGGTTGCAAGGCACGTATTGTATTGTTGCCATCGAGGATAACAAGATGGGGTTTATATCATATTGCTTGAGTTTATCCCTCTACATCATGTCATCTTGCTTAAAGCGTTACTTTGTTCTTGTGAACTTAATACTCTAGATGCATGCTGGATAGAGGTCGATGTGTGGAGTAATAGTAGTAGATGCAGGCAGGAGTCGGTCTACTTGTCACGGACGTGATGCCTATATACATGATCATGCCCAGATAATCTCATAATTATTCGCTTTTCTATCAATTGCTCGACAGTAATTTGTTCACCCACCGTAATACTTATGCTATCTTGAGAGAAGCCACTAGTGAAACCTATGGCCCCCGGGTCTATCTCTTATCATATTTGGTCCCAATCTACTTTTATTTGCATCTTTACTTTTTGCATCTATATTATAAAATACCAAAAATATATTTATCTTATCTTATTATCTCTATCAGATCTCACATTCGCAAGTGGCCGTGAAGGGATTGACAACCCCTTTATTGCGTTGGTTGTGAGTTCTTTGTTTGTTTGTGTAGGTGCGTGGGACTTTTGAGGAGCCTCCTACTGGATTGATACCTTGGTTCTCAAAAACTGAGGGAAATACTTACGCTACTATTGCTGCAACACCCTTTCCTCTTCAAGGAAAACCAACGCAAGCTCAAGACGTAGCAGACAGCTCCAAGATGCTCTACAGCTCAGGAGCTGGAGTGGTCTTGGTGTCCCCTAAAGGCGACCAACTCAGTTATGTGCTTCAGATTCACTTTGATTCCTCCAACAATGAGGCAGAGTATGAGGCTCTTCTTTATGGGCTGCGCATGGCGATCTCTCTCGGGGTCTACCGACTTATGGTCTATGACGGTTCGGTTTTGGTGGTAAACCAAGTCATGAAAGAGTGGTATATCTGGAGTCCGGCAATGAAAGGCTACTACAATGTCGCCAGAAAACTGTAAAGTACTTTGAAGGACTAGAGCTCCATCACATTCCACGACTCAAGAACCAGGCGACTCACGACCTGGCCAAAATTGGTTCCACTCGCAAGGCGGCCCCGAAGAATGTGTTTGTAGAGCACTTGCACTCGCCCACGATCAAAGAAGACCCTTTTGTGGAAGAGCCCCCGCAGCCAGTAAGACCATCAAATTCAACTGAAGTTGACATTCCTGCAGCAATTGATCTGGTCCAGGAGATTCTTGTGATCACTCCCGAGTGGACCGAACCATACATTGCATACTTGATTAGACAAGAACTCCTAGAGGATGAAGTTGAGGATTGTCAGATTGTCCGCTGATCGAAAGCATTCACCGTCATGGATGATCAACTCTACAAGAAGAGCACCTCCGAAGTCACTTAGTGTTGCATTTCGCCAGAAGATGGGCAACAGAGCTTGCAGGAGATTCACTTGGGAACTTGTGGGCACCATGCCTCCTCTCAGACGCTGGTTTCCAAGGTGCTCTCGGAGGGTTTTTATTAGCACCGAGCCAATGAGGCCGCCTGAGAAATAGTGGACCAATGCGTCGAGTGTCAGTTCTATGTGAACCAGTCGCACAAACCGGCATCCGTGCTGAAGACGATCACCCTCACCTGGCTGTTTGTTGTCTGGGGGCTCAATATGATCGGCCCCCTCCGAACCAGGGCGAGTGGATTCACTCATCTATTGGTGGTGGTGGATACGTTCACCAAGTGGATTGAAGTGAAGCTATAAAGAAGCTGGAGTAGCTGACTGCCATCAAATTCATCAAGGTGATAATCTTCAGATTCGGAGTTCCATAAAGCATTATCACGGATAATGGGTCAAACTTTGATTCAGGCGAGTTCCACGAGTTCTGCTACTCTCAAGGCATTCGGGTTGATTACGCCTCAGTGGCTCACCCATAGTTGAATGGACAAGCGGAGCAGGCGAATGGGTTGACACTCCAAGGGTGAAGCCATGCCTTATGCGCGACCTGACACGTGCTGTAGAGACCTAGGTCACCGAGCTACCATTGGTCCTTTAGGGCTAGCGGATGCCCCGAATCAACCCATGAATCGCACTCCATTCTTCATGGTGTACGGGTCGGAAGCGGTATTGCCGAGTGATGTGCTTCACAATCCCCCCCCCCGCCCCGAGTGGATCTATACTCGGAGGCCAAAGCTGAAGAGGCACGATAGGATAGGCTCGACCTCCTAGAAGAAGAGCGTGAGTTGGCACTCATCAGGTCAACTTCATACCAACAACATTTGTGTCGCTATCACGACGACACGTCAGAGGACGTGCCTTTCAAGAAGGTCATCTGGTCCTCCGAATGGATCGGCAGAAGCCTCACAAGATGGCGCCTCCGTGGCAGGGGCCTTTTTCCATATTGAAGGTCCTGAAAAATGGAGCCTACCGACTCTACCATTTCAACAAAGATATAGAAGAGCACGGGGCTTGGAATGCGGACCTGCTCCACAAGTTTTACAGTTAGAATAAAGTCCTCATTATAATAGATTTCCGAATGAAATTAGATGAATAAAAGTCTTACTTTTCAAGTATATCGCCTAGTTCGGCCTAGCGCCGCGTTTTCACCCAGGTGACTAACAGCATTCGGAAACTAGCACACTCCCAGCGGGTGAATTGGCTTAGCCGCAAACCAGTCTTCGTCGAAGTTAAAAACATTCTGAGTGGGGACATGCTCCACACTCGGGGGCTTAGCCACGAACCAGTCTCCGCCTAAGTTCAAAACATTCCAAGTGTGGACACACTCCACACTCGGGAGCTTAGCCGCGAACCTGTTTTCGCCTAAGTTAAAAACATTCCAAGTGCAGAAATGCTTTACACTCAGGCGCTTAGCTATGAACCTGTCTTCGCCTAAGTTCAAAACATTCTGAGTGCGGACACACTCCACACTCAGGGGCTTCGCCGCGAACATGTTTTTGCCTAAGTAAACATTTCGAGTGCGAACACGCTCCACACTCGGGGGCTTAGCCATGAACCTGTTTTCTCCTAAGTTAAAAATATTCTGAGTGCGGACACTCTCCACACTTGGTCGCTTAGCCGCGAACCTATTTTCGCCTTAAGTTTAAAACATTCCAAGTGCGAACTGGCTCCACACTCGGGGGCTTAGCCGCGAACATGTTTTCGCCTAAGTTAAAAACATTTCGAGTGCGGACATGCTCCACACTCAGGGGCTTAGCCATGGACCTGTCTTCACCTAAGCTCAAAACATTCCGAGTGCGGACATGACCCACACTCAGGACTTAGGTGCGAACCTGTTCTCGCCTATGTTAGAGACACTGAGTGCGGACATGCTCCATACTCGGGGGGCTTAGCAGCAGACCAACTTGCGCCTAAGCTAAACGACACATCAGTGAATAAGGATTAAAACTCCCGATTGAAAACTTCGATCCGATCAAGTGTTCAAAAGAAAAAGCAAAGTAAATGAGCCCAAGGCTCATTGAAGTTTATGGTTACATCAACCACCCAGCATTCCGGGGCTAATTTAATTCAAAGAAGTTTTTCACGCGTCCAGCTGAGGGCTGGCCGGCTCGACAAAGGTCTCCAGATCAATTCCGTCGACGATCCGCATGGCGGCCTCGGTGAACATCTCCATGAAGTCCTTGAACTTGAGCTTCTTCTTGTTGACCACCCAGAGAGTCTTCAGCTTCAGTTCGTCCACATCCTTGAAGTGGACGCGGATGAGTGATAAGCCCATGTCGGCACCACTTTGGGCTGCCGATTTCTTCCACGCCTGCACTCGAGGAAACGACACGTCATCCTGGACTCCAGACCCATCCGGACTGACTCGTAGGCTGCAGCTCCTTGGCAATTCTCCCCATGGCACATCTGAGCCCAGTGATGTAGCCCAAGGCATTGCCAAGACGGTCATCCAGTCGGAGGGCGACCTTGTCATTGACGAGCTGCCTTATGGAATTCAGGCCCCTCTCAATCCTCTCTGTCTCCAGCTCCTCGTTGAGGTAGTACTTTGTCGGGAGGAAACGACACGAAAATCAACAGTTGAAGGAACCCGAGAGCAAATGAGTTTCATTCGGTTGGAAGACTTACCAGCAAGCTTCTCGTTCATCTCCGAGCACAAGTTGTCGATGTACTGCTTGGGTGTGTTTTTCTTCTCGAGGAGCTGAGCAGCCTTCTTCTCCAAGTCTTCTTCTCCTGCTTGAAGACTCAGGCTTGGTCCTTGCACTTCTTCTCCCACTCAGAGGCTTCACCTTTTGCCGCCCCAGCTGCAACCTTGAGGGTCTTGATCTCCTCCTCCAATTTGCCGACCAACGCATGATACGTCTCCAAGTTATGTATATTTTTTTATTGTCCCATGCTATTATAGTATCAATCTTGGATGTTTTATATACATTTACAAGCAATTATATGTCATTTTCTGGGACTAACCTATTAACTTAGTGCCTAGTGCCAGTTGCTATTTCTTTTGCCTGTTTTTGTTTTTTTTCAGAATATCAGTACCAAACGAAGTCCAAATGTCATGAAACTTTTTGGAGGCTTTTTCTGGACATAAGAGACCCTAGAAGCTTCGAGGGAGGACCAGAAGACGGAGCAGTGGCACACGAGCACCAGGGCTCGCCTAGGGGTAGGCTTGCCCTGGTGGCTCGTAGGGCCCACATGCTCCGTTTGACCTAACTCCGCCTCTATAAATTCTCTAAAGTCGGGAAACCAATAAAGAGCCAGCCAAAACCCTATTTCCGCCGCCGCAATTTCCTGTTCTCGAGAGATCACATCTGGGGGCATTTTTCGGCACTTCGCCGGAGGGCGAATCAATCACGGAGGTGCTCTACACTACAAAGAAATACACTTCCGTGATGATACGTGTTTGTCACAGTAGGTCATGTTTTATTTCATGCATTATCGAATTTCGGGTTCCACAAACCCATGAGAGGTTCGAACTCCGGGGTGCGTGCGGAGATCTCAACCTACCCCTACCAACTCACAAACCTCACAGCCAATCGCGACGAACTCGAGGGGAAAGAGAGACACAACAATTTACCCAGGTTTGGGCCACCTTGCGGTGTAAAACCCTACTCCTGCTTTGTGGTGGATTTTCCTCTGGAGGCGTGTTCTTGAGCTCAAGTAAGCTGGTGAGGTGGTGAGGGTGGAATGGATCTGATCGAGTTTATCCTCCCTTGTTGGTGGTGGCTAGGTCCTATTTATAGTGGCCTTGGCTCTCTTCCCAAAAGTAGGCGGGAAGGGATCCCACAATGACCAATTTTGAAGGAATACAACAAGTACGCCCTATCTTGACTACAGTGGTCTTCGCCTGCAAAAGCCACTAGTAGTGATGCTGCGGTGGGCTCGGTCGTGACCTCCGTCCTGCCGTCTTGGCGATCTTGGTCTCGTTGCACCAGAATGGCAACCTTTGGTTGATTCCTCGGGACTCTACGTCTGCCGCTTGCCTCCTTTGCACAGAAGAGGAAACTGGTAATGTGTGCGTGCTAGCGCCCACCTGGCACCCGCCTGGCCTTGGTCGTCACGGCTCACGACAGCCGATCCTCGCAAGGTGAGCCTTGCATAGAAATCTCCGCTCCTCGGGAGCCAGCCTGGGGAGGCCGATCCCTTGGGAGGTCTTGATGTTGTCCGCCTCGCGAGGCTTGGCCCCTCTCGAGGGTCTTGAGTCGTTGGTGCTAAAGCTGGGCCGTACCAGGTCGTTGATGGAGCCACACCGTGGGCTGCAGGTAGGCAAGTCTGGGTACCCCCGTATCCAGAACGCTGACAGTAGCCCCCGGGCCCAAGGCACGCTCGGACTTGGCTTCTGGGCGAAGCCAAACGGCAAGTGCGGAGCACCGCGGGCCCTAACCGCCTGCGACCTTGGATCATGCGTGGCAATTGATGGGACGTGGGTGTCTCTACTTCCCCATGCTGCCTCGACAACAGTTCCTGGTTGACAAAAGGCTGACTCCTGCCGCTAAGCCTTCATTGCCTTCCTTTCGTCTTGCTCCAGATCCCCTTCTCTCCCTACACCGAAAAAATCCCCCAGATCTGCTGACCCCTTCCACCAAGCTCTTGCCCTATGGCCACCGACAAGGCTAAAGCTCCAGCCTCGGCTGCCGGCTCTGCCGCTTGGTTCGAGCCAGCGCTGAGCGCACCCACCGTCGCCAAAGAAAAGCATCAGACCGCGCTTCTCTTGACGGCGAGCGACGACAGCGAAGGTGGGGAGACAGCGCTCCGGGTTGGCTCCGCCAAGCCGGAATCCTCGAACAACACCTTCTACCCCTTCTTCTTGCACAACATCTATGCTGGGCTGATCCCTCCTTTTTCCCGCTTCTTCTACGCCGTCCTCCACCATTATGGGATCCACGCCCTCCATCTTCTTCCCAATTCCGTCCTCCTCCTATAATTCTTCGCCTTCTACTACAGGCGTTCGTGGGGGTGATGCCCTCCGTAGCGTTGCTCCGCCACTTCTTCTTCCTCCGGATGAGCAACCACCAACGCACAGGGTGTTCTTGCTTCGTCGCGGCCAACGACAACAATGCGATCTCCCGCGCTGGGAAGAAGGTGGAGGACTTCCGGAACAAGTGGTCCTCATGGATGCCAAGTGCTCCCATGCCCTGCTGGAGCTGCCAACTGGGCTTCAGACGTCCGAGAAGGGGTGGTCTCACAAGAAGCTCACTGACCCCCTGGTGAGGCAGCTTCTGAAGAAGATGGAGGCTGACTTGAAGACGGAGAAGCCGATGGGGGCGGAGAAGCTGACGGGGGCCATGATCATCAAGGAGTTCCTGACGCAGCATCTGGCGCCGCTCCAGGAGCACTCCCACCCCTTGTGGAAGCTTGGGGGTGCAGAGGACGAGCTCCGGCTGCGCTCGGACAGCCTGCCCGGCGAGGGGTTGAGCAAGGTTATGCACTCCTTGTTTGGAAAGGACCAGGGCGGCCCTCCGAACAATCACCTCCGGCTGTACCGTCGAGAAGATGGGGAGCAGATAGCCGCTACCATGTCTGTCTTCAACGAGCGTGGGCTCGTGTCGACGGAGCCTCCCCCGCCGGCCGACTCCCTGGTGGACGTGTCCTCCGGCGACCACTCCTCCGAAGACACTGATACGTCTCCAATCTATCTATAATTTTTGATTGTTCCATGCTATTATATTACCCGCTTTGGATGTTTATGGGCTTTACTTTACACTTTTATATCATTTTTGGGACTAACCTACTAACCGAGGCCCATCCCGAATTGATGTTTTTTTTGCCTATTTCAGTGTTTCGAAGAAAAGGAATATCAAACGGAGTCCAAATGGAATGAAGCCTTCGGGAGCGATCTTTTTGGAACAAACGCAATCCAGGAGAGTTGGAGTTGGAGTCCAAACGGAATGAAGCAGAGGCGAGTGATCCCGAAGAGGGGCAGGTCGGCGATGATTCCCCTAAGCAGTGCTCCTCCTTCGCCGCCATCATCCAACGCGGTTCCTACCATGTGCTCGCCCGCTCCCAAGAACTTAGCGCCACCCGCGCCTGTGAAGCCCGCGCTTATGGGCCTGTAGAGGAACTACGTCACCATGGACCAGTAAGTGCTCCTTCTTTCCCTTGCCCTTGGATTTTGTTGTGGTGCTTAATATCTTCATTCGATGTCAGACCACAGCCGGTGGCGAAGAAGAAGAAGGGGGATGCCGGGGCCATTGAGATCAAGCGCGCTGCCACGGTCGCCACAGCTCCGGTGCAGAGGGGCACATCAGCTCCTGTCACTGCTGCAGAGGCACTGCTCTCCCGAGGCTCTGGGGCCCAGCCTCAAGAGGAAACGGCTTCCGCTGCAGAGATGACCCGGGAGGTGCCTATCCCCGACTCGCTTGCTGGGGGCCCAAAGCCTCCGGAGCCCCCGGTCCGTCCTATTTCCGCTGCTCCGCCAGTCCTGGTGCCGAGAGCGCCTCTTCTTCCATCCACCACGTCATCGAGCCGTGGTGCTTTCGCTGCGTCTGAAGCCCTGGAGGAGGCTTGCTCCGTGCTGGACCAGCTCCATGATGATCTTCAAGGTCCGGACCGGCACAGGGCGTCAGGGCGCCTAGAGCTGGTCTCAGGGTGGCTCCGGGCTGATGCATCTGTCCGGACAGCCTAGGGTCAAGCCGTGGCATCCGCGGAGGAGGGCCAGAGGGTGGGTGGCTTAGCTGCGGTCGAACACGACGTGGCGCTAAAGGAAGCCAAGGCCACGCAAGAGCAGTGCCGTGAAGTGGAGGCCGAACTGAAGACCCTCCGGGATGAGCAGGACACCAAGGCCAATCAGCTCAAGGTGTAGGAGAAGGAGCCGATGCCCTAGAAGGCTGCAATTTCCGATCGCGACGCTGAGTTGGAGGAGGCAACCCAGGAGTAGGCCACGGAGCGCAACCGCCTGGAGAAGCTGAAGGGGGAAGTGGAGGTGGCCCTGGCGTCCCTCGCCAAGGCCGAGAAGGCGGCCACCATGGAGCGCGACGCCTTCGTCTCCCTTGAGGCAAGGTCCCGCAAGGCGCTGCAGGATCTCTTCGGGAGCTAGCACCAGGAGCCAGCGGTGACCCCGGAGCAGGGCCCTGCCGCTCTGCTTCCCGAGCTCGTTGAAGTTCTAGAGAGCGTTGTCGCCAGGTTCGACTCCATGGTGGAGGGGGAGGCCCGCGTACTCTCTTCCTCGGCCCTGACTCGCGTCTTCAGCCATATCTATCTTTGGGACACCAACTTCGACTTCGTCGCCTTGCTTGAGCCCGTGGACCCCGAGTCCTGCGCCACCGCTGCTGAAGCCGCGAAGGGTCCAGTGGAGGCCCTGCTGAAGAAGTTCCTTGCTGTGGGCCCTGCGGCCGGGGCCGACGGCAAGGATGAGGGCAACATCCTCAACGACGGGACTTCGCAGGCGGGCGCCGGCGGCGTCCAAGGCTGAAGAGGGGGCTCGGCGGTAGTGCTTCTCCCTGGTTTTATTCTGCAACATGTATCATGCCTCGCGAAGGCGTAAGAACTCATGCTCGGAACAATCTGTTTTGTAATAATTTTGCTAGAGTTTCGCGATCTCTTTTTCGTTTGCTTTAGAGTTTTGCGTCGGCAGGGTCCGGACACGCGCGTACCTCAGCCACCGTTGGGTCATCCGGATCGCCAGGACGAGGCCAATGGGTGAGGGGCTACAGGGTCAATTAGGCTCCTGAGACGCGATGCTCAGGAGTCCCACTTAACGTACGAACAACTTGGGAAAGGAGGTGCGAGAGCAGGCCTTGGCGTTCTGTGTCGGCAGGGCCCGGCCCCGCGCATACCTCAGCCGCCGTTGGGTCGTCCGGATCACCAAGACGAGACCAAGGGGTGAGGGGCTACATGGCTAGTTAGGCTCCTGAGACGCGATGCTCGGGAATCCCCCTTGACGTACGAACAGACCATCATACCTTTCCTCGCCGAGCTCTCGCTCGGGAGGGCCGCACGAAGACCAGGTCCGTGGGACCTAGCAGGGTGGCGTACGCCAGGCATGACCTGAGCGTTGCCCCATGCCCAGCCCCCTCACGCTACCCTCCCGAGGGAGAGCATCACGGTGAGGCTAAACACTGAGCCCAGAGGCTCCCTGAGGTTACTGCAGCCGCGAGCCCACCCTCAGTTGTTTATCACCAGCGCGAAGTGTTGACGCTCAAAAGTGGCACGATTATAAAGAGTAGCTTGAAGCTATGTCAAGATTAATTCGAACTTATTATTAAAAGTCACCATTACATGACTCTCTTTGAGAAGATCAATATGGATATGAAGATGGTATAAAATGGATCTCGGATGCAAAAGTTATGACAACTTCAGAGATGCTCATGTTGACACCAGATTAAAAAATGGCTTGAAACCCAATTAAGATTGCTTCAAATGGAAAAAGTCTCAAAATGAAAGTTGTGCGTCTGATCGAAACGGTTGATTTTGATATAAAAAACGTCTCAATAAAAATTCGTATGCAAAATTTACAACCAATACAAGATGCTGCTACAGTAGATGGCCGGACACTCCGGGGACAACCATTCGGGTTTTGAATTTCTCTGCTGTAGACTTAGGAAAACAGCCGAAAACACCCTCAAGATGGCCTCGGAGCAAAAAACGTTCAACACGAAAGCTGTTCGTCTCATTGAAATGGTCAAGATTGCTTTTGGGCCCGTTTTCATCTGAGGTCGTTTATTACCCAAAAGCAAGACGCAAAGTGCACCCAGTTTTTACCGAACAGTTTTGGAAAGTTCGAACCAAATAAATCCGAGTTGGACTAGGGTTTTGGATGCGAATTGAAGCCTTTCCTTGCACGGTAAGTCCAACCGCCTCTTATATACCTAAGGGGTGATGACCAATTGAACAACACACAATCGAAAAAATCATCTACCACTTTTTACCTTTGCTTTTATTCTCTCCCTTGTTCTTCTTCTTTCTCGTTCTTCGTTCGTTCTTCTTCCTTGCAGGGCGGCGAACCTGGAGGCCCTAGGGGCGGTCAGGCCGACCTAGGGTAGCCCATAGCCGCCGCGCACCCTGACAGGGTCCCTCCCGGGCATGTGGGGTTTCGAGTCATCAAAAGCGGCCGCCGGATTGCTTGCGTACCGCGCTTCCGGATGGGTCTCCTCCGACGTGAGCTGCGGTGCATCACCATCGGTGTTGGAGGTACACGGTGACGTGTTCGTGTGCAAACACACTTTTTGGCGACTCCGCTGGGGATGAAGCTTTGAACAATCTCCAACCTGTTCTTGCTACAAAGAGATCGTCATCTAGGGTTTGCAGTCTACAAAGGTAATATGAATACCCAATCCCCTTGTGTAGATGCAAATAATTCATATGCTGTTACTAGATCGTTCAATGACTATACTCTATCGGCCAGCCCTAGTTTTTCAATCATGCATCTAACTACGTGCAAGGGCCGATTCAAAGTAATTTACATGCTTCAACTTCTTATGATACTAGTAACATGCACCATACGTATCACAACTGTCATGCATCGGTAACCCCACAAATCGTTATGCCGATGAACAACGTGTTGTGTTCGGTTAATAAATTTGAAACACCTCATGTTAGAATTTCCAATGTCATGCAAGAAAGTGTTTCACCCTTTTATTCATTGGCAAGTAATGCGCAATATACTAATCCAACCATGCCGATGAATGGGTGCAACTATCAGTTATTCGGCCAGTTACTCTCAACCATCATATGCTACATCATGTTAGTAATTTTTCGACACCATACACAACTATAGATGCTCATAATTTGGCTTCACACCTTCCTGGTTATAGACGAATAAATGTAAATTTTACAGGAGCGGTTGTGCCCAATATTGTAGAAGATGAGGTAGTGCTGGCTGCATTGAAGAGTTTAGCCCAAAATAAGAGGATTAGTGCTCTTTCCCTTGAACAACATGAAAAGGGGCTATTTCCTGATTACGCCGCAATAAAAGCTAGAGTTTTGCAAGAAGATGAATCTTTGCCAATTGATAAACTTGGCGAGCAAAAATATGGTTTTACAACAATGCATATGCCTTCACCTAGTACTACATCATATTATACACCCTCTACACAATTGAAATTTTTTGGCAACACACGTGTGTCATTGCTGAAAGAATCCAAAAGCATTGGGGGGCAATCATATTCGGAGTGGGCTGAAATTGAGTAAGAGCTTAAAAGCAAATTTACTGCTCACCACAAGAAACAAATAGAAAAATAATTGTCTCAGGTAAAAGAAGCATTGCCAATTAGTAGTATCAATGAAAGAAGGATGATTGGGACATGAAAGTGCTTCGGTTGAAAAAGCCGTATCAAGTAGTATATATTCCAAATCCATCAAATCCAGAGAGGCAAGCATTATAGAGAAAGGGAATGGCAAGCATAGCAAAACAACCATACTTGATTTTTCTAAAGTTAATGGAAACTACTTCCCGCCCTATGAGTTCTGTTCCATAGAAATTGACAAGACTCAAGGACAAAAACAAATAGCTGAACAAAGTTCGGCTGATAAGGATCTTCAAACTAATGATGCACGAAATAAAGAACAAGATGATGACAAGGCGTTGGAGAGTCATCCAAAAATGAAGCAATGCATTGTTCAAGTCACACCATCATCATGCTCTCCCAACGTATTTGAAGAGGTATGCATAGCGAGTAATTTACCTATTTTCAGATTTGGTCACAACTTCATTGTTGATGCATCTATTATGAAAATACTCATAAATAATTTTGAAAGACCAATGAAGAAGGGTAATTTACTTGTTAGCAATAAATTTTTTATTGAGCATATCGGTCAACCCATTGCGCCATTCATAGAGATTGATAGTGACTTATTGCAATCAAGGCTTTCCCCATTACTTTATCTGAAGTTCACATCCAATTGGGTAGCTTTGCTTATTTCTCACTTGGCTTACACTTGGTACCAATTGAGACATGTATATTCTAACTATCTTCATTTCCGAAATTTAAAGCCAAGCTTAAATTCTATTGAGAAAACCGATGCTGATGTAATATCTTATCCAAAGACATTGGAGATAGAGTGCAAAACATAATGCATAGCTGAATGGGAAGACTCCAAATCTGAACCATTCATGTGCTTAGTTACAAAGCCGTTCTCCAAACAAGATCGGCTCAAGAATAAGAAGTATACCTTCAATTCAAACATGTGTGATCAAATCTTTGATCTGTTGTTGACAGATAATTATATTAGAATTCTTGATCGCCATGTTGAGCCATCTATCCAAGGACGAATGTATTGTAAGTTGCATGATTCGTTCAAGCATAATTTTGAGCATTGCAACATGTTTCGCCAACGGCCATTGAAAAATGACGACTGAAGTTTGTTGAAACGCCAAGAGATGACCAGTCTATTCCGATTGGTCCCGATGGCAAAAAGTTTTTGCGTCGGCTGCTTCAAGTCGTTCCATTTTAAGAGAAGGTAAAAATTGCAGGTGATGAGATCAAGCTTTCACATAAAGAAATTGTTGAAGAGCATAATGAACATTATCTTGAGGGCGAGAATTCCATCGAAGCTACAATGGAGACGCCAAGGACTGGGGGCAGCAAGCAAATCCAATGGTTGATCCAAAAAAAGGCCGAAATAAGCGCAAGTGTAAGAGATCAAAAATCACCTTCGCTGAACTATAGGAAAAATATCAGAAGAGTGAAGAGAAGAATGTTTATCGGCCAAATCATGCAAAGAATGCAAAATCACCCCAAGGCGCAAATATGAGGATCGGTATTGGCAAAGTAAGAATTTTAATGTAACATATTCATATCCTTATTTTGGTTCGCCAATGCCAATGCCATGGACGCCTCCCTATGCTCATATAGAATCATATCCATCATGGGACAAGTGTGATACAAGGGAGAATTCTCCATCTTATTTTAGACCATCTCACCAATATTATACAGCTCCGAGAAGATCAACATTTGAACAATCACGTGTTAAAGACTGTTTCAATCGTAAGGAATCGGTCCAGAGCTCAAGGAAGAATAAAGAGGTGGTCAAGCAAGTATACCGGGTCAAGAGAGATGGTCGTAACTGTGCTACTTCAGATTTGATCTCAAATAAGAAAGAGCCAATTAAAGTATTGACATTGGCTACAAAAGGCAAAGAAGTGAAGCAAACAATTGTTAAAAATAAAAGTGCCAAATCTGAAGAAAAGAAGCTGAGGGTGTACAACGCCAAAAATGAGTTGCCATTAGTTGAAATTGAATCACAGCCGAGGTTCCCACTCAGCTTATCATATTGGAAAAAGAAGGAATTACAAATTTTTAGTGCACAAGAGCTGAGAAAGAAGAACATGGAATGGGTTCCCAAGAGGATCAGAAAAAACAAAAATGATGGGCATGCTTCTATTGTAACAAGTACAATAAAAGTGAAGAAAGAGAAGGATGGAAGTAACAAACAATTAGGCCGAAGGTGTGCATCACAACATCAAAATCTTCGGTTAGCACATCATCTATTTTCTTCAACCATGCCACTGATGCCTTTGCAATGGAACTCATCCCTAGATATAATCAATTACCCTCTATGGATTTATTTTGATCCATGGATGCAATATAATTTCTTATAGCATGAAAGGGTATTACCAAGTCACTATACATTTGATTAGCTACAAATTTGTTGCTGATCCAAAGGGCCGAAATACTTGATTTTTCATTTCATTTGTTTGTTTCGGCTATATGTGCTTTGACCGAAGTTTACATGGTAATGGCCGATATTTATCTATCGTCCTAAGAGTATGTCAATGCATGGCTGGTGTAGTGTTCTAATATCGTCCTTAGTTTGATTGCAGAGCGAGACAAGGTACATGCTCATGGAAATTTATATTTATATTTGAATTGAGTTGAGACATCATGACCGATGTCATTGAATACATGCTACATAGACCAATTCATAGTTGCAGAATTGGCTAGTGGGCTTATACTTTGTTTCGATATGATTTGTCTTATGCATCTTTGAGATCTATAAGAGACCAAATTATAGCTGATTTTATTACTGAACATCGGATTAATGACATGCATAATATTGATATTAGCCTTGTCTCTCTAGTACTATGGAGATTATGTTTTGATGGTTCAATTCGTAGCAATGGCCAAAGTGTTAGCGTTGTTTATATATCTCCTTATGGGACTATTTTTGAAGGCTCGTGCCGCTTAGAATATTTTTATGAACGATTAGTCAAAGCCGAATATGCATTGTTATTCGGATTGAATCTTTTAATTGCTATAGGTGCTATACATATTGAGGCTTTTGGTGATTCGTTATGAGTAGTGCAACAAATATCCAAGTGTTATCAATGTTTTGATGAATCATTTATAGTTTATCTTGGGGTATGCCTGGATGCAAAATTTTACCTTGGTTTGCTTTAAAATTGTTCATATATTTAGACATGACAATTTGAAAGAATTGGCACAGCAAGCATCCGGCTACTATGTTAATCATGGTGTATTTCATTTCTCCCAGTAGCCGATGTTTAGTCTCGTCAACATAGGTAAGGCCGAACCGAAGTCCACAGCGTTGGCCACTAATGAAATTTTTATGCAGGCGAAAGTAAGGATTGGACTAATTTTATTGTTGATTATCTACAAAATCCTAGCAAAAGGGTGAAGAGGATGACATTGAGATACATATCTATGGGACTTTATTATCGGATTGTTAATGAAGTTGAGAAGGTTCCGCTCAAGTTTGCATCAAGGATTCAAAAAAAATAATGATGGCCGATACATAATTATTGCCCTAAGCATATAAATGGCTGATGGACTGTTGACATCATCCTTAGAACCAACACGGTACAAGTTATTTTTCAGCACGCTAGCTTTGTCGAAAAATAGGGGGGCATGTGTTGACGCTCAAAAGTGGCACGATTATGAAGAGTAGCTTGAAGCTATGTCAAGATTAATTCAAACTTATTATTGGAAGTCACCATGCTATGGCTCTCTTCAAGAAAATCAAGATGGATATTAATATGGTCTAAAACGGAGCTCGGATGCAAAAGTTATGACAACTTCAGAGATGCTCATGTTGACACCAGATTAAATAATGGCTTGAAACCCAATTAAGATGGCTTCAAATGGAAAAAGTCTCAACATGAAAGTTGTGTGTATCTTCGAAACGGTTGATTTTGATATAATAACCGTCTCAATAAAAATTCGTTTGCAAAAGTTAAACCAATACAAGATGCTGCTATAGTAGATGGCCGGACACTCCGGGTCTAGGTTTTGAATTTCTCTGCTGCAGACTTCGGAAAACAGCCGAAAACATCCTCAAGATGGCTTCTGATAAAAAAACGTTCAACATGAAAGTTGTTTGTCTCATCGAAACTGTAAAGATTGCTTTTGGGCCCGTTTTCATCTGAGGTCGTTTATTACCCAAAAGCAAGCCGCAAGGTGCACCTAGTTTTTACCGAACAGTTTTGGAAAGTTCAGACTAACCAAATCCGAGTTGGACTAGGGTTTTGGACGCGAATTAAAGCCTTTCCTTGCATGGGAAGTCCAGCCGCCTCTTATATACCTAAGGGGTGACGGCCGATTGAACAACACACAATCGACAAAATCATCTACCACCTTTTGCCTTTACTTTTATCCTCTCCCTTGTTCTTCTTCTTTCTCATTCTTCGTTCATTCTTCTTCCTTGCAGGGAGGCGAACCTCGAGGCCCTAGGGGCGGTCAGGCCGACCTAGGGCAGCCCATAGCCACCGCGCGCCCTGACAGGGTGCCTCCCGGGCGTGTGGGGTTTCGGGTCATCAAAAGCGCCCGCTGGATTGCTTGCGTACCGCGCTTCCGGATGGGCCTCCTTCGGCGTGAGCTGCGGTGCATCAGCCTCGGCGTTGGAGGTACACGGTGACGTGTTCGTGTGTGAACACGGAGCATGGCGCTTCCGCCCTTGCATGGGCATAGCCACTCCTCGGCAGTGTCGACTGCCAGCGCGGAGCATGGTGCTTCCACGGGTACGTGGAAGGGGCTCCCTCTAAGGAGAACCCCCGGGGCGTGTACAACCCCTCCCTGACACGTGGCTTGGACGACATGACTAGAGGAGGTGTGTATTGGCACTCGTGAGCCAGCATGGGACTCACGAGGCCCTACCTCAAGGCAGGTTGTGCCTGAATTTAATTGGGAACATTTGTGTCAGTCCTACAAGATGGTTAGGCAACCTACGCGAGTTAATCTCCTGAGGTTATTGCATGAGAAGGCCAGACGCCAACGACCCCAGGAGGTGATGTGAACAGGGACGACCCGCCAGACAGAGCTTAGTCATTGGGTTTATCGATGCTTTAGGGATGGACCCGAGCACAGACGCCGTGCCCAGTCTTCTCATGTAAATGTCCTGAAGAAAAACAACCGGCGCACAGCTCCCGTGGTGACGAGGCACCAGGTCGCGTGCCCTCACTCGCCCGCTCGCGATTAGCCCGTGCGAGAACAAGGCACTAAGGGCCATGGGAGGTGACGTACACGGGAGCTGGCCCGTGAGCTAGAGCTCAGCCTCTTGGGTTTAGCGACAGTGCAGGGACGAACCCGAGCATAGAAGACGTTCCAGTCCTTCATGAGGCGGTCGTGGGTGGGCTTGCAAGGGCGTGAGACGTTCATGGCGACGAAGCGGCAGATAGGCAATTGATAATCTTAAGGCAACTCATAGAGGAAGGTAAACCAGTTCTGATGAATGCAAGAAGGATACATGTCGCAGGGACGGACCCACGCGACTTGGGGATAGTGCAGCCCGAGGGGCGCCCCCAAACTGAATGAACTAAAAGATGTCACTTGACATCGTTGCTGAAGAAATGTCGGGGTAGCAGGAGGTGTATGTTGGTGAATTCACTCCTCATGAGCCACCCTGGCCCTGAACCTCAGGAGGCTCTGGGGGCCCGGTGGGCTCGTGAGGATCCATCGCCATCTCCGCCTGGATCGCCTGGTGCCTAGCCTACTGAGCCTCTAGGACGTTACGCATGTGGCGCTGAGATGCAACAGCCGTGCTCAGCAAGCCGAAGGGCATGCGAACGTAGCTGTGAGGGGGACCCTCGCATCGTCCGACACGGGACGACCAGAAGAGCTCCTGAGATGCGGCCCTGTTGAGCCCTGGGATGTCGATGCCTGGTGGTGGGTGGCAATCGCCCCGCACAGCCCTCACCTCCTGAATCTCCTTGACTGCCTTGCTGATGAATTCCTGAGCGCCTCGTGCCCCGCACCCTGTGCTCTCTCCTCGAAAGTGTGCAGTGAAGCCTGCCTCCACATGGTGCCCGAGCGCCTCCCTCTTGACGTTGGCTAGGACAGAGGCCCTCCAGAGCAGATCCCCTGAGCCCAACCTGAGAGGGGTGCCGGGAGCGCCTTCCTATGCGATAAGTGAAGGCGCCCATCCACGGACGCGAGGCTCAATGCGGCTTCGTCTGGCGCTGCCTCCTCCTGAGATCCCTGGCCCAACAGCTGCTTCTTTGACTTGGGGGCAACCTCAGGACGGGGGACAGCACCCTCGTCTTCAGGGTTCTCGACCGCTGCAGCTTGGTAGGCACGCTCGAGAGAGCACACCGCGTCCTTTTCCTCACAGGCAACCGTGATGATGCCGCTTCTCCCTGGCATTTTGAGGACGTTGTAGCCGTGGTGCGTTGCCGCCATGAACTTGTCTAGGGCCGGGTACCCGAGGATGGCGTTGTACGGCAGGCGAATGTTGGCGACGTCGAAGTCGATGAGCTCGGTGTGGTAGTTGTCACGCTTGCCGAAGCTGACAGGGAGGCGGACTTGCCCGATTGGGTGCGTGGAGCCGTTAGTCACTCCTGAGAAGGGCTTGGTAGGCTGGAGATGGTGGTATGGTACTTGGAGCCTGTCGAATGTCTGGACAGAGAGGACATTGAGCCCTGCTCCACCATCGATGAGTGTCTTGGTGACAAGTATGTTACTGATGATGGGTGAGCAGAGCATTGGGAGTGTGCCGGCTGTGGCCACGCACTTGAGCGGGTCGGAGGAGTTGATGGTGATGGCATACTTGGACCACGTGAGCGGGCGTGTCCCCTCGAGCTTGGAGAGCGCTGCATTCACCTCACACACGAACTGCTTGAAGGCGCGATGAGAGGCTGGGGCCTGGGAGCCGCCCAAGATGCAGGTGATGGCATGAGGCTCTTGGAAGCCCCTAGCCCCCTCGTCCTGGTGGTGGTCTTCGTTCCTTCTCGGTGGCGGAGGCAGCAGAGGAAGACTAGCATTGCCCTAAAGCCGATCCTCGCGAGGCTGATCCCTCCAGGCGCCCTCGGAAGGCTCGCCTTGCCAGCGGTCCTCCTGAGGCTGGTTGCGTCACTCCTGCCGATGGTCGCGGCCGTCCCAGCATCCTCCACCCCGTCTACCTCCACGGCCATAGTCTGGATCGTTGCGCTCGGGGCGATGGCCGAGGCGCCTGTCGCGGAGGGCCCTGAGCTCCTGACAGTCGTTGGTGTTGTGGAAGACACAGAAGAGACGGCTGCCCTTAAATGACTCTGGGTGATCGAAGCCGCGCTTCATCTCTAGCTCGGCTGCGAGCACAACTGGTCCCTTGTGCTTCATGTCCTTGGCCTTGGCCTTCTTGTCTTCTAGGTCTGCACCGGGGAGCTCAGGGAGAGAGAGGCGTCCCTCCCCAGCCCTCGCACACTTGTTTGCCATGTTCATCTCCAGAGATGTGCAAAGGTCTTCATGTATGGCGAGCTGCTCCTTCATATTGACGTCACGGACGCCATTAGTGAATGCTGAGATGATGGCCTCGTCCGACACCTTGGGCATCTTGAGGAAAATGTTGTTGAAGCGTTGTATGTACTTCTGCAGGGTCTCTCCTGGCTCCTTCCTGATGCGTCGAAGGTCACCCGCGGCCGGCGGGCGGTCACGCGTGCCCTGGAAGTTGGCGATGAAGCGCTCGCGCATCTCATCCCAGTAGGAGACCGATCCTACGGGGAGGTTCGGGAGACAGGGACGTGCGCCATCCTTGAGGGCCATGGGGAAGCAGTTCGCCATGATCCTCTCATCGCCACTGGCCGCCTCGATGCTCATTTCATAGAGCTGCAAGAACTCAGCAGGGTCGGCGGTGTCGTCGTAGCGTGGGGGCAGATCGGGCTTGAACTTCCTCGGCTAGATGAGGTTGCACAGCACCGGGGTGAATGCGCGGCACCCTGCTGTGGTCACGGGTTCCCGTCGGGGTGGTGGAGCCTGGTCTTGGTGCTCGCACAACACCACCATAGGCGGCTGATATGTCTCAACGTATCGATAATTTATGAAGTATTCATGCCACGTTTACCATTGTTGTATATGATTTTGGTATGATTTGATTAGAACTAACCCGGACTGACGCTATTTTCAGCAGAACTACCATGGTGTTGTTTTTGTGCAGAAATAAAAGTTCTCGGAATGCGCTGAAAATCAACGGAGAATTTTTCTGGAAAATATAAAAAATACTGGAACAAAAATCTACCGGATGGGAGTCTCGTGGGCCCCACGAGGGTGGGCGGCGTGCCCCTGTGCCTCGTGGACTACCCGTGGGGCCCCCTGACTTGTTCTCGACGCCAACCTCTCCTATAAATAACCAAACCTCCAGAAATTAACCTAGATCATAGGTTCCTCCGTCGCAAGCCTCTGTAGCCACGAGAAATCAATCTAGGCCCTCTCTGGCACCCTGCCGGAGGGGGCCATCATCACCGGGGCCATGGAGGAGGATCCCAGAGGGGCCATCATCGCCATGAAGGCCATGGACCAGAGGGAGAACCTCTCCCCATCCAGGCGGGAGGCCATGGAGGAGGAAGCACAAGGGGGAGGACCTCTCCTCCTCTCTGTCGGTGGCGCCGGAGTGCCATCGGGAGGGGATCATCGCCGCGGTGATCGTCTTTATCAACATCACCATCATCGTCACCATCCTCATCTCTTTTACGCGGTCCACTCTCCTGCACCCCGCTGTAATGCCTACTTGAACATGGTGCTTTATGCCAAATATTGTGATCCAATGATGTGTTGCCATCTTATGATATTTTTAGTATATATCCTTTGTTTTCGGGTTGATTGATGATCTAGATTGGTATGAGTTGTATGATTTATTTTGGTGCTGTCCTATTGTGCCCTCCATGTCGCACAAGCGTGAGGGATTCCCGCTGTAGGCTGTTGCAATATGTCCATGGTTTACTTATTATCTGTGTTGCTTGAGTGACAGAAGCATAAACACGGATAAGTGGGTCACCGCGTATGGGAATAAAGGGGACTTGATATGTTAATGCTATGGTTGGGTTTTACCCTAATGATATTTAGTAGTTGCGGATGCTTGCTAGAGTTCCAATCATAAGTGAATATGATCCAAGAAGAGAAAGTATGTTAGCTTATGCCTCTCCCTCATATGAAATTGCAATAGTGATTACCGGTCTTGTTAACAATTGCCTGGGATAATTCCACACATCGACCCATCATTATTCCAAACTCGCTATTTATAATATTTAGTAATATATTCTAACTTTATGATAACAGCACCTACTTTTATGTTTTATCTCTCCGATATCATGCAAAGTTATCCTCTTCATACCCACAACATAGTTTTATTTCTCGTATCTAGTTGGAAGCAAATGTTCGGTGTACGTAGAGTCGTATCAGTGGCAGATAGGACTTGAGAGAATATTGATCTTACCTTTAGCTCCTTGTGGGTTCGACACTCCATACTTATCACTTCCACCTTTGGAAATTTTAATGATGATTCCCTGCACTTGAGGATTATCAAGCTCTTTTCTGGCGCCGTTGCCGGGGAGCAATAGCGTGGGGTTGATATTCTCGTATGTGCTTGTTTGCTTTCTTGAAGAAGTAGATTTTCTTTTTCCTTTTTGTTTCTTTTTAGTTGTGGGTGAAACATACAAAAAAATTAAAGAATGAAAATACAAAAAAATACTTGCCTCTCATGCCTAAAATAGTTTTTCAAAAAGAAAAGTGATTGGAAAGTTATGCATTGAAGAAGTGAGGGTCGACCTTGAGCACTTGTGTTCATGTTCACGGAAACAATGTAGAACTTTTCATGGAAGTTTCTCTGTAAATAATTATCCCCTTGTATATATCCATTGTATTATAAAAACAATGTGCCAAGCTTTGGTTTTAGGATGATTAGATTGCTTGTTTACTATGTGCAGAATAAAAACAGAAACTTTGGCTGTAGCACGTGATTTTACATTTTTACTGGAAGGTTAAATGGGTATGAAATTTTTTGCACATTACTTCTGTGCAAATGCTTCAAATTTTCATATTTATTTCATAACTGTTGGAGTTACAGAAGTCTACTAAACTTCCAGATTACTACAGACTGTCCTGTTTTTGACAGATTCTATTTTTCGCGTGTTGTTTGCTTATTTTGATGAATCTATGGCTAGTACCGGGGGGTATGAACCATAGAGAAGTTGGAATACAGTAGGTTTAACATCAATATAAATAAATAATGAGTTAATTATAGTACCTTAAAGTGGTAGTTTGCTTTATTACACTAACGGATCTCACAAAGTTTTTGTTAAAGTTTTGTGTGGATGAAGTGTTCGAAGATCGAGGAGCTATCAATATGAGAAGAATAAAGAGAGGCAAGAGTTCAAGCTTGGGGATGCCCAAGGCACCCCAAGTAAATATTTTAAAGGATACCCAAGCATCTAAGCTTGGGGATGCCCCGGTTGGCATCCCATCTTTCTTCTTCAACAATTATTGATATACCTCGGTTTTTGTGTTGTTCGCATGATTTGTGTCCTTTGTGTTTTTATTTTTCTTTAGGAACCATGCTCGTATGAGATAGCCCTTCAATGATCTTATATAATGCTCTTTGTGCTTCACTTAAATCTTTTTAGTATGGTTTTATAGGATGCTTCGTGTGCTTCACTTATATATTTTGAGCTTAGATATTGGTTAGTCTATATTAATTGTAGAATTCTCCATGAACTTCACTTATATATTTTGGAGTATGAATAATAATATCATCTAAAGCGGGTTTGGAAGAGTGTCAACTTTAGGAATTAGTGATCCCACTATTTTGGAGGTTGTTGAATCTTAGTGTGATATTTATGAAAGTGGATTTGGAAGAGTGTCAACTTTAGTTAGTAATGATTCCACCATTTCGGAAGAGGTTCCAATTGATTATGAGAACAAAGTTGCTATCTATGATGATTAATGTGATGACATGTATGCTATAAAATAATGTTAACCATGAAACTTGTCATCATGATTTTAATTTTCAATTGGATTATGCCTCACATGACGGTTATTTTGTTGAGTTTGCTCCCACTATTCCGAATGAGAAGAATCTTTGCTTATGTGGAGAGTAGTAAAATTTCTATGCTTGTAGATCATGAAAAGAATGCATTATGTGATGGTTGTATTGTTAAAGTCATTCATGATGCTACTGAAAATTATTTTGAGCGAGGAATATATGCTTGTAGGAGTTCCAATAATATCAAGTTTCCTCTCTATGTGCTTAAAGTTTTGAAGTTATACTTGTTTTGCCTTCCTATGCTAGTTGGTTCTTGTTACCTCAAATTGTGTGCTCACAAAATCCCTAGGCATAGGAAGTGGGTTAGGTTTAAATTTTCCAGTCATATTCTTCATGATGCTCTCTTTATGTTTCAATTCTTATCTTTTATGTGAGCATCATTGAAATCATCATGCCTAGCTAAAAGGCATTAAGGAAAAGCGCTTGTTGGGAGAAAACCCAATATTTACCCTTACTGTTTTTGTGTGTTTACATGATTAAGCTACTGTGGTAATCATGTTTAATAACTTTTGTTTCAATAAAGTGCCAAGTTGGACCTTTTGGAAGACTTGGGTGAAAGTTAATGTGATCTTGCTGTAAAAAACAGAAACTTTGTGCTCACGAGATTAGCTGCCATTTTTTTACAGTATAGTGATTTTGAGTTGATTCTTTTTTCAGAAGATTAATAGACAAATTCCTCACGTCCACCAATTTATTTCATAATTTTTGGAGTAACAGAAGTATGGTTGCTTTTCAGATCATTACAGACTGTTCTGTTTCGGATAGATTCTGTTTTCATTGCATAGTTGGCTTGTTTTCTAGTTTCTATGGCTTATATTTCTCAATATAAATTGTATATATGGTATGGTACAGTAGGAATTGTGTGAGAACAATTATGAACCTTGTCTTTGACAGTACCAAAGTGAATGGTTTACTCTTTATGATACTAACCTATCTCACGAAGTTCCGTTAAGTTTTGTGTGATTGAAGTTTTCAAGCTTTGAGTGAGATATAGATATGAGGAGAATAAGGAGTGGAAAGACCCTAAGCTTGGGGATGCCCAAAGCACCACAAGGTAATATTCAAGGAAGACTCAAGCGCCTAAGCTTGGGGATGCACCGGAAGGCATCCCCTCTTTCGTCTCCAAAACTATCGGTATACCTTACTCGGAGCTATATTTTTATTCGTCACATGATATGTGTTTTGCTTGGAGTGTATTTTCAATTTTACTTGCTGTTTGAATAAAATCATTGGATTTGAAATCTTGAATGAAAAATAATCCTCCCATGGCTAGTTAATTATTTGACTACTCAGTGTTCTTCACTTATATCTTTGTGGAGTAGTTTGCCATTTACTCACGTGCTTCACATATATCCTATGAGTAAATGGTTGAATGAATTGAATATCATAAATCTGAATTTATAAACGTTTCATATGCTTATAACATGGGGAGTAATGACTTCACACATAATAAGTATAGGTAGTAAACTTATTGAAAGTTAGAAAACGCGGAATGGGTTACTTGAACAATTCATGAAAGAATATTGAAGGAAGAGAGATTTCACATATAAATATACTATCTTGGACATCTTTTGTAATTGTGAGCACTCATTAAAATATGACATGCTAAAAGGTTGATGTTGGACAAGGAAGAGAAGTTAATGGGTTATGTTTTCCTATATCCGAAACGTGTCTTGGATCATCCAACATGTTGAGCTTGCCTTTCCCTCTCATGCTAGCCAAATTCTTTGCACCAAGTAGAGATACTACTTGTGCTTCCAAACATCCCTTAAAACTAGTTTTGCCATGAGAGTCCACCATATCTACCTATGTGTCGGTGTACTAAAGTAGGGGTACCTTAGTACCCCGAATTGGTGCACGGGCAGTCGCAGCGTCCCGCGGCAAGGCTTGCCGGGCGTTCGCCAAGCCCCTTCGCTATTCCTATTTACTGCCATTCAAGAACAAAGTGTTAGCTGAGAAGTCAGAACCCCGGCAAGAGGAGCTTGCTGGGAAGGACAAGACCCCGTAAAGAGGAGCTTGCCGGGAAGGCCAACCAAGGCACTTCAGAAAACTTGCCGCGACGCTCCGCGCGTCCCGGCAAGACCCAGCAAGCGGCAAGCTTGCGGGTGCAACAATGCAACGGCCGCGGCAAGGCGCTTGCCGTGGCAAGGCTGCCACTCTGCACCCGAGCTCCAGCGCATCCGACGACGTGTCGCCCCAGGACCATCCCAGGAGCACGTGGCGAGGTGCTGTGCAGCCATGCGGTGCGAGGTGGCAAACAAAGATGACAAGGAGGCCATCGTGGCGATCGGTGGCGCCCCTAATGGTCGTTTCCTGCACTGTTTGAGCAACCAGACAGGCATTAAATGCCCTTGTCCCCTGCCGTCAGAGTTAGGTAGGGGGTACTGTTGGTAGCAGTTGTACCAACCCGCGTTTTTACTCTTTTACCCCTCTTTCTACGCTGCCACCTATCGGTGACCCCTTTAACCTATAAAAAGGAGGCCCATGCGCATGTAGAGGGGGTTCGGTTCGGGGGTCTAGCTCGACTCATTCGACACCACAGCACACCCACGCTCTCAAGCAAAAACAAATACAAACACAAAGCAGTAGTAGGAGTTTTATCTCTCCGGAGAGCTCCGAAGCTGGGTAAAATCCCCCGCGTGCTCTCGCCTCGATCTGCTCTATGTGCGCCCTCCACTCCCTTGCCGGACAAGAAGGGGCCCCCTGCCCCATAGGTGCTCATTCCCCACGACATCTCTGGCGCGCCAGGTAGGGGGGCGTCGAGGTCGTGCGTATCTGATCCGGCGTCTCCGCGCGCTACATCAACATCTTCATCGACATGCCACCGAAGAAGAAGACTTCGGAGGTGGCCGCTCCGTCTGCGACTATCCTGCCGCCACCGGAGGAAACGGGCGGTGGAGTGGACGCCGGCGGAGGAGCGGGCGCCGACGGTGGGACTCACGTCGTCACCAGGTCCAAGGACAAGGCCCCGCAAGGTTCAGCGTCTGCACATCCACTGCACCCCTCCCAGGAGGTGCAGGATCGACAACGCCACGATGCTCCTAGCACCGTACTCGCGTTGGAACAAGGCCAAGCTGGTGGGTCGCGGGACGCTCAAGGCCAACGCGCGCGTCAACATGTCGGCACGAGCGCAGTGCGGTCGCCTGGACGAGATGTTGCTCCTTCTAACACTGTTAGAAGTTTGAGCATGTCTCGCACCTCGCGTCGCTCGCCACCGCCACCCAACTCTCCAGAGGAAGCGCTGGCCCGAGCCCAGCTGCTTATAGATTACCCTCCAGCGCCAGACAAGATCGATGATTGGAGGGCCGCCATTTAGAGCCTCATCGGCTTCGCCAACGGCGACAAGCCCCGGCAACCGAGCGCATCGAAGCCCCGGCAAGACGCTCAGGCTCAAGCCGACGCCGACAAGACCGCTGGGGGTGCCACCACTATGCACTCCCCGCCCCGAAGGCCAAGATCGCCGACTCGCCGGGCCAACCTCGACACCGACTCCACCGCGTCGTCGGACCCGCGAGCTCGCCGCGATCAACGCCAAGTTCTCCAAGAACGACGACACGAAGATGCTCGCACTCGCATCGAGCGTCGAAGAGAAGCGCGACGTCAATCTGACCAACGCGCTGGGCCCACTGTCGATATGCATGCGCCAGGGGAACCAGACGACTTGCCGTACGCGGTAGGTTGCCCTGCGTTCACCCGTGAGCTGCGGCAGGTCTAGTGGCCCAGTACCAAGAACTTCAAGCCAGACGTGCCCGAGAAGTACGATGGCAGGATACATCCGTCAGAGTTCCTCAGCGTCTACACCATTGCGGTGCAGGCTGCCAGAGGGTGCAACGAGAAGATCCTCGCCAACTACTTCCCGCTGGTGCTCAAGCCCAACGTCAAATCTTGGCTCATGCACTTGCTGGACAACTCCATCTCTTCGTGGGCGGACCTGTGCCATCAGTTTGTCGGCGCCTTCACAGGCGGCCACAAGCCCCATGGCCAGGAGAGCGACCTCCATCTGCTCGCCCAGAAGGAAGGAGAACCCCTGCGCAAGTATATACAGAGATTCAGTCAGGTGCAGCGCAACATCCCAGACGTCCACCCTGCCGCGGTTATCAGCGCATTCCATCAGAACGTGCGTAGCCGCAGGATGAGGGAGGAGATGGCGATGTGCAAAATCAGAGATGTCAGCGAGCTATATGCTCTGGCCGACAAGTGTGCACGGGCTGAAGAGGGGAGGAGACTCCCTGGAGAGAACACAGGAGCAGAAGGATCTGACAGTGAGGACGCCCCTCCGGCAAAGAGGAACAGGAGGCGGAATAACAGAAAGAGGAAGGCTAAGGATGTGCTAGTTGTCGAGCAGTCCGGCAACGGAGGCGGTTCCGAGAAGGCCAAGGCTGGTGACTCCGGCGAGGCTGTGGTAGCCGCCGACAAGCAGGACGGCTACGGCAAGTAGTACTGCAAGATCCACCGCACCAAGGGCCACGACCTCCAAGCTTGCAAGAAGGTTGAGCAGATGGCAGAGCTACAGAAAGCTGAATACGAGCGCCGCGACAAGGAGAAGGCCCAGGAAGGTGGCGGAGGATCCGGCAAGAAGCGTCCCGCCCGGGGAGGGCGCCGCGGCAAGGCCAAGCAGCGGCAAGGAGATAGGCCTCCCCGCGGCCACGACAAAGACGAAGACGAAGATGAGGATGATGAGATGGAGGAAGATGAGACTGACGAGCAGGAGTTCCAGAAGGCAACAGAGGTGTTGTGCGTCGACGGCGGTGCTTCTCTACACTACTCGCACCGCCAACTCAAACAGTGGGTGCGGGAAGTGAACGCAGCAGAACCGTCCGTTGAGTCACGCAAGCCCCTGAAGTGGTCCAGCACGCCCATCATCTTCGACGTTGAGGATCACCCTGATCGCATCACTGCGGTCGGGTGCTTGACGATGTTGGTTTCGCCAACAATCCGCAACCTCAAGGTCACGAAGATGCTGGTTGACGGCGGGGCCGGCCTGAATCTGATCTCCTCCGCAGTGCTCAAGAAGCTCCAGATCCCCGACAACAAGCTCGAAGAGACTGGTACCTTTCAAGGAATAAACCCGGGAAGGAGCAAGCTGATGGGGAAGATCACACTGCCAGTAACTTTTGGCAGCAAGCTGAATTTCAGGACAGAGAGAGTCACATTTGACGTTGCTGATTTCCCATTGCCCTACAATGGGATACTCGGCCGCCCCACGCTTGCCAAGTTCATGGCAGCCTCTCACTACGCTTACAATGTGCTCAAGATGCCTGGTCCAATAAGTGTTATTACTGTCCATGGCGACAAGAAAGATGCACTTATCTGTACCGACAAGATCTACCGGGAAGCAGCAGCCGCAGCAGAACGCAAACCACTTGCTGCTGAAGCTCCCGGGGGGAAGAAGAAGACCAAGTCCGGCAAGAGTAGCTCTGATGCCCACTCCGGCAAGCGCACCTCTTCGGAGTGCTGCGCTACCGTCGAGGACGCACCATCGAGCTCCACCGGCAAGTGCAAGAAAGCAAAGACAGCGACACTAGAGACCAAGAAAGTGGCTGCCAAGGAGGACGGCACTGGTGGTACCTTCACCATCAGTGCCACGCTTGACCCTAAATAGGAAAGCGCGCTCGTTGCTTTCCTGCGTTCGAATGTCGATGTGTTTGCATGGCAACCATCTGACATCCCCGGTGTTCCCAGGAAAGTAATTGAGCACCACCTTGCCGTCTGCCCTCACGCGCGGCCCGTCAAGCAGAGAGTCAGAAAACAAGCAGTAGAACGCCAAGAGTTCATTGCAGAAGAGATCAGGAAATTGGAAGCAGCAGGCCTGGTCCGAGGAGTACTCCATCCAACGTGGTTAGCCAATCCAGTAGTCGTGCGCAAAGCAAACGGGAAGTGGAGGCTTTGTATCGACTTCACTGATGTTAATAAAGCTTGTCCCAAGGATCCATTTCCCTTGCCGCGCATTGACCAGATTGTTGACTCCATGGCAGGATGTGATCTGCTTTCATTCCTTGATGCATACTCAGGATATCATCAGATCTTCATGGCTCAAGAGGATGAAGAGAAGACCGCATTCATTACTCCATGTGGCACATACTGCTTTGTACGGATGCCTTTCGGACTAAAGAATGCTGGTTCAACATTTGCAAGAGTAGTCAGTCATGCTTTTGAGCCACAGCTGCACAGAAATGTAGAATCTTACATGGATGACATAGTGGTCAAGAGCAAGGACAAAGAAAGTCTGGTCCAAGATTTGGACGAGACTTTTGCAAATCTGCGCAAGATCAATCTCAAGCTGAACCCCAAGAAGTGCGTGTTTGGAGTTCCTTCCGGCAAGCTTCTCGGGTTCTTTGTATCCCAGAGGGGGATTGAAGCCAATCCCGACAAGATCAAGGCCATCGAGCAAATCGAAGCACCGAAGCGAGTCAAGGACGTACGAAGGCTTGCCGGCTGCGTTGCTGCTCTCAGCAGGTTCATTTCAAAGTCTGCTGAACGCGCCCTGCCGTTTTTCAAAATTTTGAAAAAGGCGGGTCCAATGAAATGGACCCCGGAAGCGGAGGCTGCACTGCAAGACTTGAAGAAATATTTGTCCTCCACTCCAACACTTGTCGCACCTAAGCCACAAGAGAAGTTGCTGCTATATCTGGCGGCAACCAATCAAGTGGTTAGTGCTGCGTTAGTAGCGGAGAGGGAGGCAGATGATGAGCCAGCGGCCGCGGCAAGCGAGTCCAGCGACAAGCAGGGGGCTTCCCCGACAAGCTCTGGCCCGACAAGCCCTGATCCGACAAGTCCCAGTCCCGACAAGGATGGATCTGCGCGGCTGCAAGAGAAGAAGTAGAGGAAGATGGTGCAGCGCCCAGTTTACTTTGTCAGTTCCCTTCTGCAGGGGGCTAGATCAACGCGAAAGAGCGCTGAGGAGCAGTCTGCTCCGACAAGCCCTAGGGCTCGCTTCGTTGAAGCAGACGCTCCCGACAAGCTGTGTCCCGACACACTTGCCGGGGAGCATCATGCTCCGGCAGGATCCCGGATTCTTGCCGTGGAAGCAGATGTTCCCGCAGCAGCATCTGCGCCTTTAGTCCTTGTCGTTGAGCCACAAGCTCCGGCATAGGCACAACAGATCGTCCTTTTCCTTCAGACAGGAAAACTTCCCGAAGAGCAAGAAGAAGCGGAGAACGGCCTTGCCAGGACACGGACGACAGAAAAGCTAAGTTGCCAAAGTTTGAGCATGATCAAGTTTTTAAATTTCTATGTTATACTCCTTGAACGACCGTGCCTTGTATGGAAAACCTGTGCGAGGAGGAATCGACTCGTGGCTAAGTTGCGCCCTTAATTTGTTTCGAGTCCGCTCAACAATGAAAGTGTGCTGCAACTAGCCCCGACAAGGTTTCTTGCCAGAAGCAGCAACCGCCGGCAGGCTGCTGATGTTCCGCACTCAGCGCTCGCGGCAAGCGTGCTTGTGCCGGCAAGTTCCCTAAAAGCGTAGGGTAAAAACATACAAGGGATGGAATCGAAGAAAGGATATAACATAGCAAGCATTCCTTTTTTCATTAAAAAAACATCCCACTCGGGTACAGTCCTTAGAGGATGAAAAACATGAAAGAGAGGATTACAAGTTTTAGATGCGGCTAAGGCCCGGAGGCTTACAAATTAAAAAGATAAGATGCCCGTAATCCTTTTTCCTGTCCCTCTCTTCAGGAGGTAGGTCAAGGAGGCGAAAAGGGCAAAAGGGGCGCCTAGGCGAGCTACAGGTGCCAGAAGACACCAAGAGAACATCCCGGGGGCCGTCCGAAGGCTGGATGGTGATGGCGGCGCCGGAAGCGGGGCTCGAAGACGGGGCGGCAGGACGTCAGCACGCTGTCGAGGGCACTACGCCCTCGTACTCCAACTTGACGGCCTTGTCGCCAGCCCTCTTCCCCTTCCGCAGCCTCCCTACGCCAGCCGCCCAAGGAGACGACCCCGGGGAGTTCAAGGAGCCGGCGACGCGGATGATGGGGTCGCCGGTGACGCGCGAAGCGGCGCCCGACACCTAGTCGGGCCCGCCATCCCGCCGCCCGCTACCCTCATTGTCGCTGTCGCTCTCCTCCTCGTCACTCTCGCTCGAGGGGGAGTCTTCGCTATCGGAGGAGCTGTCCACGCAGCACTTCGCCCGAGTGCCGGAGTCCCCGAAGACTTTGACGGAGAGGAGATCGCCCTCCATTAACTTAAAATGGAGGGTAAACCCCGCCGTCAGGCTGTGGATGCGGGCGAACGTCTTCTACCCACGATCAAGATACATCACATTAGGGGCTGGGAATACAACGCGGACTCGTGTGCCGCTGATCCCACAGCCCCTCATGTGCAGTCTCAGCGTCTCGGGCGGTTCCGACTCCATCGCGCTCGCAAACGGAGCTGGAAGCCGGAGGCGACGATGAGGCGCCCGGTGCAGCCTGACGAAGAACTCGCAAGGGTCGTCCCTTGTATGGACCGCCGCGAGGGGAGGAACCGCCGACGGAGGCGGAGATGCTGCGCCGCCCCGTCCGCCTCTTCCCCGAGCGCCTCGACCTCGTCCTCGACCTCGTCCACGACCTCGCCCCCTCCCTCTTTCCCTTATGGCTGGCTCTGCCACCACGGGCGCAGGATAGGGAGGGGCGCGCTGTCTGGCGGCGACCCTCGCCGCCACCGATGAAGGGCCAGGGTTCCCTTCCTCCATGGCGAAAGAGAGAAAGGGGAGCAGAAGCTGAAGACAGGAGAAGATGAGAGAGTGCGGGCTTCTGCGCTCCCCTCCCGCTCTTCTTAAAGGAGCGATGTGGGGGCTCGGCCGCCCCGCTCGGCGAATCAGGGCACGGGAAGAGCAGGGAGTTGGGGCCGACCCGCTGCCTCTGCTCGCAACGGCCCAGTTTCCCACTTCCACCGCCCGCGACCCCAAGTGCATGGGAGCCGCGTGGCGGGGACGCAGAACCAGGGGATGCGAACGTTACGCATTTCCTGGATTTAAGTATTGCCCACGATCTCTCCCACGACGCCGCGATTGACGCGTGCCGTTACGGGAGGACGCAGTGGATACGGAGTGGATTTGGTTTGGACCCAGGCCGCGTGTGCCCGTGCCCTGTTTTGGGCCTGGCCCAACAGCGCTCAGCACCGTGTATGGCCCAGGCCCGGGGGCTCCTGTCGGTGTACTAAAGTAGGGGTACCTTAGTACCCCGAACTGGTGCACGGGCAGTCGCAGTGTCCCGCGGCAAGGCTTGCCGGGCGTCCGCCAAGCCCCTTCGCTATTCCTATTTACTGCCATTCAAGAACAAAGTGTTAGCTGAGAAGATAGAACCCCGGAAAGAGGAGCTTGCCGGGAAGGACAAGACCCCGGCAAGAGGAGCTTGCCGGGAAGGCCAACCAAGGCACTTCAGAAAACTTGCCGCGACGCTCCGCGCGTCCCGGCAAGACCCAGCAAGCGGCAAGCTTGCGGGTGCGACAATGCAACGGCCGCGGCAAGGCGCTTGCCGCGGCAAGGCTGCCACTCTGCACCCGAGCTCCAGCGCATCCGACGACGTGTCGCCCCAGGACCATCCCAGGAGCACGTGGCGAGGCGCTGTGCAGCCATGCGGTGCAAGGTGGCAAACAAAGATGACAAGGAGGCCATTGTGGCGATCGGTGGCGCCCCTAACGGTCGTTTCCTGCACTGTTTGAGCGACCAGACGGGCATTAAATGCCCTTGTCCCCTGCCGTCAGAGTTAGGTAGGGGGTACTGTTGGTAGCAGTTGTACCAACCCGCGTTTTTACTCTTTTACCCCTCTTTCTACGCTGCCACCTGTCGGTGACCCCTTTAACCTATAAAAAGGAGGCCCATGCGCATGTAGAGGGGGTTCGGTTCGGGGGTCCAGCTCGACTCATTCGACACCACAGCACACCCACGTTCTCAAGCAAGAACAAATACAAACACAAAGCAGCAGTAGGAGTTTTATCTCTCCGGAGAGCTCCGAAGCTGGGTAAAATCCCCCGCGTGCTCTCGCCTCGATCTGCTCTGCGTGCGCCCTCCGCTCCCTTGCCGGACAAGAAGGGGCCCCCTGCCCCATAGGTGCTCGTTCCCCACGACACTATGGTTTGAGTAAGATCCTTCAAGTAAGTTGTCATCGGTGCATGCAATAAAAATTGCCCTCTAAATATGTATGATCTATTAGTGCGAAGAAAATAAGCTTTATACAAACTTGTGATAGGGAAGAAATAAAAGCGACGGACTGCATAATAAAGGTCTCTATCGCAAGAGGCAATATAAAGTGACGTTCTTTTGCATTAAGATTTTGTGCATCCAACCATAAAATCGCATGACAGCTCTGCTTCCCTCCGCGAAGGGCCTATCTTTTACTTTTACCATCTACACTTATACAAGAGTCATGGCGATTTTCATTTTCTTTTTGCACTTTTTCCTTTGGCAAGCACATTGTGTTGGAGTGATCCGGATATATATATCCACTTGGATGTAGGTTTTCATAAATTATTATTGTTGACATTACCCTTTCGGTAAAAGGTTGGGAGGCGAAACTATAAGCCCCTATCTTTCTCTGTGTCTGATTAAAACTTTGAACCCATAAATATCACATGAGTGTTAGCAATTGTGAAAGATTAAATGATAGTTGAGTATGTGGAGTTTGCTAAATCAAAGCTCTGACATAGACCGTTCCTGAAAATAAGATGAATTGCAATTGTTTGATGACTGAGAATATAGTTTGTTAGTTTCAAGAAAATTTATGATCTATGCTTTAACATGTGAATAGCTTGTTACTTGATCATGAAAAGTTTTATGAGATGCGCTGCTGTTATGAAATATAATGATGCTATAAAAAGTGTTTGAAACTATCATTGATGAAACTTAAGAACTTGCTAGCATTCACACTTCATAAATTATTTCTTTTATCATTTACCTACTCGAGGACGAGTAGGAATTAAGCTTGGGGATGCTGATATGTCTGCAACGTATCAATATTTTATGAAATATTCATGCCATGTTTACTATTGTTGTATATGATTTTGGTATGATTTGATTAGAACTAACCCGGACTCACGCTGTTTTCAGCAGAACTACCATGGTGTTATTTTTGTGCAGAAATAAAAGTTCTCGGAATGCACTGAAAATCAACGGAGAATTTTTCTGGAAAATATAAAAAATACCGGAACAAAAATCTACCGGAGGTGAGTCCCGTGGGCCCCATGAGGGTGGGGGGCGCGCCCCTGTGCCTGGTGGACTACCCTTGGGGCCCCCAGACTTGTTCTCGACGCCAACCTCTCCTATAAATACCCAAACCTCCAGAAATTAACCTAGATTAGAAGTTCCGCCGCCGCAAGCCTCTATAGCCACGAGAAATCAATCTAGGCCCTCTCTCGCACCCTGCCGGAGGGGGCCATAATCACCGGAGGCCATGGAGGAGGATCCTGGAGGGGCCATCATCGCCATGAAGGCCAAGGACCAGAGGGAGAACCTCTTCCCATCCAGGGGGAGCCCATGGAGGAGGAAGCACAAGGGGGAGGACCTCTCCTCCTCTTTCTCGGTGGCGCCGAAGTGCCATCCGGAGGGGAATCATCGCCGTGGTGATCGTCTTCATCAACATCACCATCATTATCACCATCCTCATCTCTTTTACGCGGTCCACTCTCTCGCACCCTGCTGTAATCCCTACTTGAACATGGTGCTTTATGCCACATATTATGATCCAATGATGTGTTGCCATCTTATGATGTTTTGAGTAGATATTGTTTGTCTTTCGATTGATTGATGATCTAGATTGGTATGAGTTGTATGATTTATTTTGGTGCTGTCCTATTGTGCCCTCCGTGCCGCGCAAGTGTGAGGGATTCCCGCTGTAGGGTGTTGCAATATATCCATGGTTTACTTATTGTCTGCGTTGCTTGAGTGATAGAAGCATAAACACGGATAAGTGGGTCACGGCGCATGGGAATAAAGGGGACTTGATATGTTAATGCTATGGTTGGGTTTTACCTTAATGATCTTTAGTAGTTGTGGATGCTTGCTAGAGTTCCAATCATAAGTGCATATGATCCAAGAAGAGAAAGTATGTTAGCTTATGCCTCTCCCTCATATGAAATTGCAATAGTGATGACCGGTCTTGTTAACAATTGCCTAGGATAATTCCGCACACCGACCCATCATTATTCCGCACTCGCTATTTATAATATTTAGTAATATATTCTAACTTTATGATAACAGCACCTACTTTTATATTTTAGCTCTCCGATATCATGCAAAGTTATCCTCTTCATACCCACAACATAGTTTTATTTCCCGTATCTAGTTGAAAGAAAATGTTCGGTGTACGTAGAGTCGTATCAGTGGCAGATAGAACTTGAGAGAATATTGATCTTACCTTTAGCTCCTTGTGGGTTCGACTCTCCATACTTATCACTTCCACCTTTGGAAATTTCTATGATGATTCCCTGCACTTGGGGATTATCAGCGGCACACAGTCTTGACGTGGAGGTGCTAGACGCGCATGTGCATCTTCTTGGGGTCGTTGCACCACTTGATAGCTTGCTTCTTCACGCGCGGGCACCTGAAGCTACAGGTCGCTCCGCGGCGCTTCATGCCTCGGCTTAACGATGGCGCCCTGCACTGGGGCTGGAGGAGGCGCCCCGTGAGCCACGTTGCCCACAGCAGGTGGCTGCTGAGGCAGTGAGCGGGCTGGCGCAGCAGAGGCTCCAGCGGCGTTGACGAGCTCAGCATTCGGGCCAATCCTTGTAGAAGTCGTCGACTAGGCGGTAGCGCACGAGCTCCCGCATCATGAGCAGTGCGGCCTACGCGTTCGCCAGGCCACGGCGTGCGTGGGAGGACAAAGCGGCCGGAGTCAGCGACAGAGTGGTGGTGCACCGATCGCGGTGCACGGAGGGGTGTTGCAATGAAGCTTGCTGCTCGTGGCCTGCAGGGCACATGGCGACGTTCACGTCTGGTGATGGGGGGCGGCGGGTGTTGGTGTCAAAATTGGTGGATCTCGCGTAGGGGGTCCCGATCTGTGCGTCAAAGCTGATGGTAACAGGAAGCAAGGGACACATATGTTTACCTAGGTTCGGGCCCTCTCGATGGAGGTAAAACCCTACTTCCTGCTTGATTAATATTGATGATATGGGTAATACAAGAGTAGATCTACCACGAGATCGTAGAGGCTAACCCTAGAAGCTAGCCTATGATGGTATGATTGTAATTGTGATCGGCCTTCTAAGGACCAACCTCTCCGGTTTATATAGACACCGGAGAGGGCTAGGGTTTACATGGAGTCGGTTACAAGGAAGGAAACACAATATCCGGATCACCAAGCTTGTCTTCCACGCAAAGGATAGTCCCATCCGGACACGGGCCGTAGTCTTGAGTCTTGTATCTTCACGCTTCAATAGTCCGGACGTTGTACACAGTCCGGCTGTCCGGATACCCCATAATCTAGGACTCCCTCAGTAGCCCCTGAACCAAGCTTCAATGATGATGAGTCCGGCGCATAGTCTTGTCTTCGGCATTGCAAGGCGGGTTCCATCTCCGAATACTCCAAAGTACCTGTTACGACGAATAGCGTCCGGCCTCCAATCAATGTTGTGCTCCTCGGCTTCAGTGCCTCAATAATGACCATCTCCACGTGTCGAGAGAATGCGAGGAGCCAAGGCATTTTTGCATTTGACACCCTCAATCCTCCGGGCTGACCGCCTATTTGAAGGGATGGGGATTCTCAGATCCAAACCTCAGTCTCCCTCCCTGAGCTAGCATCCAATAGAGCGCCCTGCGAAAAACCATTCCAACATGTCCGGCCGTCGCAGCTCCTCTGCTCGCCCTCCTCATTCCAAGTCGGGGTATTGGGGAGAGTGTTCAGTCCCTCATAGCCGTTTGATAGAGTTACAGATCCAAGGGTTTCTCCCACCGGCGTTCATAGTCCCTGTCCGAGACGGAATAGCTACTTATGACGGAGGGGAACAAGCCGAGGGATCTCCCAATCCATCTCCAGAGGAGCGTATATGCCTCATCCCGCATCTGCTAAGGGGCGTCGGGTTTCCCATCCACCCGTTTCTTTGTGGGCTCCTGGAGTTCTACGTCCTCCAGTTGCACAATCATACCCCGGCCTCCATTCTGCATATAGCGGGGTACGTCGCCCTTTGCGAGCTGTTTTTAGGCTGCGAACCTCACTTCGGATTATGGAGGAAGCTGTTCTGCCTTGTCCCCCGTACCTAGGGAGAATCCCTGTGTCAAGTGGGTAGGGCCGAAGTATGGCGCATTGCCGAGACCGGATTCCTGTCCGGCACTCCTAAGAAGGCACCAAAAAACTGGCCTTCAGAGTGGTTTTACATTGATGATGTTCCCCATCTGGATCCAGTCCGGACAGGCCTCCCCAAGTTCAGTAACGCCCTGCCGAGGGCATGCCTAAGTTGGCACCCCCGGGGCCCTCAAGAAGAGGATAGAAGGGAAATACACTTCCTGATGAGCAGGATAAAGTTACTGGCCAAATCCGGACTGACGATAGTCGAGGTCATGACAATATGCATAATGCGGGGAGTGCAACTGCTTCAATATCGGGGGAAGCCCATGTGGCATTTCAACGGGGAAGACGACGCCACCCGCTGCGGCCGTAAGGGTCCGGACTCTGCCACTGCTCTGGCAAGGATATTGTCCAATCTATACAAAGGGGAAGAGGAGGAGTTCCTTCGCATTAAACCGCGGGACGGATTCTCCATGTACAACCCCCCAGAGTGGGTAAGTCGTCATTCCTTTCCCTGTTTTTACTTACTTTAGCGTTCTTCTGATAATTTTACCCGCATCGATGTTTCCGAGCAGGAACTGAGAAGGGCCGTAGAAGGAAGCTTCAGCCCCTCCCCGCAGCCAGAGGCCCCCGGAAGGGCCCTAGATCTAGGACTCAAAGAAGATCCAGATATTACCGTGGAGCTTGTCAACAGGGTATTTTATCAAGCGAGCTGGGATGGTGCCTCAGTGGCCATTATGGCCGACTATCCCGGACTGCTCCCTGAGTCGCGTGTAAGCTGAACTAAAAACCCTATCCTCCGAAGAGGACTTCCCTCAGGCATTATGCTTTACCCTTGAGGCGTCGTGCTGTGTGCAGAGACGACGGTCGGAGCGCGGGGCTGAGTCCCTAGGGACTCGTGAACCACGGACGTCTGGATCGGGTAGGCTCAAGAGGAAGGCGGTGAGGGTTGACACACCGCTGCAGAGGTAAAGTGATAACCTGTCCTACGATTATAGTATTTGAAATCTAACAACGCCCTTTGTGTCTGGCAGGAAGAGAAGTAGCCGGACTATATCCGGGGATCCCGCCAATCATGCCTCCACCCGCCGGGTTCCAGAACTAGCTTCGAGGGCGGATGCGGACACGGGGCCAGTTCCGCATAGTTCTCCGACAGAGGATGCGGATATGCTTTCGGCCACAAACTCCGAAGTGGAGAGCGCCATGAATCACCGGCGCCGGAGGGCCGTGGTTCGTAACAACATCTTTTCCGAAGAGGCATTTAATGCCTTCAATTCTGCTGACGCATACATCTGAGCTGCTCAAGGCGGGCTTGCCCGAGCGACGAACCAGTATACCAAAGATATACGGGTAAGAATTTTTGATAAGTATGTATAACAGTAGCCCCTGAGACTTAAAATAGTTGGAACAACTGTTTGAAGGATCGATTTATGCATAGGTCCTTGTAGAGAAGAATGAACAATTGGCTCGGGAGCTGGAGGAATGCAAGGCCCAGCTGAGGGACACGGTTGCCAAGTTAGAGGAATCCCAGAAGGCCCCATCTGGTAACATTTGTATCAATTGTACGAAGATGCACCAGTTAGTGAATGGCTGGTATGACTAGTCTAACAAAAAATCTGCACGCAATCCCGGGGTGAATCCGGAGGGCGTAATGGATGAGGACTCGCATCTTAAAAGGCAGCTAAAGCCTGGCGAGCGCATCCTTATGCAAGTTAAGCATGAGAAGAACAATCTTCAAGATGCCAATATTTGGCTGGACGTGGAATTAGCAGACGTCCGTGCTCAACTGGCGGACTCCATGAAGGAGAACAAAAGGCTTCGACGCGGCCTTTATGGTGAGTGCCCAGACGAACTGTATGATAGAATTATATTGAAAGTTCGGCGAGGAAGTATATTGAAAGAATTTTGCTTGCAGGAATGTTAACGGGTCGCCCTGAAGACGAGATGCCCTCATCTGCAAGTGATTTGCTACAAGACCTCTCGCGACTGCACGAGCGAGCTCAGCAAGTGATGCAAGGTATTGTGCAGGCCTTGTGTCCATCAAGCTTATCGCCGAACGGCATGGGGGAGCTTGTGGATATGCTTCAAGGAGCATGGCGGTGCTTCCGACTGTGGAAGATGTCCGCTTGTTGGCAAGGCGCAAGAGAAGCCTGGGCTATGGTGAAGACGCGCTACACCAAGTTGGACCCGAACCATATGGCCGAAGTAGGACCGGCCGTGCCTGATGGGAAAGAAATTCCCGTGAGCCTGGTATATGACCAGGTAGCGTTAGCCGCCAAGTATTCTCAACATGATTGTAAGCTAGATAGCCTGTTGGATGGTATATAGGAAGAATATAGTCAGTCCAAGAGACTATGTAACTTAATTGACATAATTAGTCCCTAGCCGGATTAAAATCATTTGTCATGGCGGACCTTTTTGCTTCAGCCCCCGGATCCTATAGTCCGGGGTGTGTCCGAATACCGCTCAGTTATACCAGACCGGGGTATGCGTGGAGACAATGCGTAGGGTTCATAGGTGCTTGAATAGACAAGTACCCAACTAGTTATGTTATATTACATGGATAGTAAGAAACATCTTCCAGGGAGAATAGTTCCGTTAGGGGTTCCTTTCCCTGGGTACGCCTGCGACAATGCACATGTCCGGACTGCGAACGATGGTGCAGGATATAAGACTTCTGGGGATTTACGTTGTAATAAGCGAATACATCTTTTGTTCACCGATCGAATATTATCTTAAGGAAACTAGCTTTCGGCTTCACCCAGTCTGAGGTACACATCCGGCTGAACCGGCAGTAACAATCGCAGAGGTGATCCCCTTATGCCCTAGCCAAATTAACGGGAACATAGGGCATAAACACAAGAGCCAGGCAACCTAGCTTGGCCACATCTTAAGTCATATCGATGCATATAATGGTGAAGAAAAGGCACATATGGAAAAAGAACGCATATGTGATGGGCAAAAAGCCATTTAAAGTAATTATGTATAGCTTCCGAATAGGAAGCCCCCAGGTGTAGCTTACACACATAATACGGCCGGAGTGATCCGGGAGTCCGCACTGTATTAAATACTTTGTGTGAAGAGAAAAAAAAAGGTCGAGAAAGGAAAAAAAGGGGGGGGGGTGGAGCATAATTTAAAAGAGGGGTAAGGATACGAACACTGAGTTCGGCGTTAGGCATAGAATCTCCGGAGTCTGGCCACGTTCCATGGGTTCGGCTCGAGTCTGTTATCGGATGCGTTACGTAAGCGGTACGCTCCTCCGGTGAGAACTTTGTCAATGATGAAGGGACCCTCCCACTTGGGTTTGAGCTTGTCCTTCTTCTTCTCCGGTAGGCGTAGAACGAGCTCGCCAATATTGTAAGTTTTGGCCCACACTTCTCTGCTTTGATATCGTCGAGTCTGCTGCTGATAGAATGCGGAGCGGGCTTTTGCGACGTCGCACTCCTCCTCCAGGGCATCCAAGTTATCCTGCCGATCTAACTCGGCTTCTCTTCGTACATGCGTACACGTGGCGAATCATGTATTATGTCGCAGGGTAGTACTGCCTCCGCGTTGTATACCATAAAAAATGGTGTATATCCGGTAGTGTGATTCGGCGTGGACCGCAGCCCCCAGAGTACGGAGTCGAGCTCTTCGACCCAGTGCATATCCGACTCTATCAAGGATCGCACTAGTCTGGGTTTGATGCCGCTCATGATGAGACCATTTGCCCGCTCTACCTGGCTGTTTGTTTGCGCATGGTAGACAGAAGCGTAATCAAGCTTAATGCCCATTTTTCCGCACCAAGTTTTCACTTCATCGGCTATGAAATTTGAGCCATTATCATTGATGATGCTGTGGGGGACACCATAGCGGTGTACGACCCCGGATATGAAGTCTATTACTGGTCCAGATTCGGCCGTTTTGAATGGTTTGGCTTCTATCCATTTGCTGAACTTGTCCACCATGACCAATAAGTATTTTTTCTTATGGCTTCCCCCTTTAAGAGGACCGACCATATCCAGCCCCCAGACCGCGAAGGGCCAAGTTATGGGGATTGTTTGGAGAGCGGTAGGGGTATATGACTCTGATTAGCGAAGAGCTGGCAACCGACGCAACGTTGGACAAGGTCCTGTGCGTCTGCTCGGGCCGTCGGCCAATAGAAGCATGTACGTAAGGCCTTGGTGACTAGTGCTCGAGCCGTGGAGTGGTGCCCGCCCAGTCCGGCATGGATTTCAGCCAAGAGTTGCCGCCCTTCCTCTTCGGAGATGCATCTTTGGAGCACTCCGGTAGCACTTTTCTTGTAGAGTTCCCCTTCGTAGACTTTGTAAGCCTTAGAATGCCGGACTATGCAGCATGCTTCATTTTGGTCTTCAGGGAGCTCCTGCCTATTTAGGTAGGCCAAGAAAGGCTCAGTGTAGCGACCCGACCTCATATGGTCAAGTCTATGTGCTTCTGTGTCATCCCTGGATCGGTAATGCTGACACACACAGTACTCAAAGGATTTATAACAGAGTGCACACATTTATGACATCGAATGTCTCAAAAGAGAACTTATTACAATAATATGGCTTAAGGCTATCTAATGCGATAACAACGGAAGGCTTGGAAGATAAAGTGAGTCCATCAACTCCAACGGCATAGCTGAGCTACACGGCAACGACCTATGAACCTTACTCCTCGTCTGAAAAGTCTGCAACATAATACATGGCAGCCCGAGAACGGGTCAACACATGGAATATGCTGGCAATGTAACACAAAAGAGCAATAACAGAATAATGCTACCACTACATGCATATTTGGCTGGTGGAAAGCTCTATGGTTACAGTTTTGCGAAAAGCCAATTTTTCCCTACTACAAAGGAATCAGTTTTAATTTAACTATCATGGTGGTTGAAACATCATTTGAGAAGTTAACCGCAACTCAATGATCCCAATTAAAATACTTAACAACCCAGCAAGATTAATTAAGAGTGTTGAGATACATGCGAATACTCAAGTACTAGATACTCAGAATTGTCCATAACCGGGGACACGGCTAACCATGATTAGATTGTACACTCTGTAGAGGTTTGCACTTTTCCCTGCAAGAATCGATCGCCTCCGTTGATTCTCGCACTACATGGTGTTTGAGAGACGGATGACCGAGACACAGTCTTTCAGAAGCATTAACTCCCTACTCCGGGCAGACCATACCAAACCTACAAACCCACTACCTGCTGATCCACCTCTTCAAGAGCTTCACGCAACTTACTCAACTATGCTAGAGCCCATAATAGCTTGCGGCTGCACACGGAAGTTTCTAGCATGAATAGACTCAGTTCCCTTTGAGCCTGGGTGGCGGTCCATAGGAGAATCACACGAAAACCCCGGGATTTCCAAAAAAATAAAACATGCAATCACTGGATACCCCAGGTGCCTCAATCCACCCAGATGTGTATTAAAGTTTCCACCTTAAGTAAACCATTAATTAACAATCTCACATCTGTCATGGATATCACTCAAACCCAATCCACGTCTACAAGCATAGCATGGCAATATAAGCATAACGTAGAAGTAACTCCCAAGGGTTTGATATTAAACAGGGTAATAGGTTCTACCTCAACAACTACTTCCCAACCCACAAGTTAAAGGCATCCTAGTCATGCAATGTTTGAGGATTGAAACTAATGCATAAAAACTGGGTATGAGAAGAGTATGATCAATGTGTTACTTGCCTTGCTGACGATCCGTGAATCCTAGAGACTCGTAGTAACACGCTTCGCACTCCGGAAATTCTATCGCAAGCAAACAATAACATACATAAGCAACAATCAAAGATGCACAAGTAGAACTCCAAATAAAATAGTTTGACCGGAGAGTTCAACTTAAGAACTCCGGTTTGCAAAAAGAATCAAGTCAAACGAAGCAACGAAACTCAAACGGCGAAAGAAACAACTTCGTTTTACTAATCTGGATCTAAGTTAAATTTTACAGAAGTAAAAACTTGTTTGAGTTGATTATTCGGAAAGAGAGTTTCGAGATGAAACTCCAGGCGCTTGAATCGCCTGATTCCGATAAACGAGCGAAAAGATAAACAAGTTTGAATATCGGATCAGAAATCACGATCGGAATAATCGCGGAATAAATCTGATAAAAAGAAAAACGACGAACGCTAAACGAACAAACTTTCGTTAGCAGAAACTAAACGGTGAACACGTTCGTTAGAACGAACGGACGAACGGACGTTCGCTAAGTAAATAAACCGTAGAAATAAACCGATCTATAAAAAAACGAACTAGGGTTTTCAAAAAAACCGAAGGGTTTTCTTAAAAAAAAACCGGCGGCGGGGTCGGGTAACACCGGCGAGGTCGTCCGGCAGGGTGGGCGGCTCCGGCGGGGCTCGGCGATGGTGGCGGGTGGTGGCGGGGTGGCGGTGAGGCGGCGGGGCGGCGGCTATTTAAGGAGGGGGGGGGGGGGGCTGCACCGGCTTGGGGAAGGGGGCGCCCGGGGTGGAGTCCGGCTTGGACTCCCCTCGGCGTCCGTGCTGCGCACGGCGGCGCGTGCAGGGAGGCGGCGGCGGTGGCGGCTGGGCCGGCCTGCTCGGCTGGGCCTTTGGCCTAGTCGGGCGCGAGGTTTTTTTTTAAAAAACATTCCGCCGAAAGAAAAATTCCTAGAAAAATAAATAAAAATCTAAAAATTCCAAAACAAGTTTTCTGCGTCTAAATAAAATATTTAGAACAGGATGAACTTTTCTTGGCCCCTAAAAATGCAATTTTTAAAACATGCAAATTTTTCTAGGGCAAATAAAAATCCCGAATAAACTGAACTACAATCCAAAAAATGATTTTAACATTTTTCGTCCGATATTTCAATTATTTTGGAGAAGTCATATTATCTCCCCTCATTTATTATTTAAAATGAAATATTTTTCGGTGAGAAAATAATTAAAATCAAATCCTCGTCTTCACTATTTGATAAAAAATTCAAATATGAAAATTAGAAAAATCCCCAACTCTGTCCGAAGGTCCTTGAGTTGCTTAGGATCTCGAGGATTGCAAACGAAAAGCAATAAAATATGATATGCATGGATGATCTATGTATAACATGCCAAATTGGAAATTTGGGATGTTACACTCAGTCCACGGGGCGATTACTGCCATGATTTCATGGGCCGAAGATGTTATTTCGGTGGCAGAGCCTACGATTGCGTCTGATGGTTCGGGATTTGGGGGCGTGTTCGGATCCGTGCTAGTATTGCCGGACTCCCCTTCCCATACCACGGATGGCTTGAACAACCTTTCCAGGAATATGTTAGGAGGACAGGGTCGCGTTTGGTGCCGATGCGGGCGAGGACGTCCGCCGCTTGATTGTTTTCTCGAGCCACATGGTGGAATTCGAGCCCCTGGAACCGAGCTGACATTTTGAGGACGGCATTACGGTAGGTCGCCATTTTCAGATCCTTGGCATCAAAGTCTCTGTTTATTTGTGATATTGCGAGGTTCGAATCCCCGCGCACTTCTAGGTGTTGGATGCCCATAGAGACTGCCATCCGAAGACCGTGCAACAGCGCCTCATATTCGGCTGCATTGTTGGAGTCTGTATATAATATTTGAAGGATGTACTGGCCGTGTCTCCGGTGGGAGCCGTCAAGACTACACCTGCTCCCAATCCGGCCATCATTTTGGAGCCGTCGAAGTGCATGATCCAGTTGGAGTACGCGCCGTAATCTTTAGGGAGTTCGGCTTCTGTCCATTCGGCGACAAAGTCAGCCAGTACTTGCAACTTAATGGCTCGCCATGGTTTGTATATTATGTCGAACGGAAGGAGCTCGATAGCCCATTTAGCAATCCGGCCCGTAGCGTCGTGGTTATTTATTATGTCATTGAGTGGTACTTCGGAGGCCACCGTAATCGAACACTCTTGAAAGTAGTGTCGTAGCTTCCGGGATGCCATGAAGACCGCGTATGCTATTTTTTGATAGTGTGGGTATCCAGATTTGCATGGGGTGAGGACCGTGGATACGTAATAAACCGGCTTTTGAAGCGGGAATTTGTATCCGTCCACCTCTCGTTCGACGACGAGCACCGCGCTTACCACTTGATGTGTTGCAGCTATGTACAGTAGCATAGGCTCACCGATATTTGGTGTTGTTAGGACTGGATTACTGGCCAGTAAGGTCTTTATTTCATCGAGTCCGGCTGCGGCTGCATCCGTCCATACGAAGTGTTCGGTGCGCCGAAGGAGGCGGTAAAGAGGCAATTCCTTTTCTCCTAACCTGGAGATAAAGCGGCTCAAAGTGGCCACGCATCCAGCTAGTTTCTGGATGTGCTTGAGGTCTGTTGGTATAGCCAATTGTGACAGAGCTCGGATTTTTGCCGGATTTGCTTCAATTCCTCTATTGGAAACAATGAAGCCCAGCAGTTTCCCCGAGGGGACACTGAAAATGCATTTTTCCGTATTCAACTTGATGTCGTATGTCCGGAGGTTGTCGAATGTAAGCCTCAAGTCATCTATTAGGGTTTCGACGTGTCTTGTTTTTATGACCACGTCGTCCACGTATGCCTCCACTGTTTTGCCGATTTGTTTTTCCAGGCATGTTTGAATCATGCATTGATAGGTTGCCGGCGTTCTTAAGCCCAAAAGGCATAGTGTTGAAGCAAAAAGGGCCATATGGTGTTATGAAAGCTGTTGCAGCTTGGTCAGACTCTTCCATCTTTATTTGATGGTATCCAGAGTATGCGCCGAGGAAACACAGCGAGTCATGTCCAGCTGTGGCATCGATTATTTGATTGATGCGAGGGAGGGGAAAGGGATCCTTGGGGCAAGCCTTGTTGAGTTCTTTAAAGTCGACACACAGGCGCTAGGATTTGTCCTTCTTTGGTACCATTACTAGGTTTGCTAGACAATCCGGATGCTTGATATCTCTGATGAATCCGGCCTCGAGTAGTTTGGCTAGCTCTTCCCCCATGGCTTGCCTTTGGGGCTCTGAAAATCGTCTTAGAGTCTGCTTGACCGGTTTGTATCCTTTTAGAATATTGAGGTTGTGTTCGGCCAATCCATGTGGGATGCTCGGCATGTCCGATGGGTGCCAGGCGAAAATGTCCCAATTCTCGCATAAGAAATCTCGTAGTGCGGCGTTCATCGCGGGGATCAACTGTGTCCCGATGGAAGCTGTCTTCGTGGGGTCCGTTGGATGGACTTGGAATTTGACTATCTCGTCTGTAGGTTTAAATGAGGTGGACTTGGGTCGCTTGTCGAGTATCACGTCGTCCCTGTCCATGGTGGCCCACAGTGTTGTTAACTCTTCGGCTGCTAGGGCTTCAGATAATGCTTCCAGGGCTAGTGCCGCGGTTTTATTTTTGGTGCAAAGTGCAACGTCCAGATCACTGGCTAGAGTGATGATTCCATTGGGTCCAAGCATTTTAAGCTTCATGTACCTGTAATGGGGTACAGCTTGAAAGCTTGTAAACGCGTCCCGCCCTAGAAGGGTGTGGTATCCGCTGCTAAAGGGAGCCACTTGGAATGTGATTTCTTCGGACCTATAATTCTCCGGGGTGCCGAATACCACATTGAGTGTGATTTTTCCCGCACATCGTGCTTCTCGAGTAGGGATAATTCCCCTGAAGGTTGTGCCGCTTTGTTCAATGCGGCTTTTATCAATTTCCATCTTGCCAAGTGTTTCTTCATAGATCAGATTTAATCCGCTTCCGCCGTCCATGAGTACTTTAGTGAGCTGAAAGCCATCTACGATTGCGCTAAGGACCAGAGCGGTTGGTGCCCAGACAGTCTGGAATCGAGGTTCATCGCTGGCATTAAAAGTTATAGCAGTGTCGTTCCAGGGGTTTATTTTTGCCACGTGGCAAATTTCAGCTGAGCTTTGATGAGCTCGCTTGCGCCTATTGTTCGAGGCAAAAGTCTCGAAGACTGTTAGTACCATATTGTGTTCGTTGGCAGGATGTTGTTCTTTTTTATGGCTTACACGAAGATCCTCACCACTTTTTGCCACCTGTCGGAGTATCCAACATGCCCTAAGGCTATGAGTTGGTATTGTATCCGGAGTACTGTGGAGCTTACATGGCCCGTCGAGCCATTCTTTCAATACGGTTCACTGCCCTGGTGTGGGCTTTGGTTTCTTGGGGATTGGATCGGCCGACTTATGAGAGTTCACCCGTTTAGTTCGGACAAAGGTCTTGGTGAGAGCAATACTATCCCAAAATTCTGTTTGGGTTTTCCAGGCGCTTTCCATTGCACAGTACTTCCGTACTATGATTGCCAAGTCCGCGAAGTGTACTATGTCACGGCGGCTTATAGCATTGCGGAGTCCTTCGTCCATGCAGTTTTTGCAGAAGTGTGAGACCATGCTCTCCTCGTGGTAGTCCCTGACCTTGTTAAGCGCAAGGAGGAATCTGGCCCAATAGCAATGTACAGTCTCCTAGGGCTTGTGTCTAATGCGGGAGAGATGGTTTAAGTCCAGGCGGGCGTTGTTAACTGAATCCGGATTTTGATCCGATCTAACACCCAGGGGCGCGGGAGGTTCCGAGCTTAACAGCTCAGAATCCGGAGTGCTGCTCAATTTCTTTGGCCCAATGCCCGATTCTAAGCCCAGGACCCGGGTCATGTCTTCCTATGTGTTCGACTCAAGGAGTTCGGTGATCCGAACATAATTTGTCCTCAAAGTTGAGGGGCAATCCGCGTGTGGTTCCTCCACTATCGCTATCTCATGGGTGGCCGACGGGGATCTGATGTCCCTTTGGTCAAGTTTAAGCCCAATCCGGTCATAGTCTGTAGCGACTCCTAGAGCGGCGATGCGATCCAAGAGCTCATTAAGGGAGGAGAGCTCCATTGGATCCATATGTTCGGCAAGTTCCAAACTGACGCGAAGGTTATGCTTGATGACCCGAGAGGCCATCGTCGGCGCAACTGCCGATGGAGCAGCCACGGTAAAACTACCAAGTCGGAGAGTTCGGCCTATAGCTAGGGCTCCCCCCAAGGTAATGTCGTGCTTGACGACAAGACGAGCCATCGAGCCTGGCAGCAACGACACAGATGAACTCTCAATGAAAGCACCAATGTCGGTGTCAAAACCGGCGGATCTCGGGTAGGGTGTCCAGATCTGTGTGTCAAGGCTGATGGTAACAGGAAGCAAGGGACACAGATGTTTACCTAGGTTTGGGACCTCTCGATGGAGGTAAAACCCTACTTCCTGCTTGATTAATATTGAAGATATGGGTAATACAAGAGTAGATCTACCACGAGATCGTAGAGGCTAAACCCTAGAAGCTAGCCTATGATGGTATGATTGTAATTGTGATCGGCCTTCTAAGGACCAACCTCTCTGGTTTATATAGACACTGGAGAGGGCTAGGGTTTACATGGAGTCAGTTACAAGGAAGGAAACACAATATCTGGATCGCCAAGCTTGTCTTCCACGCAAAGGAGAGTCCCATCCGGACACGGGCCAAAGTCTTGAGTCTTGTATCTTCACGCTTCAATAGTCCGGACATTGTACATAGTCCGGCTGTCCGGATACCCCCTAATCCAGGACTCCCTCAGCAGGGACAGCCGTCGCCCGCCAGTGCCGTCTGAGCTACGAGGGCTGCGAGCACGACCCAACACTCAGCGTGAGCTCGTCGTGCATCAGCCATGGAAGGGTCAGAGTAGCGGTGGATCTATCGATGGAAGAGAAGATCCAACACACCCCTACCCAGTGCTCCAAATGTCGGATTTTGGGTTCTGCAAACCCTTGAGAGGTTCGAACTCTGGGCTGTGTGCGGAGATCTGAACCTACCCAGCCTGCCTCGCAAACCTCACAGCCTATCACGACGAACTCGAGGGGAAAGAGAGATACAACAATTTACCCAGGTTCGTGCCAACTTCCGGTGTAAAACCCTACTCCTGCTTTGTGGTGGAGTTACCTCAAGGGGCTGAGGAAGAACTAGTACAGTGGAGAACAACCTCAGGAGGCATGTTATGATCGACTTGATCCCCCCTTGCTGGGGGTGGCTAGGTCCTATTTATAGTGGCCTTGGTCCTCTTCCCAAAAGTTGGCGGGAACGGATCCCACAACGACCAATTTTGAAGGGAGACAACAAGTAGGCCCTATCCTGACTAAAGTGGTCTTCGCCTGCAAAAGCCGCTGGTCGTGACACTATAGTGGGCTTGGTGGTGACCTCCGTCCTGCCGTCCTGGCGGTCTTGGTCTTGTTGCACCAGAATGGCAACTTTGCTTGATTCCTCGGGACTCTGCAGATGCCGCTTGCCTCCTTTGCACCAAAGAGGAAACTGGTAATCTGCGCCCGCTGGCGCCCACCTGTCCTTGGTCATCATGGCTCACGTCAGCCGATCCTCGTGAGGTGAGCCTTGCATAGAATTTGCTCCTCTGGAGCCTGCCTGGGGAGGTCGATCCCTTGGGAGGTCTTGATGTCTTCTGCCTCGCGAGACTTGGCCCCTCGTGAGGGTCTTAAGTTGTTGATGCTTAAGCTGGGCCGTACAAGGCTGTTGATGGAGCCATGCCGTGGGCCACAGGCAGGCAAGTCTGGGTACCCCCGTATCTAGAATGTCGACATGCATGTACATCCATGACGATTTTATGACAGAATCAAGATAGTCATACTCTTGTTGTCATAGAAGTGTTGCATGACATTACCAAAATTATCATCATGGAAGTGTCCACTTCCATGACGATAAATGGCGCGTCATGCAAGTGCTTTGGTCAAGGGTAACCGACACATGGCATCCACCGTAACGGGTCGCCGTTAAGCTATCGGGTCCGGTTTCGGATCCGATAACCCATTAACAGCCCGGACCAATGGTGATTTTCCACGTGTAAAATTCTCATTGGCCGGAGGAAACACGTGTTGGCTCATCATTAGGACAGATGTCATCCACTCATTGGATAGGAGGTTGTCAATGTTCTGCATACGGGGTACCCAAACTTGCCTGCCTGCAGCCCGCAGCGTGGGTCCATCGACGGTCTGGTATGGCCTAGTTTCGACATCGACAACCCAAGACCCTCGCGAGCGGCCAAGCCTCACGATACGGACGACACCAAGACCACCAAGGGGATCAGCCTCCTCAGGCTGGCTCTCGAGAAGTGTTGATTTCTATGCAAGGCTAACGTCGCGAGGTTCTGGTGACGTGAGCCATGATGATCGAGGCCAGGCGGGTGCTAGGCGGGCGCCAGCGGGCGCAGTGTACCAGTTTTCTCTTTGGTGCAAAGGAGGCAAGAAGCAGGAACGGAGTCCCGAGGAAGCAGCCAAAGGTTTCCATTCCCGTGCAAACAAGACCAAGACCGCCAGGATGACAGGACGGAGGTCATCGCCGAGCACACCACAGTGTCACAACCAGAGGCTGGCTAAGATGTACTTGTTGTCTCCCTTCTAATTTGCCCGTTGTGGGATCCCTTCCCGCCTCCATTTGGGAAGAGGACCAAGGCCACTATAAATAGGACCTAGCCACCACCAAAGGATAGGACCAGATCCATTCCACCCTCACCAGCTCACTTGAGCCCATGGACACACCTCCTGAGGTTGTTCTCCACTGTACTAGTTCTTCCTCAGCCCCTCGAGGCAAATCCACCACAAAGCAGGAGTAGGGTTTTACAGCGCAAGGTGGCTTAAACCTGGGTAAATTGTTGTGTCCCATTTCCTTCGAGCTCAACGAGCTAGGCTATGAGATCGACAAGTAGGCTGGGTGGGGAGAGTGAGATCTTTGCACGCACCGCAGAGTTCGAACCTCTCAAGGGATTGCGGAACCAGAAATCCGACAGAGGCGCCTATGATAGGTCGACATGTGGCATGACCCAATAGTGGCCCATTCTGGTGAAAAAGGCTGGCCCAGTAAAAATTAGCAGGCCAGACCATATATGGCCTACTTGTGTCAAGTCCATTTAAGCCCACGACCCATACAAGATGTGCCAATTCAGCCCATCAACGGCCCATTTGACGATTTGACACCATTGCAGCCCATCATCAGTTCGAACCCGTTAACAGCCTGCTATATATTTGGGCTCAATATCGGTCCGATGTGGTTTCGGCCTGTTAACGGCCCATTCAAGGGATGGGCCAATTTTTAGGATGTACATCTTTCAGCCTTTTAATGACCCATTTAAGTGTTGGGCCAATTTCCGGCCCGATGTGTCTTTCAGCCTGTTGACGGCCCATAAATGAGTTGGGCCATTTGCAGTCGGACCTGAGTTTTGGCCTTTTAATGGCCCATGATCTTCATGGTCCAATACCAGCCCAGTTTCTCTTTCGGCCTGCTAAAGGCCCACAACACAGTTGGGTCATATACAGTATGACCTGACTTTCGGCCTCTTAGCGGCCCATGCGATCCATGGTCCAGTACAAGCATGCTGTCTCTTTCGGCCTGCTAAAGGCTCACAGTATAGTTGGGCCATATGTAGCCCGACCTTAGTATCGGCATGTTAACGACCCGTGAAATCAAATGGGCCCACCTGTTGCCCGCTTCGATATCGGCCTGTTAACGACCCGGGAGGTAACAAGGCCGACCATTAACTTTCGTCCTGGTAACGGCTCACTAACTTAATGGGCCCACTAAAGTTCGACATGTCTACAAGCCCAGTTATATAATTTGAGCCCATTAAGATGAGAAATTATGCACATGACAAAAACCGATCAATCAAAGGCCTATGAGAATTTTGACCCCTGCGAGCCCATTAGGGAAGCTCATTAAGGCTAGTGGGCTGCTTCCTTCATATAGGGCCGACTATCGTTCGTGCTAACTAATAATTTCACTGCTTTTTTAGCTTCCTAGCGACCATTTAGCTGGAATGCGAGGCACGCTAAGCAAGGTTACGTCATACAGGAAAAAACGTTGCACATCCAGCATATATTACAGGAAATTACATCCACTGGGCAATTAAAGATTGATGCGAGTGCAAATAAATGAACAGCACCTAATGATCTACAATAGCATAATCTGCAACCTCAGCGCGGATGACGCCCATAAGCATGTGTGCAAGTTCTTCCTGCTTTGCTACACTTTCTCTAAAAACATTGATTAGTTGTTGTTCGCATGAATGTGCACCTCTGATTCCTCCACCATTTCCATCATTGCTTCAACCAGTAATTGGTTGACAAACACACACTTTTTTTGTTGCATTTGAGACAAAGGAAACTGAACAGATTCAGATGGCAATTTTGGCAGGATTGTATTATTGATAGTGGAGAGGGTCTCGACCACTGCATCATAACATAAATTAGGAGGGGACCTGAACAAATTAATGAAGAGTTATTGCCATATTACCTGGCCTAGATTTATTGGAAAGAAACAATGGGGTTGCCTTGCTATTTTCAGAGTTTGTCTTCTTATCTTCAGCAGCCTGCACCAAATTAACACACTAGCATTGCTATCATTGGCCAGGTTAGATAATAGGAAAGCAACATTGACACAACGAACGTTTGGGCAACCAGCCTACACCAAATTAACAAAATATGGCACAGTTATCATCATCCAGGTAAGGTAATACGAAAGCAACACTGACACAATGAATGAATGGGCAACCAAAGCAGCACTACAATTCAGTAATGTGCATGATATGAGATAGTACACTCATGCAGCTCATTATGCGAAACTACCAGGCAGTTTTCCTTACAAAAATCAGCATTGTCGTCTTTAGGGTCTGTTTGGTTGGAGACTAGTGTGGCCAAGCCAAACTATGGCTAGCCACACAAGTATGGCAAGCCACACAAGTGTGGCTGAGAAATTGGACGCCAAGCTTTGGCAAAAGTTGGCAAAAAAATTGTCTCTATGACAAGTGGGCCATAGGGGCAATAAAGTGTGGCAAGCCAAAGTGTGGCCAAAAATCAAACACATGCCAACTAAACTGTGGCTGCCAAATTTTGGCTTGGCAAACTGTGGAAAGTGGGCCATAGGGGCAATAAAGTGTGGCAAGCCAAAGTGTGGCAAAAACCAAACACATGCCAACGAAACTGTGGTGCCAAATTTTGGCCTGGCAAACTGCGGCTGGGAACCAAACAACCCCATACATTTGCTACAACTAAATTTTGATCAGATAAAGGTTGGATTCACGCCGATTAACAAAATCATGCTGATGTAAAAACATAGTGATATACAACAGGTACTTACGTCAGCATTGGAGCACAGAGAATTCCCGCAAGATACTTTCCTCGAAAATGATCCCAGTGCAAAAAGTCTTCTATCATTTAACCTTATTTTCTAAAAGAGAGATGGGTAAGAAACATGTAGAAAATATGATCAAAATGATGCGAGGATACGCACACACTTCTTAGAATTAAGTTGACATATTTTTGCTAGACTGGAGCAGACTAGTTCTTTGGCCACTGGTGCCGGCGTTCTGGGAACAGGGGTACAGACTTGCCTATCTGCGGCCCATAACATGGCTCCATCAACGGCCTGGTACGGCCCAGCTTAGACATAGACAACTCAAGACCCTCGCGAGGGCCCAAGCCTCGCAAGGCGGATGACACCAAGACCTCCAAAAGGAGCAGCCTCCTCAGGCTGGCTCTCGAGGAGCGGAGATTTCCCTGCAAGCCTCACCCCGCGAGGTTCGGGCGACGTGAGCCATGATGACCAAGGACAGCTGGGCGCCAGCAGGCGCAATGTACCGATTTCCTCTTTGGTGTAAGGAGGCAAGCGCAGGCGCGGAGTCCCAAGGAATCAGCCAAAGTTTCCATTCCCATGCAACAAGACCAAGACCGCCGGACGTAGGTATCACCGAGCCCACCACTGCGTCACGGCCAGAGGCTTCTGCAGGCGAAGACTACTTTTGTCAGGATAAGATGTACTAGTTATCTCCCTCCGAATTTGGCCGTTGTGGGATCCCTTCCCGCCTTCATTTGGGAAGAGGACCAAGTCCACTATAAATAGGACCTAGCCACCACCATAGAGGAGGATCAGATCCATTCCACCCTTAGTAGCTTGTCGGCGTTCTGGGAATGGGGGTCCCCAGACTTGCCTGCCTGCGGCCTGCGGCGTGGGTCAAGTGGTGGCCCAGTACGGCCCATCTTCATCAGCACAAGACTCAAGACCCTCACGAGGGTCCAAGCCTTGCGGGGCGGACGACACTAGGCTTCCTCAGGGATGGCCTCGCCAGGCAGGCTCGCGAGGAAGCGGAGAGATCAAGGCAGGGTACCTCGCGAGGTGCTCATGACGCAAGCCATGACGATCGAGACCAGGCGGGCACCGGCCTGCACAGTGTCCTTGTTTCCCCTTTGGTGCAAATGGGGCAAGCACAGACATGGAGTACCGAGGCATCAGGCAAAGGTCGCCATTTCAGTGCAACGAGACCAAGACCAGCGGAGCGGCAGGATGGAGGTCACCGTGGAGCCTAAGACGGCATCATCGCCAGTGCTTTTGGCAGCAGAAGACCAACTTTAGTCAGGATAACTTGTACTAGATGTTCCCCTTTGAAATGGCCATTGTTGGTGCCCTTCCCACTCAATATTTGGGAAGAGGCCTAGGGCATCTATAAAATAGAGCTAGCCACCACAGATTAGGGGATCAGATCCAGATTTTGGGAAGACTAGAGAGAGAGAGAGGCGATCGAACTCACCCAAGCAGTTCATCGCATCAGCTCAAGAACACCTCTCGCGAGGCCATTCTTCCCCTATACTGTTCATCATCAGCCCCTGAGGCAATCCACCACACCACACACTGGAGTAGGGTATTACACCACAACGGTGGCCCGAACCAGTATAAATCTCGTGTCCCTTGTGTTGTTCATCGTTTTCAGCTTAGATCTCACGAGGCGATCGGATGTAGGTCGGTAGGGGAGAGATCTTCGTGCGCACCCCAGAGTTCGAACCTTAAGGGTCTGCCGGAACCCAACATCCAACATTTGGCGCGCCAGGTAGGGGTGCGCCGGAATCTTTCTTCCGCTGTTCGCGTTCGATCTTCCGTCGTGTCCATGGTTGACGCTAGCTGGGCTCGCACCGAGCGTCGGGCTGCTCTCACCGCCCGCGTCGCCCAGACGGCGCCCGTCGGCGGGTGCCCCCGTCGTTCCCCGTCGCCTGCCGCCAACGCCGCCACCGGCCTGGAGGGGAACACGCAGTAGGTCTCGTCTCTGCATTCTTCGGTGCGGCGGGAAGGCCGCACCGCCACCCCATCGCTGACTCCAGCCGGTTCATCGTCCCACGCCTGTCGCGCCCCCATGGACGCGCACGCCGCGTTGCTCCTGGAGCGTGAGCTCTTGCACTACCGTCCCGTCGACGACCTCTACAAGGACTGGCTCGCTCGCATCACCGAGCTCGTCAGCACCGCAGGAGGCTCTCCTATACCGTCCCTCTCGCTGCCTCGCCCTCCATCCTGCATAGGAGACGCTGACCAGGAGGTGCCTCCGCCTCCTCCTCCCCAAGAAGGCGCCCTGGCTCCAAGGCGCGCGGCCCCAGTACGAGATCTACCGCATCCGGCGCCCGCGCGACAAGAACGGAGCTGCCAAGAAATCCCTCGTCCCCAAGAAGGCGCTCGCGTGCTCCCGGCACCAGTGCGCCACGACCGCATTCCTACACCACCACGCCAAGACCCCGCGCTGCTTTAGGCAGCAGCGCGTGGGAATCCCCAGGAGCAAGCCCAGCATCAGCATAGGGTTCCGGTAGCCACCGCAGGCTGCCGCACCTTCACCCTCGAGCTATGTAGTGTCGCCTGGCCAGGTAAGTTCAAGCATGACCTGCCTCCTCGCTACGACGACACTACAGACCCCGTGGAGTTCCTGCAGCTCTACGAGCTGGGCATTGAAGCCGCCAACAGGGACGATAAGGTCATGGGGAACTGGTTTCCCATGGCACTCAAGGATGGTGCCCGCACCTGGCTTCTGAACCTGGCTCCTGGCACGATCTCCTCTTGGGACGAGATGCGCACCCGCTTCATCGCCAACTTCCAGGGCACTCGCGACCGTCCATCGGCCATGGGTGACCTGTGCCGCATCAAGCAGCAGCCTGGAGAGACCTTGCAGAAGTACATCCAGTGCTTCAACAATGCTCGCCTCAAGATCCCCAGGGTGGCTGAGGAGGCCATAATCTCTGCGTTCTCTGATGGCGTTCGCAATGTCAAGATGAAGGAGGAGCTGGCAATCCATGAACATCTGTGTACATCACTGGAGTTGTTCAACTTGGCGACCAAGTGCGCAAGGGCTTAGGAGGGACGTCTCTCCCTTCTCGAGCTCCCTGCAGCAGACCCAGAAGAGAAGAAAGCCAAGGCCAAAGATGTGAAGCGCAAGGGAGCAGCTGTGCTCGTAGCAGAGCCAGACACAAAGCGCGGCAGGGACCAACCGGAGTCGTCCAAGGGCAGCCGGTACTGTGTGTACCACGATATCCACACCCACAACACCAACGAATGCCAAAAGCTCATGGCCGTACGAGAAGGCCGCGTCGGTCGACGCCCCGAGCGCAACGATTGGGGCTACGACCGAGGCGGAGCAAGATGTGGAGGATGATGGGACGACCATGGCCCTCACCAAGGGTGGCGTGACCGACCTCGCGAGGACCGCTGGCAGGACCAGCCTCGTGAGGGACCTTGGAGTGATCAGCTTCGCGAGGATCGCCCGCAGGGTAACGCAGGTCTTCCTCCTCTGCCACCACCACCAAGGAGGAATGAAGACCATCATCAGGATGAGGGGGCTGGGGGCTTCCAGGAGACGCGTGCGATCGCTTGCATCCTGGGCGGCGCTTAGGCCCCAGCCTCACAGTGCATCTTCAAGCAGTTTGCTCGCGAGGTGAATGCAGTCCTCCCCAAGCTTGAGGCCACGCGCCCCCTCAGGTGGTCTGCGTGTGCCATCACGTTCAGCTCAGCGGATCAGCTCAAGTGCACGGCAACGGCCGGTGTCCTTCCAATGCCTTGTTCCCCAATCATCAGCAATGTGCAAGTCACCAGGACCCTCATCGATGGCGGGGCAGGGCTCAACGTCCTGTCCGTCGAGACATTCAGCAATCTCCAAGTGCCATATGATTAGCTTCAGCCAACCAAGCCTTTCTCAGGAGTCACTGATGGTTCCACTGTCCCGATAGGGCAGGTCCGCCTTCCTGTCACCTTTGGACAGCGCAACAACTACCGCACCGAGCTCATTAACTTCGACGTCGCCCACATTCGCCTGCCATACAATGCCATCCTCGGATACCCAGCCCTGGCCAAGTTCATGGCAGTGACTCACCATGGCTACAACGACCTCAAGATGCCAGGAAGTGGTGGGGTCATCATGATCCCATGTGAAGAGAAGGATGCGGTGTGCTCCCTCGAGCGCGCCTTCCAGGCCGCGTCGATCGAGGACCCGGACAGCAAGAGCGAAAACCTCCCTGGAGCAGCTCCCAAGAAGAAGAAGACATCACCTGATTCAAAGCCTCAGGAGGCAGGCACCTTCGGAGGCGCCACATCTGGATATGCGCCCGTCCAAGGGGCGCCACCCTCCATGCCATAGGAAGCCACGCCCGTCGCCCTCCTCGGGCAGGGCTCGGGGGCATTCTCCTGGGGAGCCACCGACTTTGCCAAGGTCATGAGGGAGGCGCTTGGGCACAACTTGGAGGCATGCTTCACGACACGCTTCCCTCAGGAAGGCGTAAGGAAAGAAGGACCCAACCCTCAGGAGTTCATCACCAAGGCCGCTCAGGAGTTGGAGGAATCGAGAGTCATGCGCGGCAACCGCCGTCTGCCCAGCGTAGCTCCCCATCCAGGCGAGGATGGCGAGCTGCGCGTCTGCATCGACTACCCAGGGCTCAATCGAGTCGCTTCTCCGGAGTGCGTCTAGCCTTCGCGCGTGGGGTGTTGTGCGGGCCCACCGCACAGCTTCGTTTGTAGGCCCTTCGGCTTGCCGAACGCGGCTGCAGCCCACAAGCGCCTGATGAGGAGCATTCTAGAAGCTCAGGTGGCCAAGCATCGCGCGCTCGTGGAGGAGATGGAGATGGACCTCGTCGGACCGCTCGGGCCTCCTGAGACTCCCGAGGCTCGGAGTCCCGAGGTCTCGTGAGGATCGACTTCTTCACCCCGCATCATCAGCTACTCCGACACTCGTTCTGCAGCAGTATCAGCTGACCTCTTTTCAGTTTTCATTTCAACTAGGAGCGCCCTCAGGGCTGCATCATTCCCAGGTCGCGTGGGCCCGTCCCTGCGGCATGTATCCCTTTTTCTTATGTCTTCTGCTTACCTTGTTGGGGGCGCCCCTCGGGCTGCATCATTCCCAAGCTGCTCGGGCCTGACCCAGTGGCATTTGCTTTCTCCGCATCTATCTAAGTTAATTTGCTTCTTCATGATTAACCTGCTTGAGATAATCGCTTGCCCGATTGACACCTACCTTTGGAGCCACTTGCCCTGGCACGGTGCTTGCGCATGGGTCCATCCCTGCAACACCGACAAATCTGAGTGGCAGAGCTCCGGCCGCGGCAGCCCCTCATAGCGCCACCTCACCCGGCCCTCAGTGCCCCAATCACTCCCTCGGAGCAACCAATGGCTGGCTACCAACCGTAATGGCAGACCTTGTTTTCCCTCATGATTGGCATGCAGGATCCGCTTCAGGAGTACCACGGGGGGTGTCGCGAGCTCTCTCTCCCTCTCCCCGCACGATCTGCTCACGCGTTAAAAGGGGGGAGTCTGAGAATCGTGACTCATGGGCTCTTTCTGGCTCTCCAACCCTCACCCCCTGGCCTTGACCCACGGCATCGCGACCTCTCATACCAGCGGCGGCTGAGCTCGCTCGAGGGCCGGGACCTGAGGACGTAGAGCATGAAGGAAAGTGTGGGGTAGAGGGGAGAAGCTCACGAGGGCCTGACCCAGCAATATCCCAGTTGCCGGCACGCAGGCCCGGCACCTCACCGAAGAACTACTCCGAACCTATGAGATAAGTCACGCGAAAGCTAAATCAACTCAAGCCCTTATGAGGAAAGAAAGGGGGAGCTAAGCTGGGGCAGAACACGCATCTTGCATCGATTCATGATAAGGATGTACAATTCACAAAAGGCATGGCAGGCGCCTTACATACCCCCATGGGGTGTCATTTTGATTCCTCGCCGGGAACAAAAGGTGCTAATACTAAGGAGCGTTAACTACACGCGCCTCTGCATGAGACTCCATCATCAACAGTGGGCCACCAGGCGCCGGTGCCAACCCCATCCAGATCAGTGGCGCCGACAGCCTGATGCAGCTGCCCTGCTCTGGGCGCGACGCGAGCTTGGGGGCTCGTAGTTGTCGTCGCTTGTCTTCGGAGTCAAGTGAAGCTCGGCGGAGTCGCTGGATCCTCTAGCTCCTCCGCTGCTGCCCGAGGAGCTGCTGGGGAGGCGATTGGCCGGCCTATCCCTCGCCACGCCGGTACCTCGGCTGCCTTCCTCGGGGCAGCACTCCAGCCGGCGGCCTTCCGCGTCAAAGACCTTGAAGAACATCAAGGAGGCGCCATTGTATTCAAGATGAATTATGAGGGCACCCCTTGTCTGGCAGACCCGGGCGATCTCGCCCCAGCCCCGGGTCATGAAGACCTTGCCCAGAGCAACGACCGCAACCTCCGCTCCGGTTGCAAGGGTGCTGCAGTCAGCGTGCTGCAGCCAGAGCTCCAGAGAGCAACTCAGCGGCATCTCGAAGGCGAAGGAGGGAGGAAGGTGAATCCAAGATCGAGGAGGCATGGCGGCGTGAAGCACGAGCTCACGAGAAGAGCTCTCAGCATGGACTCCAGGGGTGACAACGCATACTTCTGTGACTCCCGGCGTCTTCTTCTCCGGGGCCCTCGATTCGGGCGTACAAGGGTAGCGGAAACCCAGGCGGCGGCCGCTCGTACCAGGGCCACGACGTCTCCTGCCATGCGGTCGCGCCGCAGCGGCCGGGGACGAGACGCTTCTTCGGCGGGAGAGGATCGGGACCCTCTCGGGGAGCCTTCCCCTTCTCTTCTGCAGAAAACCGGCAGATCGGCGCCATTGGTTCAAGGTGGAGCAAGGGCAAGGAAGAAGAAGAAAGAGAGTAGCAGGAAGGGATGGACTACGGGGGCTCTCACCCATCCATACTTATAGTCCGGAGGAGGCCAACCGTCGGCCACCACAATCTCAGGTAATCATGACCCATTTTTGCATGCAGGGACTTGTCAAGTAGAGCAGTTGCCGAGGCAGCATGTGGAAGCGGAGACGCCCACGTCCAATAAACCGCCACGCGGCGCCCAAGGCACAGGCTGATGGGGCCCGCGGCGCTCCGCACTTGTCCCTTCGTTTCTCCGCTAAGCCAAGTCCGAGCGCACCTTGGGCCCGGGGGCTACTGTCGGCGTTCTGAAAACGGGGGTCCCCAGACTTGCCTACCTACGGCCTGCGGCGTGGCTCAAGTGGTGGCCCAGTACGACCCATCTTCATCAGCACAAGACTCAAGACCCTCGCGAGGGGCCAAGCCTCGCGGGGCGGACGACGCAAGGCTTCCTCAGGGACGGCCTCGCCAGGCAGGCTCGCGAGGAAGCAGAGAGATCAAGGCAGGGTACCTCGTGAGGTGTTCGTGACGCAAGCCATGACGATCGAGACCAGGCGGGCGCCGGCCTGCGCAGTGTCCTTGTTTCCCCTTTGGTGCAAAGGGGGCAAGCACAGACATGGAGTACCAAGGCATCAGGCAATGGTTGCCATTTCAGTGCAACGAGACCAAGACAAGCGGAATGGCAGGATGGAGGTCACCGTGGAGCCCAAGACGGCGTCATCGCCAGTGCTTTTGGCAGCCGAAGACCAACTTTAGTCAGGATAACTTGTACTGGATGTTCCCCTTCGAAATGGCCGTTGTTGGTGCCCTTCCCGCTCAATATTTGGGAAGAGGCCCATGGCATCTATAAAATAGAGCTAGCCACCACAGAGTAGGGGATCGGATCCAGATTTTGGGAAGACTAGAGAGAGAGAGAAGCGATCGTACTCACCCAAGCAGTTCATCGCATCAGCTCAAGAACACCTCTTGCGAGGCCGTTCTTCCCCTATACTATTCATCATCAGCCCTTGAGGCAATCCACCACATCACACACTAGAGTAGGGTATTACACCACAACGGTGGCCCGAACCAGTATAAATCTCGTGTCCCTTGTGTTCTTCATCGTTTTCAGCTTAGATATCACAAGGCGATCGGACGTAGGTCGGTAGGGGAGAGATCTTTGTGCGCACCCCAGGGTTCAAACCTTAAGGGTCTTCCGGAACCCAACATCCGACATAGCTCACCAGCTCACTTGAGCTCAAGAACACACCTCTTGAGGTTGTTCTCCACTATAATAGTTCATCTTCAACCCCTCAAGGCCAATCCACCACAAAGCAGGAGTAGGGTTTTACACTGCATGGTGGCCTGAACCTGGGTAAAATGCTATGTCCCCTTTCCCTTGAGTTCGACGAGCTAGGCTGTGAGATTAACGAGTAGGCAGATTATGGAGGTTGAGTTCTTCGCACGCACCCTAGAGTTCGAACCTCTCAAGGGTTTGTGGAACCCGAAATCTGACATTTAGCACGCTAGGTAGGGGTGCTTCAGAGCCTCTCTTCCGTCGGTCGATTCGCCACTGCTCCATCGCTTCCATGGCTAATGCACATCGAGCTCGTGCTGAGCGCCGGGTCGCTCCCGTCGCCCGCGTCGCTCAGACAGCACCGACTATTGACAACTGCCCTCGCCATCCCCTGTGGCCAGTGGAGACCGCCACCACGGGCCACACGGGCAACAAGCAGCAGGCCTCGTTGCTGCATCCTTCCGTTCGCCGCGACGGGCGCACCGCCACTCCGTTGCTGACTCCGGCTGCTTTGTTCTCCCGTGCTCGTCGTGACCCAGCGAATGCGCAAGCCTCGCTGCTCATGGCACGCGAGCTCCTGCGATACCGCCGGGTCGACGACTTCTACGAGTACTGGTACAACCGCATCGCCGAGCTTGTCTGCGCCGCCGGAGATTCTGTTGCGCTGTCTCACTTGCTACCTCAAGCCATGCACCCACTGACGGGGCGCCTTCCCCTCTCGCATAGGAAGGCATGCCCGGCTACCCTCTTAGGCTGGGCTCAGGGGGTCTCCTCTGGAGGGCCTCTGACCTGACCAACATCACTAGGGAGGTGACCGGGGGCTCTACTTGTTCTGATTTTCATCCCTCGTCCCCGTCCCATGGTGGTGGCTAGTCCTATTTATAGTGGCCTTGGTCCTCTTCCCAAATATGAGCGGGAAGGGATTCCACAACGGCCGGATTTGAAAGGGGACAAGTAGTATAGTCTATCATGACAAAAGTAGTCTTCGCCTATGAAAATCTTCTGGCCGTGACACTGCGGTGGGCTCGTCGATGACCTCTGTCCTGCCGTCCTGGCGGCCTTGGTTTCGTTGCACTGAAATGGAAACCTTTTGCTGATTCCTCGGGACTCCGCACCTGTGGCTTGCCTCCCTTGCACCGAAGAGGAAACATACGCTCTGCACCCGCCTGTCCTTGGTCCTCATGGCTCACGTCAGCTGAGCCTCGTGAAGTAGCTTGCATAGAACTCTCTTCCCCTCAAGAGCCCTCCTGAGGAGGCCAAGTCCTTTGGGGGTCTTGGCGTTGCCTGTCTCGCGAGGCTTGGCCCCTGCCGAGGGTCTTGGGGTGTTGGTGTTGAAGCTGGGCCGTACCAGGCCGTCGATGAAGCCACGTCGTGGGCCACAGGCAGGCAAGGCTGGATACCCCCAAATCCAGGACGCCGACAATAGGCCCCGGGACCAAGGCGCTCTCGGACTTGGCTTCCAAGAGAAGCCAAAGGGCAAGTGTGGAGCGCCGCGGGCCCTAACCGCATGCGGCCTTGATGACGCGTGGTGATTGATTGGACGTGGGCGACTCTGTTTCCCCATGCTGCCTCGGCAACTGTTTCCGTCTGACAAAAGGGTTGCCGCCTGCCGCCAGGCTTTCATTGCTCATTCTTCGTCTTTCTCTAGATCCCTTTCTCCCCGCAGCGGAAGAACTCTCTAGATCTGCCGATTTCCCCCCAGATCTTCTGCTCGATGGCCGCCGAGAAGACCGTGGCTCCTGCCCCGGCTACCGGCCCCGCCTGGTACGACCCAGGGCTGCTGGCGCCCTGCGTGACTAGGGAGAATCTCCATACCACGCTCCTCCTAACGGCGAGTGACGACAATGAGTGGAAAAAGACAGCGCTCCGGGTCGCCACCGTTGCACCAGAGCCTGCTGGCAGCACCTTCTTCCCCTTCTTCATGGATAGCGTCTAGTCGGGGCTGGTACCTCCATTCTCCCTCTTCTTCTTTTCCATCCTCCAGCACTATGGCCTTCACGCGCTCCACATCCATGCCAACTCCATCCTCCTCCTGTCCATTTTCGCCTTCTATTGCGAGGCATTCGTGGGGGTGATACCCTTCGTTGCTCTACTCCGCCATTTCTTCTTCCTTTGCATGACCGGCAACCATCCGGTCGGGTGCATCTGCTTCGTTGCAGCGCAGGGTGGTAACGCAATCTCCCGCGCCGGGAAGAAGGTGGAGGATGCTATGAAGAGGTGGGTTCTGATGGATGCCAAGTGTTCCCAGAGCTCGCTGAAGCTACCGACCGCATTCCCCGTCTCTGAGAAGTGGTTGCTTTCTGAGAAGATTACCGACCCTTCCCTGATGCCATGGGTGAAGAAGATGGAGAAGGAGCTGAAGAGCGAGCAGCTGACGGGGGCCATTCTCATCAAGGAATTCTTGAGGCAGCGCATCGCGCCGCTCCAAGACCACTCCCACCCCATGTGGAAGCTTGGTGGTGAAGACGACAAAATCCGCCTGCACCAAGACGTCCTCCTGGAGGAGGAGCTGAGCAAGGTGTTTCTCTACTTGACGGGGAAGGACCCGAGCGATCCTCCGGAAGATTGGCTTCCATTATACTACCGTGATAACACCGAGGAGGTTGTCGCGGCCATGCCTGTCTTCGACGAGCTTTGGTGCACCTATCCTCTGACGCCACCGAGGAACGGGTTGTGGAAGAATCCTTTGCCCCGGGGCGAAGGGAGCTCCTGCGCGACCTTCCTGACGATGATGATGACGACGAACCCCCGGTAGTGGAGGTGTCACGCCCTTATGGAGTCACCACGAGGTCCAGGGTGACCTCTTCGAAGCAGCCCAAGCGGGCGGCCATGAAGAAGAGTAGGACTGTGTTGATTCCTCCGGGCAGCAACCCGCCTTTGCTGATGCCGTCCCGGTTGGCTCCAACCGCAAGTTCTCCTACTCCCAAGAGCTCGGCTCCAGCCGCTCCGCCTCTACTCCCGCTGCTGAGCATGAAGAGGAGCTATGCCTTCGCTGGCCAGTAAGTCTCTCCCTTAACCTTGTTTGTTGGTTCTTGAAGCGATACTTAGCATCTTCTCCTGTCATTAGGTACCAGCCATCGAAGAAGCAGAAGGAGGGCATAGAGGTTGCCATGGCCAGAGGCACTGATGTGGCCGCCACGACCTTGGTGAAGGAGAGTGCCACTGCACCCGCGGCCCCAGAAGTGATGCCATCTCCGGAGGGCGTGGACGCCCGTCTTCAGGAGGTGCCGGCGCCCTTGGCAGGCCTGACCCCTCCAACGCCCAGCCTTGCCGCGGTTGCTGAGCCCAACCAGCCTCCGGAGTCCCTGGTCCTTCCTGAGGCTGAGGTTTCTTCTGCCTTGGTGCCGAGGGCGTCTCCTCCCTTGCCCAGTGCGTGGCCGAGTCATGGCCCTCCTGCCCCCTCCGGGACCCTGAAAGAGGCAAGGGTGGCGGTGGACCTCCTCCAGGGTGAACTTCAGGGCCCGGATCGTCGTTCGGCTCAGGGACGCCCGGGAATGATCTCTGGTTGGCTCAAGGCTGACGTGTCTGTTCGCGCGGCCTGGGGCTTTGCGGAGGAAGCCCAGAAGGCGCTCGAGGTGGCTGCCACGGCGCGCGACCTGGCGTGGAAGGAGGCCATAGAAGCTGAGGGTTGGTGTCGCGGGGTGGAGGCTGATGTGAAGGCTCTTCAGGACCGGCAGGCCGCCCAGGCCAGCTAGCTCTAGGAGCGCAAGGATAAGCTGAAGGCCCAGGAAGCTGCCATTGCCAACCGAGACACCAAGGTGAAGAAGACAGCCTTAGGGCAGGCTGGAGAGCACGGCCGCCTGAAAAAGCTAAAGGAGGAGGCGGAGGCAGCCCAAGCGGCCCTCGCGAGGCCAAGAAGGTGGCCGCCATGGAGCGCAGCACCCTTATGTCCCTCGAGGCACATTTCCACAAGGCCTAGAAGGCGCTCTTTGGAGATGATCCCTCGAAGAAGGCGGTGGTGACGACCCCGAGGGAGAGCCCTGCTGCTCTGCTTCCTGAAGTCGTGGCGGTGCTTGAAGATGCCGTTGACGGGTTTGCCTCCTTGGTGGAAAGCAAGGCGCGCTCACTTTCTTCCTCGGCTCTGACGTGCGTCTTCAGCCACCTTTATCTCCAGGATGCCAGCTTCGACCTCTCCTCCTTCCTTACTCCGTTGGACCCCAACTCCCAGGATGCTGTTGCTGCTGCCACCATGAAGAGCTTCATGGACGCCATGCTGAGCAAGTTCTTGGTTGTTGGTCCTTCGACTAAAGCCGGTGGAACGGTCAACGCACCTATGATGAGGCTCTGCTGGCGGGCAGCGGTGACGCCCAAGTCTGAAGAGGTGGCCTAACGATTCTGCTTTTCCTTGTCTGTCATGTATCATGCAACATGCCTCGGGGAGGCGTTTAAACTATTTGCTTGGAACAATATGTCTTGTAATAACTAGATTATGCTCCTCCAGCTTTTCCGTTTGCTTTGTTGTTCTGCGTCAGTAGAGCCCGGCCCCGCACGTACCTCAGCCGCCGTTGGGTCGTCCGGATCACCAGGACGAGCTCAAGAGGTGAGGGGCAACGTCACCAGTTAGGCTCCTGAGACGCGATGCTCAGGAGTCCTCCTTGACGTGCGAACAGCTTAGGAAAAGATGCAAGGGCAAGCCTTGGTGTTCTGCATCGGCACGTCCCGGCCCCGCGCATGCCTCAGCCGTCGTTGAGTCGTCCGGGTCACCAGGACGAGCCCAAGAGGTGAGGGGCTACATGATCAGTTAGGCTCCTGAGATGCGATGCTCAGGAGTCCCCCTTGAAAGTGCTAGTATTCCACTAGAGGGGGGTGAATAGGCGATTTTTATGAAAGTCTTCAAAACATGGGTGTTTCGGAGACAAACAATAGAAATGACCCTATTGATATGCAACGGAAGGTAGACTACACTAGACAAGCCATAGTCAAGTAAGCAATGTAGTGAAAGCACGAAGACTATAAGCAGCTAGCTAGAATAGATCAGGATGGAAGATAGAATGAAGCCAAACAGATAACAGTCTTCACACAGTGAAGTCAAACAGATCAGGCAAGTAGGAAAAGACTTCACGAAGACAAACTGTAAGTAAGGTGAGAGAGGTAGGATAGAACCAGTTGCTCGGAGAGGACAAGGGATTTGTTGGACCAGTTCCAGTTGCTGTGACAATTGTACGTATGGTTAGGGAGGCTGAGATTAAACTCAGAAGACCGTGTCTTCGCCTTATTCCCCTTTTGCTAAGAACACTTAGTCCTCGCCCAATCACTCTGGTAAGTGTTCAAGGGAGACTTCAAAACCTTCACAGACTTCATTCACCGGCAATCCACAATGACTCTTGGATGCTCAGAACGCGACGCCTAACCGGCTGGAGGATTCACAGTCCTCAAGTGTAATAAGTCTTCAGATCACGCGGATAGAAAGACGATGCCTAACACTCTTTGGCTCTGGGTGTTTTGGGCTTTGTCCTCGCAAGGATTCTCTCTCAAAGGCTTCGGAGGTGGGTTGCTCTAAAACGACAAAAGCCGGGCACAAACTCTGACCAGCCACAAATTTATGGTGTAGGGGGTGTGATATTTATAGCCAAGAGGCAACCCGACCTGATTTGTCCAAAATGGCCTTGGGTCATTAAGGAAATGACACGTGTCCAACGGTCAGATTTCAAACACACGCGGCAGCTTAGCTTGGGCTACAAGACAAGCTGACTCATCCAGCTTTGGATAAGATTTGCTCTCATTGTCTTCACTCGAAGACATAGGTTTTGGTTGAGAATCACATCAGTCACTCTGACTTTGTTCACTTGGGCCCCACTTAATAGTATGGTGGTTCCTATGACTCAACAAAGAAGAAAAGGAAACTACAAAACAACTATGTCTTCGCACTCCATAGTCTTCATGTGATGTCTTCTCCTGTCATAGTCTTCAAAGTGAATGTCTTCACAGACCACCATTGTCTTCAATGGCTTCACACATTTTTAGGGGTCATCTCTGGTAGGTAAACCATGTCAATATGGGACTACTACCTATGTTATCCCGCAATTCTCACAAACACATTAGTCCCTCAACCAAGTTTGTCGTCAGTACTCCAAAACCAAATAGGGGTGGCACTAGGTGCACTTACAATCTCACCCTTTTTGGTGATTGATGAAAAAATAGTTGAAGTTTTTAACGGGGATATAGGTATGTGAAAGTTTAGTGTTGTGAGTATTGTCTTCATACATAAGGCGAGGCTCCCCATGAAGATGTGCATATAGATGACTTGCGCTTGAATGCAAATGCACATGGCAGGTTTTGCTTTGTGGAGGCCATCATCAAAGTGTGAAGACAATGCATTATGCATATAAGCAAGTAACGAAGATAATGATATGCATAATGAAAAATGGACATCTGCAGAATGACTTTATGCGGGATTTATCATCGCATCACAGAATAGCAGATAAAGTAGCAGACGGCCATCAAGTTTAAGTGTTACAACTCATAGAACCAATTGTAACAAAAGATGAGAGTTGTAAGGATCAGCAAAAATAATGCAGCCACCCATAAGGACCCGCTTGAAGACTATCAACTCATATGATTCTCCCCCTTTTGTCAGTAATGACCAAAAAGGTTTGAAGACATAGAGCATCTACTCGTTCCCAGAAGGAGCAGATGGAGGAGCGGGGCCGTTGCTGGAGTTTGGTGGTGCAGAGGGGCCTGGTGCAGAGTCGATATGCAGTGCAGACATGGTTGGCAAAGTGGCGTCGTCTTCTTCATCAACGACATTGGCAACAACAGTTGCAGCCGAAGATGAATACTCAGAGTCTTCAAGAGAGGGAGTACGGCGCCAGCTTGCATTAGGAGGAGGCCTGGTGTCAAACTTGAATCTTTCGGTGAAGCCATCTGCTTGAAGATCATCTTCAGAACATAGCAGACTGAGGCTCTTCCAGGACTGCCTAGTATTCTCATGGGCAACAAAGGAGTTCTTGGTAGCCAAATTGCGAATACGATTGACATCCACCAAGATACTATGCATTTGATGCTTAGGCCAGTCATGGTGCTTGTCTTGCTTATGATGTAAGGCCGCAAGTAGTTCTTGATCAATGAGGACTCGAGAGTGCTTTCGAGGCCGTTGAGCGACTGTACTGCACTGGCTTCAGTATTAGCACAGTGAGGCAGATGCACATTTCCAGCAAGCGGATAAGCACGAACAACAATATTCGGAACTTGGACTCCTTCAATTGGCTGTGTGAAGCTTTGATGATCAGCATTGTGAAGATATATTGGCTCCTTGGCAGGCTCAGGGTAGATGGCTTCAACAGATATATCAACCTCAGGCAAGAAAACTAGATGGTTACATGCAGAAGGCTGATAGCTGACAGTTGAATGAAGCTTGATTAGGCGCATCACCCATGGAGCGTAAAACTTCAAGCCTAAGAGATCAATCCCAGATGTAGCAAGCTGTCTAATGAATGGGAGTTGAACTTGATGCCATTGACAATATAGAAAACCAAAGTCTTCATGGCGCCTTCAAGTTTGGCAGCAGAAGAATGTCCCTTGATTGGCCAAAGAGTATGCCTCAGGATATGGTACACTATGTGAGGCAAGTACTCGAGGTCCTGGACAAAGAATTACTTTGGATATTCTGCATCACGAGCCAATGGCTTCATCATGCTGAGCATCTGACTCAAATTGGGTTCAGGCCGCTTAAATATGCTCTACGGTCCTTCAGTGAGGCGCTGACTACGAGGCTCATACAAGTCACCTGGAGTGGGCAGGGAGGTAAGCTCAATGATGTCCTGAGCTTTGGCTTCGTGGTGCACATCACCTGTCATCCACTCAAGGGTCCATGTCTTCGGATCCCTGTTGTATCCACGTATGTGAAGAGTAGCATAGAACTGCAGCGGAAGCTCTTCGTTCCATTGCTCTTTGGCTGTGACGAATTCCAGGAGGCCAGCATCACGAAAGCAATCCATAGCTTCCTCAAGACAAGGGAGCCCAGCCGTGGCTTCACAATCAAGGCGCATGTGAGGGAAGATTTGCTCTTGGTTGTAGAGAACACAAGAGTAGTAGATGCGCTGTTGGTGGCTCCGGAAGCGATCTGACGAGATCCTTGGCTTCGAGTAGGGATTCTTATCACTGTCAAAGAAGATGTTGCGCACTCTGAAGCTATTGACACTGAAAGATCCAGGAGATGTAGCAGGGCCTGGAAGTCTTGGCAGTCTTGGCTTAGGCTTCTGCACTGGTGGTCGCTGCTGCACATGATAGTCATATTGTGGTCCGGTACCAGTGGGTGGTACCAAGACAGGCCAGCGAGCAGAGACCAAATCCATATCTCGGTTGTAGGCCAACTCCATTGTGTGAGGCCTTGGGGAAGGAACATCGCCGTCAGTGGACCGGTGAGGCAGAAGCTTCAAGATTCTCATTGGCTTCAGGCACAACATTGGCTTCAGGCTCCACACGATCGTCAGCCAAGACATGGTCATTGGCTTCAGGAGTGCTTGTGGCAGCCTCAACATTCTCAACCTCCATATGGTCAACGACCGGAGGGTCTTGCACAGTCACATTCTCCTTGATAATGACTTGATGTGGGACAGGGGTGTAGCAACTCTCTCTTCTCTTCTTGATTCTTCATCGGCTGATGCAGCCGGAATATCATCAACAGCTTTGGCTCCAGACACAGGAACCGTCGCAGAAGGATTCTCTTCAGGGAACACTTGACGTGCCACTGAGCTAGATTGGTGTGAATCTTCTTCTGGGATGGTAGACATGGAGACCGATGGCCTGAGGCCTTTGCGAAGCCGTTGGAATACGGGCGACGCCTTTGGTGATGGTGTGGTCTCCATGTAGTCGTCGTCATCCACCATTCGATTGGTGACATGTGCTGGTGGAGTACGGGGTGTTGCATCTCGAACTGGGGTTTCTTCTTGCGGGTGCTCAGCCCATGAATCATCCTGAGCAATTGGCATCAATGGACGACCAATGCTGATGTATTCGCTACTCGTTGGAGCAGGTGATGATACCAACTGATGCTCTAACTGAGGAAGGACTTCATCATCACACTACTAGGAAAAGGGCGATAGATAGGATTGACACTAATGGCGCACCAGGGAAGAGGTGCGCCAGTACTATATACTAATGGCGCACCAGTTGGTGATGTTCCATTAGTGTGGAAGACACTAATGGCGCACCAGACAAAAGGTGCGCCACTAGTGATAAATTTTTATTTTTTTCATTTTTACATACATACTAATGGCGCATCCTACCAAAGTGCACCATTACTAGTTCTAACGAGTACTGGCGCACCAGACAAGGAGTGCGCCAATACTGAATATTTTTTTATTCTTTTTTTTTGCAAAACTACTAATGGCGCACCGTGTCAGAGTGCGCCATTACTAGTTTAAACTACTAATGGCGCACTGTGTCACAGTGCGCCATTAGTGTATATATATATATATATATATTTTTTTTTTACTTTTCTGCAAAACTACTAATGGCGCACCACCTCCAGGTGCGCCATTAGTAACCAGGGTTACTAATGGCGCATTTGCAGGTGGTGCGCCATTAGTAACCTGGGACCCCAACAAGATATTTTGGACAGCCACACCTACCCACTCACTTTCCCCACTTCATTCCCTCCACCTCCTTCTCCAAGCTTTCGGCTGCCTCCTCCTCCTCACCTCATTTCCACCATAGGTTCATCAAAATTAAGTGGTGAAATTACCTTTTTTTGATAGGTAAGTAAGGGGAAAGCTATCTTCATGATGTAGATCTACTTTTTTTCTCCCTAGCTCGCTCCAACAACGTGCACATGCACTTTTTGCGGCCTAGCTAGATCTATGTATGTTTGTGGTGTTGCATGTGTTTGTGGTGTTGCATATATGTTTGTGTTTGCAGGTACCGGTATTTGAAATGCGATAGTTGCCAATATTTTGTCAGAATGTTGATTCATTTCCGTTTCAGCGAGAATTTTGGCACTATGCATTCTTTTTGGTCCTTAGGGAAGGTCATGCCAAATTTTTTCTTGGTTCTAAAATATCGTTTTGCTCTGCCCCGCAGGCGACCATGGTCCGCACGATGACCGAAGGCATCGAGAATAGGTTTTTGAGCTCCGCGAAGGCCGAGATGCTTCAAAAGAACGAGACGGAGATAAGATGTCTATGTGGAAGATGCAAGCTGAAGAGCCTTATTGCGGACCCGGATTCCGGGCAGGTGCGGGACCACCTGCTCTTGCGTGGTTTCATGGATGGCTATCGGTGGCAAGGTGATGAAGATGACTATGAAGTCGTCCATGGGGGCCGGACAAGAAATGAGGAAGGGCAACAAGACAAGTACCACCGCGGCGAGGGCGGGCGAGAAGATGAAGAATCTCCAGGACATGATCACGACGGTGATGCTGTACATAGTCATCATGTAGAAGATGTCGTACATGTTGATGAGGAAGATCAAGACGAAGGGCATGATCATGAAGATGAAGATGCCGGAGCAGACGACGATGGAGGCTGGGTGCAGGACCCTCATATTCAAGAGCTGCTTCTCAAGCAGACGGATAACGCAAGAGCTGCCGCCCGAGAGAAAGCCAAGCTGGATCAACTGGAGATAGACGCGGTTACTCCATTGTATGAAGCATGCAGGCCCGAGGATACCCGCCTAAAAGTAACGCTCATGGCTCTGCAGATGAAGGTAAAACACAAAATGACCGACGCATGCTTCGACGAGAACATGTCATTCTGGCACGAACGTCTTCCCAAGGGGAACAAGTGCCCAACCAGTTTCGAGGAGGCGAAGAAAATCGTGTGTCCTCTGGATTTACCGCATGTGAAATACCATGTGTGCATGAACAATTGCATCATTTATCGGGACGAGCACGCGGAGTCTACCATATGTCCGATGTGCGGCGTCACTCGATACAAGAAGAGGAATAAAGCTCCTCGAAAATCGGTGTGGTACTTTCCGATCAGTCCTCGTCTGCAGCGGTATTTCGCGGACCCTAAGGTAGCAAAGCTCCTGCGTTGGCACGCGGATAGGGAGGAGAAGAAGCGGGAAGATGACGGAAATGATCCGGAGATAAATAAAAAAGACAAGATGCTGAGTCACCCTAAGGATGCGAGCCAGTGGCAAGCGCTGAACTTCGAATACCCAGAATTCGGGAAGGATCCAAGGGACATCGTGTTGGGCGCGAGCACCGATGGAGTCAATCCGTTTGGCAGCCAGAGAAGCACACATAGCACCTGGCCTGTGTTTGTGTGGATGTACAACCTTCCCCCTGGTTGTGCATGAGGAGGAAGTACATTCACATGAGTATGCTAATTGAAGGGCCGAAACAACCAGGGAATGACATCAATCTGTATCTGGGGATGCCGAAGGAGGAGCTAGACACGCTGTGGAAAACGCCAACCAATACGTGGGACGCCACAGAGAAAGAATATTTCCCTATGAGAGCCGCACTGCTCACAACGGTGCACGACTATCTCGGTTACGGATATCTCGCAGGGCAGGTAGTCCACGGATTTTCTGGATGCGTAAGGTGTATGGATGACACAACATATCGCCAGCTAGATAGAGATCCCGGGTCTTTGAAAACCATGTTCATGGGACATCGAAGGTGGCTTCGCGACGATGACCCGTGGAGGAAACGCAAGGATCTGTTCGATGGTGAAACCGAACCCCGAAAACGCCCGTGTACGAGGAGCGGCGAGGAAATAGACGAGCTGTTGAAAAATTGGAAAGACTGCCCACTGCCGGGAAAGAAGCAAAAGGCGCCAGAGCCGGGAAAGAAGCGAAAGGCGCCAGTGCCGCTGCTGAAGGTATGGAAAACGAGGTCTGTTTTCTGGGACTTGCCGTATTGGAAGATCCACCGTGTGCCTCACAGCCTTGATGTCATGCATATCACAAAGAACGTGTGCGAGAGTCTGCTTGGTACCCTGCTCAACATGCCAGAGAGGACCAAAGATGGGCCGAAAGCAAGGGCAGACTTGAAATCAATGGGCATCAGGCAAGAGCTTCACGCTAATGATGATGATGATGATGATGATGATGATGATGATGATGATGATGATGATGATGATGATGATGATGATGAGGCGAAGCAGGACACAGAAAGTCGTCGCAAAGGCAAAAAGGCCAAGAAGATCGGAAATGACTACCCTCCTGCGTGCTTCACTCTAAGTCAGGAGGAGATCGAGTAGTTTTTCACCTGCCTCCTAGGAGTAAAACTTCCTTACGGTTACGCGGGGAAGATAAGCAGATACCTAGACCCAGCGAAGCAGAAGTTCAGCGGGATGAAGTCTCACGACTGTCACGTGTTGATGCCGCAGATACTTCCAGTTGCAATCCGTGGGATCATGGACGCGCACGTCCGTGAAATGCTATTTGGCCTATGTAACTTTTTCGACGTCATCTCTCGGAAGTCGATTGGCATGAGGCAACTCAGAAGGCTACAGGAAGAGATCGTGGTGATACTATGCGAGCTTGAGATGTACTTCCCGCCCACATTCTTTGATGTTATGGTGCATCTGCTGGTCCATATCGTGGAGGATATCATCCAACTCGGGCCGACGTTCCTGCACAGCATGATGCCGTTCGAAAGGATGAATGGTGTCATCAAAGGATACGTTCACAACATGTCACGTCCAGAGGGAAGTATAGCCAGGGGCTTTCTGACCGAAGAGTGCATCTCCTACTGCACGAATTATCTAGGCATCGAGAACCCCGTTGGTCTGCCTGTCAACAGGCACCTCGGCAGGCTCGCTGGATGGGGTCACCGTGAGGGTCGCCACGAAATGCATGTCGACTTCGAGGGTCGACTCGCCGACTTTGAAAGAGCAAACCTAGTCACGCTACAACACATAGACGTGGTCGATCTTTGGGTGGTAGAGCACAAAACCTTTACTGAGAAGACGTACAATGACCGAGGCCAACAGAGGACGGACGGAGATATAATCAAAGAGCACAACTCATGTTTCACGCGTTGGTTCAATCAGAAGCTTCTATCGTACCCTTTACATGAGGATTCTTCCGCGGAAGAACAACTCATATTCGCCTTGTCACAGGGTGCCGAGCACAACCTGATGACCTATGAGGCGTACGATATCAACGGCTACACATTCTACACAGAGAACAAGGACATGAAGAGCGATGGTTATCAGAACTCCGGGGTAACGATGGAATCCTTCACCGGCAACGACAAGGATAGATACTACGGAAGGGTCGAGGAGATCTGGGAGCTGAGTTACGCTGGAGAGAAGGTCCCGATGTTCCGTGTCAGATGGGCCAAGAGTGTCCTAAAAGAAGACCGGTATTTCACCACCATGGTTATACCCGAAGCCAAATCCAAGACCGCGGGCGCAAACGTCACCGCGAAAAATGAGCCATGGGTACTGGCTTCCGAAGTGGACCAATGCTTCTTCATTACCGACCCGTCAAAGCCTAGTCGTGTTGTCGTGAGGAGAGGCAAAAGGAAGATCATCGGAATGGATGGAGTAGCCAATGAGCAAGACTTCGACAAGTACGGCGACCCGAAGATCGAACATGACAACAACGATGAAGTAGCAGCACACACCACAAGAAGAAGCAGGACCACCCTACCTAAAGGACGTCCGTTCCATAGAAGAACTCCATTTGTGAAAAAGAAGGGCAAGAAGATTGTGAACAGATAGCTAGCTAAGATCGATTGTATTTAAATCGTAGTCTTCATTTCTCGATTGTATTTCATGGGCACTTTTTGATATCATGAATATTTTTAAATTTCATGGGCACTTTTTGAATTCATGAGGACACTCGATCTCGATCCCCCTCCATCTCAATCTCGATTCCCCGTCCATCTCGATCTCGATCCCCCTCCATCTCGATCCCACCCGCACCCTCCCCCGCTAGCTCCACCGCCGCCGCCGACCCACCGCAACCCTCCCCTGCTCCACCGCCGCCGACGAGCACCCGGCCCCCCGCACCCTCCCCCGCTCCGCCGCCGCCAATGGCACCCCCGCACCCTCCCCCGCTCCACCGCCGTCGCCGATGATATTTTCAAGTAACAAATTTGAACATATTTTTTAAAAAGTTATTACTGTTTTTATAAAAAAATATTACTGTTATGATTTAAACAAGTTTGAACATATTTAAACACAAATAAATATCAAACATCATTTAAAATGCATAAAACAAATATTGGGGAGCTTGGGAATCGAACCCAGGACCTCCTGGTGTGTGTGCTGCGTGCTGACCAGTCGGGCTAGTGGGCGGGTTCCGATGTGGATTGGGTTAGGTGGAATATAACCTGAGTGCTCGAACTAAAAAAAACATTCTAATGGCGCACCACCAGGGGGTGCTAAACTGTTGCCTTTAGTAATCTTCCTCCATCCATACACTTCGTCCCTCCCTCGTCCCTCTCCCTCTCGCCAGATCGACACTTCCTTCCTCTCCCTCCACCGCACCGCTCCCTCCCTCGTCCCTCCCTCCATCGCGCCACCGCCGCTGCCCCGACCCACGGTGCCGTAGCCGCCCACGCGCCCCCGCCGCCTCCCTCTCCCCTTCCTCCCCCTCGAGCGCCGCCTCCCCCTCGAGCCCTCCATCATCTCCACCACCAAATCTCTCTCATCGGAGCTGCCCCTCGATGGCGGCTAGCCTCGTCGGACACGCTCCACGACGGCGGCGCGAGCCTCCCCGCGCGGCCTGGTTAGTCTCTCTCCCTCCCTCCCTCTCTCCCCCGCTCATCCCCATGCCCCCACGAGGCGGCGACCAAGGGTTAGGAGCAGGAGCTCGCCGCCGCCGCCCCGTCGTGCCGCTGTTGCTGCTTCTTTGCGGCCGCCTTTCTCTAGCTTCCCCTCGGGATCTGTGCGCCATGTCGCGGATACTGCTGCTTTGTGGCCTCCGCCGCCGCCTGCCTGTGTGGGTTGGTCGCCTGCTTCCTCTGCTGGCGCGGCGGGATGCCCAACGTGGGTACAGTTTGGCAGTGCTGTGTTGGTGAGCTGTTGCCTTGTTGGTGAGCTCTGCGATTTTATTTTAGTTGGATCAGGGTTAGGAGTTAAGCTAGAGGGAGGAGTGGCCGTGCCTGTGTTTCTCCCTTGCATCAGGCTTGCCGACATGGTACTTGCGTAGTTTCTTGATGGATAACCAGTTGATCTGCAATGCTGTGTTGCTTGCTGATTGCGCGATTCATTTATGTTGAGTTGTGTTGTCCAAGGCCTCCGCACTTCTTGTTTCGTTGGATTATCATGTGGGAGTGGCCTTAATCTTAGTTTGTCCTCTTGCATATTAGTGCCTGTCATGAGCATTTCTTTATAGATATTATGATTGTTGCTGTTATACCATCGCTAGTTTCATGCAATAATTGAACTGGTTATCTAATTGTACGCACATAAGTTTAATGTAATAAATACAAATGTGCGATTTTGGGCAAGAATAGAAGTGATAAATATTTACTATCTTGTTGCCAGTCTCCAGCCTGATGAAAATAGTAGGTTTAGTTAACCGTACTCGCGGCTGCTTCTTCTTGCGGCCACCGTTCCCGCGTGCTCGCGCGCTCCCATGCTCCCGTACTAGACAGTAGCATCTTCAGACATTCAGTAACTGAATTTGGGTTGTTCTATTCGTCATGCATTTCATATCTCCCCAGGATCGCTGCCGAAGGGCCTGCACTCGCTGGATCTGTCGCGGAACAAGATCGCCAACGTCGAGGGGTTTCGGGAACTGACGAAGCTTCGCGTGCTCAACCTCAGCTACAACCGAATTTCGTGCATCGGCCATGGTAAGTCGCAGATGGTTCTGCTGGTGTGGTAATTGATTTACTTGTTTGGTTTGGTAGCTGGAGCACTGTATCAGTGGTGCTAAACTGCTCTTGTTATCTAACTGGTTGGTGCGTTATGAGCCACCGTGTTGTGTATGGCCTGCCTAAGAATTAGTTAAGTAGTAAGTTGTTTAGGCTTGGCCATTTCCACTCATTGTAGATAGAGTTACACTTTTGTTACATTGCGTTATCTTTCTGTAGAGTAGTAATGCTCCACTTCCACATATTTTTAGTTAGTTATCTTCCAGTAGTATTTCAAATTGAAGCCCTGAGCAGCAGCACCTATTGTGTTGTTCACTATCACATAGTTGCAGTTTGGCAAACACAGCTAGTAAATATTCTACTATTTTGAAGTGCTTGTTGGAATATGTGTGTGAAATTATTTTGTGGCAATTGTTGCTTCTGATCAAAACAGGTACCTTATAACATCATGGAATCACAACCTTATAACAAATAATTTAAGAGGCTATGTTCTGGTTTGCTGTATCTCCACCAGTTTGGGTCGGTGAATGTGGATGATTTTTTATCCTGTGAACTCATTGTACTGCTACAAGAATTTGGTATCATCATGGTGTAATTTTGTTAACATTCTGGTTTTGTTAGATAGGGGCTACACTAAGCTAGTGTGATACAATTTTCCTTCCCGTGTATTTCCTGTGGCTCTATTGTGTAATAATTGTTCTGTCATGAAAATAGAGTTTTGTCTCTCATGTTCTGGATTTCCTCTTTTCCTCATATTTTGCTTCACAATAGTATCTCTGCGGCTGTTGTTGATCATTTTTCAATTTTATCTTTGTACTAGTATTTGAGCTCTTTCCATCATCTACTGTCATGTGGAACTCTTTTTACAGTTAAAATGACCATGATTTACTGCGTCCAGTAATTGGGTTTTTTAAGTCTGTTTACAGCTCTAGTACACTTCTCTTAAACTTACTGAGGACTTGTATTGCTACTGTTGTGTTGTTGTTCCTATACTGTAATTGCTTCAGCGCACACTACCATGACTTAATGTTTACAATAGCTGTTTTCTTTGTGTCCAATAGTCAGCGTATATTTTCTTCAGAGGTAACTGGTCAAATGTTCAGTGTGTATGTCTGAACTTGAATGTTGCAATGTTGTTTTCTTCAGAGGCTACTGTAAAAAACTTGAGCTACTGTCTTGCAAAGATGATGATCATCTTGCTAGTTTGCTGGGTTTTGTCTCCGACCATTGTGTCGTGATGAATTTGCAGGTACCCCGAGAGGCCCTTGAGTTTGCCGGAATGTCGATTAACTTCCGTTCCGGCAAATTCGGGTACTCCATATGTCCTATTTTCAGCAAAGGTCATGCTAAAATTTTCCGTGAATTTTAGCATGACTTTCCTAAAAATAGGACATATGGGGTACTTGCGACTAATGCATGGGCCGGGGTATCTTAGTACTTAGTTAAGTAGGATCAACTGCCCTACCATTCTTGCTGCATTAAACAATAGGTGGCAATAGAGCCAAGTGATTAGGCCCAACTTAGAATTCTCCTTAGCATCGATAAACCCTAGATGATAAACCCAACATAGGTGGCAATAGAGCCAAGATATTAGTGCCAAGTTATTAGGCCCAACCTAGGGTGCCTCAGCATCGATAAACCCTAAATGATGAAAACTTAACTTGGCTGCCCCGGATGCCTCGGTGTGGATGAGAACCTAAATGATGTACGCTTAGGCTTTTAGGGTGCCTCGGCGTCGACAAACCCTAAATGATAAAAGCTTAGCTTTTAGGATGCCTCGGTGTCGACAAACCCTAAATGATGAGACCATGATCTTGTTCCTTGACAATAACCAACTTTTTGACCAAACTTTTTTCCTATTTAGAGCGAAACATGGCCCACAATGATGAGGCCGGTGGTTCGGGTGGCAAGCAATTCTGGGAGCTGTCCCAGGAGATGGAGGAACAACCTCACCGCTATGAGGACGCCGCGGAAGACACCAATCCTGACTACACAACCCCTAGTGGCGTCGGGGATGACACCACAGATGGTGCCGCCGAGGATGCCACCACTGATGATGGCGGCGCACACACAGATGGCAGCCAACCGAAGAAGCACAGGAAGGACCGGCGCCCAAATGCGCTCCACACCCTCAGGGAGGAATTCACTCAAGTGGACTCCGACGGGAATCCAACAGAGCCCAAACATATAGTCTAGGGGTACTCGCTTCAGCTCGGGTGCATTCTCCGGAGCACCGTCTCGATCAACACCGATAACCTTAGGAATAAGGACCACGGGAATTTGCGCAACCTCCTCTTCACGAAGCTGCACGAATGATACTAGTTCCCCGCCAAATTTTAAAACACACGCCAAAGTGAACAGTGCCGCCTTCACGAAGATGAGCACGGCCCTATCTACTTGGAGAAGCGCGGTGAAGAGAATGATTGATAAAGGTGATAGTTATGAGAAGATCAAGGCGAAATATCCTTTGATGAGCGAAGATGAGTACACGGAGTTCAAGATCAAGTGCGAGAGCAGCGCAACCTCCAAATCAAGTCAGTGGGGGAAAGAAATGCGGGAGTTGAACTTAGGGGAACACAAACTCGGTCCCGGCGGTTACAGAGTGGCGGAGCCTATATGGGACAAGGAGGACGCGGAGCATGCCGAGCAAGGCCTACCGCCCCGCTTCGAGAAATACAATGGTGACAAGCAGACCAGGAACTATGTCAGGGCCCGGTACAAGGAGGACCTGATAACAAAGGAGCTTACCACGGATCCGAAGACCAGGGCGCTTGAGCTTGTTCTGGTAAGGAATACACCCCCGCGTAATTAGCTCCAAATGGTTGCACTCTAATTAATCCCTAATATTTCTAAATGGTTCACGTTCCTTTCGCAGGACACTAAAAGAAGTAGCGCGGGTCATCTCAGAGCTCCCCTTTCGACACCCCTTTAAATAGGGCGTTGAACGTAATGAAAAACAAGGATAAGCTCACTAAGCCGACGTCAGCTGGTCGTGTGGCCGGCAAAGGCTTGTCCACAAAACGGGGGTCATACTATACTGCTGGTGTGCGGAAGGAGAAAAAGACCAGCTCAGAAAGCCAGACGCGCGAGGTTGAAGCACTCAAGGCACAAGTGGCGTGGATTCCGGAGCTTGTCCAAGAGCAAGTGGAACAACAACTGGGAACGAAGCTCAATGCCATGGTGCCTACGTTGATTCATGGGCTGACGACGTGGATTGCGGGCGGCCAACTGGGGCCTCCCCCGGTTCCCAGCTTCACGGCCAGCAACCCGCACAGCGCGCAGGCGGCGCCATTGGTGTCTCCGGCGGCGCCATTGGTGTCTCCGGCGGAGGCGGTATTCGTGTCTCTGGCGCCGGCACGGGCATTGGACCTTAATGCACCCGGGTGTACACCGGCCGGCACCTCGCCAGCAAGTGCCCCCTCCGTCAGTTGCACGCCCGCCGTTGGCGGTGCCTCGACATTAGCCGAGCTCGACGGCATCACGGTAACTAAGCCCCTCGGCTGATGACTTCATCTCCTTGCCTTTGACTGGGCATCCCTGACGCCCTGTACATGTTTTCGCAGGGCACCGCCGACGTTCCTTGCACTCTTCTGCACTTCATGGGCGCCGAGTTGGTCGATGTCGCCAAGGGCAGAATCATTCAACCGGGCAACCCCATGTTCCACGGTAATCCGATGCCACCCACAGTGTATAGGGTTGAAGTGGTTCGGGTGCTGCCAGGCTGCGACGAGTTGTTACCTCCGATTCGACCCGCTGGGGCCGACGAAGAAGATGAGATGACCCTCAGCGCCTGCGTAAACTGGCCCCTACTTTGGCCGAAGAGCCAGATTCGTTTGGGGGCGGGGGACACCACCCCACAGACAAGACCGCCAGTCGTGCCGGCGCCAAGCCATGGCAAGAACGCCGCAACGCTACCGGACTTGTCGGACATCCCTATGGCACAGGATCCGGACAGCCCTATGGCACAGGATCCGGACGACGACGACAACGACGACGGTACATTTACCAAAGTCTATAAGTACTTTGCCGAACATGGGTACGCTGACGAGTTCTGTGGGCCTCTTTCTCAAGAACCGAACCAAGACGACCGCAATCTAGCTGGTACGACGGAGAAATCCAGTTGCAACAGGCGTCGTCTGGCGTTCAGTTCTCAGGAGACGCCTCTAGCTCCCGCCTTCACCGAGCCTCAGGTAGCTGAGGTGCGAAATATTATCAGCCCCAACACGCTCAACAAGGTGGTCTGTGAGCAGAACTCGGTCCCATTATAGGAGATCAAGAAGAAGGGATGGAAACGAAAGACTAACAAGGGCGCCGTTGCGAGCCAGCCGGCACCGAGCTCGATCCGTGCTCAGGACGGGCCACCTTCACCTAAGGATATCTCGAGGAGGGTGCATGTGGCGGGTAGGGCAATGCTACCGCCAAATATGCTGAATGCTGCAACCGGTGCTATACGGAGTCTGCACGACAGTGTTCTTTCTTTGGAGAAGCGGCGTCTCAGAGAGAAAGATGTGGCATACCCGGTTTTCATGGCCAAGGTGCCAGAGGGCAAGGGCTTTGTGGATGGCAACATCGAGGGTACGATCGTCCTGTGGTTTGATGACATCTTTGCTATGTTTAACCTTCATCCGCTGCACTACACCTTCGTTCGACTGTTTTCGCTGAGTATGGAGATGCGGATCATTAGAGACAAGACCCCGGACATCGTGATAGTCGACCCCTTCTACATGCGTGCCAAGCACTTGAGCAGCGCTGGGGACCACCAAGTTGCGAGTTCACACCTCGAAGGCGTCATTCTGGCAAACCCAGATAAGGATAACTTCCTTGTGGCTTACTTTCCCGAGTAAGTCATCCCTTAACCGCCCCGTAACATATGATTTCTTAGATTTCGATCGTTCTTTTTTTTTTCTAACAGTGACACACATTGCACACTCATCCTCTTAAGCCCGAAATATTCCATGGCCACGTATTTCGACCCGAAACGTAACTCCAAGATAGACTAATGTCAAGAAATTTCTTGATGATGTTCTCCCCAGCTACGCAAAATCTGGAGGCACCTTCACCAGGGCAGTTCGTAAGTACGGCAAGCACATCTTTTCACACAATACGAAGTTCTGCTGCATCAAGCAGCCGCCTGGCAGTCAGAAGGATGCCTACTACGTCCTCCATCACATGTGGGCGATCGTAAGGGACCATCACCTTCTGCTACCAGATAATCTCAAAGATTGGGCTGCGAACTTGTCGGCAATCCAGGACGCGGACCTCAGACAAGAATTCTTTTGCATTCAGTCGGAGTTTGCGGACATCATCCATCAAGATGTCCTTCATACCTCCGGGCAGTTCTTCCTCAGATATCAACCATCCAATAATGAGATAGATGGAACGCTACAAATGCAGGGTGACAACGACCGTGATTTCATGACCATCACGATAGACGACGGCTTCATCCACGCTCCTGTCCGATGAGTCGAGTCAAAAGTAGTGATGTGTAGTTCTGAAACATTGATTGGCTCATGTTGTAATTAAACTTTAATGAATTCTTATGTCTCTTTGGTTTGGACAGTCGTTCAACTTAGATGTAATCGATGCTATTTATTAGTAGGACCATAAATCGTGCTATTAATGTCTTGCTTTTCTCTTCCGATCCTTTTGTTGCATACTTACATATTGCTTATGTATTGTCTGTTGTTTGGCTTGTGCATAGAGATGCCGTCGTATGTCGTGTACAAGGGTAAGGTTCCCGGAGTCTATGACGACTGGGAGGAGTGTCGGAGACAGGTTCACCATTTCAGCGGTAACAGTTACAAAGGGTACACCACTAGGGCGGAGGCCGAATCTAGATACGCCCGCTATCTAGCGGGAAGAGGAGGGAGCGTTGGAGGAACCGGATGAAGACCAGTTTGATTGCGATGATGCTCATCGTGATGACCACAACTCTCTTCTATGTGATGGTAGTTTAGATGATCGATATCGACTTGTAATGTGAAGACAAACTCGATACTCGCGGTCTTGAGACTTGTAATGTTTTATCTTTGTTCTGTCTTTTGAATTCGGAGACTAATATGATGAATTGTATTCGGAGACTAATCTTCTGGTGTATTCGATGAATCTGATGTTGCTGTGTGCTGCTGTCTATATTCTGTCCAATAATATATTTTGTAACCTGTGCAAAAATCAGAAAAGTAAAAAAAACAAATATTCATACTAATGGCGCATCACCACCAGGTGCGCCATTAGTATGGCAAAGGATACTAATGGCGCATCAACACAGAATGCGCCATTAGTATGACAAAGCACATGCTTACGTCTGGCCCCCCGGGAGGCACACTAATGGCGCATGGTCTTACATACTAATGGCGCACTGCTTGGTGCGCCATTAGTATACCAGATACTAATGGCGCACCACTGGTGCGCCATTAGTAAAGAATACTAGTGGCGTGGTACTAATGGTGCACTGGTAATGCGCCATTAGTTGGCAAAACCAGTGCGCCATTAGTAGGCATTTTCCTAGTAGTGTCAACAACATTGTCTTCATGACCAATGTCTTCAGCTGCGTTGGGGTCAACAGCTAGAACTTGCTCTTCTTCGTGAGCCTCTGTGGAAGCAAGCTGGTGTGGTACAACTCGACGCTCTTGGTTTGTGGCAGCAGGGGGAGCAACAAAGATGGGTTCAACAAAGAGTGACTGAGAGGCTGCAACACGCTCTTTCTTTGAAGACTTAGTTTCCTTAGTCTTCAGCTTATTCTTAGAAGGAGCATCGTCAGATGCGTCCTTGTGCTTGCATTTCTTGGCTTCAGCTTCAGCCGCTCTTGTCTTCTTCAGTTCAGAAGCTGCTGAGGGGACCTTAGGATTCGAGCCTGTCATACTGGCAGGGAAGACAATGCGAGGTTCTTCCCGCCTTGGTGCAATGTGGGTCTCAGCAACCTTCTTCTCCTTGGCAGCCATCCTAGGGTCAATGCCAGGCCGCCCAAGATCTTTATGCTTCTCTACTTCATCATGGGCTTGAACACATTTCTCAGCCAGATACTTCTTGTGCTGCCTCGAGCCTTTAGCTTCAGTGCATTTATTTTGGAACTCCTCCTCGAGGTCATGCAACATCTTCTTGAAGATTTGAACATGAGCCACACTGAGCTTGTCCATATGCTTCTTGAAGTCAGCCTTCTCATAGTCAATCTTGTTCTTCAGCTCGACAATCTTCTGAGCCAAGGCCAATTCACCAGCAATGGCTCCATGGAAAGTGACACTAATGTCCACTGGGAGCTGAAGATCATCAATACTGACATCCTGGTTGTAAAACCACTCATCGATGAAGTTATTGAGAATATCAACATCAAAGAGTGGCAGATCATTGAAGATTTCAGCTTCTTGCTTGCTCTTGATAAGCATTACCAAAGTGTCATCAACAAGATCTTCGTCACTTGAAAGATCAATGGCTTCATCTTTGTTGCGAAGCATAGCGAATGGTGTCAATGGTTGTCCCGTGGCCCTCTTGGGTAGTGGCTTCTTTGTCCTCTTGGACACATGAGATAAGTGCTATGATTGCACACTGGATTCAGGCGGTGCAATCCTCAAAGGCTTCCTTGCTGAATCTTTTGGTGAAGAAGACGGCTTAGATGCTTTTGTCTTCTTCTCTTTCTTTTCCTTGGGTGGTGAGGGAGAAGCTTCAGTATTAGCATCACCATCAGAGTGCTCCACTGCTGCTCTTTGTGTAGCAATGTGAGACAGAAGCCCATCGAAATTGGCAAAGGGGCCAATTCGGTTTTTATTGGCTTCACGTGTCCCATCAGATCTGGGAGCAGAGGGGCCAGGGTTGAAGTTGAGGCCATAGTCTTTAGCATTCTGGGCAGCAGAATCTTTGGCAACTAAAAGTTGTGCTTGAAGAGATTGTCGTCACGACACCATAATAAGGAGGATGGGTCGGCATTTTCAGGATGCGGTCCTCTCACCATGCAAGGATAGAATTCCTGTGCAATAGCTTCAGCCTTGTTCTTTGGCACTAGGCCGCGATACAGACAGTCTCCCCATGGATGCTTGATGGCGTTCTTCTCAGCATATTCAAGCGTGACAAATTTGTACTTGAACCACTCCTCAGCCCAGTATCTTCGGATCCACTGAATCCGGTTCTTGCGCTGGTTGTAGGTTTCATCAGGGTCTGACTTGTATTGTTCATACAAGGTAGGAGGCAGATTAAGAGCTGTATTGCCTCCGCGTTGCCTACCACCCTTCCGAGCTGACTTTTCTGAAGCCATAATATTTAAGCTAATTGGCTTCAGCATAGAGAGTGGCTTCCTTCTGATTGGCGTCAGATAAGAACTAGCTTCAGGAGATTCAATGTGATGATGTAAGTATTCGTATAGGAAGTATTAGACCCAGACACGGTGCACAATTATTGTGGCACTCTGAAGTCAAATTCCACATTAATGTATTCACACTCAGAGGGTAAGTCTTCATTAATTGAAGATATACGTTACTTCGTGTGTTTCACATCTAAGTCGTCAACATGCATAAGCGTTAGGATGTGTGTCCATTCACAGGACATTCGAGGATTCTAAGATATTTAGCTCACACCGCAACTTGCAAAACCTTTTCTCATCCAAGGCCTTAGTGAAGATATCTGCCAATCGCTCTTCAGTGTTTACGTGAATGATATCAATGTCTTCCTTGTTGACATGATCTCTGAGAAAGTGATGACGGATCTGAATGTGCTTTGTCTTCGAGTGCTGAACTAGATTCTTGGAAATCTTGATGGCTCTTTCATTGTCACAGAAGAGTGGCACATTCTCCGTGTTGATGCCATAGTCCTTGAGAGTTTGCTTCATCCATAGAAGCTGAGCACAGCATGATCCATTAGCAATGTATTTAGATTCAGCAGTGGAGAGTGGCACACAGTTCTGCTTCTTTGAAGACCAACAGACAAGTGATCGACCGAGAAAGTGATATATTCCTGAGGTGGATTTGCGATCAACCTTGTCAAGACCCAATCAGATCAAATTTTGAGCCCTTTGGATGCCATAATCCTATCGTTGGGGTGTAAGCCAAATATCAAAGTATTCGCTTCACCGCTAGGTGATGCGACTCCTTTGGTGCCGCTTGGAATCGAGCACACATGCAAAAGCTAAGCATTATATCTGGCCTAGATGCACATAAGTAAAGTAAGGAATCAATCATGGAACAGTATACCTTTTGATCGAACTCTTTACCATTGTCGTCAGGACCCAAATGACTTTTGGTTGGCATTGGCGTCATGTATCCTTTGCAGTCTTGAATTCCGAACTTCTTTAGGTAGTCTTTGAGGTATTTCTCTTGTGATATGAAGATGCCATTTCTCTGCTGACGGATTTGAAGACCAAGGAAGAACTTCAGCTCACCCATCATGGACATCTGATATTGCTCTTGCATCATGTGCCCAAACTCATCGCTGTATCTCTTGTCGGTGCAGCCGAAGATAATGTCATCCACATAGATTTGGCACACAAATAGTTCACCGTCGTATGACTTCGGGAAGATTGTTCGATCTAGAGAACCAGGTTTGAAGCCTTTGCTCTTCAAGAAGCCTTTGAGAGTGTCATACCAAGAGCGAGGAGCTTGTTTGAGGCCATACAGTGCCTTGTTGAGCTTGTACACCATATCAGGATGTTTTGGATCTTCAAAGCCAGGTGGTTGTGCAAAATACACTTCTTCAATCTTGCCACTGAGAAAGGCACTCTTCACTTCCATTTGGTATAGAGGGATGTTGTGATGGTTCGCATATGCAAGCAGTATGCGAATGGCTTCAAGTCTTGCCACGGGAGCAAATGTTTCATCGAAGTCAATCCCTTCTATTTGAGTGTAACCTTGAGCAACCAGATGAGCCTTGTTTCTGACAACTTGACCATGTTCATCTTGTTTGTTGCGATGGATCCATTTGGTGCCAATGATATTATGCTTGCGATGATCAGGACGCTTGACTAGTTCCCAGACATTATTCAGCTCAAACTGATGAAGCTCTTCTTGCATGGCTTGGATCCATTCAGGTTCCATAAAGGCTTCAACAACTTTCTTGGGATCAGATGTAGAGACAAATGCAAAGTGCCCACAGAAATTTGCCAGTTGTGTTACTCTTGAACGAGTGAGTGGTCCAGGTGCATTGATGCTATCAATATCTTCTCAATATATTCTTCATTTGCAACACGGGGATGTACTGGACGAAGATTTTGCCCTTGCAGATCATTGTCTTCAGCTTCATCATTGACTTCGGGCAGAGCATTGCCTTCAGGTTGACTTGGTGCAATGATGAGCTCATCTTCAGCCTGAGCTTCAGACGGTATGATTTCTCCAGTACCCATGAGCTTGATAGATTCACTAGGAGGGACTTCATCTAGCACATTTGGCAGGTGCTCTCTTTGCGAGCCGTTAGTCTCATTGAACTGCACATCCATAGTTTCAACCACTTTATAGTGAAAGAGGTTGAAGACTCTATAGGAGTGCGAATCCTTTCCGTATCCAAGTATAAAACCTTCATGTGCTTTCAGTGCAAATTTTGAAGTGTGATGTGGATCCTTGATCCAGCACCTAGCACCAAATACTCTAAAGTAACTGACGTTTGGCTTCTTACCAGTTAGCAACTGATATGATGTCTTCTTTAGAAGCTTGTGAAGATAAACTCGGTTGATGTTCTGGCATGCAGTGTCAATGGCTTCAGGCCAGAACTTGCTTGGAGTCTTGTACTCATCTATCATCGTCCGAGTCATCTCGATGAGGGTTTTGTTCTTGCACTCCATGATGCCATTCTGCTGAGTTGTGTAGGGAGCAGAAAACTCATGAGTGATGCCCACTTACCAGGTAAGTGTCGAGGCTGGTATTCTTGAATTATGTGCCATTGTCACTTCTGATGTGCTTGATCTTGACACCATAGTTCGTCATGGCACGATTGGTGAAGCGTCTGAAGACATCCTACACTTCAGTCTTATAGAGAATTATATGCACCCAGGTATATCTTGAGTAATCATCAACAATAACGAAACCATAGAGACAAGCAGTGGTAGTATGAGTAGAATAGTGAGTAGGTCTGAATAAGTCCATGTGAAGTAGCTCGAAAGGTTGAGATGTCGTCATGATTATCTTCGAGGGATGCTTTGCCCTAGTCATCTTCCCAGCTTCACAAGCACCACACAGATGGTCTTTCTTGAACTTGACGCCTTCGATGCCCACGTCATGCTTCTTCTTCACGAGAGTGTACAAGTTTCTCATGCCCACATGTCCTAGCCTCCGATGCCAGAGCCAACACTCTGAAGCTTTTGCTAGAAGACATACGGCAAGCTGTGGTCCTGCTGAGAATCTACCATATACAGATCATCTTTTCGATACCCTTCAAAGACTAGAGATTTGTCAGATTCCATAAGGACAAGGCAATGATATTTTCCAAATATCACAATCATGTTTAAATCACATAGCATTGATACAGACATTAAGTTGAAACCAAGGGATTCAACAAGCATCACTTTATCCATGTGCTGATCCTTTGAGATTGCAACTCTACCAAGACCCAATAACTTACTTTTACCAGTGTCAGCGAATGTGATATGACTTTTATCAGACGGCCGAAGAGTTGAATCCATCAGAAGACTTCGATCACCAGTCATGTGGTTGGTGCAACCACTATCCATAATCCATTCTGAAGCTTGAGGTGTCATAGCCTATAGTACAGTTTGGAGGATAGGCTTCACCAAGAGAGTTATGAAGCATAAACATATGACGAACAAGTGGAACATAGAAGTTCAGACCTTGGTTAGGATTGATAGGATGAGTGTCAAGGAATCCCGGGATGAAATACATAGTAAGACCATTTGGGCATTTTATCTTGCGTCCCACAAGATGTTTAAGGTCCCCATCATAAGCATCAGATGCCTTTGATTTCCGGCTGGAGACCTTTCCCTACAAAAGAGAGTTAAGTTTTCTTAACCACCCACATCTTCAGGGGTGGCTTAGAAGCAATGAGTTTAAGTGCAACATCTGAGAACTTTATCTTTGAAGCCCTAGCAAATAGCCTAGTAGGAGGAGAATAATACTCATAGGAATAAGCAGAAAAGTTCTTAGACTTATGAACATAGCGGTTTGATGAAACACGCTCATCTTCAAAGGTCTGAGTATGATTTCCCTACAAAACATTGGCGTTAGGGTGATTAGGTGAGTCTTCTGTCTGTATGAATCCTGTGGACTATCTGAAGCCTTTGGTCTGGGGTTTGTCTTCTTCCCAGGTGGTGTCGTAATGACATTCATGGGAAGACTTTCAAGAGAACTTTTGGGTACCCAGATCTTCTTAAGAGGTGGTCCATTCCTGCAGTTAGTACCAATATACCTGGCAAACACTTCACCATTCTGATTCCTGAACAATTTATAGTTTGCATCAAAGGATTCATCAATGATAATTTGGTTAGCACTTGTGAAGCCAGATAAGGTAGATGGATCCACTGAAGGTTCCTTAGCAGAAACCCATGTGGTTTTGGGGTACTGCTCAGGCATCCAGTAAGAACCATCAACATTATGAGGCAATCTGAATTTCTGGGATCTTTAGACACATGGAGTTATATCTGGGGAAATGAAGCATACTCATCCATCAAAGCATATAAAGTGTTAATAGGTCACAAGCAAACACCTACCCATTTCAATTGGATCTGGCAAAGCTCATGTCAGCCAAAACATAAAGTTTTTTTCTGGCAACTACTTCATGACAGAGTTAACACAAGAAACCTGCTTAGAAGGAAGAATTTTGTTCTGGAAGCATACAATTGTGCAGTTAGTGATTGTCAACAGGAGGAAACACTCCATCATCTTTTTTGGGGATGCCCATTTGTGCAGCAATGCTGGGACTTTATTTTTCCTACAAGAACACCAAATCTGTCAGTGCTGGAAGCATTCCAAGATTTAAAGGACAAGCTAAATACCCCTTTTACATGGAGATCATCATTCTGGGTGCATGGGCCATATGGATAACTACAAACAATAAATTTTTTGAAAACATTGCCCCATCTTTTCAAGACTGGAAGTTCATTTTCCTAGAGGAGCTAAAGCTTTTAAGGTTCAGAATGAAGAAGAAACATGAGAGTCATTTCAATATGTGGCTTGAGGGCTAGATGTAATTTTTATTTTCTTCTTTTCTTTTCTTTTCTTCTTTCTAGTTCTAGTTTCTAGTTTTTTTAGTGTTTTTATTTCTGTTTCTTTTTTTCTTTTTCTTCTCTTTCTGTAGGCTTACCTCAAGCCTGTAAGACTACTATATTCCTTTGATGTATAATTTAAAAATTGCAGTGGGGTTTTACCCTACTGTTTATAGTCAAAAAAAAGAACCATCAACATTCATTTTCCTCTCGAACCCAACACCCTCTTTCCTAGGGTTTTGGTTCAGAATCTACATTTTAAGGACATCACATAGTGTCTGATGACCTTTGAGACTTTTGTACATTCCTATCTCAAGTAATGACTTCAACCTGGCATTCTCATCACCAATATTGGTATCCTCAGATGAGGGGTTAGTTACCACATTAGCAGCTGAAGATATTACAATAGTAGTAGCAGTTGAACATTCAGCAACAGAGACAACATTATCATGCTCAATACATTTTAGACATGGTGGTTCAAATCCTTCCTGAGCGGAACTAATCTGCTGAGCGCGGAGTGACTCATTTTCCTTTTGAAGATCTTCATGAGCTGATCTCAATTTCTCAAGTTCCTGCTTCCTTTGAAGATAATCATAGGAAAGCTTTTCATGAGAGGTTGAGAGCGATTCATGACGACTTTCAAGTTCCTCATACTTAACATGAAGATCTTTAATGTTTTGTAGCTATTTTGTAGCTATTCATGACTTTCAAGTTCCATGGCATTCTGTTGTTCAGTTGCAATTTTAGCAAGTGTTTTGTAGCTAGGTTTAGATTCACATTCAAAGTCATCATCACTTGATGTTTGCAAGTAGGCATCGCGTGAGTTTACCTTGGTGCCACGTGCCATGAAGCAATAGGTGGGAGCAGAGTCATCCTCATCCTTGACATCATCGTTGGTAACGAGGCCATTGTCTTCAGTGTTGGACTTGGTGACGTATCCAGAAGCTAGTGCCATGCTTGCTACTCCAGAATCAGATTCCTCTTCGGACTCCAACTCTGCCTCCTCAGATGCAGACTCTTCCTTTGAATCCATCTCCTTGCCAAAAAAAGCACGAGCCTTGCTAGCTAAGTTCTTCTTGTGTGAATAAGACTTCGATGAGGACTTGGAAGAAGACTTTCAGGATTTCTTCTTCTTGTTGTCATCAGAATCATATTCCTTGCTCTTCTTATTATTCTTTATCTCATTGTCGCACCAGGTTTCTTGCACTTGTGACAGGTTCTCTTCTTGTGATCACGAGAGGAAGCTTCATCATTCCTTGAGCTGGATCTTGAAGACTTTCTGAAGTCTTTCTTCCTTGTGAACTTTTGGAACTTCTTCACAAGCATAGCGAGCTCCTTTCCAATGTCTTCAGGATCACCAGAACTACAGTCAGATTTTTCTACAGATGAGGAGACGGCCTTTGCCTTCAAAGCGCGAGTACGACCACAGTTGGGACCATAGATATCTCTCTTCTCAGATAGCTGGAACTCATGTGTGTTGAGACTCTCAAGTATGTCAGATGGCTCGAGAGTCTTGAAGTCACGATGCTCTTGAATCATTAGGGCCAAGGTGTCAAATGAGCTGTCAAGAGATCTCAGAAGTGTCTTGACGATTTCGTGCTTGGTGATCTCAGTGGTGCCGAGTGCATGAAGCTCATTGGTGATATCAGTGAGGCCATCAAATGTGAGCTGGTCATTCTCACTATCATTTCTCTTGAAGCGGTTGCAGAGATTGCAAAGAACACTAATCCTTGAATATCTCTATGTTGAGACACCTTCATTGACCTTGGAGAGCCAGTTCCAGACTAGCTTCGCAGTTTCTAAAGCACTCACACGACCATACCGCCCCTTGGTTAGATGACCACAGAAAATGTTCTTGGAATTTGAGTCCAGTTGTATGAACTTCTTGACATCAGCAAGAGTGACACCTTCACCAGTCTTGGGAACTCCGTTCTTGACGACATACCAGAGATCGACGTCAATGGCTTCAAGATGCATGCACATCTTATTCTTCTAGTAGGGTTAATCAGTGCCATCGAAGACAGGGCATGCAGCGGAGCCTTTTATTATCCCTGCAGTCGACATAGCTAAACTCCAGGTGGTTAAACCGAATCACACAGAACAAGGGAGCACCTTGCTCTGATAGCAATTGAAAGTGCTAGTATTTGACTAGAGGGGGGGTGAATAGGCGATTTTTATGAAAGTGTTCAAAACATGGGTGTTTCAAAGACAAACGATTGACCCTATTGATATGCAGCGGAAGGTAGACTACACTAGACAAGCCATAGTCAAGTAAGCAATGTAGTGAAATCACGAAGACTATAAGCAGCTAGGTAGAATGGATCAGGATGAAAGATAGTATGAAGCCAAACAGACAACAGTCTTCACACAGTGAAGTCAAACAGATCAGGCAAGTAGGCAAAGACTTCATGAAGACAAACTGTAAGTAAGGTGAGAGAGGTAGGATAGAACCAGTTGCTCGGAGAGGACAAGGGATTTGTTGGACCAGTTCCAGTTGCTGTGACAACTTTACGTCTGGTTAGGGAGGCTGAGATTCAACTCAGAAGACCATGTCTTCACCTTATTCCCCTTGAGCTAAGAACACTTAGTCCTCGCCCAGTCACTCTGGTAAGTCTTCAAGGGAGACTTCCAAACCTTCACAGACTTCGTTCACCGACAATCCACAATGACTCTTGGATGCTCAGAATGCGACGCCTAACCGGCTGGAGGATTCACAGTCCTCAAGTGTAATAAGTCTTCAGATCACGCGGACATAAAGACTTCAGTGATGCCTAACACTCTGGCTCTGGGTGTTTTGGGCTTTGTCCTCCCAAGGATTCTCTCTCAAAGGCTTTGGAGGTGTGTTGCTCTCAAAGGACAAAAGCCGTGCACAAACTCCGAGTAGCCGCCAATTTATGGTGTAGGGGGTGGGCTATTTATACCCAGGAGGCAACCCGACCTGATTTGTCCAAAATGACCCTGGGTCATTAAGTAACTGACACGTGTCCAACGGTCAGACTTCAAACACACGCGGCAGCTTAGCTTGGGCTACAAGCCAAGCTGACTCATCTAGCTCTGGATAAGATTTGCTCTCATTGTCTTTGCTCGAAGACATAGGTTTTGGTTGAGCATCACATCAGTCACTCTGACTTTGTTCACTTGGACCCCACTTGACAGTACGGTGGTTCCTATGACTCAACAAAGAAGAAAAGGAAACTACAAAACAACTATGTCTTTGCACTCCATAGTCTTCACGCGATGTCTTCTCCTATCATAGTCTCAAAGTGAATGTCTTCACAGACCACCATTGTCTTCAATGTCTTCACACATTTTTAGGGGTCATCTCTGGTAGGTAAACCAAATCAATATGGGACTACTACATGTGTTATCCTGCAATTCTCACAAACACATTAGTCCCTCAACCAAGTTTGTCGTGAATACTCCAAAACCAACTAGGGGTGGCACTAGATGCACTTACACCCCTTGACGTGCGAACGGCTTGAAGGAGAAGGGTGAAAGCCAGGCCTTGGTGTTCTGCATTTGCAGGGCCCAGTCCCGGCATGCCTAAGCCGTCGTTGAGTCGTACGGATCACCAGGATGGGCCCAAGAGGTGAGGGGCTGCGTGACCAGTTAGGCTCCTAAGACACGATGCTCAGGAGTCCCCCTTGACATACGAACAGACCATCATACCTTTTCCTCACCGAGCTCTCACTTGGGAGGGGTGCGCGAAGACCAGGCTCGTGAGGCCTGGCAAGGTGGGGTACGCCAGGCGTGACCTGGGCGTAGCCCTCATGCCCAGCCCCCTCGCGCTACCTTCCCGAGGGAGAGCAGCACGGTGAGGCTAGTCACTGAGCCCGGAGGCTCCGTGAGGTTAATGCAGCCGTGAGGCCACCCCCAGTTGTTTATCACCAGCGAGGAGCATAGCGCTTCCGCTCTTGCACGGGCATAGCCGCTCCTCGGCAGTGTCGACAGCCAGCGCGGAGCATGGTGCTTCCACTGGTGCGTGGGAGGGGCTCCCGCTAAAGAGAGCCCCCGGGGCGTGTACAGCCCCGCCCTGACATGTGGCTTGCACAGCAGGGCTGGAGTAGGTGTATATGGGCACCCGTGAGCCAGCGCGGGACTCACGAGGCCCTACCTCAAGACGGGTTGCACCTGGTCTTGATTGGAGATCCTTGAATTGGTCTTGCAATATGGTTAGGCAGCCTGCGCCGAATAAGTTTCCTGAGGTTGTTGCATGAGAAGGCCAGACACCAGCGCCCCTAGGAGGTGACGTGAACGGGACTGGCCCGCCAGAGAGAGCTCGGTCGTTGGATTTATCGACGCTGCAGGGATGGACCCGAGCACATACGCCGTGCCCAGTCATCTCATGCAAAGATCTTGAAGAAAAACAATCAGCACGCGGTTCCCGTGGCCATGGGGGCACCAGGTCGCACGCCCTCACTCATCCGCCCTCTATTATCTCATGCGAGAACAACGTACCAAGAGCCATGGGAGGTGACGTACACGGGGGCTAGCCCGTGAGCCAGAGCTCAGCTACTTGGGTTTAGCGATGCTGCAGGGACGGACCCGAGCACAGTGTTCGCACACGAACACGTCACCGTGTACCCTCAACGCTGAGGGTGATGTACCGCAACTCATGTTGAAGGAGACTCGTCTGGAAGCACGGTACGCAAGCAATCCGGCAGGCGCTTTTGAGGACCCGAAACCCTACACGCCCGGGAGGGACCCCGTCAGGGCGCGCGACGGCTATGCGCTACCCTAGGTTGGCCTGATCGCCCCTAGGGCCTCGAGGTTCGCCGCCCTGCGATGAATAAGAACGAAAGAAGAACGAGGAAGAAGCAGAACAAGGGAGAGAGATAAAGGTAAAGGTAAAAAGTGGTAGATGAATTGTTCGATTGTGTGTTGTTCAATCGGCCGTCACCTCTTATCTATATAAGAGGCGGGTGGACTTCTCGTAAAAGAGAAGGACTTGCCTTACCGTCCAAATCATCAAAATTTAACAAAACTCAGACTTCTCACAACCTCCGGCCCGGATGTCCGGCTCTAGGCCCGGATGATCCGGCCTAGCCCAGTTTTCCGATAGCAGCCCACTGTATTGGCTCTAGAATCCACATACGACCTCGGATTTGGAAGACTTTTATGTCAAAATCAACCGATTCGACGAGACGCACAACTTTCATGTTGAACACTTTTCAATCTGAGGTCATCTTGAGGGAGTTTTGGGCTGTTTTCTAACATCTGCAGTAGAAAAAACAGTCCGGACGTCCGGACTTCTACCCGGACTGTCCGGCCTCCATCCGGATCATCTGGGACTGGACCCAGATCATCCGGCTTCATCGCCAACGTTCTGTAGTCTTGGTGCTTCAGTTACCCGGATGATCTGGACCCCGGCCTGGATGATCCGACCAAACATTATTGCAGTGCTCAGTTTTGCCTGTAACTTTTTTCATACGACCTTGGATGGAGACGATCTTTATAGAAAAATCGTCCGTTTCATCGAGACGAAGAACTCTAAAGTTGTAACTTTTTCCATCAGAGGCCATCTCGGAGGCCTAACCAGCCGAATAGTATTCTGAATACAAAATCCTAGTACTTAGAACACAACTTCGACCTTAGAGATGAGATCGGATGGCTATGGCCCAAATATAAAAGTTTCTTCTTTTGATGATACGGAACTTTCTCACTTTGAGCACTTTTCCATTTGAGACATTCTTAATTACGTTTTTGACCATGCCAAAATCTGGTGTCGACACATGCCCCCCTGTTTTTCGGCAAAACTTGTCTGCCGAAAAATAACTTGCATGAAGTTTGTTCTAAGCGCGATGCCAACACTCCATCGGCCATTTTGTACGGGCTTTGGACGACAAGTATATATCGGCCATTTAGATTAGGAACAAAAGTGAAGCTAATCGAACATATAATGATTTGGTAATACCCTTTTTCATGATGTAAGAAATTATATGCATCCATGGATTAAAATAAGCCCATTGAGGGTAACCAATCATACCTGATGAAGAATTCCATGGATAGGAATCAATGATATTGTTGAAGAAAATGGATAATGTGTGGACCGAAGATGTTGAAACCTTCGGCTTGGTCCTTCGTAGCTTTCACTCTTTTCCTTCTTTACCTTTGCCGCACTCCTTGTAAAGGAAGCTCGCACATAATTCTTATTTTGAATATTTCCTTTGGGGACTCATGCCATGTTTCTCTTTTCAAGTTCTTGTGCACTAAGATTTTGCAACTCCTTTGGCCAATACAATAAGCCGAGTGGGCACCCCGGCTGCGATATTGTTTGAAGTAATGGAAATTCTTGTTTTACCTTGTGCACTCTCAACTTCTTCGCTTCAGATTTGGCACTTGATTGACTTGCCTCATTGCCTTTTGTAGCCAATGTCAGCACTTTAATTGGCTCTTTTTCATTTGAGATCATATCTAAAGTGACACTCTTACGACCATCTCTTTTGACGCGCTATACTTGCTCAACCACCTCCTTGTTCTTCCTTGTGCTCCAGACCGATTCTTTTTTGAAACGGTCTTGAACATATGACTACTCGTTGAATGTTGGTCTTCTTGGAGCTGCATAATACTGGCGAGATGGTTTATAATAATATGGAGAATGTGCGCTTGTATCATACTTGTCCCATGATGGATATGGATTTACGTGAGCATAGGGAGGCATCCACGACATTGGCATTGGCGGCCCAAAATAAGGATATGAACAAGTTGCATTCAAATTCTCTGCCTGCCAATATCGATCCTTGGATTTGCGCCTAGGCGGTGATCTTGATGCTTTTGCATTAGTTGGCCGATAAGCACTGTTCTCCTCACTTATCTTCTGATATTTTTCCAATAGTTGCGCGAAAGTGACTTTCGGCTTTTTACCTTTGTGCTTACGTCGGCCTTTGTTTTCTTTGGTTGTGCTTGTACCAATCTTTGGATTTTCTCATTGCCCCCCAGTACTTGGTGTCTTTTTTGCAACCTCGATGGAATTTTCGCCCTCAAGAATATTATCATTGTGCTCTTGAACAACTTCCTTACTTGAAAGCTTGATCCCATTACCCACGGGCCTTACCTTCTCGTGTTTAGATGGATCGACTTGAAGCAGCCAATACAAAAACTTTTTGCCGTCAGGACTAATCGGAATAGACTGGTCATCCCTTGGTGTTTCAACAAGTTTCAATCATCCTTTTTCAATGGACGATTTAACTATTTGATGAAACATATTGCAATCCTCAAAACTATGCTTGAACAAATCACACAACTTACAATACATTCGTCCTCGGATAGATGGTTTTTCATGGTGATCAAGAACTCTAATGTAATTATTTTTAGCAACAAATCAAATATTTGATCACACATGCTTGAACTGAAGGAATGCTTCTCATTTTCTAGCCGATCTTGGTGTGAGAACGATTTTCCAGGTAAGCAAACGAATGGTTTAGAATACCCCCATTCGGCTATGCATTATGTTTTGCATTCTATCTCCGACATCTTTGGATAAGATATTATATTAGCATCAGTTTTCTCAATAGAATTTAACCTTGGATTTAAAATTTTGAAATGAAAATAGTTAGAACACATATATCTCAATTGAGACCAAGTGCTAGCCAAGTATGAAACAAGCAAAGCTACCCAAGTAGATATAAACTTTTGATAAAGCAATGAGGAGAACTTTGGCTGCAATAGTAAGTCACAATCGATCTTTATAAATGGCACAATGTGTTGACCGATATGCTTTGCAATGATTTTATTGCTAACAAATAAATTACCCTTCTTCATTGGTCTTTCAAGATTGCTTATGAGAATTTTTCTAATAGAAGCATCAACAATAAAGTTGCGACCAAATCGGAATAAAGGTAAATCACTTGCTAGACATACCTCTTCGAATACGTCGGGAGAGCATGATGGTTGCGTTACTTGAACGATATCTTGTTCCCCTTTCGAATAGCTCCCCAGTGCCTTGTCATCCTCTTTTGCTAGAATAGATTTGGCATACATAATATTTCATTTGGTATTTTCAATAACCAAATTAACTTTGTTTTCCGAATCACCACTCTTTTTGATAATTCTACCCACACCCAATGCTTTCTCTTTTTGACATAATCTAGCTTGTATTGCAACAGAATTAATAGGCTTTCCCTCTTTTATTAATTCATGTAGAACAACATTGCATTCGTCCCAAAAAAACATAAGGTTTTTCTTAATGACCCAATCTGGATAGAATTGCCCCCCGACACTTTTAGACTCTTTCTGTAACGAGATGTCACCGAAATTCTGTATTTGTGCAAGGAAAACATTGTATGCTATGGTACTAGGTGAAGACACATGGGATCCTATAGAATTTTCACTTATTCGGCTATTAGCGTGAAGGTGCGAAGCCGAATTATGAATACCTATAGTTGCATATGGTGCCAAAACGTTAGTAGCATGAAGTGTAGCATATGATGGTTGAGGGTAATTGGTCGGATAACTAGTAGTAGTATGGCCAATTCCCCTATCCACCGGCATGTTTGGATCCACATATTGCAAGTTAGTTGCCGATGAATAAAAAGGTGAAACACTTCGTTGCATACTATCGGAAGTTCCTATGTGAGGTGTTTCAACTTGATTAACCGAACTCATCATGTTTTTCATCGGCATATGGATTTCTGGGGTTGCCGATGCATGGGAGTTGGAATACATATGTTGCATGTTGCTAAAATTATATGAGGTAGAAGCATGAAGGTTTTGTTGCATCGGCTCTTGCACATAATTAGATGCATGATTGATAAAGTTAGGGCTAGCCGATACATTATGCTCATTAGATGATCTAGCAACAACATATGCATTATTTGCATCTACATATGTGAATTGGGTATTCATATTACCTTTGTAGATTGCAAACCCTAGATGATGATATCTTCGTACTAAGAAAGGACCAGAGATCGTTCAAAGCTTCATCCCCAGTGGAGTCGCCAAAAAGTGTATTCGCAAACGAACACGTAACCGTGTACCCTCGACGACTACGGTGATGCACCGCAACTCACGTCGAATGAGACCCGTTCAGAAGCGCGGTACGCAAGCAATCCGGCGGGAGCTTTTGAGGACCCGAAACCCCACATGCCCGGGAGGGACACCGTCAGGGCCCGCGGCGGCCATGCTTCCCTAGGTCGGCATGATCTCCCCTAGGTCCTCAAGGTTCGCCGCCCTGCAATGAAGAAGAACGAACGAAGAACAAGGAAAGAAGAAGAACAAGGGAGAGAGATAAAGGTAAAGGCAAAAAGTGGTAGATGAATTGTTCGATTGTGTGTTGTTCAATTGGCCGTCACCTCTTATCTATATAAGAGGCGGATGGACTTCCTGTAAAATAAAAGGAATTGCCTTATCGTCCAAATCATCAAAATTTAACCAAACTCGGACTTCTCACAACCTCCGGCCCGGATGTCCGGCTCTAGGCCCGGATGATCCGGCCTAGCCCAATTTTCTGATAGCAGCCCACTGTTTTGGCTCTAGAATCCACATACAACCTCTGATTTGGAAAAAAAATTAATTCAAAATCAACTGTCTCGACGAGACGCACAACTTTCATGTTGAACACTTTCCGATCCGATGTCATCTTGAAGGAGTTACGGGATGTTCTCTAACATCTGCAGTAGAAAAAAACTGTCCGGATGTCCGGACTTCTACCCGAACTGTCTGGCCTCCATCCGGATTATCCGGGACTAGACCGAGATCATCCGGCTTCATCGCCAATGTTCTGTAGTCTTGGTGCTTCAGTTACCCGGATGATCTAGACCCCGGCCCGGATGATCCGGCCAAACATTATTGCAGTGCACAGTTTTGCCTGTAACAGTTGCATACGACCTTGGATAGGGATGATCTTTATATCAAAATCGTCCGTTTCGACGAAGCGAAGAACTCTAAAGTTGTAATTTTTTCCATCAGCGGCCATCTTGGAGGCCTAACCAGCCGAATAGTATTCTGGATACAAAATCTCAGTACTTCGAACACAACTTCGACCTTAGAGATGAGATCGGATGGCTATGGCCCAAATATCAAAGTTTCTTATTTTGATGATATGGAACTTTCTCACTTTGATCACTTTTCCATTTGACACCTTCTTGATTACGTTTTTGACAATGCCAAAATCTGGTGTCAACACACAGACGCCGTGTCAGTCCTTAATCATGAAGCGGTCGCGGGAGGGCTTGCAAGGGTGCGAGACGTTCTTAGCGACGAAGTGCCAGTCAGGCAGTCAATAATTCAAAGGTAGCTTGCAAAGGATTGTAACTGGCTCTGATAAATGCAGAAGGGATACATGCCATAGGGATGGACCCACACGGCCTGGGGATGATGCAGCCCGAGGGGCACCCCCAAACTAAACGAACTAGAGAGACATCACCTGGTACCATTGCTGAAGAGGTGTTGCCAAAAAACCCGTGCCGCTGAAGCCGTTCCTTATGAGCCGCTCCGGCGCCGAGCCTCAAGAGACTCGGTAGGACCGAGAGGCTCCTGAAGGTGCTCCTCCATCACCGCCAGGACCGCCTGGTGCCTGGCCTCGCAGGCCGTCTGAGCATCCCTCATGCAGCGCTGGAATGCCTCAGCCACGCCCGCTAGGCCGAAAGGCATGCAGACATAGCTGTGAGGCGGACCCTCGCATCGGCCGACACGAGACGGCCACATGAGCTGCCGAGACGCGGCCCTGTTGAGCCCGGGGATGTCGATGTAGACGTGGAACTCCTTACCCTCGCTAGGGCAGTGATCTCGCCATGCGGCAGGCGACGATCGCCTTGAAGAACCCTTCCTTCCTGAATCTCCTCAATTGCCTTGCTGATGAACTCCTGAACACCTAGCGCCTCACGTCTACTGCCTTCTCCTGGGAAGCGCGCTCTGAAGAGCACCTCCACATGGTGCCCGAGCGCCAATCTCGCGACATTGGCTAGATCTGAGGCCCTCCAAAGGAGAGCCCCCGAGCCTAGCCTGAGAGGAGCGTCGGGCGCGCCTTCCTATGCGATGGGTGAAGGTGCCTCGTCCAGAGACGCAAGGCTCAGCGCTGCGTCCTCGAGCGATGCTTCATCACGAGACCCCTGTCCCAAGCTGCAGCTTCTTCGTCTTGGGGGCGACCTCCGGAGGGAGGACGCCATCCTCATCTTCAGGGTTCTCAACTGCTGCAGCCTGGAAGGCGCGCTTGAGGGAGCACACTGCATCCTTCTCTTGACAGGCGACCATGATGATGCCGTTGCTTACTGGCATCTTGAGGACGTTGTAGCCATGGTGCATGGCCGCCATGAACTTTGCCAGTCCTGGGTACCCTAGGATGGTGTTGTAGGGCAGGCAGATGTCGGCGACGTCGAAGTCGATGAGCTCGGTGCGGTAGTTGTTGCGCTCGCCGAAGGTGACAGGGAGGCGGACCTGCCCAATCGGGTGTGTCGATCCGTCGGTGACTCCTGAGAATGGCTTGGTGGGGTGAAGCTGGTAGTATGGCACCTGGAGCCTGTCGAACGTCTGAACAAATAGAACATTGATCCCTACTCCGCCATCGATGAGAGTCTTGGTGACGACCACATTGCTGATGATGGGGAAGCAGAGCACGGGGAGTGCGCCAGCGGTAGCCGCACACTTGAGCCGGTCCGAGGAGTTGAAGGTGATGGCGCACTTGGACCACTTGAGAGGGCGAGTTAGTTCAGACTTGGGGAGCGCTGCATTCACCTCGCGTGCAAACTGCTTTAAATGTGGTGGGAAGCTGGGGCCTGTGAGCCACCCAAGATGCAGGCAATGGACCGAGGCTCCTGGAAGCCCCCACCCCCTCGTCCTGGTGGTGATCTTCATTCCTCCTCGGCGGTGGAGGCAGAGGAGGCAAAGCTGTGTTGCCCTGAGTGCGGTCCTCACGAGGCTGCTATCTCCAGTTGCCCTCGCGAGGCTCGCCCTGCCAACGGTCCTCACAAGGCAGGTCGCACCACTCCTGACGACGGTCGCGTCCATCCCAGCGTCCTCCACCTCGGCCTCCTCCGCGACCGTAGCCTCAATCGTTCTGCTCGGGGCATCGACCAAGGCGCCCGTCATGGAGAGCCCTGAGCTCCTGGCAGTCGCTGGTGTTGTGGCTGTAAACATTGTGGAAGGCGCAGAACGGCCGCTTGCCCTTGGATGACTCGGGGTGGTCGCAGCCGCGCTTCGTCTCTGGTTTGGCCACAAGCACGTCTGGCCCCTTGCGCTTTATGTCCTTGGTCTTGGTCTTCTTGTCTTCTAGATTAGCATCGGGGAGCTCGAGGAGGGAGAGGCGCCCTTCCTCAACCCTTGAACACTTGTTTGCCATGTTGAACATCTCCAGAGCGGTGCAGAGATCCTCGTGGATGGCGAGCTCCTCCTTCATCTTGACATCACGGATGCCGTCGGTGAACGCAAGTCGTCCGATACCTTGGGAATCTTGAGGCAAATGTTGTTGAAGCGCTCGATATACTTCTGCAGGGTCTCTCCAGGTTGCTGCTTGATGCGGCGCAGGCCAGATACGTCTCCAACGTATCTATAATTTTTGATTGTTCCATGCTATTATATTACCCGTTTTGGATGTTTATGGGCTTTACTTTACACTTTTATATCATTTTTGGGACTAACCTACTAACCGAAGGCCCAGCCTGAATTGTTGTTTTTTTTGCCTATTTTAGTGTTTCGAAGAAAAGGAATATCAAAGAGTCCAAACGGGATGAAACCTTCAGGAGCGATCTTTTTGGAACGAATGCCAACCTGGAGACTTGGAGTGGACGTCAAGCAACAACCGAGGCGGCCACGAGGGTGCCCGGCGCGCCCCCCACCCTCGTGGGCCCCTCGAGCATCCACCGACCTACTTCTTCCTCCTATATATACACCCGTACCCTGAAACCTTCAGAAGCGACCATGAAAACCTAATTCCACCGCCGCAACCTTCTGTATCCGCGAGAACCCATCTTGGAGCCTTCGCCGGTGTTCCGCCGGAGGGGTGATCGCCCATGGAGGGCCTCTACATCATCTCCAAGGCCCTTTCGATGAGTTGTGAGTAGCTTACCACAGACCTCCGGGTCCATAGTTATTAGCTAGATGTCTTCTTCTCTCTCTTTCAATCTCAATACAAAGTTCTCCTTGATCTTCTTGGAGATCTATTCGATGTAACTCTTTTTGCGGTGTGTTTGTCGAGATCCGATGAATAGTGGGTTTATGATCAAGTTTATCTATGAGAAATATTTGAATCTCCTCTGAATTCTTTTATGTGTGACTAAGTTATCTTTGCAACTCTCTTTGAATTATCAGTTTGGTTTGGCCTACTAGATCCGATGAATAGTGGGTTCTTGCAATGGGAGAAGTGCTTAGCTTTGGGTTCAATCTTGTGGTGTCCTTTCCCAGTGACAGCAGGGGCAGCAAGGCACGTACTGTATTGTTGCCATCAAGGATAAAAAGATGGGTTTATATCATATTTCATGAGTTTATCCCTCTACATCATGTCATCTTTCTTAATGCGTTACTCTATTCTTGATGAACTTAATACTCTAGATGCAGGCAGGAGTCGGTCGATGTGTGGAGTAATAGTAGTAGATGCAGGCAGGAGTCGATCTACTTGTCACGGACGTGATGCCTATATACATGATCATGCCTAGATAATCTCATAATTATTCGTTTTTCTATCAATTGCTCGACAGTAATTTGTTCACCCACAGTAATACTTATGCTATCTTGAGAGAAGCCACTAGTGAAATCTATGGCCCCCGGGTCTATCTTTTATCATATAAGCTTTCAATCTACTTTTATTTGCATCTTTTACTTTCCAGTCTATATCACAAAAATACCAAAAATATTTATCTTATCATATTATCTCTATCAGATCTCACTTTCGCAAGTGGCCGTGAAGGGCTTGACAACCCCTTTATTGCATTGGTTGCGAGGTTCTTGTTTGTTTGTGTAGGTGCATGGGACTTTTGAGGAGCCTCCTACTGGATTGATACCTTGGTTCTCAAAAACTGAGGGAAATACTTATGCTACTTTGCTGCATCACCCTTTCCTCTTCAAGGAAAACCAACGCAAGCTCAAGACATAGCAAGGTCACCCGCGGTCGGCGGATGGTCGCGAGTGCCGTGGAAGTTGGCAATGAAGCGGCTGCGCATCTCCTCCCAGGAAGAAATCGACCCCTCGGTCAGGTTCAGGAGCCAAGAACGCGCGCCATCCTTGCGGGCCATCGGGAACCAGTTTGCCATGATCTTCTCGTCGCCGCTGGCCGCCTCTATGCTTAGCTCATAGAGCTGCAGGAACTCGGCGGGGTCAGCGGTGCCATCGTGGCGTGGAGGCAGGTCAGGCTTGAACTTGCTTGTCAGACGACATTGCGGAGCTCCGAAGTGAATGTGCGGCATCCTGTCGTGGCCACCGGAGGTCGTCGAGGGGGTGGAGCATGATCCTGGTGCCCGCGCACCGCCACCTCCTGTGGCAGCACGCGAGCCTCGTGCTGTGGCACTGGAAGCACGCGGGCTTCTCCTTGGGGACACTGCACCACCTCGCAGCTCACGTCAGCCCGAGCTTGCGCCGGGTGCTGCGGGTCGCGCCATGGGGCCACACGCCCTGGCTCGATGATGGTGCCCCGTGCCGGAGGTGGTGGAGGAGCCCCGTGCGCCACATCGCCCGCTGCAAGTGGTTGCTGAGGCAGCGAGCGAGCCAGCCCGTCGGAGCCCCCGTGCGCGACGCTGATGAGCTCGGCGATCTGCTCGAGCCACTCCTCATAGAGATCACCCACTGGGCGGTAACGAAGAAGATGCCGCGCCGTGAGCTGAGCGGCCTGCGCGTCCAGTTGGTCGCGACGCGCGTGGGATGATGAAGCTGCTGGGGTCATTGTCGGAGTAGTGGTTCGACCGTCGCGGCGCACCGATGGGTGCAGCGATGAAGCTTGCTGCTCGTGCCCGGCAGGGCCCGTGGCGGCGTTGCCCACCGGAGAAGGGGCGCGACGGGCACAACCATCACCTGTCGGAGCCGTCTAAGTGACGCGGGCGGCGACTGCAGCCGGGCGCTCGGCGCGAGCCCGGCGCGTGTCGGCCATGGAGGTGTCGGAGCGGTGGTGGATTGAATGACATAAGAGAGGATCCAACGCACCCCTACCTGGCGTGCCAAATGTCGGATTTAGGGATCTGCAAACCCTTGAGAGGTTCGAACTCTGGGGTGCGTGCGGAGATCTCAATCTGCCCAGCCTGCCTACTTTCGATCCTCCAAAGCCTAGCGCGTCAAGCTCAAAGAGACACAAAGACACAACGATTAATACTGGTTTGGGCCACCGTTGTGGTGTAATACCCTAATCCAGTGTGGTGTGGTGGATTGCCTTGAAGGGCTATGGATGAACTGGTACAGTGGATGAACAAGCCTCAGGAGGTGAGGTATTCTTGAGCTGGTGTGGTGTATGCTCTCTCTACTTGTTTTGATTTTCGTCCCTCGTCCCCGTCCCATGGACGGTGGCTAGTCCTATTTATACTGGCCTTGGTCCTCTTCCCAAATATGAGCAGGAAGGGATTCCACAACGGACGGATTTGAAAGGGGACAAGTTGTAAAGTCTATCTTGACAAAAGTAATCTTCACCAGCGAAAAGCCTCTGGCCGTGACGCTGCGGTGGGCTTTTCGACGACCTCCGTCCTGCCGTCCTGGCGGTCTGGGTCTCGTTGCACAGAAATGGAAACCTTTGGCTGATTCAACGGGACTCCGAGCCTGTGGCTTGCCTCCCTTGCACCGAAGAGGAAACCTACGCTCTGCACCCGCCTGGCGCCCGCCTGGCCTTGGTCGTCATGGCTCACTGTCGGTGTCAAAACCGGCGGATCTCGGGTAGGGGGTCCCGATCTGTGCGTCAAGGCTGATGGTAATAGGAAGCAAGGGACGCAAATGTTTAACTAGGTTCGGGCCCTCTCGATGGAGGTAAAACCATACTTCCTGCATGATTAATATTTAAGATATGGGTAGTACAAGAGTAGATCTACCACGAGATCGTAGAGGCTAAACCCTAGAAGCTAGCCTATGATGGTATGATTGTAATTCTGATCGGCCTTCTAAGGACCAACCTCTCTAGTTTATATAGACATCGGAGAGGGCTAGGGTTTACACGGAGTCGGTTACAAGGAAGGAAACACAATATCCGGATCGCCAAACTTGTCTTCCATGCAAAGGAGCGTCCCATCCGGACACGGGCCGAAGTCTTGCGTCTTGTATCTTCACGCTAGAATAGTCCGGACGATGTATATAGTCTCACAGTCCGGATACCCCCTAATCCAGGACTCCCTCAGTAGCCGCTGAACCAGGCTTCAATGATGATGAGTCCGGTGCGCAGTCTTGTCTTTGGCATTGCAGGGCGGGTTCCTTCTCCGAATACTCCTAAGTAATTATCGAACACTTGAATCGTGTCCGGATCCACAAAATGGTCTTCATATGCCACCGTAGAGAGAATGATATTTCACAAATGCAATCTGCTGACAACTTCTTAGACAACTCGACGTGCCATTACGGTCGGGTCTTTATTCGAACCGTTTTCCCACAACTAGCCACAACGCGTATTGCGAGGCGGTTTCCTTGACACATCTTGTCAAAGCAGAGATCGTGTCCCCTTATTACGGGATTCTCATTAATACGGGCAGGGGTAATCTAACCGCTCCGCTGATCACAGCGAGTGGGGAACAAGCGGGTTCCACCAGGCAAGTGGGGAGGTGCAAAAAAGCTTTCACCGTCTATAAAGAGATAAGGTCTCTTCCTCTTTACCCACGCCCTCCTCCTTTTGCTAGTCCATTCCCCTTCGTTCGAGCCCTAACGCCCAAGCACTCTTCTTCTCCATCGAAGAGAGGTTTTCCAAAGTTGTCCAGATCCGGAGCATAAGGCAGATGGATGGCCTCGACCGTCTAGGAGAAGGACATCAAGAAGCTCCGGGGAGCCGGGTATCTGGCCCAGAAGATCGGCCACCGTCTCCCACTGGCGGGACAAGTCGTCCCCACTCCGGAACCTCACAAGAGAGTCATGTTCCTTCCCCATTTTGTCCGCGGGCTCGGGTTTCCCCTTCACCCATTTGTTCGTGGAGTCATGTATTACTACGGGATCGATTTTCATGACCTTTCCCCCAACTCCTTCCTCAATATCTTGACGTTCATCATCGTGTGTGAGGCTTTCCTCCAGATCCTGCCTCACTTCGGCCTGTGGCCGAAGATTTTCAATGTGAATCCCAAGGTGGTGAGTGGCGAACACGCTGAGTGCGGCGGCGCCATGGTAAGCAAGATGCCCAAGGCCGCTTGGCCGAAGGGCACTTTGAACGACTCCGTTAAGTAGTGGCAGCAGCAGTGGTTCTATATCACCGAACCACGCGGCAAAAAGTGGGTGGCAGCTCCAGAGTTCAGATCCGGAGCTCCACTGCGGCTCACGTCCTGGCCCAGGAAGGGCCCGAACTGGTCCTCATCCAATGAGTTGTCTCTGCTCCAGACGCGCGTTCAGAGTGTGGTTGACAAGGACGTCAAACTTGTCGATGTGGTCCAGGTGATGCTAGTTCGCCTGGTTCTCCCCTGTCAACGCCGAGCTTGCACTCTGTGGGAGTTCGACCCAGCCGAGCACCAAACCCTTCAGGAGCTTTATGATTCCTCCCAAAAGGATATCTGGAAGGTGCTCTTCAAGTCCGGCAAATCGTGGTCGGGCTCCACCGAGGATCGTGGGTATCAATTATCCCATTCTGCCAGCCCGGTAAGTTACAGCTAGGCTCTGTCCATCCATGCTTCAGTTGGCGTGTCACGAGGGAGACATCTTAATCGTGTTTTGTTGTGACCTCAGGGGTGGATAAAGATTGTGGAGCGGATACATTGTCTAGCCCCACTGCCGGAGGAACCGGCCGAACCTCTTCTGACGAAGATGCTGGTCCCCGCGCCTTACGAGGCGCCAAAGAAAGAGGCCTCCAAGAAGGTCAAGAAGCCCCGGAGTGGCCTTCGCCGTCGCGAGGCTTCGAACGCCAAATCCGAAGACTCCAGCGATGATCCTTCTTCTGAAGATGAAGAGGAGGAAGCAGAGGAGGATGAGCCTCATTCTGATGGCGGGAGGAAAAGGACGGCCTCCACATCCCTGGAGGCCGGATTGCCCAAGAGGGGGAAAGGTTCCCTCCCAGAGGTATCCACCACGGCTGCCGATAGCAACCCGGAGTGGGATCCCAGGGCCCAGCCCCTGGAGAAGTCGTAAGTATCCGAACACATATATGCGTCCAAGATTGTTTTTGGGTATACTAGTTTTAACTGTTGCCACATTTGGCACAGTCCAGCAAGGTCTCGCGCCGGCCGGTCCTCATCGGAGGATTCGCTGGGCTCGGATGCCTTGGCGAGCGAGACGCCTCCGCAGGCCCCTTCCCCAAAGTCCAGGCGCGACACTGAGGTGTCATCTCGACAGGACCCGGACCAGGGAGGACATATCCCTGGAGCCGGACACGCGGGGACGGATACGGCCCCCGGGACCTCTAAGGTTCCAGAATCGAGCGAACGGCCACCTTCGATGGTGGGAGGCCTGCCTACCCTGCCGATGCCCTCTGTTCGAGCAGAGCTGCCCGGCGGTCTATCGACAGCGTTGAAGAATGCGTCTATCATCGATGAGCATCGGACCCTCATGGGCGCGGTGGTTGAGAAGATTCAGTCCGCCAAGAGCGGGCTGAATGAGTCCTGCTTTGGCCTTATAAAGGCCTTTGAGGTATGTTCCCTAAGAAACCTTTGAGGAAGTGTCATAATATGAGTAGTAGCCCCTGATACACTGTCCGGGGGAGGAAACGGAGCCGAGCAGGGGATCAAATCCTCTGCTTCCGCAGGAGCCTATGTGAATGACGTATACCCCTTTATGTGAAAATAGGCTTCTGCAGAGAGGACAACCGCTTATAATGCGGAAGTGTCCGAACTGAAGCAGAGCCTTGCACGGGCCAAGGAAGAACTCGGCCGTGTGAAAAAGCAATTGGAAGACAAGCAAGGTATGTTGAAAACATTTGTCTTGAAGTTGGCACGAATGAATAGTTGTGCTTAGTGAGAAGTATTTGTATTGTATGCTCTAGGAGCGAGTGCCGAATACAAGGCACTAAAGAAGGCTGTGGCCGATGCCAACAAGAAGGCTACTGCCGAACAGGCGCTGAGCGAGAGCTCCAGGAAGCTGTGAAGAAAAGCGAGGGCTTGGAGCAGAGTCTTGTAAGGAAAGAATCCGAACTCGCCCAAGCTCTCGAGGATGCGGAAGGTGCTCGGGAAGAAGCCCGAGGTTTTGTGCGAGACATTCAGGAGGCCCGAAAAGTTGCGGCTGGTAAGGCCTTCTGTATTCTTAGCCCTTTGTACATGATAATGGGAAGAATCCAAAGCGGCAAGCTGAATTCTTATTTTTCCAGGGGCTCTTGCGGATCTTCCTCGCAGCATATCAGATGCCGCCCAATTCTACTGAACCGAGGAGAAGAAATCTGCGGAGAGGGATTTCTGGTTGCAGTATTTGGCGTCGAACTATCCGGTGCCTTTTAACAATCAGTTGAAGTAGCTGGTCGAACTGCACCAGGCGGGCGAACTAGCCATGAAGGACTTAGTTGTCCGGCTGTGGCCTGCGGAGCCGATTCCAAGCAGTTACTTCGGGCTCATGAAGCGGATTGTGGGCGCCTGTCCTAGGCTAGATGCTATCAAGCGATCAGTCTGTATAGAAGGTGCACGTATGGCGTTTGCCCGTGCAAAAGTGCATTGGGGGAAGCTTGACACGGAGAAGCTGATGACTGAGGGGCCGCCGGAGGGTAAGGAGCACCGCAAGCCCGAACTGTACTATGAAGGTGTGCTGAAAGGGGCCCGCCTTGCGGCGGATAAATGTGCCAAAGACATTATATTTCCGTGAGGGCATTTGTGCCACTTTTTGTAATATGGGATGATGGCATTTTTATTGTATGTTGCCTATTTTGTTTGAACATATGTTCTTCCTGTGCGGCTGTTTATTGTATGTAAATCCTGAGAGTTGGCAAGTCGTCGGCTTCTGCCCCCACGAATAAAAAAGAATACGGGGGTGTTCGGGGTATATCTGAACGCTCTTTATCCCATAATTGGGTCCTTTTAAGGAGGTGTTTTTCACCATGAACCAGGCAATTGGACTATAAGGCTTTACTACTCTCACTTAGCCATAGGAATTCGAGTATGGTCGGCGCAGCCCCTAGTGTTCGGAAGGCCGAGCTAGGGGCTCTATTGGCGCCTGATCGGGAAATCGATCCGTCGCACTCTGCATTTATAATGGCGTCATGTCGAATAAATCTTTAAGGATTTTACAACCTCTCGAACAGCTGACCAGCTCTCGCTGCATCATGACAATCGGTTTTCGGCTTTCTCTACTAAGATGCTCATCCGGCTGAACCGGGACACAATCGCAGTAGTTCTCCCAGTGCTTCCTTAGCCGATAGAACGGAACGTAAGGTACCAAAACATGGGAGCCGGGCAAACCCAACCAATGACCCAAGACATGATTCGGAGCTGATGCATATAGTGCTATAAGTTCGGGGTGCCGAGCGATCGAAAAGGTGGTCGGACTTTATTGCCGTACTATGAAGCCCTGGCATAACCGGGCGTAACATGAAGCGTGGCTGCCATTTTTGGCAAAAAGGCGTCGGCGATAAACGACGGTCGGTAAGTGTTATTTAAGTCTATGCATTGTAGTAGGATGATATGTCTACGCATATGAGTGCAATGTATGAAAAGAGGTGTTTGTTGGCGGAATCTGTGATGGCTGGATTGGAGGGGGTTGTGAGTGGATCAAGAGTCAATCCGAACTGCCTTCTTCCTGCATGTTCCTGCCATTGTGTGTCCGGGCTGATTCCACGCCGCCAATCCTGTTCTGTGTCAATGTTAGTTTGTAAAGGCAAATGCTTGGAGGCAGCTGAGCGTCCTCTTGTGGTTGGTCCAAGGGTTCCTGATCGGACCCTGGTGGACCCAGCCGTTATACCGTGAAGTAGCGCGGACTCCTCAGTAGGTGTCTGGATAGTTGGTTGTCGTATCAAAATTTTGATAGGCGTGCACGACTCACTGTTCCGGCAGCTGTATGATTTCCGCTCTAAGGGTGGGGTTCGGCCTTGCCTATAAGTGTGATTATATCACATGGTGTTGGCCTAATGGTTTATCACGTGGAATCTAGTCAACGTGGTTCGTCCCGTTGGCATACGGTAAATTGCCGTATGAGGGGAAGGTGCCAAAGATTTACTCTTTGGCGTGTATTTTTTTTTGGGTGATTCGAAAACAACCGCTAGGGTGGTGGGCCAATAAACTTGGCCTTTGCACATGGCATCCTTTAGAAGATGTTATTTGTGGTTTCATACCCGTGGGAGCTTTTTGCGTTATGAAGCCCCGGACTACTCGGTCTGGGGATACGGTAATTGAATCGCTGTGGTTGGTGTGATCGGGGGCGATCGGTCATACTTTTATGCTCTGGGGGGGTCTCTTTACTAGACGCCTCCCCTCATTGTTTCTGGTACACGACCATCCGCTTTGTTTTGAGGATCCGTCATTCTCTGTTGGTGTGTTTTGCCGTCCTTCTAGGAGTACCATGAATTTCACATGGTTGACCGAGTATGTGGCTTGGGACGAATAGGCTTGACCTGTTCTTTGTCCGTTGACCGGACTAGGAGTTGCTGGATGATATGACTCCAACGTATCTATAATTTTTGATTGTTCCATGCTATTATATTACCCCTTTTGGATGTTTATGGGCTTTATTTTACACATTTATGTCATTTTTGGGACTAACCTACTAACCGGAGGCCCATCCCATATTGCTGTTTTTTTGCCTATTTCAGTATTTCGAAGAAAAGGAATATCAAACGGAGTCCAAACGGAATGAAACTTTCGGGAGCGTGATTTTTGGAACAAACGTGATCCAGAGAGCTTGCAGTGCAAGTCAAGAAGCTCCCGAGGCCCCCACGAGATAGGAGGCCGCGCCTCCCTATAGGGTGCCCCCTGTCTTGTGGGCCCCTCGGGTGGCCACCGACGTACTTCTTCCACCTATATATACCTAAGTACCCCGAAAACATCCAGGAGCACCACGAAACACAATTTCCACCACCGTAACCTTCTGTATCCGCAAGATCTCATCTTGGAACCTTCGTCGGCACTCTGCCGGAGGGGGAATCGACCATGGAGGGCTTCTACATCAACATCCTTGCCCCTCCGATGAGTTGTGAGTAGTTTACCACAGACCTATGGGTCCATAGTTATTAGCTAGATGGCTTCTTCTCTCTTTTTGGATCTCAATACAATGTTCTCCCCCTCTCTTGTGGAGATCTATTCGATGTAAACTCTTTTTGCGGTGTGTTTGTCGAGATCTGATGAATTGTGGGTTTATGATCAAGTTTCTCTATGAATAATATTTGAATCTTCTCTGAATTCTTTTATGTATGATTGATTTATCTTTGCAAGTCTCTTCGAATTATCAGTTTGGTTTGGCCTACTAGATTGGTCTTTCTTCCATGGAATAAGTTCTTAGCTTTGGGTCCAATCTTGCGGTGTCCTTACCCAGTGATAGAAAGGGTTGCAAGGCACGTATTGTATTGTTGCCATTGAGGATAACAAGATGAGGTTTATATCATATTGCATGAGTTTGTCCCTCTACATCATGTGATCTTGCTTAATGCGTTACTCTGTTCTTATGAACTTAATACTCTAGATGCAGGCAGGAGTCGGTCGATGTGTGGAGTAATAGTAGTAGATGCAGGCAAGAATCGGTCTACTTGTTATGGACATGATGCCTATATACATGATCATGCCTAGATAATCTCATAACTATGCGCTTTTCTATCAATTGCTCGATAGTAATTTGTTCACCCACCGTTATACTTATGCTATCTTGAGAGAAGCCTCTAGTGAAACCTATGGACCCCGGGTCTATCTCTTATCATATTTGCTTTCAATCTACTTTTATTTGCATCTTTACTTTTTGCACCTATATTATAAAATACCAAAAATATATTTATCTTATCATACTATCTTTATTGGATCTCACTTTCGCAAGTGACCGTGAAGGGATTGACAACCCCTTTATTGCGTTGGTTGCGAGTTCTCAGTTTGTTTGTGTAGGTGCGTGGGACTTTTGACGAGCCTCCTACTGGATTGATACCTTGGTTCTCAAAACTGAGGGAAATACTTACGCTACACTTTGCTGCATCACCCTCTCCTCTTTGAGGACAACCAACGCAAGCTCAAGACGTAGCACTGGACTTGGCACCAGTTTCCTTGACTTGCCGTTTATGACCATTGCGCTGAGGCTTGAGGGTGCCTCTTCGTGTATCCTTCTTACTGTCCTGGACCGTAATGATGTGTGGACGTCGGGGTGTGTGCCTTGGGTTCTCCTGCTTAGGTTGAGGTAGCCAGTTGTGCCGTGTGTGCCCTTTGTTGGGGCTGTCGAGTCCATACTTTTCGGTGGCCAGTACCTTGGTCCATCTATCCACTAGCAAGTCTTGATTAGCCTAAAGCTGCTCTTGCTTCCTTTGCAGGCTCCTTGCCGTGGCCATGAGCCGTCGCTTGAAGCAAACTTGTTCCACTGGATCTTCAGGCACGCCGAATTTGTCATTGCCGAGGCTTAACTCATCGTCGGAGGAGGGTGTATAGTTGTCCCTCTCCAAGTATCCCATCGTGACCGGTCCAGCCTGCTTGAAGGTGGGCTGATCAGGGTTGTATTCCTCCTTAGCGTCATCCAGATTGTCTTCATCTCCGGGGCCGGTTTTGCTGTGGCGGGGTTTGGAGCGGCGTCCAAGACGCCCATGCTTTGCTTTTCCTCCTGAGGAGGTACCCTCCATTACCTCGTCGCCTTTGGTTTCCTTTGGAGTGTCCACCATGTATATATCGTATGAGGAGGTGGCTGTCCACCGCCCTATGAGCGGTGGCTCCTATAATTCTCCTGCATCGTCGTCCATACCGTCAATGTCTTCGGAGTCATAGTCAAGCACGTTGGTTAAATCATCGACCGTGGCAATGAAGTGGGTGGTGGGTGGGCAGCGAATTCCTTCGTCGCCTGCTTCCCACTCGAGCTGGACATAGTTCGGCCCAGAGCCTCCTGACAAAGAGAGAGACTTTAATGAGTTCAGCATGTCGCCCAAGGGCGAGTGCTGGAAGATGTCCGCAGCGGTAAACTCCATTACCAGAGCCCAACCTGGCTCGGCTGGCTCGAGGGCGTGCGGACCGGAACCAACAACCGGATAAGTGCCCGGGGGCCCGGGGTTACACGCTTCTACAGAGGCGAGACCTGTGTTCGGCTCCACCGCCGACGAATGTGCGGCCTGCGGGGCGGGGTCCAGCCCTCCGCCCTTAGGCAACGCAACCTGCTCCGGATTTAGATCCGAGGTTTCTGCCGGGGTGATATCCCGAGCATCGTTCGACAGTAGGTCTAAGCCGTGCTCATCGTGACTGTTCGGTGCTCCTCGCGCAGGCCCAAACCCATCGAAGGTCAAGTCCCCGCGAATATCCGTCGCGTAGTTCAAGTTTCCGAACCTGACCTGGTGGCCGGGAGCGTAGCTGTCAATCTGCTCCAGATGGCCAAGCGAATCGGCCGGCAGTGCGAAGCCGCCGAACACGAAGATCTTTCCGGGGGAAAAAGCCTCCCCCTAGACTGTGTCGTTGACGATCGAAGGCTCCATCAAGCCCCGCAGCAACGTCACATAGGAATTCTCAATGAAAGCACCAATGTCGGTGTCAAAACTGGCGGATCTCGGGTAGGGGGTCCCGATCTGTGCGTCAAGGCTGATGGTAACAGGAAGCAAGGGACACAGATGTTTACCCAGGTTTGGGCCCTCTCGATAGAGGTAAAACCCTACTTCCTGCTTGATTAATATTCAAGATATTGGCAGTACAAGAGTAGATCTACCTTGAGATCGTAGAGGCTAAACCCTAGAAGCTATCCTATGATGGTATAATTGTAATTGTGATCGGCCTTCTAAGGACCAACCTCTCCGGTTTATATAGACACCGGAGAGGGCTAGGGTTTACACGGAGTTGGTTACAAGGAAGGAAACACAATATCCGGATCACCAAACATGTCTTCCACGCAAAGGAGAGTCCCATCCGGACACAGGCCGAAGTCTTGCGTGTTGTATCGTCACGCTTCAATAGTCCGGATGATGTATATAGTCTGGCATTCCGGATACCCCCTAATCTAGGACTCCCTCACTCACGTCAGCTCAGCCTTGTGAGGTAGCTTGCATAGAACTCTCCGCCCCTCAAGAGCCCTCCTGAGGAGGCCAATTCCTTAGGGGGTCTTGGCATTGCCCGTCTCGCGTGGCTTGGCCCCTCGCGAGGGTCTTGTGGTGTTGGTGTTGAAGTTGGGTCGTCCCAGGCCGTCGATGAAGCCACGTGGTGCGCTGCAGGCAGGTAGGGCTAGATACCCCCAAATCCAGGACACCGACACCAGCTCCCGTGCACGTCACCTCCCATGGCCTTTCGTGCCTTGTTGTTGCATGAGCTAATCGCATGCGGATGAGTGAGGGTGCACAGCCCGGTGCCTCGTCACCATGGGAGCCGCGCGCCGGTTGTCTTTCTTCAGGACCTTCGCATGAGAAGACTAGGCATGGATTCTTTGCTCGAGTCCGTCCCTGCAGCGTCGATAAACCCTACGGCCGAGCTCTGTCTGGCGGGCCGGCTCCGATCACGTCAACTCCTGGGGTCGTTGGTGTTTGGCCTTCTCATGCGATAACCTCAGGAGATTCACTCAGCGTAGGTTGCCTAACCATCTCGCAGGACTATCACAAGTGTTCCCAATCAAGTTCAGGCACAACCCGCCTTGAGGTAGGGCCTCGTGAGTCCTGCACTGGCTCACGAGTGCCCAGACACACCTCCTCTAGCCTTGCCGTGCAAGCCACGTGTCAGGGCGGGGCTGTACACGCCCCTGGGTCTCTCCTCAGAGGGAGCCCCCACCCACGTACCAGTAGAAGCACCATGCTCCGCGCTGGCAGTCGACACAGTCGAGGAATAGCTATGCCCGTGCAAGAGCAGAAGCGCCATGCTCCGCGCTGGTGATAAACAACTGAGGGTAGCCTCATGGCTGTAGCAACCTCAGGTGAGCAACCAGGCTCAATGCTTAGCCTCACCGCGCTGCTTTCCCTCTAGAGAGTAGCGTGAGGGGGCTGGGCATGGGGGCTATGCTAAGGTCACGCCTAGTGTACGCCACCTTGTCGGGTCCCACAGACCTGGTCTTCGCGCACCCCTCCCGAGCGAGAGCCCAGCGAGGAAAGGTATGATGGTTTGTTCGTGCGTCAAGGGGGACTCCTGAGCATCGCCACTCAGGAGCCTAACTGGTCATGTAGCCCCTCACCCCTTGGCCTCATCCTGGTGATCCGGATGATCCAATGGCAGCTGAGGTATGTGCGGGGCCGGGCCATGCCGCCGCAGAATGCCAAGACCTGCCCCCGCATCTCATTTCCGAGGGTTGTTTCTCTGTCAAGCGGGACTCCTGAGCATCATGACTCAGGAGCCTAACTGGTCACGTAGCCCCTCACCCCTTGGCCTCGTCCTTGGTGATCTAGACGATCCAATGGTGGCCGAGGTATGCACGGGGCTGGGCCCTGCCGACGCAGAATGCCAAGACCTGCTCCCTCATCTCCTTTTCAAGGGTTGTTTGTATGTCAAGGGGGACTCCTGAGCATCGCGACTCATGAGCCTAACTAGTCACGTAGCCCCACACCCTTTGGTCTCGTCCTGGTGATCCAGACGATCCAATGGCGGCTGAGGTATGCGTGGGGCCTGGCCCTGCCGACACAGAACACTAAAGAAAATGGAAAGGAGATCACGGAGCCTTAGCAAATTCTTACAAAGCATATTGTTTCTTGAAAGTACCAAGCACAAGTTCTTACGCCTCCGCGAGGCATGATACATGTTGCAGGGCTGAAACAGGGGTAAGCGCCGCCATCGAGCCTCTTCTTTAGCCCTGGGCGCCACCATCGCTCGCCTGGGGATCCCCATTGTCGATGACATCGCCGCTATCCTTGCCATCAGCCCTAGCCACGGGGTCGACGGTGAGGAACTTCTTCATCAAGGCCTCCACCTGATCCTTCACGACCTTGGCAGCGGCGGTTCAGGACTCGGGGTCCACAGGCTTGTAACACCCCAAAAATTTAACCAAGTTTTATTATATTAAAATTTTACCAGGAAATTAAAACTTTTATTTTCTGGACTCACTTTTGATTTTTGAAACATTTACTTTCTTATTATCATGGAGTTTTTACCTCAAGTGAAATACTTCCCAAAATTTATTGGACTTTCTTCCCTCTCAAAACTTTTTCCCCTTGGCAAGGATTGTATTTTGGTATCTTCATCAACACTGGTGTTTGGTTATTAAAAACCTTTCTTCTGTTTGTCCCCTTCTCAAATTAAATTTTTGGGATTTATTTTCTTTAAAAGAAAAACCCTTGGAGTTTTGGGACTTATCTTATATTGAAACCACCCATGATTTTACCATGGCTCATGTGGTAAAACCTCCCAAAAACCCTCCTTCCCCTTTGGGGCAATCCATATATTCTGTCCCAACAAGTCCAACTCATTTTTTTGATTTTATTTCATTTATTTCCCTCCCCAAAACAATTCTGTCTATTGTTTTGAACCTGAGGGATTTACAAAGCAAGTACCAAGATGCATTTGAGTTTTGACCTCAAACCAACTCTCCTGGATAGTCCTTGGTACCCATAACCTAGAACCATCATGTTTCACTCCTCTCCTTTTCAAATATTTCAAATTACAGTCTCTGCAAGTTTGGACCAGATTTGTTAAATTTGGTGAAATTCATATCTCCTCTTCTCCAAAAATTCCACCAAAATTCAGGGAACCCCATGATGCAATGAGAGGCCACTCCACCAAATATCAGCTCAAGGAGAAACTCCCACATACAAAAATCATTCTGTCGAACACCTGGCCGGCACTGTTTCTTTACATTTTCAGAAAAGTTCAAAGTTTCAGAGTTCAGTGTCGTTTCCCTTCGTCAGATTTCAGTGACATGTCCACTTTGCATTTGGCTCATTGCTCGCAGCCCCTCCCTCTTGTCCGGAGCACCACACGCGCACTTGGCGCCTTCCCGGCGTCGGTGGCGCCCTGGCCCGCCTGCGCTGGCGTGTCCCTTGGCAGCAGAACCACCGTAACGGCCGACAGGGGACAACACTGCAGCATAACACCGTTCGGCGCCGCCCAAACCTTCTGAGAGCTCCGCGTGGCCACCTCCTTGCCAGCGCACGCATGCAGCACCGACGCCGTGGCCTGGCACGCGCAGAGCGCGTTCTCTGCTGCCGACGTGTCGTGCGGCCATTCCGTCGAGGACAGGCCGTAACCACCCCTCCCTTGCTGAGTTGGACCCTGGAATGGCACCACTACTCCACCTAGGCGATGCTCAAGCTCCTAAGCCGACCGTTCTGCCACAGCGCCGCCGTAATCACTCGCCGGACTTATCCGTTCACGGCAACCACCTCAGGCCGGCTATAAATAGCACCCCCCGAGCTTGCTATCGCCCCCGCACTACACCACCACCTCACCAGACCCTGCCTAGCCACTAGGAGGGCCTCGAGGAGCCCTTCTTCCTCGACTCCGGCCACCTTGTTCTGCCTCGGCCTCCATCTCGATTCACTCCGGTGAGGCCGTCTCCGGCGCCCTAGCCTCGACCGCAACCCTCTTGGGCAACTAAGAGTCTAATCCCCACTCCAATTTGATCTTCACAGCTCTCTCCGACAAGGTCCACGACCACCCGAACCGCCGTCCGCCGGAGCAAGGGCCGCCGTCGACACAGTGCTCGCCGGCGACCACCACCACCACCCACAGTCGCGGAAGGATGTGCTGATCACGAAGGTACCCTTTGATCCTCCTGCCTCGCTGTGGATCGCCGCCGGCGACCACCGCAGCTCTTGGGCGCCGACGAGCCCCGTCTCGCTCGTTTGAAAATTCAAACCTGATGGGTGGGACCCGCCCGACAGCCTCTCTGCTATTTTTTTGAATCGTTTTCTGAAAGCGTACTTTGGCAAATACGCTTTCTACTCTGAAACGTTTTCTGCGCTTTTCTGTTTAAGCCCCTGGGGGATTTCTGTTTCATTACAGATGGGTCCTTGGACCAAAACTCTTATAACTTTTAAACAGAGAAGGATTTTTGATTGATTCTTTTTCTGTTCTCTTTAAAATTTTGTCTAGTTTATTTTAAGGTTTATTTCAAAAAATTTCAGACAACCTTTTGGTACTGTTTTTGAAACTATATATTGATTCAAAAATATTTTTTAATAGTGTTTTGGAGAGAGGAGAAAGGCTTTCAAAAGTTTTAAGATGCACCTCACCACCCCACAACTTGAAGGCAAGCATTCTGAATCCCGGCATAATATTTTTGATGTGATCGTTGGCACGTTTATAACACCACATCATTTCGAAGGACTTGTTATTTCATGTGATATGATCATATGCATGAGTGCATATTAGTGATTTCCATGCTGCTGGAAATGAACACACTTGTGATGATAATCATCCTCATGTGCCTTGCCTGCATGCCGGAAGGAATCCGGGAAAACCTCTGCCTTGGGTAGGCATGAGTTTGTCACCGGTATCCGTCGGGACGGTTATGTCCGGTATGGCATAGTGAGGTATAATGAACGGTGATTCTGTTGGTTGAAATATTTCTGTTATACATGTCATGCAGGGAAATTATAAACCTCCTGAGTCGACCGTAGATCGAGTCTTGTGCCAGTAACCCGCATAATTGCTTCGTACTACCACTCGTCTCTACAACAAGTAGAGTACGGTTCAGTAATTTGTCAACCCCTTTCTAGCACACACCGTACAGAGGCGCCGGGATGAGGGTACCACGGCCATGGATTAAAGCCAGTCATCCGGTCAGGGGGCATGGGTGTTTCGGTTGTAGCCGTGGGGGTAGCTTCCCCAGTTTTGCGCGCGGTATAAATTTTGTGATCCCATGCTAATCGAGGTTGTAGCCTCCCCACTTAGAGTTTTGCTTAACGAGTGTCATGGGTGATTCCAGACACCGGTGAGTTAAGTTGGTGTGTGCAAGTTAGGTGTGTTTTCAACAAAAAGACCGTAGACGGAATTAGTCCCGATGGACTAAAGAAATCTGTTACTCGTGGGTAAAGAGTACACCCTCTGCAGAGATTAAACCTATTCGAATAGCCGTGTCCATGGTTAAGGACTACAGTCTGGGATGGGTCAAGTGTCGGTCTTCGGAGGTGAAACTGTTAAACAGAACTGGAATTACTATTTGTGACTTGTGATAATTATGATTATTATTATTGTTGACTAACCAGTGATATTATTGTTATTATTGAGTATCTCTGGGATGGTTCTACCTCTGGGATATTCACTATGATTGTTTATTTTAAAGCCCTTTATGTGGTGTCGCTCAGACGCCCGACTGTGGCATTTCTTTTAAAGCCCTTTATGTGGTGTCACTCAGACGCCCGACTGTGGCATTTCTTTTAAAGCCCTTTATGTGGTGTCGCTCAGACGCCCGACTGTGGCATTTCTTTTAAAGCCCTTTATGTGGTGTCGCTCAGACGCCCGACTGTGGCATTTCTTTTAAAGCCCTTTATGTGGTGTCGCTCAGACACCCGACTGTGGCATTTCTTTTAAAGCCCTTTATGTGGTGTCGCTCAGACGCCCGACTGTGGCATTTCTTTTAAAGCCCTTTATGTGGTGTCGCTCAGACGCCCGACTGTGGCATTTCTTTTAAAGCCCTTTATGTGGTGTCGCTCAGACGCCCGACTGTGGCATTTCTTTTAAAGCCCTTTATGTTGTGTCGCTCAGACGCCCGACTGTGGCATTTCTTTTAAAGCCCTTTATGTGGTGTCGCTCAGACGCCCGACTGTGGCATTTCTTTTAAAGCCCTTTATGTGGTGTCGCTCAGACGCCCGACTATGGCATTTCTTTTAAAGCCCTTTATGTGATGTCGCTCAGACGCCCGACTGTGGCATTTCTTTTAAAGCCCTTTATGTGGTGTCGCTCAGACGCCCGACTGTGGCATTTCTTTTAAAGCCCTTTATGTTGTGTTGCTCAGACGCCCGACTGTGGCATTTCTTTTAAAGCCCTTTATGTGGTGTCGCTCAGACGCCCGACTGTGGCATTTCTTTTAAAGCCCTTTATGTGGTGTAGCTAAGACGCCCGATTGTGGCAATTCTTGTTATTTATTTCATAAATTTTAATACTACTATGTTATTGCATATTCATAAATAACATGCTTGCACGCATCAGAGTTTTATTTATCTTTTGTGACTGACGTCATGAGCATAAACTATTTTCAGCACACCATTGTTATGTTATACCTGTGTTCATAATGTTTGCGAGTACATTCAAAGTACTCACTGGCTTGTCCCTGGCTATTGTCTTGGCCAGATTTCTTGCGCGGAGAGGAGTGACGCGATGACAACCCCGGAACCTAAGCAACATTGATAGCAGCCTCATGAAGATAGGAGTTAACCTGGTCAGCTGTTCCTGTTGGGAAATGGAGTCCCATAGACACTGATGATCCACAAACTGCTTCCGCCATCAACCACTAGAACCATTTGTTGTACTCACAGGCCATAATGGTCTTGTACTACATATTTTGTGTTTTTTCTTGGAATTTCTGTATCATGTTGGAGCCTCATCAGCTAATAGTAATCCTGGGGCTGATGAGCACGACGGTCTTTTTCTGGAATTTATACCCGGAAAACCGGTCGTGACAGACTTGGTATTAGAGCCAAGCTGACCATTGGCTAATCCTATCTTAGCCAGGTCAATAAACTTAGGCAAACCAGCCTACCAGACCCTAACCAAAACCCCAGCCAAGCTTCCCGTGCAAGATAGCCACACAGTAATCCCGACACTTTTGGCAGTCGGTGCCCAACCTATCAGCCTAGCCTGTCGATCGCACACCAGTGACCGATGGAAAAAATGTCTCATTCGCAAGCGTGCGAAGGAAGACTTCGTTGCCTTTTCTATAAAAAGGGCACGCTAGCACCAGCACAGCACAGCCTCTTCCCCAACCTAGCCACAATGCCTGGCCCCATAGTGCACAATGAGACCACAGCAACCAATGTTGGAGGTTTTGTGACCATACTCGCAAACCTCACCCGTCGTGCCTATGCGTTAGAAGAGCCCCCAGAATATGTTGTGTACCAAGGACCAATGAGCGGTGAAGACCACCAATTCTGGGCCACTGTGCACATCTATGGTAGGGGTCTGTCGCCAGAACGCCCCTACAGGTTCACCGGAAGGACAACTTCCTTCGAGACACAAGCCATCCATCTAGCCGCTCGAGAAGCTATAGTTCAACTCCGGCAGTTGTCGCCCAGAGTTAACTGTCGCTCATTCTACTACTACCCCAGGCGTGAAGGGTATGGTAGACCACCCCAAGTTGCCAACGGAGATCACGAGACGGATCCCGCATTGTTGCACCTAGTGCGCTATGTAAGTGCACTAGAGGCATTGTTCGACCAGATCACCATTGATCCGATTGCAGCTCGTGAAGAGCTGGTTCGCCGAGCCCCGGCAAGCAGGGAAGACGAGCCCAACACCGACAACCCAGTCGTGCTGTTCGGACAACCGATCGAGACCATGAGGACAGCTTCAGCCGTCAACCGAGATACTTTGATGACCCCAGAAGTGCTTCATCACCTTTTGGGAGCACACTCCAACGGGATTGTGGCCAACAATCCCCGCGATGGTCATCATCGCTACCCCGACCCTGCAGTTCCTCCGCCATCTCCGACTAATCCCGGCAGTGAGACACGTGGAGAAGCCTCGACATCCACCAGGCACGCCCGTTTAGACATAAACGAGGTAGACTAAGACGTACGAGTAGTACCGAGTCTCAGTGTATCCTCGCTATGTAATCGTGCGACCGTGTATATTAGCGCAGCTTGTCGTTGTGCCTCTGCTTTAATGGTAGCCTTGCGTATTTTCTTTGGCAGCGCATAGTTGCACATTTTCCGGGCACAACTACCAAAACCAACCCCGACGACACCTACAGTAACACGTCTCTTTATGAGATATGTGTATCTCTAACACTGACCCCGACCTTTGGAGGTGATCTGGCAGTTTTATTCCTTTCACCACGGTAAATAAACCAGCCCAGATGCTATATAAGAAGGCCACCTTGTGACCTTACCCAGCAACCCTCACCTCGTGCACCACTTTCACAACCATTTCTTGCCATGCCAAGCCCTAGTATTTATCGGAGAACCCCAGATGCAACCCCAGGTAGCTTTGTCAAAATATTGTGGGACTTTACCTGCAGTACCATGGGTTCTACCCAGCCACCCCAGTACGAGCTGTTCAAATCAAAAATCACCCCTTCCACCTCGGAATATTGGGTAGCAGTACACATTCCTCCTGTAGACCCCAACCAAGATCCAACAGAGGTTTCCTTCGTAGGGAAATCTATGCCGACCCCACGCTTGGCCATAGAAGCTGCTGCGAACGAAGCAATTGCTCGTCTTTGATCCGCAGTACCTTATGCCCGCGAACGAGGATATTATTATTTTCCGAGCCGTGCAACACCTAGAGGAGTGACATCTTTTCCCAGTGGACGGATTGAGAGAGACCCAGTGCTAGCCAACCTTATCCAGTACATCATCGCTCAAGAGCATTTGAACCAGCGAGTGAGGGATTATCTCCAGAGTCTCGCTGATTTGAATCCTCAGATTGCCATCGGCAGACCACTGAGGCCTGACCCGGAGAGACTCATACATCGACTGGTCAATCCACTTCCTCCGATAGAAGAGGAGTTTATTCCATTGCCTGAGACGTTTTCTCAAGACCCTGTCTAGTTACCTTTCTCTTTTTAGACATCACTGCTGTGTTTGTTATTTCAGCATTTATTATTACGTTGTATCTTATGCATGGTACCTCAAATTTGTGCGACGAGTCGAGTATTTAGTTTCTACTTATGCGAGTGGTTGTCTTCGTGAATAATCTGTGTAACCGCGAAAATCCTGGAATGAGATTTCTTTTTCCAGAATTGCTACATCTTTTATCCTCTCACGGCATGGATTATTTTTATTCCCGCAGCACCACGACAGCAGACTCACAACCGCTCGTACACATATGGAGTATTTATTTTTCACAACGGCTCTTAGCAAATCTCGAGGACGAGATTTTTTCTTAAGGGGGGTAGTAATTGTAACACCCCAAAAATTTAACCAAGTTTTATTATATTAAAATTTTACCAGGAAATTAAAACTTTTATTTTCTGGACTCACTTTTGATTTTTGAAACATTTACTTTCTTATTATCATGGAGTTTTTACCTCAAGTGAAATACTTCCCAAAATTTATTGGACTTTCTTCCCTCTCAAAACTTTTTCCCCTTGGAAAGGATTGTATTCTGGTATCTTCATCAACACTGGTGTTTGGTAATTAAAAACCTTTCTTCTGTTTGTCCCCTTCTCAAATTAAATTTTTGGGATTTATTTTCTTTAAAATAAAAACCCTAGGAGTTTTGGGACTTATCTTATATTGAAACCACCCATGATTTTACCATGCCTCATGTGGTAAAACCTCCCAAAAACCCTCCTTCCCCTTTGGGGCAATCCATATATTCTGTCCCAACAAGTCCAACTCATTTTTTTGATTTTATTTCATTTATTTCCCTCCCCAAAACAATTCTGTCTATTGTTTTGAACCTGACGGATTTACAAAGCAAGTACCAAGATGCATTTGAGTTTTGACCTCAAACCAACTCTTCTGTATAGTCCTTGGTACCCACAACCTAGAACCATCAGGTTTCACTCCTCTCCTTTTCAAATATTTCAAATTACAGTCTTTGCAAGTTTGGACCAGATTTGTTAAATTTGGTGAAATTCATATCTCCTCTTCTCCAAAAATTCCACCAAAATTCAGGCACCCCCCAGATGCAATGAGAGGCCACTCCACCAAAAATCAGCTCAAGGAGAAACTCCCACATACCAAAATCATTCTGTCGAACACCTGGCCAGCACTGTTTCTTTACATTTTCAGAAAAGTTCAGAGTTTCAGAGTTCAGTGTCGTTTCCCTTCGTCAGATTTCAGTCACATGTCCACTGTGCATTTGGCTCGTTGCTCGCAGCCCCTCCCTCTTGTCCGGAGCACCACACGCGCGCTTGGCGCCTTCCTGGCGTCGGTGGCGCCCTGGCCCACCTGCGCCGGCGTGTCCCGCGGCGGCAGAACCACCGTAAAGGCCGACAGGGGACTACACTGCGGCATAACGCTGTTCGGCGCCGCCCAAACCTTCTGAGAGCTCCGCGTGGCCACCTCCTTGCCAGCGCACGCATGCAGCACCGTCGTTGTGGCCTGGCACGCGCAGAGCGCGTTCTCTGCCGCCGACGTGCCATGCGGCTGTTCCGTCTAGGACAGGCCGTAACCACCCCTCCCGTGCTGAGTTGGACCCTAGAATGGCACCACTACTCCACCTAGGCGATGCTCAAGCTCCTAAGCCGACCGTTCCACCACAGTGCCGCCGTAATCACTCGCCGGACTTATCCGTTCACGGCAACCGCCTCGGGCCGACTATAAATAGCACCCCCGAGCTTGCTATCGCCCCCGCACTACTCCACCACCTCACCAGACACTGCCTAGCCACTGGGAGGGCCTCGAGAAGCCCTTCTTCCTCGACTCCGGCCACCTCGTTCCGCCTCAGCCTCCATCTCGATTCACTCCGGTGAGGCCGTCTCCGGCGCCCTAGCCTCGACCGCAACCCTCTCGGGCAACTAAGAGTCTAATCCCCACTCCAATTTGATCTTCACAGCTCTCTCCGACGAGGTCCACGACCACCCGAACCGCCGTCCGCCGGAGCAAGGGCCGTCGTCGACACAGTGCTCGCCGGCGACCACCACCACCACCCATAGTCGCGGAAGGATGTGCTGATCACGAAGGTACCCTCCGATCCTCCTGCCTCGCCGTGGATCGCCGCCGGCGACCACCGCGGCTCTCGGGCGCCGACGAGCCCCGTCTCGCTCGTTTGAAAATTCAAACCTGATGGGTGGGACCCGCCCGTCAGCCTCTCTGCTATTTTTTTGAATCGTTTTCTGAAAGCGTACTTTGGCAAATACGCTTTCTACTCTGAACCGTTTTCTGCGCTTTTCTGTTTAAGCCCCTAGGAGTATTCTGTTTCATTACAGATGGGTCCTTGGACCAAAACTCTTATAACTTTTAAACAGAGAAGGATTTTTGATTGATTCTTTTTCTGTTCTCTTTAAAATTTTGTCTAGTTTATTTTAAGATTTATTTTGAAAATTTTCAGACAACCTTTTGGTATTGTTTTTGAAACTATATATTGATTCAAAAATATTTTTAATAGGGTTTTGGAGAGAGGAGAAAGGCTTTCAAAAGTTTTAGGATGCACCTCACCACCCCACAACTTGAAGGCAAGCATTCTGAATCCCGGCATAATATTTTTGATGTGATCGTTGGCACGTTTATAACACCACATCATTTCGAAGGACTTGTTATTTCATGTGATATGATCATATGCATGAGTGCATATTAGTGATTTCCATGCTGTTGGAAATGAACACACTTGTGATGATAATCATCCTCATGTGCCTTGCATGCATGCCGGAAGGAATCCGGGAAAACCTCTGCCTTGGGTAGGCATGAGTTTGTCGCCGGTATCCGTCGGGATGGTTATGTCCGGTATGGCATAGTGAGGTATAATGAATGGTGATTCTGCTGGTTGAAATATTTCTGTTATACATGTCATGCAAGGAAATTATAAACCTCCTGAGTCGACCGTAGATCGAGTCTTGTGCCAGTAACCCCCATACTTGCTTCGTATTACCACTCGTCTCTACAACAAGTAGAGTACGGTTCAGTAATTTGTCAACCCCTTTCTAGCACACACCGTACAGAGGGGCCGGGATGAGGGTACCACGGCCATGGATTAAAGCCAGTCATCTGGTCAGGGGGCATGGGTGTTTCGGTTGTAGCCGAGGGGGTAGCTTCCCCAGTTTTGCGCGCGGCATAAATTTTGTGATCCCATGCTAATCGAGGTTGTAGCCTCCCCACTTAGAGTTTTGCTTAACGAGTGTCATGGGTGATTCCAGACACCGGTGAGTTAAGCTGGTGTGTGCAAGTTAGGTGTGTTTTCAACAAAAAGACCGTAGACGGAATTAGTCCCGATGGACTAAAGAAATCTGTTACTCGCGGGTAAAGAGTACACCCTCTGAAGAGATTAAACCTATTCGAATAGCCTTGTCCATGGTTAAGGACTACAGTCTGGGATGGGTCAAGTGTCGGTCTAGTGTCGGTCTTCGGAGGTGAAATTGTTAAACCAGAACTGGAATTACTATTTGTGACATGTGATAATTATGATTATTATTATTGTTGACTAACCCATGATATTATTGTTATTATCGAGTATCTCTGGGTGTCGGTGTACTAAAGTAGGGGTACCTTAGTATCCCGAACTTGTGCACGGGCAGTCGCAGCGCCCAGCGGCAAGGCTTGCCGGGCATCCGCCAAGATCCTCCGTAGCTCATATTTGTGCCATTCAAGAACAAAGTGTTTTAACTAAGAAGACAAGGCCCCAGCAAGAGGAGCTTGCCGGCAAGGACAAGGCCCCGGCAAGAGGAGCTTGCCGGGAGGGCCAGCCAAGAAACTTGCCGCGACGCGCCGCGCGTCCCGGCAAGACCCGGCGGGCGACAAGCTTTCTGGTGCGGCAAGACAACGACCGCGGCAAGGCGCTTGCCGCGGCGAAGCCACCACTCTGCACCCACGCTCCAGCGCATCCGACGACGTGTCGCCACAGGATTGTTCCAAGCACACATGGCGGGGAGCTGTGCAGCCAAGCGATGCGAGGTGGCAAGTAGAGATGACGAGAAGGCCATCGTGGCAGGCGGTGGCGTCCCTAACGGTCGCTTCTCTGCACTGTTTGGGCGACCGGACGGGCATTAAATGCCCTTGTCCCCTGCCATTAGAGTTAGGTAGGGGGCACTGTAGATAGCGGTTGTACCAACCTCTCTTTTTACTTTTATACCCCTGTCTGTGTTGCCACCTGTCGGTGACCCCTTTAGCCTATAAAAGGAGGCCCATGCGCAACGTAGAAGGGGTTCGACTCCTTCGAAAACACAGAATGCTCACGCTCTTGAGCAAGAACATAATACCACCACAAAGCAGCAGTAGGAGTTTTATCTCTCCGGAGAGCTCCGAAGCTGGGTAAAATCCCTCGCGTGCTTCGCCTCGATCTGCTCTTCGTGCGCTCTCTGTTCCCTTGCCGGACCGAAAAGGGGCCCTGCCCCATAGGTGTTCATTTCCCACGACATCTTTGGCGCGCCAGGTAGGGGGGCGTCGAGGTTGTGCGAACCTGATCCGGTGTTTGTGCGTGCTACATCAACATCTTCATCGACATGCCACGGAAGAAGAAGGCTTCGGAGGTGGCCGCTCCGTCCACGTCGATCCCACCGCCACCGGAGCAAATGGGCGGTGGTGTTGACGCCGGCGGAGGAACGAGCGCCGACGGGGGGACTCACATCGTCACCAGGTCCAAGGACAAGGCCCCGCAAGCTTCGGCGTCTGTACATACACCGCACCCCTCCCAGGAGGTGCAGGATCGACAATGCCATGGTGCTCCTAGCACCGTACTCGCGTTCGAACAAGGCCGAGCTGGTGGATCGCGGGACGCTCAAGGTCAACATGCGCGTCAACATGTTGGCACGAGCGCGGTACGGTCGCCTGGACGAGATGTTGCTCCTTCTAACACTGTTAGAAGTTTGAGCATATCCCGCTCCTCGCGTCGTTCACCACCGCCGCCCAAGACTCCAGAGGAAGCGCTGGCCCGAGCCGAACTGCTTCTAGATTACCCTCCAGCGCCAGACAAGATCGACGATTGGAGGGCCACCATTCAGAGCCTCATCGGCTTCGCCGACGGCGACAAGTCCCGGCAACCGAGCACATCGAAGCCCCGGCAAGACGCCCAGGCGCAAGCCGACACCGACAAGACCGCTGGGGGTGCCACCACCGTGCACTCCCCGCCCCGAAGGCCAAGATCGCCGACTCGCCGGGCTAACCTCGACACCGATTCCACCGCGTCATCGGACCCGCGAGCTCGTCGCGATCAGCGCCAAGTTCTCCAAGAACAACAACACGAAGACGCTCGTACTCGCATCGAGCGTCGAAGAGAAGCGCGACGTCAACTAGACCAGCGCGCTGGGCCCGCTGTTGATATGCATGCGCCAGGGGAACCAGGCGACTTGCCGTACGCGGTAGGTTGCCCTGCGTTCACTCGTGAGCTGCGGCAGGTCCAGTGGCCCAGTACCAAGAATTTCAAGCTAGATGTACCCGAGAAGTACGATGGCAGGATACATCCGTCAGAGTTCCTCAGCGTCTACACCATCGCGGTGCAGGCTGCCGGGGGGCGCGACGAGAAGATCCTCGCCAACTACTTCCCGTTGGTGCTCAAGCCCAACGTCAGATCTTGGCTCAGGCACTTGCCGGACAACTCCATCTCTTCATGGGCAGATCGGTGCCATCAATTTGTCGGCACCTTCACAGGCGGCCACAAGCCCCATGGCCAGGAGAGCGATCTTCATCTGCTCGCCCAGAAAGAAGGAGAACCCCTGCGCAAGTACATTCAAAGATTCAGCTAAGTGCAGCGCAACATCCCAGACGTCCACCCTGCCGCAGTTATCAGCGCGTTCCATCAGAACGTGCGTAGCCGCAGGATGAGGGAGGAGATGGCGATGTGCAAAATCAGAGATGTCAACGAGCTATATGCTCTGGCCGACAAATGTGCACATGCTGAAGAGGGGAGGAAACTCCCCGGAGAGAACGCAGGAGCAGAAGGATCTGACAGTGAGGATGCCGCCCCGGCAAAGAAGAACCGGAGGCGAAATAACAGAAAGCGGAAAGCTAAGGATGTGCTAGTTGTCGAGCAGTCCGGCAACGGAGTTGGTGCCGAGAAGGCCAAAGCTGGCGACTCCGGCGAGGCTGTGGTGGCCGCCGACAAGCAAGACGGCTCCGGCAAGCAATACTGCAAGATCCACCGCACCAAGGGCCATGATCTCCAGACTTGCAAGAAGGTTGAGCAGCTTGTTGAGCTACAGAAAGCTGAATACGAGCGGCGAGACAAGGAGAAGGCCCAGGAAGGTGGCGGAGGATTTGACAAGAAGCGTCCCGGCCGGGGAGGACGCCGCGGCAAGGCCAAGCGGCGGCAAGGAGACAGGCCTCCCCGCGGCCGCGACAAGGACGAAGACGAAGACGAAGATGAAGAGATGGACGAAGATGAGGCCGACGAGCAAGAGTTTCAGAAGGCAACAGAGGTTTTGTGCGTCGACGGTGGTGCTTCTCTGCATACTTCACATCGCCAACTCAAACAGTGGGTGCGTGAAGTCAATGCAGCAGAACCATCAGTTGAGTCGCGCAAACCTCTAAAGTGGTCCAGCACGCCCATCATCTTTGATGTTGAGGATCACCCTGATCGCATAACTGCGGTCGGGTGCTTGCCGATGTTGGTTTCGCCAACTATCCGCAACCTCAAGGTCACAAAGATGCTGGTTGACGGCGGGGCCGGCTTGAATCTGATCTCCTCCGCGGTGCTCAAGAAGCTCCAGATCCCCGACAGCGAGCTCGAAGAGACTGGTACTTTCCAAGGAATCAATCCGGGAAGGAGCAAGCCGAAGGGGAAGATCACACTGCCAGTGACATTTGGCAGCGAGCTGAACTTCAGGACAGAGAAGGTCACCTTTGATGTTGCTGATTTCCCATTGCCTTACAATGGGATACTTGGCCGTCCAGCGCTCGCCAAGTTCATGGCAGCCTCTCATTATGCTTACAACGTACTCAAGATGCCCGGCCCGATAAGTGTCATTTCTGTCCATGGCGACGAGAAAGATGCCCTTATCTGTACCGACAAGATCTACCGGGAAGCAGCATCCGCAGCAGATCGCAAGACACTTGCCGCTGAAGCTCCCCGGGGGAAGAAGAAGACCAAGTCTGGCAAGAACAGCTCTGATGCCCACTCCGGAAAGCGCACCTCTTCAGAGTGCTGCGCTACCGTCAAGGACGCACCATCGAGCTCCACTGGCAAGTGCAAGAAGGCAAAGACAGCTTCACCAGAGACAAAGAAAGTGGCCGCCAAGGAGGACGGCACTGGTGGTACCTTCACCATCAGTTCCACGCTTGATCCTAAATAGGAAAGTGCGCTCGTTGCTTTCCTGCGGGCGAATGTCGATATGTTTGCATGGCAACCATCTGACATCCCCGGTGTTCCCAGGAAAGTAATTGAGCACCACCTTGCCGTCTGCCCTCACGCGCGGCCCGTCAAGCAGAGAGTAAGGAAACAAGCAGTGGAGCGACAAGAATTCATTGCTAAAGAGATCAAGAAGTTGGAAGCAGCAGGCCTGGTCAGAGGAGTGCTCCATCCAACGTGGCTGGCCAATCCTGTAGTCGTGCGCAAAGCGAATGGGAAATGGAGGCTTTGTATTGACTTCACTGATGTTAATAAAGCTTGTCCCAAGGATCCATTTCCCTTGCCGCGCATAGACCAGATTGTTGACTCCACGGCAGGATGTGATTTGCTTTCATTTCTTGATGCATACTCAGGATATCACCAGATCCTCATGGCAGAAGAGGATGAAGAGAAAACAGCATTCATTACTCCATGTGGCACGTACTGCTTTGTACGGATGCCTTTCGGACTAAAGAATGCCGGTTCAACATTTGCAAGAGTAGTCAGTCATGCTTTTGAGCCACAGTTGCACAGAAATGTGGAAGCTTACATGGATGACATAGTGGTCAAGAGCAAGGACAAAGAAACTTTGATCCAAGACTTGGACGAGACCTTTGCAAATCTACGCAAGATCAACCTCAAGCTTAACCCCGAGAAGTGCGTGTTTGGAGTTCCTTCCGGCAAGCTTCTCGGGTTCTTTGTATCCCAGAGGGGGATTGAAGCCAATCCCGACAAGATCAAGGCCATTGAGCAGATCGAAGCACCGAAGCACGTCAAGGATGTGCGAAGGCTTGCCGGCTGCGTTGCTGCTCTCAGCAGGTTCATTTCCAAGTCTGCTGAACGCGCCCTCCCGTTTTTCAAAATTTTTAAAAAGGCAGGTCCAATGAAATGGACTCCAGAAGCGGAGGCTGCGCTGCAAGACTTGAAGAAATATCTGTCCTCCACTCCAATACTTGTCGCACCTAAGCCACAAGAGAAGTTGCTGCTATACTTAGCGGCAACCAACCAAGTGGTTAGTGCTGCGTTAGTAGCGGAGAGGGAGGCAGATGATGAGCCAGCGGCCGCGGCAAGCACATCCAGCGACAAGCAGGGGGCTTCCCCGACAAGCTCTGGTCCCGACAAGGATAGATCTGTGCAGCCAGAGGAAGAGAAACAAAGGAAGATGGTGCAGCGCCCAGTTTACTTTGTCAGTTCCCTTCTGCCGGGGGCTAGATCAAGGTACTCTGGTGTGCAAAAGTTGCTTTTCGGCCTTCTCATGGCCTCGAGGAAGCTGCACCATTACTTTCAAGCACATGAGATCACAGTTGTCACTCGCTTTCCATTGAAGAGGATACTGCAGAATCCAGAAGCAACATGCAGGATTGTCGAGTGGGCACTGGAATTGTCAAGCTTTGGCCTCAAGTTTGAAAGTACTTCAACTATCCAGAGCCGAGCATTGGCGGAATTCATAGCAGAGTGGACGCCAACACCTGATGAAGAAACTCCGGAGACGAGCATCCCCGTCAAAGAAGCAAACAAGGAATGGATCATGTACTTTGATGGTGCCTTCTCGCTGCAAGGCGCCGGTGCGAGCGTACTACTTGTCGCACCCACCGGAGAGCACCTCAAGTACATGGTCCAGATGCACTTTCCCAAGGAGCAAGCGACAAACAATACTACAGAGTATGAAGGCTTGCTTGCCGGACTCAGGATCGCGGCAGACCTTGGGATCAAGAAGCTTATTGTCAAGGGTGACTCGCAACTTGTCGTCCGCCAAGTTAACAAAGATTATCAGAGTCCGTTGATGGAAGCCTACATTGATGAAGTGAGAAAACTAGAAGAGCATTTTGACAGCCTACAGATGGAACATGTTCCGAGAGCTCAGAACAACATTGCAGATGGCCTATCAAAATGCGCCGCACTCAAGTTGCCTGTGGAACTAGGGATCTTTTTGCTCAAGTTGACTCAACCATCTGTAACACCATCAACTGGACAGAGCAAGAAGAGGAAGTTGATTTCTGGTGACTATTTTCCGGCTGAGCTCCTCGAAGCTGCCACCAAGAAGGTCCCCAAGATCAACACCAAGAGTGCTGAGGAGCAGTCTGCTCCGACAAGCCCTAGGGTTTGTTTCGTTCAAGCAGACGCTCCCGACAAGTTTTGCTCCGGCGAGCTTGCCGGGGAACATCAAGCTCCCGCTGAACTTCAGGTTCTTGCCGTAGAAGCTGATGTTCTCGCAGTAGCATTTGTGCCTTTAGTCCTTGTCGTTGAGCCGCAGGCTCCGGCATGGGCACAGCAGATTGTCCGTTTCATTCAAACAGGAGAACTTCCCGAAGAGCAAGAAGAAGCGGAGAGAGTATCCCGGCAATCAAGTATGTACCAGTTTGTCCATGACATATTGTACAGAAGAAGATTCAATGGAGTGAAATTGAAGTGCATTTCCCGGGAAGAAGGACAGGAGCTGTTGGCGGAGATACATGGAGGCATATATGGTCACCACATTGGCGCAAGAGCACTTGCCGGCAAAGCTTTCCGGCAAGGTTTCTTTTGGCCGACAGCCCTCCAAGATGCAACTGCACAAGTAACCAAGTGTGAAGCATGCCAGTTCCACTCCAAACAGATACTTCAACTAGCTCAAGCTCTCCAAACAATCCCTTTATCCTGGCCATTTTCGGTCTGGGGCCTCGACATCCTCGGCCCCTTTCCCCGAGCTGTCGGGGGCTTCGAGTACTTGTACGTGGCGATCGACAAGTTCACGAAGTGGCCGGAGGTGGAAGCAGTGAGGAAGGTGACAGCACAATCAGCAGTCAAGTTCTTCAGGTCAATTGTTTGCCGCTTCGGAGTCCCTAACAGGATCATCACCGACAATGGCACACAATTCACGAGCCGCACCTTCATGCAGTACGTCCAAGATCTTGGCACCAAGATCTGCTTCGCTTCTGTTGCTCACCCGAGAAGCAACGGTCAAGCGGAGAGGGCGAACGCTGAAATGCTGCGCGGGCTCAAGACCAGAACTTTCGACAGGCTGCACAAGTGCGGAAGAAATTGGATCGAGGAGCTGCCAGTGGTTCTTTGGTCGATCAGGACGACACCAAATCGAGCCACCGGCCAGACACCTTTTGCTCTAGTCTATGGAGCAGAAATAGTTCTCCCCACGGAACTCGTATACGGATCGCCTCGAGTGCTCGCTTATGATGAGCTTGAGCAAGAGCAGCTGCGGCAAGATGACGCGCTGCTCCTTGAGGAAGATCGTCTTCAGGCTGCTGTACGAGCTGCTCGATACCAGCAAGCTTTGTGTCGCTAACATAGCCGCAAAGTTAATGCCAGAAGTTTCGAGGAAGGCGACCTTGTTCTTCGGCGCGTTCAATCTGCCAAGAATTCCAACAAGTTGACGCCGAAGTGGGAAGGCCCTTATCGGGTAAAGCGAGTCACTAGGCCTGGCGCTGTCCGCCTTGAGACCGAAGATGGCTTTCCGGTGAGCAACTCCTGGAACATAGAGCATCTCTGTAAGTTTTACCCCTAAGGCGCGGTTGCCGGAACCTACTGTTCCGGCGACCACCTTTTGTACAAGCCTTGCCGCTGTTGCATGTAACCCTTTGTACAAAGCCGGGCGCAGATCCCGTGCATAAATAAAGTTCATGTGCTTCGTACATCTTGTCAAATTTCATGCATTCTTTCTTTTTGCATGCTTTATCTGACACTTTGTGCAGCACTCACCCCGGTAAGCAATAACGAGCCTTAAGGCTCCATATCGTTATTTTCTCTTCTTTCGTTTTCTCAAAGAGAAGGTTCCTTCACCCACAAGTTCACCGGGGGGAGGAGAAGATAAGAAGATAATGGTGTGGACTAGGCGTCGTTCAAAGAAGTTTGGCCTTGCCGGGACACAGACGACAAAAAGAAAAAGCTAAGTAGCCAAAGTCTGAGCATGATCAGTTCTTAAAATTTTAAGTTATCTTCCTTGAACGACCGTTCTTTGTATGGAAAACCTGTGCACGGAGGAACCTCCTCGTAGCTAGTTGCGCCCTTACTTTGTTTCGAGTCCACTCAACAACTTAAGTGTGCTGCAACTAGTTGCGACAAGGTTTCTTGCCGGAGGCGGTACCGCCAGCGGGCTGCTGATGTTCCGCACTCAGCGCTCGCAGCAAGCGTGCCTGCGCCGGCAAGTCCCCTAAAAGCGTAGGGTAAAAACATACAAAGAAAGGAATCAAGTAAAGGAGATAACGTAGCAAGCATTGCCCAGAATAAAGTTATATTACAAAAGTAACTTGTTGCGGCACTGACTAAATTGTTCTCATAACTTAAATAACAGCTACAAGGAAGGGAGAAGAAGGGTGGCCTAATCCACGCGCTCGCCGTCGACCCCCTAACTTCATTCACCTTGTCCACAATGGGTGCGACAATGGCTTTGAGCTCTTCAAGATCAGCACCCGCCGGCAGCTTCTTGAGGACGCGGGTGAGGTCGAGGCCCAGATTGCGGAAGAGTATCTTCACCAACATGTTCTCCAAGACCTTGGCGCAGATTGCGCGCGACTCGTTAGCCAGCTTCTTTGGGATCCTTTCCCAGAGCTGCTGGAGAGCCGTCTCCACACCCTTGAAGAAAAGAGTAAGCTTGGCGCTGGGCTGGAGGTTCTCGTCGGAGGAGTACCCGAAGCCCGCCAAGTCCAATTCAGCCAGCTCTTCGTCGATGACTGCAGCGATGTTGACAAGGCCCTCCGTCCAGAGCTCCACCGTAGCCTTGAAGGTGTTTTGAGTCTCGGCGGCCCTCGTTAGCAGCTCCTCGTTGGCCTTGATCTCTTTCTTCAGATCCTCCTCTCGCTTCTTGGCGCCGCCTAGCGTCTCCGTCAGTATAGCCAGCTTCAGCTCTAAATCGGCATTTGATTCCTTGGCGGCGTTCAGTTCCTTGCCCTTGTCGGCGAGTTGCACTTGGAGATCACCATGAGCAAGAGCATCCTTCTCACGTTCGCGCTGGAGCGTGGCAAGCTCCTCATCTTTCCCTTTCAGATCAGCCTCCAGCTGCGTCATCTTCATCTTTAATTCCTTCTTGGCGGCCTCGGCAGCTGCGGCAGCGTCCTTCGCTTCTTTAAGTGCCCCGCCAAGTGATTGCTCGCGTGCGACGAGCTCCTCCTCGTGGCTGTCCAGATTAACTTTCCGCTGTGTCAATTCACCTTCCCGGGTGGACAGCGCTTCAGCGGCAAGCCTCTGTTGCTCCTTAGCTTCTGCCTTCTCGAGGAGGAAAGCCTTCCGCACCTAGACAAGTTGCGCCCTCTCCTCCGCAATGGACCGGAGAGCCTCTTGGTTACGGCTCTGGAGTTCCTCCGCATGCTTCTCTATGTCAACTCCCGCTTGCGCGACAAGCGCTTCCCGGGACTCCAGCTTCGCTTGTCGGGCGCGGTAGAGCGACACCAACTTCCGGAGCAGCTGCTCCTCTTCAGATTCGCCACTGCTGCTGCCCGGCGCGTCAACCACCTCCAGCCCAACGGAGGCGAGTACTTCTCCGTCGAAAGTCTCTCCCTCGACCGGCGTCCTGGAACTCGACGCCCAGGGGAGCTTGATGAAGATACCTTCGCCGGCCTTCAAGTAGGCGCCGGGCTGGGGCTCTTCGGGGCCTGGCGCTGCGTCAGCGGCGGAGGGATCGGCGTTCGGTGTAGCGCCCTGCGCTCCTGCGACCCCTGGGTCGTCAGTACGATCGCCAGATCCCTCGCCAGCTCCAGCGCCAGCAGCCTTGGCGGCCTCTTCGTCGGCGGGGTCATCAGCGCCGGCCTCCTCCTCAGTAGCAGCGGCATCACCAGTATCACCGCGCAAGTTCTCCTCGCCGGTGGCCTCGGTCTCCATTAGCTCCGCAGAGGGAGGATCTGAAGGCAGGAAAAGGGGGAGAAAAAGTCAAGCAAATATCCAAAAAGAAGACCAGAAGAAGAAGAACCCAAGGGAAAATTTCCGACAAGGAGGGTTACCAGTGCTGGGCTCTGTGACCATGGGTTCCACCACCAAAGGCTCGCTGGTCCCGTCCCTTGCCGGGGAACTACCCCTTGCCGGGGACCGCTCCCTTGCCGGAGAGCGCTCCCTTGTCGGAGAGTCACCCCTTGGCGGCGTAGTTGAAGCAGATTGCACCTCCGGAGAGGCTTCTGGTTGCTCCTGATGGGCCTGTTCTGCTCCTGCACAATCAAGTTAATAACCAAGATATCAGCAAGGAGAAAGCACCCATGCGCGCCCCACAACAAGAAGTGAACAAATACGTACGCTGGGGGCTGCGCTGGGGGCTGCTTCGAGGAGAGGGTGCCGCGTCCTCTGCCATCACAGCAGGATCGTCCTCGATGACAACTACGGGCACCTTGGCCCTCTTCGCCGCTCTCTCGGCCAGAGTCCGGGAATGGAACGAGGTTCAGAGGGAAGCAGATCAGATACAAAGACAAGAAACAGCGAAAATCAAAGAAATATAAGTACAACAGGAAGAAAATCTTACTCCTCCTCCTCTTCTTCCTCCTCGTCGGAGATGAGCGCGGAAAGGTCGAAGTCCGGTACCCTTTCGGCGCGATGAGGCGGAGGAGTAGGCTCCCTTGGACGCTTGGCGGGAGCTACAGCAGGATCAGAAGTGGCGGCCCGAGAAGACCCCTCTCCAGTTGCCGGCGCAGCATGAGACGCTCCTGCGTCGGCGGTGCTTGGCACGGTGGAGCGTGTCCCGCGGCGCGATGGCTGTTGGCCCGTCTGCCGCCCTGCTGTGTCTCCGGTCCTGCGAAGGCGCCTCCTTGGTTGAGCTGGGGGCTGCGCTGAGGGCCCCGTCTGCGGCAAGCTACTTGAAGACGGCTGGCCACTTGCGCCCCCGGCAGGCTCGCTTGCCTCGGCTTCGGGCTCCCCCTCGCCAGCGACCTCCCCGCCAAGGTCCTCTTGGTCGGCAAGGCTTGCCGCCTCGGCCGCCTCTGCCTCCTCCAACGTGAACCCAAACTCGCCCACGGCGGCGGCTGCCGCCGCCTCTTCGGCCCTGGTGGCGATGTACCGCATTTCGTCGTCGGTGGTGTCGCGGGTGAGGAGCCTCTGCTCGTCGGCACAGACTGCTGTCTCCACCAAGCTGTCAAAGAATTGCCGCACGACGTCGTTGGCGGGCTCCTTCCAAGTTGGGATAATCCCGTGCGAGTCACACTCCGGCATCATTGCACGGATGCGATCAAGCTGGGAGTTGTTGCACAGTGGGATGACACCCTGCGGCAACCTGAACCACACCGGATGGTTGGCGTCGTGCTTGAACAGCTCCTTGAGCATCCCATCCAGCTCCAGGACGGTGAAATTGAAATTGAGGCCCGGGCGCAGCCTCATGATATCTGCCGGGCCCCCGAACAGCCAGGCGGGCCTCCTCCTCTCCTGCAGAGGGGCGATGCGGCGGCGAAGGAAATCCGCGCCGACAGCCCCTACAGTGAGCCCGGCAAGCCTGAGTCGCAGGATCCTGGTGGTGGCGATCTTCAGCTTGGCGTCGTCTGCCGCCAGGGCGCTCCAGTCACCGCCACGTACTACCCGGGTCTGGCGCAGATTGGTGAAGGGCTGCGGATCTGAGTCAACAATCCAACACCATTCAGCCCTCCACTCGTCCCATTTGCTGCGAAGCTCCCCCTCCAGATACCCCTCCTTCTTGCCGGCCCTCGAGATCCAGGAGACCCCACCAGACAAGGGCTCTCCTTTCTCGACCCGGGGCATGAAATAGTGGCGGAAAAGGGCAACATTGGGGTGGATTCCGACGAAGTTCTCGCAAAGATGCACGAAAACCGCCATTGTCAGAATGGCGTTGGGGGTGAAATCAAGGAGATGGAGCCCGTATGTGTTTATGATATCGCAGAAGAAATTGGAAAAGGGCGGGCAAAGCCCGCAATAGAAGAACAATGGGAAGAAGTAGTACCCTCTTGGGCACCGCTTGGAAGTAGAGGCTTCGGCGGAGAGCGTCTGCATGCGCGGATGCGCCCGCGTCTCCGTCGACCAGAAGAGATAGAACTCCTCCCGCAGCGCCTTCGGGGTGAGCTCGGGGGGGAAAAGTGCTCGCTCCTTGCGCAGCGCCTCCAGCCACAGCGCCTCGGCTGACTTCGTACTCTTTCCGGTCTTCGGAGCCATGGCGGAAGCGGTGGAGGAGGTTGGCGGCGACGGTGGCGACGGCGGCGGCGAGGGCGGAGCGCTGCTTTCTTTCGGCTGGGGAAGCGGAGGGGAGCGGCGGAGCTTTCTGAGGAAGGAACCGCAAGTGGCGAAGGTGGGGGAACGGCCCCTGCTTCCTCTGCTTATAAAGGGGAGAGGTGAACGTTACGCCTTTCTTGATTAAAGAATTGCCCACGAGCTCTCCCACGACACCGCGTTTGACGCGTGCCGTTACGGGAGGGCGCGGTGGATACGGAGTTAGATTTGGTATGGACCCAGGCCGCGAGTGCCCGTGCCCTGTTTTGGGCCTGGCCCAACAGCGCTCGGCACCGTGTGTGGCCCAGGCCCGGGGGCTCCTGTCGGTGTACTAAAGTAGGGGTACCTTAGTATCCCGAACTTGTGCACGGGCAGTCGCAGCGCCCAGCAGCAAGGCTTGCCGGGCATCCGCGAAGATCCTCCGCAGCTCATATTTGTGCCATTCAAGAACAAAGTGTTTTAACTAAGAAGACAAGGCCCCGGCAAGAGGAGCTTGCCGGGAAGGACAAGGCCCCGGCAAGAGGAGCTTGCCGGGAGGGCCAGCCAAGAAACTTGCCGCGACGCGCCGCGCGTCCCGGCAAGACCCGGCGGGCGACAAGCTTTCGGGTGCGGCAAGACAACGACCGCGGCAAGGCGCTTGCCGCGGCGAAGCCACCACTCTGCGCCCACGCTCCAGCGCATCCGACGACATGTCGCCACAGGATCGTTCCAAGCACACGTGGCGGGGAGCTGTGCAGCCAAGCGGTGCGAGGTGGCAAGTAGAGATGACGAGAAGGCCGTCGTGGCAGGCGGTGGCGTCCCTAACAGTCGCTTCTCTTCACTGTTTGGGCGATCGGACGGGCATTAAATGCCCTTGTCCCCTGCCATCAGAGTTAGGTAGGGGGCACTGTAGATAGCGGTTGTACCAACCTCTCTTTTTACTTTTATACCCCTATCTGCGTTGCCACCTGTCGGTGACCCCTTTAGCCTATAAAAGGAGGCCCATGCGCAACGTAGAAGGGGTTCGACTCCTTCGAAAACACATAACGCTCACGCTCTTGAGCAAGAACATAATACCACCACAAAGCAGCAGTAGGAGTTTTATCTCTCCGGAGAGCTCCGAAGCTGGGAAAATCCCTCGCGTGCTTCGCCTCGATCTGCTCTTCGTGCGCTCTCCGCTCCCTTGCCGGACCGAAAAGGGGCCCTGCCCCATAGGTATTCGTTTCCCACGACACTGGGATGGTTCTACCTCCGGGATATTCACTATGATTATTTATTTTAAAGCCCTTTATGTGGTGTCGCTCAGACGCCCGACTGTGGCATTTCTTTTAAAGCCCTTTATGTGGTGTCGCTCAGACGCCCGACTGTGGCATTTCTTTTAAAGCCCTTTATGTGGTGTCGCTCAGACGCCCGACTGTGGCATTTCTTTTAAAGCCCTTTTTGTGGTGTCGCTCAGACGCCCAACTGTGGCATTTCTTTTAAAGCTCTTTTTGTGGTGTCGCTCAGACGCCCGACTGTGGCATTTCTTTTAAAGCCCTTTATGTGGTGTCGCTCAGACGCCCGACTGTGGCATTTCTTTTAAAGCCCTTTATGTGGTGTCGCTCAGACGCCCGACTGTGGCATTTCTTTTAAAGCCCTTTATGTGGTGTCGCTCAGACGCCTGGCTGTGGCATTTCTTTTAAAGCCCTTTATGTGGTGTCGCTAAGACGCCCGACTGTGGCATTGCTTGTTGTTTATTTCATAAATTTTAATACTACTATGTTATTGCATATTCATAAATAACATGCTTGCACACATCAAAGTTTTATTTATCTTTTGTGACTGACGTCATCAGCATAAGCTATTTTCAGCACACCATTGTTATGTTATACCTGTGTTCATAATGTTTGTGAGTACATTCAAAGTACTCACTGGCTTGTCTCTGGCTATTGTCTTGGCCAGATTTCTTGCGCGGAGAGGAGCGACGCGATGACAGCCCCGGAACCTAAGAAACGTTGATAGCAGCCTCGTGAAGATAGGAGTTAACCTGGTCAGTTGTTCCTGTTGGGAAATGGAGTCCCATAGACATTGATGATCCGCAAACCGCTTCCGCCATCAACCACTAGAACCATTTGTTGTACTCACAGGCCATAATGTTCTTGTACTACATATTTTGTATTTTTGCTTGGAATTTCTGTATCAAGTTGGAGCCTCATCAGCTAACAGTAATCCTGGGGCTGATGCGCATGACGGTATTTTTCTGGAATTTATACCCGGAAAACCGGTCGTGACAGACTTGGTATCAGAGCCAGGCTGACCATTGGCTAATCCTATCTTAGCCAGGTCAATAAACTTAGGCAAACCAGCCTACCAGACCCTAACCAAAACCCCAGCCAAGCTTCCCGTGCAAGATAGCCACACAGTAATCCCGACACTTTTGGCAGTCGGTGCCCAACCTATCAGCCTAGCCTGTCGATCGCACACCAGTGACCGATGGCAAAAATGTCTCATTCGCAAGTGTGCGAAGGAAGACTCTGTTGCCTTTTCTATAAAAAGGGCACGCTAGCACCAGCACAGCACAGCCTCTTCCCCAACCTAGCCACAACGCCTGGCCCCATAGTGCACAATGAGACCACAACAACCAATCTTGGAGGTTTTGTGACCATACTCGCAAACCTCACCCGTCGTGCCTATGCGTTAGAAGAGCCCCCAGAATATGTTGTGTACCAAGGACCAATGAGCGGTGAAGACCGCCAATTCTGGGCCACTATGCATATCTACGGTAGGGGTCTGTCGCCAGAACGCCCCTACAGGTTCACCGGAAGGACAACTTCCTTCGAGCCACAAGCCATCCAGCTAGCCGCTCGAGAAGCTATAGTTCAACTCCGGCAGTTGTCGCCCAGAGTTAACTGTCGCTCGTTCTACTACTACCCCAGGCGTGAAGGGTATGGTAGACCACCCCAAGTTTCCAACGGAGATCACGAGACGGATCCCGCATTGTTGCACCTAGTGCGCTATGTAAGTGCACTAGAGGCATTGTTCAACCAGATCACCATTGATCTGATCGCAGCTCGTGGAGAGCTGGTTCGCCGAGCCCTGGCAAGCAGGGAAGACGAGCCCAACACCGACAACCCAGTCGTGCTGTTAGGACAACCGATCGAGACCCTGAGGACAGCTTCAGCCATCAACCGAGATACTTTGATGACCCCAGAAGTGCTTCGTCACCTTTTGGGAGCACACTCCAACGGGATTGTGGCCAACAATCCCCGCGATGGTCATCATCGCTACCCCGACCCTACAGTTCCTCCGTCATCTCCGACTAATCCCGGTAGTGAGACATGTGGAGAAGCCTCGACATCCACCAGGCACGCCCGTTTAGACATAAACGAGGTAGACTAAGCCGTACGAGTAGTACCGAGTCTCAGTGTATCCTCGCTTTGTAATTGTGCGACCGTCTATATTAGCGCAGCTTGTCGTTGTGCCTCTGCTTTAATGGTAGCCTTGCGTATTTTCTTTGGCAGCGCATAGTTGCACATTTTCCGGGCACAACTACCAAAACCAACCCCGACGACACCTACAGTAACACGTCTCTTTATGAGATATGTGTATCTCTGACACTGACCCCGACCTTTGGAGGTGATCTGGCAGTTTTATTACCTTTCACCACGGTAAATAAACCAGCCCAGATGCTATATAAGAAGGCCACCTTGTGACCTTACCTAGCAACCCTCACCTCGTGCACCACTCTCACAACCATTTCTTGCCATGCCAAGCCCTAGTATTTATCAGAGAACCCCAGATGCAACCCCAGGTAGCTTTGTCAAAATATTGTGGGACTTTACCTGCAGTACCATGGGTTCTACCCAGCCACCCCCGTACGAGCTATTCAAATCAAGAATCACCCCTTCCACCTCGGAATATTGGGTAGCAGTACACATTCCTCCTGTAGACCCCAACCAAGATCCAACAGAGGTTTCCTTCGTAGGGAAATCTATGCCGACCCCACGCTTGGCCATAGAAGCTGCTGGAATGAAGCAATTGCTCGTCTTTGATCTGCAGTACCTTATGCCCGCGAATGAGGCACCAAAGTCGAAGCTGGTGTCCCAGAGATAGAGGTGGCTGAAGACGTGCGCCATGGCCGAGGAAGAAAGCGTACGGGCCTCTCCCTCCACCATGGGGACTAATCCGACGATGACACCCTCAAGTGCCATGACAAGCTTGGAGAGCAGCACGACGGGACCCTGCTCCGGAGTCACCATCAGCTCCTTGTGCTCGCCCATGAAGATATCCTACAACGCCTTGCGGGACATCATGTCGAGGGAGACGAAGGCATCGCGCCCCACGGCAGCCGCCTTCTCAGCCTTGGTGAGGAGCTTCTCCCTGGCTTCCAGACGAGCCTTCTTGTTGGAGACAAGCTTGGCGTGGGACACCTGGGCCGCCTCCACCTCCTCCTTCAACTTCTCCAGGCGGCCGCGTTCCGTGGCCTGCTCTCGGGTTGCCTGCTCGAGCTCGGCGTCACGATCGGCAACTGGAGCTTCCCGGGCCTTCAGCTCCTCCTCCCGCACCTCGAGCTGGTGGGCTTGGGTGGCCTGCTTATCACGGAGGGTCTTCAGCTCAGCCTCCGCCGCACGGCAGTGCTCCTCGGCGTCCTTGGCTTCTTGCAACACCATGTCCTTGGCGGCTGCGGCTAGGCCGACCACCTTCCTGCCCTCCTCTGTGGCTGCCGCGGCTTGGCCCCAGGCCTCCCTGACAGACGACGTCGGCCTGGAGCCACCCCTAGACCAGCTCTAGGTGCCCCGACGCCCTGCGCCGGTCCGGATCCTGAAGATCGCAACGGAGCCGGTCCAGCACGGACAAGGCCTCCTCCAGGGCACTAGGCGCGACAGAAGAACCATGGCCCATCGGCATGATGGATGAGAGCAGAGACGGCGCCACCATCAAGACTGGTGAATGTACGATCGAAAGTATGTCTAGAGTGGGAGTGATTAGACTACTTGACCAAATAAAAACTTATCATTTTCCCAATTTTAGTCTTTGGAAGATTTTAGCTATCTTACGACAACTCAAGCAATCTCAACACAATTCAAGAAAGCATGCAAAGAGTATATGAGCAGCGGAAAGTAAAGCACACAACTTGCAAGAATGTAAAGGGAAGGGTTTGGAGAATTCAAACGCAATTGGAGACCCAGATGTTTTTGTCGTGGTTCCGATAGGTGCTGCTATCGTACATCCACGTTGATGGAGACTTCAACCCACGAAGGGTAACGGTTGCGCGAGTCCACGGAGGGCTCCACCCACGAAGTGTCCACGAAGAAGCAACCTTGTCTATCTCACCATGGCTGTCGCCCACCAAGGACTTGTCTCACTAGCGGTAGATCTTCACGAAGTAGGCGATCTCCTTGCCCTTACAAACTCCTTGGTTCAACTCCACAATCTTGTCGAAGGCTCCCAAGTGACACCTAGCCAATCTAGGAGACACCACTCTCCAAGAAGTAACAAATGGTGTGTTGATGACGAACTCCTTGCTCTTGTGCTTCAAATGATAGTCTCCCCAACACTCAACTCTCTCTCACAGGATTTGGATTTGGTGGAAAGAAGATTTGAGTGGAAAGCAACTTGGGGAAGGCTAGAGATCAAGATTCATATGGTAGGAATGGAATATCTTGGCCTCAACACAAGTGTAGGTGGTTCTCTCTCAGAAAATGCAAGTTGGAAGTGTAGGTTCATTCTGATGGCTCTCTCCACGAATGAGGAGGAGGTGGAGGGGTATATATAGCCTCCACACAAAATCTAACCGTTACACACAACTTGCCAAACTCGGTGGGACCGAATTGATAAACTCGGTCAGACCGATTCAACAAATCTAGTGACTGTTAGGATTTTCGGTGGGACCGACATGCAACTCGGTAGGACCGATATGGTTAGGGTTAGGGCATAACGTAATCTCGGTGAGACCGATTACACAAACTCGGTGGGACTGATTTTGGTAATAAGCTAACCAGAGAGTTGGTCAGGTAAACTCGATGGGACCGGTTCGCTCATTTCGGTGGGACCGAAATGTTACGAAAAGGAAACAGGGAGTTTACATTGCAATCTCGGTGGGACCGATTGCTCATATTGGTGGTACCGAAATGTTACGAAGGGAAACAGAGAGATTACAATCCCATCTCGGTGAGACCAAGATCCCTATCAGTGAGACCGATTTGCCTAGGGTTTGTGGCAGTGGCTATGACATCTGAACTCGGTGGCGCCGGATAGAAAGAATTGGTGGGGCCGAGTTTGACTTTTGGTTTAGGTCATATGTGGATGTGGGAAAGTAGTTGAGGGTTTTGGAGCATATCACTAAGCACTATGAAGCAAGAACCTCATTAAGCAACACCTCATCCCTCCTTGATAGTATTGGCTTTTCCTATAGAGTCAATGTGATCTTGGATCACTAAAATATAAAATGTAGAGTCTTGAGCTCTGAGCTTGAGCCAATCCTTTTATCCTTAGTATTTTGAGGGGTCCACTTTTCTCATCCATGTCATGCCATTGATTGAGCTTTTCCTAAAGTATTTATCTTGGAATAATGTTAGCTCAATGAGCTATATGTTGTTAGGAATTACCAAAACCACCTAGGGATAGTTACACTTTCAGTGAAGCAGCAGCAGAGCACTACAAAAAAAAGACACATCCGTGAAATTTTGGGCCGAACAATTTTTTTTTTCTGGCATACATATGACACTTCTATGACGATAATTGTGACAAAACCCGGTATCATCATAGATGTGGTGGGCTCCTACTTCTACGACAAAAAATCTTGACAGGAAATGGGCTTTTCATCCTAGGCGGGCCGGAGACGCAGTTGCATGACATTCTTTGGGACGTCCATGATGGAAAAAACCGTGGTAGAAGCGAGGGGGAGGAAATTTCAGGGAGTTGCCGGTTACGGTGGGAGGTCAGGGGCCGAGTGATGCGCGTTTCTCTCGTACACGTACGCGCGTGTGTGCGAGGCGTTGGCTCTAACTGAACCCGAGTGAGGCATTGGGCTCTAACTGAACCCGAGCGATTGCACTGTAGGCTACGCATTACTAAACCCGAGCGATCGATCGATGGCTGTTAACTGAACCCGATCGAGCGATTCCTTTGCTACTGCTGCTAACTGAAGCCAATCGATGCTGCCTCTGGGATGAACAGTGAGCGTTGCGGGGGGGGGGGGGGGTTGGATGAACAGTGAGCGGTGGCGTTGCCTCTGGATGAATAGGACCCTGTGGTGTGGTGAAGGGCTGGATGAACAGTAGACGGTGGAGGGGTGCCCGTGGAGGGGTGGTTGAACAGGACCCCGTGGTGTGGAGGGCTGGATGAACAGTAGACGGTGGAGGGGTGGTTGAATAGTAGCCGGTGGAGTAGCGCGCGGTGGAGGCTGGATGAACAGGAGCCCATGGAGGCTGGAGGAGGTCGACGGTAGCCCGTGGAGGCTGGAGGAGGTCGACGGTGGAGATGAACAGTATCCCGTGGAGTCCTGTTTTGCGATACGCCACACCCCTCCCGATGAATAGGACCCCCGTTTCGCAGTAGCGCTCCAACACAAGTTCGTTTCGTCCGTTTTGCGGTACGCCACAACGCTCCCGATCAATAGGACCCCCGTTTCGACCGTAGGGGGTCCGTTTCCTCCGTTTTGCGGTACGCCACACCCCTCCCGATCAACAGGACCCCCGTTTCGACCATAGGAGGTCCGTTTCCTCCATTTTGCGGTACGCCACACCCCTCCCGATCAACAGGACCCCGTTCCGAACGTAGGAGGTCCGTTTCCTCCGTTGTGTGGTACGCCAGGCCTCGTTTCCATCGCCTGTTCCATCCAAGCCCTCCCGATGAACACGACCACGCATTCCGTTCCGACCCAGCCGGTTGGCTCCCACACGTTTCATTGCCTCCCGATGAACACGACGCATTCCGTTGCCGCCCCATGAACACGACGCATTTCGTTGCCTCCCCATGAACACGACGACGATGTTGTTTCTCCGTTCCGACCCAGCCATGTACACGAGCCCTGGCCGTACGTATGCGCGAGTAGGCATTCGAGACCCCGCCTGTATGTACGTACGTGGCCGTATATTCTTTCTTGCACCCTGGCCGCTGTACATATGTGTACATGCTACGTGAGCGCCTCTACTACGACACATACACGCCTCTAGTACGACACGTGCGCACCTCTACTTCGACCAGTATATATGTACGTACACGTTCGCGACCAGAATGACAACGCTACGTACGCTTCGACCAGGTGGGTCCCGACTGTCAGGCACTTCTTGCCTGCGAAGATGTAGCTGGTGGGTCCCAGCAGTCAGGGGGCGAATCGTTTTGGTTTTTTTTGCCCGGACGTAGTTCCTTGCGTGCGAAGACGTAGCTGGTGGGTCCCAGCAGTCAGGGGGGCGAATCATTTTTTGCCCGGATGCACTTCCTAGCGTACGAAGGTGTAGCTGGCGGGTCCCAGCAGTCAGGGGGCGAATCTTTTTTTTTTGCCCGGATGCACTTCCTTGCGTGCGAAGATGTAGCTGGTGGGTCCCAGCAGTCAGGGGGAAACGCTTTTTTCGTGAAATACGGTGGCCCGTCTGGTGGGTCCCCACTGTCAGGTGGAGGAATAATTATTTCCCCCGTAATAAGGAGGCACTTCCTTGCTGCGGCCGTGGACCCAGCTGTCAGCCTCTCCACGTACAGCCCACGTCCGATGGAAGTCGTTCCTTGACCATGTTGACCACGCCGCACCGAGAGCACCAGGGCGGTGGACGACGGTGAGGCCTAGGAAGGGGACGACGTGGAGCCGGGGATGACATGACAGTGGAAGCCCGCGTGGAGAGGATTACGAGGATTCACTGGTTCGGCTGCGGTGTGAGGCTGCCATTGTCGTAAGGCCTGGCCAGCGGTGGGAATAGTAGGGGGCGGTGAGGCCTCTGCGGTAGCACATCCGGCCACGGGAGGCAGGAGCATGCGACACGACCGCCGCTGCTTTGGGCGGCTGGAGCAAGAAGACCAGAGGTTGAGGAAGCACTACGGCCGTTGGATGGACATCGTACGATCACTGGAGCTAGAATCGTTTATATTGACTAAGTTGACAAAGCCCTCCGTCCCCGTCAACTTAGTAGGACCACAAGTCAACTTCCCACCAAGGCGGGTCCCAGCTAGCAGGGGGTATTCATTTTTTTGTGCGTAATAAGGAGGCACTTCCGGTGGGTCCAAGGTGACAGCAGGGGGAACGTTTTTTTCGCGAAATAAGATGGCCCGTCGGGTGGGCCCCAGTAGTCAGGGGCAAACGTTTTTTCGCGAAATACTGGTGGCCCGTCCGGTGGGTCCCTGCTGTCAGGTGGAGGAATAATTATTTTCCACGTAATAAGGAGGCACTTCCTTGCGGCTACCGTGGACCCAGCTGTCAGCCTCTCCACGTACAATATTCTTCCGATCGAATTCGGTCGTTGACCACATTGACCACACCGCGCCGAGAGCACCACGGCGGTGGACGACGGCGAGGCCTAGGAAGGGGACGATGCGGAGCCGGGGAAGACGCGGCAGTGGATACCCACGCGGAGAGGAGTACGAGGGTTCACTGGTTCGGCTGCGCTGCCGTCGCCACAAAATAACAGGGGGTGTGGGTGAGTGGAGTGGAGGGATGGCCTGGCCAGCAGTGGGAGTAGTATGGGGGCGGTGAGGCCTCCGCGGCAGCACAGCCGGCCACGAAAGGCAGGAGCAGGTGGCACGACCGGCGCTGCTTTGGGCGGCTGGAGAAAGAAGACCAGAGGTTGAAGAAGCACTACGGCCATTGGATGGACATCGTACAGTCAGTCGAGCTAGAATCGTGCATATTGACTAAGTTGACAAAGCCCTTTGTCCCTGTCAACTTAGTAGGCCCACTATACTGGGTCCCAGCTAGCAGGGGGAGGATTCATTTTTTTGTGCGTAATAAGGAGGCACTTCCTTGCGTGCGAAGATATAGCTGGTGGGTCCGAGCTGTCGGCGGCGGTAACATTTTTTTCGCGAAATACAGAGGCCCTTTCGGTGGGTCCCAGATGTCAGGTGGAGAAATCATTATTTTGCGCGTAATAAGGAGGCATTTCCCTGCGTGCGGCCATGGACCCAGTTGTCGGCCTCTCCACGTACAGTCCACTTCAGATGCATGCCGATCGTTGACCACCTTGACCAGGCCACGCCGAGAGCACCAGGGCGGTGGACGACAGCGAGGCCTAGGAAGGGAACGACACGGAGGCAGGGAAGCCTCGGCAGTTGTTTCCCACGCGGAGGGGAGTACGACTGTACGAGGGTTTACTGGTTCGTCTGCCGTCGCCGGAGAATACAACAGTTGTGGGACTATGGGTGAGTAGAGGGATGGCTAGGCCAGCGACGGGAGTACGGTGGGGCGGTGAGGCCTGCGCGGCAGCACAGCCGGCCGTGGGGAGGAGGGAGCACACAGTCCCGCCGGCGCTTGTTTGAGCGGCTGGAGCAGGAAGAGCAGAGATTGAAGTAGTACGACGGTCGTTGGATGGACATCCAACAGTATACATGACATCTGTGGAAAACAGCATACAACCCATCTGCCATTATTTCAAATAATTTACAGCCCATTTGCTAATTCTGACGAGTTTTTTTGGAGCCCATATTCTTTTTGTTAGCATTACATACCATATTGTGGCCATGGTTAAAAAATTATACGAAATTTTGCATATGTTGGTGCGATCTGAACTGTATTTAATCCCAAAATTTCGAATCACATTTAGACTGATTTTAAAAATAAATGTATATCAATATAAAATCCAATAAATTGTCCACGCATAAAAATCAATGCAATTTAAAATCTTGAAATGAAAAAAATGATATTTGAAACTAATTGCCGGTTTGATGTGTTTTAAAAATGTACAACCCATTTCTCACTACTGATAGGCCATTTTCTCGGCCAGCCAAATGAAGCTCTCCTCGTCTTGAAAGATTTGCAGCCCAACAGGCCTGATAAAGCGACTTACTTGACGAATCACAAAAAAACTGCGCTAGCCATTTTCAGAAAGAAAAAAAACTACTGGGCTGGTCTGTGGTAAACATAAAAGAAAAGGCTGTCTAGGTAGGCCAGAGTGTCCCGCACAGCCCAGTTGACACCCTGCTTCCGTCTCAAAAAACAAATTAGATAAATGCAACTCCAATTATGGCGATTCATAAAAATTCCACTGCAATTTGCAACCTTTAAAAAATGGCACTGCAATTTTTGCAAACTTTGAAAAACACCACTGTAGTTTGCAAACTTTGAAAAACGCCACTCCAGACTTCGAAAAATGCCACTGGAAATGGCATGAAATGGCATTTTTCAAAGTTTGGAAATTGCAGTGGCATTTCTCGGATACACCAGATTTGGAGTGGCATTTATCAAATTAAACTAAAATAAAAATAACTGGGCGAGCTGCTGGGTCCCTGGTGTCAGCCGCTCGTTGTGCAATTCTCTCATTTATTAACTACGTTGACAATGGCATGGGACCCAGATGTCAGAAATCCACTAGGAGGAGCCATTTTTTATTGGCTTGAAATAAGGAGGCACTTGCTTGCGTACTGCCATGACCTTGGCGGGTCCCTGCTGTCATCCTCTCCACGTACAGTCATCTCCTGATTGTGTACGCGTCAACTTGCTAGGCCCACAAGTCAGCCTTTAAACCCGTGGAGGACAAATACAACCCATTTAAAAAATAACATCCCATTCCATACGTTCAAACGGAAAGTTCAACATTCAGAGCAAAGTAACAGGTCTGATCCACATATAGAGTACTGAACTTCCACGTTGACAACCATCATAGCCAAGTTAACTATATACTCCCACTAATACTCAAGTAGCGTACAAGTACTAACTTACTCTTAGCTAACTAGACGATGCCGGCCGGCATCTGTGGTACATGCTAAACGCCGGCACCGGCGTCCTGCGCCTCGCCTCAGACTTGCCAGAGGTGCGATAGGGCGCGTTGCTCGCGCGCGTTGGCCCTTTCCATGTAGGCGTGGTCCACCGAAGCTTTGGCTTCCAAGCGGGAAACCCACATGACGAGCTGGTAGTAAAAATTGGCGTCGTGAACGCGTGCGTGCCCGACAGCCTCCACGGCTATTTGCCGGGCGCCGGCCTCAACATAGTCGGCCCAGTTGCGGGCGCTCTGCTCGCGACTCAGAGCGTCGGTGCGCTGCTGCTCCATGTCCCCCTGGCGGCGCAAATCGGTGATACGCTGCTCCTCCGCCAGGCGGTCGCGCTCCAACAACTCCTGCCCCTCCGCCATGCAGTCGCGCTCCAACAACTCCTCGATCTGCCTATTGCCATCTAAAGACAGATAGAATGCCTACTCCCTCCATCTGCCTTCCGGTGAAAAACCGAACACTAGTTCCGGCGGTGACCGCCTCCGACGTCGCCTACCGCGAACGGGCGGGGGCATGGTGGACGTGGCGAGCAACGTCGGGCTGGTGGGGGCTTATGAGGATATGGCGAGTTGGGTCACGGTGGCACCGGAGAAGGCCGGGAAACAGTACTTATAGGGGGAAGGTAGCGCGATGGTCATCGGAAGTTAATGCATAATGGCTTAGCGCGCCAGCTTGCCGTGGAAAAGTAGGGAAACTGAAATTATGACTGTGCCGTCCCGTCACGTCTGGGTCGCACTCCGGCATGCGGTCAAATGAGTGCACTCGAATCATCTCCCTCCTTGTCAATAATGATTCCACGGATTTAAAAAGCCCGCAACAGTTAAAGCGTATATTTTTCGCATCAGTTAGCTGCCTTAATTACGGCGGGCTGCATGCAGGCACTCAGAATCGCTCGCAGGAAGTACGCAAAGCAGCATGCAACGAGTCGCAGCCGAGGGCACGCATGCAGCCACTTAAATTGCTGGAATTAATTAGGCTTAAACTTCTGCATGCCATTAATTATTGCCATGCCTTGGTCTTGCTTCTTTGCTCACGGGACTAATAAACCCGGACGGAGGGAGTACCTTGGTTGGTGAGAGGTTTGAATTAAGCCCTGCAAACCGGAAAGGAGGTACTAGTAATGTCGGTTTTTTGTGTAGGATTATCCTATCCTTTCAGTACTGTAATGTCGGTGATTACGTGTCTTGTAACCGGATCTTTATTTTATGAATGAGAAACGTATTACGTCGCAAAAAAGGAAAGGAGGTACTACTACGTGCATGATCCACTATTTATTCGTGTAGGATCGAGTAGGTCGTTTCTTGAATTGAGCCCTGCAAACCGGAAAGGAGGTAGTACGTGCGTGATCCACTATTTATCCGTGTAGGATCGATAGTGTAGCTTGTCAGTTTCTTCAGAGGTAGGCATTTTTATCCGTGTAGGATCGATAGTGTAGCTTGTCAGTTTCTTCAGAGGTAGGCATTTTTATTCAAAAAACTGCCACTTCGCATCTTGCATCGCAAATAAAACTGCCAGGAGCACATTTGTAGGCTAGCTAGTGATCGATCAGTAACTTGTAAACACTGAGCAAACAGAAATAAGTAACTGTTAATGCATCTCAATGGTTCACAGATCGTATACAAATATGTAGCTCCAAAAGCAAAGATCAGCCACTTCGGATCTTGCGTCACAACTAAAACTAACTAGTATGATTCCCATACATAAGATCAACATGTTAATGCATCTCAATGATCACAGATCATATACAAATATTTAGCTCCAAAAGCAAAGATTTAGAAAAAACAACTGTTCTTCCTACTAACATGGATGCTTCTCTTGGCCAACATTCAGTGCAGACTGAAAGACAAATTTGTTTGTGAACTCTACAATTCCTCTTGCAAACGTAAGTGGTTTCACCAACAGCTGGAACCATGAGAATGAACCACACATGATGGAGGAACATCCACTGCAATATGATTTGGTCTTCTCTCGATCACACCGCGAGACTATTTTCGGAATACAAACTTTAACTTAGGGAAAATGATGCCCATTGTATAATCAGACCAAAGCAATGAAGCACTTAGTGTTGGCCAGTAAATAGTACAGTACTACTTTTCTGCATTCCATGAAGTGACTATCCAATCTTTGTGTCTATTTTCAAATGGCACTGCATGCAGTGACTATACTATTCTCTTGTGCAGTTCAACCAAAATTGCAGACACTTTGTTTGTTTGCCAAATAGCAACGGGCAGACATCTCTGTCTGCACAAATATGAAGCAGCTTGTAAACATATACCACACCATGTTCGCAGTGATGGAAGAGGTGAAATCGATACAACCGAAATTGAGCATCCAATCATTGAATCATGTCCTGCACCTCCAATGTAGGTCCACCCTGCCAATAAATTCACATGCAAACCACTAGTATTACTATCTAACGACAGTACAAAAAGAGTAGCAAGATAGTAGCAAAACATGTACCTTTGTAATGAACAGCTCATAGTGCCACCAATTGGATATAAAGGTTTGGAAAAAAAACATGCTCCTAATGTTGAACCAGTTGGACTTTTTGTGCAGTTCCACTAAAATTGAGCATCCCTGTTTGCATAGATATTGAAAGTGTCATTACTATAAAAGTGGCACTAGTTCAAGCATAGACTCACAAATATAAGCATTCCAATTTCTTAGTGGGAAAAGGTAGCAAGGTTGTTTCTAACCACTTGTTTGAAGGAATAAATAAAGCAACAACGACTGATGTCAGGAAGGCATACATAGTTTTTTCTGAAAAACTGAGCCATTCCTGACCTTTCCTGTCCTTTTAAGCAAATTTTGTGCAGTTCTACTAAAATAAAATGCCATCACTGCCTGTACAAAAGGAAATGACTTAACATTACATCATGATGTCGGGTATGTAGTCGACATGCATTAGAGACAAACATATAGACCTCCTCCGATAACATAATGAACATTAATTTTAACAAAGGTGTGACTAGCTTTATCGGGATAATTTGAGTGAACTCTACACCCTCTGTTCCTTAATATAAGACGTTTTCGCGGTTCAATTTGAAGTACCCAAACGTCTAGTATTTAGAAAAACAGGTAGTAGTTTTCTTGAGCACATATCTGGGAAAGCTTGCCACACTTTATTTATGTCCATATGCTAATGCAACACCATTCGAATACTACAAATATACACTAATCCAGTGGCTAGTGCAACAGTAGAGTAGTTAGTTTATTACAGGGTACAGTATAATGGTTTTACTGAACAGATTTCAATAAACTCTAGCACTGGAAGGTTTCTGTAAGAATTAACAATACAAAATGTAAAGGTAACAAGTTTCGGCATTGGTATACTAGCTGTGCATGAGCATTAATCCAAATACAGAAGTCTGAAGGTAACTACCATTATTAACTAATGACAGTATAAAAAAATTGCAAACCATGTACCTCCAAGGTAAATATCATTTCGAACTCGGGGGGACCTTAAAAATTGATATCCCAATCTTGATAATCGATCAAACATAAAAACTTGATCGAACGAATCAAGAGAACAGCTGGAGGAGGAGGTGCCCACTCTTGACCTTTCCTCTTGTCTTCATAATTGTCTGTGTAGTTTAAGCAAAATAAAATGACTTCAGCGCCTTGGCATTTTGGTGACACTGTATAAAAAATGAACTTATCTCATGAAAGTGAGGTATGTAATCTATAAGCATTAACAGTGCAAAAATCTGAAGGTAGTAACAAGTTTCATCGTTGGTATACTGCCTGTGCAACAGCATTAGAATGCCTTAGCTGAAAAATCTTTAATACATCCACAATCAACAGCTAACCTTGAAATAACCCAGTGACATTAAATGGCATTGCTTAAATTTATCGGTGGCATTAGACTAAGAGCGGCATTAGTTAAATGTGGCATCACTTTAGCAGTAGCATTGCTTGACTTGACTGATGGCGTTATATTAACAGCAAAAAAAGTGGCAATAAGAGCATGGGAGGCCTATTCGGACAGTGGGTGCACCAGTACGATGTACCTCCACGGACGCAGAGTGGTGAGGGAGGTATGGTTGCCCAGAGCAACAAATATCCAGGCAGCATATGTGGATTTCGTCCCATTTTTGTTCTATTTAGCCACCTTTTTCCTTTGTGAAGACAACAAACCGATCGACATGGTCATTCTCTAATGCATTGTCATGCCTTTCTACCCTTCTTCAACCAAGAGACACGAGACTCGTTCCTTAGCTACTGATTTCCCCCTTTTCAACCTAGATGCGGGTTCGATGCCTACTCTCTTGGATTAGTCTGCATGAAGTAGGGTTTCCTTTAATAGTGCAAATTATGGTTTTCGTCTGCGTGGCCAACAGAGCAGAGGATAGCAAATTGGGAAGATGGTGGAGTGGAAAAAGATCCACATGCAACGACGTGCCAGATGGGGCAATAGAACAAGGGTATGGTTCGAAAAGAGGTAGCATGCCTGAGGGTCGGTGGGAAGTGGCTTCGCTCGTGGTCATCGTCCTCCGCACACACTACGGCAGCAAGCTTGGGGACGTAGGCCATCCCGCGCGGGCGCTAGGTCTGAGAGGACGGCCTTGTCGTCAGTGCATGACCTCGCTCGCTATCAGTGTCAAAACTGGCGGATCTCGGTAGGGGGTCCCGAACTGTGCGTCTAGGCGGATGGTAACAGGAGACAAGGGACAGGATGTTTTTACCTAGGTTCGGGCCCTCTCGATGGAGGTAAAACCCTCCTGCTTGATTAATATTGATGATATGGGTAGTACAAGAGTGGATCTACCACGAGATCAAGGAGGCTAAACCCTAGAAGCTAGCCTATGGTATGATTGTTGTTCGTCCTATGGACTAAAACCCTCCGGTTTATATAGGCATCGGAGAGGGCTAGGGTTACACAGAGTCGGTTACAATGGTAGGAGATCTACATATCCGTATTGCCAAGCTTGCCTTCCACGCCAAGGAAAGTCCCATCCGGACACGGGACGAAGTCTTCAATCTTGTATCTTCATAGTCTTGGAGTCCGGACGACGATGATAGTTCGGCCATCCGGACACCCCCTTGTCCAGGACTCCCTCAGTAGCCCCTGAACCAGGCTTCAATGACGACGAGTCCGGCGCGCATATTGTCTTCGGCATTGCAAGGCGGGTTCCTCCTCCAAATAATTCGTAGAAGATTGTGAACGCCAGGATAGTGTCCGGCTCTATAAAATAAATTCCACATACCACCGTAGAGAGAATAACATTTACACAAGTTCAATCTGCTGACGTATTTTGTGGCGTGACGTCACACCACTAGCAAGCCTTTACTTGAATAGTTTTTATTATACCACCTCAGCATGTTTAGTGAAGCGGTTTCCTTGGCATGTCTTGTCGATGCAGAGATCATGCTCCCCTTATTCCGGGATTCCCATCAATACGGACGTGGGTAACCCAACCGCGCCCGTTGCCACGCCCCCTCCATCGAAGGCGGGTTCCAAACGGTCACGGAGACGGCTCTTGGTATTCTCCTTCTTTATAATGAGACACAGGCTCGTTCTTTTTCTTCAATCCTTAATCGAATACGCCCCTCGCCCCGAGCTCCAACACTCAGGGCTCCAGATTCAAGCGCTTCGGAACATCGACAATGTCCGGCTCCGACTTGCAGGGCCGGTGGATGCCCTCCTCCATCATGGAGGAGGACGTGCTAAAGCTGAGAGAAGCCAGGTACTTAACCTACGAGATTTCACATAGGCTTCCTGCCCAAGGGCAAGTCATTCCCACTCCCGAGCCATGCGAGAGCGTCGTGTTCGTGTCTCATCTCCGTCGGGGTTTAGGCTTCCCGATGGATCCCTTCGTGAGGGGGCTCATGTTTTACTATGGGTTGGAATTCCACGACTTGGCTCCAGAGTCCATCCTCCAAATCTCATCATTCATTGTCGTCTGCGAAGCCTTCCTCCGCACTACCCCTCACTTCGGTTTGTGGCTCAAAACCTTCAATGTGGAGCCGAAGATGATCGAGGGGCGTCAAGCAGAGTGCGGCGGGGCGGTTGTAAGCAAGAGGGCCAATGCTCCATGGCCCGAGGGCTCTTTCGAGGAGGAGCTCGGTTTATGGCAATAGGAGTGGTTCTATATTACCACTCCCAGGGGCAGCAGGCAGAAGCCGCCGCCCATCTTTCGCTCGGGCCCTCCACAACGGCTGATGTCATGGGTCAACAAAGGGCTTAACTGGGGGCCGTCAAAGGACGTACCCCTGTTGCAGGGCCGGATTTGATACCTCCAAGAGAGGGAGATCAATCTGGTCGTAATGATGCAGGTTATGCTGATTCGGCGTCTTCTGCCCTGCAAACGTCGCCCCCTCCGCCTGTGGTAATTCAATCCAGAGGGGCCACGAGCTCTCCAACACTTCATGGGTACGACACCCATGGAGATGTACAAATTGTTCTTCGAATCACAAGAGGTGTGTCCAGAATTGACCGAGGACGCCGGCTTAAGCTGCAAACGCCTGGATACTCAAGTAAGTAGCCCTGTGTCCGGACATACCGTTTGTTTGCATATATTGGATTTGCCTTTTAACCAATCGTCCTTTTAACAGGAGTGGATAGCGCAAGCAAAACTGATACGGTGTCCGGCTCCCCTCCTAGAGACCGCGCCGGCCTCGGTGTTGGTCAAGATGCTGGAGTTTGCGCCTTCAGAGGAGGGCGAAGGGGAAAACAGAGAAACTACCGCCTCTACTAAGGTGGCTTTCGAGAAAGGGGGGATCGAGAATCCCTCCTTCCAGGGGGAGAAGAGGACCGCTTCCGAAGATCCGGAGGCTAAGGCCTCAAAGCGGGGGAAGAAATCTTCACCAGAGGGTCCTACGCCAGGGGAAACCCCGGCCGGACTATCTCCCCTAAGGAATCAGCCCTCCAGCGAGCCGTAAGTAGAAAAAGGGGAGTTTTATAATAAGGGACATCCCTATTTTTGCTTCTGAGGATAACCAAAGTTTTTATCTTGTAGTTCGGATCTCCGTCCTTCTCAGCTGAGCTCGTCTTTGGGGACCTTCGTCCGGAGATGATGGGGAGCGAGACGCCTCCATCTGCCGCACCGTCAGGCGGGGCAGACGACCCTGAGGTGTCGTCGCGAAGGGTATCCCCGAGTCCGGCAGGGCCAGGGAGTTCGGCACCAATTGGTGTACGGCCGGGGGAGCTGAAGGATCTGCTCGAGAGGGCGTCTATCTCAGAAGATCACCGTACATTAATGAGTACGGTGGTTGAAAGAATTTCATCCGCTGAGGGCGGGTTGCATGATGCCATCAGAAGTTTACTAGCGGGGTTTGGGGTACGTAAAAATGACATACCTTTGGACAGTTTTTCACATAGAGTGCGCCCTGTATAGATAGTAGCCCCTGAGACTCGGTATGTTGTCGAAAGCGACAGCGTGCCGAGGATCATAATCTCAGTTATTTATTCTCGCCTTTCCTATGCAGGTGGCGGATCGTCCGGTGGCCAGCCGGATTGATAGAGTTGCCGAGCTAAAGCGGCAACTCGAGTTGCGGATGCGGACATCGCGCTGGTCAATAAACGACTTGACGAGTCACAAGGTAGGCTGTTTCTCCGCGGTCAGCTAGTAAGGGAACTGATGCCCACTCCTTACAACATGTATGCTTAATGCAGATGGTGCCGCTGCTGTGGAGGACCTTCGGGCAGAGCTTTCTCGAGCCAAGGAGCAGGCCAGAAGGAGTGATGCGGCTACCTTGAAGGCGGCCGAAGAGCTAAAAGCCGAAAAGGCTGCTCACTGCCAAAGCAGGGAGGAGATGGCTGGAATGGCCGTGAAGCTGAAGGATGTTACCGACCGCTATGAGGTTCTTAAAAAAGAGCACCGAGTGGAGAAAGAGGACCTAAAGAAGGCCACCGCCGAAGCCAAGGATGCCCGTTCTGCAATGAGGGCTATAAAGGAGGAGCTGCGTCAGGCTGGAGACATTGCGGCTGGGAAGCCCTTTCTGCTGCGCAGGAAGTTCACAGAGCAGAAGTATGCTCAGCTTGGCCAGCTGTGGGGTGCGGAGGATCCTTATCTGGATTTGGCGGCGAGTGCGGCAAATGCTGTTGTGCAATTCCGAAGCCAAAAGGATCACGAGATGGAAGAGCTTTTTTGGTCTCAATTCCACAGTCCAGAGCGTTCACTTCCATTGACCGATCGGTTGGCTGAGTGGGCTGAGCTGAATAGGTTGTCCGGATTTGCCATGACGGATGTAGTGGCTCATCTGTGGCCGGATAGGCCCAAGCAAAAGAGTTATTTTGGCTTATTGCAGCAATTCCTTGGGGCGGTGCCGCATATCAAGGCGGTGAAGCGGTCGGCATGCATAGAGGGTGCACGGATGGCTCTCGCCCGTGTTAAGACATACTGGGCGGAGATGGATGCCACCGATGTTGCATCCTGGGGTTCGGACGAGAGCCGGTTACCCGCCGAGCACTATTTTTTGGAAGTCCTACAAGGCGCTCGTTTAATAGAGTCGCAGTGCTCGAAAAATGTTATGTTCAAATGACATGTATGATTTGTAGAACCATATAATATAAGTGCTTTTTATACTTGTGTGTTCAAGTATTGAAATATCTCTTGTGCGGTGGTTAATGTATACGTGTGTATAACCTGAAAGATGGCAGTCTTCGGCTTCAGCCCCCACGCACATGGTGCGGGGGTGTTTGCAAAATATCTCATTTTCACACTTAATCCAACGTCTTGGTCCTGTGAAGGAGGTGGTAGCGTAGCAAACTAGGCAACCGGGCTATAATGCTTTATCATTTTCACTTAGCCATAGGAGTTCGAAGGTGGGGCTACGATATAGCCCCTAGGGGCACCGCGCTCTCCGAATTCGGGGCGCGTATGTGCCTGACCAGGAAATGGTCCTTCGTCAAAGCGGAGGAATTCTAGACATTCCGGTAGTCGATCGAGTGGTTGACCAGTCTCTCGCTATATCATGACAGTCAGTTTTTGGCTTTGTCTACTGAGGTGCTCGCCCGGCCGAACCGGGGCACAATCGCAGTAGTTCTCCTGGTGCCGCGTTAGCCGATGATACGGAACGTAAGGCAGCAAAACACAGGAGCCGGGCAAACCCAACATTTGACCAAAGACATGATTCGGAGCTGATGCATATAAGGCCTAACTCGAGACGCAGAACACTCCCTGAGGTATTCGGTCTTTATGAAAACGGGCAGAACGATGCCCTAAGCCCCTATTGTCCAGGTACGGGAGAAAACTTCTGACGCGGCCGATGCCAAAACGCCAGCCTCCTCCTTGGTTATAATGGAAAACCGGGGGATGTATATCAACAAGAGATAGTAAGAAAGGTTTACGCAGGGTCTTAATCTGAAAAGAATCCTTGCAACGGGTCCCTGCTGCATGTCTGCGCATGTGTCTCCATTGTGCTGTATCCTGGACGGGTGTAGCACGCTGTTCATCTGTAAAAGAGAAGAACTTAGCTTGGGAAAATACCGTGCAAAAAATGTATTTAAAACAGAGTATGATTTTTAAAAAATGAATGAAGTTGAGTTTTAGTGGCTCTCATTGTTCATGCTCACAACCCCTTGTAAAGGGGTATGCGGCTAGGAAGCCCCTAGTTTATTTATGCCGGACTCGCCTAGCCGTGTCCGGGGTCATGAGCGACCTTTCAAAGAGATAATGCCGCGTGGACCGGGCATTTTAAGTGTAAGAGATGCGTAATGCGGTATTGTGTTAAAGCGGGCGAAAGCTTCATGTCCCAATAGTGCTTCGTGGCTACTTTTAAATGGGGCGATATGGAAGATTAGCTTTTCGCGAAGGAAGTTGTCGGATGAACCGAACACAACTTCTAGTAGTAAGGAGCCTGTGCAATTGGCGTAAGGGCCTGGCGTCACTCCTTTGAAGGAAGAGCTGCTATGGCGAATTTTGGTAGGATCTATCCCCATCCTGCGGATTGTGTCCGGATATAGCAGGTTTAAATCGCTACCGCCATCCATTAGGACTTGTGTAAATTGTAGTCCGTCGATTATAGGATCCAATATCAAAGTAGTCCATCCTGCATTTCCAATACTTCTGGAGTAATCCAGATGGTCGAAAGTAATTGGTTTTGACATCCAATCTCGGGATTCCGCTGGGGTGGACCGTGCGGCATGTGCTTTGATAGACGCCGCCGTATTTTTCCTTGTTATCACTTGAAGTGAATTCACTGTTTTTACTTCTTGTGGGAAGTTTTGTTTTTCGGTGCCCTGCTTGTGGGGTTCATCATCGTCCTCGCTTGGCGTGTCGAGCCCCTTGTGTTCGGCGTTAAGTCGGCCGGACTGCTTGAAGACCCAACAATCTCGGTGGGTGTGGTTTGCAGGCTTCCCGGGGGTACCGTGGATTTGACATATCATGTCCAAGATTTTGTTTAGGTTGGATAGCTCGTCACTGTTGTCCTTAAGAGGCAGTGTTTTGTTGTTTGGCTGAGAGCTTTTGAACCCGGTGTTGACCTCCGTGCTCTTTGGGCCATTTTCCTTATTCCGGCGCTGATCTTTTCTGCGTCGTGATTTCCCATTTCCATCCATGACTTCGGATGTACTCGGGTCGCTGGTGCTGCATCTTGCCAGCCAGCTATCTTCCCCCGTGCAAAAGCGGGTCATGAGGCTTGTTAGCGCGGCCATTGTTCTTGGTTTTTCCTGGCCAAGGTGCCTGGCAAGCCATTCGTCTCGGACGTTATGCTTAAAAGCTGCTAAGGCTTTAGAGTCCGGACAGTCGACTAGTTGGTTCTTTTTGGTGAGGAACCTGTTCCAGAATTTTCGTGCTGACTCTCCATGCTGTTGAGTTATCTGACTTAAATCGTCTGCATCCGGAGGGCGGACATAAGTTCCCTGGAAATTTGCTCGAAACGCGTCCTCGAGCTCTTCCCAACTTCCAGTTGTATTTTCTGGGAGGCTTTTGAGCCAATGCCGAGCTGGCCCTTTGAGCTTGAGGGGTAGGTATTTTATGGCATGGAGATTGTCTCCTCTAGCCATGTGTATGTGTAGGATATAATCCTCAATCCAGACTCCGGGGTCTATTGTTCCATCATATGCCTCTATGTTTACGGGTTTGAATCCTGCTGGAAATTCGTGATCCAGTACCTCATTGGTGAAACATAGTGGGTGTGCGGTGCCCCTGTATTTAGGTGTGCCGATATCTTCGAACACTCGGCATGTCGTGTTGCTTCCTGGAGCCCTCTTTTTTGGCCCATAAATGGACCTGACCGGGCCATCCTTTTTGTGACGGTCTTTATGTGGATCGTGTGCCGGTTTGTGTGCGGCGCCGTTTGCCGCTCTTAGCCTGTCATCTGGTCGTCTATCCGGCCAGGCGGCTTCTTTGCTTTTTGATTGTGGTGGCTCTACGGCCTCCTCGTCGAATTCGGGCAACAGTTTACGTTTCGGGTAGCTCTTTGCTTGGTGACTATTGCCGTATTTGTCTGCGGTCTTGAGTACTTTGCTCCATCTCATTCTGAGTACGTCTTCCGCTACTTTGAGCTTCCGCTTCTGCTTCTTCAAACTTCTTGCAGTGGCGACGAGCCTTTTATGAAGGTTCTTATGCTCCGGTGATGTGTCCGGCATGAGATCGTCTGGACTGTTGTTTTCGCCGGGGATGGGTTGCTTGTCCAATTCATCCTGCTCGGATGGTTGCTTGGTTGCATGTTCGTCACCCACTGGGCCGCCCTGCTCTACGGCTGGGTCATTATGGGTGTTGTTGTTATCGAGGCGGGACTTCGGGCGGTGCTTGCGTCGCCGTTTTGGTTGTTTTTCGGGGGAATTATCCTTCGCCGCGTCCCGTTGTTCATCGTTATCGCTTCCTTTTGGTGTATCCACCATGTATACGTCATGAGTTGAGGTGGCTTTCCAGTGCCCCATAGGCGCTGGTTCTTGGTCGTCTCCAGCATCATCGTCCATACCGTCGATGTCTTCGGAGTCGTAGTCTAGCATGTCGATTAGATCGTCGACAATGGCTACAAAGTGGGTGGTGGGTGGGATTTGAATTTCTTCGTCGTCCGCATCCCAACCATCCTGACCGCAATTCGGCCAGGGCTCTCCTGATAGCGAGAGAGACTTTAGCGAATTCAGGATGTCGCCAAAAGGTGAGTGTTGAAAGATGTCCGCGGCGGTGAACTCCATGATCGGCGCCCAATCGGATTCGATTGGAGGGGGCGTAGGAGGTTCGGAGTCCGGCGAGGAGTCCGGCACCTCGGAGTCACGAGCGTCGCAAGGGACAAGGTTAGTATTCGGCTCCATCGCCGTAGAGGTTGCAGCCCCCGAGGCGTTGTCTAGCCACCCATCCTCGATCTGGGCAGCCGGCTCCGAATTGAGGATCAGAGCGGACTCATGTGCGGCCTCCAGGGTACTGTCCGGCAGCAGAGCTAAATCATGCACATCGAGGCAGTGCGGCGCGATCGGCTGTGGCTCGAATCCATCGAAGATCAAGTCTCCGTGGATGTCAGCCATGAAGTTTAGACTTCCAAATCTGACCTGATGGCCAGGGGCGTAGCTTTCGATCTGCTCCAGATGGCCAAGCGAATTGGCCCGCAGTGCGAAGCCGCCGAATACGAAGATTTGTCTGGGGAGAAAAGTCTCGCCCTAGACTGCGTTGTTGATGATGATCGAAGGAGCCATCAAGCCTATCGGTGACGACACAAAGGAACTCTCAATGAAAGCACCAATGTCGGTGTCAAAACCGGCGGATCTCGGGTAGGGGGTCCCGAACTGTGCATCTAGGCGGATGGTAACAGGAGACAAGGGACACGATGTATTTACCCAGGTTAGGGCCCTCTCGATGGAGGTAAAACCCTACTCCTGCTTGATTAATATTGATGATATGGGTAGTACAAGAGTGGATCTACCATGAGATCAAGGAGGCTAAACCCTAGAAGCTAGCCTATGGTATGATTGTTGTTCGTCCTATGGACTAAAACCCTCCGGTTTATAAAGGCACCGGAGAGGGCTAGGGTTACACAGAGTCAGTTACAATGGTAGGAGATCTACATATCTGTATTGCCAAGCTTGCCTTCCACGCCAAGGAAAGTCCCATCCGGACACGGGACGAAGTCTTCAATCTTGTATCTTCATAGTCTTGGAGTTCGGCCGATGATGATAGTTCGGCCATCCAGACACCCCCTAGTCCAGGACTCCCTCACTCGCCGACGACGAGTGCGTCAACACTGCACGTCCTTTTCTTCCCCGGTGGATCTGTGACCACCGGTGAGGGGGGAGAGAGGGGTCGTCTTTTTTAGATCTAGTTACATTTTAGTGTTAGATACATCTGTATCTAAACAAATGTAAGACAAGAATTTTGGGACGGAGGGAATACTACCTCATATTTAGTATAAAATTTTGACCATAGATTTACCTAAGAAAATGCCAATCCATGTCACTAAAATTACACCCTTTGAAATTATGTTCAAATACAAATCCAACGATATAGTTCTTAGTGACATGCATTAACATTTTGTCAGTTAAATCTATGGTCAAATTTTGATACTACAAAATTGGAAGAGTAAACCAGGACGGAGGTAGTACTTGCTCTTAGGGTAACCATAGAGTTACTGGAGTAGTCTAAGTTACTTTCCACTATGACTAGCCTAGGCTACTATAGTAGTACAGCATAAAAACGATGCAGGTGATCACGTGAGAAAAAATACTAAAAACATTTCTTTCGGTGCAGTGCGTAGATGCAGTTTTGAACACTACACTTTTCATCGTAATTTGGGAAAATTACGAAAAAATTGAGCTACGTTGTGATTACCGTTTACTTATAGGAAAGAAGTTTCACCTCGATGAGTAGCTTCTCCGTGCATGGAAAGCATGTAAGGAATCCAACAACTTGATCCAGATTGGGACCGATAGATTTTAGTGCTAAGATCTTCACTGTGCGCATGGACTGGGTCAAGCTTGTGGGAATCATTTTCTGGAAGACGGTCGTAAATACATCAAGAAGAAATTTAAAAATGTGAATTTCAAGAAGACGGAGAAGAAGGTGAGTGTTGTACCTGAACGATTACGGATCCAATAAAGAGTTCGGAGAATTTGGCAGACGAGTACACCAACGCTGTCAATTTTGGCGCATCAATGACCCTGATGTTTGTTGGACCTTCTAGATCCGATACAAGCAATCTCTCAAGGAAAGGCGCATTCTCAATGACCATAACGTGGAACAGCTGGAGTGATCTCTTCCCAATTGATGTCTTGTTGTGGGGCCAGCAAGACACATAAATCCATCGGAGATTCGTCGAGGCGATGTGGAGGCTAATGAACCCGTGGATCTTCTCAAGACGAAGGTACTCAAGCGCAGTACAGCAGCGGAGCAGGTGCTCCATAGCCTTCTTCGAGATGACAACGTCGAAGAGGTCGAGCTGCTTGAGTTGAGGGAGAAGAAGGGCGGGCACGACATTAATCTGGGGAAGATAGCAGGAGCTGAAGCTGGCGCGGCGCAGCGTTGGCGTGAGGCGGAGCGCAGACGGCAGCAGAGAGCGACATCATCCAGCTTCAAAGTTGAGCTGATCTAGGGCGGGGGATAAGAACCACTCGTCGAACTTGGGTTGGACCTTGCAGTTGGTACTGAACATGCAGATGTCAAGGCGTCTGGCTGGCCCAGGGTGCGATGAAAGGATCTTGGAGACTGCGGCCATGCGTTTGCAATCCCCGTCACAGAGGCAGCTATCGACGGTGAGGTTGAGGGGGACGCAGCGCCAGAGGGGGCGCCACCGCCGGGAGAGCAGGGCGGTCCGCATGGCAGATTTGGTGGGGAGGAGGCCGATGATGACAAGCAGCATGTCGTCGGGGAGGCTGCTGATGAAGTCCAGGCTCGCCGGATGCGGTTTTGGCTCGAGCTGCCTCCGCTTGTTGGCTGCCTCGCCGTCCATCTCAACCGGCAGCGACGCTGGTGTACACATGTGCTGGTGTGTGTTGTGTGCTGGGTGTGCGCGACTGCGTCCTTCTGTGCATGCCGCCGCACAGTGGTGAATTGTGCGCGAGCGCGTCCTTCATGCGCAAGAAGTTTGTCCTCAATGCACCCTCAATTTACTAGCGTGCAGGGTCCTACCCCGATTGGTTTCAACTTTGTTTACTTCACCGCGTGTTAGATGGGCCTCTAGTTTACTTATTTTCACCCACTGCCACATGGGCCAGCACACCAAGATACAGAACACGAGCTGACAAGGCAGCATGTGGATTGGTTGACCGGTAAACTAAACAATATACAGAGCTATATGCTGACACAGTGAGCGTATAATCCGTCGGTATAGAGAGTTCGGGTGAGAGAGGAGGCCCGTGAGAGATAGCAGAGAGAGAGAGAAAGAGCTACTCCCTCCATTCGATAATGTAGTTCCAACATTTTTTTACGTCAAACTTTTGAGACTTTGACCAAGTTTATAAAGAAATTACTTATATCTACAATACCAAAGATAAATGATAGTATGAAGTAAGTACATGTTGTGATGAATCTAATGATCGTTCCAGATGTAAATGTTTTTCTCCACATATACCTGGTCAAACTTTTCTGAGGTTTGACTTTTCAAAACATCCATATGCTTATGGACGTGACAGAGTCCCTAACGAGAGAGAGAGAGAGAGAGAGTGAAATAGAAAGAATGACTGAAAAAAGTGTGTGTGTGTGTGTGTGTGAAAGAGACATGGACAACACACGATACAAGTAGAGAAAAATCGTGTGTGTCTTATGAAAACATATCACACATGCATCTTCGACAGCGGAGCCGAGGTGAGGAGATAGTGTGTGGTTGTTTGCAACCAAGAGAGAAAGACCCCTGGCACGTGGCCAAGAGGGGTCTAACAAACAAGGGAGAGAGGTCGAGAGAGACATACTGAGAAAATGCAGACATGGGGAGGAGAGAGTGTATCTTTGTCATAAAGAGATCCCCTGGAGATCGTGATGGGACTACAAGCGTGGGAGATCGAGTGACAAGGTGTGTGCGCGATAGAAGATGCGCCGAGAGATATCGAGATAGACGTATGGATGGAAGGAGACAATACGTGTGTTCCTGATGGCTAGTAAGAGATAATCATACTTAGGAGGGGGGGAGTGCTTGCGCCTATGGCCCTGTTTGGATACTCTAACTCAGTTAGAGGTTAGAGTTAGATTCTATGCCTGAACTAACCCTGAGCTAACTCTAAGTAAAGAGGTGTTTGGATGGCAGGGTTAGATGGAGCGCGGATACGGCGAGGCACCTTCACAGGCGGTGCGAGAGGGAGGGAGGGAGAGGACGAGAAGCTTCGAGGAAGTGGGGAGGGGTCTGCTATGGGGAGAGCGAGAGAAAAAAGTGTTTATTAGTGGTCCCGAGAAGAACTAACCCCAAATAAGCACCTCTTGGATGGGTTAGTTTTTTTGGATGGGTTAGATGCATCTAACCCAAACTAACCCTCCTGTTTGGATCTTTTTGGGTTAGTTGACTCCAAACTAACCCAAACTAACTCTAACCCATGGATCCAAACAGAGCCTATGATGGAGTGAGGGATTATGGTACTTAGGGGGGGTGTGTCACATGGAGAGAGAACAAGTGCGGCGAGACATGTGTATGTGTGAACCAGGGAGATATAAGGCCAGTTTGGCTTGCGTTCTGAGCATATTTTGCGTGGCCTGGGGTTGTGTCTGGATTTCATGCACGCTTGTGTGGTTGCTACCCTGTGAAAAAGAAAGCCCGCCTGGGCTGGGTTCCCTTGCACTTTAATTAGCCTGGCTGAACTCCAGACACTGCAAGTAGCCTGGCCCAAGCGACCGATTTAGAGCGCCTGGCCGTGCCTGGTCGTGCGGCCACGAGGCTAACAACAACATGGATGGATATTAGCATTAAATAATCTATGCATGGATTGATTGATGGGACGTTGATGCTTTGCCTGGCCCAGGCATGAACCAAACGCTTCAGCACCACACAAGCCTGGCCAGGCAGAAATATTTTACATCTCACGTCCACACCAGGCAGTACCGGCCATCAAGGCATGAGGGTCAGGTCACGAACCAAACTGCCCAATAAAGTTCGAGAGAGATTGAGGAGCCCCGATAAGGCTGAGTGGTGCATCAGATAGCAGAGAGGGGGAAACAGATATTCCATCCGCTCGATAATGCAGTGCATGTAAATTTTTTAGAAGTCAAACTTTGGAAACTTTGATCAGGTTTACGCAAATGTTATTTATATCTACAATACCAAAGATACATCATACAAAACTACATCTCATGGTGAATCTAATGGTATATGTTTGCCGTACTAGATGTAATTCTTTTTCTCCACGTACATGGTCAAACTTTGTGATGTTTGACTTTTCAATAAATCTATATGCTATGGACGGAGGAGAGTGCCTCAGTTGAGACAGATCAAGTGCGTGTGAAGGAGAATGAGTAAGTGTGCAAACAGAGTATGTGTGTGAAAGAGAAAGTGACAACAAACGATAAATTAGAGAGAGTGTGTGTTTTTTCGTTTCTTATGCGAACATATCATGCATGCATCTCCGAGATGGAAAAGTGAGGCAAGGAGATGCACGAAGATAGCTAGTGTGTGATTGTTTGCAACGGAGAGAGACGCCCCTGTAGCACATGTCCAATAGAGGTCTAGCCAACAAGGAAAAAAGGTCGAGAGGGACACATGGATGGCATGGACGCATGGGGAGGGAGAGAGGGTGCGTTTGTATAGAGAGATCCCCTCGAGATCGTGAGGGGACTATATGGGTGGGAGATCGAGGGAGTGCGTGCGCGATAGAAAGATGCCCCGAGAGAAATCGAGATAGACAATGCACATGTTTGTGATGGAGACTAAGATTAGCTAGTCATATACATATAGGGGGGACTGCGTGTGCCTCCAATTGAGTGAGAGACCATCATACTTGGCTAGCTGGGCATGAGATTGTGTGTGTGTGTGTGTGTGTGCGTGTGAGATGGAGAGAGAACGAGGGAGAGAGATAGAGTTTTAGATGGGCCTATCGAGTGCGAGTGAGATATGCATGTGTATGTGTGACCCAGGTGGATGGAGAGTTTGAGAGAGGGGGGGATGAGCTCCGAGACAACATAGTGGTGCGTGAGAGAGTTACGGGCAAAGAGCCAAGGAATTTGTGTGCGTATGATGAGTGCACCCAAGATATCTAGCTTGGACTAGCTAGAGTATCATACATAGTGTGCGAGAGAGACCTATAGATGGTGTATATATGCATGCGAACTTGAAAGACCCCCCCCCCACACACACACACACAAAGAGAGAGAGAGAGAGAGAGAGAGCACAGGAGTCCGGGAGAGGGGGAGGTCGCGTTTTATGCATCAAAGACTGATATAAACCATGATTCGATATAAACTTGCATTCAAATATTTAAATTGGAGAACATGTTGTCTGCAATCCACACATGAACGGATATACGCGTATATCAAACAAGTTCATTAATTTGACTTTCAACATGTTCATGGAGTACTATAATACTGTACAACATGCTACTCGATTGAGGTGTTCAATTTTGGATTTAGTTCACTATTTTGACCTACTGAATGATCTATTTCATTGAATTGAGATATTTCATTTTGGGTTTGATTCGCGTTTTTGAGTGGGTCAACTATTTGTCATACAGTAAATCGCTAGCAACGAGCATGTAAAAACAGATTACTCCCGAGCATCATCTCTCCATCTAAAAAAGAAGTGGAAAGTTAATATTTCAAAATTTGATTCGAATCGACTTGGTAAAGTAGACATGGATGCTCGTTCTCCCAAAATTTGAAAGAACCATTAAACATCCTGTCTGCTCGGTGGAATTTGCCCGAGCAAATAAATGGGAGACGCGGAATTACCGTCCTATGTGGGACACACATCAATTGGCCCGTTGTACATCGAGGGTAGGTTCGTAACTTCATCCAAGCGCACCTTCTCCTCGGCCGAAATGACATGTGACAAATAATTCATAAACCATGGTCGGAAAAACACGCTCTCCTCGCCCGAAATAGCTCGCGCCCACTATTTCAAAACACGCTCTCCTCGCCCGAAATCGCTCGCGCCCACTATAGTTCAAAACACGCCCTCCTCGCCCGAAATCGCTCCTGGCCAGTATTTGGGGAGAAGCAAAGTTACTCTACTATCCCCGACCCTCAGTACACAGACCCAAGCCGAGAAGCCTATAGGCAAGGGTAGAACTGTAACCCCCCCTCACCTTTCAGACAAATGCGTCCGTAAGACATGGTTCCACTCCCCTCCCAATTCCCCCCCCCCCTCCCGCCCGCTGAGGGAGTCCTGGATTAGGGGGTATCCGGACAGCCGGACTATGTACAATGTCCGGACTATTGAAGCGTGAAGATACAAGACTCAAGACTTCGGCCCATGTCCGGATGGGACTCTCCTTTGCATGGAAGGCAAGCTTGGCGATCCGGATATTGTGTTTCCTTCCTTGTAACCGACTCCATGTAAACCCTAGCCCTCTCCGGTGTCTATATAAACCGGAGAGGTTAGTCCTTAGAAGGCCGATAACAATTACAATCATACCATCATAGGCTAGCTCTTAGGGTTTAGCCTCTACGATCTCGTGGTAGACCTACTCTTGTACTACCCATATCTTCAATATTAATCAAGCAGGAAGTAGGGTTTTACCTCCATCGAGAGGGCCCGAACCTGGGTAAACATCCGTGTCCCTTGCTTCCTGTTACCATCAGCGTAGACACACAGATCGGTACCCCCTACCCGAGATCCGCCGGTTTTGACACCGACACCCGGCCCCATTCATACCTCGTGGGCACCAAATCACCTTCTCCCCGAGAAGCTCCCTTCTCCCGAGCCGCGAAACCTCAGCCCCACCTCCATGGCGCCCCCACCACACCAATTTCATAGCCGCCCTCCTCCCTATTGCCGGAGACGCTGTCCAATTGCCTTCGTGCACTAGGCTGTGTGCCTCTTACTCCGTGCTGCTGGTGCTGCCTCGACGACGGCCGCGTGAATCGTACCGGAGCCGATTCACCCCCGCCGTTGTTCACGGCGCCGGAGTGGCTCCAACTTCGGATCCGTCCAGAGTCCTGGCGCTGCTTCCGCGTAGCCATCGACCATCGCGATATCGCTCTTTCCCTGCCGTCGGTCGCCACCGCAACCTCGCCAGCCTCACCGACTCGGCAGCTGGACCTGCCTACTTCACCATGCCGCCAGATAGGTCGCACCCTCATCTCAAATCACTTTATTTAGGCGTCAGTTGTCTGAATTTTTATTCTGGGCCAATCGATTCCCAATGGGAAGAAACACCCCTCGAGGCGGCGGAGCTCCTAGGCTGCCAGTTGGCTGGTGTCTAACGTAAGGGTGCAGGGCCGCAAGTTCGCCGCGAAAGCAGTGCTTAGATGTCTATCTTTTAGAGTTGCGTGGGTTGAAGGTACTGCTGCCGCCGGATCTAGATGATGGGGAGTCTTTGTGGATTGGCCCAGGGGCGGCGCAACCATGGCAGTGCGGTGGGGCGGGGAGCAGGGGTTTGGCCGGGGCCACGGACGGCGGAGGTAGGCTGCTCTGCCGTTGGTCGCTCGCTCTTCGGGGAAGATTCCGAACAGTGTCAGCCGGGAGGCACAAGACGGCCATCAAGCCATCCGGGCGTAGATCGGACTGTACCAAAATAAAATAAAATCGTGTGACCCCAATTTAGTCTTCAGTCAACAGACGTGTGACCACTCTCATACCTTGTTGTTGATCTCTTAGTGTATTTCTTCAGATCAAAGAGATATGTCGTTCTTAACATTATGCATTATCTGCATCTTCAAACACACCGTCTTCCGACTCACCGCAGCTGCTCCGACAAGGGAAGTATACACCAGAAGGGAGCTATAGTCCCCACTCAACAGTTCCCTGCATCGAATGCGCGTGCCCGACATGGACAACCACAACAAATGCAGGGCCATCGACAAGTCAGCACATGATGCTCACTCCTATGGATGGCAGCCAGATAGGTTGTACCCTCATCTTACTTGTGTGCAACATTTATGGCTTTGTTATTCATCTAAGCATGGAAAATAGATCATCACATTTCACTGTATATTCATGTTGATCTCTTACGGGTCTTGTTCAGGAGTTCACACTGTTCCATAGTTCAGCTAAGATACTTGTTCTTTAGGTAACGTTGTTCCATAGTTATCATCCATTAGCCAATGCTATCCCACAGGCTGGTGATTATGGTATTATACCACTTCTAGTATTACCTATGTTGTTCTTTAATACTTCTGTGTGTCATCTAGTTAATCTCGAGTACAAACGATACATATTCTGTAGGTTTCATCTGTGTTCTCCCTTTAGTTTATGAGACCTGTTGCTGCTAGTTAACCCCAGTCCTACTATTTATGTCGTCTCCTACAGGCACTCATTACATAAATCTAACTACTAGTTGTCTTCCATGCATGTCAGATATAATTGCACACACTGATATATCCACAAGAACCTCACAGAGCAATGTAAAGGCCAATAAACTTGATGTCAATGATACCCAATGTGATGGAACATGTAAAGGCAGTTCTTCAGAAGACTTGCAGAAAGATGATGAATCCTCTTCACCCCACAAGGTCCTTGCTCTAACTTGGCCTATGATATGGGTACAACATGCATATAATGTCCTAGAGTGTATCTACTCTATTGCAATGACATGTGCTTAGCATGCTGATCATGCATGTAAATATGTCATGCCTTCCTGTTTTTCAGTACCTATTCCATTCATGATAACATGTTCTCAAATTCAAGTACTGTCATTCTACTCTATCACAATGCCATCTGCTTAATTTGACATCATGCTTCTGAATATCTTATGCATTGTTATTCATCAGTATGTACTTCATCTGTCTGCCATACCATGTTTTTTTACATTGAAGTGCTGTTCTAGTGCACTATTGCAATGCCATCTTATTTTCCCAATCATATACGTGTATGTTGCCTTAGTTATTTCTGTACGTATTCCGCTAGCATATAGTTTTACATTCAACTAGTGTGTTTTTTTGCAGTGTTATCCTGTCGTATCCCTAGCTCTTACACCATACTCCCTCCGTCCGGATTACATGTTGCCGAAATGGATAAAAAAGGATGTATCTAGAACTAAAATACGCCTAGACCCATCCATTTTTTGGATGGAGGGAATACATGTCAATATGTCATGCCTTTCTATTCTTCAGTACCTATTCCATCTCTCTGCTGTCGCATGTTTTATAATTAAAGCACCATTCTTCTATACAAGGCATGCAAGGGGAAGACAACTATGTTAGAATCTGAAGGGTTACAAACAAGACCTTTGCGAAAGAACCAAACGCCGGGAGATAATAAACCAACTCCATTTTTTATAGATACTGCTCCAGCACAGAGAAACCCAACTCCTACTGATAATAAGCAGATTCCAGTGGCCAAAGAACTAGTCCGCTCCAGTCCAGCAAAAATATGTCAACTCAATTCTAAGAAGCGTGTGCGTATCCTTGCATCATGAAATTTTATAGCATGCTGATCATATTTTCTACATGTTTCTTACCCATCTCTCTTTTAGAAAATAAGCTTAACAGATAGAAGAATTTCTGCAATGGTGTCGTTTATGAGAAAAGATTCTTGCAGGAATTCTCTATGCTCCAATGTAGATGTAAGTACCTGTTGTATATCACTATATTTTTACATCAGCATGTATTTTGTTAATCGGCGTGAATCCAACCTTTATCTGATCTAAATTTAGTTGTAGAAAAATGTATGATTAAAGGCCACAATGTTGATTTTTGTAAGGAAAACTGCCTGGTAGTTTTGCATCCTGAGCTACATGAGCGTACTATCTCATATCAGTGGGTTTGAATACTTCAGTTCTGCAGTGGGTTTTTCAGCGCATTTTTACTATGTTGTCCTGTTGTATCCCTAGCTCTTACATCATACTCCCTCCGTCCGGATTAATGTCATAGAAATGGATAAAACTGGATGTATCTAGAACTGAAATACGCCTAGACCCATCCATTTATTTCCGGATGGAGGAAACACATGTCAATATGTCATGCCTTTCTATTCTTCAGTACCTATTCCATCTCTGCTGTAGCATGTTTTATAATAGAATCACCATTCTTCTATATAAGGCATTCAAGGGGAAGACGGCTATGTTAGAATCTGAAGGGTTACAAACCAGGTCTTTGCAAAAGATCCAAATGCCAGGAGATAATAAACCAACTCCATTTTTTATAGATACTGCTCCAGCACAGAGAAACCCAACTCCCACTGATAATAAGCAGATTTCAGTGGCCAAAGAACTAGTCTGCTCCAGTCCAGCAAAAGAATGTCAACTCCATTCTAAGAAGCGTGTGCGTATCCTCGCATCATGAAATTTTATAGCATTCTGATCAAATTTTCTACATGTTTCTTACCCATCTCTCTTTTAGAAAATAAGGTTAAACGATCGAAGACTTCCTCCATTGGGATCGTATTCGAGGAAAATATCTTGCGGGAATTCTCTGTGCTCCAATGCTGATGTAAGTACCTGTTGTATATCACTATATTTTTACATCAACATGTATTTTATTAATGGCGTGAATCTAACCTTTATCTGATCTAAAATTAGTTGTAGCAAAATGTTAAAGCCGCCAATGTTGATTTTTGTAAAGAAAACTTCCTGGTAGTTTTGCATACTGAGCTGCATGAATGTACTATCTCATATCACGCACATTACTGAATTGTAGTGCTTCTCTGGTTGCCCATTCATTCATTGTGTCAATGTTGCTTTCGTACTACCTTACCTGGCTGATGATAGCTGTGCCATATTGTGTTAATTTGATGTAGGCTAGTTGCCCAAATGTTCGTTGTGTCAATGTTGGTTTCCTATTATCTGACTTGGCCAATGATAGCAATGCTAGTGTGTTAATTTTGTGCAAGCTGCTGAAGATAAGAAGACAAACTCTAAAAACAGCAAGGCAACCCCATTGTTTCTTTCCAGTAAATCTAGGCCAGGTAATATGGCAATAACTCATGATCAATCTGTTTGGTTCCCATCCTAATTTATGTTATGATGCAGTGGTCGAGACACTCTCCACTATCAATAATACAAGCCTGCCAAAATCGTCGTCTGAATCTGTTCAGTATCCTCTATCTCGAATGCAACGGAATAAATGTATGTTTGTGAACCAATTAATGGCTGAAGCAATGATGGAAATGGTGGATGAATCAGACGTGCAGAGTCGTGCGACACAACAACTGATCAATGTTTTTAGAGACAATGTAGCAAAGCAGCAAGAACTTGCCCACATGCTTATGGGCGTCATCTGTGCTGAGGTTGCAGATTGTGACGTTGTAGATGGTTAGGTTCTGCTCATTTATTTGCACTGGCATCAATCTTTGATTGCCCAGTGGATGTAATTTCCTGTAATATATGCTGGATGTGCAACGTTATTCCCTGTATGCCGTACCTTTGCTTGATCAGTTTTGGTCCTGTGCATAATTGCTTGTCGTAATGGGCTCAAATTATCTAATTTGGCCTAAAGACATGTACGAACTTTAGTGGGCCCATTAAGTTAATGGGCCGTTACTAGGCAGAAAGTTAATGGTCGGCCCTCTTACCTCCTGGGTCGTTAACAGGCCGACATCAAAGCGGGCAACAGGTGGCCCTAATTTATTTCACGGGCCGTTAACAGGCCGTTACTAAGTTTGGGCTACATATGGCCCAACTATATGGTAGGCCTTTAGCAGGCCGAAAGAGACAGCGGGCTTGTACTGGACCATGAAGGCCATGGGCCGCTAAAAGGCCGAAAGTCAAGTCGTATTGTAAATGGCCCAACTGTGATGTGGGCCTTTAGCAGGCCAAAAGAGAAACCGGGCTGGTATTGGACCATGAAGGGCATGGGCCGTTAAAAGGCCAAAACTAAGGTCCGACTACAAATGGCCCAACTCATTTATGGTCCGTTAACAGGCCAAAGGGCACACAGGGCCGGGAATTGGCCCAACACTTAAATGGGTCGCTAAAAGGCCAAAACTCAGGTCCAACTACAAATGGCCCAACTGATTTATGGGCCGTCAACAGGCTGAAAGTGACACCGGGCCAGAATTGGCCCAACACTTAAATGGGCCGCTAAAAGGCCGAAACTCAGGTCCGACAACAAATGGCCCATCAGATTTATGGGCCGTCAACAGGCTGAAAGACACACCGGGCCAGAAATTAGCCCAACATTTAAATGGGTCGCTAAAAGGCCAAAAGATGTACATCCTGAAAATTGGCCCATCAATTAAATGGGCCGTTAATAGGCCGAAATCTCATCGGGCCGATATAGAGCCCAAATATATAGCGGGCTGTTAACGGGCTCGAACTGACGATGGGCTGCAATGGTGTCAAATCTTTAACGGGCCGTTGACGAGCCGAATTGGCACATCTCGTATGGGCCATGGGCTTAAATGGACCTGACACAAGTAGGCCTTATATGGGCTGGCTGCTAATTTTTATTGGGCCAGCCTTTTTCACTGGAGTGGGCCATTGTTGGGCCGTGCCACGTGTCGACCTATTATAGGCGGCTCCTGTCCAATGAGTGGATGACATCTGTCCCAACGGTGAAGCAACACGTGTTTCCTGCGGCCAATGATGATTTTACACGTGGAAAATCCCCATTGGTCCGGGCTGTTAATAGGTTATCGGATCCAAAACCGGACCCGATAGCTTAACGGCGTTCCCTTACGGTGGATGCCACGTGTCGGTCACCCTTGACGAAAGCACTTTTGTGACGCGCTATTTATTGTCATGGAAGTGGACACTTCCATGATGATAATTTTGGTAATGTCATGGAACACTTCTAGGACAGCACATGTATGACTATCTTGATTCTGTCATAAAATCGTCATGGATGTACATGCATGACAAAAAACGCAACCTACCATGACAAACATGTATCATCACGGAAGTGTTTTTTTAGTGGAGAGGGCCAGGAGCTCCGGAGCCCTCGGGCCCCCAGCAGGAGAGCTTAGGGCGACTGCCTCCGGAGTCGGCTCGGACGCAGGGATTGTCTCCTCCTGAGGCTGGGCCCCAAAGCCTTGGCAGCGCAACACCACCGTAGGAACATGAGGGGCAGTCTCGTCCTTGTGAGCCGGAGTCGCCGCGACCACAGCAGGACGCTTGGCCTCGGCAGCTCTAGCGTCCTCCTTCTTCCTCTTCGCCCCCGAGATCAGCCTGGCATCAGGATGAAGATATTGAGTAGTGCATCGAGATCAGAGATCAAGGGCAAGAAGATACACTTACTGATCCTCGGCGACATAATTCCTCTTCCTGCCCAGGAGCGCAAACTTCCTGGGCATGGGCGGCGCCGTGCTCTCGGGGGCAGTCAAGTGTGTGGCTGGCTCCATGGTGGATGCCGGCGACAAAGCAGGAGCGCCGCCTCGGGGAAGCAACGCCGACTTGTCCCTCTTCGGGACCCCCTGCTTCGGCTTCTTCGCAGGGGTCCCCTGGATCTCATGGTGACCCCAATGGAGCGCGGCGACTTCCCGACTGGGTGCTCTCCGGCGTCGGCGTCAGAGAAGGCGCGGAGGAGCTCGCTCCGCCGTGGGTGAGAAGTCTCCCCCACCTCCTCAAAGGCGGCCACCGATCTCCTAATCCCCTCCTCCCAGAGGGATCGTTAGAGGACACCCGCACTAGGGACCCGCAGGCAGGGAAGGCTCCAGCAGAACAAGCCCCCGCTCATTGAAGACAAGCATGGCAGCGGCTATCTTCTCCCCGTCACCATGACGGTACAACGGGAGATAGGTGTCCGGGGGCCACCCTGGTCCTTCCCGAGCAAGGTGCACACGACCTTGCTCAGCTCCTCATTAGACAAGTTGTCCGGGCGCAACCGGAGGTCGTCTTCCATGCCCTTGAATCTCCACAGGGGGCGCGAGTGCGCCTGGAGCGGAGCCAGGCGCTGCGTCGGGAATTCCTTGACGACCATGGCCCCCATCAGCCTCTCCGACTTCGGGTCCTCTTCCTTCAGGTTGGCCGTCATCCTCTCCAGCAGTTGCTCCGCCCGGGGGTCGGTGAGCTTCTCGTAAGCCCATCCATCCCGGGACATCGGCACCCCAGTCGGCAGCTCCGGCCGAGCGTAGGAGCGCTTGGCGTCCATGAAGATCCACTTGTTCTAAAAGTCCTCCACCTTCTTCCCGGCCCAAGAAATTATGTTGCTGCCATTGGCCGCGATGAAGCTGGCGCACACAGAGCACTCGACGCTGCTCGTCCGGAGGTAAAAGAAGTGGCGGAACAACGCGATGGAGGGCATCACCCAAATGAGCGCCTCACAGTAGAAGGCAAAGATCGACAAGAGGAGGATGGAGTTGGGGTGAAGATGGAGGGTATGGAGCCCGTAATGGCGAAGGATGGCGTAGAAGAGACTGGAGAAAGGAGGGACCAGCCCAGCAAAGATGTTGTGCAGAAAGAAGGGGTAGAAGGTGCCGCCCAAGGTTTCTGGTTTGGCGGAGGCAACCTGGAGCGTCATCTCTCCCCCTTGTTGCTGGTGCCCATCATCAACTAGAGCACGGCAGCGAGGTGCTTCTCCTCGATGATGGTGGATGCGCTTAGGGCTGGCTCGAACCAAGAAGCCGAGCGCTCAGTCGGAGCCGAAGACTTCACCTTGTTGGTGGCCATCGGTTGTGAGCCTGGGGAAAAGGTCTGATAGATTTCGAGGTTTTCTCTGCTGAGGGACAAGGAGATCTGGAGCAAGACGAAGGGAAGGCAATGAAGGCTTAGTGGCAGGTGCCAGCCTTCTTGTTAGCCGGGAACAGTTGCCAAGGCCACGTGGGGAAGCGGATACGACCACCTCCCATCAATCATCATGCGTCAACCAGGGTTGCAGGCGGTTAGGGCCCGTGGTGCTCCGCACCTGCCCTTTGGCTTCACCTCGAAGCCAAGTCCAAGAGCGCCTTGGGCCCGGGGGCTATGTCGGTGTTCTGGGAACGGGGGTACCCAGACTTGCCTGCCTGTGGCCCACGGCGTGGCTCCATCGATGGCTTGGTATGGCCTGGCTTTGACATCGACAACTCAAGACCCTCGCGAGGCGGACAACACCAAGACCCCCAAAAGGAGCAGCCTCCTCAGGCTGGCTCCTGAGGAGCGGAGATTTCCATGCAAGCCTCACCACGCGAGGTTCAGGTGATGTGAGCCATGACAACCAAGGCCAGGCAGGTGCCAGCGGGCGCAGTGTACCAATTTCCTCTTTGGTGCTAAGGAGGCAAGCACAGGCACGGAGTCCCAAGGAATCAGCCAAAGGTTTCCATTCCCGTGCAACAAGTCCAAGACCACCAGGACGGCAGGACATCGGTCATCACCAAGCCCACTGCAGCGTCACGACCAGAGGCTTTTGCAGGCGAAGACTACTTTCATCAGGATAAGATGTGCTAGTTGTCTCCCTTCAAATTTTGCCGTTGTGGGATCCCTTCCTGCCTTCATTTGGGAGAGGACCAAGGCCACTATAAATAGGACCAAGCCACCACCATAGAGGAGGATCGGATCGATTCCACCCTAACCATCTCACTAGCTCACTTGAGCTCAAGGACACACCTCGTGAGGTTGTTCTCCACTGTACTAGTTCATCCTCAGCCCCTCAAGGACAATCCACCACAAAGCAGGAGTAGGGTTTTACACCACAAGGTGGCCCGAACCTAGGTAAACTGCCATGTCCCCTTTCCCTTGAGTTCGACAAGCTAGGCTATGAGATTAGCGAGTAGGCAGATTGGGTAGGTTGAGTTCTTCGCACGCACCCCAGAGTTTGAACCTATCAAGGGTTTGCGGAACCTGAAATCCGACAACTAGAGTCTTCTTGTTACCAGTACGAGTTGGGTTTCTCTGCGCTGCAGCAGTATCTATGAAAACTAGAGTTGGTTTACTATCTCCTCATGTTTGGATGTTTTGCAAAGACCTGGTTTGTAACCCTTCAAATTCTAACATAGCCGTCTTCCCCTTGCATGCCTTATATAGAAGAATGATGCTTCAATCATAAAACATGCTACAACAGAGATGGAATAGGTACTGAAGAATAGAAAGGCATGACATATTGACATGTATTCCCTCCATTCGGAAATAAATGGATGGGTCTAGGCGTATTTCAGTTCTAGATCATCCATTTTATCCATTTATGTGACATGTAATCTGGACGGAGGGAGTATGATGTAAGAGCTAGGGATATGAAAGGACAACAGTGTAAAAAACACTAATTGAATGTAAAATTGTATGCCAGCAGAATACATACAGAAAAACACTAAGGAAACATATGTGTGTATGATTGGGAAACTAAGATGGCATTGCAACAGACCATAGAACAACACTTCAATGTAAAAAAAGAACATGGTATGGTAGCCAGATGAAGACATACTTATGAATAGCAATGCATAAGATATTCAGAAGCATGATATCCAAGCTAAGCAGATGGCATTGCGATAGAGTAGAATGACAGTATCAAAATTTGAAAACATGTTATCATGAATGGAATAGGTACTGAAAAACAGGAAGGCATGACATATTTACATGCATGATCAGCAGGCTAAGCACAAGGCCTTGCAATAGAGTAGATGCACTCCAAGAGATTATACGCATGTTGTACCCATATCATGGGCCAAGTTAGAGCAAGGAACTTTTGGGGTGAATAGGATTCATCATCTTTCTGCAAGTCTTCTGAAGAACTGCCTTTACATGTTCCATCATATTGGGTATTATTGACGTCAAGTTTGTTGGCCGTTACATTGCTCCATGAGATTCTTGTGGATAAATCCGTGTGTGCAATTATATCTAACATGCATGGAAGACAAGTAGTAGTTAGATTTATGTAATTAATGCATGTCAGAGATGACATAAATAGTAGGACTGGGGTTAACTAGCAGCAATAGGTCTAAAAAACTAAAGGGAGAACACAGATGAAAGCTATAGAATATGTATCGTTTGTACTCGAGATTAACTAGATGGCACACAAAAGTATTAAAGAACAACATAGGTAATACTAGAAGTGGTATAATACTATAATCACCATCCTATGGGATAGCATTGGCTGATGGATGATAACTATGGAACAGCGTTACCTAAAGAACAAGTCTCTTAGCTGAACTATGGAACAACGTTAACTCCTGAACAAGACCCGTAAGACATCGGCATGAATATACAGTGAAATGTGATAATCTATTTTCCATGCTTAGATGAATAACAAAGCCATAAATGTTGCACACAAGTAAGATGAGGGTACAACCTATCTGGCCGCCATCCATAGGAGTGAGCATCATGTGCTGACTTGTCGATGGCCCTGCAGTTGTTGTGGATGTCCATGTTGGGCACGCACATTCGATGCTGGGAACTGTTGAGTGGGGACTATAGCTCCTTTCTGGTGTATCCTTCCCTTGTTGGAGCAGCTGTGGTGAGTCGGAAGATGGTGTGGCTGAAGATGCAGAAAACGCATAATGTTAAGAACGACACACATCTCTTATCTGAAGAAATACCCTAAGAGATCAATAGCAAGGTACGAGAGTGGGGACACGTTGTTGACTGAACAATAAATTGGCGTCACACGATTTTATTTTATTTTTGGTACTGTCCAATCTTCGCCGGATGGCTTGATGGCCGTCTTGTGCCTCCTGGCTGACACTGTTCGGAATCTTCCCCAAAGAGCTAGCGACCACCGGTAGAGCAACCTGCCTCTGCCATCCGTGGCTGTGAGAGCTCCGACCAAAACCCTGCTCCTCGCCCCACCGCACTGCCGTGGTTGCGTCGCCCCCGGCCAATCCACAAAGACTCGCCGTCATCTAGATCCGGTGGCGGCAGTACCTTCAACCCACGCAACTCTAAGATAGCCATCTAAGGGATGCTTCCGCGGCGAACTTGTGCCCCCGCACCCTTACGTTAGACACCAGCCAACCGGCATCCTAGGAGCTCCGCCGCCTCGAGGGGTCCTGATTCCCATTGGGAATCGATTGGCCCAGAATAAAAAATCAAACAATTGACGCCTAAATAAAGTGATTTGAGATGAGGGTACGGCCTATCTTACGGCCCGGTGAAGTAGGCAACTCCAGCTGCCGAGTCGACGAGGCCGGCACGGTTGCGGTGGCTACCGGAGGCAGGGAAGCAGAGATGTCGCGATGGTTGACATCTATGAGGAAGCAGCACCAGGGCCCTGGACGGATCCGAAGTTGGAGCCACTCCTGTGACGTGCACAAAGGTGGGGGTGAATCCGCTCTGGTATGGTTCACGCGGCCGTCGTCGAGGCAGCTCTGACAACACGGAGTAAGAGTCACACGGCCCAGTGCACAGCGGCAAACGGGCAGCGTCTCCGGCACTAGGGAGGAGGGCGGCGGTGAATTTGGTGTGGTGGGGGCACCATGGAGGAGTGGCTAAGGTTTCGCGGCTGGGGAGAAGGAAGATTCTAGGGAGAAGGTGATTTGGCACCGACGAGGTATGAATGGGGAATTGGGAGGGGGACCATGTCTTACGGACGCATTTGTCTTAAATTTGGGGCGGGAGTTATAGTTCTACACTTGCCTTTAGGCTTCTCGGCTTGGGTCTGTGTACTGAGGGTCGGGGATAGTAGAGTAACTTTGCTTCTCCCAAATAGTTGGCGCGAGCGATTTCGGGCGAGGAGGGCGTGTTTTGAACTAGTGGGATACGAGCGATTTCGGGCGAGGAGGGCATGTTTTGAAATAGTGGGCACGAGCTATTTCGAGCGAGGAAGGCGTGTTTTGAAATAGTTGGCGCGAGCGATTTCTGGCATGGAGAGGGTGTTTTGCCGCCCATGGTTTATGAATTATTTGGCACATGTCATTTTGGCCGAGGAGAAGGCGTGCTTGCATGAAGTTATGAACCTACCCTTGATGTACAATGGGCCAATTGATGTGTGTCCCACATAGGCCGGTAATTTCGCATCTCCCGTTTATTTGCTCGGGCGAATTCCAACGAGCAAAGGGTGTTTAATGGTTCGTTCAAATTTTGAGAGAACGAGCATCCACGTCAAACTTACCAAGTCGACTCGAATCATATTAGCTTGCCACTTCTTTTTTAGATGGAGAGATGATGCTCGGGAGTAATGTGTTTTTACATGCTCGTTGCTAATGATTTACTATATGACAAATAGTTGAACCACTCAAAAACGGGAATCAAACCTAAAATGAAATATCTAGATTCAATGAAATAGCTCGTTCACCAGGTCAAAATAGTGAACTAAATCCAAAATTGAACACCTCAATCGAGTAGCATGTTGTACAGTATTATAGTACTCCATGAACATGTTGAAAGTCAAATTAATGAACCTTTTTGATACAGATATCTCCGTTCATGTGTGGATTGCAGACAAGTTCTCCAATTTAAATATTTAAATGCAAGTTTATATTGAAACATGGTTTATATCAGTCTTTGATGCATAAAACGTGACCTCCCCCTCTCCCAGACTCCTACTCTCTCTCTCGCTGACAATCTTCAATTCTATCGCACGCATCCAAAACACAAACCTTGTTGGTCCCTCTCCCTCGCTCTATCTCTCTCTCTTTGTGTGTGTGTGTGGGGGAGGGGGGTCTTTTTAGTTTGCATGCATATATACTCCATGTATAGGTCTCTCTCGCACACCATGTATGATTCTCTAGTCCAAGCTACATATCATGGGTGCACTCATCGTACGTAGACAAATTCCTTGGCTCATTGCTGTAACTCTCTCACGCACCACTCTGCCACCTCAGAGTTTGTCGGATATCGGGTTCCGGCAAAGCCCTTAAGGTTCAAACTCTGGGGTGCGCACGAAGATCTTCTCCCTACCGATTCATGCCCCAAAACCTCACTGCGGTTCTAAGCTAGCGTGATGATCAACACAAGGGACACGGGGTTTATACTGGTTCGGACCACCGTTGTGGTGTAATACCCTAATCCAGTGTGTGGTGTGGTGGATTGCCGCTGGGGCTGATGATGAACAGTACAGGGGAAGAACAGCCTCGTGAGGGGTGTTCTTGTGGTGGTGTGCTTGGAGAGGAATTGATCCGTCTCTGCTGGCTCTAGGTGAGATTCTCGATGCCTCCTACTTTGGTGGCTATCTCTATTTATAGAGGCCCTGGTCCTCTTCCCAAATATTGAGCGGGAAGGGAGCCAACAGTGACCATTTTGTAAGGGGACAGCTAGTACAAGCTATCCTGACTAAAGGTGGTCTTCGACTGCCAAAGGCTCTGGCGATGACGCCGTCTTGGGCTCCACGGTGACCTCCGTCCTGCCGCTCTGTTGGTCTTGGTCTCGTTGCACCGATATGGAAACCTTTGCCTGATGTCTTGGTACTCCGCACCTACGCTTGCCCCCTTTGCACCAAAGAGGAAACGAGGACACTACGTAGGCTGGCGCCCGCCTAGCGCCCGCCTAGTGTTGATCATCATGGCTTGCGTCATGAGTACTTCGCGAGGTACCCCTTGCCTTGATCTCTCCGCCTCCTTGCGAGCCTGCCTGGTGAGGCTGCCCCTGAGGAGGCCTCACGTCGTCCACCCCGTGAGGCTTGGCCCCTCGCGAGGGTCTTGAACTTGGGTTGATGAAGATAGGTCATACCGGGCCACTGCTGAGCCACACTGTAGGCCGTAGGTAGGCAAGTCTGGGGACCCCCGTTCCCAGGACACCGACAGTAGCCCCCAGGCCCAAGGCGCTCTCGGACTTGGCTTAGCAGCGAAGCCAAAGGGCAAGTGCAGAGTGCCGCATGCCCCAACAGCACGCGGCCTTGGTCGCCGCTTGGCGGTTGATTGGACATGGGCGTCTCCGCTTCCCCACGCTGCCTCGGCAACTGCTCGATTTGAGGAGTCCCTGCTACATGCAAAAAGAGTCATCATTACCTATGATCGTGGAGGCTGGCGGTTGGCCTCCCTTGGGCTATAAATGGGGAGGGTGGAAGCCCCCGTTGTCCATTGCTTCTTGCTCTGCTCGCTTCTTCTTCTTCCTCGCTCTGGTTGCTTGAAGTCTCCTATGGTGCCCGTGAAGAGGTTCTAGGCTGCGGAAAACGGGAAGGCTCGCCAGGAAGGGCAGGCTCTCCTCTTCCCAAGCGCGGTCGTGGTCGTCCCCGCAAGCATCCCGCGACTCCCGCTGCGACTCCTCGTGGTCGCGGTGGTGGTCGTTCACTTGTCAGTGGCCGCCCATATCGGGGCAGCCTAGTCGGTAGGGGAAGGCATGTCGTGGCTGCGCGGCCTCCCCGGCCGCGCTTCCATTCGGCGGAGGTGCTGCCAGAGTTTGTTGTGTGGTCGGACAACCCAGCTGGCAAATGGTTCCAGCTCCCTCGCTTCTTCGCCGGCGAACTGCTGGCCACTGGCCCTGGCGGGCTCTGGCTGCAGGCGGACGGCTCCTGCAGCAGGGCCTCCTGGGTCGCAGTGGAGATCTCCGTCGCCGGGAACGTGGCCCTGGCCCGGGGCTGGTAGACGTTTGCCCGCGCACGTGCCCTCGGCCGGCGATGCACCCTCCACTTCAATTATGACGGCGATGCGTCCCTTGATGTGAGGGTGTTCGGAGAAGATGGTCGCCGCACCGGGTGCTGCCCTGAAGACGACGACGGTGCCAAGGTGCTTGGCCTTGGCGACGGCCGCGACGAGGGCGAAGGCGGACCCGCCCCTGGCAGCGTCCGCAGCTTGCCGAGCTTCAGCGGCTCCTCCTCCGGCGATAGCTCCTCCAGCGGTGGCTGTGATGAGCCGCCACATCGCCGCGCCCGCTTTGAGGGCGGCAGCGGGACGTCCCATCGCCGCACTCCGGTGAAGCGCGAGGCGGAGTCTGATTGAGCTTGGGAGGGCGGTGCGGATCCCTCCTCGCGAGCTGTCGCAGGGCGTGCGCCATTTTTATTTTGTTTTTCTCCTTTCCTACATTAAGAGAGAGAGGAGTATGGAGCCCCATGGGGGCGTGCAACAGACTACGGTTCCTAATTATCGTGCTATTTTATCATCCCTGTGCTATGTTATGGTGTTGCGGTCATATGCTTGCGCGTAGGAACAACTTAGCTTGGGATGTTTGCCGTAGTTTTCGTCTCGTGAGGTACCTACTCGACGCCTTGCCGGGCGTCTTAAGGTCTGCAAAAATCAGTTGGGAGCATAGTTTCCGCACCTTGGTCACGAGGGTTGCCAGCTTAGGCCCGGCGCTTTGTGTCGCGATGCCAGTGGGGCACAGACTAGGAGGGGTGCTCCCACTGCAAACTTGAACAAGGGAGCCTCGCGAAAACCAGGTGAGAAAAGGGCTCGCGAGGGCGCCCGCGCAGCCCCTTCGCGAGGCTTGAGAGAGAGAGAGAGAGTGGGCCAGACAAAAGCCGGAAACAGAGAACAAGGGCAGAGGACAGCAAACAACACTAAGAGCAGCTCCAATAAAGGTTCAAACAGGGGGGACAAGCCAACTACAGAAAGCAAATGAAAAGCCGCGTCCAGCACCTAGTCTAGTCTTCGACGTCTTCTCACCAGCACTGAGCTAAGTGCTGCCACTGGGCGTGGGCGGGAGCCCCTGAGGCCCAAGGGTGGCACTCCGGAGACTCCGGGGCGTGTACAGCCCCAACTCATTATTACGTGAGAGTGTCACGGGCGGCGAGCTTCACAGGCACTGGGACTCCTTCACAGGCACCGGGCCTTTCTTGGGGCAGCGAGCTTCGCAAGCATCGGGCCTTTCTTGGGGCAGCCAGCTTCGCAGGCACCGGGCCCTCTTCACAGGCACCGGGCCTTTCTTTGGGCGGCAGCTTCATAGGCACCGGGCCTTCTTCACAGGCACCGGGCCTTTCTAGGGGCGGCGAGCTTCACAGGCACCGGGCCTTCTTCACGGGCACTAGGCCTTTCTTCAAGGGTAGAATTCCGGAGGTGCTGAATGTTCCAAGCGTTTGGGATGGGCACCCTGTCCTGAGTCTCCAGGCACGTGGCGCCGGGCCTAGAAACATGAACAACCTTGCACGGGCCCTCCCACATGGGCGAGAGCTTGTGCAGCCCTTCCCTGGAGAGCACCCGACTGAGCACGAGGTCACCTACCTCAAGAGTCCTGGGGCGGATGTTGCGGCAATGATACCGCCGCAGCGCTTGCCGGTATCTTGCTGCTCGTAGTGTGGCTTCCCCGCGGTGTTCCCCCCCAGCACGAGGTCCATCCCCCGCATGTCGTCCTGTTGCACTTAATCAAACGCTAGGACCCGCGCGCAGTGACGCCTGACCTCGTGAGGGAGGATCGCCTCCGCTTCGTAGACGAGGAAGAACGGGGTCTCGCCGATCGACTTGGTGGCGGTAGTGCGGATGGACCACAACACGGGTTGGAGCTCATCGTACCAGCCCCTGCCGCAGGCCTCCAGCTTCTTCTTGAAGGTCCTGGTTTTGAGGCCTTTCAGGACCTCTGCATTTGCGAGCTCGGCCTGGCCGTTACTCCGGGGGTGTGCCACCGAAGCGTAGCATATCTGCATTCCAAGGTTAGCACAATATGTTTTGAAGAGATTGCTGGTGAACTGCGAACTATTGTCGGTGATGATGCGATTAGGGACCCCGAATCGGCTCACGAGGCCCTTGATGAACTTGACTACAGAGCCAGCTGGGATGGTGCGGACGCCTTCCACCTCTGCCCACTTGGTGAACTTGTCGATGGCGACGTAGAGGTAGCGGTAGCCCCCAAGCGCTCGAGGGAACGTGCCCAAGATATCCAACCCCCAGACCGCGAATAGCCACGAGAGTGGGATGGTCTGTAGGCCCTGAGCTGGCTAATGGATCTGCTTGGCATGGAATTGGCAGGCTTCGCAAGACTTCACCAGCTCAATTGCATTGTTCAGTGTCGTAGGCCAGTAGAACCCGCTGTGAAACGCCTTGCCGACGAGGGTCCGTTATGACGAATGGTGTCCACAATCTCCACCGTGTATGTCAGCCAGCAACTCCTTCCCCTGTTCCCTTGAGATGTAACGCAGGGAAACATCATTTGGCCGCTTCCGGTAGAGCTCTCCATCTTGGATGCAGTAGGCCGTGGCCTGTCGGGCCACATGTTTCGCGTCCTCCTCCTTCTCTGGTAGAGTCCCTTGAATTAGGTAGTCCTTGAATTCCATGGTCCAGAATCCCTCCTGAGGCTCCAACGCCAGGAGCAAGCGCGCTCCCGAGGTTGGGCCACAGGCCGGGGCTCCTGTGGCAGGTGGCTGAGGGAGTTCCTCCCGAGGTTGCGCTGTTCTTGATAGTGAAGGCATTGCTGATGGTTTGAAGAGCCGTTCCTCGAAAACCCCAGGCTCCTGAGGCAGCCGCCTGGATGCCCTCCTGGCAATGTCATCAGCCTCTTGGTTGGTGTCGCGAGGCACATGCTGTAACTCCAGCCCCCAGAACTTTTTTTCCATCCTGCACACCTCCGCAAGATACGCCTCCATGTGCTCGTCCTTCGGCCTGTACAATTTGTTGGAGAAGTTGACGAGGAGCTGTGAATCGCCCTTGATGGTGAGGCACTTCACCCCAGTGCTGCTGTAGCTCTCAAGCCTGCTATGAGTCCTTCATACTCTACTATGTTGTTGGAGACCTTCTCGCCATGCTGGAAGCAGAGTTGCACGGCGTAATATAGCTTGTCCTGAGTGGGGGATATAAACACTGCACTAGCCCCCGCGCCATGTCACGAGAACGCTCCATCGAAGTACATGACCCAGCCATCTGGGGCCTCACTTCCTGGGGAAAGTGACCGATCTTCGCCTGCTTCGATCCCTGGCGCCTCTGTCCATTCTTCCACAAAATCTGCAAGTGTGGCTCCCTTGACGACCCTGGTTGTGCTGAATTCTAACTGAAACGCTTGCAGCTCAATGTTCCACTCAGCGTCCCTTCCAGCGGAGTTGGGTCTCCTGAGTACCCTCTCCAATGGGTAGGCCGAGATAACCTTGATGGGGTGGCCTTGAAAGTAGTACCACAGCTTTTGCGAGGCCACCAGTAGCACGAGCAAGAGCTTCTGAGGCATGGGGTATCGTGCCCTTGCGTCCTGCAGTACCATGCTAACAAAGTACACCAGATGCTTGACGAGGGTGGGTGTGCTGACGAGGTCCGTGCCGTCCGGAGGGTTAGGCGCCTCCTGAGACGACGGATACCCCAGCACCTGGTTGCCTGGTGAGGCCTGTTCAGCCCCAGGGGCGTTTTCCTGTTGAGGCTGGTCTCCATTTGCCAAGGCCGTGATCTTCGCGAGGCTTTCTTGGTCTCGTGCCGCCGCGGCCGGGACCGTGGCCAGTCGTGATGCAGCTTTGACCTAGCATTCTTCCCGAACCACCACCAGAGCTGCACTGGCGAAGTAGGTTGTGGTGGCGAGGTAGAGCACCAGGGGCTCGAGAGGGCGCGGTGCCACCATCACAGGAGGGTTGGTCAGGTACTTCTTGAGGTCTTGAAATGCTTCGTCTGCCTCTTGTGTCCATTCGAACGGGCCTTTCTTCTTCATCAGCTTGAAGAAAGGCAAGGCGCGCTCCCCCAGCTTGGAGATGAAGCGCCTTAGCGCTGTCACACGTCCAGTGAGCTTTTGCATTTCTCTGAGGGTTTGCGGTGGGCTCATGTCTTCGATTGCCTTGACCTTCTCTGGGTTGGCCTCGATCCCTCTGTGGGACACAAGGAAACCCAGAAGCTTGCCAGAAGGAACACCAAACACGCACTTCTCCGGGTTGAGTCGCAGGTCCACTTCGCGGAGGCTCGGGAAGGTCTCTTCCAGATCCTGGGTCAAGGTCTTCGCCTCCCGAGATTTCACCACAATGTCAATGATGTAAGCCTCAGTGTTTTTCCCGAGCTGCTGGCCTAAGGCGATGTGCATCAGCCGCTGGAAGGTTGCGCCCGTGTTGCGAAACCCGAATGGCATGCAGGTGTAGCAGTATACCCCACATGGGGTCAGGAAGGCCGTCTTCTCCACATCTTCTACCGCCATCTTGATCTGGTGGTAGCCCAAAAATGCATCCAGGAAGCACAGCAGGTCGCACTCGGCGGTGGAGTCGACAATTTGGTCGATGCAAGGGAATGGGAATGGATCTTGAGGGCAGGCCTTGTTGAGGTTGGTGAAGTCGACGCACATGCGCTCCTTTTCCCCCTTTTTCGGCACGACAACAGGGTTTGCCAGCCATTCGGGGTAGCGAACCTCGCGAATAACACCTGTTGCTTCCAGCTTGCGGGTTTCTTGGACGATGAAGGCCTGCTTCTCGGCGGACTGCCGCCTTGCTTTCTGCTTCACGGGGCGTACATTGGGGCACACATTCAGGTGATGCTCAATCACCTACCTCGGAACTCCTGCTAGCTGCTTGGGTTCCCATGCGAACACTTCCTTGTTCGAGCGCAGGAATTTCACCAGCGCCTCCTCTTGGTCGGGGTCGAGATTGGCAACTATAGTGAAGGTGGTGCCGGAGGACCCATCCTCCTCGACTGGTACCTGCTTGGTCTCTGCCTTGTCCTGGGTGAACAGCTTCTTCTTCTTGGTCGGTGCAGGCCCCTTGGCCCTGGAGGTGTCCATGGCGGTAGGCTGTGCTGCCGCGGCTGTCTTGAGGGCGAGCTTGAGCGCCAGCAGAGCATCCTTGGTATCCCTGGCTACGGTGAGGATGTCGCCGCTCCTGGGCATCTTCATGAGGTTGTAGGCCGGATGAGTCATTGCCATGAACTGGGCCAAGGCGGGGTAGCCGAGGATGGCGTTGTATGGGAGGCCGATGTGGGTGATGTCGAAGTTGACCAGCTCCGTGCGGAAGTTGTCGTGGGTGCCGAAGGTCACCGGAAGGCGGATCTGCCTCAGGGAGCTGGAGGAACTGCCTCCGACGCCCGTGAAGGGCTTGCTGGGTTGGAGCCATTCCATCGGCACATGAAGGAGGCTGAAGGCCTCCACCGAGAGCACGTTGAGGCTGGCACTGCCGTCGATGAGGGTCCTGGTGACGGCCACCTGGCAGATGGTGGGCATGCAAAGCATTGGGAGCGCACCCGAGCAGGCAGTGTTGACGGGGTGATCGTCTGAGTTGAAGGTCAGGTCGGCCTTCGGTGCTGCCTAACCCGGAGGAGCTTCCTGCCGCATGAGGGCGGCGCCAATCTGGCGGACGAACGGCTTGACGTGGCGGCCCGAGGGTGGCGCTTGCGAGCCGCCCAGGAGAGCTGCGATGACCGGGGGCGCCGGTGTAGCGTAGTGGGTGAGGAAGAGGTTGCGTAGCTCCTCCCAGGAGGCCACAGAAGACGTTGGCAGGTGGAGCAGCCAAATGCACGGGATGCCAGTGAGGGCCATGGGAAACCAGTTGGCCATGACCCTGTCGTCGCCTCCGGCCTTGAGGACGGCCTCCTCGTATGCCAGCAGGAAAGCCAGCAGATCAGTCGCACCGTTGTAGCACAGCGCCATCTTGGGATTAAACTTGTGCGGCCACTGCACCTGTCGCAAGGCGGGGGCCAAGGCTCGGAGCCCCTGGTCCCAGCGCTGGCGTCGGCCGCCGGAGCCGGTGGCGCATAGTCCATCATGAGGGCGATGCGTGGTGTTGGTGGGGAGCGGGTCGACGGAAGGGAGAGCTCCGGCGCACCCCTACCTGGCGCGCCAAATGTCGGATATCGGGTTCGGCAAAACCCTTGAGGTTCGAACTCTAGGGTGCGCATGAAGATCTTCTCCCTACCGATTTACGCCCCAAAACCTCGCCGCGGTTCTAAGCTAGCGTGATGATCAACACAAGGGACATAGGGTTTATACTGGTTTGGGCCACCATTTTGGCGTAATACTCTAATCCAGTGTGTGGTGTGGTGGATTGCCGCTGGTGCTGATGATGAACAGTACAGGGGAAGAACAGCCTCGCGAGGGATGTTCTTATGGTGGTGTGCTTGGAGAGGAATTGATCCGTCTCTACTGGCTCGAGGTGAGATTCTCAATGCCTCCTACTGTAGTGGCTATCTCTATTTATAGAGGCCCTGGTCCTGTTCCCAAATATTGAGTGGGAAGGGAGCCAACAACGGCCATTTTGTAAGGGGACAGCTAGTACAAGCTATCCTGACTAAAGGTGGTCTTCGACTGCCAAAGGCTCTGGAGATGACGCCGTCTTGGGCTCCACGGTGACCTCCGTCCTGCTGCTGCACCGATATGGAAACCTTTGCCTGATGCCCTGATGCTCCGCGCCTGCCGCTTGCCCCCTTTGCACCAAAGAGGAAATGAGGACACTACGCAGGCTGGCGCCTGCCTGGTCTTGAACGTCATGTCTTGCGTCATGAGCACTTCGCGAGGTACTCCTTGCCTTGATCTCTCCGCCTCCTCGCGAGCCTGCCTGGTGAGGCCGCCCCTGAGGAGGCCTCACGTCATCCGCCCCGCGAGGATTGGACCCTCGCAACAGTCTTGAACTTGGGTTGATGAAGACGGGCCATACTGGGCCACTACTGAGCCACGCTACAGGCCGCAATCAGGCAAGTCTGGGGACCCCAGTTCCCAGGACGTCGACAGAGCTCTTCCCTCTCTCTCTCTCTGAAACTCTCCATTTCCTTGGGTCACACATACACATGCATATCTCATTCACACTCGATAGACCCATCTAAAACTCTATATCTCTCCCTCGTTCTCTCTCCATCTCACACGCACACGCACACATAATCTCATGCCTAGCCAAGTATGATGGTCTCTCACTCAATTGTAGGCACGCGCAGTCCCCCCTATATGTATATGACTAGCTAATTCTTAGTCTCCATCACAAACATGTGCATGGTCTATCTCGATTTCTCTCGGGGCATCTTTCTGTCGCACATGCACCTCGTCCCTCGATCTCCCACCCATATAGTACCCTCACGATCTCGAGGGGATCTCTCTATCACAAACACGCCCTCTTTCCCTCCCCATGCGTCCCACTCGACCTTTGTTCCTTGTTGGTCAGACCTCTATTGGACTTGTGCTATAGGCGTGTGTGTCTCCATTGCAAACAATCACGCACTAGCTATCTTTGTGTATCTTCTCACCTCGCTTTTCTATCTCAGAGATGCATGTGTGATATGTTTGCATCAGAAACAAACACAAACACACACACTCTCTCTCTAATTTATCATTTGTTGTCCCTTTCTCTTTCACACACATACTCTTTTGCACACTCACTCATTCTCCTTCACACGCACTTGATCTCTCTCGACTTTGGCACTCTCTTTGGTCCATAGCATATAGATTTATTGAAAAGTCAAACATCACAAAGTTTGACCATGTATGTGGAGAAAAACATTTACATCTAAAACGGCAAACATATATCATTAGATTCATCATGGGATGTAGTTTTGTATGATGTATCTTTGGTATTGTAGATATAAATAATATTTGCATAAACCTGGTCAAAGTTTCCAAAGTTTGACTTCTAAAAAATAATATGCACTGCATTATCGAGCGGATGGAATATCTCTTTCCCCCTCTCAGCTATCTGACACACCACTCAGCCTTATCGGGGCTCCTCTATCTCTCTCAAATTTTATATCTCCCTGGTTCACACATACACATGTCTCGCTCGCGCTACATATACCCACCTAACAGTCTCCGCCCTTGTTCTCTATATATGTGACACACACCCCCCTAAGTACCACAATCCCTCACTCCATCATAGGCGCACACACTCCTCCTCTAAGTATGACTATCTCTCACTAGCCATCAGGAACACACGTATTGTCTCCTTCCATCCATACGTCTATCTCGATATCTCTCGGGGTATCTTCTTTCGCACACACACCTTTTCACTTGATCTCCCACCCATGTAGTCCCAAAACAATCTCCAGGGGGTCTCTTTATGACAAAGATACACTCTCTCCTCCCCATGTCTGCATTTTCTCCGTATGTCTCTCTCGACCTCTCTCCCTTGTTTGTTAGACCCCTCTTGGCCACGTGCTAGGGGTCTTTCTCTCTTGGTTGCAAACAACCACACACTATCTCCTCACCTTGGTTCCGCTATCGAAGATGCATGTGTGATATGTTTGCATAAGACACACACGCTTTTTCTCTACTTGTATCGTGTGTTGTCCATGTCTCTTTCACACACACACGCACACACACACACACACACTTTTTCAGTCACTCTTTCTATTTCTCTCTCTCTCTAGTTAGGTACTCTCTCACATCCATAAGCATATGGATGTTTTTGAAAACTCAAACCTCAGAAAATTTTGACCAGGTATATGTGGACAAAAACAATTACATCTGGAAAGATCATTAGATTCATCACAACATGTACTTAGTTCATACTATCATTTATCTTTGGTATTGTAGATATAAGTAATTTCTTTATAAACTTGGTCAAAGTTTCAAAAGTTTGACTTTAAAAAAATGTAGGCACTACATTATCGAACAGAGGGAGTAGCTCTCTCTCTCTCTACTATCTCTCACGGGCCTCCCCTCTCACTCGAACTCGCTATACCGAGGGATTATATGGTCATTGTGTCAGCGTATAGCTCCGTATATTGTTTAGTTGACCGGTCAACCAGTCCACATGTTGCATTGTCAGCTCGTGTTCTCTATATTCGTGTGCTGGCCCATGTGGCAGTGGGTGAAAATAAGTAAACTAGAGGCCCATCTGACACGTGTTGAAGTAAACAAAGTTGAAACCACTCGGGGTAGCACCCCGCACACTAAATTGAGGGCACACTTCTTCTGTGTGAAGGACGCACTCATGCACACTTCACCACTGCGCGGCAGCATGCGCAGAAGGACGCACTCGCGCAGACCCATCACACAACACACACCAGCACATGTGTACACCGGCGTCGCCGCCGGCTGAGATGGACGGCAAGGCAGCCAGGAAGCGGAGGTGGCTCGAGCAAAACCGCATCCGGCGAGCCTGGACTTCATCAGCAGCCTCCCCAATGACATGCTGCTCGTCATCATTGGCCTCCTCCCCACCAAATCTGCCGTGCGAACCACCCTGCTCTCTGATATCTCCAACGTATATATAATTTTTTATTGCTCCATGCTACTTTATCTACTATTTTAGGCAATATTGGGCTTTATTATCCACTTTTATATTATTTTGGGACTAACCTATTAACCGGAGGCCCAGCCCAGATTTGCTGTTTTATGCCTATTTCAGTGTTTCGAGGAAAAGGAATATCAGACGGAGTCAAAACGGAACGAAATCAACTGGAGAAGTTATTTTCGAAAGGAAACCCACCTGATGGACTTGGACCCCACGTCAGAAGATTTGGGAGGTGCTCACGAGGGTGGGGGGCGCGCCCCCCTACCTCGTGGGGCCCCCGTAGCTCCACCAACGTACCCCTTGCACCCATATATACCTACGTACCCTAAAACTTCCAGAACAGAAGATAGATCGGGAGTTCTGCTGCCGCAAGCCTCTGTAGCCACCAAAAACCTCTCGGGAGCCCGTTCCGGCACCCTGCCAGAGGGGGATCCCATCACCGGTGGCCATCTTCATCATCCCGGCGCTATCCATGACGAGGAGGGAGTAGTTCACCCTCGGGGCTGAGGGTATGTACCAGTAGCTATGTGTTTGATCTCTCTCTCTCTCGTGTTCCCTCTATGGCACGATCTTGATGTATCGCCGAGCTTTGCTATTGTAGTTGGATCTTATGATGTTTCTCCCCCTCTACTCTCTTGTCATGAATTGAGTTTCCCCTTTGAAGTTATCTTATCGGATAGAGTCTTTATGAGAACACTTGATGTATGTCTTGCCGTGATTATCTGTGGTGACCATGGGATATCATGTGCCACTTGATGTATGTTTTGGTGATCAACTTGCGGGTTTCGTGACATTGGGAACCTATGCATAGGGGTTGGCACACATTCTTGACTCTCCGATAGAAACTTTGGGGCACTCTTTGAAGTACTTTTATGTTGGTTGGATGAATATGAGATTGTGTGATGCATATTGTATAATCATGCCCACGGATACTTGAGGTGACAATGGAGTATCTAGGTGACATTAGGGTTTTGGTTGATTTGTATCTTAAGGTGTTATTCTAGTACGAACTCTTTTAAAGATTGATCCGAAAGAATAACTTTGAGGTGGTTTCGTACCCTACCATAATCTCTATGTTTGTTCTCCGCTGTTAGTGGCTTCGGAGTGACTCTTTGTTGCATGTTGAGGGCTTGTTATATGATCTATCTATGTTATTATTGTTGAGAGAACTTACACTAGTGAAAGTATGAACCCTAGGCCTTGTTTCCTATCATTGCAATACCGTTTACGCTCACTTTTAACATTAGTTACCTTGCTGTTTTTATTATTTCAGATTACAAAAACCTATATCTACCATCCTTATTGCACTTGTATCACCATCTCCTCGCCGAACTAGTGCACCTATTAAATTTACCATTGTATTGGGTGTGTTGGGGACACAAGAGACTTTTTGTTATTTGGTTGTAGGGTTGTTTGAGAGAGACCATCTTCATCCTACGCCTCCTACGGATTGATAAACTTTAGGTCATCCACTTGAGGAAAATTTGCCACTGTCCTACAAGCCTGTGCACTTGCAGGCCCAACAACGTCTACAATGTGTAATAGACATCACTCTCCCGGCGGTGGCGCCCCCTTTGGTGCCGCGTCCCCTCAACCTCACCGTCGACAGCTGCCTCTGTGACGGGGATTGCAAACGCATGGCCGCAGTCTCCAAGATCCATTCGTCGCACCCTGGGCCAGCCAGACGCCTTGACATCCGCTTGTTCAGTACCAACTTCAAGGTCCAAGCCAAGTTCGATGAGTGTTCTTATCCCCACCCTAGATCAGCTCGAGGAGATCATCTTTGAAGCTAGACGATGTCACTCTCTGCCGCTGTCTGCGCTTTGCCTCACGCCGACGCTGCACCGCGCCAGCTTCAGCTCCTGCTATCTTCCCCAGATTAATGATGTGCCGGCCCTTCTTCTCCCTCAACTCAAGCAGCTCGACCTCTTCGAGGATGGCATCTCGAAGAAGGCTATGGAGCACCTACTCTGCAACTGTACTGCGCTCGAGTACCTTCATCTTGAGCAGATCCACGGGTTCATTAGCCTCCACATCGCCTCGATGAATCTCCGATGGATTTATGTGTCTTGCTAGCCCCGCAACAAGACATCAATTAGGAAGAGATCAATCCAGCCGTTCCACATTATGTTCATTGAAAATGTGCCTTTCCTTGAGAGATTGCTTGTATCTGATCTAGAAGGTCCAACAAAAATCAGGGTCATTGACGCGCCCAAATTGAGAGCATTGGTGTACTCGTCTGGCAAATTCTCCGAACTCTTTATTGGATCCGTAATCGTTCAGGTACTACACTCATCTTCTTCTCCGTCTTCTTGAAATTCACATTTTTAAATTTCTTCTTGATGTATTTACGACTGTCATCCAGAAAATGATTCCCACAAGCTTGACCCAGTCTATGCGCACAGTGAAGATCTCGGCAATAAAATCTATCCACCCCAATCTGGATCAAGTTGTTTGGTTCCTTACATGCTTTCTGTGCATGGAGAAGCTACTCATCAAGGTGAAACTTCTTTCCTATTAGTAAACGGTAATCACAATGTAGCTCAATTTTTTGTAATTTTCCCAAATTACGATGACAAGTGTAGTGTTCAAAACAGCACCTACGCGTTGCACCGAAAGAAATATTTTTAGTATTTTTTCTCACATGATCACCTCCATCATTTTTTTGTTGTACTACTATAGTAGCCTAGGCTAGTCATAGTGGCAAGTAACTTAGACTAGTAACTCTATGGTTACCCTAAGAGCAAGTACTACCTTCGTCCTGGTTTACTCTTCCTATTTTGTAGTATCAAAATTTGACCATAGATTTAACGGACAAAATGTTAATGCATGTCACTAAAAATTATATCGATGGATTTGTATTTGAACATAATTTCAAATGGTATAATTTTTGGTGACATGCATTGGCATTTTCTTAGGTAAATCTATGGTCAAAATTTTACACTAAATACGAGGTAGTACAAAAGTGGGCTATAACGGCCCTCCACTATGTAGGCCAAAACACGTGTCAAATTCACTTGTGATGCATTTGGCATCGATGCCCCTCCATTGCTCACCTGGTGCCCCAATCTGGATCACCTTTCTCCGGTGCCAAATTAACTCACGCAATGAAAAAACACTTGCGTGGGAGAGGGAGAGGACTGAGGCAATAAAAAACACTTGTTTGGGAGAGTGAGAGGCTGGTGTAGTTGGTTTGATTGATTTTTTTATACATGTGGGTCTGTGTGCACAGCGGTGCCAACTCTCTCACATCGCTAGAGCGGTGCCAAAATCTTTTGATTTGACATCGATGCGTATTATGTGGCATACTATTGAAATATGGCATCAGACAGATAGTGGAAGGCAACAAATGCCCAAGCTCTTCACGTGCTCCTAGGTACATGAGAGAAAAGAGAGAGAGAGTGAAAAAATATCACTAGCCAGCCAACCCTATTGTATGACTGGATGATATTGGTTCCTCTTGATGACACAGCAATCTTATACATTCAGCTGCTCTAATATGTTTTCTTCTTTTGCAGGTAAAAAAGACCCAAAAGTGAAAAATGAGTTGCACTATAACAATCTCATCGAATGCCTTGATCCCCATCTTAAAAAAATTGATTTGATGGAGTACCGAGGCGGCACATCTGAGATTAAATTGGCTAGGTTCTTTGTTCTAGAGGCAAGTGTGCTCAAGATAATGAGGTTTGGCATTCTCTGGCGCAACAATTAATGGCGTTCTGATGACCGCAAGCGTCTAAGCCTAAATGACAAAGTCTCCATAGAAGCTGAATTTGTTTTTGAAACATCAAGTGGCCAGAGACTCGAAAATTTATTTTCCCATTAGTGACTTGTTAGGGCGGTGGATTTTAGTTTGTAAGATAATGCTGCATCCACCTAAAGTAAAGAAAGTTCTTATGTAAAGTTCCTAGTAATTCCCTCTTCTTAGGTGCAGCATTACTCCTAACATTTGTAATATCAGTTTGAAACTTGTAATATTGTCGCATCCTATTCCTACATTTTCAAAATCCTGCAAATCAAAGAGGTCCTGAATTGGTGATGATGTAGTGCCTGCCATCTTTTACAAATAGCCATCGGATCTAGATCTCACGCATACAAACCAAACTTCTGTAGTTTTGCAAAAAGATGCCCGCACTTGTTCCCTATTTACAAAAAACTCCTTGTCTCTCACAATAAGCCTTATCTCCTCCACACCACATCTAGAAGGCCATGGAAAATCTGGCACGATGGCCGCTGTCGGCATCGTCCACCCCCAATATTGGTGTTCCGTGCAATGCATGGGCATCTATGCATGGGAAATTATGTCAAACATGGCTAGTTGTAAGTAGGATAACTCTACAGCCATGATGAGAGTGACTGTAGATGGTGAGGCTGACTTTGGTATGCCATACACGGCGCCTACACTCAGGTGTCATCTCTGGTGCAGGGTCTTGTCACTTCACTGTGAGGAGCAGCACGTAATAATTTGACCAACGGGGTAGTACAGTACTACTACATTGGTAGTACTACTACTAGTACTAGCACCACCGTCTGGATTTAGTAGTACTACCATGTCTGTCTGGATTTAGTATTTGACTAGCAATATCTAGTAATGCATGTCACAAAAAATATACTACTCCCTTTGTAAATAAATACATGGTGTATTGTTTTATTCCTTCTGGTAGATGGCTCAAATCTGAAGTCTCATCAATCAAACAACTATTGTACTCACCGAGCGCTCAGCTTGGTAAGCTACCAACAAAAAATTGCAATCAAAGACTACTATTGTACTCCCTCCGTACTGGTGCATTAGTCATGTTATGAAAACTAAATAGTAATCCCAAAACTTTTAGGCGTGGTGCATTAACTACCCACCTCGTTCCCTGTTTTTTGCCACGAAAAAATAAATCACCCAATAGGAGATGTGGGGTGCGTATGCATTCAATGACATGAGACTACTTAGCATAACATTTTTGGTTACATGCATTAACATTTTATTAGTTAAAACAAAGATCAAAACCTGGCGCAAAATGCATAGGGGGGCAAGAAACCAGTAAACATTAAAGTTCTCTTGTTTGGCCCCAACTAGAGGTCCGGTGAGATGACTATACTGCTTCGGCACGGAGGGGGCCGCAGCTTCAGTGACTTACTGCACCTTCCTTTGGATGTATGACAGGTGGGCCCAACAAGTCACTGGCCCACCTGTCATACAGCCAAAGGCAGGTGCAGTTAAGGCACCGGAGCTCTGTCCCCCAGAGGGAGGGCCGAGGAGTAGATGGCCAACACACACGTGAATGCAACGCAGTCTACACTTCTCATATAAAGGCTCCTCGCCAGTCCAATCTACGAAATCCTACGCACCTACACATCCTAACCAAGGGCAAGTGTGATCACTCAGTCGCAAGATCAGTTGACTAGAAGCTAGACCCATGGAGGCGATGAGCGCGAGCATCAGTTGGTTGTGCCAGATGGTCCACGATGCCGGCCTACGGCCCGGCGTCGAGGAACTTCTCCAGGTCGTGCTTGAGGCCGCCAGGGCAAGAGCCGCTTGGATGGTAGCTTCGTCTCCTTGTTCGACGAGGTCCTCGTTGGCTTCCTCGACAAGTTCACCGTCATCAAAAAGCTCGCGGACAACCTTGACGTACGCCTCCAGCCAATGCGCCTAGGCTCTGTGATACCCGCCACCCTCAACGGCCTCTATGGTGATAACCTCTTCGACGCACTGGTGGCCCTGTGACTGCCCACCATCGCACCAGAGAATGTCCACCTTGAGGTCACGCTTTCCGCGTAGCGCCTGGCGCAGCAAGACACCATCAACATAATCACCCACATCTACGCGCAAATCCTCCAGAAGGACTACTACATGCAAGAGCAGGACGATAGATCACTGGCTTTCTTGGACCATAGGGAAACCTTCGACGGCATTGTTCAGAAGCACGTTGAGCTCGCCGCCAACGCTGCTGCTCCTCACACGTCGATTGGTGACCCGGCGCACTAGGGCGTGAGGATGTCGTTGATGAATCCATATGTATCTTTATCTTTCCATCAAATCCATGTAGTAGTATATGGTACTATTAGTAATTATTTTACCTTTCGCATAAACTTCATAATTTCCGTATGTACTCCATGCATGAACCGCGCCAAAACCAAACTTCTCATTACTCTAGGGAAAATCGTTATTTCTATCTATCGGTCACGCCATGGAGCAGAACCAAATTTTACAAGTCACAAGTTCAAAAGAAAAAGCCTGCCGTGTTCGCGTCGCACCCCCACATGGCTGGTCCGGCACGCCACTCAAGGGGGAATGTGTGTTGTGTTGCATTTTCACTTACAAGTGGGACCGCAGTTGAGCAAACCGACTATCGGCAAACCCCCATCCCGCCACCATGCGATGGCTGAGAAAACAGGAGGGAGAAGAGATGGTTGTAGCACGAACTACAAGAAAATTGGTGTCAGATGGGACTCATGTGGGTGGCGTGTGTCGTACTGCTAGACGTGAATGCAAATTATGGCCCATGCCACCCCACTATATCGAGCCTATATCGAGGTGCTGGTTACGCAGAACTAATTTCATGGAGTCCATGCTCAGCCCTCCTCTCTCTCTCTCTCTTCTCAGCCAGCCAGTAGACGTGCGGAGCCCGTCGTCTGTTTGCTCACAAGCAGTCCCACATGTCAGTGAAAAGGCAAGAGGACCCACTGAACCTGCACATCTTTCACCTCGACATGCTGGTGATGAAAAACAAATCCAATAAAGATATTCGGTGGCCGCGTTTGGAGTTACTCAAGAGTAAGATTCTATTTACAATTTAACCCAAGATGCACATCATGTGGCTTCAACTAGCACTCCATTTTCTTGCATGACATGACCTGGATGCTGGATGTCCCACATGTCGGCAAAAGGAGGAAGAACTCGACCAAATCTTCTCCACATTTAGACCGGAGGAGTAGGAAACACAGCAAGCCATGTGCCTACATCATACTACGTACAAGCCTACCTCACACAGTCACGCTATCACCATATTTCTCGGCCTCCGTGTGACATCTAGCTCTATTTGATCTAACTAGAACTAACTATTGTGCTAGCATACTCCAATATTAGGTTGGCACTATGTGATGTGGCAACTTCATATAACCGGATGCTGGCTATAATACTGCGGTACTCATGCTCCAAGAAGTGAGTCGAAAACCATTCATAAATTAAGTTTATGACATGCATATGCAAATGTACCATTCATTACATACAACAAGTCATCAACACACAACGACAACGAGGATAAATGTTGGATTATTGATTAGTTCCAACAAAACATTCTAGTAAATACTAAAGTTTTCATCACACAACAAATGGCCTCCGTCCCCCACACGAGCGAAGCCACTTCGCACCCCCACACGGTTGGTCCGCCACGCTGCTAGGGAAATGCGTGCTATCTTGCATCTTCACTAAGGCCAACTCCAGCGCGTGCAGCTCGGACGCGCGCCCGCCCAGCCCCCTTTCCCTCGATGCCCCAGAGCTACCCAACCACGACTACGTGTTTTGCGCACCTGGCGGCCGGATTTGGAGCGGATCCGGTCGGGCTTGAGCTCACCCGGCTGTGGAAGGTCGCGCCGTGCCATGGACTGGCCGGGCACCGGGCCGGAAGGCCCCGGCAAGGCCGCAAGGCCGCATGCAGGTACTGACTTCTCCTCTAGCCGCTTGAATCTACACCCTCGGCGGTCCACCGGCAGATACATGAATCGTGGTCGGTCGGGCTCGGTGCTGGCCCAAAAGCTTGTCGGCACATCATTGCCACTCATTATGTGCCACGACTGCCCAAAGAAGGTCTTGCGCCGCATGTCTACAACGCCGGAACATCCCGTATAGGTGTTCATCAAGTGCTCAACCGATGGGGTATGTGCTACTTTAGCTTCGGTTGTGCTCTCAGATTTGACTGGTTGTGCTAACTTAAAATTTTATTGTGCAGAATGGATGCAAGTTTTGGTATTGGGAAGAAGAGTACATCAATATATTGATAGATCGCAATTTAGTAGATGTTCTAGCACTTTTAGCTAGCATAGAGGCTAGAGATGAGACTAGTGCACTTGTTGATAGAATAGAGGCTAGACACGAGACTAGATGCAAGGAAGCAACATCTACTTATTTACACTCGAAGAAGAAAGAAGCACGCAAGATTGAGCGTCCGCAGATCAATAATGAATGCATCGAGAAGGCACTAATCCAACTTACAGGAGCAGTTATGGAAGTTGGATATCTTCTAAAATGTATTCTTGTGGTTCTTGTTTTCTTTGGTCTTACTTTTCTAGTCAAAATTTGGTGATGTATTTCCATGTACCAAAAATCAATGATGAAAAAAAGATATGTGTTTGCAAAGAAAAATGTACGCGGCCGGGATGCGTCCGCGCATCAGGCGCACAACCACCGCATCTGAGAAATGGCCCGGACATGACCCCGTTGCCCTACCCAAACAGACAGAATCCGGGCAAAACAGACGTTCGTTTGGGGTCGTGCGTTGTAGTTGGCCTTACAAGTGGGGCCGGAGTTTGAGGAAACCAACTATCGGCAAACCCCCACCTCGCTTGCTGCGCGATGGCTGAGTTAGAGAAATGAGGAGGTTGAAGAGATAGCTATAGCACAGACTCCAAGAAATATGGTTTAAGATGGAAGTCGTGTTGGTGGCCTGTGACGTACTCCTGGACGTGAATGCTTGTTCTGGCCCATGCCACCCTACTATATCGAGGATCCGAGGTGTTGGTTATGTACAGCGAACACATTAACATATGGCACACCTCACACTGTAGCCAAATTTCCTGGAGTCTATGCTAGGTTAAAAAGTGTTCTTTGTGAGGGTGGATGGCTGGTCTCAAGTTTAAAAGTTGTTGTATTACGTATACGTAGATGTAGAGATAGTGCAACAGTTTTGAAAGTTTGAACCCAAACATCAGAATGCAATTTCTACTGGACTCATCTGAGCACCTAGGATGATGGGATTCATGATACGTCTCCAATGTATATATAATTTTTTATTGTTCCATGCTATTATATTATCTATTTTGGATGTTTAATAGGAATTTATATGCTATTTTATATTATTTTTGGGACTAACCTATTAAACGAGAGCCCAGTGCCAGTTTCTGTTTGTTTGCCTGTTTTAGAGTTTCGCAGAAAAGGAATACCAAACGGAGTCCAAACAGAATGAAACTTTTGCGATGATCTTTCTTGGACCAGAAGGAAACCAGAAGACTTGGAGATGATGTCGGATACGCAATGAGGAGTCCACGAGGCAGGACGGTGTGCCCAGGGGGGTAGGGCACGCCCCCTACATTGTGGGCCCCTTGTGGGTCTCCTGGCCTAGCTGCTTTGCCTATATATACTCTTATACCCTGCAAACATCCTGGATAGCCATGAAACCACTTTTCCACCGCCGCAACCTTATGTACCCGTGTGTTCCCATCTAGGGAACTTTTCCGACATCCTGCTGGAGGGGGATTCGATCATGGAGGACTAGTACAGCAACACCATTGCCTCTCCGATGAAGCGTGAGTAGTATAACACACACCTACGGGTCCATAGCTAGTAGCTAGATGGATTCTTCTCTCTCTCTCTCTTTGATTCTTAATACCATGTTCTCCTCGATGTTCTTGCAGATCTATTCGATGTAATATTATTTTTCGGTGTGTTTGCCGAGATCCGATGAATTGTGGATTTATGACCAGATTATCTACAAATATTATTTGGTTCTTCTCTGAATTCTTATATGCATGATTTGATATCTTTGCAAGTCTCTTCGAATTATAAGTTTAGTTTGGCCTACTAGATTGATCTTTCTTGCAATGGGAGAGTGCTTAGCTTTGGGTTCAATATTGCAGTGCCCTTTCCCAGTGACAGTAGGGGCAGCAAGGCACATATTGTATTGTTGCCGTCGAGGATAAAAAGATAGGGTTTTCATCATATTGCTTGAGTTAATTCCTCTACATCATGTCATCTTACTTAATGCGTTACTCTGTTCTTTATGAACTTAATACTCTAGATGCAGGCATGAGTCGGTCAATGTGTGGAGTAATAGTAGTAGATGCAGAATTGTTTTGGTCTACTTGACATGGACATGATGCCTAAGTTCATGATCATTGCCTTAGATATCATCATAATTATGCGCTCTTCTATCAATTGCTCGGCAGTAATTTGTTCATCCACCGTAATATTTGCTATCTTGAGAGAAGCGACTAGTGAAACCTATGACCCCTGGGTCTCTTTTCCATTATATTGAATCTATTAGTTTCCCATCAACTTGCCAATTTGTGTCACCGTTCCTTTAAATTGCAATCTTTACTTTCCAATCTATAAACCAAAAATACCAAAAATATTTACTTTGTCGTTTATCTATCTCTATCAGATCTCACTTTTGCAAGTAACCATGAAGGGATTGACAACCCCTTTATTGCTTTGGGTGCAAGTTGTTGATTGTTTGTGCAGGTATTCGGTGACTTGTGTGTTGTCTCCTACTTGACTGATACCTTGGTTCTCAAACTGAGGGAAATACTTACTCTACTTTGCTACATCACCCTTTCCTCTTCAAGGGAAAAACAAACGCAAGCTCAAGAGTTAGTAGGAAGGATTTCTGGTGCCATTGCTAGGGAGATCTACGTCAAGCTAAGCCATACCAAGTACCCATCATAAACTCTTCTCTCTTGCATTAAATTATTCGCCATTTGCCTCTCATTTTTCCTCTCCCCCACTTTTAAAATGATTTTTGAAAACCTTTGCCTTTTCTTCGCCCGATCTTTTGTTCGCTTGTGTTACCATGTGCCTTCTTTTTGCTTGCATCTTTGCTTGCTAAAAGTTTATGGATCCCCATCCACTTGCTAATCTTTTTAAGAGATCCAATTATTATGAACCAGTTGCTAGTGAGTTGAGTGCACTAGATTATCTTTATGAGGTTTTGCTTGGAATTTGTGAATCTATTTTTTTTATGAAGTGCTTTATGAAGTGATTCACAATAGATCTTTGAATTGAAAGCATGATTGCAATGATGTTATTATAAATTCTATTAATGTCAATTGTGTTAATGATTTGCAAAACCCTAAGCTTGGAGATGCTAGTTTTTCTATGTCCACTACTTGTTGCAATGACCATGATTGGGGTGATTCTTCTTATGATCTTGAAAAATATTTAAGCCCCATGATGAATATGAGATTGCTAATAATGTTATTGAAAGTGGGTTTGGAAGAGTGTCATATTTAGATCCCACATATTTGGAGAATGTTCAATCTTATGAAATTTTGATAAAAGTGGGTTTGGAGAGGTCATGACTTTAGTTAATGTTATTCCTACCATTTTGGAAGAGTGTCAACTTTGTGTGCATGTGGATCATGTTGAGAATATATTATGTGATAGCTATATTGTTGAATTCTCTTATGATCCTACATGTAATTATTATGAGAGAGGAAAATATGGTTGTAGAAATTTTCATGTTACTAAATTATGAGATTGTTATCGTCTCTTTCTTCTTCCTTCCATATGCTAGTTTTTGCTTGCCTTGATAATTTGTATGCTTATAAAATTCCTATGCATAGGAAGAATGTTAGACTTAGATGTGTTTGTCACATGTTTTATGATGCTCTCTTTGCGCTTTAATTATTGTCTTTCATGTGAGCATCATTAAAATTATCAATGCCTAGCTAAGGGCGTTAAACAATAGCGCTTGTTGGGAGGCAACCCAATTTTATTTTTGTTCCTTGCTTTTTATTCCTGTTTAGTAACAAATAATTCATCTAGCCTCTGGTTAGATGTGATTTTATGTTTTAGTTAGTGTTTGTGCCAAGTTTAACCTTTAGGATAGCTTACGATGATAGTTGTGTTGATCCTGCTGAAAATCAGAAACTTTTGCGCTTAGTAAATTAGTTTTGAAAATTCACAGAAATGTGATTTTGATCTGATTGTTTTTGCTCCGGATTGGTACACAAATTTCTCAGGTTTTACTAATTTGGATGGATCTTTGGAGTTACAAAATTATTCGAGAGTAACAGATTACTACAGAATGTTTTGTTTTTGACAGATTCTGTTTTTCGCGTGTTGTTTGCTTATTTTGATGAATCTATGGGTAGTATCAGGGGTATGAACCATGGAAAAGTTGTAATACAGTAGATATTACACCAATATAAATAAATAATGAGTTTGCAACAGTACCTTAAAGTGGTGATTTATTTTCTTATACTAACGGAGCTCATGAGATTTTCTGTTGAGTTTTGTGTTGTGAAGTTTTCATGTTTTGGGTAAGGATTTGATGGCCTACGGAATAACAAGTGGCAAGAGCCTAACATTGGGGATGCCCAAGGCACCCCAAAGTAATATTCAAGGACAACCAAAACCCTAAGCTTGGGGATGCCCCAGAAGGCATCCCCTCTTTCGTCTTCGTCTATCGGTAACTTTACTTGAGGCTATATTTTTATTCACCACATGATATGTGTTTTGCTTGGAGCGTCTTGTATGATTTGAGTCTTTGCTTTTTAGTTTACTACAATCATATTTGCTGTACACACCTTTTGGGAGAGACATGCATGAATCGTGATTTATTAGAATACTCTATGTGCTTCACTTATATCTTTTGAGCTAGGCAATATTGCTCTAGTACTTCACTTTCTTTTTAGAGCACGGCGGTGGCTTTATTTTATAGAAATTGTTAAACTCTCATGCTTCACTTATATTATTTTGAGAGTCTTTTAGAACAACATGGTAATTTTCTTGGGTTATAAAACTAGTCCTAATATGATGGGCATCCAAGATGGATATAATAAAAACTTTCATATGAAGTGCATTGAATACTATGAGAAGTTTTGATTCTTTATGATTGTTTTGAGATATGAAGATTGTGATATTAGAGTCATGCTAGTGGAGTAACTGTCAACTTGAGAAGTACTTGTGTTGAGGTTTGTGAGTCACGTAGAATGCACGTATGGTGAACCGTTGTGTAACAAATTTGGAGCATGAAGTATCTCTTTGATGGTCATCCTTTGTGTGCAGGTCGGGATCACGTGATGGTTAAATCCTACCAACCCTTCCCCTAGGAGCATGCGCGTAGTGCTTGGTTTTGATGACTTATAGATTTTTGCAATAAGTATATGAGTTCTTTATGACTAATGTTGAGTCCATGGATTATACTCACTCTCACCCTTCCATCATTGCTAGCCTCTCTTGTGCCGCACAACATTCGTTGGTACCATACACCCACCATATACCTTCCTCAAAACAGCCACCATGCCTACCTATTATGGCATTTCGATAGCCATTCCGAGATATATTGCCATGCAACTTTCCACCATTCCATTTATTATGACATGCTTCATCATTTTCATATTGCTTTGCATGATCATGTAGTTGACATCGTATTTGTGGCAAAGCCACCATTCATAATTCTTTCATACATGTCACTCTTGAATCATTGCACATCCCGGTACACCGCCGGAGGCATTCACATAGAGTCATATTTTAGTCTAAGCATTGAGTTGTAATTTTTTGAGTTGTAATTAAATAGAAGTGTGATGATCATCATTATTAGAGCATTGTCCCATGTGAGGAAATAAAAATAAAAGAGGCCAAAGAAGCCCAAAAAATGAGAGAAAAAGATAGAAGGGGCAATATTACTATCCTTTTTCCACACTTGTGCTTCAAAATAGTACCATGATCTTCATGATAGAGAGTCTCTTATTTTGTCACTTTCATATACTAGTGGGAATTTTTGATTATAGAACTTGGCTTGTATATTCCAACGATGGGCTTCCTCAAATACCCTAGGTCTTCATGAGAAAGCAAGTTGGATGCACACCCACTTAGTTTCTTTTTTTGAGCTTTCATACACTTATAGCTCTAGTGCATCCGTTGCATGGCAATCCGTACTCACTCACATTAATATCTATTGATGGGAATCTCCATACCCATTGATATGCCTAGTTGATGTGAGACTATGTCCTTGTTTTTGTCTTCTCCACAACCACCATTCTATTCCACATATAATGTTATGTCCATGGCTCACACTCATGTATTACGTGAAAATTGAAAAAGTTTGAGAATACTAAAGTATGAAACAATTGCTTGGATGAAACCGGGGTTGTGCATGATTCAAATATTTTGTGTGACGAAGATGGAGCATAGCCACACTATATGATTTTGTAGGGATAAGCTTTCTTTGGCCATGTTATTTTGAGGAGACATAATTGCTTTGTTAGCATGCTTCAAGTATTATTGTTTTTATGTCAATATTAAACTTTTGTTTTGAATCTTTCTGATCTGAACATTCATGCCACAATAAAGAAAATTACATGGATATATATGTTAGGTAGCATTCCACATCAAAATTTCTGTTTTTATCATTTACCTACTCGAGGATGAGCTGGAATTAAGCTTGGGGATGCTTGATACGTCTCCAACGTATCAATAATTTTTTATTGTTCCATGCTATTATATTATCTGTTTTGGATGTTTAATAGGCATTTATATGCTATTTTATATTATTTTTGGGACTAACCTATTAATCGAGAGCCCAGTGCCAGTTTTTGTTTTTTTGCCTGTTTTAGAGTTTCGTAGAAAAGGAATACCAAACGGAGTCCAAATGGAATGGAACTTTCGCAATGATCTTTCTTGGACCAGAAGGAAACCAGAAGACTTGGAGATGAAGTCGGAGACGCCACGAGGCAGCCACGAGGCATGAGGGATCGCCCAGGGGGTAGGGCATGCCCCCTACCTCGTGGGCTCCTCATGGGTCTCCTGACCTAGCTCCTTCGCATATATATACTCTTATACCTTGAAAACATCCAGGAGAGCCACGAAATCAGTATTCCACCGGCACAACCTTCTGTACCCATGAGATCCCATCTAGGGACCTTTTTCGGCGTCTTGCCGGAGGGGGATTTGATCATGGAGGTCTTCTATACATCAACACCATTGCCTCTTCGATGAAGCATGAGTAGTTTAACACAGACCTACGGGTCCATAGCTAGTAGCTAGATGGCTTCTTCTCTCTCTTTGATTCTCAATACCATGTTCTCCTTGATGTTCTTGGAGATCTACTCGATGCAATATTCTTTTCGGTTGTTTGCCAAGATCCAATGAATTGTGGATTTATGGTCAGATTATCGATGAATATTATTGTGCGAAAGATCGTGGATGTCGCCTAGAGGGGGGTGAATAGGCGTTTTAAAATAATTACGGTAGAGGCTTGAACAAATGCGGAATAAACCTAGCGGTTAATTTGTCAAGCACAAAACCTACAACAACTAGGCTCACCTATGTGCACCAACAACTTATGCTAAGCAAGATAAGCAACTATGTGATAGCAAGATATATGACAAAGAACAATATGGCTATCACAAAGTAAAGTGCACAAGTAAAGGGCTCGGGTAAGAGATAACCGAGGCACGCGGAGATGACGATGTATCCCGAAGTTCACACCCTTGCGGATGCTAATCTCCGTTTGGAGCGGTGTGGAGGCAATTTGTAACGCTCCTGATCCGATGCGCCAGGTGTCCGCCAGTTATTCGCCGTTGTTGCCATGTCATTTGCTTGTGTGTTGCATTTTATCATGTCATCATGTGCATCTCATTTTGCATACGCGTTCATCTCATGCATCCGAGCATTTTCCCCGTTGTCCGTTTTGCAATCCGACACTACTATGTCCCCCAGCGCTCCCTTTTGCCTCTTTTCGTGTGCGGGTGTTAAACATTCTCGGAATGGACCGTGATTTGCCAAACGGCCTTGGTATACCACCGATAGACCGCCTGTCAAGTTTCGTTCCATTTGGAGGTCGTTTGATACTCCAACGGTTAACCGGGGAACCGTAAAGGCCTCTTTTGTGTGCAGCCCAACACCCCTCCAAAGTTGCCCAGTAACCCATCCAAACCCCCTCCATGCTCTCGGCCGTTCAATCATGATCGTGTGGGCGAAAACCGCTCCTCATTTGGAGTCTCCTAGCTCCCTCTACCTATAAATAGACCTCCCCCTCCGAAATTTCGGGTCCAAACCCTAGCCTCTTCCTCCTCCCCGCGCCGAACGTTTCTTCCCCGCCGCCCGGACATGTCCGTCGCCGCCCTCAGCGAATCAGCGTCCGCCACCTGTCCCCGCTCCGCCGCCCGCCGCCGAAGCCTGCCGAGGCCCGCAACCAGCCCGCCCGAAGCCGATCTGGGCCCGCGCAAGCCCGATTCCCCGCCGTCGCTCGCCCGAGGCGTCCAGCCTCGTCCCCGTGCCCGATCTGGGTCGGGAGCTCTCTGCTCCGCGCCGCCGCCTTCGCTCCACTGGCCGGTGAGCTGCCACCCGCCGGAGCTGCTTCGTCAACCGCGCCGCCTCGCCGGCCGGGTCCTCGCCTCCGCCCACCTTCCCCCGTGCAGCTCGTGCCCCGCGCCCCGACGCCATGGCGTCGCCCCGGTCCCTAGCTCCTGCCGCCGCCGCGCCTAGTCTCCAGATCCGGCGCCGCCCGGATCCTACCGCCCTTGACCGTCTCCACCCCATCCCACCTCGCCGGATTTGCAGCGCCACCCCTGCCTCACTCGATCCAGGCGGGATCGAGAAGGAGGATGAACCCCTCCGCGTGGGCCATGGCCCAGCTGCAGCCCAGCCGCCGGCCTCGTCGGACCCTGACGACCTCCTCTGCGATCCGGGCTCGGCCCGCTAGGTGAGCCCCGCCTAAAACCCGCCCCGGTCGCATTTTAGTTATCCCGCGCTCGTCCGTTTTTTTCAGGAAGCTGCTGTCCTGAAATTATTGCATTCTGGTGCCATGTTCATTGCATCATAACTCCATGCATACTGCTCCGTTTTGTGCGTGTAATATATCAAAATGTTCATCAGAATGTTCTATTCATTTCGTTCCCTTGTGCCATGCTTGTTTGAGTTCATCTTGATGCCCTAATCATTGTTGCAGGAGTGCTATATGATGTTAATCTGCTGAAACTGTTATAACTTGGTGATTTGTCATTTTCGTTGCATTTGATGTGTGCATCCTATGAGCATGAGCTCTACATGTGTTTTGTACTACATCATGCCATCTAGACAGTGGTGCCATCCATGTATTTTTGTGATTCTTGTACTGAGTGCATCGAGCTCGTGAAGTGGGGTACTTGCTTTTACTGTTTTGCTAGACTGAATCTGCTATATCATGATGCTATGTTAACCTGCTGCTACAAGTCATTATATGCATAATCTGGAGATATTCAGTAAGGATGTTTTGTTATACATGTCATGCTCTATCCATTAATGCCCCTGGTTGCATTTATATCCTGCTGTAACTTGTTGTTATCTTGCTCCAAACTTGCTAAATAATGTTGTTGTCATCCTGTTAACATTATGTTCAGTTTTGCCATGAGCTTTGTTAGTGATCCATGGACCCTATGAACTTGCTTTTGCCATTCTTAGCTTCATAAACATGTATTATTATGGTTGGTTGCCTTGCCATGCCATGTATTGCTCTATGGTGAGTGGTTCAAGCTCACCAACATGTCTACTTATTGTTGTTCCTGTCATGTATGAATCTGTCATATCTCTTGCTATGTTTACATGGGTGCCATCATATTTTCTGTGCCCTTTTGGCTCATGGTCAGTAAGGGACTTTTGTTATATGCAATTAGTAGATTCATGCCATGCCTTTATTTGCCATGTTAACTTCCTGTAACATGTTGTTTGATAGCTCTAAACATTGCAACGTGATGTTATTTTCTGCTAAGTCTGAAACTGTTATTATTTGCAATCTTGACATGTCCTTTTGAGCATGTTCTAGTAGTTTCTAGAGATAGCTCAGTGTTCATGTTTTGTCATGCTTTACCTGTACATCACGTCCATGCCTTCTGGTATCATGTTAGGGTGCTGTAGCATGTTGTTTTGATGCTTGCTAGATGTCTAGTTGCTGTTTTAGACAGCTTGTCCTTTATAAACTTGTATAGAGTGTATGTGTTGAACCGTTGCTCTGTTTTGAGTGTGCTCTATATGAAACTTGCTTAGAATTGCAAGTAGTTTCATATTATCATGTGGAATCCTTGTTTTGAGGTGTTTGCTTGATGTTTGGATGCATTTAGCATCAATGCCATGTTTAACTTGTTTTGCTCATATCTTCTAGGTCGTAGCTCCGAACTAAATGAACTTTATATGTAACTTGACTAGAATCTCGTGTAGATCTTCTTGGTGCATCTTAACTTGTTGTTTAACAACTTGAACATAGGGTTTATTCAGATCTGGACCAATTTCTAAATTTGCATATGAGGACTTACCGGAATTGTTATATGTTGTTTCCGGCCTCATTTAAACTTGCTGTGAAGTGTTGCTCTTGTATGCATCATCTCTTGCCATGAGTAGCTTCATGTAGCCTTGTCATGCATCATGCTTGGTTGAGCATCATGCCTTGCTCATGTGTGGTGTGTTTACCATGTTGTGTGCTTCTTCTTGATAGTTCCTGTTTCGTTGCGATCGTGAGGATTCGTTCGTCTACGCTTGGTTCGTCTTCATCCGTTCGTCTTCTTCATGGACTCGTTCTTCTTCCTTGCGGGATTTCAAGCAAGATGACCGTCACCTTGGATCTCATTACTATCATTGCTATGCTAGTTGCTTCGTTCTATCGCTATGCTGCGCTACCTATCTTTTGCTCCTCAAGCCTCCCAATTTGCCATGTCAGCCTCTAACCTTTTTCACCCTTCCTAGCAAACCGTTGCTTAGCTATGTTACCGCTTTGCTCAGCCCCTCTTATAGCATTGTTAGTTGCAGGTGAAGTTGAAGATTGCTCCATGATGGACAGGATTATGTTGGGATATCACAATATCTCTTATTTAATTAATGCATCTATATACTTGGTAAAGGGTGGAGGGCTCGGCCTTATGCCTGGTGTTTTGTTCCACTCTTGCCACCCTAGTTTCCGTCATACTGGTGTTAGGTTCCCGGATTTTTTGTTCCTTACGCGGTTGGGTGATTTATGGGACCCCCTTGATAGTTCGCTTTGAATAAAACTCCTCCAGCAAGGCCCAACCTTGGTTTTACCATTTGCCTCACCTAGCCCTTTTTCCCTTGTGTTTCCGGAGCCCGAGGGTCATCTTTATTTACCACCCCCCCCCCCCGGGCCAGTGCTCGTCGTGAGTGCTGGTCCAACCTGTCAGCCGCCGGTGGCCACCAGGGGCAACTCTGGGATGGCCTACCGGAAGTTTGGACAATCCGGTGTGCCTTGAGAACGAGATATGTCCAGCTCCTATCAGGATTTGTCGGCACATTCGGGCGGCTTTGCTGGTCTTGTTTTACCATTGTCGAAATGTCTTGTAAACCGGGATTCCGAGACTGATCGGGTCTTCCTGGGAGAAGGAATATCCTTCGTTGATCGCGAGAGCTGATCATGGGCTAAGTTGGGACACCCCAGCAGGGTATAAACTTTCGAAATCCATGCCCACGGTTATGTGGCAGATGGGAATTTGTTAATGCCCGGTTGTAGATAACTTGACACCAGATCCGAATTAAAACGCATCAACCGCGTGTGTAGCCGTGATGGTCTCTTTTCGGCGGAGTCCGGGAAGTGAACATGGTTTTGGGTTATGTTTGACGTAAGTAGGAGTTCAGGATCACCTATTGATCATTGCTAGCTTCACGACCGTTCCATTTGCTCTCTTCTCGCTCTTATTTGCGTATGTTAGCCACCATATCATGCTTAGCCGCTACTGCAACCTCACCACTTTACCCCTTCCTTTCCCATTAAGCTTTGCTAGTCTTGATACCCATGGTAATGGGATTGCTGAGTCCTCGTGGCTCACAGATTACTACAACAACAGTTGCAGGTACGGGTTGTGCGATGATCTTGACGCGAGAGCGATGTTTGCTTGTTTTGGAGTTCTTCTTCTGCTTCTTCTTCGATTAGGGGATAGGTTCCAGGTCGGCAGCCTGGGCTAGCAGGGTGGATGTCGTTTGAGTTTTTGTTTGTGTTCCATCCGTAGTCGGATGGTGCTCTTATGTAAGATGATGTTGTATTCATGTGGCATTGTATGCCTTTTTGTATGTATCCCCATCTATTATGTAATGTTGATGTAATGATATCCACCTTGCAAAAGCATATCAATATGCGGTTCTATCCTTGTTGGGACCTTCGAGTCTCTTTAGGATAGTATCGCATATTGGGCGTGACAACAATGCTCCCCAAGAAGCCACTAGGGCCACCGTAATCTTCTCACGCCCTCGCACAATGCAAGATGCCGTGATTCCACTAAGGGACCCTTGACGGCAGTCACCGAACCCGTACAAATGGCGACCCTTGGGGGAGGTCACCGAACCCGTACACTTTGGCAACCCTTGGGGGCGGTCACCGGAACCCGTCAAATTGCTCGGGGCAATCTCCACAACCTAATTGGAGACCCCGACGCTTGCCCGGAGCTTTACACCACAATGATTGAGCTCCGAACACCACCAACCGTCTAGGGCACCAAGGCACCCAAGAGGAACAAGCTCTAGGGTGCCCAAACACCCAAGAGTAATAAGCTTCTCAAACTTCACTTCCACGTATCACCGTGAAGAACTCAAACCGATGCACCAAATGCAATGGCAAGGGCACTCGGAGTGGCCAAGTCCTTCTCTCCCAAATCCCACCAAAGCAACTAATGCTAGGGTGGACAATGAGAGGAAGAACGAAAGAAGAACATGAAGAACTCCAAGATCTAGATCCAATGGGTTCCCCTCACATAGAGGAGAAAGTGATTGGTGGAAATGTGGATCTCGATCTCCTCTCTCTTTTACCTCAAAAACTAGCAAGAATCCATGGAGGGATTGAGAGTTAACAAGCTCGAAGAAGGTCAACAATGGGGGAAGAACACGAGCTCAAAGGATTAGGTTCGTTGGGGAAGAAGACCCCCTTTTATAGGTGGGAAAAAATCCAACCGTTATGCTCACAGCCCGCACAGAGCGGTACTACCACTCGTCCTCACGGTACTACCGCTAGACCTCACGGTACTACCGCAAATGGTAGCGGTACTACTGCTTGCGAGCGGTACTAAAAAAATACTTCCGTGCCTACCTCCGCTGAGCAAAACACGAGATTTTGGTCCGGAGAGGTACTACCACTTAGGAGCCGCGGTAGTACCGCTCTGGAGCGGTAGTAAAAAATTACATCCGATCTAGTCGCGGTAGTACCGCTGCAGCCTTTACCAAAACAGCCACAACTTTTGCAAACGGACTCCGAATTCAACGAAACCAAGTTTGTTGGAAATCTAACGACATGGGCTAACACAATCTTGATAGAAATATCAATAAGAAGCTAATGAGAAAAGGCCCATAAGAAAATGGTGAGAACCCTTCCTCTGAAAAGACCGGTAAAACCTCCAACCCCGAAAACATGATAGAAGACGCATGCGAACTCCGTTTTCGATGAACTCAAGCTTGTCATCAAGACGACCATAAGGTCTAAGACTCACAAAGATAACCAAACAAGAACCAAGAAACATGATGCAAGGACGCAATGGTTTGAGCTCTCTACTAACGATACGATCAAGCTACCAACTTGAGAGCCCCCCTTGATAGTACGGCAAACGATCCTATAACCCGGTCTCCCAACTACCACCATGAGACCGGTAAAATAGAAAACCTATCAAGGCCAAACCTTTGCCTTGCACATGGTCCACTTGAGCTAGATGATGATGATCTTGACTGCCTCAAGATGGACCACCTTTCTTGATTGCGTTGGCTCGATGAAGACTAGATGATTGCTCCCCCATAGTCCACTATGGGTGAGCCACTCTTCGGCACATCTTCACAAGTCCATTGACACCATAATGGATGGCAAGATTCAAGCACTTGATCTCTTCGTGATGCTCCACTTGAACTTGCACACGGCAATCTTGATGACGATCACCACTTGATGTCATCCTTTCCATGGGTTGTATGATATCTTCCTCTTGACGCAAGCCCATGGACACGTACCTAACCCCACATAGAACTCTCACATAGACCATGGGTTAGTACACAAAGTGCAATGGACAATGATTACCATACCATGGGATCACTTGATCCCTCTCGGTACATCTTCTATGCTTTGTGAGTTGATCAACTTGATTCACTCTTGACTTAGTCTTGATCAACCTTGAATCTTTCCAACTCTCTTCATTTGGATGATGTCTTGAAGTTAAACATGAATGATCACACAATCTTCTTCTTCAAGACATGATTGCAATAAGCTCAACACTCACATGACCAATCTTTGGATAATTCCTTAATAGCACCTTGGTCAACTCATAAACTCCTTGAAACCAACACATGGACTTCAAGAAAAGCCTATGGACAAATCCTTCAAATATAACTCAAGACAATCATTAGTCCATAGAGATTGTCATCAAGTACCTAAACCAAACATGGGGGCACCGCATGTTCTTTCACTCTCCCCCATTTTGGTAATTGATGACAATCACTTTCAAGAGAGTTTATATAAGGAATTATGCTTCACTATGCAATGCAACAACCAATAGTGCATGCATATGAGATGCAAATGCTAAGGAACAAAACCAAAGCAAGAGGAGATAACTCTCTAAACTTCTCCACAAAACTCTCTGAAACTCCTCCCCCATTGGCATCGATTGCCAAAATGGGTGAAAAGCTTAGAATGCCAATAAAAAGAGTGTTCCTCCATAAATTGTGTATATCTCAAAAAGAGAGTGGAATGCAATACACATATCCAATGGTAAATACTTGGAGGAAGACAAACTATATTGAGGCCCAAATATTGCAAAAGAATGATATGCCACAAAGACATAACAAAGAGAGAAACAAGAAATCGAGCAATCAAAAGATACAAATTGAAGCAAGCAATCAAAGGATATCAATTGAACCAACTAGACCAAAGATCCTATGAGCCACATGAATGAAGGATATTATGATATGAGCCGAGGAGTGTTCTAAAGAAACTAGAGAAGCTCCCCATGATTTGTGCACATCAAGAATTTTTGTATTCGGATACAAAGTACACAAAATAGGATGATAGCTCCCCCAAAATCAATAGAAACTTACAACAAGTGCAAGTGAGCATATTGGAAACTAAGCCTAGTACTTGCAACAAACACATGGTTGAGCAACAAGTAAAAGAGGCAACTTGAGAATGGGCTCAACCAAAAAGATGTGTGTGAGTCAAGGCAATGCACTCGAGAAGACTAATGTACGGATGAGCATAAAGCATCAATAAAGTCTTGAAAGAATGAGGCACACGGTGCAAGACCTATCATTCCCACACACAACTAGCAAATGGGTTCACAAGCTTACTAATAAGCATATAAAGAACCTATGCTTGTGACAACCCGTGGTGAAGATAGAAGATGAAAGACTCATCAAGACGAGGGATACCAATTAAGATGGCAAAAGCCTCGTAAATACAAGAATGAGGAAAATAATCTTCACCACACAAGAGTGCATCAAGATGCTACAATAGAGGACACGCACTCAAGGCAAAAGCTTTCACGGAGCCACCAAAGAAATAACATAAGAAAGACAAGGTGGACGTGAAAGAAAGGATATCAACTAGAGATGTAAATTCTCTCAAGTGTATAAGGTTCTAGGTAGATGAAATCATGATGATATATATATCTACAAAGAAGGATGTACACCCGAAATAGTTACAGCACGAAGGAACAAGATATCCAAAAGGAAGTCATACATATACCAATAAGATATTTGCCTGGAAGCATAGCACATGGCTAGATATGGTCTTATTGTATATAAATGAATTCCTACCACATGAACATCAAAGACATCACAACTAGCAACAAGAGATCATCGTTGGGATGCTTTGAGAAAGGAAACAAGTATCACAAGATATGAAATGAATATCATGCCAAGATGCAACCTACACAAGGTTGAATGCAAGAGAGGAAAGCATGAATAGATACTTGTTACCGAGATATCATTGGAAGGATGTAGTAGATACCAATTGAAGGTAGATAGTAGTTCATTGATCATCCTAGCTTGACTCCAATGAGCACATGGTGATAACACCTTCCTTGTGAGTGAGCCAAGCATCCAATGCATCTCCAACCGCTCCTAGAAGAACAACACAAACTAAACGGTACCCAAACTCATTGGGACCAAGAGTTATAAACACCAATATACATAGGACAAACTCCACATAAATAGGTGTATATAGATATGAAAATGAATTTCATGCACCTCTCATCCAATTTGAGACTTGGTGGAGTTTCCCCTATATATAGGGTCAAAGAAAGAAAGCATGCCAAATAAAATACATGAAGTAAACATGCATGCTCAAGACTTCCAAAACCCGAAACCAAAAGACAAAGAAATGCCAAGTGAAAAGGATACCAAATGGAGAAATCATCACTTGGAAGATATCATTAAAGATACATCAAGGAATGAGATATCCATTGATACACACTAAATTAAAGATGTCAAACTCCCAAAGAGAGGATGGTTCAAAACAAACCAAGCTCTCAACAAAGTTTCATGATGGCACAAAGTACCAAAAAGAAATCGGCTTGCCTTCCACCAACACACACTTGATAAGGATCACAAGAAGAGTGTTCTAAAGAAAATAGGATAGCTCCCCCACGAGTTGTGCACTATAGAGAATTTTCTTTTGAATACAAAATGCACAAGGTGGGATCACCACTTTCACTATATCTAGAAAACACTAGACAAGAACAAGAAATTAACAGGATCCACAAGTGGTATGGAAGACAACGGGAGTTGACACAAACCTTGGCAAGAGAAAAGGCAAATAAAAACAAAAGCCAATGTAAAGATGATCAATAAATTCTACCACACATAAGTGACTACCAATTGTCAAAAGACAAGAAGTATTTGGAAATAATTCCCGGTGGTAGATAACAAGGATATCCAATATCATCTTGAAAGTGCTAGTTATCGACTAGAGGGGGGGTGAATAGGCGATTTTTATGAAAGTCTTCAAAACATGGAAGTTTCGAAGACAAACAATAGAAATGACCTAATTGATATGCAGCGGAAGATAAACTACAACAAGCAAACCATAGTCAAGTATGCAGTAATGTGAAAGTACAAAGACTAATAGCAGCTTAGTAGTAAGGATCAAGATGGAAGATAGTATGAAGCCAACCAATGATAGTAGTAAAGCAATGAAGTCAAACAGGTATGACAAATAGGCAATGACTTCACGAAGACAAACTCTAAGTAAAGGGAGGGAGAGGATAGAACCAGTCACCTGTTGAAGACACATGATTTGTTGGACCAGTTCCAGTTGCTGTGACAACTGTACGTCTGGTTAGGGAGGCTGAGATTCAACTCAGAAGACCTCGTCTTCACCTTATTCCCCTTGAGCTAAGGACACACAGTCCTCGCCCAATCACTCTAGTAAGTCTTCAAGGTAGACTTCCGAACCTTCACAGACTTCGTTCACCTGCGATCCACAATGACTCTTGGATGCTCAGAACGCGACGCCTAACCGGCTGGAGGATTCACAGTCCTCAAGTGTAATAAGTCCTTAGGTCACGCAGACAGAAAGACTTCAGTGATGCCTAACACTCTTTGGCTCTGGGTGTTTGGGCTTTGTCCTCGCAAGGATTTCTCTCTCTCAAAGGCTTCGAGGTGGGTTGCTCTCAAATGACAAAAGCCGTGCACTAACTCTGAGTAGCCACCAATTTATGGTGTAGGGGGTGGGCTATTTATAGCCACTAGGAAACCCGACCTGATATGTCCGAAATGACCCTGGGTCACTAAGGAACTGACAAGTGTTCCAACGGTCAGATTTCAAACACACACGGCAACTTTACTTGGGCTATAAGCAAAGCTGACTCATCTAGCTCTGGATAAGATTTGCTCTCATTGTCTTCGCTCGAAGACATAGGATTTGGGTTGAGCATCACTTCAGTCATTCTGACTTTGTTCACTTGGACCCCACTTAACAGTATGGTGGTTCCTATGACTCAACAAAGAAGAAAAAGGAAATAACGAAACGACACAGTCTTCGCGCTCCATAGTCTTCACTCAATGTCTTCTCATGTCATAGTCTTCAATATGAATATCTTCACATACCACCATTGTCGTCAATGTCTTCATACATTTTTAGGAGTCATCTCCGGTAGGTAAACCGAATCAATGAGGGACACTACCTGCGTTATCCTGCAATTCTCACAAACGCATTAGCCCCTCAACCAAATTTGTCGTCAATACTCCAAAACCAACTAGGGGTGGCACTAGATGCACTTACAATCTCCCCCTTTTTGGTGATTGATGACAAACTGGTTGAAGTTTTCAACGGGGATAAAGTATGTGAAATTGTAAAGGATAGGGTATTGTCTTCATAAGTGGCAAAGGCTCCCCCTGAAGATGTGCATATAAGTAATTTGCTTTTGGAATGCAAATGCACATGGCAGGTTGTACTTGTGGAGATCCTCTTTAACTTATGAAGATAATTCATCATGCATGAAATGATATAACTAAGAGAATGACATGCATAATGAAAAATGGACGTCTGCAGAATGATCTAAGTGCGGAAGTTATCATCGCACATGCGGAATTTATCATCGCATCACAGAAAAGCAAATAAGTAGCAGACGGCCATCGAGTTTAAGTGTTACAGCTCAAAGAACCAAATGTATCAAAAGCGAGAGTTGTAAACACTAGGCAAAATATAAAGCAACCGCCCATATGAACCCGCTTGAAGACTATCAAACTCATATGCTTCTCCCCCTTTTGTCAGTAAGGACCAAAAAGGTTTGAAGACATAAAGCATCTACTCGTTCCCATGAGGAGTAGGTGAAGCAGCAGGGTTGCCGTTATTGTTTGGCGGCGCAGACGAACTTGGTGCAGTGTTGATGCGTGCAGAAGTAGGGGGTGGTGAAGTAGCATCGTCTTCATCATCGATCACTTTGGCATTCACAGTTGCCGCGGAGGAAGAATAGTCAGAGTCGTCAAGGGATGGAGTTCGACGTAGGACAGCATTCCGAGGAGGAGTGGAGTCAAACTTGAATCTTTCAGTGAAGCCATCGTCTTGAAGATCTGCTTCAGCACTGAGCAGTGTCAAACTCTTCCATGATCGCCGACAGGTCTCGTGAGTGACAAAAGCATTCTTGGTGGCAAGATTTGGAATGCGATTGACGTCCACCAAGAGGCTTTGCATCTGTCGCTTGAGCCAGAAGTGATGCTTGTCTTGTTTCTGATGCAGTGCCACAAGAAGTTCTCAGTCATTTAGGATGCGAGAGCGCTTCTTAGGCCTTTGGGCAATTGTGCTCTCAGTAGCTTCAGTTTGCGCACGGTGAGGCAGACGAGTGTTCCCAGCCATTGGATAGACACGAGATACTGCTTGGACTCCTTCCATGGGTTGAGTGAAGCTTTGGTGATCAGCATTGTGAAGACAAAGAGGCTTCTTGGCAGGCTCAGGGTATATGGCTTCAACTGACATATCAAACTCTGGTAGAAAGATCAGATGATTGCGAGCAGAGGGCTGATAGTTGATAGTAGAGTGCAGCTTGATGAGGCGCATGACCCATGGAGCATAGAATTTCAGGCCAAAAAGATCAGATCCAGACGTAGCCAGTTGCCGGATGAAGAATTCTTGTGTATTGAAGCTGATGCCATTGAGGATGTAAAAGACCAATGTCTTCATGGCTCCTTCAAGTTTTGCAGCTGATGAATGCCCTTTGATAGGCCGTAGAGTTCGCCTGATGATGTGATATATTGTGCGAGGCAGATACTCAAGGTCATTGAGGGAGTCCTGGACTAGGGGGTGTCCGGACAGCCGGACTATCATTATCCGCCGGACTCCAAGACTACGAAGATACAAGATTGAAGACTCCGTCCCGTGTCCGGATGGGACTTTCCTTGGAGTGGAAGGCAAGCTTGGCGATACGGATATGTAGATCTCCTACCATTGTAACCGACTCTGTGTAACCCTAGCCTCCTCCGGTGCCTATATAAACTGGAGGGCTTTAGTCCGTAGGACAATACACATTACAGCAATCATACCATAGGCTAGCTTCTAGGGTTTAGCCTCCTTGATCTCGTGGTAGATCCACTCTTGTACTACCCATATCATCAATATTAATCAAGTAGGACGTAGGGTTTTACCTCCGTCGAGAGGGCCCGAACCTGGGTAAAAACATTGTGTCCCTCGTCTCCTGTTACCATCCGCCTAGACGCACAGTTCGGGACCCCCTACCCGAGATCCGCCGGTTTTGACACTGACATTGGTGCTTTCATTGAGAGTTCCTCTGTGTCGTCACCGATAGGCTTGATGTCATCTTCAACCAACAACGCTGTCCAGGGTGAGACTTTTCTCCCCGGACAGATCTTCGTATTCGGCGGCTTCGCACTGCGGGCTAATTCACTTGGCCATCTGGAGCAGATCGAAAGCTACACCCCTGGCCGTCAGGTCAGATTCGGAAGCCTAAACTTCACGGCCGATGTCCGCGGAGACTTGATCTTCGACAGACTCGAGCCACAGCCAAGCGTGCCGCACTGTAGCGATGGACATGATCTAGCTTTGCCGCCGAACAGTGCCTTGGTGGCCGCACACGAATCCGCTCCGGCCATTAGTCCGGAGCCGATCGCCCGGATAGAGGATCGGTGGATAGACACCGCCTCGGGGGCTTCAACTTCCACGGCGATGGAGCCGGACGATAATCTTGTCCCCCGCAAAATTTGTGATTCCGAGGTGCCGGACTCCTTGCCGGACTCCGAACCTCCCGCGCCCCTACCAATCAAATCGGATTGGGCGCCGGTTATGGAATTCACCACCGCGGACATCTTCCAGTACTTGCCTTTTGGCGACATCCTGAGTTCACTAAAGCATCTCTCATTATAAAGAGAGCCCTGGCCGGACTATGGCCAGGATGGTTGGGATGCGGACGACGGAGATATCCAGAGCCCACCCACCACCCACTTTGTAGCCACTGTCGACGATCTAACCGACATGCTAGACTATGACTCCGAAGACATCGACGGAATGCACGACGATGCTGGAGACGAACAAGAAACAGAGCCTATAAGGCACGGGAGGACCACCTCGTCACATGACAAATACATGGTGGACACCCCAAAGGAGAGCGATAACGAGGATCAACGGGCCGCGGCAGAAGATAACCCCGCCGATAAACGACCAAAACGGCGGCGCAGACGCCGCCCTAAGACCCGCCCCAACGACAACAACGCTCCAAAGGAGCCCGTAATACAGCAGGGCTCACAAATGGACGATGAACATGCAGATAAGCAACCGTCCGAACATGACGAGTCAGATAATCAGTCCAGGCCCGGCGAAAACGATAGTCCGGACGATCTCATGTCGGATACACCACCGGAGAACAAGAACCTTCGGAAAAGACTCGTCAGTACTGCAAGAAGCCTGAAGAAGGAAAAACGGAGGCTCAAAACAGCGGAAGACACACTCAGAATGAGATGGAGCAAAGCGCTCAAAACCGCAGATAAATACGGCAATGGCCACCAATCAAAGAGCTACCCGAAGCGCAAGCTTCTACCAGAATTCGACGAGGAGGCCATAGAGCCTCCACCGTCCAAAAATAAAGAGGCTGCCTGGTTGGATAGACGGCCAGACGATAGGCCAAATTCTGACAGCGGCGCCACACATAAACCAACCAACGAACTTGGAAGGATAGATGGCCCAGCCAGGTCCATCTACGGGCCAAAGGAGAAGGCCCCAAGAAGCAAGGCAACGCGTCAAGTGTCCGATGATAGCGGCACACACAAATACAGGGGCGCCGCACACCCACTATGTTTCACCGATGAGGTGCTGGACCATGAATTCCCAGCAGGATTTAAACCCATAAACATAGAGGCCTACGATGGAACAACAGACCCTGGAGTCTGGATAGAAGATTATATACTGCAGATACACATGGCCAGAGGAGACGATCTCCACGCCATAAAATACCTACCCCTCAAGCTCAAAGGGCCAGCCCGTCATTGGCTTAAAAGCCTCCCAGAAAACGCTGTTGGAAGTTGGGAAGAGCTCGAGGACACGTTTAGAGCAAATTTTCAAGGGACTTATGTCCGCCCACCGGATGCAGATGATCTAAGTCATATAACTCAACAGCCCGGAGAGTCAGCGCGGAAATTCTGGAACAGGTTTCTTACCAAAAAGAACCAAATAGTCGGCTATCCGGACGCCGAAGCCTTAGCAGCTTTCAAGCACAATGTCCGAGACGAATGGCTTGCCAGGCACCTCGGTCAAGAGAAACCGAGGACAATGTCCGCACTAACAAGCCTCATGACCCGCTTCTGTGCGGGAGAGGACAGCTGGCTAGCAAGATGCAGCACCAGCGACCCAAGTACATCCGAGATAAGAGATGGAAACGGAAAATCACGGCGCAGAAAAGAGCAGCGCCGGAATAAAGAGAAAAGCCCAAAGAGCACGGCAGTCAACGCCGGATTCAAAAGCTCGCGGCCCAACAACAAAACACAGCCTCTTAAGGATGACAGCGACGAATTGTCCAACTTAAACAAGATTTTGGGTCGGATATGTCAAATCCACAGCACCCCCGGAAGGCCTGCAAATCACACCCACAGGGACTGTTGGGTTTTTAAACAGTCCGGCCGACTAAATGCCGAACACAAGGGGCTCGACGCGTCAAGCGAAGAAGATAAACCCCACCAGCAAAGCACCGGAAAACAAAAGACTTTCCCACAAGGGGTCAAAGCAGTAAACTCACTTCATGTGATAATACAGAAAAATAGTGCGGCACTTTCTAAAAAGAGCTTCGCGCGGTCCAACCCAGCAGACCATAGAGATTGGATATCAAAACCAATCACTTTCGACCACCTGGACTATTCTAGAAGCGTTTGAAACGCGGGACGGACTCCCCTGATATTGAATCCCATAATAGACGGATTACAATTTACTAACGTCCTAATGGACGGAGGCAGCGACTTAAACCTGCTATATTCAAACACAATCCGTAGGATGGGGATAGACCTTACCAAAATCCAACACAGCCGCACTTCCTTCAAAGGAGTGACGCCAGGCCCTTACGCCAAGTGCACAGGCTCTATATTACTAGAAGTCGTGTTCGGATCGCCGAACAATTTTCGACGCGAAAAATTAATTTTTCACATCGTCCCATTCGAAAGTGGATATCAAGCACTCTTGGGACGAAAGGCTTTCGTCCGCTTCAACGCCATACCGCATTACGCGTCTCTTACACTCAAGATGCCCGGTCCGCGTGGCGTCATTTCAGTGCGAGGGTCACTTAAAGACCCCGGACTCGGATAGACAAATCCGGCTTCAGCAGGCTAGGGGCTCCCTAGCCACATACCTCTTCACTGGGGGCTGCGCGCACAAACAACCGCGGGTTCATACAAACCCCGCTTTAATTATTTATATTTCTTCTTTTACACATATTTTTCGCACGAATTGTTTTCAAACTAAACGTTCCTCTCTTTCTACAGATGAACAATGTGCATACCCGTCCAGGATAACAGCGCAACGGAGACACAGGCGCAGACGTGCAGTAGGGACCCGTTGTGAGGATTCTTTTCAGATTAAGACCCTGTGTAAACCTTTTTTACTGTCTCTTGTTGTTATTCTCCCTTGGTTTCTTCCTATAGCCAAAGCGGAGCCTGACGTTTTGGCATCGGCCGCGTCAGAAGACCATGCCCGTACCTGGACACTAGGGGCTTAGGGCATCGTTCTGCCCATTATTATAAAGACCGAACACCTTAGGGAGTGTTCGGCGTCTCAAGTTAGGCATTATATGCATCAGCTCCGAATCATGTCTTTGGTCAAATGTTGGGTTTTCCCGGCTCCTGTGTTTTGCTGCCTTACGTTCCGTATCATCGGCTAACGCGGCACCAGGAGAACTACTGCGATTGTGCCCCAGTTCGGCTGGGCGAGCACCTCAGTAGAGAAAGCCGAAAACTGACTGTCATGATACAGCGAGAGACTGGTCAACCACTCGATCGACTACCGGAATGTTTAGAATTCCCCGCTTTGATGAAGGACCATTTCCCGGTCAGGCTCATACGCACCCAGAATTCGGAGATGTGCGGTGCCACCAGGGGCTATATCGTAGCCCCACCCTCGAGCTCCACTAGCTAAGTGAAAGTGATAAAGCATTATAGTCCGGATTTCCTCGTTCGCTATGCTACCACCTCGTTAAACAGGACCGAGACGTCGGATTAAGTGTGAAAACGCGCTACTTTTGCGAACACCCCCGCACCTTGTGCGTGGGGGCTGAAGCCGAAGACTGCAATCTTTCAAGTTATACAAATGTATATGTAAACGGCCGCACAGGAGAAGTTTTACTACTTGGGACGCACAAGTAAAAAAAGCAGTTATAGCATAATCATTGTTTTACAAGCTAAACCGTTCATTTGAACGTGATATTTTCCGAGCACTGCGACTCTATTACACGAGCGCCACGCATAACTTCCCCGAAATAGTGCTCGGCAGGGAGCCGGCTTTCATCCGAACCCTGGGCGGTAACAGCAGTGGCATCCATCTCCGGACAGTGCGCCTTCACACGGGCAAGAGCCATCCGCGCGCCCTTGATGTAGGCCGACCGCTTCATCTCCTTTATATGCGGCACCGCTCCAAGGAATTGCTGCAGTAAGCCGAAGTAGCTCGTCGCCTTGGGCCTCTCTGGCCAGACATGGGCCACGATGTCAATCATGGCAAGTCCGGACAATCTATTTAGCTCGGCCCATTCGGCCAACCGGTCTGTCAACAAAAGTGAGCGGTCCGGACTATGGAATTGAGACCAGTATAGCTCGTCCGTCTTGTGATCCTCCTGGCTCCGGAAGTGCTCAACGGCATCAGCCGCACTTGCAGCTAAGTCCATATACGGATCCTCCAGACTCCACAGCTGCTCAAATTGAGCATACTTTCCATCCATAAACCGGCGATGCAGCAGAAAAGGCTTGCCAGCCACGATATCTCCGGCCTGGCGCAGTTCCTCCTTCATAGCCCGCATTGCAGAGCGGGCATCCTTGGCTTCGGCGGTGGCCTTCTTCAGGTCTTCCCGCTCCGATAAGCACTCCTTTTCAAGAGCCTCATTGCGGTCGGCAGCATCCTTTACTTTCATGGCCAATTCGGCCACCTCTGCCCTGCTTAGGCAGTGCGCAGCCCTTTCGGCTTTCAACTCCTCGGCCGCCCTCGAGGCAGCCGCGTCACTCCTTCGGGCTTGCTCCTTAGCTCGAGCAAGTTCGGCCCGAAGGCTCTCCACAGCAGCAGCACTGTCTGTACAATAGCATATAATTCATTAGAGGAGGGCTTCGACCCCCTTAATAAAGCGACTGCGGAGAACTCAATTACCTTGCGACTCGTCAAGTCGCCGGTTGACAAGTGCGATGTCCGCATCCGCCAAGTCAAGTTGCCGATTTAACTCAGCAAACCCACTAGTCCGGCTAGCCCTCGGACTATCCACCACCTGCATAGGAACGACGGAATTCATTACTTTAGATTTTGATCCTCGGCACGCTGTCGTTTCTGACAACCTACCGAGTCCCAGGGGCTACTATCTATACAGGGCGCATTTTTATGTGCAAAACTGTTAAAAGACAAAAGGGTGCATCATTCTCGCATACCTCAAATCCCGCCAGCAAACTCATGGCGGCATTGCGCAATCCGCTCTCGGCGGACGAAATCCTTCCAATCGCCGTACGCATCAACGCACGGTGATCTTCTGAAATGGATGCCCTCTCAAGCAAATTCTTCAGTTCTCCCGGCCGGATACTAGTGGGTGCTGAACTCTCTGGCCCCTCCGGACTCGGGGATACCCTCCGTGACGATACTTCAGGCTCGCCTGCCTTATCTGACGGCGCTGCAGACGGAGGCGTTTCACTCTCCATCATCTCCGGAAGAAGGTCCCCCGAAGATGAACTCATCTAAGAAGGCTGCAGATCCGAACTGCAACATAAATATTGCGGTTACCCACGGAAGCACAAATAAAGGTATTTCCTTACTAATTAACTCCCTTTTTCATACTCACGGCTCGCTGGAGGGCTGATCCTTTGGCGATGATTGTGTGTCCGGATTCTCTCCGGACACCGGACCCCCCGGTGAAGATCTCTTCCCACGCTTAGGGGCTTTGGCCTCCGGATCTTTGGAGGCGGTCCTCTTCTCCCCCCTGAGGGAGGGGTTCTTGATTCCCCCCTCTTCAGACGCCCCTTTGGGCGATATATTAGCTCCTCTATTTTCCCCTTTGTTCCCTTCTGTGGGCGCGACCTCCAACATTCTGACCAGCACGGGCTCCAGTGCGGTCTCTAGGAGGGGGGCCGGACACCTTATCAGCCTTGATCGCGCCACCCATTCCTGTGAAGAGTAATGGGTCAGGAGGCGAACTCTAGAAAGGCATATAAACAGAATGTCCGGACTCTAAGCTATTTACCTGAGTATCCGGGCGATTGCAGCTTAGGCCTGCGTCCTCGGCTAATTCCGGACACGCCACCTGCGGTCCAAAGAACAACTTGTACATCTCCACGGGTGTCGCACCCATAAAGTGTTGGAGAATCCGAGGTCCCTCCGGGATGAACTCCCATAGACGGAGAGGACGGCGTTTGCAGGGCAGAAGATGCCTGATTAGCATAACCTGCATCACCACGATCAGGTCGATCTCCCTCGCTTGGAGGTCTCGAATCCGGCCCTGCAGTGAGGCCACGTCTTCGGACGGCCCCCAATTGAGCCCTTGGTTGACCCACGACATCAGCTGGCGTGGAGGTCCCGGGCGGAATGAAGGCGGCGGCTTTTGCCTGCTGCCCTTCGGAGCGGTGATATAGAACCACTCCTGCTGCCATAGTCCGAGTTCCTCTTGGAAGGAACCCTCGGGCCACGGGGCATCGGCCTTTTTGCTTATGGCCGCCCCGCCGCACTCTGCTTGATGCCCCCCGATCATCTTCGGCTCCACCTTGAAGGTCTTCAGCCACAGGCCGAAGTGGGGAGTGACGCGGAGGAAGGCTTCGCAGACGATAATGAATGCGGAGATGTGGACGATGGACTCCGGAGCCAAGTCGTGAAAGTCCAGCCCATAGTAGAACATGAGTCCTCTCACGAAGGGGTCCGTCGGGAAGCCTAAACCCCGACGAAGGTGGGATACGAAGACAACGAACTCATCGGGCTCGGGGGCGGGCACGGCCTGCCCTTGGGCGGGCAACCTGTGCGAAACCTCGTAGGCCAGGTACTTGGCTTCACGTAACTTCAATATGTCCTCCTCCGTGATGGAGGAGGGCATCCACCGGCCCTGGAGGTCGGAGCCGAACATGGTTGAGAATCCGAAGCGCTCGAATCTGAGGCTCTGGGTGTTGGAACTGGGAGCGAGGAGGAGATTCGATGCGAGATTGAAGAACAAGGACAGGCCTTGGTCCTCTTATAAAGAGGAAAAAGTACCAAGAGCCGTCTCCATGACCGTTTGGGATTGACCTTTGATAGAGGAGGCATGGCGACGGGAACGGTTGGGTTACCCACGCACGTATTGATGAGAATCCCAGAATAAGGGGGACACGATCTCTGCTTCGACAAGACATGCCAAGGAAACCGCTTCGCTAAACGTGCTGAGGTGGTGTAGTAAAAAACGATTCAAACAGTGGCTTGGTAGCGGTATGATGTCACGCCGCATAATACGTCAGCAGATTGAGCTAGTGTACATTTTATTCTCTCTACGGTGGAATGTGGAATTTATTTTGCAGAGCCGGACACTATCCTAGTGTTCATGATCTTCTCTGGATTATTCAAGGGAGGAACCCGCCTTGCAATGCCGAACATTATGCGCGCCGGACTTATCGTCATTGAAGCCTGGTTCAGGGGCTACTGAGGGAGTCCTGGACTAGGGGGTGTCCGGACAGCCGGACTATCATTATGCGCCGAACTCCAAGACTACGAAGATACAAGATTGAAGACTCCTTCCCGTGTCCGGATGGGACTTTCCTTGGCGTGGAAGGCAAGCTTGGCGATATGGATATGTAGATATCCTACCATTGTAACCGACTCTGTGTAACCCTAGCCTCCTCTGGTGCCTATATAAACTGGAGGGCTTTAGTCCGTAGGACAATACACATTACAACAATCATACCATAGGCTAGCTTCTAGGGTTTAGCCTCCTTGATCTCGTGGTAGATCCACTCTTGTACTACCCATATCATCAATATTAATCAAGCAGGACGTAGGGTTTTACCTCCGTCGAGAGGGCCCGAACCTGGGTAAAAACATTGTGTCCCTCGTCTCCTGTTACCATCCGCCTAGACGCACAGTTCGGGACCCCCTACCCGAGATCCGCCGGTTTTGACACCGACAGTCATCAACAAAGAACTCCTTTGGGTATTCAGCGTCAGGTGGCAGAGGCTTCATCATGCTCAACATCTGGCTCATGTTGGGCTCTGGCTTATGGAAGATGCTCTCCAGTGCATTGTGGTGGAGTTGACAATCAGGTTTGAACAGCTCGCGGGGAGTGGGATAGGCCTATAAGCTCAATGATGTCAAGAGCTTTGGCTTCATGATGAACATTTCCTGTCATCCACTCGAGAACCCATGTCTTTGTATCCCTGTAGTAGCCACGAATGTGGAGGGTAGCATAGAATTGAAGCAAAAGTTCCTCATTCCAATGTTCTTTGTCTGTCACAAAGCTGAGCAGACCTGCATCACGAAAGCAGTCAAGTGCTTCCTCTAAGCATGGCAGTCCTGCAATGGCTTCAGTGTCGAGGTGCATATGAGGGAAAATGCGCCCTTGATCATATAAAATGCGGGAGTAATAGCGCTGCTGATAGCTCCAGAAATGATCAGATGATATTCTTGGCCTTGAGTAGGGGTTCTTTGCTCTGTCAAAGAAGGTGTTGTGGCTTTTGAAGCCATTTGCATTGAAGGACCCTGTAGAGGTGGCAGTACCTGGGAACCTTGGCAGTCTTGGCTTTGGTTTCTGGACCAGAGGCCTATGCTCAACATGATAATCAAACTGAGGACCAGAGGCATTAGGCGGAGGGACCAGAATGGGCCATTTGACAGTGATTAGCTGACCATAGTTGTATGCTTGCTCAATTGTATGGGGCCTTGGTGGCGGAACAGGAGCAGTGGAAACAACAGAGGCGTCAGGCTGCACAACAGATGCTTCAGGAGCAGTTGCATCATTGGCTTCTGGCACATTGGTTGGTGCAGGCTCCACATTCGCGTCAGCCATGACTACGTCATTGGCTTCGTTTGTGTTGGTGGTGGCAGCCTCAAGATTTTCAACCTCCACTTGATGAGCTAGAGGGTCGGGCACTGGCACGTTCACTTCAGGAACAGCTTCTTCAGTAATGGGGGGAGTAGGGACACGATCTTCGTCTTGTTTGTCATCGGCTGATGCAGCCGGATTATCTTCAGCAGCTTTGGCTTCAGACACGGAGACATTCACAGTCGGAGTGGCTTCTAGAAACACTTGACGTGCAACAGATTGGTGGTGCACTTCTCCTTCTGGAACGCTCGAAAGAGGGACTTGAGGCCTTGGTCCTTTGCGAAGCCTGCGCAATGCTAGCGACGCCTTTGGAGATAGAGTTGGCTGGGCCTCAAAGTCATCTTCTTCTTGCATAGGTGGTGTGACTTGTTGTTGTTGGGGAGTACTCGAGGAGTCTTGTTGTTGTGGGTGATCAGCCCATGATGCATCCTGAGCAATTGGCATCAGAGGACGACCAATGCTGATGAGTTCGCTATTCGTGAGAACAGGCGATAATACCAAGTTGTGTTCGATCTGAGGAAGAACTACATCATCTTCAACATTGTCATTGTGACCAATGTCTTCAGCAGCGGTGGGATCAACTGCTGGAATGTCTTCAGCTTCATGAGCCTCTATGGAAGCAGGCTCATGAACTATTATCCGTCGTTCTTGGTGTTCAGATGCAGGGCGAACCATTGAGATAGGTTCAACAACTAAGGGCTCTGTGGGAGCAGCCCGATTCTTCTTGGTTTTGCACTTCTTCTTGGAGGGAGCAACATCAGAGGCTTCAGTATTTTTCCTTTTTCTGTCTTCAGCCTCGGCAGTCCTCGTCTTCTTCAGTTCTGAAGCGGTTGACCTGACCTTTGGCTTCGAGCCAGTCATGCTGCTTGGGAAGACTATGCGAGGTTCTTTCTGCCTTGAAGGTGCATATTGGTCAGTTGATAGCTTCTTCTTCTTTGCAGTCATTCTGGGGTCAATGCCAGGACGACCAAGAGGCTTGTGCTTCTCAGCCTCATTGTAGGCTAGCACACATTTGTCAGCCAGACTCTTCATGCGCTCACGAGAGCCTTTAGCTTCTTCGCGCTTCTTGAGAAAGGCTTCTTTGAGCTCGTGCAGCATGATCTTGAAGTTTTTTACATCTTGCATGCTGAGCTTTGCCACATGCTTCTTGAACTGAGCTTTCTCATGGTCGATCTTGTGCTTCAGTTCAACTATGCGCTGAGCAAGAGCTAGCTCAGAAGCAATGGTGCCATTGAAAGAGACGCTGAGGCCAATGGGAAGTTGCAGATCTTCAAAACTGAGATTTGGGGTGTTAAACCACTCATCAATGAAGTTATGGATGATTGCCACATCGAAGAGAGGCAAATCATTGAAGATCTCTGCTTCTTCCTTGCTCTTGATCAGTTGCTCAAGAGCATCATCTGCAAGATCTTCATCGCTGGACAGATCAATGTGCTCTTCTCGCAGAATGGCAGCAGGAGTCAATGTCTGATCAGTATTCCTGACAATTTTCTTTTTCTTCTCCGTCTTCTTGGAGATACGTGATAGATCTTCAGACTGCACATAGTCTTCAGGAGGTGTAGTGGCCAGTGGCTTCGCACGTGAAGCTTTTGGAGGAGCAGCTGATCTTGAAGCCTTAGCCTTCTTTGGCTTCTTCGGCTTTGGAGTAGGAGCTGGGGCTTCATCAGTGTCAGCATCATCATCAGAATGATCCACTTTGGCACCTTGGACCAAGATGTGAGTGATGAGGCCATCAAGGTTGTAGAAAGGACCGATGGCATTGGGTTCTGCATCACGTGAGCCGTCAGCACGGGGAGCAGAGGGACCAGGGTTGAAGTCTAATCCCAATGACTTCTTGTTTTCCTTGGCCGATGCCTTTGCGTATTGGAAGTTGCTCTTGAAGAGATTATCCTCACGACACCAGAGCAATGACGATGGGTCGGCATTTTCAGGCTGAGGTCCACGGACCATACAAGGATAGAAACCCTGTGCAATAGCTTCAGCTCTGTTCTTGGGTGGAAGGACTCGATAGAGAATATCACCCCAAGGACTTTTGATAGCATTCTTCTCAGCGTATTCCTGGGTCACGAACTTGTATTTGAACCATTGTTCAGCCCAATATCGTCGAATCCATTGGATTCGTGTCTTGCGCTGATTATAATGCTCTTCAGGATCTGTCTTGTAAAGCTCTGCAAGGTCATCAGGCAAATCTCTTGATGTTCCCCCACGACGCTGTATGCCACCCTTCCTTATTGATTTCTCTACAGCCATGAACTTCACACTGAATGGCTTCAACACGTTCAAAGGCTTCAAAGGCTTTCGCTTGCTGGACAAACAGGAACTGGCTTCGGGAGAGTTAATGTGATGCTGTAAGAATTCTGCAAACGAATGCAGACTACGAGAACCAAGGGATTCTCCCATGGACATGTACCTATGATAGCATTAGAGATGCGAGGGAAGGGGAAGAGGTCATATGCATTCTCAGAAGATTTTGAAGATAAATCAGTTTGAAGACATTGACCTCATGATGCGAAGACATTCACTTATATGTTGAGAGTTGGTTCCAGATTTGTACGAATCCGTGAATAAGTAAAAGTGAGGAATCTAACTAGATATGAAGCTTAAGTGAATATACTAGGCAGTATGAGATGCAGACAGAATAGATCTAACATTGTATAGGCAAAAACCAATTTTGGTAAATAGGATGAATCTTTGAGGATCAAAAAGATGGTAAAAATAGAGTTGTATTTACCACACAAAGAACTGTTAGATGGGATGAGTAGGAGACCGAGCAGTTCAATCCACCATGCCCTAACTTGGCGACGGAGGACACCTACGGTGGCGGCGGAGAGGACGATGTCCGCGGCCGGCGTGAGGACGGCGTCGGAGAAGTCGCGGCAGCTAAGCGCTTCGTCGCCGGCGTCGTCGAGATCTAGTGGTGGCGCTAGGGTTTTGACAATGTGGAGAGGTGGAAGAAGGTTTTCTTTACCGCAGGGGACATGTATTTATAAGGCAGTGTGCGGCACAACGCAATTACGCAGGTGCCCCTGGCTGTTCACATCTGAGGGGCACGTGGAAGCATGCAACATACTCAGAGTTGTCCCACGTTCCCATGCCCGCTAGGTTTGTCGGATGGTTGTTCCGGCTTCTCCGGATTTCCAACAATAAGGATGAATCATTTAAAACAGACTTAATGTTTGTCTCTATGTCTTCTTCTAACAAGGATGCAGAGAAGACATTCGACAGTTTCAATAGAATGCATATGATTTGGACAGTTAGAGTTTGAGATAGAAAGCATAGAGAGATTAGGGTCCGATCACATTCACTTAGTTCAAAAGATTCAACTAGGAAGACATAGCTATAAGTGAATGCTGTAGAGGACAGAACACTAGTATATATATCAGAAAGCAATCAAATCAACATAGTGAAGAAAATCATGAAGATAAGTTGAAATTGAAGACAAACCAAATGCGAAGACATTGCAAATATAACGCCATGAGTGAAACACTTCAAACCGAGAAATTTGGTGGTGGCGTTACCCACCGTATAGGAAGTATTAGATGCAGACATGGCGCACAATTATCGTGGCGCTCCGAAGTCAAATTCCACGTTAATGTATTCACACTCAGAATGTAGTCTTCATTGATTGAAGATATACTTTACTTCGTGTGTTGCACATCTAAGTCATCAACATGCATATGTGTTAGGATGTGTGCCTGATCATAGGCCATTTGAGGATTCCAAGATATTTAGCTCACACCGTAACTTGCAAAACCTTTTCTCATCCAAGGGCTTTGTGAAGATATCTGCCAGTTGCTCTTCAGTGTTGACGTGAATGATGTCAATATCTTTCTTCATGACATGATCTCTGAGAAAGTGATGACGAATTTCAATGTGCTTTGTCTTCGAGTGCTGGACTGGATTGTTAGCAATCTTGATGGCGCTTTCATTGTCGCAGAAGAGAGGTACTTGTTTAATATTGATGCCATAGTCCTTGAGAGTTTGCTTCATCCATAGAAGCTGAGCGTAGCAAGATCCAGCAGCAATGTATTCAGATTCAGCAGTTGAGAGTGATACACAGTTCTGCTTCTTTGAACACCAACAGACAAGTGATCGTCCCAGAAAGTTACATGTGCCTGATGTAGACTTGCGATCCACCTTGTCACCAGCATAATCAGCATCCGAGAATCCAACCAGATCAAATTTTGAGCCCTTTGGATACCATAATCCGAGTGTTAGGGTGTAAGCCAAATATCGAAGAATTCGCTTCACAGCTAAGTGATGTGATTCCTTTTGTTGGGGATATTACCACTAGGCGTAAACCGGCTTACTTGGGCCGGGTTAGCTTCATTAGTGGTATAAACAGATGAAGGCCCAAGGCCTGTAGTTGATTTAGAACCTGTAGCCGTAAACCGGCCTAATGTATAACTTGTATTGTAAGTTAGGAATAGAGAGATACCAACCGGGATACGAGTATGAACCGGTTGGGACTCTGAGGACCGACGGGCGTCACCTGTGTTTATAAGGGGACGACCCGGCGGCGGTTCAAGACAGACAACCACAACTCGAGCCTAGGCGAAGCTTGTTTGCTCCCTAGCCATCGAGACCACATCAATTCCATCACAACTAGATGTAGGCTTTTACCTTCATCGAAGGGGCCGAACTAGTATAAACCCTCGTGTCTTTGTGTCCGCTTTAACCCCTTCAAGTAAACCCGTAGCGATGGCTCCACGACTAAGTCCTTTCACTAGGACATCTGCCGTGACAAATCCACGACAGTTGACGCCCACCGTGGGGCTATCGCACGACAGTTTGACGATCTTGGAGGGCAAGCTCAAGGGACTCGAAGGCTATGTTGTGGGCCGGATGACCAAGAGTCATCGTGGCAGGATCTACATCGACGATGCAGGATGGGGTCCCGAGGCCGATTCGATCGAGTATGGGTACCGGGTCCCCTTTGGTGGCATACACGTTTTCATCGGCAAGATAGGTGAGCCTGGGCCTGAGCCGGACATCTGCACCGACCTCGTCGAGACAGCTCAGCGTGCGAGATCTACCCAGGCTAAACCGGCCATGAAGCGTGTCTTCGTTGGAGTCATCCACGGAGGAGAGCGTGAGGACGAGTCAGAACACGGTAGCGAGACCGTCGTCTATTCCGATGACGAGTCCTCGATCGGAGAGACCGAATCGCTATACCAGTTGCAAGACGACCAGGTTAGGGGCTGTTCCGATGGCGACAGTATTCCGGACCCCCCAGGCCAGGTCAACCGGGTTGGAATATTCATGGCCGGCACACAGGCGGCGAATCACTCTTCGACCGCCGCAGCAATGCTCTCCGGATCAGCAGCGGCAGCGGCAGCAGGGGCAGGATGCCTTGTGCGCCCGCCGGTTCAAGTTCTATCTGATCTGTTTGATGCACTAGCCACGCTTATGGCAGAGGCCAATCCAGCGGATTAGGAGGCCCATAATGCAGAGATTGCAAAGGTGAGAGAGCAGATCGTGCAAGCCAAAGTGGATCTGGCAGCAGAAAAAGACAGGATGGCCGCAGAGCGGGCCGCTTTGGACGCCCAGGCTTATAAGCTCATGCTTGACCAGAACGCATCACAGGAGGTCTTGAAGCGGAAGCACAGATCACGCCTGCCATTAGGGTTTGACCCAAATCTCTTTCACACTCCAGGAGCTGGACCCAGTAATTTGCCGCAGTACCTGGAGGCAAACCGGATCGAGGCACCAGGGCCAGGGGCGACGGTCCAACCCCGCCTGATGGAACCTCCTCAACAGAACATTGTGGTTCCTCCGCTGGTCCAGACGCCCCCGGGTCATTATTCTAATCCCATGGACAACCTTGTTGCAGCTGCCGCGCGATTAGAGGCTATCCCGGTTGAAGGGGACTCTCCGCAAGCGATAGAGACGCGCCGGGTTAAGGAGCTTCTCCGGACCGTGCTGATTCAGCAGGAAGCATACTCGTACAGCCGTGATCGGATTCACTCCATGCCCCGTCCAAGCCGGAGCTATAGCAGGTGCATGGATGAACCGGCCATATCGAGCAATGCGCGGGGCCGTGAAGTGGCCCGTGGCAATAACCCGGCAGGTGGTGTTCGTGATGCTCAGGATGTGGTGGACCGGGCCCGGGCACGAAGGGAGGCCGAGTTAGCAGCATTGAATGATGCGGGTCAACTTACGCCGGTTCGACCTACCACCTCCGCCGGACCAGGGGTCGCATCTGCTTTGGGAGTGCCTTGTTTAGTTCCCGCTTTACGCAATGTGCGCCTGCCCAAAGATTTCAAGGGTCCGCGTAAGGTGCCGAATTACACCGCTGATTTATCTCCCGAAGCGTGGGTAGAGAGTTATGAGATGGCCATGGAGATGCTAGATGTGGATGAGACAGCGTGTGCGAAATACTTCACCATGATGCTTGAAGGCACGGCCCGTACTTGGTTGAAGAGCCTGCCGCCCAATTCTATCAGCTCATGGGCCCAGTTGCGGGCCCGGTTTATCCAGAATTTCAAGGATACATGTAAGCAGCCCAAGTCCATAGTAGACCTGGCGGATTGTGTCCAGGAGGACGGAGAATCAACGACCCATTGGGTGCGCCGCGTTTCGGAAGTTTTGCACTCGTCTGACAGGATCAATGCTGACTCTGCGATCTTAACCCTGGAAGGCAACTGCCGGTTTAAGCCTTTAAAATTGAAATTGGGACGCATGAAGCGGTTCTGTAATGACATGGGAACTCTCATGGCTGCTTTAGTGAAGTATGCTGATTCGGACAGTACCAAGGATCCCGAGAGTGATGATGATGAAGCAGGGAAGGGAAAGAAGAATAGCAACTCCAAGGGGCAACAGTACAAACCGGCGGGTCATGGAAACGGAGGCAAGCGCAAAGCGGACGGCAGCATGGACTTTGTGGCCAACACTAATGCATAGGACAGGGGGCAGCGGCGCAGAGGTAAAGCGGCAAATCGTAATGGGGCTCCCAATCCTAACGCAGACCGTTTGAATTATTTGTTGAATCAGCCTTGCCCAAAGCACGGGACGAAGGAGGCGCCGGCTAACCACCTTTGGAAGGATTGTTATATTATGCAGGACTTTAAAAACTCAAATGCCTTCCGGTATGACCGCGGGTCAGGTGGCGGTTCAGGATCCGGTTTCCATGGGCCGGGCCACGATGGAGCTTCCGGTTCAGGTCTCAATAAGGGCAGTCACAACAACCAGAATAATCAAAACGGCCAGCAGCAGCAGCAGCAGCAGTCGGGTTATCAGAGCCAGCCAAAACAGTTGAACAATGGGCAATATCATGTTTTCACAACTAGCTTGGATAAACGCGACTGAAAGCTCCACAAGCGAGCGGTGAACTATGTTGAACCGGCCTTACCACGTTACTTACGCTGGTCGGAGCAGCCTATCGTGTGGAGCAGGGAGGATCACCCGCCCCGGGTTGATAATCCGGGCCAGCTAGCGTTGGTGGTAGACCCTCAGGTGGGGGGTTATAAATTCACCAAGGTACTCATGGATGGAGGGAGCAGTATTAACATACTATACTATGAGACATTTCGCCGCATGGGTCTAACAGACAAGGATCTCAGACCATCTAATACGGTGTTCCATGGTGTGGTGCCTGGCAAATCTGCATATCATGTTGGTAAGATAGCCCTGGATGTGGCTTTTGGGGACGAACACGATTCCCGGTCTGAAAAACTAACCTTTGAGGTGGTGAAGATCCGGAGCCCGTATCACGCCTTGTTTGGGCGGCCGGCTTATGCCAAGTTCATGGCGCGGCCTTGTTATATCTACTTGCAGCTCAAGATTCCGGGTTACAAGGGGACAATAACGGTTCATGGGAGCCGTAAAGTCGCTTTGGAAGGTGAGGAAGGTGTTGCGGCTTATGCAGAGTCGGTCTGTGCCACGGAGGAATTGAAGTACTATAAGGACAATGTTGATCCAGCGGATATGACCCCTTTGAAAAAGCCGACTACAGAGCATGATTCGGATCTGAAGTTCAAATCGGCAGCTGAGACCAAGCTTGTTGACTTCGTGCCCGGCGATTCGTCCAAGCAGTTCACTGTCAGTGCCAACTTGGATCCCAAATAGGAAAGCGCGCTCATCGAGTTCATCCGTGAGAATCGGGACATTTTTGCATGGAAACCATCTGACATGCCAGGTGTACCGAGGGAACTCGCTGAGCACACTCTTAATGTGGATCCTAAGTATAAACCGGTAAAACAATTCCTCCGCCGGTTCAACGAGGAAAGGCGCAAAGCCATTGGAAAGGAAGTGGCTAGGCTTTTAGCAGCTGGCTTTATCATTGAGGTGTTCCATCCAGAGTGGCTTGCTAATCCGGTGCTGGTTCTTAAGAAAAACGGCACTTGGCGTATGTGTGTGGATTACACGGATCTTAACAGGGTTTGTCCAGCGGATCCTTTTGCCCTCCCCCGCATTGACCAGATCATTGATGCCACGGCGGGTTGTGAACGTTTGAGTTTTTTGGATGCATATTCTGGATATCATCAGATCAAAATGGCGGTTAAGGACCAGGAGAAGACAGCTTTTATTACTCCCTTTGGAGCCTTCTGCTATGTATCTATGCCCTTCGGGCTCAAGAGTGCCCAAGCCACCTATCAACGGTGTGTACAGAATTGCCTGCATGAACAGATCGGCCGCAATGTGCACGCTTATGTGGATGATATTGTATTCAAGTCAAGGCAGAAGGAGACGCTGGTGGATGATTTGAAGGAAACCTTTGACAACTTGCGAGTTTACAAGATGATGCTTAATCCGGCCAAGTGTGTTTTTGGTGTTCCGGCAGGCAAGTTACTGGGTTTCCTGGTGTCCAACAGAGGAATTGAGGCTAATCCGGAGAAGATTACGGCTATTACCTCCCTGGCTAAACCGAAGTGTATCAACGATGTTCAGCGTTTGGCGGACCGGATCGCCGCACTGAGCCGGTTTATCAGCCGCCTCGGAGAGAAGGCTATCCCTTTGTACCAAATGCTGAGGAAGACAGACCATTTCGTCTGGAGTCCGGCTGCTGATGAAGCATTTGAGGACTTGAAGCGGCAGTTAGCCAATCCGCCTGTTCTTGCGGCTCCGGTCGACAAGGAGCCACTATTATTATACGTAGCAGCCAATGCTCGGGCAGTTAGTGTGGCTATTGTGGTGGAACGCAAGGAGGCAGGCAAGGAATATCCGGTTCAGCGGCCGGTTTATTATATCAGCGAGGTGCTTATTGAATCCAAGCAAAGGTATCCGCATTGGCAGAAGCTGGTATATGGTGTTTTCATGGCCAGACGGAAGTTAAAGCAGTATTTTCAAGGGCACCCCATCACAGTGGTCAGTTCAGCTCCCTTGGGTGATATCATACAGAACCGGGAGGAGACTGGCCGGATTGCCAAGTGGGCTATAGAGCTTGGGCCACACGGATTGAAGTACGTACCTAGGACGGCGGTGAAGTCTCAAGCACTTGTTGATTTCATCAATGACTGTACGGAGTTACAAGCACCAGAGGAGAAGCCGGATCACACATATTGGACTATTCATTTTGATGGATCCAGGCAATTGGAAGGCTCAGGGGCTGGAGTCGTATTAACTTCCCCACGAGGTGATAAGTTTTGTTATGTTCTCCGCTTAATGTTCCCTTGTACTAATAATGCAGCTGAGTACGAAGCCTTGCTCCATGGTATCCGGATGGCTAAAGAGATGAATTTAAGCCGGGTTAAGTGCTTCGGTGACTCGGACCTCGTGGCTCAACAGGTGTCTGGCACATGGGATTCTAAGGACCCGCTCATGACTGCATATCGTCGGGAAGTGGATAATATTGTAGGTTGCTTCAAGGGTTATCAAGTGGATCATGTGGGCCGTCGGAAGAATGAAGCGGCGGACGCTTTAAGCCGGTTGGGATCTCAGCACAAACCGGTCCCGCCTAATGTCTTTCTGGACGTGTTGCACAACTCGTCAGTCAAGCTCCCAGGTGATGAGGATTTGGCTATTCCTGATCCGGAGGCTCAATTGGTGGCAGCCCTGCATGTCATTCTGGATTGGACAGTTCCTTATCTTGCGTACATGAACCGGGGGGAGTTACCAGAGGATGAGATTCTAGCCAGGCAGATAGTCCGGCGATCCAAGTCTATGACGATTGTCAATGGTGAATTGCATCATTGCAGTGTATCAGGGGCGTTTCAACATTGTGTTTCTCCTGAGGAAGGCTGTGAAATCTTAAGAGAAATCCATGAAGGGGATTGTGGACACCACGCCAGTTCAAAGTCTCTGGTGGCAAAGGCGTTTCGTCACGGGTGCGCATGCTGATGCGGAGGGCTTGGTTAAACGGTGTGATGGATGTTAGAAATTTTCAAGCCGTGCTCATGTGCCGGCTCAAGAATTGAGGATGATCCTAATAACTTGGCCGTTTGCAACTTGGGGGCTAGATATGGTCGGACCTTTTAAAAGATACAAGGATAAGAAAACCCACCTTTTGGTGGCAGTTGACAAATTTACCAAGTGGGTTGAAGTGGAGCCTGTCAGCAAGTGTGATGCGGCAACAGTGGTGCAGTTCATCAAAAAGGTGATTTTCCGGTTTGGCTTTCCACACAGTATCATTACTGATAATGGTACCAATTTATCCAAGGGCGCTATGAAGAAGTTCTGTGAACGTGAGCACATCCGACTTGATGTGTCGTCAGTGGCACACCCCCAGTCCAATGGACAGGCAGAACGAGCTAATCAAGAGATCTTGCGAGGCATCAAACCCCGGCTTATGGTCCCATTGCAAAGAACACCAGGATGTTGGGTTGAAGAACTACCATCTGTGCTATGGAGTATCAATACTACAGCCAACCGATCCACAGGATACATGCCATTTTTCATGGTCTACGGAGCGGAGGCAGTTCTCCCTAGTGATATCCGGCACGATTCGCCTCGTGTGGCAGCTTATGTTGAAGCGGACAATGAGACAGCACGGCAAGACGCTTTGGACCTATTGGACGAGGAGCGTGATATAGCGGCTGCCCGTTCGGCGATTTACCAACAAGATCTTCGTCGCTATCACAGTCGCCGGGTTAGAACCAGAACTTTTCAAGAAGGAGATTTGGTGCTTCGACTCATCCAAGACCAGACAGATATGCACAAGTTATCCCCACCTTGGGAAGGACCTTTTGTGGTCATCAAGAATCTGCACAACGGGTCGTACTATCTGATTGATATTCGAGAGCATAAAGATTCACGTACCTCAGAGGAGGAGACCAACAGGCCGTGGAACATAGCCCATCTTCGGCCTTACTACACTTGAGCCACTGGCTCTATCTATGTACATATTATGACAGTGTATATATTATCTTTGATATAATAAAACCGGAGCCTCAGCTAAAGCGGGGTCTCTGTCTTTCTTATCATGCGTGGTTACATGGAGTGGTTCTGTTTTCAAACGACCTCCGGTTTACCCCTTGAAATTTTCTTTCTTTTGATATATCGCTTGGGGCCTTGGTCGCGTCCGAACCAACGCGACACCTTTTGATAGGCGAAAGCCACCAGATCACTTGGGGACATGGTCAAGTCTGAACCAGTCACGCCTCTTGATCGGCCTAAGGCCATAAAATCACTTGGGGGCTTGGTCGAACCCGAACCATTGCCACGCCTCTTGATTGGCATATATGCCACGGTTTCATTTGGGGACCTGGCTGACTTGAATCATTGTCACTCCTATTGGGGGCTTGATCCTGTCTGACCATGGTAACACCATCTGATCAGCTCAGTATAGCATATTTTTTGCAAATGGTCTTTATTATTGCCTTTGCTTCCATGTTATTTTCATGGCCTGTTTTCCTTTGTTTTTGTTGTATTTCCTATATGTCAACAACACCTTTTTTCGGCTCAGCTGATGGACTTGATTCCCTTTTAATCCGGAGCAATAGGCCCGGTTTACCCTTCCTGTTAACATCATGGAGTAACAGAGGGGCTTATAAGAACCTAGCACGGTTTATACGGGAGCTGTTTCCCCCCCCCCCCCTTTTTTGACGGTAACGGTTTATACAACCTCCGCTTCAAGCCTGGCTAAGCCAGCTTCATGCCCAGATATGGCAGGTACTTTGTATCACCTATTTTTGTTACATTACTGATATACATATCAAGATCATAAATCAGCTGGCGGTATAACCGCCACCGAAGTTCAAATTTTTTCTGATTGCAGGAAGTATAAATAGAGGTTTTTGCAACAAAAGCATCAGTGCTTATGCATGAAGGCATACTCAAGGCAGAAGTATGGACTATCCTATTACAAGGCAACACGGTGCCCAAATAAGATCATTGTTATTTTGGAAGGATGGCAAAGACAGCTATCTAAACCGGCCTCCGGTTCAGGCCTGCTCATCATCCTCCGCCGCTTCAGCCTCCTCGTCTCTATCCATTGGCTGGAAATCAACAGTGGTCCAGTCGATTCCCATTAAAGCTTGGAAAACAGCCTCTTCCTGGATCAGAGAAGACGGTTCAATATCAGGAGCGTAAGTATGCTTACGGATTGGAGGAATCAGATTCTCCGCTTCAAGGGTTGGGGCAGGCACTCGCTTGTTCTGATCGTTGTATTGCGCTTGATAATGCGTCAAGTCTGCCTCTTTAGCTAATTGACAAGCCAGAGGGCGCACTGCACAGTTTATTGCCCTCAAGTCATCTTCGTTGAACTCGGAGCCGTCTTCCTTCAGGCTGGGATAGCCTTGAGCTGCCTCCACAGGATCGAAGTCTGGCACCCATGCCTTTGCCCGGATTAAGGCATTAATGGCTCCGGTTCATGCTGCAGATTTTTTCAGTTCCTCAATCCGGGCAGGAAGCATTGACAACCTGTTCAAAGTATCCTGGATTAAAGAGGGTGCCGGGTTGTTATGAGAGGCTGTGGTGATGATCCGCTGGGCTCCGGTATACAATTGTTCCACTAGGGTGTAGGCAGCCTTCAGCTTCTTCCGCACATCTGACCCCAAGTGCCCGATGCGTGTACCTGCAACAATACAGGGACGGTCTCAAACCGGATTTATATTAAAACATGTTCAAGTTATCACAGAAGATAAAGGGAGCTTACCAAAGATCGCAGCGGTCATGGAGTGTATTTGCCGCTTTACGGCCGTAAGTTCATCCACCACCGGTTTAAGGGAAGCTTCAACATTTTCAGCTCTTTTGGTTAAAGCGGCCTTCTCAGTGGCCCAATCAGCCCGCTATTTCTTGAAGCCTTCCTTCAGCTGTTCAGCGATGCTCAAGGCGCTGGTCAATTCTTCCCTTGCCTTATCTGTTTCAGCCTGTTGGGTTTTCAAGGTCTCCTGCAAATCGGTAATCCGGTCCTCCTTGATTCTCACCTCAGCCTGCATACAGACAGCATTTGGCTTTAAACAAGCGGTCCAAGAAATTGAAGTATCAACCACATAACAAAGTTATACGCCTGATACTTGGGGGCTAATGCACCTTCAATTTTCATATGTTACTAGATTGCAAAGTCCCAAGCTCAATACAGGTATTCAACTTGGCACTTGGGGGCTAATGGCTATTTGATCAAATTATGTTTCTAAGGATAGTTTATTTTATCGGAGCCCCGGTTTAATTATGCTAAGTTAAACCAGCCCTTGGGGGCTATATTGATGGATCTCAAAGTGTTGAGGATCGTATTTAAGTCCCGGTTTGACGAAGGTTACAAACCGGCCCTTGGGGGCTAGGAGGACTGATACAATGGCAGTAAGAAAAGAAGTAAGTTACCTCAAATTTATTCCTCATCATTTTTACCAGACCAGCTTCACAGTCACGGCTAGTATAAAGCCAGTTTAAATAGCCGGAATGAAGATCTTGGGCACTCAGAGCAGCATATGTCTCCAGTTCAACATCCCATTTTCCTTTGTTCAGAGCGGAAAAATCCTCTTTTACGGTATGCTTGGTTAAAGTGACAGGATTCCCGGGTTCAAAGTGGCCTACACCGGTAATCACAACATCATCGTCTTTGGACTCACTGGTTTGCGTTGGTGCGGTCGGCTTGTCAGCAGGACTGTGGGATTTCTCAATCCGGACGGAGCTGGCAGGCGGGTCAGTAGAGACTTAAGTGTTAATAGGCCTTTCTTCGGGAATAGCATCGTCTTGCAAAAGAGGATCATTGGGAATATCCTCAGGAGCAAACGTTTCAAGATCTGGCGCTTTGTCATGTTCTGGGGCTACATCTTCTTCAGTCGCTTTATCCAGGCGGGCCTTCTTGCTTGGTTTAGGTTTGGCCCTGAAAGAAAAACAAAGAGTCAAGGAACAGCATAAGCCATTACACAGTATACTGGAAGCATATGTTCAGCTTAGCTTACCCAAGAACCGTTTTCAATGGTGGCAGCTGAGTGGCCGACGATTCACCAGAAGATGAATGAGAAGTAACCTGATAATCGGAGTCGGATGGATTAAGAGGTTGACGGAAGAAACCTGCTTTAGGATTTAAATCAATAAAAAGGTCGGAGACCTCGGAGCGACGTTTTCGAACCGGACTATTTGGTAAACCGGCAGAGGTAACTACCTGGCCACTATGTCGGGTTGTGCGGCGAGCTTCATGTTGCTGAGTCTTCATAAGAAATTTGGGATCCAAGTAAGCATGAGGATGAGAAAATTTAACTTTCCGGTTTACCTGGCAAAATTTTGGCAAAGGCAAGATTTCTGAATCGGAAGAGAGAATAGTTACCTCAACGACTTCCGCATTGCTGGCTTCAGCGTCGTCCTAACAAGCATCATCATCAATAAGGCGTGTAAAAAGTAAGCCTAGTGAATCAAGTTCTACCTCAAGGTCCGGGTTACCCACATCATCATCAATAGCTGGATCAGATGAAGCGGTGGTTTTTCTCCTGTGAGCTGGCTTCTTGATAACCTTGGTCTTGGGCCGGGTTGACCGCCCTGCCTTCTCCGTTTTGTCTTGTGGAAGCTTCTTGCTCCAAAACGGATTATCACCCTGGTTCAGTAGTAATTAATATCAGACAGATAAAGCAGTAACAGGTTCAACAATAGAGCAATTAAAATCTTACCGTTGGTGGTTTGTTGGTGGTGCAGTAATGAAGCAGACCGGTCTGAGCACAGAGGTGCTCCGGTTCATTCAACATCTTCTTTACAGAATCTATGACTTCATCGTCGGAGAGTTGGATTTTAGTGTGTCGGAGTGGGTCATCGACACTATCAGTATACTTGCACATCAAACCAGAGCGCCGGCTCAGAGGCAGTATGCTCCATGATATCCAACAGCATGCAAGGTCTATTCCCGTTAAACCGTTGGCCATAAAGGCTCGGAGCTTGGACAGTTGCGGAGCATATTTAATTCTCTCCTTGGCGCTTAGTCTTTGTGGAAAAGGGTGAGTGTTGCTGAGCCGTTCCGGACGGAAGCCAAGCAAGGGATTTTCATTGTCAGGGGAGGTATCTTTGCAATAAAACCAAGTTGCATTCCACTCCTTGGGGTGAGTATGGAGTTTGACATGGGGATAAGTGATCTCTTTCCTCTTCTGAATGGCCATACCGCCCAATTTAGTATTGGGGCCGTCAGTAAATTCAGTGCGACGGTTTAAATGGAAGCAGTCTCTAAACAACTCGACTGAAGGCTCTTCTTGAAGGTATACCTCAGAGAGTACTTGAAAGTGACATAGATTGGTAACGGAATTGGGGCCAATATCCTGTGGACGGAGCTGAAAGTTGGCTAACACATCCCGGTAAAATTTTGAACCAGGCGGTTTGAAGCCCCGGGCCAAGTGATCTGCAAAGACCACGACATCTCCCTCCTGAGGTGTGGGAGGATATTCATTTCCAGGAACCCTCCAGTGGATCGTATCTTTGTTGTCTAAAGCGCCGATCAGGACTAGATCATCCAACTGAGATTCTGTGACGCGAGACGGAACCCAGTTGCACTCATATACTTGTTTGGCCATGGTGAGATCTACAAGAAATAGGTGATCTGGTTCAAGAATATATTGTATAAAAGAAGGTGTTGGACTGAACAACGCTAAACCGGAGGCAATACCTATAAACCGGTTTTCTACGATGCGGCATCATATGGATTCTGGCGGTTCAATAAGGGGACTAATGGTATATACCGGTTTAATAACTTTTTTCTATGGTAAGTTAAACCGCCTGACCTAAACATCGAAAGCAATTGAAGTTGTGGACAGCTAGGTATGCAGAAACAGGTTTCACAAGATCCTATTACAGCCATGGATCTATAGCAAGCTCAGAAAAACAGAAAATATTCCGAAGAGTAGGGCAGAACGGATGAGAACCATTGAGCGGGTATGTGCGTAAGATCTATGGACTTAGATGTGAAATTACAGGCGGATGCCCAAAGATTGCTACTAAACACAGCAGGGGTTCACAGATTCATACAAGAGTCAGAGTACGAGTATGAGCAAGCGACGAACATAGCGCGAACATGAAACCCTAGGAACAGATCTAGATCAAGAAGAGAAGAAAGCTTACTGGAAACAGAGAAGATGTGGAAGGACACCGCAGTACTCTGGTGCGTTCAGGTTGATGCAGCGGCCCAAGACGAGGCAGAGGTCGACGGCGGCGGCGGAGCTCCAAGGCTGGCGATGCAAGGAAGACGAAGAAGAAGAGACGAAGGGAAAGAAAAGGAAATGACCCTTCGGTCTTATTTATAAGGCAATAGAGTTAGGTCAAGCGCGCGAATCCAGGAGCTATTGATAAAAGAGGGTGTTATAAATGATAAATTTCAGGATGACGTCATGCCGGTTTACAGCAACGAGAAATGATGATGACATGGCGGTTTACCCGTTACCAGAAGATGTCCAAGGCACAAGATTTTGAGAAGGATTGACATGAACCGGTTCAAATCAATCTGCGGCCTAATGTTGGGGATATTACCACTAGGCGTAAACTGGCTTACTTGGGCCGGGTTAGATTCATTAGTGGTATAAACAGATGAAGGCCCAAGGCCTGTAGTTGATTTAGAACCTGTAGCCGTAAACCGGCCTAATGTATAACTTGTATTGTAAGTTAGGAATAGAGAGATACCAACCGGGATACGAGTATGAACCGGTTGGGACTCTGAGGACCGACGGGCGTCACCTGTGTTTATAAGGGGACGACCCGGCGGCGGTTCAAGACAGACAACCACAACTCGAGCCTAGGCGAAGCTTGTTTGCTCCCTAGCCATCGAGACCACATCAATTCCATCACAACTAGACGTAGGCTTTTACCTTCATCGAAGGGGCCTAACTAGTATAAACCCTCGTGTCTTTGTGTCCGCTTTAACCCCTTCAAGTAAACCCGTAGCGATGGCTCCACGACTAAGTCCTTTCACTAGGACATCTGCTGTGACAAATCCACGACACCTTTGGTGCCGCTTGGAATCGAGCACACATGCAAACACTAAGCATAATATCTGGCCTAGATGCACATAGATAAAGTAAGGAACCAATCATGGAGCAGTATAAATTTTGATCAAACTCTTTACCATTGTCGTCGGGACCCAGATGGTGTTTGGCAGGCATTGGCATCGTGTAACCTTTGCAATCTTCCATTCCAAACTTCTTTAGACAATCTTTGAGGTATTTTTCTTGAGATATGAAGATGCCATTCCTTTGCTGACGAATTTCAAGACCAAGGAAGAACTTTAGCTCACCCATCATGGACATCTGATATTTCTCTTGCATCATGTATCCAAACTCATCACTATACTTCTGTTTGGTGCAGCCGAAGATAATGTCATCCACATATATTTGGCACACAAACAGTTCACCATCATATGTCTTCGTGAAGAGTGTGGGATTGAGGGATCCAGGTTTGAAGCCTTTGCTCTTCAGGAAGTCTTTGATCATATAATACCAAGCGCGAGGAGCTTGTTTGAGGCCATACAGTGCTTTGTTTAGCTTGTACACCATATCAGGATGTTTTGGATCTTCAAAGCCAGGTGGTTGAGCGACGTATACTTCTTCTTAAATCTTGCCGTTGAGAAATGCACTCTTCACATCCATTTGATATAGCAAGATGTTGTGGTGGTTAGCATAGGCTAGCAGTATGTGAATAGCTTCAAGCCTAGCCACAGGAGCAAATGTTTCATCAAAGTCAATTCCTTTAACTTGAGTATATCCTTGAGCCACAAGACGTGCTTTGTTTCTGACGACTTGACCATGCTCATCTTGCTTGTTTTGATATATCCATTTTGTGCCAATAATGTTATGCTTCCGAGGGTCAGGATGCTTGACAAGTTCCCAAACATTGTTCAGCTTGAACTGTTGAAGTTCTTCTTGCATAGCTTGTATCCATTCAGGTTCCATAAAGGCTTCTTCAACTTTCTTGGGTTCTGATATTGACACAAAAGAAAAGTGCCCACAGAAATTTGCTAACTGTGTTGCTCTTGAGCGAGTAAGTGGACCAGGTGCATTGATGCTATCAATTATCTTCTCAATTTGTACTTCATTTGCAACTCGAGGATGAACTGGACGAAGACCTTGCTCTTGCTGATCATTGTCATCATTGGGAGGATTGTCTTCAGTCTGACCATTGTCTTCAGGTTGGTTAGGTGCAGAAATGATAAGTTCCTCTTCAGGCTGTGCTTCAGAAGGCATGATTTCACCAGTTCCCATCAGCTTGATAGATTCGCTGGGCGGAGCTTCGTCTAGTGTACTTGGCAGGAGCTCTCTTTGTGAACCATTGGTTTCATCAAATCGCACGTCCACAGTTTCAACGATTTTATAAAGATAGAGGTTGAAGACTCTGTAAGAGTGCGAGTCCTTTCCGTAACCGAGCATGAAGCCTTGTGAGCCTTAGGTGCAAATTTTGACTTGTGATGGGGATCCTTGATCCAGCACCTAGCTCCAAATACTCTGAAGTAGCTGACATTTGGCTTCTTGCCAGTAAGGAGCTCATAGGATGTTTTGTTCAGAAGCTTATGGATGTAAACACGGTTGATGACATGACATGCTGTATCAATAGCTTCAGGCCAGAACTTTCTTGGTGTCTTGTACTCGTCGAGCATTGTTCGAGCCATCTCAATGAGGGTTCTGTTCTTGCGCTCTACGATGCCATTTTGCTGAGGTGTGTATGGAGCAGAGAACTCATGAGTGATTCCCATTGTATCCAGATAAAGATCAAGTCCGGTGTTCTTGAACTCAGTGCTGTTGTCACTTCTGATATGCTTGATCTTGACGCCATAATTGTTCATGGCTCGATTGGCGAAGCGTCTGAAGACATCTTGCACTTTAGTCTCGTAGAGAATTATGTGCACCCATGTATATCTTGAGTATTCATCAACAATGACGAAGCCATAGAGACAAACAGTTGTTGTGAGGGTAGAGTAGTGAGTAGGTCCAAATAAGTCCATGTGTAACAGCTCGAAGGGTTGAGATGTCGTCAAGATTGTCTTCGAGGGGTGCTTTGCCCTAGTCCTCTTTCCAGCTTCGCATGCACCACACAAATGATCCTTCTTGAACTTGACACCCTTAATGCCTATGACATGCTTCTTCTTGGCGAGTGTGTGTAAGTTCCTCATCCCAGCATGCCCCAGCCTCCGATGCCAGAGCCAGCATTCTGAAGCTTTTGCAAGAAGACATACGGCAAGCTGTGGACCTGCTGAGAAATCTACCATGTATAGATCATCTTTCTGATACCCTTCAAAGACTTGCTTTTACCAGTGTCAGCAAATGTGATGTGACTCTTGTCTGATGGACGTAAGGTTGAGTCCATGAGAAGACTTCGATCACCGGTCATATGATTAGTGCATCCACTGTCCATAATCCATTCTGAAGCATGAGGTGTCATACCCTACAGTGCAGTTAGGAGGATAGGCTTCACAAAGAGTGTTGTGAAGCATAAGCATTTGACGCACACGAGGATTATCACAGCTTAGATCAAGGTTAGGACTCATAGTATGACTGGTAAGTGATTCAGATGTGAAATACATAGTAAGACCATTTTATCATGCGTCCCTTAATGTGTTTTACGTCCCCAGCAATAGCATCGGACGCCTTTGATTACAGGCTGGAGACCTTTCCCTGCAAAAGAAAGTTAATTCTTCTTCACCACCCACATCTTCAGGGGTGGCTTAGAAGCAATGAGTCTAAGTGCAACATCTGAGAACTTCGGCTTTGGAGCCCTAGCAAATAGCCTTGCAGGAGATGAATGATACTCATATGAATAAGCAGAAAAGTTCTTAGTTCTATGAACATAGCGGTTTGAAGACACATGCTCATATTCATAAGTCTGAGTATGGTTTCCCTGCAAAACATTGGCGTTAGGGTGACTCAGGTGAGTCCTGTATCTGTATGAAGCCTTTGGGCCATATGAAGCCATAGGTCTGGGGTTTGTCTTCTTCCTTGGTGGTGTCATGATGACATTCACAGGAAGATTCTCAATACACTGCTTAGGTACCCAGATCTTCTTCATAGGTGGTCCATTCCTGCAGTTAGTACCAATATACCTGGCAGACACTTCACCATTCTGATTCTTGAACAGCTTATAGTTTGCATCAAGGGATTCATCAATGATAATAGGATTAGCACAGGTAAAGCCAGATAAGGTGGATGGATCCACTGAAGGTCCCTTTGCAGCGACCCATGTGGTTTTGGGATACTGCTCAGGCTTCCAGTAGGAACCATCAACATTCATTTTCCTCTCGAACCCAACACCCTCTTTCCTAGGGTTTCGGTTCAGAATCTGCTTTTTGAGGACATCGCAAAGTGTCTGATGTCCTTTCAGACTTTTATACATCCATGTTTCAAGCAATGTCTTCAACCTAGCATTTTCATCAGCAATAGTAGTGGTATCCTCCGTAGAGGGGTTAGTTACCACATTAGTAGTTGAAGACAATGCAACAGTAGCAGCAGTGGAACATTCAGCAACAGAGGTGGCGATATCACGCTCAAGGCATTTTAGACATGGTGGTTCAAATCCATCCTGAGCGGGACTGATCTGTTGAGCGCGAAGTGACTCATTCTCTTTTTGAAGATCTTCATGAGCCTCTCTCAATTCCTCAAGCTCTTGCTTCCTTTGAAGATAATCATAGGAGAGCTTTTCATAAGTGGTTGAGAGCGTTTCATGACGACTTTCAAGTTCTTGGTACTTAGCATGAAGATTTTTTATGTCTTCAACTAAGGACTGTGAACATGTCATTTCCGCATCCAACAGGTCATCGCTTTTGTCTAACAGTTTTTGAGTATGTTCCATAGCTTTTTGTTGTTCAGTTGCAATTTTAGCAAGTGTTTTGTAGCTGGGTTTGGATTCACAATCAGAGTCATCTTCACTTGATGTTTGAAAGTAAGCATCATGTGATTTTACCTTGGCACCACGTGCCATGAAGCAGTAGGTGGGAGCAGGGTTGTCCTTGTCATCAGCTTCAGCGTTGGTGTGGAAGTCATTGTCTTCAGTGTTAAAGATGGACCTGGCAACATAGGCTGTGGCTAGAGCCAGACTTGCAACGCCAGGGTTGGACTCCTCTTCAGACTCCACCTCCGCCTCCTCGGAAGAAGACTCCTCCTCTGAATCCATCTCCCTGCCAACAAAAGCACGAGCCTTGCCAGATGAGCTCTTCTTATGAGATGAAGACCTTGATGAGGACTTGGAAGAAGACTTTGAAGATTTCTTCTTCTTCTTGTCATCAGAATCATATTCCTTGCTCTTCTTCTTCTTCTTCTTCTTCTCATTGTCCCACTGTGGACACTCAGAGATATAGTGTCCAGGTTTCTTGCACTTGTGACATGTTCTCTTCTTGTAGTCATGAGTGGAAGCTTCATCATTTCTTGAGCTAGATCGTGAAGACTTTCTGAAGCCCTTCTTCTTAGTGAACTTCTGGAACTTCTTCACAAGCATAGCAAGTTCCTTTCCAATGTCTTCAGGATCACTAGAACTGCAGTCAGATTCTTCTTCAGATGAGGAAACAACTTTTGCCTTCAAAGCGTGAGTTCGGCCATAGTTGGGACCATAGATATCTCTTTTCTCAGAAAGCTGAAACTCATGTGTGTTAAGCCTCTCAAGTATATCAGACGGATCGAGTGTCTTGAAGTCAGGGCGTTCTTGTATCATGAGGGCAAGGGTGTCAAAAGAGCTGTCAAGAGATCTCAGTAGTGTCTTGACGATTTCATGCTTGGTAATCTTAGTGGCGCCGAGAGCACGAAGCTCATTTGTGATGTCGGTGAGGCGATCAAACGTGAGCTGGAAATTTTCATTGTCGTTTCTCTTGAAGTGGTTGAAGAGGTTGCGAAGAACACTGATCCTTTGATCTCTCTGGGTTGAGACACCTTCGTTGACCTTGGATAGCCAGTCCCAGAATAGCTTCGACGTTTCCAGAGCACTCACACGGCCATACTGTCCTTTGGTCAGATGACCACAGATGATGTTCTTGGCAGTAGAGTCCAGTTGAATGAACTTCTTGACATCAGCAGGGGTGACACCTTCACCAGTTTTGGGAACGCCATTCTTGACGACATGCCAGAGGTCGACATCAATGACTTCAAGATGCATGCGCATCTTATTCTTCCAGTAGGGATATTCAGTTCCATCGAACACGGGGCAAGCAGCGGAGACTTTGATTATCCCTGCAGTCGACATAGCTAAAACTCCAGGTGGTTAAACCGAATAACACAGAACAAGGGAGTACCTCGCTCTGGTACCAATTGAAAGTGCTAGTTATTGACTAGAGGGGGGGTGAATAGGCGATTTTTATGAAAGTCTTCAAAACGTGGAAGTTTCGAAGACAAACAATAGAATGACCTAATTGATATGCAGAGGAAGATAAACTACAAAAAGCAAACCATAGTCAAGTATGCAGTAATGTGAAAGTACAAAGACTAATAGCAGCTTAGTAGTAAGGATCAGGATGGAAGATAGTATGAAGCCAACCAACGATAGTAGTCAAGCAATGAAGTCAAACAGGTATGACAAATAGGCAATGACTTCACGAAGACAAACTCTAAGTAAAGGGAGGGAGAGGATAGAACCAGTCACTTGTTGAAGACACAGGATTTGTTGGACCAGTTCCAGTTGTTGTGACAACTGTACGTCTGGTTAGGGAGGCTGAGATTCAACTCAGAAGACCTCGTCTTCACCTTATTCCCCTTGAGCTAAGGACACACAGTCCTCGCCCAATCACTCTGGTAAGTCTTCAAGGTAGACTTCCGAACCTTCACAGACTTCGTTCATCGGCGATCCACAATGACTCTTGGATGCTTAGAACACGACGCCTAACCGGCTGGAGGATTCACAGTCCTCAAGTGTAATAAGTCTTCAGGTCACGCAGACAGAAAGACTTCAGTAATGCCTAACACTCTTTGGCACTGGGTGTTTGGGCTTTGTCCTCGCAAGGATTTCTCTCTCTCAAAGGCTTCGAGGTGGGTTGCTCTCAAACGACAAAAGCCGTGCACTAACTCTGAGCAGCCACCAATTTATGGTGTAGGGGGTGGGCTATTTATAGCCACTAGGCAACCCGACCTGATATGTCCGAAATGACCTTGGGTCACTAAGGAACTGACACGTGTTCCAATGGTCAGATTTCAAACACACACGGCAAATTTACTTGGGCTACAAGCAAAGCTGACTCATCCAGCTCTGGATAAGATTTGCTCTCACTGTCTTCGCTCGAAGACATAGGATTTGGGTTGAGCATCACTTCAGTCATTCTGACTTTGTTCACTTGGACCCCACTTAACAGTACGGTGGTTCCTATGACTCAACAAAGAAGAAAAAGGAAACAACAAAACGACACAGTCTTCGCGCTCCGTAGTCTTCACTCAATGTCTTCTCATGTCATAGTCTTCAATATGAATATCTTCACATACCACCATTGTCGTCAATGTCTTCATACATTTTTAGGGGTCATCTCCGGTAGGTAAACCGAATCAATGAGGGACACTACCTGCGTTATCCTGCAATTCTCACAAACGCATTAGTCCCTCAACCAAATTTGTCGTAAATACTCCAAAACCAACTAGGGGTGGCACTAGATGCACTTACACATCTTCACAACAAACACAAGCAAATTGCAACTTGTAGAGCTAACATGCCACCTAGAAACAAGAAAATCTACCATATCAACACTAGGTGACAATATCTCAAATGTACACATTTTCTAGGCTAGTAATATACATAGCATATTACTCCCCCATAATGTGATCCCAATGAAGAAAACTTAACAAGAGGCAATAAGAGGATCCAACAAGAGATAATTAATGGACAAATTAGAATTTGAATTTCTCATGAGAAGACATACCACATAGTGACTAGATAATCTTGTAATATCAATACTAGATGGTATTCCTCATGTACACACACTTATAGGAGTGTGAGGTGCACAAAGCACATCACTCCCCCATAATGGGATATTCCATTAATCTCTCACAAGAGCCAACTAAGATACAAACAAGATGCACAAAGGCTCAACACACAACTCGCACATACATGAAGTGCACACCAACATACATAAGCAAGTTGGAAGCGCAACATATACAAACACATGCAAGGAACAAAACCAAAACATGCAAGGGGGCAAGTAACTTTCAAAGTAAACAATTTAAGTACAAGTTACCGCAAGGAGGCACATTGGATATAAGATAGAAACTTGATAATCCAATTGACTTGGCTTGTGACAAAAAGAATGATGAAGTCCCCTTAATTCTTCATAATGTAGCCAAGTATCCAATGCCCTCCAACAACACCTATTGATCAGGTTTGAGCTTGTTGGTCCCCAACCAAGTTGGGTCCTAAGAGGTTAGTCACAATAGGCTTGGCAACCCAAATGGTTCTTTTCTTGACACCACTTTGAGTACCAACAAACTTGGCAACCACATTGCCAACCTTATCCTTCCCAAGAGAATAGATATCATCAATAGTAATTGGGTTGGATAAGTTACCACTAGTGCATGAAGAAGCGACGTGACCTTTCTCACGACATAAGTAGCAACGTCTACTCTTACTTTATTCTCACTTGATTTCTCAACAAGAGAACCATTAACTTGAGTCTTCTTGGGAAGTGGACTTTCTTCAACTTGAGGTTGAGCATGAGATTGAACTTGTGGCCTCTTCCCTTGTTGCTTGTCACTAATGGCCTTCTTCTTCAATGGGCAAGATCTAACATGATGCCCTTCAATTTTGCACTTGAAGCAAATAATCTTGGCCGGATTCTTGACTTGTTCTTGGCCCTTCTTCTTGAATCTCTTAGACTTCTTCTTCTTATTGGAGTTGAATCCAAGTCCACCTTTGTCATTGGGGGATTTTTGCACACTCAAGATATTGTTGAGTGTGGATTTCCCTTCATGACTCTTTTCCAAGTCTTTCTTCAAAGAAGTGACTTGGGCCTTGAGCTCTTTAATTTCCTCTACATGGTTAGTCGCAACGAAAGCACTAGAGGAAGTATAAGCTTCATCGTTAGAGCAACAAGGCAAGGAAAGCAATTCATCACAAGATGTACCAATGTTATGCATGGATGAATCACGAGGACTAGCACAAGGCAATATAGCATTTTGACTAAAATTAGTGCTAGTATCCGCATTAGGCTCACTAGATGTTACCTTAGCAATTATGGCCTCATGAGCAATCTTTAGCACATTATGGGATACTAGAAGATCATCATGAGAGCTTGAGAGCTTTTCATGTCTTTCTTCCAATTTCCCATAATTGCTACATAGCAACTCAAGTTGAGCCCGTAGCTCAACATTCTCCTTCAAAATGGATTCTTCACAAGTAATAGAATTAGTAGCACAAGCATCATCATTAACAACAAGAGGAGAAGGCAACTTGGCAAGATCTTTTAAATAATAAGCTTCAAGTTGAGCATGAGACTCGGTGAGTTTGATGAGCTCACCCTTGATGACCCTTGAGCCATTTTCGAGGTGCTCAAAATCCTCAAGGAGTCTAGCATGAGGAACTTCAAGCTTAGCATTTTTAGTTTCAAAAACATTAGCCACCTCAAGAGCTCTATCATTAGATTCCTTCACTCTAGATAATTCTAGAGCAAAAGTCTCCTCAAGAGATTCCTTGGTGGTTTGTTCAAGTTCAAGAGCTTGAGATAGCTCCGCGATCTCATTTGCATAATCACGCCCATGAGCTTCCATTTTCTCAATGGTGACCTCATGCTCCTCTAGATGAGATTCCAACTCCTCAATATATTTCTTGCCCTCAATGGCAATGGACATAATTTCCATGAAGTTGGAATGAGCAATTTTATTTTTATGAAGAGCTTTAAAAACCATTTCCCCCTTAATTTTTAAGGAGGCAACATTATCATTCTCTTCATCATTGTCCTCATCATCATTAGCATCAACATCATCATCAAGAGACATATTGGGGTACAAAGTAGGAGATACCTTTGACGCCTTAGCCATAAGGCAAAAAGCAATAGACGATGATGTACGATCCCTTGAGTCACCATTAAACACCACATCTTGTTCCATGGAGTGTTCGGTTTCCTCTACATTGTTAGCACAACAATTCGAGGAAATAGATGCATTTTTACCATGGCAACAAGACAAAGCAAGCATATCATTATGAGATCTAGTCACGCAATTTCTACATGATATGCAAGGATTATCAACACAAGCATGCGAAACATTTGGAGTGCTCGAAGTGTTAAAGCCCAAAGAAGGAGCATTGCAATAATATAGTGATGAAGGATCATCCACAATAAGCATACTATCATCATTGCAATGACCAACACTACTCACCATATCATTACCTTGTGGCAAACCACATGTAGGTGAAGTAGAAGAAGTTGAGAAGACTATACGGCCGGAGGTGGAGGGAGAACAATCATCCCCACAAATATTGGACACACCATATTTATCTTGAAGCTTTGTCCATAACTCATGAGCATCCCGGAACGGCATGAGTTCAAATATAACTACATTGCTCAAAGCATCGAAAAGCACATTAGAAGCTTGAGCATTGAGATAAGAGTTTTTCTCATCCTCTAAAGATAGTCTTTTGGGATCCTTTGGAGGAGAAAAACCCATATCTACAATTCGCTCTAAATTTGGGTCCATGACCCTAAAGAGATTAAGCATGCGAATTACCCAAACATCAAAATTTGTGCCATCGAAACTAAGAGTGTCAGAGAATCCTAAGCCCCTAGTCGACATCCTTACTCTCTAGGCCGGTAAGCCCTATAAAGAGAGACGAGGCTCTAATACCAATTGAAAGATCGAGGATGTCGCCTAGAGGAGGGTGAATAGGCATTTTAAAATAATTATGGTAGAGGCTTGAACAAATGCCGAATAAACCTAGCGGTTAATTTGTCAAGCGCAAAACCTAGAACAACTAGGCTCACCTATGTGCACCAAAAACTTATGCTAAGCAAGATAAGCAACTATGTGATAGCAAGATATATGACGAAGAACAATATGGCTATTAAAAAGTAAAGTGCATAAGTAAAGGGCTCCAGGAAGAGATAACCGAGGCATGCGGAGACGACGATGTATCCCAAAGTTCACACCCTTGCGGATGCTAATCTCCGTTTGGAGCGGTGTGGAGGCACAATGCTCCCCAAGAAGCCACTAGGGCCACCGTAATCTCCTCACGCCCTTGCACAATGCAAGATGCTGTGATTCCACTAAGGGATCCTTAAGGGCGGTCACCGAACCCGTACAAATGGCGACCCTTGGGGGCGGTCACCGAACCCGTACACTTTGGCAACCCTTGGGGGCGGTCACCGGAACCCGTCAAATTGCTCGGGGCGATCTCCACAACCTAATTGGAGACCCCGACGCTTGCCCGGAGCTTTACACCACAATGATTGAGCTCCGAACACCACCAACCGTCTAGGGCACCAAGGCACCCAAGAGGAACAAGCTCTAGGGTGCCCAAACACCCAAGAGTAATAAGCTTCTCAAACTTCAGTTCCACGTATCACCGTGGAGAACTCAAACCGATACATCAAATGCAATGGCAAGGGCACACGGAGTGCCCAAGTCCTTCTCTCCCAAATCCCACCAAAGCAACTAATGCTAGGGAGGAAAATGAGCGGAAGAACGAAAGAAGAACATGAAGAACTGCAAGATCTAGATCCAATGGGTTCCCCTCACATAGAGGAGAAAGTGATTGGCGGAAATGTGGATCTAGATCTCCTATCTATTTCCCCTCAAAAACTAGCAAGAATCAATTGAACGATGGAGAGTTAGCAAGCTCGAAGAAGGTCAACAATGGGGGAAGAACACGAGCTCAAAGGATTAGGTTCATTGGGGAAGAAGACCCCCTTTTATAGGTGGGAAAAAATCCAACCATTATGCTCACAGCCCGCACAGAGCGGTACTACCGCTCCAAGGAGTGGTACTACCACTCGTCCTCACGGTACTACCGCTCGACCTTATGGTACTACCACAAATGGTAGCGGTACTACTGCTTGCGAGCGGTACTAAAAAAATACTTCCGTGCCTACCTCCGCTGAGCAAAACACGAGATTTTGGTCCGGAGAGGTACTACCGCTTAGGAGCCGCGGTAGTACTGCTCTGGAGTGGTACTACCGCTCAGGAGCCACGGTAGTACTACTCTGGAGCGGTAGTAAAAAATTACATCCGCTCTAGTCGCGGTAGTACCGCTGCAGCCTTTACCAAAACAGCCACAACTTTTGCAAACGGACTCCGAATTCAACAAAACCAAGTTTGTTGGAAAGCTAACGACATGGGCTAACACAATATTGATAGAAATATCAATAAGAAGCCAATGAGAAAAGGCCCATAAGAAAATGGTGAGAACCCTTCCTTGGAAAAGACCGGTAAAACCTCCAACACCGAAAACATCATAGAAGACGCATGCGAACTCCGTTTTCGATGAACTCAAGCTTGTCATCAAGATGACCATAAGATCTAAGACTCACAAAGATAACCAAACAAGAACCAATAAACATGATGCAAGGATGCAATGGTTTGAGCTCTCTACTAACGATACGATCAAGCTACCAACTTGAGAGCCCCCCTTGATAGTACGGCAAACAATCCTATAACCCGGTCTCCCAACTACCACCACGAGACCGGTAAAATAGAAAACCTATCAAGGCCAAAACTTTTCCTTGCACATGGTCCACTTGAGCTAGATGATGACGATCTTGACTCCCTCAAGATGGACCACCTTTCTTTATTGCGTTGGCTCGATGAAGACTAGATGATTGCTCCCCCATAGTCCACTATGGGTGAGCCAATCTTCGGCACATCTTCACAAGTCCATTGACAACATAATGGATGGCAAGATTCAAGCACTTGATCTCTTTGTGATGCTCCACTTGAACTTGCGCACGGCGATCTTGATGACGATCACCACTTGATGTCGTCCTTTCCATCGGTTGTATGATATCTTCCTCTTGACGCAAGCCCATGGACATGTACCTAACCCCACATAGAACTCTCACATAGACCATGGGTTAGTACACAAAGTGCAAGGGACAATGCTTACCATACCATGGGATCACTTGATCCCTCTCGGTACATCTTCTATGCTTTGTGAGTTGATCAACTTGATTCACTCTTGACTTAGTCTTGATCAACTTGATTCACTCTTGACTTAGTCTTGATCAACCTTGAATCTTTCCAACTCTCTTCATTTGGATGATGTCTTGAAGTTAAACATGAATGGTCACACAATCTTCTTCTTCAAGACATGATTGCAATAAGCTCAACACTCACATGATCAATCTTTGGATAATTCCTTAATAGCACCTTGGTCAACTCATAAACTCCTTGAAACCAACACATGGACTTCAAGAAAAGCCTATGGACAAATCCTTCAAATATAACTCAAGACAACCATTAGTCCATAGAGATTGTCATCAAGTACCAAAATCAAACATGGGGGCACCGCATGTTCTTCCATTATGTTCTTCTCTGAATTCTTATATGCATGATTTGATATCTTTGCAAGTCTCTTCGAATTATCAGTTTAGTTTGGCCTACTAGATTGATCTTTCTTACAATGGGAGAAGTGCTTAGCTTTGGGTTCAATCTTGCGGTGTCCTTTCCCAGTGACAGTAGGGGAGCAAGGCACGTATTGTATTATTGCCATCGAGGATTAAAAGATGGGGTTTTAATCATATTGCTTGAGTTAATTCCTCTACATCATGTTATCTTACTTAATATGTTACTCTGTTCTTTATGAACTTAATACTCTAGATGCAGGCAGGAGTCGGTCGATGTGTGGAGTAATAGTAGTAGACGCAAAATCGTTTCGGTCTACTTGAAACGGACGTGATGCCTATGTTCATGATCATTGGCTTAGATATCACCATAATTATGCGCTCTCTATCAATTGGTCGGCAGTAATTTGTTCACCCGCCGTAATATTTGCTATCCTGAGAGAAGCCAATAGTGAAACCTATGGCCCCGGGTCTATTTTCTATTATATTGAATCTATTCGTTTCCCATCAATTTGCCAATTTCTGTCGCCGTTCCTTTAAATTGCAATCTTTACTTTCCAATCTATAAACCAAAAATACCAAAAATATTTACTTTACCATTTATCTATCTCTATCAGATCTCACTTTTGCAAGTAACCATGAAGGGATTGACAACCCCTTTATCGCGTTGGGTGCAAGTTGTTGATTGTTTGTGCAGGTATTCAGTGACTTGTGCGTTGTCTCCTACTGGATTGATACCTTGGTTCTCAAACTGAGGGAAATTCTTACTCTACTTTACCGCATCACCCTTTCCTCTTCAACGGAAAAACCAACGGAAGCTCAAGAGGTAGCAATTCGCAGCTACAGTAAAAACACCCGCCCGACGCGCGAAGCATGTGAAGCTAGTACAAATAGTAGTACTATTGTTGATTGGACTCATCCGATAACGTGTTGCAATGCACGTACAATTATGTATTCAGAAAATATTTTGTTGCCTCGTCGCAGCACCCACTCTGAGAAGCGACTGGAAAGCCATTCATAAATTTAGTAAGTTTATCACAGGCATATCATTTAGCATTACATACAATAGGTCATCAACCCACAACGACAACGAGGATACATCATAAATACTAAAGTTTCCATCACATAACAAATAACAAGCAATGAAATGAACTTTAACTCAACCACACGTCGGCGTTGGAAACGCTTGCTTTGAACCAGAAGTGGTTCTCTGGGAAGGGCCAGCTATTGTCAATCTCGAGACCAACGTAGGACTGATCATCCAGGCTGAAGCGGCCTATATCAGGATGCATATTGTGATAGCCATGGTAGCGAACCATAGCAATGTCCGAGGTATAGATACAGTTGCTTCTCATAAATGGTAGTAACATTGTGTCAACAGCAGCTGTATCGCCTTTCACTATCATTGGATAGTTTTGTCCAAGGAAGAGCGTGTTTCCTCCAAGACTATCAATACTAAACCAGGGAGAAGGTGTTGGCGCTAGCACAATAGTATCCATCCCGAATACCGTGCAACAGATGTTGAAATAGGTCCGGAGAGTGCAACCATGCAAGACAACACCTGCTTCCTTAGTAACATCAGCAGTGCCCTGTATACACACAAGAAGAGGTGATCCATCGGAATAAGTTGCTAGGCGCCACTGAGTATATGGGTCCTGCTCATCCTCATGCTCGTGATCATCACCATTGTCATCTCCCCCTTTGTTATTAAAATTTTCAAGTATATGTGGTGGAATCATATGACCTTGGAAACACAAGAAGGTTTATTAGTGGGGAAACTAGCTAACCCACATGCATGTAGATGAAACAATTATATTTATGATGGAAGCCAAATGTACCAAAAGCATCAGGTTTCCATGCAAAAACAGTGCCATGAGTGGTGGCAGCAAACACAAGACCCTCGTATTGAATTGCATCACAGTACACATGCGTGTACAAAAACTGATTTTTGAGCAATATCCATCGAGTCGAATCATGAAGGACGACAACAAGCTTGTCAAAGATAGCGACAACACAAGCATTCCTATAACCCCAAGTGCGGTTGGGAACTCGACAAATTGCTATCTTCTATAGAAGACAGACACCATGATCGTAGTTGAACGTACATAGAATACTGGTGTTCTCAACCTCTCGGCAGTCTGAGATTTTTGGAAGTGGAACCCGGTGACGAGTGTACACATTCACAAGTTCCCACTCGCAATTGTACCCAATATAAACAACGCAATCTCCATTTGCGCCTACCCAAGCCTTACCCTCAAGCGATGGCATCTTAACATCACACGTATCATTCAGCATCAACTTGCAGAAGGCGAGGCTTCTGTTGCCCGCGCGCCAGTTATCAGCAGGGTCACGGTGAAGAAGATAGGGGAGATCAAACCGCTCCTGGACCCTTGGGTTCCTTGTAATGATGTTATTAGTTGAGTCGAGAATGGTCTTGAACGAACCTGCCATACTAGCCGAGGTGATGACGTCACCCCGATCAACGAGTTCCTCCGCCACGTCAGCTTTCAGATCGGGGCAAGAATAATGGGGTCATTTCCGGCCTGTTCCCTCCATGGAGAAGATGATCGAACAATGGCAGAAGGAAGGGTGAAGGCAAATGGGGGAGGGAGGAAGAGCGTGCGACAACAGTTCCAAGTCGAAAAGGAAAGGCGAAGAGGCGGTGGACGGTTGTCGCGGTACATGAAGAGGCGCCCCAGCCTACATAGACGTCTGTTCGGAATTGTACAAAAGAACTCGCCGTCGTCTCACTGACATGTTGGAATGGGACCACATGTCATCAAAACATGGTGTGTAATTTCTCATGCAAAATGCGATCTGGCTGCGTTGGCCTGAGGTGCCGCATTAGTTATCGACCTTTCTTTTTTTAATGGCGTGCCATTCAGTTTTGAAGCACGACTAACTGGTACTGTATGGAGAGAAAATACAAACTGCTCTACCACTACTCTACCTCTAGTACTAGTATCAAAAAAGATATATAGGCTGGAGCTTCAGCGCTTTCTTTCTAAGGGTTGCCCACTTGCTTCTCACACTATCACCCTCTCTCCAGATCTAAAAAAGACGGCCTCTCTCTCCCTCCTCACTGGTGGTCTCAAATCCACCGGGGAAGAAAAGGACATGCAGCGTTGACGCACTCGTCGTTTGCGAGCGAGGTCACGCACTGACGACAAGGCCGTCCTCTCAGACCTAGTGCCCGCGTGAGATGGCCTCCATCCACAAGCTCGTTGTCGTAGTGTGTGCAAAGGACGACGACCACGAGCGAAGCCACTTCCCGCTGGCCCTCAGGTATGCTACCTCTTTTTGAACCATACCCTTGTTCTATTGGCCCATCTGCCACGTCGCTGCATGTGGATCTTTTTCCACTCCACCATCTTCCAAAATTGCTATCCTCTACTCTGCTGGTCAGGCAGACGAAAACCTTAATTTGCACTATTAAAGGAAACCCTACTTCATGCAGACTAATCCATGTCTAGGTTGAATAAGGAAAGGAAGGGAGAAAGTACTATCCAAGAGACTAGGCATCGAACCCGCATCTAGGTTGAAAGGGGGGAAATCAGTAGCTAAGGAACGAGTCTCGTGTCTCTTAGTTGAAAAAGGGTGAAAAAGGGTAGAAAGGCATGACAACACAATAGAGAATGACCAGGTCGATCGGTTTGTTGTCCACACATAGGAAAAAGGTGGCTAAAGAGAACAAAAATGGGACGTAATCAACATATGCTGCCTAGATATGTGTTGGTCTGGGCACCATTCTATGCGTCTGTGGAGGTACATCGTACTAGTGCGCCCACTGTCCGAATGGGCATCCCATGCTCTTATTGCCATGTTTTTGCTGTTAGTATAACGCAAGCGGTAAGGTCAAGCAATGCTACTGCTAAAGTGATGCCACATTTAATTAATGTCGCACTCAGTCTAACGCCACCGATAATTAAGCAGTGACATTTAATGTCACTGGATTATTTCAGGGTTAGCTGTTGATTGTGGATGTATTAAATTTTTTTAGCTAAGGCATTCTAATGTTGTTGCATAGCTAGTATACCAACGATGAAACTTGTTACTACCTTCAGATCTTTGCACTGTTAATGCTTATAGATTACATACCTCACTTTCATGAGATAAGTCAATTTTTTTGTACAATGTCACCAAAATGCCAAGGCGTTGATGTCATTTTATTTTGGTTAAACTGCACAAAAAATTACAAAGAGAAGAGGAAAGGTCAAGAGTGGGCACCTCCTCCTCCTATTGTTCTCTTGATCCGTTCGAGCAAGTTTTTTTTGTTTTATCGATTATCAAGATTGGGATAGCAATTTTTCAAGTCCCCTCGAGTTTGAAATGATATTTACCTTGAAGGTACATGGTTTGCATTTCTTATACTCTCATTAGTTAATAATGCTAGTTACCTTCAGACTTTTGTATTTGGTTTAATGTTGTTGCACAGCTAGTATGCCAATGCTGAAACTTGTTACCTTTACATTTTGTATTGTTAATGCTTAAAGAAATCTTCCAGTGCTAGCTTATGGAAATCTGTTCAGTCAAAGAACCATTGTACTATACCCCGTAATAAAAAACTACTCTATTGTTGCACTAGCCACTGGATTAGTGTATATTTATACTATTCAAATGGTGTTGCATTAGCGTATGGACATATATAAAGTGTGGCAAGCTTTCCCAGATATGTGCTCAAGAAAACTACTACTTGTTTTTTTATACTAGACGTTTGGGTACTTTAAAATTAACTGCGAAAGCATGTTATATTAAGGAACAGAGGGTTTAGAGTTCACTCAAATTATCCCGGTAAAGCTAGTCATGCCTTTGTTAAAATTAATGTTCATTATGTTATCGGAGCAGGTATGTATGTTTGTCTCTAATGCCTATCGAATACATACCTGACATCATGATGTAATGTTAAGTCATTTCTTTTTGTGCAATGTCACTGAATTGTCAAGGCAGTGATGGCATTTTATTTTAGTTGAACTGCACAAAATATGCTTAAAAGAAGATGAAAGGTCAGGAATGGTTCAATTTTTAAGAAAAAACTATGTATGCCTTCCTAACATCAGCTGTTGTTGCCTTAATTATTCCTTCAAATAGGTGGTTAGAAACAGTCTTGCTACCTTTTCCCATTAAGAAATTGGAATGCTTATATTTGTGAGTCTATGCTTCAACTAGTGCCACTTTTATAGTAATCACACTGTCAATATCCATGCAAAAAAGGGATGCTTGATTTCAGTGGAACTGCAGAAAAAGTCCAAATGGTTCAACATTAGGAGCATATTTTCTTCCAAACCTCTATATCCAATTGGTGGCACTATGAGCTGTTCATTATGAAGGTACATGGTTTGCTACTATCTTGCTACTCTTTTTGTACTGTCATTAGATAGTAATATTAGTGATTTGCATGTGAATTTATTGGGAGGGTGGACCTACATTGGAGGTGCAGGACATGATTCAATGACTGGATGCTCAATTTTGGTTGTATCGATTTCATGTCATCCATCACTGCGAACATGAATATCCTTGGTCTGATGAAGAATATGCACTATATTTCTGCTCTAAACCAGCAAATCAAGTCCATACGAAATTGTCCAGGGCAAAACATGACAGTATCAAATTGTCCAGTGCAAAACATGACAGATGCTAAGAGGAAGAGGCGTGTTTAAACTGAAAATACAAGGTGGGGTATATGTTTACTAGCTGGTTTATATTTGTGCAGAAAGATGTCTGCCTGTTGCTATTTGGCAAACAAAAAAAGTGACCACAATTTTGGTGGAACTACACAAAAGAATAGTATAGTCACTGCATGCAGTGCCATTTGAAAATAGACACTGAAAGACTGGATAGTCACTTCATGGACTGCATAAAAACAGTACTCTACTATTTATTGGCCAACACTAGGTGCTTCATTTCTTTGGTCTGATTATACAATGGGCATCATTTTGCCTAAGTTAAAGTTTGTACTCCAAAAATAGTCTCGCTGTGTGATTGAGAGAAGACGAAATCATATTGCAGTGGATGTTCCTCCGTCATGTGTGGTTCATTCTCATGGTTCCAGCTGCTGGTGAAACCACTTACGTTTGCAAGAGGAATTGTAGACATCACAAACAAATTTGTCTTTCACTCTGTACTGAATGTTGGCCCAGAGAAGCATCCATGTTAGTAGGAAGAACATATGTTTTTTCTAGATCTTTGCTTTTGGAACTACATATTTGTATATGATCTGTGAATCATTGAGATGCATTAACATGTTACTAGTTGGTTGTGAATTTGGGCTACTAATGTGAACATATTACAATGCCAGGCCTGTGAGTCACGTGTGAACATTTCAAACGGATCGGCTCTTACTACTATGCATAGCATGATCCTGATTTCTGTGTTCTTGGTTTTTACAAGTTACTAGCAGTTCCTTATTTCTGTTCGCTCAGTATTTACAAGTTACTTACCGATCACTAGCTAGCCTACTAATACACTCCTGGCAGTTTTAGTTGCGACGCAAGATCCAAAGGTGGCGGTTTTGTGAATAAAAATGCCTACCTCTGAAGAAATGACAAGCTGTTCTGAAGAAAATGCCATGCAAATCTGAAGAAACTGCCAGAAAAAATGTTCGCAAATGCCTTATCTCCCAGCGAGCGTTCATCAGCCAATGCGATCCTACACGTACACTATCCGACCTACTCAATCCTACACGAATAAATAGCGGATCATGCACATACTACCTCCTTTCCGGTTTGCAGGCTCAATTCAAAAATCTCACCAACCAAGGTAGACGATGAGTGGTGGAATCATTTTTGACAAGGAGGCATATCATATTGCTTGAGTTTATCCCTCTACATCATGTCATCTTGCTTAAAGCGTTACTCCATTCTTATGAACTTAATACTCTAGATGCATGCTAGATAGCGGTCGATGTGTGGACTAATAGTAGTAGATGCAGAATCGTTTTGGTCTAGTTGACACGGACGTGATGCCTATGTTCATGATCATTGCCTTAGATATCTTAATAACTATGCGCTTTTCTATCGGTTGCTCGGCAGTATTTGTTCACCCACCGTAATACATGCTATCTCGAGAGAAGTCACTAGTGAAACCTATGGCCCCCGAGTCTCTTTTCTATTATATTACATCTCCTTTTTATTATATCGCATCTCGTTTACTATTTTGCAATCTTTACTTTCCAATCTATACAACAGAATACCAAAAATATTTACTTTACTATCTCTATTAGATCTCACTTTTGCGAGTGACCGTGAAGGGATTGACAACCCATTTATCGCGTTGGTTGCAAGGTTCTTGATTGTTTGTACAGGTACTAGGTGACTTGTGCGTCGTCTCCTACTGGATTGATACCTTGGTTCTCAAAACTGAGGGAAATACTTACGCTACTTTACTGCATCACCCTTTCCTCTTCAAGGGAAAAAGAACGCAAGCTCAAGAGGTAGCAAGAAGGATTTCTGGCACTGTTGCCGGGGAGATCTACGCCAAGTCAAGTATACCAAGTACCCATCATAAACTCTTCTCCCTCGCTTTACATTATTTGCCATTCACCTCTCATTTTCCTCTCCCCCACTTTAAAATGATTTTCGGAAACCTTTTCCTTTTCTTCGCCCCTCTTCCATCCGTATCTTCTCGCTTGCTTATTGTGTGCTCGTTTGTTAGTGTGGTTTGTTGCCATCATGTATGAAACTGGGGAGGTTATCATTGAAAAAGATAGTAGTAATGATGGGGTAAACTTTGATGCATTTGATAATCCTCATGAAGACCTACTATTTTACACACTAAAAAGTTCCGGATTGGTAGTGGTAATATTATTGGAAAAGGAGTTATTCAAGATTTCTTTACTTGTGTCGGTGCTTTGCCCACTATGGGTGGGTCTATTCTCCATAGAACTAGTAGGTCTTGCGGATGTTATATCTTTGCTCATAGTGGAACTTGAAAGACAATTTATCCGCATGCACCCTTGCATACAAAGGATTTTTCTAGAGTTTTCCAATATTGAGCATTCTTCTATTAAGAGAGCAGCTACCATCTTTCCAGCACATGAGTTCAGATTTATAATGAAAGAGGCAAATGAATTTTTTTGCGCATTATAGGGTGGATGCTAGCCGTCCTCCCATAGAAGCAATTCTTTTTAATCAAGAAGACATAATGCGTTTACGATCTTTAGATCATGTGGCTTATAATGAAAACCTTAGAAAAAAGGTTCCTACTGATGTTCTAGTTGACAGGGTTTCTAAACTTAATGATAATTTTGCTATTCAGAACAATTGGTTAGGTTTCCGTCTTGAACAAAGGCTCATGACTTTTTACCAAAAGAATTCTTATAATGATGAATTGGTTGTGCAATATAAGGGCCAAAGTAGGAACCAATTCCTCCCGAGCTTGATCTTGGGGACTTTTGTTCCATTAAATTTAGCCCTTTTGATTACTTTTTCTTGCCACAAAGAAAACTTGCTTCTGAACGTAGGGAGTATGAGATGAGTTTTTGCGATTTGCCTTATCATTATTATAGCAACACCTAGATCTATTCGTGTTTTTATGCCTAGCTAGGGGCGTTAAACGATAGCGCTTGTTGGGAGGCAACCCAATTTTATTTTTGTTCTTTGCTTTTTGCTCCTGTTTAGTAATAAATAATTCATCTAGGTTCTGTTTAGATGTGGTTTAATGTTTTTAATTAGTGTTTGTGCCAAGTAGAACCTTTGGGAAGACTTGGGTGAAGTCTTTGAGATCTTGCGGTAAAAAACAGAAACTTTTGCGCTCACGAGAATAGCTGTTATTTTTTACTGGAGAGCGATTTTAGGTTGATTCTTTTTGCATATGATTAATAGAGAAATTCCTCAAGTCTACCAATTTATTTCAGAATTTTTAGAGTTACATAAGTATTCGAAAGTTACAGATTACTACAGACTGTTCTGTTTTTGACAGATTCTGTTTTTCGTGTGTTGTTTGCTTATTTTGATGAATCTATGCGTAGTATCGGGGGGGGGGGGGTATGAACCATAAAGAAGTTGGAATACATTAGGTATAACACCAATATAAATAAAGAATGAGTTCATTACAGTACTGTCATGGTGGGTGCACGGCAGATGCCATGGGATGGCTAAAGAGAGGAGGAGGCTCGAGGGCACTGGTGGGCTCTAGAGGCGAGGTCGGCATGAGCAAGCATGGGACGCAAGACATACCCAGGTTCGGGGCTCTCCGAAGAGATAATACCCCTAGTCCTGCCGAGTGTGGTTGATGCGCAACAATACAAAGTTCCTCCTAGAGCTGTTTGGAGGAAGCAGGAAGGCAGGCTAGAGCTTAGGCTGCTCCGTCTCCCTGTGTGTGTTTGTGTGTTCTACTGTTCGGTTGACTACTTCTCTGCATGCTTGCCTGTATGCATGAGGGATCCTGGGGGGTTTTATAGGCCAACCCCCCAGGGGTACAATGGTAATGTTACAGGGCATAGGGACGGGTTGTCAGCGTCTGGGAACCCAGAGCTGGGACCCGCCGCGTGCCAGGGCTCGCCGGGTTCTCCTAGGTGCGGGCCCTGCTCGCTTCGGGGGACTGTGCGCCATCTTGTCGATCGTCAGGGAGTGGCTGCGTTGAGTCGGGTATAGTGGCGCTCCGTCAGGTCGCCGCTTGCTGGCGTCAGCAGTGATGACGGGGGCACTGTTGCCATGTCGGCCCCGGTCAGCGGGTAGGTGAGGGGCACTATTGCCACGCTCCGGCTGACCAAAGGCATGGGCGGAGCACTGTTGCCTCGGTCATCGGCAGATGGAGACTCGCCCCATTGTACGGCCTGGATAGGATGGGAAATGACCCATGGCTGGGTTGAGGAACACGCCAAGGGCGGAGTCGGCTTGTTGGGGAAGTCTTCGTGTGCCGGGTTTGGCCGCCTTGGGCTGGTTGTTGGGGCCGAGTCGAGGAGCTTGGCCGAGTTGGAAAGTTCGGCCGGGTCAAGGGGCTTGGCCGGGTCAGTCGACCCAGCCAAGCGCGAGCCAGATTGAGGGGCGATGCTGGCCCTGTTGTTTTTGAAAAGGATCCGGGTTCCGTTGTCTGCCCTATTTTGTTTTAAGTATTGAGTTGTAATTCTTGAGTTGTAAGTAAATAAAAGTGTGATGATCTTCATTATTAGAGCATTGTCCCAGTGAGGAAAGGATGATGGAGACTATTATTCCCCCACAAGTCGCGATGTGACTCTGGACTAAATAAAAAAAGAGGCCATAAAAAAAGAGAAAAAGGCCCACATAAAAATGATGAGAGAAAAAGAGAGAAGGGGCAATGCTACTATCCTTTTACCACACTTGTGCTTCAAAGTAGCAACATGATCTTCATGATAGAGAGTCTCCTATGTTGTCACTTTCATATACTAGTGGGAATTTTTCATTATAGAACTTGGCTTGTATATTCCAATGATGGGCTTCCTCAAAATTGCCCTAGGTCTTCGTGGGCAAGCAAGTTGGATGCACACCCACTTAGTTTCTTTTCTTGAGCTTTCATACACATATAGCTCTAGTGCATCCGTTGCATGGAAATCCGTACTCACTCACATTAATATCTATTGATGGGAATCTCCATAGCTCGTTGATACGCCTAATTGATGTGGGACTATCTTCCTCCTTTTTGTCTTCTCCACAACCACCATTCTATTCCACCTATAGTGCTATGTCCATGGTGTTGGGGAACGCAGTAATTTCAAAAAAATTCCTACCATCACGCAAGATCTATCTAGGAGATGCATAGCAACGAGAGGGGAGAGTGTGTCCACGTACCCTCGTAGACCGAAAGCGGAAGCGTTAAGTAACGCGGTTGATGTAGTCGAAAGTCTTCGCGATCCAACTGATCAAGAACCAAACGCACGACACCTCCGCGAGCTGCACACGTTCAGCTCGGTGACGTCCCTTGAACTCTAGATCCAGCTGAGGCAAGGGAGAGTTCTGTCAGCATGACGAAGTGGTGACGGTGATGATGAAGTTACCGGCGCAGGGTTTCGCCTAAGCACTACGACGATATGACCGAGGTGGAAAACTATGGAGGGGGGCACCACACACGGTTAAAGATCAACTTGTGTGTCCTTGGGGTGCTCCCCTCCCCCGTATATAAAGGAGGGAGGGAGGAGGTGGCCGGCCTAGGGGGCGCGCCAAGCATAGGGAGTCCTACTAGGACTCCCAAGTTCTAGTAGGATTCCCTTTCCTATTCGGAGTAGGAGACAAGGAAACAGAGGGAGAGGGAGAAGGAAAGGGGGGCTGCGCCCCCACCCCTTGTCCAATTCGGTTTGGGCAGGGGGGAGGCGCGCGCCACCTCTTGGTCCTTCTCCCCTCTCTCCACTAAAGCCCAATAAGGCCCATTACTTCTCCCGGTGAATTCCCGTAACACCCCGGTACTCCGAAAAATACCCGAATCACTCAGAACCTTTCCTATGTCCGAATATAGCCTTCCAATATATTGATACTTACGTCTCGGCCATTTCGAGACTCCTCGTCACGTCCGTGATCTCATCCGGGACTCCGAACAAACTTCGGTCATCAAGTCACATAACTCATAATACAAATCGTCATTGAACGTTAAGCATGCGGACCCTACGGGTTCGAGAACTATGTAGACATGACCGAGACACATCTTCGGTCAATAACCAATAGAGGAACCTGGATGCTCATATTGGCTCCTACATATTCTACACAGATCTTTATCGGTCAAACCGCATAACAACATACGTTGTTCCCTTTGTCATCGGTATGTTACTTGCCCGAGATACAATCATCGGTATCATCATACCTAGTTCAATCTCATTACCAGCAAGTCTCTTTAATTGTTCCGTAATACTTCATCACGTAACTAACTCATTAGTCACAATGCTTGCAAGGCTTATAGTGATGAGTATTACCGAGAGGGGCCAGAGACACCTCTCCGAAACACGGAGTGACAAATCCTAATCTCGATATATGCCAACCCAAAAAACACCTTCGGAGACACCTATAGAGCACCTTTATAATCACCCATTTACGTTGTGACGTTTGGTAGCACACAAAGTGTTCCTCCAATATTCAGGAGTTGCATAATCTCATAATCTGAGGAACGTGTATAAGTCATGAAGAGAGCAGTAGCAATGAAACTGTAACAATCATAATGCTAAGCTAACGGATGGGTCTTGTTCATCACATCATTCTCCTAATGATGTGATCCCGTTCATCAAATGACAACACATGTCTATGGTTAGGAAACATAACCATCTTTGATTAATGAGTTAGTCTAGTAGAGGCATACTAGGGACAACATGTGTATTCACACATGTACTAAGTTTCCAATTAATACAATTCTAGCATGAATAATCAACATTTATCATGAAATAAGGAAATAAATAATAACTTTATGATTGCCTCTAGGGCATATTTCCTTCAGTCTCCCACTTGCATTAGAGTCAATAATCTAGTTCACATTGCCATGTGATTTAACACCAATAATTCACATCTGTATGTGACCAACACCCAAAGGGTTTACTAGAGTCAATAATCTAGTTCACATCGCTATGTGATTAACACCCAAATAGTACTAAGGTGTGATCATGTTTTGCTCGTGAGAGAGGTTTAGTCAACGGGTCTATCACATTAAGATCCGTATGTATTTTGCAAATATTCTATGTCTACAATGCTCTGTATGGAGCTACTCTAGCTAATTGCTCCCACTTTCAATATGTATCCAGATTCAGACTTAGAGTCATCTGGATCGGTGTAAAAGCTTGCATCAACTTAACTCTTTACGATGGACTCTTTATCACCTCCATAGCCAAGAAATACTTCCTTAGTCCTCTTAGGTAACTAAGGATAACTTTGACCGCTATATAGAGATCCACTCCTGGATCACTACCGCACCCCTTTTCCAAACTCATAGTAAGGCACACAACTGGACTGGTACATAGCATGGCATACTTTGTAGAACCTATGACTGATGCATAGAGAATGACTTTCATTCTCTTTCTGTCTTCTGCCATGGTCAGGCTTTGAGTCTTGCTCCACTTTACACCTTGTAATACAGGCAAGAACTCTTTCTTTGACTGATCCATTTTGAACTCTTTCAAAAACTTGTCAAGGTATATACTCATTGAAAAAACATATCAAGCGTCTTGATCTATCTCTATAGATACTGATGCCCAATATGTAAGCAGCTTCACCGAGGTCTTCCTTTGAAAATCTCCTTTCAAACTCTCCTTTATGCTTTCCAGAAAATTCTACATCATTTCCGATCAACAATATGTCATTCACATATACTTATCAGAAAGGCTGCAGTTCTCCCACTCACTTTCTTGTAAATACAGGCTTCACCGCAAGTCTGTATAAAACCATATGCTTTGATCACACTATCAAAGCATTTATTCCAACTCCGAGAGGCTTGCACCAGTCCATAAATGGATCGCTGGAGCTTGCACACTTTGTTAGCACCCTTTGGATCGACAAAACCTTCTGGTTGCATCATATACAACTCTTCTTCCAGAAATCCATTCATAAATGCAGTTTTGACATCCATCTGCCTGATTTCATAAAATATGGCAACTGCTAACATGATTCGGACAGATTTAAGGATCACTACAGTTGACAAAATCTCATTCTAGTCAACACCTTGAACTTGTCGAGAACCTTTTGTGACAAGTTGAGCTTTGTAGATAGTAACACTACTATCAGTGTCCGACTTCCTCTTGAAGATCCATTTATTTTCTATTGCTTGCTGATCATTGAGCAAATGCACCAAAGTCCACACTTTGTTCTCATACGTGGATCCCATCTCAGATTTCATGGCCTCAAGCTATTTCTTGGAATCTGGGCTCATCATCTCTTCCTCATAGTTCGTAGGTTCATCATGGTCTAATAACATGACTTCCAAAATAGGATTACCATACCACTCTGGTGCGGATTGTACTCTGGAAGACCTACGAGATTTGGTAATAACTTGATCTGAAGTTTCATGATCATCATAATTAGCTTCCTCACTAATTGGTGTAGGAATCACTAGAACTGATTTCTGTGATGAACTACTTTCCAATTTGGGAGAAGGTACAATTACCTTATCAAGTTCTACTTTCCTCCCACTCACTTCTTCCGAGAGAAACTCCTTCTCTAGAAAGGATCCATTATTAGCAACGAATATCTTGCCTTCGGATCTTGTGATAGAAGGTGTACCCAATAGTTTCCTTTGGGTATACTATGAAGACGCACTTCTCTGATTTGGGTTTGAGCTTGTCAAGTTGAAGCTTTTTCACATAAGTATCACAGCCCCAAACTTTAAGAAACAACAACTTTGGTTTATTGCCAAACCACAGTTCATAAGGCGTCGTCTCAACGGATTTTGATGGTGCCATGTTTAACGTGAATGCAGCTCTCTCTAATGCATAACCCCAAAATGATAGTGGTAAATCGGTAAGAGACATTATAGATTGCACCATATCCAATAAAGTGCGGTTACAACGTTCGGACACACCATTACGCTGTGGTGTTCCAGGTGGCGTGAGCTATGAAACTATTCCACATTTTTTTAAATGAAGGCCAAACTCGTAACTCAAATATTGTCCTCCACGATCAGATCGTAGAAACTTTATTTTCTTGTTACGATGATTCTCGACTTCACTCTGAAATTCTTTGAACTTTTCAAATGTTTCAGACTTGTGTTTCATTAAGTAGATATACCCATATCTGCTCAAATCATCTGTGAAGGTCAGAAATTAACAATACCTGCCACATGCATCAATACTCATTGGACCGCATACATCGGTATGTATTATTTCCAATAAGTCACTATCTCGTTCCATTGTTCCAGAGAACGGAGTTTTGGTCATCTTGCCCATAAGGCATGGTTCGCAAGTATCAAATGATTCATAATCAAGTGATTCCAAAAGTCCATCTTTATGGAGTTTCTTCATGCGCTTTACACCGATATGACCCAAATGGCAGTGCCACAAATAAGTTGCACTATCATTATCAACTTTGCATCTTTTGGCATCAATATTATGTGTATCATTACGATCGAGATTCAATAAACCATCAACATTGGGTGTATGACCATAGAAGGTTTTATTCATGTAAACAGAATAACAATTATCCTCTGTCTTAAAATAATAACTGTATTGCAATAAACATGATTTAATCATATTCATGCTCAACGCAAACACCAAATAACATTTGTTTAGGTTCAACACTAATCCTGAAAGTATAGGGGGTGTGCGATGATGATCATATCAATATTGGAACTACTTCCAACACACATCGTCACTTCACCCTTAACTAGTCTTTGTTTATTATGTAACTCCTGTTTCGAGTTACCAATCTTAGCAACCAAACAAGTATCAAATACCCAGGGATTACTATGAGCACTAGTAAGTTACACATCAATAATATGTATATCAAATATACCTTTGTTCACTTTTCCATCCTTCTTATTCGCCAAATATTTGGGGTAGTTCCACTTCCAGTGACCATTTCCTTTGCAGTCGAAGCACTCAGTTTCAGGCTTAGATCCAGCTTTGGGATTTTTCACGGGAGTGACAACTTGCTTGCCATTCTTCTTGAAGTTCCCTTTCTTTCCCTTTTCCCTTTTCTTGAAACTAGTGGTCTTGTTTAATCATCAACACTTGATGCTTTTTCTTGATTTCTACCTTCGACGATTACAGCATCACGAAGAGCTTGGGAATCGTTTTCGTCATCCCTTGCATACTATAGTTCATCACGAAGTTCCAGTAACTTGGTGATGGTGACTAGAGAACTCTGTCAATCACTATCTTATCTAGAAGATTATCTCCCACTTGATTATAGTGATTGTAGTACCCAGACATTCTGAGGACATGCTCACTAGTTGAGCAATTCTCCTCCATCTTTTGGGAAAAGTACTTGTCAGAGGTCTCATACCTCTTGACACGGGCATGAGTCTGAAATACCAATTTCAGCTCTTGGAACATCTCATATGCTCCGTGACATTTCAAAAACGTTTTTAAAGTCCCGGTTCTAAGCCGTAAAGCATGGTGCACCAAACTATCAGGTAGTCATCATATTGAGCTAGCCAAATGTTCATAACGTCTGCATCTGCTCCTGCAATAGATCTGTCACCTAGCAGTGCACCATCGACATAATTCTTCTGTGCAACAATGAGGATAAACCTCAGATCACGGACCCAGTCCGCATCATTGTTACTATCATCTTTCAACTTAGTTTTCTCTAGGAACATATAAAAAACATAGGGAAGCTATAACGCGAGCTATTGATCTACAACATACACTACAAAAAAAAATACACTTCCGTGATGATACGTGTTTGTCACAGTAGTTTGCGTTTTCTGTCATGCATGTACATCCATGACGATTTTATGACAGAATCAAGATAGTCATACATGTGCTGTCGTAGAAGTGTTCCATGATATTACCAAAATTATCATCATGGAAGTGTCCACTTCCATGACGATAAATCGCGTGTCACAGAAGTGCTTTCGTCAAGGGTGACCGACACGTGGCATCCACCGTAACGGAACGTCGTTAAGCTATCGGGTCGGGTTTTGGATCCGATAACCCGTTAACAGCCCCGACCAATGGGAAATTTCCACGTGTAAAATTCTAATTGGCTAGACGAAACACGTGTCAGCTCGTCAGTGGGTCAGATAGGCGCCTACGATATGTCGACACATGCCACGGCCCACCACTGGCCCATTTAGCTTACAAAGCAGGCCCGTTTGACTTGGTCAAAAGTTAACGGGCTAGCCCATGAAAAGCCTGTTAACGGTCTCTTCGCAAATAGCCCATTTTACGGCCCGGTAACTCACGGCCCGTTAGGCCCTAAAGGAAATCGGCCCAACAACGTCATGTGGACCGTCGAATATAACACCAGCCCATTTCACTTTTAGCCCATGTATGGCCCACGACGTCTTTCGGCCCATACGAGGCCTTCGTATCTTTTGGCCCTTTACAGGCCCACGGTGACTCTACCCCATAACGAATAGTAATTTTCTTTGAACCCGTTAACGGCCCGTGATTTACATGGGCCGTTTCTAGCCCGTGTTAGCTTTCGGCCTATTGACGGTCCATACGTTCTTGGGCTCCTTTTCGGCCCTCGATTACTTCCGGCCCGTTACTGGCTTGTTCCCCTAATGGGCCAAATTCGGCCCATGGCAAGAGTAGGACCGTTACTGTCCTGTTCCCCTAATGGGCCAAATTCGGCCCATGGCAAGAGTCAGCCCGTTTCTGGCCTGTTAACCCATTGCGTCGTTTCCAGCCCGTCCTATATTCTGGCCCATTAACGACCCGTTATGCCTGTGACAGAATTAAGCCTTTGCTGTCCTACGGCCTGTTAACGGCCCGTTACCGTGCTCGGCCGATACCAATTACGCCCGTTTACGGCCCATGTAGACCCATTTATCCGATGGCCCGAGGCCCACCGATTCTACGGCCCTGTTGGAGGCCCATTTATCGATGGCCCGTAGGGGACCCATCGATCCTACGGCCCGTAGGAGACCCATGGATCCTACGGCCCATATATGGCCCATGGTTGTTGCGGCCACTAGCAAACCATGGTAAAAGAAGACTAGGAAATAAATAAGGCCGAAACTAACACTAGGCTATTAAGGCGATTGCACAGATTACATCCACTCGGCATCAAAGATCGCCACCAGTGCAAATATAGGGAACACCCTACACTATACAAAAATGGCTTGCTGTTTTCTTCAGCCAGTGGCTGCACGTTAAGAATAAATTTTGTATCGCACCAAAACAAATTACAACTATATAACAAAAGGAAGGTTGGCATAAAACTTAAAAGTCTAGCAGATAAATGCACCACGAGAAGTTCAGAAGCTCAGTTCATTTGACATGATATGTTTTCATGTTGTATTGTCCGATGGAGCACCATAACCATTGCCTTCATTTCCCCTAGGCTCCTGAACAACATAGCAAATGTCTGATAGTCTGGTTTCAAAACCATGCATATCTTGATGACATCGAACAATGTCTCTCCTTGTTTCACAAAGGGTCTCTGTTAGGGAATGGACTTGTGTCTAGAGCGCAGATACAACATTGCTTTGAGCTTGCATATCTTGATCATGAGGCAGTTTGGACGATATTTCCTTAACAACCAACCCAGTATTACGCAGGAACGTGCTTTTGGCACTATTAGTGGACAGGTACTGACCCACTGCAGCAAGAGCTAACACTGCGGTTATAGTTGCCTCGCCACCTTCAGAAGGTGGCGGTTCCACCATTTTTTCCATAGCTCACTGAAAAGTTGAGGTTTTACATTAGTCGTACCAAAACAGAAGATATAAGGAGGCAGCAAAGCCAAACAAAATAGCTTTGGTCAATATATACAGAACTTATTCTGGTGAACCCATGTAAAATATTAGTTATATTTTATTGCAAAGTACATAATAAAACCAGGTTCCAAACATATGACCATGTACCATCGCTAATGTATTGTCTATTTCTTCATGTTGTATTGAGGCTAAGGATAAAGAGACAAAGTTTATAATACGGTAAGCATAGTATGACATCATGCATATCACAAAACAACTGAGAACAGACAAACAGGCAATTGTAACGTTGTGTGGGCAAGTCCAGCACGGAACTAGATTACGGGTCAAGATCAAAGGAACATCACTCCTCTCTTTTAAACCTTGTAAGGTGCAATGATACGCTAAGACAATTGTGTATAAAATTGAAAAGAGTAATAGACATTGGCTGCAAACCATGCAGTTCAAGGCACAAGTCAGAGTAAGTAGTAGTTAAAAGGCATGAGGATTAAGGACTTACAACAGCGGCTTTGACTGGTGTAGTCATGCCCTTCTTCTTGCTGGTGTGACAGTCCTTGAAGATTTCCACAGCATTTGGTTTAGGTACTTTTTGGTCCTTGCGGGCTTTCCTCTGCATTTTGAACAAGTCAATATAGATGTGATAATATGGTATAGCAAAAAGAGTGAAACAGCAGCTAATTACAAGAGCCTCGCAGTGTGCAATATAGCTACGAGATCCTGTCGTCTGTTGGAATTTCACTTTCGTACGGCTGGCCTTGTTCTTTGAACAATTCACCTACAACAAGATAGATTTGTGTGGCACATGCGTAAATAGGACTTCAACATGTGATCTGATCACATATATATAATGTACCTGATACTTCGGATCAGACCAGTGTTTAACAAGGCCCCTCCAGTCTTCATCCGATATATTTTCCACTGGATATGTTTGGAAATTTCACTGTTAGCCTTGCCTTCAAAGTGAGTTTTCTTCAAGTTATACCGATACTGTCGCAGAGCAGACTTGAAAACATGGCTGCAAGCTTGTCTGGTTGCATCATCTTGGCTATCCAACTTGAACCTCATCTGTTGAAAATTATGGGAGTCTCGTTATCAGCAACCTAGAAAGTATGGGACAGAGCAAGACGATATTACTAGTTTCCATACATAACCATACTTACAGATAAATGGTCGAGGAAGGTGTTGAACTGGGTTTCATCTTTGTCATTCCTGTACTGAATCCATGTTGGGAGGATATGTACATGACACCTAACGGCAACCGCTGCCTCTGATACTAACTTGGCTGACTCTGTAGCATCACGTGGCCTTTTTAAACCTGCCTCAAAATGGATCTCCATTCTTCCTCCTCTAGATTTAGTTAACCTATTGAGCATTATCCCTGATGTTTGTTTCCTCTTGCACCTAGGTGCTAGTCCAACAACGAACATAGGAAGTGTTAGTGTACATCAAACTGTGAGACTACATATAAAGAAGCATGCAACTGTAACTTGACTCCAGCAACTACCTTCTTGTTGTTGAAGCTCACAAGGTTTATCTGATATTGCCAAATTGTCTTGTGTCAAGAGTGCTTGGGAAGTAGTGTCAGGTGGCAAGGGAGCTTGGAACGTGCTGCTAGCTCAGTTGACGCACGAGTAAGTCACGCAGCTGGTAGTACTGTGGTAGGTGTTGCAAGAACTAGGGTTGTCTCTGCTTGTTTGGTGGCAGCTATTTGTTTCTGTTTGGCTTTTTTGCAGCTCGTGTAGCATGGGATGTTGTTTTTGTAGAATTTTCCGCTAGACTTTGACCTTCTATTGCACCATTAGTACCAGCAGAATTTGCAGGATTCATCCGCTTCTCATTCCCTGCCATTCTGTGTTTCTTCCTCTTTCACTGTGCCATGTTAAGTCAAGCCGACAAGAAAAACGAATAACAATTTTAGTTCTTCAGAACAAATTGATGTGTGATGTAGACTAACTAAACTTTGATGTTAGACAACCACATGATAGGAGGATGTAATATGTATGAAAAACAGGACGGAAGAGATAACCAAAACTATGATGTGTAAACTAAGAAGAAGACATTTCACCAAATTAGAAGCAATGCAATGGAAGGTAGACACCATATGAAAGATGCTACAAATATCGCTCTGCCAAGTTAACAGTGTCTCATCATAAATGGCGTTTAAACAAATGTGAAGCAGTACAAGAAATAAATCATATGCAAGATGCAAACAACATCACACTACCATGTTAGAGGTCTCCTGTCATTAGTGACATTGCATATTCACAGCTTATGATGTGTAAACTAAGGAGAATGCATTTCAACAAATTAGAAGCAATGAAAGCTAGACACCATATGAAAGATGCAATGAATATCACTCCACCAAGTTAAAAATGTCTCGTCATAAGTGCCATTTCAACAAATTAGTAGGACAAGCTAGAAAAGAATGCGAGATGTAACCTATATCACACTCCGAAGTCAAACGTGTCTTATGATAAGTGATTGTTGCAGGTTACACAACAGTAGTAATTTGATGTAAGAACATGGTGTGATAGACAGATATTGTATGTTCTAGAAACAGGAACACGTGTCTTATTCAAGTATAATGTGTAAAGTAAGTAGATGGAATTCAACAAAATTAGAAGCAATACAAGCTAGACATCACACATAGCATGCAACCACATATAACAGTGCCAAGTTAGAGGGAGCACCGGTGATGGTGCACTAGGGGAGACGTGCTCATCATAAACACAGCTTTGTTGAGTGTCTATGCATGTGGTGTCTTGGAAATCATCTTGGGGGTGTGGAGGAGTAGAAACTGTAGAGGCCCTCCATTCGGAAGGAGCACCTTTATCCGCTGCCTTGCTAACTTCCTTCCGCTTTATTGATTTTGAATTGTCAAGTAAAACCGACAAGAAAAAGCAATAAAATTCTCTCTTCAGAACTCATTCATGCATGATACTGACAATCACTACTTTGATGTAAGGCAAACACATGATACCAGGATGGAATATGTATGAAAAACAGGACGGCATGGCATGTTCACAACTGTTTTTGTAAACTAAGCAGAAACCATTCCAACAAATAAGAAGCAATGCACGCTAGACACCACATGAAAGATGCAACTAATATGACTCTGCCAACCTAAAAGCGTCCCATCATAAATGGAATTTCAACAAATTAAAAGCAGCGCATGCTATAAATCATATGAAAGATGCAACTAATATTGCACTGCATATACTAAGGGTGTCTCATCATATTGATTGATGTGGGATACAAAAAAACAATAGTTTTATGTAAGGACATGCTTAATAGACAAATGTACTATGTACTAAATACAAGAAGGCATGTCACAATAACAGGTATAATGTATAAGCTAAGCAAACTAGCGCATGCAATTTAACCAGATTGGAAGAATTACAATCTAGACACCATATGCAACATGCGACCACATATCACGCTGCCAAGTTAGAGCAAGCACCTGCGATGCTAGTGTAGGGGAAATGTTGTAATCAACTACAGAGCTACGTTCACTATCTTCATCTAGCATTGCTGTTTCTTGAGAATCATGTCGGGAGGCTATCGCTGCATTCTTTAAATGAGGAGTAGTCCCCTTGCCTGCCTGCCTCATCATAAGTGATTGATGAGGGATACACAAGAACATTACTTTGATGTAAGAACATGGTTAATACACAGTTGTACTAGTATGTACCAAAAACAGAAAGGCATGTCATATTCAAAGGTATAATGTGTAAGCTAATCAGATGCAATTTAACCAAATTGGAAGCAATACAAGCTAGACATCCTGATGGAGTGGTGAGCATGATCATCTAGGACCTGAGAGCCTAGTGGGAGGTGGGCTACTTCGCCACCATCGCAGCTTTTTAGTTGGCTTCCAGGTGATGCCTATATTTGCTGAGCTTGTCACTGGCTCGGCCAGTGCCCTGACTAGCTATTTGTCTTCTGGTGCTCACGGGATAGTGGTTCATGTAAAAAATATCTTTCCTTATCTTAATAAAGGGGCTGTTTGGTTTGTGACTAGCTTTGCCAAATGTTGCCACACCTAAAGCTAGGCAAGTTTGACTAACTTAGGTGAGTGTTTGGTTCAAGCCACACCTTAGGCAAGCCACACTTGGACCCCCACATGGCATACACACGAAAAATGTGGCCAGATTCTCTTAGTCTTGCCAACTTGTGGCTTTCATTTTGATGAACTAACCTTAGGCAAGCTTGGCAAAAATATGTGGCAAAGTGTGGCAATGCTAGGCCTAGAACCAAACAGCCCCAAAGACCGACTTCGGACTTTCGAATACAAGCTAGACACCATACGGGACATGCAACCACATATGACACCACGAAGTTAAAGCAAGCACCTGGGATGGTGGTTCATTGCGAGCGAGGACATCAACTCCAGAGCTACGTTTACCGTCTCCATCTACTGACACTTCACCCTTTATAGCGCTGTAATGTGTCGTGCCTAACCATGAAAAAAGCTGGCTCAACTTCTCTCTTATATTTTTTGCTTCTCCAGAAGCAGACTCTGAAATACCCTTGCATAAAAACAGAATAGTGAGAGTATGGGTGAAGTGTGTGAAGAACTAGTGCACTGTAAAAGTAGCAGATAGCAGGTGGCTGAAAAATAAATGACAGGAGACATATGATAGCTCTACAACATTGCATGGCAAACAAAATTAGATTGTACTCCATATGATTTTGTAATATATGAGCACAGGAAATGCAGGTACTCCTCCAGCACACCACCACATGTGGTCATATCTAAGATAACAGTCGACTGAAAATAAATAGGTCAGTCGATTTTTTTAATGAACCGTCTGATCTATAAGGAATGGGCAGATGGCCTTCGTCTACCTCCCGCCAGTCACTGTTGACAATCTTTCTCAAACAACCAGCGACCACCGGTCCAGACCCCTGCCTCCGCCGCCCCGCCCTCCCCTCGACCTCACACCACCGCCGTGCTTGGCAGCACCCCAAGGCCATCCCTTTAATCCCGGCCGACCTCTAGATCGGGCGCCAGTAGCTCTAGGCCACACACACCCCTAAGATAAACACCAAGGCGCTGCTTCCCCGGCGTAATAGGCATACTAGTGCCTGTTACGCTGGGGAATGCTTCCATTAATTGGGAATCAACTGGCCAGAAATTGAAATTCAGGGGGGCGACGGACCTCTAGCTAAGGTGAAATAGTATATGAGGAGAAACCTTGTGCATCGCGAGTTACTAGGAACATCTAGTATGAAGAAGAAGCGGTCAACTATTGTCTTCTGTGGGATGAATACCGTGCAAGAAGACATGTAAGATTTGCACGAATAAGGGAATAGGAGTACCATTATCAGTTGCCAGTGTGGTGTCGATATGTCGCGGCGATCTTCTTGTTTTTGCCGGGGGACGATGTTTTGGAGAGCCATGGATCCTTGGACAAACCCATGGCCAAATTGTTGACTGTGTTGCCGTGGCCGTATATTGGCGGAGGGGAAGCACATCCGAGGCGGCGAAGGACAGCGTAGCAGGAACAGCTCCGGTGTGGTGGACATTGGCAAAGTTGGAGCGGCAGCGGTGAGGCGCAGGACAGCGTGGTTGAACTAGCTCGGGTACGGATGGCTTGGCCTCGGCTTCAACTACTAGCCATGGAGGGTGTTGTGGTTGAGGTTGCGGTGGACGACGATGTTGGGGTGTCGGCTCCGGCATGATGGAGGAGGGCGACGGTTGATGGGTGGGATGGGGTGGCGGACGGAGGACGCCGGGGTTTCGCGGCTGGTGGATAGTTTTGGCGCCCACGGAGTACGAATGGGGAATCAGACGGGGGGAGGAACCATGTTTCGGTCTGGGACGCGCTTGTTGTTGGCTTTTTTGAACAGAAGATGGGACGCGCTTGTTTGAAATTTGGGGAAAGTACAAAGTTTGCCCCCCTCTTAAATTTCGGACCTACTGCGGGTCGGGGGTAGGATGGTAATCCCAGGTGTTCCAAATAGTGGGCGGGAGCAATTTCGGCCGTGCGCATGTGTGCTTAGGCGGCCATTCTATATGAATGTTTTTCGGAAGCGGTTGTGTGGCGTCTAGATGAAGCTACAAACCTACCCTGGTTTAGACCTTTGGACATCGGGCCGGTAGGTTTCACGGGTCGGAGTTATAAGAAAAGTAATTTCCTTGTACTACCAAACATTGGTCTCACGTGGTTTTGGGCGAGTAGAGGCTCTTTTGGCGCTTCGTTTGAAATTTTGAAACACAAGCATTCACGTTTAGAGTACTCTTGAACTATGAGGATTGACCAAAATAGACAATGTTATATTTGACCTTGTATGTTTGAAAACCTCATTAAATTATCCGCTTCTTTTTGAAATTTTGACACTTGAAAATCCTATAACTACGATTATTTTGGAATGGGGGAGCTAAATTTGAATCTATTTTGTACACGACTACATATGCTATTATGTACAAAATCAGAGCAAAGATTGGTGCCCCCATAATTTAGGTATGATTTACAAATTCCATGATATCAAATTCAAGTAATTGAATGGACTTCATGCTGAACTCGATTTTTTAAACCACCTTAAGTTGAATTCAAATGTATGCTAGTTCATAGGTAGCTATTTATAATGTTCATTGTGTAACTTTTGTATGTATAATGTGCTTTACACACACAACATGAACTATACTCACATTTATATTCGATTGCTAAAGCAGTGCATTGTCTGGAGTTCAAAATACTATCTATGTGGATCAATTGTGTCGAATAATAACATAGACATGCTCAAATTCGATAGAATCTAGATGTCTGATGGATCAATGACCGCTCCTTACGCGAATTGCAAATATCATGATCCAATCCTAATATTTGGATACAATTTATATCTTTAATCAATGTGTACAGCAGTCTTTTACGTGTAGTTTCACTCTCCATCGGTGGTCTCTCATGTTGGGGAACGTAGTAATTTCAAAATTTTCCTACGCACACGCAAGATCATAGTGATGCATAGCAAGGAGAGGGGAGAGTATTGTCCACGTACCCTCGTAGACCGTAAGCGGAAGCGTTATGACAGCACGGTTGATTACGTTTTTCTCTCTATAGGCCCTCCAAAACTACATCTCTACACGTTCTCGCATGTTACATCTAACAACTATGCAATACAACACTGCTACTACACTCTAACACAATAAATCATATGTGTTTTTAGTTTTACTAGATATCATATTGTTACTTAGACCTCTCCCAATGCATTGGTGCTAAAGTTGGGTGCTAAGTGCATTAAAATGCTTAGCAACTAATGTCCCCAATGCATCGGTGCTTAGGTTTTGTAGCTAAGCCTTCTCTATTTAATTGTTTAGTAATAAAACTCCTTCATGTATTGGTTGGTAGTCTTTTTGTCTAGGTTCACGTGCTTAGCATTGGTTCTTGTTGGGGTCACCATAATCCTCTCTCTCCTCTTTAATTGCTTTGCCACATCATTTTTCTGCCTATGTGGCATCCTTAGCACCTGTACACCGTGGAGCACTGGGAAAGGCCTTAATTATTCAGTTTGCATACATTAAAAATTGCCTTTCAAATGTATGGCCAGTATCATCTACCGCGCGGGAAAAATCCCGCCCTTTCCTGTTTAATCGGGTTTGTATCGATTGATCGTGCGAACAGAAAAACTATAGTACTATACAGTACAAGTGACAGTTCACTGGGCCGTCATGTCATGTACTCCTCCGTCGTAAGAGTGGAGCGCTCGCTTTCATAAATCTTCTAGTCCCTTTTGCCGACATGTGGGACATCAAGCTACCGGGTCCACGTGCCATACTGGAATACAGTGCAGAGCAGCCGGGGTGAAGCACCCCAGTCATGGCGCTGGCGTAGTAATGAGCAATGAGGCGTCAAATCACAAAGTTGCACCTTTCCAGCAGTTAAGTTGGAGGGACGAAGTAATAATGCTAAAAAAACAAGTTGGAGGGACGAAGCAACCATCATTTCACTCGTTGCTGAATCTGCTTCTCCCTCATCTTCTTCAACTTAACCACGTGTTGCTTCTGCCGTTGTTCTGCCTCATGTGGGACGCGGATCGGCTTGGTAAAGCACTGACACGTGAGACCACATGTTAGCAAACTGCCAGGACAACATCCTGTGAAAATAAGAAACCTCCCCCGCCATCCGCGTGGCAAAATCACCTCCTTTTTACTAATCTTGATTCTATAATTTTTTAGATCAATATAATTGAGATTTGTATAGATAGCACACAGGAGCATAACCAAGTGGTACAGTTAAGGGATCCACAATGTGTAGCCAAATGTGAAAATAGCTTTTGGCATCGTGGGAACCATTGTGGACGGTGTTGCCAAAGCCAAAAAGATGGAACCGAAGCTCCCTGATTGATTGATTGAAGGAATAGAAAAATGCAACGTCTCTCCTCTTTATCCCATGCTTGGACGCATGTAGTATAGTATAGAGCACAGAGTCTACTCCCCTATCCCTTCTATCACAAATCACAAAGCAGTGAGGCGTCAAATCACAAAAGCACGGACGAAGCAACCATCATTTCACTCTTCGCTGACTCCGCTTCTCCATCGTCTTCTTCAAGAAACCATCTCACCGCACGCTGGACGGAGGACGCTATTGTGTACTCCTAGTAGTACTTGTCCTTTGCTTCAACGGACTTCCTGGATGCAAATAAGGCGGTTGTCTCGGCTTGCAGGCGGCACTTGCGAACGACTTACCGTGGTCTCCCTCAATGGTGTTCTCCGTCGAACGCACTTCGCCAAACCACAAAAAAAAAAGATATCGTCAATGTCAGCGCAATGGGGAACGAAGTCAAATATAGTTACTACCTCCATTTTTTGTACACAAGGCCAGTATATCAGAATTACAATTTACAAAAGGCCACTAACACTAATCGAGGCAAAATTGATGGGGTTTGCCTCGTACTAGCAACCAAGGACATTAATATCCCTTGCATGCATGCAGAAGTGAGAAGGTTGGTTTGCATGGCACTGCATTAATCAAGCGATGAGGAGTGAGATGGTTAGCTCTTTGGTCTTTGGAGAAAAAAATACGCATTAATTGACACGTGAAGCGAGGATTTGTATCGATTAAATCCCGCGAAGGAAAACCCCGCCTTTGTTTTTTTAACACTAGTACTCCTAGTACGTACATACTTATCCTGTTTGGGTCTAGGCCTTGCATTGCCAAACTTCACCACACATTTTTGCCAAGCTTGCCTAAAGTTTTCAAAATGAGAAGGAGGTACACTTGCGCACGGCTGTCGCGGTCGCACCGCACCCTCACACGGTCGCTCCTGCACGCCACGGTTGCACCGCACCCTCACATAGTCGCTCCTGCATGCCGCAAACACAACCAAGGGAACGCACCCTCACTGACATGTGTTGTCGCATGTGAACAAAACCAAACTCAGCCATCCTATCGCTGACACATAATTTTCGTTCATAGAGTATGTTTATCCAACCGCATGTTGGGGAGTATCCGTACGGCCTGTGCAGTGGTCTGTTGGGGAAGAAGAAGAGGTGAGGAAGAAGGAAAGAAGGGTTAGGAGACGTAGGATATTCATCCAAACGCCTAAAATGGTAGACTGACCCAAGTCAGGTGACTTGCATAAGAAATATATGTTTTTACACAGCAAAAGATCCATAAAAACAACAACATAAAGAGAAACTATCACTGCTCACGGAAAGAGACGGCCTCGTCGTCTTTGGCTGCCAGCGCGAACCAGCCATAGCTGCCGACGTGTGTCTCTGCACCGTGGTTGTCCTCGGCGTCCAGCTACTCGTTCAAGCAGAGCATGCGGGCGCTCTGCACGGACGAGAGCACAGCCCGGTTCAAGTCAAGGTCGTCCGGTTCCGCCTACAGGAGGGCCTCGATGGCAGCGGCATTCGCGCGCTCCGTGTCGCGTCGAGCCTCCGCCGCCCGGTTCAAGTCCAGGACATCTGGTTCCGCCTGCAGGAGGGCATCGGTGAGAGCGGCATCCGCGCGCTCTACGTCGAGTCGAGCCTCTATCGCCCGGTTCAAGTCCAGGACGTTCGGTTCCGCCTGCAAGAGGGCCTCGATGGCAGCGGCATCCGCGCGCTCTGACTCAAGTTGAGCCTCCGTCGCCCAGTTCACATCCACAACATCCGGTTCCGCCTGCAGGAGAGCCTCGATGGCAGCGGCATGCGTGCGCTCCGCATCGAGTTGAGCCTCTGCCTCCCGGTCCTCCTTTAGTATCGCCATGTTGAACCGCTGGTCCGCCTGCACCATGGGGGACTCGGACGCCGGCACGAAGTTGACGTCCATCGTCTCATACCCATCGGGGGCCTTCTGCGCCGCGACCTCCGCCATGAACATTGGATCGGCTTCCTCCTCCTGTAGCTTGGCTCTAGAGAACTCGGTGATTGGCCCGCCGCAAAGCGAGCTTGGGAACGGAGGTCTGTGGCGCCGACCGCCGGCGCGATTTCTGCACGGCGCTCTGGCGTCAGCATCTTGTAGTAAGTGATCTTGCGGCGCACCATGGCTTTCTGGTGAACTAGGGGACGCTTGATGCGGGCTAGGGGATCAAAAGGTGGGGGAATGGGCTGGAGATTAGGTGTGGTTTTACGATAGTGCCTGGCGTAGGCCGAGCAGCGAAGGTTCTAGTGTGAATAGTGGTTCCGGTGACGACCGGTCAATCGGTTTTGACTATACATCGCTCTTGTCGCGTTCGTGTTGCAGCCCGTCACGCTGGACCCTCCACGTCACTCACTGAATGGAACGCACTTCGTCTTGCATTTTTGCTCGCTTGTGGGATCGCAGTTGAGAGCAAACGGACATCCCTCCCCCTCCCCCGCTCGTGTCATTTATTATACCACCACTCCCTTCGTTTTATCCAGAGTAAATAAAAACAGAGGGAGTATACTACGGGTGAGGATCCCCTGACGTGGCCGAACCCATTGAGTAACTGACATGCGGGGCCTAGCAAGCATGGGGTCCATCAGTAAGTGACCGAAAGGGAGGGTAAGGCAGGGATACCTACGTTAGAGGATCCACTTCCACTACTACTCCCTCCTTCCATTTACTATACAGGGCCTAATGCGTTTTTCGAGGCTAACTTTGACCAAATGTTAGAGTAATAATATATGACATGCAACTTACACAAAGCATACGGTCAAATTCGTATGCGAAAGGAGTTTCCAATGATATAATTTTCACATTATACATCTCATGTACTATTAATCTTGTCAATAGTCAAATGCGGTTTTAAAAATGCATTAGAGCATGGTTAATAATATAGCCAGTTGATGGCTATGAGGGACCGCCATGTCATCCATAGCCATCATCTATTATATGCACTCATACGGTAGTGTGGTCTATAAGGTTGGCTATTTCCCGCAAAAAATTATATAAGGTTGGCTATTGTACTAGTACTTTTTTCCATCTCCTCTCTATCTCTTTATTCATATTTATTGTACTATTTAACTAGGAATGCGTATATAGCTAAGGCTCTTGCATGAGAGCTCACTCCCCTTACTTTTTCACATCTCTCTCCTCCACATAGGCCCTATATAAATGGAAGGAGGGAGTACAGATGTTGTCAGTACTCCATGTGTACTATTGGACAGGGAGCTTAAAAAAGTTACTATTGGACTGGCTATACATGGCGAAATCCTAGTAGGAAGAGCATGTGCAAGAACAAACACATTCACGTGGTTGAAAACAAATTGGAAACCATCTCGAGTACAAATCTAGGAGTACGTACGAATCTAACAATATTGATTGGGCGTTGTTGAATGTTGATACCTTTTTGATCAAAGTAGAGATGCTTTGACTACACATAAAACTTATATGTAAACAAGAAAGGATAGGAGGGACTATATTGTACGTTCAAAAACGAAACGAACATTGAATACCCTTTATATATGATTTGCATGCGGATGCTATGATCACTGGTTCAAAATTTTGAATCTGCCTTAGGTATCATGTGCCCCCACTCGTTCTCTCTCGATTTCATTTCGGGGTCCGGAGATCGACTGATAGAGGACTAGGGTGGGTACATGCGAATGATACTTGGCGGAATGTTCAAATGAGGCATGCGGGAGGATGGACTCGACCGGAGGGAGACATGATCGATGAAGAAGAGGGTTGGAGAGGAATGAGAAATAAGCAAACGCCACATGATTATACTTGAACGGCTCAAATAAACAATAAGTTGTCTCGCTTGGCCTACATAGTGAAAGGCCTAATGCGCACCACGGAGCACTGACGCTGGAATATGGCCGGGAAAACAGGGAAACCGGCATGTGGGGCACACCCGCCGGGACAACGTAGCGCAGACTAGTCCAATGGAGGAGCTGGCCCACGACCTCCTCGCCACCGACAACCGTTCATGTGGGTCGTTGGGGCCAACAACGAGGCACAGCTCCAGCACCGCCTCTGGACACGGCGACCGCGGTGAGCGAGACGCTCATATCGTCGCTAGACACGGTCGGTTTAGTGTGCCGAGGGTGGTGTTAGTGTTGTGGCACGACCAATAGTATGTTTGGTTTGTGCCCAAGGTTGCCCCATCAAATCATTGGGTAGCCAAAATTTTGGTTGAGGTATTGGTTGCCCATGATTTGGCCGACATTGGCAAGAAAAATGAACTAGAGTTGGCTAGAGTTCATTGGCATGCCAAAAAAATGGCAACCATCCAAACAAAGACCAATCTTTGGGTCATGACCAAAATTTTGGTAAGGTGCACTTTGGCCACAATCCAAACACACCCCAACACCCGGCTCATCAAGGATGCACGGGGCGCCGCGACGCGTCCGCGGAGTGGTGTAGCGCGGCCAACTGCATCCTTAGGACCTGAGACCATGCCGGGTCGTCTTGCTTTTTCAATGACATGCGGGGATCGCATGTGAGCAAAGGGCATCTCCAACGTTGCCACGACCGCAGCTGACTACCCTGGCACACCAAAACCCTCGTCCCTCGCGCTGTCGCTCGGTGCGTTCCCAGCCGGCGCCAGCTGCTCACATTCATGTTGTCCGTTCGTATGTCGTTGTTAAGAGGCTCGGTGCCTGAGGAACCAACTCCGGTGACTTAATGACGCACCCGGACGCTTGGCCTCACCGGAATGCGCTACTTAAAGCGGCAACGCCCAGCTAACCTCCACACCATAGCGCATCATCCTCCTACCTGGCACCACATCCGCCATGACCGCAAGTGTGAACGCTCTGCGGGAGAGCATCTCTTCGGGGATGAAGCTCGAGGTCGCCGCCCTCGCTCAAGTCGCCTCTCGCGACGCAATAGCGGCGTAGCCGGACGCGGATGCGACCGCACAAGCGGTGGCCATGCTGGAGACCGACGACGGGAGCATCGTCAGCCACGCGTCCTACTTGCCGCCATCCAACATCCGGCACCACCAAGGTTGGGGACTCCTCCGAGGATGAGTAGGGCATGGGAGGCGGCAGGGCATGGTGTGCCAACTGGCCGGTCAGTATCCCGTGTTCTACTCTTCCTCGCCGGAGACCGCACCTTCACTTCACGGGTCTTGAACCTTGCCCCCGTAAACAGAGATCGCAGATGGAGGACGTCGGTCGCTGCCGTAGAATAGGTTTAGGGTCGGGTTTCTTTTATTTTTCTGTCCTATAAAAGTTCAAAATGTAATGAAAATCTGCCATGTTTGCATTAATCTCGGCCGGTGTATATGAACTTTCACAATAATATAGTATATTGTAGGAGTACTAGCAATATGCTCGTGCGTTGCACGGAAGATCAAGATCTTGTGGGAGAAAAGGATGAACGAGGGAAAGCCGTATCTGCAAATGTGGAGAGGAGTGCGGGTAAATTGTCATAGTTTCCTTCCTATCCGTTAGATATAGATCGGACGACCTATATTGTAGGATGACAGGCACACCATCATCACCAAGTCTGCTTTTTATTGAACCGAGACAAGTCTAACATGCGAAGTAAAAATAAACACATAGGGTCTATACATACATAATTTATCTTAGGCACTCCAATAGTACATCCACTACACATTCACGCATTTCACATCTTTCTACATCTACGGGAACCTACGAAAGGGTTAACGTAAATTGCCTCTCTCTCTCCTCCCCTGATTTTCATGGTGGTGGGCCCCTCCCTCCCCCCAATCTACAATCAATAGCTCACATGTTTCACATTAAGTTAATTACATAACTGGGATTACGTAGGTGTAGCATTACTCATCCTAAAAAACCCAACTAAGCCAACCTCCCAGCATATCGCGCGGGAAAAGACCCGGCCGCGCCATTTTAGTCGGGATTACCGGATTACTAGTATTAGTATTGATGGATAGCGCGCAGCAACAATTTTTTTTTTGAGGGGGCGAAGCACCTAGTTTAGAAGGAAAAAAGGTGGTACACTCACAGCACTCCTGTCGCGGTCGCATTGCACCCCACACACGTTCGGTCCTGCACACGGCTCACGAAAACGGAATGCGCTTCGGCTTGCCTCTTCACTGACACATGGGACTGCACTTGGAGAAACCGACCATGCGCCAAACTCCCCCCTCCCTGCCCACTGCGCGAAAATCCTCCCCCCCCCCCCCCACCCAAAAATTCCCCCCAAATCCGATTCAACCGCCCTTCGGCCAACTAGCCAATAATATTCCCCAAACCCCCCTCCCCCCCGTCCCCCTCCACTCCATTCGCTCCGCCAAACCCGCCCTCCCCGCCGCGTTGATATGTCAGTGCCGCTGTTCATCGAGGGGATGCATGGCAATCCTCTCGCTCCCACAATACACTCTCGTAGACTGCCATCCTCTAGCCGCGCCGCCACCGCTAGCTACGTTCTTGTGGAGGCGCACGGCGTCAGCGATGCCACCACTGGCGACGTTCGTGTGGAGACGCATGGCGGTCAGCTTCTCCCACGGTACGCACATTCTAGACTGAGGCCCCGTTCATGTCGGCGTAGCGCTGAATGTTAGCTGATAGACGCTGTTAATCTCACTGTTTGCCAAAGTAGTTTACAGTCAATATGCTCTGCTTAAGAAGCTTCCTTGCCCTGTTCTGCACTCAATGTGCTTTGCTGAGATGGCATGCCAAGGCCGATTAGTTGCTAAAATATCCTGCCATATATTTATTGGGTCTAGTAGCCATGCTGTTAGGTGAAATAGCTCTATACTGTTTTATACTCGATCTTTGTTGCTGCGATGGCCTTCGATAGTTTGATGGTTGTGTGCTCGGCCTCATTGACTGCTGAAACAGCCTGCCATAATTTAGCACTCAAATCTGTTTGCTGAATTAGCTTTACCTATATTTCGTTACTTAGATCTGCTCGTCCAAATATCTTGCCATAGCTTTAGACATCGACCTAGGTATTTTTTCTGGACTTCATAAAAAAGCATATATGTTTTTCCTGTAATATCTAGTAGAAGAACTAATTTGTATGTCTAACAGATGGACGGGACTTGGATAACTTCTACTCGAAGATTCTCCGCTGCATATGTCGAGGGGGTTGAAAACTTCATGAACTTTATTAGAGCTGAGTACGGTGGTCCGAAATCTGATGTGCTCTGCCCGTGTAGCAGTTGTATGAATTCAGTTACAAGACCCCAGTCAACTATGCAAAATCATCTACACTTGTATGGGAAGTCGGTCACATATACTAGGTGGGTTCATCATGGTGAAACTGTGAACGTCAATGTTATTGACTACATGGAAGCAGCAGATCACCATCTTGATCTGCCTGATGCTCAGGTGGAAGAGGAGGAGGAGGTGGTGGTGGCGGAGCCAGTGAGTTTGACCAACATTGAAACAATGCTACGAAATGCTCGTGCAGTCCGTGAACTTTCACTTGCATAAGAAAAACGGTGGGCCCGCATGTTGGAACAATGCAACGTGGTTGTCACCCTAGGAAATAAGCTGTTAGTATTCTCAGCTATGGTCACCTTTCTTCAGGTGAAGACATCTGAGTGGATGACCAACAAATCATTCGATGTGATGTTGGCTGCTTTCCGCAAATCTTTCCCAGATGCGTCTGAGCTGCCACACACCTACAATAAAATGAAGAATTTCATTCGTGTAGTTGGAATTGGATATGATATGATCCATGTTTGTAAGAATAATTGTGTTCTGTTCCGGAAGGATTATGCCAACTTAAGTGAATGCCTGAAATGCAAATCATCAAGATGGAAAGATGGCGATGCTATGAAGAGGATTCCTAATAATGTTCTGAGACATTTTCCAATTACACCAAGATTGCAGAGCTTGTTTCATGATGCTGAAACAAGAGAGGATGTACTGTGGCATTCTAGGAACCAGGAGTCCAGAGATCAGAATGTAATGAGTCATCCATCTCATGGTAGTGAGTGGAAAAGCTTCAATGATAAACACAAAAAGTTTGATGCTGACCCGAGAAACATTAGACTTGGCTTAGCTTCAGATGGATTTAACCCATTTGGCCACCAGAGCGCCACATATAGCATGTGGCCAGTGCTTGTTATCCCTTACAACATGCCTCCAAATGTCTGCACCAAAGAATCAAACTACATGATGGCCTTGCTCATCCCAGGTCCAAAAATTCCTGGAAAGGATTTTGATTTGTTCATGGAGCCTCTTGTGAAGGAACTTCAACAGCTATGGAGGGGTGTTCTCACTCGAGACCTATATAGCAGCCCACCAGCTGATTTCTTTCTGTGTGCTGTTATAATTTGGTGCATCCATAATTATCCAGCTTTGGGCACTATGTCAGGGTGAACGACACATGGTTACAATGCATGTATTCGTTGTGACAGGAATCCGCTGTCATACGCAATACTTAGCAAGATCTGTTACATTGGACACCGCCGTTTCCTTGCCAAGGACAAGCCGCATCCTAGAAAATACCGAAGACATGTGTTCAATGCAAAGCATGAAACCCGTGATGCGCCAAAGAGACTCACCGCCGATGAGTTGCAAGTGGAATTAGAGAAGGTCAGGAATATTACACCAGGAAACCATCCTGGTAATGGTAGCGGGAAAAGGAAGCGTGGCAGGGCAGAAGAGAGATTATTGTTTACCCGCAGGTCCACTTTGTGGGACTTGGAGTATTGGAAAGATTTGGATCTGCGGCATAATCTTGATGTGATGCACATCGAGAAAAATATATGTGACAGCATTATCGGCACACTTCTTAATATTGAAGGCAAGACAAAAGATACCTTAAAATCTAGGATTGATTTGACACACCTGGGTATCAGAAAGGATTTGCAGGTGCAAGATGAAGGTAAACCATGGGATATGGCACCAGCTGTGTACGTCTTGGACAAGGTAAAAAGAAAAGAATTATGCGAGGTCCTGTCACGTGTGAGATTCCCACATGGATTTGCTTCCAACCCTGAAAGGAGAGTCAATGCAGATGGAAACAAGGTACAAGGGTTGAAAACTCATGACTGCCACGTCCTACTTCAAAGGGTTTTACCTGTTATCCTTAGAGGATTGGGCCGCCCTGACTTATACAGAGCAGTTGCAGAGTTGGGACAATTCTTCAGGGAACTCTGCAGTAGAAATATCAGGATAGATGCTTTGGAGCGTCTTAGAGACAAGATACCAACTATCCTATGCGACCTTGAGAAGATATATCCTCCAGCCTTCTTTGATGTGATGGTGCATTTGGCTGTTCATCTACTTGATGAGGCACTACTTAGAGGTCAGTACAGTATGGCTGGATGTACCCTATTGAAAGGCGGCTAGGCACTTTCAAGGGCTATGTTAGGAACAAAGCTAGACCCGAGGGTTCCATTGCAGAGGCCTACATTGCTACAGAAGCGTTGACATTCTGCTCAAAATACATTGAAACAGCTGATCAGCTTAGCAAAGAGGTGGGTGAAGACAATCCCGGGCTCAATGTTTTCGATTATTCTGTTCGAGTTAGAGGGAAGAGTCAACAAGAGGACAAACCTAAAGATTTGGACAAAATGGTTTGGTAGGTGTTGAATAACTGTCCTGAGATACTACCTTATATCAAGTAAGTGCAGTACTGCAGCTTATACATCGTAATCTACTAAGCTTGCAGCACATTCTTATATATTAGATGTTTGACGCGATCACTATGTTGTGCAGCATCTACAAAAAGGAGTTACTGCCGCAAAATCCAAGAAACATTGACAAACTGGTTATGGCAGGATTTGTAAAATGGTTCAAGAGCCATGTAAGCTTTTGAATTGCACTGTCAATTTTTTTAATATATTGAGTACATAAGATAATCAGCTTGTCTATTTTCTAACCATACGTTAAGAAGATGCGGGAGGATGGCAGGTAGTTGATGATGCCCTTTACTCACTAGCAATGGGTCCTAATACTTGGGTAAGACATTATGGATCTTGCATTGTTGGAGATGTGCGCTACAACACCCTTGCACGAGACGAAGGCAGGAAGACACAAAACAGTGCCATCATGAGCATGGATATGTATGACAAAGAGACAACTAAAATGTATGCTAACATAACAGACATTGTTCAGTTGCAGTATATCTCCAGTTTCGAGGATCATTCGTGTGTGGTTCTGTTGTGCTGTCGTTGGTATAACCTATTTTCCACGATCGCAAAACCCAGAGTTGATGATTATTTCAAATCCATCAATGTCAAGGCGGCATACCAGACCAACGAGCCTTTTATTTTGGCAAATCAAGCAACACAGATATTTTTCTTGGAAGACACATTTGCACGTAGAGATGACTGGAGAGTATTGCAAAGGTTTGAGCAGAGGAATTCGTTTAATGAAGTTGCACAACAAGATGATGCTTACACTGCTCTTGATGTACAAGATAACACAAATGCTCCTAATATCTTTGAGAACCATCACGTCAATGACGCCGGCGAAAAGATTGCCTACCATGCTGTGGACATACAAGAGTTGATCAAGAAGAAGCCAACGTTCGAGGACGTTGAGGACGAAGAAGAAGATGACATCATGGGGAATTACGATTCAGACTGATACACATGGCGAAGATGTTGACGCTGCTGCTGCGGATGATGATTACATTGCTTTTGTCGTATTTGCCTGTCAGAAGACGTTTTTTTATCTACTATGTGAAATTGTGTTTGCTATGAAAACTGAAACCTGATGAACATGTTGTTTAGTATTTTGCTGTGAGAACATCTTTTGTTATGTATGCTAATTTGTGTTTGGTGATTGTATGACAACTAAAACATGATGACATTGTTGTTTAGTTGTACTCATATTTGGTTGTGAAACTTGAATTTGATGATATAGTTTGCTGTTGGACTGCAATTTGCTCGACATCTTCGAATGAGAACAAAGCTGACCCGACAGGGCCTCTGCTATTTATTTATTTATGAGCAAAAAGGGATACCCCTGATTTCCATTAATAGAAATCATTAGATGTTCACAACACTATGCCCAGCCTGCTACACAGGTTTCATTCATTATAGTTTCAGCAAAGTGCTCATTTCATAGCCACTGAATACATCACGAGTGCTACATACACTGCAAATAAAGAGACAACATCCTACAGAGCACATCGATTTTGCCCATTATCTTCACAAGCTCTTTCATCTCCTCATTGTTGTCAAGGCCGTTCAGCAGCTGTTGCTTGGCCATGATTAGAGGAACTGCATCTTTAACCTTCTGCTCTGCATCTTCCTCTTCTGTCGTTCCTTCAGTTACTTGTCCAACACCCCAACATGCTGGTATTGGGATTCCTCGGCTAACCAAATAATCAGCGTAGTTGCATTCCTCCACATCAGCAACTTCCCAGAAATACAAATCACATGAATCTTCCCTTTTCTGCACGAATCAAATTGGAAGATCATCAACCAAACTATTAAAAAATCAGCAACTGAAAGCAGCAGAACAACACTTAAACATATTATTACCCCATGATTCAGGCATTTGTAGAAGACTCGGCTAGGGTTGAGGATTGAGGTTGAGACACGATGGATGACTTTGCGTGATTTGCAGCAGTGGCACCACACCAACGATAGCGGGTTGCGATGAGCAATTGGCTACAGTGCGCGTGCCGGCAGGGGTGTGATGAGACCCACAGGCGATGGTACGGGTGGCAACTTGGCGCATATCTGTTTGTTGTCTGCTGAAGAGCAGGTGGACGAGCAGCCAGTAGACATGGTTGCTGCGGCCAGAGCTTCTGATGCTAGGCAGAGTAAGTAGAGAAGAGGAGAAGCGAACATTGGATATGTCAGTTTCATTACTTGCAGAGGAGCATAGCACCATATATAGTCATAGTCTAGGTTTGGATTCGAACCAGCTACAGGAGCACGTCTCTCTTTTTTCTAAAACTCGGCAACGTCTCTTTACTGGTACACTAGCTTGTTATGTACACCTTCCCAAGTCTTTGATTTTCTTTCCCTTTTTTGCGAGGAAGGAAGGAGGACAAAATTAAGAGTTCCTGGGACTTGAACCCAAGACCTCTCGGTTGAAAACCAAGGGTGCTAGTCACTTATGTGGCAAACATTCCCTGTGAGGAGGACGGCAGACGAACACATTTTCCTTGCAGTTTTAGTTGCGACACATGATCGAACGGTCGCAGTTTCAGGGATGTTATCAGGCCAACGAGCCCGGTTTTTATTTTCTTGCTATATATAAAAAGTATGCTACTTGGTGTCCGCTTAGTCAATAAACGATTGTGCCAACCTTGACCGCTGGATTGACATTCAACGTCTGTCGTGTTTCTTCAGTCTCTTCTTCCTCGAGCCGCCAAAGCCAAACCAGCGCCGGCGGGGCCGCTTGCTCCCGCCTCCCATGGCTGGCTGTGCTGCCGCGCACGCATCATGGCCACATCGCACCCTAAAACTCTGCGCATCTTCCCCGGCTCCTGTTCGTTCCCGTCCGAGGCCTCACCATCGTCCTCCGCCTTGGTTCGCTCGCCGCGGCGCCGCCCTCCGGTGTTGTAAACATGGTCAATAACCGAGAGGAATGAGGAGATGGTTGTACATGGTGAGGATGACAGTAGGGACCCAGCAGCGCGCGCAGTAATTTTGTTTTTTGGGACGGAGAAGGGTATCAACTGGGTTGTGCGGGACCCGTGGCCCATCTAGCACAGGCTTTTATTTCATATGTTTAGCACATGACCAGCCCAGTTTGTTTTTTCCTTTCTGAAAATGGCTAGCCAGCTATTTTGTTTTTTGCAGAATAACCAATGTAGGCCTACTTGCTTTTCTACGCCCTACTGGGCCGGAAATCTTTCAAGACGAGGAGGGATGCATTTTGCCCAGAAAATGGGCTGTAAGTAATAAGAAATGGGCTATAAGTAATAATAAATGGGCTGTAAAATGAAAAAATACAGCCAACAAGCAATTAGTTCCAAAATATTGTTTTCTTTTGGATTTTGATATTTTAAATTTCATTGTTTTTGTGAGGGTAAAATTTCATTGAATTTAAATTAAGGTATATTTAGATTTAAAATTAATTTGAATCTGGCTAGTAATTTCGGGTTGTATGCTGTTTGGGACAGATTTGGAGGTTAACTTGTGGGTCTACTAGGTTGATGTGTACTTTGGCTTTGTCAACTTAGTCCACAAACGATTCTAGTAGCAGTGACCGTTGGATGTTAATCCAACGGCCATGCTGCTTCTTCAATATCTGATCTTCTTGCTCCAGCCGCCCAAACCAGCTCCGGTGGGACTGCCTGCTCCCGCCTCCCGTGGTCGGCTGTGCTACCGCACAGGCCGCACCACCCCACTCTACTTCATTGCTGACCAGGCCATTACTCTACTCACCCACACCTCCTGTTATTTTCCGGCAACGGCAGCCGGACCAGTAAACCCCCGTACTCCCCACCGTGTGGGCAACCATTGCCGAGTCTTCCCCAGCTCCGTGTCGTTCCCTTCCTAGGCCTCGCTGTCGTCCACCGCCATGGTGCTCTCGGTGCGGCCTGGTCAACATGGTCAACGAACGACATCCATCGGACGTGGACTGTACGTGGAGAGGTTGACAGCTGGGTCCACGGCCGCACACAAGGAAATGCCTCCTTATTACGAGCAAAATAATGATTCCTCCACCTGACAGCTAGGACCCATCGGAAGGGCCTCTGTATTTAGCGACAAAAAACGTTGCCCCCGCTGACATGTCGAACCCACCAGCTATATCTTCGCACACAAGGAAGTGCCTCCTTATTACGCACAAAAAAATGAATACCCCCTACTAGCTGGGACCCACCATAGTGGGAGAATGACTTGTGGGCCAACTAAGTTGACGGGGACGGAGGGCTTTGTCAGCTTAGTCAATATGACCGATTCTAGCTCCAGTGACCGTACGATGTCCATCCAACAGCCATAGTGCTTCTTCAATCTCTGGTCTTCTTGCTCCTGCCGCCCAGACCAGTGCCGGTCGTGCCACGTGCTCCTGCCTCCCGTGGCCGGCTGTGATGCCGTGGAGGCCTCACCGCCCCCTACTACTCCCACCGCTGTTCAGGCCATCCCTCTACTCACCCACACCCCCTGCTATTCTGCGGCGATGGCAGCCTCACACCGCAGCCGAACCAGTGAACCCTTGTACTCCTCTCCGCACAGGCTTCCACTGTCGCGTCTTCCCCGGCTCCGCGTCGTCCCCTTCCTAGGCCTCGCCGTCATCCACCGCCCTGGTGCTCTCGGCTTGGCGTGGTCAACGTGGTCAAGGAACGAATTCCATCGAAAGAGTACTGCATGTGGAGAGACTGACAGCTGGGTCCACGGCGGTCGCAAGGAAGTGCCTCCTTATTACGCGCAAAATAATTATTCCTCCACCTGACAGCAGGGACCCACCGAACAGGCCACCATATTTCGCGAAAAAACGTTTCCCCCCTGACTGCTAGGACCCACCAGCTACATCTTCGCACGCAAGGAAGTGCGTCCGGGCAAAAAAAAAACGATTCGCCCCCCTAACTGTTGGGACCCACCAGCTACATCTTCGCACGCAAGGAAGTGCGTCCAAAAAAACGATTTGCCCCCCTGACTGCTGGGACCCACCAGCTACATCTTCGCACGCAAGGAAGTGCCTGACAGTCGGGACCCACCTGGTCGAAGCGTACGTAGTGTTGTCATTCTAGTCGCGAACGTGTACGTACATACTGGTGGATGTAGAGGCGCACACGTGTCGTAGTAGAGGCGCGCACGTAGCATGTACACGTACGTACAACGGCCAGTGTGCAAGAAAGAAAATACGTCCACGTATGTGTACATACGGGCTGGGTCTCGAACGCCTACTCACGCATACGTACGGCCAGGGCTCGTGTACATGGCTGGGTCGAAATGGAGAAACAGCATCGTCGCCGTGTTCATGGGGAGTCAACCGGCTGGGTCGGAACGGAATGCGTCGTCGTGTTCATCGGGAGGGCTTGGACAGAACAAGCGATGGAAACGAGGCCTGGCATACCACAGAACGGAGGAAACGGCCTTGTGTTCGACCGGCCACGTTCGAAACGGGATCCTGTTCATCGGGAGGGGTCTGGCGTACCGCAAAACGGAGGAAACAGACCTCCTACGGTCTAAACGGGGATCCTGTTGATCGGGAGCGGTGTGGTGTACCGCAAAACGGACGAAACGGACTTGTGTTGGAGCACTACGTCCGAAACGGGGGTCCTATTCATTGGTAGGGGTGTGGCGTTCCGCAAAATGGGACTCCATGGGATACTGTTCATCTCCACCGTCGACCTCCTCCAGCCTCCACGGGCTACCGTCGACCTCCTCCAGCCTCCACGGGCTCCTGTTCATCCAGCCTCCACCGCGCGCTACTCCACCGGCTACTGTTCAACCACCCCTACATGGGCACCCCTTCACTGTCTACTGTTCATCCAGCCCTCCAGGGGGTCGTCCTCTTCATCCAGACGCAACGCCACAGGGTCCTGTTCATCCACCCCCACCGCTCACTGTTCATTCAACCCCCCCCCCCCCCCCCCCCCCGCAACGCTCACTGTTCATCCAGAGAGGCAACATCGATCGGCTTCAATTAACAGCAGTAGCGAAGGAATCGTTCGATCAGGTTCAGTTAATAGCCATCGATCGATCGCTCGGGTTCAGTAACACGTAGCCTACAGTGCAATCGCTCGGGTTCAGTTAGAGTCCAACGCCTCGCTCAGGTTCAGTTAGAGCCAACGCCTCGCACACACGCATGTACGTGTACGAGAGAAACACACATCGCTCGGCCCCCGACCACCCATCGTAACCGGGAACTCCCGAAATTTTCCTCACCCTCGCTTCTACCACGGTTTTTTCAGTCATGGACGGCCCAAAGAATGTCATGCAGCTGCGTCTCAGGCCCGCCCAGGACGAAAAGCCCATTTTCTGTCATGATTTTTTGTCATAGAAGTAGGAGCCCACCACATCTATGATGATACCTGGTTTTGTCACAATTATCGTCATAGAAGTGTCATAAGTATGACAGGAAAAAAATTCGTTCGGCCCAAAATATCATGGATGTGTCTTTTTTTTGTAGTGATAATTTGCAAAATACTATCAGGACTAAGTTCATAATAAATTAAAGTTCAATAATCATATTACTTAAGAACTCCCACTTAGATAGACATCCCTCTAGTCATCTAAATGATCATGTGATCCAAATCACCTAAACCATGTCCGATCATCACGTGAGATGGAGTAGTTTTCAATGGTGAACATCACTATGTTGATCATATCTACTATATGATTCACGCTCGACCTTTCGGTCTCTAGTGTTCCTAGGCCATATCTATATATGATAGGCTCGTCAAGTTTAACTCGAGTATTCTGCGTGTGCAAAACTGGCTTGCACCCGTTGTATGTGAACGTAGAGCTTATCACACCCGATCATCACGTGGTGTCTCAGCACGAAGAACTGTAGTAACAGTGCATACTCAGGGAGAAAGCTTATATCTTGAAATTTAGTAAGGGATCATCTTATAATGCTACTGCCGTACTAAGTAAAATAAGGTGCATAAAATATAAACATCACATGCAATCAAAATATGTGACACGATATGGCCATCATCATCTTGTGCTCATGATCTCCATCACCGAATCATCGTCATGATCTCCATCGTAGCATCGTTGTCGTCTCGCCAACTATTGTTACTAGGACTATCACTACCAGTTAGTGATAAAGTAAAACAATTACATGGCGATTGCATTGCATACAATAAAGTGACAACCATATGGCTCCTGCCAGTTGCCGATAACTTTGTTACAAAAGATGATCATCTCATACAACAATTTATATCACATCATGCCTTGACCATATCACATCACAGCAAGCCCTGCAAAAACAAGTTAGACGTCCTCTAATTTGTTATTGCAAGTTTTACGTGGCAACTACGGGCTTCTAGCAAGAACCGTTCTTTTTTAAGTGTGTTGTTTTAACCTTCAACAAGGACCGGGCGTAGCCACACTCGATTCAACTAAAGTTGGAGAAACAGACACCCGTCAGCCACCTATGTGCATAAGCACGTCAGTAGAACTAGTCTCATGAATGCGTTAATGTAATGTCGGTCCGGGCCGCTTCATCCAACAATACAACCGAATCAAAGTATGACATGCTGGTAAGCAGTGTGACTATTATCGCCCACAACTCTTTGTGTTCTAGTCGTGCATATAACATCTACGCATAGACCTGGCTCGGATGCCACTGTTGGGGAACGCAGTAATTTCAAAAAAGTTCCTACGATCACGCAAGATCTATCTAGGAGATGCATAGCAACGAGAGGGGAGAGTGTGTCCACGTACCCTCGTAGACCGAAAGCGGAAGCGTTAAGTAACGCGGTTGATGTAGTCGAACGTCTTCACGATCCAACCGATCAAGTACCAAACGCACGGCACCTCCGCGATCTGCACACGTTCAGCTCGGTGACGTCCCTCAAACTTTAGATCCAGCTAAGGCCAAGGGAGAGTTCCGTCAGCATGATGGCATGGTGACGGTGATGATGAAGTTACCGGCGTAGGGCTTCGCCAAAGCACTACGACGATATGACCGAGGTGGAAACTGCGAAGGGGGGCACCGCACACGGTTAAAGATCAACTTGTGTGTCCTTGGGGTGCTCCCCTCCCCCGTATATAAAGGAGGGACGGAGGGAGGAGGAGGCCGGCCTAGGGGGCGCGCCAAGCATAGGGAGTCCTACTAGGACTCCCAAATCCTAGTAGGATTCCCTTTCCTATTCGGAGTAGGAGAGAAGGAAAGAGAGGGACAGGGAGAAGGAAAAGGGGGTTGCGCCTCTACCCCTTGTCCAATTCGGTTTGGGCAAGGGGAGGCGCGCGCCACCTCTTGGCCCTTCTCCCCTCTCTCCACTAAAGCCCAATAAGGCCCATTACTTCGCCCGGTGAATTCCCGTAACTCCCTGGTACTCCAAAAATACCCGAATCACTCGGAACCTTTCTGATGTCCGAATATAGCCTTCCAATATATTGATCTTTATGTCTCGACCATTTCAAGACTCCTCGTCACGTCCGTGATCTCATCCGGGACTCCGAACAAACTTTGGTCATAAAATAACATAAGCCGAACGTTAAGCGTGCGGACCCTATGGGTTCGAGAACTATGTAGACATGACCGAGACGCATCTCCGGTCAATAACAAATAGCAGAACCTGGATACTCATATTGGCTCCTACATATTCTACGAAGATCTTTACCGGTTAAACCGCAGAACAACATATGTTGTTCCCTTTGTCATCGGTATGTTACTTGCCCGAGATTCGATCGTCGGTATCATCATACCTAGTTCAATCTCGTTATCGGCAAGTCTCTTTACTCGTTCCGTAATACTTCATCCCGTAACTAACTCATTATCCACAATGCTTGCAAGGCTTATAGTGATGAGTATTACTGAGAGGACCCAGAGATACCTCTCCGAAACACGGAGTGATAAATCCTAATCTCGATCTATGCCAACCCAACAAATACCTTCGGAGACACCTGTAGAGCACCTTTATAATCACCCATTTATTTTGTGACATTTGGTAGAACTCAAAGTGTTCCTCCGTTATTCGTGAGTTGCATAATCTCATAGTCTGAGGAACATGTATAAGTCATGAAGAGAGCAGTAGCAATGAAATTGTAACGATCATAATGCTAATCTAACGGATGGGTCATATCCATCACATCATTCCCCTAATGATGTGATCCCATTCATCAAATGACAACACATGTCTATGGTTAGGAAACATAACCATCTTTGATTAATGAGTTAGTCTAGTAGAGGCATACTAGGGACAACATGTTTTGTCTATGTATTCACACATGTACTAAGTTTTTGATTAAGACAATTCTATCATGAATAATGAACATTTATCATGAAATAAGGAAATAAATAATAACTTTATTATTGCCTCTAGGGCATATTTCCTTCACATGGCTCACGTTCATGTATTGCGTGAAGATTGAAAAAGTTTGAGAACATCAAAAGTATGAAACAATTGCTTGGCTTGTCATCGGGTTGCGCATGATTAAATACTTTGTGTGATTAAGATAGAGCATAACCAGACTATATGATTTTGTAGGGATAACTTTGTTTTGCCATGTTATTTTGAGAAGACATGATTGCTTTATTAGTATGCTTGAAGTATTATTGTTTTTATGTTAATATTAAACTTTTGTATTGAATCTTTTGGATCTGAACATTCATGCCACAATAAAGAAAAATGCGTTGATAAATATGCTAGGTAGCATTCCACATCAAAAAAATTATCATTTACCTACTCGAGGACGAGCAGGAATTAAGCTTGGGGATGCTTGATACGTCTCCAACGTATCTATAATTTTTGATTGTTCCATGTTATTATATTATCTATTTTTTATGTTTAATGGGCTTTAATATGCTCTTTTATATTATTTTTGGGACTAACCTATTAACCGAGGCTCAGTGCCAGTTTCTGTTTTTTTGCCTATTTTAGAGTTTTGTAGAAAAGGAATACCAAACGGAGTCCAAACGGAAATAAACCTTCACGGTGATCTTTCTTGGACCGAAAGCAAACCACAAGACTTGGAGTTGAAGTCAGAAACGCCACGAGGCGTCCATGAGGCAGAAGGGCGCTCCCAGGGTGGGTAGGTGCGCCCAGGGTGGGTAGGCGCGCCCCCCACCCTCGTGGGCTCCTCGTAGCTCCACAGACGTACTTGTTTCGCCTATATATACTCTTATACCCTAGAAACATCAGGGAAAGCCACGAAACCACTTTTTCACCGCCGCAACCTTCTGTACCCGTGGGATCCCATGTTGGGGCCTTTTCCGGCGATCTGCCGGAGGGGGAATCGATCACGGAGGGCTTCTACATCAACACCATTGCCTCTCCGATGAAGCGTGAGTAGTTTACCACAGACCTTCAGGTCCATAGTTATTAGCTAGATGGCTTCTTCTCTCTCTTTGATTCTCAATACAAAGTTCTCCTCGATGTTCTTGGAGATCTATTCGATGTAATACTTTTTGCGGTGTGTTTGCCGAGATCCGATGAATTGTGGATTTATGAACAAGATTATCTGTGAATATTATTTGGTTCTTCTCTGAATTCTTATATGCATGATTTGATATCTTTGCAAGTCTCTTCGAATTATCGGTTTAGTTTGGCCTACTAGATTGATCTTTCTCGCAATGGGAGAAGTGCTTAGCTTTGGGTTCAATCATGCGGTGTCCTTTCCCAGTGACAGTAGGGGCAGCAAGGCACGTATTTTATTGTTGCCATCGAGGATAAAAGGATGGGGTTTATATCATATTGCTTGAGTTTATCCCTCTACATCATGTCATCTTGCTTAAAGCGTTACTCCGTTGTTATGAACTTAATACTCTAGATGCATGCTGGATAGCAGTCAATGTGTGGAGTAATAGTAGTAGATGCAGAATCGTTTCGGTCTACTTGACACGGGCGTGATGCCTATGTTCATGATCATTGCCTTAGATATCTTCATAACTATGCGCTTTTCTATCAATTGCTTGGCAGTAATTTGTTCACCCACCGTAATACATGCTATCTCGAGAGAAGCCACTAGTGAAATCTATGGCCCCCGGGTCTCTTTTCTATTATATTACATCTCCTTTCTATTATATCGCATCTCGTTTACTATTTTGCAATCTTTACTTTCCAATCTATACAACAAAATACCAAAAATATTTAATTTACTATCTTTATTAGATCTCACTTTTGCGAGTGACCGTGAAGGGATTGACAACCCCTTTATCACGTTGGTTGCAAGGTTCTTGATTGTTTGTGCAGGTACTAGGTGACTTGTGTGTCGTCTCCAACTGGATTGACACCTTAGTTCTCAAAACTGAGGGAAATACTTACGCTACTTTGTTGCATCACCCTTTCTTCTTCAAGGTAAAAACCAACGCAAGCTCAATAGGTAGCATTGGCATGCTTGGAAAAGGTGGATGTGCTACAGGCTGTGCTTGTTGCCTCCATGCATCGTGTTGCTCCTAGGTTTATGTGCAATATCGCTGGGTGGCGGGAAACAGGTGAGGAAATGGCGGGAAACGGTGGCGTGTTCATAGAACGCCATCAATTAATGGAAACTTACAATATAAAGGAACATCGAGATAGCACAAGAAGTAGATGATGATGAGATGAACATGGACCACACTAGGGAACCCGTCGGTGATGAATTCATCAATCGCAAACGGTTGTACACTAGCAAGCATTTGCCCACAACACACACGGTTTATTCCATCACATACAGGTCGGATGGATCAACTGTATGCCACGTATACACATTGTCAAAAAGTAATGCTGTAGACCTTCTTTAACATATGTTAAAAAATAAAATAAAAATAAAAAACAAGAACCTCAAGGTTAAATTAGCTAAGGGAATGGGTCATTTCGGTCATTTGAACCGAAATGACCCATCCTATCAGTTAATTTAACATCAACACAACTTCTCATCCAGTCACCCATCTAATGGCTACTCCAGCCTGAGCACACTTAACTTGACAGTTCTCTTAGATGAGCTACTGGTGGAGAAGCTAGTCCTTGCTGATATAGGATGCCTCTTCGCATCCTTATGGCGTATCCGGATGACCGCCCGTCCCCCAGTGGCCAATACATGTTGTGTAGATAGAGCATATCACATACGTCTTATTAGAAGCAATCGTCTGTGTTATTATCGGTCTTCGCACACATTTTTGATTATAGACCTGTTTGTCGTGTATCACACACATCTTGTTATATTGAACTGTTTTCTATTCTCTTGTCTCAACACAAACAGTTCATCCGAGTGAACCACATGTTGTATATCGCACACACCTTGATCTGGCTGACCGTTTCTTTTGTGTTGCCTAATCACAAACAGTTCATCCGAGTGAACTGTATGTTGTGTATCGCACACGCCTTCATCTGTCTGCCCGTTTATTTTGTTCCTCCTCATCGCAAACAGTTAACTGAACTGAACCGTATGCCCTGCATTGCACACGCAACTAAAATCTGAACCGTGTTTGATGCATCCGTCATCGCAAACGTTTTGCACATTTTTTGATGGTTTTCTTACACCACCATTTGCGATTATTGCATCACACACAGTTTCTCGAAGGGTCTCTGATCGTAGTGTCGCGTTAGCAGGCAGCAGCCTGCAGTAGCGCAAATCCTTCCAAAATTTACTAAACTCGGATTTAAGTAAGTCTAAGACAAAAGTTCGGTTTTTGGGACTCACAAGCCATAAACTATATCGGGTGGAGACGATCCCAAAAGAAAAATTAACGGCCTCGACGAGTCGAACAACTTTTATGTTGAATATCTTTTGATTCGAGGCCATCTTCAGGGCCTAATCGCCCCCGCAATCATAGCATCCCTCGAGATGCATGATTTTTGGTTCGGACCGGACTGTACGCTTGATCGAACCAGACTGGTTTAACTTCTGAATAGTCCGGTCATCAAAAAAATTCTGCACTGTTTTGACTATAACTTTTGCGTCCGACCTCCATTTTGGACCATATTTATATCTATTTTGATCTTCTCGGAAAGGGCCATGAAATGCTGACTTCCCCCCACTTCACCAATCGACTCTGCCGATGTCGAGCCCGCCTTTCAGCTTGACAGAACTAGCTCCTCCCACACTGCCTTGACAGAACAACTCCTCTCACACCACTCTTTATTCCTCGTTAGCCGCTCCTCCTGGCCGCGCCAAGCTCCATGCCTCCACAACTTCCAACAATGAGAAGAAAGACTCTTGCTGGATTCACTAGCTTGAACCTCAACCCCTCTAACCCGTGACGTCGAGCCAAGAGAAGGGCGATACCGCTTGCGTAGATGGCTGAAAGGTTACCCTATCAGCTCATGGGTATAGTTGACGAGGACCAATAGATCACGGAGGAGGCAATTGGCAAGATCGTGGACATGTTCCAGAAAAGGCTCCTAGGCATGGTGATCACGGCACTCCTTTGCTCTTGAAGTTGGACTGTGATCTGGCGATTAGAGTTGAAGATGCTTTGATCAAGCATGGTGGTGAAGCTAGCCCTTAGATTCTGGCTTTGGGCAGCAACGTCATTTTTGGCATTGGAATGGCTGAGCTCTTGCCGGTTCCATTGACGTAGCTATGTTCTTCATGTTAGCTTCCATCTTGATATGTACTAGATGACCCGTTTCGCCATTGGCGCAAAGACTAACTGCAGCCTGGAAGGTGAGTGAACTATTTTAGATACTTTTCCCGAACTGTCTACAAATGATTATGTTCGTACTGCGTTAGTATTTGCCCTGACGATATTTTTACAAATGATCCGCGAAGGGAATAAAGTAAATTAAAGCATAATTCTTATTTAAATGACACATTTGAGCTTTTGAAGTTGTTTCAAACATGACCGGAAAACTAGATGTATTATATTGTCAATTGATGTGGTTTTTGTACATGTGTGATCAAATGCGCAAACAAATACAAAGTATACATGCATTATGTTCATGTCAGTATGATGTCACCTATGAGTGGTTGCTGGGCTGGCCCAGTAACCATGAGACTGTGCTATGTTGATGTCACTATGATGTCACCTATGTAATTTTTCACAAACTTGTTTTCATTTTTTTTTTGTTTCTTTTTCTACCATTGCTTATATTTCAAACAAAATCTAATATATACATGCATTTGAAAATGTTAAACGTGTATAAAAACATAAATCATGCATACTAATTTTTTTGACATTCAGAAACACATTTAGAAATGTACGTGATATTTAAAACAATGTTTATACAATGTAAAAAATATTTGTGTAATTCAAAAAGAATGTACGTTACATATAAAAATATGTTTACAACTTCAAAATTGTATTTGTGACACTTGCAAAAAAAGTGTACACAATGTGAAAAATGTTTACATCATATAAGGAACGTTTTGTACAATTAAAAAAATATGTGCCCGTTTAAATAAAAATTTCCATTGATTAAAAATTGTTTGTGGGATTTTAACAAATGTTTATACAATGTAAAATAATGTTCCCATAGGCTAAAACACGTTTATTTCTCATTGGTTAAATAATATGGGTTTTAAACAAATATTTATACAATGTAAAATAATGTTAGCACTAAACAAATGTATGGGACATTTTAAAGAAATATTCACGTGTTTCGAAAAAATGTCCCTGAATTTATTTAAATGTCTAAACACTGTAGAAATATTGTTTAGTTTTATGAATTTTGTATTACCATTAAAAAATGACAACTTATACTTCAAAAATGTTACCACGTATTCAAAAAAGTGTTCAAAACATGTATTAAAAATGCACATCATGTATTTGATAATGCACAAAGTGTATAAAAAATCACATGTGAGCTAAAATGGTACTTCATGTACTAAAAAAAGTAATCATGCATTAAAAAAACAAACCGAATAAAACCGACAAAGAACAAATGGAAAAATGAAAAAAAAAAGTAAACAAAAGTATAAGGAAGAAAGAGAAAACTGAACAAAACCAGTGAAAACCCAAGGAAACAAGTATAACAATAGAAAAACATTACAAACCAAAGAAAACCATTAAGAACAAAGAAAAACCTAAGGAAAAATAGGAGCGATCGAGCGAACCTATAGTGACGCACGATGACGGCACGCGATTGCGCTGATAGGCCGGCCCTATGGCTCATGACATGTAAAATATTCAAGATATTTAATCATCTTCCTACCATTAACCATAATATTCATGATATTTAAAACATATTCAATGATTTAAATTTATTTTCATGACATGTAAAAAACATATTAACGTCATTAAAAATGTATTCACATAATTGAAAAAACATATGTGACCATTTGAAAAGCTTGACAGTTTAATAATATTCACTTGTCATGAAAATACAAAAATTATTCACACAATTCTAATTAAATGTTCATGAAGTATAAAAATCGTCCATCATTTCATAGTTGAAATAAATGTCAACATGTATTTATGGAAAGAAAAGCAACAAATGAAAAAGAAATAACAAGCCGGAAAAGGAAAAATAAAAGATAGTAGATACAGAAAGGTGAAGAAAAACCGTAAAAGACAATAAAAACGAAAGACGAACAGGAAAAACAGGAAGTAGAAAAACCAAATAGTAGGCCAAAAAAACACATTATAAGCGTAAGATTAATTAAATCAGCCGAAGGTTTGCAAAACCACCGTTGCACTTCCTAAACCACATGTTGGGATGGCAGCATGATCCGTCTATCGAGCAATAAGTGAGACATAACAATTAGGGGCAATGCCGCGTCGAGCGAGGAAGAAGTGGTGGCTATATTTCGCTTATTGTCAGATGTAGCCCTACATTGCCTCTAGCACTCCACTAAATAGGCCGGCACAACACCATAGCCCTTGGAGTGATCTTGGGAAGGTTGGAGGACCCATTCGGACCGGTTTAACAACACCCTGTTTGGTTTCATTCTTTATTTATTTCTATGTGTTATTATCGGTTTTCCGTGGTTATTTCAGGTCTTTATTTTTTCTTTCGACATTTCCTTTTGTTTCCTTCTATTTATAAATACAAGTTAAATTATTCAATACAAGGCCAACTTTTTTTTGTATAAACGTGTATTAAGTTCTGATAGACGTTGAACATTTCTCAGATATGATGAACGTTTTTTTACATTATAAAATATGTCCCGAACATATTTACATTTTTTTGAATGGCCTGGATCATTTTCAAATTCATGCAGACACATTTTTGCATTGTATAATCATATTAAATAAATGCCCTAAACATATTTTGAAATGTGTGGCCCTTTTTGAAACGCCAAGGACATTTTCTTGAAAGGTCAAAATTATGTTCTAAAATTATGCTAACATTTTTACATTGTACAAACATTTTATGAAAATACTAGAAACAATTTTTAGAAATACGTGACCATTTTTTAATGTCAGGAACATTTTTTGAATGATACAAGCCTCTTTTAAAAATGGCACAAACACTTTTTACAGTGCATATATTTTTTAAATGTAGGATGAATGCTTTTAAACATTTTTAAACGGGAAAGCACCATGTCAGCAGTCTCGTTATAAGAGGGACAAAGCCGTCAATTCCTTAATCAGCGAACGGGCCGGCTCATAACGAAGCGAAAGAAACAAGTAAGACATATAACAAAACTGAAAGCAACTACTTGAGGAGCGCTTCTTCTCGAGCCTCGCGCCACGCTCTCAGCCGCCGTCACGTGTCGCGCTCTGGGCGCTATTTTCAGAAGAAATAAAAACCATGTCGCGTTTTTTTCTTCCGTGAGAGGCACGGCCGGGCCTCTCGGAAACTGGCAAAAAATGTGTTTTCTTTTCCTTTTTTTCCTTTCGGTGAGAGGCATGGTTTTGCTTCCGCGGTATTTCCTTTTGGAAAAAAAAAATCATGTTTTCTCTTTTTTTTTTCGTTCCGTGAGAGGCACGATTTTGCATCCGCAAGAGGCACAGTTTTGCTTCTGCAAGAGGCACGGCCGTGCCTCTCGGAAACGGAAAAGAACACGTTTTTTTTTCTTCCGCAAGAGACATGGATTTGCTTCTGTGAGAGGCAAGACTGTGCCTCTCGGAAAGGGGAAAAACATGTTCCGGATTAGGTATTGTCGGCCAATTTTTTTGCCCAGTTTTTCCATGAGAAAAAATGTTCGTCAAAATCTGTCAACATGGTATCTAATTTTGAAGATGTCGACGCGAAGAATCCGACGGCGAGAACGGTTCGAGATTTGGACGCACGGTTTAAGAGATAAAACATTTTCAATAAACAGGTGTACGAAAAAAAAAGGAAAACTCTCCAGTTGCGACAACTGGGGCATATACACATGTTGTCGCAACCTGGAGAGGTAAGTGTGATTTTTGCAAGGAGTACTCCTCAAACCTTGGTTAGTGATTTTGAATCAAAGTGTACGCAATGGAGTCGACCACCCCGACCTTATGCTGAGTAGCAGCGATACCAACCACAGGAGCTAGCACCTGAGTACAGCCTAATTGCGGCACCAATGGTAATGTACAATATTCATCGATAGATTTGTTTTTTTTCTCCAAAATTTCAAACAATTCTTGGAAAAAATGTGAACGCTTTTTCTTAAGATATTTGAATATTGCTTGAAATAATAAATTTTGAAATTCAAACAATATTTTGAAACCTGAAGAATTATTGAAAAGGCGATTTATTTGAAATGCCAAACATTTATTGAGTTTTTTATATACGATAAATTTTTATGATATACATTGAACTTCTTTTATATAAGTTGACAATTTAAAAACAAAAATTGAAAATATTTATCACATACCCTAAAAAATATTTAAATACATGATGAACAATTTTTAATATGTATTTAACGATTTCATAATATATGGTGAATAATTTTTAAATACATATTGCACATTTTTGTGATATGCATTGAATAGCATTTAAATTTACATTGAAAATTTTGGTGATATATGCTGAATAATAAGGTTTTTTGGAATTCAGTTCTAAATTTCAATTTTAGAACAAATATTTGAAAACAGAAAAAGAAAAAGGAAAAAAATTAAGAAACCAGAAATAAAAAAGAAAAAGAAAAAACTGGCGACATCTACGTGTGCCGGCCCAACGAGTGTTAAATAGGATCCACCGCATTTCTCGTACGGGGCTGCGCCGCTGCACGGACTCTAGTTATTAGCTGGCCGGCCAATATACTTTTGGTTCGATTTTTTAAAATCACTAATTGAGTAGTACTCCTTCCAAAGATCACAACCACCTCTCCAGAATGTGACAAGTGACGTACTGCATGTGCGTCGCAATCAGGGAGTTTTTCCCTTTTTTTCGTAGATCTGTTTTATCTCTTAAATCATGCGTCCAAATCTCAATCCGTTTTCATTGTTGGATTCTTCGCATCAAGATCTTCAAAACAAAATCTCATGTTGATGGTTTTGATGAACCATTTTTTTTTCACCAAAAAACAGGACGAAAAAACCGAACCGGGAGCACATACTTTTTCCTTTCCGAAAGCCATTTCCGAGAGATACGGTCGTGCCTCTAGCGGAAGCAAATGTGCCTCTAGCGGAAGCAAATATGCCTCTCAGGGAAGCAAAACCATGCCTCCCACGGAAGAAAAAAAAAGAGAAATGCATTTTTTTCTGTTACCGCGGCTGTGCCTCTCACGGAAGAAAAAGAAAAGAAAACGTGTTTCTTCCGTTTCAGAGAGTCGCGGTAGCAAAACCGTGCTCTCGCGGAAGCGAAACCATGCTTCTCATGGGAAAAATGTGTTTTTTGTGCAATTTCTTTTTTGAACCTTTTTTTGTCTAAAAGTTAAGAAAGACCAGTAAAAAACCAAAAAGTCAAAAAATTTGACAAAAACCATCTCAAAAGCCGAAAACGAGTGGGAAAAAATATAAAATGTTATCCGAAAGGAGCGCCCAGAGCGCGACATGTGGAGGCGGCTGAGAGCGCGTCGGCGCGCTCTCAGCCCACCCCATTTCATCGTTGGGGAGGCTCCCGAAGGAGCGCTCCCGACTGTTGCTCTCTTGATTTTTGACTTTTTTCATGCTGGGTTTTCTCTTTGGGCTTTTATTTTTCCTTCTTTTGTTTCTTTCTCACTTTTTTTATATTTTTCAAAAAATAAATCAAGGACTTTTTTTTTCAAAATTCTCAACCTTTTCTAATCTACGGACATTTTGCAAATTCGTGAATGTTTTAGCCCATGAGCTCTTTTCAAATGATGAAATTTATCACATGTATATTTTTTAGTTTTTAGTTTTTTAAACAATTTTGTGAACTATTTCGAAATTTCATGAATTTTCCCAACTCATGAACATTTTCAAATTCACAAACTTTTAGTTCATGGTTTTTTTGAAATTTGTAAAAAAAAATCTATTTTTGTGAATTTTTTTCCAAATTTCATGATTTTTTTTCAAATTCTTGAAGTTTTTTCAAATTGAGAACTTTTCCCAAATTCTCATATTTTCCTCAAATTCGTGAATTTTTATTTTTCGCAAACTTTTAAAGTTTGTATGAACCTTTTTCAATTCTTGAATTTTTTTAAAATTGATGAACTTTTTCCAGTTTCGCAAAGTTTTTTTCATTTTGTACGAGCCTTTTTAAATTTTGTGATCTTTTCAATTTTTCTGTGAATTCTTTGTTCAAATAATTTATACTGGGTATATAATACACGTTAAGTACTAAAAGAAGGGGTCAAATAGCACTGCTCCTAATAGTAGACAACAAAGTGAGATCGATCTAGTGGTATTTGGAGTTGGAATCCTACTTCTAGCAGAATAATGCGCTGAACAAAATGTAACCTCTTATTCCTAAAAAAACAAAATGTAACCTCTTTTCTTTGCATTTGCTTTTTGAGTAGGTTCCTCGGCCAGCCATCTATGCTTTGTAAACGCTCAAAGTTGACAAAATCGGTGTTGCATGGTGGATATCCGTGCCGCGGTGTATGGCCCGCAGGGTGATGTACTCAAAACAACGTTTTTGGAGGACCTCAGCACCAGAAGAGCTCATTGCCTGGGCCCATGGATGATACTTGAAGATTTTAACACGATTCTACGTGCTTCGAAAAAGAACAACACCAATCTTAACAGGACCATGATGAACAAATTTCGGAGCTTCGTAGATAACAACGAGTTGAAAGAATTGCACATGCATGGCAGGAGGTTCACTTGGTCGAATGAGAGGGAGGTACCTACCATGACTAAGATTGACCCGAGTTCTCGTATCCGTTGATTGGGACATGGAGTACCAAGATGGCTTGCTACAAGCTCTGTCCACTGGCGTGTCGGACCGCGTGCCCCTACACCTGAGGACTGGGGCAGTGGGAGCACTTTTTAGGAACATTTTTAGGAACACTGCTGCATCCTTACATGCATGGGGCAGAGGACTACAGGAAACATCAAGCTACTAATGGCGGTAGCAACATTCGTGATTTGCCGTCTAAATAAGGCTCAGGAGGATCGCATCCTCACTGATCAGGAGTTGTTGCTACGGCGCACACTTAAGTTAGCGCTGCTGGGCATGGCATCACTTGAGCGCATCATAGAGCTACAAAGATCTAGAATGAAATGGATTAAGGAAGGGGATGCTAACACAAAGCTGTTTCAAGCATTTGCCAATGGCAGGAGGGTTAAGAATTTCATACCTCGCATCAAAGTTGGAGAGGAAGTGATAACGGATCAAGCTCAAAATAAGGAGGCCTTCCCCACTTCGTTTGAGAACTTGTTGGGCTCTAAGCAGGCTAGAGACTTCTCTTTGGACCTCGACTTTCTGGGAATCTAGCATGTAGACCTACACAAACTGGAGGAGATGTTCATGGAGGACAAAGTATGTCATGTAGTCAAGGAGCTCCACCTGGATAGAGCCCCAGACTCGAATGGCTTCATTGGAGTGTTTTATCAAAGATCTTGGCCTATAATTAAGCATGACATCATGGCAGCAATTATGAAATTATATGTGTGATGGAAGGGGCTTAACAATGCTGAACAGAGCGCTCATTGCTATTATCCCCAAGAAAAGTGACGCGGAAGAAATCAGAGACTACCACCCAATTAGCTTGCCTCATAGCTTCTCTAAGCTTTTCTCCAAGCTGATGGCCACCAGAGTGCGTCCGAGAATGAAAGAGCTAGTCAATGCCAATCAATAGACCTTCATCCAAGGGAGAAACATCCATGACAACTTTCTTCTAGTCAGGCAAGTGTCAAGGAAGATTCACGCAAGAAAACTTTAGGGTGTTTTATTGAAACTTGATATTTCGTGGGCTTTCGACACCCTGTATGGTCATTCTTATTCGAAGTGCTAAATGCCAAGGGCTTTGGACAAAACTTTCTAAGATGGACTGCTATTTTGTTCCAATCTTCTTCTACAAGAGTCATTGTCAATGGTAATCATGGATAGAGATTTGATCATGCGCGAGGCTTGCATCAGGGAGACCCCAGCTCCCAACTCCTATTTGTTAATGGATGTGCTGTCAGCTCTGATTTGCAAGGCCACTAGGGACGACGTCCTCTCATCCTTCAACGGCATCAACACCGCCCAGAGGCTCTTGGTTTATGCAGACAATGTAGCGCTATTTGTGCGCCCCATAGAGTAGGACCTATCTTGTGTCACAAGTGTTCTACATGCCTTCGGTCAAGCCTCTGGCCTCAGAGTGAATTACAGGAAGACCTCTAATATATTAATACATGGACAACAAGAAGATGGAGAGAGGGTACAACAGTCCCTTGATTGTCAGCTTGGTGGCTCCCCTTGCAAGTATCTCGGCCTTCAACTCGGCATCAATTAGCTCTCCCAAGCACAGTGGCAGCCCATGCTCGATCAGGTAAAGAACTTCATCCTGGCATGGCAGCGAGGGCTAATTTAGCGACTTGGAAGATTTGTGCTAGTCAAGAGTGTGATCATAGCCCAGCCAGTGCATCATCTATTGGTCATGAATGCACCGCAATGGGTTTTCGAGGAAATTGACAAGTGGATGTGCGGCTTATTTTGGGTCGGGAAAGAAGCTGCGCACAGTGGGCAATGTCTGGTGGATTGGCATGCCATTTGTAGACCCACGAGTTTTGGCGGCTTGGGAGTAAAGAACTTAAATATGCAAGGGCTGGCCATGCGAGTGAGGTGGGAGTGGCTGAGAAGAATGGATCCCATTCAACCATGGCAGTGCTTAGCACTTATGGTAGATCAAGAAGCTAGAGCGGTCTTTGACACTATGGTTCTCATCCAAGTGGGAGTTGGCGACAAGGTTCTGTTTTGGACCGACAGGTGGACTCATGGCTTTGCGGTAGGTGACATAGCACCACTGATGGCTGACGCGGTAGATGTCAGGATCAAGCGCTTGAAATCCGGTCTAGAAAGCATTACACGATGGTGCATCGGTGCTCGATGTCAGAGCTGAGCTCAACTTCATGGCGCATATGCAGCTGATCCATCTACAACATGCCTTGGCAACCGTGGTCAGGGACGAGCTTCAAGAAGACATGTTCTCCTGGCTCTACGATGAACCAGAGTTTACACAGCAAAATCCACCTACAACAGACTTTGTCAAGGATTGGTGAGATCCACAGCAGCGAAGAGCATCTAGCGTAGTTGGGCGCCACTGAAATGTAATTCTTTTTGCGTGGTTGGCATAGCAATATCGGCTATGGACATCAGACAAGAGGGCTAGGCATAGCCTACAGGATGCCACCTCGGCTTGCAACACCTGCTGCCAGGATGAGGATGTTGTAGACCATATATTTGCAAACTGTGTATATGGAAGGCAAGTGTGGCATGCATGTTTTGAGTGGTTGCAAGTAGACATTATCATCCTAGCGGAAGATGACTCCTTCATGGATTGGTGGGAGAGGACTTGTGATGTCTATCATGGAGTGGATAAGAGGGGCTTCGACACGTTCGTTATTGTGACTGCTTGACAACTCTGGAAGCAAAGGAACGCGAGAGTGTTCAATCGAGGTGAGCAAGCCAGGACGCCCACTAGTTTAGTACGACACATCTTTGGTGAGATCAAACTATGGAAACTTGTTGGAGTTGGAGCGGAGGGGTTATCTAGATTTGTGAGAGAGTAGGCTTCTCTTTTCTTGTCGAAGTTGGTGTACCTGTGATGATGTTCGCATCAACCATGAACTCTTGTAAACTATATTTTCTCCCTTCTATAAAAATATGGTATGCCTTTAGTGTACTCTCGAGGAAAAAAGTTGACAAAGCCACACCTTTGTTAGGAGCTCAATAAACGCTGGGAGCATCGGCAATGCTAACTGGTGTTAGAGCTCTTGACAAAGCCGCACCCTCATTATAGAAAATGTGCTCTTTAAATGGTTGCAAAGTTGTGCAGGGATGGGCATAAAAAACGACAACCGAAAAATTGAGGCAAATAACCGGGACTGAACACGATCTGACCAAAACCGATTAATCTAGTACCAAATTTGGTCATCAGTTTTGCAAAAATGAATTAAGGTTGGGGCATTCGATTTTAACCTTCCGTTGTGTGAATTGACAGAAGGAACTAAGGAAATAGAAAAGGGCCAACTCCAGTGAATAGGAAGCTTATTAGTCCATCTCTTCCACTCCAAGCCCAGGAGTCCATCTCCTCACTCCAATGAACGGGAGAAAGAAACCCTTTGACCGTTCCAGATTGTTCCATCGCCCCGTACCACATCCACCACCTCACTTCTCTCTCAAATCTTTCTCCACCATCTCTTCCCTTGCATTCCACACTGGTAGTCGGCGACCAGCGGGATCACAATGATGTAGTGGCCACGACCTCCCTTCGGCCCTCCCAAACCTTCGGACCTCTCAATCCTTCGCCACCCAACTACCTTAGTAGTAGGCTAGCATAGTGGGATAAAGGGATGACTCTCCATAGAGATGCCACTCTTTATCCCAGGGGAACACCAGCGCAGGCCATCTCCAAGTCCAAATTTACGAGGCTCGCGCCTTGGAGCCTAGTTAAAGGGCCAAGTTAACCCGTGGAGGGGTGTCAAGCTCATTCCATTGCGATCCTAAAGATAACTTCAGTCGGGTGTTGCACGGTGACCCTCGGGGGCAGGTTGGTCGGGCCAACGGATGTCTCTTTGGGAAAGAAATAGCGGACAATCAATCAGATCAAACTGTTGCTAAAATCTTGGGATCTGAAATCGTGTGTGCGCACGCGGAAGCGGTACCGTCGTGGCTAGTGGGGAAAGTGGGGCATGACATCTCGACCTTTGCCCCAAAAATCTGCCACGTGTCGCACTTTACCTACGTGTGCGACTACTGCTCGATCGAAGGATGTGCGGCCCAGATCCCGGGACATGATTTTCACCCATTGTATAAATGGTTTGGGGTTAGGGTAAATTCCAGATCCCCTTTTCACTCTTGCACATCCCGCACTCCGCCCTCTTTGCTCCAGCACCCAGTGTGCATGCACACTGAAGTCGATGAGGAGGGACTCCACCGCCAAGTTGGAGAAGGTGCAGAAGGCGGGGAGAGCCACATCGTCGTGCTCTGGTCCTCCGGCCAGCTGCGCTGCGGGTGATCGGCTCCCTTCGTGTGTCTCGGTGAGGCGACTGGAGGACCTTGCCGCGGAGGGCTTCATCCTAGCGGACGGGTGGAGATGTCCGGAGGCGGGCGAGGTCGAGCCAGTGACGCAGGGGGACGAGCGCGTCCTCCTGGTCACCCACATCGAGTGAGGTTTTTTGATGCCTCCTCACCCTTTCTTCCGTGCATTTTTTCATTATTTTGGAGCGCAGGTCCACCACCTTCCACCGAACACCATCATCTATCTATCTGCGTGTCGCCCATGGTGATGAAGGATTAGGAGGTGGACGTGGGCATCCTTGCCAACACCATGGTCGGGATCGTGAACACCGACATCAATGGAATGGATCTTCTAGAGACATTCCTCAGCCGGCGAATCCAACCGCTTTAGGCTAGGGCGCACCCCAAGTGGTTGTACGAGGGCCGAGTGATCCCACTCGGGTGTACCCAGAGGAGCTGGCCGGGAAGGACGTGGGTGGTAAGAGCAGGGCCATCACCTTGGCCCCAGACAACCCACATGGGGCCAGGAGGGTTCCCCCATATGACAAGGACACCCCGCCGAATGAGGTGACCCCGTCTTTGATCAGCCAGATTGTTAGCAGGTTTATTTTTGTGCATATGGGTGTTAACCTTGTGATGTCTTTCTTTCCTTAGAGATTTCAGCAGATGGTCTCCCCAATGCCGACGGTCAACTGATCGACGGAGGACGTGTCGAGCGACACAGAGCGTCAACGCTCCGAGGAGAGCTATGAGGGAGAGGAGGAGGAGAGTGATGATGATGATTATGATGATGATGATGATGATGATGATGAGAAGAGCGAAACTGAGGAGGGCGAGGAGGTCGAGTCCTCCTCTCATGGACTTAACATGCCAGATGCCCTAGCAAAAGGACTTAGGTGCGGAGCCATCGCAACTAGGTTAGCTTGAAGGTGTTAAACGAGACAAATGACACAGAGCGTTTACCCAGGTTCGACCCCTCTCAACGAGGTAAAAGCCTACTCCTACTTTAGGTTGTATTGCTTGGGTTTTGATTACCAGGGAGCTAATATGCTTGACCTAGTTCTTGATGAGTTATTTCTTGAGTTAACCCGCCACCGGGTCTCACCTTTATATACATAGGTTGAGGCCTGGCGGCTTACACAGTCCCGGCCAGCTCGCACAACATGACCGGCTCGGTTTCTAACAACACTTGCCTTACAGAACAAGTTAAACATATGGAGACTCATCCATTTGGGCCTCAAGTCGCCTCTGGGTCTTGGGCCTTCAATAAGCTTGCTTGATGAACCGCCTTCTTCATATCTTCTTGGACCTTATCAGGCCTCTTTATCTTTAAGTCGCCAGTGGCATGACCCGGCCCCTCCTAGGCGGGTCATACCCAGTAGTTATATCCCCAACATTAGGCCCCAGGTTGATTTGAACTTGTTCACATCAATCTTCAGCACTTTGACTTAGTAGAATCTTCCATCCTAATTCCTTACCAATTCATTATAACCCGCCATGACGTCACATCTCAGAATTGTGTTAACCCGCCATGAGGTCACGCACATTAATTCCGCACAAGGCCCAGGATATCTCAACAGATCTTTATCCTAATAGACCTCCCAAAAACGAGGCGTCCACATAGCCACATAATCATTTTTTCGGTCTCCTCGGTTCCCGCGCATGCCATCTATCCATTCCCTTATAAATGGGGGCAACGGGTCCATCCTTTCACTTTTTACCCCTGCCCTCGCATCTTCCTCTTCCTCCTCGCGCCGTCCAGCACCGCTCGAGCTCCACCGCTGCCATCTCCAATGTCATTAACTCCGGCCGCTGCATCACCCTGATTGTGTTCAGAGAAACGCGGCACTCCTCTGTTGTCCATCAGCACCATCATGTATTTTTCTTGCTTCACCTCAGATCCGCACTAGGGTTTCCTCCGTTCATCAGAGTTCTTCAGCGTTCATCCAAAAACTTCCCTAGCACCCCCTGCTGATGACCTGTTTGATCCAACTGTAGTATAGGATTAGCGCTGTAGCTATTTTAGCCCTTGGTCGCAAAATATAAATGTGTTTCATCTGCTGAAACACCACTCCCAGCTCACGTGTTCTTCGGCCGCGGTGACCAGGTTAACTTTATTCTGCTGAATCACAAGAGTGACCATCTCGAAAAGGAGAAGAAGGCTTTAGGAGGTTAGCTTCCTCATTTGGCTGCATGTCGAATTTGGTTCCTTTCCCTTGATCTGAGTAAATTCGCTTTAACAGGTGTTCGTAGCGAGAATGCTCAACTCATAAAGAGGCTAAGGACTTCTATTTCTTTAGAAACCATGAAGCACGTCCTGGTGGACAATGACAAGAAGTTGGTGCTGGCGCAGAAGGAGGCCAGGACTAAGACGAAGGCTACTGAGGAGAAGCTCGCATCAGTCGGCAAGCTCGAGGAGGACAACAAGACACCGAAGGCCTCCATGGATTGAGGAGGGAAAAAAGGAGATCTCCAATCTCAAGAGGAACTACCTCGAGCGGGAGACGAAGTATAAGACTCAGGCGAGTGCTTTTGAGCAGGAGAAGAAGAACCTGGACGAGAAGGTCACTCAGCTCCTCGAGAAGAAAGCATCACTCGAATAATATATCGAGGACTTCGGCATGGAGATGAATGAGAAGCTCGCAGGTAAGCCTTTCGCCGAGGGAATCTTGTCTGCTCCTGGATTTTTGCAATTGCTGACTCGCATGTTGTTTTCCGCTGGCAGAATACTGTTCCAATGTGGAGCTGGAGACCGAAAGGATTGAGAGGGATCTGGACCATGCGAGGTTGCTCGTCATCGACAAGGCACTCGGGCTCTCCTCCGCCTGGAAGATCGCCTCGACAATGCCTTGTGCTATATCACTCGACTGAGGGGTGTGATGGGAAGTATCGACAAGGAGCTGCAACCTGAGGGGACCATTCAAAATAACTAGGAGTCGATGATGACCCCTTTAAATGAGATTCCACGCCGAGTGCAGGCCTAGAAGAAATTTGCGGCTCGCTGCGGAGCCGACGTGGCGCTCTCCCTTGCCGTGTCCACTACAAGGACGTGAATGAAGAGAAGCGGAAGTCCCTCAAGGTCACCAACACGAAGAAGCTCTAGTTCGGGACCTTCATGGAGACGTTTATCGAGGCTGCCACTCATATCGCAGACGGCATTCATCTGGACACCTTTGTCAAGCCGGCCAGCCCGCATCATGATGCGTAAAAAACTTCTTTAATGGATTGGCCCCAGAATGTCGGGTGGTTATGTTGGAAATATGCCCTAGAGGAAATAATATTGTATTATTATATTTTCATTATTCATAATTAAGAGTTTATATTTCATGCTATAATTGTTATGATCCTGGAATATGTGATTCAGTGGAAAACTCATATGCAAGTGTGAAATGATAAATGGTTAGACAATAGGTTCCCTATCTTTCCTCTAAGACTCGCTCAAGTGTTGTTGGTGATCATGTTTTCCGGATCTTAGGATAGTTAAGTGTGACGATGGTCCTAAAACAACATTGAGGGTATGACGTTAGAAGAATGATCATATTGAATCGACCCAATACTTGTCTGTTATACTTTGTGATTATATCATCTAAAATCATATGTTATAACACGAAGTGTTAGCATGTGTCTTAGTTCCTCAGACCATGAGAGTCTATCGGTCACTTCCTACTGGATGGTGGGCTTTGGGGTTGCTCAAACGTCATCTGTAACAAGGTGATCATAACGACAACTTTCAGGTTCACCGGAAAGTTTGACAAGTAACCGGATAGCTCAAGAGTGGGATTTGCTCCTCTGACGATGGAGAGATATTCTTAAGTCCCTCATGGTGTGACAACATCCATCATCGTCTGGCCAGCTACAGGTGACTACATCACAGGGATGCTGGAACACATTAACGAGAAAGAAGAACAAAACCGGTAACGGGAGCAACGGTATAGTGAGCATGGTGATGACTCAGGAGGATACCGATGCACACAGGTTTTTGTGAAGTATCACGAAGCAAAGGGAACAACACATGATAACAAAAGGTTCACTCGAATATCATTCATGTAATCATAGGGACCGATATGGATGTCCACGGTTCCGCTATCGGTCATTGACGAAGGGGTTTTGTTCATGTCTATGATTTACCGAACCTATGGGGTCACAAGCTTAAGGTAATCATGATCTACTGAGTGTTAGTGGTATAGGAGTAATGAGAATATATTTTTGGAATTGTTTCATTAACATACGAAATAGTTCCAAGAGGTTCCGGAAGCGTTTCAGGTCACTTGAAGGGTTTTGGTCAATACCGGGTAATACCGGGTATTACCGATTAATTATATATAGGTGGAAAATGTTTCCGGGGATGTTAAAAAATATATATAATGCTATGAAAATGTTTAGAAATAATATATATTTAATTTATTATCAATGGGCCTAATAAGGCCAAGAGGTGGAGAAGGAATTGGGCCACAAGGGCCCAATAGGGAGGCGCCCCCCTTTCCCACTATGGAAGGCCGGATCCTACTAGGGGTGGGAGTCTAACTCCCTACCTAGGCTGGCGCACCAAGGGGGACTCCTTCCCTTGGTGGCTGCCCCCTTGATACGTCTCCGTTGTCTCTACTTTTCCAAACACTTTTGCTCTTGTTTTGGACTCTAATTCACATGATTTGAATGAAACTAACCTGGACTAACACTGTTTTCATCAGAACTACCATGGTGTTGTTTTTGTGTAGAAATAAAAGTTCTCAGAATTGGAAGAAACTTTTTGGAGATTTTTTATGGAATATATAAAATATACTGGAGCCAAAATCCACAAGAGGGGAGCCACCAGTGGGCCACGTGCCACCAGGGCGCGGCCACCCCCTGGGTACGCCCTGGTGCCTCGTGGGGCCCATGAGGCTCCGTTGACCCTAATCTCAAGCCTATAAATTCTTATTTCTCGAGAAAAAATTGAGATAGGAAGTTTTAGCATGTTTCACGATACAGAGCCGCCGCCACCTCCTGTTCTTCACCGGGAGGCCATATCTGGGGTCCGTTCAGGGCTCCAGAGAGGGGGATTTATCGCCATCATCATCACCAACCCTTCGTCATCACTAATTTCATGATGCTCACTGCCAGGAGTGAGTAATTCCTTCGTATGCTTGCTAGACGGTGATGGGTTGGATAAGATTTATCATGTAATCGAGTTAGTTTTGTTAGGGCTTGATACCTTGTATCCACTATGTTGTGAGATTGATGTTGTTATGACTTTTCTATGCTTAATGCTTGTCACTAAGGCCTGAGTGCCATGATTTCAAATCTAAACCATTTATTTTTTTTCACCAATAATTTGTGTTCTTGATCCTATCTTGCAAGTTATATGCACCTATTATGACCCCAAGGTGACAATAATTGGGATTCTTTCTGGTGATTACCGTAGTTTGAGTGGTTCATGTATTCACTATGTGTTAATGCTTTGTTCTGATTCTCTATTAATAAGGAGGCCTTAATATCCCTTAGTTTCCTTATGGACCCCGCTGCCACAGGAGGGTAGGAAAAAAGATGTCATGCAAGTTCTTATCATAAGCACATATGACTATATACGGAATACATGCCTACATTACATTGATAAATTGGAGCTAGTTTTATGTCGCCCTAGGTTATAACTGTTACATGATGAATGTTATCCAACATAATTATCCAGCACTGATCCAATGCCGACGAGATTTTCACATATTGATCTTTACTTGGTTATATTGTTGTCGTTGTTGTTGTTACAATCACTATAAAATTGCTACTCTTACTATTACTGTTACTGTTGCTACTGTTACCACTGCTATCAAATTATCATATTATTGTGCTACTGATCACTCTGCTGCAGATATTTAGTTCTCCAGGTGTGGTTGAATTGACAACTCAGCTGCTAATACTTGCAAATATTCTTTGGCTCTTCTTGTGTCGAATCAATAAATTTGGGTTGAATACTCTACCCTCGAAAACTGTTGCGATCCCCTATACTTGTGGGTTATCAAGACCTTTTTCTGGCACCGTTGCCGGGAAGCATAGCTCTATTTACTGAGTCACTTGGGATTTATATTTGTTGATCACTATGAAGAATCTGAAGGATGATAGAATCAAGATCGTTCCCTCTAGGACGAGGGGAGGTAAGGAACTGTTATCTAGCTCTGCACTTGATTCACCTTCTGTTTTAAGTAAGCTTGCGACACCACCACCTGCTATTAATTTTGATATGTTGCAAGTAATTGATGATGCTACTTCTGCTATGAATTAGGCTAGTACTTTGCTTGATGAAATTGTGCCACTAGGAGAATTTCTTGATGAACAACTTGCTAAAGCTAAAGAATTAGAGAATGCTAAAACTGAGGAAATTATTGAAACTAAAAATTATGAAATGCCCATTTTACTTAGCTCTCCTAGATATGAATTGCCTAAGATACCCGAGGGTTATGTTATGGATGGAGAGATAGCTAGGGAATTTCTCGCTTGCAATGATAGAGATGAAGGGTGATGCTAAGATATGGTTTATCTTGCTCCTAGTTGTGTGCCTAGTAACTAGGATATGATATATTACTTCTCTAAAAAATATTTTCTAGCTCATAAGAAACATGCTGCCTTACAGGAAATATTTAACTTTGTGCAAATTGAAGAAGACAATCTCCCTCAAGCTTGGGTAGGCTTCTCCAATTACTGAGTGCTTTGCCTAATCATCTCTTAAGAAAAATGAAATACTTGATATCTTTTATAATGGACTAACTGATGCTTCTAGGGACTACCAAGATAGTTATGCTGGTTGTGTTTTTAGGGAACGAACTATTGAACAAGCTGAAGAACTATTGAATACCATATTGAAGAATGATAATGATTGGATACTTCGTGAACCACTGCCTAAACCAACTCCGAGGAAGAGGGTATTCTATTTCTCAGTCCTGAAGATATGCAAGAGGCAAACAAGTCTATGGAAGAAAATGGTATTAGAGGTGAAGATGTTAAGAATTTACCACCTATTGAAGAAATACATGGTCTTGACACACTGACACAAGTGGTAGAGGTAAATTCTCATATAAAGTTTGAGGAAGGTGATATTCCTTATAATAAATCTTCTTGTCAATGTTTGTATGAATTTAATAATTACATTATTAAGCAAGATCATTTCAATGTGAATGTTATGAAACAATTGAAATGTAGTGCCTACATGATTAATCACTTAAGTGATTTACTATTTAGAATTGCTAATGATGTCAAAGGTGTAAGTAAACATGCATCTATGGTCCAAACCCAGTTAGAACAAGTTGCTAATTATCAAAATGATTTGCTTAATGAAATGGATAACAATATGAATGATCATTTTGTTAGAGTAATGACTAGAGGAGGTAGAATGAATTAGGAGCTACTTTATCATGAAGGTCACCCTAAAAGAATTGGACAAGGCTCTCAAAGGATTAATACTGATGCACCTAGTCCAACCAAAAAGAAAAATAAATGATAGGACTTTGCATACTTCTAGTGAACCTGAAGTAGAAAAACATTCCGATGATAGTAATGATGTTTCTATTTCCGATGCTGAAACACAATCTGGTAATGAACATTCACCTAGTGACAATGATAATGATGATGATGATGTTCATGTGGATGCTCAACCAGACAATGATAAAGAACCCGATAATGATGTTGAAATAGAACATGTTGTTGATCTTGATAACCCACCTCCTAAAAATAATCGTTATGATAAAATAGATTTTGTTGCTAGGAAACATGGTAAAGAAAGAGAACCATGGGTTCGGAAACCCATGCCCTTTCCTCCTAAACCATCTAATAATAAGGATGATGAAGAATTTTGATGCTTTGCTAAAATGCTTAGGCCAGTCTTTTTGCATACTCGTTTGACTGATATTTTGAAGATGGCCCCATATGCTAAATATATGAAAGATATTGTCACCAATAAAAGAAAAATACCTGAAGCTAAAATCGCCACCATGCTTGCAAACTATTCTTTTAAGGATGGAGTACCTAAGAAACTAGGAGATCCAGGAATACCAACTATACCATGCTTCATTAAACGAAATTATGTCAAAACTGCTTTATGTGATTTAGGAGTCGGTGTTAGTGTTATGCCTTTATCTTTATATAAAATACTTGATTTGAATAAACTCACCCCCACCAAAATATCATTGCAAATGGCTGACAAACAACTGCCATACCTATCGGTGTTTGTGAGGATGTGCCCGTTGTAGTTGCAAATGTTACTACCTTAATAGACTTTGTTATACTTGATATGCCCGAGGATGACAACATGTCGATTATACTTGTTAGACCCTTTTTAAATACCGCATGGGCTGTTATTGATTACAACAAAAGCAAGGTCACTTTTCATATCAATGGTAACAAACATATGGTGCACTTTCCGAAGAAACAATTTCAAATGAATTGTATTCATGTCATTGAAAAGACTTCCACAATTACTATTGGAAGTTTTTGACTCCCTCTTCCTATTGTCAAAAAGAAATATGAAACTCTTATTATTGGGAAAATGCATATCCCCGTTGAGGTAACTTAGTGTTATACAAAGATTCTTTGGTTTCATGTTAATCAAAAATAGTTTGTTAATAAGACTTGATCAACCTTATTAACGGATTCTTTTTGAGAGGCAAGTGGTCGACGAATTTGGTAAGCACAACTTTCTATACCTACTATTTTCTCTCTGTTATTTTTAGTTAAATGCCATAAAATGCAATGATTATCCTATTTTCTGAATTACTTGTGCAATAAAAAAAGCCCAAAAATAAAGTGCTTAGAATGATGTGAAATTTTAACATGAATTTTTCTATAATATCTAAGAATTTCTAGCACGGAAAACACACCGGGGGTTGCACCCTGGTGCCCACAAGGCACCAGGGCGTGCCCACCCCCTGGGCACGCCCTGGGTGACTTGTGGACCCCGCAAGGATGCCTCACTTATTTCTTCATCCCATATCGTCTCTTACCTCTAGAGAAAATTCCTGGTAGCTCTCTCTCTCTGTCTCTCATGTTCTTGCTCCCAAACCTGAGATTGAATATCTCTTTGCTCGGAGCTTCATTTCTGAAACTGTTTTGGGGGATTGCTACTTTGTATGTGACTCCTTCATTGCTCCAATTAGTTTTTTCTCTGGATTATATTTTGCACAATTAGTTACTCTTGGTGCTACTGAAAATGAGCTTGCATGTTGAATTCCTTGAGTTCCAGGTAGTTTGAATGCTTGATATAGCCTCTAGAAATTCATATGAGTAGTTGCTATCTATCTTGTGAAGTTTTTTTGACATCAATTTGTGGCCCAAAAATTTCATAAAATTTGTTCATAGGAAAAATGAACTTCTTTAGGAGGAGTTCTTCGAGGAGGAGGTCCTCGGAGGGGTCGTCGAGCGAGAGCTCGATACGATAGGCCTATGTTGAACCAAGGGCAAGCTTGGTGCGGATTACCGATACCAAATCATGTATGGTGGCCGCGTGATGAGTTTATGATAGACGCGAGTATTAAAGAAGAATTTGATCAATATGTTCATAACACTGAGCTCGCTCTCTTCATCATAGATAAGTGCACGCAACACTACGACCTCACCATCTCATTCACTAAAAAGTTTGAGTTTCATCCTCGCACCTCTATTCTTGTTTCAGATTTGTGACAGAGCCTTTGGTATGCTTATAGAAGAATTTTGTGATGCGTGCAAAATTCCATATTGGGATTCGCTAGGCGAGCCACAAAAATCTGATTATGAAATGTTCCTGAGTAGCCTCTGCAGTGGCGAGGATAGAGGAGTCACACAAGCTAGAACAAAAAGTATACAATTTCCCACTATTCGTTACTTTGCACCGTTTAACGCCAAATGCAACGTGGGTAAACAAGACTGCAGTACACTAGGCGCCCCTAATTTGAGCCTCATACATACTGCTCTAACAGGCATTAAACGATATAATCTTCACTACAAAAAAATACACTTCCATGATGATACGTGTTTGTCACAGTAGGTCATGTTTCTGTCATGCATATACATCCATGATGATTTTATGATAGAATCAAGATAGTCATACATGTGCTGTCGTAGAAGTGTTCCATGACAATACAAAAATTATCATCATGGAAGTGTCCACTTCCAAGACGATAGATGGCGCGTCATGGAAGTGGTTTCGTCAATGGTAACCAACACGCGACATTCACCGTAACGGGTTGCCGTTAACCTATTGGGTTCCGGTTTGGATCCGATAACCCATTAACTGCCCCGACCAATCAGGATTTTCCATGTGTAAAATTCTGATTCCCCATAGAATCCATGTGTTAGCTCCGCGTTTGGACAGGTGTCATCCAACAAGTGGACGGGATGCGCCTATGGTACATCGACACGTGGGTCGGCCCAACAGTGGCCCGTTTAGATTAAAAGGCCGGCCTGTCAAAATAAGCGGCCCGACCCATTAGCAACCTACTTGAGTCAAGCCCACTCACAAGCACGACCCATACAAGTTAGGCAGAATCGGCCCATCGAAGTCCCATTCTAGATTCGACAATTTCTAGCCCATTGTTAGTTCCAGCCTGTTAACGGCCCGCTATGTCTTTGGGCCCAATTACGGCATGACCTTCTTTCGGCCTGTTAGCAGCCCATTATAGATATGGCCAATATGCCGCCGGTATGTCTTTCGGCCTTTCTCGGCCCATTCTGTAGTTGGGCCAACTTCTATCCCGTTGTGACTTTCGGCCTTTCCTCGGCCATTCTGTAATTGGGCCAATTCCTAGCCCATTTTGTCTTTTGGCCTGTTGACGGCCCGCACAATAGTTGGGCCTTTGACGGTGCCACCTGATTTTGGGTCCATTAGCGGCCCACATTCCGCAGGGCACACTTTCAGCCCGACGCGACTTTTGGCCAGTTAAACGCCTATTTTGTAAATTGGGCCTCTTCTGGGCCAAAACACTTTTGACCTCTTAATGGCCCGTCATGTAAAAGAGCCGAGACAAAATTAACAATTATTTCGGCCTGCTAGAGGCCTGCGGGCCATTTCCATTTATATGGCCCTATCGAGCTTTCAGCCTGTTAACGGCCTGCTAAGAGCCGTTGTTACGGTGGGCCACATCGTTTGGGAAGCACTAAATATTAAGTTGACCAGCCCAATTAAGGTCTGCTTTGACATGTTTGTTCGTTTGGATGGCGTCCAGGTAATTTTTGGGCGTGTTGGCCCCAGTTTCAACGATATAACATATACAAAGAATTATCCTACTCTATACTATTGGCTCTAAAAAACCTACACTATACAATAAATAGACAAAGGCATAGAAATGAAGAATAATCCTACACTATACAATAAAGAAATTATAGCAGATTATACCCACTGGACATTACAGTTCGGCACCAGTGATAATAAAGCATACACAAATGGCAAATTACATACACTGGGCAAATAAAGCTCATACATCATGGACACGCATCAACAAAACTTACTATTTGAACTATAATCTCTTTAGAAAATAGGATTGGCCGGATTCAGATAGCACAAATTTCAGTCTGCAAAATCTCCAATTCGTTTGTGGTTACCTCAGTATCTTGTTTCATTTTTTTGACTCCTGCATCTAATACCTGCAACTGCAGTCTCAACATGTTGATTGCATGTTGAGAATCATGTCCATGTTGTATTGCCACCTCTAGTTGATGCTCGAGAACATCAACACATTCCAATTCCAATCCATAATCATTTGGTAACGGCCATGCCGCACTGCTCACGAATCTTTGTGTTGATGTCACTTCATCCTGAAATGTTTCTGTAAGTATGACTAAGGAAAAAATATAGTTACAACAGGGAAGCAAGCAAGAAAGACTATTTTGTACATGGCAAAACAGGACTAACAATAATGTTACACATCATGAAGCATAAGCAGGTGATATTTTAAAAATTCTAAAAATGGTAGTCTGTGCAAGCCGCATACAGAAATCTCTCTTAGCTCACCAGAGAAGCATGATGTTGGGGCCAAATCCAAAACAGTCAGGCTACAAATTTAGACCACACGCAGCTACTGACAATTATATATCTTGCATATAAGTAAGTAAGCAGTTGGCCATTCTGTAGCACAATTAAAGTCTTAGGGAGCATAATGAATAGCAGAGGGATTCATACAAACCTACTACAGCAAGCAAAACTATGTAATCATTAGCCTCATATAAACTAGATTGTGAGCCTCATGCAGTAATAGTTGGTTAATAGACTTCAAAGCTTCAGGCACACTTCGCCAGAGTAATCAAATGGTAAGGCCTTTAATTATGTCAACTAATAGTTATACACGCAGCTACAAGTAATTTAATGGAGTACCCAACATCAGGCATCATTGTTTGGGCATCTCATTAACTCACGACAAATAAAGCAATTAAAAAGAGCAATTTAACTATGCCTGAAACAAACAAGCAATTGTACCATTGAGTTGCCAGCAGGTATACATGCACGCCTAACATCCATGGCCTAGCTACATTTACTATATAAAGGAACAAGTAATGTAATATTGTTTGCCCCCTATGAAGTATCTCCACTAGTATGTAATCAAGATCCTAGTAATGATAGGGAAGCTAATGATGTGAATATGTGTTGGGTATGACATCGACAACTCTACCATAGCAGGAAGCAGTTTCACACTGTTCACTACTATAAGATGTTTTCGATATTTAAAAGTAGACTACATCCGTAATGAGTGAGCAGACACATTAAAATGTGTTTACATACATCTGATTTACAAAAAAGTTAGAACATCATATAGTAGTGAGCGGAGGGAGTTTTAATCATTGGCCCAATGACTGGGTTACAGGCGAAGAACCCTATGCAAGCACAATGTCAGACAAATAGGATGTCCTGGTAATTGTAATACAGTGACTTACCATAACTGGTTTAATAGACTCAGCGATGCTCCTCCTTCTCTTGCAAGGCTCCTTCCTAACATCTTGTACTTGGAAATCCTCAATTTTATCTTCATTGCACCCCCTCCGCAAGGTGACACAAACTAGTTAATGGTCTCCTTGGAAGATAAATATGCATACTTTCCAATCTGTGAACAACACCAAAGGATAATTTTATAACAAAACAACACCACATAATGAAACATGCCACATCTCTTGCACACAATTCAATGAGCATTTACTATGTGTGCGCTGTGTAAAAACTAGGCATACCTTTGAATTGGATCTCCAGGTACTCTTGGAGAGCCTAGTTTAGTGTATAGTCAAACCTTTATGTCACCTATGAGTTATACAAGCCCCCACTACAACACCCTTAGTGTTTAAATCGTTGACAAGCTCGGTTAGGTCAAGAATAGCAAGTAATCAAAGCAAATAGTCCTAGTATGGTTGGCTGATACAAATAAGCAAGTGAACAGATGTGTGAGCAAATCTTGCACAACACTGAATTACATATCAAGAAAAGAAGCATAGAAGGAGGCTTAAAGACCATCACTTGACTGACCAGATTTAAGAGGCATTTAAATATCATGTCCAACGTATGAACTAACATAAACATTGCATATTTCAGATTCTATAAGGTAAGACACATGTATTAGGTTATGCCATGTATGATGCCTAAATGTACACTATAGCAGGCAGGAGTCATTCATCATTGCACGCACAATTGAATTGCAGGTTAAGGGCCAGTTCTATTCTGCCTTTTCAGCGCTTATTGTCGAAATAAGCCATAAAAGATGTAAAGAAGTCATTTTTGAGTTATGGGCTTGGGCTTAACTTATTTCGCTTTGGGGGGAGGGGGGTGCTTCGGGTAAAAGCTCAGTAAAAATTGAAGGGAAGGGGAATAGCGAAATGACTCTGTTGTCTACCTATATTACACTCAAAATGCCACTGCTCATGCCTGCGTCACACCTGACCCTCAAGTAAAAACAAACACGCAAGCGTTCATTGCCCTGCTCGCTTGCATATCCTCTCCCCTTTCCCTCTACCTCGATCCCCTGCCTGTAGTGCTAGGGTTCCTCCAGCGAGCAGTCACCACTGGTCCCATCTGGCCTACTCCTCGATGATGCTTTGTCCCGCTAGGCTACATGGCCGGCGGGTAGGGCCAAATCTCCCCGGGTGCTCCTCCCTCTAGCGCCGCCCCTCATTCCCATGGCCTTCAGCAGCTGCTCCACTATGGTCCGTCCAACTCACTACTTTGTGGTCGCCGCACAACTACGGCTAATGCCCCACTCCAGCAGAAGGCACCTCGTTCCCCCTCCCCTCCTCCCAGGGCATGGCCATGAGGTGCTGATGAAGGATGAGCTCATCCAACAAGGTGAGGATCTCCTCCGATTTTTTGCCAAATTTTCATTCTAATCCGCTATATGATGAATTGCTATGAGTTGCTGCTGCTATATGATGCATTCCTATGAGCTGCTCCTGCTGTTGCTATATGATGAATATCTATGAGCTGCTGCTGCCATATGATGAATTGCTATGAGCTGCTCCTGCTGCTGCTATATGATGAATTGCTATGACCTGCCGCTAGTTTTTGATGAATTGCTAGCTGCTGCTGCTGTACGATGAGTTCCTATGAGCTGCTACTGCTGCTGCTATATGATGCTTTCAGGTGGTGCTGCTATATGATAATAACCAGCCACTTGGACCATCGAATTTTGATAACTAATGGTTCTTCATTTGGATTTAGGCAGTGCGTTCTTCATTTAAATTAGGCAATGGGCTCTCTATGCAAGACATTGACCAAAGTAGATGGTATCTTTGTATTTGCATTTTGAACAAATATTGATGGTCAGTTTTCCTATCATATTAATTACTGCACTGGGTTCAATTTGTGATGTTTGCAAGTCAAATTAATTTTCATATGGGCAGCAAAATGACAACATATAATGCAATCTAGACTTTTCACTGATCATACTACAGATAAGCTGAAAAGGTAGGCAATGAAAAGAACTTGTTGGCTTATTATCCGGAGGTTATATTCAAAGGTGCTTATTTTCTCAGGATAACTCGAAATAACTGTCTCTAAGAAACTTGGCCAACAACACTGACATACAAATAACATGTCACGATGATTGCAACGGAGGCCCATTTCTTTTGCCAGATTCTCCCAGAATCTGACCCCTACCCAGATTCTCCCAGAATCTTTGAGCCCCATTTGTTTTACAATCCTGTCTAGTTAGGGTCTACTTAGTTAGGATTTTAAAACAAATGGGGGTCAAAGATTCTAGGGGAAGCTAGAGAGGGGCAGATTCTGGGAGAATCCTGCAAAAGAACTGGGTCGGAGTGACCTACCATAGCACACTGTATATGCTCATGGATGCCTCTCCTTTTTTGCGATGTTCCATGAAATTGCCACATACATCTTGTACTAAGAAATCTTGTACTTTTTCATTGCGGCACCCCATCTGCAAGTTGACATGGCTAATTTTAGATATCTCTACATGATAATACATTGCATATCCCTTGCGCATATTTAAACCACCAATTAACGATTGTGTGCGTAGCATAAAGTAGCCATGAATTTGTGTACTGGACTAGCAGGCACTCTAAGGGAGCCTAATGTAGTGCACTAGAATTCCTACATGCCACCTACAATTTTGTGTAATGTACTACCTCTGTTCCTAAATATATGTATTTGTAGAGATTCCAGTATGGACCACATACAGATGTATATAGATGCATTTCCGAGTGTAGATTCACTCATTTTGCTCTGTGTGTAGTCTATAATGGAATCTCTAGTAAGACTCATATTTAGGAACGGAGGGAGTATCATGTATGACATCTACATATCTAATTTAGCAGCTAGTAGTGGAAATCATTGTCTGCACAAAGGGATTACTGGTCAAAAATCCTAGCAAAGCATGCTGGCAGGCACACAACAATACAAGAGAGAGACGCACTTACAAGATCATAGCAATGCCTCAGTCCAGGATCTTGGCTGGCCAAGCTGTTAGATCTAGAAGAAACATCGTCCTTGTAGTTTTTGCCAGCTTCATAACATGTAACAGCGACCTGTTAGTATATTTGATGTACATCGGGCAGGTGATGCTGGACTGGTTTAAAGGTGACAAGTACCTAGGCTGCGGCGGGTGCTTGGCATCTTGCCTGATGGTGGGAATGAGGTTAGAAACGAAAGGGTGATGACGTTGCACTGGCTGTCGGGGTCCGATAAGGAGATCTAGAACCGTGGAGTAGGGTGTTTGTGGAGCGGCTCCGGTACCCGTTGAATTCATGTATGAATATTACATATATTACTTCATAATAGAACCTTAAATCATACAATACTAATGAATTTGAATGCAAAACTAACAATGGTGCATGTACATGATAACTACCGTGGTTGTTTGAAGAATCATCACTGTAACTTTGGCATGCACAATTGAAACATACTATTTGAAAAAAAAAGATATGTGAGTGTCCAATCTTTATAACATTGAATAGATATTGTATCTTTGGCCACGATACGAAGTAGATATTGATTTATGTTCAAATGATGCACGTCCATGATCGCTAGATAGTGATACGTGAATGAATTGTGCAATCTCTCTCACACGTATTTCTCTCCCTCCATCAAGGTTAGAATTTGTCTTTCTACCCCGCCCTACAAGTCTCTCACACAAAAACACACACGCTCTTTCTATCGAACACGCCCACCCCTTTAATTCCGCCCACCCACTGCCCCTAATGTCTCAAAGTATAACTTGTCTCACACACATATATATGCGTAAGGTTAACTCGACTCTCGGAACCATATGAATACATACAATGGGATTCCAGCAGAGCACCTTTTGTTTTGAGATTTTTCTCACACACAAACACACACACACACACACACACACATACACACAGACACACACACACACACACACACACACACACACTCGACATTGTTTCTCTCTTCATTTTGATCCAGGACTTGCATGCACACCGCTTGTTTATCTCTGTGATGCTCTAAGTATGCCTTGCACACATGCTCCCTATATCTAAGTGTCACTGCGCCCCCCCCCACACACCCACCCACACACACACATTTCACGACACCGAAGGAGTAGGGTGACACCTCGATCTTGATACTGATATATCTACTGGCTTCGCTCTCAAATACACACACACACACACACTTCCCGACACCAAAGGAGTAGGGTGACACCCCGATCTTGATACTAATCTATCTACTGGCTTCTCTCTCAAACACACACACACACACACACACACACACACACACACACACACTCGCTAGTCGTGGCTCTGTGCCTACGGCGCGCACACTCTCGATACGTCTTTCTTTCTCCCCCCTCCCCACCCCCCAACAATGACAGAAGAAGGGTGACAACTCGATCTTGATCTTAATCGATCAATTGGCTTCTCTCTCAAACACAGACACACACGTGCGCGCATGCTAGTTGTGTCTCTGTGCCTCGCTCACACACACTCAATATGTATTTATCTCCGTACCACCCTTGATATGTAGAATTCTCTCGCGCGCCCAGCTGTGGTGACGATGACGCTGAACCCAGTGTGCCACCCTGCTTTCTGTTAATTAATAAGGCAACATTTTCTTTATTACTACTAGTGAATTTGAGATCATTCGGGGCAGACATAAAATATATCACTTCAACCCAATTATCGTAGTAACTATTTTAAAAGGAACTAGCAAGATGCCCGTGCGTTGCACGAAACATCAAGATGCATTTGTGTGAGTAGTTTATCTTGTGAGAGATAAGGATGAACGATGAAAGGCCTTATTTGCAAATGTGGAGAGGGGGTATATTTTTGCAAAATTGCCATAGTTTGCTTCCTACCCGTCATATATAAATCGGACGACCTATATTGTAGGATGGCAGGCACACCATCATCACCAACTCTGTTTTTTTATAAGAGTATACTAACAAGATGCCCGTGCGTTGCATAGAACATCAAGATGCATTTGTATGAGTAGTTTATCTTGTGAGAGAAAAGGATGAACGAGGGAAGGCCTTATTTACAAATGTGGAGAGGGGTGTGGGTATCTTTTTGAAAAATTTCCATAGTTTCATTCCTATCCGTTAGATATAAATCGGGTGGCCTATATTGCAGGATGGCAGGCACACCATCATCACCAACTCTGTTTTTTTATAAGAGTATAGATAGATATAGATATAAAATATTCTACTCCTATAAAAGACTCAGTTGGTGATGATGGTGTGTCTGCCATCCGCCATTTCTGACCATTAGATCTGCATCTAACGAATGTGATGTAAGTTGTGACCTTTTTGCAACAATTCCCACTTCTCTGGTCCAGTTTACACAAAACCCCTTATTATCTTGAAACCAACCACATTCCTCCCTTACCTCATCAAAACAGCCCAAAGAATATATTTGGAGTGAAACATAAGATACTTTTAGTGATATGTATATCAAAACTAAACTGTTTTCTTTCAAATTTGTGAATATGCATTATTCTACTTTGGATCCGTTGCAACGGACGGGCACATTTCTATAGAGATATATCTCTTGCATCGTCCACAATGAACATCTGCTGTACTGGTCCGGGCCGGATGCTCGCAACGCAATGACCTAAGTTCAAATTATGTCCTAAACTTTAGTTTTTTATGTTTTTTAATATATACTTCTTTCTCTACTATACTGATAGTGGAACCCACAGAGTACTTAGAATACAAGATTAAGGATGGATTTGTTTCTTTTTAACTTTCTCTACGAATCTATAGCCAGCCTGCAAGTCTTGTACTCTATACTGATAGTGGAACCCACAGAGTACTTAGAATACAAGATTAAGGATGCAATTAACTTTTTATAGAGGGAGAATCATACACACAATTAACTCAAATGGATTGGATGTGACTCTATTATTCTCAAATGGCAACTGACAAATTTCCTCTCGCTTCCTTCCACGGAGGACGACATCCAATGCCAGCGGCATACATTTTCACAACTCTAACCAACCAGAGAAAATTCGTGCAAATGCGGACTGATTTCATATAAGAATAAAGGATCTCGTATAAAAAAGCCGGATCTTCATATAAACATGACGGATTTCATTACATTTACATGAACTAAGTGGTGCTAATTCGGCTCTGGAGGTATAATAATTAATACCTAATCTAAATGGCCGCTCGCGGATCCCTTTGTCTTCCTCATGTCCGGCAGACACTTCGGGGTCGATGAAGGTCCTCGCAAGAGACGAAGCAGCCAAGAAACCATAGTCGTCGCCTCGGTGGTGGCCTTCATGGGACCCAAGCGGCAGCGGCCTCCCGTGTTCTACTTCTACTTGATGATGGCGGAGGACACAGAGAAGCTCGCCACCAACTCATCACTCTCCGCGCACCCGGCTTCTGTCTCTGCCTACATGGCGCTGATACGTCTCCAACATATCTATAATTTTTTATTGTTCTATGCTATTATATTATCTGTTTTGGATGTTTTATATGCATTAATATGCTATTTTATATTATTTTTGGGACAAACCTATTAACCTAGAGCCCAGTGCCAGTTTCTGTTTTTTTCCTTGTTTTTGAGTTTCGAAGAAAAGGAATACTAAACGGAGTCCAAACAGAATAAAACTTTACGATGATTTTTCTTGGACCAGAAGACACCCAAGAGACATGGAGTTCAAGTCAGAAGAGCCACGAGGCGGCGGCAAGGGTGGAGGGCGCGCCCAGGGGGTAGGGCGCGCCCCTACCTTGTGGGCCCCTCGGTGACCCCCTAACCTAGATCTTCCTCCTATATATTCACATATATTCCCAAACCCTCAGAAGCATCCAGGAAAACACTTTTCCACCACCGCAACCTTCTGTTCCCGTGAGATCCCATATTGGGGCCTGCTGGAGGGGGATTCGATCACGGAGGGCATCTACATCAACTCTATTGCCCTTCCGATGAAGCGTGAGTAGTCCACTTCCAACCTACGGGTCCATAGCTAGTAGCTAGATGGCTTCTTCTCTCTCTTTGATTCTCAATACCATGTTCTCCTTGATGTTTTGGAGATCTATCTGATGTAACACTCTTTTGAGGTGTGTTTGTCGAGATCTGATGAATTGTGGATTTATGATCAGATTATCTATGAATATTATTTGAATCTCCTCTGAATTTTTATATGCATGATTTGGTATCTTATATTTCTCTTCGAATTATCGGTTTGGTTTGTCCAACTAGATTGGTATTTCTTGCAATGGGAGAGGTGCTTAGCTTTGGGTTCAATCTTGCATGATTTCACCTAGTGACAAAATAGAGGTAGCGAGACCTGTATTGCATTGTTGCCATCGAGGATAAAAAGATGGGGTTTTCATCATATTGCTTGAGTTAATTCCTCTACATCATGTCATCTTACTTAATGTGTTACTCTGTTCTTATGAACTTAATACTCTAGATGCAGGCAGGAGTTGGTCGATGTGTGGAGTAATAGTAGTAGATGCAGAATCGTTTCGGTCTACTTGACACGGACGTGACGCCTATATTGCATAATCATTGCCTTAGATATCGTCATAACTTTGTTCTTTTCTATCAATTGCTCGACAGTAATTTGTCCACCCACCGTATTATTTGCCTTCATGAGAGAAGCCTCTAGTGAAACCTATGGCCCCCGGATCTATTTTCCATCATATTAGTTCCTGATCTACTATTTTGCAATCTTTTATTTCAGATCTATAAACCAAAAAACCCAAAAATATTTTATCTTTTTTTAGTTTTATCTATCTCTATCAGATCTCACCTTTGCAAGTGACAGTGAAGGGATTGACAACCCCTTTATCGCGTTGGGTGCAAGTATTTGATTGTTTGTGTAGGTACATCTATTGGGGACTTGCGCGTTTCTCCTACTGGATTGATACCTTGGTTCTTAACTGAGGTAAATACTTATCTCTAGGTGCTGCATCACCCTTTTCTCTTCAAGGGAAAAACCAACGCAAGCTCAAGAAGTAGAAGGAAGAATTTTTGGCGCCGTTGCCGGGGAGATATACGCCAAGTCAAGATCTACATCAATCCTACCAAGTACCCACCATAAAACTCTCATCTCTTGCATTACATTATCTGCCATTTGCCTCTCATTTTCCTCTCCCCCACTTCTAAAATGATTTTCAAAAAGATTTGCCTTTTTCACCCTTCTTTTGTTCGTCTTTTCGTTTGCCCTTATGGCTTACTTGGGTTGTTTGCTCGTTTGCTTGGTATAATTGTGTGTTTATTGAAAATCAGAAGCAAAGATTTTATGGATCCTCATCCACTTGCTAATCTTTTTAAAAGATCCAACTATGATGAACCAATTGCTAGTGATTTGAGTGCACTAGATTATCTTTACAATGTTTTGCTTGAAGTTCATGAATCTAAAAATTGTGATGAAATGCCTTATGAAGTGATTCGCGATAGATCTTTGAATGAAAAACATGATTGCAATGATGTTATTATAGATTATATTAATCTCAATTATGTTAATGATATGCAAAACCCCAAGCTTGGGGATGCTAGTTTTGCTATGTCCACTACTTGTTGCAATGATCATGATTGGGGTGATTCTTCGTATGATCTTGAAAATTTATTTAAGCCCCATGATGAATATGAGATTGATAATAATGTTTGCATTAATATTGAAAGTAGGTTTGGAAGAGTGTCAACTTTAGATCCCACATATTTGGAGAATGTTCAATCTTATGAAATTTTTGATAAAAGTGGGATGGAGAGGTCATGACTTTTAGTTAATGTTGATCCCACTATTTTGGAAGCGTGTCAACTTTGCATGTTCATTTGTCATCCAGCAAAGCTTCACCAGATTCTAGGCACAGTGAAGGTCTTGGCAGTAGAATCTGTCGGCCCCAACCTGGACCAAGTTGTCAGTTGCCTGAGATGCTTTCCATGCATGAAGAAGTTGTATATCGAGGTGATGTTCCTTTCCTGTTAAATGTTAACCATAAGGGAGTTCAATTTTTTGCACCTTTTCCCAAGTTTACAATGACAATGTACTACGATTTCTGAAGGAATTTTGGAGGATTTCAGGACATACACCCCCCCCCCCACGACATATTGGTTGCTTGATTCATATGGTTATAATCCATAAGCATTTCTCCTTTGGATTCATCTGTACTAGTTTTCTTAGGGAATTTCTCATCCAATCCAACCTCTTGTGAAGAAGGCTACATGTTTCTAGATTGTAATCAAATGCCCATGTTAATCATGTTAGCTCAAAGATGGCACGTTGGTGCATTTTACAAATCCTGCAAACCAAATAGGCATGTGGTAGTGTTCAAAACTGCATGTAGGCACTAACACGTTCTCTTCTTTTGCAGGTAATAATAGGCCCGGAGGTGGATAATGTTTATAACGACAATCACATCGAATGCCTAGATTTGCATCTCTCAAATATTACTTTGAACTCCTACCGAGGGACCTTACCGGAGATTACACTCGCTAGGTGTCGGGGATATACCCACGGTATGACCCGGCCGGAAGTATGACCCGACCGGGCTTGGTGTTTTCATTGGTAACCCGGCGGAGGACTGGCGACTCACGAGTCTGGCGGCTCACTGGTCTGATGACTCACGAGCCTGGCGACTCATAGATGGCCCTAACAGCGGGTCAGATAGAAGATTAGGCCCAAGGCCCAGAAGGCCGGCTCATGTTATGGTGGGCCGGTTTATGAGGAAAGGCATCAGGAGTTTTCCCTTAAGGGGGCAGACTAGGATTCCACTTGTAATAGACTAGTCCTAGTCCTAATAGGACTCCACATGTAACCTGCCCCTTCAACTTATATAAGGAGGGGCAGGGCACCCCAAGAGGGACAGACAAGAAGAAACAATCTCTAGGGCTAGACACAAAGAGTCGGCTTACCGGCGAATCCCTCATGATCATAATGAGACCTAGCCACAAACAACATGTAGAGTTATTACTGAATGATGTTTCCCGGGGCCCGAAGCTATCTAAATCCTTGTCTTATGTCGCATCTCTTGATTCCGCCCAACCCCTCTCATGCTACTACATAGATGTGTTGGCCTCGCGACTAAGTCTTCATACTAAGGACATCTGCCGTGACAATTACACGACAATTGGCGCCCACCGTGGGGCCTGCGCACGGTGGTGTTGAGTTCTTGGAGGAATCTCTCCTAGGGATCGAGGGGGCTCGCAATTTTTCAGATGAAGAAGAGCTGGGTTACAGCTTTGGTCAGCCGCCGTCTTGTGATCGTTTGGACTGATTTCAAGTGACCAAGACGGACGGATCTTTGAAGAAGACGTGTTAGATCAATCGGCAAATCGCTGATTCATGTGTTCATGGTTACAACTACTCTTGAGAAGAAGAAAATTCATACGCATGATTGATTCGCTGAGACCGACTGTGTATCATCCGTATCGGGATCAACATAACATGACTCGTAGGACTACAGCAGTACCGAGGCGAACTCTGCAAACATCGTGTAGTCGATTCCTTGTTGGAGTGTATAGATAAGATCAAAGAGTGCTAGTGGATGAAATAGTAAAAAAGGAATATTCCGTGATGCGATCTGTGGTTTCAGTGTCCACATCATGGTATTAAAGTGAGTCAAAAGTGCCACTGGGAAAAGACAAAACTACTACTACTACTTTGCTCAAACCTGGGAAGTACCTCCCTCACATAGAGATAGATGGATTCCATCATGCGAGATCCAAGGACCAGTACTCCGGTCCTCAAGGGAAAATTACTATTTAAAAAAATGGAGCACGACCCGGAATACTCAGAGACAGATACGGTTATGACTGCGGTTTTGTTTCGAGCGGCCTGACGCCGCTGTACCTTGAGCCGCCGATGCCCCTAGCGCATGTCCTGAGACGTCGGTCCCCGCTGTCGCTCCCCTTGCCGCAGCCTCTGTTGAGCCACCGCGGAATCCGTCTCTGATCCGCCGTCTTTGAGTCGCCGGCACCTCGACACCCCCTCCGGCTGCGTCCAAGTCATTAGGCTCTTGGTCAGAAGAAACCCCGTGGAGTCACGCACGGATTGATGGCATCCAAAAAAATCACAAACTCCAGCCGGCCCGAAGGAAGACCCGGATGTGGATTCAGAGCTGCTGCTCTGTGCAACGAGTCGTTTTAAACTGCTGCGCCTTCTACTGTTGCACTCCCGCGCCTGGCCTGCCACTGCCGCCTTGCCTGGCCTTAAGCCGCCGTTGATTGAATCGCTCCGGCCTCACTCCAAGTTGCTTTGGTCGTCTCAAGTCGGTGTTAAGTTCTTGGAGGGAGATCTTCAAGGGATGATAAGGTCGCGATTGTTGGATGAATAAAAGCTGGCGCAAAGTTTAGGGATTGAGGAGATTGCAACCTGAGTGAATAAAGAAGAGCCGATACGGAACGCAAGATAGCCCGGTGTGGGACAAAAATTGGTCAGAGCCGACAAATTCACCATGTTATGCTCCGAATCATGATTAACCTTGGAACTCCATGTACGACGAGGTTTTTGGTCCAAGAGAAACTAAAGTTGCGTCCGATACGTTGCCGCAAAGTTGCTAAGTTGATATAACTGACAAGCGATCCAGTCCAAAGCCAGATCGAATTTTTTGGAGCGGTGACGTGTGTCGCTGAGACCGGCTGGATGTCCATTACGCACCGCCAGAAACTTAACGCTGCAGCACGTAACTGCCGTCCACGGCAGCCGTGTTACAGGAATGCTTCAAGTCCTTACATATGAATACTACTTTCTTCTCAGGACGGTTGGATTGTTGCTATTTCGTATGACCAAAATTGACGCTCAATGGAAGCCTCTGTGACTGTTTGTACTACTGTGCCTCACGCGAGGCAAAAAATCAGTTTTTGGTTCAGTCTTCCATTGTTACGTGCACACCTGACCAACACAGCGACATTTATGGTCAATTTACAAAGAAAAGTCAAAGTTGTGTGCAAGATGGACTGGCACAGGGATCTGAGGCCAAGAAAAAATTCCACTGACCCGCCGTCTCAAAAATGCTCTAGTCCAGAAGAGTATGTGGCGCCAATTCAATAAATTAGTACTACTTCATCACCTAGAGACCAAGAACTACCATTGGTTTACGTCATCACATCAAGACAAACATCAGCTATTACTTACACAAATCAGTCAAAGTATCTCACGTTTGATTTGGTCAATAAGTACCAGCACGTACATCATAAGATGAACCGACCATCTGATATTTTAAAAACTATGTCCAACATTATCCAGCATCGGCGTCTGCGTTCATCCAATAAAGATACCAGCACAATTATTCACTACAGACGTGGTTTATACCACGGGTACGGAGCACACACTAGAAGCCTTTGCGCCCGGCATTTGTCCGTGCCACATTACCCGGCGAGTGGAAGTGTGCGAGTCGCCGCCCTTGTGGCCCGCTTTACATCGATTTTACGTAGCTGTTCAACGAACGTGCGCCAGTTGCCGCCTCTGTGGCTCGGTCTACATCAACTTGTTGGGTCAGCGCCTGCAATTGACTCGCTCGTCCGCACTGGCTTACAACACCGGGACCGACTCATCTGTCTGATCCCGCGGCCGACTCGTCCGTGGTTGATTTCAGATTCACTGTGGTTATTATGAACTCCGCGGTGGATAATTTCTGGCCTGACATATCAGGTGAAATCCATCCAGTACATTTTTATATTACATATTATTTTCTTCATAAGAGAAATTACTTTGGCTTGCAAGTTCTCCAATGCAGGACTCAAACCGGTCTATATCACGGTCACCTATGGAGAATCTTAAGCCAACTCACTGAGTCATCTTAAAGACTCGGGGGCTCCATGGACATGGCTCAGTAAATGTTGCCAGTTTAAAGGCCGTCAGAAAAATTTCTGGCTCAAAATGAAGAATATCCGGTTTAAAATCCGGTTCAAGAGAAATCTGTCTCTCACAAAGCTTTGAAGCTCTCAATATCCGGTTTAAAATTCCGGCTCAAGAAGAATTTATCTCTCGCAAAGTTCAAGTTTTCAGGAAAAATTAAAGGGACCAAAGAGAGTTAGTTGCAAAGCACAACTCAAACATAGGTATCCTACTTCCAAGACCATTGGGGGCTGATCGTATTCGAATCTAACTTTAACCCTCTTGGTCCGGCTCATGATCGTATTCGAATCATAGCCGTTAAACCTCATGGTCACTTGGGGGCTTCCTGTTCAAACATAGGTTGTATTCGAACCAAAGAGAACATAGCTGTCAGTACCCTCTTGATCGGTGCAATGCCAAACCCACCAGGGGGCTTCTTGATCGTATTCGAATCATAGCTTAACCCCTTTTGGGCCCGACTTTGATCGTATTCGAATCAGAGTCATTAAAAAAACTCTCAAGGTCATTAGGGGGCTTCCCATTCAAACATAGGTCATATTCGAACCAAAGAGAACATAGCTGTCGGTACCCTCTGGATCGGCGCAACGCCAAAGCCACTAGGGGCTACATGATCGTATTTGAATCCTAGCTTAACCCCTTTGGAACGGTTTACTGATCGTATTCGAATCAGAAGCCTCACTTTTTTCTCTCTGTTTGGCTTAAGTTTTTTGAAAACAATCTTTTGGGTTTATCTTGAGACTTTTTTGATCATATCTGAAGCATATATGAGTAGTTTCTATTTAACCCGGCTTGACTTTGGACGATAAGTCGCCAGTATATGACAATCATAAACATTTGGAAGTTTTGGCTTCTAGAGATTGGGTTATCACCCTTACCGCACAGGTATCATAAGCCGGCAGTACGATTCAATATCACAAGTATGATATTGTTTATACATGATTATGTTTAAGCCGACCCTGGCTTTTGACGTTAAGTCCCTAGGGCATATGTTGTTTAAACTGTGTGCAGGTTGCAGAACTATGACTTATATAAATGCTTAAGTCCAAGCTCATAATTAAAATTGATGCTTCAAAATGATTATCCGTTTTGGATTTTCTCAAAGGCTATGAGCCGCCGAGTATTTAAACTCTGGATTTACTTGTCAACAGATAAGTATTCAAAGTCGCTTTGGCGCAATGGCTATTATTTTATCAATGGATATGATTTATTCTACAATGGAAGGAATAGTCCCAAGTCGCTACAGGCTTACGACCCCAGCACTTGGGGGCTACATTATTCAGATTGAGATCATATCAAATACACAAGTCCCATGTCACTGCCAGCTTGCACCATGGCACTTGGGAGCTAATGCAAAGTCATTTTTTGCTCAACTTATTGAAGACCCTGTCGGATATCGGGTTCCGGCAAAACCCTTAAGGTTCAAACTCTGGGTTGCGCGCGAAGATCTTTCCCCTATCGATCCACGTCCCAACGCCTCGCTTTGAATCTAAGATAAACGATGAACAACACAAGGGACAGAAGGTTTATACCGGTCCGGGCCTGTCGGATTTAGGGTTCCGGCAGACCCTTGTGGTTCGATCACTAGGGTGCGCGCGGAGATTTCACCCTCTACCTACCTGCTCCTCGTCGACTCGCTAGGATCTAAACTATGAAAGGAACAACACAAGAGACACAGAGTTTATACTGGTTCAGGCCACCATTGTGGTGTAATACCCTACTCCAGTGTGTGGTGTGGTGGATTGCCTCTTGGGCTGGTGATGAACAATACAAGGAAGAACAGCCTCGCAAGGGTCTGTTCTTGGCTGGTGCGATGAACTGCTAGGAGGAGTTTAGTCGCTCTCTCTACTGGTTTCTTGGTGAGGATCCAGATTCTAGATCAGGTCCAGATGCCTCTACCCTGGGGGTGGCTAGTCTTATTTATAGGCAACGGCCCTGGGCCTCTTCCCAAATATTGAGCGGGAAGGGCGCCAACAATTGGCCATTTTGAAGGGGAACATCGGGTACACTTATCCTGACTAAAGTTGGTCCTCGCCTGTCAAAGGCTCTGGTGGTGACGCCTGCTTGGGCTCCACAATGACTTCCTTCCTGCCGTTGGGCTGGTCTTGGTCTTGTTGCACCGAAACGGATGCCTTTGCTTGATGCTCTCGCCTGCGCTTGCTCCCTTTGCACCAAAGAGGAAAGGAGAACACTGCGCGGGCTGGTGCCCGACTAGCGCCCTTGGTCGTCATGGCTTGCGTCATGGGCACCTCATGAGGTACCCCGCCTTGAACTCTCCGCCTCCTCGTGAGCCAGCCTGATGAGGCCGCGCCTGAGGAAGCTCCTTGTCGTCCGCCCCGCGAGGCTTGGCCCCTCGCGAGGGTCTTGAGCTTGTGTTGATGAAGATGGGCCGTGCTGGGCCCCCCTTTGAGCCATGCCGCGGGCCGCAGGCAGGCAAGTCTGGGGACCCCCATTCCCAGAATGCCGACAGTAGCCCTCGGGCCCAAGGCGCGCCCGGACTTGGCTAAGCAGAGAGGCGAAAGGGCAAGTGCGAAGCGCCGCGGGCCCTAATAGCCTGCGGCCTTGGGTGTCGCATGGCAGCTAATTGGACGCGGGCGTCTCCACTTCCCCATGACGCCTCGGCAACTGCACGAATCGACAAGTCCCTGCGCGCAAAGCGGGTCATGATTACCTGTGATCGTGGGGGTCGGCGGTTGGCCTCCTCCGGCTTTAAGTACGGCGCGTTGCGTGCCCTTCCAGTCTATTCCCTCTTGCTTCTCCTTCTTCTTCATGGCTCCGTCAAGGAAGTTCTCGGTCGCAGAGAAATGAATGGCCCGTCAGGTTGAGCCTACCTCTCCCCCGCCCAAGTGCGGTCGAGGCCGCCCTCACAAACACCCTGTGGCTTCCACGGCGGCTCCCCGTGGTCACGGAGGTGACTTCCTGCGCGGTGACGGGCGGCTGGCCGCGGCTGGGGAGCGTGCTTCGGCCATGCAACCCCCTAGGCCGCGGTTCCACACTGCGGAGGTGCTGCCGGAGTTCGTTGTGTGGTCAGCGGAGCCGACTAGCTCCAGGCTTCAGCTCCCTCGCTTCCCCCTAGGTGAGCTCCCGGCTGGAGCCCCGGGTGGCCTCTGGCTCCAGGCAGATGGCTGCTGCAGCCGGGCCTCGTGGGCTTCGCTGGAGGTCTCCGCAGCCGGAAGCTTGGCCTTGACCCGCGGCTGGCAGACATTCGCTCGCGTGCGTGGCCTAATCCGTCGGTGCACCCTGCACTTCAAGTTCGACGGCGATGCCACCCTCTACGTGAGGGTGTTTGGGGAAGATGGTCGCCGCGCAGGGTGCTGCCCTGAAGACAACGACCGCGGCCGGGGACCTAGCCCCGGCAATGATGGAGAGGACAGCGCGTGCTCGGCTGGTGGCGCCCAGGGTTCCTCAAGCTTCACTGGTTCTTCTTCGGGCAGCAATTCTTCTAGCAGCAGCCGTGGTTAGCCTCCACGCCGTCGTGCCTACTTGGAGGGTGGTAGCGGGTCTGCCCGCCGTCGCTCCTCGGTGAAGCACGAGAGGGAGTCCGCCTGAACCCCGGAGGCGGCTCGAGTCTTCTCCGAGGGCCGGTGTAGGGCGAGCCGCGCCTCATTTGCTCTTTCTTTTCCCTTTTCCTGCGAAAAAAGACAGTAGTGTGGGGCCCCGTGGGGGCGTGTTTGGGTTACCATTGTTAATTATCACACTGTTTCCGTTATTTCAGTATTGTGCTTTCCGGCCGCACGCCTGCGCATAGGTAGTTCCCAGCCTCAGCCGTGGGGGGCGACCGACCCAGGTCCTGTGTTCATGTCGTGGTGCCCGTGAGGCATGGACTGGAAGGGTGCTCCTGTAGTGGACCCAGGTTGGGAAACCTTTGAATGATAAGGGCAGAAAACACTCGCGAGGGAGTTCGGGCTGCTCCCTCATGAGACCTTGCGCAAGAGAAATTGAGGTAGGAGAGCGAAAAGTCGAAGAGCCACAACTCAAAGGCAACAGCTTCAATAAAACTTCAAATGAGAACGAACAAGCCAACTGCAGAAAGCAAATGAAAAAGCCTCGTCTGGCACCTAATCTAGTCTTCGACGCCTTCTCACTAGCGCGGAGCTAAGTGCTGCCACTGGGCATGGGAGGGAGACCCAGGGCCTGAGGCCAGCGCTCCTGAGACTCCGGGGCGTGTACAGCCCCAACTCATTATTACGTGAGAGTGTCACAGGCGGCGAGCTTCACAGGCATTGGCCTTCTTCACAGGCTCCGGGCCTTTCTTGGGGGAAACTAGCTTCACGGGCATTGGCCCTCTTCACAGGCTCCGGGCCTTTTCCAAAACGCATCAGCTTCATAGGCATTCACCTTCTTCATAGGCTCTGGGCCTTTGCCAAAAAGATGAGCTTCACAGGCATTCGCCTTCTTCACAGGCTCTGGGCCTTTTCCAAAAAGATGAGCTTCACAGGCATTCGCCTTCTTCACAGGCTCTGGGCCTTTTCCAAAAAGATGAGCTTCACAGGCATTCGCCTTCTTCACAGGCTCTGGGCCTTTTTAGGGGTAAAACTTCCGGAGGTGCTGGATGTTCCACGCGTTCTGGACAGGTACCCCCTCTTGAGTCTCCAAGCGCGCAGAGCCGGGCCTGGAAACATGAACAACCTTGAATGGGCCCTCCCACATGGGACAGAGCTTATGCAGTCCCTCCCTGGAGAGAACCCGCCGGAGCACGAGGTCCCCTACCTCAAGAGTTCTGGGGCGGATGTTGCAGCAGTGGTATCGTCGCAGTGCTTGTTGGTACCTTGCCGCTCGCAACGCGGCTTCTCGACGACGCTCCTCCCCCAGCACGAGGTCCATCCCCCGCATGGCGTCCTGCTGTGCCTCATCGAACGCCAGGACCCGCGCGGAACAACGCTTGACCTCGTGAGGGAGGACCGCTTCGGCTCCATAGACCAGGAAGAACGGGGTCTCCCCAGTCGGCTTGGTCGCGGTTGTGCGGATGGACCACAACACGGACTGAAGCTCATCATACCAACCTCTGCCGCAGGCCTCCAGTTTCTTCTTGAATGTTCTGGTCTTGAGGCCCCTCAGGACTTCTGCGTTGGCCCGCTCGGCCTGGCCGTTGCTTCGGGGATGCGCCACCAAAGCGTAGCATATCTGCGTTCCAAGGTTAGCACAGTATGTTTTGAAGAGGTTACTGGTGAACTGCGAACCATTGTCGGTGATGATGCGGTTCGGCACCCCGAACCGGCTCACAATGCCCTTGATGAACCGGACCGCAGAACCAGCAAGGATGGTGCGGACGGCCTCTACTTCAGCCCACTTGGTGAACTTGTCCACGACGACGTAGAGGTAGCGATAGCCCCCTGGCGCCCGAGGAAACGGGCCCAGGATATCCAGCCCCCAGACTGCGAACAGCCACGTGAGGGGTATGGTTTGCAGACCTCCTGCCGGCTGATGGATCTGCTTGGCATGGAATTGGAAGGCTTCACAAGCCTTCACTAGTTCGACAGCGTCATTGAGCGCAGTAGGCCAATAGAAACCGCTGCGGAACGCCTTGCCGACGAGGGTCCGCGACGATGAATGATGCCCACAGTCTCCACCGTGTATATCTGCCAGCAGTTCCTTCCCTTGCTCCCTGGAGATGCAGCACAGGGACACATCATTTGGTCGTTTCCGGTAGAGCTCTCCATCCCTGATGCAGTACGCTATAGCTTGCCGCGCCACACACTCTGCTTCTTCCTTCTCTGGCAGGGTCCCTCGTGTTAAGTAGCTCCGGAGCTCTGCGATCCAGCACCCCTCCTGAGGCTCCATCGTCAGGAGTAGGCATGCTCCTGAGGCTGGGCCATAGGCCGGGGCTCCCGAGGCAGGTGGCTGGGGGAGCTCCTCCCGAGGCTGCGCTGTGTTCGATAATGATGGCATGGCCGAGGGCTTGAAGAGCCGTTCCTCGAAGATGCAAGGCTCCTGAGGCAACCGCCTGGAGGCTCGTTTGGCGATGTCGTCGGCCTCTTGATTAGTGCCGCGGGGTACATGCTGTAGCTCCAACCCCCAGAACTGCTTCTCCATCCTACGGACCTCCGCAAGGTAGGCTTCCATGTGCTCATCTTTTGGCTCATATACCTTGTTGGAGAAATTGACGAGGAGCTGCGAATCGCCCTTGATAGTAAGGCGCTTCACCCCTAGGGCAGCGGCGGCCTTCAAGCCCGCTATCAGTCCTTCATACTCCGCTATGTTGTTGGAGACCTTTTCACCCTGCTGGAAACAGAGCTGCACAGCGTAGTAGAGCTTGTCCTGAGTGGGAGATATGAGCGCCGCCCCAGCCCCAATGCCATGCCTGGAGAACGCCCCGTCGAAGTACATGACCCAGCCTTCTGGCGCCTCGCTTCCCGGGGAGAGGGATCGATCCTCGTCGGCCTTGAGGTCCGGTGCCTCCGTCCATTCGGCCACGAAATCCGCTAGCGGGGCTCCTTTGATGACTCTGGTCATGCTGAATTCGAGCTGAAACACTTGCAGTTCAATGTTCCACTCAGTGACCCTTCCGGCTGAGTTAGGGCTCCTGAGCACCCTTTCCAAGGGGTATGCTGAGACAACCTTGATAGGGTGACCCTGAAAGTAGTGCTGCAGCTTGCACGAGGCCACCCGTAGCGCGAGGAGGAGTTTCTATGGCATGGGGTACCGTGCCCTTGCATCCCGCAACAGCGTGCTGACGAAGTACACTGGGTGCTCGACGAGGCTTGGAGCGTCGATGCTGGTGGCGTCCTCCGGGGGCCATGGCGCCTCCTGAGCAAGCTTTTAAATAGCGTCCGCTACCTCCGCTATTGCGGCCGCAATAGCGGTAGCATCACCCTTCCGCTATTAGTTTAAGGTTGCGTTAGAAAATAGCATGTTGTCATGATGCGGGCGCAATATCACTTCTTAGACCGCTATATCGGCCGCTATCGGCAATACCGCCCGCTATATAAGTCCTTGTTGTTTTGTTGTGTACTCTATTTTGGTAAATGTGTCTTGCTTGCATGGTTGCACGACCAAATATTGTTCAATTATAGTTTATATTCTTATATAAATGATGATTTCTCAAATTAAGTGTCATATTTTTTGTCAATGGCCTAGAAATATACACAACAATCTCAAATTTATGAGTGTTTTTAAAAATTGGCTATCTGGACATAGCGCCCGCAATATCACCCGCTATCCGCATTCCGCTACACGGACCTTAATCCGCAACCAGTCCGCTATCCGCTATTTAAAAGCTTGCTCCTGAGGCGGTGGAGCCTCTAGAAGCTGGTTGCCTGGGGGAGGGGCCTCTTCCGTTCCCAGTGCGCTCCCTTGCGGCGGCTGATCCTTCTCAGCCGTGGTAGTGGTCTCTGCGAGTCCTTCTGGGTCCTGTTTTGCCTTGACACGGGTAGCTGCCGCGGCGTTGGTCCGATGCTCCTCCCTAACCGCCACCAGAGCTGTGCTGGCGGAGTAGGGAGTGGCGGCAAGGTAGAGCACCAAGGGCTCTTGAGGGCGTGGAGCCACCATCACCGGAGGGCTGGTTAGGTATCTCTTGAGATCTTGGAACGCCTTGTCGGCCTCTTCAGTCCATTCAAAGGGCCCCTTTCTCTTCATCGGCTGGAAGAAAGGCAGCGCTCGCTCCCCCAACTTGGAGATGAAGCGCCCTAGCGCAGTCACGCGCCCAGTGAGCTTCTGCATTTCTCTGAGGGTCTTTGGCGGGCTCATGTCCTCGACCGCCTTGACCTTTCCGGGTTGGCCTTGATGCCCCGGTGGGATACGAGGAAGCCCAAGAGCTTGCCCGAGGGGACTCCAAACACACACTTTTCCGGGTTGAGCCGCAGGTTCACGGCGTTGAGGCTCGCGAAGGTTTCCTCCAGGTCTTGTATCAGGGTCTTGGCCTCGCGAGACTTCACCACAATGTCGTCGACGTAAGCTTCCACATTCTTCCTGAGCTGCAGGCCCAAGGTGATGTGCATGAGCCGCTGAAAGGTTGCGCCCGCGTTGCGCAGTCCGAGCGGCATGCAGGTATAGCAGTACACCCCACACGGGGTCAGGAAGGCCGTCTTCTCCATGTCTTCCACCGCCATCTTGATCTGATGATACCCGGAGAAGGCATCCAAGAAGCATAACAGGTCGCACTCAGCGGTGGAATCGACGATCTGATCGATGCAAGGGAGCGGGAACGGGTCTTGCGGGCACGCTTTGTTGAGGTTGGTGAAGTCAACACACATGCGCTCTTTCCCTCCCTTCTTCGGCACAACGACTGGGTTGGCCAACCAATCTGGGTACGAGACCTCGCGAATGACCCCAGCGGCTTCTAGCTTGCAGGTCTCCTGGATGATGAAGGCCTGCTTTTCGGTGGACTGCCACCTCGCTTTCTGCTTCACGGGGCGCACATTGGGGCACACGTTGAGGTGATGCTCGATCACGCCCCTAGGGATCCCCGCCAACTGGTCAGGCTCCCAAGCGAATACCTTCTTGTGTGCGTGCAGGAACCTGACCAGGGCTTCCTCCTGCTCGGGCTCGAGGTTGGCGCCTATGGTGAAAGTGGCGTCAGTGGACCCGTCCTCGTCGACAGGTATCTGCTTGGTCTCCGCCTTGTCTTGGGTGAACAACTGCTTCTTCTTGGTTGGCGCAGCCCCCTTGGGCTTGGGGGTTTCTGCGTCGGTGGGCCGTGTTGCCGCCGCCGTCTTGAAGGCGAGCTTGAGTACTTGCAGTGCATCTCCAGTGTCCCCGGGCACGGTGAGGACACCGTTTCTCCCGGGCATCTTCATGAGGTTGTACGCCGGGTGAGTCGCGGCCATGAATTGGGCCAGTGCTGGATAGCCGAGGATGGCGTTGTAGGGGAGGCCGATGGGGGCGATGTCGAAATCGACCAGCTCCGTGTGGAAATTGTCGTAGGTGTCGAAAGTTACTGGGAGCCGGATCTGTCCCAAGGAGCTGGACGACCCGCCCCCGACGCACGAGAAGGGCCGGCTGGGCTGCAGCCGCTCCCGGGGTATGCAGAGGAGGTTGAAGGCCTCAACTGAGAGCACGCTGAGGCCCGCGCCGCCGTCAATGAGAGTCCTGGTGACAGCCACCTGGCAGATGGTGGGGGTGCAGAGCATGGGGAGCGCACCCGAGCAGGCCGAGTTGGAGGGGTGGTCCTCCGAGCTGAAGGCCAGCCTGGCCGGTGGCCCCTACCAGTCCGGGGGAGCCCCCTGCTGCGTGGAGGCGGCGCCGACCCGGCGGACGAATGGCTTGACTTGGTGACTAGAGGACGGCGCCTGTGAGCCGCCCAGGAGGGCCGCGACGACCGGGGAAGCCGGCGCGACGTGGTGGGTGAGGAAGAGGCCGCGTGGCTCTTCCCAAGAGGCCATGGAGGGATGCTGGGACGATGCTTGCTGCTCGTTCCCCGCCGGGCCGGTGGCGGCAGGTGACGGGAAACGTCGAGGGCGCCCGCCGACGTGAGCCGTCTGGGCGACACGGGAAGCGAGGGCGGTTCAGCGCCCGGCGCGGGCCCGACGAGCGTCAGACATGGATGCGATGGTCGGAGAAGAACAGGGCGACGGAAGACAAATTCCGGTGCACCCCTACCTGGCGCGCCAAATGTCGGATTTAGGGTTCTGGCAGACCCTTGTGGTTCGAACACTGGGGTGCGAGCGGAGATTTCGCCCTCTACCTACCTGCTCCTCGTCGACTTGCTAGGATCTAAACTATGAAAGGAACAACACAAGAGACACAGAGTTTATACTGGTTCAGGCCACCATTGTGGTGTAATACCCTACTCCAGTGTGTGGTGTGGTGGATTGCCTCTTGGGCTGGTGATGAACAATACAAGGAAGAACAGCCTCACGAGGGTCTGTTCTTGGCTGGTGTGATGAACTGCTAGGAGGATTTCAGTCGCTCTCTCTAATGGTTTCTTGGTGAGGATCCAGATTCTAGATCAGGTCCAGATGCCTCTACCTTGGGGGTGGCTAGTCCTATTTATAGGCAAAGGCCCTGCGCCTCTTCCCAAATATTGAGCGGGAAGGGAGCCAACAATTGGCCATTTTGAAGGGGAACATCGGGTACACTTATCCTGACTAAAGTTGGTCGTCGCCTGTCAAAGGATTTGGTGGTGACGCCTGCTTGGGCTCCACAATGACTTCCTTCCTGCCGTTGGGCTGGTCTTGGTCTTGTTGCACCGAAACGGATGCCTTTGCTTGATGCTCTCGCCTGTGCTTGCTCCCTTTGCACCAAAGAGGAAAGGAGGACACTGCATGGGCTGGCGCCCGACTGGCGCCCTTGGTCGTCATGGCTTGCGTCATGGGCACCTCGTGAGGTACCCCGCCTTGAACTCTCCGCCTCCTCGTGAGCCAGCCTGATGAGGCTGCGCCTGAGGAAGCTCCTTGTCGTCCGCCCCACGAGGCTTGGCCCCTCGCGAGGGTCTTGAGCTTGTGTTGATGAAGATGGGCCGTGCTGGGCCCCCTTTCAACCACGCCGCGGGCCGCAGGCAGGCAAGTCTGGGGACCCCTGTTCCCAGAACGCCGACAGGGCCACCGTTGTGGTGTAATACCCTACTCCAGTGTGTGGTGGGGTGGATTGCCTCAGGGGCTAATGATGAATAGTATAGAGGAAGAACAGCCTCGCGAGAGGTGTTCTTTGGCTGGTGCGGTGCTTGGGTGGATCTCTCTAGGCTCTTGATGGAGTGATCCCCCTCCCTTTGGTGGTGGCTATCTCTATATATAGAGGCCCTGGTCCTCTTCCCAAATATTGAGCGGGAAGGGAGCCAACGATGGCCATTTTGAAGGGGAACATCTAGTACAAGTTATCCTGACTAAAGTTGGTCTTCAGCTGCCAAAGGCACTGGCAATGACGCCGTCTTGGGCTCCACGGTGACCTCCATCCTGCCGCTCTGCTGGTCTTGGTCTCGTTGCACTGAAGTGGTAACCTTTGCCTGATGCCTCGGAACTCCGCGCCTGCACTTGCCCCCTTTGCACCAAAGAGGAAACAAGGACACTGCGCAGGCCGGCGCCCACCTGGTCTCGATCATCATGGCTTGCGTCACGAGCACCTCGCGAGGTACCCCTGCCTTGATCTCTCTGCCTCCTCGTGAGCCTGCCTGGTGAGGCCGCTCCTGAGGAAGCCTTACGTCCTCCGCCCCGCGAGGCTTGGCCCCTTGCAAGGGTCTTGAGCTTGAGTTGATGAAGATGGGCCGAGCCACGCCGCAGGCTGCAGGCAGGAAAGTCTGGGGACCCCCATTCCCAGAACACCGACAGTAGCCCCGGGCCCAAGGACCACTCGGACTTGGCTTAGTAGCAAAGCGAAAGGGCAAGTGCGGAGCGCCGCGGGCCCCAACAGCCCGCGGCCTTGGTCGCCGCGTGGCAGTTGATTGGACGTGGGCGTCTCTGCTTCCCCATGTTGCCTCGACAAGTGCCCGTCTAACAAAAAGGCTTGCTCGGGTTAGGATTACCTTCACTGCTCTCATTCGCCCTGCTCCAGATCCCCTTTCTTGCTCTTGCCCTCCTGCTTCCGAAATCTCTAGATCCGCCTCACCCTTTCTCCTACGGCGAGCAATGGCGCCCCGCAAGACCGCGGGCGGGGCTCCATCGGCCCGGTATTCGCACTGGATCCTCCCAACATGACGGAGAAGAATCTCGCCCTCACACGCCTGATGACGGCAGCGCAAGGTAGCGAGATGGGGGAGACTGTGCTCTGACCCGGCGCCGCCCAGCCGGAGGACAAGGGGAGCACCTTCTATCCCTTCTTCATGAGCGCCGTCATCGCTGGCCTGGTGCCTCCTTTCTCCAAGTTCTTCTATGTTGTCCTCCGCCATTATAAGCTGCATGCTCTGCATCTCCATCCCAACTCTGTTCTCCTCCTGTCAATTTTCGCCTACTACTGCGAGGCGCACGTCGGGGTGATGCCCTCCGTGGCCTTGCTGCGCCACTTCTTATTCCTCCGAGTCACTGACACCAATATCTTGGTGTGCGCAAGCTTTGTTGCATACTCCAAAGCCAACGCGATCTCGAAGGCCGGGAAGAGGGCCGACGGCTTCCAGAGCAAGTGGGTAATGCTGGATGCCGGATGCATCAACTCTTGGCTGGCGCTGCCCACGGGGCTGCCCCAGTCCTTCGAGGCGTGGTCCCATGCAAAGCTTGATGACCGACGGGCGAAGCTGGTGCTGGAGAAGATGAACGCCGACCTGAGGCCTAGGAACATGAAGGCGGGAAAGCTGATCGGGGCCACGCTCCTGAGGGAGTTCTTGGCGCATCGGGTGGCTTCACTTCAGGTGCACTCGCGCCCATTGTGGAGACTCGAAGATGCAGACGCCATCCTCCGCCTGAGGTCGGAGGTCCTGGATGACAAAGATCTGACCGCAGCTCTCCGGTTCCTAGTCGGAGAGGACATGCCAAGCCTGGAGGGCGCTCCTGTCCCCTTGTTCCTTCGCGACAACTGGGAGCAGGTGGTGGATGCCATACCCACCTTTGACGGGGACGGTCTTATACCGGTGGTGCCTCCTGAGGGCCAGGCAGTGACGGCAATGGCTGAGTTGTCCTCCGCCAATTCGGGGGGGGGGGGGGAGAGGAGGAAGACGAGGAAGAGGAGGAGTGCGACTCGAAGGCGACAACTGAGGAGACGGGGGAGAATTCCCCCTGGCGCAGGTCCAACATCCTCCGCTCCATGCCGGACGACGACGAGGCTGACGCCAGGCGAGGGGGAGAGGACCCGCCCGTGATCCCGAAGAAGGACAGGTCAGGGTTGATCTCCCGAGGGTCTACTCCAGCCCCGGTGCTGCCCGAAGCCAGCTCCAGCCCTTTTGGTGCACCCTCCTTTGCTACCGGACCTCCCGAGGCTGCGCCCCTCAAGAGGCTCTCGGGCTTCAAGCTCGGCCGGAGGCCGTTGGAGCTTGCCGCGGGTAAACAGTAAGTACTCGAACTTTGCTTTGCTCTCGTTTTTGCTGTCAGGGCTTGACATCCTCCATTGTTTGGGTAGGCTGCCGCATGCGGTGAAGAGGCTGAATGGGGACACGGTGGCCCCGCTCGGGGCGAGCTCATCTGTTGTGGCCGCGCCTTCGCCTGTGGGAAGGGGAGGCAGTGGAGGTCGCACCTCCCCTGCCCGATCATCCTCGCGAGGCCAGGAGGGACGCTCTGGCGGGGGGCTAGCCCCCGTGGCCCCGTTGACTCTAGAGGCACCGGCGCTTGACGTTGTCGCCGAGGTTGCCAAGGCTTAGGAGGTCCCAGCCTCCCAGGACGTGATTACGCTGCCGTCTTCTCCTCCTACTCCACCGGTTCCCGTCTCCTCTGCCTCCTCCGCCACCTTGGACTGTGCTGCTGATGAGCTGAGTCGGCTGCGAGAAGATCTCCAGGGCGCCAACCCCTGCCTGGTGGCCGGGCGCCTGGAGTTGGTCACTGGCTGGGTTCGCTCTGACGCCTCCGTCCGAGCGGCGCTGAGCCAGGCTATGACAGCTTCCGAGGAGGAGAAGCAAGTCACCTCCCAAGCCATAGCCGCTCGCGTCGCAGCATTGAAGGATGCTTCAACTGTCCGGGGCCGCTGCAAGACGCTGGAGGACGAGCTGCGAGGCTTGCATGACGAGCTCGCCATGGAGGTTCGCGACCGTCGGGCGAAGGAGGAAGAGATGAAGGCTCGGGAGGCCGCCATCAGGGACCGCGACACCGAGCTGTCCTCTGATCGCGGCTGGCTGAAGACGCTGGAGCAGAAGCTGCAGGCGGAGAGGATTGAGCTGGACGCCAAGGCGAAGGTCTTGGCTGAGGATCGCGCGGCCTTTACGGACTACAAGGTGAGATCTCGCACGGTGTTGAAGTCGCTTTATGACGATGGCGTGGAGAAGCCGCTGGCTGGAGCCACGGACGGCCCCGCCAAGCTTCTTCCCTTCCTGGTCGAGGCGCTTGAGGAGGTCGTGATCGGCATCGGCCCCATGGCCGAGGTTGAAGCTCGCATCCTTTCCTCCGCAACACTGACGCGGATCCTTAGCCACCTCTACCTTCGCAACCCCAACGCCAACCTCGACGACCTGCTGGAGCCTGTGGACGCCGAGCGCTCTGCCGCTGCTGCTGAGGCCGTGAAGGGCCGAGCGGAGGCCGTGAAGGGCTGGGCGGAGGCCTTGCTGGTGAAGTTCCGCGCCTTCGCCATTGCGCCCAAGGCAGGTGCTGCCGGTTCCGTGGCCTCGGGAGGTGAAGCTGACAAGCGCAACTCCACCATGGAGGCGGGGCTCTCGGCGAACGACGGCGCTCCTCAAGGGTGATCTCCTCGTGGCTTCTTTCCTATTTTAACTCCTGCAACATGCACCGTGCCTCTTGGAGGCGTTTAAACTTGTGTTTGGTATTGTGAGGACAATTTATGGTCTGTAATATTTGCTTCTGAAATTGCGAGATTTTGCGGTTTCCTTCCTATTTGCTTTGTGTTCTACATCGGCAGGGCCCGGCCCCGCGCATACCTCAGCCGCCGTTAGCCCTGACCGGATCACCAAGATGGGACCAAGGAGTGAGGGGCTACGTGGCAAGTTAGGCTCCTGAGTCGCAATGCTCAGGAATCCCCCTTGATGCTCAAACGGTCTTCATACCTTGGCTCTGCTCGGGGAGGGGCGCTCGACGACCAGGTCCGAGGGACCTGGCTAGGTGGCATGCGCTCGGGCGTGACCCGGGCGCAACCCCCGTGTCCAGCCCCCTCGCATGGCGCTCCTGAGGGGAGGCGTTGCGATGAGTCCAGACACTGAGCTCTCGGCTCCCTGAGGTTGATACAGCCGTGGACTGCACTCAGTTGTTTATCACCAGCACGGAGCATAGCGCTTCCGTATGTGTACAGGCATAGCCGCTCCTCGGCAGTGTCATCAGCCAGCGCGGAGCTTGGTGCTTCCACTGGTACGTGGGAGGCGGGCCCCCTCTGGGAGGAGCCCGTGGGGCATGTACAGCCCCGCCCTGACACGTGACCGGCATGGTAGGGCTAGACGAGGTGTATCTAGGCACTCGTGAGCCAGCGCGGGACTCACGAGGCCCTACCTCAAGGCGAGGTTCGCCTGATCTTGAGCCTTGGGCGGCTGAGTGTTCCTGCAAGGTGGTTAGATGTAAATGTTCTACGTCCTCAGGTCCCGGCCCTCGAGCAAGCTCAGCCGCCGCTGGTATGCCAGGTCACGATGCCGTGGACAAGGCCAGGGGGTGAGGGCTGGAGAGCCAGTAAGAGCTCCTGAGTCGCGATGCTCAGGTGCCCCCCTTTTAACTGCAAGCGGTTTGCATGAGGGAGAAAAAGGGGCCATGATGGGCGAGAGATGATAATCATAGGCAAGTTGAGCATGAGGAGCAAATCAGCTTAGATAGATGCAGGAAAGATATATGCCACTGGGTCAGGCCCGAGCGGCTTGGGGATGATGCAGCCCGAGGGGCGCCCCCAGCAAAGCAACTAAACACATAAGCAAAACGGATACATGCCGCAGGGACGGACCCATGCGACCTGGGAATAATGCAGCCCTGAGGGCGCTCCCAGCTGAAATGAAACTCGAAAGATCTCACCTGATATCATTGCAGAGCGGGTGTTGGAGCAGCTGAAGATGTGCGGTGAAGGAGCCGATCCTCACGAGCCCTTGGAGCCCTGAGCCTCGGGAGGCTCTGGGGGTCCGGGTGGCTCCTCAAGGTCCATCTCCATCTCCGCCAGGAAGGCGCGGTGCCTGACCTCCTGAGCTTCCAGAATGCTCTGCATCAGGCGCTGGTGAGCAGCAGCCGCGTTCGACAGGACGAAAGGCATGCGAACATAGCTGTGAGGTGGACCCTCGCAACGTCCTACGCGCGAAGGCCAGAAACGCTTTTGAAACATGACTTGGTTGAGCCCTGGGTAGTCGATGCAGACATGCAGCCCACCATCCTCGCCTGGATGGGGAGCTACACCGGGCAAGCGGCGATTGCCGCACATGACTCTCGATTCCTGCAGCTCCTGAGAGACCTTGGTGATGAGCTCCTGAGGGTTGAGCCCTCCTTGCCTCATGCCTTCCTGAGGGAAACGTGCTGCGAAGCACGCCTCCAAGTGGTGCCCGAGCGCCTCCCTCGTGATCTTGGCAAAGTCAAAGGCCCTCCAGGAGAGAGCCCCCGAGCCTTGCCCGAGGAGGGCACCGGGCGCGCCTTCCTATGAGACAGAGGGAGGCGCCCCTTGCACGGGCGCAGATCCTGACGCGGTGCCTCTGGAGATGCCTGCCTCCTGAGGCCTTGAGCTGGGTGATGTCTTCTTCTTCTTAGGAACTGCCTCGGGAAGGTTCCCACTCTTGTTATCCGGATCCTCGACTGACGTGGCTTGGAAGGCACGCTCGAGAGAGCACACCGCATCTTTTTCCTCGCAGGGAACTGTGATGACTCCGCCGCTTCCCGGCATCTTGAGGACATTGTAACCATGGTGAGTCACTGCCATGAACTTGGCCAGGGCTGGATACCCGAGGATGGCATTGTACGGCAGGCGAATGTGGGCAACGTCGAAGTCAATGAGCTCGGTATGGTAGTTCTTGCGCTGTCCAAAGGTGACAGGGAGGCGGACCTGCCCTATTGGGGTGGTGGAGCCATCAATTACTCCTGAGAAAGGCTTGGTTGGCTGAAGCTGATCATATGGCACTAGGAGATTGTTGAATGTCTCGACGGACAGAACGTTGAGTCCTGCGCCGCCATCGATGAGGGTCCTGGTAACCTGCAAATTGCTGATGACTGGGGAACAGAGCATTGGGAGGACCCCGGTTGTAGCCGCACACTTGAGCTGATCCGCTGAGCTGAACGTGATGGCGCACGTGGACCACCTGAGAGGGTGCATGGCCTCGAGCTTGGGGAGGACTGCGTTCACCTTGCGAGCAAACTACTTGAAGATGCACTGAGAGGCTGGGGCCTGGGCACCGCCCAGGATGCAAGCGATAGCACGTGGCTCCTGGAAGCCCCCAGCCCCCTCGTCCTGATGATGGTCGTCATTCCTTCTTGGTGGCGGCGGCACAGGAGGAAGGCCTGCGTTGCCCTGCGGGCGATCCTCGCAAGGCTGATCCCTCCAAGCCCCCTCGCGAGGCTGGTCCTGCCTGCGGTCCTCGCGAGGTCGGTCACGCCACCCTTGGCGAGGGCCTCGGTCGTCCCATCGTCCTCCGCCTCTTCCTCCTCCTCGGCCGTAGCCCCGATCACTGCGCTCAGGGCGCCTACCGATACGTCCTTCTCGCACGGCCCTGAGCTCTTGGCATTCGTTGGTGTTATGAGGTCGTGGTACACACAGTACCGGCTGCCCTTGGACGACTCCGGCTGGTCCCTGCCGCGCTTCGTGTCTGGATCTACTGCGAGCACGGCTGCTCCTTTGCGCTTCACATCCTTGGCCTTGGCTTTATTCTCTTCTGGGTCATCAGCTAGGAGCTCGAGAAGGGAGAGGCGCCCCTCCTCAGCCCTTGCGCACTTGGTCGCCAGGTTGAACAGCTCCAGACACGTGCACATATCCTCATGGATAGCCAGCTCCTCCTTCATCTTGACGTCGCGGACGCCATCAGAGAATGTCGAGATGATGGCCTCCTCATTCACCTTGGGAATCTTGAGGTGAGCGCTGTTGAAGCATTGGATGTACTTCTGCAGGGTCTCTCCTGGTTGCTGCTTGATGCGGCGCATGTCACCCACGACCGGAGGATGGTCGAGTGCCCTGGAAGTTGGCGATGAAGCGGGTGCGCATCTCGTCCCAAGAGGAGATCGTGCCGGGAGGCAGGTTTAGGAGCCAGGTGCGGGCACCATCTTTGAGCGCCATGGGAAACCAATTCGCCATGACCTTCTCGTTTCCATTGGCCGCTTCGATGCCTAGATTGTAGAGTTGTAGGAACTCCGCAGGGTCGGCAGTGCCGTCTAGCGATGAGGCAGATCCGGCTTGAACTTGCCCGGCCAGGAGACACTGCGTAGCTCGGTGGTGAAGGCACGACAGCCTGCGGTGGCCACCGGAGCCCTTTGCAGACGCGGGGCTTGCTCCTGGGGATTCCCGCATGCCGTTGCCAGGGGCAGCGCAGGGTCTTGACGCGCTGGTGTAGGGACACGGTCATGACGTGCTGGAGCAGGGAGCACGCGAGCACCTTCTTGGGGATGAGGGATTTCTTGGCAGCTCCTTTCTTGTCGCGTGGGCGCTGGACATGGTGCGTCTCGTCTAGGGGCCGCGTGCCTTGGAGCCAGGGCGCCTTCTCGGGGAGGAGGTGGCGGAGGCACCTCCTGAGCTGCATCACCCATGCAAGACGGAGGGCGAGGCAGTGAGAGGGACGGCGCAGGAGAGCCCCCTGCGGCGCTGACGAGCTCGGTGATGCGAGCGAGCCACTCCTCGTAGAGGTCGTCGACGGGGCGGTAGTGCAGGAGCTCGCGTGCCAGGAGCAATGAGGCATGCGCGTCCGTGGGAGCGCGACGGGCGCGAGACGATGAACCAGCTGGAGTCAGCGACGGAGTGGCGGTGCGGCCTTCCCGCCGCACCGAGGGATGCAACGACGACACCTGCTGCTCGTTCCCCGTCGGTCCGGTGGCGGCAGGCAATGGGGAACGATGGGGAGGCCCACCGACGGGAGCCGTCTGGGCGACGCGGGCGGCGAGAGCAGCCCGACGCTCAGCGCGAGCTCGGCGAGCGTCAACCATGGATGCGACGAACGATCGAACACGGAATAGCGGAAGAAAGATTCCGGCGCACCCCTACCTGGTGCGCCAAATGTCGGATATCGGGTTCTGGCAAAACCCTTAAGGTTCGAACTCTAGGGTGCGTGCGAAGATCTTTCCCCTACCGATCCACGTCCCAACGCCTCGCTGTGAATCTAAGCTAAACGATGAACAACACAACGGACACAAGGTTTATACTGGTTCAGGCCACCGTTGTGGTGTAATACCCTACTCCAGTGTGTGGTGGGGTGGATTGCCTCAGGGGCTGATGATGAACAGTACAGAGGAAAAACATCCTCGCGAGAGGTGTTCTTGTGCTGGTGCGGTGCTTGGGTGGATCTCTCTAGGCGCTCGATGGAGTGATCCCACTCCCTTTGGTGGTGGCTATCTCTATATAGAGAGGCCTTGGTCCTCTTCCCAAATATTGAGTGGGAAGGGAGCCAACAACGACCATTTTGAAGGGGAACATCTAGTACAAGTTATCCTGACTAAAGTTGGTCTTCCGCTGCCAAAGGCACTGGCGATGACGCCGTATTGGGCTCCACAGTGACCTCCGTCCTGCCGCTCTGCTGGTCTTGGTCTCATTGCACTGAAATGGTAACCTTTTCCTGATGCCTCGATACTCCGCACCTGCGCTTGCCCCCTTTGCACCAAAGAGGAAACAAGGACACTGCACAGGCCGGCGCCCGCCTGGCGCCTGCCTGGTCTCGATCGTCATGGCTTGCGTCACGAGCACCTCACAAGGTACCCCTGCCTTGATCTCTCCGTCTCCTCGCGAGCCTGCCTGGTGAGGCCGCTCCTGAGGAAGCCTTACGTCGTCCGCCCCGCGAGGCTTGGCCCCTCGCGAGGGTCTTGAGCTTGAGTTGATGAAGATGGGTCGCACTAGGCCACCACTTGAGCCACGCCGCAGGCCGCAGGCAGCCAAGTCTGGGGACCCCGTTCCCAGAACGCCGACAGACCCGACTCATCACATTGTAATGAGCCAGCCTTGGGGGCTACCAATTGTTCCTATCAAAAATTCAAGGTACACAAGCATTAATCCATTATATTGAACGGTCCACTACTCAGTTGGTAGAGTACAAAGTCTCAGCTCAGTATTATCTTACTAAGCCAGCCCTTGGGGGCTACATGTTGCTGCTCAAGTTTACATGATCATATTTACAAAGTCCCTCCTCATTATTGCATAATGACCCGGCCCTTGGGGGCTACACTGGTTGAAAGTTTTATGAGCATAAGGCAATTACAAGTCCCAGGTTGCTGCAAACATGACAACCCGACACTTGGGGGCTGCAGGTGATATGCATATAAGGGAGGAATAACTTCAAATTCTTAGTTTTGAGCAAATCAGTATTATATTATTATCGGAGAAATCTGCAAAGTTTATGACCCGACGTCATCATAAGATTAACCCGGCATCAGCAACAATTACATGACCCGGCATCATTTGTTTATAACCCAACAATTTTGGCAATCATAAATCGGCAAGATCTACATCTTTAAGCCGGCTGAATATCAGTTGAACATTTGAAGACCAATATTTTTGTCAAGTCAGAGCATTGAAGGCCGACTCAAATGGATTATTTCTTATAATATTCTTTACAAGAGCCAATGTCAACAAATTGGTTATGAAGCTAGTCTATTGACCCGGATTTTTTAGAAGAAGTGCCTGGAATTTTTTGTATGGGCAAGGTTTGGACATATCTGTTAAAGGAGATTTGCTATAAGATCTTAAGTATGCATCGAGGAGGAAATGACAAGGACTTAAAGATGAGCAGGTGCCGGTTCAGGAGAATATTTAACCTAGAGCACAACCTATCAAGTTTGTTCTTGTGTTTATTTTATAGGATCTGTCTAACATGGATAAATCCAAATTAAACTAGGGGCTAATGTCGGGGATATACCCCGTGGTATGACCCAACCGGAAGTATGACCCGGCCGGGCTTGGCGTTTTCATTGGTAACCCGCTGGAGGACTGGCGACTCACGAGTTTGGCGGCTCACTGGTCTGATGACTCACGAGCCTGGCGACTCACGGATGGCCCTATCGGCGGGTCAGATAGAAGACTAGGCCCAAGGCCTAGAAGGCCGACTCATCTTATGGTGGGCCGGTTTACGAGGAAAGGCATAAGGAGTTTTCCCTTAAGGGGGCAGACTAGGATTCCACTTGTAATAGACTAGTCCTAATCCTAATAGGACTCCACATGTAACCCGCCCCTTCAACTTATATAAGGAGGGGCAGGGTACCCCAAGAGGGACAGACAAGAAGAAACAATCTCTAGGGCTAGACACAAAGAGCCGACTTACCGGCGACTCCCTCATGATCATAATGAGACCTAGCCACAAATAGCATGTAGGGTTATTACAGGATGATGTTTCCCGGGGCCCGAAGCTGTCTAAATCCTTGTCTTATGTCACGTCTCTCAATTCCGCCCAACCCCTCTCAAGCTACTACATAGATGCGTTGGCCTCGCGTCTAAGTCCTCATACTAAGGACATCTACCGTGACAATTCCATGACACCAGGTACTTTCTTTCCAGAGCAAAGGTGCTGAGGGTACTAAGGTTGAACACACATTTAATTAGGAAAGATGGATGGTATGTTGATCAGAGCTGGCAGGTACTGCAGAATGGAAGAGGCTCCAAAAAAGCTAAACTTAGTTTTGGAAGAGCATATGGTAGAGCAATTGGAAGTCATACATGACTTGTCAGCGGCTAATCCCTTTGCAGAAATGTCGATGTTTGCAATGTTTGAATTTGGGTATTGTAATCTTTGAATTTGAACCTTGCAATATTTATGGTATTTGTTATATAACGTAATTGGATGTTTAATTTGGTATTGCAATCATGTGATGTTACATGTAATTTGTTATATGTTGTTCTTCTGTACACAGAGCATAGATGTTCTGCAGACAGAGCATATCACAACACACATGGACCGCACTAGGTAACCCGTCAGCGATGAATTCATCAATCGCAAATAGTTCATCCGAGTGAATAGTATGCTCTACATCACACACGCCTTCGTCTGGCATCCCGTTTCTTTTGTTCACCCTCATCGCAAATAGTTAATTGAACTAAACCATATGCCCTGAATCACACACGCCACAAAAATCTGAACCGTGTTTGATGCATCCGTCATCGCAAACGTTTTGCACCTATTTTGACGGTTCTTTTACACCACTGTTTGCGATTAATGCATCGCACACAGTTTCGTGAAAGGGTCCCTGATCTTAGTGTCGCATTAACAGCATCCTGCATTAGTGTTGGGGATGCTGATACGTCTCCAACGTATCTATAATTTATGAAGTATTCATGCCATGTTTACAATAATCTTATATGGTTTTGCTATGATTTGCATGGAACTAACCCGGACGGACGATGTTTTCAGCAGAACGACCGTGGTGTTTTTTTTGCAGAAATGAAAGTTCTCCAAATGAGCTGAAACTTTTTGACGATTTTTTGGAACAAAAGAGACCCCCGAAGCTTCGTGGGAGGGCCATAAGAGCCACGAGGAGGTCACAACCCACCGGGGCGCGCCTGGGCCCTTGCCCGTGCCCCGGTGTATCGTGCTCACCTCGAGGCCCATCTGGACATGAGACCGACGCCAAAAATTCCTATAAATAGAGAAACCATCAGAAATAACCCTAGATCAGAAGTTCCGCCGCCGCAAACCTCTGTGGCCACCGAAAACCAATCGGGACCCCATTCCGGCACCCTGCCCGAGGGGGAATCATCTCCAGTGGCCATCTTCATCATCTCGGCGGCCACCACGATGAGGAGGAAGTAGTCCACCCTCGGGGCTGAGGGTTTGTACCAGTAGCTATGGGTTTAGTCTCTATCTTGCGCGATCTTGAGATGTCACGATCTTGATGTATCATGGGCTTTGTTAACATAGATGGATCATATGATGTTTCTCCCTTCTCTACACTTGTCGTGATGAATTGAGTCTTTACCCTTTGAAGTTTTGTCTTGTGGGATTGAATGTTCAGATCTGAGAACACATGATATATGTCTTGCATATGAATACCCGTGGTGACAATGGGGTATTATTTTGATTCACTTGATATATGTTATGGCACTCAACTTGCGGATTCCCGAGGTGACTTTGGGGTAATCTATGCATAGGGGTTGATGTGTGTTTTTATTATCTTTTCTCCGATAGAAACTTTGGGGTCCCCTTGTAGTTCTTTGTGTGGATTGAGTATTATGAATCTGAAATTGTTTGATACATATCATATAATTAACTCACGGGTACTCGCAGTGACATTGGGGTATCTAGGTGACATTAGAGTTCGTTGATATGTATCATATGGTGTTATTTTAGTACGAACTCTTGATTAGATCGATCAGAAAGAATAGCTTGCTGTTATTTTAGTACGAACTCTAGGATAGATTGATCGGAAAGAATAGCTTTGAGGTGGTTTCGTACCCTACAAACAATTTCTATCTTTTGTCCTCCTCTAATAGGAACTCGGGAGTGATTCTTTATTGCACTTTGAGGGATAATCATATGATCCAACTATGCTAGCATTGTTGAGAGATTGCACTTGTGAAAGTATGCACCCTAGGCCTCATTTTCCATCACTGCAATACCGTTTGTGCTTCATTTTACTATTTACTACCTTGCTGTTTTTTATTGTTTGCACTATGAAAACTCATATCTACTATCCATACTACACTTTTATCACCATCTCTTTGCCGAACTAATGCACCTATACAATTTGCCATTGTATTGGGTGTGTTAGGGACACAAGAGATTTCTTTTATTTAATTGCAGGTTGCTCGAGAGACTATCTTCATCCTACACCTCCCACGGATTGATAAACCTTAGGTCATCCACTTGAGGGAAAATTGCTGCTATCCTACAAAACTCTGCGCTTGGAGCCTCAACACAAGCCTACAAGAATAAGGTTTCATAGTAGACATCAGCAAGTACGCCTTGAACTCCTCGGTCTAGCCGCCCGCCTGAGGTTCCAGCGCCAGGAGCGGTCGGGACACAGGCCAGCGCCCCCGAGGACGGGGCCTGTGGCGGCTCTTCCCGGAGCAGCGTCGGGCCTGTAGTCGAGGGCACAACTAATGGCAAGAAGAGCCTCTCCTCGAAGATGCCAGACTTCTGAGGCTAGCGGCAGGATGCCCTCTTGGCGATGTCGTCTACTTCCTTGTTCACGCCGAGAGGGACGTGCTGCAATTCCAAGCCTAAGAAACACTTTTCAGTTTTACGTACCACTTCCAGGTATGCCTCCATGTGTTCGTCCTCCGGTTTATACTCCTTGTTGGAAAAGTTGACGAGGAGATGGGAACCGCCCTTGATCGTGAGGCGCTTGACCCCCAGAGCGGTTGCGGCCTTGAGGCCAACAATCAAGCCCTCGTATTCTGTGATGTTGTTGGAGACCTTCTCGCCATGCTGGAAGCAAATCTGCATGGTGTAGTAGAGCTTGTCCTTGGTCGGTGAGATGAGACAACTCCAGCCCCCATGCCCTGCCGCGCAAAGGCACCATCGAAGTGCATGGCCCAGCCATTGTGCACCTGGTCACCAGGCGCAAGGGACTAGCCCTCGTCCAACCCTCGTCGGGAGCATCCGTCCATCCCGCCAAGAAGTCGGCGAGTGCCGGACCCTTGAGGACCCTAGTTGTGATGAACTCCAGCTGGAAAGCTTGTAGTTTGATGTTCCACCCTACAACTCTTCCAGACGCATTGGGGTTGTGCGGCACCTTCTCTAGGGGGTATCCAGAGACAACCTTGATGGGGTGGCACTGGAAATATTGGCGCTGCTTTCTCGAGGCGATAAGGAGCGCGAGCAGGAGCTTTCGCTGCATAGGGTAGCGCGCACACATCCCTTAGCATAGTGCCGATGAAGTATACTGGGTGCTCGACGAGGGGTGGGATGTCGGTGGAACCTTTCCTCACATGAGGCGCAAGGGGCTCAGGCACCCCGTTGGTTGATGAAGTGGCGGGGGCCTCATGGGCGCCGTCCTGAGGAGGCGAGGGGAGCGGGACCTCTCATGGATTGCCTGGGTTCGCGCTTGCACTTGCGTGCTCCTCCCGGACTGCCACGAGCGCCGCACTAGCCAAGTGGGGGTGGCAGCTAAGTAGAGCACCAGGGGCTCACGAGGGTGAGGTGCCACCATAACAGGTGGGCTCGTGAGGTATATCTTAAGGTCCTAGAAGGTTGCCTCCGCTTCCGGGGTCCACTCGAAAGGGCCTTTCCTCTTCATCAACTTGAAGAAAGGGAGGGCGCGCTCGTCGAGCTTGGAAATGAAGCGCCCCAAGGAGGTCACACAACCCGCGAGCTTTTGCATCTCCTTGAGGGTCTGAGGTGGGCGCATCTTTTCAATTGCCTTGATCTTTTTGGGGTTAGCCTCGATTCCTTGATGTGAGACGAGGAAGCCTAGCAGCTAGCCAGACGGGACCCCCAAAACACACTTTTCTGGGTTAAGCCTCAGGTTCACTTGGTGCAGGTTGCCGAACGTCTCCTCCAGGTCTTCGATTAGGGTCCTTGCCTCTTGTGACTTGACCACGATGTCATCGACATACGCCTACGCATTTGTCCCCCAGCTATGGCCCCAGCGCAATGCACATCAGCCGCTGGAAGGTTGCACCGGCATTTCGCAGTCCGAAGGGCATGTAGGTTGATACGTCTCCAACGTATCTATAATTTTTTATTGTTCCATGCTATTATATTACCTGTTTTGGATGTTTATGGGCTTTACTTTACACTTTTATATCATTTTTGGGACTAACCTACTAACCGGAGGCCCAACCCGAATTGTTGTTTTTTTGCCTATTTCAGTGTTTCGAAGAAAAGGAATATCAAACGGAGTCCAAACGGAATGAAACCTTTGGGAGCGATCTTTTTGGAACAAATGCAATCCAGGAGACTTGGAGTGGACGTCAAGAAGTAGCCTAGGTGGCCACGAGGATGCAAGGCGCGCCCTAGGGGGGTGGGTGCACCCCCACCCTCATGGGCCCCTCGTGGCTCCCCTGACCTACCTCCTTTGCCTATATATATCTATGTACCCCGAAAACATCCAGGACCACCACGAAAACCTATTTCCACCGCCGCAACCTTCTGTATCTGCGAGATCCCATCTTGAAGCCTTCGTCGGCGCTCCGTCGGAGGGGGAATCGATCACGGAGGGCTTCTACATCAACACCATAGCCTCTCCGATGAGTTGTGAGTAGTTTACCACATACCTTCGGGTCCATAGTTATTAGCTAGATGGCTTCTTCTCTCTCTTTGAATCTCAGTACAATGTTCTCCTCGATCTTCTTGGAGATCTATTCGATGTAGCTCTTTTTGCGGTGTGTTTGTCGAGATCCAATGAATTGTGGGTTTATGATCAAGTTTATCTATGAGAAATATTTGAATCTCCTCTGAATTCTTTTATGTATGATTGGTTATCTTTGCAAGTCTTCGAATTATCAGTTTGGTTTGGCCTACTAGAATGATCTGTCTTGCAATGGGAGAAGTGCTTAGCTTTGGGTTCAATCTTGCGGTGTCCTTTCCCAGTGACAGCAGGGGCAGCAAGGCACATATTGTATTGTTGCCATCGAGGATAAAAAGATGGGGTTTATATCATATTGCTTGAGTTTATCCCTCTACATCATGTCATCTTGCCTAATGCGTTACTCTGTTCTTATGAACTTAATACTCTAGATGCATGCTGGATAGCGGTCGACGTGTGGAGTAATAGTAGTAGATGCAGACAGGAGTCGGTCTACTTGTCGCGGACGTGATGGCTATATACATGATCATGCCTAGATATTTTCACTTATAGATCGTGTTAAAACTTGGTTTTCGTCTTTGCCTAAAAATAGTATTGATTCATGGAATAAGTGTAAAGATGCTTTTATCTCTAAGTATTTTCCTCCCGCTAAGATCATCTCTCTTAGAAACAATATTATGAATTTTAAGCAACTTGATCATGAGCATGTTGCACAACCTGGGAGAGAATGAAATTAATGATACATAATTGCCCTACGCATGGTTTGAATTTATGGATGATCATACAAAAAATTTATGTCGGATTGAATTTTGCTTCTAGAAATCTTTTAGATTCAGCCGCAGGAGGAACTTTTATGGAAATCACTTTAGGAGAATCTACTAAACTCCTAGATAATATTATGGTTAATTATTCTCAATGGCACACTGGAAGATCTACTAGTAAAAAAGTTCATGCGATAGAAGAGATTAATGTTTTGAGTGGAAAGATGGATGAACTTATGAATTTGTTTGCTACTAAGAGTGCTCCTATTGATCCTAATGATATGCCTTTGTCTACTTTGATTGAGAATAATAATGAATCTATGGATGTGAATTTTGTTGGTAGGAATAATTTTGGTAACAATGCTTATAGAGGAAACTTTAATCCTAGGCCATTTCCTAGAAACTTCTCTAATAATTATGGTAATTCCTACAACAACTCTTATGGAATTTTTAATAAGATGCCCTATGATATTGATAATAGTGTTAAAGAATTTATGATCTCTCAAAAGAATTTCAATACTTTGCTTGAAGAAAAATTGCTTAAAGTTGATGAATTAGCTAGGAACGTGGATATAATTTCTCCTGATGTTGATTCTTTGAAACTTAGATCTATTCCACCTAAGCATGATATCAATGAGTCTCTCAAAGCCATGAGATTTCCATTGATGAGTGCAAAGAAAGAACCGCTAGAATGCGTGCTAAGAAAGATTGCTTTGTAAGAGCGTGTTCTTCTAGTTTCTATGAAAATAATGATGAAGATCTAAAAGTGATTGATGTGTCTCCTATTAAATCTTTGTTTTGCAATATGAATCTTGATAATTATGGGACTGGAGATGAGTCAACTTTAGTTAAAAGGCGTCCTAATGATTCAGAGTTTTTAGATCTTGATGCTAAAATTGGTAAAAGTGGGATTGGAGAGGTCAAAACTTTACATAGCAATGAACCCACTATTTTGGATTTCAAGGAATTTAATTATGATAATTGTTCTTTAATAGATTGTATTTCCTTGTTGTAATCCGTGTTGAATTCTCCTCATGCTTATAGTAAAAATATAGCTTTTACCAAACATATAGTTGATGCTTTGATGCAATCTTATGAGGAAAAACTTGAATTGGAAGTTTCTAACCCTAGAAAACTTTATGATGAGTGGGAACCTACTATTAAAATTAAAATTAAAGATCATGAATGCTATGCTTTGTGTGATTTGGGTGCTAGTGTTTCCACGATTCCAAAAACTTTATGTGATGTGCTAGGTTTCCATGAATTTGATGATTGCTCTTTAAACTTGCACCTTGCGGATTCCACTATTAAGAAACCTATGGGAAGGATTATGATGTTCTTATAGTTGCAAATAGGAATTATGTTCCCGTATATTTCATTGTTCTTGATATAGATTGCAATTTTTCATGTCCTATTATTCTTGGTAGACCTTTCCTTAGAACGATTGGTGCAATTATTGATATGAAGGAAGGAAATATTAGATTCCAATTTCCATTAAGAAAAGGCATGGAACACTTTCCTAGAAAGAAAATAAAATTACTTTATGAATCTAGCCACTTATGAATTGAATGCCAAAGATGGCAATACTTAGATCTATCCTCGCTTTTATGCCTTGCTAGGGGCGTTAAACGATAGCGCTTGTCGGGAGGCAATCCAATTTTATTTGTGTTCCTTGATTTTTGTTCCTGTTTAGTAATAAATAATTCATCTAGCCTCTGTTTAGATGTGATTTTATGTTTTAATTAGTGTTTGTGCCATGTAGAACCTATAGGATCATCTTGGGTGATAGTTAATTTGATCTTGCTGAAAAGTAGAAACATTTGCACACACAAGAATAATTTTAATCAATCACAGAAACGTGATTTTTAGTTGATTCTTTTTTCAGTAGATCAAAAGACAAGTTTCCTAGGACTTCCAAATTTGGTAGGATTTTTAGAGTTCCAGAAGTATTCGAAAGTTACAGATTTCTACAGACTGTTCTGTTTTTGACAGATTCTGTTTTTCGTGTGTTGTTTGCTTATTTTGATGAATCTATGGCTAGTATCGGGGGGTATGAACCATAGGGAAGTTGGAATACAGTAGGTTTAACACCAATATAAATAAAGAATGAGTTCATTACAGTACCTTAAGTGGTGGTTTTTCTTTCTTGCACTAACGGAGCTCATGAGATTTCCTGTTGAGTTTTGTGTTGTGAAGTTTTCAAGTTTTGGGTAAAGATTTGATGGACTATGGAATAAGGAGTGGCAAGAGCATAAGCTTGATGATGCCCATGGCACCCCAAGATAATTAAAGGACAACCAAAAGCCTAAGCTTGGGGATGCCCCGGAAGCCATCCTCTCTTTCGTCTTCGTCTATCGGTAACTTTACTTGGAGCTATATTTTTATTCGCCACATGATATGTGTTTTGCTTGGAGCGTATTGTATGATATGAGTCTTTGCTTTTTAGTTTACAACAATCATCATTTATGTACACACCTTTTGGGAGAGACACACATGATTCGGAATTTATTAGAATACTCTAGTACTTCACTTATATCTTTTAGAGCACGGCGGTGGCTTTATTTTGTAGAAATTATTGATCTCTCATGCTTCACTTATATTATTTTGAGAGTCTTTTAGAACAACATGGTATTTTTTATGGTTATAAAAATTGGTCCTAGAATGATGGGCATCCAAGTTGTGTATAATAAAAACTATCATAGAAAGTGCATTAAACACTATTATCAATTTGATGCTTGATAATTGTTTTGAGACATAAAGGTGGTAATGTTAGAGTCATGCTAGTTGGGTAATTATGAAATTGAGAAATACTTGTGTTGAAGTTGGCAAAGTCCCGTAGCATGCACATATGGTAAAAGTTGTGTAACAAATTTGTTGCATAGGGTGCTCTTTTGATTGCCTTCCTTATGTGTGGAGGTTGGGATCGCGCGATGGTTAACTCCTACCAACCCTTCCCCTAGGAGCATGCGTAGTAGTACTTTGCTTCGAGGGCTAATAAACTTTTGTAATAAGTATATGAGTTCTTTATGACTAATGTGAGTCCATGGATTATACGCACTCTCACCCTTCCACCATTGCTAGCCTCTCTTATGCCGTGCAACTTTAGCCGGTATCATACACCCACCATTTACCTTCCTCAAGACAGCCACCATACCTACCTATTATGGCATTTCCATAGCCATTCCGAGATATATATTGCCATGCACCTTTCCACCGTTTCGTTTATTATGACACGCTCCATCATTGTCATATTGCTTTTGCATGATCATGTAGTCGACATCGTATTTGTGGCAAATCCACCTTCATAATTCTTTCATACATGTCACTCTTGATTCATTGCATACCCCGGTACACCGCCGGAGGCATTCACATAGAGTCATATTTTGTTCTAGATATTGAGTTGTAATTCTTGAGTTGCAAATCAATAAAAGTGTGATGATCTTCATTATTAGAGCATTGTCCTAAGTGAGGAAAGGATGATGGAAACTATGATTCCCCCACAAGTTGGGATGAGACTTCGGACTTTATAAAAATAAAAGAGGCCAAAGAAGCCTAAATAAAAAAGAGGCCAAAGAAGCCCACCAAAAAATGAGAGAAAAGAGAGAAGGGACAATGCTACTATCCTTTTTCCACACTTGTGCTTCAAAGTAGCACCATGATCTTCATGATAGAGAGTCTCCTATGTTGTCACTTTCATATGCTAGTGGGAATTTTCATTGTAGAAGTTGGCCTGTATATTCCAATGATGGGCTTCCTCAAAATGCCCTAGGTCTTCATGAGCAAGCAAGTTGGATGCACACCCACTTAGTTTCTTTTGTTGAGCTTTCATACATTTATAGCTCTAGTGCATCCGTTGCATGGCAATCCCTACTCACTCACATTGATATATATTTTTGGGCATCTCCGTAGCCCGTTGATACGCCTAGTTGATGTGAGACTATCTTCTCCCTTTTTGTCTTCTTCACAACCACCATCCTATTCCACATATAGTGCTATATCCATGGCCTGCGCTCATGTATTGCGTGAGAGTTGAAAAAGTTGAAGCGCATTAAAAAGTATGAACCAATTGCTTGGCTGAAACCGGGGTTGTGCATGATGGGAGTATTTTGTGCGATGAAAATAAAGCATAGCCTAACTATATGATTTTGTAGGGATAAGACATGATTACTTGTTAGTATGCTTGAACTATTACTTTTTTTATGTTAACATGAACTTTTATCTTGAATCATTTGGATCTGAACATTCATGCCACAATAAAGAAAATTACATTGAGAAATATGCTAGGTAGCATTCCACATCAGAAATTCTGTTTTTATCATTTACCTACTCGAGGACGAGCAGGAATTAAGCTTGGGGATGCTTGATACGTCTCCAATGTATCTATAATTTTTGATTGTTCCATGCTATTATATTACCTGTTTTGGTTGTTTATGGGCTTTACTTTACACTTTTATATCATTTTTGGACTAACCTACTAACCGGAGGCCCAGCCCGAATTGCTGTTTTTTGCCTATTTCAGTGTTTCGAAGAAAAGGAATATCAAATGGAGTCCAAACGGAATGAAACCTCTGAGAGCGATCTTTTTGGAACAAACGCAATCTAGGAGACTTGGAGTGGATGTCAAGAAGCAACCGAGGCGGCCACGAGGGTGCAAGGCGCGCCCTAGGGGGGTGGGCGCGGCCCCCACCCTCGTGGGCCCCTCTGGCTCCCCTGACCTACCTCCTTCGCCTATATATATATATCTACGAACCCCGAAAACATCCAGGACCACCATGAAAACCTATTTCCACCTCCGCAACCTTCTGTATCCGTGAGATCCCATCTTGGAGCCTTCATCGGCGCTCCACCGGAGGGGGAATTGATCATGGAGGGCTTCTACATCTACACCATAGCCTCTCCAGTGAGTTGTGAGTAGTTTACCACAGACCTTCGGGTCCATAGTTATTAGCTAGATGGCTTCTTCTCTCTCTTTTAATCTCAATACAATCTTCTCCTCGATCTTCTTGAAGATCTATTTGATGTAACTCTTTTTGCGGTGTGTTTGTCGAGATCCGATGAATTGTGGGTTTATGATCAAGTTTATCTATGAGAAATATTTGAATCTCCTCTGAATTCTTTGATTTATGATTGGTTATCTTTGCAAGTCTTTTTGAATTATCAGTTTGGTTTGGCCTACTAGATTGATCTTTGTTGCAATGGGAGAAGTGCTTAGCTTTGGGTTCAATCTTACGGTGTCCTTTCCCAGTGACAGTAGGGGCAGCAAGGCACATATTGTATTGTTGCCATCGAGGATAAAAAGATGGGGTTTATATCATATTGCTTGAGTTTATCCCTCTACATCATATCATCTTGCCTAATGTGCTACTCTGTTCTTATGAACTTAATACTCTAGATGCATGATGGATAGCGTTCGATGTGTGGAGTAATAGTAGTAGATGCAGGCAGGAGTCGGTCTACTTGTCACGGACGTGATGGCTATATACATGATCATGCCTAGATATTCTCATAACTATGCACTTTTCTATCAATTGCTCGACAGTAATTTGTTCACCCACTGTAATACTTATGCTATCTTGAGAGAAGCCACTAGTGAAACCTATGGCCCATGGGTCTATCTTTTATCATATAAGTTCTTTATCTATCTTTATTTTGCAATCTTTACCTTCGAATCTATATCATAAAAATACCAAAAATATTTATCTTTTCTTATTATCTCTATCAGATCTCACTTTCGCAAGTGGCCGTGAAGGGATTGACAACCCCTTTATTGTGTTGGTTGCGAGGTTCTTGTTTGTTTGTGTAGGTACGAGGGACTTGCATGGAGCCTCCTACTGGATTGATACCTTGGTTCTCAAAAACTGAGGGAAATACTTATGCTACTTTGTTGCATCACCCTTTCCTCTTCAAGGGAAAACCAATGCAGTGCTCAAGAGGTAGCATAGGTGTAGCAGTACACGCCGCATGGGGAATGAAGGCCATCTTTCTCGACGTCCTCTGTCACCATATTGATCTAGTGATAACCCGAGAATGCATCTAGAAAGCAGAGCAGGTCACACTCGGCAGTGGAGTCCATGATCTGGTCGATGCGCGGGACTGGGAAGGGGTCATGAGGGCAAGTCTTGTTGAGTGTAGTCAACGCACATGCACTCCTTCCCCCCTTTTCTTGGGGACAACCACAGGGTTGGCCAATCGATCCTGGTGTCGTACCTCTCGAATAACACCGGCTTCTTGTAACTTCCAAACCTCTTGGACGATGAACGCTTGCTTCTCCTATGCTTGACGCCGCGCTTTCTGCTTCACTGGGCACGCACTGGGGCATACCGCCAGGTGGTGCTCGATCACCTCCCTCGGGACGCCCACCAGGTCGGACGCCTCCCACGCAAACACGTCCTTGTTCGCCCAGAAGAAATCAACCAGCGCCTCCTCCTGCTGCAGGGGGGCTGGCGCCGATCGTGAAGGTGGGGCCCGAGCCCCTGCTATCGACAGGCACCTTCTTCATCTCAACCCGGTCTTGAGAGAATAGCTATTTTTTCTTCGTGGGCGTGGCCTCCAGAGCCTCCGGGGCACCCGTGGCGTCAGGGCGTGAGGCTGTCGTGGCCTTGTAGATGAGTTTGAGGGCCCGGATCGCGTCCTTCATGTCCCCGGCCACCATGATGACGCAGTAGCTACCTAGCATCTTGATGACGTTGTAGCCCGATGGGTCGCCGCCATGAATTTGGCGAGGGTCAGATACCCCAGGATGGCATTGTACGGGAGGCTGATGCGGGCCATGTCGAAGTCGATTAGTTCAGTGCGGTAATTTTCACACTTGCCGAAGGTGCCGGGGAGGCGCACCTGCCCCAAGGGGGTGGCAGAGCCTTTGGTCACCCCCGAGAAGGGCTTTGTGGGCGTGAGCTGGTCGTAAGGCACCTAGAGCATGTCAAAGGCTTCCACGAAGAGGACGTTGAGGCCGGCGCCGCCATCGACGATGGACTTGGTGACCGCAACATTGCTGATGGTGGGTGTGCACATCATGGGGAGCGCACCAGCAGCAACTGCAGTCCTGGGATGATCCTTGAAGTCAAAGGAGATGTCGACCTCAGGCCTTGTGTGGCCCCGCGAGGCCTTGGGCTGTGGCCGAGTAATGCTTGACTGACGGAAGATTTGCTTGACACGGCGGCCAGAGGCATGATACTTCTCCAACGTATCTATAATTTTTGATTATTCCATGCTGTTTTATTATCAACCTTGAATGTTTTATAATCATTTTATATCACTTTTTGGTACTAACCTATTGGCATAGTGCCAAGTGCCAATTGCTGGTTTCTGCATGTTTTTTACATCGCAGGAAATCAATATCAGACGGAGTCCAAATGCCACGCCAATTTACGATGTTTTTTATGGGCCAGAAGGAACACAACGGGCCCTGGTTGCGCCTGGGGGGAGTTCCGAGGAGGGGACAACCCACCAGGGCGCGCCAGGAGGCCTAGACGCGTCCTGGTGGGTTGTGCCCACCTCGGGCGCCCCTGGACCGACTCTTTGCTCTATAAATACCCCAATATTCCAGAAACCCTAGGGGAGTCGACAAAATTTTCATCCAGCCGCCACAGAGTCCAGAACCACGAGATCCAATCACTACAAAAAAATACACTTCCGTGATGATACGTGTTTGTCACAGTAGGTCACTTTTTCTGTCATGCATGTACGTCCATGACGAGTTCATGAAAGAGTCAAGATAGTCATACCTGTGTTGTCATAGAAGTGTTCCATGACATTACCAAAATTATCATCACGGAAGTGTCCACTTCCATGACCATAAATCGCGCGTCACAGAAGTGCTTTCGTCAAGGGTGACCGACACGTGGCATCCACTGTAACGGAACGTCGTTAAGCTATCGGGTCCAGTTTTGGATCCGATAACCCGTTAACAGCCCCGACCAATGGGGATTTTCCACATGTAAAATCATCATTGGCTGGAGGAAACACGTGATGGCTCACCGTTGGGACATATGTCATCCACTCATTGGACCCAAGGCGCCTATGATACGTCGACACGTGGCACGGCCCAACAGAGGCCCATTCCTATGAAAAGGCCAGCCGGTTTGACTTGGTCAAAAGGTGGCGGGCCGGCCCACGGAAAGCTTGTTAACGGCATTTCCGCATATAGCCCATTTACAACCCGCTAACCCAGGGCCCGTTATGCCCTATCCGAATTAGGACTAGTAGCGTTAACTGGGCCGTCCAATATGATTCTAGCCCGTTTTAACTTCCGGCCCATGTGTGGCCCATGATTTCTTTCAGCCCATATGAGGCCCTTTGTAACTCTTGGCCTATTAACGACCCGTGGTGAAACTGGCCCGTAATGAACAGTGTATCACTTTATACCCATTAACGGTCCATTATTCCACTGGGCTGTTTCCATCCCAAGTTATCTTTCGGCCTTCTCCGGGCCCATTTATTCTTGGGCTCATTTGCAGCATTCGGTTACTTATGGCCCGTTACTGTCATTTTCTGCTTGTGAGCCAAATTCAGCCCGTCGTTACAGTCGGCCCGTTTGTGGACCGTTAATACGTTGGGCCATTTTCATGTCAAAAAAAACTCGTTGGGCTGTTTTCATACAGTTATCGAATATGGCCTATTAACGGCCCGTTATGGTCCACGAATAGTATGGCCCATGATTGGCGCAATGATGATATGCCCCGTATAAGGCCCATGGATCCTACGGCCCGTAGAAGGCCCATGGACCCTACGGCCCATAGAAGGCCCATGGATCCTACGGCCCGTACAGAAGGCCAATGGATCCTACGCCCATAGAAGGCCCATGGATCATACGGCCCGCAGGAGGCCCATGGTTACAACAGTCCATGTGCTGCCATGATTATTTTGGCCTAGTTACCAAAAATAGGCTATTGTGGCCACTAGAAAAACACAGAAAAATAAATGTAGTGACTACAAGCAAACAACTAAACAAGACAATGAGGAAATAAATAAGCAAGCAATTAACGCTAGCCTATTACCGCTATTACACATATTACATCCACTAGGCATCAAAGTTCGCCACCGGTGCAAATATAGGGAACAAAGCAGCATATTACATACACTGGCCGTCAAAATTGGCCACCAGTGCAAATAAACGCGGCAGCAAAACAAGAGCATAACTGAAACAACTTCAGAAGAGCTCAAAAAACGCTATCCTGGGTATCCACCATGCTGGCAATAAGCTTAGCAAGCTTATTAGCTTTGTCCTGTTTGGCGCTAAAATCCTCCAACGCTTGCTATTGCACCAGAAAGTATGCATCTGAATGCTCCAGGGACTTCCGCAGTCCTTCCGTTTCTTGTCGCGGCACAACTGATCGATGTCTTTCAGCTTGTAGTTAAGAGTCAAGAAACTGAATTGATTCAGACAGTGAGTTTGAATAGCTTGTGCAAGCGGTAGTGGCCAGTAACTCGAACACTAAACCAAGACAGGACTTTGGGGTTGTCTCACTATCTTGAAGATAGTCTTCCTTAGCTGTTTTATCAGCTTTGTTGGAGACCAACAAGGATGTGTCACTATCCTGAACCTTATCTGCATTACTTCCTTTACCATTGCTTAATAAGGCACTCTTCCCCAATATTTTGTCAGCATTCTAAAAGAAGAAACAAGCAGACACATAACAAGTTTATCATGTACTAGTATATGAAACTCATTTTGGTGAACCAGTTCATTAGTAAGGTGGACAGGATTAAACTACAAATTCTTCTATTGCCAAGTACTAGTACATAATAAAAGCATCAAACAAACATATATCTATGTCCTATGGTCACTACATTGTCTTGCCAAATCAAATTAGAGACACGGTTCAAATCATATTAGTTCAAGAGAAAGCAACAGCGAAAGAATACAAAGCATGGGAAACTACACGGCACAACAAGATTTCAGATGGGTACCACGGGTCTACATGTACAACAACACTATTGGCTATGTTGTGATGCTAGTAATATGCATGATATGAGAAGTCAACTGTATACACAATTGAAATTGAAATCAACAGAGCTATTGATAAGAGCAAACCTGTTAAAGAAACATGCATGAACATACGTGTTGTGCCATTGGAGTTTCGATTGGATCCTTCAATTTAAAAATAAGTTTGTATGAGTAAATACAGTGATACAAGAGCAAAGCAGTATGCAGATAGCAATCATAGTTAAAAAAGGCGCGCCTAGGCTCTAGGCGTTGGCAAAACGCATTGCACATAACTATGCTTAATCTGTGCATAACTGCGCATAAGCATGCGCTTTGGTCAGTAAAGCGCAAGGCGGTGGCAAAATGCACAATTAACGCCTAGCGCTTTTTTGAACTATAATAGCAATGGAATCTTAAATTAGAACAGTTGTTCTTCAAGTTTAGGCACTTGTTCTACATGAACAGAGTACAGTAAGAAGCAAGAATATAGTACTTAAAAATATAAAATGAGCTCATAGACCTTACCGTGTTCTTGGTTCGGGACCAGTACAGAACAAGGCTTTCCCAGTCATCGTCCAGTAAATGTGTCTCAGGAGAACGTAAGGGAATTTGATGAGTTTCTTTGCTAGTGAAGTACGTTTTCTTTAGGTAATTTCGATACTGCCACCAAGCATTCTTGAAGATAGCAGAGGTATTAGTACAGGTTACCTCATCCTGAATTTCCAAATCGGTTCTTCTCTATAGAGAAAAATGGGAAAATTTGCTGTATTATAACCATCATGGAGGTAGGATGTATGGGACAAAGCAAATTAATTGCCATGAATAACATTACTTACACATAACTCCTGGACAAACACCTGCAACTAGAATTTTCCTTCATCTTCAGTATAATATTTCCAAGATGGGAAGATAGGCACATATGATTTAACAACATCAAATGCGATAGCTGCTAAACTAGGACTAGCTGGTTGTGCTTCCTCCAAAGGAATAGGCGTACTAACTGGTGGAGTTGGGGTTCGTCGTGGTAGTAGTGGCCCTTTGGGCACATGAGCTGCCTTACTAACTGCTCTTGTTTGGGAGCTCTGTGGTGGAGATGGTGCTGTGTAAACAGGAACTGGGTTACTATCTGCTGGGGTTGGGGTTAGGTTGGGTGAAGCTGGTTCTCTGTCCATCGCAGTAGGGGTACAATCTGCGAGAGTTTGGGTTATGTGTGGTAGGGCTGGTTCTTGTGCATGTACAACCGGGGTGCTATATCCACCAAGAGGTAGCACTATTTTATTTTAAGACCGTGTTTTTAGTTCGCTAGATACTGGCATCACCCGCTCCAATTCAAATGGCTGATAAATAGGAAACATAGTTGAATGTACAGACATTGTATGGGAGAAAGATGCAATAGATAGTTTGGAAAAAAGGCATGAAATAGTTGACATGTATATTGTTTAACTAAAACGGATAGCATGACATAATTTCACATATATAATATCTATCTAAACTGGATAACATAGCATAACATAATTCAAAGATATGATGAATAACTAAACAGGATCCATGACATAATTCACCTACATGGTATCTAAGTAATCAGGATCGCATCATTTAATTCACATATGTAATTTATATGCTAAACAGAGGGCATTCGATATGATGTCTGAACTAAGAACATGGTGTTGAATATTGTGTATATGATGTCTAAACTATGCAATGCAAGACACCATATGCATGATATGAGTAGTATAACCATGCCAAGTTTGAGCATACACCTCGGTGGGGGAATAGGACTGGTCATCTATCTCTGAATCCATCTTTGAGGAGCTATCGGGACCCAACAAGAGATCTGCTTTGACAGGTAGCACTGTCTGCTCTGAAGGCCTTGTTTTCACTCCAGATTTTTCCATCTCCCACCCAAATGGCTGATTCACAGGAAGAGTAGTTTAATTTACAAACATTGTCGACAAATGTAAATGTAATGAAGAAAAGGATGGGCAAGATATCATTCAAATATATGATGCCTGGTTAAACAGGATGGCATTGCACATTTCACATATATTATGGCTGGCTAAAAGACATGAGACTGCATAATTCCCATATATGATATAGAAACAAAACAGGTGGCATTGCAGAACATGTCTAAACTAAGAAGATGACATATATGATGTCAAAAGTAGGACCGCAAGGCAACATATGCATGATATGACTAACATCATCATGCCAAGGTAGAGCAAACACCTTGGGGGGTAAATAGGAGTGGTCAGCGGCGTCTGAATCTGCCTCAGAACAGATATCTTCTTCTGGATTACAATCTGGAGAGGGGTGGGGAGGGTTTGCCATTGAACCCACCATGGAGCGATGTCTGCATGACATTGTATTGCCGCACAAAACTCTTCTCTTTTTCTCTACATGTTCAGCATGACTGTGTACAATATCTGACATGCATACGAAAAAAATATGGTGAGATTATGTAAGGAGAGCATGCAGAAATTTAGAGTGATGGTAACAACCAGTGGATGGATCCAAAAATAATGGTAGCAGGCTGATGATTGCTTTAAATTAATAAAAAGACAGATGATGATTGCTTTACTATTTGTTTCCCACCCAAGATGAACAACATAGGCATACCCTAGGTGAACCAGATATTAGACAGACATACTATTCATTGCTGTCTCGATATGTGCCCCACAACTAATTTAGAACTCAAGTTTGAACATTAATTTGGACCTGACTTGGAGTCCAAGAGGTGAACAGGATGATAAAGTAGTAGGTAATTTTAAGCAATGCATAACATAAGCAGAAAGAAAAGAGTGCGACCTCTCTTGTGGACCCGTGTACTCCTCAGGTTCATCTGCTGAGTCGATGATGGTGATGCCGTTGCGGTGGGTGCCGGCGGCAGGGAGGAGATCTGAGGCGGTGAAAGACAGTCAGGAGTCATGATGTCTGGTTTGGTGGATGCTTCTGTCGATGGAGCAACTCAGGTGAGGTGGACGACGTCGCGGCAGGAGCAGGACAAACCACACAAAGTTCCCTTCGACACCTACCTATAACTGAAGTAATTTTGTAAGGGCTCATTTGGCTTGCATGATTCTTAAAATGCAAGGATAGGAAAAACACCAGAATAGGATAGGAATGCACATTGTAAACACAGGATTTCTGTCAACTTGGGTGTTTGGTTTAGAGGAATTGGAAGAGCAGAGGAATGCAAAGAAACATGGCCAAAATAAAGTGAAACCATACGAAAGCGCGTACAGTTAGAATGTTATTCTGCCATTAATGCACTTGGTCTTGTTTTCATGCATAGGATTTTGAAAAGTAGGTCCAGGTGGATGTTTTGCTTCATTCCTTTCAACAAAATGCATGAATAATTGAATAGTAGAGTGCCATTGGAAAATTTCCTATTGTTATGTTTTTCCGTTGAACCAAAATAGCCCTAATGGATCGACGTGAATGTATAGTAATAAGTAATGCAACAAGTGTACAACCTCTTTGCCGTAGCCATGTCGACCTCAGCATCATTGGGTTGGTCGCTGAAGCAGTTGAGGCAGAGGTGCCTGTCGGAGGTGTGGAGGAAGATCTGAGAAATCTGTAGACGGCGTCCAGGGCAGTGCTCTGTTGTGATGGATCGTTCTGTCATTGGAGCAGCTCCGGTGAGCCGTAAGACGTCAAGGCTGAAGCAGCACAAGACATACATCGTCAATCTCAAGTGGGATTCTTATAGCATCTCCAATAGATGATGTAAAATAAATGTGAAATTTTCATCACCAAAAACCAACTGACTACAACAGATGAGGTAAAAACTGTTGACTCTGAACTTAACTATCAAAACTGAAATTTACTATGGAATCTGAATGCTACTGTCCAAACTAAACGCAATGGTAGCAGAGAGGCACTTGACATGGTGCTTAGAGAGGGCCTGCAGTTCATCTTCAACATGCACCCCCCTGAGCCACCAGCCACCACCGGTCGAACCGCCGGCCCAGCACCGCCTCGCCGCCCCGAAACAACTCCCCACCGTCGGTGCACCATTGCCCCGGCCAGCCCTCTAGGCCTCCCCCCCCCCGCCCTGAACCCTAAGATAGATAGTGGGGTACCTCTCCGACGAGCCCCCGTCCCCGCTGCGGGTGGTTCTTCCTTAACTCCGGCGAGGCCCCCCAACCCCTCAAAATCGACTAACACAAAAGTTGATTCAGTTGACTGAAGTGTAGCTAAATCGGAGCAGAGCAGTAGCACGAGCGAGGGGGAGAGCAGCAGCAGCAGCTGGGCAAGCGAGCGATCAAGCGAGAGCCAGAGCAGCAGCAGCAGCAGCATGAGCGAGCGAGGGAGAGCCAGAGCAGCAGCAACAGATCCGGCTGGTATGGACGGCGCCGTCGAAGGGGCCTCGCACTGGGGGAGAGCCGCCGTGGAGATGTCGCCCGCGGCGCCGGCTTCAAGGTAGCCGCTCCATGGGGGTGCGGGATGGAGCACCGTCGGCGCCGGGAGGTCGAGTTAAGGAGAAGGTGCGATGCGATGAGTGTACAACCTCTTTGGTGGTGCCGGGTAAGCCTCGGCTTCGTCCGAGGAGTCGGTGAGGATGTTGCGGTTCCGGTGGAGCAGGTTAAGGCGATGCTATGGGGATGGTGCATCCGCGATAGACAAGGCGATCGTCGGAGCAGCTCCTTGGAGGTGGAGGACGGGGCGGCTGAACCGGCGGGACGACGAGATGGATGAAGGATCCTCATCTGGGGAGGTGGACGAGGGACATCGAGCTATTGCGGTGGACGATGTCGTCGGGGAAGAGGCTCCGGCTGGGTAACAGTGAGGTGGCGGACGAAGGAGGGTGGGGTTTCGCGGCTGGAGCGAAGAGGTTATGGTGGCCTGGGATTTCAAATGGCGAAAAGGGGGCGATGGGAGGGGGTGAACCATGACTTACGGACGCGCTTGTCCAAAATGTAGGGTGTGTTACAAAAGTACCCCCCCACCGATTTGAACTAGCGTCCCTTTCGGCTCAGGGTTAGAAGGGGGATTTCGCGTGTCAGGATTTGGCAGCTGCAGGGAGTTTTTGCGCATGTTGTAATTTCGGGATAGCAAGGCACGGGTTGTGAAGGCGCCAGTTTTGGGAGCACGATATCTGAATTTTCGGGATATAACAAGACGCGGGTTGAATTTTAGGGACAAGCCTAACATGTAGTAATACTGTGCTTGTACGTACCAAATCAATTCGCACTTCCCTCAACCAAAAAGAAAACGAAAAAAATAAAACTATTCACACCACACAAAGAGAGAGTCTTGCCCCATTTTACTATACAAATGCTATTCAAAGCTACTCCCTCCTTCCATCTATATAGGGCCTAATGCGTTTTTCGATGCTAAATTTGACCAAATATTAGAGCAATAACATATGACATGCAACTTACACAAAGCACACCGTTAAATTCGTCTGTGAAAGGTTCTCTCAATGATATAATTTTCACATTGTGCATGTCATGTACTATTAATCTTGTCAATAGTCAAAGGCGGTCTTAAAAAACTCATTACGCCCTATATAGATGGAAGGAGGGAGTACGAATCCATGTTATGTCCAATTAAATTTTTTGGCTTGCTGTATAATGCATGTAACCTACTCATACCAACATTTTAGTGCATTCCAAATGTCTATACTATCGCTGCAATTCAAACCAAATTGAATTTGTTTTCTCTATTTCAATAAGAATCTACAATCATGATTGTTGCCAACTTCAACCATCATTCGTGTATTACCTTAATAACACACCACATGATTACTATAGAGATAGATATGAACTATGTGTACTACATGAACACGAATTCTATTTTTTGAATACACTTGATGTTGATTCCATATAATAGTACATTTGATGTACTAACTATATATTCATAATCTAAACCATGTTCCATACATACACCGTGTTTATCACACAAAGTATAGTGCCCCGCCCCCTACATTATGACAAGTATTTAGACCTGAGCTGCAAAAGCCACACATTAGCCCAAATTATAATCAATGTTCTATGTATTATACATAGTATTAGCAAGATGCCAATGCGTTCCACAGAACATCAACATGATCAAGGGGCCTAATTTGCAAATATGGAGAGGGGTGTGGGTATCTTTTTTCAAAATTGCCATAGTTTCCTTCGTCCTATCCGCCAGATATAAATCAGACGACCTATATTGCAGGATGGCAGGAACATCATCATCAACAACTCCGTTTTTTATAAGAGTAGAGATAAATTATATTATATGTAGTATAACATGTTCATAACCACACCATGTGTATCACCGTTATATATATTCACACATGCGTCGGTTTAAAACACTATGATAAATTCTTCAAATATCTGAATTTGCTTTTTATAATGAAGTATAATCTCTATTCGTCTTTTACACCCACACAATCCTCTTATCTTTGTAGCTAGCGCTAACTTTCTCTCATGCATGCACACGCCCGCATCCCTCTCACCCTCCCTCAGCATTCTCTAGCTCCTTCACGCAAATTCGTCTTTTCACTTTAGGTCGTTCACCCACGGTGTGTGTAGGCCCCCCAGCTCCTTCTTTACGGCACACATTGATCAATATGCCTCTCTAGCCAGGTGTGCCTAGCACAAACACAAGCTTCCCCTCTTCTCTTATCACCGTCCATGCCTCACTCCCACCACTCTTTTCATCGATCTCGTACTCGCACACTCCTTCCCCCTCGATATAGTATGCCTCTCGTACCACCTCCTAGATGCATCCTTCTCTCTCTATCCTTCTCCTTGTGCCTCATTTGCTTATAACACACACATGCATGTATACCGATCGATCTCCCAACATATACCTAGATCGACTTTAACTATCCCCCCCATCGATCGACGTACCTCACAAGTTATGTCTCTCCTTTCTCTAACTAAGGGCGATTGATCTTCCTATGTAGTTACATCTGCTTACCACAGCCATATCGTCCCCCTCATCATTCGTGCATGCCTCCTGACCCGTCTCTCACATGCACGTGCACAGACAACAAGCAGCCATCTCCTCTCTTATTGATATTGCGAGTGTGCCCTCCGTTTGTCTAGCAAGCCTATCCCACCATTTGTTAGAAGCAACTCCACTACCACCCCCTCCAACACTCTAGCTCTATCTCTCTCCTAACCTTATTCCCCTCCTGCACATATGCATGGATGCCGATCGATCTCCCTTAATACATGAGGTAGATCGATCTCCATAATACATGAGGTAGGCCTCTCTCCTCCTCCACACATATACCAGCCATTGTACCTCTATAGTTAATGGGCCTCCCTCTCCCCCCACCACACACCGATAGTCGAGCGCTGCAGGTAGGTATCCATGCCATAGAGACAAATTGCACATTTCCCCTCTCACATTCCAATAGGCCAGCCACTCTATATCTTTGACGTGGGCACACACAAATTCGATGGCACTCTTCATCGATCGCGCGCGCACACACACACATCATCCATCTCTTCGATTCTATGGACACGTCAAGCCGATGATACCTCCACTCTCTTCTCATGGATGGCCCCCTCTATATATATGTTATATCTAGGACTCTATTTCACACACATTGCATATGTTAAATTTTTTGATTGACCCCCCCCCCCCCAAAAAAACTCTCACGAACCCACACACTATATCTCTCTAGGTTTGTATCTCTCTCACACACCCCCACGTAGGTGATGTATGTATACAAGAAGAGAATTGGTGCACCGTGCACGTACTCACGCTTCGTGCCTAGCCACACCCGCGCGAGTACACGGTGGAGCTTATTTGTTTACGAAATGGCAGCCCACATGCTAATTTGAACGCTTGTAGCGGTTGTTTACCTAGGGAGATCGTGTACCACGCGTGCACGAAACAAAGTTCAACTTGATGCGTTGTCACGTTATTTTTAAATAAAGTTATAGCGCTCAATGGCACGTACACAGAATATAAAACGATTTTTATGGAGAAAAAGGTAGTCCGATCCACTATATACAATGGAGCATGCCTGCCTGGTTTGTCTCTCTTTAGAGTATCTCACACAAGGCTGTGGTGGCCTCTCTCTCTCACTGTTGGCCGCTGATCCGGCCGCATCCCGTCCACCGGGGGAAAGGGAGGAAGTGCATCGTTTCTCCGTTCGACGGTGCCAAGGTAGCACGTCTCGATCTGCGGTACACGTCGTTCTCTCTGACCAAGCTTCGGCGTGGTAGGGCCTATGCCACCTGCTCGCTATTACAGTATGGGCAGATTCCGCCCGCTGCCGCTCACCTAGTTACATCCCGACGACCTCCAGGTATCCCCTCCGGCCTTGCTCCACTGCCCGTCTTCCCACGTTGCTGCATGTGGATCTTCCATAGTTCTTTACCCAAAACGTAGCTCATCCAGCGTACTTTCCATATTGCAATCTCATCCTCACACCGTTTTAGACAAACACAACCGTGTTGTTATCTTCCCTTAGGACAAGGAATATGCTTCTTTTTTGTCGTCGCATGTGTCATCAACTGTTATTGGCCAGTAATTGTTTCCTTTCTACCTCTTTTTTGCAAACAGGGCTATCCATTTCACCTTGTTGCTATTGCGACCTTTTGGTGAACTGCACAAATCACTTTTTTCTTAAGAGTGTTTTGTGCAGTTGTACTAAAATGTCACACGAGCAACATCTCTACATTTCAGTGCGACTGCACAAAGGGAGATTGGTTTTGCTCTATCCTCCTCATCCATGTAACACCCCGGATATAACTTTCCATATTCGTAACTCCAATTCTTGCCTTTTCCGGAGATGCGTTATGATATTTCCTTCGTGGTTGGGTTTTTGTCTTTTGTTTTGCATTTTATTCATGTCATGCATTCATCATTGCATCTTTTGCATTGCATCATGTCATCATGCAATCCTTTTTAAAACTAAACTAAATAAATGGCATGGATCTTTGATCCATTTAAATCGAGGGAATTCACATGGTGATTCTCTTTAAAACATATCCTCTCGATAGTTAGAGAGCTATAGTAATTATTCCATTTTTTGGATTTACCGCAAACACACTTACAAAATATCCTAATGCCTTTGTGGTTTTAATTCTTGTTCTCCAACCTTGCCCGTAATTATTTCATCATTTTCCGGAGCTCCACCAAAAATCTGAACATTTTTGGACCTTCCTTTTTATCAAGTCCTAGTTCAAACTCATTTGAATAAATCTTTCAGTCATGCCTCTTTCTATTTTTCCTGGATCGAGCTCATTTTGCGAGTCCGGAAAAATTATCCCCGTGCCCAACTCTTTCTCTAACCTTTCTTTTCTTCCCTTTTTCTTTCTCTTTATTTTTCTGTTTTGAAAAGAGAGAGAGAAGGAGCCCAGCAGCCTGGGCCTCCCAAACCTCCCGCGCCGGCCCGTCTGCGCCTAAGCCCAACTGCACCCCTATCTACTAACCCTAGCACAACCGCGCTCGATCCCCATCTCTCCCCTTCGTTCTCCTCCTGCGCCGCCACCCACGCGTTGTGCCCTCATCCCAATCCCCTCCTGTTCGTGCTCCTCCGTCCGATCCCGCCGCCCCGCTGCCATGTCCCGCGCGCCGCTGTCCTGACGAGCTCGCCGTCCGCCTCGCGACCCCGTCGCCGCCTCCTGCCGCCGGCGCCCCGAGGACCCGCGCCGAGCCCCGCGGCTCCGCCGCCCACCCCGGACCTCACGACCTACATCGGCCCCTGCTGCGCCCCTACATCGAGCGGCCAGAGCCGCACGTCGCGGGACCCCGTCCGCCTCTCCCCCCGTTCTCGATGCCACGGGCGCACACAAGGGCGCCTCCCATGCCCGCCGTTGCCCGTTGCTGCTTCGTTCGTGCGCCAACAACCTCCCGCATCGAGCACGCGACCCCGCGTCCCCGCCGGCTCCTGTCGCCCCTGCCTCGACGCCTGCTTCGCCTCCCCGTGCTCCAGTCGCGATGTCGTCCGGAGTTCCAAGTCCACCCCCTCCGTTGTTCGTCCCAAGATCAGGCGAGATCACGGCCGGATCTGACTCCGGGGGTCCGTCCCCGTCGGAGTTGACCTCCATCACAGGCCACGTGCAAGCCCGCATTGACCCCGTCGGTGTGGATCCCATTCGCCAGCAGCCGCACGTCACTCGTCGCTCGAGTCCCAGCGGCCTCGTTCGCCTCCCCGTTGCTGCCTTCGAGCGCCATCGATGCATCTTCATGGGGAACCTCCCAAGTACCCTGGTTGCCCCCAAGCAACACACCGCAAGCGTCAAGTTCCTCTATGAAACATGTACCACTATGCCCGAGTTCCACTACAAGATGTACCACTACCATCGCCGAAGACCGTCAAGTGTACGACTTCCACTACGCCGTGTACGACTACTTCCCACGTCGACCCGTGAACGTCTACTTCCACTACATCGCGAGAACGTCTACTTCCCTCTACGAAACTCGACCCGCTCCGAAATGCACGCTTCGAAGGTATAACCCCGAGACGCCGCCCGTGGACCGAGTGCATGTGTTGTATGAAATGCTCGTGTGTGCACCGTGTCCGAATTGTCATTGCAAGTTCCTCTTTGTTTGCCATGCCGTCGACCCGTGGGAACCCGGTAATCCGGGATCACCCCACCATCTTGCATGACTCGCTCACGTCACACTTCCTTTTGCACCGGTACCTCCATGAGTTATCGGGACCGGAATGTTGTCGTGGCATCATTTTCGGATTCGTTGCCGTGGCACCCGTTTCATTCCGCCATGGTGACAAATACTTCATAACATGCTCATGTCAACATTTTCATAAAAATTGCATAAACTTGCATATGTCATCCGCATCATGACAACAACAATTAAAATGCTTAAAATTGTTGTTTGCTTAAATTGCTAAATAACATATGGGGTTTTCCGGAATTGTCGTTTGTTGCTTCCGGCCTCATTTAAACTTGCCTAAATATGTAGTTTAATTATGCTTCACCTCTTGCCATGTTAACCAACATTTAATCTTGTCGTGTTCATAACCGAGAGAGAAACTAAATAATTGATGTGGTGTTCCGTTAATATGCAACTCGTTGCATATTGAGCTCCACTTAATTTGTAGTATTGTTTCTGCACTTTGCCATGTCATGCCTCATTAAACCGAACATGCATCATACTTGTTTGTGCATCATGACATGTTTATGCTTGTGTGTTTACCATGTTGTTTGTTTCTTTCCGGTTTGCTTCTCTCATTAGCTTCGGTTTCGTTCCGGAGTTGTGAGGATCCGTTCGACTTCGTCCGTTTGTCTTCATCATGGACTCGTTCTTCTTCCTTGTGGGATCTCAGGCAAGATGACCGCTACCCTGGATCTCACTAGTATCATTGCTATGCTAGTTGCTTCGTTCTATCGCTATGCTGCGCTACCTATTACCTGTTTATCAAGCCATCCCATATTGCCATGAGCCTCTAACCTTTGACACCATTCCTATGCAAACCATTGTTTGGCTATGTTACCGCGTTGCTCAGCCCCTCTTATAGCATTGCTAGTTGCAGGTGAAGTTGAAGATTTCTCCATGGTGGACAGGATTTTGGTTGGGATATCACAATATCTCTTATATTATTAATGCATCTATATACTTGGTAAAGGGTGGAAGGCTCGGCCTTATGCCTGGTGTTTTGTTCCACTCTTGCCGCCCTAGTTTCCGTCATACCGGTGTTATGTTCCCGGATTTTGCGTTCCTAACGCGGTCGGGTGATTTATGGGACCCCCCTGACAGTTCGCTTTGAATAAAACTTGTCCAGCAAGGCCCAACCTTGGTTTTACCATTTGCCTCACCACCACCTACTTTTCCCTTGGGAGTAATTAAACCAAGGGTCACCTTTATTATAGCCCCCCCGGGCCAGTGCTTGTCTAAGTGTTGGTCCAAACTAGAGCACCGTGCGGGACCATTCCTTGGCAACTTGGATTCGTCGGTACCTGTACGCTTCGCTTATCCGGTGTTGCCCTGAGAACGAGATATGTGCAGCTCCTATCGGGATTGTCGGCGCATCGGGCGGCTTTGCCGGTCTTGTTTTACCATTGTCGAAATGTCTTGTAAACCGGGATTCCGAGACTGATCGGGTCTTCCTGGGAGAAGGTCTATTCCTTCGTTGATCGTGAGAGCTTGTCATGGGCTAAGTTGGGACACCCCTGCAGGGTATAAACTTTCGAGAGCCGTGCCCGCGGTTATGTGGCAGATGGGAATTTGTTAATGTCCGGTTGTAGATAACTTGACACCAGATCCGAATTAAAACGCATCAACCGTGTGTGTAGCCGTGATGGTCTCTTCTCGCCGGAGTCCGGGAAGTGAACACGGTTTCTGTGTTATGTTTGACGTAAGTAGGTGTTCAGGATCACCTCTTGATCATTGCTAGCTTCACGACCGTTCCTTTGTTTCTCTTCTCGCTCTCATTTGCGTATGTTAGCCACCATATTTGCTTAGCTGCTGCTGCAACCTCACCACTTTACCCCTTCCTTACCCATTAAGCTTTGCTAGTCTTGATACCCATGGTAATGGGATTGCTGAGTCCCCGTGGCTCACAGATACTTCCAAAACCAGTTTGCAGGTGCCTATGTACCGAGCAGGTGACGCAACCAATCTCAAGGAGGAGCTCGATGAAGATCTTGCCCTTTGTGTTGTTTCGTTCTAGTTGATCAGTAGTGGAGCCCAGTTGGGGTCGATCGGGGACCTTTGTCGCATTTGGGGTTCTTCTTTTATTTTGGTTCCGTAGTCGGACCTTGATTGTATCTGGATGATGTAATGCTTTATTCATGTCATTGTGTGAAGTGGCGATTGTAAGCCAACTATGTATCTCTTCCCTTATGTATTACATGGGTTGTGTGAAGATTACCTCACTTGCGACATTGCTTTCAATGCGGTTATGCCTCTAAGTCGTGCTTCGACACGTGGGAGATATAGCCGCATCGAGGGCTTTACAAGTTGGTAATCAGAGCCTTCCCCGACCTTAGGAGCCCCACTGCTTGATCGTTTTTAGCGGCCGAGTTGTGTCTAGAAAAATGTTTTGAGTCATTTAGGATTATATATATCGGAGAGTTAGGAATTCTTTTTACTCCTCAGTCCCTTCGTCGCTCTGGTGAGGTCTCCTGACGTAGAAGTTTTGACTTTCCTCTCCTCAAATTTCACTAAAAAAATTTTTTAGGATCACGCGGGTATCTTGGGATCGTTCCGATGGTTTTATGATGAGAACATTGTCTTGGTGCCTCCTGTCAGGGGTTTAGTGGAAGTGTCCCGTGGAGTTGAGCTCTGAGGTGTTGTCATCATAATTTTATCGTTGCAGTTCTGGAATACCTGAGTTTAGTACGCCGACATCGAAAATCTCTTTTATGCAGTTTTTGGTGAGATAACCCCGATAACCCAGTACTGAGGTGAGTACGGGAGTATTGCCATAACTTGTATAACGGATGCTTTTCGAAGGTTGAGGTAGACGATTTCCGAAGGTTTCTTGGTTATGTGTTGAAGGATGGATACAGCTGGATGTAGGATTTGCTAGTTTTGGGTGAGATATTATGCTTCCCCTGTATCCCCAACACCTGATTGCATAACCGGAAAGTTTCGGGAGTTTCAGAGGTGGGAATTCAAGTAGCTCTTAGGATATCGTTCCGACGGATGTATGATATGAAATTGGGGTTCAACGTCTAGTGGTCCGCCTATTCACAGTTGGTTTTACAGTGGTCTCGTTGTGTCTTAAAGAGTCCTTGGCTATGCCGACTCAGGGACGCTTCGTATGTCATGTGCACTGCCTTGTACATGATGGTGCTGTACGATCGAGCCCGTGTAGGCCCCACCACGAAAACTTCGGACGAAATCTCTATCATATGTTTGTTCCGGCTTATTCTGCAAGCCAGTCCTTTGTTTTTGTTTTGAGTTGTGGTATTCGAGTTGCTTCAATGTCAAGTGTTTATTCCATACCTTTCCGAAATGGTGTTCTCATACTCCGACGTGAATACCAATCCTTCTTGACAATCGAGATTGTCATGTCAACCCTTTTCAACCGGCGTGTTTCTCTTCAAGTGGATCCGATCACTTCAACATCAGCAAGACCAACTATCATTTCTTCTCAACGGTGTTTGTTTCATCTGTCTCCAAGCTGCCTTTGTTTTTTTCCCGCCCACCCACCCTTTTTCGTCAAGGACTAAGATTTCTTTACCAAGTATCCTTTTATTTTCGTGAAGTTTCTCCATTCTTTTCCGTCAATGTTCTTACCCGGTGGTTCTCAAGAAGATGTTCTACTAGTTCGTCATTCCTCATTCCTTTCTCTTCTCCGGTGGATTCAAGTCAAGTTTTGTTGATCATATTTTTTCCTCATTTCAATGTCTTCTCATACCGGTGCACCTCATTATCATTCTACTTCTCGCTATTTGTTATTCCGGAGTGCTCAAGATTTCTCGAAGATTCGTGTTTCCACTCTGCATTCGTTCAAGCTCTTTCGAGATTGGTATCTCATTCAAGTCATTTAATTCAACCGGTGCAACATCTCTTTTAAATCTTTTCAAGGTGTTCTTTTGAGTGGGCCCTAACCCACAGGTCTTTTCCCAGGATCTTACCTGACTCTTCTATTTTCCCAGAGCTATCCTAAATTCTTCTCCAAGTTTGACGTAAGAATGAGTTATCATCAGTCAAATGCTTTTCTCCAAGATCTTTCAAATTCTTTTCATAGTTGGCTCAACCTCTTCGCTTTTGATTCTTCCGGTGTGCCTCAATAATTCTTGGTGATGCTTCTCGTTGTCATTCTCATCATTTGAAGACCGAAGAGGAGTTTCTCTTTAATCTTGCTCTATTCTCTTCAAGATTCATGGTGCTAGCTTGTTGCCATCCTCTCATAATTGTTTTCGATTGTGAGAACCCTTTTCACCCATCCGGAGCATTTTAGGAGTCTTTTCAGTTTCATTCTTTGAAGCCCATCATCTCAGTATTATTCATTCAAGCTTTCAGCTCTTGTTCTCCAAATCATACCGGTGCATCATTCAAGTATTATCTAATCAGCTCGGGATCTCTGCGTTCACTTGGATCTAAATCCCCTCAAATATCTTCATTCGTTTTCCAATTCTTCCCGGTGAATTGTGACTTTGCTACGTTCATTTTCAATTCTTATGGTGGTTCGTTCAAGATTTCACTTCCTTCGTTATCATATTAATTCATTCGTTCTTTCCAAATCCTACCGGTGGTTCGTTGAAGACCTTCTCAAGTTTACGCCATATCTCTCTTAATCCTTTCTACGAGAATAAGTAGTATGCCAAATCCGTTGCTTGTCATCAATTTAATTGGTGAAGGATAAGCATAACATAATTCTTATTCTTGTTCATCCAAGTGATTAATTCTTTATTCCGGAGGCCCTTAAAATTCTCAGTTTCATTTGTTTCATCTTTTCCTTTTTCGGAGTTCCAAGTTTTCTCGGTTACATCGTCGCGAAGCACCATCTAAATCATTACAAGGCTACACCTTGTGTTTTCAACTTCTTTTTATTTTCATCATCCTTTTATTACCAGAGTTCTTCATTGAGGCTCTAGATGATGGTTCGTCAAGGATTCTTTTCATTCTTCAATTGTTCTTCAAGATTTCTCTTGAAGTTAAGACCAGCCAAGCTATACTCTAAAATAAACATGGTGCTCAACACATGTTTTGTTTTGAGGAGTTCAAGTATTCTTTATCTTGCATTTTAAAGTGCAATTTTTTCAACCGTACCATTCGAGGTGGTATTATGTCATTCTTGATAATTTGAGTTCATGTCTCATGATTCACATGTTGTTAAGAATGAGATATTTAATCCATCATTTTCTCTTCGTTCAAGAGATCTTTTCAACCAATCTATCTCTCCGTTGGAGTCATCTTGTGTCATATTTCACCTAAAGCCTTCCCTAAGGAATGTTGCTATTATGGTGCTTATCAATGATCCAAGCTATCTCCTATCCTCTTGGTGAAAGAAGTTTTTCATCTCTTTGGTGCTCTCAATCAAACCAATGGTTTCCATTAGTGGCCGATTGCCACCTCATAGTCTCGAGATGTTTTCCATAAGCCCACAACAAGCTTGTGCGTCTCGTTGTTGATTTTGCAACAACTCCGTTCGATTCTTCTTTTCAAGGATGCTTTCCAAGTTCACTTGTGGCAAAAGTTGTCATTTTCTTCTCCGTCCCTTTATCCCAACGATCTAACTTCTATTCTTTCGTTACGGAGGCATTGTGATGTTGTGCTCTTCACCCATCACCTCGTTTTTTGAGGATCGTGTTCTTTTCTTGCTTATCCATTTAACCGGAGTGTTGTATCATCTCTTCAATATCTTTTCATCTTATCAAGTTTTCTTCTCTTTTCTACCGGAGTGCTGCCCAAATTCTTCCTCTCTCATCTTGTTTTAACCGGAGTGGTTTCGAATTCTATCTTGTCCATTAAACTCTTGATTCATGTCTTTGCAACCTTCAAGTCCTCGTAATGTTGCTTGTTCCTCTTTTCTAACGGATTGTTTGCAATCTCGTTCATCTCTATTGTACTCTTTCTTTTAAATTGCTCAACCTCTCAAGGTTCGTGGTTTCACTCATTGGTCGAAGAAGCAACTTAGTTTACCCTCTTCTCTTTCTCTTCCGTTTCTCTCCGGTGCCATCCTAGATCTCGGGACGAGATCCTCTCGTAGTGGTGGAGTGTTGTAACACCCCGGATATAACTTTCCATATTCGTAACTCCAATTCTTGCCTTTTCTGGAGATGCGTTATGATATTTCCTTCGTGGTTGGGTTTTTGTCTTTTGTTTTGCATTTTATTCATGTCATGCATTCATCATTGCATCTTTTGCATTGCATCATGTCATCATGCAATCCTTTTTAAAACTCAACTAAATAAATGGCATGGATCTTTGATCCATTTAAATCGAGGGAATTCACATGGTGATTCTCTTTAAAACATATCCTCCCGATAGTTAGAGAGCTATAGTAATTATTCCATTTTTTGGATTTACCGCAAACACACTTACAAAATATCCTAATGCCTTTGTGGTTTTAATTCTTGTTATCCAACCTTTCCCGTAATTATTTCATCATTTTCCGGAGCTCCACCAAAAATCCGAACATTTTTGGACCTTCCTTTTTATCAAGTCCTAGTTCAAACTCATTTGAATAAATCTTTCAGTCATGCCTCTTTCTATTTTTCCTGGATCGAGCTCATTTTGCAAGTCCGGAAAAATTATCCCCGTGCCCAACTCTTTCTCTAACCTTTCTTTTCTTCCCTTTTTCTTTCTCTTTATTTTTCTATTTTCAAAAGAGAAAGAGAGAAGGAGCCCAGCAGCCTGGGCCTCCCAAACCTCCCGCGCCGGCCCGTTTGCGCCTAAGCCCAACTGCACCCCTATCTACTAACCCTAGCCCAACCGCGCTTGATCCCCATCTCTCCCCTTCGTTCTCCTCCTGCGCCGCCACCCACGCGCTGTGCCCCCATCCCGATCCCCTCCTGTTCGTGCTCCTTCGTCCGATCCCGCCGCCCCGCTGCCATGTCCCGCGCGCCGCTGTCCTGACGAGCTCGCCGTCCGCCTCGCGACCCCGTCGCCGCCTCCTGCCGCCAGTGCCCCGAGGACCCACGCCAAGCCCCGCGGCTCCGCCGCCCACCCCGGACCTCACGACCTACATCGGCCCCTGCTGCGCCCCTACATCGAGCGGCCAGAGCCGCACGTCGCGGGACCCCGTCCGCCTCTCCTCCCGTGCTCGATGCCACGGGCGCACACAAGGGCGCCTCCCATGCCCGCCGTTGCCCGTTGCTGCTTCGTCCGTGCGCCAACAACCTCCCGCATCGAGCGCGCGACCCCGCGTCCCCGCCGGCTCCTGTCGCCCCTGCCTCGACGCCTGCTTCGCCTCCCCGTGCTCCAGTCGCGATGTCGTCCGGAGTTCCAAGTCCACCCCCTCCGTTGTTCGTCCCAAGATCAGGCGAGATCACGGCCGGATCTGACTCCGGGGGTCCGTCCCCGTCGGAGTTGACCTCCATCACAGGCCACGTGCAAGCCCGCATTGACCCCGTCGGTGTGGATCCCATTCGCCAGCAGCCGCACGTCACTCGTCGCTCGAGTCCCAGCGGCCTCGTTCGCCTCCCCGTTGCTGCCTTCGAGCGCCATCGATGCATCTTCATGGGGAACCTCCCAAGTACCCTGGTTGCCCCCAAGCAACACACCGCAAGCATCAAGTTCCTCTATGAAACATGTACCACTACGCCCGAGTTCCACTACAAGATGTACCACTATCATCGCCGAAGACCGTCAAGTGTACGACTTCCACTACGCCGTGTACGACTACTTCCCACGCCAACCCGTGAACGTCTACTTCCACTACATCGCGAGAACGTCTACTTCACTCTACGAAACTCGACCCGCTCCGAAATGCATGCTTCGAAGGTATAACCCCGAGAAGCCGCCCGTGGACCGAGTGCATGTGTTGTATGAAATGCTCGTGTGTGCACCGTGTCCGAATTGTCATTGCAAGTTCCTCTTTGTTTGCCATGCCGTCGACCCGTGGGAACCCGGTAATCCGGGATCACCCCACCATCTTGCATGACTCGCTCACGTCACACTTCCTTTTGCACCGGTACCTCCATGAGTTATCGGGACCGGAATATTGCTGTGGCATCATTTTCGGATTCGTTGCCGTGGCACCCGTTTCATTCCGCCATGGTGACAAATGCTTCATAACATGCTCATGTCAACATTTTCATAAAAATTGCATAAACTTGCATATGTCATCCGCATCATGACAACAACAATTAAAATGTTTAAAATTGTTGTTTGCTTAAATTGCTAAATAACATATGGGGTTTTCCGGAATTGTCGTTTGTTGCTTCCGGCCTCATTTAAACTTGCCTAAATATGTAGTTTAATTATGCTTCACCTCTTGCCATGTTAACCAACATTTAATTTTGTCGTGTTCATAACCGAGAGAGAAACTAAATAATTGATGTGGTGTTCCGTCAATATGCAACTCGTTGCATATTGAGCTCCACTTAATTTGTAGTATTGTTTGTGCACTTTGCCATGCCATGCCTCATTAAACCGAACATGCATCATACTTGTTTGTGCATCATGACATGTTTATGCTTGTGTGTTTACCATGTTGTTTGTTTCTTTCCGGTTTGCTTCTCTCGTTAGCTTCGGTTTCGTTCCGGAGTTGTGAGGATCCGTTCGACTTCGTCCATTTGTCTTCATCATGGACTCGTTCTTCTTCCTTGCGGGATCTCAGGCAAGATGACCGCTACCCTGGATCTCACTACTATCATTGCTATGCTAGTTGCTTCGTTCTATCGCTATGCCGTGCTACCTATTACCTGTTTATCAAGCCATCCCATATTGCCATGAGCCTCTAACCTTTGACACCATTCCTATGCAAACCATTGTTTGGCTATGTTACCGCGTTGCTCAGCCCCTCTTATAGCGTTGCTAGTTGCAGGTGAAGTTGAAGATTTCTCCATGGTGGATAGGATTTTGGTTGGGATATCACAATATTTCTTATATTATTAATGCATCTATATACTTGGTAAAGGGTGGAAGGCTCGGCCTTATGCCTGGTGTTTTGTTCCACTCTTGCCGCCCTAGTTTCCGTCATACCGGTGTTATGTTCCCGGATTTTGCGTTCCAAACGCGGTCGGGTGATTTATGGGACCCCCCTGACAGTTCGCTTTGAATAAAACTTGTCCAGCAAGGCCCAACCTTGGTTTTACCATTTGACTCACCACCACCTACTTTTCCCTTGGGAGTAATTAACCCAAGGGTCATCTTTATTATAGCCCCCCCGGGCCAGTGCTTGTCTAAGTGTTGGTCCAAACTAGAGCACCGTGCGGGACCATTCCTTGACAACTTGGATTCGTCGGTACCTGTATGCTTCGCTTATCCGGTGTTGCCCTGAGAACGAGATATGTGCAGCTCCTATCGGGATTGTCGGCGCATCGGGCGGCTTTGCTGGTCTTGTTTTACCATTGTCGAAATGTCTTGTAAACCGGGATTCCGAGACTAATCGGGTCTTCCTGGGAGAAGGTCTATTCCTTCGTTGATCGCGAGAGCTTGTCATGGGCTAAGTTGGGACACCCCTGCAGGGTATAAACTTTCGAGAGCCGTGCCCGCGGTTATGTGGCAGATGGGAATTTGTTAATGTCCGGTTGTAGATAACTTGACACCAGATCCGAATTAAAACGCATCAACCGTGTGTGTAGCCGTGATGGTCTCTTCTCGGCGGAGTCCGGGAAGTGAACACGGTTTCTGTGTTATGTTTGACGTAAGTAGGTGTTCAGGATCACCTCTTGATCATTGCTAGCTTCACGACCGTTCCTTTGTTTCTCTTCTCGCTCTCATTTGCGTATGTTAGCCACCATATTTGCTTAGCCGCTGCTGCAACCTCACCACTTTACCCCTTCCTTACCCATTAAGCTTTGATAGTCTTGATACCCATGGTAATGGGATTGCTGAGTCCCCGTGGCTCACAGATACTTCCAAAACCAGTTTGCAGGTGCCTATGTACCGAGCAGGTGACGCAACCAAGCTCAAGGAGGATCTCGATGGAGATCTTGCCCTTTGTGTTGTTTCGTTCTAGTTGATTAGTAGTGGAGCCCAGTTGGGGTCGATCGGGGACCTTTGTCGCATTTGGGGTTCTTCTTTTATTTTGGTTTCGTAGTCAGACCTTGATTGTATCTGGATGATGTAATGCTTTATGCATGTCATTGTGTGAAGTGGCAATTATAAGCCAACTATGTATCTCTTCCCTTATGTATTACATGGGTTGTGTGAAGATTACCTCACTTGCGACATTGCTTTCAATGCGGTTATGCCTCTAAGTCGTGCTTCGACACATGGGAGATATAGCCGCATCGAGGGCGTTACAATCCAACTCTGAGCCTAATCTTCTCCAACTAGTTAGTCTTAAGAGAGACTGCAAAGGTGACCGACTTCTATTTGTGTGTTTATTGTTTCATCAGCAGTCCTCTATTATCGTAATCACACTTAATATCTTTGGAACAGGGACGCCCAGCTCTATTTTAGTGGAAATGCACAAATGATCGGAATGTTGCATGCTCCAGATAGCTACTTTTTTCCCAACATGCCTTGTTGATTTAGACAGAGCTGGGGGGACATTGTTGCCAATGAAAGCATGGATCAATTTTAGTTTAACACCTTCTCACAACTTTGTCTTCAGTTGTAATGTAAATATTAGCTCTGATCTGCTAATAAGTGAGATGCATTAGCAAGGAAGTTAGTTTTTTATTGTTTCCGAAAGAGCATTGATGGCAAGACACACAAAACAAAAGCTGAAAGCTCACACCATTGTACAATTTCATGTCGCTGGAAAATTATTTGTATAGTACGTCAATTATGTAAAAAAATGTTGGAAGCTTGATAGCATTGCCAGAAGCCTCTTCAGCATCCGGGTCCATGTGCCATGCACAAAATTATACTCCTTCGTTCCTAAATATTTGTCTTTTTAGAAATTTCAAATTGGCATATTTTAGAGTGTAGATTCACTCATTCTGCTTCGTATGTGTACTCCCTCTGTTCCTAAATACTCTATTTGTCTTTCTAGAGATTTCAACAAGTGACTACATACGGAGCAAAATGAGTGAATCTACACTCTAAAATATGTCTATATACATCCGTATGTAGTAGTCCATTTGAATCTCTAAAAAGACAAATATTTGAGTAGTCACTCGTTGAAATCTCTAGAAAGACAAATACTCCGGAGTGTATTTAAGAACCGAGGGGGTAGTGCACAACCGCATGGGAGACTCAGCCCGGTCGTTGCGCCGCATTGATCGTGAGTAATGACCAGTCAAATCATAAGCCCCACCTTTCCCACTGTAAGTTGCTCAGAAGAAGCAACCATCAATACGCTCTTCTTTGAATCCGCTCATACTACTCCATCCGTCACTGTTTATAGAGCGCTTCAGAAAAAAGAAAAAAATCTGTGGGACCAAGGCGACTAGTGATCGGCCTGAAAAATAGCATTGGTAGTTATAGCACGACATCTATTACTAGAGGAAATAATGCGTACACACATGCATGCAGTGCTTCCACCCCGGGTACACACATGCATGCACTTACTCCACTCTGTAGTAGGAGTATATCGAGAGAAAATTGTGGACTTGATTGCGGTTACCACGCCCTAATTAATTGAGCATTAACCCAAACATGTCTAAAGTCTCTCTGGTGGTGGAAATGCATTGAGAGAAATGCATCATAATGAAGCGCGCCCTGTAAACTATGACGGAGGGAGGAGTAGTATGAAGGTGCAAAACCAAGTACGTGTATGGCCAGTCGGTCAACGCACCTCCTCTTGGCATATCATTGACATGTGGGACAGGAGTGTGAGCAAACCGATCTCAATTGAGGGCAAAATGGGCAACCCGCCGTTCCTTGAGAGAGACGAGGAGCGAGAACACACAGACGGGCTCGCACGGAGGCCAAAATATATTCGAGCATGGTTGGTTGATCGATATCATCATTACATGTTGGGCTGCCATTTTCTGCCCTTCTCCGAAATACACGTGTACTTTATCAAAGATTAAAAAAAAAAGAGTATAGACGCTCCACCATGCGGTTCTAGTAGTAGTACTACTCATACTACTAAACCTTGCGCTTGCCTCTTGCCTCTTCGTGAAGTCGAACAATGATGTTACTCCGCATGTTGGGTACTACAGTGTATGCCACTGACAATCTGACACCAAATGGACTATTGCATGTCCACCGCCTGCGCGAGGGTAGGTTGCATTAGTCAAAAGGCGTAAGAGAGCTTCACCTTGTCCTGCAAGCTTCTCCTCATTCTGCGATTTGACGGGACACGCCAAAAAGTAGTGCTAGTCCATACTCCCTCCTTTTCGGTTAATATGGCTTAATCTTTTTTGCGGGTAAATGAGAGAGCTTTATTCATATATAAGCATTCTTAGGATGATCAGCCAAGACACTGGTCACTAGGAAGCGAGGTACCCCACAAAAAAGAAGAAGTAGGAAGCGAGGTGTTTCATCAAGCCAGCTCTCAGCCACATTCAAAGTGCAGCAAGCACGGTTCGCACAAAGATGCGCCGCAAGGTTTGCTGACCTGTTTACATGCTAAATAACTGAAAAATAGGAAATATTATCGAGCGCTCCTATTTGTAACAGGATATGAGCCAGAATTAAGCGAGAATTATGGTGAGTGTTCCATGCAATCAACTTCCATTATCACATGCGAGAACCCTTGAAGAGAACCAAATGTGTTGAAGATTGCTTTATCACATTTTAAAATTATAATAAGAGTGCAGACGCTCCTCCATCCGGTTCCTAGTACTAGTATAGTACGTACCTCTATAGACTATAGTAGTAGTACTAGTACTACTAGTAAACTTTGCGCTTGGTTGTTCGCCTATTCGGGAAGTCGAGCAATAATAGTACTAGTATAGTGTATGCTTCTGGCAATCTGACACCGAATTAACTGTTGCATGTCCATCGCCTGAGCAAGGGAGAGCTTGCATTAGTCAAAAGTTTCTCCTTGTCCTGCGAGCCACCGCGCGCAAGCTTCTCCCATCCTGCAACCTTCTCCTTGTTCGGCAAGTTGACGGGACACAACAAAGTAATGCTAGTCCATACTGCCTCCTCTCCGGTTAATATGGCTTAATTTCAAACGATATAAATACACTGTCTCTCATTGTATATTTGTAAAAATATGGTCAGTGGACTTCATAATATGATCATTGCGCTCAATATATATATTTTCCGGTGTTTATACGGTCACTAGCTCACCCTGACTGAGTATGTGTGTGCATGCACGTGTAGGTTGAGCACTTGAGCGTGACTGTGTGTGTTCCGTCGTGTGCTCGGACATGCATGCATTAGGGCGTCGCGCGCGTTTTTGCGTCCATGTGTACATGTGACTGTTGCATACACGTAGGGGGAGTACGTGTAGGGGCCACTAAGGAGCAGTCAAATCACACAGTAAGTTAGTCGGAAGAAGCAACCATCATTTCACTCTTCAATGACACGTACGCAATATAAAATGGTTGATATGGAGAGAAAAAGAAAACTACTATATATACACTAGCAGGAGCCTAAGCTACAAGCCTGCTTGCTTAGGTTGCTCTCTTCACAAGCATAGAACGATGGTGGCCACACCGCTGGTCACATATTTAAATCCGGCGTGATCCCACAGCTGGGGGAAGGGAACATTGTTCTGCGTAGACGCGGTCGACATCGGTGAGGGAGAAAACCCACAATCGGTGTGTCCCAGTCGAGGGTCACCGTGGCATGGGCTGATGCCGCGTCCCGACCGCCCTTCTAGCTACAGCCTGACGTCTCAGGTAGTCCATCTTCCTTTTGGAGCCGGCTTGCTCCACTGCCGTAGCTCCATCTCCATGTCGATCTTTCTCTACTTCTACCGGCTTCTACTTGTGATGAGTTTATGTCTCATGAACTAGTGCCAGTACTGTTATTCTAGTCATACTCACTTCTTCAATATCTTTGCCATCAGGGATGCTCAGGTCGATTTTAGTGGAATTGCACAAAAGCATCATATGATCCGAGGGTGCCAGCCATCTTTCCTTCGACAGGTTCTACCTGGCCAGGAAATTAAATCATGTTTAGGGTTTAGGGTTTAAGTCGTAGTGACCCCATCAGTAGTTTTTCTTTCGTACATGCTCTCACAACTTTTGTCTTTAGTTGTGTAGTAAATATTGGCTATGATCTGTGAATCATTGAGATGCATCAGCATGCGTGTTAGTTTTCCTTTGTATTTTATGGAATGTTGTAACGGGGCAACCTTGGAATAGGAATGAAAATGGAGTGGAAAGTTTCCGTTTTTCCAGAGAAAAAATGGAAACGGAGAGAAACCAACGTTTCGTTTCATTGGATCGCGCCATCGAGCAAAACCAACATTTAAATCACGTCTGTCATGTTTGTGTCTCACCCTCCTCCACGGCTCGACCCCACACGGTTGCTCGGCATGCCACTCACCGCAAACCGAGTATACGGTAACTTTCCCTCCTACTTGTCAATGGATCGTGCCATGGAGTACTAGCACTACTGGAAGAGATTGACAAGTTGGGGGAGGACAGCTAGCTGTAGCACGGACTCCCAAGAACTTTTTACATGAATGTTGTGGCCGACTATTGCGACCTTTGAACACGGAGCAGTTGCATGCACTAGGAAGCGGCACGGGCAACGCTCTCTCGGCCAGCGCACCGCTTCAATGCCGGCGCCAGTGAGAGGTCGCGTCCGCTCTGGTCGGGCATGAATGCGGCACTGACCGTTTCAGGCGGGAAGCACGCGCTGGTGATGAAGAGGGTTCGGGTTGGTCAGGACCGGCCGTGGCAGCGGTCCGGACGCCCGCAAACAAGACATGTTGTATGTTAATATTGCTGCGTATATAATTAACAACGTAAATAATGTGCCAGTTGGACAAATATGATTGGAGATGGAGATGGAAATGGAATTTTACATAAACACGGATATGCATGTCTATGTCTATGTGTGTGTGCGCGATGACTCTCGCGACCTGGAAGCAGGGGCGTGTTTTTGATCAAGTTTTCTTTCTTGGTACGTTAAAAAATTGTCCACCAGTTTTCTTTTTTCCGGGAACGCGCGTATTCTATTTAAAACCACTGCTATGGAGAGATTTTTTTACTCCATTATAGCCTCTTCTTTGATAGAGTTTCTCGCGTCTCGCTCTCTCAACCTCTCCATATCAAAACAAGATGACAGTGCCCACTCTATCTCTCTCCTCACCGATGGTCACAGATCCGGCCGAATCCCGTCCGCTGCAGGAGGTGAGGAGGTGCAGCATTGACGTTGTCGCCGTCGGCGATGGAGGAAGCCGATGCGCACCGTCCTCTCGGAGCCGGCGCTGGCGCGGACGAAGGTCCTCTGCGCCCTTGTTCGCTGCCGTTGTGTGGGCAGATCCCGCCCGCCTGCCCAAACGACATCTCGCCCACCTAAGGTATAACTTCTTGTACTGGTCCAGCTCCCCAGGTCGCTGCGTGCGAGTTTTCTTCTATGCGACTACTCCCCAGCTCTCCATGTATAGTAGCTAGGGTTCGTCGGCTAGTCGAACATCACCTACTATTATAGAAGAAATGCCACTCGAAAAGTTGTCCTGATTTATGCCTCGGTGGAGGTATACATGTTGTTTTGACAAAAAGTACATGGTGGTTGTGCGGTCATTGTCCATATGCTCCTATTGCTACTGCTAATCTAATACTATCACTGGTTAAATGAAGAAATGCTTTTTTTCTCGGGTATCCTGGTTTAGTTCCCATCAAGATAATCATGATGCTTCTGTTTGTTGATGTACTTTTCATTAATTCTTATTGACAATTGAAATGTCGTTGTTAATCTTGTAAAATAAAGTAACAGCACTATATCCCTTTTTTATATTTTTGGAAACAGCGATGCGTATCTCCATACCCGGGCATGTCTTCCTCAATTTTAGTGGAACTGCACAAAATTGGATGGCCATTGTTGTTCCGCCTCACTGTCCTCTACCGCATGGTTCTTCCTTCCTCGAGCTTGATTACTGAGAAGAAACAGACCACAGTGAGGAATTGTCGAACTTCATCGGTGCCTCACCCAAACTTGATGCCAAATGGATTATGCATCACCATGATGACCTATCGATGCTCATGGTTGCGCCTCATGGTTGCGTCGGCTGGTGAAGCTGATCGATTTTCAATGAAAAACAAGTTGTCTTCCATCAGTGCTCTTTGCTTGTTATGCACAAAGATGATATCCTTCGCCAGTTCACCTTGGTTGCGCTGGATATGCAGTCGTCTTTCATGTTGGTGCAATTTTATCACACAATTGGCTATGAACCAAATGTTTCAAGAAGGATCGACGTTGGTACTAAGAGCATAAGTTTTCTATTGATTTCTAAGCCTTCTCACAACTTTGTCTCCAGCTCCCCTGTAATTTTATTTGTCCAGCTATTAACTTTGATTTATAAAATGGTGTTGTCGGTGGGAAACGACACCTATGGGATCACTGGAATCCCTTCTACGGTTGTAGGGCACGGGGATCGTGAGAAGAGCAGGACTAGTAGAGAACACAAAGGGGATTTACCCAGGTTTGGGCTGCAAAGATGCGTAAAACCCTATGATCCTGCTTTGGTGGAAGTATTTAGTGTTGTTGAGCTCTCGAACTAGCTCTGGGTGCTGATAGGTTCGAAAGAGCCGAATCCTTTCCCAGTGTGCCATGGGCCTCCTTTTATAGGCGAAAGGGGCTGCCACAGTGGCACACATGAGGTGGAAAGTGCTACAGCGTTGTGAGCTTAACGCTAGTATTACAAGACAAAGCACATTTAATGCGAGGCTTAGGTGTCCCTTCACTTTATCGGGGACGGGGGCGAGGTCCGTCCCGTTCGTTGCCGCTCTTCCTTGTTTTGACACGCGCCCTGGCCAGCGATGCATGCGGTGCCATGTAGGCAGGCAGGCAGCTGAGGTGGCGCGATGGTGGAGTCTCCACGAAGGGCTACATGTTGCCACACAGGTGCCCGCCCAGCTGGTTGGGTCGGTAGCTGCATGCAAACGGCGGCAGAGACTTGGCTGGCACGGGCCTGGCAGTGGCCCTGCTGGTGCACTTGACGAGGGTCTTGTCGGGTGGCCCGGCAAGGGTCTTGCCGTGGCGCGCTGACGTCCCCGGCAAGATGTGGGTTTCTTCGGTGAGGATGGTTTCCTCCCTATCCTCATTTGATCTTGTTCATTGAGGGAGTCCTGGACTAGGGGGTGTCCGGACAGCCGGACTATCATTGTCCGCCGGACTCCAAGACTATGAAGATACAAGATTGAAGACTCCGGCTCATGTCCGGATGGTACTTTCCTTGGCGTGGAAGGCAAGCTTGGCGATACGGATATGTAGATCTCCTACCATTGTAACCGACTCTGTGTAACCCTAGCCCTCTCCGGTGTCTATATAAACCGGAGGGCTTTAGTCCGTAGGACAACATACATTACAACAATCATACCATAGGCTAGCTTCTAGGGTTTAGCCTCCTTGATCTCGTGGTAGATCTACTCTTGTACTACCCATATCATCAATATTAATCAAGCAGGACGTAGGGTTTTACCTCCATCGAGAGGGCCCGAACCTAGGTAAAAACATCGTGTCCCTCGTCTCCTGTTACCATCCGCCTAGACGCACAGTTCTGGACCCCCTACCCGAGATCCGCCGGTTTTGACACCGACATTGGTGCTTTCATTGAGAGTTCCTCTGTGTCGTCACCGATAGGCTTGATGGCATCTTCAACCAACAATGCCGTCCAGGGTGAGACTTTTCTCCCCGGACAGATCTTCGTATTCGGCAGCTTCGCACTACGGGCCAATTCACTTGGCCATCTGGAGGAGATCGAAAGCTACGCCCCTGGCCGTCAGGTCAGATTTGGAAGCTTAAACTTCACGGCCAATGTCCGCGGAGACTTGATCTTCGACGGACTCGAACCACAGCCGAGCGCGCCGCTCTATGACGATGGGCATGATCTAGCTCTACCACCGAACGGTGCCTTGGTGGCCGCACACGGATCCGCTTCGGCCATTAGCCCGGAGCCGATCGCCCAGATCGAGGGTCGGTGGATAGACGCCGCCCCGGGGGCTTCAACATCCACGGCGATGGAGCCGAACACTAATCTTGTCCCCTGCGAAACTCGTGATTCCGCTGCGCCGGACTCCTCGCCGGACTCCGAACCTCCCGCGCCCCTACCAATCGATCCGGATTGGGCGCCGGTTATGGAATTCACCGCCACGGACATCTTCCAATGCTCGCCTTTCGGCGATATCTTGAATTCACTAAGGCATCTCTCGTTATCAGGAGAGCCCTGGCCGGACTATGGCCAGGATGGTTGGGATGCGGACGACGAAGAAATTCAGAGCTCACCCACCACCCACTTTGTAGCCACTGTCGACGATCTAACCGACATGCTAGACTACGACTCCGAAGACATCGACGCTATGGACGAAGATGCCGGAGACGAACAGGAACCAGCGCCCACAGGGCACTAGAAGGCCACCTCGTCATATGACGTATACATGGTGGATACCCCAAAAGATGGGGACGGCGAAGAAACAGCGGAGGCAGATCCCTTAAAGAAACAGCTCAAGCGCCGGCGTCAGCGGCGCCGCTCTAAATCTCGCCACAGCAAAAACGGAGATTCCGGCACAGGAGATAATAATACTCCAGAGAGTGTCGAAGACAATCCCCTCCAGCAAGACTCAGCGCAGGAGGATGCAGAAGCAAGCCCCCATGAGGGGGCGGCAGACGAAGAGGTTGAGGATCGTAATTATATGCCTCCCTCCGAAGACGAAGCAAGCCTCAACAATGACGAATTCGTCGTACCCGAGGATCCCGTCGAACGAGAGCGCTTCAAGAAAAAGCAGCAGCAGCTTCAAGCTGATCAGGACCTGCTGGCCGATCGATGGACCAAGGTCCTCGCGGCCGAAGAGTATAAACTCGAACGTCCCTCCAAAAGTTACCCAAAATGCAAGCTGCTCCCCCGATTAGAGGAGGAAGCATACGTACGTCCATCACCAGCGCACGATATGGCTGACCGACCACCCCGTGGTCGTGACAGAGAGGCATCAAGGCCCCCAGCCAAGACCATACCCCGGCATCGCTCCAAAAGTACGAAGCCAAGAGGGAACGCGCCGGACTTGCGAGACATATTGGAGGACAAAGCAAGACAATCCAGATCCATCTATGGATCACGGGGGCGCCCTACGACCCACGACGAATACCATCGTGCCGGATACAATAACCCCGGCCGGGCCGAACACAGCAGACAGCGCTCTCTCGAGCTGCGTCGCGACATCGCTCAATACAGGGGCGCCGCACACCCGTTATGCTTCACTGACGAAGTAATGGATCATCAGATCCCCGAAGGGTTTAAACCCGTAAACATCGAATCTTACGATGGCACAACAGACCCCGCGGTGTGGATCGAAGACTATCTTCTCCACATCCATATAGCCCGCGGCGACGATCTCCACGCCATCAAGTACCTCCCACTCAAGCTTAAAGGACCAGCTCGGCATTGGCTTAACAGCTTGCCCGCAGAGTCAATTGGGTGTTGGGAAGACCTGGAAGCCGCATTCCTTGATAACTTCCAAGGCACATATGTGCGACCACCAGACACCGATGACCTAAGCCACATCATTCAGCAGCCAGACGAATCGGCCAGACAATTCTGGACACGGTTCTTGACAAAGAAAAATCAAATCGTCGATTGTCCGGACGCAGAGGCCCTTGCAGCCTTCAAACATAACATCCGGGACGAATGGCTAGCCCGGCACCTGGGGCAGGAAAAGCCGAAATCCATGGCAGCCCTCACATCGCTAATGACCCGCTTTTGTGCGGGAGAGGACAGCTGGCTAGCCCGCAGCAACAATCTCCGTAAAAATTCTGGCAGTCCGGATACTAAGGACAACAACGGCAGGTCACGTCGAAACAAAAACAAGCGCCGAATTAACGGCGACGATAAGGAGGATACGGCGGTCAATGCTGGATTCCGAGGCTCTAAACCCGGTCAACGGAAGAAGCCATTTAAAAGAACCATTCTGGGTCCGTCCAATCTGGACCGAATACTCGACCGCTCATGCCAGATACATGGCACCTCTGAAAAGCCAGCTAACCACACCAATAGAGATTGCTGGGTGTTCAAGCAGGCCGGCAAGTTAATTGCCGAAAACAATGACAAGGGGCTAAATAGCGACGACGAGGAAGAGACCCGGCTGTCGAACAACAAAGGACAGAAGGGTTTTCCCCCACAAGTACAGATGGTGAATATGATATACGCGACCCACATACCCAAGAGGGAGAGGAAACGCGCACTAAGGGACGTCTATGCGATGGAGCCAGTCGCCCCAAAGTTCAACCCATGGTCCTCTTGTCCGATCACTTTCGATCGAAGAGACCATCCGACCAGCATACGCCATGGCGGATTCGCCGCATTGGTCTTAGATCCAATCATCGACGGGTTTCACCTCACGAGAGTCCTGATGGACGGCGGCAGTAGCCTGAACCTGCTTTATCAGGATACAGTGCGCAAAGTGGGCACAGACCCATCAAGGATTAAACCTACAAAGACAACCTTTAAAGGTGTCATACCAGGAGTGGAAGCCAACTGCACAGGCTCAGTTACACTGGAAGTGGTCTTCGGATCCCCGGATAATTTCCGGAGCGAAGAGTTAATCTTCAACATAGTCCCGTTTCGCAGCGGCTATCACGCCCTGCTCGGGCGAACCGCGTTTGCCAAATTCAACGCGGTGCCGCACTATGCATACCTAAAGCTCAAGATGCCAGGCCCTCGTGGAGTCATCACGGTCAATGGGAATATGGAACGCTCCCTCCGAACGGAGGAACATACAGCGGCTCTCGCGGCAGAAGTACAGAGCAGCCTTCTAAGGCAATTCTCGAGTCTGGCCGTTAAACGGCCGGATACAGCAAAGCGCGCCCAGAGCAATCCCAACCAAGACCACCTGGCGCGATCAGAGCACGCGTAGCAATGCGGCCCCAACCCTCGCCCGCGTATGATCGCAAGAATAACACCCCGCGTACATCATTACGCTTTGGAGATACCATGGGCACAGGGGAGGGGGCACGATCACAACGGACCCAGAGTGCGGTTCGACCACACCAGGGGCTCGCGAATGTGCCTCTCTCTTTTTTTATTTTTCTTCTTTTCTGTACACAGGACTCTGTTAACCAGAAGCCCTGTCCGGCGGTGAACCTGCCGAACTCATGATGCAACAGTCAGGGACTAAAGAAGGCCGCGTCGAACACTCAGGTGGTCTCAATTACGAGCATTAAATTCAATTATATACACCAAATCCGCAGCTCATCCTTGGAGGGGGACATGTTTATTTAGTCCAAATCCCTTGCTTACCGCACTATTTGTATCAGTCCGCTCTACTAGCAGACTTTTCTTTCATTAATAATGCAGCACCTTTATGATCGCAATTGCATTACATTATATATATATATATGCTCATTATATGACATCTGGCACCCGTATATTTTGGTACGGCATAATACACCAGGGGCTTATGTTCCCCACTCTATGGTGTGATAAAGTCCGAACACTTTCACAAGTGCGGCACCCCGAACTTATAGCATTATATGAATCGGCTCCGAATCATGTCTTCGGTCAATAGTTGGGTTTGCCCGGCTCCCACGTTTTGGTGCCTTATGTTCCATTCTGTCGGCTAAGGTGGCACTGGGAGAACCACTGCGATTGCGCCCCGGTTGAGCCGGGTTAACGCCTCAGTGGAGAAAGCTAAAACTGACTAGCATGATAAGGCGAGAGACTGGTCGCTGTTCGAGAGGTTTTTTCGGGTCCTTAAAGACTCACGCCGCTTCGAGCGAAGTTCCGGATAATGTCCGATGAAGGCGTGGATAGTGCCCCGGATTCGGTCTTCCGAATACCAGGGGCTTCGCCGAAATTTAAAATTATAGAATTCTATGGCTAAGTGAGAGTGTTCAAGCATTATAAGTCCGGTCGCCTTGTTCGTCGTGTTGAGCGCCTCCCTAGATGGACCCAAAAATGGGAACAAGAGTGCTCAAGTTTATCCCGAACACCCCAGCACTTGTGGCTTGGGGGCTAAAGCTAACAACTTGCCATCTCTCAGATTTTATAAACGGCCGCACATAAGGTAATATTTTAAATTAAACAAGCGTTGCTCATGGCGCATATGAACGAAGTTTTCAGCGCACAGGATAAATAAACAGCGAGTTCACTCAAAGATTACATTTCGGGAGCACTCATCTGCAATATTGCAGGCTCCCTCCAAACTCTCCTGTTTTTCCATGAGAACCTGGAGCTCTTGCCGCACTTCCGCCACCCGTGCCTCTTGCTTTTCTCGCTCAGCACGTTCCGCGGCCGCACTGTGTTCGGCCGCGGACACAGCATCCTTCAGGGTTGCCACCTCGTTAGTGGCCCCTGCAATACACATATTATCCTTGTTAATTTTATTTGCAACCAAAATCCTTTTCTGTAAGGTACTTGTTCAAAGAGGTGTTACTCACCTTCTTTTTCCTTGAGCTGCTTCTTTACATGGCCGAGCTCTTGCTCGGACCGCTCGAGATTCTTCTTCAGCACGTCAACCTCCGCCGTTAGTGCGTCAGAGGTCAGCAGTGCAGCCTGCAAACCCATATTGACATATTTTAAGCAACCCTGCGTATATCTTGTTATAGATCCTTAGTCCGGCTTTTCTTTTCGAACACCGAACTAAGCATCAGGGGCTACTGTCTATGCGGTATTACATTACATAATTTTAACTTTTTTACCTCAAAGCCTGTTAAAAGGCTGCTGCAGGCTTCGGTCAGCCCGCTTTTAGCGAGCTGAACCTTCTTAATCACCGCACTCATGATAGTGCGGTGTTCTTCCTCGATGGAAGCGCCTTTAAGCGCCTCCAGCAGGTTATCCGGCGCCTCCGGTTGGACGGAGGCCGCCGGCGTCACGGTCCTGCCCTTCTTTCGAAGGGGCTGCTTGCCGGACTCTGGAACCACTGCGGGTTCCGATGTAGAGTCCGGCTCAAAGTCCGGGAGGCTGCCTGATGGCGCCTCCGGAGCCTCCTCCTGATGGGTCCCTCTCTAGGATCCCACCTCGACGTCCTCGTCGGCGCGTGGGGTGGAGGCAGTCGGGATGGAATTTACATCCGACGCGGCCAATGACCCGCTCGATGAGTCGGGGAGATCATCATTGGCTGGACTACGGGCAGAATGCGGCGTTAGAAGGATACTACGCGACATAAAAGAAATTACACATCAAGGATCCAGATACTTACGATCTTGCCGGACGCCTGGCCCTTGGAGGCCACTCATCCTCACCAATGCTGATGTTGGCGGAACTGTCCGGGGGGATAGTTCTCCCCCTCTTGGACCCTTCGGCCCCCCTGATGGGGGAAGCCTTCTTTTTCTTCTCTCCCTCCTCCGGGAGAGAATACTCCTCCTCCTCGTCTTCGGGAGAGGAGTCCTCGTCGTCGTCAGACGCCTGATTGCGGGAACTCTTTCGAGTCCCCGCGGCCACCTTCTTGGCCTTCTTCTCCGGCACCACGTGCGGTGCCGGAACCAGCAGCCCTGTTAAGCGGGCGTCCGCTGGGTCTTCTGGCATGGGAGCCGGGCTGGTGAGCAGCTTGGCCTTCTCCATCCATTCCTGTCAAAGGAAGAGGTAGAATGAAACCTCACTAGAGTCAATCTAATTATTACAAGTGTCCCGTAATGGGGTTGAATCACTTACCTCGTCAGTTGGATGCTGCGAGCTGAATCCGCGGTCTTCGGTCGCGGACGCGGGGGCTTCGGCGCCCTTGAACAGCACCCTCCAGGCGCCTTCGTATGTTGTATCGAAGAGCCCGCTTAGCGCCTGGTGCTGTTCCGGATTAAACTCCCACAAATTAAATGCCCGTTCTTGGCGTGGGAGGATCCGCCGGATGAGCATGACTTGGACCACGTCGACGAGCCTGAGCCTATTGCTCACCATCTTCTTGATACATGCTCGGAGTCCCGTCACCTCCACCGGATTCCCCCACTGCAAGCCCTTCTCTTTCCAAGAGGTGAGCTGCGTGGGGATGCCAGATCTAAACTCAGGGGCCGCCGCCCATGTGGATTTGCGCGGCTAGGTGATGTAGAACCACCCCGATTGCCACCCCTTGACGGAATCCACGAAGGTCCCTTCTAGCCAAGGGACGTTGGGCAATTTTCCCAACATGGCGCCTCCGCATTCCGCTTGCGTACCCTTCACAACCTTCGGCTTGACGTTGAAGGTCTTGAGCCACATGCCGAAGTGGGGCCGGATGCAGAGGAAGGCCTCGCGCACGACGATAAATGCCGAGATGTTGAGGATAAAGTTCGGTGCCAGATCGTGGAAATCCAGGCCGTAGTAAAACATGAGCCCTCGGACAAATGGATGGAGCGGAAAGCCCAGTCCACGGAGGAAGTGGGGGAGGAAGACGACCCTCTCATGAGGCCTGGGGGTAGGGATGAGCTGCCCCTTGTCGGGCAGCCGATGCGCAATATCGCCGGAAAGGTATCCGGCGCTGCGCAGCTTGATGATGTCCTCCTCCTTGACGGTGGAGGCTAACCATTTACCTCCCGCTCCAGACATATTCGGAGAAGGTTGAGGCGAGATGCGCGAGCTCGGGCGTTGGAGCTTGAGTTCGCGGGGATGGATAGGCAAAAGAGGAAGAAGGCGTAGGTGAGAAGGTGAATCCTTATCCCTTATATATAGGCGGACAAAACTATGCGTCCCCACACCAGCCTGGTAAAACTCGCCTATCTCCCAAGCGCCACCATCAATGGCGCGGTTGGGTTACCCACGCACGTATTGATGAGAATCCCGGGATAAGGGAAACACGATCTCTGCTTCGACAAGACGTGCCAAGGAAACCGCTTCGCTAAACATGCTGAGGTGGTATAATAATTCAAACAAAGGCCTTGTGGCAGTGTGATGTTATGCCGCATAATACGTCAGCAGATTGAACTAAGTGTACATGTAATTCTCTCTACGGTGGAATGTGGAATTTATTTTGCAGAGCCGAACACTATCCTGGGGTTCATGATCTTCTCTGGATTATTCAAGGGAGGAACCTGCCTTGCAATGCCGAACATTATGCACGCCGGACTTATCGTCATTGAAGACTGGTTCAGGGGCTACTGAGGGAGTCCTGGACTAGGGGGTGTCCGGACAGCCGGACTATCATTGTCCGCCGGACTCCAAGACTACGAAGATACAAGATTGAAGACTCCGGATCGTGTCCGGATGGTACTTTCCTTGGCGTGGAAGGCAAGCTTGGCGATACGGATATGTAGATCTCCTACCATTGTAACCGACTCTGTGTAACCCTAGCCCTCTCCGGTTTCTATATAAACCGGAGGGCTTTAGTCCGTAGGACAACATACATTACAACAATCATACCATAGGCTAGCTTCTAGGGTTTAGCCTCCTTGATCTCGTGGTAGATCTACTCTTGTACTACCCATATCATCAATATTAATCAAGCAGGACGTAGGGTTTTACCTCCATCGAGAGGGCCCGAACCTGGGTAAAAACATCGTGTCCCTCGTCTCCTGTTACCATCCGCCTAGACGCACAGTTCGGGACCCCCTACCCGAGATCCGCCAGTTTTGACACCGACATTCATCTTATGTCTTCACAAAGATCTGCATGCCACCACGGAGGTGCCTCCCAAGCCCTGCCTCAACACGTTTGTCCGACGTTTGGTGGGCTCAAGGGTGGCTCACTCAGCTGGTGTGGGCGAGATGCCCCGGCAAGGGTCTTGCCGGGGCTGCTGAGGTTGCCCCGGCAAGGGTCCTTGCCGGGGAGACCTGCTTTGCATATTCGATCTTTGTGGCCTTGGTCCTTGTCGTTGCATTGCATGTCTTGTGTCTTCGGCTCCTCTCCGGCTTCCCTTTCCTACCCTCCTATGTGTGTCCGTGGCGGGTGGCTCTAACTGCCCGCGCATAAGTAAAGGGGTCAAAAGGAGAACCTCTACTTTTGTACACCGACAGGAGCCCCCGGACCTGGGCCATATATAAGCGCAGCATGTTGTTGGGCCAGGCCCAGAACGGTGCACGCGTAGCTGGGGAGGATTTTATCGCGGCCACTGTTCCGTCCGCTGCGCTTCTCCATGATCCGCGCGACGTGGGGATCGTGCGCGCTCGCATGACGGAAGCATGCTAGCGTCACCTTGTGGTGGACAGTAAAGAGGCGGCTTGCGTGTCTCTTTGAGACCGCAGGGCCGCCTCCCATTTACTGCCCTTGCTTGGGAACCGTCGCTCCACGCGTCCCACTGCACCCGCCCCTTGCGCCATATTCGCTGCATGCATAACGCAGAGCGAATGACAGGCGCACGGGATGTGGGAAGTCGTGTGCGCGTGCGGGTCGATTCCCACGCGCCTTCAATGGAGCGGGGAGGGCGGTCGATGGCCCTGCTTGCTGTCACTTCAATGGGTCGGATTGGCCGAGAGGGGGCGGCCGAGCCTCGCCCCCGCCCCTTTATAAAGAGGGGAGCGGGAGGAACGATGCCTCTCAACCCTTCGCCATCTACCTCTCCCCATTCCTGCTTCATCCTTTCTTCTTCCATGGCGAGGGGGCGTGGCGATGCTTCATCGGTGGCGGCGGGGGTTTCGGCCAGACATCGCATCGCTCCTCCCCAAGAGCTCATAGTGGCGGAGCCGGCCGCTAGAGGAAGGGGGAGGGGCGAGGCCGAGGCCGTCGTGGTGCTCGAGGGAGAGGAGGACGGGGCGGCAGATCAGCCTCACCTTCGCCAGCTGCCCCTCCTCTGATGGAGGGCCACGCCGGGGAAAACTCCTATAAATTCTTCGTCAGGCTGCGCGAGCCACCGCGCCGTCGCCTTCGCCTCCCAACTCGATTTGCACGGGAGATGGAGCTGGATCCGCCGCGGGCGTTGCGGCTGCATATGAGGGGTTGCGGGAACAGCGGCACATGGGCTGACGTCGAGTTCCCCGCCCCTCATGTCATGTATCTTCACCGAGGGTGGAAGACCTTCGCTCGCCTCCACAGCTTGATGGATGGGCTCACTCTCCATTTCAAACTAATGGAGGGTGGCCTCCTCTCCGTCAAGATCTTCGAGCACTTGGGACTCGCGTGAGGTGCTGCATGGAGAGCTCCTCCGATGATGAAGATTCCTCCTCAAGCGAGAGTGGCTAGGAAAAAAAACGGCAGCGACGACGAGGGCAGCGAGCGGCAGGATGACGGGTCTGACTAGGTGTCGGGCTCTGCTCCGAGCGGCACCGGAGACCCCATCATCCGTGTCGCCGGATCCTTGAACTTCTTGGGGTCATCTCCTTGGGCGGCTGGCGTTGGGAGGCTGCGGAAGAGGAAGAGGGCGGGCGGCAAGGCCGTCAAGTTGAAGTACGCGGGCACCGATGCCTTCGTCGCATATTGACGTCCTGCCGCCTCGTCTTCGCGCTCTGCCTCCGGCGCCGCCGTCACCATCCAGCCCTTGGACGGCCACCGAGATGTTCTCTTGGTGTCTTCTACCACTCGTAGCTCGCCTAGGCGCCCCTTTTGCCCTTCTGCTTTCTTGTTCCATTTCCTAAGGAGAGGGACAAGAAAGGGATTACTGGCACCTTATATCTTTTTAGTCTTGTAAGCCTTCGGGCCTTTGTTAACTTTAGAACTTGTAATCCCCTTGTTCATGTTTTTCATTTCGTATGGACTGTACCTGTACGGGATGTTTTTTAATGAAGAAGGGATGTTTGCCGGGTTTTTCGTTCGCGGGTGGAACCCACGACAAGGAGTGAATCATTGTCACCTTTAAGATAAACGTTTTTTCGCCCGGCAACAGGCCTTGCCGCCCCCACTTCTCTTGACCTTTCTCACGCCCTTGGCGGAGGCAGGGATGTGGTGGGCTTAGGCCCCTTGTTTCATTTCCTTGCTGCCGCGACTACGACCAAACTCGGTCCCAGGAGATGAGTCCTAAGGTCCGGAATGGAGGGAGCACGGTAGCCTAAGGATAAAACGAGGTTTCACATACCTCAGTCCATAACGAAACGCATGATAGACGATAGAAGACTTACCTGGATCTGCATCCCCCGGCAACCTTGGCTTGCCGCGGATGGATCCTTGCTCTTGTAGCCCCCGGCAACTTTGGCTTGCCGGGGCTCGGATGCTGGTTCGTCCCCTTTTCTCCAAAATAGCTCGGCAAGGATATTTATGTGTCCTGCAAACCAAAGAAGACAGAGAAGAATAGAGAGACGCGCACTCAACCTCTAAGCTAGGGGTTAGCCGCCGCTAAGCACTATCAACCCTAACCAAGGAAGAGACTCAGCCTAGCATGCATGCTATAACTTAGGGCGCCAACGCTTCATTTATTTATGCTCAGGGTTTGCGCCTGGCTTTGTATAAAGGGTTACATGCCTTGCCGGCAAGGCTTGTACAAAAGGGTGGCTTGCCGGGAGGCCTAGCAGCCGCACCTTATGGGTAAAACTTGCGGATATGCTCGATGTTCCAGGAGTTGCTCACTGGAATGGCATCTTTGGTCTCCATCCGGACTACGCCGGGCCCGGTGACTCGTGTTACCCGATAAGGGCCTTCCCACTTTGGCGTCAACTTGTTGGAATTCTTGGCCGAGTAAACATGCCGAAGAACAAGGTCGCCTTTCTCAAAGCTCGGGGCATGAACCTTGCGGCTATGATATCGGTGCAAGGCTTGCTGGTAGCGTGCTGCTCTCACAGCCGCCCAGAGACGATCTTCCTCAAGGAGCGTCGCGTCATCTTGCCGCAATCGCTCTTGCTCAAGCTGATCATAAGGGAGCACTCGAGGTGACCCGTATATGAGTTCTGTGGGGAGAACTGCTTCTGCCCCGTAAACCAGGGCAAAGGGTGTCTGGCCGATGGCTCAATTTGGCGTCATTCTGATCGACCAAAGAACCGCCGGCAACTCATCAATCCATCGCCTTCCACTCTTGCGTAGCCTATCAAAAGTCTTCGTTCTTAAGCCTCGCAGGACTTCAGCATTTGCTCTCTCCGCTTGTCCGTTGCTCCGTGGATGTGCCACGGATGCAAAACAGACCCTGCTGTCGAGATCCTCAATGTATTGCATGAAGGCATGGCTTGTGAACTATGTGCCATTGTCGGTGATGATCCTGTTGGGCACCCCAAAACAGAACACTAGTCCCTTGAAGAACTTGATGGCTGACTGCGCTGTCACCTTCCTCACTGCTTCCACCTCTGGCCACTTTGTGAACTTGTCGATTGCAACGTACAAGTACTCAAAGCCCCCGACAACACGGGGGAAAGGGCCCAATATGTCAAGCCCCCAGACCGAGAAAGGCCAGGAGAGAGGGATAGTTTGAAGGGCTTGAGCCGGTTGATGGAGCTTCTTTGAATGGAACTGGCACGCTTCACACTTGGTTACTAGTGCCGTCGCATCCTGGAGGGCGGTGGGCCAGAAGAAACCTTGCCAAAAAGCCTTGCCGGCAAGAGCTCTCGACCCTATGTGGGATCCACATATACCTCCATGTATCTCTGCCAAGAGATTTAGTCCTTCCTCCCGGGAGATGCACATCAATTTCACCCCATTCGGTCTTCTTCTGTACAATACATTATCAATGAATTGGTACAGAGCAGACCGATGGGCTACTCTTTCTACCTCTTCCTGCTCCTCAGGAAGCTCTCCTTTTTGAAGGAATCGGACGGTGTGTTGTGCCCATGCTGGAGCCTGTGGCTCGACGACAAGGACCAAAGGCATCTCTTCTGCCACGGGAGCGGCCGCCTCCACGGCCATGACCTGAGGTCCTGCCGGAGTCGGTTGCCCCACGGCAGGATCGGCATCCACGACAACATCTTCGTCGACGGCTCCAGGGAGCCTTGTGGGGAATTACTTGTCGGGGCCTAGCTTCCTCCGCTTGTTCTGCCCGGTCGACGGCTCAACGGATGGTTGGGTTAACTGAAGCACAAAAGTACCTGGTTCCACAGGTAGCTTGAGGGCAGCGCGCTTTGACAGGTAGTCGTCGATGTCGTTCTCCACCCGAGGGACATGCTCCGCTTGTATACCGTCAAAGCGCTCCTCCAGCTTCCTCACCTCATCTATGTAAGCTTCCATCAACGGGCTTTGATAATCTTTGTTGATTTGCCTGACAACGAGCTGTGAGTCGCCCCTGACGATGAGCTTCCTAACTTCGAGGTCTGCCGCGATCCTGAGACCGGCAAGCAAACCCTCATACTTGGCGGTGTTGTTGGTTGACATCTCCCGGGGGAAGTGCATCTGGATGACATATTTGAGGTGCTCTCCGGTGGGTGCGACAAGCAGCACACCAGCACCGGCGCCTTGCAGCGAGAAGGCACCATCAAAGTACATGATCCAGTCGCGGCTTGTTTCCTTGCCGGGGAGAGTGGTCTCCTGTACCTCTTCGTCGGGCGTCGAGGTCCATTCTGCAACAAACTCCGCCAAGACTCTGCTCTGAATCGTCGAGGTACTTTTGAACATCAAACCGAAGCTTGACAGCTCCAAGGCCCATTCCACGATCCTCCCCGTTGCATCTGGGTTATGCAGTATCTGTTGCAATGGGAGGCGGGTGACCACCGTGATCTCGTGCGCCTGGAAGTAATGGCGCAGCTTCCTCGAAGCCATAAGGAGGCAGAAGAGCAGCTTTTGCACACCTGAGTACCTCGACCTAGCCCCCTGCAAGAGGGAGCTGACGAAGTAAACTGGGTGATGTACCATTTTCTTCTTCTGCGCCTCTTCACCCGGTCGCGTGGGTCCTGCCATGCTGGCGCCAGTCTTGCCGGGACCAAGCCCTGCCGGGGACTCAGTCTTGCCGGGACCGAGCCCTGCTGGGGAGGGTTCTGGCCTTCCAACCATTGACTCTGCCGCTGCTGCTGTCTCCTCATCGATCTCTCTCTGCACCACTAGTGTGGCACTAACCACTTGATATGTTGCCGCTAGGTAAAGCAGCAACGGTTCTTGTGGTTTGGGCGCAACCAGCACTGGGGTAGAGGAGAGGTATTTCTTCAAATCTTGCAGCGCTGCCTCGGCCTCTGGGGTCCACTCCACTGGTCCCGCCTTCTTCAAGATCTTGAAAAAAGGAAGGGCACGCTCCGCGGACTTGGAGGTGAACCGGCTCATGGCGGCAACGCAACCAATGAGCCAACGCACGTCCTTGATCCGTTTGGGTGCCTCAATCTGCTCGATGGCCTTGATCTTATCTGGGTTTGCTTCAATCCCGCGCTGGGACACAAAGAACCCGAGAAGCTTGCCGGACGGGACACCGAAGACACACTTCTCAGGGTTCAATTTGAGGTTGATCTTGCGCAAGTTCCCAAATGTTTCCTCCAGATCTTGCACAAGTGTTCCTTTGGCCTTGGTTTTGACCACTATGTCATCCATATAAGCTTCCATATTTCTATGTAGCTGGGGCTCAAAACCAATTTGGACTGTTCTTGCAAAGGTTGAGCCAGCACTCTTCAACCCGAAAGGCATCCGTAAAAAGCAATACGTACCACATGGGGTGATGAATGTTGTCTTTTCCTCGTCTTCTTTTGTCATGAAGATCTGGTGGTATCCCGAGTAGGCATCAAGGAATGATAATAGGTCACACCCAGCCGTGGAGTCAACAATCTGGTCGATGCACGGTAACGGGAAGGGATCCTTTGGACAGGCCTTATTGATGTCTGTGTAGTCAATACACAGCCTCCACTTCCCATTTGCCTTGCGCACCACTACCGGATTGGCCAACCACGTCGGATGGAGTACTCCTCTCACCAAGCCTGCCGCCTCTAGCTTTCTGATTTCCTCTGTGATGAACTCCTGCCTCACCAGAGCTTGCTTCCTGACCTTCTGCTTGACGGGCCGCCCATGAGGACAGACAGCAAGGTGGTGCTCAATCACCTCCCTGGGAACGTCGGGGATGTCGGAGGCTTGCCATGCAAACACATCGACATTCGCCCGCAGGAAGGTGACGAGCTGCTTTCCTATTTGCCGTCGAGGGTGGAGCTTATGGTAAAAGCTCCCCCCGTGCTGTCCTCCTTGATGGGCACCTTCTTGGTCTCTGGCGGTGTGGCTCTGGACTTCTTGCTCTTGCCGGCGGAGCTATCTGGCACATTCTCAACGGAAGCGCAACACCCCAAAGAGGTGCGCTTGCCAGAGTGGGTGTGAGGGGTCTCACCAGTTTTCTTCCTCCCCGAGGCTCCGTCGGCAGGAGCAGGTGCCTTAGCGGCAGCTGCTACAACTGCTTCCCGGTAGAGTTGATCGGCGTAGATCAACGCATCTTTCTTGTCGGAGGGGACGGTGATAATGTTCATCGGCCCGGGCATCTTCAGCATGTTGTAGGTGTAGTGTGAAGCCGCCATGAACTTGGCTAGCGTCGGGCGGCCGAGGATCCCATTGTAAGGCAAGGGGATCTCGGCTACATCGAAAACAATCCTTTCCGTCATGTGGTTCAGTTCGCCTCCGAATGTCACGGGCAGCGTGACCTTTCCCTTTGGCTGGCTCCTCCCCGGGTTAACCCCTTGGAACGTGCCCGTCTCCTCGAGGTCTCCATCGGGGATCTGCAGCCTTTTGACCACAACAGGCGAGATCAAGTTCAAGCCGGCCCCGCCGTCAACCAACATCTTTTGTCACCTTGAGCTTGCGGATTGTTGGCATAACCAACAACGGCAAGCACCCGACCGCGGTAGTGCGGTCAGGGTGGTCCTCGGTGTCGTAGATGATGGGCGTGCTGGACCATTTCAGCGGCTTCCACGCGTCGAACGATGGCTCCACCGCCGTGATCTCACGCGCCCACTGCTTGAGTTGGCGGTGAGATGTATGTAGCGAGGCGCCACCATCGACACACATGGCCTCTGTGGCTTTCTGAAACTTGTGGTCGCCGGACTCATCATCCTCGTCATGATCATCGTCTTCCTGCTTCTTATCGCGGCCTCGAGCGGGCCTTTCCTGCTGATTATCCTTGCCGCGGCGGCCTCCTTGGCCGCCACGTTTCTTGCCGGATCCCTCGGCACTGTCTGGGCCTTTCTCCTTGTCCCGCCGCTCATACTCAGCTTTCTGCTTCTCGGCGAGTAGCTCTACCTGCCGGCAGTTTTGGAGATCATGGCCCTTGGTGCGGTGGATCTTGCAATACTGCTTGTCGGAGCCCCCTGGCTTATCGGCAGCCGCCAAGGCCCGGCAAGCGGCACACCCGGCAACCTCCTTGCCGGGGTCACTTGCCTTGGGTTTCTTGGTGGCGCCGGTATCGTCGGATCCCTTGACGGCAAGCACGGTCTTGCTCCTGCGCTTCCTGTTACAGCGCCGGCCCTTCTTTGCCGGGGTGGCGGTATCATCTATGGAGTTGGTTTCCGCATCGGCGTCTTCGTTGGGGTACTTCCTTCCCTCTTCAGCGCGAGCGCACCGATCGGCCAGAACATAAAGTTCGGCCACATCTCTGACCTTGTTCATCGCCAACTCTAAATGCATCTTACGATTGGGCACTGATGTCTACTACACAACCTTCTTCTTGTAGACGTTGTTGGGCCTGCAAGTGCACAGGTTTGTAGGACAGTAGCAAATTTCCCTCAAGTGGATGACCTAAAGTTTATCAATCCGTGGGAGGCATAGGATGAAGATGGTCTCTCTCAAGCAACCCTGCAACCAAATAACAAAGAGTCTCTTGTGTCCCCAACACACCCAATACAATGGTAAATTGTATAGGTGCACTAGTTCGGCGAAGAGATGGTGATACAAATGCAATATGGATGGTAGATAAAGGTATTTGTAATCTGAAAATATAAAAACAGAAAGGTAAATAATAATAAAAGTGAGCGTAAACGGTATTGCAATGATAGGAAACAAGGCCTAGGGTTCATACTTTCACTAGTGCAAGTTCTCTCAACAATAATAACATAGATAGATCATATAACAATCCCTCAACATGCAACAAAGAGTCACTCCAAAGCCAATAATAGCGGAGAACAAACGTAGAGATTATGGTAGGGTACGAAACCACCTCAAAGTTATTCTTTCGGATCAATCTATTCAAGAGTTCGTACTAGAATAACACCTTAAGACACAAATCAACCAAAACCCTAATATCACCTAGATACTCTATTGTCACCTCAAGTATCCGTGGGCATGATTATACGATATGCATCACACAATCTCAGATTCATCCAACCAACACAAAGTACTTCAAAGTGTGCCCCAAAGTTTCTACCGGAGAGTCAAGAACGTGTGCCAACCCCTATGCATAGGTTCATGGGTGGAACCCGCAAGTTGGTCACCAAAACATACATCAAGTGGCACGTGATATCCCATTGTCACCACAGATAAACACGGCAAGACATACATCAAGTGTTCTCAAATCAAAGACTCAATCCGATAAGATAATTTCAAAGGGAAAACTCAATTCATCACAAGAGAGTAGAGGGGGAGAAACATCATAAGATCCCACTATAATAGCAAAGCTCGCGATACATCAAGATCGTGACATAGAGAGAACATGAGAGAGAGAGAGATCAAAAACATAGCTACTGGTACATACCCTCAGCCCCGTGGGTGAACTACTCCCTCCTTGTCATGGAGTGCGCCGGGATGATGAAGATGGCCACCGGTGATGAGTTCCCCCTCCGGCAGGGTGCCGGAACGGACTCCCGAGAGGTTTTTGGTGGCTACAGAGGCTTGCGGCGGCGGAACTCCCGGTCTATCTTGATATTCGATGGTTTTAGGGTACGTAGGGTTATATAGGCGAAAGAAGTCGGTCGGGGGGTGCTCGAGGGGTCCACGAGATAGGGGGCGTGCCCTGTAGGGGGGGCGCCCCCTATCTCCTGGGCTCCTCGAGTATCTTCTGACGTGAACTCCAAGTCTCCAGGATGGTATTCTTCCAAAAAATCACGTTACCGAAGGTTTCATTCCGTTTGGACTCCGTTTGATATTCCTTTTCTTCGAAATACTGAAACAGGCAATAAAATAGCAATATGGGCTGGGCCTCCGGTTAGTAGGTTAGTCCCAAAAATGATATAAATGTGTAAAATAAAGCCATAAACATCCAAAAGGGGTAATATAATAGCATGGAACAATCAAAAACTATAGATACGTTGGAGACGTATCAAGCATCCCCAAGCTTAATTCCTGCTCGTCCTCGAGTAGGTAAATGATAAAAACAGAATTTTTGATGTGGAATGCTACCTAGCATAATTATCAATGTAATTTTCTTTATTGGGGCATGAATGTTCAGATCCAAATGATACAAAATAAAAGTTCATATTAACATGAAAATAGTGATACTTCAAGCATACTAATCAAAGTAATCATGTCTTCTCAAAATCACATGGCCAAAGAAAGTTATCCCTACAAAATCATATAGTCTGGTTGTTGCTCTATCTTCATCACACAAAGTATTTAATCATGCACAACCCCGATGACAAGCCAAGCAATTGTTTCATACTTTAATAATCTCAAACTTTTTCGACTTTCACGCAATACATGAGTGTGAGCCATGGACATAGCACTATATGTGGAATATAATGGTGGTTGTGGAGAAGACAAAAAAGGAGAAGATAGTCTCACATCAACTAAGCATATCAACGGGCTATGGAGATGCCCATTAATAGATATCAATGTGAGTGAGCAGGGATTGCCATGCAACGGATGCACTAGAGCTATAAATATATGAAAGCTCAACAAAAGAAACTAAGTGGGTGTGCATCCAACTCGCTTGCTCACGAAGACCTAGGGCATTTTTTAGGAAGCCCATCATTGGAATATACAAGCCAAGTTCTATAATGAAAAATTCCCACCAGTATATGAAAGTGACAACATATGAGACTCTCTATCATGAAGATCATGATGCTATTTTGAAGCACAAGTGTGGAAAAAGAGATAGTAGCATTGTCCCTTCTCTTTTTTTCTCTCATTTTTTCTTTTCTTTTTTTTTCTTTCCCTTTTTTCTTTGGCCTTTCTTTTTTCTTTTTCTTTTTGGCCTTTCTCTTTTTTTCTTTTTTTTCTTTTTGTAAAGTCCGAAGTCTCATCCCGACTTGTGGGGGAATCATAGTCTTCATCATCCTTTCCTCACTAGGGCAATGCTCTAATAATGGAGATCATCACACTTTTATGGATTTACAACTCAATAATTACAACTCAAAGCTAGAACAAGATATGACTCTATATGAATGCCTCCGGCGGTGTACCGGGATATGCAATGAATCAAGAGCGACATGTATGAAAATTATGAAGGTGGCTTTGCCACAAATACGATGTCAACTACATGATCATGCAAAAAGCAATATGACAAAAGTAATGCGTGTCATATGAACGGAACGGTGGAAAGTTGCATGGCAATATATCTCGGAATGGCTATGGAAATGCCACAATAGGTAGGTATGGTGGCTGTTTTGAGGGAGGCATATGGTGGGTGTATGGTACCGGCAAAAGTTGTGCGGTACAAGAGAGGCTAGCAATGATGGAAAGGTGAAAGGGTGCGTATAATCCATGGACTCAACATTAGTCCAAAGAACTCATATACTTGTTGCAAAAATTTAGAAGTCATCAAAAACCAAAGCACTACGTGCATGCTCCTAGGGGGATAGATTGGTAGGAAAAGACCATCGCTCGTCCCCGACCGCCACTCATAAGGAAGACAATCAATAAATAAAATTGTGCTCCAACTTCATCACAAAGCGGTTCACCATACGTGCATGCTACAGGAATCACAACCCTCAACACAAGTATTTTTCATAATCACCTCAACTAGAATGACTCTAATATCACTACCTCCATATCTCAAAACAATTATCAAGTATCAAATTGATCATAGCATCCAATTCACTTTCTATGATAGTTTTTATTACACCCAACTTGGATGCTCATCATTCTAGGACCAACTTTGTAACCATAGCAAATACCATGCTGTTCTAAAAGACTCTCAAAATAATATAAGTGAAGCATGAGAGACTAGCAATTTCTACAAAATATAACCACCGCCGTGCTCTAAAAGATATAAGTGATGCACTAGAGCAAATGACAAACTACTCCGAAAGATATAAGTGAAGATCAATGAGTAGTCGAATAATTGTGCAACTATGTGAAGGCTCTCTAACATTAAGGAATTTCAGATCTTGGTATTGTATTAAAACAGCAAGCAAAAAAAAAATAGAATGACATTGCAAGGATAGGACAACTCATGTGAAGAAGCAAAGACTTAGGCTCAACCGATACTAACCGATAGTTGTTGAAGAAGAAAGATGGGATGCCTACTGGGGCATCCCCAAGCTTAGATGCTTGAGACTTCTTGAAATATTATCTTGGGGTTCCTTGGGCATCCCCAAGCTTGAACTTTTCTGTCTCCTTAATTCCTCTCATATCATGGTTTCTCTTTTTATCAAAAGCTTCATCCACACCAAACTCAACAAGAACTCGTGAGATAGGTTAGTATAAACCAATGCAAAACCCTATCATTTTCTAATGTAAAAAATCACTAAAATTATTATTCAACATTGCATACTAAATGCCTCTGCATATTTAATACTCCTATCCTCAAATAGAATCATTAAAAAAGCAAACATATGCAAACAATGCAACCATAACAGCAATCTGCCAAAACAGTACAGTCTGTAAAGAATATAAGATTCATCATACTTCCCTAACTCCAAAAATTATGAAATAAAATTAACACTGTAGAAAATTTATCAGAGCTCATTATCCAAAAAGTTTCAACATTATATCATTCTCTTACTTTTCTAGGGAATTTTTGCAACAGCGGTAGACTTTCTGTTTTCAAACAGCAACATGCATACTAGCAAAATAAGCATGGTAGAGGCTATCCTTGAGTTTTTTTATTGAAAATAAAGATGAAAAACATTATTCTAAATAACAGCAAACAAATACTAACAAGAGGAAATGGCTCTCCAAGCAAAACACATATCATGTGGCGAATAAAAATATAGCTCCAAGTAAAGTTACCGATGAACGAAGACGAAAGAGGAGATGCCATCCGGGGCATCCCGAAGCTTAGGCTCTTGGTTGTCCTTGAATATTACCTTGGGGTGCCTTGGGAATCCCCAAGCTTAGGCTCTTGCCACTTCTTATTCCATAGTCCATCGAATCCTTACCCAAAACATGAAAACTCCACAACACAAAACTCAACAGAAAACTCGTAAGCTACGTTAGTATAAGAAAATAAAACCACCACTTAGGTGATGTAATAAACTCATTCTAAATTCATATTGGTGTAATATCTACTGCACTTCAACTTATCTATGGTTCATACCCTCCGATACTACTCATAGATTCATCAAAATAAGCAAACAACACATAGAAAACAGAACCTGTCAAAAACAGAACAGTCTGTAGTAATCTCTATCAAACGTATACTTATGGAACTCCAAAAATCCTACCAAATTAGGAAGTCCTAATAAATTTGTGTACCAATACAGAGCAAAAAAGAATCTTATCAGAAGCACGTTTCTGTGAATTAACAAAACTAATTTACTGGGTGCAAAAGTTTCTGATTCTCAGCAGGATCAACACAACTATCACCGTAAGCTATCCTAAAGGTCTTACTTGGCACTTTATTGAAACAAAAGCTATAAAACATGATTACTACAGTAGCATAATCATGTGGACACACAAAACCAGTAAGGGTAAATATTGGGTTGTCTCCCAACAAGCGCTTTTCTTTAATGCCTTTCTAGCTAGGCATGATGATGACAATGATGCTCACATAAAAGATAAGAATTGAAACGTAACGGGAGCATCATGAAGCACATGACTAGCACATTTAAGTCTAACCCTCTTCCTATGCATAGGTATTTTGTGAGCAAACAACTTATGGGAACAATAATCAACTAGCATAGGAAGGTAAAACAAGCATAGCTTCAAGATTTTCAACACATAGAGGGGAAACTTGACATTATTGCAATTCCTACAAACATATATTCCTCCCTCATAATAATTTTCAGTAGCATCATGAATGAATTCAACAATATAACCAGCACCTAAAGCATTCTTTTCATGATCTACAAGCATAGAAAATTTACTACTCTCCACATAAGCAAAGTTCTTCTCATTCGGAATAGTGGGAGTATCATAAGAGACTTGAACACTAAAAATTGTTTCCACATTAAAAGAGTAATTTTCAGAAAAAGGGTAATCATAATCATGACAAGATTTGTAAATATAATCATCACTACTTTTTATAGCATAAGTTTTATCACAATAATCATCATAAGTAGCAACTTCGTTCTCATCATAATCGATTGAAACCTCTCCCAAGATAGTGGAATCACTAAATAAAGTTGACACTCTTCCAAATCCACTTTCATATTCATCACAATAAGATTCAACATCCTCCAAAATAGTGGGATCACTACTTCCTAAAGTTGACACTCTTCCAAACCCACTTTCATCAATATAATCATCATAGGTAGGAGGCATGCTATCATCATAACAACTTTGCATATCAAAACTTGGGATGCTAAAAATATCATCTTCATTAAACATAGCATCCCCAAGCTTGGGACAAACATTAATTCCAGCAAATATATTCTTAAATATTTCATCCTCATCAAACATAGCTTCCCCAAGCTTGGGCCCTTTCATATCATAAGCATAATCACTCTCATCATTAAAAATATGGATAGCACCAATAGTAAAGCAATTATCATCATCACAATGAGTAGTAGGAGCAACATCATTTGGGAGGGATACCTTTCTACCTTTGTTGCTCCTTCTTTTCTTTTTCTTCTTCATATTATGTGTGGGTTCAACCTTCCTCTTTGAGCTCCTTATTGACGAGATTGGTTGAATAGAGAGCTCCTCCTCGTTACCTGATTCATCATAAGAAATAATAGGAGGAGATTGGGAAGTCTCTTCCCTTTCATTTGTATTCTCTTCATCTTCTATTTGCTTTCTTTTCTTTATGTAATTGGCAACATAAGGATTTTCAATGCAATTCTCCACACAATACATATAAATATCCTCTAGATCAAAATCAAGAAATCAATCAAGATTAAATTTTGGTATACCCTCAGTTATACGTTTCATTTCTTCATACCCCAAAAGAAGACTAAGCTCTTTATGATGCCCAAGGGTAATCAAGCTATCACAATTTTTGGACATGATTCGATCATAAAACAATTTGCATTGGAGATTTAAATGACCATGTTCATTGCAAAGTTCACAAGGAGCGCGAAAAATATTGAATCTTCTAGCACACTCATCAAGACTTTCTTGCAAACCTTTAGTTTTTAAATACTTATGGCTCCTGCAATATCTTTTTTCTCTATTTGGTGTGTCCATGCAAATCCGATCTACTCCACAAAAATCAACATGCTTATAGGAGACATTTTCATCATAACTAGTGCAATCATCATTAGTACTATGGATATTCAAAGAGTTCATACTAACAACATTACAATCATGCTCATCATTCAAAGATTTAGTACCAAGCATTTTAATGCATTCTTCTTCTAGCACTTGAGAACAATTTTCCTTTCCATCATACTCACAAAAGATATTAAAAAGACGAAGCGTATGCGACAAACTTAACTCCATTTTTTTGTAGTTTTCTTTTATAAACTAAACTAGTGATAAAACAAGAAACAAAAAGATTCGATTGCAAGATCTCAAGATATACCTTCAAGCACTCACCTCCCCGGCAACGGCGCCAGAAAAGAGCTTGATGTCTACTACACAACCTTCTTCTTGTAGACGTTGTTGGGCCTGCAAGTGCACAGGTTTGCAGGACAGTAGCAAATTTCCCTCAAGTGGATGACCTAAGGTTTATCAATCCGTGGGAGGCGTAGGATGAAGATGGTCTCTCTCAAGCAACCTTGCAACCAAATAATAAAGAGTCTCTTGTGTCCCCAACACACCCAATACAATGGTAAATTGTATAGGTGCACTAGTTCGGCGAAGAGATGGTGATACAAGTGCAATATGGATGGTAGATAAAGGTATTTGTAATATGAAAATATAAAAACAGCAAGGTAACTAATAATAAAAGTGAGCGTAAACGGTATTGCAATGATAGGAAACAAGGCCTAGGGTTCATACTTTCACTAGTGCAAGTTCTCTCAACAATAATAACATAGATAGATCATATAACAATCCCTCAACATGCAACAAAGAGTCACTCCAAAGCCACTAATAGCGGAGAACAAACGTAGAGATTATGGTAGGGTACGAAACCACCTCAAAGTTATTCTTTCGGACCAATCTATTCAAGAGTTCATACTAGAATAACACCTTAAGACACAAATCAACCAAAACCCTAATGTCACCTAGATCCTCCATTGTCACCTCAAGTATCTGTGGGCATGATTATACGATAAGCATCACATAATCTCAGATTCATCCAACCAACACAAAGTACTTCAAAGAGTGCCCCAAAGTTTCTACCAGAGAGTCAAGAACGTGTGTCAACCCCTATGCATAGGTTCATGGGTGGAACCCGCAAGTTGGTCACCAAAACATACATTAAGTGGCACGTGATATCCCATTGTCACCACAGATAAACACGGCAAGACATACATCAAGTGTTCTCAAATCAAAGACTCAATCCGATAAGATAACTTCAAAGGGAAAACTCAATTCATCACAAGAGAGTAGAGGGGGAGAAACATCATAAGATCCAACTATAATAGCAAAGCTCATGATACATCAAGATCGTGCCATAGAGAGAACACGAGAGAGAGAGAGAGAGATCAAACACATAGCTACTGGTACATACCCTCAGCCCCGAGGGTGAACTACTCCCTCCTCGTCATGGAGAGCGTCAGGATGATGAAGATGGCCACCGATGATGGGTTCCCTCTCCGGCAGGGTGCCGGAACGGGCTCCCGAGAGGTTTTTGGTGGCTACAGAGGCTTGCGGCGGCGGAACTCCTGGTCTATCTTGATATTCGATGGTTTTAGGGTATGTAGGGTTATATAGGCGAAAGAAGTCGGTCGGGGGGGTTCTCGAGGGGTCCATGAGACAGGGGGGCGTGCCTTGTAGGGGGGCGCGCCCCCTATCTCCTGGGCTCCTCAAGTATCTTCTGACATGAACTCCAAGTCTCCAGGATGATATTCTTCCAAAAAATCACGTTGCCGAAGGTTTCATTCCGTTTGGACTCCGATTGATATTCATTTTCTTCGAAATACTAAAACAGGCAATAAAACAACAATATGCGCTGGGCCTCCGGTTAGTAGGTTAGTCCCAAAAATGACATAAATGTGTAAAATAAAGCCCATAAACATCCAAAAGGGGTAATATAATAGCATGGAACAATCAAAAATGATAGATACGTTGGAGACGTATCACGCACATTCTGATGGAATGCACTGATCATGGCGGCAGGATGAATGTCGGGGATGTTGTACTGCACTTGGCTGAACCTTTGGATGTACTTGCGCCAGTTCTCCCCTTCCTTCTGGGGGATGATATGTATATCACTCGCCTGGCCATGGGCCTGGTGACCTCCGGTAAAGGTGCCAACAAACCTATGGCACAGATCTGCCCAAGAAGAGATGGAATCCACCAGCAAGTGCATCAACCATGACATAACTTTAGGCTTGAGTGCCAATGGGAAGTAACTGGCAAGCACCTTATCGTCGCGGGCCCCAGCAGCTTGCATCACGATGGTGTAGATGCTGAGGAACTCTGACGGGTGAGTCTTGTCGTTGTACTTCTCGCTAACGTCAGGCTTGAACATACGGTGGGAGGGCCACTGGAACTGCCGAAGCTCACGGGTGAAAGCCGGACAACCCACCTCATAAGGTAGGCCACCGTAGCCTCCCGGCGCTGGCTGGTCCGTAGCAGGCCCTGCCCGCCTGTCCGACTGGTGGTGCGCGTCACGTCGGCGCTCGATGGTAGTTCGAGCGTCCTCATGAACCCGCTCCCAAAGGACTTGACGTTGATCGTGGTCGGTTCATGGGTCGGACGACACGATGGAGATATCGTCTCGAGCGTTGTTGCGATGAACCGACGCCCGGGGTGGCCGGGATGGAGGAGGGCAGTGCATTGTGTCTGCATCGCCTCTGACACGGTCTCCGCTAGCATGCGGTGGCCCAGTGGAGCGACGGCCTATGGGTCCCACCGGCCGCAACTCATCGTTGTTGGCGATGCCGGCGAGGCTCTGGACGGTGGCCCTCCATTTGTCGAGCTTCTCCGTGATGGGAGGAAAATCAAGGAGCAGCTGTGCGCGTGCGCTAGGGCTTCCGCTGGCGTGGGTGGCGGCGAGAGCTGGGTGGACCGCGATGCGCCTCGACTCCTAACCACGTTAGAAGGAGCTATGTCACAGCCCCGCAGCCGTTCACCACCTCCATCAGCATCTCGGCCCGCATGCTGGCCCTCCTCATCATGTGATGGGTGCATGGAATTCTTCCCAGGGCGGCGCGCAGGGTCACCGGCAGGGTGACGTTGTGCATCACGCACAACCTGAGAAGAGCGCGCCGTGGGCGCCGGTGTTGGAGTCTTGGAGGCCGCCGTGCCGCCATCTGGCGGGATGGCGGCGCCCTTGGAGGGCCTCGCGCCGCCTGCGGGGGGCCCGACTCCGTCTCTGGAGCCCGCGACCGGTGGCTCGTTGCCTAGCGCGCGAACGACGCCACTCGCCAGGCCTGAACCGCCATGGTGGTGTGGATGTTCGCGGGCCGTGCCACGGGTTCTCTCCACGACTGGCCCGCTACTGGTCCGCACGGTGCTGGCAGTCTGGTCCCGAATGAACCGATTGCTGTGGTCGCCTTCTTCTTAGGATCCATGGCGATTTAGAACAGCTAGGTCGACTGCTAGGCCAGATTTTCACAATTGCGCCCCCTACCTGGCGCGCCAAAGATGTCGGTGGGAAACAACACCTATGGGATCACTGGAATCCCTTCTACGGTTGCAGGGCGCGGGGATCGTGAGAAGAGCGGGACTAGTAGACAACACAATGGGGATTTACCCAGGTTCCGGCCGCAAAGATGCGTAAAACCCTACGATCCTGCTTTGGTGGATGTATTTAGTGTTCTTGAGCAATCGAACTAGCTCTGGGTGCTGATAGGTTCGAAAGAGCCGAATCCTTTCCCAGTGTGCCATGGGCCTCCTTTTATAGGTGAAAGGGGCTGCCACAGTGGCACACAAGAGGTGGAAAGTGCTATAGTGTTGTGAGCTTATCGCTAGTATTACAGGACAAAGCGCATTTAATGCGAGGCTTAGGTGTCCCTTCACTTTATCGGGGACGGGGGTGAGGTCTGTCCCGTCCGTCGCCGCTCCTCCTTGTTTTGACAGGCGCCCTGGCCAGCGATGCATGCGGTGCCATGTAGGCAGGCAGGCAGCTGAGGTGGTGCGGTGGTGGAGTCTCCACGAAGGGCTGCATGTTGCCACGCAAGTGTCTGCCCAGCTGGTTGGGTCGGCAGCTGCATGCGAACGTCGGCGGATACTTGGCTGGCGCGGGCCTGGCAGTGGCCCTGCTGGTACGCTTGGCGAGGGTCTTGTCGGGTGGCCCGGCAAGGGTCTTGCCGGGGCGCATTGACGTCCCCGACAAGGATCTTGTCGGGGGTCTTGTGGGTTTCTTCGGTGAGGATGGTTGCCTCCCTATCCTCATTTGATCTTGTTCATCTTATGTCTTCACAAAGATCTGCATGCCACCACGGAGGTGCCTCCCGAGCCCTGCCTCAACGCGTTTGTCTGGCGTTTGGTGGGCTCAAGGGTGGCTCACTCAGCTGGTGTGGGCGAGCTGCCCCGGCAAGGGTCTTGCCGGGGCTGCTGAGGCTGCCCCGGCAAGGGTCCTTGCCGGGGAAACCTGCTTCACCCATTCGATCTTTGTGGCCTTGGTCTTTGTCGTTCTTTGCCTGTCTTGTGCCTTCGGCTCCTCTCCGGCTTCCCTTTTCTGCCCTGCTATGTGTGTCTGTGGCAAGTGGCTCTAACTGCCCGCACATAAGTAAAGGGGTCAAAAGGAGAACCCCTACTTTTGTACACCGACAAGTGTGGACTAAAAACCCAGATGGACGTAGTAGCCCTCCATTTTTATTTACTCTGCATATTAGATTTGACTAGTCAAACTTTTTAATACTCTCAAACCTTTCCGATAATTGAAATTAAAATTCTTTATTTGTAAACACTCTCACACGTTTCCGATAATTTGGCGCATCTGTGGTTGTTCACTTAAGGGAGGTTAGTGTACCGCACGTGAAGGACAGGAAGTGCGACCAGGATGCGTGGATCGTTAGTTCATCGGAAGTAGTAGTATTTTTCTTCATTGTACGTTAAATAAAGAGTTTTGTTTCGTACTTACAAAATTTAAAACGATTGTTATGGAGAGAATAAGAAAACCACTCCACTATATATTAGTCGTATACACGAGTACTATATGGACGCAGCTTCATTGACTTAGTGAACCTGCCTTTGGGTTTATAACAGGTGGGCCCAAAATGTGGCTGGCTCACCTGTCATACAGCCAAAAGCAGGTGCAGTTAAGGCACCGGAGCTCAGTCCGTACTACAGTAGTCTCTACTCTTATAAAAAACCGAGCTGGTGATGATGGTGTGCCTGCCATCTTGTAATATAGACCGTCCGATCTATATCTGACGGACAGAAAGCAAACTATGACAATTTTACAAAAGATACCCACACTTCTCTCCACATTTACAGATAAGGCCTTGCCTCGTTCATCCTTATCACCCACAACCTCATTGCTGAGCAGTTAAAAAAGGAAATATTTGGAACAATCTGGCATGGTGGCCGCTGCCGGCGCCGTCCATCCCCATGCCTCCGCCCGGTCCGACCACCAGTCACCACCACGCCCCACTTCTCCTCACCTTATCTCTCATCTTTCTCGAGATATCATTTTTTCGATGAAATTCTCGAGATACCATTTTTCTGATAAAATTCTCGATATATCATTAGTTTTTACACATGGGATTACTCCTACATGGGTCAATCACAACATGTGTTTTGTAAAAAAAATGCATCTTGATGTTCCGTGCAATGCACGGGCATCTTGCTAGTATATATATAAGCTGGAGCCTCGGCGCTTGTTCGCTAGGGTTTGCACTCTCCACACTCTTGCCGCACTAAATATATATACACACGCTGGAGGCTCAGCGTTCATTTCCTAGAGTTTGTTATATTCACAGTCTCTCACCCTCTCTTCACCAGATATAAACAAGACTGCGTTGGCCTCTTGTCTCTGTCTCCCCCCTCACAGCTGGTGAAGGAGGAATCCGGATCCTGTCGCACCAGGAAGGGGAGGAGGTGCAGCGTTCACTCTATCGCCTTCGGCGAGGGAGGCAATCCACTGCCGGCTGCGCTGTTCTCTTTCACCCAGTGCCTGTGCGGGAGGGCCACCGACCCCTTCTTCCTCGCTGTCGTACGTAGTGTGGGCAGATCTAGCCTCCCGCCGCACGCCTTGCCACATCCCGACGACCCTAAGGTATAAGTTTCTTTGAAACCATCGTTGCTCTAGCTGCATGTGGATCTTTTTTGATCTGTAGTCGAATCTAGGTCTTGGTTCACAGAGGAAAGAAGGGTGCGGTGGGCTGGAGCATGAATCTAGGACGTGGTTCAATGAGGAAAGGAGGGACGGAAAGTAGTATAGACTGGCTATCCAGCCACTTTGTTGGTCGAAAAGGGAAAAAGGTTGTAACCCAGTACACACATCTGTAAGGAACCGATCTCTTTGTTGAAAAGGGAAAGAAACTTGGGGGGTCGGGTAGTTTTTGCAGGACTAGATTTGCTGCCCTCACTTAGGAAAAAGGTTCAAAGAGAACAAATATGGGACCAACACATATATGCTGCTTGGCTACATACTCTGCATCACCCATTTATAGTGTGGACGCACATGGTGCTGGCATGTCTGTAACGCCCCGGATTCGTTACGCCAGGTGTCTGCCAGTTATTCGCCGTTGTTGCCATGTCATTTTCTCGCGTGTTGCATTTTATCATGTCATCATGTGCATCTCATTTTGCATACGTGTTCGCCTCATGCATCCGAGCATTTTCCCCGTTGTCCGTTTTGCAATCCGGCACTCCTATGTCATCCGGCGTTCCCCTTTGTCTTCTGTTGTGAGTGGGTATTAAACTTTCTCGGAATGGCCCGAGGTTTGCCAAGCGGCCTTGGTATAGCACCGGTAGACCGCCTGTCAAGTTTCGTGCCATTTGGAGGTCGTTTGGTACTCCAACGATTAACCGGGTAACCGCAAAGGCCTCTTTTGTGTGCAGCCCAACACCCCTCCAAAGTGGCCCAAAACCCAGCAAACTCCCCTCCTTGCTCTCGGCCATTCGATCACGATCATGTGGGCGAAAACCGCACCTCATTTGGACTCTCCTAGCTCCCTCTACCTATATATATGTGCATCTCCCCCGAAATCCCGGTCTAACCCTATGCATCTTCCTCCTCACGCCGCCGGACATGTCCATTCGCGCCGGACATGTCCGCCGGCCACGTCGCTGCAGACAATCCGGCTTTGCCACGTCATCCCGCCGCCGCCACTGGCCAACCAGACGCCGCCACCTCACCCGTGCCCGCACCCTCTCTCTCCTCCCTCCGCCGCAGCCCGTGGAAGGCCCTCACAGCCCGGTCGGTCGCCGCCGCCGGCCCGCGCCCCGCGCCCTTGCGCCGCTCGCCGCCGGCGAACCTCCATGCCGGCGCCGCGCCGCCGCCCCTCGGCCCCTGCTCACCCGCGCCCCGAGGAGCCCCGAGCGCCTCCGCCCGGCCCCGTCGCCGCGGGCCGCCGTCTCCGCCGCACTGGCGCCCGGCGCCCGCTGCCCCGCGCCGCCGGAGCCCATCTGGCTCGCCGGAGCAAGCCGGCCGCCGCCTCCGTCCGCCTCCACCACACCGCCCCGCCATCCAGTGCCCCCTCGCCGGGCCAACCCGTCTCCGGCCATCTCTCCTCCAACTCTGGCGAGCCCAGCCCGCCTCGGGACCCGTGCAACCCAGATCTGACGGAGGTTGACTTTTCCCCCTTCCCCGAAATATCTCTAAGTCCCGCAATATTTTGCATAATCATGCCATGTTCATCGCATCATAACTTGCTGCATACTGCTCCGTTTCGTGCGTGTAATATTTCATATTGTTCGTCTCGACGAGTACTTCATTTCATCTCATTGTATCATTTTCATTTGAGCTCATCTTGATGCTCGAAATGCTGTTGGAAGAGTGCTATGTGATGTTAATCTGCTGGAACTGTTATAACATGCTCATTTGTCATTTTTGCCATTAACGTGGGGCACCCTGTTAACATTAAGTTCAGTTTAGGCCATGTGCTTTTCTAGTGATCAATGCACCCTATGAACTTGTTCTTGCCATGCTTAGCTTCCTAAACATGTCTTCTTACTGTTGGTTGCCTTGCCATGCCATGTATTGCTCTGTGGTGAGTGGTTCAAGCTCACCAACATGCCTACTTATTGTTGTTTCTGCCATGTATGAATCTGTAATATAACTTGCCATGTTTACATGGGTGCCATCATATCTTCTGTGCCTTTTTGGCTCATGGTCAGTAAGGGTCTTTTGTTCTATGCAATTAGTAGATTCATTCCATACCATTGTTTGCCATGATAAGTTCCTGTAACCTGTTGTTTGATAGCTCTAAACATTGCAACCTGATGTTATTTGCTGATAAGTCTGAAACTGTTATTATTTGCAATTTTCCATGTCTTTTTGAGCATGTTCTAGTGATTTCTGGAGATGGCTCAGTGTTCATATTTTGTCATGCTTTACCTGTACTTCATGCCCATGCCTTTTGTTCTTATGTTGGGTTGCTGTAGCTTGTTGTTTTGATGCTTGTAAGATGCCTAGTTGCTGTTATGGACACATTGTTGCTATGACTTGTATAGAGTGTGTGTGTTGAACCGTTGCTCCGTTTTGAGTGTGCTCTATATGAAACTTGCTTGATTTTGCATGTAGTTTCATATTATCATGTTGCATCCTTGTTTTGAGGTGTTTGCTTGATGTTTGTACGAATTTTGCATCAATGCCATGTTTAACTTGTGTTGCTCATATCTTCTAGGCCGTAGCTCCGAATTAAATGAACTTTATATGTAACTTGACTAGAATTTCGTGTAGATCATCTTGGTGCATCTTAACTTGCTGTTTAACAACTTCAACTTAATTTTTATTCAGTTCTGGACCAACTTCAAAATTTGCATATGAGGACTTACCGGATTTGTTATATGTTGCTTCCGGCCTCATTTAAACTTGCTTTGATGTGTTGTTCTTGTTTGCATCATCTCTTGCCATGGGTAGCCTCATGTAGCTTTGTCATGCATCATGCTTGTTGTGCATCATGTCTTGTCTATGTGTGATGTGTTTACCATGTTGTGTGCTTCTTCTCGATAGTTCCCGTTTCGTTGCGATCGTGAGGATTCGTTCGTCTACGCTTGGTTCATCTTCGTGGCTTCATCTTCTTCATGGACTCGTTCTTCTTCCTTGCGGGATTTCAGGCAATATGACCGCTACCCTGGATCTCACTACTATCATTGCTATGCTAGTTGCTTTGTTCTATCGCTATGCTGCGTTACCTATCTTTTGCTCATCAAGCCTCCCAAATTGCCATGAACCTCTAACCTTTGACACCATTCCTAGCAAACCATTGCTTGGCTATGTTACCTACCGCTTTGCTCAGTCCTCTTATAGCGTTGCTAGCTGCAGGTGAAGATGAAGATTGCTCCATGGTGGACAGGTTTATGTTGGGATATCACAATATCTCTTATATTATTAATGCATCTATATATTTGGTAAAGGGTGGAAGGCTCGGCCTTATGCCTGGTGTTTTGTTCCACTCTTGCCGCCCTAGTTTCCGTCATACCGGTGTTATGTTCCCGGATTTTGCGTTCCTTACGCAGTCGGGTGATTTATGGGACCCCCTTGACAGTTTGCTTTGAATAAAACTCCTCCAGCAAGGCCCAACCTTGGTTTTACCATTTGCCTCACCACCACCTATACCCTTCCCTTGGGTCGGCCAACCCGGGGGTCATCTTTATTTTAGCCCCCCCCCCCCCCCGGGCCAGTGCTTGTCTAAGTGTTGGTCTGAACCGAGCCGCCTGCGGGGCCACCTCAGGGAAACTCGAAGTCTGGTTTTACTCGTAGCCTGTCTCATCTGGTGTTGCCCTAAGAACGAGATATGTGCAGCTCCTATCGGGATTGTCGGCGCATCGGGCGGTCTTGCTGGACTTGTTTTACCATTGTCGAAATGTCTTGTAAACCGGGATTCCGAGACTGATCGGGTCTTCCTGGGAGAAGGAATATCCTTCGTTGATCGCGAGAGCTTATCATGGGCTAAGTTGGGTCACCCCTGCAGGGTTTAAACTTTCGAGAGCCGTGCCCGCGGTTATGTGGCAGATGGGAATTTGTTAATGTCCGGTTGTAGATAACTTGACACCAAATCCGAATTAAAATGCATCAACCGCGTGTGTAGCCGTGATGGTCTCTTCTCGGCGGAGTCTGGGAAGTGAACACGGTTTCTGGGTTATGTTTGACGTAAGTAGGTGTTCAGGATCACCTCTTGATCATTGCTAGCTTCACGACCGTTCCATTTGCTCTCTTCTCGCTCTTATTTGCGTATGTTAGCCACCATATATTGCTTAACCGCTGCTGCAACCTCACCACTTTACCCCTTCCTTTCCCTTTAAGCTTTGCTAGTCTTGATACCCATGGTAATGGGATTGCTGAGTCCTCGTGGATCACAGATTACTACAACAACAGTTGCAGGTACAGGTTTATGCGATGATCATGATGCAAGAGCGATGTTTGCTTGTTTTGGAGTTCTTCTTCTGCTTCTTCTTCGATCAGGGGATAGGTTCCAGGTCGGCAGCCTGGGCTAGCAGGGTGGATGTCGTTTGAGTTTCTGTTTGTGTTTCATCCGTAGTCGGATGGTGCTCTGATGTATGATGATGTTGTATTCGTGTGGCATTGTATGCCTTATGTATGTATCCCCATCTATTATGTAATGTTGATGTAATGATATCCACCTTGCAAAAGCGTTTCAATATGCGGGTCTATCCTTGGTGGGACCTTCGAGTTCCTTTTGGATAGGGTCGCATATTGGGCGTGACAAGTTGGTATCAGAGCTTCGACCGACCCTAGGAGCCCCCCTTGATTGATCGTGTAGTTTGGCCATTGTTGAGTCTAGAAGAAAACTATTTTCGGAGTCTAGTTATATCGGAGAGTAGGGATTCTTTTTACTCCTCAGCCCATTCGTCGCTCTGGTGAGGAATCTTGATGTAGGTGTTTTGAATTACTCCTCGTCCCATTCAAATTTTTCTTTAGGATCACGCGGTTAGTTTTCGTTCGTTGTCCATCCTCTTTTGTCCGGTGCATTCCTTGTCAAGCTGATTCGAACCTCTCTCTCTTTGGGAGATCAATCCTCAACTCTTTTCGATCGATGTTGTTTCCATGTCCGAAGTTGTCCTTGTTTTTCCCACCCGCCCTCCCTTCTTCTTCTCGAATCCGGAGTTCGTAATCGAGTATCCATCCTACTCGTGCGAAGTCTTTGCTTTCTATCCTCATTGTTTTCAACCGGCGTTTTCTCTTCAAGATATATTCGTCGTTTTCCCCCTTCCAAGTTACCCTTGTTTTCCCGCCCTCCCACCCTTTTCTTAACGGAGTCTGAGTCTATTTCAAACATCAATTTCATTCGTACGGAGCCTCTTCAGTCTTAATTCAATTATTTCAACCGGTGAATTCTCGTCTCGGTGGACATTCTTCATCTCTTTTCTTTTCTGGTGGACTCAATTCAAGTTTTTCGGGTTGATCATATTCTTTTCCTCGGCTCAAATGTTTTCCCCTTGCTCGTTCGCCTCTCGCCAGTTTATCCTTCCGGAGTGTTCAAGACATCTCAGGAGATTCGTCTGTGTTCCAATTAATTCGAGGCGGTCACCTCATTCAAATATTTCATTGTTCCGGTGCTTCATCTATCTGTTCAACATCCCTTTCCAACGGTGTTTTCTCTTTAGTGGGCCCTAACCCACAGGTCTTTTCCCAGGATCTTTCCTGACTCTTCTAATTCCCCCGGAGTTATTCTCAAATTCTTTTCAAAGTGTGATGTAAGAATGGATTCCATCAGTCACATGCCTTCTCCAAGATCGCTTTCAAATTCTTTTCATTGTTGGTTCAACCCCTTCGCTTTTCATTCTTCCGGAGTATCTAAGTAACTTTGGTGTTGTTTCTCGTCGTCATTCTTAACATTTTAAGACCGAAGAAGAAGATTTCTCTTAAATCTTGTCTGTTCTCCCGGAGATTCGCGGTGCTAGCTCGATGTTATCCTATCAAATTGTTTCAAGTCATGCCAATTCTTTTCATCCATCCGGAGAATTTCAGGAGTTGCTTTCTCTCTCGATCATCCGGAGGCCATCTTTTCGGATCCGTTCTCCAATTATTCTATATCTGTGCCCTTTCGTTCGTCTCAATATTCTTTCGGTCCTTCGTTCAAGTGTTCTTTAATCAGCTCATGATCTCTTTGTTCTTTTGCTTCTAAATCCCCTCAAGCTTATTTGGTTTTCTAATTCTTCCCGGTGATTCATTCTCTTTCATCAGTCATTTTGTATTCTTACAATGGTTCGCTCAAGATAATTTTCCTTGTTTATCATATTAATCCATTCGTTCTTTTCAATCCTACCAGTGGTTCATGAAGACCTTCTCAAGTTTGCGATATGTCACTTCTCAATCCTTTTCAAGAAGAATAAGTAGTATGCAAAATCCATTGCTTGTCATCAATTTAATTTGATGAAGGGTAAGCATACAATAAATCTTATTCTTATTTAATCCAAGTGAGTAATCCCTTCCTTCGGAGTTTGTTCTTGATTAATAAATTCTAGTTCCAAGTGTTTTTCATCTTTTCCGGAGTTCAAATTTACTCGGCCATCTCGTCGGAAACTCCATCTAAATCACCGCAAGGCTCATCTTATTCTTTCATCCTTCATTTCTATCTCAGCATCCTTTTGTCACCGGAGTTCATCATGGTGGTTCTTCATGATTTCATTCATTCTTCAAGAGTTCATCAAGATTCTTGTTGATGGAGTTCAAGTATCTTTTCTTCTCGCATCTCGAAGTGCAATTAATTCTCTGTGTCCTTTTGAAGCGGAGTTTTGCATTTCTTTGTTCTTCTCAGCTATCCAATCATTTTCGTTTGTGGCCGGTTATCACCTCATAATCTTGAGATGTTACCTATAAGACCACAACAAGCTTATTCTTTTTGTTGTTGATGTTCTCAACAACTCCGTTCAATCATTTCTTCTGACGTTGCTATCTATTTCTTTCGTGGCACAAGTTGTCATTTTCTTCTCCATTCTTTTCATTCAACTTTTTCAATTCTTTTCGGAGGTTTTGTGTCATGTCTTCATCAAGTATCATTCCATTCTCTCTAACTCATGTTCTATTCCTTCATTTTTCAGCTGAAGTGCTGCCTAAATCCTTTCAGTCTTATTCGTTTCTTATTTTGTTCTAACTGGAGTGGTTTCATAGTCTATCTGATTCCATGAGCTTTCGATTCCCGTCATTCTCGTCGTTCCTCCCTTCTTTTCGAGTGCTCTCGATTCTTTGCTTCTTCTCTTGAGTTCTTGTTTCACCTCATCCCTTTTTCCCTTCTGTCTCGGTCCTAAGATCTCGGGACGAGATCTCTTGTTAGTGGAGGAGTGTTGTAACGCCCCGGATTCGTTGCGCCAGGTGTCTGCCAGTTATTCGCCGTTGTTGCCATGTCATTTGCTCGCGTGTTGCATTTTATCATGTCATCATGTGCATCTCATTTTGCATACGTGTTCGCCTCATGCATCCGAGCATTTTCCCCGTTGTCCGTTTTGCAATCCGGCACTCCTATGTCATCCGGTGTTCCCCTTTTGTCTTCTGTTGTGAGCGGGTATTAAACTTTCTCGGAATGGCCCGAGGTTTGCCAAGCGGCCTTGGTATAGCACCGGTAGACCGCCTGTCAAGTTTCGTGCCATTTGGAGGTCGTTTGGTACTCCAACGGTTAACCGGGTAACCGCAAAGGCCTCTTTTGTGTGCAGCCCAACACCCCTCCAAAGTGGCCCAAAACCCAGCAAACTCCCCTCCTTGCTCTCGGCCATTCGATCACAATCGTGTGGGCGAAAACCGCACCTCATTTGGACTCTCCTAGCTCCCTCTACCTATATATATGTGCATCTCCCCCGAAATCCCAGTCTAACCCTATGCATCTTCCTCCTCGCGCCGCCGGACATGTCCATTCGCGCCGGACATATCCGCCGGCCACGTCGCTGCAGCCAATCCGGCTTTGCCATGTCATCCCGCCGCCGCCACCTCACCCGCGCCCGCACCCTCTCTCTCCTCCCTCCGCCGCAGCCCGCGGGAGGCCCTCCCGGCCCGGTCGGCCGCCGCCGCCGGCTCGCGCCCCGCGCCTCCCGGGCCCGCTCGCGCCCTTGCGCCGCTCGCCGCCGGCGAACCTCCATGCCGGCGCCGCGCCGCCGCCCCTCGGCCCCTACTCACCCGCGCCCCGAGGAGCCCCGAGCCCCGAGCGCCTCCGCCCGGCCCCGTCGCCGCGGGCCGCCGTCTCCGCCGCGCTGGCGCCCGGCGCCCGCTGCCCCGCGCCACCGGAGCCCTTCTGGCTCGCCGGAGCAAGCCGGCCGCCGCCTCCGTCCGCCTCCACCACGCCGCCCCACCATCCTTTACCAATATGACCGCTACCCTAAATCTCACTACTATCATTGCTATGCTAGTTGCTTCGTTCTATCGCTATGCTGCGTTACCTATCTTTTGCTCATCAAGCCTCCCAAATTGCCATGAACCTCTAACCTTTGACACCATTCCTAGCAAACCATTGCTTGGCTATGTTACCGCTTTGCTCAGCCCTCTTATAGCGTTGCTAGCTGCAGGTGAAGATGAAGATTGCTCCATGGTGGACAGGGTTATGTTGGGATATCACAATATCTCTTATATTATTAATGCATCTATATATTTGGTAAAGGTTGGAAGGCTCGGCCTTATGCCTGGTAGTTTCCGTCATACCGGTGTTATGTTCCCGGATTTTGCGTTCTGTACGCGGTCGGGTGATTTATGGGACCCCCTTGACAGTTCGCTTTGAATCAAACTCCTCCAGCAAGGCCCAACCTTGGTTTTACCATTTTCCTCACCACCACCTATACCCTTCCCTTGGGTCGGCCAACACGGGGGTCATCTTTATTTTAGCCCCCCCCCGGGGCCAGTGCTTGTCTAAGGTGTTGGTCCGAACCGAGCCGCCTGCAGGGCCACCTCGGGGAAACTCGAAGTCTGGTTTTACTCGTAGCCTGTCTCATCCGGTGTTGCCCTGAGAACGAGATATGTGCAGCTCCTATCGGGATTGTCGGCGCATCGGACGGTCTCGCTGGACTTGTTTTACCATTGTCGAAATGTCTTGTAAACCGGGATTCCGAGACTGATCGGGTCTTCCTGGGAGAAGGAATATCCTTCGTTGATCGCGAGAGCTTATCATGGGCTAAGTTGGGACACCCCTGCAAGGTTTAAACTTTCGAGAGCCGTGCCCGCAGTTATGTGGCAGATGGGAATTTGTTAATGTCCGATTGTAGATAACTTGACACCAGATCCGAATTAAAACGCATCAACTGCGTGTGTAGCCATGATGGTGTGTTCTCGGCGGAGTCTGGGAAGTGAACACGGTTTCTGGGTTATGTTTGACGTAAGTAGGTGTTCAGGATCACCTCTTGATCATTGCTAGCTTCACGAACGTTCCATTTGCTCTCCTCTCGCTCTTATTTGCGTATGTTAGCCACCATATATTGCTTAGCCGCTGCTGCAACCTCACCACATTACCCCTTCCTTTCCCTTTAAGCTTTGCTAGTCTTGATACCCATGGTAATGGGATTGCTGAGTCCTCGTGGCTCACATATTACTACAACAACAGTTGCAGGTACAGGTTTATGCGATGATCATGATGCGAGAGCGATGTTTGCTTGTTTTGGAGTTCTTCTTCTGCTTCTTCTTCGATCAGGGGATAGGTTCCAGGTCGGCAGCCTGGGCTAGCAGGGTGGATGTCGTTTGAGTTTCTGTTTGTGTTTCATCCGTAGTCGGATGGTGCTCTGATGTATGATGATGTTGTATTCGTGTGGCATTGTATGCCTTATGTATGTATCCCCATCTATTATGTAATGTTGATGTAATGATATCCACCTTGCAAAAGCGTTTCAATATGCGGGTCTATCCTTGGTGGGACCTTCGAGTTCCTTTTGGATAGGGTCGCATATTGGGCGTGACAATGTCCCATACAGCTATTTTGCTGTTGTTAATCTAAGAATGCCGCCGGAAAATTGAAGCAATGCCACTGTTAAAAGTAAATTATATTTTCTAACGAATGTTGTTTTAAGAGAATGTATCTATTAATATGAATCAATGCAACTGTTTTAGAAATGCTACTATCCTACTTTGTTTTCCATCCAAGATAAGTTAGATGCTTCTTTCTGTCACTGTTTGTTTTATTCTCCTTTATTGGCAAGTAATTGTTTCCTTTTTTGCCTCTGTTAAAACAGGGGTATCTATTCAACTTGTTGCTATTGCGACATTTTGCTTCGCTACTCGAAACACTTTGCTTGATTTTAGTGCAACTGCACAAAACGAGATTGGGTTTCCTATTCGTGTTGGCAGATTCGTACGTGATCTAGTGTGCGTCATGACAGGTTGGTACTTTCCTTCATCCACATGATCGTGCAGTGTGTTTTGAGATGTTGTCCTACTTGTATTGGTACTGTTTTGAATAAATGTTGAATTGAAGCTATTATATTGCTCTTTTTTCCCATTAAGTAGTGAACAAAAATGGTACCAACCCAGACATGATGCATGTTGCTTTGTTACAACAAACTCTACATCACCCCCTTTATAAGTAGATGGAAGCACATGGTGTTGTTGCGCCCACTCTCCCCTGGAACTGTTTATGCTTTTTGTCAATCTAATGCCGCTAGTAAAATTAAGCAATGCCACTCTCAAAATTAACTACTGAATCTTATTTCAAAACTGCAACACTTGTTAGGGATTGGCGGGATTACCATTTTTGTGGCCGCATGTTTCATCCTCCTTTATTAGCTAGTAGTTGATTCCTTTTTTGCCCCTATTTAAACAGGGATATCTATTCAACTTGTTGCTATTGCGACATTTTGCTTCGCTACGCGAAACACTTTGCTTGATTTCAGTGCAACTGCACAAAATGAGATTGGATTTCCTATTCGTGTTGGTAGATTCATATTTTATCTTGGTCTTCTCATGAAAGGTGAGTACAGGCCTTCATCCACATGATTGTGCAGTGTGATTTGAGATGTTGTGCTACTTGTATTGGTACTGTTTTAAATAAATGTTGAATTGAAGCTATTGTATTGTTGTCTTTTCCCATTAAGTAGTGAACAAAAATGGGACCAACCCAGACATGATGCTTGTTGCTTTGTTACAACAAACTCTGCATCACCCCCTTTATAAGTAGATGGAAGCACATATTGTTGTTGCGCCCACTCTCCCCTGGAACTGTTTATGCTTTTCATTAATCTAATGGCGCTGGTAAAATTAAGCAATGCCACTCTCAGGATTAACTACTGAGTCTTATTTCAAAACTGCAACACTTGTTAGGGATTGGCGGGATTACCATTTTTGTGGCCGCATGTTTCATCCTCCTTTATTAGCCAGTAATTGATTCCTTTTTTTGCCTCTGTTTAAACAGGGATATCTATTCAACTTGTTGCTATTGCGACATTTTGCTTCGCTACGCGAAACACTTATGTTTTAAGAGTGTTTTCTGCAGTTCAACTTGAATGTTACACCGGTGACTTTGCTTAATTTTGGTGGAACTGCACAAAAGGAGATCGAGATTTCATATATGTGTTGGGATATGTGTCCAGTCTTCCTCTCGAGCTGTTTCAAATCTTGGTTAACAAAGGTCAATACCGACTTTCATCCACATGATGCTGCAGTGTCCTTTGAGATGTTGTGCTACTTGTATTGGTACTGTTTTGGATAAATGTTGAATTGAAGCTATTGAACTGTTGTCTTTTAAAATTAAGTGAGCAAAAATTGTTCCAACCCAGACATGATGCTTGTTTTTTTGTTACAACAAAACTCTGCATCACCCCCTTTATAAGTAGATGGAAGCACATGCTGTTGTTGCGCCCACTCTCCCCTGGAACTATTTATGCTTTTTGTTAATCTAATGCCGCTGGTAAAATTAAGCAATGCCACTATCAGAATTAATTAACTACTGAATCTTAGTTCAAAACTGCAACACTTGTTAGGAATGGTACTATCCTTCTTTGTAGTTCTTTCTACATGTTTAACCAAGGTATTGTTAAGATAATGTCTCTGTTAAAATGAATCGGTTGCATTGTTTTAGGAATGGTACTTTTCTGCTTTGTTGTTCTTTATACATGTTGAAACAAGGCATTGTTAAGATAATGTCTCAGTCAATATGAATGAATCACACTGATGGAGAATTGCTACTCTCCTGCTTTGTTTCCCATTAAGATAAGGTAGATCAGTATATGCTTTTCTTCTGGGAGTACAAGTCATCAACCGTTATTTCTCAGTAATTGTTTCCCTTATACCTATTGTTGCTTACATGGATATCAAAATTAAAGCTCGGTTTTATTCCGACTTCGATTTTAGTTGAACTACACAAAAGGAGCCAATGTGTCCAAGGCAAACTGCTGCTTACTGGGTCCAGTTGGTTGTTCCACTTTGCAGAAAGAAGCAGTCACTGTTTGTGCTATATTACAGAAGGAATGACCGAGAAGCTTTACAGAGTATTATTAGACGTTGGTGACATGACTAGTCTGCAGAGAGCATTGGCAACTCTACAACACATGGAGTGCACTAGGCAAAAAGTGCCCAAACAAGTACAAGAAGACACGACAGGACTCCACGATCATAGGCATTACATATTTTGAATGGGAAAAGCTTGTCAAAGTTTAATCATTGATGTTAGCAAGAAGACGTTAGTTTAATATATTGGAATTGGAAAACCTTGTCAAAATTTGCTCATTGATGTTAGCCAGAAGATATGTATTTGATATTTTTGAGTGGGACGCCCTTGCTGTGAGCACCGTCGATTGTTTTTTCCTATTCATGTGTTTAGTTTAGAAGTAAATAGTTACTCTGCTGAGATATTCCTGTGTTAAGAGTTTGTTCTGAATATTGTCTATGTAATGCTAGGCCTTGTGTTTGATTGCAAAGTTGAGCTTGAAATGTTGTGGCATGCAGCAACACGAGCTGTCCACCGTGCCTCCTGAGAATAATGCTTCGTATTGTTTTGCATGTCGATCTAATGCCAGTGATTTGCTTGTTAAGAAGATCATCCTCTTCCGTTGTTTCCGTGCTTAAGAAGTTCATCGTCTTACGTTTCATTCATAGCCTATACGACAAGTCGGGAAGGTTAGATGTGAAACCATATGATCTTCCGACCAACTCATCATATTAGGCCGTGATTGGATCGTCGTTTTCCAACCAAAACCGCTTGTAAAACTGACGCTTGTAAATAGAAGCAGATGGTCTCGGGCGAAGAGCTTGGTTGGTCGATTTCGACTAGTAAAATATACATTGGTCTCTCAAATTACACACGTAACTCGCCGGTTTTACTTACGGACCTCGGGCCCTCGGTTTCATTACGCCTGTATTTTACGCGTTGTTTTCGATGACGAGTAAATTACACTTGTATGTTAATACAGGTGTGAAATAAACCAGAGCTCCCAAGCGCGGCCTTACCGTTTCATGTTGTCTCAGTTTCTCGAAGGTGCTCATAGGTGTCCAATGATCCTGGCTTCCTGAATGAGCAGCGGGCGCTGCATCAGACCATCTGTAGGGCCCGCGAGGCCCTCTCCATCGTCCTTCGAGTTGCTGTGCTCGCCGTGGCGCCGAGCATTGTTAACATCGTCAATGAACATGAGGATTCAGGAGATGACTTTATTTTGACTGGATGACACTAGGGACCCACTAGGGCCATAGCTGTACGTACGCAAGTGCCTCCTTATTATGTACAACTATATTTTTTTGCTTCCTCCTAGTTTCCTGACATCACAGTCCCACACCATTGTCAACCTATGTAGTCAATATAAACGAGAGAATTGCACAAGGTGTGGCCGATAACTGGGACCAAGCATCTCGAGTAGTATTTGTGTTTTGAGGCGTGAGCACTGCAGAGTTTTTCTTGGCGATGATTTCGTTGTTGTTCAGAGGAGAGCAGGGTATTAACTGGGCGGGCTGTGGCCCATCTAGCCCAGGCCAGATATCCAGCCTAGATATTAATTTTTTTAAGATGAAAATGGCTAGCCCAGCTATACGTTTTTTTGAGGAATACCCAGGCAAGGTCAACTTGTTATTCTCCACCCTGCTGGGCTGCAAATCTTTCCTACGAGGGATGCATTAGGCTTAACAGGAAAATGGGCTTTAAAAAATAATAAATGGGATGTAATTATAAATACTGGGCAGTAACTATAAAAAAATGCACCAAACAGGAAATTAGTTTATAAAATATTATTTATGGATTTTGAAAATCTTAATTTTTCATTGTTGCACGCACAATGTTTTGTTGGATTTTTACGTAATACAAATTTATATTTAATCTGACTAGAAATTTCGGGATAAAAATATTTTGGATGCCATCAAAATGTGGGAAATTTTATTGAATTCTGTCTTCAACAGTTGGTTGAAATTATTAATCATTGTCCTAGCTAGAAAATGGGCTGTACTTTTAAAAAACTGTAAATGGGCTGTAGTAAATTCCATTAGGATTCAAAAATGGGTTGTACATTCTTACAAATCGCAAATGGGCTATAAGTTCTCTGCCACACACTTGTGGGCCTACTAAGTTGACGCGTCCCCTAAAAAAATAAGTTGACGCATATGCAAGGCTTTATTAACTTATTATAGTCAACACACGGTTCTAGCAGTAGTGGCCGTTGGATGTCTATCCAACGGATGTCGTGCTTCTTCTTCAATCTCAGATATTCTTAGCTTCGGCCGCCCAAAAAATGATTCCTCCCCCTGACATCTGGGGCGCACTGTTTCAGAGGCTGACCTGTGGGCCTACTAAGTTGACACATACCAAGGGCTTTGTCAACTTACGTGTCAACTTAGTCAATATAAACGATTCTAGCTTCAGTGACCGTATGATGTCCATCCAACGGCCGTAGTGCTTCTTCAACCTCTGGTCTTCTTGCTCCAGCCGCCCAAAGCAGCGTCGGTCGTGCCGCTTGCTCCTGCCTCCCGTGGCCGGCTATGCTGCCGCGGAGGCCTCACCGCCCCCATACTACTCCCACCGCTGGCCAGGCCATCCCTCCACTCACCCACACCCCTGTTATTCTGCGGCGACGGCAGCCTCACACCATAGCCGAACCAGTGAACCCTCATACTCCTCTCCGTGTGGGCATCCACTGCCGCGTCTTCCCCGGCTCCGTGTCGTCCCCTTCCTAGGCCTCGCCGTCGTCCACCGCCGTGGTGCTCTTGATGCGGCGTGGTCAATGTGGTCAACGACCGACTTCCATCGGAATAGTACTGTACGTGGAGAGGCTGACAGCTAGGTCCACGGCAGCCGCAAGGAAGTGCCTCCTTATTACGAGCAAAATAATTATTCCTCCACCTGACAGCAGGGACCCACCGGACGGGCCACCGTATTTTGCGAAAAAACGTTTCCCCCATGACTGCTAGGACCCACTGGACGAGCTACCGTATTTCGTGAAAAAAACATTCCCCCCTGACTGCTGGGACCCACTGGATGGGCCACCATATTTCGCGAAAAAAATGTTCCCCCCTCTGTCAGCTCGGACCCACCGGAAGTGCCTCCTTATTACGCACAAAAAAATGAGTACTCCCCTTGCTAGCTGGGACCCTCCTTGGTGGAGGGTGACTTGTGGGCCTACTAAGTTGACGGGGACGGAGGGCTTTGTCAACTTAGTAAATATGAACGATTCTAGCTCCAGTGACCGTACGATGTCCATCCAATGGCCGTAGTGCTGCTTCAACCTCTGGTCTTCTTGCTCCAGCCGCCCAAAGCAGCACCGGTCGTGCCGCATGCTCCTGCCTCTCGTGGCCGGCTGTGCTGCCGCGGAGGCCTCACCGCCCCCATACTACTCCCACCGTTGGCCAGGCCATCCCTCTACTCACCCACACCCCCTGTTATTCTACAGCGATGGCAGCCTCACACCGCAGCCGAACCAGTGAACCCTCATACTCCTCTCCGCGTGGGCATCCACTGCCGCGTCTTCCCCGGCTCCGTGTCGTCCCCTTCCTAGGCCTCGCCATCATCCACCGCCGTGGTGCTCTCGGCGCGACGTGGTCAACGTGGTCAAGGAACGACTTCCATCGGACGTGGACTGTACGTGGAGAGGCTGACAGCTGGGTCCATGGCCGCAGCAAGGAAGTGCCTCCTTATTACGCGGAAAATAATGATACCTCCACCTGACAGCAGGGACCACTACAAAAAAAAGACACATCCGTGACATGGGCCGAACGAAATTTTTCTGTCATACATATGACACTTCTATGACGATAATTGTGACAAAACCCGGTATCATCATAGATGTGGTGGGCTCCTACTTCTATGACAAAAAATCATGACAGAAAATGGGCTTTTCGTTCTGGGCGGGCCGGAGACGCAGCTGCATGACATTCTTTGGGCCGTCCATGACGGAAAAAACCGTGGTAGAAGCGAGGGGAGGAAAATTTCAGGGAGTTGCCGGTTACGGTGGGAGGTCGGGGGCTGAGCGATGTGCGTTTCTCTCGTACACGTGCGAGGTGTTGTCTCTAATTGAACACGAGCGAGGTGTTGGGCTCTAAATGAACCCGAGTGATTGCACTGCAGGCTACGCGTTACTGAACCCGAGTGATCGATCGATGGCTGTTAACTGAACCCGATGGAGCGATTCCTTCGCTAGTGCTGCTAACTGAAGCCGATCGATTGGATGAACAGTGAGTGTTGCGGGGGGGGGGGGGGGGGGGGGGTTGGATGAATAGTGAGCGGTGGCGTTGCCTCTAGATGAACAGGACCCCGTGGTGTGGAGGGTTGGATGAACAGGAGAGGGTGGAGGGGTGGTTGAACAGGACCCCGTGGTGTGGAGGGCTGGATGAACAGTAGACGGTGGAGGGGTGCCCGTGGAGGGGTGGTTGAACAGTAGACGGTGGAGTAGCGCACGGTGGAGGCTGGATGAACAGGAGCCCGTGGAGGCTGGAGGAGGTCGACGGTAGCCCATGGAGGCTGGAGGAGGTCGACGGTAGCCCATGGAGGCTGGAGGAGGTCGACGGTGGAGATGAACAGTATCCCGTGGAGTCCCGTTTTGCGGTACGCCACACCCCTCCCGATGAACAAGACCCCCGTTTCGACCGTAGCGCTCCAACACAAGTCCGTTTCATCCGTTTTGCGGTACGCCACACCCCTCCCGATCAACAGGACCCCTGTTTCGACCGTAGGAGGTTTGTTTCCTCCGTTTTGCGGTACGTCACACCCCTCCCGATCAACAGGACCCCCGTTTTGACCGTAGGAGGTCCGTTTCCTCTGTTTTGCAGTACGCCAGGCATCGTTTCCATCGCCTGTTCCATCCAAGCCCTCCCGATGAACACGACCACGCATTCCGTTCCGACCCGGCCGGTTGGCTCCCACGCGTTCTGTTGCCTCCGATGAACACGACGCATTCCGTTGCCTCCCCATGAACACGACACATTCCGTTGCCTCCCCATGAACACGACGACGATGTTGTTTCTCCGTTCCGACCCAGCCATGTACGTATGCGTGAGCAGGCGTTCGAGACCCTGCCCGTATGTACGTACGTGGCCGTATTTTCTTTCTTGCACCCTCGCCGCTGTACGGACGTGTACATGCTACGTGCGCGCCTCTACTACAACACGTGCGCGCCTCTACAACGACCAGTATGTACGTACACGTTCGCGACCAGAATGACAACCCTACATACGCTTCGACCTGGTGGGTCCCGACTGTCAGGAACTTCCTTGCATGCGAAGATGTAGATGGTGGGTCCCAGCAGTCAGGGGGGCGAATCGTTTTTTTTTTTGCCCGGACGCACTTCCTTGCGTGCGAAGATGTAGCTGGTGGGTCCCAGCAGTCAGGGGAAAACGTTTTTTTCGTGAAATACGGTGGCCCGTCCGGTGGGTCCCCGCTGTCAGGTGGAGGAATAATTATTTTGCGCGTAATAAGGAGGCACTTCCTTGCTGCGGCCGTGGACCCAGCTGTCAGCCTCTCCACGTACAGTCCACGTCCGATGGAAGCCATTCCTTGACCACGTTGACCACGCCGTGCCGAGAGTACCAGGGTGGTGGACGATGGCGAGGCCTAGGAAGGGGATGACGCGGAGCCGGGGAAGACGCGGCAGTGGATGCCCACATGTAGAGGAGTACGAGGGTTCACTGGTTCACTGCGATGTGAGGCTGCCGTCGCCACAGAATAACAGGGGGTGTGGGTGAGTAGAGGGATGGCCTTGCCAGCGGTGGGAGTAGTAGGGGGCGGTGAGGCCTCCGCTGCATCGCTGCCGGCCACGGGAGGCAGGAGCACGAGGCACGATCAGCACTGGTTTGGGCGGCTGGAGCAAGAAGACCAGAGGTTGAAGAAGCACTACGGTCGTTCGATGGACATTGTACGGTCACTGGAGCTAGAATCATGCATATTATTGACTAAGTTGACAAAGCCCTCCGTCCCCATCAACTTAGTAGGCCGACAAGCCAGCCTGCCACTATACTGGGTCCCAGCTAACAGGCGGAGTATTCATTTTTTTGTGCTTAATAAGGAGGCACTTCCTTGCGTGCGAAGATATAGCTGGTGGGTCCGAGCTGTCAGCGGCGGTAACATTTTTTTTTCACGAAATCCAGAGGCCCTTTCGGTGGGTCCCTGGTGTCAGTTGGAGGAATCATTATTTTGCGCGTAATAAGGAGGCATTTCCTTGCGTGCGGTCGTGGACCCAGCTGTCGGCCTCTCCACGTACAGTCCACTTCAGATGCATGTCGGTCGTTGACCATGTTGACCAGGCCACGCCGAGAGGACCAGGGCGGTGGACGACGGCGAGGCCTAGGAAAGGAACGACACGGAGGCAGGGAAGACTCGGCAGTTGTTTCCCACGTGGAGGGGAGTACGACTGTACGAGGGTTTACTGGTTCGTCTGCCGTCGCCGGAGAATAACAGCATGTGTGGGTGAGTAGAGGGATGGCTAGGCCAACGATGGGAGTACGGTGGGGCGGTGAGGCCTGCGCGGCAGCAGAGCTGACCGTGGGGAGGAGGGAGCAGGCAGTCCTGCCGGCGTTTGTTTGAGCGGCTGGAGCAGGAAGAGCAGAGATTGAAGAAGCACGACGGCCGTTGGATGGCAATCCAACAGTCACTGCTTGTGCGTCAACCTTTTTTTTAGGAAAGCCTCAAATCTGTGGAAAACAGCATACAACCCATCTGCCATTATTTCTAATAATTTACAGCCCATTTGCTAATTCTTAAGTTTTTTTGGAGCCCATATTCTTTTTGTTAGCATTACAGCCCATACTGTGGCCACGGTTAAAAAATTATACGAAATTTTGCATATTTCAGTGTGGTCCGGACTGTTTTTAATCCCGAAATTTCAACTCACATTCAAACTGATTTTAAAAATAAATGTATATCAATATAAATTCCAACAAATTCTCCACGCATAAAAATTAATGTAATTTAAAATCTCGAAATGAAAAAAAAAGATATTTGAAACTAATTGCCGGTTTGATGTGTTTTAAAAATGTACAGCCCATTTCTCATTACTGATGGGCCATTTTCTCTGCCAGCTGAATGAAAGCTCTCCTCGTCTTGAAAGATTTGTAGCCCAACAGGCCTGACAAAGCGACTTACTTGGCAAATCACAAAAAAACTGGGCTATGGCCGTGGACCCAGCTGTCAGCCTCTCCACGTACAGTACTCTTCCGATGGAAGTCGTTCCTTGACCACGCCGCGCGGAGAGCACCACGGCGGTGGACGACGGCGAGGCCTAGGAAGGGGACGACGCGGAGCCGGGGAAGACGCGGCAGTGGAAGCCCGCGCGGAGAGGAGTACGAGGGTTCACTGGTTCGGCTGCGGTGTGAGGCTGCCGCCGTCGCATTGCCTGGCCAGCAGTGGGAATAGTAGGGGGCGGTGAGTCCTCCGCGGCAGCACAGCCGACCACGAGAGGCAGGAGCATGAGGCACGACCGGCGCTGGTTTGGGCGGCTGGAGCAAGAAGACCAGAGGTTGAAGAAGCACTACGGCCGTTGGATGGACATCGTACGGTCACTGGAGCTAGAATCGTTCATATTGACTGAGTTGACAAAGCCCTTCGTCCCCGTCAACTTAGTAGGCCAACAAGTCAGCCTCCCACCAAGGTGGGTCCCAGCTAGCAGGGGGAGTATTCATTTTTTTGTGTGTAATAAGGAGGCACTTCCGGTGAGTCCGAGCTGATAGCGGGGGGGGGGGGGGGATGTTTTTTCGCGAAATACGGTGGCCCGTCAGGTGGGTCCCAGCAGTCAGGGGGCAAACGTTTTTTTTCGGAAAATACGGTGGCCCGTCCAGTGGGTCCCTGCTGTCAGTTGGAGGAATCATTATTTTCCGCGTAATAAGGAGGCACTTACTTGCTGCGGCCGTGGACCCAGCTAAGACTCTCCACGTACAGTATACTTCCGATGGAAGTCGTTCCTTGACCATGTTGACCTCGCCGCATTCCGTTGCATGCATGCGTCCATGGGCGTGGTGCGTCCCCACTGTCAGCCTCTCACGTACAATCATCTTCCGACGACTCTCGGTTGTTGACCACGTTGACCACACCGTGCCGAGCGCACCCAAACTGGAATGACCCAGAGATGGGGAAGACGGGGTAGTGGAGTCGCAGATGGAGAGGAGTGGGAAACTTCACTGGTTCGGGTGTGCGGAAGCACAGCCGCGGTGCCGCCCACGGGAGACAGGAGCAAGAACAGAGGTTGAAGAAGGAGCACGGCTGTTGGATTAACATCCAACGGTCCAGCTGCTAGAATCATTTGTTGATTAAGTTGACAAAGCCATGCGTACATGTCCGCTTAGCAGGCCCACAAGTCAGTCACCAAATCTGATGGGTCCCAGCTGTCAACGGGATGAATAATTTTTTTCACAAAACAAGGAGGCACTTCCTTCCGTGCGAAGATACAGCCGGTGGGTCCCAGCTATCAGGTGGAGGAAACATTTTTTCAGCTTAATATGGAGGAACTTTCCTTGCGTGCGACCATGGACCTCGTGGGTCCCAGCCGTCAGGCTCTCCACATACAGTCCTCTTCCGATGACTCTCGTTTGTTGACCACGCCGCACCGAACATAGCGAGGCGGTGGACGACGGCGGCCCCGGACGGGAACGTCTCGGAGATGAGAAAATGCGGCAGTGGAGTCGCAGATTGAGAGGAGGAGAAGGGTTATAGCTGGTTCTGTTGCAATTCATATCAAACTCAGGTTCACAGGACACGTTCATATTCATAGCCAACATTCACTATCAACAACTCAAAAGATTCATATATACACAAGCTCAGCATATCTATGCATCCAACTGATTGATAGATCACACGACAATATTCATACATAATTCACAAAAAGATTCAGATGTACACATGTTCAGTATGTTTATGCATCCAAATGATTGAGATCACAGCCAATATGATCCATGGACGAACTTTAATTACCTAGGGTACAGACTGGTAAATGGTGTTCAATCAGACGTACTTCTTGCTAAAATTAGTTCTTCTACGAGTAAACTTTCGAGTACATAAGAGGCAGCACAGACAATCCGAACTTTGCTTGTAAGTTTATCCTCAAATAGTGGCCTCGTGCCGACGCACGATTAAGCAATCCTTGCATGCGACCGTGGACCCAACTATCGGCCTCTCCATGTACAGTCCACTTCAGATGCATGTCGGTCGTTGACCACGTTGACCAGGCCACGCCAAGAGCACCAGGGCGGTGGACGACAGCGAGGCCTAGGAAAGGAAAGACACGGAGGCAGGGAAGACTCAGCAGTTGTTTCCCACGCGGACGGGAGTACGACTGTACGAGGGTTTACTGGTTTGTCTGCCATCGCCGGAGAATAACAGCAGATGTGGGTGAGTAGAGGGATGGCTAGGCCAGCGATGGGAGTACGGTGGGGCGGTGAGGCCTGCGCGGCAGCAGAGCCGGCCGCGGGGAGGAGGGAGCAGACAGTCCCACCGGCGCTTGTTTGAGCGGCTGGAGCAGGAAGAGCAGAGATTGAAGAAGCACGACGGCTGTTGGATGGCAATCCAACAGTCACTGCTTGTGCGTCAACCTTTTTTTAGGAAAGCCTCAAATCTATGGAAAACAGCATACAGCCCATCTGCCATTATTTCTAATAATTTACAGCCCACTTGCTAATTCTTAAGGTTTTTTTTGGAGCCCGTATTCTTTTTGTTAGCATTACAGCCCATACTGTGGCCACGGTTAAAAAATTATACGAAATTTTGCATATTTCGGTGCGGTTCGAACTGTTTTTAATCCCGAAATTTCGACTCACATTCAAACTGATTTTAAAAATAAATGTATATCAATATAAAATCCAACAAATTCTCCACGCATAAAAATTAATGTAATTTAAAATCTCGAAATGAAAAAAAAAGATATTTGAAACTAATTGTCGGTTTGATGTGTTTTAAAAATGTACATCCCATTTCTCATTACTGATGGGCCATTTTCTCGGCCAGCCAAATGAAAGCTCTCCTCGTCTTGAAAGATTTGCAGCCCAACAGGCCTGACAAAGCGACTTACTTGGCAAATAACAAAAAAACCGGGTTGTGGCCGTGGACCCAGCTATCAGCCTCTCCACGTACAATACTCTTCCGATGGAAGTCGTTCCTTGACCACGTTGACCACGCTGCGCGGAGAGCACCACGGCGGTGGACGACGGCGAGGCCTAGGAAGGGGACGACGCGGAGCCGGGGAAGACGCGGCAGTGGAAGCCCACGCGAAGAGGAGTACGAGGGTTCACTGGTTCGGCTGCGGTGTGAGGTTGCCGTCGCCGCAGGGCCTGGCCAGCGGTGGGAATAGTAGGGGGCGGTGAGTCCTCCGCGGCAGCACAGCCGGCCACGGGAGGCAGGAGCATGAGGCACGACCAGCACTGGTTTGGGCGGCTGGAGCAAGAAGACCAGAGGTTGAAGAAGCACTACGGCCGTTGGATGGACATCGTACGGTCACTGGAGCTAGTATCGTTCATATTGACTAAGTTGACAAAGCCCTTCATCCCCGTCAACTTAGTAGGCCCACAAGTCAGCCTCCCACCAAGCTGGGTCCCAGCTAGCAGGGGGGTATTCATTTTTTTGTGCGTAATAAGGAGGCACTTCCGGTGGATCCGAGCTGACAGCGGGGGGGGGGGGGGACGTTTTTTTCGCGAAATATGGTGGCCCGTCAGGTGGGTCCCAGCAGTTAGGGGGCAAACGTTTTTTTCGCCAAATATGGTGGCCCGTACAGTGGGTCCCTGCTGTTAGTTGGAGGAATCATTATTTTCCGCATAATAAGGAGGCACTTACTTGCTGTGGCCGTAGACCCAGCTGAGACTCTCCACGTACAGTATACTTCCGATGGAAGTCGTTCCTTGACCACATTGACCTCGCCGCATTCTGTTGCATGCATGCGTCCATGGGCGTGGTGCGTCACCATTGTCAGCCTCTCACGTACAGTCATCTTCCGATGACTCTCGGTTGTTGACCACGTTGACCACACCGTGCCAAGCGCACCCAGACTGGAACGAGCCGGAGATGGGGAAGACGGGGCAGTGGAGTCGCAGATGGAGAGGAGTGGGAAACTTCACTGGTTCAGGTGCGTGGCAGCACAGCCGTGGTGCCGCCCACGGGAGACAGGATCAAGAATAGAGGTTGAAGAAGGAGCATGGCTGTTGGATTAACATCCAACGGTCCAGCTGCTAGAATCATTTGTTGATTAAGTTGACATAGCCGTGCGTACCGTCCGCTTAGCAGGCCCACAAGTCAGTCACCAAATCTGACGGGTCCCAGCTGTCAATGGGATGAATAATTTTTTTCTCAAAACAAGGAGGCACTTCCTTCCATGCGAAGATACAGCCGGTGGGTCCCAGCTGTCAGGTGGAGGAAACATTTTTTTTCAACTTAATGAGGAACTTTCCTTGCGTGCGACCATGGACCTCGTGGGTCCCAGCTGTCAGGCTCTCCACGTACAGTCCTCTTCCGATGACTCTCGTTTGTTGACCACGCCGCACCGAACACAGTGAGGCGGTGGACGACGGCGAGGCCCCGGACGGGAACGACTCGAAGATGGGAAAACGCGGCAGTGGAGTCGCAGATTGAGAGGAGGAGAAGGGTTATATCTGGTTCTGTTGCAATTCATATCAAACTCAGGTTCACAGGACATGTTCATATTCATAGCCAACATTCACTATCAACAACTCAAAAGATTCATATATACACAAGCTCGGCATATCTATGCATCCAAACAATTGATAGATCACACGACAATATTCATACATAATTCACAAAAAGATTCACATATACACATGTTCAGTATGTTTATGCATCCAAATGATTGAGATCACAACCAATATGATCCATGGACAAACTTTAATTACCTAGGGTACAGACTGGTAAATGGTGTTCAATCAGAGGTACTTCTTGCTAAAATTAGTTCTCGTACGAGTAAACTTTCGAGTACATAAGAGGCAGCACAGACAATCTGAACTTTGCTTGTAGGTTAATCCTCAAATAGTGGCCTCGTGCCGACGGAGGTTTGAGCAACTTGGCCACTACTTTCATCCAACTAGTTTACTGGCTCATCTTGGTCCTGTATCTCGCCAAAATTCTACATTGCAGACGAGAAAGGAGGCAGTGGAGAAAATGAACCACCCAAATTTTTTGTGCAGTTCAACTGAAATGGAGCATCCTTGGCGTGCAGACTGATTAAGTCCCAGATGAATATACGCGTCAACCAACTTGTCTGGAATCTTTAGACTCCATGCCATATAGTTCGCTACCATATGTGCCGATAACCAAAAGGCACAAGTTGGGACCAAAGACTGGACTGCGTTTTTCTGGGCTATGCACCAAGCAATATTTTTGGCGTTCACTCTCCTAATACTTGGAGTTTGACAGTTGGTTGATGCCGGTTGATACTCCAAAGAATATAGGCACTTCTTGTCAACATCGATGCTTGTCTGAGTGAACTTTGGAGTACATAGCAGCAGCATAAGTACATGTCCATCTGATCATTTTGTGCAGTTCTACTGAAATCACCCGATGTAATGATTTGCCTGCGAGTTCAGGCTCCAAATTACTCCTTTATGAAATCGGCAAACAGTAGCACAATACCAAATTACCAATACATATGACAGGCACAAAAATCAGGATAAAGACTAGTACCAACCTGTGTGAGGTAGCATATCAATTACTATTTCCTTTGACTGGAAGCTGAGATAAGCCAAGTGACTGACAGCAAAGGAAGAAAGCAAGTGGAGATTAGTGACTGACAGGAAAGGATGGAAGCTGTCGAGGCAATGAAGCACCCAAAGTTTTTGTGCAGTTCAACCAAAATCGAGCATCCCTGTTGGCACATATATTGCGAGAGTGAGATTACTGTAATAGTGGGACTAGTTGATGAAACATACACTAACAAATAGAAGCACCCTCATTATCTTAATGGGTAAAGTTAGCAACATAGTAGTCTTGCTTAAAGAGAGGTATTAGTTTATTTAATCAGTGCCAATTAGCTCAACTCAACACTCAAAGCATTGCCATTTATCATAGGTTGCAAAACTTAAAAGTGCAAAGATAAAGGAGTTTCTCATGACAGTAGCACGATACAAATAGAGATGACAGCAAACTAATATGGATGAAGGCCTTAGGCCCGTACCAACCTGAGAAAAAAGGCTTATTCATATAGTCCCATAAGAGATGATAAAGCACTCACTGGAACCACACAATAGTATATATTTTTGTGCACTTCAAATGTATGGTTGAAATCGCTCTTGTTTACCAGTGCTGAGATTATATCGAAAGATTATCAAGAACTTCCAGCAGAGTTAAAGCACTGGCTGGGATACATTTCATTGTATTGTCTTGTGTAGTTCCACTAAAATGTATGATTGGCACAACATGATCCCTGTTTGCACAAGTAGGAACAAGGCAAAACCTTCATTAGCTTAGTAAGAAAGGATAGGAAGACATTAGCATATTACTCAAACAGTAGCATCAATTCATGATGGACAATACGCAAAACATTGCCTCATTGAACCAATGGCAATAAATTGACATGCAAAACAATAGCACTATTATGTCATGACACTAATAATATTCCATCCCTGCTCCACCACATGATTCACCTCCATAGACAAACATTCACACGTGTAAGGTAGTCTCTTACCTAAAGGAAGGTTATGGCGCCCATATGGATGATGAGGATTGGAACACAGATCTCCCTTTGTGCAGTTCCACCAAAATGAACCAACTGTTCCATGTGACATTCCAGTTAAACATCACAAAAGTCACTTCTTCTAAGAAGGGTTTTGTGTGCAGTGCACCAAAAGGTCACAAGAGCAACCAGGTCAATTGGATATCCCTGTTTGCCCAAAAAGGCACAGAGGAAATAGTCAGAGTCTCAAACAATTACAGGCAAAAACATTTGGCTAAACTTGTCAGAGTCTCAAACAATTACAGGCAAAAACAGTGGCATGGCTTCATTTTTACTAGGGACATTATATTAAGAACAGCTAAGGCTGCGTTCGGTTCACAGGTTTGGTGCAGGATTTTCGTAGGAACACAATTCCTACAGTATTCTTTCCCTTCCAACCGTTCGGAACATGGGAAAGGTGAATAGTGTTTCATAGGAAAGCTGGTCTGGTAGTACTGATTCCATCGGATTAGAAACATCCACGCGCTGCTCATTTTTTGGGCAGAAGCCCGAGGCAGGCGCTCGCTGCCATGCGTTAGACAGGTTGCTGTGTTGTGTTTGCCGGAATAAAAAATCAACCTATCTGTGGTACGTGAGGTGAGGACAAGAGTAGTCACTGTGCAGCTGAATAAACAAATATCATCTCATACTACCAAGCATGCTACTCTAAAAAAAACAAATCTGTACATTTCGTAGTCCATCCGAACACATTCTCTTGAGAGTTTTCTCCGGTTCGCTGTTCCATAGTTTTATACCTACATTCCTTTTCTATTCCTCTATTTTCATCAAGACCTATGTTTTCTGCCCCTTTATTCCGACCGGAGCCTAAATATTTGGTATAAGGGCATGGGACAGTGGGTGCACCAGCAGTACAACACCATGTACGTAAATAGGGGCATAAAGTGGTGATTCATAGTTTGTTGCCCCAAGAAACAAACATCCAAGAAACATATCTGGGTTGGTCCCATTTTTGTTCACTCTAGCCACCTACTCCTATGTGTGGATAGCAAATCTAGTCCTGGTCATACCACTGTGTACAGTGTTACCCCTATATTTCCCTTTTCGACCAAGAGACCGGTTGGATGACCGGTCTGTACTACTTTCATCCCCTTTCCTTCCTGTTTGTACCAAGTCCGATGTACATACTAAATTCCCCCACCCCCACTTTATTTCAATGACAAGTATTTTTGGACAGAGGGAGTACAAGATTCGACTCCATGAAGTAGCTTTACCTCTAACAATAGAAAAAAAATAGGTGACGTTGGACCATCCGATCAAGAGGGGCTGAGAGATAGAAAATGATGCACATGCAGCGACGTAGCGAGCTGGGGAAGTAGAGCTAAGGTGGTTTTGAACGAAGATATACCTGAAGGTCGTCGGGATGTGTATAGGTGGGCGGCGGGAGGCCGGATCCACCCACAGGCAACGACGAAGGGATCGGAGGACCTCCCGCGTCGGCGCTCGGCCAGAGATAACTGTGCGGCCGGCAGTGGGTCTCCTCCCTCGCTGTCGACGACGGCCTAAACGCTGCCCCTCCTCCCCTTCACCGGCGGAGGGGGATACGTCCGGATCTGTAACCAGCGGTGAGGATAGAAAGCCAGTGTTTTTTGAAGGGAGAAAGATAGGGTTACTACCCCTATCTTGTTTAGATCTGGAGAGGATGAGAGTGTGTGAATAGAGCAGCCCTAGCAAGCAAGCGCGGAGGCTTCGGCCTATATATAAGTAGTGGGGTAGTTTTCCTTTTTCACTCCATCAAAACAATCTTTTAAAATTGTGTACTACTACATGCCAGGTCTCGGTTTTTTTAGTTGTTGATTGTTTTTTGAGATAGCTACCCGCTTGTTCCAAGTGGTGTTACGGTGTGCCAGGTCGCACTTTGTATCGTTCAAGTCTGGTAGTACTACAAGTCCCTCCATTAAATGAACAACCACCCCCTCGTAAAAATTGTGAATAAGCCCACGGCTAAAATTAGTGGAAACGTGGGTTGCCCCAACATGCATTATTATTTATATTTTCCACTCCCTCCATTCCTAAATATAAGTCTTTTTTATTAGCCACACCTAAGACAAGAATTTTTTTATTAGCAGTGAACCCCACATGTCATAGACACAAAAATTGTGGCAAGATTCCCTTAGGCAAGCCAAAGTGTGTCTAACAATTTGAGCAACTCAAGTTAGGCAAGTGTGGCAAGTGTGGGAAAAATAATGTGGCAACATAAGACAAACATAGTCACAATCCAAACAGCCCCGTGATTTTTTGTGACATGCATGAAATTTTGGTTAGTTAAATTTATAGTCAAAATTTGGCAAGGTGCATCAAATCAACACATGCAAGTATCAAAAGGAAAGTCATGGCATGCATGCATGCGTTGTACTCCCTCCGTTTCCAAATATAAGTCTTTTTAGAGATTGCAACAAGTGACTACTCCCTCCGCTCCTAAATGTAAGTCTTTGTAGGGATTTCACTACAAACTACATACGGATGTATATAGACATATTTTAGAGTGTAGATTCACTCATTTTGTTTCATATGTAGTTCATAGTGAAATCTCTAAAAAGACTTATATTTTGGAACAGAGGGAGTACATACGAAGCAGAATATGTCTACTCCTACATACGAAGTAGCCCAATTGAAATGGGTAAAAAGACTTTTATCGAATGCAGTGCTTTGATGTGTCGCGTCAACTCGTACAAGACCGAGAAATTTGATTACTACGACGCCCTCGCCCTCGCGGACTGAGCTCCGGTGCCTTAACTGCACCTGCCTTTGGCAGCATGACAGGTGGGCCAACCACCTGTTGGGCCCACCTGTCATGGACGCAAAGGCAGGAGCAGTAAGTAGAAGCTTTTGCTACACGCTATCCCTCCCGCACGAGGTGGACGGACATGCAGCAGTGGATTCGATACTGTAGAAGTAGGAGTAACATCATTGTTCGTCTTCTCGAAGAGGCGAAGAGCCAAGTGCAAACCGAACGTGGCAGTTGCGAACGCTCGCGTGGTGCGGTTCCTTGGGGTACTAGCCAGGCTCTTGCATGAGACAAAATTGCTATTGTTTAACAATTAAACTCCATTATCCATTGGTTGATACTCATTCTGCGTAGGTCCACGCGCTTAGCACCGTTTCCTCCTGGGGTCACCAATGTTTATTTGCTAATTAATAGCATTCCATGCAATGAACTAGCCATTGCAAGTCATTAAAAGCATGCACACCTCTCATGTCTTATTGGTTGATACGTATGTCAAGAAACAAGAAATAAGGTAGAAGTTAATGCACCCCGCCTAAGTGTTTTGGGACTATTTGGTTTTCGTAAGATGACTTACACACCTAGACGGAGGGAGTAGTATAGACCTGTAAACCGGAAAGGCGTATTTGCCTTTCTAGAGATTTCAACAAGTGACCAGACTTCGGCTAAAAAAAACAAGTGACTAGACTACACCGTGTGCAGTACCCCCTCCCTTCCGGTTTATAGGGCTCAAATCTCAAATCTCATGAACCAAGGCATTTTGCGATTGGAGGAATGTATCTCGTACTTTACAAAACTACCCTAATTAAACTCATGCATTAATTACGTAGTTCTCTCGTTTTCCTCTCTGCCTTGGTCGCGGTGCACAATATTGAGAGAGTGCTTGGATATGTTTTAGTCTCATGACTAAAAGTAGTGGGACTAAAACTTGTTAGCCTCATCCATGCTTGGATCCAAATACTAAAGAGACTAAAATCAAGTTAATGACATTTCAAAGCATCTGGGCCTGCATGCCATCCACCAAATCACAGCGAGGTGCTACAGTCGAGACTCACCTGTCACCCCGGTGTGGCCGTCATGACCCGTCATATCACAAAACCCACACCTTTACCAGCAGTGGTAAGGTGGCCTCCTAGTTGGACTGGACGAAGCAACCATCATTTCATTGGAACGCTTGTTCAAGCCCTTTCTTCCCTTTCTTGAAGAAAACCTCACTCCAGGCTACTCACTTCTACCATTTTTCTTCTCTACCGACGAAGGAAAGGTGGGCGAATCAGTTATGCTACTATATTTTCATTCCAATAATCTTCTTTTTGCGAAGCACCGACTGATTCTCACATCCTATTCGTTTCCCGTTTTCATTGCGATTGTGGTTTCCTTTCGATTGCTTTTTGTTTGTCAGTTCATTGATGGATCCTGGAGCACTAGGCAAAGAGTTGTCGGCGGACAACCCACTGGAGACAGCGATCTCCAGGAAGCGAGCACCGACCAACAAGTTGACCATGTTGGCGGGCCAACCCATGGAGACGAAGAACTCCAAGAAACAAGCACTGGCCAAAGAGTTGAGGACGTTGGCGGACGAACTCCTCAAAGAAAGTTGGAAGAACAGCAAGGGCCCCACCGTGCCTACCCCAGGAGCTTTGGTTTCAACCTATGTGAGGCTCAAGACCGAGTTTGAGGAGATAGTCGCCGTTGAGAAGCAGTATTCCCCTGGCAAGGTGATGGCCCCCATCGAGGACAAGGAGATGGCCCCCCGGAGGGATGAGATCCCCCGGTGAGCTACACAAGGTAAAAAATAATGGCTTATTACCATAGTTGTGGTTTTTGATTATTTGCAATGTGCTTGCTTTTTGATTATTTGCAATGTGCTTGCTAATATGTTAGTGTTGTGCAAGTGCCGGTGGTTGTCCTTGATGATTCCGATGTCGTGGCCCGTCCTGTTGGCATCGCCCCGGAGATCGATTCTGATGCCGCTGTCCATCCTGTGGACATCGCCCAAGAGATCGATTCCGATGTTGCGGTCAGTCCTGTGGACATCGCCCCAGAAATTGATTCCCATGCCGCTGTCCGTGCTGTGGTCATTGCCCGAGAGATCGATGACAAGAAATAGTTGGTCGCGCTAATCCTTCAGGGTAGTTTGCATTGCCCTGTGTTTAATTACCAGAATGATGCGTGTTATCAAACCATCTTAGGGCTAATGCACTGTCTTGTGTGGGCGGATCTTGCTACTTTTGTTTGATAGTGAATCATGCGATGAATCATGCGAACCCTCTCCAAGTTATGGAAACAGATGTATCCTCACCAGCTTTTGATGTAATATATGGCATGCTTAGATGTAAGTTTGAACTATTTATCATATCAGCCGGGCTTGTTTGATGATTCTTGGTGTTAGTAGGCTAGCTACTGTGCGAGCTATAGTACTTGCAAAACGCTCACCGAAGAGAAACGTTGGGGCTGATGAGCTCGTGCTACGCTTATACTTATCCCTCGTCGATCGACCAATAGCCCTAGCTCCTAAAATTGTAGGCTTAGCGATCGATCAGACAATAGTCGACATACATTCAGGCCTCATTTGGTTCATAGGGTAGGAAAATTGTAGCAAAAGTACAGAGAACGTGCAACACAAAATCATAGCAGTGCAGAGACGTACTCCCTCCGTTCCAAAATAGATGACCTAGGTGGGCTAGTTTGGCCTAGTGGGTTTCAGTGATATGACGTGGTACAGTGCCGTCCAGTCTTCGCGTGTGGTAGCAGTATTGCGGGTACAGTAATTTTTCTTGAAGAAGCGGAATTCAACAAAGTCATGATGGTTCCTTCGTCCGAACAACTTATAGTGGGAAAGGTTGGGCCTGCGATACGACCGGGGTAGACCAGGATAATTTTGTGCATGGCAGGTGGACCAGGATGGTCGACGTCCCACATGTCGGCGAATGAAAGTATTCTTTCCGTTATAGAGGACGAGCAACGAGTATTCATTGTTTATTTTTGATGAAAGCTATTGTCTCCATTGTTACTCCTTGACTTTGTCAATGCCTCTCTCTCCTCCACATAAGCGGGGACTACTTGCTATGCATGCAGCGGGCAGCTGGCGTCTTGAGGGGCCAGGGCGGTGAGAGCGGGCTCCGGAAGCGGTCCGGACTCCAGCATGGCCCACCTCACATTATCACCATATATTTCTTGGAGTCCGTGCGCGACGGGCGGGCGATCTCTTCTCCCTCCCCCATTTCTCTCTTCTCAGCCGACGCCCGCCGAGCGATTAGATTTTGGCTATCGATGGTTTATTCAATTACGGTCCCACATGTCAGTGAAATTGTAAGACAATGCGTGTCCCCTCTGGTGAGCGGCGTGCGAGCCAGACTGTCGGGGTTGCGACGCGTACGAGCCGTAAGTGTGCCGCCTTTTCCTTTAGAACTTGCGAAGCGTAACATTTTCGCGCGATCGATCGATAGAAATCCGGAACAAAATGACGAGGGCGGTGCTTTCCCGCTTGTTAGGCGGGCCAGTTTGAGTGATATGACGTGCTACAGTGCCGTCCACTTGCTCCATTTTTATGTAAGCAAGAGTTTACACTCGTACGCGGGAGGAGTGCGAAACACCGCGGATCTGATTTTGATCGAGGGATAACTGTTCCCTGCCGAATAATGGAGGATTGTTAGCGATTATAGCATGATAGTTAGGGCATCTCCAGCGCTGGCCCACAAATTTACACCAGCATCTATCCGAGGACACTGATGGATGCCATCTGATGCTGCCCGCATACCTATCAACAACTATATGAACTAACCGGACGAAATTCGTGCAAACAAAGCAAATTTGAAATTAATTGGATGAAATTCATTACATTTCGAAAACTTTTCCTACAAATTGGACGAAATTCATTACATATTTCGCACAAACCGTACTAAACCTAATGTAAACCTAATCTAAACGATCGCCGGCGCCCGACCACCATGTCCGGCCATCAACCCGAGAAAGTCGGCCATTGCCTTTGCCTCCTCCTCATCCGCCTCGATAACCTCCTCCTCCAGCCGAAACACAAGGTTATGAAGATTTCCGCCTCCACGTCTCTGTCAAGCGGCTAATCGGCCGCCAATGTTTACCCCACCAAGCTTTTCGTCGACTGAGTGGAGTAGCGGTGGCCTTCCTGGGACCAGAGCGGCGGCGACCTATCGTGTACTACTCTTCGTCGCTGCCGGCTGCGCCCGCGCACGCGCGCCGGCTTCGTAGTCGTGGCGGCGAAGGGCGCTCCGGGGGGTGCCGGCGATCTCCTTCGTTTGCTCCTGCGACAGTACGTCGAAGAGAGCTTTGGAGCGCCCCCGGAGCGGAGCCGCCGATGTCCCTCGTCTGCTCCCGCGACAGTACATCCAAGAGAGCTTCGGAGCGCCAGGAGGCCATGGTCGAAGTGGTGCCGACATAAGGAAGGGACTGGAGGAGAATAAGTGTGGGTCTTTTGCTATGGCTAGGAGATGGGGCTCAAGTTAATATAGCGGGCGAATGGCAATGAGCCGCGGCAGACAGATGGACAACTGGCGCCGGAGTAGGTTCGTCGGGCGTGAATGCGGACGCTACTTCAGTGACTTAACTGCAGATGCGTTTGGGTGTCTGACATGTGGACCCAACGGGCATCTGGCCCGCATGTCAGTGACACACCAATTGCACCTGCAGTTAAGTCCAGTGAATGCGGCATTGACATTCTGGAGAGACGGTGACTGTTTCAGGCGCATGCGGACTGTTTGACTGGTCAACCATACAAATACGGAGCTATACGCTGAGCCAGCGACCGTATAATCACCATATCTCGTATACAATGATCAAAGTGAGTTATCAAGACAAGTTCGATGACCGCCATGCATTTTACTCGGTAATAAATGACCAGGATTGAAGGGGAATCCTAATTTTCTTCGTCTTCTGTCCTTGAGCTCTTGACAAACCAATGCACTATACGGTTGTCTGGCCACTCCACCCCAGAGCTCTCACCAAGCGTCGTTCATGCCACCGCGCCGCACACTAACCGGTAAGGTAGCAATGGCATCCCGCCGCGCCGAGTTCCTCGCCGCCCACGAACGCACACAAAATGGTAGGGAAGCGATGGCATCCCACCGTGCCAAGTTCATCGCCGCTCACGACCTCACAACTATGTGGGAGGAATTTGAAGATGCCAAGGCCGAATGGGCGGTAGAGCAAGAGGCGGCCAAAGCCGCACAGAGGGAGCGGAAAAGTTAGAAAGCACTCAATAAAAGAGAGGCCCGCCGCCGCAAGAAAGAAAAGGACGCACACGCTGCTGCGGAGAGGTCGGCGGAGATCCAAGCACGGTGGGGTGTCGCCGACAAAGTCGGGAAGGAGAACGACGGCGTCTGGCCAGCATGTGAGAAGTAGTACTACTAGTAGTTAGTGTGTGTGTCTGTGTCTGAGTACGAGCATGTACCAGTACTACCAGTTACTACTGTAGTTTTTAGAGCAAATTACCAGTACATTAGCCTAGACTAAATGGAAAAATTCCTATCCTATGCATCAAATGGCATCTCTTTCTCTATAGGAATTGAGATGCATGTCATCTCACTTCCTATGATTTTCATATTCCTATCCTATGAACGATAGGAGGCCTCTGTTGGAGTAAATACTGTAGCTAGCGGTACTGCTGGTATAGTAGTTTTCTTCAAGAAGCGGAATTCAACGAAGTCATGATGGTTCCTTCGTCCGAGCAACTTCAAAGTGGGAAGTGGGCCTGTGATTTGACGGCTCATTAGTCATTGTTACTGCGGCGCGACGACGTGGGTGACTCTCCCTTGGAGTTCTGCGTGCATGGCAAGTGGACCAGGATGGTCGACGTCGCGAACGGAAGTATTCTTTCCGATATCGAGGAGCAAGGAAACCACGCGGTATAGCATCACTGCTGATTGGTTCGCAAAAAAAATAGTATCACTGCCGATTTATAATTATTTTTTATTTCCGATGAATGCTAGCGTTTCAACTCTTACGACGAAGGGTGCCAAACACGGCACGTGCTGGATGTCCCACACGTCAGCGAAAGGAGTGGGACATGAACAGCGTGGTAGAGCCCAGCGTAAAAAAACGGCGTGGTAGAGCGTCTCCACTTCTTCCACTTCTGGGTCGGAGACCACACGTAGTAGTACTTAGTTGTATGAACGATACAAAGTGCGACCTGGAGAGAAAGACACGTCTAGTTGGAAGGTCTCGGGGCATACACGTAAACAAATATAGAAGTTAATATGTGCCTCCAACTAATATAGTAGTAGTAGAGTACTTAGGCATGTACTCCATAACATCACCGTGCATTGCATGTACAACATTTAGTGGTAGTACGTAGTAAGAGACAAATGCCACCCAAGAGTTCCCTTCTCGACCTACTTTTGGGTGTTTGGTAGAGTGTATGGAGGGTGCATGAGTCCACACTAGTTTAGCACAAATACACTAGAAACATGCATGAAGAGAGCATGCATGAAGAGGGGTGTTGAGTTGAGCATGCATGAAGAGGGAACAACTATGCTGAGACGAGAACGCAACCAAACACACCCTGTATGCCACGCATGTTCATACCATTTGTGCCTTTCTACTTCACTTACTGCGCTACATTACTCAGGTTCGTATGCCCACTCCTGGGTACATGTCCGTCTCGTAGTTCCAGTGCCACGTGTTCTTCATATAGATGGAACGGTCGTTGCATAACATTTGCGCCTTGATGCTAGATGTCTCGCATGTTGGCAAAAGGATGAACAAAGCTCACGTAAAAAATAGAGTGGAAGAACATATATTCCGGACGACCGAGACGGAGCAAGGAACCTCATGGTGGAGCGTCTGCACTCATAATATTTAATATTATTCAGCGATATAAAATTAACCAATCATCTCCACAGTGGACTGGAAGAGTACGAAACACGGCAGCCCAGTGTAGTTACATCATACTAGTACATGGCTAATCCGTGCTATCACCATATTTCTTGGCTTCCGTGCGACACCTATCTCTAGTAATCCAACAGCCTGTATCGCTTCTCCCTCCTCGTCTCTATCAAAGTGTGGCGGGCTGGCGTTTCTGCCATCTATTGAGGTCGGTTAACTATCACATGTCAGCGACATGCCAAGAGCATTCTAAAAAAATTCCTTTCACGTTCCGTTTTCAAAAACAAAAAAAATCCTTTCACGTACGAATTTGCCTGTATGCTTTGAGCAAATTGCATGTCCTATACTGCTCCTGTTTGATACTCTAACTTAGCTAGACGTTAGACTAACTCATGACTAACCCTGAACTAACTGTAGCCAAAGAGGTGTTTGGGTGACAGGGTTAGATTGACAATAAATGCACTTCATGGAGAGAGAAAAGTGATTTTTCAGTGGTCCCAATGAGAACTATCTCCAGTTAGCACCTCTTGGGTGGGATAGTTTTTTTTGGTGGGTTCGGTGCAACTTGCTCCAATTTAAACCCTCATGCTTGGATACTTTAGGGCTATTTGAGCCGCAACTAGCTCAAACTAACTCTAACCCATGGATCCAAACAGGGCCTATGGCCAGTCTCGACGCGGACCAGTCGTGTGCACCGGGAAGCGGCGCTCTCTCGGCCGTTGCGCCACTTCAAAGCCGGCGCCAGTGAGAGGTCGCCTCCGCTCTGGCCGGGCATTAATGCGGCATTGATGCTCCAGGGCGACGGTGACCATTTCATGCAGGAAGCGCGCGCTGGCAAGGGAGTATAGGTTTTGAACCGTTTCAGGTGTAGTAGTAATGGTAGTTTGCAAAACTACTCAATTATTGCACTCAGTTTCCTAAGAAATTGTGGTAAAAACGTTACTCCAGAGCCCGCTTCCCTTCTCCTTCCTGCTCGTGATTTATGTGGCCATGTTAACGTGGTCGTGTCAAAAAAATGTCACTTCCTGCTCGTGATTTGCGTTATATAATTACAAGCAAGATTCTCGTGCATTGTACGGAACATCAATATGCATTTTTTTACAAAACACCTGTTGTGATTGACCCATTCAGGAGTAATCCCATGTGTAATAACTAATGATATCTCGAGAATTTTATCGGAAAAGTGGTATCTCGAGAATGTCATTGAAAAAATGAAAGATGAGAGATAAGGCGAGGAGGAGTGGAGCGTGGTGGTGACTGGTGGTCGGAATGGGCGAAGGCATGGGGATGGACGGCGCCAGCAGGCGGCAGCGGCCACCATGCATGCTAGATTGTTCCAGAGACTTATTCCTTTTTTAGTTGCTGAGCAATGAGGTTGCGGGAGATAATGATGTGGAGAGAGGTGCGGGTATCTTTTGTAAAATTATCATAGTTTGCTTCCTATCCGTCAGATATAGATCATACGGTCTGTATTACAAGATGGCAGGCACACCATCATCGCCAACTCGTTTTTTATAAGGGTATACAGATGATAAGTTTGCTGACTACTAAAGTAAAGTGGAATCTGTCCATGTTATGCAAGTAAATAAAGGTGATTGTTTATCATACGGGTAAGGTTGGATGAAGGGTGGTAGGAACAAATGCTCCGCCTAGAGCATGTGTGTGAGATGGAGTCGTAGTGTGTGTCTGGTGTGTGTATGAGAGAGAGAGAGAGAGAGGAGAGAGAGATGGAGTCTTAGTTTGTGTGTGTGTGAGAGAGAGAGAGAGATGGAGTCTAAGTGTGTGTGGTGGGGGATACGTGCGTGTGTGTGTTTGTGAGTGTGTGTGAGAGAGAGAGAGAGATGGAGTCTTAGTGTGTGTGGGGGGTGTGTGCGTGTGTGTGTGTGTGTGTGTGTCGCGGAGTCCTCTGTGGCGGATGTAATTTAAGTGTGCATGGCTTCATCATAGAGAGGTGATGTGTATGGCAGAGGCCACCAACGATGGGGTGCGAGAGAGAAAATGCCCGTAGGAGGGAAGAGAAGGTGTGTGCGCGTGAAAGGAGTCGACATCGAGAGAACGTGTTTGTTCGAGAGACACCACGGAAGACTACTATATATCGATGGTGCATGTAGGCAGGAATTAAACAAAGGGATGGTCTTTTTGGTTTCGGGGATATAGGGGAAGAGTGAGAGGCGCGCGGGGCGGGGGGGGGGGGGTAGCTAGAAGGAGATTGTTAAGTGTGAGTGTGTGTTTTGCCCATCCAGGCGGAAGTTATGTGCACAAAAGAGGAGAACGATTCGATGTGGCATTAGGATTGAGGGTAATTAACTACATATGGAGACATAGAGACCTTGAACGTGCATGTGTGAGAGGTATACATGTATATGTGGGATGTGTGTGTGTGCGCGCGCACATGCTCGAGATAAAAGAAAGAAGACATAAGTCCTAAGATCAACGACATGGGAGAGACGGATCGGTATGACAATATGCATGCATGTGAGAATGCAGGGAAGAAGGCCCAACAATTGAGCATGTGTTTTTGTCTTTAAGAGATAGTGGCGTGGGCTGGAGCATGCATCTATGGCGAGCAGAGGGGGTGAGGCGCAACGATTGTGCAAAAGAGATCAACCTATAAATGCATATGTATGGATAGACATATATAGTGTGGGTGATAGGAAGCAAGACTCCGTGCGAGAAAGAAATGTTGACGGAGAAACTACACATAGATACAGAGATGGAGATGCTAGCTGGAGAGACATCCGTTAGTTTGGGTGTCGGAGATGACCGTCGGGTGGTTCAAAGGGTGAAGTTATATATGTGTGTGAGAGGGCACTTGACTGCATGTAGAGAGAAACATATGTAGTGTGCGTGATAGGAATCAAGAGTGAGGGCGAGAAAGAAGGTTGATGGAGAAACAGATAAATAGAAAGATAAAGATGCTAGCTAGTGTGCGCTGGAGATAGGAGTCGAGTGGATCAGAAGGCTGGGTTATGTGCGCGGGTGTGAGAGGGATAGAGAGAGGGTGCATGTGAGTCACATACAAACAAATATCAGACAGAAATGAGATCCAGAGAGACGGAGTTTTGTGTCTGCAAGAGAGAAAGATATTTCACAACGAGAGTGATAGCTAGAGAGACATATGAGGGAATGCAAGATATCTCTAGGGAGAGAGGGTGTGTTTGAGCGACATACAAGAGAACAATGGAGAAATATGAGACCCTGGGAGACAAAGTTTGTGTTTGTGTGTGAGAAAGAGATATTGAAGAGGAAGAGTCGTAGGTTCTCATATCTAAGGAGCGAAAGACATCTCTGTATGAGGGGTGTGTGAGTGGCACACATGGGAATAGTTGACAGAAATGAGACCCCGGGAGACAAAGTTTTGTGTTTGTGTGAGAGAAAGAGATTCCACATGGAGAATCATAGCTAGAGACACACAGCAGGGAGCGAGATATACCTAGAGAGAGATAGAGTGATGAAGGTCGATGGAGAGAGTACTGTAAGTGTGTTACGAAGATAAAAGATCATTGTCGACATACAGGTAGCACGAGAGATGCCTGAGAGACGATGAACGCGTATAGGTCCAGAGAGATAGTCCTATATAAGCATGAGTGGTAGCTATATGAGACGAATATCTGGATTAAAGGGGATTCAAATATTTAAAGTGGAGATCACGACATCGATAATATCATAACGCAAATTGGTGTATCAAACATGCATATTCATTTGAATTTGGGTACACGTGTAATGTTATATAGTTTATCAATATTGGTGATCCATAGATTCTTCAATTACAAACAATGCATGGTTTATATGCAATTAATGTCTAAACAGGATTACATTATATGTTGCGTGTGTGAAACACATTATACATGTTTGAGAAGTTAAAAAAAACCGCATGAAACACACATTAATTGGAGACAGTTAGCAAGGAATGCATACATTGGATTTCAACATAAAGTGGTTTCAAATATTTGAAAATCCAAATTGATGGATACAACCTTATGAATCTGAGATCATGCCATTTGTAAACCATATTTATGTATAAATGGTGTTGTGCTTTTGAAAGTATATATATATATATATAATGATGTATATAGAATGTAATTCCAATTGAAAATGGATCCAGCCCAAAAAAAATAGTAGAATACAAACGGGATTCGAATTGAGTTGGCACGATAAACGTACACTGTGCAAAATTTGAACGAAGCGGGGAAAGTCGCAGTAACTGCCCGAAACCAAAATCTGCGAGATGGAAATCACTACTGCCTATCCCTGCCGCGCAAAGCCTATCTGCTGGATTTCTATAGGTTTCGATAGGGGTAGGTTTGTAATTTCACCCAAACGTGACGTAACCGCCTCTCACCCGGATTCATACACGGTGGGTGCCAAAACACAGTGTGCCCTCGGCCAAAATTGACTCCCTCCCCGATTCATATTCATACAGGGTGGGCGCCAAAAACAAACTCTCGTCGGCAAATATTCGGTGTATGCGAGATTACCGTCCTATCCCCAACCGACTAATGTTGCTGTGATGTTGTAGAAATTTGAAACGGGGGCTAAGTTTGTAAATTTCCTTGCATTTGTGACAAGCGCGCCCTGAATACATGGTTCCCCCCTTCCTCTCTACCTGCCTTTTCCCCATTCGTACTCCGTGGGCGCCAAAACACCCTCCCCACCCCACCCTCCTCCAGCCGCCACCCCATCCACCGCCGTCCTCCTCCACCATGCCGGAGCTGATACCCCGACGCCGCCGTCCATTACAAGAGATCGACCTCTCTCATCCACGCCTTCGGACCGGGATCCTTGCATCCCGTCCTCTCGCTTCATCCCCGCCGTCGTCCACCTTGTCGGCGCCGCTCCTACGACCGTCTCATCCACCGCGCCCTGCCGCCACCGTCTACCCTCCTAGATCTGCTTCCACGCTGCCGACAGCCATCGCTACCGCAGCACCGTCAAATTCTCACCAGATGTGTACACGGCGCCGCACCAGAGGCGGTACTCTTTCGTATCTGCTCAACTTATTTATTGCAGCAAGAAAATAGATCGCCACTGCTTTACCCTGATTTCTTGTCTTGGTTGCGAAGTTGCCTTTGTCCGGTTTGCACCTTCAGATCCGCCATGGCACGCTCAACACTATACTCCCAATGCTTATGGTTTTCCCCTTTTATATTCCACACTAGTTAAATCACAGTAGACTAAATTTCTAAATTGGGTCAGTCGATTTTTCAGAGCTCGCCTGAGTTCGCCGGTGTGATCCAAGGGGCTCGGGTGGTTGTGGGGCCTCGCCGAATGAAGAAAACTTGACGCGGTGGGGGGTGGGGGTGGCGGAGGAACACAGGCGGTGGGGGCCGGTGGTCCGACCGGCGGCCCGTACGGTGTTCTGTGTGGGAAGAATCAGAGACGAGGAAGAAGGGTTAGGAGACGTAGTATCTTCATCCAACCGCCTGAAATGGTCGAGAGACAGCTGGGAGTTGCATTCTTAATGTGCTCTGGTTCATCATGTGTGGGCACTGTGCAACCAACATTTTATTATCCAAAATCTTCTTGCTCTTCTTTACCATGTTCGATAGTGTTGGCCTGTACGTGATTGATAGGCTTTCAATTACTAGCGGCAGTACAACACCGTATTTTCAAGCCAGTTCCACTTTCCTGATTTATATATCGTGGTTATGGTGTACCCCTGTTATGTACACTATGATCTGCCTAATTGTTGTGTGCTCTTGTTATCATGGTTTGGCAATAAACTATCTATACAGTATATTATGAACCTATCATCTGCCAGCTATCCTTACTTCTGGAGCCTATTTTTTGTGTACTTGTGCCAGATTATATAAATGCATGCATGATATTACACACATGAGCTCTCTCATCAGAATCCAGTGATAGCACATAAGTGTTTACAGGGGCGCCCCTATATTAGAATATCATCTGCATTACAAAGATAATCTCACAACTATTTATGTTTTCATGGTTCTCAGATATTATACGCAATTACAGTGAATATCACAATCCGCGCATCAGAAGAATATTGTGGAACACTGCAATGACTTACAAAATTGGCACCAAGGCATTGAGTGCCATTCTGGAAGCAATGAAACTCGTACGCTCCCCACTTGTTGATTCTTGTTCAGAATATCATTCTAATGACTATTCTAACCTCGAGGAGTCAAAGGCAAATGGCCTGTCCTGTTCACCCATCAAGGTGCCTGTTCTAATTTGGCAAGGTTTTATTGATTGTGTGTATCTTGCATATGTTGTCTTGCATTTCTTCTACTTTGTTGCACCACCATCTGCTTAGTTTACTCATCATATAACTCAAGATGCCATGCCCATCCATTATCAATACATATTCCATCTGTCGTCATACCATGTTTTTCCACTCAAATGATGTTCTTGTGCATCAGACATCAAAAAGGAAGAGGGTGATTGCCGAACCTGAAGGAGCACCAGCAAAGTGCTTGAAAAATGTGGTGGTGCCAGAGAAATCAGACAGCGCCCCACTTATATTGGCTGTACAACCAGTGACACAAAACATAGGACCGACTCCAGCAGACTGTACCCATACTTCACTAGCCACACCACTAGCCCCACCACACAGGACCTGCACTCTAGCAAAAGGTATACCGATTTCATTTGCCATAGCACCAGTCGTACCACAGAAAAATCCCACTCCAGCAAAAAGTATAGCAAGTCCACCGGCCGAAGACCTATCCCAACTGCAGAGACGGCCAATTCCTATAGATTGGAAACCCATTCCATTTATTCCCAGTTTAAAGGACAATGCTTTCAATGTTGTTAGGGACTACGTGCATATATTCCCATCATGTGAAGATTATAGTGAAGACAAACACCATTTTCACATCTTCCTGTCCAACTTACGTGTAAGTGCTATTATTCATGGTTATTATTTTCCTGTTTTCTGCTGATCGAACACATCAATGATTTACATTACATTGTTGTAACTAGGTGAGGGTCAATCTGGATAGTCATGACGAGCAAAGCTTGCTTGTGCTTTTCAAGGAAGCATTGCAGCAGTATCGGTGTTACCTGAGGAAATCACACTTTGATGGCAAGTCTATAAATGAATTTCTGGTGAAGTCTCCTGTGCTAAATTTAGAAGACATTGAATGGAAAAACCTTGTTATGCACTGGTCTCGTTCCCAGGATGAGGTACTATCTATCAAATCACATGACAATTTGAACTTCTACTTTTCCGCATGTGCCTTATGGATCTTTTTTGCAGGAAAACAGCTCGAAGAAGAATTTCGGTTTGAAAAGAACGACAAGATATCGCAAATATGCTGCCCGCTGCTTTGCTCTTCTTAGTACCTGTTGTCCTGTATCACTGTACTTGCATACATACCTGGTTCATTATGTGACAGCAGTATGCATGATAGCTTGCTTATCAATTGTTCGCTCCAAATTATCTGATCTGTATGAATGGTTACATTAGTGTAGAATATATCCAATGCCAATGAATTTTTTAGCTCTGCATTGTTCTTGTAAGTACATGCTGTCCTTTATTAGTGTACTTATATTGACAGGTAGTTGTTCATGTACCATCACTCTGCAGCTTATTTTCCTTTGCCCTCCATTTTCTACACATCAGATCTATATTTACTCTTACCATAAGGTTGGTACTGAAGAAGTTTAGCTGTGCATTGCTCTTGGCTGTGCCTTTTGCCTGTATCGCTGCACATACATTTATAGCTACTTGGTTATGTAGCATCACTCTTCATCTTATCTTAAATATTCTCCATTTTTTCGTATATTATCACATCTATATTTACTCTTAACAAAATGTAGAATAAAGGCAATGCTTATGAAGAACATTCTGTGCTAAACTTCTTGAATTGCCCCCCCCCCCATCAGCATGCACAAGGGCTTTATAGAGCCTGTCTTCACCAGTAATGTAAGTTTGTCCTTCTCAAGCCTTCAAACTTTGTTGTGTATATTTGGTTAGGCATGAATGCAACAGCTGTTTATTTTTGGTGTTTGCATCAAATTGCATGTTTAAAGTTTATTATGTAGTTCATAAACAAAAGTTTGTCCTTCTCAATTTAAGTTTTCAGTTGTACAACCAAGTTCCTTATTCATACCATGTAAATTAAACTATACAGAGCAAGTGATCTTCTTTTGCACTACATGTATGCTTCTGTTCTTCATCCGTAATCCTGTGGTGTGGTGAACCTACCCACCACAGCACAATGTCATATTCTGCAATGTCTTAACTATGAACAATGTCATATCATTCTACTATTATTTAAACCGCCTCTTTATTTGCCAATCTGAAATGGGATAAATTGATAGCACACTAACCATTGATACTTATGAGTTCTTGATCTGTAATCCAGTGGTGTCGTGAAGCTGCCAACTCCTTCACAATGTCAATTCCTGCCATGTCTTGACCTGAACAATACCATATTGTGTTAATGCAATTTTAAACTGTGTCACTTTATTCGTAAGTAAGAAGTGTGATGAATTGTCAGCACTGATACTTTTATGTGCAAAACCTATCATCTGTCTGCTTGTTTATCTTTCAGAGTGCAGAAGATATAAGTGTTGAACAAGCGCAGTCTCATCATCTTGCTCAGCTGCTTGCGCTGCAGCTCCCCAGCAGGGCTAACCTTTCTTGAACTCTATTGAAGTGCTGTCGGTTTTGTATATTATTTTGTCGGCGTGTTTATTTGCACTGGTGGGGATCTTTGATGCCCAGTGTATGTAATCTGCTGTCTGCTTGTGCTTTATTATCATAGTGGCGAACTGTGATGCCCAGTGGATGTAATATGCCGTAATTTCTTTATTGTATAGTCTAGGTTTTTTCTTATTTGCGATGTTGCAGTTATTTTACTATATATATATATCCTGTCTTCGCAGTAAACCGGCCAAACCGTAAAATTACGGTACATAATCGGGTCGTCATGCAATCATGATGTATGATCCGCATCATGGGCCCCGTCAAACTGGCCACTAGTAGATTCGAGCCTTTAATAGGCCGAGTAACCCCCAGCCCTCTTTTCGCAAGAAAACTCAATGGGCTTTTAGGAGGCTGAGAAGTAGGCTGGGCCTGAGACGTGCCGAATAGCTCACGGGCCGGCGGCAGCCCGAAATGGACCCCGGCCCATGATTGTGCGAATCAATTCATGGGCTTTTAACAGGCCAGAGTTGTCTCGGTCCTTGTTTGGCCCAATCAGATATCGGCTGCGAGCAGGCCGGATGCAAACCGGGTCGTAGTTAGGCCCAACTATATGACGGGCTTTTAACAGGCCGAAATTAATATAGGGCCGAAATGTTAAATGGGCCCTTAACAGGCCGAAACTAATATCAGGCCGAATTACTAAATGGGCCTTAAGCAAGTGGGCCCAAAAGCATAGCGTCCAGTCAACGGGCCGAATCTGATATGGGCCATAATTGAGTCCAAAGCCTCTTAAAGGGCCGGACCTGATCTGGCGTGATTTGGCCCAGAAAGTGGGAGGCTTTTAACGGGCCGGATCTTATATGGGCCATTATTAGGCCCGGAACGTGGCAGGCCATTAATGGACCAGATCAATTATGGGCCGGCATTTGGCCCAAAACATGGCAGCCAGTTAATGGGTCGGCCTACTAGGGTCCTCAAAATCTTGTGGGCCTACAGCTGGGCCGGCCCATTAATGTCGGCGAAATCTCGTGGGCCTTTAGCTGGGCCGGCCCATTATGATCCGCAAGAATTTTGTGGCTTTACCTGGGCCGGCCCATTATGGCACACAAAAATCTTGTGGGCCTTTACCTGGGCTGGCCTATTATGGCCCGCAAAATCTTGTGGGCCTTTAGCTGGGCCAGCCCATTATAGTTCGCAAAATCTCGTGGGCCTTTAACTGGGCCGGCCCATTATGGGCCGCAAAATCTTGTGGGCCTTTAGTTGGGCCGGCCCATTTAAACTTGATTGGTCGTGCCACGTGTCGACGTATCATAGGCGCCTTCTGTCCAATGAGTGGATGACATCTGTCCCAACGATGAACCGACACGTGTTTCCTCCAGCCAATGATGATTTTACACGTGGAAAATCCCCATTGGTCGGGGATGTTAACGGGTTATCAGATCCAAAACCCGACCCGATAGCTTAACGGCGTTCCGTTACGGTGGATGCCATGTGTCGGTCACCCTTGACGAAAGCACTTCTGTGATGCGCGATTTATTGTCATGGAAGTGGACACTTCCGTGATGATAATTTTGGTAATGTCATCGAACACTTCTACGACAGCACAGGAATGACTATCTTGATTCTGTCATAAATGTGTCATGGATGTACATGCATGAAAAAAAACGCGACCTACTATGACAAACACGTATCATCACGGAAGTGTATTTTTTTTGTAGTGGACCCACCGGAAGGGCCACCGTGTTTCGCGGAAAAAACTTTTCCCCCTGACTGCTGGGACCTACCAGCTACATCTTTGCACACAAGGAATTGCGTCCATATTACGGGAAAAAATATGATTCGCCCCCTGACTGCTTGGACCCACCAGCTACATCTTCGCACGCAAGGAAGTGCGTCCGAGCAAAAAAAACGATTCGCCCCCCTGACTGCTGGGACCCACTAGCTACACCTTCGCACGCAAGGAAGTGCCTGACAGTCGGGACCCACCTGGTCGAAGCGTTCGTAGCATTGTCATTCTGGTCGCGAACGTGTACGTACATACTGGTGGATGTAGAGGCGCGCACGTAGCATGTACACGTACGTACAGCGGCCAGTGTGCAAGAAATAAAATATGGCCACGTACGTACATATGGGCGGGGTCTTGAACGCCTACTCGCGCATACGTACGGCCAGGGCTTGAGTACATGGCTGGGTCAGAACGGAGAAACTGCGTCGTCGTCGTGTTCATGGGGAGGCAACGGAATGTGTCGTGTACATGGGGAGGCAACGGAATATGTCATGTTCATCAGGAGGCAATGGAACACGTGGGAGCCAACCATCTTGGACGAAACAGGTGATGGAAACGAGGCATGGCGTACCGCACAATGGAGGAAACGGTCTTGTGTTCGACCGGCCACGTTCGAAACGGGATCCTGTTCATTAGGAGGGGTCTGGCGTACCGCAAAACAGAGGAAACGGACTTGAGTTGGACCTCCTACAGCTGAAACGGGGTCCTATTGATCAGGAGGGGTGTGGCGTACCGCAAAACGGAGGAAACGGACTTGTGTTGGAGTGCTACGATCGAAACGGGGGTCCTGTTCATCGGGAGGGGTGTGGCGTACCGCAAAACGGGACTCCATGAAGTACTGTTCATCTCCACCGTCGACCTCCTCCAGCCTCCACGGCTACTGTTCATCCACCGTCGACCTCCTCAGCCTCCACCGGCGACTGTTCATCCATGGCCTCCTGTTCATCCAGCCTCCACCGCGCGCTACTCCACCGGCTACTGTTCAACCACCACTCTCCACGGGCTCCTGTTCAACCACCCCTCCATGGGCTACTATTCATCCACCCCTCCACCATCTACTATTCATCCAGCCCTCCACGGGGTCGTCCTGTTCATGCAGTCCTCCACGGGGTCCTGTTCATCTAGCCCCAACCGGCTCGATCGATCGGGGTCATGTTCATCCAGAGGCAACGCCACGGGGTCTTGTTCATCCACGCCCACCGCTCACTATTCATCCAACCCCCCCCCCCCCCCCCCCCGAAAATGCTCACTGTTCATCCTGAGGCAGCATCGATTGGCTTTAGTTAGCAGTAGTAGCAAAGGAATCGCTCGATCGGGTTCAGTTAACAGCCATATCGATCGCTCGCTCGAGTTCAGTAATGTGTAGCCTGCAGTGCAATCTCTTGTTCATTTAGATCCCAACACCTCGCTCGGGTTCAGTTAGAGCCAACGCATCGCACACACGCGCGTACGTGTACGAGAGAAACGCGCATTGCTCGGCCCCCGACCACCCACCGTAACCGGGAACTCGCCAAAATTTTCCTCGCCCTCGCTTCTACCACGGTATTTTCCATCATGGACGCCCCAAAGAATGTCATGCAGCTGCTTCTCCAGCCCGCCCAGGACGAAAATCCCATTCTCTATCATGATTTTTTGTCATAGAAGTAGGAGCCCACCACATCTATGATGATACCGGGTTTTGTCACAATTATCGTCATAGAAGTGTCATAACTATGACAGAAAGAAAATTCGTTCGGCCCAAAATGTCACGGATGTGTCTTTTTTTGTAGTGAATCTAGATACCATCACAGAGGCATTCACCACTTCCATTGGTGCCTCTCCGATTATGCGTGAGTAGTTCTTCGTAGACCTACGGGTCCGTAGTTAGTAGCTAGATGGCTTCCTTCCTCTCTCTCTCTCTCTCTCTCTCTCTCTCGATTATCAATCCAATGGTCTCTTGGAGATCCATATGATGTAAGTCTTTTGGCAGTGCGTTTGTTGGGATCTGATGAACTTCGTGTTTATGATCAGTTATATCTTTTTATATCCATGAAAGTTATTTGAGTTCTTTGATCTCTTATATGTGTAATCTCTTATAGCCTCGTATTTCTTCTCTGATATTTGGGTTTTGTTTGGCCAACTTGATCTATTTATCTTGCAATGGGAAGAGGTGCCCGGTAGTGGGTTCGATCTTACGGTGCTTGATCCCAGTGACAGAAAGGGAACTGACACGTATGTATCGTTGCTACTAAGGATAACAAGATGGGATTCATATCTGCCGCAATAGATAAATGGATCTTGTCTACATCATGTCATCGTTCTAATTGCATTACTCCATTTTCCCATGAACTTAATACACTAGATGCATGTTGGATAGCGATCGATGTGTGGAGTAATAGTAGTAGATGCAGGCAGGAGTCGGTCTACTAATCTTGGACGTGATGCCTATGTAATGATCATTGCCTGGATATCGTCATGATTATTTGAAGTTCTATCAATTACCCAACAGTAATTTGTTCACCCACCATTTGCTATTTTTCTCGAGAGAAGCCACTAGTGAAACCTACGGCCCCCGGGTCTTCTTTCTCATATATTTGCCTTGCGATCTACTTTTTCCTTGCGTTTATTTTCAGATCTATTAAACTAAAAAATACAAAAATTTCTTGCTGCAATTTATTTGTTCCGCGATCTATTTATCCTATCTACAAATTTACCTCACGTCCTTTACCTATCTTGAGGTGTCGTACCCCGAAAGGGATTGACAACCCCTTTTACACATCGGGTTGCGAGGTGTTGTTCTTTCTGTGCAGGGGATGTTTATGTTGTGTTGCTTGGTTATCCTACTGGTTCGATAACCTTGGTTTCATATCTGAGGGAAATACCTACCACCGTTGTGCTGCATCATCCCTTCCTCTTTGGGGAAATACCAATGTAGCTTCAAGCGACATCAAAAGGAATTTCTGGCGCCGTTGCCGGGGAGGATATTCAACATAACCAGGTTCCTAATCACAAATCTCATCTCCTTGCAATTTACATTATTTGCCTCTCGTTTTCCTCTCCCCCACTTCACAAAAATTTGTCATTTTATTCGCCTCTCTTTTTCCGTTCGTCGTTTTCTTGCCGGATCTCTTTTTGAGTGCAATCTTGTTGTGTGGTCATCATGACTCAAGAGAACACCAAACTATGTGACTTCTCAAATACCAACACCAATGATTTTATTGGCACTCCGCTTGCTCCTCCCGCCACTAGTGCGGAGACTTGTGATATTAATACTGCTTTGCTGAATCTTGTTATGAAGGACTAATTTTCCGGTACTCATAATGAGGATGTCGCGTCCCATCTTAATACTTTCGTGGAATTATGTGATATGCAAAATAAAAAAGATGTGCACAATGATGTGTTCAACATGAAATTATTTCCGTTTTCTTTGGGTGATTCTGCAAAAATTTGGTTCTCTTCTTTGCCTCGCAATAGTACCGATTCTTGGAATAAGTGCAAAGATGCTTTTATCACTAGGTTTTTTCCTCCCGCAAAAATTATTTCACTTAGAACCAGATCATGAATTTCAAGGAACTTGAACATGAGCATGTTGCACAATCTTGGGAAAGGATGAAAATGACGCTAAGGAATTGCCCAACTCATGGGTTAAATCTTTGGATGATCATACACAAATTTTATGCGGGGTTGAATTTTGTTTCTTGTAATCTTTTAGATTCCACCGCGGGTGGTACTTTTATAGAAATTACCTTGGGTGAAGCCACCAAATTGCTTGATAATATCATGGCAAATTATTCACAATGGCATACCAAAAGGGCTCCTACTAGTAAAAAAGTTAATTCGGTTGAAGAAATTTCTTCTTTGAGTGAAAAAGTTGACGCTCTTATGAAATTGGTTGCTAGTAAAAGTGCTCCTATTGATTTTAATGATATGCCTTTGTCTACTTTGATTGAGCAAAATAGTGATGCCATAGATGTGAATTTTATTTCTCGCAATAATTTCAACAATAATGCATATAGAGGTAATTTTAATCCTTGGCCTTTTCCTAATAATTCCTCTCATAATTATGGTAATTCATATGGAAATCAATCTTACAATAATAATAGGAATACCTTTGATCTTGAGAGCAATATTAAAGAATTTATCAACACACAAAAGGTTTTCAACACTTCCATAGAAGAAAAGTTGAATAAGATTGATGATTTGTCTAGAAGTGTTGATAGAATTGCTCATGATGTGGAAAAGCTCAAGACGAAAAATTTTGTTCCTAAAGTAGATGAATCAATTAAATCTCTTTATGTTTCTATGGATGAAAGTAAGAAAAGAACCGCTATGCTTAAAGCTAAAAGAGAATTTTTAGAAAAAGCGTTTTCTAGTGATTTATTTCGCAAAAATGATGAAGATCTTAAAATGATTGGTGTTTCTTCTATTGATTCCTTGTTTAGTAAGATTAATATTGATGAAAAAGGGACTGGAGAAGTATCAACTTTAGGAAGAAGGCGTCCCAATATTTCGGAGGGTGAAAATTTTGTTGAGGAAATTGATAAAGGTGGGTTTGAAGAGGTCAAAACTTTAACTAGTGATGTGCTCACTCTTTTGGATTACAAAGACTTCAATTATGATAGTTGCTCTTTGATTGATTGTATTATTTTGTTGCAATCCATGATAATTTCACCCCATGCTTATGAACAAAATAACGCTTTTACTAAACATATTGTTGATGCCATGATGAAAGCTTTTGAAGAAAAATTGGAAATAGAAGTTTCAATTCCTAGAAAAATGCATGATGAATGGGAACCTACTATCAAAGTCAAGATTAAAAATTATGAGTGTTTTGCTTTATGTGACTTGGGTACTAGTGTTTCTACAATTCTGAAATCTTTATGTGATGTGCTTGGTCTTACCGATATTGAAGAATGCTCTTTAAATTTGCACTTAGTGGATTCTACTATTAAAAAGCCTATGGGAAGAATTAATGTTGTTCTTATTATTGCAAATAGAAATTATGTGCCCATAGATTTCATTGTTCTTGATATTGATTGCAATCCGTCTTGTCCAATTATTCTTGGTAGACCATTTTTACGCACTATCGGTGCAGTGATTGATATGAAAGAAGGCAATATTAAGTTCCAATTTCCTTTGAGGAAGGGTATGGAACACTTTCCTAGAACAAGAATTAAGCCACCATATAAATCAATCATGAGGGCATCTTATGGATCTAGAACCAAAGATGACAAAACTTAGATCCTTGCTTTATGCCTAGCTAAGGGCGTAAAACTATAGCGCTTGTTGGGAGGCAACCCAATGGATAAAAAAAATTGCTTTCTGTTCTTGAGTGTTAGAACAATTATGCTACTTTTATGATTGTGTTTTTTGTGTTTTAATTAGTGTTTGTGCCAAGTAAAGCCTTTAGGATCTTCTAGGGTGATTGTTGTTTGATCTTGCTGAAAAAGACAGAAACTTTATGCTCATGAAAATAATTATATTAAATCACAGAAAGAGATTTGGCCCTGATTCTTTTTGCATAATATTAATATACAAATTATTCTGGTCTTCCTAATTTGGTAGAATATTTGGAGTTACATAAGTATTCGGAAGTTCCAGATTACTACAGACTGTTCTGTTTTGACAGATTCTATTTTCTTTGTGTTGTGTGCTTATTTTGATGGCTCTATGGTTTTCTTTGATGAGTTTTCACCATAGAAAAGTTGGAATATGGTATATATAATACAAAAACAAAATAAGAATTGGTTTGACACAGCATTTATAGTAGTGGTTTGCTTTCTTTTACTAACGGATCTCACAAGGGTTTTATTGAGTTTTGTGTGATTGAAGTTTCAAGTTTTGGGTTATCTTACGATGGATTAAAGAAGGATAGAAGAGCCTAATCTTGGGGATGCCCCGGCATCCCAAGATATTATCCAAGAATGAGCAACCAACTAAGCTTGGGGATGCCCCCGAGTGGCATCCCCTCTTTCTTCTAACGACCATCGGTGTTTTACTCGAGACTATATTTTTATTCGTCACATGATATGTGTTTTGCTTGGAGCGTCTTGTATGATATGTGTCTTTGCTTGTTTTATTTTATGTTTTAAGTCATCAATCCTTGCTGGACACACCTATTTGAGAGAGCCAAAATAATGTCATTACTTGTTAGAATTGCTCTCTATGCTTCACTTAAAATTTTATGAGCAATGGACTTGCTCTAGTGCTTCACTTATATCTTTTTGAGCATGGTGTGCTTCGTATTTTTGAAGAAATGCTCACTTGATTCACTTAGATTTATTTGTGAGTTAGTAAATATTTGAAGAAATTCTCTCTTGCTTCACTTAAATTATTTTGAGAGAAATAAAATATGTTATGCTCATGATCTTCACTTATATTTGTTTGAGATTATGAAAAGCAACACATGAATATTAGTCCCAAAGTGATAGATATCCAAGAAGGGTAAAAAAAGAAAGAAGTTTATGTCATGAACATCATTGGACAAAAGAAACTTGATTCTTAGTAATAGTTTTGAGATATGATGATGTGATATGTGAGTTATGTTGGTGAATAATTGTGCTCTAGTAAGAATATTGGTGTTAAGGTTTGTGATTCCCTATGCATGCACGAAAGTCAATAATCATGCGATGAAAATTATTGTTACTTGTGGTGCATTATTCGGTGTTAATTATGCTTAATGCTTGCTTATGAGATTATTCATTTCTTGGTTGGTCGCTTCTCAATCTTTTTGCTAGCCTTCATTTTGCACCAAGTATGACCTCTACTTGTGTATCCAAAATCCTTTAAACCAGCTTTGCCACATGAGTCCACTATATCTACCTATATGTGGTATTCTTTTGCCGTTCTAAGCAAATTTGCATGTGCCATCTCTAATTTACAAAATAAACTTCTTTCTTATGTGTTTGTTTCGCTCGCGGAACGGTAACGGGTAGCTAATATTTTCCATGCTAGATGTGTTATTCTCATGATGAGTGTTTATTCACTTGTCATTGCACAAGAGTAAGGCAAAGGTTTTAGGGATGCCCAGTCCCGAAATGCAAAAATGAATTTACTTTATGTTGTCAAATAATAAATTCCTTGGAAAGTGTTGATATGGAGGGCACCCGTGGAACGGCTAGCCATGGAAAGTGAAAGTTATGGTGAAAAAAGGAATAAACTTTATTTTCTGTTTGGGAACCGCCTATTATATATCTATCATGGAAAGTGTTGGGATGCCCCAAGTCGTTTTCGTTGGTGGGATGGATACACCTCCCAAAAAAATTTATCTCTATATTTTTTTGCTTTGAGCTTTGGCACCTCTACAAATCACTACTTCCCTCCGCGGAGGGCCTTTCTTTTACTTTATGCATTTTTACTTTTGAAATTGAGTCTCCATCCTCTATTATAAAAGCACCAACTTGGGGACAATATGATCGTACTTAAGTATTAGGTGTAGCTAATATTCGAGTGTGTTTCATGAATGGATAAATGTTTGAGCATGATGGGCTAGGGATAACTTGTTTTAGCATTGATATTTTGAAAAACATGGCTGCTTGTTGATATGCTTGAGTATCTAAATTATTATGTCAAAACTAGACTATTGCTTTGAATCACATAAAAGTCCAAATGTCAATGCTATAAAGAAACGAATATGATATGACATGATAAACAGCACTCCACATCAAAAATTCTGTTTTATCACTTACCTACTCGAGGACGAGCAGGAGTTAAGCTTGGGGATGCTGATACGTCTCCAACATATCTATATTTTTTTATTATTCCATGTTGTTCTATTATCAACCTTGAATGTTTTATAGTCATTTTATATCATTTTTTGGTACTAACCTATTAACATAGTGCCAAGTGCCAGTTGCTATTTTCTGCATGCTCTTTACATCGCAGGAAATCAATATCAGATGGTGTCCAAATGCCACGCCAATTTACGATGATTTTTTATGGGCCAGAAGGAACACAATGGGCCCTGGTTGCACCTGGGGGGAGTCCCGAGGAGGGGACAACCCATTAGGGCGCACCAGGAGGCCCAAGGGTGCCCTGGTGGGTTGCGCCCACCTCGGGTGCCCCCTCGACCGACTGTTTGCTCTATAAATACCACAATATTCTAGAAATCCTAGGGGAGTCGACGAAATTTTCATCCAGCCATCGCAGAGTCCAGAACCACGAGATCCAATCTAGACACCGTCATAGAGGGGTTCACCACTTCCATTGGTGCCTCTCTGATGTTGCGTGAGTAGTTCTTTATAGACCTAGGGTCCGTAGTTAGTAGATAGATGGCTTCCTCTCTCTCTCTCTCTCTCTCTCTTGATTATCAATACAATGGTCTCTTGGAGATCAATTTGATGTAAGTCTTTTGGCGGTGTGTTTATTGGGATCTGATGAACTTCGAGTTTATGATCAGTTATATCTTTTCATATCCATGAAAGTTATTTGAGTTCTTTGATCTCTTATATGCGTGATCTCTTATAGCCCCGTATTTCTTCTCCGATATTTGGGTTTTGTTTGGCCAACTTGATATATTTATCTTGTAATGGGAAGAGGTGCCCGGTAGTGGGTTCGATCTTACGGTGCTTGATCCCAGTGACAGAAATGGAACCGACACGTATGTATTGTTGCTAATAAGGATAAAAAGACGGGATCCATATCTGCCGCAAGAGATAAACGGATCTTGTCTAAATCATGCCATCATTCTTATTGCATTACTCCGTTTTCCCATGAACTTAATACACTAGATGCATGCTGGATAGCGGTCGATGTGTGGAGTAATAGTAGTAGATGCAGGTAGGAGTCAGTCTACTAATCTTGGATGTCATGCCTATGTAATGATCATTGCCTAGATATCCTGATGATTATCTGAAGTTCTATCAATTGCCCAACAGTAATTTGTTCACCTACCGTTTGCTATCTTTCTTGAGAGAAGCCACTAGTGAAACCTACGGCCCCCGGGTCTTCTTTCTCATATATTTGTCTTGCGATCTACTTTTTCCTTGAGTTTATTTTCAGATCTATTAAACCAAAAAATACAAAAATATCCTTCTACAATTTATTTGTTCCGGGATCTGTTTATCCTATCTACAAATTTACCTCACGTCCTTTGCCTATCTTGAGGCGTCGTACCCCGAAAGGGATTGACAACCCCTTTTACATGTGGGTTACGAGGTGTTGTTCTTTGTGTGCAGGGGCTGTTTACGTTGTGTTGCTTGGCTCTCCTACTGGTTCGATAACCTTGGTTCCATATCTAAGGGAAATACCTACCACCGCTGTGCTGCATCATCCCTTCCTCTTTGGGGAAATACTGACGTAGCTTCAAGCGACATCAAGGCAGACGCCTGTGGCCTGCCAATGATGCAAGCGACCGCGTGGGGCACTGGTGCCGCGAAGCGCGTGACAAAGTGACCGCGGGGCTCCTTCGAAGAGGAGATCGAGGCGCCTAGGAGGCCGCAGAGCCAAGATCGAGGGGGCTCCGTAAGGACCAGGGGGAGCCAGTTAGCCATAGCCTTGTCGTTGCCACCCACTGCTTTGATGGCCTGCGCGTATAGATGGAGGAACTCCTCGGGGTTCGCAACGTCGTTGTACCATGGGGGCAGCGCCAGCTTGAACTTTGCTGGCCACCACACCCTGCGCAGGCCGAGGGTGAAGGCCGGGCAACCGCGGCATCCCCATAGGCTTCGGGCGGCGAAGCCTGGGAGACGGTATGTGCCATGGGAACCACGAAGCGAGGGTGGAGCGCGGTCGATGAAGAAATGGAGCTTCGACACACCCCCCTACTTGACGCACCAAATGGCGGAATCAGGGCTCTGCAGACCAAAAGAAGGTTCGAACTCTGGGGCGTGTACGAATGATCTCGCTTCACAACGACACCCCACTCGCCACACCCAAGGCTTGACCTCACCGAGTGCGTGGAATCATAGAGAAGGGATGACACAGGGATTTACCCAGGTTTCAGCCACCTTGCGGTGTAATACCCTACTCCTACTTTTTGGTGGATTGGCCTCACGAGAAGGTTGAGTATGAACCAGTACAGTGGATGAGCAGCCTTGCGAGGGCTCAGGTCATGAGGATGAATCGATCCCCTCTACCATGGAGGGTAGTCTATATTTATTGTGGCCTTGGAACTCTTCCCTCATAACTTAGGCGGGAAGGGATTCAACAACGGCCGATTTGGAAGGGGACAAGAAGTGCATCTTATCCTGACGAAAGAAGTACATCAATTTGTGAGCATATAGTGAAGCTTCCTGACTATGTTGATAGACTTGCTTCACTGGAATTTGGAATTCCACCAACACTCAATACAGATATTGTGCTTGCTTCACTCCCCCCATCTTACGATGGTTTTATCATGAATTACAACATGAGCAGGACGGAGAAAAGTGCAAATGAGTTGTTTGCTATGCTCAAAACTATGGAAGCTGTGACGCAGAAGAACAAAGAAGTGTTGATAGTCAACAAGACTAGCAGTTTCAAGAAGAAGGACAAGTCCAAGAACAAATCTATCGGTGCCAGTAAGACCATCTCTCGGAAGAAGAACAAGGGTGGAGCCACTAAGGAGACTGAATGTTTCAACTACAAACAGAAGGGTCACTGGAAGTGTAACTACAAGAAGTACTTGGCGGATTAGAAGAACGGTTCTTCTGGTAAAGGTATAAAACTTATACAAGGTTAATATTGGCTTACTTGTTTCTGTATGTTACAAGTATTTGATACTGATCGATTGCTCTGGTTTGCAATCCAATGCAGGGACTACAGAAAGCTCACAACTTGAGAAGAAATGAAGATGTGATGCTAGTCAAGGATGGTAATTGGATCGCTACTCGAGAGTGATGGAGTCTATCTTCAAGATTTATCTTAGGGTCGAATAATAATTATTACGTTCCGGAGTTGTGTAAGACATTATATTTTGGATTATGCGATGGATATTCTTATAAAGTTTTGAACAATAGTTGTTCAAGTGGTTATAAGAATATGTTTGGATTTACCTCAGATTTTGATGGTTTATTCGTGAATCTTGATTTAAAAAAATTATAACATTAATTCTAAACATCTTGAGAGGACTGATGAGCTCCACTTAAATGTGGGACTACTTGGTTATATCGGGAAATAATCTTCATATAGATGAAGTATTGAATTACCTTGCTTGAGAAATCAAATAAAAGAATACATAGTGATGTATAAGGTCCGATGAATAACACATGGAGCGGCAGATTATGCTTCATTAAAGATTAGGAAAATATGATTTACTTAAATCTGGAATATTTTAATAGTTCAAAGGAATTTCAGAATATATTATTTGAAGAGTTCATATATATTATAATGAAGATAAGGATCATTATGACAAAAGATAAAGTGATTCTTCAATATTGAAGAAAAATTATCTAAGTCATAAGTCTAGCGAAACACTCAAGTAATTGTGGAATTATTTTGTTACCGGTTGCGTTTATAAAATTTGAGGTATAATTGAAATAGAAGATATACACTCAGTAGAGCACCACATATTAGTCTGGCTAGTAGAAACCATATGATTTATGGAGTTTATAAACCTGGTAAATGCTGAACTATAGGATATCTCAAAAATATGATTTGGATTATTCCATTGAAATGTTCAAAAGGAAAAGTGTTTTGACATAGACGAAAACTTTTTAAGAAAAGGGTTTTCTTGTAAAAGAAATAAGCGGGAGGATAATACAGTTTGGAAAGGATTATTTAATCTCTAACGGTAATAAGCATGATTAACAATCCGGAAGTTGTTCCGATAGATTGTCTTCAAAATAAACCATAAGTTACTACATTGGATGTAGAAACTCTAAAGCTTGTAACAGGATTATGCAAATCAAGAATATCGTTGAATTTTCTGAAATTTCACGATGAGATATTCATCTTGGAAGAAGATGAACTAGCACACTACAACGAAGCGATGGCGGCGCCCACCTCAAAGGAATGGCTCATACCCATGCACACCGAAATGAAAATTCATATACAATTAAGTTTAGAACTCAGTTGTTAATTTTCATACATAATAAACTAGTTTATAGCTTGGTTGATATTTCAATGAGTATGAAGTAAATAGAATGGATATCAAAAAAAGTTTCCTAAATAGGAAAGGATGTATGAATGATACAATCAGAAATAAAATGCTCAGGACACCGGATAAATGAGCAAACTTCAAAAGATTTTTTTGAAGATTATAATAAGTTAGTTGGCATTGAGATTTTGATCTTGTCAAAATGATAAAAGTACTTTGTGTATATATATATAACTCGGTGGTAGCTATATAGTATTTATGATCTCATATGTATATGACATATTATGGAATGGAAATAATATAAAACTTCTGAGCACAAACAAAATGGTTTTGAAACATGTTTGCATAAAATTTTAAGGCAAAATATTGGGCATAAAAGAATCTATAAAGATAGATCAAAATGTATGATTGAGATAAAAATAAGTTTATATGTTTTGACAAAGGTTCAAATATTTAAATAGAGAAAATGTTTTCTCTGAGTGTCATATAACTCGATGCTTATGATAATCAATTGATAAGCATAGGCAGGTGAATGAATTCATCTTGATAATTATGATATATAAAAGGGTCAAAGAGTTTTACTAAGTGTTAGTAACAGATATCAAGGATCTAAAAAGAATAAATGTATTATTTTGAAAATATGAAATTAAAGTTCATTATTGAGAATATATAAATATCAACTTCATGATTGATATAATTGGGCTATGATAATTACTTAGAATTACTTTATGACCAATATTGTTGATTCTATAACGATAGAGATATGTGTTTTGAAAACATTAGATGTTTCAATATTACGTGAATCAAGAAGTGTCTTGATATAATTGGATGTTACAAAAGTTCTAAGAAACCCATAAACATTATATTGTGAATATGGATAATCAATAGGAGTCTTGATATAAATGGGTGGATCCAAAGTATGATGTGAATATAATCAAGAACAATCCTGATATAGTTGGAGTGATTCCAACTGCAATGAGTCCAATAATAATTTATTTTGAATAAAATGTTATAGCTCAAAAAAGATGGATTGAGATCCTTAAAATCAGACAAGACTAACACAAATATTACAGGCTCTACCAGAAGCAAAGCATGAGTAACACCAGATAAGCGATAGGTGTTTGAAGACTATGCAGCTAGATTATTGACTCCAGTGCAAGTGGGGGACTGTTGGAAATATGCCCTAGAGGCAATAATATTGTATTATTATATTTCATTATTCATAATTAAGAGTTTATATTTTATGCTATAACTGCTATGATCCTGGAATATGAGATTTAGTGGAAAACTCATGTGCACGTGTGAAATGACAAATGGTTAAACAATAGGTTCCTGGTCTCGCCTCCAAGACTGGCTCAAGTGTTGTTGGTGATCACGTTTCCTAGATCTTAGGATATCGGTAAGTGTAACGATAGTCCTAAAACAACCAAGAGGGTATGACGTTAGAAGAACGATCATAATGAATCGACCCAATACTTGTCTATTATACTTTGTGATTATATCATCTGTTATAACATGAAGTGTTAGCATGTGCTTTAGTTCCTCAAACCATAAGACTATCTCGGTCACTTCCTACTGGATGGTGGGCTTTGGGGTTGCTCATACGTCATCTGTAACAAGGTGATCATAACGACAACTTTCAGGTTCACCAGAAAGTTTGACAAGTGACCGGATAGCTCAAGAGTGGTATTTGTTCCTCCGGTGATGGAGAGATATTCTTAGGGTCCTCTCACTATGACAACATCCATCATTGGCTGGCCAGACATAGGTGACTACGTCACAAGGATGTCGGAACACTTTAACGAGAAAGAAGAACAAAACCGGCAACGGGAGCAACAATATAGTGAGCATGGTGGTGACTTAGGAGCTTAGTGATGCACACCGGGTTTTGTAAAGTATCGCGAAGCAAAGGGAACATCACATGATAACCAAAGGTTCACTCGTATATCAGTCGCGTAATCATAGGGACTGATATGGATGTCCACGGTTCTGCTATCGGTCATTGAACGAAGGGGTTTCCTTCATGTCAATGATTTACCGAACCTACGGGGTCACAGGCTTAAGGTAGTCACGATCTGTTGAGTGTTAGTGGTACAGGAGTAATGTCTCACATCCCTAGCTTCTAGTATTGCACTAGGCTAGCTTCATGTGTGCATCATGTTTAAATTGGAAAGAAAGTTGAAATGGGGATTGATCAAACCCTAGCACCAGAAAGAAATCAATAGGATCAAATAAAATCATTTTCAAGAACCCAAAATGCCTTTAAAAATGTTCATGATTTTTGATAAAGGTGAAAACCTCTGCCAAAATGATGAGCATATTTATTGGTCATTTATGGATTTTTGAATTAGTCCATATTGTATTTGAATTGGGGCGTTTAAATTCTATAAATAGTTTAAATGTTCTAATAATGGTGAAACTAGTTGAGGGCTGTTGGAGATAATTTCAAAAGTGCCCACAAATATTTTCAGTATTTTACAAAATGGTTTGTTATTTTATTACTAAATCAAAATAGAGAAAAGAATAGGAAAACAGAAACAAAATTAGAAAAGGGCAGAAACTCACCTGGCCTCACCTGAGAGGCCCAGCAGCAGCCAACCCACCAGAGCCCGGCTGCCAGTCATCCCCTTCCTCTGGACAGAAGGACGCTGGGCGTCTGCCTCGCGCGCGCGACCACGTCTTCCGCCACCTCCTGCTTCCTGCCGCTGCCCCGACGCGCCTACAAGTGCCACGCAGCCCCCTCGACCCTCTCTCACTCTCCCTGGATCCCTCCTTCTCCTCTGCTCTCTCCAGCGGCACCACCAACACGCCACCATCGCCGCCACTCGCTGTAGCCACGGCCACCTTCCACCCCTCACCTTGTCGATGCGCCCAGAAGAACCGCCGTCGACTCTTGCATCGTCTATGCCAACCCGTTCGACCACGGGAGCTCTGCAACGTCGTCCTCGACCTCATCTTCTTCCTCGGCCATAGGAGATCACCATCATTGATCCACCGTCTCCTGAGCGTCCCCGAACCCGCTGAGACCTCTGCTGGCTTCGTTGTGAGCTCCTGCTGCCTCCCCCTTGCTCTCCCCCTCCATTCTCGTCCTCCAGCTTGTGTCCCCACCGCAACCGAAGCTCGCCGTCATCGTGGCTCCTCCCGCCGTGGCCAGGGCACCCAAAGCTTACGTCCGAGCACATGGTTGTGCTCCTACTGGTCCGTAGCTGCTGCCCCGCTGCTTAACTTGCTCCGCCACATGCTCTAGCCGCAGCTGCCGCACACATCGAACTCCGGCGGCCGCCCAAGTGCTCGTCGGCGGCGAACCAGGCCACCCTGCGACCTTCTGACACCTCCCCTGGATGCGGGAGAGCACGAGCTTGCCTCTCGTGCCCTCGGTGCATCCAACCGTGGCTGGAAACGGCCGGCCGGTGATCGCCGCCGCACTAGATTAGCACCGCCGGTTAGCCACTGGTTAACCCCAGCGTTAGCACTAACTAACCCCCCTAGCAGACGCTGACGTGTGGGCCCTGCGGTGGGTCAAATCCCAGTCAACACGGGATTAATCCCCAGTTAACAGTGAGTCAATGACATGTGGGTCCCAACCATCAGGTTTGACCCTGTTAACCTACAGACGTCACACCGACGTCAGGCTGACGCAGTAAATCATTTTCTGAACTAAAAATAATCCAGGAAATTCCAGAAATTAGTATAAACTTCTAAAAATCATAGAAATTCAACCGTAACTCCAAATGAAATAAGTTATATATGAAAAATTATTAGAAAAATCCAATCTATCCATCTGCACTAGTTTGATGCATGTTAAAGCAACTTAAACCTGCTATTTATATCAAAACATGATAATGCACTTTATAAATTCATAGTTTGAGTTTGAAGTTGAACCTTTGGTTCAAAATGACTCAAACCACCCTAGTTATAGTTGCATTAGGCCAAAACACTCATTTTGCCATGTCATGATCATGCATCATATTGTGCATTGCATTGATTGTTTTTCCTTCTCTGTTGCCGGTATTTGTCCCCTCTCAGTAGACAACGTTCCGAAGATGAGTTCGATGACACCGATGAAGAACTATACTATCTTCAGAAGTGTCAGGCAAGCAAAAACCCCTTGTTCATTCCGATACAATCCCACTCTCTCACTCCTGCTCTCTTTTACTGCATTAGGACAACAATGATTCAACTGTTACATGATGCGGTAGTTGAACCCCTTTCCTCTGCATGACCTGTCATTGCCACAGTAAATAGATGAAACTCACTAGCATGAGTAGGAGTTGTTTGATCCCTGATGTGCCTACTCATTCATGCTTGTTTGCCATGCCTGCTACTGCTTAGAGTTGAGTCAGGTCTGATTCATCGGGAATGAATTGGAATGGTGATGATCATGTCCTATTGTGTGTGAGCTAAGTGTGTGAACACGATTTGGTAAAGGTAGTGGTGAGAGGCCATGTAGAAGTACATGGTGGGTTGTCTCGTTGAAGCCGTCCTCAGGAACTGAGTTCTGTGTTTGTGATCCATGAACAGTTACTACCACACATTGGATTCCGGTAACTCGACCCCTCTCGACTTATTAATCAGCCTGATCTCTATCCAGGAGTTGCAACTAGTTTTTGTTGTTTGTAGGTAGTGCTAGTAGTCTACCAAGTGGCACCCGGTACAGGTGGGTTTCGGACAGACTAGGTGTAGTGGCACGGTGTACCAAGTGGCACCCGGATGGTGGGCTTGGGAACCCTGGTCACATCGTTTGGGGCCGTGAGCTACACCCCGACTGGATCTCCTTGCGGATGGAACTCGAATAGGCGATAAACCTGGACTAGAGTCTTGCGTGATTAGTCAGGTTGTGGCCGACACCCTCGCCAGGCTTCCGCTTGAAGGTTGCCGAGATACATGACGTGTACATGGCGGTAAGTGGCGAGAGCGTATGTGAAGAAGTACACCCCTGCAGGGTTAATATGATCTATTCGAATAGCCGCGTCCGCGGTAAAGGACCTCTGGGTTGCCTATACAGTTCATAGACAAGTGAAAGTGGATACACTAAAATATGCAAGATAAGCGTGAGTGCTATGGATGGCGTTCTCGTAGGGCGACGGGAGCGGATCCATAGTGGTGTATTGATATGGTGAATATGTGGACTCGTGTGCGCCACCTCAAAAGAGTTACTTGCAATCGTAGATCAGGACAGCCACCGAGTCAAAGCTGGCTTGCTGCAGTTAAACCCGACCATCCCCTTTGTTGATAATGATGCATATGTAGTTAGTTCTGATGTAAGTCTTTCTGGGTACATTTGTACTCACGTTCGCTTAATTTATGCTTTTGCAGAGAGACTTCAGTCTCGCTGGTAGTTCCGCGTGGACTTCGATGTTTAGCTTGTTACCTCAGCTACGATCTTGTGCCCTCGGCAGGATCTAGTAGATAGTCAGGCTTCTCAGCCTTTTTCATTTGTTGATGTATGTACTCAGACATGATAAGCTTCCGCATGTGCTTTGACTTGTATGCTCTGGATGTTGGGTCATGAGACCATGTTAGTAATATCTCGCTCCTCGGAGCCTATTGAATAAAATACTTGAGTTGTAGAGTCATGTTGTGATGCCATGTTGTATTTGCACATATCGAGCATATTGTGTGTATGTTATTGAAATGCTTGGTATGTGTGGGATCTGACTATCTAGTTGTTTATCCTTGGTAGCCTCTGTTATCGGGAAATGTCTCCTAGTGCTTCCACTGAGCCCTGGTAGCTTGCTACTGCTGCGGAACACTTAGGCTGGCCGGCATGTGTCCTTCTTCGTTCCCGTGTCTGTCCCTATGGGGAAATGTCACGCGGTGTCTACCGGAGTCCTGTTAGCCTACTACATCCTGATTTATCGGAGTCCTGCTGGCCCAGTTGTTACAGCCCAGATTCACTCGCTGATGACCGACATGTTCGTTGTTGGGTCATGTATGCCTGTCCCTGTAAGTTAGTGCCACTTTGGGTTCATGACTAGTCATGTCGGCCCAGGTTCTTTGTCATATGGATGCTAGCGACACTATCATATACGTGAGCCAAAAGGCGCAAACGGTCCCGGGCCAGGTAAGGTGGCACCCGTGGGAATACCGTGCGTGAGGCTGCAAAGTGATATGATGTGTTACATGCTAGATCGGTGTGACTTAGGATCAGGGTTCTGACAGCTTTGGTATCAGAGCCTAACTGCATGTAGGTTTACCAAGCCAAACTGGTCGAAGTTGAGTCTAGAAATTCTTTAGTTATATAAAGTAATTGATTGTGCATGGGAACGTAAGGCTCTTTTTACTCCTTTACCTTATGCCCTTCTGATCTAATTCATCCTATCTTTCCTACGGGGTTAAGAAACTAGGCTTTCTCTTCTTTCTATCAGGATCACGTGTTACTAAACTGTAGACTTATAAGATTGGTGAATTCAAGCCTTAGTTTAGTTCCTTCTATCTCCGTGTATTGACAGTTGATCTTAGTACCTTGATATTATGATGATCGAGTGGTTATGCCACCATTTTGCAGGATGCCTCAAATCTTTCCGAGCATTTACAGTCGTTATGCTGTCGGAGTCATCCCAGGTTTCTAAATAATCTGATGCATTTGCAAATCCCTTCTTCCCGTTCTTGATGTACCTTTAGGCCAGTTTAACCACACTAATCGGTGAGTTGAGGTACTCTATTGCCTCGACATATATGTTGGAGCTATTATTATGACCCTAGATGTCTTAGGGGATCATCTAGTAATCTAGCCATGTTTTGTGTTCCCAGTGTGATGATTCTGGCCGTTATTCTCGAAAGCATCCCGTGATGCCATTTAGTTAGTAGGTATTCTATTCATGGGTTCTTGAACTCGAGATTCACCCTACCTACTTCTTGTTGGTAGTATTTGCTAGTTCCTTTAGGTTATTAGTAACCTTTGCGTTAGTCCTCGAGGTCCGTGGTAATCCTTCTTCCAATACCATGCACCAATATGGCAGAAGTTCGGGAACCAAAAGATCACAACAAGAGTGCTCTAGATGAGTTCCCCTTCTATATTATGACTTTGCCAAACCTACCTCTCTGCATGGGTTATCCGGAAGAAACCTGTTGAACTTGGTTTGACATACTAACCTATGCATCCACAACTTAGAAAGTTATATGTTCCTTGAGTTGTCCCTCTTTAGTTGCTTTCTAGCCCTCGTCTATCAATTGATAGTCAGGAGTAGATATGCACTCCTGTTCATCGATGCCTATTATTCTTGTGGTCCGTCAAGCCATTCTATTCGGAATGACTAGGAGAAACAAACTCCAGTACCTCATCCATTTCCAGGATTGGGTCAAAGTGGTTGTACTTCACAGATCAAATGCAAATCCATCTTTTGTTCGGTTCTTCCTTGGAGTATTACCATCTTTACATCAAGAATATCATGGGGATTGCACACCCTCCTATGAACTCTTGATACAGTGATACCTCTCGCCCTCACTATTCATCTCTCGTTTCCGTGTTGTTGCAGCCGGAATGCCGACAAGTGAACTATGTGTGTGAAATCAATACTCTTAGCAACCTTGTTGCTTGGTAGTTTAATGGACAACAATTTCATTCTTAGCGTATTGGATCTCGAATCATCATTCTAAGACTGATTGTGCTACCTAGTTCTTATTTTCGGTGCACACTCCGATTAATAAGTTAGGATTGTGCCAATGTCTCACTCTTTTGATCATATCATCTTGCCCTAAAAGGCAAGATTGTTCTCGAGCTTAGTAACATATCGGTGATTCGTGATTTTCCGAATATCTTCTCGGAAGTATCACCAGGTTGTCACCTAACCGCTATGTTGAGTTCGTGATCAAGTTGGTTTCTCTATGAACCACCCTTTCTCCAAGAATCTGTGTCGGATACCATGAGCTAGTTGGATAAGCTAAACAACAACTTGGAGAGTTGGAAGATAAAAGCTTGTTCGATTTAGATCATTTTAAGGGGCATCTTGTATGTATGTTGAAGAAAGATGATATCTTCATTGATTGATCCTCATGGTCAATTGTTGGATCTATTGTCTTACCCAAACCCTTGATTTGCGTATGGGCTATCGTCAAATCAAATTAGAACCAATGATGTTTGTAACGTTGTCTTACTCGCGGTTGTTCCTCGAGCATACACCATTATATTTTTTGGGTCTGGCCGATGCTATCACCTTGTTCACATAGTTCTGGAATTCCATTTCCATGGGAATTTCGATGACTTGTTGTTGATCTCATCAGCAGCATTTTATCATCTCCATGATTCATGTTGAACATCTAAGTTAGCATTGGAAACTTGGTAAGCATTTTCTTCATGAACCGTTCGTGAAGAGTATGTTTGGACGAAAGAAGTGAGTCCCTCTAATTCGTGTGCACTTGATGCAAGTTGCCACCATGAATTTGAGAAGGCTTGTTTTACCTCCTTGGGAATCATCCCAGGTCAGTCATGCACGTGTCAAGTATTCTATGCTCTGATAGACTGATCATCTTCATTCCATACGTGTCCATAGCACACCAAGCCACTGATTGACTTGCTCAAGGACAAGAAGTTCATCGATAAGTGCACAAGAACTCCGATATCCTCGATGATGGTTCCCTACCAGAACTCGGTAGTGTTTTATTATAATACTACTATGTGGTCATGCTTGTCTCGGACAATGTGTTCACATGTTGTAGCAGAACCAGCTCATGTTTTGGAGCTTGCTATCGTAGTTCATCCCCCAAGAATCTCACAACGTCACCTCGTCTATTTGTGTTGCTAACTTTCGTTTTTCCTTCTAGACTTGATGAGTCTGCAATATTCTGACACCAACCAGATCTGAATCTCAGGCAGACTTGATGGTTGGAACGTTTCCCAATAACTATAATATTGGTCTCTCTGTAACTCGGTAAAGTGGATGTCGTGGCCAACACACCCAGCCGGAAGACCCATTATTGTACTATCTTGATTGAAAAGTTGGCCACCTCCCCATAGGGATCTCACAGGATTTACTTCTGTAGTTATTCCTTATGGATTCTTGTGCTCCCGAAGTCCTACCTTTTACTTTATGTTCTAGATACCCAACCTTATCTATAAATGGGTTACGCTAGCACATCAAGGAGAACATTAGAAGCGGAGTGCTAAATGTCTCTCGGTCGATCATCCAGATTTTGTTCTCTTGGCCTCGCTAAGGTGAAATCTGAGAAGGTGATATCTTCCTTTGCATCGGCATCGTCCCTCACCATTCATCATGGTAGTACATTGTGTTGCCAGGATCCGTGACACGGATATTGGTAAAACCTTGATGAATATGGAAATGCTCAATTTCTTGAGAGCATGCTCAGTCACTGGGTTATATCCTTGGTATCAATTGGAATGTGCTTTCCGTCTGCCGAGTTGTCTTATAACTCTAGTTTCCTTCCGATCTGAGTATGCCATTTCTTAGAACTCCTCCAAACAACCGATTGTGATTTGCCTCACGCTGGTATAAAGAGTCTAAATGATCTCTGTATCAAAAATAATTCTTTTTGCCATTTAAGGGAGTAATCTACTAGCCACCTTCCCTAAGGTGCCCCGTTATGGAAACATGGCAGATAACTTCTCACCACTCTGAAACCTTGCACCATCTTACTTAAGCGTGGAATTGTGCTTACCAAATTGAACCCTCATCATTTGCTACTTTCCACCTCTCTCGATGTATGTGTTTGAGTCTCATCTCAAAAGATGTTCTAATGTCTCACTCCATGAGTTGATCCTGAGTGCTCGATCTTCAAGGAGATCAATTCCTGTAGAGTTCCTCTCTGTCGTCATCATTTTGGATGAAGACCTCGAAAGCAAAGACGTCAAGATATATGGGAGCAATAAATCAACATCTTCGAGAAGGGCTATTGGATCATGAAGATCGTGTTAGATTGTGAACCCTCTGACTTCTTACCTCACGTCTTGAATCTCGGGACGAGATTCTTGTTTAGTGGGGGTGAGTTGTCACATCCCTAGCTTCTGGTATTGTACTAGGCTAGCTTCATGTGTGCATCATGTTTAAATTGGACAGAAAGTTGAAATGGGGATTGATCAGTGCATCTAGTGCCACCCCTAGTTGGTTTTGGAGTATTGACGACAAAGTTGGTTGAGGGACTAATGCGTTTGTGAGAATTGCAGGATACCGCACGTAGTGTCCCTCATTGATTCGGTTTACCTACCGGAGATGACCCCTAAAAATGTATGAAGACATTGACGACAATGGTGGTATGTGAAGATATTCATATTGAAGACTATGACATGAGAAGACATTGAGTGAAGACTATGGAGCGCGAAGACTGTGTTGTTTCGCTGTTTCCTTTTTCTTCTTTGTTGAGTCATAGGAACCACCGTACTGTTAAGTGGGGTCCAAGTGAACTAAGTCAGAATGACTGAAGTGATGCTCAACCCAAATACTATGTCTTCGAGCGAAGACAATGAGAGCAAATCTTATCCAGAGCTGGATGAGTCATCTTTTCTTGTAGCCCAAGTAAAGTTGCCGTGTGTGTTTGAAATCTGACTGTTGGAACACATGTCAGTTCCTTAGTGACCCAGGGTCATTTCAGACATATCAGGTCGGGTTGACAAGTGGCTATAAATAGGCCACCCCCTACACCATAAATGGGTGGCTGCTCAGAGTTAGTGCACGGTTTTTTGTCATTTGAGAGCAACCCACCTCGAAGCCTTTGAGAGAGAGAAATCCTTGCGAGGACCAAGCCCAAACACCCAGAGCCAAAGAGTGTTAGGCATCACTGAAGTCTTTCTGTCTGTGTGACCTAAAGACTTATTACACTTAAGGATTGTGAATCCTCCAGCCGGTTAGGCGTCGCGTTCTGAGCATCCAAGAATCATTGTGGATTGCCGGTGAACAAAGTCTGTGAAGGTTCGGAAGTCTACCTTGAAGACTTACCAGAGTGATTGGGCGAGGACTGTGTGTCCTTAGCTCAAGGGGAATAAGGTGAAGACGCGGTCTTTCTGAGTTGAATCTCAGCCTCCCTAACCAGATTTACAGTTGTCACAGCAACTGGAACTGGTCCAACAAATCCCGTGTCTTCAATAAGTGACTGGTTCTATCCTCTCCCTTCCTTAGAGTTTGTCTTCGTGAAGTCATTGCCTATCTGTCGTACCTGTTTGACTTCATTGCTTGACTACTATCGTTGATTGGCTTCACACTATCTTCCATCCTGATCCTTACTACTTAGCTGCTATTAGTCCTGTACTTTCACATCATTGCATACTTGGCTATGGTTTGCTTATTGTAGTTTATCTTCCGCTGCATATCAATTAGGTCATTTCTATTGTTTGTCTTCAAAACTTCCATGTTTTGAATACTTTCATAAAAATTGCCTATTCACCCCCCCCTCTAGTCGATAACTAGCACTTTCAATTGGTATCAAAGCGAGGTACTCCCTTGTTCTGTGTGATTCGGTTTAACCACCTGGAGTTTTAGCTATGTTGACTGCAGGATTGAGGAACATATCTTGCCCCACCTTTGACGGTCATGAGTATCCTCGGTGGAAGGCCATGATGAAGAAGCGACTCATGGCTATGGATAGCAAACTGTGGACCGTCACTGAGATTGGTCTTACTGATCTGTGCAAGATGGCAGAGGCCGATGACATTCGCAAGTACACTCTACTGAATCTCACGGCGAAGGATGTCATCTGCTCCCATTTGTCCCGAAATCAGTTCAGGAATGTCATGCACCTCAATCACATGAAGCTAATCTGGGACCGGTTTTTGAGGTCTATGAAGGTCATCATACTCGTCATGATCCTTGGTTTGAGGACTACAAGGAGTCTCTTAAAGAGATGACTTTTGCACCTGAATCGCCATCATCTTCACCATGCCTCATGGCAAGGGGTGATAAGGTAACTGAATGCTACTTCTCTGAAACTAGTGATGATGAATCAGGTGATGAATTTGGCCTCAGTTATGTCAAGCTTGCTTCCCTTGCCACTAAACAACAAAGAGTCTTGGAAAGGGTTCAAGACATGCTTAGTAAGAGCGATGATATGTTGGGTGAAGAAATGGATCAGTCAAAAGCATTGGCTGAGAGTCTTCAGAGACTTCATTACAAGTTTGACGCCCTTCAAGATCAACATAATGCTCTCTTGTCTGATCATGAGAAGCTTTCTTCTGAATGTATTCAAAGAAAGCAAGACCTTAAAAGATAAGAGTGGATTATGAAGATCCTCAGAAGGAGCGTGATTCATTACTTGCTCAACAAATCAGCGTTACACAGGAAGGATTTGAACCACCATGTCTAAAATGCATTGAGCGTGATAACGCTACATCTGTTGCTGAATGTTCCACTGCTGCTACTGTTTCATTGTCTTCACCTACTGATGTGGTTACTAACCCCTCTACGGAGGATACCACTACTATTGCTGATGAAAATGCTAGGTTAAAGGCATTGCTTGAAACAGGAATGTATAAAAGTCTGAAAGGACATCAGACACTGTGCGATGTCCTCAAAAAGCAGATTCTGAACCGAAACCCTAGGAAAGAGGTTGTTGGGTTCGAGAGGAAAATGAATGTTGATGGGTCGTACTGGAAGCCTGAGCAGTACCCCAAAAACACATGGGTTGCTGCAAAGGAACCTTCAGTAGATCCATCCACCTTATCTGGCTTTACATGTGCTAATCCTATTGTCATTGATGAATCCTTTGATGCAAACTATAAGCTGTTCAAGAATCAGAATGGTGAAGTGTTTGCCAGGTATATTGGTACTAACTGCAGGAATGGACCACCTATGAAGAAGATCTGGGTACCTAAACAGCGTATTGAGGATCTTCCTGTTAATGTCATCATGACACCACCAAGGAAGAAGACAAACCCCAGACCTATGGCTTCATATGGCCCAAAGGCTTCATACAGATACAGGACTCACCTGAGTCACCCTAACGCCAATGTTTTGCAGGGAAATCATACTCAGACTTATGAATATGAGCGTGTGTCTTCAAACCGCTATGTTCATAGAACTAAGAACTTTTCTGCTTATTCATATGAGTATCATTCATCTCCTGCAAGGCAATTTGCTAGGGCTCCAAAGCCGAAATTCTCAGATGCTGCACTTAGACTCATTGCTTCTAAGCCAGCCCTGAAAATGTGGGTGGCAAAGAAGAATTAACTTTCTTTTGCAGAGAAAGGTCTCCAGCCTGCAATCAAAGGTGTCCGATGCTATTGCTGGTGTAACATCCCAAATTTCCAATTTGGCATGTTATACATAGATCATCCATGCATATCATATTTTATTGCTTTTTCGTTTGCAATCCTCGAAATCCTAAGCAAATCAAGGACCCGCGGAGAGAGTTGAGGAATTTCCGATTTTCATATTTGAGTTTATCAAATAATGAAGACGAGGATTTTGATTTTGATTATTTTCTCTCCGGAAAAATATTTCATTCAAATACATAAATGAGGGGAGATAATATGACTTCTCTAAAATAAATGAAATATCGGAGGAAAAATGTTAAAATCATTATTAGGTTTTTATTTGATTTTATTCGGAATTTTATTTGCCCTAGAAAATTTTGCATGTTCTAAAAATTGCATTTAGGGGCCAAGAAAAGTTCATCTCTTTCTAAATATTCCATTTAGACGGAGAAAACTTGTTTTGGAATTTTTAGATTTTTATTTATTTTCCTAGGATTTTTCTAAGTCGGCGGAATGTTTTTTAAAAAAAGACCCGCGTCCGACTGGGCCTAGGGCCCAGCCGAGCAGGCCGGCCCAGCCACCAGCCGCCAGCCGCCGCCTGCGTGCGCGCGCGCCCCGCCGCCGCTGACCCGGACTCCGGAGTCCAAGCCGGACTCCGCCGTCGCGCCTTGCCCCCTCCTCCAAGTCGCCGCCCCCGCCCCCTTTATATACGCCGCCGCCCACCTCTCTAGCCACCACCACCACCACCGCCGGAGCCCGGAGCCGAGCCCCGAGCCGCCGCCGCCGCCGAGTAGCCGCCGCCCTAGCGCCGCCGCCGCCCCCTCCCGCCGCCACCCCGCGCCCTCGCCGAGCCCCGCCGCCCCTCACCGCCCGCCGGAGTCGCCCCTCCTCGCCGGACGACCTCGCCGGAGGTAGCCACCCCGCCGCCCGGTTTTTTTAAGAAAAACCCCATCGATTTTTTTAAAAAAAAACCTAGTTCGTTTTTTTATATATATCGGTTTTATTCTCCGGTTTATTTGCTTAGCGAGCGTTCGCTCATTCGTTCGTTTTAACGAACGTGTTCGTCGTTTAATTTCTGCTAACGAACGTTCGTTCGTTTAGCCGTTCGTCGTTTTTCTTTTCATCGGATTTATTCCGCGATTATTCTGATCGCGATTTCTGTTCCGATGTTCGAACCTGTTTATCTTTTCGCTCGTTCATCGGAATCAGGTGATTCAAGCGCCTGGAGTTTCAGCTCGAAACCCTCTTTCCGAATAATCAACTCAAACAAGTTTTTGTCTCTGTAAAATTTTACCCTAGTTCAGATTAGTAAACGGATCCTATTTCTTTCACCGTTTGAGTTTCGTTGCTTCGTTTGATTTGTTTCTTTTTGCAAACCGGAGTTCTTAAGTTGAACTCTCCGGTCAAACTCTCTTATTTGGAATTCTACTTGCGCATCTTTGTTTGTTGCTTATGTATGTTATTGTTTGTTTGCGATAGAATTCCTGGAGTGTGAAGCGTGTTACTACGAGTCTCTAGGATTCACGGATCGTCAGCAAGGCAAGTAACACGTTGATCATACTCTTTCCATACCCAGTTTTTATGCATTAGTTTCATCCTCAAACATTGCATGACTAGGATGTCTTTAACATGTGGGTTTTGGGAAGTAGTTGCTGAGGTAGAACCTATTGCCCTGTTTATTATCAAACCCTTGGGAGTTACTTCTACGTTATGCTTTTATTGCCATGCTATGCTCGTAGACGTGGATTGGGTTTGAGTGTATCCATGACAGATGTGAGATTTTTAAATTAATGGTTTACTTAAGGTGGCAACTTTAATACACATCTGGGTGGATTGAGGCACCTGGGGTATCCAGTGATTGCCTGTTTTATTTTTGGAGATCCCGGGGTTACCGTGTGATTTTCCTATGGACCGCCACCCAGGCTCAAAGGGAACTGAGTCTATTCATGCTAGAAACTTCCGTGTGCAGCCACAAGCTATTATGGGCTCTAGCATAGTTGAGTAAGTTACGTGAAGCTCTTGAAGAGGTGGATCAGCAGGTAGTGGGTCTGTAGGTTTGGTTTGGTCTGCCCGGAGTAGAGAGTTAATGTTTCTGAAAGACTGTGTCTCGGTCATCCGTTTCTCAAACACCATGTAGTGCGAGAAATCAACGGAGGCGATCGAGTCTTGTGGGGAAAAGTGCGCAAACCTTTGCAGAGTGTACAATCTAATCATGGTTAGCCGTGTCCCCGGTTATGGACAATTCTGAGTATCTAGTACTTGAGTATTCACATGTATCTCAACACTCTAAATTAATATTGCTAGGATGTTAACTATTTTAATTGGGATCATTGAGTTGGGGTTACCTTCTCAAATGATGTTTCAACCACCATGATAGTTAAATTAAAATTATATTCCTTTGTTGTAGGGAAAAATTGGCTTTTGGCAAAAGCTTTAACCATAGAGCTTTCCACCAGCCAAATATGCATGTAGTGGTAGCATTACTCTGTTATTGCTCTTTTATGTTACATTGCCAGCATATTCCATGTGTTGACCCGTTCTCGGGCTGCAACGTATTATGTTGCAGACTTTTCAGACGAGGAGTAAGGTTCGATAGGTCGTTGCCGTGCAGCTCAGCTATGCCGTTGGAGTTGATGGACTCACTTTATCTTCCAAGCCTTCCGTTGTTATCGCATTAGATGGCCTTAAGCCATATTATTGTAATAAGTTCTCTTTTGAGACATTCGATGTAATAAGTGTGTGATTGCTACTCTGTTATAAATCCTTCGAGTACTGTGTGTGTCAGCATTACCGATCCAGGGATGACACGAAAGCACAGAGACTTGACCATCTGAGGTTGGGTCACTACAAGATGGTATCAGAGCACACGCTGAGTGTAGGACACGACCACTAAGATAAACCATAGGTCACTCTTCTCTACTCATTTCTGACTCCTCTCCCTTTTCCACTCTCTAGGATGAAGGAGATGAAGAACAAGTTTGCACAACCGGATGAAGACACGCCTTTTGGACGCCACTTGAAGGAAGTCACTAGGTACTTGAATATTGGAATACCAAGCTTCACCGGGACGTACAACGCCACTTTACCAGAAGAAGAGCACTGGATGATTCAAGTATGAGTTCCAAGAAGGACGTTCTCGCCAACTTCCAAACCCATAGAGTTTTCTTTCAAAGCACCCACTTGGGGCCTTGGCAAGAGTATGGTAGCTCATATTACCATGGGATGCATTGGAGAAATCTACAACAAGGAGCTTGAGGACACCACCTATCAAATATGTGGGCGCTGAGATGAACAATGGGAGATGATCAGCACCAGGAAGGATAGATCTGTCGCAGCATTTATCCAGGAGCAAAACCAGCACATCCGACGTCAGGAGAACCAGATGTGCGCAGACATGATGGAGTTGAAGAAAGCGAAAACTAGGATCATTGAGCTGGAGGAAGAACTCAAGTTTACACGCGGTTGATATGAGGAGGAAATCAAGACCCTATTGGAGAAGAATGACGACCTAGTCGAGAAGATCGGAATTTTCATGGGAGGACCAGTTCCGAGAGAAGAGGAAGGAGATCCCATTTGTCCGGACAATTACATCATCATCGATGACACCGATTCAGATCCAAGTGATGATGACTATGAAGATGAAGCCGGAGCTGACATCATGGAGTCTTCCACCGATCAAAATTTCTAGAGGACCACCATATAATAGTAGTATTCCCCCATGTAACTAGTAGTAGTTGAGCACTTTTGCGATAGTCCGTTTTGTATGCCCTTGCTTGATTGATTGAATGAATGCTTGTGTTTGCCTCATATACATATGGGTAGTGTTTCTCCCCTAGATCTTTTTCTATTCTAATCTCTTCCATCTAAACCCATCAGATGCCTCCGAGAAGAGACCCCGATTTTGTTTTCCCACCGGAGATCACCCAGTTGATCCAGCAGCAGAATGCCTTGATGCAATTGCTAGTTCAGAACCAGGGCAATGCCAACAACAACAATGCCAACAACAACCCGCCGCCAGTGGATAACCTCGCCCGTTTCTTAAGGTTACAGCCACCGGTGTTCTCCAGTAGCATCGAGCCAATAGTTGCAGATGATTGGCTACGCCGTATTGGAAGGGAGTTAACCACCGCAGGATGCACAGATGCTGAGAAGGTGCGTTTTGCCGCACACCAACTGGATGGACCTGCAGCAGCATGGTGGGAGAATTTCACAGCCACCTATCCTATCGACACTGTCACATGGGCCCAGTTTCAGTAGGCTTTTCGTACTGCCCATGTCTCGACTGGAGCTATGCAGATGAAGAAGCGTGAGTTTCGCAATTTACACCAGGGGAACCGTACTGTTGGCCAGTACGTGGATGAGTTTAGGAAGTTAACACGCTATGCCCCTGATGATGTAGCCACAGATGCCGCGAAGCAGAAGTTTATGGAAGGGCTAAATGATGAGATGAGCATGCGGTTGATGGTAGCAACCTTCAACAACTACTAGGAGTTGGTAGATAAGGCTCTAATGATTGAAGGAAAGCAGTAACAAATTGAGAATCGTAAGAGGAAGTATGGACAAGGGAAATACAACTCAGGAGCTCACCAGAAGCCTCGCTTAACCCCGAACTCGGGAGGACTTGTTCATAACCATGGAGGTCATAACCATACTGGAGGAGGATCGCATAACCATAATGGTGCGAAGAACGGGAATGGGAACGGAGCCAACAATAATCAGAATCGCTCTAACCCATCTACACCCGCAAAGAGGGACTTAAGTCAAGTCATTTGCTACAAGTGCGGGAAGATAGGGCACTATGCCAATGACTACCCTGAAGGAAAGAATGGAAACGGAAATGGGAGCGCTGGGAAGAAGCCCAATCCATTCAACAAGGTACAAGTGAACCACGTTAACGTGGAGGAAGTTGAAGAGCAGACGGACGCGGTAATAGGTAAGTTTTTGGTTCAGTCATTTACCGCTATTGTTCTTTTCGATACTGGTGCATCGCATTCATACATATCAAGGGGATTTGCGGAAAAGTTCAAGTGACCAACCCAAACCCTTAGGACCCCTCTTTTAGTGAGTTCGCCTGGAGCAGAGTACATGGCTAGCAGATGGTGCACCCAGATACCCTTAATCATTGGCACGCATGTTTTTCCATCTGACCTAATCATCTTGGAGTCACAAGGATTGGATGTGATATTAGGTATGGACTGGATGTCAAAGTATGGAGGAAGTATTGACTGTGCTAGCAAGTCAATTTATCTTACCACCCCGGAGGGAAAAAGGATTAAGTATGTATCTAGGCATGTGCCTAGGAGGAGCCAAGTAAACGCCCTCACGGGAGTTGTACAGGAGGAAGTACCAGTAGTAAAGGATTTTTCGAATGTTTTCCCCAAAGAGTTACCAGGTATGCCACCGGATAGAGACATTGAGTTTTTGATAGAGCTATTGCCAGGTATAGGGCCAATATCCAAAAGACCCTAACGGATGCCAGCAAATGACCTGGAGGAAATTAAGAAGCAGATCAAAGAGTTATTGGAGAAAGGTTACATTCGTAGAAGTTCATCACCTTGGGGAGCCCCAGTACTTTTGGTGGAGAAGAAGGATAAATCCCTGAGGATGGTCGTTGATTACCGAGCTCTGAATGAAGTAACAATAAAGAACAAGTATCCCTTACCGATGATTAACGATCTGTTTGATCAGTTACAAGGAGCTAAGGTGTTTTCGAAGATTGATCTACGATCAGGATACCATCAGTTGAAGATCCGAGAGAAGGATATACCAAAGACAGCGTTTACCACACGGTATGGATTATATGATTATACGGTCATGTCATTTGGACTGACTAACGCCCTTTCCTATTTCATGAGTATGATGAACAAGGTGTTCATGGAGTATTTGGACAAGTTAGTTGTAGTATTTATCGATGATATTATGATATACTCAAAGAACAAAGAGGAGCATGCGGAACACTTGCGTTTGGTTCTCGAGAAACTCAGGGAACATCAGTTATACGCCAAATTCAGCAAGTGCGAGTTTTGGTTGAAAGAAGTTGGATTTCTTGGGCATGTTATATCAGGAGAGGGTATAGCAGTAGATCCGAGTAAGGTTCAGTCGGTCACTGAATGGTTGGCACCCACTTCAGTTGGCGAGATCCGCAGTTTCCTTGGACTGGCAGGATATTATCGGAGATTCATTGAGAATTTTTCCAAGATTGCTAAACTGGTGACTAAATTGTTAAAGAAGGATACTAGGTTCAAATGGATAGAGGATTGCGAGACAAGCTTTCAGGAGCTGAAGAAACGATTGACTACAGCCCCAGTGCTGACCTTGCCAGATATACATAAGGAGTTTCAAGTGTATTGTGACGCCTGTCGCTTGGGACTTGGATGTGTGCTTATGCAGGAAGGAAAAGTTGTTTCGTATGCCTCACGACAACAGAAGCCACACGAGTTGAACTATGCCACACATGATCTAGAGTTAGCAGCCGTAGTGCATGCGTTGAAGACCTGGAGACATTATCTTATTGGAAACCGTTGTGATGTGTACACGGATCATAAGAGCTTGAAGTACATTTTCACACAGAAGGAGTTGAACCTTAGATAGAGGAGATGGTTGGAACTTATAAAGGATTACGATATGAAGCTACACTATCATCCAGGAAAAGCCAACGTCGTAGCAGACGCTTTGAGCTGGAAGAGTTATGCTAATATTCTTGAGAGCAAAGGATTGCCAAAGGAGTTAGCTGCGAAGATCATGGAACTTCGATTGGAGATTGTTCCAAGAGGTTTTCTTGCAGCAATGGAGGTTCAGTCGACATTGTTGGACAAGATTCGAGAAGCTCAGAAGGAGGACAAAGAGATTGCTGAGATAAGAGAGAAGATGGGCGAAGGTAAAGCCAAAGGTTTTCGCGAGGATGAGCACGATACCTTGTTGTTTGAGGACCGGATTTATGTGCCCAACAATTCAGAGATCAGGAAGTTGATACTTCAGGAGGCCCATGACTCACCATACTCGATTCACCCCGGGAACACCAAGATGTATTTGGACTTGAAGGAACATTTCTGGTGGACTGGTATGAAGAAGGAAATTGTCGAGTATGTAGCCGTATGTGATGTATGTCAGAGAGTGAAGGCCGAGCATCAGAAGCCAGCAGGACTGTTACAGCCTATGCCAATACCCGAATGGAAGTGGGACAAACTTGGTATGGACTTTATTACCGGATTACCCAGAACCAAGGCAGGATATGATTCTATATGGGTAGTTGTGGATCGCTTGACCAAATAGCTCACTTCATCCCAGTGAAAACAACTTATACAAGTGCAAAGTTGGCCAAGATATATATGTCCAGGATCGTATGTTTGCATGGAGTTCCGATGAGCATCGTATCAGATAGAGGAACACAGTTTACTCCAAAGTTTTGGCATCAACTACACCAGACTTTGGGTGCCCGATTGGAGTTCAGTACCGCTCTTCACCCGCAGACAGATGGACAGACAGAGAGAGTCAATCAGATTCTGGAGGACATGTTGAGAGCCTATGCGCTAGATTATGCATCTAGTTGGGATGACAATTTGCCGTACGCGGAGTTCTCCTATAACAACAGCTACCAAGCCAGTTTGAAGATGGCACCATTCGAAGCTCTGTATGGACGCAGATGTAGAACGCCATTGATGTGGGATGAGGTAGGAGATCATCAGTTGTTTGGACCAGATTTGATCAAGGAATCAGAGGAGAAGGTTAAACTGATCAGAGACAGACTAAAGATTGCTCAGTCCAGACAGAAGAGTTATGCAGATTCAAAACGCAAGGAAGTAACTTATGAAATTGGAGACAGAGCTTATCTGCGAGTATCACCCTTGAGGGGAGTAAAACATTTTGGAGTTAAGGGAAAGTTAGCCCCGAGATTTGTAGGACCATATCGTATTATGGAACGGATGGGAGAAGTTGCCTACAAGCTGGAGTTACCTGAAAGATTGTCAGGAGTTCACGATGTGTTTCACGTATCACAGCTGAAGAAGTGCCATGCTGAGGTGGCCGATATACCGTTGAATGATACAGTGCCTTTGGAGGCGATTCAGCTGGATAATAATCTGACCTATGAGGAGAAGCCAGTGAAGATTCTTGATTTTGACAGTCGAGTCAATCGCAACAAAGTTATCAAGTTTTGCAAAGTTCAGTGCAGTCATCATACCGAGGAAGAAGCCACCTGGGAGCGCGAAGAGGATATTCGCAAAGACCATCCGCACCTATTTTCTAGCCAACCCGAATCTCGAGGGCGAGATTCATCTTAAGGGGGGTAGGTTTGTAACATCCCAAATTTCCAATTTGGCATGTTATACATAGATCATCCATGCATATCATATTTTATTGCTTTTTCGTTTGCAATCCTCGAAATCCTAAGCAACTCAAGGACCCGCGGAGAGAGTTGGGGAATTTCCGATTTTCATATTTGAGTTTATCAAATAATGAAGACGAGGATTTTGATTTTGATTATTTTCTCTCCGAAAAAATATTTCATTCAAATACATAAATGAGGGGAGATAATATGACTTCTCTAAAATAAATGAAATATCGGAGGAAAAATGTTAAAATCATTATTGGGTTTTTATTTGATTTTATTCGGAATTTTATTTGCCCTAGAAAAATTTGCATGTTTTAAAAATTGCATTTAGGGGCCAAGAAAAGTTCATCTCTTTCTAAATATTCCATTTAGACGGAGAAAACTTGTTTTGGGATTTTTAGATTTTTATTTATTTTTCTAGGATTTTTCTAAGTCGGCGGAATGTTTTAAAAAAAAGACCCGCGCCCGACTGGGCCTAGGGCCCAGCCGAGCAGGCCGGCCCAGCCGCCAGCCGCCGCTGCCTCCTGCGTGCGTGCGCGCCCCGCCGCCGCCGACCCGGACTCCGCCGCCGCGCCTTGCCCCCTCCTCCAAGTCGCCGCCCCCGCCCCCTTTATATACGCCGCCGCCCCCCTCAATAGCCACCACCACCACCACCACCAGAGCCCGGAGCCGAGCCCCGAGCCCCGAGCCGCCGCCGCCGCCGAGTAGCCGCCGCCCCCTTCCGCCGCCACCCCGCGCCCTCGTCGAGCCCCACCGCCCCTCACCGCCCGCCTGAGTCGCCCCGCCTCACCGGACGACCTCGCCGGAGGTAACCGCCCCGCCGCCCGGGTTTTTTTTAAGAAAAACCCCTTCGGTTTTTTTATAAAAAAACCCTAGTTTTGTTTTTTTATATAGATCGGTTTTATTCTCTGGTTTATTTGCTTAACGAGCGTTCGCTCGTTCGTTCGTTTTAACGAACGTGTTCGTCATTTAGTTTCTGCTAACGAACGTTCGTTCGTTTAGCCATTCATCATTTTTCTTTTTATCGGATTTATTCCGCGATTATTCTGATCGCGATTTCTGATCCGATGTTCGAACCTGTTTATCTTTTCGCTCGTTTATTGGAATCAGGCGATTCAAGCGCCTGGAGTTTCAGCTCAAAACCCTCTTTCCGAATAATCAACTCAAACAAGTTTTATCTCTGTAAAATTTGACCCTAGTTCAGATTAGTAAATGGATCTTATTTCTTTCGCCGTTTGAGTTTCGTTGCTTCATTTGATTTGTTTCTTTTTGCAAACCGGAGTTCTTAAGTTGAACTCTCCGGTCAAACTCTCTTATTTGGAATTCTACTTGCACATCTTTGTTTGTTGCTTATGTATGTTATTGTTTGTTTGCGATAGAATTCCCAGAGTGCGAAGCGTGTTACTACGAGTCTCTAGGATTCACGGATCGTCAGCAAGGCATGTAACACGTTGATCATACTCTTTCCATACCCAGTTTTTATGCATTAGTTTCATCCTCAAACATTGCATGACTAGGATGCCTTTAACATGTGGGTTTTGGGAAGTAGTTGCTGAGGTAGAACCTATTGCCCTGTTTATTATCAAACCCTTGGGAGTTACTTCTATGTTATGCTTTCATTGCCATGCTATGCTCGTAGACGTGGATTGGGTTTGAGTGTATCCATGATAGATGTGAGATTTTTAAATTAATGGTTTACTTAAGGTGGCAACTTTAATACACATCTGGGTGGATTGAGGCACCTGGGGTATCCAGTGATTGCCTGTTTTATTTTTGGAGATCCCGGGGTTACCGTGTGATTTTCCTATGGACCGCCACCCAGGCTCAAAGGGAACTGAGTCTATTCATGCTAGAAACTTCTGTGTGCAGCCACAAGCTATTATGGGCTCTAGCATAGTTGAGTAAGTTACGTGAAGCTCTTGAAGAGGTGGATCAGCAGGTAGTGGGTTTGTAGGTTTGGTATGGTCTGCCCGGAGTAGAGAGTTAATGTTTCTGAAAGACTGTGTCTCGGTCATCCGTTTCTCAAACACCATGTAGTGCAAGAAATCAACGGAGGTGATCGAGTCTTGTGGGGAAAAGTGCGCAAACCTCTGCAGAGTGTACAATCTAATCATGGTTAGCCGTGTCCCCGGTTATGGACAATTCTGAGTATCTAGTACTTGAGTATTCACATGTATCTCAACACTCTAAATTAATATTGCTGGGATGTTAACTATTTTAATTGGGATCATTGAGTTGGGGTTACCTTCTCAAATGATGTTTCAACCACCATGATAGTTAAATTAAAATTATATTCCTTTGTTGTAGGGAAAAATTGGCTTTTCGCAAAAACTTTAACCATAGAGCTTTCCACCAGCCAAATATGCATGTAGTGGTAGCATTACTCTGTTATTGCTCTTTTGTGTTACATTGCCAGCATATTCCATGTGCTGACCCGTTCTCGGGCTGCAACGTATTATGTTGCAGACTTTTCAGACGAGGAGTAAGGTTCGATAGGTCGTTGCTGTGCAGCTCAACTATGTCGTTGGAGTTGATGGACTCACTTTATCTTCCAAGCCTTCGGCTGTTATCGCATTAGATGGCCTTAAGCCATATTATTGTAATAAGTTCTCTTTTGAGACATTCGATGTAATAAGTGTGTGATTGCTACTCTGTTATAAATCCTTCGAGTACTGTGTGTGTCAGCATTACCGATCCAGGGATGACATGGAAGCACAGAGACTTGACCATCTGAGGTCGGGTCGCTAAAGCTGGGGACCTAAAACACATTAAGGACGCATGATAAAATGTCTTACTATATATTTGACATCTGAAACGCTTACCGGTCATACTATGAGTCTTAACTTTGATCTAAGCTGTGATAATCCTTGTGTGTATCAAATGCTTATGCTTCACAACACTCCTTGTGAAGCCTATCCTCCTAACTGCACTGTAGGGTATGTCACCAAAAGCTTCGGAATGGATTATGGACAGCGGATGCACAAATCATATGACTGGTGATCAAAGTCTTCTCATGGACTCAACCTTGCGTCCATCCGACAAGAGTCACATCACATTTGCTGACACTGGTAAAAGCAAGGTATTGGGTCTAGGTAGAGTTGCAATCTCAAAGGATCAACACATGGATAAAGTGATGCTTGTTGAATCCCTTGGTTTCAACTTAATGTCTGTCTCAATGCTTTGTGACTTGAACATGATTGTGCTCTTCGGAAAATATCGCTGCCTTGTACTAATGGAATCTGACAAGTCTCTAGTCTTTGAAGGGTATCGAAAAGATGATCTATACGTGGTAGACTTCTCAGTAGGTCCACAGCTTGCCGTATGTCTTCTCGCAAAAGCTTCAGAATGTTGGCTCTGGCATCGGAGGCTGGGGCATGCTGGCATGAGGAACTTACACACACTCGTCAAGAAGAAGCATGTCATAGGCATCGAGGGTGCCAAGTTCAAGAAGGATCATTTGTGTGGTGCCTGTGAAGCTGGAAAGATGACTAGGGCAAAGCACCCCTCGAAGACAATCATGACAACATCTCAACCCTTTGAGTTGTTACACATGGACTTATTTGGACCTACTCACTACTCCACCCTCACAACAACTGCATGTCTCTATGGCTTCGTCATTGTTGATGACTACTCAAGATACACATGGGTGCACATAATTCTCTACAAGACTGAAGTGCAAGATGTCTTCAGACGCTTCGCCAATTGAGCAATGAACAATTATGGCATGAAGATCAAGCATATCAGAAGTGACAATGGCACTGAATTCAAGAACACCAGACTTGATCTTTATCTAGATACAATGGGAATCACTCATGAGTTCTCTGCTCCATACACACCTCAGCAAAATGGCATCGTTGAGCGCAAGAACAGAACCCTCATTGAGATGGCTCGAACAATGCTCGACGAAAACAAGACACCAAGAAATTTCTGGCCTGAAGCTATTGATACAGCATGTCACATCATCAATCGTGTGTACATCCATAAGCTTCTGAACAAAACATCCTATGAGCTCCTTACTGGCAAGAAGCCAAATGTCAGCTACTTCAGAGTATTTGGAGCTAGGTGCTGGATCAAGGATCCCCATCACAAGTCAAAATTTGCACCTAAAGCTCACGAAGGCTTCATGCTTGGCTATGGAAAGGACTCGCACTCCTACAGAGTCTTCAACCTCTATCACTACAAAATCGTCGAAACTGTGGACGTGAGATTTGATGAAACCAATGGTTCACAGAGAGAGCTTCTGCCAAGTACACTAGACGAAGCTCCGCCCAGCGAATCTATCAAGCTGATGGGAACTAGTGAAATCATGCCCCCTGAAGCATAGCCTGAAGAGGAACTTATCATTTCTGCACCTAACCAACCTGAAGACAATGCTCAGACCGAAGACAATCCTCCCAATGATGACAATGATCTGCAAGAGCAAAGTCTTCGTCCAGTTCATCCTCGAGTTGCAAATGAAGTACAAATTGAGAAGATAATTGATAGCATCAATGCACCTGTTCCACTCACTCACTCAAGAGCAACACAGTTAGCAAATTTCTGTGGGCACTTTTCGTTTGTATCAATATCAGAACCTAAGAAAGTTGCTGAAGCCTTTATGGAACCTGAATGGATTCAAGCTATGCAAGAAGAACTTCAACAGTTCAAGCTGAACAATGTTTGAGAACTTGTCAAGCGACCTGACCCTCGCAAGCATAACATTATTGGCACAAAATGGATATATCGAAACAAGCAAGATGAGCATGGTCAAGTCGTCAGAAACAAAGCACGTCTTGTGGCTCAAGGATATACTCAAGTTGAAGGAATTGACTTCGATGAAACATTTGCTCCTGTTGCTAGGCTTGAAGCTATTCGCATACTGCTAGCCTATGCTAACCACCACAACATATTGCTATATCAAATGGATGTGAAGAGTGCATTTCTCAATGGCAAGATTGAAGAAGAAGTATATGTTGCTCAACCACCGTGCTTTGAAGATCCAAAACATCCTGATATGGTGTACAAGCTAAACAAAGCACTCTATGGCCTCAAACAAGCACCTCGCGCTTGGTATGATACGATCAAAGACTTCTTGAAGAGCAAAGGCTTCAAACCTGGATCCCTCGATCCCACACTCTTCACGAAGACATATGATGGTGAACTGTTTGTGTGCCAAATATATGTGGATGACATTATCTTCGGCTGCACCAACTAGAAGTATAGTGATGAGTTTGGATACATGATGCAAGAGCAATATTAGATGTCCATGATGGGTGAGCTGAAATTCTTCCTTGGTCTTCAAATTCGTCAGCAAAGGAATGGCATCTTTATATGTCAAGAAAAATACCTCAAAGATTGTTTGAAGAAGTTTGGAATGGAAGATTGCAAAGGTTACACGACGCCAATGCCAGCCAAACACCATCTTGGTCCCGACGACAATGGTAAAGAGTTTGATCAAAAGGTATACCGCTCCATGATTGGTTCCTTACTTTATCTATGTGCATCTAGGCCAGATATTATGCTTAGTGTTTGCATGTGTGCTCGATTCCAAGCGGCACCAAAGGAATCGCATCACTTAGCAGTGAAGCGAATTCTTCGATATTTGGCTTACACCCCAACACTCGGATTATGGTATCCAAAGGGCTCAAAATTTGATTTGGTTGGATTCTCGGATGCTGATTATGCTGGTGACAAGGTGGATCGCAAGTCTACATCAGGCACATGTCACTTTCTGGGTCGATCACTTGTCTGTTGGTCTTCAAAGAAGCAGAACTGTGTATCACTCTCAACTGCTGAATCTGAATACATTGCTACTGGATCTTGTTGCGCTCAGCTTCTATGGATGAAGCAAACTCTCAAGGACTATGACGTCAATCTAAAACAAGTACCTCTCTTTTGCGACAACGAATGCGCCATCAAGATTGCCAACAATCCAGTCCAGCACTTGAAGACAAAGCACATTGAAATTCGTCATCACTTTCTCAGAGATCAAGTCATGAAGAAAGATATTGACATCATTCACGTCAACACAGAAGAGCAACTGGCAGATATCTTCACAAAGCCCTTGGATGAGAAAAGGTTTTGCAAGTTACGGTGTGAGCTAAATATCTTGGAATCCTCAAATGTTCTGTGATCAGGCACACATCCTAACACTTATGCATGTTGATGACTTAGATGTGCAACACACGAAGTAATGTATATCTTGAATCAATGAAGACTTACACTCTGAGTGTGAATACATTAACGTGGAATATGACTTCAGAGAGCCATGATAATTGTGCACCGTGTCTGGGTCTAATACTTCCTATACGGTGGGTAACGCCACCACCAAATTTCTTGGTTTGAAGTGTTTCACTCATGGTGTTATTTTTGCAATGACTTCGCATTTGGTTTGTCTTCAGTTTCAATTTATCTTCATGATTTTCTTCACTATGATGATTCGATTGCTTTCTGATATATATACATATACTAGTGTTCTGTCCTCTACAGCATTCACTTATAGCTATGTCTTCCTAGTTGAATCTTTTGGACTAAGTGAATGTGATCGGACCCTAATCTCTCTATGCTTTCTATCTCAAACTCTATCTGTCCAAATCATATGCATTCTATTGAAACTGTCGAATGTCTTCTCTGCATCCTAGTCAGCAGAAGACACAGAGACAAACATTAAGTCTGTTTCAAATGACTCATCTTTATTTTCTATATCTGGAGAAGCCGGAACAACCATCCGACATGCCTGGCGGGCGTGGGAACGTGGGACAACTCTGAGTATGTTGCATGCTTGCCATGTGCCCCTCAAATGTGAACCGCCAGGGGCACCTGCGTAATTGCGCTGTGCCGCACACTTCCTTATAAATACATGTCCCATGCGGGAAACCTTCTTTCACCTCTCCACCTAGTCAAAACCCTAGCGCTACCGCTAGCTCTCGACGACGCCGGTGACAAAGCACTTAGCTGCCGCGACTTGTCCGACGCCGTCCTCACGCCGGCCGCAGACATCGTCCTCTCCGCCGTCGCCGTAGGTGTCCTCCGTCACCAAGTTAGGGCACAGTGGATTGAACTTCTCGGTCTCCTGTTCATCCCATCTAGCAGTTCTTCGTGTGGTAAATATAACTCTATTTTTACTGTCTTTTTGATCTTCAAAGATTCATCCTATCTACCAAAAGTGGTTTCTGCCTACACATTGTTAGATCTATTCTATCTGCATCTCATACTACCTAGTCCACTCACTTAAACTTCATATCTAGTTTGATTCCTCACTTGTACTTATTCACAAATTCGTACAAATCTGGAACCAACTCTCAACATATAAGTGAATGTCTTTGCATCATGAGGTCAATGTCTTCAAACTGATTTATCTTCAAAATCTTCTGAGAATGCATATGACCTCTTCCCCTTCCCTTGTATCTCTAATGTTGTCACAGGTACATGTCCATGGGAGAATCCTTTGGTTCTCATAGTCTGCATTCGTTTGCAGAATTCTTACAGCATCACATTAACTCTCCCGAAGCCAGTTCATGTTTGTCCAGCAAGCAAAAGTCTTTGAAGCCTTTGAACGTATTGAAGCCATTCAGTTTGAAGTTCATGGCTACAGAAAAATCAGTAAGGAAGGGTGGCAGACAGCGTCGTGGGGGAACATCAAAAGATCTGCCTGATGACCTAGCAGAGCTTTATAAGACAGATCCTGAAGAGAATTATCATCAGCGCAAGACACGAATCCAATGGATTCGACGCTATTGGGCTGAAGAATGGTTCAAGTACAAGTTCGTGACCCAGGAATATGCAGAGAAGAATGCTATCAAAAGTCCTTGGGGTGATATTCTCTATCGAGGCCTTCAACCCAAGAACAGAGTTGAAGCTATTGCACAGGGTTTCTATCCTTGTATGGTCCATGGACATCAGCCTGAGAATGCCGACCCATCATCATTGCTCTGGTGTCGTGACGATACTCTCTTCAAGCGCAACTTCCAGCATGCAAAGGCATCGGCCAAGGAAAACAAGAAGTCATTGGGATTAGACTTCAACCCTGGTCCCTCTGCTCCCCGTGCTGACGGCTCACGTGATGCAGAACCCAATGTCATCGGCTTCTTTCCAACCTTGATGGCCTCATCACTTACATCTTGGTCCAAGGTGCCAAAGTGGATCATTCTGATAATGATGCTGACACTGATGAAGCCCTAGCTCCTCCTCCAAAGCCACGGAAGTTAAAGAAGCCTAAGGCTTCAAGATCAGCTGCTCCTCCAAAAGCTTCACGTGCGAAGCCACTGGCCACTGCACCTCCTGAAGACAGTGTGCAGTCTGAAGATCAATCATGTATCTCCAAGAAGACGGAGAAGACAAAGAAAATCATCAAGCATTCTGATCAGACCTTGACTCCTGCTGCCATTCTGCGAGAAGAGCACATTGATCTGTCCAGCGATGAAGATCTTGCAGATGATGCCCTTGAGCAACTGATCAAGAGCAAGGAAGAAGCAGAGATCTTCAATAACTTGCCTCTTTTCGATGTGGCAATCATCCATAACTTCATTGATGAGTGGTTTGACACCCCAAATCTCAGCTTTGAAGATCTGCAGCTTCCCGTTGGCCTCAGCGTCTCCTTCAATGGCGCCATTGCTTCTGAGCTAGCTCTCGCTCAGCACATCGTTGAGCTGAAGAACAAGATTGATTATGAGAAAGCTCAGTTCAAGAAGCATGTGGCAAAGCTCGGCATGCAAGATGTCAGAAACTTCAAGGTCATGCTGCACGAGCTTAAAGAAGCCTTTCTCAAGAAGCGTGAAGAAGCTCAGGGCTCTCGTGAGCGTATGAAGAGTTTGGCTGAGAAGTGTGTGCTGGCCTACAATGAGGCTGAGAAGCGCAAGTCTCTTGGCCGTCCTGGCATTGACCCCAGAATGGCTGCAAAGAAGAAGAAGCTATCAACCGCTCAACCTGCACCTTCAAGGCAGGAAGCACCTCGCATAATCTTCCCAAGCAGCATGACTGGCTCGAAGCCAAAGGTCCCGTCAACCGCTTCAGAACAGAAGAAACGAGGACTGTCGAGGCTGAAGCCAGAAAAAGGAAAAATACTGAAGCCTCTGATGCTGCTCCCTCCAAGAAGAAGCGAAAAACCAAGAAGAATCGGGCTGCTCCCACAGAGCCCTTAGTTGTTGAACCTATCTCAGTGGTTCGCCCTGCATCTGAACACCAAGAACGACGGATGATAGTTCATGAGCCTGCTTCCACAGAGGCTCATGAAGCTGAAGACATTCCAGCAGCTGAACCCACCGCTGCTGAAGACATTGGTCACGATGACAATGTTGAAGATGATGAAGTTCTTCCTCAGATTGAACACAACTTGGTATCATCGCCTGTTCTCACGAACAGCGAACTCATCAGCATTGGTCGTCCTCTGACGCCAATAGCTCAGGATGCATCATGGGCTGATCACCCACAGCAACAAGACTCCCCGAGTACTCCCCAACAACAACAAGTTACACCACCCGTACAAGAAGAAGAAGAAGACTTTGAGGCCCAGCCAACTCCATCTCCAAAGGCGTTGCCAGCATTCCGCAGGCTTCGCAAAGGACAAAGGCCTCAAGTCCCTCTTTCGAGCGTTCCAGAAGGAGAAGTGCATCACCAACCTGTTGCACGTCAAGTGTTTCCTGACGCCACTCCAACTGTGAACATCTCCGTGTCTGAAGCCCAAGCTGCTAAAGACAATCCGGCTACATCAGCCGATGAAAGACAAGAAGATGTACGTGTCCCTACTCCCCCCAGTACTGCAGAAGTTGTTCCTGATGTGAATGTGCCAGTGCCAGCTCATCAAGTGGAGGTTGAAAATCTTGAAGCTGCCACCACCAACGCAAATGAAGCCAATGACGTAGTCATGGCTGAAGCTAATGTGGAGCTTGCACCAACCAGAGTGCCAGAAGCCAATGAGGCAACTGCTCCCGAAGCACCTGTTGTGCAGCCTGAAGTCTCAGTTGTTGCCACTGCTCCTGTTCCGCCACCAAGGCCCTATACAATTGAGCAAGCATACAATCATGGTCAGCTAACCACTGTCTGATGGCCCATTCTGGTCCCTTTGCCTACTGCCTCTGGTCCTCAGTTTGATTATCATGTTGAGCATAGGCCTCAGGTCCAGAAACCAAAGCCAAGACTGCCAAGGTTCCCAGGCACTGCAAACTCTACAGGGTCCTTCAATGCAAATGGCTTCAAAAGCCACAACACTTTCTTCGACAGCGCAAAGAACCCCTACTCAAAACCAAGAATATCATCTGATCGTTTCTGGAGCTATCAGCAGAGAAGCTATTACTCCTGCGTTTTGTATGATCAAGGGCGCATTTTCCCTCATATGTGCCTCGACACTGAAGCCATTGCTGGACTGCCATGCTTAGAAGAAGCACTTGACTGCTTTCGTGATGCAGGTCTGCTCCGCTTTGTGACAGACAAAGAACATTGGAATGAGGAACTTTTGCTTCAATTCTATGCTACCCTCCACATTCGCGGCTACAACAGGGATATCAAGACATGGGTTCTCGAGTGGATGACAGGAAATGTTCATCATGAAGCCAAAGCTCTTGATGTCATTGAGCTTACAGGCCTACCCACTCCCGAAGAGCTATATGAACCTGATTGTCAACTACACCACAATGCACTAGAGAGCATCTTCCATAAGCCAGAACCCAACATGAGCCATATGTTGAGCATGATGAAGCCTTTGCCATCTGACGCTGAATACCCAACGGAGTTCTTTGTTGATGACCTTGAGTATCTGCCTCGCACAATATATCACATCATCAGGCGAACTCTATGGCCTATCAAAGGGCATTCATCAGCGACCAAACTTGAAGGAGCCATGAAGACATTGGTCTTTTACATCCTCAATGGCATCAGCTTCAATTCCCAAGAATTCTTCATAAGGCAACTTGTTGTGTCTGGATCTGACCTTTATGGCCTGAAATTCTATGCTCCATGGGTCATGCGCCTCATCAAGCGACACTCCTCTGTCAACTATCAGCCCTCTGCTCGCAATCATCTGATCTTTCTACCAGAGGTTGATATGTCAGTTGAAGCCATATACTCTGAGCCAGCCAAGAAGCCTCTTTGTCTTTAAAATGTCGAGCACCAAAGCTTCACTCAACCCATTGAAGGCGTCCAAGCAGTAACACGTATCTATCCAATGGCTGGGAACACTCGTCTGCCTCATCGTGCGCAAACTGAAGCTACTGAAAGCACCATTTCCCAAAGGCCTAAGAAGCGCTCTCGTGTTCTAAATGACCGAGAACTTCTTGTGGCACTTCATCAGAAACAAGATAAGCATCACTTTTGGCTCAAGAGATAGATGCAAAGCCTCTTGGTGGACATCAATCGCATTCGAAATCTTGCCACCAAGAATGCATTTGTCGCACACGAGACTTGTCGGCGATCATGGAAGAGTTTGACGCTGCTTAGTGCTGAAGCAGATCTTCAAGACGATGGCTTCACTGAAAGATTCAAGTTTGACTCCACTCCTCCACGGACTGATGTCCTACGTCAAACTCCATCCCTTGAAGACTCTTACTATTCTTCCTACGCGGCAACTGTGAATGCCAGAGTGATCGATGATGAAGATGATGCTACTTCACCGCCCCCTACTTCTGTACGCATCGACACTGCACCAAGTACGTATGTGCCGCCAAACAACACCGACAACCCTGCTGCTTCACCTACTCATGAGGACGAGTAGATGCTCTATGTCTTCAAACCTTTTTGGTCCTTACTAACAAAAGGGGGAGAAGCATATGAGTTTGATAGTCTTCAAGCGGGTTCATATGGGCGGTTGCTTTATATTTTGCCTCGTGCTTACAACTCTCGCTTTTGATACATTTGGTTCTTTGAGTTGTAACACTTAACCTTGATGGCCGTCTGCTACTTATTTTCTTTACTATGATGCGATGATAAATTCCGCATGTGCGATGATAACTTCTGCACTTAGATCATTCTGCAGACGTCCATTTTTCATTATGCATGTCATTCTATTTGCTATATCATTTCATGCATGATGAATTATCTTCATAAGTTGAAGTGGATCTCCACAAGTACAACCTGCCATGTGCATTTGCATTCCAAACGCAAATTACTTATATGCACATCTTCAGGGGGAGCCCTTGCTACTTATGAAGACAATACCCTATCCTTTACAATTTCACATACTTTATCCCCGTTGAAAACTTCAACCAGTTTGTCATCAATCACCAAAAAGGGGGGAGATTGTAAGTGCATCTAGTGCCACCCCTAGTTGGTTTTGAAGTATTGACGACAAAGTTGGTTGAGGGACTAATGCGTTTGTGAGAATTGCAGGATAACGCAGGTAGTGTCCCTCATTGATTCAGTTTACCTACCGGAGATGACCCCTAAAAATGTATGAAGACATTGACGACAATGGTGGTATGTGAAGATATTCATATTGAAGACTATGAAATGAGAAGACATTGAGTGAAGACTATGGAGCGCGAAGACTGTGTTGTTTTGCTGTTTCCTTTTTCTTCTTTGTTGAGTCATAGGAACCACCGTACTGTTAAGTGGGGTCCAACTGAACTAAGTCAGAATGACTGAAGTGATGCTCAACCCATATACTATGTCTTCGAGCGAAGACAATGAGAGCAAATCTTATCTAGAGCTGGATGAGTCAGCTTTGCTTGTAGCCCAAGTAAAGTTGTCGTGTGTGTTTGAAATCTGACCGTTGGAACACGTGTCAGTTCCTTAGTGACCCAGGGTCATTTCAGACATATCAGGTCAGGTTGCCCAGTGGCTATAAATAGCCCACCCCCTACACCATAAATTGGTGGCTGCTCAGAGTTAGTGCACGGCTTTTGTCGTTTGAGAGCAACCCACCTCGAAGCCTTTGAGAGAGAGAAATCCTTGCAAGGACCAAGCCCAAACACCCAGAGCCAAAGAGTGTTAGGCATCACTAAAGTCTTTCTGTCTATGTGACCTGAAGACTTATTACACTTGAGGATTGTGAATCCTCTAGCTAGTTAGGCATCGCGTTCTGAGCATCCAAGAGTCATTGTGTATTGCCGGTGAACAAAGTCTGTGAAGGTTCAGAAGTCTACCTTGAAGACTTACCAGAGTGATTGGGCGAGGACTATGTGTCCTTAGCTCAAGGGGAATAAGGTGAAGACGCGGTCTTCTGAGTTGAATCTCAGCCTCCCTAACCAGACGTACAGTTGTCACAGCAACTGGAACTGGTCCAACAAATCCCGTGTCTTCAACAAGTGACTGGTTCTATCCTCTCCCTTCCTTTACTTAGAGTTTGTCTTCGTGAAGTCATTGCCTATCTGTCGTACCTGTTTGACTTCATTGCTTGACTACTATCATTGATTGGCTTCACACTATCTTCCATCCTGATCCTTACTACTTAGCTGCTATTAGTCCTGTACTTTCACATCATTGCATACTTGGCTATGGTTTGCTTATTGTAGTTTATCTTCCGCTGCATATCAATTAGGTCATTTCTATTGTTTGTCTTCAAAACTTCCATGTTTTGAATACTTTCATAAAAATCGCCTATTCACCCCCCCCCCTCTAGTCGATAACTAGCACTTTCACCTAGCACCAGAAAGAAATCAATAGGATCAAATAAAATCCTTTTCAAGAACCCAAAATGCCTTTAAAAATGTTCATGATTTTTATAAAGGTGAAAACCTCTGCCAAAATGATGAGCATATTTATTGGTCATTTATGGATTTTTGAATTAGTCCATATTGTATTTGAATTGGGGCATTTAAATTCTATAAATACTTTAAATGTTCTAATAATGGTGAAACTAGTTGAGGGCAGTTGGAGATAATTTGAAAAGTGCCCACAAATATTTTCAGCATTTTACAAAATGGTTTGGTATTTTATTACTAAATCAAAACAGAGAAAAGAATAGAAAAACAGAAACAAAAGTAGAAAAGGGAAGAAACTCACCTGGCCTTACCTAAGAGGCCCAGCAGCAGCCAGCCCATCAGAGCCTAGCTGCCAGTCAGCCCCTTCCTCTGGACAGAAGGACGCCGGGCGTGTGCCTCGCGCGCGCGACCACACGCTCCGCCAACTCCTGCTTCCCGCCGCTGCCCCGACGCGCCTACGAGTGCCACGCAGCCCCCTCGGCACTCTCCCTAGATCCCTCCTCCTCTGTTCTCTCCCGCAGCACCACCGACATGCCACCATCGCCGCTGCTTGCCGTAGCCACGGCCACTGTCCACCCCTCGCCTTGTCGATGCGTCGAGAAGAACCGTCGTCGACTCCTGCATCGTCTACGCCAACCCGTTCGACCGTGGGAGCTCTGCAATGTCATCCTCGACCTCATCTTCTTCCTCGGCCATTGGAGATTGCCGTCATCGATCCATCGTCTCCCGAGCATCCCTGAGCCCACTGAGACCTCTGTCGGCTGCGCTGTGAGCTCCTGCTGCCTCCCTCTTGCTCTCCCCCTCTGTTCTCGTCCTCCAGCTTACGTCCCCATCGCAACCGAAGCTCGCCGCCACCATGGCTCCTCGCCGCCGTCGCTAGGGCACCCAAAGCTTGCGTCCGAGCACATGGTTGTGCTCCTACTGGTCCGTAGTTGCCGCCCCGCTACTTAACTTTCTCCGCCACATGCTCTAGCCGCAGCTGCCGCAGACACCGAACTCCGGCGGCCGCCCAAGTGCTCACCGTCGGCCAACCAGGCCACCCCGCGACCTTCGGACACCTCCCCTGGATGCGGGAGAGCACGAGCTTGCCTCCCGTGCCCTTGGTGCGTCCAGCCATGGCCGGAAACGGCCGGCCGGCGATCGCTGCCACGCTAGATTAGCGCCGCTGGTTAACCCCAGGGTTAGCACTAACTAACCCCCCCAAGCAAACGCTGACGTGTGGGCCCTATGGTGGATCAAATCCCAGTCAACACGGGATTAATCCCCAGTTAACAGTGAGCCAATGACATGTGGGTCCCAACCATCGGGTTTGACCCTGTTGACCTACTAATGTCACACTGACGTTAGGCTCAAGCAGTATATCATTTTATGAATTAAAAATAATCCAGGAAATTCCAGAAATTAGTATAAACTTCTAAAAATCATAGAAATTCAACCGTAACTCCAAATGAAATAAGTTATATATGAAAAATTATCAGAAAAATCCAATCTATCCATCTACACTGGTTTCATGCATGTTAAAGCAACTTAAACCTGCTGTTTATATCAAAACATGATAATGCACTTTATAAATTCATAGTTTGAGTTTGAAGTTGAACCTTTGGTTCAAAATGACTCAAACCACCCTGGTTATAGTTGCATTAGGCTAAAACACTCATTTTTCCATGTCATGATCATGCATCATATTGTGTATTGCATTGATTGTGTTTCCTTCTCTGCTGCCGGTATTTATCCCCTCTCAGTGGACAACGTTCCGACAATGAGTTCGATGACACCGATGACGAACTATACTATCTTCACAAGTGTCAGGCAAGCAAAAACCCCTTGTTCATTCTGATACAATCCCACTCTCTCGCTCCTGCTCTCTTTTACTGCATTAGGACAACAACGATTCAACTGTTACATGATGCGGTAGTTGAATCCCTTTCCTGTGCATGACCTGCCATTGCCACAGTAAATAGATTAAACCCACTAGCATGAGTAGGAGTTGTTTGAGCCCTGATGTGCCTACTCATTTATGCTTGTTTTTCATGCCTGCTACTGCTTAGAGTTGATTCAGGTCTGATTCATCGGGAATGAATTGGAATGGTGATGATCATGTCCTATTGTGTGTGAGCTAAGTGTGTGAACACGATTTGGTAAAGGTAGCGGTGAGAGGCCATGTAGGAGTACATGGTGGGTTGTCTCATTGAAGCCGTCCTCAGGAACTGAGTTCTGTGTTTGTGATCCATGAACAGTTACTACCACACATTGGGTTCCGGTAACTCGACCCCTCTCGACTTATTAATCAGCCCCAGGAGTTGTGACTAGTTTCTGGTGTTTGTAGGTAGTGCTACTAGTCTACCAAGTGGTACCCGGTACAGGTGGGCTTGGGATAGACTAGGTGTAGTGGCACGGTGTACCAAGTGGCACCCGGATGGTGGGCTTGGGAACCCTGCTCACATCATTTGGGGCCGTGAGCGACACCCCTGCCGGATCTCCTTGCAGATGGAACCCGAATAGGCGATAAACCTGGACTAGAGTCTTGCGTGATTAGTCAGGTCGTGGCCGACACCCTCGCCAGGCTTCCGCTTGAAGGTTGCCGAGATACATGACGTGTACATGGCGATAAGTGGCGAGAGCATGTGTGAAGAAGTACACCCCTACAGGGTTAATATGATCTATTCGAATAGCCGCGTCCGTGGTAAAGGATCTCTGGGTTGCCTATACAGTTCACAGACAAGTGAAAGTGGATACACTAAAATACGCACGATAAGCATGAGTGATATGGATGGCATTCTCGTAGGGAGATGGGAGCGGATCCATAGTGGTGTATTGATATGGTGAATATGTGGACTCGTGTGCGCCACCTCAAAAGAGTTACTTGCAATCGTAGATCAGGATAGCCACCGAGTCAAAGATGGCTTGCTGCAGTTAAACCCCACCATCCCCTTTGTTGATAAAGATGCATATGTAGTTAGTTCTGATGTAAGTCTTGCTGGGAACATTTGTACTCACGTTTGCTTAATTTATGTTTTTGCAGAGAGACTTTAGCCTCGCTAGTAGTTCTGCTTGGACTTCGATGTTTAGCTTGTTACCTCAGCTACGATCTTGTGCCCTCGGCAGGATCTGGTAGATAGTCAGGCTTCTCAGCTTTTTTCATCTGTAGATGTCTGTACTCAAACATGATAAGCTTCCGCATGTGCTTTGACTTGTATGCTCTGAATGTTGGGTCATGAGACCATGTTTGTAATATCTCACTCCCTGGAGCCTATTGAATAAAATACTTTAGTTGTAGAGTCATGTTGTGATGCCATGTTGTATTTGCACATATTGAGCATATTGTGTGTATGTTATTGAAATGCTTGGTATGTGTGGGATCTGACTATCTAGTTGTTTATCCTTGGTAGCTTCTCTTACTCGGAAATGTCTCCTAGTGCTACCACTGAGCCCTGGTAGCTTGCTACTGCTCCGGAACACTTAGGCTGGCCGGCATGTGTCCTTCTTCGTTCCTGTGTCTGTCCCTATGGGGAAATGTCACGCGGTGTCTACCGGAGTCCTGTTAGCCTGCTACAGCCCGGTTTACCGGAGTCCTGCTGGCCCAGTTTCTACAACCCGGATTCACTCGCTAATGACCGACACGTTCGTTGTTGGGTCATGTATACCTGTCCCTGTAAGTTAGTGCCACTTTGGGTTCATGACTAGTCATGTCGGCCCGGGTTCTTTGTCATATGGATGCTAGCGACACTATCATATACGTGAGCCAAAAGGCGCAAACTGTCCCGGGCCAGGTAAGGTGGCACCCATGGGAATACCGTGCGTGAGGCCGCAAAGTGATATGATGTGTTACATGCTAGATCAGTGTGACTTAGGATCGGGGTTCTGACATAATGAGAACATATTTGTGGAATTGTTTCATTAATATCAGGAATAGTTCCGAGAGGTTCCGGAAGCGTTTTGGGGTCACCGGAAGGGTTTCTGTGAATATCTGGTATTACCGATTAATTATATATATAGGTGAAAAATGTTTATGGGGAAACTATTACAATGGAAGAATATTATTCTAAGTGAAGAATTTGTGGAGCAGATATTCATTCCAAGAGCTCGGGGCTCTTCTGTGTCTTTGCTAAAGTTTTAAAGCCAATAGGCCCCATCAGGACCTCTGATATTGCAAAGGGTCCTTGCCACAGGGGGGGGGGCTAACTTGTGAGGTTTATATTGGTCCATTCGGAGGACCAGATCGCCTTCCTAGAAGGCACCCCCTCTGATGTGTATTTCGTGATAACGATGTAGATCTTGCTAGTATGTAGTTGGCCTGATGAGTGCTAGCTCACGCTCTTCCTCAAGGAGGTCAAGGCCATCCTGATGCACTTGCTCAGCTCCTGCCTCCGAATACAAATCCACTCGAGGGGAGTTGTGCATTAAGTCACTCAGCAAGATAGCCTCTGATCCATACACCATGAAGAAATGAGTGTGGTTCATGGACCGATTCAGGGTCGTTCACAAGCCTCAGAGGGCCGATGGTAGCTCAGTGACCCAGGCTCCTACAGCATGCGTCAGGTCGCGCACGCATGAGGCATGGCCTTAGCCCTTGGAGTATCATTCCATTTGCCCGTTCTACCTGACCATTCGTCTGCGAGTGAGCCACGGAGGCATAGTCGACCTAAGTGCCTTGAGAGTAGCAGAACTCGCGAATGCGTCTGAGTTAAAGTTCGAACCATTATTTGTGATGATGCCCTGTGGAACCCCGAAGCTTAAGATTATCTCTTTGATGGACTTGATCGCAGTTGGCGAGTCTAGCTTCTTTATGGGCTTTGCCTCGATCCAATTGGTAAACTTGTCCACCGCCACCAACAAATGCGTGAACCCGCTGGCCCCAGTCCGGAGTGGACCGATCAAGTCGAGTCCCTAGATGACGAATGGCCATGTGAGCAGGATTGTCTTCAGCGCGGACGCCGGCTTGTGCAATTGGATCGTGTAGAATTGGCACCCGACGCACTGGTCTACGGTGTTTCGAGCAACCTTGTTTGTTTTGGGCCAATTGAACCCTGCTCAAAATGCTTTGGTGACTAGCGTGTGAGAGGAAGCATGATGTCCACAAGTTCCCGAGTGAATCTCCTACAAAATCTGCCGCCCTTCCTCCGGCAAAATGCAGCGCTGAGTGACTCCAAAGGTACTTTTCTTATAGAGTTGATCTCCCATAACAGTATAGGCCATCAATCAGCGGACAATCTGGCAAGCCTCTACTTCGTCTTCTGGGAGCTCCTGCCTGAGCAGGTATGCAATGCATGGCAAAGTCCACTCAGGAGTGATCACGAGCACCTCCTGGACCAAGTTGATCACCGTGGGGATGTCAACCTCAGTCGGATTAGATGGACCAACTGGTTGCGGCCTTGCGGGGGCTATTCTACAAGAGGATCTTCCTTGATTGTCAGAGAGTGTAGGTGTTCCACGAACATGTTCTACGGCACCTCCTTCCGAGTGGAACCTATCTTGGCTAAGTCATCAGCCGCCTGATTTTTGAGTCGAGGGATGTGGTGCAGCTCCAGTCCTTCAAAGTTCTTTTCAAGCATTCTGACGGCACTGCAGTAGCATGTCATTGCTGGGCTCCGAATATCCCACTCCTTCATTACTTGATTCACCACCAAGTCAGAGTCACCATAGACCATCAGTCAGCGAATACCAAGAGATTGCCATATGCTACCCATACAGAAGAGCTTCATATTTCGCCTTATTGTTGGAGGAATCAAAGTGAATCTGAAGGACATAGCTAAGTCAGTCGCCTTTGGGGGACACTAGGACCACTCCGTCCCCCAAGACATTGAGCATCTTGGAGCCATCGAAGAACGTACCCAATGCTTGGGGAGACTCGGGGCAGGCTGCTCCTACTCGACCCACTCGGCAAGAAAATCCACTAGGGCTTGCGACTTGATGGCTTTCTTGGCCTCAGACTTGATATCCAAAGGGAGGAGTTCAATGGTCCATTTGGCCACTCGACCAGTGGCATCTCTATTACTCATGATTTCTGACAGAGGAGCGTCCTTGATCACTGATGTCTACTACGCAACCTTCTTCTTGTAGACGTTGTTGGGCCTCCAAGTGCAGAGGTTTGTAGGATAGTAGCAAATTTCCCTCAAGTGGATGACCTAAGGTTTATTAATCCGTGGGAGGCGTGTGATGAAGATGGTCTCTCTCAAGCAACCCTGCAACCAAATAACAAAGAGTCTCTTGTGTACCCAACACACCCAATACAATGGTAAATTGTATAGGTGCACTAGTTCGGCGAAGAGATGGTGATACAAGTGCAATATGGATGGTAGATATAGGTTTTTGTAATCTGAAATTATAAAAACAGCAAGGTAACTAATGATAAAAGTGAGCATAAATGGTATTGTAATGATAGGAAACAAGGCATAGGGTTCATACTTTCACTAGTGCAAGTTCTCTCAACAATAATAACATATATAGATCATATAACAATCCCTCAACATGCAACAAAGAGTCACTCCAAAGCCACTAATAATGGAGAACAAACGAAGAGATTATGGTAGGGTACGAAACCACCTCTAAGTTATCCTTTCTGTTCTATCTATTCAAGAGTCCGTAGTAAAATAACATGAAGCTATTATTTCCATTCAATCTATCATAGAGTTCATACTAGAATAACACCATAAGACACAAATCAACCAAAACCCTAATTTCACCTAGATACTCCATTGTCACCTCAAGTATCCGTGGGCATGATTATACAATATGCATCACACAATCTCAGATTCATCTATTCAACCAACACAAAGTACTTCAAAGAGTGCCCCAAAGTTTCTACCGGAGAGTTAAGATGAAAACGTGTGCCAACCCCTATGCATAGGTTCATGGGCGGAACCCGCAAGTTGATCACCAAAACATACATCAAGTGGATCACGTGATATCCCATTGTCACCATAGATAAGCACGGCAAGACATACATCAAGTGTTCTTAAATCCTTAAAGACTCAATCCGATAAGATAACTTCAAAGGGAAAACTCAATTCATCACAAGAGAGTAGAGGGGGAGAAACATCATAAGATCCAACTATAATAGCAAAGCTCGCGATACATCAAGATCGTGCCATAGAGAGAACACGAGAGAGAGAGAGAGAGATCAAACACATAGCTACTGGTACATACCCTCAGCCCTGAGGGTGAACTACTCCCTCCTCGTCATGGAGAGCGCCGGGATGATGAAGATGGCCACCGGTGAGGGATCCCCCCTCCGGCAGGGTGCTGGAACGGGCTCCCGAGAGGTTTTTGGTGGCTACAGAGGCTTGCAGCGGCAGAACTCCCGATCTATCTTGTCCTTCGATGGTTTTAGGATATATGGGAATATATAGGCGAAAGAAGTCGGTCGGGGGAGCCTCGAGGGGCCCACGAGACAGGGGGCACGCCCAGGGAGGTGGGCGCGCCCCCCACCCTCGTAGCCACCTCGAAGCTTCCTTTCCTTCAACTCCAAGTCTCCTGGATCATGTTCGTTCCAAAAATCACGCTCCCGAAGGTTTCATTCCGTTTTGACTCCGTTTGATATTCCTTTTCTTCGAAATACTGAAATAGGCAAGAAAACAGTAATATGGGTTGGGCCTCCGGTTAGTAGGTTAGTCCCAAAAGTAATATAAAAGTGTATAATAAAGCCCGTAATCATTCAAAACAGATAATAAAATAGCATGAATGCTTCATAAATTATAGATACGTTGGAGACGTATCAGCATCCCCAAGCTTAATTCCTGCTCGTCCTCGAGTAGGTAAATGATAAAAGAAAGAATTTATGAAGTGTGAATGCTAGAAGGTGCACAAGTTTGATCAATGATAATTTAAATCACCTTTTCTAGCATGATTATATGTCATAACAGTAGTTCATCTCATAAAACTTCTCACGGTCAAGTAACAAGCAATTCACATGTTAAAGCATAGACCATAAACTTTCTTGAAAACTAGCAAACTTCATTCTTAGTCATCAAACAATTACAATTCATCTTATTTTCAGGAAGGGTCTATGTCAGAGCTTTTGATTTAGCAAACTTCACATACTCAACTATCATATAGTCTTCTACAATTGCTAACACTCACGCAATACTTATGGTTATGGAGTTTTAATCGGACACTGAGAAAGATAGGGGCTTATAGTGTTGCCTCCCAACGTATTCACCTTTGGGTGATGTCAACAATAATAGCTCATGCTAACTTACATCCAATTGGATATATATATATATATATATATATATATATATATATATATATATATATATATATCAGGATCTTTCCAACATGAGGTGCTTGCCAAAGGATAAAATGAAAAAGGGAAAGGTGAAGATCACCTTGACTCTTACATAAGTTAGAAGACATAAAGTAAAAGATAGGCTCTTCACAGAGGGAAGCAAAGGTTGTCATGCGCTTCTATGGTTGGATGCACAAAAATCTTAATGCAAAAGAACGTCACTTTATATTGCCACTTGTATATGGACCTTTATTATGCAGTATGTCGCTTTTATTGCTTCCATAACAAGATCGTATAAAGCTTATTTTCTTCACACTAATAGATCACACATATTTAGAGAGCAATTTTTATTGCTTGCACTGATGACAACTTACTTGAAGGATCTTACTCAATCCATAGGTAGGTATGGTGGACACTCATGGCAATTTTTCTTGAAGGATCTCTACTTGGTGCAAGGAATTTTGGCTAGCATGAGGGGGAAAGGCAAGCTCAACATGTTTGAATGATCCATGACAATATACTTTAACTAAGATGTGAGAAAACATAACCCATTACGTTGTCTTCCTTGTCCAACATCAACTATTTAGCATGTCATACTTAATGAGTGCTCACAATTATAAAAGATGTCTAGGATAGTATATTTATATGTGAAATCTCTCTTCCTTCAATATTCTTTCATGAATTGTTCAAATGACCAATACAATGCTTGCTAACCTTCAATAAATTTACAACCTCTACTTTTTAGATGTGAAGTCATTACTCCCCATGGGATAAGAAAATGAAACATATATAATTTCAGATTTATGACGTTCAACTCATTCAACCATTTACTCATAGGATATAAGTGAAGCACACGAGTAAATGACAAACTACTCCAAAAAAATATAAGTGAATATCAATGAGTAGCTAAATAATTATGTAACTATGTGAAGACTCTCTCTTATTTAAGAATTTCAGATCTTGGTATCTTATTCAAACAGCAAGCAAAGCAAGATAAAATGACATTGTAAGGATAGCACAACTCATGTGAAGAAGCAGAAACTTAGGTTCAACCGATACTAACCGATAATTGTTGAAGAAGAAAGGTGGGATGCCTAACAGGGCATCCCCAAGCTTAGATGCTTGAGACTTCTTGAAATATTATCTTGGGGTGCCTTGGGCATCCCCAAGCTTGAACTTTTGTGTCCCCTTAATTCCTCTCATATCATGGTTTCTCTTTTTATCAAAAGCTTCATCCACACCAAACTCAACAAGAACTCGTGAGATAGGTTAGTATAAACCAATGCAAAACCTTATCATTTTCTACTGTAACAAATCACTAAAATTATTGTTCAACATTTCATACTAAATGCCTCTGCGTATTTAATACTCCTATCCTCAAATAGAATCATTAAACAAGCAAACATATGCAAACAATGCAAACATAACAGCAATCTGCCAAAACAGTACAGTCTGTAAAGAATGCAAGATTCATCATACTTCCCTAACTCCAAAAATTATTAGAAAAATACTACACTGTAGAAGATTTATCAGAGCTCATTATGCAAAAAATTTCAACATTATATCATTCTCTGACTTTTCTAGGTAATTTTTGCAACAGCGGTAAACTTTCTGTTTTCAAACAGCAACATGTATACTAGCAAAATAAGCATGGTAAAGGCTATCCTTGACATTTTTATTGAAAATAAAGATGCAAAACATTATTCTAAATAACAGCAAGCAAATACTAACACAAGAAAATGATGCTCCAAGCAAAACACATATCATGTGGTGAATAAAAATATAGCTCCAAGTAAAGTTACCGATGAACGAAGACGAAAGAGGGGATGCCATCCGGGGCATCCCCAAGCTTAGGCTCTTGGTTTTCCTTGAATATTACCTTGGGGTGCCTTGGGCATCCCCAATCTGAGGCTCTTGCCACTCCTTATTCCATAGTCCATTGAATCTTTACCCAAAACTTGAAAACTTCACAACACAAAACTCAACAGAAAACTCGTAAGCTCCGTTAGTATAAGAAAATAAAACCACCACTTAGGTACTGTAATGAACTCATTCTAAATTCATATTGGTGTAATATCTACTGTATTCCAACTTCTCTATGGTTCATACCCTCCGATACTACTCATAGATTCATCAAAATAAGCAAACAACACATAGAAAACAGAATCTGTTAAAAACAGAACAGTCTGTAGTAATATGTATCAAACGTATACTTCTGGAACTCCAAAAAGTCCTAACAAATTAGGAAGCCCTAAGAAATTAGTGTAAAAATCCATAGCAAAAAGAATCAGATCAGAAGCACGTTTCTGTGAATTATCAAAACTAATTTACTGGGTGCAAAAGTTTCTGATTTTCAGCAAGATCAACACAACTATCACCGTAAGCTATCCTAAAGGTCTTACTTGGCACTTTATTGAAACAAAAGCTACAAAACATGATTACTACAGTAGCATAATCATGTGAACACACAAAAGCAATAAGGATAAGTATTGGGTTGTCTCCCAACAAGCGCTTTTCTTTAATGTCTTTCTAGCTAGGCATGACGATGACAATGATGCTCACATAAAAGATAAGGATTGAAACATAACGGGAGCATCATGAAGCATATGACTAGCACATTTAAGCCTAACCCACTTCCTATGAATAGGAATTTTGTGAGAAAACAACTTATGGGAACAATAATCAATTAGCATAGGAAGGCAAAACAAGCATAACTTCAAGATTTTCAACACATAGAGAGGAAACTTGATATTATTGAAATTCCTACAAGCATATGTTCCTCCCTCACAATAATTTTCAGTGGCATCATGAATGAATTCAAAAATATAACCAGCACCTAAAGCATTATTTTCATGATCTACAAGCATACTACTCTCCACATAAGCAAATTTCTTCTCATGAATAGTAGTGGGAGCAAACTCAACAAAAGTATTATCATGTGAGGCATAATCCAATTGAAAACTAAAATCATGATGACAAGTTTCATGGTTATCATTATTCCTAATAGCATACAAGTCATCACAATAATCATCATAGATAGCAACTTTGTTCTCATAATCAATTGGAACCTCTTCTGAAATAGTGGAATCATCACTAAATAAAGTTGACACTCTTCCAAATCCACTTTCATGTTCATCACAATAAGATTCAACATCCTCCAAAATAGTGGGACCACTACTTCCTAAAGTTGACACTCTTCCACACCCACTTTCATCAATATAATCATCATAAATAGGAGGCATGCTTTCATCATAAAAACTTTGCATATCAAAACTTGGGGGACAAAAAATATCATATTCATCAAACATAGCTTTCCCAAGCTTGTGGCTTTGCATATCATTAGCATCATGGATATTCAAGGAATTCATACTAACAACATTGCAATCATGCTCATCATACAAAGATCTAGTATCAAACATTTTATAGACTTCTTCTTCTAGCACTTGAGCACAATTTTCCTTTTCATCATACTCACGAAAGATATTAAAAAGATGAAGCGTATGAGACAAACTTAACTCCATTTTTTTGTAGTTTTCTTTTATAAACTAAACTAGTAATAAAACAAGAAACAAAAAGATTCGATTGCAAGATCTAAAGATATACCTTCAAGCACTCACCTCCCCGGCAACGGCGCCAGAAAAGAGCTTGATGTCTACTACGCAACCTTCTTCTTGTAGACGTTGTTGGGCCTCCAAGTGCAGAGGTTTGTAGGACAGTAGCAAATCTCCCTCAAGTGGATGACCTAAGGTTTATCAATCCGTGGGAGGCGTAGGATGAAGATGGTCTCTCTCAAGCAACCCTGCAATCAAGTAACAAAGAGTCTCTTGTGTCCCCAACACACCCAATACAATGGTAAATTGTATAGGTGCACTAGTTCGGCGAAGAGATGGTGATACAAGTGCAATATGGATGGTAGATATAGGTTTTTGTAATCTGAAATTATAAAAACAGCAAGGTAACTAATGATAAAATTGAGCGTAAATGGTATTGTGATGATAGGAAACAAGGCATAGGGTTCATAATTTCACTAGTGCAAGTTCTCTCAACAATAATAACATAGATAGATCATATAACAATCCCTCAACATGAAACAAAGAGTCACTCCAAAGCCACTAATAGTGGAGAACAAACGAAGAGATTATGGTAGGGTACGAAACCACCTCTAAGTTATCCTTTCTGTTCTATCTATTCAAGAGTCCGTAGTAAAATAACATGAAGCTATTCTTTCCGTTCAATCTATCATAGAGTTCATACTAGAATAACACCTTAAGACACAAATCAACCAAAACCCTAATGTCACCTAGATACTCCATTGTCACCTCAAGTATCCGTGGGCATGATTATACAATATGCATCACACAATCTCAGATTCATCTATTCAACCAACACAAAGTACTTCAAAGAGTGCCCCAAAGTTTCTACCGGAGAGTTAAAACGAAAATGTGTGCCAACCCCTATGCATAGGTTCATGGGCGGAATCCGCAAGTTGATCACCAAAACATACATCAAGTGGATCACGTGATATCCCATTGTCACCACAGATAAGCACGGCAAGACATACATCAAGTGTTCTCAAATCCTTAAAGACTCAATTCGATAAGATAACTTCAAAGGGAAAACTCAATTCATCACAAGAGAGTAGAGGGGGAGAAACATCATAAGATCCAACTATAATAGCAAAGCTCGCGATACATCAAGATCGTGGCATAGAGAGAACACGAGAGAGAGAGAGAGAGAGAGAGAGAGAGAGAGATCAAACACATAGCTACTGGTACATACCCTCAGCCCCGAGGGTGAACTACTCCCTCCTCGTCATGGAGAGCGCCCGGATGATGAAGATGGCCACCGGTGAGGGATCCCCCCTCCGGCAGGGTGCCGGAACGGGCTCCCGAGAGGTTTTTGGTAGCTACAGAGGCTTGCGGCGGGGGAACTCCCGATCTATCTTGTCCTTCGATGGTTTTAGGGTATATGGGAATATATAGGCGAAAGAAGTCGGTCGGGGGAGCCTCGAGGGGCCCACAAGACAGGGGGCACGCTTCCCACCCTCGTGGCCACCTTGATGCTTCCTTGCCTTCAACTCCGAGTCTCTTGGATCATGTTCGTTCCAAAAATCATGCTCCCGAAGGTTTCATTCCGTTTGGACTCCGTTTGATATTCCTTTTTCTTCGAAATACTAAAATAGGCAAGAAAATAGCAATATGGGCTGGGCCTCCGGTTAGTAGGTTAGTCCCAAAAGTAATATAAAAGTGTATAATGAATCTCATAATTATTCAAAACAGATAATAAAATAGCATGAATGCTTCATAAATTATAGATACGTTGGAGACGTATCAATCACTATGACCGAGTGCTCTTGAAAGTAATGAGCCACCTTCTTTGCAACCACGTAAATCCTGTGCACCAACTTCTGGTAGTGTGGATACCTTTGCTTAGAGGGGGTCAAAATCTCTGAGATATAGTAGACTGGTCACTGGGTCTTGAAGTCTTTGTCTTGTTCCCCATGCTCCACAGTGAGCATGGTGCTAACTACTTAGCTCGTTGATAACCCACAAGTGTAGGGGATCAGTTGTAGCCTCTTTCGATAAGTAAGAGTGTCGAACCCAACGAGGAGCTAAAGGTAGAACAAATATTCCCTCAAGTTCTATCGACCACCGATACAACTCTACGCACGCTTGACGTTCGGTTTACCTAGAACAAGTATGAAACTAGAAGTACTTTGTAGGTGTTGTTGGATAGGTTTGCAAGATAATAAAGAGCAAGTAACTATAAACTAGGGGCTGTTTAGATAAATAAGCAATAAAGTAAATATAGCAAGTGTGGAAAAGTGGTGGTAGGAGTTGTGAAATTGTCCCTAAGCAATTGACTACTTTACTAGACCGATAGCAAGTTTTATGTGGGAGAGGCATAAGCTAACATACTTTCTCTTCTTGGATCATATGCACTTATGATTGGAACTCTAGCAAGCATCCACAACTACTAAAGATCATTAAGGTAAAACCCAACCATATCATTAAAGCATCAAGTCCCATTTATCCCATACGCCACAACCCCCTTACTCGGGTTTATGCTTCTGTCACTCAAGCAACCCACTATAAGCGAATCATGAACGTATTGCAACACCCTACAGCGGGAATCCCTCACGCTTGCGCGACACGGAGGGCACAATAGGTCAGCAACATAACCACAAGCAAATTAAACCAATCATAGCAATTCACCAATCACCAATAGGACAACGAAAATCTACTCAGACATCATAAGATGGCAACACATCATTGGATAATAATATGAAGCATAAAGCAGCATGTTCAAGTAGAGGGTACAGCGGGTTGCGGGAGAGTGGACCGCTGAATATAGATGGGGGAAGGTGATGGAGATGTTGGTGAAGATGATGGAGGTGTTGGTGTAGATCGCGGTGATGATGATGGCCCCAGGCGGCATTCCAGCGCCACCGGAAGCAAGGGGGAGAGAGCCCCCCTTCTTCTTCTTCTTCCTTGACCTTCTCCCTAGATGGGAGAAGGGTTTCCCCTATGGTCCTTGGCTCCCATGGCGTGGGAGGGGCGAGAGCCCCTCCGATATTGGATCTGTCTCTCTGTTTCTGCGCTCCCAGATTCTGCCCTTTCACCGTTTCTTTTATATCCGGAGATCTGTAACTCCGATTGGGTTGAAACCTTCACCCAGATTTTTCTTCAAAAATTAGCTTTCTTGCGGCAAAAGAAGAGCGTCAACTGCCTTACGGGGTGCCCACGAGGGTCAGCGCGCGCCTGCCCCCCTGGGGTGCGCCCCCCTGCCTCGTGGCCCCCTCGGGCACCGTCTCGCGTTGATTCTTCTTCCCAAAAATCAAAAATATTCCAAAATATTCTCTGTCTGTTTTTATCCTGTTTGGACTCTGTTTGATATGGGTTTCTGCGAAACATAAAACATGCAACAAACAAGAACTGGCACTGGGCACTGGATCAATATGTTAGTCCCAAAAATAGTATAAAAAGTTTCCAAAAGTATATGTAAGTTGAATAATATTGGCATGGAATAGTCAAAAATTATAGATACAACGGAGACGACTCGTGGCCGCGATGCACAAGAGAAAAGGCTCCTGGCTGCCCGGGGTAGCAAGCACCGGCTTGGTGGATAGAAGGGCTCTGAGTTCTTGGAACGCGGCCTACGCTTCAGTTGTCCACTCAAACTTGTTTGATTTCTTCATGAGTCAGTAAAGCGGCAGGGCTTTCTCATCGAGTCGCAAAATGAATCTGCTTAGGGCTACCAGACAACCCGTGAGTCTCTGTACGCCATGTATACACTCTAGTTTTTCCATTCAGACTATAGTGCTGATCTTTTTGGGGTTAGCATCGATCTAATGTTTGGAAACAAGGAAACTGCAAACTTGCCGGCTGGGACCCCAAAAGTGCAGTTAGTCGGATTGAGTTTTATCCCAAAACGGCGCATGTTTGTGAAGGTATCATCGAGGTCTATCAGGAGGTCGGAACCTTTCCTGGACTTGACCATGATGTCGTCCATGTAGGCCTCCACGTCCCGACTGATCTGGTTCTGTAAGCATTTCTGAATCATGCGCTGAAAAGTTTCTCTGGCATTTTTAGTTTGAATGGCATCATGATATAACAAAAACAACCGAATGGAGTGATGAATGCTATTTTTATTTCTTCTGGGCCATACATTCAGATCTGGCGGTACCCAGAGTACGCATCCAGAAATGATAGTCTCTCGCACCCAGCAGTAGAGTCTACTATCTGATCTATGTGGGGGAGAGGGAAGTGGTCCTTTGGGCAGGCCCGATTGATGTGTTTGAAGTCAATACACATTCGCAGGGAGTTATTCTTCTTTGGCACCATGTTGACATTGGCGAGACACTCGGAGTGGTACACCTCTCGGATGAACTCGGTGGCTAAGAGCCGCGCGATTTCCTTGCCAATCGCCTTGCGCTTCTCGATGGAAGAGCATCGGAGGTGCTCTTTGATAGGCTTCATCTTTGGGTTGACACGGAGTCGATGCTCAGCCAGTTCCTTGGGAGCATCCAGCATGTCAGAAGGCTTCCACGCGAAGATGTCCCAGTTCTCACGGAGGAACTGGATGAGCTCGCCTTCCTATTTGTTGTCGAGTGTCATGGAGATGTTGATCGGGGGGCGTTCGGGTCCTCTGGGTAGATGTGAGCCTGCTTCATTTTGCCGGTCGACTGGAAAGCGGGTTCCACAGTCGGCTTCTCAGATTCGAGCAGGTCACTCGAATCTACCGCTTTCTTGTACTCATCTAGCTCCGCCAATGCCATCTGCTCGTTAAAAATCTGGGAGCCTTTCTACAAGCTCTCTTCGGCTATTTTTCGATTTCTTGTGATGGTGATCACGCCATTCAGCCCTGGAATCTTAAGCATCCCGTGGAACTGCATGCTACTCTTGCTCAGTCGGGACATCAGAATTGCCATTGCCTCTAGAGTATTTGTGTAAATGTTGTTCAACCCACTGTCGCCATCCATGAGGACCTTGCGCAGTCAGACTCCTCCAATAGCAGGATCGACCACCAGTGCCTGGCGCCCAGGGGTCGGTATGTGGGGCGGGTGATCCGACTAATCGAAGGTGATGGGAGTCTTGGCCCAGTCGAGGTATTTGGTGACAGGCGGAACTACCATATTGACCTCTCGATTTATCACCTTGAGGCGGCTCATGCTCTCGACGCAACAAAGATCATCAGGACCTTCTCGACGTTGGGGTACCCAAAGGCATTTTTTTCCTCGTTGTCGTTGTCCTCATCCTTGCTCTCCAAGGGATCTTGCCGAATCTCCTGCTTGAGCAGTTGGCACTCCTGAGTGGTATGCTTAGGCAGAACCAGGTTGCCATCTTCATCCTTCTTCGTGTGAATCTGACAGGGCTGATCAAGGATGTCGCTTTTGGGGGTGACTTTCTTTTGCCCGCTCATTCCTTCTTCTGTTTCAGTTGGCCTTTGCCTTTGCTTTGGCCGGCCAGGGCTGCAACCTCAGCATTATCGGCCACCTCAGACTTCCGCTTCTGCTTCTTGCCAGTATGGTTGCTTGACTGATTTGCGCCTCCAATTCGGCCCTTGCCACTTCTTAGTCAGTCCCCCTCTTCGCCATTGGCATACCGACTTGCTATTTCCATTGCCTGACTGAGAGTCAGGATCACAGTCCGGTCGAATTTTAGGCTCAACTCTTGGTACCTGATACCGGCCTTGAAGGTGCGGATCACCTGATGCTCAGTGACATTCTCCACAGTGTTATGCAGAGTGGTCCACCGCAGGATGCACTCTCGGAGAGTTTCATTGTGCCTTTGCACGCAATGTTGAAGCTTGTACGTGCCTTGAACATCTTAACGAAAACTCAAGCAAGGTCGTCCCAACAGTATATACTGCCAGGTGGGAGCTGGTTGAGCCAAGCTCTAGCCGACCCTTCAAGCATCAGCGCCAGGTGCTTCATTGCCATGTTGTTGTTGCCGCTGCTAATCTGGACGGCCATTCGGTAATCCTCTAACCAAAACGCTAGCTACGACTCACCAGTAAACTTGCTAATCCCTGTTGCCAACCTAACGTTGTTTGGGATGTTTGCAGCACGAATGTAGCAGTTGAACTACTCGGGCCCGGAAGGTGCAGACCCACTCGGAACGTCGGTATCTGATACGTCCATTTTGCATCATGCTTTTATATCAATATTTATTGCATTATGGGCTGTTATTACACATTATATCTCAATACTTATGGCTATTCTCGCTTATTTTACAAGGTTTACCATGAAGAGGGGGAATGCCAGCAGCTGGAATTCTGGCTGGAAAAGGAGCAAATGTTGGAAACCTATTCTGCACAGCTCCAAAAGTCCTGAAACTCCATGAAACATCTTTTTGGATTTAATAAGAATTTTTGGGCGAAAGAAATACACCAGGGGGGCCACACCCTGTCCAGGAGAGTGGAGGGCGCCCCCCCCCCCCCTACAGGGCGCGCCCCCTATCTCCTGGGCCCCCTGGTGGGCCTCCGGTGTCCATCTTCTGCTATATCAGAGCTTTTACCCTGGAAAAAATCGTGGGCAAGCTTACGGGACGAAACTCCGCCGCCACGAGGTGGAACCTTGGCGGAACCAATCTAGGGCTCCGGCGGAGCTGTTCTGCCGGGGACACTTCCCTCCGGGAGGGGGAAATCATCACCAACATCATCACCAATGATCCTCTCCTCGAGAGGGGGTCAATCTCCATCAACATCTTCACCAGCACCATCTCCTCTCAAACCCTAGTTCATCTCTTGTATCCAATCTTGTATCAAAACCACAAATTGGTACCTATGGGTTGCTAGTAGTGTTGATTACTCCTTGTAGTTGATGCTAATTGGTTTACTTGGTGGAAGATCATATGTTCAGATCCTTTATGCATATTATTACTCCTCTGATTATGAACATGAATATGCTTTGTGGGTAGTTACGTTTGTTCCTGAGGACATGGGTGAAGTCTTGCTATTAGTAGTCATGTGAATTTGGTATTCGTTCGATATTTTGAGGAGATGTATGTTGTCTTTTCCTCTAGTGGTGTTATGTGAACGTCGACTACATGACACTTCACCATTATTTGGGCCTAGAGGAAGGCATGGGGAAGTAATAAGTAGATGATGGGTTGCTAGAGTGACAGAAGCTTAAACCCTAGTTTATGCGTTGCTTCGTTAGGGGCTGACATGGAGCTCCTTTCTCATTATTAGAAATTGTCCAGGCTTATCCTTTGCTACATAAAGGATTGGGCCACCTTGCTGCACTTTAATTACTTTATTTATTTGTTACTCATTACTATTTATCTTATCACAAAACTATCTATCACCTACAATTTCAGTGCTTGCAGAGAAAACCTTACCGAAAACCGCTTATCATTTCCTTCTACTCCTCGTTGGGTTCGACACTCTTACTTATCGAAAGGACTACGATTGATCCCCTACACTTGTGGGTCATCAGTATCCAGGCCTTCTCTCAGGGCCCTACCTTTGTCCACCAGATTATGGGCGAGAATGGACCTCGCATTAAACCGCGAGACTCGGAGGCCCTCCGAACGGTGTAGAGGACTCGGTCTCCAATCATCCTCGTGTGGATGCCTGTCATCTAAGGCTGGTGCCCGTATGTGACATCCCACGAAGGGGGCATCCGAGTGCGATCGTAATCGTCGTGCCACCGATGGGAAACAACTCGGTCTCACCTACGATCTCTGTAGTGATTTCTTGAGGGGGTGATCGTCGGCGCCTCCCGGAGCCAAGCAGGCTATGAGCCAACTGGACCGTCTCTGCGTGCACTGACGTGTTTTGGATGCGGTCACGGGACTACGACACTGCCACGTTCTACGACAAGGCCGTCTTTAGGAGAGCTCGGATCTGGTGGATGTCTTCGCCGGCCATCGAGCCGGAGGGTTGAATGGAAGCTACAATCCTGGTTGCCAACACTAAGTTCTGCATGGGGGTGTTGAGCACTTGGTAGTTCTGAGACTGATTAGTCAGGAACAACCGGCACTTGTGCCTATTAGAACGGGGTCATGAGAGGGCGTGGTCATCTAACTCCTTCTGCAGCCGTTCCAGGCGATCTTGCTCGGCCAGGGTGGCCAAGTGCACCGACTCCATGGCCAGTGCCTCGGGAGTTGTCCCGATGATGGGAGTGCGCAGAGCGCGCTCATTCCTCTGTCGGAGCTCTTGGCTCTGCTCCTGAGTGAGAGCTTGGGGAACATACGGCTCATGGCAAGGGAAACGCCATCCCCCTGGTTATTGTTGTTGTGTCCACCCGAAGGGCCCGTGTGCCCATCGTGGGGATCTGTGTATCCTGGCGGACCACGTGGCTCCATGCCGGTCATGAGGACTTCGGCCACGGACTCGACTCTCTCGCACTCGGACTCATCAGTGAAGTCTTCGTGGAGTCCATTGAAAAGGTCAAGGGCGGGCTTGTCGGGCTCGAGTGCCACCACATGCCCAGCCGCAGCCTGGAGGGCCACAATGTGCTTGATCCAGCGCTGGAGCCATGAGCATTTGGAACGCTTGCGATGGCGGCCAGCGGGAAGGAGAGGAGCCACTCGTTACGGGACCGACAGCTGCCAGAGAAGAATTTCATATGAATATGCACGGAAGTGCGTCGCGCCATGGATGGGCAACGACTCCACGTCCAGCAGGGCTTCCTGGAGCCATGCTGAGTTGTCGGCGATGAAGCTGAGCACTTCGAAACGGATCTCGCCACCAACCAATACGATGATGATGAAAAATACCACTTGCATCATAGAATCGCTAGACACGCAGCCCCACGATGGGCGCCATCTATGGGGGTACGATCCTAACAATGAGTACCGGGGGTATGAAAGAGGGGCAGAGCCTAGCTACAACGCAAGTGTAGCACTTGGTTTTTACGAGTTCGGGTCCCTCTCGGAGGAGGTAACAACCCTACATCTCGTGCCCTGAGGCTTGTTTTCTCTTGGGGTGTATGATTACAGGTGGTGCTAAACCCTTGCCATGGAGGAAGTGGGCGGTTTATATAGAGTGCGCCTCAACCTCTTTGCTACCACATTACAAGGGGGATTAATGACTATAACTACAGAAGTTACAGGTGTTAATAGCCATGACTACGGCAGTTACAGGTAACGGTACCCATAACTATACTCGAAGTCCGACTTAGCTCCCACGTCGTTTGTACGCCTCCTATGTACGAGTGGAGGTGGCTGGCCAACTGGAGGGAGGACGTCCGAGTACCGTCAGTGTATCTGAGTGGATCCCTTGTGATGCGCATTCGAATGCGCCCTTGGTCTAGGCACCTACCAATGATGGTGTGTGGCCCTAGGTGAGCCTTAGATGTTAGGTCCTTGACCCTACCAGTAGTAAGTGACCCCATCAGGTTTTACCAGGTTCGGGCCTCCGAAGAGTAATACCCTACATCCTTCTTGTTTTGATTTTTCATGGTAGAGAGATACCTCATGCGTGAGGTTACAATGGTTTATGATGTTGCTACCAAAAGTTTCTATCTGAGAGTAGATGTGAATGAGGGTTCCCTAGCCTCCCCTTATATAGGAGATGGATGTCTAGGGTTTACAGAAGGGTAGATGAGATCTAAGCTGCCACCAACCTCGCCTTGGAGGGAAATAAGGTCCCCGGCTTTCATCCCACGAGGTCGACGACAGCTGCATTCCCCCCTAGTGTCACACCCAATATGCGATACTATCCTAAAGAGACTCGAAGGTCCCACCAAGGATAGAACCGCATATTGAAACGCTTTTGCAAGGTGGATATCATTACATCAACATTACATAATAGATGGGGATACATACAAGGCATACAAATGCCACAAGAGTACATCAATACAACATACATAAGATCAACATCCGGCTACGGATGAAACACAAACAGAAGCTCAAACAATATCCACCCTGCTAGCCCAGGCTGCCGACCTGGAACCTATCCCCTGATCGAAGAAGAAGCAGAAGAAGAACTCCAAAACAAGCAAACATCGCTCTCGCGTCATGATCATCACATAACCTGTACCTGCAACTGTTGTTGTAGTAAACTGTGAGCCACGAGGACTCAGCAATCCATTACCATGGGTATCAAGACTAGCAAAGCTTAATGGGTAAGGAAGGGGTAAAGTGGTGAGGTTGCAGCAGCGACTAAGCATATATGGTGGCTAACATACGCCAATAAGAGCGAGAAGAGAAGCAACGGAATGGTCGTGAAGCTAGCAATGATCAAGAAGTGATCCTGAACTCCTACTTACGTCAAACATAACCCAAAACCGTGTTCACTTCCCGGACTCCGCCGAAAAGAGACCATCACGGCTACACACGCGGCTGATGCGTTTTAATTCGAATCTGGTGTCAAGTTATCTACAACCGGACATTAACAAATTCCCATCTGCCACATAACCGCGGGCACGACTCTCGAAAGTTTATACCCTGCAGGGGTGTCCCAACTTAGCCCATCACAAGCTCTCACGGTCAACGAAGGATATTCCTTCTCCCAGGAAGACCCGATCAGTCTCGGAATCCCGGTTTACAAGACATTTCGACAATGGTAAAACAAGACCAGCAAGACCACCCGACTGTGCCGACAAATCCCGATAGGAGCTGCACATATCTCGTTCTCAGGGCACACCGGATAAGTGAAGCGTACAGGTACCGATGTAATCCAAGTTGCCAAGGAATGGTCCCGCACGGTGCTCTAGTTTGTACCAACACTCGGAGGAGCACTGGCCCGGGGGGTAAAATAAAGATGACCCTTGAGTCTGCAGAACCCAAGGGAAAAAGGCTTAGGTGGCAAATGTTAAAACCAATGTTGGGCCTTGCTGGAGGAGTTTTATTCAAAGCGAACTGTCAAGGGGGTCCCATAAATCACCCAACCACGTAAGGAACGCAAAATCAAGGAACATAATACCGGTATGCCGGAAACTAGGGCGGCAAGAGTGGAACAAAACACCAGGCATAAGGCCGAGCCTTCCACCCTTTACCAAATATATAGATGCATTAATTAAATAAGAGATATTGTGATATCCCAACATAATCCTGTCCACCATGGAGCAATCTTCAACTTCACCTACAACTAACAACGCTATAAGAGGGGCTGAGCAAAGCGGTAACATAGCCAAGCAACGGTTTGCTAGGAAGGGCGAAAAGGTTAGAGGCTGACATGGCAATTTGGGAGGCTTGAAGAGCAAGTGATAGGTAGCGCAGCAAAGCGATAGAACAAAGCAACTAGCATAGCAATGATAGAAGTGATATCGAGGGTAGTGGTCATCTTTCCTGAAATCCCACAAGGAAGAAGAACGAGTCCATGAAGAAGACAAATGGACGTAGTCGAACGGATCCTCACAATCGCAACGTAACCGGAACTATCAAGAAGAAGCAACACAGGAAAGAAGCAAACAACATGGTAAACAACCAAGAATAATCATGGCATGATGCACAATCAAGTATGATGCATGTCCGGTTTAATGAGGCATGGCATGGCAAAATGCAACAAACAACACTACAAATTAAGTGGAGCTCAATATGCAACGAGTTGCATATTGACGAGACACCACATCAATTATTTAGTTCTCTCTCGTTAAGGAACACAACAATATTAAGTGTGCTTAAACATGGCAAGAGGTGAAACATAAGTAAAACTAACTATTTAGGAAAGTTTAAGTGAGGCCGGAAACAACAAACGATAATTCCGGAAAATCCCCATATGTCATTTAGCAATATAATGCAAACACAATTTTAACCATTTAAATGTTGTTAACATGATGTGGATGACATAAACAAGTTTTATGCAATTTTATGAAAATGTTGACATGAGCATGTTATGAAGCATTTGGTCACCATGGCGGAACGAAAAGGGTGCCACGGCGGCAAAACGAAAATGGTGCCACGGCAACATTCCGGTCCCGGTAACTTGAGTGAGATACCGATGCAAACGAGAAGTGTGCGATGTGTGGAACACGCAAGAGATGGGGAGTGATCCCGGATACCGGGTTCCCACGGGACGTCGGCATGGCAAACGAGGAGGGACGTGCATGAAGCAAACAGGCACGGTCCAAACATATGGTGCATCTCATACAACACATGCATTCGGTCCACGGACGTCGTCTCGGGGTTATACCTTCGAAGCGTGCTTTTTCGGGGCGGATCGAGTTCGTCGAAGGAAGTAGTGGTACACGGGCCGTAGTGGAAGTAGTCGTACTCGCGACGGTAGTGGAAGTAGACGTTCACGAGTCATCGTGGGAAGTAGTCGTACACGGCGTCGGTAGTCGTACACGTTTGGAGAGGAACTTGTCGCATCCAAGTCCTTCAGGATTCCTTGTTGTACTTGCGTTTCGGTGCGGTACTTGGCGATTCCAAGATGTAGAGGTACACTTGTCGTAGACGTCCAGTGCATCTGTAGAGGTACTTGGCGCCCGGTGTGGTACTTGGCGATCCAAAAGAAATGCTCCTGTTCAAGGAGGTCTCGGTCTTGGCGATCTCATGGATGGCCGAGGCATGGTGCAGGGTCGACGGGAGCAAGAGGTGCACGGAGGCCTCGGTGTGCAGGGAGTCGCTGGGCCTTGGCGCAATGCAGGGACAACGGCCGCGGGACTTGGCGCGTGGAGGAGGTTGGTTCCGAGCGAGACTAGCCTGTCCTGGCGGGCTGCTCGCTGGCGAGGTTCAGGTGAGGTCGCCGGCCGGTGGAGGTGCAGTAGAGGATGTCGCGGGGCCCTCGAGCGGAGGCGGGGCTTCTCCTGCTGGCTTCTGGCGATGAGCGGGGCGGGAACGAGGAGGAGGCAGGAGGTCGCGCGAGGTGGAGTTGACAGCAGCATGCCATGGGAGGCGGAGCTCGCGGCAGGAGGTGAAGAAGACGGTGCGACGGCGGGGCGAGGAACGCAGGGGCCACGGGGCGGCTGCTAGCGATGGGGGTCAAGCGAGTGGAGATCGGGAACGGGGTGGCGGTGCTGGAGGAGGGATCGAGGGAGATAAGTGGGATCAGCCAGGGGAGGCTAGGGTTACAGCGGGGCGCGGCTGGGCCTTAGAGGCCGGCCCGGTAGAGAAGGAAGTGGCCAAAGGCCTGGCTGGAGGCCTGGCTGGGCTGCTAGGCCCTCTTCTCCCTCTCCCTTATTTTCCAAAATAGTAAAAGAATAGGAAGAAAGAAAAGAGAGAAAGGAAAAAGGTTAAAGAAGGGACTTTGGCATGCGGATAATTTTCCCAAACTCACAAAAATGTGCTTGTTCCGAGAAAATAGAAAAGGCCATGATTGAAAGATTTAAATTCAAACTCAGTTGATCTAAATTCAAATGATTTGAATAGGAAGTGAGGGTTGGGAAGGTCCAAAAATGTTCGGATCTTTGGTGGAGCTCCGGAATATGATGATAGAATATATGGCAAGGTTGGAGACCAAGAATTAAGATAACAAAGGCATTGGAATATTTTGCAAGTGTGTTATGGTGAATTCCAAATTAATGAAATATTTAAATATAGCTCCCTAATATTGGGAAGATATGTTATAAAGAGAAGTCACCCTTCCCTCGATTTAAATAGACCAACCATCTATGCAATCTATTAGTTGAGTTGAGATGCAAAGATTAATGACATGATGGCATGATGACATGCTGCAATTCAAAATAAAAGAGCAAGCATAAATGAAACACAGGTTGATCACGAAAATATGGAAGTCTTCTGAAGCGTCGGTCTTGGGGCGTTACACCTAGCTAAGTCGCTGCAGCAAGTATCGGACCCCGTCGCACCCAGATCTGGGCCAGACGGGCTCGTGGGTAGAAAGCACCCAGCCAAGGCAAAGGGATATGTCGACCCTCATGGCATGGCAGCCATCCCCGGCTCGGCACAACCATGACGGCGCACCAGAGGCGCCCCACCAGAGGCGACGCAGGCTAGGTTTGAGGGGAGAGGGGAGGAAGGATAGTAGAGGACGAGGTGGGCTGCCCCGCCAACCCACGGCCGGGCTTTGCCCGCCGGGGCCTCTGGTAGCGACGAAGAGAAAGAGCAGAGGAGGGTGGCCGGAGGCGCAAATCTAGGGTTCCGCCTGTATCACCCCCGAGAGTACGATGCCAGGTAGTGGGGGAGAGGACCTCCCTTCTCTCTCAAATCTTTCTCCGCCACCTATTCCCTTGCGTAATTGCGTCCCGCACCGGTGGTCGGCGGCCAGCGGGGTAACAACTATGCAGCGGCCACTACCGGCAAAATTTCATGTTTTGACCCCTTTGGTCAAGTTTAGCCGGATCTGACCCCGATTTGGTCATCTGACCCTTTTTCCTACCACCAGGGGCTCGGTAGTAGGATTACGTAGCCTACCGCCCAGGCCTTCGGCGGTAGGGAACTAATCCACATTAGCACCCTAAATGGTCGTCGTCCCCCTCTGTCCCACCCTACTGCCGCTGGTCCTGGCGGTAGCCTGCCACGGGAAACGACGGTAGGGTCTAGATAGTTATACGCCCGCGAGCCGGCCGCCCCACCCCCATCTTCCCCCACCCAGCTGCTGAAAAATAGAGAGTTCTTCTCTCTTGCTCCCTCTCTCATCTCCTCCACTCCCCCTCGGATCTTCTTTGTTTCTTCACCATTTTTGCAGATCGAGATGGCCCCGAAATGGGAAAAGTAAGCTCCTCCGATTCCTCCAATTAGTTTTAGTCAAATAGCTTCCAATTCGTCGCATTATTTGATTCAAATCACCCCTATTTTTGAACTAGATTTAATTTTTTTTGTACCCTAGATTTATTTAGGTTGATTCCAGTTGTTCTATTGTGTTGGATATGAACTCTAGTCACTAGTTGGAATGGTAGTGTGAAGATGAACCAGAGTTCATATTTTTTTGAAGGAATTTTTTTATATGATGCATGTTGGAGGAATTTGTTTTGATATGATGCATGTTCATAAGCTATGATGCATGATGTATAGTGGATGGTGTTTGAGGAAATATGCTTAAGATGAACCCTAGTTCATGTTTTTTGTTTTTGAAAAAAAGATGATATGATGCATGTTGGATGGTTGACCCATATCTTTGTTTTGCTATGATGCATGTTTATATGATGTGCTACATGATGTATAGTGGATGTTGTTGGAAAAAAATCATATGAATGAATTAATCATGTGGACGTTATAATTTTTTATGCTTATGCTTATGGTAGTTGAATATGATACGATTGGTAAATTTGATATGATGGATTAAAGGATTGATTAACTAGTTTGAAAATGAACCCTAGTCCATGTTCATAGTATTTTTTTACAGTTGTTGACTATGATATGATTGATGTTAGTTGAATGGTTTAATATGATATGATGATTATATGTTGATAACAAAATGTTATTGTTTCAGGAGGGCCCCCATTGGTCCGGTGACTAGCACTAATTACACTAAGCTTGACCCGGCATTCGATAACATTCATCGCACCCATTACATCGAGAATGGAGTGGTAAATAACAATGATCAACGTCTTGAAGGAAATATGCCCTAGAGGCAATAATATAGTTATTATTTATTTCCTTATTTCATGACAAATGTTTATTATTCATGCTAGAATTGTATTAACCGGAAACATAATACATGTGTGAATACATAGACAAACATAGTGTCACTAGTATGCCTCTACTTGACTAGCTCGTTGAATCAAAGATGGTTAAGTTTCCTAGCCATAGACATGAGTTGTCATTTGATTAACGGGATCACATCATTAGAGAATGATGTGATTGACTTGACCCATTCCGTTAGCTTAGCACTTGATCGCTCAGTATGTTGTTATTGCTTTCTTCATGACTTATACATGTTCCTATGACTATGAGATTATGCAACTCCCGTTTACCGGAGGAACACTTTGTGTGCTACCAAACGTCACAACATAACTCGGTGATTATAAAGGAGCTCTAAAGGTGTCTCCGAAGGTACATGTTGAGTTGGCGTATTTCGAGATTAGGATTTGTCACTCCGATTGTCGGAGAGGTATCTCTGGGCCCTCTCGGTAATGCACATCACTATAAGCCTTGCAAGCAATGTAGCTAATGAGTTAGTTACGGGATGATGCATTACGTAACGAGTAAAGAGACTTGCCGATAACGAGATTGAACTAGGTATTGAGATACCTATGACCGAATCTCGGGCAAGTAACATACCGATGACAAAGGGAACAACGTATGTTGTTATGCGGTTTGACCGATAAAGATCTTCGTAGAATATGTGGGAGCCAATATGAGCATCCAGGTTCCGCTATTGGTTATTGACCGGAGACGTGTCTCGGTCATGTCTACATAGTTCTCGAACCCGTAGGGTCCGCACGCTTAAAGTTCGATGACGGTTATATTATGAGTTTATGTGTTTTGATGTATCGAAGGTAGTTCGGAGTCCCGGATGAGATCGGGAACATGACGAGGAGTCTCGAAATGGTCGAGACGTAAAGATCGATATATTCGACGACTATATTTGGACTTCGGAAAGGTTTCGAGTGATTCGGGTATTTTTCAGAGTACCGGAGAGTTAGGGGAATTTGCCGGGGAGTATATGGGCCTTATTGGGCCATACGGGAATAGAGGAGAGAGGCCAAAAGGAAGGAGGTCTGCGCCCCCCCTCTGGTCCGAATTGGACAAGGGGTGCAGCCCCCTTTTCCTTCTCCCTCTCCTCCTCTTTCCTTCTCTCCTACTCCAACCAGGAAAGGAGGAGTCCCCCCTTGGCGCGCCCTCCTCCTTGGCCGGCCGCCTCCCCATTGCTCCTTTATATACGGGGGCAGGGGGGCACCCCAAGACACAATAATTGATCATTGATCTCTTAGCCGTGTGCGGTGCCCCCCTCCACCATAGTCCTCCTCGATAATATCGTAGCGGTGCTTAGGCGAAGCCCTGCGACGGTAGAACATTATCATCGTCACCATGCCGTCATGCTGACTGAACTCTCCCTCGACACTCGGCTGGATCGGAGTTCGAGGGACGTCATCGAGCTGAACGTGTGCAAGAACTCGGAGGTGCCGTGCTTTCGGTGCTTGATCGGTCGGGCCATGAAGACGTACGACTACATCAACCGCGTTGTGCTAACGCTTCCGCTTACGGTCTACGAGGGTACGTGGACAACACTCTCCCCTCTCGTTGCCATGCATCACCATGATCTTGCGTGTGCGTAGGAATTTTTTTGAAATTACTACGTTCCCCAATAGTGGCATCAGAGCCTGGTTTTATGCGTAGATGTTATATGCACGAGTAGAACACAAGTGAGTTGTGGGCGATACAAGTCATACTGCTTACCAGCAATGTCATACTTTGGTTCGGAAGTATTGTTGGATGAAGCGGCCCGGACCGACATTACGCGTACGCTTACGCGAGACTGGTTCTACCGACGTGCTTTGCACATAGGTGGCCGGCGGGTGTCAGTTTCTCCAACTTTAGTTGAACCGAGTGTGGCTACGCCCAATCCTTGAGAAGGTTAAAACAGCACTAACTTGATGAACTATCGTTGTGGTTTTGATGCGTAGGTAAGAACGGTTCTTGCTCAGCCCGTAACAGCCACGTAAAACTTGCTACAACAAAGTAGAGGACGTCTAACTTGTTTTTGCAGGGAATGTTGTGATGTGATATGGTCATGACATGATGCTAAATTTTATTGTATGAGATGATCATGTTTTGTTGAAATTATCGGCAACTGGCAGAAGCCTTATGGCTGTCTCTTTATTGCATAAGATGCAAGCGCCAAATAATTGCTTTACTTTATCGCTATGCGATAGCAATAGTTACAAGAGCAATAGTAGCCGAGACGACCATGTGACGACACATTGACATAGATCAAGATGATGGAGATCACGGTGTCGTGCCGGTGACGATAGAGATCATGACAGTACTTTGGAGATGGAGATCAAAGGCGCAAGATGATCATGGCCATATCATGTCACATATTTTGATTGCATGTGATGCTTATCTTTTATACATCTTATTTTGCTTAGTTCGACGGTAGCATTATAAGATAGTCTCTCACTAAATTTCAAGGTATAAGTGTTTTCCCGGAGTATGCACCGCTGCGAAAGTTCTTCATGCTGAGACACCATGTGATGATCGGGTGTGATAGGCTCTACGTTCAAATACAACGGGTGCAAAACAGTTGCACACGCGGAATACTCAGGTTAAACTTGACGAGCCTAGCATATACAGATATGGCCTCGGAACACTCGAGACCGAAAGGTCGAGCGTGAATCATATAGTAGATATGATCAACATAGTGATGTTTATCATTGAAAACTACTCCATCTCACGTGATGATCGGACATGGTTTAGTTGATTTGGATCACGTGATCACTTAGATGATTAGAGGGATGTCTATCTAAGTGAGAGTTTTTAAGTAATATGATAAATTGAACTTACATTTATCATGAACTTAGTCCTGGTAGTATTTTACAAATTATGTTACAGATCAATAGCTCGCGTTGTTGCTTTCATATGTTTATATGTTCCTAGAGAAAACTGTGTTGAAAGATGTTAGTAGCAATGATGCGGATTGGATCCGTGATCTGAGGATTGTCCTCATTGATGCACAGAAGAATTATGTCCTTGATGCACCGCTAGGTGACGGACCTATTGCAGGAGTAGATGCAGACGTTATGAACGTTTGACTAGCTCAATATGATGACTACTTGATAGTTTAGTGCACCATGCTTAACGGCTTAGAATCGGGACTTCAAAGACGTTTTGAACATCATGGGCCATATGAGATGTTCCAGGAGTTGAAGTTAATATTTCAAGCAAATACCCGAGTTGAGAGATATGAAGTCTCCAACAAGTTCTATAGCTAAAAGATGGAGGAGAATAGCTCAAGCAGTGAGCATGTGCTCAGATTGTCTGGGTACTACAATCGCTTGAATCAAGTGGGAGTTAATCTTCCAGATAATATAGTGATTGACAGAGTTCTCTAGTCACCATCACCAAGTTGCTAGAACTTCGTGATGAACTATAGTATGCAAGGGATGACGAAAACAATTCCCGAGCTCTTCATGATGTTAAAATCGACGAAGGTGGAAATCAAGAAAGAGCATCAAGTGTTGATGATTGACAAGAACACTAGTTTCAAGAAAAAGGCAAAGGGAAAGAAAGGGAACTTCAAGTAGAATGACAAGCAAGTTGTCACTCCCGTGAAGAAGCCCAAAGCTGGACCAAAGCCTGAAATTGAGTGCTTCTACTGCAAAGGAAATGATCACTAGAAGCGGAAATGCCCTGAATATTTGGTGGATAAGAAGGATGGCAAAGTGAACAAAGGGTATATTTGACATAAATGTTATTGATGTGTGCCTTACTAGTGTTTATAGTAGCCCCTGAGTATTTGATACTTGTTCGGTTGCTAAGATTAGTAACTCGAAACAGGAGTTACATAATAAACAGAGACTAGTTGAGGGGAAGTGACGATGAGTGTTGGAAGTAGTTCCAAGATTGACATGATCATCATCACACACTCCCTATACTTTCATGATTAGTGTTAAACCTAAATAAATGTTATTTAGCATTTGCGTAGAGCATGAATATGATTTGATCATGTTTATTGCAATACGGTTATTCATTTAAAGTCAGAGAATAATTGTTGTTCTGTTTACATGAATAAAACCTTCAATGGTCATACACCCAATGAAAATAGTTTGTTGGATCTCGATCGTAGTGATACACATATTCATAATATTGATGCCAAAAGATGCAAAGTTAATAATGATAGTGCAACTTATTTGTGGCACTGCTGTTTGGGTCATATCGGTGTAAAGCGCATGAAGAAACTCCATAAAGATGGATTTTCAGAATCACTTGGTTATGAATCATTTGATGCTTGCGAACCATGCCTTTTGGGCAAGATGACTAAAACTCCATTCTCCAGAACATTGGAACGAGCTACTGACTTGTTGGAAATAATGCATACTAATGTATGCAGACCAATGAGTATTAAGGCTCGTGGTGGGTATCGTTATTTTCTAACCTTCACAGATGATTTGAGCAGATATGGGTATATCTACTTGATGAAACATAAGTCTAAAATAGTTGAAAGGTTCAAAGAATTTCAGAGTGAAGTGGAGAATCATCATAACAAGAAAATAAAATTTCTACGATCTGATCGTGGAGAAGAATATTTGAGTTACGAGTTTGGCCTTCATTTAAAAACAATGTGGAATAGTTTCATAGCTCACGCCACATGGAACACCACAACATAATGGTGTGTCCAAACGTCGTACCCGCGTTTTATTGGATATGGTGCGATCTATGATGTATCTTACCGATTTACCACAATCGTTTTGGGGTTATGCATTAGAGACAGCTGCATTCACTTTAAATAGGGCACCATCTAAATCCGTTGAGACGACACCGTATGAACTATGGTTTAGCAATACACATAAGTTGTCGTTTCTTAAAGTTTGGAGTTGCGATTCTTATGTGAAAAGTTTCAACCTGATAAGCTCGAACCTAAATCGGAGAAATGCGTCTTCATAGGATACCCAAAGGAGACTGTTGGGTACACCTTCTAATCACAGATCCGAAGGCAAAATATTCATTGCTAAGAATGGATCCTTTCTAGAGAAGGAGTTTCTCTCAAAAGAAGTGAGTGGGAGGAAAGTAGAACTTGATGAGGTAATTGTACCTGCTCCCTTATTAAAAAGTAGTTCATCACAGAAATCAGTTCCTGTGATTCCTACACCAATTAGTGAGGAAGCTAATGATGATGATCATGAAGCTTCAGATCAAGTTACTACCGAACCTCGTAGGTCTTCCAGAGTAAGATCCACACCAAAGTAGTACGGAAATCCTGTTCTGGAAGTCATGTTACTAGACCATGATGAACCTACGAACTATGAGGAAGCGATGATGAGCCCAGATTCTGCGAAATGGCTTGAAGGCCATGAAATCTGAGATAGGATCCATATATGAGAACAAAGTATGGACTTTGGTGGACTTGCCCGATGATCGGCAAGCCATAGAAACTAAATGGATCTTCAAGAGGAAGACAGACGTTGATAGTAGTGTTACTCTACAAAGCTCGACTTGTCGCAAAAAGTTTTTCGACAAAGTTCAAGGTGTTGAATACGATGAGATTTTCTCACTCGTATCGATGCTTAAGTCTGTCCGAATCATGTTAGCAATTGCCACATTTTATGAAATCTGGCAAATGGATGTCAAAACTGCATTCCTTAATGGTTTTCTTAAAGAAGAGTTGTATATTTTGTCAAGGTGCTAACAAAATTGTGCAAGCTCCAGCGATCCATCTATGGACTGGTGCAAGAATCTCGGAGTTGGAATATACGCTTTGATAAGTTGATCAAAGCATATAGTTTTATACGGACTTGAAGTGAAGCATGTATTTACAATAAAGTGAGTGGGAGCACTACAGCCTTTCTGATAAGTATATGCAAGTGACATATTGTTGATCAGAAATGATGTAGAATTTTTCTGGAAAGCATAAAGAAGTGTTTGAAAGGAGTTCTTTAAAAGAAAGACCTCAGTAAAGCTACTTACATATTGAGCATCAAGATCTATTGAGATAGATCAAGACGCTTGATAAGATTTTCAATGAGTAAATACCTTGACAAGATTTTGAGGTAGTTCAAAATGGAACAGTCAAAGAAAGAGCTCTTGCCTGTGTTGCAAAGGTATGAAATTGAGTAAGACTCAAATCCCGACCATGGCAGAAAATAGAAAGAGAATGAAAGTCATTCCCTATGCCTCAGTCATAGGTTCATAAAATTATGCCATGCTATGGACCAGACCTATTGTATACTATGCCCTAATTTGGCAAGGGAGTACAATGGTGATCTAGGAGTAGATCACTGGACATTGGTCAAAATTATCCTTAGTGGAATAAGGATATGTTTCTCAATTATGGAGGTGACAAGAGGTTCATCGTAAAGGGTTACGTTAATGCAAAATTTGACACTGATCCAGATGACTCTAAGTCTCAATCTGGATACATATTGAAAGTGGGAGCAGTTAGTTAGAGTAGCTCCGTACAGAGCATTGTAGACATAGAATATTTGCAAAATACATACGGCTCTGAATGTGACAGACCCGTTGACTAAACTTCTCTCACGAGCAAAACATGATCATACCTTAGTACTCTTTGGGTGATAATCACATAGTGATGTGATCTAGATTATTGACTCTAGTAAACCCTTTGGGTGTTGACCACATGACGATGTGAACTATGGGTATTAATCACATACAGATGTGAATATTAGTGTTAAATCACATGGCGGTGTGAACTAGATTATTGACTCTAGTGCAAGTGGGAGACTTAAGGAAATATGCCCTAGAGGCAATAATAAAGTTATTATTTATTTCCTTATTTCATGATAAATGTTTATTGTTCATGCTAGAATTGTATTAACTGGAAACATAATACATGTGTGAATACATAGACAAACATAGTGTCACTAGTATGCCTCTACTTGACTAGCTCGTTGAATCAAAGATGGTTAAGTTTCCTAGCCATAGACATGAGTTGTCATTTGATTAACGGGATCACATCATTAGAGAATGATGTGATTGACTTGACCCATTCCGTTAGCTTAGCACTTGGATCATTTAGTATGTTGCTATTGCTTTCTTCATGACTTATACATGTTCCTATAACTATGAGATTATGCAACTCCCGTTTACCGGAGGAACACTTTGTGTGCTACCAAACGTCACAACGTAACTGGGTGATTATAAAGGAGCTCTACAGGTGTCTCCGAAGGTACATGTTGAGTTGGCATATTTCGAGATTAGGATTTGTCACTCCGATTGTCGGAGAGGTATCTCTGGGCCCTCTCGGTAATGCACATCACTATAAGCCTAGCAAGCAATGTAGCTAATGAGTTAGTTACGGGATGATGCATTACGTAACGAGTAAAGAGACTTGCCGGTAACGAGATTGAACTAGGTATTGAGATACCGACGATCGAATCTCGGGAAAGTAACATACCGATGACAAAGGGAACAACGTATGTTGTTATGCGGTTTGACCAATAAAGATCTCCGTAGAATATGTGGGAGACAATATGAGCATCCAGGTTCCGCTATTGGTTATTGACCGGAGACGTGTCTCGGTCATGTCTACATAGTTCTCGAACCCGTAGGGTCCGCACGCTTAAAGTTCGATGACGGTTATATTATGAGTTTATGTGTTTTGATGTACCGAAGGTAGTTCAGAGTCCCAGATGAGATCGGGAACATGACGAGGAGTCTCGAAATGGTCGAGACATAAAGATCGATATATTGGACGACTATATTCGGACTTCGGAAAGGTTCCGAGTGATTGATTCGGGTATTTTTCGGAGTACCGGAGAGTTACGGGAATTCACCAGGGAGTATATGGGCCTTATTGGGCCATACGGGTATAGAGGAGAGAGGCCAAAAGGAAGAAGGCCTGCGCCCCCCTCTGGTCCGAATTGGACAAGGGGTGCAGCCCCCTTTTCCTTCTCCCTCTCCTCCTATTTCCTTCTCTCCTACTCCAACAAGGAAAGGAGGAGTCCTACTCCCGGTGGGAGTAGGACTCCCCCCTTGGCGTGCCCTCCTCCTTGGCCAGCCGCCTCCCCCCTTGCTCCTTTATATACGGGGGCAGGGGGGTACCCCAAGACACAATAATTGATCATTGATCTCTTAGCCATGTGCGGTGCCCCCTCCACCACAGTCCTCCTCGATAATATCGTAGCGGTGCTTAGGCGAAGCCCTGCAACGGTAGAACATCATCATCGTCACAATGCCGTCGTGCTGGCGGAACTCTCCCTCGACACTCGGCTGGATCGGAGTTCGAGGGACGTCATCGAGCTGAACGTGTGCAAGAACTCGGAGGTGTCGTGCTTTCGGTGCTTGATCAGTCGGGCCGTGAAGACGTACGACTACATCAACCGCGTTGTGCTAATGCTTTCGCTTACGGTCTACGAGGGTACATGGACAACACTCTCCCCTCTTGTTGCTATGCATCACCATTATCTTGCGTGTGCGTAGGAATTTTTTTGAAATTACTACGTTCCCCAACACGTCTTACATCAAAATTTTGCCTTCCCAAATGTTTGTTACTAACTATTTTGGTGTGCACATTGACAGATGCTTCCGCCATTACGTATGAGGAGCCACACCAAGGTCTTTAAGATGAAGTACGACAACCGCTACGAGCCGTATTACAGGAGAGCCGGGCTATTGGGTTTCGTGCTCCAGTTCAAGCGTAGGCTACTGACACTTGTCCACACGACTCTCACAACATTGGTGGACCGTTGGCGGTCCGGGAAGCACTCTTTCCATCTCCCATGTGGTGAGAGACGGTGACGCTCAAGGACTTCGCCATGATCACGGCCCTACCGATCAAGGGCCATGCTCTCATTGGGCGCGTGGATAGGAAGAACTGGCCAGACAGGGTTACCGCCCTCATCGGCGACTGCCCCTGCCATCAAGAGTAACCGAACGTCTGGTGTACCACTGCCCTGGCTCCTAACCCACCGGGCCGAATGCCCGCAAGATGGGGATCCGAGGACTTTGGAGCAGTATGCGAGGGCCTACCTATGGTTTCTTCTCATAGAGGTGGTCTTCCAAGACTGCTCGGGGGACAAAGCCCTATGGATGTACCTGGACTTCCTGGTCGATTGGGATGTAAGGTATAGCTAGGGGTGCGCCGACCTCGCGTACCTCTACCATTCGGTAAGACATCATATATCTCATGTATGTGTGTGCTACTTTAAATTGTGTCATCTGATCATCAATTGTTGTTTGTAGCTGGAAGATGCAACGTAGAGGACCGAGAAAACGTCTGGGATGTGTGGGTGTGTCTGGGCCCTCTCGATTTGGAGTTGGGAGCGGCTGCCGGTTGGTCATCCTGAGAAACTACAACAGACAAAGTGGATAGAGATGGCGAAGATGGAGACACTGCTCGATGCCCTACCGTCGCGTACTCTTGGGACGCGGTTAAAGTCTTCTCGGGCAAGGGCAGTGCGTTGTGCAAGGCCTTCAGCAACGCGCTGGACAACCTGGCATCTTTTCAGGTATACCAATGAGCGAGCTAGTTTTTAATGTAGCCACTTTCACGGTTTCTAAACTGTCTTTCTATAGATTAACTGGTGGTCGTACCACGATAGAGGTTGGGGGTTCGAGTTGAACGAGATGTGCGATCGAGAGTGCCTTCTCTTCCGGTGCATTGTCCCGCTGATATGCGTGTATGCCGTTGAATGGCACCTACCACAGCGTGTGGCCACACAATTTGGCGTATTGCAACACACACCGCCGGCACGCCCCCACAACACCAGCGGTTACGACCTTCACATGTATGGGCTGCCATCTCTTTTACCGTGTTTTTGTTAAGTTTGACGTTCTTATGGTCTTTTGTGTTTTCTTGTTTGTTATGCCCTGTGCAGGAAGAGCAGGCAGTATTCTCAGTCAATAGTGGACTGGGCCGAAGAGCACAAGTCTTTTGTGACAATGTGGGACGAGAGGAAGTTCCGTAAAGACCAGGAGAGGTCAGGCATTTGCTGGAATGTTTATGAGAGGCACATGGATTGGTATGACGATGGCATCAAGTTTTGTCTGCGTCTGAGACGGTGGCCAGGAGCGGACATGTCATCACTGCAGGAGGCAGAGGTCTCCGAGGATGAAGCATACAAGAGAAACCTCGAAGATATGCAAGGTGATTTAGGGAGTATGCACCCCTGATGAACAGAGTGGTAAGTTTTGTTGAAATGCATTTGAGTCGGTAGTTGGATGATGCTGACATGGTCATTCTCTCTAACTTATTAATGATCCTTGGATTTGCAGGCCGCGGAGCTGAACAGAAACATTTTTCGATGGCTCTAATGCGCTAAGTTCTGACCCCGGAACTGTGGAGGGTGACAACAAGCTGAGGGAAGCAATGAAGGTAACTTTAAGCCTCATAGCATTCTATTCGAGCAATCACAAATTTGATCCATGCCATGTTCTTACTTATTTGCAACCCTGAACCTGATCCAAGCCATTCTCTTTTGTATTTGTTTTTGCAGAAGATCATGAACGGTTGCCGCAGGCTAGCGGGCATGCTTGGGTGCGCTGCCTCGGTTGACGTGCATGTTCCTCCCCCCTGGTGGGTTGACACATGCCCTAGCTTCATCAAGCCACGCTGGTGGAGGTTCCACGAGCCACGTCGCCTTGTTGACGAGACCGAGGAAGAGGACGAGGAAGAGGACGAGGAGGAAGAGGGAGAAGAGGAAGGAGGTGACGACGGAGGAGGTGACGATGGAGGAGGTGATGAGGAGGAGTACGACGACGATGACGGACCTCCACCGACTCAGCCAACCCAGGCGAAGAGGATATCTCATCCGCACCAGGATGTTTTGAGCCCATCACCATTTCAGAAACCGGTTCCTCATCGTCGCCCGAAGAAGCCGGACGAGGGCCGCTCAAAGAGAAACGAGGAGCGTGCCACCAAGAGAGGGAGGGGGAGGAACTAGTGATGTTGAACTTGCTGAGTTAAAGTAGTTGTGTCATGTTGAACTACTCGGTGTTGTGTTATTGCTACCTATTTTACTAGTTGAACCTATTTGATATGTTGAACTTATTGGATATATCGATTTGCTAACTATAATGTGTGAGGTCATCATATTTTCATATGCAAACACTATTTGTTGTTGTGTGTTTATCTGTGAGTGTCATATTTGTAATTCAAATGGTCAAGTTATTGTAAAACAATAAGTGAGAGAGGAGCCTACCGCCATGCAACATGGCAGTAGGTATTCACAGCTTACCGCCAGGTACCCTCGCGGTAGCCTGTGAAAACTACCGCACAAAACCCCACATTTTCAGTCACAGAACTTGGTCGCGCCTGGCACACCCTACCGCCGTTGGGTGTGGCGATAGGGTGTGAAACCCTATCGCAGAAATAGTCCCGCTTTCTGTCACAGAACTCTGCTGGGCACGTAGGCGCGCCACACCCTACCTCCCGCCCTCCCCCCCCCCCCCCCCCCCCCTCGCGGCGGTAGCTTTAGCCACCCTACCGCCTTCTTTCACGACGGTATGGCAGTTAGGACACGTCAGCCCAGTAACAACTAGTTGACAAGGGCTGCCGTCAACCTACCGTCGGTGCCCACGGCGGTAGCCTGTTTAATCCTACCGCCATGGGCCCTAACAGTAGGAAAAGGGTCAGATCATTTTAATTTTTTTGCAATCGGGTCAGATCCGACTAAACTTGACCAAAAGGATCAAAACACAAAATTTTGCCGCCACTACCTCCCTTCCGCCCTCTCAACCCTTCGCCACCCAACGACCTCAGCAGTAGGTTAGCACGGTGAAGTTGGCCCGGTGAGAAAAAGCCCTCGTGGCACTGTGGGCCCGGTCCGCATCCCGAAAATCTCACTCTCATCCGGAACAACGGAATCGACCAACCAGACCACAACGCACCGCGCGCCACGCCCGCCTGCCTCTCGGCTCTCAGCATGGACGCGGCGGAGAGGAGGCTAGCTCGCGTCACGGCTCACCTCCTGCCCTCCTCCCTCCCGCTCGCCTCTGCCCCTCTCCTCGCGCCGTCCCCCGCTGCTGCGTCGCCGTCGCCCGCCGGAGATAGCTACCGGCGCGTACACGGCGATGTCTCGTCGGAGCCTCCTGAGTGGCGCGCGGCAACGGACGAGGATGGAAAGGGATTCGTCGACATCATCTACGAGAAGTCCGTCGGAGAGGGCATCGCCAAGGTCAAACATTTCTCTCCTACCAACACCCCTGTAAAATTTTGGGTTCCAAGTAAACACCGACCGGCGAATCGAAGCTTATTGTCACATACACACCATTCTAGCACTACATTATTGTATTTAATGATTTGACTTATTGCATTTCTTGTTCAAGATCACAATCAACCGTCCTGATAGGAGAAACGCATTCAGACCACTGACTGTCAAAGAGCTGATGCGTGCCTTCAGCGATGCTAGAGATGATGGTTCGATCGGAGTTGTCATATTGACAGGGAAGGTAAGGCTTGCCCCTTCTTCTAGAGGAACAACAAATTTTATCGTTTTATAGTTCTGGTCATGGTGTGTTGTATATGTACGAATCGATGTGGACTGAATCTTATATTGATCTTTTTGCTGCACAGGGATCCAAGGCATTCTGTAGCGGTGGCGACCAAGCCTTGAGGGGTTCTGATGGGTATGTTGACTTTGATAGCTTTGGCCGGCTCAACGTTCTAGACCTCCAGGTCAGATATGCATTCCTCTGACATTTTGCACACGGTGACCTACTTGCTTACAGTACAGACGAATTGTTCTGCTATGGCCTATTGGTGTTAGTGTTGTAGTACTGTTCAGCGTCATTTCTGTATCAAATGATTTTAAATTCTGAGCACATCAGCTAAATTTTTTCCAGGTACAAATTAGGCGCCTTCCAAAGCCAGTTATAGCAATGGTATGAGCATTGGCTTCGCTATTATTTCATAATCGGTTTTCTTTTATCATCCAACATATTTGTCATGTCGGGTATGCTATCAGGTTGCTGGTTATGCAGTTGGTGGTGGACATGTTCTGCACATGGTGTGTGATCTAACAATTGCAGCTGACAACGCGATATTTGGGCAGACTGGTCCAAAGGTGTTTCTCTGGCCTAGCTTGCTTCTTGCTTCCTAGTATGCAAATTGAAATTGTAGATTTTACATATTAGATTATATTGTTGCCAGTTTTAAATCCTGCATGAAGGAGCAGTCTCCTTTTGAAGTTCCTACATGTGGAACTTTGCTTGCCTTCTTTTTTCAAGGAGTTTTGCTTGCTAGTGTGCAACATGATTTTCTCCGCACAATCTTAGCATGTGCAACGATTTTTTATGCACCCCTGATACCATCGGTGGACTTCTAGTGAGTTCTGACAAAACATAACCAACGTCAATTTCCGGTAAAAGAAAACACCAACGTCAAGACTGACAACTTTGTCTTCACAATAGCATATTTGGATAAAAATCAGTAATCCAGCCTTTTGTAATCTTACTCTGAGTTCAACTAAAACTGCACCGTACATGCAGAAGTTTATTCTTGAATTGCTCGGGGAAGTCAAAGCTATTGAATGTGGTTACTGTTTACTTATGAACCTGGTTGTATAATAAATGAATAGATAAATTATTTTGCTTCACTGAAGCCCAGTTTAATGATTTATAATCAGGTTTTGATTTGTGATATATGTAGAATGACTTGGTGTGCCACTCTAACAGGTGTTATGCACGCATTTTTCTATGGCTTCCTCTATTCAAATTTGATTATATTTCCTTTTGTCCTGAAGGTGTATTACTTTAATAGGGAACATTAAATTTAGGAAATACGTGCTCACAGGTTAACATAAGTATAACATATTGATTTCAGTTCTTCTTTTCCTGTTCCTTTTTTTTCTATAAACACTACCAGTTTAAAGTTTACAGGTAGCCTACTTTACTTTTTTCCTCTGTGATTTGCATGACAGGTTGGAAGCTTTGATGCTGGCTATGGCTCTTCCATCATGTCTCGATTGGTAAGCTACCATACTAATCTGTTTGCTTGATGTTTGACTGGTGATCAACTGAGATGCACATTCTCTTTGTTCTTGTTAAGAACATACAGCAATTATGCCCCACGCTAGAGCTGCCAGGTGGGGAGTGAACTCTGCGTCAAGCACGACAATTACTACCGTGGAACAATTTTGATCATTTTTAGAAAATAGCAGCAGTGCTTTCTATCTCATTTTATCTCTTGTGGACAGGTTGGACCAAAGAAAGCCCGCGAGATGTGGTTTCTGTCACGGTTCTATGCCGCTGAAGAAGCAGAGAGAATGGGACTCGTCAATGTAGTCGTACCAGTGAGTGCCTGAATTATTGATTACAGAAAATAAAACTACTTATTAGGCAGTTGTCTGCTATTTTCATCTAGGATGCAGGTTGCAATATGTCCCAGCTAAGGTGCTTCAATACTGCTATATCCTTTGCATATGCAGCTTGCTGATTTGGAACGCGAAACTGTGAAATGGTGCCGGCAAATCTTAAGGAACAGTCCCACAGCCATTCGGGTGTTGAAATCTGCACTCAATGCAGCTGATGATGGTCATGCTGGTCTTCAGGTATTAATTTGTGGATTGTCAAAAAGTCAAACGAATCATGGTCTTGTTCAACTGGTGGTGGGATGTTCCTGTATGTCACATACACACATACTATGTCCTTGTACTTAATAATGTAACGGGACTTGTGCCACAGGAGCTCGGCGGGAATGCGACATTGATCTTCTACGGTACTGAAGAGGCCAAAGAAGGAAAGAATGCGTACATGGAACGACGACGCCCTGATTTCTCAAAGTTCCCCCGGAAACCATGACTTCCACTTGATGGTTTCATCATCTTGTAGTAAATGTTATTGGATCTCTTCCCCTCCTCGATTTGCAGGAACAACCCACACATTTGCCATCTCCCGTGGATAGTGTGGACGTTGTTATCTACAAAGTGCCAAAATTTTGTTGACAATCTGTTGCTGGAAATGCAGGTTGTGTACATGAAAGAAAATGCCATATTTGTGAATATCATTGTGATGTAATATATACTTACTATTGAAGTATATGTGGAATGCCCAATGTTCTCCGCCAGTTTGGATTTTTGGATGAATTGTTGGTGCATGAAACTTTACATGGTATTGACTACTGCGTTCACTCACCCCTATTCACAAACGTGGATGCGAGAGTGCCCGCATTTGAGGCAAGAGTGCCTGCGTGTGGGTGGGGGGGGGGGGGGGGGGGGGTATATGGAATGCCCAAGCTTCTTCATTAGTTCGGACTTTCAGATGAACTGGTTGGTGCATTAAATTTTACACTTACATGTTTGTGCCTGATCAGCCTAAGGATGAGGTTCACATCACCACCGAAATAAAATTTAGATGATATCGGAAGCGCTTGCAGTTTAGGCTTATTTTTTTTCCCATAAAAATGAGTTATTCTACTTTGTGCTTCTCACGAAGTTGAATCTTAGTCCACCAAATTGTGTGGCTACGAGCGAGGTCAGTTTCCTATTAGCTACACGGGGATTCCGATCCATTACTGGAAGCTTTGTCATGCGGATTGGAAGTATATGCTCGAGAAAGAACAGAAAAGCAACTAAACAGTTGGAAATGAAATCCCTCACCCTTACCAGTTACTCCCTCCGTTCCAAAATAGATGACTCAATTTTGTACTAACTTTAGTACAAAGTTAGTACAAAATTGGGATCGTCTATTTTGAAACGGAGGGAGTATGTGTTTGCCAACATGTATACATGGTGTCCTTCCAAGTGCCAAAAGAGGTACTACGAAAGATGGATTACTTCAGGATAATTTTTTTGATATTGGCAACGGAAAAAAAAAACATTGGCTCATTAAGTGGAGTGCCATATGCTGCACAAAAGATCGAGATGGCTTATAAATTTAAGATCTACTCCCTCCGTCCCATAATGTAAGACGTTTTTTGACACTAGTGTAGTGTTAAAAAACGTCTTACATTATGGGACAGAGGGAGTAGATGGCAAAACATGGTGCTCTTAAGTAACTGGTCATTTAAGGTTTTTACTGAGGAGGGTGTGTAGCAAAGAGATTCAAGATCTACATGTGAAAATATTGCGCTCTTATGTTTTCTTTCGAAAAGGGGATTCGCCCTAGCCTCTGCATCAGAATCATATGACCAATATTATTAAAAAGTAAAAGATCCAACATAAGTCTCCAAGTCTCGCACAAGGTAGTAAACAAATGCTCACAAGAGCAAAACCAGAAAAGCAAAGCCACAACCGGCTGGCATAAAAATATAGGAGCACTACAAGCCCATCCAATTACATGACCGTCATCCAAATCGGTTGAAAATATCCCGTGCTACCATCTCCCATCGGGTAGACGCAGTAACCAAATGCTCTCTGGCCTCCGTCGGAGTGAGTAGCGACCACATACGGATCAACGCAGTGGCCCTGAAGATAACCTGCAAAAAGTGAATGTTTGTTGTTATGTTAAAAACTAGATCATTTCTGCAGTTCCAGACTGCCCAAAATAAAGCACAAACGCCAACACGAATATGCCTCGTTGTATCTGAATCTATCCCATCGAGCCACGTCCCAAATAACGTGTTGATAGAATTCGGCGGATTAATATTAAAAGCAATGTGAACCGACCGCCACAAAATCTTGGCCAGCGGACAATCAAGAAAGAGGTGTTTGATAGATTCGTTATGGTCACAAAAGCTGCATCTTGCAGATCCAATCCAGTTACGTTCTGTCAAATTATCCTTAGTCAAAATTGCGCTCTTATGTAACTAGTCATTTAAGCTTCTTACCAAGGAGGGTGTGTGGCAAGGTATCTTACATAACAAACATGTGGGCTCTAAGACCAAGGTGAACTATAATTTTCTTCTGGTTTTGGGCATTCGATATAAAAAGACTCGCATATTATATTCTTAGAAGAACCTGGCTAGGTAACGCCCCCTTGACTGCTTAGTAGCAGGAGCTTTCCCATATTGTGTGTCATAAGCATGACACATTTGAGGAAGTTCCGAGTGTGACGAGGACAACTCTAGTACCTATCACTGTTACATTTAGAGCCTCTGATGCTAGACATGTTCAAGTTCCAGTCACTAGAGCTCGGGCACGCAAATTAAGCAACCAAGTACTTTAAATTTCTTTTGTTGGGACCACTTCTAATGTTCATGCGAATTTTATGCTGCCTAAATTAGATAATGTTGTGTTTAAATTCAAGAATCAACTTACTAGGGGTGTACTTAGCAAAGTGGTTAGAGATTAGTAGGCGAGGGTAAGTATGTCGGCTTTGTGTGAACACTACTACAGATCAAAATAGCACCGACCCCGCATTACTGACCGACCATTGACCACGCGTTAGTGATGAGCATTATCACTGGCCGACCTTCGTACCAGCGTCAGTAATGAGGTATTTTGGGCTCTATTGGATGTTTTATCGCAGATTGGTCAGAAAATTGACTAGTCAGTGATTGTGTGTTCCAATGGCCAAGATGAGCGATTTTCTTTTCTCTTACGGGTTGCCATATTTCACCTGTTTGAGTTATGATCACAAAATTGACGCTTTCGTGTTCTTACCGGTCAGTGCTATGTTGTTTCATAGGGAGGTGGCGCGTGATTACACTAGGACATCTTGGACCACTTTCCCTTGCCCGACAAAGATTGATCAACCGGGCGCGAAACCAAACACCCTTCGACTTTCAAGCAAAAAGCGAGCCAAGAGTGGGCAGGGATACAAGACCGCCCCTCCGGGGATAATTAGTCTAAGCTCGTAGTCACGAGGAGATCGCCGAATGGGAGGGAAAGAGATCGTAATGTCGGCTGAAGCCACAGAGAGGAGGAAGAAGCCCTACTAAGAGAGGAGAAAGCATTAGTTTTTGAAAAAACTAATTCTGGTTGTACTTTTTTTAGGGCTTGATGCTGGTTGACCTAAGGCCCAGTGAAAAGCCAAGGCCCAGCCTGCCTGATGCTTATCCATCCATGCGGCCTGCGCTTCTCGTCGGCGCGGATCTCCTACACCCACCACTCAAAACAGCAACCGCCAGGTCTTCTCCACAAATAGCACGCCACGTCTCAAGTCAAGTCAGAGATCCAGGTTTGCCCTAGCCCCTTTGCCGCGCACCGGATCGCCACCTCTTCCGCGGCCGCATAAACTGTCGAAACCACAACTCCACAAATTTGCCTCCCCTCTTTCCCCAGGTTAAACAACCCATCCGGAGCCGGAGAACGTCAGAAGAATCCAGAGGCACCTCCGAGTTTCTTGGCGATGTTGCGCGCGGGAGGAAGCCGGCTCGTCGCCCCCGGACTCCGGCGGCTGCTCGGCCCGGGCGCCGGCGAGAGGTCTGCGCCGGGGCTGGCGGCGGCGGGGGCGAGGGCGTACCACGAGCGGGTGGTGGACCACTACAACAACCCGCGGAACGTCGGGTCTTTCGACAAGGACGATCCCAACGTCGGCACCGGGCTGGTCGGCGCGCCGGCCTGCGGCGACGTCATGAAGCTGCAGATCCGTGTCGACGAAGGCACCGGGAAGATCGTCGACGCCTGCTTCAAGACCTTCGGCTGCGGCTCCGCAATCGCCTCCTCCTCCGTCGGTGAGCCCTCAAACCTCTCCCCCGTCCCCTTTCCCCACCTTTTCTCCCGCCGGCGACTAGTTCTATTATATTCGTTGCAATCTTTAGAGCTGGTTAGCTTCTGCGAATTGTATCGAGGAAGATAATTTGTTGATTGGTTGCTGTAGTGATGCATTTATTTCGAATAGGGAGGGGAATTTTTAAGGATGAGATTTTTCTTACCGATTTGTAATCGATGCAATTTGATTGGGCCTGGCCAATTGACAATGACCTATCATCGAATCCCTACTTATTAGATGATAGAATGTTTGTAAGGACGATTCTGACTGTGAAACATCGCCCGAAGAGATGATTAGTGGGTGCCGAATCTGATTAGATTAGAAGAAAGATAGGAGCTCTAGTGCCAATGTTATTTATTGGATATTGCGCTTTCTCTGGGTCTATTTTAGTTGTTTGTTGTTGAATTGCCCTGTGGCATTTAATTTTGTTTGATGTTTACTGTCGGCACGACTAAAGTTTGGTTCGCAGACCTATTCATACAAGCTGTATGAATATGATAGGAGGCGCACCCTAAGCCCAGCTTCTCGGAGCTGCTATTGCGAAATACGGCTTCCTTAATATCCAAATTTCAACAAGGGGGCTGGGCTGCTCGCCAAGTAAATGCATGGAGCACAGTTCATCTTGAGAATTTGCTTAGGACACGGTCCATTTGCCAGGCTTGTGGATGCTATGCTATTGCTGGTATAAGTGGTCTTTGATCTATTTGCCTTCTTAGTTTCCGATTTTTATAGGCATTGCATAGGGATGTTTATCTCATAGAACAATGATGGCTCTAGTTCATTTTCAGTTTCTAGAATTGATATTGCTTATCCAAGTTAGAAATGAGTGTTCTGTAATGCTGAATAGATACCTTTGAAAAGGTTTGTTTATTATTTGGAAGTATTTATTTTTGTAGATCATGCCCCAAAACAAAAGGGTTCAACGCTATTGCTGCTAGTAGTTGATAGTCTGACAATTGGGCTGAGGCAGTTTGTGTTCATTTTTCTGATGTACTATGCTTCTATTTCCCTGCAAGATGTATGATACCCACATTAGCAAATCTTAAGTGCTGAAGTCAATTCTTGACCCAACTATTGTCCTTGCAGCTACTGAATGGGTGAAGGGAAAGCAAATGGAGGAAGTAGTGAGTATCAAGAACACGTAAGTTCTCCCAGATATTCTTGATCCATTACATTATTTTAACGGGTGTTCCTGTCTAACCCGAACATTTAGTGTTGGCCTTCTGTTTGTCATTTTCGTATTGTTGTTTACTCTGCATTCACCGAACAGGCGTATCTATTAAAGTTCAAAAAAGCGCTAGGCGTTAGTTATGCGTTTGGCCACCTACTTGCGCTTTTCTAGGTTAGGCGTGATTAGGCGGTAGTACTATAGGGTGAAGAAATAAGCTAATTAAACCACAGGCCCATCTTCCTATTCTTCTACTACTAAAGCTCCCGTATGTGCACAGTCGACAGAAATCTAGGTATCCTCCTCACGCCGCCTCTCCCCCTCGTCCTCTCTCTCTTGCTGCATGATGTCGCCTCTATCCCTCTTCCTCTCTCCCTTGCTACACGGATGGGAAGGCCAGTGAAGCTTGATTTCTTGCTGGAGAAGCTCGATCCTTGCCGGAATCAGTCGATTTGTCGTCGGAGTGGTTTAATCCTCATCGGCAAGGATGAATCCTCGCTGGGGAGGTGAAATCCTTGCGGTGGAGATTGATTTCTCGCCTGAGAAACATTGATTCCTCGCCGGACGCTTTTTTGAGCCAAAGCGGGGCGTTAGGCCAACGCCCAGCGCTTAAGTGCGCCATTTTGAACTATGGCTAATACTCTTGTGGTAGCTCTGAAACAAAGGTCCTGATACATAGTTTCCTTTACAATTCTGTACTCTGGATTGGCCTAGTTCATTCACTCTTGATTATTTTACGATAACCATCTATTACCTCCGTTCCAAATTAGTTGTCTTAGATTTGTCGAGATACGGATGTACCTAGCACTAAAACGTGTCTAGATACATATGTAAGACAATTAATTCAGGACGGAGGGAGTAGTATTCAAGTTGATGTTGTGGCATTTGATTGTTTTTGAAGAATTTTGAGAAGCAAAAACTGTTTGAGAATGCATTAAACCTGCATGCTGTAGATCTGCTTACTGGCATTTCATTACATTGTCAAGGTCTTTCCAAGTTACTAATAACATGGTCTTCTGGAGTTGCTAAAAACAACGAGCTTAGTTTTAATTGGTGATTGTACTGGGTGTTGCTTTTGGTTATATGTTTAATGAGCTCGTTATAGTAGTACAAGCTGGTCTCTGTCTTCAGAGGCTTTATATGACTGTTAACACTATAATTGTGTGGCTGTGTATATTTGCAAATGAATATTGATGCTAATCACATCAGGGGAAAGCTACAGCTCATGGTCTTAATCTCATCAGATGAATGTCCATTTCCTTCTTTTTGCTATAATTGCAGTGTGGCTGCTGATGACTCGATGTCTTCAAAATGCTGATTATTGTTCAATATATAAAACTATTAACAAGCCCTTCTAAAAACAATAACAAGCTCCAATGCTCTGTTTTCAGTGAGATTGCAAAGCACTTGTCACTTCCACCAGTAAAGCTCCATTGCAGTATGCTTGCTGAAGATGCAATTAAAGCTGCCGTGAAAGATTATGAATCAAAGAAGGCGAAGCTGGGAGACAGCCCTGCAGAGAAGGCTGCCGAAGCATGAACGTGATATATGCTTCTGTTCTATGAGGGTGAGAAATGGTGTGCAATGTTGACAAACTCCAGTGTTGTAGCATGTATCATAAGGATGAACACGAACAACTTGAAATAAATGTGATGTCATGTTAGGAGAAGTTGTGCATGTATAGCAGCTGCTAAGAAAATTTGTGCATGTATAGCAACTGCTTGGAAGTCTTAAAAGTACACTTGATGTATTTGCCCGTTCTAAAAAATATTCGGCTCTATATTGCTGGTTATTTTGTTGAACTTGTCTGCAGGTTGCTAATCTACGCTTTGATTTTTCTGTGTGATGCCATGTTTGCCGATCAGAGACTCAGGGCGGCTGCTTCCTGGAGACGTGTGTGCTCAATGAGGCAGTTAACCCACTAGGGGCTGAAAAGCCCAATTTAGGAGCACTAATGATCGCCCACTTTCACAAACAGAAGGTTTACTATTCGCTGCAGCGGTGTTCTGTTATACTCCCTCTATCGTTTAGATAAGCACTATAGTGATCTAAACGAAAAAAGCCACTCAAACAGACCTCTCAGGGCTTCTCCAATGGGAGACGCAGACGCTTGCACCGGCGCGTAAGAAAAGCCTGGTTTATTTCTCTAAGCACCTTCCTTAAAAAAACTGCTAGTGCTCGCCTCCAGCTTTGGCATCGATGCCGGGTTAGACGCCAGGATTTGTCGTTCTAACTGCCGATTGGGGAGGATACAAATCCTCGCGCCCACTCTTAGCGCCTCGCGTTGTACATGTCCTCATAGCCAGCCTAAATGTCTAAGCGTCTAGCACCTCCAAACTCATCCCATGTGTGCGTGGATATGGGGTGGTTTGAAAGCGGCTGCCACCTCGGACCGTTCCAGGCTGGTCCAGTCTGACCCCACATGTACCCCACCTTGGATCAAATCCTAGCACATAGTCAATACCCTTGACCGCTCAGCTCCGCTCCACTGTCCGTATTCTCCCCTCCTCGCCCTTTCCCCTCCCAGCACCACCATGGCAACTTCGGCACCAGATCTGGCAAAGTCCGACCCCGTCGACTGGCAGGTGCTCCTCAAGAAGGAATCCACGCCTGCCCAGGACGACGAGGAGCTCGCCCTCTGTCGATCGCAGAAGGACATGGGTGAGACCGCGGGAGCTCGAGCTCCGCGGCCTCTTCGATGGCCCATAGGGGTAGCAGCAGCTCCACGTCGACCCACCACGCTCCACGCACTTCCTGGTCGGGCGGGGGGGGGGGGGGGGGTAGGGGGGAGGGGATGGTGCCTGACACCTCCTGTGAGCTACTCACTGGATTCACTAGCTCACGCCATGGATTCGAGGTAGATTGAGCTATGAACTTGAATTCGGTAGAGGAATACCACCCAGCCACCCACACCTCTATCCGTTACAAGCCAACAGGCCTCAGCCGTCCAAATCCTAGCCAAGAGCCAGCGAGAGGAAAGAGACGACTACTTATCGTTACACCCGATCAACAGGCCCAGTTCGGGCCTGCAAGCCACTGGGGAAGAGTCTTGGGCCAGAGCGACTTGGGCCGGAGCTCCGGGCCTGATTCTGGATCGGTGTTGCCGGCAACCATTTGATCAGCTACAGTGTCCCCCGGTGTATCTTCAGTGGCTTCACCTGCAGGGTTGCTGACATCCCCCTCCGTTGAGAAACGGCTTGACCCCAAGCCGGAGCACGGGGGAATTGCTGCTTGAGTGACTCCAGATCCTCCCACGTTGCGGCTTCAGGAGTTGAATCACTCCACAAGATCAATCCTTGTGCAACTGTGCGCTTGCCCTTCTGCCTAACGCGCCTCTGAAGCACACTGACAGGAACCTGCAAATGAGAATAAGCAGAGGGTAATGTGGTGGATATAGGACAGGCCGGCGCAACCACTTTCTTCAGTTGAGACACATGGAACACTGGGTGTATTTTGCTACCCTCTGGAAGCTCCAACTTGTAAGCCACCTCCCCAATTCTGCCCACTATCTTGTATGGTCCATAGTATTTGAAAGCAAGCTTATGATTTGCACGGTGCACCACTGAAGACTGCACATAAGGCTGCAGTTTTAGGGAAACCTGCTCGCCCACCTCAAAAGTTCTCTCAGTCACATTTTTATCTGCCAACTGTTTCATTCGCTGTTGCGCCCGCAACAAGTGTTGTCTGACAGACCCAACTACCACCTGTCGATCTTGCAGCCACTGTTGGATGTCCAAGGGAGGAATGGTGTCAGATGGGGAAATCCCAAAATATCTGGGAGGTTGTCCATACAGAACCTCAAACGGTGACTTGCCCACAACAGAATGCCAGTTCGTGTTGTACCAAAACTCACAAAGCGACAACCACTTGCTCCATTTAGTGGGGTGAGAGCTGATGAAGCTTCTCAGATAGCACTCGACCTGCTGGTTGACTCGTTCAGTCTGCCCATCAGTAGTTGGATGATAAGTCGAGCTCATATTCAAGTGAGTACCAGTTCTATTGATCAGGGTTTGCCAGAAGTTACTAGTAAAAATAGGATCTCTGTCAGACACAATAAGTTCAGGCATACCATGCAATTTGTAAACATTATCCAGGAAAACCTCAGTAACTTTTTGAGCAGTAAATGGGTGTCGCAGAGCCATGAAATAACCATACTTGGTAAATTTGTCAATAACCAACAGAATGCAATCAAAATTGCACGAAACTGGCAACCCAGTGATGAAATCCATAGTAACAGTTTCCCACGCTCTTTTAGGAACTAGCGGGGGGGGGGGGGGGGGGGGGAGGAGACCTGGATAGTGTACTCATTGAGCTTTAGCTTGTTCACAGATCAGATAGGATTGCACTCTGCTCCTGACAAAACTCTTCATGCCAGCCCAACGAAACAGGGAGTGAATTCTGTTATAAGTCACAGGAAACCCTGAATGCCCCCCCCCCCCACAGGACTGTCATGGAATGGAGAAAAAAAACCTTATGCTACAGTTCTATGTTGTTACCAATCCAGATGCATCTTTTATATCTTAACAAACCTTGCACAACCTGGTAATTGGGTTTAGCAGATGGATCAACAGACAATTGCTGCAATATTTCGGTAATCTTGTCATCATGGGCATAGCTGTTGACAATTTCCTCCAGCCACACTGGTTGAGCTCTGGATATGTGGAAAACTTGAGGATGTGGTTTCCTAGAAAGTGCATCAGCTGCAGAGTTGTCAACACCCTTCTTATATACAATTTGACAATTCAATCCCATAAGTTTGGTGAGAGCTTTCTGTTGCTATATAGTGTGCAACTTCTGATTCTGCAAGTGTATCAAACTTCTCTGATTAGTTCTGATAATAAACTGTTGCATTTGAAGATAAGACCTCCATTGCTCCACAACCAACAAAATAGCCATGTACTCTTTGTCATACACCGACAGTGCTCTATTTTTAGGGCCAAGAGCCATGCTAATATAAGCCAAGGGGTGTCCTTCTTGCATTAAAACAGCTCCTATTCCAGTATCACAAGCATCTGTCTCAATCACAAACGGTTTATCAAATTGTGGCAGTGCCAGAACTCGTGCTTCCACAAGAGCCTGCTTGAGTGTATTGAAAGCCAGATCAGGAGGGGACCCCTTTCTTAAGCAAATCTGTCAGGGGCCTGCTAATAATGCCATACTGCTTGATGAATTTCCTGTAGTACCCACTGAGCCCTAAAAATCCTCTGACCTCCTTTACATTACTGGGAGTAGGCCAGTTCTTGATTGTGTCTACCTTACTAGGATCTGTTGAAACCCCATCTGCACTAATGGTGTGTCCCAGATAAGCAATCTGTTGCTGAGAAAAAGCACATTTAGTGAGCTTGATGAAGGAAATATGCCCTAGAGGCAATAATAAAGTTATTATTTATTTCCTTATTTCATGATAAATGTTTATTATTCATGCTAGAATTGTATTAACCGGAAACATAATACATGTGTGAATATATAGACAAACAGAGTGTCACTAGTATGCCTCTACTAGACTAGCTCGTTGATCAAAGATGGTTATGTTTCCTAACCATAGACATGTGTTGTCATTTGATTAACGGGATCACATCATTAGGAGAATGATGTGATTGACTTGACCCATTCCGTTAGCCTAGCACTTGATCATTTAGTATGTTGCTATTGCTTTCTTCATGACTTATACAAAGTTCCTACAACTATGAGATTATGCAACTCCCTTTTACCGGAGGAACACTTTGTGTGCTACCAAACGTCACAACGTAACTGGGTGATTATAAAGGTGCTCTACAGGTGTCTCCAAAGGTACATGTTGGGTTGGCGTATTTTGAGATTAGGTTTTGTCACTCCGATTGTCGGAGAGGTATCTCTGGGCCCTCTCGGTAATACACATCACTTAAGCCTTGCAAGCATTGTAACTAATGAGTTAGTTATGGTATGATGTATTACAAAACGAGTAAAGAGACTTGCCAGTAACAAGATTGAACTAGGTATTGGATACCGACGATCGAATCTCGGGCAAGTAACATACCGATGACAAAGGGAACAACGTATGTTGTTATGCGGTTTGACCGATAAAGATCTTCGTAGAATATGTAGGAGCCAATATGAACATCCAGGTTCCACTATTGGTTATTGACCGGAAACAGTTCTAGGTCATGTCTACATAGTTATCGAACCCATAGGGTCCGCACGCTTAACGTTATGATGACAATTTTATTATGAGTTTATAAGTTTTGATGTACCGAAGGAGTTTGGAGTCCCGGATGAGATCGGGGACATGACGAGGAGTCTCGAAATGGTCGAGACGTAAAGATCGATATATTGGACGACTATATTCGGACATCGGAAAGGTTCCGAGTGGTTCGGGTATTTTTCGGAGTATCGGGGAGTTACAGGAATACGGGGGAAGAAGTATATGGGCCTTATTGGGCTTTAGGGGAGAGGGAGAGGCAGGCCGCGCGCCCCCCATTGACTAGTCCGAATTGGACTAGGGGGAGGGGCGGCGCCCCCTCCTTCCTTCTCTCCCCTCTTCCCCTTCCTTGTCTCCTACTCCTAATACTTGGAAGGACTCCTAGTTGGACTAGGAAAGGGGGAATCCTACTCCCGGTGGGAGTAGGACTCCCCTAGCGCGCGCCATAGAGAGGGCCGACCCTCCCCTCCTCCACTCCTTTATATACGGGGGCAGGGGGCACCCCATAGACACACAAGTTGATCTACGGATCGTTCCTTAGCCGTGTGCGGTGCCCCCTTCCACCATATTCCACCTCGGTCATATCGTCACGGAGTTTAGGCGAAGCCCTGCGCCGGTAGAGCATCATCATCATCGTCACCACGCCGTCGTGCTGACGGAACTCATCCCCGACGCTTTGCTAGATTGGAGCCCGGGGAACGTCATCGAGCTGGACGTGTGCTGAACACGGAGGTGCCGTACGTTCGGTGCTAGGATCGGTCGGATCGTGAAGACATACGACTACATCAACCGCGTTGTCATAACGCTTCCGCTTATCGGTCTACGAGGGTACGTAGACAACACTCTCCCCTCTCGTTGCTATGCCATCACCATGATCTTGCGTGTGCGTAGGAAATTTTTTGAAATTACTACGTTCCCCAACAGTGGTATCAGAGCCTAGGTTTTATGCATTGATGATATATGCACGAGTAGAACACAAGTGAGTTGTGGGCGATACAAGTCATACTGCTTACCAGCATGTCATACTTTGGTTCGGCGGTATTGTTGGATGAAGCGGCCGGACCAACATTACGCGTACGCTTACGCGAGACTGGTTCTACCGACGTGCTTTGCACACAGGTGGCTGGCGGGTGTCAGTTTCTCCAACTTTAGTTGAACCGAGTGTGGCTACGCCCGGTCCTTGTGAAGGTTAAAACAGCACTAACTTGACAAACCATCGTTGTGGTTTTGATGCGTAGGTAAGAACGGTTCTTGCTAAGCCCGTAGCAGCCACGTAAAACTTGCAACAACAAAGTAGAGGACGTCTAACTTGTTTTTGCAGAGCATGTTGTGATGTGATATGGTCAAGATGTGATGCTATATTTTTTGTATGAGATGATCATGTTTTGTAACCGAAGTTATCGGCAACTAGCAGGAGCCATATGGTTGTCGCTTTATTGTATGAAATGCAAACGCCCTGTAATTGCTTTACTTTATCACTAAGCGGTAGCGATAGTCGTAGAAGGAATAGACGGCGTAAACGACAACGATGCTACGATGGGGATCAAGGTGTCGAGCCGGTGACGATGGTGATCATGACGGTGCTTCGAAGATGGAGATCACAAGCACAAGATGATGATGGCCATATCATATCACTTATATTGATTGCATGTGATGTTTATCTTCTATGCATCTTATCTTGCTTTGATTGACGGTAGCTTTTTAAGATGATCTCTCACTAATTATCAAGAAGTGTTCTCTCTGAGTATGCACCGTTGCCAAAGTTCGTCGTGCCCAGACACCACGTGATGATCGGGTGTGATAAGCTCGACGTCCATCTACAACGGGTGCAAGCCAGTTTTGCACACGCAGAATACTCAGGTTAAACTTGATGAGCCTAGAATATGCAGATATGGCCTCGGAACACGGAGACCGAAAGGTCGAGCGTGAATCATATAGTAGATATGATCAACATAGTGATGTTCACCATTGAAAACTACTCCATCTCACGTGATGATCGGTTATGGTTTAGTTGATTTGGATCACGTGATCACTTAGATGACTAGAGAGATGTCTGTCTAAGTGGGAGTTCTTAAGTAATATGATTAACTGAACTTAAATTTATCATGAACTTAGTCCTGGTAGTATTTTGCAAATTATGTTGTAGATCAATAGCTCGTGTTGTTGCTTTCATATGTTTGTCTTGATATGTTCCTAGAGAAACTGTGTTGAAAGATGTTAGTAGCAATGATGCGGATTGGATCCATGATCTGAGGTTTGTCCTCATTGCTGCACAGAAGAATTATGTTCTTGATGCACCGCTAGGTGACAGACCTATTGCAGGAGCAGATGCAGACGTTATGAACGTTTGGCTAGCTCATTATGATGACTACTTGATAGTTTAGTGCACCATGCTTAACGGCTTAGAATCGGGACTTCAAAGACGTTTTGAACGTCATGGACCATATGAGATGTTCCAGGAGTTGAAGTTAATATTTCAAGCAAATACCCGACTTGGGAGATATGATGTCTCCAACAAGTTCTATAGCTAAAAGATGGAGGAGAATCGCTCAACTAGTGAGCATGTGCTCAGATTGTCTGGATACTTCAATCGCTTGAATCAAGTGGGAGTTAATCTTCCAGATAAGATAGTGATTGATAGAATTCTCTAGTCACCATCACTAAGTTACAAGAACTTCGTGATGAACTATAGTATGCAAGGGATGACAAAAACGATTCTCGAGCTCTTCGTGATGTTCAAATCGACGAAGGTAGAAATCAGGAAAGAGCATCAAGTGTTGATGATTGACAAGACCACTAGTTTCAAGAGAAGGGCAAAGGGAAAGAAAGGGAACTTCAAGTAGAATGACAAGCAAGTTGTCACTCCCGTAAAGAAGACCAAAGCTGGACCAAAGCCTGAAACTGAGTGCTTACACTGCAAAGAAAATGGTCACTGGAAGCAGAAATGCCCTGAATATTTGGTGGATAAGAAGGATGGCAAAGTGAACAAGGGTATATTTGATATACAGATTATTGATGTGTGCCTTGCTAGTGTTTATAGTAGCCCCTGAGTATTTGATACTTGTTCGGTTGCTAAGATTAGTAACACGAAACGGGAGTTACATGATAAACAGAGACTAGTTGAGGGGAAGTGACGATGAGTATTGGAAATAGTTCCAAGATTGATATGATCATCATCACACACTCCCTATATTTTCGAGATTAGTGTTAAAACTAAATAAATGTTATTTAACGTTTGCATTGAGCATGAATATGATTTGATCATGTTTATTGCGATACGGTTATTCATTTGAAGTTAAAGAATAATTGTTATTCTGTTTACATGAATAAGACCTTCGATGGTTATACACCCAATGAAAATAATTTGTTGGATCTCAATCGTAGTGATACACATATTCATAATATTGATGCCAAAGGATGCAAAGTTAATAATGAAAGTGCAACTTATTTGTGGCACTGCCGTTTGGGTCATATCGGTGTAAAGCGCATGAAGAAACTCCATAAAGATGGATTTTTGGAATCACTTGGTTATGAATCATTTGATGCTTGCGAACCGTGCCTTTTGGGCAAGATGACTAAAACTCCATTCTCCGGAACAATAGAACAAGCTACCGACTTATTGGAAATAATACATACCGATGTATGCGATCCAATGAGTGTTGATGCTTGTGGCAAGTATCATTATTTTCTGACCTTCACAAGATGATTTGAGCAGATATGGGTATATCTACTTGATGAAATATAAGTCTGAAATAGTTGAAAGGTTCAAAGAATTTCAGAGTGAAGTGGAAAAATCATCGTAACAAGAAAATAAAATTTCTGCGATCTGATCGCGGAGACGAATATTTGAGTTACTAGTTTGGTCTTCAATTAAAACAATGTGGAATAGTTTCACAGCTCACGCCACCTGGAACACCACAACGTTATGGTGTGTCCGAACATCGTAACCGCACTTTATTGGATATGGTGCGATCTATGATGTCTCTTACTAATTTACCACTATTGTTTTGGGGTTATGCATTAGAGACAACTGCATTCACGTCAAAAGGGCACCATCTAAATCCGTTGAGATGACACCATATGAACTGTGGTTTAGCAAGAAACCCAAGTTGTCGTTTCTTAAAGTTTGAGGTTGTGATGCTTATATGAAAAAGTTTCATCCTGATAAGCTCAAACCCAAATCGGAGAAATATGTCTTCATAGGATACCCAAAGGAGACTGTTGGGTACACCTTCTATCACAGATCCGAAGGCAAGACATTCGTTGCTAAAAATGGATCCTTTCTAGAGAAGGAGTTTCTCTCGAAAGAAGTGAGTGGGAGGAAAGTAGAACTTGATGAGGTAACAGTACCATCTCCCTTATTTGAAAGTAGTTCATCACAGAAATCGGTTCCTGTGACACCTACACCAATTAGTGAGGAAGTTAATGATGATGATCATGAAACTTCAGATCTAGTTGTTACTAAACTTCGTAGATCAACCCGAGTAAGATCCGCACCAGAGTGGTACGGTAATCCTATTCTGGAAGTCATGTTACTAGACCATGATGAACCTACGAACTATGAGGAAGCAATTATGAGCCCAGATTCTGCAAAATGGCTTGAGGCCATAAAATCTGAGATATGATCCATGTATGAGAACAAAGTATGGACTTTAATTGACTTGCTCGATGATCAGCAAGCCATGTTAATTAAATGGATTTTTAAGAGGAAGACGGACGCTGATAGTATTGTTACTATCTACAAAGCTAGAATTGTCGCAAAAGGTTTTCGACAAGTTCAAAGTGTTGACTACGATAAGAGTTTCTCACTCATATCTATGCTTAAGTCTGTCCGAATCATGTTAGCAATTGCCGCATTTTATGAAATCTGGCAAATGGATAAACAAAACTGCATTCCTTAATGGAGTTATTAAAGAAGAGTTGTATGTGATGCAACCAAGAGGTTTTGTCGATCCTAAAGGTGTTAACAAAATGTGCAAGCTCCAGCGATCCATCTACGGACTGGTGCAAGCATCTCAGAGTTGGAATATACGCTTTGATAAGTTGATCAAAGCATATAGTTTTATACAGACTTGCGGTGAAGCCTGTATTTACAAGAAAGTGAGTGGGAGCACTACAACATTTCTGATAAGTATATGTGAATGACATATTGTTGATCGGAAGTAATGTAGAATTATTTTGCAAAGCATAAAGGAGTATTTGAAAGGAGTTTTTCGAAGAAGGACCTCGGTAAAGTTGCTTACATATTGAGCTTCAAGATCTATAGAGATAGATCAAGACGCTTGATAAGTTTTTTCAATGAGTACACACCTTGACAAGATTTTGAAGTAGTTCAAAATGGAACAGTCAAAGAAAGAGTTTCTTGCCTGTGTTACAAGGTGTGAAATTGAGTAAGACTCAAAGCCCGACCACGGCAGAAGATAGAAAGAGAATGAAAGTCATTCCCTATGCCTCAGCCATAGGTTCTATAAAGTATGCCATGCTGTGTACCAGATCTATTGTATACCCTAACTGATTTTAGCAAAGGAGTACAATAGTGATCAAGGAGTGGATCACTGGACAGCGGTCAAAATTATCCTTAGGGGAATAAGGATATGTTTCTCGATTATGGAGGTGACAAAAAGGTTCGTCGTAAAGGGTTACGTCGATGCAAGTTTTGACACTAATCTAGATGACTCTAAGTCTCGGTCTAGATACATATTGAAAGTGGGAGCAGTTAGCTAGAGTAGCTCCGTGCAGAGCATTGTAGACATAGAAATTTGCAAAATACTTACGGATCTGAATGTGACAGACCCGTTGACTAAAATTATCTCACAAGCAAAACATGATCACACCTTAGTACTCTTTGGGTGTTAATCACATAGCGATGTGAACTAGATTATTGACTCTAGTAAACCCTTTGGGTGTTGGTCACATGACGATGTGAACTATGAGTGCTAATCACATGGTGATGTGAATTATTCACATGGCGATGTGAACTAGATTATTGACTCTAGTGCAAGTGGGAGACTGAAGGAAATATGCCCTAGAGGCAATAACAAAGTTATTATTTATTTACTTATTTCATGATAAATGTTTATTATTCATGCTAGAATTGTATTAACCGGAAACATAATACATGTGTGAATATATAGACAAACAGAGTGTCACTATTATGCCTCTACTAGACTAGCTCGTTGATCAAAGATGGTTATGTTTCCTAACCATAGACATGTGTTGTCATTTGATTAACGGGATCACATCATTAGGAGAATGATGTGATTGACTTGACCCATTCCGTTAGCCTAGCACTTGATCGTTTAGTATGTTGCTATTGCTTTCTTCATGACTTATACAAAGTTCCTACAACTATGAGATTATGCAGCTCCCTTTTACCGGAGGAACACTTTGTGTGCTACCAAACGTCACAATGTAACTGGGTGGTTATAAAGGTGCTCTACAGGTGTCTCCGAAGGTACATGTTGGGTTGGCGTATTTTGAGATTAGGTTTTGTCACTCCGATTGTCGGAGAGGTATCTCTGGGCCCTCTCGGTAATACACATCACTTAAGCCTTGCAAGCATTGTAACTAATGAGTTAGTTACGGGATGATGTATTACGGAATGAGTAAAGAGACTTGCCGGTAACGAGATTGAACTAGGTATTGGATACCAACGATCGAATCTCGGGCAAGTAACATACCGATGACAAAGGGAACAATGTATGTTGTTATGCGGTTTGACCGATAAAGATCTTCGTAGAATATGTAGGTGCCAATATGAACATCCAGGTTCCACTATTGGTTATTGACCGGAAACAGTTCTAGGTCATGTCTACATAGTTCTCGAACTCGTAGGGTCCGCACGCTTAACGTTACGATGACAGTTTTATTATGAGTTTATTAGTTTTGATGTACCGAAGGAGTTCGGAGTTCCGGATGAGATCGGGGACATGACGAGGAGTCTCGAAATGGTCGACACGTAAAGATCGATGTATTGGACAACTATATTCGGACATCGGAAAGGTTCCGAGTGGTTCGGGTATTTTTCGGAGTACCGGGGAGTTACGGGAATACGGGGGAAGAAGTATATGGGCCTTATTGGGCTTTAGGGGAGAGGGAGAGGCAGGCCGCGTGCCCCCCCATTGAATAGTCCAAATTGGACTAGGGGGAGGGGCGGCGCCCCCTCCTTCCTTCTCTCCCCTCTTCCCCTTCCTTGTCTCCTACTCCTAATACTTGGAAGGACTCCTAGTTGGACTAGGAAAGGGGGAATCCTACTCCCGGTGGGAGTAGGACTCCCCTTGGGCGCGCCATAGAGAGGGCCGGCCCTCCCCTCCTCCACTCCTTTATATACGGGGGCAGGGGGCGCCCCATAGACACACAAGTTGATCTACGGATCGTTCCTTAGCCGTGTGCGGTGCCCCCTTCCACCATATTCTACCTCGGTCATATCGTCGCGGAGTTTAGGCGAAGCCCTGCGCCGGTAGAGCATCATCATCATCGTCACCACGCCGTCGTGCTGACGGAACTCATCCCCGACGCTTTGCTGGATTGGAGCCCGGGGAGCGTCATCGAGCTGGACGTGTGCTGAACACGGAGGTGCCGTACGTTCGGTGCTTGGATCGGTCAGATCGTGAAGACGTACGACTACATCAACCGCGTTGTCATAACGCTTCCGCTTATCAGTCTATGAGGGTACATAGACAACACTCTCCCCTCTCGTTGCTATGCCATCACCATGATCTTGCGTGTGCGTAGGAATTTTTTGAAATTACTACGTTCCCCAAGAGTGGTATCAGAGCCTAGGTTTTATACGTTGATGTTATATGCACGAGTAGAACACAAGTGAGTTGTGGGCGATACAAGTCATACTGCTTACCAGCATGTCATACTTTGGTTCGGCGGTATTGTTGGATGAAGCGTCCCGGACCGACATTACGCGTACGCTTACGCGAGACTGGTTCTACCGACGTGCTTTGCACACAGGTGGCTGGCGGGTGTCAGTTTCTCCAACTTTAGTTGAACCGAGTGTGGCTACGCCCGGTCCTTGTGAAGGTTAAAACAGCACTAACTTGACGAACTATCGTTGTGGTTTTGATGCGTAGGTAAGAACGGTCCTTGCTAAGCCCGTAGCAGCCACGTAAAACTTGCAACAACAAAGTAGAGGACGTCTAACTTGTTTTTGCAGGGCATGTTGTGATGTGATATGGTCAAGACGTGATGCTATATTTTTTGTATGAGATGATCATGTTTTGTAACCGAAGTTATCGGCAACTGCAGGAGCCATATGGTTGTCGCTTTATTATATGAAATGCAAACGCCCTGTAATTGCTTTACTTTATCACTAAGCGGTAGCGATAGTCGTAGAAGCAATAGACGGCGTAAACGACAACGATGCTACGATGGGGATCAAGGTGTCGAGACAGTGACGATGGTGATCATGACGGTGCTCAGGATTTTCGGAAGATCGGGTAGTATTTGAATGTATATTTTTTTTTTGAAACACATGAACAACTTTGGACAAACGGATACTCAGCAAGCGCGAGTAATTATCCGTAGGGGTATTCATGCAGCAAGGAACTGCAGGGCAGTAAGCATAAATAATTCTCGGAATATCGAAGAGTATTTCAGGACATCTTGTAATAACAAGAGCAACTAGGGATGACAATATGAACGATAGGTGTAAGTAGTTATCCAGAGGGATTTATCGATTGGAGTGAATTGCAAAAAGCGATGGCACATAGTCTCGAGAGCACATTGTAGAGTATCTTCGGAATCTTCTGGTGCAGCAGGCGATCATCGGTAACAAGGGGCTCTCCGGGAGAAGTACTTGCGAGAACCTAAAGTTAGTTTTGTTTTTAGCAAAATCATTTAACCCGAATAGAAGAGAGCTCAGAGTCCCAGAGTAAAGATCGAGGAGTAAAAGATCCTAATACCACCCAATGGCGACGTGGGCCCATAGGCCACACAGCCATGTTAGTAAAAGTTTTTGCAATGTCTAGACTCGACTTCGGCCAAGGAGTGTGGAAGGGGGATTCCTACAGGCAGTCGGCTCTGATACCAACTTGTGACGCCCCCGATTCAATCGTACACTAATCATACACGCAAACGTGTACGATCAAGATCAGGGACTCACGGGAAGATATCACAACACAACTCTACAAATAAAACAAGTCATACAAGCATCATATTACAAGCCAGGGGCCTCGAGGGCTCGAATACAAGAGCTCGATCATAGACGAGTCAGCGGAAGCAACAATATCTGAGTACAGACATAAGTTAAACAGGTTGCCTTAAGAAGGCTAGCACAAACTGGGATACAGATCGAAAGAGGCGCAGGCCTCCTGCCTGGGATCCTCCTAACTACTCCTGGTCGTCGTCAGCGGGCATCACGTAGTAGTAGGCACCTCCGGTGTAGTAGGGATCGTCGTCGACGGTGGCGTCTGGCTCCTGGGCTCCAGCATCTGGTTGCGACAACCAGAAAGAAAGGAAAGGGGGGAAAGGGGGGAGAAAGCAACCGTGAGTACTCATCCAAAGTACTCGCAAGCAAGGAGCTACACTACATATGCATGAATATATGTGTAAAGGGCCATATCAGTGGGCTGAACTGCAGAATGCCAGAATAAGAGGGGGATAGCTAGTCTTATCGAAGACTACGCTTCTGGTCACCGTCGTCTTGCAACAGGTAGAAGAGGGTAGTCTGAAGTCCTCCAACTAGCATCTCCAAGTAGCAACTCCAAGTAGCATCTCCAGTAGCAACTCCAAGTAGCATCTCCAGTAGCATCGCATAGCATAATTCTACCCGGCGATCCTCTCCTCGTCGCCCTGTTAGAGAGCGATCACCGGGTTATATCTGGCACTTGGAAGGGTGTGTTTTATTAAGTATCTGGTTCTAGTTGTCATAAGGTCAAGGTACAACTCCAAGTCGTCCTGTTACCGAAGATCACGGCTATTCGAATAGATTAACTTCCCTGCAGGGGTGCACCAACTTACCCAACACGCTCGATCCCATTTGGCCGGACACACTTTCCTGGGTCATGCCCGGCCTCGGAAGATCAACACGTCGCAGCCCCACCTAGGCACAACAGAGAGGTCAGCACGCCGGTCTAAACCTAAGCGCGCAGGGGTCTGGGCCCATCGCCCTGAGCACACCTGCACGTTGCGTACGCGGCCGGAAGCAGAACTAGCCCCCTAATACAAGTGCAGGCTTACGTTCCAATCCGGCGCGCGCCGCTCAGTTGCTGACGTCAAGAAGGCTTCGGCTGATACCACGACGCTGGGATACCCATAACTACTCCCACGTAGATGGTTAGTGCGTATAGGCTCGTAGCCAACTCAGATCAAATACCAAGATCTCGTTAAGCGTGTTAAATATCCGCGAACGCCGAACAGGGCCAGGCCCACCTCTCTCCTAGGCGGTCTCAACCTGCCCTGTCGCTCCGCCACAAAGATCCACACAGAGGGCCGTCGGGACAAAGGTCCTTTCAGCCCCCAATCCGTGAATCACTCGCGGGTACTCTTCGAGCGGACCCGACTTTAGTCACCATCTGTAGTATGTATGTATGTATAGTATATACCCGTGATCACCTCCCGAGTGATCACGGCCCAATAGTATAGCAAGGCAGACTGACAAGAATGTAGGGCCAATGATGATAAACTAGCATTCTATACTAAGCATTTAGGATTGCAGGTAAGGTATCAACAGATGTAGCAACAATGTCAGGCTATGCATCAGAATAGGATCAACGGAAAGCAGTAACATGCTACACTACTCTAATGCAAGCAGTATAGAGGAGAATAGGCGATATCTGGTGATCAAGGGGGGGGCTTGCCTGGTTGCTCAGACAAGGAGGGGTCGTCGGTGACGTAGTCGTCCACAGGGGCATCAGCATCGTCACGGGGGCTACCGGAGAGAAGAGGGGGGGAGAAACAGTAAATACATAGCAAGCAAGTGCATAACAGGTCAACAAGCAAAGCTAGACGTGTTCTAACGCGGTATGAGGTGATATCGGTGAAGGGGGGAAACATCCGGGAAAGTATCCCCGATGTTTCGTGTTTTCGGACAGATGAACCGGAGGTGAAATGTTGCAGGTTCACTATGCTAGGGACGCGTGGCGGATGAACGGGTTGCGTATCCGGAATCGTCTCGTCGTTCTAAGCAACTTTCATGTAGAAAGTATTTTCATCCGAGTTACGGATTAAAAGATATAATTTTCTAAAGATTTAAATCATTTTCTGATTTTAATTATTTATTTAATTAATTTAATTTAACATTATCCAGAACAGTGCATGCTGACGTCATCCTGACGTCATCCTGACGTCAGCATGACGTCAGCAGTCAACAGAGGTGTTGACTGGGTCGCTGACGTGTGGGTCCCACTGGTCATTGACTTAGTTAACTAAACAGGATTAGTTAATTTAATTAAAGTGATTAGGTTAATCTAATCAAGATTAATTAAGTTAATTAATTACTTAATTGTTTTCTTAATTATTCTTTTTATTCTTTTTTTTATAAAACGTTCTGTGGGGTGGGGCCCCCATGTCAGTGGCCCGGAGGCCTTAGCGGGCGGGCGAAACGGGCACAGGGGCGCGTGCGGTTGCGGGCGCCCGCACTGGATGCAGCCAGTCGGGACGGCAAGGGGGGTTCGCCGGCGTGGCAACGGCGAAGGCCACAGCAGGGCAAAAAGGGGAGGAGCAGGGCACGGGCGCGGTCGTCGCCGAGCTGGCGCGGGCGCGTGGGGAACCGCGAAGGGGCGCGGCCACGCAGAGGCGGCGAGGTGAGGTGCGCGGCTGGAGCAGGGCCCCGACCGTGGCTACGGCGAGCACACGAGCAGCCGGCGCGGATGAGGTCGGATGCGCAGCAGTGGAAGGCAGCGGAGCGAGGGCTCGGGGGGGACCACAGCGAGGCAACGAACGGCGGCACAGGGCAGCGCGGGCGAAGGGTGACGGGCGCGGCCATGGGCTTGCCTGCGCGCGGAGGGCGCGGGGCGACGTTGCCGGTGCGGGACGAGCAGGAAGGCAAAGGGGAGAGGCGAGGCTCACATCGAGGAGCAGGGACGGCACAGTGGGAGTCGGGGTGGTTGACGGGGACGACGCGCGATGGGGAGGCAGGCCGGTGGGGAAGGTCCGGCGAGGACGAGCTCCGGGCGCGGGGCAGCGAGCTCCGGGCGGCGGCGCGGTCCTGGCGGCGACGGAAGGCGACGAGGGCTTCCTCCCACGATCCCGATCCAATCGGGGGAGAGGGGGGAGATATTTTGCGGGGGGGGGGGGGGGGGTGTGGGGGTGTTTGGGCTAGGGTTTCCTCCCTGGTGGGGGGTTATGGAGGGGAGGTAGCGGGCCGGCCGGCTGGGCCTGGGGGTTGGCCCAGTTGGGCCACGGCCCAGGGGGGTTTCTCTTTTTTTTTTTTTGATAGTCTTAGGTTTTAGTTTTTCTGTTTTGTTTTTCCTTTTTTTTATTTTATTATTTCTTTTCTGTTTAAATTCAGCTAAAAGTAATTAGGCATTTTATAAAAAGGGTTTGCTGCACCATAATTACCTTTGTAATATTTGGCGTCCACCGAACATTTTTGTTTAAATTTTGAAAACTTTTATTGTCGACTTGATTTTGAATTTGAATTCGAATTGGTTTCGAACTAACGTCAGATTAGCAACATAAATCGAGGTGACGTGGCATCATTAGCGGAGGGTTACTGTGGCTTAATTATCCGGGCGTCACAATTCTCCTCCACTACAAGAAATCTCGTCCCGAGATTTAAGCGGTTGAGTAAGGGGGAAGGTGTTGGTAGCGGGGAAAAAAAAACTAACGAGTCTTCTCGGTCTTGGCTGCCCTTTCGAAGAGGTTGATCCCTTTCGTTGATGTCTTCATTTCTCTGCTTCAATTCACCATGATCAATTTGCCATCCTTTCTTCGGGATCTCCATCGTCCTACGAACGCGGCCAAGGGAAAAAAAAACTCCGGAAGAACGCATCTCCACAAAGCTGGGCATCTGACGGTGAACTCAATGGGAAATACACAAGGTACCCCACGAGTTGTATTTCAGTGAATTCGTTTAGTGCAATATACGATGGTACCACAATTTCAAACGGGTAGGCAATCATTCGATGACTAGACAGAAGCTGGAATGGGGGGTTTGAACAGCGAGAATAACATGGTGTCTGATTCCAGGATGAATAATGGTATAGCATTCAGCTCATGAATCACATACGAAGCCAGGTGCAAATGATACATTAGAATCCGGGTTATAAAGAAGAGTCAAGTTTCGATCCAATGGACCTGTGGGTTATGGGCCCACCATGTGGGTTGAAAATAGGAAGGGTGGTGACATCTTGCACAGCCGCGACAGGGAGGCATGTCAGTGAATAGCTTGTCAGCTATGTCGGCAACAACGTTGGTACCAAGGACGACGGACAAAGAGAACCATTATCCTGCTCGTTGAACGAGGCGGACCAATAGGCAAGGTTCTCATCCATCGGTGGCTACCAGAATGTCATCAACAATAGTAACAGGATCTTACAGACAGAATGGTAAAACAAGGTGCCTACCTAAGCAGGGAATTATCTCTGCTTAGTTAAGTCAAGATTGGAAAGGAAAACGTGATTATCAGATTAAACAGAACGATGAAAGGAAAATTGTGATTACACACAATTATTAGGAGTATATCCTTCCCATGTACAAGCAGAATATGGCATATAGGGTAGGAGAGCAAGTACCCAACCATTCAGATAAGAGGCAAGGATGAATCAAGATGTTACCCATACAACGGTGTTTGGATAACTAACAAGAAACATTTAGCATCGCGCCTCCAATGTTCTTGTTGAAGAGCGGGGTATCATAGTCATGCTTCGAGGTAACCATGATATGGTGTTTCAATCAAGGGCCAGACTTTGGATACACAAATAACCCATCAGGAGCAACTTATAAAATAAGTCTTACAATTTCCTCCAGGAAGAATGGTTATCCTTGCAAAAGAAATTATAATGACAGGTCCTCCAGCCAGGGGGTGCTAGGCATGACATCATCTTACCGGGTCATCTAAGAACCATCATCATAACTCCTGGAAAGTTGTCCCAACCATCATATCTGACCGAGATTCAGATCCGATTGGTGTCATGATACCTCAGACTCAGGATGTCCGAGAAGAAAAAGGTGCAACACAAATAGACGAAATGACATTGCAAGATTCTCAGGAAATGAACTATGGAAGCGAGTTCCGAAACAAGAGTTCATCATTAAAGCAAGAAGAGGATGATGAGGTGGCTGATGGACTCAGCGATAATTCAACGAGGCATCCAAAAAGATGCATCTCCTCAATTATGTGGATAAGGAGATAGCTTTTGTCAGATCAAATGATATAATGAAGCATGTTTGAGGAAAACATACACAGTTAAACATGGGTTGAAAGGTGCGCCCGAAATATGGGTTGGGTTGCACGACCAATGTCAGAATGGTGATTCAATAATCAATAGTCTAAGAATGAATGGCCGACCATTAACTTCAAAGCAATAGGGTTGCTAAATAGGCAGAATCCAAACAGCAACGTTCACTTGTTGGTACCCCGGTTGGGATCAACGCGAGGACCAAGAAAGAATGGTGATTATGAGAAGTATCACTATAGCAAGAATTCTTAAGAGGTGGAGCAATCCTCACAACATTCTTGACATCAAAGATGGTAATACTCCGCGGTAGAATCATAACATAAGTTGGATAACAAGGAACTCAAGGTACAACACAAAACAGGAACAACTTTTGTGTTGGAGGGAATGCAATAATGTTGTGGATGATAACCCAAACCATCGAGGGCAAAGGATGCTATTTCTCATCAAGAATTCGATAGATATCTTGGAAGACCTCAGAATGTTGATGATGATCACGACACATTTGTCGAGAGGTTTCGAGAAGATGTAACTGATCGGTGATGACATCATGTCAACGGAAATGATGAAGCCAAAAGTCATTGGGACCATGGGTACGACACAAACTCGAAATCAAGCTTGCTGTTCAAGAACAAACGATATGACGAGGAAAATCGATTGTAAGATTAGCTCACCGTCAAAATTTGTGCTCCGAGAAGAAGGACCCGGTAGTACAGTTAAAAATTAGCACAATGATATAGCCAATCAGGCTAGGAATGACTTGAAGGATTATTAAACTCATAAGCAATGAAAATTACTTAGAGTTATTGAATCGAAGTGCAGAATCGATTCACTTACCGGTGTTCTCGAGTGAAATAACTCAAAACCCGGGGGAAATCTGAAATCAGTGAGAAGCAATAATAGATGGAGACTCATAGGAAGCAACACAGTTCGTTGATATTCTCGAGATACTGGAGGGTATTGCTCGAAGGAAGATTGACATAGGGGTTGCGGAGAGGTATTGATCCGCAGAAGACAAGTGTTTTCACTTGCTTGAGAAATGGGATCAAGTAGAAAATATGGTCGGAACCATGATTGCCAAGGATCAATTCACAGATACCTGATGATATTATATCAAGGCAATAGTTATTATTACAAGAAGCTTCCATGATAGGATCTACATCGTGTCCATGGGCATGAACACAAGTTCAAGGTCGACTCCCACTTATTCAATGTATAACCTTCCATTCACTTCTCGTATTTCGAAAATGACATTAGTTGTTGAACGTTTTACCTGGTGCAATACCAGATAAGTATGACCCGTGAAATCTTTCGGGTTCACACAGGTTAGGGAAGGCATTGGTTCAACCCATCGGGATATCTTAGAAACATATACCACAAGTTCCAAGAGTAAATGTCACCAGCTCGAAAGCAGAGCATGGTTGAGAAAAACAGAGGATACAAATTACCAAAGCCTTTATATATCCGTGGAAAGGCTCACAAGGTTATTTGAATATGAAGGACATTGTCGGATAATAATCCAACAAAGGACTTGACGGTCCACAAAGGATCTGCTGTGAGTATCGCTACTTAACCAGAAAAGGAAAGAATGCAAATGCATTAGGTTATAGAATCATCTGACTAATTCGAAGCATAAATGCAAAGGAATTGTGAGTCCATATCGAAGGATCAGAAGTAATGCTCTGATCAACGGCAATTGGATTGGTCGAGAACCAATTCCAGTTAAAAGAATGGCAACTCAGTCAGAAAGGTAATTTATAAGGATTAATGGTGATTGCGTGTATTCGCAAACATATTGAGTCAACAGACTCAAAATGATAATGACAAGGGATGCCATTAAGATTACGAGACTTATGGGATCAACCATAATGCAAGTAAGCAAGAATTTCAAGAGCAATAGGCTGCTCAGGATTTTCGGAAGATCGGGTAGTATTTGAATGTATATTTTTTTTTTGAAACACATGAACAACTTTGGACAAACGGATACTCAGCAAGCGCGAGTAATTATCCGTAGGGGTATTCATGCAGCAAGGAACTGCAGGGCAGTAAGCATAAATAATTCTCGGAATATCGAAGAGTATTTCAGGACATCTTGTAATAACAAGAGCAACTAGGGATGACAATATGAACGATAGGTGTAAGTAGTTATCCAGAGGGATTTATCGATTGGAGTGAATTGCAAAAAGCGATGGCACATAGTCTCGAGAGCACATTGTAGAGTATCTTCGGAATCTTCTGGTGCAGCAGGCGATCATCGGTAACAAGGGGCTCTCCGGGAGAAGTACTTGCGAGAACCTAAAGTTAGTTTTGTTTTTAGCAAAATCATTTAACCCGAATAGAAGAGAGCTCAGAGTCCCAGAGTAAAGATCGAGGAGTAAAAGATCCTAATACCACCCAATGGCGACGTGGGCCCATAGGCCACACAGCCATGTTAGTAAAAGTTTTTGCAATGTCTAGACTCGACTTCGGCCAAGGAGTGTGGAAGGGGGATTCCTACAGGCAGTCGGCTCTGATACCAACTTGTGACGCCCCCGATTCAATCGTACACTAATCATACACGCAAACGTGTACGATCAAGATCAGGGACTCACGGGAAGATATCACAACACAACTCTACAAATAAAACAAGTCATACAAGCATCATATTACAAGCCAGGGGCCTCGAGGGCTCGAATACAAGAGCTCGATCATAGACGAGTCAGCGGAAGCAACAATATCTGAGTACAGACATAAGTTAAACAGGTTGCCTTAAGAAGGCTAGCACAAACTGGGATACAGATCGAAAGAGGCGCAGGCCTCCTGCCTGGGATCCTCCTAACTACTCCTGGTCGTCGTCAGCGGGCATCACGTAGTAGTAGGCACCTCCGGTGTAGTAGGGATCGTCGTCGACGGTGGCGTCTGGCTCCTGGGCTCCAGCATCTGGTTGCGACAACCAGAAAGAAAGGAAAGGGGGGAAAGGGGGGAGAAAGCAACCGTGAGTACTCATCCAAAGTACTCGCAAGCAAGGAGCTACACTACATATGCATGAATATATGTGTAAAGGGCCATATCAGTGGGCTGAACTGCAGAATGCCAGAATAAGAGGGGGATAGCTAGTCTTATCGAAGACTACGCTTCTGGTCACCGTCGTCTTGCAACAGGTAGAAGAGGGTAGTCTGAAGTCCTCCAACTAGCATCTCCAAGTAGCAACTCCAAGTAGCATCTCCAGTAGCAACTCCAAGTAGCATCTCCAGTAGCATCGCATAGCATAATTCTACCCGGCGATCCTCTCCTCGTCGCCCTGTTAGAGAGCGATCACCGGGTTATATCTGGCACTTGGAAGGGTGTGTTTTATTAAGTATCTGGTTCTAGTTGTCATAAGGTCAAGGTACAACTCCAAGTCGTCCTGTTACCGAAGATCACGGCTATTCGAATAGATTAACTTCCCTGCAGGGGTGCACCAACTTACCCAACACGCTCGATCCCATTTGGCCGGACACACTTTCCTGGGTCATGCCCGGCCTCGGAAGATCAACACGTCGCAGCCCCACCTAGGCACAACAGAGAGGTCAGCACGCCGGTCTAAACCTAAGCGCGCAGGGGTCTGGGCCCATCGCCCTGAGCACACCTGCACGTTGCGTACGCGGCCGGAAGCAGAACTAGCCCCCTAATACAAGTGCAGGCTTACGTTCCAATCCGGCGCGCGCCGCTCAGTTGCTGACGTCAAGAAGGCTTCGGCTGATACCACGACGCCGGGATACCCATAACTACTCCCACGTAGATGGTTAGTGCGTATAGGCTCGTAGCCAACTCAGATCAAATACCAAGATCTCGTTAAGCGTGTTAAATATCCGCGAACGCCGAACAGGGCCAGGCCCACCTCTCTCCTAGGCGGTCTCAACCTGCCCTGTCGCTCCGCCACAAAGATCCACACAGAGGGCCGTCGGGACAAAGGTCCTTTCAGCCCCCAATCCGTGAATCACTCGCGGGTACTCTTCGAGCGGACCCGACTTTAGTCACCATCTGTAGTATGTATGTATGTATAGTATATACCCGTGATCACCTCCCGAGTGATCACGGCCCAATAGTATAGCAAGGCAGACTGACAAGAATGTAGGGCCAATGATGATAAACTAGCATTCTATACTAAGCATTTAGGATTGCAGGTAAGGTATCAACAGATGTAGCAACAATGTCAGGCTATGCATCAGAATAGGATCAACGGAAAGCAGTAACATGCTACACTACTCTAATGCAAGCAGTATAGAGGAGAATAGGCGATATCTGGTGATCAAGGGGGGGGGGGCTTGCCTGGTTGCTCAGACAAGGAGGGGTCGTCGGTGACGTAGTCGTCCACAGGGGCATCAGCATCGTCACGGGGGCTACCGGAGAGAAGAGGGGGGGAGAAACAGTAAATACATAGCAAGCAAGTGCATAACAGGTCAACAAGCAAAGCTAGACGTGTTCTAACGCGGTATGAGGTGATATCGGTGAAGGGGGGAAACATCCGGGAAAGTATCCCCGGTGTTTCGTGTTTTCGGACAGATGAACCGGAGGTGAAATGTTGCAGGTTCACTATGCTAGGGACGCGTGGCGGATGAACGGGTTGCGTATCCGGAATCGTCTCGTCGTTCTAAGCAACTTTCATGTAGAAAGTATTTTCATCCGAGTTACGGATTAAAAGATATAATTTTCTAAAGATTTAAATCATTTTCTGATTTTAATTATTTATTTAATTAATTTAATTTAACATTATCCAGAACAGTGCATGCTGACGTCATCCTGACGTCAGCATGACGTCAGCAGTCAACAGAGGTGTTGACTGGGTCGCTGACGTGTGGGTCCCACTGGTCATTGACTTAGTTAACTAAACAGGATTAGTTAATTTAATTAAAGTGATTAGGTTAATCTAATCAAGATTAATTAAGTTAATTAATTACTTAATTGTTTTCTTAATTATTCTTTTTATTCTTTTTTTTATAAAACGTTCTGTGGGGTGGGGCCCCCATGTCAGTGGCCCGGAGGCCTTAGCGGGCGGGCGAAACGGGCACAGGGGCGCGTGCGGTTGCGGGCGCCCGCACTGGATGCAGCCAGTCGGGACGGCAAGGGGGGTTCGCCGGCGTGGCAACGGCGAAGGCCACGGCAGGGCAAAAAGGGGAGGAGCAGGGCACGGGCGCGGTCGTCGCCGAGCTGGCGCGGGCGCGTGGGGAACCGCGAAGGGGCGCGGCCACGCAGAGGCGGCGAGGTGAGGTGCGCGGCTGGAGCAGGGCCCTGACCGTGGCTACGGCGAGCACACGAGCAGCCGGCGCGGATGAGGTCGGATGCGCAGCAGTGGAAGGCAGCGGAGCGAGGGCTCGGGGGGGACCACAGCGAGGCAACGAACGGCGGCACAGGGCAGCGCGGGCGAAGGGTGACGGGCGCGGCCATGGGCTTGCCTGCGCGCGGAGGGCGCGGGGCGACGTTGCCGGTGCGGGACGAGCAGGAAGGCAAAGGGGAGAGGCGAGGCTCACATCGAGGAGCAGGGACGGCACAGTGGGAGTCGGGGTGGTTGACGGGGACGACGCGCGATGGGGAGGCAGGCCGGTGGGGAAGGTCCGGCGAGGACGAGCTCCGGGCGCGGGGCAGCGAGCTCCGGGCGGCGGCGCGGTCCTGGCGGCGACGGAAGGCGACGAGGGCTTCCTCCCACGATCCCGATCCAATCGGGGGAGAGGGGGGAGATATTTTGCGGGGGGGGGGGGGGGGGGGTGTGTGGGGGTGTTTGGGCTAGGGTTTCCTCCCTGGTGGGGGGTTATGGAGGGGAGGTAGCGGGCCGGCCGGCTGGGCCTGGGGGTTGGCCCAGTTGGGCCACGGCCCAGGGGGGTTTCTCTTTTTTTTTTGATAGTCTTAGGTTTTAGTTTTTCTGTTTTGTTTTTTCCTTTTTTTTATTTTATTATTTCTTTTCTGTTTAAATTCAGCTAAAAGTAATTAGGCATTTTATAAAAAGGGTTTGCTGCACCATAATTACCTTTGTAATATTTGGCGTCCACCGAACATTTTTGTTTAAATTTTGAAAACTTTTATTGTCGACTTGATTTTGAATTTGAATTCGAATTGGTTTCGAACTAACGTCAGATTAGCAACATAAATCGAGGTGACGTGGCATCATTAGCGGAGGGTTACTGTGGCTTAATTATCCGGGCGTCACATATTGATTGCATATGATGTTTATCTTTTATGCATCTTATCTTGCTTTGAATGATGGTAGCTTTTTAAGATGGCCTCTCACTAATTATCAAGAAGTGTTCTCCCTGAGTATGCACCGTTGCCAAAGTTCGTCGTGCCCAGACACCACGTGTTGATCGGGTGTGATAAGCTCTACGTCCATCTACAACGGGTGCAAGCCAGTTTTGCACACGCAGAATACTCAGGTTAAACTTGACGAGCCTAGCATATGCAGATATGGCCTCGAAACACGGAGACCGAAACGTCGAGCGTGAATCATATAGTAGATATGATCAACATAGTGATGTTCACTATTGAAAACTACTCCATCTCACGTGATGATCGGTTATGGTTTAGTTGATTTGGATCACGTGATCACTTAGATGACTAGAGAGATGTCTGTCTAAGTGGGAGTTCTTAAGTAATATGATTAGTTGAACTTAAATTTATCATGAACTTAGTCCTGGTAGTATTTTGAATATTATGTTGTAGATCAATAGCTCGTGTTGTTGCTTTCATATGTTTGTTTTGATATGTTCCTAGAGAAACTGTGTTGAAAGATGTTAGTAGCAATGATGAGGATTGGATCCGTGATCTGAGGTTTATCCTCATTGCTGCACAGAAGAATTATGTTCTTGATGCACCGCTAGGTGACAGACCTATTGCAGGAGCAGATGCAGACGTTATGAACGTTTGGCTAGCTCATTATGATGACTACTTGATAGTTTAGTGCACCATGCTTAACGACTTAGAATCGGGACTTCAAAGACGTTTTGAACGTCATGGACCATATGAGATGTTCCAGGAGTTGAAGTTAATATTTCAAGCAAATACCCGAGTTGAGAGATATGATGTCTCCAACAAGTTCTATAGCTAAAAGATGGAGGAGAATCGCTCAACTAGTGAGCATGTGCTTAGATTGTCTGGGTACTTCAATCGCTTGAATCAAGTGGGAGTTAATCTTCCAGATAAGATAGTGATTGATAGAATTCTCTAGTCACCATCACTAAGTTACTAGAACTTCGTGATGAACTATAGTATGCAAGGGATGACGAAAACGATTCCCGAGCTCTTTGTGATGTTGAAATCGACAAAGGTAGAAATCAAGAAAGACCATCAAGTGTTGATGATTGACAAGACCACTAGTTTCAAGAGAAGGGCAAAGGGAAAGAAAGGGAACTTCAAGTAGAATTACAAGCAAGTTGTCACTCCCGTAAAGAAGACCAAAGCTGGACCAAAGCCTGAAACTGAGTGCTTACACTGCAAAGAAAATGGTCACTGGAAGCGGAAATGCCCTGAATATTTGGTGGATAAGAAGGATGGCAAAGTGAACAAGGGTATATTTGATATACAGATTATTGATGTGTGCCTTGCTAGTGTTTATAGTAGCCCCTGAGTATTTGATACTTGTTCGGTTGCTAAGATTAGTAACACGAAACGGGAGTTACATGATAAACAGAGACTAGTTGAGGGGAAGTGACGATGAGTATTGGAAATAGTTCCAAGATTGATATGATCATCATCACACACTCCCTATATTTTCGAGATTAGTGTTAAAGCTAAATAAATGTTATTTAGCGTTTGCTTTGAGCATGAATATGATTTGATCATGTTTATTGCGATACGGTTACTCATTTGAAGTTAAAGAATAATTGTTATTCTGTTTACATGAATAAGACCTCCGATGGTTATACACCCAATGAAAATAGTTTGTTGGACCTCGATCGTAGTGATACACATATTCATAATATTGATGCCAAAGGATGCAAAGTTAATAATGATAGTGCAACTTATTTGTGGCACTGCCGTTTGGGTCATATCGGCGTAAAGCGCATGAAGAAACTCCATAAAGATGGATTTTCGAAATCACTTGGTTATGAATCATTTGATGCTTGCGAACCGTGCCTTTTGGGCAAGATGACTAAAACTCCGTTCTCCGGAACAATAGAACAAGCTACTGACTTATTGGAAATAATACATACCGATGTATGTGATCCAATGAGTGTTGATGCTTGTGGCAAGTATCATTATTTTCTGACCTTCACAAGATGATTTGAGCAGATATGGGTATATCTACTTGATGAAACATAAGTCTTAAATAGTTGAAAGGTTCAAAGAATTTCAGAGTGAAGTGGAAAAATCATCGTAACAAGAAAATAAAATTTCTGCGATCTGATCGCGGAGACGAATATTTGAGTTACGAGTTTGGTCTTCAATTAAAACAATGTGGAATAGTTTCACAGCTCACGCCACCTGGAACACCACAACGTTATGGTGTGTCCGAACGTCGTAACCGCACTTTATTGGATATGGTGCGATCTATGATGTCTCTTACTAATTTACCAGTATTGTTTTGGGGTTATGCATTAGAGACAGCTGCATTCACGTCAAAAGGGCACCATCTAAAACCGTTGAGACAACACCATATGAACTGTGGTTTAGCAAGAAACCCAAGTTGTCCTTTCTTAAAGTTTGAGGTTGTGATGCTTATATGAAAAAGTTTCACCCTGATAAGCTCAAACCCAAATCAGAGAAATATGTCTTCATAGGATACCCAAAGGAGACTGTTGGGTACACCTTCTATCACAGATCCGAAGGCAAGACATTCGTTGCTAAAAATGGATCCTTTCTAGAGAAGGAGTTTCTCTCGAAAGAAGTGAGTGGGAGGAAAGTAGAACTTGATGTGGTAACAGTACCATCTCCCTTATTTGAAAGTAGTTCATCACAGAAATCGGTTCCTGTGACACCTACACCAATTAGTGAGGAAGTTAATGATGATGATCATGAAACTTCAGATCAAGTTGTTACTAAACTTCGTAGATCAACCCGAGTAAGATCCGCACCAGAGTGGTACGGTAATCCTATTCTGGAAGTCATGTTACTAGACCATGATGAACCTACGAACTATGAGGAAGCAATGATGAGCCCAGATTCCGCAAAATGGCTTGAGGCCATAAAATCTGAGATATGATCCATGTATGAGAACAAAGTATGGACTTTGATTGACTTGCTCGATGATCAGCAAGCCATGTTAATTAAATGGATTTTTAAGAGGAAGACGGACGCTGATAGTATTGTTACTATCTACAAAGCTAGAATTGTCGCAAAAGGTTTTCGACAAGTTCAAAGTGTTGACTACGATAAGAGTTTCTCACTCGTATGTATGCTTAAGTCTGTCTGAATCATGTTAGCAATTGCCGCATTTTATGAAATCTGGCAAATGGATAAACAAAACTGCATTCCTTAATGGAGTTATTAAAGAAGAGTTGTATGTGATGCAACCAAGAGGTTTTGTCGATCCTAAAGGTGTTAACAAAATGTGCAATCTCCAGCGATCCATCTACGGACTGGTGCAAGCATCTCGGAGTTGGAATATACGCTTTGATAAGTTGATCAAAGCATATAGTTTTATACAGACTTGCGGTGAAGCCTGTATTTACAAGAAAGTGAGTGGGAGCACTACAACATTTCTGATAAGTATATGTGAATGACATATTGTTGATCGGAAGTAATGTAGAATTATTTTGCAAAGCATAAAGGAGTATTTGAAAGGAGTTTTTCGAAGAAGGACCTCGGTAAAGTTGCTTACATATTGAGCATCAAGATCTATAGAGATAGATCAAGACGCTTGATAAGTCTTTTCAATGAGTACACACCTTGACAAGATTTTGAAGTAGTTCAAAATGGAACAGTCAAAGAAAGAGTTTCTTGCCTGTGTTACAAGGTGTGAAATTGAGTAAGACTCAAAGCCCGACCACGGCAGAAGATATAAAGAGAATGAAAGTCATTCCCTATGCCTCAGCCATAGGTTCTATAAAGTATGCCATGCTGTGTACCAGATCTATTGTATACCCTAACTGATTTTAGCAAAGGAGTACAATAGTGATCTAGGAGTAGATCACTGGACAGCGGTCAAAATTATCCTTAGGGGAATAAGGATATGTTTCTCGATTATGGAGGTGACAAAAAGGTTCGTCGTAAAGGGTTACGTCGATGCAAGTTTTGACACTAATCTAGATGACTCTAAGTCTCGGTCTAGATACATATTGAAAGTGGGAGCAGTTAGCTAGAGTAGCTCCGTGCAGAGCATTGTAGACATAGAAATTTGCAAAATACTTACGGATCTGAATGTGACAGACCCGTTGACTAAAATTATCTCACAAGCAAAACATGATCACACCTTAGTACTCTTTGTGTGTTAATCACATAGCGATGTGAACTAGATTATTGACTCTAGTAAACCCTTTGGGTGTTGGTCACATGACGATGTGAACTATGAGTGCTAATCACATGGTGATGTGAATTATTCACATGGCGATGTGAACTAGATTATTGACTCTAGTGCAAGTGGGAGACTGAAGGAAATATGCCCTAGAGGCAATAATAAAGTTATTATTTATTTACTTATTTCATGATAAATGTTTGTTATTCATGCTAGAATTGTATTAACCGGAAACATAATACATGTGTGAATATATAGACAAACAGAGTGTCACTAGTATGCCTCTACTAGACTAGCTCGTTGATCAAAGATGGTTATGTTTCCTAACCATAGACATGTGTTGTCATTTGATTAATGGGATCACATCATTAGGAGAATGATGTGATTGACTTGACCCATTCCGTTAGCCTAGCACTTGATCGTTTAGTATGTTGCTATTGCTTTCTTCATGACTTATACAAAGTTCCTACAACTATGAGATTATGCAGCTCCCTTTTACCGGAGGAACACTTTGTGTGCTACCAAACGTCACAACGTAACTGGGTGGTTATAAAGGTGCTCTACAGGTGTCTCCGAAGGTACATGTTGGGTTGGCATATTTTGAGATTAGGTTTTGTCACTCCGATTGTCGGAGAGGTATCTCTGGGCCCTCTCGGTAATACACATCACTTAAGCCTTGCAAGCATTGTAACTAATGAGTTAGTTACGGGATGGTGTATTACGGAACGAGTAAAGAGACTTGCCGGTAACGAGATTGAACTAGGTATTGGATACCAACGATCGAATCTCGGGCAAGTAACATACCAATGACAAAGGGAACAACGTATGTTGTTATGCGGTTTGACCGATAAAGATCTTCGTAGAATATGTAGGTGCCAATATGAACATCCAGGTTCCACTATTGGTTATTGACCGGAAACAGTTCTAGGTCATGTCTACATAGTTCTCGAACCCGTAGGGTCCGCACGCTTAACGTTACGATGACCGTTTTATTATGAGTTTATGAGTTTTGATGTATCGAAGGAGTTCGGAGTCCCAGATGAGATCGGGGACATGACGAGGAGTCTCGAAATGGTCGGCACGTAAAGATCGATGTATTGGACGACTATATTCGGACATCGGAAAGGTTCCGAGTGGTTCGGGTATTTTTCGGAGTACCGGGGAGTTACGGGAATACGGGGGAAGAAGTATATGGGCCTTATTGGGCTTTAGGGGAGAGGGAGAGGCAGGCCGCGCGCCCCCCCATTGACTAGTCCGAATTGGACTAGGGGGAGGGGCGGCGCCCCCTCCTTCCTTCTCTCCCCTCTTCCCCTTCCTTGTCTCCTACTCCTAATACTTGGAAGGACTCCTAGTTGGACTAGGAAAGGGATCCTACTCCCGGTGGGAGTAGGACTCCCCTAGGGCGCGCCATAGAGAGGGCCGGCCCTCCCCTCCTCCACTCCTTTATATACGGGGGCAGGGGGCACCCCATAGACACACAAGTTGATCTACGGATCGTTCCTTAGCCGTGTGCGGTGCCCCCTTCCACCATATTCCACCTCGGTCATATCGTCGCGGAGTTTAGGCGAAGCCCTGCGCCGGTAGAGCATCATCATCATCGTCACCACGCCGTCGTGCTGACGGAACTCATCCCCGACGCTTTGCTGGATTGGAGCCCGGGGAGCGTCATCGAGCTGGACGTGTGCTGAACACGGAGGTGCCGTATGTTCGGTGCTTGCATCGGTCAGATCGTGAAGACGTACGACTACATCAACCGCGTTGTCATAACGCTTCCGCTTGTCAGTCTACGAGGGTACGTAGACAACACTCTCCCCTCTCGTTGCTATGCCATCACCATGATCTTGCGTGTGCGTAGGAATTTTTTGAAATTACTACGTTCCCCAAGAGTGGTATCAGAGCCTAGGTTTTATGCGTTGATGTTATATGCACGAGTAGAACACAAGTGAGTTGTGGGCGATACAAGTCATACTGCTTACCAGCATGTCATACTTTGGTTCGGCGGTATTGTTGGATGAAGCGTCCTGGACCGACATTACGCGTACGCTTGCGCGAGACTGGTTCTACCGACGTGCTTTGCACACAAGTGGCTGGCGGGTGTCAGTTTCTCCAACTTTAGTTGAACCGAGTGTGGCTACGCCCGGTCCTTGTGAAGGTTAAAACAACACTAACTTGACGAACTATCGTTGTGGTTTTGATGCGTAGGTAACAATGGTTCTTGCTAAGCCCGTAGCAGCCACGTAAAACTTGCAACAACAAAGTAGAGGACGTCCAACTTGTTTTTGCAGGGCATGTTGTGATATGATATGGTCAAGACGTGATGCTATATTTTTTGTATGAGATGATCATGTTTTGTAACCGAAGTTATCGGCAACTGGCAAGAGCCATATGGTTGTCGCTTTATTGTATGAAATGCAAACGCCCTGTAATTGCTTTACTTTATCACTAAGCGGTAGCGATAGTCGTAGAAGCAATAGACGGCGTAAACGACAACGATGCTACGATGGGGATCAAGGTGTCGAGCTGGTGACGATGGTGATCATGACGGTGCTTCGAAGATGGAGATCACAAGCACAAGATGATGATGGCCATATCATATCACTTATATTGATTGCATGTGATGTTTATCTTTTATGCATCTTATCTTGCTTTGATTGATGGTAGCTTTTTAAGATGATCTCTCACTAATTATCAAGAAGTGTTCTCCCTGAGTATGCACCGTTGCCAAAGTTCGTCGTGCCCAGACACCACGTGATGATCGGGTGTGATAAGCTCTACGTCCATCTACAACGGGTGCAAGCCAGTTTTGCACACGCAGAATACTCAGGTTAAACTTGACGAGCCTAGCATATGCAGATATGGCCTCGAAACACGGAGACCGAAAGGTCGAGCATGAATCATATAGTAGATATGATCAACATAGTGATGTTCACTATTGAAAACTACTCCATCTCACGTGATGATCGGTTATGGTTTAGTTGATTTGGATCACGTGATCACTTAGATGACTAGAGAGATGTCTGTCTAAGTGGGAGTTCTTAAGTAATATGATTAGTTGAACTTAAATTTATCATGAACTTAGTCCTGGTAGTATTTTGAAAATTATGTTGTAGATCAATAGCTCGTGTTGTTGCTTTCATATGTTTGTTTTGATATGTTCCTAGAGAAACTATGTTGAAAGATGTTAGTAGCAATGATGCGGATTGGATCCGTGATCTAAGGTTTATCCTCATTGCTGCACAGAAAAATTATGTTCTTGATGCACCGCTAGGTGACAGACCTATTGCAGGAGCAGATGCAGACGTTATGAACGTTTGGCTAGCTCATTATGATGACTACTTGATAGTTTAGTGCACCATGCTTAACGGCTTAGAATCGGGACTTCAAAGACGTTTTGAACGTCATGGACCATATGAGATGTTCCAGGAGTTGAAGTTAATATTTCAAGCAAATACCCGAGTTGAGAGATATGATGTCTCCAACAAGTTCTATAGCTAAAAGATGGAGGAGAATCGCTCAACTAGTGAGCATGTGCTTAGATTGTCTGGGTACTTCAATCGCTTGAATCAAGTGGGAGTTAATCTTCCAGATAAGATAATGATTGATAGAATTCTCTAGTCACCATCACTAAGTTACTAGAACTTCGTGATGAACTATAGTATGCAAGGGATGACGAAAACGATTCCCGAGCTCTTCGTGATGTTGAAATCGACGAAGGTAGAAATCAAGAAAGACCATCAAGTGTTGTTGATTGACAAGACCACTAGTTTCAAGAGAAGGGCAAAGGGAAAGAAAGGGAACTTCAAGTAGAATGACAAGCAAGTTGTCACTCCCGTAAAGAAGACCAAAGCTGGACCAAAGCCTGAAACTGAGTGCTTAGACTGCAAAGAAAATGGTCACTGGAAGCAGAAATGCCCTGAATATTTGGTGGATAAGAAGGATGGCAAAGTGAACAAGGGTATATTTGATATACAGATTATTGATGTGTGCCTTGCTAGTGTTTATAGTAGCCCCTGAGTATTTGATACTTGTTCGGTTGCTAAGATTAGTAACACGAAACGGGAGTTACATGATAAACAGAGACTAGTTGAGGGGAAGTGATGATGAGTATTGGAAATAGTTCCAAGATTGATATGATCATCATCACACACTCCCTATATTTTCGAGATTAGTGTTAAAGCTAAATAAATGTTATTTAGAGTTTGCTTTGAGCATGAATATGATTTGATCATGTTTATTGCGATACGGTTATTCATTTGAAGTTAAAGAATAATTGTTATTCTGTTTACATGAATAAGACCTTCGATGGTTATACACCCAATGAAAATAGTTTGTTGGATCTCGATCGTAGTGATACACATATTCATAATATTGATGCCAAAGGATGCAAAGTTAATAATGATAGTGCAACTTATTTGTGGCACTGCCGTTTGGGTCATATCGGTGTAAAGCGCATGAAGAAACTCCATAAAGATGGATTTTCGAAATCACTTGGTTATGAATCATTTGATGCTTGCGAACCGTGCCTTTTGGGCAAGATGACTAAAACTCCGTTCTCCGAAACAATAGAACAAGCTACTGACTTATTGGAAATAATACATACCGATGTATGTGATCCAATGAGTGTTGATGCTTGTGGCAAGTATCATTATTTTCTGACCTTCACAAGATGATTTGAGCAGATATGGGTATATCTACTTGATGAAACATAAGTCTGAAATAGTTGAAAGGTTCAAAGAATTTCAGAGTGAAGTGGAAAAATCATCGTAACAAGAAAATAAAATTTCTGCGATCTGATCGCGGAGACGAATATTTGAGTTACGAGTTTGGTCTTCAATTAAAACAATGTGGAATAGTTTCACAGCTCACGCCACCTGGAACACCACAACGTTATGGTGTGTCCGAACGTCGTAACCGCACTTTATTGGATATGGTGCGATCTATGATGTCTCTTACTAATTTACCAGTATTGTTTTGGGGTTATGCATTAGAGACAGCTGCATTCACGTCAAAAGGGCACCATCTAAATTCGTTGAGACGACACCATATGAACTGTGGTTTAGCAAGAAACCCAAGTTGTCGTTTCTTAAAGTTTGAGGTTGTGATGCTTATATGAAAAAGTTTCATCCTGATATGCTCAAACCCAAATCGGAGAAATATGTCTTCATAGGATAACCAAAGGAGACTGTTGGGTACACCTTCTATCACAGATCCGAAGGCAAGACATTCGTTGCTAAAAATGGATCCTTTCTAGAGAAGGAGTTTCTCTCGAAAGAAGTGAGTGGGAGGAAAGTAGAACTTGATGAGGTAACAGTACCATCTCCCTTATTTGAAAGTAGTTCATCACAGAAATCGGTTCCTGTGACACCTACACCAATTAGTGAGGAAGTTAATGATGATGATCATGAAACTTCAGATCAAGTTGTTACTAAACTTCGTAGATCAACCCGAGTAAGATCCGCACCAGAGTGGTACGGTAATCCTATTCTGGAAGTCATGTTACTAGACCATGATGAACCTACGAACTATGAGGAAGCAATGATGAGCCCAGATTCCGCAAAATGGCTTGAGGCCATAAAATGTGAGATATGATCCATGTATGAGAACAAAGTATGGACTTTGATTGACTTGCTCGATGATCAGCAAGCCATGTTAATTAAATGGATTTTTAAGAGGAAGACGGACGCTGATAGTATTGTTACTATCTACAAAGCTAGAATTGTCGCAAAAGGTTTTCGACAAGTTCAAAGTGTTGACTACGATAAGAGTTTCTCACTCGTATCTATGCTTAAGTCTGTCCGAATCATGTTAGCAATTGCCGCATTTTATGAAATCTGGCAAATGGATAAACAAAACTGCATTCCTTAATGGAGTTATTAAAGAAGAGTTGTATGTGATGCAACCAAGAGGTTTTGTCGATCCTAAAGGTGTTAACAAAATGTGTAAGCTCCAGCAATCCATCTATGGACTGGTGCAAGCATCTCGGAGTTGGAATATACGCTTTGATAATTTGATCAAAGCATATAGTTTTATACAGACTTGCGGTGAAGCCTGTATTTACAAGAAAGTAAGTGGGAGCACTACAACATTTCTGATAAGTATATGTGAATGACATATTGTTGACCGGAAGTAATGTAGAATTATTCTGCAAAGCATAAAGGAGTATTTGAAAGGAGTTTTTCGAAGAAGGACCTCGGTAAAGCTGCTTACATATTGAGCATCAAGATCTATAGAGATAGATCAAGACGCTTGATAAATTTTTTCAATGAGTACACACCTTGACAAGATTTTGAAGTAGTTCAAAATGGAACAGTCAAAGAAAGAGTTTCTTGCCTGTGTTACAAGGTGTTAAATTGAGTAAGACTCAAAGCCCGACCACGGCAGAAGATAGAAAGAGAATGAAAGTCATTCCCTATGCCTCAGCCATAGGTTCTATAAAGTATGCCATGCTGTGTACCAGATCTATTGTATACCCTAACTGATTTTAGCAAAGGAGTACAATAGTGATCTAGGAGTAGATCACTCGACGGCGGTCAAAATTATCCTTAGGGGAATAAGGATATGTTTCTCGATTATGGAGGTGACAAAAAGGTTCGTCGTAAAGGGTTACGTCGATGCAAGTTTTGACACTAATCTAGATGACTCTAAGTCTCGGTCTAGATACATATTGAAAGTGGGAGAAGTTAGCTAGAGTAGCTCCGTGCAGAGCATTGTAGACATAGAAATTTGCAAAATACTTACGGATCTGAATGTGACAGACCCATTGACTAAAATTATCTCACAAGCAAAACATGATCACACCTTAGTACTCTTTGGGTGTTAATCACATAGCGATGTGAACTAGATTATTGACTCTAGTAAACCCTTTGGGTGTTGGTCACATGACGATGTGAACTATGGGTGCTAATCACATGGTGATGTGAATTATTCACATGGCGATGTGAACTAGATTATTGACTCTAGTGCAAGTGGGAGAATGAAGGAAATATGCCATAGAGGCAATAATAAAGTTATTATTTATTTCCTTATTTCATGATAAATGTTTATTATTCATACTAGAATTGTATTAACCGGAAACATAATACATGTGTGAATATATAGACAAACAGAGTGTCACTAGTATGCCTCTACTAGACTAGCTCGTTGATCAAAGATGGTTATGTTTCCTAACCATAGACATGTGTTGTCATTTGATTAACGGGATCACATCATCAGGAGAATGATGTGATTGACTTGACCCATTCCGTTAGCCTAGCACTTGATCGTTTAGTATGTTGCTATTGCTTTCTTCATGACTTATACAAAGTTCCTACAACTATGAGATTATGCAACTCCCTTTTACCGGAGGAACACTTTGTGTGCTACCAAACGTCACAACGTAACTAGGTGACTATAAAGGTGCTCTACAGGTGTCTCCGAAGGTACATGTTGGGTTGGCGTATTTTGAGATTAGGTTTTGTCACTCCGATTGTCGGAGAGGTATCTCTGGGCCCTCTCGGTAATACACATCACTTAAGCCTTGCAAGCATTGTAACTAATGAGTTAGTTACGGGATGATGTATTACGGAACGAGTAAAGAGACTTGCCGGTAACGAGATTGAACTAGGTATTGGATACCGACGATCGAATCTCGGGCAAGTAACATACCAATGACAAAGGGAACAACGTATGTTGTTATGCGGTTTGACCGATAAAGATCTTCGTAGAATATGTAGGAGCCAATATGAACATCCAGGTTCCACTATTGGTTATTGACCGGAAACAGTTCTAGGTCATGTCTATATAGTTCTCGAACCCGTAGGGTTCGCACGCTTAACGTTACGATGACAGTTTTATTATGAGTTTATTAGTTTTGATGTACCGAAGGAGTTCGGAGTCCCGGATGAGATTGGGGACATGACGAGGAGTCTTGAAATGTCGACACATAAAGATCGATATATTGGACGACTATATTCGGACATCGGAAAGGTTCCGAGTGGTTCGGGTATTTTTCGGAGTACCGGGGAGTTACGGGAATACGGGGGAAGAAGTATATGGGCCTTATTGGGCTTTAGGGGAGAGGGGGAGGCAGGCCGCGTGCCCCACCCATTGACTAGTCCGAATTGGACTAGGGGGAGGGGCGGCGCCCCCTCCTTCCTTCTCTCCCCTCTTCCCCTTCCTTGTCTCCTACTCCTAATACTTGGAAGGACTCCTAGTTGGACTAGGAAAGGGGGAATCCTACTCCCGGTGGGAGTAGGACTCCCCTAGGGCGCGCCATAGAGAGGGCCGGCCCTCCCCTCCTTCACTCCTTTATATACGGGGGCAGGGGGCACCCCATAGACACACAAGTTGATCTACGGATCGTTCCTTAGCCGTGTGCGGTGCCCCCTTCCACCATATTCTACCTCGGTCATATCGTCGCGGAGTTTAGGTGAAGCCCTGCGCCGGTAAAGCATCATCATCATCGTCACCACGCCGTCATGCTGACGGAACTCATCCCCGACGCTTTGCTGGATTGGAGCCCGGGGAACGTCATTGAGCTGGACGTGTGCTGAACACGGAGGTGCCGTACGTTCGGTGCTTGGATCGGTCGGATCGTGAAGACGTACGACTACATCAACCGCATTGTCATAATGCTTCCGCTTATCAGTCTACGAGGGTACGTAGACAACACTCTCCCCTCTCGTTGCTATGCCATCACCATGATCTTGCGTGTGCGTAGGAAAGTTTTTGAAATTACTACGTTCCCCAACAGTGGTATGAGAGCCTAGGTTTTATGCGTTGATGTTATATGCACGAGTAGAACACAAGTGAGTTGTGGGTGATACAAGTCATACTGCTTACCAGCATGTCATACTTTGGTTCGGCGGTATTGTTGGATGAAGCGGCCCAGACCGACATTACGCGTATGCTTACGCGAGACTGGTTCTACCGACGTGCTTTGCACACAGGTGGCTGGAGGGTGTCAGTTTCTCCAACTTTAGTTGAACCGAGTGTGGCTACGCCCGGTCCTTGTGAAGGTTAAAACAGCACTAACTTTGCGAACTATCGTTGTGGTTTTGATGCGTAGGTAAGAACGGTTCTTGCTAAGCCCGTAGCAGCCACGTAAAACTTGCAACAACAAAGTAGAGGACGTCTAACTTGTTTTTGCAGGGCATGTTGTGATGTGATATGGTCAAGACGTGATGCTATATTTATTGTATGAGATATCATGTTTTGCAATCGAAGTTATCGGCAACTAGCAGGAGCCATATGGTTGTCGCTTTATTGTATGAAATGCAAACGCCCTGTAATTGCTTTACTTTATCACTAAGCGGTAGCGATAGTCGTAGAAGCAATAGACGGCGTAAACGACAACGATGCTACGATGGGGATCAATGTGTCGAGCCGATGACGATGGTGATCATGACGGTGCTTCGAAGATGGAGATCACAAGCACAAGATGATGATGGCCATATCATATCACTTATATTGATTGCATGTGATGTTTATCTTTTATGCATCTTATCTTGCTTTGATTGACGGTAGCTTTTTAAGATGATCTCTCACTAATTATCAAGAAGTGTTCTCCCTGAGTATGCACTGTTTCCAAAGTTCGCCGTGCCCAGACACCACGTGATGATCGGGTGTGATAAGCTCTACGTCCATCTACAACGGGTGCAAGCCAGTTTCGCACACGCGGAATACTCAGGTTGAACTTGACGAGCCTAGCATATGCAGATATGGCCTCGGAACACGGAGACCGAAAGGTCGAGCGTGAATCATATAGTAGATATGATCAACATAGTGATGTTCACCATTGAAAACTACTCCATCTCACGTGATGATCGGTTATGGTTTAGTTGATTTGGATCACGTGATCACTTAGATGACTAGAGAGATGTCTGTCTAAGTGGGAGTTCTTAAGTAATATTATTAATTGAACTTAAATTTATCATGAACTTAGTCCTGGTAGTATTTCGCAAATTATGTTGTAGATCAATAGCTCGTGTTGTTGCTTTCATATGTTTGTTTTGATATGTTCCTAGAGAAACTGTGTTGAAAGATGTTAGTAGCAATGATGCGGATTGGATCCGTGATCTGAGGTTTATCCTCATTGCTGCACAGAAGAATTATGTTCTTGATGCACCGCTAGGTGACAGACCTATTGCAGGAGCAGATGCAGACGTTATGAACGTTTGGCTAGCTCATTATGATGACTACTTGATAGTTTAGTGCACCATGCTTAACGGCTTAGAATCGGGACTTCAAAGACGTTTTGAACGTCATGGACCATATGAGATGTTCCAGGAGTTGAAGTTAATATTTCAAGCAAATACTCGAGTTGGGAGATATGATGTCTCCAACAAGTTCTATAGCTAAAAGATGGAGGAGAATCGCTCAACTAGTGAGCATGTGCTCAGATTGTCTGGGTACTTCAATCGCTTGAATCAAGTGGGAGTTAATCTTCCAGATAAGATAGTGATTGATAGAATTCTCTAGTCACCATCACTAAGTTACTAGAACTTCGTGATGAACTATAGTATGCAAGGGATGACGAAAACGATTCCCGAGCTCTTCGTGATGTTGAAATCGACGAAGGTAAAAATCAAGAAAGACCATCAAGTGTTGATGATTGACAAGACCACTAGTTTCAAGAGAAGGACAAAGGGAAAAAAGGGAACTTCAAGTAGAATGACAAGCAAGTTGTCACTCCCGTAAAGAAGACCAAAGCTGGACCAAAGCCTGAAACTGAGTGCTTACACTGCAAAGAAAATGGTCACTGGAAGCGGAAATGCCCTGAATATTTGGTGGATAAGAAGAATGGCAAAGTGAACAAGGGTATATTTGATATACAGATTATTGATGTGTGCCTTACTAGTGTTTATAGTAGCCCCTGAGTATTTGATACTTGTTCGGTTGCTGAGATTAGTAACACGAAACGGGAGTTACATGATAAACAGAGACTAGTTGAGGGGAAGTGACGATGAGTATTGGAAATAGTTCCAAGATTGATATGATCATCATCACACACTCCCTATATTTTCGAGATTAGTGTTAAAACTAAATAAATGCTATTTAGCGTTTGCGTTGAGCATGAATATGATTTGATCATGTTTATTGCGATACAATTATTCATTTGAAGTTAAAGAATAATTGTTATTCTATTTACATGAATAAGACCTTCGATGGTTATACACCCAATGAAAATAGTTCGTTGGATCTCGATCGTAGTGATACACATATTCATAATATTGATGCCAAAGGATGCAAAGTTAATAATGATAGTGCAACTTATTTGTGGCATTGCCGTTTGGGTCATATCGGTGTAAAGCGCATGAAGAAACTCCATAAAGATGGATTTTCGGAATCACTTGGTTATGAATCATTTGATGCTTGCGAACCGTGCCTTTTGGGCAAGATGACTAAAACTCCGTTCTCCGAAACAATAGAACAAGCTACTGACTTATTGGAAATAATACATACCGATGTATGTGATCCAATGAGTGTTGATGCTTGTGGCAAGTATCATTATTTTCTGACCTTCACAAGATGATTTGAGCAGATATGGGTATATCTACTTGATGAAACATAAGTCTGAAATAGTTGAAAGGTTCAAAGAATTTCAGAGTGAAGTGGAAAAATCATCGTAACAAGAAAATAAAATTTCTGTGATCTGATCGCGGAGACAAATATTTGAGTTACGAGTTTGGTCTTCAATTAAAACAATGTGGAATAGTTTCACAGCTCACGCCACCTGGAACACCACAACGTTATGGTGTGTCCGAACGTCGTAACCGCACTTTATTGGATATGGTGCGATCTATGATGTCTCTTACTAATTTACCACTATTGTTTTGGGGTTATGCATTAGAGACAGCTGCATTCACGTCAAAAGGGCACCATCTAAATCCGTTGAGACGACACCATATGAACTGTGGTTTAGCAAGAAACCCAAGTTGTCGTTTCTTAAAGTTTGAGGTTGTGATACTTATATGAAAAAGTTTCATCCTGATAAGCTCAAACCCAAATCGGAGAAATATGTCTTCATAGGATACCCAAAGGAGACTGTTGGGTACACCTTCTATCACAGATCCGAAGGCAAGACATTCGTTGCTAAAAATGGATCCTTTCTAGAGAAGGAGTTTCTCTCGAAAGAAGTGAGTGGGAGGAAAGTAGAACTTGATGAGGTAACAGTACCGGCTCCCTTATTTGAAAGTAGTTCATCACAGAAATCGGTTCCTGTGACACCTACACCAATTAGTGAGGAAGTTAATGATGATGATCATGAAACTTCAGATCAAGTTGTTACTAAACTTCGTAGATCAACCCGAGTAAGATCCGCACCAGAGTGGTACGGTAATCCTATTCTGGAAGTCATGTTACTAGACCATGATGAACCTACGAACTATGAGGAAGCAATGATGAGCCCAGATTCTGCGAAATGGCTTGAGGCCATAAAATCTGAGATATGATCCATGTATGAGAACAAAGTATGGACTTTGATTGACTTTCTCGATGATCAGCAAGCCATGTTAATTAAATGGATTTTTAAGAGGAAGACGGACGCTGATAGTATTGTTACTATCTACAAAGCTAGAATTGTCGCAAAAGGTTTTCGACAAGTTCAAAGTGTTGACTACGATAAGAGTTTCTCACTCGTATCTATGCTTAAGTCTGTCCGAATCATGTTAGCAATTGCCGCATTTTATGAAATCTGGCAAATGGATAAACAAAACTGCATTCCTTAATGGAGTTATTAAAGAAGAGTTGTATGTGATGCAACCAAGAGGTTTTGTCGATCCTAAAGGTGTTAACAAAATGTGCAAGCTCCAGCAATCCATCTATGGACTGGTGCAAGCATCTCGGAGTTGGAATATACGCTTTGATAAGTTGATCAAAGCATATAGTTTTATACAGACTTGCGGTGAAGCCTGTATTTACAAGAAAGTGAGTGGGAGCACTACAACATTTCTAATAAGTATATGTGAATGACATATTGTTGATCGGAAGTAATGAAGAATTATTCTGCAAAGAATAAAGGAGTATTTGAAAGGAGTTTTTCGAAGAAGGACCTCGGTAAAGCTGCTTACATATTGAGCATCAAGATCTATAGAGATAGATCAAGACGCTTGATAAGTTTTTTCAATGAGTACACACCTTGACAAGATTTTGAAGTAGTTCAAAATGGAACAGTCAAAGAAAGAGCTTCTTGCCTGTGTTACAAGGTGTGAAATTGAGTAAGACTCAAAGCCCGACCACGGTAGAAGATAGAAAGAGAATGAAAGTCATTCCCTATGCCTCAGCCATAGGTTCTATAAAGTATGCCATGCTGTGTACCAGATCTATTGTATACCCTAACTGATTTTAGCAAAGGAGTACAATAGTGATCTAGGAGTAGATCACTGGACGGCGGTAAAAATTATCCTTAAGGGAATAAGGATATGTTTCTCGATTATGGAGGTGACAAAAAGGTTCGTCGTAAAGGGTTACGTCGATGCAAGTTTTGAAACTAATCTAGATGACTCTATGTCTCGGTCTAGATACATATTGAAAGTGGGAGCAGTTAGCTAGAGTAGCTCCGTGCAGAGCATTGTAGACATAGAAATTTGCAAAATACTTACGGATCTGAATGTGACAGACCCGTTGACTAAAATTATCTCACAAGCAAAACATGATCACACCTTAGTACTCTTTGGGTGTTAATCACATAGCGATGTGAACTAGATTATTGACTCTAGTAAACCTTTTGGTTGTTGGTCACATGACGATGTGAACTATGGGTGCTAATCACATGGTGATGTGAATTATTCACATGGCGATGTGAACTAGATTATTGACTCTAGTGCAAGTGGGAGAATGAAGGAAATATGCCATAGAGGCAATAATAAAGTTATTATTTATTTCCTTATTTCATGATAAATGTTTATTATTCATGCTAGAATTGTATTAACCGGAAACATAATACATGTGTGAATATATAGACAAACAGAGTGTCACTAGTATGCCTCTACTAGACTAGCTCGTTGATCAAAGATGGTTATGTTTCCTAACCATAGACATGTGTTGTCATTTGATTAATGGGATCACATCATTAGGAGAATGATGTGATTGACTTGACCCATTCCGTTAGCCTAGCACTTGATCGTTTAGTATGTTGCTATTGCTTTCTTCATGACTTATACAAAGTTCCTACAACTATGAGATTATGCAACTCCCTTTTACCGGAGGAACACTTTGTGTGCTACCAAACGTCACAACGTAACTGGGTGGTTATAAAGGTGCTCTATAGGTGTCTCCGAAGGTACATGTTGGGTTGGCGTATTTTGAGATTAGGTTTTGTCACTCCGATTGTCGGAGAGGTATCTCTGGGCCCTCTCGGTAATACACATCACTTAAACCTTGCAAGCATTGTAACTAATGAGTTAGTTACGGGATGATGTATTACGGAACGAGTAAAGAGACTTGCCGGTAACGAGATTGAACTAGGTATTGGATACCGACGATCGAATCTCGGGCAAGTAACATACCGATGACAAAGGGAACAACGTATGTTGTTATGCGGTTTGACCGATAAAGATCTTCGTAGAATATGTAGGAGCCAATATGAACATCCAGGTTCCACTATTGGTTGACCGGAAACAGTTCTAGGTCATGTCTACATAGTTCTCGAACCCGTAGGGTCCGCACGCTTAACGTTATGATGACAGTTTTATTATGAGTTTATAAGTTTTGATGTACCGAAGGAGTTCGGAGTCCCGGATTAGATCGGGGACATGACGAGGAGTCTCGAAATGGTCGAGACGTAAAGATTGATATATTGGACGACTATATTCGAACATCGGAAAGGTTCCGAGTGGTTCGGGTATTTTTCGGAGTATCGGGGAGTTACGGGAATACGGGGGAAGAAGTATATGAGCCTTATTGGGCTTTAGGGGAGAGGGAGAGGCAGGCCACGCGCCCCCCATTGACTAGTCCGAATTGGACTAGGGGGAGGGGCGGCGCCCCCTCCTTCCTTCTCTCCCCTCTTCCCCTTCCTTGTCTCCTACTCCTAATACTTGGAAGGACTCCTAGTTGGACTAGGAAAGGGGGAATCCTACTCCCAGTGGGAGTAGGACTCCCCTAGGGCGCGCCATAGAGAGGGCCGGCCCTCCCCTCCTCCACTCCTTTATATACGGGGCAGGGGGCACCCCATAGACACACAAGTTGATCTACGGATCGTTCCTTAGCCGTGTGCGGTGCCCCCTTCCACCATATTCTACCTCGGTCATATCGTCGCAGAGTTTAGGCGAAGCCCTACGCCGGTAGAGCATCATCATCATCGTCACCACGCCGTCGTGCTGATGGAACTCATCCCCGACGCTTTGCTGGATTGGAGCCCGGGGAACGTCATCGAGCTAGACGTGTGCTGAACACGGAGGTGCCGTACGTTCGGTGCTTGGATCGGTCGGATCGTGAAGACGTACGACTACATCAACCGCGTTGTCATAACGCTTCCGCTTAACGGTCTACGAGGGTACGTAGACAACACTCTCCCCTCTCGTTGCTATGCCATCACCATGATCTTGCGTGTGCGTAGGAATTTTTTTGAAATTACTACGTTCCCCAACACTTGACTTTCCATTGATCAGCCCTCAAAAGGCACAGTACCTCTCTGACATGTTTCAAGTGATCTGCATATGTTTTGCTGAGAACTAGGATATCATCAAAGAAACAGAGAGTGGTTTTCCTGTTAGTAGGAGTAAGTGTAGTGTTCATAGCTCCCTGGAAAGTGCCAGGTCGTCCATAGAGCCCCATGGCCAGTACAGTGAACTCATAATGACCATCATGTGTTTGAAAAGCAGTTTTGTATCCCTCTCCTGGAGCCAGTCGAATCTGATGATTGCCTGCCCTAAGATCAAGTTTAGTGAACCAAGCTGCTCCAGACAACTCATCCAGCAACTCATCAATAACTGGTAATGAAAACTTCCCTTCATAGTGATGGCATTCAACATTCTATAATCAATAACCAATCTCCACTCTCCACCTTTCTTTCTAACTAGCAGTATTGGAGAAGAGAATGGGCTGTTACTAACCCTGATTATGCCAGCATGCAACATTTCTTTAATTTGTTTTTCCAGCTCATCCTTGAGTTGTGGCACAATTCTGTAAGGTCTCATGGAGATAGGCCTCGCTCCTGGAATAAGAGGAATCCTATGACCAAAATGTATCCTGGGAGGAAGCTCAGTTGGATTAGCAAGTACATCAGCAAATTCTTCAACAAGGAATTGCATCTCTGGGAGTATTTTATCTGGCTCTCCCATCTGAATAGCAGAAAGAGCAACACATAGTTATGTTCTTCAAAAGTAAGTCCTTGCAAAGTAACAGTCTGGACCTCTTTAGCAAATGACATCCACTTCTCCACCCAATCAACATAAATTGGACTGTGTGGGGCAAGCCAATCCAATCCCAAAATTCCATCATAAGTTTGTAGTTGCAGCAATATGAAATTAGAAGAAAACTCATGTCCATTGCACTCCCATCTACATTTTGCTATCTGATGCAAACACTGAATTGTTGTGCCACCTGCAATAGTAACTGTGATAGGTTTGATAGCAGTGACACCTTGAAGAGAAGTATACTTGACATCCAAGAAGGAATGTGTACTTCCAGAGTCTACTAGAAATTGTAGTTCTTGTCCTTGCAGTATAATCTCTAGCTGTAACACTGGTGCTTCTGGTTCCTTGCCCAAAGCAGTTGCAGATAACTTGATCATGTGGACAGAAGAAACTAAATGTTGTTCAGTATCAGAATCAGACTCTTCACGTAACTGGACGGCAACTGCTCAATCATCTCTTGCACGAAATGCAACTGGACTGTAGACTTACAGACATGGTCCTTTGCCCATTTCTCCCCACAAACAAAACACAAACCCTTAGACTTCCTGTAATTCCCCAATGCCAACCATTTATCATCAGTTGGAGCACTTCTGGCAGTGTCTCTCTTTTCCTCTGGCAACTTGACCTTACTGTTACCATAAGAAGAAACAACAATATGCCTCCTAGGTACAGAACAAGATGAAGCCGTGACACTTTCCCCTAATTCCTCATGCAGTAAAGCCAGCTCATAAGCTGCATCAAGGTCCTTGGGCTTCTGCAATGCAACAGCTATCCGAACTTGAGGTTTCAATCCATCTGGAGAGAATTGGGAGCATCTGCATAGGCTGTTAACTGATCATAAAGCTCTGCGGCATGCTCTACATAATCCTCCATAGTATTGTCCTGAGCTATGCGAAACAACTTTTTGAGGAGTGTCTAATGCTGATTCCGACCAAACCTGCTCTCCAAAGCACTGCAAAATTCAGTCCAGGATGAATTGGGCATGCGCCGCTGAACAGATTCTAACCATCTGGCTGCCGTGCCCTCAAACTGCGCTGTTGTCAGAGAAATCCATCGATGTTGTGGTGTATTCCAGAGACGAAACTGGTCCTCACACCGATTTTGCCAGAGACGGGGATTGGAGCCATCGAATTTTGGCATTTCTAGTTGAGAAGAGAAGGATGAATGGTCAGATGCATCTAGAGACTGGAAATCGCGGGGAGAAAAAATTCTGGGAGACGGTAGTGAATCACGCGCACCTCTGACCGGAGGAGGAACATAAATATTATGTGCCTTCCCCCGGTTTTCGTTGTCGAAGCCAAGGGAGTTGGTCATGCCACCATGACCACGCCCAGTGCCGCGCGAATTCTGGCCGCTGTCGACCTTCGGATCTGGTTCAGCTTCCTCGTGCTTGTACAGATCCGTCTTCAATTGCTCCAGGTCGAGGACGATTTCGTCCCGGATGTGATCCGCCCGCGTGGACATGAGCTTGTCGAGGGTGGTGTTGTTCGCATCTGTCGTCAACGAACTCGTGGCGAAGCAGCTCGTAGACGGCGCGACCCTCGGGACCGAGCTCTTCCATTGTTTGCCGTCACTGCCGGTTGCTGTAGCGCGTGTGGTGGGGGTGGATTGGACGCTCTAGGACGGAGGCTCTGATACCAGATGTGAGCTACTCACTGGATTCACTAGCTCACGCCATGGATTCGAGGTAGATCGAGCTATGAATTTGAATTCAGTGGAGGAATACCACCCAGCCACCCACACCTCTATCCGTTACAAGCCAACCGGCCTCAGCCGTCCAAATCCTAGCCAAGAGCCAGCGAGAGGGAAGAGACGAGTACTTATTGTTACACCCGATCAACGGGCCCAGTTCGGGCCTGCAAGCCACTGGGGAAGAGTCTTGGGCCGGAGCGACTTGGGCCGGAGCTCCGGGCTTGATTCTGGATCGATGTTGCCGGCAACCATTTGATCAGCTACAGTGTCCCCCGGTGTATCTTCAGTGGCTTCACCTGCAGGGCTGCTGACATCTCCAGCCCCTGCTCCTCCTGGAGGACGTTGGGGTGCTTGTGCCCGCACAGCTGGGCCCGCGGCCGTGGCTAACCGAGTCGGAGGGTGGGCCGCTTGTTGCATGAGGCAGAGAGCATCGCAGGCCAAATACAGCCAGTCTAGCTGCGGGTCATGCAGATCCGCGCCCGAGCCACTGCCGCCCGCCGACGACCTCCGCGACATCATCTGTTGATCTTTCACAGACAGAGGACGCCCACCGCCGCCGCCGCAAAAACGGGCGGCCGGTGAGGCGAAGCCTTAGCGCCTCGACAAGGAGCAGGCCCACGCCGCTTGATGTCTAGCTTGGCTCCCCTCCTCGTCCTCCTCCATACGGCAACACCACTACCGATGACGACTGTGCCCCTCCGGCTGCCGACGCCTACACTGCGGAATACTACCGCTGCTACGGAGACCGCAAGGGGAAGGGACCAGCGATGAAGTGGAGTTTGACGCCCCTTTGCTCTATCTTATCTATCATAGGATCTTCTGCAATATGTCCAATTAAACTTGCTATGTCCGATCTTTTGTGAACTTATATGCTATGTCCGGTTGTAAATTAAACTTGCTATTTTCAATTTATGATATATGCTATGTTCAATTTATCTACGTGCTACCCTCAATTCTTCTATCCATGAGGTTGCATGGGTTCGAGGGCTCGGATATGTGGGAAACAACCGTGCACGCAGCCAAATAAGGGGAAAGGTGACAGGATGCGCGTCCATGAAGGTATAGGGGTCAAATTAGGGCATTGCCGCTGTAGATGCAATATTGTTCCAATTTCAGGTGGGTATCCTATCGCCCCGGTAATCATTAAAGAAAAGGAAAACCCTTCAAAGATAGAAAAAAAAAGCACACTGGAACTGCGATCCGGCAGGTGCAGTCTTGTAATGCAGCAAATGGAGCTCTCAACTGCAGAGTTGAGCTCGACTGCACCAACTCCAGATTGTTTCTGCTGGAGTACCTGTCTTTTCCTACAAGGGATACACACTTCATTCGGCACGTCAGTCTCAAATCCAGGTTAATAATGATGTAAGATGAGATGTACTCCCTTGGTCTCATAAGTGTCTCGACCTTACAGCTTATACTCCCTCCGTCCAAAAATACTTGTTGGAGAAATGAATATATTTAGATATATTTTAGTTCTAGATACATCCATTTTTATCGATTTCTCCGCCAAGTATTTCCGGACAGAGGGAGTATTTGATACAAAGTTGAGACACTTATTTTGGAACAAAGGAAGTATAAGAGGGTTTATAGTATATCACTATAGTAGTGATCCAGTCGCTCTTATATTTTTTTAAGAGGGAGTATTTTGTTTGCAAGGTTTCTCCCGCCAAATATGGCTGATGCGGTGGTGCCTACCAATATATACACGTACCAAAGCGAGAGGCGGAAGTGAAACTCTTTCCGTAGGACTACTTGATCCTTGTGGATGGGTAACATCAAGGGTGCCAACAGCATCACCCGATTACACTTTGGAAAGCAGAACTAGAGATTCAGAAATACAAAGTGGACGTAAAACAACTTTCAGCGGCTTCGATAGATTCAAATCACGGGGAAAAATAAAATACTCTAGAGACACAAACACACAATATTTTCAGAGAACTTCCCAGTTTCAGTGCCACACATATATCTGCATCTGGAGAGTCCATGTTCTTCAACTACCCAAACTCACATGCCATGCCCAATGTAATACTCACATTGTTCTGCAGAGAAGGCAGATAAATAATATCAAACTAAGAACATGGAGGTTTATTTCTGTAAATACCATATAACAATGAAGGAATCACTGGATGAATTCTCGTCTTAAGGCCAATTATATGTAGGAACTAAAATTGAGCTAACTCTCAGAACAAGCTAACTGACACGAGCGATCAACCTGCATCAAGAAGGTACTGAGATCCCAGCGTGTGCACCAGCTATGAATGTTACATCTATTTACAAATTACAATATTGTTGGACAAACTACGCCAGGATTTAGCGACGTCATACCATGGGAAGAATCGATCATCTACATCTTGGTTTGGGTGATATGTAAATACATACCACCTGAAAGATAATTTAGACAAACAACTTCTACACACTGCTGAGCCGACTGCAAAGGTACAGCCTAAAAAGCATAGATTTTAATTGTTCATTTGTTTGGCATTATACTTCAATATTGAGAAGGTCTAGCGACACCATGAATTTCTCAGTGGAAATACAAATAACTAGGTTCCTTGTTCAAAATAAAGAAAAAGATATCAGGAAGATGTTTTAGTATGCGGAGAGGCATCAATCCAGTGTTGAAGCCTGAAGTTCTCCAGAACAGTAGGCAAATCAAGGTTAGATAAATTCCACACGCGCACTACTCTCATATGAAACAAAATCCACGGCAATTACAAGAGGAATACAAAAGATTGATATGAAACATAAAATGTAATGGGAGAAAAAGGAGCCTAGTATACCTAGTCTCACGCTATGGAAACCTTGGCGCCGACTCCCTCGAGCTGCTTCTTGGCCTCCTCGGCCTCGTCCTTGCTCACTGCCTCCTTGAGCTTCTTTGGGAGACCCTCGATAAGATCCTTGGCCTCCTTCAGCGCCAGGTTGGTCAGTGCGCGCACAACCTTGATGGTTGCGATACGCGCGCTGCTGGGCACCTCCTCGATGACCACATCGAACTCCGTCTTCTCGACCGGTGCCTCCTCGGCCGCCGCCGCGGCGGGAGCCGGGATCGCGGCAGCGGGAGCGAAGGAGGCGGCAGAGACGCCAAGACGTTCTTGGAGATGGTCGACAAGGTTGCGAGCCTCCTCAAGGGTGAGCCCGGCAATGGCGTCGCCGAGCTCAAGGACCTTCGGGGACTCAGTGGCGGTGGAGGCGACGGCGACGGCGCGGCGGCGGCGGTTGGCGACGGGGAGGGTCCTGGGGGCCGAGGCGGAGGGGGATGGTGAGGAGGAGGGGAGAGAGAGGATGGAGAAGGCGGAGGAGAACGTGGTGGAAGCCATTGGGAGCTCTTGAGGCTTCGCTTCGGGTGTGAGCGGGAGGAAGAGGAGGAGGAAGCGGGGACGGAGGGGGATAAGATGAGGCGAGGGGATAGACGACCGGTGCTATCTATATAATCAGCTTGGTGAGTGGCTAATGGCTGGACTCTACTTACCAATCGCAGCGCTGGATGAGCAAGGCCAATGGGATCGTTGTTTATTTCCTCTTTGCGCCTGTAAGAGCATCTCCACTTGTCGGTGTTCCTCTTCTTCGCGGCGATGTTGGTCCGGAGCAGGTCGAGCTTGACGGCGCTGTTCATCATCAACGCCGACCACCGCGCCTCGGTTTTCTCTTCCCGCTGGGCGGCCCGGGTCTGGGCGTCGGCGAGGCAATGCTCGATGGATCTTGCACACGCGCGATGGCCGACTCGGCGTGTTTCCCCTTCTTGCCCCTTTTGTTGTTGTCCGGCGCCTGTCGGCCGCGCCCGGCGTCGGCGTGTCCGGCTTGTACGTCTCCTTCGCCTTTGCGAGGGTGCGCCTGGCATCCGCCCACTTCTCACACTTCTGGATCTGCTTGAAGACGTGGAGGTTCTTGAAATCTTGGCCGCTGCTGTCCTGGCAAAACTTGGCGAACATCCGCACCAGCTGCGCCGAGGAACAACAGTCGGCGGGCGCGCACACGGTGAAAAGAAAAGGGAGAGATCGGCGTGCCATACCTGATCCTCGATGCTGGCTCCGCTCTCCGGGCGAGCCGCGATCTCCTCGACGGTCGCATGCCATTTGTTGCACGCCGTTTGGATGAGCCCCCAATGGTTCGCCATTGCCTTCGACCCGCGCTGCATGTAGACGCCTTTGAAGTAGGGGTCAATGAGCTTGCGCTCGTCGAACTCGGCCTTGATGCGCTCCCAATACGTGTCGATGCCCTGGTTCGTGCCGGTGATCGGGTCGAGGCAGACGACTTTCCACGCTTCGGCAAGGCACTCGTCCTCCTTGGACGCCCACTTGATGTGCGGCTCACCGGTCCTGGACACCCGCTTCTTCTTCTTCCCTTCCCTCGCCGGAGCAGGCGCCGGTTCCTCCTCGTCCTCGTCCTCCTCCTTCTCCCGTGGCTCCTCCTCGCCGTAGTCGAGCTCACCGTCCATGTCTCCGTTGAGGTCCATTGTGTCGTCTTGGGCAGTGAACCCGGGGGAGGCGACGGCGGCGGCCGAGCCGGTCGTGATGATGTCCTCCATGTCGGCCTCCCTTGTGTCGGTGTCGCCGAGATGCGACGAGGAGTCTTGTAAGAAGAGCAGCGCGCCACGGCGGAGAGGTAGCACCGGGGAGGCTGCCTAGGGCGGCAGTGAGTAGGTGTACGGAGGGTACTGCACGCCGGCGAAGGCGGGCGAGGGCGTGCGCTGGGCCGGGTGACCATGGGGAAAGGTGATGTTGGGGTTGAACCCGCCGTGCGCGTCGCTGTTGGCGTAGCCCGGTGATGGCGTGCAGCGCCAGGGTTGTGGCGACAACGAGAAGCCGGCCGGAGACCCGACGCTTTGCTGGCTCCAGGACGCGTACGGGCCGTGGCTGTCGGGTGGATTCATCATCCCCGCGTGAGCCGCCTCGGCTTGTTCGGCCGAGCGCTCGGCCTGCTCCGCCATCGCTGCAGCCGCGAGCGCCGCCCTATCCCGTGCCTTCTTGGCGTTTGTCCTGTTCTGCCGGTCGGTGGTGACAGCCTCCCGGCACTGAACTTCTGCCCTCCAGTAGTCGTTAGACATGCGGTGCCCTCTGCTTCCTCTGCTTCGGCTGGGTGACGGCGGCGGTGGCATCCGTCGCGGTGTGGGGGGCCACGTACTTCTTCGGCGGCATGGCGGCCGGCTGGGAGGGGAGGATGAGGAGATTGGCGGGAGGAATGGAGAATGGGAGGGAAACCGAGGGAGGAAAGCAGGAGGAAACGACGGAAAAAGGGCCTCCTCTCGCCGACAGAGCGGCCCCACGCCCCTTTTCGATTTTGCCGGTGCCCCCAGGCGCTTGGGTTCGACTCAGGTTCGCCGGCTGTTATTTCGGCCCAAACTAGCGACAAATGAGATCCTGGGGGCGTGTCGGGGATATACTCGCGGTGTAACCCGGCCAGATGTATGACCCGCCCGGAGCTTAGCGACTCACTGGTGACCCGCCCGGAGCTTGGTGACTCACGGGTAACCCGCCTGATATTGGCGACTCATTAGTAACCCGGCGGGCGGGTCAGACGGACGACAAGGCCCAAGGCCCAGACGGCCGGCTCATGTTATGGTGGGCCGGTTTAAGAGAAAGTATAAGGAATACTCCCTTATAAAGGAAGCAAGACTAGGACTCCATATAATAGAGTAACCGTAATCCTACTAGGATTAGTGTAACCCGCCCCTTCAACTTATATAAGAAGGGGCAGGGCACCCCAAGAGGGACAAGTTGAATAATCTCCAAGGCTAGACAAAATCAGAGGAGAGCCGGTTTATGTGGCGACTCCCTCATGAGCATAATGAGACCTAGCCACAAACATCATATAGGGTTATTACCGAATGATGTTTCCCGGGGCCCGAAGTTGTCTAAACCCTTGTCTTGTGTTGCGTCTCTCGATTCTGATTAACCCCTCTCAAGATACCACATAGATGCGTTCACCTCATGACTAAGTCCTCACACTAGGACATCTGCCGTGAAAAATCCATGACAGTTGGTGCCCACCATGGGGCCTGCGCATGGTGGTGTTGAGTTCTTGGAGGGAACTCTTGAGGGATCGAGAAGCCCGCAGATTTGTCAGAGAAGAGCTGGCACGGTCAACGGAATAATTTGGGATCGGACAGGCTAACTAAATTTTGCTGATTATTTTGGAGATGGTAGTACGAGATTTAGTTCAGGAAAAGTCAACCACCGTTTGTCTGAGCAAGCAGTCAAGTCACATATTGCCAGCACCATTGTTTTCCGCTACGACCTGTTTTGCCTGTGTGTCAACTCTTGATCTGTAATTCAACCAGCATGGTCAGAATCACCGGTTTTCGTGAGTGTTGGTTCGCCGAGTCCGATGAGCACAAATCGCCAAAACACACAAAGCCAAGTCCCAATCGAGCCATAAGATGAGACTACGGATCAGACATTATTTGTGAAGATCAATAAGTAAATTGATGTTTAATGATATGTCAGATGGATCAAAGCATCGTTCTACGACACGGGAGCGGATTGTCCGCGGGCTCTGTCTCCTCCTAAAAATCGCCCCGTTGACGACCCGACCTCTGCTTCGTGGCCGAGTTGCCCGCAGCGAGCAAGCCGCTAACGAGCCGCCTCTTCTGTGGCGAGTCAACGCCGAGCCACACCTGGCCTCGCTCCAAACCGCCGCCGGGCCTCGATGCTGCGACCGCGACTCCGCCTCCGCCAGTGAACCGGCCTACAACTACAGAGCCGCTGCCCCATCGCCATGCATTGAACCGCCCTTGCTGTATCCACGGGTGCACGCTGAGCCGGCCTACTGATTTTCGATGCCGCAGTCGTTGACGAGCCTCTACAATTGTTGGAGGTGCTTGAAGCACTGTATGACATGGCTGCGCGCAAGGCCTTTTAGTTTTGCAAGCAGTACAAAAATCCATCGAGTTCTGTAGGCTGGGTGAGATGATGAGAAAAGGAGTGCAGCTTGCATATGGCCAACCTGCTCAATTTCTCCTTTGACTCCAAGCGTGAGAACAGAGAAGAGGTTTCAAGAGCATCTCTTTTTTCTGAGTTTGCTGCCAGAGGTGTGGAGCATGAGTTCCTTCTCTAGATCTACCATCGGAGGAAAGCTTTCAACTATGTTAGAATAAATCTGAGGCACACCGTCGATGATCCGAGGACCAAGCAATCACAAGAGTACGACACCGAGATTTGTTAACGAGGTTCACCGATATGGCTACATCCTCGGGGCCTGACTATGGGCGCTCCTCCCCATGACACCGCTATAATACCGCACCCAGTCGCCCTAGACACCGGCACATGCCGCCGGCTTCCCCCACGTTTCGGTGCTATTATGTTGGCATAGGTTACATCGTGTGTCTACCCCCGCTATATATGAGAAGCCTAGGATACAAGTGTCCTACTAGGACACGACTCCATATCCTATCTAAACACAATACTACTCAGAGTTCAACTGTAACCTACCTTGTACACAATATTCGACACAACTCTAACAAACTCCACATTGGTGAATATTCTCCACCACCTTGAATTCGTCAATGCGTCAAACTTCCATGTACATTGGACTTGAGTTTATCCCATGAGCATCGCTGCTACTCCAAAGACTCCATGTGACTCCACCTGCAACTTGTAGTTCCTTCTTTTCTTGACCACAGTCAACACTCGAGCAAAATTAAGTTCCTTGTCACTCTAGTTTGTGCTCCCAACTTCTAGAGTACCCGTCCAACGCCATCACACACTAATCACTGACCTGCGTGAAAGTGAACAACTCACATATTGGTTGTCACACATAAGAGTTACTTGAACTCAACAGCGCCGCTCTTCCTTGACTGTCTGTCTAAAACATGAAAATTTTCACCGTTGCTTGTAGTCATCCCGAGTCAAATTCGTAGTTGTCTCACCACATGTATGACCACCAGAGCTCTGGCCCATCTCCATGTCCCGTGCGTACCGCACGCCTCACCGCTATTACCGCGTCGACCCTCCGCTGTCCTGGTCGAGTCTCAAGGGTCGCGAACCCACACCACTCAACCTCCACTACAAAGTACCACCGATCATCACCGACCAATGACGAGTTTCACGCTTCCATCAGACCACTGGGCTCCAGTCCGAACTGCATGTCACTCGCTTTTTTTCCTTTGCTGAATAGGCTTCGATTCTCTGGATCCTTACACCGTGGCCCCTCAATCCAGCTCCACCTTCAACATGACTCCATGGTAGATGATCAGTCCACCCACGCGCCCTGTCGACTTCAAGCTCTCATGTGCACCGTCTTGAATCAACCCCGCGCCATAGTCTTGTCGAAGCCATACAAGCCCTCAGGCCTGCGCCACGTGTTTCCACGCCCAGAAGTCGGTCACCATCAGCATCACACACCTATGTTGTCGTCGCCGATTCCACCACCGTCTTCTGTACCAACTGACTTGCATCGATCCGTCAGACTGACAAGTCCGACCCAGCCGAACATATCCGACTACAACCATGCTCCACCCTGCGTCATGTCCGTCCGCACATCTGTGCATGTCTTAGACGCCATGTGTATGCATGATCCTGTATGACACACTTATCCGCGCGCCTCCGCAGCCTGTCCACGTGTTCCAAGCCATCTCAGCAAACCGACCCAGAAAAAATTTACATGCAAACTGCACAAATCTTCTTTTTCCGTGTCACTCTTTGCTGTTGCTTCTCCGTGCATCTTATAGCAGAAAATAGATCGTACTTGATCCAACCAAAATTGCTCCTGTACACACACGTTGAACCTGACCGCTCCTTTTTTTTCAAACAAACCTCACGTAGCTTGTGATTGCAGAGCAGATACGTACCCTCCAGTAGCACTCCAGATTGGAGTTAGCACAAGCACATCCAACTCGGCTAGCAGGTCCCCTGGACAGCAGCACCACGCTTGTGTTTATTCATATTTTGCATCGTCTGCGCCTCGCCAACTACCGATACGACACGCGCTTCCCGAATGTTGCCCGTGCAACACGCTTGCCTCGCATTGAGTGGGCGCCGTACCCTAGCGCTCTGCCTGCAGCCTGCTTTTACACATCACGCCACCGCATCAAAAGTATCTCGCCGAGATCCCTTGTCTGATCCAATCTGCCTGCGCCGTCCATCAGCAATCACAACATGTACCCGTGATGCCTGACGCTCGCCCGATCGATCGCCTGCTCGATCGCCGCACGTCTCGGCTCGTATTTTCCTCTAGATTAGCAATCCACAGCCTCCGACCAACCTAGCTCTGATACCACTTGTTAGAATAAATCCGAGGCACATCGTCGATCATCCGATGACCAAGCAATCACACAAGCACGGCACTGAGATTTGTTAACGAGGTTCACCGATATGGCTACATCCCCGGTGCCTGACTATGGGCGCTCCTCCCCATGACACCGCTACAATACCGCACCCGGTCACCCTGGACACCGGCACATGCCGCCGGCTTTCCCTGCGTTCCGGTGCTATTATGTTCGCATAGGTTACATCGTGTGTCTACCCCCGCTATATATGAGAGGCCTAGGATACAAGTGTCCTACTAGGACACGACTCCATATCCTATATAAACACAATACTACTCAGAGTTCAACTGTAACCTACCTTGTACACAATATTCGACACAACTCTAACAAACTACACCTTCAGAGATCCAGTTATCGCGGTACCAACCGGCATTGGAGAAACTTACCACACTGACGGTGCTACAGCAGGCATCTTGTGTTTTCCAGTCCACCTAATCTACAAGGATCAAAAGAAGTTGAAGTACTACTTTGTTAAAGTACTACTTTCCAGATGAGACGACCGAGTAAACAAAGTGCTACTTTAACTACAGATTTTGGTTCCCAGTACACGTGAAGGACTCGATCTACAAATCAGTAAACTGTTCGTTACAGCCCATAAATGAGAGGACGCATGACGCATGCAGACACAGCTAAATTCAGGAACGGTCCACACAAGTGGCCACCTTGGGCTGCTGTGTTGAGCCGCCGTTGCGGCCTCACTCAGAGCCACCCTTGCTGCCACCGTGTTGAGCCGGCCCGCCGTCGCTGCGGCCCCTTCTCGTTGGTGTTCCCTTCCCGAGCCGCCCGGCCCTGCTCTGCCTTTGAGATTATGGCCCATTTTCATTTACAGGGGGGACAACGGCTTGACGAGGAAGCAAGGATCGTGCGTGCTGATTTTCTAATATTACTACATGACCTGAATGGCTTGCTACCGTCGAGCAGTTGAAAACAACAACATCACACAACAATCTGCGTATGGAGTTGATTGGTTGTTACTACTATTTCTCTATTGGCTGGGCTTCTAGTGGAGATCAAGCATGAGTTAAGAATGCAAGGACTTGCAATGACAACATCCAAAGGCTCTTTTGGAGGAAGGGAACTTCTCTCACGCCAAAGATATCAGTCAAACACTCGACCGTGCGTTTATAATGACTGATCCTGAAGGGCCTCTTGTAAAATTATAATGGTCAAAAATCCTTGGAAGTCATCTACACACCCTATATACGGATAAACTGTCGTCCATACGAATTAGGTGATATCCATACAAATTTGTTTTTAGTACATATTGTTTTTTATCAAAGAAGAAATTATCTTTGCTTTGGTCTGCAGTATTGTTTATGCATGACAATTGTACACTGCAAGAGCAATGATCGTGTCATGGATGTATAGCTCGTGCCACCATTATCATGCGCTAGCATCTGACCGTGCCATGAGGGCTCGGCGTGCAAACCGCCATTTTTATGGCCCAATTTACATCAACATGACGTGGTTGACTCGCCCGTCCGCGCGGTTTATCGTGCCTGCGATTGGCACGCCCGTCCGCGCTAGCTTACAACGCCGCGGCTGGCTCATCTGTCTGCTCCCGTGGCCGACTCGGCCATGATTGATTTCAGCTTCACCGTGGTGATCATCAACTCCGCGGTGGATAATTTCTGGCCTGACATATCAGGTGAAGTCTATCCAGTATATTTTTATATTACATATTGCTTTCTTTAAAAGAGCAATTACTCTGGCTTGCAAGTTCTTCAATGCAGGACAAGTTATCTACTAAAAAGGGGACTATTACATCACTGAGCTATTGAATGGTTCATATCGGTTTATATCACAGTCAAATATGGAGAATCTCAAGACAACTCCTTGAGTCGTCTTAAGACTCGGGGCTACAATGACATGACTCAGCAGAATTGGCCAGTTTCAGAAAATTTAAAGGCCGTCAGAAAATTTCCGGCTTAAAATAAAGGATTCCGGTTTAAAACCCGGCTCAAGGGAAATCTGTCTCCCACAAAGCGCTGAATCTCTCAATATCTGGTTTAAAATCAGGCTCAAGGTAATCCTATCTCTCCAAAAGCTTTTAAGCTCTCAATATCCGGTTTGAAATTCCAATTCAAAAAGAATTCATCTCTCGCAAGTTTGAGTTCTCAGAAAAGTTAAAGGTTGCCAAAGAGAACTTGCTGCCATGATGCGCGGTTCAAACATGGGTATCCTGCCTATGGTCACTTGGGGGCTTCCTGCTCACTGAGCATAGCTATGCTTACCCTCTTGATCCGGCTTGTACGCCATAATTACCAAATGCTTGGGGGCTTCCTGCTCATTGAGCATAGCTATGATTACCCTATTGATCCGGCTTGTGCGCCTGGAATGAAATATTACTTGGGGGATCTTTGTTCAACGGACAAGAGTTTTTATGACCCTTGTAATAGGCTTAAAAGCCAGGCTTGGAAGCCAGGTGTATTCATCTAAAAACCCGGGTTATCCTGCCTTTTTAAGTCTGCCACTCCACCCAAGTAATCCTGGAACGACCCGCCGTACTTTTGACAAGTCAATCTTATACAGACCCTGAACTTGTCAAAGTTAAAACGACGATTGGTTATGTGAGGTCCAGCTTATAAGGTTTGTATGAAGGTTTAACTCAGCGGCTGTGTGGCCCTTGAAAGCACTTGATTTTTAGGCCTAGCCGTCTATGAAAGCCTTGATTTTTTGTTATTTAATTTGAACATTTTTTGAGGTTCCTCTCCTGTGACATATTAATACATGGTTAAAAACCGATGAGGGCTATGATGCCTTATGGTTCATACATGAAACTACCCGGTGTTTATTAACCCAACATGGTGTTGGACTATAAGTCACCAGTGTATGATGATCTTATATACTTGGAAGCGCTATGCTCTAAGTTTTGGGATATTACCCCTTGCCGCATACAACGTATTAAGCCGACGGTATATGTCAAATTGCACAAAGCTTTGTACGCTCAATCTTTTGGGTTATCACCCTTATTGTGCTGGTATAATAAGCTGGCAGCATGAACAAATATCACAAGAACTGGTTTTCAAACCGGATTATATTATTCAAATCTTGAATAGCCAACATCGCTGGATTTTTTTATTATGATTATCAATAACCAGTATTATGACTAAGGTTTTCAAAGTCGCTTCAGCGCAAGGGCTATTACTTTATCAATGGATATGATTTGTTCTGCAATGGAAGGAATAGTCCCAAGTCGCTGCAGGCTTAGGGCCCGGCACTTGGGGGCTACATTATTTAGATTAAGATTATATCAAATATGGAAGTCCCATGTCGCTGCAAGCATGCACCATGACACTTGGGGGCTAATGCAAGGTCATTTTTACTTGCCTTATTAAAGATCCGACTCATCACATCGTAATGAGTTGGCCCTTGGGGGCTACCAATTGCTCCTGTAAAAAAATTCAAGGTACACAAGTTAAATCCGTTATATTGAAGGGTCCATTGCTCAGTTGGTAAAGCACAAAGCTCTTAACCTTGTGGATGTGGGTTCAAGCCCCATGGTGGGGGTTACTGATACGTCCATTTTGCATCATGCTTTTATATCGATATTTATTGCATTATGGGTTGTTGTTACACGTTATGTCACAATACTTATGGCTATTCTCTCTTATTTTACAAGGTTTACATGAAGAGGGAGAATGCCGGCAGCTGGGATTCTGGGTTGGAAAAGGAGCAAATATTGGAGACCTATTCTGCACAGCTCCAAAAGTCCTGAAACTCCACGAAAGTCATTTTGGGAATTAATAAAAAATATCCAGCGGAAGAAACACCTGAGGGGGGCCACCCACCACCCACGAGGGTGGGGGGAACGCCCTACCCCCCTGGGCGCGCCCCCTGCCTCGTGGGCCACTTGGCAGCCCTCCGGTGCCCATCTTCTGCTATATGAGGTCTTTTACCCTGAAAAAAAATCATAAGCAAGCTTACAGGACGAAACTCCGCCGCCACAAGGCGGAACCTTGGCGGAACCAATCTAGGGCTCCGGCGGAGCTGTTCTGCCGGGGAAACTTCCCTCCGAGAGGGGGAAACCATCACCATCGTCATCACCAATGATCCTCTCATCGGGAGGGGGTCAATCTCCATCAACATCTTCACCAGCACCATCTCCTCTCAAACCCTAGTTCATCTCTTGTATCCAATCTTTGTACCAAAACCTCAGATTGGTACCTGTGGGTTGCTAGTAGTGTTGATTACTCCTTGTAGTTGATGCTAGTTGGTTTATTTGGTGGAAGATCATATGTTCAGATCCTTAATGCATATTAATACCCCTATATTATGAACATGAATATGCTTTGTGAGTAGTTACGTTTTTTCCTGAGGACATGGGTGAAGTCTTGCTATTGGTAGTCATGTGAATTTGGTATTCGTTTGATATTTTGATGAGATGTATGTTGTCTCTCCTCTAGTGGTGTTATGTGAACGTCGACTACATGACACTTCACCATTATTTGGGCCTAGAGGAAGGCATTGGGAAGTAATAAGTAGATGATGGGTTGCTAGAGTGACAGAAGCTTAAACCCTAGTTTATGCGTTGCTTCATAAGGGGCTGATTTGGATCCACTTGTTTCATGCTATGGTTAGGTTTACCTTAATACTTCTTTTGTAGTTGCGGATGCTTGCAATAGGGGTTAATCATAAGTGGGATTCTTGTCCAAGAAAGGGCAGTACCCAAGCACCGGTCCACCCACATATCAAATTATCAAAGTAACGAACGCGAATCATATGAGCGTGATGAAAACTAGCTTGACGATAATTCCCATGTGTCCTCGGAAGCGCTTTTCTCATTATAAGAACTTGTCCAGGATTGTCCTTGGCTACAAAAAGGATTGGGCCACCTTGCTGCACCTTATTTACTTTCATTGCTTGTTACCCGTTACAAATTACCTTATCACAAAACTATCTATTACTACAATTTCAGTGCTTGCACAGAATACCTTGCTGAAAATCGCTTGTCATTTCCTTCTGCCCCTCGTTGGGTTTGACACTCTTACTTATCGAAAGGACTATGATAGATCCCCTACACTTGTGGGTCACCAGTTACATTATATGATGTTATTTTCAATGAAGTATATATAAAGTCCCAGCTCAGTATTATCTTACTGAGCCATCCCTTGCGGGCTACATGTTGCTGTTTAAGTCTACATGATCATATCTACAAAGTCCCTGCTCATTATTGCATAATGACCCGGTCCTTGGGGGCTACACTGGTTGAAGTTTTTATGAGCATAAGGCAATTATAAGTCCCAGGTTGTTGCAAGCATGACAACCCGGCACTTGGGGGCTACATATGTGGAATATTCAGTTTATGACTAGTGATTGAGATGAACAAACTCGGATTTCTTCAAAGTTGTGACATTTATATTGAAACAAGTCTTAATTTGTTACTACGCTCCTTTCTTAAGACTTGGGGGCTACAAGTGATATGCATATAATGGAGGTACACTTTCAAGATTGGTGTTCGCAACAGTTGTGACCCGGTGTTATTAATATTTACAAGCCGGCGGATCACTAGATGAATATCTTGAGTCCAATATTTTATTAAGCCGGAGCTTTGGGAACTGACTCAAATGGATTATTTCTTATAATATTGCTCTACAAGAGACCAATGTCAGCAAATTGATTATGAAGCTGGCTTATTGACCCGGATTTTTTAGAAGAAGTGCCCGAATTTTTTTGCATTGGGAAAGTTTGAACATATCACTACTAGGAAAAGGCCTACTAATGGCGCACCGGTTTTGCCTACTAATGGCGCACTACTGGTGCGCCATTAGTATCACGCCGCTAGTATTTTTTACTAATGGCGCACCGCTGGTGCGCCATTAGTATCTGGTATACTAATGGCGCACCGTGCGGTGCGCCATTAGTTTTGCCCACAGTGCGCCACTAGTGTCTGCTACACTAATGCCGCACCATATGGTAGTGCGCCATTAGTAACAATTTTTTTAATTTTTTTTGGTTTTTTCTTAATTTCAGGTCACTATTTCACATATGAGATATACATACATAGCCAACACATAGTTCCATATAACAACCATAGTCAACATATATATATATACACAACAAGCATCCATATAACAATCATAGTTCCATCGTTACATATTACAAAAGTTTCACATTGTTCATCCAACACCGTTATCCATCAATTCACAAAAGTTTCACATTGATACAAAATAAAAACACAAATGGAAAAGAAGCACTTCATCCATGCAAGCTTCCATGAATTAAATCAAATCTGCAAAATGATAAGCAAGAAGTTAGAAGAAGAAGAAGAAGACTAGAAGAATACTAGAAGAAGAAGAACACTAGAAGAAGAATAAGAAGAATTTTGGAGCCAACTTAGGTAAAATGAAGCTAACCTACGTCATTTTGGAAAAGAAAAAGAATAAGAAGAAGACTATAAGCTTATTATGTAAACTTGATCATTTTGTGCCAACATAAGTTATTTTGGAGCTAACCTATAGGAAACTAAGCATATAAGCTCTAAGTTAGCATATTAGAGCCAACTTAGGTAAAATGAAGCTAACCTATGTCATTTTGGAAAAGAAGAAGAATAAGAAAAAGACTATAAGCTTATTATGTAAACTTGATCATTTTGTGCTAACATAAGTTATTTTGGAGCTAACCTATAGGAAACTAAGCATATAAGCTCTAAGTTAGCATATTAGAGCCAACTTAGGTAAAATGAAGCTAACCTATAGGAAACTAAGCATATTAGAGATAGTAACTAAGTGTGTGTGTGTGTGTATATATATATATATATATATCATTTTGGAGATCTGACATACCTGACATAGTTCAGTTCTCATTGTTCTTCTCCTTCTCCTTCCTCAGTCTGATGCGCCAAGAGCGGCGAGGCGATGGAGGTAGTGGGATGTAGTCTTCTACCACAATTGGCGTGGTCATGTCGCCCAGCTGTGGGATCGCCGGCGCCACCACCGGTGCGTGGTCATTGTCAGGCACCACCACCATCGTGAGGGCACCTTCAGGTAGGACGGGCACGACCATCACTAGGTCATCCTCAGCCACCTCCATCTCTTGCCCATGGTCAGCCACCACCATCTCTTGCCCATGGTCAGCCACCACCATCTCTTGCCCTTGGTCAGTCACCACCATCTCTTGCCCTTGGTCAGCCACCACCAGCGCTAGGTCATCCTCAGCCTGATGCCCATCGTCATCCTGCAGCTCCTCATCCCCACTCTGCTCCTCTTCTCCCGCACTCCAGTCCGGATCATCCTTCTTGTTGTCTATGCTGCTGCCAGAATCGCTGCTGCTTTCGCTAAAGCCAGAATCGGTGTTGCTTTTGCTACAACCATAGTCGCTGCTGCTTTGGCTGTAGCCAGTGTAGCTGCTGCTGATCCCATTACCTGTCCAAATGCAACAATGACTGTTAACAATCGATGTGAGACAAAGCCAAATGTAGAGGAATAAGAAGAGGCAGAACGTACCGGCATCATCATCGTCAGTGTAGCGCATGCGACACATAGTCGCATTGAACACCTTCACGATGAGCATGGTGGCGTCGTCGTCGTACCTGAAGAGAAGGAAGTACCCCAGCCGCAGGTCGTAGGCACGGTAGAACTTCTCCCACCCACGAGACAAGTACATGTGGCCCTCCTTGATCAACAACTCCACATCCCACTGCCCGCGAAACCCACTGCCGGCCTATCACAGCTTCACATTATTTGGCGGATCTTCACCCAGCATGTTCATAAAACTGTCAGGCAACCACTGCAGTTTGGGACAATAGTGATGTAGCAAACAACAGATATCATAATGAGATGGGTGAAGGGGAGATCTCTCGTTTTATATACCTGCGTCATGGATGATACTGAAGTCCCAAGTATGATATTGAAGAACTCGGAAGCATCCAACTCGTACTGCGGTGTCGCAGAGCGGCGGTGGCTGCTTCCCCCCATCTCTGATAAGCAGCAGAAGAGACCAATTAGTACCCTTACAACAGATCATAAAACATGCATGATAACAGGCTATACTGAAAGGCCAATTGTACTGGACTATAAATTAGGGTAACAATGACACAGAAGATGGGAGCACCTAGTACACATTAGCAAAACAAAAAGGTACCACACTTAAAAGGAAAGATCACTTGGCTCTATTGCCACCTATGGTTTAATGCAGCAAGAATAAAGGGGCAGTTGATCCTACTTAACTAAGTACTAAGATACCCCGGCCCATGTATTAGTCTCAAGTACCCCATATGTCCTATTTTTAGCAAAGTCATGCTAAAATTCACGGAAAATTTCAGCATGAGCTTGGCTGAAAATAGGACATATGGAGTACCCGAATTTGCCGGAACGGAAGTTAATCGACATTCCGGCAAACTCAAGGGCCTCTCGGGGTACCTGCAAAATCATTATCCCCGCGTAATGAAGTCCCCAATGGGTCGACATTTCAGAAGATCACAAGTAGCACGCAACTTGCTACCCACACCACCACAAAATAATACTGGAAAAAAACATTACTATGCCAAAGCAAGTGACTTCCACAGCCACACAAATTAATTACTACTAGATGGAGTACTCCTAACTAAGCTTGTACTACAAGTGACATGACAAGCATACCAAATAGGCAACTAAACTGTTTTTTCACCAAATAGGCAAATAGTATATGCACACCATGCATAGAGGGACAAATCAGGAGTTCTGGACGTGGATTCTCTGCTCCCGAGATCAAAACACCATCTTGATCAGTAAAAAAAATAGTAAATACATAAATTAAAAAGATTCTTAATTTGTTTGACAACAAACATTGCTTAATGTTCACCCTCAAACATATTGTAAATTTCCATTAAAAAAGTCCTGATGCTTATAAGAACAATGAACTTATATAAACTCCTTAATATGAATATTATACCGATGATAAAAGAAGTGAGACAAGAAGTGTCTACAACCTTCAGAAATAAGTACACTTAACATTGCAATATCAGCTACACAAGTTTTTTCTGTGATCAGGAGGTCATAGTTCATTCCATCTTTAGAAATAAGCACAACCATGGGTTCTTAGATGCAGTTTGGACAGTGAATACAGTTTGGACAGTACTCCACTCTCAAATTTCATTTAGGGCAAAAACTAAATACAGTTTGGACATTTTGGACAGTTTAGAGAGCAAAATGTAAAGATTTGTGAACATTTGTTAATTTTGAAAATTTAGAGAGAATAAAAAAGGGGATACCTCGAGCTTGGATAGCCTGGGCTCCGGCTTGGGCTTGGGCGGCGGGGGCGGCGCGTAGTCCGACGTCGGCGGGGACGAGGACGTCTGGGACTTGGTCGACCGGTCGTGCGCCTCATAGGGCGTGGGGGCGGGCCTGAGCTTGGGCGCGGGCGGCAAGTCCGGCGCGAGGGCGGTGGGGGGCGCCGACATGGCCTTCTCGGGCGCCGGCGTCGAGGAGGCGGTGGGCGGCGATCCGGAGGAAGGGGCCGCCTTCTTGACCTTCTGAGCAGAAGAAGGCACGGGCGGTGAGAGGAGGAGGAGGAGGAGAAGCTAGGGGGAAGGGAGGGAGGGGATGTACGTGCTGCGGCAGGGCGGCGGGGGACGACGACCGGGCGGCGGAAGGACGGGGGCGGGGAGGCGTGAGGGTGGGCGGCGAGGCGGCGGCGCAGGGGAGCTGCAGTGGTGGGGGCGCGGGGGCGGCGGGGGTCGGGGCGGCGGCGGCGGGGGTCGATCTGGCGAGGGAGAGGGGTGAAGGGATCTGGCAAGGGAGAGGGTGGAATTAACTAGGGGGGAGATTACTAATGGCGCACCCCGCAGCGGTGCGCCATTAGTATGTTTTTTTATTACAGTTTGAGCCCTCAGGTTATATTCCACCTAACCCAGTCTAGATCAGAACCCGCCCACTAGCCCGACTGGTCAGCATGCAGCACACACACTAGGAGGTCCTGGGTTTGATTCCCAGGCTCCCCAATATTTATTTTTATACATTTAAAATGTTGTTTGATATTTATTTGTGTTTAAATATCTTCAAACTTGTTTAAATCATAATAGTAATATTTTTTTATAAAAACAGTAATATTTTTTTAAAAAAATATGTTCAAATTTGTTATTTGAAAATATTTATGAATATGAAAAAGGTGGAGTGGAGGGTGCGGTGGGTCATCGATGACGGTGGAGTGGGGGAGGGTGCGGGTCGGGGGTCGGCGGCGGCGGCCGGTGGAGCGGGGGAGGGTGCGGTTGGTCGTCGGCGGCAGCGGAGTGGGGGAGGGTGCGGGCCAGGGGTCGGCGGCGGTGGTAGAGTGGGGGAGGGTGCGGGCCGTGTCGGCGGCGGCGGTGGAGTGGGGGAGGCGAGGGAGGCGGCGCTCGCGGGGGAGGCGGGGCTCGGGGGGGAGGCGGCGCGGGGCGGCTGCGGCGGGGGCGCGTGAGCGGCTGCGGCGGCTGCGGCGGACGGAGGAAGGGGAGAGGGAGGCGGCGGGGGCGCGTGGGCGGCGGCGGCGTACGGTGAATCTGTTATTTGAAAAAAAATATCATCAAATTTGTTATTTGAAAATATTTATGAATATGAAAAAATATCATCAAATTTGTTTTTTTTGCAATTTGAGTTGCATTCATTTGTGACGGTGGAGCGGGCCGGGGAGGGTGCGGGGGAGAGGGTGCGGGTGGTCATCGTCGGCGGTGGAGTGGGGGAGGGTGTGGTGCGCCATTAGTACCATTAGATGTTTTGCAAAAAAAGTATATATTCTAATGGCGCACTCTGTGCCCAGTGCGCCATTACTAGTTAGAACTAGTAATGTCGTACTTCGCTAGGATGCGCCATTAGTAATGGAAAAATGGAAAAAAATTATTACTAGTGGCGCACCGTGTGTTTGGTGCGCCATTAGTGTTTTCCACACTAATGGCGCATCAAATAATGGTGCGCCATTAGTATATAGTAGTGGCGCACTACCTGACAGGTGCGCCATTAGTACCCATCCCATCTATAGCCCTTTTCCTAGTAGTGTATCTGCTAAAGGAGATTTGCTATGAGATCATGGACACGCATCCAGGAGGAAATGACAAGGACTTAAGGATGATCAGGGGCCGTGTGACGCCCGGATAATTAAGCTACAATAATCCCAAGTTAATAGTGCCACGTCACCACTCTTACTGTTGCTAATCCTCGGTTGATCCAAATCAGAATCCAAATTCAAATTCAAATTAAAGTCCAAAACTCAAAGTTTTCAAACATGAAAGCTAAAATGTTCAAACTGTGGCAAATAATCTCTGGTTATTTGTCTTGTTGAAACCAACCTCTTTTGAATTCCCAAAAATGCCCATGGGAATTAATTTGATCCAGCAACAAATTATTTGGCCTTTTCAGTTTCAAAAAATGGTTAGACAACTCCTTTTGACCCCACACTTTTTGTTCCATCTCAATATATTGTGTTAGATTTATGTGCCAAGTTTTGTTCAAAACAAAACTCATTTGGTACAAAAAGAAAATGCAAAAGAAAAATAGAATGGAAAACAGAAAAGATAAAAGCAAAAAAGAATAGCCCCTTCCCCACTGGGCCTCGGTCCAACTGCCCCCCCTCCAAGCAGGCCGACCCACTCCCCACACCCCCTGGCCTATAACCCCAACTGCCCCCAACCGAACCCTAGAAGCAACCCCCCACTCCACCACGATCTCCACCCTCTCCCTCCAGCGCCGCCAAAGGATAGCCCCGCGCGCGACCGCCCCCACCTCTCTCGCTCGCTGTCACGCCCCCCCCCGATCTGAACTGGGGCTCGGCCCCTACACCTCCCGTCGCCCTCGCCGTGACGCTGCCGCTCAACGGCCTCGTCACCATCGCCACCCCCGACCGCCCCGGGACCACTTGCCCTGACGTCGCCCTGCCGCCTCGTCCGCACCATCGACGCCCGATCCCGCCCCCCGACGCTGGCGCCCATCCCCGTTGCCTCCTCGCCCCTTCTTCTCCGTCACACGACGCCCGCGTGAGGCCTCTGCCTCGCCATCGCCGACCAACATCGTCGTAGCCGGAAACGCATCCCCGACCCCTCCCCGAGGCGACTTTTGCACAACTACATGCCCCGGTGAGGCCTCGTCCGTCTTCACTCGATTCCCCTGTGATTCGGTCGCCGTAGGTCGCCTCCCGCACCCCCCCCGCTCCGGCCACCTCTTGCGGTCACCGCCCCACACGCGCCGGGTGGCCATGCTCGCGCCCCGGACGCACCCCGTCCGCGCACGCCGCTCCCTGGACGTGCCCAGGCACGCTCCCGCCGCCACCCGTGCCTCTGTCCACTCCTGACCGAGCCCACGGATGGCTGCGCCGCCCGCTGCTTTCCTCCGGCACCGCTTTCGACCGCACCGCAACTGCCTCCCCGCCCGCTACCCAACGCTCCCCGTCGCACCAGTTTACGTCGCTGGAAACGGCCGACCAGAGAGCCCTGCCGTGGCCGTCGGTGGGCTCCAGCGCTCGCACGCCCGTGGCCATGCAGGCGGGTGCCCGCACCTGTTTCGCCGGTCACCCGATTGGCCCCAGTAGGCCACTGACCGCTGGGCCCGGCCCCCTGTTAGAAAAACAAATAAGTAAATAATAAATATAAAAACGATTAATTAATTAATTAATTAATTAATTAAATAGTTCATTAATTAGCTTAAATTAACCATGCTCAATTAACCAAACCACATAATTAGTCTTAACTAAACTGTTAGGTTAGCTGTGGTGTCAATGACAGATGGGCGCCATAGGCTCTTTTTGACCAGTCAATCCAGTCAGAGTTGACTTTTGACCCTGCTGACATCAGCATGACATCATGCTGGCACAATAAGTCCTTTTTGAATTAGAGATAATTTCAGAAATGTTTAAAAACTTTAGAAAATCATATAAATTAATCCGTAACTCAGATGAAAATACTTTGTACATGAAAGTTGCTCAGAATGACGAGACGAATCCGAGCACGCGGTCCGTCTGTCTGCCGCATGTCCCTAGCATAGCGAACATGCAACCTTTCCCCTCTGGTTCATTTGTATGATAGACGTTCGGAATCGGGAAAACTTTCCCGGATGTTGTCCCCCCTTTACCGGTATCGTGTAACCTTGCGCTAGAACACCGCTAGGATCGCTTATTGTCATGTTATGCATATGTTTGCGTGTATTTACTGTTTCTTCCCCCTCTTCTCTCCGGTAGACCCTGAGACCACTGCTGATGCCACTATGATCGACTACGTCACTGACGACCCTCCTTCTTGTCTGAGCAACTAGGCAAGCCCCCCTTTGATCATCCCGATATCGCCCATTCCATTATCTCTTGCTTGCATTAGATTTTTCTACTGTATTTGATTGCTCCTATTCTGATGCATAGCCTGCTTTTGTACCTACTTATTGTTACCTACCTGCTTATCCTAAACTGCTTAGTATAGGTTCGCTAGTGATCCATAAGTGACCCCCACTTGTCCTTGTTGCCCCTGCTTCATCATCGACGTCTCGATCAACATGATCGATGGCCGGAGCCCGACACCTCACATCACATCGCGCCCCTTTTGTTACTCGACTCTGAAGAGTTACCATCGAGTGCCGAGGGTGGAACCTCATAGATCACTCCTGATGAGATCTCTATAGTGTAGCTATTCGGTCGTGGTCATCGAGGGTGGTTCCTCCTTCACCATTCCTGATACGGCTCTGTCGTGCAACACCTCAAGTGTGAACCTCGAAGGTGGTTCCTCTTACGTTCACCTTGATGATTACATCGAGTGGAATCCCCCGAGGGTGATTCCTTGGGTTTTCCCCATGATGTTTGGACACGCGGTTACATTGAATTTACCTGAGACCTTGGTGAAAGTCAGGCGGGCCCGGAGAGCACCCACAAGATAATGACGTGGCACGGCCGGGCATTCTGGGCCCTTGTCGCAAGTTCACGAGACGGGGTGACGGGATCACTTTTGATCGTGAGTCTCTGCTCGTCTCTGCAAGCTAATAATACACTATGGTTTGGGTATTTGTTCTGATTTGGCCTCTAGCCTTTACGCACTAACCACCATGCGAAAATAGTTATGGGCCTCGACGTCGCAGTATCAGCCGAAGCTTTGTGAGACGTCTAGTTCATCATTGTGGCCGGGCCGGATCGTGCCATCCACTTCACGGGTGGTGCTGGTATCCCCTTACGCACAACGACCTGGAGTGCAACGGGCGATGGGCCCAGACCCCGGAGTGCTTAGGATGTAAACCGGCGGGGACCTCTCTGCTGAGCCTAGGTAGGGCTGTGACGTGTTGATCATCCGAGGCCGGACATTGATCCCAGAAATGTGTGTCCGGCCGGAGTGATCGAGCATGTTGGGTAACATGGTGCGCCCCTGCAGGGAAGATATATATTCGAATACCGTGTCCACAGTAATGGGCGTTCAAACTTATATCCTGATCTTATATAACTAGAAATGGATACTTGAGATATGTGATGGATATGTGGCTCCGAGATTGCTTTCTCGCAAGGAGTCGAGGAAGGATCTCTGGGCGTTGATGTTACAACATGCTTGTTTAATATTAAAATGCTATTCTTTACTCTTCTACATGCTTCAAGATGCTTGGAGCTTCTTGAAGATGCTAGTCTTCGATAGGCTAGGCCTTTCCCCTCTATTCTTGCATTCTGCAGTTCAGTCCACAGATACAACCCTTCCATTTGATACCAATGCATACTTAGTATAGATCTGATGCTTGCAAGGACTTTGGATGAGTACTCAGGGTTGCTTTGCTACCCCCTTTTCCCCTTTCTTTCTTATTTCCGGTTGATGCAACCAGATGATGGATCCCTGGAGCCAGATGAAACCGCCGATGGATGCTACTACGTGAAGACCGCCGATGCCCAGGAGTAGTTAGGAGGTCCCAGGCAGGAGGTCTTGCCTATTCGATCGTGTAGATTTTGTGCTAGCCTTTTTAAGGCATCCTTGTTTAACCTATGTTTGGACTCAAATATTGTTGCTTCCGCTAACTCTTGTGTATCGAGCTTCTATATTCGAGCCCTCGAGGCCCCTGGCTTGTAATATAAAGCTTGTATTCTTTTTATTTGTGTCTAGAGTTGTGTTGTGATATCTTCCCGTGAGCCCCCGATCTTGATCGTACACACTTGCATGCATGATTGAATCGGGTGTGTCACAAGTGGGTATCAGAGCCGACTGCCTGTAGGATCCCCTTTTCCAATAACTTGGCCAAAGTTGAGTCTAGTTCTTGAAAAACTGTTTTACTAACATGGCTGTGTGGCTTACGGGCCCACGTCGCCATTGGATGGTATTAGGATCTTTTACTCCTCGACCTTTACTCTGGGACTCTGATCTCTCTTCTATTCGGGTTAATTGTTTTGTTAACTCTAACTCTAGGTTCTCATAAACACTTTCTCCCTGAGAGCCCCTCACTCCAGATGATTGCTTGGTGCGCCAGAAGATTCTGAAGATACTCTCCGATGTTATACCGAGTCCCTTGTACCCTTCCCATTGCGATCCCTACCACCGATAAATCCTTATGCGTAATTACCTATGTTGTCATTCATACCTTCATCCCCAGTTGCTCTTGTTATTACAAGTTGTCTTGAAATACTCTTCGATGTTCCAAGAATTCTTTATGCTTACTGCCTAGCAGTTCCTTGCTGCACGAATACCCCTACAGATAATTACTCGCTCTTATTGAGTATCCATTCATCTAGTTATTCTTATGCTTCATAAGATACTTTGTAATACAATCCGAGCTTTCGAGGACCTCTGTTGCCAATTGCTCTAGAAGGTCTTACATGCCTACACTCTGGTTAATTCCATATGCTTAGCTGTATCCATTGATGTCCTTTCTCATTATCATTTTGAGTCTTTCGATTTGATATGTTTGTGAGTAGTCACAATCATCAGTTGGTACTTATAAATTATCATTCCGGCTCAAACGTCTTCCTGAACATGAGCTGGTTCTCGGCTAATCAGATTGCCATCGGTTGTGCCCTAAGTCTATTCAACTTATCCATTCTTGATCTGAGCGTTTGCTTCTGTTCCCTTGATTTGGGAATCATAATTCCTTTGCATTTGAACTTTGAATTAGTCAGTTGTTTCTATAATCTGATCTCCTTGCATTCTTTATTCTTCTGGTTGAGTACCGATACTCACATCAGACCCCTCATGGACCACCAGATCCTTTGCTGGTTTTATCCAATAGTGTCCTTCATATTCAGTAACCTTGTGAGCCTCCCCTCGGATACATAATGCCTTTGGTAAATGGTATCCTTTGCTTCCTCAACCATGCTCTACTCCCGAGCTTGAGATATTTACTCCTAAAGTTTGTGGTATATGTTCCTAATATCCCCTGATGGGTTGAACCCGTGTCTTCCCAATCCGTGTGAACTCGAAAGTTATGCAGGTTATACTCTACTGGCTTTTCGCCAGGTAAAATTTCAACACTACAAATTCTTCAAATGAGAGAAGTGAATGGAAAGTTGTGCATTAGAGAAGTGGGAGTCGACCTCGAGCCTTTGTGTTCATGCCCATGGATCGGATGTGGAACTTATCATGGAAGCTTCTTGTAATAACATTAGTCCCCTTGTGATAAGTTCATCTTGTATCTATGTTTGGTCCTTTGCAACCGTGGTTCCGACCATATTGTTCTCCTTTGATTCCATTTCTCGGACAAGTTAAAGTACTTGTCTTCTGCAAAGCTTTTCATCTGTCCAACCTCTATCCGGTTATACCTTCGAGTATTAGCCTCTGGTATCTCGAGAATATCACAGAACTACATAACTTCTTATGAGTTCTTCATCAACTATTATTTCTCGCCGATTCAAATTTTCCACGGGTTCTGAGTTGTTAGACACTCGAGAACACCGATAACTGATTCGAGTCTACACTTTCCTTTCCATTGTCTTGTTCAACCTTTCTTGTAACCTATCATACCTGAGCAGTGATAATTCCCTGCTTATGTAAACACCTCGGTGTACATTCTCTGTCAGTAAGACCTTGTTACTATTGTTGATGACATTGTGGTAGCCGCCGATGGACGAGAACTTTGCTTATTTGTCCGCCTCGTCCTAACGAGCAGGAAAATGGTTCTCTTCGTCCCTCGCCCTTGGTACCAACGTTGTTGCCAACATAACTGACAGGCTATCCTCTGACCTACCTTGCTATCATGACCGTGCATATGTTAGTGCCCTTCCTACCTTTAACCCACATGGTGGGCCCATAACCCATAGTTCCACATGATCGAAACCTGACTCTCCTGTACATCTCTGTCTTCCAAAATTGTTCCTCACGCTTGGCTTCATATGTAATTCACGAGCCACCTTCTTGTGATTTGTTCTGCTATCAGATGCAATACTTATTTTTGATGCACAGAACCCCTTTCACACTCTGTTTCAGACATCGAACGATTGTCCATCCGCTTGAAGCTTCTTATTGCTCCTCCTTACCTTGCTCTCGCTGACTTTCTTGAAGTTCAACTCGAGAGATGCCTCTATGCCACGTCGCAAGATAGCCCCCAGGTACCTATCTTGTGTTGAGCCCCGTCCTTTTTGAGTCTTTCCCCCTACTACACCCCTTAAATCTCGGGACGAGATTTCTTGTAGTGGAGGAGAATTGTGACGCCCGGATAATTAAGCTACAGTAATCCCAAGTTAATAGTTCCACATCACCACTCTTACTGTTGCTAATCCTTGGTTGATCCAAATCGCAATCCAAATTCAAATTCAAATTAAAGTCCAAAACTCAAAGTTTTCAAACATGAAAGCTAAAATGTTCAAACAGTGGCAAATAATCTCTGGTTATTTGTCTTGTTGAAACCAACCTCTTTTGACCAAAAATGCCCCTGGGAATTAATTTTTGATCCAGCAGCAAATTATTTGGCCTTTTCAGTTTCTAAAAATGGTTAGACAACTCCTTTTGACCCCATACTTTTTGTTCCATCTCAATATATTGTGTTAGATTTATGTGCCCAGTTTTGTTCAAAACAAAACTCATTTGGTACAAAAGGAAAATGCAAAAGAAAAAGAGAAAATGGAAAACAGAAAAGATAAAAGCAAAAGAATAGCCCCTTCCCCACTGGGCCTCGGTCCAACTGCCCCCCTCCAAGCAGGCCGGCCCACTCCCAACACCCCCTGGCCTATAACCCCAAGTCCACCCAACCGAACCCTAGAAGCAACCCCCCCACTCCCCCACGATCTCCACCCTCTCCCTCCAGCGCCGCCAGGGTTGAGCCCCGTGCACGACCCCCACCTCTCTCGCTCACTGTCACCCCCCGATCTGAACTAGGGCTCGGCCCCAACACCTCTCGTCGCCCTCACCGTGACGCCGCCGCTCGAGCGTCTCGTCATCGTCGCCACCCCCGATCGCCCAGGGACCACTTTCCCTGACATCGCCCTGCCGCCTCGTCCGCACCATCGACGCCCCATCCCGCGCCCCCGACGCTGGCGCCCATCCCCATCGCCTCCTCGCCCCTTCTTCTCCGTCGCGCGATACCCTCCTGAGGCCTCTGCCTCGCCGTCGCCGACCAACGTCGTCGTCGCCGGAAACGCATCCCCGACCCCTCCCCAAGCCGACTTTTGCACAACTACAGGCCCTGGTGAGGCCTAGTCCATCTTGACTCCGTTCCCCTGTGATCCGGTCGCCGTAGGTCGCCTCCCGCACCCCCACTCCGGCCACCTCTTGCGGTCACCACCTCGCATGCGCCCGGTAGCCATGCTCACGCCCCGGACGCACCCCGGCCACGCACGCCGCTCCCTGGACGTGCCCAGGCGCGCGCCCGCCGCCACCCACGCCTCTGTCCGCTCCCGACCGAGCCCACCGATGGCTGCGCCACCCGCAACTTTCCTCCGGCGCTGCTTTCGACCACACTGCAACCCCCACCCCGCCCGCTACCCAACGCGCCCCGCCGCACCGGTTTACGTCGCTGGAAACGGCCGGCCGGCGAGCCCTGCCGTGGCCGTCAGTGGGCTCCAGCGCTGGCACGCCCGTGGCCATGCGGGCGGGCGCCCACACTTGTTTTGCCCTTTACCCGATTGGCCCAGTAGGCCACTAACCGCTGGGCCCGACCCCCTGTAAAAAAATAAATAAGTAAATAATAAATATAAAAACAATTAATTAATTAGTTAATTAATTAATTAATTAGTTTAATTAACTTAAATTAACCTTGCTCAATTAACCTAACCACATAATTAGTCTTAACTAAACTGTTAGGTTAGCTGTGGTGTCAATGACAGATGGGCCCCACATGACCTTTTTGACTAGTCAATCCAGTCAGAGTTGACTGTTGGCCCTGCTGACATCAGCATGACGTCATGCTGGCACAATAAGTCCTTTTTGAATTAGAGATAATTTCAGAAATGTTTAAAAACTTTAGAAAATCATACAAATTACTCCGTAACTCGGATGAAAATACTTTGTACATGAAAGTTGCTCAGAATGACGAGACGAATACGAGCACGCGGTTCGTTCGTCTGCCGCACATCCCTAGCATAGCGAACATGCAACCTTTCCCCTCCGGTTCATTTGTATGACAGACGTCCGGAACCGTGAAAACTTTCCCGGATGTTGTCCCCCCTTTACCGGTATCGTGTAACCCTGCGTTAGAACACCTCTAGCATCGCTTATTGTCATGTTATGCATATGTTTGTGTATTTACTGTTTCTTCCCCCTCTTCTCTCCGGTAGACCCTGAGACCGCTGCTGATGCCACTGTGATCGACTACGTCACCGACGACCCTCCTTCTTGTCTTAGCAACCAGGCAAGCCCCCCTTTGATCATCCCGATATCGCCCATTCCATTATCTCTTGCTTGCATTAGATTTTGCTACTGTATTTGATTGCTCCTATTCTGATGCATAGCCTGCTTTTGTACCTACTTATTGTTACCTACCCGCTTATCCTAAGCTGCTTAGTATAGGTTTGGCTAGTGATCCATCAGTGACCCCCACTTGTCCTATTGCCCCTACTTCATCATCGATGCCTCGATCAACGTGATCGATGACCGAAGCCCGACACCTCACATCACATCACGCCCCTTTTGTTGCTTGACTCTGCAGAGTTACCATCGAGTGCCGAGGGTGGAACCTCATACATCGCTCCTGATGAGATCTCTGTAGTGTAGCTATTCGGTCGTGGTCATCAAGGGTGGTCCTCCTTCACCATTCCTGATACGGCTCTATCGTGCAACACCTCAAGTGTGAACCTTGAGGGTGGTTCCTCTTACGTTCACCTTGATGATTACATCGAGTGGAATCCTCCGAGGGCGATTCCTTGGGTTTTCCCCTTGATGTTTGGACACACGGTTACATTGACTTTACTTGAGACCTTGGTGGAAGTCAGGCGGGCCTGGAGAGCACCGGCAAGATAATGATGTGGCACGGCCGGGCATTCTGGGCCCTTGTCATAAGTCCACGAGACGGGGCGATGGGATCACTTTCGATCGTGAGTCTCTGCTCGTCTCCGCAAGCTAATAATACACTATGGTTTGGGTATTTGTTTTGAGTTGGCCTCTGGCCTTTACGTACTAAGGGCTTGTTTGGTTCCAATAAGTCACCTGACTTATAAGTCAGGTGACTTAAAACCAGTGAATTATAAGTCACGCTTGTTTGGTTGTCACCTGACTTATAAGTCACTTGACCACACATTTTCACACCAATCCACATCATGCATGTGGTTGGACCCAGCCAAAAGAGGGCGACTTATAAGTTTTAAGTTGGGATGGAGCAACTTATGACTTATAAGTTGGGGTGACTTATAAGTTGGGTCTGTTTGGCAAAATAAGTCACTTTTTTTTTCATTTTTTGACTTATAAGTTGGTGACTTATTTGGAACCAAACAGGCCCTAACCACCACGCGAGAATAGTTATGGGCCTCGACGTCGCTGTATCAGCCGAAGCTTTGTCAGACGTCCAGTTCAGCATTGTGGCCGGGCCGGATCATGCCATCCACTTCATGGGTGGTGCTGGTATCCCCTTGCGCACAACGACCCAAAGTGCAATGGGCGATGGGCCCAGACCCCGGAGTGCTTAGGATGTAGACTGGCGGGGACCTCTCTACTGAGCCTAGGATGGGTTGCGACGTGTTGATCTTCTGAGGCCGGGCACTGTCCCCAGAAATGTGTGTCCGGCCAGAGTGATCGAGCGTGTTGGGTAACGTGGTGCACCCTTGCAGGAAAGATATATATTCGAATACCGTGTCCATGGTAATGGACGTTCAGACTTATATCCTGGTCTTATATAAATGGAAATGGATACTTGAGATATGTGATGGATATGTGGCTCCGAGATTGCTTTCTCGCAGGGAGTCGAGGAAGGATCTCTGGGCGTTGATGTTACAACATGCTTGTTTAATATTAAAATGCTATTATTTACTCTTCTACATGCTGCAAGATTCTTGGAGCTGCTTGAAGATGCTAGCCTTCGATAGGCTAGGCCTTCCCCCTCTATTCTTGCATTCCGCAGTTCAGTCCACAGATACAACCCTTCCATTTGCTACCAATGCATACTTAGTATAGATCTGATGCTTGCGGGTACTTTGGATGAGTACTCACGGTTTCTTTGCTACCCCCTTTTCCCCTTTCTTTCTTCTTTCCGGTTGATGCAACCAGATGATGGATCCCTGGAGCCAGATGACACCGCCGATGGATGCTACTACATGAAGACCACCGATGTCCGGGAGTAGTTAGGAGGTCCCAGGTAGGAACTCTTGCATCTTCAATCATGTAGCTTTTGTGCTAGTCTTCTTAAGGCATCCTTGTTTAACCTATGTCTGTACTCAGATATTGTTGCTTCCGCTGACTCTTGTGTATCGAGCTTCTGTATTCGAGCCCTTGAGGCCCCTGGCTTGTAATATAAAGCTTGTATTATTTTTATTTGTGTCTAGAGTTGTGTTGTGATATCTTCCCGTGAGTCCCTGATCTTGATCGTACACACTTGCGTGTATGATTGAATCGGGGGCGTCACAGGCCGGCTCAGGAGAAATTTTAAACCGGAGCACAACCTGTCAAAATTGTTTTTGTGTTTATTTTGCAGCATAAGTTTACCATGGATAAATCTGAGCTAAACTGGGGGCTAATGTCAGGGATATACCCCACGGTGTAACCCGGCCGGATGTATGACCCGCCGGGAGCTTAGCGACTCATTGGTGACCCGCCCGAAGCTTGGCGACTCACGGGTAACCCGCCCGATATTGGCGACTCATTAGTAACCGGCGGGCGGGTCAGACGGACGACAAGGCCCAAGGCCCAGACGGCCGACTCATGTTATGGTGGGCCAGCTTAAGTGAAAGTATAAGGAATATTCCCTTACAAAGGAAGCAAGACTAGGACTCCACTTGTAATAAAGTAATCCTAATCCTACTAGGACTAGTCATGTAACCCGCCCCTTCAACTTATATAAGGAGGGGATGGGCTCCCCAAGAGGGACAAGTTGAATAATCTCCAAGGCTAGACACAATCAGATGAGAGTCGGTTTATGTGGCGACTCCCTCATGAGCATAATGAGACCTAGCCACAAACAACATGTAGGGTTATTACAGGATGATGTTTCCCGGGGCCCGAAGCTGTCTAAACCCTTGTCTTGTGTTGCATCTCTCGATTCTGATCAACCCCTCTCAAGCTACCACATAGATGCGTTGGTCTCACGACTAAGTCCTCATGCTAGGATATCTGCCGTGACAAATCCACGACAGGGCGTGACTGGGCCGATTTTCAGCCGCCGGTGCTAAAAGACGCCTTGGGGGGGCTGGTGGGGGCGCGGCTGGAGATGCTCTAAGTTTCTCTTATATTATATAAACTAACTAGGTATAACAGATTGATGAACAAAATAAAATAAATACAATCCAAAGGTTACACCGATGGTTCTCCTCTCGGCCCTCTCCCTCCCCCCCGCCTACTTCCCCTCCGCCTCCCCTCCTCCCTCTCCCTTCGGACACCGCCTTCCTCGATGGCCCCCTCGTGTCCTCCTCTCCCTCCCCCACCCTCCTCTCTACCGTCGCCGATGCTCCTCTTCCCATGTGTTGGATCTTCAACGGTGGCGTCGTTGCTCGGTAGTCGGTTTTGGGCACTGGAGTATGAGCATGAGTCTGACTTTGAGTAGGATGTTGTCATTGGTAGCATCGCACCTGTGCTAGCACTTCCTATGTTGCGCGAGGACCAACGGAGCCACAAGTTTGCTCTGGGTGGTCGTGGTCGTACTTGGTGCGCTCTTCGTCTGTGACCATGGTGGATCCAGATTGGTCGCTTGTCGCTCCTTGCACCCGGAAATCTGGTAAGATTGCCTCCCTTTATCCGGACTTGGGGATTCTTGGTCTGATTCCATCCTCTAATGCTTCACCGTCCTCCAATCTGTCCCCTTGCAGCTCTCCCTTGTTGTCGGGTGTTGTGCTGGTGGCGGTGGTGCCATCTTTGGTCAAAACCCTAGTCGGGTGTCACATCCCAATTTTTTTCCCATATCCGGTACGTTGAAAATTTCAAAAGGATTTTTTCCAAATATTTGTTTGGTAATGATTGCATTTGGTTGAAATTACCTTTGTTTGCTTGCTAGTCAACTAACATTGCCTAGGATTGCTTGTTCATTGACTTGTTGCCCTGTTTGATTCACCCAAGAGGGCAAGGAACCTATGGCCATATTTGGATCCCTTGTTTGAAACTTGGGAAAATAGAATGAATCCTACAAGTTTTGGGAATAATTTTGAAATCCCAAATAGGGTGACCAATTAAAATATTTATTTATGCATAAGGCTATCCCTACTAAGTCCCAAATGAGATTCAACCCTAATAAATTTTTCCTATATGATTAAAATGGATTGGTTTGGAATCAATTCAAAAATCAAGGGAAAGTTATTAAAAAGGGATTTTGCATTTATTTTGGCAAGAAAATCTATTTCATAAGTCGAAACAATATGCTTGACTTTCTGTTAATTTCCCAAATTGGATTTGAAACATATTTGTGGTTTGAAACCAAATTGAAATTCAGAAGGAAAATAAGGTGGCAGAAATGTCCAAAGGGGCCAAATAAAATGCTCACAGAAACAGAAATATTCCTATATGAATTTAGGGAATGTTTGTTTTGAAAGAAAAAGCAATTTCAAAATCAAATTAAAATGACAAAAGAAAAACAAAGAAGAAAATAAAGAAAAAGAAAAACCTAAACCTAGCCAGCCCAGTTAGCACGCGCCGCAACCCAGCACCCGCGCCTCTTTCTCACCTCTCTCTCTCACTCACTGACAGGGGGCCCACCTGTCGGGGTCGTCCCCAACCTCCCACTATTGGGAAATGGCTTATAGGTGAACTCAAATGGGAGGAGACCCACTATAACACCCGCCAGTGCTATGCTGGAGAAGTAGCACTGACATCTAGTAAAACAGACCCACCACTGCTCTCGTCATAGCAGTGGCAGGCTCTAGGTCATACCCACCACATGCGAATTGTCTTCAGGATCCCCTCTTGTTGAAAACCTTTGGTGGGAGGCGCCACTTGTTGCCCGTCACTACTCCACCACATAGCTGTGGCGGGCAGGAAATGTAGCCTGCCACACATGTCTATCGGCAACTCGGGGGCGAAGGTGTTCAAAAATTACAAAAACTAGCAATGGCAGGTTCCTAACATGATGTGGTGGCTTGTTTTATATGCCCGCCACCTACACTTAGCTGTGGAGGGTGAGTGGTCGTGCCCGTCACTAGTTGTAGAGCATATAGTTTAGGGTTTCTGAGCCCCAAACACGCGCAACTGTTCACATCTCTAGCTTATCAAAATATCTACCTTGTCACTCTCGCCCGCTGCTGCCGTTGCCATCATCGTGGCGGCCTTGGACGTCGCCATTGTCGCGCTCGCCCTAGCTCTAGCGCCTACCAGGTCAGCGCTGCCCCCCTTGTCCTCGCCGTCCCTATCTCCTTCGCCGTCCACCGTCACCGCATCGAACGTCATCTCCGTCCGCTGCCGCCTCGAACGTCCCCAACATCACCGTCGCCCTCGCCTTCCGCCGACTCCAACGTCCACTGCATCCCCGATGTCCTCAGTGTCCGCTGTCCTCGTCCTCGACCTCTCCGTCTTCTCCACCCGCCCCGGTAAACCACATTTTCTCTTTTATTGTATACTTAGATTGTTCTTGCTCTTGTTCTTGTACTATAAAAGCTAGTACTAGATATACATTGTTTGGCCGTAGATATAGTTTATTGTAGATGTAAATTGAAGATGTACATTTTTTGGGCATAGCATATTATTTATATTAGAAAAAATTAATACTAGTTATTAGATAGTGTACATGTAAAACTAAAAGTTTGTACTAGTTTTTCATTGAAAGAATCGAGAAGAGGTGTCTAGAGGGGGGGGGGGTGATTAGACCCTCAACAAGCAAAAGTAGTAGTTTTTAAGTTCTTCAAGTTGAGGTGGAGTTTTAGCACAAGTTTAAGCATTCAAAATACATTTCAAGCAGGCATGGCAAGAGTATATGAGCAGTGGAAAGTAAGGCATGCAAGTTGCAAGAAAGTAAAGGGATGGGATTGGAGTGTGCAAACGCAATTGGAGACATGGAAATTTTTGGCATGGTTCTGATAGGTGGTGCTATCGTACATCCACATTGATGGAGACTTCATCCCACTAAGGGTAACAGTTGCGCGAGTCCATGGAGGGCTCTGATACGTCTCCAACATATCTACTTTTCCTAACGCTTTTCCTTTTGTTTTGGACTCTAATTTGCATGATTTGAATGAAACTAACCCCGGATTGATGATGTATTCAGCAGAACTACCATGGTGTTGTTTTTCTGCAGAAATAAAAGTTCTCGAAATGGACGAAACTTTGCGTGGAATTTTACCCAAAAAAAGAGAATTTCTGGAGCCAAGAGCCGCCAGAGGGGGGCACCTGGGTGGGCACAACCCACCAGGCCGCACCTAGGTGGGTTGTCCCACCTGGTGGCCCCGCAAACCCTGAAACCGATGCTATAAAATCCTATTTTTCTAGAAAAAATCAAGGAGAAAGAATTATCACGTTCCATGAGACGGAGCCACCGTCACCTCCTGTTCTTCATCAGAAGGCCAGATCTAGAGTCCGTTTGGGGCTCCGGAGAGGGGGATCTTCGATCTTTGTCATTACCAACCCTTCTCCATCTCCAATTCCACGATGCTCCCCACCAGGAGTGAGTAATTCCTTCGTAGGCTCGCTGGTCGGTGAGGAGTTGGATGAGATTCATCATGCAATCTAGTTAGTTTTGTTAGGGCCTGGTCCCTAGTATCCACTATGTTCTGAGATTGATGTTGTTATGACTTTTCCATGCTTAATGCTTGTCACTTTGGGCCCGGGTGCCATGATTTCAGATCTGAATCATTTATGTTATTACAATTATATCAATGTTCTAGATCTGATCTTGCAAGTTATAGTCACCTACTACGTGTTACGACCCGGCAACACCGGAGTGACAATAGTCGGGACCACTCCCGATGATGACCGTAGTTTGAGGAGTTCATGTATTCACAGTGTGTTAATGCTTTGTTCCGGTTCTCTATTAAAAGGAGGCCTTAATATCCCTTAGTTTCCAATTGGACCCCATTGCCACGGGAGGGTAGGACAAAAGATGTCATGCAAGTTCTTTCCATAAGAACGTATGACTATTTACGGAATACATGCCTACATTATATTTATGAACTGGAGCTAGTGCCATATCGCCCTAGGTTATGACTATCACATGATGAATATCATCCAACAAATTACCTATCCAATGCCTACGAATTTATCTTATATTGTTCTTGCTAAGTTAGTACTGCTATCGTTACTGTTGCACTTGCTATAAAACTACTGCTATTAGTATTACTGTTACCATTGCTACTGCTACTATTATCAAAACTATCATATTACTTTGCTACTGATCACATTGTTGCAGATAATTAATCTCCAGGTGTGGTTGAATTGAAAACTCAGCTGCTAATACTTGCAAGCATTCTTTGGCTCCCTGATAACCCACAAGTATAGGGGATCGCAACAGTTTTCGAGGGTAGAGTATTCAACCCAAATTTATTGATTCGACACAAGGGGAGCCAAAGAATATTCTCAAGTATTAGCAGCTGAGTTGTCACTTCAACCACACCAGGATAACTTAATATCTGCAGCAAAGTATTTAGTACCAAAGTAGTATGGAAGTAACGGTAATGGTGGCAAAAGTAACAGTAGTAGTTTTGTAGTAATTGTAACAGTGGCAATGGAAAAGTAACTAAGCAAAGAGCAATATGTGAAAAGCTCGTAGGCATTGGATTGGTGATGGAGAATTATGTTGGATGCAATTCCTCATGTAATAGTTATAACCTAGAGTGACACAAAACTAGCTCTAGTTCATCAATGTAATGTAGGCATGTATTCCGAATATAGTCATACGTGCTTATGGAAAAGAACTTGTATGGCATCTTTTGTCCTACCCTCCCGTGGCAGCGGGGTCCTATTGGAAACTAAGGGATATTAAGGCCTCCTTTTAATAGAGTACCGGACCAAAGCATTAACATTTAGTGAATACATGAACTCCTCAAACTACGGTCATCACCGGTAAGTATCCCGATTATTGTCACTTCGGGGTTAACGGATCATAACACATAATAGGTGACTATACACTTGCAAGATAGGATCAAGAACTCACATATATTCATGAAAACATAATAGGTTTAGATCTGAAATCATGGCACTCGGGCCCTAGTTGAGGGAGTCCTGGATTAAGGGGTATTCGGACAGCCGGACTGTGTACAACGTCCGGACTATTGAAGCATGAATATACAAGACTCAAGACTTTGGCCCGTGTCCGGATGGGACTCTCCTTTGCGTGGAAGGAAAGCTTGGCGATCCGGATATTATATTTCCTTCCTTGTAACCGACTCCATGTAAACCCTAGCCCTCTCCAGTGTCTATATAAACCGGAGAGGTTGGTCCTTAGAAGGCTGATCACAATTACAATCATACCATCATAGGCTAGCTCGTAGGGTTTAGCCTCTACGTTCTCGTGGTAGATCTACTATTGTACTACCCATATCATCAATATTAATCAAGCAGGAAGTAGGGTTTTACCTCCATCGAGAGGGCCCGAACCTGGGTAAACATCTGTGTCCCTTGGTTCCTGTTACCATCAGCCTTGACGCACAGATCAAGACCCCCTACCCGAGATCCGCCGGTTTTGACACCGACATTGGTGCTTTCATTGAGAGTTCCTCTGTGTCGTCGCTGTCAAGCTTGATGGCTCCTTCAATCATCATCAACGTTGCCGTTCAGGGCGAGACTTTCCTCCCCGGACAGATCTTCGTGTTCGACGGCTTCGCACTGCGGGCCAATTCGCTTGGCCACCTGGAGCAGATCGATAGCTATGCCCCCGGCCACCAGGTCAGGTTCGGAAACTTGAACTACACAGCGGATATTCGCGGGGACTTGATCTTCGACGGATTCGGGCCAGCGTTAGGAGCGCCGAATAGTCACGATGAGCACGGCTTAGACCTGCTATCAGACGATGCTCGGGATATCACCCCGGCAGAAGCCTCGGATCTAAATCCGGAGCAGGTTGCGTTGCCTAAGGACGGAGGGCTGGACCCCGCCCCGCAGGCCGTACCCTCATTGGCGATGCAGCCGAACACAGGCCTCACTTCTGAGGGAGCCTGTGACTCCGGACCCCCGGATTCATGTCCGGATGTAGGTTCCAGTCCGCGCGTTCCCGAGCCCGCCGAGCCTGGTTAGGATCCGGTAATAGAGTTCACCGCGACGGACGTCTTTCAGCACTCGCCCTTTGGCAACATGCTGAACTTATTGAAGTCTCTCTCTTTGTCAGGAGACTCTGGGCCAAACTATGTCCGGCTTGAGTGGGAAGCAGACGACGACGGAATTCGTTGCCCACCGACCACCCACTTCATTGCCACGGTCGATGACTTAACCGACGTGCTTGACTTCGACTCCGAAGACATCGACGGTATGGACGACAATGCAGGAGAATTACAGGAGACACTGCTCACAGGGCGGTGGACGACCACCTCCTTATACGATATATATATATATGGTGGACACTCCAAAGGAAACAAACGGCTACGAGGCAACGGAGGACAACCCCTCAAGGAGAAAGACAAAGCATGGGCTTCGTCAGCCCCGCTCCAAGCCCCACCACATCAACACCGGCCCCGGAGACGCAAGCAATCTGTATGGTGCCGGACAGGAATACAGTCCTGATCAGCCTACCTTCAAGCTGGCCGGACCGGTCACGATGGGATACTTGGAGAAGGACAACTATACAGCCCCCCCCCCCCTGACGACGAGGTGAGCCTCGGCAATGACGAATTCGGCGTACCTGAAGATTCAGTGGAACAAGTTCGCTTCAAGCAAAGGCTCATGTCCACGGCAAGGAGCCTGCAGAGGAGGCAAGAGCAGCTTAAAGTTGATCAAGACTTGCTAACGGATAGGTGGACCAAGGTACTGGCCACTAAAAGGCATGAACTCGACAGCCCCAATAAAGAGCATACATGGCACAACTGGCTACCTCAACCCAAGCAGGAGAACCCAAGGCGCACACCCCGACGTCCTCACATCATTACGGTCCAAGACAGTAAGAAGGATACACGAAGAGACACCCTCAAGCCTCGGTGCAATGGCAACAAATGTCAAGTCAAGGAAACTGGCGCCAGGTCCAGCAAGTACCAGTCCGGTCAACAGACAAAGAGCAGCTCAAGCCTATTCGGAGCGAGCCACAGGCTCGATCAACCATGCGAAATTCATGGAACTCCTAGAAGGATGACAAAGCACACCAATAGAGAATGCCGAATCCTCAAAACAAGGCGGTTAGTCGCGGGTCGGAAACAATGAGGAGAGGCATCTAGTCAATAGAACCCCCCCCCCCCCCAGAGCATAAAAATACGGCCGATCGCCCATAATCACATCAACCACAACAAGTCAATTGCAGTACCTGAAGACCTAGTAGTCCGGGGGCTCCATAAAACCCACACGGGTATGAAGCCACGAATAACATCTCCTAAAAGATGCAAGGCACCTTCCCACCATGCGGTAGTTTACCGTATACCAACAGGATAAACCACGTTGACTACATACCACGTGGTAAATCACTCAGGCCAGCCATCCGGACACCCATTGCGGAGTCCGCACTACCTCACGGTATAACGGCTGGGCCCACTGGGGCCCGATCAGGGACCCTTGGACCAACAACAAGAGGACGCCCAGCTGCCTTCAAGCATTTGCATTTACAAACTAATGATTGACGCAGAGCAGGATTGGCGGCGTGGAATCAGCCCAGACACACTATGGCAAGAACATGCAGGTAGAAGGCAGTTCAGATTCACTCTTGATCCACTCACAACCCCCTCCAGTCCGGCCACCACAGGTTCTGCCAAATAACACCTCTTTTTTATACATCATAGTTATATACATGGACACATAATCCTACTACAATGCGTAGACTTAGAAAATACTTACCGGCCGTCGTTTATCGCCGACGCCTCTTTTCCGAAAATGACAGCCACGCTCCGCGTTCGCCCGGTTATACTAGGGGCTTCACAGTACGACAATAAAGTCCGACCGCCTTTTCGGCCGCTCGACACCCCGAACTTATAGCACTATATGCATCTGCTCCGAATCATGTCTTGGGTCATTGATTGGGTTTGCCCGGCTCCCATGTTTTGGTACCTTACGTTCCGTTCTGTCAGCTAAGGTAGCGCTGGGAGAACTACTGCGATTGTGTCCCGGTTCAGCCGGACGAACACCTCAGTAGAGAAAGCCGAAAACCGACCGTCGTGATGAAGCGAGAGCCGGTCAGCTGTTCGAGAGGTTATAAAAGCCTTAAAGATTTATTCCACACAACGCCATCATAAATGCTGAGTGTGACGGATCGGTCTTCTGATCAGGCGCCTATAGAGCCCGTTCGGCCTTCCGAACACTAGGGGCTGCGCCGACCATACTCGAATTCCTATGGCTAAGTGAGAGTAATAAAGCCTTATAGTCCGATTGCCTGGTTCGCGGAGAGAAACACCTCCTTAAAAGGACCCAACTATGGGATAAAGAGTGTTCAGATATATCCCGAACACCCCCGCATTCCTTTTACGAGGGGGCAGAAGCAAACGACTGGCCAACTCTCAGTATTTGCGTACAATAAACAACCGTACAGGAAGAACATATGTTCAAACAAAACAGGCAATATATAATAAAAATGCCATTATCCCATATTACAAAAAGCGGCACAGATGCCCTCAGGGAAATATAATGTCTTTGGCACCAAGGTTGTCAGAATCGCGATTCTGTTGTACGATTCTACGACTTTACGATCCAAACTAACCCCTATGATTCTACGATTTTAGTTCTTAGAATCTACGTTTCTACGATCCTGATAGTGAAGATTCTATGATTTGCGATCCTACCATCGAAGCTCCGATCCGATTCAAGATCACGATTCTGACAACCTTGTTTGGCACACTTATCCTCCGCAAGGCAGGCCCCTTTCAGTACACCTTCATAGTACAGCTCGGGCTTGCGGTGCTCCTTACCCTCTGGCGGCCCCTCAGTCATCAGCTTCACCGCGTCAAGCCTCCCCCAATGCACTTTTGCACGGGCAAACGCCATGCGCGCGCCTTCTATACAGACTGATCGCTTGATAGCATCAAGCCAAGGACAGGCGCCCACAATCCGCCCGACGAGTCCGAAGTAACTGTTTGGAATTGGCTCCGCAGGCCATAGCCGGACAACTAAGTCCTTCATGGCTAGTTCGGCCGCCTGGTGCAGTTCGACCAGCTATTTCAGCTGATCGATAAATGGTACCAGATAGTTCGGCGCCGAATACTGTGACCAGAAATCCCTCTCTGCAGATTTCTTCTCCTCGGTGCGGTAGAATTGGGCGGCATCTGATATGCTGCGAGGAAGATCCGCAAAAGCCCCTGGAAAAATAAGAATTCAGCTTGCCGCTTAGGATTCTTCCCATTATCACATATAAAGAGCTAAGAATATAGAAGGCCTTACCAGCCGCAACTTTCCGGGCCTCCTGAATGTCCCGCGCAGCACCTCGGGCTTCTTCCCAAGCACCTTCCGCAGCCTCAAGAGCTTGGGCGAGTTCGGATTCTTTCCCTTTTAGACTCTGCTCCAAGCCCTCGCTTTTCTTCACAGCTTCCTGGAGCTCTCGCTCAGCTGCGATAACCCTGGCCTCGTGTTTTTCACGAAGCGCCTGTTTGGCCTCAGCCTTCTTGTTGGCATCAGCCAAAGCTTTCTTTAGTGCCTCGTATTCGGCACCCGCTCCTAGAGCATACAATACAAATATTTCTCATTATGCACAACTATTCATTCGTGCCAACTTCAAGAAAAATGTTTTCAACATACCTTGCTTGTCTTCCAGTTGCTTCTTTATAAGGCCGAGTTCTTCCTCGGCCTGTGCAAGGCTATGCTTCAGTTCGGACACTTCCGCATTATAAGCGGCCGTCCTCTCGGCAGAAGCCTGTTTTCACATAAAGGGGTATACGTCATTCACATAAGCTCCTGCGAAAGCGGATGATTTGATCCTCCGCCCAGCTCCGTCTTCTCCGCTGGACAGCGTATCAGGGGCTACTACTCCTATTATGACAATTCCTCACAGGTTTCTTAGGAAACATACCTCAAAGGCCGTTATAAGGCTAAAGCAGGAATCGTTTAGCCTGCTCTCGGCGGACTGAATCTTCTCAACCACCGCGCCCATGAGAGTGCGGTGCTCATCAATGATAGATGCGTTCTTCAACGCTATTGATAGACCGCCGGGCAGCTCTTCTCGAACAGAGGATGCCGGTGGGGTAGGCAGGCCCCCCACCATCGAAGGTGGATGTCCGCTCTACTCTGGAACCTTAGAGGTCCCAGGGGCCTTATCCGCCCCCATGTATTTGGCAACGGGGATATGTCCTCCCTGGTCCGGGTCCTGTCGGGATGACACCTCGGTGTCGCGCCTGGACTTTGGGGAAGGGGCCTACGGAGGAGTCTCGCTCTCCAAGGCATCTGAGCCCAGTGAATCCTCCGATGAGGACTGTCCGGTGCGAGACCTCGCCTGGCTATGCAAAATGCAGCAACAGTTAAAGCCGATAAAACCAAAAACAATCCCAGACGCGTACGTGAGTTCGTATTCTGTATACTTACGACTTCCCAGGAGCTGGGCCCTGGGATCCCACTCCGGGCTGCTGTCGGCAGCCGTGGTGGATGTCTCTGGGAGGGAACCTTTCCCCCTCTTAGGTGATTCAGCCTCCAGGGACGGGGAAGCTGCACGCTTCCTCCCGCCTCCAGAGTGAGTGTCGGTGTCAAAACCGGCGGATCTCGGGTAGGGGGTCCCGAACTGTGCGTCTAGGCGGATGGTAACAGGAGACAAGGGACACGATGTTTTTACCCAGGTTCGGGCCCTCTCGATGGAGGTAAAACCCTACTCCTGCTTGATTGATATTGATGATATGGGTAGTACAAGAGTGGATCTACCACGAGATTAAGGAGGTTAAACCCTAGAAGCTAGCCTATGGTATGATTGTTGTAATGGTTGTTCGTCCTACGGACTAAAACCCTCCGGTTTATATAGACACCGGAGAGGTCTAGGGTTACACAGAGTCGGTTACAATGGTAGGAGATCTACATATCCGTATCGCCAAGCTTGCCTTCCACGCCAAGGAAAGTCCCATCCGGACACGGGACGAAGTCTTCAATCTTGTATCTTCATAGTCTTGGAGTCCGGCCGATGATGATAGTCTGGCTATCCGGACACCCCCTAGTCCAGGACTCCCTTAGTAGCCCCTGAACCAGGCTTCAATGACGATGAGTCCGGCGCGCATATTGTTCGGCATTGCAAGGCGGGTTCCTCCTCCGAATAATTCATAGAAGATTGTGAACACCAGGATAGTGTCCGGCTCTGCAAAATAAATTCCACATTCCACCGTAGAGAGAATAATATGTACACAAGTTCAATCTGCTGACGTATTTTGTGGCATGACGTCACACCACCACCAAGCCTTTACTTGAATCGTTTTTTATTATACCACCTCATCGCGTTTAGCAAAGCGGTTTCCTTGGCACGTCTTGTCGAAGCAGAGATCGTGTTCCCCTTATTCCGGGATTCTCATCAATACGGACGTGGGTAACCCAACCGCGCCATTGATGGTGGCGCTTGGGAGATAAGCGAGTTTTACCAGGCCGGTGGGGACGCATAGTCTTCGTCCGCCCATATATAAGGGGATAATGATCCACCTTTTTTACCTACGCCTTCTTCCTCCTTTGCTTATCCATCTCCACGCACTCGAGCTCCAGCGCCCAAGTTCGCACATCTCGCCTCAACCTTCTCCAGCCATGTCCGAAGCGGGAGGCAAGTGGGGCACATCGAAAAGCTGCGCGGCGCCGGATACCTCTCCAGCGACATCGCGCACCGGCTGCCCGACAAGGGGCAGCTCATCCCCACCCCCAGGCCCCATGAGAGGGTCGTATTCCTTCCCCACTTCCTCTGCGGACTGGGCTTCCCACTTCATCCCTTCGTCCGGGGGCTCATGTCCTACTACGTCCCGGACTTCCACGACCTGGCGCCAAACTTCATCCTCAACATCTCGACGTTTATCGTCGTGTGCGAGGCCTTTCTCTGCATCCAGCCCCACTTCGGCTTGTGGCTAAAAACCTTCAATGTCAAGCCGAAGGTAGTGAAGGGTGTCCAAGCGGAGTGCGGAGGTGCCATGGTGGGCAAAATGCCCAACGTCCTCTGGCTCAAGGGCGCCTTCATGGAAACCATCAAAGGGTGGCAATCGGGGTGGTTCTATATCACCGAGCCGTGTGGCCCTAAATGGGCAGCGGCCCCCGAGTTCAGATCTGGTACCCCCATGCAGCTCACCTCCTGGAAAGAGAAGGGCTTGCTATGGGGCAGTTCGGAGGAGCTGACCGGACTCCAGTCCTGTCTCCAGACCCTGGTGAACAAAAAGCTTAAGCTTGTCAACGTGATCCAGGTCATGCTCGTCCACTGGATTCTCCCCTGCCAACAACGGGCCTTCAATCTGTGGGAGTTCGATCCGGCACAGCACCGGACCCTTAGCGGGCTCTTCGACACAACGTACGAAGCTGCCTGGAGGGTGCTGTTCAAGGGGGGAGAAGCCCCCGCATCCGCAACTGAAGATCGCGAATTCAGCACGAAACGCCCGGCCGGTGTGGTAAGACATGTTATCCTTTATGGGACATTTATTTCTTTCATAGTTTGACTCTATTGCGGGATCTAAAATTCCCAATGCCTTTAACAAGACTGGCAGAGGACGTCTGGACAGGTTAACTGTCCGGCTCCCCTCCCCGAAGACCCAACGGATACCCGTTTAACGGGGCTGCTAGTCCCGGCACTTTATGTGGTGCCGGAGAAGAAGGCCAAGAAGAAGGCCACGGGAACCCGAAGGAGTTCCCGGCGCCAGGTGGTATCGGACTCATTGTCCGATGGCTCCGAGGCGGACTCCTCCCCCGAAGACGAGGAGGAGAAATAGGACTCTCCCCAGGAGGGGGGAGAGAGGAAGAGGAAGGCTTCCCCAACAGGGGAGGCCGAAGGGTCCAAGAGGGGAAGGACCCTTCCTTCAGACAGCTCCGCCAACGCCAACGTTGGCGACGAAGGGTGGCCCTCAAGGGCCAAGCCTCCGGCAAGATCGTAAGTATCCGGATCCCTGAATGATTTATAATTTCTCTTTTGTGTCACATAGTGTCCTTCTAATGCCGCACACTGCCTGTAGTCCGGCCGAGGATGATCTTCCCACTTCATCAAGCGGGTCCTTGGCTCCGTCGGATGTAGATTCCATTCCGATTGCCTCCACCCCTCGCGATGCTGAGGACGCCGAGGTGGGATCCCAGGAGGGGACCCATCAGGAGGAGGCTCCGGAGGTGCCACAAGGCAGCCTCCCGGACTTTGCGCCGGACTCCATGCTGGAACCCGCAGTGGTTCTGGAGTCCGGAGTCCGGCAGGCGGCCCCTTCGTAAGAAGGGCAAGACCGTGACACCGGTAGACTCCGTCCAACCGGAGGCGCCGGACAACTTGTTGGAGGCGCTTAATGGCGCTTCCATCGAGGAAGAACACCGCACTATCATGAGTGCGGTGATTCAGAAGGTTCAGCTCGCCAAGAGCGGGCCGACCGAAGCCTGCAGCAGCCTTCTAACAGGCTTTGAGGTAAGAAGTTTTAAAATGTGCAATGTAATACCGCATAGACAGTAGCCCCTGATGCTCGGTTCGGTGTTCGGAAAGAAAAACCGGACTGAGGATCTAAAAAAGATATACGCAGGAGTTCTAAAAATTATGTCAATATGGGTTTGCAGGCTGCGCTGCTGACCTCTACCGCACTGACTACGGAGGTCGGTGCTTTGAAGCAAGACCTCGTGTGGACCGAGAACGAGCTCGGCCTTGCCAAGAAGAAGCTCGAGGACAAAGAAGGTGAGTAACACCGTATTAAAGTTGTACCTTACAGAAAAGGATTTTGGTTGCAATAGAAATGACAAGGATAACGTGGGCACTGCAGGGGCCACGAACGAGGTGGCGACCCTGAAGGAGGCCGTGTCCGCGGCGGAACGTAATGCGGCCGCAGAACGGGTGGAGCGAGAGAAGCAAGAGGCGCGGGTGGCGGAGGTGCGGCAAGAGCTCCAGGCTCTCGTGGAAAAGCATGAGAGTTTGGAGCGCGACTCGAAGACTTGAGAGTCCGAGCTTGCCTCGGCTCTTGAAAGTGCCAAAGCCGCTAAGGCCAAGGCCCATAAGGCCCTCCAGGAGATTGAGGCAGTGAAGAAAATAGCGGCGGGTAAGGCATTTTTCATGCAAAGCAAGCATGTGAATGTGAATTACCTGTTACTTACCCGAATTCGGAGCTCTCCAGGGGCGTTTGCAGATCTGCCTCGCAGCATGTCCGATGCCGCCGCATTCTACCGGGCCGAGGAGGGGAGCTCAACGGAGAAGGTCTTCTGGTCTCAGTATGCTGAGGCCGGACATCCGGTGCCCCTTAGCGACCAGCTGAAGCAGCTGGTCGAGCTCCATAAGGTAGCCGCGAAGGCCATGAAGGTCCTCATAGTCCGGCTGTGGCCTGAAGAGGCCATGCCTGGGAGCTACTTCAGCCTCGTGCGGCGGCTGGTGGATGCATGCCCCTGGGTGGAAGTCCTCAAGTGTTCCGCCTGCATTGAAGGTGCCCGTCGAGCCCTTGCCCGCGCAAAGGTGCACTGGGGCAGGCTGGATGCTGAGAGGCTTATAACGGACGCGCCGCCGGCGGGCAAGGAGTATCGTACGCCCGAAATGTACTATAAGAGTGTCCAGAATGGTGCCCGCAAGATTGCGGATGAGTGCCCCAAAGATGTAATTTTTGAGTAGACTCGCAATGTGTTATTCTGTGCGCTGAAAACTTTGTTCATATGTGCTAAGCAACGCTTATTGATTTAAAATATTACCTTCTGTGCGGCCATTTATTAAATCTGAGAGATGGCAAGTCGTCGGCTTCAGCCCCATGCCACGAGTGCTGGGGTGTTCGGGATAAACTTGAGCACTCTTGTTCCCATTTTTGGGTCCATCTAGGGAGGCGCTCAACACAACGAACAAGGCAACCGGACTTATAATGCTTGAACACTCTCACTTAGCCATAGAATTCTATAATTTTAAATTTCGGCGAAGCCCCTAGTATTCGGAAGACCAAGTTCGGGGCGCTATCCACGCCTGGGCCGGACGAAGCCGGTTCCTCGCTCTAAGCGGCATAAGTCTTTAGGGACTCGAAAAGACCTGTCGAACAGCGACCAGCTCTCGTCTTATCATGACGGTCAGTTTTAGCTTTCTCCACTGAGGCGCTCGCCCAGCTCAACTGGGGCGCAATCGCAGTGGTTCTCCCAGTGCTACCTTAGCCGACGGAACGGAACGTAAGGTACCAAAACATGGGAGCCGGGCAAACCCAACTATTGACCCAAGACATGATTCGGAGCTGATGCATATAATGCTATAAGTTCGGGGTGCCGCACTTGTGAAAGTGTTCGGACTTATCACACCATGATGCGGGGAACGTAAGCCCCTGGTGTATTCGGCCGTACCAAAGTGTACGGATGCAAGATATCATAAATGAACATATATAAGAAAAGGAATGCAATGATGAGCGAAAAGTGATGCATTGTTTATTCAAGGAATTCTGCCATGAGTGCAGAACGATACAAATAGTGTGGTAAGCAAGGGATTGGACTATTTAGACATGTCCCCCTCCAGGGGTAGGCTGCGGACTGGTGTATTTAACAAATTTAATGCTCATAATGGAGACCACCTGAGTGTTCGTCGTAGCCTTTGTCCCTCCCTGGCTGTTGCATCGTGAGTTCGGCAGGTTCACCGCCGGACAGGGTCTCTGGTGAACGGAGTCCTGTGGATAAATAGAAAAAAAGAAAAATAAAAAGAGCGACACACTTGGGAGCCCCTGGTGAGGTTGAGCCGCACTCTGGGCCTGTCGTGGTCGTACCCCTCCCCCTATGCTCATGGTATCTCCAGAGCGTAATGATGTACGCGAAGAGCTGGTCTTGCAATCATGCAAGGGCTGGGGTTGGGGCCGCATTGCTATGCGTGCTCGGAATGTGCCAGGTGGTCTTGATTGATGTTACTCCGGGCGCATTTGGCCATGTCCGGTCGTTTAACGGCCGGACTCGAAAATTGCCTTAAAAGGCTGCTCTGTACTTCTGCCGCAAGAGCCGCTCTGTGTTCCTCCGTTCAGAGGGAGCGTTCAGTATTTCCGTTGACCGTGATGACTCCACGAGGGCCTGGCATCTTGAGCTTAAGGTATGCATAATGCGGCACCGCGTTGAACTTTGCGAACACGGTTCGTCCGAGCGGAGCGTGATAGCCACTGCGGAACGGGACTATGTCGAAGATTAACTCCTCGCTTCAGAAATTATCCGGGGATCCGAAGACCACTTCCAGTGTGACTGAGCCTGTACAATTGGCCTCAACACCTGGTATGACGCCTTTGAAGGTCGTCTTTGTAGGTTTAATCCTTGAGGGGTCTATGCCCATCTTGCGCACTGTATCCTGATAAAGCAGGTTCAGGCTACTGCCGCCGTCCATCAGGACTCTAGTGAGGTGAAATCCATCGACGATTGGGTCTAAAACCAATGCGGCGAATCCACCATGGCGGATACTGTTGGGGTGGTCCCTTCGATCGAAAGTGATCGGGCAAGAGGACCATGGATTGAACTTCGGGGCGACTGGCTCCATCGCATATACGTCCCTAAGTGCATGCTTCCGCTCCCTCTAGGGTATGTGGGTTGCGTATATCATGTTTACCGTCCGCACTTGTGGGGGGGAAACCCTTCTGTCCTCTACTGTTCGGCGGCCGGGTCTCTTCCTCGTCATCGCTGTACATCCCCTTGTCATTGTTTTCGGCAATTAACTTGCCTGCCTGCTTGAATACCCAACAATCCCTGTTGGTGTGGTTAGCTGGCTTTTCGGGGGTGCCATGTATCTGGCAAGAGCGGTCGAGTATTCGGTCCAAATTGGATGGACCCGGAGTGGTTCTTTTGAATGGCTTCTTCCGCTGACTGGGTTTAGAGCCTCTGAATCCGGCGTTGACTGCCGTATCCTCAGTGTTATCGCCATTAACGCGGCGTTTGTTTTTGTTGCGACGCGACCTGCCATTGCGGTCCTTGCTATCCGGACTGCCAGAATTTTTGCTGAGGTTGTTACTGCGAGCTAGCCAGCTGTCCTCTCCTGCACAGAAGTGGGTCATGAGTGATGTGAGGGCTGCCATGGATTTCAGCTTTTCCTGTCCTAGGTGCTGGGCCAGCCACTCGTCGCGGATGTTATGTTTGAAGGCTGCGAGGGCCTCTGCATCCGGACAATCGATGATTTGATTTTTCTTTGTTAAGAACCGTGTCCAGAACTGTCTGGCCGATTCGTCTGGCTGCTGAATTATGTGGCTTAGGTCATCGGCGTCTGGTGGTCGCACATATGTGCCCTGGAAGTTGTCAAGGAATGCGGCTTCTAGGTCCTCCCAACACCCAATTGATTCTGCTGGCAAGCTGTTAAGCCAATGCCGAGCTGGTCCTTTAAGCTTGAGTGGGAGATATTTGATGGCGTGGAGATCATCACCACGGGCCATATGGATGTGAAGGAGATAATCTTCGATCCAAACCGCGGGGTCTGTTGTGCCATCGTAGGATTCAATGTTCACGGGTTTAAACCCTTCAGGGATTTGATGATCCATTACTTCATCTGTGAAGCATAGTGGGTGTGCGGCGCCTCTATACTGGGTAATATCACGACGTAGCTCAAGAGAGCTTTGTCTAGTGTGTTCGGCCCGGCCGGAGTTGCTGTATCCGGCGCGACGGTAGTCGTCGTGGGTCGTGGGGCGCCCACGTGATCCGTAGATAGATCTTGATTGTCTTGCCTTATCCTCCAATATATCCCGCAAGTCCGGCACATTCCCCCGTGGCTTCGCACTTTTCGAGCGGTGCCGGGGTACGGTTCTGGCGGAGGGCCTAGATGCCTCTCTATCGCGGCCACGAGGTGGTCGGTCTGCCGTATTGTGCGCTGGTGATTAAGGTTTGTATGCTTCCTCCTCTAGTCGGGGGAGCAACTTGCATTTTGGGTAGCTTTTGGAGGGGCGTTCGAGTTCATACTCTTCGGCCGCAAGGACCTCGGTCCATCTATCGGCCAGCAGGTCTTGATTAGCTCGAAGCTGTTGCTGCTTTTTCTTTAGGCTGTTCGCCATGGCCATTAGCCTGCGTTTAAAACGCTCTTGTTCGACGGGATCCTCGGGCACGACGAATTCGTCGTCGTTGAGGCTTGCCTCGTCTCCGGAGGGAGGCATGTAATTTTCATCCTCCTCGTCTGCCGCTCTCTCTTGAGGGCTGGCTTCCCCGTCCTCCTGTGCTGAATCTTGCTGGAGGGGGTTGTCTTCGGCACTCTCTGGGGTGTTATTATCTCCGGTGCCGGAATCTCCATTCTTGCTGTGGCGGGATTTAGAGCGGCGCCGCTGACGTCAGTGCTTGGGCTGTTTCTTAGAGGAATCTGCCTCCGCTGCTTCTTCGCCGTCCCGATCCTTTGGGGTGTCCACCATGTATATGTCGTATGACGAGGTGGTCTTCCAGTGCCCTGTAGGCACTGGTTCTTGATCGTCTCCGGCATCGTCATCCATACCGTCGATGTCTTCCGAGTCATAGTCAAGCATGTCGGTTAGATCGTCGACAGTGGCTACAAAGTGGGTGGTTGGTGGGCTTCGAATTTCTTCGTCGTCCGCATCCCAACCATCCTGACCGCAGTCCGGCCAGGGCTCTCCTGATAATGAGAGATACTTTAGCGAATTCAGGATGTCGCCAAAGGGTGAGTGCTGAAAGATGTCCGCAGCGGTGAACTCCATGACCGGGGCCCAATAGGATTCGATTGGCAGGGGAGCAGGAGGTTCGGTGTCTGGCAAGGAGTCCGGCATCTCGGAGTCACGAGCTTTGCAAGGGACAAGGTCAGTATTGGGCTCCATCGCCATAGAAGTTGCAGCCCCCGAGGCGGTGTCCAACCATCTGTCCTCGATCTGCATGGTCGGCTCCAAACTATGGGTTAGAGCGGACTCGTGTGCGGCCTCCAAGGTACTGTCCGGCGGCAGAGCTAGATCATGCCCATCGTGACAGTGTGGCACGCTTGGCTGTGGCTCGAATCCATCGAAGATCAAGTCCCCGTGGATGTCAGCCGTGAAGTTTAGGCTTCCAAACCTGACCTGATGGCCAGGGGCGTAGCTTTCGATCTGCTCCAGATGGCCAAGTGAATTGGCCCGCAGTGCAAAGCCGCCGAACACGAAGATCTGTCCGGGGAGAAAAGTCTCACCCTGGACGGCGTTGTTGTTGATTGAAGAAGCCATCAAGCCTATCGGTGACGACACAGAGGAACTCTCAATGAAAGCACCAATGTCGGTGTCAAAACCGGCGGATCTCGGGTAGGGGGTCCCGAACTGTGCGTCTAGGCGGATGGTAACAAGTGACAAGGGACACGATGTTTTTATGCAGGTTCGGGCCCTCTCGATGGAGGTAAAACCCTACTCCTGCTTGATTGATATTGATGATATGGGTAGTACAAGAGTGGATCTACCACGAGATCAAGGAGGCTAAACCCTAGAAGCTAGCCTATGGTATGATTGTTGTAATGGTTGTTCATCTAACGGACTAAAACCCTCCGGTTTATATAGACACAGGAGAGGGCTAGGGTTACACAGAGTCGGTTACAATGGTAGGAGATCTACATATCCGTATCGCCAAGCTTGCCTTCCACGCCAAGGAAAGTCCCATCCGAACACGGGACGAAGTCTTCAATCTTGTATCTTCATAGTCTTGGAGTCCGGCCGATGATGATAGTCCGGCTATCCGGACACCCCCTAGTCCAGGACTCCCTCAGTGAGGCTCGTCTTCCTCCGCTTCCTCCTCTTCGTCCTCCGAAGAAGGAGCATTGCTTGAGTCTCCGGATTTTGCGTCCGAAGCCTCGCGGCGACGGAGGCCACTACGGGTCTTCTTGACCTTCTTGGAAGCCTCCTTCTTTGGCGCCTCGTAAGGCGCGGGGACCAGCATCTTCGACAAAAGGGGTCCGGCCGGTTCCTCTGGCAACGGGGCCGGACAATGTATCCGCTCCACTTTCTTTATCCATCCTTGAGGTCGCGATGAAACACGATCAGGATGTCTCCCTCATGACATGCCAGCTGAAGCATGAATAGACAAAGCGTGGCTGTGACTTACCGAGCTTGGAGAATGGGATAATTGATACCCACGGTCCTCAGCAGGGCCCGACCACGATTTGCCGGACTTGAAGAGCACCTTCCAGATATCCTTGTGGGAGGAATCATAAACTCCCAAAGGGTTTGGTGCTCGGCTGGGTCAAACTCCCATAGAGTACAAGCTTGGCGCTGACAGGGGAGAACTAGGCGGACTAGCATCACCTGGACTATGTCGACGAGTTTGACGTCCCTATCGACCACACCCTGAATGCGTGTCCGGAGCAGTGACAGCTCATTGGACGAGGACCAGTTTGGGCCCTTCTCGGGCCAGGATGTGAGCTGCAGCGGAGCTCCGGATCTGAACTCTGGAGCTGCCGCCCACTTTTTGCCGCGTGGTTCGGTGATATAGAACAACTGCTGCTGCCATTCCTTGACGGAGTCGTTGAAAGTGCCTTTAGGCCAAATAGCCTTGGGCATCTTGCTTACCATGGCGCCGCCGCACTCGGCGTGTTCGTCACTCACCACCTTGGGCTTCACATTGAAGATCTTCAGCCATAGGCCGAAGTGAGGTGGGATCCGGAGAAAAGCCTCGCACACGACGATGAACGTCGAGATATTGAGGAAGGAGTTGGGGGAAAGATCATGAAAATCGATCCTGTAGTAATACATGACTCCCTGAACGAACGGGTGAAGGGGAAACCCGAGCCCACGGACGAAATGGGTAAGGAACACGACTCTCTCGTGAGATTCCGGAGTGGGGACGACTTGTCCCGCCGGTGGAAGACGGTGGCCGATCTTCTGGGCCAGATACCCGGCTCCCCGGAGCTTCTTGATGTTCTTCTGCTGGACAGTCGAGGCCATCCATCTGCCTCCTACTCTAGATCCGGACATCTTTGGAAAACCTCTCTTCGATGGAGAAGAAGAGTGCTCGGGCGTTAGGGCTCAAACAAAGGGGAATGAGCTAGCGGGAGGAGAAGGCGTGGGTAAGAGAGAAAGAAACCTGACCTCTTTGTAGAGGCGGTAAATGCTTTTTGCGCCTCCCCACTTGCCTGGTGGAACCCGTCTGCCTCCCACTCGCTGCGATTAGTGACGCAGTTAGATTACCCATACCCGTATTGATGAGAATCCCGTGATTAGGGGACACGATCTCTGCTTCGACAAGATGTGTCAAAGAAACCGCCTCGTAATATGCGCTGTAGCTGGTTGTGGGAAAATGGTTTGAATAATGATCCGACCGTAATAACTAGTCGCGTCATCAGAAAAAGTTGTCAGCAGATTGCATTTGTGAAATATCATTCTCTCTACGGTGGCATATAAAGATCATCTTGTAGATCCGGACACGGCCTAAGTGTTCGATGATTACTTTGGAGTATTCGGAAAAGGAACCCGCCTTGCAATGCCAAAGACAATATTGCGCGCCGGACTCATCATCATTGAAGCCTGGTTCATGGGCTACTGAGGGAGTCCTGGATTAAGGGGTATCCGGACAGCCGTACTGTGTACAACGTCCGGACTATTGAAGCGTGAAGATACAAGACTCAAGACTTCGGCCCGTGTCCGGATGGGACTCTGCTTTGCGTGGAAGGCAAGCTTGGCGACCCGGATATTATATTTCCTTCCTTGTAACCGACTCCATGTAAACCCTAGCCCTCTCCGGTGTCTACATAAACCGGAGAGGTTGGTCCTTAGAAGGCCGATCACAATTACAATCATACCATCATAGGCTAGCTCTTAGGGTTTAGCCTCTACGATCTCGTGGTAGATCTACTCTTGTACTACCCATATCATCAATATTAGTCAAGCAGGAAGTAGGGTTTTACCTTCATCGAGAGGGCCCGAACCTGGGTAAACATCCGTGTCCCTTGCTTCCTGTTACCATCAGCCTTGATGCACAGATCGGGACCCCCTACCCGAGATCCGCCGGTTTTGACACCGACACTAGTGACAAGCATTAAGCATAGCAAAGTCATATCAACATCAATCTGAGAACATAATGGATACTAGGGATCAAACCCTAACAAAACTAACTCGATTACATGGTAAATCTCATCCAGCCCATCGCCGTCCAGCAAGCCTATGATGGAATTACTCACGCACGGCGATGAACATCATGAAATTGGTGATGGAGGAAGGTTGATGATGATGACGACGACGACAGACTCCCCTCTCCGGAGCCCCGAACGGACTCCAGATCAGCCCTCCCGAGAGAGATTAGGGCTTGGCGGCGGCTCCATATCGTAAAACGCGATGAATCGTTCTCTGATTTTTTTCTCCCTGAACGTGAATATATAGAGTTGGAGTTGAGGTCGGTGGAGCACCAGGGGGCCCACGAGGCAGGGGCCGCGCCCAGGGGGTAGGCGCGCCCCTCCCTCGTGGACAGGGTGTGGGGCCCCTGGCGTTGATTATTTCGCCAATATTTTTTATTAATTCCAAAAATATTCTCCGCGAAGTTTCAGGCCATTCCGAGAACTTTTATTTCTGCAGAAAATAACACCATGTCAATTCTGCTGAAAACAGCGTCAGTCCAGGTTAGTTCCATTCAAATCATGCAAGTTAGAGTCCAAAAAAGGGCAAAAGTGTTTGGAAAAGTAGATACGATGGAGACGTATCAACTCCCCCAAGCTTAAACCTTTGCTTGTCCTCAAGCAATTCGGTTGATAAACTGAAAGTGATAAAGAAAACGTCTACAAACTCTGTTTGCTCTTGTTGTTGTAAATATGTAAAGTCAGCATTCAAGTTTTTAGAAAAGATTATGAACTAACCATATTCACAATAACACTTAGGTCTCATATTTACTCATACCAATGGCATAATCAACTAGCTAGCAATAATAATAAATCTCAAATGACAACACTTCCTCAAAACAATCATAATATGATATAACAAGATGGTATCTCGCTAGCCCTTTCTGAGACCGCAAAACATAAATGTTGTCGGATTTCGGGTTCCGGCAGACCCTTGAGGTTCGAACACTGGGGTGCGCGCAGAGATTCAACCCTCTACCGCCTCGCTCCTCGCCGGACCGCTAGGACCTAAACTACTAACTGAACTGCACAAGAGACACAAGATTTATACTGGTTCAGGCCACCATTGTGGTGTAATACCCTACTCCAGTGTGTGGTGTGGTGGATTGCCTCTTGGGCTGATGATGAACAATAGAAGGAAGAACAGCCTCGCAAGGGTCTGTCCTTGGCTGGTGCGATGAACTGCTAGGAGGGGTTCAGTCGCTCTAGCTACTGGTTTCTTGATGAGGATCCAGCTGCCTCTGCCCCGGGGGTGGCTAGTCCTATTTATAGGCAAAGGCCCTGGGCCTCTTCCCAAATATTGAGCGGGAAGGGCACCAACAATTGGCCATTTTGAAGGGGAACAACGGGTACACTTATCCTGACTAAAGTTGGTCCTCGCCTGCCAAAGGCTCTGGTGATGACGCCAGCTTGGGCTCCACAATGACTTCCTTCTGGCCGTTGGGCTGGTCTTGGTCTTGTTGCACCGAAATGGACGCCTTTGCTTGATACTCTCGCCTGCGCTTGCTCCCTTTGCACCAAAGAGGAAGGGAGGACATTGCGCGGGCTGGCGCCCGACTGGCGCCCTTGGCCATCATGGCTTGCGTCATGGGCACCTCGCGAGGTACCCTGCCTTGAACTCTCCACCTCCTCATGAGCCAGCCTGACGAGGCCGTGCCTGAGGAAGCTCCTTGTCGTTCGCCCCGCGAGGCTTGGCCCCTCGCGAGGGTCTTGAGCTTGCGTTGATGAAGATGGGCTGTGCTGGGCCTCCTTTGAGCCACGCCGCAGGCCGCAGGCAGGCAAGTCTGGGGACCCCCGTTCCCAGAACGCCGACAGTAGCCCCCGGGCCCACGGCGCGCCCGAACTTGGCCGAGTAGAGAGGCGAAAGGGCAAGTGCGAAGCGTCGTGGGCCCTAACAGCCTGCGGCCTTGGGCGCCGCGTGGCGGTTGATTGGACGTGGGCGGCACTGTTCCCCCACGCCTCCTTATTTTGTGCATTGCTAGGCGGACACGCTGCCGCACACGGGCATTCCCCCTTCTGCTGCTTGGGCGCTCCCTATCCTTTCTTCTCTCAAACTCCAGCTCCTGCATCCACTCCAATCTCAAACCTTTCCCATCCCCTTCCTGTCGTTATGGCCCCGCCGAGGAAGGGAAAAGGGAAAAAGCCCGTGCCGCCGCCTCGCTCGCCATCGGCGGGGCCCCCGCCGTCGATTGGCCGGTCATAGTCAACCAAGAAGGCCTGGGCAAGGTCCGCTTGGCCCTGGCCACCATCTTCAATGAGTGCGGGAGGACGACGGCCTGGCCTACGTCTCGCTTCTCCGTTGACAGAATTCCCACCGAGGTCCGGTATTTCGCCGACGCCCTTTGGGCAGGACTGGTTCCCCCCTTCTCAGATTTCTTCAATACCGTGCTTTCCCATTACCAGATCCATATGATGCATCTGGGTCCTGAATCCATCACCCTTCTCGCGGTATTTGCCTTCATTTACGAGGCAATGACGGGCATCATTCCTTCGGTTGCCTTGCTGCGCCACTTCTTCTCTCTACGCCTCGTCGACCCCACTCAATGCTCGGGGTGCGTGAGCTTCATTGCTGTGCCCGAGACAACGGCTTCCGGAATTGACTTCAGTCTTCCCCCGCCCTCGCCTGGGTTTCGCGAGCGGTGGCTGTATGTGGACATCGGGATGCCCAGCCCCCTACTGACGGAGCCATCTTCGCCTGCTGTCCCCAACTCAGGCTGGGGCCAAGTGACGCTCGCGAGCCCCCGGCCCGCCTTCGTCCGGCACCGCTTCGAGTTCCTGAGAAAGCTTGGCGTGAAGGCGCCCAAGGTGGTGAAGGAGTTCTTGCTATGCCGCATCGCCCCTATCCAGCGCCACTCTCATCGAATGTGGGCCTACAACGGTCGTAGGGACCGCATGCAGCTCAAGGAAGGGGACCTGATGCGTGAAGCTCTGAGGAAGGTGCTCTTGGTCTTGACTGGGGATCCTTCCCCCGACGACATTCGTCAAGGGGGGGCTCTGCTATACCTCTGCTCGAACAGAGGCGACTTTGTGGGCCAAATGACCATCTTAGACGAATGGGGGCCGCGTCCCGCTGGCCCCCAGGGGCCTCGCGAAAACCCAGTGGTGGTGGTTGCCCTCGCAGCCGCCCGGGGCGACTCTTCCTCAAGTGGTGGTGCAGGGAGGCGTGAGCGTCCGGGGGCCGAGGGTGCCCTCACTGAGGCGACAGCACCGGGCGGCACTCATGAGGGAGCGGCTCCCGAGGCCCGCGCTGCCGCAGTTGAAGGTGGCGAGAGGCCGCTTGCAGTGCCTGAGGCTGAGGCTCCCGAAGCCCCAGCCGTTCGTCTTGATGAAGCGTCCAGCAGCGCGCATCAGGCGGACGCCCCTGACGCGAGTCGCTTCGATGCCTCCTCTTCATCGCAAGCTGACCCCTGCGCTCAACTCTTGGGTCGCTTCCGCGTGGACTTCGAGGCCCTACGGAAGAGGAGGGAGGCCCTAGGCGACGACTACCCCTGTCGCCTGCTGGAGCGTAGGAAGTACTATGCCATCGACGAGTAAGCCTTCTCCCTTCCCTGCTCCTGATTCTTTTGTTGCTTGTCTTGGCCCTTGCCCTGCAGGGCCCTTCCTTCCGAGCTCACAGGGGTGGATGAGGAGCCATCCCCTTCGCCTCCACCTCTTCCATCGTCTTCGATCATCCCGAGCAGTCGGGCCCTCGTGGTGAGGCCGGTCGGCGTGACAAGTCATCCCGAAATGCAACTTGGCCCTGCGCTCCCCGCGATCTTCCTCTACGGGCCTTCCCATGGCATAGCCAGCCTGCCGTGGGCTTCTCGTCTGGCTGTGGACCGCGATTGGATGGGGTACTCCCAGTGTTCTTCACTTGGAGATGGGCTGGTTTTAGGTCGGGCCTTCGGCAGGGCGCACCCGGTCATCTCGAGGGCGCCAACCCCTAGCCCCCTGCCCGAGAGGGGAGTGCTGCTCCGCGCCCCGCGGCGCTTGCTTGGGGTGGATGACGGTGTGGAGGATGTGCTCGAGCGCGCCCGGGAGCGTCGCGCTCTTCGCCAAGGGTTCCTCCGGAGGGCAGCTGACGCGGTGAGCCTGCTTGGTGAGGAACTTGCTGATAAGGACGTGCGCCTTGAGGCCGAGGGCCTTCGGCTGGTTGCGGAGAGGCGTGAGCTGGAGGCGGCTGCTGCCCTCGCACACCGTCGGCGCGATCTTGATGATGAGGAGGCCAAGGCGTCGCTGGCAACCTCTCGGGAGGCCCGTTCCCAGGCCGTCGAAGAAGCCCGGGAAGCTGACCGGCGGCGAGAGGCCACGGAGGAGCGGGCACAGGAGCTCTTGGCCCGGTGCCGCTCATTGGAGGAGTAGGTGGAGCTGCGCGAGGCGGCGCTTGCATCGATGAAGGTGGCCTCCGGCGACCCAGCGGAGCTCCAGAAGCGTGAGGAGGCGTTGACGCTAGAAGCCGCCGAACGCGCGCACGAGCACGAGCGCCTGGAGACGAGGGAGCGCTGGGTGACACGGGCAGAGGACGACGTCGCTGCGTGGGAAGCCCGTGTCGCGGAGGAGGTCAGACGTCGGGTGGCGACGACGCGCCTGAATCTTGAGCGCGAGCTCAAGGAGAGGCTGGAGTTGGTTCGGACCGAGGCTGAAGGTAGGACCAACGCCCTCAGGGACAAACTGGGGGAAGCAACGAAGCAGGCCGATGTCTTGCGGGTCACACTTGAGGCAGCACAGGGGGAGTCGGCCACTTCCCATGCTGAGGTTCTTCTTCTTCGCCAATAGGTGGTTGAGGCCGAGGCTGTCGCTCGCCAAAACGCGAACGAGATGCGTCAGCAGCGGCTCTTGGAGCATGAGCACGCCCCCATGCTCTCCGCGCTTCGAGAGAAAGCCAACACGGCCCTGGGTGTCATCTGCGAGGCGGCCGTTGGCGAGCCGCGTGCTATTAACTACGCCGGCAACCTTCAGTTCTTCACCGACATCGTGATGCAGCTGGAGGCACGGTCGGTTTGTGCCAATAGGTTGGTGGAGGAGAGGAGTCGAGCATTGCTTGGGCGCACCTTCTCCCGAGTCTTCAGTCATCTCCAGAACATGGACCCTCACTTCGATATTGACGCCACCATCGCCCCAGTCCCCCAGGCCGTCCGAGACGACCTGGCGTACTGGGTGGAAGACAACGTGGACGCCCTTGTCAGGGCCTTCGCTTCAGAAAACGACGGCGTAGTTGTGGCCGCCGATGAGGGCGGCATGGTGAATGGCCCTGACGCCGCTGGCGGCAACGCGGAGGGCGATGGCGAGGCCAGTGACGCCAGCGACAACTCGGGCGGCGCTCCTGAGGATGCATTGGGGGATTTATCTGACTGATAGCGCGCTGCTCCTGTTTCCTTATCCTGCACGAATAGAACTCAGGCTTTTGTCCTGATGGTTGTGAGAGCATTTTGGGAGGGGGTGCCCCTCATGTAAAGCCAATGTTTAAGCGCACTAGTTAATGCTGCATTGCTCATAGGCCCGTGCCAGGTGGTGTAACACCCCGGATGCAACTTTCCATATTTGTAATTCCAACTCTTGCCATTTTCGGCATTGTGATATGATATTCCCTCCGTGGTTGGGTTTTGTTTTTGTTTTGCATTTTGTCCATGTCATGCATCTCATATCATGTCATCATGTGCATCTCATTTGCATACATGTTCGTCTCATGATTTCGAGCATTTTCCCCGTTGTCCGTTTTGCAATCCGGCACTCCTATGTCCCCCGGCGTCCCCTTTTACATTTTTTCCTGAGTGGGTGTTGAACATTCTAGTAATGGACTGAGCCTTGCCAAGTGGCCCTGGTATACCACCGGTAGACCACCTGTCAAGTTTCGGGTCATCTGGAGCTCGTTTGGTACTCCAACGGTTAACCGCACTCTCGCAAAGGCCTCTTTTAAGTTGAAGCCCAACACCCCTCCAACAACAGCCAAATAACCCATCTAAGTCAATTCCATGCTCTCCGTCGTCGGATCACAATCGTGTGGGCGAAAACCGCACCTCATTTGGACTCTCCTAGCTCCCTCTATGCCTATATATACACCCCCCATTCCAAATTCGCGGATCCTCTCCCCCCTAACCCTAAAAATCCCAGATCCGCCGCCGTCGGACGTGTCCGGAGCGGGCCGGACAACGTCCGCCGCCGCCCGCGCCTCTCAGGCGTCGACACGTGGCCTCCGCCGCGCTCCCGCGCCGCCGGCCCGCCGGGCCCAGGCGGGGCCCGCCCAGCCCGCGCGCCGCCGCCGTTCCCCCGCTCGGTCCGCGCGCAGCCGCGCCCGATGCCGGCGCCGTTCCCCCACCGCCGCGGTCCTGCGCCGCCGCCGCCGCCGCCGCTCGCCCGCTCCCGCGCCGCGCCGCCGCCGCCGCGTCCGCCGCCCGCGCCACCGCCGGATCCGGCCACCGGCCCTCCTCCGGCCGGCTCCCTCCTCCGGCGTCCTCTCCCTCGCCGGCCGCCGCCACTTCGAGCAACTCCGGCGTCCTCGACCTTGGATCTGAGATCCAAAACGCCAGGGTTGACTTCTCCCCCCCCCCAAATCTCATTAAGTCATTTCCTGTCTTTATTTTCTTGCATTTTCATCGCATCACATCTTTGCACCCGTGGCTCCGTTTTGGGCGTGTAGCATATCAAATTGTTCGTCTCAAAGAGTAGATAATTTCATCTCATTGCATCATTTTCATTTGAGCTCATATTGATGCCCGAAATGCTGTTGGAAGAGGGCTATGTGATGTTAGTTTCTGTTTCTTAACAGAACTTGCACTTTTATCATTTTTGCCATGATTAATGTGTGCACCTTATGAACTTGAGTCCTACATGTGTGTTGAACTATTCCATGCCATCTTTCCAGGGGTGTATGCCATGTATTTTTGTGAGTTATGTGGTGACTAGAACAAGCATGCAAACTAGGGATGATAATGTTGCTGATTTCAGGAACTTAGTGTTTTCACTAAGTCATGTCCTGCTGTTATTTTTATGCCATATGTTCATGTTGTTACAGAGAGATCTATGCCCTTTTTGAGCATGATTAGTAAGGGTGTTTTGAACATATGGATGTGCTCTATCCATCCATGCCTTTGTTGGCATTTATGGAGTAGTCTAGCATGTCATTTTCGTGCTCTACTTTTGCTTCAAAATGTTTTCTGGCAGATTGTTTACATGAGATTCAATTTTCACAAGGTTGTTGTAGTTGATCCGTGTATGCTATGATGTTGTTCTTGCCATGTATAGCTTCTATGCCATATCTTCTTGATGGGTGTATGCTTAGTTTTTCATGAGATGCTCTGTAGTGAGTGCATCGAGCTCACGAACATGCCTACTTGTTATCTGTTTTTGCCATGTCCAGTTTTTCTGCTAAGTCTGAGATCTGTAATGAAACTTGCAATGTTTACATGGGTGCAATCATTTCTTATGATCCTTTTTGGCTTATGGTCAGTAAGGGACTTTTGATTTATGCTTTGAGTAGATTCCTGTCATGCCTTGTTTTGCTATTATAAGTTCCTGTAGCTTGTTGTTTGCTTGCTCTAAACATGCCTTCCTGATGTTAATTTCTGGCATCCTAGTATTTCCACTAAGTCTGTGAACCTGATATTTTTTGCACTTTCACCATGCTTGTTTGAACCTGTTATGATGTGATTTAGCCATAGCTCAGTGTTCCTCTTTTGTTAAGCATCTCCTTTAGATCACTGCCATATGCTTTGTTTTTATGTTGGGGTGCTGTAGCATAGTTTATTGGTGTGTTCTAAGTAGCATCGTGCTGTTAAACGCAGATTTGTGCCATTATTGTTTTGCTTGCCATTTGAAAACCGTGCATCCTATTCCGATGATCTTTATATCGATTTCAACCGAAATCATCTCATCTTTCCAGCGGCATACTTGGTTTGCCAATTTGATGCCCGGTTCATCATTTTTCCTTCCGGAGCACACAAATGCATTGCATATCACATCTCGTATAGCATGTCATGTATTGCATCATATTGCTTATGCATTGCTCCTTGTTTGATTGTTGTTCCATTGCTTGTGTTCTTGCTTTGGGTAGAGCCGGGAGACGAGTACGTGTACGAGGAACCTGTTGAGAACGCCTACGAGGATCAAGCCTTCGACAACTCTGAGAACCTTGCAAGCAAGATGACCATACCTTCGATATCACTTCTATGTTTGCTAGCTAGATGCTCGCTCTTTTGCTATGCCTATGCTGCGATACCTACCACTTGCTATATCATGCCACCCATATTGCCATGTCAAACCTCTAACCATCCATGTCCTAGCAAACCGTTGATTGGCTATGTTACCGCTTTGCTCAGCCCCTCTTATAGCGTTGCTAGTTGCAGGTGAAGATGAAGTTTGTTCCTTGTTGGAACACGGATATTTTGGGATATCACAATATCTATTGTTTTAATTAATGCATCTATATACTTGGTAAAGGGTGGAAGACTCGGCCTTATGCCTGCTGTTTTGTTCCACTCTTGCCGCCCTAGTTTCCGTCATACTGGTGTTATGTTCCTTGATTTTGCGTTCCTTACGCGGTTGGGTGATTTATGGGACCCCCGTGACAGTTCCCTTTGAATAAAACTCCTCCAGCAAGGCCCAACCTTGGTTTTACCATTTGCCACCTAAGCCTTTTTCCCTTGGGTTTTTGCGAGCCCGAGGGTCATCTTTATTTAACCCCCCGGGCCAATGCTCCTCTGAGTGTTGGTCCAAACTAGAGCGCTTTGCAGCGCCCCCTCAAGGAAACTTGAGGTCTGGTTTTAGTTGTACGGACTGCTCATCCGGTGTGCCCTGAGAACGGGATATGTGCAGCTCCTATCGGGATTTGTCGGCACATTCGGGAGGCTTTGCTGGTCTAGTTTTACCATTGTCGAAATGTCATGCGAACCGGGATTCCGAGACTGGTCGGGTCTTCCCGGGAGAAGGTTTATTCCTTCGTTGACCATGAGAGCTTGTGATGGGCTAAGTTGGGACACCCCTGCAGGGTATTATCTTTCGAAAGCCATGCCCGCGGTTATGAGGCAGATGGGAATTTGTTAATGTCCGGTTGTAGAAAACCCGAAGTTGACCTTAATTAAAATACATCAACCGCGTGTGTTACCATGATGGTCTCTTCTCAGCGGAGTCCGAGAAGTGAACACGGTGTTGGAGTTATGTTTGACGCAGGTTGCTCTAGGATCACTTCTTGATCACTACTAGCTTCACGACCGTGCCTTGCTTCTCTTCTCGCTCTCTTTTACGATCGTAGCCACCATATATGCTAGTCTCTTGCCGCAGCTCCACCTCATTACACCACCTTTCCCTTAAGCTTAAATAGTCTTGATCTCGCGGGTGTGAGATTGCTGAGTCCCCGTGACTCACAGATTCTACCAAAACAGATGCAGGTACCGATGATACCAGCGCAGAGGGCGCAACTGAGCTGAAGTGGGAATTTGATGAGGCCCTGGGTCGTTACTATGTTTCATTTCCAGACGATCAGTAGTGGAGCCCTGTTGGGGCGATCGGGGATCTGTGTTGCATTTGGGGTAGTCTTCTTTTATTTTGGTTCCGTAGTCGGACCTTGAGTGTAAACTAAATGATGGATGTTTATTTATGTATTGTGTGAAGTGGCGACTGTAATCCAACTATGTATCTCTTTCCCTTATGTTTTACATGGGTTGTGTGAAGATTACCTCACTTGCGACATTGCTTTCAATGCGGTTATGCCTCTAAGTCGTGCTTCAACATGTGGGAGATATAGCCGCATCGAGGGCGTTACAAGTTGGTAATCAGAGCCTTCCCCGACCTTAGGAGCCCCACTGCTTGATCGTTTTTAGCGGCCGAGTTGTGTCTAGAAAAATGTTTTGAGTCATTTAGGATTATATATATCGGAGAGTTGGGAATTCTTTTTACTCCTCAGTCCCTTCGTCGCTCCGGTGAGGTCTCCTGACGTAGAAGTTTTGACTCTTCTCTTCTCAAATTTCACTAAAAAAAATTTTAGCATCACGCGGGTATCTTGGAATCGTTCCGATGGTTTTATGATGAGAACATTGTCTTGGTGCCTCCTGTCAGGGGTTTAGTGGAAGTGTCCCGGGGACTGAGCTCTGAGGTGTTGTCGTCATAATTTTATCGTTGCAGTTCTGGAATACCTGAGTTTAGTACGCTGACATCAAATAACTCTTTTATGCAGTTCGTTGGTGAGATAACCCCGATAACCCAGTACTGTGGTGAGTACGGGAGTATTGCCATGACTCGTATAACGGATGCTTTTCGAAGGTTGAGGTACATGATTTCCGAAGGTTTCTTGGTTATGTGTTGATGGATGGATACAGTTGGATGTAGGGATTGTTAGTTTGGGTGAGATATATTGCTTCCCCTATATCCCCAACACCTGATTGCATAACCGGAAAGTTTCGGGAGTTTATAGGTGGGATTCAAGTAGCTCTAGCATTTCTTCCGCACATATTTGGTTTGTGATTGGGTAATCCTTACCACTTATTTGTTCCATTCATACCTTGTTTTTATTTTCATTCATCAATCTCTTATCAAGTGGCTTCTCACCTTAATGGACGTGATGTTTACTTTGGAATTCATTCGTTCATCCCTGTTCGAATGTTTATTGTGAAGACCATATGTTGCAATTTCTATCCGTTGATTCAACTTGTCTATCTGTCAATCAAGATGCTAACGGATGTCACCCTCTTCAGGATGGCTCCGCCAACGCGTCAGAATCCGGAACGCAGTGATGGGAGTCAGGCGAACCCTCCACCTCCACCTCCGCCTCCGGAGGCATGGCAAACTTTGATGGCAACCACTAACGCCAATGCTTAGTTGTTGATTCAGCTGATGCAAGAGCGTAACCAAGGCCAAGGCAACCAAGGGAATCAAGGTCAAGGGCAGTTCTACCATCAGCCTCAGTTCCCTACCCTCAACCAGTTCCTTGCAAATCAGCCAAAGTCTTTCAGCTACTGTGCTGAGGCCACAGACGCCGACGATTGGCTAGTGGATACCAACAAGCATTTCAAATGCAGCAATGTCATACCTGAGGACTACGTCAAGTTCGCGTCTTTTCAGCTCAAGGATCAGGCAGCTAATTGGTTCCAGCAATACAAGGATTCCAGAGGAGGTCGAGTGATTACTTGGACTGATTTCTGTCGGGACTTTAAAGCTCACCACATTCCTACCAGTGTTGTTGAGAGCAAGCGTGAGGAGTTCCGCAATCTCAAGCAAGGAAACATGTCAGTGTATGAATACAACAAACAGTTTCAGAAACTTGCTCGCTTCACTAAACAAGATGTTCCTGACGAAAAGAGTATGATCTATCAATTCAGAGGTGGCCTTAGAAAGGATCTGCAGTTAGCTCTCGTTCTTGTTGAGCCTACTCAGTTTGATCAATTCTACAATATGGCCCTCAAGCAAGAAGGTGCGCATCTCAAGTGTGAGGCTTCAAAGAAAAGAATCAGAGATGCAGTTCAGTCTTCTTCTTCCTCTCAAGGCGCAGCTAAGCAGCAAAAGTTCTACCTTCCTCCTCCTCCGTTCCGTCAGCCTTATCAGCAGAAGAACTCAGGTGGTCGTGGATCTTCCCACCCGCCCAACCCAAGCTACCAGAACAAGTCTCAGCCTCAAGCTCCAAGGTCAAATGCTCCTTATCACCGTCCGCTCTCAGAGGTGACCTGCAACAAGTGCCAGCAGAAGGGTCACTATGCGAACAAATGCTTCAACCAAAGGCGCCTTCCTCCTCCTCCTCCTGTGAGGTCTTCAAGCAATGCAGTGGTCAAGCATAATCCCAAGTCTGCAAAGGTGAACATGATGAATGCAGCTCAGGCAGAGGATTCTTCAGATGTGATAATGGGTAATCTCTCCGTTAATGATATTCCTGCAAAAGTCTTATTTGATACTGGTGCTTCACTTTCTTTCATCTCAAGACCTTTTGCATCTAAGCATGAGTTGGGTTTTCAAGCATTGCCTAGTTCTTTATCAGTTGTGTCCCCGGGTAAGCAAATGACAGCTAATAATTTCGTCCCGGAGGTTTCTATCAAGATGGGCGACTACAAATTTCTGTCTAAACCAATTGTCCTTGGTGACTCGGATATTGATCTAATTCTCGGTATGGACTGGCTTTCTCAGCACAAGGCTCAGCTTGATTGTGCCGCCAGGGAAATTCAATTGACACACTCTTCTAAGGATGTTATCATCTATGCCGCTCGTGATGAAACCATTCGGTTGTTTTCTCTCAACAAGAAGGGCGAGTTGGATGCTATCTCTCAGATTCCAGTCGTTTGTGAGTACCAAGATGTCTTTCCAGAAGAGCTTCCGGGTATGCCTCCTCATCGGCCAGTCGAATTCGTTATCGATCTTGAGCCTGGCACTGAACCCGTTTGCAAGCGTCCTAACAAGCTTGGACCCAAGGAGCTGAAAGAATTGAAGAAACAGCTCGATGAACAAGAGTGTCTAGTTTTGATCAGACCGAGTTCATCTCCATGGGGATGTGGAGTTCTTTTTGTCCAGAAGAAGGATGGCACGGACCGACTTTGCATCATTACCGTCCATTGAACAAGAAGACAATCAAGAACAAGTATCCACTTCCCAACATCAATGAGCTATTCGAGCAACTCAAAGGTGCTAAAGTATTCTCCAAGCTTGACCTTCGTATGGGTTATCATCAGATTCACATTCGTGAACAAGATATTCCCAAGACAACATTCAGAACAAGCTTTGGTTCTTATGAATATACTGTCATGTCTTTCGGCCTTGTCAATGCTCCTCCAACATTCTCTCGAATGATGAACTTTATCTTCAATCCCTACACCAATGATTTCATCTTGGTGTATCTCGATGATATTTTGGTCTTCTCCAAGAACAAGCAGGATCATGCAAAACATTTGCGATTGGTGCTCGACAAGCTCAGAGAGCATCAATTCTATGCGAAGTTTTCCAAATGGGAGTTCTGGCTTGATGAAGTTCTTTATCTTGGTCACATCATCTCCGCCAAGGGCATCGCTGTTAATCCCGAGAAGGTGTCTTCAATTGTGAATTGGGAACCTCCTCAGAATGTCAAGCAGCTCCGCAGTTTTCTCGGTCTTGCAAGCTATTGTCGAAGATTCGTTGAGAACTTCTCTAAGATTGCAAAGCCTCTTTCCAACCTCCTCCAGAAGCATGTCAAGTATGTCTAGACGCCTGAGTGTGATGTCGCTTTCAACACCCTCAAAGAAAAGCTAGTCACAACTCCTGTCTTGACTCCTCTTGATGAATCCAAGCCATTCGAAGTTTTCTGTGATGCTTCCTTGCAAGGTCTCGGTGCTGTGTTAATGCAAGAGAAGAAGGTTGTGGCCTATACCTCTCGTCAGTTGAAGCCCAACGAAAAGAACTACCCCACTCACGATCTCGAGTTGGCGGCAGTTGTCCATGCACTGATAACATGGAGACATCTCTTGTTGGGAAGGAAAGTGGACATTTTCACCGATCACAAGAGTCTCAAGTATATCTTCACTCAACGCAACCTCAACCTCACGCAAACTCGATGGGTCGAAATGATTCAAGAGTACAATCCAAGTATTGAATATACTCCTGGCAAGGCGAATGTGATTGCAAATGCCTTGAGCAGAAAGGCTTATTGCAACAGCTTAATTCTCAAGCCATTTCAACCGGATCTTTGTGAAGCTTTCCGCAAGCTGAATCTTCAAGTTGTTCCTCAAGGCTTTCTTGCCAACCTCATAGTCTCTCCTTCTTTGGAAGATCAAATTCGTGAGGCACAACTCCTGGATACCATGGTGAAGAAGGTGAAACATGGTATTGACAAGGGCATTTCCAAATACAAGTGCTATCGCTTGGATGACAAAGATACTATTTTCTTCGAGGATCGAATTGTGGTTCCCAAAGGCGATCTGAGAAAAGTCATCATGAATGAGGCACACAATTCCCTCCTATCCATTCATCCTGGAAGTACGAAGATGTACCATGACCTCAAGCAGTCGTATTGGTGGACTCGAATGAAGCGAGAAATTGCTCAATTCGTGAATGAATGTGATGTCTGCAGAAGGGTGAAAGCAGAACACCAAAGACCAGCTGGTCTCCTCCAACCTCTTGCTATTCCGGAATGGAAGTTTGATCACATCGAGATGGACTTCGTGACTGGTTTTCCTAAGTCCAAGCGTGGAAATGATGCTATCTTCGTTGTCATTGACAAGCTTACTAAAGTGGCTCATTTTCTTCCTATCAAAGAATCTATCACAGTAGCTCAGCTGGCAGAGCTATACACCTCCAGAATTGTCTCCTTGCACGGTATTCCACAATTGATCTCTTCAGACCGTGGAAGCATCTTCACTTCTAAGTTCTGGGACTCCTTTCAGAAGGCCATGGGCACCAACATTCGTTTCAGCACAGCTTTCCATCCTCAAACAAGTGGCCAAGTCGAGCGAGTCAATCAAATCCTTGAAGATATGCTCAGGGCTTGTGTCATTTCCTTTGGCATGAAGTGGGAAGATTGTCTTCCATATGCCGAGTTCTCCTACAACAATAGCTTCCAAGCGAGTTCGGGCAAGGCCCCATTCGAAATTCTCTATGGCAGAAAGTGCCGTACTCCTCTCAATTGGTCCGAGACAGGTGAACGCCAACTTCTTGGCAACGACTTGATCACAGAAGCCGAAGAAATGTGCAAAGTCATTCGTGAGAATCTCAAAGCCGCGCAATCGCGCCAGAAGGGCTATTATGATGACAAGCACCGTGATGTGGCATTTGAAATCGGAGACCATGTCTACCTTCGCGTCTCTCCAATGAAAGGCACTCGTCGCTTCGGTATCAAAGGGAAGCTTGCCCCTAGATACGTGGGTCCTTTCAAGATCATTGGCAAAAGAGGCGATCTCGCCTATCAACTTGAGCTTCCATCCAACTTTGCAAACATGCACGATGTGTTTCACGTGTCACAGCTCCGCAAGTGCTTCAAGATTCCTGAATGCACTATCAACTTTGAAGAAATTGACCTCCAAGAAGATCTCTCTTATCATGAGCACCCCGTTGCTATTCTTGAAGAAACCGAGCGCAAGACTCGCAACAAGTCAATCAAATTCCTGAAAGTGAAGTGGTCACACCATTCCGACCGAGAAGCCACCTGGGAGCGCGAGGATCACCTCCGTTCCGAATATCCGGAGTTCTTTCAGTCCTAGATCTCGGGACGAGATTCTCTTGTAGTGGTGGAGTGTTGTAACACCCTGGATGCAACTTTCCATATTTGTAACTCCAACTCTTGCCATTTTCGGCATTGTGATATGATATTCCCTCCGTGGTTGGGTTTTGTTTTCGTTTTGCATTTTTTCATGTCATGCATCTCATATCATGTCATCATGTGCATCTCATTTGCATACATGTTCGTCTCATGATTCCGAGCATTTTCCCCGTTGTCCGTTTTGCAATCCGGCACTCCCCCGGCGTCCCCTTTTACATTTTTTCATGAGTGGGTGTTGAACATGCTCGGAATGGACTGAGCCTTGCCAAGTGGCCCTGGTATACCACCGGTAGATCACCTGTCAAGTTTCGGGTCATTTGGAGCTCGTTTGGTACTCCAACGGTTAACCGCACTCTCGCAAAGGCCTCTTTTAAGTTGCAGCCCAACACCCCTCCAACAACAGCCCAATAACCCATCTAAGTCAATTCCATGCTCTCCGTCGTCGGATCACGATCGTGTGGGCGAAAACCGCACCTCATTTGGACTCTCCTAGCTCCCTCTATGCCTATATATACACCCCCCATTCCAAATTCGCGGATCCTCTCCCCCCTAACCCTAAAAATCCCAGATCCGCCGCCGCCGGACGTGTCCGGAGCGACCCGGACAACGTCCGCTGCCGCCCGCGCCTCTCAGGCGTCGACACGTGGCCTCTGCCGCGCTCCCGCGCCGCCGGCCCGCCGGGCCCAGGCGGGGCCCACCCAGCCCGCGCGCCGCCGCCGCTCCCCCGCTCGGTCCGCGCGCAGCCGCGCCCGACGCCGGCGCCGTTCCCCCGCCGCCGCGGTCCTGCGCTGCCGCCACCGCGCGCTCGCCGTCGCCGCCGCTCGCCCGCTACCGCGCCGCGCCGCCGCCGTGCGCTCGCCGCCACCGCCGCTGCCGCGCGCTCGCCGCCGCGTCCGCCGCCCGCGCCACCGCCGGATCCGGCCACCGGCCCTCCTCCGGCCGGCTCCCTCCTCCGGTGTCCTCTCCCTCGCCGGCCGCCGCCACTTCGAGCAACTCCGGCGTCCTCGACCTCGGATCTGAGATCCAAAACGCCAGGGTTGACTTCTCCCCTCCCCAAATCTCACTAAGTCATTTCCTGTCTTTATTTTCTTGCATTTTCATCGCATCACATCTTTGCACCCGTGGCTCCGTTTTGGGCGTGTAGCATATCAAATTGTTCGTCTCGAAGAGTAGCTAATTTCATCTCATTGCATCATTTTCATTTGAGCTCATCTTGATGCCAGAAATGCTGTTGGAAGAGGGCTATGTGATGTTAGTTTCTGTTTCTTAACAGAACTTGCACTTTTATCATTTTTGCCATGATTAATGTGTGCACCTTATGAACTTGAGTCCTACATGTGTGTTGAACTATGCCATGCCATCTTTCCAGGGGTGTATGCCATGTATTTTTGTGAGTTATGTGGTGACTAGAACAAGCATGCAAACTAGGGATGATAATGTTACTGATTTCAGGAACTTAGTGTTTTCACCAAGTCATGTCCTGCTGTTATTTTTATGCCATATGTTCATGTTGTTACAGAGAGATCTATGCCCTTTTTGAGCATGATCAGTAAGGGTGTTTTGAACATATGGATGTGCTCTATCCATCCATGCCTTTGTTGGCATTTATGGAGTAGTCTAGCATGTCATTTTCGTGCTCTACTTTTGCTTCAAAATGTTTCCTGGCAGATTGTTTACATGAGATTCAATTTTCACAAGGTTTTTGTAGTTGATCCGTGTATGCTATGATGTTGTTCTTGCCATGTATAGCTTCTATGCCATGTCTTCTTGATGGGTGTATGCTTAGTTTTTCATGAGATGCTCTGTAGTGAGTGCATCGAGCTCATGAACATGCCTACTTGTTATCTGTTTTTGCCATGTCCAGTTTTTCTGCTAAGTCTGAGATCTGTAATGAAACTTGCAATGTTTACATGGGTGCAATCATTTCTTATGATCCTTTTTGGCTTATGGTCAGTAAGGGACTTTTGATCTATGCATTGAGTAGATTCCTGTCATGCCTTGTTTTGCTATTATAAGTTCCTATAGCTTGTTGTTTGCTTGCTCTAAACATGCCTTCCTGATGTTAATTTCTGGCATCCTAGTATTTCCACCAAGTCTGTGAACCTGATATTTTTTTCACTTCCACCATGCTTGTTTGAACCTGTTATGATGTGATTTAGCCGTAGCTCAGTGTTCCTCTTTTGTTAAGCATCTCCTGTAGATCACTGCCATATGCTTTGTTTTTATGTTGGGGTGCTGTAGCATAGTTTATTGGTGTGTTCTAAGTAGCATCGTGCTGTTAAACGCAGATTTGTGCCATTATTGTTTTGCTTGCCATTTGCAAACCGTGCATCCTATTCCGGTGATCTTTATATCGATTTCAACCGAAATCATCTCGTCTTTTCAGCGGCATACTTGGTTTGCCAAGTTGATGCCCGGTTCATCATTTTTCCTTCCGGAGCACACAAATGCATTGCATATCACATCTCGCATAGCATGTCATGTATTGCATCATATTGCTTGTGCATTGCTCCTTGTTTGATTGTTGTTCCATTGCTTGTGTTCTTGCTTTGGGTAGAGCCGGGAGACGAGTACGTGTACGAGGAACCTGTTGAGAACGCCTACGAGGATCAAGCCTTCGACAACTCTGAGAACCTTGCAGGCAAGATGACCATACCTTCGATATCACTTCTGTGTTTGCTTGCTAGATGCTCGCTCTTTTGCTATGCCTATGCTGCGATACCTACCACTTGCTATATCATGCCACCCATATTGCCATGTCAAACCTCTAACCATCCATGTCCTAGCAAACCGTTGATTGACTATGTTACCGCTTTGCTCAGCCCCTCTTATAGCGTTGCTAGTTGCAGGTGAAGATGAAGTTTGTTCCTTGTTGGAACACGGATATTTTGGGATATCACAATATCTATTGTTTTCATTAATGCATCTATATACTTGGTAAAGGGTGGAAGACTCGGCCTTATGCCTGCTGTTTTGTTCCACTCTTGCCGCCCTAGTTTCCGTCATACTAGTGTTATGTTCCTTGATTTTGCGTTCCTTACGCGGTTGGGTGATTTATGGGACCCCCGTGACAGTTCACTTTGAATAAAACTCCTCCAGCAAGGCCCAACCTTGGTTTTACCATTTGCCACCTAAGCCTTTTTCCCTTGGGTTTTCGCGAGCCCGAGGGTCATCTTTATTTAACCCCCCTGGGCCAATGCTCCTCTGAGTGTTGGTCCAAACTAGAGCGCTTTGCAGCGCCCCCTCAAGGAAACTTGAGGTCTGGTTTTAGTTGTACGGACTGCTCATCCGGTGTGCCCTGAGAACGAGATATGTGCAGCTCCTATCGGGATTTGTCGGCACATTCGGGAGGCTTTGTTGGTCTAGTTTTACCATTGTCGAAATGTCATGCGAACCGGGATTCCGAGACTGATCGGGTCTTCCCGGGAGAAGGTTTATTCCTTCGTTGACCGTGAGAGCTTGTGATGGGCTAAGTTGGGACACCCCTGCAGGGTATTATCTTTCGAAAGCCGTGCCCGCGGTTATGAGGCAGATGGGAATTTGTTAATGTCCGGTTGTAGAAAACCCGAAGTTGACCTTAATTAAAATACATCAACCGCGTGTGTTACCGTGATGGTCTCTTCTCAGTGGAGTCCGAGAAGTGAACACGGTGTTGGAGTTATGTTTGACGCAGGTTGCTCTAGGATCACTTCTTGATCACTACTAGCTTCACGACCGTGCCTTGCTTCTCTTCTCGCTATCTTTTACGATCGTAGCCACCATATATGATAGTCGCTTGCCGCAGCTCCACCTCATTACACCACCTTTCCCTTAAGCTTAAATAGTCTTGATCTCGCGGGTGTGAGATTGCTGAGTCCCCGTGACTCACAGATTCTACCAAAACAGATGCAGGTACCGATGATACCAGTGCAGAGGGCGCAACTGAGCTGAAGTGGGAATTTGATGAGGCCCTGGGTCGTTACTATGTTTCATTTCCAGACGATCAGTAGTGGAGCCCTGTTGGGGCGATCGGGGATCTGTGTTGCATTTGGGGTAGTCTTCTTTTATTTTGGTTCCGTAGTCGGACCTTGAGTGTAAACTGAATGATGGATGTTTATTTATGTATTGTGTGAAGTGGCGACTGTAAGCCAACTATGTATCTCTTTCCCTTATGTTTTACATGGGTTGTGTGAAGATTACCTCACATGCGACATTGCTTTCAATGCGGTTATGCCTCTAAGTCGTGCTTCGACACGTGGGAGATATAGCCGCATCGAGGGCGTTACAGGTGGTTTGCTAGGTGACGAGCCGGTTGGTTAGTTTACCTTCGTCCCGCGCGGGTCCTGAGATAATTTGTGGGAGGCTGTGGTGCCTCGAGCGCCTCCCGATCGAATCCGTAGGATCTGCAGTGAATAAACCTCCTGTGGCAAGCTTCACAGGCGTTGGCCTTCTTCACAGGCTCCGGGCCTTTCTTCGGGGAAGCAAGCTTCACGGGCGTTGGCCCTCTTCACAGGCTCCGGGCCTTTCTTCGGGGAAGCAAGCTTCACGGTCGTTGGCCCTCTTCACAGGCTCCGGGCCTTTCTTCGGGGAAGCAAGCTTCACGGGCATTGGCCCTCTTCATAGGCTCCGGGCCCTTTCCAAAATGCGACAGCTTCACAGGCATTCACCTTCTTCACAGGCTCTGGGCCTTTTCCTAAAAAAAGATGAGGTTCACAGGCATTCGCCTTCTTCACAGGCTCTGGGCCTTTTCCAAAAAAAGATGAGCTTCACAGGCATTCGCCTTCTTCAGCTCGAGCTTCCTCCTGAGAGGGTACGTCAGCGGCAGTCTGGGCTGCACGCAAGCTAGGCCAAACCCAGCTCGCGAGGGGCCCGCGAGGGGAGGCAGCTGAAGTGAGGTCGTAACCGAAACGTGAGAGATTGCTCGAACGAGACTAAGCACGCCATCCCCAACACACGCAAACTTCGAATTCGAGTTCAACTTAAATCCAGCGGGGGAAAGCAGCAACCAAGGGAAAACCAATGAAAGCAAACAAAAGGCCGCGTCCGGCACCTAGTCTAGTCTTGGACGTCTTCTCACCAGCGCGGAGCTAAGTGCTGCCACTGGGCGTGGGAGGGAGCCCCAGGGCCTGAGGCCGACACCCCTGAGACTCCGGGGCATGTACATCCCCACTCATTATTACGTGAGAGTGTCACGGGGCGGCGAGCTTCACAGGCACTGGGCCTTCTTCATAGGTACCGGCCTTGCTTCATATCGCCAGACGAGGGCCCCACCTTGCGCCACACTCTAGTGCCATCAACGACGACCGGAAACCAGGACGCCGCCGATGGGGTAGAGCGGTTGCCAGCGGTTCCCCCGATGACCACGGGTCCTCCGCCAGGGGCAGGTCCTGAGGCACCTCCCCAGCGGAGGGCCTACCTCCTGGGAATGCCTTGCTCCGAACACCGCGATGGTGATGTCGGATCTCGGCCCCTCTCCTGCAGCCCCCGACGCCCTCCTCCTGAGGGGTAAGAGATTGCTGGAGCGGGGCAGCTGCTCGTCGTGACGACCTGCACCTCCTGCGACCCATGATTAGTGTATGCCTGCTCCTGAGGGATTAGTGGTACCCGATAATCGTCGCCTCCAGCGTGGCCGGCGGGGCTGTCCCGAGGCTCCTGGAAGAGCTCAGCTTCTGGCGCCTCGTCCCCCCAGCTTGGGCTGAGGAGCGAGCCTTGTTCGCCCTCGCGCGGGTGCCCTTGATCCATCATGTGGGGCATGTACTCTTCCGCGGCTGTCATCCCGAAGGCTGTGCCGTAGGGCTCCGCGTGCCATGCAGCTCTGCTTGATGTGCTGGCCTGGTGATGGTAGCGCGGCGGCCCACGGGGGCCGTGGGCCGCAGCGAGTCCTTCTTCATTGACGGGGAGCGGAGCCGGTGCCGCCACCGGCCCCGTGCTGACGGCTTCGCTGGTGTTGGAGTAGCTTGGGAGCCCGCGGTTGCACGTGGGGCCCCCGCGCGGGCCGCCCTGGGCCTGAGGCGGGAGCAGGGTGCAGAAGGGGTGAGCCCCCGAGGCGGCGAAGCCCAGGAGCTCCGCCACCCACTCCAGCAGCACGTCGCGTCCGCCTTCCATCAGTCTGCACTGCAGCAGCTCTCGGGCCACTATGAGTGCGGCCCTTGAGTTTGCCTGCTCCCGGCGGGTGTACGGCGCCGTTGCTGCGGCGTGGTTGGAGGCCCTCGCTGCCGACCGCGTCTGCCGCGATGTTAGGGCCGTCGAGGTCTGTCGGCGTCACCCGCGGCCTGCAGCTCCCTGCGGACCGCGAGCTGCCTGGGGCATGGAGTCGCCCGGGGCGAGCGGCTCTGTGCGGGTGGGCCAAGCCGCCCAAGGATCTGGGTTGCCTGCCTGGTCGCCGGACATGGTGATGACGATGCGACGGGGCGCGAGGTGGCAGAAGGCAGATCCCGGCACACCCCTACCTGGCGCGCCAAATGTTGGATTTCGGGTTCCGGCAGACCCTTGAGGTTCGAACACTGGGGTGTGTGCGGAGATTCAACTCTCTACCGCCTCGCTCCTCGCCGGACCGCTAGGACCTAAACTACTAACTGAACTGCACAAGAGACACAAGATTTATACTGGTTCAGGCCACCATTGTGGTGTAATACCCTACTCCAGTGTGTGGTGTGGTGGATTGCCTCTTGGGCTGATGATGAAAAATACAAGGAAGAACAGCCTCGCGAGGGTCTGTCCTTGGCTGGTGCGATGAACTGCTAGGAGGGGTTCAGTCGCTCTAGCTACTGATTTCTTGATGAGGATCCAGCTGCCTCTGCCCTGGGGGTGGCTAGTCCTATTTATAGGCAAAGGCCCTGTGCCTCTTCCCAAATATTGAGCGGGAAGGGCGCCAACAATTGGCCATTTTGAAGGGGAACAGCGGGTACACTTATCCTGACTAAAGTTGGTCCTCGCCTGCCAAAGGCTCTGGTCATGACGCCGGCTTGGGCTCCACAATGACTTCCTTCTGGCCGTTGGGCTAGTCTTGGTCTTGTTGCACCGAAATGGATGCCTTTGCTTGATACTCTCGCCTGCGCTTGCTCCCTTTGCACCAAAGAGGAAGGGAGGACACTGCGCGGGCTGGCGCCCGACTGGCTCCCTTGGCCGTCATGGCTTGCATCATGGGCACCTCGTGAGGTACCCTGCCTTGAACTCTCCGCCTCCTCATGAGCCATCCTGACGAGGCCGTGCCTGAGGAAGCTCCTTGTCATCCGCCCCGCGAGGCTTGGCCCCTCGCGAGGGTCTTGAGCTTGCGTTGATGAAGATGGGCTGTGCCGGGCCTCCTTTGAGCCACGCCGCAGGCCGCAGGCAGGCAAGTCTGGGAACCCCCGTTCCCAGAACGCCGACAAATGTAGAGCACCTATGAAGATCAAGGACTGACTAAACATTGTAATTCATGGTAAGAGAGATCCAGTCATAGTCATACTCAATATAAATTAATAGTAATGAATGCAAATGACAGCGGTGCTCGCCAGCTAGTCCTATTTAATAAGAGTATGATGACTGAACATAAAAGTAAATAGATAGGCCCTTCGCAGAGGGAAGCAGGGATTTGCAGAGGTGCCAGAGCTCGATTTTGAAATAGAGATAAATAATATTTTGAGCGGCATACTTTCATTGTCAACATAACAACCGAGAGATCTCGATATCTTCATGCTACGGACATTATAGGTGGTTCCCAAGCAGAATGGTAAAGTTTATACTCCCCCACCACCAACAAGCATCAATCCATGGCTGGCCCGAAACAACGGGTGCCTCCAACTAACAACAGTCCTGGGGGAGTTTTGTTTGCAATTATTTTGATTTGAGCATGGGACTGGGCATCCCGGTGACCAGCCATTTTCTCGTGAGTGAGGAGCGGAGTCCACTCCTCTCGATAATAACCCGCCTAGCATGGGAGATACAGACAATCCTAGTTGATACATGAGCTATTCGAGCATGCAAAACATAATTTCATTTGAAGGTTTAGAGTTTGGCACATACAAATTTACTTGGAACGGTAGGTAGATACCACATATAGGAAGGTATAGTGGACTCATATGGAATAACTTTGGGGTTTATGGAAGTGGATGCACAAGCAGTATTCCCGCTTAGTACAAGTGAAGGCTAGAAAGAGACTAGGAAGCGACCAACTAGAGAGCGACAACAGTCATGAACATGCATTAAAGTTAATAAACATTGAGTGCAAGCATGAGTAGGATATAATCCACCATGAACATAAGTATCATGGAGGCTATGTTGATTTCGTTTCAACTACATGTGTGAACATGTGCCAAGTCAAGTCACTCGAATCATTCAAAGGAGGATACCACCTTATCATACCACATCACAACCATTTTAATAGCATGTTGGCACGCAACGTAAACCATTATAAACTCTTAGCTAATTAAGCATGGCATAAGCAACTATAATCTCTAATTGTCATTGCAAACATGTTTCATTCATAATAGGCTGAATCAGGAAAGATGAACTAATCATATTTACAAAAACAAGAGAGGTTGAGTTCATACCAGCTTTTCTCATCTCAATCAGTCCATCATATATCGTCATTATTGCCCTTCACTTGCACGACTGAACGGTATGAATAATAGTAATAGTGCACATGCATTGGACTAAGCTGGAATCTGCAAGCATTTAACATAAAGGAGAAGACAAGGTAACATGGGCTCTTTGTTAAATCAACAATAATGCATATAAGAGCCACTTCAACATTTTCATTATGGTCTTCTCCTCTCGACCCCCAAAGAAAAGAAAGGAAATAAAACTATTTACACGAGAAAGCTCCCAACAAGCAAAAGAAGAACGAGAAATCTTTTTGGGTTTTCTTTTAATTATTACTACTACAGGCATGGAAAGTAAACTAACTAAAAGCTACAACTATTTTTTTGGTTTTTATTAAGGTTATTCAAACACACAAGAAGAAAGCGAGAAAAAGGAAAATAAACTAGCATGGATAGTACAATAAAAAAGTATGAGCACCGACAACTAGGGTGAGTGTGTGAACATGAATGTAATGTCGTTGAGAGATACGTACTCCCCCAAGCTTAGGCTTTTGGCCTAAGTTGGTCTATGCCCATGGATCAAAGTGGTCCTCTCTAGTGTACTGAGGAGGATCCTTAGGGTGCCACTAGTTAGCGATATCCTTCGGATCCCACTGATAAACAGACTGATGGTGAGGATCAAGTGGTGGCTCTGGCTCTAGAGCTGATGTTAAGCTCCGGTAGGCATGAATGGCCTCCGGCAGAACAAGGTACATGCCTGAAAATATGTCGAACAAAGAAGGAGCAGGCAAGGTAATAGTCTCAAAGTAATTTGTATCAAATATCAGTCTATAGTTAAGCATCTTTATCTTATTCTTGCCAATAAAATCATGTGCTACCATACTCTTATAGTCTAGAAAAATAGGAGGCAACAACTTTTCCTCTTTCGCATAGTGTCTAATAGGTATCTCAAAATATTTAGCAAGACACGAAGCAAAGATACCTCCAAAGATGGGACCCTTCGTACGGTTCAAATTTAACCGCTTAGCAACAATAGCGCCTAAACTAAAAGTGGTGTCACGAAACAAAGCATGGCGCAGAATAACAATATCAGGGGCACTAAGATTTCCACAGTTCCCGCGACCAATTAAGCATCTACTAGCAAATATTGCAAAGTAACGTAGAACAGGAAAGTGTATGCTAGTAATTCTTGCATTGAAAACCTTCCTCGTCTCCCCTACAGCGATCATATCAATAAACCCTTCCACATCGTTACGATGTGGTTCCTCTATGCTTCCCTCAAAGGGCAACTTGCAGACCCCACAAAAATCATGAAGTGACATCTCCTTATACTCATCATATAAATAAAATTCCACTGAAGGTGGTGATCTCCTAGCATGGAAATGAAAATTTTGCACAAAAATATTAGTGAGTAGGAGATATTGATCGAGCTGGTCGTGGAGGAAGTCGGTGAGGCCTGCATTCTCAGCCAAATAATAAAAATCATCATGAATCCTGGCTGCTCTCAAGAACTCATCACAAGGCCATTCACATGGCCGAACCTCCGTGGTGCGAGGGAGATTATATTTGGGCTTCTTATCCTCTTCACTTTGCTTATCCTTCAAGCTGCGGCTCAAAGACCCCTCAATAATCTCTTCATCATTTTCTGAAAATTTCTGAAATTTTTAGTAACTCAAAATAAAAGTGAACCAAACTCAACAAAATTGATAGCAACTACTCCCGCAAGTGCCTAGAGACTATATCATGCATTGGAACTACTTGGTACCAAATAAATTTGACATGCAAGCTCAAGAACAGGGTCACCTAAGCAGCAAAAATTTGCAATAAATAAAGCACTAGAACAAAAACTAATTGGACCATTGGAGTAGTCACATACCGAAGAACAATCCCCCAAAGTAGTTTTGTGAGTGGAGCTTTGAGCAAGGAGATCAAAAATGGCAGCAAGATGAGCTAGAACTCGTGCTTGAGCTGGTTGGTGATTTTTTCTAGAGGAAGAAGGAGTGTGTGGGTGCAGGAATAAGTGGAGGGGGGTCACCAGGGGCCCACGAGGTAGGGGGGCCGCCCTGGACCCTCGTGGCCAGGTGCTGGCTCCCCCTGATGTGTTCTCAGTGCCAAATATTCTTAAATATTCTAGAAAAAATCATATTTCATTTTCGGGGCATTTGGAGAACTTTTATTTTCGGGGTTTTTTTATTGCAAGGATAAATCAGAAAACAGACAGAAAATACTATTTTTACTTTATTTAATCTAAATAACATAAAGTAAAAGGAGGGTACAGAGTGTTGTGCTTTCTAACTTCATCCATCTCATGCTCATCAAAAGGAATCCACTAACAAGGTTGATCAAGTCTTGTTAATAAACTCATTCCGAATCGCATGAAGTCGGAGAATTTTCGAATAGCACTAGGTTAACTCAACGGGGATGCACATCCCCAACAATAAGAATATCATATTTCTTCTTGACAGTAGTAAGAGGAAACTCAAAACCTCTAATAGTAATTGATGGATTTTTTCCAATAGAATTGATACTATGGACTTGAGGTTGTTTCCTTGGAAAGTGTACCGTATGCTCATTACCATTAACATGAAAAGTAGCATTGCCTTTGTTGCAATCAATAATAGCCCCTGCAGTATTCAAAAAAGGGTCTACCAAGGATAATCGACATACTATCATCCTCGGGAATATCAAGAATAACAAAGTCCGTTAAGATAATAACATTTGCAACCACAACAGGCACATCCTCACAAATACCGACAGGTATAGCGGTTGATTTATCAGCCATTTGCAAATATATTTCAGTAGGTGTCAACTTATTCAAATCAAGTCTACGATATAAAGAGAGAGGCATAACACTAACACCGGCTCCAAGATCACATAAAGCAGTTTTAACATAGTTTCTTTTAATGGAGCGTGGTATAGTTGGTACTCCTGGATCTCCAAGTTTCTTTGGTATTCCACCCTTAAAAGTATGATTAGCAAGCATGGTGGAAATTTCAGCTTCCAGTATCTTTTTTATTAGTAACAACATCCTTCATATACTTAGCATAAGGATTCATTTTAAGCATATCAGTCAAACGCATACGCAAAAAGATAGGTCTAATCATTTTAGCAAAGCGCTCAAAATCCTCATCATCATTTTTCTTAGATGGTTTAGGAGGAAAAGGCATGGGTTTTTGAACCCATGGTTCTCTTTCTTTAGCGTGCTTCCTAGCAACAAAGTCTCTCTTATCATAACGTTGATTCTTTGATTGTGGGTTATCAAGATCAACAGCAGGTTCAATCTCTACATCATTGTTATTTCTGGGTTGAGCATCAACATGAACATCATCATTAATGTTATCACTAGGTTCGTGTTCATTACCAGATTGTGTTTCCGCATGAGAGATAGAAATAACATTGAGATTCTCAGGTGTGTCTACAACAGGTTCACTAGAAGCATGCAAACTCCTATCATTTTTCTTTTTCTTCCTCTTACAAGGACTAGGTGCATCTACATTAGTTCTCTGAGAATCTTGCTCAATTCTCTTAGGATGGCCCTCAGGATACAAAGGTTCCTGAGTCATTTTACCTCCTCTAGTCATAACTCTAACAACATTATCACTTTTCTTATTATTTAATTCATTGAGCAAATCATTTTGAGCTTTAAGCACTTATTCTACTTGAGTGGTAACCATATAAGCATGTTTACTAATGAGTTTAAGTTCACCTTTAACTCTAGACATATAATCACTCAAGTGTCCAATCATATAACCATTATGTTTTAGTTGTCTACCAACATAAGCATTGAAGTTTTCTTGTTTAACAACAAAATTATCAAACTCATCTAAGCATTGGCTAGCAGACTTATAACGAGGAATATCACCTTCATCAAATCTATAGAGAGAATTTACCTTTACTACCTGTGTTGGGTTATCAAGACCATGTATTTTTTCAATAGGTGGTAAATTCTTAACATCTTCAGCTTTAATACCCTTTTCTTTCATAGATTGCTTTGCCTCTTGCATATCTTCAGGACTTAGAAATAGAATACCCCTCTTATTCGGAGTTGGCTTTGGAGTTGGTTCAGGAAGTGTCCAATTATTTTCATTAGTCAACATATTATTAAATAGCAATTCAGCTTGATCAACTGTTCTTTCCCAGAAAACACAACCAGCACAACTATCCAGGTGGTCTCTAGAAGCATCAGTTAGTCCATTATAAAAGATATCAAGTATTTTATTTTTCTTGAGAGGATGATCAGGCAAAGCATTAAGTAATTGGAGAAGCCTCCCCCAAGCTTGTGGGGGACTCTCTTCTTCAATTTGCACAAAATTATAAATTCCCTTAAGGCAGCTTGTTTCTTATGAGTAGGGAAATATTTAGCAGAGAAGTAATAAATCATATCCTGGGGACTACGCACACAACCAGGATCAAGAGAATTAAACCATGTTTTAGCATCACCCTTTAATGAGAACGGAAATAATTTAAGGATATAGTAGTAACAAGTTTTCTCATCATTAGTGAACAAGGTGGCTATATCATTTAATTTAGTAAGATGTGCCACAACAGTTTCAGATTCATAGCCATAAAAAGTATCAGATTCAACCAAAGTAATTATCTCAGGGTCGGCCGAGAAATCATAATCCTTATCAGTAATACAGATAGGTGAAGTAGCAAAAGCAGGGTCATATTTCATTCTAGCATTCATAGACTTTTCTTTCAGCTTAGGTAATAATTTCTCAAGATCATATCTATCGTTGCAAGCAAAAAAATCTCTAGCAGTTTCTTCATCCATAATAACCCTCAGGCACAACAGGCGATTCATATCTAGGGGGAGAATCTTCATCATCACTTTCATCAATATTATCAGTTTCAATAATTTCATTCTCTCTAACCCTAGCAAGTTGTTCATCAAGAAATTCACCTAGTGGCACAATATTATCAAGCATAGAAGTAGTTTCATCGTAAGTATCATTCATAGCAGAAGAAGCATCATCAATAACAGGCGACATATCAGAATTAATAGCAGAGGCAGGTTTAGGTGTCGCAAGTTTACTCATAACAGAAGGTGAATCAAGTGCAGAGCTAGATGGCAGTTCCTTACCTCCCCTCGTAGTTCAGGGATAAATTTTGGTTTTCTCGTCTTTCAAGTTCCTCATGGTGATCAGAGGATATAAATCCCAAAGTGACTCAAAGAATAGAGCTATGCTTCCCGGCAACGGCGCCAGAAAATAGTCTTGATAACCCACAAGTATAGGGGATCGCAACAGTTTTTGAGGGTAGAGTATTCAAACCAAATTTATTGATTCAACACAAGGGGTGCCAAAGAATATTCTCAAGTATTAGCAGTTGAGTTGTAACTTCAACCATACCTGGATAACTTAATATCTGCAACAAAGTATTTAGTAGCAAAGTAGTATGGAAGTAACGGTAAACGGCGGCAAAAGTAACAGTAGTAGTTTTGTAGTAATTGTAACAGTGGCAACAGAAAAGTAACTAAGCAAAGAGCAATATGTGAAAAGCTCGTAGGCATTGGATTGGTGATGGAGAATTATGTCGGATGCAATTCCTCATGTAATAGTTATAACCTAGGGTGACACAGAACTAGCTCCAGTTCATCAATGTAATGTAGGCATGTATTCCGAATATAGTCATATGTGCTTCTGGAAAAGAACTTGTATGACATCTTTTGTCCTACCCTCCCGTGGCAGCGGGGTCTTATTGGAAACTAAGGGATATTAAGGCCTCCTTTTAATAGAGTACCAGACCAAAGAATTAACACTTAGTGAATACATGAACTCCTCAAACTACGGTCATCACCGGTAAGTATCCCGATTATTGTCACTTCAAGGTTAACGGATCATAACACATAATAGGTGACTACAGACTTGCAAGATAGGATCAAGAACTCACATATATTCATGAAAACATAATAGGTTCAGATCTGAAATCATGGCACTCGGGCCCTAGTGACAAGCATTAAGCATAGCAGAGTCATAGCAACATCAATCTCAGAACATAATGGATACTAGGGATCAAACCCTAACAAAACTAACTCGATTACATGGTAAATCTCATCCAACCTATCACCTTCCAGCAAGCCTACGATGGAATTACTCATGCACGGTGATGATCATCATGAAATTGGTGATGGAGGAGGGTTGATGATGACGACGGCGACGGATTCCCCTCTCCGGAGCCCCGAACGGACTCCAGATCAGCCCTCCCGAGAGAGATTAGGGCTTGGCGGCGGCTTCGTATCGTAAAACGCGATGAATCCTTCTCTCTGATTTTTTTCTCCCCGAACGTGAATATATAGAGTTGGAGTTGAGGTCGGTGGAGCACCAGGGGGCCCACGAGGCAGGGGGACGCGCCTAGGGGGTAGTCGCGCCCCCACCCTCGTGGACAAGGTGTGGGCCCCCTGGCCTTGATTCTTTTGCCAGTATTTTTTATTAATTCCAAAAATATTCTCCGTGAAGTTTCAGGTCATTCCAAGAACTTTTATTTCTGCACAAAAATAACACCATGGAAATTCTGCTGAAAACAACGCCAGTCTGGGTTAGTTCCATTCAAATCATGCAATTTAGAGTCCAAAACAAGGGCAGAAGTGTTTGGAAAAGTAGATACGATGGAGACGTATCACTCCCCTTATGTCACATATATAAATTTGGGTTGAATACTCTACCCTCGAAAACTGTTGCGATCCCATATACTTGTGGGTTATCAGGCTCCACCCACGGAGGGTCCACGAAGAAGAAACCTTGTCTATCCCACCATGTCCATCGCCCACAAAGGACTTGCCTCACTTGGGTAGATCTTCATGAAGTAGGCGATCTCCTTGCTCTTATGATGTCTACTATGAAACTTTATTCTTGTAGACTCGTGTTGGGCCTCCAAGCACAGAGTTTTGTAGGACAATTGCAATTTTCCCTCAAGTGGATGACCTAAGGTCTATGAATCTGTGGGAGGTGTAGGATGAAGATGGTCTCTCTCAAACAACCCTGCAACCAAATACAAGAAATCTTTTGTGTCACCAACACACCCAATACAATGGCAAATTGTATAGGTGCATTAGTTCGGCGAAGAGATGGTGATAAAAGTGTAATATTGATGGTAGAAATATATTTTATAATCTGAATAAATAAAAACAGCAAGGTAGCAAATAGTAAACGGGAACAAAAACGGTATTGCAATGCTTGAAAATGAGGCCTAGGGTCCGTACTTTTGCTAGTGCAATCTCTCAACAATGCTAATATAATTGGATCATATAACCATCCCTCAAAGTGCGATGAAGAATCACTCCAAAGTTCCTATCTAGCGGAGAACATAAGAATAAATTGTTTGTAGGGTACGAAACCACCTCAAAGCTATTCTTTCCGTTCGATCTATTCAAGAGTTCATACTAAAATAACATAAAGATATTCTTTCCGTTCGATCTATCCTAGAGTTCATACTAAAATAACACCAAAGCAAATTCATATTCATAATACTCAATCCAACACAAAGAACTTCAAAGAGTGCCCCAAGATTTCTACTGGAGAAACAAAGACAAGAACGTGCATCAACCCCTATGCATAGATTACCCCAATGTCACCTCGGGAATCCGTGATTTGAGTACCAAAACATATATCAGGTGAATCAATACGATACCCACTGTCACCACGAGTATTCAATTGCAAGACATATATCAAGTGTTCTCAAATCCATAAAAGTATTCAATCCGACAACAACAAAATATCAAAGGGAAAAACTCAATTCATCACAACAAGACAGAGAGGGGAAAACACCATATGATCCGACTATATTAACAAAGCCCGCGATACATTAAGATCATGACATATCAAGAACATGAGAGAGAGAGAGAGATTAAACACATAGCTACTGGTACAAACCCTTAGCCCCGAGGGTGGACTACTCCCTCCTCATCGTGGTGGCCGCCGGGATGATGAAGATGGCCATCGGAGATGATTCCCCCCTTCCGGCAGGGTGCCGGAAAGGGTCTAGATTGGTTTTCGGTGGCTATAGAGCCATGCGGCGGCGGAACTTCTGATCTATGTTAACCCCTAATAGTTTCTCTATTTATAGGAATTTTTGGCATTGGTTTCACGCGAAGATGGGCCTCAAGGTGAGCACAACCCACCGGGGCAAGCCAGGCCCACCGGGCGCGCCTTGGTGGGTTGTGCCCTACTCATGGCTCTTCTGGCCCTCCCACAAAGCTTTGGGGGTCTCTTTTGTTCCAAAAAAAATCATCAAAAAGTTTCAACTCATTTGGAGAACTTTAATTTCTGCACAAAAGACAACACCACGGTAGTTCTGCTGAAAACAGCGTCAGTCCGGGTTAGTTCCATGCTAATCATACCAAAACCATATAAAATTATTGTAAACATGGCATGAATACTTCATAAATTATAGATACGTTGGACACGTATCACCTTACAAACTCCTTGGTTCAACTCCACAATCTTGATGGAGGCTCCCAAGTGAAACCTAACCAATCTAGGAGACACCACTCTCCAAAATTTAATAGATGGTGTGATGATGATGAACTCCTTGCTCTTGTGCTTCAAATCATAGTCTCCCAACACTCAACTCTCTCACACAGATTTGGCTATGGTGGAAAGATGATTTGAGTGGAAAGCAACTTGGGGAAGGCTAGAGATCAAGATTCTTGTACTTGGATTGGAATGTCTTGGTCTCAACACATGATTAGGTGGTTCTCTCTCGGAAAATGAGTAGTGGAAGTGTAGGAACATTCTGATGGTTCTCTCTTGAATAGAGAAGGGGGTGAAGGGGTATATATATCCTCCACACAAAATCTAACCATTACACACATTTGACCCAACTCGGTCAGACCGAATAGGTGAACTCGGTGAGACCGATTCAGTTCAAAATGTGAACGTTAGGATTCTCGGTGGGACCAACATGATCAACTCGGTGGGACCGATGTGCTAGGGTTAAGGCAAAACCTCATCTCGGTATGACTGATTGCATTAACTCGGTGGGACCGATTTCAGCAATGAGCAAATAGGGAGTTGGTTAGGCAAACTCGGTGGGACCGATTGCATATTTCGGTGAGACCAAAATAGTTGCAACATGCAACAGAGAGTTTGTAAGGCCATCTCGGTGAGACCGAGATCCTATCTGTGAGATCGAATTGATTAGGGTTTCTGGCATTGACTATGTCAAGTAAACTCGATGGCGCCAGATGAATCAAATTGGTGGGGCCGAGTTTGACTTTAGGTTTTGGACATATTTGGAATTGAGAAAGTGGTTGAGGGCTTTGGAGCATATCACTAAGCACTTTGAGCAAGTAGACCATTAAGCAACACCTCATCCGCTTTTAATAGTATTGGTTTTCCTATGGACTCAATGTGATCTTGGATCACTAAAATAGAAATGAAGAGTCTTGAGCTTTTGCCAATATTTGTCCTTAGCACCTTGAAGGGGTTCCACATCCTCTGGTCCATGCCACACCTTTGTTGAACTTTCTGAAATATACTACATGAAAATATTAGTCCAATAAGAGATATGTTGACATTAATTACCAAAATCACCCAGGGAGCACTTGTTCTTTCAATCTCCCCCTTTTTGGTAATTGATGACAACATACATCAAAGCTTTAGATAAGGATATGAAGAGTAATAAATAAAGCTTTGGAAAGACATGTAACATGCATTGGCTCCCCCTACATGTATGCAATCATGTGAAGATAGACTATGAAAGCATGTGAATGCATAGGCATGTGAGAGCAAGCAATGTGTTACATGTATCTTGGCTATATGCATCAGAGCAAATGATGTAAATACAGGAAATGTACCTTCATGTTCATGAGTCCTTCTTGCAAACAATATGTACATCAGCAAGAGATCATCATGCACATGAGTGTGATGCATATATTTACCTTGTGGTCTTGAGCTGAATTTGGAAGAGGTGAACTTGAGAAAACAGGGTTAGATAACACAAGGACACCTACTAATCAGAGTAAGTAGAGAGAATTACAAGAGTACCAAGACTGGGATGCCATGTAGTGACTGAGTACTTAGTACTCTGTTTGGATATAGACATGTCCCCAAGGATTAAGGATATGCAATGAACTCCAAAGATTTTCTTCTCTTAGATATGAACACTTTCTCCCCCTGAAGATATTGGATAATGGGAGAATGTAGGGTAAGGGAAAATTAGAACAAGGCAAACATAAAATCTACTAACATGTCTTTCCCCTCTTAAAGACATGTGACTTCTCTCCTCTGTGGTTAATGATCATCTGGAGAAGCTAAAGTTGTGCTTTCTCTCCTATGTGATAAGCTTTGATGTGCTCTCTCTCCCCCTTTGACATTAAATTTCAAGAAGGGATCTTCTGTAGCATGAGTCAAATAGGTTTGGTCCTTGAGTCACATTACAAAGCAGCATGTAATATGAGATGCCGATAGAGGAAAAGAATCATCGAGTTGAGCTGGAGAAGAAATGACAATTGTAATGGCAAAAAAAATTCTCAGTACTGAAGTCGGTAACACCGATCCATTTTCATGGATGACACCGAGTTGACATTGTCATATATGATGTATATCGATCAGACCGGGTTTATCCTTGTCGGTTGTACTGATGAACAGTCTACAAGGCAATATTGCAGTTCGGTCTAGCCGATAGGCAGAAATTGGTGAGGCTGAGTTCAATACAGAGGAAATTTTTTGTCATCTCAGCTCACTTGGCAAATAAGATCTCACAAGGATTTGCAAGGAATTAACTAAAAGATTTGCAATGAATTAGATGCAGGGAATGTAGAAAATAACAAACAAAAATAAATGAAATCTAGATGAAGGGAAACAAGCAAGAACTACAAGCAAAACAACAAAGAAACACTAGAGAACTTCATCTATAAAGGGTCGGCGACAAAGCCACCTATGTTAGAGTATATTGACTGAGGAGTCAAGTGAGAACAGTTGATCGTAGGTCATACTCATCGTTTAATCTCAAAATGGGGTTACCATTTTTTGTTTAAGCATTTTGATGTATTCACATCTTGTTGAGCTGCTTTGACCCATGACTTGGGGTAAAGCTTCTCTAAGATGGAATAACATACCTTGGGTGGTGGTGTTGATCTTGATCATGTAGTCAAAATTGTGTTGGATGCTCAAGGTTGATGTAGTTCATCAAGAGTTGGGAGAACCACTTGTAGTTTGAGTTCATCTACCTACATGGGTTAATCTTGCAAGGAAGAGCACTTGTGTATCCAAAATGACAATAATGAAACTTGATACCAAATGAAATTTGATATATTGAAATTGTCAAAGGATATGTTGAAAGGATTCATGCTTCCTTGTCTTCAACCACCATATTGTAGAGACTTGGCGATGTAGAGATTTCTCAAGATGTGAGTGAGTTGCAATCTCATAGATTTGGGCTCATCCAAGTACCTACAAGGGTTAGATAACATGCAAGGGTACAAGTATAGATCCGAGACATATGATCATCATAAGAGAAATATCAAGGATTAGTCAAAAGGCTCATGCCTTGCATGTATCCAAATGGAGTTTCTACTCCAAGTTTGAGGCATCAATGATGTTCAATTCACCTCTCAAACGGCAAAATACTTTCTCATCAAGCGATTTGGTGAATATATCTGCCAATTGCTTATGGTATGAACATGCTTAAGATCGATGTCTCCTTTAGCAACATGATCTCGAATGAAATGATGATGAACTTCAATATGCTTAATTTGAGAATGTTGCACGGGATTGTGAGCAATATTAATGGCACTCTCATTATCACAAAGCAATGGAACATGTTTCACATATATCCCATAATCTTTAAGAGTTTGGGTCATCCAAAGTAATTGAGCACAACATGAACCGGCGGCGATGTATTTCGCTTCGGTGGTGGATAAGGATACCGGGTTTTTTTCTTGGAGGACCAAGACACAAGTGATCTACCAAGAAATTGACCAGTACTCGAAGTGGACTTTCTATCAACCTTGTCACTGGCATAGTCCGAATCGGAGTAGCCAACAAGATCAAAAGAAGACCTCTTAGGATACCAAATGCCAAAGTTTGGTGTATGAATTGAGTATCTCACTATCCTTTTCACAACCTTAAGATGACATTCTTTAGGGGGCGCTTGATATCGTGCACACATGCACACACTTAGCATAATATCGGGACGGGAGGCATATAGATATAACAATGAACCAATCATAGAGCAATAAACCTTTTGGTCAACCGGTTTGCCATCCTTAGTCAAGTCAAGATGTCCACTAGTACGCATGGGTGTTTTCATACCTTTGCTTTCTTGCATGTTGAACGTCTTGAATAAGTCCTTGGTATACTTTGTTTGGGAAACAAAGGTACCCTCCTTAGTTTGCTTTATTTGCAAACCAAGAAAGAACTTGAGTTCACTCATCATAGACATCTCAAACTTCTCCGACATTAGCCTTCCAAACTTTTCACTAAAATGAGGGTTAGTTGATCCAAATATGATATCATCCACATAAATTTGGCACACAAATAGTTCACCATTAACCATTTTAGTAAAAAGTGTAGAATCAATTTTTCCAATCTCAAAGCCTTTTTCAATAAGAAATTTGGTCAAGCATTAATACCGCGCTCTAGGAGCTTGTTTAATACCATAAAGAGCTTTGTGAAGTTTGTAGACATGATCGGGTTTCTTGGGGATAACAAAGCCGGGAGGTTGTTTAACATAAACTTCCTCCTCAATTTCGCCATTTAGAAAAGAATTTTTAATGTCCATTTGATATAGAGTAATATCGTGATGATTGGCATAAGCAAGTAAGATGCGTATGGACTCAAGTCTAGCAACGGGGGCATATATCTCACCATAGTCCATACCTTCGACTTGAGTGTAGCCTTGGGTGACGAGACGGGCCTTGTTGCGTACAACTTGTCCATCTTCATCTTGCTTATTCCGAAACACCCATTTGGTTCCCGTGACATTTTGGTTGTTGACCGGCTTTTCTACCAATGTTCACACTTGGTTCCTCTCGAAATTGTGTAGCTCTTCGTGCTTGGCATTCACCGAATCCGGATCATCAAGAGCTTCTTCAACCTTCATAGCTTCATACTAGAGATGACTGAATAATGTTCACAAAAGTTAGCCAAACGAGTTTTAGAGCGAGTAATTCTCCCGGTTTGGATATCATCAAAGATTTGTTCGACGGGATGATCTCTTGAAACTCTTGCTCTAACTCGTGGGAGCTTTTGTTTGGGTCAGGGTGGAACATCCTCTTCATCATCTTGTTCCTCCTCTTGGCCTTCTTAATTATTGGTGTTGTTGTTCTCTTGAGGAGGTGGAGAGGGAGGTGTCGGATATCAGGTTCCGGCTAAACCCTTAAGGTTCGAACACTGGGGTGCACATGAAGATCTCTCCCTACCGACACACGCCCTCAGCCTTGCCACGATCTCTAAGCTAGCTCGATGAACAACACAAGAGACATAAGATTTATACAGGTTCGGGCCACCGTTGTGGTGTAATACCCTACTCTTGTGTGTGGTGTGGTGGATTGCCTCTGGGGCTGATGATGAACAGTACAGAGGGAGAACAGCCTCGCGAGGAGAGGTGTTCTGGTGCTTGGTGGTGCGTAGATGAACTGGGTTCAGATCCCCTCCTACTGTGGTGGCTAGCCCTATTTATAGAGGCCCTGGTCCTCTTCCCAAATATTGAGCGGGAAGGGATCCAACAATGGCCATTTTGAAAGGGGACAGCTAGTACAAGCTATCCCGACTAAAGGTGGTCTTCGCCTGCCAAAGGCGCTGGTGGTGACACCGTCTTGGGCTCCATGGTGACCTCTGTCCTGCCGTCCTGCTGGTCTTGGTCTTGTTGCACTGATATGGAAACCTTTGCCTGATGCCTCAGTACTTCGCGTCTGCGCTTGCCCCTTTGCACCAAAGATGAAACAAGGACACTGCACGAGCTGGCACCCGCCTGGCCTTGGTCATCATGGCTTGCGTCACGAGGACCTCGCGAGGTACCCCTTGCCTTGATCTCTCTGCCTCCTCGCGAGCCTGCCTGGTGAGGCCGCCCCTGAGGAGGCCTTGCATCATTCGCCCCACGAGGTTTGGCCCCTCACGAGGGTCTTGAGTGTTGGGTCGGTGAAGACGGGCCGTACTGGGCCACTGGTTGAGACACGTCGCAGACCGCAGGCAGGCAAGTCTGGGGACCCCCGTTCCCAGAACGCCGACAGTAGCTGTCAGGACCCCGACTCAATGTCACATCGATCTAGCCTGTAACACCTCATATCACTTTGCGGCCTCACGCATGGTATCCCCACGGGTGTCGCCTTACCTTTGCCCGGGACCGTTTGCGCCTTTTGGCACACGTATATGATAGTGTCGCTAGCATCCATATGAAAAAGGAGCCCGGGCTGACATGGCTAGTTGTAAACCCAAAGTGGCACCGACTTACAGGGACAGGCATCCATGACCCAGCATCGAACGTGTCGGTCATCAGCAAGTAAGTTCCGGGCTGTAGCACTGGGCTAGCAGGACTCCAGTAAACCGGGCTGTAGCGGGCTAACAGGACTCCGGTACTCAATGCGTGACATTTCCCCGAAGGGACAGACACATGAACGAAGAAGGACACATGCCGGCCAGCCAAGTGTTCCGGAGCAGTAGCAAGCTACCATGGCTCAGTGGAATCACTAGGTGACATTTCCCGGTAAGAGAGGCTACTAAAGATAAACAACTAGATAGTCAGATCCCACACATACCAAGCATTTCAATCATACACACAATATGCTCGATATGTGCAAATACAACAAGGCATCACAACATGACTCTATGACACAAGTACTTTATTTAAAGGCTCAGAGAGCCATACATAGCATACACACAAGTACGGGTCACACGACCCAGCACTCAAGTCATACAGTCATACAAACCAGCAGCGGAAGTAACATGTCTGAGTACAGACAACTAGTAAAATACAAGAGGCTTAGAAAGCCTAACTATACTACGTGGTCCTTCACAAGCTCAGGATCACCACCTGGACCTTAGCCTACTCATTGATGTCAACGTCTACGAAGAACCCATCAGAAGGGGTTGCAGCGTCTTCTGTAAAAATGTAAATTATAGCAACATGAGTACAAAGGTACTCAGCAAGACTTACATCAGATCCTACATACATGCACATTATCAAGAAGGGTTGGTGGAGTTATTGCAGCAAGCTAGCTTTGACTCTTGGCTAAGCTATCCTACGAGACTCCAACTTGAAATGGTTTTGCGCACACGAGTCCACTACTCACCACTCAATACACTACCGAGAATCCACCTCCGTCTTCCTACGGAAGAGCCATCCTCGGCACTCACGCTTATCTGGAGGCTTTTAGTAGTTTCCATTTACTTGTCTATGAACTGTATAGGCAACCAAGTAGTCCTTTACCGCGGACGCGGCTATTCGAATAGATTAGGTTAACCCTGCAGGGGTGTACTTCTTCATACACGCTCTCACCACTTACCGTCGTTTACACGACATGTACTCGGCAACCTTCAAGCGGAAGCCCAACGTGGGTGTCGGCCACGACCTACCTAAACACCTAAGTCTCTAGTCCAGGTTTATCGCCTATTTGGGTTCCATCCATGAGGAGATCCGGCCGAAGTTTCGCTCACGGCCCCAAACGATGTGAACAGGGTTCCCGAGATACCAAACGGGCATCCGGTACACCCGGCCACGTACCTACCGCATCACAGCCCACCCCTACGGTCAGCGCTGTCCACGGCCTCCAGTAGGCTACAAACACCAGAAACTACTTGCAACTCCTGGACAGAAGACTAGGGTGAATAAGAAGCCGAGAGGGTCCATTGGTTTCGGGCCCAATGCATGGTAGTAGCTAAATCTTAAATCACACATACAGATCTCAGTGCTTAAGGACGGCCTCAATGAAACAACCCACCATGTACTCCTACATGGCCTCTCATCGATACCTTTACCAAATCGTGTTCAACACACCACTCTCAAACTGATATGAACATTTCACTCTAGCCCATCACCCAGATGAACCAGACCTGACACGACTCTAAGCATAGCAGGCATAACAAGGTAGGAACAACACATACATATGGCTCAATCAACTCCTACACATGCTAGTGGGTTTCATCTAGTTACTGTGGCAATGACAGGTCATGCAAAGGAAATGGGTTCAACTACCGAAGCACACAGCAGTTTGAAACGCGTTGTCTTAATGCAGTAAAAGAGAGCAAGAGCGAGAACATGGGATTGTATCGATATGATCAAACGGTTGGTTGCTTGCCTGATGGGTCGATGCACTGATACGGTTCTTCGCTAGAGTAATCACGGTACTCCTCGGAGGCAGAACCTGCCGCAAAGAACACCGATACATAGCCATCACCAAACAATGTGCGACAATATGATGCATGCATGAAACATGGCAATATGAGTGTGTTGGGCTAGTGCAACTAAAACCAGAAGGGTTTGAACCAATTTGAACCAAAGATTCAAATTTCAAACTCATACATGGCCCTTTAAAGTGTTTTATCTTGTTTGCATTAAACATCAAGTTAACTTGTTTAATCATGCATGAAAACAGTACAGATGGAAAGATTGGATTTTTCTGATCATTTTGCATATATAACTTGTCTGATTTGGAGTTACAGATTAAAAGTTATGAATTTTTGAAGTTTAAACTATATTCTGGAATTTCCTGTATTAGAATAAATCCAGAAATTGATTTATTGCGTCAGCATGAGGTCATGCTGACCTCAGCAAGTCAACAGACCTGGTCCAGTCAAACCTGACGCGTGGGGCCAGGGTGTCAGGGTCATTAGATTAGTTAAAGTTTAGTTAAAACTAAACTAGGTTAATTAACAGGGCTGGGCCCCACCTGTCAGTGACTCAACGGAGTCAACCAGGGCCCTCCCGTGGTCAAAACAGGTCAGCGGCGCCGGCGTTTAGCCGCCGGCGAGCCCGACGCGGCGGCGGAAAGTGGTTTTGGCCGTTCCGGCCACCAAATGGGTCGCGGAGGGCATCGGGATGGAGCTGAGGACGAGCCGGAGCTCTTGGCGGAGTCAGTTGGGGTTGGGGTGGCCGGAGTTGGCGCCGGCGACGACTTTGGCGGCGACCGGAGCTCGGGTGAGAGCGAACTCGGGCTAGGGTGTGCGGAGAGGTGCGGGGAGTGCATGGTTAGGCTCAGCGCGGCGTGTTGAGTGCGTTGGACACCGTGGAGTGGCCGGAGGATGGCCGGGAGCACGTCGGCGACGAGATCCGCGGCGGTGCGTGCGGGTGATCTTTGTGTGGTGGCTACACGGCTCGAGAGTGAGAGGGGAAGGGTAGGAGGAGTAGCTAGGCTCACTGGGCACTCGTAGAGGCCACCGGCGGGGTCGGGGACGAGCTAAGACGGCGGCGGCGTTGAAAGGGATCTCCGGCGACGGCGAACTCGGGCGAGGTTGGTGCGGTGGACTCGGGCCTTGCGAGGGCTCGGGGCTTGACTAGCTCGACGAAGTGGACGGCGGCGGAGCTCCTGGACACGGTGGCACGGCGTGGGGTTGACGGAGGGCGTGGCTACGGCGAGGGGGTGGCGGCGATGGCGTCGGCCATGGCTGGGGAGCGCGAGGGGGAGGTGCTGGAGAGGAGAGGGGGTGTCTGGGGGGTTCAGGGGAGAGAGGGGGAGCGATCCACGGCGTTAGCCGGGCGAGAGAAGCAACGAGGCGGCGAGCAGGTGCGTGGCACCCATGCGGTGCTCGCCGTCGAGCACCTGCCTGCCTGCCTGGCCGGCAAGCAGCTCGCTGGCGCGGCGCTGGGCTGGGCCGGCGGGTGGGCTGGTTAGCGGGCGCCAGGTAAGTTTTCCTTTTCCTGTTTTTTTCTTTTTCTATTATTCTGCAACTTTGTTGAATTAATAAAAATACTTAGGCAACTCCTAAAATCACCAAACTACTCCTGGTCCATAGTTGGATTATTTCCAACATGAAACATTTTAGTTTGGAGATATTTGAGCACTTGAAATATTTTATATAATTTTAAGTGCCCAAACTCAAATATTTATGATTTAATTCAGAGACCCTAGGATGACCTAGGAAATTGTGCATCACTTTTGGCAGAGGTTCTGAACCAAGACAAAAATGATGGACATTTTAGAAGGGCATTTCAGGTTCATTGAAAAAGTTTTTAGTAAACCCTAGTTGGTTTCAGAGGGGGCTGGGGGTTCTGTCATCCCCATTTCAAGTTTCTGATGAAAAAAATAGACATGATGCAACACTCTAATGCATAACTAGCTAGGGTGTGACAGTAGCCCTCGGGCCCAAGGCGTGCTCGGACTTGGCTTAGCGGCAAAGCCAAAGGGCAAGTGCGGAGCGCCGTGGGCCCCAACAGCATGCGGCCCTGGTTGCCGCATGGCGACTGATTGGACGTGGGCGTCTCCGCTTCCCCACGCTGCCTCGGCATCTGCCTGATTTGACGAGTCCCTGCTGCATGCAAAAAGAGTCACCATTACCTGCGATCATGGAGGTCGATGGTTGGCCTCCCTTGGGCTATAAATGAGGAGGGGCGATGGCCCTCGTCACCCATCTCTTCTTGCTCCGCCTACTCGCTTCTTCTTCCTCGGTCCTCCTACTTGCAGCGCCCCCCATGGCACCCGTGAAGAGGTTTTCGGCCGCGGAGATGGGGAAGGCTCGCCAGGAAGGGCATGGCTCTCCTCCGCCCAAGCGCAGCCGCGGTCGTCCTCGCAAGCATCTCGTGACCCCTTCCGTGGCTTCCCGTGGTCATGGCGGTGGCGCTTCACGCGGTGGTGGCCGCCCATGTCGAGGCAGCCCAGTTGGTGGGGGAAGGCATTCCGTGGCTGCGCGGCCTCCCCGGCCGCGCTTCCATTCGGCGGAGGTGCTGCCGGAGTTTGTTGTGTGGTCGGATAACCCGACCAGCAACTGGCTTCAGCTCCCTTGCTCCTTCACCGGCGAATTGCCGGCCGCTAGCCCCGGCGGGCTCTGGTTGCAAGCGGATGGCTGCTGCAGCAAGGCCTCCTGGGTCACGGTGGAGATCTCCGTCGCCGGCAACATTGCCCTGGCCCGGGGCTGGCAGACGTTTGCCCGTGCGCGTGGCCTGGGCAGGCGGTGCAGCCTCCACTTCAAGTACGATGGCAATGCAACCCTCTACATGAGGGTGTTCGGAGAAGATGGCCGCTGTATTGGGTGCTGCCCTGAAGACGGCGATGGCGACGAGGTGCTCGGCCTTGGTGACGGCCGCGACAAGGGCGAAGGCGAACCTGCTCCTGGCGGCGACCACAGCTCACCGAGCTTCAGTGGCTCCTCCTCCGGCGACAGCTCCTCAGTGATGGCTGCGATCAACCACCATGCCACCGTGCCCGCCTCGAGGGCGGCGGTGGGTCGTCCCATTGCTGCGCACTTGTGAAGTGCGAGGCGGAGTCTGACTGAACTCAGGAGGACGCCACGAGTCCCTCCTCGCGAGCTGTTGCAAGGCGTGTGCCGCTTTTGTTTTGTTTTCCTTCTTTTCCTGCATCGAGAGAGAGAGAGAAGCATGGGGCCCCGTGGGGGTGTGCAACAGACTATGACCCCCTAGTTATTGTACTGCATTTATTGTTCCTGTGCTGTGTTACGGTGTCGTTGTTATGCGTCTGCGCATAGGAACAACTTAGCTCGGGACGTTTGAAGTAGTTTCCACCTTGCGAGGTGCCTGCTTCAGGCCTTGCCGGGCGCCTTAAGAGCTGCAAAACATTCATTGGGAGAATCATTTCTGAACCTTGGTCACGAGGGTTGCTGGCCATGGCCCGGCGCTTCGTGTCGCGATGCCCGAGGGGCTCAGACTGGGAGTGGTGCTCCCACTGCAAACTCGAACGAGAGAGCCTCGTGAAAATCAGGAGAGGAAGGGCTCTCGAGGGCACCTGCGCAGCCCCCTCGCGAGGTTTGTGAGAGAGGGAACGATTCAGACAAAAACTGAAAACCGAGAACAGGGGCAGGAGACGACGGGCAGAAATGGCAAATAACATCAAAAGCAACTTCAATCAACGTTCAACAAAGAAAAGCGAGCCAACTGTAGAAAGCAAATGAAAAGTTGCGTCCGGCACCTAGTCTAGTCTTCGATGTCTTCTCACCAGCGCGGAGCTAAGTGCTGCCACTGGGCGTGGGCGGGAGCCCCCGAGGCCCAAGGGTGGCACTCCGGAGACTCCGAGGCGTGTACAGCCCCAACTCATTATTACGTGAGAGTGTCACGGGCGGCGAGCTTCACAGGCACTGGGCCTTCTTCACAGGCACCGGGCCTTCTTCACAGGCACTGGGCCTTTCTTTAAGGGTAGAACTTCCGGAGGTGCTGAATGTTCCAGGCGTTCGGGATGGGTAGCCCCTCCTGAGTCTCCAGGCACGCGGCGCCCGGCCTGGAGATGTGGATGACCTTGAACGGGCCCTCCCACATGGGTGAAAGCTTATGCGGCCCTTCCCTAGAGAGCACCCGCCTGAGTACGAGGTCACCTACCTCGAGAATCCTGGGGCTGATGTTGCGACAGTGATACCGCCGCAGCGCCTGCTAGTATCTGGCCGCCCGTAGCGTAGCTTCATGATGGTGTTCCTCCCCCAGCATGAGGTCCATCCACCGCATGGCGTCCTGCTGCACCTCGTCAAACGCTAGGACCCGCGCAGAGTGATGCCTGACCTCGTGAGGGAGAACCGCTTCTGCTGCATAGACGAGGAAGAACGGGGTCTCGCCAGTTGGCTTGGTGGCGGTGGTGCGGATGGACCACAACACGGACTGGAGCTTGTCGTACCAGCCCCTGCCGTAGGCCTCCAGCTTCTTCTTGAAGGTCCTGGTTTTGAGGCCCCTCAGGACCTCCGCGTTGGCGCGTTCGGCCTGGCCGTTACTCCGGGGATGCGCCACCAAAGTGTAGCATATCTACGTTCCAAGGTTAGCACAATACGTTTTGAAGAGATTGCTGGTGAACTGCGAACCATTGTCGTGATGATGTGGTTAGGGACTCCAAACCGGCTAACGAGGCCCTTGATGAACTTGACCGCCGAACCGTCTAGGATGGTGCGGACGGCTTCCACCTCTGCCCACTTGGTGAACTTGTCGATGGCAACGTAGAGGTAGCAGTAGCCCCCAAGTGCTCGAGGAAACGGGCCCAAGATATCCAGCCCCCAGACCGCGAACGACCACGAGAGCGGGATGGTCGGCAGGCCCTGAGCTGGCTGATGGACCTGCTTGGCGTGGAATTGGCAGGCTTCGCAGGACTTCACCAGCTCGGTCGCGTCGTTGAGTGTCGTAGGCCAGTAGAACCCACTGCGAAACGCCTTGCCGACGAGGGTCCGTGATGATGAGTGGTGTCCGTAATCTCCAGCATGTATGTCGGCCAGAAGCTCCTTCCCCTGTTCCCTGGAGATGCAAAATAGGGAAACGTCATTTGGCCGCTTCCGGTATAACTCGCCATCTTGGATGCAGTAGGTCGTGGCCTGCCGGGCCACGTGTTCCGCGTCCTCCTCTTTCTCTGGCAGCGTCCATTGCATCAGGTAGTCCTTGAATTCCGTGGTCCAGCATCCCTCCTGAGGCCCAGTGCCAGGAGCAGGTGTGCTCCCGAGGTCGGGCCACAGGCTGGGGCTCCTGTGGCAGGTGGTTGAGGGAGTTCTTCCCGAGGCTGTGCTATGCTTGAAAGTGACGGTGCTGTCGATGGCTTGAAGAGCCGCTCCTCGAAAATGTCAGGTTCTTGAGGCAGCTACCTGGACGCCCTTTTGGCAATGTCATCAGCCTCTTGCTTGGTGCCGCGGGGCACATGCTGCAACTCCAGCCCCCAAAACCACTTTTCCATCTTGCGCACTTCCGCAAGATACGCTTCCATGTGCTCGTCCCTCGGCTCATACACCTTGTTGGAGAAGTTGACGAGGAGTTGTGAATCGCCCTTGATGACGAGGCGCTTCACCCTCAGTGCAGTTGCAGCTTTCAGGCCTGCTATGAGACCCTCATATTATGCTATGTTGCTGGAGACCTTCTCGCCCTGCTGGAAACAGAGCTGCACAGTGTAATAGAGGTTGTCCTGAGTGGGGGATATAAGCACTGCACCAACCCCCGCGCCCTGCTGCGAGAATGCTCCATCGAAGTACATGACCCAGCCATCAGGTGCTTCGCTTCCTGGAGAGAGAGACCGATCCTCGCCTGCCTTGAGCCCTGGTGCTTCCATCCATTCTGCCATGAAATCAGCAAGTGCGGCTCCCTTGACGACCCTGGTTGTGCTGAATTCCAACTGAAATGCCTGCAGCTTGATGTTCCATTCGGCGACTCTCCCAGCGGAGGTGGGGCTCCTGAGTACCCTTTCCAATAGGTAGGCCGAAACGACCTTGATGAGGTGACCTTGAAAGTAGTGTCGCAGCTTACGCAAGGCCACCAAGAGCGCGAGCAAGAGCTTCTCAGGCATGGGGTACCGTGCCCTCACATCCCACATCACCGTGCTAACGAAGTACACCGGATGCTCCATGAGGGTGGGTGTGCTTACGAGGCATGTGTCCTCCGGAGGTTGAGACGCTTCCTAAGACGATGGAGCCCCCAGCGCCCGGTTGCTTGGTGCGGCCTCTTCAGCCCTGGGGGCGTCTTCCTGCTGAGGCTGGTCTCCGGCTGCCGAGGTTGTGGTCCTCGCGAGGCCTTCTTGGCCTTGCGCAGCCACGGCCGAGGCCGTGGCTGGTCATGACACGGCCTTAGCCTGGCGTTCCTCCCAAACTGCCACCAGGGCTGCTGGCGGAGTAGGGAGTGGCGGTGAGGTAGAGCACCAGGGACTCGAGAGGGCGTGGTGCCACCATCACCGGAGGGCTGGTCAAATATTTCTTGAGGTCTTGAAATGCTTGGTCGGCCTCCTGCGTCCACTCAAACGGGCCTTTCTTCTTCATCAGCTTAAAAACAGCAGGGCACGCTCCCCCAGCTTGGAGATGAAGCGTCCTAACGCAGTCATGCAACCAGCGAGCTTTTGCATTTCTCTGAGGGTTTGCGATGGACTCATGTCTTCAATTGCCTTGACCTTCTTTGGGTTGGCATTGATCCTCTGGGGGACACGAGGAAGCCCAGTAGCTTGCCGAAAAGGGATGCCAAACACGCACTTCTCCGGGTTGAGTTGCAGGTCCACCTGGCGGAGGCTCGCGAAGGTCTCCTCCAGGTCCTGGATCAAGGTCCCCGCCTCCCGAGACTTCACCACAATGTCATCGACGTAAGCCTTGGTGTTTCTCCCGAGTTGTCGGCCCAAGGCAATGTGCATCATGGAAGGTCGTGCCCGCGTTGCACAACCCAAACGGCATGCAGGTGTAGCAGTACACCCCACACGGGGTCAGGAATGATGTCTTCTCCACGTCTTCCACCGCCATCTTGATTTGGTGATACCTCAAAAACGCATCCAGGAAACACAGCAGGTCGCACTCGGCCGTGGAGTCGACAATCTGGTCAATGCGGGGGAGTGGAAACGGATCTTGAGGGCAGGCCTTGTTGAGGTTGGTGAAGTAGACACACATGCGCTCTTTTCCTCCCTTTTTTGGCACGACAACGGGGTTTGCTAGCCATTCGGGGTAGCAAACCTCGCGAATAACACCTGCTGCCTCTAGCTTGCGTGTTTCTTGGATGATGAAGGCCTACTTCTCTGTGGACTGCCGCCTCACTTTCTGCTTCACGGGGTGTCGTGGAAGTATCACGTCAGATGTCCTAGTGTGAGGACTTAGTCGTGGAGCCATTGCAACAAGATTAGCTTAAAGGGGTTAAACCAGACAAAGGACACGGGGAGTTTATACTGGTTCGGCCCCTTGCGGTGAAGGTAAAAGCCTATGATCCAGTTGTGGTGGAATTGATGGGGTCTCGATGATCAGGGAGCGAATCCGCTTTACCTAGATCCCGAGCTGTTGTTTGTTGTCCCTGAACCGCCACCGGGTCGTCCCTTTATATACACAGGTTGATGCCCGACGGTTTACAGAATCCCGACGCCGGCTCATACACGTGCCCGGCTCGGTTTCTACCCTTTCCTACCTTACAACACAAGTTACATATTACATGGCGGATTATGTCTGCGGTCTCTAATCTGCCTTTGGGCCTTGGGCCCTTAGATCTCAATAATAAAGCGCCATACTTCTTGCCTTCATGGGCTTCAATGCGGATGAATCCTTGTGAGTATAACCCGGCCCCTCCTGGGCGGTTTATACTCAGTAGTTATATCCCCAACATTAGGCCCCAGATTGATTTGAACCTGTTCATGTCAATCTTCAATACTTAGGAAAATTTCTTCTTGAACATCTTCACGTGAACCTTGTAAACCTCCATGACATCATCTTAATGTGAACTTTGTAAACTGCCATGACATCATCTTCGTGTGAACTTTGTAAACCGCTGTGACATCATCTTCCAAGATTGTAATAAACGGCCATGACATCATCTGCTTATTAAAACCGTATATACTTCCCTTTAGTAAATAAACCTCCAAAAATCAAGGCGACAGCTCTGTCATATATCCATTTTTTTAGGTTCCTTGATTCCCGCACCTGACGCTTATCTCTTCGTCTTATAAATAGGGCCAAGGGTCCTTTTCCTTTTCTCCCCTTGCCTCTTCGTCTTTTTTCCACCTCACGTCGCCCCAGTGATCGAGCACAACCGCCACCGTCGACCTTCGCCTCTGCCCCAACAACGGCCGCTGCATCAACCTAAACGCACCAGAAAAACACGGCGCCTCTCCGCTACTCCCTCAACCTCAGTAAGTCTTCTTCCTCTTCACCTCAGATCTACCATTAGGGTTTCGGTGTTCTTAGGTGTTCGTCGGTGTTCATCGGTGTTCATTGCTACAGTCTGCTGCCAATGAGAACTTGATAAAACTTGATATTCTCCCTGTGCGGATGTAGCTATAATCCATTTTTCCTCATCATAGCATCTCTTTTTTAGTGAAAAGATCCCATCTAGTTTTTAACTGTTCCGCTGTCACCATTTAGGGCTTTGGAATTTTGTCCTTTTTTAGAACTGTGGTAGATCCAAAATTATAATACCAACCTGTAAAACCTGTTCGTGCAATACTTAGGAATTTTTCAGATCTGTAACTTCCACACCATTGTAGGCGGTTTAACCTTTAGAAAATGATACCCCGCCAGGTACCATTAGCCCTCTCTTAAACCGCCAACTCGACCTTAATGCCAGAATTCGGTTTATCATGTACATATATTTCAATATCTTCTCCCTCCGTCCTTACGCCGGTTTATGCATGTCAACCATAAATGTTAAACCGACATTGATCCTCTTTTCCAGCTTGTCATTGAAATGGCCAAACAGTTCTATGCTTGCAATTGGGTCCCTTCCCGGGTTACTGAGGAATAGTTAAATGGGTTTAGTTGCCACTGGCGTTTTAGTGAAGAAGGAAGTAATACACTGGAGAGTTCCCGGTCCAGAAAACCATCTTGAGCCCAAGGATGGAGAGGTGATTGTGTTTGCTGATCATCTGGGCCGAGGGTTTAGCCCTCCCAGATCAAAATTCTTTCGTGACGTGCTTGCTAGCTTCCAGATCCGCCCTCAATATATTGGACCGAATTCTGTGTCCAATATTTGCAATTGATAAGTATTTTGCGAGGCTTATCTGCAAGAGGAACCGACTGTTGAGTTTTTCCGGGACTTCTTTTACTTAAACCGTCGTACCGAGTTTACAGACGGGCCTAACACTGAACTTGGCAGCGTTTCAATCCAGAAGAGGAAATATGTCAATTTCCCTCATGCCAAGCATCATAGCCACCCCAAAGATTGGAATCAAACTTGGTTTTATTGCTGAAACACAGCTCCAGACGACGAAAATCCTCTGCCGCGTTATTGTCCACACCAACTTACCAATAAACATCCAGTCCCTCAATGACTTACCGCAAAGGAACGAGCTAGTTATGCACCCCAGCTTGCAAAGCTCAGAGCTTTTATTGCAAATGGATTGACAGGCGTTGACTTCATTCGATGCTGGGTTTCTTGGAGCATTATGCCTTTAAGCCGGCGCCCCGGTTTAATGTGTGAGTACACAGGGGATTTAAAAGACCCTCAGCGTCATATTGACATCCAGCTCACAGATGATGAAGTCACCGAATCTATCAAGAAAATGCTTGATGAACCGGTGGATGTATGCAGCAAAGTAGGGCTCAGTCCCTTCTGTACTTCCAACAAACCGCCAGCTGTAAGAATTTGCATCACTCCTTTTAATACATCCTCCTATAAACACTCTAATATAACCTTTGCCAATCTTTGCAGGGCGATGCCCCATTTTTGAAGCAAAAACCGCAGGATAAACCGGTGGGAGCGCCTCGTGTCAAGACAAAAGTTACAAAGAAACCCGCGAAGAAGAGAACCGCCGAGTCCCCTGAGCTGCCAAATGAGGAAGAACTTGATAATCTGGACTTAGAGGTAGACCTTGACTCTCTTGGTTATTTTTTCATACACCTCATTGACAATGATCATTATCAGGATGATGCAGAGGCTAGCCATGATGGCGAGGTAGAGGTAATCATTCTTTCTTTCGACTCAAATCCTGTGCCAATACCAATAATCCGTCGAGCAGTCCGGAAAGTGAAATTTTCACGCCCTCTTGCTTATTCGGATCCGCACTTTCTTTTGAAGACACAGCAACATGAAGCTCGCCGCACAACTCGGCATAGTGGCTAAGTGGTTACCTCCTCCGATTTACCGAACTCTCCAGTTCGAAAATGCCGTCAAGAGGTTTGTTATACTCCTGGCACACTTTATCCTAAAGCGGGTTACTTCCAATATCCTCTTAATCCGTCTGACTCAAATTACCAGGGAACCTCCCATTCATCATCCGGCAAGTCATCAGCCACACAACTCCCTCCCCTCAAAACTGTTCCTGGGTAAGCATATTACACTTAACCCTTTTATGCCTTGTATTTGTTTATTATACTAACTTTTGTGCCTGTCCTTTCTGGTGCCAAAGCCAGACTTAGCAAGAAGGCCAAGTTGAATAAACCGACTGATGATAATCCGGCCACTGAACCGGAGAAGACCCCAGAGGCTTTTGATCCGAATGCTGATACTATCCTGGATGATCCGGTACCACAAGCTCAAGACACTTTTGTTGAACTGGGAGAGATAAATCCAACGAGCCAGTCTGCTGATCCGCCAAGCCCATCTGACGATCCACCAATCCTAGACAAAACTATTGATGGTACCACAGATGATGTTGTGATTACCGGTTTTGGTCATACTGCTCCTGGCAACCCTGTCGCTTTATCAAAGCATAGTGCCAAGGAAGAGTTTCTGCTATGGACAAGGGCAAGTGGAAAATAGATTTATCAAGCTATGCTCACCTCAATGCTCAGGACATCCATTTTGGATATTTAAACCGCCTATACATAAGCCGCGACTATGAAGCCGGTTTAGTTGGTCTGATGAAAGAGCAATATGTGGTAAATATCAATTACTTTGCACAAGTTCTTTTTCCTTAGAGCCGGCTTCAATTATCAACTCCAGTAGCCCCCAAGGGCTGGTTCATAATATGAATGTGAACCGGGACTTGTAGTAGAATAATATTGAATTTTGCTTGCATAGCCCCCATGGACCGGTTTATACCTTTAGAATGAACCGGTACATCTTCTGTCATGCAGTTTCCAAAATTTCTGATAATCATCAGTATAATCCGGTTTATTGAGAAAATCTCCATAACTTTGAACTGATCCGATATGCATTAGCCCCCAAGTGCCAAGTGTATAACTTGTTATGTGCTTGGGACTTCAAATGTCAGTTGATAAAAAGCAATCCGCATTAGCCCCCAAGTGCCAAGTGTATAACTTGTTATGTGCTTGGGACTTCAAAGGTGTATTACCAACTCATTAACTGTCTCTTTCAGGCTGATCTAACCAAGAAGGAATCTCAAATCATCGACCTTCAGGAAAATATCAAGTCCCAGCAAGCAGAAACCTCCAAGGCTAAAGAAGAGCCGACCGACGCTTTAACAGCCATGGAACAATTGAAGGATGGCTTTCAGGGTGAGCGGGCAAAGTGGGAAACTGAAAAAGCAACTTTGCTAAAGCGGGCGGAAGATGCTGAAGCAGCCCTTAACCCGGTAACAGAAGAATTGACCTGCTTGAAGCGGCAGATCAATGCTATGACCTCTGCTATCTTCGGTAAAAACCTCTTCACAAGTTTTAAATAAGTACCAGTCATGAAATTGTTGGTTTAATAATACTATGAGCTTTGTAGGTAGCCGTGTTACTCATCTTGGCTCAGACATGCGCAAAAAACTGAAGGCTGCCTATACATTGATAGAGCAGTTATATACCGATGCTCAATGGGTCATCTGCATAGCTTCATATAATAAACCACCTCCAACTTTAATCAAGTAAACATTGGAGAAATTATCCATGACGCCTGCCCAGCTTGAGGAAGTGAAGAGATCAGCTGCAAGGGCCGGTGCTCTGACTACATTGACTCGGGCCAAGGCCTGGAGATCTGATCTTGATCCGGAAGACATTGGAAATGGCTATCCCAGCGAAAAAGAAGATGGGTCAGATTTTGACAATGACGACCTCAGGGCTTTGACGAAGGAAATGCATCCACTTGCAAGTAAACTAGCTGAAGAGACTGATTTATCTTTCCGTCGGTCGATTTATGACGCAGACAACAAACGGATTGATGCATCTGTATATGATGTGCAAAATCTCATCCCGCCAATCCGTAAGCATACCTACGCCCCTGATGTTGAACCGTCCGATCTGATAAGCGATGAAGCTGTCTTCTGAGCTTTAACTGGGATTGACTGGGCAACCATTGACTTCCATCCATTGGGTGGAGAGGCGGAGGTTGAACCGGCACAGCATGATCCACAACCTTCAAGTCAGCCTGTGGAAGAATCATGATCCGGAGGCCGGTTTATCTTCTGCACACTGTCATCTGTGTGATAAACAATTATTCTTTTGGGCCGTCGAAGCGCCTTGTATTAGGCTAGCTTAAACACTTGGTCTGCTATGTCGTCGTGCATATTTACTTTGCACAATACTATTAATCCGTCATGATTATGCTATGTCTGCTTATGATCCTTAGCAGCTTTATGCAATCCTGTTTCTGCATATAATAAACTTAAAATATTGTCCTGGCGGTTTACCGTCGGACGGGTCATAACACCTAATATAAAGCCAGGGTTTATAACCAAGGCTGTATTTTCAAAAATAAGGAAATATGAAATACATCATACCTGTGACATTGAATCACACTGTTGATTTATCAACTTTATTGTAGTAAGGGTGATAACCCAAATCTTGAGTGCTGATAACTCCCACCATGCTTTGCTGGTCTATAATGAAGCCATGTCAGGTTATAATAAACACCGGATGATCATACTGGCGACTTATAGTCAAAGCCAGACCGGTTTAACCAACACCAGTTTATAATTAATCATGTACTGACAACTTATAGTTGAAAGCCAAGCCGGGTCAATTGACACCAGTAATTTTTATAAGTTTGTACTTGGCAACTCAAAAGCCAGACCGGTTTATCAAGTACCAGATTAAAATAAACCTTACTGAAATAACATCGAAAAGAAAGATTTACAAAGAAAATATGCAAAACGGCGAGGCTTTTCATGGGCTGCCGGGCCACTGAGTTAAACCATTTTACAAAGCCTTTTAAGACGGACCTCACATTAACCAATCGTCGTTTTAACTTTGACAAGTTCAGGGTCTGTATAAGATTGACTTGCCAAATGTTCTGCGGGTCATACCAGGATTACCTGGACGGAGTGACTTACTTGATGAAGGCAGGTTAACCCGGGGTTTTAGGTGAATACACCTGGCTTCCAAGCCTGGCTTTTATAGCCTATTGCAATGTGTAGATTCTTTATTCTTGTAGAAGCAAAGATCCCCCAAGCAATATTTTGAGCTGTGCTCAGTGGGAGCCTATGTTTGAGTTGTGCTTGGCAATGAACTCTCTTTGGCTCCTTATGATATTGGGTATGAAGCCCCCAAGCTCTATTTTTTTGTAGCTTTATAAGCCGGATTAATGGACAAACAGAGCTCCGCTTTATAAGCAGAAGCCCCCATGCAACCAAGAATTTTTTTAAAAGACGAACAGCAGAGGCCCTGCTTTAGCAAGGATGCTATTTTATTATATTGATCATAATATATACATTGTCAAGAATATGTACATAATGGGAGCCTATGGCTCAGGTATAGTAAGGCCGAAGATGAGCAATGTTCCACGGCCGGCAGTTCTCCTCCTCCGACTTGCGTGAGTCTTTGTGCTCTCGGACATCGATGAGGTAGTATGATCTGTTGTTCAGATTCTTCTGACCAGAAAAGGCCCTTCCCAAGGTGGGGATAACTTGTGTATGTCGATCTGATCTTGGATAAGCCGGAGCACTAAGTCGCCTTCTTGAAAAGCTCTGGTTTTAACCCGGCGGCTATGATAACACCGCAGGTCTTGCTGATAAATCGCCGAACGAGCTGCCGTTATGTCCCGTTTTTCATCTAACAGGTCCAATGCATCTTGGCGTGCTCTTTCATTGTCCGCTTCAACATAAGCTGCCACTCGGGGCGAGTCATGGCGAATATCACTTGGGAGAACTGCTTCTGCTCCATAAACCATGAAGAAGGGTGTATAACTCGTAGATCTATTGGGGGTGGTGTTAATGCTCCAAAATACGGAAGGCAACTCTTCCACGCAACAACCCGGCATCCTCTGCAAAGGGACCATAAGCCGGGGCTTGATACCTTTTAGGATTTCTTGATTTTCTCTCTCCGCTTGACCATTGGACTGGGGGTGAGCCACTGAAGACACATCAAGATGGATGTGCTCACGCTGACAGAACTCTTCCATAGAACCCTTGGAGAGGTTCGTGCCATTATCTGTTATGATGTTGTGTGGAAAACCAAAGAGGAAAATCACCTTCTTCACGAATTGAACCGCTGTGGCTGCGTCACACTTGCTGACTGGCTCTGCTTCCACCCACTTGGTGAACTTATCAACCGCCACCAAAAGGTGGGTCTTCTTATCCTTGGACCTCTTAAAGGGCCCAACCATATCAAGCCCCCAAGTTGCAAACGGCCAGGTGATTGGAATCATCCTCAATTCCTGAGTCCGAACATGGGCCCGGCGTGAAAACTTCTGACAACCGTCAACTTCCTGACCAAATCTTCAGCATAAGCATGAGTTGTTAGCCAGTAAAAACCGTGTCAAAAAGCTTAGCCACAAGGGATTTTGAACTGGCATGATGACCGCAATCCCCTTCGAGGGGAAGTAAGTACCACTCCAGCCCCCGAGCCTTCCAATTGTCTGGACCCATCAACGTGAATAGTTCAGTATGTTTTATCCAATTTATCCTCCGGTGCCTGCAACTCTATCCAGTCATTGATGAAATCTACGAGCGCTTGGGACTTGATGGCTGTACGAGCATATATTTTAACCTGTGAGGTCCAAGCTCAATAGCCCACTTAGCAACCCGGCCAGTCGCCTCCCTGTTCTGGATGATATCTCCCAAAGGAGCGGAACTGACCACAGTGATGGGATGACCCTGAAAGTAATGCTTAAGCTTCCGACTCGCCATAAAAACTCCATACACCAGCTTCTGCCAATGTGGATATCTCTGCTTTGACTCAATAAGCACCTCACTGATGTAATAAACCGGCCGCTGAACCGGATACTGCTTACCCGCCTCCTTGTGCTCCACCACAATAGCCATGCTGACAGCCCGGGCGTTAGCAGCCACATATAACAGCAATGGTTCTTTATCAATGGGGCAGCAACAACAGGCGACTCGGCCAACTGCTTCTTCAGATCCTCGAACGCCGCATTAGCAACATCACTCCAGACAAAGTTGTCCGTATTTTTCATCATCTGATATAGAGGGATAGCCTTTTCTCCTAACCGGCTGATAAACCGGCTTAGCGCTGCAATACGAGACGCTAGACGTTGAACATCATTGATACACACCGGTTTAGCCAGGGATATAATAGCCTTGATCTTTTCCAGATTAGCTTCAATGCCCCTGTTAGACACCAGGAAACCCAAGAGCTTGCCTGCCGGTACACCAAAAACACACTTGGCCGGATTAGGCATCATCTTATAAACCCGGAGATTATCAAAGGTTTCCTTCAAATCAGCTATCAACGTTTCTGCTTTCCTGGATTTCACCATGATATCATCCACATAAGCATGATTGCGCCCATTGTGAAGGCAATTCTGCATACATCGCTGATAAGTCGCATGGGCACTCTTGAGCCCAAAAGGCATAGACACATAGCAGAAGGCTCCAAAGGGAGTTATAAAGGATGTCTTCTCCTGGTCCTTAACTGCCATTTTGATCTGATGATAACCAGAATAAGCATCCAGAAAGCTCAAATGCTCACAACCTGCCGTAGCATCAATAATTTGATCAATACGAGGGAGAGCAAAGGGATCAGTCGGACAAGCCTTGTTCAAGTCTGTGTAATCCACACACATACGCCAAGTGCCGTTCTTCTTAAGCACCAGCACCGGGTTAGCCAACCACTCGGGATGAAAAACCTCCACAATAAACCCTGCTGCCAAGAGTCGGGCTACCTCCTCACCAATGGCCTGGTGTCTCTCTTCATTGAAGCGGCAGAGAAACTGTTTGACCGGTTTGAACTTAGGATCGATATTAAGAGTGTGCTCAGCGAGTTCCCTCGGTACACCTGGCATGTCAAAAGGTTTCCATGCAAAGATGTCCCGGTTCTCACGGATGAACTCGATGAGCGTGCTTTTCTATTTCGGATCCAGGTTAGCGCTGATGCTAAATTGCTTGGATGAATCGCGAGGACTAAAATCAACCAGCTTAGTCTCATCAGCCGATTTAAACTTCAAAGCCGGATCATGCTCTATAGTTGGTTTTTTCAAAGTAGTCCTATCTGCGGATGTAACGCCCCAAAAATTTAACCAGGTTTTAGTTATTAAAATTTTGCCAAGAGTTTAAAAAATTTGCCTGCAAGTATATCTCAGTTGATTTCAAAACTTTTCTTTTAATATTAAGGATTTTTTTCCCAAGTGGATCCTTCCAAAACATTTTGGACTTATATGCCCTCTCATTAAAAACATTTCTCAATCGGTAGATTTATTTATTAAATTATGTCACCCTGAGCTTTATTCATTAAAATGACTTGTTTTAAGTTTTGGAGCTCTTTTTGTACTACAACCAGTTGATAGATTTAAATAAAAATCCAACCAAAAATTAGGAGATGTCATGTGATGTCTCTAAATCACTTTTGTGCAATAATATATTTCATTCATTGCATATTTTGAGTGCTACACATGTTTTTCTTCTCTGGTCCTGTGGACAATTTTGCACTACAACCCTTTTAAATATTTATTTCTAGCTTCCACCAAAATTATGGGATGTTGGTAGTATCATATGATTCAACTTTATGCAAAAACCCAGTCGGGTTATTTTGAAAATTTTGAGTGAATCAACCTCATCTTCATTCTGGTCCAACATGATGGTTTGTACAGCAACCATATTCTTGCTTGCTCTTTGACCCTAGATTCTTTTCCCTACATGTAGTCCCCCATGCTAAACCCCTAAGTCCAGGAGCATGCACTCATTGGATCATTTTTGGTTCATGAAATAATGCCATTCACCTCCTATCCAGATTTAAAGTTCTGCAAAACTTGCACTAGCAAGTTTGTGTTTTTCACCAACTAACCTCACCACCCTCTTGTGCATCCAAAGAGACACTAATCTGGAAGAATTGGCCACTCCAAGAAATGCCTAGGTGCCTGTGGCATTTTGTCAAACACCTGGAGTGCATGGACAGATTTGGCATGAGTCTTTGTCTGCATGGTGAACTTGATCTCCTGACCAAACCACCTTGTCCCTTGATCTTCCCTCTATCACTAACCTAGTTCTGTTTCTTGCCAACCTCACCTGAGACCTCTAGCATGCCCCGGCATTTTATCGAACACATTCCGTGCGTGCTCTGGGCGCGAGCAGAGTGCGCGTATTGCACAAGCCACGACCAAGCCGACACGTCGCGCCCCTGGTTTTGGCCCGCTCTGCAGCGCCACGCCACGCACTCCCCTTCTCACAGCAACGCGCCAAGCCGCCCTGGCAGCCTACAGCGCCGCCGTCAGAGCCTTGGCGGCACGCCGGCATCCGCAGCGCGCCCCTGCCTCAGTAGGTGCCGACAAGCCACCAGCGCTCGCCAGCTGCCCTCTTAAGCATCTCCAGCTCATCCGCAGCCTCGTCCCCTAGCGCGCGTCGCCGCCACGTCGCCATAGCTACAGAAAGACGGTTCGCCGTCGTCCTTATCGCCGGTCGCCTTGGAACCGACCTCCACCCCCTATATAAAGGCCCCGGAGCTCAATAGAGTCCTCAAGAAACCTCAAATGATCCCTCTAGAGCTGCCTTGGCCAGCAGTCGAGGAGGGGAAGGCCATCTTCCCCGAGTCCGGCCGGTTCGGTCACCGCCAAGTCCAGGCCGATTCCGTCGCCACCAGTGCCTCCCCCTCTCCACTCTCTCCACCAAGAGCTCTCCCTCTCTCTCGTGAGGGCAACCCCACGCTCAATCTTGGTCGGAAACCACCGTAGCACCAAACCCACTATCCACCCGAATGCCTTCTCCGCCGTGAAGCTCATCGCCGGTGACTCCGTCCACGTCGGCGACCATGGCGGGTACCCACGGATTCGTCTCGACCCCCTGAGCACACCCATGTCCTCAGATCTCCAAGGGACGCCCCCGTTTGCCGGCAAATCCTCGCCGAAGCTCCGCCTCTGTTCGGTCGGAGGGGGACGGTGCGCGCGTGGACTGGTCAAACCTGACCAGTGGGCCAGGCGGGCCCACCGTCAGTGACCCAGCGCCTGTCCACGCAGGAGTAAGTGGAAGCGTATTTCCCGAATGCGCCTTCGACGTGTATTTCTTTTTTAAAACGTTTTCTTTTCTATTTTATTTTAAAAACAGATTTTGACCAGGACTTTGACTGCCTATAACTTTTTAATTACAATTCCAAATGAAATGATTCTTTTCCCTATATCTCTCAAATTTGATCTAGTTTATTTTAAGATTTATTTGATATTTTTTTAAACAACTTTTTGTGTTGTTTTGAATTTGTGTGTTAATTCAAATTTATTTAAAATAGGACCTTGGAGAGAGAGAAGAAAACTTTCAAAAGTTTTGGAGTGCACCCTGCCTTTCCACACATTGAAGGCAAGCATTCTGAACCCCGGCATAATATTGTTGGTGTGTTCATTGACACGTTTATGACACCACCTCATTTCGAAGGACTTGTTATTTCATGTGATATGATCATTTGCATGGATGCATATTAGTGATTTCCATGCTGTTGGAAATGAGTATACTTGTGATGGTAATCATCCTCATGTATCTTGCATGCATGTCGGAAAGGAATCCGGGAAAGCCTCTGCCTTGGGTAGGCGTGAGCTTGTCGCCGGTCTCCGTCGGGACGGGTATGTCCGGTATGGCATGGTAAGATATAATGAGTGTTGATTGTATTGGTTGTAATTTTTTTTTGTTATACATGTCATGCAGGAAACTATAAACCTCCTGAGTCGACCGTAGATCGAGTCTTGTTCCAGTAACCCCCATACTTGCTTCGTACTACCACTCGTCTCTACAACAAGTAGAGTACGGTTCAGTAAGTTGTCAACCTCTTTCTAGCACACACCGTACAGAGAGGCCATGGTGGAAGATACCGGTTGTAGCTGGTAGGTAGGCCACCTGGTCCGGGGGCATGGGTGTTTCCGGTTGAGACCGAGAGGGGAGGCCACCCCTTAGAGCGCGCAATATAAATTTGATCCCATGCTACGCGAGGTTGTAGCCTCCCCACTTAGAGTTTGCTTGACAGGTGTCGTGGGTGATTCCAGACACGTGTGAGTTAAGCTGGTGTGTGCAAGTTAGGTGTGTTTTCAAAAAAAAGACCGTAGACGGAATTAGTCTCGATGGACTAAAGGAATCCGTTACTCGTGGGTAAAGAGTACACCCTCTGCAGAGATTAAACCAATTCGAATAGCCGTGTCCATGGTTAAGGATTACAGTCTGGGATGGGTCAAGTGTCGGTCTTAGTGTCGATCTTCGGAGGAAAATCTGTTAAACCAGAACATGGATTGTGACCTGTGACTTATGATGATTATGATTATTTTTAATTATGGACTAACCCCTTTATATTGTTTGAAATATTGAGTATCCTTGGAATGGTTCTACCTCCTGGATATTCACTATCATTTCTTTTAAAGCCCTTTATGTGGTGTCGCTAAGACGCCTGACTGCGGCATTTCTTTTAAAGCCCTTTATGTGGTGTCGCTAAGACGCCCGACTGCGGCATTTCTTTTAAAGACCTTTATGTGGTGTCGCTAAGACGCCTAACTGCGGCATTTCTTTTAAAGCCCTTTATGTGGTGTCGCTAAGACGCCCGACTGTGGCATTTCTTTTAAAGCCCTTTATGTGGTGTCGCTAAGACGCCCGACTGCGGCATTTCTTTTAAAAGCCCTTTATGTGGTGTCGCTAAGACGCCCGACTGCGGCATTTCTTTTAAAGCCCTTTATGTGGTGTCGCTAAGACGCCCGACTACGGCATTTCTTTTAAAGCCCTTTATGTGGTGTCGCTAAGACGCCTGACTGCGGCATTTCTTTTAAAGCCCTTTATGTGGTGTCGCTAAGACGCCCGACTATGGCATTTCTTTTAAAGCCCTTTATGTGGTGTCGCTAAGACGCCCGACTGTGGCATGCTTGTTATTTATTTCAAAATTTTAATACTGCTATGTTATTGCATATTCATAAATAACATGCTTGCACGCATCAGAGTTTTATTTATATTTTGTGACTGACATCATGAGCATAAAATATTTTCAGCACATCGTTGTTATATTATACCCGTGTTCATAATGTTTGCGAGTACATTCAAAGTACTCACTGGCTTGTCCCTGGCTATTGTCTTGGCCAGATTTCTTGCGCGGAGAGGAGCGACCTTGATGACAGCCCCGAAACCCACGTAATGGTGATAGCAGCCTCGCGAAGATAGGAGTTAACCTGGTCAGCTGTTCCTGTGGGAAATGGAGTCCCATATACGCTGACGACCCACAATCCGCTTCCGCCATCAACCACTAGAAACCATTTGTTGTACTCACGGGCCAGAATGGTCTTGTACTACATATGTTGTATTTTGCTTTGGATTTCTGTATCAAGTTGGTGCATCATCAGCTAACAGTTATCCTGGGGCTGGTGAGCACAACGGCCAGTTTCTGGAATTTAATACCTGGAAAACCGGTCGTGACACCGGATCAACATTGTCCTTATAGAACTTCAACTCCTCTGTTGCACAAACTGACTCAGCATAAGACGCATCACCTTCCTCACATTCCAAAGCGATCTTTTGACTTTCATGTATTGTGATGGTCCCCTTATGACCCGGCATCTTGAGCTGCAGATAAACATAACATGGCCTTGCCATGAACTTAGCATAAGCCGGCCATCCAAACATGGTATGGTACGGGCTCCGGATTTTCACCACTTCAAAAATCAATGTCTCTAATCTTGAATCATGATCATCTCCAAAAGCAACCTCCAGAGCTATCTTACCAACAGGATAAGCCGATTTACCAGGTACCACACCATGGAAAACGGTGTTTGACGGTTTAAGATTCTTATCTGTCAACCCCATGCGACGGAAGGTTTCATAATACAAGATGTTGATACTGCTCCCTCCATCCATGAGCACCTTGGTGAACTTATAACCTCCGGCCTGAGGTGCCACCACCAACGCTAGGTGACCCGGATTATCTACCCGGGGCGGATGATCCTCTCGACTCCACACAATTGGCTGTTCAGACTAGCGCAAATAACGGGGCACCGCCGGTTCAACGGAGTTCACTGCCCTTTTGTGAAGCTTCTGATCGCGCTTGCACAGGCTAGTGGTGAAGACATGATACTGCCCACTATTCAACTGCTTCGGGTGGCTCTGGTAACCCGACTGTTGCTGCTGCTGACCCCCCTGTTGATTATAACCACCCTGGTTGCCCTGATTGCCTTGATTTCCATGTCCACCTTGATTACCTTGAAAACATGACCCGGAATTGCCTCCACCATAACCCGTCCCATGAGACCCGGGTCCTGATCCACCGGACGGTCCATGATCATACCGGAAGAGATCCGAGTTTTTGAACTCCCTCATAATAAAGCAATCCTTCTAGAGGTGCGTAGCTGGCTTTTCTCGCGTCCCGTGCCTTGGGCAAGGCTGATTTAACGGGCGCTCAAGATTGACACCTGATCCTGCACTCCGCGGGGGCGATCTACCCGTACGACGCTGGCCATTATCCTGCGCATTGGTGTTAGCCACAAAATCTGAACTATTGTCCGCTTTACGCTTACCATTGTTTCCATGGCCCGTCGGGTTAGGCTGTTGCCCTTTGGTGTTGCCGTTCTTCTTTCCCTTCCTCGGCTTTTCATCCTCAGACTTGGGGTCCTTGGTACTATTAGAATCGGCATAATTAACCAGAGCTGCCATAAGTGTTCCCATGTCATTGCAGTGACGCTTGAGTCGTCCCAACTTCAACTTCGGGGGCTTAAACCGGCAATTGCCCTCCAACGTTATAACTGCTGAATCAACATTGATGCAGTCCGATGAATGCAAAATCTCTGAAACCCGGCGCACCCAATGGGTTGTCGATTCACCTTCTTATTGGACACAGGCGGCTAGATCCACAATTGACATGGGTTGCTTGCACGTGTCCTTAAAATTTGTTATAAACCGGGCTTTCAACTCGGCCCATGACCCAATGGAGTTAGCCGATAAACTTTTTAGCCAAGTTTGAGTCGTTCCATCTAACATCATGGTGAAGTACTTCGCGCATGCCGCTTCATCAACATCCAGCATCTCCATCGCCATCTCATAACTTTCGACCCATGACTCGGGGGGTAAATCAGCGGTGTAATTGGGCACCTTACGCGGACCCTTTAAATCCTTGGTCAGCCGCACATTGCGTAGAGCCGGGGTGAGACACGGCACCCCCAAGAGCTGAACGCAAGACTTGGTTCCACTGAAGTCGTCGGACGAACCGGAGTAAGCTGACGGTCCATGTACTGCGCTGCTAACTCGGCTTCTCGATGCGCTCTGTCGTTATCCACGACGTCCTGAGCATTTGCACCACTGCCCGCCGGGTTAGGCCTTCGAGGGGCATTACGGTTCCGCTCGCTGCTCGATACAGCCGGTTCATCAATGTGCCTGCTGTAACTCCGGCTCAGGCGGGGGGTTGAATGAATTCTGTCTCGAATATATGAATTGCCCGGGGCTGATCCGGCGCCTCCGTCCCAGGTGCTTCGATCCGGTTTTCCGCTGCCGGATTACTGGTCCCTGCTCCTGGCGTGTTGAAGAGATTCATTGCTTCATAAATCGGAGGTAAACAAGACCGATGCCTCCTCCTCAACACGTTGTTTGAAGCGGTCTGATCCAGCATGAGCCGGTAATTTTCTGCTTGATTCCGCTTCTCCTGAGCATCCAAAGCGGCCCGCTCATCAGCCATCCTGGTTTCCTCAGCTGCCAAGTCCTCCTTGGCCTAACTTATCTGATCTCGCAGCTTCGCGACCTCGGCATTATGCCAATCTTGATTATCCGAGGTAACCTCTATGGTCAACAACGTCGTCCAGGCGTCCAATAAACTGGACAAGACTTGAGCCGGCCAGCACGCGGGGCCTCCTGCCCCGGCTGCCGATCCGGAAATCATTGCCGTTGCAGCTGATGAGTGCTGCGTGAGCTACGTACCGGCCATGAAGATTGCAACCCGGTTCGGCGGTTCAAGGGGGTCCAGAATACTGTCGCCATCGGAATAGCCCCCAAACCGACCATCTTGCAGTTGGTACAATGACTCGGTCTCACCGGTGGATGATTCGCCATCTGAATAAACGACCATCTCACCATCAGACATCGGTTCAGACTCTGCACCATTGATGAATCCTACGAACGCACACTTCATGGCAGGCTGAACCCGGGCAGTGCTTGCACGCTGAGCTGTCTCGATGAGGTCGGTTCAGATGTCCGGCTCAGGGCCTGGTTCGTCGATCTTGCCGATGAAGACGTGAATTCCTCCAAAGGGGACCCGGTACCCGTACTCGATTGAGCCGGCCTCGGGGCCCCAGCCTGCGTCGTCGATGTAGAGCTTGCCGCGACGACTCTTGGTCATCCGGCCCACGGTGTATCCCTTGAGTCCTTCGAAGTTGCCATTTAAGAACTCGAATCCATCGTGCGATAGCCCCACGGTGGGCGCCAACTGTCATGGAATTATCACGTCAGATGTCCTAGTGTGAGGACTTAGTCATGGAGCCATCGCAATGAGATTAGCTTAAAGCGGCTAAATTGGACAAAGGACACAGGGAGTTTATACTGGTTCGGCCCCTTGCGGTGAAGGTAAAATCCTACGATCCAGTTGTGGTGGAATTGATGGGGTCTCGATGATCAGGGAGCGAATCTGCTTTACCTAGATCTCGAGTTGTTATTTCTTGTCCCTGAACCGCCGCCGGGTCGTCCCTTTATATACACAGGTTGACGCCCGGCGGTTTACAGAATCCCGACGCCGTCTCATACATGTGTCCGGCTCGGTTTCTACCCTTTCCTACCTTACAACACAAGTTACATATTACATGGCGGTTTATGTCTACGGGCTCTAATCCGCCTTTGGGCCTTGGGCCCTTAGATCTCAATAATAAAACGCCATACTTCTTGCCTTCATGGGCTTCAATGCGGATGACTCCTTATGAGTATAACCCGGCCCCTCCTCGGCGGTTTATACTCAGTAGTTATATCCCCAACACGGGGCGTACATTGGGGCACACATTCAGATGATGCTCAATCACCTCCCTTGGGACCCCCGCTAGCTGCTTGGGTTCCCATGCGAACACCTCCTTGCTCGAGCGCAAGAACTTTACCAGCGCCTCCTCTTGGTCAGGGTCGAGGTTGGCACATATGGTGAAGGCGGCTCCTGAGGACCTGTCTTCCTCAACTGGCACCTGCTTGGTCTCCGCCTTGTCCTGAGTGAACAACTGCTTCTTTTTGGTCAGTGCAGCCCCCTTGGCCTTGGAGGTGTCCGTGCCAGCAGGTTGCACCACCGCGGCGGTCTTGAGGGCTAGCTTGAGCGCCAGCAGAGCCTCCTTGGTATCCCCAGCCACAGTGAGGATGCCGCTGCTCCCGGGCATCTTCATGAGGTTTTAGGCCGGATGGGTTGCCGCCATGAACTGAGCCAAGGCAGGGTATCCGAGGATGGCATTGTACGGGAGGTCAATGTGGGAGATGTCAAAGTCGACCAGCTCCATGCGGTAGTTGTTGTGGGTGCCGAAGGTCACAAGAAGGCGGATCTGCCCCAGGGAGCCGGAGGAACCGCCTCCGACGCCCGAGAAGGGCTTGCTGGGTCGGAGCCGTTCCAGCGGTACATGGAGGAGGCTAAAGGCCTTCACCGAGAGCACATTGAGACCGGCACCGCCATCGATGAGGGTTTTGGTGACGGCCACCTGGCAGATGGTGGGCGTGCAGAGCATCGGGAGTGCGCCGGAGCAGGTGGTGTTGACGGGGTGATCGTCCGAGTTGAAGGTCAGGTCGGCCTTGGGTGCCATCCAACCGGGGGAGCTCCTTGCCGCGCGAGGGCGGCGCCGATCTGGCGAAAGAACGGCTTGGCGTGGCCGTCTGAGGGTGGCGCCTTCAAGCCACCCAGGAGAGCTGCGACGACCGGGGGTGCCGGCGCCGCGTAGTGGGCGAGGAAGAGGTCACGCAGTTCCTCCCAGGAGGCCACAGAAGATGCCGGCAGGTTGAGCAGCCAAGCGCGCGGGACGCCAGTGAGGGCCATGGGAATCCAGTTGGCCATGACCTTGTTGTCGCGTCAGGCCTTGAGGACGGCCTCCTCATATGACAGCAGGAAAGCCAGTGGGTCCGCCGCGCCTTCGTAGCGCAGTAGCATCTCTGGCTTGAACTTGTGCGACCACTGCACCTGTCGCAAGGCGGGGGCCAAGGCTCGGAGCCCCCTGGCCCTGGTGCTGGCGCCAGTCGCCAGAGCCGGAGGCGCAATGCCCGCCATGAGGGCAAAGCACGGTGTTGGTGGAGAGCGGGTCGACGGAAGGAAGAGCTCCGGCGCACCCCTACCTGGCGCGCCAAATGTCGGATACGGGTTCCGGCTAAACCCTTAAGGTTCAAACACCGGGGTGCACACGAAGTTCTCTCCCTACCACACACGCCCTCAGCCTTGCCGCGATCTCTAAGCTAGCTCGATGAACAACACAAGAGACACAAGATTTATACAGGTTCGGGCCACCATTGTGGTGTAATACCCTACTCCTGTGTGTGGTGTGGTGGATTGCCTCTGGGCTGATGATGAACAGTACAGAGGAAGAACAGCCTCATGAGAAGAGGTGTTCTGGTGCTTGGTGGTGCGTAGATGAACTGGATTCGGATCCCCTCCTACTGTGGTGGCTAGCCCTATTTATAGAGGCCCTGGTCCTCTTCCCAAATATTCAGTGGGAAGGGATCCAACAACAACCATTTTGAAAGGGGACAACTAGTACGAGCTATCCTGACTGAAGGTGGTCTTCGCATGCCAAAGGCGCTGGTGGTGATGCCGTCTTGGGCTCCATGGTGATCTCCGTCCTGTTGATCTTGGTCCTGTTGCACTGATATGGAATTTTTGCATGATGCCTCGGTACTCTGCGCCCGCTCTTGCCCCCTTTGCATCAAAGAGGAAATGAGGACACTGCACGAGTTGGCGCCCGCCTGGGGCCCGCCTGGCCTTGGTCGTCATGGCTTGTGTCACGAGGACCTCGCAAGGTACCCCTTGCCTTGATCTCTCCGCCTCCTCGCGAGCCTGCCTGGTGAGGCCGCCCCTGAGGAGGCCTTGCATCGTCCGCCCCACGAGGCTTGGCCCCTCGCTTGGGTCTTGAGTGTTGGGTCGGTGAAGACGGGTCGTACTGGTGTATTTCCTCGTTTCCTTCATCTTGGCGTGGTCCACTTGTGGATGCCTCCAAGTCAACTTGTGGTTCACCTTGTAGTGAAGTTGAGGCTTCCACTTGAACAAATGAGTTACTTTCCTTCACCTCCGTTGGGCGAATCTTGCCAATAGACAAGTCTTGTATTGCTTCCGAAGGGTCTTTGTCTCCTACATCAGTTGGAAATTGCTCTACTTGCGAGCCGTTAGATTCATCAAACTTCACATATACCGTCTCTTCAACCTTTCGGGTGAAATTGTTATAGACACGGTAAGTGTGAGAGTTTGAGCCATAACCGAGTAGGAAACCTTCAGGAGATTTAGGAGAAAAGTTTGAATGATGATGCTTATCAAGAATGTAGCACTTCGAGACGAATACTCGGAAGTATCCAACTTGGGGTTTGTTACTGGTGAGAAGCTCGTATGCCTTCTTACCGAGTAGCTTGTGAAGAGATAGATGATTTGTTGCATGACAAGCTACCTCAACCGCTTCCGCCCAAAAGTGTTTTGCGTCTTGTACTCATCAAGCATTGTTCTCCCCATCTCAATAAGTGTCCGGTTCTTCCTCTCAACAACTCCATTTTGGTGAGGTGTGTACGTAGCCGAGAACTCATGTGAAATCCCTTCTTCGTCAGAAAGGAATCCACATTGGCGTTCTTGAACTTCGTTCCGTTGTTGTTGCGAACCTTCTTGATCTTCACTTCAAATTGATTTTGGGCGTTCCTAGCGAAGTTCTTGAAGATATTTTGGACCTGCAATTTATCATCAAGAAAGAACACCCACGTAAATCTTGAAAAGTCATCGACCATGACTAAACCCAATGAGTTACCACCGAGACTTTTGTAGGCGTTAGGCCCAAAAAGATCCATATGAAGCAGCTCGAGCCGTCTTCTCATGGTCATGATGTTTATCACGGGGTGGCTTCCTCCAACCTGTTTTCCTGCCTGACAAGCACTGCAAAGTCTATCCTTGTAAAATATAACATCTTTAACTCCAAGGATATGATCACCTTTAATAAGCTTATCAAGATTTCGCATGCCCATGTGGCCTAACCTTCTATGCCACAACCAGCCTTTAGAAGATTTAGCAATTAAACAAGTTCTAGGTTGAGCCTTTTTAGTGAAATCAACAATGTATAGATCACCTCTACGTATACCGGTAAAGACCATATTATTATTATCTCTTCGAAACACTTGGCAATCTACTTCAGTAAATAGGACGTTGAAACTGAAATCGGCTAGTCTAGATACAGAAAGTAAATTGTATCCAAGAGATTCAACGAGTATAACATTTTGGATGGAGCTATCATGTGAGATGGCCACCTTACGAAGGCCAACCGCCTTACCCTTTGAGTTATCACTAAAAGTGACATACTTTCGAGGGTCGCCGTTCTCAGCAAGCTCACAAAACATATCCTTATCTCCGGTCATGTGATCGGTACATCCACTATCAAGAACCCATTCCTTTCCTCCAGCCATATAGCCGCTAAGGTTAGCCATATAAGACCAAAGTGTCTCATAGACTAATCGAGATCAAAGTCACTATCATTATCCTCATCATAGTATCCATGTTCAACATCGTCTTGTGATCGATCATCACCTAGAGAGAGTGATTCATTAGATGTATGACCATGGCAATGTGCATCTTTATGATTTCTAATGACTTGCGAGATAATGCTACTAATGACTCCAACATCTCCTTTGGCACGCGTAAGGTCATGAAGCTCAAATAGACAATCATCATATTTAGGATCACTAGGTTTCATTTTATGAAAAGCTATGGACTTTTGAAGAATCACATCTAGATTATTCAAGGAATAGTTTGGAAACCGTTCCTCAAGAAATCTCCATATGGTGTAAGCACATTCAAGAGTAGGCAAGCATACAATCAAATTTCTAGGCAATCCTCTAATGATAAGACTGATAGTTCTAAGATTGCGGATCATGTCAAGAGACTCATCGGGCGTAGGATGCAATGGATCAACAAGAGGCGCACAAGGGCTAGTAATGTACTTGTTTAAGTGATATTCATTGAAAATTTCAAGCATATCATTTTTCTAAGCATTATAGAACTCTCCATCAAGCATAGGCACTCTACGTCTAAAACTCCCCATCATATACTCATCCATGTTCCTCCAATGGTGATTAAACCAAAGCAATGCAGACCAATGCTCTAAAACCAATTGAAAGGATCGAGAAGAGGTGTCTAGAGGGGGGTGATTAGACCCTCAGCAAGCAAAAGTAACAGTTTTTAAGTTCTTCAAGTTGGGATGGAGTTTTAGCACATGTTTAAGCATTCAAAATACATTTCAAGCAAGCATGGCAAGAGTATATGAGCAACGGAAAGTAAGGCATGCAAGTTGCAAGAAAGTAAAGGGATGGGATTGGAGTGTGCAAACGCAATTGGAGACACATAGATTTTGGGCGTGGTTCCGATAGGTGCTGCTATCGTACATCCACGTTGATGGAGACTTCAACACACAAAGGGTAACGGTTACGCGAGTCCATAGAGGGATCCACCCACGAAGTGTCCACAAAGAAGCAACGTTGTCTATCCCACCATGGCCATCGCCCAAGAAGGACTTGCCTCACTTGGGCACATCCTCACGAAGTAGGCGATCTCCTTGCCCTTACAAACTCCTTGGTTCAACTCCACAATCTTGATGGAGGCTCCCAAGTGACACCTAACCAATCTAGGAGACACCACTCTCGAAAAGGTAATAGATGGTGTGATGATGATGAACTCCTTTCTCTTGTGCTTCAAATGATAGTCTCCCCAACACTCAACTCTCTCTCAAAGATTTGGCTATGGTGGAAAGATGATTTGAGTGGAAAGCAACTTGGGGAAGGATAGAGATCAAGATTCTCATGGTTGGATTGGAATTTATTGGTCTCAACACATGAGTAGGTGGTTCTCTCTCAGAAAATGAGTAGTGGAAGTGTAGGAACGTTCTGATGGTTCTCTCTTGAATAGAGAAGGGGGTGGAGGGGTATATATAGCCTCCACACAAAATCTAACCGTTACACACATTTGACCCAACTCGGTCAGACCGAATAGGTGAACTCGGTGAGACCGATTCAGTTATGTGAATGTTAGGATTCTCGGTGGGACCGACATGATCAACTTGGTGGGACCGATGTGCTAGGGTTAAGGAAAATCTCATCTCATGTGACTGATTGCATGAACTCGGTGGGATCAATTTCAGAAATGAGTAAACAGAGAGTTGGTCAGGCAAACTCAGTGGGACCGATTGCACATTTCGGTGAGACCAAAATAATTGCAACATGCAACAGAGAGTTTGCAAGGACATCTCAGTGAGACTGAGATCCTATCGGTGAGACCGAATTGATTAGGGTTTCTGGCATTGACTATGTCAAGTAAACTCGGTGGCGCTGGATGAATCAAATCGGCGGGGCCGAGTTTGACTTTAGGTTTTGGACATATGTGGAATGGAGAAATTGGTTGAGGGCTTTGGACCATATCACTAACCACTTTGAGCAAGTAGACCATTAAGCAACACCTCATGCCCTTTTAATAGTATTGGCTTTCCTATGGACTCAATGTGTTCTTGGATCACTAAAATAGTACTGAAGAGTCTTGAGCTTTTGCCAACATTTGTTCTTAGCACCTTGAAGGGGTTCCACATCCTCTTGTCCGTGCCACGCTTTTGTTGAAGTTTCTGAAGTATACTAGATGAAAATATTAGTGCAATAAGAGATATGTTGACATTAATTACCAAAATCACCCAGGGAGCACTTGTGCTTTCATTCATGATGCAGGTGTTCATAAGGAGTGCCAATGTTTTGGGAAACATTGATTAAGCTCCATTTCGCCAAATTTCTGGTACTCGATATGTCGAATTACTAGCAAGGTCATGTCGATTTTTTTGTACAACACATAAACCGATATATCTTGTTATATAGTTGTTTTCAATGGAATTTCTACGAATGATGCTTTTAAACGTAATTTTAGTGATTCATATTGTTTTCGATTTATAGAAAGTGGGCGCCCCTGAATCAAAACCCAACATGGTCAAGATACAATGGTCCAGCCTTCGTCGAGGCGGCGAACGCAGTGTTGGTAATGTGTGATCGCATATGTTACTGTTATGATTTTTTTGTTGATTTTTAATCTTCCATCTATGAACACAAAAAATGAATGAGGATGAGCTTGATGGGATCCCCGAGTGCTCCTACTATTCCAATAACGGGTGTATGTGCGATGATCCTCATCTAGAGGATGATAGGTACTTCTCGCTAATGCTTAAAGAGGACTACAATTATTATAAGCTAATTTCTACACATATTTACTTCTTAACTAAACATGTTTGAAGATTTTTGTTTTAACATGTAATTTCTGGGTTTTTTTCTAAATCCGGGTAGTGCATCCCCTGCTATGCAAGACCTTTTGTCTTAGAGAAGCTGCATGTCGAAGATAGAGATTGCATTTCTGAAAGGACTGTTTACCTAAAGACGAAACACAGTTTTGTTTTTGAAGCTAGGATCTACAATGAATTAGATCACACATATTTTGGTTGCACTAATTGGAAAGGATGATGCAAGGCTTTCTCATTTCAGGAGGGTATGATTATAATCTTTGGTATTAGCATCTTTCAAGGCACCTTTCCTGATTTTGATCAAGACATTTGGGTGGAAATAGACATGATTCCTATTTTTTCCCGTGTGAGTTTCTTAAACATATTTGTTAAGTAAACTATCTTGAAATAGTTGTTATTCAATCCTAACTTAACATTATAAGAATATCTACAACTTATTTTCTATCTCGAAGAAAAATACGAAATATAGTAGACAAGACATATTACACTGCTGGCTCCGAGCTTACTTGGGAGGAGAAGTCGTTTAAGGGCACTTACGGGGCTGGTCCAAATACCACACCATAGATGCCAAACCAACATTCATAAAAAATGCATGGTATGATTTTGTACTATTATTGTGTCACTAGCCATCTTAAATAAACTACAATGCTTACTATGTTACTATGTTGTTCTTCAACAGAAGCTCCCAAGAGTTGTTGTGCCTATAGCGATGGATGCGGAAGGTGAGATGACAATTATTTGTCATTAGAAGACCAATTTCAAAGTCACCTACTCGACTGCAAACCCACAAGATGGACGCCTCAAAATTGATAAATGGCGACAAATATTGAATGAGCGCAGACCAGAAACTGAAGATTGGTGGATCTTTGTGCTCCACCACAGGGGCATTATTATTCTTTTCAGTTTATCATAAAAGAAAGAACTAGGTTCTAGTCCTTTATCATTGTGAGGACTAATTAACTGGTGGATGTTTTGCCTACTATGTGTTGGCTGCTGCCTAGCTACAAAATTTTTAGTTGGGGCATCTGTAGTCATGATTGACAATAATTAGAGCTAGTGGTTAAAGTCTGCAACAACATTTCGTCATCTCTTATTATTATCAATGTATTCTGGTATGTGTTGTATGAAAAATCCAACCATGCACTCGTACGCGTCGGTGCTATACAAACGGTTTTTAACCCCTTTCCACGACGACATTTGGAATCGTTGCCTAGTGAGTGACAGTGATAGGGGGGTCCTTCCCACACGACCCAGAAACCGTCGGGGATATTCCCTCCTGGCACACACGCTCGGCAAAATGAGGTCGTGTGCAATCGGCGAGTGCTCAAATACGAAAATACGCACAGTAGAGCTAAAAAACAATTATATATAAGAAATTGTTTCCAGTCGCAAGTACATCCCACACAGTCAGTCCCCGCTAAACGTTTCCGTTCGTATGTACATCCCGCACAGTCGCTCCAAGGAAAACGTGTCCTTTCACAGGTACATCACACACAATTTTCCCCGTTAAATCGTTTGTGATAGTGTTGCCATTGCACATGATATTAACAATTTTATCATTTGCATTGTTGAATGCATCACACACGGTGCGTAGAAGAAACTATGTGACAAAGGTTGTCCATCACACACAGTTTTTATGTGGTAAACGTTTGCGCAAGGTGGCCTAATGTGAACAGTTTTCAAGAGAAGGTCGTGTGTGATTCTTCATTGACCTAACACGGTTTATTCCTAGAAACTGTGTGCGTTGCCTGAGGTCATTGCCCACGGTATTTTCTGAATAACTATTTGCAATAGCAAAACCCAATTAGCAGGCCAATTCTCCATTAGCAGGCTAATTGCCCTATTATTAATAATCCATTTATTAATCTAATTGACATTCATATTAAGCACATAATATATTTCATTTCCATATTAAGGAAGTAGGATTTCATAATTGAGATACATCGAGTACACCATGATATAGCTTCAACACTCAGCTGCCCCATTACACAACTGCACCAGCACCAAGTTTCACATGCAACATGTAGAACTTTTCGAAATGAGCATCATAGACGGTATATAGACAGATGCATCTCATTTGGAAAACTGCTGAAGCGGAAGGCAAATATTGAGCCTTCATTCATGTTGAAGGTCTTTGCAACTTTAGGCCAGTGCCTATGGATGATTGACCGTCCGTCCTTCGTCCTCTTCAGGAAAACTTCAATATTGAACCGTGGGTGTTGTATGAAAACCTTCCTCGCCTCTTGACCATAGAGGTGGTCTGAGAGGTAATCATCAGTGAACTGCTTTGGAAAGGCCTAAAAACAAGGATGTGCATATTTTTTGGCGCCGTTGCCGGGGAGCAATAGCGTGGGGTTGATATTCTCGTGTGTGCTTGTTTGCTTTCTTCACTAAGTAGATTTTGTTTTTCCTTTTTGTTTCTATTTAGATGTGGGCGAAACATACAAAAAAAATTTAAGAATGAAAATACAAAAAAAAAATTTACTTACCACTCATGCCTAATAAGTTTTTCAAAAAGAGAAGTGATTGGAAAGTTATGCATTGAAGAAGTGAGGGTCGACCTTGAGCACTTGTGTTCATGCTCACGAAAACAATGTAGAATTTTTCATGGAAGTTTCTCTGTAAATAATTATCCCCTTGTATATATCCATTGTATTATAAAAATAATGTGCCAAGCTTTTGTTTTAGGATGATTAGATTGCTTGTTTACTATGTGCAGAACAAAAACAGAAACTTTGGCTGTAGCGCGTGATTTTACATTTTTTACTGGAAGGTCAAATGGGTCTGATACTTTTTGCACATTACTTCTGCAAAAAAAATTCAAAATTTTTCAAATTTATTTCATAATTTTTGGAGTTACAGAAGTTTACTAAACTTCCAGATTACTACAGACTGTCCTGTTTTTGACAGATTCTGTTTTTCGCACGTTATTTGCTTATTTTGATGAATCTATGGGTAGTATCGGGGGGTATGAACCATGGTGAAGTTGGAATACAGTATATATAGTTCTAATATGAAAGTGGAATGAGTTTGCAATAGTACCTGAAGGTAGTGATTTGCTTTAGTATACTAACGGATCTCACAAAGTTTTTGTTAAGTTTTTGTGGATGAAGTGTTCGAAGAACGAGGAGTTACCAATGTGAGAAGAATAAAGATAGGCAAGATTTCAAGCTTGGGGATGCCCAAGGCAACCCAAGTAAATATTACAAGGATACTCAAGCATCTAAGCCTTGGGATGCCTCGGTTGGCATCCCATCTTTCTTCTTCAACAAATATCGGTATACCGTGGTTTTTGTTTTGTTCACATGATTTGTGTCCTTTGTGTTTTTGTTTTTACTTTAAGAACCATGATAGTATGAGATAGCACTTCATTGATTTACAGAATACTTCATGTGCTTCACTTATATCTTTTAAGTATGATCTTATAGAATTGCTCTTTGTGCTTCACTTAGATCTTTTGAGTATGGTTTTATAGAATGCTTCGTGTGCTTCACTTATATATTTTGATCTTGGATATTGGTTAGTCTATATTAATTTTAGAATGCTCCATGAACTTCACTTATATATTTTGGAGTATGAATAATACTATCATCTAAAGCGGGTTTGGAAGAGTGTCAACTTTAGGAATTAGTGACCCCGCTATTCCGAATGAGAAGAATTTTGCTTATGTGGAGAGTAGAAAATTCTCTATGTTTGTAGATCATGAAAAGAATTCTTTATGTGATGGTTATATTGATGAATTCATTCATGATTCTACTGAAAAATATTATGAGGGAGGAATATATGCTTGTAGGAGTTGCAATAATATCAAGTTTCCTCTCTATGTGCTTAAAGTTTTGAAGTTATACTTGTTTTGCCTTCCTATGCTAGTTGATTCTTGTTCCTATAAATTATGTACTCACAAAATCCCTAGGCATAGGAATTTAGTTAGATTTAAATGTGCTAGTCATATTCTTCATGATGCTCTCTTTATGTTTCAATTCTTTTCTTTTATGTGAGCATCATTGAAATCATCATGCCTAGCTAAAAGGCACTAAAGAAAAGCGCTTGTTGGGAGACAACCCAAAATTTATCCTTACTGTTTTTGTGTGTTTACATGATTAAGATACTATATTAATCATGTTTTATAGCTTTTGTTTCAATAAATTGCCAAGTAGACTTGGGTGAAAGTTAATGTGATCTTGCTGTAAAAAAACAGAAACTTTGCGCTCACGAGATTAGCTGCAATTGTTTTTACAGAAGAGTGCTTTTGAGTTGATTCTTTTTGAAGAAGATTAATAGATAAATTACTCACGTCCACCAATTTGTTTTATAATTTTTGGATTAGCAGAAGTATGGTTGTTATTCAGATCATTACAGACTGTTCTGTTTCTGATAGATTCTGTTTTCATTGCATAGTTTGCTTGTTCTTTAGTTTCTATGGATTATATTTCTCAATATAAATGGTAGAAATGATATGGTACAGTAGGCATTGTGTGAGAGCAATTATGAACCTTGTCTTTGACAGCACCAAAGTGAATGGTTTACTCTTTATCATACTAACCTATCTCATGAAGGTCCGTTAAGTTTTGTGTGATTGAAGTTTTCAAGCTTTGGGTGATATATCGATATGAGGAGAATAAGAGTGGAGGGACCCTAAGCTTGGGGATGCCCAAGGCACCCCAAGGTAATATTCAAGGAAGACTCAAGCGCCTAAGCTCGGGGATGCCCCGGAAGGCATCCCCTCTTTCGTCTTCAGAACTATCGGTATACCTTACTCGGAGCTATATTTTTGTTCGTCACATGATATGTGTTTTGCTTGGAGTGTATTTTCAATTTTACTTGATGTTTGAATAAAATCATTGGATCTGAAATATTGAATTAAATAGAATCCTTCCATGGCTAGTTAATTATTTGCCTACTCAGTGTTCTTCACTTATATCTTTTTGGAGTAGTTCGTCATTTACTCACGTGCTTCACGTATATCCTATGAGTAAATGGTTGAATGAATTGAATGTCATAAATCTGAATTTATATATGTTTCATATGCTTATAACATGGGGAGTAATGACTTCACACATAATAAATATAGGTAGTAAACTTATTGAAAATTAGCAAACATAAAATTGGTCGCTTGAACAATTCATGAAAGAATATTGAAGGAAGAGAGATTTCACATATAAATATACTATCTTGGACACCATTTGTAATTGTGAGCACTCATTAAAATATGACATGCTAAAAAGTTGATGTTGGACAAGGAAGACAACTTAATGGGTTATGTTTTCCTATATCTGATACGTTATATTGTCTTGGATCATCCAACATGTTGAGCTTGCCTTTCCCTCTCATGCTAGCCAAATTCTTTGCACCAAGTAGAAATACTACTTGTGCTTCCAAACATCCCTTAAAACAAGTTCTTCCATGAGAGTCCACCATACCTACCTATGGATTGAGTAAGATCCTTCAAGTAAGTTGTCATCGGTACTTGCAATAAAAATTGCTCTCCAAATATGTATGATCTAGTAGTGTGGAGAAAATAAGCTTTATACAATCTTGTGATGTGGAAGCAATAAAAGCAATGGACTGCATAATAAAGGTCCCTATCACAAGTGGCAATATAAAGTGACGTTCTTTTGCATTAAGATTTTGTGCATCCAACCTTAAAATCACATGACAACCTCTGCTTCCCTCTGCGAAGGGCCTATTTTTTAGTTTTATCTTCTACCTTATGCAAGAGTCATGGTGATCTTCACCTTTCCTTTTTACATTTTATCCTTTCACAAGCACATTGTGTTGGAAAGATCCTGATATATATACATATCCAATTGGATGTAAGTTATCATGAACTATTATTGTTGACATTACCCTTGAGGTAAAAGGTTGGGAGGCGAATCTATAAGACCCTATATTTCTCTGTGTCCGATTAAAACTTTGAACCCATAAATATCACGTGAGTGTTAGCAATTGTGAAAGATTAAATGATAGTTGAGTATGTGGAGTTTGCTAAATCAAAGCTCTGACATAGACCCTTCCTAAAAATAAGATGAATTGCAATTGTTTGATGACTGAATATAGTTTGTTAGTTTCAAGAAAGTTTATGATCTATACTTTAACATGTGAATAGCTTGTTACTTGATCATGAAAAGTTTTATGAGATGAGGTACTGTTATGACATAAATTAGAAAAGGTGACTGAAATTATCATTGATCAAACTTGTGCACTTGCCAGCATTCACACTTCATAAATTATTTCTTTTATCATTTACCTACTCGAGGACGAGCAGGAATTAAGCTTGGGGATGCTGCTACGTCTCCAACGTATCTATAATTTATGAAGTATTCATGACATGTTTACAATAGTTTCGTATGATTTTGGTATGATTTGATTAGAACTAACCCGGACTAATGTTGTTTTCAGCAGAACTACCATGGTGTTGTTTTTGTGCAGAAATAGAAGTTCTCGAAACGCAATGAAAATCAACGGAGATTTTTTCTGGAAAATATAAAAAATACTGGAACAAAAATCTACCAGAGAGGAGTCCCGTGGGCCCCACAAGGGTGGGGCGCGCGCCCACCCCTCTGGGTGCGCCCATGTGCCTCGTGGACTCTGTGAGGGCCCCCCTGACGTGAAATCAACGCCAACTCCTCTATAAATACAGAAACCTTCGGGAAATAACCTAGATCGGAAGTTCCGCCGCCGCAAGCCTCTGTAGCCACGAAAAATCAATCTAGGCCCTCTCTGGCACCCTGTTGGAGGGGGCGATCATCACTGGAGGCCATGGAGGAGGATCCCGGAGGAACCATCATCGCCATGAAGGCCAAGGACCAGAGGGAGAACCTCTCCCCATCTAGGGGGAGGCCATGGAGGAGGAAGCACATGGGGGAGAACCTCTCCTCCTCTCTCTCAGTGGCGCCGGGGTGCCATCGGGAGGGGAATCATCGCCGCGGTGATCGTCTTCATCAACAACACCATCATCATCACCATCCTCATCTCTTTTACGCAGTCCACTCTCCCGCACCCCGCTGTAATCCCTACTTGAACATGGTGCTTTATGCCACATATTAGGATCCAATGATGTGTTGCCATCCTATGATGTTTTGAGTAGATATCCTTTCTCTTTGGGTTGATTAATGATCTAGATTGGTATGAGTTGTATGTTTTATTTTGGTGTTGTCCTATGGTGCCCTCCGAGTCGCGCAAGCATGAGGGATTCCCGTTGTAGGGTGTTGCAATATGTCCATGGTTTACTTATTGTCTGTGTTGCTTGAGTGACAGAAGCATAAACACAGATAAGTGGGTCACGACGTATGGGATAAAGGGGACTTGATGCTTTAATGCTATGGTTGTGTTTTACCTTAATGATCTTTAGTAGTTACGGATGCTTGCTAGAGTTCCAATCATAAGTGCATATGATCCAAGACGAGAAAGTATGTTAGCTTATGCCTCTCCCTCATATGAAATTGCAATAGTGATTACCGATCTTGTTAACAATTGCCTAGGACAATTCCGCACACCAACCCATCATTATTCCACACTCGCTATTTATAATATTTAGTAATATATTCTAACTTTATGATAAAAGAACCTACTTTTATATTTTAGCTCTCCGATATCATGCAAAGTTATCCTCTTAATACCCACAACGTAGTTTTATTTCTCGTTTCTAGTTGGAAGCAAACGTTCGGTGTACGTAGAGTCGTATCAGTGGCAGATAGGGCTTGAGAGAATATTGATCTTACCTTTAGCTCCTTGTGGAAATTGCTATGATGATTCCCTGCACTTGGGGATTATCAGTGCATAAATATCTTCTCTATATTGGAAATGGGGCAAAGGAATAAAAGAAGGCAAGGTATAATAGTTAGTACCATCTTGTAGTGAACTGATGTCTTCTTCATTGTGCAGACAAAGATCTTGTTGTTTTTTGTCGCTAATTTCTTTATCCTAACAATCTTTCTAAGTTTCTTGGCTTGATTGATGGACATCTCATTTCCCCATATGCAAAAAGGGTCGAACAGTGGGTCAAAACCTCTGACAGCAGGGCCTACATGTGTAAGACCAAATTGTTAAAAACCTAAATATTAGAATGGTTCCTGCAATTGCACAATAGTGTGCTATTAGACAATGGACCATGCACATGCTAACCTCGATTGTAAACCTCAGTGATTCCCATTGTTTCCCTGCAACACATATAAGGTAGTTAGTCATCGGGTTAATAAGGGTTCGCATGCTATCAGTAAAATATGTTGATGAAAAATAAGCACATTGTAGATTCGTCAGATTAATTCAAGACACATGGAAAACCCATTTATCCAAACCAAGCATGATTAAGAACTAGGAAATATAGCACGTGTATATGTTTCTCATATATTAAGTGCAGCCAAATTCGATTTATTCCTCACATGCACAACAATACAAAATTCTACCCACGACAATTGGACATCGCATTGCAGAATTGAACCAAGCAGTTAACTAAACACCACAACAAATGAACCAAACATTAACTGGCACCACATTGCACAATATAACATACTCCTAATCGAAGATCAGACACTTAACCAAACCAAGCATGCTTAACAACTTGGAAATATAGCAATTGTATTCGTTTCTCATGTATTTGCTACAGCCAAATTCAATTTATTCCTCACATGGTATGCAATAACAGAATGCACCCACAACTATTGAACATCGCATTGCAGAATTGAACCAAACAGTTAACTAAACACCACAACACAAATGAACCAAAGGTTAACTAAGCACCACATTGCACAATGTATAACCGAACCGAGCATGCTTGACAACATGGGAATATAGCAATTGTATTCGTTTCTCATGTATTTTGTAAAGATAAATTCTATTTATTTCTCACATGGAAGACAATACAAAATTGCAGCCTAAAGAATTGAACATCACATTTGTAGAATTGAACCAAACAGTTAACTGAAGACGACAACTAGTTAACAAATAGTTAATAAGTGAGCACCACACTGCACGACATATAGAACATATACACTAGAGCAACATATTGCATGGTAAATTTGATAGCACGATTATCTAGAATTTGTGAAGGAAACGCAGGAGCAGCACACACGACGGGTAAACCGAGCATGCTTAACCGACGTAGCTAGAAAATGGCAAGGTGCTCCTCCAAGATGTGGGGGTCGGCACGAATGGCAGCCATCGCAACCTCATCCGCGCGTGCGGCCGCAATTTGCTTCTCCACTGCCAAATGCTCCTTGAGATCCTGGCTATACTGCGTGCACCATGGCTTAAGGCGGCGCTTATTTGCTAGAGGGCCCAGTGATTTTGGTGGAAGGTGTCGCGCTGACGGTCGGGGCATGTGGGATGTGGAAGGAGGAGGAGGATGGTGATACGTCTCCAACGTATCTATAATTTATGAAGTATTCATGTTGTTATTTTATCATTCTTGGATGTTTTACAATCATTTTATAGCAACTTTATATCATTTTTTGGGACTAACCTATTGACCCAATGCCCAGTGCCAGCTGCTGTTTTTGCTTGTTTTTTACATCACAGGAAATCAATACCAAACGGAGTCCAAATGCAACGAAACTCCACGATGATTTTTTATGGACCCGGAGACATCCTTTGGGCCAGAGAAGCACCTGGGGGGTGCCCCAAGGGGGGCATAACCCACCAGGGCGCGCCTGGGGGCCCAGGTGAGGGAGTCCTAGATTAGGAGGTCCTCGGGCATCCAGGCTTTGTGACATGGGCCGGACTGGTGGGCCGTGAAGATACAAGATAAAAGGCTTTCCCCCGTGTCTGTATGGGACTCTCCTTTGCGTGGATGGCAAGCTTGGCATTCGGATGTATAGTTTCCTTTCTCCGTAAACCGACTTTGTACAATGATACGTCTCCAACGTATTTTTGATTGTTCCATGCTATTATATTATCTGTTTTAGATGTTTAATGGGCTCTACGAAGCACTTTTATATTAATTTTGAGACTAACCTATTAACTGAAGGCCCAGTGCAAATTGCTGTTTTTATTTGCCTATTTCAGTGTTTCACAGAAAAGGATATCAAACGGAGTCCAAACAGAATGAAACCTTTGGGAGAGTTATTTATTGAACAAACGTGATCCAGAGGACTTGGAGTGGACGTCAAGAAAGAAGCGAGGAGGCCACGAGGCAGGGAGGCGTGCCCCCCACCCTCGTGGGCCCCTCGCAGCTCCATTGACCTACTTCTTCCTCCTATATATACCCATATACCCCCAAAACATCCAGGAGCACCACGAAACCCTATTTCCACCACCACAACCTTCTGTACGCATGAGATCCCATCTTGGGGCCTTTTCCGGCGCTCCACCGGAGGGGGAATCAATCACGGAGGGCTTCTACATCAACACCATAGCCTCTCCGATGATGTGTGAGTAGTTTACCACAGACCTTTGGGTCCATAGTTATTAGCTAGATGGCTTCTTCTCTCTCTTTGGATCTCAGTACAAAGTTCTCCTCGATCTTCTTGGAGATCTATTCGATGTAATTCTTTTTGTGGTGTGTTTGTCGAGATCTGATGAATTGTGGGTTTATGGTCAAGATTATCTAAGAACAATATTTGAATCTCCTCTGAATTCTTTTATGTATGATTTGTTACCTTTGCAAGTCTCTTCGAGTTATCAGTTTGGTTTGCCGTATTAGATTGATCTTTCTTGCAATGGGAGAAGTGCTTAGCTTTGGGTTCACTCGTGTGGTGTCCTTTCCCAGTGACAGCAGGGGCAGCAAGGCACATATTGTATTGTTGCCATCGAGGATAAAAAGATGGGGTTTATACCATATTGCTTGAGTTTATCCCTCTACATCATGTCATCTTGCCTAATGCGTTACTCTGTTCTTATGAACTTAATACTCTAGATCCATGCTGGATAGTGGTCGATGTGTGGAGTAATAGTAGTTGATGCAGAATCGTTTCGGTCTACTTGTCGCAGATGTGATGCCTATATACATGATCATGCCTAGATATTCTCATAAATATGCACTTTTCTATCAATTGCTCGACAGTAATTTGTTCACCCACCGTAATACTTATGCTATCTTGAGAGATGCCACTAGTGAAACCTATGGCCCCCGGGTCTATTTTCCATCATATAAGTTTCCAATCTATTTTACTTTGCAATCTTTACTTTCAATCTATACCCTAAAAATACCAAAAACTAAAAATACCAAAAATATTTATCTTATTATCTCTATCAGATCTCACTTTTACAAGTGGTCGTGAAGGTATTGACAACCCCTTTATCACGTTGGTTGCAAGGTTCTTATTTGTTTGTGTAGGTACGAGGCGACTTGCGTGTAGTCTCCTACTGGATTGATACCTTGGTTCTCAAAAACTGAGGGAAATACTTATGCTACTTTGTTGTATCACCCTTTCCTCTTCAAAGGAAAACCAACGCAGTGCTCAAGAGGTAGCAAGAAGGATTTCTGGCGCCGTTGCTGGGTAGATCTACGCCAAGTCAAGTCAAGTCAAGACGTACCAAGTACCTATCACAAACTCTTATCCCTCGCATTACATTATTTTCCAGTTGCCTCTCTTTTTCCTCTCCCCCACTTCACCCTTTCCATTTTATTCGCCCTCTTTTCTATTCCTCTCTTTTCGGTTGCTTTTTGTGTGTCCTTGTGTTAGATCGCTTGCTTTGCTGTCATGGCTAGTCCTTCTATCATTGTTAGTACTCCCGATCATGAAGTTCTTAATTTTAAACAAAGGGAGGGAAAAATCTAAAAGATGCTTGGCATAGAATTTTCAATGCTTAAAATAGATTTACTAGGAAGCAATCTACTTCGTTCTTCTTCGCAATTTTTATGTAGGCATCACTCCTTGGAACAAATATATTCTTGATACCATTACCGGAGGGAATTTCTTGGGTAGCCATACCTTTGATTCTTATAATGCAATGATAGATTTGTTTGGCCCACCACCTCTTTTGGTTAATGGAACTATTTTAACTTTGAAACATGTGATGCAAAGGCTTGAAATTATTGAAAATAAAAGTTGCTATTGTAGAGTTGATTGAAAATTTGGATAAAAAGATCCACAACAAAATTACCCAATACGGATCTAAGGTAGGAGTTGCTCTTAATTTTTTTAAAGAAAAGGAACCCATAGTTAACGAAAAGATAGATCAAGATTCCACAAGAATTGATAAAATTGAGGATATTATTACCAACTTAGGGTCTTCCTTTTCTTCCGTGAAAAATACTCCAAAACCTCCTAATGCTAAAATTGCCAAACTGATGTATGTTCCTAAAAATAAGGGTGAAACTTCTAGTAAGGGAAATGCGGATCTCAAATCCATAAGTGTTCACCCCAACTTTCTCGCTATCATTAAGGAACCTTTTGCTACAAATGATTTTCTCATTTTCTTGCCTAGGAGTTTGATCATTAATAAAAAGAAGGAAACTCCTAAGGGTTATAAGTGTTCTATTGAAGAATTGCCTACCAAAGATGATAATACCTAGATCTATTCTTGCCTTTATGCCTAGCTAGGGGCGTTAAACGATAGCGCTTGTTGGGAGGCAACCCAATTTTATTTTTGTTTCTTGATTTTTGGTTCTGTTTAGTAATAAATAAAACATCTTGCCTCTGTTTAGATGTGTTTTCATGTTTTAGTTAGTGTTTGTGCCAAGTAGAACCAATAGGATCTTCTTGGGTGATAGTTGTTTGATCTTGCGGAAAAAGACACAAACTTTGCGCTCCCAAAAATAATTGTTAAAACTCGCCAGAACGTGATAAGATACCAATTCATTTTGCAGTAGATCAATATACAAATTTTCCAGGTTGTCCTAGTTTTTCAGAATTTTTGGAGTTCTAGAAGTATTTGAACAAATCTGATTACTACAGACTGTTATGTTTTTGACAGATTCTGTTTTTCAGGTGTTGTTTGCTTATTTTGATGAATCTATGGCTAGTATCGGAGGGTATGAACCATAGAGAAGTTGGAATACAGTAGGTTTAACACCAATGTAAATAAAGAATGAGTTCATTACAGTACCTTATGGTGGTGGTTTGTTTTCTTATACTAACGTAGCTCATGAGATTTTCTGTTGAGTTTTGTGTTGTGAAGTTTTCAAGTTTTGGGTAAAGATTTGATGGATTATGGAATAAGGAGTGGCAAGAGCCTAAGCTTGGGGATGACCAAAGCACCCCAAGGTAAAATTCAAGGACAACCAAAAGCCTAAGATTGGGGATGCCCCGGAAGGCATCCCCTCTTTCGTCTTCGTCCATCGGTAACTTTACTTGAGGCTATATTTTTATTCACCACATGATATGTGTTTTGCTTGGAGCGTCTTGTATAATTTGAGTCTTTGCTTTTAGTTTACCACAATCATCCTTGTTGTACACACCTTTTGGTAGACACACACATGAATCGGAATTTATTAGAATACTCTATGTGCTTCACTTATATCTTTTGAGCTAGATAATTTTGCTCTAGTGCTTCACTTATATCTTTTAGAGCATGGTGGTGGTTTTATTTTATAGAAATTATTGATCTCTCATGCTTCACTTACATTATTTTGAGAGTCTTTTAGAACAGCATGATAGTTTGCTTTGGCTATAAAATTAGTCCTAATATGATGAACATCCAAGATGGGTATAATAAAAACTATCATATAAAGTGCATTGAATACTATGAGAAATTTGATACTTGATGATTGTTTTGAGATATGAATATGGTGATATTAGAGTCATGCTAGTTGAGTAGTTGTGAATTTGAGAAATACTTGTTCTAAAGTTTGTGATTCCCGTAGCATGCACGTATGGTGAACCCTTATGTGATGAAGTCGGAGCATGATTTATTTATTGATTGTCTTCCTTATGAGTGGTGGTCGGGGACGAGCGATGGTATTTTCCTACCAATCTATCCCCCTAGGAGCATGCATGTAGTACTTCGTTTTTATAACTAATAGATTTTTGCAATAAGTATGTGAGTTCTTTATGACTAATGTTGAGTCCATGGATTATACGCACTCTCACCCTTCCACCATTGCTAACCTCTCTAATATCGCACACCTTTCACCGGTATCATACACCCACCATATACCTCCCTTAAAACAACCACCATACCTACCTATTATGGCATTCCATAGCCATTCCGAGATACATTGCCATGCAACTTACCACCATTCCGTTTATTATGACACGTTTCATCATTGTCATATTGCTTCGCATGATCATGTAGTTGACATCGTATTTGTGGCAAAGCCACCTTTATAATTCTTTCATACATGTCACTCTTGATTCATTGCATATCCCGGTACATTGCCGGAGGCATTCACATTGAGTCATATTTAGTTCCAAGTATTGAGTTGTAATTTTTGAGTTGTAAGTAAATAAAAGTGTGATGATCATCATTATTAGAGCATTGTCCCAAGTGAGGGAAGGATGATGGAGACTATCCCCCACAAGTCAGGATGAGACTCCGGATGAAAAGAAAACAAGAAAAAAAAGAGGCCATAAAAAAGATAAAAAGGCCCAAACAAAAAAAAGAAAATAAAAAATGAGAGAAAAAGAGAGAAGGGACAATGTTACTATCCTCTTACCACACTTGTGCTTCAAAGTAGCACCATGATCTTCATGATAGTGAGTCTCCTATGTTGTCACTTTCATATACTAGTCGGAACTTTACATTATAGAACTTGTCCTGTATATTCCAATGATGGGCTTCCTTAAAATGCCCTAGGTCTTCGTGAGCAAGCAAGTTGGATGCACACCCACTTAGTTTCTTTTGTTGAACTTTCATACACTTGTAGCTCTATTGCATCCGTTGCATGGCAATCCCTAATCACTCACATTGATATCTATTGATGGGCATCTCCATAGCCCATTGATACGCCTAGTTGATGTGAGACTATCTTCTCCTTTTTGTCTTCTCCACAACCACCATTCTATTCCACATATAGTGATATGTCCATGGCTCATGCTCATGTATTGCGTGAAGATTGAAAAAGTTTGAGAACATCAAAAGTATGAAACAATTGCTTGGCTTGTCATCGGGGTTGTGCATGATTAAATACTTTGTGTGATGGAGATAGAGCATAGCCAGACTATATGATTTTGTAGGGATAACTTTCTTTGGCCATGTTATTTTGAGAAGACATGATTGCTTTGTTAGTATGCTTGAAGTATTATTATTTTCATGTCAATATTAAACTTCTGTCTTGAATCTTTCAGACCTGAACATTCATGCCAAAATAAAGGAAATTACATTGAGAAATATGCTAGGTAGCATTCCACATCAAAAATTCTGTTTTTATCATTTACCTACTCGAGGACGAGCACGAATTAAGCTTGGGGATGCTTGATACGTCTCCAACGTATCTATAATTTTTGATTGTTACATGCTATTATATTATCTGTTTTGGATGTTTAATGGGCTTTACTATGAACTTTCATATTATTTTTGGGACTAACCTATTAACCGGAGGCCTAGTGCAAATTGCTGTTTTTTTGCCAATTTCAGTGTTTCGCAGAAAAGGAATACCAAACGGAGTCGAAACGGGATGAAACCTTCGAGAGAGTTATTTTTGGAACAAACGTGATCCGGAGGACTTGGAGTGGACGTCAAGAAAGAAGCAAGGAGGCCACGAGGCAGGGAGGCGCGCCCCCACCCTCGTGGCCCCCTCGCAGCTCCACCGACCTACTTCTTCCTCCTATATATACCCATATACCCCCAAAACATCCAGGAGCACCACGAAACCCTATTTCCACCATTGCAACCTTCGGTACCCGTGAGATCCCATCTTGGGGCCTTTTTCGGCGCTCCGCCAGACGGGAAATAGGTCACAGAGGGCTTCTACATCAGCACCATAGCCTCTGCGATGATGTGTGAGTAGTTTACCATAGACCTTCGGGTCCATAGTTATTAGCTAGATGGCTTCTTCTCTCTCTTTGGATCTCAATACAAAGTTCTCCTCAATCATCTTGGAGATCTATTTGATGTAATTATTTTTGCTGTGTGTTTGTAGAGATCCGATGAATTGTGGGTTTATGATCAAGATTATCTATGAAAAATATTTGAATCTTCTCTGAATTCTTTTATGTATGATTTGTTATCTTTGCAAGTCTCTTCAAATTATCAGTTTGGTTTGGCCTACTAGATTGATCTTTCTTGCAATGGGAGAAGTGCTTATCTTTGGGTTCAATCTTGCGGTGTCCTTTCCCAGTGATAGCAGGGGCAACAAGGCACGTATTGTATTGTTGCCATCGCGGATAAAAAGATGGGGTTTATATCATATTCCTTGAGTTTATCCCTCTACATCATGTCATCTTGCCTAATGCATTACTCTGTTCTTATGAACTTAATACTCTAGATGCATGCTGGATAGCGGTCGATGTGTGGAGTAATAGTAGTAGATGCAGAATTGTTTCGGTCTACTTGTCGCGGACGTGATGCCTATATACATGATCATGCCTAGATATTCTCATAATTATGCACTTTTCTATCAATTGGTCGACAGTAATTTGTTCACCCACCGTAATACTTATGCTATCTTGAGAGAAGCCACTAGTGAAATCTATGGCCCCCGAGTCTATTTTCCATCATATAAGTTTCTAATCTATTTTACTTTGCAATCTTTACTTTCAATCTATACCCTAAAAATACCAAAAATATTTATTTTATTATCTCTATTAGATCTCACTTTTGCAAGTGGCCGTGAAGGGATGACAACCCCTTTATCGCGCTGGTTGCAAGGTTCTTATTTGTTTGTGTAGGTACGAGGCGACTTGCGTGTAGTCTCCTACTGGATTGATACCTTGGTTCTCGAAAACCGAGGGAAATACTTACGCTATTTTGCTGCATCACCCTTTCGTCTTCAAGGGAAAACCAACGCAGTGCTCAAGAGGTAGCATACAACCCTAGGCCCCTCCGATGTTTATATAAACTGGAGGGTTTAGTCTGTAGAGGCAATCATAATCATACAGGCTAGGCATCTAGGGTTTAGCCATTATGATCTCGAGGTAGATCTACTCTTGTAATCCCTTTACTCATCAAAGTCAATCAAGCAGGAAGTAGGGTATTACCTCCATTAAGAGGGCCCGAATCTAGGCAAACATTGTGTCCCCTGCCTCCTTTTACCTTTGATCCTCAGACACATAGTTTGGGACCCCCTACCCGAGATCGGCCGGTTTTGACACCGACATTGGTGCCTTCATTGAGAGTTCCACTGTCCCATCGACAGAAGGTTCGATGGCTCGTTCAATCGTCAACAATGATGCCGTTTTCCGGGAGGTTTTCCTCCCTGGCCAGATTTTTGTGTTCGACGGTTTCGTTCTGCAGGCCAACTCAATTGGCCACCTTGAACAGATCGACAGCTATGCCCCTAGTCATCAGATCAGTTTCGGGAACCTAAACTATGTCACCGATATCCGAGGAGACTTGATCTTCGAAGGGTTCGTGACCCCGACCACCGCACTGGCCTTAGATCCGGAGCAAACCACCAGGTCTGGAGATGGGAGTTTGGAGCCCACCGGACTCTCCGCTGCAAACCACATTACCGAGGATCCAGAGGTGATTGTGTCCACGACGAACTCCGAATCAGACCGGGTTCCCCCTATCATTGAAAGGCCGGACTCACCCCCAGACTCCAGATCTGAACTCTCGAAATCCGCATCGAGCAAGCATGGCTAGGAGGCCTTTGCCCCGGCCAGCCCCGCGGACTCTCGTTTCCCCGTCCAAAGCTTGCTCTTAAACGAGGCTCTGGACTTAATGCAATCCCTCGCCATTACAGAGGAATCACTTCCGAACTACGCCCAACCCGGACTAGGGCGTGAGACATGGAATTTTACGTCCCACCCACCACCCACTTCATAGCCACTATTGAAGATTTAACCGACATGCTAGACTACGCCTCCGAAGACATCGACGACATGAACGATGATGCCGGAGACGAACAAGGCCAAGACCTGTCGATCACCGGACGTTGGACGGCCACCTCCACATATGACGTGTATATGGTGGACACACCCAAAAAGATGATGACGACAGGAGGAAGGATCCGGTTGAGGACAAGCCTGCTGAGGCACCCCCAAAGCATCGACATCAGCGGCGCCGCTCAAAATCACGTCGCGAAAAAGACAGCAATACCGGCACCAAAGACAATAACACTCCAGAGAACGCCAAAGACCCTGAAGCCCCTGTCGAGCCAACATCCCAACATGATGTTTGGGAGGATGGGCAAGTTAACCCTGACGATCCTGTCCGGATTGAGGACTCGGAGGATAGTAACTATCTACCAATCTCCGAGGATGATGTGAGCCTCAGCGACGAAGACTTCATCGTGCCAGAGCAACCGCTTGAGTAGGAGCGCTTTAAGCGCCAGCTAATCGCCACTGCGAGAAGCCTAAAAAAGAAGCAGCAACAGCTCCAAGCCGAACAGGATACACTCAACGATAGATGGACCCAGGTCCTAGCTGCCGAAGAGTATGGCCTTCAACACCTAGCAAGGAGTTATCCGAAGCGTCGGCTACTACCACAATTCGACGATGAGGCCGTCGAGCCCATACCGTCAAGACATGACCGTGCCGATGGACCAGACCGGCCACCGCGTGGACGAGACAAAGCGGCCACCTATGCCGAACACCAACCCGCACCACCTCGCCGTAGTGGCAGAGAGACAATGGCTCCAGGATAGACCTACGACCTACGGTAGGACCCGAACAATAGAGCAGGCCAAGCTAGATCAATCTATGGATCAAGGGGGCGTGCCCCAACGCGAGAAGACGGCCATCAAGCCTGGTGCGACAGACACAACCTCACTCGGGCTGAAAACCACATACGGACTTCATCCGAACTACATCGCAACATCGCCCGATACAGAGGCGCCGCACACCCCTTATGCTTCACCGATGAGGTAATGGAGCACCAGTTCCCAGAAGGGTTTAAACCCGTGAACATTGAATCATACGATGGTACGACGGATCCTGCAGTATGGATCGAAGATTTTCTTCTCCACATACACATGGCTCGCAGTGACGATCTCCATGCCATCAAATACCTCCCCCTAAAACTCAAGGGACTAGCTTGGCACTGGTTAAACATCCTCCCAGAAAACTCTGTTGGTAGCTGGGAAGATTTGGAAGATGTCTTTAGAGACAACTTCCAAGGCACCTATGTTCGCCCCCCAGACGTCGATGACCTTAGTCACATAGTCTAGCAACCCGGAGAGTCAGTCTGGAAGCTCTGGACCAGGTTGTTAATTAAAAAGAACCAAATTGTGGATTGTCCGGACGCCGAAGCCCTCGCGGCCTTTAAACACAGCGTCCGTGACGAGTGGCTCGCCCGACACCTCGGCCACGAAAAACCGAAGCCCATGGCAGCCCTCACCGCACTTATGACCCTCTTTTGCACATGAGAAGATAGCTAGCTAGCTCGTAGAAGCAATGGTACCAGCGACCCTGGCACCTCCGAAGCCAGAGATGGCAACGGCAAGCCATGATGTGAGGCACCCCGACTCAGAGCGACCGATTTCCCTTGCATTGCCAACCCAGAGATCATGTCTTCTGGCAACACACAACATCTTGGTACAGAAATCACCACTTTATTGAAACTAGCGGAAGCATAGTATGACATTACATCAAGTTGCGAGGCCAAGCGGCACACTCGGCGCGGCTGAAAAATATGTACATTATTTAGTGAACATAAAAGGGCCTCGAGCACGACATCTACACGGCAGCGGAACAACGATGTAGCGGGACTCCATAGCACAGGGACACCGATGTGGAAACGGTCTAGACACAGCAGCACTCCGATCCAGTTAGACCTTCCTGAAATATGGCATAACATGCCAGGTCAGTACATTGAATGTACTTGCAAGCTCACAGCAAACATAACCATAATGGCAAACAATATCATGACAATTAATCAAGTTACATGCAAACAACAACATGCTACTCTTGCAGTGAAACCAAACTTGTGCATCGAGTCACTCAGACTCTCTTACCAACAAGTTGCCTCGCAACCGAACAGTGCTTACGACAAAGCACTAACGAAACCATACTTGGTTCAACTAGTTACCTCATAACCAAACAGTGATCACTCCCGGATCACAAGTGATACCACAACAGTCAGTCTCACTGACATCATGATGATCCAACCAGTGCAATGCAAATAACTTAGTGTGCAAGGTTTATTTATGGAAGTTGATCCATGGTGTGACTTACGTACGAACTGGGCCCTTATCCACGAGTGCGGCTATCGATAGATTAATACACTCTGCGAAGGTAGTGCACTTTACCCACACCACAGAACCCATGGCCTCGCACTCCCATTCGGGTGGACCAACGGCATTCCGACAGAACTCTCCCATTGCCATGACACTCTTATGGCCACTCCGACCAACTCCCCTCTGGGCTTAGTCCTGGGTGAGCAAGCCTACCAAAGGCAAAACAACCACCGTCATGGCAAATAAACAGTCCCAAATGGGGACAAGGTACCATAACAACAACATGTCCACAAGGTTATGTCTGCTCGCATGCCCATAACCTTCCCTTGTTGGAGGCACCGATAAAAGGCATGACAACGGAACGACTAATAGCCTTCCCATACTAAGGCAAATGTGGTTGCACTTGTCAGCCCGATTCAGTGGCACCATGAACTGACCAACTTTATGTTGAAGTTCAATTATCATCAGGTTTAACTTGAAAATAAAATGCTCGAGTCCATGCTATGCTTATGCAACCATATATCATGCATCACATCCATTTAGAAATAACGATCAACCTTATTCAAAGTTCTACTTGCACAAACTCAACTTTCAACATTTCTGGTCCTTTCTTACTTGTTATTTATACTCATCACTTTAGTTGGCATTTATCAAATAAAACTCATTTTTGCATAGGAAAAAATAAGACCGATGATCATATCACCATAGCCATGATAAATTTACTAAGATCAACTACTCAAGCTATATCTCACTAGTTCCAGCATTCATTTCTGTTAACTAAGCATTTTGGCCATGACAAACTAAATCACACAAGCATTATTTATTTTAATACTAAATGCAATGAATAACATATAAATTCAAGTAGAAAATCATGGATATTGCAAAGACACCATGACAATCTTGTTGTGCCTTGCCTTAGTGCAGAGGAGCTTCACACTCCTCCTGGATGCCTTCAAGACAAGCTTCACCTTCTGAAAATAAATCAAATGATAGAAAACATCAAGAACACTTCTGAAAATTACCAGAAATTCTAGGCAGCAAAGAAAAATCCCATCTTGGGTGTGCTGCTAGGATTTTCCAGTAAGAATAGAATGCAAAAAGAATCAACTCATTTGGACTTGTAGAATAAAAGTTACAGCTAGTCAAAGTTCTGGTCAAATTTGAAATAAACTTGAATTAAAAGAAAAATCAGAGGGGGGGTGACGTCGAAGGCGTAGACCATCTGGGCGCCACCACTCATACCGCTTCGGTCGCGGCCTGAGTGGCTGATAGCTGGCCCCAGCTGTCAGGTCGGAGGGGGAGGGGAAGATAAGCAGAGGCGGGCGGCGCGGCAACGGTGCTTTCTCCGACGAGGAGTACCCGGCAATGAGATCTAAGAGGATAGGGTTGTAGAGAAGATCGAGACGCACCTGCCCGTACCCATAGCATGGCTAGGGGTGGCCGAACAGGGTCGGAACAGAGCTCTCCAGCGGCGACAGCGGGCGGAGCTCGTCGGAGATGGTGGTTTTGGTGAAGCAGGGCCAGTCCAGCAGCTCCAACGGCACCAACATGCACCAGTGGATGACCACGAACACGCCGGAGTGGTTAGTGGATCTCGAGCGGCTCTAGAGAGGGAGGGGGAAGAGGACGGGGATCACCGGCGAGCTCGGGGCGGGGACGGCGGCCAGAGGCCTGCTCGGACGGGCTGCGGCTTCCTATGGTGGTGTGGAGGTGTACTGAGTGTGTGTGTGTGTGGAGAGAGAAACGAGCTCGGAGAAGCTCTATTTATAAGCGAGGCCGAGGCGGGGATCGAGAAATCGCCGGAGCTCTCTGGAGTGTCGCCCGGCGATGAATGGCGTCAGTGAGAGGGGGGAAGACGCCGGAGATCACGCGGGGGCTGTAGACGAGCTGCGACGAGCACAGGAGCGCGGTACGCGATGAGCATAGGGGCACGGGCACACTGTTGGCTTGGCCACGCCGTGCCCGTGCTCGCTGCGGCGAGCTCCGGCATCGGCGAGCGCCAGGGTGGAGTTATGGAGGTGCAAACGAGGATGGGGGCGCGTTTTGGCAAGGTGAAGCGGCCAGGGTAGCGAGCACACGCGAAATAGAGACGCTGGCGCAACGCAGAGCGCATCGGCCGCATGCCAACCCCCTTGGATGAACCTGGTCACCGCGTGAACTATGGCATCAGGCTGAGCTAAGCGCAAACACCATGTCTAGCAGCTAGTCCTTAGTGGTTTTGGTTGTTTTGCATGGTTGGCTGGGTCACAGGTGAGCGGCGGGAGTGACTTTCTTCCTGGCAAGTTTCTGGACAGAAACTTGTGAGCTTCACTGAGAAAAAATGAGTGACAACTAAAGGTTGTACTTTGGGGTTTAGCAATCTCTTAGGAGGGTAATCAAGCTCAAAAAGGATCAGCCCCAAAAGATCAAGCAAAAATATACTTGTTGTGACTTGATCATTCTATCCAGAACAGAAATGATTTTTTGTAGCAAAAATATTACAAAAAGTTATGCAATATTTTTGCTCAAGGAGGTGCCCTAGGGTTCAAAGAATAATTTGGAATTTTTCTCAGATTTTCGTGGGCAAAGAAATGGGGTTTGCTTTGGAGCATACTTCTCTGAAGTGATTTTCAGGGAAGAAAATGAATATTTTTCTTTTATGAAAAATATTCCTTGGGATTTTGTTGGAGTTTTTCAGAGAGGAAAGGTGAGTTAGAGGTGGATGGGTCGTGAAAATCAAGGGTAGGCCCAAGTGTAAAACTCCAAATCCGAAGCAAATGTAAATGAAAGTCTGGGAAAAAGAGAGAAGGCAAATCCAGGCTATCGCAGACCTCCCCCACTTAAGATGAATCTCGTCCTCGAGATTCGGTTGCTCAGAAAAACAATTCTGGGTAGGTTGTCCTTAAAAATCCCTCTCTTTCCCAGGTTGCTTCTTCTTCGATGTGATGCTCCCACTCGACCTTGTAAAATTTGATCACTTTGCTGTGTGTGACCCTTTCTGCCTCATCCAAGATTCTGAATGGTCTCTCCTCATAAGTTAAATCTTTGGCAAGCTCAATTTCTGACATATCAGTCCTCTTCTCGGGTGGTGAAATACACCTTTTCAGCTGTGATACATGGAACATGTTGTGTACTTCTGATAATTCTGGTGGCAATTCCAACTGATAAGCAACCATGCCAACTCGTGTCATGACCGGGAATGGACCAATATATCTTGGTGCCAATTTGCCTTGGGATTGAAATCTCTTGACCCCCTTCATGGGTGTGACTCGGAGATACACGTGTTCACCAGGTTCAAAACTGACTTGTCGATGTTTGGCATCATAATAACTCTTCTGTCGTGACTTAGGGGGTGTTTGGTTCAGGGATTTTTTAGTCCCAGAGACTAGAAAAAGTCCCTAAAAAGTCCCTAGGAACCAAACGGGAGAGACTTTTTCTACACGGACTAGAAAAAGACTCTACTGGAGAGTCTTTTTTTATTAGTCCCTGGGACTAGAAAAAGTCCTAGGACTTATGAACCAAACACCCCCTTAGCTAGCTGTAGTCTATCTTGAATTCCCTTGACTTATTTCTCCGCCTCTAATATTATATCAGTACCGAAGATATGACTATCTTCGGTTTGAGACCAATTTAATGGAGTGCGACACTTACGGCCGTATAAAGCTTCAAAGGGTGACATTTTTAGACTGGTTTGAAAACTGTTGTTGTATGAGAATTCTGCATATGGCAGACAATCTTCCCATTTGGGTCCATGGGCTAAGGCACATGCTCGAAGCATATCCTCAAGGATTTGATTTACCCGCTCAATCTGACCGTCTGTCTATGGATGATAGGCAGTGCTATATTTGAGAGCGGTCCCCAAAGCTTGAGGGAGTCGGGACCAGAATGCAGATGTAAACAATGAACCTTGGTCCAAAGTGATTGTTTTTGGCACTCCATGCAAACTGACAATCCGGGATAAATATAATTGTGCAAGTTGATCAGCGCGAAAGGTGGTGCAGATAGTCATAAAGTGAGCCACGTTAGTCAGCATGTCCACTATGACCCATATAGCATCGTTTCCTTGGTGATTCCTGGGTAGACCGGTGATAAAGTCTATGCAGACATCATTCAATTTCCATTGAGAGATGGGTAGAGGTTGGAGAAGTCCGGCGGGTGTTGCCTCACAAAATTGCAGCGCGATAGCATGATAACCGTCGTACTTCCGTGACGAGGAATGATTGCTTCCCGAGCAAAGCAACAAAGATCCCCTTGCTTTCGTAGAGGAGGCACGGCCGCCTTTCAGCGCAAAATGGCAAAGATGAACCAAACCCTAGGGCTTCTAGGGCTTAGTAGGAAAAAAAGATAGATAAAACATACATGAAAAAGTAGATTGGTTTCGTTGAATAGATCGATTGATATCTTTCCTTCAATCGGCCAGGACCCTTATATAAAGGGCACGAAGGACTTAACGTGTACAACCAAAACATCAATTCCAAACAGAACAGGACAAATCCCTTGATTCAGTTACAAGTACAAAGATGTACCTACCGTATCTCCTTGCTAATTTGTATCAACACGTAATAGTTCCAATTCCCAACTATACTCACGTACAGATACGTTTTGGTCAACAAGAAAAATAATAAAATATTCCAGCAAGGTCTCTAATCACACCATATAATAATGATTGATAGTCCATCATGTATTGTTGCACCTTCTCGTATGTGACTCCATAGCTCCTGCCAAAATTCTTTAGCTTGTAGCCGAAGCTTGTTAGGACTAGTCCTAAGCAGGGGCAGTTTAGCTTAGTGTGTCATAATCTATTCATAACTTGTTCTTAGTGGCTGCTAATCCTTGCAAAATTCCATATATTTCTCCTGGGTAAATAGCTTCAGTTCGCATGATCTCCTGATGTGTCATCTGCATTGGACTATGACCACGCCTGCATTTTGAATTAAACAACCAGGGTACATATATGTACGAACTAATAATCTGACCACACTCATTTAAATTAATTTGGCCGATCATACAAACTATTAGCCAAATTACACCATGAACACATGCCCCCTATTTTTGGTATAATTGTATTCACCAAAAACACTATCACATTTTCATAGGAAGGCTTTGACAACTTCACCGGCCATATAATTTGTTTAGGGGTGATGTCCAAATAGCACATCGGCCAATTTCTTCTTTAGGGAGATATTCAAATAATATGCCAGCCGAATTTTCTTAGGGCGATATTTAGAATAATATATCAGCCACATTATCTCAAGCCTCCTTTGACATGCTAGGATAGTAATTTTTTGAATATTTTCCATTGGGAGATTTTGGCAACATCTCCACAGCACGCTTCTCCCTCCATGTCATCTTTGGCACTATTGGTTTTTGTCGATCGAACAAGCGCTTCTTCTCAGCTATCTCTTCATTCATTGTAAATGCTCGTAGTCGCTGGACACGCCATTTCTGAGTGTGTGTGTGTGTGTGTGTGTGTGTGTGTGTGTGTGTGTGTGTGTGTGTGTGTGTGTGTGAGTCCCATTGGACACCACCGACTTCCTGGTTTAGTCCCTAGTGCATCTGAAATAATTCTGCTACCCCCCGAGTCTCACGGCCTATACTGTCGTACTGTTGTTCTGGGAGCAAATATTTTGTCGTTGGCCGAAGAAATCATCCGCTGATCATATGTACTTGTAGTTCAGATTGCCCACTCCCTCTAGTGAATATATCAGCACATACATCAGCTGAATCATTAGTACTAGCATGTACAACTTCCTTCTCTAAATGTGTGTGCACCTTGGCCTCTAACTCAGATGCATCAACGTCTCTTGTTTCTGGACTATTCTCTACACTTGCAGCCGATTGGTGTTCACCAAGTTTCAGAGCGTTAGAAGCATCCAAATCATTTGAACTTTGTATAGACTTAGATTCAACAAGCCTCGCCGGCATCCACACAAACTTCTTACCACCTCTATGAACTATGCAATTTGTATTGTGCCTCCTACGCGAGTTTGAGGTTCCTAAGACCAGCCTGTCATCATTACCACAGATTACATTGCCATCATGTGGTCTCACTTCCTGATTAAACTGAACCCCTTTTCATGCAATGATTTCCTGTACATAGGCCCCGCTGGAATCCAGTCTGGTCGAGAATAGCATACTGGCCTTGTAGGATAAGGCACCCAAGGATTAAAACCCCATGGAGGAAACTATGGATAAATAGGAGGTGCGCATCCCCCATACAGAGGAAACTGTGGATAAATAGGAGGTGCACATCCCTCATATGTCGGATCCATTTTAAAATACATCTGCTGGTCATATGAATTTCCTTGTTGTCGTCGATGACTGGTAGTTCTAGAAGGAGATCTAGGACGCTTATTACCTCCAAGCCGGTTAAACACATTACTTGCCTTGTATGAGGTGTACTTTTCCAACAACAGGCTAACTGTCCGCTTGGGCCTTGGAGCATGTTTCCTTCTTCCATTGACTTTCCACACTCCCACTTCCAGATTTTTTTGGTTTGATCATCCTTGGAGGAGCACTATCGTCAACAACATTTTTTCCTCTTGCGGATTTGGTCTGATCCGAACGAATAAGCATTTTCTTACTATCAGGCTCGACCACATTGATAGGAAAAGGGTCACTATCAAGCTTTACCTTAGAACTTTCTATAAATGTCAATCGTCCTTCATTAATGGCCAATTGCACCTGTTGACGAAACATGTTACATTCGTTAGTAGCATGAGAGAAAGAATTGTGCCATTTACAATAAGGTCGTCTACCCAACTCTTCTGGAGGCGGAATTACATGGCCCTCTCTCACTCTAGTTATTCTATTTTGCAGTAACATATCAAAAATTCTATCACACTTGCTAACACCAAAAGTTTATTTTGTTTCATCTCTTCTAGCAGGTGTGGGTTTCAAAGCGGAACATGCAAAAAGTTTTGACTTTGGCACTTGAACCCACTCGGCTACACATATATTAATGTCATCTACACTTGCTGAATTATTACCATAATCTAAGGCATTACCTGCATGGTTACCCTTCTCATTATCAATATTATCTTTAAACCGGCTATATTGTTTAATATCCTTAGTCCGTTTTTCGAGCCCAATGCTTTCCGCAAAACATGGTTAACATCTAGAAATTCATGTCCTTCTAATTTATCTTTAATATGAGCAATCAGGCCTGAAAAGGCAAGATTAGCTAAATCCTTTTCGGCTATGGTCAAGCTAAAACATCGGTTCTTGACATCTCTGAACCTCTTAATATAATCATAAACATGCTCATTACATTTCTGCCTAACCATAGTTAAATCTGAAAGTCGAAGTTCAGTTTCACCGTCATAAAAATATTCATGAAACTTTTGCTCCAGTTGTGCCCATGTTGAAATAGAATTTGGAGCAAGTGACGTAAACCAAGTAAATGCAATACCATACAAAGAAAATAGAAATAATTTAATCCTATAAACATTCGATGTGTCGATATCACAACATTGGGCTAAAAATTGTCCGACATGCTCGAAAGTGGATCTACCATCTTCCCCTATAAACCTAACAAAATTTGGAATTCTAAAATCATGAGGATAAGCTATCGAATTAAAGTAATCAGGGTATGGTTTTTGATATGCATGTGCTTTACCCTTAGGTTCTAAACCGAATTCTCTAAGTATACTAGCAAGCTTATCCTTAAAACTATCGTTCAGTTGTACATAACTGGTTTGTGGAGCAGATGTCGTGCCAGCATGTGGTGGGAATTCCGTCAAAGAAATTTGAGCATGTGATGCTTGCAACGGAGACCCACTAAAATATGAATCAGGTACCGGCCCGTACGCAACCCCAGTATCAACAGTCAACAGCGATGGTGTATATGCTACAGTTTGGTAAAAAGGTTGCTGCAAATTAGAATTAGAACTAGCACTTCGGTTATTGATTTCGTGATTTTGTGTAACCAAACTTGAGATAATAGGAGCAGCTACGCTAGGCATAAAATTATTAGCCGAACTACTCACATAGTTCCGGCCACGTTGATCACTATTTAAAGGAACATTGGGCTGCACAACATTATTAACCAATGCATCATGGGTATGAATATTACTAGGAAACTTAATGAATCCTGTATTTTGCAGTGGCATTAGCTTTTTCTCAGAAAATCCATCATTGATTTGTAGCACTAACGACCGAACATGACTAGGTAAATTATTTTCAAGATCTTTATGAAGCTGCTCCTTAAATTCATCAATTCTGTTATCTACTGATTGAATAATTGTGTGTGTCATAGTTTTCACATCAGAATCGTACTTGGTAGCTACACACACATCAATTAGATGAGAAATTTCTTAGGTTGAATTTTTTACCTCGGTGTTGATTGAATCTGAAGGATTCGGCACATGTACCTTCTTGACGATGCCGATCCTTGTCTTGCTGTATCCAGTCAACTTCAATTTTAGTCGCTCAGCCATCTCTTTCTTAAGCTCTTGTTCAAGCTCGCGCCGACCATCTTCCGACAGATCATCTAGTGTGACGGCGATGACATTCTCTGTGTCGATGTCACTCCCGTTCCTGGACTCGGTACTCATCGCGTGCCTCTTCTTCTTCCCGTCCCCAACAGAGTCACCAATTGTGTTGCCATGCAAAATTGCAGCGCGATAGCACGATAACCATCGTACTTTCATGATGACGAACGATTGCTTTCCGAGAAAAGCAACAAAGATCCCCTCGCTTTCGTAGAGGAGGCACGGACGCTTTTCAGCGCAAAACGGCAAAGATGAACCAAACCCTAGGGCTGCTAGGGCTCAGTAGGAAAAATGATAGATAGAACATACGTGAAAAAGTAGATTGGTTTCGTTGAATAGATCGATTGATATCTTTCCTTCAATCGGCCAGGACCCTTATATAAAGGGCATGAAGGACTTGACGTGTACAACCAAAACATCAATTCCAAACCGAACAGGACAAATCCCTTGATTCGGTTACAAGTACAAAGTTGTACCAACCATATCTGCTTGCTAATTTGTATCAACATGTAATAGTTCCAAGTCCCAATTGTACTCACGTACAGATACATTTTGGTCAACACAAAAAATAATAAAATATTCTGGCAAGGTCGCTAATCACACCATATAATAATGATTGATACTGCATCATGTATTGTTGCACCTTCTTGTATGTGACTCCATAGTTGCTGCTAAAATTCTTTAGCTTGGTAGCCGAAGCTTGTTAGGACTTGTCCTAAGCAGGGGCAGTTTAGCTTAGTGTATCATAATCTATTCAGAACTTGTTCTTAGTGGCTGCTAATCTTTGCAAAATTCCATATATTTCTCTTGGGTAAATAGCTTCAGTTCGCCTGATCTCCTGATGTGTCATCTGCACTGGACTATGACCACGCCTGCATTTTGAATTAAACAACCAGGGTACATATATGTATGAACCAATAATCTGGCCACACTCATTTAAATTAGTTTTGCTGATCATACAAACTATTAGCCAAATTACACCATGAACAGCGGGTTTTTAGTGTTTCGCCTTTACTTTGTTGCAGATGTCACAACAGGCGACAAAATATGTGATGTCCCTTTTCATTCCATCCCACCAAAATATCTGTCGAAAGTCTTCGTACATTTTAGTACCGCATGGGTGTATTGAATATGAGGATTCGTGTGCTTCTGCCAGAATTTTCTTCCTCAAATCTGCTTGCTCAGGTACGTATATCCTTCCTCGGAACCTGAGTGTACCCAGTGCGTCCCTTGAGAAATCCTGAGTCTTGCCTTCGTGCATACATTTGATATATACTTGCAGAATCTTGTCGTCAGCTTGTGCTATTCGAATCTCCTCTTCTAGAGTAGGAATTACCTCCAAAATATTCGCAAGACCGGCAGTTATAATTACCAAGTTGAGCTGAGCGATCTCTTGCTAGAGTTATGGAGGTAAAGACTCCATGGCATTTAAGTTGTAGGGCTTGCGACTGAGGGCATCAGCAACCATGTTGGCTTTTCCCGGATGGTAATTTATTTCCAAATCATAGTCTTTAACCAACTCGAGCCATCTTCGCTGTCGAATGTTTAAGTCTAGCTGGGTGAGTATATATTTGAGACCCGTGTGGTCAGTAAATATTTGACATCTCTTTCCAATGAGGTAATGCCTCCAAATCTTTAGAGAGTGCACAACAACGGCCAGTTCCAAATCATGTGTAGGATAGTTTCCTTCATGAGGTCGTAGCTGGCGAGATGCGTAAGCTACCACCTTGCCGTCATGCATAAGTACGCACCCAATGCCCTTTTTGGATGTGTCGCAGTACACATCAAAGCTACGGTAAATTTCTGGGGGAGTCAGTACTGGTGCTGATGTCAATCTGGTTTTCACCTCGCTAAAGCTCTACTCGCAATCCTCAAGTCCATTCAAACTTCTTGTCTTTCTTGAGGAGTTCTGTCATGGGCTTGGCAATTTTGGAGAATCCTTCGATGAACCGACGGTAGTACACGGATAATCCAAGGAAACTCTGGATTTGGGATACTATCGTGGGTGCTGCCCAATCAAGCACATCTTTCAATTGGTTGGGATCTACTGTGATACCTTCTGCTGAAAGAACATGCCCCAGAAATCAGACTTGTTTGAGCCAAAACTCACACTTGCTGAATTTTGCATACAACTAATGGTCACGGACTCTCTGTAAGACTGCTCAGAGGTGTTACGCGTGTTCTTCGTCATTTTTAGAGTATATGAGAATATCATCAATGAAAACCACCACAAACTTATCCAAGAATTCCATGAAAACCTTATTCATCATATGCATGAAAAAGGCGGGGCATTTGTGAGACCGAAGGACATCACCGTATGTTCATAGAGACCGTAATCGGTAGTGAACATGGTCTTAGGAATATCTTCCTTCTTGATCTTCAGTTGACGATATCCGGTCCTTAAATCAATCTTGGAAAATACTTTTGCACCACTGAACTAATCGAACAAGTCATCAATCCTTGGTAACGGGTATTTGTTCTTGATTGTGACATTGTTCAACTGACGGTAGTCAACGCACATCCTGACACCACCGTCTTTCTTGTCTACAAATATTGCAGGTGATCCCCATGGCGACGAGCTTGGGCGGATATATCCTTTCTGCAGCATCTCATCCAATTGCTTCTTTAATTCCATGAGTTCGGAGGAAGGCATCTGATAATACTTTTTGTACAGCGGTGCAGTCCTAGGTACAAGATCAATTGCAAACTCAAGCTCTCTGTCTGGGGGCATTCCGGGTAATTCCTCAAGGAATACATTGGGAAATTCACTGACCACATGAATCAAATCCAACTCTTCAGCTACTGCAGTGAAGACCATCTCCCTTTTGGGTATACCTTTGCGGGCATAAAATTTTATGGCTCGACCTTCCTGATTTGTCAGGGTGACTTCTCGGGTCGCACAGTTTATGCATACTTGATATTGAGTCAACCAGTTCATTCCCAAAATAACATCCAACTTGGCAGACTCGATGACTATCAAAGCGGTTGGAAAGCGGACCCCTTAATATCAATTTCCAAATTTCGGCTGACCAAATTGCTTTTGAGCACAGATCCCGGAGACTGAACCAGCATACTTTTTCCCAAAAGCGAGCAAGGAAATTTGCTTTGGGCAACAAAACTCCGAGAAACAAAAGAGTGGGAAGCCCCAGAGTTGAATAAAATTATTGCGGGTATGCTATTAATAGAAAACATACCAATGACGACTTTGGGGTTTTCCTGAGCCTCGTCTGCAGAGAGGTGGTGAACTTGCCCTTGGACGATCGTCTGGGTATGATATGGCCCCATGTGTTTGACTTGCAGCCGGAATAGGGCATTTGACTTCTTGGGACACTGCCTGGCATAATATCTGGTCTGTCCACAATTAAAGCAGGCGTTGTTGCGCTGACGCTCCTCGTGTATTGGACTGGTCACGACGTTCTTGACTTGAGTAGTGGTCTTGTTCACATTCTGCTGCCAATTGGGTTTCTACTCAACTTGAGTCTGTTGCCAGGTATGGGCCTTCTGTATGGGTTGTCCGTCCTTCTTTGGCTCAAATTTATGCTTGTGGTCATTGTTTTTGGGTCGGTTGTCTTGCACAGGCTTGTACTCTCTTTCTGTGATGAGGGCCTTGTTTACCAGAGACTAAAAATCTGGAAAATCGAGCATGCGGAGAGCACTCCTGAGGTGTTGATTTAATCCTCCAAGGAACCCGTCAACCTTCCTTTCTTTCGTGGCCACATCATAAAGAGAATAACAGGCCAGATGGTTGAACTTGTGCAAATATTCACTTACTGATAGACTTCCTTGAGTGAGACCAAGAAATTCGCGTTGTTTGACCTTCATGATACCGGCTGGAATATGATACTTGAGAAATTGGTCCTTGAAATTATTCCATGTAATTTCTTCTCCTGCAGGCCACAGGGCTTTAGCATTATCCCACCATATAGCAGCGGCTCCTTCAAGATAGTGGGTAGCAAACGGAACCTTGTTAGCTTCTTCAGTACAAGCAATCTCAAGTTTCTTCTCAATGGTTCGTAACCAATTGTCTGCTTCCAAAGGGTCAACCACTTGACTGAAACTGGGAGGCTTTAGTCCTTTGAAAATCTCACAGCTTGGAGGGATGGCCATTTTGATTCCCATTCTGCCCAACCATAGCTTGCACACTTTTTAACACCTCAATCAGATCATTGTTCCTTCTTTCCTCAAACATGCGCATAATTTGTTCAGTGAAGGAAGTAGATACGGCTCGGGGGAGTGTCCCGCCTGCCTTGCTGTGCGACGAACAGGGACATCCTCACAAGCCTGCGTGCTGCTGCCTCCCTGCGTCATCCTACTGTTTAATTTTCCCAATAAGAGCAACCGCGATGAGCAACATCCAAACATGGGAAGAAAAGACAGTGACAAACCCGAGAGAGCGAAACGAACAAACCAAGAAACACATTGATCAAAAAAAGAAAGTTCCAACATAATTGTACATAGACTCATACATGAAAGATAGACATCATGACTCGTGCGACTACTTGCATACATGCAATGATACACCATGGCTCATACAACTACATCCATACATCACATGACCACTGTGGATACTCAAACGCTCTAGGACTCTGCCGGTGTTGTCGGATCCTCTCCTGAGTCAGACCTAGATCCTGAACTGACGACGCCAACCGAGACCTCCGGGTTAAAGGTAACGCGATGACGCTGCCTTGAGGGCTCTCCTCAGGGGTAGGCGCGGGATGAGAAGGGATCATGGGAGCTGCAGGGGTAGCAAGAAGAGATGCCCACTCAGCAGGAGCACTATGTGGGTTCACTGTCGATGTGCCCGAGTTACTCGGAGGAGTAACCGGAGAAATAGGCGAGCTAGAACTGGGCACAATATAAGGAGTAAATCCCATAGAAGGTGGGGTAGGGCAGGATCTAGCGGCGGCTAAAGCAAAACGAGCACGATCCAGCTCTCGAGCCAACTCATGAATTAGAAGATAACTAGCAGTGATATATCGAGAAAGGTGGCTAGTGTCACTATCAAACGCCGGATCAATGGAATGAAAGCGAACATGACCATCATCGTGCAAAGATGGGTAGAAGCAAAAACCTGGGTGGTTCTGCATCCGAGCTTCAGCATAGCGTAACTCAATAAGAATCTCGAATGCAACATACTGGACGTCCTAAGTGGCAGTGGATGCATAACCGCTCCGAGAGGAACAAGTGTAAGAACCCACTGACGAACTGGTGCGCAGAGTAACCACTGCATGATACTCATACACGGAGTCGGCTAGATGCTCCCAGTACACCCGATATGTTGGGTCGTCACCGTGAGGGTACAGTCAACGCCACACGCTATTAAGGGGATGCGGAGAAGTGTAGGGCATTAGCTGCAACTGGAATGGATACGGCACCTGAGCCACCTACACTCACAACCATTAACCGGTTAGAAATAACAATAAGTCTAATGCATGCAATGAAGCATCTAGATGCAAATACTAACGGCACTCAATTAGCAGCCTAACTAACGTTTACTTCACGTGTCGGGGTCTAGCGTGTCCTACAGTCAGCGTGGCTCTGATACCAAGCGTTGAGGCACCCCGGCTCAGAGCGACTAGTTTACCTTGCTTTGCCAACCTAGAGATCATGTCTTCTGGCAACACACAACATCTTGGTACATAAATCACCGCTTTATTGAAACTAGCGGAAGCATAGTGTGACATTACATGAAGTTGCAAGGCCAAGCGGCACACTCGGTGCGGCTGAACAATATGTACATTATTTAGTGAACATAAAAGGGCCTTGAGCACGACATCTACACGGCAGCGGAACAACAACGTAGCAGGACTCCATAGTACAGGGACAACGATGTGGACACGGTCTAGATATGACAACACTCCGATGCAGTTAGACTTTCTTGAAATCCGGCATAACACACCAGGTTAGTACATTGAATGTACTTACAAGCTCACAGAAAACAAAACCATAATGGCAAACAATATCATGACAATTAATCAAGTTACATGCAAACAACAACATGCTACTCATGCAGTGAAACCAAACTTGTGCATCGAGTCACTCAGACTCTCTTACCAACAGGTTGCCTCACAACCGAACAGTGCTTACGACAAAGCACGAACGGAACCATACTTGGTTCAACTGGTTACCTCGTAACCAAATAGTGATCACTCCTGGATCATAAGTGATACCACAACAGTCAGTCACACTGACATCATCATGATCCAACCAGTGCAATGAAAATGACTTAGTGTGCAAGGTTTATTTATGAAAGTTGATCCATGGTGTAACTTACTTATGAACCAGGCCCTTATCCACGGGCGCGGCTATCGATAAATTAATACACTCTGCAGAGGTAGCGCACTTTACCCACACCACGGAACCCATGGCCTCGCACTCCCATTCGGGTGGACCAACGGCATTCCGACAGAACTCTCCCATTGCCATGACACTCTTATGGCCACTCCTACCAACTCCCCACTTGGCTTAGTCCTAGGTGACCAAGCCTACCACTCATAGGTGGGGTGACGTCGAAGGCGTAAACCGTCAAGGCGCCACCACTCATACCGCTTCGGTCGCGGCCTGAGTGGCTGACAGCGGGCCCTAGCGGTCAGGTCGGAGGAAGAGGGGAAGAGAAGCAGACATGGGCGACGCGGCGACGGCGCTTTCTCCAGCGAGGAGTGCCCGACGATGGGATCTAAGAGGATAGGGTTGTAGAGAAGATTGAGGTGCACCTGCCCACACCCGTAGCGTGGCTAGGGGTGGCCGGACAGGGTCGGAACGGAGCTCTCCAGCAGCGGCAGCGGGCGAAGCTCATCGGAGATGGTGGTTTCGGTGAAGCAGGGCCAGTCCAACAGCTCCAACGGCACCAACACGCACCAGTGGATCACCACGAACACACCGGAGTGGTCAGTGGAGCTCGAGCGACTCTGGAGAGGGAGGGGGTAGAGGACGGGGGATCGCCTGCGAGCTCGGGGCGGGGACGACGGCTAGAGGCCTGCCCGTCCGGGCTGCGGCTTCCTACTATGGTGTGGAGGTGTGCTGAGTGTGTGTGTGGACAGAAATGAGCTCGAGGAAGCTCTATTCATAGGCGAGGCTGAGGCAGGGATCAAGAGCTCGCCGGAGCTCTCTGGAGTGTCACTCGGCGATGAATGGCATCAGTGAGAGGGGGAAGATGCCGGAGATCACGCGGGGGCTGTAGACGAGCTGCGATGTGCACAGGAGCGTGGTACGTGACGAGCACAGGGGCACGGGCGCACTGTTGGCTTGGCCGGGCAATGCTCGTGCTCGCTGCGGTGACCTCCAGTGTTGGGGAGTGCCAGGGTGGAGTTATGGAGGTGCAAACGAGGATGGGGGCGCGGTTTGGCAAGGTGCAGCAGCCGGGGCAGCGAGCACGCGCGAAACAAAGACGCTGGCGCAACGCAGAGCGCGTCGGCCGCATGCCAACCCCCTTGTATGAATGTGGTCACCGCATGAACTATGGCATCAGGCTGAGCTAAGCGCAAACACCATGTCTGGCAACTAGTCCTTAGTGGTTTTGGTTGTTTTGCATGGTTGGCTGGGTCACAAGTGAACTATGGGAGTGGCTTTCTTCCTGGCAAGTTTTTGGACAGAAACTTGTGAGCTTCACTGAGAAAAATTTAGTGAGAACTAAAGGCTGTGCTTTGGGGTTTAGCAATCTCTTAGGAGGGTAATCGAGCTCAGAAAAGATCAGCCCCAAAAGATCAAGCAAAAGTATACTTGTTGTGCAACTTGATCATTCTGTCCAGAACAGAAATGATTTTCTGTAGCAAAAATATTCCAAAAAGTTATGCAATATTTTTGCTCAGGGAGGTGCCCTAGGGTTCAAAGAATAATTGGGAATTTTCTCATATTTTTGTGGGAAAGGAAAATGGGGTTTGCTTTGGACCATACTTCACTGAAGTGATTTTTAGGGAAGAAAATGAATATTTTTCCTTTACGAACAATATCCCTTGGGCTTTTGTTGGAGTTTTTCAGAGAAGGAAAGGTGAGTTAGAGGTGGATGGGTCACTTGGGTGAAAATCAAGGGTAGGCCCAAGTGTTCAAGTCCATCTGAATTGATTCAAAACTCCAAATCCAAAGCAAATGCGAATGAAAATCCGGGAAAAAGAGAGAAGGCAAATCCAGGCTGTCACACGATACAACAAACACAAGCATCGAATTAACAATGAAGATACCGAAGACATGGCGGTCAACGCCGGATTTAGAGTCTCTCAACCCGGTCAGCGGAAGAAGCCATTAGAAGGAAACAAAGACGGTCCATCCAGTTTGTAAAGAATACTCAATCGGCCTTGCCAGATTCATGGCACCCTGACAAGCCTGCCAATCATACTGACAGAAATTGTTTGGTCTTCAAACAAGCTGGTAAGCTGAACACCGAACGTAAAGGGAAAGGGCCGCCCAGCGAGGACGATGATGAAGAGCCTCGCCCAACGAACACAGGGGGGCAAAAGAAATTTTCCCCCGAGGTAAAAACAGTGAATATGATCTACGTCACTCATATTGCTACCTCTTGAGCATGCATTGGTTTTCCCTAGAAGAGGAAAGGGTGATGCAGCAAAGTAGCGTAAGTATTTCCCTCAGTTTTTGAGAACCAAGGTATCAATCCAGTAGGAGACTACACGCAAGTTGCCTAGTACCTGCACAAACAATCAAGAACCTTGCAACCAACGTGATAAAGGGGTTGTCAATCCCTTCACGGCCACTTGCAGAAGTGAGATCTGATAAAGATAATAAGATAAAAAAAATTGGTATTTTTGTTGTATAGATTGGAAAATAAAGATTGCAAAATAGTAAACTAGAATTATAGATTGAAAAATCATATGATGTAAAGTAGACCCGGGGGTCATACGTTTCACTAGTGGCTTCCCTCAAGATAGCATATATTACGGTGGGTGAACAAATTACTGCCGAGCAATTGATAGAAAAGCGCATAGTTATGAGAATATCTAGGTATGATCATGAACATAGGCATCACGTCCGTGACAACTAGACCGAAATTATTCTGCATCTACGACTATTTAGAAAAGCGCATAGTTATGAGAATATCTAGGCATGATCATGAACATAGGCATCATGTCTGTGACAAGTAGACCGAAATGATTCTGCATCTACTACTATTACTCCACACATCGACCGCTATCCATAATGCATCTAGAGTATTAAGTTCATAAGAACGGAGTAACACATTAGGCAAGATGACATGATGTAGAGGGATAAACTCAAGCAATATGATATAAACCCCATCTTTTTATCCTCGATGGCAACAATACAATACGTGTCGTTTCCCTTTCTATCACTGGGATCGAGCACCGCAAGACTGAACCCAAAGCTAAGCACTTCTCCCGTTGCAAGAAAGATCAATCTAGTAGGGCAATCTAAACCGATAATTCGAAGAGACTTGGGAAGATATTAAATCATGCATATAAGAATTCAAAGAAGAATCAAATATTGTTCATAGATAATCTTGATCATAAATCCACAATTCATCGGATCTCGGCAAACACACCGCAAAAAGAATTACATCGAATAGATCTCCAAGAAGATCGAGGAGAACTTTGTATTGAGATCCAAAGAGAGAGAAGAAGCCATCTAGATAATAACTATGGACCTGAAGGTCTATGGTAAACTACTCACACATCATCAGAGAGGCTATGGTGTTGATGTAGAAGCCCTCCATGATCGAATCCCACTCCGACAGATCGCCGGACCCCAAGATGGGATCTCATGGGTACAGAAGGTTGCGGCGGTGGAAAAGTGGTTTCGTGGCTCCCCTGGATGTTTTCATGGTATAAGAGTATATATATAGGCGAAAGAAGTAGCTCAGTGGAGCTATGAGGGGCCCACGAGGGTGGGGGCGCACCTACCCCCTAGGCGCGCCCTCCTGCCTCGTGGCCGCCTCGTTGCTTCCTTGACATCCACTCCCAGTCTCCTGGATTGCGTTTGTTCCAAAAAGATCCTCGCGAAGGTTTCATTTCATTTGGATTCCGTTTGATATTCCTTTTGTGCGAAACACTTAAATAGGCAAAAAAAACAGCAATTTGCACTGGGCCTTCGGTTAATAGGTTAGTCCCAAAAATAATATAAAAAGGTATATTAAATCCCATTAAACATCCAAAACGGATAATATAATAACATGGAACAATAAAAAATTATAGATACGTTGGAGACGTATCAAGCATCCCCAAGCTTAATTCCTGCTCGTCCTCGAGTAGGTAAATGATAAAAACAGAAATTTTGATGTGGAATGCTACCTAGCATAATTTTCAATGTAATTTTCTTTATTGTGGCATGAATGTTTAGATCCGAAAGATTCAAGACAAAAGTTTAATATTGACATAAAAATAATAATACTTCAAGCATACTAAGAAAGCAATTATGTCTTATCAAAATAACATAGCCAAAGAAAGCTCATCCCTACAAAATCATATAGTTTGGCTATGCTTCATTTTCGTCACACAAAATGCTCTCATCATGCACAACCCCGATGACAAGCCAAGCAATTATTTCATACTTTAGTATTCTCAAACCTTTTCAATTTTCATGCAATAAATGAGTGTGAGCCATGTACATAGCACTATGGGTGGAATAGAATATAATGATGGGGGTTGTGTGGAGAAGACAAAAAAGGAGAAAGTCTCACATTGACGCGGCTAATCAACGGGATATGGAGATGCCCATCAATTGGTGTCAATGCGAGGAGTAGGGATTGCCATGCAATGGATGCAGTGGAGCTATAAATGTATGAAAGCTCAACAAAAGAAACTAAGTGGGTGTGCATCCAACTTGCTTGCTCACGAAGACCTAGGGCATTTGAGGAAGCCCATTGTTGGAATATACAAGCCAAGTTATATAATGAAAAATTCCCGCTAGTATAAGAAAGTGACAATATAAGAACTCCCTATCATGAAGATCATGGTGCTACTTTGAAGCACAAGTGCGGAAAAAGGATAGTAGCGTTGTCCCTTTTATCTTTTTTTCTTATTTTTTTATTTGGCCTTTCTCTCTTTTTTTCCTTTTTTCGGGACAATGCTCTAACAATGATGATCATCATACTTCTATTTATTTACAACTCGAAGATTACAACTCGATACTAGAACAAAGTATGACTCTATATGAATGCCTCCGGCGGTGTACCGGGATGGGCAATGAATCAAGAGTGACATGTATGAAAAATTATGCATGGTGGCCTTGCCACAAATACGATGTCAACTACATGATCATGCAAGGTAATATGACAATGATGAAGTGTGTCATGATAAATGGAATGGTGGAAAGTTGCATGGCAATATATCTCGGAATGGCTATGTAAATGCCATAATAGGTAGGTATGGTAGCTGTTTTGAGGAAGATATAAGGAGGCTTATGTGTGATAGAGCGTATCATATCACGGGGATTGGATGCACCGGCGAAGTTTGCACTAACTCTCAAGGTGAGAAAGGACAATGCACGGTACCGAAGAGGCTAGCAATGATGGAAGGGTGAGAGTGCGTATAATCCATGGACTCAACATTAGTCATAAAGAACTCACATACTTATTGCAAAAATCTACAAGTCATCAAAACCAAGCACTACACGCATGCTCCTAGGGGGATAGATTGGTAGGAAAAGACAATCGCTCGTCCCCGACCGCCACACATAAGGAAGACAATCAAAGAACACCTCATGCTTAAACTTTGTCACACAACGTTTACCATACGTGCATGCTACAGGACTTGCAAACCTCAACATAAGTATTTTTCAATTCCATAATTACTCAACTAGCACGACTCTAATATTACCATCTTCATATCTGGAAACAATCATCAAGTATAAAACTTCTCATAGTATTCAATGCACTCTACATGAAAGTTTTTATTATGCCCATCTTGGATGCCTATCATATTAGGACTAATTTTATAACCAAAGCAAATTACCATGCTGTTCTAAAAGACTCTCAAAATAATATAAGTGAAGCATGATAGACAATTATTTCTATAAAATAAAACCACCACCGTGCTCTAAAAAGATATAAGTGAAGCACTAGAGCAAAATTATCTAGCTCAAAAGATAGAACTGAAGTACATAGAGTATTCTCATAAATTTCGATACATGTGTGTCTCTCCAAAAGGTGTGTACAACAAGGATGATTGTGGTAAACTAAAAAGCAAAGACTCAAATCATACAAGACGCTTCTAGCAAAACCCATATCATGTGGTGAATAAAAATATAGCCTCAAGTAAAGTTACCGATGGACGAAGACGAAAGAGGGGATGCCTTCCAGGGCATCCCCGAGCTTAGGCTCTTGCCACTCCTTGTTCCAAAATCCATCAAATCTTTACCCAAAAACTTGAAAACTTCACAACGCAAAACTCAACAGAAAATCTCATGAGCTCCGTTAGTGTAAGAAAACAAACCACAACTTTAAGGTACTGTAATTAACTCTTTATTTATTTATATTGGTGTTAAACCTACTGTATTCCAACTTCTCTATGGTTCATACCCCCTATACTAGCCATAGATTCATTAAAATAAGCAAACAACACACGAAAAAAAGAATCTATCAAAAACAGAATAGTCTGTAGCAATCTGATTTTTTCGAATACTTCCGGAACTCCAAAAATTCTGAAAAACTAGGACAACCTGGATAATTTGTATATTGATCTACTGCAAAAAGAATTGGAATTTTATCGCGTTCTTGTGAATTTTAACAATTATTTTCGTGAGCATAAAGTTTCTGTCTTTTTCAGCAAGATCAAACAACTCACACCCAAGAAGATCCTAGTGGTTCTACTTGGCACAAACACTAAATAAAACATAAAAACACATCCAAACAGAAGCTAGATGAATTATTTATTACTAAACAGAAACAAAAAACAACAAACAAAAATAAAATTGGGTTGACTCCCAACAAGCGCTATCATTTAACGCCCCTATCTAGGCATAAAACAAGATTAGATCTTGGTATTGTCATCTGTGGTATGCAATCCATAAGTGGCTCTCATAATAGATTCATAAGGCAATTTAATTTTCTTCCTAGGAAAGTGTTCCATGCATTTCCTTAATGTAAATTTGTATCTAATGTTTCCTTCTTTCATATCAATAATTGCACCAATCGTTATAAGGAAAGGTCTACCAAGAATAATAGGACATGTTGGATTGCAATCTATATCAAGAACAATGAAATCTACGGGCACATAATTCCTATTTTCAACAATAAGAATATCATTAATCCTTCCCATAGGTTTCTTAATGGTGGAATCTGCAAGATGCAAATTTAAAGAACAATCACCAAATTCATGGAAACCTAACACGTCACACAAAGTTTTGGGAATCATGGAAACACTAGCACCCAAATCACATAAAGCATAGCATTCATGATCTTTAATTTTAATTTTAATAGTAGGTTCCCACTCATCATAAAGTTTTCTAGGGATAGAAACTTTAAGTTTTTCTTCATAGGATTGCATTAAAGCATCAACGATATGTTTAGTAAAAGCTTAATTTGATCATAAGCATGAGGAGAATTTAGCATGGATTGCAACAAGGAAATACAATCTATCAAAGAACAATTATCATAATTAAATTCCTTGAAATCCAAAATAGTGGGTTCATTGCTTTGTAAAGTTTTGACCTCTTCAATCCCACTTTTACCAATTTTTGCATCATGATCTAAAAACTCTGAATCATTAGGACGCCTTTTAACTAAAGTTGACTCATCTCGAGTCCCATATTTATCAAGATTCATATTGGAAAACAAATATTTAATAGGGGACACATCAATCACTTCTAGATCTTCATCTCAACCACAGCAGCACTGCGTGCAATCATACACATAGCAGCGCATGAGCTTCGACTCAGACTCTGCATATTAATACAGGCATGAACGAGATATTCTGAAACATACCTTGTGCTTAATCAAACCTCTTGTTGATGTGGACGAGATCCTCATCGGCCAGCCCCAGCTTCTACTTGAGCTCGGATACCTCGGTGGCCTGGGCGGTTGCCGCTACCAGTGAAGCCTGTTTCTCAAAATAGACAAGTACATTATCTTCTATGAGTATATCGATCCTCTGTCCGGCCTTTTTCCAAAATCCGAACAGAGTCTCAGGGGCTACTATCTATATACAGGCATATTTTTCATATGAAAAGCGGCCAAGAATATTACATCGCCTACCTCAAAGCCTATTAGCAGGCTAGTGAAGTCTTCGTTCAGCCCGCTTTTGGCGGACTGAACCTTCTCAACCACCACACCCGTCAGGGTGCGGTGCTCCTCCATGATGGAAGCACGTTGCAGTGCTTCCATCAGTGTGTTCAGCGCCTTCGGATTAGTGGAGGTCGCCGCTGGAGGTGGCGCTCCCCCCTCCCTTGAAGGGGGTCGTTTATTCGGTTCCGGAGCCACTTGGGTTTCCGGAACGGTGTTCGACTAGGGGCCGAACTGGTCAAGGCCCCCCACCATCAGTCTCCGAGGGGATTGGATCCCCCATGTTCTCGTCAGCCGAGGCATTACCCTCCGGCGCTGTTTTGCCGGCCTCCCGTACCGCTCCATGGCCTGGAGAGGCTCTTCGGGACAACACTTCAGTGTCGTCCGTGGCGGTTGGCGGGGAGGCTCACGAAGGCGACTCACTCTACATCATCCCCGGCTCCAAAGAATTCCCCTCCGATGATGATTGTTGGGGGAGATTGCGGGCCGGACTACACCATACGATGTGTTAGATGCTACTCATAAAGACTGGGCTTATGTAAGGCATCCTCGGTACTTACAATGCGGCAAGGGGCTTCAACCTGGGGCGCCACTCGGGGATGGCTTCGGTGTCTGAATCCGAGCCGTCCGGGAGGGATATTTCCCCCCTTTTGGACACCTCCGCCTCTGGGTCTTCGGAAGCTACCCTTTTATTCTTCCTCCCCTTCGGGGGAGAATTTCTTTCTACCTCCTCCTCCTCTTCATCTTCATCTTCTTCGTGGGAGGAGTGAGTTTTGGTCTCTCGGGACACTGCGTCTGAGGTACCTTTACGGCGGAGGACCCCTTTGGCCTCCTTGCTCTTCTTCTTGGCCTTTTTCTCCGGCGCCTGATAGGGCACCGGGACCAGCATCCTCATTAACTGAGGATCAGCTGGGTTTTCGGGGAGTGGAGCCGGGCACCTGATCTGCTCTGCCTTTTTGGTCTAGCCCTGTTTAGAGGATGGAATTCTCAGTTGTCGGCGTCTTGGGAACGGGGGTCCCCAGACTTGCCTACCTATAGCCCACGGCGTGGCTCCACCAGTGGCCCCATGTGGCCCGTCTTCATCAGCGAACGCTCAAGACCCTCGCGAGGGGCCAAGCCTCGCGAGGCGGATGACGCAAGACCTCCTGGGGGTGGCCTCACCAGGCTGGCTCACGAGGGGCGGAGAGATCAAGGCGAGGGGCACCTCGCGAGGTTTCTATGACGCAAGCCATGACGACCCAGGCCAGGCGGGCGCCAGAGCATGCAGCGTACTCATTTCCTCTTTGGTGCTAAAGAGGCAGGCGCGAGCGAGGAGTCCCGAGGCATCAAGCAAAGGTTTCCATATCGGTGCAACAAGACCAAGACCAGCAGGACGGCGGGACGGTGGTCACCGTGGAGCACAAGACGGCGTCACCACCAAAGCCTTTGGCAGGCGAAGACCACCTTCATTCAGGATAACTTGTACTGGTTGTCTCCCTTCAAATTTGGCAGTTGTTGGATCCCTTCCCGCCTACATTTGGGAAGAGGACCAGGGCCTCTATAAATAGGACTAGCCACCACATTAGGAGGGAACTGATCTTGGGCTATTCAGATCATCCTCTTCCACACAAACTCACCAAGCACAAGAGCACCTCTCCTCAGGAGGTTGTTCTTCCCTTGTAATTGTTCATCCTCAGCCCAAGGGGCAATCCACCACACCACACTAGAGTAGGGTATTACACCACATCGGTGGCCCGAACCAGTATGAACCTTGTGTCTCTTGTTCTATAAGTTCGCCGCGCTGAGCTTTGAGATCGCGGTGAGGGCGTGAGCTAGGGGGAGGAGAGATCTTCGTGCACACCCCATAGTTCGAACCTCAAGGGTTTTGCTGGAACCCGAAATTCGACATTTGGCGCACGGTAGGGGTGCGCCGAAGCTTTCTTTTTGCCGATCCACGTTCCATCGCTCCACTGCATCCATGGAGGATGCGCGTCAAGCCCGCACCGAGCGCCGGGCCGCCCTCGCCTCCCGCGTCGCTCAGACAGCTCCTATCAGCGGGCCTCCCCGTCGTTCCCCGCCACCCGCCGCCAACGCTGCCATTGGCCCGGCGGGAAACGAGCAGCAAGTGTCCTCGTTGCACCCCTCTGTGCAGCGGGACGACCGCACTGCCACTCCTTCGCTAACCCCAGCCGGCTCATCGTCTCACGCTCGTCGCGCTCCCACGGACGTGCAGGCTGGGCAGCTCATGGAACGCGAGCTCCTGCGCTACCGCCCAGTCGACAACCTCTACAAGGACTGGTTGGACCGCATCGCCGAGCTTGTCAGTGCCGCTGGGGGCTCTCCTGCACCGTCCCTCTCGCTGCATCGCCCTCCGCCAGCCGCAGGCGACGTAGCTCACGAAGCACCTCCACCACCCCCGCACCAAGACGGCACTCTAGCGCCAAGGCGCGTGGCCCCCCGGCGTGACCCACCGTGTCGGGCGCCCGCACGAGAAGAAGGAAGCGCGCCCTATAGGGGGGGCGCCCTCCTATCTCGTGGAGTCCTTGGGGATCTTCTGACATGAACTCCAAGTCTCTAGGATCATATTCTTCCCAAAAATAACGCTGCCGAAGGTTTCATTCCGTTTGGACTCCGTTTGATATTCCTTTTCTTCAAAATACTGAAACAGGCAATAAAACAGCAATATGGGTTGGGCCTCCGGTTAATAGGTTAGTCCCAAAAGCAATATAAAAGTGTATAATAAAGCCCATAACCATTCAAAACAGATAATAAAATAGCATGAATGCTTCATAAATTATAGATACGTTGGAGACGTATCAACGCGTGGCGATTGATGGGACGTGGGCGTCTCCGCTTCCCCATGCTGCCTCGGCAACTGCCCGACTGACAAGTCCCTGATACATGCAGAGAAAACCATCATTACCTGTGATCGTGGGGATCGTCGGTTGGCATTCTCCTGCTATAAATGAGGAGGGGGCGGAGCCCCCGTCTCCCATCTCTTCCTGCTCCGCTCGCTTCTCCTCCATTGCTCCATTGCTCCCAGCGACTCCCATGATACCGATTCGGAGGTTCTCAGCCGCAGAAAAGGGAAAAGCCTCCTGCGACGAGTCGGGGCCGCTTCCGCCAAAGATGAGGTTGGCCCGCCGCCGCCATGTAGTCGTGAGGCCAGAGGTGTCGAGGCCTTGGTGTGAGTGGCCTCCCCCCGGGTATCCGCTGCCCTTGTATGCCCAAGACGAGGGCTCCGAAGGCAGAGGCCACGACAAGCGCCGTCCACGCCGAGGCCATAGCCGCCGTGCCGTGGTGGCGCGCACCATCGCCCCAGGAACCCACACCGAGGGTTCCTCGCGCGAACTCATGATGTGGGCGGTGATGCCTCCGCGCACTTGGATTCGCTTCCCGCGGTTCTTCTCTGCCGAGATGCCGCCGAGGGGTCCCCTCGAGCTTTGGCTGCAGCATGCCGAGTGCGACGCCCCAGCGACAGGGGCAGAGGTTGAGGTCGTCTCCCCGGGCAAGATCTTCATCCACTTCGAGTACGATGATGCCTCCATGATGTTCTTCAAGGTCTTCAACAAGGAAGGATGCCGCTTGGAGTGCTGCCCTGGAGGGGGTCATCAAGACGGTGTTGCGGCAGGAGCCAGGCCTGCCGTCAGCCATGCCGGCGGTTCCTCCGGCAGCAGCGGTGGCGCTTGGGAGTTTAGTGACTCTCTCGAGCCCTACGAGACTCCGGAGATGAGCAACGACAGCTACGTGCCTCCGAGCTCGCGCCGTGCCCGGAGTGCAGCCGCAACGTCCGGCCGCCGCCGTCGTTGATCTGGATGGGGTTGGCACCGGCCTTCTGTGGCCCACTATTGATGATGGCATCGGCGGCATTGGCGTCTGTAGATAGGGCTCCTAGAAACTTCCTTCTTTTGTTCCCTACGAGGAATCGGGATGAACCCCGTGGGGGGCGTGTAAAGGGTCTGTAATGCCTTTTGTTAATATTGTCCTTATTATGAAGATTTACGAATGCACGTCCTGCTTCGGCTCGGTGTCCCCTTTCCAACTTCGCGGTAGCTTGGTGCTCTATGTTGACAAGTCCCGGTCCCCAGGCAGGCTGCAACCGTCGCTGGTATGCCAGGTCGCGATGCCGTGGTCAAGGCCAGGAGGTGAGCGGCCCGAGGTCCAGTTAGAGCTCCTGAGGCGCGATGCTCAAGAGGTCCCCTTTAGCATGCAAGCAGCTACCTAAAGGTGGGAACGGGAGGCGACATCGCGGTAACAGGGCTGCAAGAGATGGGAGTCCTATGTTGTAGCGCTTGGCCGACACGGGTGTGAAACTTATCTTGGTAGTCCAGAGTCGGTTCCATGCGTGGCGCCAGACTCCTTGTGCGCTGGCGACCGTAGTGTAGCCAGGTTAGGCCCGTGCGAGACTCCCCCTCTTTCCTACGCTCTTCCTTGTGCTCTACGTCCTCGGTCCCGGCCCTTGAGCGAGCTCAGCCTCCGCTGGTATGCCAGGTCGCGATGTCGTGGTCAAGGCCAGGGGGTGAGGGCTGGAGAGCCAGTAAGAGCTCCTGAGTCGCGATGCTCAGGAGCCCCCCTTTCAACGCGCAAGCGAATTGCATGGGAAAGGAAGGAGCCCGTGGTGCCGCCCGCTATTGCCCTCGGGAGGTTCCTGCAGGTTAGCATGAGGAGGGGTACAAATTGCAACCACGCTTGCCGGTCTGCCATTGGTCGTTCCGCAAGAAGATGAAGGCACTGAGGGTCTGGTGAGGTGACGTGCGTGGGTGTGCTGCGAGCCAGAGTTCAACCGCTCAGATTTGTCAGCGTTGCAGGGACAGACCCGAGCACAAGCGCCGTGCCAGCATGAGTAGCCCCCATTGCGGGGTGAGCAAGGGGCCGATGGGCGACGCGGGCGAACGTGGTGAGTAACAATCAAGCAAGGGGTGACCATAAATAACTCATGCATGGGACACGAACTAGCTTAGATAGATGCGAGAACGATACATGCCACTGGGACGGACCCGAGCAGCCTGGGGATGATGCAGCCCGAGGGGCGCCCCCAGTAGGGTAAGCTAAAGATGCAAAAGGATACATGCCGCGGGGACAGGCCCATGCAACCTGGGAATGATGCAGCCCGAGGGGCGCTCCCAGCTAAATAAACTTGGAAAATGTCACTTGGTTCCGTTGTCGAAGGAGTGTTGAAGTGGCCGAAGACACGTGATGAAGGGGTCGCTCCTCACGAGCCATCAGGGCCCTGAGCCTCAGAAGGCTCTGGGGGCTCAGGTGGTTCCTTGAGGACCGTCTCCATCTCCGCTAGGACCGCGTGATGCCTGGCCTCCTGAGTTGCCAGAATGCTCTGTAGGTTGCGGTGGAAGGCGGCTGCCACGCTGGGCGGGCCAACGGCATGCGAACATAGCTGTGAGGTGGACCCTCGCACCGCCCAATGCATGAAGGCCAGAAGCGCTCCTAAGATGCTGCCCAGTTGAGCCATGGGATGTTGATGCAGATGCACAGCCCGCCATCCTCACCTGGATGGGGAGCTGCACCAGGTGAGCGGCGGTCACCGTGCATGGCTCTTGCATCCTGTAGCTCCTGAGTGGCCTTGACGATGAACTCCTGAGCGCCGGGCGCTCCTCGCTCAGTGCCCTCCTGAAGGTAACGTGCCGAAAAGCACGCCTCCATGTGGTGCCCGAGCGCCTCCCTCATGATGTTGGCTAGGTCTGAGGCCCTCCAGAAGGGATCCCCCGAGCCCCACCCGAGGAGGGCACCGGGTGTGCCTTCCTATACGAGGGAGGGAGGCGCCCCAGGTGCGGGCGTTGATCCTGAGATGGCGCCGTCGGAGACGCAGCTCTCCTAATGTCCTGTGTGGAGTAGTTGCTTCTTCTTCTTGGGGATGGCCTCAGGAGGGTGCTGCGTGCCCTTGGTGTCAGGGTCTTCGATTGCTGCAGCTTGGAAGGCGCGTTCGAGGGAGCACACTACATCTCTTTCTTCGCAGGGGACTATGATGATCCCGCCGCTTCCTGGCATCTTGAGGACATTGTAGCCGTGGTGGGTCACTGCCATGAACTTGGCTAATGTTGGATACCCGAGGATGGCATTGTACGGCAGATGGATGTGGCCGACATGGTTGATGGCGGTGAAGACAGTGACAGTGACGGCGCCAGCAGCCTATCCAGAAGCGATTCGGGAGATGAGGCGAGCGACATCTCCGACTGAGCCCACGCTCCTTTATTTTGAACATGCACGTAAAAGCTTGAGTACGACCCCTCACAATGTAAGAGCATTTTGGGAAGGGGAGCCCCTCATGTAAATAGACTACCACTTTATTCCCTAGGCTAGGCTTAAAGCGCGCTTTTGTGTGCTCGCGACATCCCTTGCAGGCTTGCTGCCGTAAATTACTTTGGTTCAGTCGAGCTTCAAACTGATTTGGTAGCTGCGGATGTGCATTCCTTCTGAGGGGAGCCCCTCACGAGATCGCGAGGTTTTGGTTTCCTGAGGGGTCCACCGATCCACCCGAGAGGGCCTCACAAGAAGCGAGCGCCAGTAATGGCGAGGTGCGCGCGTAGTGCGTGTACGCCGCTGCCAGGCCCCGCTCGCGATGTGCTCGAAAAGGGGGGAGACAGCGGACGCAGATCTCAAATAAAACACGAATCCAGAAACTCACGAAATCAACACGAACGAGAAAAGGGTGCCCCCGCGATTACCAATGGAAATACAACATCAAATTCAAGATCAAAAGCTGCAAGTCTGAGCTACAGAAAAGAGGTCAAAAGCAAATGGCCGCGTCCGGCACCTAGCTATTCTTCTTGTCTTCCCACCATGCGGAGCTAAATGCTTTCACTGGCTGTGAGCATAGTCATTGGGGGACTGTGTCGACGGCCAGTGCGGAGCATGGTGCTTCCACTAGGACGTGGGCGGGAGCCCCTGAGGCCCTAGGGCGGCACCCCAGAGACTCCATGGTGTGTACATCCCCACTCATTATTACGTGAGAGTGTCACGAGCGGAGACCTTCACAGGCGTGACCCTTACTTCATATTGCCAGACGAGGGCCCTGGCTTGCACTGCCCTCGACCATCGTTGGGGCATCTGGAAATGAGGACGATGCCAAGGGGCAAAGGGGATGCTAGCAGCGCCCTCGGTGACCATGGGCCCTCTGCCGGGGGGAAGGCTCGCTAGTGCGTCCCCGGCAGAGGACCTATCTCCGGGCGACGCCTTGCTCCATGCAGCGCGGGGAGGGGCCTTGCTCCGACTCCTCCCACGCAGCCCCCAGTGTGCCTCCCCAGGTGGAAGGGGGGTGTCGTGCTAGGGCCATCATCCATCGCTGCGCCCTGATTCACTTGCAACTCATGGTTAGCATAAGCCTGTTCTTGAGAGTTTAGTGGTACCCTGCAGTTGTTGTCGCCGAAGGGGTCGGCGAGGCTCCCGGGTGGCTCATGGAAAGCCTCAACTTCCAGCGTCTCCTCTTCCCAACTGAAAGCACAAGTGCTCCCTAGGTGGTTTGGTAATTAATGTCAACATATCTCTTGTTGGACTAACACTTTTACCTAGTATGTTTCAGATAAGTTCAACAATGAAGTGGCATGGACTAGAGGATGTGGAACCCCTTCAAGATGCTAAGGACAAAGGATTGGCTCAAGCTCCAAGAACAAGACTACATTTTCTATTTAGTGATCCAAGATCACATTGAGTCTATAGGGAAAGCCAATACTATCAAGAAGGGATGAGGTGTTGCTTAATGAGGCTCTTGCTCAAAATGCTTAGTGATATGCTCCAAAGCCCTCAACTACTTTCTCACATCCACATATGACCTAAACCAAAAGTCAAACTCGGCCCCACCGATTCTTTCTATCCGGCACCACCGAGTTCAGATGTCATAGCCACTGCCACAAACCCTAGGCAAATCGGTCTCACTGATAGGGATCTCGGTCTCACCAAGATGGGATTGTAATCTCTCTGTGTATGTCCATTACCAAAATCGGTCTCACCGTGTTTGTGTAATCGGTAACACCGAGATTACGTTATGCCCTAACCCTAACCATATCGGTCCTATCGAGTTGCATGTCGGTCCCACCGAAAATCCTAACGGTCACTAGATTTGTTGAATCGGTCCGACCAAGTTTATCAATTCAGTCCCACCGAGATTGGCAAGTTGTGTGTAATGGTTAGATTTTGTGTGGAGGCTATATATACCCCTCCACCTCCTCTTCATTCATGGAGTGAGCCATCAGAATGAACCTACACTTCCAACTTACATTTTCTGGGAGAGAACCACCTACACTTGTGTTGAGGCCAAGATATTCCATTCCTACCATATGAATCTTGATCTCTAGCCTTCCCCAAGTTGCTTTCCACTCAAATCTTCTTTCCACCAAATCCAAATCCTGTGAGAGAGAGTTGATTGTTGTGGAGACTATCATTTGAAGCACAAGAGCAAGGAGTTCATCATCAACACACCATTTGTTACTTGTTGGAGAGTGGTGTCTCCTAGATTGGCTAGGTGTCACTTGGGAGCCTCTGACAAGATTGTGGAGTTGAACCAAGGAGTTTGTAAGGGCAAGGAGATCACCTACTTCGTGAAGATCTACCGCTAGTGAGGCAAGTCCTTCGTGGGTGATGGCCATGGTGGGATAGACAAGGTTGCTTCTTCATGGACCCTTCATGGGTGGACCCTCCGTGGACTCCCGCAGCCGTTACCCTTCATGGGTTGAAGTCTCCATCAACGTGGATGTACGATAGCACCACCTATCGGAACCATGACAAAAACATCCGTGTCTCCAATTGCGTTTGCACACTCCAATCCCATCCCTTTACATTCTTGCAAGTTGCATGCTTTACTTTCCGCTGCTCATATACTCTTTGCATGCTTGCTTGATATGTATTGTGATTGTTAAACTTGTGCCAAAACTCCACTTCAACTTAAAGAAATTAAAAACTACAACTTTTGGCACCTAGTGTCTAATCACCCCCCCCCCTCTAGACACCTCTTCTCGATCCTTTCACCAACCAAGCTCGAGGAACGAGCCGGGGTCATCTTCCGGCGTGTACTCCTGGTCCATCATGCGGGGCACGTAGGCCTCCGGAGTCGTTGCCCCAGAAACCCCGCTGAAGTGCCCCGTGCTCCACGCCATCGGGCTCAGCATGCCCCCCCCCCCCCCCGAGGATGGAAGGGCGGCATCCTGCCAGGGATGTAGGGGTCAATACCCACGATCGCTCCCACTGGGGGAGGCATAGGTGTGGCTGGGCGCCCAGCTCCACCGGCTGCGTTGTTGTCGATGAACCCTCCTGAGGTGCCTGGGAGCATGCGAGCGCGGCGAGGTCCACCAGGTGACCCGGCCACGACTTGAGGCATAGGTAGGGAGAAAAAAGGCGGTGTACCCCTGGCCGCGGCATCCAGCAGCTCAGCGACGCGTTCCAGCAATGCATCGCGACCGCTCTCCATTAGTCAGCACCGCAGCAGCTCCCGTGCCACTATGAGTGCGGCCCTCATGGTTGCTTGCTCCTATCGGGTGTGTGGTGACATCGCCGTGGCGTAGCTTGAGGCCCTTGTGGCAGCCCGCGTGCACCGCAGGGTAAGGGTGGATGGCGTCGGACCATGCCGCCCATGCCCTGCGGCATTTGGCGGTGCGTGTGCCGCCAGGAGCGCGAAATTGAGGTCTTTCTTGGGCGGACGATGCCGCCCGGGCTGGCCAAGCTGCCCAGTGGTCAGCATCGGCCCTCGAGTTGCCGTACATCAGCGCTGGAGAGTGTTGGAGGGTCTGCTGATGGAAGAGAGGCTTCGGCGCACCCCTACCTGGCGCGCCAAATGTCGGATTTTGGGTTCTGGCAATACCCTTGTGGTTCGAACACTGGGGTGCGCACGAAGATCTCTCCTTCCCCTAGCTCACACTCTCACCACATTCTCAAAGCTCAGCACGTCGAACTCGTAGAACAAGGGACACAGGGTTTATACTGGTTCGGGCCATCGATGTGGTGTAATACCCTACTCCAGTGTGGTGTGGTCGATTGCCTCTTGGGCTGAGGATGAACAAGTACAAGGGAAGAACAACCTCCTGAGGAGAGGTGTCCTTGAGCTTGGCGAGCTTGTGTGGTTGAGGATGATCTGAATGGCGCAAGATCAGTTGCCTCCTACTATGGTGGCTAGTCTGATTTATAGAGGCCCTGGTCCTCTTCCCAAATGTAGGCGGGAAGGGATCCAACAACGGCCAAATTTGAAGGGAGACAACCAGTACAAGTTATCCTAACTAAAGATGGTCTTCGCCTGCCAAAGGCTCTAGTGGTGACGCCGTCCTGGGCTCCACAGTGACCTCCGACCTGCTATCCTGCTGGTCTTGGTCTTGTTGCACTCATATGGCAACCTTTGCCTGATGCCTCGGGACTCCTCGCCTGCGCTTGCCTCTTTAGCACCAAAGAGGAAACGAGTACACTATGCGCATTGGCGCCCACCTGGCGCCCACCTGGCCTTGGTTTTCATGCTTGCGTCACAGGGACCTCGCGAGGTGCCCCTCGCCTTGATCTCTCCGCCCCTCGCGAGCCAGCCTGGTGAGGCTGCCCCCAAAGAAGTCTTGCCTCGTCTGCCTCGCGAGGCTTCGCCCCTCGCGAGGGTCTTGAGTGTTCGCTGATGAAGATGGGCCGTACAGGGCCGCTGGTGGAGCCACGTCGTGGGTTGCAGGCAGGCAAGTCTGGGGACCTCCGTTCCCAGGACGCCGACACGGCGGCCGACGATTGAGTGGCGGCCACGACTACCACCTCCCGCCTTCGGGCCGCGGTGGCGGAGCGGGTGATGGCCACGGTGGTCGGTGTGGGGTGGCGGCCACGACGGCCACCTCCCACCTTCGAGCCGCGGCGGCGGAGTATGCGATGGCCCTGGCTTTCAACGGGGGTGTGGTGGCAACGGCGGCCGGCAAAAGCTGCCGACGGGCAGCGGCGGCGGAGCGTGTGGTGGGTGTTCCACGCACACCCAACAGGGACACCACGCGCACTACACTACGCCGGGGACTACGCCGCCGCCGTGGTGTAGCCTCCCAGCTGGAGCTGTCCTCTGATGACGGCGGAGTGGCTGAGCGACGACGACGGACCAGTGTCGTCGGCGATTGTGGGAGAAGCAGACGAGATAAGCTACAGGGGGGGAGGGGAAATGCGACGCAGGACTTGTTGGACATGAGGGTTTATATAGCAGGCCAGTAGGCATTGGGATTTTGGGGGATTTCACCGAGTCGGGCGGGAAGCTTGCGCGGGAACCTGCGAGGTTGCACAAGAACAGGCTCACTGACGATTCATTGGCGCCACCATTTGGCCAAAATAACGCTCCTGCGCGCTGCGTAAGCTTGCGCTATAAGCCGTCTGTGGCAACGGGGTGACAAGACGTGCGAGAGGAGGATGAAAGGCCACGCACACCTATGGTTAATAAAAAAATGTTTTCAATTTAATTACCTACTATACCCCCGTCCTGGTTTATAAGTATGATTTAACTAATAAAATACGAATGCATGTCGCCAAAGATTACATATTTGGACTCGTATTTGATCGTAGTTTCCAATTATATAATTTTTATAACATGCATTAACATTTTGTTGGTTAAATTTGAGGGCAAAGTATGGCACAGAATATAAAGGGGACTATAGACTAGACGGAGGTAGTAGCACACGGCCGCTCTCTACGCAGTGACACAACTGTCGGCCGACTTGTAGGCAACCATTTAATGCGTGTTCAACTGCTCTATGTGTGTGGTTGCTTGCGGTTCAGGTGGCCGCGGTTCGCTCTGCTCGCGTCCCGCCGCGCGTTCTCTGCTCTCGCTTCCCTCCAGGTGCTCTGCCCTCGTCCATCCATGCGCGCTGCCAGTGTTTGGGGCCGGCGCACGATCATGCACGTTCGTGTGCATGCGGTTGCACCGGGAGCGGCGCGACAATGCAGTTACCTGCTGCAAAAACTGCCATGCAGACGCGCAGAGAATCCAGGCCGCCCGGCCCCATTTATCGGCCATTTACCTTCATCTCTCGCATCACACGACACAATAAGCACACCCACGACGACACACAGAGAGGACATCAAGCGGTTCCAATGGCTCTCCCCGTGGCTCCAATGGTGCTCCCAGCAGCCGACGACGACAATGGCGGGTAGTTCACCATGCATCACGTAGTGGACACCCACGTGAGGGGGAAGGCCCTGTCGGTGGTGTACATGAACGATCCGGTCTCAGTGGAGAGCTCCATCCAAACTATGGAGCAGTTCCTTGCCGAGGACAAGTACCAAGTGGTCGTCTTCGACCTCGAGTACACCATCGGTCGTGCCGGGCACGATCAGAAGGTTGTCGTTGCCCAGTTGTGCATGCGACATGACGTCCTCATCTACCACTACCACCTTGCCACAAGGCCTTGCGAGTGTTTCTCCAGGTTTATCAATAGCTCCGACTATAGTTTCGCTATGGTGGACACCACCAACGATCTAAAAGCGCTCAAGGTTTCGGGCTTGAAATGTCCGAATCTTGTCAACATCCAGCACCACTACAAGGTCTGGGGCAGTGACAAAAACAAACTGAACTCCCTAGTTGACCTCGCCTCGGCCATCATCGACCCCTACTACATTAAGATGAATAATGAGAGCAAGAAGGACAAGAACGCCTGGCACAATGTGTGGCATGAGAGACGGGATGAACAACATGTCAGATGTATAGGCGGATCATTGACATGAGGAAGTGTCTTCTTCCTGCCCCAGACGAGGGATCAAGCCACAGAGCAGTGGCGGGAGCGTCACAAGAAGTAGATGACTAGACGATCATTTCTCCTACTTTAGAATGCATGCAATTGTTTATTGAGGTGTTTGCGAATGATTTGTATAGTCACTTATGTAATTGGATGTTTATTTCAGTTAATATACATGTTATTTATCTGTAAACATAGCAAATCACACGGCTTATTAGCAGCAATCGTCTGTCTTAGTATTGGTCTTCGCACACATTTCTGATTACAGACCAGTTTGTCATGTATCACATGCATCTTGTTATATTGAACAGTTTATGTTCTCTTGTCTCAACACAAACAGTTTATCCGAGTGAACCGCATGCCGTATATCGCACACACCTTGATCTGGCTGACCGTTTATTTTGTGTTGCCTAATCACAAATAGTTCATCTGAGTGAACCATATGTCGTATATCGCACACACCTTCATATGGCTGCCCATTACTTTTGTCCCTCCTCATCGCAAACAGTTAATTGAACTGAACTGTATTGTAAGTGCATCTAGTGCCCCTTAGTGATTTTGGTGCATTGAAGACTTATAGGTTAAGGGTCTGATGCGTTTGTGAGTGTACACGGGTCTATAAGTCTATGAGGAGTTTAATATTTACAGACAAAGTCGACCCCTAAAAATGAAGTTCTTCGACTGAAGACTTTGGATTTCTGAAGACTTTCTGAAGACTTTGAAAGTGAAGAAATTGGTGTGACCTTGAAAACTTGGAATTCATTCGAGGAAGATGAAGCATGAAGACTTTTGTTTTCGTAGTTTCATTTTCTCTTTCTTGAGTCATAGGAAACACCGTACTGTTAAAGGGGGTCGAGGAAATACTAAGGAAAAATTTCCATGTGATGCTCAACTCAAAATCCTACACCTACCAATCCCTTCGAGTGAAGCCATTGGAAATCTCATACATTTCAGTCAATTTCTTCAGTGACAGAGACAAATTTCTTCTGGTCACTGAGGAACTTGTTCTGACTGAGGAGTTAGGAATTCGCCAGTGCGGATTGCCTACACGGTGAGGAACATGATAGCCCCGAGGAATTTGAGAGTCAAATTTCCGATCGTTGTTGTGCTATGCGCCAGCTGTCCCAAAATATCTACCCACCTAACGGTCATATCATTGAAGGGCATTTATGTCTTATCATGTCAGGCTGCTCCCTAGGTTATAAATAGCCACCCCCTACAACCACTAGCTGGTTGGCTGCTCCGAGAGAGACTGACACTTGTCATTTGAGAGCATCCCATCCTCCGAGGACTTTGGCGAAAATCATCAAGTGAGGAAAACCCAAACCCAACACACCTACAAACCCAAAGTGATTGAGCATCAATGAAGAGATTGATCCTGCGTGGATCCGACGCTTGTTACCTTTGAAGACTGTGCTTCTTCCAGAAGGTTAGGCGTCATGGTCTAGAGCATCCAAGAGGAATTGTGGATCGCCAAGTGACCGACTCTGTGAAGGTTTGGAAGTCACCTGAAGACTTACCATGAGTGATTGGGCGAGGTCTGTGTGACCTTAGCTCAAGGAGAATACGGCGAGGACTGTGTGTCCGGGACTGTGTGTCCTCAGTTTTAAATACCTACCCGCTCCAACCAGACGTACAACTGAGACAGCAGTTGGAACTGGTCTACCAAATCATTGTCTTCCCCAAGCTTACTGGTTCTATTTCCTCAACTCTTTCATTTCCTCATTTCAGTTGTTGTGTGCTTGTTCATATTTGTTTGAAGACTTTGGCTGAAGACTTTCTCAATTTCCTCAGTTCAATTTCTTTAGTCTGTTTGTCTTCATCATGTGTTATCCTGTGTTTACGCTTTCTGTACTCTGTGCTTGTCTTCATTTCATCATGATGACTATGCTCGTAGTTCTTCACTAAGGAATTTCCTCACCAGCAAATTCCTCAGTGAAGAATTCATAAAAATCGCCTATTCACCCCCCCCCTCTAGTCGATATAACACACTTTCAATTGGTATGAGAGCAAGGTACTCCCTTGTTCTGTGTGATTTTGGTTTAACCGCTTGGAGTTTTAGTTATGTCGACCACAGGTATGATCAGGGTCTCTGCTGGGTGTCCTACATTTGATGGTACGGACTACCCCTACTAGAAGAATAAGATGCGAATGCATCTTGAGGCAATTGATAACGATCTCTGGTATGTTGTGGAAAATGGTGTTCCCTCAGTCACACCTTCTCTGAACGCTACTGATGTGAAGAGATTCAAGCAACTCGATTCTCAAGCGAAGAACATCATATGTGGCCATCTGAGCAAAGGGGAGTATGGAAGAGTGAGTACTTTGGAAACTGCTAAGCTTATCTGGGATAGGCTGTCCAAAGTGAATGAAGGAGTCTCAACTCAATGTGACTCTCGTGTTGACGTTCTTCGCAATCTCTTCAACCGCTTCAAAAGACTCGACAATGAAAATGTTCAGCAAACCTTCGATCGTCTCACTGACATCTCAAATGAGCTTCAAGCACTTGGTGCCACTGACATCACCGACCATGAGGTGGTGAAGAAATTGCTGAGATCGCTTGACTCTTCATTTGATACTCTGGCACTAATACAAGAACGTGCTGATTACAAGTCACTTGATCCCGCTGATATCCTCGAGAGGCTAAACACTCATGAGTTCCAGCTTGCTGAGAAGAGAGATCTATATGGTTTGAGCTATGGTATATCACGTGCTCTGAAGGCCAAGGCAGTATCTGAGTCTGAAGATGAAGACTCTGGTAGCAGCCTTGGTGATCCTGATGAACTGAGCCAGGAACTTGCACTGCTTGTGAAGAAATTTCAGAAGTTCTCAAGACATGGTCGCTTTGGAAAATCCTCAAGGAGTAATGATTCCTCATCCAGTGACTACAAGAAGAGGCTATGCCACAAATGCAAGAAACCTGGTCACTACATCCAAGATTGTCTTCAGCGGGACGAGGAATCAAAGAAGAAGAAGTACAAGGATTACAGTTCTGATGATGCGAAGAAGAAGAAGAAATCCTCAAAGTCTTCATCATCAAAATCCTCAAAATCTTCATATCACAAGAAGAGAGGCTCCAAGAAGTCTCGGGCATTCGTTGGCAAGGAAATGGACTCTGAGGCTGAATCTGAGGAACATGAGGATGAGGAGGCATCTGAGGAGTCTGAGTCTAGTGTGGCGAGCCTAGCTCTCGCTACTGCATTCGTCAGCAAGTCTATCTTCAACTCTGAAGAAAATGGCATCACCAACAAGGCTGATGAAGGCAATGATGACTACTCTCCCACCTATTGCTTCATGGCAAAGGGTGCCAAGGTAACTAAATACGCCTCCTCTGAATCTAGTGAGGATGAATCTGATGAATACCTCAAGCCCAGCTACTCTAAACTTGCTAAGATTGCTGCAAAACAACAAAAGGCTTTTGAAATGGTTCAAAACATGCTAGACAAAAGTGATGATATGTTGGGTGTAGAAATGGATCGCACTAAAACCTTGACTGAAAATCTTCAGAGACTTCAGTCTAGGTTTGACAACCTTCAAGGTCATCATAACACTCTCTTATCTAATCATGAGAAGCTTTCTTATGAATTTCTTCAAAGAAAGCAAGATCTTGAGAAGCTAAGGGTGAGTTATGAAGATCTTCAGAAGGAGCGCGATTCATTACTTGCTCAACAATCAGTGCTACTCAGGAAGAATTTGTTCCTCCATGTTTGAAGTGCATTGAACGTGAATCTGCTAATTCTTCACCTAAATGTTCAAATGCTTCTAATGCTACAAATTCTTCATCTGTCTCTGCTATCACTAATTCCTCATCTGAGGACATTGCTAGTATCACTAATGATGCAGGGCTGAAGGAATTGTACATGACAGGCATGTACAAAAGCCTCAAAGGGCATCAGACTCATTGTGATGTGCTTAAAAAGCAGATCCTCAACAGGAACCCTAGGAAAGAGGGTATTGCCTTTGAGAGGAAACTCAATGCTGATGGAACATATTGGAAACCTGAGCAGTACCCCAAAACCTCATGGGTTGCTACAAAGGGACCTCCAGTTGATCCATCCAATTTATCTGGCTTTACATGTGAATCTCCTCATTCTTCTGATGGGTCATTTGACTCCAACTATAAACTGTTCAAAAATCATAATGGTGAAGTATTTTCTAGATATGTTGGCACTAACTGCAGGAACGGTTCCCCTATGAAGAAAATCTGGGTTTCCAAAAGTTGCCTTGAAAGTCTTCAGGTGAATGTCCTCATGACACCACCTATGAAGAATAGGAACTCCACATCAAATTCTTCATATGGACCAAATTTTTCATATGGATCCAAGTCCTCATACGGACCAAATTCCTCACGTGGATCAAATTCCTAAAAAGGATCAAAATCCTCATATGATCATTATCGTGCTAACCCCTCTGTTTCACAGGGAAGAGCTAAGGGCTATGAATATGAGCATTATTCTTCTAACCATTATGTTCATAAGTCCTCAAAGAATTTCTCTGCTTATTCATATGCTTATCCTAACCCCTGTTATGTGAAACGAAGTGGACTGGCTTCTATGCCACCTTTCTCATATGGTGCTCGCAGAGTGATGAATTCATTGCCACCCCTTCAGATGTGGGTGGTGAAGAACAAGAACTAATCTCTTATGCAGGGTCAGGTCTCCAGACGTGCTTAAAACGTCTGAAGAATTTGCTGGAGACCTGAAGAATGCCTGAAAGGACGCAGGCTAATCATGAAGAAATGAACTTTCATTTCTCACATCCTTAATACTGCTTTATCTATTCTATTGCTTGATGAAATTGATCTGATGATATTGATGTCATATTCTTCACTGAAGAAGTATATGAGTTCCTAAGCTGTACTAATTCATCTGCGGGATGATCAACCCAAAGCTAATGAGTGGGTCCTCGATAGTGGGTGTACAAATCACATGACTGGTGACAAGAATCTATTGATGGATGCTCCCTTATCACCATCGCATCTGAAGCATATCATCTTCGCTGACAAAGGCAAAAGTCAGGTATTGGGTCTAGGTAAGGTTGCAATCTCAAAGGATCGACACATGGACAAAGTCATGCTTGTCGAGTCCTTAGGATACAACCTCATGTCTGTCTCAATGCTTTGTGATCTCGATATGGTTGTTGTCTTTGGCAAATATCATTGTGTTGTCATCATGGAAGCTGACAATTCCAAAGTCTTCGAAGGCTTTAGGAGAGGAGATTTGTATATTGTTGATTTCTCTACAGGACCACAACTGGCCGTATGCCTACTTGCAAAAGCTTCAGAACGCTGGCTATGGCATCGACGACTTGGTCATGCTGGCATGAGGAATTTGCACCCGCTCGCGAAGAAGAAGCATGTCATTGGCATTCAGAATGTCAAATTCCTCAAGGATCACTTATGCGGAGCCTGTGAAGCTGGAAAGATGACAAAGGCCAAGCATCCAGCGAAGACTATCATGACTACCACTCGACCATTTGAATTGCTTCAGATGGATCTCTTTGGTCCTAATCATTATTCTGCAGTTACTAATGATGCATCTCTATATGACTTTGTTATTGTTGATGATTATTCTCGTTACACATGGGTGCACATTGTCACTTACAAACATGAGGTGCAGGAAGTCTTCAAACGATTTTCCTCAAGGGCTTCAACCAACTTTGATGTAAGGAGCAAGCACATCAGAAGTGACAATGGGACCGAGTTCAAGAATTCCGGTCTTGATGACTATCTTGATGAACTTGGTATTACTCATGAGTTATCTGCTCCTTATACTCCTGAGCAGAATGGCGTCGTGGAGCGCAAGAATAGAACTCCTGTTGAGATGGCTTGCACTATGCTTGATGAATACAAGACGCCTCGTCGCTTCTGGATTGAGGCAATTGATACTGCATGCCACATCATCAACAGAGTATATCTTCACAAATTCTTCAAGAAGACTGCTTATGAACTCCTCACTGACCAAAAGCCCAATGTAAGTTATTTCAAAGTCTTCGGTGCTAAATGTTGGATTAGAGATCCTCATCAAAATTCTAAATTTGCACCGAAAGCACATGAGGGTTTTATGCTTGGTTACGGAAAGGACTCGCACACCTACAGAGTCTTCAACAACGTTCTTCACAAAGTTGTTGAAACTGTAGATGTGCGGTTCGATGAAACTAATGGCTCGCAAAGAGAGCACCTACCTTCTGTGTTAGATGAACCAGCACCTAAGGAATCTATCAAGTTCAAGGCTACTGAGGATGTCAATCCTACTGAAGAATCTGCTGAATAATTCATTCCAGAACGTGAAGAACGTCGAGCTGGTGCACCTGAAGAAAATGGTGCTGAGGAAAATGGTCCTGAAGAAAATGCGGATCAAATTCCTCGATGACAACCCGCTCATCCTCGTGTTGCAAACGTGCAAATTGAGAGAATCATCAATGACAGTGAATCACCAGGTCCTCTCACACGCTCAAAAGCTTCACATTTGTCTAACTTTTGTGGGCACTTTGATTTTGTCTCTATCACAGAGCCCACTAAGGTAGATGAAGCATTTCTGGAGCCTGAGTGGATTCAAGCTATGCAAGAAAAATTACATCATTTCGAGCTCAACAACGTCTGGGAACTGGTCAAACGCCCAGATCCTCGCAAGCACAATATCATTGGCACAAAGTGGATCTACCGCAACAAGAAAGATGAAAATGGCCTTGTGGTGAGGAATAAGGCACGGCTTGTGGCTCAAGGCTACACACAGGTTGAAGGAATTGATTTCGATGAAACTTTTGCACCTGTTGCTAGACTTGAGGCTATTCGCATATTACTTGCTTATGCTAACCATCATGACATCATCTTACAACAAATGGATGTGAAAAGTGCATTCCTCAATGGTAAGCTTGAGGAAGAAGTATATGTTGCTCAACCCCCAGGTTTTGAAGATCCAAAGCATCCTGACAAAGTCTTCAGACTCAATAAGGCCCTGTATGGCCTCAAGCAGGCCCCTCGGGCATGGTATGGTACTTTGAAGGAATTCCTCATGAAGAAAGGCTTCAAACCCGGTTCACTTGACCCAACTCTTTTCACTAAATCTTATGATGGTGAATTGTTTGTGTGCCAAATTTATGTTGATGATATCATTTTTGGCTATACTGACCAACGTTACAGTGATGAATTTGCCTATATTATGAGTGAAGAATAAAAAATGTCTATGATGGGAGAATTGAATTTCTTTTTAGGTCTTCAAATTCATCAATAGTGCAATGGCATATTCATATCTCAGGAGAAATACCTCAAAGATGTATTGAGGAAATTCGGCATGCAAGATTGCAAAGGGGTCAAAATTCCAATGCCCAAAAATGGCCATCTATGCACTGATGAAAATGGTAAAGACTTCGATCAAAAGGTATATCATTCCATGATTGGCTCTTTATTGTACCTATGTGCATCTAGGCCAGATATTATGCTTAGTGTTTGCATGTGTGCCCGATTTCAAGCTACACCGAAGGAATCACACCATAAGGCTGTGAAGCATATTCTTCGATATTTAGCTCACACACCAACACTTGGATTATGGTATCCCAAGGGCTCTTCCTTTGATATCATTGGATATTCAGACTCTGACTATGCTGGCAATCGGGTGGACCGCAAGTCAACGTCAGGCACATGTCATTTCCTCGGACGATCTTTGGTTTGTTGGTCCTCGAAGAAGCAGAACTGTGTCTCACTCTCCACTGCAGAAGCTGAGTACATTGCTGCTGGATCATGCTGTGCTCAATTACTATGGATTAAGCAAACACTCAGGACTATGGCATCAACGTGAAGAATGTGCCTCTCTACTGCGACAATGAGGGCGCAATCAAGATTGCTCATAACCCAGTTCAGCACTCGAAGACAAAGCACATCCAGATTCGTCATCATTTTCTTCGTGATAATGTGTTGAAGGGCGACATCTCCATCGACCACGCAAGCACTGAGGACCAGCTGGCCAATATCTTCACTAAGCCCTTGGATGACAAGAGATTTAGCAAGTAGCAGTGTGAGCTAAATATCCTAGAATCTTTGAATGTTCTTTGAAAAGGACACTCATCCTAACACTTATGCAAAATTGATGACTTAGATGTGCAACACACAAAGTAACGTTTTTCTTCAATCAATGAATAATAACCCTCTAAGTGTGAAGAAATTAGTGAAGAAATTGATTCTCAGAACCCTACGAGAATTGTACGCGGTGCCTGAAATCAGCTTTCTTATACGGTGGGTCACGCCACCACCAAAAGTTGAAAATCTTCAATTTGAGTTTTTCCTCAGTTTTTGAAATTCCTCAGTTGTTCAAATTCTTCAACTTTGCATTATCTTCACTGCCTCCGTCGTTTTTCTTCATTGGCTATATATATAGATAAGTTTATGTCCTCTACAACATTCACTTATTGATATTTCTTCAAGCTGTTTTTTCTGCTAAGTGAATGTGATCGGACCCTTCCCCCTCTATGCTAAACTCAACCCAATCTTTTCCCAAATTCTTCATGTGCGTTCTATTTGAAACTCGTTCAAAATTTTCACTATGTCCTTGTCAGATGAAGAATTTGCAAACGAAACTTTTAACTTATCTTATATAAATTTTCGGCTTTGCTGCTCAAACCATTCTGCATCCCACGATACCACTTGTCTATTCACCCACGATCTCACACGATCGCCACCTCTCAGTACGTGGGCGACACATGTCAAGCGAATGAGAAGGGTCAAGGGCACGTTCATCCAATTTCCTCGGGCATACAGTTTTTCACTCCGACTATAAATACCCCCTCCCCTTCCTCACTTCGTTTTTACTCCGCTCGTTCTGACTCCCGCTCGAGCTTCTCAAACCCTAGTGCCGCCGCTACTTCATCATCGCTGGTGAGGAAGATCTTCACTTCCTCGACCTCGTCGCCGTCGTACTCGCGCCGGCTGCGGATTTCTTCACTCCGCCACCGCCGTAGCTGTCTTCCTCTGCCGAGTTAGGGCGTGGAAGATCTGAACTGACGAACTTCACATCTACACTTCCCAGTTCGTCGTGTTCTTCATCAAGGGTAATTAAAAGTTACTTTTACTGCCTTCTTTGATTCAAATCTTTTCTTAAAAATCTTCAAAGGTGTTTATTCTTCAAATCTTCACACACTGAACACCTCACATGTCATCTGCTCTTGATTCGTTTCTCTAAGCAATAATTTTTCTTCAAGATTCCTCAATTGTGTGGATCTTCGATCTATACAACTCTGGAACCTAAGACAAAGAACTTAGTGAAATTCTTCAAGACTCATCTGGTCAAATTCCTCGTACTTATTCTTTTTGAAAAACCTTCTGAGAACGCATATGACCTCTCCAAATTCCTTGCAACTATACTCTGTTCACAGGTACACATGTCCGCTGCTGAATCACTAGGTTCTCATCAACTTAACTCATTTGCAGCGTTCCTTGAAGAAAAGTTGCACACCTCTTCAGAAACTTCAGTTGTTCATATTCCTCAGCTAAAGAAAATGGCTGACGGTAAGAAGCCATAGAAGGGTGGAAAGAGGCCTGAGGTCAACACATCATTTGAGATCCCTGATGATATTTATGCTGGATACTGCACACCCCCTGAGGAAGATAGAAATTAGCGCAAGGTGCGCATTCAAAATATTGAGAGGAGATGGGCATGGGAATGGAGGGAGTACAGATATGTTACTCCCAAGTATATGAAGAAATTCGCTCTCAACCCTCCATGCCCAAGACCCGCGTTGGCACCTGGCCAATTGGCAGATCCCACCAGCCTCAAGCGCTGTGAGGACTATCCTGATGAATGGGCCAAGCGCCAAGCCAAACTGGCCAAACAGGCAAAAGAAGCAGTGAGGAAATTCAATGAAGACTCTGCTGCTATTGCTACCACTGCTGAGGCCTCTGCAAGCAAGCCGAAGAAGGCCATGCCTAAGAAGCCTGCTCACAAGCCAAGTGCTTCTCCCTCAATGCCCTCACGGCCAAGTTCCTCAGCAATGCCCTCATGGCCAGATTCTTCAAAGCCCTCACGGTCAACTCCTCAAACTGCTCCTCCTCCTTCAAAGTCCTCAGCTACTCTGACAAAGTCCTCAACAGCTCTAACTAAATCCTCTGCACCTGTGCATCTCGCCATGTGCCAAAGGACTACAAGCATCTCAATTTCCTCAGGAGCTTCTGCGAGTTCCTCAGGTGCTCCAAATTCCTCAACTGGCCCCTCTCTGCTGAAGAAAAAGGCAACTGCTGGACGAGGCTCTCGACCAAGTCCTCACAAGAAGCAGGTCGCCTTCAAGTGCCATCTGATGATGACGAGGCTGATGATGAAGAACTTGCCGAAATCATCAGAGACAGGCAGGCCAGGGCCGCTAGAGCCAAAGGCAGCAATGCGCCAATGTTACTGGATCCGAAGTTCATCCTAGATTTCATTGATCTATGGCACAAGGACCCAAACACGCCTTTGCCGGAGATGAACCTCACTCCTGGTCAAAGTCATGTTTTGACTCCCTTCATTGAAGAAGAAAAATGGAAATTTGAAGAAGGAAGAAGAGTGAAGAAAGCGCAGTACAAGAAGCAGCGCTACCTAAAGGACAACATCCTCAATCTTTCCCCTAAACAACTCGTTGCCTTACAAGCTGAGATCAAGCAACTGAGTGATGAATTTGATCGCTACTATGCTGACTGGCTTGGAGCCAAAGTCAGATTTGTGAAGATTAGTGATAAATTCACTTCAAATGTTGCAGCCCCAACGCAACAAGAAAATCCTCAAGCTGAAGCATCTGCACAGCCTACTGAAGAACATGCCAGCACTACTGATGACAATCAGGCTGCTGAAGAAAATAAAAGTACAAGGGCTGATGACTGCATTCCAGCCGCTGAAGAAATTGCCAGAGCATCCACTAGAGTTGCGCCCGAAGAAAATGAAGAAGTCAGGGCAACTGCATCAGTTGTGCCTGAAGAAAATGAACAAAATCCCTCTGCTCCTCCTGCGCCTACACCAACTCCAATCCTTCCATCTACATCAGATGTGAAGAAGACCAAGGCCGCAGAGCGTGTAGTTGTGAAGAAAAGGAAGGCATCAACTTCATCAGATTCTTCAGCTCCAAAGAAGATGAAGCATTTGACAAGCTCAATTGATAACCCAATTGATGTCGTTCCTATCTCATTCATGCCATCAAAGGACCTTGTTCCTTTTGATGAAGACTATGTGATTCCAAGTGAATCAGATGAAGAAGTTCCTTCTGCTGCTTCATCAGAGCAGTTGGATGAAGAAATTGAAGTGGATGCAATCCCTTCAACACCAGTTGTCTCCTCGCATATGCCTCAGTTTACTGCTGAAGAGGCCGGCATTGAAGAAATGGAAGATGAGGATGTGGACATTAGCTGTACCACACCCGTGCTGAATGATGACTTTTGGGAAAGTCAGCACCCCAACTCTCCACTGTTCACCCCAATTCAATCAATTCCTCAGTCCCCTATTGCTACTGAAGTACAAATGGGATCTGAAGAACCTCATGCGACCCCATCTATCCATGAAGAAATTCCAGCCACTAGTGCTGATGAAAATGTTAATGACGAATTGAAGACCTAGACTGCAGCTGAAGAAGAGCCTGAAATTCCTTAGCCTGTTGATCCTGAGATTGAGATTCCTGAGGTGGTGATGCAATTGACTGATACACCTCAGCCCAAGCCAAATGATCCCTTCTCGAAGAAGCAGAAATTCAAGGCTGATGATTTCTTCGGCGAGCATGTTTTCTTCACTGAATTCAACCCATATGACTCTACTCGTCTTAGAAGGAAGCGCTTCTGGACTGCCAGCCAGGCCAACTTCTATTCTTCACTGCTATTCAACAAAGACAAAGTCTTCGACCACGAGCATATTCCCCACATGGATATGGAATCAATGCCCTGCTTCTCTAAAGTCCTTAGTGTGCTTCATGATGCAGGACTGCTCAACTTTTGCTCTGACATTGTTGATTGGAATGAGGAGCTTATTCTTTAGTTCTACGCAACTCTGCACATCACAGGTGATGCTGATGATATCAACACTTGGGTGTTGGACTAGAAGACTGAAAACACTCATTATAAGGCACCGGCCTCTGAATTACTTCATGCCCTGCCAATCAGTTCTCCACCTGAAGGTGCTCGTTGTCTGTACCAAGAACCTGAACTTACTGCTCATTACATGCAAGTGCTAATGAAGCCTCTAAAGCCCGATCAAGCCCCAAGGACAAAATTTCTCGTGAAGGAATTGCTGTATGTGGCAAGAACAGTCTATTCGCATTCTGACGAAGACTTTGAGTCCTATCAATGGCCACGACTCATCTGATGAGGAAATTTTTGGCATCATGAAGAATCTGCTATTCAACATCATGCATGGCATCCCTGTCAATTATCATGATTTCTTCATGAGGACTCTGGCAAATGTTGCACTTTCTCCATTTGAGCTGAAGCCTGATGCTCCTTGGATTATGAGATTCCTCAGAACAAGGTCTTCACTCAACTACAAAGCTGATTTTCAGAATCACCTCAGCTACTTGCCCCCAATTGAAGTCCTCAAGTGGACATATTCCTTAGCTGATGAGAAGGGCAAGGCACCTGCTATTATCGATGAAGGCATTCGTCCATTGGATGGTTAGTTTCGCAAAGTTGCATCCTATTCCACCAATGATGACTCTGCTACTCATGATTCTGCTGCCAATGCATCCAAGCAAAATCCTCAAGCCACTGCTCCTTGTGTGATGACTGGCCGTGAGATGCTTCTTAGTCTTCACCAGAAGGTGGATCGAAACCACAAATGGGTTAAGCGTTAGTTTGGTTCTATTCTTCACAACATGACTGCTACACATAATGAAGTGAAGAAAAACCATTACTACCTCCATGAAGTCTTCGATCGCACCTGGGCTATTCTGTCACATCTATATGGTGACGAAGATCTGAAGCAAATGGGTTTCAAGGAAGATTTTGACTAGTCTGCTCCTCCACCGAAGAAAAACAAGAAGTTCAAGGTTCCTTACTTGGTAGCCAGTTCGTTTTCTTCATCACGCGACACGGATGAGTATGAAGACTTGGACGACACTGCGGCAGGCCCTACAACAACACACGACCCCAACAACGTTGGCGCTCCTCCATCATCATGATATTCTTCAGGGGCGTTAGTCCTCATTTTCAACCCTTTTGGTCATTTGATGACAAAGGGGGAGAAATTTGAGTTAGTCTTCAAGCGGGTCTATCTTATATGGGCGTTTTTTCTTTGCTAAGTTACAACTCTCGTTCTTCTGATGACTTTGCTGGATCGAGTTGTAAACTTAAACTCTATGGTGGCCTGATACTTTTGCTGAGTTCTTCTGCATGCTTATTCCTCATTAATGTCAATGCACGCATGCTGAATTACATCAGTCACCATATTTCATCATGCATTTCAAATTCTTCATATTATATGTCAAATGCGTGTATGAATTACAAGATATAGGGGGAGATCTCCATGATTATACTCTTAAAGTGTGCATTGCTTCAAAAGCAGATTCCTCACTATGCACATCTTCAGGGGGAGTTCTTCTATATCTTGCAATCAGATTCCTCCATATCAGTATTTACACTTCATATGTTTATCCCCGTTCAAAACTTAACCTATATTGTCATCAATCACCAAAAAGGGGGAGATTGTAAGTGCATCTAGTGCCCCTTAGTGATTTTGGTGCATTGAAGACTTATAGGTTAAGGGACTAATGCGTTTGTGAGTGTACACATGTCTATAAGTCTATGAGGAGTTTGATGTTTACAGAGAAAGTCGACCCCTAAAAATGAAGTTCTTTGACTGAAGACTTTGGATTTCTGAAGACTTTCTGAAGACTTTGAAAGTGAAGAAATTGGTGTGACCTTGAAGACTTGGAATTCATTCGAGGAACATGAAGCGTGAAGACTTTTGTTTTCGTAGTTTCATTTTCTCTTTCTTGAGTCATAGGAAACACCGTACTGTTAAAGGGGGTCGAGGAAATACTAAGGAAAAATTTCCATGTGATGCTCAACTCAAAATCCTACACCTACCAATCCCTTCGAGTGAAGCCATTGGAAATCTCATACAGTTCAATCAATTTCTTTAGTGACAGAGACGAAGTTCTTCTGGTCAATGAGGAATTTGTTCTGACTAAGGAGTTAGGAATTCGCCAGTGCGGATTGCCTACACAATGAGGAACATGGTAGCCCTGAGGAATTTGAGAGTCAAATTTCCGACCGTTGTTGTGCTATGCGCCAACTGTCCTGAAATATCTACCCACCTAACGGTCATATCATTGAAGGACATTTATGTTTTATCATGTCGGGCTACTCCCTAGGATATAAATAGCCGCCCCCTACAACCACTAGCTGGTTGGCTGCTCCGAGAGAAACTGACACTTGTCATTTTAGAGCATCCCATCCTTCGAGGACTTTGAGCGAAAATCATCAAGTGAAGAAAACCCAAACCCAACACACCTACAAACCCAAAGTGATTGAGCATCACAGAAGAGATTGATCTTGCATGGATCCGACGCTTGTTACCTTTGAAGACTGTGCTTCTTCCAGACGGTTATGCGTCATGGTCTAGAGCATCCAAGAGGAATTGTGGATCACCGAGTGACCGAGTCTGTGAAGGTTTGGAAGTCACCTGAAGACTTACGACGAGTGATTGGGCGAGGTCTGTGTGACCTTAACTCAAGGAGAATACAGCGAGGACTGTGTGTCCGGGACTATGTGTCCTCACTTTTAAATACCTACCCGCTCCAACCAGACGTACAACTGAGACAGCAGTTGGAACTGGTCTACCAAATCATTGTCTTCACCAAGTTTATTGGTTCTATTTCCTCAACTCTTTCATTTCCTCATTTTAGTTGTTGTGTGCTTGTTCATATCTGTTTGAAAACTTTGACTGAAGACTTTCTCAATTTCCTTAGTTGAATTTCTTTAGTCTGTTTGCCTTCATCCTGTGTTATCCTGTGTTTACGCTTTCTGTACTCTGTGCTTGTCTTCATTTCATCATGATGACTATGCTTGTGTTCTTTGTGTTTACTTATGAGTACTTATTCCACTGCAAGTAGTTCTTCGCTAAGGAATTTCCTCACCAGCAAATTCCTCAGTGAAGAATTCATAAAAATTGCATATTCATCCCCCTCCCTCTAGTCGATATAATGCACTTTCACGTATGCCCTGCATCGCACACGCAACTAAAATCTAAACCGTGTTTGATGCATCCGTCATCGCAAATGTTTTGCACCTTTTTTGACGGGGTTTTTACACCACCATTTGCGATTATGGCATTGCACACATTATCGTTGAAAGGTCTCTGATCGTAGTGTCGTGTTTGGACCATCCTGAAGTAGTGATGGCATCATAAATGTTGTCGTCGCTATGAAAATTTTAAATTGTGTGACTGATACTCACTGGTGGGCACTAAAAAAGCCTGCCACAGATACATAAGAAATCAATGGTGGGCAGCCGCATGAGCCCTCCACTGCAGACTCTCTACCGGTGGTGGGAGGTTGGTGGCGGGCGGCCGTGGGAGCCTGGCCCGCCACTGCTGCCCTTTTTGCGCCCGCCACTGCTAGGCATTCTTGCAGTAGTATCCAGCATGCACGACGGCCCCACGTCACCTGCAAACATCGCTGCACGACCCCGCACAATCTCCATGTCCACTACACGCCCGCCCTCGTGGTTGCATCCTTTGAATCCACCTTGCCACCCTCTCCCTTTCCCTTGTGCTTCCCCTCGACGAAGTCGCCAGGCTGCCGCGAATCGGAACCAACACCGCCACTGCTGTCATCCTCTTTTCCGGTTGATTTTGGCGAGTGCACGCAACCTCAAGCGCCGCCGCAGCCACTAGCAGCTTCGTCATCCCCTTGCACACCAGCCAGATATCTTATGCGAGCCCGAGGACCCCGAGCCCATCGACACTCGAACCCCTCCGCCACTGTGAGCTCAATTCCATCAAGGTGAGCTCACCGTGCTTTTGCGCAATACCTGGCCATCGGACTCGTCTAGGAGCCCCACAATCGAGCAATCCAAGCAAGTCCTGAGCTCTGTCGTGCCTGTGCGACTAAGGCGACCTCGCGCTGCTCTTTGTCGTCGTCCTCGAAGACCACCGATCGGCTCCATCGCGTCAAGCTACACCCTTCCTCCCCTCCATCGTCGCGCGCAACCACCTGAGCACCGCAACTGTTCAATCCCGAAGCCGCACTGTCATCTTCGCATGTTCCAACGAAGTTCATCGGAACTCCGGTGACCTAACCGCCCGGTGAGCTCCAGATATGTTTTTGTCCGTTGGATTAGGATCGCACGACACACACACACGTCCACTTACTATTCGGTATCAACCACTCATAGGTTGCCACGTGTCCAACCATATCCAGAATATTAGATGTTTAATTAAATTAAAATGCAATTTTCCAGAAAACCCCCTTGATATCAAAACTACCATAACTATTAATCTATAAATCCAAATTTAATGATTATTTTTGCAAAATGATCCTTAGGAAATGTACTTTCACCTAGACTAATAAAATTTAAAATTTGAATAGTTTAAATTCAAATTCAAACAAAATGAATTCAAACTTAAATAGGACATAGCTTACATTTTATAAATCCAGATTAATTGATTCTTTTGCAAAATAAAACTTGTGAATTATAGATTCATCTTAGCTAATGTAGTCCAAATTTTAAAGAATTTAAAATTTGATGTTGAATATAGTTTAAAAATTAGTTATAATTCCAACAGTATTTAAACCTAATTTAGTATAAAAAGGTTTAAATGGATTAATTATTTTGCAACTCAGTCTAGAAACTTAAAATGAACTTTAGTAAATATGTTTCGAATTGACTTTAGGGAATTTAATCGATTTAAATTAAATTAAAACTGGAATGGTTATAACTATGAAACCATAGGTTTAATTTAGTTAAACTTTTGCAATATGACTTAGGGAATTAAATTGAACATAGTAAACATTGGAGTGATAACTACATTTAGGGAATTAAACTTAATTCAATTTAGTTTAAACTTTAGTAAGATTGAAAACTATTTGCACTTAGTAAATGACCTTGGATTGAAACTCGACTGTAGTTCAGACATGAATAAGGTTTAAATAATAACTCTGGAAAATGATTTTGGAATTATATTTGATTTTAGTTAAACTTGAACTTAAATGAATAAATTTAGTAAACATGTTGGATTGGCACTTGCTTTAAGGAAAATTCAAACATAATTTGGATTTAGGTAAAACTAAAGGAAACTTAGAAGTCAGTTAGTTAATATAAATTAAATGAATCATTTGCAAATTCATTCTTGAACCTAGCTTCAATAATTCAAACTTAATTTGAATTCAAATTCAAATCTTAGTTCAAATTCAATTCAATTTGAATTCAAACAAGGTGAACCCTAATTCAAATTGAATTGTAAGTCAAACCAAGTTGAGGAACTTAGAATGAAACCTAACCGCCTTTTTTGTGTATTCAAACTCATGGAAGGTCAACAAGTTTGAATTGTCATTCAACTTGAACATGAACTTGCCTATCCAAGATTCGTAGACCTTAACTCCAGTTGCACGATTCCTTTGATTGAGTCTAGCAACCACAAATTTGCGTCACATACTTCTCATGTGATGAACCTTTTATTGAAACTTCCATGTGAACCCTTATGTCACATGTGTTCCAATTAGCAACCACTAGGTTGTTTTCCAAACTCTTATGAGTTAACAGTTGACACATGGTCTCACAACACAATGACACTAACACCATGCACTACACTTGTTGTATGTTTGACTTGTATTGTATGGTTGTTCATGATTACTCTTTAGTTACATTAGATTGCTCGGGGAGCAAAGAGTAGCTTTATCAGGATTGTGTGTGTGTGTGTGAATAACTTCATCACTTACCAAGATTTATTTATGTGAAAAACATCAATGAGCACCATGCAAGTTTACAACTCAAAAACTTTGTTTGTTTAGAACCATGGACCTTCAATTATTACACTTCTATTTACTTACAACTCCAAAAATTACAACTCAATGCTAGAACAAAGTACGACTCTATAAGAATGCCTCTGGCAGTGTACCAGGATGTGCAATGATCTAGCATACCAAGGATATCAAAAAATGGACAAGCCATGAAAATACCATGTTAGCTATCTTACGATCATGCAAAGCAGTATGACAATGAATGCTCAAGTCATGTATATGATGATGATGGAAGTTGCATGGCAATATATCTCGGAATGGCTATGGAAATGCCATAATAGGTAGGTATGGTGGCTGTTTTGAGGAAGATATAATGAAGCTTATGTGTGATAGAGCGTATCATATCACGGGGTTTGGATGCACCGGCGAAGTTTGCACCAACTCTCGAGGTGAGAAAGGGCAATGCACGGTACCGAAGAGGCTAGCAAATTGTGGAAGGGTGAGAGTGTGTATAATCCATGGACTCACATTAGTCATAAAGAACTCACATACTTATTGCAAAAATTTATTAGCCCTCGAAGAAAAGTACTACTACGCATGCCCCTAGGGGGAAGGTTGGTAGGAGCTAACAATCGCGCCCCTGAAATCCACGCAAAGGAAGACACCCAATAATAAATCATGCTCCAACTTCTTAGCATAACGATGTTGGAGATATGCCCTGGAGGCAATCATGTATGATGATATTTCCTATGTGTTTATGAATAAAGATAGTTGCTACTTCTTGAGCTTGCGTTGGTTTTTCCCGTGAAGAGGAAAGGGTGATGCAGCAAAGTAGAGATAAGTATTTCCCTCAGTTTGGGAACCAAGGTATCAATCCAGTAGGATACAACACACAAATCACCGAATACCTGCACAAACAATCAAACAACTTGCACCCAACGCGATGGGGTTGTCAATCCCTTCACAGTTACTTGCAAAAGTGAGATCTGATAGAGATAGATAAAAGATAAAGTTAATATTTTTGGTTTATAGATCAGAAATTAAAAGATTGCAAAATAGTAGATTGGAAACTTATATGATGGAAAATAGAAACTTATATGATGAAAATAGACCCGGGGGCATAGGTTTCACTAGAGGCTTCTCTCAAGATAGTAAATAATACGGTGGGTGAACAAATTACTGCCGAGCAATTGATAGAAAAGCACAAAGTTATGACAATATCTAAGGCAATGATCATGAATATAGGCATCACGTCCATGTCAAGTAGACCGAAACAATTCTGCATCTACTACCATTACTCCACACATCGACCGCTATCCAGCATGCATCTAAAGTATTAATTTCATAAAGAACAGAGTAACGCATTAAGTAAGATGACATGATGTAGAGGAATTAACTCAATCAATAAGGTGAAAACCCCATCTTTTTATCCTCAATGGCAACAATACAATACATGCCTTGTTGCCCCTACTGTCACTGGGAAAAGACACCGCAAGATTGAACCCAAAGCTAAGCACTTCTCCCATTGCAAGAAAAACCAGTCTAGTTGGCCAAACTAAACCGATAGTTAGAAGAGAATTACAAAGATATCAAATCATGCATGAAAGAATTCAGAGAAGATTCAAATAATATTCATAGATAAGCTGATCATAAATCCACAATTCATCATATCTTGACAAACACACCGCAAAAAAAATACATCGAATAGATCTCCAAGAACATCGAGGAGAACATGGTATTGAGAATCAAAGAGAGAGAAGAAGCCATCTAGCTACTAGCTATGGACCCGTAGGTCTGTGCTAAACTACTCATGCTTCATCAGAAGGGCAATAGGGTTGATGTAGAAGCCCTTTATGATCGAATCCCCCTCTGGCAGGGTGCCGAAAAAGGTCCCTAGATGGGATCTCATGGGTACAGAAGGTTGCAGCGGTGCAAAAGTGTTTTTGTAGATGCCTCTAGTGGTTTATGGATATTTGGGAATATATAGGCAAAAGAATTAGGTCAGGAGAGTCACGGGGGCCCACAAGGGTCGGGGTGTGCCCTACCCCCTGGGCGCACCCTCCATCCTTGTGGCCGCCTCGTGGCTCCTCCGACTTCACCTCCAAGTCTCTTGGTTGTCTTTTGGTCCAAGAAAAATCATCGCAAAGGTTTCATTCCGTTTGGACTCCGTTTCGTATTCCTTTTCTGTGAAACTCAAAAATAAGGAAAAAATAGGAACTGGCACTGGGCTCTAGGTTAATAGGTTAGTCCCAAAAATAATATAAAATAGCATATTCATGCATATAAAACATCCAAAACATATAATATAATAGAATGGAACAATAAAAAATTATAGATACGTTGGAGACGTATTAAGCATCCCCAAGCTTAATTCATGCTCATCCTCGAGTAGGTAAATGATAAAAACTGAATTTTTGATGTGGAATGCTACCCAACATATTTATCCGTGTAATTTTCTTTATTGTGGCATGAATGTTCAGATCCATAAGATTCAAAACAAAAGTTCAATATTGACATAAAAACAATAATACTTCAAGCATGCTGACAAGGTAATTATGTCTTCTCAAAATAACATGGCCAAAGAAAGTGATGTAGGGTGGAACCCTATAGCGTCGATCTTTCACGTTTGGAGTGGATCCTACGGGGAATCACGAAGAACACGCGGAAGCACAAAGGGAAAACACGGGGAAAACGAGAGAGAATCACTCAACCGACAAGGAATCAATCACACAAGTGCTAGATCACCACACACATAAGAGATTCACGAGATCCAAAGTCAACAAAGGTAAGGATACAAAGGAACCGTTCTTCTCTGAGAGGAGGCCTTGATGTTCTTCCCTAGAAGGGGTCTTGAATCCGCTTGGGGATCTTCTCCGAAGAGGTCGTGATCTCCGAGGAGAAGTATCCAAGTGGATGAGCAAAGGCTCTCACACAAATATGAGCTAATCCAATGCTAAGTCTCAAAGTGAGGAGATGGGGTCCTATAAATAGACTTGGGGGCGAAGGGGTACATGGGCTCAGCCCAACACGCGCACACAGGCGCTGACCGGATGATCTGGACGAGGGTCCGGATGATCCAGGCTGGTCCGGATGGTCCGGGTGGCGGCCCGGATGAGCTGGAGGCCCGGCTGGTGGCGGCGAAGGGCCGGATGTCCGGATGTCCGGGCAGGGTCCGGATGATCCGGGACTGGGTCCGGATGATCCGGCTTCAGGCTTGAGCTTCGGGTGTCTTCGGATGAATTAGCCGGATCGTTCGGGCCGGGGTCCGGATCGTCCGGGCTCTGTCCGGATCGTCCGGGCCGCCGTCCGGATCGTCCGGCCATCCTGGTCCTTGGTGCTTTTTCCTCTCCGTCTTCATGCATGTCTTCCGCTTCCGGTTCTCCTTGCTTCCTAGCTTCTTCATGGTTAGCTCCTTGGTACCTGAGTATGCATAGCGTTTCCGTTTGAGGTAGTAACCATGTCTCATGTGAATCGAAAGGGAATTGTGAGAGGAGTGATGTCACTTCGGTTTCAAGAGCTCTTGCACATGCTCGAGTCATAGGTCCTTGTGGGGTTGGATGTGTTGATGTAGAGTCCATGGGGGTGATGGAAGGATGCTCCGCATCATATCCCCTCCCTTCGAAAGGATCCGACCTCGGATCAAGATCTTCATCACCATGGAAAGGCGAGAGGTCTTTGACGTTGAAGGTGTCGCTCATGTTGTACTTGTCGCTTGGTAGGTCGAGCTTGTAAGCGTTGTTGTTGTAGCGTGCTAACACCTTGAAGGGTCCATCGGCTCGAGGTAGAAGTTTGGACTTGCATTCGTTGGGGAAGCGTTCCTTGCGAAGGTGTAGCCACACGAGATCGCCTATGTTGAAGATCATTGGTTGCTTGTTGATGTTGAGCTTGGTCGCTAGTCGTTGTACTTGGCGCTCGATGGTGTGTCTTGTATCTTCATGCATCTTCTTGATGTAGCTTGCACGGGCACTTGCGTCGAGGTTGGTGCGCTCTTGTAGAGGAAGAGGTAGAATGTCCAATGGTTACAATGGGTTGAAGCCATAGACGACCTCGAAGGGGGACTTGCCGGTAGTCGAATGTTTTGCACGGTTGTAGGCGTACTCGGCGATGGGTAGACATGCTTCCCACTCCTTGATGTTCTTCTTGATCAACACGCGAAGTAGAGTGGAGAGAGTCCGGTTCTTCACCTCCGTTTGGCCGTCGGTTTGAGGATGGTATGCGGATGAGAACAAGAGCTTGATTCCTAGCTTGGCGCAAAGAGTCTTCCAAAAGTAACTCAAGAACTTGACGTCGCGGTCGGAGACGATTTTCTTTGGTACTCCATGGAGGCGCAAGATTTCCCTACAAAAGAGATTTGCAATATGTGAAGCATCGTCTACCTTGTTGCAAGGAATGAAATGTGCCATCTTAGAAAATCGGTCCACAACAACAAACACGGAATCCTTTCCATTTTGTGTTCTAGGCAAACCAAGTACAAAATCCATGCTAATGTCTTCCCAAGGTTGATAAGGAATAGGAAGAGGCATGTAAAGACCATGAGATTGAGATTTTGACTTAGCTTTGCGGCATGTAGAGCATCGGGTGGTGAAGCGTGAGACGTCTCGAAACATCTTGGGCCAAAAGTAGTTCTTGGAGAGCGTGGCGAAAGTCTTATCGCGTCCAAAATGTCCCATGAGTCCGCCTCCGTGGGCCTCTTGCAAAAGGAGCAAACGAAGAGAAGACTCGGGAATACATAGTTTGTTAGCTCTCATAAGATAACCATTCTTGAGGTAATATTGTTCCCAAGATGTATGCGTCAAACATTTAGCATAATGAGGTGCAAAAGATGGGTCATTAGCATACAAATCTTTTATTTGCTCAAAGCCAATAACATTCAACTCAAGTTGGGTGACAAGCGTGCATATGCGTGAAAGTGCATCAGCAACTACATTTTCCTTACCCTTAATGTACTTGATCGCATACGGGAAAGATTCAATAAATACACTCCATTTGGCATGACGCTTGTTCAATTTAGTTTGACCTTTCAAGTACTTAAGCGTTTCATGATCGGTATGGATGACAAACTCATGAGGTCTAAGATAATGTTCCCAAACATGTAGGACACGCACTAATGCATACAATTCTTTGTCATATACGGGATAGTTAAGTTGAGCACCGGAGAGTTTTTCACTAAAACAAGCAATTGCTCGTTTTTCTTGCATCAAAACTCCGCCAATTCCGGTACCACTTGCATCACAATGAACCTCAAAAGTTTTGTCAAAATTGGGCAAAGCAAGAATTGGAGCATGAGTAAGCAAAGACTTGAGCTCATCAAAAGCGGTTGATTGCAAAGTTCCCCAAACAAAAGGAGCATTTTTCTTACTCAAAGCATGCAAAGGGGCTGCAATAGTGCTAAAGTTTTTCACAAAGCGACGATAAAAACCTGCAAGACCAAGGAAACTTCGCACTTGTTGCGAATTGGTTGGTTTGGGCCAAGTTTTAATTTCTTCAATTTTAGTTTCATCAACATGGACACCCTTGGAAGAGACAACAAAACCCAAGAAAACTACTTTGTCAACGCCAAAAGTGCATTTTTTCAAGTTGGCATAAAGACTTTCCTTTCTAAGGGTTTGCAAGACAAGCTTAACATGATCAAGATGCTCTTTCATGGTTTTGCTAAACACAAGAATATCATCGAAGTAAACCACAACGAAGACTCCAATGTAAGGTCGAAGTACATGATGCATGAGACGCACAAAAGTACCGGGAGCCTCCGATAAACCCATAGGCATGACTAACCATTCATATAAGCCAAATTTTGTTTTGAAAGCAGTTTTCCATTCATCACCCTCATGAATGCGGATTTGATAATAGCCACTTTTAAGATCAATTTTTGAGAAAAAGTTGGCTCCACTAAGTTCATCAAGCATATCATCTAAGCGAGGAATGGGATGCCTATAGCACACGGTGATAGCATTTATAGGTCTACAATCGGAGCACAAGCGGAAACTTCCATCGGGCTTAGGCACAAGTATAACGGGAACGGCACAAGGGCTTAAGCTTTCACGTACATGACCGTTGTCGATTAGTTGTTGTACTTGTCGTTGAATCTCCTTGGTTTCTTCGGGATTGACACGGTATGGAGCTTTGTTTGGAAGTGGCGCTCCGGGGATGAGGTCGATTCGATGCTCAATGCCTCGTAGAGGAGGTAGACCCGGAGGTAGCTCATCGGGGAAAACATCTTGAAATTCCTGCAAAAGAGATTGAAACACCAAAGGTAGCTCATGAGTGGTGTTAGTTTTTGTTTCTCCATCCTTGCACACAAGGACAAAGTGCATCACACTCGATGGGTTCTCACACACTTCTCTCATCTCATTTTTGGTGGCGAATAGTATGAGGTTTTTCTCTCTAGGCGAAGAGGCGCTCAAGTTTGGCTTGTGGCTCTCACTCACTTTTTGGTAGCTCACTTTCTCACTCTTCTCTCTTTGGTTGGTGGCTTGTTTGTCGGCTATCACTTGACTAGGAGACATGGGTCGTAGCACATATTCTTTTCCTTTCATCTTGAAGCTATAGTGGTTTGTAAGCCCATTGTGGAAGACACCACGGTCAAATTGCCATGGCCGACCAAGGAGGAGGTGGCAAACAGTCATTGGGACCACACCACACTCCAACGTGTCCTCATATGCACCAATTTCGAATGATACTTGGACCGTATGCTCAACTCGTATAGTGCCGGAGTCACTTAGCCATTGAACCTTGTAGGGGTGCGGGTGTTTCTTCTTGACCAATTGAAGCTTGGAGCATAGTTCTTCGCTTGCCAAGTTGTGGCAACTACCTCCATCGATTATGACCTTGACGGATCGTGCATTGATGCTGGCCTTTGTGTGGAAGATGTGGCATCGTTGGTCTTCTTCTTGTTGATGTTGAAGAGTCAAGACCTTGGAGACAACAAGAGCGGGGCTCGTATCTTCATCACAAAAGACTTGATCATCTTCATCCTCGTTCACGCGCTGGTGCATGGCCACTTGCTCGATAGCTTCCATTTCATCTTCACTCATTGAGTCGTAGGTGCCATCATCGTTGAGGATCATGGTGCGCTTGTTCGTGCATTCATAGGACTTGTGGCCTCGGCCGCCGCAAGTGAAACACTTGAAGGTGCTTGTCTTGACGGTCTCATTGGTTGGAGTAGATGATGAAGCACGCGGCTTGAAGTTGCTTGTAGTAGGAGGAGGACGACTTGAACTTGTGGAAGTTTTCTTGTAACTTGTCTTGTCGTCGTTGCTTGGAGAAGGCTTTGTTGATGTCGAAGTTGGAGTAGTTGTTGAAGCTTGGTTGTTGGAGAAGTCGTATGTCTTGGAGGGGTACTTGGCGTACTTGAAGTCATCTTGCACTTGACGTTCCACCTTTGTAGCTTGATGCATGAGCTCAATGAGGTTGGAGTAGGGTTGGAAGTCGGCGATCTTCTTGATGGGATGATTGAGTCCATTCAAGAATGGTGCCATTGTTTTCTCATCATCCTCCATGACATTGGCTCGAATCATGGCAATCTCCATTTCCTTGTAGTATTCTTCAACACTCTTTGTTCCTTGCTTGAGGAGTTGTAGCTTATTGAAGAGATCACGGTTGTAGTAAGTTGGCACAAAACGTGCTCGCATGACATCCTTCATTTGAGCCCAAGTGGTGATTGGAGGTTCACCTCTTGCTTGTCGGCGCTCAAGGACTTGTTCCCACCATATGAGCACATAGTCTTGGAACTCAAGTGATGCCATAGCGATCTTCTTCTCTTCCTCATAGTTGTGCAAATGAAAGATTTTGTCGACCCTCAATGCCCATGAGAGGTACTCTTCGGGATCATTGCTTCCATTGAACTTGGGCATTGTGAATTTGAGCTTGCCATAGCGTTGCTCTTCATTGTGTTGTGGGCGATGGTGATGATGACGCCCTTGACGTGGAGGGTAATCCTCCTCATGTTGCTCTTGTTGTGGAGGAAGTCCATTATCAACTTGCTCTTGTTGACCTTGAGGTTGGGGAGGAGCTTGACGTGCTTGTGAAGGAGCTTGAGGGGCTTGACGTTGCGCACGCGGATGGTAGTTCCTCTCTTGGATTTCTTCTCGAAGGGCTTCCTCTTGATTGCGCCTTTCGTGATTGCGGTTGGCGATAGCTCGACTTGATGCTTGAAGGGCACGTTCCGCCTCAATAGCTTGTGCTTCTCGTTGTTGTTGTTGAAGACGTTGAGCCTCGGCGTCTTGTTGTTGTTGGTGTAGACGCGCTCGTTCTTGTTCTTCTTGGCGACGAATACGTTGTCGTTCTTGAGCTTGAGAAAACGCTACTTGGTTTGATTGAGGACGAGGAACTTGTTCATCGACTTGCTCTTGTGAATGCTTGTCGTGTAGTGGGTTGCGAGATGCATGACGGTCTTGACGCGCGGCTCGTCGAAGAGTGTTCGATGACGGTGTACTTGTGCCGGAGAAGGAGTCGTCGGAGTGGCGACTTGAGTGGCTCCGTCTTGAGTATGAGGATGTAGAAGGAGGCCGGTTCACCAACAAGGTGCGGATCTCGTCCATTCTTGCATCGTTCTCTTGCTTGTGCGCGTCGAGCTTGTTGTCGAAGTAGTCTCTTGTATGTTGCTCGGAGAGTCGCAAGTCGGTGGCGAGGTTGTCGATGCGGTCGTTCATTGCTTGTTGCTCTTGATGTAGAGCTTGTTGTGCGCCAAAGAGGTGGCTCTTGGTGGCGTATGATGACATGTCGTCGTCTTGCTCGATGAAGAGTGGGTTGGTAGAAGTACTTGGCCTATCCATCATTTCAAGCAAAATGTGAGTGGTAGAAGGAGAAGAACTAATACCAATGTACCTTTGACCGAAGTTGAAGATGAATCAAGTTCACTCAAATGCGGACAATGAAATAGCACTATTGGTACCGATCCTTGTCGATTCTCACACCTACACAAGTAAAAGCTTTTGGTGGAGCTTGGTTAGGATGGTGGCACAAAATTGATTGCAATCGTTAGCTTGACTCAAAAATGTTGAAGAAGATTCGCAAATTCGCATATGCAACAAGTAGACCAAGCAAGAAGTGGTACACGGAAACACACACGCAAATAGATAAATGGGATTGTGCAAACCAAAAGTGAGCCAAAATGTGGAATCCACGAAAATGCTCTTGTTGCACAATACTAGAGAGACGCTAGCACGATTGCACAATAGGCGGATACTGAGCTTGTGCACAACCTACTAGGCAAAATTGCAACGATCTCTATCCCAAGTATGCTATATGTATGGTATTTCGGTGCAATGATCCAAGATGATCTTATATGACAATCTTAATGTAGTATGATGCTATGGTTCTTGCTTATAAGCTCTTTGCTTATCTTTCCTCTTTGCTTAAAAGCTTGAGTGGCTCTTTCTCTTTTGAGCTCTTTTCTTATGCAAACTTGACGAACCAAGATAGCAATTGTGTATGCGATGACAACTTTGTGACACACAAGTTGATTCCGAGATATGCACCACGATGGTATGTATGATATGGAGTATGCTTACTAATGTGCACAAGTCACGTTGCCGGCAATACTCAATGGCTAGTCTCGATGGGTAAGCAACACAAAATATGGTGTATGATGGTTATCAATGCAATTGCAAGGTATGACAAAGATGTCGTCGAAGTTATCGTCCATAGCGAAGATGAGTAGTCGACGAAAATGAGCGTTTGTTGTTGATGTCGCACCGCACCTAAATAGCCGAAACACAATAGGACACGGAAATTGCAACTCAAATTCTCGAACTCAAAGTCGAATGGTAGTACGGAGGTTGTGTCGTGGGGTTTTGGCAGGTGGAAGTGGTGGTGGTTGGGGTGGGGAGGTATGTAGGTGTAGGTGGTGGTGGTGGTGGAGGAGGACTGCAAAACTGCAGTTTCGGCAGAGGAAGCCGGATGATCCGGGCCAGGAGCCGGATGATCCGGGCATGTCCGGATGATCCGGGTCAGGGTCCGGATGATCCGGGTAGGTCAATCTCGATCGGGAACTGCTCGGGAAGAACTCGAAAACGGCGAGAAATTCGACGATTTCACGGATTTTGGATGGATTTCGAGGGGGAGAAGGTGGGGAAAAGCAAGATCCACGAGTTACACACCGAATCCACGGATCAAAATCAACAAAACATCATCAAAACCAACAAATCACAAAAAAAATTGGGGTTATTTTTGGTGGGGATTTTCGGATTTAGGACGAAAACAACAAAATCAAGCTAGAAAAAGAGGGGTAGGGGCTCCAAAAATGTGATCAACGTGGCTCATGATACCATATGATGTAGGGTGGAACCCTATAGCGTCGATCTTTCACGTTTGGAGTGGATCCTACGGGGAATCACGAAGAACACGCGGAAGCACAAAGGGAAAACACGGGGAAAACGAGAGAGAATCACTCAACCGACAAGGAATCAATCACACAAGTGCTAGATCACCACACACATAAGAGATTCACGAGATCCAAAGTCAACAAAGGTAAGGATACAAAGGAACCATTCTTCTCCGAGAGGAGCCTTGATGTTCTTCCCTACAAGGGGTCTTGAATCCGCTTGGGGGATCTTCTCCGAAGAGGTCGTGATCTCCGAGGAGAAGTATCCAAGTGGATGAGCAAAGGCTCTCACACAAATATGAGCTAATCCAATGCTAAGTCTCAAAGTGAGGAGATGGGGTCCTATAAATAGACTTGGGGGCGAAGGGGTACATGGGCTCAGCCCAACACGCGCACAGGCGCTGGCCGGATGATCCGGACGAGGGTCCGGATGGTCCGGGTGGAGGCTCGGATGAGCTGGAGGCCCGGCTGGTGGCGGCGAAGGGCCGGATGTCCGGCTGGTGGTCCGGATGTCCGGGCAGGGTCCGGATGATCCGGGACTGGGTCCGGATGATCCGGCTTCAGGCTTGAGCTTCAGGTGTCTTCGGATGAATTAGCCGGATCGTCCGGGCCGGGGTCCGGATCGTCCGGGCTCTGTCTGGATCGCCCGGGCCGCCGTCCGGATCGTCCGGCCATCCTGGTCCTTGGTGCTTTTTCCTCTCCGTCTTCATGCATGTCTTCCGCTTCCGGTTCTCCTTGCTTCCTAGCTTCTTCATGGTTAGCTCCTTGGTACCTGAGTATGCATAGCGTTTCCATTTGAGGTAGTAACCATGTCTCATGTGAATCGAAAGGGAATTGTGAGAGGAGTGATGTCACCTCGGTTTCAAGAGCTCTTGCACGTGCTCGAGTCATAGGTCCTTGTGGGGTTGGATGTGTTGATGTAGAGTCCATGGGGATGATGGAAGGATGCTCCGCATCAGAAAGCTTATCCCTACAAAATCATATAGTCTGGCTATGCTTCATCTTCATCACACAAAATATTCAAATCATGCACAGCCCCGATGAAAAGCCAAGCAATTGTTTCATACTTTTGATGTTCTCAAACTTTTTCAACTTTCACGCAATACATAAGCATGAGCCATGGACATAGCACTATAGGTGGAATAGAATATGGTGGTTGTGGAGAAGACAAAAAGAAGGAGATAGTCTACATCAACTAGGCATATCAACGGGCTATGGAGATGCCCATCAATAGATATCAATGTGAGTGAGTAGGGATTGCCATGCAATGGATGCACTAGAGCTATAAGTTTATGAAAGCTCAAAAAGAAAAATAAGTGGGTGTGCATCCAACTTGCTTGCTCATGAAGACCTAGGACAATTTGAGGAAGCCCATCGTTGGAATATACAAGCCAAGTTCTATAATGAAAAATTCCCACTAGTATATGAAAGTGACAACATAGGAAACTCTCTATCCTGGAGATCATGGTGCTACTTTGAAGCGCAAGTGTGGAAAAAGGATAGTAACATTGCCCCTTCTCTCTTTTTCTCTCATTTTTTCTTTTTTCTTTTTTTGGACCTTTTATTATTATTATTTTGTCCTTTTCTTTTTCTCTCTCTCTCTTTTTTATTTCCTCACATGGGACAATGCTCTAATAATGAAGATCATCACACCTTTATTTACTTACAACTCAAAAATTGCAACTCGATACTAGAACAAAATATGACTCTATATGAATGCCTCCAGTGGTGTGCCGGGATGTGCAATGAACCAAGAGTGACATGTATGAAAGAATTATGAACGGTGGCTTTGCCACAAATACGATGTCAACTACATGATCATGCAAAGCAATATGACAATGATGGAACGTGTCATAATAAATGGAACGGTGGAAAGTTGCATGGCAATATATCTCGGAATGACTATGGAAATGCCATAATAGGTAGGTATGGTGGCTGTTTCGAGGAAGGTATATGGTGGGTGTATGGTACCGGTGAAAGTTGTGCGGTACTAGAGAGGCTAGCAATGGTGGAAGGGTGAGAGTGTGTATAATCCATGGACTCAACATTAGTCATAAAGAACTCACATACTTATTGCAAAAATCTATTAGTCATCGAAACAAAGTACTATGCGCGTACTCCTAGGGGGATAGATTGGTAGGAAAATACCATTGCTCATCCCCGATCGCCACTCATAAGGAAGACAATAAAAAATATCTCATGCTCCAACTTCGTTACATAAGGAATCAAACTTAACACAAGTATTTCTCAAATTCGTTACATAAGGTTCACCATACGTGCATGCTACGGGACTCACAAACCTTAACACAAGTATTTCTCAAATTCACAACTACTCACTAGCATGACTCTAATATCACCATCTTCATATCTCAAAACAATCATAAGGAATCAAACTTCTCATAGTATTCAATGCACTTTATATGAAAGTTTTTCTTATATCCCTCTTGGATGCCTATCATATTAGGACTAAATTTATGACCAAAGCAAATTACCATGTTGTTTAAAGACTCTCAAAATAATATAAGTGAAGCATGAGAGTTCATTAATTTCTATAAAATAAAACCACCGATGTGCTCTAAAAATATATAAGTGAAGTAGTAGAGCAAAATTGCCTAGCTCAAAAGATATAAGTGAAGCACATAGAGTTTTCTAATAGATCACGATTCATGCGTGTCCCTCTCAAAAGGTGTTTACAGAAAGGATGATTGTGTAAAATTGAAAAGCAAAGATTCAAATCATACAATACGCTCCAAGCAAAACACATATCATGTGGTGAATAAAAATATAGCCTCAAGTAAAGTTACTGATAGACGAAGACAAAAGAGGGGATGCCTTCCGGGGCATCCAAATGCTTAGGCTCTTGGTTGTCCTTGAATATTACCTTGGGGTGCCTTGAGAACCCCCAAGCTTAGGATCTTTCCACTCCTTATTCCATAGTCCATCAAATCCTTATCCAAAACTTGAAAACATCACAACACAAAACTCAACAGAAAATCTCATAAACTCCGTTAGTATAAGAAAATAAATCACCACTTTTGGTACTGTTGTGAACTCATTCTTTATTTATATTTGTGTAATATCTACTGTATTCCAACTTTTCCACGGTTCATACCCCCCGATACTACCCATAGATTCATCAAAATAAGCAAACAACATGTAGAAAACAGAATCTGTCAAAAACAGAATAGTCTGTAGCAATCTGGAACTCTTGAATACTTATGTAACTTCAAAAATTCTAAAAAATTAGGAAAACCTAAGAAATTTGTTTGTTAATCTTCTGGAAAAACAATCAAATCAAAATCACGCTTCTGTTAAAAATTAGAATTATTTTCCTGAGCACAAAAGTTTCTGTTTTTCAGCAAGATCAAATCAACTATCACCATAAGCCATCCCAAAGGTCTTAGTTGGCACAAACACTAACTAAAACACAAAAACCACATCTAACCAGAGTCTAGATGAATTATTTATTGAAAAACAGAACCTAAAAAGCAAAAACAAAAACAAAATTGGGTTGCTTCCCAACAAGCGCAATTGTTTAACGCCCTTAGCTAGGCATAAATCACGAATAGATCTAGGTATAACCGTCTTTGATATGCAATCCATAAGTGGCTCTCATAATAGATTCATATGACAATTTAATTTTGTTTCTAGGAAAGTGTTCCATGCCCTTCCTTAACAGAAATTGAAATCTAATATTTCCTTCTTTCATATCAATAATTGCACCAATTGTTCTAAGGAAAGGTCTACCAAGAATAATAGGACATGTAATATTGCAATCTATATCAAGAACAATGAAATATATGGGCACATAACTCCTATTTGAAATAATAAGAACATCATTAATCCTTCCCATAGGTTTCTTAATAGTGGAATCCGCAAGATGCAAATTTAAAGAACAATCATCAAATTCACGGAAACCTAACACATCACATAAAGTTTTTGGAATCGTGGAAACACTAGCACCCAAATCACACAAAGCATGGCACTCATATATTTAATCTTAATCTTAACAGTAGGTTCCCACTCATCATAAAGTTTTCTAGGGATAGAAACTTCCAATTCAAGCTTTTCTTCAAAAGGTTGCATCATAGCATGAACGATATGTTTAGTAAAAGCTTTGTTTTGATTATAAGAATGAGGAGAATTCAACATGGATTGCAACAAGGAAATACAATCTATTAAAGAACAATTATCATAATTAAATTCCTTGAAATCCAAAAGAGTGGGTTCATTGCTACTTAAAGTTTTGACCTCTCCAATCCCACTTTTATCAATTTTTGCATCAAGATCTAAAAACTCTGAATCATTGGGATGCCTTTTAACTAAAGTTGACTCATCTCTGGTACCATCTTTATCAAGATTTATATTAGAAAACAAAGATTCAATAGGAGTCACATCAATCACTTTAAGATCGTCATCATTATTTAAAGCCTTCAGTTTAGCGGCCATCTTGTTTATCAAAAATTTGGCCTACTAAATTTTCAAGATGAGCAAACTGAGATTTCAAACCATAAAATTCCTTAGACATATCATCGACCTCTTTATTCATGTACTCCATAAAACTTTTCTGCTCCTTAAGCTCGTTTCTAAAAAAACTATTATGCTCAATTGTAAATACATGAAGCTCCTAACACTATTTTCTATTTCTTACGTCCTCCTAGAGTGAGGATCAACGTTCTTTGGTTGAGCCATAAAGACAGGCAAGTACACCAACACACGAGCACACAAAAAGCAAACAAAGAAGACGAACGGAAGATGGGCAAAGAAAAGGCAAATCTTTTTGAAAATCGCTTTAGAAGTGGGGGAGAGGAAAATGAGAGGCGAATGGCGAATAATGTAATGCAAGAGATGAGAGTTTATGATGGTTACTTGGTATGTCTTGACTTGGCGTAGATCTCCCCGGCAACGGCGCCAAAAATTCTTCCTGCTACTTCTTGAGCTTGCGTTGGTTTTTCCTTTGAAGAGGAAAGGGTGATGCAGCAAAGTAGAGATAAGTATTTCCCTCAGTTTGAGAACCAAGGTATCAATCCAGTAGGAGATAACGCACAAATCACCGAATACCTGCACAAACAATCAAACAACTTGCACCCAACGCGATAAAGGGGTTGTCAATCCCTTCATGGTTACTTGCAAAAGTGAGATCTGATAAAGATAGATAAAAGATAAAGTAAATATTTTTAGTATTTTTGGTTTATAGATCGAAAAGTAAAGGATTGCAAAATAGTAGATCAAAAACTTATATGATGGAAACTATGAACCTATATGATGAAAATAGACCCGGGGGCCATAGTTTTCACTAGAGGCTTCTCTCAAGATAGCAAATAATATAGTGGGTGAACAAATTACTGCCGAGCAATTGATAGAAAAGCACAAAGTTATGACGATACCTAAGGCAATGATCATGAATATAGGCATCACGTCCGTGTCAAGTAGACCGAAACAATTCTGCATCTACTGCTATTACTTCACACATCAACCGCTATCCAGCATGCATCTAGAGTATTAATTTCATAAAGAACGGAGTAATACATTAAGTAAGATGACATGATGTAGAGGAATTAACTCAAGCAATATGATGAAAAACCCATCTTTTTATCCTCGATGGCAACAATACAATACGTGCCTTGCTGCCTACTATCACTGGGGAAGGACACCGCAAGATTGAACCCAAAGCTAAGCACTTCTCCCATTGCAAGAAAAACCACTCTAGTTGGCCAAACCAAACCGATAGTTCGAAGAGAATTACAAAGATATCAAATCATGCATAAAAGAATTCAGAGAAGATTCAAATAATATTCATAGATAAGCTGATCATAAATCCACAATTCATCGAATCTCGGCAAACACACCGCAAAAAAGTATTACATCAAATAGATCTCCAAGAACATCGAGGAGAACATGGTATTGAGAATCAAAGAGAGAGAAGAAGCCATCTAGCTACTAGCTATGGACCCGTAGGCCTGTGGTAAACTACTCACACTTCATCGAAATTGCAATAGGGTGGATGTAGAAGCCCTCCGTGATCGAAGCCCCCTCCGGCAGGGTGCCGGAAAAGGTCCCTGGATGGGATCTCACAGGTACAGAAGGTTGCGGCGGTGAAAAGTGTTTTCGTGGATGCCTCTGGTGGTTTGGGGATATTTGGGAATATATAGGCGAAATAATTAGGTCAGTAGAGTCACAGGGGGGCACAACGGTGGGGGGCGCACCCTCCGTCCTTGTGGCCGCCTCGTGGCTCCTCCGACTACGTTCCAAGTCTCGTGGTTGTCTTCTGGTCCAAGAAAAATCATCGCGGAGGTTTTATTCCGTTTGGACTCCGTTTGGTATTCCGTTTCCGTGAAGCTCCAAAAAAGGAAAAAAATAGGAACTGGCACTGGGCTCTAGGTCAATGGGTTAGTCCCAAAAATAATATAAAATAGCATAATAATGCATATAAATCATCCAAAACAGATAATATAATAGCATGGAACAATCAAAAATTATAGATACATTGGAGACGTATCAATAGTCCTTGGACATTATCAATGATGTGTATCAGCAAGTACGTGACTTGTTTGTGGGACTATGCATTGTATGATTACTGTCCTAAAAGGTCCCTAGTCGAAAGGGTTGTGTGGATGCGCAGCCGACTAGACTAGCATATGACATGGTCAATGGCTTGGTCTCACTAGCCATGGAGCATAGGATGCTAACCGGATAATATGGACTCGAAAGGATCTGGTCGGATCAGATCCGAGTGAAGATAAGGTCCGAGTCGGACAGACCCAACTATGAGACGTAACGATATGTCATTTGTGAGTCTCTAGTACAGCATATGTTCTATGTCTTGAGACCTGAGCTGACGCATGTACTCGGGATGGTGACATACCTGCTTTGGGCCGACCAAACGCTACTCCGTGACTGGGTAGTTACAAAGGTAGGTTTCGGGCTTGTCTAGACCCATGCTGCGAGACATGGTCGAGCAAGATAGGATTTGCCCCTCCGATCAGGAGAGATATACTTTGGGCCCCTCGTGTGGTCTGACCAAGATAAGCATGGCCATGCGGCAAGGATTATGAGATAATCTAGCTAGTGGTCGGCATCACTGGAACGAGAAAGAGGTCGGGCTAGCACAAGGATGACTGACTTGCCTTGAGCCCGACAACATATATCGTGTGGCAAAGGGAACATAAGTGTGACATGTTGTACAAGTTCGCCTAACCAGCTTCATCGGACACTTGGAGTCCGCATGCTCTGCTAGAGTCCGCTACCGACTAGCCGAGTCGGATGTGATCTGACTCACGACCAAGTGAACGAGAACCTAAGGGGTCGCGCGCTTAAGGGAAGGAACCTGTGAGGCCCGGTCCGACTCCGCGAGTCAGAAGTGATCCTACTCGAACTCAGATCCAGGCCGAACAACTTTTGGGCTTTAGGGTCCGTGCGAGGCCCAAGTGTTGAGCCCGCGACAGATGCCTATATAAAGTGGGGGTGCAGCACACTCATGTGGTTGATCGCTTCAGCGTTGTCATTAGGGTTTGCATGTGTTGCGAATAGCCACCTCTACTCGCCGACGAATGTGTGATCGGACCTAGCAGTCCGCCACACGGTGTTCCTCCTGCACGTGCGAATACCATTAGAGGCGATGCACCTACATCGCTCTGGTGAACCTGTACACTGGATTCACGACCGGCTGTTTGAGGAAGATCGGATGAGGAGGAGACGACTCTGGACGTGCTACCTCAACTCTACTTCCACTACACGGCACTGCGTGTCTAGTGGTAATGATATGTGGTCCATCTCCCGTAGCATGTTCTTGGTTGTTTTGCACGTAGGAAATTTTAATTTGCAGTCGATGCACCCTACCATAGATCCCAACAAACGAGAGACTATACGTGCATGCTTCGGGAATCACAAACCTTAACACCAATATTCTTACTAAACACAATCATTCACTAGTACCTCCCACATATTACCGTCTCTATATCGCAAAACTATTGCAAGGAATCAAACATATCATATTCAGGAATCTACAAGTTTTATGTAGGATTTTATGACTAACCATGTGAATGACCAATTCCTGATGACTCTCTAAATAGATATAAGTGAAGCGTGAGAGTTTAATTCTTTCTTCAAATGATTCACCCATGCTCTAACAAATATAACTGAAGCAAAAGAGCATTCTACAAATGGCGGTTTTCCTATGTAGAGAAACAGGCAATCCAAACTTCAAATGATATAAGTGAAGCACATGAAGCATTCTATAAAGCCATACTCAAAAGATATAAGTGAAGTGCATAGAGCATTCTATAAATCAACCAAGGACTAACTCATACCAGCATGGTGCATAAAAGAAAAGGAAAAAATAAACACAAAAGACACTCCAAGAACTTATGCATATCATGTGAACAAAACAAAAATAGAAACATACCAATACTTGTTAAATAAAGATGGGATGCTTTCCGGGGCATCCCCAAGATTAGATGCTTGAGTCTCCTTGAATATTTACTTGGGGTGCCTTGGGCATCCCCAAGCTTGAGCTCTTGCCTCTCCTCATTCTTCTCATATCAATACCTCCTTGATCTTAGAACACTTCATCCACACAAAACTTAACCAAACTTTTTATTAGCGGGTTAGTACATATAACATCAAATCCCATCATGTACTGCTGTAACATTATTGTATAATTATAATCGAACATTACCCATTGTATGCTATCACAATTCTATGGCTCCCAAGTCAACGGGGCTCAACAAGATTTCAAACATACACAAATAATGAAACTACAATAGCAATCTGTGAAAATATGACAATTTGTAAAGATGCAAATGGTGCATATACTTTTGTAACTCAAAATTTTCTGAAACATTAGGAAAAATAAAACATTTGCATAGGAGTACTGTGTAAAAATTTTAGAATTTTTGCATGTTCCGGTAAAAAAAATCACGCACTACAGCAAAAGTTTCTATTTTTGCACCGCACACACCAAACAAGCAATTTAAACATCCTAAAGGCAAATCTTTCCACATTATTTTCATAATAAAATGGATTTATACAGGGGGGGTAATTATTTTTGCGAGAAACTTCCATGAAAAATTCTACATTGTTTCCATGAGCATGAATGCAAGTGTTCAAGGTCGACCCTCACTTCTCCAATGCATAATCTTCCAATCGCTTCTCTTTTTGAAAAAAGGTTACCCTCTATATTTTTTTGTTATTAAACTTTTCAAAAACATGCAACGAAAATAAATGACTCTCTAAAACTTTCGGGTTGTCTGCCTGGCGACTCTTTCTTTAAAGCCATTAAGTTAGGCATACAGTGCTCAAGTAATTGATCCACCCGGATCCCAATGTATATCAAAGCCAATTCTAATTAACAATGACTTGTATTTTAGTAGTGAGAACAAAGCAACATATATCATGCAACAACAAAGTCTAACTCTATTCCTATGCATCGGCATGTCATAAAAGAGCAATTCATGCACATCAAGTAAAAGCCAATACATAGCATAAGCAGATTCTTGCAATTTTATCGTGTTGAAAACATAGAGAGGTGAATATGTAGTTCCTCTCTCATAATAATTGGAAGTAGGATCATCAAGCACATGGTGTATTATATTCATCAAAATCATCATGTGCAATAGTAAAATGCAACCCATCCATATAATCCTTTATAAGAGCAAACTTCTCCGATATAGTGTAGTTGGGAGAATTCAAAAAGATAATAGGACTATCATGTCTTGGTGCAATAGCAACAATTTCATTCTTAAAATAAGGAACTATAGCAAGTTCATCTACATAAGAATCATTCATATTGGCATCATGGCCACAAGCATAGCAAGCATCAATTTCATCAAAAAGGGATATTTCAACTAAATCAACGGGATCATGGCAATCATCATAGCATTCATCCGTAAGTAAGCATGAAGGGAAATTAAACAATGTATGAGTTGAAGAGTTACTCTCATTAGAAGGTGGGCACGGGTGATCAATCTGCTCTTCCTCCTTTTGTTCTTCGCTCTCCCCCTCATATTTTTCATCTAATGAGCTCACAGTTTTAGCAATTTCTTCTTTCATAGTTTCCTGCAAAATATTAATCTCTTCTTGGACAATGGAGACTTTCTCAATAAATTCTTTAACATAAGGATTAGAAGCATAGTTTTCATAGCAATATTTAAGTATGACAAATTTTTAGATTTGTAAAGAGTAACATCGTACTTTTAATCAAAGAAGCAATTTCATAGGCACCCTTAAAAGAAACAAATTCCTCAGTTTGTTCAATATCATAGTAAATATAAATACCTTTGGCATAAGAAGACAATATTACATTGTCCTTAAACTCACATTGGAAGGGAAGGTGGCTTTTAGGGTCTCCAGAACAACAAGTAAGATCATGTATTTAGCATAAATTCCAAGCATAGCAATGCAAATTATTAATATGATGCCATAAGAGTTTCCCTTTTTGAGATAAGCGGTGTCACACAAAATAAGCATGCTCATTTAATGAGCTAGTTGGGTTTTCAGCAAGAGCACAAAGGGATCGAAGATAATCCAAGTCGAAAGCTTCAGCAGTATGATAGATTTTGGGTGGTGATGGAGTCATGTACCTAGGGTAGGGTCATAGACCTGATCTAAATACCCTACCCAAGGACACCCTTAGAAGAGATCACCTTCCAGTCGACCTACGAGGAACCCACTCGACTGACTTGAAGGACTCGACCGTGAAGATTCACTCGACCACCAGAAGGTCAAGAAGCACTCTGTACTGCAACGGTCTGCAATTAAGTAGACTTTATGGTAGTTAAGACACTTTATGTGGGGCGTTACCAGTAACGCCACGGACTTAATGTACTTTAAACCCTTCATTACGTGGGCTGGTAGGGGTCCTGTGGCACTCTATATAAGCCACCCCCCTCCACAGGCAGAAGGGTTCGGACCCCTGGAATTCATACACATGTAATCCACTCGACCGCCTCCGGGCTCCGAGACGTAGGGCTTTTACTTCCTCCGAGAAGGGCCTGAACTCGTACATCTCTTGTGTTTACAACCTCTCCATAGCTAGGACCTTGCCTCTCCATACCTACCCTCCACTCTACTGTCAGACTTAGAACCACGACAGTTGGCGCCCACCTTGGGGCAGGTGTTTTAGCGATTTTTTGGAGAAGTTGCGATTCTTCCGAGTACTTTCATCATGGTTGCTGCTGGAGTTTTGGTCGAGGGCCACGAGATCCGTCTCGGCGCTCTCACCTTCATCGCCGACGACTCCGCTTGGCTCTAGGAGGCTCCACTCGACGTTGATGCGCTCCCCGTCCGCGGTGCGACGCATTTTCGCGCATGTGTCCGCGGCGTTCTGCTGCAACAACCGTCGACCCCGTATCGGTCGACTCCCCTATCGGTCACCCTTCCGGTCTCCCACCAGCGCAAGCGCTCTGGTCGGTCAAGGCTCCAGCGGTGGGTGAAGCACGCGGTGGCTCGCCCGACGGCCACCGCCCAAGTTGCGGCAATCGAGCCCAACGAATCCCTCTATGGCCTGTTCGATCTGTCGACTGGCTCCGTAGAGACTGCATCCGAGTGCGATAGCAGTGATCCGGCGGCGGAAATCTTGATGGTCAACGGACCTCGCAGTCCTCCTGGCTTCGCCCATGAGGGCGGGGCAGGCGGTGGAGGCGACCCCGTACGGGACCACGAAGAGTACCAGCCCGAGCCACTCGACTCTCTGCAGAGGGAAGAGCTTCGCCGCAGGAACATGGATGCCCTGCATACTCCCATCACGGGAGAAACCCCCGAGGCTCGCGCCTTGGAGGAAGCACGTTTAGCCAACTTGGCTGAACGCGCTCGTCTAGAGAACCTTCAGCGAGCACTCGACGAGCGCGCGCGGCAACGAGTTCCCAACGCCAATCGACGTCAACTCTTCCCGCCGACTCAGGTATATCGAACCCCAATTCAGAATTTAGCAGCTGCAACCCGTATAGCAGAGTCCATCCAGCCCTCTCAGTCGGAAGCTGGCAGAGGCTTGATGCAGATCAGGGATTTGCTCCGGGCAGCAGGAGACCAGAATTCAGCCGTGTCGCAGTCGCGCAACAGAATTCACAGCCGATCCGTCGCTGCGAATACGGTTCAGTCAGCTCATAGTCCCAGATCGCCTCCACGGCGTGAAGGACGCGAGAATCGGCGAGACCAATACGGAGAACGACACGATCGTGATGATAGGCGTCGAGTGCCCACTTCCCCCCCGAGGGGTGGGTCTTACGCTCCTCGGCAGCAAGATGACAGGCGTCAACTCAGTGTGGGGCGAAGAGCTCCAGTCGACCCCCGGGAACCAGGCTTCGACGCGCGATCCATTATCGTGCAAGGCTTGGTCGACCGAAACAGAGCCCATCGGGGTGGGCCCGACAGAGATGCACCCACAAGCAGTCGAGCGCATGTTTCTGGTCCAGAATGTTTCAGCAGGGCTATCAGAGCCGCAGTGATTCCCCCCAATTTCAGGTTGGCAACCGGATTAAGCAAGTTCAACGGTGAGTCCAAGCCTGAAACTTGGCTTGAGGATTACCGAGTGGCGGTTCAGTTTGGTGGTGGGAATGATGAGGTGGCCATGAAGCATTTGCCCCTCATGTTGGAAGGTTCTGCCAGAGCGTGGTTGAATCAGTTACCTCCTAGCAGCATTTACACTTGGGAAGATCTGTCCCGAGTGTTCGTCAGAACATTTGAAGGTACTTGCAAGCGACCTACTGGATTGACAGAGCTGCAAGTTTGTGTGTAGAAGACGAATGAGACTCTCAGAGAGTATATTCAGAGATGGATCACTTTGCACCATACCGTGGAAAACGTGTCTGAGCATCAGGCAGTCTGCGCTTTCAAGGATGGTGTCAAGAACAGAGAATTGAGTTTGAAATTTGGTCGAACCGGAGACATGACCCTGAGTCGGATGATGGAGATTGCTACCAAGTATGCCAACGGCGAAGAAGAAGACCGACTCCGAAGCGGCAAGTACAAGCCGAGTCAGTCGGAGAAGGGAAACACCAGTCGGAAACAGAAACGGAAGGCTGAACCAGCAGCTCCTGGAGAGGCTCTGGCCGTGACTCAGGGAAAGTTCAAAGGGAAACCTAAAGGATCCTGGAACCCTAAGAAGGTGAAGGATAAAGAAGGGAACGACGTGATGGATATGCCGTGTCACATCCACACGAAGAAAGATGAATAGGGCAATATAATTTACCCAAAGCATACCACTCGCCAATGTCGACTCCTGATCCAGCGGTTTCAAGGAAAGCAGTCTAAGGACAAGGAAAGGGAGTCGGACAAGGCCGAAGACAAGGAGGACAGTGAGGGAGGATATCCGCATGTCAACTCCACTCTGATGATCTTCGCAGATGTGGAAAGCAAGAGCCGACTGAAGGTCATTAATCGTGAGGTGAACATGGTTGCCCCGGCAAAACCAAGTTATCTGAGATGGTCCCAAACACCCATCACATTCGACCAATCTGATCACCTGACTCATATTGCCACCCCTGGGAGGCAAGCTTTGGTGGTCGACCCAGTTGTCAAAGGCACTCGACTGACGAAAGTGCTGATGGACGGTGGTAGTGGACTGAAGTTGTTGTATGCAGACACACTGAAAGGAATGGGCATTCTGATGTCCCGACTGAGTACCAGTAACATGAGCTTTCATGGAGTTATACCAGGAAAGAAAGCCGAGTCACTCGGCCAAATAGCTCTGGACGTGGTGTTTGGCGATTCAAAACATTTTCGCAAAGAGAAGTTGACGTTTGAGGTCGTGGATTTTCAGAGTGCGTACCACGCCATTTTGGGGAGGCCAGCTTACGCACGGTTCATGGCTCGACCATGTTACGTGTACCTCAAACTGAAGATGCCCGGCCCCAAAGGAGTGATCACTGTCACCGGTGATCGGAAAAAGGCAGAAGAGTGCTTTCAGAAGGGCTCAAAGATTGCCGATTCCCAAGTGACAGCGGTCGAGTTTGAAGAATATAAGCAAAGCGCAGATCCGAGTGATTTGCTGCGATCCAAGAAGCCCGCCACAGAATCTGCATTTCAGTCGTCTGGTGAGACGAAGCCTGTCCACATTCACCCGACCGACCCTAATGCAGTCCCGACCCACATCTCCACAACACTCGACCCGAAATAGGAAGAAGCGCTCATCCAGTTCCTCCGTGAGAACTGGGACATTTTTGCATGGAAGCCAGCTGACATGCCAGGTGTTCCTAGGGGACTGGCTGAGCATTGCCTTAGAGTCGACTCATCAGCAAAACTAGTTAAAGAGCATCTTTGGCGGTCCGCCGTCCAGAAGAGAAAGGCTATTGGTGAGGAAGTGGCTCGACTGTTGGCGGCAGGATTTATTCGAGAGATATACCACTCCGAGTGGCTCGCTAATGTCGTCATGGTTCCTAAGAAGGACAAATCACTCCGAATGTGCATTGATTTCAAGCACATCAATCGGGCCTGCCCGAAAGATCATTTTCCTCTCCCTCGCATTGATCAAATTGTTGACTCGACCGCGGGATGCGAGAGATTTTCTTTTCTAGACGCCTATTCCGGGAACCATCAGATCCGTCTGTACGGACCTGATGAGATAAAAACAGCTTTCATCACTCCATTCGGGTGCTTCTGCTATATCACCATGCCATTCAGCCTCAAGAATGCCGGAGCCACATTTATGCGAATGATTCAGAAGTGTTTGCTCACTCAAATCAGTCGGAATGTGGAAGCGTATATGGATGATATCGTGGTCAAGTCACGAAAAGGTTCCGACCTGCTCACTGACCTCGCCGAAACATTTGCCAACCTCAGAAGGTATGATATCAAGATCAATCCATCAAAGTGCACATTCGGAGTTCCTGGTGGCAAGTTGCTCGGTTTTCTCGTTTCCGAGCGAGGGATCGACGCTAATCCAGAGAAGATCGGCACTATTCTCCGAATGAAACGCCCTGTGCGAGTGCACGATGTCCAGAAGCTTACTGGATGCTTGGCCGCATTAAGTCGATTCATCTCACGACTCGGTGAAAAGGCATTGCCTCTTTACCGACTGATGATGAAGGCAGACAAGTTCGAGTGGACTCCAGAAGCTGATGCAGCGTTTGCCGAGCTAAAAGCTCTGCTCTCCACCCAGCCGGTGCTTGCTGCTCCAATCAGCAAAGAGCCTCTGTTGCTTTATATCGCAGCCACAGGACAAGTCGTCAGTACAGTACTTACGGTCGAGCGGGAAGAAGAAGGAAAAGCCTTCAAAGTTCAGCGCCCAGTGTATTATTTGTCTGAAGTTTTGACTTCATCCAAGCAGAGATACCCTCATTATCAGAAGCTTGTGTATGGAATATACATGACCACGAAGAAGGTTGCTCATTATTTCTCTGATCATTCCATCACAGTTGTCAGCGACGCTCCACTTTCAGAGATTCTGCACAACAGAGATGCAACTGGTCGAGTGGCGAAATGGGCGATTGAACTTCTTACCCTTGATATCAAGTTTGAGGCAAAGAAAGCCATTAAGTCCCAGGCAATAGCAGATTTCCTCGCCGAGTGGATTGAACAACAGCAGCCGACTGAAGTTCACTCGGAGCATTGGACCATGTTCTTTGATGGCTCTAAGATGCTGAATGGTTCCGGTGCTGGGGTGGTCTTGATTTCCCCCAGAGGAGATAAGCTCAAATATGTGCTCCAGATTCACTTTGACTCCTCCAACAATGAGGCAGAGTACGAGGCCCTTCTGTATGGGTTGCGCATGGCCATTTCACTCGGCGTCCGTCGCCTTATGGTTTATGGCGACTTGGATTTAGTGGTCAACCAAGTGATGAAGGAGTGGGACGTGAGAAGCCCAGCCATGACTGGATACTGCAATGCAGTGAGGAAGCTGGAAAAGAAGTTTGAGGGGTTAGAGCTCCATCACATACCCCGACTGAAAAATCAAGCAGCTGATGATCTAGCAAAGATAGGTTCCAAGAGGTAAGCCATTCCGAGTGGTGTGTTCTTGGAGCACATCCATACTCTGTCAGTCAAAGAAGATCCTTTCACCGAAGAAGCTCCACAGCCCAAGAGTGCCACAGATCCGACTGAGGTTGAGGTTCCAGCAGTGGTCGACTTGGTCATGGAGGTCTTAGTGGTCATTCCCGACTGGACAGTTCCATATATCGCGTATATCCTGAGAAAAGAACTCCCGGAGGATGAGGAAGAGGCTCGACAGATCGTCCGTCGATCCAAGGCCTTTACCGTAATCAAGGGACAGTTGTATAGAGAGAGCGCGACTGGAGTTGGTCAAAAGTGCATAACGCCAGAAGAAGGTCGAATCATCCTTGATGATATCCACTCGGGGACCTGTGGTCATCATGCGTCCTCTCGGACCATCTTGGCTAAAGCATACCGAGCCGGATTTTACTGGCCAAAGGCGAATGAGATGGCAAAGGAAATAGTGGACAAGTGCGAAGGATGTCAGTTCTACTCAAATATGTCACACAAACCTGCGACAGCTCTGAAGACCATTCCACTCGTCTGGCCTTTCGCAGTATGGGGGTTGGATATGGTCGGTCCCTTGAGAACAGGTCGAAGCGGTTTCACGCATTTGTTGGTGGCAGTCGACAAGTTCACTAAGTGGATTGAGGCTAAACCCATCAAGAACCTTGACGCCGGTACTGCTGTTAGCTTCATCAGGGAATTGATATTCAGATATGGAGTCCCGCACAGCATCATTACAGATAATGGGTCGAACTTTGACTCGGAGGAATTCAGGGATTTCTGCAACTCTCAAGGCACACGAGTCGACTACGCTTCAGTCGCCCATCCGCAGTCGAATGGACAAGCAGAGCGAGCCAATGGCCTGATCCTCAAAGGGTTGAAGCCCCGACTGATGCGTGATCTCAAACATGCGGCTGGAGCATGGGTCGACGAACTTCCCTCGGTGCTTTGGGTCTGCAGACCACACCTAATCGGTCGACCGGAAGAACTCCATTCTTCTTGGTCTACGGAGCTGAAGCAGCCTTGCCGAGCGATCTTCTCCACAATGCTCCCCGAGTTGAACTCTACAACGAAGCAGAAGCTGAACAAGCACGACAGGATGCAGTCGACCTTTTAGAGGAAGAAAGGGAGATGGCTCTGATATGATCGACCATCTACCAGCAAGACTTGCGTCGCTTCCACGCCAGAAATGTGAGGGGTCGAGCTTTCCAGGAAGGGGATTTAGTTCTCCGAGTGGATTAGCAGAAACAACACAAGCTTGCTCCTTCTTGGGAAGGACCCTTCATCATCACCAAGGTTCTCCACAACGGGGCGTACCGTCTCTACAACGTCGAACACAATATCGACGAGCCCCGAGCTTGGAACGCGGAACTACTCCGCCCATTTTACACTTAAGTTTATCACTCGGATGAGTTGTAATAAAAGTACTTCTGTAGTTCATGGATTACAAAATAATAGTGTCATAATTTCTCCATAATTTTTGTCACTTTTTATTTGTCCAATAAAATTTTCCCCTCAGTGGGTGACTTAGCCGCGAATCCGTTTTGCCTAAGTTTGTAAAAAAAATCCTTACCGAGTGGTGAGCCAGCCTCCCACTCGGGGGCTTAGCTGCGAATCCGTTTCGCCTAAGTTTCAAATAAAATCCTACCGAGTGGTGAGCCAGACTCCCACTCGGAGGCTTAGCTGCAGTCCAAGTACTCGCCTAAGTTCAAATAAAATCCTACCGAGTGGTGAGCCAGACTCCACTCGGGGGCTTAGCTGCAGTCCAAGTACTGGCCTAAGTTCAAATAAAATCCTACCGAGTGGTGAGCCAGACTCCCACTCGGAGGCTTAGCTGCAGTCCAAGTACTCGCCTAAGTTCGAATAAAATCCTACCGAGTGGTGAGCCAGACTCCCACTCGGAGGCTTAGCTGCAGTCCAAGTACTCGCCTAAGTTCGAATAAAATCCTACCGAGTGGCGAGCCAGACTCCCACTCGGAGGCTTAGCTGCAGTTTAAACACTCGCCTAAGTACAACGTGCGCTCGCAAGGAGGACGAGGTGCAGGTCGATTGCGACCCTCTCCTCTGAGCTACGCCACAAATACAACGTGCGCTCGCAAGGAGGACGAGGTGCAGGTCGACTGCGACCCTCTCCTCTGAGCTATGCCACAAATACAACGTGCGCTCGCAAGGAGGACGAGGTGCAGGTCGACTGCGACCCTCTCCTCTGAGCTACGCCACAAGTACAATGTGCAGTCGTAGGGAGGACGAGGTGCAGGTCGACTGTGTCCCTCTCCTCTGAGCTACGCCACAAGTACAACATAAAAATCCTACCGAGTGAAGAGCAAACCTCTCACTCGGGGGCTTAGCTGCAGCCCAGTGCTCGCCTAAGGTATAAAAATCCTACCGAGTGAAGAGCAAACCTCTCACTCGGGGGCTTAGCTGCAGCCCAGTGCTCACCTAAGGTATAAAAATCCTACCGAGTGAAGAGCAAACCTCTCACTTGGGGGCTTAGCTGCAGCCCAGTGCTCGCCTAAGGTATAAAAATCCTACCGAGTGAAGAGCAAACCTCTCACTCGGGGGCTTAGCTGCAGCCCAGTGCTCGCCTAAGGTTTAAAAATCCTACCGAGTGAAGAGCAAACCTCTCACTCGGGGGGGCTTAGCTGCAGCCCAGTGCTCGCCTAAGGTATAGAAATCCTACCGAGTGAAGAGCAAACCTCTCACTCGGGGGCTTGGCTGCAGCCCAGTGCTCGCCTAAGTGAATTAAAGAATAAGTCGACTGCAGTGAGCGTCTTGCTTTAAACCTGCAAAAGACATTTCGAGCCAAAAGCAAGCATATTCAAACATCAAATCCAAGTTCGGATCGATACCTAAAGGAACCGAAAGTGCTCAGGCGCTAAGCCTGTTAAGGTTTATCGGTTACAAAATCACTCGGCATTCCGAGGTAAATTTAAAGTGTCGAGCTCAAAGAAGTTTTTTACCCCTCCTGTGGAGGGCTGGAAGGTGCAACGAACTCATCAAGATCAATTCCGTCTGCGATCCGAGTGGCAGCAGCAATGAAGGTTTCCATGAAGGACCTGAAGTCATGTTTCTTGGTGTTGGCCACCCGAAGAGCCGCCAGCTTGTCTTCTCGCGCATCCTTGCAGTGGACACGAGCCAGACACAGAGCAACGTCGGTGCCGCACCGAGCAGAGGACTTTTTCCACTCCTGCACTCGACCAGGAACCGTGTTCAGTCGAGCCATCAGCGATTCGAGGTCATTCTGGAGCGTCTCCCTGGGCCAGAGCGTTGTGTCGATGCGAGAAGTGGCGACCTTCAGCCTTGCGAGATAGTCCACGACAGCTGCAACGCGAGACTCAAGCCGGAACACATTCATGGCAACTTCATCGTTCACCGGAGAGTTGACGGGGTCCAGGTTCGGTTCCAGTCGACTAGTTTCCTCTTTAAAGTTTTGGCAAAATTTTGCAAGGACAATCACCGAGTCAAGGCAATGGTCGAATGGAAAGATCACTGCTGAAAATGATTGTCGAGCGTAAAGGATTACCTTCAAGCATAAGGAACAACTTCTTGGCAAGTCCACTCAGGAAGGCCTCCAGATCATTTTTCTTCCCAGTCAACTGACTGACCTTGTCGGTCAGGGCAGCTTTGTCAGTTTTCAGTCGACTGACTTCCTTGTTGGCAATCCCAAGAGCAGCTTTTAGATTAGTATTTTCTTCTTCGAGCTTGGTGACTGAAGCTAACTTCTCGTCAGCAAGCTTGATCTTCTCAGCTAGCTCAAGGTCTTTTTTCTTCTGGGCCTCCTTCACCTTACCTGCAAGTTACAGCAAGATCAGATTTTGAAACAAATGAAAGGAAAAAGCAGTCGTCGAGATCTCACCAAACATACCTTTGGTCTCCTCCTTTGCCTTCGTCAGATTCTCCTGAACCAGCTTCAGATCCAGCTCGAGCTGAATGTGCTTGTTCTCCAGCTCGGTGTAACGAGCCGCAAGGTCACAGGATTTCTGCGAAGAACCAATCGACAAAATGTCAAGGATAATTCACTTCCGAGTGGATAAGAGAAAATCATGCGTTTCTAAGACTACAGCCGAATACAAACATTCGACCGTAGTCTCGGGGACTACACCCAGTGGGTGCACTCAGCGTGCCCCCACTAGTTCTATTAAAGACAGAGTTGACCAGTCGACCCCAAAAAAAACAAGACTTATTCTTTAGACTATAATCGACTGCAAGCAGTCGACCACAGTCTCGGGGACTACACCCAGTGGGTGCACTCAGCGTGCCCCCACCGGTTTGGGAAATCCATTCGCCTCAGTCGAACGACGGAAAGACTTTACTTATAAAGCCTAAGGCCGACTGCCAGCAGTCGACCTTAGCCTTGGGGACTATACCCAGCGGGTGCACTAAGCGTGCCCCCGCTAACACGGAGTTCCAATCGACACACCCAGTGGGTGACTGCTATGGATTCCGGAAAGAAAAGTTTTTTGATAGCATATCCTAACAGAACAAGCGATGGTCGACTGACCTGAACATTGCTTTGAAGGGCGGAGCTGGCGTCGTAAGCTGCTTGACTTGCTTCCCGGATGGCCTTCACCTGCTCCATCATGACCCCTGCTTGGCGTATCGCTTCCTTCACAGCACTGGCTTGGTCCTCTGGGACGTGGTGCATCGTGAAGAGAGAAGGTTGTGCGGCACTCGACGAAGCAGGATGAGCACTCGTCAACGGCACCGCGAAAGACACGGTGTGTCGAGTGGTGTTCTCCTCCTCCGCGACCAGAGTCTCGGGCGCCGTCACATCCTGTGCCACCCTGCCGGCAGACGCTTTCCTGCTCCTCCTGTGCTTCAGTGGTTCCTCATCATCATCATCATCAGGAAGAGTGATAACGACATTGGACGAGACTACAAAAAAGAATCAGAATTAGGGACGAAGAGTCAATCGACTAAAACCGAATTAAGAGTATAGTACCAGGGTTTGAGGTTGCTGCATCCTCCATCTCATGGTCGTCAGCCCTGGCTGAGGTCTCGGAAGTAGCAGCACTGCAATTCCAAAGAATCAGTCAGTTAACCCAAGTGTCAATCAGAGATAAAGCTCGCACAAAACAAGAAGACTTAAGCAGCATGTTTACCCTGATATGGTGGGGATGGACACCTCCATCTTCGGCAGGAGCTTGGTCGGCTTTGACGGGGCCACCCTGGACTGCTTCGGCGCCTTTTCAGTCGGCACCGGAGAAGTGGTCCGAGGGCGCTTGATCAACTGCACGACAGTCGCAACCCCCTTGCCACGTTCAGTCACAGGTTCATGGGCAAGCTTCGACCGCCTTTCCGAGCGCGGTGGTGCGACCTCCTCCTCCTCCTCCTCTTCTTCTTCCTCCTCATCGTCATCATCATCATCATCATCCTCAGCGGCATCCGAGTCCCACTCCTGGCTCTCGCCCCCGCTCACTTCTCCCTCTTCAGTCGGAGCCTGTGCTCCATTGGGCATCGAGTACAGCTCGGTGAGGGCCTGATAGACATCGAGACAAAGATCAATTGACCAATTTGCGGAGAAAACAGAAATAAATATGACAAGAATACACTACTAGGGAAAACCTTATACACAGAATGTTACCAGTAGCGCTTGTTAAAATGAGGCGCTACTGCTACTTTGCAGTAGCGCGTTCGGCAGAACCGCGCTACAGTTAGCAGATTAGCAGTAGCGCTGTCCTTGCAGAAAGCGCTACTACTATAATTGCCACACCATTCCCGGCGTGCTAGGTATAGTAGTAGCGCCCTTCTACGGACAGCACTACTACTATGGATTTTAGCAGCAGTGCGTTTTTCCTTCCCACACTACAGTTAAAGCTATTTCCACCTAACCCCCCCCCCCCCCCCCCCGCGGCCTGATTCCCTCTCCTCTGCTTCCTCCCCCAATTCCCGACCCCGCCTCGCCACCGCCGTCTCCCTCGACCCCGCCTCGCCGCCGTCTCCCCCGACCCCGCCTCGCCGCGCCTCGGTGCCGCCGTCTCCCCCGACCCCACCTCGCCGCCGTCTTCCCCGACCCCGCCTCACCGCCGTCTCCCCCGACCCCGCCTCGCCGCCGTCTCCCCCGACCCGGCCGCCTCGCCGCGCCTCGGTGCCGCCGTCTCCCCTGACCCCATCTCTCTCCCCGCCCTCTGTAAGCACTCTCCCCTTCCGATCCCTCTCTCCCCTTCTGATCCCTCTTCTCTGCTTAGTATGAACCCTAGGTATTTAGTGCTAGTTAGTATGAACCCTAGGCTATTTTTAGTGCTATTTTTAGTGCTAGTTAGTTAATTACTTAGATGGTAAGAATTAGGTACTAATTAGGTACTAGAATATTTTTATTTATAGTATTATTTTTAGTAAGAACTAGTTGAATTAATAGAACTAGTTAGTAAGAACTTGTTTCTATTTTTTAGTTAAAGCAATTTTTCCCGCCTCGACGTGGACGATGCCTATCCCGCATCCTCATCGTCGAGTCGGCGGAGGACGACACCTGCTTGACCAGATCGGCCATGTCCGGGACTGGGCTCTGCCGGGGTGGTACTGGGAGGCGCTACCTACCGGGGGGCGCAGGTTGGTGAGGAGCCAGCCTGTCGTTGACCCGAACCTTGTTTGGTGGCGGTCGCGTGGGCCAGTGACGATCCAGAGGCTCGAGGACTCCGTGGAGGTGGTGCGTCACCGTGTCAGTGAGGAGGACGCGCACGTCCGTCGCTACTTGTTTGCGTTGGAGCACAGGACGTTCTCCAATACCTGGCAGGTTCTCCGGGGATCTCACTGGAGCTATGATCCCGTGATGGTGCCTTCTCTGTGGGTGTCCACCGCCCGCGCCGATACCCGTCGTGTGCTAGAGTTTTAGTTGTATTAGTGATGTTATATGTATGACACTATTCGTGATGTATCAGTGATAATATTCGACGATGTACTGACACATGAGATGATCTAATTTTGCTTATTGAATGCATGCTAATTTGAGTCCTATAAGATATTTTGAAATGTATATCTTGTGTTGCTCAATATCCAAGTGGCCGGTCATGTTTGCAGGTTATACCTTCGAGTGGCCTACGTTTTGCCGGAGTGTTGATTCATTTCCGTTCCGGCAAATTTCAGGCGCTCGATATGTCCTATTTTAGCAAAGGTCATGCCGGATTTTTCCGTGAATTTTGGCATGACTTGTGCTAGAATATGTAGGAAATATCGAGTGCCCCGGATTTGTGTGTTGAGTATCTTGGTAGTTGTCTTCGATCGATTTTCAATTAATGGTTTAACTATGAACATAGGAAATGTCTGACGACGAGAAGGATTTCGGTATTTGCAAATACTGCGAAGACGAGCGCGGCCTGTGCGACGGAATCTTCCTAGATGATGATAGGCGCTTCAGCATCAAGCTGGACGAGAACTTCGAAGTGGATACAGTAAGTCACAACGACAAGTCTTTTTTCGTAATTAAGCATGACATCTGCTTTCATTTGCTTCAACTTATATTTTTTTACTATTCTACTAGCGTATCCCCTGCCATGCAAGAGTTTTTGTATTGGATAAGATAGGTTTCAGTCATAGTATGGAGGAAAAGAAAGTTTACTTGAAGACCGAGCATGGTTATATTTTCCATGCGAAGTTATACAATTCAGACGACTACACCTATTTTGGATGCAAAACATGGCGAGCACTATGCAAGACTTATGCATTTGAGCCTGATATGGTTATCACCTTTGATATTCGTCCGGAAGATGATATTGAAGGTAATACCGACATCTGGGTCAATGTGCAAATGCCTCCAGTTATACCATTATGTAAGTTTCTCAACCATATTTATGTCTTTGATATTGTTTATTCAAAAATAATTGACAACTAATTTGTATTGTCAGCTTATTTCCGTGCAAGCAAACATGTCCAGCGCTTGGTAGACAGGACCGTATACTGTCCTGGGGCTGAACTCAACTGCGAGGAGCTCAGTCATTATGTTTCATGGCTTGAGGATCTTGATACTGTCAAGACAAATTTTCTTCCTACATTTAGAAATCTTAGTACTGAAAATGTGCGACCAATAGTGTTCGTAATGAACTACGGTCACATCCATTTAGGAAGGATGGTAAGATTTTTACTTTTTATCCTCATTGCATCTTTTCCATACATTATTTTTGAAGCTAAACTTCATTGCTAAGTATGTTACCATACGATGTTCTTCAACAGGGACTTCCAATGAATGTTGTGCCTTATGGGATCGAGACTAAAGGTGTCATGAGTATTATCAACTTACGGCCAAGATATCCTACAGCTTACTTTAGTGCATTCAAGATTAGCGACGGATGCTTAATAGTGCAAGACTGGACCAAATATGTGTTAGGGGAGCGCAGAGAAGTACTAGGGAGCAGCAACCAGAGACGCCTTCCACGATTAGGAGACAGGTTCATCTGCATGCTCCAACTTGATCAAGGAGGAGAGCTATACATGTTTTATGTTCTTTTACCTAAGAGAGAGCAGTAGGAGTGAGTAGCAGGAGTGAGTAGCTGGCTAGAAATGAGTTTCGGGATGATGATGTGCTACACTATTACTATGATGATAAAATAGCTAGTGTTGGTGGTAATGACTATGATGATTATTATTAGCTAGTGTTAGTGGTGATTAAATAAATAATGTTGGTGGTAATGACCATGATGACGATTAAATATCTTGTGCTGGCGGATTAGATTCAAGTGGAGGCAACATGTGGTGCACATCGAAAGTACTACTAATCCAAAGTAGATCAAGTTTGGATTAGTAGTATACTTTTGACATGCACCACATATTACCTCCACTTGAACCTAATCCACCTTCATTTAATACACTGTTATGGACATAATGATGTAAACCTCATAACAGCTGGTATTGTACCAATATTTGTATGATGGCGCATAAATACACTAAAAATAAAATAATTATAAAAAAATACTAGTAGCGATGGTTAGGAAACACGCTGCAAGTAGATAACTTAGCAGTAGCGCGGTACTGAACAAGCGCTGCAGCTATTTGTACTAGCAGTAGCGCGTGATGGCACGCGTTACTGCTAAGCAATAGCTATAGCGCCTTATTAGTAGCGCGGCTTCCCGCGCTACTAGTAGGCACAAAACACGCGCTACTGCTAGGGTTTTCCCTAGTAGTGATACAATGGAAGGTAGAGCGGACATACCTTGTCGGAACGCTGTGATGGTCGAGTGGAGGAATCCTTCTGGCTCCACGGGGGTTATCCTTGTTCCCAGTGATCGTGGCCATCCACCTTTCCAACGTGGCATCGTCGACTGCTTCTGGGTGGATCCGAGTCTCATCTTCAGTTCCGCAGTACAACCACATACAATGGCTCCGGAACTGAAGAGGCTGGATACGCCGCCTAAGAAAAACCTCCAAGAGATCCATACCAGTTACTCCCTCTCAAACCAACTGAACTACGCGCTCCATCAGCATCTTCACGTCGGCCTTCTCCTCCGAGATCACCTTCAGAGAGGAGGGTTTGTTCACTCGGTCCATGGTAAACTGAGGGAGTCCACTCGACTGCCCCGGTGTCGACTCATTCTGGCAATAGAACGAGGTCGACTGCCAGCCTCTGACTGACTCGGGGAACGTCATGGCTGGGAAGGTGCTCTTGTTCCTCATCTGGATCCCCAGACCTCCACACATCTGGACAACTTTGGTTTTATCGTCGCCTGGGCTCGCCTTCTTCACGGTCTGAGAGCGACACGTGAATATGTGCTTGAACAAGCCCCAGTGCGGTCGGCAACCCAGAAAATTCTCACACATGGACACAAACGCGGCAAGATAGGCGATAGAATTCGGGGTGAAGTGGTGGAGTTGCGCTCCAAAGAAGTTCAAGAAACCACGGAAGAAAACACTCGGTGGCAAAGAAAATCCGCGGTCGACGTGGGTAGCCAGAAGCACGCACTCACCCTCTTCCGGCTGGGGTTGCCACTCTTTCCTCGGAAGCCTTGCGGCTCCGTGGAGGATCAGACCGTCGTTGGCCATGTCGAGGAGATCCTTCTCCGTGATGGTCGACCGGATCCAATCTCCCTGGACCCAGCCGTTCGGCAGACGAGATCTAGACGAAGACCCGCCGCGACTGGTGGTTCTCCCCTTCGCCTTCTCCGTCGCCGACGCCTTCTTCGCGCGTTCCAGCGCCGCCGTCTTCTCCTTCACCATGACTGCCGGCGAGACGCGCGAGGAGAGGTTGTGCGGAGGCGAGAGCGGACGCGTTGGGCGGAGACAAGGAGAGCAGAGAAGGAATGCAGAGGCACTGTTCAAAAACCCTCGCCGGGCGCATTTATAAGATCCCTTCCGAGTGGATGACAGGTGGGCCCAGTCGATCTAATCACATCTCGAAACAGTCGCGCGGACGCGATACGTGGCGAAAAAGGCGGCGCGAGAATCGAGGCGTCTATGCCATATCCCATCCGAGCGCCGCGGTCCGCCTCGCTTCGCGCGCTTCCCCAAATTTCATATCCCGCAGAATCCGCGAACGGCAGATCGGTCTGTCAGACGCGGGATTTCCTGCGATCCGTCGCTCGGAAATTGTCAAAGTCCAAAAGATCACTCGACGAAAGAAAAGAATGGATCGAGTCGACTAAAGAAAAGTTGCTAAGCTATCGACAAAGAGGTTATTGGTCCAAGACAGCGCAAGGCCAACACACAAAAGCCAGTCGGAAACAACGTCAACTCCTTCCCCACTCGAGCCTCAATCCATTCGGGGGCTAATGATGGAGTCATGTACCTAGGGTAGGGTCATAGACCTGATCTAAATACCCTACCCAAGGACACCCTTAGAAGAGATCACCTTCCAGTCGACCTACGAGGAACCCACTCGACTGACTTGAAGGACTCGACCGTGAAGATTCACTCGACCACCAGAAGGTCAAGAAGCACTCTGTACTGCAACGGTCTGTAATTAAGTAGACTTTATGGTAGTTAAGTCACTTTATGTGGGGCGTTACCAGTAACGCCCCGGACTTAATGTACTTTAAACCCTTCATTACGTGGGCTGGTAGGGGTCCTGGCGCACTCTATATAAGCCACCCCCCTCCACAGGCAGAAGGGTTCGGACCCCTGTAATTCATACACATATAATCCACTCGACCGCCTCCGGGCTCCGAGACGTAGGGCTTTTACTTCCTCCGAGAAGGGCCTGAACTCGTACATCTCTTGTGTTTACAACCTCTCCATAGCTAGGACCTTGCCTCTCCATACCTACCCTCCACTCTACTGTCAGACTTAAAACCACGACAGGTGGTTCTTCAACCATTGGTTTGGCAGGTACAACTATTTTTTTTGTATTTTATGTTTCCTACCCATAACTAAAGATAGAAAACAAGATCACAATAAAATCTACTTGCTGATAAAGCAAACAAGCACACACGAGAATATTCACCCCACGTTATTGCTCCCCGGCAACGACGCCAAAAAAAGGTTTTGATAACCCACAAGTATAGGAGATCAATTGTAGAATTTTTTTTGATAAATAAGAGTGTCCAACCCAACGAGGAGCTAAAGGTAGGATTTATATTCCCTTCAAGTTCTATCGACCACCGATACAACTCTACGCACACTTAACGTTCGCTTTACCTAGAACAAGTATAAACTATTTTGTAGGTACCCAGGAAAAATAAAATTAGGAGTAATTTGCAAGATAGTAAAATTAGTTGTTTAGTAGAAAGCTTTTTGTAACACAACTGAAGGATTTGCCCCTAGGCAATCGATAACTAAACCGGTAATTATTATTACAATTTTATATGAGGGAGAGACATGAGATAACATACTTCCCATACTTGGATCATATGCACCTAAGATTGGAACTCTAGCAAGATCCGCAACTACCAAAGATCGTTAAGGTAAACCCAAACCATAGTATTAAGTAACAAGTCCTCTTTACTCTCATACGCAACAACTCTCTTACTTGGGTATGTGTTTCAGTCACTCACGCCACCCACTATAAGCGAATCATGAACGTATTGCAACACCCTACAACAGAATCCCTCACGCTTGCGCGACACAGAGAGAACCATAGGATAGCACCAAAATAAAACATACAACTCAAACCAATCACGATTATCAATCAACCCATAGGACAAAATAAATCTACTCAAACATCATAGGATGGCCATACATCATTGGATAATAATATATAGCATTGAGCACCATGTTTAAGTAGATATTATGGTGGGGAGAGGAGGTTTTACACCGCTGCATAGAGGGGGAGAGAGAGTTGGTGATGACGGCGGCGAAGTTGTTGGTGTATATCACCGTCACGATGATTGCCCTGGCGGCGTTCCGGCGCCACCGAGAGAGAGGGGGAGAGAGCCCCCCTCCTTTGCCAGTTATTCTTCTTCCATGGCCTTCCCCCTAGATGGGAGGAGAGTTACCTCTCTGGTCCATGGCCGTCATGGTGGCGGAGGGGCGGGAGCCCCTCCGATATTGGATCTCTCTCTCTCTCTCTCTCTCTCTCTCTCTCTCTCTCTCTCTCTCTCTCTTTGTGTGTGTGTGTGTGTTTCTCTTCTGTTCCGCGTTCTTGTTTTCTAGCCCTTCATCGTTTCTTAAATTCCCGGAGATCCGTAACTTCAATTGGCCTGAAATTTCAACACGATTTTCTTCCGGATATTATCTTTCTTGCGACAAAAGAAGGGCACCAACCGCCATACAGGGGCTCCGCAAGCCTGCTGGGTGCGCCTGGTGTAGGGGGCGCGCCCCTCGAGCTTGTGGGCCCCTAGGGCATCGTCTCGCTTTGATTCTTTTTCCCAAAAAAACACATATATTTCAAAATAAATCTCCGTAAATTTTTATCGTGTTTGGACTTTGTTTGATATGGATATTCTGTGGAAAAAATGCAACAAACAGGAACTGGCACTGGGCACTGGATCAAAATGTTAGTCCAAAAAATGATATAAAATGTTGCCAAAAGTATTTGAAAGTTGTATAATATTGACATGAAACAATCAAAATTTATAGATACGACAGAGACGTATCAGGGTCTACCTTGTGGTTTAGGCTACTGCTTCTGAAAGTTCTTGTCTCAGTCTTACCCGACCACTCCACACCTTGAGTGTGGTAGCAAAAAGGATTGACTGGGTCATGCCTAAAAGAACACAACCCTCTCATGAGTGTAAACAATGATCATGATTAGTCGTGTAATCGGTTATGGGAAACTTTGAGAAGCTTGACCTTGAGTTGTCTATAAGATCTCACCACCATAATTTCTTAAACTAAAAACTTATTCGGTTGGACTAGCGAATATGACTAACAAGAGGGTGTACCTCTTTGTCCAATACAACTACTGAGGTGTACCATTTGGCAACTATTGGGGCATACTAGTATGTCTAATTATGCCATATATCTACTGAGCATTTATCAATAACTGCTGTGTGTAGGTTAGACCACCTAATATAAAAATAGGGCGAAACTCCTATTGATTTCTGCAAAGGAAACAAAAAATCCACTTTTCCAGAAGAGCATGTAGGTGAGATAGGCCTATTATATTCTTTCTAATGACACATGTAAATACATTCAATGCATTGACCCTTGTGACCGCAACATATGATGTTATAGGTCATTACGATGAGTGATATTTATGTAGGGTCACGAGTTTCCACTCGACATGGTTTGCATGTGGCATAGATGGGACTCTTTTGAAGTTAGATGATTTCGTTGTAGTGCTAATCTATTTTTCCTAGCCTTTAGCTAGTGATCTGTATTATACTATGTTACTATGCACCTTTGCAATGTATCTGATACGATGCACTTGCATTTGATATTATCGCAGTACCATGTGTGTTGTGAAAAATCGATCCAAGGGCTAGCATGGTAAACATAGAGACCTAAACCTTATCAGGTTGGTTGTTACACAGGTCCATATAAAATCCGTTGCCAGTGCAAAGGAATCCTCTTGGCAACCAAGACATTGCCCACACGTGGCTTAAACGGGATGTAGTTAGTGTGGTACAATCGCATAGATGCGTTTTCATTTATTTTTTGGATTTTTAAATATAAATACTATAATCATATTAATATTAAAAACAAATAAAAAATATCCCAGTGTTATAAAGAACATTTGTACGTATATAAACTAAAATGCATATGTGCTTTTAATAATTGTTGATGTATTTTAAAAAACACATATTTTTAAATGATCATGCAATTAAATATGTGTTCACGAATTTAATAAAGTAATCATGTGTTTTAAAATTATCTACACATTTAAAATATAATCATGTAATAAAAATGAATCCACGTAATTGAAAAATTTTGACCTATTTTTCAATATGTTTGTGTAATTTTAAAAAGGATTTCATGTCTTTAATAACTATGCACATGTAGGTTTACCAAAGTGGTCATGCATTTATAGAAAATATTTGTGTATTTTGCAAAATATCTACAATTCTTTTAAACAAAAATCGACATAGAGAACAAAATGCAAAAGTAAATAGAAAAAGGTAAAGACAAAAAGGAAACACCCTATAAAAATAAAACATGAAAACAAAGAAACCAGAAAAGGGAAAAATGGAAACTGAAACTGAAACTGAAAAGGGATGTTTTTTAGATAATGACCAGTAACTTTTGTTAATCAAATGTGACGCTCATTGGAACTCTTGCAAGATCATGGGGAACACCCAACCATACATGTCGACCAATAGTAATAAGAGATAAAGAAAAACTATGATTGAATGGTTAGAAGGACAGTCGTATTCCTAGCGCATCAGAGTTTAACTTCTAAACTTGACATTGGTACTCGTATTATTCCTAGATTTATTTCAGTCTTCCGGAGATGTTCGTTTAGTGGGAGAAGACGTTCCCATCGACTGCGAGGCGCTGTGGTGACTTCATAAATTCTCAAGATGTTATGCTGGCTCGGTCTCGCGAAGGTGCTCATAGGGGTAGGTGTGCGTGTGTGCGTTCATAGGGGTGAGTGTATGCCCATGTATGCGAGTGACTTTGATTATACTTATTAAAAAACAGTAATAAGAGATAACGAAAATTTAGCTAATTTATGGGCATCGTGATTGATGCTTCTTCCCTCGTGAGAACAGTAAAGGGCAAAGTGAAAAGGCAAAGGCAACACTTTGTAAATACATATATTCCAAAGACATAACATGGACCGGCCCTTCCATTTTAGTTCATTTTTTTCATTCGTTTATTTTTTATTTTTCTATTTGGTATTATTTTAGGAATGTTGTAAATACATGTATCCCAAAGGCATAAAATTAATTAAATAAAATTTGGAAACCGTGAATTTGGAAAACAAATAACGCAATGTAAAAAAATTGTTAGATTAATTCACAAAATGTTGATAGCATTAAAAAAGTGTTTGTGACATTTAAAAATGGTCATGGTTTCAAAACAATGTTTTATACCATACAAGCAACATGTATGTTATATCTCAAAAATTGTTCATGCTTTTCACAATACTATGTCCATGACATTTTTCTAAAGACATAAAATTAATTAAATAAAAGTTGGAAACCATGAATTTGGAAAACAAATAACGTAGTGTAAAAAATTGTTAGATCAATTCACAAAATGTTGATAGCACTAAAACAGTGTTTGTGACATTTAATAAATGGTCATGGTTTCAAAACAAACATGTACGTTATATCTCCAAAAAATTTCATGCTTTTCAGAATACTATGTCCATGACATTTTTTGAAATTTTTTTATACAATCTACAATAATGTTATCCTAGCATAAATTTTTTATTCATATTCAAACAAAATGTTCCAAGTTGTGTTTGAAACCCATTTTCCACAAAAAATTCAAAAGCATTTGATTGTAAAGAATATTAAGGCTGTATATGAAAGATATTATACATGTATAAAAAAATTAGATGTATAAAAATGTACAATCTTTATAAAAAAAAATAGACACCAAACATGTATTTGGAAAAATTATCTAAGAGCATTAAACATGTACAAAACAATGTTCCCGATGTATACCAACAAATTATAATGTGTATGAAAAATGTAGATATGTGTTGAAAACAAAAAAAAAATCTAAGAAGCATTAAACGTGTACAAAACAATGTTTCCAATGTTCCCATTAGTTTTTCAAAAAAAAATTAACACCTATATATTTAAAAAATGTCTATCATTGTTTTTTAAAATGGTCAACATTTATAAATAAAATATTGCACATCTACACTGAAAATGTACATTATGCAAAGTAGACATGTGTAGAAAAAAAAGAGAATGAAAGGAAAAACACAAAAAGAAAATCATGAAGAAATGCCAAAAAAATATAAGAAAGCCGTGATGAAAGTAAGAAAAATAAAAACCAAATAAGACCTGTAAAAAACGAAGAAAAAGAAGGGGAAACAAAAAAAGGATATCGGCAACTTGAGCGTGGTAGTAGCCCAGTGATCATGATACACTAGCAGACAACCTAGTTACGCCGAAGGATGACACAGAGGAATCCGAACATACGATGCGCGGCTACGCGAGAACAGTATCTCGCATTAAGCGAGATGGTAGCTTCTCTCGTGTAGACATCAACATTAATGGGTCGTCCGCTAAGACATGTCGGAGTTCATGATAGATAAAGTAGAGAGAAAAAGGGCGGGTGTGGGGTTCGAACCATAGATCTCCAAGTTTCTTCATGGCGTTGGTAGCCGCTAAGACATGGTGGAGTTCATGATAGATAAAAAGGGTGTGGTATATTTGAAGGAAAAACATCCGGTTTTCCACTGGCTTTCCTTTTTCAAATTTCTTTTCTTTTTTTCCACCAGTTTTTCTTTGTTTCTCTCTATTTTTACTGGTTGTTTCTTTCCTTTATTTTTTTGTTTTCCTTTCATTATCTTTATTTTTCTTCGGTTTTGTTCCTTTTTTTTCATCTGCTATTTTACTTTTTCTCTCATGTTTTCACTGTTTTCAAATACAAGTTTAACATTTTTCCAATAAAGGTTTAACATTTTTTGAATACATGGTCAACATTTTTTCTATACACATTTTTAGATGCTTTATTAACATTTTTCCTGTCCAGATTAAAAAAATTGAATACATGTTCAAAAAAATTTCTATACATATTAAAATTTTTGAAATATAAGTTTGACATTTTTTAATACATTGTAAACATTTTTTCTATACACATCTAACATTCTTCAAATACAAGTTTAACATTTTTTTAATAAATGGTCAACGTTTTTCTATACAAATTTAGCATTCTTAAAATACATGTTCAACATTTTTTGAATACATGGTCAACATTTTTTCTATACACGTTCACATTTTTCAAATACAAGTTCACCTTTTTTTATACATGGTAAAAAATCTATACAAATTTAACATTTTTCAAATGCATCATTAATATTTTTCAAATACTTGTTCAAATTGTTTTCAAAATCTTTATTAACATTTATAAATACATGGTCAACGATTTCACACAATTATGAAGGGACATGGTGGTTTTCAAAATCTTTAGGCTTGATTAACCAGGAGCCGCTCCGTGCTGGCGCCATGTTGATGTCACGCACATTTTTTTCATTTTCCCATCACATTTTTTATGTAGGTTTCTCACTTTCTATATTTCATATTAAATGTATATATTACAAAATACTTTACATAAAAGTTTAAAAACATGTGGATCATACATTTCTAAAAAGTAAAATGTAAATAGAAAAATGTTCCTGATGTATACAAAAAAAATGTTTAAATGTGAATGCAAAAAGTAGAAGATGTCAATCATTTATTCGAAAAATGTTAATTGTATGTTAAAAAAACAACGTAACATTAAAATAATTTTTATAACATTTAGAAAACTGTTCATGTTATCAAATAAAAATATATCATAAATTCTGAAAAATGTACAGTACATTTTGGAAAATATTTAAAGGTGTCAAAAAAGTGTACGAGAAATTAAAAAAATCCTTGTACAATTTACAAAAATTAATGGATTGTTCAAAAAATATTTTTTTATCATTCAAAAAATATTTCAACACTTATTTGAGAAAATCTTGAACAAGTATTTGAAAAAAAAGTACAAAATATGTTTTTGTAAAAGATGTTAAAGCATCTATTTGAAAAATGTTAAATGTGTATAAAAAATGTTTGATATTTATACAAAAAGTGAACAACGTGGATGAGAAAAGTAGACATGTGTTGGAAAAACAAACACAATGGAAACCAACGAACGATTATGCGCAAAATAAAGAAAACCAACAAAAGATACAAAAAGAAAAGTGAAGTAAAAAAACCAGAAGAAAACCAAGACAAACATTGGAAACTAAATTATACAGAAGAAGACAAGGAACAGAAAAATGTTGTTGAAAAAAAATCAAGCATAAGGGAAAAAGGGAAAAATTGCAAGAAAGCCGTACAGGGTAACCAATAGATAGAAAGAAACAAAAAACAAATCCAATAAAATCCTGACATTGCAACCTACAGACAGAAAGAAGAAAAAATCCACCTAAATTTGAGCGATTGATCGTAGCACAGCGGACGAGGCATTTCCTATTTGGCGCCTTAAAGCGCCCTTACTATGCATTTTCCAAACCGGCGCACATCCCCTCCATGTCTGGGCCCGCTCATTTGCTTTTGTTTTTTCTATTAAAACTGCAAAAAGAGTGTGCGTGCTACGGTTCAAACATGGAACATAAACCTTCACAGAAGTAGCGCAGCAACCACTAGGATATTGCAACACTTGTGCCAACTAACTTCATTTTTTTTATTGTTTGTCCTATTCGCGAAGCCCCTGGAGAAGCTTCCCAAACAAGTTTTTTCATTTTTCTTCTTTTGGAACGTTTATTTATTCTTTTACATTTAATAATGCGCAAGTTGTCTTTTCGAAATCATGTTTTTTTTAATATCAATGATGAACTTTCTAAAAAAATCATGAACTTTTTTTAAAATCTATGAAGTTTTTTTCAAAATCGATGGACTTTTTTCATAATTGATGACCTATTTTTGAAAATTTTGAGTTGTTAATTTTTTCGTGAACTCCTAGAAATCCATTAACATTTTTGAATTCATGATTTTTTTCAAAAAAGCATATATTTTTTTTAAAAAGTCAATAGTTGACCGGCCAACCATCGAGCAAAGAACCAAATGCGCTAGGGCGAGCGAGGTACTGCATCGCGATGATGTAATGGGTGGCCCATTGCTACAGCCAGTGGGCGGCGGAACACCTAGCCGGCTCATAAGGCGCCGGATAATAGTTCCGAACGAACGAACAAAACCGAGCGAGCAGCGAACGAAAACTAAAATCCCAGAAAACAGGTCGGTGCACTAACTTCGCGAGGGGGGAATCCTTCAAGCGAGGGCGGATCCTATATGGCGCATAGGGCGCCCCCTAGCACCGTGGCACGCATCCCACCCAAAGCTCACCCTCGCGCCTTCTGGGTCGTCTCATGTGGGGTGCGAGGTCCCCCGATTTTTCCTCTTTTTTTTTCTTCTTTCGATTTTCTTTTCTTCTTTCCTTTTATTTCCTATTTTCCTTTTTCTCTCCTCTTTTTTCATCTATACTTTTTCATTTTTTGTGAATTTTATGTAAAATTCACGAACACTTTTTTGTTCATCAAATTCAATAAATGTTCATCAATGTAAAAAAATGTTCATTGAATTCAAATATTTTGTCCATCATATTTCAAAAATGTTCACCAAAATTCAAAATTTGTTCACCGACCTACAGATATGTTCATTAAATTCAAATTTTGTTTCACAAAATGTTCATCAAAATCAAAATTTGTTCATTGAATTCAAAATTTGTCCATCCATTTTTCAAAAAATGTGCTTGAATACAAATTTGGTTCGTCAAGTTCAAAAATTATTTATCGAATTCAAAATTTGTTCATGAAATATATAGAATGTTCATCATTATTAACAAATGCTCATAAAATTGTTCATTAAAATTAAAAAATGTTCATTCTTTTGAATCAGAATCAATTTTGAAATCAAGAACTGTTTTTGTGACAATTCACAATATTTTGAATTTCAGAACCAATCCAGAATTATTTGAATATAGAATACAATAAAAAGAGAAAATAAAAAAAGGAAAAGTAAAAAAACGAAAATGGTGGCGCCCGCCCCGCGCATGGGCCTACCCAACAGGGCGCGCGGCTCGTAAAGCTCGTAACCGGGACGGCGCGAAATGATGAGACCTCCTATGTGACGCATTTGGCGGAAAATCCTACTTGCCGCTCGTTGCTGCAAGTTGTGGATGCTTCGCACAGGGAGGTGCGAGCGAGCGACCGAGTGGGCCAGCCCGTTTTAGCGTTACAGCAGACACCGGTTTTGGGAACCTTCTATGTTGTTTCCAGCCAGTTTTTTTTTCCGGTTTTGGGAACCTTCTAGAAGGTTCCTGAACCGGCTTTTTCTTTTTAGTTTAGTTTCCGTTTTTCTTTGATCTATTTCTTTTCTTTTGTCTGTTTCTTTTCTTTTTTCCTTTTTCTGTTTCTTTTTTTCCTTTTCCTTTTTTTCTTTTGAAGTTTATTTTCCAAAAAAATCGGAATTTCAAAAAAATGTTCCTGTTTCTCAGATTTTTTTTAAATTTAGAAAATGTTCCCATTTTATAAAATTTGTTCATAAATTCAAAAAATGTTTTTGGTTCCAAAATTTTTGTTTCGAATTTTAAGAAAATGTTCCTCTTTTTTAAAAAATGTTCGAAATATTTTTGTTCGTTTTTTGAGAAATTTGAAAATGATGACATGGATTTCAAAAAATGCCTGTTTTCAAAAATTGTTCACAAATTTTAGAAAATGTTCTTATTTTTCAATTTTATGTTCACGTACTAAAAAATTGTTCACATTTCAAATTTGTTTGAGATTTTCAAAATTGCTCTACATTTTACAATTTGTTCTCAAAATTCAAAATTTGTTTGTTATTTTAAAATTTGTTCCCATTTCAAAATTTTGTTCGAAAAATCTAAAAATGTTCATGTTTACAAAAAAAATTGTTCACAGTTAAAAATTTGTTCTCCTTTAAAAAATATTCAAGTTTTTGAAAAATCACTATTAAAATACTTGTTCAGATTTTCGAAAAACTTTTTTGTGTTTATCAAAAATTAATCATAATTAAAAAAATGTTCCTGTTTTTCAGTATTCATCCATAACTTCTTAATTGTTCCTGTTTTGCAAATTTGCTTGCAAATTCGAAAATTTTAGATCTGTCGCCGCTCACGTTCTTATAATCCACGCTGCAGTTTTTAGACACTAAGATAATGTATTCGATCCACTTGTTGTGTACCACTGCGTACTACCAGGAGATGCGTAGCTTGAATCATCGTGTATCCATCTTTTTTAGGAATTTTATTCACAATTTCAGAAAATGTTCGTCTTTCAAAAACTCTTTCAGGAATTTCAGAAAATGTTCTTGTTTATTAAATTTTGTTCACAATTTCGAAAACTGTTCGTGTTTTAGAAAAGTTTCATTAAGTTCAAAAAAAATTCTCGTTTTCAAATCTTTATTATGTTCATGTTTTAAGAAAATGTTCTCTTTATCAAAATATGTTCAGAATGTCATTCAGAAAATGTTTATGTTTCAAAAAAATTACAGGAACATTTCGAAATTGTTCATAAATTTCAAGAATGTTTCTAAAATGTTTTTTTTCTAAAACCTCAACCCTGCTGGCTGTTGTTATAGTGTTTCGTGCTTATTTTTCCAGTAGCACCTTTGTGGTGGAGTGGCTAGCCGGTCGCTTTAGCTCTGTGGATTTGATCCTACGTCCTCGCTCACAAAAACACGAAGACCACAGTCAGCGAGCCACTCCACCACAAAGCTGCTGCAGAACATTAAGGCGCCAAACAGTTTAAGAACAGACAACTGAGTTGAGATTTGGGAAAAACATTTCTTCATAATTTCGAACAATTTGAAATACCGCAAATAATTTTTGATATTCCAAACTATTTTCCTGAAAAAATGTGAACAATTTTTTAATCCGAATTTATAAAAAACATGAACATTTCATTTTCCAAAACCTAACAGTTTTCTAAAACATGATCAATTTTTGTACTGTAGCTGACTTTTTTAATTCCGAACAATTTTTAAAATTTGCGAAAATTTTCTGAATTTATGAACAAAAATTGAAACAGGAACATCTTTGAAGTTCTGAACAATTTTGAATAGCAAGAGCATTTTTTGAAATTTTGAACAAAAACAGGAACATTTTTCGTAAAAGCACAAACCTTTTTGTAAAATTGTGAACCAAAATTGAAAACAGGAACATTTTTCGAACTCCTGAACAATTTTTGAATAGCAAAAACATTCTTTAAATTCTCGAACAAATTTTGAATTTCTGAACAGAGTTTTAAAACAGGAAATTTTTTCGTAAAAGCACGAACATTCTTTAATTTCTGAACCAAAATTGAAAACAGGAAAAAAAAATCAAACTTCTGCACAATTTTTGGAAAAGCAGAAACATTTTTTTAAAAAGCGAACAGTTTTTGAATTTCAGAACAAAATTCGAAAGTGGAAACATTTTTTGAAGTTTTAGACAGTTTATGATAAATGCAAACATTTTTTTAAATTTACGAACATTTTTTGAAATTGACGAATATTTTTTCAAAAACACAAAATATTGTTGAAAAAAGAAAAGTAAAACTAAAAAAGGAAAAAGAAAAATAAAAAGGAAAGAAAGAAAAAATGAGAGGAAGAAAAATAAACCATGAAAAAAGAAAAAAAGAAAAAAGAAAAGAAAACAGAAAAAGAAGAAATAAAAAGGAAAAAAGAAAACCAGCTTAAGGAACCTTCTAGAAGGTTCCCAAACCGATAAAAACCGGCTGGGAAACTTCTAGAAAGTTCCCAAAACCGAAACTACGGACAGTGGAGATGGGCCGGCCCAGCTGATCGCTCCCCTTTGCGTTCGCTCACAATTTGACGCTCCAATAGGAATTTCCCGAAATGATCGTGAGCTCGTGGCGCAATGCAATGGTTGAGTGGATCTCAGTATGGCACTCGGCACCGCGCTGAGGGCGGACGGACGGACGGCAATCTCTCACCTCTTCGCCGGCAGCCGCTCGGAGCTGCTGTGCAGATCCGGCACTGCACGTCTTCCAATCAAATAAAATGTAAGGTCCGTGTGGCTTTACCGGCTAGGAACAGGCAAGCTGGTAACGTCTTTACTGATTTGGAGCAGCCAAGCACGCAGCTTCCCTTTTATATGGACGACTTCAATAGATTAGCTGACATAGCTCGCTGGCTACAACGTCGCTTTCTGCTCAGAGTTCCCACGCGATAGTTCACGGCCATTCATCTGCCTGCCACGCCTAAACAGACAACACGGTCCAGCCTCCAGGTGTGGAGCCGCCGAGCCGGTGCCTGTAGGTACGTGTCATATTCTGCCTCCGATGTTCCTTATCGTTTAGGTACAACAGATGCTGAAATACCACCGTCAGTGAGACGTAGGATGAAGCTATTCATTCAACTTTATCAATTATGTATATCTCCGTCGGCTACTTGACGCAAGGCTTGCTTATTGGAATACGCGGGAGCCAACGTTTTGTGCTTAATTTATGTGAATAATCTATATCCACTTGCGATATATGTCTAATGCTATTGTTTACTGGTCATTCGATTCTCGATTGGCTAACTAGTTAGTGTATTCCTTTTTCCGACGCCATGCCCACTAATCGTGTCGTGTGAATGATTTAGTTTGCTGAATAAGCGATCGATTCTCATTATCCAGTTTGTTTTCTATCACCTATTGATGCTGATGGCTCATCCAACTGAATAAAAAAGACCTATTGTACATATTTCTTTTCAGGGTTTACAATATACTAGTTCGAATGCATATTCTTGTCCTGTCCAAAAAGATACTCCATCTTTCTTGCGTTGCAATTTCTGTGAACACAAGTACACAGTGAGATTAGGTTGGCCTCTGCATTTTTATTTTTATTTTTGAAACAAGGCAAAAGGCTTGCCATTTTCATTGAATAAGAAGAAGGTTTAAGAGTCTTGGCCAAAAGACCAGATTACAAGCATCACTCTCGCGGCATTATATTACACAAATATTTTGCCCCGGCAAGGCACCACAGCGAAGCTTCCGCTTTGACGCGAGTCACAAGCACCCCGACCGGAATTGCCGTGCTGCGGAACACACGTGCATTTCGCTCTTTCCAAATTTCCCAAGAGATAAGAAGCATAAGGGAAAGAAGTGCCCTTCGAGATTGTGACCTCCCGGAAGCTATGTTGCGCCACCACTCCTTGACTGAAACCATGCCTCCCCAATCCGTAGGATGGACATCATGTAAACCGAGCCATGTTATGATCATTCCCCAAACTCTAACCGTGTAACGACATTGGAAGAGAATGTGAGCTACTGATTCTGGCGTTTGTTTGCATAGCGGGCAAAGGTTACAGTTGGGCCAGCCCCTACGCTGAAGCCGGTCTGCCGTCTAAATCCTATTATTGATGGCCAACCAAGCAAAAAATTTGCATTTGGGAGGAGCCCAGTTCTTCCAGACCAAAAGAGGCATATCTGAGTCAATAAGGCCAAGAAATTGTGCACGATATGCCGTCGCCGCTGAATATTGGCCATCATTGGTGAGCTTCCAGGAAATTGAATCAGCCACGCCGGGGTTGAGGTGAATGTGTGATAGCTCACTCCAATGGTTGACGAACTTGGCTATGTGGTTCACATCAAGGTTCCCACCAATGTCCACTCTGGAGACCCTTGTGTTATTATGTAAGGCCTTCTGGACAGTGCAGTTTTTTCTTGCAGAGATCGCAAAAATATTTGGCGCGATGTCTTTGGGTCTCATACCATTCAGCCAAGCAGACTCCCAAAACGAAGCCCTTATCCCATCTCCAATCAGAACCTTGGTGGTAGCAGTAAATATGTCTTTATCTTTGTCATCACACGGGTTCCCCAAGTACCCAAGGCTTACTTGGATCCGTCCAAGCTCCCCACAACCACCGGATGCAAAGGGCAGTAGCAAATTTTTCCAAGTTGAGAATACCTAGGCCACCATGCATTTTAGATTTGCACACTTGCTCCCAGTTGATTTTGCATTTTCCACCAGAAACCTTGTCACAACCAGCCCAGAGATATGCACGCCGCAGGGAGTCGATCTTTTTCATGACCTCGACAGGGAGGTTTAGCACCGTCAAGTAATATATAGCAATCGCCGTTACAACCGCCTTGACAAGCACAACCCTTCCAGGCGATGTGACGTGTTTGCCCATCCAAGGCGTAAGTTGAGCTGCAATCTTATCCTCGAGGGGTTGGAAATGGATTCTATTTAATCTTTTGATCGACAACGGCAGACCCAGGTATTTCATAGGGAAAGATGATCGGTTGGCCGGGAAGAAGATGAGGATATCATTCAGATCCAAGTTGTCACATCGGATTGGGGCCACTAGGCTTTTCGAGCAGTTGGTATGCAGGCCTGTAATCTCTCCAAAGTGGGCCAGTGTGTCCACAAAGAACTTGACTTCGGTTTTGATGTGAGCAAGAAAAATAGCCGCGTCATCCGCGTAGAGGGACGCCCTGATCGTCATAGCGTTACCACCAAGAGGGTGCAGCTTTCCTTGGGAAGTAGCCTTCTTGAGAATATGGTGTAGAGGATCGATCGCCAGGACGAAAAGGAGGGGGGATAGAGGATCTCCTTGCCTCAATCCCTTCCCAAGCTTAATAGGGTTGCCCGGAATACCGTTGAGCAAGACTCGCGAAGATGCTGAAGCCAAGAGAGTCGAAACCCAACCACGAAAGCGCGGAGGAACTCCAAGGTGTTTGAGAAGGTCGAGGAGGTAGTCCCAGCGAACAGAGTCGAAGGCCTTCTTGATGTCAAGCTTGAAAAGTAACGCTGGTGTTTTGTTTCGGTGGAAACGCCTCGCAAGATTGCGCACGTACATGAAGTTATCATGTATACATCGTCGTTTGATGAAAGCACTTTGCGCCTGTGAAACAAGGTCGTTCATGTGTGGGGCGAGCCGGTTGGACATCACTTTGGCAATAATTTTCGCGATAGCATGCATGAGACTGATGGGTCGAAAGTCCGATATATCTTCAGCTCCATCTTTCTTAGGAATGAGTGCGATATCCGCGGAATTGAGCCAATGGAAATGGGTGGCATGCAAGTCAGAGAAGCGACAAATGGCCAACATGAGATCTCCCTTGATAATGTTCCAGCTGTTGGGGAACGTAGTAATTTCAAAAATTTCCTACGCACACGCAAGATCATGGTGGTGCATAGCAACGAGAGGGGGAGTGTATCTTCATACCCTTGAAGATCGCTAAGCGGAAGCGTTTATCAACACGGTTGATGTAGTCGTACGTCTTCACGATCCGACCGATCCAAGTACCGAACGCACGGCACCTCTGAGTTCTGCACACGTTCAGCTCGATGACGTCCTCGCCTTCTCGATCCAGCAAGACGGGCGAAGTAGTAGATGAGTTCCGGCAGCACGATGGCGTGGTGACGGTGTTGGTGAAGAACAATCTCCACAGGGCTTCGCCTAAGCACCGCGGAAACTATGACGGAGGATAAACTAGCGGAAATGTTAACGCCCACACGTGTGGGCGTTCACCACCCCGACCACACGCAAGCATCTCCGTTGGCTTCGGTACGCACAAATCTTGGAGCAAACATGCCGGTTTTCGGCGCCATGTAGGACGAGTCTCGTGTGCGGTGTGCGAGTCAGTTCGCCCGCATGGGGGTTGCCATCCCGTGGTCAGCGGTTGCCACTCAGAGGCATGCGGTGGAACTGCCATGCGCCCGCACGCCACGCTCTGACCGCGGTTGACGTCAAACACGTCGCACACCCCTCCACCCTCTCCCTCACAGTTCCATTTACTCACCCGCGACGCATTTACTGGCACAACCCACTCGCACTTCAAACCACTGTAGGAGAAGGCGAGGGGAGAAGGCGACGGCGGAGGCGGAACAATTGACGGTGTTCGTGGCCGTCGGTGGTGCTCGCCGGAGCAGGAGCGGCTTCGCCGGAACCCGTGCGGGTTGAAGGTAATGCTCGCTTCATCTCTCGCAACCCCTTCCTGCATTTTTTCCCCTTTCCCTCCCTGTTCGATTCCTAGATCGATTCCTAGAGATTCTGGCGATTCGGCGGTGCGTCGGCGTTCCCGCCGGCGCCGAAGTTGTCTGCTAGCCGTTTTTTGGTGGCACTGGGCAATTTCGTCGCCGCCGCGGTGGCGGCATCGTCGGTGCGGTTATGCCTGTTCGGAGGCACGCATAGTCTTGTGTATGGATTTGGGAGGTGTCCGCCGGTTTGTTTTGATGCACATTGGTTCGAAATTTGGGTTTGCAGTCAGTTCGTGCGAGAATTTTGAGGGTGATTTTGAAGTCAAAGTAGTTGCCATTGAAACCTAGATCTAGTTAGTTTGGTTTTGAAACTGTAGAATGAGGCGAACTTGGCAGAATGACTGAACGTGAACAAATGTGTGGCAACTAAACTCCCTGAGCAAATGTGATAGTTGCCACAAACGTGTTTTCCTTCGCGGCAACAAATTACTAAAAATGACTGACATAGTTGCCACATTCAAGCTTTCACATAGGGCAACTAATTTTATATGAATGACTATGATAGTTGCCACACACACGCTCTTCCATGTCGCAAACTGAATTTTGCTGAATTTATATGATAGTAACCACAAACATGCTTTTTCATTGTGAGATCTAATTTTTTTCTGAATTATTTGTGATAGTTTCCACACTTTGATAGTTGCCACAATCGGTATTCAATGCAGTTTCGGCATCCAGCTGCACTGGACGGCAACTAATGTGCACATCGAGTGTGCGTGTTTGCCACTTGCATTGTATAATCATGTGGCAAATAGAATGTGAACACAATGTCTGTTGCCACAATGCAGATATGACACTGTGGCAAATTGGCTGCATAATATGGCAACCACATTTGCGTACCAATTGTGCCAGATGCCATATCATGCATGTTGCCACATCATGTCTGTTGCCATGTTACAGTCAGTACAATGTGGCATTTTCATTGTACTACGGACGCAATTTTTTTGTTTTGCCACAATGACTTTTGTGATATCTGAACACACTGTGCCTGTTTTCAGGTTATCGATTCAGATGTGGTTTCATTGCTTTTTTGTACTATATTTGGCTAACATGGCAACTTCAACATTTTGTTTTCAAGTACATTTACCAACGTGCTTACTTGCCACATTTATATTCTCGACAATCATAGGGGGGGGGGGGGGGAGGTTGGGCCGCGTGCGTGTTCATGCTATATTTTTTGCATTCACTAGCTGACATTTTCTGTTAGGTGGCAAATGCTTACTTCTTGCATTTACATTTCCCCCTTAACAATTTGGTCTGTTCCTACATCAACAGAATGGCACGTGGCGATCATCAAAATGATGACTATGATTTCATGGATCCACCACAGCGTAACCGGGCAACTGGACGGAGAAAAGAGGGCGATGAGGTAAGTGTACACACACCCGCCCCATCTCCTCCTGATTTTTGTTATTGGTTGGCACCTATATCTTTTGTAGTCGTCTGTCATGAACTAAATTTTCTTGACACTGCAAAACATGGCAACAACTGATCACTTTTGTGTCTGTTTTTCGCAGAAGAAGAAACATATTCGCAACAGGGCCTCCCAGGAACGTCTGACTGTGTTGATTGAAAAATTCACCGACGATCAAAAGGGAGCTGCTGCTGAGATGGGTATGCAGGCTCTGATGGATGTCCGGTGCACGAACCTTGTCAACCCTGTATGCGACTAGCTTGGTGAGATCTACGAGCCTGCCTCCAGGGAATTTGTGATTCCGGGACGCGGAAGACTTCCGTTGAACGAGGAATCCGCGTTCTGCACTTTGGGTGTGCCTCGTGGACATATCAAAGTCCCGTACAAGGTCAATAATGAGATCGAGGAAGCGTTGTTCACCCGTTTGTTTCCTGGATTGGAGTCCATGCCGAACACGTCTGTACTGGCAGATTCGCTGCAGGCCATGACGACACACGGAGATATTTTCAAGATGAAGCTACTCATGTACCTCATCTCAGCTGTTTTCGCGCCGACCACTTCCCTTCGCCCAAGCAACAAATGTTTCCCCATCCTGGTGAATGATCCATCCTTACTACTTTATTTTCCTTCAACCTTTTGGCTCCGATGTCACGTGTTAAGCTAATGACTGCCAGTGTTTTCGTTCTTTTTTTTCGTTTGATTTCTGATGCGGCAAACTTTTTGCCCTGAAATTTTGTGTGGTGCAGGCGAATCTGAAAAATGTGAAGAACATGAACTGGTGTAAGTTTATTGCCGAATTTCTCCACGATGCTTTCGCAAACAAGATGTACCAGAAGGGTTGTCGACTGCATTTAATGGTATTTATTTTACCAGATCTCTCTGTGAACTCTTGTTTATAACTTAGTTTTATTCATGCATGGCAACCTGATCATAACAAGATGGCAACTGCCATAGTGACAATGTGGCAACTGCCATAATGACAATATGGCAACTGTCATACTGACAATGTGGCAACTGCCATCATATTAGCATGGCAATTGCTATCACAGTATGATGGCAACTACCACATACATACTATCATTGTATCATACATTATCCTGCTCTTTTTCCCAAATACAAAGTACCCATGATGGCAACTGGCATTTCTTTCTTTGTAAAATTGTTTCAAATTAGCTCATGTATGTCGACTGTCTTGATCTGTCCACCGTGGATTTCACTGGGGTAAGAGGCCCGCCACCTACGCACAAGTTTGCTGTTTCTGCGTGGACCATCAACGCTGTCAAGGTTGTGCTTGCCGCAGACAGGGCAACTGATAGCACATATGGAAAACTACAGGTTAGTTTTTGTTTATCTCTTAACACGGCATCCTTACAAATTTGACATGAGGCAACCGTCTGTGGTTTATAAGGCATGCTTACAATTTCTTTTTGTGTTTCATAGCTGATGGCCAAGCACGCTATAGACTACAGCGTGTTTGGGAGGCCTAAAAAATTTGGAAAGTGGATGGATGTGCACTCAGCTCCGTCTTGCCCTTCTGAGGTAATCAAAATATCGACATCCATTGTTTGTCGTGGATTACTTGTTGATGTCTCGCAAGCGACTGCAATACGGGTTGTTGTTGATGCTTCTTGTTTTCGTGCACAAGCGAGGGCACCCGTTGAGCATCTAATTGGGTAGTTTGCATCCGGAATGACCGGCTTGCTCGGGAAGTTGGCTGAGGGGTGGACGTCCCTCAGTGCCTCTGACAGCGACGCGGTTGCGAGGTAGTTCACTTCATTTGTCCCAGAACGTACACATCGACCAACCGGTTGCCGTGGCCGTTATGACTACAACAGTTCCCAAGAGCCCGGTGACACACAAGATGATGTAGATGGAGACGCTGGCCTCAGCAAGGATGACGACGATGACATGGATAATGTGCATCAGGACACTAATGACGATGAACATGCTGAAGTCCGCACAGGCGGCAAAAAGGCCAAGGATGCAACAGATGCCCCCCCACCGGAGAAAGTGAAAGAACATACGGCTGCGAGAGGCCAGGGGGTGTTGCCATCAAGGAGGGGGAGGGCTCCAGATGATGTTGGGCAGGGTTCTCATGGCAAGAGGTCTAAGACCGATCCCGTAGCTTCCAGGAGGAGGTTCGACTTTCAATTTTAGTTTTCTGCTGTGTCTATTTTCTTGGAACAATCTCATCCATTTCTTTGCACTTTTTTTTGTCAAGCGCGGCAATGGGTTTGTTGTCTGACAATTGCCACCTTCTTTTTTCCCTCCATCTGTTACGTGCAGCGAGCCGATCGCTGGTGGACGAGCAGTTACGAAGAAACAGGCGCCAACGCCAACCCGTGTTTCTGCTCGCTTGAACAAAGGTGCCCCCATTGCCGGTGACACCCCTTCCACCAGGTCTTCTCCTCGTAAGACGACGACCAACACCGGGGATCCTGTCGTGTTGCCAGACCTGAGGAAGCCAGTCAAGAAGTATGTTTATCCATGTGCTTTCATTTACATAGTGGTTTTTTTCTTGAATTTCCAATGCTACTGTTCAGCTTGTCACATGTTCTTCTGTCATCGTCCCCCACGCGGCAACCGTTGTTTTTCCAAATGATTTCTTCCTTCATTTTTTTAGTTTACGGCAACTCCTATTGGTCTTTACATGGCAACTGGCATCTAGGCCAACTGGCAACTACCCCTCTACCTAATGGCAACTGCCATCTTTTACCTTTGGCTTTGTGAGCTCATCCCACACACAGGTTTCAAATTGCATTCCTGACAGAACATACATTTGTTTCATTCTTCAAGTTTGCTAACATGGCAACTGCTGCTGGATGGCAACTGCTAACCATGACACATGGCAACTCATGTTCCCATTACATGGCAACTACCAACTTTTCCACTTGTTTTTCATTCTTTTTAAGATTTCTACCATTTGCAAACATATTTTTGTTCAATTTTTCATACCTTTTCTCATGTTATTTTTTTTGCAAGATGAAGAAGACTACTACGCGCGGGGCCAAGCATAGCAGTAAGGACCCGCTCGAACGCCTACATTCAAAGTTGTCAACGGGGGGCAACTCAAATGTACATGAGGCACCCGGCGACAATACTGTTGCTGCACCGATGACCGCTCCCACCAACTCTGATGCAAGTGGCCGACCATCTCCGCCGGCTGCGGATGCCCAGGCTAGAACAACAGGCATCCGTACATCGGGGAGTGACGAGTCGGTATCTGCCAGGACAGCTGAAATATTGCCAACTCTTTTGGCAATGAAGGATGCTGCAGTGAGCCATGCCACCCCATCAGCAAGTGTTGAATTGGACGCTCCCGAGACGAACCTAGGCAAGGAAGGTTCCCGCTCTTCTGACACTGATTCCAAGTGCGTGCGTGGTGGCACACCTGTGTCCACGACAGAAGCCGCTGAGGCGGCAGTTCATAAGGATATTCCATCTACAGGTGAGAGTCCTGGCACAACAGCTCCAGCCCCTGTCGGTGCAGATACTGCTAAGGTGACCATGGCGCGTGCTGGTCTTCCACCTAGGCGTCGCAGCCCCCGCAAGCAACCAACAGTCATACCCAACGCACCGGTTGTATCTAGGAGCAGGAGAGACGAGCCTGGGTATGTTCCTGCGTCCACACTGTTCCCGCCAACTGCCAAAAGCAATGTGATGGAGAACCCGCAAGACCGGAGCACAACTGATGCAAGTGTCAAGCCGGGCATGAGTGACGCAGGTGAACGGCCAGAGCGGACTGTGCCTTTACCCGCAGTGGAAATCCCCAGCATAAATCTGCGCCCTTCCAGGCTGCCAGTCAATGTCGGTGTCCCCTACAGCCCAAACAAGAAGATTGCCACGAAAGCTGCTGCTGATACCGCTGACAACACGCCCCACCCTGCAAATAATCCCGAACATTCTGTAGCAGCTGATTCAGATATGTTTGTTGATCTTTCACCATTGGATTCTGCCCCGCAAATCGTTCGTGGTCCGGCCAGTAGGAATGAGAGGCACCCAATGGCATTTACGCCACCGAGCTTCAGCCTTGGCATCAGTCAAGATCAACCGGTGGTGCATGATCCTTTGCCAGTTGCCTTTGCTTTCCCAGGAGGCATGCCCGCAATGATGGCGCAGCCAATGGTCGAGGGCAGGAAGGCTGTCAAGTTCGCGGAGCCAATTGTGCAAGGTACACTTGTCATGTCCTTATGATTTTCCTGTATACATCTTTGTAGTTTGAATTTTGTCCCAATCATATTCTTTTGGGTGTTCTCACTTGTGATGGCAACTGCCGTGTGATGACATCGCAAGTGGATTTGATGCACCATGTCCTACATTTTTTTTGTTGTTGCCATGCTGCATTTTGACATTTGGGTAAACACGTGGCAACTGAAGTTGATTCATCATGGCAACTGTATTTGCTGGCACATGGCAAATATAGTGCATTACATATGGCAACTGGATTTGCCACACCATGTCACCTGCATTTTTTTATTACCATTCTGCATTTTTTCTATACGGCAATCACATGGCAAGTGGAGTTGACACAACATCGCAACTGCATTTGATGTGACATGGCGACCACAATCTATCTAGATGGTAATTCATCACAACTGCATGGCAACCATAGTTGCCATGACATGGCCACTGTAGTTGCACCACACATGACAATTTCCCCACTATTTTCTACCTACATCTCACATCATACACCCTATTTCCTCACAATCCATATGTTTTCTGACTTTCTCCTTATCCGGACACACTTTTTATTTTTTGAATCATTGCAGGCACCCCTGAGGAAATTTCACCATCACTTGACGAAGCTTACCGCAAGATCGAGGAGGCAGCATTGCAGAGGAGGACCTCGCGAGGGCAAGGGCAATCAAGTTCCAACTTGCCTGCAGAGACGGCAACTGAGGATACCATCAGAAGTGCCACCCCTGGTTCTGTGAGACAGCAGAGGGTAGTTCACCTACCTCCCGCGGAAGACTACGAGCCCGAATTCAGGGCCACTAAGGAACAGACCCAGCTGTACGACATCATCAAGCGGTTTGGAAATGCGAGGGCCAGCAGCAAGCACATGAAGGAGTTGAAAGCGTAAATGACCACACCCTATAATCACTCATTTTGCTTTGTTCCTTTTTTAACATTTCATATTTCTTCGTACTCTCTATACATGACGCGCTTACGTTTTAGTTCTTTCATATATTTTTTACTTAGCAGGCATGATTCTTCCATGTTATGTCGTTTTCATACAGCTCATGTCTGGACAGAACCAAAGTCATTCAATGCGGAGCGACGTACGTCGACCTGGGTGATCTCGCCGAGTCCGTGAGGCCAAACGGTAAAATGTCAACGAATGTAGTTGCATGCGGGATCGACTACATCAACAATCACATCGATGTGTGTGCCGACAAGATCATCATGCATTACAGTGTGACATGCAAAATATGGGATGGTGACTTCCACCACAAAATCCTGAGGAAGAATTTCGCTCAGCACGGTGAATTCAAGCTAACACTGAAGAAATATGTGAGTACTCCTTCCCTGTCTGCACTGTTTTTTCACATGGTGTGGTTTTTGCCATCTTCTGCACTTGTGATTGTGTGGCAGATGTTTTTCATGTGGCAACAGCTGCCGTGCACACTTACTTCTTTTGTTTTTTGCATCCCGTGCGAACTATGTGGCAATTTGATTGTAAAATGCACGACACGTTTTGTTCATACATGGACGGCAACTTTCCTTCAACTACCCCCACCCATAACCAAACATTCTACGTGATTCTAATTTTTTTGTCCCTCTGCTGTTCTTTATGTGAACTCTGCTTCTCATTTCTTCACTTTTAAATGCAGGTCATGTTCCCCATGTTCCAGGAGCTTGCACCACATGACCAACACAATAAGTGTGGTCACCACTATGCGATCTGTCTTGACCTGAAGAACCAACGTTTTGAGGTGCTTGATTCAATCCGTTCAGAAGTTGATTCAGATCTTACTACGCATGCCGAATTCTTCATCAACAACCTCAAAGAGACATGGAACCGTCACTACGAACATTCAAAGGTCCAGATCAGACATTTCCCGATTGAGTATGTGGCGACTGTGAAGCAAGGGAACACGTAATTTCTTTTCCCCCTCCTTTATGTGCCGTTTACATCAATGCAACCCCTCTTTTTGTTGTCACATCTAAATTGAAGTCTATCTTTGCTACATCTGTCCTTTTTTGCGTGTTCATCTGAGTCTTTTTCTCGTGCAGTACGGACTGGGGCTTTCATGCGCTGGAATACTTTGCAAAGTGGGAAGGCAGAGTTGTCCCCGCTATCACAGCTGCAACGGTCATTGAGCTCCGGAAAATCCACACATGGAACTGGTTGACGAATGAAGATTTCAACAAGCGGTCCGGAGCACGCGAGTTCATGGCGGAAGCTGTCAAGAAAATCAACGAGAAGTACAAGTGATCACGTGGTGTTACACACCGGACGCATACCTTACATTCTGTTGCTGAGGAATGTAAGGTACTTATCTCTTTGTTATCATCGAAAACTATGTTTGTGTGCTACGTTACGACTGCAACCCCGCGTAGGCTACTATGTAGTGGTGGTGCATGAGCGACATTTTAGTAGTTTCTGTAATATATGTGTGGACATGAACCTTTTTTAGGCGTTAATGCACATATGTTTTTATGTTTTATCATTATTACAATGGTTTCATCGCTTACAGCACCAGTTTGCTGTTTTGATTGTGTCTATGATGTTTTAAAACAGATGGCAAATGTAGTTCAACATACATGGGTAGCGAAAGTCATCGTCGGTTTTCATTTTGTCTGTTTTGCTTCTTCTTTTTCATCGCTAAGTGCATCGGCTAGCATGGGGTAGGGTTGATCATGCATCCACAACCTTGGCTGTGGTTTATGCACGTTACGCCTTTTTCCATCTTGTTTCCCATACATTACCCACAACACACTATGTTTCTCTAAACTGCGTGGTATTTGTCATGGAAATATATGTCATGCACAGTCATTTCAAATACCATGGCATATTTTCAGCACAGCTAACATGGCAGATACAGTTCAAACAACATGGCAGATCAAGCATAATTAACATGGCAGATACAGTACAACTAACATGGCAGATCCAGTACAACTAAAATGGCAGATCCAGTACAACTAGCATGGCATATTTAGTACAAAGTAGCATGGCATATATTTAGTATAAAATAGCATGGCATATATTTAGTACACATAACATGGCAGATTTAATACACATAACATGGCAGATTAAGTACCCATAACATGGCAACTGCATTTCTCCACTCAATGAATTTTCCTTCCATTTCTGATGCTCCTCAAGAGTTATTCTCCCAATTAAAAAAAAAATTCTCATCGTCTAGGGTACAAAACAAAATGTCCACAAGGACCATGTCACATTGCCCCAATTTTTGCTCATGGATTGCCCGCCCCTTTCTTTGTTTTCTTGTGTTTTGCTTGAATCTCCAATCCTGACTTGTACCTTATCTCTCTTGGGCGACCCTTTGTGATGGAACGGGGTGGGTTCCTGACCTGGGTTTGTGTGCTTGATGTTCCAGATCCTATCTCCGAGTTTTCAGATGATGGCCCCGTCGATGAAGGCACACTTGATGTGCGGGGGAACCGGTGTAAGGCTTCCTCAGCTTTCCTCTTCTTGATCTCATCAAGCTCTCTTTTCAGCGCCTTCCTGTGTTTTTCTGCGACTCTCGCTGTCTCATCACTCTTGCACGCTTCATCAATTAGCTCAGCATAGTTCTTTGTCAGCACAACGTGCCTCACGACTTCCATGGTTGACTCAGGTCTCTCGTCATGCACAGCCAGAACCGCGTGTGTTATCTGCGGCGCCAACGCGTCGTCAGCGTCCCAAGTCCATCGTCGCCTTATGAAATGGCGGGGCATCCGTGTCACAGCGTTCATGTCCATCACTTTTAGTATGTGACAACACACAATGCCGTCCCGTTCGAACTTGCAGCATTGGCAGTAGTACTCGCCTTCGCCTATCGAGGCTTTCACGAAGTAGTTCCTTCCTTTGTCTGGGTCTTCAGGTTCTGAATCCGACATGCCCAAAATAGAACACATCTTGAACGTATGTTCGTCCACCTGGAAAGCCGTGAACATGCTGGCACGCTTTATTTCTTCCTGGAATCTGCAAGTTTTGTGTCTTTTTATGTTAATCTATCGTGCAATCTTTTTTTTGTAGCACGTTACGCTGTCATGGGAATAGAAATAGATTTTTGTTTGAATATGGAAATCATAGTATACTGAACATGGCAAACATAGTACACTGAACATGGCAATTGTAGTACACTGAACATGGCAACTGTAGCATACCAGACATGGCAGCTGCAGTACACCAGACATGGCAACTGCAGTACACTGAACATGGCATCTGTAGTACACAAGACATGGCAATTGCAGTACAGCAAACATGGCAACTGCAGTACACTAGACATGGCAACTGTATTACATTTTTCAACTGGCCATCGTCATTTCCACACCAATATTTCCCCCAATGGAAGCACATTGCATAAAACATGGCATCTACAGTTGAGTAAACATGGCAATTGCATTTTCAACAAACATGACAGTTGCATTTTAGTAAACATGGCAATTTGCATTTCAGCATATGTGTTGACAATATAACATTTTTCAGTTGACACTGGCATTTGCATACCAACATGCCCCAATGGAAGTACAGTTCATTAAACATGGCAACGGCACTTCATTGAACATGGAAAATGTATCCGAGTAAGCATTGTAAACAGAATTTTCATTGAACATGGCAACTGCAGCTGAGTAAGCATGACAAACAGTATTTCATTAAACATGGCAACTGCATTGCACTCTACTAGGCACCTACTGCCTTAGTGCTTTTGCGCAAATAAGACTGTAACGCAACTGACTTACTTGTTAAAGATCTTGTTTGTGTATATCTTGCTCATTTGCCTCTCCATTGGTAAATACGTTAGCAATTTCGGCTGCTTTAGCGCGGTGGTAGCTTCTTGCTGTAGCTCAGATCCCAGAATTTTTTGTTGCAGAGCTGTGTACTGCTTGGCAAACTATAGCAATGAGTTGCCAGGGCTCACGTATCGCTTCAAAACAGCATTGAACCCCTCGCTGCGCTGCGTAGTCTGCAGAAAGGGGAAGAAGCACTGCATGAAGTAGGCCGGCACCCAGTACATTCGCTTCTCCCACAGGCTAGCAAGCGTCTCATTGTCTTGGACTTGATGTGTTTCAGCCATGGCCATCCAGCTCCTTTCAAACTCCTCGACCGTCAAGCTGTGGTCCACACACAGCTCGAATGCCTTGTGCAGCTCTGGACGGTCAGCAAAGAATGGTCCTAGCGTCTCCTCAGCCTTCTTTATAATGTGCCACCTGCAATGCCTGTGCACTGCCAACAGAAGGCCCTCCTCTATGCCTGCACGCATGCTGAAATCCTGGTCTGTTATTATGTTCATCGGCGCAAGTCCATCCATGCACTCCAAGAAGGTCTTGAACAACCAGACGTACCCATCCGTGTCTTTGTTCCGAACGAGCCCGCAGCCGAACTGCAACGACTGATTGTGGTTATTTATTCCTATGAACGGAGCGCATGGCATCTTGTACATAATGGTGAGGTACGTTGCTCGAATGAAATGCAATATTGGAAATGTTTGTAGGCTCTCCTTGCAGCACCATCCACCCAATACATGTTCCTGACACGGTCCTCATCGTCCAACCTTATCCTGTAGAAGAAATCTGGATCTTCCTTTGCTTTCTCATCGAAGTAGGCAATTGTAGCCTCTATGTCAGCCAACCTGCTCTCTCTATGGTACTTGGCCTGTAGGTTTGTGACGTCAGCTGGTATGTACGGCATGCTACTCAGCTTCCCCTTTTTGCTATGGATGAGTGATAGTATCTGGACCATTCTTGATGGACCGATGTTACAATCATGTAGCAGCTTTACGAATTGCCTTTCGACTGGGGTGAATCCTCTGTGGGCGGTCAGAAATTTGACCAGGTCAAACTTCTTTATGAGTTTGTGGTTATCCTCATCAAAATATTCAGTGACCACATACTGTGTTCCATCTACGTTCAGCTTACACCGGACAGGGCATCCCGTCTTGAGAATGATCCCTCTTTTTCGTTCCGGAACAACAGGCGCAACACCTTTCCCCTTCTTGTTCCTCCGTGCCTTGTGGCACCTCATCTCACCTCTGCTGTACTCGTTAGTTTTCTTAATTTTCCTATGGTACTCGGTGTTGACCGCAAATCCATGGAACTTTGCATATGTCTGGTAGTATTCCTTTGCTTCTTCGAATGATGCAAATCTCTGCCCAATGTACGGTGGCTGAGGTACCACGATCTCTGATTGCCCACCATCTTCATCCCCTTCTGCCTCGTTGTCAGTTTCATCGTTCACTTCAGTATCGGCGGCAGTTCCATCCACTTGAGTGTTGGCAGTGATTGTGTTCAAAGGGGTGCTTGTCGGTATTGCTGGAATGATTGCCATTCCCGACTCTGACTCGAAATTGTCTGCGGCATGATTGTCTGCTGCTTGGTGGAATGCATCTTCCGTGCGCTCAGAGCTCCCCGCAGTAGATGTCCCCGCGCCGCTGTTAACTGTAGTTGTAGGCCCTGCAATAGGAAAAACAGGTACGAGATTTAAGTTTTTTGTTTGAATAACATGTGTATCGCAACGGATCACACCATCTACGAGTGATTTGGCACGACATCATTTTCAAACAGCAAGCCGTGAGTCTGCGCGTGGACATGCACGGCAGCTATAGCTGTCCAGTGATGGCAGCTACTGTTCAACAAACATGGCAACTATTTGTTTTTGCATACAAATAACTACAAATAACAAATGTACTGCTGTTTTTGTGGTTCAGTTTTTTTCCCTTACCTTGTTGTGTTGCATTTGACCTTCTTGTGTGGTCTGTGACACCAAAATGACGTGCTCCACCTGCAATTGGTGAAGCTTGCCACGAGACGTTTGCCAGGTTACCACCAGCGTAATAACCTGTACGCACAGTAGTGGTTGGTCAATTCATGGAAAATGCATTTTGTGCTAGCACGACAACTGCAGTTACCCCTGATGTGGCAACTGCAGTTTTATTGGCATGGCAAATGTATTTGCATCGGCATGGCAACCGCAGTTGTTCCTTCATGGCAGCTGCAGTTGCCATGACATGGCAAATGTAGTTGCACTGGGATGGCAACTGCAGTTATTCTTCCCTGGCAACTGCAGGTGTCCATGGATGGCAACAACAGTTGTGCAGGGATGTCAAATGCAGTTTCTAATACATGGCAACTGTAGATGACCAGTCATGGCAATTGTAGTTCTCAACTATGCTCCTTCTGCTAATTGATCATCCGCAACTTCACCTTTTTTATGGACTGACCTGTGTATGACATCGATGGCAGGTACATTGGTGGTGCCTAATGCCGCGCGCTGCATGAAGGCTCTGCATTTTCACCCGCGGTAACTCGTGAGTCCTTTTGCCAGTTTTTTTTGCATGTTCATTTTTCATGTCCACAGCAGTATGCGCTCTTTTCTCGTTTTTGCATTACCTTGATTATCCATACAAGCTAGTTGAAGTTGGCTGCCCGTACATTTGTCAGTGTTAGCGCCTTGTGAGTGAACTTGCCACGGGGGCCCCCTAATTGTGTTTTGGTCATAAGAACCTGCTAAAAAATGACAGTGTACGAATAAGTAGAATGTCATCTTCATCGTCGCGAAGATGGCAACTGTTCTCTTCTTTTGTTATCACGCATCATACCTACGCCTGCATACTGTTCTAGTAGTGGCAGCAACGGCCCTGAAGAGATGAGCTGACTGTACTCTGTTGCATCCCAAGGGGCTGTTTCTGGCCTTTGAGAACCCCAATCACCAGTGCCGCCTTCATGATTCTTTCTTTCCGTGTCTCCCTTCTTTTCCAATGTGTTCTCAATCTTTGCATGAACAAGAAGGCATCAACAATCCAAAAGAATTGTATTCTTCTGCTGCTTGCACACAGAAGATATGGATGGCAAGCGACGGGTCAAAATAGGTGGCAGCTACTGACAATGAAAGGTGGCAACTGTCATTATACACAAGTGGCAATTAATTTCTTCCAGCCCTCTTCATTCCAATATTTGCCCCTACCGTCCTTCTTTAGTGATTCCTACTCATCCATTTTTCATACCCAACTACTTGCGTCAATTAAACTAGGAAATTAAGTCAATTTCAAACGTAGTAGATGGCAGATCTGGTGTACTCTGCCTGGCAATTGCGACTACACATTGAACCATGTAGTGTTCTACCCCTATAGCATAGATCCAGCACAAGATCGGGAGATTTTCAGCCTTAAGGATGAGAAGGTTGAGATCGGGAGTTTTTCACCTGGTTTTTAGATGATCGTCTCTGGAGGGCTTGGTTGGAGTTTGGGGCTGGGGGTGGGGAGGGTTGGGGTGTGGTTTTGAGGTGGGAGTGCCCTACGGATCTGCTCTATTTGCCATGGCAACGAGAGAAGGCCGGCGACGGAGGTCGGGGTTCGAGAGGTGGGGGACGATGGCGGTAGACGAGAGAGGGGATGGATCGGAGGCCGGGAATTGGTTGGTCGTGCGGGCAGCGGGTCGGCTTGCCCGGACGGGGTAGTGCGGGCGGGGTTGGCACGCAACGGACATGCGGGCCGTGCGTTTGTGCGCGCGGACGTGGTCGTGCGGGCCGGTTCCCGTCCATGCCACACGAGGCGTGCGGGCGGGTTCCCGTCGACGCCACACGTGTGGCAGTTATTCGGACCCTAAACTAGAGGGGACGGGGTTGCCGGCACACGGCTTGGTGTTTCTTGATGTGTCTTTGGTGCTAGCCCCGCCCCTCTATTTATATGTTGAGCCCTAAGGTTGAAACTTGGAGCAAAAGCCTCCTCAAAGTCGGTTTTGCCCGAAAGGCAAGAGTCCTACACGGACTCCAGGGCTAGACGCCAGGGTTTCTGGCGTCTAGCCTTTGGTCTTCGCAAAACTTCCTTTTGCACTTTCCATAAGCCTCGTGGGCTTTCCCCTTTGGCCCAAATAACGTGTTCTCATACCCAAACATTTCGGGAAACATCCGGAACCCCTTCCGGAGATCAAACACTATTATCCCTTATATTAAACTTTATCTCCGGACCATTCCGGAGTTCCTCGTCATGTCCATGATCTCATCCGGAACTTCGAACAACATTCGGTCACCAACATACATAACTCATATAATATTATATCGTCAATGAAACGTTAAGCGTGAGGACCCTACGGGTTCGAGAACTATGTAGACATGACCTAGAACTATTCTCGGTCAATAACCAATAGCGGAACCTGGATGCTCATATTGGCTCCTACATATTCTACGAAGTTCTTTATCGGTCAAACCACATAACAACATACGTTGTTCCCTTTGTCATCGGTATGTTACTTGCCCGAGATTCGATCGTTGGTATCCAATACCTAGTTCAATCTCATTACCGGCAAGTCTCTTTACTCGTTTACGTAATGCACCATTCCGTAACTAACTCATTAGCTACATTGCTTGCAAGGCTTATAGTGATGTGCATTACCGAGAGGGCCCAGAGATACCTCTCCGACAATCGGAGTGACAAAACCTAATCTCGAAATACGCCAACCCAACATGTACCTTCGGAGACACTTGTAGAGCTCCTTTATAATCACCCAGTTACGTTGTGAAGTTTGGTAGCACACAAAGTGTTCCTCCAGTAAACGGGAGTTGCATAATCTCATAGTTACAGGAACATGTATAAGTCATGAAGAAAGCAATAGCAACATACTAAACGATCGTGTGCTAAGCTAACGGAATGGGTCATGTCAATCACATCATTCTTCTAATGATGTGATCCCGTAATCAAATGACAACACATGTCTATGGTTAGGAAACATAACCATCTTTGATCAACAAGCTAGTCGAGTAGAGGCATACTAGTGACACTCTGTTTGTCTATGTATTCACACATGTATTATGTTTCCGGTTAATACAATTCTAGCATGAATAATAAACATTTATCATGATATAAGGAAATAAATAATAACTTTATTATTGCCTCTAGGGCATATTTCCTTCACCAACATGCTTTAAAGAAAGCATCGGTGAAGCCATCTGGGCCCAGGGCTTTGTCAGAAGGTAAGGCAAAAACCGCAGCCTTGATCTCCTCCTCGGTGATAGCTGCATCCAACTCCTGAAGGTCACAATTTGGAGTTGGAATGGTCCCCCAATTAATGTCAATGCTATGTGTGGGACCTTTTTTAGCGATGTTCTTGAAATGGCTATGAATCACTTGCTCCTCCTGGTTGTGTTCCGTGATCCAGCCAGAATTATGCTTCAGACGATGAATGAAGTTTTTTCTCCTCCGATGGTTCACCCGGAGATGGAAGTAACGGGTGTTAGCATCACCCTCCTTCAAATTGGTGATTCTGGAGTTTTCCCTCTTCCTAGATTTCTCAAGCACAGCCCACACGATGATCTTTAGTCTTTTTCGAAGATCGTATTCCTGCTAGGAAAGCTCTCTTTGATCCATAGCCAGATCAAGATGCAGAATTACTTCAAGCGCCATATGTAATTGGATCTTAGCTTTGGCAAAAAGGGACTTGCTCCAGGAGCGTAATCTTTGGCTAGTAGTTTTGAGCTTATGAAACAGCCTCTGGTATGGCTCGGAATGTGTTGATTCTTCGTCCCAAGCATCCTTGACCGTCTTTTGGAAACCCGACATCTTGGTCCAATGGTTCTCGAACCGGAAGGACTTCGGTCGCTTGGGACCATCCTCATTAGCGAGTAAAAGAGGGCAGTGGTCCGAAAGTGAGGAGGAGATGGCATGAAGAATGTGATTGGCAAATTCGATGTCCCAGTCCTCATTGCAAAAAAAACTGTCCAGTTTACTGAGCGTTGGGTTGTTACTTTCATTGCTCCATGTGAATCTTCGATTCTGTAGATGGATTTCCTTGAGCTCGCAATAGTTTAAGGTGTTGCGAAACCTAAGTAGGCGACTACGGTCCACATTGGTGCGGTTTTTATCTCGAGCCCGGTATATTTGGTTGAAGTCGCCGTTAACCAGCCACTTTGTTCCTGGCAATGGTTTCTGGGATGACAGCTCCAGGAAAAAAACATCTTTGTGAATGCTTCTAGTTGGCCCATAGACAGTGGTAAGCTTGAAAGATTTGTTATCTGAAGAATTCTTGATTGCAATGAACGCCGAGAGAAAATATGATCCGAGCTGGATGTTGGATATATCGATCACCGCTTCATCCCACAACAGCAAGATGCCTCCCTTAGTACCATCAGCAGGCTTGTAGGCGAAATTCTTCAGACGTTGGCCACCAAGATAAGCAGCGGTAAAAGGATCAACCACTTGGAGCTTAGTTTCCTATAGGCAGACTAGATGACAGGAAGATGCAGCAATTGTTTCGTGGATAGTGGCCCTACGCTCAGGGCAGTTTAATCCACAGACATTCCAACACAAAATCGAGATGTTTTGATCTAACATTGGTTCACCAAGGGCATGTTTGGTTCCTTGTGTAGCTACAGGCTGCATTGCATGGGGCGTCCTGGGTGAGCCTGGCCTGGCTGGGCTGCTGCAAGGACGAGCAGAGATGGGTGTTTGGTTCACTTGCATGATATTGCTGCACACGAGCAGGTTTTTCTGAATTTTGCTGGGCTTGCCTGATCATTGTTTGCTAGCTACTTCAGCGACAGATTACTCGTACGTAATCCAGCACTTGAGCCGCCAGTCATAACCAAAACTGCACTACTCCATTAGCTATCTCGCATACTTGTATTGAAACAGAGGAGATGGATCGATCAAGTTAGCGCAGACTCGACCAATGTTGCCGCGAGTCACCGTGCAAATGCACCGATCGTTTCCATTAGTGAGGAACGCGGTGACGCAGCAGCGCGGGGCAACGAGATCCGGAGCTCGGTGGCTCCAGATGGCAGGACGAGAACGGCAGCAACGATGCTTGGTCGAGGACGATGGTGGCGGTGACGCTTGGTCGAGGACGGCGGCGGCGACGGCACTTGGTCGAGGACGGCGGCGGCGACGGCGCTTGGTCGAGGATGGCGGCGGCGACGACGGCGGCAGCTACCCTTGTTCGAGGATGACGACGGCGACGGCACTTGGTCGAGGACGACGGCGGCGGCTACCCTTGGTCGTGGACGACGACGGTGAAGGCACTTGGTCCAGGACGACGGCGGCGGCGACGCTTGGTCGAGGACAATGGCGGCGCTTGGTGGAGGTTGAACAAGGACGAGAGGGTTTGACGAGGGCGGCGACGACCGTTGGTTGAGGACAACAGCGGCAGCGTTTGGTCGCGAAGAGAAGAAAGATAGAAGAAAAGCGAACCAGCCAGAGCCTGCATGCGAGAAACGCGAGAAACTTGCGTTTCCCTCAGCCTGGCTGGGAAGCCTCCTTTTGCATCCACGGACCAGGCTCACGCGCCCATGCAGCCTACCAAACTACCCAAGTTTTGCATGATGGGTGCGAGCCACATGCAAACCAGGAAACCAAACACCCCCCAAAGGTACATCATGATCACAAATGGGGAACAAACAGAATAGCATCCACATAATCATAGGTCTCGCCAGGACCAGGGGCAGTAGCATGTCACAACAACTACAAAAAGGCGTACAACTAACAAGGATTTGGTGTACTATCATCAGGAATTGAACTACAACAGAGAGCAAGCTGCAGGATCAGACGCCCGTGGAGGCAGCCTCACCCAGCTCTGGATCTCCTTCTCCACCATGCTGCACCAGGGCCTCCTCCACTGCTGAAGACAGGTCGCAGTCCAGCTGGAAGAGCGCGCGGAGGGCTGCAACGGCGATATCTGGCAGCTGACCTTGGAACATCCGGGCGAATTTAGCAATCGCCGCTTCTGTAACCTGCTCGCCCTCAGCCACAATGTTCATGCGGCGACAAAGTAGTTGTTCAGCAAGCTTCGCTATGGGCATCTTCCTCTTCTTGGCTCGGAGACGAGGGCTCTGTCGTGGCAACTGGAAGCCAGTCACCCCGGCCAGCGTCTTCCATCGAGCTGCTGGAGGCCTGGGCGGCGTCGAACGTGGTGACGGGAGCAGTGCCGGCATGTACGGGATGAAGATGGGTGTTGCAGACTCTGGAGAGGCATTGGTAGCAGTCGCAGCAGTCAAGGCTTCATTAGTGTGATCTTCATTCCCCTCATCCAGAGTAGGAGTTGCAGTAGCGAGGACAAGCTCCGGCGTGGCGATGGCAGGGTCTTCTTGTTCCGTTCCCAGGCGTGGTGGGGTGGGAGTAGCCAGAACAAACTCTGGCGTGGAGATCACTGCATCTGGAGCCATCTTTGGCAGCATCACCTGAAGCTGAGTCGAGTCCAGCACCACTTGGGCATGTGTGGACTCCTTGTTGGGGGCGTGGTGTTCTTCCATCGTAAGAGATGGCTGGACTTTGGTGACCATGCGAGCTGCACCACAAAGCCAACCCAAGGCTGAACCAGATGGGGCAAGCTCAATGATGCCGCTCGAAGTGGTGTGAGGAGAAGGTGGCAGCGAGCGTCCACGAGCCGAATGATCCCGTGAGCCGCCTCCAGAGCAGCGTTGACCATCGCGGCCACGGTCACCGCCACGCTCCTCGCGACGTGAACCGTGGCGATCATCTTCGGTCCGGCGTTCCGGAGCGCGGGAGCGGCTCCGAAAGATACGATCACGCCATGAGGAACGCGGCCGGTCGTTGTCGCGGCCTCGCCGGTCATCCCTGTCATGGTCGTCATCGCGGCGGTGCCGGTCGTCGTTATCCCAATATCGAGGTGGAGGTTCGCGCCTGTCACGAACCCTGGACTCGCCGTCCACCACACCATATCTCCAGGTGAAGGGGTCAGTGTGCGGGCGACGCGGAATGTTGCCGGCCGCGTCTGGTGTGTAGTCCTCTAGCTTGTCCAGATGAACGATAGCTCGACGCCGGATGCCCTGATGCCCAACAGCCGTGGACGGAGCACCACCCATCCCCATGGCCATGCGGGGGGCAATGGTAACTTGCAGCACCTTGGGGATGGCCGAGGGGTTCTCTGACCACGCCCAAAGCATGAAGCTTAATGTATCTTCGCGACGGAGAGTGGTGATGTCGAAATAATGGACAAAAGAGTTCGGACCGAGGACCTGCGCTACCACGGAGTCGCACCAAGCGTTGAGGGGGATTCCTTTGATGCAGAGGTGGACGTGGTAATCTTCACGCACCACATCAGAGTGCGCGTCGTAGCACCAGTTGGCGGAGTGGATGTCGAGGCCGTTGTGCCGGAATCTGCCTGACGCCATGACCTTGTCGCGTTGGTGCTGATAGTCGAAGAGGGCGAAGAAATCTTCAGGATAGTGCGGCACCACCTTGACATCTCGCACGCCGAACTCCACGTCGAGGGCCTCCTTGATCTCAGCAGCGCTCACCACCGGCCTGTTCCCACCAAGCCACAAGAAGGCACCCAGGGAAGCAAGGCTGGCGGTGTTGGCCTCCATCTCCGGCGTGGAGACGATGACCACGCTCCCCTCCTCAGGCCGCAGCGAAGGGTCGCCAACGCGGGGCGTCTGACGCGGCATGGCGCACAGCACAGCCGAAGGAGAGGACCGAGCCGAAGAAGCAGCAGCAGGGGATGATGCAGGGGATGATGCAGGGGACGCGGATTAGGAGGAGGGAGCAACAGTAGCAGCTTGAGACAGCGACGGGAGGGACCGAGGGGAGGGGGGTCGGAAGTTGGTGCAGCCGCTTGCCCTGTGTCCAACCTGACGGCAGCGCCGGCAGGTAAACGGATTCCTGCAGCTCGCCTTGCAATGGCCTTTGAGCAAACAACGGTGGCACTCTCTGTCTTGGATCTTGACGAACTCACTCTGTCTCCTTGGTGGGGAATAAGAAGCCGCGACCCGACGCCTTGAATGAGGGTGGTTAGGTCGCTCTTTACGCCACCAATGAGCCGGCCGCACCAAATGTCATTGATGTTCCTGTGCATCCGCGGCGGGGGTAGAGTGTCTTGATTCCTGAGCAGTCGGTGCTGGGCTCGAGGGGGAGCTCGTCGAGTCCCATCGAGCCTTTGCCTTGAATGAGGTTGCAGACGCGGATTTGAGGCATGGGCGGTGAGCTCCTTGAATGGGCGGAGGTGGCGTGTCTTGCAGAAGATTCGCATTGATGGCGAAGCAGACTTTACGCTGCACACCGGCGGCGACCGCAGCAGCCGTAGGCGGAGAGTGAGTGGCTTGGGGATTCAGATCTGAGGAGCTTGACGCCAACTGGGGAAAGAGCTCGGCCACCAGCTCCAGCCTTCTGAACTGCGGCGAAGGGAACCCCGGAGAGAACCGCGGTGATGACGAGGAGGCGCCTGGGGGCGAGGAGTGGGCAGCGGCGGCTTGAGTGGTGGCTGCGGGCGCCGGAGCGGCGCGCCGCAGGAGCGTGGGCGTTGGCATGAGAGCGGAACCCTTATTTTTGCCTCTGCATTTTTAGAACTATAAATATTCTGCTATATTGTTTTCTTTTCTTTTGACACCAATTCTGCTATATTGTTGTTAATAATAGATGATCTCCTTTACAAAATGATCAAACAATGCACCTCCTTGCTCTCTCATTGACTGCGACAACCATACAGTTTCTTGTCATTATCTTCTTCAGTTTTAAATGCAAAACAACCAATCAGTTAGAGCTTGCCATCTTACTCAATTGAATCGTAGTAGTAGTAGTATATCAAAAGGGAATATGACGGTTTCGTACGTGTAAGGCCATACAATGACTGAAGACTAAACAATCATTGTGAGGAACATAACGCGACTAGATGCCGACGGACAAGTGCAGGCTTGACTTCACCATAATTGCCCATCCACCATACGAAGTCCTAGACTTCGTCATCGTCACCAGACAACTCTGCGCATCTTGGAGAAATACATAAGCTCTAGCTAAGTATGTACCACATGAACCAGTAACTATAGAGTTAAGTCTGGTAAATGTACAACTTAACAAATATGCTTGGGGTACGTACTCCTACATCACATCACATGGCGAGTGCATAGAGTATCATATCCATGCCGTTTGCCCCTTCATAAACCGAAAAAATGGTCAAAGAAGAAAAAACCCGGCGAGAGGGTACATGCACGGCATGCAGATGTAGGACACCTCAGCTTGGACATCTCAAATCAGAAACACGCCCTCGCCAAACCCACGTGGTGCTGCCGCAGCAAGCAGGCTACCCCTAGTATTCTCTTGACTCCATGGCCGGGAAAGGTTCACGTCCCCTGCACTGTAGTTTACTGTGCAGCCAGCCCAGCAGGATTTGACCATGTTTAAGCAGCAGCTAGCTGCGCCTGCGCACATGAACTGCAGCCCGCGGCCGTTCCGTCGATCTGGCAGAGGCAGGCAGTACCGCGCACCACACCTGGATCACGATCTGGCTCGCGAAACCAACGACCTACATCCGGTCCAGCCCGTTACTAAATTTCACAGCGAAATGCACCCTTGTGTTCTGTCTCCGGTTAGGGTATCGATCTCACTGTAGCACTCCTTTCTAAGCAGATTTCGAAGCTCGGTATCCAGGTGAGGTTACGAGATGAAATGGAGAAAACTGTGTGGCCTGTCGTGTCATGGGCATCTTCCTCGTCGTCTGTTCTTCACTCTCGCCGGCCACGTAGTACAGTACACAGTAACACAACATACTCGCGGGCGCGCACATGCGCATACGACAAGGTGACTTGCCACTATAAACAACTCGTGTTATTAAAGCCCAAGCGATGTGACCTGCGATAAGATGCGCACTGCTTCACAACCGCATATTCAAAGGAAAACTACGGCGTAGGTCCACGCTGATTCATCATCTTGTTTCTACCGACAAGCCGTGACTAGACGTGAACTTTTATATATAATCTTTCACAGAAAGTCGGGAACATTTATAGAACCTATTTGTAGAACCTGTGAAGGGCCTTTACAACTGATCTAGAGTTTGTCTGTTGAGGTATCTAAACAAAATCAACATCAGAAAGAGGTATGGCAGCCAGCCCGCCCGTGTTCGAGCATTGGCTCTAGGGCTCGGTGCTCCCGGAGTTTTCTTTTATAAGAAAGCCAACAAGCATCTGTCTTGGGTTTGTCTCATTTTTCTAAAAGCAAAATCAATATTATAGAAAGAAATATCAACATTCAAAATGCAAAATCAATATAATTAGATGCATGATAAATAGGGGGGGGGGGGGGGGGGGCACCGCCACCCACCACCACCACCACCACATGGATCGGCAATAGATTATTCGATCAAATCCGAAACGCCCCGACAACTCAATTCATTGTCGTCCCAAGCTCGAACAGGGCGAAAGAAAGCATCTATGGCAACATCTCATAAAGGAAAGGGGATTAGAGATCATCTACCTTTTGACCCCGATGCACCGGTCGCTGCAGCATGTCAATACCCCTAACCTCGCTGGCGTTGAACGTCAATAATGCAAACAACACCACTATGATGGTGCTTGCAATCTCCGAAAGCTTCATGGCCAGGATGGGGGAGAGCTTCCGGATTTCCTCTGAGCTAGCTTTCCCTCCAAAACCAAGAAAAATGAAGGGCATCACTATGAAAGGACAAGCACCTTGGATGTAGCCTGGTCTGGTTGTGACGGTCCTCATCACCAAAGGTATGGCATAACTTTAAGGTGTGGAGGCCATCTAGAGATGCAGACATCATGAAACCTTTATGTAACTTTTGGCGCGAGTGTATTAAAAATGGATCGGCAATCGATTTGTCGATCAATTCGAGTCACCCCGACAACTCAATTTGTTGTTGTCCCAGGCTCGAATAGGGCGAAAGAAAGTATCTAAGGCAACATCTCATAAAGGAAAGGGGATTAGAGACCATCTACCCCTTGATCCCGATGCACTGGTCCCTGCAGCATGACAATATAGCTAACCTCACTGGCGTTGAATGTTGATAATACAAACACCACCACTATGATGGCACCTGTAGTCTCCGAAAGCTTAATGGCTGAGATGGGGGAGAGCTTCCAGGTTTCCTCTGAGCTAGTTGTCCTTCCAAAACAAAGGCGAATGAAGGGCATCACTACGAAACCACAAGGACCTTTGATGTAGCCTGGTCTGGTTGTGACAGTCCTCATCACCAAAGGTATGGCATAACTTTAAGGCATCAAAGCTATCTAGAGATGTCGACATCACAGAAACTTAGTGTAACTTTTGGCGTGAGTGTATTCAAAATTTTGTTACTACAAGGGGGCCAGGGCCCCCCACTACCACATGGATCGACAATCAATTTGTTGATCAATCTTAATCGCCTTGGCGACTCAATTGGTTATCGTCCCAGGCTCAAACAAGGCAAAAGAAAGGACCTAATGCAAGCTCTCATAAAGAAAGGGGGATTAGGGATCATCTACCTCTTGATCCTAGTGCGCTGATCGCTGGCATCGAACATCGAGAATGCAAACAACACCACTATGATGGCTCTTGCAATCTCTGAAAGCTTCATGCCTGAGATGGGGGAGAGCTTCCGGGTCTCCTCTAAGCTAGCTCTCCCTCCAAAACAATTAATAACGAAGGGTATCACTACGAAACGACAAGGACCTTGCATGTAGCCTGGTCTGGTTGTGACAGTCCTCATCACCAAAGGTATGGCATAAGTTTAAGGCGTGGAGGACATCTAGAGATGCTGATATCACAGAATCCTAGTGTAACTTTTGGCGTGAGTGTATTCAAAAATTTGTTGCTACAAGCAGTGTGGCTATCGAAGACAATGATGGTGTAGGCTAGTACTTTCAGACAAAAACAGGGCCACGTCAAGGTGACCCTGTGTCTCCAAAGTTATTTCACATTGCTTTTGACATGTTGGCTATTCTGATCGAACACGCCAAAAGGATGACCAAATTGGAGGATTAGTTCCACATCTTATGGATGTGGGCCTCTCCATCTTGCAATTGCCGATGGTATGGTTCTCTTTATGGAACATGAACTTGATAAAACTAGAAATATTTAAGAAGGTTTGATTTGAACTTTTGAGCAAATGCCATGTCTTAAATTAACTTTCATAAAAGTGAATTGTTCTGTTTTGGAGAAGCCAAAGAGGCGCCCACACAATACACTGAAATTTTTGGTTGTCCACTGTTGGAAAATGTAGTAGAAAACCAAAAAAGATCGACCTACGATCAACCAGGAACACTATGAAGATGCAATAATGGTTTAGGTTGGATCATTACCAACTCCGAGTTGCAACGGAAGAATATAAGAGTCGGCATAGTTTGTACTTGAAGTCCCACCACTACTGCAGGATGCTGCTAACGCGACACTACAATTAGAGACCCTTTGACGAAATTGTGTGCGATGCATTAATCACAAACGATGATGTAAAAAACCGTCAAAAAAGATACAAAATGTTTGCGATGGCGGATACATCAAACATGTTTTAGATTTTAGTTGCGTGTGTGATGCAGGGCATATGGTTCGGTTCAATGAACTGTTTGCGATGCGGCAGAAGAGCAGAAACAGGCAGCCAAATGAAGGCATGTGCGATATACGTCATATAGTTCAGTCGGATTAACTGTTTGTGATGGGGCGGAACTATTGGGGAGCGTTGCAGAAAATAAAAAATTTCTACGCTTCACCAAGATCAATCTATGGAGTCATCTAGCAACGAGATAGAGGAGTGCATCTACATACCCTTGTAGATCGCGCGGAAGCGTTCAAGAGAACGGGGCTGAGGGAGTCGTACTCGTCGTGATCCAAATCACCGATGATCCTAGTGCCGAACGGACGGCACCTCCGCGTTCAACACATGTACGGTTGGGGAAGACATCTCCTCCTTCTTGATCCAGCAAGGGGGAGGGAGAGGTTGATGGATATCCAGCAGCACGACGACGTGGTGGTGGAAGTAGCGGCGATCTCGGCAGGGCTTCGCCAAGCTCTACGAGAGGGAGAGGGAGGCGCCAGGGACTTGGGTGCGGCTGCCCTCCCTCCCCCCCTTTATATAGGGGCCAGGGGGGCGCCGCCCCCCTAGAGATTGGATCTCAAGGGGAGGGGGGCGGCCAAGGGGGGTGGCTTGCCCCCCAAACCAAGTGGGGCACCCCCACCCCTAGGGTTTCCAACCCTAGGCGCAGGGGCCCAAGGGGGGGTGCACCAGCCCACCAGGGGCTGGTTCCCTTCCCCACTTCATCCCATAGGGCCCTCTGGGATAGGTGGCCCCACCCGGTGGACCCCCGGGACCCTTCCGGTGGTCCCGGTACAATACCGGTGACCGCCGAAATTTCCCGATGGCCAAAACTGGACTTCCTATATATAATTCTTCACCTCCAGACCATTTCGGAACTCCTCGTGACGTCTGAGATCTCATCCGGGACTCTGAACAACTTTTGGGTTACGACATACTAGTATCTCTACAACCCTAGCGTCACCGAACCTTAAGTGTGTAGACCCTACGGGTTCGGGAGACATGCAGACATGACCGAGACGACTCTCCGGCCATTAACCAACAGCTGGATCTGGGTACCCATGTTGGCTCCCACATGTTCCACGATGATCTCATTGAATGAACCACGATGTCGAGGATTCAAGTAATCCCGTATACAATTCCCTTTGTCAATCGGTACGTTACTTGCCCGAGATTCGATCGTCGGTATCCTAATACCTCGTTCAATCTTGTTACCGGCAAGTCACTTTACTCGTACCGTAATGCATTATCCCGTGACCAACCACTTAGTCACTTTGAGCTCATTGTGATGATGCATTACCGAGTGGGCCCAGAGATACCTCTCCGTCATACGGAGTGACAAATCCCAGTCTCGGTCCGTGTCAACCCAACAAACACTTTCGGAGATACCTGTAGTATACCTTTATAGTACACCCAAAGCACTCCTACGGCAACCGGGAGTTACACGATCTCATTGTCTAAGGAAATGATACTTGACATTGGAAAAGCTCTAGCAAACGAACTACACGATCTTGTGCTATGCTTAGGATTGGGTCTTGTCCATCACATCAGTCTTTCAATGATGTGATCCCGTTATCAATGACATCCAATGTCCATGGTCAGGAAACAATGACCATCTATTGATAAACGAGCTAGTCAACTAGAGGCTCACTAGGGACATGTTGTGGTCTATGTATTCACACATGTATTACGATTTCCAGATAACACAATTATAGCATGAATAAAAGACAATTATCATGAACGAGGAAATATAATAATAACCATTTTATTATTGCCTCTAGGGAATATTTCCAACAGTCTCCCACTTGCACTAGAGTCAATAATCTAGTTACATTGTGATGAATCGAACACCCATAGAGTTCTGGTGTTGATCATGTTTTGCTCGCAGAAGAGGTTTAGTCAACGGATCTGCGACATTCAGATCTGTGTGCACTTTGCAAAGATCTATGTCTCCATCTTGAACATTTTCACGAATGGAGTTGAAGCGACGCTTGATGTGCCTGGTCTTCTTGTGAAACCTGGGCTCCTTGGCAAGGGCAATAGCTCCAGTGTTGTCACAGAAGAGTGTAATCGGCCCCGACGCATTGGGTATGACTCCTAGGTCAGTGATGAACTCCTTCACCCAGATTGCTTCATGCGCTGCCTCCGAGGCTGCCATGTATTCCGCTTCATATGTAGATCCCGCCACGACGCTTTGCTTGCAACTGCACCAGCTTACTGCCCCACCATTCAAAATATACACGTATCCGGTTTGTGACTTAGAGTCATCCAGATCTGTGTCGAAGCTAGCGTCGACGTAACCCTTTACGACGAGCTCTTCGTCACCTCCATATACGAGAAACATGTCCTTAGTCCTTTTCAGGTACTTAAGGATGTTCTTGACCGCTGTCCAGTGTTCCTTGCCGGGATTACTTTGGTACCTTCCGACCAAACTTACGGCAAGGTTTATATCAGGTCTGGTACAGGTCATGGCATACATGATAGACCCTATGGCTGATGCATAGGGGATGACGCTCATCTCTTCTTTATCTTCTGCCGTGGTCAGGCATTGAGCCGAGCTCAATTTCACATCTTGCAACACAGGCAAGAACCCCTTCTTGGACTGATCTATATTGAACTTCTTCAATATCTTATCAAGGTATGTGCTTTGTGAAAGACCTATGAGGCATCTCGATCTATCTCTATAGATCTTGATGCCTAATATGTAAGCAGCTTCTCCAAGGTCCTTCATTGAAAAACACTTATTCAAGTAGGCCTTAATGCTGTCCAAAAGTTCTATATCATTTCCCATCAAAAGTATGTCATCCACATATAATATGAGAAATGCTACAGAGCTCCCACTCACTTTCTTGTAAACGCAGACTTCTTCATAAGTCTGCATAAACCCAAACGCTTTGATCATTTCATTAAAGCGAATGTTCCAACTCCGAGATGCTTGCACCAGCCCATAGACGGAGCGCTGGAGCTTGCATACCTTGTTAGCATTCTTAGGATCGACAAAAAAACCTTCCGGCTGCATCATATACAGTTCCTCCTTAAGATGGCCGTTAAGGAATGCCGTTTTGACGTCCATTTGCCATATCTCATAATCATAGTATGCGGCAATTGCTAACATGATTCAGACGGACTTCAGCTTCGCTACGGGAGAGAAAGTCTAATCGTAGTCAACCCCTTGAACTTGTCGATAACCCTTAGCAACAAGTCGAGCTTTATAGATGGTAACATTACCATCCGCGTTCGTCTTCTTCTTACAGATGCATTTGTTTTCTATCGCTCGCCAATCATCGGCAAGTCTGTCAAAGTCCATACTTTGTTTTCATACATGGATCCTATCTCGGATTGCATGGCTTCAAGCCATTTGTTGGAATCTGGGCCCGCCATTGCTTCTTCATAGTTTGAAGGTTCACCGTTGTCTAACAACATGATTTCCAGGACAGGGTTGCCATACCACTCTGGTGTGGAACGTGTCCTCATGGACCTACGAAGTTCAGTAGTAACTTGATCCGAAGTACCTTGATCATCATCATTAATTTCCTCTTTGATCGGTGTAGGCACCACAGGAACATTTTCCTGAGCTGCGCCACTTTCCGGTTCAAGAGGTAGTACTTCATCAAGTTCCACTTTCCTCCCACTTACTTCTTTCGAGAGAAACTCTTTCTCCAGAAAGGACCCGTTCTTGGCAACAAAGATCTTGCCTTCGGATCTGAGGTAGAAGGTATACCCAATGGTTTCCTTAGGGTATCCTATGAAGACGCATTTTTCCGACTTGGGTTCGAGCTTTTCAGGTTGAAGTTTCTTGACATAAGCATCGCATCCCAAATTTTTAGAAACGACAACTTAGGTTTCTTCCCAAACCATAATTCATACGGTGTCGTCTCAACGGATTCAGATGGTGCCCTATTTAAAGTGAATGTAGCTGTCTCTAGAGCGTATCCCCAAAATGATAGCGATAAATCGGTGAGTGACATCATTGATCACACCATATCCAATAGAGTGCGATTACGACGTTCGGACACACCGTTACGTTGAGGTGTTCCAGGCGGTGTGAGTTGTGAAACGATTCTACATTTCCTTAAGTGCGTACCAAATTCGTGACTTAAATATTCTCCCCCATGATCTGATTGCAAGAACTTTATATTTCGGTCACGTTGATTCTCTACCTCATTCTGAAATTCCTTGAACTTTTCAAAGGTCTCAGACTTGTGTTTCATCAAGTAGACATACCCATATCTACTCAGGTCGTCAGTGAGAGTGAGAACATAACGATATCCTCCACGAGCCTCAACGCTGATTGGACCGCACACAGCAGTACGTATGATTTCCAATAAGTTGGTTGCTCGCTCCATTGTTCCGGAGAATGGAGTCTTGGTCATTTTGCCCATAAGGCATGGTTCGCACGTGTCAAATGATTCGTAATCAAGAGACTCCGAAAGTCCATCAGCATGGAGCTTCTTCATGCGTTTGACACCAATGTGACCAAGGCGGCAGTGCCACAAGTATGTGAGACTATCGTTATCAACCTTACATCTTTTGGTATTCACACTATGAATATGTGTAACATCACGTTCGAGATTCATTAAGAATAAACCATTGACCAGCGGGGCATGACCATAGAACATATCTCCCATATAAATAGAACAACCATTATTCTCGGATTTAAATGAGTAGTCATCTCGCATTAAACGAGATCCAGATACAATGTTCATGCTCAAAGATGGCACTAAATAACAATTATTGAGGTTTAAAACTAATCCTGTAGGTAAATGTAGAGGTAGCGTGCCGACGGCGATCACATCGACCTTGGAATCATTCCCGACGCGCATCGTCACCTCGTCCTTCGCCAGTCTCCGCTTATTCCGCAGCTCCTGCTTTGAGTTACAAATATGAGCAACCGCACCGGTATCAAATACCCAGGAGCTACTATGAGTACAGGTAAGGTACACATCAATTACATGTATATCACATATACCTTTGGTGTTGCCGGCCTTCTTGTCCGCTAAGTATTTGGGGCAGTTCCGCTTCCAGTGTCCCTTTCCCTTGCAATAAAAGCATTCAGTCTCAGGTTTGGGTCCATTCTTTGGCTTCTTCCCGGCAACTGGCTTACCGGGCGCGGCAACTCCCTTGCCGTCCTTCTTGAAGTTCTTCTTACCCTTGCCTTTCTTGAAACTAGTGGTTTTATTGACCATCAACACTTGATGTTCCTTTTTGATTTCCACCTCTGCTGATTTCAGCATTGAAAATACTTCAGGAATAGTTTTCACCATCCCCTGCATATTGTAGTTCATCACAAAGCTCTTGTAGCTAGGTGGGAGAGACTGAAGGATTCTGTCAATGACCACCTCGTCCGGGAGGTTAATCTCCAGCTGGGACAAGCGGTTGTGCAACCCAGACATTTTGAGTATGTGCTCACTGACAGAACTGTTTTCCTCCATCTTACAACTGTAGAACTTGTCGGAGACTTCATATCTCTCGACCCAGGCATGAGCTTGGAAAACCATTTTCAGCTCTTCGAACATCTCATATGCTCCGTGTTGCTCAAAACGCTTTTGGAGCCCCGGTTCTAAGCTGTAAAGCATGCCGCACTCAACGAGGGAGTAATCATCAGCACGTGGCTGCCAAGCGTTCATAATGTCTTGGTTCTCTGGGATGGGTGCTTCACCTAGCGGTCCTTCTAGGACATATGCTTTATTGGCAGCTATGAGGATGATCCTCAGGTTCCGGACCCAGTCCGAATAGTTGCTGCCACCATCTTTCAGCTTGGTTTTCTCTAGGAACGCGTTGAAGTTGAGGTTGACATGAGCGTTGGCCATTTGATCTACAAGAAATTTTGCAAAGGTTGTTAGACTAAGTTCATGATAATTAAGTTCATCTAATCAAATTATTTAATGAACTCACACTCAGATTAGACATTCCTCTAGTCATCTATGTGATACATGATCCGACTCAACTAGCCCGTGTCCGATCATCACGTGAGACGGACTAGTCATCATCGGTGAACATCTCCATGTTGATCGTATCTTCCATACGACTCATGTTCGACCTTTCGGTCTCTTGTGTTCCGAGGCCATGTCTGTACATGCTAGGCTCGTCAAGTCAACCTAAGTGTTTTGCATGTGTAAATCTGTCTTACACCCGTTGTATGTGAAAGTTAGAATCTATCACACCCGATCATCACGTGGTGCTTCGAAACAACGAACTTTCGCAACGGCGCACAGTTAGGGGGAACACTTTCTTGAAATTACCATAAGGGATCATCTTATTTACTACCATCGTACTAAGCAAAAAAGAAGCAAAACATGATAAACATCACATGCAGTCAAATAGTGACATGATATGGCCAATATCATATTGCTCCTTTGATCTCCATCTTCGGGGCGCCATGATCATCTTCGTCACCGGCATGACACCATGATCTCCATCATCATGATCTCCATCATCGTGTCTTCATGAAGTTGTCACGCCAACCATTACTTCTACTTCTATGGCTAACGTGTTTAGCAATAAAGTAAAGTAATTTACATGGCGTTATTCAATGACACGCAGGTCATACAAAAAATAAAGACAACTCCTATGGCTCCTGTCGGCTGTCATACTCATCGACATGCAAGTCGTGATTCCTATTACAAGAACATGATCAATCTCATACATCACATATATTTCATTCATCACATCCTTTTGGCCATATCACATCACAAGACATATGCTGCAAAAACAAGTTAGACGTCCTCTAATTGTTGTTGCATGTTTTTATGTGGCTTCTATAGGTTTCTAGCTAGAACGTTTCTTACCTATGTAAAACCACAACGTGATATGCCAATTTCTATTTACCCTTCATAAGGACCCTTTTCATCAAATCCGCTCCAACTAAAGTGGGAGAGACAGACACCCGCTAGCCACCTTATGCAACTAGTGCATGTCAGTCGGTGGAACCTGTCTCACGTAAGCGTACGTGTAAGGTCGGTCCGGGCCGCTTCATCCCACGATGTCGCCGAAGCATGATAAGACTAGTAGTGGCAAGAAAATTGACAACATCTACGCCCATAACAAGTTTGTGTTCTACTTGTGCATAGAAACTACGCATAGACCTAGCTCATGATGCCAATGTTGGGGAACGTTGCAGAAAATAAAAAATTTCTACGCTTCACCAAGATTAATCTATGGAGTCATCTAGTAACGAGATAGAGGAGTGCATCTACATACCCTTGTAGATAGGGCGGAAGCGTTCAAGAGAACGGGGTTGAGGGAGTCGTACTCGTCGTGATCCAAATCACCAATGATCCTAGTGCCGAACGGATGGCACCTGCGTTCAACACACATACGGTTGGGGAAGACATCTCCTCCTTCTTGATCCATCAAGGGGGAGGGAGAGGTTGATGGAGATCCAGCAGCACGACGGCGTGGTGGTGGAAGTAGCGGCGATCTCGACAGGGCTTCGCCAAGCTCTACGAGAGGGAGAGGGAGGCGCCAGGGACTTGGGTGCGGCTGCCCTCCCTCCCCGCCTTTATATAGGGGCCAGGGGGGCTCCGGCCCCCTAGAGATTGGATCTCAAGGGGGGGGGGGGGGGGGGGGGCGGCCAAGGGGGGTGGCTTGCCCCCCAAGCCAAGCGGGGCGCCCCCCACCCCTAGGGTTTCCAACCCTAGGCGCAGGGGGGGCCCAAGGGGGGCGCACCAGCCCACCAGGGGGCTGGTTCCCTTCCCCACTTCAGCCCATAGGGCCCTCTGGGATAGGTGGCCCCACCCGGTGGACCCCCGGGACCCTTCCGGTAGTCCCGGTACAATACCGGTGACCCCCGAAACTTTAACGATGGCCGAAACTGGACTTCCTATATATAATTCTTCACCTCCGAACCATTATGGAACTCCTCGTGACGTCCGGGTTCTCATCCGGAACTCCGAACATCTTTCGGGTTACCGCATACTAGTATCTCTACAACCCTAGCGTCACCGAACCTTAAGTGTGTAGACCCTACGGGTTCGGGAGACATGCAGACATGACCGAGACGACTCTCCGGCATATAACCAACAGCGGGATCTGGATACCCATGTTGGCTCCCACATGTTCCACGATGATCTCATCGAATGAACCACGATGTCGAGGATTCAAGTAATCCCGTATACAATTCCCTTTGTCAACCGGTATGTTACTTGCCCGAGATTCAATCGTCGGTATCCTAATACCTCGTTCAATCTTGTTACCGGCAAGTCACTTTACTCATACCGTAATGCATGATCCCGTGACCAACCACTCAGTCACTTTGAGCTCATTGTGATGATGCCTTACCGAGTGGGCCCAGAGATACCTCTCCGTCATACGGAGTGACAAATCCCAGTCTTGATCCGTGTCAACCCAACAGACACTTTCGGAGATACCTGTAGTATACCTTTATAGTCACCCAGTTACGTTGTGATGTTTGGTACACCCAAAGCACTCATACGGCATCCAGGAGTTACACGATCTCATGGTCTAAGGAAATGATACTTGACATTGGAAAAGCTCTAGCAAACGAACTACACGATCTTGTGCTATGCTTAGGATTGGGTCTTGTCCATCACATCATTCTTTCAATAATGTGATCCCGTTATCAATGACATCCAATGTCCATGGTCAGGAAACCGTGACCATCAATTGATAAACAAGCTAGTCAACTAGAGGCTCACTAGGGACATGTTGTGGTCTATGTATTCACACATGTATTACGATTTCCGGATAACACAATTATAGCATGAATAAAAGACAATTATCATGAACAAGGAAATATAATAATAACCATTTTATTATTGTCTCTAGGGCATATTTCCAACAGGAACAACAAAAATGGGTAGCCAGATGAAGGTGTGTGCGATTGAGGGCATACACTTCGGACTGATGAACCGTTTGCGATTAGGCAACACAACAGAAATGGTCAGCCAGATCAACGTGTCTATGATTGATGGCATACACTTCACACGGATGAACTGTTTGTGATTAGCAACAACAAACAAAAATAGTTAGACAAATCAACGTGGGTGCACTAGACGAGCACATATTCTAATTAAAAGAAGCGTGCATGATGGTAATAACGAGCGAGCATGGTGGATGGAACAAGACGTATGCTGACATCGCCTATTGTGGTGCACCCTATGGTGCAAACGCCACGTACGCGACCGAGAAAGCGTGCCCACGTTAGACCATCCTGGAATAGTGTCGCACTTAGAAATTATAGAATCATCAATAAATTTTGAGCATGCATCCCATCACATTCCAAATTACTACCACGCTATATTTAATTTCAAACCTATTCACACCGATCAAAACCTAAACGGCTTCCCACTTAGGAGAATATTAGTACTCGGTTATAAATACTACCACTCCAAGATGACTGCACATTTCTCCTCAACTCCTCATCCACAAAAACAAACAAGTCATTTATCGTCGTTCCCTTGCGTCTGCAATGGCCAGCGTGAGTTCTGGGTCGAGAGATTACTACCAGGGAGAGGCGAGCATGGAAGCGAAAGCACGAGAGATGTCCCGTCTTGCCGTGAAAGCAACCGACATGTCCCGCCGCGCGACCTGGCAGCACAGAGGTCCCGTCGTGCCGCCGAAGTAGCACAGAGGTCCTGTCGCACCGTTGATGCAGCAGACTGGTCCGACCGCGCCACGGAAGCAGCAGAGATGTCCCGTCGTGCCGCGAATGCAGCAGAGATGTCCTTCCGCGCTGCGGCGGCCTGGGAAAATGTCTCGCGGGCAGGCAAGGACTCTCACAAGCGCATGTGCACTATGCTCGATGACCTGATGGGTCGGATCTCCGACTGGATGAAGCAGCAGGACGAGATGAATGCCTCATTTAAAAATGCTACCACCGTCATCTGGGGACTAGGGGAGAACAAGGCGAAGCTCCACATCGAGCGCGACCTGCTGAGGGCAAAGATCGCTGGAACGACAAAGCAACATGAGGAGACCACTGCCTTCTTGCAGAGGACCGGCGTCATCGTCAAGAAACTTATGGATGAGAATGCCATGCTCCGCATCGAGCGTCAAAGGCTGGTGGAGAAATCCGTGGATGCTCTCAAGCAGCGCTTGAGGACACGAAAGAGCTCATCGCCGCTCGCCACGGGAACTAGTCACCGCAGCCTGCAGCAACACATCAAGAAAGTAGAGATTAGCGAGCCAGATTGTTGTCTTCCTTCTTCTTTTGCTCTTGTGTATTTCGGGCGTTGCCGCATGTGGGCTTCTTAATTATCTTCCTAAATATGTAAGACAATTATTATCCACTGTCATCGTCCTTATATTCATCAGTCTTGCTATAAGTCGCAGTCGATGCTATTGGATCTTACATCAAGATCCATGCAAAACTTTATTTTCAGTTTTTCTTTTTTCTCTCTTAAATCTCAGTCGAGTGAGACATAGCCACGCCATAAAACAGGGGCTCGAGCGCCATTAATGGATACGTTGGGAGGGAGGTGGGCGGAGGATAGAGGTCAAAGGGAACGCGCAGGGGTCTAATCGCATGCCTCCCGTACTCAATAGCTACCCCGCACGACACCTCCTAGCCAATAAAAAAAGGGGACGTGTGGCGGCACGTAAAGGGTAAGTAGAATGCCCAGGGTTTCAATAATACTTGTGTGTTCCAATTTGTAATGTGACGGCACTTGTTCCAAAATGACTTTGTTGATTGTTAATGTGCGCCTCCGCAAATCGGACAAAATTTTTACCACAGCATGTTGGTGCCATGTCATGAAACCGTGCCAAGTTTCATGATTTTCAAGCGAGTTTTGGATTTACGGAAATTTTAAAACCAAGTTTCTCGATGTTTTCGGCCCAGCCAAGACGCCCAGATGTTTGAATTCCATTCCCACTTCTTGCATGGGACCTAGAAATTCGCCCAAGTACACATAAATGATTTTCAACTAACTTTGGCGCACTGGAGCATGCGTTTGTAGTTTAAATTCGAATTATGTGCATTAAATGCCTGGAAATTCAATTAATGTATAAAAAAGGCCAAAAGAACTCGAAATAATTCCAAAATTTAGCACGAAACTCCTATTTGGTCTAAGTTGCCTGTGTAAAAAAATCAAGGGGGGAGAAGGCAGTGTATGTCGTTTCACACATGGAGGTGACATGTTCCCTTGCGAAACCACGAGCCTTCTTGAGAGAAGCTTCGGTTTGCAAGAAGCTTATACCAAATCTTGTCCCAATTCGGCCAAAAAATTTACCATAACATGTTGGTGCCATGTCATGACACCATGCCAAGTTTCATGATTTTCATGCGTGTTTTGGATTTACAGGAATTAAAAGACCAAAATTCTCAATATTTCCGGCCAAGCCACGACGCCCAGATGTTTTAATTTCATTCCCATTTTTTGCAAGGGACCTAGAAATTCACCTAAGGGCACACATGTGATTTTTCAACCAACTTTGGTGCACTGGAGCATGTCCTTGTAGTTCAAATTTGAATTATTCACATTAAATGCCAAGAAACTCAAATGGATAAAAGGCCAAACGAACCCAGAACAATTCCAAAATTTAACACGGCACTCATATAGTTATATGTTGCCTCTGTAAAAAATCAAGGGAGGGGAGGCAACGTATATCATTTCGCACACAAAGGTGACGCGTTCCCCCTCGGGAACCACGAGTCTTCTTGAGAGAAGCTCCGGTTTGCAAGAAGCTTATACCAAAACTTGTCCAAATTCGGCCAATTTTTTTACCACAACATGTTGGTGCCATGAAATGACACTGTGCCAAGTTTCATGATTTTCAGGCGAGTTTTGAATTTACATGAATTTTAAAAACCAAGTTTCTCAATTTTATCGGCCGAGCCACGGCGCCTAGATATTTGAATTTCATTCCCATTTCTTGCATGGGACCTAGAAATTCACCCCAAGGACATATATGTGATTTTTCAACCAACCTTGGTGCACTTGAGCATGTGCTTGTAGTTCAAATTTGAATTATTCATATTAAATGCCCAAAAACTCAACTAATGCATAAAAAGGGCCAAACGAACCTGGAATAATTCCAAAATTTTAAACACGACACTCATATAGTTCTATGTTTGCTTTGTAAAAAATCAAGAGGGGGGGAGCGTATGTCATTTTGCACACAAAGGTGACACGTTCCCTCTCAAAACCACACACCTTCTTCAGAGAAGCTACAATTTGCAAGAAGCTTATGCCAAAACTTGTCCCAGTTCGGCCAATTTTTTCACCACAGCATGCTGGTGCCATGAATTGACACCATGCCATGTTTCATGATTTTCAGGCGAGTTTGGGATTTACAGGAATTTAAAAACCAAGTTTCTCAATGTTCCGGCCGAGCCACGACGCCCAGATGTTTGAATTTCATTCCAATTCTTGCATGGGACCTATAAATTCACCCAAAGACACACATGTGATTTTTGAACAAACTTTTGTGCAGTGGAGCATGTGCTTGTAGTTCAAATTTGAATTATGCACATTAAATGCCTAGAAACTCAAGTAATGCATAAAAAACCAAACGAACCTGGAATAATTACAAATTTTAACACGATACTCATGTAGTTGCATGTTCACTGTAGATAAATATTCTAGCAATTCGAACACCATCCTTTCCCTCCGTAACACCATTTTGTCTTTCAATACATAATGAAAAAAAATCAGGTATACCACAAATAGTTTACTAGAAAGAATCGTGTGGGATGCGATACTCATAAAATATCCTGGCGCACAGTCTTGTCTGGCTTACGCAGGAAGCTTCATCATCTACAGTCCATCGCCTGCACTTGAACCACACTTGCTCGCCAGTTTCTCGCGGCATCGAGCGAATTTTTTCTGCCACCGCGGAAATATCTATCTCCCCGCCCCCTCCCTCCCACCAAAAGCCACATTTCCATTGTCCCTCCTTGCTTTCCAAGTTCAAACCTTCACTGCTGCTTACTGGCAGCTCAGCCTCCTCGCCAGCGACCCTTCTTCTTGCAGTGCGCCTCCTCACCGGCGACCCTTCTTCCTGCAGTGCCGCCTCCTTGCCGCTGACCCTTCTTCTTGCAGTGTCGCCTCCTCGCCGGCGACCCTTCTTCTTGCTGCGCGGCCTCGTCGATATGGTTAGGTAATCCACACCCCACCCACACCATCCTCCTCCTTCCCCGTCCCACATGTCCCGATCGACGGTACGACACCTTTCGCCGAAATCACTGGCCCCGTCCTCCAGTTAAGCGCCGCCCACAACCATTTTGCATGCAGTATAACATGGAGCTCAGTAGCATCTGGTAGCGAAGAAGCAAATCGTGGCCGCACGCGTGGACAAGGTCGGTATGGCTGCCATGCGTGTTGACCGCCAGATCTTGGAGGAGCACCTCGTCTTCAAGGCCACCGTCGACACGACCACACGGTTGTCTACTTTAAAATACAGGTCGTGTCATTTCCTCAAGGCCACCGCCAGTGCCTTCTAGTGATTTGTCCTTTGTAATGTTAATATGCAATCTGATATTCTAAAATGTAATGTTCAGTTAACAGTTTAGTCCAACAATTCCCACATTCGTAGTACTGTTCTCAAGCATTCTTTGTTTTGTTAACCGTCTTACCTTCTAGTACATGTCTCTATTCTGCAATGTCGTGCTCGGTTAACTGTTTTGGTTCATTTGGTCTGCTGTCCATTTAACTCTTTGGTTCAATTCTGCAATTTGATTTTCATTTGTTGTGGGTACAATTTTGTATTGTTATGCATGTGAGAAATAAATTGAATTTGGTTGTACTCAATCATATTCTACTGATAGTATGGCAACTCTCAGTTAACCTGATCAAGATTTCCTTATATGTATTGCAGGGAAACAATGGGAGACACTACGGTTTACCATCGAGGTTTGCTCATGCATGGTCCTTTCGCTAATAGCGCATTATTGTGCAGTTGCAGGAATTATTCTAATATTTAGGTTTCTTACAATTTGGTCTTGCACATGTAGGTCCTAGTGTCAAAGGCTTAGGCCCACTGTTCGACCCATTTTGCATATGGGGAAATGAGATGTGCATGAATATCAGTCAAGTCAAGAAACTCAGAAAGATTGTTAGGATGAAGAAACTTGTGACGAATAACAACAAGATCTTTGTTTGCACAATGAAGAAGACATCAGTCAACTATAGGATGGTACTAACTCTTTTACCTTGTTTTCACCCTTTGCGCCATTTCAAAATTTATAACCGTCATTTATGCATATATTTGTTTTCAGTACTTTTCAAAGCAGTTCACCAATGATTACCTCTCAAACCACTTGCATGGTCAAGAGGCAAGGAAGGTATTCATTTAACACGCACAGTACAATATTGAAGTCTTCCTGAAGAGGACGAAGGTTGGGCTGGCAATTATCCATAGCAACTGTCCTAAAGTTGCAAGGGCGTTCAACATCACTGAAGGCTCAATATTCGCCTTCCGCTTCTACAGTTTCCCAAATGAGATTCATCTGTCTATTTACCGTATATGATGCTACTTTTCCAAAGGTTTTCGATGTTGCATGTGAAACTTGGTGCTGTTGTGTAATGGCGTAGCTAGCTATATCCCTCTTTGGTGTAACTGAGTGCTGAAGCTATATGATGTAACTCGATTATGAAATCCTGGTTGTCGTTATACGGATATGAAATATCTGGTGTGTCTTATAAGAAATGTCAATTTGATTACTACATGAATTATCAATAATAGTCTAATTACCCTGCTTATTGGGGTTTTCTATTGCAGACAGTTACTTAGACACCAGCGTGGGAGATGAACTCAAACAACCCACATGGTTTCTAGAAAGTAGGCGTGTTGGATGAACTAACAATCACACATGGCTTCCGACAGAGAACTGTTTGCATTAGGCCACCTTGCAAAAAAGTTTCCACACAAAAAATGTGTGTGATATACATACGAATGGAAACATTTTTCTGAGATTCACTGTCTGGGATGTACATACGAACAGAAATGATTGGGCTTCGATGCCTTGCCCGATCGCACGCGAGCTCATTTTGCCCCCGTTTGTGTGGCTGGAGGGCCTATCCCCGACGGTTTCTGGGTCGTGTGGGAAGGACCCCCTATCACACACACTCACTAGAGGACAGTTTAAAACTCCATCGCGGAAAGGGGGTAAAAATCGTTTGTTTAGCAGGTTTCTGCACCAGTGCTCGAACGAAAGACCGAAAGAACGACCTCTCCATAGTTTGCAAGCGTGCAGTCTTCATGATTCGGTGATGCTTCACCGTCCAGAGCTAATCATCATTGGAGAATTAAAGGGATAAGATTAGAGCCACAATGGGCTTCTAATTATGAGGACTAGCACTACAAAAAAAGACACATTCGTGACATTTTGGGCCAAACGAACTTTTTTATGTCATGCTTATGACACTTCTATGATGATAATTGTGACAAACCCGGTATCATCATAGATGTGGTGGGATCCTACTTCTATGACAAAAAATCATGATAGATAATGGGCATTTCGTCCTGGGCGGGCCGGAGACGCAGCTGCATGACATTCTTTGGGCCGTCCATGACGGAAAAAACCGTGGTAGAAGCGAGGGCGAGGAAAATGTCGTGGAGTTCCCGGTTATGGTGGGTGGTCGGGGGCCGAGCGATGCGCATTTCTCTCATACACGTACGCATGTGGGTGTAAGGCGTTGGGCTCTAACTGAACCCGAGTGAGTCGTTCGCCTACTGAACCCAAGCGATTGCACTACAGGCTACGCGTTACCGAACCCGAGCAATCGATCGATGGCTGTTAACTGAACCCGATCAAGCGATTTCTGTTGGAAATATGCCCTAGAGGCAATAATAAAAGCATTATTATTATATTTCCTTGTTCATGATAATTGTCTTTATTCATGCTATAATTGTGTTATCCGGAAATCGTAATACATGTGTGAATAACAGACACCAACATGTCCCTAGTGAGCCTCTAGTTGACTAGCTCGTTGATCAATAGATAGTCATGGTTTCCTGACTATGGACATTGGATGTCATTGATAACGAGATCACATCATTAGGAGAATGATGTGATGGACAAGACCCAATCCTAAACATAGCACAAGATCGTATAGTTCGTTTGCTAGAGTTTTCCAATGTCAAAGTATCTTTTCCTTAGACCATGAGATCGTGTAACTCCCGGATATCGTAGGAGTACTTTGGGTATACCAAACGTCACAACGTAACTGGGTGACTATAAAGGTAGACTACGGGTATCTCCGAAAGTGTCTGTTGGGTTGACATGGATCAAGACTGGGATTTGTCACTCCGTATGACGGAGAGGTATCACTGGGCCCACTCGGTAATGCATCATCATAATGAGCTCAAAGTGACCAAGTGTCTGGTCACGGGATCATGCATTATGGTACGAGTAAAGTGACTTGCTGGTAACGAGATTGAACGAGGTATTGGGATACCGACGATCGAATCTCGGGCAAGTAACATATCGATTGACAAAGGGAATTGCATATGGGGTTGATTGAATCCTTGACATCGTGGTTCATCCGATGAGATCATCGTGGAGCATGTGGGAGCCAACATGGGTATCCAGATCCCGCTGTTGGTTATTGACCGGAGAGTCGTCTCGGTCATGTCTGCTTGTCTCCCGAACCCGTAGGGTCTACACACTTAAGGTTCGGTGACGCTAGGGTTGTGAAGATATGTATATGCAGTAACCCGAATGTTGTTCGGAGTCCCGGATGAGATCCCGGATGTCACGAGGAGTTCCGGAATGGTCCGGAGGTAAAGAATTATATATAGGAAGTGCTGTTTCGGCCATCGGGACAAGTTTCGGGGTTATCGGTATTGTACCGGGACCACCGGAGGGGTCCCGGGGGCCCACCGGGTGGGGCCACCTGTCCCGGGGGGCCACATGGGCTGTAGGGGGTGCGCCTTGGCCTTCATGGGCCAAGGGCACCAGCCCCTATAGGCCCATGCGCCTAGGGTTTCCACCATGGAAGAGTCCATGTGGTGGAAGGCACCCCTAGGTGCCTTGGGGGGGAGGGAAACCTCCCCTTGGCCGCCGCCCCCCCTAGTAGATCTCATCTACTAGGGCCGGCGCCCCCCCCATGGCACCCCTATATATAGTGGGGGGGAGAGGAGGGATTTCACACCAGCCCCTGGCGCCTCCCTCTCTCCCCGTTACGTCTCTCCCTCGGAGTCTTGGCGAAGCCCTGCTTCTGTGACTCCCTGCATCCACCACCACGCTGTCGTGCTGCTGGATCTTCATCAACCTCTCCTTCCCCCTTGCTGGATCAAGAAGGAGGATACGTCTCCCGTCCCGTACGTGTGTTGAACGCGGAGGTGCCATCCGTTCGGCGCTTGGTCATCGGTGATTTGGATCACGTCGAGTACGACTACATCATCACCGTTCTTTGAACGCTTCCGCTCGCGATCTACAAGGTACGTAGATGCATCCGATAACTCGTTGCTAGATGAACTCCTAGATGGATCTTGGTGAAACGAGTAGGAAAATTTTTGTTTTCTGCAACGTTCCCCAACAGTGGAATCATGAGCTAGGTCTATGCGTAGTTCTTCTTGCGCGAGTAGAACACAATTGGTTGTGGGCGTGGATTTGTCAACTTTCTTGCCGTTACTAGTCTTTTCTTGCTTCAGCGGTATTGTGGGATGAAGCGGCCCGGACCAACCTTACACGTACGCTTACGTGAGACCGGTTCCACCGACTAACATGCACTAGTTGCATAAGGTGGCTGGCGGGTGTCTGTCTCTCCCACTTTAGTTGGAGCAGATTCGATGAATAGGGTCCTTATGAAGGGTAAATAGAAGTTGACAAATCACGTTGTGGCTTTAACATAGGTAAGAAGACGTTCTTGCTAGAACCCTAATTCAGCCACGTAAAACTTGCAACAACAACTAGAGGACGTCTAACTTGTTTTTGCAGCAAGTGGTTTGTGATATGATATGGCCAAAGTTGTGATGAATGATGAATGATCTATATGTGATGTATGAGATGTTCATGCTATTGTAATAGGAATCACGACTTGCATGTCGATGAGTATGACAACCGGCAGGAGCCATAGGAGTTGTCTTTATTCTTTTATATGACCTGCGTGTCATTGAGAAACGCCATGTAAATTACTTTACTTTACTGCTAAACGCGTTAGCCATAGTAGTAGAAGTAATAGTTGGCGAGCAACTTCATGGAGACACGATGATGGAGATCATGGTGTCAAGCCGGTGACAAGATGATCATGGAGCCCCAAGATGGAGATCAAAGGAGCTATGTGATATTGGCCATATCATGTCACGTTTATTATTTTGATTGCATGTGATGTTTATCATGTTTTGCATCTTGTTTACTTAGAACGACGGTAGTAAATAAGATGATCCCTCATACTAATTTCAAGAAGTGTTCCCCCTAACTGTGCACCGTTGCGACAGTTCGCTGTTTCAAAACACCACGTGATGATCGGGTGTTTTATTCAGACGTTCACATACAACGGGTGTAAGACAGATTTAGACATGCAAACACTTAGGTTGACTTGACGAGCCTAGCATGTACAGACATGGCCTCGGAACACAGAAGACCGAAAGGTCGAGCATGAGTCGTATAGAAGATACGATCAACATGAAGATGTTCACCGATGTTGACTTGTCCGTCTCACGTGATGATCGGACACGGTCTAGTTAACTCGGATCATGTAATACTTAGATGACTGGAGGGATGTCTAATCTAAGTGGGAGTTCATAATAATTTGATTAGTTGAACTTAATTATCATGAACTTAGTCTAAATATTTTACAATATGTCTTGTAGATCAAATGGCCAACGTAGTCCTCAACTTCAACGCGTTCCTAGAGAAAACTAAGCTGAAAGACAATGGCAGCAACTATACGGACTGGGTCCGGAACCTGAGGATCATCCTCATAGCTGCCAAGAAAGATTATGTCCTACAAGCACCGCTTGGTGACGCACCCGTTCTCCCTGCAGAACAAGATGTTATGAACGCTTGGCAGGCACGTACCGATGACTACTCCCTCGTTCAGTGCGGCATGCTTTACAGCCTAGAGCCGGGGCTCCAAAAGCGTTTTGAGAGACATGGAGCATATGAGATGTTCGAAGAGCTGAAAATGGTTTTCCAAGCTCATGCCCGGGTCGAGAGACATCAAGTCTCCGACAAGTTCTTCAGCTGTAAGATAGAGGAAAACAGTTCTGTCAGTGAGCACATACTCACTATGTCTGGGTTGCATAACCGCTTGACTCAGCTGGGAGTTAATCTCCCGGATGATGCGGTCATTGACAGAATCCTCCAGTCGCTTCCACCAAGCTACAAGAGCTTTGTGATGAACTTCAATATGCAGGGGATGGAAAAGACCATTCCTGAAGTATTTGCTATGCTGAAATCAGCAGAGGTAGAAGTCAGGAAGGAACATCAAGTGTTGATGGTCAATAAAACCACTAAGTTCAAGAAAGGCAAGGGTAAAAAGAACTTCAAGAAGGACGACAAGGAGGTTGCCGCGCCCGGCAAGCAAGCTGCCGGGAAGAAGCCAAGGAATGGACCCAAGCCCGAGACTGAGTGCTTTTATTGCAAGGGAAGCGGTCACTAGAAGCGGAACTGCCCTAAGTACTTAGCGGACAAGAAGGCCGGCAAAACAAAAGGTATATGTGATATACATGTAATTGATGTGTACCTTAATAGTGCCCGTAGTAGCTCCTGGGTATTTGATACCGGTGCAGTTGCTCACATTTGTAACTCAAAGCAGGGGCTGCGGAATAAGCGGAAACTGGCAAAGGACAAGGTGACGATGCGCGTCGGGAATGGTTCCAAGGTCAATGTGATCGCCGTCGGCACGCTGCCTCTGCATCTCCCTTCGGGATTAGTTTTAAACCTTAATAATTGTTATTTAGTGCCAGCTTTGAGCATGAACATTGTATAGGGATCTCGTTTAATTCGAGATGGCTACTCATTTAAATCCGAGAATAATGGTTGTTCTATTTATATGAGAGATATGTTTTATGGTCATGCTCCTATGGTGAATGGTTTATTCTTTATGAATCTTGAACGTGATGCTACACATGTTCACAATGTGAGTACCAAAAGAAGTAAGGTTGATAATGATAGTCCCACATACTTGTGGCACTGCCGCCTTGGTCACATAGGTGTCAAACGCATGAAGAAGCTCCATGCAGATGGACTTTTAGAGTCTCTTGATTATGAATCATTTGACACGTGCGAACCATGCCTTATGGGAAAAATGACCAAGACTCCGTTCTCAGGAACAATGGAGCGAGCAACCAACTTATTGGAAATCATACATACTGATGTGTGCGGTCCAATGAGTGTTGAGGCTCGGGGTGGCTATCGTTATGTTCTCACCCTCACTGATGATTTAAGTAGGTATGGGTATATCTACTTAATGAAACACAAGTCTGAAACCTTTGAAAAGTTCAAGGAATTTCAGAGTGAGGTTGAAAATCAACGTGACAGGAAAATCAAGTTTTTACGATCAGATCGTGGAGGAGAATACTTGAGTCACGAGTTTGGCACACACTTAAGAAAGTGTGGAATAGTTTCACAACTCAGCCGCCTGGAACACCTCAGCGTAATGGTGTGTCCGAACATCGTAATCGCACTCTATTAGATATGGTGCGATCTATGATGTCTCTTACTGATTTACCGCTATCTTTTTGGGGCTATGCTTTAGAGACTGCCGCATTCACTTTAAATAGGGCTCCGTCGAAATCCGTTGAGACGACACCGTATGAATTATGGTTTGGGAAGAAACCTAAGCTGTCGTTTCTAAAAGTTTGGGGATGCGATGCTTATGTCAAGAAACTTCAACCTGAAAAGCTCGAACCTAAGTCGGAAAAATGCGTCTTCATAGGATACCCAAAAGAAACTATTGGGTACACCTTCTACCTCAGATCCGAAGGCAAGATCTTTGTTGCCAAGAATGGGTCCTTTCTAGAGAAAGAGTTTCTCTCGAAAGAAGTAAGTGGGAGGAAAGTAGAGCTTGATGAAGTATTACCTCTTGAACCGGAAAATGGCGCAACTCAAGAAAATGTTCCTGAAGTGCCTGCACCGACTAGAGAGGAAGTTAATGATGATGATCAAGATACTTCTGATCAAGCTCCTACTGAAATTCGAAGGTCCACAAGGACAAGTTCCGCACCAGAGTGGTACGGCAACCCTGTCTTGGAAATCATGTTGTTAGACAACGGTGAACCTTCGAACTATGAAGAAGCGATGGCGGGCCCGGATTCCGACAAATGGCTAGAAGCCATGAAATCCGAGATAGGATCCATGTATGAGAACGAAGTATGGACTTTGACTGACTTGCCCGTAGAACGGCGAGCCATAGAAAATAAATGGATCTTTAAGAGGAAGACAGACGCGGATGGTAATGTGACCATCTATAAAGCTCGGCTTGTCGCTAAGGGTTATCGACAAGTTCAAGGGGTTGACTACGATGAGACTTTCTCACCAGTAGCGAAGCTGAAGTCCGTCCGAATCATGTTGGCAATTGCCGCATTCTACGATTATGAAATATGGCAAATGGACGTCAAAACGGCATTCCTTAATGGTTTCCTTAAGGAAGAATTGTATATGATGCAGCCGGAAGGTTTTGTCGATCCTAAGAATGCTGACAAGGTGTGCAAGCTCCAACGCTCGATTTATGGGCTGGTGCAAGCATCTCGGAGTTGGAACATTCGCTTTGATGAGATGATCAAAGCGTTTGGGTTTACACAGACTTATGGAGAAGCCTGCGTTTACGAGAAAGTGAGTGGGAGCTCTGTGGCATTTCTCATACTATATGTAGATGACATACTTTTGATGGGAAATGATATAGAACTCTTGGACAGCATCAAGGCCTATTTGAATAAGAGTTTTTCAATGAAGGACCTTGGAGAAGCTGCTTATATATTAGGCATCAAAATCTATAGAGATAGATCGAGACGCCTCATAGGTCTTTCACAAAGAACATACCTTGATAAGATATTGAAGAAGTTCAATATGGATCAATCCAAGAAGGGGTTCTTGCCTGTGTTACAAGGTATGAAATTGAGCTCAGCTCAATGTCCGACCACGGCAGAAGATATAGAAGAGATGAGCATCATCCCCTATGCATCAGCCATAGGTTCTATTATGTATGCCATGCTGTGTACCAGACCTGATGTAAACCTTGCCGTAAGTTTGGTAGGAAGGTACCAAAGTAATCCCGACAAGGAGCACTGGACAGCGGTCAAGAATATCCTGAAGTACTTGAAAAGGACTAAGGAAATGTTTCTCGTTTATGGAGGTGACGAAGAGCTCGTCGTAAAGGGTTACGTCGATGCTAGCTTCGACACAGATCTGGATGACTCTAAGTCACAGACCGGATACGTGTATATTTTGAATGGTGGGGCAGTAAGCTGGTGCAGTTGCAAGCAGAGTGTCGTGGCGGGATCTACATGTGAAGCGGAGTACATGGCGGCCTCGGAGGCAGCACATGAAGCAATATGGGTGAAGGAGTTCATCACCGACCTAGGAGTCATACCCAATGCGTCGGAGCCGATCAAGCTCTTCTATGACAACACTGGAGCTATTGCACTTGCCAAGGAGCCCAGGTTTCACAAGAAGACAAGGCACATCAAGCGTCGCTTCAACTCCATTCGTGAAAATGTTCAAGATGGAGACATAGAGATTTGTAAAATACATACGGACCTGAATGTAGCAGATCCGTTGACTAAACCTCTCCCTAAAGCGAAACATGATCAACACCAGAATTCCATGGGTGTTCGATTCATCACAATGTAACTAGATTATTGACTCTAGTGCAAGTGGGAGACTGTTGGAAATATGCCCTAGAGGCAATAATAAAAGCATTATTATTATATTTCCTTGTTCATGATAATTGTCTTTATTCATGCTATAATTGTGTTATCTGGAAATCGTAATACATGTGTGAATAACAGACACCAACATGTCCCTAGTGAGCCTCTAGTTGACTAGCTCGTTGATCAATAGATAGTCATGGTTTCCTGACTATGGACATTGGATGTCATTGATAACGAGATCACATCATTAGGAGAATGATGTGATGGACAAGACCCAATCCTAAACATAGCACAAGATCGTATAGTTCGTTTGCTAGAGTTTTCCAATGTCAAAGTATCTTTTCCTTAGACCATGAGATCGTGTAACTCCCGAATATCGTAGGAGTACTTTGGGTATACCAAACGTCACAACGTAACTGGGTGACTATAAAGGTAGACTACGGGTATCTCTGAAAGTGTCTGTTGGGTTGACATGGATCAAGACTGGGATTTGTCACTCCGTATGATGGAGAGGTATCACTGGGCCCACTCGGTAATGCATCATCATAATGAGATCAAAGTGACCAAGTGTCTGGTCACGGGATCATGCATTACGGTACGAGTAAAGTGACTTGCCGGTAACGAGATTGAACGAGGTATTGGGATACCGACGATCGAATCTCGGGCAAGTAACATATCGATTGACAAAGGGAATTGCATACGGGGTTGATTGAATCCTCGACATCGTGGTTCATCCGATGAGATCATCGTGGAGCATGTGGGAGCCAACATGGGTATCCAGATCCCGCTGTTGGTTATTGACCGGAGAGTCGTCTCGGTCATGTCTGCTTGTCTCCCGAACCCGTAGGGTCTACACACTTAAGGTTCGGTGACGCTAGGGTTGTGAAGATATGTATATGCAGTAACCCGAATGTTGTTCGGAGTCCCGGATGAGATCCCGGATGTCACGAGGAGTTCCGGAATGGTCCGGAGGTAAATAATTATATATAGGAAGTGCTGTTTCGGCCATCGGGACAAGTTTCGGGGTTATCGGTATTGTACCGGGACCACCAGAGGGGTCCCGGGGGCCCACCGGGTGGGGCCACCTGTCCCGGGGGGCCACATGGGCTGTAGGGGGTGCGCCTTGGCCTTCATGGGCCAAGGGCACCAGCCCCTATAGGCCCATGCGCCTAGGGTTTCCACCATGGAAGAGTCCATGTGGTGGAAGGCACCCCTAGGTGCCTTGGGGGGGAGGGAAACCTCCCCTTGGCCGCCGCCCCCCCTAGTAGATCTCATCTACTAGGGCCGGCGCCCCCCCAATGGCACCCCTATATATAGTGGGGGGGAGAGGAGGGATTTCACACCAGCCCCTGGCGCCTCCCTCTCTCCCCGTTACGTCTCTCCCTCGGAGTCTTGGCGAAGCCCTGCTTCTGTGACGCCCTGCATCCACCACCACGCTGTCGTGCTGCTGGATCTTCATCAACCTCTCCTTCCCCCTTGCTGGATCAAGAAGGAGGAGACGTCTCCCGTCCCGTACGTGTGTTGAACGCGGAGGTGCCGTCCGTTCGGCGCTTGGTCATCGGTGATTTGGATCACGTCGAGTACGACTACATCATCACCGTTCTTTGAACGCTTCCGCTCGCGATCTACAAGGTACGTAGATGCATCCGATAACTCGTTGCTAGATGAACTCCTAGATGGATCTTGGTGAAACGAGTAGGAAAATTTTTGTTTTCTGCAACGTTCCCCAACAATTTCTTCACTACTGCTGCTAACTGAAGCCCATCGATGCTGCCTCTAGATGAACAGTGAGCGTTGTTGGGGGGTTGGATGAACAGTTCCCGGTGGGGGGTTGGATGAACAGGACCCCATGGTAGTAGAGGCTGTTGCCGCTGGATGAACAGGACCCCGATCGAGCCGGTTGGGGGTGGATGAACATGACCCAATGGAGGGCTGGATGAAAGGACCCCGTGGAGGGCTGGTTGGACAGTGGCCGGTGGAGGGCTGGATGAACAGTAGCCCGTGGAGGGGTGGTTGAACAGGACCCCGTGGAGAGGGCTGGTTGAACAATAGCTGGTGGAGGAGCGGTGGAGGCTGGATGAACAGGAGCCCGTGGATGAACAGTCGCAGGTGGAGGCTGGAGGAGGTCGACGATGGATGAATAGTAGCCCGTGGAGGCAGTCGAAGGTGGAGATGAACAGTATCCTGTGGAGTCCCTTTTTGCGGTACGCCACACCCCTCCCGATGAACAGGACCCCTGTCTCGACCATAGCGCTCCAACACAAGTACGTTTCCTCCGTTTTGCGGTACGCCACACCCCTCCCGACCAACAGGACCTTGTTTCGACCGTAGGAGGTCCAAGAGATGTCTGTTTCCTCTGTTTTGCGGTACGCCAGACCCCCCCTATGAACAGGATCCTGTTTCGACCGTGGTCGGTTGAACACAAGGTTGTTTCCTCCGTTCTGCGGTACGCCATGCCTCGTTTCGATCGGCTGTTCCGTCCAAGCCGGTTGGCTCCCGATGAACACGACGTATTCCATTGTCTCCCGATGAACACGATGCATTCCGTTGGCTCCCGATGAACACGACGTATTCCGTTGCCTCCTGATGAACACGACGCATTTTGTTGCCTCCCGATGAACACGACGACGCAGTTTCTCCATTCCTACCCAGCCATGTACACGAGCCCTAGCCGTACGTATGCGCGAGTAGGCGTTCGAGACCCTGCTTGTATGTACGTACGTGGCCGTATTTACTTTCTTGCACCCTGGTTGTACGTACTTGTACACCATATTAACAGGAATGCGTGACATGCTACATGCACGCCTCTACTATGACACGTGCGCGCCTATACTACAACACATGCCCTTCCTTACACGGCCGATCGTATTACGTACACGTTCGCGACCAGAATGACAACGGTACGTACGCTTCGACCAGGTGGGTCCCGATTGTCAGGCACTTCCTTGTGTGCGAAGATGTAGCTGGTGGGTCCTAGCAGTCAGGGGCAAATCATTTTTTTGCCTGTAATATGGACGCACTTCCTTGCATGCGAAGATATAGCTAGTGGGTCCCAGGAGTCAGGGGAAACTTTTTTTCACGAAATACGGTGGCCCGTCCGGTGTGTCCCTGCTGTCAGGTGGCGGAATAATTATTTTGTGCATAATAAGGAGGCACTTCCTTGCTGTGGCTGTGGACCCAGCTGTCAGCCTCTCCACGTACAGTACTCTTCCGATGGAAGTCGTTCCTTGACCACATTGACCATGCCGCACCGAGAGCACCAGGGCGGTGCACAACAGCGAGACCTAGGAAGGGGACGACGCGGAGCCGGGGAACACGCGGTAGTGGAATCCCACATGGAGAGGAGTATGAGGGTTCACTGGTTCGGCTGCGGTGTGAGGCTGCCATCGCCATAGAATAACAGGGGGTCTGGGTGAGTAGAGGGATGGCCTGGCCAGCAGTGGGAGTAGTAGGGGGCGGTGAGGCCTCCGCGGCATCACAACCGGCCACAGGAGGCAGAAGCACGCGGCACAACCAGCGCTGGTTTGGGTGGCTGGAGCAAGAAGACCAGAGGTTGAAGAAGCACGATGGCCGTTGGATGGACATCGTACGGTCACTGTAGCTAGAATCATTTATATTGACTAAGTTGACAAAGCCCTTGGTACGCGTCAACTTAGTAGGCCCACAGGTTAGCCTCCTAAACGGTGCACCCCAGATGTTAGGGGGAGGAATCATTTTTGGGCGGCTGAAGCAAGAATATCCGAGATTGAAGAAAAAGCACGACATCCGTTGGATGGACATCCAACGGCCACTACTGCTAGAACCGTGTGTTGACTATAAGTTGACAAAGCCTTGCATACGCGTCAACTTAGTTTTTGTTTTTTTAGGGAACGCGTCAACTTAGTAGTCTCACAAGTGTGTGGCAGAGAACATATAGCCCATTTGCGATTTGTAAGAATGTACATCCCATTTTTGAATTCTAATGGAATTTACTACAGCCCATTTACAGTTTGTTAAAAGTACAACCCATTTTCTAGCTAGGACAACGATTAATAATTTCAACCAACCGCTCAAAACTGAATTCAATAAAATTTCCCACATTTTGATGGGACCCGAAATATTTTTATCCCAAAATTTCTAGTCAGATTAAATATAATTTCAAAATAAATTTGTATTACGTAAAAATCCAACGAAATATTGTGCGCGTAACAAGTAATGAAATTAAAATTTTCAAATTCCAAAAATAATATATATTTTAAACTAATTAAGCGTTTGGTCCATTTTTTTATAGTTACTGTCCAATTTTTATAATTACATCCCATTTATTATTTCTTAAAGCTCATTTTCTAGTTAAGCCTAATGCATCCCTCCTAGGAAAGATTTGCAGCGCAGCGGGGCGGAGAATAACAAGTTGACCCGGATATTGTGTACAATTGTCGGCCAAGTTGCATTGCTGATTTCGAAAAAAGGCCTGTGTAGTACGGTACAACCTTACATGGCTACTCAGCCCACATTCAGCGACGCCGAAAAAGCCCAAACAAGGCTTCTGTACAACTTTTTGGAGTCACTGAGCTCGACTAATAACTTAAGAAAAAAGTTAGAGTACAGTGGAAGCTAATTAAAAGCTGTCACGAGCGAAGAAATAATTCAACGAGTCCCACTTGTGGGCGTGTGTGTGTGTGTGTTTGTGTGTGTGTGTGTGTGTGTGAGAGAGAGAGAGAGAGAGAGAGAGAGAGAGAGAGACCTATCGGTCGATGCTCGTAAATACATCTTTTAGCCATATGCATTGATGATGCTCAGAAAAAACTTATATAGTTGACACAATCATATAGAGCACCATAGCACACTAAACTTGCATACAAATATTTCACGCAGGCGGCACAATCAGGGTGGAAGCAGTGGATCGCTACAGGTTGAAATCAACGAACTCATACATAACGGTTCATCGTCTTTATCAATGACGGGCAAATATCTTGAATGTTGTACAAAGAAAACAGATAGACAACACAATATATAAGTTCTGCTAGAGCATTAAGTTGATGTACAACCCTTTCTAAAAAAAGTTCAGGTAAAAAAATAGAATATGTCACAATCAAATGTACTGGCACATTAGTGCATCACACCCATAGCTCGGATTTAACTAGTATCTGACAAGATTCAGTTGTTACCTTAAATTAGAGCACATCCACGCAGCCAGCCCTGCCTCTTCTCCCGGTGAAGCAGTGGCCTCCGCCACGCTATGGAGTAAGCCATGTGCCATCCATTGTTCCGAGCAACACGGGGAAAGTCTGACGTTGACTCCTGTAATGGATGTCGTCGACGGACACGGGTTCCGGCGGCGGTGGCAGGACTTCGATTGATGGATTGACCACTTCTTCGACATGCATGAACACTCGATACAGGTACATCCCTAATGTGGTCCGCGGCGGCCTTGGTGGAGATGAATAGTACAACCCCGGTTCCTGCACCGGTATCTCAACACCAATCACCTTCGGTATGGTGGACGGCTTCTTCATCCATGCCATAACCTCCAGAGCCTAGCTGTCTAGAGGAACAAACATACTTACGAGCTCACCTCCAAGGTCATTGATAAGCTCATTCATGGACTTGATGCTCCAAGCACGTCGAGGCATGCCGTGGAAGGTAAGCTTTGTTAAAAACTCAAGCTCAAAGGGTACCAAGCCCCATCCTGGGTGCCACCGATAAAAGCTCACCAGCGCACCATCGCAGAACAAATGCCGGGAAGATTCCAACACACGACTACAGTCGAAAGTTGTCCGGAACCTGTCGAAGAAATCAGCCGGTGGCAGACAGACTTCAACGAGCAAGTCACTTATTTGGATGCCGTGCGCAATGCCAAGAGCTTTGACAAGGTCGTCCGGCGAGACGGGAGGCCGGTCGCCATTGATGGTTACCATCAGCACTTTGCCGGCAAACTGGTCTTCAAGTGCCGACATGCCACTGTTGAGCAATAGCACGCAACGCCAGGAGGCAGGATGGACCTCAGGATCTCCGGCTCGGATATCCGCATTGACCGGTGACATGATAGTGTGCTTGAGTACAAGGAGTATAGGAGGGGGATATGGGGGAACCAGAGTAGAAATCGAGATTCCAGAGGTGTGGGAGGGGCGGGAGATTGGGGATGAAAAGGTAGCATGAATTTCGAACACGTGCCAATATGCTCTCGGCGCGCAGGTGCACGAAAACACTAGTGGCGCCCACATGTCGGCGCGCAAGAGTCCCAATTCTTTCTTTTTTAAGAGCCCGGCCTTATTTAGGATCTTTTGAGAGCCCGGCCTGAGAGTCATAATTGACATGTTTGGCATTACGTTACTACTCGACCCATATTCAACGACACCTCACTAGCCCAAACAAGTGTACATTATCAAAAAGACAGTGAGCTCAAATTATCTATCTATATCTATATCTATATCTATCTATATCTATACTTTTATAAAAAGCAGAGTTGGTGATGATGGTGTGCCTGCCATTGTGCAATATAGGCCGTCCGATCTATATCTAATGGATAGGAAGGAAACTATGACAATTTACCCGCACTCCTCTCCACATTTGCAGATAAGCCCTTCCCTCGTTCATCCTTTTCTCCCACAAGATCTTGATGTTCCGTGCAACGCACGGGCATCTTGCTAGTAACTTGAAAAAAGGAGATATACTCTGAACACTGGAGAATGGTGATGCCCTCATTTAGCCCACCAGCAGTTCGAGACAATAAACAGTTCGAAACAACGATATATACAACATTCAAACACTGACTAGTGATTACTACTGACATACACAACAAGACATGATAGTTCATAATAAGTCTTGCTACACCACCAAAACACACCCATCTGCATCGCTCAGACTCTCGTGATCCAGACGAGAATGGCATTCTAAATAGAGGCAACTATTACATAGTAAGAGTGACATAGACGAGGATGACCAAATGACAAGGAATATGCATAACAAAAGAGAGAACTACCCATCCAGAACAAGCAGCAAAGACAACAAGTCATTCGGAGAGGGATGATCCAACACCATCATAATTTGCAGCCCCGCTTCAGCCACCAGTGATCCGGAGACACCAGTACTCCATCCTTTCGACGGAACAATCCAATAACCTATCAACCTGAAGGCTTGAACCACATCACTGCCTGTCAGAATTGACACATCCAAGGATCAAAGTTAACCCAGATGCCTTTGTCATTGTCACATTCTTTTGGCTGCAAGCTGTATCGTTGACAATCAGGGGAGTTTGCTCCCGAACTCCTAGGGCTCGCAGTGTAGACACAGTTTTCCATAGCAAACAGAGCCTCTCTACCATCAAGATCCTTGCCAACGGTGATCTCCTGGTTAATCGGATAATTGAGTGCGAGAAACAGAGAGTGTGAACAAAGGCTGTTTACCCGTCTCCAACTCAATAATCCCGAAGGCCCTAACAAGCTGGTATCCTGCTCGTAGACGTAACAGCCATTGTCCGGATACTCACGTATTTCACGGCGCTTGTATACAGTGGGGTTTTTGCAATATAACTTTTCTGGCTCATGTGCCCGAATGATCATTAGTCTTTTGCTGTCGTCTAATCGAGCGAGGAACCAGTGTGCTTCCCTGTTTTTGGCAAAGGTGGTGTGATTACAAAGGGCAGTAACTATAGGGACACTGCATCATATAAAAAAGGACATGCATTGTTAATGTAAGATCAACATTGTTCGGAGTATGAGTAGGATAATGCAAGAAACAACATTGATATGTCCCTGTTGGAACTGGGAGGAAAATACAGGGAAATGTATACTGGGTTCAAAAATATAGAAGTGCCATGCATGGTTATACTCATGTTATCTCACAATCGATTCTTCACAGGAAACTACCATCTCATGCATGTTATGTATTCATGTTCTATCCTCACAAACAAATTCTTCAAGGAAACTAACATACCATGCACATTGTTATATACTCATGTTCTGTGGGCAAAATTTTTGTGAGTTATTATTCTAGCCATTGATTGCTGAAGGGAGAATATAGGTATGTACACATGGTAAGCATTACAGGATTTCACTACTTCCAAATATAGAATTCTCCTTATGCACTTTTACTTCCCTAATGTATGGTTAGATGAAACCAACAGTGTGATGCATGTTTCTACATCATGAAAATGAGGAAACTAACATGGCCATTGATACACACTCATATCTAGTAGTATATAGATTACTATAAAATAAGGAGAATATCCATATCTTCCTAACTGTTTGATTATTCAAGGGTACAAATTGGCTGTAATGACATGGTCATAATTGCATGAATTAACTCATTCCAAATATAGCTGATTTACGGCATCTCTAATACATTGCCATAGTTCTAGTCAAATTCTGCTCAAACAGGCATATGCCAATCATCACAAAAAGTTCAAACAATTTCATGGCGTCATCATTAACATCAGACGGAAACAACTTACTATTGGGGAACGTAGTATTTCAAAAAAAATCCTATGATCATGCAAGATCTATCTAGGAGAAGCATAGCAATGAGCGAGGAGAGTGTGTCCACGTACCCTCGTAGACCAAAAGCAGAAGTGTTTAGTAATGTGGTTGATGTAGTCGAACGTCTTCGCGATCCAACCGATCAAGTACCAAATGCACGACACCTCCGCGATCTGCACATGTTCAACTTGATGACGTCCCTCGTACTCTTGATCCATCTGAGGCCGAGGGAGAGTTTCGTCAGCACGACGGCGTGGTGACGGTGATGATGAAGTTACCGACGCAGGGCTTCACCTAAGCACTACGACAATATAACCGAGGTGGAAAACTATGGAGGGGAGCACCGCACACGGCTAAAGATCAACTTGTGTGTCTATGGGGTGCCCTTCTCCCCCGTATATAAAGGAGGGGAGGAGGAGGCTGGCCGGCCACAAGGGGCGCGCCAAGGGGGAGGAATCCTACTCCTAGTAGGATTAGGTTTCCCCCTTTCCTAGTCCAAGTAGGAGAAGGGGGGAAGGAGGAGAAGGAGAGAAGGAAGGAGGGCCGTAATTAACTCATTAGTCACATTGCTTGAAGGCTTATAGTGATGTGCATTATCGATAGGGCCCAGAGATACCTCTCCGATACTCGGAGTGACAAATCCTAATCTTAATCTATGCCAACTCAACAAACACCATCGGGGACACCTGTAGAGCATCTTTATAATCATCCAATTACGTTGTGATGTTTGATAGCACACTAACTGTTCCTCCGGTATTCGGGGGTTGCATAATCTCATAGTCATAGGAAGATATATAAGTCATGAAGAAAGCAATATCAATAAACTAAACGATCGTAGTGCTAATCTAACAGATGGGTCATGGGTCTTGTCCATCACATCATTCTCTAATGATGTGATCCCATTCATCAAATGACAACACATGTCTATGGCTAGGAAACTTTAACCATCTCTGATTAACGAGCTAGTCTACTAGAGGCATACTAGGGACACTCTATTTGTCTATGTATTCACACATGTACTAAGTTTCCACTTAATACAATTGTAGCATGAATAATAAATATTTATCCTGATATAAGGAAATAAAAATAACAACTTTATTATTGCCTCTAGGGCATACTTCCTATAGTCTCCCACTTGCACTAGAGTCAATAATCTAGATTACACAGTAATGATTCTAACACCCATGGATTCTTGGTGCTGATCATGTTTTGCTCGTGAGAGAGGCTTAGTCAACGGGTCTGCAACATTCAGATCCGTATGTATCTTGCAAATTTTCTATGTCTACAATGCTCTGCATGGAGCTACTCTAGCTAATTGCTCCTACTTTCAATATGTATCCAGATTGAGACTCGGAGTCATCCGGATCGGTGTAAAAGCTTGCATCGACGTAACTCTTTACGACAAACTTTTTGTCACCTCCATAACCGAGAAACATATCCTTATACCACTAAGGATAGTTTTGACCGCTGTCCAGTGATCCACTCCTGGATCATTATTGTACCCTCTGCCAAACTCATGGTGAGGTATACAATAGCTCTGGTACACAACATAGCATACTTTATAGAACCTATGACTGAGGCATAGGGAATGACTTCCATTCTCTTTGTATTTTCTGCCGTGTTAGGTTTTTGAGTCTTACTCAACTTCACACCTTGCAACACAGGCAAAAACTCCTTCTTTGACTGTTCCATTTTGAACTACTTCAAAATCTTGTCAAGGTATATACTCATTGAAAAATCTTATCAAGCGTCTTGATCTATATCTATAGATCTTGATGCTCAATATGTAGGCAGCTTCACCAAGGTGTTTCTTTGAAAAACTCCTTTCAAACACTCCTTTATGCTTTCTAGAAAATTCTACATCATTTCTGATCAACAATATGTCATTCACATATACTTATCAGAAAGGTTGTAGTGCTCCCACTCACTTTCTTGTAAATACATGCTTCTCCAAAAGTCTGTATAAAACCATATGCTTTAGTCACACTATCAAAGCGTATATTCCAACTCTGAGATGCTTGCACCAGTCCATAAATGGATCGCTGGAGCTTGCATACTTTGTTAGCACCTTTAGGATTGACAAAACCTTCTTGTTGCATCATATAAGACTCTTCTTTAATAAATCCATTAAGGAATATAGTTTTGACATCCATTTTCCAGATTTCATAAAATGTGGCAATTGCTAACATGATTTGGACAGACTTAAGCATCGCTACGAGTGAGAAAATCTCATCATAGTCAACACCTTGAACTTGTCAAATACTGTTTTTCGACAATAGAGCTTTATAGATAGTAACACTACTATCAGCATCCATCTTCCTCTTGAAGATCCATTTATTCTCAATGGCTTGCCGATCATCGGGCAAGTCAACCAAAGTCCACACTTTATTCTTCATGCATGGATCCCATCTCAGATTTCATGGCCTCAAGCCATTTTGCGGAATCTGGGCTCATCATCGTTTCCTCATAGTTCGTTGGTTTGTCATGGTCTAGTAACATGACTTCTAGAACAGGATTACCATACCACTCTAGTGCGGACCGTACTCTGGTTGACCTACGAGGTTCGGAGTAACTTGATCTGAAGTTTCATGCTCATCATCATTAGCTTCCTCGCTAATTGTTGTAGGAATCACTAGAGCTGATTTCTGTGATGAACTACTTTCCAATTCGGGAGAAGGTACAATGACCTCATCAAGTTCTACATTCCTCCCACTCACTTCTTTGGATAGAAACTCCTTCTCTAGAAAGGATCCATTCTTAGCAACAATGATCTTGCCTTCGGACTGGGATAGAAGGTGTACCCAATAGTTTCTTTTGGGTATCCTATGAAGACGCACTTCTCCAATTTGGGTTCGAGCTTGTCAGGCTGAAGCTTTTTCACATAAGCATCGCAACCTCAAACTTTAAGAAATGACAGCTTAGGTTTCTTGCTAAACCATAGTTCATATGGTGTCGTCTCAACGGATTAGATGGTGCCCTATTAAACGTGAATGTAGTTGTCTCTAATGCATAACCCCAAAACGATAGTGGTAAAACAGTAAGAGACATCATAGATCGCACCATATCTAATAAAGTACGGTTACGACGTTTGGACACACCATTGCTCCGTGGCGTTCTAGGTGGCATGAGTTGTGAAACTATTCCACGTTGTTTTTAAATGAAGGCCAAACTCGTAACTTCAAATATTCGCCTCCGCGATCAGATCGCAGAAACTTTGTTTTCTTGTTACGATGATTCTTAACTTCACTCTGAATTTCTTTGAACTTTTAAAATGTTTTAGACTTGTGTTTCATTAAGTAGATATACCCATATCTGCTCAAATCATCTGTGAAGGTTTAGAAAATAACGATACCCGTCGCGAGCCCCAACACTCATCGGACTGTATACATCAGTATGTATTATTTCCAATAAGTTAGTGGCTCGCTCCATTTATGTGGAGAACGGAGTCTTAGTCATGTTGCCAATGAGGCATGGTTCGCAAGCATCAAATGATTCATAATCAAGTGATTCCAAAAGTCCATCTGCATGGAGTTTCTTCATGCGCTTTACACCAATATGACCTAAACAGTAGTGCCAAAAGAATGTTGCACTATCATTATCAACTTTGCATCTTTTGGCATCAATATTATGAATATGTGCATCACTATGATCGATATTCAATTTATATTAAGTGTATGACCATAGAAGGTTTTGTTCATGTAAATAGAACATGAATTATTCTTTGACTTAAATGAATAACCGTATGGCAATGAACATGATCCAATCATATTCATGTTCAACGCAAACACCAAATAACATTTATTTTAGGTTCAACATTAATCCCGAAGGTAAAGGGAGTGTGCGATGGTGATCTTATCAACCTTGGAATTACTTCCAACACACATCGTCACCTTGCCCTCAACTAGTCTCTATTCATTTTGTAACTCCTGTTTCAAGTTACTAATCATAGCAACTGAACCAGTATCAAATACCCAGGAGCTACTATGAACACTACTAAAGTACACATCAATAACATGTATATCATATATGTTCACTTTGCCATCCTTCTTATCCGCCAAGTATTTGGGGCAGTCCCGCTTCCAGTGACCATTTCCTTTGCAGTAGAAGCACTCAGTTTCAGGCTTCGGTCTAGCTTTGGGCTTCTTCATGGCAGTGGCAACTTGCATGCCATTCTTCTTGAAGTTCCCTTTGTTTCCCTTGCCCTTTTACTTGAAACTAGTGGTCTTGTCAACCATCAACACTTGATCCTTTTCTTGATTTCTACCTTCGCCGATTTCAGCATGGCGAAGAGCTCGGGAATCGTTTTACATCATCCCTTGCATATTATAGTTCATCACTAAGTTCCAGTAACTTGGTGATAGTGACTAGAGAACACTGTCAATCACTATCTTATCTGGAAGATTAACTTCCACTTGATTCAAGCAATTGTAGTACCCAGACAATCTGAGCACATGCTCACTGGTTGAGCTATTCTCCTCCATCTTGTAGGCAAAGTACTGTCAGAGGTCTCATACCTCTCGACACGGGCATGAGTCTGAAATACTAATTTCGATTCTTGCAAGATTTAATATGCTCCTTGGCGTTCAAAACGTTTTTGAAGTCCCGGTTCTAAGCCGTAAAGCATGGCGCACTCAACTATCAAGCAGTCATCATACTGATCTTGCCAAAACATGCATAACGTCTGCATCTTCTCCTGCAATAGGTCCGTCACCTAGCGGTGCATCAAGGACATAATACTTCTATGTAGCAATGAGGATAATCCTTAGATGACGGACCCAGTCCGCATCATTGCTACTATCATCTTTCAACTTATTTTTCTCTAGGAACATATCAAAAATTAAAACAGGGGAGCTATACGCGAGCTATTGATCTACAACATAGATATGCAAAATACTATCAGGTACTAAGTTCATGATAAATTAAAGTTCAATTAATCATATTACTTAAGAACTCCCACTTAGATAGACATCTCTCTAGTCATCTAAATGATCACGTGATCCATATCAACTAAATCATGTCTGATCATCACATGGGATGGAGTAGCTTTCAATGGTGAACATCACTATGTTGATCATATCTACTATATGATTCACGCTCTACCTTTCGGTTTCAGTGTTCCGAGGCCATATCTGCATATGCTAGGCTCGCCAAGTTTAACCCGAGTATTCTGCGTGTGCAAAACTGGCTTGCACCCGTTGTATGTGAACGTAGAGCTTATCACACTCGATCATCACATGGTGTCTCGGCATGACGAACTATAGCAATGGTGCATACTCAGGGAGAACACTTATACCTTGAAATTTAGTGAGAGATCGTCTTATAATGCTACCACCGTACTAAACAAATTAAGATGCATAAAGGATAAACATCACATGCAATCAATATAAGTGATATGATATGGCCATCATCATCTTGTGCCTTTGATCTCCATCTCCAAAGCACTGTCATGATCACCATTGTCACCGGCTTGACACCTTGATCTCCATCGAAGCATCGTTGTCTGTCGGTGTACTAAAGTAGGGGGGTACCTTAGTACCCCGAACTTGTGCACGGGCAGTCGCAGCGACCCGTGGCAGGGCTTGCCGGGCGTCCGCCAAGATCCTCCGCGGCTACTTTGATGCCATTCAAGAACAGAGTACTCAAGCTAAAGCCCCGGCAAGAGGAGCTTGCCGGGAAGGCCAACCAAGGCCCCGGCAAGAAGAGCTTACCGGGAAGAAAACAAAGGCCCCGGCAAGAGGAGCTTGCCGGGAAGGCCGACCAAGGCACCTCCAGAGGACTTGCCGCGGCGCCCCGCGCGTCCCGGCAAGGCCCGACGGCCGACAAGCTTGCCGACACGACAAGAGGAGGACGGCGGCAAGGCACTTGCCGCGGCAAGATTGCCAACCAAACTCCAGCACATCCGGCGACGTGTCATCACAAGGCCATCCCAAAGGCACGTGGCGAGGCACTACGCAGCCATGCAGGGCGAGGTGGCAAGCGGAGCTGACAGAGACGCCATCGTGGCAACCGGAGGATCACCTGACGGTCGCTTCTCTACACTGTTGGGGCGACCGGACGGGCATTAAATGCCCTTGTCCCCTGCCGTCAGAGTTAGGTAGGGGACACTGTTGGTCACTGTTACACCAACCTGCGTTTTTACCTTTCTACCCCCTCTTCTTACGCTGCCACCTGTTGGTGCCCCCTTTAGACTATAAAAGGGAGGCCCATGCGCACGTAGAAGGGGTTCGGTTCATCTTGGGACACATGATTAGGGTTCATTCGGATAGGGTTCGGTTCAACACACACACACACCACACCACCGTGCGCTCGCATTCGAGCAAGATCAAATAAAAACACAAAGCAACAGTAGGAGTTTTATCTCTCCGGAGAGCTCCGAAGCTGGGTAAAAATCGCCCGTCTCCCCAGCGCGCGCCCGGACCTTGATCTGCTCTGCGCGCGGCCTCCGCCCCCCTCGCCGGACTAGAAGGGGCCCCCCGTGCCCCATAGGTGCTCGTGGCCACAGAGAGACCAGGCCCCGACATCTTTGGTGCGCCAGGTAGGGGGTGCATCGAGGTCGTGAGCATCCGATCCGGTCTCCGCGCGCGCTGCATCAACGCCTTCATCAACATGCCACCGAAGAAGAAGCCTTCGGAGGTAGCCGCTCCGTCTACATCGATTCTGCCGCCACCGCCGGAGTGAACGGGCAGTGGAGTGGACGCCGGCGGAGGAGCGGGCGCCGACGGTGGGACTCACATCGTCACCAGATCCAAAAACAAGGCCCCGCAAGCGTCGGCGACCATGCAGACACCGCACCCTTCCCAGGAAGTGCAAGGTCGACAACGCCCCGGTGCTCCTAGCACCGTGCTCGCGTTGGAACAAGGCCAAGCTGGCGGGTCGCGAGACGCTCGAGGTCAGCATGCACGCCCGCATGCTGGCGCGAGCGAGGTACGGTCGCCAGGGCGGGGTGTTGCACCTCCCAATCCAGTTGGGAGTCCGAGCACATCCCGCTCCTCGCGCCGCTCGTCGCCGCCACCACCCAAGACAGCAGAAGAAGCACTGGCCCGAGCCCAGCTGCTCCTAGACTACCCTCCGGCGCCGCACAAGATCGACGACTGGAGGATGACCATATACAGTCTCATCGCCTTCGCCAACGGCGACAAGCCCCGGCAACCGAGCGCATCGAGGCCCCGGCAAGGCGTCCAAGCGCAAGCCGACGCCGACAAGACCGCTGGGGGGGCCACCTCCGTGCACTCCCAGCCCCGAAGGCCAAGATCGCCGGCTCGTCGGATCAACCCCGACGGCGACTCCACCGCGTCGTCGGACCCGCGAACCCGACGCGATCAGTGCCACGTTCTCCAAGAACGGCAGCACGAAGACGCTCGCACTCGCATCGAGCGCAGAAGGGAAACGCGACGTCAATCTGACCAGCGTGCCGGGCCCACCGTCGACATGCATGCACTAGGGGAGCCAGGCGACTTGCCGTACGCGGCAGGTTGCCCTGCGTTCACCCGCGAGCTGCGGCAAGTCCAGTGGCCCAAAACCAAGAACTTCAAGCCAGACGTGCCCGAGAAGTACGATGGCAGGATACATCCATCGGAGTTCCTCAGCATCTACACCATCGCGGTGCAGGCTGCCGGAGGGCGCGATGAGAAGATCCTCGCCAACTACTTCCCGCTGGTACTCAAGCCCAACGTCAGATCTTGGCTCATGCACTTGCCAGACGGTTCCATCTCTTCATGGGTGGGCCTGTGTCATCAGTTTGTTGGCGCCTTCACGGGTGGCCACAAGCCTCATGGCCAGGAGAGTGACCTCCACTTGCTCGTCCAGAAGGAGGGGGAGCCCCTGCGCAAGTACATACAGAGATTCAGCCAGGTGCAACGCAACATCCCAGACGTCCACCCTGCCGCAGTTATCAGCGCCTTTCATCAGAACGTGCGTAACCGCAGGATGAGGGAGGAGATGGCGATGTGCAAGATCAGAGACGTCAGCGAGCTCTATGCTCTGGCCGACAAGTGTGCACGGGCTGAGGAGGGGAGGAAAATCCCCGGAGAAGTTGCAGGAGCAGAAGGATCTGACAGTGAGGATACCGCCCCGGCAAGGAAGAACCAGAGACGGAACAACAGGAAGAGAAAGACTAAGGATGTGCTAGCTGTTGAGCATTCCGGCAACGGAGGCGGCTCCGACAAGGCCAAAGCCGATGACTCTGGCGAGGCTGTGGTGGCCGCCGACAAGCAGGATGGCTCCAGCAAGCGGTATTGCAAGATCCACCGCACCAAGGGCCACGATCTCCAAACCTGCAAGAAAGTCGAAGAGATGGCGGAGCTGCAGAAAGCCGAGTACGAGCGCCGTGATAAGGAGAGAGCCCAGGGAGGTGGTGGAGGATCCGGCAACAAGCTTCCCGCCCGGGGAGGACACCGCGGCAAGGCCAAGCCGCGGCAAGGAGATAGGCCTCCCCGCGGCCGCGACAAGGACGAAGATGAGGATGAGATGGAGGATGATGAGACCGATGACCAAGAGTTTCAGAAGGCGACAGAGGTGCTGTGCATCGACGGCGGCGCCTCTCTGCACGCCTCGCACCGCCAACTCAAGCAGTGGGTGCGAGAGGTGAACGCAGCGGAGCCGTCCGTCGAGGCGCGCAAGCCTCTGAAATGGTCCGGCACGCCCATCATTTTCGATGTTGAGGACCACCCTGATCGCATCACTGCGGTCGGGTGCTTGCCGATGTTGGTCTCACCAACAATCCGCAACCTCAAGGTCATGAAGATGTTGGTTGACAGCGGGGCCGGCCTGAACCTGATTTCCTCCACAGTACTCAAGAAGCTCCAGATTCCCGACGGCGAGCTCGAAGAAACTGGTACCTTTCAAGGGATAAATCCGGGAAGGAGCAAGCCCAAGGGGAAGATCATGCTGCCAGTGACGTTTGGCAGCGAGCTGAATTTCAGGACAGAGAGGGTCACCTTCGATGTTGCTGATATCCCATTACCCTACAATGGGATACTCGGCCGACCAGCGCTTGCCAAGTTCATGGCATCCTCTCACTACGCATACAACGTGCTCAAGATGCCTGGCCCGATGAGCGTCATTTCTGTCCAAGGTGACAAGAGGGATGCACTCATCTGCGCCGACAAGATCTACCGGGAAGCAGCAGCCGCAGCAGAGCGCGAGCCACTTGCCGCTGAAGCTCCCCGGGGGAAGGAGAAACTCAAAGTCCGGCAAGTGCAGCCCTGATGCCCACTCCGGCAAGCGCACCTCCCCGAAGTGCTGCGCTGCCGTCGAGAGCGCACCATCGAGCTCCACCGGCAAGTGCAAGAAAGCAAAGGCAAATCCGCCAAAGACCAAGCCCGGCAAGAACAGATCTGGTACCTGCTCCGGCAAGCACGCCTCCCCGGAGTGCCGCGCTACCGTCGAGGATGCACCATCGAGCTCCACCAGCCAGTAGGGCGAAGAAAGCGTCCAGTTTCAAGCTTTTGGATTGTATTCCCTAAGAATCCGTACCTTGTACGAAGAACCTGTGCGTAGAAGGGTCGAATCGTGGCTAAGTTGCGCCCTTGATCCGTTTCGAGTCCGCTCAACGACGAAAGCGCGCCGCAACTAGCCCGACGAGTTCTTCCTGCCGGAAGCAACACCGCTAGCAGGCTGCTGATGTCCCGCACTCAGCAAGTGTGTTTGCACCGGCAGGTTCCCTGAAAGCGCGGGGGGGGGGGGGGGGGTGAAAACGTACAAGGGAGGAAGTCAAGGGAGGAGCGCGGCTTCGCCGGACCGCGGAAGACAGAAAAGCTAAGTCACCCGAGCTTGAGTGCATAGCTCTTTTTTTTAGTTTAGTTTTAAGCGCTTACGTTATGTTCCTCGAACGTTCGTCCCTTGTACGAAAAACCCGTGCGCTGAGGAGCCAACTCGTGGTTAAGTTGCGCCCTTGCTTTGTTTTCGAGTCCGCTCAACAATACAAGCGCGCTGCAACTGGCCCGAGAAGGTTTCTTGCCGGGTACAACACCGCCAGCGGGCTGCTGACGTTCCGCACTCAGCAAGTGTGTTAGCACCGGCAAGTTCCCTAGAAGCGTAGGGCAAAAACGTACAAGGGATGTAATGAAGTCGAGGATGTAACGTAGCAAGCCTTGCCATGGGACGTCCTTTGTATGAGAAACTTGTGCGTAGAGGAGCTAACCCGTGGTTAAGTTGCGCCCTTGCTTTGTTTTCGAGTCCGCTCGACAATGCAAGTGCGCTGCAACTGGCCCGAGGAGGTTTCTTGCCGGGTACAACACCGCCAGCAGGCTGCTGACGTTCCGCACTCAGCAAGTGTGTTAGCGCCGGCAAGTTCCCTAGAAGCGTAGAGTGTAAACATACAAAGGGCGAAACATGGCGTCGCATTGCCCAACTTGAAGTTACATTGCAAAGAGTAACTTATTACAACGCTGTCTTAGTTATTTTTGTCACTATAATAACAGCGACAAGGAGAAACCAGAAGGGCGCACTGGCGAAGAGGCCCCGACAAGCCGATTTCACTGGGGGCTGCGATTGCCAAGATCCCTACGCGGCAAGTCAGGGTCCCCGGGGGCTACAACGCTGGCGGCAAGGACAGAGCAAGGCGCACCGGCACCTAGGTCCCGGCGGAGCCAAAGTTGCCGGGGGCTGCAAATATCAAGATTCACCCCCGGCAAGCCAGAGTCGCCGGGGGCTGTAATACCAGATAAGTTTTTCATCCCTCGTCATGCATCCTCTTATGGGCTGGGGAAAGCGAGGCCGCGTCTCTGAACGATCATGCCTTGTACAAAAAAAACCTGTGCGCGGAGGAACCAGTTCGTAGCTAGTCGCGCACCGACCATTGTTTCGAGTCCGCTCGACAATATTGGGTGAACTGCGGCTAGCTCAACGACAAGGTTTCTTGTCGGTCGCGGCACCGCCGGCAGAGAACCAACTCGTAGCTAGTTGCCTTACTGTCGTTTCGAGTCCGCTCAACGACTTAAGTAAGCCGCAACTAGCTCCGCGACAAGGTTTCCTGTCGGTTGCAGTTCCGTTGCCGACGTTCCACACTCGGCGCTCATGGCAAGGTGCCCGCGCCGGCAAGTTCCCTAAAAGCGTAGGGTGAAAACGTACAAGGCCCACAATCAAGTAAAGGACTTAATCCGGCAAGCTTTCCCCTCTTTTCATTAAAAAACATCCCAATTTAGTGCAAGTCCATGGAGGATGAAAAACATGATAGAGAGGATTACAAACTTTAAATACAGCTAAGGCCCGAGGGCTTACAAATTAAAAGATAAGATGCTCGTAATCCCTCTCCTGTTTTTCTCTTCAGGAGGTAGGTCAAGGAGGCCCCGGCAAGAGAAGCTTGCCGGGGAGGGCAAAAGAAGCGCCTAGGCGAGCTACGGGTGCCAGAAGACACCAAGAGAACTTCCCGGGGACCGGCCAGGAGCTTGGCGGAGGCGGAGGCGCCAGAGGCAGAGCTCGAAGACGGGGCGGCAGGATGTCAGCATGCTGTCGAGGGCACCTCGCCCTCGTGCTCCGGCTTGACGGCCTTGCCGCCACCCCTCTTCCTCTTCCGCCGCCTCCCTACGCCAGCCGCCCAAGGAGACGGCCCCGGGGAGTTCAGAAGGCCGGCGACCCGGATGATGGGGTCGCCGGTGGCACGCGCGAGGCAGCGTCCGACGCCTAGTCGGACCCGCCGTCCTCGTCGTCGCTGTCGCTCCCCTCCTCGTCACTCTCGCTCAAGGAGGGACCTTCGCTATCGGAGGAGCTGTCCACGCAGCATCTCGCCCGGATGCCGAAGTCGCCGAAGACCTTGACGGCGAGAAGGTTGCCCTCCATTAACTTAAAATGGAGGGTAAACCCCGCCGTCAAGCTATGGATACGGGCGAACGTCTTCCACCCTCGATCGAAGTACATCACGCCGGGGGCTGGGGATACGACACTAACTCGAGTGCCGCTGATCCCGCAGCCCCTCATGCGTAACTCCAGCATCTCGGGCGGGTCCGGTTCCATCGCGCACGCAAACGGGGCCGGAAGCCGGAGGCGTCGACGAGGTGCCCGGCGTAGCTTGACGAAGAACTCCCAGGGGTCGTCCCCAATGTGGACCGCCTCGAGGAGAGGAGCTGCCGGCGGAGACGGGGGTGGCGCACCACCCCGGCCTCCTCTCCCCCGAGCGCCTCGGCCATGCCCTCGACCTCGTCCTCGGCCTCGCCCCCTCCCTCTTCCCCTCACGACCGGCTCCGCCGCCGCAGGGGCGAGAGAGGGAAGGATGCGCTGTCTGGCAGCAGCCCTCGCCGCCACCGACGAAGGGCCAGGGTTCCCTTTCTCCATGGCGAGTGGGAGAAAGGGAAGCAGAAGTTAAAAAGAAAAGAAGGAGATGAAGGAGTGTGGGCTTCTGTGCCCCCCTCCCTGCCCCTTATAAAGGAGCAGGGTGGGAGCCCGGCCGCCCCGCTCGGCGAATCAAGGCACGGGAGAGCGGGGAATCGGGGCCGACCCGCTGCCTCTGCTCACGCCGTCCCCGGATTCCCCAATCTCACCGTCCGTGACCCCAAGCGCATGGGAGCCGCATGGCAGGAATGCAGCACCGAGTGGACAGGTGAGGCGGTCTTGCCCCACCCCGTGAGCATGGGAGCGGACGCCTCAAAAGCCGCGCACTGGCCCCGTCCAGTAAATGCACCACGCCCCCACGCCTACCTCCGTTTAGGTAGGAGGGCGTGGGCCGTCCCCTTCATCATGGCTTGATGCATGCTCGCGAGGCTCAGCCCCGCACGCACCGCCCACGTCTCCCACGACGCCGCAATCGACGCGTGCCGTTGCGGAGGACGCGGTGGACACGGAGTTCGATTCTGTGTGGACCCAGGCCACGCGTGCCCGTGCACTGTTTTGGGCCTGGCCCAACAACGCTCGGCACCATGTATGGCCCAGGCCCGGGGGCTACTGTCGGTGTACTAAAGTAGGGGGGTACCTTAGTACCCCGAACTTGTGCACGGGCAGTCGCAGCGACCCGCGGCAGGGCTTGCCGGGCGTCCGCCAAGATCCTCCGCGGCTACTTTGATGCCATTCAAGAACAGAGTACTCAAGCTAAAGCCCCGGCAAGAGGAGCTTGCCGGGAAGGCCAACCAAGGCCCCAGCAAGAAGAGCTTACCGGGAAGAAAACAAAGGCCCCGGCAAGAGGAGCTTGCCGGGAAGGCCGACCAAGGCACCTCCAGAGGACTTGCCGCGGCGCCCCGCGCGTCCCGGCAAGGCCTGACGGCCGGCAAGCTTGCCGACACGACAAGAGGAGGACCACGGCAAGGCACTTGCCGTGGCAAGATTGCCAACCAAACTCCAGCACATCCGGCGACGTGTCATCACAAGGCCATCCCAAAGGCACGTGGCGAGGCACTACGCAGCCATGCAGGGCGAGGTGGCAAGCGGAGCTGACAGAGACGCCATCGTGGCAACCGGAGGATCACCTGACGGTCGCTTCTCTGCACTGTTGGGGCGACCGGACGGGCATTAAATGCCCTTGTCCCCTGCCGTCAGAGTTAGGTAGGGGACACTGTTGGTCACTGTTACACCAACCTGCGTTTTTACCTTTCTACCCCCTCTTCTTACGCTGCCACCTGTTGGTGCCCCCTTTAGACTATAAAAGGGAGGCCCATGCGCACGTAGAAGGGGTTCGGTTCATCTTGGGACACAGGATTAGGGTTCATTCGGATAGGGTTCGGTTCAACACACACACACCACACCACCGTGCGCTCGCATTCGAGCAAGATCAAATAAAAACACAAAGCAGCAGTAGGAGTTTTATCTCTCCGGAGAGCTCCGAAGCTGGGTAAAAATCGCCGGTCTCCCCAGCGCGCGCCCGGACCTCGATCTGCTCTGCGCGCGGCCTCCGCCCCCCTCGCCGGACTAGAAGGGCCCCCCCGTGCCCCATAGGTGCTCGTGGCCACAGAGAGACCAGGCCCCGACATTGTCGTTTCGCCAACTATTGCTACTACGACTATCACTTCCACTTAGTGATAAAGTAAAGCAATTACATGGCGATTGCATTTCATACAATAAAGCGACAACCATATGGCTCCTACCAGTTGCCGATAACTGTTACAAAACATGATCATCTCATACAACAATTTATATATCATCATGTCTTGACCATATCACATCACAACAAGCCCTGCAAAAACAAGTTAGGTGCCCTCTACTTTGTTGTTGCAAGTTTTATGTGGCTGCTATGGCTTAGCAAGAACCGTTCTTACCTACGCATCAAAACCACAATGATTTTTTGTCAAATGTGCTTTTTTAACCTTCAACAAGGACCGGGCGTAGTCACACTTGATTCAACTAAAGTTGGAGAAACAGACACCCACTAGCCACCTGTGTGCGAAGCACGACGATAGAACCAGTCTCATGAACGTGGTCATGTAATGTCGGTCTGGGCCACTTCATCCAACAATACTGCCGAATCAAAGTATGACATACTGGTAAGCAGTACGACTATTATCTCCCACAACTCTTTGTGTTCTACTCGTGCATATAACATCTACGCATAGACCTGGCTCGGATGCCACTGTTCGGGAACATAGTATTTCAAAAAAAAATCCTACGATCACGCAGGATCTATCTAGGATAAGCATAGCAACGAGCGGGGAGAGTGTGTCCACGTACCCTCGTAGACCAAAAGCGAAAGCGTTTAGTAACGCGTTTGATGTAGTCGAACGTCTTCATGATCCAACAGATCAAGTACCGAACGCACGTCACCTCCGCGATCTGCACACGTTCAGCTCGGTGACGTCCCTTGTACTCTTGATCCAGCTGAGTCTGAGGGAGAGTTTCGTCAGCATGACGGAGTGGTGATGTTGATGATGAAGTTACCGACGCAGGGCTTCGCCTAAGCACTACGACAATATGACCAAGGTGGAAAACTATCGAGGGGGCACCACACACGGCTAAAGATCAACTTGTGTGTCTATGGGGTTCCCTCCTCCCCCATATATAAAGGAGGGGATGAGGAGGCCGGCCAGCCACAAGGGGCGCGCCAAGGGGGGGGAGGAATCCTACTCCTAGTAGGAGTAGGTTTCCCCCTTTCCTAGTCCAAGTAGGAGAAGGGGGGAAGGATGAGGAGGAGAGAAGGAAGGAGGGGGGCGCCGCCCCCTCCCCTTGTCCAATTCGGATTGGGGCAAGGCGGGGCGCGCTCCACCTCCTGGCTAGCCCTCTCTCTTCTCCACTAAGGCCCATGAGGCCCACTAACTTCCGGGGGGGGGGGGGGTCCGGTAACCCCCTACCCCGTAACTTATCCAATACGACCCGAACCATTCCAGTGTCCGAATATAACCTTCCAATATATGAATCTTATGTCTCGACCATTTCCACACTCCTCATCATGTTCGTGATCTCATCCGGGACTCTGAACAACCTTCGGTACATCAAGTCACGTAAACTCATAATACCAATCGTCATCGAACATTAAGCGTGCGGACCCTACGGGTTCGAGAACTATGTAGACATGACCGAGACACATCTCTAGTCAATAACCAATAGCGGAACCTAGATGATCATATTCGCTCCTACATATTCTACAAAGATCTTTATCGGTCAAAACGCACAACAACGTACGTTGTTCCCTTTGTCATCAGTATGTTACTTGCCCGAGATTCGATCGTTGGTATCATCATACCTAGTTCAATCTTCTTACTGGCAAGTCTCTTTACTCATTCCATAATGCATCATCCCGCAACTAACTGATTTTTCATGTTGCTTGCAAGGCTTATAGTGATGTGCATTACCGAGAGGGCCTAGAGATACCTCTCCGACAATCGGAGTGACAAATCCTAATCTCGATCTATGCCAACTCGACAAACACCATCGGAGACACCTGTAGAGCATTTTTATAATCACCCAGTTATGTTGTGATGTTTGATAGCACACTAAGTGTTCCTCGAATATTCGGGAGTTGCATAATCTCATAGTCATAGGAACATGTATAAGTCATGAAGAAAGCAATAGCAGTAAACTAAACGATCATAGTGCTAAGCTAATGGATGGGTCTTGTCCATCACATTGTTCTCTAATGATGTGATCCCGTTCATCAAATGAAAACACACGTCTACGTCTAGGAAACTTTAACCATCTTTGATTAACGAGCTAGTCTAGTAGAGGCATACTAGGGACACTCTGTTTGTCTATGTATTCACACATGTACTAAGTTTCCGGTTAATGCAATTCTAGAATGAATAATAAACATTTATCATGATATAAGGAAATATAAATAACAACTTTATTATTGCCTCTAGGGCATATTTCCTCCACTTACACGCGTCGTCCCAACAATACGTGGTGCCATCTGCTTTGCCGATCACGTAGATGATGCCATTGTGTTCAATAGCATCATAGAAGTGGGTATCAGCTTTGACGATGATCCACTGTGAGCTGAGTTGTCTCCAGCTAAAGAAGGCACCAGTGTAAATATAGGCTATTCCACGGTCGAACAAGGCAATTAGCTTGAAGTCTGCGTAACCCGCATGTCGTGTGGGCACTTGGCAGTTTACAATCTTCTGCAAAACAAGGTCCATCCAACTGACGTGGTAATATAGATGACTTGGACCGTGATGGTAAAACTCTATATAATCAAATGGAGGAAGGATAATCTCATGGGAGGTCTGGAAGTTCATGAGCACCAACTTTTTCCTGTCTTCTTTGATGGTAGCCATCCAGTCGGAGTTCATGCCGATCCAGTACATACCTGCCAAGAAGTTTTGGGCAATGTTGATCGGATCAAAGTCGAGGGAAATTATGTATGGGCGACCCACTACATACTTGCAAAGAAGTTTCAGCTAATGCAAATCGGATTGAGTCGAGGGGAATTATGTACACCTCTGTAACATGGTGAGCAAATCTCACAAGACCAGATAGCGGCAAGCAGGGTGTCTTGAAAAGCTTAGGCCTCGCTTCGATGATGGACGTGTTCATGTCCCTCGAGCATGCAGCCAGCTGCAGGGCGCTCAACATATCCATACATGAACAACAGAGGTCGAGGATGTCACTAGGGAGATTGCTCCAATCGCGGCTCATATGGATGCTGCGCGGTTCGCGTTCGGCCATGGTGGAGTTTGGAAGGTGTGGTTTTTGGGGTCTTGATTTATGGGGAAGAAGGCTCTCGGTGCTGGAGCGGCTAGCGAGGGAATAGTGGTACTGGGGGAGGCGAGCGAGGTGAGGGTAAGCGGGGGCACAGTGAGATGATGAAGGGTGACCTTAGGATCTCCGGCGAGACAGAGATGGAGATGGAGTGGTGCTAGGGGAGAGGGAGACGAGGCAATGCATGCTATAGAACGGCGGTGATAGTGACTGCACAGTGCACAAGGTGAGGCTAACTTTGGTAACCCGAACACGCTGCCTGGACTGGTATCACCTCGGGCGCAAGGTCGTGTCAGTTCACTGTGAGGACCGGATGAATAATATTTTGACCATCAAGTGCACCACAGTTGTACTACTACTACTAGTAGGAGTAGTAGGAACATGAGTAGTACTGTATAGCGGAAATAGGTCTCCTGTGCTAGCATGCCTCTGGGTACACTTCATCCTTCAGGTATCATCCATATTGCGAGCAGAACCAAATTCTCATGCATGCAGAAGCATGAAGAAGGCCTTTTCTTTTTTGAGGATAACCGCATATTCCTTAACTAGAGAATGTTGTGTCTCCCACGCACGCGCCAATATCCATCCGAACCAGCTACGACACATTTTTTATCCATTTGCATAGTTCCCACCTGTCAGGAGGGGTGCAGAAATAAAAAGGAATCATAAAATGTCTCACCACGGTGATTCGAAAGAGTGACCTCAACTAGCCAGTGGCACATATAACGCTAGAAGGATGGGCACGTACAGGGACAGGTACCACTCCTCAGTCTACCCGCGTAGCCTTTTTGTTTAGTCTACCTAGCCGTCTAATCAACTGCTTGCAGGCCACTTCTCCCATTTACTTCTCCATCGGGAACCAATTTTCCTCGGCTTCTTCACTACTCCTTCATCTTCATTTGCATCCAAACCACACTGCATTCACATTGTTTTAATCTCTTCACATCCTCCTGGAGTAATTCTGAAGCTCCTTTAAATAATCATATTCTTTAGTTAGACTAGCCATCTAATCCTAATTCTCCAAACCATAGCCCTCCAGTCCAGCGGTTCCAAATGGCGAAAGAGATCGAGATGCAGGTTTTTAGCGTCCAACATGTCCTCGTCGAAGGCTCGTTGAGCATAGTTGCCACAGTCACTGACCACCCAAGGGTTGTTCGGAAGTGGATCAACAATGTATCCAACTCCCTCCAAAAGGTGGAGATGAAGGTCATCGGTCTTGACGCAGAGTACACGAAGCGTGCCACTGGGAAGATCCAACGCGCCGCCGTCCTTCAGCTGTGCCTTGAAGATGATGTTTTGGTGTACCACATGATACACGCGCCCTCCATACCAGGTGAGCTTCACGATTTCTTGTCTCGGGAGGACATATACTTCTGTGGGGCAGCCATCGCAGGGGACAAACAGAAGTTGGAGCCGTACAACCTTGATTTGAAAAGCATCGCTGATGTACAAACCAAAATAAAAATTTATGTAGAAGATTGTGATAAACCGACACCATCCCTATTCGACGTAGCAAATTTTGTGCTCGGAACAAATCTTCAGAAGGGTGACGAGACGCTGGCATTAAGGTCGTCTAGATGGGAGAATTATCCCTTGATGTACGAGCGGATAAAATATGCTGCCCTCGAGGCCCGTGTGAGTTTTGATATAGATGCAAGGTCCAGAGAGCTTGTTGCGAAGCCTTCTTCCGCAGTAAATGAGAACAAGAAGAAGCTGCACCAGCAGCAGGGCATTATGGATGGACGAACTATTTCCTCTCTTGTAAAAAAACTTATGCCCTCTCTGTGTATATTGATATAGATGGACTATTCCGATGGTGTGCATGTCTTTGGAACAAGTAGTAGCGTGGGTACACATGACTATAAGGAACTATTTATCCGCCTAGCTTTCTCTACTACTCCTTCAAGTGATCGGTATGCAATGCATGTGTCCGTAGACATGACAGCTTGTCCATGGAAGTTCAACTACGGAAACCATCATGTTTCATCCACTGCCACTCGCGATTGCCATGACGCCGCTCCAACCCATGGCACCACATCCCCCGACGTGCGCCTCATCCCTCTCGGCCGCATCGCCCCTCTGCCTTTGTGTGCATCACATGTGGGCACCTGAAATGCGGCGAGCATCAAGTTTCTACCACAGCCAGAAGCGATTCCCACGACGCCACTTGAACCTAGGACACCACTCGTCCCCCCGACCTGTGGCTCACCCCTCTCGGCCCCACTGCCCCTCTGCCTTCGAGAGCATTACATGTGGACCAGCCACCTATCGGGTCCACATGTTATTGACTCAAAGGCAGGTGTAGTAAGGCGCTGAAGCTCAGTCCCGAGGGCCCCGAGAGGGAAATGTAACTCCTGCGCCAGGCCTTGTGGTGCTACCGCTGCATGAACTCGTGTCAAACTCGAGATTTGTTTCTTTACTATACATGCATGAAATGATTTAATGGACATTGTAATCTCAACATGTGATGGGGAGATCTAAATTTGAATTTGAAACTTATAAAACAAAAAAAATTCAAAACAAAAAACTGGGAGAGACTGAGTATACCGTAGGATGTGTCCCATACGAAACAAGTCCCCTGGTTTGTCACCACGAAGATGCGGTTAGAAAGGAGCACAACATCTTTATACTCTTACGGCAACAAATCGGCCGCAGACAGCATGGTCCACCTTTGACCGCCATGTGCAAGGTTCGTGCCATCTTCTTCAATCTCACCGTGGTTCCATCGTACCAATTCAGCCTGTTGCATGGCTGATTCCAATGTTGGACAAAGGTTCTACGGGAACGGTGTCACCTTTGTAAATGTTGGGCAAATTGATGTTGGTACCCTCCTGTACATATGCAAGCCAATCTCCACTCGCACCGAGCCTAACCTGTGAAACAGTGGACAGGGGAGAATTAGGAAATGGACACGGAAGTATTCTTTAGAATGCATTTACTACGTGATCAAACTCATCTTACCCGCTCATCAGACAAAATCCGAGTGCCCCTCAACGTCGGCATCTCAAGGGGCGTCAACTTGCAACTACAGCCGCGCCGCGCTGGAGAGCCCCCAAGGAAACATCCTCATGCGTTGCACGGAACATCAAGATGCATTTGTATAAGTAGTTTATCTTGTGAGAGAAAATGGTGAACGGGGGAAGGCCTTATTTGCAAATGTGGAGAGGGGTTTAGGTATCTTTTTGCAAAATTGCAATAGTTTTTATTCCTATCCGTCAGATATAAATGACGACCTATATTGCAGGATGGCAGGCACACCATCATCACCAACTTTGTTTTTTTATAAGACTAGCAAGATGCTCGTGCGTTGCACGGAACATCAAGATCTTGTGGGAGAAAAGGATGAACAAGGGAAGGCCTTATCTGCAAATGTGGAGAGGAGTGCGGGTAAATTGTCATAGTTTCCTTCCTATTCGTCGGATATAAATCAGATGGCCTATATTGCAGGATGGTAGGCACACTACTCTTATAAAAAGCAGAGTTGGTGATGATGGTGTTCCTGCCATCCTGCAATATAGGCCGTCCGATCTATATCTAACGGATAGGAAGGAAACTAGCAAGATGCCCATGCGTTGCACGGAACATCAAGATGCATTTGTATGAGTAGTTTATCTTGTGGGAGAAAAGGATGAACGAGGGAAGGCCTTATTTGCAAATGTGGAGAGGGGTGTGGGTATCTTTTTGCAAAATTGCCATAGTTTTCCTTCCTATATGTCAGATATAAATCGGACGACCTATACTGCAGGATGGCAGGCACACCATCATCAACAACTCTGCTTTTTATAAGTGTAGAGTAGATATAGAGATAGAGACTACTACTACCAATGTGTTGGCCCGTGCGTTGCAATGGATCCAAAGTAGTAGAATAATACTTATTCACGGGCTTGAAATATAAACACTCTAGTTTTGATATACATATATCAGTAAAAATAAATCGTGCTTCACTCAAAATATACTCCTCGGGCTGTTTTGATGAGGTGAGGGACGGGTGTGGCTGGTTTGAAGATAACAGGTTTTAAAAAAATTGGAGCTATTTTTTTTACATTTTGTAGCGTGGCACGGCATTCGGTGCACCTAAGCGTCTGAGAAAAAATTGAGTTTGGGTGGGTGGCACACCCTGCGGCAAGATGCCCATGTGGGCTTCTTCTATAACTAGCAAGATGCCCGTGCATTGCAGGGAACATCAAGATGCATTTTTTACAAAACACCTGTTGTGATTGACCCTTGCAGGAGTAATCCCATGTGTAAAAACTAATGATATCTCGAGAATTTTATCGGAAAAATGGTATCTTTGGAACAAGTTTTCTCTACTACTACTCCTTGAAGTGAGCGGTATGCAATGCATGTGTCAGTAGACATGACAACTTGTCCATGGAAGTTGAACCACGGCGACCATCACTGTCGTGGGGAACGAACACCTATGGGGCAGGGCCCCTTTTCTTGTCCGGCAAGGGAGCGGAGGGCGCACGCAGAGCGGATCGAGGCGAAAGCACGCGGGGGATTTTTACCCAGCTTCGAAGCTCTCCGGAGAGATAAAACTCCTACTGCTGCTTTGTGTTTCTATTCTGTTCTTGCTCAAGAGCGTAGGTGTGTTGTGGTGTCGAATGAGTCGAACTGGACCGAACCCCTTCTACGTGCGCATGGGCCTCCTTTTTATAGGTTAAAGGGGTCACCGACAGGTGGCAGCGTAGAAAGAGGGGTAAAAGAGTAAAAACGCGGGTTGGTACAACTGCTACCAACAGTGCCCCCCTACCTAACTCTGACGGGAGGGGACAAGGGCATTTAATGCCCGTCTGGTCGCTCAAACAGTGTAGGAAACGACCATTAGAGGCGCCACCGATCGCCACGATGGCCTCCTTGTCATCTTTGTTTGCCACCTCGCACCGCTAGGCTGCACAGCTACCCGCCACGTGCACCAGGAGCGATCCTGTGGCGACACGTCGTCGGATGTGCTGGAGCGTGTGCTGGAGAGTGGTGGCTTCGCCGCGGCAAGCGCCTTGCCGCGTTTGCAGTCTTGTCGCACCCGCAAGCTTGCCGCTCGCTGGGTCTTGCAGGGACGCGTGGGGCATCGCGGCAAGTCTCTTGAAGTGCCTTGGTTGGCCTCCCCGGCAAGCTCCTCTTGCCGGGGTTCTGTCTTCTCAGCTAACACTTTGTTCTTGAATGGCAGTAAATAGGAATAGTGGAGGATCTTGGCGGACGCCCGGCAAGCCTTGCCGCGGGCCGTTGCGACTGCCCGTGCACAAGTTCGGGGTACTAAGGTACCCCTACTTTAGTACACCGACAGGAGCCCCCGGGCCTGGGCCATACACGGTGCCGAGCGCTGTTGGGCCAGGCCCAAAACAGGGCACGGGCACACGCGGCCTGGGTCCACATTAAATCTGACTCCGTGTCCACCGCGCCCTCCCGCAATGGCACGCGTCAATCGCGGCGTCGTGGGAGAGATCGTGGGCAATTTTTAATTCGGGAAATGCGTAACGTTCGCCTCCCCTGTTTATAAGCAGAGGAAACAGGGCCGTTCCCCCCACCTTCGCCACTTGCAGTTCCTTCCTCCGAAAGCTCCGCCGCTCCCCTCCGCTTCCCAAGCCGAAAGAGAGCAGCGCTCCACCGCCCGTCGCCGCCGTCGCCCTCGCTTTCCCCCACCGCTTCCGCCATGGCTCCGAAGACCGGGAAGGCTGCGAAGTCGGCCGAGGCGCTGCAGCTTGAGGCGTTGCGCAAGAAGCGAGTGCTTTTCTCCCCCGAGCTTACCCCGAAGGCGCTGCGGGAGGAGTTCTACCTCTTCTGGTCGACGGAGACGCGGGCGCATCCACGCACGCAGGTACTCTTCGCCGAAGCTTCCACTTCGAAAAAGTGCCCCAGAGGATACTACTTCTTTCTTGTGTTCTTCTATTGCGGGCTCTGCCCACCTTTTTCCGATTTCCTCTGCGACATCATGAATACCTACGGGTTTCATCTTCTTGATTTCACCCCCAACGCCGTTCTGACAATGGCGGTTTTCGCACACCTCTGTGAGAACTTCGTTGGCATCCTCCACAATGTCGCTCTTTTCCGTCATTATTTCACTCCCCGGGCCGAGAAAGGGGAGCCACTGGCTGGCGGAATCGCCTGGACCTCACGGATTGGCATGAAGGAGGTGTACTTGACGGGCGAGCTCCGCAGTAAGTGGGATGAATGGAGGGCGGAGTGGTGCGGGATCGTTGACGCCAACCCGCAGCCATTCACCAACCTGCGCCAGACCCGGGTAGTGCGCGGCGGCGATTGGAGCGCTCTGTCGCCGGACGATGCCAAGCTGAAGATTGCCACTACCCGAATCCTCCGGCTCAGGCTTGCCGGGCTCACAACAGGGGCAGTTGGCGCGGATTTCCTTCGCCGTCGCATCGCCCCTCTACAGAAGAGGGGGAGGCCCGCCTGGATGTTTGGCGGCCCGGCGGATATCATGAGGCTGCGTCCAGGCCTCAACTTCAACTTCACGGTTCTGGAGCTTGACGGGATGCTGAGGGAGCTGTTCAAGCATGACGCCAACCATCCAGAGTGGTTCAGGTTGCCGCAGGGCGTCATCCCGTTGTGCAACAACTCCCAGCACGATTGCATCTGTGCAATGATGCCAGAGTGCGACTCGCACGGGATAATCGCAACTTGGATAGAGCCCGCCGACGACGTCGTGCGGCAATTCTTCGATGGCTTGACGGAGATAGCAATCAATGCCGACGAGCAGAGGCTCCTCACCCGCGACACCACCGACGATGAGATGCGGTATATCGCCACCAGGGCCGAAGAGGCAGCGGCAGCCGCCGCCGCGGGCGAGTTTGGCTTCACGCTGGAGGAGGCGGATGCGGCCGAGGCGGCAAGCCTTGCCGACCGGGAAGACCTTGCCGAAGAGGTCGTTGGCGAGGGGGAGCCCGAGGCCGAAGCGAGCGAGCCCGCCCGGGGCGCGAGCGGCCAGCCGTCTTCAAGTGGCTTGCCGCAGGCGGAGCCCCCAGCGCAGCCCCAATTCCAGCGAAGGAGGCGCCTCCGTCGAGTTGGAGATCCAGCAGGGCGGCAAGCAGGCCAACAGCCGCAGCATCGTGGGTCGCGCTCCACCGCGGCAAGTACGGTTGCCGCAGGAGCATCTCAGGCCGCGCCGGCAACTGAGGCGGGGTCTTCTCGGGCTGCCACACCCGATCCTGCCGCAGCTCCCGGCAAACGTCCAAGGGAGCCCACTCCTCCGCCTCGCCGCGCAGAAAGGGTACCAGACTTCGACCTCTCTGCGCTGAGCTCCGACGAGGAGGAAGAAGAGGAGGAGGAGTAAGGCTTTCTTCTCACTGTACTTGTATTCCTTCAATCTTTGTTGTTTCTGGCTTTGCATCTGATTTGCTTCCCTCTGAATCCTTGTTCTATTTCAGGACTCTGGTCGAGAGAGCGGCGAAGAGGGCCAAGGTCCCCGTGGTTGTCATCGAGGATGATCCCGCTGTGATGGCAGAGGACATGTCCGAGACTACCTTGACGGACCCGGTTCCTTCTCCGCGCGGCAGCCCCCAGCACAGCCCCCAGCGTAAGTGTTTGGTTCACTTTCTGTTGCGGGGCGCGCATGGGTGCTTCTTCTTTTGCTGACATCTTGATTGCTGATTCATTCATGTAGGAGCAGAGCAGGCCCATCAGGGGCAATCAGAAACCGCCCCGGAGGTGCTGTCTGCTTCGACTACGCCGCCAAGGGGTGATTCCCCGACAAGGGAGCGCTCCCCGGCAAGGGAGAGGTCTCCGGCAAGGGACGGAACCAACGAGCCCTTGGTGGAGGAGCCCGTGGTCACAGAGCCCAGCACAGGTGACCTTCCTTGTCGGAAATCTTCCCTTGGGTTCTTCTTCTGATCTTCTTTTTTGGATATTTGCTTGACTTTTCTTTCCTCTCCCTGTCCTCAGATCCCCCTCTTGCGGACCCGATGGAGACTGAGGCCACCGGCGGGGAAGACGTACACGGCAACACTGAAGGTGCCGCTGCTGACGAGGGAGAGGCCGGCGCTGATGAACCTGCCGACGAAGAAGCAGCCAAGGCTGCTGGCGCGGGAGCCGGCGAGGGGTCCGGCGATCGTACTGACGACCCGGAGGGCACAGGAGCGCAAGGCACTGCACCGTCCGCCGACCCCTCCGCCGCTGATGCAGCGCCGGGCTCCGAGGAGCCCCAGCCAGGCGCATACTTGAAGGCCGGCGAGGGCGTGTACATCAAGCTTCCCTGGGCGTCGAGCTCCAGGGCGCCGGTCGAAGGAGAGGAGTTTGACGGGGAAGTACTCGCCTCTACTGGGCTGGCAGTGGTTGACGCGCCAAGCAGCAGCAGCGGCGAGTCCGAAGAGGAGCAGTTGCTTCGAAAGCTGGTGTCACTCTACCGCGCCCGGCAAGCGAAGCTTGAGTCCCGGGAAGCGCTTGTCACACAGGCGGGAGTTGACATAGAGAAACACGCGCAGGAGCTCCGGAACCGCAACCAAGAGGCCCTCCGGTCCATTGCTGAGGAGAGGGCACAGCTCGACGAGGCGAAGAAGGCGTTCATCCTGGAGAAGGCTGAAGCCGAGGAGTAGCAGAGGCTCGCCGCCGAGGAGCTGTCCAAGCGGGACGGTGAGCTGATACAGAAGAAGGTGAACTTGGACAACCACGAGGAGGAGCTCGCCGTCCGGGAGCAATCACTTGGCGGGGCACTCAAGGAGGCGAAGGATGCCGCCGCGGCTGCTGAGGCCGCCAAGAAAGAGTTAGAGGTGAAGGTGACGCAGCTGGAGGTGGACATGAAAGGGAAAAATGAAGAGCTTGCCGCACTCCAGCGCGAACGCGAGAAGGATGCACGCGCCCATGGCGATCTGCAAGTTCAGCTCGCCGACAAGATCAAGGAACTGAACTCCGCCAAGGACTCGAGCGCTGATTTAGAGATGAAGCTAGCCACCTTGACGGAGACGCTGGACGCCGCCAAGAAGCGAGAAGATGACTTGAGGAAAGAGGTCAAGGGCGACGAAGAGCTGCTGACGAGGGCCGCCGAGACTCAGAACACTTTCAAGGCCATGGTGGAGCTCTGGACGGAGGGCCTCGTCAACATCGCTGCAGCCATCGATGAGGAATTGGCGGAGCTGGACTTGGCGGGCTTCGGGTACTCCACCGACGAGAACCTCCAGCCCAGCGCCAAGCTTACTCTTTTCCTCAAGGGCGTGGTGACGGCCCTCCAGCAACTCCGGGAAAGGATCCCGAAGAAGCTGGCAGACGAGTCGCGCGCACTGCGCCAAGGTCTTGGAGAAGGTGCTGGTGAAGATCCTCTTCCGCAATCCAGGCCTCGACCTCACCCGCGTCCTCAAGAAGCTGCCGGTGGGTGTTGATCTTGAGGAGCTCAAAGCCATCGTCGCACCCATCATGGACAAGGTGAACGAAGTCAGGAGGATCGATGGCGAGCGCGCGGATTAGGCCATCCTTCTTCTCCTTTCCTTGTCGCTATTTATTTAAGTCATGAGAACAATCTAGTCAGTGCCGCAACAAGCTATTTTTGTAATATAACTCTATTCTGGGCACTATCTGCTATGTTACTTCCTTTACTCGATTCCATCCCTTGTATGTTTTTACCCTACGCTTTTAGGGAACTTGCCGGTGCAAGCACGCTTGCCGCGAGCGCTGAGTGCGGAACATCAGCAGCCTGCCGGCGGTGTCGCTTTCGGCAAGAAACCTTGTCGGGACTAGTTGCAGCACGCTTCTCTTGTTGAGCGGACTCGAAACAAAGTAAGGGCGCAACTTAGCCACGAACCGGTTCCTCCGCGCACAGGTTTTCCATACAAGGCACGGTCGTTCAAGGAATATAACACAAAAATTTAAAATCAACTATGCTCAAACTTTGGCAACTTAGCTTTTCTGTCGTCTGTCTCCCGGCAAGGCCATATTTCTTTGAACGACGCCCGGTCCACACATTTATCCTCTCGTCCCCCCCCCCCCGTGAACTTGTGGGCGAAGGAACCTTCTTTTTGAGAAAAAGAAAGAAGAGAAAATAATGGTATGGGGCCTTAATGCTCGTTATTGCTTACCGGGGGTAAGTGCTGCACAAATTGTCAGATAAAAGATGCAAAAAAGAAAGAATGCATGAAACTTGACAAGATGTGCGAAGCACACATGAACTTTATTTATGCACGGGATCTGCGCCCGGCTTTGTACAAAGGGTTACATGCAACAACGGCAAGGCTTGTACAAAAGGTGGTTGCCGGAACAGATTCTGGCAACCGCGCCTTATGGGTAAAACTTGCGAAGATGCTCTATGTTCCAGGAATTGCTCACCGGAAAGCCATCTTCGGTCTCAAGGCGGACAGCTCTGGGCCTAGTAACTCGTTTCACCCGATAAGGGCCTTCCCACTTTGGCGTCAACTTGTTGGAATTCTTGGCGGATTGAACGCGCCGAAGAACAAGGTCGCCTTCCTCGAAGCTTCTGGCATTAACTTTGCGGCTATGGTAGCGACGCAAAGCTTGCTAGTAACGAGCAGCTCGTACAGCAGCCTGAAGACGATCTTCCTCGAGGAGCAGCGCGTCATCTTGCCGCAGCTGCTCTTGCTCAAGCTCATCATAAGCGAGCACTCGAGGCGATCCGTATACGAGTTCCGTGGGGAGAACTGCTTCTGCTCCATAGGCAAGAGCAAAAGGTGTCTGTCCAGTGGCTCGATTTGGCGTCGTCCTGATCGACCAAAGAACCACCGGCAGCTCCTCGATCCAATTTCTTCCGCACTTGTGCAGCCTGTCGAAAGTTCTGGTGTTGAGCCCACGCAGCACTTCAGCGTTTGCCCTCTCCGCTTGACCGTTGCTTCTCGGGTGAGCAACAGAAGCAAAGCAGATCTTGGTGCCAAGATCTTGGACGTACTGCATGAAGGTGCGGCTCGTGAATTGTGTGCCATTGTCGGTGATGATCCTGTTAGGGACTCCGAAACGGCAAACAATTGACCTGAAGAACTTGACTGCTGACTGTGCTGTCTCCTTCCTCACTGCTTCCACTTCAGGCCACTTTGTGAACTTGTCGATTGCAACGTACAAGTACTCAAAGAACCCGACAGCTCGGGGGAAGGGGCCGAGGATATCGAGCCCCCAGACCGAAAATGGCCAGGATAAAGGGATTGTTTGGAGAGCTTGAGCTGGTTGATGTATCTGCTTGGAGTGGAACTGGCACGCTTCACACTTGGTTACATGTGCAGTTGCATCCTGGAGGGCTGTCGGCCAGAAGAAACCTTGCCGGAAAGCTTTGCCGGCAAGTGCTCTTGCGCCAATGTGGTGACCACATATGCCTCCATGTATCTCCGCCAACAGCTCCTGTCCATCTTCCCGGGAAATGCATTTCAATTTCACTCCGTTGAATCTTCTTCTGTACAGTATGTCATCGACAAACTGGTACATACTTGATTGCCGGGCTACTTTTTCTGCTTCTTCTTGGTCTTCGGGAAGTTCTCCTGTTTGAAGGAAATGGACGATCTGATGTGCCCATGCCGGAGCTTGTGGCTCGACAACAAGGACTAAAGGCGCAAATGCTGCTGCGGGAACATCCGCTTCTACGGCAAGAATCTGGGATCCTGCCGGAGCGTGATGCTCCCCGGCAAGCGTGTCGGGACACAGCTTGTCGGGAGTGTCTGCTTCAACGAAACAAACCCTAGGGCTTGTCAGAGCAGACTGCTCCTCAGCACTTTCTGTGTTGATCCTGGGGACCTTCTTGATGGCGGCTCCGGGGAGCTCTGTCGGAAAGTAGTCGTCAGTAACCAACTTCCTCTTCTTGCTCTGTCCAGTTGGTGGTGTTACAGATGGTTGAGTCAGCTTGAGCACAAAAATCCCTGGTTCCACAGGTAACTTGAGTGCGGCGCACTTTGACAGGCCGTCTGCAATGTCGTTCTGAGCTCTTGGAACGTGTTCCATCTGCAGGCCTTCAAAATGTTCTTCTAGCTTCCTCACTTCATCAATGTATGCTTCCATCAACGGACTCTGATAATCTTTGTTAACTTGACGGACGACAAGCTGCGAGTCACCCCTGACAATAAGCTTCTTGATCCCAAGGTCTGCCGCGATTCTGAGTCCGGCAAGCAAGCCTTCATACTCTGCAGTATTGTTTGTTGCTTGCTCCTTGGGAAAGTGCATCTGGACCACGTACTTGAGGTGCTCTCCGGTGGGTGCGACAAGTAGTACGCCCGCACCGGTGCCTTGCAGCGAGAAGGCACTGTCAAAGTACATTATCCATTCTTTGCTCGCTTCCTTGACGGGGATGCTCCTCTCCGGAGTTTCTTCATCGGATGTTGGCGTCCATTCTGCTATGAATTCTGCCAATGCTCGGCTCTAAATAGTTGAAGTACTTTCAAACTTGAGGCCAAAGCTTGACAATTCCAGGGCCCACTCGACAATCCTGCCTGTTGCTTCTGGATTCTGCAATATCCTCTTCAACTGAAAGCGAGTGACCACTGTGATCTCATGTGCTTGAAAGTAATGGCGCAGCTTCCTCGAGGCCATGAGAAGGCCGAAAAGCAACTTCTGCACACCAGAGTACCTTGACCTAGCCCCCTGCAGAAGGGAACTGACAAAGTAAACTGGGCGCTGCACCATCTTCTTCTGTTTCTCTTCTTGTGGCTGCGCAGATCCATCCTTGCCGGAACCAGAACTTGTCGGGGAAGCCCCCTGCTTGTCGCTGGACTCGCTTGCCGCGGCCGCTGGCTCATCATCCGCCTCCCTCTCCGCTACTAACGCAGCACTAACCACTTGATTGGTTGCCGCCAGATATAGCAGCAACTTCTCTTGTGGCTTAGGTGCGACAAGTGTTGGAGTGGAGGACAAATATTTCTTCAAGTCTTGCAGCGCAGCCTCCGCTTCCGGAGTCCATTTCATTGGACCTGCCTTTTTCAAAATTTTGAAAAACGGCAGGGCGCGTTCAGCAGACTTGGAAATGAACCTGCTGAGAGCAGCAACGCAGCCGGTAAGCCTTCGCACGTCCTTGACTCGCTTCGGTGCTTCGATTTGCTCGATGGCCTTGATCTTGTCGGGATTGGCTTCAATCCCCCTCTGGGATACAAAGAACCCGAGAAGCTTGCCGGAAGGAACTCCAAACACGCACTTCTCGGGGTTCAGCTTGAGATTGATCTTGCGCAGATTTGCAAAAGTCTTGTCCAAATCTTGGACCAGAGTTTCTTTGTCCTTGCTCTTAACCACTATGTCATCCATGTAAGCTTCTACATTTCTGTGCAGCTGCGGCTCAAAAGCATGACTAACTACTCTTGCAAATGTTGAACCAGCATTCTTTAGTCCGAAAGGCATCCGTACAAAGCAGTACGTGCCACATGGAGTAATGAATGCGGTTTTCTCTTCATCCTCTTCAGCCATGAAGATCTGATGATATCCTGAGTATGCATCAAGGAATGAAAGTAGATCACATCCTGCCGTGGAGTCGACAATCTGGTCAATGCGCGGCAAGGGAAATAGATCCTTGGGACAAGCTCTATTAACATCAGTGAAGTCAATACAAAGCCTCCACTTCCCGTTTGCTTTGTGCACGACTACTGGATTGGCTAACCACGTTGGATGGAGTACTCCTCGGACCAGGCCTGCTGCTTCCAATTTCTTGATCTCCTCTGCAATGAACTCTTGTCTCTCCACTGCTTGCTTCCTAACTCTCTGCTTGACGGGCCGCGCATGAGGGCAGACGGCAAGGTGGTGCTCAATTACTTTCCTGGGAACACCGGGGATGTCAGATGGTTGCCATGCAAACACATCGACATTCGCCCGCAGGAAAGCAACGAGCGTGCTTTCCTATTTAGGGTCAAGCGTGGCACTGATGGTGAAGGTACCACCAGTGCCGTCCTCCTTGGCGGCCACTTTCTTGGTCTCTGGTGAAGCTGTCTTTGCCTTCTTACACTTGCCGGTGGAGCTCGATGGTGCGTCCTCAACGGTAGCGCAGCACTCCAAAGAGGTGCGCTTGCCGGAGTGGGCATCAGAGCTACTCTTGCCGGACTTGGTCTTCTTCTTCCCCCCGGGAGCTTCAGCGGCAAGTGGTTTGCGTTCTGCTGCGGCTGCTGCTTCCCGGTAGATCTTGTCGGTACAGATAAGTGCATCTTTCTTGTCGCCATGGACGGAAATAACACTTATTGGACCGAGCATCTTGAGCACATTGTAGGCGTAGTGAGAGGCTGCCATGAACTTGGCAAGCGCTGGACGGCCAAGTATCCCATTGTAGGGCAATGGGAAATCAGCAACGTCAAATGTGACTTTCTCTGTCCTGAAATTCAGCTCGCTGCCAAACGTCACTGGCAGCGTGATCTTCCCCTTCGGCTTGCTCCTTCCCGGGTTGATTCCTTGGAAGGTACCAGTCTCTTCGAGCTCGCTGTCGGGGATCTGGAGCTTCTTGAGCACTGCGGAGGAGATCAGATTCAGGCCGGCCCCGCCGTCAACCAGCATCTTCGTGACCTTGAGGTTGCGGATTGTTGGCGAAACCAACATCGGCAAGCACCCGACCGCAGTGATGCGATCAGGGTGATCCTCAACGTCGAAGATGATGGACGTGCTGGACCACTTCAGGGGCTTGCGCGACTCAACGGACGGTTCTGCTGCGTTCACTTCCCGCACCCACTGTTTGAGTTGGCGCTGCGAGGTGTGTAGAGAAGCACCACCGTCGATGCACAACACCTCTGTTGCCTTTTGAAACTCCTGCTTGTCGGTCTCATCCTCCTCCATCTCATCATCTTCATCTTCGTCTTCGTCCTTGTCGCGGCCACGGGGAGGCCTATCTCCTTGGTGCTGCTTGGCCTTGCCGCGGCGCCCTCCTCGGGCGGGACGCTTCTTGCCGGACCCTCCGCCACCTTCCTGGGCCTTCTCCTTGTCGCGGCGCTCGTATTCAGCTTTCTGTAGCTCTGTCATCTGCTCAACCTTCTTGCAAGCTTGGAAGTCGTGGCCCTTGGTGCGGTGGATCTTGCAGTACTGCTTGCCGGAGCCATCCTGCTTGTCGGCGGCTACCACAGCCTCGCCGGAGTCACCAGCTTTGGCCTTCTCGGAACCGCCTCCATTGCCGGACTGCTCAACAACTAGCACATCCTTAGCCTTCCTCTTTCTGTTATTTCGCCTCCGGTTCCTCTTTGCCGGAGGGGCGTCCTCACTGTCAGATCCTTCTGCTCCTGCGTTCTCTTTGGGGAGTCTCCTCCCTTCTTCAGCCTGTGCACACTTGTCGGCTAGAGCATATAGCTCGCTGACATCTCTGATTTTGCACATCGCCATCTCCTCCCTCATCCTACGGTTACGCACGTTCTGATGGAATGCGCTGATAACCGCGGCAGGGTGGACGTCTGGGATGTTGCGCTGCACCTGACTGAATCTCTGTATATACTTGCGCAGGGGTTCTCCTTCCTTCTGGGCGAGCAGATGAAGATCGCTCTCCTGGCCATGTAGTTTGTGGCCGCCTGTGAAGGCGCCGACAAACTGATGGCACAGGTCCGCCCATGAAGAGATGGAGTTGTCCGGCAAGTGCATGAGCCAAGATCTGACGTTGGGCTTGAGCACCAGCGGGAAGTAGTTGGCGAGGATCTTCTCGTCGCGCCCCCCGGCAGCCTGCACCGCGATGGTGTAGACGCTGAGGAACTCTGACGGATGTATCCTGCCATCGTACTTCTCGGGCACGTATGGCTTGAAGTTCTTGGTACTGGGCCACTGGACCTGCCGCAGCTCACGGGTGAACGCAGGGCAACCTACCGCGTACGGCAAGTCGCCTGGTTCCCCTGGCGCATGCATATCGACAGTGGGCCCAGCGCGCTGGTCGGACTGACGCCGCGCTTCTCTTCGATGCTCGATGCGAGTGCGAGCGTCTTCGTGTCGTCGTTCTTGGAGAACTTGGCGTTGACCGCGGCGAGCTCACGGGTCCGACGACGCGGTGGAGTCGGTGTCGAGGTTGGCTCGGCGAGTCGGCGATCTTGGCCTTCGGGGCGGGGAGTGCACAGTGGTGGCACCCCCAGCGGTCTTGTCGGTGTCGGCTTGCGCCTGGGCGTCTTGCCGGGGTTTCGAGGTGCTCGGTTGCCGGGGCTTGTCGCCGTTGGCGAAGCCGATAAGGCTCTGAATGGTGGCCCTCTAGTCGTCGATCTTGTCTGGCGCTGGAGGGTAATCTAGAAGCAGCTGGGCTCGGGCCAGCGCTTCCTCTGGAGTGTTGGGTGGCGGTGGCGAGCGACGCGAGGTGCGAGATACGCTCAAACTTCTAACAGTGTTAGAAGGAGCGACGTCTCATCCAGGCGACCGCACTGCGCTCGTGCCGGCGTGCTGACGCACACGTTGGCCTTGAGCGTCCCGCGACCCACCAGCTTGGCCTTGTTCCAACGCGAGTACGGTGCTAGGAGCATCGTGGCGTTGTCGATCCTGCACCCCCTGGGAGGGTTGCGGTGGATGTACAGACGTTGAAGCTTGCGGGGCCTTGTCCTTGGACCTGGTGACGACGCGAGTCCCACCATCGGCACCCGCTCCTCCGCCGGCGTCCAACCCACCGCCCGTTTGCTCCGGTGGCGGCAGGATAGTCGCAGACGGAGCGGCCACCTCCAAAGTCTTCTTCTTCGGTGGCATGTCGATGTAGATGTTGATGTAGCGCGCGCGGACGCCGGATCAGATACGCACGACCTCGACGCCCCCCTACCTGGCGCGCCAGAGATGTCGTGGGGAACGAACACCTATGGGGCAGGGCCCCTTTTCTTGTCCGGCAAGGGAGCGGAGGGCGCACGCAGAGCGGATCGAGGCGAAAGCACGTGGGGGATTTTTACCCAGCTTCGGAGCTCTCCGGAGAGATAAAGCTCCTACTGCTGCTTTGTGTTTCTATTCTGTTCTTGCTCAAGTGCGTAGGTGTGTTGTGGTGTCGAATGAGTCGAACTGGACCGAACCCCTTCTACGTGCGCATGGGCCTCCTTTTTATAGGTTAAAGGGGTCACCGACAGGTGGCAGCATAGAAAGAGGGGTAAAAGAGTAAAAACGCGGGTTGGTACAACTGCTACCAACAGTGCCCCCTACCTAACTCTGACGGCAGGGGACAAGGGCATTTAATGCCCGTCTGGTCGCTCAAATAGTGTAGGAAACGACCGTTAGGGGCGCCACCGATCGCCACGATGGCCTCCTTGTCATCTTTGTTTGCCACCTCGCACCGCTAGGCTGCACAGCTACCCGCCACGTGCACCAGGAGCGATCCTATGGCGACACGTCGTCGGATGTGCTGGAGCGTGGGCGCAGAGTGGTGGCTTCCCCGCGGCAAGCGCCTTGCCGCGGTTGCAGTCTTGTCGCACCCGCAAGCTTGCCGCTCGCTGGGTCTTGCCGGGACACGCGGGTCGTCGCGGCAAGTTTCTTGAAGTGCCTTGTTTGGCCTCCCCGGCAAGCTCCTCTTGCCGGGGTTCTGTCTTCTCAGCTAACACTTTGTTCTTGAATGGCAGTAAATAGGAATAGTGGAGGATCTTGGCGGACGCCCGGCAAGCCTTGCCGCGGGCCGCTGCGACTGCCCGTGCACAAGTTCGGGGTACTAAGGTACCCCTACTTTAGTACACCGACAATCACGTTTCTTGTTTCTACAACTGCAACACCCACACACGATTCCCATGACGCCGCTCCAACCCACGGCACGACGTCCCCCGATGTGCGCCTCATCCCTCTTGGCCCCACCGCTCCTCTGCCTTTGTCTGCATGACATGCGGGCCAGCTGAATTATGGCGACCATCAACTTTCTACCACAGCCACACCCGAGTGGACGCGGTTTGCCTGCTCCGCTCCTGTGCTCCGATCCGTACTCCTGCACCATCGAATTTTCATCCAGCGGCTATGACACATTTTGTCCCGGGCATCAATCCTTAGCTAGACTACTTTTGTACTACAGGTAGTACCCACCGGTGTGGCCATCAACGCCTCGTAACGCCCCGACACCCAGCTGTGGCACCCTCGCCATGGCTATGCCACCACCGGCCGGTTCATCTCGAACGAGTGAGTCGCGAACCACGCCACTACCACGAGAATGACATCTGGGCCAGCCGCATTTAAGGTCTGCATTTCATTGAATCATAGGCCGGTGCACTAAGCCACTGAAGCTCGGTCCCGTGGGCCCCGAGAGGGAAATGTAACTCCTCTGGCAGGCCTTGTGGTGTTCCCGTAGTACGAGCTCGTGCCAAACCCGGAATTTGTTTCTTAATACTACCAACTAGTAAGGTACACGTGCATTGCACGCATGATATTTGGTAACCAAATTATGAATAAATAACACATGTTCGTTTAATTCTTATAGTTCATCTAGTTCAAAATCAGTTAGTTTTATAAAAAAAAATCTTTTTAAGATTCATGGAATTGTGCATTGTAAAGCATAAAGTAAAAACAGATAGTGACAATTCATTTTGAAAAAAGAAGTTTGGGCAATTAAGATATGGAAGATTCTAGAACAAAGGAGAAGTGCTTGTGTTTTGAGATTTGTGCATTATGCTTAAGTTCAACCATGGAGTCTTCTAGATTCTACATGTGGCAGAATCTGGTGGAATGTAGATGATATCCAATGGCCAGTAGTGCTCTAATTTTCCATCTTTGTACCGTCGGATTGGCTTCATCCAACGACCAACTTTCAAAGTTATTCACACACTATATAGGGGTATAGATGTGTCGGCCCGTGCATTGCAATGGATCCAAAGTATATCTATTTAGTGGAGTGCACTCTAAACACATTATCTATTTATTTTCTCTAACCTTTCGTAGCCATGCAACCAAGCCACATAAGCTTCATGGGTGCTCCCACATTATATTATTCATACTACATTGACTGAAAAAAAGATAAATCACCCAAAACAAGATCTTCCTGTTTTTTGTTCCGACGATGATGTGCTGTGCACGTACCTAGTTGTATAGTGGTAGTACTAGTTGTAGTACAAACTTCGTACTAGTAGCAGTAGTAGTACGTAATGCTCCTACTCTATCAACAAGCCCCATCCGACACCAAATTTCTTTGCTTCCGTGCTACAGCTAGATCTTCCCCTCGTTTCTGTTTTCCAACCCGGCGGCGGGCGGTTTGCCAATAGTCGGTTTGCTCAATGGCGGTCCCACATGAAAGTGAAAATGCTAGGCAACACGCCTTCCCTAGCTATGTGGCGTGCCGGGCGCGCCCTGGAGTACTCCCGATTCCCGGGCTTGTGGGGGTGTGATGCGAACGCGGCCTTTTCCTTTTACTAGCAATGTGCCCATGCGTTGCGCCGGATCCAAAGTAGTAGAATAGTAGTACTTGTTCACAAACTTGAAAGAAATCGCTCTTATTCTGATATACTCCTAATATATTACTTTTCACTCAAAATATATTTCTCAGGCTGTTTTGATGAGGTGAGGGAGGGATGTGGTTGCTTTCAAGATAACAAGGGGTTTTCTGCAAATTGGAGCAGAGAAGTGGGCTATTGTTGCAAAAATGCCACAACTTACCTCATAGCCGTTAGATGCAGATCTAATGGTTAGAAACGACGGATGGTGGACACACCACCATCATGCAGATCTAATGGTTAGAAACGACGGATGGCGGACACACCACCATCACCAACTGAGTCTTCTATAGGAGTAGGAGTCAAGAAACATGTATAAATTGTAACATTTGGTTCTGCTCCTTGGCACGATCGATAGATAGAAATAATGATTGGAAACGCTAGGGCGGGGCTATTTCTGCCAGATAAGCAGGGTACGTAGTAGCTAGGTTGGCGCATTGTCGGTTTGGTAACATGCGGTCCGACATGTTCTAGTGTTTCTAGCAAGATGCCCGTGCGTTGCACGAAGTTGATGGAAAAGCTAAGCACAACTTATAAATTGACAGATGGAGTACTAGTTACAGTGATGCATATAATTAAGCAAAGGGATCGCACATGTTCGTATTGTCTGGAACAGGAATGCAATAGCACAATAAGAATTAAGGCCACAATGATGCAATCGCAGTGGTGGTTATAGGAGGCAAGAAGAAAGGTACATCCATCAACGTACGACCTCCTCCTCCTCAACTTAGTGCGCCAGGCCACCGACCGGCGGCTAAGGAGCGGCGGCTTTTGTGGCGAGGTCAAGGTGCTTCTTAGCAAAGGCATCCAAGGCTTCCAGCCGATTGAGGAAGGCCAACGTCGCAGTGTCCTCACTGGCCTTGTAGATACCTATTTACACGATTTGCTCATACACGTGGATGTGTAGGTCAATGAATTCTTGCAGGGCAAGGCGCCTTGCGGCGAGCGCGACCTCCAGGTGGACATTCTCCATGGTGTCGGTGGGCAGTCGTAGAGCCACCAGTGCTTGAAAGAGGTTCCGGCCATGGAGGCCAATTAGGGTGGCAGGCAATGAGGAGCCCGGGCGTGCAGGCTGGAGGAGTACGGCGATGTCGTCCGCGAGCTTCTTGAGGACGGTAAACTTGTTGGTGGTGGCAATGATCATCTAGTCCAACTGAGAGTCGTAGTTGGCGTCGACGGCGGCCATCCACCAGCCGGTCGCCAACACCGTCTGGAGATGATCCTCGGTGCCATGCTGCAGGCCGGCATCATGGACCATCTGGCACAGCCGCTAGCTGCTTGCGCGCATCGCTGCCATGGGTCTAGAGTGAGCAATTTTGCGCTTAGTGTAGGTGCTTAGGCAAATGCTTAGAATGGAGGGGCGCCTTTATATGAGTGCAAACTGCATTGCATTCACATCGTGTAGCTTCTTTTCCCAGTCCTCCTCCCATTACTTCCCTAATGCATTCACGATACTCATTGAAGGAGGATGCATCATTGGCCGTTCAACATTTCAGGAACCGCTACCCCCTCCATCGTCTGCATTAAAGCCGTATCTGGAACTGTGCCGCCCGTTGTCAAATCGAATAGTACTGCACTGCCTGCTGCACGCCCGGTTGAACACGCCTCCTCGCCTCCATCAAACCCCTCCATTAAACCTGCATGCAAACTGAGAAACCTACTCCGGCCACACGCCTGTTCTTGAGCGGGCCAGAATTAAATGCAACACCGGCCGAGCTCCCTCAGTTTAAATGAGGCTAGACGTCGGCCAAGCTCCTACCGTCCGCCCTCTATTTAAACGAGGCCAGACAGATAGCGGGCATGAATCGCACCCCTCCGCCGCTCCCCCATCTCCTCCTTCACCACTTTCTCCACTCTTGTGATGGCTTCCAAGGAGCCGTTCTCTGGCATACTACCCGGCTGGGTGGCCCGCCGAGCCCTCCAGATACGGGCGAGGCTGCTCGGTGCTTCACCAACCTCGCTCGGCCCGACGGAGCCAGTTGCCGCCCCAAGCCGGTGTGTGGTTCAGCAACTTGCCGCTCCAGTTCAGCTTGATGAGGAGTGGCGAGTTGCTCCACGCCGGCATGGCGGCGAGCACGCCGGTACGGGCATCGTCGCTGCCGTGTCGTACCGCGCCACCAGTGTCTGCGGTGGGTGCGCCTCCCGTGTCTGTGGGTGCGTCTCCCGTGCCTGCGGTCCATGTATATAGGCATCACGTCTGTGACAAGTAGATCGACTCCTGCCTGCATCTACTACTATTACTCCACACATCGACCGACTCCTGCCTGCATCTAGAGTATTAAGTTCATAAAGAACAAAGTAACACATTAAGAAAGATGACATGATGTAGAGGGATAAACTCATGCAATATGATATAAACCCCATATTTTTATCCTCGATGGCAACAATACAATACGTGCCTTGCTGCCCCTGCTTTCACTGGGAAAGGACACCGCAAGATTGAACCCAAAGCTAAGCACTTTTCCCATTGCAAGAAAGATCAATCTAGTAGGCCAAACCAAACTTATAATTCGAAGAGACTTGCAAAGATAACTTAATCACACATAAAAGAATTCAGAGGAGATTCAAATATTTATCATAGATAAACTTGATCATAACCCCACAATTCATCGGATCTCGACAAACACACCGCAAAAAGAGTTACATCGAATAGATCTCCAAGAAGACCGAGGAGAACTGTGTATTAAGAATCAAAGAGAGAGAAGAAGCCATCTAGCTAATAACTATGGACCGTGAAGGTCTGTTTAAACTACTCACAACTCATCGGAAGGGCCTTGGAGATGATGTAGAGGCCCTCCATGGTCGATTCCCCCTCCGGCGGAGCACCGGCGAAGGCTCCAAGATGGGATCTCGTGGATACAGAAGGTTGCGGCGATGGAATTAGGTTTTCGTGGTCTGTTCTGATGTTCTCGGTGTACGTGGGTATATATAGGAGGAAGAAGTAGGTAGGTGGATGCCCGAGGGGCCCACGAGGGTGGGGGGCGCGCCCACTTGTAGGGGGCGCGCCGGTCACCCTCGTGGCCGCCTCGGTTGTTGCTTGAGGTCCACTCCAAGTCTCCAGGTTTGCATTTGTTCCAAAAAGATCACTCCCGAAGGTTTCATCGCATTTGGACTCCGTTTGATATTCCTTTTCTTCGAAACACTAAAATAGGCAAAAAAACAACAATTCAGGTTGGGCCTCCGGTTAGTAGGTTAGTCCCAAAAATGATATAAAAGTGTAAATCAAAGCCCATAAACATCCAAAACGGGTAATATAATAGCATGGAACAATCAAAAATTATAGATAAGTTGAAGACGTATCAAGCATCCCCAAGCTTAATTCCTTCTCGTCCTCGAGTAGGTAAATGATAAAAAACAAAATTTTTGATGTGGAATGCTACCTAGCATAATTCTCAATGTAATTTCTTTATTGTGGCATGAATGTTCAGATCCAAATGATTCAAAATAAAAGTTCATATTGACATAAGAAATAGTAATACTTCAAGCAAACTAATCAAGCAATCATGTCTTCTCAAAATAACATGACTAAAGAAAGTTATCCCTACAAAATCATATAGTCTGGCTGTTGCTCTATCTTCATCACACAAAGTATTTAATCATGCACAACCCCGATGACAAGCCAAGCAATTGTTTCATACTTTAGTAATCTCAAACTTTTTCAACTTTCACGCAATACATGAGCGTGAGCCATGGACATAGCACTATATGTGGAATAGAATGGTGGTTGTGGAGAAGACAAAAAAGGAGAAGATAGTCTCACATCAACTAGGCGTATCAACGGGCTATGGAGATGCCCATTAATAGATATCGATGTGAATGAGTAGGGATTGCCATGCAACAGATGCACTAGAGTTATAAATGTATGAAAGCTCAACAAAAGAAACTAAGTGGGTGTGCATCCAACTCGCTTGCTCACGAAGACCTAGGGCATTTTGAGGAAGCCCATCATTGGAATATACAAGCCAAGTTCTATAATGAAAAATTCCCACTAGTATATGAAAGTGACAACATAGGAGACTCTCTATGATGAAGATCATGGTGCTACTTTGAAGCACAAGTGTGGTGAAAAGGATAGTAGCATTGTCCCTTCTCTCCTTTTCTCTCATTTTTTTATTTGGCATTTCTCTTTTTTTTCTCATGATCTTTAATTTTAATCTTTATAGTAGGTTCCCACTGATCATAAAGTTTTCTAGGTATAGAAACTTCCAAATTAATTTTCTAATCATAAGATTGCATCAAGGCATCAACAATATGTTTAGTAAAAGCTTTATTTTGACTGTAAGCATGAGGAGAATTCAATAAGGATTGCAACAAGGAAATACAATCTATTAAAGAACATTATCATAATTAAATTCCTTGAAATCTAAGATAGTGGGTTCAATGCTATTTAAAGTCTTGACCTCTCCAATCCCACTTTTACCAAATTTAGCATTAAGATCTAAAGACCCCGAATCATTGGGACGCCTTTTAACTAAAGTTGACTCATCTCCAGTCCCATCATTATTAAGATTCATATTGCAAAACAAAGATTTAATAGGGGACACATCAGTAACTTTTAGATCTTCATCATTATTTTCATGGAAACTAAAAGAATACGCTTTTACAAAGCAATCTTTCTTAGCACGCAATCTAGCGGTTCTTTCTTTGCACTCATCAATGGAAATTCTCATAGCTTTGAGAGACTCATTGATATCATGCTTAGGAGGAGTAGATCTAAGTTTCAAAGAATCAACATCAAGTGAAAGTCTATCAATGTTCCTAGCCAAATCATAAACTTTAAGCAATTTTTCTTCAAGCAAAGCATTAAAATTCTTTTGAGAGATCATAAATTCTTTAACACTATTCTCAAAATCAGAGGGCATCTTATTAAAATTACCATAAGAATTATTGTAGGAATTTCCATAATTATTAGAGGAATTACTAGGGAACGGTCTAGGATTAAAGTTTCCTCTATAAGCATTGTTACCAAAATTATTCCTACCAACAAAATTCACATCCATAGATTCATTATCATTCTCAATCAAAGTAGACAAAGGCATATCATTGGTATCAATAGGAGCACTCTTAGTAGCAAACAATTTCATAAGTTCATCCATCTTTCCACTCAAAACATTAATTTCTTCTATAGCATGCACTTTTTTACTAGTAGATCTTTCGGTGTGCCATTGAGAATAATTAGCCATAATGTTACCAAGGAGTTTAGTAGCTTCTCCTAAGGTGATTTCCATAAAAGTACCTCCCGTAGCCGAATCTAAAAGATTTCTAGAAGCGAAATTCAATCCGGCATAAATTTTTTATATGAGCATCCATAAATTCAAACCATGAGTAGGGCAATTGCGAAGCATTAATTTTATTCTTTCCCAAGATTGGGCAACATGCTCATGATCAAGTTGTTTAAAATTCATAATATCGTTCCTAAGGGAGATGATCTTAGTGGGAGGAAAATACTTAGAGATAAAAGCATCTTTGCACTTATTCCATGAATCAATACTATCCTTAGGCAAAGACGAAAACCAAACTTTAGCACAATCTCTAAGTGAAAACAGAAATAACTTCAATTTAACGATATCCTTATCCGTATCTTTCTTCTTTTGCATCTCACACAAATCAACAAAGTTGTTTAGATGGGTGGCAGCATCTTCACTAGGAAGGCCGGAGAATTGATCTTTCATAACAAGATTCAACAAAGCAGCATTGATTTCACAAGACTCAACATCATCAAGAGGAGCAATCAGAGTACTAAGGAAATCATTATTATTGGTATTGGAAAAGTCACACAATTTGGTATTATCTTGCGCCATCGCGACAAGCAATCCAACACACAAGCAAACAAAAGGGCAAGCAAAAGAGAGAGGAGATTGGGAAAGCGAGGGCGAATAAAACGGCAAGGGTGAAGTGGGGGAGAGGAAAACGAGAGGCAAATGGCAAATAATGTAATGCAGGGAGATGAGTTTGTGATGGGTAGTTGGTATGTCTTGACTTGAGCGAAGACCTCCCCGGCAACGGCGTGAGAAATCCTTCTTGCTATGTCTTGAGCTTGCATTGGTTTTCCTTGAAGAGGAAAGGGTGATGCAGCAAAGTAGCGTAAGTATTTCCCTCAGTTTTTGCGAACCAATGTATTAATCCAGTAGGAGACTCCTCAAAAGTCCCACGCACCTACACAAACAAACAAGAACCTCGCAACCAATGCAATAAAGGGGTTGTCGATCCCTTCGGCCACTTGCGAAAGTGAGATCTGATAGAGATAATGTGATAAGATAAATATTTTTGGTATTTTTATGATATAGATTGGAAAAGTAAAGATGCAAATAAAAGTAGATGGGAAACTTATATGATACAAGATAGACCCGGGGGCCATTGGTTTCACTAGTGGCTTCTCTCAAGATAGCTTAAGTATTACGGTGGGTGAACAAATTACTGTCGAGCAATTGATAGAAAAGCGAATAATTATGAGATTATCTAGGCATGATCATGTATATAGGCATCACGTCCGTGACAACTAGATCGACTCCTGCCTGCATCTACTACTATTACTCCACACATCGACCGACTCCTGCCTGCATCTAGATTATTAAGTTCATAAAGAATAGAGTAACGCATTAAGAAAGATGGCATGATGTAGAGGGATAAACTCATGCAATATGATATAAATCCCATCTTTTTATCCTCGATGGCAACAATACAATATGTGCCTTGCTGCCCATGCTGTCACTGGGAAAGGAGACCGCAAGATTGAACCCAAAGCTAAGCACTTCTCCCATTGCAAGAAAGATCAATCTAGTAGGCCGAACCAAACTGATAATTTGAAGAGACTTGCAAAGATAACTTAATCACACATAAAAGAATTTAGAGGTGATTCAAATATTTCTCATAGATAAACTTGATCATAAACTCGCAATTCATCAGATCTCGACAAACACACCGCAAAAAGAGTTACATTGAATAGATCTCCAAGAAGATCGAGGAGAACTTTGTATTGAGAATCAAAGAGAGAGAAGAAGCCATCTAGCTAATAACTACGGACCCGAAGGTCTATGGTAAAGTACTCACAACTCATCGGAAGGGCCTTGGAGATGATGTAGAGGCCCTCCATGGTCGATTCCCCCTCCGGCGGAGTGCCGGCGAAGGCTCCAAGATGGGATCTCACGGGTACAGAATGTTGTGGCAGTGGAATTAGGTTTTCATGGTCTGTTCTGATGTTCTCGGGGTACGTGGGTATATATAGGAGGGAAGAAGTAGGTCGGTGGACGCCCGAGGGGCCCACGAGGGTGGGGGGCGCGCCCACCTATAGGGGGCGCACCGGGCACCCTCGTGGATGCCTCGGTTGTTGCTTGACGTCCACTCCAAGTCTCTAGGTTTGCATTTGTTCCAAAAAGATCGCTCCCGAAGGTTTCATTGCGTTTGGACTCCGTTTGATATTCCTTTTCTTCGAAACACTAAAATAGGCAAAAAAACAATAATTTGGGCTGTGCCTCCGGTTAGTAGGTTAGTCCCAAAAATGATATAAAAGTGTAAAGTAAAGCCCATAAACATCCAAAACGGGTAATATAATAGCATGGAACAATCAAAAATTGTAGATACGTTGGAGACGTATCACCCCGCAAGTGTCTACCGGACATGACGAAGATAAAGGGATCCGCCGGCGGCCATTTAGATTAGGTACTCCCTCTCTGGCTGGCGGGAAATGTTTGTTCTAAGAATGGATAAATTGGATGTATCTATAACTAAACTAAGTCTAGATACATCCATTTCTAGGACAAGTATTTCCGGACGGAGGGAGTATTAGTTATACCAAGAGAGTCGGATTAGCACCGCTTAGTTCATGTAAATGTAATGAAATCCATCATGTTTATATGAAGATCTGGCTTTTCTATACGAAATCCTTCATGCTTATATGAAATCAGTCCATTTTTGCACGAATTTCATCTAGTTGGTTAGAGTTGTGAAAATGTATGTCGTTGGCGTTTGATGTCGTCCTCCGCGGAAGGAAGCGGGAGGAAATTTTCCGGCTGCCGTTGGAGATGCTCTTATGCTGGAAATAATAGAGTCACATCCAATCCATTTGAGTTAATTGCATGTATGATTCTCCCTCTATAAAAAGTTAATTGCATGTACAATGTAAATGTGATTTGTAGGGTGGCTATAACTTCGTACAGAAATTTAAAAAGAAACAAGTCCATCCTTAATCTTGTATTCTAAGTACTCTGTTGGTTCCACTGTCAGTACAGTAGCGAAAGAAGTATATATTAAATAAGTAATATATAATATAAAGTTCTAAAGTTAAAGACAGAATTCGAACTCAGGTCATCGCGTTGCGAGCATCCGGCGCTAACCAGTCCAACACATTTTTGTTGTAGACCATGCTGGAGATATATCTCCATGTCTACTCTTATACTCCATCCGTTCCTAAACATTTGTCTTTTTCAAATTTCAAATGCACTACCACATATGGATGTGTATGTAGACATAGTTTAGAGTGTAGATTCACTCATTTTTCTCCGTATGTAGTCACTTATTGAAATCTCTAAAAAGATAAAGGAACGGAGGGAGTAGGAAACAGAGTTGGTGATGATGGTGTGCGTGCCATCCTGCAATATAGGCCGTCAGATTTATATCTAACAGATAGGAAGGAAACTATGGCAATTTTGCAAAAATATACCCACACCCCTCTCCACGTTTGCAAATAAGGATTCCCTCATTCATCCTTTTCTCCCACAAGATAAACTACTCATACAAATGCATCTTGATGTTCTCTGCAATGCAGGGGCATCTAGCTAGTTTCTTTTAAAATAGTTACTGCGGTAATTGAGTTGAAGTGATATATTTTATGTCTGCCCTGAATGATTTCAGATTCACTAGTAGTAACAAAGAAAAGGTTGCCTTGTTATTTAACAAAAAACAGGGTGAAAACTATCACATGAGGTCAGTAAAAACAAGGCACAATGGGTTCAGCATCATCGTCACTACAACTGTGCACACGCGAGAAGTCTACATATCAAGGGGGCTACTAAGAAAAAGATGTATCAGGTGTGTCTGAGCGAGGCACATAGACACAATGTTTGAGAGAGAAACCAAATGACATATTAAGATCAGATCGAGTTGTCACCCTTCTGCTGTCATTGTTGGGGTGGGGGTGGGGAGGGGGAGGGAGAGAAAGACGTATCGAGAGTGTGCGCGGTAGGCACAGAGGCACAACTAGTGAGTGTGTGTGTTTGAAAGAGGAGTAGATAGATTACTATCAAGATCGAGGTGCCACCCTACTCCTTCAGTGTCGGGTAGTGTGTGTGTGTGTGTGTGTGTGTGTGTGTGTGTGTGTTTGAGAGAGAAGCCAGTTGATAGATTAGTATCAATATCGAGGTGTCACCCTACTCCTTCGGTGTCAGGAAGTGTGTGTGCGTGGGTGGGGGGGGGGGCAGTGACACTTACATATCTCTACTCTTATAAAAAACAGAGTTGGTGATGATAGTGTTCTTGCATCCTGCAATATAGGCCATCCGATTTATATCCGACGGATAGGAAGGAAACTATGGAAATTTTGCAAAAAGATACCCACACCCCTCTCCACATTTGCAAATAAGGCATTCCCTTGTTCATCTTTTTGTCCCACAAGATAAACTACTCATACAAATGCATCTTGATGTTCCATGCAACGCATGGGCATCTTGCTAGTAGGGAGAGGGAGTTTGTGTGACACGTATCTATATTAAGGGATAGGTAGATAGCATGTGTGCGAGGCATACTTAAAGCATCACAGAGATAAACAAACGGTGTGCATGCAAGTGCCGGAAAAAATGAAGCGAGAAACAATGTCTACGTGCGCGCGTGCGTGTGTGTCTATGTGTGTGTGTGTGTGTGTGAGAGAGAGAGAGAGCAAAATCTCAAAACAAATGATGCTCTGCTGGAATCCCATTGTATGTATTCATATGGTTCCGGAACTCGAGTTAACCTTAGGCATATATGTGAGAGACATAATTATACTTTGAGACATTAGTGGCTGTGGGTGGGCGGAATTAAAGGGGTGGGCGTGTTCGACAGAGAGAGCGTGTGTGTTTCTGTGTGAGAGACTTGTAGGATGGGGTGGAAAGACGAATTCTAACCTTGATGGAGGGAGAGAAATACATGAAGTGCGCGTGTGTGATTCCGATGCCCACGAGGAAATGAGATATGTATGCGTGTGTGAGAGATTGCACAATTCATTCACGTATCACTATCTAGCGATTCTGGACGTGCATCGCTTGAACATAAATCAATATCTACTTCGTATCGTGGCTAAAGGTACAATATTGATTCAACGCTATAAAGATTGGACCTCACATATCACATTTTTTCTATCTAAATAAACCTTTTCAATTGTGCATGCCAAAGTTATAGTGATGTTTCTTCAAACAACCAATGTAGCTATCATGTACATGCACCATTGTTACTCTCGCATTCAAATTCATTAGTCTTGGATGATTTAAGGTTCTATTATGAAGTAATATATGTAATATTCATACATGAATTAAACATGTACGCAATTTATGAAATGGAGGCTATGTAATCATATGAGGTAACACTTTTAAGTAGTGGACTACAATATCCATTTCTTTTGTGGGACTAGAATATCCATTTCTTTTTGTGTGCCTCTACACTAACACGTCAATGCATTATGTTTAAAGTAAATAACCAATGGCACTAAATTATCTATTTACACGAGAAATACATAGGCTGAGCAGTTGATCCCTTTTTTGTAAACGCGCCTTTACACCCGTATGATTGGACGCGCCCTTGTGAACGTCCAAGTTATCAGTGCATCATCCCGAGTTATAGTCTTTTTTCAGGGGTGGACTTCACACCAATTATTAACTGCTGACGCGTGCCCCATGTACACAGTCTCGCATGACCTTCCCACTAGCACGGTCCAAAATTAGTTGAAACTGGATACCAATGATCCCGCGGGTGGCAAAATCTCCCGCCTCCTAAAATTTCCGCCACCTAGTCTTTAGCATGCGAAATTCCCCTTTTGTCCTTGGTGCACGGAGAACAACAATTACAATCCCGCCCTCATCTACATAATAGGTCGGGGCTGCTTTGGTAACTTCCGGTTCCCCCCACCACACGGCACCCCCATTTCCTCCCCCCTCCCGCAAAAACAACTAACTCCACAGCACCAGAGCATCTTACATCACGCCGTCCATACTTCATCGGCCTTTCTACCCCTCCCCTCTCGAAACCCTAGACTGATCATCCACTGGTGTACCAGATCCCATTCACTACCAGCAGCGTCCACCTCGCCGGATCTGCTTCTGCGGCTGCATCTACCCCTCCCACCTCCCCTAGAAACAAGCAGACTGCTCATCCACCACTGTACCACAACCCATTCAGTGCCGGCCTTGTCCACGGTGCCGGATCTGCTTCGCCAGTACTCTCGTCAACCGCAGCGCATCTGCAGTGGCTCATTCCTACTCCCACCGGAGACGCTTCGTCCACACCCCTGGAGCCGCCCCACCAATGCCCCCATCGACGGCCTCTGACCCTCTTCGCCGACACCTTCCTCAACCCTACCGGAGCTGCTTCGCCGACACCATCATCAACCCTACCGGAGTAGCTTCTCCTATATCATTCTCGACCCTATCGGGGCTGCTTTGCCAACTCACAAGTCCATGGCCTCAGATCCGCTTTGTCGCACCCTCATCCGACCTACCGGTGCTGCTTCTGACGTCCCGTCCACGACCGCAGATCCGCATCGTCGACACCATCCTTAACCCAACCACCGGAGTAGCTTCACCGATGCCCTCGTCACAACCATAGATCCGCTTCGCCCACACCATAGTCCACCCTACCAGAGCCGCTCCACAAACCCTACTCGACGGTTCTAGATCTGCTTACCGGACCCCGACAGCCAGCGCAACATCATCACCCTTGACGTTTCTAACCTGATTCCCACCGTCTGGCAAGATGCCAAGCACCCGCCATGGCCTAGGTACCTGTCACCTTTAAACCCGTCCAGCATCACCTGCCAGATGTACTTCAAATATACTAACAGGTCGCTGTTACCAGTTATGCAGCTGGCAAAAACTACAAGGATGATGTTTCTTCTGGATCTAACAGCTTGGCCAACCAAGATCCTGGACCGAGGCATTGCTATGATCTTGTAAGTGCGTCTCTCTCTCTTGTATTGTTGTGTGCCTGCCAGCGTGCTTTGCTAGGATTTTCGACCAGTAATCCCTTTGTGCAGACAATGATTTCTACTACTGGTTGCTAAATTAGATATGTAGATGTCATACATGATACTACCTCGTACCTCCGTTCCTAAATATAAGTCTTTCTAAAGATTCCACTCTAGGCTACATACGGAGCAAAATGAGTGAATCTACACTAAATAATGCATCTATATACATGTATATGTGGTCCATACTGGAATCTCTACAAAGACATATATTTAGGAACAGAGGTAGTACATTACACAAAATTGTAGATGGCATGTAGGAATTCTAGTGCACTACATTAGGCTCCCTTAGAGTGCCTGCTAGTCCAGCACACAGAGTCATGGCTAGTTTATGCTACGCACACAATTGTTAATTGGTGGTTTAAATATGCGTAAGGGATACGCAATGTATTATCATGTAGAGATGTCTGAAATTAGCCGTGTCAACTTGCAGATAGGGTTACACAACGAAAAAGTACAAGATGTATGTGGCAATTTCATGGAACATCACAAAAAAGGAGAGGCAGCTGTGAGCCTATACAGTGTGCTATGGTAGGTCACTCCTCCATTGCAATCATTGTGACATGTTATTTGTATGTCAGTTCTATTGGCCAAGTTTCTTAGGGACAGTTATTACGAGTCATCCTAAGAAAATAAGCACATGTGAATATAAGCTCCAGGTAATAAGCCAACCAATTCTTTTCATTGCCTTCCTTTTCAGCTTATCTTTGGTATGATCAGCGAAAAGTCTAGATTGCATTATATTTTGTCATTTTGCTGCCCATATGAAAATTAATTTGACTTGCAAACATCACAAATTGAACCCAGTGCAGTAATTAATATGATATGATAACATACCATCACTATTTGTTCAAAATGCAAATACAAAGATACCATCTACTTGGCATAGTCTACTTTGGTCAATGTCTTCCATAGAGATCCCATTTCCTAATTTAAACGAAGAACGCATGACCTACATTTAAATGAAGAACAATTATTTATTGAAATTTGATGGTCCAAGTGGTTGGTTATTATCATATAGCAGCACCACCTGAAAGCATCATATAGCAGCACCAGCAGCTCTTAGCAACTCATCATACAGCAGCAGTAGTAGCAGTGTACAATTCATCATATACCAACAGCAGCTCATAGCAATTCATCATATAGAAGCAGCAGGAGCAGCTCATAGCAATTCATCATATAGCAGCAACAACTCATAGAAATTCATCATATAGCAGCAGCAGGAGCAGCTTATAGTAACTCATCATATAGCAGTAGCAGCAGCTCATAGCAATTCATCATATAGCAGCAGCAGCTCATAGCAATTCATCATATAGCAGCACAGGAGCAGCTCATAGCAATGCATCATATAGCAGCAACAGCTCATAGCAATTCATCGTATAGTGGATCAGAATGAAAATTTGGCAAAAAATCAGAGCAGATCCTCACCTTGTTGGATGAGCTCGTCCTTCAACAGCACCTCAAGGCCACAGCCTGGGAGGAGGGGAGGGGGAATAAGGTGCCTTCTGCCGCAGTGTGGCATCATCCATAGTTGTGCGGCGCCCATTGGAGTAGTGCATTGGACGGACCACAGTGGAGCAGCTACTGGAGACCATGAGAGTGAGAGGCGGCGCCAGAGGGAGAAGTAGCCAGGGAGATTTGGCCCTACCCACCGGCCATGTAGCCTAGTTGGATGGAGCATCGTCGAGGACCAGGCCAGATGGGACCAGTGGCGACGACTTGCTGGAGGAACCCTAGCGTTGCAGGCAGGGGATCGAGGTAGAGGGAAAGGGAAGAGGATATGCAAGCGGGCAGGGCAATTAACGCTTGCGTGTTTGTTTTTACTTGAGGGTTAGGTGTGATGCGGGCGTGAGCAGTTGCATTTTGAGTGTTGTCGGCGTTATAGGAATGGGGGTCCCCAGACTTGCCTGCCTGCGGCCTGCGGTGTGGGTCAAGTGGCGGCCCAGTACTGCCCATCTTCATCAACTCAAGCTCAAGACCCTCGCGAGGGGCCAAGCCTCGCGGGGTGGACGACGCAAGGCTTCCTCAGGAGCGGCCTCACCAGGCAGGCTCGCGAGGAAGCGGAGAGATCAAGGCAAGGATACCTCACGAGGTGCTCGTGACACAAGCCATGATGATCGAGGCCAGGTGGGCGCCAGGCGGGCGTCGGCCTATGCAGTGTCCTTGTTTCCTCTTTGGTGCAAAGGCGGCAAGCCCAGGCGCGGAGTACCGAGGCATCAAGCAAAGGTTGCTATTTCGTTGCAATGAGACCAAGACCAGCAGAGCAGCAGGACGGAGGTCACCGTGGAGCCCAAGACAGTGTCATCCCCATTGCCTTTGGCAGCCGAAGACCAACTTTAGTCAGGATAACTTGTACTAGATGTTCCCCTTCAAAATGGCCGTTGTTGGCGCCCTTCCGGCTCAACATTTGGGAAAAGGACTAGGGCCTCTATAAATAGGGCTAGCCACCACAGTAGAGGGCATCGAGTTCTCATCAGATCCAGAGGCGATCGAACTCACCCAAGTAGTTCATCGCACCAGCTTAAGAACAACTCTCACGAGGCTGTTCATCCTTTGTACTGTTCATCATTAGCCCCTGAGGCAATCCACCACACCACACACTGGAGTAGGGTATTACACCACAACGGTAGCCCGAACTAGTATAAATCTTGTGTCCATCGTGTTGTTCACCGTTTAGCTTAGATTCTCGCGAGGCGATCAGACGTGGATTGGTAGGGTGAAGATCTTCGCGTGCACCCCAGAGTTTGAACCTTAAGGGTCTGCCGGAACCCAACATCCGACATTTGGCGCGCCAGGTAGGGCTGCACCGAAATCTTCCTTTTTCCGTCCTGCGTTTCACCGCTTCACCGCCTCCATGTCTGGCGACCCGATGGCCAACTCCGACCGCTAGGTGGCATGGCCTGCCCATGCCGTGCCGGCTGCCCAAGGTGACCTCAACCCCGCACCTCAAGCAGCCCGCACCCCGCAGATCGCTGCGGGGCGCGAGCGACGTGGTCAAGCGTCGCCTGCCCTCACTCCGCGGTAGGTACGATCGGCAGCGAGGGCCTCAAGCCATGCTGCGGCCACAGCACCGCACACCCGACGGAAGCAGGCGAACACGAAGTCCGCGCTCATAGTGGCGCGAGAACTGCTACGGTGCAGACTGCAAGAAAGCGGCCACGATGTGCTACTGGAGCGCGTCGCCGAGCTCCTGGATGCCGCTGCCTCAGGGGCACCCCCATTCTGCCTCCAGCTTCCACCCCAGGCCTCGGGCAGATCACGCCGCGGGCCTATCCATGCCCATGCGCCCCCGGGCGCACCTCAAGGCTTCATCAACACCAGCCTGGCCATCAGCGCCGGGCGACAAGCTGCACCGGCACTGCCCCTGGTAAGCAAGGGCATGCGCATCACTGCCTACGGCCCTGGTGGGCCGCCGCCCTACTACCCCGAAGATGGAGCTTCAAGCCGAACTGCATGGCGCGTGGGGCACTACGGCGAGGCCTTTGGGGCAGTGAGCTCGGAGGCCTATGTGCCCCCACATGGTGGATCGAGAGTACACACTGGAAGAAGACCACGGCTCGTTCCTCGGGCCAGGCTGGGAGGAAGAGGCGCCAGAAGCTGAGCCCTTTCAAAAACCTCACAAAAGCCTTGACAGGCGTGCCGGCGGCAACAACTATCGGGTACCGCTAATTCCTCAGGAGCAAGCTTATGCTAACCATGGGTTGCAGGAGGTTCAGGTCGCTGTAGCGGATGACTGCCCCAACGCAGCAGCCGCCCTCCCCTCAAGAGGAGGGCACTGGGAGCTGCAAGAGAGGGGCCGGGAGCCAGGCTCCTCCCCACGGCACGCGGAGCAAGGCGTCCTTCGGAGGTAGGCCCTCTGCCGGGGAGGTGCCCCAAGGCCTGCCCCCGGAAAAGGACCCGTGGTCGTCGGGGGAACCGCTGGCGTCCCCTTTTCCCCATTGGCGTCATCCTGGTTTTCGGTCGCTGTTAATGGTGGTCAAGGGTGGCGCAAGGGGGGGCCCTCATCTGGCGATATGAAGCATGGCTGGTACCTGTGAAGAAGGCCCAGTGCATGTGAAGCTCGCCGCCCGTGACACTCTCACGTAATAATAAGTTGGGGCTGTACACGCACTGGAGTCTCCGGAGAGCCGCCCTCGGGCCTCGGGGGCTCCCTCCCACGCCCAGTGGCAGCACTTAGCTCCGCGCTGGTGAGAAGACGTCGAAGACTAGACTAGGCACCGGACGCGGCTTTTTTGCTTTTGCCTTTGCTTCCTTTTGTGTGAACAAGCTTTCTTGTTTCGGATCTAAGTTAAAGTCGAATTTGTGTTTGCATATGCGGGGAGGGGTGTCGTGTCTTATTCGTGTGTTTTCTCATGCTCCGATTTCTGTTCAAGTTGGAATTCGCACCGGCTGCCTCCCTCCCGCGAGCCTCTCGCGAGTGGGGCAGGGCCCAACATGTGCGCCTGCCGTCCCGTGGCCGGCGTTCTCTCTTGCCAGACTCTCGCCACGTGGTCAAACGGGACCTTCGTGAGACCCTCGTATGGACGCTGCGAGCCTACTCAAAGCTCGCCAGGACAAAGGTAAAACTAAGACAACCAGCTCATCGCGGAAATAATGACACCATACGAGCGCCCATCTGGCGCCGACCTCAATAACACAGAGGCAACAATCTTTTTACATGAGGGGCTTCCCCTCCCAAAATGCTCTTACAACCTTCAGGACCACGCCCGAGTCTCTTCCTGCGCAGGATAAACAGCAGGGGGAGCGTGGGATCAATCGGACATGTCGCTCACCGCGTCCCCCAGGGCGTCCCCGGAGGTGTCGCCGGCACCACTGTCGCTGTCGCTGGCCTCCCCGTCACCGCCATTGGCTCCATCTTCACCACCGTTTACCACGTCGCCTTCATCAGCAGCAACGATCACCCCGTCGTCGTCAGAAGTGAAGGCCCGGACGAGTGCATCTACTTTGTCCTCCACCCATCGCGCTAGGTCACCTCGGATAGCCTCAGGCACAGGGGCGATGGCGGCGTCAAAGTCGAAGAGGGGGGTCGATGTTCTGGAGATGGCTGAAGACGCGGGAGAACGCCCGTGCGAGCAGGCTGTGGCTCCGTTCCTCTATCAGCTGGCGAGACCTCTCGGAGCGGCTTTCCAGATGCATCACCACGTTAGTGAAGAACTGGATATTGCCGGCATAGTTGGTCACATGCGGCTCCTCAGCGGCTGCCTCGCAGATATTGCCCAAGGCCGCGTTCGCCCTTTCCCTGAGTGTCCGAAGCATGGGGCCAGGCATGTGCTCCAGCGTCTGCCACTGGCGGGTCTCGTCCTCATTCTGCTGCGCAACGGCCTCGGCATCATCAACCCGCCGTTGAAGAAGAAGCAGCTCGGTGCGGGAGGAGGCCAGCTCAGCCTGTGCCATGCCTAGGGCGGCTGTAGTGGCCTCAGCTCGCTGCGTGGCTTCGGTCAACCTGGTTCTGAGAGCAGCAGTCCTACCCGCGGCTTAGGCCTTGATAAGCTCCAGCCGCTCTTCATACTCGCGCTCAAGACCGGCGCGAGCTTCCGCCACGCGACGGTCGATCTCTTCCTGGATCTGGGCCTCCCGCGCACCGACGTTGTCCTCCGCCTGGGTGACCTGGCGCTCCCTCGCCTCCAACCGCTCAAGGTCAAGGTTGCGCTCGGCAGCCTCCAATGTCAGTGCTTCCTCGTGCCTCCGGAGCTCCTCCTCTTCAGCGGGCGCCCCTTTCAGCGACGCAAGGGCGGCTCGGCGCAACTCGACCTGCTGCTCTAGAGAATCACACCAGTCATCGAGCTCCCAGGCGCGCTCCTCCACAGCTTCGCGTCGCCGATCTTCCTCCTGAGCCTCCTCAATGGCCGAGGAGCAGGCCTCCCGAGAGGCCACCAGAGATGCCTCGGCCTTGGCATTGTGGAGATCACGCTGGTGGCGCGCGAGACCAACAGCCACCTTCAGCTTGCGCCGCTCCTCGATCAGCCGCAGGCCTTCAGCTTCAAGACGCGCGTCCTCGCCCGCAAGCTCTGCACCAAGCTGGCTCACTGCGTCTGTTGCCTTCTGGAGGAATTCCCAGCGGACAGCGCTGCGCTCCCGCGCACGCCTGAGCACGTCGTCAACGTCATCCTCCGCCCATCGATGCTGGCGGAGGACCCTGAAGTGGTTTGCCCCCTCTCGGCAGGGGGCTGGGGGCTGGCGCCCCCATGATCACCAGACGGGCCCCGCAGGGAACCCAGCCCGGCATCGATCCACCACCTGAGGAGGAATCGAAGATCGACTTCAGCCACTCGCCGCCTATGATCAGCGGAGGAGTCCGAGGCAAGATGGTTGTGCCTGGGGAGAGCTCGCGAAGGAAGAGTGGCGTGCTTACAGGCTCAAGGCACGCCGCGGGTCAGCCCACCTCTCCAGCCAAACTCGCGCCGAGGGTTGCGCGCAGGCACGAGGCGATCAAGGTTGGTGGTGGAGGTGAAGCCTGAGGAAGCGGCTCCTTGGCTGGCTCCGCGGGCTCGGCAGGAGGGATCCTGAAAGGCCATGGTCAGCAAAGGGAATGGCAGACAAGGAACTATGAGAAGAAGGGACTCACTCGTCCACGGCGAAGTACATCCTGTGCTACAATGGGCGGCACGAGCGATCATCACCACCCGGATCCTCCTTCCTCTTGCGGAGGGCCTCAAAATCTATGCGGAACCGGCCCAAGCTCTCGACGTGAGGGCTGGCGCGCAGCATAGGAGCGGAAGCATCAGGACAACCCATGTCAAGGGCGCCGGTCTGAGAAGAGCGATCAAGTGCCACCTCTTGGTGGCCTGCCGAGGCCTCGGGGGCCGCAAGTCGCGCCCCCCTCATTAGCCACCACCTCGAGAGGGGCTCTGAGGGAGTCCTGGACTAGGGGGTGTCCGGATAGCCGAACTATCATCATTGGCCGGACTCCAAGACTATGAAGATACAAGATTGAAGACTTCGTCCCGTGTCCGGATGGGACTTTCCTTGGCGTGGAAGGCAAGCTTGGCAATACGGATATGTAGATCTCCTACCATTGTAACTGACTCTGTGTAACCCTAGCCCTCTCCGGTGTCTATATAAACTGGAGGGTTTTAGTCCATAGGACGAACAACAATCATACCATAGGCTAGCTTCTAGGGTTTAGCCTCCTTGATCTCGTGGTAGATCCACTCTTGTACTACCCCTATCATCAATATCAATCAAGCAGGAGTAGGGTTTTTACCTCCATCGAGAGGGCCTGAACCTGGGTAAAAACATCGTGTCCCTTGTCTCCTGTTACCATCCGCCTAGACGCACAGTTCAGGACCCCCTACCCGAGATCCGCCGGTTTTGACACCGACATTGGTGCTTTCATTGAGAGTTCCTCTGTGTCGTCACCTATATGCCCGATGGCTCCTTCGATCGTCAACCACGACGTGGTCCAGGGTGAGACTTTTCTCCCCGGACAGATCTTCGTATTCGGCGGCTCTGCACTGCGGGCCAATTCGCTTGGCCACCTGGAGCAGATTGAAAGCTACGCCCCTGGCCATCAGGTCAGATTTGGAAGTTTGAACTATACGGCTGACATCCGCGGAGACTTGATCTTCGATGGATTCGAGCCACAGCCGAGCGCGCCGCACTGTCACAATGGGCATGATTTAGCTCTGCTGCCGGACAGTGCCCTGGAGGCCGCACACGAGTCCGCTCCGAGCCTTAATTCGGAGCCGACTGCGCCGATCGAGGATGGGTGGCTAGACACCGCCTCGGGGGCTGCTACCTCTACGGCGATGGAGCCGAATACCGACCTTGTCCCTTGTGAACCTCGTGACTCCGAGGTGCCGGACTCCTCGCCGGACTCCGAACCTCCGGCGCCCCTACCAATCGAATCCGATTGGGCACCGATCATGGAGTTCACCACTGCGGACATCTTTCAGCACTCACCTTTTGGTGACATCCTGAATTCGCTAAAGTATCTCTCGTTATCAGGAGAGCCCTGGCCGGACTGCGGTCAGGACGGTTGGGATGCGGACGATGAAGAAATTCAAAGCCCACCCACCACCCACTTTGTAGCCACTATCGACGACCTAACCGACATGCTAGACTTCGACTCCGAAGACATCAACGATATGGACGACGATGCCGGAGACGACCAAGAACCAGCGCCTACTGGGCACTGGAAAGCCACCTCATCATACGACATATACATGGTGGATATCCCAAAGGACGGGAATGGCGAGGGAACAGCGGAGGAAGACCCCTCCAAGAAACAGCCTAAGCGTCGGCGTCAGTGGCGCTGCTCTAAATCCCGCCGCAGCAAGAATGGAGATTCCGGCACCGGAGATAATAACACCCCAGAAAGTGCCGAAGACAACCCCCTCCAGCAAGATTCAGCACAGGAGGATGGAGAAGCCAACCCTCATGAGAGAGCGGCAGACGAAGAGGTAGTGGATGATAATTACATGCCTCCCTCCGGAGACGAGGCAAGCCTCGAGGACGACGAATTCGTCGTGCCTGAGGATCCCGTTGAACAAGAGCGTTTTAAACGCAGGCTTATGGCCACGACAAGCAGCCTCAAGAAAAAGCAGCAACAGCTTAGATCTGACCAAGATTTGGTAGCCGACAGATGGACTGAAGTCCTTGCGGCCGAAGAGTACGAACTCAAACGCCCCTGCAAAAGCTACCCCAAGCGCAAGCTGCTCCCCCGATTAGAGGAGGAAGCATATAAACCTACATCAGCAGCGAACAATACGGCTGACCAGCCACCTCGTGGCCGCGACAGAGGGGCCTCTAGGCCTTCCGCTAAAGCCGTACCCCGGCATCGCTCGAAAAGCACAAAGCCACGGGGGAATGCGTCGGACTTGCGAGACATATTGGAGGATAAGGCAAGACAATCAAGATCAAACTACGGATCGCGTGGGTGCCCCATGACACGCGACAACAACCGTCATGTCGGATACAGCAAGTGCGGCCGGGCTGAACACAGTAGACAAAGCTCGTTTGAGCTACGTCGTGATATAGCCCAATATAGAGGCGCCGCACACCCACTATGCTTCACAGACGAAGTAATGGATCATCAAATCCGCGAAGGGATTAAACCCGTGAATATTGAATCCTATGATGGCACGACAGACCCCACGGTTTGGATCGAAGACTATCTCCTTCATATCCACATGGCCCGCGGCGATGATCTTCACGCCATCAAATACCTCCCACTCAAGCTTAAAGGACCAGCTCGGCATTGGCTTAACAGCTTGCCAGCAGAATGAATTGGGTGTTGGGACGACCTGGAAGCCGCATTCCTTGATAACTACCAGGGCACATATGTGCGACCACCAGACGCTGATGACCTAAGCCACATAATTCAGCAGCCAGACGAATCGGTCAGACAATTCTGGACACGGTTCTTAACCAAGAAAAATCAAATCGTCGACTGTCCGGATGCGGAGGCCCTCGCAGCCTTCAAACATAACATCCGAGATGAGTGGCTTGCCCGGCACCTAGGACAGGAAAAGCCGAAATCCATGGTAGCCCTCACATCACTCATGACCCGCTTCTATGTGGGAGAGGACAGCTAGCTAGCCCGCAGTAACAACCTCAGCAAAAATTCTGGCAGTCCGGATACCAAGGACTGCATTGGCAGGTCGCGTTGCAACAAGCACAAATGCCGCATTAACAGCGATAATACTGAGGATACGGCAGTCAACGCCGGATTCAGAGGCTCCAAACCCGGTCTGCGGAAAAAGCCATTCAAAAGAACTACTCTGGGTCCGTCCAATTTGGACCGAATACTCGATCGCTCGTGCCAGATACACGGCACCCCCGAAAAGCCAGCTAATCACACCAACAGGGATTGTTGGGTATTCAAGCAGGCAGGCAAGTTAATTGCCGAAAACAACGACAAGGGGCTGCATAGCGATGACGAGGAAGAGACCCGACCGCCGAACAATAGAGGACAGAAGGGTTTCCCCCCACAAGTGCGGACGGTGAACATGATATACGCAACCCACATACCCAAAAGGGAGTGGAAGCGTGCACTCAGGGACGTATACGCGATGGAGCCAGTCGCCGCAAAGTTCAACCCATGGTCCTCCTGCCCGATCACTTTTGATCGAAGGGACCACCCCACCAGCATCCGCCACGGCGGATTCGCCGCATTGGTTCTAGACCCAATCGTCGATGGATTTCACCTCACTAGAGTCCTGATGGACGGCGGCAGCAGCCTGAACCTGCTTTATCAGGATATAGTGTGCAAGATGGGCATAGACCCCTCAAGGATTAAATCCACAAAGACGACCTTCAAAGGCGTCATACCAGGTGTAGAGGCCAATTGTACAGGCTCAGTTACACTGGAAGTGGTCTTCGGATCCCCAGATAACTTCCGAAGCGAGGAGTTAATCTTCGACATAGTTCCGTTCCGCAGCGGCTATCATGCTCTGCTCGGACGGACCGCGTTTGCAAAGTTCAATGCGGTGCCGCACTACGCATACCTCAAGCTCAAGGTGCCAGCCCCTCGAGGAGTCATCACGGTCAACGGAAAGACTGAACGCTCTCTCCGAACGGAGGAGCATGCAGTGGCTCTCGCGGCAGAAGTACAGAGCAGCCTCTTAAGGCAATTCTCGAGTCCGGCCGTTAAGCGACCGGACACTGCTAAACGCGTTCGGAGTAACCTACAACAAGACCACCTGGCACGTTCCGAGAACGCGTAGCAATGCGGCCCCAACCCCGGCCCTTGCAAAATTGCAAGACCGGTACTTCGCGTACATCATTACGCTCTGGAGATACCATGGGCATAGGGGGAGGGGCACAACCACGACAGGCCCAGAGTGCGGCTCAACCACACCAGGGGCTCCCAAGTGTGTCATCCTTTTTCTTTCCTTTTTTTCTTATCCTCAGGACTCCATTTACCAGAGGCCCTGTCCGGCAATAGACCTGCCGAACTCACGATGCAACAGCCAGGGAAGGAGAAAGGCTACGACGAGTATCCATGTGGTCTCCATTACGAGCATTAAATCTGTTTTATACACCATTCCGCAGCCTACCCCTGGAGGGGGACATGTTTAATAGTCCCACCCCTTGCTTATCGCACTATTTGTATCGTTTTGCATTCATGGCAGTATTTCTTGAATAAACAATGCATCGCCTTTTGCCTATAATTGCATTCCTTTCTTATACATATGTTCATTTATGACATGTTGCACCCGTACACTTTGGTACGACTAAATACACCAGAGGCTTAAGTTCCTCACATTATGGTGTGATAAGTCCGAACACTTTCACAAGTGCGGCACCCCGAACTTATAGCATTATATGCATCGGCTCCGAATCATGTCTTGGGTCAATAGTTGGGTTTGCCCGGCTCCCATGTTTTGGTACCTTACGTTCCGTTACATCGGCTAAGGTAGCACTAGGAGAACCACTGCGATTATGCCCCAGTTGAGCTGGGCGAGCACCTCAGTGGAGAAAGCTAAAATTGACCGTCATGATGAGGCGAGAGCCGGTCGCTGTTCGAGAGGTTTTTTCGAGTCCCTAAAGACTTATGCCACTTAGAGCGAGGAACCGGCTTTGTCCGGCCCAGGCGTGGATAGCGCCCCGAATTCGGCCTTCCGAACACTAGGGGCTTCGCCGAAATTTAAAATTATAGAATTCTATGGCTAAGTGAGAGTGTTCAAGAATTATAAGTCCGGTTGCCTCGTTCGTTGTGTTGAGCGCCTCCCTAGATGGCCCAAAAATGGGAACAAGAGCGCTCAAGTTTATACCGAACACCCCAGCACTCGTGGCATGGGGGCTGAAGCCGACGACTTGCCATCTCTCAGATTTGATAGACGGCCGCACAGAAGGTAATATTTTAAATTAACAAGTGTTGCTTAGCGCATATGAACAAAGTTTTCAGCGCACAGGATAACAACATGCGAGTCTACTCAAATATTATATCATTGGAGCACTCACCCGCAATAATGCGGGCACCCTTCAGGACACCCTTATAATACATCTCGGGCGTGCGATACTCCTTGCCCGGCGGTGGCGCGTTCGTCACAAGCTTCTCAGCGTCCATCATGCCCCAGTGCACCTTAGCACGGGCAAGGGCCCGACGGGCACCTTCAATGCAGGCGGAGTGCTTGATGACCTCAACCCATGGACAAGCATCCACCAGTCGCCACACCAGGCCGAAGTAGCTCCCAGGCATGGCCTCTTTGGGCCGCAGCCGAACTATGAGGCCCTTCATGGCCTGTTCGGCCACCTTGTGGATCTCGACCAGCAGCTTCAGCTGGTCGCTAAGGGGCACCGGATGTCCAGCCTGAGCATACTGAGACCAGAACACCTTCTCCGTCGAGCCCCCCTCCTTGGCTCTGTAGAAAGCGGCAGCATCGGACACGCTACGAGGCAGATCTACGAACGCTCCTGGAGAGCTCCGAATTCGGGTAAGTAATAGGTAATTCACATTTACATGCTTGCTTTGCATGAAAAATGCCTTACCCGCCGCTATTTTCTTCAATGCCTCGATTTCCTGGAGGGCCTTGTGGGCTTCGGCCTTAGTGGCTTTGGCACTCTCAAGAGCCGACGCAAGCTCTGACTCTCGAGTCTTCGAGTCACGCTCCAAACTCTCGTGTTTTTCCATGAGAGCCTGGAGCTCTTGCTGTACCCCCGCCACCCGCGCCTCCTGCTTCTCTCACCCAGCACGTTCCGCGGCTGCATTGCGTTCGGCCGCGGACACTGCCTCCTTCAGGGTCGCCACCTTGTTCATAGCCCCTGGAGTACCCACGTTATCCTTGTCATTCCTCTTGCAACCAAATCCTTTTCTGTAAGGTACAACTTTAATAAGGTGTTACTCACCTTCCTCGTCCTCGAGCTGCTTCTTGGCATGGCCGAGCTCGCTCTCGGACCGCTCGAGGCTCTGCTTTAAAGCATTGACCTCTGCAGTCAGTGCGGCAGAGGTCAGCAGCGCAGCCTGCATTCCCATATTGACATATTTTTTTAAGAAAAAAACTCCTGCGTATATCTTTTTAGATCCTCAGTCCGGCTTTTCTTTCCGAACACCGAACCGAGCATCAGGGGCTACTGTCTATGCGGTACTATTTTACATATCTTAAAATTCTTACCTCAAAGCCTGTTAGAAGGCTGCTGCAGGCTTCGGTCAGCCCGCTTTTGGCGAGCCGAACCTTCTGAATCACCGCACTCATGACACTGCGGTGTTCCTCTTCGATGGAAGCGCCCTTGAGCGCCTCCAGCAAATTATCCAGCGCCTCCGGATGGACGGAGGCCGCTGGCGTCACAGTCTTGCCCTTCTTACGAAGGGGCCGCCCGTCGGACTCCGGAACCACTGCAGGTTCCGGTGCGGAGTCCGGTACAAAGTCCGGGAGGTTGCCCTACGGCACCTCCGGGGCCTCCTCCTCCTGGTGGGTCCCTCTCTGGGATCCCACCTCGGCGTCATCGGCGTCACGGGGGGTGGAGGCGGTCAGAAGTGAAGTACTATCCACATCCGACGTACCCAAGGACCCGCTCGACGAAGCGGGAAGCTCGTCCTTGGGCGGACTACAAGGTTGTATGCGGCATTAGAAAGACACCATGTGACAAAAAGAAAAATTATGAAGTTATTTGGGAGTCCGGATACTCACGATCTCGCCAGGGGCTTGGCCCTTGAAGGCCACTCCTCGTCGTCATCGCCGACGTTGGCGGAACAGTCCGGGGGAAGGGCCCTTCCCTTCTTCGACCCTTCGGCCTCCCTCGTTGGGGAGGCCTTCCTCTTCCTCCCCCCCCCCCCCCCCCCCCGCGGGGGGAGAGGCCTCTTTCTTCTCCTCCTCATCCTCGTGGGAGGAGTCCGCCTCGGAGTCATCGGACGATGAATCTGATACCACCTGACGCCGGGAACTCCTTCGGGTTCTCGTGGCCTTCTTCTCCGGCACTATGTAAGGTGCCGGGACCAGCAGCCCTGTCAGACGGGCATCCGCTGGGTCTTCTGGAAGGGGATCCGGACAGTTAACCTGTCCGGACGTCTCTTGCCAGGCCTATTAAAGGTATTGGGAGTTTAGATCCCGCATAAAGTCAAACTATGAAAAGCAAGTGTCCCATAAAGGATAGCATGGCTTACCTCGCCAGCCGGACGTTGCGAGCTGAATCCGCGATCTTCGGTAGCGGATGCGGGAGCCTCGGTGCCCTTGAACAGCACCCTCCAGGCCTCTTCGTACGTAGTGTCGAAGAGCCCACTCAAGGTCTGATGCTGTGCCGGATCGAAATCCCACAAATTGAAGTCCCGCTGTTGGCAGGGGAGAATCCGGCGGATGAGCATGACCTAGATTACGTTGACAAGCTTGAGCTTCTTGTTCACCAGGGTTTGGAGACAGGATTGAAGTCCGGTCAGCTCTTCCAAATTACCCCACAGCAGGCCCTTCTCTTTCCAGGAGGTGAGCCGCACGGGGATGCCAGATCTGAATTCGGGGGCCGCTGCCCATTTAGGGTCACGCGGCTCGGTGATGTAGAACCACCCCGATTTCCACCCTTTGATGGTTTCCATGAAGGCGCCCTCGAGCCAAGTGACGTTGGGCATCTTGCCCACCATGGCGCCTCCGCACTCCGCTTGGCTACCCTTCACAACCTTCGGCTTGACATTGAAGGTCTTAAGCCACAAGCCGAAGTGGGGCTGGATGCAGAGGAAGGCCTCACACACGACGATAAACACCGAGATGTTGAGGAATAAATTCGGGGCCAGATCATGGAAATCCAGGCCATAGTAGAACATGAGCCCCCGGACAAAGGGGTGGAGTGGGAAGCCCAGTCCGCGGAGGAAATGGGGAAGGAATACCACTCTCTCATGGGGCCCGAGGGTGGGATGAGCTTCCCCTCGTCGGGGAGCCAGTGCACGATATCGCTGGACAAATATCCGGCGCTGCGCAGCTTCTTGATGTGCCTCTCCGTGACGGAGGAGGCCATCCACTTGCCTCCCGCTCCGGACATGGTTGGAGAAGGTTGAGGTGAGATGTGCGGACTTGGGCGCTGGAGCTCGAGTGCACGGAGATGGATAAGCAAAGGAGGAAGAAGGCGTAGGTAAAAAGGCGGATCCTTATCCCCTTATATATGGGCGGACGAAACTATGCGTCCCACCGGCCTGTTAAAACTCGCTTATCTCCCAAGCACTGCAATCAATGGCGCGGTTGGGTTACCCACGTCCGTATTGATGAGAATCCTGGAATAAGGGGACATGATCTCTGCTTCGACAGGACGTGCCAAGGGAACCGCTTCGCTAAACGCGCTGAGGTGGAATAATAAAAACGATTCGAGTAAAGGCTTGGTTGTGGTGTGACGTCACGCCACCAAATACGTCAGCAGATTTAACTTATGTAAATATTATTCTCTCTACGGTGGTATGTGGAATTTATTTTGCAGAGCCGGACACTATCCTGGTGTTCACAATCTTCTATGAATTATTCGGAGGAGGAACCCGCCTTGCAATGCCGAAGACAATATGCGCGCTGGACTCGTCGTCATTGAAGCCTGGTTCAGGGGCTACTGAGGGAGTCGTGGACTAGGGGGTGTCCGGATAGCCGAACTATCATCATTGGCCGGACTCCAAGACTATGAAGATTCAAGATTGAAGACTTCGTCCCGTGTCCGGATGGGACTTTCCTTGGCGTGGAAGGCAAGCTTGGTAATACGGATATGTAGATCTCCTACCATTGTAACCGACTCTGTGTAACCCTAGCCCTCTCCGGTGTCTATATAAACCGGAGGGTTTTAGTCCATAGGACGAACAACAATCATACCATAGGCTAGCTTCTAGGGTTTAGCCTCCTTGATCTCGTGGTAGATCCACTCTTGTACTACCCCTATCATCAATATCAATCAAGCAGGAGTAGGGTTTTTACCTCCATCGAGAGGGCCCGAACCTGGGTAAAAACATAGTGTCCCTTGTCTCCTATTACCATCCGCCTAGAAGCACAGTTCGGGACCCCCTACCCGAGATCCGCCGGTTTTGACACTGACAGGCTCCGTAAGCTCCGGAGGATGACGCCCCAGGAGCCCCGTGCGGCATCAGCACCTCAACATCAGGCCCCCCAGTCCCTGCCGATGCTTGCCTCCCTGCAACGACTCTTGAGGCAAGGCTGGCGCGGGCGACTGGGGGAAGAACCGCAGCAACCGGGTTCTCGCGGGGCCCCGCGAGGCCAGCCGGGCACAGCCCCCATTCGTCGAAGCGGGGCATCTGCCTCACGAACTCGACCCTGTTTGATCAAAGATACAACAGGGCGCCTCCATGACGGATGCAGCCAGGAGAGGGGTCGCCAGTCAGAACCTTCAGCACCTTCTTCAGCATCTCAGGCGCAAGATCCTCTTCCTGGAGCCTCATACGGTCCTGACGCCCGAAGAAGGCCCACATCGAGCGGGAATGGCGCTGGAGAAGAGCGATGCAGCGCTAGGAGGAACTCCTTCACCACCTGGGGCACCGTCACCCCGAGATTCCTCAGCCTATCGAAGCGATGCCAGGCGAAAGCAAGTTGGGGGCTCGTAAGCTCCTCGTGACCCCAACCAGGATTGGGAACAACAGGCAATGTCGGGTGCTCGAGCAGGGGGCTGGGCACCCCAACGTCCACGTACAACCATCGCTCCTGAAACCCGCTCGCGGAGGATGGAAGGCCAAAGTCGATCCCCGAGGCGGCCGTCTCTGGCACGGCCTGGAAGCTTAGGCATCCGGAACATTGGGAAGGGTCAGTCAAGCACAGAGAGAAGAAATGGCGCAGGAGAGCAATGGAAGGAGGGATCCCCACCATGGCCTCGCAGACAAAAGCGAAGACAACAAGTAGAGTAATAGATTGGGGACCAAGATGCATCATATGGATCTGGTAATGGGAAAGCACCGCATTGAAGAAAGCGGAGAAGGGGGGAACCAGGCCCGCCCACACGGCGTCGGCAAAGAATCGGACCTCCGTGACGATCCTGTCGAAGGAGGCATGGGACGCGGGCCAGACTGTCATCCTCCCAGACTCGTTGAAGCTGGAGGCGAGCGCGTAGCAGACCTTCTCCAAGGCTTCCAGATTGAGTATGAGCGACTTGTCGACGGCGGGAGCGGCTGCCGGAGGCGCAGGTTTCTTCCCCTTCTCCTTTTTTGTTGGTGCCATGGCAATGGAAAGGGGGAAGAACCCAAGATGGATCGGAGGCGGAAGCAGAGGCTCAAGGCAGAAAGGGGAACAAGAAGCGCGCGGGCAGCAGGGGGAGAATAACCATGTACAAGTCTCGTGGCCGCCTAGCTAGGCGCGCAATAGGGAAGCATGGGGAAGCGGAGGCTCCCACGTCCAATCAACCGTCACGCGGCGGCCAAGGCCGCAGGCTGATGGGGCCTGTGGTGCTCCGCACTTTCCCCTTCGCTTCTCTGCTAAGCCAAGTCTGAGCGCGCCTTGGGCCCGGGGGCTACTGTCGGCATTCTGGGAACGGGGGTCCCCAGACTTGCCTGCCTGCGGCCTGCGGCGTGGCTCAAGTGGCGGCCCAGTACTGCCCATCTTCATCAACTCAAGCTCAAGACCCTCGCAAGGGGCCAAGCCTCATGGGGCGGACGATGCAAGGCTTCCTCAGGAGCGGCCTCACCAGGCAGGCTCGCGAGGAGGCGGAGAGATCAAGGCAAGGATACCGCACGAGGTGCTCATGACGCAAGCCATGACGATCGAGGCCAGGCGGGCGCCTGCCTGTGTAGTGTCCTTGTTTCCTCTTTGGTGCAAAGGGGGCAAGCCCAGGCGTAGAGTACCAAGGCATCAAGCAAAGGTTACCATTTCGGTGCAACGAGACCAAGACCAGCAGAGCAGCAGGACGGAGGTCACCGTGGAGCCCAAGACAGCGTCATTGCCAGTGCCTTTGGTAGCCGAAGACCAACTTTAGTCAGGATAACTTTTACTAGATGTTCCCCTTCAAAATGGCCGTTGTTGGCGCCCTTCCCGCTCAACATTTTGGAAGAGGACCAGGGCCTCTATAAATAGTGCTAGCCACCATAGTAGAGGGCATCGAGTTCTCATCAGATCTAGAGGCGATCAAACTCACCCAAGTAGTTCATCGCACCAGCTTAAGAACAACTCTCACGAGGCTGTTCATCCTTTGTACTGTTCATCATCAGCCCCTGAGGCAATCCACCACACCACACACTGGAGTAGGGTATTACACCACAACGGTGGCCCGAACCAGTATAAATCTTGTGTCCCTCGTGTTGTTCACTGTTTAGCTTAGATTCTCGCGAGGCGATCAGACATGGATTGGTAGGGGGAAGATCTTCGCACGCACCCTAGAGTTCGAACCTTAAGGGTCTGCCGGAACCCAACATCCGACAAGTGTAATATAGGCAGACAACAGAGTCATTTCACTATTCCCCTTCCCTTCAATTTTTAGTGAGCTTCTACCCAAAACACCCCTCTCCAAAGCAAAATAAGTTAAGCCCAAGCCCATAAATCAAAAATGACTTCTTTACATCTTTTATGGCTTATTTTGACAATAAGCTCTGAAAAGGCGGAATAGAACTGGCCCTTAACCTGCAATTCAATTGTGTGTGCAATGATGAATCACTCCTGCCTGCTATAGTGTACATTTAGGCATCATCATACATGGCATAACCTAATACATGTGCATTCCATTGTAGAATCTGGAATATGCAATGTTTATGTTAGTTTATACGTTGCACATGATGTTTAAATGCCCCTTAAATCTGGTCAGTCAAGTGATGGTCTTTAAGCCTCCTTCTTTGCTTCTTTTCTTGATACTCCCTCCTTCCATCTATATAGGGCCTAATGTGTTTTTCAAGACCTCCTTTGACTATTGATAAGACTAATAATACATGAGATGTATAATGTGAAAATTATATAATTTTATGCTCCTTTCACGTACGAATTTGATGGTATGCTTTGTGTAACTTGCATGTCATATATTATTGCTCTAACACTTGGTCAAAGTTAGCCTCGAAAAACGATTAGGACCTATATAGATGGAAGGAGGGAGTATGTAAGATTTGCTCACACATCTGTTCAATTGCTTGTTTGCATCAGCCAGCCATACCAGGACTGTTTGCTTTGAATACATGTTGTTCTTGACCTAACATTCTAACAGAGCTTGTCAACGATTTAAACACTAAGGGCTGCTGTAGTGGGGGCTTGTCTAACTCATAGGAGACATAAAGGTTTGGCTATACACTAAAGTAGGCTCTCCAAGAGTACCTGGAGATCCAATTCGAAGGTATGCCTAGTTTTTACATAGTGCACACATAGTAAATGCTCATTTCGTTGTGTGCAAGTGCAAGAGATGTGGCATGTTTCATTATGTGGTGTTATTTTGTTATAATCTCATCCTTTTGTGTTGTTCATAGACTGGAAAGTATGCATATTTTATCTTCCAAGGAGACGAGTAACTAGTTTGTGTCACCTTGCAGAGGGGGTGCAATGAAGATAAGATTGATGATTTCCAAGTACAAGATGTTAGGAAGGAGCCTTGCAAGAGAAGTAGGAGCAGCGCTAAGCCTGTTGAACCAATTAAGGTAAGTCACTGTATCCGACTCAACAATTCAATTCCTTGTTTGTTTTAGGCATAGTTAGTTTGCTCTTTTCAATTGCTTTATTTGTCCTCAGTTAATGAGATGCCCAAACAATGATGCCTGATGTTGGGTACTTGTATAACTATTAGTTGACATAATTAAATGCCTTACCATTTCATTACTCTAGCAAAGTGTGCCTGAAGCTTTGAAGTCTATTAACTAACTATTACTGCATGAGGCTCACAATCTAGTTTATACTAGGCTAATGATTGCATAGTTTTGCTTGCTGTAGTAGGTTTGTATGAATCCCTCTTCTATTCATTATGCTCCCTAAGACTTTAATTGAGCTACAAAATGGCCAACTGCTTGCTTACTTATATGCAACCTGCTGTCTAAATTTATAATTTGTCTGTGTTTTGGATTTGGCCCCAACATCATGCTCCTCTAGTGAGGTGAGAGAGATTTCTGTATGCAGGCTGCAAAGACTACCATTTTTATAATTTTTAAAATATCACCTGCTTATGCTTCATGACATGTAAAATTATTGTTAGTCCTGTTTTGCCATGTACAAAATAGTCTGTCTTGCTCGCTTCACTGTTGTAACTATATTTTTGCCCTAGTCATGTGTACTTATAGAAACATTTCAGGATGAAGTGACATCAACACTAAGATCTGCGAGCGGTGCAGCATGGCCGTTACCGAATGATTATGGATTGGAATTGGAGTGTGCCAATATTCTCGAGCATCAAGTAGAGGTGGGAAGACAACGTGTACATGATTCTCAACGTACAATCAACAAGTTGAGACTGGACATGCAGGTATTAGATGCAGGAGTCTAAAAGATGAAGCAAGACACTGAGGTAACCACGCAGGAATTGGAGATTTTGCAGACTGAAATTTGTGCTATCTGAATCCGGCCAATCCTATTTTTTGAACAGATTATAGTTCAAATGGTAAGTTCTGTTGATGCGTGTCCATGATGTATGAGCTTTATTTGTCCAGTGTATGTAATTTGTTGTTTGTGTACGCTTTATTATCACTGGTGCCGAACTATAATGCCCAGTGGGTATATTCGGCTATAATTTCTTTATCGTATAGTGTAGGATTATTTTATGTTTCTATGCCTTGGTCTTTTTATTGTATAGTGTATGTTTTTTAGAGGCGATAGTATAGAGTAGGATAATTCTTGAATATGCTATATCGTTGAAACGGGGGCCAACGCGCCCAAACATTTCCTGGACGCCATACAAACGAACAAACATGTGTAGTCAAATCGGGCCTTAATTGGGGCTGGTCAAAATAATATTAAGTGGATCCCAAATAATTAATGTGGCCCACCATAACAACAGCTCTTAGCAGGCCGTTAGCAGGCCAAAAGCTTGATAGGGCTGTATAAATGTAAATGGCCCGCAGGCCTCTAGCAGGCCGAAATACATGTCAGTTTTGTCCTGACCCTTTTACTTTATGGGCCAGTAAGAGGATGAAAGTGTTATGAGCCAGAGGAGGCCCAATTTGCAAACTAGGCTTTTAATAGGCCAAAAGTCGCGTTGGGCTGAAATGATGCCCTGTGAAACATGGGCCCCTAATAACCCACAAGTATAGGGGATCAATTGTAGCCTCTTTCGATAAGTAAGAGTGTCGAACCCAACGAGGAGCTAATGGTAGAACAAATATTCCCTCAAGTTCTACTGACCACCGATACAACTCTACGCACGCTTGACGTTTGCTTTAACGGAAACAAGTATGAAACTATTTGGCAAGAATAAATCTACGAGTACTTTGTGGGAATAAAACTACAAATAAATTACAAGGTAATAAGAGTGGATAGCTTTGGTCAACAAGAAAGTCATTTTTCCCTAGGCAATTGATAACAAGTACTGGTAATCATTCTTGCAACTTAATATGAGGGAGAGGCATGAGCTAACATACTTTCTCTACTTGGATCATATGCACTTATGATTTGAACTCTAGCAACCATCCGCAACTACTAAAGATCATTAAGGTTGTGAAACCCAACCATAGCATTAAGTATCAAGTCCTCTTTACTCCCATACGGCATACCCCACCTACTCGGGTTTAAGTTTTTGTCACTCTCGCAACCCACCGTAAGCGAACCATGAACATATTGCAACACCCTACAGCAGGGGCCTCTCACGTTTGAGAGAGAACGGAGGGCACAGTAGGACAGCACCATAAATAAAATATACAATCATACCAACCAAGATCATGATTAACCCATAGGACAAAACGGATCTACTCGAACATCATAGGATAACCATAGATCATTGGGAAATAATATATGGAGTTGAGCACCATGCTTAAGTAGAGATTACAGCAGGGGGAAGAGGTGTTACACCGCTGCATAAAGGGGGAGAAAGTTGGTGTTGACGGTAGCAAGATTGTTGATGTAGATCGCCGTCCTGATCGTTGCCCCCGGTGGCACTCCGGCGCCACTGGAAGCGAGGGGGAGAGAGCCCCCCTCCTTCTTCTTCTTCTTCCTTGGCCTTGCCCCTAGACTGGGGGAGGGATCCTCCGAGATTCGATCTCCCTCTCTATTCTCTTCTATTTCGCGTTCCCCAGATCTGGCCGAAAACCGTTTCTTATATTCTCGGAGATCCGTAACTCCGATTGCGCTGAGATTTTAACACGATTTTTCCGGATATAAGCTTCCTTGCGCCTGAAGTAGAGGTCCAACTGATGTACGAGGTGGCCACAACCCACCACCACGCGCCAGGGTCCTCTGGCGCGCCTTGGTGTCTTGTGCCCTGTGTGGGCCTCCGTTTGCGATGATTCCAACTCTCAAAAATCACATATATTCCAAAATAATTCTCCGTGAAATTTTATTACATTTGGACTTCATTTGATATGGATACTCTGCGATACAAAAAACATGCAGAAAACAGGAACTGGCACTGGGCACTTGATCAATAGGTTAGTCCAATAAATCATATAAAAAGTTGCCAAAAGTATGTAAAACTTGTATAATATTGGCATGAAACAATCAAAAATTATAGATACAATGAAGACGTATCAGCATCCCCAAGCTTAATTCCTGCTCGTCCTCAAGCAGGTAAATGATGAAAAAGATAATTTTTATGTGGAATGCTACCTAGCATAAACTTGACCATATATCAAATCATGGCATGAATATTAAGACATAAGTGATTCAAAGCAATAGTCTATAATTTGACATAAAGACATCATATACTCAGGCATCCCAACAAACAATCATGTCTTTCAAAATATCAACGCTAAAGAAAGTTATCCCTACAAAATCATATAGTCTTGTCATGCTCTGTCTTCTTAACACAAAGTATTTATCATGTACAACCCCGATGACAAGCCGAGCAATTGGTTCATACTTTTTAACGCGCTTCAGCTTTTTCAATCTCACGCAATACATGAGCGCAAGCCATGGTTATAGCACTACGGGTGGAATAGAGTATAATGATAGGGGTAAATGTATATAAGACAAAAAAGTAGAAAGTCTCACGTCGATGCGGCTAACCAACGGGCTATGGAGGTGCCCATCAATCGATATCAACATGAGGAGTAGGGATTGCCATGCAACAAATGCACTAAGAGCTATAAGTGTATGAAAGCTCAATATGAAAACTAAGTGGGTGTGCATCTAATCCTATAATGAAATATTCCCACTAGTATATGAAAGTGACAACATAGCAGACTCTTCATATGAAAAACATGGTGGTACTTTGAAGCACAAGTGTGGTAAAGGATACTAACAATGCCCCTTCTCTCTTTGTTTATTTTTTTTCTTTTTCTTTTTTCTTTCTTTCTTTCTTTCTTTTTTCTTTTTCTTTTTCTTCTTTTTTTCTTTTTCTCTCTCATTTTCTAGAGCCTCATCCCGACTTGTGGGGGAATCATAGTCTCCATCATCCTTTCCTCACTGGGGCACTGCTCTAAAAATGAATAATGATGATCATCACACTTCTATTTACTTATAACTCAAAAGAAATAAAAATTACAATTCGATACCTATGACTCTATATGAATGCCTCTGGCAATGGTCTAGCGTAACATGTATGAAAAATGATGAACAGTGGATGAGCCACAACGACTATGTCAGCTATATGACCATGCAAAGCAATATGACAATGAATGCTCAAGTCATCAAACGGAAGTGGTGGAAGTTGCATGACAATATATCTTGGGATGGCCATGAAAAAGCCATAATAGGTAGGTATGGTGGCTGTTTTGAGGAAGATATAATAAGGCTTATGTGTGATAGAGCGTATCATATCACAAGGTTTGGATGCACCTACGAAGTTTGCACCACGTCTCGATGTGAGAAAGGGCAATGCACGGTACCGTAGAGGCTAGCAAATTGCAGAAAGGTAAGAGTGCGTATAATCCATGGACTCACATTAGTCATAAAGAACTCATATAATTATTGCAAAAGTTTATTAGCCCTTAAAGCAAAGTACTACTACGCATGCCCCTAGGGGGATAGATTGGTAGGAGAAGACCATCGCTCGTCCCCGACCGCCACTCATAAGGAAGACAATCAATAATAAATCATGCTCCAACATCATAGCATAACGAGAGACTATACATGCATGCTTCGGGAATCACAAAACTTAACACCAATATTGTTACTAAACACAAGTGTTTACAAAGTAACTCCCACACATTCCATCTCCATATCGCAAAACTATTGAAAGGAATCAAACATATCATATTCAGTGATCCATAAGTTTTATGTAGGATTTTATGACTAACCATGCAATTGGCCAATTCCTTTTAACTCTCTAAATAGATATAAGTGAAGAATGAAAGTTTAGTTCTTTCTACAAAAGATCATGCTCTAACAAATATAAGTGAAGCAAAAGAGCATTCTTCAAACAACGGTTTTTCTATGTGAAGAGAAACGGGCAATCCAAACTTCAAATGATATAAGTGAAGCACATGAAGCATTCTATAAAGCCACACTCAAAAGATATAAGTGAAGTGCAATGAGCATTCTATAAATCAACCATGGACTATCTTATACCAGCATGGTGCATAAAAGAAAAAATGGAAACTAAAAGCAAAAGATGTTGGAAATATGCCCTAGAGGCAATAATAAATGGTTATTATTATATTTCTGTGTTCATGATAATTGTCTATTATTCATGCTATAACTGTGTTATCCGGAAATCGTAATACACGTGTGAATACATAGACCACAACAAGTCCCTAGTGAGCCTCTAGTAGACTAGCTCATTGATCAACAGATAGTCATGGTTTCCTGACTATGGGCATTGGATGTCATTGATAACGGGATCACAACATTAGGAGAATGATGTGATGGACAAGACCCAATCCTAAGCATAGCTCGAAGATCGTGTAGTTCGTTTAGCTAGAGCTTTTCCAAGTGTCAAGTATCATTTCCTTAGACCATGAGATTGTACAACTCCCGGATACCGTAGGAGTGCTTTGGGTGTGCCAAACGTCACAATGTAACTGGGTGACTATAAAGGTGCACTATGGGTATCTCCGAAAGTGTCTGTTGGGTTGCCACGAATCGAGACTGGGATTTGTCACTCCGTATGACGGAGAGGTATCTCTGGGCCCACTCGGTAATGCATCATCATAATGAGCTCAATGTGACCAAGTGTCTGGTCATGGGATCATGCATTACGGTGCGAGTAAAGTTACTTGCCGGTAACGAGACTGAACGAGGTATTGGGATACCGACGATCGAGTCTCGGGCAAGTAACGTATCGATTGACAAAGGGAATTGTGTACGGGATTGATTGAATCCTCGACATCGTGGTTCATCTGATGAGATCATCGAGGAGTATGTGGGAGCCAACATGGGTATCCAGATCCCGCTGTTGGTTATTGACCGGAGAGGCGTCTCGGTCATGTCTGCATATCTCCCGAACCCGTAGGGCCTACACACTTAAGGTTCGGTGATGGTAGGGTTGTAGAGATGTTAGTATGCAGCAAACCGAAAGTTGTTCGGAGTCCCGGATGAGATCCCGGACGTCACGAGGAGTTCTGGAATGGTCCGGAGGTGAAGAATTATATATAGGAAGTGCTGTTTCGGCCATTGGGAGAGTTTCGGGGGTCACTGGTATTGTACCAGGACCACCGGAAGGGTCCCGGGGGTCCACCTGGTGGGGCCACCTATCCCGAAGGGCCCCATGGGCTGAAGTGGGAGGGGAACCAGCCCCTGGTGGGCTGGTGCGCCCCCCCTTGGGCCCTCCTGCGCCTAGGGTTGGGAACCCTAGGGGAGGGGGCGCCTCCACTTGCCTTGGGGGCCAAGTTCCCCCCTTGGCCGCCGCCCCCCCTAGGAGATCCCATCTCCTAGGGCCCCCCTGGGGACCCTATATAAAGAGGGGGGAGGGAGGGCAGCCACAACCCTGCATCTTGGCGCCTCCCTTCCCCTTGCTACACCTCTGCCTTCCCGCAGACGCTTGGCGAAGCCCTGCCGAAACCCTACTGCATCCACCACCACACCATCGTGCTGCTGGATCTTCATCAACTTCTCCTTCCCCCTTGCTGGATCAAGAAGGAGGAGACGTCACGTTGACCGTACGTGTGTTGAACGCGGAGGTGCCGTCCGTTCGGCGCTAGGATCTCCGGTGATTTGGATCACGACGTGAACGACTCCCTCAAACCCGTTCTCTTGAACGCTTCCGCTCGCGATCTACAAGGGTATGTAGATGCACTCCCCTCTCTCGTTGTTGGATGAACTCATAGATTGATCTTGGTGAATGTAGGAAAATTTTTATTTTATGCAACGTTCCCCAACAGTGGCATCATGAGCTAGGTCTTTGCGTAGTTCTCTTTGCACGAGTAGAACACAATTTGTTGTGGGCGTAGATGTTGACAACTTTCTTGCCAGTACTAGTCTTATTTTGCTTCAGCGGTATTGTGGGATGAAGCGGCCCGGACCGACCTTACACGTACGCTTACGTGAGACAGGTTCCACCGACTGACATGCACTAGTTGCATAAGGTGGCTAGCGGGTGTCTGTCTCTCCCACTTTAGATGGAGCGGATTCGATGAAAAGGGTCCTTATGAAGGGTAAATAGAAGTTGGCAAATCACGTTGTGGCTTTAACGTAGGTAAGAAAACGTTCTTGCTAGATCACCAATAGAAGCCACGTAAAAACTTGCAACAATAATTAGAGGACGTCTAACTTGTTTTTGCAGCAAGTGTTTTGTGATGTGATATGGCCAAAGTTGTGATGAATGATGAATGATATATGTGATGTATGAGATGATCATGTTCTTGTAATAGGAATCACGACTTGCATGTCGATGAGCATGACAACCGGCAGGAGCCATAGGAGTTGTCTTTATTTTTTGTATGACCTGCGTGTCATTGAAGAACGCCATGTAAACTACTTTACTTTATTGCTAAACGCGTTAGCCATAGAAGTAGAAGTAGTCGTTGGCGTGACAACTTCATGAAGACACGATGATGGAGATCATGATGATGGATATCATGGTGTCATGCCGGTGACGAAGATGATCATGGCGCCCCGAAGATGGAGATCAAAGGAGCAATATGATATTGGCCATATCATGTCACTATTTGATTGCATGTGATGTTTATCATGTTTTTCATCTTGTTTACTTAGAACGACGGTAGTAAATAAGATGATCCCTCATATTAATTTCAAGAAAAGTGTTCCCCCTAACTGTGCACCGTTGCAAAGGTTTGTTGTTTCGAAGCACCACGTGATGATCGGGTGTGATAGATCCTAACGTTCGAATACAACGGGTGTAAGCCAGATTTATACACGCAGTACACTTAGGTTAACTTGACGAGCCTAGCATGTACAAACATGGCCTCGGAACACGGAAGACCGAAAGGTCGAACATGAGTCGTATAGAAGATACGATCAACATGAAGATGTTCACCGATGATAACTAGTCCATCTCACGTGATGATCGGACACGGGCTAGTTGACTCGGATCATGGATCACTTAGATGACTAGAGGGATGTCTATCTGAGTGGGAGTTCATTATTTGATTAGATGAACTTAATTATCATGAACTTAGTATAAAATCTTTGCAATATGTCTTGTAGATCAAATGGCCCATGCTAATGTTGCCCTCAACTTCAACGCGTTCCTAGAGAAAACCAAGCTAAAAGACGATGGCAGCAACTATATGGACTGGGTCCAGAACTTGAGGATCATCCTCATAGCTGCCAAGAAAGCATATGTCCTAGATGCACCGCTAGGTGAAGCACCCATTTTCCCAACAACTCAAGACGTTATGAACGCATGGCAGTCGCATAGTGATGATTACTCCCTGGTTCAGTGCGGCATGCTTTACAGCTTAGAATCGGGGCTCCAAAAGCGTTTTGAGCAACACAGAGCATATGAGATGTTCCAAGAGCTGAGAATGGTTTTCCAAGCTCACGCCCGGGTCGAGAGATATGAAGTCTCCGACAAGTTCTACAGTTGTAAGATGGAGGAGAATGGTTCTGTCAGCGAGCACATACTCAAAATGTCTGGGTTGCACAACCACTTATCTCAACTGGGAGTTAATCTCCCGGATGACGCGGTGGTCGACAGAATCCTCCAGTCGCTCCAACCAAGCTACAAGAGCTTTGTGATGAACTTCAATATGCAGGGGATGGAAAAGACCATTCCTGAGGTATATTCAATGCTGAAATCAGCGGAGGTGGAGATCAAAAAGGAACATCAAATGTTGATGGTGAATAAAACCACTAAGTTCAAGAAAGGCAAGGGTAAGAAGAACTTCAAGAAGGACGGCAAGGGAGTTGCCGCGCCCGGTAAGCCAGTTGCCGGGAAGAAGTCAAGTAATGGAACCAAGCCTGAAACTGAGTGCTTTTATTGCAAGGGAAGCGGACACTGGAAGCGGAACTGCCCCAAGTACTTAGCAGACAAGAAGGCCGGCAAAACCAAAGGTATATGTGATATACATGTAATTGATGTGTACCTTACCAGTGCTCGTAGTAGCTCCTGGGAATTTGATACCGGTGCAGTTGCTCACATTTGTAACTCAAAGCAGGAGCTGCGGAATAAGCAGAGGCTGGCGAAGGACGAGGTGACGATGTGCGTCGGGAATGGTTCCAAGGTCGATGTGATCGCCGTCGGCACGCTACCTCTACATTTACCTACGGGATTAGTTTTGAACCTCGATAATTGTTATTTAGTACCAGCTTTGAGCATGAACATTGTATCAGGATCTTGTTTAATTCGAGATGGCTACTCATTTAAATCCGGGAATAATGGTTGTTCTATTTATATGAGTGATATGTTTTATGGTCATGCCCTGCTGGTGAATGGTTTATTCTTAATGAATCTCGAGCGTAATGTTACACATATTCATAGTATGAATACTAAAAGATGTAAAGTTGATAACGATAGTCCCACATACTTGTGGCACTGCCGCCTTGGTCACATTGGTGTCAAGCGCATGAAGAAGCTCCATGCTGATGGACTTTTAGAGTCTCTAGATTATGAATCATTTGACACATGCGAGCCATGCCCCATGGGCAAGATGACCAAGACTCCGTTCTCCGGAACAATGGAGCGAGCAACCAACTTATTGGAAATCATACATACTGATGTGTGCGGTCCAATGAGCGTTGAGGCTCGCGGAGGATATCATTATGTTCTCACTCTCACTGATGACTTGAGTAGATATGGGTATGTCTTCTTGATGAAGCACAAGTCTGAGACCTTTGAAAAGTTTAAGGAATTTCAGAATGAGGTAGAGAATCAACGTGACAGAAAGATAAAGTTCTTACGATCAGATCGTGGGGGTGAATATTTAAGTTATGAATTTGGTACGCACTTAAGGAAATGTGGAATCGTTTCACAACTCACGCCGCCTGGAACACCTGAGCGAAATGGTGTGTCCGAATGTTGTAATCGCACTCTATTGGATATGGTGCGATCTATGATGTCACTTACCGATTTACCGCTATCATTCTGGGGATACGCTCTAGAGACAGCTACATTCACTTTAAATAGGGCACCGTCTAAATCCGTTGAGATGACACCGTACAAATTATGGTTTGGGAAGAAACCTAAGCAGTCGTTTCTAAAAGTTTGGGGATGCGATGCTTATGTCAAGAAACTTCAACCTGAGAAGCTCGAACCCAAGTCGGAAAAATGCGTCTTCATAGGATACCCTAAGGAAACCACTGGGTATACTTTCTACTTAAGATCCGAGGGCAAGATCTTTGTTGCCAAGAACGGGTCCTTTCTGGAGAAAGAGTTTCTCTCGAAAGAATTAAGTGGGAGGAAAGTGGAACTTGATGAAGTACTGCCTCTTGAACCGGTGAGTAGCGCAGCTCAGGAAGATGTTCTTGTGGTGCCTGCAACAAAAAGAGAGGAGGTTAATGATGATGATCAAGATACTTCGGATCAAGCTCTTACTGAACTTCAAAGGTCCACAAGGACACGTTCCGCACCAGAGTGGTACGCCAACCCTGTCTTAGAAATCATGTTGTTGGACAACGGTGAACCTTCGAACTATGAAGAAGCGATGACGGGCCCAGATTCCAACAAATGGCTTGAAGCCATGCAATCCGAGATAGGATCCATGTATGAAAACAAAGTGTGGACTTTGACAGACTTGCTCGATGATCGGCGAGCGATAGAAAACAAATGGATCTTTAAGAAGAAGACGGACGCGGATGGTAATGTCACCATATATAAGGCTCGACTTGTCGCTAAGGGTTATCGACAAGTTCAAGGGATTGACTACGATGAGACATTCTCACCCGTAGCGAAGCTGAAGTCCGTCCGAATTATGTTAGCAATTGCCGCATACTATGATTATGAGATATGGCAAATGGACGTCAAAACGGCATTCCTTAACGGTCATCTTAAGGAAGAACTGTATATGATGCAGCTGGAAGGTTTTGTCGACCCTAAGAATACTAACAAGGTATGCAAGCTCCAGCGCTCCATCTATGGGCTGGTGCAAGCATCTTGGAGTTGGAACATTCGCTTTAATCAGATGATTAAAGCGTTTGGGTTTATGCAGACTTATGGAGAAGCCTGCGTTTACAAGAAAGTGAGTGGGAGCTCTGTAGCATTTCTCATATTATATGTGGATGACATACTCTTGATGGGAAATGATATAGAACTTTTGGACAACATAAAGGCCTACTTGAATAAGTGTTTTTCAATGAAGGACCTTGGAGAAGCTGCTTACATATTAGGCAGCCAAATCTATAGAGATAGATCGAGATGCCTCATAGGTCTTTCACAAAGCACATACCTTGATATGATATTGAAGAAGTTCAATATGGATCAATCCAAGAACGGGTTCTTGCCTGTGTTGCAAGATGTGAAATTGAGCTCGGCTCAATGCCCGACCACGGCAGAAGATAAAGAAGAGATGAGCGTCATCCCCTATGCATCAGCCATAGGGTCTATCATGTATGCCATGACCTGTACCAGACCTGATATAAACCTTGCCGTAAGTTTGGTAGGAATGTACCAAAGTAAACCCGGCAAGGAACACTGGACAGCGGTCAAGAACATCCTTAAGTACCTGAAAAGGACTAAGGACATGTTTCTCGTATATGGAGGTGACGAAGAGCTTGTCGTAAAGGGTTACGTCGATGCTAGCTTCGACACAGATCTGGATGACTCTAAGTCACAAACCGGATACGTGTATATTTTGAATGGTGGGGCTGTAAGCTGGTGCAGTTGCAAGCAGAGCGTCGTGGCGGGATCTACATGTGAAGTGGAGTACATGGCAGCCTTGGAGGCAGCACATGAAGCAATCTGGGTGAAGGAGTTCATCACCGACCTAGGAGTCATACCCAATGCGTCGGGGCCGATTACACTCTTTTGTGACAACACTGGAGCTATTGCACTTGCCAAGGAGCCCCGGTTTCACAAGAAGACCAGGCACATCAAGCGTCGCTTCAACTCCATCCGTGAAAATGTTCAAGATGGAGACATAGATATTTGTAAACTACATACGGACCTGAATGTAGCAGATCCGTTGACTAAACCTCTCCCTAGAGCAAAACATGATCAACACCAGGACGCAATGGGTGTTCGATACATCACAATGTAACTAGATTATTGACTCTAGTGCAAGTGGGAGACTGTTGGAAATATGCCCTAGAAGCAATAATAAATGGTTATTATTATATTTCTGTGTTCATGATAATTGTCTATTATTCATGCTATAACTGTGTTATCCAGAAATCGTAATACACGTGTGAATACATAGACCACAACAAGTCCCTAGTGAGCCTCTAGTAGACTAGCTCGTTGATCAACAGATAGTCATGGTTTCCTGACTATGGGCATTGGATGTCATTGATAATGGGATCACATCATTAGGAGAATGATTTGATGGACAAGACCCAATCCTAAGCATAGCTCGAAGGTCGTGTAGTTTGTTTAGCTAGAGCTTTTCCAAGTGTCAAGTATCATTTCCTTAGACCATGAGATTGTACAACTCCCGGATACCGTAGGAGTTCTTTGGGTGTGCCAAACGTCACAACGTAACTGGGTGACTATAAAGGTGCACTACGGGTATCTCCGAAAGTGTCTGTTGGGTTGGCACGAATCGAGACTGGGATTTGTCACTCCGTATGACGGAGAGGTATCTCTGGGCCCACTCGGTAATGCATCATCATAATGAGCTCAATGTGACCAAGTGTCTGGTCACGGGATCATGCATTACGGTACGAGTAAAGTGACTTGCCGGTAATGAGACTGAACGAGGTATTGGGATACCGACGATCGAGTCTCGGGCAAGTAACGTACCGATTGACAAAGGGAATTGTGTACGGGATTGATTGAATCCTCGACATCATGGTTTATCCGATGAGATCATCGAGGAGTATGTGGGAGCCAACATGGGTATCCAGATCCCGCTGTTGGTTATTGACCGGAGAGGCGTCTCGGTCATATCTGCATATCTCCCGAACCCGTAGGGTCTACACACTTAAGGTTCGGTGATGCTAGGGTTGTAGAGATATTAGTATGCAGCAAACCGAAAGTTGTTCGAAGTCCCAGATGAGATACCGAACGTCACGAGGAGTTCCGAAATGGTCTAGAGGTGAAGAATTATATATAGGAAGTGCTGTTTCGGCCATCGGGAGAGTTTCGGGGGTCACCGGTATTGTACCGGGACCACCGGAAGGGTCCCGGGGGTCCACCGGGTGGGGCCACCTATCCCGGAGGGCCTCATGGGCTGAAGTGGGAGGGGAACCAGCCCCTGGTGGGCTGGTGCGCCCCCCCTTGGGCCCCCCTGCGCCTAGGGTTGGGAACCCTAGGGGAGGGGGCGCCTCCACTTGCCTTGGGGGGCAAGTTCCCCCCTTGGCCGCCGCCCCCCTAGGAGATCCCATCTCCTAGGGCCGGCGCCCCCTGGGGACCCTATATAAAGAGGGGGGAGGGAGGGCAGCCGCAACCCTACATCTTGGCGCCTCCCTTCCCCTTGCTACATCTCTCCCTTCTCGCAGACGCTTGGCGAAGCCCTGCCGGAACCCTGCTGCATCCACCACCACGCCGTCGTGCTGCTGGATCTTCATCAACCTCTCCTTCCCCCTTGCTGGATCAAGAAGGAGGAGACGTCACGCTGACCGTATGTGTGTTGAACGCGGAGGTGCCGTCCATTCGGCGCTAGGATCTCCGGTGATTTGGATCACGACGTGAACGACTCCCTCAACTCCATTCTCTTGAACGCTTCCGCTCGCGATCTACAAGGGTATGTAGATGCACTCCCCTCTCTCGTTGCTGGATGAACTCATAGATTGATCTTGGTGAACGTAGGAAATTTTTTATTTTATGCAACGTTCCCCAACAAAAGACGCTCCAAGGTTTGCACGGCGGTAAAACCTGTCTCGCGGAAGCGTACGCGTAATGTCGGTCCGGGCCGCTTCATCCAACAATACCGCCGAACCAAAGTATGACATGCTGGTAAGCAGTATGACTTGTATCGCCCACAACTCACTTGTGTTCTACTCGTGCATATAACATCAACGCATAAAACCTGGTTCGGATGCCACTATTGGGGAACGTAGTAATTTCAAAAAAATTCCTATGCACACGCAAGATCATGGTGGTGGCATAGCAACGAGAGGGAATAGTGTTGTCTACGTACCCTCGTAGACCGTTAAGCGGAAGCGTTATGAGAACGCGGTTGATGTAGTCGTACGTCTTCACGATTCGATCGATCCAAGCACCAAACGTACGGCACCTCCGTGTTCAGCACACGTCCAGCTCGATGACGTCCCCTGGGCTCCAATCCAGCGAAGCATCGGGGATGAGTTCCGTCAGCACGACGGTGTGGTGACGATGATGATGTTCTACCAGCGCAGGGCTTCGCCTAAACTCCGCGACGATATGACCGAGGTGGAATATGGTGGAGGGGGGCACCGCACACGGCTAAGGAACGATCCGTAGATCAACTTCTGTGTCTATGGGGTGCCCCCCTCCCCTGTATATAAAGGGGGAGAGGAGGAGGGGGCCGGCCAAGGGGGAGGCGCGCCCTAGGAGGGGGAAACCTACTCCAAGTAGGTTTGCCCCCTCCCTTTCATATTCCAAGAAGGAGGCGGAAGGAAGGAGTGGGAGAGGGGAAAGGCAAGGGGGGCGCCGCCCCCCCCCCCTTTCCTTGTCCTATTCAGACTCAAGGGGAGGGGGGCGCGCCTCTTGCCCTGGCCGGCGCCTCTCTCTCTCTCCACTAGGGCCCAACAAGGCCCATTAGTTCCCGGGGGGGTTCCGGTAACCCTCCGGCACTCTGGTTTTTCTCCGAAAACACCTGGAACACTTCCGGTGTCCGAATATAGTCATCCAATATATCAATCTTTATGTCTCGACCATTTCGAGACTCCTCGTCATGTCCATGATCACATCCGGGACTCCGAACAACCTTCGGTACATCAAAACTTATAAACTCATAATAGAACTGTCATCGTAACGTTAAGCGTGTGGACCCTACGGGTTCGAGAACTATGTAGACATGACTTAGAACTATTCTTGGTCAATAACCAATAGTGGAACCTGGATGTTCATATTGGTTCCCACATATTCTACGAAGATCTTTATCGGTCAAACCGCATAACAACATACGTTGTTCCCTTTGTCATCGGTATGTTACTTGCCCGAGATTCGATCGTCTGTATCCAATACCTAGTTCAATCTCGTTACCGGCAAGTCTCTTTACTCGTTCCATAATACACCATTTCATAACTAACTCTTTAGTTACAATGCTTGCAAGGCTTAGGTGATGAGTATTACCGAGAAGGCCCAGAGATACCTCTCCGACAATCGGAGTGACAAAACCTAATCTCGAATTATGGCAACTCAACATGTACCTTTGGAGACACCTGTAGAGCACCTTTATAATCACCCAGTTACGTTGTGACGTTTGGTAGCACACAAAGTATTCCTCCGGTAAACGGGAGTTGCACAATCTCATAGTTGCAGGAACTTTGTATAAGTCATGAAGAAAGCAATAGCAACATACTAAATGATCCAGTGCTAAGCTAACGGAATGGGTCAAGTCAATCACATCATTCTCCTAATGATGTGATCCCATCAATCAAATAACAACACATGCCTATGGTTAGGAAACATAACCATCTTTGATCAATGAGCTAGTCAAGTAGAGGCATAGTAGTGACACTATGTTTGTCTATGTATTCACACATGTATCAAGTTTCCGGTTAATACAATTCTAGCATGAATAATAAACATTTATCATGATATGAGGAAATAAATAATAACTTTATTATTGCCTCTAGGGCATATTACCTTCAGAAAGATGGGATGCCTTCCGGGCATCCCCAAGCTTAGACACTTGAGTCTCCTTGAATATTTACTTGGGGTGCCTTGGGCATCCCCAAGCTTGAGCTCTTGCCTCTCCTCCTTCTCCTCATATCGAGACCTCCTCGATCTTTACCGAGAAAGGCTTTCACCCCGCTTTATATATAAAGCAAAGATCACCATCATCCGAAACAAACACACGCCAACACCACACACACCCAAGGCATGATACAAAAGCACTGAGCATAGCAACACCACCCCTAGCACACTACCACGAGATATGAAGCCGCATACAACGAACCGTGGACTCCAAAGCAGCGCCTTCAGGAAGGATACGACACCGGAGCGCCGCCACTGCCCGATCCAAGGATCAGAGTTTCCCCCGAAGCCGCACGACAAGCGGTGAGAACCGTGACAACGCCTTCAAGAAGGGAACGAGCTTCGTCGTCGACAATTGCTACGTCTTGAGCTTGTGTTGGTTTTCCTTGAAGAGGAAAGGGTGATGCAACAATAGTAGCGTAAGTATTTCCCTCAGTTTTTGAGAACCAAGGTATCAATCCAGTAGGAGGCTCCTCAAAAGTCCCACACCTACACAAACAAACAAAGAACTCGCAACCAACACAATAAAGGGGTTGTCAATCCCTTCACGGCCACTTGCGAAAGTGAGATCTGATAGAGATAGTATGATAAGATAAATATATTTTTGGTACTTTATAATATAGATGCAAAAAGTAAAGATGCAAATAAAAGTAGATTGGAAGCAAATATGATAAGAGATAGACCCGGGCGCCATAAGTTTCACTAGAGGCTCTCTCAAGATAGCATAAGTATTACGGTGGGTGAACAAATTATTGTCGAGCAATTGATAGAAAAGCGAATAATTATGAGATTATCTAGGCATGATCATGTATATAGGCATCACGTCCGCAACAAGTAGACCGATTCCTGCCTGCATCTACTACTATTACTCCACACATCGACCGACTCCTGCCTACATCTAGAGTATTAAGTTCATAAAGAACAGAGTAACGCATTAAGCAAGATGACATGATGTAGAGGGATAAACTCAAGCAATATGATATAAACCCCATCTTTTTATCCTTGATGGCAACAATACAATACGTGCCTTGCTGCCCCTGCTGTCACTGGGAAAGGACACCGCAAGATTGAACCCAAAGCTAAGCACTTCTCCCATGGCAAGAAAGATCAATCTAGTAGGCCAAACCAAACTGATAACTCGAAGAGACTTGCAAAGATAACTCAATCATACATAAAGAATTCAGAGAAGATTCAAATATTATTCATAGATAAACTTGATCATAAACCCACCATTCATCTGATCTCGACAAACACACCGCAAAAAGAGTTTACATCGAATAGATCTCCACAAGAGAGGGGGAGAACATTGTATTGAGATCCAAAAAGAGAGAAGAAGCCATCTAGCTAATAACTATGGACCTGTAGGTCTGTGGTAAACTACTCACAACTCATCGGAGGGGCTATGGTGTTGATGTAGAAGCCCTCCATCATCGATTCCCCCTCTGGTAGAGTGCCGGCGAAGGCTCCAAGATGGGATCTCGTGGATACAGAAGGTTACGGTGGTGGAAATTGTGTTTCGTTGGCTCCCTGGATGTTCTCAGGGTACGTAGGCTTATATAGCAGGAAGAAGTATGTCGGTGGCCGCCCGAGGGGCCCACGAGACAGGGGGCGCGCCCTATAGGGGGGGCGCCCTCCTATCTCGTGAAGGCCTCGGCTGCTTCTTGACTTGCACTCCAAGTCCCCTGGATCACGTTCGTTCCAAAAATCACGCTCCCGAAGGTTTCATTCCGTTTGGACTCCGTTTGATATTCCTTTTCTTCAAAATACTGAAATAGGCAAAAAAACAGCAATACGGGCTGGGCCTCCGGTTAGTAGGTTAGTCCCAAAATTGATATAAATGTGTAAAATAGAGCCCATAAACATCCAAAAGGGGTAATATAATAGCATGGAACAATAAAAAATTATAGATACGTTGGAGACGTATCAAGCATCCTCAAGCTTAATTCCTGCTCGTCCTCGAGTAGGTAAATGATAAAAAAGAAATTTTTGATGTGGAATGCTACCTAGCATAATTCTCAATGTAATTTTCTTTATTGTGGCATGAATGTTTAGATCCAAATGATTCAAAATAAAAGTTCATATTGCTAAAAGAAATAGTAACACTTCAAGCATAATAATCAAAGTAATCATGTCTTCTCAAAATAACATGGCAAAAGAAAGTTCATCCCTACAAAATCATATAATTAGGCTATGCTTCATTTTTGTCATACAAAGATGTTCCCAACTTTTATACCCCCGATGACAACCAAGCAATTGTTTCATACTTAAATAATCTCAAACTTTTTCAACCTTCACGCAATACATGAGCGTGAGCCATGGACATAGCACTATGGGTGGAATAGAATATGATGATGGGGATTGTATGGAGAAGACAAAAAAAGGAGAAAGTCTCACATTGACGAGGATAATCAACGGGCTATGGAGATGCCCATCAATTGATGTCAACATGAGGAGTAGGGATTGTCGTGGAACGGATGCACTAGAGCTATAAATGAATGCTCAACAAAAGAAAACTAGTGGGTGTGCATCCAACTTGCTTGCTCACGAAGACCTAGGGCATTTGAGGAAGCCCATCATAGGAATATACAAGCCAAGTTCTATAATGAAAAATTCCCACTAGTATGAAAACGACAACTTATGAGACTCACTATATGAAAAACATGGTGCTACTTTGAAGCACAATATATGAGACTCACTACATGAAGAACATGGTGCTACTTTGAAGCACAAGTGTGGAAAAAGAGATAGTAACATTGCCCTTTTTATTTTTTTATTTTTTTGCGCCTTTTTTTGCCTTTCTTATTTTTTCTTTTCTTTGGGCAATGCTCTAATAATGATGATCATCACACTTTCATTGATTACAACATATGAATTACAACTCGAAACTAGAACAAGATATGACTCTATATGAGTGCCTCCGGCGGTGTACCGGGATGGTGCAATGAATCAAGAGTGACATGTATGAAAATTAATGCATGGTGGCTTTGCCACAAATACGATGTCAACTACATGATCATGCGATGGCAATATGAGAAAAGTAAAGTATGTCATGATGATGATGACCCGAACGGTGGAAAGTTGCATGGCAATATATCTCGGAATGGCTATGGAAATGCCATAATAGGTAGGTATGGTGGCTGTTTTGAGGAAGATATAAGGATGTTTATATGTGATAGAGCGTATCATATCACGGGGTTTGGATGCACCGGTGAAGTTTGCACCAACTCTCAAGGTGAGAAAGGGCAATGCACGGTACCGAAGAGGTTAGCAATGGTGGAAAGGTAAAAGTGTGTATAATCCATGGACTCAACATTAGTCAAAAGAACTCATATACTTATTGCAAAAATTTAGAAGTCATCAAAAATCAAGTACTACGCGCATGCTCCTAGGGGATAGATTGGTAGGAAAAGACCATCGCTCGTCCCCGACCGCCACTCATAAGGATGCACAAGCCAGGTACACTTCATGTTTCACATTTGTTACACAAGTTTAACCATACGTGCATGCTACGGGACTTGCTAACTTCAACACAAGCCTTATTTAAATTCATAATAACCCAACTAGCATGACTTTAATATCACTACCTCCATATCTCAAAACAATTATCAAGTATCAAATTGATCATAGCATCCAAATATCACTTCCTATGATAGTTTTTATTATACCCAACTTGGATGCCTACCATCATAGGAAAAATTTTATAACCATAGCAAATACCATGCTGTTCTAAAAGACTCTCAAAATAATATAAGTGAAGCATTATAGACTAGCAATTTCTACAAAAATAAGTCACCTCGTGCTCTAAAAAATATAAGTGAAGCACTAGAGCAAAAACTATCAAGCTCAAAAGATATAAGTGAAGCACATAGAGTATTCTAGCAAATTCTAATCAAGTAGGCTTCTCCCAAAAGGTGTGTACAGCAAGGATGATTGTGGTAAACTAAAAATCAAAGACTAATATAATACACGATGCTCCAAGCAAAGCACATATCATGTGGCGAATAAAAATATAGCTCTAAGTAAAGTTACCAATGAACGAAGACGAAAGAGGGGATGCCTTCCCGGGGCATCCCCAAGATTAGGCTTTTGGCTATTCTTGAATATCTTGGGGTGCCTTGGGCATCCCCAATCTTAGGCTCTTGCCACTCCTTATTCCATAGTCCATAAAAGCTTTACCCTAAACTTGAAAACTTCACAACACAAAACTCAACAGGAAATCTTATAAGCTCCGTTAGTGAAAGAAAACAAAACCACCACATAAGGTACTGCAATGAACTCATTATTTATTTATTTTGGTGTTAAACCTACTGTAATCCAACTTCTCTATCGTTTATAAACTATTTTACTAGCCATAGATGCATCGAAATAAGCAAACAACACACGAAAAACAGAATCTGTCAAAAACAGAACAGTCTGTAGCAATCTGTAACTAACACAAACTTCTGGAACATTAAAAATCCTACCAAAATAGGAAGTCCTGGACAATTTGTCTCTTGATCATAAGCAAAAAGAATCAACGCAAAATCACGTTTCTGTGATTTAACAAAACTAAATTCGTGCACGCAAAGTTTCTGTTTTTAGCAGAATCAAATCAACTATCATCATAGGTTATCCTATAGGTTCTACTTGGCACAAACACTAATTAAAAGATAAAAACACATATAAACAGGAGGTAGATGCAAGAATTATTACTAAACAGAAACAAAAACAAAAAACACAAAGAAAATTGGGTTGCCTCCCAACTAGCGCTATCATTTAACGCCCCTAGCTAGGCATAAAAGCAAAGATAGATCTAACGAGTGTCATCTTTGGCACTAAATTCATAAGTAGCCCGCATGATAGAATCATAAGGTAATTTGACTTTATTTCTTGGAAAGTGCTCCATGCCTTTCTTTAATGGAAATTGGAATCAAATATTCCCTTCGTTCATATCAATAATCGCGCCAACCGTTCTAAGGAAAGGTCTACCAAGAATAATAGGGCAAGAAAGATTGCAATCTATATCAAGAACGATAAAATCTACGGGCACCAAATTTCTATTTGCAACAATGAGAACATCATTGATCCTTCCCATTGGCTTTTTAATGGTGGAATCTGCAAGGTGCAAATTTAAAGGGCAATCATCAAGATCATGGAAACCTAGAATATCACATAAAGTTTTCGGAATCGTGGAAACACTAGCACCCAAATCACACAAAGCAAAACACTCATGATCTTTAATTCTAATCTTTATAGTAGGTTCCCACTCATCATTAAGTTTTCTAGGTATAGAAACTTCCAAATTAAGTTTTTCATCATAAGATTGCATCAAAGCATCAAAAATATGTTTGGTAAAAGCTTTATTTTGACTATAAGCATGAGGAGAATTAACAACGGATTGCAACAAGGAAATACAACCTTCTAAAGAACAATTATCATAATCAAATTCCTTGAAATCCGAGATAGTGGGTTCAATACTATTTAAAGTTGTGATCTCTCCAATCCCACTTTTACCAAATTTAGCATCAAGATCTAAAACCTCCGAATTCTTGGGACGCCTTCTAGGTAAAGTTGACTCATCATCAGTCCCATAATTATCAAGATTCATATTGCAAAACATAGATCTATTAGGAGACGCATCAATAACTTTAAGATCCTCATCATCATTTTCATCGAAACTAGAAGAACACGCCTTTACAAAGCAATCTTTCTTAGCACGCAATCTAGCGGTTCTTTCATTGCACTCATCAATGGAAATTCTAATGGCTTTGAGAGACTCGTTGATATCATGCTTAGCAGGAGAAGATCTAAGTTTAAGAGAATCAATATCAAGCAAAAGTCTATCAACGTTCCTAGCCAAATCATCAACTTTGAGCAATTTTTCTTCAAGCAAAGCATTAAAATTCTTTTGAGAAATCATCAATTCTTTCACACTATTCTCAAAATTAGAGGGCATCTTATTAAAATTACCATAAGAATTATTGTAGGAATTTCCATAATTATTAGAGGAATTATTAGGGAACGGTCTAGAATTAAAGTTTCCTCTATAAGCATTGTTTCCATAACTATTCCTACCAACAAAATTCACATCCATAGATTCATTATTATTCTCAATCAAAGTAGACAAAGGCATATCATTGGGATCAAGAGGAGTATTTTTAGTAGCAAACAATTTCATAAGTTCATCCATCTTTCCACTCAAAACATTGATTTCTTCTATAGCATGCACTTTTTTACTAGAAGATCTTTCGGTGTGCCATTGAGAATAATTAGCCATAATATTATCAAGAAGTTTCGTAGCATCTGCTAACGTGATTTCCGTAAACGTGCCTCCCGCGGCTGAGTCTAAGAGATTTCTAGAAGCAAAGTTCAAACCGGCATAAAAATTTTGTATGATCATACATAAATTCAAACCATGAGTAGGGCAATTGCGAAGCATCAATTTCATTCTTTCCTAAGATGGGGCAACATGCTCATGATCAAGTTGTTTAAAATTCATAATATCGTTCCTAGGAGTGATGATCTTAGCGGGAGGAAAATACTTGGAAATAAAAGCATCTTTGCACTTGTTCCAAGAATCAATGCTATTTTTAGGCAAAGACGAAAACCAAATTTTAGCACGATCTCTAAGTGAAAACGGAAATAACTTCAATTTAATAGTATTATTATTCATATATTTCTTCTTTTGCATATCACACAAATCAACAAAGTTGTTTAGATGAGTAGCGTCATCTTCACTAGGAAGGCCGGCGAATTGATCTTTCATAACAAGATTCAACAAAGCAGTATTGATTTCACAAGACTCAACATCATTAAGAGGGGCAATAGAAGTACTAAGGAAATCATTATTATTGGTATTTGAAAAATCACACAATTTGGTATTATCTTGCGCCATGGCAACAAGTAATCCAACACATAAGCAAACAGAAAAAGGCAAGTGAAAAAGAGCGGAGGAGATTGGGAAAGAGAGGGCGAATAAAACGGCAAGGGTGAAGTGGGGGGAGGAAAACCAGAGGCAAATGGTAAATAATGTAAATACGAGGGAGATGAGTTTGTGATGGGTACTTGGTATGTCTTGACTTGAACGAAGACCTCCCCGGCAACGGCGCCAGAAATCCTTCTTGCTACGTCTAGAGCTTGCGTTGGTTTTCCTTGAAGAGGAAAGGGTGATGCAGCAATAGTAGCGTAAGTATTTCCCTCAGTTTTTGAGAACCAAGGTATCAATCCAGTAGGAGGCTCCTCAAAAGTCCCACGCACCTACACAAACAAACAAAGAACTCACAACCAACGCAATAAAGGGGTTGTCAATCTCTTCACGGCCACTTGCAAAAGTGAGATCTGATAGAGATAGTATGATAAGATAAATATATTTTTGGTATTTTATAATATAGATGCAAATAGTAAAGATGCAAATAAAAGTAGATTGGAAGCAAATATGATAAGAGATAGACCCGGGGGCCATAGGTTTCACTAGAGGCTTCTCTCAAGATAGCATATGTATTACGGTGGGTGAACAAATTACAGTTGAGCAATTGATAGAAAAGCGAATAATTATGAGATTATCTAGGCATGATCATGTATATAGGCATCACGTCCGCAACAAGTAGACCGACTCCTGCCTGCATCTACCACTATTACTCCACACATCGACCGACTCCTGCCTACATCTAGAGTATTAAGTTCATAAAGAACAGAGTAACGCATTAAGCAATATGACATAAACCCCATCTTTTTATCCTCGATGGCAACAATACAATACGTGCCTTGCTGCCCTACTGTCACTGGGAAAGGACACCGCAAGATTGAACCCAAAGGTAAGCACTTCTCCCATGGCAAGAAAGATCAATCTAGTAGGCCAAACCAAACTGATAATTCGAAGAGACTTGCAAAGATAACTCAATCATACATAAAAGAATTCAGAGAAGATTCAAATATTATTCATAGATAAACTTGATCATAAATCCACAATTCATCGGATCTCGACAAAAACACCGCAAAAGGAGTTTACATCGAATAGATCTCCACAAGAGATGGGGAGAACATTGTATTGAGATCCAAAAAGAGAGAAGAAGCCATCTAGATAATAACTATGGACTCGTAGGTCTGTGGTAAACTACTCACAACTCATCAGAGGGGCTATGGTGTTGATGTAGAAGCCCTCTGTGGTCGATTCCCCTTCCGGTAGAGTGTCGGCGAAGGCTCCAAGATGGGATCTCGCGGATACAGAAAGGTTACGGTGGTGGAAATTGTGTTTCATTAGCTCCCTGGATGTTCTCGGGGTACGTAGGATTATATAGGAGGAAGAAGTACGTCGGTGGCCGCCCGAGGGGCCCACGAGACAGGGGGCGCGCCCTATAGGGGGGGCGCCCTCCTATCTCGTGGAGGCCTCGGCTGCTTCTTGACTTGCACTCCAAGTCCCCTGGATCACGTTCGTTCCGAAAATCACGCTCCCGAAGGTTTCATTCCGTTTGAACTCCATTTGATATTCCTTTTCTTTGAAATACTGAAATAGGCAAAAAAAACAGCAATACGGGCTGGGCCTCCGGTTAGTAGGTTAGTCCAAAAAATGATATAAATATGTAAAATAAAGCCCATAAATATCCAAAAGGGGTAATATAATAGCATGGAACAATAAAAAATTATAGATACGTTGGAGACGTATCAACGGTCCGTCCGAAGGAGCAGTTTTTTACTACGGCCAACACTCACCGCCACCGAACGCTACACCCCGGCTACCACGCCGCCCACACAGCCATGGTCACCGGGAAGCGCCAAGACACGGGCTCTACCCAAGAGCACCATGCACCGCCACCAGGGCCGCCGCCCCGGCATCCAAGACCTTGACACCAGCGCGCCGTTACCCCAACCAAAGAGACGAGCAAAAAAGGACCCGCCTTTGCACCCCTGGCCCACTCCCAGCATCGAGACCCAATAGGTCGGCCAACACTGGCATCCATCGACCCATCCTGCAGCCTGGAGCACGGGACGAGTGAGGGAGTCCTGGATTAGGGGGTATCCGGACAGCCGGACTGTGTACAACATCCGGACTATTTAAGCGTGAAGATACAAGACTCAAGACTTCGGCCCGTGTCCGGATGGGACTCTCCTTTGCATGGAAGGAAAGCTTGGCGATCCGAATATTATATTTCCTTCCTTGTAACCGACTCCATGTAAACCCTAGCCCTCTCCGGTGTCTATATAAACCGGAGAGGTTGGTCCTTAGAAGGCCGATCACAATTACAATCATACCATCACAGGCTAGCTCTTAGGGTTTAGCCTCTACGATCTCATGGCAGATCTACTCTTGTACTACCCATATCATCAATATTAATCAAGCAGGAAGTAGGGTTTTACCACCATCGAGAGGGCCCGAACCTGGGTAAACATCTGTGTCCCTTGCTTCCTGTTACATCAGCCTTGACACACAGATCGGGAACCCCTACCCGAGATCCGCCGGTTTTGACACCGACATTGGTGCTTTCATTGAGAGTTCCTTTGTGACGTCGCCGCAAGGCTCGACGGCTCGTCTCATCGTCAAGGATGACATTACCTCGGAGGGAGCTCTGGCCGTAGGCCAGACGCTCCGACTCGGCGGCTATATCATGGCCGCCCCATCGGCGGTAGCGCCGACGATGGCCTCTCGGGTCATCAATCATAATCTTCGCGTCAGTTCGGAACTTGCCGAATAGATGGATCCAATGGAGTTCTCCTACCTTAATGAACTCTTGGATCACATCGCCGCTCTGGAAGTCGCTACGAACTATGACCGGATTGGGCTTAAACCCGACCGAAGGGACATCAGGTCCCCGCCGGCCACCCATGAGATAGAGATAGTGGAGAACCACACGCGGGGTTGTCCCTCAACTTTGAGGACGAATTATGTTCGGATCACCGAACTCCTTGAGCCAAAAACCTGCTCAAAGGAAAACACAACCCAGGTCCCGGACTTAGAATCGGGCATTGGGCCGAAGAAATTGGGCAATACTCCGATTCTGAGCTGTTAAGCTCGGAACCGTCCACACCCTTGGGCGTTAGATCGGATCAAAATCCGGATTCTGCTAACAACACCTAACTAGACTTAAACTGTCTCTCCCGCATCAGGCAAGAGCCCCAGGAAACCGTACATCACTACTGGGCCAGATTCCTCCTTGCGCTTAACACGGTCAAGGACTGCCGCGAGGAGAACATGGTCTCACTCTTCTGCAAAAACTGCACGGACGAAGGACTCCTCAAGCTATAAACCGCCGCGACATAGTACGCTTCACGGACTTGGCAATCATAGTACGGAAGTATTGTGCGATGGAGAGCGCTTGGAAGACCCAAACAGAATTTTGTGATAGTACTGCTCTCATCAAGACCTTTGTCCGAACTAAACGGACGAACTCTCGTAAGTCGTCCGATCCAATCCCCAAGAAACCAAAGCCCACCCCAGGGCGGGGATCCGTATTGGAAGAATGGCTCGACGGGCCATGTAAGCTCCACAGTACTCCGGATACAATACCAACTCATAGCCTTAGGGAATGTTGGATACTCCGGCAGGTGGCAAAAAGTGGCGAGGATCTTCTTGTAAGCCATAAAGCGGAACAACATCCTGCCAGCGGACACAATACGGTACTAACAGTCTTCGAGACTTTTGCCCCAAACAACAGGCGCAAGCGAGCTCATCGAAGCTCTTTGGAAATTTTCCATGTGGCAAAAATAAACCCCTGGAACGACACTGCTATAACTTTCAACGCCAGTGATGAACCTCGATTCCAGACTGTCCGCAGACCGGCTGCTCTGGTCCTTATCCCAATCATGGACGGCTTTCGGCTCACCAAAGTACTCATGGATGGCGGAAGCAGATTAAACTTGATATATGAAGAAACGGTCAAAAAATGGAAATTGATAAAGGCCGCATTGAGCAAAGCGGCACCACCTTCAGGGGAATCATCCCTACTCAGGAAGCGCGGTACGCGGGAAAAATCACACTCGATGTGGTATTCGGCACCCCGGAGAATTATAGGTTTGAAGAAATCACATTCCAAGTGGCTCCCTTTAGCAGCGGATACCACGCCCTTCTAGGGCGGGATGCGTTTACAAGCTTTCAAGCTGTACCCCATTACGGGTACATGAAGCTTAAAATGCCCGGACCCAACGGAATCATCACTCTAGCCAGCGATCCGGACATCGCACTTCACGCCGAAAACAAAACCACAGCACTAGCCCTAGAAGCATTATCTGAAGCCCTAGCAGCAGAAGAGTTAACAACGCTGCGGGACACCGTGGACAGGGACGACGTGATACTCGACAAGCGACCCAAGTCAACCTCATTTAAACCTGCAGACGAGATAGTCAAATTCCAAGTCCACCCAATGGACCCCACGAAGACAACATCCATCGGGACACAGTCGAGCCCCGTGATGGACGCCGCACTGCGAGATTTCTTACGCGTGAATTGGGACATTTTCGCCTGGCACCCTTCGGACATGCCAGGTATCCCATGCCGGTTAGCCGAACACAGTCTCAATATACTAAAGGGATACAAACCGGTCAAACAGACCCTAAGGCGATTTTCAGAACCCAAACGGCAGGCCATGGGGGAAGAGCTAGCCAAGCTGCTTGAGGCCGGATTCATCAGAGATATTAAACATCCGGATTGGCTAGCAAATTTGGTAATGGTACCAAAAAAGGACAAATCCTGGCGCTTATGCGTCAACTTCAAAGACCTCAACAAGGCATGTCCCAAGGATCCCTTTCTCCTCCCTCGCATCGATCAAATCATCGATGCCACAGCTGGACCCAACTCGCTGTGTTTTCTCGACGCATAATCCGGATACCATCAAATAAAGATGACAAAGTCTGACCAAGCTGCAACAGCTTTTATAACGCCATATGGCCCTTTTTGTTTCAACACTATGCCCTTCGGGCTCAAGAATGCCGGTGCAACCTATCAACGCATGATTCAAACATGCCTGGAAAAACAAATCGGCAAAACAGTGGAAGCATATGTGGACGATGTGGTCATAAAAAATAGACACGTGGAAACCCTAATAGATGACTTGAGGCTTACATTTGATAATCTCCGTACATACGACATCAAGTTGAATCCGGAAAAATGTGTTTTCGGTGTCCCCTCGGGGAAGCTGTTGGGCTTCATTGTTTCCAATAGAGGAATCGAAGCGAATCCAGCAAAAATCCGAGCTCTGTCGCAGTTGGCTATACCAACAGACCTCAAGCACATCTAGAAGCTAGCTGGATGCGTGGCCGCTTTGAGCCGCTTTATATCCAGGCTAGGAGAAAAGGCATTGCCTCTTTACCGCCTCCTTCGGCGCACCGCACACTTTGTATGGACGGATGCAGCCGAGGCCGGACTCGATGAGATAAAAACCTTATTGGCCAGTAATCCAGTCCTAACAACGCCAAACATCGGTGAACCTATGCTACTATACATAGCTGCAACACATCAAGTGGTAAGCGCAATGCTCGTCGTCGAACGAGAGGTGGACGGATACAAATTCCTGCTTCAAAAGCCGGTTTATTACGTATCCACGGTCCTCACCCCATGCAAATCCCGATACCCACACTATCAAAAAATAGCATACACGGTCTTCATGGCATCCCGGAAGCTAAGACACTACTTTCAAGAGTGTTTGATTACCATCGCCTCCGAAGTACCACTCAATGACATAACTAATAACCGTGACACTACAGGCCAGATCGCTAAATGGGCTATCGAGCTCCTCCTGTTCGACATAATATACAAACCATGGCGAGCCATTAAGTCACAAGTACTGGCTGACTTTGTCGCCGAATGGACAGAAGCTGAACTCCCTAAAGAGTACGACGCGTACTCCAACTGGATCATGCACTTTGACGGCTCCAAAATGTTGGCCGGACTGGGAGCAGGGGTAGTCCTGACGTATCCCACCGAGGACACGGTCCAGTACGTCTTGCAAATATTATACACAGACTCCAACAATGCAGCTGAATATGAGGCTCTGTTGCATGGTCTTTGGATGGCAGACTCTATGGGCATCCAACGCCTGGAAGGGTGCGGGGATTCGAACCTTGCAATATCACAAATAAATGGAGACTTTGATGCCAAGGATCCGAAAATAGCGGCCTATCGTAATGCCGTCCTCAAAATGTCAGCTCGCTTCGAGGGGCTCGAATTCCACCATGTGGCTCGAGAAAACAATCAACGGCGGACGTCCTCGCCCGCATCGGCGCCAAGTGCGACCCTATACCACCTAACATATTCCTGGAAAGGCTGTTCAAGCCATCCGTAGTATGGGAAAGGGAGTCCGGCAACACCAGCACGGATCCGAACACACCCCGAGACTCCGAACCATCAGACACAATCGGAGGCTCTACCACCAAAATAACATCTTCGGCCCACGAAATCATGGCTGTAATCGCCCCGTGGACCGAGCCTTTCTTGGCCTACCTAAATAGGCAGGCGCTCCCCGAAGACCAAAACGAAGCACGCTGCATAGTCCGGCGTTCTAAAGCTTACAAAGTCCACGAAGGGGAACTCTACAAGAAAAGCGCGACCGGAGTGCTCCAAAGGTGCATCTCCGAAGAGGAAGGGCGGCAACTCCTGGCTGAAATCCATGCCGGACTGGGCGGACACCACGCCACAGCTCGAGCGCTAGTCAGCAAAGCCTTCCATACAGGCTTCTATTGGCCGACGGCCCGAGCAGACGCACATGACCTTGTCCAACATTGCGTCTGCTGCCAGCTCTTCGCCAATCAGAGTCATATGCCCCCTAGCGCTCTCCAAACAATCCCCATAACTTGGCCCTTCGCGGTCTGGGGGCTGGATATGGTCGGACCTCTTAAAGGGGGAAGCCATAAGAAAAAATACTTATTGGTCATGGTGGACAAATTCACCAAATGGATAGAAGCCAAACCAGTTAAAATGGCCGAATCCGGACCGGTAATAGACTTCATATCCGGGGTCGTACACCGGTACGGTGTTCCCCACAGCATCATCACTGATAATGGCTCAAATTTCACAGCCGATGAAGTGAAAACTTGGTGCGGCAAAATGGGCATTAAGCTCGACTACGCTTCCGTCTACCACCCTCAAACAAACGGCCTGGTCAAACGGGCAAACGGTCTCATCATGAGCGGCATCAAACCCAGACTAGTGCGATCTTTAACAGAATTGGATACGCCCTGGATAGAGGAGCTCGACTCCGTACTCTGGGGGCTGCGGACCACCCCGAATCGAACCACCGGATATACGCCATTTTTTATGGTGTACGGTGCGGAAGCAGTACTGCCCTGCGACATAATACATGATTTGCCACGCGTACGCATGTACAAAGAGAAGGAAGCCGAGTTAGATCGGCAGGACAACTTGGATGCCCTGGAGGAGGAGCGCGATGTCGCAAAAGCCTGTTCCACATTCTATCAGTAGCAGGCTCGACGATATCAAAGCAGAGAAGTGTGGGCCAAAACTTACAATATTGGCGAGCTCGTTCTGCGCCTACCGGAGAAGAAGAAGGACAAACTCAAACCCAAGTGGGAAGGTCCCTTCGTCATTGACAAAGTCCTCACCGGAGGAGCGTACCGCCTACGTAATGCATCCGATAACAGACTTGAGCCGAACCCATGGAACGCGGCTAGACTCTAGAGATTCTACGCCTAACGTCGAACTCATTGTTCGCCTCCTTACCCCTCATTTTTAATTATGCTCCACCTCTCTTTCTCTCCTTTCTCGATCCTTTTTCTCTTCACACAAAGTATTTAATACAGTGCGGCCTCCCGGATCATTCCGGCCGTACTATGTGTGTAAGTTGTACCTGGGGGCTTCCTATTCGGAAGCTAGACATAATTACTTTAAATGGCTTTTTTCCCATCGCATATGCGTTCTTTTTCCATATGTGCCTTTTCTTCACCATTATATGCATCGATATGACTTAAGATGTGGCCAAGCTGGGTTGCCTGGCTCTTGTGTTTATGCCCTACGTTCCCGTTAATTCGGCAAGGGCATAAGGGGAGCACCTCTGTGATTGTTACTGCCGGTTAAGCCGGATGTGTACCTCAGACTGGGTGAAGTTGAAAGCTAGTTTCCTTAAGAGAATATTCGATCGGTGAACAAAGGATGTATTCGTTGGTTACAACAAAAAAAACCCAGTAGCTTTGTATCCTGCGCCGTTGTTCGCATTCTGGACATGTGCATCGACACATGCATTCCCAGGGAAAGGAACCCCTAATGGAACTATTCTCCCTGGAAGATGTTTCTTGCTATCCATGCAATATAACATAACTAGTTGTGTACTTGTATGTTCAAGCACTTATGACCCCTACGCCTGGTCTCCATGCATACCCCAGTTCTTGTATAACTGAGCGGGTATTCGGACACACCCCGGACTATAGGATCCGGGGGCTGAAGCGAAAAGGTCCGCCATGACAAATGATTTCAATCCGGCTAGGGGATATTTATGCCAATTAAATTACAAAGTCACTAAGACTGACTATACTCCTCCTCTATACCATCTAACAGGCTATCTAGCCTACAATCTTGTTGAGAATACTCACGGGAATTTCTTGCCCATCCGGCCCCGCCGGTCCTACTTCGGCCATATGGTTCGGGTCCAGCTTGGTGTAGCGCGTCTTCACCATTGCCCAGGCTTCTCTTGCTCCTTGCCGACATGCTGATATCTTCCACAGACGGAAACGCCTCCGGGCTCCTTGAAGCAGGTCTGCAAGCTCCCCCCATGCCATTCGGCAGGAGGCTTGATGGCCATAAGGCCTGAGCAATGCCGTGCATCACCTGCCGAGCACACTCGTGCAACTGCGAAAGTTCTTGCAGCAAATCACCTGCAGATGAGGGCATTTGCTCTTCAGGGCGGCCCGTTAACATTCCTGCAGGCAATTTTTTTTCGAGAAACTTCCTCGCCGAACTATCACACAGTTCGCTTGAGCTCTTACCATAAATGCCGCGACGAAGCTTTTTGTTCTCCTTCACGGAGTCCGCCAATTGAGCGCGGACATCCTTTAATTCCACGTCCAGACGAATATTGGCATCTGTAGCTTGTTCTTCTCTTGCGTCACCTGCGTAAGGATGCGCTCGCCAGCCTTTAGCTGCCGTTGGAGATGCGAGTCGTCACCCATTACGCCCTCCGGATTCACCCCGGGATTGTCTGCAGAATTTTCTATTAGACTAACCGCACCAGCCATTTACTAACTGGTACATCTGCGTATAATGGAGACAAATATTACCAGAGGGGGCCTTTCGGGATCCCTCTAACTTGGCTACCGCATCAGTCAGCTGGGCCTTGCATGCCTCTAGCTCCTGTGCCAATTGTTCATTCTTGTCCACAAGGACCTGTGCATATATTGATCCTTCAAACAGTTGTCCCAACTATTCCAAGTCTCAGGGGCTACTGCTATACATGCTTATCAAAATTTCTTACCCGTATGTCTTTGGTATACTGGTTTGTCGCTTGGGCAAGCCCGCCTCGAGCAGCTCAGACATATGCGTCCGCCGAATTGAAGGCATTAAAAGCCTCTTCAGAAAAGATGTTGTTCCAGAGCATGGCCCTCCGGTGCCGGTGATTCATGGCACTCTCCACTTCGAAGTTCATGGCCGAACACATATCTGCATCCTCCGTCGGGGGGCTATGCGGTGCTGGCCCTGTGTCCTCCTCCGGCACCAAAGCCGGTTCTGGAACCCGGCTGGTGGAGGCGTGATTGGTGGGGTCGCCGTATATAGTCCGGTTATTCCTCTTCCTGCCAGACACAAAGGGCGCTGTCATATTTCAAACTCTATAATTACAGGACAGGTCATTACTTTACCTCTGTAGCGGTGTGTCAACCCTCACCGCCTTCCTCTTGAGCCTGCCCGATCCGGACGCCCGTGGTGGATGAGTCCCTAGGGGCTCGGCCCCTTGCTCGGGTCGTCGTTTCTGCAAATAGAACGACGCCTCAAGGGTAAATTATAATACCTGGGGGGATTCCTCTTTGGAGGATAGGGTTTTTAGCTCGGCTAACACGCGACGCGGGGAGCAGTCCAGGGTAGTTGGCCGTAATGGCCACTAGGGTGCCATCCCAGCTCGCCTGATAAAATACCCCGTTGACAAGCTCCACAGTAATATCCAGATCTACTTTGAGTCGCGGATCTAGGGCCCTTCCAAGGTCCTCTGGTTGCGGGGAGGGGCTGAAGATTCCTTCTACGGCCCTCCTCAGTTCCTGCTCAGAAGCATTGATGCAAGTAATCTTAGCAGAAGAACGCTAGAGTAAGTGAAGCTGGGAAAAGAATGGCAACTTACCCACTCTGGGGGGTTGTACATGGAAAATACGTCCCGCGTTTTTATGCAGAGGAATCCTCCTCTTCCCCTTTGTACAAATCGCACAATATCCTTGCCAAAGCGGCAGCGGAGTTCGGACCCTTACGGCCGCAACGGGTGGCGTCGTCTTCCCTGTTGAAATGCCACATGGGCTTCCCCCGATATTGGAGCGGTTGCACTCCCCGCCTTATGCATATCGCCATGAGCTCAACTATCGTCAGTCCGAATTTGGCCAGCAACTTTATCCTGTTCATCAGGAGGTATATTTCCCTTGTGTCTTATTCTTGAGGGCCCCGGGGGCGCTAGCTTAAGCGTGGCCGCGGCGGGGCGTTGCTGAACTTGGGGAGACCTATCCGGACTGGATCCGGAAGGGGATCGTCGTTTATATAGAACCACTCTGAAGGACAGTTTTCTGGGGCCTTCTCAGGAGTGCCGGACAGGTATCCGGTCTCGGCGATGCGCCATACTTCGGCCCCGCCCACTGGACATAGGGACTCTCCCTGGGTGCGGGGGACAAGGCAGAACAGCTTCCTCCATAATCCGAAGTGTGGTTCGCAGCCTAAAAACAGCTTGCAAAGGGCGACATACCCCGCAATGTGCAGAATAGAGGCTGGGGTAAGATTGTGTAACTGGAGGCCGTAAAACTCCAGGAGCCCACAAAGAAACGGGTGGATAGGAAACCCGACGCCCCTTGGCAGATGCGGGATGAGGCATATTGTAGGACCTTGAGAAGAGGTGTCTAGAGGGGGGGTGATTAGACAGTAAGTACCAAAGTTGCAGTTTTTAAGTTTCCTTTGGTTTAAGTGGAGTTTAGGCACAATTTCAACAATCACAATACATATCAAGCAAGCATGCAACGAGTATATGAGCAGCGGAAAGTAAAGCATGCAACTTGCAAGAAAGTAAAGGTAAGGGTTTGGAGGAGTCAAACGCAATTGGAGACACGGATGTTTTTGGCGTGGTTCCGATAGGTGGTGCTATCGTACATCCACGTTGATGGAGACTTCAACCCACGAAGGGTAACGGTTGCGCGAGTCCATTGAGGGCTCCACCCACGAAGGGTCCATGAAGAAGCAACCTTGTCTATCCCACCATGGCCGTCGCCCACGAAGGACTTGCCTCACTAGCGGTAGATCTTCACGAAGTAGGCGATCTCCTTGCCCTTACAAACTCCTTGGTTCAACTCCACAATCTTGTCGGAGGCTCCCAAGTGACACCTAGCCAATCTAGGAGACACCACTCTCCAAGAAGTAACAAATGGTGCGTTGATGATGAACTCCTTGATCTTGTGCTTCAAATGATAGTCTTCCCAACACTCAACTCTCTCTCATAGGTTTTGGATCTGGTGGAAAGAAGATTTGAGTGGAAAGCAACTTGGGGAAGGCTAGAGATCAAGATTCATATGGTAGGAATGGAATATCTTGGCCTCAACACATGAGTAGGTAGTTCTCTCTCAGAAAATGTATGCTGGAAGTGTAGGTTCAGTCTAATGGCTCTCTCCATGAATGAAGAGGAGGTGGAGGGGTATATATAGCCTCCACACAAAATCTAACCGTTACACACAATCTGCCAAACTCGGTGGGACCGAATCGTTAAACTCGGTCAGACCGATTTAGCAAATAATGTGACCGTTAGGGTTTTCGGTGGGACCGAAATGCAACTCGGTGAGACCGATTCAGTTAGGGTTAGGGCATAACGTAATCTCGGTAAGACCGATTACACAAACTCGGTGAGACCGATTTGGTAATAAGCTTTCCAGAGAGTTGGTCAGGCACACTCGATGGGACCGATTACTCAAACTCGGTGAGACCAATTTTGGTAATAAGTTTCCAGAGAGTTTGCATTGTAATCTCGGTAGTATCGATTGTTCAAACTCGGTGAGACCGATTTGATAATGGACATAAACAGAGAGATTACAATCCCATCTCGGTGAGACCGAGATCCCTATCGGTAAGACCGATTTGCTTAGGGTTTGTGGCAGTGGCTATGACTTTTGGAATCGGTGGCGCCGGATAGGAAGAATCGGTGTGACCGATTTTGGCTTTAGGTTTAGGTCATTTGTGGAAGTGGGAAAGTAGCTGAGGGTTTTGGAGCATATCACAAAGCACATGAAGCAAGAGGCTCATTAACAACACCTCATCCCTCCTTGATAGTATTGGCTTTTCCTATAGACTCAATGTGATCTTGGACCACTAAAATGTAAAATAAAGAGTCTTGGGCTTGAAGCTTGAGCCAATCCTTTGTCCTTAGCATCTTGAAGGAGTTCCCACATCCTTTAGTCCATGCCACTCCATTGTTGAACTTATCTGAAATATACTAGATAAAAGTGTTAGTCCAACAAGAGATATGTTGACATTAATTATCAAAACCACCTAGGGAGCACTTGTGCTTTCAATCTCCCCCTTTTTGGTAATTGATGACAACATACATCAAAGCTTTTAGATAAAGATATAAAGAATAGCAAGTAAAGCTTTGGAAAGACATGTAACAAACATAGACTCCCCCTACATGTATGCAATCATGTGAATATGGAAAATAGAAGCATGTGATGGCATAAACATGATAGAGCAGGCAATGTGTTACATGTATCTTGGCCATATGCATCAGAGCAAAGAATGTTGAAGAAAATACCTTCATGCTCATGAGTCCTTCTTGCAAGCAATATGTACATCAGCAAGAATTTCTCATACACATGATTGTGATGCATATACTTACCTTGTAGTCTTGAGTTGTCTTAGGATGAAATGAACCTGTGTAAACAAGGTTAGATAACACAGATACATCTACTAGCCAGAGCAAACAGAAGAAACCACAAGAATACCAAGACTGGGATGACATGTAGAGAGTGAGTACTAAGTACCACATTGGATTAGACATGTCCCCAAGAGTAAAGATATGCAATGAATTAAATGATCTCTTTCCCTTAGATGTCTTGCTCCCCCTGAATCTAACATGGGATACTGGGAGAAGATAGGGAACAGAAAATCAGAGCTTGAAAGAAAACAGAGCCTGAAAGATATGAATGATGATCAGAGCTGATGCATGCTAATGCAAATAGGCACAACAGAACATATGAACATGTCTCTCCCCTAAAGAAGACATGTGGACATCTCTCCTCTTGAACACCAAGCATCTAGGATCCTTGAGAAATACTTTCTACTTAAGTATTCTCTCCCCCTGGAGATCTCTCTCTTCCCTTTGATGGTCTCTCCCCTTTTTTTGGAGATGATATCTCTCTCCCCCTTAAGAAGGTGATAAGCTTTGATGCTCTCTCTCTCTCTTCAAATGATAAGCTTTGATGTTCTCTCTCTCCCCCTTTGACATCAATTTCCAAGAAGGGACTTCTGGAATCAGTCGAATGGGTTTGGTCCTTGAGACACAGAACAAAGCAATGATAAAAATGTGATGCTTGTAGAGGACAAGATTCATTGAGTGGAGCTGGATCAGAAGAAACACAGAATTATTTGGCAAACTGTTTTTCCTGTTATGAAATCGGTGGCACCGAGTGAGTTGCTTCGGTTGGACCAAAAGGATTTGCTTGGGCCGAAAATAACAAATCGGTGAAACCGTGTTCATCGCAGAGAAAACACTTGTCACCTCAGCTCACTAGACTAGTAAGATCTCACACAGATTTGCAAGGAATTTACTGAAAGATGTGCAATGAATTGGAATGCAGAAAATGCAGAACAAACAGAAAGAAAGAAATCTAGATGAAGTTTTTTTGAAAGGGGAAACAAATATGCATGTGACAAATGCAAAAACACAGAAAAGAACACAAGAGGACTTCATCTACAGATGGTCGGCGACAAAGTCACCTATGTTAGAGTATATTGACTTAGGAGTCAAGTGAGATCACTTGATCGTAGGTCATACTCATCGTTTAAGCTCAAAATGGGGTTGCCATTTTTCGTTTAAGCATCTTGATGTATTCACATCTTGTTGAGTTGCTTTAGCTCATGACTCGGAGCAAAGCTTCTCTAAGATGGAATGACATACCTTGGTTGGTGGTGTAGTCCATGTAGTTGAACTTGTGTGGGTTGCTCAAGGTTAATGTAGATCATCAAGAATTTGGGGCACCACTTGGAATTTTAGTCCGTCTACCTACATGGGTTAGTTCTTGCAAGGAAGAGCACTTGTGTATCCAAAAATGACAATCGTGAAGCTCAACATAGAATTTGTCAAAGGATATGTTTGAGTGGTTCCGTGCTTCCTTGTATTCAACCACCATAGTGTAGAGACTTGGTGATGTAGAGATTGCTACAGATGTGAGTAGATTACAATCTCATGGAATTTGATTCCACCAAGTACCTACATGGGTTAGATAACATGCAAGATACAAATATCTCCAACACATAAGATATTCATCATAAGAGAAATATCAAGGATTAGTCATAAGCTCATGTCTTGCATGTATCCAATGGAGTTTCTACTCCAAGTTTGAAGAATCAATGATGTTCAATTCTCCTCTTAACCTGCAAAACACTTTCTCATCAAGAGGTTTAGTAAATATATCCGCTAACTACTTTTCGGTGCGAACATGCTTAAGAGCAATGTCACCCTTAGCAACATGATCTCGAATGAAATGATGACGAACTTCAATATGCTTAGTTCGAGAATGTTGCACAGGATTATGACCAATTTTAATAGCACTTTCATTGTCACAAAGCAATGGAACATGTCTCACATATATCCCATAATCTTTTAGGGTTTGGGTCATCCAAAGTAATTGAGCACAACATGAACCAGCGGCAATATATTCAGCTTCGGAGGTGGATAAGGATACCGAGTTTTGTTTCTTGGAGGACCAAGACACAAGAGATCTACCAAGAAATTGACAAGTACCCAAAGTGGACTTTCTATCAACCTTGTCTCCGGCATAGTCCGAGTTGGAATAGCCAACAAGATCGAAAGAGGCCCTCTTAGGATACCAAATGCCAAAGTTTGGTGTATGGATTAAGTATCTCACTATCCTTTTCACAGCCTTAAGATGACATTCTTTGGGAGAAGCTTGATATCGTGCACACATGCACAAACTTAGCTTGATATCGGGATGTGAAGCACATAGATATAACAATGAACCAATCATAGAGCAATAAACGTTTTGATCAACCGGTTTCACCATCTTTGGTCAAGTCATTATGTCCACTAGTAGGCATGGGTGTAGACATACCTTTGCATTCTTGCATATTGAACTTCTTGAATAAGTCCTTGGTGTACTTCGTTTGAGAAACAAAGGTACCTTCCTTAGTTTGCTTGATTTGCAACCCAAGAAAGAATTTGAGTTCACTCATCATGGACATCTCAAACTTCTCCGACATTAGCTTCCCAAACTTTTCCCTAAAATGAGGGTTAGTTGAACCAAATATGATATCATCAACATAAATTTGGCACACAAATAGTTCTCCATTAATCCTTTTAGTAAAAAGAGTAAAATCAATTTTCCCAATTTCAAAGCCTTTTTCAATAAGGAACTTGGTCAAGCATTTATACCAAGCCCTAGGTGCTTTTTTAAGACCATAAAGAGCTTTGTGAAGTTTGTAAACATGATTGGGTTTCTTAGGATTGACAAAGCCGGGAGGTTGCTTAACATAAACTTCCTCCTCTATCTCACCATTTAGAAAAGCAATTTTAATGTCCATTTGGTACAAGGTGATATCATGATGATTAGCATAGGCAAGTAAGATGTGAATGGACTCAAGTCTAGCAACGGGAGCATAAGTCTCACCATAGTCCATACCTTCGACTTGTGTGTAGCCTTGGGCGACGAGACGTGCTTTGTTGCAAACTACTTGTCCATCTTCATCTTGCTTGTTGCGAAACACCCATTTGGTGTCGATGACGTTGTGGTTGTTGTCGAGCTTCTCAACCAATGTCCAAACTTGATTCCTCTCAAAGTTATGTAGCTCTTCATGCATAGTATTTATCCAATCCGGATCTTCCAATGCTTCTTCAACCTTCATAGGTTCAATGATAGAGATGAAAGAATAGTTTTCACAATATTTAGCTAAACAAGTTTTCGACCGAGTGATTCTCCCGGCTTGAATGTCATTGTAGATTTGCTCAACGGGATGATCTTTAGCAACTCTTGCTCGAACTCGTGAAAGATTTTGCTTGGGTCTTCGTTGAACATCTTCTTCATCTTGTTCTTCTTCTTCTTGGCCTTCTTCATTGTTGGCATTGTCGTTCTCTTGTCGTGGTGGAGAAGGAGGTTGTTGACCTTCATCTTGATGCACTTCCTCGTTTTCTTCATCTTGGTGTGTCCCGCTTGTGGATGCTTCCGTATCAACTCTTGGTTCACCTTGTTGTGAAGTTGAAGCTTCCACTTGGACGGACGAGGTACTCTCCTTCACCTCCGTTGGACGAACCTTGCCAATAGCCAAGTCTTGAATTGCTTCCAAAGGATCTTTGTCACCTACATCAATTGGCAATTGCTCTACTTGCGAGCCGTTAGATTCATCAAACTTCACATCTACAGTCTCTTCAACCTTTCGGGTGAAATTGTTGTAAACGTGGTAAGTGTAAGAGTTTGAGCCATAACCTAGTAGGAAACCTTCATGAGACTTAGGAGCAAATTTAGAGCGATGATGCTTATCAAGAATGTAGCACTTTGAGCCAAATACTCGAAAGTATCCAACTTGGGGTTTGTTACTGGTGAGGAGCTCGTATGCCGTCTTGCCGAGTAGCTTGTGAAGATACAAGCGATTCGTTGCATGACAAGCTGTCTCAACCGCTTCTGCCCAAAAGTGCTTCCGTGTCTTCTATTCATCAAGCATCGTTCTTGCCATTTCGATGAGCGTCCGGTTCTTCCTCTCAACAACTCCGTTTTGTTGAGGTGTGTACGTAGCCGAGAACTCGTGTGAAATCCCTTCTTCGTCAAGAAAGGTGTCCACATTTGCGTTCTTGAACTTCGTTCCGTTGTCGCCGCGAACCTTCTTGATCTTCACTTCAAATTGATTTTGAGCCTTCCTTGCAAAGTTTTTGAAGATCTTTTGGACCTGCGATTTATCATCGAGAAAGAACACCCACATAAATCTTGAAAAATCATCAACTATAACTAGACCAAAAGAATTTCCACCGAGACTCTTGTAAGAGTTGGGACCAAAGAGATCCATGTGAAGTAGCTCGAGTGGCCTCCTTGTAGTCATGATGTTCCTCACGGGATGCCTTCCTCCAACCTGTTTACCTGCCTGACAAGCGCTGCAAAGTCTATCCTTATCAAATATGACATCGTTAACTCCAAGGATATGATTTCCTTTAATAAGCTTGTCAAGGTTTCGTATACCAACATGACCAAGTCGTCTATGCCACAACCAACCTTTTGAGGATTTAGCAATGAAGCAAGTTTTAGGTTGAGCCTTTTTAGTGAAATCAACAATGTATAGATCACCTCTACGCACACCGGTAAAGACCATTTTATGATTATCTCGACGAAACATTTGGCAATCTACTTCAGTGAATAGAACATTGAAACCGAAATCAGCAAGTCTAGATACTGAAAGTAAGTTGTAACCAAGAGATTCAACGAGCATGACATTTTGTATGGTGCTATCATGTGATATGGCCACCTTACCGAGGCCAACCACCTTACCCTTTGAGTTTTCACCGAAAGTGACATACTTTCAAGGACTATCATTATCATCAAGCTCACGAAACATGTCTTTATCTCCGGTCATGTGATCGGTACATCCACTATCAAGAACCCATTCCTTTCCTCCTGACATATATCCCCGAAGATTTGCCATAAGACCAAAATGTCTCATTGCATCATCAAGATCGAAGTCACTTTCATCATCCTCATCATAGTATCCATGTTCAACATCGTCATGTGGTGGATCAAGTCCTAGAGAGGGTGATTCATTAGAATGAGTTTGATAATCTTGCTTATGAATTTTTATAGCTTCAGAAATAATATCACTAATAATACCAACATTTCCTTTGGCACACATAAGGTTTGTAAGCTCAAATAGACGATCACCAAACATAGGATCACTAGTATTCATCTTACTCAAAGCAATAGACTTATGGAGAATTTTATCAAGATTTTTCAAGGAATAATCTGGAAATCGTTCCTTAAGAAATTTCCATATGGTGTAGGCACATTTAAAAGTGGGCAAGCATCCAATCAAGTTTCTAGGCAATCCTCTAATGATAAGTTCGGCAGTTCTAAGATTCCTAATCATGTCAATTGACTCATCATGGGTAGGATGCGTAGGATCAACATAAGGTGCACAAGGACTAGCAATGTACTTGTTCAAATGATATTGATTGAAAATAACAAGCATCTCATTTTTCCACTCATGAAAATACTCTCCATCAAGAATAGGCACTCTATGTCTAAGACTCCCAATAGTAGACTCATCCATCTACCTCTAATGGTAATTAAACCAAAGCAATGGAGACCAATGCTCTGATACCACTTGTAGGACCTTGAGAAGAGGTGTCTAGAGGGGGGTGATTAGACACTAAGTACCAAAGTTGCAGTTTTTAAGTTTCCTTTGGTTTAAGTCGAGTTTAGGCACAATTTCAACAATCACAATACATATCAAGCAAGCATGCAAAGAGTATATGAGCAGCGGAAAGTAAAGCATGCAACTTGCAAGAAAGTAAATTGAAGGGTTTGGAGGAGTCAAACACAATTGGAGACACGGATGTTTTTGGCATGGTTCCGATAGGTGGTGCTATCGTACATCCACGTTGATGGAGACTTCAACCCACGAAGGGTAACAGTTGCGCGATTCCACGGAGGGCTCCACCCACGAAGGGTCCACGAAGAAGCAACCTTGTCTATCCCACCATGGCCGTCGCCCACGAAGGACTTGCCTCACTAGCGGTAGATATTCACGAAGTAGGCGATCTCCTTGCCCTTACAAACTCCTTGGTTCAACTCCACAATCTTGTCGGAGGCTCCCAAGTGACACCTAGCCAATCTAGGAGACACCACTCTCCAAGAAGTAACAAATGGTGCGTTGATGATGAACTCCTTGATCTTGTGCTTCAAATGATAGTCTCCCCAACACTCAACTCTCTCTCATAGGTTTTGGATCTGGTGGAAAGAAGATTTGAGTGGAAAGCAACTTGGGGAAGGCTAGAGATCAAGATTCATATGGTAGGAATGGAATATCTTGGCCTCAACACATGAGTAGGTAGTTCTCTCTCAGAAAATGTATGCTGGAAGTGTAGGTTCAGTCTGATGGCTCTCTCCACGAATGAAGAGGAGGTGGAGGGGTATATATAGCCTCCACACAAAATCTAACCGTTACACACAATCTGCCAAACTCGGTGGGACCGAATCGTTAAACTCGGTCAGACCGATTTAGCAAATAATGTGACCGTTAGGGTTTTTGGTGGGACCGAAATGCAACTCGGTGAGACCGATTCAGTTAGGGTTAGGGCATAACATAATCTCAGTAAGACCGATTACACAAACTCGGTGAGACCGATTTGGTAATAAGCTTTCCAGAGAGTTGGTCAGGCACACTCGGTGGGACCGATTACTCACTCAGTGAGACCGATTTTGGTAATAAGTTTCCTGTGAGTTTGCATTGTAATCTCGGTAATACCGATTGTTCAAACTCGGTGAGACCAATTTGATAATGCACATACACAGAGATATTACAATCCCATCTCGGTGAGACCGAGATCCCTATCGGTAAGACCGATTTGCTTAGGGTTTGTGGCAGTGGCTATGACTTTTGGAATCGGTGGCGCCGGATAGGAAGAATCGGTGTGACCGATTTTGGCTTTAGGTTTAGGTCATTTGTGGAAGTGGGAAAGTAGCTGAGGGTTTTGGAGCATATCACAAAGCACATGAAGCAAGAGGCTCATTAACAACACCTCATCCCTCCTTGATAGTATTGGCTTTTCCTATAGACTCAATGTGATCTTGGACCACTAAAATGTAAAATGAAGAGTCTTGGGCTTGAAGCTTGAGCCAATCCTGTGTCCTTAGCATCTTGAAGGAGTTCCCACATCCTTTAGTCCATGCCACTCCACTATTGAACTTATCTGAAATATACTAGATAAAAGTGTTAGTCCAACAAGAGATATGTTGACATTAATTACCAAAACCACCTAGGGAGCACTTGTGCTTTCACATATCCTCTCCTCCGGAGATGGGTTAGTAGATCCCTCAGCTTGTTCCCTTCCGTCATAAGTGGCTATTCCATCTCGGACGGGGACCATGAACGCCGGTGGGAGAAACCCTTGGGTTTGTAGCTTTACCAAACGGCTGTGAGGAACTGAGCACTCTCCCTAATCCCCCGACTTAGAGCGAGGAGGGCAAGCAGAAGAGTTGCGACGGCCGGCCATGTTAGAATGGTTTTTCACGGAGCGCTCTAGGATGCTAGCTCAAGGGAAGAGAGTGAGGTTTGGATTTGTGAATCCCTGTCCCTTCAAATAGACGGTTGGCCCAGAGGATCAAGGGTGGCAAATGCAAAAATGCCTCGACTCCTCGCATTCGCTCGACACGTGGAGATGGTCATTACTGAGGCGCTGAAGCCGAGGAGGGCAACATTGATTGAAGGTCGGACACTATTGGTCGTAAACATGTACTTTGGAGTATTCGGAGAAGGAACCTGCCTTGCAATGCTGAAGACAATACTACGCCGGACTCATCGTCATTGAAGCCTGGTTCAGGGGCTACTGAGGGAGTCCTGGATTAGGGGGTATCCGGACAGCCGGGGTGTGTACAACGTCCGGACTATTGAAGCGTGAAGATACAAGACTCAAGACTTCGTCCCGTGTCCGGATGGGACTCTCCTTTGCGTGGAAGGCAAGCTTGGCGATCCGGATATTATATTTCCTTCCTTGTAACCGACTCCATGTAAACCCTAGCCCTCTCTGGTGTCTATATAAACCAGAGAGGTTGGTCCTTAGAAGGCCGATCACAATTACAATCATACCATCACAGGCTAGCTCTTAGGGTTTAGCTTCTACGATCTCACGGTAGATCTACTCTTGTACTACCCATATCATCAATATTAATAAAGCAGGAAGTAGGGTTTTACCTCCATCGAGAGGGCCCGAACCTGGGTAAACATCGGTGTCCCTTGCTTCCTGTTACCATCAACCTTGACGCACAGATCGGGACCCCCTACCCGAGATCCGCCGGTTTTGACACCGATAACGAGATCGGTCCTGCAGCACCGTGGGGCGGGGGCAAGGTCAGTCCTGCTACACCGTGCGTGAGACGAGCTCAGTCCTGCGGCACTGTGCGCGAGACGAGCTCGGTCCGGCTGCATCGGGCGTGAGATGAGCGATGGACCGCAGCCGAGAAAGGGTCGGTCCCTTTGAAGGGAGTCGCGACCGGGTGCCGAGGAGATGGGGTGAGGGCTGAAACAGTCCGATCGCAGACAAGCCACTCCTCGATCTTTGATCACTTCATCCACACAAAACTCAATAGAAAACTCGGTAACATCCGTTAGTATAATAAAGCAAATCACTACTCTAAGTACTGTTGCAAACCAATTCATATTTTGTTTTTGCATTGTAGCTACTGCAATATAACTTTTCCATAGCTTATACTACCGATAAAAATCGATATTTTCATCAAAACGAGCAAAACAATGCATCAAAAACAGAATATGTCTTAAACAGGACAGTCTGTAGTAATCTGAACATTCACCATACCTCTGGTACTCCAACAATTCTGAAACAATTAGGAAAAATAAAAATTTTGTATAGCAAGACAGTGCAAAAGATTTCAGAACCATTTGACGTTCCAGTACAAAATGTAAAATCATGCACTACAGCCAAAGTTTCTGTTTTGCACCGCACGAACCAACAAGCAATCTAATCATCCTAAAGGCAAATCTTGGCACATTATTTTTATAATACAATGGAAATGTACAAGGGATAATTATTTTTGTTGAAAGTTTTTGTAGTTAAGATTCACAAAGTTTCCATGAGCATGAACAAAGTTCAAGGAGCTCCCCCACTTCAACAATGCTTGTCTCTTTCACTTTCACTTTCGTTTTTGAAAAGTTTTGTGTTCCCCTCTATATTTTTTGTTTTTAAACTATATAAAAGCACTCAACAGAAATAAAGGACTCTCTAAAACTTCCGGGTTGTCACCCTAGCAGCGCTTTCTTTAAAGCCATTAAGCTAGGCATAAAGTGCTCAAGTAATGGATCCACCCGGATCTCAAGGTATATCAGAGCTAATTTTAATTAGCAATAATTTGGCATTTAGTAGTGAGCAAAAATCAACATATATCAAGCAATGACAAAGTCTAACTCTCTTCCAATGCATCGGCATGTCATACAAGAATAATTCATGCACATCATGTAAAGGCCAATACATAGCATAAGCAGTTTCTTGCAATTTTATCGTGTTGGAAACATAGAGAGGTGGAGATATAGTTCCTCTCTCCTAATAATTGCAAGTAGGAGGAGAAAGCACATGCATATTATATTCATCAAAATCATCATGTGCAACTGAGGGAGTCCTGGACTAGGGGGTGTCCGGATAGCCGGACTATCATTATCCGTCGGACTCCAAGACTACGAAGATGCAAGATTGAAGACTCCGTCCCGAGTCCGGATGGGACTTTCCTTGGCGTGGAAGGCAAGCTTGGCAATACGGATATGTATATATCCTACCATTGTAACCGACTCTGTGTAACCCTAGCCTCCTCCGGTGTCTATATAAACCGGAGGGCTTTAGTCCGTAGGACAACATACATTACAACAATCATACCATAGGCTAGCTTCTAGGGTTTAGCCTCCTTGATCTCATGGTAGATCCACTCTTGTACTACCCATATCATCAATATTAATCAAGCAGGACGTAGGGTTTTACCTCCACGAGAGGGCCCGAACCTGGGTAAAAACATCATGTCCCTTGTCTCCTGTTACCATCCGCCTAGACACACAGTTCGGGACCCCCTACCCGAGATCCGCCAGTTTTGACACCGACATTGGTGCTTTCATTGAGAGTTCCTCTGTGTCGTCACTGATATAGCGGATGCCTCCACCCGTCTTCAAAGACGGTGTTTTCGCCGAAGGGGCCTTAGCCGCCGGCCAAACTATCCGGCTTGGTGGTTTTCTTATGACCGCCTGTCCGGCCGCCACTTCGACAATGACTTCGCAAGTCGTTAGAAGCAATCTTTGCGTCAGCCCTAAAGCTGCCGAACAGTTGGAACCAATAGAGCTCTCATCTGTTAATGAGCTCTTGGATCGCATCGCTGCCCTGGGAGTCGCTACGGACTACAACCAGATTGGGCTTAAAACCGATCTGAGAGAGATTAACTCTCCCCAGGCCACCCACCACATCGCAGTGGTAGAGGAGCAAAACGGCAACTCTTTGCCTGTGTTGAAAACAATTCGTGTCCAGATTCCCGAACCCTCCATGCCGGATCCCCGCGGAGGGACGGACTTCGATCGAGCATTGAACTTAAAATCATGCATCGCCCCGGACTCGCTGGATTGTGTCCAGCAAACCAAGCTTCCGAATTCGGAAACCCCTCGGCCTTTGAGCCCCAAGATGGGCAGGGATCCGGATTTTATTCCACCCACCCGCCCAGACATATGCGATCTATCTCTAATACGGCAAGAGCCTGCTGAAACAGTACATCATTACTAGGCCAGATTCCTCCTGGTTATGGACAGGATAAAGGACTACCGAGAGGAAAACGCAATATCAATCTTCTGCAATAACTGCATGGACAAGGGAATACTCAACACCATTGATCGCCGCAAAATTACGCGCTTCACCGATCTAGCATCCATAGTACGGAAGTACTGTGCGATGGAGAGCTTCCGGAAAACCGAAAATCAATTTTGGGATAATCCGGCCCCAAACCCAGTCCGCAGCAAAAGGGTGCCTTACACTCAGGCCCCAGATGCAAAAACGAAAAAACAAAAACCCAATAAGGGAAACGGAACCGTACTGGAGGAATGGCTCAATGGACCCTGTAAGCTTCATAGTACAGAGGGGGCCGTCCCAACACATAGCCTTTGAGCATGTTGGATATTACGGCAGGTGGCCAAAAGTGGCGAAGAGCTTCTAGCTCCGGGAAACCACTCCAACAATACTAGCACGGTATCAACAGTCTTCGAGACCTTCGCATCAAACAATATGCGAAAGCGAACAATCCGCGAACTCGCCGAAGTCTACCAAGTAGCAACAGCAAATCCATGGAGCGACATAGCTATTACCTTCAACGCCAGCGACGAGCCTAAATTCCAAACAACCAGAGCTCCAGCCGCACTGGTACTTAGTCCCATTGTGAACGGCTTTCGATTGACAAAAGTCCTCATGGATGGCGGCAGCGGACTAAACCTCATTTACGAGGAAACTCTGCGAAAAATGGAAATCGACTGGAGCCGTATTGAGCGAAGCAGCACAACCTTTAGAGGAATAATCCCTAGCCGGGAAGCACGCTGCACCGGAACAATCACACTCGATGTGGTGTTCGGCTCTCCGGACAATTACAGATCCGAAGAAGTCACGTTCCAGGTGGCCCCATTCAGCAGCGGGTATCACGCCATATTAGGACGAGAGGCATTCACAATTTTTCAAGCAGTACCTCATTACGGGTACATGAAGCTCAAAATGCCTGGGCCCAGCGGAATAATCACTCTCGCTAGTGATCCGGACATAGCACTCCGCACCGAAAACAAGACAGCCGCACTAGCCCTCGAGGCACTATCCGAAGCCTTAGCGGCAGAAGAACTCACCGCGCTGCGCTCTACGGTGGACAGGGACGATGTGATACTCGATAAAAGATCCAAGTCCACCTCCTTCAAACCAGCAGATGAGATAATAAAATTCCAGGTCCATCCAACGGACCCAACAAAGACGGCCTCCATCGGGGCACAATTGAACCCCGAAGTAGACGCCGCACTGCGCGAATTCCTTCGGGAAAATTGGGATATCTTCTCCTGGCATCCTTCGGACATGCCCAGAATCCCACGCAGGTTGGCAGAACACATCCTAAACATCCTAAAAGGATTTATGCCAGTCAAACAGGCTCTTCGACGATTTTCTGAACCCAAAAGACAGGCAATGGGAGAAGAGCTAGCCAAACTATTGGAAGCCGGATTCATTAGAGATATCAAACATCCGGACTGGCTAGCAAACCTGGTGATGGTACCAAAGAAGGATAAATCCTGGCGCCTCTGTGTCGATTTTAAAGACCTCAATAAGGCTTGACCAAAGGATCCCTTCCCTCTCCCCCGCATCGATCAAATTATCGATGCTACAGCAGGGCACGATTCGTTGTGCTTCCTGGACGCATACTCTGGCTATCATCAAATCAAGATGGCTGAAGCAGACCAAGCCGCAACGGCATTCATCACTCCATATGGACCATTATGCTTCAACACGATGCCCTTCAGACTTAAAAATGCCGGCGCAACATATCAGCGCATGATTCAAACATGTCTGGCCACCCAGATCGGCAAAACAGTCGAGGCATACGTAGATGACGTAGTCGTCAAAACAAAACACGTCGAAACTTTAGTAGACGATTTGAGGCTCACATTCAACAACCTCAGAGCATAGGACATCAAGCTGAATCCGGAAAAATGCGTTTTCGGCGTACCAGCCGGAAAGCTGCTGGGCTTCATTGTATCCGGTAGAGGAATTGAAGCGAATCCGGCTAAAATCCGAGCTCTGTCACAGTTGGATATTCCAAAAGACCTCAAACAAATACAAAAACTAACAGGATGCGTGGCAGCCTTAAGCCGCTTTATCTCCCGTCTAGGAGAAAAAGCGTTGCCCCTCTATCGCCTCCTCAGGCGCACCGAACACTTTGAGTGGACGGATGCTACCACTGCCAGACTCGAAGAAATAAAGGCCATATTGGCAACAAATCCGGTCCTGGCCGCGCCCACTCTGGGCGAACCAATGCTGTTATACATCGCAGCAACGCATCAAGTTGTAAGCGCGGTCCTCGTCGTCGAACGAGTGACAGAAGGGCATAAATTCCCTCTTCAAAAATCAGTGTATTATGTATCCACTGTGTTAACCCCCTACAAATCCCGTTACCCGCACTATAAGAAGATAGCATATGCGGTGTTCATGGCGTCCCGAAAGCTCCGGCACTACTTCCAAGAGTGTTCGATAACAGTGGCCTCTGAGGTACCACTCAATGACATTATAAATAACCGCGACGCAACGGGCAGGATTGCAAAATGGGCCATTGAGCTCCTACCATTCGACATAACTTACAAACCTCGACGAGCTATAAAGTCACAAGTTTTGGCTGACTTCGTCGCCGAATGGACCGAAGCCGAACTACCTAAAGAGTACGGCGCATACTCCAACTGGACTATGCATTTCGACGGCTCCAAAATGTTGGCCGGACTAGGGGCTGGCATCGTACTGACGTCCCCAACCGGAGATACAGTCCAGTATGTACTTCAAATAATGTACACGGACTCCAACAATGCAGCCGAATACGAGGCCCTTTTACATGGTCTCCGGATGGCAGTCTCCATGGGCATTCAACGCCTAGAGGTGCGCGGGGATTCAAACCTTGCAATATCCCAAATAAATGGAGACTTTGACGCCAAGGATCCGAAAATGGCAGCATATCGCAACGTTGTCCTAAAAATGTCAGCTCGGTTTGAAGGACTGGAATTCCATCACATAGCTCGAGATAATAACCAGGCGGGCGACGTACTGGCACGCATCGGTGCGAAGCGTGATGCCGTCCCTCCTAATATCTTCCTGGAACGGCTCTTCAAGCCATCCGTACTATGGGAAGAGGAGCCCGGTAGTGACAAACCGGAGAAAACCGCACCAACCGGTGATTCGGCAGATGACATAACACCCTCATCCCACGTCATAATGGCAGTAATTGCCGCATGGACAGAACCTTTCCTAGCCTACTTGCTTAGGCAGGAACTTCCCGAAGACCAAAATGAGGCCCGCTGCATAGTCCGGCGATCGAAGGCCTACAAGGTCCATGAGGGAGAACTTTATAAGAAAAGTACCACCGGAGTCCTTCAGAGGTGTATCTCCGAAGAAGAAGGGCGGAACCTCCTGGCTGAAATTCATGCCGGACTAGGCGGACACCACGCAGCAGCCCAGGCCCTTGTAGGAAAGGCATTCCGTACAGGATTTTATTGGCCGATGGCCCGGGCAGACCCGCAGGACTTGGTCCAGCGATGCGTTGGTTGTCAGCTCTTTGCTAATCAGAGCCATATGCCACCCACCGCCCTCAAAACCATACCCATTACCTGGCCGTTCGCGGTCTGGGGGCTTGACATGGTTGGACCCCTTAAAGGGGGAACCCACAAGCAAAGGTACCTATTGGTCATGGTGGATAAATTCACCAAATGGATAGAGGCCAAACCGGTCAAAACGGCAGAGTCCGGACCAGTGATAGACTTTATATCAGGGGTGGTACACCGTTACGGAGTCCCCCACAGCATCATCACGGACAACGGCACGAACTTCACAGCCGACGAGGTTAAGTCATGGTGCAAAAATATGGGCATCAAGCTCGACTACGCTTCAGTCTATCACCCTCAAACCAACGGTCAAGTGGAAAGAGCAAATGGTCTAATAATGAGCGGCATCAAACCCAGACTAGTAAGGTCACTTACTAAATCCGACACACAATGGGTCGAGGAGCTCGACTCCGTACTCTGGGGGCTGCGGACAACGCCTAACCGTACTACCGGATTCACACCATTTTTTATGGTATACGGCGCAGAGGCAGTCTTGCCCTGTGACATTATTCATGACTCACCTCGAGTGCGCATGTATGAGGAAAGAGAGGCCGAGCTTGATCGGCAGGACAGCTTGGACACATTGGAGGAAGAACATGACGTCGCGAAGGCTCGTTCCGCATTTTATCGGCAGCAGGCCCAAAGATATCAAAGCAGAGAAGTACGGGCCAAGACTTACAACGTTGGCGAACTAGTTCTACGCCTGCCGGACAAGAAAAAGGACAAGCTCAAGCCCAAATGGGAGGGTCCCTTCATTATCGATCAAGTCCTGACCGGTGGAGCATACCGTCTACGAAATGCATCAGATAACCGACTCGAGCCGAATCCATGGAACGCAGCCCGCCTCCGACGATTCTATGCCTAGCGCCGGACTAAGAGTTCGTCCCCTTCCCCAGTCCAAACTTTTACACTTCGGCTGTCTTTCATTTCTCTTTTTATGCCTTTTTATTTAAAAGCCCTTACGGGCCTATTTTCGCATCTTTTTTTGCATAAGCATGATGTGCCATCCGCACTCATTATTCCTGGGGGCTTCTTTTACAGAAGCTTAATTATACGGGTTTCATACCCAACACATGTGTCAAGCTTCCACATGTACCTTTTACTCGCCATTGTACACATGTGTCAAGCTTCCAAGCTGGGTTGCCTGGCTCCTGTGCTTACCCCTACGTTCCCGATTGTTCGGCTAGGAGGTAAAGGGAGCACCTCTGCGATTGTTACTGCCGGGTCAGCCGGATGTGTACCTCAGACTGGGTGAAGCCGAAAGCTAGCGTTCTTAAGGGAATATTCGGTCGGTGACTTGAAAGATGACTTTTTACCTACTTATTTATCTGCCCCCAGATGTTTTTCTGCTTTTTTCGCAGTCCGGACATGCACTTTAGGGCATGCCTCCCAGGGAAAGGAACCCTTAACGGAACTATTCTCCCTGGAAGATGTTTCTTACTAACCATGTAATATAACATAACTAGTTGGGCACTTGTCTGATAAAGCACTAATGACCCCTACGCCTGGTCTCCATGCATACCATGGTTGTTTCTTAACCAAAGAGGTATTCGGATACACTCCGGACTCTAGGGTCCCGAGGCTGAAGTGAAAAGGTCGGCAAAGACAAACGATCTACAATCCGGCTAGAAGGCATTTCACATGTCATTTTAAAGGATAACATACATTGTCAAATTTATTGATTGTATTCCTCCTCAATCCCGTCTAACAGGCTGTCTAGTTTACAGTCCCGTTGGGAAAATTTGGCAGCCAACTCTACTTGGCTATATACTAAACTCACACGGATCTCCTTCCCGTCGGGCCCCACCGGTCCAACTTCGGCCATGTGGTTGGGGTCCGCCTTCTTGTACCGCGTCTTCACCATGGCCCAAGCCTCCCTGGCACCTTGACGGCAAGCCGAAATCTTCCACAAACGGAAGCGCTGCCGCACTCCCTGCAGCTTCTCCGCAAGCTCCCCAAGGCCCTCGGGTAGGGTGAGGGATGGCCATAAAGCCTGTACGACGCCGCTCATTGCCTGCCGAACTCGTTCGAGTAGCTGCAACAGTTCGGGAAGTTGATCACCCGTTGATATGGGCATCTCCTCTGCAGGACGACCCGTGAGTATACCTGCAAGACATATCATGTCAAAATACTTCCTCGCCGAACTCTTCTTTTCAAAAGAGTTCGCTCAAGCACTTACTATAAATGCCGCGACGAAGCCGCTGATTCTCCTTAACGGAGCCGGACAGCTCGGCCTGAGCGTCTTTCAGCTCTTCTCCGAGCTTGGCGTTGGCATCCTGGAGCTTGTTCCTTTCCTGCTGAACCCTATTCAGCACACTCTCGCCGGCCTTTAGCTGGCGCAGCAATGCTTGCCTGTCCGGATCTTGTCCGGCGGTACCTGCAATGTCATTATTAGACTCGCGCGCACGCCGCACAGCGCTTATATTTATTAATAAAAATGTGTTACCAGGAGGGGTCTTTGAGTCTCCTCCTGCGGCAGCAAGTGCGGCCTCAAGTTGGGCCTTGCAATCTTGCAGCTCCCGAGACAGCTGGGCGTTCTTCTCAGTAAGTGCCTGCATTTTCAATGATCCTTAAATCAGTTAGCATAACTATTTTAAGTCTCGGGGGCTACTGGTATATACAACCATTGAAATTCCCTTACCCGTGTGTCTTTCACATACTGCTCCGTGGCTCTGGTAAAACCATTTTGAGCGGCACGGAGATGCGTGTCCCCTGCGTTAAAGGCATCCAATGCCTCAGGCGAAAAGCACGCTTCACGAAAAATTGTCCAGTGGCGCCTATGGTTCATGGCGCTCTCCACCTCAGACTTGGTGGCGGACAGTCTGTCGGTATCCTCCGTTGGAGAAGGATCCGGCTTGCGTCTTGCGCTTGCCTCCCCCTCCAGACCGGGCGCTGGAGCCTGGCCGGTGTTGGTCGGATTGGCAATTCCTGCGCCCGCAGTCCGGCGAGCGCTTTTTCTCCTACAAAGATCATGAGCACTCAGGCGTTTCCTCGGAACGTTGCTCTGAAAATTCAAATACGAGCTATACCTTTGCGGCGACGTTTCCGCCCGCACCGCGCTCCTTTTCCGCCTGCTGGACCAGACTGGCCTTTGTTGGCCAGCCGCCGCGGGCTCGGCTTCCTGCCGTAAAGGCACTTCCTGCAAAATACCATCGTTCGTGAAGGTTAGAAATGGGCAGGAAGGAGATAATGATGTCCGGACTTCGGTCACGGTCACCTGGGAAGCCGAACTTAATCCGGGGTAGTCCGCCGTAATGGCGACCAAAGCATTGTCTATACTGAGCTGGTGAAACACCCCGTCGATCAGCTCCACCTCGATGTCCGGGTCCTCTTCGGAGGCCGGATCCAGGGATCCTTCTGGATCCTCGGGTTGCGGAGCAGGACTCACCATGTCCTCCACAGTCCGGCGTAGATCCTGCGCCGAAGACATAATGTAAGAAGTTTAAACTTCAAAAGCATGGGTTGAGCCCGTCGAGGCATTCACTTACCCATCCTCTAGGGTTGATCATGGAAAACCCATTCAAAGGGTTCGTCCGAAGGAAATCCTCCTTCTCCCCCTTGTACAGACTGGACAGGATCTCCACCAGATCCTCGGTCGAATCCAGCCCTTTGCGGCCGTGCCGGGTGGCACTGTCTTCCCCGTTGAAATCCCACATGGGGTGGCCTCTATATTGCAATGGCTATACCCCTCGCTTGATGCATGTCGTCATGACTCCGATCATGGTCAAACCGGAATGGGCCATTAATCTTATCCGGCCCATTAAGTAATGGACGCTCTTGTCTTCCTCCAATCGGGGGCTCCGCGGGCGCGAGCTGAGGCGTTTCTTCAAGGGAGCAGCACTAAACTCCGGGAGGCCGATCCGGACTGGGTCTGGCAGCGGAGCGTCTCCTATATAAAATCACTCCGAGGGCCAGTCTTCGGACGCCTTCTTGGGAGTACCGGATAGGTATCCGGTCCCGGCGATGCGCCATATTTCGGCGCCGCCCACTTGATATATGGACCCCCCGTGAGAACGGGGTACGAGGCAAAACAGCCTCTTCCACAATGCGAAATGGGGCTCGATGCCCAGGAATAGCTCACAAAGAGCAACGTAGCCCGCGATATGCAGGATAGAGGCGGGCGTGAGGTGGTGGAGCTGGAGTCCGTAGAACTTTAGGAGCCCGCGGAGGAACGGATGAATTGGAAATCCGAGTCCCCTTATTAGATAGGGGACAAAGCATACTCGCTCCCCCTTATTGGGGCTTGGAGTGTCCTCCGCCTGCCTCCCACCTTGATAAGTAACCAGTCCGGCCCGGACTAGGACCATGAAGGCCGGAGGGAGAAATCCCCCGTTTGGAGCTTCACTAGCTCATTGTGCGAAATAGAGCACCTCCTCCAATTCCCCGGCGGTGGGCTGGGAGCGCGTGAAGAAGAGCCGTGTTGACGATCCATGATGGAATGGATTTCTAGGTCAAAGGCGCTTCGATGGAGTATTCGCGGGAGGAAGATGGTGTGTTTGGATCTGGATTCTTGCCTCTTTTATATAGGCGGACGACTCGCACAATTAGGGAGTGAAATGCAAAAGACACCCTGGCTTTTCGCATTCGTGCGACGCGTGGAAGAAGGCCATTATTTGGCGTAGAAGGCGAGGAACACGGTATTCAAGATGAAGCCGGACACTGTTCGGCAGGTACATGGAATTTGAAGGGAGAACCCGCCTTGCAACGCCGAAGACTATAAACACGCTGGACTTATCGTCATTGAAGCCTGGTTCGGGGGCTACTGAGGGAGTCCTGGACTAGGGGGTGTCCGGACAGCCGGACTATCATTATCCGCCGGACTCCAAGACTACGAAGATGCAAGATTGAAGACTCCGTCCCGAGTCCGGATGGGACTTTCCTTGGCGTGGAAGGCAAGCTTGGCAATACGGATATGTATATCTCCTACCATTGTAACCGACTCTGTGTAACCCTAGCCTCCTCCGGTGTCTATATAAACCGGAGGGCTTTAGTCCGTAGGACAACATACATTACAACAATCATACCATAGGCTAGCTTCTAGGGTTTAGCCTCCTTGATCTCGTGGTAGATCCACTCTTGTACTACCCATATCATCAATATTAATCAAGCAGGACGTAGGGTTTTACCTCCATCGAGAGGGCCCGAACCTGGGTAAAAACATCATGTCCCTTGTCTCCTGTTACCATCTGCCTAGACACACAGTTCGGGACCCCCTACCCGAGATCCGCCGGTTTTGACACCGACAGCAACGGTAAAAGGCAACCCATCAATATAATCCTTAACAAGAGCAAACTTCTCCGATATAGTGTACTTGGGAGAATTCAAAAAGATAATAGGACTATCATGTGTCGGTGCAATAGCAACAATTTCATGTTTAACATAAGTAACAATAGCAAGTTCATCTCCATAAGCATCATTCATATTGGCATCTTGGCCACAAGCATAGCAAGCATCAAGTTCATCAAAAAGGGATATTTGAAAAGAATCAATGGGATCATAGCAATTATCATAGCATTCATCCTTTGGTAAGAACGAAGGAACATTAAACAATGTATGAGTTGGAGGGTTACTCTCATTAGAAGGCGGGCACGGGTGATCAATCTGGTCTTCCTCCGCTTGTTCTTCGCTCTCCTCATCATCTTTTTCATCCAATGATGTCACAGTTTCATCAATTCCTTCTTCCATAGACAACTGCAAAATATTAATCTCTTCTTGCACAGCGGAGACTTTCTCAATAAATGCATCAATATCGGAATTGTATTTATAATTATCATAGCAATATTTAAGGATAGCAAAATTTTCAGGTCTATAAACTGAATCATCAAAATCTTCAAACTTTTCAAACAAAGATTCAATTTCATAAGCACCCTTAAAAGCAACAAATTCTTCTATTCGTTCCACATCATAGTAATCATATATACCTCTAGCATAAGAAGCCAAGGTTTAATTATCATTAAATTCACATGAAAATGGAAGATGTGGAGCATTCATCCTAGAGCGACAAGTATAATCATATATCTGGCATAAATCCCAAGCATACCAATGCAACATATGAATTTGATCCCATAAAAGTTTTCCTTTTTGAGTCAAGCATTAATCCCTAAAGTATTCGCGTTGATACAATGTTACTCCCATTATCATGTTGAATGGGGTTTTCTCAGGATTATCAAAGTAGTGCATAAAATCTTTTACATAACGAGCATCAAGGGTTTTAGGAGGTTCCCCGTCTCCATGAGTAGCAAGTACCACTAATTTTTTTGGTGTTTCATGTCCCGTATCCATAACTAAAGATAGAGAACAACTTAGAACAGAAAATAAAAACTACTTTAGTGATAAAGCAAACAAGCACACACGAGAATATTCACCCCACACTATTGCTCCCGGGCAACGGTGCCAGAAAAAGGTCTTGATAACCCACAAGTAGAGGGGATCAATTTTAGCCTCTTTCGATAAGTAAGAGTGTCGAACCCAACGAGGAGCTAAAGGTAGAACAAATATTCCCTCAAGTTCTATCGACCACCGATACAACTCTACCCACGCTTGACGTTTTCTTTAACGGAAACAAGTATGAAACTATTTGGCAAGAATAAATCTATGAGTACTTTGCGGGAATAAAACTATGAATAAATTGCAAGGTAATAAAAGTGGATAGCTTTTGTCAACAAGAAAGTCATTTGTTCCTAGGCAATCGATAACAAGTACCGGTATTCATTCTTGCAACTTAATATGAGGGAGAGGCATGAGCTAACATACTTTCTCTACTTGGATCATATGCACTTATGATTGGAACTCTAGCAAGCATCCGCAACTACTAAAGATCATAAAGGTTGTGAAACCCAACCATAGCATTAAGTATCAAGTCCTCTTTACCCCCATACGTCATACCCCACCTACTCGGGTTTAAGTTTCTGTCACTCTCGCAACCCACCATAAGCGAACCATGAACATATTGGAACACACTACAGCGGGGGCCCCTCACATTTGCGAGAGAATGGAGGGCACGGTAGGACAGCACCATAAATAAACTATACAATCATACCAACCAAGATCACGATTAACCCATAGGACAAAACGGATCTACTCAAACATCATAGGATAACCATAGATCATTGGGAAATAATATATGGAGTTGAGCACCATGTTTAAGTAGAGATTACAGCGGGGGGAAGAGGTGTTACACCACTGCATAGAGGGGGAGAAAGTTGTTGTTGACGGTAGCATTGTTGATGTAGATTGTCGTCCTGATCGTTGCCCCCGGTGGCACTTCGGCGCCACCGGAAGCGAGGGGGAGAGAGCCCCCCTCCTTCTTCTTCTTCCTTTGCCTCCCCCCTAGATGGGAGGAGGGTTCCCCCTCTGGCCCATAGCCTCCATGGTGGCAGAGGGGCAGGAGCTCCTCCGAGATTGGATCTCTCTCTCTGTTCTCTTCTGTTTCGCGTTCCCCAGAACTAGCCGAACACCATTTCTTATATTCCCGGAGATCCCTAACTCCGATTGCGCTGAGATTTTAACACGATTTTTTTTCTAGATATAAGCTTCCTTGCACCTGAAGTAGAGGTCCAACCGACATACGAGGTGGGCACAACCCACCACCACGCTCCAGGGGCCTCTGGCACGCCTGGTGTCTTGTGCCCTGTGTGGGCCTCCGTTTGCGGTGATTCCAACTCTCAAAAATCACATATATTCCAAAATAATTCTCCGTGAAATTTTATTGCATTTGGACTTCATTTGATATGGATACTCTGCGATACAAAAAAACATGCAGAAAACAGGAATGGCACTGGGCACTAGATCAATAGGTTAGTCCAGTAAATCATATACAAAGTTGCCAGAAGTATGTAAAACTTGTATAATATTGGCATGAAACAATCAAATTTATAGATACGACGGAGACGTATCATCCCCTAATGGACCTTTACGGTTTTTTATTATTAATTTAGCATCTCCGCAAAATAAGAGGCCCAACTATTGTGCGGGCCGTTGACAGGCCGAGAGACAAAATGGGCTAGGAGTTGGCCCATTTACCGAATTTGGCCTCCCCTAGCTTCTCCAAGAAGCTAGGGGCGCCACCTCCTATGGGGCCACATAGGCCCAATATCCTTCCACCACTTGGTCTTTTAAATCCCGTTGATATTTAATTAAATATAAAAGCCTCCTAATCATTATTATAGTATTTCATTATTAATTTAACATCTCCGCAAAAAATTTTCCACCAATATATTAATTTCCGGTATTACCCGACAAACACTGAAACCCTTTCGGTAACCCCGGAATGCTTCTGGTTTCTCTCAAATCTATTTATAATATTAATGAAACTATTTCATAAATATTACCTCATAAATCTTTCTCCGCTAATACTCAACAGATCATGATTACCTTAATCTTGTGACCCTATAGGTTCGGTAAAACATAGACATGAACAAACTTCTTTCTTTCAATGATCGATAGCAGAACCATGGACACCCATATCAATCCCTATGAGTACACAAATGACATTCGAGTGAACGTTTGGTTATCATGTATTGTTCGCTTTGCTTCGCGATACCTTAGAAAACCTGAGGTGAGATATATTGGTATCCTCTTGAGGTATGCTCATGCTCACTATACCGGTCTCCTCGATACTGGTTTTTCTTCTTCTTTCTAGATGACATGTTCCGACATCCCCGTGAACTAGTCACCCATGTCTGATCAGACGATGATGGATGCCACCACACCGAGAGGGCCCTAGGAATATCTCCCCATCATCGGAGGAGCAAATACTACTCTTGAGCCTAGCCCCTTGTCAAACTTTCCGATGAATATGCAAGTTGTCTTTATGATCACCATGTTACAGATGATGTTTCAGCAACCCCAAAGTCCACAGTACGGTAAGAAGTGATTACAATGCTCTCATGGTCTAAGGAACTGGATCACACATTAACTCTTCGTGTTATAACAATTGACTTACGATGATTGTATCTCTAAGTATAACAAACAAGTCTGGGTCGATTCAATATGATCATTTTCGAACGTCATATTCTCGAAGTATTTTTAGGACTACCGTTACACTTAATGATATCCTAAGATCCGGAGAACATGATCACCGACAACACTTGAGCTTGTCTTATAGGCGAGACTAGGAATCATATTTTACTGTTTATCATTCCGCACGTGCATATCAGTTTTTCGCTGAATTGCATATTCCAGTATCAAAGTTGTTATAGCATAGAATATAAACTCTTTATTATAAACATGAAAATATAATATTATTGCCTCCAGGGAATATTCCTAACATACATAAGGCAATTCCGATTAAATATTTAGAAGACTGATTCATTATTGGCGTCTCACTAACTGAGAATGGAAACATTTCAAAGATCGCTTAGAGAAGTGGTTCATTATTTGGAAGGGTAAGTTTCTCTTCGTTGTAGCACGCTGGTTTTGATCAATTTTGTTATCACAAACATGATTCTCTGCATGCTCTCATTTTTTCCAACTTCCAAAAGGGGTCATGCAAAGGCCAATTTATTTTAGATCTAGATTCTTTCGACAAGGAGATGGCGAAAATAAAATAAAATGGGCTAACCAAGGAAGCATGGTTTGTTGCGAAAGACTAGGTAGGTTTAGGTATTTTGCACTTCCAGGTCAAGAATGAAGCCAAAGTAGTAAATGGTTGTTCAAGTTACTTACCGAGGATCGTGTTTGGCAAACCCTCTTATGCAATAAGTATCTAGGTCAAAATATGTGTCTCAAGCATATTGGAAGCCTGGAGATTAAAAAAATGGCAGGTCTGATGGTGTCATAGGAACATCTTTTCTGGTTTAGATCATTCGTGATAAAGGACAACCCTGAGATACCTGACGGTGCAGAAAACTGCCAGATCCCTCGGTATGGGTGAGGGAGTCCTGGATTAGGGGGTATCCAGATGGCTGGACTATATACTTTGGCCGGACTGTTGGACCGTGAAGATACAAGACTCAAGACTTCGTCCTGTGTCCGGATGGGACTCTCCTTTGCCTGGAAGACAAGCTTGGTGATCCGGATAATAGATTTTCGTCTTTGTAACTGACTCTGTGTAAACCCTAGCCCCCTCCGGTGTCTATATAAACTGGAGGGTTTAGTCCCTAGAGACAGAATCATAATCATCATAGGCTAGCTCCTAGGGTTTAGCCTCTACGATCTCGTGGTAGATCAACTCTTGTAATACTCATATCATCAAGATCAATTAAGCAGGAAGTAGGGTTTTACCTCCATCGAGAGGGCCCAAACCTGGGTAAAACATCGTGTCCCTTGCCTCTTGTTACCATTAGCCTTAGACGCACAGATCGGGACCCCCTACCCGAGATCCGCCGGTTTTGACACCGACATTGGTGCTTTCATTGAGAGTTCCTCTGTGTCGTCGCTGCAAGGCTCGATGGCTCCTTCAATCAACAACAACATGGACCAGGGTGAGACTTTTCTCCCCGGATAGATCTTCGTGTTCGGCGGCTTCGCACTGCGGGCCAATTCACTTGGCCATCTGGAGCAGATCGACAGCTACGCTCCTGGCCATCATGTTAGGTTTGGAAACTTGAACTACACGACCGATGTCCGTGGAGACTTGATCTTCGACGGATTCGGGCCTACGCCAGGAGCGCCGAACAACCACGACGAGCATGGCTTAGACCTGTTGTCGGGCAATACTCAGGATATCGCACCTATAGGAGCCCTGGACCTAAATCCGGGGCAGATTGCATCGTCCGAGGATGGGTGGATGGACCCCACCTCGGAGGCCACACACTCATCAGCGGTAGAACCAAACACAGACTTCATCCCCAAGGAAGCATGTGTCTCCGGACCCCTGGACTCATGTCCAGTTGTAGGTCCCAGACCGCGCGCCCCCGAGCCCGCCGATTCTGGCTGGGCCCCAGTAATGGAATTTGCCGCTGCGGATATCTTCCAGCACTCGCCCTTTGGCGACATGCTGAACTCACTAAAGTCTCTCTCTTTGTCAGGAGACTCTTGGCCGAACTATGTCTGGCTCAAGGGGGAAGAAGGCGACGAAGAAATTCTTTGCCCACCCACCACCCACTTCATAGCCACTGTCGACGACGTAATAGACATGCTTGACTTCGACTCTGATGACACCGACGGTATGGATGCCGGCACAGGAGACGATTCAGAACCACCACCCACGGGGCGCTGGACTGCCACCTCATCATATGATATATACATGGTGGATACGCCTAAGGAGTACGATGGCAATAAAACGGAGGATAAAACCCCCGGACAAAAGCCAAAAGACGGCGCAGACGCCGCTCTAAGTCCAGCCACAGTAAAAATAGCGATAACAGCGCTAGAAAAATCGACACCCCAGTCAACTCCGAAGGCAACAACGACCATGGGGACCCAGCGATGGAGCAGGATGAGCCAGGTCACTCCGAACATAGCCCGGAGCAGACGCCCGCATCACAGTTATCCCGAGGGCTGAACTCATCAAACTGCCCCGGGAGAGGAGCACAATCCGGTCGACGACGCATTCATCATCCCGGAAACACGTTTGGAACGAGATAACCTCCACAGAAGGCTTATGGCCACTGCGAGAAGTCTAAAGAAGCAGAACCAAAGGCTTAAAGACGCACAGGAAATGCTCAATCGCAGATGGAATAAAGTGCTAGACACTAAAGAAAAATATGGCAACGATCGCCACACAAAGAGCTACCCAAAGCGCAAGCTGCTGCCAGAATTTGATGACGAGGTTGTTCCACCGAAGAACAATGCGGCCAGTAGGCCGGACCAACCACTTCATAACCGTAATAGAGCAGCTACTGACGCTGCACACGATTTACGTGAGCTCCTGGATAAAAAGGCCGGCGCGACAAGGTCCATCTACGAATCTAGAGGACACGCCCCGACGCAGGACTATGGTCACCAAAATGATCAGACTGATCGAATACCAGTTCAAAATCAGCACCGGACACAACAACAGCCGACGGCATGCCACAACACGTCCAGATACAGAGGGGCTGCTCACCCTCTGTGCTTCACCGCAGAGGTATTGGACCATGAATTTCCACAGGGTTTTAAACCTGTGAACATAGAGGCATATGACGGAACGACACACCCCGGGGTCTGGATTGAGGATTTTATCCTGCATATCCACATGGCTCATGGGGACGACCTCCACACCATCAAATACCTTCCCCTTAAGTTGAAGGGACCAGCGTGGCACTGGTTGAAAAGCCTCCCCGAAAATTCAATCGGAAGTTGGGAGGAACTCGAGGATGCTTTCAGGGCAAATTTTCAAGGGACCTATGTCCGACCTCCGGACGCGGATGATTTAAGTCACATAATTCAGCAGCCCGGAGAGTCCGCCCGCAAGCTTTGGAACAGATTCCTCACTAAGAAGAATCAAATTGTTGATTGTCCGGATGACGAAGCCCTAGCGGCCTTCAAGCACAGTATCCGGGACGAGTGGATCACTAGACACCTCGGCCAAGAAAAGCTGAGGACAGTGGCAGCCTTAACAAGCCTTATGACCCGCTTTTGCGTGGGTGAAGACAGCGCGTTGGCCTGTAGAGGCACCAGCGACCCAAGTACATCCGAAATAAGAGATGGCAACGGGAAGCCACGGCGCAACAAAAACAAACATCAAAACAAGGAAGAAAGTTCGGACAACACAACGGTCAACGCCGGATTCAGGAGCTCTCGACCCGGTCAACAAAAGAAGCCATTTAAAGGCAGCAAAGAGGGACCGTCCGGCCTGAACAAAGTCCTAGAATGACTGTGCCAAATTCATGGCACCCCCGAAAAACCTGCAAACCACACTCATAGAGAATGCTGGGTCTTAAGCAGGTCGGCAAATTAAATGTTGAACACAAGGGAAGGGAAACACCAGGTGAAGATGAGGATGAGCCTCGCCAGCCCAACACTGGGGGACAGAAAAAATTCCCACCAGAGGTAAAAACAGTAAACATGATCCACACGGCTCACATACCCAAGAGAAGGCGCGAACGCACGCTCAGAGACGCATACGCTATAGAGCCCGTTGCCCTCAAACTTAACCACTGGTCGGCCTGCCCGATCACTTTCGATCACAGGGACTACCCGACTAGTATGCGGCACGGAGGATCAGCTGCCTTGGTGCTCGACCCAATAATCGATGGATACCATCTCACTCGCGTCCTCATGGACGGCGGCAGTAGTCTTAATCTAATATACCAGGACACTGTCCGCAGGATGGGGATAGACCCATCCAGAATCAGCCAAAGTAACACCACCTTTGAAGGGGTGATACCAGGCATTGAAGCCCGTTGCAGGGGCTCCCTCATACTAGAGGTGACATTTGGCTCCCTAGGGAACTTCAGAAGCGAAGAACTACTCTTCACCATCGCCCCCCTCCAAAGTGGTTATCATGCATTGCTCAGGAGAACGACCTTCGCCCGCTTCACCGTAGTACCGCACTACGCCTGCCTTAAACTCAAGATGCTCGGTCCACATGGCGTCATCACCGTCAAAGGAAATACAGAGCGTTCCTTACGTGTAGAAGAGTATGAGATGGCTCCAGCAGCCGGACTCTAAGAGACTTCTAATACCAGAACGCATGATCAGTCATTAAGACCACGGACATGGTTAGACGAGTCCGGCAACCCAGATAAACCTGAACTGGGTGCCACACGTGTAATCCCATAGAGGACACCAGGGGCTATAGATATTTAATAAAGCCCAACTCTTGGCTTGACCTTATTAACAGGCCAATGTCTTTCACTTTTACATCCACTGGTGATAGCCAACTCCTCGCACGCTTACGTCATACTCTTCTAAATGAGTTTTTCTTTTTACAGACACCATTCGTGCGACACCCTTCCAGGACACGGCACAACGGGGACAAAGGCGCAGACATGCAGCAGGGCCCCGCTCAAAGGTTTCTCTTTAGATTAAGCCCCTGTGTAAACCTTCTTTATTGTCTCTTGTTGCTTACACATCCCATGGGTACTATACCCACAGGGGATACTGTCGTTATTGGCATTTCGTGACGACAAATTAATGCACGTGCCTGGAAATACAGGGTTCATAATAAAGGGTGTTCCTCAGCCCAGTATATGTTATAAAGTCCGAATACCTTCGGGAGTGTTCGGCGTCGCGAGTTTGGCCTTATATGCATCAGCTCCGAATCATGTCTTTGGTCAAATGTTGGGTTTGCCACCATACGTTCCCTTCTTATCGGCTAAGGTGGCCAAAGGAGAACTACTGCAATTGTGCCCTGGTTATTCCGGACGAGCACCTCAGTAGAGAAAGCCGAAAACTGACTGTCATGATATAGCGAGAGACTGTTCAACCACTCGAAGACTTAGCGGAATCTCTAGGATTCCTCCGCATTAACGAAGGACCGTTCCCCCGTCATGTACACACGCGCCCATATTCGGATGCACGCAAAGTTACCAGGGGCTATCTAGTAGCCCCACCATCAAACTCCTATGGCTAAGTGAAAGTGTTAAAGCTATATAGTCTGGTTGCCTAGTTCGACGTGCGATCACCTCCTTAATGGACCAAGACGTTGGATCAAGTGTGATACGCATATTTTCACGAACACCCCCGCATTATATGCGTGGGGGCTGAAGCCAGCGACTGCTAACTTTCAAAATTGCATATATACAGAAAACGGTCGCACAGGAGGCACAATAAACACTTTCGGGCGAAAAGTATAAACATAGCCTCCATAATTAAAATAACATTGTTTTTACAATGAAACAATTTGTCACTTGAACATGACATTCTTCGAGCACTAAGCCTCTATTAAGCGAGCACCTTCTGCTACCTGCTCCAAGTAGTGCTCGGGCGGATCCTGGCCTCCCACCGGATTCTGGGTCGCAATGATGGTGGCCTCCATATCTGTCCAATATGCTTTAACGCGGGCAAGAGCCATCCGTGCACCCTCTATGCACGCCGACCTCTTCATGGCATCGATCCGCGATACACGGAACCAAGGAATTGTTGCACTAAACCAAAATAACTGTCCGGCTTAGGCCCCTTCGGCCATAGATGGTCTATTACAGACCGCGTTGCAAGACCGGACAGCCTATGGAGCTCGGCCACAGCAGCCATCCTCTCACTCAATGGCAATGGGCGCATTGGAGCACTGAATTGCGACCAGAATAACTTTTACACTTCATCATCTTTTTGATCCTCGAAAAACTTGGCCGCATCAGCCGTACTCTTCGCCAAATCCGCATACGCGTCTACAGGGCTCCAGCGCCGATCCAGAGGAGCGTATTTTGGATCTAAAAACTTCATCCGCAACAAATAGGGGTTTCCAGCCGCGATTTCTCCGGCATGTCGAAACTCCTCCCGCGCGTCCCTAATTTCAGAACGCGTCTCCTTGGCTGCATCAAGGGCCTTCTTTAGGTCAGCCGAATTCGCCTGATTCTCTTTTTCAAGAAGCTCATACCGGTTGGCGGCATTTTTCAACTCCACAACCATCTCGGCTATTTTATCCTCGCTTCGGCGATGAGCAGCCTGTTCGGCTCTCAACTCTTCGGCCGCCTTTAGGGCAGTCGCATTGCCCGCCCGGACTTGTTCCTTGGCTTGGGCAAGTTCCGCCCTCAGGGCCTCCACGGCAGCAGCTCCGCCTGCAGTCCAAGCATATCACATTAAACATTATGCTCCTCTTAATATTTCCTATAAAAATAAGGAAGCAGAGCACATACTTTGTGACTCGTTAAGCCGCTCGTTCACAAGTGTGACGTCGGCATTCACAACTTCAGTCTGCCTCCTCAGTTCGTCGACTTCAATGGACCGGTCGGCCGCCAGATCCTTAGCCACCTGCGGATAAATACAGTGCGATCATTACTCAACAATGTGATCCTCCGTTTGCCGCCTATGGCTGGCAACCAGAGTCTCAGGGGCTAGTATCCATATGGAGCACACCTAGCGCGCGCCACAATCAAAAAATTACGTATTTCATTACATACCTCAAAGCCTCTAAGCAGGCTCGTAAAAGCTTCATTCAACCCGCTTGTGGCGGATGAAATCTTCTGAAGCACCATGCTCATCAATGAACGGTGGTCCTCCGAGAGATCAGCTCGCTCCAGAAGGCCCGTCAGCGTGTCCGGCCGATCGCTGAACTATGCCGGTCCCTTCTTATCGCCCCCGGTGGGAGCCGATTGCTCCGGGCTCAGGGCGGCCGAAGTATTAGCTTCTGGCCTCGGCAAATCTGGACTCCTCTGTGACGACACCTCGGGGTCGCCCGCCTCATGAGGCGGAGAGGTTGGTGGGGTTTCACTCTCCATCATCTCCGGAAGGAGATCCCCCGAAGATGAACTCTGTCAAGAAGAGTTGCTAGTCGGACTGCAAAGGATGAATACGGGTTATTGTTCTCGGAGCAGGAGGAAGCAGTAGCTTTGTATCTATGACTAACTTAAAGCTCGGCTGAGGGCTGGCCCGTTTGCGGGCATGGGCGCGGTGAGGACGCCCTTCGGGGCAGGGCCCCCTAGTGAAGCTTTCTTCCCTTGTTTGGGCACCTCCGTCTCCAAGCCTTCGGAGGCGGCCCTTTTCTTCCTGCGAGGGGAGGAGACCTTAGATTCCCCTCCCCGACTATCCTCCTCTGTGGAGGTAGCAATTCCCCCGGTTTGGATGAGCAATGTGTGAAGTTCTGCTTCTCTGTTCTTCCCTTCGTCTTTCCACAAGGGCACTTTACTTAGCACACGACCAAGCATCTTGGCTATGGCGGGACTAGGTGAGCCTTCGGGAAGTGGCGCCTGACACCTGATTCTCTCCGCCTTGCTGAGCCATTCCTGGCCACGGAGGATGTTCAGAACAATGTTATTGATAAAAATAAACGAAGTGTTCGGTTTCTAGGTTACTTACTTGGGTATATGGGTGGTTATAGCTCAGGCCCGCATCCTCGGTGGTGTCCGGACACTTTACTTGTGGTCCGAAGAATAACTTACACATCCCTTCGAGCGTCATGCTGAAGAAGTGCAGAATAGTCCGCGGACCTTCCGGATTGAACTCCCACATCCGGAGAGGCCGGCATTTGCACGACAAGATCCGTTGGACTAGCATTACCTGAATCACGCTGACAAGGCTAATGTCCCTCTCGAGAAGCTCCTGAATTCGGCTCTGCAATGTTGGTACGTCACTAGCAGGCCCCCAATCCCGTCCCACATTGGCCCATGACGCCAGTTGAGGCGGAGGGCCCGAACTGAAGTCGGGGGCAGCCCCCACTTTGTGCCTCTGGGAGCCGTGACGTAAAACCATCTCCGCTGCCATAGACCGGACACCTCCGGGAAGGAGCCCTCTGGCCATGGGGCGTCGGCGTCCCTGCTTATTACAGCACCTCCACACTTTGCGTGTCGCCCCTCAATCATCTTCGGCTTCACATTGAAGGTCTTGAGCCATAAGCCGAAGTGCGGGGTGACGTGGAGAAAGGCTTCGCACACGACAATGAACGACGAGATGTGGAGGATGGCGTCCGGAGCTAGATCATGAAAATCTAGCCCATAATAGAACATGAGCCCTCTCACAAAGGGATCAAGGGTGAAACCTAAGCCGCGGAGAAAGTGAGAAACAAATACGACGCTCTCGTTGGGCTCGGGAGTAGGGATGACCTGCCCTGCAGCAGGAAGCCTGTGCTTGATGTCGGCGGTCAGATATCTGACCTCCCTGAGCTTCGTAATGTCCTCCTCTGTGACAGAGGAGGCCATCCACTGGCCTTGAAGGTTGGATCCGGACATGATTGAAAATTCGAAGTGCTTAAGCTTGGGTTTCGGGTGTTGGGACTCGAGATGCGAAAAGGCACAAGCGTGGTAGAAAAGAGGGATAGGCCTCGACCCCTCTATAAAGGGGGTGAATATCAAGCGTCCTCAGCGTAACCACTTGGGACTTACCTAAAAACATGGAGTCATACCAACAGGCGTCGTGGGGTCGCACGCGCCCGTATTGATGGAAGATCCCGCGATAAGGGGGACACGATCTCTGCTTTGGCAAGGTGTGCCAATGAAACCGCCTCGCAACGCGTATCGAGGCAGGCCAAGAAAAACCGGTTCGTGTTGGGTCAGGCCACGGTGCAAGAGCACAAAAATTGTCAGTAGATCAGATTTATGAAGTGCTATGCTCTCTACGGTGGTGTGCGGGAATTATCTCGCAAAGTTGGACACAATCCTCAATCTGCATTGGAGTATTTGGAGATGGAACCCGCCTTGCAATGCCGAAGACAAACTGCACGCCGGACTCATCGTCATTGAAGCCTGGTTCAGGGGCTACTGAGGGAGTCCTGGATTAGGGGGTATCCGGACAGCCGGACTATATACTCTGGCCGGACTGTTGGACTGTGAAGATACAAGACTCAAGACTTCGTCCCGTGTCCGGATGGGACTCTCCTTTGCGTGGAATACAAGCTTGGCGATCCGGATAATAGATTTCCTTCTCTATAACCGACTCTGTGTAAACCCTAGCCCCCTCCGGTGTCTATATAAACCAGAGGGTTTAGTCCTTAGAGACAAAATCATAATCATCATTGGCTGGCTCCTAGGGTTTAGCCTCTACGATCTCGTGGTAGACCAACTCTTGTAATACTCATATCATCAAGATCAATCAAGCAGGAAGTAGGGTTTTACCTCCATCGAGAGGGCCCGAACCTGGGTAAAACATCGTGTCCCTTGCCTCCTGTTACCATTAGCCTTAGAGGCACAGACCGGGACCCCCTACCCGAGATCCGCCGGTTTTGACACCGACAATGGGTCCAAGCACAATTGGAAGTCTCGGATCGAAGGTCGCATGGGGTTTTACCCAGGTTTGGTCCTCCAGAGAGTAATGCCCTACATGTTGCTTACTTTTTTTATACATGATGGGAGGTATACCTCGTGCGAGGGGTTACGATGATGTATGATATTGCTACCAAGGTTTTTTCTATCTGAGTAAAGACGGGTATGAGAGCCCTCTAGCCTCCCCTTATATACACGGTGGAGGCTAGGATTTAACAGGAGGAGAGATGCGATCTAGGTAGCCTCCACCTTTGCTTGAGAGGCAAGATGTCACCAGGTCTCATGGTGCAGGACCTTGAGAAGAGGTGTCTAGAGGGGGGTGATTAGACACTAAGTACCAAAGTTGCAGTTTTTAAGATCTTTAAGTTTAAGTGGAGTTTAAGCACAAATTTATCATTCACAATACATAACAAGCAAGCATGCAAAGAGTTTATGAGCAGTGGAAAGTAAACCATGCAACTTGCAAGAATGTAAAGGGAAGGGTTTTGGAGGATTCAAACGCAATTGGAGACACTGATGTTTTTGGCGTGGTTCCGATAGGTGGTGCTATCGTACATCCACGTTGATGGAGACTTCAGCCCACGAAGGGTAACGGTTGCGTGAGTCCACGGAGGGCTCCACCCACGAAGGGTCCACGAAGAAGCAACCTTGTCTATCCCACCACGGCCGTCGCCCACGAAGGACTTGCCTCACTAGCGGTAGATCTTCACGAAGTAGGCGATCTCCTTGCCCTTACAAACTCCTTGGTTCAACTCCAAAATCTTGTTGGAGGCTCCCAAGTGACACCTAGCCAATCTAGGAGACACCACTCTCCAAGAAGTAACAAATGGTGCGTTGATGATGAACTCCTTGCTCTTGTGCTTCAAATGATAGTCTCCCCAACACTCAACTCTCTCTCATAGGATTTGGATTTGGTGGAAAGAAGATTTGAGTGGAAAGCAACTTGGGGAAGGCTAGAGATTAAGTTCATATGGTAGGAATGGAATATCTTGACCTCAACACATGAGTAGGTAGTTCTCTCCCAGAAAATGTATGCTGGAAGTGTAGGTTCGGTCTGATGGCTCTCTCTACGAATGAAGAGGAGGTGGGGGGGTATATATAGCCTCCACACAAAATCTAACGGTTACACACAATTTACCAAACTATGTGGGACCGATTCAACAGACTCGGTCAGACCGATTTAGTAAACCTAGTGACCATTAGGATTTTCGGTGGGACCGATATGCAACTCGGTAGGACCGATTCGGTTAGGGTTAGGGCATAACGTAATCTCGGTAAGACCGATTACACAAACTCGGTGAGACCGATTTTGGTAATAAGTTTTCTAGAGAGTTGGTCAGCAAACTCGGTTGGACCGATTACACAAACTCGGTGGGACCGATTTTGGTAATGAGTCAACCAGGAAGTTTGCATTGTAATCTCGGTAGTACCGATTGCTCAAACTCAGTGAGACTGATTTTGGTAATGGACATACACAGAGAGATTACAATCCCATCTCGGTGAGACCGAGATCCCTATCGGTGAGACCGATTTGCCTAGGGTTTGTGGCAGTGGCTATGACATTAGAACTCGGTGGCGCCGGATAGAAAGAATCGGTGTGACCGATTTTGGCTTTAGGTTAGGTCATTTGTGGATGTGAGAAAGTAGTTGAGGGTTTTGGAGCATATCACCAAGCACTGTGGAGCAAGAAACTCATTAAGCAACACCTCATCCCTTCTTGATAGTATTGGCTTTTCCTATAGACTCAATGTGATCTTGGATCACTGAAATGTAAAATGAAGAGTCTTGAGATTGAAGCTTGAGCCAATCCTTTGTCCTTAGCATCTTGAAGGAGTTCCCACATCCTTTAGTCCATGCCACTCCATTGTTGAACTTATCTGAAATATACTAGATAAAAGTGTTAGTCCAACAAGAGATATGTCGACATTAATTAGCAAAACCACCTAGGGAGCACTTGTGCTTTCTATCTCCCCCTTTTTGGCAATTGATGACAACATACATCAAAGCTTTAGATAAAGATATAGAGAATAGCAAGTAAAGCTTTGGAAATACATGTAACAAGCATTGGCTCCCCCTACATGTATGCAATCATGTGAATATGGAATATAGAAGCATGTGAGAGCATAACCATGATAGAGCAGGCAATGTGTTACATGTATCTTGGCCATATGCATCAGAGCAAAGAATATTAAGGAAAAACCTTCATGCTCATGAGTCCTTCTTGCAAACAGTATGTACATCAGCAAGAATCCCTCATACACATGATTGCGATGCATATACTTACCTTGTAGTCTTGAGTTGGCTTAGGATGGAATGAACCTGCGTAAACAAGGTTAGATAACACAGATACAACTACTGGCCAGAGCAAGCAGAAGAAACTACAAGAATACCAAGACTGGGATGACATGTAGAGAGTGAGTACTAAGTACCACATTGGATTAGACATGTCCCCAGGAGTAAAGATATGCAATGAATTTAACTGATTTCTTTCCCTTAGATGTCTTGCTCCCCCTGAATCTAGCATGGGATACTGGGAGAAGATAGGGAATAGAAAATCAGAGCTGAAAGACATATATGATGAACAGAGCTAATGCAAGCTAATGCAAATAAGCGCAAAAGATCATATGAACATGTCTCTCCCCTCAAGAAGACATGTGGCATCTCTCCTCTTGAACACCAAGCATCTGGGATCCTTGAGAAATACTTTTCTACTTAAGTATTCTCTCCCCCTGGAGATCTCTCTTTCCCCCTGAGGAGGTGATATACTCTTTCTTTGAAGTGATCTCTCTCTAAATGATAAGCTTTGATGTGATCTCTCTCTCCCCCTTTGACATCAATTTCCAAGAAGGGTTTTTCTGGAATTTGTCGATTGGGTTTGGTCCTTGAGTCACAGCACAAAACAATGATAAAAAATGTGATTCTTGTAGAGGACAAGATTCATTGAGTGGAGCTGGATCAGAAGAAACACGGAATATGTGGCAAACTGTTTTTTCCTGTTGTGAAATCGGTGGCACCGGGTGGTATGCTTCGGTTGTACCGAAAGGATTCGGTTGGACCGAAAACAACAAATTGGTGAAACCGAGTTCGTCGCAGAGAAAACACTTGTCACCTCAGCTCACTAGACTAGTAAGATCTCACAAAGATGTGCAAGAAATTTACTGAATGATATGCAATGAATTGGATGCAGAAAAATGCAGAGCAAATAGAAAGAAAGCTAGATGAAGTTTGTTTTTTGAAAGGGGAAACAAATATGCATGAGACAAATGCAAAAACACAGAAAAGAACATAAGAGAACTTCATCTAGAGATGGTCGGCGACAAATTCACCTATGTTAGAGTATATTGACTCAGGAGTCAAGTGAGATCACTTGATCATAGGTCATACTCATCGTTTAAGCTCAAAATGGGGTTGCCATTTTTCATTTAAGCATCTTAATGTATTCACATCTTGTCGAGTTGCTTTAGCTCATGACTTGGAGTAAAGCTTCTCTAAGATGGAATAACATACCTTGGTTGGTGGTGTTGTCCATGTAGTTGAACTTGTGTGGGTTGCTCAAGGTTGATGTAGTTCATCAAGAGTTGGGAGCACCACTTGGAATTTGAGTCCATCTTCCTACATGGGTTAGTTCTTGCAAGGAAGAGCACTTGTGTATCCAAAATTGACAATCATGAAGCTCAACATAGAATTTGTCAAAGGATATGTTTGAGTGGTTCCGTGCTTCCTTGTCTTCAGCCACCATAGTGTAGAAACTTGGTGATGTAGAGATCGCTCAAGATATGAGTAGGTTACAACCTCATGGAATTTGATTCCACCAAGTACCTACATGGGTTAGATAACATGCAAGTTGCAAATATATCCAAGACACAAGATTTTCTTCATAAGAGAAATATCAAGGATTAGTCATAAGCTCATGTCTTGCATGTATCCAATGGAGTTTCTACTCCAAGTTTGAAGCATCGATGATGTTCAATTCTCCTCTTAACCTGCAAAACACTTTCTCATCAAGAGGTTTAGTGAATATATTCGCTAATTGCTTCTCGGTGCGAACATGCTTAAGATCAATGTCACCCTTAGCAACATGATCTCGAATGAAATGATGACAAACTTCAATATGCTTAGTTCGAGAATGTTGTACGGGATTATGACCAATTTTGAAAGCACTTTCATTGTCACAAAGCAATGGAACATGGCTCACATATATCCCATAATCTTTAAGAGTTTGGGTCATCCAAAGTAATTGAGCACAACATGAACCAGCGGCAATGTATTCCGCTTCGGCGGTGGATAAGGATACCGAGTTTTGTTTCTTGGAAGACCAAGATGAAGGAAATATGCCCTAGAGGCAATAATAAAGTTATTATTTATTTCCTCATATCATGATAAATGTTTATTATTCATGCTAGAATTGTATTAACCGGAAACATGATACATGTGTGAATACATAGACAAACATAGTGTCACTAGTATGCCTCTACTTGACTAGCTCATTGATCAAAGATGGTTATGTTTCCTAACCATAGGCATGTGTTGTCATTTGATTAATGGGATCACATCATTAGGAGAATGATGTGATTGACTTGACCCATTCCGTTAGCTTAGCACTTGATCATTTAGTATGTTGCTATTGCTTTCTTCATGACTTATACAAAGTTCCTGCAACTATGAGATTGTGCAACTCCCGTTTACCGGAGGAACACTTTGTGTGCTACCAAACGTCACAACGTAACTGGGTGATTATAAAGGTGCTCTACAGGTGTCTCCAAAGGTACATGTTGAGTTGGCATAATTCGAGATTAGGTTTTGTCACTTCAATTGTCGGAGAGGTATCTCTGGGCCCTCTCGGTAATACTCATCACTAAGCCTTGCAAGCATTGTAACTAATGAGTTAGTTATGAAATGATGTATTACGGAACGAGTAAAGAGACTTGCTGGTAACGAGATTGAACTAGGTATTGGATATCGACGATCGAATCTCGGGCAAGTAACATACCGATGACAAAGGGAACAACGTATGTTGTTATACAGTTTGACCGATAAAGATCTTCGTAGAATATGTAGGAACCAATATGAACATCCAGGTTCCGCTGTTGGTTATTGACCGAGAATAGTTCTAGGTCATGTCTACATAGTTCTCGAACCCGTAGGGTCCGCACGCTTAACGTTACGATGACAGTTTTATTATGAGTTTATAAGTTTTGATGTACCGAAGGTTGTTCGGAGTCCCGGATGTGATCACAGACATGACGAGGAGTCTCGAAATGGCCGAGACATAAAGATTGATATATTGGACGGATATATTTGTACACCGGAAAGGTTCCGGAAGAGATTGGGACTATACCGGAGTTCCGGGAGGTTACCGGAACCCCCCGGTAAGTATATGGGCCTTATTGGGCCTTAGTGGAAGGGAGGGAGAAGGAGCAAAGGAGGGGGGCGCCCCCCCCCCCCCAAGACCAATCCGAATTGGGAGGGGGGGCCGGCCCCCCTTTCCTTCTTCCCTCCCCTCTCTTCCTTCCGTCTCCTACTCCTAATAGGAAAGGGAGGGGGCAAACCTACTTGGAGTAGGTCTCCCCCTCCTAGGGCGCGCCTCCCCCTTGGCCGGCCCCCTCCTCCTCTCCCCCTTTAAATACGGAGGAGGGGGGCACCCCATAGACACACAAGTTGATCTACGGATCGTTCCTTAGCCGTGTGCGGTGCCCCCCTCCACCATAATCCACCTCGGTCATATCGTCGCGGAGTTTAGGCGAAGCCCTGCGCCGGTAGAACATCATCATCGTCACCACGCCATCGTGCTGACGGAACTCATCCCCGACACTTCGCTGGATTGGAGCCCGGGGGACGTCATCGAGCTGGACGTGTGCTGAACACGGAGGTGTCGTACGTTCGGTGCTTGGATCGGTCGATTCGTGAAGACGTACGACTACATCAACCGCGTTGTCATAACGCTTTCGCTAACGGTCTACGAGGGTACGTAGACAACACTCTCCCCTCTCGTTGCTATGCCATCAACATGATCTTGCATGTGCGTAGGAAATTTTTTGAAATTACTACGTTCCCCAACAGTGGCATCCGAGCCTAGGTTTTATGCGTTGATGTTATATGCACGAGTAGAACACAAGTGAGTTGTGCGCGATACAAGTCATACTGCTTACCAACATGTCATACTTTGGTTCAGCGGTATTGTTGGATGAAGCGGCCCGGACCGACATTACACGTACGCTTACGCGAGACTGGTTTTACCGCCGTGCTTTGCACACAGGTGAATAGCGGGTGTCAGTTTCTCCAACTTTAGTTGAACCGAGTGTGGCTGCGCCCGGTCCTTGCGAAGGTTAAAACAGCACCAACTTGACAAACTATCATTGTGGTTTTGATGCGTAGGTAAGAACGGTTCTTGCTCAGCCCGTAGTAGCCACGTAAAACTTGCAACAACAAAGTAGAGGACGTCTAACTTGTTTTTGCAGGGCATGTTGTGATGTGATATGCCCAAGACGTGATGCTATATTTTATTGTATGAGATGATCATGTTTTGTAACCGAAGTTATCGGCAAATGGCAGGAGCCATATGGTTGTCGCTTTATTGTATGAAATGCAAACGCCCTATAATTGCTTTACTTTATCACTAAACGGTAGCGATAGTCGTAGAAGCAATAGATGGCGTAAACGACAACGATGCTACGATGGAGATCAAGGTGTCGCGCCGGTGACGATGGTGATCACGATGGTGCTTCGGAGATGGAGATCACAAGCACAAGATGATGATGGCCATATAATATCACTTATATTGATTGCATGTGATGTTTATCCTTTATGCATCTTATCTTGCTTTGATTGACGGTAGCATTTTAAGATGATCTCTCACTAAAAATTATCAAGAAGTGTTCTCCCTGAGTATGCACCGTTGCCAAAGTTCGTCGTGCCCAGACACCACGTGATGATCGGGTGTGATAAGCTCTACGTCCATCTACAACGGGTGCAAGCCAGTTTTGCACACGCAGAATACTCAGGTTAAACTTGACGAGCCTAGCATATGCAGATATGGCCTCGGAACACGGAGACCGAAAGGTCGAGCGTGAATCATATAGTAGATATGATCAACATAGAGATGTTCACCATTGAAAACTACTCCATCTCACGTGATGATCGGTTATGGTTTAGTTGATTTGGGTCACGTGATCACTTAGATGACTAGAGAGATGTCTGTCTAAGTGGGAGTTCTTAAATAATATGATTAATTGAACTTAAATTTATCATGAACTTAGTACCTTATAGTATTTTGCTTGTCTATGTTTGTTGTAGATAGATGGCTCGTGCTGTTGTTCGGTTGAATTTTAATGCGTTCCTTGAGAAAGCAAAGTTGAAATATGATGGTAGCAATTACACGGACTGGGTCCGTAACTTGAGGATTATCCTCATTGATGCACAGAAGAATTACGTCCTGGAAGCACCACAGGGTGCCAGGCCTGCTGCAGGAGCAACACCAGATGTTGTGAACGTCTGGCAGAGCAAAGCTGATGACTACTCTATAGTACAGTGTGCCATGCTTTACGGCTTAGAACCGGGTCTTCAACGACGTTTTGAACGTCATGAAGCATATGAGATGTTCCAGGAGTTGAAGTTAATATTTCAAGCAAATGCCCGGATTGAGAGATATGAAGTCTCCAATAAGTTCTACAGCTGCAAGATGGAGGAGAATAGTTCTGTCAGTGAGCATATACTCAAAATGTCTGGGTATAATAATCACTTGATTCAACTGGGAGTTAATCTTCCGGATGATAGCATCATTGACAGAATTCTCCAATCACTACCACCAAGCTACAAGAGCTTTGTGATGAACTATAATATGCAAGGGATGAACAAGACAATTCCCGAGCTCTTCGCAATGCTAAAGGCTGCGGAGGTAGAAATCAAGAAGGAGCATCAAGTGTTGATGGTCAACAAGACCACTAGTTTCAAGAAAAAAGGGAAAAGGGAAAAAGAAGGGGAACTTCAAGAAGAACAGCAAGCAAGTTGCTGCTCAAGAGAAGAAACCCAAGTCTGGACCTAAGCCTGAAACTGAGTGCTTCTACTGCAAGCAGACTGGTCACTGGAAGCGGAACTGCCCCAAGTATTTGGCGGATAAGAAGGATGGCAAAGTGAACAAAGGTATATGTGATATACATGTTATTGATGTGTACCTAACTAGAGCTCGTAGTAGCACCTGGGTATTTGATACTGGTTCTGTTGCTAATATTTGCAACTCGAAACAGGGACTACGGAATAAGTGAGCACTGGCCAAGGACGAGGTGGCGATGCGCGTGGGAAACGGTTCCAAAGTCGATGTGATCGCGTTCGGCACGCTACCTCTACATCTACCTTCGGGATTAGTTTTAGACCTAAATTATTGTTATTTGGTGCCAGCGTTGAGCATGAACATTATATCTGGATCTTGTTTGATGCGAGACGGTTATTCATTTAAATTAGAGAATAATGGTTGTTCTATTTATATGAGTAATATCTTTTATGGTCATGCACCCTTGAAGAGTGGTCTATTTTTATTGAATCTCGATAGCAGTGATACACATATTCATAATGTTGAAGCCAAAAGATGCAGAGTTGATAATGATAGTGCAACTTATTTGTGGCACTGCCGTTTAGGTCATATCAGTGTAAAGCGCATGAAGAAACTCCATACTGATGGACTCTTGGAATCACTTGATTATGAATCACTTGGTACTTGCGAACCGTGCCTCATGGGCAAGATGACTAAAACACCGTTCTCCGGTACTATGGAGAGAGCAACAGATTTGTTGGAAATCATACATACAGATGTATGTGGTCCGATGAATGTTGAAGCTCGTGGCGGATATCGTTATTTTCTCACCTTCACAGATGATTTAAGCAGATATGGGTATATCTACTTAATGAAGCACAAGTCTGAAACATTTGAAAAGTTCAAAGAATTTCAGAGTGAAGTGGAAAATCATCGTAACAAGAAAATAAAGTTTCTACGATCTGATCGTGGAGGAGAATATTTGAGTTACGAGTTTGGTTTACATTTGAAACAATGCGGAATAGTTTCGCAACTCACGCCACCTGGGACACCACAAAGAAATGGTGTGTCTGAACGTCGTAATCATACTTTACTAGATATGGTGCGATCTATGATGTCTCTTACTGATTTACCGCTATCGTTTTGGGGTTATGCTTTAGAGACGGCTGCATTCACATTAAATAGGGCACCATCTAAATCCGTTGAGACGACGCCTTATGAACTATGGTTTGGCAAGAAATCAAAGTTGTCGTTTCTTAAAGTTTGGGGCTGCGATGCTTATGTGAAGAAACTTCAACCAGATAAGCTCGAACCCAAATCGGAGAAATGTGTCTTCATAGGATACCCAAAAGAGACTGTTGGGTACACCTTCTATCACAGATCCAAAGGCAAGACATTCGTTGCTAAGAATGGATCCTTTCTAGAGAAGGAGTTTCTCTCGAAAGAAGTGAGTGGGAGGAAAGTAGAACTTGATGAGGTAACGGTACCTGCTCCCTTATTGGAAAGTAGTTCATCACAGAAATCAGTTCCTGTGACAAATGCACCAATTAGTGAGGAAGCTAATGATATTGATCATGAAACTTCAGATCAAGTGTCTACTGAACCTCGTAGGTCTACCAGAGTAAGATCCGCACCAGAGTGGTACGGTAATCCTGTTCTGGAAGTCATGTTACTTCACCATGATGAACCTACGAACTATGAGGAAGCGATGATGAGCCCAGATTCCGCAAAATGGATAGAGGCCATGAAATCTGAGATGGGATCCATGTATGAGAACAAAGTATGGACTTTTGTTGACTTGCCCGATGATCGGCAAGCCATTGAGAATAAATGGATTTTTAAGAAGAAGACTGACGCTGATGGTAATATAACTGTCTATAAAGCTCGACTTGTTGCGAAAGGTTTTCGACAAGTTCAAGGGGTTGACTACGATGAGACTTTCTCACCCGTAGCGATGCTTAAGTCTGTCTGAGTCATGTTAGCGATTGCCGCATTTTATGATTATGAAATTTGGCAGATGGATGTCAAAACTGCATTCCTGAATGGATTTCTGGAAGAAGAGTTGTATATGATGCAACCAGAAGGTTTTGTCGATCCTAAAGCAGCTAACAAAGTGTGCAAGCTCCAGCGATCAATCTATGGTCTGGTGCAAGCCTCTCGGAGTTGGAACAAACGCTTTGATAGTGTGATCAAAGCATATGGTTTTATACAGACTTTTGGAGAAGCCTGTATTTACAAGAAAGTGAGTGGGAGCTCTGTAGCATTTCTAATATTATATGTGGATGACATATTGTTGATTGGAAATGATATAGAATTTCTGGATAGCATAAAAGGATACTTGAATAAAAGTTTTTCAATGAAAGACCTCGGTGAAGCTGCTTACATATTGGGCATTAAGATCTATAGAGATAGATCAAGATGCTTGATTGGACTTTCACAAAGCACGTACCTTGATAAAGTGTTGAAAAGGTTCAATATGGATCAGGCAAAGAAAGGGTTCTTGCCTGTATTACAAGGTATAAAGTTGAGTCAGACTCAATGCCCGACCACTACAGAAGATAGAGAGAAAATCAAAGGAGTTCCCTATGCTTCAGCCACAGGCTCTATCATGTATGCAATGTTGTGTACCAGACCTGATGTGTGCCTTGCTATTAGTTTGGCAGGGAGGTACCAAAGTAATCTAGGAGTGGGTCACTGGACAGCGGTCAAGAACATCCTGAAATACCTGAAAAGGAGTAAGGATATGTTTCTCGTATATGGAGGTGACAAAGAGCTAGTCGTAAATGGTTATGTCGATGCAAGCTTTGACACTGATCCAGACGATTCTAAATCGCAAACCGGATACGTATTTTTATTAAACGGTGGAGCTGTAAGTTGGTGCAGTTCTAAACAAAGCGTCGTGGCGGGATCTACATGTGAAGCGGAGTACATAGTTGCTTCGGAAGCAGCAAATGAACGAGTCTGGATGAAGGAGTTCATTTTTGATCTAGGTGTTATACCTAGTGCATCGGGACCAATGAAGATCTTCTGTGACAATACTGGTGCAATTGCCTTGGCAAAGGAATCCAGATTTCACAAGAGGACCAAGCACATCAAGAGACGCTTCAATTCCATTCGGGACCAAGTCCAAGTGGGAGACATAGAGATTTGCAAGATACATACGGATCTGAATGTTGCAGACCCGTTGACTAAGCCTCTCTCACGAGCAAAACATGATCAGCACCAAGACTCCATGGGTGTTAGAATCATTACTATGTAATCTAGATTATTGACTCTAGTGCAAGTGGGAGACTGAAGGAAATATGCCCTAGAGGCAATAATAAAGTTATTATTTATTTCCTCATATCATGATAAATGTTTATTATTCATGCTAGAATTGTATTAACCGGAAACATGATACATGTGTGAATACATAGACAAACATAGTGTCACTAGTATGCCTCTACTTGACTAGCTCATTGATCAAAGATGGTTATGTTTCCTAACCATAGGCATGTGTTGTCATTTGATTAATGGGATCACATCATTAGGAGAATGATGTGATTGACTTGACCCATTCCGTTAGCTTAGCACTTGATCATTTAGTATGTTGCTATTGCTTTCTTCATGACTTATACAAAGTTCCTGCAACTATGAGATTGTGCAACTCCCGTTTACCGGAGGAACACTTTGTGTGCTACCAAATGTCACAATGTAACTGGGTGATTATAAAGGTGCTCTACAGGTGTCTCCAAAGGTACATGTTGAGTTGGCATAATTCGAGATTAGGTTTTGTCACTCCGATTGTCGGAGAGGTATCTCTGGGCCCTCTCGGTAATACTCATCACTAAGCCTTGCAAGCATTGTAACTAATGAGTTAGTTATGAAATGATGTATTACGGAACGAGTAAAGAGACTTGTCGGTAACGAGATTGAACTAGGTATTGGATACCGACGATCGAATCTCGGGCAAGTAACATACCGATGACAAAGGGAACAACGTATGTTGTTATACAGTTTGACCGATAAAGATCTTCGTAGAATATGTAGGAACCAATATGAACATCCAGGTTCCGCTGTTGGTTATTGACCGAGAATAGTTCTAGGTCATGTCTACATAGTTCTCGAACCCGTAGGGTCCGCACGCTTAATGTTACGATGACAGTTTTATTATGAGTTTATAAGTTTTGATGTACCGAAGGTTGTTCGGAGTCTCGGATGTGATCACGGACATGACGAGGAGTCTCGAAATGGTCGAGACATAAAGATTGATATATTGGACGGATATATTTGGACACCAGAAAGGTTCCGGATGACATTGGGACTATACCGGAGTTCCGGGAGGTTACCGGAACCCCCCGGTAAGTATATGGGCCTTATTGGGCCTTAGTGGAAGGGAGGGAGAAGGAGCAAAGGATGGGGCGCCCCCCCCAAGCCCAATCCGAATTGGGAGGGGGGGCCGGCCCCCCTTTCCTTCTTCCCTCCCCTCTCTTCCTTCCCTCTCCTACTCCTAATAGGAAAGGGAGGGGCAAACCTACTTGGAATAGGTTTCCCCCTCCTAGAGCGCGCCTCCCCCTTGGCCGGCCCCCTCCTCCTCTCCCCCTTTATATACGGAGGAGGGGGGCACCCCATAGACACACAAGTTGATCTACGGATCGTTCCATAGCCGTGTGCGGTGCCCCCCTCCACCATAATCCACCTCGGTCATATCGCCGCGGAGTTTAGGCGAAGCCCTGCGCCGGTAGAACATCATCATCGTCACCACGCCGTCGTGCTGACGGAACTCATCCCCGACACTTTGCTGGATTGGAGCCCGGGGGACGTCATCGAGCTGGACGTGTGCTGAACACGGAGGTGACGTACGTTTGGTGCTTGGATCGGTCGATTCATGAAGACGTACGACTACATCGACCGCTTGTCATAACGCTTCCGCTAACGGTCTACGAGGGTACGTAGACAACACTCTCCCCTCTCGTTGCTATGCCATCAACATGATCTTGCGTGTGCGTAGGAATTTTTTTGAAATTACTACGTTCCCCAACACAAGACACAAGAGATCTACCAAGAAATTGACACGTACCCAAAGTGGACTTTCTATCAACCTTGTCTCCGGCATAGTCCGAGTCAGAATAGCCAACAAGATCAAAAGAGGCCCTCTTAGGATACCAAATGCCAAAATTTGGTGTATGGATTAAGTATCTCACTATCCTTTTCACGGCCTTAAGATAACATTCTTTAGGTGCAGCTTGATATCGTGCACACATGCACACACTTAGCATGATATCGGGACGTGAAGCACATAGATATAATAATGAACCAATCATAGAGCGATAAACCTTTTGATCAACCGGTTCACAATCTTTGGTCAAGTCAAGATGTCCACTAGTAGGCATGGGTGTAGTCATACCTTTGCATTCTTGCATATTGAACTTCTTGAATAAGTCCTTGGTGTACTTCGTTTGAGAAACAAAGGTACCTTCCTTAGTTTGCTTGATTTGCAACCCAAGAAAGAATTTGAGTTCACTCATCATAGACATCTCAAACTTCTCCAACATTAGCTTCCCAAACTTTTCACTAAAATGAGGGTTAGTTGAACCAAATATAATATCATCAACATAGATTTGGCACACAAATAGTTCTCCATCAACCCTTTTAGTAAAAAAGTGTTTAATCAATTTTCCCAATTTCAAAGCCTTTTTCAAATAAGGAACTTGGTCAAGCATTTATACCATGCTCTAGGAGCTTGTTTAAGACCATAAAGACCTTTGTGAAGTTTGTAAACATGATTGGGTTTCTTAGGATTGACAAAGCCGGGAGGTTGCTTAACATAAACTTCCTCCTCTATTTCACCATTTAGAAAAGCACTTTTAATGTCCATTTGGTACAAGGTGATATCATGATGATTAGCATAGGCAAGTAAGATGTGAATGGACTCAACTCTAGCAACGAGAGCATAAGTCTCACCATAGTCCATACCTTCGACTTGTGTGTAACCTTGGGCGATGAGACGTGCTTTGTTGTGAACTACTTGTCCATCTTCATCTTGCTTGTTGCGAAACACCCATTTTGTACCGATGATGTTGTGGTTGTTGTCGGGCTTCTCAACCAATGTCCAAACTTGGTTCCTCTCAAAGTTGTGTAGCTCTTCATGCATAGCATTTATCCAATCCGGATCTTCCAATGCTTCTTCAACCTTCATAGGTTCAATGCTAGAGATGAAAGAATAGTTTTCACAAAAGTTAGCTAAACGAGTTTTAGAGCGAGTGATTCTCCCGGTTTGAATATCATTGTAGATCTACTCGACGGGATGGTCTTTAGCAATTCTTGCTCGAACTCGTGAAAGCTTTTGCTTGGTTCTTGGTTGAACTTCTTCTTCATCTTGTTCTTCTTCTTGGCCTTCTTCATTGTTGGCGTTGTCGTTCTCTTGTCGTGGTGGAGAAGGAGGTTGTTGACGTTCATCTTGATGCACTTCCTCGTTTTCTTCATCTTGGTGTGTCCCACTTGTGCATGCTTCCGTATCAATTCTTGGTTCACCTTGTTGTGAAGTAGAAGCTTCCACTTGGACAGATGAGGTACTCTCCTTCACCTCCGTTGGACGAACCTTGCCAATAGACAAGTCTTGGATTGCTTCCGAAGGATCTTTGTCTCCTACATCAATTGGCAATTGCTCTACTTGCGAGCCGTTAGATTCATCAAACTTCACATCTACCGTCTCTTCAACCTTTTGGGTGAAATTGTTGTAGACACGGTAAGTGTGAGAGTTTGAGCCATAACCTAGTAGGAAACCTTCATGAGACTTAGGAGCAAATTTAGAACGACGATGCTTATCAAGAATGTAGCACTTTGAGCCGAATACTCGAAAGTATCCAACTTGGGGTTTGTTACCGGTGAGGAGCTTGTATGCCGTCTTGCCGAGTAGCTTGTGAAGATACAAGCGATTTGTTGCATGACAAGCTGTCACAACCGCTTCTGCCCAAAAGTGCTTCGGTGTCTTGTACTCATCAAGCATCGTTCTCGCCATTTCGATGAGCATCCGGTTCTTCCTCTCAACAACTCCATTTTGTTGAGGTGTGTACGTAGCCGAGAACTCGTGTGAAATCCCTTCTTCATCAAGGAAGGTGTCCACATTTGCGTTCTTGAACTCCGTTCCGTTGTCGCCGCGAACCTTCTTTATCTTCGCTTCAAATTGATTTTGGGCCTTCCTAGCGAAGTTTTTGAAGATCTTTTGGACCTGCGATTTATCATCGAGAAAGAACACCCACGTAAATCTTGAAAAATCATCAACTATAACTAGACCAAGAGAATTTCCACCGAGACTCTTGTAAGAGTTGGGACCAAAAAGATCCATGTGAAGTAGCTCGAGTGGCCTCCTTGTGGTCATGATGTTCTTCACGGGATGCCTTCCTCCAACCTGTTTACCTGCCTGACAAGCGCTGCAAAGTCTATCCTTATCAAATATGACATCGTTAACTCCAAGGATATGATTTCCTTTAATAAGCTTGTCAAGGTTTCGCATACCAACATGACCTAATCGTCTATGCCATAACCAACCTTTTGAGGATTTAGCAATGAAGCAAGTTTTAGGTTGAGCCTTTTTAGTGAAATCAACAATGTATAGATCACCTCTACGCACACTGGTAAAGACCATTTTATGATTGTCTCGACGAAACACTTGGCAATCTACTTCAGCAAATAGGACATTGAAACCGAAATCAGCAAGTCTAGATACTGAAAGTATGTTGTATCCAAGAGATTCAACGAGCATGACATTTTGTATGGAGCTATCATGTGATATGGCCACCTTACCGAGGCCAACCACCTTACCCTTTGAGTTGTCACCGAAAGTGACATACTTTTGAGGACTATCATTTTCAGCAAGCTCACGAAACATGTCTTTATCTCCGGTCATGTGATCGGTACATCCACTATCAAGAACCCATTCCTTTCCTCCTGACATATATCCCCAAAGATTTGCCATAAGACCAAAATGTCTCATTGCATCATCAAGATCGAAGTCACTATCATCATCCTCATCATAGTATCCATGTTCAACATCGTCATGTGGTGGATCAAATCCTAGAGAGGGTAATTCATTAGAGTGAGTTCGACAATGATCCTGCTTATGAATTTTTATAGCTTCGGAAATAATATCACTAATAATTCCAACATCTCCTTTGGCACACATAAGGTTTGTAAGCTCAAATAGACGATCACCAAACATAGGATCACTAGTATTCATCTTACTCAAAGCAATAGACTTATGGAGAATTTCATCAAGATTTTTCAAGGAATAATTTGGAAAGCGTTCCTCAAGAAATTTCCATATAGTGTAGGCACACTTAAGAGTAGGCAAACATCCAATCAAGTTTCTAGGCAATCCTCTAATGATAACTTCGGCAGTTCTAAGATTCCTAATCATGTCAATTGACTCATCATGGGTAGGATGCATAGGGTCAACATGAGGTGCACAAGGGCTAGCAATGTATTGTTCAGATGATATTGATTGAAAATTACAAGCATCTCATTTTTCCACTCATGAAAATACTCTCCATCAAGAATAGGCACTCTATGTCTAAGACTCCCCAAAGTAGACTCATCTATCTTCCTCCAATGGTGATTAAACTAAGGCAATGGAGACCAATGCTCTGATACCACTTGTAGGACCTTGAGAAGAGGTGTCTAGAGGGGGGGTGATTAGACACTAAGTACCAAAGTTGCAGTTTTAAGATCTTTAAGTTTAAGTGGAGTTTAAGCACAAGTTTATCATTCACAATACATAACAAGCAAGCATGCAAAGAGTCTATGAGCAGCGGAAAGTAAAGCATGCAACTGGCAAGAATGTAAAGGGAAGGGTTTTGGAGGATTCAAACGCAATTGGAGACACGGATGTTTTTGGCGTGGTTCCGATAGGTGGTGCTATCGTACATCCACATTGATGGAGACTTCAACCCACGTAGAGTAACGGTTGCGCGAGTCCACGGAGGGCTCCACCCACGAAGGGTCCACGAAGAAGCAACCTTGTCTATCCCACCACGGCCGTCACCCACGAAGGACTTGCCTCACTAGCGGTAGATCTTCACGAAGTAGGCGATCTCCTTGCCCTTACAAACTCCTTGGTTCAACTCCACAGTCTTGTTGGAGGCTCCCAAGTGACACCTAGCCAATCTAGGAGACACCACTCTCCAAGAAGTAACAAATGGTGCGTTGATGATGAACTCCTTGCTCTTGTGCTTCAAATGATAGTCTCCCCAGCACTCAACTCTCTCTCATAGGATTTGGATCTGGTGGAAAGAAGATTTGAGTGGAAAGCAACTTGGGGAAGGCTAGAGATCAAGATTCATATGGTAGGAATGGAATATCTTGACCTCAACACATGAGTAGGTAGTTCTCTCTCAGAAAATGTATGCTGGAAGTGTAGGTTCGGTCTGATGGCTCTCTCTATGAATGAAGAGGAGGTGGAGGGGCATATATAGCCTCCACACAAAATCTAACCGTTACACTCAATTTACCAAACTCGGTGGGACCGATTCAACAGACTCGGTCAGACCGATTTAGTAAACCTAGTGACCGTTAGGATTTTCGGTGGGACCGATATGCAACTCGGTAGGACCGATTCGGTTAGGGTTAGGGCATAACGTAATCTCGGTAAGACTGATTACACAAACTCGGTGAGACCAATTTTGGTAATATGTTTTCCAGAGAGTTGGTCAGGCAAACTCAGTTGGACCGATTACACAAACTCGGTGGGACCGATTTTGGTAATGAGTCAACCAGGAAGTTTGCATTGTAATCTCGGTAGTACCGATTGCTCAAACTCGGTGAGACCGATTTTGGTAATGGACATACACAGAGAGATTACAATCCCATCTCGGTGAGACCGAGATCCCTATCGGTGAGACCGATTTGCCTAGGGTTTGTGGCAGTGGCTATGACATTAGAACTCGGTGGCGCCGGATAGAAAGAATCGGTGTGACCGATTTTGGCTTGAGGTTTAGGTCATTTGTGGATGTGAAAAAGTAGTTGAGGGTTTTGGAGCATATCACTGAGCACTGTGGAGCAAGAAACTCACTAAGCAACACCTCGTCCCTTCTTGATAGTATTGGCTTTTCCTATAGACTCAATGTGATCTTGGATCACTGAAATGTAAAATGAAGAGTCTTGAGCTTGAAGCTTGAGCCAATCCTTTGTCCTTAGCATCTTGAAGGAGTTCCCACATCCTTTAGTCCATGTCACTCCATTGTTGAACTTATCTGAAATATACTAGATAAAAGTGTTAGTCCAACAAGAGATATGTTGACATTAATTACCAAAACCACCTAGGGCGCACTTGTGCTTTCACGTGGGCCCCATGGCAGACCTCTTGTCGGGCTCTCCTCGATGAGCCACCCCCGGTGTATGACACTGTCAATACCTTTCTAGGAGAACAAGTGGCCAGGGAAACACCACTCTTCAGGAACAGTATCCACCGATGTACCACATTGTCGCAATAAGAATGATATTCTTGCGCATGTGCTCGACCCTTCTACACCAAATGTATCTTCTAGGTGGGATTGATTGGCTCATGTCTTCTGTCATGGCAACATCTTCTTTCTCGTGGATTCGATTAATCTCACTCAAGGATGTGATGTGTTTCGCTGGAATCTAACTAGAAATGTGTCCTTTATAGTCGACTCTATGTATCGTGCACTTTCGCATGCAGAGTTCTAGTGGACAACAATAAAAAAAGGAAATCAAAGATACCAGTAAAAGTTAAGACTTTTCATGTCGTATCTTCGTAGGGAGTTGTGTTAACTAAAGACAACATCATTCATCGCAACTGCCAAGGAAGCAAGAAGTGTAGTTTTTGTACTTACAACGAGACAATCAACACCTCTTCTTTAAATACAAGTTTGCACATCCTACATGGCGAGTCATCCCCCCACAAGTGTTGCCAATATGTCGTGTCACCGCTTAGATTAAATATCAATAAGGTTTAGTACGTTAATAACGATGAGAGCACGTGTCTTACTATGCTCGCTTTTGGCAAAGTAGTAATCATTTTGTTTTTAATGCCAAAATCTCCTCTCATGCAGGTTATCTATCGCTATACACACAGACATCGTATGTGGTCTATGCTGCACCGAACGAAGTATCAACCATTGTTCAAGTGGTGTGCATGCGGTTTGATCGGATGGCCAAAGTGGTTTTTACCCAACTGACAACACAATCTTCGGATTGATCGACCACCTCATTCTTCGTTCCCATATGACTTTGTTGCTAATATGTCAATTTCTTTTACTATGTCGGACTATTAGTTTTGGTTGTGTGTATCTTAATTATGCAGAAGTCAAGTTTCAGTCATCATGTCTTGTAGATGCTTGATGCTACCTATAAAATATTTTTTGATTGGTTTCTCAAGAAAAAGAAAGTTATTTTTTTGTCTTTATCAAAAAGTAGCTCAACACTTAATAATAACCTAGTACTTAGAAAGACAAACCAGCGTGTCGTGGCATCATCTCATCTTCCCCAACAAAACAAAAACCATTTAATCCTATGATGCCAGATCGGAGTAAGACCATTTGACCATGCAAAACGTAAAGAACTGCCAAGTTTGTAATTTCCTCGGGCTGCCGTTAGTGCATTAACTCGTTTGTCGTACACGATACAGCGCGAGTGATACATGGCTCATTTTGCGTAAAAATAAGGTGAAGAAAAAGGAGCGCCCGGTAAGAAGCCAAGCTCCTGGCCGTCCCGAGGAGAGGTCAAACAAGATTCTCCGGCCGTGTCTTCGATAATGAATTACTCCTACGTACTAGTATCACTGGCACCCTCCAGCACCACAGATTCTCTCAGCCCAGTGCCTGGCCACGAGCAGTTGGTGAATTGGCATCGGCAAAGCTTAACAAAATCTGGCACCGATATTTTCAGTTAAGCCCAGACTGAGATAATAATCCACCTTTGCACGGGGGTGTGCTGTGCATGCATGCAGAACACTTCTGGCTGGTGCATCGATTCAGCATTTGTCCTTTTGTTCTTATTTTGAAAACGATCCAGCATTTCTTCCCAAATATTTCCGACGCAGCAGCTTGACAGCAGCTAGTAGCCTCCCTAGCTGGCTGCGTATAAAGCCACGAGAAACAGAGCCACGGGGCAAGGGAGCTCTCACCCCTCCCGTTTCCCTTCGTACCTCGGTTCAAATCACCCACGCCGCCTCGAACTCGAGCTCGAGCCCGTCGGAGAAGCTCCTCCTCGCCCACCGTCGCTCTGACCGATCCATCGTCATGTCTCCCGTGGTCGTCGACCCATCCAGGGCCTCGGCGTGGGGTCTTTGATCCGAGCGACGCCGGCACAGACGATCGACGGCGCGCCTCCCCTTCACCGCAGGTAAGAAAGACTGCTGCTCCTACCTGATCTGATGAAGCTCAAACTGTTCTGTTCTTGTGAGCCGTGAACTTGGTGCTTCTAGTCGCCGCCGATCGCCGTGGCCAGAACCAGATGCGCTTGCTTGCTAGTTCTTGCTGATATTCCATTTCCTTCTTGTTACCGAAGCTGAGGCGCGCTGGAGTCCTTTAGCCCCAAACATCAATCACTTGGCAATCGCATGGTGGTAAATTCACAGCCGTGAAAACACCAGCCAGATACTAGCATGAGACATGACACATTTGACTAAGATTCCCAGCACCATGGCTGCCAAAAACTCCAAAGGGCAACGTAACTTGCTGCTATTTTCACATGCAACAAAGCGAGAGACGCACATGCGTCTCTTAAATGCCCAGTAGGAGTACAGCAGTACCAACTGAAGTAGGAGTAGAGGTTGTCGAGTAGCTAGGCCAAGCACATTATTATTATTATTTCATGCAGCCGCGCAGGGAAAAGAAAACAAACAAATGGGCGATGTGCCTCGGCAAGTGTGATATCCTCGGAGATCTAGCCACTGATCTGAAACGATGGCAGGGCTGCTGCACACACCCATGCACACAGAGGAGAGGAGTCAGGAAACCTCGGTTCGGTAGCGCTGACACGAGCTATGCGGTGATCGACGGTGTGAGCGTTAACTCTTCTTTTCTCATCGTTAAGGAATGGTCGAGTTCATCTCAGCGGCGGCTCCAGGAATTTGCAACCGGATATTCATGTGTATTCATTTTATCAAAATCGTTGCTGTTTTTCGAAAATTGTCACTTTTTTACCAAAATCAACACTGTTTTGTAAAAATCATGGGTATTCACATGAAGACCCGAGAATACCCCTAGTGCCGCGTTCATCTCTAGGGATCAGGGAATGGTTGAGTTCCCGCGTGTTTGACGTCGAGTGCTCATGCTTGCGTAGCCAGTAGCCTCGCCTATTTCCTATGCCGCCAACGCCTAGGAGAATCTTTCCGTCTCTTTCATGATGGCAATAGGCCAACGCGTATACACGGATATACTCTACCCCCAGACCATTAAGGGCATCTCCAGCCGCGCCCCCAAGAAGGCCTTCCCAGGCGATTTTTTCGCGCCGGCGCCGAAAAAACGTCCCAGTCGCGCCCCCAGGACGCCGAAAATCGCCGGTTCGGGCCTTTTTTCCGCCCGGCGGTCACAGGCCGAACCCGGCGCGCTGGGGAGCCGTTGGGGGCTCCGGCGCTAGCGAAAAGCGCGCCTGGCCCACGCCGACAAGGGAAAAGTCAAGTTTTCCTTCCCCGACTCGCCTCGCACCCCCGCGCCCTCGGCCACCACTAGCTGTATCCCGGCGACGGTCGCCGGCCTACTCCGCCTAGATAGCCATTCCCCGTCTGAAAATAGCAGCGCTTCGCCGCGGCAACCCCTCCCCGCAACACTAGGTGGTGCCGGCCGCCGTTTCCGGCCGCGGAGGCGCGGTTTAACGGCGGGTACATGCCCACGAGCGCAAGGTGTTCGGCGTTTTGACTGACTCGGCGATGGACTCCGATGAGGAGGAAGAGCTCGCTGCGCTGCTGGAGGAGGAAGCCGCGGCCGACGTCCAGGAAGAAGAGCATCTGATGGTGCTCGCCGCCCTCGCCCAGCTGCTGGCGAGCAATGAAAAGCCGCGTCGAGGTGGCTTGGCGCCGGGGCGGGTGAAAGCAAAGAACCGGCATCGTCTGCAAGGCTACTGCATGCTCTACTCCGACTACTTCGCCGATGCTCCACTTCATGGCGAGAGAACATTTCGGCGCCGTTATTGGATGAGCCGAAAGCTCTTCCTCAGGATTGTGAATTCCATCCGGGAGTTCGACAACTACTTCAAGTGCAAGATGGATTGCACTGGCGCTCTTGGATTCACCTCCATCCAGAAGTGCACGACAGCGATGAGGATGCTTGCATATGGAGCTCCCAGTGATTCACTCGACGACTATGGGCGCATGGCCGAGTCCACCAGCATAGAGTGTTTCTACAAGTTCTGTCGGGCAGTGGTGGCAGTGTTTGGGCCACAATACTTGAGAGCACCCAATGCGGAAGACATTGCTCGGATCCTAGCCCAGAATGCAGCAAGAGGATTTCCTGGGATGCTTGGAAGCATCAACTGCATGCATTGGAAATGGAAGAACTGCCCATTTGGTTGGCAGGGGATGTACAAAGGCGCCAAAGGCGGTTGCAGTGTGGTGCTTGAGGCGGTAGCCACACAGGACCTCTGGATTTGGCACTCCTTCTTTGGTATGCCAGGAACTCACAATGACATCAACGTGTTGCAGTGCTCTCCTGTTTTTGCCAAGCTCGTTGAGGGCCATTCTCCTCCGGTGAACTTCGAGATCAATGGGCACCAATACAACAAGGGGTACTATCTAGCTGACGGCATCTATCCGCGATGGTCGACATTTGTGAAGACGATCTCAAACCCTGTGCCAGGAGGCAAGAACGCCTGGTTTGCGAAGGTTCAGGAGGCTTGCAGGAAGGATGTCGAGCGGGCATTTGGTGTGCTCCAATCTCGATTCGCTGTTGTTCGGTACCCCGCTCAGACCTGGTCGAAAGATCAAATGTGGGAGGTCATGACTTGCTGTGTCATCTTGCACAACATGATCATCGAGAGCGAGCAAGAAGACCCAGTGTTTGACACTGAACCATACTACAGGCAGGGTCCTCTAGCCGAAGTTGATCACCAGCTACCGGCAACTTGGACTGCCTATCTCAGTATGCGTCAAGAGATCCGAGACCCACAGGTGCATCATCAACTGCAGAAAGATCTGATTGAGCACCTATGGAGGCTCAAGGGGGACGCCGCGTGATGAAATATGAGTTTTTATTTGTTGAACTATATAATTTGTTGAACTATTTGTTGTTGTACTATTTTGTTGAAGTATTTGATTTTTCTGTGATGAAATATGTGATAAGGAATAATTATGTTGATAAATGAACGCCGAGAAAGGGCGAAACCACGCCGATATGGGCCTATTCTCGCCCATATGGGCCGTTTATTCGTCGAAATTGGGCTGCCAAGTGGACCAATTTCGGCGCCTGGGGGCGAGCTGGGGGCGGCGACTGGGCGAAAAACCGCCCCCAGCGCCGAGTGTCTCGCCGGCTCGCCCCCAGAAGGCGATTTTTGTGCGTCCTGGGGGGCCAACGGCTGGAGATGCCCTAAGAATTCTTGAGATGGAACTTTATAACTATGCCTTCTTCCAAAGGAAATATATATACAAGAGTAGTAGTATAGATGTGTGTGCGCATTGCTTTCAGACAAACCACACCCATAAAAATAGGATACCCTGAACTGAAGGAGCTTGTTAGGAGTAGGTGCCAAATATCCAGTCCATTGCTGACATCACAAGACTTAAGGACGGCAAAGCTATGAAAATTTCGGACGGCGTAGCTTTTGCCGCTTCCTTCCTAATCATGCCGCCTTTTGGGTAGATTATGCCCTAATAAACGCTAAATAGTGGAGTAATAAAATAGGAGACCTGTCCCCTTTCATGTACAGTATGTCCTATGGGCTATGGAGATGTTTCTTTTCTTTCAACACAGAAAGCTACTGACGGCTTCAAACTAGTACAGTATAAAATTAAAAATTCAGACAGGGGCCCGTGGACCAAAGCTATGCCAGTTTGTGGTAGCGTACTAAAACTAAATCATTGGCATTAGAAGAATTGAGGTTGCTTTGCTTAACCACCGGTCGAATGTACATTAAACATGAACGAAGCGTGCAAACTTGGTCGTGCCAATAATCATCTACTACCTGAATGCAATAATTCGGGGACAAGGACACATCAGGATTTTGCACTGCACCGTATTTAATTGTCGCCTGATGCGCACCACAGTGGGATTGATGGCGACCCTCGTCAGTTTGGTTACGTAGTACCGTACGTACTTATATCATAATGTCGTCTTGTAGCAATGCTTTAGGTGTACTTGGAAGCTGTTGTTACTGTTTGGTTAATGATGTTTTGGGTGCTCAATCAGTCATGTACTGTATGTAGAGACAAATCACAACATAGTATCAGATATTGATATTCAGATTCCTCCTGGTCCGACATGTTCCATCCAAGCCACTCAGGCACGTAGTACGGTGTACCACCTCCAGCTCAGCCTCGTCGTCCAATAATGAAACACAGGAGGGAGAAAAGAAAAAACACAGCCGTGGTCTAGAGGAAACAAAGCGTGAAAGAAGGCTAGGGCATTATTTGGAGTTGGACCCGTCTTTATCATCATCTGGTGTACTTGTCACAAACAAAGCAACCTATCCAATCCACCACCCAAAGGGAGGGGCCCCATGCCTTTGAATGGCTCGTATCTGTGCCAAGCAAGTAAACGTACCTAAAGGCCGGCAGTTACTGCGGCCCGGCCCGGCCCGGGCCCCCCACACGCGAAGCTGCAGGCAGGCAGGCAGGAATCGGGCAAGAGATCCATGGCGCGTACGCCGCTGATGCCTGCTACAGTTTCCGGCTGTACCCGTCCGACGTGTCTGCACAGTAGCCAGACCGGATTGTGAAGCCCCACTCCACGCACCCAACGCAGCTACTCCTGCATCCCCGCGCAAAAGCGAAAGGCACGCCACGCCACGCCACCACAGGGAGGGAGGGAATTCTCCTCATTTTGAAACTCAGCAGGCTGTTTTTTTGTTGCTGCTTGATTATGGAGTTTAGGAGATTTATTAGCGCCATAGTATACGCACCGATGAGACTGAGCCGGCATATCATCTTAAATCTTAACAGGTATGCCTCGCCACTGCCAAACTTTGGTTTTCTATTTCAGGCGGACGCATTTACTGGCATGTGTCCATGTCCAGAGGCTTAATTTACAGCACGTGCCTGTCTACGTTGCCAGTTTGCTCGCCACTGTGCTCAATCGCCTTTTTATTTCTTCCCAAACACCGCTCTCGCGCAAAAACACAACACCCCGTTTCAATTGCCACAAGTATTACTTTCGTCGTGATGCCATGACCATGTCGGCCATTTCCTCGGCTCCCGTCGCCTTGCTCACCTCTCACAATGGACAGGCGGCATGAGGCGTTGACCGGTCGGAGCGGCCGGGGGCGCTGTGCTGGCTCGATGTCGCGGCGCCACGGACGGTTCCACCACGGCGCCGGCGACCAAGGCGCTGGGCCGGCCGTGGTCGACCACGCGGACTGCACTGCGCAGTCGTGCCGCTCGTGCGTGGCGGTGTCGCTGGCGGACTGCATCGCGCTGGGCTGCTGCCCGTGCGCGGTGGTGAGCCTGCTGGGGCTGGCGCTCGTCAAGGCCCCGCTCGCCGTAGGCCGCCGCTGCGTGCAGCGGCTGCGCCGGCGGCATGGGAAGCTGCAGCACAAGAAGCGCGTGCGCGACATGGACCTTGCGGGCGGCCGCCCTGGCCCTAGCGCTGCTGGCGCCAAGTGTGCGGGTGGGGGCGGCCACCGGGAGCCTGGTCCCGGCGAGGCCGCGTCAAAAGGCGAGGACGACGTGGCGACGGCGGCGTATCAGGGCGCGGCCGCGAGCGAGGAGGAAAGGGTGTGGCTGGAGATGTACCAGGTGGGGCAGTGGGGGTTCGGCCGCTTGTCCTTCTCCATGAACCCGCCTCCCAAGGCCGGCCGCAGCGCCGACGGCGACGGCTGCGAAAGCGACGTGTGAGATGGCCAAACCGTCCGCCCGCCGATGCTTCGCTGCCTTTCCGTACGGTCTGTCCCTGTCGCTGAGGCACGGACGGCGCGCCGGCGACAAGTCAGAATTCCATCGTGCTGGCCGGCCGGCATTCGCATTTCTCTGGCCAAAAGCCAAGGGGGAGCAGAGCACCGAGAAATACTTCCATGGCTCGCTCGTGTCCAGCAGATGATCCAACGCAAAATTCGTTGGGGATGATTAGGAGAAGCGGCAGCATGGTGCCCTGGTCGACTGCTTGGGAGCCTCGTGATCATGTGCTCCCAAGAAGAGCTCAATCACAATGGTGAGCCGGGACAGGCCTTCGGTTCCTGCCTTGTCGAGTGTTCATTCTTTCTTCTGTGTCTATGGGTTTGGGGAGCTCGATTTGTACTTATGAATTGTACATAATTTGTGCCTTCGAGGTCTCTAGATTTCTCCCTTTGGGAATCCCCTCCCTGTATATATTTCCGGGAAAGATTAACAGTTCTGGTTCGTACTACTATGTGGGAATTTGCCACTGCGCGTTTCACCGTGAAATGTGGTTGTTATGGCAAGGCAACATTTGACAAAATCAGTTCCGTTGAAGGTTCGAAATAAAATCAGTTCCATTCCATTAGCCTGCTGCTTAGGAAATGGGTGCCTGCGTGCAGTGGATTTAGTGTTCAGAGACTTGTGCTGGACTATCTGCAGAGACAGACTTTTTTCTTTTCTTTTGAAAAGGGGAGTACCCCGGCATAATGTTCAGAGACTAGTGCTATGGCTTTAATCATGTAGGGAAACCAGGCACCTGAGTTTCGTCGTTTCCTCATCTAGAGTACCAAGGTAAATGAATAATAATTTGTTTTGTACGTATGTTCTTTCGAGAACACACAAAAGACTTGCGTATTACTCGAATGAAGGGGTATAATGCAAGACTGGTTTTACAAACATCCGCGGAATACGCCAACTTAGGTGAATTCAGTTCAGTATCCCCAACGGAAAACATTCAGTAGGGTGGTGACCCGGTAAGGCGGTAATTCTGTCTTATTTGAAACTTCTTTATACGGGCTTGGAACAAAAACGAGCAATAGGCCTTTTTTACAGACGTGCCAATTGATGGGCCGCAAAAAGGAAAACGTCTTTTGCTGGAAAGAATGTGTTTTTAAAGGAAGCAGTGTTTCACAGCATGCTTTGCAAGGGGCGTATTCTCGGGTTCGTACGTTTCGATCTTCAGTTCACACCCTTTTTTTGAGCAAAGATAGATTGGCTTTATTGATCATTAATAATGTTTACAGGAGTAACGGTTGGATCATGAGGTGTGCTCAATCATAGATGTCTCCATTGAGGGAGAGAAACACCAAGCCTAGCTATATTTTGAGCTTCAAAATTGGAAACTCGAGGTTCAAAGGAGAAATTACATGACGTAAATACTCTAACAGTTTCTAAGTCTCTTTGATAATGCCGCCATAATTTCCTGCAATGTCTTGGTGAATGTGATTGACGACCTGTTTGTAGTCCGAAGCTACGTGAATATGTTGCATCCCTAGGTCTTGTGCAAATGAGAGCGCTTACCTGCAAGCAAGGGGCTCCAATGTGGAGGGATCTACCAGACCCTGGATGACCAGTAAAGAAGAACCCAAGTAGGAGCCATCTCGATCACGACATATGGCAGCAACAGTGCCCACATTGTGATCAAATGAAACACCCGTGTCCACATTTATCTTAACATGTCCTCCCGCTCGTGGAATCCATCGCCCCCTAACCTGAGCTGGTGGAGCGCATGATATCGCATGTGGCTCAGGGGGCACGTTGAGCTGGTCTAACTCAAATACGAACTTTGTGACATATGTGTAGCATACAGGCTCTGATTAATCCTCTTGTGTATAAGTTTCCTTCGTGCAAACCAAAGTGCCCGTAGAGTGAAAGACATCTGAATTCTCGCTAACTCATCATACTTTAAAACCTCCATCATGGAGAAAAGCTAGCTTCTCGCTAACGGTTCCGTCGTAGCGATCATATGTTATAGTAGGTCATGGTCTACCAATGCCCAGACACACCGTGCCATAGTGCATTCTAGTAGGTTGTGTTTTCAAGAATCCTGCGCTCCACATACAAAGCACTCATCATGGTACGACATTTTTCTCTGCTTTCAGACGTCCTCAGTTGGGAGCGAGTTCTTTGCTAACCTCCAAAGGAAAACTTCAATTTTTTCGCTAGCACTACAACATGCCAAAGTGTAGACCAAAGTTTTTTTCATTTTCAGTATTATTTGATGAACAAGCCCGCTCTTCCAGCCAGTCTTCTCGCCGCTTCTTAATGGCAAAAAACCAAGCGAACGAAAAAAATTCCCATTCTTTTCAAAGTTCCATGACCAAAAGTCGTCCATAGCCCGCATGCAAATAGGAATCTGAAGAATAGCGGTTGCATCAAAAGGTAGAAATACCAGTTCAATTAACTGTGAATTCCATCTTGCATTTTTCCTTGATCCAATAGTTCCGACACCAAATGTGGCAGCTGAGAATTAGAGATATGATGGGCCTTGTATTCTCTCTTCTTGGGATCCAATTCATGTTCAATATCTGCACACTAGAGCCCATTCTGATCTGCCTAATTAGTCCCATTTTCAAAGTGTCAGTACCTCCAACACAGATCGCTAAATTTGAGAAACATGGCTACCAAGTTCAGCAGAGAGAAAAGTCAGTGTTGGGGTAATACACCGCTTTTAATATCCTCGCACTCAACGAATCTGGGTTTTGTAATATTCTCCATGCTTGTCTAGCCAAGAGAGCTACATTGGAAATTTCAAAGTCCCAGAAACCCAGGCCTGCCATATATTTCAGTCTACTCATTGTGTCCCAAGAAACCCAGTATGGTTTGCGATGATCTTTCCTGCTTCCCCACCGAAATGCTTTGATCATAGAAGTTAATTGTTGGCATAGCCCCCTAGGGAGTTTAAGCAGGACATTGAGTACACATGGATAACTTTGGCAAGTGATTTGACTAATACCTCCTTAAGAGCCGCCGACAGGAGTTTCTCCATCTGTCGGTGTCAAAACTGGCGGATCTCGGGTAAAGGGTCCCAAACTGTGGACCTTGGATTGGTAGGGAACACTGGACGTGGGACACGATGTTTACCCAGGTTCGGGCCCTCTCTAAGAGGTAAAACCCTACGTCCTCCTTGATTATATTGCTTGTGTATCAGGGGATTACAGAGTAGATCTACGACAAGATCAGACGAACTAAACCCTAACTAGTAGGATGGTTATTGTTTTTCTAGCCTCTACGGACTAAGCCCCACACTCCAAGGCACAAAACGTCTTTGGTTCGGATATGGTGCGGTCCAGCAGTCCGGCCCATAAGAGATAGGCCTTCCTCCCAAGGACCCCCCTAATCCAGGACTCCCTCGGTAGCCCCCGAACTAGCCTTTAACACCGGCTTCTTATAACTCCCAAGACTGCAGGCTCCGGCTTGCATGCGAGTTCCTTTTTCCCGAGTACTTGGAACGACTCTCCTCCTTCGAATGGTACTTGATTATGTTCGGCCATACGCCAAGTCGTATCCGAATTCCGAACTATCTGCTTCTCTTAGCCTTTATAGCCAATCGTTCGAATGCGAACAATATCTTTGACTGACAACTTTAGGCGAAGGGTCGCGTCTGGTCATAAACATGAAGACTCGATACGCGACTCGAGGCCGCTCCTTTGATGACACGTCCCTTCAAGGTGGAGATCGTGTTTCATTTTTAAGGGATTTGATCAATGATTCACAGTATCCCACTCGCGCATAACGCTACAAGTATATCGAGAAGAGGCGAGGTGGGTGACGCATTTACAGGACTCTTGGTATCACAACCGTCTATAAAAGGTAGTGCTACAGTTATCTTCATGCGCTTTCTTCCTCTTTACGCCGTAGCCTTTCCCAATCTTCAGAGCTCCAGTGCCCCGGTTCAAACCTCCACGGAACTCCCCTACCCGCACTTGGCGATGGCCGGATCTAGCATGGGAGGCAAGTGGAAGGCCTCGATTGTCACCAGTAAAGACATCGAGGATTTGAAGCGTGCGACTATCTTCCGGCCGCCATCGTCCACCAGGCCCCACAAGCAGGACAAGCTATCCCCACACTGTAGCCCGGTGAAAGGGTGGTGTTCATCCCCCACTTCATCCGGGGGCTAGGCTTCCCCCTACATCCCTTCGTACGAGGGTTGATGTTCTTTTACGGATTAGACTTCCATCATTTGGCCCCAAATTCCATCCTCAACATCTCAGCCTTCATTATCATCTGCGAGGCCTTTCTACGGGTCCCTCCACACTTTGGCTTATGTCTAAAAGTTTTTAATGTGAAACCGAAGATCGTGAACGACCAACAAGCGGACTGTGGGGGGGGGGGCATGGTGGGCAAGGTGACTCGCGTTGAGTGGCTGGTGAAGACATTCATAGACACCCTCAACATTTGGTAGACAGAGTGGTTTTATATCAGTGAACCACACGATGCAACTTGGGCGGTAGACCCCAAGTTCAGATCCGGAGCACCCACGAGGCTAACCTCATGGAACAAAAAGGGCCTTGACTGGGGGCTACCTGGAGAGGTGGAACTACTACAGAAGCGCATTATCAGTGTGAAGGAGGCGGGTGTCAAGCTGACCAGCGTGATACAGGTGATGCTCTATCGTCGCCTCCTCCTTTGCGAGCAAAGGGACGCCCCGATGTGGGCATGCAGGTCCGAAGACCCCGTCACTGTGCGCCATTTCCTCGACACTACTTATGAAAAGCTGTGGAGGGCGCTTTTCAAGCCCCAAGAAGAGGATTGGCTAGCCGAAGACGAAGAGGACGTCGGCCTTCCGCCGAGAACCCCCCTAAGAAGGTAACGAGACTCCCATTTGCTTTTAAATTCGGATGTTCGTGTCTCAGTAGATTTATCTCTCATATTCTTACTTCGACATGGATGGCTTGCGAAGGTGATGCGGAGCATCCCTCGACTACCTGCACTGACACTCCATCACCACCGCAAGCACCGAGAGGACCAATGACAAGAGCACGCGCACGCGCCATCGAGAACGAGGTTGACTCTCTCCTCTTCGAGTTTCATTTGGTTTCACATGAGAATTGGATTCTACCTCAAGGAGACTCTGAAAGGACCACGATGTCGCCTAGAGGGGGGGGGGGTGGATAGGCGTTTTAAAATCTTTTACGGATTTGGCTATATCCTAATGCGGAAATAAACTAAGCGGATACTTTTCAAGCACAAATCCTAAATATACTAGGCTCACTAAGTGCACCAACAACTTAGCATAAACAAGATGAGAACAACAGGATATGAGTAAGCACAAGTAAGTCACACAAACTTACTCAGTGTATATCACAAGGTATGGAAATGAATAATACACACAACCACAAGTAAGCAATACAAGCTTACACAAATTGTATTACAGTATATGGAATTGAATGATACAAGCAAACTCAAGTAAGTTACACAAACTTACTTGAGAAATATCACAATATATGGAAGTTTATAACACAAGTTAGCAATTCACACTAATCACAATGTATATCAATAGTAGCAAGTATGAATTGCGGAATATGAAGTGTAGGCCTAAATAATCTCTACAAGGAAATGGCCAACACAGTATAATCAACCACCACAATATAATGAGGACAACAAGATATAGTGAATGCACGGTCAAATGACCAAAGTAAACCACAAGTAAGGAGTTAGGGTTAGGGATAACGAAAGTCACGGAGACAAGGATGTATCCCGATGTTCACTTCCTTGGAGGGAAGCTAGTCACCGTTAGAGAGGTGAATGTTACCACGAAGGCACACCAACGCCACGAAGGCTCACCCTATTCTCCTTGAGATATCACCACAAAGGTGATTCTCAACCACTAGTGGTAGACCTTGAGGCGGCCTCCAAACCTTCACAAACTTTCCGGGGGACAAATCACAAGTTGATTCCTCACCGGAGCACTCCTACCGCCTAGGAGTCTCCAACCTCCAAGAGTAACAAGAACAAAGGGGAAATGCTCAAGACTTGCTCAAATCACGAATTCCTTTGGTCAAGAGAAGGAGAGGGAGTGGATCTTCACTTGAGTGGAATCTCTCTCAAGAACTCTCACAAACCTCTCCGGGATCTAAGATTTTAGGTAGGAGAAAGGAGAGGGAGCTTTTCTTCAAGTGTGGGTCAAGATAGTTGTGTTGCTCAACCCCTCCAAGAAGTAGTGAAGGGGTATTTATAGTGTGGCCCTAAAAGGCCGTTGGGGAAGAATTTTGCTCAGGAAAGTGTCGGACGTCCGGTGGATTACCGGACGTCCGGTGGCAGAACAGGCACCGGACGTCCGATGGAACACCGGACGTCCGACGACTGTAGCACGCCATCAGACGAATGTATTAGGATATTTGCGAAACAGGTTTGACGGACGTCCGACATTTTCCGGACGCCGGAACTTACCGGATTTCCGTCCGTTTGGTTCTGGATTGGCGCACCGGATTTCCGGACGTTACCGGACGTCCGGCCAAAATAACAGCAGGAACCCCAAAACTAAAACATGCATAACTTTCACATCCGGACTCCGATTTTGATGATCTTGGGCTCGTTTTGAAGCTATGGAAAAGCTCCAAGTCGTCTGATAGAGAACCACCCAAAATAAACCAAAATGGAGGGTTAAAATTATGCAAAGGTTAGATCATATATTTTGGGAAACTATTTGGCTTTGGCTTTTCTTTGGTATATAGGATATGAGTGGAATTGTGTATGGAAGATGTTGACTTGAGCAAATCCATCACAAACCCCTCTGATCCCCTCTTAATAGTGTGGGATCCCTATAACTCAAGAATCATAAAAATAGCTACACTACATAGCTATCAAGAATCTATTCTTGAGTGTATATGTTTCTTTGGTGGTCATCACTCCCCAACACTAACGTCAAAGGAACTAATACCTTTGACACGATCCATTCACTTGAGCTTGATGTTGATGTTTCTTCTTGGCTCAAGATGAAGGCAAGACATTGGTGAAGTCTTCAAGTCTCTCCCCCATACACAATGTGGGGAAGCTTTGCTTTGTATTCATCTTCACCTGTCCATCATGTGATCATCCACAAGCTTCAAGCATGTAATCCTTTGGGATGGTTATCTTGAACTTGCCCTTGTCAACCATGATCACCAACACTTGATGTCATCCTCTCATATACACTTGAAATCTCTTTCTCGATGCGAACCCATGAGAATCACCTAACCCTCAAAAACATAGACAACACATAGTATGGGTTAGTACACAGAGTGCAATTGATAATTTCTTATCATACCACAAGATCCTATGTGGTGCATCATTTGCGCTCGTGTGTTGAACATTTAGAGTTCGATCTTTGAGCTTCATCTTGGTCAACCTATATCTCTACTCCATGTTTAATCTTGATGTCTTGAAGGGTATATTGAATTCTTCACTTGAATAGCTTGCTTGAATACTTGATTAATCATGACTCAACACATGAGGCCATTATGATCATATATTTGAGCCACTCCTAGAGTTCATCATTCAAATCATCCTTTTAAGATCTTGATCCATTAGTGCTCAAACCATAGCTCTAAGCATGGCAACCTTAAGATACTCCAATGAACTTCATTTTGATCATCTCAATGTAATTGTTGCTTCAAAGGAGTTGTCTTCCATTATTCTTCAATCATATTCCAATGGGACTAACCTTCAAATGTATATCTCAATGCAAACATTAGTCCATAAGGATTGTCATTAATTACCAAAACCACACATGGGGACTACATGTACTTTCAATCTCCCCCATTTTGGTAATTGATGACAATCTCAACAGGAGGGTTTATATAATGAATTTTTACACAAGCACGTACTTTTTCTAGAATAAATTGTATACTTGCGGTGACTTTGATAGCATTAATTATCACAAACAAACTTGATGTTTATCAAAACCGGTTGTACTAACATCAAAACACTACACAAGCATTTGATGTTAGTAAGACCTCAATATATAGAGCAAGCTCCCCCACAATATATGCATGTGTCAATGAACTTTGAATTTCATTGCATATATTGGTTGATATAAACTAGTTGGAGTTTTTTTCTCTATATATTCATTCATGCAACAAGCATATATAACTAGGGTGGATATGCATGAATGACAGCAAGAACTTCAAAAGATATTTACCTTAAACCCTCTAAACTTCTCCCCCATTGGCAACAAATGCCAAAATGGAAGACAAAACATCTAGAAGACCAATATAGTATGAGTTCCTCCTTGATGTGTGCATATCACAAAATGTGAGTGAACGCAAATGCACATATACAATAATTAAAAATTTGAGGAGCTCAGAATCTATAGAATGCAACCAGATATGAAGATATGAAAATAAGCATTAGACATGAGAGGGAAACAATCAAAACACATGAGTGCGCAAGATTATATGTCCAACATACAAGCACTCACGACACAACCTCTTACCGAAGCTACCATAAGAATAAGAGGAAACAAACAAAGTGGCCGGCAAGGAATAAATGATATCAAGGAAAGATATGAACTTTCTCATGTATAAACATTTCTGAGTGTCCAATCATAATCATGATATGTACCCACAAAGAAACTTTGCATACACAAAATAGACGCAATTGATAAGAACATGATATACACAAGTGAATCCATTATTATACAACTGAAACCTAGTCATAATAGCAAGACACATGACACAAAGCACATGGCACAAATTGATCTCATTTGCATAACACAAAGTGAAGCAAGCAATCAAAAGATCCAATAAGCCAAAAGGATAAAAGAATATTATGATTTGGGCAAAGGAGTGTTCTAAGGAAAATAGATAAGCTCACCATGATTTGTGCACTATTTAGAATTTTATATTTGGATGCAAGTGCACAAAATAGGATCATCACTCCCCCAAAATCAATAGAAACACAAAACAATTTCAAGCAGTCATAGATAAGAAAAGAAGCCTAGCATTTGCAACAAACATATGGTTGAGCAACATGTAAATGAGGCAACCTAAGAATAGGCACAACCAAAATGATGTGTGTGAGTCACGTCAAAGCACTTGAGAAGACTAGTATAAGGATGAGAATTAAGCATCAACATAGCCTTGAGTAAATGAGATACAAGGTGCAAGACATGTCCTTCCCACACAAACGAAGTTAAGAAGGTCACACACACATCAAGAAAATGGGTTCACAAGCTCACTAATAGCAAACTAAAAATCAAAGCTTGTGACAACCCATGATGAAGATAGGAAATAATAGGCTTGTCAAGACAAGCATGAGGACAACAATCTTCACCAAACATGAGTGCACTAAGATGCAAAGAGGTAAGACATGCACTCATAAAACAAATGCTTCCATGGAGCCACCAAAAAGATATAAAAAGTGAATTAAATGGTGGACATGAAAGAATAGGGATATCAACTAGAGATGTAACTTCTCTCACGTGTATAAGATTCTAGGTAGATGATATCCACAAAGAAGGATGTACACATAAAATAGTTACAAAAGGAAAGAATAAGGTATCCAAACGGGAGTCATAAAATATACCAATGAGATCTTTGCTTGAAAGCATAGCACGTGGCTTAATATAATCTTATTGTATATTAATGAACTCCAAACACACAACCATCAAAGACATCATAACTAGCAACAAGAGATCATGTTGGGATGCTTTGAGAAAGGAAACAAGTATCACAGGAACGAGTCAAGAAATTCATGCCATGATGCAACCTACACAAGGTTGACCCCATTTCTATATATATGCATGAAGTAAATACTTGTTACCGAGATAGCATTGGTATCAAGTAGCAGATCAATAAAATGTTCAAGCTTGGCTCTAATTTCCTCATAGTGCCACCACCTTCATGAATAAGCCAAGCACCCAATGCTTCTCAAATGTACCTAACACATTTTAAGTACAATATGGTCCCCAAACTTATTGGGTCCGAAGTAGTTAGCATAACTACAACACATAGGGTAAAACCACTTAAATATGTGCATATTGATATGAATTTGAATTTCATGCACATCTTAGCTATTAAGAATTTGATGGATTTACCATATATATATATATATATATATTGGATCAAATAAGGCAAACAAGGCATGTGAATTTACACATAGTAAATATGCATGTACAGGCCTACCAAAATCCAGGGAGATACAAATTGGGCAAATGACCACATAACCGTTAATACTTCCAATAACATTACTAGTCATTTATGTTGTCCAAAATGAATCAAAGTGACAAATCAACATACGATAGCACACAAAGTTCAACATATGAACCTAGGAAAAAAACAATGAGCATATAAGATATGCATTGCACACATACTCATAGGAATATCTCACTCAAGTAGATATAGGACACTATAAATAATGAGATAACAAACTCTCATATAGAGCAATAAGATGAATTCGAACAAAATGGTATTTCGGGTTATCATCCGGTGTAGAAACCAAATAAGTACATGATCATATATACTAACACAAGCATAACATGAGAGTTTAGAAATAAACATAATGCTTGGATAGCATAATATTAACATTCCAACTAGATAGATAATTATGCAAAGCAATAATTGGAATAGCTTTAATCAAATGATTTTCCAAATATTATTTTAAAGATAACCATGGGCAAAACCGCACAAGAATGCCATACGTAAACAAGACATTGCGTGCCACGGAGATATAAGATAATCTCAAATATAAATTCTAAGTGGCATCCCTCAATTGTTCATATTAACAAGGATTGTGATATGCACAAAGCATATCACTCCCCCATAATATGATGATCCATGTATTATCCACAAGAAGCAAATAAAACCCAACTAAGGATAATTAATGGAGAGAATTTGAGTTTCAAATGAGCTTTACATACAACATAGTAACTAGATAACATTGCACTAACAACACTAGGTGGTATCCCACATACATACACATTTAAGGTTTGTGATATCCGTAAATATCTCAAAAGAGCCAAGGAAGATTCAACTAATGAAGCAATAAAGGCTTGAAACCACACACACAAATATATGAAGTGCATTACAACCTACAAATGCTAGATAACACAAATCGAGCATACTAGGAAGCACAACTATACAAGCACATGCTAGGTACAAAACCTAAACATGCAAGGACATAGTGACTTTCAATGTAAACAATGCAAGTACAAGTTACCGCAAACAGGAGTATTGGATTGATAGATATGATGATAATCCACTTGACTTGGCATTAACCATAACATATGGTGAAAATAGTTTTTCTTCATGAAGTAGCCAAGTCTCCAATGCCCTCCACACACCTATTGATCAAGTTTGAGTTTGATGGTCCCCAACCAAGTTGGGACCTAAGAAGTTAGTAACAATAGGCTTGGCAACCCAAATGGTCTTGTCCACTTTCAAACTTCTTTTGGAACCCACAAACTTGGCAAACACATTGCCAACAATATCCTTCCTTAGCGAATCATGATTATTGACTATAGGAGGCTTAGATATGTTACTGTTGGAACAAGATGAAGCTATGTGTCCCTTCTTACGGAAAATATAGCAACATGTGATCCCCTTTCTCTTCTTCTTTACCTTTTCAACTTGGAGAGCATTATCTTGGTTAGGCATGGGAAGAGGCCTTTCATTATCTTGATATTGAACTTGAGGCCACTTCCCTTGATGCTTCACATTTGAAGCCTTCTTCTTCAATGGACAAGATCTCACATGGTGTCCAACATTCTTGCACTTGAAGCAAGTAATGTTGGCCGAATTCTTGACTTGATCTTGTCCCTTCTTCTTGTTCTTGGACTTCTTCTTGTTGGAGATGAAATCAAGTCCTATTTTGTCTTGAGGGTCCTTTTGCACACTCAAGATATTATCACAACATTTTTCCAAGTCTTTCTTCAAACTAGTGACTTGGGCCTTGAGCTCTTTATTTTCCTTTACAAGGTTAGTATTAACAAAAGAACTAGAGGAAGTAGAAGCTTCATTGTTAGAACAACAAGGCATGGTGAGCAATTCATTACAAGATGTACCAATATCATGTAGAGAGGAATTGCAAGGACTAGCACATGACAATAAGGCATTTTGAGTAGAAGATGTGCTAATATCCACATGAGACTCACATGATTTTACCTTGGTGACCATAGCCTCATGAGCTAACTTTAACTCATCATGAGAGATTATAAGATCCTCATGAGTGCCTGAGAGCTTTTTATGTCTTTCTCCCAATTTCCCATAATTGCTAGTTAGCAAATCAAGTTGGGTCCTTAGCTCAACATTTTCTTTTAATATCGATGCTTCACACAAGATAGAGTTAGTAGCACAAGCATCATTATTAATATGAGAGGAACATGTAGAGGCTAGAGACTCCGCATGAGTAGCTTGAAGTTCCTCACGAGACTTAGAGAGTTTGGTGAGCTCTCCTTTGACCTTCTTGTAGTCAAGGTCAAGGTGCTCAAAATCCTATTTAAGTTTACAATGAGTAACTTCAATCTCTTCTTTAAAGACCTCAAGTCACTAAGACATTGATGAGCCATAGCAAGTTCATGTTCAAGTTGTTCACTTTTTGCTTGCTCGTAAAGGAATAAGTCGTTACGTTTTGAAAGCAAGCAAGAACATCTTGGAGCCTTTTATAAGTGTAATTTTTAGCTATACGAAGAGTTTTCCCAATCTCATAGAGATTTTGAGTCAAGACTTCTGTTGGGGAACGTAGTAATTTCAAAAAAAATCCTACGCACATGCAAGATCATGGTGATGCATAGCAACGAGAGGGAAGAGTATTGTCCACGTACCCTCGTAGACCGTAAGCGGAAGCGTTATGACAACGCGGTTGATGTAGTCATACGTCTTCACGATCCGACCGATCCAAGTACCGAACGTACGGCACCTCCGAGTTCAGCCCACGTTCAGCTCGATGACGATCCCCGGACTCCGGTCCAGCAAAGTGTCGGGGATGAGTTCCGTCAGCACGACGGCGTGGTGATGATGATGATGTTCTACCGGCACAGGGCTTCGCCTAAACTCCGCGACGATATGACCGAGGTGGAATATGGTGGAGGGGGGCACCACACACGGCTAAGGAACGATCTTGAAGATCAACTTGTGTGTTCTAGGGTGCCCCCTGCCCCCGTATATAAAGGAGGGAGGGGGAGGTGCGGCCGGCCCCCTAGGGGTGCGCCTGGAGGAGTCCTACTCCCATCGGGAGTAGGACTCCCCCCTCTTGCCATGGTGGAGAAGGAAAGGGGGGAGGGGAAAGAGGAAAGGGGGGCGCCGCCCCCCCTTCCTTGTCCTATTCGGACTAGGGGGGAGGGGGCGCGCGGCCTGCCCTGGCTGGCCCTCCTCTTCTCCCTCATGGCCCACTAAGGCCCATTAACCCCCGGGAGGGTTCCGGTAACCCCCCGGTGTTCCGGTAAAATCCCGATTTCACCTGGAACCATTCCGATATCCAAATATAGGCTTCCAATATATCAATCTTTATGTCTCGACCATTTCAAGACTCCTCGTCGTCCGTGATCACATCCGGGACTCCGAACAAACTTCGGTACATCAAAACTTATAAACTCATAATAAAACTGTCATCGTAATGTTAACCGCGCGGACCCTACGGGTTTGAGAACTTTGTAGACATGACCTAGAACTATTCTCGGTCAATAACCAATAGCGGAACCTGGATGCTCATATTGGCTCCTACATATTCTACAAAGATCTTTATCGGTCAAATCGCATAACAACATACGTTGTTCCCTTTGTCATCGGTATGTTACTTGCCCGAGATTCGATCGTCGGTATCTCAATACCTAGTTCAATCTCATTACTGGCAAGTCTCTTTACTCGTTACGTAATGCATCATCCCGCAACTAACTCATTAGTCACATTGCTTGCAAGGCTTATAGTGATGTGCATTACCGAGAGGTCCCAGAGATACCTCTCCGACAATCGGAGTGACAAAACCTAATCTCGAAATACGCCAACCCAACATGTGCCTTTGGAGACACCTGCAGTACTCGTTTATGATCACCCAGTTACGTTGTGACGTTTGGTAGCAACCAAATTGTTCCTCCGATAAACGGGAGTTGCATAATCTCATAGTTACAGGAACATGTATAAGTCATGAAGAAAGCAATAGCAACATACTAAACGATCAAGTGGTAGGCTAACGGAATGGGTCATGTCAATCACATCATTATCCTAATGATGTGATCCCTTTAATCAAATGACAACACATGTCTATGGTTAGGAAACATAACCATCTTTGATTAATGAGCTAGTCAAGTAGAGGCATACTAGTGACTATATGTTTGTCTATATATTCACACATGTATCATGTTTCCGATTAATACAATTCTAGCATGAATAATAAACATTTATCATGATATGAGGAAATAAATAATAACTTTATTATTGCCTCTAGGGCATATTTCCTTCAGTCTCCCACTTGCACTAGAGTCAATAATCTAGATTACACAATAATGATTCTAACACCCATGGAGTCTTGGTGCTGGTCATGTTTTGCTCGTGAAAGAGGCTTAGTCAACGGGTCTTCAACATTCAGATCTGTATGTATCTTGCAAATCTCTATGTCTCCCACCTGGACTTGGTCCCGGATGGAATTGAAGCGTCTCTTGATGTGCTTGGTCCTCTTGTGAAATCTGGATTCCTTTGCCAAGGCAATTGCACCAGTATTGTCACAGAAGATCTTCATTGGTCCCGATGCACTAGGTATGACACCTAGATCGGAAATGAACTCCTTCATCCAGACTCCTTCATTTGCTGCTTCCGAAGCAGCTATGTACTCCGCTTCACATGTAGATCCCGCCATGACGCTTTGTTTAGAACTGCACCAACTTACAGCTCCACCGTTTAATAAAAACACATATTCGGTTTGTGATTTAGAATCGTCTGGATCAGTGTCAAAGCTTGCATCGACGTAACCATTTACGACTAGCTCTTTGTCACCTCCATATATGAGAAACATATCCTTAGTCCTTTTCAGGTATTTCAGGATGTTCTTGACCGCTGTCCAGTGATCCACTCCTGGGTTACTTTGGTACCTTCCTGCCAAGCTTATTGCTAAGCACACGTCAGGTCTGGTACACAACATTGCATACATGATAGAGCCTATGGCTGAAGCATAGGGAACATCTTTCATTTTCTCTCTATCTTCTGCTGTGGTCGGGCATTGAGTCTGACTCAACTTCACACCTTGTAGTACGGGCAAAAACCCTTTCTTTTCCTGATCCATTTTGAACTTTTTCAAAATTTTATCAAGGTATGTGCTTTGTGAAAGTCCTATTAAGCGTCTTGATCTATCTCTATAAATCTTGATGCCCAATATGTAAGCAGCTTCACCGAGGTCTTTCATAGAAAAACTTTTATTCAAGTATCCCTTTATGCTATCCAGAAATTCTATATCATTTCCAATTAATAATATGTCATCTACATATAATATCAGAAATGCTACAAAGCTCCCACTCACTTTCTTGTAAATACAGGCTTCTCCAAAAGTCTGTATAAAACCATATGCTTTGATCACACTATCAAAGCGTTTATTCCAACTCTGAGATGCTTGCACCAGTCCATAAATGGATCGCTGGAGCTTGCACACTTTGTTAGCACCTTTTGGATCAACAAAACCTTCTGGTTGCATCATATACAACTCTTCTTCCAGAAATCCATTCAAGAATGCAGTTTTGACATCCATTTGCCAAATTTCATAATCATAAAATGCAGCAATTGCTAACATGATTCGGACAGACTTAAGCATCGCTACGGGTGAGAAAGTCTCATCGTAGTCAACCCCTTGAACTTGTCGAAAACCTTTCGCAACAAGTCAAGCTTTATAGACAGTTACATTACCATCAACGTCAGTCTACCTCTTAAAGATCCATTTATTCTCAATGGCTTGCCGATCATCGGGCAAGTCAACCAAAGTCCATACTTTGTTCTCATACATGGATCCCATCTCAGATTTCATGGCCTCTAGCCATTTTGTGGAATTTGGGCTCATCATCGCTTCCTCATAGTTCGTAGGTTCATCATGGTCAAGTAACATGACTTCCAGAATAGGATTACCGTACCACTCTGGTGCGGATCTTACTCTGGTAGACCTACGAGGTTCAGTAGAAACTTGATCTGAAGTTTCATGATCAATATCATTAGCTTCCTCACTAATTGGTGTAGTTGTCACAGGAACCGGTTCTTGTGATGAACTACTTTCCAATAAGGGAGCAGGTACAGTTACCTCATCAAGTTCTACTTTCCTCCCACTCACTTCTTTCGAGAGAAACTCCTTCTCTAGAAAGGATCCGAATTTAGCAACAAAAATATTGCCCTCAGATCTGTGATAGAAGGTGTACCCAACAGTCTCTTTTGGGTATCCTATGAAGACACATTTCTCCGATTTCGGTTCGAGCTTATCTGGTTGAAGTTTCTTCACAAAGCATCGCCGCCCCAAACTTTAAGAAACGACAACTTTGGTTTCTTGCCAAACCACAGTTCATGAGGTGTTGTCTCAACGGATTTTGATGGTTCCCTATTTAACGTGAATGCAGCCGTCTCTAAAGCATAACCCCAAAACGATAGCGGTAAATCAGTAAGAGACATCATAGATCGCACCATATCTAGTAAAGTACGATTACGACGTTCGGACACACCATTTCGTTGTGGTGTTCTGGGTGGCGTGAGTTGCGAAACTATTCTGCATTGTTTCAAATATAAACCAAACTCGTAACTCAAATATTCTCCTCCACGATCAGATCGTAGAAATTTTATTTTCTTGTTACGATGATTTTCCACTTCTCTCTGAAATTCTTTGAACTTTTCAAATGTTTCAGACTTGTGTTTCATTAAGCAGATATACCCATATCTGCTTAAATCATCTGTGAAGGTGAGAAAATAACGATACCCGCCGCGAGCCTCAACATTCATTGGACCACAAACATCAGTATGTATGATTTCCAACAAATCAGATGCTCGCTCCATAGTTCCGGAGAATGGCGTTTTAGTCATCTTGCCCATGAGGCACGGTTCGCAAGTACCAAGTGATTCATAATCAAGTGATTCCAAAAGCCCATCAGTATGGAGTTTCTTCATGCGCTTTATACCGATATGACCTAAACGGTAGTGCCACAAATAAGTTGCACTATCATTATCAACTCTGTATCTTTTGGCTTCAACACTATGAATATGTGTATCACTACTATCGAGATTCAATAAAAATAGACCACTCTTCAAGGGTGCATGACCATAAAAGATATTACTCATATAAATAGAACAACCATTATTCTCTGACTTAAATGAATAACCGTCTCGCATCAAACAAGATCCAGATATAATGTTCATGCTCAACGCTGGCACCAAATAACAATTATTTAGGTCTAAAACTAATCCCGATGGTAGATGTAGAGGTAGCGTGCCGACCGCGATTACATCGACTTTGGAACCATTTCCCACGCGCATTGTCACCTCGTCCTTAGCCAATCTTCGCTTAATCCGTAGTCCCTGTTTTGAGTTGCAAATATTAGCAACAGAACCAGTATCAAATACCCAGGTACTACTGCGAGCATTAGTAAGGTACACATCAATAACATGTATATCACATATACCTTTGTTCACTTTGCCATCCTTCTTATCCGCCAAATACTTGGGGCAGTTCCACTTCCAGTGTCCAGTCTGCTTGCAGTAGAAGCACTCAATCTCAGGCTTAGGTCCAGACTTGGGTTTCTTCTCTTGAGTAGCAACTTGTTTGCTGCTCTTTTTGAAGTTCCCCTTCTTCTTCCCTTTGCCCTTTTTCTTGAAACTGGTGGTCTTGTTGACCATCAACACTTGATGCTCCTTCTTGATTTCTACCTCCGCGGCTTTTAGCATTGCGAAGAGCTCGGGAATAGACTTGTCCATCCCTTGCATATTATAGTTCATCACGAAGCTCATGTAGCTTGGTGGCAGTGATTGAAGAATTCTGTCAATGACACTATCATCAGGAAGATTAACTCCCAGTTGAATCAAGTGATTATTATACCCAGACATTTTGAGTATGTGTTCACTGACAGAACTATTCTCCTCCACCTTGCAGCTATAGAACTTATTGGAGACTTCATATCTCTCAATCCGGGCATTTGCTTGAAATATTAACTTCAACTCCTGGAACATCTCATATGCTCCATGACGTTCAAAACGTCGTTGAAGACCCGGTTCTAAGCCGTAAAGCATGGCACACTGAACTATCGAGTAGTCATCAGCTTTGCTCTGCCAGACATTCTTAACGTCGCCAGTTGCATCAGCAGCAGGCCTGGCACCCAGCGGTGCTTCTAGGACGTAATTCTTCTGTGCAGCAATGAGGATAATCCTCAGGTTATGGACCCAGTCCGTGTAATTGCTACCATCATATTTCAACTTTGCTTTCTCAAGGAACGCATTAAAATTCAACGGAACAACATCATGAGCCATCTATCTACAACAAACATAGACAAGCAAAATACTATCAGGTACTAAGTTCATGATAAATTTAAGTTCAATTAATCATATTATTTAAGAACTCCCACTTAGATAGACATCCCTCTAATCCTCTAAGTGATTACATGATCCATATTAACTACACCATGTCCGATCGTCACGTGAGATGGAGTAGTTTCAACGGTGAACATCAATATGTTGATCATATCTACTATATGATTCACGCTCGACCTTTCGGTCTCCGTATTCCGAGGCCATATATGTTATATGCTAGGATCGTCAAGTTTAACCTGAGTATTCCGCGTGTACAACTGTTTTGCACCCGTTGTATTTGAACGTAGAGCCTATCACACCCGATCATCACGTGGTGTCTCAGCACGAAGAACTTTCACAGCGGTGCATACTCAGGGAGAACACTTCTTGATAATTTTAGTGAGAGATCATCTTAAAATGCTACCGTCAATCAAAGCAAGATAAGATGCATAAAGGATAAACATCACATGCAATCAATATAAGTGATATTATATGGCCATCATCATCTTGTGCTTGTGATCTCCATCTTCGAAGCACCGTCGTGATCACCATCGTCACCGGCGCGACACCTTGATCTCCATCGTAGCATCATTGTCGTTACGCCATCTATTGCTTCTACGACTATTGCAACCGCTTAGTGATAAAGTAAAGCAATTACAGGGCGTTTGCATTTCATGCAATAAAGCGACAACCATATGGCTCCTGCCAGTTGCCGATAACTTCGGTTACAAAACATGATCATCTCATACAATAAAATATAGCATCACGTCTTGACCATATCACATCACAACATGCCCTGCAAAAACAAGTTAGACGTCCTCTACTTTGTTGTTGCAAATTTTACGTGGCTGCTACGGGCTGAGCAAGAACCGTTCTTACCTACGCATCAAAACCACAACGATAGTTCGTCAAATTGGTGCTGTTTTAACCTTCGCAAGGACCGGGCGTAGCCACACTCGATTCAGCTACAGTGAGAGAGACAGACACCCGCCAGTCACCTTTAAGCACGAGTGCTCGTAACGGTGAAACCAGTCTCGCGTAAGCGTACGCGTAATGTCGGTCCGGGCCGCTTCATCTCACAATACCGCTGAGCCAAAGTATGACATGCTGGTAAGCAGTATGACTTGTATCGCCCACAACTCACTTGTGTTCTACTCGTGCATATGACATCTACGCATAAAACCTGGCTCTCATGCCACTGTTGGCGAACGTAGTAATTTCAAAAAATTTCCTACGCACACGCAAGATCATGGTGATGCATAGCAACGAGAGGGGAGAGTATTGTCCACGCACCCTCATAGACCGTAAGCGGAAGCGTTATGACAACGCGGTTGATGTAGTCGTACGTCTTCACGATCCGACCGATCCAAGTACCGAACGTACGGCACCTCCGAGTTCAGCACACGTTCAGCTCGATGACGATCCCTGGACTCCGATCCAGCAAAGTGTCGGGGATGAGTTCTGTCAGCATGACGGCGTGGTGACGATGATGATATTCTACCGGCGCAGGGCTTCGCCTAAACTCCGCGACGATATGATCGAGGTGGAATATGGTGGAGGGGGGCACCGCACACGGCTAAGGAACGATCTTGAAGATCAACTTGTGTGTTCTAGGGTGCCCCCCTGCCCCCGTATATCAAGGAGGGAGGGGGAGGTGCGGCCGGCCCCCTAGGGGTGCACCTGGAGGAGTCCTACTCCCATCGGGAGTAGGACTCCCCCCTCTTGGCTTGGTGGAGAAGGAAAGGGGGGAGGGGAAAGAGGAAAGGGGGGCGCCGCCCCCCTTCCTTGTCCTATTCGGACTAGGGGGGAGGGGGCGCGCGGCCTGCCCTGGCCGGCCCTCCTCTTCTCCCTCATGGCCCACTAAGGCCCATTAACCCCCGGGAGGGTTCCGGTAACCCCCCGGTGTTCCGGTAAAATCCTGATTTCACCTGGAACCATTCCGATATCCAAATATAGGCTTCCAATATATCAATCTTTATGTCTCAACCATTTCGAGACTCCTCGTCATGTTCGTGATCACATCCGGGACTCCGAACAAACTTCGGTACATCAAAACTTATAAACTCATAATAAAGCTGTCATCGTAACGTTAAGCGTGCGGACCCTACGGGTTCGAGAACTATGTAGACATGACGTAGAACTATTCTCGGTCAATAACCAATAGCAGAACCTGGATGCTCATATTGGCTCCTACATATTCTATGAAGATCTTTATCGGTCAAACCGCATAACAACATACGTTGTTCCCTTTGTCATCGGTATGTTACTTGCCCGAGATTCGATCGTCGGTATCTCAATACCTAGTTCAATCTCGTTACCGGCAAGTCTCTTTACTCGTTACGTAATGCATCATCCCACAACTAACTCGTTAGTCACATTGCTTGCAAGGCTTATAGTGATGTGCATTACCGAGAGGGCCCAGAGATACCTCTCCGACAATCGGAGTGACAAAACCTAATCTCAAAATACGCCAACCCAACATGTACCTTTGGAGACACCTGTAGTACTCCTTTATAATCACCCAGTTACATTGTGACGTTTTGGTAGCACCCAAAGTGTTCCTCCGGTAAACGGGAGTTGCATAATCTCATAGTTACAGGAACATGTATAAGTCATGAAGAAAGCAATAGCAACATACTAAACGATCAAGTGCTAGGCTAACGGAATGGGTCATGTCAATCACATCATTCTCCTAATGATGTGATCCCTTTAATCATATGACAACACATGTCTATGGTTAGGAAACATAACCATCTTTGATTAATGAGCTAGTCAAGTAGAGGCATACTAGTTGTCGGATTTTGGGTTCCGGCAGACCCTTGAGGTTCGAACAATGGGGTGCGCGCGGAGATTTAACCCTCTACTGGCCCGCTCCTCACCGAATCGCTAGGATCTAAACTACCAAACAGAACAACACAAGAGACACAAGATTTATACTGGTTCAGGCCACCATTGTGGTGTAATACCCTACTCCAGTGTGTGGTGTGGTGGATTGCCTCTTGCGCGGATGATGAACAACACAAGGCAGAACAGCCTCGCGAGGGTCTTTTCTTGGCTGGTGCGACGAACTGCTGGGAGGAGTTCAATCGCTCTATCTACTGGTTTCTTGGTGAGGATCTCGATTGCTAGGTCAGGTCCAGATTGCCTCTCCCCTCTACCCTAGGGGTGGCTAGTCCTATTTATAGGCAAAGGCCCTGGGCCTCTTCCCAAATATTGAGCGGGAAGGGCGCCAACAATTGGCCATTTTGAAGGGGAACAGCGGGTACACTTATCCTGACTAAAGTTGGTCCTCGCCTGTCAAAGGCTCTGGCGGTGACGCCGGCTTGGGCTCCACAATGACTTCCTTTAGGACGTTGGGTTGGTCTTGGTCTTGTTGCACCGACATGGACGCCTTTGCTTGATGCTCTCGCCTGCGCTTGCTCCCTTTGCACCAAAGAGGAAAGGAGGACACTGCGCGGGCTGGCGCCCGACTGGCTCCCTTGGTCGTCATGGCTTGCGTCATGGGCACCTCGCGATGTACCCCGCCTTGAACTCTCCGCCTCCTCGTGAGCCAGCCTGACAAGACTATGCCTGAGGAAGCTCCTTGTTGTCCGCCCCGCGAGGCTTGGCCCCTCGCGAGGGTCTTGAGCTTGTGTCGATGAAGATGGGCTGTGCTGGGCCTCCTTTGAGCCACGCCGCAGGCCGCAGGCAGGCAAGTCTGGGGACCCCCGTTCCCAGAACGCCGATAGTAGCCCCTGGGCCCACGGCGCGCCCGAACTTGACCGAGCGGAGAGGAAAAAGGGCAAGTGCGAAGCGTCGCGGGCCCTAACAGCCTGCGGCCTTGGGTGCCGCGTGGCGGTTGATTGGATGTGGGCGCCTCTACAACCGCGCGAGTTGATAAAGGAGCGGCATCTCCCTTGCCTCCTTTACTTCCTCCAGTTGCTGCTCAGATCCCCTTTCTTGCGCCTCTCCTCCTTGCTTCCGAAATCTTCAGATCTACTCCATCTGCGCGCCCTAGCCAGTCATGGCGTCTCGCCAAGCCCCGGCCGGAGCTTGGTACTCGCCTGCCTTTGACTCGCCAAATGTGTCAGAGGCGAGCCTTACCCGGGTGCGCTAGATGGCGGAGGCGTAGGGCATCGATGGGACGAAGGTGTTCAAGGCCGGCTCGACCATCCCTAAAGGCCGAGGGAGCACCTTCTATCCGCTCTTCATGAGCGCCATCGTCGCCGGCCTGGTGCCTCCCTTTTCTGAGTTCTTCTTTTCTGTCCTCCGCCACTATAATATTCAAGCTCTGCACCTCCATCCCAACTCCGTCCTTCTTCTGGCGATCTTCGCCTACTATTGTGAGGCTCACGTAGGGGTGAAACCCTCGGTGGCCTTGCTATGCCACTACTTCTCCCTCCGGACCTCCCGTGGTTCCGCCTCCACGTGCGCGAGCTTCGTTGCGTATGGCGGCTCCATCACCATTTCGAACCCTGGGAAGAGGATCGAGGGCTTCAGGAGCAAGTGGGTCTTGGTGGATGCTGGACGCATCCACCCTCGGCTGATCCTGCCCACAGAACACCCTGCGAGCTCCGACGACTGGTCCCGAGTGGAGCTTCTGGATCCCCGCGCGAAGCTGGTGTTGGAGAAGATGGACGCAGATCTGAGGCCGGCCAGCATGGCGGCAGCGAAGCTGACCGGTGCGTCGCTGCTGAGCGAGTTCCTGGAGCATCAGCTGGCTCCACTCCGTTAGTACTCGCTTCCGATGTGGAGGCCTCACCCGAGCCTCGTGGTCTTGGCCGACGACGATCTGGCTGCGGTCCTCCAGTCCTTGGTTGGGGGCGACGTGGCGAGGCTGGAGGGCGCTCCTACACCCCTGTTCCTTCGCGAGGATTGGGAGCAGGTAGTGGGGTCCATGCCCGTCTTCAACAGGGACGGGCCCATGCCCGCGGAGGCTCCAGAGGACCTGGTGGACGTGTCCTCCGACGACTCCAGCGAAGAGAAGGAAGAAGGGGAGCGGGAAGAGGGGGTTGACTCAGAGGCAGAGTCAAGGGCTCCTCCCCTTCGGCGCAGGTCCCGCACTCTCCGCCTCCCCCAGAGTGATGATGACGAGGATGAGGATGAGCAGGGCGGCGGGAGCCTGCCTCTGATCCCGAAGAAGGACCGGACTGGGCTGATCCCCCGCGGGTCTGCCCCGGCCCCGAGGCGATCCGCAGGCGCGCCTCCTGCTCCCGAGCTCCTTGAAGCTGATCCTAGCAGCTGGCTCTCAGGCTTTAAGTACGGCCGGAGGCTGCTTGAGCCCACCAGCGATGACCTGTAAGTGCCTGATTCCCGTCTTGATTATTGTTCTATTGCCGAGACTTGATGCTCGTATCTTCCGGCCAGGCTGGCGCCCGCGGAAAAGAAGCCGAAGGGAGCTCCTGAGGTCCCATCCGCGGCAGTGCCTCTGCCCGAGAAAGAAGGTGACTGTGACGCGCAGGCCTCTCCTGCCCGGGCATCCTCGCGAGGCCAGGCTGAGCCTGCTGGGGCGAGCTCAGCCCCCTTGGCCCAGGCGACTCCCGAGGTGCCCTTGCCTAACGCCGCCACCACAGCCGTCGTGGCGCAGCAGGTTCAGTCTCAGAATACTGTGGCCACGTGGCCGTCTTCTCCTCCTACTCCACCGACTGCTGCTTCCCTGAATACTGTTCTGGATCGCGCCATTGCCAGTCTAGACCGTCTGCGGCAGGATCTTCTGGGCGCCGACCCTCGTCTAGTGGCCGGGCGCTTCGAGCTGGCTTCTGGCAGGATTCGCTCTGATGCTTCGATATGGGCGGCACTGGTCCAGGCCTCGACAGCTTGCGACAAGGAGAAACAGGCCGTTCTTGAGGTGAAGGTTGCCCGCGATGCTGCCCTGGGGGAGGCAGCTAGCGTCCAAGGTCGTTGTGAGACGCTGGAGAGCGAGCTGAAGGGCCTGCAGAACCAGCTTGCCGAGGAGGCCCGCCTTCGCCAAGAGCAGGAGGAAAGCATGAAGGCCCGTGAGGCGGCCGTCAGGGACCTGGAGGCCAAGCTCAAGAGGCGTCGTGGCCGCCTAGGCGCGCTAGAGCAAGAGCTGGAGGCGAGGAAGGTTGAGCTTGACGGCAAGGCCCGGGTTCTCGCCGAGGATCGTGTGGCCTTCGCGGATATGGAAGAGAAGGCTCGCACTTCACTGAAGACGCTTTATGACAGCGGCCTTGAGAGCCCGCTGGCCGGCGAGGAGGATGGCCCCGCCAAGCTGCTTCCCTTCCTGGTTCGCGCCCTTCAAGACGTCACCCTTGGCCTTGGCCCTACGGATGAGGCCGAGGCACGCGTCTTGTCTTCTGCAGCGCTGACGCGGGTCTTCACCCACATCTATCTTCGTGACCCCAACATCGACCTCGACAGCCTGCTGGAGCCAGTGAGCGGCGAGCATGCTGCTGCCGCTGCTGAGGCCGTGAAGGGTCATGCGGAGGCTCTGCTGGGGAAGTTCCGGGCCTTCAGTACCAAGCCGAAGCGGAGCGCTGCTAGCCCTGCTGCTCCACAAGGCGAACCTGCTCCGCGCAGCTCCCCCGCCAGCAAGTGACTCCGTCGTGGCTCCCGTCCTGCTTTTAATTCCTGCGCATGTACCATGCCTCGGGGAGGCGTTAAAACTTATGTTTGATGCTGTGATAACAGTATGGACTGTAATATTTGCTTTTGAATTCCCTGAAGTTTGCATTATTCCTTCCTACTTGCTTATGTTCTACGCCGGCAGAGCCCGGCCCCGCGCATACCTCAGCCGCCATTGGCCCCGGCCGGAAACCAGGACGGGACCAAGGAGTGAGGGGCTACGTGAAAAGTTAGGCTCCTGAGTTGCGATGCTCAGGAGTCCCCCTTGGCGCTCGAACAGCAAGTAGGGAGGTGAGATGCGGGTGGGTCTGCCGTTCTACATCTGCAGAGCCCGGCCCCGCGCATACCTCAACCGCCGTTAGCCTTTCGGAACTAAGGAGTGAGGGGCTACGTGACTAGTTAGGCTCCTGAGTCGCGATGCTCAGGAGTCCCCCTTGACGCTCAAACGGCCTTCGTACCTTGGCTCAGCTTGGGGAGGGACGTGCGACGAACCAGGCCCGGGGGGGGCCTAGCCAGGTGGCGTGCGTCTGGGCATGACCCAGGCGCAGCCCCTGTGCCCAGCCCCTTCGCGCGGCACTCCCCGAGGGGAGACGTTGCGACAAGGCCAGACACTGAGCTCCGGGCTCCCTGAGGTTGATGCGGCCCGGAGGCCACCCTCAGTTGTTTATCACCAGCACGGAGCATAGCGCTTCCGTATGCGTACGGGCATAGCCGCTCCTCGGCAGTGTCGTCAGCCAGCGCGGAGCATGGTGCTTCCACTGGTGCGTGGGAGGGGGCTCCCCTCCGGGAGGAGCCCCCGGGGCGTATACAACCCCACCCTGACACGTGGCTGGCACGGTAGGGCTCGACGAGGTGTATCTGGGCACCCGTGAGCCAGCGCGGGACTCACGGGGCCCTACCTCAAGGCGGGTTGCGCCTGGCTCTGGGCCTTATCTTGGAGTGTGTTCCTGCAAATTTGGCCAGATGCCTGTGCTCTACGTCTTCGGGTCCCGGCTCTTGGGCTGGTCTCAGCCGTCGCTGGCATGCCAGGTCGCGATGCCATGGACAAGACCCGAGGGTGAGGGCCGGAGAGCCGGTAGGAGCCCTGAGTCGCGATGCTCAGGCACCCCCCCTTTAACGCGCAAGCTGGGTTAGATGTTGAAACTCTACATCCTCGGGTCCCGGCTCTCGGGCTGGTCTCAGCCGTCGCTGGCATGCCAGGTCGCGATGCCGTGGACAAGACCAGAGGGTGAGGGCCGGAGAGCCGGTAGGAGCCCTGAGTCGCGATGCTCAGGCACCCCCCCTTTAACATGCAAGCTGGGTTAGATGTCGAAACTCTACGTCCTCGGGTCCCGGCTCTCGGGCTGGTCTCAGCCGTCGCTGGCATGCCAGGTCAGGATGCCGTGGACAAGACCAGAGGGTGAGGGCCGGAGAGCCGGTAGGAGCCCTGAGTCGCGATGCTCAGACACCCCCCCTTTAACGCCCAAGATTCCGACACCCAGGAGAAAAAGGCACAAAATAACAAGCATGGTGGATCGAAAGCATAGCCCTAAGATAAATGCAAGAAGGGTACATGCCGCTGGGTCAGGCCCGAGCGGCTTGGGGATGATGCAGCCCGAGGGGCGCCCCCAATAAGGTAAGCCAGGAACATGAAATAAAAGGGATACATGCCGCAGGGACGGACCCACGCGGCCTGGGAATAATGCGGCCCTGAGGGCGCTCCCAGCCAGAAATGAAACTTAAAAGATGTCACCTGATGATGTTGGGGACGAAGGGATGTCAGTGTAGCAGACTCGGTGGGCTGCGGTAGCCGATCCTCACGAGCCCCCAGGCCCAGGGGCCTCTGGAGGCTCCGGAGGCGCTGGCGGCTCCTCGCGGGCCATCTCCACCTCCGCCAGGGCTGCAGCACGCCTGACCTCTTGAGCCTCCAAGATGGCCCTCATGAGACGCTGGTGTGCAGCAGCCGCGTTTGGCAAGCCGTAAGGCATGCGCACGTAGCTGTGGGGCGGACCTTCGCAACGTCCCACTCGCGAGGGCCAGAGGCGCTCTTGAGACGCAGCTCGGTTGAGTCCTGGTATGTCGATGTAGACGCGCAGCCCACCATCCTCGCCTGGACGGGGGGCCACAGCGGGTAGGCGGCGGCTGCCTCTCATGACCCTTGACTCCTGTAACTCCTGAATGGCCTTGCTGACGAACACCTGAGGGTTTGGCCCTCCTTGCCTTGCTCCTTCTTGAGGGAAACGTGCTTCGAAGCACGCCTCCACGTGGTGCCCAAGCGCCTCCCTCGTGACCTTGGCGAGCTCGGCGGCCCTCCAGGGGAGAGCCCCCGAGCCCTGCCTAGGGAGGGCGCCGGGCGCGCTTCCCTATGCGATGGAAGGAGGCTCCCCCTGGGCAGGCGCGGGCCCTGAGGGGCCTGCCTCCTGAGGGGCCGGGCCGATCGATGTCTTCTTCTTCTTGGGTGTGGCCTCGGGAAGCCTCCTGCCTCCGCGGTCTGGGTCTTCCAGTGATGCGGCCTAAAAGGCTCGCTCCAGGGAGCACACTGCGTCTCTCTCTTCGCAGGGCACCGTGATGACCCCGCCGCTTCCTGGCATCTTGAGGACGTTGTAGCCGTGGTGGGTCACGGCCATGAACTTGGCAAGCGCCGGGTACCCGAGGATGGCATTGTACGGTAGGCGAATGTGGGCGACGTCGAAGTCGATGAGCTCGGTGCGGTAGTTGTCGCGTGCCCCGAAGGTGACAGGAAGGCGGACCTGCCCGATCGGGACCGTGGAGCCGTCGGTGACTCCGGAGAAGGGCTTGGTTGGCTGAAGCTGACTGTAGGGCACTTGAAGATTGTTGAACGTTTCCACGGACAGAACGTTGAGCCCTGCCCCACCGTCGATGAGGGTCTTGGTGACTAGCATGTTGCTGATGATTGGGGAACAAAGCATCGGGAGAACTCCGGCTGTGGCCGCGCACTTGAGCTGATCCGCTGAGCTGAACATGATGGCGCATGCTGACCACCTGAGAGGGCGTGTGGCCTCGAGCTTGGGGAGGACTGCATTCACTTCGCGGGTGAACTGCTTGAAGATGCGCTGAGAGGCTGGGCTTGAGCTCCGCCCAGGATGCAAGTGATTGCGCGTGGTTCCTAGAAGCCCCCAGCCCCCTTGTCCTGATGACGGTCTTCATTTCTCCTTGGCTGCGGCGGCAGCGGAGGGAGGCCTGCGTTCCCTTGCGGGCGATCCTCGCGAGGCCGATCCCTCGAACCTCCCTCGCGAGGCGGGTCCTGCCAGCGATCCTCGTGAGGTTGGTCGCGCCACCCTTGGCGCGGGCCGCGGTCTTCCCAACGTCCTGCATTCCTTCCTCCTCCTCGGCCGTAGCCCCGGTCGCTGCGGTCGGGACGTCTGCCGACCCTTCCTTCACGCACGTCCCGGAGCTCTTGGCATTCATTGGTGTTGTGGGTGTGGAGGTCGTGGTACACGCAGTACCGACTGCCCTTGGAGGGTTCGGGCTGATCTCTGCCTCGCTTGGTGTCTGGCTCGGCCGCGAGTACGGCAGCCCCCTTGCGCTTCACATCCTTGGCCTTGGGCTTCTTCTCTTCGGGGTCCGCAGCAGGCAGCTCGAGGAGGGAGAGGTGCCCCTCCTCAGCCCTGGCGCACTTGGTCGCCAAGTTGAACAACTCCAAGGAGGTGCACAGGTCTTCATGCATCGCCAGCTCCTCCTTCATCTTGACGTCGCGCACACCGTCGGAGAAGGCAGAGATGATGGCCTCCTCCGTCACCTTGGGGATCTTGAGGCGCGCGTTGTTGAAGCGCTGGATGTACTTCTGCAGGGTTTCCCCTGGTTGCTGCTTGATACAGCGCATGTCGCTCATGGCGGGTGGCCGGACGCGAGTACCCTGGAAGTTGGCGATGAAGCGAGTGCGCATCTCGTCCTAGGAGGAGATCGTGCCTGGGGCCAGATTCAGGAGCCAGGTGCGGGCTCCGTCCTTGAGTGCCATGGGAAACCAGTTCGCCATGACCTTTTCGTCTCCGTTAGCAGCCTCAATGCCCAACTCGTAGAGTTGGAGGAACTCCGCAGGGTCAGCCGTGTCGTCGTAGTGAGGAGGCAGGTCTGGCTTGAACTTGCCGGGCCACGCGACGCTGCCTAGCTCGGAGGTGAAGGCGCGGCAGCCCGCCGTGGCCACAGGGGGCCTTGGGCGACGGAGAGCTTGGTCCTGCGGGTCCCCATGCGCTGTGGCTGGGGGCAGCGCAGGGTCTTAACGTGCTAGAGCAGGGAGCGCTCGGGCAGCTTCTCGAGGGCGAGGGACTTCTTGGCACCTCTGCTCTTGCCGCGCTGGCGCCTGACGGAGCGAGTTCCGCCCAGGGGCTACGCGCCTTGGGGCCAGGGCGCCTTCTTGAGGAGGAGGCGGCTGAGGCGCCCCAGGAGCTTCATTGCCCGCGCAGGGCGGGGTGCGATGCAGCGAGAAGGACGGCACGGGGGCGCCTCCGGCAGCGCGGACGAGCTCGGCGACTCGGTCGAGACATTCTTCGTAGACGTCGTCGATGGGGCGGTAACGCAGGAGCTCGTTTGCCACGATGAGCGCAGCTCGCGCCTCCATGGCCGCGCGGGGCGCGCGTGACGAAGAACCAGCGGGGGTGAGCGAGGGCAAATGTCGGATTTCGGGTTCCGGCAGACCCTTGAGGTTCGAACACTGGGGTGCGCGCGGAGATTCAACCCTCTACCGGCCAGCTCCTCACCGAATCGCTAGGATCTAAACTACCAAACAGAACAGCACAAGAGACACAAGATTTATACTAGTTCAAGCCACCATTGTGGTGTAATACCCTACTCCAGTGTGTGGTGTGGTGGATTGCCTCTTGGGCGGATGATGAACAACACAAGGCAAAACAGCCTCACGAGGGTCTGTTCTTGGCTGGTGCGACGAACTGCTGGGAGGAGTTCAATCGCTCTATCTACTGGTTTCTTGGTGAGAATCCCGATTGCTAGGTCAAGTCCAGATTGCCTCTCCCCTCTACCCTGGGGTGGCTAGTCCTATTTATAGGCAAAGGCCCTGGGCCTCTTCCCAAATATTGAGTGGGAAGGGCGCCAACAATTGGCCATTTTGAAGGGGAACAGCGGGTACACTTATCCTGACTAAAGTTGGTCCTCGCCTGTCAAAGGCTCTGGCAGTGACGCCGGCTTGGGCTCCACAATGACTTCCTTCCGGCCGTTGGGTTGGTCTTGGTCTTGTTGCACCGAAATGGACGCCTTTGCTTGATGCCCTCGCCTGTGCTTGCTCCCTTTGCACCAAACAGGAAAGGAGGACACTGCGCGGGCTGGCGCCCGACTGGCGCCCTTGGTCGTCATGGCTTGCGTCATGGGCACCTCGCGAGGTACCCCGCCTTGAACTCTCCGCCTCCTCATGAGCCAGCCTGACGAGACCGTGCCTGAGGAAGCTCCTTGTCGTCCGCCCCGCGAGGCTTGGCCCCTCGCAAGGGTCTTGAGCTTGTGTCGATGAAGATGGGTTGTGCTGGGCCTCCTTTGAGCCACGCCGCAGGCCGCAGGCAGGCAAGTCTGGGGACCCCCGTTCCCAGAACGCCGACACTAGTGACTATATGTTTGTCTATATATTCACACATGTATCATGTTTCCGATTAATACAATTCTAGCATGAATAATAAACATTTATCATGATATGAGGAAATAAATAATAACTTTATTATTGCCTCTAGGGCATATTTCCTTCAACTTCATCATCTTCCTCATTACAACTATCATCATTATCACTAAGAGAAGATGATACCTCGTCATTACCTCTTGCCATGAGGCACATGTGAACACAAGGGGTTGATGATGATTCTTTTGGAGAGGAGGGTTCTTCATCAACCAAGTGTGCCTCATTTTTCTTGATTTCCTCTTGTGGTAAGCCACATGTTGGTGAAGTGAAAGATGTTGAGGTATGCAAGTAATCGGAGGTGGAGGCAATAGAGAGCTCTCCATGATTTAGAAATGTGGAGAACTCCTCCATTAACTCCCCAAAAATAATATTGTCTTCATCAAGATTGGACCCACCATATATATCTTCAATTTTGGTCCAAGCCTCATGAGCCAACGAACAAGACGAGATTAACTTGAACACCTCGAAGGTTATAGCTTGGTGAATGACACTTAAAGCTTCACAATCAAGATGCATATCATCAAGTGATGGAGATTGTCCATCCTTTAGATTTGAATTCCCTACAACCACAATCCGCAAAGCATTTGGACCCATGGCCCGAAAGTGACAAAGCATGCGTAATCTCCATATAATGTAATTTGTGCCATTAAAACAAAATGTGTCATCATGCACTAGTTCACTAGTCGACATCGTTACTCTCTAGGCGGTTAAGCCTAATAAGGAGAGACCTTGCTCTGATACCAATTGAAAGGACCACGATGTCGCCTAGAGGGGGGTGAATAGGTGTTTTAAAATCTTTTACGGATTTGGCTATATCCTAATGCGGAAATAAACTAAGCGGATACTTTTCAAGAACAAATCCTAAATATACTAGGCTCACTAAGTGCACCAACAACTTAGCATAAACAAGATGAGAACAACAGGATATGAGTAAGCACAAGTAAGTCACACAAACTTACTCAGTGTATATCACGAGGTATGGAAATGAATAATACACACAACCACAAGTAAGCAATACAAGCTTACACAAATTGTATCATAGTATATGGAATTGAATGATACAAGCAAACTCTAGTAAGTTACACAAACTTACTTGAGCAATATCACAATATATGGAAGTTTATAACACAAGTTAGCAATTCACACTAATCACAATGTATATCAATAGTAGCAAGTATGAATTGCGGAATATGAAGTGTAGGCCTAAATAATCTCTACAAGGAAATGGCCAACACAATATAATCAACCACCACAATATAATGAGGACAACAAGATATAGTGAATGCACGGTCAAATGACCAAAGTAAACCACAAGTAAGGAGTTAGGGTTAGGGATAACGAAAGTCACGGAGACGAGGATGTATCCCGATGTTCACTTCCTTGGAGGGAAGCTAGTCACCGTTAGAGAGGTGGATGTTACCACGAAGGCACACCAACGCCACGAAGGCTCACCCTATTCTCCTTGAGATATCACCACGAAGGCGATTCTCAACCACTAGTGGTAGACCTTGAGGCGGCCTCCAAACCTTCACAAACTTTCCGGGGGACAAATCACAAGTTGATTCCTCACCGGAGCACTCCTACCGCCTAGGAGTCTCCAACCTCCAAGAGTAACAAGAACAAAGGGGAAATGCTCAAGACTTGCTCAAATCACGAATTCCTTTGGTCAAGAGAAGGAGAGGGAGTGTATCTTCACTTGAGTGGAATCTCTCTCAAGAACTCTCACAAATCTCTCCGGGATCTAAGATTTTAGGTAGGAGAAAGGAGAGGGAGCTTTTCTTCAAGCGTGGGTCAAGATAGTTGTGTTGCTCAACCCCTCCACGAAGTAGCGAAGGGGTATTTATAGTGTGGCCCTAAAAGGCCGTTGGGGCAGAATTTTGCTCAGGAAAGTGTCGGACGTCCGGTGGATTACCGGACGTCCGGTGGCAAAACAGTCACCGGACGTCCGGTGGAACACCGGACGTCCGACGGCTGTAGCACGCCATCAGACGAATGTATCAGGATATTTGTGAAACAGGTTTGACGGACGTCCGACATTTTCCGGACATCCGGAGACCGGACGTCCGGAACTTACCGGATTTCCGTCCGTTTGGTTCTGGATTGGCGCATCGGATTTCCGGACGTTACCGGACGTCCGGCCAAAATAACAGCAGGAACCCCAAAACTAAAACATGCATAACTTTCACATCCGGACTCCGATTTTGATGATCTTGGGCTCGTTTTGAAGCTATGGAAAAGCTCCAAGTCCTCAGATAGAGAACCACCCAAAATAAACCAAAATGGAGGGTTAAAATTATGCAAAGGTTAGATTATATATTTTGGGAAACTATTTGGCTTTGGCTTTTCTTTGGTATATAGGATATGAGTTGAATTGTGTATAGAAGATGTTGACTTGAGCAAATCCATCACAAACCCCTTTGATCCCCTCTTAATAGTGCGGGATCCCTATAACTCAAGAATCATAAAAATAGCTACACTACATAGCTATCAAGAATCCATTCTTGAGTGTATATGTTTCTTTGGTGGTCATCACTCCCCAACACTAACGTCAAAGGAACTAATACCTTTGACACGATCCGTTCACTTGAGCTTGATGTTGATGTTTCTTCTTGGCTCAAGATGAAGGCAAGACATTGGTGAAGTCTTCAAGTCTCTCCCCCATACACAATGTGGGGAAGCTTTGCTTTGTATTCATCTTCACCTGTCCATCATGTGATCATCCACAAGCTTCAAGCATGTAATCCTTTGGGATGGTTATCTTGAACTTGCCCTTGTCAACCATGATCACCAACACTTGATGTCATCCTCTCATAGACACTTGAAATCTCTTTCTCGATGCGAACCCATGAGAATCACCTAACCCTCAAAAACATAGACAACACATAATATGGGTTAGTACACAGAGTGCAATTGATAATTTCTTATCATACCACAAGATCCTATGTGGTGCATCATTTGCACTCGTGTGTATACCATTTAGAGTTCGATCTTTGAGCTTCATCTTGGTCAACCTATATCTCTAATCCATGTTTAATCTTGATGTCTTGAAGGGTATATTGAATTCTTCGCTTGAATAGCTTGCTTGAATACTTGATCAATCATGACTCAACACATGAGGCCATTATGATCATATATTTGGGCCACTCCTAGAGTTCATCATTCAAATCATCCTTTTAAGATCTTGATCCATTATGGCTCAAACCATAGCTCTAAGAATGGCAACCTTAAGATACTCCAATGAACTTCATTTTGATCATCTCAATGTAATTGTTGCTTCAAAGGAGTTGTCTTCCATTATTCTTCAATCATATTCCAATGGGACTAACCTTCAAATGTATATCTCAATGCAAACATTAGTCCATAAGGATTGTCATTAATTACCAAAACCACACATGGGGACTACATGTACTTTTAGACTCGCTATGAATTCTTAGGCACCAAGAAGATGATCGTGAGAAGAAGAAGATGGACACTCGAGCATCCACAAAGCAAGGGAGAGGAGAGGAGAACAAGAAGAATGAAGAGGAGAAGCTCCTGGACACCCTGGGTGCCCGGACGGAAGGACCCCGGGTGCCCGGACTCAAGGACATGGGGAGGCCCGAACCCCCTGGACACCCCGGGTGCACGGACGGAAGGACTCCGAGTGCCCGGACTCAAGGACATGGGGAGGCCCGAACCCCCTGGACACCCCGGGTGCCCGGCCATCTCGGCCCCGGGTGCCCAGCCTCTGCCTGGGTTGCGCCCCAGCCGGCCCCGGGTGCCCGGCCCCCCACCTGGGCCTCGGCCAACCTGCCCCGGGTGCCCGGCCTGCCACCTGCCACCCCCAGCTCCACCCCGGGTGCCCGGGCCATCAACCCCGGGTGCCCGGCCTACCTCGCCCAGCCACCTGTGGCCGCCCGGGTGCCCAAGCCTTGGACCCTCGGGTGCCCGGTCCTCCATCAGCTGGCGCCCCTGACCGGTCCGGGTGCCCGGACTCCCCTGGAACAGCCCATGTACTTTTGGCCTTTTGGCCCTTGTACCCCTCTCTTCCTCTTGTTTCGTCCCTAGCCTTTATATACTCATCTCCTAGCTCATTTGGAAGGTTAGCAAAGTATTTTAGATCACCAAAGAGAGCTTTGCTCCTTGTATCCCCTCCTCTTTGGAGATCAAGCCCCCACCTAGGGAAGAATCCTTTGGATTATTAAGGCCTCCTCTTGGAGAAAATCATCATCAAGACCCCACCTAGTGGAAGAACTTACCTAGTGCTATTTTCCTTGAATTGTTCATGTAATCTTGTGGATATCAAGTATGCTACTCTAGTGGATGTGATATTTGGGTTTGTTTGAGTGTTTTGTGCCTTGTGTTCTTGAGTGTTCTTCCTCCTTTTCCCCCTCCAAGTGTGAAAAGATCCCCTCTAGGGTTTCACCCTACAACATCTTGCTATCATGAGCAAGGTTGATTCACATCTTGGAGTCCCATCCCCCATTTGCTAGCTTGATTTTGTTGTTTTCGTCCAAATTCGAAAATTACCCACAAAAATAGCCCCAAAAATTTTTCTTGCAATTTGTTGGATCTTGTGAGATTTGGTTGTTTTGGTCCATGGATTTGATGTTTGGCAAGTGGATCTGGCCCCTCCCCAACAATCCCCACCCTTCCCACCACGAAATCCACCGAATTTTGCTTTTCCCCCAAAATTTCCGCCCAAATAGTCGACCACCGGGTGCCCGCACCTTGAACCACCGGGCACCCGCACCCCCGGGCCATTTCCCCCTGACCACCCCGGGCACCCGCACCCCCCTGAATCAGCCCAACTACACCACTAATTTGACCATAACTTCCAACTCCCAAGTCCGTTTTTTGTGTTCTTTAGCTCGTTTGGAAGCTCTTGCTATCCCCCATCCACTCATCTCATTACCACCACCATTAGCCCCCATCCAAAAATCATCACAAAACACCCACCTTCTGCATTTGACCGATTTTGAGTTGCAATTTCCGTTTCCCAAGGTGTTTCGGCTACTTAGGAGCGTGTGACATCGTCATCACCATCATCATCTCGGAGTCATCTTCACCGCTAACCGTAAGAAAGGACAGTAACCTCGACGACACTTACTTCTTACCTTGCTTTTGCATTGATAGCCCGAGCCATTTTGCATTGCTGACCCATCGAGACTAGCAAGTTGAGAATTGCCGGGCTACGCTATTGTGCACTGTAGTGATCGTATTATCATCTTTGTGCCATAAGTCTCTCCCATGCATATCTTATATACTTGTCTCATATCATATTCGACTCGAGCATCAAGCATAGAAGAAAAAAAAGTAAGTAAGAAAGAAAAGCTTTTAAGCAAAAGAGGAGAAACAAAGAGCTTGTAAGCAATAGCATTGAGCCATTTGCATAGTTATATCATCTTGGTCATCGCATACATAGCATAGTTGGATTGAAGACGACACGTTTCTCTCATAGGTTAGTGCACAAGCGTATCTTGCCCATTTGAGCAATCGAGCTAGAGTCTCTCTAGCATTCACAAAACAAGAGCATTTTCCGTGGTTGCACATTTTGAGCTCACCCCTTGGTTGTGCGGATCCCATCTATCTTCCGTGCGTGTGTTCCTAGTGATATACTTGGGTTTGATCTATATGCTTTACTTGCATTTTTGTGAACCTTCTCAACCTTATCGATATCTTGACTAACATTTGCTTGAAATTTTTGCCACCATCCTAACCGAGCTCCTCCATAAGCCTCTTATTTGTAGGTGTGAGAAACAAACCCGGTTCCAATTCCCCTATTGTGGCAATACATCGCGTGACACTTGTTACATCCTCAATCCTCGGAAAAGGTAACTTTGGTATTGTTCTCTCATTTTCCTACTCACCCCACTTGGTTATGATGGATAGGCCAAGTTCATCGGTGAACCCGCTCTTCGAGGAGCAAGGTGTTGATCCCGACTACGTCACCAAGGGCCACTTCTTCATCGCACAACGTGCTCTCCATAAAGAAAGTGAGGCCTTGGGTGAACGCCTTGACCAACTCGCCGCCGGCCTTCGTCAATCGGAAGCAAGGAACTGCGACTACATCGACGACAAGTTCACCACACAAATGGAAGAACTTCGCAACATGATCGTGCGGAGCCCGTCTTCCTCATCATCATCAACAAGACGGCGCCACTCAAGCCACCGCTCAAGTCGGCCATCTTCGTCCTACTCATCTTATGATACAAGTCCTCCCCGAGCTCGAGTACCTCGACGGGATGTTCCCCAAGATCACCAAGCTCAAGAAAATCCATTCCATGGCAATGGCTTACAAGGCCAAGTTCGAGCACGTGAAAGGGTGTGACACCAAGCGCAAGAAGCAATGGAGCAAGAGCAAATACCTCCACAAGCGCCACGTCAAGTACCTCAAGAAGATGATGTCATCTGTCAAGCACAAGCACTCGAAGCACAACAAGCACTACGCGAGGCCACTAGAGCCGTTGAAGAGCGCAACTGCCAAGTGCGAGAACAAGAGGAAGCTCTTTGTTGCGAGATACAAGAAGAAGCCGCCCTACGTGAAGAGCAACAAGAAAGGCGCAACCAAGTGCATATTCCTCGTCCTCCTCCAAGACAAGAGCAACACCAAGCGGAACAAGTGCTTCAAGACCCTCCTCCACGCCAAGAGCGACATCGCGAGGAACGAGCATTTGAGGACCTTCCTCCACGGCAAGAGCGCTATCAAAACCGCTACCATGATGACGAACTCCGCTACAGCAAGCTCAAGTTCACCATGCCCAAGTTCTCCGGAAGCAATGATCCCGAAGAGTATCTCTCATGGGCCTTGAGGGTGGACAAGATTTTCCGCCTTCACAACTACGATGAGGAAAAGAAAATCGCCATGGCCTCCCTCGAGTTCCAAGACTACGTCCTCATTTGGTGGGAACAAGTGATTGAGCAATGCCATACAAGAGGCGAACCACCAATCACAACTTGGGAAGAAATGAAGGAAGTCATGAGAGCCTGCTTCGTGCCTACTCACTACACCCGTGATCTCTTCAAGAAGTTGCAACTCCTCAAGCAAGGCACGAAGACGGTGGAAGAATACTACCAAGAAATGGAGATTGCCATGATACGTGCCAATGTCAAGGAAGACAACGAGCAAACAATGGCACGCTTCTTGAACGGCCTCAACCACCCAATCAAGCGGATCGCCGACTTCCAACCATACTCAAACCTTCTCGAGCTAGTTCATCAAGTGACCAAGGCCGAGCAACAAGTACAAGATGACTTCAAATACGCCAAGTACTCGTCCAAGACCTACGCCTCCTACTCTCAAGCTCCCGCAACTTCGGCACCTCCTACCTCAACTAGAGCATCACCAAGTACCAGCGACAAGTCAAGTTCCAAGCAAGTGGCGCCTTCCTTAACTTGTCCTCCGGCAAGCACCTACAAATCCAAGACTCCTTCATCTTTGGTGCCTACCGATGATCCCGTCAAGACAAGTTCATTCAAGTGCTTCACATGTGGCGGACGAGGACACAAGTCCTTCCAATGCACCAACAAGTGAACAATGATCTTCAACGATGACGGCACATACGACTCGATGAGTGAAGAAGAAATGGAAGCCATTGAGCACGTGGCCATGTACCGGCGCGTGAACGAAGATGAAGATGATGAAGTCTTTTGTGACAATGATTCAAGTCCCTCTCTCGTGGTCTCCAAGGTCTTGACGCTCCAACACCACCAAGACGAAGACCAACGGTGCCACATCTTCCACACCAAGGCCGGCATCAATGGGCGCTCCGTCAAGGTCATCATCAACGGAGGTAGTTGTCACAACTTGGCAAGTGAAGAGCTATGTTCCAAGCTGCAATTGGTCAAGAAGAAGCACGCTCGTCCCTACATGGTGCAATGGCTAAGCGACTCCGACACTATTCAAGTGGAGCACACGGTGCAAGTTTCTTTCAAGATCGGCGCCTACGAGGACACCCTAGAGTGTGATGTGGTTCCTATGTCCGTGTGCCACCTTCTTTTGGGAAGACCTTGGCAATTCGACCGTGGTGTCATCCACAACGGACGAACCAACCACTATAGCTTCAATATGAAAGGCAAGGAGTATGTGCTTCGACCAATGTCACCAAGCCAAGTGATCGCCGACAAGAAAGCTTCCACTCATCATGGAGATACTAGTGAGAGAGTGCACCACCAAAAAGAAAGTGAGAGCCACAAGCCAAAATTGAGCGCCTCTTTGCCAAGAGAGAAAAACTTAGTCCTCCTAGCCACAAAAAGAGAGATGAGAGAAGTGTGTGAGAATCCATCGAGTGTCATCCACTTTGTCCTCCTATGCAAAGATGAGGTGACCAAAACTAACCATCCTAATACTCTTCCTCTAGTGTTTTCCAACATGTTCTAGGAATTTGAGGACGTGTTTCCTGATGAGCTACCTCCCGGTCTCCCTCCTCTACGTGGCATTGAACATAGGATCGATCTCATCCCTGGCGCACCTCTTCCAAACAAGGCTCCCTACTGTGTCAACCCCGAAGAAACTAAGGAGATCCAACGGCAAGTACAACAACTCATCGACAACGGACATGTATGTGAAAGCTTAAGCCCTTGTATCGTTCCAATTATACTTGTGCCCAAGCAAGATGGTAGTTTTCGCATGTGCTCAGATTGTAGGCCCATCAATGCTATCACCGTTCGTTATAGGCATCCCATTCCTCGCCTAGATGATATGCTAGATGAACTTAGAGGCGCCACCATTTTCTCAAAAATTGATCTTAAAAGTGGCTATTATCAAATCCGCATACAAGAAGGTGATGAATGCAAAACAGCTTTGAAAACAAAATTTGGCTTGTACGAGTGGTTGGTTATGCCTATGGGTTTATCGGAAGCTCCGTGTACTTTCATGTGTCTTATGCATTTTGTGCTTCGTCCTTAAATTGGAGTGTTTGTTGTGGTTTACTTTGATGACATTCTTGTTTTTAGCAAATCCATGAAAGAGCATCTAAGTCATGTTAGGGTTGTTTTGCAAACTCTTCGCAAGGAACGTCTTTACGCCAACATGAAAAAGTGCACAATTGGTGTTGACAAGCTTGTTTTCTTGGGTTTCGTTGTTTCTTCCAAGGGTGTCCATGTTCATGAATCTAAAATGGAAGCAATTAAAACTTGGCCCCAACCCACCAATTTGCCACAAGTGCGTAGCTTTCTTGGCCTTGCGGGTTTCTATCGTCGCTTTGTGAAAGATTTTAGCACCATCGCCGCACCTTTGCATGCCTTGAGTAAGAAAAATGCTCCTTTTGTTTGGGGACCTTGCAATCTACCGCTTTTGATGAGCTCAAATCCTTGCTTACTCATGCCCTGATTCTTGCTTTACCCAACTTTGACAAAACTTTTGAGGTTCATTGCGATGCAAGTGGTACCGGAATTGGTGGAGTTTTGATGCAAGAAAAACGAGCTATTGCATATTTTAGTGAAAAACTATCTGGTGCTCAACTCAATTACCCCATCTATGACAAAGAATTGTATGCTTTAGTGCGTGTGTTGCATGTATGGAAGCATTACCTTAGACCGCATGAGTTTGTCATACATACCGATCATGAAACACTTAAATACCTTAAAGGTCAAACAAAGTTGAATAAACGACATGCTAAATGTAGTGAATTCATCGAATCTTTTCCCTATGTGATCAAGTAGATTAAGGCCAAAGAAAATGTTGTGGCGGATGCCCTTTCCCACAAATGCATGTTACTTACTCAAATTGAATTGAATGTAGTTGGATTTGATCATATCAAAGATTTTTATGAGTGTGATGTGAATTTTGCTAATCCTTATGCTAAATGTGTGACACATACTTCTTGGGAATGATATTATATCAAAGATGGTTACCTTATGAGAGCTAACAAACTATGCATTCCCGAGTCTTCTCTTCATTTGTTACTTTTGCAAGAGGCTCATGGAGGTGGACTCATGGGACACTTTGGGCGCAACAAGACTATTGCCACGCTTTGCAAGAACTATTATTGGCCCAAGATGTTTTGTGATGTCGCCCGCTTCACCAATCGGTGCTCTACATGTTGCAAAGCTAAGTCACAATCTCAATCCCATGGTTTACATATGCCTTTACCTATTCCACATCAACCTTGGGAAGACATTAGCATGGATTTTGTGCTTGGATTACCTAGGACTCGAAATGGCAAAGACTATGTTTTTGTTGTTGTGGACCGATTCTCTAAAATGGCTCATTTTATCCCATGCAATAAGATAGACGATGCTTCACATGCTACCAATCTTTTTTGTAGGGAAATCTTGAGGTTGCACGGTGTGCCAAAGACAATTGTGTCGGATCGAGACATCAAGTTCTTAAGCTACTTTTGGAAGACGCTATGCGCCAAGCTCGGAATCAAGCTACTCTTCTCCACGGCATACCACCCTCGAACCGATGGCCAAACGGAAGTCACCAACTGGACGCTTGCAACTCTCCTACGCGCGTTGATAAAGAAGAACATGAAGGAGTGGGAGGAGTGCCTACCCATCGCCGAGTACGCCTACAACCGCGGAAGACACTCTATAGCCAGCAAGTCCCCCTTCGAGGTTGTCTACGGTTTCAACCCTTTGTCTCCATTGGACATCCTTCCTCTACCGCTTCAAGAACGAGCAAACAAGGACGTTAGTGCAAGAGCCGCCTACCTCAAGAATATGCATGAAGAAACACGTTCCACGAACGAGCGCCAAGTACAACGACTCACCACCAAGATTAACATCAACAAATCTCCGATGGTGTTCCAACCAGGTGATCAAGTATGGATACATCTCCGCAAAGACCGCTTCCCCAAGGAACGCAAGTCCAAGCTACTCCCGAGAGCCGACGGACCATTCAAGGTGCTCACATGATACAATGAAAACGCCTACAAGGTCGACATCCCACGTGACAAGTACAACGTCAGTGACATCTTCAACATCAAAGACTTGGCCAAGTACCATGGTGATGAAGAGCACGATCCGTAGACGGATCTCTCCCAAGGGGGGGAGATGATGCAGAGCATCCCTCGACTACCCGCACCAGCACTCCATCAACACCGCAAGCACCGAGAGGACCAATGACAAGAGCACGCGCACGCGCCATCGAGAACAAGGTTGACTCTCTCCTCTTCGAGTTTCATTCGGTTTCACATGAGAATTGGATTCTACCTCAAAGAGACTCGCTATGCATTCTTAGGCACCCAGAAGACGATCATGAGAAGGAGAAGATGGAGACTCGAGCATCCACGGAGCAAGGGAGAGGAGACGAGAACAAGAAGAATGAAAGGGAGAAGCTCCTGGACACCCTGGGTGCCCGGACTCAAGGACATGGGGAGGCCCGAACCCCCTGGACACCCCGGGTGCCCGGCCTCTACCTGGGCTGCGCCCCAGCCGGCCCCGGGTGCCCGGCCCCCCACCTCGCCCTCGCCCAGTCCTTCCCGGGTGCCCGGCCTGCCACCTCGGCCGCGCCCAGCTCCACCCCGGGTGCCCGGGCCATCAACCTGGGTGCCCGGCCTGCCCCGCCCAGCCACCTGCGGCCGCCCGGGTACCTGGACCTTGGATCCCCGGGTGCCCGGTCCTCCATCAGCCGACGCCCCTGACCGGTCCGGGTTCCCAGCCGGTTTGACCACGGGTGCCCGGACTCCCCTAGAACAGCCCGTGTACTTTTGGCCTTTTGGCCTTTGTACCCCTCTCTCCCTCTTGTTGCGTCCCAAGCCTTTATATACTCATCTCCTAGCTCATTTGGAAGGTTAGCAAAGTATTTTAGATCACCAAATAGAGCTTTGCTCCTTGTATCCCCTCCTCTTTGGAGATCAAGCCCCCACCTAGGGAAGAATACTTTGGATTGTCAAGGCCTCCTCTTGGAGAAGATCATCATCAAGACCTCACCTAGTGGGAAGAACTTACCTAGTGCTATTTTCCTTGAATTGTTCATGTAATCTTGTGGATCTCAAGTATGCTACTCTAGTGGATGTGATATTTGGGTTTTTTTGAGTGTTTTGTGCCTTGTGTTCTTGAGTGTTCTTCCTCCTTTCCCCCCTCCAAGTGCGAAAAGATCCCCTCTAGGGTTTCACCCTACAACAGAAGGCCAAGAGGATCAACAGCCCGACCTCACTACCCGAGGACCCCAGGTCACGTCTGAAGGAAATATGCCCTAGAGGCAATAATACAGTTATTATTTATTTCCTTATTTCATGATAAATGTTTATTATTCATGCTAGAATTGTATTAACCGGAAACATAATACATGAGTGAATACATAGACAAACATAGTTTCGCTAGTATGCCTCTACTTGACTAGCTCGTTAATCAAAGATGGTTAAGTTTCCCAACCATAGACATGAGTTGTCATTTGATTAACGGGATCACATCATTAGGAGAATGATGTGATTGACTTGACCCATTCCGTTAGCTTAGCACTTGATCGTTTAGTATGTTGTTATTGCTTTCTTCATGACTTATACATGTTCCTATGACTGTGAGATTACGCAATTCTTGTTTACCGGAGGAACACTTTGTGTGCTACCAAACATCACAACATAACTGGGTGATTATAAAGGTGCTCTACAGGTCTGTCCGAAGGTACTTGTTGAGTTGGCGTATTTCGAGATCTGGATTTGTCACTCTGATTGTCGGAAAGGTATCTCTGGGCTATCTCAGTAATGCACATCACAAGCCTTGCAAGCAATGTGCCTAATGAGTTAGTTGCGGGATGATGCATTACATAACGAGTAAAGCGACTTGCCGGTAACGACATTGAACTAGGTATTGAGATACCGATGATCGTATCTCAGGAATAACATACTGATGACAAAGGGAACAACGTATGTTGTTACGCGGTTTGACCGATAAACATCTTCGTAGAATATGTGGGAGCCAATATGAGCATCCAAGTTCCGCTATTGGTTATTGACCGGAGATGTGTCTCGGTCATGTCTACATAGTTCTCGAACCCGTAGGGTCCGCACGCTTAACGTTTGGTGACAATTTATATTATGAGTTATGTGTTTTGATGTACAGAAGGTAGTTCAGAGTCTTGGATGAGATCGGGGACATGACGAGGAGTCTCAAAATGGTCGATACGTAAAGATCAATATATTGGACGACTATATTCTGACATCGGAAAGGTTCCGAGTGATTTGGGTATTTATCGGAGTACCGGAGAGTTACGGGAATTTGCCGGGGAGTATATGGGCCTTATTGGGCTTTAGGGGAAAGAGAGAGGGGAGGCTGCGCGTCCCCCCAAGCCCTAGTCTGAATTGGACTAAGGGGAGGGGCTGCGCCTCCTCCTTCCTTCTCTTCTCTTTTCCCTTTCCTTGACTCCTACTCCTACTACTTGGAAGGGGGGGAATCCTACTCCCGGTGGGAGTAGGACACCTCCAGGGCGCGCCATAGGAGGGCCAGCCCTCCCCCCTCCTCCACTCCTTTATATACGGGGGCAGGGGGCACCTCTAGACACACAAGTTGATCTGTTGATCTCTCCCAGCCGTGTGCGGTGCCCCCTCCACCATATTCCACCTCGGTAATATCATAGCGGTGCTTAGGCGAAGCACTGCATCGGTAGCATCATCAACACCATCATCATGCCGTCGTGCTGACGGAACTCTCCCGCAAAGCTCTGCTGGATCGGAGTTCATGGGACGTCATCGAGCTGAACGTGTGCTGAACTTGGAGGTGCCGTACGTTCGGTACTTGGATCGGTCGGATCGTGAATACGTACGACTACATCAACCGCGTTGTGCTAATGCGTCCGCTTACGGTCTACGAGGGTTCGTGGACAACACTCTCCCCCTTCGTTGCTATGCATCACCATGATCTTGCGTGTGCGTAGGAATTTTTTTTGAAATTACTACTTCCCCTATAGTGGCATCCGAGCCAGGTTTATGCGTAGATGTTATATGCACGAGTAGAACACAAGTGAGTTGTGGGCCATACAAGTCATACTGCTTACCAGCATGTCATTCTTTGGTTCGGCGGTATTGTTGGATGAAGCGGCCCAGACCGACATTACGCGTACGCTTACGCGAGACTGTTTCTACCGACGTGCTTTGCACATAGGTGGCTGGCGGGTGTCAGTTTCTCCAACTTTAGTTGAACCATGTGTGGCTACGCCCGGTCCTTGAGAAGGTTAAAACAGCACTAACTTGACGAAATATCGTTGTGGTTTTGATGCGTAGGTAAGAACGGTTCTTGCTCAGCCCGTAGCGGCCACGTAAAACTTGCAACAACAAAGTAGAGGACGTCTAACTTGTTTTTGCAGGGCATGATGTGATGTGATATGGTCAATACATGATGCTAAATTTTATTGTATGAGATGATCATGTTTTGTAACAAAGTTATCGGCAACTGGCGCGAGCCATATGGTTGTCGCTTTATTGTATGCAATGCAATCGCCCTGTAATTGCTTTACTTTATCACTAAGCGGTAGCGATAGTCGTAGAAGCAATAGTTGGCGAGATGACAATGATGCTACGATGGAGATCAAGGTGTCGCGCCGGTGATGATGGTGATCATGATGGTGCTTCGGAGATGGAGATCACAAGCACAAGATGATGATGGACATATCAGATTACTTATATTGATTACATGTGATGTTTATCCTTTATGCATCTTATTTTGCTTTGATTGACAATAGCATTATAAGATGATCTCTCACTAAATTTCAAGATAAAAGTGTTCTCCCTGAGTATGCGTTGTTGCCAAAGTTCATCGTGCCGAGACACCACATGATGATCGGGTGTGATAAGCTCTACGTTCATCTACAACGGGTGCAAGCCAGTTTTGCACATGCAGAATACTCGGGTTAAACTTGACGAGCCTAGCATATGCAGATATGGCCTCGGAACACTGAGACCGAAAGGTCGAGCGTGAATCATATAGTAGATATGATCAACATGGTGATGTTCACCCTTGAAAACTACTCCATCTCACGTGATGATCGGACATGGTTTAGTTGATTTGGATCACGTGATCACTTAGATGATTAGAGAGATGTCTATCTAAGTGAGAGTTCTTAAGTAATATGATTAATTGAACTTTAATTTATCATGAACTTAGTCCTGATTGTATTTTGAAAATAATGTTGTAGATCAATAGCTCGCGTTGTTGCTTCCCTATGTTTTATATGTGTTCCTAGAGAAAACTAAGTTGAAAAAGATAGTAGCAATGATGCGGACTGGGTCCGTGATCTGAGGTTTATCCTCATTGCTGCACAGAAGAATTATGTCCTTGATGCACCGCTAGGTGACAGACCTATTGCAGGAGTAGATGCAGATGTTATGAACGTTTGGCTAGCTCAATATGATGACTACTTGATAGTTTAGTGCACCATGCTTAACGACTTAGAATCGGGACTTCAAAGATGTTTTGAATGTCATGGACCATATGAGATGTTCCAGGAGTTGAAGTTAATATTTCAAGCAAATACCTGAGTTGAGAGATATGAAGTCTCTAACAAGTTCTATAGCTAAAAGATGGAGGAGAATAGCTCAAGCAGTGAGCATGTGCTCAGATTGTCTGGGTACTACAATCGCTTGAATCAAGCGAGAGTTAATCTTCCAGATAAGATAGTGATTGACAGAGTTCTCTAGTCACCATCACCAAGTTACTGGAACTTCATGATGAACTATAGTATGCAAGGGATGATGAAAACGATTCCCGAGCTCTTCGTGATGTTGAAAACGATGAAGGTAGAAATCAAGAAAGAGCATCAAGTGTTGATGATTGACAAGAGCACTAGTTTCAAGAAAAGGGCAAAGGGAAAGAAAGGGAACTTCAAGCAGAATGGCAATCAAGTTGTCACTCCGGTGAAGGAGCCCAAAGCTGAACCAAAGCCTGAAACTGAGTGCTTCTACTGCAAAGGAAATGGTCACTAGAAGCGGAAATACCCTGAATATTTGGTAGATAAAAAGGATGGCAAAGTGAACAAGGGTATATTTGATATACAAGTTATTGATGTGTACCTTACTAGTGTTTATAGTAATCCCTGGGTATTTGATACTTGTTCGTTTGCTAAGATTAGTAACTCAAAACAGGAGATACAAAATAAACAGAAACTAGTTGAGGGTGAAGTGACGATGTGTGTTGGAAGTGGTTCCAAGATTGATATGATCATCATCACACACTCCCTATATTTTCGAGATTTGTGTTGAACCTAAATAAATGTTATTTGGTGTTTGCGTTGAGCATAAATATGATTAGATCATGTTTGTTGCGATACAATTATTCATCTAAGATAGAGAATAAATTGTTATTCTGTTTACATGAATAAAACCTTCTATGGTCATACACCCAATTTTGATGGTTTATTGAATCTTGATCATAGTGATACACATATTCATAATATTGATGCCAAAAGATGCAAAGTTGATAATGATAGTGCAACATATTTGTGGCACAACCGTTTGGGTCATACCGGTGTAAAGCGCATGAAGAAACTCCATAAAGATGGACTTTTGGAATCACTTGATTATGAATCATTTGATGCTTGCGAACCGTGCCTTATGGGCAAGATGACTAAAAACCCGTTCTCCAGAACAATGGAACAAGCTACTGACTTATTGGAAATAATACATACCGATGTATGCGATCCAATGAGTGTTGATGCTCGTGGCGAGTATCGTTATTTTCTCACCTTCACAGATGATTTGAGTAGATATGGGTATATCTACTTAATGAGACACAAGTCTGAAACATTTGAAAAGTTCAAAGAATTTCAGAGTGAAGTGGAGAATCATCGTAACAAGAAAAGAAAGTTTCTACAATCTGACAGTGGAGGAGAATATTTGAGTTACGAGTTTGGCCTTCATATAAAACAATGTGGAATAGTTTCACAGCTCACGCCACCTGGGACACCACATCGTTTTGGTGTGTCCGAACGTCGTAACCGCACTTTATTGGATATGGTGCGATCTATGATGTCTCTTATCGGTTTACCACTATCGTTTTGGGGTTATGCATTAGAGACAGTTGCATTCACTTTAAATAGGGCACCATCAAAATCTGTTGAGACGACACCTTATGAACTGTGGTTTGGCAAGAAACCAAAGTTGCCGTTTCTTAAAGTTTAGGGGCTGCGATGCTTATGTGAAAAAGTTTCAACCTGATAAGCTCGAACCCAAATCGGAGAAGTGCGTCTTCATTGAATACCCAAAGGAAACTGTTGGGTACACCTTCTATCACAGATCCGAAAGCAAGATATTTGTTGCTATGATCGATCCTTTCTAGAGAAGGAGTTTCTCTCGAAAGAAGTGAGTGGGAGGAAAGTAGAGCTTGATAAGGTAATTGTACCTTCTCCCGAATTGGTAAGTAGTTCATCACAGAAATCAGTTCCAGTGATTCCTACACCAATTAGTGAGGAAGCTAATGATGATGATCATGAAACTTCAGATTAAGTTATTACAGAACCTCGTAGGTCTTCCAAAGTATAGTCCGCACAAGAGTGGTATGGTAATCCTGTTCTGGAAGTCATGTTACTAGGCCATGATGAACCTACAACTATGAGGAAGCGATGATGAGCCCAGATTCCGCGAAATGGCTTGAGGCCATGAAATCTGAGATGGGATCCATGTATGAGAACAAAGTATGGACTTTGGTGGAGTTACCCAATGATCGGCAAGCCATATTGTATAAATGGATCTTCAAGAGGAAGACAAACGCTGATAGTAGTGTTACTATCTACAAAGCTCGACTTGTCACAAAAAGTTTTTCGACGAGTTCAAGGTGTTGAATACGATGAGATTTTCTCACTCGTATCGATGCTTAAGTCTATCCGAATCATGTTAGCAATTGCCACATTTTATGAAATTTGGCAAATGGATGTCAAAACTGCATTCCTTAATGCATTTTTTAAAGAAGAGTTGTATATGATGCAACCAGAAGGTTTTGTCAATCCTAAAGGTGCTAACAAAGTGTGCAAGCTCCAGTGATCCATCCATGGACTGGTGCAAGCATCTCGGAGTTGGAATATACGCTTTGATGAGTTGATCAAAGCATATAGTTTTATACAGACTTGCGGTGAAGCCTGTATTTACAGGAAAGTGAGTGGGAGCACTACAGCCTTTCTGAAAAGTATATGTGAATGACATATTGTTGATCGGAAAGAATGTAGAATTTTCTGGAAAGCATAAAGGAGTGTTTGAAAGGATTTTTCAAAGAAATACCTCGATAAAGCTGCTTACACATTGAGCATTAAGATCTATAGAGATAGATCAAGACGCTTGATAAGATTTTTCAATGAGTACATACCTTGATAAGATTTTGAAGTAGTTCAAAATAGAACAATCAAAGAAGGAGTTCTTGCTTGTGTTGCAAGGTGTGAAGTTGAGTAAGACTCAAAGCCCGACCACGGCAAAAAATAGAAAGAGAATGAAAGTCATTCCCTATGCCATAGCCATAGATTCTATGAAGTATGCTATGCTATGTACCAGACTTATTGTATACCTTGCTCTGAATTTGGCAAGGAGTACAATTTTGATCTTGGAGTAGATCACTGGACAGCGGTAAAAAATATCCTTAGAAAGGACCAAGGAAATGTTTCTCGATTATGAAGGTGATAAAAGAGTTCATCATAAAGAGTTACATCAGTGCAAGCTTTTACACCAATCCAGATGACTCTAAGTCTCAATCTGGATACATATTGAAAGTGGGAGCAATTAGCTAGAGTAGCTCCGTGCAGAGCATTGTAGACATCGAATATTTGCCAAATACATACAGCTCTGAATGTGACAGACCCATTGACTAAACTTCTCTCAGGAGCAAAACATGATCACACCTTAGTACTCTTTGGGTGTTAATCACATATCGATGTGAACTAGATTATTGACTCTAGTAAACCTTTTGGGCGTTGGTCATATGACGATGTGAACTATGGGTGTTAATCACATGCAGATGTGAATATTAGTGTTAAATCACATGGTGATGTGAACTAGATTATTGACTCTAGTGCAAGTGGGAGAATGAAGGAGATATGCCCTAGAGGCAATAATAAAGTTATTATTTATTTCCTTATTTCATGATAAATGTTTATTATTCATGCTAGAATTGTACTAACCGGAAACATAATACACGTGTGAATACATAGACAAACATAGTGTCGCTAGTATGCCTCTACTTGACTAGCTCGTTAATCAAAGATGGTTAAGTTTCCTAACCATAGACATGAGTTGTCATTTGATTAACGGGATCACATCATTAGGAGAATGATGTGATTGACTTGACCCATTCTGTTAGCTCAGCACTTGATCGTTTAGTATGTTGCTATTTCTTTCTTCATGACTTATACATGTTCCTATGACTATGAGATTATGCAACTCCCGTTTACCGGAGGAACACTTTGTGTGCTACCAAACGTCACAACGTAACTGGGTGATTATAAAGGTGCTCTATAGGTGTCTCCGAAGGTACTTGTTGAGTTGGCGTATTTCGAGATTAGGATTTGTCACTCCGATTGTCGGAGAGGTATCTCTGGGCCCTCTCGGTAATGCACATTGTCGGATTTCGGGTTCCGACAGACCCTCAAGGTTCGAACTCTGGGGTGCACGCGGAGATCACACCCCCTGCCTACCCAGTTCTCGTCGCCTCGCAAGGATCTAAACTACACGAAGAACAACACAGAGGACACGAGATTTATACTGGTTCAGGCCACCATTGTGGTGTAATACCCTACTCCAGTGTGTGGTGTGGTGGATTGCCTATGGGGCCGATGATGAATAGTACAAGGGAAGAACAGCCTCGCGAGGGTCTGTTCTTGGCTGGTGCGATGAACTGCTAGGGGAGTTCAGTCGCCTCTCTCTCTATATATATATATCAAATGCCTCTAGTCTCCTCCTTCTCCAGATGCAGATCCCTCTACCCTGTGGGTGGCTAGTCCTATTTATAGGCGGAGGCCCTGGGCCTCTTCTCAAATATTGAGCGGGAAGGGCGCCAACAATTGGCCATTTTGAAGGGGAACATCTAGTACACTTATCCTGACTAAAGTTGGTCCTTGCCTGCCAAAGACCCTGACGATGACGCCGACTTGGGCTCCACGATGACCTCCATCCTGCCGTCCTGCTGGTCTTGGTCTTATTGCACCGAAATGGTTCCTTTGCTTGATACTCTTGCTTGCGCTTGCCCCCTTTGCACCAAAGAGGAAACAAGGACTCTGCGCAGGCCGGCGCCCGCCTGGCGCCCGCCTGGCCTTGGTCGTCATGGCTTGCGTCATGAGCACCTCGCGAGGTACCCCGCCTTGATCTCTCCGCCTCCTCGCGAGCCAGCCTGACGAGGCCGTGCCCGAGGAAGCCTCCTGTCGTCCGCCCCGCGAGGCTTGGCCCCTCGCGAGGGTCTTGAGCATGTGTTGATGAAGATGGGCCGTATTGGGCCACTCCTGGAGCCACGCCGCAGGCCGCAGGCAGGCAAGTCTGGGTACCCTGTTCCCAGAACGCCGACACACATCACTATAAGCCTTGCAAGCAATGTGGTTAATGAGTTAGTTGCAGGGTGATGCATTACATAACGAGTAAAGAGACTTGCCGGTAACGAGATTGAACTAGGTATTGAGGTACCGATGATCGAATCTTGGGCAAATAACATACCGATGACAAAGGGAACAACGTATGTTGTTATGCAGTTTGACCGATAAAGATCTTCGTAGAATATGTGGGAGCCAATATGAGCATCCAAGTTCCGCTATTGGTTATTGACCGGAGATGTGTCTCGGTCATGTCTACATGGTTCTCGAACCCGTAGGGTCCGCACGCTTAATGTTCGGTGACGATTTATATTGTGAGTTGTGTGTTTTGATGTACTGAAGGTAGTTCGAAGTCCCGGATGAGATGAGGGACATGACAAGGAGTCTCGAAATGGTCGAGACGTAAAGATTGATATATTGGACGACTATAGTCGTACATTGGAAAGGTTTCGAGTGATTCGGGTATTTATCAGAGTACCGGAGAGTTACGGGAATTCGACGGGGTGTATATGGGCCTTATTGGGCTTTAGGGGAAAGAGAGAGGCGAGGATGCGCACCCCCCCAAGGCCTAGTCCGAATTGGACTAAGGGGAGGGGCTGCACCCCCTCCTTCCTTCTTTTCTCTTTTCCCTTTCCTTGGCTCCTACTCCTACTACTTAGAAGGGGGGGGGGAATCCTACTCCCGGTGGGAGTAGGACTCCTCCAGGGCGCGCAATAGGAGGGCCGGCCCTCCCCCCTCCTCCACTCCTTTATATACGGGGGCAGGGGGCACCTCTAGACACACAAGTTGATCTGTTGATCTCTCCCAGCCGTGTGCGGTGCCCCCTCCACCATATTTCACCTCGGTAATATCGTAGCAGTGCTTAGGCGAAGCCCTGCGTCGGTAGCATCATCAACACCGTCATCACGATGTCGTGCTGATGGAACTCTCCCACAAAGCTCTGCTGGATCGGAGTTTGTGGGACGTCATCGAGCTGAACGTGTGCTGAACTTGGAGGTGCCGTACGTTCGGTACTTGGATCGGTCGGATCGTGAAGACGTACGACTACATCCACCGCGTTGTGCTAACGCTTCCGCTTACGGTCTACGAGGGTACGTGGACAACACTCTCCCCTCTCTTTGCTATGCATCACCATGATCTTGCGTGTGCATAGGAATTTTTTTGAAATTACTACGTTCCCCTACAACCTCAGCTGGAGGAAATGCTGACCGCAACCACTTATAAGGTGCCAGAGAAAAAGGAGAAGACAAAGAGAAACCCCACGAGGGAAACCCGTGGGGGCCTCCGCTCACGAATTCCTCCGGACCCCAAGTCCGGAGATACCTATGCCCCCTCTAGGCAAGATGGCGAAAAAGAGGAAGAAGAGGAAGAAGAGGGGGAGGGCGACACTTCCCATCCCAGGAAAAGAGTCGCGCCAGCCGAAGCAGAGGGGGATAATCTTGCTCTGGCTCCTAAGAAAAGGAGTCAGGGCAAGTTGGTTATGCCTGATGACTGCTTGGACTCCAAAGAGAAATCCGCATCCTCCGAGAGGATCCCAGAGAGAGTTTCCCAGGTCAAGCCCCACGCCGTGTGGTGAGTTTTCCGAATATTATCCGAGCGCCGGTCTACTCGACTTATTTCTAATGGTCTACACATTTTTTGCCGCCCGCCACGTGACCTTCCCACTATTCAGATTTCAGAGGGCGCCTCTCTGCCGACCAATCTGGTGGAGAGTGGAGGCGGATCGCACTCTGCACCTCCCCCGGTCATCAGGGAGATCGGGGAAGTTGTCCCAAATGACCCCCCCCCCCCCCCCCGTCCCGAACATAGGGACAGTGGTGACATTGACGTGACCGAAGCTAATTCTTCGGTCGTCGAAGACCAAGAGGGGAAGTTCGGGCAAACCAGACTTTCCCAGAAGACGATTGTGGAGCCTTCACGGCCTTCCGAAGCATCACAGCCACCCCCCCTCTAAAGGGGGAGCGGGGACCCCGCCACCAGCGCCAAACACTAGGGACCAGATCGCGGTAGAGTGGCCGGACAAGATGGAGGAGGTTGTGAATGGGTCCTCCATAGTCGCGGAACACCATGCTCTGATGAGCGCGGTTTTACACAGCGTTCGGTCCGTTAACAGCAATCTGAAAGAGGCTTTTGGTGTCCTCCTGACAGGCTTTGAGGAAAGTAGAGTAATGCTTTTTACAAAAAAAATATTTGATGGAGAAGATTTGAGTCGTCCATATATGTAGCAGCCCCCGAGACTCTGGCAAGTTGTATAAAAACCTGGCAGAGGATCAAAAATCGTGAGGACAATAACCTAAGTATCGTGTTTGCTTTATATTGCAGGCTTCGGCCATGGCCGCCGCAGCCAATGCCGCGGAGCTTGTTGAGATAAATCGGAAACTGAAAAGTTCCAAGGAGGAGCTGAACCTCGTCAATAAGCGTTTTGACGAATCAAAAGGTTAGTCTGTTCAAAACACAGTCTTTTGCTTGCTTTCGCGCTGAGAAGATTATTCGAGATTATCCCTAAATAAGAAAAATGATTGCAGTTGTTACCGCGGAGGTCGATGGCCTCAAGGCCGAGCTGCAGAAGGCCAAAACCGAGGCGGCCGAATAGAAGGGGGCCGCCGCACTCATGTTGGTGAAAACTGACAGTGAGAAGCATGAGGCCAGGGTGGAAGAAGTGCAACAAGAGCTCAAGGATGCCGTCACTAAATGTGAGGATCTTGAGCAGAAGAACAAGGAGCATTCTGCCGAGCTGGCCAATGTGAAGACGGAGGTCCAGGAGGCATGGACAGAGGCGCGAGGTGCTCGAGAAGAGCTTTGGCAAGTGAAGCATATTGCAAATGGTAAGTAGTACTTACTGTAGAGTGTCTCGGTGGCCAAAAGTTCGCCTTGCCTACCCAGGTGTGGTGTTCCGTAGGCGTCTTCACAGAGCTCCCGAGGAGTGGAGCTAATGCGTCAAGGTACTATGTGGCTCGGGAGGGTGACGCCGATCTAAGGCTGTTTTGGGTGCACTTCCAAGCGCCCGAGCACCCTCCCCTCCTTGTTAACCAAATGAAACAGTTGATGGAGCTGCACTGGATGGTGGAGCCAGCCATGAAGGACGTTTGTGTCTGGCTATGACTCTCTGAGCCCATACCCAGCAGTTATTTTGGCCTGGTGGCAAAACTATGTAATGCCATCACTGGAGTTGACGTCGTGAAGCGCTCGGTGTGCATTGAGGGGGCTCAGATGGCCTTTTAAAAAACCATGGTGCACTGGCCGAAAATCAAACCCGTTGAGATGGCCACCGGACCTCCTCCAACTGGAAAGGAGCATAGGCGCCCAGAGCAATACTTCTCCACCGTGATGGACGGTGCCCGGGCAGTAGAAGCGCTTTGTCCGAAGGATGTACTCCTGGAGTAATTATGCCTTGATGTACTAAACTGTGATCAGACCTTTATGCTTTATTATGTGGTTGTTTTTGTATGGTTTATCATACTTGTGTGTTTGCATATTTTAATTTTGACTCCTGTGCGGCCGTTTTATCCTGAAAGTTACCAGTCGTCGGCTTCAGCCCCCACGTAGATGCTATGAGGGGTGTTCCGCCCTCCGTACTGTAACCCTTAGACGATGTCTCGATGCCCAGGGGCGGTAGTGTAGGAGGGGAACGAGGCAATCAGACTATGCGGCTTTATTACCTTCACTTAGCCATAGGAGCTTGACGGTGGGGGTTGGTGACCAGCTCCCGGTGTGGTGGGATGTTGGACGAACCTTAGGGCCAAACACTGCCTACTTGATTTGTTCAAAGACGAATCCTTCGTATTACATGGCATAACCGCTAACGATTTTTGGTTTGAAGACCGGTCATCGGATCGCCGACCAGTTCTCACCCATTACAATAGTCAGTTTTTGTCTTTCTCCACTGAGGTACTTAATCGAACTAGGCGGAAGTAGAATCGCAGTGGTTCTCCCTTTACCTTCTTAGCCGAACATGCGGAATATAAGAAGGCAAGCACATGAGCGGGGCAACCCAACTATTGACCCAAGACATAATTCAGAACCGGTGCTTATAATGCAATATTCGAGACACCGAACACAGTGAAAAAAGAAAAGGTGTCGGTCTTTGATGTATAGGGCTAGTGTCTAGACCGAGCCCCCGATGTAATAACCGGCATATAAATGAAATCCTAAGTGTATAACACTTGATTAAGGCAGGTTCGAAGAGCGAAAAGGAACAAATAGGGAAAATGCAGTATAAGGAACTGTAGGTGAACCGTAAGAAGGTTTGCTTTATTTCCAATAGGCTCATGACATCTAGCCGTACAATTCGTACTGCCGAACAAGACGTCAGAAAAAGATCAATTTATGGGTGAAAGGTTGACGTAGGGCCTTGATGTGTGGGTTAACACCCGAGTAGTTCCCTACTGCATGTCTGCGCCTTTGCTTCTGCTGAGAGGGACAACTCTGTTGGGTGGTTGTCCCATGATAGCTCCTTGATAGGGAGTTCTCGAGAGTTTTCTTTGTTGGTGGGGCTTGAAGCCGTATAGGTCCTAGATGGTACCTGTTCGTCGTCTAAAGATGCGTTGTCCCATAGTGCGGTCGAACCGAACTCTTGGTGGAGGCCCCATAGCTGCCCATGGTATTTTGAGAGCGAAGTTGTGATATCGAGGCACGTGATATGCTCCTGTGGTGGGCAGGCCATGGGGGGCATATTCCTATGCGCATCGAACGCAGGAAGGCCCCTTGGCCGGAGATGAGGCCCGTGCTCGCTTGTTCGCTTCACGCGCCTTGGAGGAGAGCAGGCACTTCGGCCCTTCATATTCAGCCGCCAAGGCCACAGTGTGTTCCTCTGTCTGAAGCGAGCGCTCTATTGCTATTTACTGTGATGACGCCTCTTGGTCCGGGCATCTTTAGTTTGAGGTAGGCGTAGTGGGGGACGACGTTGAAACGAGCGAACGCCGTTCGGCCTAGGAGGGCGTGATAGCCGCTGCGGAAGGGGGCGATATCGAAGATCAAGTCTTTGCTCCGGAAGTTATCTGGAGAGCCGAATACTACTTCCAGGATGAGAGTGCCAGAGCAATTGGCTTCGATGCCGAGGATAACCCCCTTGAAGGTTGTGTTGCTGGGTTTGATCCTTGATGGGTCAATTCCCATTTTTTGAACTATACCTTCATAGATCAGGTTAAGGCTGCTGCCTCTGTCCATTAGGACTCAAGTGAGGTGGTAGCCATTGATAATTGGGTCAAGGACCAAGGCCGCCAATCCTCCATGACGGGTACTGATCGGGTGGTCCTTGCGATCAAAGGTGATCGGACATGCTGACCATGGATTGAACTTCGGGGCGACAGGCTCTAAGGCGTAGACATCCCGAAGGGTGTGTTTCCTTTCCTTCTTGGGTATGTGAGTGGCATAAATCATGTTCACTATTTTAACCTCATTGTCCTCATTACAGGGACTTTTGCCCGCATCTTCGGGTGTAGCCTTGCTGGCTTGCTTAATTACCCAACAATTACGGTTGTTGTGGTTGGCAGGTTTATCTGCCGTGCCATGTATTTGGCACGGCCTATACAAGATAACATCCAACTTGGAGGGTCCGTCTTGGTTTCCTTTAGTGGGCTTTTTCCGGGGTCTGGACTTGGAATTGCGGAATCTGGCATTTACTGCCGTATCGTCAGCCTCGGCGCCATTATGTCGGTGTTTATTTTTATTATGCCTTGGATTTACGTTGCCGTCCCGGACTTCCGAAGTGCCGGGGTCATCTGGGTTGGTGCTTCTATGAGCCAACCAGCTGTCTTCACCCACACAGAAGCGGGTCATGGGGGAGGTAAGGGCCGCCATTGTCCTTGATTTGTCCTGGTCGAGCTGGCGGGGGAGCCATTCATCCCAGATACTATGTTTGAATGAGGCTAAGGCTTCGGCGTCCGGGCAGTCGACTATTTGGTTCTTTTTGGTTAAAAACCTGTTCCAAAACTGTCGGGCCAACTCATCGGGCTGCTGGACCACATGACTCAGGTCATCGGCATTCGGAGGCCGAACATAGGTGCCTTGGAAGTTGGCTCGGAAAGCATCCCCGAGCTCTTCCCAGCTCCCTATGGAGTCTCCAGGGAGGGTGTTCAGCCAATGCCGGGAAGGTCCTTTAAGCTTTAGTGGCAGATATTTGATGGCGGGGAGGGCGTCTCCTCGTGCCATATGAATGTGGAGAAGAAAATCTTCAATCCACCGAGCTGGATCTGTAGTTCCATCATATGGCTCGGTATTCACGGGTTTATGTTGGAGATATGCCCTAGAGGCAATCATGTATGACGATATTTCCTATGTGTTTATGAATAAAGATAGTCCTTGGACATTATCAATGATGTGTATCAGCAAGTACGTGACTTGTTTGTGGGACTATGCATTGTATGATGACTGTCCTAAAAGGTCCCTAGTCGAAAGGGCTATGTGGACGCGCAGCCGGCTAGACTAGCATATGACACGGTCGATGGCTTGGTCTCTGTCGGTGTCAAAACCGGCGGATCTCGGGTAGGGGGTCCCGAACTGTGCGTCTAGGCGGATGGTAACAGGAGACGAGGGACACGATGTTTTACCCAGGTTCGGGCCCTCTCGATGGAGGTAAAACCCTACGTCCTGCTTGATTAATATTGATGATATGGGTAGTACACGAGTGGATCTACCACGAGATCAAGGAGGCTAAACCCTAAAGCTAGCCTATGGTATGATTGTTGTAATGTATGTTGTCCTACGGACTAAAGCCCTCCGGTTTATATAGACACCAGAGGAGGCTAGGGTTACACAGAGTCGGTTACAATGGTAGGAGATCTACATATCCGTATTGCCAAGCTTGCCTTCCACGCCAAGGAAAGTCCCATCCGGACACGGGACGGAGTCTTCAATCTTGTATCTTCGTAGTCTTGGAGTCCGGCGGATAATGATAGTTCGGCTGTCCGGACACCCCCTAGTCCAGGACTCCCTCAGTAGCCCCTGAACCAGGCTTCAATGACGATAAGTCCGGCGCGCATAATGTTCGGCATTGCAAGGCGGGTTCCTCCCTTGAATAATCCAGAGAAGATCATGAACACCAGGATAGTGTCCGGCTCTGCAAAATAAATTCCACATTCCACCGTAGAGAGAATAAAATGTACACCAGTCCAATCTGCTGACGTATTATGCGGCGTGACATCACACCGCTACCAAGCCTTTGTTTGAATCGTTTTTTACTATACCACCTCAGCACGTTTAGCGAAGCGGTTTCCTTGGCACGTCTTGTCGAAGCAGAGATCGTGCTCCCCTTATTCCGGGATTCTCATCAATACGGACATGGGTAACCCAACCGCGCCATTGATGGTGGCGCTTGGGAGATAAGCGAGTTTTATCAGGCCGGTGGGGACGCATAGTTTTCGTCCGCCTATATATAAGGGATAAGGATTTACCTTCTCACCTACGCCTTCTTCCTCCTTTGCTTATCCATCTCCGCGTACTCAAGCTCCAACGCCCAAGCTCGCGCATCTCGCCCCGACCTCCTCCGAATATGTCCGGAGTGGGAGGCAAATGGTTGGCCTCCACCGTTAAGGAGGAGCACATCACCAAACTGCGCAGCGCCGGATACCTTTCCGGCGATATCGTGCATCGGCTGCCCGACGAGGGGCAGCTCATCCCTACCCCTGGGCCCCATGAGAGGGTCGTCTTCCTTCCCCACTTCCTCCGCGGACTGGGCTTTCCACTGCACCCATTCGTCCGGGGGATCATGTTTTACTACGGCCTAGATTTCCATGATCTGGCGCCGAACTTCATCCTCAACATCTCGGCGTTTATCGTCGTGTGCGAGGCCTTCCTCTGCATCCAGCCCCACTTCGGCCTGTGGCTCAAGACCTTCAACGTCAAGCCGAAGGTTGTGAAGGGCACGCAAGCGGAATGCGGAGGCGCCATGTTGGGTAAGTTGCCCAACGTCCTTTGGCTCGAAGGGGCCTTCGTGGACTCCGTCAAGGGGTGGCAATCGGGGTGGTTCTACATCACCGAGCCGTGCAAGCCCACATGGGCTGCGGCCCCCGAGTTTAGATCTGGCGTCCCCACGCAGCTCACCTCCTGGAAAGAGAAGGGCTTGCTATGGGGCAATCCGAAGGAGGTGACAGGACTCCGAGCCTGCATCCAGAAGCTGGTGAGCAATAAGCTCAGGCTCGTCGACATGGTCCAAGTCATGCTCATCTGCCGGATTCTCCCATGCCAAGAACGGGCATTCAATCTGTGGGAGTTCAATCCGGAACAGCACCAGGCGCTGAGCGGGCTCTTCGATACGACATATGAAGGCGCCTGGAGGGTGCTGTTTAAGGGCGCCGAAGCCCCCACATCCGCGACGGAAGATCGCGGATTTCGCTCGCAGCATCCAGCTGACGAGGTAAGTGATTCAACCCCGTTACGGGACACTTGTGGTAATTAAACTGATTCTAAGAGGGTTTCAATCTCTCTTTTCCTTTGACAGGAATGGATGGAGAAGGCCAAGCAGCTCATCAGCCCGGCTCCCATGCCAGAAGACCCAGAGAACGCCCGTTTAGCAGGGCTGCTGGTTCCGGCACCGCACGTGGTGCCGGAGAAGAAGGCCAAGAAGCTGGCCGCAGGGACTCGAAAGAGTTCCCGCAATCAGGCGTCCGACGACGAGGCAGACTCCTCCCCCGAAGACGAGGAGGAGGAGGACTCTCTCCCGGAGGAGGGAGAGAAGAAGAGGAAGGCTTCCCCAATAGGGGAGGCCGAAGGGTCCAAGAGGGGGAGGACTATCCCCCCGGACAGTTTCGCCAACACCACCGTTGGCGAGGATGAGTGGCCTCCAAGGGCCAGGCGTCCGGCAAGATCGTAAGTATCCGGATCCTTGATGTGCAATTTCTTTCGTGTCGCGTAGTGTCCTTCTAATGCCGCGTTTTGTCCGTAGCCCGGCCGATGATGATCTCCCCGCTTCATCGAGCGGGTCGCTGGCCCCGTCGGATGTGGATTCACTTCCGACCGCCTCTACCCCCCGCGCCAACGAGGACGCCGAGGTGGGATCCCAGAGAAGGACCCATCAGGAGGAGGCTCCAGAGGCGCCGTCAGGCTGCCTCCCGGACTTTGTGCCGGACTCTGCATCGGAACCCGCAGTGGTTCCAGAGTCCGGCGGGCGGCCCCTTCGAAAGAAGGGCAAGACCGTGACACCGGCGACCTCCGTCCAACCGGAGGCACCGGATAACTTGCTGGAGGCGCTTAAAGGCGCTTCCATCGAGGAAGAACACCGCACTATCATGAGTGCGGTGATTCAAAAGGTTCAGCTCGCCAAAAGCGGGCTGACCGAAGCCTGCAGCAGCCTTCTAACAGGCTTTGAGGTAAGAAGTTAAAATTATGTAATGTAATACCGCATAGACAGTAGCCCCTGATGCTCAGTTCGGTGTTCGGAAAGAAAAGCCGGACTGAGGATCTAACAAGATATACGCAGGGTTGCTTAAAATATGTCAATACGGGTTTGCAGGCTGCGCTGCTGACCTCTGCCGCACTATCGGCGGAGGTCGATGTGTTGAAGAAGGATCTCGAGCGGTCCGAGCAAGAGCTCGGCCATGCCAAGAAGCAGCTCGAGGACAAAGAAGGTGAGTCACACCACTTTGAATAGTTACCTTACAGAAAAGGATTTTGGTTGCAATAAAATTAACAAGGATAATATGGGTATTGCAGGGGCCACGAACGAGGTGGCAGCCTTGAAGGAGGCTGTGTCCGCGGCCGAATGCAGTGCGGCCGCGGAGCGGGAAGAGCGAGAGAAGCAGGAGGCACGGGTGGCGGAAGTACGGCAAGAGCTCTAGGCTCTCATGGAGAAGCATGAGAGTTTGGAGCGTGACTCCAAGACTCGAGAGTCCAATCTTGCCTCGGCTCTCGAAAGTGCCAAGTCCGCCAAGGCCGAGGCCCGTAAGGCCCTTCAGGAGGTTGAAGATGTGAAGAAGATAGCGGCGGGTAAGGCATTTTTCATGCAAAGCAAGCATGTTAATGTAAAATACCTGACACTTACCCGCATTCGGAGCTCTCCAGGGGCATTTGCAGATCTGCCGCGTAGTGCGTCCGATGCCACCGCATTCTATCGTGGCGAGGAGGGGAGCTCGACGGAGAAAGTCTTCTGGTCTCAGTACACTGAGGCCGGACACCCGGTGCCCCCAAGCGACCAGCTGAAGCAGCTGGTCGAACTCCACAAGGTAGCTGAGGAGGCCATGAAGGGCCTTATAGTCCGGCTGTGGCCTGGACAGGCCATGCCTGGGAGCTACTTTGGCCTCGTGCGGCGGCTGGTGGATGCATGCCCCTGGGTGGAGGTCATCAAGCGCTCCGCCTGTATTGAAGGTGCTCGTCTGGCCCTTGCCCGCACAAAGGTGCATTGGGGCAAGTTGGATGCGGAGAAGCTTCTCATGGACCCACCGCCACCGGGCAAGGAGTATCGCACGCCTGAAATGTATTATAAAACTGTCCTGAAGGGAGCCCGCGATATTGCGGATGAGTGCCCCAGAAATGTAATCTTTGAGTAAATTCGCTGTGTATTATCCTGTGCGCTGAAAACTGCGTTCATATGCGCCTTGAGCAACGCTTGTTTTAATTTAAAATATTGCCTTCTGTTCGGCCGTTTATAAAATCTGAGAGATGGCAAGTCGTTGGCTTCAGCCCCCGAGCCGCGAGTGCTGGGGTGTCCAGGATAACCTTGAGCACTCTTGTTCCCATTTTTGGGTCCATCTAGGGAGGCGCTCAACACAACGAACAAGGCGACCGGACTTATAATGCTTGAACACTCTCACTTAGCCATAGAATTCTATAATTTTAAATTTCGGCGAAGCCCCTGGTATTCGGAAGGCCGAATCCGGGGCGCTATCCACGCCTTCGTCGGACATGGTCCGGAACTTCGCTCGAAGCGGCGTGAGTCTTTAAGGACCCGAAGAAACCTCTCGAACAGTGACCAGTCTCTCGCCTTATCATGCCGGTCAGTTTTAGCTTTCTCCACTGAGGCGCTCGCCCAGCTCAACCGGGGCGCAATCGCAGTGGTTCTCCCAGTGCCACCTTAGCCGACAGAACGGAACGTAAGGCACCAAAACGTGGGAGCCGGGCAAACCCAACTATTGACCCAAGACATGATTCGGAGCTGATTCATATAATGCTATAAGTTCGGGGTGCCGCACTTATGAAAGTGTTCGGACTTATCACACCACAATATGGGGAACATAAGCCCCTGGTGTATTAGTCCGTACCAAAATATACGGGTGCAAGATGTCATGTAATGAACATATATATATAAAAGGTAATGTAATTGCAGTCGAAAAGTGCTGCATTATTTATTAAAGGAAGTCTGCTATGAGTGCGGACTAATACAAATAGTGCGGTAAGCAAGGTATTTGGACTAAGTAAACATGTCCCCCTCCAGGGGTGAGCTGCGGACTTGGTGTATATAATCGAATTTAATGCTCGCAATTGAGACCACCTGAGTGTTCGTTGCAGCCTTCTTTCGTCCCTGACTGTTGCATCACGAGTTCGGCAGGTTCGCCGCCGGACAGGGCCTCTGGTTACCGGAGTCCTGTGTACACAAAGAAGGAAAATAAAAAATAAAATAAAAAAGGGGGGCACACTTGCGAGCCCCTGGTGTGGTCGAACCGCACTCTGGGTCCATTGCGATCGTGCCCCTTCCCCTGCGCCCATGGTATCTCCAAAGCGTAATGATGTACGCGGAGTGTTATTCTTGCGATCAGGCGCGGGCGGGGGTTGAGGCCGCATTGCTACGCGTGCTCTGATCGCGCCAGGTGGTCTTGGTTGGTATTGCTTCGGGCGCGTTTTGCTGTATCCGGCCGTTTAACGGCCGGACTGAGAATTGCCTTAAGAGGCTGCTCTGTACTTCTGCCGCGAGAGCCGCTGTATGTTCCTCCGTTCGGAGGGAGCGTTCCGTATTCCCGTTGACCGTGATGACTCCACGAGGGCCTGGCATCTTGAGCTTGAGGTATGCATAATGCGGCACCGCGTTGAATTTTGCAAACGCGGTTCGTCCGAGCAGAGCGTGATAGCCGCTGCGAAACGGGACTATGTCGAAGATTAACTCCTCGCTCCGGAAATTATCCGGGGATCCGAAGACCACTTCCAGTGTTACCGAGCCTGTACAGTTGGCTTCCACACCTGGTATGACACCTTTAAAGGTTGTCTTTGTAGGTTTAATCCTTGAGGGGTCTATGCCCATTTTGCGCACTGTATCCTGATAAAGCAGGTTCAGGCTTCTACCGCCGTCCATCAGGACTCTCGTGAGGTGAAATCCATCGACGATTGGGTCTAAAACCAATGCGGCGAATCCGCCATGGCGTATGCTGGTCGGATGGTCTCTTCGATCGAAAGTGATCGGACAAGAGGACCATGGATTGAACTTCGGGGCGACTGGCTCCATCGCATAGACGTCCCTTAGTGCGCGCTTCCTCCCCCTCTTGGGTATATGGGTCGCGTAAATCATGTTCACCGTCCGCACTTGTGGGGGAAAACCCTTCTGTCCTCTATTGTTCGGCGGTCGGGTCTCCTCCTCGTCGTTGCTGTTTAGCCCCTTGTCGTTGTTTTCGGCAATTAACTTGCCTGCCTACTTGAACACCCAGCAATCTCTATTAGTGTGATTGGCTGGTTTTTCAGGGGTGCCATGTATCTGGCATAAGCGGTCGAGTATTCGGTCCAAATTGGACGGACACGGAGTGGTTCTTTTGAATGGCTTCTTCCGTTGACCAGGTTTAGAGCCTCGGAATCCGGCGTTGATTGCCGTATCCTCCTTGTCGTCGCCGTTAATGCGGCGTTTGTTTTTGTTTCGACGTGACCTGCCGTTGTTGTCCTAAGTATCCGGACTGCCAGAATTTTTACGGAGATTGTTGCTGCGAGCTAGCCAGCTATCCTCTCCCGCGCAGAAGCGGGTCATTAATGATGTGAGGGCTGCCATAGATTTCGGCTTTTCCTGTCCCAGGTGCCGGGCTAGCCATTCGTCGCGGATGTTATGCATGAAGGCTGCAAGGGCCTCTGTTCCGGACAGTCGACGATTTGATTTTTCTTCGTCAAGAACCGTGTCCAGAATTGTCTGGCCGATTCGTCTGGCTGCTGAATGGTGTGGCTTAGGTCATCGGCGTCTGGTGGTCGCACATACGTGCCCTGGAAGTTATCAAGGAATGCGGCTTCCAGGTCTTCCCAACACCCAATTGACTCTGCGGGCAAGCTGTTAAGCCAATGCCGAGCTGGTCCTTTAAGCTTGAGTGGGAGATACTTGATGGCGTGGAGATCGTCGCTGCAGGCCATATGGATGTGGAGAAGATAATCTTCGATCCAAACCGCGGGGTCTGTTGTGCCATCGTAGGATTCAATGTTTACGGGTTTAAACCCTTCAGGGATTTGATGATCCATTACTTCGTCAGTGAAGCATAGCGGGTGTGCGGCGCCTCTGTATTGAGCAATATCACGACGTAGCTCGAGAAAGCGTTGTCTGCCGTGTTCGGCCCGGCCGGGGTTATTATATCCGGTGCGACGGTATTCGTCATGGGTCGTGGGGCGCCCACGTGATCCGTAGATGGATCTGGATTGCCTTGCTTTGTCCTCCAATATATCTCGCAAGTCCGGCACGTTCCCTCTTGGCTTCGTACTTTTGGAGCGATGCCGGGGTACGGTCTTGGTTGGGGGCCTGGATGCCTCTCTGTCACGACCGCGGGGTGGTCGGTCAGCCGTATCGTGCGCTGGTGATGGAGGTATGTATGCTTCCTCCTCTAATCGGGGGAGCAGCTTGCGTCTTGGGTAGCTTTTGGAGGGGCGTTCGAGTTTATACTCTTCGGCCGCGAGGACCTCGGTCCATCGATCGGCCAGCAGGTCCTGATCAGCTTGAAGCTGCTGCTGCTTTTTCTTTAGGCTGTTTGTCGTGGCGATAAGCCTGCGTTTAAAATGCTCTTGTTCGACGGGATCCTCGGGCACGACGAATTCGTCATCGTTGAGGCTTGCCTCGTCTTCGGAGGGAGGCATATAGTTGTAGTCCTCAACCTCTTCGTCTGCCGCCCTCTCATGAGGGCTTGCTTCTGCATCCTCCTGCGCTGAGTCTTGCTGGAGGGGGTTGTCTTCGGCACTTTCTGGGGTATTATTATCTCCTGTGCCGGAATCTCCATTCTTGCTGTGGCGGGATTTAGAGCGGCGCCGCTGACGCTGGCGCTTGGGCTGTTTCTTTAAAGAATCTGCCTCCGCTGTTTCTTCGCCGTCCCCGTCTTTTGGGGTATCCACCATGTATATGTCATATGACGAGGTGGTCTTCCAGTGCCCTGTAGGCGCTGGTTCCTGTTCGTCTCCGGCATCGTCATCCATAGCGTCGATGTCTTCGGAGTCGTAGTCTAGCATGTCGGTTAGATCGTCGACAGTGGCTATAAAGTGGGTGGTGGGTGGGCTCTTAATTTCTTCGTCGTCCGTATCCCAACCATCCTGGCCATAGTCCGGCCAGGGCTCTCCTGATAACGAGAGATGCTTTAGTGAATTCAGGATGTCGCCAAAAGGCGAATATTGTAAGATGTCCGCGGCGGTGAATTCCATAACCGGCGCCCAATCCGATTTGGTTGGTAGGGGCGTGGGAGGTTCGGAGTCCGGCAAGGAGTCCGGCGCCTCGGAATCACGAGTTTTGCGAGGGACAAGATTAGTGTTCGGCTCCATTGCCGTGGAAGTTGAGGCCCCCGAGGCGGTGTCCATCCATCGATCCTCTATCTGGGCAATCGGCTCCGGCCTAATGGCCGAAGCGGATTCGCGTGCTGCCACCAAGGCACTGTTCGGCGGCAGAGCTAGATCGTGCCCATCGTCACAGTGCGGTGCGCTTGGCTGTGGCTCGAGTCCGTCGAAGATCAAGTCTCCGCGGACATCGGCCGTGAAGTTTAGGCTTCCGAATCTGACCTGACGGCCAGGGGCATAGCTTTCGATCTGCTCCAGATGGCCAAGCGAATTAGCCCGCAGTGCGAAGCCGCCGAATACGAAGATCTGTCCGAGGAGAAAAGTCTCACCCTGGACAGCGTCGTTGGTTGAAGATGCCATCGGGCCTATCGGTGACGACACAGAGGAACTCTCAATGAAAGCACCAATGTCGGTGTCAAAACCGGCGGATCTCGGGTAGCGGGTCCCGAACTGTGCGTCTAGGCGGATGGTAACAGGAGACGAGGGACACGATGTTTTACCCAGGTTCGGGCCCTCTTGATGGAGGTAAAACCCTACGTCCTGCTTGATTAATATTGATGATATGGGTAGTACAAGAGTGGATCTACCACGAGATCAAGGAGGCTAAACCCTAAAGCTAGCCTATGGTATGATTGTTGTAATGTATGTTGTCCTACAGACTAAAGCCCTCCGGTTTATATGGACACCAGAGGAGGCTAGGGTTACACAGAGTCGGTTACAATGGTAGGAGATCTACATATCCGTATTGCCAAGCTTGCCTTCCACGCCAAGGAAAGTCCCATCCGGACACGGGACGGAGTCTTCAATCTTGTATCTTCGTAGTCTTGGAGTCCGGCGGACGATGATAGTCCGGCTGTCCGGACACCCCCTAGTCCAGGACTCCCTCAGTCTCACTAGCCATGGATTATTGGATGCTAACCGGATAATATGGACTTGGAAAGGTCTGGACGGATTCGACGTAGTCGGATCCGAGTCGAGAAAAGGTCCGAGTCGAACAGACCCAACTATGAGATGCAGCGATATGTCATCTGTGAGTCTCCAGTACAACATACGTTCTATGTCCTAAGACCTGAGCTGATGCATGTACTCGGGATGGTGACAGACTTGCTTTGGGCTGACCAAACGCTACTCCGTAACTGGGTAGTTACAAAGGTAGGTTTCGGGTTTGTCTAAACCCATGCTGCGAGACGTGGTCGAGCAAGATGGATTTGCCCTCCGATCAGGAGAGATATACTCTGGGCCCCTCGTGTGATCCGACCAAGATAAGCATGGCCATGCGACATGGATTTTGAGATAATCCAGTTTGTGGTCGGCACCACTGGAACGAGAAAGAGGTCGGGCTAGCACAAGGATGACAGACCCGCCTTGAGCCCGACAACATATATCGTGTGGCAAAAGGAATGGAAATGTGATGTACAGGTTCGCCTAACCAGCTTCATAGTCTGCTTGGTGTTCAGCATGCCTTGCTAGATGCCGCTACCAACCGTGCAGTTCGGAGGTGATCCGAACTGCGACCAAGCCGGCTTGAACCTAAGGGGTCGCGCGCTTAAGGGAAGGAACCTACGAGGTCGGATCCGAGGACACTGGTCGGATGTGATCCGAGTTGTATTCGCATTGTGGCCGAGTAGACTTGTGGGCTTTAGGATCTTTGCGAGGCCCAAGAGTTGAGCCCGCGACAGATGCCTATATATAGTGGAGGTGCGGCACACTCATGTAATTGATCGCTTCAGCACTGTCACTAGGGTTTGCATGTGTTGCGAATAGACACCTCCACTCGCCGCCGGTTGTGTGATCGGACCTAGTAGTCTGCCGCACAACGTTCCTCTTGCACGCGCGGATACCGTTAGAGGCGGTGCACTTGCGCCGCTCCGCAGAACCTGTACGTGCGAACCGACGACTGGCTGTTCGAGGGATATCGGACAAGGAGGAGACGATCCACGCGGACGCGCTGCCCCAACTCTACTTCCGCTGCACGGCACTGCGCGTCTAGTTGTAACGAACTGTGATCCATCTCCCGTAGCATGTTCTTGGTTGTTCTGCGCGTAGGAAAATTTAATTTGCAGTCAATGCACCCTACCGTAGAACCCCACAGTTTAAACCTCTTTTTCGCTAATGGATCTTCTGGGACGATAAAATCCTTGGGCACAAGGCTAACCTTCTCCTCGAAGAGGGGTATATAATTGTTGTCTTCGGAATCATTGGGGTCCTTGGGAGTATGCTGGCCCTCATACCCCTCTAAGTGATCATGTTAGTGTTTGATACTTCTCCAACCTATCTATAATTTATGAAGCATTCATGCTATTTTATTATCTATTTTGAATGATTACGGGCTTTATTATACACTTTTATATTACTTTTGGGACTAACCTATTAACCGGAGGCCCAGCCCATATTGCTGTTTTATTGCCTGTTTCAGTATTTCGAAGGAAAGGAATATCAACCGGAGTCCAAACGGAATGAAACCTTCGGGAGCGTGATTTTTAGGAAGAATATGATCCGGGAGACTTGGAGTTCATGTCAGAAGATCATCGAGGAGGCCACGAGATAGGGGGCGCGCCCACCCCCTGGGCGCGCCCTACTCTCTCGTGGGCCCCTCGAGGCTCCCCCGACCGACTTCTTTCGCCTATATAAGCCTACGTACCCTAAAAACATCGAATATCACAATAGATCGGGAGTTCCGCCGCCGCAAGCCTCTGTAGCCACCAAAAACCTCTTGGGAGTCTGTTCCGGCACCCTGTCGGAGGGGGAATCCCTCACTGGTGGCCATCTTCATCATCCCGGCGCTCTCCATGACGAGGAGGGAGTAGTTGACCCTCAGGGCTGAGGGTATGTACCAGTAGCTATGTGTTTGATCTCTCTCTCTCTCTCTCTCTCTCTCTCTCGTGTTCTCTCTATGGCACGATCTTGATGTATTGCGAGCTTTGTTATTATAGTTGGATGTTATGATGTTTCTCCCCCTCTACTCTCTTGTGATGAATTGAGTTTTCCTCTTGAAGTTATCTTATCGGATTGAGTCTTTAATGATTTGAGAACACTTGATGTATGTCTTGCCGTGATTATCTGTGGTGACAATGGGATATCATGTGCCACTTAATGTATGTTTTGGTGATCAACTTGCGGGTTCCGCCCATGAACCTATGCATAGGGGTTGGCACACGTTTTCGTCTTGACTCTCCGGTAGAAACTTTGGGGCACTCTTTGAAGTACTTTGTGTTGGCTGAATAGATGAATCTGAGATTGTGTGATGCATATCGTATAATCATGCCCACAGATACTTGAGGTGATAATGGAGTATCTAGGTGACATTAGGGTTTTGGTTGATTTGTGTCTTAAGGTGTTATTCTAGTATGAACTCTATGATGGATTGAGCGGAAAGAATAGCTTCATGTTATTTTACTACAAACTCTTGAATAGATAGAACATAAAGGATAACTTTGAGGTGGTTTCGTACCCTACCATAATCTCTTCGTTCGTTCTCCGCTATTAGTGTCTTTGGAGTGACTCTTTGTTACATGTTGAGGGATTGTTATATGATCTATCTATGTTATTATTGTTGAGAGAACTTTCACTAGTGAAAGTATGAACCCTAGGCCTTGTTTCCTATCATTGCAATACCGTTTATGCTCACTTTTATCATTAGTTACCTTGCTGTTTTTATAATTTCAGATTACAAATACCTGTATCTACCATCCATATTGCACTTGTATCACCATCTCTTCGCCGAACTAGTGCACCTATACAATTTACCATTGTATTGGGTGTGTTTGGGACATAAGAGACTCTTTGTTATTTGGTTGCAGGGTTGTTTGAGAGAGACCATCTTCATCCTACGCCTCCCACGGATTGATAAACCTTAGGTCATCCACTTGAGGGAAATTTGCTACTGTCCTACAAACCTGTGCACTTGCAGGCCCAACAACGTCTACAAGAAGAAGGTTGTGTAGTAGACATCAAGCTCTTTTCTGGCGCCGTTGCCGGGGAGGTGAGTGCTTGAAGGTATATCTTTAGATCTTGCAATCGAATCTTTTTGTTTCTTGTTTTATCACTAGTTTAGTTTATAAAAGAAAACTACCAAAAAATAGAGTTAAGTTTGTCTCTTACGCTTCATCTTTTTAATATCTTTCATGAGTATGATGAAAAGGAAAACTGTGCTCAAGTGCTAGAAGAAGAAGTCTATAAAATGTTTGGTACTAAATCTGTGTATGATGAGCATGATTGCAATGTTGTTAGTATGAATTCCTTGAATATCCATGATGCTAATGATATTGATGAAGCACAAACTAGCGAGATGCTAATTCGCGCGTGTAGATGGCCCGATATTTCACGGCGATGCTGATCAACAGTTCGTCCCCCTGTTCCTCCTTGCAACCTTCAAGATAATTTTCACCCGCATACGAAAATACACGATTGAAAATAATGACCCCCTTGGATCAGCACGTAGGCGTCGATGTGATGATCAACCCTCCGTCGCTAGTAAATTTCCACGATGGGAAAATCACAGATAATACATAAGATATGGACGCCCGTAACTCAGACATTTTTCTGTATATGTCATACTCGAAATAAAACTCAAAAACTAATCTCCTCCCGTACACGGCAGTAGCCTGGCCTTTAAAATAGCCAACTTACGCCCCTTCCAACAAGCAAAATAACTAACAAGAATATCTTGCCTAAACAAGTCGTACAAGACTTGGACTATGAAAGGAAACAAAAATAAATCTTAGCTAACTAGCCAAACCGTGACTAGTACTCCATATAGAAAATCTTCTAATAAAATATTCTAGACAATCCTGTATGCATGCATGTACTTTTCAGATTGCATGCACCTTGGAACCTTGCGCCACCGCAATTAAAATTGCACCGATCCTGACCCATCCTGGTGGAGTTCTGAACGTTGGTCGCACCTCTTCTGGTTCTGGTTCATTGCTCTTCATCGGTTGAACAATGTTGTAGTGAACCCCTGATGCCTGTACACATTTAACCCCTCGCAGATGTATATATTTATTTTCATCTTTTATTGTCGGACCGCATAATGCTCGCAACTTTCCGTCTGTTCCATGATGAATTTTATGTGGCACCACACTAGGTCTGCTCTGAAAAGCGGGTGTCACCCTGGTCCTATCAGATATGCAAAGCCACAAGCTTGGGGAAGCTATGTTTGATGAAGATGATATTTTTTGTCCCCCAAGTTTTGATGAGAATATTTATTATGATGAAAGCATGCCTCCTATTTATGATGATTATATTGATGAAAGTGGGTTTAGAAGAGTGTCAACTTTAGGAAGTAGTGATCCCACTATTTTGGAGGATGTTGAATCTTATTGTGATGAACATGAAAGTGGATTTGGAAGAGTGTCAACTTTATTTAGTGATGATTCCACTATTTCGGAAGAGGTTCCAATTGATTATGAGAACAAAGTTGCTATCTATGATGATTATTGTGATGACTTGTATGTTATTAGGAATAATGATAAGCATGAAACTTGTCATCATGATTTTAGTTTTCAATTGGATTATGCCTCACATGATAGCTATTTTGTTGAGTTTGCTCCCACTACTATTCAAGAGAAGAAATTTGTTTATGTGGAGAGTAGTAAATTTTCTATGCTTGTAGATCATGAAAAGAATGCTTTAGGTGCTGGTTATATTGTTGAATTTATTCATGATGCTACTGAAAATTATTATGAGAGAGGAACATATGCTTGTAGGAATTGCAATAATATCAAGTTTCCTCTCTATGTGCTTAAAATGTTGAAGCTATGCTTGTTTTACCTTCCTATGCTAGTTGATTATTGTTCCCATAAGTTGTTTGATCACAAAATCCCTATGCATAGGAAGTGGGTTAGACTTAAATGTGCTAGTCATATGCTTCATGATGCCCCTGTTATGTTTCAATTCTTATCTTTTATGTGAGCATCATTGTCATCATCATGCCTAGCTAGAAAGGCATTAAAGAAAAGCGCTTGTTGGGAGACAACCCAATATTTACCCTTACTGTTTTTGTGTGTCCACATGATTATGCTACTGTAGTAATCATGTTTTATAGCTTTTGTTTCAATAAAGTGCCAAGTAGAACCTTTGGGAAGACTTGGGTGAAGTCTATATGATCTTGCTGTAAAAGCCAGAAACTTTTGCGCTCACGAGATTAGCTGCCATTTTTTTACTGGAGAGTGATTTTAGGTTGATTCTTTTTTAAGATGATTAATAGACAAATTCCTCAGGTCCAGCAATTTCTTTCAGATTTTTTTGAGTTCCAGAAATATAAGTTTGATACAGATTACTACAGACTTTTCTATTTTTGACAGATTCTGTTTTCTATGTGTTGTTGCTTATTTTGATGAATCTATGAGTAGTATCGGAAGGTATGAACCATAGAGAAGTTGGAATACAGTAGGTTTTACACCAATATGAATTTAGAATGAGTTCATTACAGTACCTAAGTGGTGGTTTTATTTTCTTATACTAACAGAGCTTACGAGTTTTGTGTTGAGTTTTGTGTGGTTGAAGTTTTCAAGTTTTGGGTGAAGTTTCGATGGACTACGGAATAAGAAGTGGCAAGAGCCTAACCTTGGGGATGCCCAAGGCACCCCAAGGTAATATTCAAGGACTACCAAGAGCCTAAGCTTGGGGATACCCCGGGAAGGCATCCCCTCTTTCGTCTTTGTTCATCGGTAATTTTACTTGGAGCTATATTTTTATTCACCACATGATATGTGTTTTGCTTGGAGCGTCATTTTATTTTGTTCGTATTTGCTTTCTGTTATTTATAATAATGTTTTGCATCTTTAGTTTCAATAGAAAGTCAAGGATAGCCTTTGCCATGCTTATTTTGCTAGTATACATGTTGCTGTTTGAAAACAGAAAGTTTACCGCTGTTGCAAAAAATTCCCTAGAAAAGTCAGAGAATGGCATAATATTGAAACTTTTTGCATATTGAGCTCTGATAAATTTATTACAGTGTGAATGTTCTCTCATAATTTTTGGAGTTAGGGAAGTATTGATACTCTTGCATTCTTTACAGACTGTACTATTTTGGCAGATTGCTGTTATGTTTGCATTGTTTGCATATGTTTGCTTGTTTAATGATTCTATTTGAGGATAGGAGTATTAAATATGCAGAGGAATTTAGTATGCAATGTTGAATAATAATTTTAGTGATTTGTTACAGTAGAAAATGATAAGGTTTTCATTGGTTTATACTAACCTATCTCACGAGTTCTTGTTGAGTTTGTTGTGGATGAAGCTTTTTGATAAAAAGAGAAACCATGATATGAGAGGAATTAAGGAGACACAAAAGTTCAAACTTGGGGATGCCCAAGGCACCCCAAGATAATATTTCAAGAAGTCTCAAGAATCTAAGTGTGGGGATGCCCCGTTAGGCATCCCACCTTTCTTCTTCAACAACTATCGGTTAGTATCGGTTGAGCCTAAGTTTTTGCTTCTTCACATGAGTTGTGCTATCCTTGCAATGTCATTTTATTTTTCTTTGCTTGCTGTTTGAATAAAATACCAAGATCTTAAATTCTTAAATGAGAGAGAGTCTTCACTTAGTTACATAATTATTTAGCTACTCATTGATCTTCACTTATATCTTTTTGGAGTAGTTTGTCATTTACTCGTGTGCTTCACTTATATCCTATGAGTAAATGGTTGAATGAGTTGATTGTCATGAATCTGAAATTATATATGTCTCATTTGCTTATCCCATGGGGAATAATGACTTCACATCTAAGAAGTAGAGGTTGTAAATTTATTGAAAGTTAGCAAGCATTGTATTGGTCATTTGAACAATTCATGAAAGAATATTGAAGGAAGAGAGATTTCACATATAAATATACTATCCTAGACATCTTTTATAATTGTGAGCACTCAATAAGTATGACATGCTAAAGAGTTGATGTTGGACAAGGAAGACAATGTAATGGGTTATGTTTTCTAGCATCTCAGTTAAAGTATATTGTCATGGATCATTCAAACATGTTGAGCTTGCCTTTCCCCCTCATGCTAGCCAAAATTCCTTGCACCAAGTAGAGATACTACTTGTGCTTCCAAATATCCTTAAACCCAGTTTTTGCCATGAGAGTCCACCATACCTACCTATGGATTGAGTAAGATCCTTCAAGTAAGTTGTCATCGATGCAAGCAATAAAAATTGCTCTTTAAATATGCATGACTTATTAGTGCGGAGAAAATAAGCTTTGTACGATCTTGTTATGGAAGCAATAAAAGCGACGGACTGCATAATAAAGGCCCATATACAAGTGGCAATATAAAGTGACGTTCTTTCGCATTAAGATTTTGTGTACCCAACCCTAAAACCGCATGACAACCTCTGCTTCCCTCTATGAAGGGCCTATCTTTTACCTTATGTCTTTTACTTTATGCTTGAGTCAAGGTGATCTTCACCTTTCCCTTTTTCATTTTATCCTTTGGCAAGCACTTTGTGTTGGGGTGATCCTGATATATATATCCAATTGGATGTAAGTTAGCATGAACTATTATTGTTGACATCACCCAAAGGTGAATACGTTGGGAGGCAACACTATAAGCCCCTATCTTTCTCAGTGTCCGATTAAAATTCAATAACCATTAGTATTGCGTGAGTGTTAGCAATTGTAGAAGACTATATGATAGTTGAGTATGTGGAGTTTCCTATTCCTGAAAATAAGATGAATTGTAATTGTTTGATGACTAAGAATGAAGTGTGCTAGTTTTCAAGAAAGTTTATGGTCTATGCTTTGACATGTGAATTGCTTGTTACTTGTTCGTGAGAAGTTTTATGAGATGAACTACTGTTATGACATGTAATCATGCTAGAAAAGGTGATTGAAATTATCATTGATCAAACTTGTGCACCTTCTAGCATTCACACTTCAGAAATTCTTTCTTTTATCATTTACCTACTCGATGACGAGTAGGAATTAAGCTTGGGGATGCTGATACGTCTCCAACGTATCTATAGTTTATGAAGCATTCATGCTATTTTATTATCTGTTTTGAATGATTACAGGCTTTATTATATTACTTTTGGGACTAACCTATTAATCGGAGGCCCAGCCCATATTGTTGTTTTATTGCCTGTTTCAGTATTCCGAAGGAAAGGAATATCAAACGGAGTCCAGACAGAATGAAACCTTCGGGAGCGTGATTTTTAGGAAGAATATGATCCGGGAGACTTGGAGTTCACGTCAGAAGATCATCGAGGAGGCCACAAGATAGGGGGGCGCGCCCACCCCCGCTGGGCGCGCCCACCCCCGCTGGGCGCGCCCTACCCTCTCGTGGTCCCTCGAGGCTCCCCCGACCAACTTCTTTTGCCTATATAAGCCTACGTACCCTAAAAACATCGAATATCACAATAGATCGGGAGTTCCGCCGCCGCAAGCCTCTGTAGCCACCAAAAACCTCTCGGGAGTCTGTTCCAGCACCCTGCCGGAGGGGGAATCCCTCATCGGTGGCCATCTTCATCATCCCGGTGCTCTCCATGACGAGGAGGGAGTAGTTCACCCTCGGGGCTGAGGGTATGTACCAGTAGCTATGTGTTTGATCTCTCTCTCTCTCGTGTTCTCTCTATGGCACAATCTTGATGTATCGCGAGCTTTGTTATTATAGTTGGATCTTATGATGTTTCTCCCCCTCTACTCTCTTGTGATGAATTGAGTTTTCCTCTTGAAGTTATCTTATCGGATTGAGTCTTTAATGATTTGAGAACACTTGATGTATGTCTTTCCATGATTATCTGTGGTGACAATGGGATATCATGTGCCACTTGATGTATGTTTTGGTGATCAACTTGCGGGTTCCGCCCATGAACCTATGCATAGGGGTTGGCACACGTTTTCGTCTTGACTCTCCGGTAGAAACTTTGGGGCACTCTTTGAAGTACTTTGTGTTGGTTGAATAGATGAATCTGAGATTGTGTGATGCATATAGTATAATCATGCCCACGGATACTTGAGGTGACAATGGAGTATCTAGGTGACATTAGGGTTTTGGTTGATTTGTGTCTTAAGGTGTTATTCTAGTATGAACTCTATGATGGATTGAGCGGAAAGAATAGCTTCATGTTATTTTACTACGAACTCTTGAATAGATAGAACATAAAGGATAACTTTGAGGTGGTTTCGTACCCTACCATAATATCTTCGTTCGTTCTCCGCTATTAGTGTCTTTGGAGTGACTCTTTGTTGCATGTTGAGGGATTGTTATATGATCTATCTATGTTATTATTATTGAGAGAACTTGCACTAGTGAAAGTATGAACCCTAGGCCTTGTTTCCTATCATTGCAATACTGTTTACGCTCACTTTTATCATTAGTTACCTTGCTGTTTTTATAATTTCAGATTACAAATACCTTTATCTACCATCCATATTGCACTTGTATCACCATCTCTTCGCCGAACTAGTGCACCTATACAATTTACCATTGTATTGGGTGTGTTGGGGACACAAGAGACTCTTTGTTATTTGGTTGCAGGGTTGTTTGAGAGAGACCATCTTCATACTACGCCTCCCACGGATTGATAAACCTTAGGTCATCCACTTGAGGGAAATTTGCTACTGTCCTACAAACCTGTGCACTTGCAGGCCCAACAACGTTTACAAGAAGAAGATTGTGTAATAGACATCAGTGTTCGGGGGCGGGGTCGCCGAGATCTTGCGCATTTTCTGTGGTGTAGCCTTCTGCGGTGCCCGTGTTGCTTTCCCTGCTACGTCACCCCTTGGAACATCGGCGTTGCCGCTGGCGCTTGGGGGGATCCTCTCCAGGGTTACCATGCCTTTTGGGGGTGCCGTCCCCATTGGCGCCGTCGCCGTCGTCCTTGGGGGTGTCCACCATGTAGATGTTGTAGGTGGATGTGGCCGTCTATCGGCCGGTGACAGGAGGGGCCATGGCCTCACCTTCGTCGTCCATGTCATCAGCCTCCTCGGAGGCATAGTCCAGCATGTTGGTTAAATCCTCGACCATGGCTATTAAGTGTGGGTTATGGGTGGGACGTAAATTCCTTGTGGCCTACCTCAAGGCTTTGTTGAGCGTGAGCTGAGTACAGGCCATCGACAATAGTCATGGTCTGGATCCGATCGAGCGCTTCGTTTAACAAAGCGGGGCTAATCGGATCAGTGGGAGATATTTCTTCGGAGCTGACCTCTGTTACGATGGTGTGGAGAGATGTGAGTTCGGGCAGGGCAAGATCCTGGTCTTCGGACGTTGTATCTGTAACGAGTCCGGCTAGGGCTGTCTCCGAGTCTTCGGGCGCCGACCCGTTAGGGCTCAAAGTCGGGTCCTCGACGGGGAGGAACTGTCCATAAAGAATTAATTTCTGATCTTCGGATGTAAGGGCCGCACCCAAGCTCGAAGCTGACAATGCGGTAAGGGCCAATCCGGAGATCAGGTCGGAAAGAGGCGACCAAGTTGAAGCTTCAGGGGCCATGGTGGTTCCAGGCGAGGCCGAGAAATCGGTGAAGATCAGATCGCCCCGAGCGTCGGTGATGTATTCGAAGTTACCAAATCTGATCTGATGCTCGGGGGCAAAGTTGTTGACCGGGTTGAGATGACCGACCGAGTCGGCATGCAAGACAACGCTGCCAAACACGAAAAGTTGTCCTGGGACGAAGATGTCCCCAGTGCTAATGTTGTCTCTGATGATCAGGCGCGTCATCGACCCTTTGACGATTCGACATCGTAACTCTCAATGAAAGCACCAATGTCGGTGTCAAAACCGGCGGATCTCGGGTAGGGGGTCCCGAACTATGGACCTTGGATCGATGGGGAACAGTGGACGTGGGACACGATGTTTACCCAGGTTCGGGCCCTCTCTAAGAGGTAAAACCATACGTCCTGCTTGATTACATTGCTTGTGTATAAGGGGATTACAGAGTAGATCTACCACGAGATCAGACGAACTAAACCCTAGCTAGTAGGATGGTGATTGTTCTTAGCCTCTACGGGCCAAGCTCCCTGGTTTATATAGACACCAGGGGTATTAGGGTTTACAAATAGTTGGTTACACGAAGGAAACATGGGATCTTCCATCTTGACTTGGGGTACACTCCAAGGCACAAAACGTCTTCGTTCCGGATACGGTGCGGCACAGCAGTCCGGCCCATAAGAGATAGGCCGGCCTCCCAAGGACCCCCTAATCCAGGACTCCCTCACCATCCACCCATGAATTTTGCTCCATAAACGGTCTTAAGATGTTTAAACGCACCATGTTTTGAAACACCCACATCAGATGGCATTCCCAAGATATTTTTCATTCAAATGCTCATTAGGAACATTTAAGATGTGTTTGATAACACCTCTTACCTCCTTTGGACACCTCTTACTAAAAAAGATAGATGACTTCTCCTTGTGTATCTTCTGTGTTGAAGCCTTTGCATAAGTTTCCAAAAGCCGAGACACTTCTTTAGCCCCCTCGCTATTTCATTTTTTGCTTTTTCTTTTCGCCGTTTGCGTTTTTTTTTTTTGCAAAGTTAGCTTTCAAAAACTCAATGCTTTGCTCCTTTTTTGCCCTCGGATTTTGTTCGCATTCTTGTTTATATTTCAGAGAAGTTGATCTACACCGGACAACGATGAATGCAATCTTAAGGAACAGAAGTGTGTACATTCATGACCATGAAGGTATGTCATACGACTCCTGTCTTTTGCACTCGAATTACTTAGAATAGTTGTAGTAGTAGTAGTAGTATGTGTGATTTGTTCAAGTGAAAGTATGTCTTGATAGTTAAACGGAATATTTTGTTCTAGTAGCTGAAATAATTTAGTAGCCTTTGTTCTGTTTAATCTAGATAACCAAGACTTACCATGGGATTATTTTTAAAGAAAGTGGTGTTAACAAAGAATGACCATGCACAAGAGAAAGACTTAGGTGTTGAGAAAACTTGTAGAGAACATGATGTTAGAGACACTCAACACCATAGTGTTAGTTTTAATAGACTCAATAACACTTGTGGATTAAATTGTCTAGAGGAACTTAGTTGAAAGGTGAATGAGATCATGTCAAAAAATTGTGTTGTATTTCTATGGCACTTCAGCTTCTCGCTGGTGCTATGGCTTCCTACTCTATGCACGCATACATGTGTAAATGTGGCTTCGTCACCTTTCTTAATGTTATGCTAAGAACTCTGCTAGTCAATGAATGATCCACCAGAGTTTTGGCTCGGATTTTGGCTATGAGTTTGTTATCTTACGTAGTGGCAACGCTACATCGAATAAAATTCCGTTTTCTCTTGAATGGGTGTGTATGTGGTACATACCGGATATTAATCACAAGAGCTCGAAAGAGGCAACATATTGGCGCATATTGTCCAAAATTAAGCCACTATGAAACCTTATGCATGATCATTTCTCTGGCATAATCCTATCACGTGACAACAAAAGTTTCAACATGCAATGATTGAAACAAAGTGCTTGAGAGCCTTGATGATGAGACACTCGTGGGTGTTTTAGTGAGTTACTCTAGAATCATGTTATCTTTACGTACCTTTCACTCCCTAATTTTTGTTTTCATTGCTCAAGAAAGAAAAGCTCTTCCAAGCATTCACAACAAGCAAGTGTTAACTAGAAGAAATAGAATTGAGAGCTACTTAGTTATGTTATCTAGTTGAGCAAGAAATTTGCGTTGATTATCTTTGCTTCACTAACACTTGCATAATAACCATGTCACCGCTACAACTATACTATGTTTTCAGGTCAAGAAGCGGAGGGCTATCTAGGCGTACCTATCATAAGTGAACGGAAACATTCTCATTATTTCGGTTTAAACAACTGAGTTCTTTACGGCTTGGATTTCTCTCTATGTTGCTTGAGGACGATCAAGTTTAAGCTTGGGTTTAAACAACTGAGTGTTATTTTTACGCTCATTCAAACCTTATTTTAAACTGAGATTTTTCTTCAAACCGAGGTATTCGCTCAGATATCGCCACTAATGACTAACGAATGCAAATGTTTCCAAATATCTGATCTTTATTTTGTTTCCATAGAAAAAGGGCTATTTATGGACGAAATCAAACCAATACATGAAAAGAAGTAAAGAGGAGATATAAGAGATTAAATGGAAGGTGCACAAGATAAGCTAGAGCAAAAAAAGGCGTTCCATATAACCGTGAGCGGTCGTATGGCCTGCTAAGGGCACTCTCTTATCCGCCGCTACAAATACCATGAAGGAGCCAATGCCAGAAGCAACACAAATCGTCGCTGAAGCCTCCATCTTTGTCATCCACAACAACGCTAGCCGCCGTCATTTCCCATCTACATCTCCATAGCCGCCACTGTCTCCACCACCATAGTACTCAGCCAACTAGCCATACTTTGTAATTGGATATCACATCCGACATCCATTCTAGGACATATTATCAATCAATCAACCTTCATGATGTGTTCTTTAATGATTTCTTCGTATGATCTGATCTTCATGTGTGAGTAGTTCGGTAAGGTCATGGTTGAGGCATATCCCTACAACCCGATGTATTTGTTGGAGGAATCATGAAGTACTTTGAATTATCGTCACATATGTGTAACATAAAATCGCTTCGTAGTTGTCTCTTGTCTTGTTCGTGTTCTTCATCCATGTAGGTACCTAGGATCATGAAGAACGATCCACTGAGAGGCTAAGCGTAGGGAGACTGTAATGTGTTATTCTGAACACCGATAACAGAAAACTTTAGTACGGTAACACAGAACCTATGTTTGAGGATATAAGATGTGTAGTCATTAAACATCCAATGCTTTTGTCTGATTTCTATCTTAATAACCGGGCAACCCCGAGCGTCGGATAGGGCGTTCAGTTGGACAATTGACTCTTGATACAGGGCGCGCGTCGGCCAAGACGTAATTTGGACACATCCCCTACTTCGATACATATCAAGTACATCTCGATGGGTGACTTCTAGGGCACAAATTAAGATCATAATGGTCCCGTCACAAATATATGGCTTTAAGAATAAGTCCTCATACCCATGCTTATTTTTATTATAAGAGTTTTGAGTATCAACTTGATTTTGATTCGGTCAAAAACTGAAATTAATTCTCTCGTAAAAGCTTGATAGAAACTTTGCACCTTCCTCTCGTGGGTTTGATAACTTAGAGTCAGGTTTGATAACTTAGAGTCATCTCTGCGAGAAAAAGACGAGAATCATTTCTTTTCCTTTACTCGATCATTAAAGGGACTAATCACCTCTCCCCCTATTTTCCTCTTTGTTCATTCTCTCTCACTCTCTACGATGCGCGGGAAGGGTGGGGACAAAGACCTGTCGGTGGTCACGATATAGACATGCACACGTTCGCCAGAGGGGCCTTTCACAGCGAAACTTTGTTTCTTTGATGTGTCTCCTGAGGCTGCTTTAAGATCCGTGTTTTTCAGGGCATGAACACTGGAAGCATTAGTATACGGTGGTCTCATGCCCTCCATGTAGGCTTGTATGTACGAAGCCATCACTTTCTATAATACCACCCAACGAAAGCATGCTGCTGGGTCCCATGTTGCTCCCTCTCTCTTACTTTACCCATCCTTTTCTTCCTCGTTCACACACACATCAGCCAGGACACAAACGATGGGCTGCTGCTAAGCCAGACCTTTTCCTTTTTCTCTAGCTTTTTCCCTTAAGCACCCGCCTCTTCTGCAGGCAGCACTAGTACACTGCGAGGCAACCCTTCCTGACACCCGAACCTAATTGGCCTGCGGAGCACCCACTTGAGGCAACGCGTTGGCCATGCCCTCGTCTGATGGCCAAAAGGTAGTTCGCTGCGAAATCTCCCCTAGCAGACGTTCGCCGATTAACGTTTCCCAAAAGAAGAGCAAACCTAGTGCCCGCACGAGCTCGGGAATGGCCAAGCTCTCCGGCCGGTCCGCGAGCCTCCGTGCGGCGCCGGCCTCCTCCCACGAGCGCAGCAGCTCCGCCTGGATCTGGGGAGGGGTTCGTGGGTTGTGTGGTGGCCGATGGGGCGCGGCCACGGGGGGCGCCGCCGGTGTGGATCAGACGGAGGCCGTGGGTTTCGCCAGAGATGAGATGAGGTGAGGCCCGTTACGTTCTCCGGCGCCGCCTGTCTCCTCCCCGGAACCAACTCCGACTCCGAAACAGACTCGTGCTCCCGTCTACACAAACGCTCTCGCGCGCCCCGCCCCGTCCCGCCCCGTCCGCGATTTGGTTTCGAGGTGTATGAGCTCTATATATCTAGATCCGCCCCGGCGCCCACAAGACCAGATCGATTGCGCTGATCTTTTCCCTCCGGTTTGTAGGATGTCTAAGCGACGACGCCGGGGCGAGGAGGGTGAGTCCCGCTGCCATGACCGCAGCGGCAACAAGCACAAGAGCCTCTATCTGGTTCTAGACGACTGGCACAGGGGCTTCACCATCCGCAAGCTTGACGCTGGCAGCCCTGACCTAAGCACCCCTCCTGTCGTCCGGCTAGTGTCACCTGCGCGTAACCTTCCCATGGACTTTGCAGCACTGGGCGGCAACATCATAGCCACCAGCAACCAATATGCTGCCACCGTGGTCTTCGACACGGAAACTGCCGCTCTGGCCATGGGCAATCCCCTCCCTGATTCACTCCTCGATGCGGCCAACTACTTTCTCACCGCCGGCGACGCGCTATTTGCGTTTGCCTACTACTTCATGAGGCGGCCTCAGTCCTTTCAAGTCCTGACCACCACCAAGGACGACATGAACACTCTGTGCCCAAGCACTGACTGGTCGTGGAAAAGAATTCCGGCACCTTTCACCAAGGATGAAAAGATCAACTCCTACGCCCTTCACCCGGACGGACACACCATATTTGTGTTTTCGTACACCAGCGAGGTCATCGCTGGCACCTTCTCCTTTGACACCAAGAACCGTGAGTGGAGGCGCCATGGGGATTGGATGCTTCCTTTCGAACTCGAAGGCTACTTCGACGCCGAGCTAGATGCATGGGTTGGGCTACACCCAGATGGCTACATCTGCTCCTGCCAAGTTCCCTCCCTCAGCAGTAGCAGCAGCACATTGCAGCAGCCCAAATGGAAGATGGCCAAGGAGCACAAGATGTGGAACCCATGGCATCAGTTGGCTAGAGGGCGAGGGCCTACTCTCACCTACATGGGCAACTCCAGGTTTTTCCTTGTTGATTGCGTGGCGGCCGATGGTTTAGAGTTCCAGGATGCTTTTGGTGACTCTTGTGGCTGCGTGCTCAGCATGACCACGTTTCGTCTCAGCTACGACCGCGAGGGAAATCTGAAAATCAAAGACAGGAACACTACCTCTTGTCGCGTGTCTAAGCAACTCTCGACCTTCTCCCCCGTGGCCTTCTGGATGTAGCTACAGCCAAGGAAACTGCTCATGCTGTTTTTAATTTATTTAGCTGTATGTAATGCATACTAGTTATGTTCATCGTCCTATCTGTAAATTACTCCCTCCATTTTTCTATATACAAGGCAACTTTGTAAATTGGGTCCAACTCTGACCATCGATTTGAGCAACAAAATATATGTTATATGCCACACAAAGCATAGGCATATAACATATATTTTGTTGCTCAAATTGATGATCAAAGTTAAACCCAAATTATGAAATGGCCTTGTAAGAAGAAGAGAAGGAGTATGATTTGAATCAATAAAAAGCAAACCGGTTATTGTGTGGAACCTTTCGGAGCTCTTAGTTGTTAATTCTGCAAATGCAGAAACCGAGCGATGGATGTCTATAACTATGAGTTTCAGCAACTTATGTTAATTTTTGTAATGATAAATATAGACGTGAGTTGGAACCTATTCTCTTGATGAATATAGCTGAGTGTCATATTCTCATTGTATCTGTCACCACAGAAAGAAATAATATCTCTGCAGTTCTCTCTTGGTTTTTTTTTTTTTTGGAAAAGCCCCCTCAGGGGGCTCTCGTCCCACTAACTTCAAGTAAAGTTAAACAAAGCGTTGTGTGACTTTTTCATAATACGTAAATATTTACTAATTTATTATATGGACTGGAGAATGATAATTCATGGTCGCTTCCTTTCCTTGACATGGTAATACGTACATTCTCCTGTCCATAAGTCCAAAAACAGGTTAAATTTGGAACATCTTTAGGATTCAGATTTGTGTTTCATAAAAGAACACAATCAGGTTTTGGAATCGCTTTATGGAGAAGCTAGCCATTGATCGGATATGTAAACTCATTAGGATGCTTGCGTGAAGAATAAAATAATATTTTACTCCCTCCGTTCCTAAATAATTGTCTTTCTAGAGATTTCAACAAGTGACTACATACGGAGCAAAATGAGTGAATCTACACTCTAAAACATGTCTACATACATCCGTATGTTGTAGTCCATTTGAGATGGCTAGAAAGACAATTATTTTGGAACGGAGGGAGTACATGACATGGCTAATACCGCGTCTACTTATTACAATTCACATTCTGTTAAAATCAAAGAATTTATTTCTTGGCAACTAAATCATCCCCTGTTTAGTTGCTTTTATGCAGAGGCATTACTGATTTACAATCAGTTGCCAAAGAAAGCCTTCACTAATTGTTATGCTGGTGCAAAACATGATTTAGCAGCTACGTTTTACACTACATATTTTGTGATAGTTACTTGTTCTGCTGTTGTTCCATGTTCGTTAATTGTGCATCACATGTTCACCAAAGTGGCTAGGCTATTAGATGGATGAGTCATTTTATTGCCAGGGTGTTTTCCAGTACAGTGGTTCGGAAGTTGCCCTCAACCTTTAACAATTTTCTTATATCTGTTTTTCTTTTTTTGATATATTCAGTATGCTTGGTTTACTTATAGGATGCATTGTAAGCTAGATATATTCAGTGAAAGGTTCTGCAGTAATTAAGATAGATACCAACACGGTTGCCTTTATTGCACTGCTACATTTTATTCTAGGATGTGAATTTGTTGGCCAATCATGTAAAAAAAAGTAATTGGCAAATGCTGATGCATCAAACACCTGACATTTTTCCATGTTTGGGCCTTTTTAATTGCAAATACCTGGTTTATTTATTGGGATTTTTTGGTAAATTAGAGAGTAACATAAATTTAGAAGTAGATACCTAAAGGTAAAAAATAAAATCACAGCCTATACAAACACTATATTGTATTTTTTCTATACAAAATCCATCTAGTGACATTATTCAGTAAAATGCCATGAGAAAATTTTAGAAGATGATAAAAAAAGTGCACTTCAGAGGCACTCATGTTGGTATCTTTTGATCTGGCCATTGTAACTGTGTGGAAGTACAGCAATATGTTGCATCTCTGTAAAAGATTTGTCTGCCTTCGTTGTTGATAAGCAGGAGGATATGAAATTGAAAAGCATGAATCACTTATCACTTAGCTTAGAAACATGTATTTGGGAGCAATTTTATTTCTAGGCAAATACACATTGTCTGACACACAAGTCGTGTCATTATATAAACCAAACCTCAAAGCTGATCATTTTTTTCCGATGCTACTACATTGTAAGAAAATCATGAATTATACTTGGCAATCTAGATCATCAATGGCTTATGACCACAAGTAGAGGCAGATGCACAATGTGAACAGAAACCAAACATGGTTACGGAAATTATTTTAGGTTCGATTTGCTTTTAACTTGAGAATCTAGCAAATTGAAATATGGGAAGTTACGGCCGCCACGGCCTTAAGGGATGGGCACTGGATAGCACAAATCAACATTGACGCTGGCCTCACTCTAGAACACATTCAACAATTCTTGGCCCTTTGGGAGAAGCTAGCGACTGTGGCCATTCAGCCGGGTGTCCAGGACTCTATATTGTGGAAGTCAACCAATGATGGGCAGTACTCTGCTAAGTCTGCTTATGTGGCGCAGTTTCATGACCTCCCGCTCTCAAGTTCGCCTGCTGCGGTTTGGAAGGCGTGGGCTCCCCCCAAATGCAAATTTTTCGCGTGGCTCGTTATCCACAACAGAGTTTGGACGGCTGATAGGCTTCAGAGGAGAGGATGGCCAAATTGTGACAAATGCCCACTCTGCAGTCAGGTGCAAGAATCTGCAGCACACCTGATCTTCAAGTGTCGTTTCTCTGTTCGGATTTGGAATGCGGTCTTCTCATGGCTTGGGCTTGCTATCCCCACGGCCCCGTGGCTCTTGTTCGATTCGGTGAAATCTTGGTGGGATGCGGTTCTCTCTGATAATACACTCCCGACGAAGGCCCTATCTTCCCTGTTACTTCTTGTGGGATGGGAGATATGGAATGAAAGGAATGCTCGTGTCTTCAGGAGCAAAGCGGTGCCGGTGGCGATTGTCATGCGACGCATCAAAGAGGAAGTTCCTATTTGGGCCACTGCAGGCGCTAAGCATTTGCGTAATGTAATGCCGCGAGAGTAATTATTTTGCTTTTCCGCCGCTTGGCGATGTCTGTTCTGAAACCTCTTCTTATTAAATGAAAATGGCAAGTCTTTTGCCTTGTTTCAAAAAAATAATAATATGGGAAGTTGGTTCTGAAAATAGCACTGGCTCTGTACTAATTCCAGGTCATGGTTACTAATCACAAGAGTTGACATGTACATATATTTTGTTGCAGTATGTGCTATTAAAGTTCATGCTCTGTATCATGGCATTCTCTTTTTGGTTTCATTGGTCATTAACTCATTATGTGTTTCTAAAGATCCTTTGAAGATCAATACCAGTCTTCGTTTAGTTACTACAAAAGCATTCTGGCCAAATAAAAATTGACCAAGAGATGATAACAAGGAGATAGAAGTTGTCAGTTTTGTGATAATTTGAGTCTTTTGATGATTTATTCTTCCATGTCCAGTAGCAAAACATTTTCTGTTAGATGCTGGGATTTCAGACTTCTCATGTGACTTGTGAACTGACCCTCTTCTGCTTGCAATCTTTGATGCTTTTGGTGGTAAATTAAAAGGTGGATCGAGAAAGATGTTTTGGCTGGATGTCCACAAATAGGAGTTTAACCTGGCCGTGAATGTTGCCACCCCGATCTTTCTTTTTGCAGTATTAACTCTGCATCGAACAAAGCAAGTGTCCTGGCACTGTCCAGCTATTATTCAGACCACAGTTTCAGGTATACTCACACACTTAGATGCGGCATCAGATATATATGCATTTTACATTCAGCTACTTCACGGAATAATTTTGTATTGAAACTGTGACACTTCTTTTTTGCAGTCTTTATTCTGCATCGTACAGAGCAAGTGTTATGCATCTTTCTTTCCTCCTAGAGAACTCTGTGCATGCACACATCCCAGTGAGGGCCTCAATGAGGGACAGGCTAGGCTGGAGATGCCGGTGATGAGGTTATCCGACATTGGCGGCTTGCTCAAGCACTCATCAAGTCTCTGAGATTTTCTGTATCCTCTATGAATGCTCCGCTTGTTTAGTTTGTGGACTAAAATGCTTGAAAGATTGTTTTTGGTGAAACAACCAATAGTTATAAGGGATAGAAAATAGTATGCTGCAACAACAAATCGTTGTCACTTAAGCACCAGAATACTGATTTAGGTGACCAGCAGGCAAATTAAGTACTCCCTCCGTCCCAAAATAAGTATCTCAACTTTGTACTAGCTCTAGTACAAATTTGTACTAAGCTCAAGACACTTATTTTGGGACGGAGGGAGTAAGATTTATCAGTAGAACAGAAAAATCAATCATAGTACTCCATCCTTGCAAGTGAAATGCCAGTGTTGGTTATCTGAACACTCTGGAGAATTGCTTGCAGAAGTAGTTTAGTGCTTAGTAAGTTATTAAGAGTACAAATTTCTAGGCTTGATAGTGGTCCATCTCCTAATAAGATGTTCTTTTTGCTATTTGTAGCTGATGAAAAAGTAACAACTTACCATAAATGATAGGAGTGCTGTTCATATGTCAGACCAGTGATGAAAAATAGTCAGAATTCTCTATGGCAAAATACATGCACAACTTGACAATAAAAGATCACTTGTATCGCTCGAAAAGTGAAGGTACGCTTTGATGTTCTTGCAAGTTCCATCCTCTTATAGTTACATATAAAGTTTTGTTCACTCACAAGCAATAGAAAAACATGATTCATGAATCTTCCTATAGGATAACAAGACTTCCTACTGAAGAATGATTTGACGGTAAGTAAGTGAAGACCATAAACTCACGTAATTGAAACTGGAAACACCTTATGAGCGCAAATCCACGTTCAAATTTAGGAGCTGAAATAGCATGTATTGGTTTAGATACCCCAAAAATTGTATTAAGAAACTCAGTGAAGAAATATATTCTGCGGGGAAGAGAAAGAACATTATACTCACTGACCAGTCTAGTGTGTGCATACCTTGCTACAGACCACACTGGATTCCACGATTCTGGATGAACTGCAATAGCAAAGTCATATGAGAAGTCAAACCCCGATTGAATACAAAAGGAAATTATAGGATGTCATTGCAGCATGATGCCTACAGTTACTCACTGATAAGCATATCCTTTTGTGAGGGTAAAACCTGCCACTAGGGGTTGTCATGCTGAACAACAAAGACAAACTATAACTAAAAATAATCGAAGTTGCAATGAATTCATTACTTTCAGATCTGCGTAGTTCTTAATTTAACATTTCTTCAAATAACTTGCTTCATATTTAATATTCAACGATCTTATAGCTCTTTGTAATTTGGTTATCCATCAGGCTGGGCAAAGAATATTTTCCTTGAGTACACAGGCGAAATTTACGTAGAAGCTTTATGAATCAGTGGCAGTTAGCCTTGAGGGCTAAACCCTAAAAGCTAGGATCCTTCACAGGATATGTTCTATTGTTCAGGTTTTGCTGCATGTCCCCCCTCTCCAGATCACCGCAAGATTCTTAACACACATATTTTATGTAGCTTCCTGATACACATCATTGAGAAACTGAACCGTAAGATCTTGCATGCTTTTTATATGTGTTGGTTCATGTTTTTTGTTTATCTGGTATTGAAATCCATATCACCAGTAATTCGTTGATGAAGTAGTAAATATTTTTGAAATGAGATATGTCGTTTGGTTATCATTCATCCAAGTTTGATGTTATCAAGTGCTCATGGCTAGCCAGTTTACTTTAGAAGTATAGAAAGGCTGATAGTTCCTATGTTGGTTGTAGCGACCCGACCCAAATGGACTTAAGTGTCATCTCTGGATCGGTATGCTGACACACACAGTACTCGAGGATTTATAACAGAGTGCAATCACATGTAAAAAGTAACATAAATACTATTACCTCAATCCATATAGCGGAAGTAACAACAAAGTTGTGGAGTCCCAACAACACCAACGACTAAGTTGAGTGTAGACATCGTAACCCTAACGTATCACTTACTCGTCGTATCCTGCAACATGAGACGTTGCAGTCATGTAGGTCAGTACATTGAATGTACTAGCAAATTCACACCACAGAATAATGATGAACAATATCTATCACTACATGCATATTTGGTTGGTGGAGGCTCTAAGTTTAATTTTGCATAAAGCTATTTTTTCCCAACAACAAAAGAATAAATTTTATTTTTACTACCAAGTTTATGCCAATATTGAGAAGGTTCCTCCAACTCAATCCCAAAAATTCCCAAATTATTAATAATCCAATACATTAATTAAATAGAGTGATGAGATCACAAATAATTCACTTCCAGATACTCAAATTGTCCATAACCGGGGACATGTCTAATCATGATTAGTTTGTACACTCTGCAGAGGTTTGCGCACTTTTTCCCACAAGACTCGATCTCCTCCATTGAATTCCTCGCGCTGCCTGATGTTTGAGAACCGGATGATCAAGACATAGTCTTTTCGAAGAGGTCCCCTTAACCGATAGATAGGTCGATACACCTACAATCCCCCTACATCTGCTAGCCTATCATGGAAAGGTTTCCCACAACTTACTCAACTATGCCAGAGCCCATAATAGCTTGTGGTTGCACACGGAAGTTTCTAGGCATGAAATATCATACGATCCCTCTGTGCCTGTGTGGCATTCCATAGGGTAATCACACGGGTACTCCGGGATTCCCTTGGGCAAGCACTGGTTTCTCTAGGTGCCCGGGAAAACCGCTGGTTTCTCCAGGGTACCCCAACCATTCTATCCATATATGTATTAAAGTTGCCACCTTAGTTTTTCCCTTAGTTATTATTACTCTCGCAACTTTCATGAATCTCACATACCAATCTCCGTCTACGAGCATGGCTAAGCAATATATGACATAACTAAAAATCCCGGGGTGTTTCAAGGATCATAGGTTCCTACCTCATGAACTACATAGCAATGCCCAATTCCCAATCCTACTCATGCAATCTTTGAGGGATAAAACTAATGCATAATAAAAACTGGGTATTGAAAAGTATGATCAAAGTGTAACTTGCCTTGCTGGCGATCGGAAAACTCTAGAGATTGTAGTAACAAGCTTCGCACTTCGGAAAATCTAGCGTAGACAAACAATAGCATACATAAGCACTCAAGCAAACGATGCAAAGAGAAAACGAAGAAAAGGTCCAAAGAAAACTCAAAACAAGCAAATAACTAATCTAAATAGAAAACAAATTTTAACAGCATTAAATTTATGTGGATTAGATCTTAACAGTAGATACATGTGATTAGCTACGATTTACAAAAAATATCAACTCAAAACGGAGCTACGAAACTCAAGATACGAACAAAACAAGATCAAATTCAAATCTGAACTAAACCCAAATTTTAAATTGTCAAAATCATGTTCAAATTGGTTTACTGGATAGATGAGCTCACTCTGAAGATTTAGGCGTTGGTTTCGTCAAATTTGGACAAACGAGTAAAAAGTTACGAGGGTTTAAAGATCAAGGGCTAAACTGCAAAGAAAATATTCGCGGATGGGTCCCTGACCGAAAACTAAAAAAATAATCTACGAACTGTCGCTACAGAAACTAATCTAACGAATCTGTTCGCTATAGAAACTAAATGAACGAACGTTCGCTAAATAAACGAAACTAAATAAAATAAACCGATCTAAACGAAAAACCAAAAAAATACCGGAACGGACCGGCGGTTTATACCGATTCGGCCGGTTCGACGACGGCGGCGGCAAAGTCGACGGCAGCGGCTTGCGGGCGAGGCGACGGCGACGGCGGGAGCGACGGCGATAGTCGGTGACTATGGCAGCAGCGGCGGCGGTGGAGTGCGGGGCTGGCGGCGGCGACAACGGCTTCGGGGCGGTGGCACGGCTAGGCGACGGCGGCGGCGGAAAGTGCGGCGTCGGCTTGGTGTGAGGAGGAGAGGGGCCAGGGCGGGGGTATTTAAGGAGGGGAGGGGAGGCGAGGCTGGCTTGCGGGAGGGGGCAAGCGGGGCGGCGGTGGAGTCGAGGAGTCCGGACCGGACACCGGTCGGTGCCGGCTCCGAGCGGGACTCTGTCCCGAGCGCGAGCGGGAGAGGCAACTGGCGGTTGGGCCGGCTGGGCTGGGCGTGACCCAGTTTGGTTGGCCCGAACTTTTTTTTGAAACAATTTTTTTTCACAGAGACAAAAACACGCTAAAAAATATAAATAAAATCCTAAAAATTTCAGAAAAAATCACGTAGCTATATGGCCTTATTAGTGACCTAGTGAACATTTTTCTGGGCCTAAATGCCTAAACTAAAAATAAACATTACAGTACTAATTACTCCGCTAACTAATAAATAAACTAGCAAATAAATCCAATAAACTCTCCAAAAAATCAAAATTCATTTTCCAATATTTCTATACTGATTTTGAAGAAGTCATCTTATCTTCTCTCTTTATTTTAAAATAATTGGAAAATAATTTTGAAAAACAATTTGATCTAATTTCCCAAGTTTTGATAAATCAAAATTGGATTTTTGTGAAACCTCCAACTCTCTTAAATTGGTCCTTGAGTTGCTCAAGGCCTCTTGAATCAAAATGCAACTAAAACAAAGCAAAAAAAATGCATAAATCATAGATGCATATGAATGATCTATGAATAACATCCAAATTGAAAATTGAGATGTTACATTAGTTCAGCGCAAAAGAGATGTTTAGGAGACGTGAGTTTCACATTGTTGCCTGCATTTGATTCTGCAAACAACATTTTGTGTTGGGGAAAGCCTACATTTGCCATAGTTTTTTCTTTTAGTATCTTGCATGATGTGAAGATTCTTCCCACGTTGCTGCCTGCATTTGATTCAGCTTTTTTGTTTTCCCGCATAATTTATATAGCTAAACATGTCATTTCCAATATTTCATGATACCATAACTATCTTTGACCAAAACAAATTGTAAGCTGTAAGGATGTTTTTTTTTGCGGAAAAAGCTGTAAGGATGTTTGTAGCAAGATATGCACACTTGTAGTGCTCGACAGGCAGAAGACCAGGTTTTTTTTCTTTCGCGCACATACATAAAGTGAGCACTATTATATTTCCATTCTGCTTTTTAATAATAATATACTGCCAAGTTCTTGGTCATTGTGTTATATATGCAGCTGATAGTTGCTGCCACTAGAGATACTGAACCAACAATGCTGCCACTAGAGATACTGAACCGATCAAATTATTTGCTTCGGTGTATCATGTTTTTATGACTTGTCCGTTCCCAGTTTATCATTTCGGTGTATCATGTTTTTATGACTTGTCCGTTCCCAGTTTATCATGGACCATTCGGGTTCATGGGATACCCATTACCCTTGGTCCCTGTTAGACCATTGATGGCGTGCGGACTCCAGGACAGTCGACCGGAGGCCGTCAAGATGATCATCACGGACTCCAGGAAATTACTACTCCCTCCGATCCAAAAATATATATCATGGCTTTAATTCAAATTTAAACAAAGCTAAACTAAAGCCAAGATTTAATCCGAATAGAAACTACACTAATCATAAGGACTAGCAAAATAGAATAGACGAATAGATCAAATCTAAAGCACATAAGGAGTTAGGATTTGTGAGTAAGAGCAAGTCCAACGCGCGAAGACCCATTTCATCTGTTGTGTCCGCTTGGGTCGTCGCAGATAGAAAAGTCGGTCCAACGTGCCGACCCAAATGGATGCGGGTCCGCTTTTTGTCTGCCTACCGACCCATTCCTGGCCCAAATTTGGGCCTCATTTGCGTTGGCGCAGACATGAAGCGGACGCGTGCCTACCCCGGCCCACCAGTCGGTGGCACATTGGCCATTCTCTTCTACCCCTATTGACAGCAAGCCCTCGTCCCCCTACCCCGTTGCCGCCGCCACCCAGTTCCGGTGTCCCTGCCAGCAGTCTGCGCCTACACCCACGTCGCCACCACCCCTCGCCGCCGGGCCACCGCAGCTCCCCCCACCCCTGACCCCGACGTCGCGGCGAGAACGAAGTCGCCTCCGCGGCCGGAGCCAGCTCCTTCGTCCGACGACGCCGCGCTCGCCTGACACTCCCAGGCTAGCTACCTGGTCCAGGGGAGGCGCGCATCTCTTCGCCGACCAGCATCTTTGACGACACCCGCAAGCGGTTCGGCAGTTTGGCCCCAAGGTACAAATGGACTCCGCCGACGAGTTCTTTTTCCATAATTTTCTCTGCGACTTCGATGACCATCCGATGGTGAGGAGATGGTGGCTGCTGTGTTGGTCCATGACCACCTTAATAGGCAGTGGTTGTTGTTCCGGGGCTTGATCCCGGGGCACACTCCGGCGTTCGCAATCGAGAGAGCGGCCATTTCTTTCTTTGGAAGGACTACTTTGACACATTCAGCCCGTTGTTCAAGTATCACCAATTCCGGCAGCGTTTCCCTATGGCTAGGCATGTTTTTAACCATATTCGAATACGATAAATATTTCAAGTGCAAGGAGGATGCCCTTGGAAAGATTGGCTTCTCATCTTATCAGAAATGCACTGCAGCTATCCGGATGCTTGCATACAGAGTGCCCAGTGATCTCATTGATGAGTGCATCCGTATGAGCGAGTCTACGTGCCTAGAGTCCATGTACAGGTTCTGCAAGGCTGTTATTGCAGTGTTTGGCCCTGAGTACTTGAGAGAGCCGAGTGCTGAAGATACATCCCGCTTGTTGGCGGCCAATGCCACCAGGGGCTTCCCAGGGATGCTTGGCAGCATAGACTGCATGCACTAGGAGTGGAAGAACTGCCCTTCTGCTTGGCAAGGGCAGTATAGGGGCCATGTCAGGGCTTGCACTGTCATACTTGAGGCCGTGGCCTCACAAGATCTCTGGATCTGGAACTCTTTCTTTGGCATGGCTGGATAGCACAATGATATCAACATGCTTCAACGCTTGCACGTGTTTGCAAGGCTTGCCAAAGGCAATAGCCCGCCGGTCAATGTTAACATCAACGACCTTAACTACAACAAAGGATACTACCTAGCTGACGGTATCTATCCCAGTGGACCACTATTGTGAAGACAATCTCCAACCCTGTCGGAGAGAAGAGTAAAAGATTTGCCTAAGAGCAAGAGAGTGCTAGGAAGGATGTCGAGCGTGCCTTTGGTGTTCTGCAATCTCGATGGGGCATCGTTCCATATCCTGCTAGAACTTGGAGCAGCAAGAAGTTGTGGGAGGTGATGACTGCTTGTGTGATCATGCACAATATGTTCGTAGATGATGAGAGCCCGGAACATATCTATGATTAAGGGTTTCAGTTTTAGGGTGACAATGTTGTGCCTGAGCATGGAGGAGGAGCGGCAACGTTTGCATACTTCACCCAATTACATCATCAAATGCGTGATTGGAAAACTCACATTCAGCAGCAAGATGATTTGGTTGAGCATATGTGGGCTCATGTGGGAAATCAATAGATGTATCTTTTTTAAATGTATTTGAGACAATTTAATTTTTATTCGGCTTGTAAACTATGATATATTTATTTGGGTTGTGGAACTATGCTATTTTTTGTTTGCTTGCGAAACTATGCAAAATGTGTGTATATTTGTTGAAAAATGGCGGCAAGCCGACCACGCGGGAAAATATGGGTCGGCGCGTTGGGTGCACTGCCGACCCAATTAAAAAAGAGGGCGGACGGCGAGCGCGCCGTCGACCCAAACGAACAAAGCGCGCGTCCGTTTGGGTCGGCGCGTTGAAGGTTCTCTAATATCAAGCCTTGTTTTGCAACCATAGCCTGATTAGGGCATCTCCAAAATGGACTCTCAAACAACCCTCATCCGTCTGGACCGTGCGGCCCGGATGTGTTTTGACATCCAATGCAGCCCACTCAAATCCCCCTCCCGGTTCCATTCTCTTCCGCTCCACCCCTGCTCCCCCTTACTTTGCATTTGTGCCCACCTCCGATGCTGCCGATGTACCTCTTCAGCCGACACCTAGGCATTGCCGAACGACCGCAAGCACCACCCACATGCCCGCTCGCCTTGTACTACGGTGTCTGCTACTTCTTGAGCTTGCGTTGATTTTTCCCTTGAAGAGGAAAGGGTGATGCAGCAAAGTAGAGATAAGCATTTCCCTCAGTTAAGAACCAATCTATCAATCCAGTAGGAGGCACAGGCAAGTCTCCAATATATGCACCTGCACAAACTAACAACCACTTGCACACAACGTGAAAAGGGTTGTCAATCCCTTCACGGTCATGAACAAGAGTGAGATCTAATAGAGATATGTATAAAAGATAAATAAAAGAGCAAAATAAAGTAAATATGAATAAAGTGCAGCAAGGTATTTTTGGTTTATAGATCTAAAAATATATGATGGAAAATAGACTCGGGGGCCATAAGTTTCACTAGAGTCTTCTTTCTTGAAGAAAATATACGGTGGGTAAACAAATTACTGTTGGCAATTGATAGAAAAGCGCATAATTGTGAAGACATCTAAGGCAATGATCATGAATATACGCGCCACGTCCGTGACAAGTAGACCGAAATGATTCTGCATCTACTACTATTATTCCACACATCGACCGACTCCTGCTTGCATCTAGAGTATTAAGTTCATAAGTACAGAGCAACGCTTTAAGTAAGATGACACGATGTAGAGGGATAAACTCAAGCAATATGATATAAATCCCATCTTTTTATCCTTGATGGCAACAATACAATATGTGCCACGCTACCCCTTCTGTCACTGGGTGAGGACACCGCAAGATTGAACCTAAAACTAAGTACCTCTCCTGTTGCAAGAAAAACCAATCTAGTTGACCAAACCAAACCGATAGTTCGAAGAAAAATACAAAGATATCTTAATCATGCATAAAAGAGTTCAAATAAGACTCAAATAATATTCATAGATAATTGTTGGTGCAATATATGCCTACCTTTGTTTTGGAGATTGTTGACAGAAACAGGTATGGACTGATTTGTTTGCTAGTGCATACAGAAGAGAAATAGTCCATACAAAACCGAAGAGAATGCTATCTCGGGTGCCAAGTTCGAGGAACTTCACCGGAGTATATCTGTGTTGCAGAGAAGAACGAGCTATATTTGTTGCAGTCATATAGATGAGAAGATTGACGTGAAGGAAGTAACCCCTCGAACGTTTACTGCTGATGCAAAGCATTTGGTTCGGTATCGTCGTCCGAAGAAATTGACTGCATCGAATGAAAGTCGAAGACAAAGTGCAAACCTATATTCATTTCATCGTTCTTCTTCTATTTATTTGAGTCATCGGACCTCCATACTATTAAGAGGGGTATAGGTTCTCAAAGCTTAGATCCGCTGTGATGCTTAGCCAAAACCTATGAAAGTTGCGAGAGAAATCTCTTCGCATTCCGAGCAAATACTTGCCAGCAAGAGACTGCGATCTTCATCGCTTCGAGAGATTTATCTCAGACCGAGGAGTTAGCATTACTTGCTCCGCAAGCAATGTTACTGTTGTGCTCAAATCCGACCGTTGGACTCGTGTCGTTCGGCCATTGGCTGCTCTCGATGTCCAATTTGGTCATTTCCCATCAGGGAAGGTTGCAGCTATAAATAGCCACCCTGTGACGCCCCCGATTCAATCGTACACTAATCATACACGCAAATGTGTACGATCAAGATCAGGGACTCACGGGAAGATATCACAACACAACTCTGGACACAAATCAAAAATAATACAAGCTTTATATTACAAGTCAGGGGCCTCGAGGGCTCGAATACATAGCTCGATACACAAGAGTCAGCGGAAGCAACAATATCTGAGTACAGACATAAGAGAAACAAGGATGCCTTAAGAAGGCTAGCACAAAAGCAACAACGATCGAAGAGGCAAGGCCTCCTGCCTGGGACCTCCTAACTACTCCTGGTCGTCGGCGGCCTTCACGTAGCAGCATCCATCGGCGATGGCATCTGGCTCCAAGGGTCCACCATCTGGTTGCATCAACCGGAAAGAAGAAAGAAGGAGGGTAGCAAAGCAACCGTGAGTACTCATACAAAGTACTCGCAAGCATCAGATCTATACTAAGTATGCATTAGTATCAAATGGAAGGGTTGTATCTGTGGACTGAACTGAAGAATGCCAGAATAGAGGGGGGAAAGCCTAGCCTATCGAAGACTAGCATCTTCACGCAGCTCCGAGCATCTTGCAGCATGTAGAAGAGTAAAGAATAGCAGTTTATATTTAACAAGCATGTTGTAACATTAATGCCCAGAGATCCTTCCTCGACTCCCTGCGAGAAATAAATCCCGGAGCCACATATCTCAAGTATCCATTTGTAGTTGTATAAGATCAGGATATAAGTCTGAACGTCCATTACCGTGGACACGGTATTCGAATATATAACTTCCCTGCAGGGGTGCACCATGTTACCCAACACGCTCGATCACTCTGGCCGGACACACCTTTCTGGGGTCAATGCCCGCCCTTGGAAGATCAACACGTCGTAGCCCTACCTAGGCTCAGCAGAGAGGTCCCCGCCGGTCTACATCCTAAGCACTCCGGGGTCTTGGGCCCATCGCCGGCAGCACTCCGGGTCCTTGTGTGCAGGGTGGATACCAGTACCGCCTCGGCTGGCCAGCATGATCCGACCGTGCCACAATGCTGAATTGGACGTCTGGCAAAGCTTCGGTTGATACTGCGACGTCGAGGCCCATATCTATTCTCGCGTAGTGGTTAGTGCGTAAAGGCCAGAGGCCAACTCAAAACAAATACCCAAAACCATAGTGTATTATTAGCTTGTGGATATGAGCAGACACTCACGATCGAAAGTGACCCCGTTGCCCCGTCTCGTGGACTTACGACAAGGTCCTAGAATTCCTGGCCATGCCACGTCATTATCTTGCGGGTGCTCTCCGGGCCCGCCCGACTTTCACCAAGGTCGCAAGTAAAGTCAAGGTAACTATGTGTCCAGACATCAAGGGGAAACCCGAGGAATCACCCACGGAGGATTCCACTCAATGTAATAATCAAGGTGAACGTAAGAGGGACCACCCTCGAGGTTCACACTTGAGGTGTTGAACGCCAGAGCCGTATCGGGAATGGTGAAAGAGGAAATCACCCTCGATGACCACAACCGAATAGCTACACTACAGAATTACCATCAGGAGTGCGTTATGAGGGATCACCCTCGACACTCAATAGTAGCTCTGCAGAGTCGAGCAACTAAAGTGGCGTGATGTGATGTGAGATGTCGGGCTCTGGTCGTCGATCACAAGGGGGGGTTGTCGATGATAACTCAAATCATCGAAGGTCAAGGATGGTATTTCTCATCACGAATTCAACTGATATGCTGGAAGAGCTCAGAATGTTGACGAGCACGACACAATTGTTGAGAGATTTCAGGAAGATGTAATCGATCGGCGATGACATCAAGTCAAAGTAATGATGAAGCAAAAAGTTATTGGAACCACAGTTACGACACAAACTCGAAAGCAAGCTTGCTGTTCAAGGTGAAATGGTATGACGAGGAAGATCGACATAAGCTTAGATCGTCGTCGAAGTTGCTCCGGGAATAAGGACCGGGTAGCACAATTAAAATTAGCTCGATAATGATATAGCCGATCAGGCTAGGAATGACGTGATGGAGTATCATTCCAATGAGAATTCACAAGAGGTAGTGCAATAACACAATATCCTCGAGATAACAGGGGACAATACTCGAGGTAGATCAAAATAGAGGTTGGACAGATGAAATGATCTGCAGAAGACAAGTATTTTAACTTGTCCGGGAAATGGAATCAAGGAGAAAAATATGGTCGGAACCACGGTTGCAAAGGACCAAACATAGATACAAGATGCACTTATCACAAGGGGATTAATGTTATTACAAGTAGCTTCCATGATAAGTTCCACATTCGATCCATGGGCATGAACACAAAGGCGCAAGGTCGACTCCCGCTTCTCTAATGCACAACTTTCCATTCACTTCTCGCATTTGAAGAAGTTGTAGTGTTGATATTTTATCTGGCAACACACCAGAAGAGTAAGACTCATGAAGACTCTCGGGTTCAAACAGATTAGGGGAGGCGTAGGTTCAACCCATAGGGGCATCTTAGGAACCTATACCACAAACTTCACGAGTAAATAACTCAAGCCCAGAAGCAGAGTATGGTTGACAAGAGCGAGGGATACCATTTACCAAAGGCATTTTGTATCCGAGGAAAAGCTCACAAGGTTATTGAAAATGGAAGACACTGTCGGATAAAATCCAACAAAGTATCGTATGTGAGTATCGATACTTCATCAGAAGAAGAAAGAATGTAAGAATATCAGACTATAGAAGCAGCTGACTAACTCAAGGCTTAAATGCAACGGAATTATGATTTCCAAAATCAAGGGATCAGAAGCAAACACTCCGACCAAGGATGGATAAGTTGAATAGACTTAGGGCACAATCGATGGAAAACTGATTGGCCAAGAATCAACTCATGTTCAGGAAGACGTTTGAGCCGGAATGATAATTTATAAGGACCAACTAATGACTATGACTACTCACAAACATATCAAATCGAAAGACACAAAATGATAATGAGAAAGGACATCAATGGATACAGCTAGGCATATGGAATTGACCAGAATGTAGGCAGGTAAGACCTAGAGCAATAGGCGACAGAGGTCATTGAAAGCTCGGATTGTATTACAAAGTATCTTATGAAGCATAAGAATAACTGGGGATAAATGGATACTCGATAAGAGCGAGTAATTATCCGTAGGGGTATTCATGCGGCAAGGACTGCAGGGCAGTAAGCATAAAGGATCCTTGCAACATCGAAGAGTATTTCAGGACATCTTGTAATAACAAGAGCAACTGGGCATGAAGGTATGAACGACAACATAGGAAGTTACGCATAAGGATTTATCGGTGGTAGGGATCGCAACGACGAAGGACACAAGGGTCTCGGGAAAACATTGGAGAGTATCATCAGATTCTTCTAGTGCACCAAGCAATCATCTGGAGTGAGGGGCTCTCCGAGAGAAAGTGTTTACGAGAACCTAGAGTTAGAGTTAACAAAATCAATTAACCCAAATAGAAGAGAGATCAGAGTCCCAGATTATAGACGAGGAATAAAAGATCCTAATACCACCCAATGGTGACGTGGGCTCGTAAGCTACACAACCATGTTAGTAAAGCAGTTTTCAAAGACTAGACTCAACTTTGGCCAAGGAGTTGGAAAGGGGGATCCTACAGGCAGTCGGCTCTGATACCAACTTGTGACGCCTTCGATTCAATCGTACACTAATCATACACACAAATGTGTATGATCAAGATCAGGGACTCACGGGAAGATATCACAACACAACTCTAGACACAAATAAAAAATAATACAAGCTTTATATTACAAGCCAGGGGCCTCGAGGGCTCGAATACATAGCTCGATACACAAGAGTCAGCGGAAGCAACCATATCTGAGTACAGACATAATTTAAACAAGGATGCCTTAAGAAGGCTAGCACAAAAGCAACAACGATCGAAGAGGCAAGGCCTCCTACCTGGGACCTCCTAACTACTCCTGGTCGTCGACGGCCTTCACGTAGAAGCATCCATTGGCGATGGCATCTGGCTCCAAGGGTCCACCAGTTGGTTGCATCAACCGGAAAGAAGAAAGAAGGGGGAAAAGGGGGGTAGCAAAGCAACCGTGAGTACTCATCCAAAGTACTCGCAAGCATCAGATCTATACTAAGTATGCATTGGTATCGAATGGAAGGGTTGTATCTGTGGACTGAACTAAAGAATGCGAGAATAGAGGGGGAAAGCCTAGCCTATTGAAGACTAGCATCTTCACGCAGCTCCGAGCATCTTGCAACATGTAGAAGAGTAAAGAATAGCAGTTTATATTTAACAAACATGTTGTAACATTAATGCCCAGAGATCCTTCCTCGACTCCCTGCGAGAAAGAAATCCCGGAGCCACATATCTCAAGTATCCATTTGTAGTTGTATAAGATCAGGATATAAGTCTGAACGTCCATTACCGTGGACACGGTATTCGAATATATAACTTCCCTGCAGGGGTGCACCACGTTACCCAACACGCTCGATCACTTTGGCCGGACACACCTTTCTGGGGTCAATGCCCGCCCTCGGAAGATCAACACGTCGCAGCCCTACCTAGGCTCAGCAGAGAGGTCCCCGCCAGTCTCCATCCTAAGCACTCTGGGGTCTTGGGCCCATCGCCCGCAGCACTCCAGGTCGTTGTGTGAAGGGTGGATACCAGCACCGCCTCGGATGGCCAGCATGGTCCGACCATGCCACAATGCTGAATTGGACGTCTGACAAAGCTTCGGCTGATACTACGACGTTGAGGCCCATATTTATTCTCGCATGGTGATTAGTGCGTAAAGGCCAGAGGCCAACTCAAAACAAATACCCAAACCATAGTGTATTATTAGCTTGCGGAGACGAGCAGAGACTCACGGTCGAAAGTGACCCCGTCGCCCCGTCTTGTGGACTTACGACAAGGGCCTAGAATGCCCGGCTGTGCCACGTCATTATCTTGCGGGTGCTCTCCGGGCCCACCTGACTTTCACCAAGGTCTCAAGTAAAGTCAAGGTAACTGTGTGTCCAGACATCAAGGGGAAAACCCGATGAATCACCCACAGAGGATCCCACTCAATGTAATCATCAAGGTGAACTTAAGAGGGACCACCCTCGAGGTTCACACTTGAGGTGTTGAACGACAGAGCCATATCGGGAATGGTGAAAGAGGAAATCACCCTCGATGACTATGACCGAATAGCTACCCTACAGAATTATCATCAGGAGTGCGTTATGAGGGATCACCCTCGACACTCAATAGTAGCTCTGCAGAGTCGAGCAAATAAAGGGGCGTGAGGTGATGTGAGATGTCAGGCTATGGTCGTCAATCACGTCGATCGAGGCGTCGATGATGAAGCAGGGGCAACAAGGACAAGGTGGGGGTCACTGATGGATCACTAACCAACCTATACTAAGCAGTTTAGGATAAGCAGGTAGGTAACAAAAGCAAGTACAAAAGCAGGCTATGCATCAGAATAGGAGCAAACTATAACATTAGCAAAATCTAATGCAAGCATGAGAGTATAGAATGGGCGATATCGGGATGATCAAAGGGGGGGGGGGCTTGCCTGGAAGCTCCGCTGAAATGGAAGAATGGTCATCGTCGACGTAGTCGATCACAGGGGCATCAACAGCGGTCTCGGGGTCTACCGGAGAAAAGAGGGGGAAGAAACAGTAAATACATGCAAACATATCCACGACAAGCAATAAGCAGTGTTAGGCGTGTTCTAACGTAGTGCTAGGCGTTACTGGCAAAGGGGGAAACATCCGGGAAAGTTTTCCCGGTCCCGGACGTGTGTGAGCAGGGGTGGAGCCAGGATTTAGGTATAGGGGGGGCCAAGCCGGAAAAAAATGTCGAGTGGTAAACTAATAATGTGGCAATTTGATGATAAAAAAACCTACTTACATGTTTATTAGTTTCATTTATATTCTACAACTGTCAATAAGATCGATAATGATTTAAACACAAACAAAAAACAATATAAGAACTTGGCATCAAATATATCAAAGATATTTATAATCCGTCGGAAGAAAACTTGGCATCACAAATCTAACAATCAGAATAATTAAATTGTTTTTTGCGGAAGAATCAGAATAAGTAAATTAAATTAAAAGAACAACTTTAACATATATAAGATGGGATCGGAGAGAGATTAATTTCAATAGCCATTAGTGCTAACCGTCGACGAGACACGCGGGAGCTGCCTACATGAGCAGACGCGAGCAAACGACAAGGGCATGGAACAACAGTGACTAATTTTCTGCGCACTAATCCCACGTATTTGCTCTTTTTTTAGACAGTCCAACGTATATGTTAATTACGATAGAACGCATCGCACAGGTCAGGGACTAGAGCCAACCGTCCTGGGCTGTTCACATGGGCCTGTTCTTTGTTTTTTTTCCAATACTCACGTTGAGAGATAGCCAGATAAGGGGGGCCAAATACATGTGTGCGTGCGTTTTATCGCTAATCGCGTACTAGCTGTTCAATGTTCGCTCGATCATTAGGGGGGGCCAGGCCCCTGCTCGCCCCCCCCCTACCCGAGATCCGCCGGTTTTGACACCGACATTGGTGTTTTCATTGAGAGTTCCTCTGTGTCGTCACCGATAGGCTTGATGGCTTCTTCAATCAACAACGCAGTCCTGGGTGAGACTTTTCTCCCCAGACAGATCTTCGTATTCGGCGGCTTCGCACTGCGGGCCAATTCACTTGGCCATCTGGAGCAGATCGAAAGCTACGCCCCTGGCCATCAGGTCAGATTTGGAAGCCTAAACTTCACGGCGGATATCCGCGGAGACTTAATCTTCGATGGATCCAAGCCGCAGCCGAGCGTGCCGCACTGTCACGATGGGCATGATCTAACTCTACCGCCGGACAGTACCTTGGAGGCCGCACACGAATCCGCTCCGACCCATAGTTCGGAGCCGATCGCGTAGATCAAGGATGGGTGGCTAGACACCGCCTCAGGAACTGCAACTTCCACGGCGATGGAGCCGAACACTGACCTCGTCCCTTATAAAGCTCGTGACTCCGAGGTGCCGGATTCCGAACCTCCTGCGCCCCTGCCAATCGAATCCGACTGGGCGCCGATCATGGAGTTCATCGTTGCGGACATCTTTCAGCACTCACCCTTTGGCGACATCCTAAAATCGCTAAAGCATCTCTCGCTATCCGGAGAGCCCTGGCCGGACTACAGCCAGGATGGTTGGGATGCGGACGACGAAGAAATTCAAAGCCCACCCACCACCCACTTTGTAGCCACTGTCGACGATCTAACCGACATGCTAGACTACGACTCCCAAGGCATCGACGGTATGGACGACGATGCCGGAGACGATCAAGAACCAGCGCCAACAGGGCATTGGAAGACCACCTCGTCATATGACATATACATGGTGGACACCCCAAAAGATGGGGACGACGAAGAAGCAGCGGAGGCAGATTCCTTAAAGAAACAGCCCAAGCACCGACGGCAGCGGCGCCGCTCTAAATCCCGCCACAGCAAGAATGGAGATTCCGGCACAGGAGATAATAACACCCCAGAAAGTGCCGAAGACAACCCCCTCCAGCAAGATTCAGCGCAGGAGGACGCAGAAGCCATCCCTCACGTGAGAGCGGCAGACGAAGAGGTCGAGGATGACAATTACATACCTCCCTCCGGAGACGAGGCAAGCCTCGACGACGGCGGATTCGTCGTGCCTGAGGATCCCGTCGAACAAGAGCATTTCAGGCGCAGGCTAATGGCCACAGCAAATAGCCTAAAGAAAAAGCAGCAACAGCTTCAAGCTGATCAAGACCTGCTGGCCGACAGATGGACCGAGGTCCTCGCGGCCGAAGAGTATGAACTCGAACGCCCCTCCAAAAGCTACCCAAAATGCAAGTTGCTCCCCCGACTAGAGGAGGAAGCATACAAACCTTCATCACCAGCGCACAATACGGCAGACCGACCACCTCGTGGCCGCGACAGAGAGGCATCTAGGCCCTCCACCAGAACCGTACCCCGGCACCGCTCAAAAAGTATGAAGCCACGGGGGAACGCATCGGACTTGCGGGATATATTGGAGGACAAGGCAAGACAATCCAGATCTATCTATGGATCACGTGGGCGCCCCACGAACCACGACGAATACCGTCGCGCCGGATACAGCAACTCCGGCCGGGCCGAACACAGCAGACAACGCTCTATTGAGCTACGTCGTGACATTGCTCAATACAGAGGCGCCGCACACCCACTATGCTTCACAGACGAAGTAATGGATCATCAAATCCCTGAAGGGTTTAAACCCGTCAACATTGAATCCTACGATGGCACAACAGACCCCGCGGTTTGGATCGAAGATTGTCTCCTTCATATCCATATGGCCCGCGGCGACGATCTCCACGCCATCAAGTATCTCCCACTCAAGCTTAAAGGCCCAGCTCGGCATTGGCTCAACAGCTTGCCCGCAGAGTCAATTGGGTGTTGGGAGGACCTGGAAGCCGCATTCCTCGACAACTTCCAGGGAACATATGTGCGACCACCAGACGCCGATGACCTAAGCCACATAATCCAGCAGCCAGACGAATCGGCCAGGCAATTCTGGACACGGTTCTTAACAAAGAAAAATCAAATCGTCGACTGTCCGGATGCAGAGGCCCTCGCAGCCTTCAAACATAACATCCGAGATGAATGGCCGGCCCGACACCTAGGACAGGAAAAGCCGAAATCCATGGCAGCCCTCACATCATTAATGACCCGCTTTTGTGCGGGAGAGGATAGCTCGCTAGCTCGCAGCAACAACCTCAGTAAAAATGCTGGCAGTCCGGATACTAAGGACCACAATGGCAGGTCGCGTCGAAGCAAAAACAAACGCCGCGTTAACGGCGAGAACAATGAGGATACGACAGTCAACGCCGGATTCCGAGGCTCTAAACCCGGTCAGCGGAAGAAGCCATTCAAAAGAACCACTCCGGGTCCGTCCAATTTGGACCGAATACTCGACCGCTCTTGCCAGATACATGGCACCCCCGAAAAACCAGCTAACCACACCAACAGAGATTGTTGGGTATTCAAGCAGGCAGGCAAGTTAATTGCCGAAAACAATGACAAGGGGCTGCACAGCGATGACGTGGAAGAGACCCGGCCGCCGAACAGTAGAGGACAGAAGGGCTTCCCCCCACAAGTGCGGACGGTAAACATGATATACGCAACCCATATACCCAAGAGGGAGCGGAAGCGTGCACTGAGGGACGTGTATGTGATGGAGCCAATCGCCCCGAAGTTCAATCCATGGTCCTCTTGCCCGATCACTTTCGATCGAACAGACCATCCGACCAGTATCCGCCATGGCAGATTCGCCGCATTGGTTTTAGACCCAATCATCGATGGATTTCACCTCACAAGAGTCATGATGGACGGCGACAGTAGCCTGAACCTGCTTTATCAGGATACAGTGCGCAAGATGGGCATAGACCCCTCAAGGATTAAACCTACAAAGACGACCTTCAAAGGCGTCATACCAGGTGTTGAGGCCAATTGTACAGGCTCAGTCACACTGGAAGTGGTCTTCGGATCCCCGGATAATTTCCGAAGCGAGGAGTTAATCTTCGACATAGTCCCGTTCTGCAGCGGCTATCACGCTCTGCTCGGACGAACCGCGTTCGCAAAGTTCAACGCGGTGCCGCATTATGCATACCTCAAGCTCAAGATGCCAGGCCCTCGTGAGTCATCACGGTCAACAGAAATACGGAACTCTCCCTCCGAACGGAGGAACACACAGCAGCTCTCGCGGCAGAAGTACAGAGCAGCCTTTTAAGGCAATTTTCGAGTCCGGCCGTTAAACGACCGGACACGGCCAAACGCGCCCGGAGCAACATCAATCAAGACCACCTGGCACGTTCCGAGCACGCGTAGCAATGCGGCCCCAACCCCAGCCCTCGCATGATTGCAAGACCAGCTCTCTGCGTACATCATTACGCTCTGGAGATACCATGGGCATAGGGGGAGGGGCACGACCACAACAGACCCAGAGTGCGGCTCGACCACCCCAGGGGCTCCCAAGTGTGTCGCTCTTTTTATTTTTATTTTCCTTCTTTTTATACACAGGACTCCGTTCACTAGAGGCCCTGTCCGGCGGCGAACCTGCCGAACTCACGATGCAACAGCCAGGGAGGGAAAAAGGTTGCGACGAACACTCAGGTGGTCTCCATTACGAGCATTAAATTTGATTATATACACCAGTCCGCAGCCCACCCCTGGAGGGGGACATGTTTAATTAGTCCAATCCCTTGCTTACCGCACTATTTGTATCATTCCGCACTCGTAGCAGAATTCCTTGAATAAATAATGCATCACTTTTTGCCTATAATTGCATTACTTTACATATATGTTCATTAATGACATCTTGCACCCGTATATTTTGGTACGGCCGAATACACCAGGGGCTTATGTTCCCCGCATTATGGTGTGATAAGTCCGAACACTTTCACAAGTGCGGCACCCCGAACTTATAGCATTATATGAATCGGCTCCGAATCATGTCTTGGGTCAATAGTTGGGTTTGCCCGGCTCCCATGTTTTGGTACCTTATGTTCCGTTCAGTCGGCTAAGGTAGCACTGGGAGAACCACTGCGATTGCGCCCCGGTTGAGCTGGGCGAGCGCCTCAGTGGAGAAAGCTAAAACTGACTGTCATGATAAGGCGAGAGACTGGTCGCTATTCGAGAGGTCTTTTCGAGTCCCTAAAGACTTATGCCGCTTCGAGCGAAGAACCGGATAATGTCCGGCCAAGGCATGGATAGTGCCCCGAACTCGGTCTTCCGAATACTAGGGGCTTCGCCGAAATTTAAAATTATAGAATTCTATGGCTAAGTGAGAGTGTTCAAGCATTATAAGTCCGGTTGCCTTGTTCGTCGTGTTGAGCGCCTCCCTAGATGGACCCAAAAATGGGAACAAGAGTGCTCAAGTTTATCCCGAACACCCCAGCATTAGTGGCATGGGGGCTGAAGCCGACGACTTGCCATCTCTCAGATTTTATAAACGGCCGCACAGAAGGTAATATTTTAAATCAATAAGCGTTGCTTAGCACATATGAACAAAGTTTTCAGCGCACAGGATCACATATTGCGAGTTTACTCAATAATTACATCTCTGGGGCACTCATCCGCAATCTTGCGGGCACCCTTCAGGACAATCTTATAGTACATCTCGGGCGTACAATACTCCTTGCCCGCTGGCGGCGCGTTAGTGATAAGCCTCTCCGCATCCAGCCTGCCCCAGTGCACCTTTGCACGGGCAAGGGCCCGACGAGCACCTTTAATACAGGCGGAGCGCTTGATGACCTCCACCCAGGGGCACACATCCACCAGCCGCCGCACGAGGCCGAAGTAGCTCCCAGGCATGGCCTCTCTAGGCCACAGCCGGACTACGAGGCCCTTCATGGCCTGCTCGGCTACCTTGTGGAGCTCGACCAGCTGCTTCAGCTGGTCGCTAGGGGGCACCGGATGTCCGGCCTCAGCGTACTGAGACCAGAAGACCTTCTCCATTGAGCTCCCCTCCTCGCCACGGTAGAATGCGGCGGCATCAGACACGCTGCGAGGCAGATCTGCAAACGCCCCTGGAGAACTCCGAATTCGGGTAAGTAACAGGTAATTTACATTAACATGCTTGCTTTGCATGAAAAATGCCTTACCCGCCGCTATTTTCTTCACATCCTCAACCTCCTGGAGGGCCTTACGGGCCTCGGACTTAGCGGCTTTGGCACTTTCAAGAGCCGAGGCAAGCTCGGACTCTCGAGTCTTCGAGTCACGCTCCAAACTCTCATGCTTTTCCATGAGAGCCCGGAGCTCTTGCCGCACCTCCGCCACCCGCGCCTCCTACTTCTCTCGCTCCGCTCGTTCCGCGGCCGCATTGCGTTCGGCCGCGGACACGGCCTCCTTCAGGGTCGCCACCTTGTTCGTGGCCCCTGCAGTACCCATGTTATCCTTGTTATTTTCATTGCAACCAAAATCCTTTTTTGTAAGGTACAAATTTTAAAGTGGTGTTACTCACCTTCTTTATCCTCGAGCTGCTTCTTGGCAAGGCCGAGCTCTTGCTCGGACCGCTCGAGGTCCTGCTTAAAGCACCAACCTCCGCAGTCAGTGCGGCAGAGGTCAGCAGCGCAGCCTGCAAACCCATATTGACATAATTCTTAGCACTCCTGCGTATATCTTTTTTAGATCCTCAATACGGTTTTTCTTTCCGAACACCGAACCGAGCATCAGGGGCTACTGTCTATGCGGTATTATATTACATATTTTAAACTTCTTACCTCAAAGCCTGTTAGAAGGCCACTGCAGGCTTCGGTCAGCCCACTCTTGGCGAGCTGAACCTTCTGAATCACCGCACTCATGATAGTGCGGTGTTCTTCCTCGATGGAAGCGCCTTTGAGCGCCTCCAACAAGTTGTCTGGCGCCTCCGGTTGGACGGAGGCCGCCAGCGTCACGGTCTTGCCCTTCTTGCGAAGGGGCCGCCTGCCGGACTCCGGAACCACTGCGGGTTCCGGCACGAAGTCCGGCGCAAAGTCCGGGAGGCTGCCTTGTGGCGCTTCCGGAGCCTCCTCCTGATGGGTCCCTTCCTGGGATCCCACGCGGCGTCCTCAGCGTCGCGAGGGGTGGAGGCAGTCGGGATGGAATCCACATCCGATGGAGCCAACGACCCGCTCGATGAAGCGGGGAGATCATCATCGGCCGGACTACAGGTAGTGTGCGGCATTAGAAGGACACTATGTGACACAAAAGAGAAATTATAAATCATTCAGGAATCCGGATACTTACAATCTAGCCGGAGGCCTGGCCCTTGAGGGCCACTCTTCGTCGCCAACATTAGCGTTGGCGGAGCTGTCCAGGGGAATAGTCCTTCCCCTCTTGGACCCTTCGGCCTCCCCCGTTGGGGAGGCCTTCCTCTTCCTCTCTCCCTCCTCTGGGAGAGAGTCCTCTTTCTCCTCCTCGTCTTCGGGGGAGGAGTCCGCCTCGGAGCCATCGGACGACGAATCCGATAGCACCTAGCGCCGGGAACTTCTTCGGGTTCCCGTGGCCTTCTTCTTGGCCTTCTTCTCCGGCACCACATAGAGTGCCGGGACCAGCAGCCCCGTTAGGCGGGCGTCCGCTGGGTCTTCAGGAAGGGGAGCCGGACAGTCTACCTTTCCGGACGTCCTCTGCTAGTCCTGTCAAAGGCATTGGGAGTTTTTAGATCCCACATAGAGTCAAACTATGAAAGAAAATAAATGTCCCATAGAGGATAACAAAGCTTACCTCGCCGGCCGGGCGCTTGGTGCTGAATCTGCGGTCTTCCGTCACGGATGCGGGGGCTTCTCCGCCCTTGAACAGCACCCTCCAGGCAGCTTCGTACGTCGTGTCGAAGAGCCCGCTCAAGGCCTGGTGCTGTGCCGGATTGAACTCCCACAAATTAAAAGCCCGCTGTTGGCAGGGAAGAATCCGGCGGACGAGCATGACCTGGATCACATTGACAAGCCGAAGCTTCTTGTTCACCAAGGTCTGGAGACAGGACTGGAGTCCTGTCAGCTCCTCCGAACTGCCCCATAGCAAGCCCTTCTCTTTCCAGGAGGTGAGCTGCATTGGGATACCAGATCTAAACTTGGGGGCTGCCGCCCATTTTGGGTCGCGCGGCTCGGTGATGTAGAACCACCCCGATTGCCCCCCCTTGACGGACTCCACGAAGGCCCCTTCGAGCCAGATGACGTTGGGCATCTTGCCCAACATGGCGCCTCCGCACTCCGCTTGAGTGCCCTTCACTACCTTCGGCTTGACGTTGACGGTCTTGAGCCACAAGCCGAAGTGGGGCTGGATGCAGAGGAAGGCCTCGCACACGAGATAAACGCCGAGATGTTGAGGATGAAGTTTGGCGCCAGATCGTGGAAATCCAGGCCGTAATAGTACATGAGCCCCCAGACAAAGGGATGCAACGGGAAGCCCAGTCCGCGGAGGAAGTGGGGAAGGAATACGACCCTCTCATGGGGCCTGGGGGTGGGGATGAGCTGCCCCTTGTCGGGCAGCTGGTGCGCAATATCGCCGGAAAGGTATCCGGCGCTGCGCAGCTTTGTGATGTGCTCCTCCGTAACGAAGGAGGCCAACCATTTGCCTCCCGCTCCGGACATGGTCGGAGAAGGTCGAGACGAGATGCGCGGACTTGGGCACTGGAGCTCGAGTGCGCGGAGATGGATAAGCAAAGGAGGAAGAAGGCGTAGGTAAAAAGGTGGATCCTTATCCCCTCATATATAGGCGGACGAAGACTATGCGTCCCCACCGGCCTGGTAAAACTCGCTTATCTCCCAAGCGCCACCATCAATGGCGCGGTTGGGTTACCCACGTCCGTATTGATGGGAATCCTGGAATAAGGGAACACGATCTCTGCTTCGACAAGACGTGCCAAGGAAACCGCTTCGCTAAACGCGCTGAGGTGGTATAATAAAAAACAATTCAAGTAAAGGCTTGGTAGTGGCTTGACGTCATGCCACGAAATACGTCAGCAGATTGATCTTGTGTACATATTATTCTCTCTACGGTGGAATGTGGAATCTATTTTGCAGAGCTGGACACTATCCTGGTGTTCACAATCTTCTATGAATTATTCGGAGGAGGAACCCGCCTACAATGCCGAACATTATGCGCGCCGGACTCATCGTCATTAAAGTCTGGTTCAGGGGCTACTGAGGGAGTCATGGACTAGGGGGTGTCCGGACAACCGGACTATCATCATCGGCCGGACTCCAAGACTATGAAGATATAAGATTGAAGACTCCGTCCCGTGTCCGGATGGGACTTTCCTTGGCGTGGAAGGCAAGCTTGGTGATACGGATATGTAGATCTCCTACCATTGTAACCGACTCTGTGTAACCCTAGCCCTCCCCGGTGTCTATATAAACCAGAGGGTTTTAGTCCGTAGGACAACAACCATTACAACAATCATACCATAGGCTAGCTTCTAGGGTTTAGCCTCCTTGATCTCGTGGTAGATCCACTCTTGTATCATCAATATCAATCAAGCAGGAGTAGGGTTTTACCTCCATCGAGAGGGCCCGAACCTGGGTAAAAACATCGTGTCCCTTGTCTCCTGTTACCATCCGCCTAGACGCACAGTTCGGGACCCCCTACCCGAGATCCGCCGGTTTTGACACCGACAAGGGTGAAGAGAGTTTATCTTCTGTGTTAAGTCACAACCCCTCCAACCAGGCATAGCACTTTAGCAGAAGGGTGAACTGGTCTATCAAATTTCTCTGTTGCCATCGAGCACCACTGGTTCATTCTACTCTACTGCAATTCCTTCAACAGTTTACATTCATGCTCTGTGTCGATAGTTTATCTGATCATTATCATCTGTTGTCAGCATTGGATATCATTGTGTTCATTCTGTTTCATTCTCATCACTTGTTTTCATTCGTCACCATCATATTCCTCGGTTCATCTGTGCTATCATACTATAGTATTATTTATCTGTGTGTATCATGTTGTGTCTCATTCTACTGCATCTGTTTGCATGTTGCATTACACTCATCGTAGTTAAACCTGTGATTACCCAATCTCATACTGTTATTACTTCTTCCATCGAGGAATATGCTTCTGAAGATGAAGATTGATTTAGTTCATTTCCCTCTTTTCCTTATTCTGCTGCCGTGATTGGGTCGATTTCAAAATGTTTGAAAGAATTTTTGAATCTCCCATTCACCCCCCTCTGGTCGACATACTCTCGATCCTACCAATAATCTGATCATAAATCCAAAATTCATCGGATCTCAACAAACGCACTGCAAAAGAAGATTACATCGAATAGATCTCCAAGAACATCGAGGAGAACATTGTATTGAAGATCAAAGAGAGATAATAAGCCATCTAGGTACTAGCTATGGACCCGTAGGTCCGTGGTAAACTACTCACACATCATCGGAAGAGCAGCAAGGTTGGTGTAGAGGTCCTCCATGATCAGATCCCCCTCCGGCAGAGTGTCGGAAAAGGCCCCAAGATGGGATCTCACGGGAACAGAGGCTTGCAGCGGCGGAAAAGTATTTTTGGTGCGCCCTCTGGTATAGGGGAAGTATTTGAGAATATATAGTGGTGGAATTAGGGTTGGAAGGTTTCCGAGGGGCCCACAAGCCCTGGGTGCGCTGATACGTCTCCAATGTATCTATAATTTGATTGTTCCATGCTATTATATTATCTATTTTGGATGTTTTATATGCATTAATATGCTATTTTATATTATTTTTGGGACTAACCTATTAACCTAGAGCCCAACGCCAGTTTCTGTTTTTTCCTTGTTTTTGAGCTTTGCAAAAAAGGAATACCAAACAGAATAAAACTTCATGATGATTTTTCTTGGACCATAAGACACCGAGGGGACTTGGAGTGCAAGTCAGAAGAGCCACGAGGCGGCGACAAGGGTGGAGGTTGCACCCTAGGGGGGGGCGCCCCTACCTTGTGGGCCCCTCGGTGACCCCCTGACCTAGATCTTCGTCCTATATATTCACATATATTCCAAAACCCTCAGAAGCATCCACGAAAACACTTTTCCACCGCCGCAACCTTTTGTTCCCATGAGATCCCATCTTGGGGCCTTTTGCGGCATCCTACCGGAGGGGGGTTCGATCACGGAGGGCATCTACATCAACTCTATTGCCCTTCCAATGAAGCATGAGTAGTTTACCATAGACCAACGGGTCCACAACTAGTAGCTAGATGACTTCTTCTCTCTCTTTGATTCTCGATACCATGCTCTCCTCGATGTTCTTGGAGATCTATCCAATGTAATCTTCTTTTGTGGTGTGTTTGTCGAGATCTGATGAATTATGGATTTATGATCAACTTATCTATGAATATTATTTGAATCTTCTTTGAATTCTTATATGCATGATTTGATATCTTTGTATTTATCTTCAAATTATCGGTTTGGTTGGCCAACTAGATTGGTTTTTGTTGCAATGGGAGAGGTGCTTAGCTTTGGGTTCAATCTTGTGTGATTTCACCCAGTGACAAAGTAGGGGTAGCGAGAAACATATTGAATTGTTGCCATCGAGGATAAAAAGATGGGGTTTTCATCATATTGCTTGAGTTTATTCCTCTACATCATGCATCTTACTTAAGGCGTTACTCCATTCTTTATGAACTTAATACTCTAGATGCATGCTGGATAGCGGTCGATGTGTGGAGTAATAGTAGTAGATGCAGGCAGGAGACGGTCTAGTTGACACGGACGTGATGCCTATATGAATAACCATTGACTTGGATATCGTCATAACTTTGCGCTTTTCTATCAATTGCTCGACAGTAATTTGTTCACCCACCATATTATTTGCCTTCAAGAGAGAAGCCTCTAGTGAAACCTATGGCCTGGGTCTATTTTCCATCATATTAGTTTCCGATCCACTGTTTTGCAATCTTTTATTTTCAGATCTATAAACCAAAAAACCCAAAAATATTTTATCTTTTGTTTAGTTTTACCTATCTCTATCAGATCTCACCTTTGCAAGTGACAGTGAAGGGATTGACAACCCCTTTATCATGTTGGGCGCAAGTGTTTGATTGTTTGTGCAGGTGCATCTATTGGGGACTTGCATGGTTCTACTACTGGATTGACACCTTGGTTCTTAACTGAGGGAAATGCTTATCTCTACTATGCTACATCACCCTTTCCTCTTCAAGGGAAAAAACAACGCAAGATCAAGAAGTAGCAGGAAGAATTTCTGGTGCCGTTGCCGGAGAGATTCGCACCAAGTCAAGACTAGTCTCCCATCAACTTGCCAACTTCTGGCGCCGTTTCCAGGGAGATCTACGTCAAGCCTACCAGGTACCCATCATAAACTCTCATCTCTTGCATTACATTATTCGCCATTTGCCTCTCGTTTTCCTCTCCCCCACTTCCAAATCGATTTTTAGAAAAATACAAAAAGATTTGCCTTTTTATTCGCCCTTCTTCCGTTCATCTTTTCGTTTGCCCTTATACCTTACTTGGTTTGTTTGCTCGTTTGCTTGGTATAATTGTGTGTTTATTGAAAATCAGAAGCAAAGAGTTTATGAATCCTCATCCACTTGCTAATGTTTTTAAAAGATCCAATTATGATGAACCAATTTCTAGTGAGTTGAGTGCACTAGATTATCTTTATGAGATTTTGCTTGAAATTCGTGACTCTGAAAATTGTGATGAAATGTTGAAAGAAGAAATTTATGAAGTGATTCACGATAGCTCCTTGAATGAAAAGCATGAATGCAATGATATTATTACAAATTATATTAATGTCAATTGTGTCAATAATATGCAAAACCCTAAGCTTGGGGATGCTAGTTTTGCTATGTCCACTACTTGTTGCAATGATCATGATTGGGGTGCTAATGCTTATTATGATCTTGAAAAGTTATTTAAGCCTCATGATGAATATGTTTGCTATAATATTGAAAGTGGGTTTGGAAGAGTGTCAACTTTAGGAAATAATAATCCCACTACTTTGGAGATTGATAAATCTTATGCAATTTTTGATAAAAGTGGGTTCGGAGAGGTCATGACTTTATTTAATGATAATCCCACTATTTTGGAAGTGTCAACTTTGCATGCATGGGGATTATGTTGAGAATGTTTCATATGATAGCTATATTGTTGAATTTGATTATGATCCTACATGTAATTATTATGAGAGAGGAAAATATGGCTGTAGAAATTTTCATGTCACCAAATTACCTCTCGTTATGTTGAGATTGCTATTGTTTCTTTCTAGTTCTTTGCATATGCTAGTTTTTGCTTTCCTTGATAATTTGTTTGCCTATAAGATGCCTATGCATAGGAAGTATGTAAGACTTAGATGTGTTTTTCACATGCCACATGATGCTCTCTTTTGTGTGAGCATCATTAATATTATCAATGCCTAGCTAAAAGGATTTAAAGAAAAGTGCTTGCTGGGAGACAACCCAATATTTTTTTCCTGTTTTTCAATAAATAATTCATCTAACCTCTAGATGTGTTTTTCTGTTTTAATTAGTGTTTGTGCCAAGTAAGACCTTTGGGATGGCTTACTGTGATAGTTAATTTGATCTTGCTGAAAAACAGAAACTTTTGCGCCCAGGAAAATAATTCTCATTTTAACAGAAGTGTGATGAAATACCGATTCTTTTTGAACAAGATTTATATGAAAATTGCCCAGGTTGTCCTAATTTTTCATAATTTTTGGAGTTACAGAAGTATTTGAGAGATACAGATTTCTACACACAGGTCTTTTTTTGACAGATTCTGTTTTCTATGTGTTGTTTGCTTATTTTGATGAATCTATGGGTAGTATCGGGGGTATGAACCATGGAGAAGTTGGAATACAGTGGATATTGCACCAATATAAATAAATAATGAGTTCACAACAGTACCAAAGTGGTGATTTTATTTTCTTATACTAACGGACCTCATGAGATTTTCTGTTGAGTTTTGTGTTGTGAAGTTTTCAAGTTTTGGGTAAATATTTGATGGACTATGGAATAAGGAGTGGCAAGAGCCTAAGATTGGGGATGCCCAAGGCACCCCAAGGTAATATTCAAGGACAACCAAGAGCCTAAGCTTGGCGATGCCCCGGATGGCATCCCCTCTTTCCTCTTCATCTATCGGTAACTTTACTTGGGGCTATATGTTTATTCACCACATGATATGTGTTTGCTTGGAGCGTCTTGTATGATATGAGTCTTTGCTTTTTAGTTTGCCTCAATCATCCTTGCTGTACACACCTTTTGAGAGGGACACCCAAAACTTAGCAAAACTCTTTGCCTTTTGCTAATCCTTATTCCTTCATCCATCGCAATCTCACCCAAAACTTGAAAACTTCAATCACACAAAACTCAGGAAAACCTCAGGTGCTTTCTTGGCCCAACAGGTGTCTTCTGGTCTAGAAAAAATCACCAAAAAGTTTCCCTGCGTTTGGACTCCGTTTGGTATTGATTTTTTGTGAAGTAAAAAACAAGCAAAAAACTGCACCTAGCACTGGGCACTATGTCAATAGGTTAGTCCCAAAAAATGATATAAAGTCGTTATAAAATGATTGTAAAACATCCAAGAATGATAATATAACAGCATGTAACAATCAAAAATTATAGATACAATGGAAACGTATCAAAGTTGCAGGGCGATATATCTCGGAATGACTATGGAAATGACATAATAGGTAGGTATGGTGGCTGTTTTGAGGAAGGGTATATGGTGGGTTTCATGCACCGGCGAAAGTTGTGTGGTACTAGAGAGGCTAGCATTGGTGGAAGGGTGAGAGTGCATATAATCCATGGGCTCAACATTAGTCATAAAGAACTCACATACTTATTGCAAAAATTTATTAGCCATCAAAGCAAAGTGTTAATACGCATGCTCCTAGGGGGATATATTGGTAGTAAAAGACCATCGCGACCGCCACTCATAAGGAAGACAATCAAAAAATAAATCATGCTCCGACTTCATCACATAAAGGTTCACCATACGTGCATGCTTCGGGAATCACAAACTTTAACACAAGTATTTTGACCAATCCACAATTACTCACTAGCATGACTCTAATATCATGTCTCAAAAGAAATGCAAGGAATCAAACTTCTCATATTATTCAATGCTCTTTATATGAAAGTTTTTATTATACCCCTCTTGGATGCCCATCATATTAGGACCAAATTCATAACATAAGAAAATTACCATGTTGTTTAAAGCCTCTCAAAATAATACAAGTGAAGCACGAGAGTTCATCAATTTCTATAAAATAAAACCACTGCCATGCTCAAAAAAGATATAAGCGAAGCACTAGAGCAACTACCTAGCTGAAAATATATAAGTGAAGCACAAAGAGTATTATAATAAATTCATGTTTAATGTGTGTCCCTCTCAAAAGGTGTGTACAACAAGGATGATCGTGGGAAACTAAAAAGCAAAGACTCATATCATACAAGACTATAACACCCCGGATGTAACTTTCCATCTTTGTAACTCCAACTCTTGCCATTTCCGGCTATGTGCTATGATATTTCCCTCCGTGGTTGGGTTTTTGTCTTTTGTTTTGCATTTTGTTCATGTCATGCATCTCATATCATGTCATCATGTGCATCTCATTTGCATACGTGTTCGCCTCATGCATCCGAGCATTTTCCCCGTTGTCCGTTTTGCATTCCGACACTCCCACGTGCACCGGCGCATCCCTCTTGTCTCTTTTCGTGTGCGGGTGTAAAACGTTCTCGGAATGGACCGAGCCTTGCCAAGTGGCCTTGGTACACCACCGGTAGACCACCTGTCAAGTTTCGTGCCATTTGGAGGTCGTTTGATACTCCAACGGTCAACCGGGTAACCGCATAGGCCTCTAGTGTGTTGCAGCCCTACACCCCTTCAAAACAGCCCAATAACCCATCTAAGTCACCTCCATCCTCTCGGACGTTCGATCACGATCGCATGGCCGAAAACCGCACCTCATTTGGAGCTTCCTAGCTCCTCCTACCTATAAATATGTGACTCCCCCCAAAAATCCCGAATCAATTCCACCCCTAACCCTAGACGAAATCCCTCCTCCGCCGCCGGACACGTCCGGATTGGACCGGACGCGTCCGTCCGCCGCCGCCCGTCCAACCGCGCTCCGCCACGTGGCGGGCCGCGCCCCACATCGCCGCCGGCCGCGCCAGGCCGGCGAGGCCCAGCGCCGCCCCCCCCCCCTCACGCCTGACCGGGCCGCCGCCTCCCCGCGCCGCTTCCTCCCGCGCGCCGCCTGGATCGCCCGAGCCCGTCGCCGGCCGCCTCTGCCCTCCAGCCGCCGCCCTCCGCCGGTCGCCGCCCTGCCCCGAGCGCCGCCCCGCTCCTCCCGACGCCACCCCGCGCCCTCGTCGCCGCCTCGGCCAGATCCGGCCGCGGGAAGGCCGGATCCGGCCCGGAGGAGCTCAGCCGGCCGCCCCTTCCTCCATCACCGGCGAGCCGCGCCTCGCCTCGGTTCACGCGCCCACGGACGAACCCCTAGATCCAATTTTCTCGGAGGTCGTTTTTTTTCTCCAAGTCATTTTTTGTTGTTAATTTAGCTCTATTCATTGCATCATAACTTTGCAACCTTGGCTCCGTTTTGGGCGTGTAGAACACCAAATTTTTCGTCTCGATGAGTGCATCATTTCATCTCATTGCATCATTTTCATGTGAGCTCATCTTGATGCCCGAAATGCTGTTGGAAGAGGGTTGTGTGATGTTAGTTTCAGATTCTTATCAGAACATGCACTTTTGTCATTTTTGCCATGATTGATGTGTGCATCTTATGAACTTGAGCCCTACATGTGTTTTGTACTATGCCATGCCATCTTTACATGGGTGTATGCTATGTATTTTTGTGATAAATGTGGTGAATAGAACAAGCATGCAAACTAGGCCATGTGATGTTGCTGATTTTAATCCCTGTTCTGCTGTTATTTTTATGCCATGTAAACTTGATGCTACAGAGAGATCCATGCATATTTTGAGATACTTCAGTAAGGATGTTTTGAACATATGGTTATGCTCTATCCATTCATGCCCCTGTTTGCAATTATGGAGTAGTCTAGCATGTCATTTTCGTGCTCTACTTTTGCTATAAAATGTTTCCTGGCAGATTGTTTACATGATATTCAATTTTGCCAAGGTTGTTGTAGATGATCCTTGCATGCTATGATCTTGTTCTTGCCATGTTTAGTTTCATAAACATGTCTTCTTGCTGATGCTATGCTTATCTTGTCATGCAATGACTTGTGGTGAGTGAATCGAGCTCGCGAAGATGCCTTCTTAATTCTGTCAATACCATGCCCAGTTTGCTGAATCTGTTAACGAAAGTTGCTATGTTTACACGGGTGCCATCATTTCTTCTGGTCCTTTTTGGCTCATGGTCAGTAAGGGACTTTTGTTCTATGCTTTGAGTATAATCATGTAATGCCTTGTTTTTCTATTATAAGTTCATGTAGCATGTTGATTGCTTGCTCTGAACATTGCTACCTGATGCTGTTTATGCCATGTCCAACCTGATATCTTTTGCACTTTTCCCATGCTTGTTTGAACCTGCTATGGTGTGATTTAGCCGTAGCTCAGTGTTCCTCTTTTGTTTAGCATCTCCTGTAGATCACTATCATGTGCTTTGTTGTTATGTTGGGGTGCTGTAGCATAGTTTCTTGATGTATTCTAAGTGCTATCATGCTGTTAACCGCAGATTTGTGTCATTCTTGTTTTGCTTGCCATTTGTAAACCGTGCATCTGATTCCGGTGATCTTTATATCAATTTCAACCGAAATCATCTCATCTTTCCAGCGGCATACTTGGGTTGCCAAGTTGATGCCTTGTTCATCATTTCCCTTCCGGAGCACGCATACGCATTGCATATCACATCTCGCATATCATGTCATGTATTGCATCATGTTGCTTGTGCATTGCTCCATGTTTGATTGTGGTTCCATTGCTTGTGTTCTTGCTTTGGGTAGAGCCGGGAGACGAGTACGTGCACGAGGAACCTGTTGAGAACGCTTACGAGGATCAAGCCTTCGACAACTCTGAGAACCTTGCAGGCAAGATGACCATACCCTCGATATCACTTCTATCTTTGCTTTGCTAGTTGCTCGCTCTATTGTTATGTTAGCTCTACCTGCCATTGTTTATCATGCCTCCCATATTGCCATGTCAAGCCTCTAACCATCATGTCCTAGCAAACCGTTGTTTGGCTATGTCACCGCTTTTGCTCAGCCCCTCTTATAACGTTGCTAGTTGCAGGTGAAGATGAAGTTCGTTCCTTGTTGGAACATGGATATTTTGGGATATCACAATATCTCTTGTTTAATTAATGCACCTTATATACTTGGTAAAGGGTGGAAGGCTTGGCCTTATACCTGGTGTTTTGTTCCACTCTTGTCGCCCTAGTTTCCGTCATACCGGTGTTATGTTCCTTGATTTTGCGTTCCTTACGCGGTTGGGTGATTTATGGGACCCCCTTGACAGTTCGCTTTGAATAAAACTCCTCCAGCAAGGCCCAACCTTGGTTTTACCATTTGCCACCTACACCTTTTTCCCTTGGGTTTTCACGAGCCCGAGGGTCATCTTTATTTTAGCCCCCCCGGGCCAGTGCTCCTTCGAGTGTTGGTCCGAACCGGGCAGACTGCGGGGCCACCACGGGGCAACTCAAGGACTGGTTTTACTCGTAGGCTGACCTATCCGTTGTGCCCTGAGAACGAGATATGTGAAGCTCCTATCGGGATTTGTCGGCACATCGGGCGGCTTTGCTGGTCTAGTTTTACCATTGTCGAAATGTCTCGCGAACCGGGATTCCGAGACTGATCGGGTCTTCCCGGGAGAAGGTATATCCTTCGTTGACCGTGAGAGCTTATGATGGGCTAAGTTGGGACACCCCTGCAGGGTATATTATCTTTCGAAAGCCGTGCCCGCGGTTATGAGGCAGATGGGAATTTGTTAATGTCCGGTTGTAGATCTCCTACCATTGTAACCGACTCTGTGTAACCCTAGCCCTCTCCGGTGTCTATATGAACCGGAGGGCTTTAGTCCGTAGGACAACATACATTACAACAATCATACCATAGGCTAGCTTCTAGGGTTTAGCCTCCTTGATCTCATGGTAGATCTACTCTTGTACTACCCATATCATCAATATTAATCAAGCAGGACGTAGGGTTTTACCTCCATCGAGAGGGCCCGAACCTGGGTAAAAACATCGTGTCCCTCGTCTCCTGTTACCATCCGCCTAGACGCACAGTTCGGGACCCCCTACCCGAGATCTGCCGGTTTTGACACCGACATTGGTGCTTTCATTGAGAGTTCCTCTGTGTCGTCACCGATAGGCTTGATGGCATCTTCAACCAACAACGCCGTCCAGGGTGAGACTTTTCTCCCCGGACAGATCTTCGTATTCGGCGGCTTCGCACTGCGGGCCAATTCACTTGGCCATCTGGAGTAGATCGAAAGCTACGCCCCTGGCCGTCAGGTCAGATTTGGAAGCTTAAACTTCACGGCCGATGTCCGTGGAGACTTGATCCTCGACGGACTCGAGCCACAGCCAAGCGCGCCGCACTGTGACGATGGGCATGATCTAGCTCTGCCGCCGAACAGTGCCTTGGTGGCTGCACACGGATCCGCTTCGGCCATTAGCCCGGAGCCGATCGCCCAGATCGAGGGTCGGTGGATAGACGCCGCCCTGGGGGCTCCAACGTCCACGGCGATGGAGCCGAACACTAATCTTTTCCCCTGCGAAACTCATGATTCCGAGGCGCCGGACTCCTCGCCGGACTCCGAACCTCCCGCGCCCCTACCAATCGATCCTGATTGGGCGCCGGTTATGGAATTCACCGCCGCGGACATCTTCCAATGCTCGCCTTTTGGCGATATCTTGAATTCACTAAAGCATCTCTCGTTATCAGGAGAGTCCTGGCCGGATTATGGCCAGGATGGTTGGGATACGGACGACGAAGAAATTCAGAGCCCACCCACCACCCACTTTGTAGCCACTGTCGACGATCTAACCGACATGCTAGACTACGACTCCGAAGACATCGACGCTATGGACGACGATGCCGGAGACGAACAGGAACCAGCGCCCACAGGGCACTGGAAGGCCACCTCGTCATATGACGTATACATGGTGGATACCCCAAAAGATGGGGACGGCGAAGAAACAGCGGAGGCAGATCCCTTAAAGAAACAGCCCAAGCGCCGGCGTCAGCGGCGCCGCTCTAAATCTCGCCACAGCAAGAATGGAGATTCCGGCATAGGAGATAATAATACACAAGAGAGTGCCGAAGACAATCCCCTCCAGCAAGACTCAGCGCAGGAGGATGCAGAAGCAAGCCCTCATGAGGGGACGGCAGACGAAGAGGTTGAGGATCATAATTATATGCCTCCCTCCGAAGACGAAGCAAGCCTCAACGATGACGAATTCGTCGTACCCGAGGATCCCGTCGAACAAGAACGCTTCAAGCGCAGGCTTATCGCCACAGCAAACAGCCTAAAGAAAAAGCAGCAGCAGCTTCAAGCTGATCAGGACCTGCTGGCCGATCGATGGACCGAGGTCCTCGCGGCCGAAGAGTATAAACTCGAACGTCCCTCCAAAAGTTACCCAAAACGCAAGCTGCTCCCCTGATTAGAGGAGGAAGCATACGTACCTCCATCACCAGCGCACGATATGGCTGACCGACCACCCCGTGGTCGTGACAGAGAGGCATCCAGGCCCCCAGCCAAGACCATACCCCGGCATCGCTCCAAAAGTACGAAGCCAAGAGGGAACGCGCCGGACTTGCGAGACATATTGGAGGACAAAGCAAGGCAATCCAGATCCATCTATGGATCACGTGGGCGCCCTACGACCCACGACGAATACCGTCGTGCCGGATACAATAACCCCGGCCGGGCCGAACACAGCAGACACTGCTCTCTCGAGCTGCGTCGTGATATCGCTCAATACAAGGGCACCGCATACCCTCTATGCTTCACTGACGAAGTAATGGATCATCAGATCCCCGAAGGGTTTAAACCCGTAAACATCGAATCTTACGATGGCACAACAGACCCCGCGGTGTGGATCGAAGACTATCTTCTCCACATCCATATGGCCCGCGGCGACGATCTCCACGCCATAAAGTACCTCCCACTGAAGCTTAAAGGACCAGCTCGGCATTGGCTTAACAGCTTGCCCGCAGAGTCAATTGGGTGTTGGAAAGACCTGGAGGCCGCATTCCTTGATAACTTCCAAGGCACATATGTGCGACCACCAGACGCCGACGACCTAAGCCACATCATTCAGCAGCCAGACGAATCGGCCAGACAATTCTGGACACGGTTCTTGACGAAGAAAAATCAAATTGTCGATTGTCCGGACGTAGAGGCCCTTGCAGCCTTCAAACATAACATCCGGGATGAATGGCTAGCCCGGCACCTGGGGCAGGAAAAGCCGAAATCCATGGCAGCCCTCACATCGTTAATGACCCGCTTTTGTGCGGGAGAGGACAGCTGGCTAGCCCGCAGCAACAATCTCCGTAAAAATTCTGGCAGTCCGGATACTAAGGACAACAACGGCAGGTCACGTCGAAACAAAAACAAGCACCGAATTAACGGCGACGATAAGGAGGATACGGCAGTCAATGCCGGATTCCGAGGCCCTAAACCCGGTCAGCGGAAGAAGCCATTTAAAAGAACCACTCCGGGTCCGTCCAATCTGGACCGAATACTCGACCGCTTGTGCCAGATACATGGCACCTCTGAAAAGCTAGCTAACCACACCAATAGAGATTGCTGGGTGTTCAAGCAGGCCGGCAAGTTAATTGCCGAAAACAATGACAAGGGGCTAAATAGCGACAACGAGGAAGAGACCCGGCCGCCGAACAACAGAGGACAGAAGGGTTTTCCCCCACAAGTACGGACGGTGAATATGATATACGCGACCCACATACCCAAGAGGGAGAGGAAACACGCACTAAGGGACGTCTATGCGATGGAGCCAGTCGCCCCAAAGTTCAACCCATGGTCCTCTTGTCCGATCACTTTCGATCGAAGAGACCATCCGACCAGCATACGCCATGGCGGATTCGCTGCATTGGTCTTAGACCCAATCGTCGATGGGTTCCACCTCACGAGAGTCCTGATGGACGGCGGCAGTAGCCTGAACCTGCTTTATCAGGATACAGTGCGCAAAATGGGCATAGACCCATCAAGGATTAAACCTACAAAGACAACCTTTAAAGGTGTCATACCAGGAGTGGAAGCCAACTGCACAGGCTCAGTCACACTGGAAGTGGTCTTCGGATCCCCGGATAATTTCCGGAGCGAAGAGTTAATCTTCGATATAGTCCCGTTTCGCAGCGGCTATCACGCTCTGCTCGGGCGAACCGCGTTTGCCAAATTCAACGCGGTGCCGCACTATGCATACCTAAAGCTCAAGATGCCAGGCCCTCGTGGAGTCATCACGGTCAATGGGAATACGGAACGCTCCCTCCAAACGGAGGAACATACAGCGGCTCTCGCGGCAGAAGTACAGAGCAGCCTTCTAAGGCAATTCTCGAGTCCGGCCGTTAAACGGCCGGATACAGCAAAGCGCGCCTGGAGCAATGGCAACCAAGACCACCTGGCGCGATCAGAGCACGCGTAGCAATGCGGCCCCAACCCTCGCCCACGTATGATCGCAAGAATAACACTCCGCGTACATCATTACGCTTTGGAGATACCATGGGCACAGGGGAGGGGGCACGATCACAACGGACCCAGAGTGCGGTTCAACCACACCGGGGGCTCACAAATGTGCCCCTCTTTTTTTTTTCTTTTTTGTACACAGGACTCTGTTAACCAGAAGCCCTGTCCGGCGGTGAACCTGCCGAACTCATGATGCAACAGTCAGGGACTAAAGAAGGCCGCGCCGAACACTCAGGTGGTCTCAATTACGAGCATTAAATTCGATTATATACACCAAATCCGCAGCTCATCCCTGGAGGGGGACATGTCTATTTAGTCCAAATCCCTTGCTTACCGCACTATTTGTATCAGTCCGCTCTACTAGCAGACTTTTCTTTCATTAATAATGCAGCACCTTTATGATCGCAATTGCATTACATTATATATATATATGCTCATTATATGACATCTGGCACCCATATATTTTGGTACGGCATAATACACCAGGGGCTTATGTTCCCCAGTCTATGGTGTGATAAAGTCCGAACACTTTCACAAGTGCGGCACCCCGAACTTATAGCATTATATGAATCGGCTCCGAATCATGTCTTGGGTCAATAGTTGGGTTTGCCCGGCTCCCACGTTTTGGTGCCTTACGTTCCGTTCTGTCAGCTAAGGTGGCACTGGGAGAACCACTGCGATTGCGCCCCGGTTGAGCCGGGTTAACACCTCAGTGGAGAAAGCTAAAACTGACCGGCATGATAAGGCGAGAGACTGGTCGCTGTTCGAGAGGTTTTTTCGGGTCCTTAAAGACTCACGCCGCTTCGAGCGAAGTTCCGGATAATGTCCGATGAAGGCGTGGATAGCGCCCTTGATTCGGTCTTCCGAATACCAGGGGCTTCGCCGAAATTTAAAATTATAGAATTCTATGGCTAAGTGAGAGTGTTCAAGCATTATAAGTCCGGTTGCCTTGTTCGTCGTGTTGAGCGCCTCCCTAGATGGACCCAAAAATGGGAACAAGAGTGCTCAAGTTTATCCCGAACACCCCAGCACTTGTGGCTTGGGGGCTGAAGTCAACGACTTGCCATCTCTCAGATTTTACAAGCGGCCGCACAGAAGGTAATATTTTAATTAAACAAGCGTTGCTCATGGCGCATATGAACGAAGTTTTCAGCGCACAGTATAAATAAACAGCGAGTTCACTCAAAGATTACATTTCGGGAGCACTCATCTGCAATATCGCAGGCTCCCTTCAGGACAATTTTATAATACTTCTCCGGCGTGTGATACTCCTTGCCCGGCGGCGGTGGGTCCGTGAGAAGCTTCTCCGCATCCAATTTGCCCCATTGCACCTTTATGCGGGCAAGGGCCCGACGACCACCTTCGATACAGGCGGAGCGCTTGACTACATCCAGCCTGGGGCATGCATCCACCAGCCGCCGCACAAGGCCAAAGTAGCTACCAGGCATGGCCTGTCCAGGCCACAGCCGGACTATGAGACCCTTCATGGCCTCCTCAGCTACCTTGTGGAGTTCGACCAGCTGCTTCAGCTGGTCGCTTGGGGGCACCGGATGGCCGGCCTCAGTATACTGAGACCAGAAGACCTTCTCCGTCGAGCTCCCCTCCTTGCCACGATAGAATGCGGCGGCATCAGATGCACTACGCGGCAGATCTGCAAATGCCCCTGGAGAGCTCCGAATGCGGGTAAGTGTCAGGTAGTTCACATTAACATGCCTGCTTTGCATGAAAAACGCCTTACCCGCCGCTATCTTCTTTATGTCCTCAACCTCCTGAAGGGCCTTACGGGCCTCGACCTTGGCGGACTTGGCACTTTCGAGAGCCGAGGAAAGCTCGGACTCTCGAGTCTTGGAGTCACGCTCCAAACTCTCATGTTTTTCCATGAGAGCCTGGAGCTCTTGCCGAACTTCCGCCACACGTGCCTCTTGCTTTTCTCGCTCAGCCCGTTCCGCGGCCGCATTGCGTTCGGCCGCGGACACAGCATCCCGCAGGGCTGCCACCTCGTTAGTGGCCCCTGCAATACACATATTATCCTTGTTAATTTTATTTGCAACCAAAATCCTTTTCTGTAAGGTACTTATTCAAAGAGGTGTTACTCACCTTCTTTTTCCTCGAGCTGCTTCTTTGCATGGCCGAGCTCTTGCTCGGACCGCTCGAGTTCCTTCTTCAGCACGTCAACCTCCGCCGTTAGTGCGGCAGAGGTCAGCAGTGCAGCCTGCAAACCCATATTGACATATTTTAGGCAACCCTGCGTATATCTTATTATAGATCCTTAGTCCGGCTTTTCTTTCCGAACACCGAACTAAGCATCAGGGGCTACTGTCTATGCGGTATTATATTACATAATTTTAACTTCTTACCTCAAAGCCTGTTAAAAGGCTGCTGCAGGCTTCGGTCAGCCCGCTCTTAGCGAGCTGAACCTTCTCAATCACCGCACTCATGATAGTGCGGTGTTCTTCCTCGATGGAAGCGCCTTTAAGCGCCTCCAGCAGGTTATCCGACGCCTCCGGTTGGACGGAGGCTGCCGGCGTCACGTTCCTGCCCTTCTTTCGAAGGGGCCGCTTGCCGGACCCTGGAACCACTGCGGGTTCCGATGTAGAGTCCGGCACGAAGTCCGGGAGGCTGCCTGACGGCGCCTCCGGAGCCTCCTCCTGATGGGTCCCTCTCTGGGATCCCACCTCGACGTCCTCGCCGGCGCGTGGGGTGGAGGCAGTCGGGATGGAATTCACATCCGACGAGGCCAATGACCCGCTCGATGAGTCGGGGAGATCATCATTGGCCGGACTACGGGCAGAATGCGGCGTTAGAAGGATACTACGCGACATAAAAGAAATTACACATCAAGGATCCGGATACTTACGATCTTGTCGGACGCCTGGACCTTGGAGGCCACTCATCCTCACCAACGCTGATGTTGGCGGAACTGTCCGGGGGGATAGTTCTCCCCCTCTTGGACCCTTCGGCCTCCCCGATGGGGGAAGCCTTCCTTTTCTTCTCTCCCTCCTCTGGGAGAGAGTACTCCTCCTCCTCGTCTTCGGGGGAGGAGTCCTCGTCGTCGTCAGACGCCTGATTGCGGGAACTCTTTCGAGCCCCCGCGGCCACCTTCTTGGCCTTCTTCTCCGGCACCACGTGCGGTGCCGGAACCAGCAGCCCTGTTAAGCGGGCGTCTGCTGGGTCTTCTGGCATGGGAACCGGGCTGATGAGCAGCTTGGCCTTCTCCATCCATTCCTGTCAAAGGAAGAGGCAGAATGAAACCTCACTAGAGTCAATCTAATTATCACAAGTGTCCCGTAATGGGGTTGAATCACTTACCTCGTCAGTTGGATACTGCGAGCTGAATCCGCGGTCTTCGGTCGCGAATGCGGGGGCTTCGGTGCCCTTGAACAACACCCTCCAGGCGCCTTCGTATGTTGTATCGAAGATCCCGCTTAGCGCCTGGTGCTGTTCCGGATTGAACTCCCACAAATTAAATGCCCGTTCTTGGCATGGGAGGATCCGCCGGATGAGCATGACTTGGACCACGTCGACGAGCCTGAGCCTATTGCTCACGATCTTCTTGATACATGCTCGGAGTCCTGTCACCTCCACCGGATTCCCCCACTGCAAGCCCTTCTCTTTCCAGGAGGTGAGCTGCGTGGGGATGCCAGATCTAAACTCGGGGGCCGCCGCCCATGTGGATTTGCGCGGCTCGGTGATGTAAAACCACCCCGATTGCCACCCCTTGACGGAGTCCACGAAGGTCCCTTCCAGCCAAGGGACGTTGGGCAATTTTCCCAACATGGCGCCTCCACATTCCGCTTGCGTACCCTTCACAACCTTCGGCTTGACGTTGAAGGTCTTGAGCCACAGGCCGAAGTGGGGCCGGATGCAGAGGAAGGCCTCGCACACGACGATAAACGCCGAGATGTTGAGGATAAAGTTTGGCGCCAGATCGTGGAAATCCAGGCCGTAGTAAAACATGAGCCCCCGGACAAATGGATGGAGCGGAAAGCCCAGTCCGCGGAGGAAGTGGGGGAGGAAGACGACCCTCTCATGAGGCCCGGGGGTAGGGATGAGCTGCCCCTCGTCGGGCAGCCGATGCGCGATATCGCCGGAAAGGTATCCGGCGCTGCGCAGCTTGGTGATGTCCTCCTCCTTGACGGTAGAGGCTAACCATTTACCTCCCGCTCCGGACATATTCGGAGAAGGTCGAGGCAAGATGCGCGAGCTCGGGCGTTGGAGCTTGAGTTCGCGGGGATGGATAAGCAAAGGAGGAAGAAGGCGTAGGTGAGAAGGTGAATCCTTATCCCTTATATATAGGCGGACAAAACTATGCGTCCCCAGCCTGGTAAAACTCGCTTATCTCCCAAGCGCCACCATCAATGGCGCGGTTGGGTTACCCACGCACGTATTGATGAGAATCCCGGAATAAGAGGAACACGATCTCTGCTTCGACAAGACGTGCCAAGGAAACCGCTTCGCTAAACATGCTGAGGTGGTATAGTAATTCAAACAAAGGCCTGGTGGCGGTGTGATGTCACGCCGCATAATACGTCAGCAGATTGAACTAAGTGTACATTTTATTCTCTCTACGGTGGAATGTGGAATTTATTTTGCAGAGCCGGACACTATCCTGGTGTTCATGATCTTCTCTAGATTATTCAAGAGAGGAACCCGCCTTGCAATGCCGAACATTATGCACGCCGGACTTATCGTCATTGAAGACTGGTTCAGGGGCTACTAAGGGAGTCCTGGACTAGGGGGTGTCCGGACAGCCGGACTATCATTATCCGCCGGACTCCAAGACTACGAAGATACAAGATTGAAGACTCCGGCTCGTGTCCGGATGGTACTTTCCTTGGCGTGGAAGGCAAGCTTGGCGATACGGATATGTAGATCTCCTACCATTGTAACCGACTCTGTGTAACCCTAGCCCTCTCCGGTGTCTATATAAACCGGAGGGCTTTAGTCCGTAGGACAACATACATTACAACAATCATACCATAGGCTAGCTTCTAGGGTTTAGCCTCCTTGATCTCGTGGTAGATCTACTCTTGTACTACCCATATCATCAATATTAATCAAGCAGGACGTAGGGTTTTACCTCCATCGAGAGGGCCCGAACCTGGGTAAAAACATCGTGTCCCTCGTCTCCTGTTACCATCCGCCTAGACGCACAGTTCGGGACCCCCTACCCGAGATCCGCCGGTTTTGACACCGACATAAGCCAACTCTCTTTATCCCATTCTTGTTCATTACATGGGATTGTGTGAAGATGACCCTTCTTGCGACAAAACCACCATGCGGTTATGCCTCTAAGTCGTGCTTCGACACGTGGGAGATATAGCCGCATCGTGGGCGTTACAAGTTGGTAATCAGAGCCATCCCCGACTTAGGAGCCCCTGCTTGATTGATTGCTGGCGTTGTTGAGTCTAGAACAAAAATGTTTTGAGTCTTAGGATTATATATATTGGAGAGTAGGATTTCTTTTTACTCCTCAGTCCCTTTGTCGCTCTGGTGAGGTCTCCTAATGTAGATGTTTTGACTTTCCTCTTCTCAAATTTCACTAAAAAAAATTTTAGGATCACGCGGGTATCTTGGAATCGTTCCGATGGTTTTGTGACGAGAACATTGTTCTTGGTGCCTCCTGACATTTAGGGGTTGTGGCAGTGTCCCGGGGAGTTGAGCTCCGAGGTGTTGTCATCACAATTTTATCGTTGCAGTTCTGGAATACCTGAGTTTTGCCGACATCGAAAATCTCTTTTATGCAGTTGTTGGTGAGATAACCTCGAAGTCACCCAGTACTGGGGAGTTCGGGAGTATTGCCATGACTCGTATAATGGATGCTTTTCGAAGGTTGAGGTACACGATTTCCGAAGGTTTCTTGGTTATGTGTTGACGGATGGATACAACTGGATGTAGGGATTGTTAGTTTGGGTGAGATATATTGCTTCCCATGTATCCCCAACACCTGATTGCATAACCAGAAAGTTTCGGGAGTTTATAGGTGGGATTCAAGTAGCTCTAGCATTTCTTCCCGCGGATATTTGGTTTGTGATTGGGTAATCCTTACCACTTATTTGTTCCATTCGTACCTTGTTTTTTTTATTTTCTTTCATCAATATCTCATCAAGTGGCTTCTCACCTTAATGGACGTGATGTTTACTTTGGAATTCATTCATTCATCCTTGTTCGAATGTTTATTGTGAAGACTAGATGTTGCAATTTCTATCCGTTGATTCAACTTGTCTATCTGTCTATCAAGATGCTAACGAATGTCACCCTCTTCAGGATGGCTCTGCCAACGCGTCAGAATCCGGAACGCAATGATGGGAGTTAGGCGAACCCTCCACCTCCACCTCCGCCTCCGGAGGCATGGCAAACTTTGATGGCAACCACTAACGCCAACGCTCAGTTGTTGATTCAGCTGATGCAAGAGCGTAACCAAGGCCAAGGCAACCAAGGGAATCAAGGTCAAGGGCAGTTCAACCATCAGCCTCAGTTTCCTACCCTCAACCAGTTCCTTGCAAATCAGCCGAAGTCTTTCAGCTACTGTGTCTAGGCCACAGACGCCGACGATTGGCTCGTGGATATCAACAAGCATTTCGAATGCAGCAATGTCAGGCCTAAGGACTATGTCAAGTTCGCTTCTTTTCAGCTCAAGGATCAAGCAGCTGATTGGTTCCAGCAATACAAGGATTCCAGAGGAGGTTGAGTGATTACTTGGACTGATTTTTGTCGGGACTTTAAAGCTCACCACATTCCTACCAGTGTTGTTGAGAGCAAGTGTGAGGAGTTCCGCAATCTCAAGCAAGGCAACATGTCAGTGTACGAATACAACAAGCAGTTTCAGAAACTTGCTCGCTTCGCTAAACAAGACGTTCCTGATGAAAAGAGTATGATCTATCAATTCAGAGGTGGCCTTAGAGAGGATCTGCAGTTAGCTCTTGTTCTTGTTGAGCCTACTCAGTTTGATCAATTCTACAATATGGCCCTCAAGCAAGAAGGTGCTCAGCTCAAGTGTGAGGCTTCTAAGAAGAGAATCAGGGATGCAGTTCAGTCTTCTTCTTCCTCACAAGTGGCAGCTAAGCAGCAGAAGTTCTACCTTCCTCCTCCTCCGTTTCGTCAGCCTTACCAGCAGAAGAACTCATGTGGTCGTGGATCTTCCCACCCACCCAACCCAGGCTTTCAGAACAAGTCAAATTCTCAAGCTCCAAGGTCAAATGCTCCTTATCACCATCCGCTCTCAGAGGTGACTTGCTGTCACGCCCAAGATGCGACCCTATCCTAAAGGAACTCGAAGGTCCCACCAAGGATAGAAGCGCATCTTGAAGACGCTTTTGCAAGGTGGATATCATTACATCAACATTACATAATAGTGGGGATACATCCGATACATTCAATGTCACATGAATACAACAATTCAACATACATAAGAGCATCATCCGACTACGGATGAAACACAAACAGAAACTCAAACGACATCCACCCTGCTAGCCCAGGCTGCCGACCTGGAACCTATCCCCTGATCGAAGAAGAAGCAGAAGAAGAACTCAACACAAGCAAGCATCTCTCTCGCGTCATGATCATCACATAACCTGTACCTGCAACTGTTGTTGTAGTAATCTGTGAGCCACGAGGACTCAGCAATCCCATTACCATGGGTATCAAGACTAGCAAAGCTTAATGGGAAAGGAAGGGGTAAAGTGGTGAGGTTGCAGCAGCGACTAAGCATATATGGTGGCTAACATACGCAAATGAGAGCGAGAAGAGAAACAAAGGAACGGTCGTGAAGCTAGCAATGATCAAGAGGTGATCCTGAACACCTACTTACGTCAAACATAACCCAGAAACCGTGTTCACTTCCCGGACTCCGCCGAGAAGAGACCATCACGGCTACACACACGGTTGATGCGTTTTAATTCGGATCTGGTGTCAAGTTCGGATCTGGTGTCAAGTTATCTACAACCGGACATTAACAAATTCCCATCTGCCACATAACCGCGGGCACGGCTCTCAAAAGTTTAAACCCTGCAGGGGTGTCCCAACTTAGCCCATGACAAGCTCTCGCGATCAACGAAGGAATAGACCTTCCCCTAGGAAGACCCGATCAGTCTCGGAATCCCGGTTTACAAGACATTTCGACAATGGTAAAACAAGACCAGCAAAGCCGCCCGATGCGCCGACAATCCCGATAGGAGCTGCACATATCTCGTTCTCAGGGCAACACCGGATGAGACATCCTACGAGTAAAACCAGACCTCGAGTTTCCCTGAGGGGGCCCCGCAGTCTACTCGGTTCGGACCAGCACTTAGACAAGCACTGGCCCGGGGGGGCTAAAATAAAGATGACCCTCGAGAGAGCGACTCCCAAGGGAATAAGTAGGTGGTGGTGAGGCAAATGGTAAAACCAAGGTTGGGCCTTGCTGGACAAGTTTTATTCAAAGCGAATTGTCAGGGGGGTCCCATAAATCACCCGACCGCGTTAGGAACGCAAAATCTGGGAACATAACACCGGTATGACGGAAACTAGGGCGGCAAGAGTGGAACAAAACACCAGGCATAAGGTCGAGCCTTCCACCCTTTACCAAATATATAGATGCATTAACAATATAAGAGATATTGTGATATCCCAACCTAAGCCCTGTCCACCATGGAGAAATCTTCAACTTCACCTGCAACTAGCAACGCTATAAGAAGGGGCTGAGCAAAGCGGTAACATAGCCAATCAATGGTTTGCTAGGAATGGTGTCAAAGGTTAGAGGTTCATGGCAGTTTGGGAGGCTTGAAGAGCAAAAGATAGGTAACGCAGCATAGCGATAGAACGAAGCAACTAGCATAGCAATGATAGTAGTGAGATCCAGGGTAGCGGTCATCTTGCCTGAAATCCCGCAAGGAAGAAGAACGAGTCCATAAAGAAGATGAAGCCACGAAGACGAACCACATGTAGACGAACGCATCCTCACGATCGCAACGAAACGGTAACTATCGAGAAGAAGCACACAACATGGTAAACACACCACACATGGACAAGACATGATGCACAACAAGCATGATGCACGACAAAGCTACATGAAGCTACTCATGGCAAGAGATGATGCAAACAAGAACAACACATCATGGCTAGTTTAAATGAGGCCGGGAACAACATATAACAATTCCGGTAAGTCCTCATATGCAAATTTCGAAATTGGTCCAGAACTGAATAAACCTTATGTTCAAGTTGTTAAATAGCAAGTTAAGATGCACCAAGATGATCTACACGAAATTCTAGTCAAGTTACATATAAAGTTCATTAGATTCGGAGCTACGGCCTAGAAGATATGAGCAAAACAAGTTAAACATGGCATTGATGCAAAATGCATACAAACATCAAGCAAACACACCAAAACAAGGATGCAAACATGATAATATGAAACTACATGCAAAATCACGCAAGTTTCATATAGAGCACATTCAAAACGGAGCAAAACACACACACTCTATACAAGTCATAGCAACAATCTGTCCATAACAGCAACTAGGCATCCTACAAGCATCAAAACAATATGCTACAGCACCCCAACATAATAACAAAAGGCATGGGCGTGAAGTACTGGTAAAGCACAACAAAACGTGAACACTGAGCTATCTCCAGAAATCACTAGAACATGCTCCAAAACTCATGGAGAGATTCCAAATAATAACAGTTTCAGACTTTAGCAGAAATAACATCAGGTTGCAATGTTTAGAGCAAGCAAACAACATGTTACAGGAACATATCATGGCAAAAAAAGGCATGGAATGAACCTACTAATTGCATAGATCAAAAGTCCCTTACTGACCATGAGCCAAAAAGGATCAGAAAATATGATGGCACCCATGTAAACATGGCAAGTTATATTACAGATTCAGAACATGGCAGGAACAACAATAAGTAGGCATGTTGGTGAGCTTGAACCACTCACCACAGAGCAATACATGGCATGTCAAGGCAACCAACAGTAAGAAGACATGTTTATGAATCTAAGCATGGCAATAGCAAGGTCATAGGGTTCATGGATCACTAGGAAAACACATGGAAACAACTGAACTTAATGTAAACAGGCTGACAGCAACATTATCAAGCAACTTTGGAGCAAGATATGAACAATCTACAGCAAGCTATAAATGCAACCAGGGGCATGAATGGATAGAGAAAGGCATGTAGATCAAAGCATGTTTATAGAGCATCTCCAGATTATGCATAGAATGATTAGTAGCAACATGTTAACATAGCAACAAAATATGACAGAATCTGTCTAGCAAAACAGCAACAGCAAGTACACTACTTAACAAGCTCGATTCACTCACCACAAGTCATTGCATGACAAGATAAGCATAGCATCATCAAGAAGACATGTTTGTGGAACAAACCAAGGCAAGAACAAGTCCATAGCATGCAAGGATCAACTATAGCAACCTTGGCCATATTGAATAACATGTAAACAATCTGCCAGGAAACATTTTGAAGCAAAAGTAGAGCACCAAAATGACATGCTAGACTACTCCATAATTGCAAACAAGGGCATGAATGGATAGACAATAACCATATGTTCATAACACCCTTACTGAAGTATCTCTAAATATGCATGGAACTCTCTGTAGCATCAAGTTTACATGGCATCAAAATAACAGCAGAACAGGGACTAAAATCAGCAATATCACGAAGCCAAGTTTGCATGCTTGTGCTAGTCACCACATTGATCGCAAAAATACATGGCATACACCCCTGGAAAGGTGGCATGGCATAGATCAAAACACATGTAGAGCTCATGTTCATAAGATGCACACATAAATCATGGCAAAAATGACAAATGAGCAAGTTATAACAGTTTCAGCAGATTAACATCAACATGCACTCTTCCAACAGCATTTCGGGCATCAAGATTAGCTCAAATGAAAATGATGCAATGGAATGAAATGAAGTACTCGTCGAGGAGAACAATTTGACATATTATACGCACGAAACGGAGCTACGGATGCAGAGATATAGCAGGTCAAACATGGCATGATAATGTATGAAATCTGGGACTTAGTGGAAAAATCACCTCCGCGAAAGTCAACGCGGGACGAAGAGGTACCGGGACGGAGGGATCCGGGGACGCGGGACGCCGTTTGGATTGACGGACCGGTGGATCTAGTCCACCCGGACCGGATCTGGCCGGAGTTGGCTCCGGCGAGCTCCGTGAGAGCTCCGGCGAGGCGCTTGGGCGCGCGGCAGGGCGGCGAGGGCGAGGCCGGGTGCTCGGGCGCGCTCGGGCCGGGAGGAGGCGGCGAGCGGCGGAGGCAGGTCAGGCCCCGCGGCGGCGGAGCCCGAGGTGGAGTGGCGGCGCCGGGGCGGCGGAGGCGGGCGCGGCCTCCGGCGAGGTGGACGGAGAGGCCGCGGTCGGCGAGCGCGGGGAGGAGCTCGGGCTCCTGAAAGAGGAGGGGCGCGACGGGGAACGGCGGGCGGACGGGCGGCCGGCGGCGGCGGTCCAGGCGCCGCAGGGCGGCTCGCCGGTGCCGAAGGCGGGCGACGGCGGCCGGACGGCGACCGGAGGCGGGGAGGCCGGCGACGGGCTTCGTCGGGCGGCGGCGGATCGGGCCGGGCGGGCCCGCGGCGGGCTCGCCGGGCCGCGGCGGCGGGGACGGCGCGGGAGCCACGTGGCGACGGCTGAGTGGCTGGGGCGGCGGGGTTGCTGATGTGTCGCGCCCTGATTGGGCGAAACGACGTGTCCGGCGGACATGTCCGACGCGGCTGGACATGTCCGGCGTCGCGGAGGAGTTTGGCTAGGGTTTGGACTGCGGGAACTTCGGGGGAGACCACATATTTATAGGTAGAGGGAGCTAGGAGAGTCCAAATGAGGTGCGGTTTTCGGCCACGCGATCGTGATTGAACGACCGAGAGCATGGAGGGGAGTTTGCTGGGTTTTGGGCCACTTTGGAAGCGGTGTTGGGCTGCAACAAAAGAGGCCTTTACGGTTACCTGGTTAACCGTTGGAGTATCAAACGACCTCCAAATGACACGAAACTTGACAGGCGGTCTACCGGTACTATACCAAGGCCGCTTGGCAAACCTCGGGCCATTCCGAGAATGTTTAATACCCGCTCACAACGAGAGACAAAAAGGGAACTCCGGGGAACATAGGCGTGCCGGATTGCAAAACGGACAACGGGGAAAATGCTCGGATGCATGAGACAAACACGTATGCAAAATGAATTGCACATGATGACATGATAAAATGCAGATGATGACATGGCAAAGTGCAACACGCAAGCAAATGACATGGCAACGACGGCGAATAACTGGCGGACACCTGGCGCAACGAATCCGGGGCGTTACACTTGCAACAAGTGCCAGCAGAAAGGCCACTACGCGAACAAATGCTTCAACCAAAGGCGCCTTCCTCCTCCTCCTCCTGTGAGGTCTTCAAGCAATGCAGTGGTCAAGCATAATCCAAAGTCTGCAAATGTGAACATGATGAATGCAGCGCAAGCAGAGGATTCTTCTGACGTGATAATGGGTAATCTCTCAGTTAATGATATTCCTGCAAAAGTTTTATTTGATACCGGTGCATCGCATTGTTTCATGTCAACACCGTTCTTTACCAAGCATGATTTCACTTTGGAATATTTGGATAGAACTCTAGCAATTGTTTCCCCGGGCAAGCACATGAGTTCTCGTTTGATGGTTCCAAATGTTGGTATCAAGATGGGCGACTATAGATTTCTGTCTTCTCCAATTGTTCTTGGTGACTCTGATATCGATCTAATTCTCGGGATAGACTGGCTTTCTAAGCACGAGGCTCAGCTTGATTGTGCTTCCAGGCAGATTCAATTGACACACTCTTCTGAGGATGTTATCATCTATGCCGCTGGTGATGAAACTATTCGATTGTTTTCTCTCAATGAGAAGGGCGAGTTGGATGCTATCTCTCAGATTCCAGTCGTTTGTGAGTACCAAGATGTCTTTCCAGAAGAGCTTCCGGGTATGCCTCCGCACCAGCCAGTCGAATTCTCTATCGATCTTGAGCCTGGCACTGAACCCGTTTGCAAGCGTCCATACAAGCTTGGACCTGAAGAACTGAAGGAATTGAAGAAGCAGCTCGATGAACAAGAGCGTCTGGGTTTGATCAGACCGAGTTCATCTCCATGGGGTTGTGGAGTTCTTTTTGTCCAGAAGAAGGATGGCACGGACCGACAGTGCGTCGATTACCGTCCATTGAATAAGAAGACAATCAAGAACAAGTATCCACTTCCCAACATCAATGAGCTTTTCGAGCAACTCAAAGGTGCTAAAGTATTCTCCAAGCTTGACCTTCATATGGGTTATCATCAGATTCGCATTCGTGAACAAGATATTCCCAAGACAACATTCAGAACAAGCTATGGTTCTTATGAATATACCGTCATGTCTTTAGGCCTTGTCAATGCTCCTCCAACATTCTCTCGAATGATGAACTTTATCTTCAACCCCTACACAAATGAATTCGTCTTGGTGTATCTCGATGATATCTTGGTCTTCTCCAAGAATAAGTCGGATCATGCCAAACATTTGTGTTTGGTGCTCGACAAGCTCAGAGAGCATCAATTCTATGCGAAGTTTTCCAAATGTGAGTTCTGGCTTGATGAAGTTCTTTATCTTGGTCACATCATCTCTGCCAAGGGCATCGCTGTTAATCCCGAGAAGGTGTCTGCAGTTGTGAATTGGGAACCTCCTCAGAATGTCAAGAAGCTCCGCAGTTTTCTTGGTCTTGCAAGCTATTGCCGAAGATTCGTTGAGAACTTCTCTAAGATTGCAAAGCCTCTTTCCAACCTCCTCCAGAAGCATGTTAAGTATGTCTGGACGCCTGAGTGTGACGTTGCTTTCAACACCCTCAAAGAGAAGCTAGTCACAGCTCCTGTCTTGACTCCTCCTGATGAATCCAAGCCATTCGAAGTTTTCTGTGATGCTTCTCTTCAAGGTCTCGGTGCTGTGTTAATGCAAGAGAAGAAAGTTGTGGCCTATACCTCTCGTCAGTTGAAGCCCAACGAAAAGAACTACCCCACTCACGATCTTGAGTTGGCGGCAGTTGTCCATGCATTGATAACATGGAGACATCTCTTGTTGGGAAGGAAAGTGGACATTTTCACTGATCACAAGAGTCTCAAGTATATCTTCACTCAACCCAACCTCAACCTCAGGCAAACTTGATGGGTCGAAATGATTCAAGAGTACAATCCAAGTATTGAATATACTCCTGGCAAGGCGAATGTGATTGCAGATGCTCTGAGCAGAAAGGCTTATTGCAACAGCTTAATTCTCAAGCCCTTCCAACCGGACCTTTGTGAAGCTTTCCGCAAACTGAATCTTCAAGTTGTTCCTCAAGGCTTTCTTGCCAACCTCATAGTCTCTCCTACTTTGGAAGATCAAATTCGTGAGGCACAACTCCTGGATACCATGGTGAAGAAGGTGAAACGTGGTATTGACAAGGGCATTTCCAAGTACAAGTGCTTCCACATTGATGACAAAGATACTCTTTTCTTCAAGGATCGAATTGTGGTTCCAAAAGGTGATCTGAGAAAAGTCATTATGAACGAGGCACACAATTCCCTTCTATCCATTCATCCTGGAAGTACGAAGATGTACCATGACCTCAAGCAGTCGTATTGGTGGACTCGAATGAAGCGAGAAATTGCTCAATTCGTGAATGAATGTGATGTCTGCAGAAGGGTGAAAGCAGAACACCAAAGACCAGCTGGTCTCCTCCAACCTCTTGCTATTCCGGAATGGAAGTTTGACCATATCGAGATGGACTTTGTGACGGGTTTTCCTAAGTCCAAGCGTGGGAATGATGCTATTTTCGTTGTCATTGACAAGCTTACAAAAGTGGCTCATTTTCTTCCTATCAAAGAATCTATCACAGCAGCTCAGCTGGCAGAGCTATACACCTCCAGAAGTGTCTCCTTGCACGGTATTCCACAATTGATCTCTTCAGACCGTGGAAGCATCTTCACTTCTAAATTCTGGGACTCCTTCTAGAAGGCCATGGGCACCAACATTCGTTTCAGCACAGCTTTCCATCCTCAAACTAGTGGCCAAGTCGAGCGAGTCAATCAAATCCTCGAAGACATGCTCAGGGCTTGTGTCATCTCCTTTGGCATGAAGTGGGAAGATTGTCTTCCATATGTCGAGTTCTCCTACAACAACAGCTTCCAAGCGAGTTCGGGCAAGGCCCCATTCGAAATTCTCTATGGCAGAAAGTGTCGTACTCCTCTCAATTGGTCCGAGACAAGTGAAGGCCAACTTCTTGGCAACGACTTGATCACAGAAGCCGAAGAAATGTGCAAAGTCATTCATGAGAATCTCAAAGCCGCGCAATCGCGCCAGAAGAGCTATTATGATGACAAGCACCATGATGTGGCTTTTGAAATCGGAGACCATGTCTACCTCCGCGTCTCTCCAATGAAAGGCACTCGTCGCTTCGGTATCAAAGGGAAGCTTGCCCCTAGATACGTGAGTCCTTTCAAGATCATTGGCAAAAGAGGCGATCTCGCCTATCAACTCGAGCTTCCATCCAACTTTGCAAACATGCACGATGTGTTTTACGTGTCACAGCTTTGCAAGTGCTTCAAGACTCCTGAGCGCACTATCAACTTTGAAGAAATTGACCTCCAAGAAGATCTCTCTTATCATGAGCACCCTGTTGCTATTCTTGAAGAAACTGAGCGCAAGACTCGCAACAAGTCAATCAAATTCCTGAAAGTGAAGTGGTCACACCATTCCGACCGAGAAGCCACCTGGGAGCGCGAGGATCACCTCCGTTCCGAATATCCAAAGTTCTTTCAGTCCTAGATCTCGGGACGAGATCCTCTTGTAGTGGTGGAGTGTTGTAACACCCTGGATGTAACTTTCCATCTTTGTAACTCCAACTCTTGCCATTTTCGGCTATGTGCTATGATATTTCCCTCCGTGGTTGGGTTTTTGTCTTTTGTTTTGCATTTTTTTCATGTCATGCATCTCATACCAAGTCATCATGTGCATCTCATTTGCATACGTGTTCGCCCCATGCATCCGAGCATTTTCCCCATTGTCCGTTTTGCATTCCGACACTCCCACGTGCACTGGCGCACCCCTCTTGTCTCTTTTCATGTGCGGGTGTAAAACATTCTCGGAATGTACCGAGCCTTGCCAAGTGGCCTTGGTACACCACCGATAGACCACCTGTCAAGTTTCGTGCCATTTGGAGGTCGTTTGATACTCCAACAGTTAACCGGGTAACCGCATAGGCCTCTAGTGTGTTGCAGCCCTACACCCCTTCAAAACAGCCCAATAACCCATCTAAGTCACCTCCATCCTCTCGGCCATTCGATCACGATCGCATGGCCGAAAACCGCACCTCATTTGGAGCTTCCTAGCTCCTCCTACCTATAAATATGTGACTCCCCCCAAAAATCCCGGATCAATTCCACCCCTAACCCTAGACGAAATCCCTCCTCCGCCGCCGGACACGTCCGGATCGGACCGGACGCGTCCGTCCGCCGCCGCCCGTCCAACCGCGCGCCTCACATCGCCGCCGGCCGCGCCAGGCCGGCGAGGCCCAGCGCCGCCACCCCCCCCTCCCCCCGCGCGCCTGACCGGGCCGCCGCCTCCCCGCGCCGCTTCCTCCCGCGCGCTGCCCGGATCGCCCGAGCCCGTCGCCGGCCATCCCCGTCGCCGGCCGCCTCCGCCCGCCAGCCGCCGCCCTCCGCCGGTCGCCGCCCTGCCCCGAGCGCCGCCCCGCTCCTCCCGACGCCGCCCCGCGCCCTCGTCGCCGCCCCGGCCAGATCCGGCCGCGGGAAGGCCGGATCCGGCCCGGAGGAGCTCAGCCTGCCGCCCCTTCCTCCATCACCGGCGAGCCGCGCCTCGCCTCGGTTCACGCGCCCTCGGACGAACCCCTAGATCCAATTTTCTCGGAGGTCGTATTTTTCTCTAAGTCATTTTTGTTGTTAATTTAGCTCTATTCATCGCATCATAACTTTGCAACCGTGACTCCGTTTTGGGCGTGTAACATACCGAATTGTTCGTCTCGATGAGTACATCATTTCATCTCATTGCATCATTTTCATGTGAGCTCATCTTGATGCCCGAAATGCTGTTGGAAGAGGGCCGTGTGATGTTAGTTTCAGATTCTTATCAGAACATGCACTTTTGTCATTTTTGCCATGATTGATGTGTGCATCTTATGAACTTAAGCCCTACATGTGTTTTGTACTATGCCATGCCATCTTTACAGAGGTGTATGCCATGTATTTTTGTGATCAATGTGGTGACTAGAACAAGCATGCAAACTAGGCCATGTGATGTTGCTGATTTTAGTCCCTGTTCTGCTGTTATTTTTATGCCATGTAAACTTGATGCTACAGAGAGATCCATGCATATTTTGAGATACTTCAGTAAGGATGTTTTGAACATATGGTTATGCTCTATCCATTCATGCCCCTGTTTGCAATTATGGAGTAGTCTAGCATTTCATTTTCGTGCTCTACTTTTGCTATAAAATGTTTCCTGGCAGATTGTTTACATGATATTCAATTTTGCCAAGGTTGTTGTAGATGATCCTTGCATGCTATGATCTTGTTCTTGCCATGTTTAGTTTCATAAACATGTCTTCTTGCTGATGCTATGCTTATCTTGTCATGCAATGACTTGTGGTGAGTGAATCGAGCTCGCGAAGATGCCTTCATAATTCTGTCAATGCCATGCCCAGTTTGCTGAATCTGTTAACGAAACTTGCTATGTTTACATGGGTGCCATCATTTCTTCTGGTCCTTTTTGGCTCATGGTCAGTAAGGGACTTTTGTTCTATTCTTTGAGTAGAATCATGTCATGCTTGTTTTGGTATTATAAGTTCCTGTAGCATGTTGATTGCTTGCTCTGAACATTGCTACCTGATGCTGTTTATGCCATGTCCAACCTGATATCTTTTGCACTTTTCCCATGCTTGTTTGAACCTGCTATGGTGTGATTTAGCCGTAGCTCAGTGTTCCTCTTTTGTTAAGCATCTCCTGTAGATCACTGTCATATGCTTTGTTGTTATGTTGGGGTGCTGTAGCATAGTTTCTTGATGTATTCTAAGTGCTATCATGCTGTTAACCGCAGATTTGTGTCATTCTTGTTTTGCTTGCCATTTGTAAACCGTGCATCTGATTCCGGTGATCTTTATATCGATTTCAACCGAAATCATCTCATCTTTCCAGCGGCATACTTGGGTTGCCAAGTTGATGCCTTGTTCATCATTTCCCTTCCGGAGCACGCATACGCATTGCATATCACATCTCGCATATTATGTCATGTATTGCATCATTTTGCTTGTGCATTGCTCCATGTTTGATTATGGTTCCACTACTTGTGTTCTTGCTTTGGTAGAGCCGGGAGACGAGTACGTGCACGAGGAACCTGTTTAGAACGCTTACGAGGATCAAGCCTTCGACAACTCTGAGAACCTTGCAGGCAAGATGACCATACCCTCGATATCACTTCTATCTTTGCTTTGCTAGTTGCTCGCTCTATCGTTATCTTAGCTCTACCTGCCATTTTTTATCATGCCTCCCATATTGCCATGTCAAGCCTCTAACCATCCTGTCCGAGCAAACCGTTGTTTGGCTATGTCACCGCTTTTGCTCAGCCCCTCTTATAGCGTTGCTAGTTGCAGGTGAAGATGAAGTTCGTTCCTTGTTGGAACATGGATATTTTGGGATATCACAATATCTCTTGTTTAATTAATGAACCTTATATACTTGGTAAAGGGTGGAAGGCTTGGCCTTATACCTGGTGTTTTGTTCCACTCTTGCCACCCTAGTTACCGTCATACCGGTGTTATGTTCCTTGATTTTGCGTTCCTTACGCGGTTGGGTGATTCATGGGACCCCCTTGACAGTTCGCTTTGAATAAAACTCCTCCAGCAAGGCCCAACCTTGGTTTTACCATTTGCCACCTACACCTTTTTCCCTTGGGTTTTCGCGAGCCCGAGGGTCATCTTTATTTTAGCCCCCCCGGGCCAGTGCTCCTTCGAGTGTTGGTCCGAACCGGGCAGACTGCGAGGCCACCACGGGCAACTCGAGGATTGGTTTTACTCGTAGGCTGACCTATTCGTTGTGCCCTGAGAACGAGATATGTGAAGCTCCTATCGGGATTTGTCGGCACATCGGGCGGCTTTGCTGGTCTAGTTTTACCATTGTTGAAATGTCTCATGAACCGGGATTCCGAGACTGATCGGGTCTTCCCGGGAGAAGGTATATCCTTCGTTGACCGTGAGAGCTTATGATGGGCTAAGTTGGGACACCCCTGCAGGGTATATTATCTTTCGAAAGCCGTGCCCGCGATTATGAGGCAGATGGGAATTTGTTAATGTCCGGTTGTAGATAACTTGACACTTGACTTCATTAAAATGCATCAACCGTGTGTGTAGCCGTGATGGTCTCTTCTCGGCGGAGTCCGGGAAGTGAACACGATTTGGGTTATGTATGTACGTAAGTAGTTTCAGGATCACTTCTTGATCGCTTCTAGCTTCTCGACTGATGCGTTGCTTCTCTTCTCACTCTCACTTGCGTATGTTAGCCACCATATATGCTTAGTGCTTGCTGAAGCTCCACCATATTACCCCTTTCCTACCTACAAGCTTAAATAGTCTTGATCTCGCGGGTGTGAGATTGCTGAGTCCCCGTGGCTCACAGATTCTACCAAAACAGATGCAGGTACCGAGGATAATGGCGCAAGTGGCGTAATCGAGCTCAAGTGGGAGTTTGACGAGGACCTTGGTGTTGGAAATATGCCCTAGAGGCAATAATAAAAGGATTATTATATTTCAATGTTCATGATAATTGTCTTTTGTTCATGCTATAACTGTATTGTCCGGAAATCGTAATACACGTGTGAACACTTAGACCCAATGAGTCCCTAGTGAGCCTCTAGTTGACTAGCTCGTTATGATCAATAGATAGTCATGGTTTCCTGACTATGGACATAGGATGTCGTTGATAACGGGATCACATCATTAGGAGAATGATGTGATGGACAAGACCCAATCATAAGCATAGCATAAAAGATCGTATAGTTCGTTTGCTAGAAGCTTTGCCAATGTCAAGTATCTATTCCTTCGACCATGAGATCGTGTAACTCCCGGTTACCGTAGGAGTGCCTTGGGTGTATCAAACGTCACAACGTAACTGGGTGACTATAAAGGTGCATTACAGGTATCTCCGAAAGTATCTGTTGGGTTGACACGGATCGAGACTGGGATTTGTCACTCCGTATAACGGAGAGGTATCTCTGGGCCCACTCGGTAATGCATCATCATAATGAGCTCAATGTGACCAAGGTGTTGGCCACGGGATCATGCATTACGGTACGAGTAAAGTGACTTGCCGGGTAACGAGACTGAACAAGGTATTGGGATACCGACGATCGAATCTCGGGCAAGTAACGTACCGATTGACAAAGGGAATTGTATACAGGGTTTGATCGAATCCTCGACATCGTGGTTCAACCGATGAAATCATCGAGGAGCATGTGGGAGCCAACATGGATATCCAGACCCCGCTGTTGGTTATTGCCCGAGAGTCGTCTCGGTCATGTCTGCGTGTCTCCCGAACCCGTAGGGTCTACACACTTAAGGTTCGGTGACGCTAGGGTTAGTAGGAAGTCAAGTATGTGACTACCGAATGTTGTTCGGAGTCCCGGATGAGATCCCGGACGTCACGAGGAGTTCCGGAATGGTCCGGAGGTAAAGATTTATATATGGGAAGTCCTGTTTCGGGCATCGGGACAAGTTTCGGGGTTATCGGTATTGTACCGGGACCACCGGAGGGGTCCCGGGGGCCCACCGGGTGGGGCCACCTGCCCCGGGGGGCCACATGGGCTGTAGGGGGTGCGCCTTGGCCTGCATGGGCCAAGGGCACCAGCCCCACATAGGCCCATGCGCCTAGGGTTCAAGGGGGAAGAGTCCTAGGAGGGGAAGGCACCTCCTAGGTGCCTTGGGGGGAGGGAAACCCCCCTTGGCCGCCGCCCCCCTAGGAGATTGGATCTCCTAGGGCCGGCCACCCCCCCCCTTGGCCCTCCTATATATAGTGGGGGAGAGGAGGGACTTCATACCTTGAGTCCTTGGCCTTTGGTTGCCTCCTTCTCCCTCCCCAACACCTCTCCTCCTCCGTTGTGTGCTCAGCGAAGCCCTGTCGGAGTACTGCTTCTCCACCATCACCACGCCGTCGTGCTGCCGGTGGAGCTGTCTTCCTCAACCTCCCCTTCCTCCTTGCTGGATCAAGACGGAGGGGACGTCACCCGTGCCGTACGTGTGTTGAACGCGGAGGTGCTGTCCGTTCAGCACTTGGCATCGGTGATCTGAATCACGTTCGAGTACGACTCCATCATCACCTTGCAAGCTTCCGCACGCGATCTACAAGTGGTATGTAGATGCAAACTCTCTCCCATGACTCGTTGCTTAGATGAACTCATAGATGGATCTTGGTGAAGCCGTAGGAAAAATTTTAATTTTCTGCAACGTTCCCCAACAGTGGCATCATGAGCTAGGTCTATGCGTAGTTCTCTAATGCACGAGTAGAACACAATTTGTTGTGGGCGTTGATCTTGTCATCTTACTTGCCTCTACTAGTCTTTTCTTGCTCAACGGTATTGTGGGATGAAGCGGCCCGGACCAACCTTACACGTACGCTTACGTGAGACCGGTTCCACCGACTGACATGCACTAGTTGCATAAGGTGGCTGGCGGGTGTCTGTCTCTCCCACTTTAGTTGGAGCGGAATCGATGAACAGGGCCCTTATGAAGGGTAAATAGAAGTTGACAAAAAATCACGTTGTGGTGATTCGTAGGTAAGAAAACGTTCTTGCTAGAACCCAATCGCAGCCACGTAAAAGATGCAACAACAACTAGAGAACGTCTAACTTGTTTTTGCAGCGATTGATCATGTGATGTGATATGGCCAGAAGTTGTGATGAATGTTGAATTGTGATGTATGAGATCATGTTCTTGTAATAGGATTCACGACTTGCATGTCGATGAGTATGACAACCGGCAGGAGCCATAGGAGTTGTCTTTATTTTTTTGTATGACCTGCGTGTCATTGAAGAACGCCATGTAAACTACTTTACTTCATTACTAAACGCGTTAGTCATAGAAGTAGAAGTAGTCGTTGGCGTGACAACTTCATGAAGACACGATGATGGAGATCATGATGATGGAGATCATGGTGTCAAGCCGGTGACAAGATGATCATGGAGCCCCGAAGATGGAGATCAATGGAGCTTGATGATATTGGCCATATCATGTCACAACCATATAATTGCATGTGATGTTTATTATGTTTATGCATCTTGTTTACTTAGGACGACGGTAGTAAATAAGATGATCCCTTACAAAATTTCAAGAAGTGTTCTCCCCTAACTGTGCACCGTTGCTACAGTTCGTCGTTTCTAAGCACCACGTGATGATCGGGTGTGATGGATCCTTACGTTCACATACAACGGGTGTAAGACAGTTTTACACAGCGAAAACACTTAGGGTTAACTTGACGAGCCTAGCATGTGCAGACATGGCCTCGGAACACGGAGACCGAAAGGTCGAACACGAGTCGTATGGAAGATACGATCAACATAAAGATGTTCACCGACGATGACTAGTCCGTCTCACGTGATGATCGGACACGGGCTAGTCGACTCGGATCGTGTAACACTTAGATGACTAGAGGGATGTCTAATCTAAGTGGGAGTTCATAATTTTGATTAAGAACTTTATTATCATGAACTTAGTCTAAAACCTTTGCAAATATGCATTGTAGATCAATGGCCAACGCTAATGTCAACATGAACTTCAACGCGTTCCTAGAGAAAACCAAGCTGAAAGATGATGGCAGCAACTATACGGACTGGGTCCGAAACCTGAGGATCATCCTCATAGCTGCCAGGAAGCAATATGTCCTAGAAGGACCGCTAGGTGCCGCTCCCGTCCCAGAGAACCAAGACGTTATGAACGCTTGGCAAACTCGTGCTGATGATTACTCCCTCGTTCAGTGCGGCATGCTTTACAGCTTAGAACCGGGGATCCAAAAGCGTTTTGAGCATCACGGAGCATATGAGATGTTCGAAGAGCTGAAACTAGTTTTCCAAGCTCATGCCCGGGTCGAGAGATATGATGTCTCCGACAAGTTCTACAGTTGTAAGATGGAGGAGAACAGTTCTGTCAGTGAACACATCCTGAAGATGTCTGGGTTGCACGCACGTATGACCCAGTTGAACATTAACCTCCCAGATGAGGCGGTCATTGACAGAATCCTCCAGTCGCTCCCACCAAGCTACAAGAGCTTTGTGATGAACTACAACATGCAGGGGATGGTAAAGACCATTCCTGAAGTGTTCTCGATGCTGAAGTCAGCAGAGGCTGAAATCAAGAAAGAACATCAAGTGTTGATGGTCAATAAGACCACTAAGTTCAAGAAGGGCAAGGGTAAGAAGAACTTCAAGAAGGACGGCAAAGATGTTGCCGCGCCCGGTAAGCCTGTTGCCGGGAAGAAGTCAAAGAATGGACCCAAGCCTGAGACTGAGTGCTTTTATTGCAAGGGGAAGGGGCACTGGAAGCGGAACTGCCCCAAATACTTAGCGGATAAGAAGGCCGGCAACACCAAAGGTATATTTGATATACATGTAATTGATGTGTACCTTACCAGTACTCGAAGTAACTCCTGGGTATTTGATACCGGTGCCGTTGCTCACATATGTAACTCACAGCAGGAGCTGCGGAATAAACGGAGACTGGCGAAGGACGAGGTGACGATGCGCGTCGGGAATGGTTCCAGGGTCGATGTGATCGCCGTCGGCACGCTGCCTCTACATTTACCTACGGGATTAGTTTTAAACCTCAATAATTGTTATTTAGTGCCAAGTTTGAGCATGAACATTGTATCTGGATCTCGTTTAATACGAGATGGCTACTCATTTAAGTCTGAGAATAATGGTTGTTCGATTTATATGAGAGATATGTTTTATGGTCATGCTCCGATGGTCAATGGTTTATTTTTGATGAATCTCGAGCGTAATATTACACATGTTCATAGTGTGGATGCCAAAAGATGTAAAGTTGATAACGATAGTCCCACATACTTGTGGCACTGCCGCCTTGGTCACATTGGTGTCAAGCGCATGAAGAAGCTCCATGCTGATGGACTTTTAGAGTCTCTTGATTATGAATCATTTGACACATGCGAACCTTGCCTCTTAGGCAAAATGACCAAGACTCCGTTCTCCGGAACAATGGAGCGAGCAACCAACTTGTTGGAAATCATACATACCGATGTGTGCGGTCCAATGAGCGTTGAGGCTCGCGGAGGATATCGTTATGTTCTCACTCTCACTGACGACTTGAGTAGATATGGGTATGTCTACTTAATGAAACACAAGTCTGAGACCTTTGAAAAGTTCAAGGAATTTCAGAGTGAGGTAGAGAATCAACGTGACCGTAAGATAAAGTTCCTACGATCAGATCGTGGGGGCGAATACTTAAGTCACGAATTTGGTACACACTTAAGAAAATGTGGAATCGTTTCACAACTCACGCCGCCTGGAACACCTCAGCGAAACGGTGTGTCCGAACGTCGTAATCGCACTCTATTGGATATGGTGCGGTCTATGATGTCTCTTACCGATTTACCGCTATCATTTTGGGGATACGCTCTAGAGACAGCTACATTCACTTTAAATAGGGCACCGTCTAAATCCGTTGAGACGACACCGTATGAATTGTGGTTTGGGAAGAAACCTAAGCTGTCGTTTCTAAAAGTTTGGGGATGCGATGCTTATGTCAAGAAACTTCAACCTGAAAAGCTCGAACCCAAGTCGGAAAAATGCATATTCGTAGGATACCCTAAGGAAACTGTCGGGTATACCTTCTACTTAAGATCCGAAGGCAAGATCTTTGTTGCCAAGAACGGATGCTTTCTGGAGAAAGAGTTTCTCTCGAAAGAAGTAAGTGGGAGGAAAGTAGAACTCGATGAAGTACTACCTCTCGAACGGGAAAGTGGTGCAGCGCAGGAAACCATTCCTGTAATGCCCACACCAACTGAAGAGGAAAATGTTGATGATGATCAAGGTACTTCAGATCTAGTTGCTACTGAACTTCGAAGGTCCACAAGGACACGTTCCGCACCAGAGTGGTACGGCAACCCTGTCATGGAAATCATGTTGCTAGACAACAATGAACCTTCGAACTATGAAGAAGCAATGGCGGGCCCGGATTCCAACAAATGGCTTGAGGCCATGAAATCCGAGATAGAATCCATGTATGAAAACAAAGTATGGACTTTGACAGACTTGCCCGATGATCGGCGAGCGATAGAAAATAAATGGATTTTTAAGAAGAAGACGGACGCGGATGGTAATGTTACCATCTATAAAGCTCGACTTGTCGCTAAGGGTTATCGACAAGTTCAAGGGATTGACTACGACGAAACATTCTCTCCCGTGGCGAAGCTTAAGTCCGTCCGAATCATGTTAGCAATTGCCGCATACTATGATTATGAGATATGGCAGATGGACGTCAAAACGGCATTCCTTAATGGACATCTTAAGGAAGAGCTGTATATGATGCAGCCGGAAGGTTTTGTCGTTCCTCAGAACGCTAACAAAGTATGCAAGCTCCAGCGATCCATTTATGGACTGGTGCAAGCATCTCGGAGTTGGAACATTCGCTTTGATGAGATGATCAAAGCGTTTGGGTTTACGCAGACTTATGGAGAAGCCTGCGTCTACAAGAAAGTGAGTGGGAGCTCTGTAGCATTTCTCCTATTATATGTAGATGACATACTCTTGATGGGAAATGATACGAAACTCCTGGACAACATTAAGGCCTACTTGAACAAGTGTTTTTCAATGAAGGACCTTGGAGAAGCTGCTTATATATTAGGCATCAAGATCTATAGAGATAGATCGAGACGCCTCATAGGTCTTTCACAAAGCACATACCTTGATAAGATTTTGAAGAGGTTCAAAATGGATCAGTCCAAGAAGGGGTTCTTGCCTATGTTACAAGGTGTGAGATTGAGCTCGGCTCAGTCACCGACCACGGCAAAAGATAAAGAAGAGATGAGTGTCATCCCCTATGCTTCAGCCATAGGATCTATTATGTATGCCATGCTGTGTACCAGACCCGATGTAAACCTTGCCGTAAGTTTGGTTGCAAGATACCAAAGTAACCCCGGCAAGGAACACTGGACAGCGGTCAAGAATATCCTGAAGTACCTGAAAAGGACAAAGGACATGTTTCTCGTTTATGGAGGAGATGAAGAGCTCGTCGTAAAGGGTTACGTCGACGCTAGCTTCGACTCAGATCTGGATGACTCTAAGTCACAAACCGGATACGTGTATATGTTGAATGGTGGAGCAGTAAGCTGGTGCAGCTGCAAGCAGAGCGTCGTGGCGGGATCTACATGTGAAGCGGAGTACATGGCAGCCTCGGAGGCAGCGCATGAAGCGATTTGGATGAAGGAGTTCATCACCGACCTAGGAGTCATACCCAATGCGTCGGGGCCGATCAAACTCTTCTGTGACAACACTGGAGCTATTGCCCTTGCCAAGGAGCCCAGGTTTCACAAGAAGACCAGGCACATCAAGCGTCGTTTCAACTCCATCCGTGAAAATGTTCAAGATGGAGACATAGAGATTTGCAAAGTGCACACGGATCTGAATGTCGCAGATCCGTTGACTAAACCTCTCTCGCGTGCAAAACATGATCAACACCAGAACTCTATGGGTGTTCGATTCATCACAATGTAACTGGATTGGTGACTCTAGTGCAAGTGGGAGACTGTTGGAAATATGCCCTAGAGGCAATAATAAAAGGATTATTATATTTCAATGTTCATGATAATTGTCTTTTGTTCATGCTATAACTGTATTATCCGGAAATCGTAATACACGTGTGAACACTTAGACCCAATGAGTCCCTAGTGAGCCTCTAGTTGACTAGCTCGTTATGATCAATAGATAGTCATGGTTTCCTGACTATGGACATAGGATGTCGTTGATAACGGGATCACATCATTAGGAGAATGATGTGATGGACAAGACCCAATCATAAGCATAGCATAAAAGATCGTATAGTTCGTTTGCTAGAAGCTTTGCCAATGTCAAGTATCTATTCCTTCGACCATGAGATCGTGTAACTCCCGGTTACCGTAGGAGTGCCTTGGGTGTATCAAACGTCACAACGTAACTGGGTGACTATAAAGGTGCATTACAGGTATCTCCGAAAGTATCTGTTGGGTTGACACGGATCGAGACTGGGATTTGTCACTCCGTATAACGGAGAGGTATCTCTGGGCCCACTCGGTAATGCATCATCATAATGAGCTCAATGTGACCAAGGTGTTGGCCACGGGATCATGCATTACGGTACGAGTAAAGTGACTTGCCGGGTAACGAGACTGAACAAGGTATTGGGATACCGACGATCGAATCTCGGGCAAGTAACGTACCGATTGACAAAGGGAATTGTATACAGGGTTTGATCGAATCCTCGACATCGTGGTTCAACCGATGAAATCATCGAGGAGCATGTGGGAGCCAACATGGATATCCAGACCCCGCTGTTGGTTATTGCCCGAGAGTCGTCTCGGTCATGTCTGCGTGTCTCCCGAACCCGTAGGGTCTACACACTTAAGGTTCGGTGACGCTAGGGTTAGTAGGAAGTCAAGTATGTGACTACTGAATGTTGTTCGGAGTCCCGGATGAGATCCCGGACGTCACGAGGAGTTCCGGAATGGTCCGGAGGTAAAGATTTATATATGGGAAGTCCTGTTTCGGGCATCGGGACAAGTTTCGGGGTTATCGGTATTGTACCGGGACCACCGGAGGGGTCCCGGGGGCCCACCGGGTGGGGCCACCTGCCCCGGGGGGCCACATGGGCTGTAGGGGGTGCGCCTTGGCCTGCATGGGCCAAGGGCACCAGCCCCACATAGGCCCATGCGCCTAGGGTTCAAGGGGGAAGAGTCCTAGGAGGGGAAGGCACCTCCTAGGTGCCTTGGGGGGGAGGGAAACCCCCCTTGGCCGCCGCCCCCCTAGGAGATTGGATCTCCTAGGGCCGGCCACCCCCCCTTGGCCCTCCTATATATAGTGGGGGAGAGGAGGGACTTCATACCTTGAGTCCTTGGCCTTTGGTTGCCTCCTTCTCCCTCCCCAACACCTCTCCTCCTCCGTTGTGTGCTCAGCGAAGCCCTGTCGGAGTACTGCTTCTCCACCATCACCACGCCGTCGTGCTGCCGGTGGAGCTGTCTTCCTCAACCTCCCCTTCCTCCTTGCTGGATCAAGACGGAGGGGACGTCACCCGTGTCGTACGTGTGTTGAACGCGGAGGTGCTGTCCGTTCAGCACTTGGCATCGGTGATCTGAATCACGTTCGAGTACGACTCCATCATCACCTTGCAAGCTTCCGCACGCGATCTACAAGTGGTATGTAGATGCAAACTCTCTCCCATGACTCGTTGCTTAGATGAACTCATAGATGGATCTTGGTGAAGCCGTAGGAAAAATTTTAATTTTCTGCAACGTTCCCCAACACTTGGTCGTTACTATGTTTCGTTTCCAGATGATCAGTAGTGGGCCCAGTTGGGGCGATCGGGGATCTAGCATTTGGGGTTGTCTTCTTTTCATTTGGATTTGACCATAGCCGGTCCATGAGTATATTTTGAATGATGTATGGATTAAATTATGTATTGTGTGAAGTGGAGATTGTAAGCCAACTCTCTTTATCCCATTCTTGTTCATTACATGGGATTGTGTGAAGATGACCCTTCTTGCGACAGAACCACCATGCGGTTATGCCTCTAAGTCGTGCTTCGACACGTGGGAGATATAGCCGCATCGTGGGCGTTACAAAGATGCTCCAAGCAAATCACATATCATGTGGTGAATAAAAATATAGCCTCAAGTAAATTTACCGATAGATTGAAGACAAAAGAGGGGATGTCGGGGCATCCCCAAGCTTAGATGATTGGTTGTCTACCTTGGGTGCCTTGGGAATCCCCAAGCATAGGATCTTGCCACTCCTTATTTCGTGGTCCATCAAAACTCCTATTGTGAACTCATTATTTATTTATATTGGTGTAATATCTATTGTATTCCAACTTATCCATGGTTCATACCCCCCGATACTATCCATAGATTCATCAAAATAAGCAAACAACACATAGAAAATAGAATATGTCAAAAACAGAACATTCTGTAGCAATCTGGAAATTTCGTATACTTCTGTAACTCCAAAAATTCTGAAAAGGTAGGACAACCTAGTAAATTTATTTATCAATCCTGTGTAACAAATTCATATCAAAAGCATGCTTCTGTGATTTTTTAAAATTCTGGCAACGAGTGCAGAAGTTTATGTTTTTCAGCAAGATCAAATCAACTATCACCATAGACCATCCCAAAGGTCTTACTTGGCTTAAACAGTAAATAAAACACCAAAAGACAATTACTATAGAGGTAATAATTTGTATTTATTGAAAAACAAGAGAAAACACAAAAAACACAAAATAAAATTGGGTTGCCTCCCAACACGCGCTATTGTTTAACACCCCTATGTAGGCATAAAACATAGATCTAGGAACTATCATCTTTGATATGCAATTCATAATTGTCCCTCATAATAGATTCGTATCGCAAATTAACTTTCTTTCTTGGAAATGTTCCATGCCCTTCCTTAATGAAAATTGAAATCTAATGTTTCCTTCTTTCATGTCAATAATTGCACCAATCGTTCTAAGAAAAGGTCTACCAAGAATAATAGGACATGTAGGATTGCAATCTATATCATGCACAATAAAATCTATGGGCACATAATTCCTTTTTGCGAAAATAAGAACATCATTAATCCTTCCCGTAGGTTTCTTAATAGTGGAATCCGCTAGATGCAAATTCAAAGAACAATCATCAAATTTGTGGAAACCTAGCACATCACATAAAGTTTTCAGAATAGTGGAAACGCTAGCACCCAAATCACACAAGGCATTGCAGTCATAATCTTTAATTTTAATCTTAATAGCAGGTTTCCACTAATCGTAAAGCTTTCTAGGGATTGAAACTTCCAACTCAAGTTTTTCTTCAAAAGAGTTCATCAGAGCATCAAGGATATGTTTGGTAAAAGCTTTATTTTGATTATAAGCATGAGGTGAATTAAGCATGGATTGCAACAAGGAAATACAACCAATTAAATAGCAATTATCATAATTAAATTCCTTGAAATCCAAAAGAGTTGGTTCATCGCTACTTAAAGTTTTGACCTTGCCAATCCCACTTTTATCAATTTTTCATTAAGATCTTCACCCTCCAAATTATTGGGACGCCTTCTAGCTAAAGTTGACTCATCTCCAGTCCCATATTTATCAAGATTTATATTATCAAACAAAGATTTAATAGGAGTCACACCAATCACTTTAAGATCTTCATCATTGTTATCACAAAAACTAGAAGAACAAGCTTTTTCTAGCAAATCTCTCTTAGCACGTATCCTAGCGGTTCTCTCTTTACATTCATTTATAGAAATTTTAGTAGATTTTAGAGACACATTAATATCAATCTTAGGTGGCATAGATCTAATCTTAAAAGAATCAATCTCATGAGAAATTCTATCAACGTTCCTAGCCAAATCATCAATCTTAAGCAATTTTCCTTCTACCATAGCATTAAAAATATTTTGAGAATTAATGAAATATTTAAGGTTATCTCAAGATCAGAGGGTATTTTATTATAGTTTTCATCAGAATTGTTTTAGGAATTACCATAATTATTAGAGGAATTACTAGGATACGACCTAGGGTTGAAATTACCTCTATATGTGTTATTACCAAAATTGTTCCTACCAACAAAATTTACATCCATAGATTCATTATTATTCTCAATCAAAGTGGACAAAGGCATATCATTAGGATCAATAGGGGCACTCTTACTAGCAATCAATTTCATAAGTTCATCCATCTTTCCACTCAAAGTATTAATTTCTTCAATCGCATGCACTTTTTTTACTAGTATAAGATCTTTCGGTATGCCATTGAGAGTAATTTGCCATAGTATTATCTAGGAGTTTAGTAGCTCCTCCTAATGTGATTTCCATAAAATACCTCCCACGGCAGAATCTAAAAGATTTCTAGATGCAAAATTCAATTCGGCATAAACTTTTTGTATGATCATCCATAAACTTAAACCATGGGTAGGGCAATTTCTTATCATCAATTTCATCCTCACAAGATTGTGCGACATGTTCATGATCAGATTGCTTAAAATTCATTATATCATTCCTAAGGGAGATGATCTTAGCGGGAGGAAAATACTTGTAAATATAAGCATCTTTACACTTGTTCCATGAATCAATACTATTTTTAGGCAAAGATGTAAACCAAGTTTTAGCACGATCTCATAGTGAGAACGGAAATAGCTTCAATTTAAAAATATCATTATCCACATCTTTTTTATTTTGCATATCACACAACTCAATGAAAGTATTTAGATGAGACGCAGCACCTTCATTAGGACTACCGAAAAATTGTTCTTTCATAACAAGATTCAACAAAGCGGCATTAATTTCATAAGATTCCATACTAGTGGCGGGAGCAAGCGGAGTACAAATAAAATCATTATTATTACTGTTGGAAAAGTCACACAACTTGGTATTTTCTTGGCACATCCTGACAAAGCAAGCAATCTAGCACACAAGCAAACAAAAAGCAAACTAAAATACGAACGAAGTAAGGCGAATGAAAAGGTGAATATTTTTGTGTTTTTCTGAAAACATTTTAGAAGTGGGGGAGAGAAAAATGAGTGGTAAATGGCAAATAATGTAAGTGCAAGAGATGGGAGGTTATGATAGGTACTTGGTAGGCTTGATGTAGAACCTCCCCGGCAATGGCGCCAGAAATTCTTCCTGCTACTTCTTGAGCTTGCGTTGATTTTTACCTTGAAGAGGAAAGGGTGATGCAGCAAAGTAGAGATAAGTATTTCCCTCAGTTAAGAACCAAGGTATCAATCCAGTAGGAGGCACAAGCAAGTCTCCAATATATGCACCTGCACAAACTAACAAGCACTTGCACACAACGTGAAAAAGGGGTTGTCAATCCCTTCACGGTCACAAACAAGAGTGAGATCTAATAGAGATAGGTATAAAAGAGAAAAATAAAGTAAATATAAATAAAATGCAGCAAGGTATTTTTGGGTTTTTTGGTTTATAGATCTGAAAATATATGATGGAAAATAGACCCCGGGGCCATAGGTTTCACTAGAGGCTTCTCTCTTGAAGAAAACATATGGTGGGTAAACAAATTACTATTGAGCAATTGATAGAAAAGTGCAAAATTATGAAGACATCTAAGGCAATGATCATGAATATAGGCATCACGTCTGTGACAAGTAGACCGTAACAATTCTGCATCTACTACTATTACTCCACACATCGACCGACTCCTGCCTACATCTAGAGTATTAAGTTCATAAGAACAGGGCAACGCTTTAAGTAAGATGACATGATGTAGAGGGACAAACTCAAGCAATATGATATAAACTCCATCTTTTTATCCTTGATGGCAACAATACAATATGTGCCTCGCTACCCCTTCTGTCACTAGGTGAGGACACCGCAAGATTGAACCCAAAACTATGCACCTACCCCATTGCAAGAAAAACCAATCTAGTTGGCCAAATCAAACCGATAGTTTGAAGAGAAATACAAAGATATCTTAATCATGATAAAAGATTTCAGAGAAGACTGAAATAATATTCATAGATAATCTGATCATAAATCCACAATTCATTCCATCTCAACAAACGCACCACAAAAGAATATTACATCGACTAGATCTCCAAGAACATCGAGGAGAACATTGTGTTGAAGATCAAAGAGAGAGAAGAAGCCATCTAGCTACTAGCTATGGACTCGTAGGTCCGTGGAAAACTACTCACACATCATCGGAAGGGCAGCAAGATTGGTGTAGAGGTCCTCCGTGATCGAATCCCCCTCTGGTGGAGTGCCGGAAAAGGCCCCAAGATGGGATCTCACGGGAGCAGAGGCTTGTGGCGGCGAAAAAGTATTTTTGGTGTGCCCTTTGGTATAGTGGGAATATTTGAGAATATATAATGGTGGTGGAATTAGGGTTGGAAGGTCTTCGAGGGGCCCACAATCCCTGGGGGCGCGCCCCTACGGCTTGTGGCCTCCTCGTAGGGATTCTGGCCTCCTCTCCAAGTCTCATGGGTTTCTTCTGGTCCAAGAAAAATCATCATAAAGTTTTATTCCGTTTGGACTCCGTTTGATATTCCTTTTCTGTAGAAGTCAAAAGCAAGGAAAAAAGAAAAACTGGCACTGGGCACTAGGTTAATAAGTTAGTCCCAAAAATAATATAAAATAGCATATTAATGCATATAAAACATCAAAAATAGATAATATAATAGCATGGAACAATAAAAAAATATAGATACGTTGGAGATGTATCAGTATCGTCCACCAAGGATTCGTCCGTGACCATGTTGAGGGAGTCCTGGATTAGGGTGTTCTCGAGAGGCCGGCCTATCTCTTATGGGCCGGACTACTGGGCCGCATCGTATCCGGACCGAAGACGTTTTGTGCTTTGGAGTGTACCCCAAGTCAAGATGGAAGATCCAATGTTTCCTTTGTGTAACCGACTATTTGTAAACCCTAATACCCTTGGTGTCTATATAAACTAGGGGGCTTAGTCCGTTGAGGCTAGAAGAACAATCACCATCGTACTAGCTAGGATTTAGTTTGTCTGATCTCATGGTAGATCTACTCTGTAATCCCCTTATACACAAGCAGTATAATAAAGCAGGACATAGGGTTTTACCTCTTAGAGAGGGCCCGAACCTGGGTAAACATCGTGTCCCACGTCCACTGTTCCACATCGATCCAAGGTCCACAATTCGGGACCCCCTACCCGAGATTCGCCGGTTTTGACACTGACATTGGTGCTTTCATTGACAGTTTCGCTGTCACATCGCCGAAGGGTTGATCGCACGCCTGATCATCAGAGACGGCATTAGCACCAGGGACATCTTTGTCCCCGGGCAACTTTTCGCATTCGACAATATTGTCTTGCACGCCGACTTGGCCGGTCATCTCAACCCGGTCGACAGCTTCGCCCCCGAGCATCAGATCAGCTTTGGTAACTTCGAATACATCACTGACGCTCACGGTGATCTGATCTTCACCGATTTCTCGGACTCGCTTGGAACCACCACGACTCCTGAAGCTTCAACTTCATCGCCTCTTTCCGATTTGATCTCCGGATCATCCCTTACCGCACCATCAGCTTCGAGCTCAGGTGCGGCCCTTACGTCTGAAGATCGGGAATTAATTCCATATGGACCGTTCCTCCCCGTCGAGGATCTAGCTTTGAGCCCTAATGAGAGTTCGGCGCCCGAAGACTGGGAGATAGCCCCAACCAGACTCGTTACAGATACAACATCCGAAGACCAAGATCTCGCCCTGACCAGACTCACACCTCTCCCTACCATCGTAACTGAGGTCAGCTCCGAAGAAATATCTCCCACAGATTCGATTAGCCTCGCTCTGTTAATCAAAGCGCTGGATTGGATCCAGACCATGACTATAGTCGATGACCTGTCCTCGGCTCAAGCTCAACAGAGCCTTGAGGCAGGCCACAAGGAATTTCATGTCCTACCCACCACCCACTTAATAGCCACGGTCGAGGATTTAACCGACATGTTGGACTATGCCTCCGAGGAGGCTGATAACATGGGCGACGAAAGTGAGGCCACGACCCCTCCTATCACCGGCTGATGGACGGCCACATCCACCTACAACATCTACATGGTAGACACCCCCAAGGACGACGGCGATGGCGCCAATGGGGACGGCACCCCCAGAATGGATGGTAACCCTGGAGAGGAGCCCCCAAGTGCCTGCGGCAACGCCGATGTTCCAAGAGGCAAAGCAACAGGGAAAGCAACACGGGCACTACAGAACGCGACACCTCGGACAATGCAGAAGACCTCGGAGAACCCGCCCCCGAACACCAACAGGATGGCTTAGAGGGGCATGAGGGTCAGCATACTCCCGAGGACCCCAATGATTTCAAAGAAAGAATTATATACTCCTCTTTGAGTAGGAGGTCAGCTTGGACCTGAGAACTTTATCATCCTAGAAGATCCATTGGGGCAAACGAGGTTCAAGCAAGAGCTAATAGCTACTGCGCAAAGCTTGAAGAAGAAGCAGCAATAGATAAAAGCCGAATAAGACACCGTCAACGACAGATGGACGAATGTCCTAGAAGCCGAAGAAGGGTAGGACTATGAACGCAGACAAAGAGCTACCCCAAACGCAAATTGTTGCCACAGTTTGACGACAAGGCCCTCGAACCCACACCGCCTAAACGAACTCAAGGCGACCAGCCTGACCGCCCCTCTCAAGGAAGAGACAGGTCAGCTGGAGAGCCCGAATACCCACCAACCCCCCTCGCCATAATTGCAAGTAGGCGGCACAACTAGCATATCAATACGATCTGCGACATGACCTGGCCATTAGAGCGGATCAATCAAGGTCCATTTATGGATCAAGAGACTACCCTCCCCAAAGAAGAAACGGATACCAAGCATGGCTTGACCGAAATGATAGAGCTCGCGATCAACGCCAGACACTAATGGATTTCGAAGTTCAATGCGACGTGGCCCGAATAAGGGGCGCCGCACACCCAATGTGCTTCACCGATAAGGTGATGCATCACCAATTCCCAAAAGGGTTTAAACCCGTGAATATCGAGCCATACAATGGAACTACATATCCGGCCGTCTGGATTGAAGATTTTCTTCTCCACATTCATATGGCACGAGGAGACCACCTCCACACCATCAAATATCTTCCACCAAAGCTTAAAGAACCGGCCTGGCATTGGCTGAACAGCCTCCCCGAAGACTCCATAGGGAGCTGGGATGAGCTCGAGGATGCTTTCCGAGCCAACTTCAAAGGCACCTATGTTCGGCCTCCGGATGCCGACACCTGAGTCATGTTGTCCAACAGCCCGGTGAGTCGGCCCGACAGTTTTGGAATAGGTTTTTAACTAAAAAGAACCAAATAGTCAACTGCCCGGACGCCGAAGCCATAGCCGCTATCAAGCATAGTATCCGGGACGAATGGCTCGCCCGCCAGCTCGGCCAGGACAAGCCGAGGACAATGGCGGCCTTACGTCCCTCATGACCCGCTTCTGCGCGGGTGAAGACAGCTGGTTGGCTCATAGAAGCACCAACCCAGATGACGTTGGCACTTCAGAAGTCCAGGACGGCAACGGAAAGCCAAGGCATACTAAAAATAAACACCAACATAATGGCGTCGAGGCCGACGATACGGCAGTAAATGCCGGATTCCGCAATTCCAGTCCGGACCCCGGAAAAATCCCTCTAAAGGAAACTAAGATGAACCCTCCATGTTGGATGTTATCTTGGATAGGCCGTGCGAGATACATGGCACTGCAGATAAACCTGCTAACCACACCAACCATAATTGTTGGGTAATTAAGCAAGCTAGAAAGGCTACAGCCGAAGATGCGGGCAAAAGTCCCCGTAGCAAGGACGACGAGGAACCCCGCAGGCCGAATAATGGAGGGCAAAAGCAATTCCCTCCTGAGGTTAAAACAATGAACATGATTTATGCCACTCACATACCCAAGAAGGAGAGGAAACGCACCCTTTGGGACGTCTACACCTTAGAGCATGTCGCCCCGAAGTTCAATCCATGATCTGCATGCCCGATCACCTTTGATCGCAAGGACCACCCGATCAGTACCCATCACGGAGGATCGGTGGCCTTGGTCCTTAACCCAATTATCAATGGCTACCACCTCACTCGAGTCTTGATGGATGGAGGCAACAACCTTAACCTGATCTATGAAGATACAATTAGGAAAAATGGGAATTGACCCATCAAGGATCAAACCCAGCAACACAACCATCAAGGGGGTTATCCCCAGCATCGAAGCCCGTTGCTCTGGCACTCTCACCCTGGAAGTAGTATTCGGCTCTCTGGATAACTTCTGCAGCAAAGACTTGATCTTCGATATCGCCCCCTTTGCAGCGGCTATCACGCCCTCCTAGGCCGAACGTTGTTTGCTCGTTTCAACGTCGTCTCCCATTATGCCTACCTCAAACGGAAGATGCCCGGACCAAGAGGCGTCATCACAATATATGGCAACACAGAGCTCTCCCTTAGGACGGAGGAACACACCGCGGCCTTGGCGGCCGAATACGAAGGGTCAAAGTGCCTGCTCTTCAACCAGGCGCGTGAAACAAACAAGCGAGCATGTGCCTCATCTCCGGCCAAGGGGCCTTCCTGCATTTGATGCACATAGTCATATGCCCCCCATGGCCCGCCCACCACAGGAGCATATCACATGCCTCGATATCACAACTTTGCACTCAAAATACCATGGGTAGCTGTGGGGCCTCAACCAAGAGTTTGGTTCTACTGCACTATGGGACAACGTGTCTTCAGACAATGAACATGTACCGTCTAGGACCTATCCCGCTTCAAGCCTCACCAACATAGCCAACTCTTGAAAACTCCCTGTCAAGGAGACGTCATGGGACAACCACCCAACAGAGTTGTCCTTCTCAGCAGAAGCAAAGGTGCAGACGTGTAGTAGGGCACATTTCAGGTATTAACCCACACATCAAGGCCCTGTGTGAACCTTTCACCTATAAATTTATCTTTTTTTCAAATTTCTTGTTCGGCAGTTCAAATTGTATGGCTAGACATCATGAGCCTATTGGAAATAAAGCAAACCTTCTTACGGTTCACCTATAGTTCCTTATGTTGTATTTTCCCATGTTTGTTCCTTTTTGATCTTCGAACCTGCCTTAATCAAGTTTTATACACTTCGGATTTCATTTATATGCCGGTTATTAGACCGGGGGCTCGGTCTAGACACTCCTCCTATACATTAAATACCGACACCTTTTCTCTTTTCACTGTGTACGGCGTCTCGGATATTGCATTATATGCACTGGTTCCGAATTATGTCTTGGGTCAATAGTTTGGTTGCCTAGCTCCTGTGCTTGCCTTCTTATGTTCCACATGTTCGGCTAAGAAGGTAAAGGGAGAACCATTGTGATTGTACTTCCGCCTAGTTTGCTTAAGTACCTCAGTGGAGAAAGCCGAAAACTGACTGTCATAATGGGCGAGAACTGGTCGGTGATCCAATGACCGGTCTTCAAACCAAAAATCATTAGCGATTATGCCGTGTAATACGAAGGATTCGTCTTTGAACAAATCAAGTGAGCGATGTTCGGCCTTAAAGTTCGCCCAACATCCCAGCCCCCACAGTCAGGCTCCTATGGCTAAGTGAAGGTAATAAAGCCGCATAGTCTGATTGCCTATTTCCCCTCCTACACTACCGCCCCCGGGCATCGAGACATCGGCTGAGGTTACAGTACAAAGGATGGAACACCCCTTGTAGCATCTACCCAGGGGTTGAAACCGAGGACTGGTAACTTTCAGGATAAAATGGCCGCACATGAGTCACAATTAAAATATGCAAACACACAAGTATGATAAACCGTACATCCCAATTACTCAAGGAGTACATCCATGGAACATTGCGCTTCCACTGCCCGAGCCCCGTCCATCATGGCGGCGAAGTATAGCTCCGGGAGCCTATGCTCCTTGGCGGAGGACCGGTGGCCATATCGATGGGTTTAATTTTTAGCCAATGCACCATTGTCTTCGAGAACACCATCCGAGCTCCCTCGATGCATACATAGCGCTTAATGGCCTCGATACGGGCAGAAGCATCACACAACTTTGGCACCAGACCAAAGTAGCTAGTTGGTATGGGCTCGGCAGGCCATAACCGGACACACAGATCCTTCATGGCCAGCTCCGCCATGCGGTTCAGCTCCATCATTTGCTTCATTTGATTAACGAAGAGGGAAGGGTGCCCGGGCACCTGGAATTGTGCCCAGAATAGGCTCAGACCAGCGTCTCCCTCCCGAGCCGCATAGTGCCTTGCTGCGTCAGCCGCACACCTCGGGAACTCTGCAAAGGCACGTGTAGAACGCCAGACCCGGGTGAGCAACTTGAATCTTTGGCCGCCAAAAACACTCTGCAATAAGTACTGCTTACCATTGGCAATTTGCTTTACTTGCCGAGCTCCTCCCGGGTGCTCCTTGTCTCCGACCGCGCCTCTTGGACCTCTGTCTTCATATTCGCCAACGTGGTGGTGTGCTCCTTATTCTTTTGCTCAAGGTTCTCACTTTTCGTGATGGCATCCTTGAGCTCTTGTTGCACTTAGGTAACCCGGGCCTCATGTTCTCGCGTTCGGTCTTCACCAACACAAGAGTGGCAGCCACCTGTTCGACCGCTTCCTTCTTGGCTTGCGGCAGTTTAGCATTGAGGTTATCGACCTCCGTGGCGGTAGCTGCAAAATCCTTTCTCTCTTAGGGATAACTCCAGATTCCTGGCTCGATAACTAACCTCAAGAAGCCAAATTTTAAATATAATAACCTCGTGCCTCATCAAACCGCTTGTTGACAAGGCCGAGCTCCTCGTCGGAACTCTTAAGTTTCTGATTCATTTTGGCCAGTTCGGCGGCGTTGGCTGCTGCTGCTGATACCAAAGCCTGCAATTACATAGCAATCACCCTGGTTAGTCTATTATTCAGACAAACTAGATCCTCAGCCAGGTTTATTATCGAAACCTACCAGAGTCTCGGGGGCTGCTATATATATATATAGAAGGATCGCTAACGTCCTATCAATAAAACACACTTTTACAAAGGGAAAGCATTACTTTGTTTACCTCGAAGCCTGTTAAAAGGCCACCAAAAGCATCTTTCAGTCCGCTATTAATGGATCGAATGCTTTTCAAAACCGCACCCGTTAGGGTGCGGTATTCTACGGCTATGGAGGATCTCTTCATAGCCTCCTCCATCATGTCTGGCCACTCCGCCGTGACCCGGCTACCGGTGTTCGGCACCGGTGGCGGGGCCTCCGCTCCCCCTTCGGAGGGAGACGGTTGGGACGCTTCAGGGGCCGAATAGGCCCCAGAGCCATCATCTGAGAGGGCTCGGCTTGCTTGAGCTCCTTCTCTTTGTCTTTGACGGCCGAAGCGTTAGCCTCGGCCATCGCGATATCGCCATCTCCCCCCGTGTTTGGCACGGGCGGGGTCCTCTGGGACAACACTTCCCCAGGCTCATCAATGGCCGGAGGGGTGTAGCACCCGATGTGCCTCCACTCTCCTCCAGGTCAGTTGGCGAAGAAGTGCCCTCAGACATCTGGTCATCGGGGAGCTCGCACGAAGATCCATGTGCTGAAAAATTTTCAGGCTTTTACCTTTTGGCGCGAGGCTTGACCTGGGAACCTTCTCCAGGATCTTCTCGGAGCCCGCGGACTCCTCGTCAGAGTCTGAACTGTCATCGAGCAGAACCAACTTCCCTTTGCCCCTCTTCTTTGGAGCTGGAGAAGGGCTTCTTCTTCTTCTTCTTCTTCTTCTTCTTCTTCTTCTTCTTCTTCTTCTTCTTCTTCTTCTTCTTCTTCTTCTTCTTCTTCGGACTTCCAAGACCACATCAGGGTGTCCCGGAGTTGGCAAGGTAGCAGACTGCGGTGGAGCATGATGTGAACCACGTTGGTCAGTGCGACCCCTGCCTCTATCATGCTGGTAACAAATTTTTGTAGTGCCTTCACCTTGGCGACAGGTTCCCAGTCAATGCCTTTTCTGGTCCACGAGGTTAACCTCGTCGGGGGTCCGGATCTGAAATCTAGAATAGTTGCCTAGTTGGCCTCTCGGGGATCTGTGATGTAGAACCATTCTTTCTGCCAGATGTTGACCGTGTCTATGAGTGCGCTCTCCGGCCAGCCAAGTCGAGAAAGCATGTTCACCATGGCACCCCCGCAATCTGCATGATGGCTATCAACGATCTTCAGCTTCACATTGAAAACCTTCAGCCATAGGCCGAAGTGGGGATGGACCCGAAGAAAGGCCTCACAAACGATGATAAAGGCAGAGATGTGGAGGAAGGAGTTCGGAGCCAGGTCATGCATGGAAGTTGAGTCCATAGTAGAACATCAACCCTCGAATGAATAGGTGAAGGGAAAAGCCTAGTCCCCGGATGAAGTGGGGCACGAACACCATGTTCGCCTGCGCGGGGCATCAACACGACCTGGCCTTCCTACGGGGCCCGATGAGCGATATCAAAGGAAAGGGAGCCTGCTCGCTTCAGGTCTTCAATGTCATTGTTGGTGACGCACGAGGCTTCCCACTTGCCTTTTGCTCCAGAACCGGCCATTTCCAAAGTCGACTTGGTGAAAAGATGGGTTGCATCACTCGAGCTTTGTTGATTGGGAAGGGTTGTGGCGAGAGGAGGAAGAAGGCGTACGGGGATAACCATGGCTGCCTCTTTTTATAAGCAGTTATAATACCAAGAGTCATGTAAATGCGCCGCCTGCCTCGCCTCTTCCTGATATACTCGTAGCGTTATGCATGAGTGGGATACTGTGAATCATTGATCAAATCCCTTAAAAAGCATAAAACGATCTCCACCTTGATGGGACGTGTCATCAAAGGAGCGGCTTCGAGTCGCGTATCAAGTCTTCATGTTTATGACCGGACATGGCCCTTCTCCTAAAGTTGTCAGTCAAATATACTGTTTGCATTTGAACGATTGGCCTTCAAGGCTTAGAAAAGCAGATAGTTTGGAATCCGGATACGACTCGGCGTATGGCCGAACATAATCAAGTACCATTCGAAGGAGGAGAATCGATCCAAGTACTCAGGAAAAAGGAACTTTCCTGCAAGCCGGAGCCTGCAGTCTTGGGAGCTATAAGAATCCGACGTTGAAGGCTTGTTCGGGGGCTACTGAGGGAGTCCTGGATTAGGGGGTCCTCGGGAGGCCGGCCTATCTCTTATGGGCCAAACTATTGGGCCACACCTTATCCGTACCAAAGACGTTTTGTGCCTTGAAGTGCACCCTAAGTCAAGATGGAAGATCCGATGTTTCCTTCATGTAACTGACTATTTGTAAACCCTAATACCCCTGGTGTGTATATAAACCAGGGGGCTTAGTCCGTCGAGGCTAGAAGAACAATCACCATCCTACTAGCTAGGGTTTAGTTCGTCTGATCTCGTGGTAGATCTACTCTGCAATCCCCTTATACACAAGCAATATAACCAAGCAGGACGTAGGGTTTTACCTCTTAGAGAGGGCCTGAACCTGGGTAAACATCGTGTCCCACGCCCATTGTTCCCCATCGATCCAAGGTCCGCAGTTCGGGACCCCCTACCTGAGATCCACCGGTTTTGACACCAACAGATGTACCCTCCGCCCCCTATCGACGACGTCCATGGCAGACACCACGCCTAGGAGGTGTTCGGTCAAATGCCATTGAGCTTATTTTTAAAATTTATGTCATTTTTTAGAGTACGAAGGATGGAGGGGTACTCGAGCATGGAGGATGAGTTGTTGAGCGATGCATGGTTGGCCTTACCTCGGATTTCTTAGGTAGGAGAAGAAGGGGATTCTTCTGGTAGCGTGTGTATGGTTTATGTCACGCATGAAAGCACATTGCACCTTATGACATGAACTCCATCAATGAACGTAGTGTGAAGTCATTAGCATATTGATGGTACACCATCAAGACCACTGTCACCAAGTTTTGTAAGTGGTTGATCGGCTGGAGGCAATGTAGCCATTGGACGCGGCATCCATGGAGATCGTAAGTTTTGCCTCTTCTTGCTTAAATTATTGATTCACTCCTTCATTCACTCAATGCTGATCTACACATTTTGTAGCCTGTATGCGTTGTCATGATGTACCATAGGGTAGAGGGCAGGCCATTTATGCACATACATTGTTGGATGAAGCTCAAGGGGTAGTATGTGTGGGCCGACATGATCCGTTCATGAAAAAATTGTTGAACGGTTAATCTCGTTGAATTTGAATTATTTCTCATTGAATTTGAACTAGACTTATTTGGATGCTATGTATGGATAATTATACTATTTTCTATCTGAACTTCGATGAATTTTGTCATGTTTGATGAAATTCATCTCGTTAGTTAAAAGGCGGTTTGAAATGTATGTGGATAGCATTGGATGGTCGCATCCCGCATCCTTGTCCGCGGACTGCCCCCTCCCCCCACCCTCCTGTCCGCGGATGAATGCGATGTCCGGTTTATGGGTCAGCATTGGAGATGCCCTTAGACAACTAGATGTCTCTCAAATCCATACCCCATTCTCCTTTCAGCAATGCAATATCAATCCATTTCTTCCCATTTTTTATCATCCCCGCCCCACCAAACTGAGCTAGCAAACTTGTTATCTTCTTGCACATGTTTTGGGATAAATGAAAGCAACTCACTGAAAAGGTAGGGATCATCCGACACGGTTTAACACTGGAGGGGGCGTCCACCTATTGCATAAATTCTTGATGGATGAGATTATACCCTTGGTATTTCTCCATAAGAGCTTTAGTAGCTATTCTCGAGACCTCATGCACCCTCTGCTTAAGATCATCACCACAATTTGCGCTAAAAAATAGCTAATTTTTATCTGTTAACTAGCTAGGCTTGCCCTCTTTTGTATACCTATAAACTATCTTTAGAAGCCTGAGTGAAGATTAGATAATCATCCGTAAATAGAAAATGCATGATCCATGGTGCATGAATCCCCACCCTGATGCCTCTAGATAAATGACTTGTTCCAACCTTCTGAAGAAAACTTGTTAGACCTTCACAGAAAATTTAAAAAATAGATAAGGGGGGATAGGATCCCCTTGATGAATACCTCTTGAAGGTTTGAACACATCAGAGAAAACACATTAACCCACACAGAGAAGAGATTATTTCAGCACAAGCTATTATCCTATCAATCCACATAGCTGCAAAGCCATGTTTGTGCATAATTGCCTCAAGTACAACCACTCCACCTGGTCATACGCTTTTCCTTGCACAATCTACACTCTTTCCTTTTTTCCTCTTTAGGTAGTATATGCACTCATTTGTAGTTAGTACATTGTTAGAGATAAGCCAACCCAGAACAAAGGCACTCTGCTCCTCAGAAATAATTTCATCCAAGATAGGCCGAAGCCGGAGTGCAAGAACCTTAGACGCAATTTTGTAAAACAAGTTGTATAGAGATATAGGATGAAACCGCGTAAGATTCAGTGGGTTTTTGACCCTAGGAAGAAGTGCAGGAATTGTGCTATTAACCACGTCCGACATCACTCCAGTTACAAAGAATCCATAGGTTGCACAACATACCGAGCTATTTAGGTGTCAATACTTGATGGAGAACCAGTTATGAGTCCATCAGCCCCCGTAGATGAATCATAAAAGAGCCCTTCCTATCTCCATGCCAGTCACATCTGTGCACAATTGTTCATTCATTAATTCACTCACCTTCGGTTCAACATGGGCAGTATTCTCTTCCAGATTTGTTCCTTCTTGAGCCATGAAGAGATTTTGCTAAAAAAAATTATAGTTGCATCCTCAAGTTCCGGTTGTGCTATGACTATCGTCCCATCCTCCAACGTCAACAACTTGATCTTGTTCGCTCGTGCACGCTCTCTAGTCTGAGCATGGAAAAACTCTGTGTTACAGTCACACTCCTGATGAGTGATATTTTTACATTCATTTAACCTTTGTTTAAACCGAGATATTTCAATGCAAAAGATATATTCACTCTGATATTGGTACTAATGACTAATGAATGCAAAGGATTCCTCAAATCCTCTCTTTGATGTGTTTCCACAGGGAATGGTCTAAAAGGGGAAGAAATCACGTGTGGAAATGAAATGGAAGGACAATGGAGGAAGAAGGAATCAACATGAAGCGTCTACATGAAGACATCACAAAAGAAAACGTTCCATACCGTCATGAGCGCCCGTTTGGCGTGAATTCTGAGGCAGATCGTCTACATGAACAACTTTCATTAAAGGGACCCCTTCAAAATGTAAACTGACACGAGAACAAAAGCCAGAACCTCTTCATCATCATCCTCATCCTCATCCACAAACCCTAGCTGCCGCCATTGCCATAGCCATCTCCACCACCACCATAGTGCTCTTCCATCCCATTTATACTTGTAATCATCCATCGCACAAGGCATCCATTGTAAGACATATTGCAATCAATCAATCTAAAGATGTGTTCTTCAATGTTTTCTTCCTGCGATCTGATCTCCATGTGTGAGTAGTTCGGTAAGGTATGAGTTGAGGCATGAGCTTGCAACCCAAGGTATTTGTTGAGGGGATCAATGGAAGACTTTTTCATAATGTCCTATATGTGTGAAATAAAATTGTACCGTGAAGATGTCTCTTGTCTTGTTCGCGATCTACATCCCTGCAGGTACCCAGGATCATGGAGATCGAGCACCAGTGAGGCTAGGAGCAAGGAGACTGTGAAGTGTTATACCAGACACTGGTGACAGTAAGGTTCAGTAGGGTAACGCGGATCATATCCTTTTTTGGCTATAAACAGTAGGGTAAAACCCCACTGCAATTTTTTTATAAATAAAGAGAAAAGTAACAAGATAAGCCTTCAGAAAGAGAGAAAGAAAGAAAAGAAAGAAAGAAAAGGAAAGAACTAGGCTACAAAAAAAGGAAAATTACAATAGGGCTTCAAGCCAATCAGAGAATTGTCGCTGATGCTTTTTCTTCATTCTGAACCTTAGAAGCTTGAGTTCCTCCAGGAAAATGAACTTCCATCCTTGAAAAGATGGTGTAATGTTTTCAAAAATCTTATTGTTTCTGGTTATCCAGATGGCCCATGCTCCAAGAATGATGATCTCCATGTCAAAAGGGTAATTTATTTTTTCCTTGAGATCTTGGAATGCTTCTAACACTGACAAGTTTGGTGTTCTTGTTGGACATATAAAGTCCCAGCAATGTTGCACAAAGGGACATCCCCAGAAGAGATGATGTAGTGTTTCTTCCTGCTGACATCCTCTAACTGCACAGTTGTATGCCTCCAATACAAAGCTCTTTCTTCTAAGCAGATTTCTTGTGTTGACTCGGTCATGGAGCAGTTGCCAGAAGAAAACTTTGTCTTTTGGCTAACATGAGCTTTGCCAAATCCAGTTGAAGTGAGGAGGAGTTTGCTTGTGTCCAATTAAAACTTTATATGCTTTGATGGATGAATATAATTCATTCCCCCAAATGTAACTCCAGGTGTCCAAAGAGTCCAAGAATTCAGATTGTCTCATAGGTATGCAAATGTCCTCCATTTGTAAAAATTCCTCATATGCCTCTATTGTGAGTGGTAGATAAAAAAGATCCTGTAGGTATTCTGTCTGCAACACTTGTTGTATGTTCAACTGTGGATTTCTCACAAAGGAGTATAAGTGGTGGAATTTGTGTTTGAGTACTGCCTGATGCCATAGATCATCCCAAAAAAATGCACTGACACCATCTCCCACATTGCATCTAGCAATAGCTTTGTATTGATCAATGAGAGCTAAGTTGGATTTCCACCAAAAATGAACCTACCATGTTGTCTCCTGGTAATTTCCCATCACTGTAATAAGTTTTCCAAATCAGGTTGATCCAAGGTATGTCATGTCTGTTGAAGAATTTATGCAGATTCTTCATTATCAGGGTTTTGTTATGTGTGTAGATATCCAATACACCTATACCTCCCTATTCCTTTGGCCTACACACATTGTGCCCAGCCACCAATGCAGGTCTGCGGTCCTCCATGTCAGGGCCTCTCCAAAGACAATGCCTCGGGTATTTTATTATATGTTTCCTTATTGTAATAGGAATGTCCAGACAACTCATGAAGAAGACTGATAAAGATGTGAGCACTGATTTGACAAGGAGCAATTTGCCTACTTGAGTCATGAAAATAGAAATACCTTCCAGTCTCTTTGCAGTCCTGTTAACAAGAGGTAGACATTGTTCCACAATTGGTTTATATATTCCCAATGGAAGACCAAGGTAAGTGAAAGGGAATTGCCCTCTGGCACATTGGAGTGTGTTTGCAAAAAATTCTACCCTGTCCTCGGAAATGTTTAAAGGAACCAAGAATGACTTCCCATAATTCTCTTTGAGCCCTGTTGCAGACGCAAAAGTATTGAGTAAGGCCTTCAAACAGAACAGCTGCCTAGTATCTGCTTGCATAATCACCAGAGTGTCATCTGCATATTGCACTATTGGGAAGCGAGGACAAGAGTTGACTTGAAGTGGTGCATTGAGTAGATTTAACCTCATGGCTTTGTTAAGAATATATTGCAACAGGTCAGCGGCAAGCACAAAAATTAAAGGAGAGTATGGGTCCCCCTGTCTCACTCCTCTTTTGATGTAATTTTTTTCCCATGTACTCCATTCAGAAGTACAGAAGATGATGCTGTTGAAAAAAGAGCTTTCATCCATGAAATCCATTTATCACCAAAGCCTTTAGCTTTAAAAATATCAAAGATTGCTTCATGCTCAATTGTATCAAAAGCCTTTTCAAAATCCAGTTTAATTACTAAGATTTCCTCCCTTGACTTATGGCATTGGTGAATATATTCATAAGCCCATCCCAAGCAATCCTGAATCACCCTGTCTTTAAGGAAGCCATATTGATTGATATGCACCATTTGAAGAATAACTCTTTGCAATCTATTGTCCAGCAATTTTGTAATGATCTTCAGCACTCCATTGAGCAGAGAAATTGGTCTAAACTCATTTGGAGAAAGTGGAACTTCCTTTTTGGGAATTAGAGTGATGAAAGATGTGTTGATACTCTCAAGTTTTACATTCCCAGCATGAAAAGCCATAATAAGTTCAGTAACATCTGCTTTGATGATATCCCAACAACTTTTGAGAAACTCAGTATTAAAACCATCTGGGCCTGGTGATTTATCTACTGGCAGATTTTTTACCACATCATCTATTTCTTCCTGGGTAAAAGGCTTTTCCAAATCAATGAATATATGTGGATCCACTATGTTTTCATACAAATCATTTAGATCAAAATGCATGGAATGCCCATTGTACTGTCCCAATCTACTCTTAAAAGCCTCCCATAAGATTGCCGCCTTTCCTTCATGGTCTGTGATTTCAACTTGATCCTTGTTTACCAGCATGGCAATTTTATTGTGTCTGTGACTAATAGAAGCCTTTGTATGAAAGAATTTTGTGTTCTCATCTCCAAACTTCACCCCTTTAATTTTCCCTCTCTGTTTCCAATAAATCTTCTGATTGTTGAGCACAGTTAACAAGAAGTCCTTTAGCATGTTTCTGCAATTTGTTTCAAACACTGATAGATCCCTGTATTCCTCAATTAAGTCCCATAGGAAAATAAAATCATTTAGCTCTACAATCTGTTTCTTATGAAAAGATAAGTTTTTTTGCCCACAGCTTGAGTGCTCTTCTAACATTTTTGAACTTTGCATTTATCTTCTTTGCACAGTTAGTGTGACCCACTGGAATGTTCCATGTAGCCTGAACCACTTGTTTGAAGGATCTGTGGTTTAGCCAATAATTTTCAAACCTGAACACTTTTGATTTTGGAACATTTGTGCCAATTTTAATCATACAAGGAAGGTGATCAGAAAATGGTTTAGCCATGGGAAGAGCAATGGAGTCTGGGTAGCTGGTCATCCAGGCAGCAGAAGTGAAAAACCAATCTAACTTCTCCAGTAGTGGGCTATCCTGCATGTTACTCCAACTAAATTGTCTGCCTTTTAGAGGTAGTTCAATCAAACCAAGTTCACTAATAGATTCATTAAACATAAGCATTTCATTGACATCACCCCCAGGTTTATTTCTATCCTCAGGTTTTCTAATGAAGTTAAAGTCCCCCATGATAATCCAATCCACATCATTAGGCATCTGAATATTACCAAACCATTCAATGAACTCAATCATATTTGCATGATTGCAAGGACCATAGATGTTTGTAAGAATCCAAGACCTGGAGGAAGTGTTACATGTGAACTGAATGGATAAAGAAAATTTGTTTTGGAACATCAACTCTCCAGTGAATAGTGCTCCATTCCATGCAGTGAGGATGCCACAGATGCCCCAATGGAAGGTAAGTATTCAAATTTATTAAATCTCTGTGGGTTAACTTTGTGAATATATGTTAAATCAAAGTTCTCTCTCTTTGTTTCCTGTAGACACACAATCCCAGCAACACTTTCTTCCACTTTTTGCCTGATAGCCAACCACTTATCTGAAGAATTTATACCTCTTACATTCCAGTTTAGTATATTCCAGGTTCTATTGTTATTCATTGAAAACCAAAGGTGTATGTCCTTGAACCCCAAGGTCCAACCCCTGGTGGCTATCCCAAAATTTGATGCATTTGTGTTCCAAATAGATAACATAGCTCATACAAGTAGGCACATCAGACAAGCATTACGCTACAATAGGTGAGAGCCAAAGCCAAAGCAACAAGTAACGAAGGAAGAGAATTCTGATGGCATCAACTACAACAGAGGTCACTCCCACAAAAGGGTACCAAAGTTTACACTTCAACCCATTACAACCAACAAATAAAAGATGTCTCTCAGGACAATCATTCACTGTGAAACATGTTCTGATATTAAGATTCATTGCAAACATATAGTAAGGACACTCCAAAAGAGAACAACAGGACACTCTGCTATTCAAGCCCATCTGGTGTGTTCTTCTCATCATCACACAATCTTTGCTTTCCAAGCCTCTCCTGTGGCCTTGGACACCTTGGCCACCTCCTCCTGCCCCTTCTTTTTAGGCTTCTTGGACAGGTTTTCTTGAAGTTCATCCTCAACAACCTTACAGAAAGATTTAGTCAGGTTTTCACTTTTGAATTCTGAATTACTGGTGGGATAGCATTACATGGCAAACAAGATTTAGCATCACATGATTTTCTTCTATAGTCCTTATTATCTTTCTTAATCCTGTCACTCCTTCTTACCTCAGTTTCAACCATAGGCTCCTTTTCCCTCCTTTTTCTTGAAATAGCTTCACCAACTGGGAGAACTTTATTTGGAGAGACTTGCTTAAGAGGACCGCCTGCCCCACTGGAGGAGTGAGCTGCAGGGCTTACACCTTCATTTTCCTTGCCCTGCCCCAGCAAGAAATCTTTACAGGTTGGTGCATGGGAAGTAGTACATCCATCAGGTATATGAAAAAGCATAGTTTCTTCTTGTTCACAATTAGCAGTCAACATTTTCCACATATCAGATTTGAGCAAATGCATTGTCCAACCAAACTTATCAGGTGTCAATAGCAAATGGATTATGAAGTTGAACCAACTTACTGGTATTTCAATTTTTAAAGTGCTTGCTGCTCCTTGGGTTGCTGGTGCAAAATGCTGAATCCAGAGATCTAGTCCTTCTTCAGACATTAAATGTGAGCCATCAATAATTTCCAAAGCATGATTTTCAGCCAGTTCATGTAAATCAGACACAGTAGGGGAACCTGGCAAGGAAAATGATCCATAGTTACCTTTGTTGTCGATGTATGATGAGGTGCCATCATGTGGAATTGGGACATCTTCCTTTCCCTTTTCATCTGGAAGCAGAGCCTGTGGAGCAGTGTCAGTTGCTCCAACCAAAGTGCTGACAGTAGCATTTGTACCATCACTTGGAATGTCTTTCACAGCCTCATTCTGTCTCTCTATGACCATCTCAGGAACAGAATTGCCAGTAACTTCCTTATCTCTTCCTTCATTGGGCATATCTGTTGGGGAACGTAGTAATTTCAAAAAAATTCCTACGCACACGCAAGATCATGGTGATGATATAGCAACGAGAGGGGAGAGTATTCGTCCACGTACCCTCGTAGACCGTAAGCGGAAGCGTTAGCACAACGCGGTTGATGTAGTCGTACGTCTTCACGATCCGACCGATCCAAGCACCGAACGTACGGAGCCTCCGAGTTCAGCACACGTTCAGCTCGATGACGATCTCTGGCCTCCGATCCAGCCGAGCTCCGGAGATGAGTTCCGTCAGCACAAGGGCGTGGTGGCGATGATGATGTTCTACCGGCGCAGGGCTTCGCCTAAACTCCGCGACGATATGACCGAGGTGGAATATGGTGGAAGGGGGCACCGCACACGGCTAAGGAACGATCCGTAGATCAACTTGTGTATCTATGGGGTGCCCCCCGCCCCCGTATATAAAGGAGCCAGGGGGAGGAGGCCGCCGGCCAAGGAGGGTGGGCCAATGGGGGAGTCCTACTCCCACCGGGAGTAGGACTCCCTCCTTCCAAGTAGGAGTAGGAGAAGGGGGGAAACAGGAGGAAGAGGGGAAGGAAAGGGGGGGCATCGCCCCCCTTCCCTTGTCCTATTCGGACTAGGAAGGGGAGGGGCGCGCGGCCCCCTCCTGCCTCCTTCCCTCTTCTCCCTCGAGGCCCATGTAGGCCCAATAACCCCCCGGGGGGTTCCGGTAACCTCCCGGTACTCCGGTAAAATGCCGATTTCACCCGGAACTATTCTGATGTCCAAACATAGGCTTCCAATATATCAATGTTTATGTCTCAACCATTTAGAGACTCCTCGTCATGTCCGTGATCACATCCGGGACTCCGAACAAACTTCGGTACATCAAAACTTATAAACTCATAATAAAAGTGTCATCGAAACGTTAAGCGTGCGGACCCTACGGGTTCGAGAACTATGTAGACATGACCTAGAACCATTCTCGGTTAATAACCAATAGCGGGACCTGGATGCCCATATTGGTTCCTACATATTCTACGAAGATCTTTATCGGTCAAACCGCATAACAACATACGTTGTTCCCTTTGTCATCGGTATGTTACTTGCCCGAGATTCGATCGTCGGTATCTAATACCTAGTTCAATCTCGTTACCGGCAAGTCTCTTTACTCGTTACGTAATACATCATTCCGTAACTAACTCATTAGCTACATTGCTTGCAAGGCTTATAGTGATGTGCATTACCGAGAGGGCCCAGAGATACCTCTCTGACAATTGGAGTGACAAAACCTAATCTCGAAATACCCCAACTCAACATGTACCTTCGGAGACACCTGTAGTACTCCTTTATAATCACCCAGTTACGTTGTGACGTTTGGTAGTACCCAAAGTGTTCCTCCGGTAAACGGGAGTTGCATAATTCTCATAGTTACAGGAACATGTATAAGTCATGAAGAAAGCAATAGCAGTATACTAAACGATCAAGTGCTAGGCTAACGGGATGGGTCATGTCAATCACATCATTCTTCTAATGATGTGATCCCACTAATCAAATGACAACACATGTCTATGGTTAGGAAACATAACCATCTTTGATTAATGAGCTAGTCAAGTAGAGGCATACTAGTGACTATAGTCTATGTATTCACACATGTATCATGTTTCCGGTTAATACAATTCTAGCATGAATAATAAACATTTATCATGATATGAGGAAATAAATAATAACTTTATTATTGCCTCTAGGGCATATTTCCTTCAGTCTCCCACTTGCACTAGAGTCAATAATCTAGATTACATAGTAATGATTCTAACACCCATGGAGTCTTGGTGTTGATCATGTTTTGCTCGTGAGAGAGGCTTAGTCAACGGGTCTGCAACATTCAGATCCGTATGTATCTTGCAAATCTCTATGTCTCCCACTTGGACTTGGTCCCGAATGGAATTGAAGCGTCTCTTGATGTGCTTGGTCCTCTTGTGAAATCTGGATTCCTTTGCCAAGGCAATTGCACCAGTATTGTCACAGAAGATCTTCATTGGTCCCGATGCACTAGGTATGACACCTAGATCGGAAATGAACTCCTTCATCCAGACTCCTTCATTTGCTGCTTCAGAAGCAGCTATGTACTCCGCTTCACATGTAGATCCCGCCACGATGCTTTGTTTAGAACTGCACCAACTTACAGCTCCACCGTTTAATATAAACACGTATCCGGTTTGAGATTTAGAATCGTCAGGATCAGTGTCAAAGCTTGCATCGACGTAACCATTTACGACTAGCTCTTTGTCACCTCCATATACGAGAAACATATCCTTAGTCCTTTTCAGGTATTTCAGGATGTTCTTGACTATTGTCCAGTGATCCACTCCTGGATTACTTTGGTACCTTCCTGCCAAGCTTATTGCTAAGCATACGTCAGGTCTGGTACACAGCATTGCATACATGATAGAGCCTATGGCTGAAGCATAGGGAACATCTTTCATTTTCTCTCTATCTTCTGCTGTGGTCGGGCATTGAGTTTGACTCAACTTCACACCTTGTAGCACAGGCAAGAATCCTTTCTTTGCCTGATCGATTTTGAACTTTTCCAAAATTTTGTCAAGGTATGTGCTTTGTGAAAGTCCTATTAAGCGTCTTGATCTATCTCTATAGATCTTGATGCCCAATATGTAAGCAGCTTCACCGAGGTCTTTCATTGAAAAACTTTTATTCAAGTATCCCTTTATGCTATCCAGAAATTCTATATCATTTCCAATCAATAATATGTCATCTACATATAAAACTAGAAATGCTACAGAGCTCCCACTCAATTTCTTGTAAATACAGGCTTCTACAAAAGTCTGTATAAAACCATATGCTTTGATCACACTATTTAAACGTTTATTCCAACTCCGAGATGCTTGCACCAGTCCATAAATGGATCGCTGGAGCTTGCATACTTTGTTAGCACCTTTTGGATCAACAAAACCTTCTGGCTGCATCATATACAACTCTTCTTCTAGAAATCCATTCAAGAATGCAGTTTTGACATCCATTTGCCAAATTTCGTAATCATAAAATGCAGCAATAGCTAACATGATTCGGACAGACTTAAGCATCGCTACGGGTGAGAAAGTCTCATCGTAGTCAACCCCTTGAACTTGTCGAAAACCTTTCGCAACAAGTCGAGCTTTATAGACAGTTACATTACCATCAGCGTCAGTCTTCTTCTTAAAGATTCATTTATTCTCAATGGCTTGCCGATCATCAGGCAAGTCAACCAAAGTCCATACTTTGTTTTCATACATGGATCCCATCTCAGATTTCATGGCCTCTAGCCATTTTGCGGAATCTGGGCTCATCATCGCTTCCTCATAGTTCATAGGTTCATCATGGTCAAGTAACATGACTTCCAGAATAGGATTACCGTACCACTCTGGTGCGGATCTTACTCTGGTAGACCTACGAGGTTCAGTAGAAACTTGATCTGAAGTTTCATGATCAATATCATTAGCTTCCTCACTGATTGGTGTAGTTGTCACAGGAACCGGTTCTTGTGATGAACTACTTTCCAATAAGGGAGTAGATACAGTTATCTCATCAAGTTCTACTTTCCTCCCACTCACTTCTTTCGACAGAAACTCCTTCTCTAGAAAGGATCCGATTTTAGCAATGAAAATTTTGCCCTCAGATCTGTGATAGAAGGTGTACCCAATAGTCTCCTTTGGGTATCCTATGAAGACACACTTCTCCGATTTGGGTTCGAGCTTATCTGGTTGAAGTTTCTTCACATAAGCATCGCAGCCCCAAACTTTAAGAAACGACAACTTTGGTTTCTTGCCAAACCACAGTTTCATAAGGCGTCGTTTCAACGGATTTTGATGGTGCCCTATTTAACGTGAATGGGGCCGTCTCTAAAGCATAACCCCAAAACGATAGCGGTAAATTGGTAAGAGACATCATAGATCGCACCATATCAAGTAAAGTACGATTACGACGTTCGGACACACCATTTCGTTGTGGTGTTCCAGGTGGCGTGAGTTGCGAGACTATCCCGCATTGTTTCAAGTGTAGACCAAACTCGTAACTCAAATATTCTCCTCCACGATCAGATCGTAGAAACTTTATTTTCTTGTTACGATGATTTTCCACTTCACTCTGAAATTCTTTGAACTTTTCAAATGTTTCAGACTTGTGTTTCATTAAGTAGATATACCCATATCTGCTCAAATCATCTGTGAAGGTGAGAAAATAACGATATCCGCCACGAGCCTCAACATTCATCGGACCACATACATCTGTATGTATGATTTCCAACAAATCTGTTGCTCTCTCCATAGTTCCGGAGAACGGCGTTTTAGTCATCTTGCCCATAAGGCACGGTTCGCAAGTACCAAGTGATTCATAATCAAGTGATTCCAAAAGCCTATCAGTATGGAGTTTCTTCATGCGCTTTACACCGATATGACCTAAACGACAGTGCCACAAATAAGTTGCACTATCGTTATCAACTCTGCATCTTTTGGTTTCAACACTATGAATATGTGTATCACTACTATCGAGATTCAATAAAAACAGACCATTCTTCAAGGGTGCATGACCATAAAAGATATTACTCATATAAATAGAACAACCATTATTCTCTGATTTAAATGAATAACCGTCTCGCATCAAACAAGATCTAGATATAATGTTCATGCTCAACGCTGGCACCAAATAACAATTATTTAGGTCTAATACTAATCCCGATGGTAGATGTAGAGGTAGCGTGCCGACCGCGATCACATCGACTTTGGAATCATTTCCCACGTGCATCGTCACCTCGTCCTTAGCTAATCTTCGCTTAATCCGTAGTCCCTGTTTCGAGTTGCAAATATTAGCAACAGAACCAGTATCAAATACCCAGGTGCTACTGCGAGCATTAGTAAGGTACACATCAATAACATGTATATCACATATACCTTTGTTCACTTTGCCATCCTTCTTATCCGCCAAATACTTGGGGCAGTTCCGCTTCCAGTGTCCAGTCTGTTTGCAGTAGAAGCACTCAGTTTCAGGCTTAGGTCCAGACTTGGGTTTCTTCTCTTGAGCAGCAACTTGCTTGCCGTTCTTTTTGAAGTTTCCCTTCTTCTTCCCTTTGCCCTTCTTCTTGAAATTGGTGGTTTTGTTAACCATCAACACTTGATGCTCCTTCTTGATTTCTACCTCCGCAGCTTTCAGCATTGCGAAGAGCTCGAGAATAGTCTTGTTCATCCCTTGCATATTATAGTTCATCACGAAGCTCTTGTAGCTTGGTGGCAGTGATTGGAGAATTCTGTCAATGACACTATCATCAGGAAGATTAACTCCCAGTTGAATCAAGTGATTATTATACCCAGACATTTTGAGTATGTGTTCACTGACAGAACTATTCTCCTCCATCTTGCAGCTATAGAACTTATTGGAGACTTCATATCTCTCAATCCGGGCATTTGCTTGAAATATTAACTTCAACTCCTGGAACATCTCATATGCTCCATGACGTTCAAAACGTCGTTGAAGACCCGGTTCTAAGCCGTAAAGCATGGCACACTAAACTATCGAGTAGTCATCAGCTTTGCTCTGCCAGACGTTCTTAACATCGTCAGTTGCATCAGCAGCAGGCCTGGCACCCAGCGGTGCTTCCAGGACGTAACTTTTCTGTGCAGCAATGAGGATAATCCTCAGGTTACGGACCCAGTCCGTGTAATTGCTACCATCATCTTTCAACTTTGCTTTCTCAAGGAACGCATTAAAATTCAATGGAACAACAGCACGAGCCATCTATCTACAAACAAACATAGACAAGCAAAATACTATCAGGTACTAAGTTCATGATTAATTTAAGTTCAATTAATCATATTACTTAAGAACTCCCACGTAGACAGACATCTCTCTAGTCATCTAAGTGATCACGTGATCCAAATCAACTAAACCATGTCCGATCATCACGTGAGATGGAGTAGTTTCAATGGTGAACATTGCTATGTTGATCATATCTACTATATGATTCATGCTCGACCTTTCGGTCTCCGTGTTCCGAGGCCATATCTGTATATGCTAGGCTCGTCAAGTATAACCTGAGTATTCCGCGTGTGCAACTGTTTTGCACCCGTTGTATTTGAACGTAGAGCCTATCACACCCGATCATCATGTGGTGTCTCAGCACGAAGAACTTTCACAACGGTGCATACTCAGGGAGAACACTTCTTGATAATTAGTGAGAGATCATCTTAAAATGCTACCGTCAATCAAAGCAAGATAAGATGCATAAAGGATAAACATCACATGCAATCAATATAAGTGATATGATATGGCCATCATCATCTTGTTCTTGTGATCTCCATCTTCGAAGCACCGTCATGATCACCATCGTCACCGGCGCGACACCTTGATCTCCATCGTAGCATCATTGTCGTTACGCCATCTATTGCTTCTACGACTATCGCTACCGCTTAGTGATAAAGTAAAGCAATTACAGGGCGTTTGCATTTCATACAATAAAGCGACAACCATATGGCTCCTGCCAGTTGCCGATAACTTCGGTTACAAAACATGATCATCTCATACAATAAAATATAGCATCACGTCTTGACCATATCACATCACAACATGCCCTGCAAAAACAAGTTAGACGTCCTCTACTTTGTTGTTGCAAATTTTTACGTGGCTGCTACGGGCTTAGCAAGAACCGTTCTTACCTACGCATCAAAAACCACAACGATAGTTCGTCAAGTTGGTGTTGTTTTAGCCTTCGCAAGGACCGGGCGTAGCCACACTCGATTCAGCTAAAGTGAGAGAGACAGACACCCGCCAGCCACCTTTAAGCACGAGTGCTCGTAACGGTGAAACCAGTCTCGCGTAAGCGTACGCGTAATGTCGGTCCGGGCCGCTTCATCTCACAATACCGCTGAACCAAAGTATGACATGTTGGTAAGTAGTATGACTTGTATCGCCCACAACTCACTTGTGTTCTACTCGTGCATATAACATCAACGCATAAAACCTGGCTCGGATGCCACTGTTGGGGAACGTAGTAATTTCAAAAAATTTCCTACGCACACGCAAGATCATGGTGATGATATAGCAACAAGAGGGGAGAGTATTCGTCCATGTACCCTCGTAGACCGTAAGCGGAAGCGTTAGCACAACTCGGTTGATGTAGTCGTACGTCTTCACGATCCGACCGATCCAAGCATCGAACGTACGGAGCCTCCGAGTTCAGCACACGTTCAGCTCGATGAAGATCTCCGGCCTCCGATCCAGCCGAGCTCCGGAGATGGGTTCCGTCAGCACGACGGCGTGGTGACAATGATGATGTTCTACCGGCGCAGGGCTTCGCCTAAACTCCGCGATGATATGACCGAGGTGGAATATGGTGGAAGGGGGCACCGCACACGGCTAAGGAATAATCCGTAGATCAACTTGTGTATCTATGGGGTGCCCCCCACCCCCGTATATAAAGGAGCCAGGGGGGAGGAGGCCGCCGGCCAAGGAGGGCGCGCCAAGGGGGGAGTCCTACTCCCACTCTTTCCAAGTAGGAGTAGGAGAAGGGGGGAAAGAGGAGGAAGAGGGGAAGGAAAGGGGGGGCGCCGCCCCCCTTCCCTTGTCCTATTCGGACTAGGAAGGGGAGGGGCGCGCGGCCCCCTCCTGCCTCCTTCCCTCTTCTCCCTCGAGGCCCATGTAGGCCCAATAACCCCCCGGGGGGTTCCGGTAACCTCCCGGTACTCCGGTAAAATGCCGATTTCACCCGGAACTATTCCGATGTCCAAACATAGGCTTCCAATATATCAATCTTTATGTCTCGACCATTTCGAGACTCCTCGTCATGTCCGTGATCACATCCGGGACTCCGAACAAACTTCGGTACATCAAAACGTATAAACTCATAATAAAACTGTCATCGAAACGTTAAGCGTGCGGACCATACGGGTTCGAGAACTATGTAGACATGACCTAGAACCATTCTCGGTTAATAACCAATAGCGGGACCTAGATGCCCATATTGGTTCCTACATATTCTACGAAGATCTTTATCGGTCAAACCGCATAACAACATACGTTGTTCCCTTTGTCATCGGTATGTTACTTGCCCGAGATTCGATCGTCGGTATCTAATACCTAGTTCAATCTCGTTACCGGCAAGTCTCTTTACTCGTTACGTAATACATCATTCCGTAACTAACTCATTAGCTACATTGCTTGCAAGGCTTATAGTGATGTGCATTACCGAGAGGGCCCAGAGATACCTCTCCGACAATCGGAGTGACAAAACCTAATCTCGAAATACCCCAACTCAACATGTACCTTCGGAGACACCTGTAGTACTCCTTTATAATCACCCAGTTACGTTGTGACGTTTGGTAGTACCCAAAGTGTTCCTCCGGTAAACGGGAGTTGCATAATTCTCATAGTTACAGGAACATGTATAAGTCATGAAGAAAGCAATAGCAGTATACTAAACGATCAAGTGCTAGGCTAACGGGATGGGTCATGTCAATCACATCATTCTTCTAATGATGTGATCCCACTAATCAAATGACAACACATGTCTATGGTTAGGAAACATAACCATCTTTGATTAATGAGCTAGTCAAGTAGAGGCATACTAGTGACTATAGTCTATGTATTCACACATGTATCATGTTTCCGGTTAATACAATTCTAGCATGAATAATAAACATTTATCATGATATGAGGAAATAAATAATAACTTTATTATTGCCTCTAGGGCATATTTCCTTCAATATCTTCCATGGGGCCCTGCTGTAAGTCAAGCTGAATCTCTGAATCAACATTCTGAGGTACCAAAGCAGGCTCCAAGGCCACAAGCTGCAGTTGAACATTGTCAACACTGTTTTATGGCACCTGATCCTCCTCTTCTTCAATAGCATTATATGCCAAGGCAATGTTTAGAAGCCCTTGACCAAATTGGGGAACTGGAACTCCCTGATTGACCTCTTCACTGGCAGAGTGAGTAATAGAATATAGACCATCAGAGAGTGAAACAGTTGTTGTAACGCTACTGTTTGGTGCCCCCTCTTTTGGCAGTGCAGGAATTTCAACTTGTTGTTGCTGGGCTGAATAGGCTCTGGTTGTGGAAAAGCTCAGTGCTAATCTTGCTCTGCTTGCTCCTCCCAAGCATCTGTCCTCATTTGGGGAATGAATATTGTGAATAGGCAGAGGTTGGAACCCTGGGAAGTCATTTGCATGTTGAGGAATAGGGTGTGGGTCCACACCATCAGGTGGAATAGGGTCTTCATCAGCAGACCCACCACCCAACATTTCCTCCAGCAGCACTTCAACAGAGCAAGTCCAGGAGTCTTCTTCAAACTGCTCCCCTTCAGACTATATTATGCTCTTTGGTATGTCCTCAAGCTCTTTCACTCTTGCTTTGACCAAGATCTTGCCTCTAAGGGCATCCTCTTTCTCCCAGCTTATGATCTTACCCCACATGGAAATAGCAGCAGCAATATCTTAGTGTTACAGAAGTCAAAAGAAACACCACAAATAGTAACCAACCATTCCTATTGAAATGAACTCTGCGCCAATTTCCGCCCTCATTGTGTTTGGAAAATGAGATGAAAACATCTCCAAAAGCATGGGGACCCTGCTAAATGAGCCTATCTCTATCCCTGACATGCCTGAACTGCACATATGCTTCTCCAAAAGGGCATGGTTGTATTTCTCTAAATCCAACTTGTGCATCTCCATAAATAAACTCTTCCAGAACCTCACGAACATTGGCGAAAAATACCTCGTTTGGGTGCGGATGAATGTTAGCAATCGCCCAATCTTTATGTCTTCTCGGGCGATGGGGTATTATTGCACGAGAAACCCCAGTTCTTCCCTCAATCGCTTGAATTTGAAAGCCATGCGGGACAAACAAAAGAGAATCGATGGGTATGTTGGCCATCTCTGTCGACTCCGGCAAGGAGGCGACCAGAGCCCTCTTCGTCGACAATGGCAGTGGCGACGAGCTTGCTGACGCAGGAGCAGAGGTGGAGGCAGAAGCAGAGGTGGAGACAGAGTAGGCAAGTGAAGTGGAATGCGAGGAGGCAGGCGACAGTCTCGGCTTGAAGTTTGGAAAAAAATCCTTGACCAGTTCCTTAAATGATGCCACCTACCTAATCTGTGCCGCCGTCCCAATACAATGAAACCAGGATTCTACCTTTCCATTGGCCCAAGCCTCCTCTGGTGGCCTCGAGAAAGAACTAAATTGAATAAAAGGCCAAAGCCCAGGCAAATTTGGAACAGTGCAGAAGCGGGCGAAGTGACCGTTGGCCCCCCATGCATGGCAAACCACGTGATTACACGTAGTGTTACGTTGCACTTCTTGGTGCACCAATTGAGGCCTGACCGGGGCAAAATTAATCTACAATGAATTGTGGTTAATGCCCTGAATACTGCCCTCATGATTAGGTCCTGATAACTGCTCGAAAACTGATCTACCGTCTCTGACCACCGCGGAGTAGCTCTGGCGATCACCGGAGTGAGGGACAATTGCCTTGCCCGCCCTACCCACCAGAGTCCATTCCTTGTCAAGCTCAGCATAGTAAAGAGCTTCTTCCCGGCGCCAATTTGGGCCACCAAAGTTCCAAAGGCTAAAAACCAACTCAAAATCCTTTTCAACGATTTTACCCGCATTATAGATCTCAAAACCTACGGACTTTGAAGCTACTGAGAACTTGTAAGACCTGTCTCGTAGGAAACGATCTCGAAATCCTTGGCATAACCTCCAAACATGGCAAGAAGATAAACACTAACCGTGTGCACGTCAAGCTTGAAAGATGCTCAACTAAAAGATACCACCAAGGTGAACTCCTTTTGGTGAAATCCCAGAGAGAAAACCACCGTGTGACCAAACTTGGCCCTCATATCCACTTGAAACTTCTTCCCACGATCAAAGTTGAGAGCAAAGGATACCATCTTGAGAGGGGGTGGCTACCAGGGCCGGAGTGGCCGCCGGTAGGGGTTGTGTGGCCGCCGGGGCCGGAGTGGCCGCCGGTGCTAGGAGGGTGGAGCGCTAGGAGGGTTCACTCTCTTTTGAGATGGAGCAAACTCAAAGTGCTCTTCCGCGGATCATATCCTTGGGGATAAATGAGGTGTAGTCATTAAACGCCCAAAGCTCTTGTCTAATTTCATTATATTAATTATCGAGGCAACCCCACGCGACGAATAGGGTCTGCAGTAGGACAACTGATTCTTGATGCAGGACTCGTGCCGGTCAAGATGTTATTTCGACACATCCCCCACTTCGATCGTAACAAGCACATCTCGACAGGTGACTTCCAATGCGCAAATTAATATCCCATTTGATCCCAGCACAAATACAAGTTTGTAAGCATAAGACCTCATGCCCGTATCTATTTTCATTATAAGTGTTTGAATCACTATTTGCTTGTTGGTTCGGTCAAAAGCTAGATATGACACTTTGATAAAAGTTTGCTAGAGACCATCGCTTCAAGGGAATCGTCCTCTCGTAGGTTCGATAACCCAGGGTCACCTCTAGGGAAATAGGTGTTTGATACTCTTTTCTGTTCCAATACCGGATCAATAAAAGGAGGTATCACCTCCTCAAGCACGTTACTCTAGAGTGTTGTTTTACCATCATTTCTTCCCTTGCAAGAAGCTCTAAAATATTTTTTACAAGCCTTTTCTCTTTCACTAACAGGCCTTTCCATAATCAGTTTGCTCTCAGTTTTTCTAGCCTTGACTGCATTTTTTAACGGTTTATGTATCGAGCTGAACTCCTCTCTACTCCATTTTTGCAGCCCATCATTGACATGTACCCGTGCCTTTGTAACCCGCTGAAGATTTCCATTTGTAGGCACCCACACCCACACATTCTCAACAATGTGTACATAGTTCGCATGTCTAGTCCATGCATTTTTTATTTTGAAAAGTCTGTTACTACTTGCACCAGTTGCCGACTCCAACTTGGATATACCAACGACCAATGCATAATGTTCTGACTCGGTAGCATGTACATGATTGATCGTTGAACTGTTAAAAAACTCCATGAGCCTATCATCCCTTAGGCCCCGGTCCAATCTAACTTAGATATTATGATTACCTTGTTGCCGGTTATCCCGAGTATAGGGGAGCGCTGAGCAACCTAGATCAGCAAAAATAGAGAGGTTAAAGCCATCCATCGTCCACTCCTCCCTATAAACACCACCAAATTGTTCATTTTCATTTAATACCTTATTAAAATCCCCCACACAAAGCCATGGGTTATTATATTCTCCTTGAAGATATGTGAGCAGCTCCCAACTTCTCTTCCTCTTTGATCTCACCGGTTCACCATAGGAAACCATGAACAGCCATTCCCTACTCCTAGTACTCTCGTTCTGGACCAAAGCATCAACGTGTGTTCGGTTGTGTGATTTTAAACTATCGATCAAGTCATTATTCCAAAACAACACTAGTCCAACACTCCCCCCTCGCTCTTAACACCAAAAGCATGCCTGAACCCCAAAGTAAACCTTAACTCTCATAGCAGAGAGTTAGGTCTTAAAGATGAAGACCAAACATAGACGATGCAACTGTACCAAGTTGCGAATTTTTCTTGAACTATCTCGGACTGTCCGCAGCCCCGAGAGTTTAGACTTAATATATTAATTGCTCTCAATGGTCACCCTCGAGGGGTCTCATCGGTCCCGCTAGAGATTCATCATGCTCACAACTGTCAATTGCCTCCCCATCTACCCCCTTAAACTTCTTCTTGTGTGCATTTTTCCGTGGAGTAGCACTCGGATCCTTCTCATTCCCATCAAATAAGTCCACAATATTTGTCACCTTTGATGAAGGAACAACTGATATTGCTCGATCAGGATTCTCATCGTCTACGCCCCATACACCGAGTCCATGGCCAGTCGCTTCCTTCTCAACTATGGTAACATCTCTTTATATGTTCCGGATTAATAGTATGCAGTGCTGGAGGGTTATGTGAGGTACTCGGATCCAGCTACATCCCGAATGCAGCATTCCAACGCCAGCTCTTTAAGGATCATAGCTGTTGTTATTGCCTAATAAGAAAAATTCTTCCATTCTCTTTCTCTTTAGTTGCGGGAAAACCAAAATTAAAACTTTATTTTATAGCAAGCGCAATTTTTAGTAAAACGAAACCCCTCCCCGAAATCCTCTACGGAATAACGGTACTTCCAAATCCTAATCCTAAATGGCACCTGCTCCTAAGGCAATTATCGTAAATAGAGGTTTTTAAATCCAGTGCTAAATCAATTTTTTCTCTCAGAATGATTGCTTGATCAAAAGAGGCTTCGTAACTGACCCCAAGCACAAATTCTTTCGACTGATTCCTTTTCTTATCACAACCATTCATTGTGGCGGAAGTTTTTACTGGTTCTCTAGGGAAGTATGTTGCTCTTGTGGAAACCCCACTCCAATTAGATATTAAAATAGGTTAGTGTCAAATGCAGGGAAAGGTTGGATTTTCCCATGAGTGGGCCCTTTATTTATTTTATTTTTTTAGAAATCCTAATTATTCTTGATTATGGCTACTTTGGAGATCATAGCTACTATTATTGCCTCTAGTATGCAAACCATCATGCTCTGCCCTGAACGGCCTCGGCCTCCACCTCTTCCAGAACCTTGTCCTCCACTGGTTCTTCCAATTGTCTGCTAGAATAACCCACCCCCCCCCCCCCCCTACTCAAACTTCGTAGCATCATGTTCTTCCGTACCACACTCCTCAAACCAATGCCCACAGATCCCACAATGATTATAGAAAACCGGTAATTTCTCATAAATTACTTGGTACCAATCCTTCTTTCCATCCTTTTGGTATGGATACAAAACTTTCCTCCTCTTTTTTCACATCAAGACTTACTTTCACCCTTACGACAGCTCCAACATAACCAGCTGGTAATTGTATCCAAGTTTCCAGGATCTTGCCCATCTTCCTACACATTCCCTTGATCATGGCCTCATTTAGATAGTTGTCAGGTAGTTTCAAAATCCTTGCCCAGACCGCCACCTTGTCCAGTACCACGGACTTAGGGTTCGTGAACCCATCATATTCAACTAGGATAACCCCTTGATTTCCAAAAAAGGGGCCTTTCAACATCGCGGTGTTCCAGTCACCCAAATACCCAAACTGAATGGTAAACAAATTATCTTTGATAAGTCGCCAGTGTGCTTCTTTCGCTGGATTCCATGCATACCTCATGTCAGCATACATGGCCGGACTAAAACCCTTACTAGTGTGAACCCTAGTCCATGGCCAACCACTTTGCTTCAACTTTTGGCACGACCGGATCATCCTCACAAACGAAGTCCTCTCTGTCATCCTCATGCAGATCAAGACGCTTGATCAGATCTTCCACGTTTTCCGACTCATGCTTCCTGGCGCCACTTCCTCCACCCTCCATTGCCTGGACTAAATTGGAAATCCCCCGTCAAACCTCCAAAACCTCGTCGGCCAAGGCTAGGTAGAAGCGTGAAGCTTCCCCTGAATCAACACGAACCGCTCGAGCCGTCGGAGAGGAGATACTCAGAGGGGAGATCGACCCGAGTAGACAAAACTCTCAACGTAGCCGCCGTCAGAGGGGCCCTAAACCCTAGCCTGAGCGCTCACTTTTTTGGAAACTTAGCTCTCCTTTGGCCCCATTTAGCTCCTTTTTGTCCTCATTTAGTTCGTGTTTTTGGGGACTTCTAGCCTGAGCAGCAACTCACGCACACTTTACCGCGCACTTACACGTTTCTCACGCCGCAAAACCAAACGCGCCGGATCCAAGCTACGCCTCAACCATCACTTCAGCTCCTGGGTACTGACCTGTGGTACCCAGAACGCAATAAGGCCCAGCTGTCAGCTTGAAGGAGTTATCCTTCAGACCGCTCTGTGTTCACTTGCCGCCGCCACCGGCTCAGGCCGAAAAAACGAACCCGACCCAGCCAAGCAAAAGGAAGGAAGCCACACATAAAGGCAACCGATCAAATATCTATCCTTCAACCCGCAAAAGGCGAGGAGAGAGCCATGGAGGACAGAGACCACGGCCCCGGCCCCGCTGAGAACCTTCCTGAATCTCCACACCCCATCGTCGACGGCGACGAGGACGGAGGCGGCTTCACCTTCCCCGTCCTGCCGTTCGCGACAGACGCGCACATCGTGCCCGTGTACCCCATCTTCGGCCGCCCCCCGTCCCCGCCGCCGGCGGCCTTGGTCGACGAGCAGGAGACGGCCACCGTGCGAGTCCCGCTGGGGCAGCTCCTGCTGGAGGAGCGCGACTTCCGCGCGAGGCAGAGGGACGAAGAGAGCTTCGGGGACGGCGAGCTGGAGGGCGTGGCGCCGGAGAGCTACTGCCTCTGGGCCCCCGGGCAGTCCACTCCGGCGTCCCCCCGGCGGTGCCGGAAGAGCGGCTCGACGGGGTCGGTCCTCCGGTGGCGGCGCATCAGCGAGCGCCTCGTGGGGCGGAGCCACAGCGACGGCAAGGAGAAGTTCGTCTTCTTGAACGCCACCTCAGGGCCTCCCAAGCAGGGGGACGTGGAGGAAGGAAGCAGCAAAAGCGACGGCGGCGGCAGCGCCGATGCCCACGGATGGAGCTATTACAGCAAAGGAGGAGGAGGAGGAAGCGGCGGCGCTGGCCGGAGGAGATCATACCTCCCGTACAAGCAAGAGCTTGTCGGGTTGTTCGCCAACGTCAGTGGGTTACGGCGAAGTTATCCCCCGTTCTAATGCGTTTCTTGGCTTCTCTCTCTATACCCCGTCAATATTATCTGCTTTTGTGTGCATAATAGTATTTGCATAACCTTGGTAGTGTTATTAGAAATAAAATTGGTGTGCTTATATATTAAATTAGGATCTGCTTGGCTAAGGTAAATGTAAAAACTACACCGTCTCAACAATAGAGATCGGAGAAGGACTAACTATTTTGTAGGTTCTCTGTTTGCTTGTATGCTTCAGTCAGAACTGCGTTCATTTTGTTCGTTCCGATCTTCTTGTTTTTCTCAATCTCAGAGTATGTTCCTCTTCTACATGTTCATGTTGATGCTTCTATATTGAAAGGATTTTGTATGTTTGTTAGGAGTTTAGGTGAATTCATGTGGTGTAACCTCTTTGTTTTGTTCGGGCGTGTCCTTTTGGGCAAAGCTGCGGCGTTATTAGTTGATTTTAATACTGTGACGTTGTACTAATAGTTTTGATACGCATACGTACAAAACAATTCATGCCCCATTGTCTTACTTTTTATTTTGAGAACGCCACATTGTCTTAGGGCATGTACAATGGTGGCATATGGATACATATGCTCCATGACAAAAAATAATTTGAGGCATCTACATATGCTCCATTAAGAAATACTCCCACCGTCCCAAAATAAGTGTCTCAACTTTGTACTAGCTCTAGTATAAATTTGTACTGAGCTCAAAACACTTATTTTGGGATGGAGGGAGTAGAAAATAAAGATTCTAATACACATGCATCTCTAATTTTCACTCCAACCTTTTTAGCTTTTGTCACCGGATCACACTTTTTCTCTTCAAGCACTCGCCTCCTGGAAAGGATCCCGCTTCCCTATCCAAACCTACTTTACGTCATATCCGATCTTACATGACATGCGAGGCATCACCTTGAGAGCATGTAATCCTATCCAAACCTATTAGGGCATGTACAATGGTAGCATATGGATACATATGCCTCACGACAGAAAGTAATTTGAGGCATCTACATCTATTTTTTCTCTCCAATGCAAGCTACCACTAGTGGGCCTAATTAAGAAATAGAAAATAAAGACTCTAATACACATGCATCTCTACTTTTCATTCCAACCTTTTCAGCTTTTGTCACCGGACCACACTTACTGGTCCTCCATATTGATGTCGCCAAAGCAATCTGTACGTTAAGATGTCAGTACAGAGACTGTTCTATTTTTATGGTTGGAATAAGATCCATAATTTCAATGATGTTCACTTAATCACGTAGAGAACAATATACTTGTGCAGAACAGTCAAACAGTTCATGCTCGCGTGTATACAATATTGCAAACGAGGATTCTGATTCTGTCGATTATACTACAACTAAACTATATTGTAGTGGGCTCTTACGATAAGCAAGAATTTAGCTGATGTATACCCAGTTGCCAACTACGACATTTTCTCCGTAGTTAGATGAACTGTATTTGTATATGTGTCCTCCAGATGTGGAGAGAGCATCTACAATTATGCAGGTCGTAACCGAATACACCAACTACTGGATGTGATGGGACCTCAATCCCCCAACTTTACTCCCTGGAGCTCGCCTGCTTTGATGTTCCCCCCGTCAAGACGCCCATCCATCCATCCATCCATCAAGTGGGCGACGGGTTCGACCGCGATAGCCGCTTCGCGGGCCGAGCTGCTAACATAAACCCACCGGCAACCACACTTCTCTTTTTGCGATGAAACCAGCAGCCATACAGATGTCACTACTCTTACTATACCTTACCTTAACTCGGGCGCTTTTGATTCCTGTATTTCAATTTCGAGAAATTCAAATGGTTGCAATTTTTCTGATGAAAAGGGTTGTTCAATTTTGGGGACGGACGGCAAAGCTAACGTGGCCACCTCTGTACCGGCCGCTCGCCACTTTATTGCTGCACAAGCTATAACCTAAGCTATCCTGCTGGTGGCAGTAGAAGTGTAGAACGCACAAAGGTCAGTCACTAGCATTAGCTGGTGAACGCGCCTAGTGCGGTGGCTTCCGTCGACTAAAAACAAGCCGGCTGGCTAGCCTAGCCATAGTCTAAGACATACGTGATCTGTCAATCGGCCGGGCAACAGAGTGGCGACAGAGGCGCAGAGGGAGGTCCCTTCGGTTCCACTCCATGCCCCTTGCCGCGCGTGCGTGTGGCCGCCATGATTTGTTTGCATGGATGATTCGGAGTGGATCTATGGCGGTGCCAATCTCGTCGACCGCCGGTGTGTCATCAGTGGGCGGGCGGGTGTGAAATGGACGGGCACGCTGGTGCGGCAGCGGCGACACCGCATGACGCGGGCACGACTTGCGTGCATGCGTGAGGCCCCAGCTCGGCTTGTAAGAGCATCTCCACTCGTTGGCACCCTCACGAGGCATTTTTTTCGCCGCTTGGGGTGCTGCCGGCGAAAACTTTGGCCTCGGGACGCAAATTCTTCCACTCGTTGCGCCCCACAGAAGCAGTGTTGAGGCTCAAGTAGGCAGCGGCATTTCGTTGAGCAGGTAACAGACGACGTCGTGGCGGCCCTCGCGGCCGAGCACACGGGCGGTGGTGGAGAAGCTTGAGGAGACGGGCGAAGCGCTCACACCGTGCGGTCCCGCCGTGACGCCGCCCGACGAGCTCCGAATATAGTCATCCAATATATCAATCTTCATGTCTCGACCATTTCGAGACTCCTCGTCATGTCCGTGATCACATCCAGGACTCCGAATTATCTTCGGTACATCAAAACACATGAACTCATAATATAACTGTCATCTAACTTTAAGCGTGCGGACCCTACGGGTTCGAGAACTATGTAGACATGACCGAAACACGTCTCCGGTCAATAACCAATAGCGGAACCTGGATGCTCATATTGGCTCCTACATATTCTACGAAGATCTTTATCGGTCAAACCGCATAACAACATACGGTGTTCCCTTTGTCATCGGTATGTTACTTCAGTATGTTACTTGCCCGAGATTCGATCGTCGGTATCTCAATACCTAGTTCAATATCGTTACTGGCAAGTCTCTTTACTCGTTATGTAATGCATCATTCCGTAACTAACTCATTAGCTACATTGCTTGCAAGGCTTATAGTGATGTGCATTACTGAGAGGGCCCAGAGATACCTCTCCGATAATTGGAGCGACAAAACCTAATCTCGAAATACGCCAACTCAACATGTACCTTTAGAGACACCTGTAGAGCTCATTTATAATCACGCAGTTACGTTATGACGTTTGGTAGCACACAAAGTGTTCCTCCGGTAAATGGAAGTTGCATAATCTCATAGTTGTAGGAACATGTATAAGTCATGAAGAAAGCAATAGCAACATACTAAACGATCAAGTGCTAAGCTGACGGAATGGGTCAAGTCAATCACATCATTCTCCTAATGATGTGATCTCGTTAATCAAATGACAACTCATTGCTATGGTTAGGAAACATAACCATCTTTGATTAATGAGCTAGTCAAGTAGAGGCATACTAGTGACATTATGTTTGTCTATGTATTCACACATGTATTATGTTTTCGGTTAATACAATTCTAGCATGAATAATAAACATTTATCATGATATAAGGAAATAAATAATAACTTTATTATTGCCTCTAGAGCATATTTCCTTAAGTCCATGCCTTGCCGGATCATGAAGAGGAATCGCCACATCCACCATCTTTGGCACCATGCTCCTCGGAGTATCCTACCTTGAATGCCTTGCAGATCACATCCGAGGGCGTTAGTTTAGTGATGCGATCTCATGATACCCTACTTTCCCTTTCTCCTTCCTGTCCTTTCTTGGTTGTTCTCCTCTCATCTTCGGCTTTTACTGGTTTTTCATGACAACCCCATTAAAATTGCTCCACCTCCTATTGACTTGCCAAATAAAATTATTGTGTTCTTTGATAAAGAAAATCGCCATTCCTTTTACAAAATCACACTAACATGAGCAGGTACATCACATGCTAACCTACTAAAATATATATGACCTTGTCGCAAAGCACTGGCAAGTATCTACTTTCGTCGTTCCTAAATATAAGTATTTCTAAAGATTTCAATATGAACTACATACGGATGAATATTGACGTATTTTAAGTAAGATTCACTCATTTTACTCCATATGTACACTATATGGAAATCTCTAAAAAGACTTATATTTACAAATGGAGGGAGTAGTACATAAAATACATTAGACGAGCATGGCTGTTTTTTCAGGCACACCACATTACAACAGAACAGTTAAGAGTTAGGGAATAGTTGATATCACAGGTTGGTAACACCATTTTTTAACACGCCCATCAAGCTGACTAACAGTCACCGGTAAGATCTATCATCATCTATGGCATATGCGCCACATCAGATGCTTCCATATTACAGTATGCCAGAGGGTATGCCTGATTGGTCACGCACCAGAACGCAGATCGACAATCTCAAACCGCAAATTAGGTTTGAAATGCACGTTGGTGCAGGTTTCATATATTGGACCGCCATCCGTCGTCTCTCGGTGAGTATGGAACCCACTCTCACTGCACTCCCTGAGCACATCCATGCCTCCTGGATCTGTCAACCTGAATATACCATAGCTCCTGGAATGTTTGCAAACAGCAGACAGACTATCAGACTTTATTCTACTATTATTAGCCAGGTGGCATCACCGCGGGCAATTAGGTATAACAATAAAATGAATGACCCGCCACTGCATGTTAACTGTTGTAATTTTAAGCAAGAAAACACATGCCTAGTAGGATCGGTGGGAGCAGCAACAATCGCAACAGCTTCTGGTAACATGACCTGCATAAAGTTGATGCTTCTATGTAAAAGTGATAACAGCATGAAAAGCAGGTTAAATAAAGCACACGGTCGTCTCCCGACAGATTGTTACACAAGCCAGCAATTCTGAAATAGACTACCGCTGCGTTTGGATGTCTGTATTCAACCCTGGAATCGTGAATTGGTGTTGTCTAGACTCCAATACGGCTGTTTGGATGGTCACCGCATTGACTCCTGGAAACTTGCCTCAGTTCTGATCTCGACTCTCTCACAATTGCATGCTCTCTCCTGTCAAGGGCCTCGACTACGTAGTTCGTAGTCTCGGTGGATAGGAGCGCTAGGGTTTTTGCCTGGCTGCTCAATGGTGCGGGAGGAGAGGATAGGAGTAGAGAAAGAGGTAGGAGATAATAACTTTATTGCTTGACCTCATAGGGTGCTGATTATACGATATATAAAGGCCCCATGGTCTGCTAACAAACTAGAAACCTATGCCAAAACTACTCCTTTATTCTAGGAACTAATGTATAAGGACCAGGACTCTGCCCAGCCTACGCCTCACCTGTTGCGGGCTGCGGCTGTCGCTCCTGGCCGCGTGGCCCACGCCTGTAGGCAGTGCCCCACATGACATCTCTCCCCCCCTCGACGAGCAGCTCGTCCTCGAGCTGAAAAGTGGGGTAGCGCTCGACAAAACTGTCAAGATCCTCCCATGTCGCTGATGATGCTGCTTCACCCTTCCAGTGGACGAGTAGCTGGCGAACGCCGCGTGCTAGTCTCGCACGAGTCACGCGCTCCGGTTCTGGAACAGCCACCCCGTTGTGGATCGGAGGCAAACCCGGTGGTGCAGTTGGAGGCGCGCCGAAGAACTTCTTTAGGAGGCCCACGTGGAACACGTCATGGAGGCGCGAGCGTGCCGGAAGCTCAAGGCGGTAGGCCACGTCGTTGACGACCTCCAAAATGCGGTAAGGCCCATAGAAGCGTGGCTTGAGCTTGCCCCTGGTTGGCAAGTTGAGAGAGGACGCGGCGCGCTGGCGAAGACGAAGCCAGACCAATCGCCCCCGTCATGCCGAATGTCCCGATGGCGTCTGTCGTAGTAGGACTTGTAGACCGCTTGTGCCTGCTGTAGACGATAGCGGACGTCCGCGAGTAGCTCGTCGCGCTCCGCCATGCTCCTGGCCACTGCGGCCACCCGTGTATCGCCCGGCTCGTAAGAGCGAATAGTGGGAGGGTCACGGCCATACACAAGTTTGAACGGAGTTTCTTGGGTCGCTGTCTGGTAGGCGGTGTTGTAGATGTACTCAGCCCAGGGAAGCCACCGGAGCCACTGCCTGGAACGATCCCCGGTGAGACAACGGAGGTACATCACAATGATCTTGTTAGCAGCCTCCGTTTGGCCATCCGACTGTGAATGAAACGCCGACGTCATGTGCAGATTTGTCCCGGTGAGGCGCATGAGCTCCCGCCAAAAAGCCGAGGTGAATACGGGGTCGCGGTCAGAGACCATGGACTGCGGGACACCATGGAGACGCACAATCTCGGCGAAGAACACCTGCGCCACTGATTCCGCCGTGTACGGGTGGGCCAGCGCCACAAAGTGGCAGTACTTGCTGAAGCGATCCACCACGGTGAGGATGACAGACTTCCCGCCCACGCGAGGGAGCGCTTCCACGAAATTGATGCCGACGTCAGTCCACACGGCCGTGGGCACCGGCAGTGGCAGCAGCAGACCGGCTGGGTGCAAGTGCTCGGACTTGTACCGCTGGCAAGTACCACAGGCGCGGACATACTCCTGCACCGTCTTGCGAAGGTTAGGTGCGTGGAAGTCGCGGCGGAGACGATGCAGCGTGCGCAGGACACCTTCGTGTCCGTCATCGTGCACTGCGGTGAGAATCTCCTGGAGTAGTGGAGACGTTGGCGGGATGTAGAGGCGGCCGTTAAAAGTGACGAGGCCATCGGAGAGCGCCCACGGCAGCTGCCGAGCGCCCGCCGTGATATCCTCGCGCAGCGCGACGAGTGCTGGGTCGGTGGACGAAGCTTGCCGTAGGCGGTCGAGGAAGTCGAAGCGAGGACCAGAGATAGCCATGACCCCCGTCTCTTCCGTGTCACGGTGGGAAAGGGCATCCGCCACCGTGTTTGTACTACCGGCCTTGTACTCCACGGTGAAATCGAACCCCAGTAGTTTGCCGACCCAGTGGTGCTGCGGAATGGTTGCCAAGCGCTGGTCCAGGAGGAATTTGAGACTGTAGTGGTCAGTTTTGACCACAAATTGGCGCCCCCCAGAGGTACGGTCGCCAATGGCGAATAGCGAGCACCAGGCCAATGAGTTCCCGTTCATATGCTGCCAGAGAACGGTGACGAGGCGCGGCCGGCCGGCTGAAGAAAGCCACCGGGTGCTGATCCTGGAGAAGGACGGCCCCGAAACCGTATGTAGACGCGTCACACTTGACGATGAACGGCCGTGTGAACTGGCAACGCGAGCACGGGAGCCGTGGTGACCGCCATCTTGAGGGCGGTAAAAGCTGCTGCCACCTCCGATGACCATGAGAAGCCGTCCTTGCGAAGCAGGGCCGTCAAGGGCGCGGCGACCACGCCAAACTCCTTGACAAACTTGCGGTAGTACCCCGCAAGACCGAGAAACCCCCGGACCGCGCGGGCCGAGCGAGGCTGCGGCCAGTCGGCCACGGCCTGCACTTTTCCGGATCCATGGCCACTCCGGCCGCGGAGATGGTGTGGCCCAGGTAGGAGATCGACTCGACGGCGAACGAGCATTTGGACCTCTTGACGAAGAGCCGGTGCTGGTGCAGTACGGTAAAGATGGTGCACATGGCGAAGATGATCGGCCCACGTCTCGCTGAATATGAGGATGTCGTCGAAGAAGACGAGAACGAAGCGGCGCAGGTACGGCCGCAGCAGATCGTTCATGAGGGCCTGGAACGTCGCCGGCGCGTTGCAGAGGCCGAACGGCATCACCAGGAACTCGTAGAGGCCGTCATGGGTACGGAAGGCGGTCTTTGGGATGTCCTCCGCACGCATCCGCACCTGGTGGTAGCCGGAGCGCAAGTCGAGCTTGGTGAAGAAACGAGCGCGCCGGAGCTCGTCGAGGAGTTCGTCCACCACCGGAATTGGAAACGCATCCTTGACGGTGATGGCGTTCAGGGCGCGGTAGTCGATGCAGAAGCGCCAGGACCCGTCGGGCTTGCGGACCAGCAGTACCGGCGATGAGAATGCGGAACAACTCGCTCGGATGATGCCCTGGGCGAGCATGGCGGCGCACTGACGCTCCGGCTCGTCCTTGTGCGCGGCCGGGTAGCGATACGGACGGACGGCCACCGGGGCGGAGCCGGGCAGCAGGGTGATGCCGTGGTCGCGGCTGCGGAGTGGTGGTATGCCGGAGGGTTCGGCGAAGATGCCGTCAAACTCGGTGATGATGGCGTCGAGGAAATCGCGGCCATTGCATGATTGCAGGGCTAGCCCGTCCGGTCCTGCAAGGCCGCGCCAGCAGACCCAATGGCCCCTCCGCCAAAACGTCATGGAGAGGGCGCGGAAATCCCACAGGATCGGTCCCAGCGTCGCCAGCCACTGCGTGCCCAGGACGACGTCGTAGCCTGCGAGCGGCAAGGCGAGGAAATCCTCCGAGAACGCCTCTTGGTCGATGCGGAAGGACACGGCGCGGTATGCGCCCTGACATGGAACACGCTCGCCGTTGGCCACCGTGACACGCATCTTCGCGGTGGTGGGGGAGGGAAGTGTAGCACGAGCGGCCGCCTCCTCGGCGATGAAGTTGTGGGTGGAGCCTGAGTCGATCAGGGCGAGGAGGGAGACACCCCCGAGGGTGATATGCATCTGCATGGTCTCGCTCGTGCGCACGCCGGAGATCGCGTGGAGTGAGATCCGAGGGTCGGCCGGCGAGGCATCAGCGGTGGCGGAGGCCGTGTCGTCGTCGACGTCGTCGTCCGGCGCTAGGTCGAGGAGAAAGATGCGCTGGCACACACGGTTGTGGCCCCTGCCAAACTTCTCATTACAATTGAAGCATAGGCCCAGGCGACGGCGTTCCTCCATCTCTGTCTGTGACAGGCGTTTGATTGGGCGCCCTTCCGGCAGACTGGGAGCATGCGGGGGTGCGGTTGGTAGAGCCGGTGCGGGGGGCGCGAGGCGTGGTACGGGCGCCGGCAGGATGCCCTTCTGCTGAAAACGCACCGGTGGCGCGGAGGCGAGCGCGCACTGGTCGCGCAGCTCCAACTTGCGGGCGAGGCTCATGGCGACGGTGAGGGACTGCGGGTTGTGGATTTCCACGTCGAGGCTGAGGGGTGGTTGAAGTCCTGCGGTGAAGATCTGGACCTTCTGTGTCTCTGATAAGATGCCTGCCCGGGGGAGGAGCGCCTCAAACCGCTCCTGGAAGTCGACGACGGACGTTTTGCGCTTGCACGCCATTAGTTCGCCCAGTGGGTTAGCACGCAGAGGTGGCCCGAAGCGGAGGTTGAGCAGCTCGGAGAAGCGGCGCCACGGCGGAGTGCCTTCGTCACGCTGGACCTGCATGTACCACAGCTGGGCAGAACCCTCGAGGTTGTAGGACGCCATCCAGACTTTTTCCTCCTCGGCGATCCGTTGTTGATGGAAGAAGGACTCGCATCTGTTCAGGAAAGCGAGCGGATCTGACTTGCCGTCGAACTTGGGGAAGTCCATCTTCTGAAACCGGGGCGGGCGATCATTATGGTGCTGCCCATCGTGGGCTGCGTCAGCGCTCGACGAGGTGGACTTGTCCTTCTGCAGGGCTGCGTCAGCGCTCGACGAGGTGGACTTGTCCTTCTGCAGGGCTGCCACGGATGATTGCAGGGACGTCACAGTTGCAGTCAGGGCCTCGATCATCTTGGCCAAATCAGCGGTGGTGGGTTCCGTCATGGCTGAAGAAACCGAGGCGGCGGCGGATGGCGGCGATGGAGGTGGGCTGGGCGGCGGGTGCAGCGTGGAGGAGGACGAGGAACGCCTGGAACCTGATACCAAGTTGTCAAGGGCCTCGGTGCCCAAGACAGCAGGGCCTCGACTACGTAGTTCGTAGTCTCGGTGGATAGGAGCGCTAGGGTTTTTGCCTGGCTGCTCAATGGTGCGGGAGGAGAGGATAGGAGTAGAGAAAGAGGTAGGAGATAATAACTTTATTGCTTGACCTCAAAGGGTGCTGATTATACGATATATAAAGGCCCCATGGGCTGCTAACAAACTAGAAACCTATGCCAAAACTACTCCTTTATTCTAGGAACTAATGTATAAGGACCAGGACTCTGCCCAGCCTACGCCTCACCTGTTGCAGGCTGCGGCTGTCGCTCCTGGCCGCGTGGCCCACGCCTGTAGGCAGTGCCCCACATGACATCTCCCTAGTTACCAAGCCAGAGACAGCCGTAATCCTCTCAATTGTTTCGCTCCCGCAAAAGGTACCAGTTCACTTGCCCCGAACAGAAATGAAGAAAGGAAGGGGCAGGCACAGAAGAGAGCGGCGACCTCCCACCTCACAACCCCCAGCCGTCTCCCACCACGCATCCCAATGAGTTGCTTAATTTGGTATTGCATCCCATTTCAATTCAGTGGGCTCAATACAGACATCCAAACGAAGCGGCTCGCTAGTGCAAGCCAGGGAGAACACAACAATCACACCAACTCAGTTAGGTCATGCTTCTGTAAATTTGCATTAACTTGGCTGGTCTATCCTGCTATAAAGTTAGGTGACAACCTTTCAACTAAAGCACTGATCCAGCTTAAGGCCGTGTACCATACAATATGCGATTTACCCATCTGAAGATAAAGTATCAGCTCAAAGGCCTAACAAGTGACAGCAAGTCGACCCCTACTCAATACAGGATAGACCATGTGTGCAGATGACATGGTGCCTTTTGGAGTTAATATTGGTGAACTTGTGATTGTTTCTAAAATCAGCATGTTGAGAGCGAACTTATTATTTTATCATTTTACGCCCAGCAGCATACAAGCCCCTTAAGTGGTTCGATCATTAGATATGGCACTGTCATACCAATAACTCAAAAAGTTTCAAATGTGCGTTGTTGCATACAGATTAAGATCATTTTTGTTAGCTACTCTAGTGGTTGAAGGATTCAGCAAATATAATTTCTAGCTGAATTTCTCATGGAGGATGTCCACGGTATACGAGACTGGAGGATTTTCATAAAAAGAAACAATATCCTTAATTCATAAACATCAACAAAACTTATTTAGATACCTGATAAGAGAATTGAGTGTGCAAATCGATTGACGATAGAAAGCATGTTTGTGAAGGGTGAGTCTGGAAAAGACAAAGCAAAATGTCAATTGTTGACTAACTGTTAGTAAATTACAGTAGTTACTGCATCTAAGCACACTAAGAAAGCATATGCTCAAGTAACAAGTTTTGGTATAAAAAGATGGGTTCCATGCTGCTGAGTTCAGTGTGTTTTCTATAAGAAAAATATTGGTATCAATTGTGCTTTATGTCAATCTTCTTTCAAATGTATTAGAATTGACGAACACAATAGTTTTATATTGGCTGCAGCAATGGCCACAATTGCAGTATATTATTTAGTGGTGGAGGCTATATTCACGCTTTTATTCACAGTAACAGTGGATATTCAATGGTAACCATTATGAATATATATCTTAAAATATTTATGTTCTTACCTCCTGTGATATTTTTTGAAAAAATAATGCTAGTTTCAAATCAGAAGACAGGAAATTCAGATTACACACCCTAACTTGGCACTAAACACTGGATACACTGATACAGTTTTATCTCATCATACCTATGTTCTTCGACCATATGATGTAGGCTAGCCATGTGTATTTATTTCATTTACAATATTAAACCAACAGAAAACTGAATTCGATGAAGTATGGAAATGTTCAGGTATCTACATGTATCCACCCTGCAGGGTAAAGTGACTGCTCTGATAATACGGCGTGTATCTCCTCTTCGTTAGAAGCTTGACACTGCAATTGGAAACAGGCAGATTCATATAGATAAACGGAAGCAAGACACATTAAAGTAAGATGACAAATGATATGTTAAAAGGTAAAATGACAAATTAAACAAAATAATGTCTTTTTTTCCCCAAACCATACAGTTACTGACATACTGAGTGAGCAGTTCCTTCTTGCTTTGGAATGATCAATGTTGTCACATAGTAAGTTCCATCCCTCTGCAAATAAATGTAAAAAAATTAAGATGCAAATGTGAATATAGCAAGACTATCAGTGGTCACATTGGTAAATCTATCTAATTCTTCTCCCAACTGCACTTACAAATGAAGCACCAAGAATTCCACAGGTCTCTAGATTATTGCTTGTATTCTCCTTTGCAAGTTCCATGAATTCGTCTGTCAATCTCACTGACTGCAAGACACACATACATCAGCAATCTTATCTAAAACTTGAGTGTCTTCACATGCTCCTAGGAAGAGCACACACTCAGCGAAGGGGATGAGAAATGAAAACAAAACGTACTATTTGCATGTCATGCAAATTGCTAGATGCAGAAGACTGCCCGAATGAAGGTGTTGATTGATCATCCACGTATTCAGTATCATGGCTAAAAGGAACATCGCCAAAGCTAGAAAGGTCTTCTATCCAAGAAACTATAGGAGATGGAAAGTGGTGCTTCACAGGGTAGGCACCAATATCGCGATCCATTGTTGTTGGCAGATTAGATTGGTAGTGGGTGATCTTTTTAGCATCGGCAGTATGTAGATACATCGTTTCACCAGGTGTTGAACGCGTCCTACATTTTCTGGTAGTGTTTTCAGATCTGCCATCAGCATCACATGTCAAAATGTTATGAACTCATAATGTTGTAGCAGAACTGCAGTTGAGATACAGAAAAATAAGAGACTAGCTGGTATGGTATACCTCCCGCAACTCATGGCTGGGGGCACTCAGCGGGACCTAATTCCAACCTGGAAATTGAGAATTGTCAAACAATTAGGAACAGAGAAAAGAGTGACAGCATTTTACTCATTTATTTTAAAATGTAGCAGCTTCAGGAGATCCCAACAGCAGCAGCACGTGGCGTTAAGCATCAGTTAGTCAAACTAAACAGATTTGCTTTTTCCAATCCTAATAAAAAATGATCAACATCATCTAAAACAGTATAAAGTAGTGCTGCCATAGACCATGAACCACTGCTCAAAGCCTCAAACTCGCGATCAATGGGATAATGGTAGTGGCTGTGGTCACTTGTCGCTTTAGAAGAACAAAAAAAACGTAAACACCTACTCCCTCCATTCTGAATTACTTGTCGCAGAAATAGATAAAAATGGATATATCTATAACTAAAGTTATGTCTAGATACATCCATTTATGTGACACAAGTAATTCCAGACGGAGGGAGTACATAATAATTAGTCCATACTCGGATTACAGATCAGCTCAACTCGACATACTCCCTCCATTGACAAATATAAGATATTCTAACTATTTCCTGAACCGGATGTATATAGACACGTTTTAATGTGTTTGTTCACTCATTTCAGTCGGTACGTAGTTCATATTGAAATATCCAAAAGACCAAAACATCTTACACTATTTGTGAACAACGGAGGGAGTACCAGTAACCACCGAACTAGTACCAAACATGTACAAGGACAAGCTACCACGTTGTCAGCAAAAAGAAAAGAAAAAAAGACTAAGCTACCACCTCGCCGAAGGAGACTATCCTTACCTTCCCCCGGCCGGGGCCGGGAAATCTACTAATCTCTGTCTAAGAAATTCGTGGGCAGCCTGCCAGTCAGCTAGGGAAAAGCAGCCGCGAACGCACGGAGAAGCAAGGTCGGGGAAGAGGGAAAGGGCGCTCACCGGGAGTAGTCTGGACTGGAGGAGTTTTGCTGGAGCCGAGGGGAAGCCGAGGGGGGGCGGGGAAGAGGGAGGGGAAAGGCGAGCAAGCGATGGGCGCGTGATGCTGATGCTCTCGGTTCAGATTGGCTGACGTTGTGAAGCCAAGTCTCTCACTGACTTAGGCATAACATCCACCGTGCAATCTGCATCCCACGGCTGCTGCACTACTCAATTTTCTCAGTGCAAAGGAGATGGCCCAAATACAGCCCAAGAAGCCCACTTTGTGGAGGCAGGGGATATTTACTCTGGTTTTGGCGGGGAGGAGGCCTGGATTTGGCGGGAGCAGCGAGACGAGGGCGCCGTGGGTCTAGCTGGAGACTGGCGATTTTCCACGCCTCACCCATCTTCTAGCTCGCATCGGCTAGTTGTTTATCCATCCCCGATTCTCCCTGCTACGGATTGAAGGTTTGTCTGATTCATGTTTTTTCTCCCTCTCCGTTCTTAGAATTCCCGATTTGATTGTTATTAAACTGAAAAATTTCGACGATTATTGCCTCGTTGCAGCATGCCTTGAGTTCACACCTTCAATCAATTTTCAATGGCACAATCCACTACGTGAGTGACGTTTCCTTCTGAGTTCTTGATTCCCAGAATTTTCTTTTCTTTCGGAACTAGATGTCTAACTGAAGTATATGTTTATTATTCATATAGGGAAGGTCTGAATCTTAGTCGCACCTCAAGTTGGTGTGAGATTTAAAAATCTGGATGAGGCTTGGTCGTATTGGATTAATTATGGCGGTCAAGTAGGCTTTGAGGTCAGAAAACGATACACAAATAAAAGCAAGTTTGATGGCAAGGTCACTTCTTGTGTTGTCCGACGCGAATCCAAAGCCGCAGCCGCAGCCGCAGCGGGTTTCAGAACGAGATCGCGTACACACACACGTCGCCGTCAGAGGGGCCGTGCATGCCATACACATCATCGTCCGTCGCACAGAAAAGAAAGAAAGGGATTTAAAAGCGAGACAGAATTTCATTTCAACTATATAAAAAAAACGAGAGAGAATTTGGGATAAGGACGACAAGTCCGAGGCCCGGAAGGTGCCGACGGGAAGCAAAAAATGCATCAAGAGAGAGCGCCGTGGCTGGCGGTGCGTTGGGACTCCGTGTCCCGTGTCTGCGTGTCGGCTGGGCATTCGGGCAAGCGGACGGTGCCGACCTGCCTGTGCATGGCGCAGCGCGGGACGGAGAGGGTGGACAGTTTGTTGGGGAATCGGGAGGCGTCACGTTTGCGCGCAATTTCAGGTGATAACGAGACCTGGGGATACGGGTTTTGGGCCGTTGGATCTCAGATCCAACGCATCTAAGAGGCTGCTGTACCTGCGCGCGATTCCTAAACTTTTGAGGGGCCTCTTTGCAAAATGTTCCAGAGCCACACCTGCGATCCGTTGGATTGCATCTCAGGCGCGGGAGCGAGTGTCTAAAAGTTGTAATTGCCGGATCAGTACAAACCAGTTCAGGTACGTTATCGTGTCAAGAAAAGTGAAATCATGCGCCATATCATTGAGCAGGACTTCAGCTGATTTTGCTTACAGAGCTCAGTGTGATAGTTTCACACGCTATAAATTTATACTCACTCCGTCTGAAAATACTTGTCATCAAAATGGATAAAAAGGGATGTATCTAGAAGTAAATTTTGATGACAAATATTTTCAGACGGAGAGAGTATTTGTCTTTCTAGAGCTTTCTAGAGCTTTTAACAAGTGACTACATACGAAACAAAATGAGTGAATGTACACTCTAAAATATGTCTATATACATCCGTATGTGGTAGTCCATTTGAAATCTCTAGAAAGACAAATACTACCTCTGTTCCATAATATAAGAACGTTTTTGACACTAGTGTAGTGCCAAAAACGTTCTTATATTATGGGACGGAGCGAGTATTTAGGAACGGAGGGAGTAAAATATAGGAATAATATATCCATCAATCATCTTCCAATAGAGCAGCACACGCAGCCATGTGCAAATCTCTTACGGTAGCATATTACAAACCTATAAGAAACCATGTATCCGCAAGTACAACATCCACACGATGATTTAGAATGTTTACCAATCAACCGGTTGCTTTAGCCCCTGCATCATCAAAAAGCACCAACCACTTTAACGCGTCTATTTTACATGCCATCCCATCTACTATTCCTTGCTAAGGTGCATGATAATGACCAGCCATCTTTCCGGTTGCAGAATCATCTGCGGCGTTTGACAAACAATAATTCAGAATCCTTTTACAGTGCCTGATTATGTCCTGCTCCCTGCAAGGGAAGATGCAGTCAAATTTTCCAACACTTCTCAATCAACAACAGCAGACATGAAACATGCAGTGCAATCTTCTCCTTAACCCAGTGGAATAGATTATGATATCGCTCCATGATGAAGCAATAGTTATGTCTCGGTGTCCATTGATCCAGTGAAGAAAAAAAAAGGGAAGAAATAACATTTGTGATCGAGAAGTCTACATTTAAGTGTACAAATGGTTCGCATGCTGCTGACAATATGTAGAAGCTATGTATCCGTGACTCAAAACTCTATTTAATAATTGTATAAGTTCTGAAACATGTAAAATGATGTTGTCCTGTTGTTCACCTTATGCAGGATGCATGATATAGGTGCACTGTTGACAAATGCATAAAGCTCAGTGAGAACTGCAGCAATCAAAATATTCAGCACAATGCAATGCATTTTCCAAGGAGAAAAAACTGGTTATATATTACTCCCTCTATCAAAATATAAGGCGTTTTTTAACACTATGACTGTCAAAAAATGTCTTATATTTTGATACGGAGGGAGTATTTACCAGTACACACTAATGAGAATGGGGTGCCACCCCACGTTATAAGTTTGAATAACTATGTGCTGACTTACCATCATGACAGTTTAGCCAGGAGTTTTTCCACCATGCTTTTTTGTTGTAAGCGACTATAAGATTCTGATTCTTTAATTGCGCTTGATACAACAATGACATTACTTGGCGAAGGAGCATTCACCTACAGGACATAAATAGGGTATATAAGCAATTAACAAGCACAACGTGCATTAATAATTTCCAAGTCTTCAAAAGAGAAAGAAAAACACGATTATATCAGAAGCATACCCATACTCGACCATTCAGTCCAACAGCTATCTCAAATGATAGTTTTTTCCCAAGGGCCTCTAGAAGTGGACATGTTGGGGAATTTAAAAGCCTACAAGTAATCAACATAATAAATATATGAAGGAGAATAGTAATACTAGCACATTACTGAAAGATTATGGCATGCATTCATCTCACATTCTTGCCAGGCCAGTTGATGTTTCAAACGTATAACCACTTTTCAGTTGACCAAATTCAGCAGCTTTTCCACTTGCTGTAAAAGATAGTCCATATCATTATATTTGGATAGCAGTACAAGGAAACAATATGCAACAGTTTGGCCCAAAACACTGTACTCCAAGATCTCACAGCCATATGAGCCAAGATTCCCAACATGATGTATTTTTGAACTTCTATTTTGAAACTCATAGAAACACTGAATTATGAAATTAGCAAGTTACCATCCATGCATGAAAGCTCTGGATTCATAATGCTATTTGCTTTCACCACTCTGGCATATATTAATGTACCAATCTGCAGGAGAAAACACACAGTAAGTATTTATAATAACCATGCATCAAGCTCAAGGAAGGAAACTGAATATTAGGCACAGAAACTGCAACCTTTTGGAATCATTACAAGCTGAGATCATATTTTTAAGGCATATACTCCCTAAAGTATAACACCCGCGTCCAGTATTTGACAAATTGTTACAACACAAACATCATTGAGTGCATGTAATGAATTTGAACTACATAACGGGGCGGCTATTTCAATGTAATGACTGAGGACGGATCGGAATCAACAAACAAGTGAAATTGACCCAAAAAATGACAAAAATGCATCACAAACAAAAACAGCTCAACACTTTCCAAAATTTAATTATCAAACCCTATATTTCACATAAAAACAATCATTTAAAACCGTACGCACTCCAGACAAGATAAACTAAAAACTAAAAATTGCACCATGTAAGATTTCATTATCTACTAAGATACATAATAATTGGATCCAATCAATGAATTCATGTTAATTTTATAAGAAAAAACATATGACATGCCAAATAGCTACTCAAAGGAAAATAATTAAAGTTCAATGGCCAACCAAAAATATGGCAAATCTCTCCTATCTAAAGAAAACTTAGCGTTCCCCGTTCCGTCCCTCTTCATCGTCCGCCCCTCCCCACCTGCACCAAATGAACAGGAAAGGTCTCTTCTCTTTCATTCTCTCCTCTTTTTCTTCGCCCCACATTATGATCAGCAGTTGGAAGCACGTCTCTCTCGGAAGGAAGAGATCGCCACCCAATCCCCCCATCAGATTTGATTCGAGCAATTGAAACAAAGTATCGCCTCCCGCGGGAACTCGCCATGTCGTGGCCGGCCGCCCCGCGTCTCCCCGTGCCGGCTGGACCTTGACTTGCCGCTCTGGTCACCATGGCACCAAGCAGCCGACGGCGCAGGCCTCCAGCGCCTTCCCTGCCATCATTTTTAGACTCCTAAAAAATCACATATGCGCCATGCCATGCGACCACCACGAGATCTGCATGGAGCCTCGCCACGTGGCCACAACAGAACCTGCGTCGGATGTGCGGTCCACATCTGTGGCTCCCAGGTGGCGAACAGTCTGCAGGGAGCCCCACGGATGCTGCTGTCTGTTATCAGTTGTCACCAAGTTCGGAGGCATGCAGTACGATGGGCGTGTTCCACGGCCAGGTCCGGGTGCGCGGCTACTGGTACCACAGCACTTTGGACCTTGGCAGCATACTTCAACGACAAGGAAGGTGTACTCGGAACCAGAGGATAATGCACGGAAGGACGATTTCATAAGCATGTCCATGCATATGTTTGCTTTGTTTTATCTCAGTCAACACTAAGGGAAAAAAATAGACTACGAAAATGAGCCCAAGTAATACTAAAGAAAAAAAATAGGATTTTGGATATTGCATTTCAATAGGGTAGATACAAAACTAATAGTGACTAGAAGTTAAAATGTTGCATTTCCATGTTGTATGCACTCCATTGGGTTTTCTCTGTTTAGACCCCGGGCCCGGATGATATACTATAAATGCTTCAATGCACTTGAACCCGCAGCCATGACCGTCATCCCCATACGAATCAAGAAGGTTACAGTGATGGCGGCGATGCTCAGTCCATATTGAGGCTGAGGTAGCGTGAATGGCCAACTGGCAAAGGCCATGGCGAGCTAGAGCATCAACAACTGCATGGACCGCATAAAAGCTGCCTTAGCGACGGATTCGGACGCCAGCAACTGTGCGAGCATCGACGGCGAAGGAAGATGAGGAGCACGAGCACGTCAGTGGAACTTACAAAACTGATGGTTTTCTGCTGTTACGACCCGTTTTCGTTGCCATGGTACAGCATTTTCTTCCACAATTTTGCTACCATGCCAACATTTTTCTATCATGGCATCCTGTTTCGTTAGGGTGTGTTTGGTTGAAGAACCAAGTGGAATGGAATGTAATGGTTCCATTCCACAAGAATGGAATGGTTCCATCTATGTGTTTGGTATAAAGAGTGAGGTGGAATGGAACGGTTACATCTTCATGTTTACTTGGTGGAATGGAATGGAATTTTTTTTTAAAATTAGTGTTCGCTTTTCCTATAATATATGCAACATTAACTGTATTTTGAAAGCATTTTTTAAGTATCAAACCAACATTTTTTTCATCACCTATAATTTATCTATACACAATCTATTTACAAACAAATCAAGAGAGAATTCGCAATAAATGGAGGGGTGTGCACAAATTGCAAAGGCGTGAAGAAGCACAAATTGCAAAGAGGGGGCACGATGGAGCAGAGCCTGTTTCACTTTGGCATAGCTGCCGCATGCCAATTCCTCTGCAGTACATGATGTGTGTACGCCGCTGCTGCAGGTGAGGCCGCCACTCGGCCAGCCATGAGCCACGGCCACAACCCATGGTCGCTACGGCTCCTTCCACTGCCGCCGCTCTGCCAGAGTTGGTCGCTGCTGCAATCCTCCTTAGCCGCTGCCGCCGCGCAGCAAGCAGCTTCCGCCGCTCAGATGTGCCTGCGATAGGACGGCGCTCCTCCTTCCTTTGCCTGAATATATGTCCGCGTGAAGATGGCCGCTCCTCCTTCTGTCCCTGGGAGAGATGAAGATGGCCAGCTGTGTGGGAGAAAGACGAGCAGGAGGAGAGACGATGGGGAGGAGACGGGACAGCCGACACCGGAGAGGGAGAGAGGTGGGAGTCAGGGAGTGGCGGCGCTGAGATTTGGAGGGTGCGTGCGAGTCGGGGAGGGGAAAGAGACGCCCGTTCCGCGTGGTCCGCCCAATTTGGAGGTATCGCTTGGTTCCGGATATACACGGAATATTCGTTCGATGGGAACGAGTGGGTTCCGTTCCATTTGCCAACCGAACGCTGGAACGAGGCCTACGGACGAGTCCAACCCATGCCGTTCCACTTGGTGACTAAAACCAAACACACCCTTAGTGTATCCCCGTTGCAATGCACGGGCATTTTCCTAGTAACTAATAAAAACGGTTCCTTCTTTGACGGCCAACAAAGGCAGAACAGCACTGTGTGCTTCACACAAAATAACCTATAATTGGAAAGAAAAGGTTCTACAACCATTAATGACTCAATGCCATACCTCAAACTTTGGTATGTTCCTCCTTGTACCACCTTCAAATGAAAGAACTGGTAAAAAGGCCAAATTAGGCCCCTTTATGTCCACCAAGAAGTTCTGGAATAACCAAATCCAGCTCAGCAGAAGGGAAAGAATCCATAAGAACACATCATATGCATGCAGAATAAATTAATTAAAGTAACATTTAATATTATGCTTCCGGTCACCGCCCTATGGTAAAATTCGCGAATGCTCATTTTGACTTTAGATACACTCCCTCTGTTCCTAAATATAAGTCTTTTTAGAGATTCCAATATAGACTACATACGGAGCAAAATGAGTGAATCTACACTCTAAAATATGTCTATATACATCCGCATGTAGTTCATATTGAAATCTCTAGAAAGACTTCTATTTAGAAACGGAGGGAGTATTATTTCAATTGTAATAACAGGGAGGATGTCATCAGATTTATAATAAGATGGTTATAAAAGCGATCATAAGACTAGAAATCAAGCTGGAAGTACTTCTAAAGGCAAATGTATACTTACATCTGGTTTGGTGTCAACTACAATACCAAGAACCGTATCTTCAACAGAAGGTACATACTGCCAAGAAAACAACAAGCATTGTATGAATAGGCAGTCATTGAAACAGAACACAAGGAGACTGAACACTGAAAAAGGATATTATGCACAATCTCATATACTCCCTTACAGAGGGAGACAAGGTAATGTTTGGACTTTATCAAACTGATTAACTGTGTTTGGAAAAGCTGAAGAGAAATCAACATGCTCAAGCAATGAAGAGTTGAAACTTGATCCAAAACAAAGGCCGGAACAATACATATACACTGCATACTTGAAAGGTAACTATGAGTCCATGACAATTCCAAATGAATGTTAGTGTGCATCAGTGCTGGAAGTTGCGTAGCATTGTATTAACATGACCCAGTCCACAATAGTGGCACTTAAGCTTCCACATTAGTTTAGTGATATTGGTAGCAAGGGTCACAACATAGGAATATCAGCATAAATTTCCTTCAGTCAAACCATGAGCATGAAGTGTGCGAAAAATTAGTTACATGAAAAAACAGCATATGGTGGCTACAATATACAAAGTGAGCATACTTGTTCAAGAATTTCACATTCTCATATCATAGCAATGATAAATCTCAACGGTTTCTTTCAAGCAGAGATAAAAGTCAAACATACGATATCCTACATAGGAACAATTTCTATAGTGTGAAAAAGCATCTATGAGCGCAAACCAGAGGACTCACCCTCTTCTGGGAGTTCTCCACCCAGTACTTGTTGGGCTTGGACAGTCGAAGCCTCCCAGCACTAGTTGCCTGGATAGTGTCACAATCCTGCGAGCCCCCGAGTGAACCGTAAGCCTCGTTACCCAAAATGAACCCCGTTAAAACCCTAATTCCTAAACCTCGGACGGGGCAGCCGATTGCCACTTTATAACACGGGATGTTTTACCTGGCGCAGACCGGCGCCGAGCTTGATGGTCTGGTTGGTCATGTCGGCGAGGTCCAGGATGACGTCGCCGGGGACCTGAGCGTCGACGGCGAGGGGAGGCGAGGCGGGGGAGTTAGTCGAAATCCGCGGAGTTGGCGAGCGAGATGCTGGGATATCCAAGGAAAGGATGGAGGATTTACCACATAGCTGTCGACGAGAGCGGAACGCTGCGGCTTCCTCGACTCCATTGCTCAGGGACGGCGGGCTGGCGGCGTGACGGCGTCGACGCTGGAGTAGGGTGGTGTTGTCTGCGCAGCGCGGCTGCGCTTCTTCCTTCCGGTGCGCGTGCCTTCAGGAGTAGATGGGCCTGGGCCTGGGCCTCGAAAACGATGGTGCCCGTGCTGCCCTTGGACCGAACTGTGAGGCCCCTTCCTTGTCAAGTGGTGGTATTAATATGCGGTCTCAAAAAAATTAATATGCGGTCAAAAAAAAAGTGGTGGTATTAATAACTATCTCAAAAAGTGCTAAAAAATCTCAAAATAACTCAAAAGAAAAAAAACTATCTCAAAGTCAAAAATAAAAGAACAAAGTGGTATTAACGATCCGGCAACACTGGAGGGTCTTGCCGCAAGAGAAGCACTAGCCCTCGCGGAAGATCTTTATGTCCAGCGGATACACATCGCATTAGATTGTAAGGTGGTGATCGATGATATCGAGCAAGGATCCGCAGCTTGCTATGGTGCAATCATACAGGAAATCAAATAACACTCTTCAGCTTTCAATTCATGTAGTTTTGTCCATGAGCTTACAAACATTAATTTTGAAGCTCACAGCCTCTCAAAAGTACGCTCATAGGCTAGGGTTTGATCGCCATGTCTGATTTGGCCAGCCCTATTGTCATGTACTTGTCCATGTAAACATTATTTCTGGATGAATAAAGCTTTATGAATTTGTCTAAAAAAATGAATGACCGCACACATGGGCCAGAAGATGAAAACTAGGTAAACAGATACGGATGGTTCGGAGATGACCATAACAATTTACTTAGAAATTAAAAATATAGCATTTATTGAACTCATGCTTCGACCCGTTACTTCAAAAGTTTGAACTGATGAAAAAAGGAGGCCAATATATCACAACACTATGAATTAGGCATGTGGAAATGCTAACAAGGGAATTTAGCAATTTTTTTTTTCTGGACAAGTTAGTAAGAATGATATTTCTGGGTAAAGTCTTGGTATGTAGGAGTAGTTTGGTTCTAGGCCTAGCATTACCATATTTTGCCACATATTTTTGCCAAGCTTGCCTAAGCCTAGGGGCTGTTTGGTTTGAGACTAAATTTGTCTAAGGTTGCCACACCTAAGGTTAGGCAAGTTTGACCAACTTGGGTGGGTGTTTGGTTTAAGCCACACTAGGGCCCCACAAGACATACACACAAAAAGTGTGGCAAGATTTCCTTAGGCTTGCCAACTTATGGCTCTCATTTTAAAGAACTAACCTTAGACAAGTGTGGCAATGTTGTATGGCAAAGTGTGGCATAGTTAGGCCTAGAACCAAATAGCCCCTTAGTTCATCAAAATGAGAGCCACAAGTTGGCAAGCCTAAAGGAATATTGCCACATTTTTTATATGTATGCCATGTGGGGCCCAAGTATGGCTTGCCTAACGTGTGGCTGGAACCAAACACTCACTTAAGTTGGTCAAATTTGCCTAACCTTAGGTGTGGCAATCTTTGAAAAAGTTAGTCACAAACCAAACAGCCCTGTAATCTGAACTGAGTACAAAACTTTTTATGAAACAATCTTCCAAACAAGCCCTAGAGGTGAAGAGATTAAGTGTCCATACGGTCTTTATAATTACAATACTACCTGCTACCTCTTACCCAAGTTAAAAGAAACTGTCAGCATTTAACCTCAATATGTCACTGGCACTGCTTACTTATGAACTCCTATGCTGAAATTTCACCAAGCTAAGCTCACCTGTGGAGAACTAGATGTACTAACATGCGGGATTCACATGAAAAATGTCACCACATACAGGAATCACATGGACAATTTCAGCACATACAGGAATCAATGGAAACTTTCACCAAATACAGGAACATATCATTGGCACTGCAGTGGCCACCCATAACGCCTTTTAATCCCTTATTAGGGCTCTATAACATTTTATTACAGAATCATAGGTCCCCAAGTTAGTAAGCTCATATACTTGTACATCCACCCGTGTTTGAACAGTCTGCCTTGAATTTATGTATGGTTGCGACACAACCAGGAACATAAGTTGCAGAGAAAAAGGGTCACACAGGTGGCATGCCAACGTACATCTAGAGCATAATATCTACATCAGTAATGCACACCGCAGGTTTAAGGGATTGAGCTGAATACACGACGAGCAGAGATGATGGAGCTCAGACCAAGAGCAATGAAAGCTAAGAACGCCATTGAGCCTGAGGCATTGATAAGTTTGGCAAATTGATCCACGCCAAATCTTGACACCCACACATCATTGCGAGAAAGCGCTGCTGAAGACGCTGACAGCAGCAGGTAAGCCAATACCTGCAATATTGGCACGAGTAATTCAATCACATCCGTCACTTGCTTACAGTTATATTTGTTAATTAATCTAACTTCAAATTTGTGCATAAAGTCATAACCGAATGTTAAGAGATGTGACTAAACACAGAAATTTAGGAACAACTGCAACAAATATCATGAAACAAAGTCTAGAACTCTAAATAATATGGCGGTAGGCTAGAGATGAAACCCAACAGAAACCTGCGAGAACCCAAAATAGAAGAGAGAAAGTAAAAGTAAACAAAGTAAGGGCATCTCAAAATATTATTTAGGCCGATCACTTAAAAAGGGTTAACTCCTCAAAATATCCTCTTTCGAGGAGTTAACCGAGTTAAGTTCCCAAACCTTGCCAGCTCTCTCATTTTTAAGCGGCCACAGCCAATTCTCAGCAAAATTTCCATCCCGCCCGCGGCGCCTCCTCTTTCCGTCACCGCAGCCACCGGAAACCCGATTCCGACGGGAATGGAACCGCAGGCCTCTTCTGCATACCCCGTCGGCTCTACGCCGCCGGAGCCAACCCACGCGCTGCCGCCCGCATCAAGGAAGCGGCTCGGCACAAAGACCGCCGCGGCAAGGCCGCGACGACAACGGGTTGCTCCAGTCGATGGCAAGCGGGCGAGGAAGCCGACGGCGGCTGGAAGGCCCTCACCGAGGCGGCGGCGAAGAAAAGGAAGAAGGCGTCCACGCCGATGCCTTCTCCCTGTCCTGTCCGGTGCCTCACTACCCTTCTCTGGCCACCCCTTCTCCGGCACGTTCAACCATCGCAGCCGCGGCCGAGGTCCATGGCCACCAAGTGTTCGACGAAATGTCCAAGAGGTAAAAAATTGTACTTATCTTTTTCGTGGGAGGTATTGCTAATGCTTTGCGGCGCCGATCTTGTGATGTGCTTGTTGTTGTTGATCGTAGTGTGGAGGAGTATGATGTTGCAACTTTCATATCTCAATTGGATGCATCGTACATACTCGGCCCCCACGATCTATATTATGATGGTGCGAGTTATGATCAAGAACACGAGAGCAAGGAGGAGGTCGATGATCCCATGGAGACACAATCAAGCACCAAGACAATAAAGTACAACCAAGAAAAGGACATTGCTTTGTGCTTGCTTGGATGAATGTTTCGCTTGATGCCTCGGTTGATACGGATCAAACGAAAGAGAAGTTTGGGGTAGGATTGGAGACTACTATTGCAACAATGCGGCCGTCCATTCCCGACACACTCAAGGCTCACTTTCCCACCGGTGCAGTGCGATCCAAGAGCAATGCGACCGATGGTCCGGTTGTGTTGATCAAGCCAACCATGCACCACCGAGTGGGGTGCCAATCACAGACTATGGGCCTCTCATCCAAGAGCTATACAAACAATGCAACAAAAAGGGTGGCAGCAAGGCATTTACCTTGAACCATTGCTACAAGGAACTAGTTGGCAATGAGAAGTGGATCCGGAGAAACTTCGAAACCACACCGAAGAGGTCACAAATTAGCATATCCGTTGAAGCCCATGACGAGGAGGATGAAAATCCTCACAAAAGGACGGATGGGCAAAAGATTGCAAGAGAGAGGAAGAAGAATGGAGGCGTTGGCGCCAACAAAGAGGAGCTTTGTGATGCGATTGATACCAAGAAGCCTAACACAAAGCAGAAAAGGCAGGGAGGTGGAACAAGCTCAAGTTCATGGAGGATGAGAAGTGGTGAGCAAAGTTGTCGGCCGAAGCAAGGAAGATGGGAACGGAGGTGCGTAGGATTGCACTCGAGGATGAGAGGCTTGCAAAAGAAAAGAAGGCCAAAGAGCATGCTATCATGTTCATGAATCCGAGCACGATGGATGTAACGGCAAGGAGGTATTGGGAACTGACTCATGGGGAGACCTTGGTCCAGTTGGAGGTCGACCGTGGTGGTGATGGTGGTGGACATGGTGTTGATGGTGGTGCATGTGGTGGTGATGAGCACAGAAATACTTGAGTCCGTGTAGTATGCATTTGATAGGGCTTGGTCCACGACATGCTTGTACTTTTTTGGATCAAACTTGATCAATCTGGTGGCTTTTGGATGAAGTATATGCATGTTTTAGTTAGAATTGTTTCAATTGGATGAACTACATGTATGTACTTGAATAGTTGCATATGGTGAATTTGAAACATTCAAATGATTGATGAAATACCGTGCAATTGTTTGAAATGTATGTGACAAGGGATGGAAGAATTAGTCCAAAAACAATAGCGAGTTAAATATAGGGGTTCGGTTAGGTCCAGCCACTATTTTAACTCCTCATGCTTGAGGAGTTATGGTTAGGGGGAGCATTTGCGGAGTTATAGGATAGGGGTTCGGCTAGAGGTGCCCTAAAGGCTAAAGCAAAGTAAATTAAGGTTCTAGCACTACTGTGAACAATAACAAATGAAAAAACTTGACGAACCAGGGACTAGCCCCCCTTGCCTTTTTTCAAGGAGGAGAAGTGTGAAAACCACCCCATGGCACGGGTAGGCATGAATCTTTCTCACTTCACAGATAACATTAGTAACAACTTAATTAGTCAGAGGCATTGTCGTCTCAACAACTACATCATTTTCACAAACAATTTTTCAAGAGGTTCTCCTACAATGCAATTCACAATTGATTGAAATTGGAAGGCTTACAGATCATCTGTCATCAATAAAGCTTTAAGGCATGAGTGCACAAATTTCAGATAAATGAATGGTCACTATATTATACAGCTTGTTTTATTTTGTAATTTAGTTTTGGCAAAATCAGCTTCCAATTTATCAGGCCCCCAAACTTGCAACATTGTGCTACGGTTCGTTATGCTACTGTACACTAAACAAACAAGCAAATAGACCTCACAAATGCGAAACCATGAAACTAAGTACAATACATTCAGATGTGGAGTTTGTTCATTCTTGCCTGATCCATGGCGAGATTGAAGTAGTTCCCCCAGTGGCCTCCAATTATGCGCCTCCCCGTGACAAGGTAGTGCACTTCTGCAACTAATTGGAACCCCGAGTATGTAAAAGCCATCACGCTCGCAGCAAGCGTGTACCTGCATTTCACAGACACATCAATCTACGCCAAGAACAAGCGCAACAAATGTTGGTACCTAAAATCGGGTGATTTTGAGCTTGTGTTCCAGATTCAGAGCAACCTGTATTCGTTGTAGCGGCGGAAGGAGTCACCAGCCCAGCCCGGCGTAGTGCCAGCCGACATGACGGAGAGCGAGATCAAGCAGAACACGGCAGCTGAAACCCTAAACCCTAGCTCAGCCCTCTTCAGCTCCGTGAGCCGTACTCTATCTGGGACCCCTCTAAGGAGCCATCTCTTGGAGCCCACTCCGACTTTGCTTCCGCCTCCGCCCCCGCCGCCGCCGGCGACTGACTCGGTGACTACCGCAGGTGCTACCTTGTCGGCGGCCGGCTTGGCCTCCGTTGCCGCGTGGTCCTCGGCCGAGAGGAGCTTCGCTATGGTCAGGGCCGACTCCTTCTGCGGAGATCCGGTCGGGGATTCAGCCATGACCGCGTCCTTCTGCGGCGTCGGCGGCATCACTGCTTCGTTTTGGGTTAGCGCAAGGGCTAGCGCCATGTTCTCCGATTCGCCGGGCGCTTCATCTGCCTCCTGCACCGGTTTAGCTTCCGGAGACGCCGGTGCTGGTGGAGGTGGTGCTGCGCGAGCGGGAGGAGGAGGGGGTGTCCGCCGCGGCGCGGATGTTTGGTTCCCACGAGGGAGGGGAGGAGAAGGATCGGTGGTGGAAAGAGGTGGATGCGTTGGAGCCTTTGGAGGCGAGGGAGGCGACGGTGGAGAGGAATCGCCGGCGCCATCCGGCGGCGGAGCAGTAACTGTTGGTGCAGCAGGAAGGGGAGGAGCTGGGGTTGGATTATCCGGCGAGAGGCGAAAGGGGACGGTAGATGGCGCCGGAGCAGTAGTTGTAGGTGCAGCAGGAAGAGGAGGAGCTGGGGTTGGGTTATCCGGCGAGAGGCGAAAGGGGCCGGGAGATGGCGCCGGAGTAATAGTTGTAGGTGCAGCAGGAAGGGGGTGAGCTGGGGTTGGGTTATCCGGCGAGAGGCGAAAGGGATCGGCAGCCGGAAGCTGTGATGGGGGCGAAGAAGGAGGAGGTGGTTGTGCCTCCGCGGCCGGCTCCGGTGGCGGTGAGCGGACTGGGGAGGCCGGCTCCGGTGGCGGTGAGCGGACTGGGGAGGCCGTGGAGGAGCTGCTGGTTTTTTCCATGGCGGCGGCCGGCACCTGGTGGCTGTGGGATGTGTGCCAGTGTGGTCTCGTGCTCCAGTGGGATTGTGGCGCAGGCGACTGAAGAGCAACTCAACAACCAAACAGCGAAATTGCGAGTGGTCCGGAAATTCCGAAATTGTTTTGAACTAAAACGCATATATGGTGCGAAGCTGACTGAGAATTCGCAAAATCGCAGCCAATTACTTGTGCCATGAATTGTGATGTTCGAGTGGGAGTCTGGGAGACTAGTTAGAAACGTTGGTTTGGTTCGAAGTGGCTGTATTTCAAAGACGAAGGGACCTGTTGAATTCATCGACGAAAAAGGACTTTGATTTTGTGAATTTACAAGTGACATCATTCTAGCCGGACCCAAAAAAAACATACAATTTGGCAAGTAGTACAAAGTAAAGATTGAGCTTGCACCGGCCATACCAAAACGTGGGCGAAGCGCCAACCGCGGGCGCAAAATATGACAGCGTGACCAAAATCTCTCCCTAATAATAATAATAATAATAATTAATAATTAATAATCTCTCCCTAATAATAAAGCACGGATTGACTCTCCGGGTTCACCGTCACAATACGCTTCTTCCCGTGAATTTACGCTTTCACTTTGAATTGAAAACATATACGCGAGGTGGTACTAAAAAACCGTTTCGTTTGCTGGTGACAATTGTTTCCGAGCGTGATGTTGGGCTGGAGCCAGGCGAGTGTCCTTGGTCAGATGGGCCAACTCTGGCCGATAGCTCCAAACCAAGTAATGTGCATGCTCCCCCTCAAAAAAAAAAAAGCAATGTGCATGCGCCGGGGTCGAAGCAAGGACTAGGTAATGGACCCACAATCCCCAAGGTCAGCTTGATTCCTGAAGCAACACGACGGACCAGCCCGACGTATACAACTTGGACTGCGTACGAGAATAAAAATCTGCCTCCTGATCACATCATAGCATGAGAACAAATCGAATCGAAATAACTGTTGGGTGTCGGCTGCATCAACGAGGGCAACGCGGAACAACTCCTGCTGTTGGGCGCCTAGGTCTCACGTGTCTCGGCGCCGGCAGGGGATGCATCCTCCAGGCCGTCGATCTCAGGCTGCCCGCTGGTAATTTCAGACACTGCTGCCCAACACCAGACGCAAGGAGCGGCAATGGCCGCCACTGAGCCCGGTGGTGGTTATCAGTAGAACGAGGACGACGGAAGCCAGGCGCGGCATTGCTGGTCCGTGCAAAGACGACGGCGCCCACTGGAGGACCTTGATCCGCCGCCCAATCGAGCTAGCATCGACCCCTCTTCTCCTCCACATCTCTAGCTTGTGCTCCTTGGTGCTGCCGTTCCCGCGTATGAGGTGGCCCGGCTTCCGGTGTTCGCCTAGCGTTTGCCCGGCGTTCTCTTTTTCCCCTCTCTTTGTATAACGGTGGCGCCAGACGGAGGTGCTGGCGGTGTCTGGAGCTAGGGAGACATTAGCAGAAGGAGCGCGTGCACCTCCTGGATGGCAGGAGCCCCCGTCCATGCTCGGTCCTCCTCCACTGGAACGGAATGCGACCTCCCAAGAGAAGCGGGTCAGGCGCACCGTCTTAGGGCAAGAAGATCTTCTTATCTACAATGGCGATGCATGAACCGACGACGAACTGAAGCTGAACCGACGAAGCTGCGACCTACTGGATGCTCAGTACATCAATACATTTATGCATAAATAGAAAAAATCTCCACATAATCAATACAATGAGTTTGTTGTAGGCATGTAAAATAGTGTATTAATTTTTTATTAATCCTATAGCTTGACAAATCTGATTTTATATCCCATGTGATGTTGTAATAGGAGAGGACTGGACACCATTCTATCTGATAATGAATTGATTCCAAGAATGGATCTTGGTAGTTTTGAGTAATTTCATACTATTGTTTTGCTACTTGCAAAGTTATTTGAGTGGTAGTATGTGCAAAAAAAATGTGTTCGAGTGTTAATTTGTTTTATAGGTTTCAAACCATAAATATGTTTATTTATTTTTTTCGGTACTTGCCATGACCCCAAGTCCATCTATGGAGGCATGGGCGATACAGATAGGGTGGAGTCGGAACCATGTGCAAGATAGAGACACTATCAATCATCGGTGAATCCCGTCCAGGAACTCAAATGTTGGCATCCATGGCGCAAGGAGGTATTTTTCGGAGCAAACAACCTAGCAAGTGCATCAGTGATCAATCAGTGTCAATTTGGCTAGAAGTATGTACATTTCCCTACTACAATTCCTTCAAACATGCTGACACATGTATGCTTACGGACATGTGATTTTTTTCTCCGTTGCAACGCACGGGCTCTTTTGCTAGTTAATAATAAAGCACGGATTGGGTCTCCGGGTTCACCGTCACAATACGCTTTCTTTTTTGTGAATTTACGCTTTCAGTTTTTTTTTCAATATGTCCATATTTTTTCAGTATAAATAATGTGGTACTAATTTGGGGACGTCCTATATACGGTCATACATGTGGTCATCTAGCAATAAGGCGGCCCATCTGGCCGCAGCAGCCCATCCGATCAATTGGATCTCTGCATATCCATCAGCACGGGAAGCAGCGACCCAGCGATCAGAATCTAGAGGCCCATCTAGCGCGTGAAAAATAATCCCTGGTGGAAATAGGCACTGGAGCGAGCCATCGAACTCCTGCCATGGCGTTCAGTCCCCAAGGGCACATGCAACCAAGCCACGCCTGATGCTTGTTTGATGGAAAGGCAAGTTGTTTTTTTATACAAACAATAGTCCCACCTCGGCTCTTGAAAGCCCATCCAACCAACTTATATACACCTATAATTTAAAATTAATTAATAAGCTGCCTAAAGAATTAAAGTAGAGGGTCAAAGTGGGTAAGGAGAAATAAGGAATAAATTCCGCTATTATTAGCCAGCAAGGAAAGGAAAGAGAAACTAAAAGAAGGAAATGAATGGAATTTATAGGCTACATGTCCCGATGGAAAGGAAAGGAGAAATTAAAATAAGGAAAGAAATTATATCAAGAAAAGAGTGTCCTACTTCACGTAAAATGCATGATGGTTATCAACATGGCCGATATTTTCGTCCATTGTCCAATACTTTTTAAATTGTATATATACGTGCAATATTATATGAACTTCAAGTCGTACATTCTTGACGGTCGCCTTCGGTCTAGGAATAGGGTGATGAGGGCGTCGACATTTAGGCTGGCTGGCTGGCGGCGTGCATCAGTCGATGGCCTTCGACTTTTGGCTCTAGATCGAGGCACTCAGAGCGTGAGGATCGTCCTAGGCACGCCACAATCAAGTACGGCCAAAGGCACTAGGTGCGCTCACAGCTACAATGACGCCTTAAATATATGACCCTTGGCGCCGACGCGCCAGCCGGTACGACGTCAATCCCCTACAAGCGACGGAAAAAACAAAGCAGCGTCAGTAGCGATTACTCTGCTAACGAAGTACACAAGAAAGACAGGGGTAGGTAGCACCCTATCATTTAGTATTTTGCAATTTGGGCTTCCAATTTATTTTATTTATGGATACGTTTCTACTTTCTTTGTTTGTTCGTCGAAAACTTCACGAAGGGCTCCGGCTCTCTGACCACTTGAATGTGCCACACACCCGTGAGATGAATCAAGACAGTGTCTCCAACATGAGACTTACATGATTTTTTTCTCCGTTGCAATGCACGAGCATATTTGCTAGACGTTTAAAACTCTATGACGTTTTGACATTAAACCCACGGTACATATCAAATGTTTTTTAAAATACTCATATCACCGTAACTTCAAATTTAACATGTTATATATGAAATTTGATTAGAAAAATATATAGAACCTGAATAAGATGTTATGTTACCTGTTAACCATTTAAAAAAAACTATCTAGGGTGCAATCTGGATCAACAGTACATATCAAATGTTTTTAAAAATACTCATATCTTTTAAACCGTAACTCTAAATTTAACATGTTGTATATGAAATTTGATTAGAACAATATATAGAATATGAATATGATGTTATTTTATATGTTAACCATTCAAAATAAACTATCGATGATGCAATCTTAATCAACGCTACATATCAAATGTTTTTTGAAATACTCATATCTTCTAAACTGTAACTCTAAATTTAACATGTTATATATGGAATTTGATTAGAAAAATATATAGAATCTTAATATAATGTTATTTTATCTTTTAACCATTAAAAAAATTACTATCCAGGGTGCAATCTTAATCAACGGTGCATTATTCGTCTTCCTTTCATATCGGTATTGATCCGGATTGTAGATGAACATCTCAACAAAATCAGGATTGGAGACGAAATTGAAGATCTCTTGCCCTTTTCTTTGTACGTAGTAAATCTACACCCAAGCTTTGTTTAAATAGAAGACATGTGGAATCTTGAACTTGCGCTTTTGTAGGCAAAGACCATCTTTGTTTGGGCCATAGTTACAAATACTTAGATTATAGACCATTTTGTGTAAATTAAGAGTGTGCGGTATTCTTTTCTCCCGTTGCAACGCACGGGTCTTTTGCTAGTATTGCCAGAATATGAAGTTTGAAAGGCATCCATGTTGGGGAACGTAGCAGAAAATAAAAAATTTCTACGCATTACCAAGATCAATCTATGGAGTCATCTAGCAACGAGGGAGAGGAGTGCATCTACATACCCTTGTAGATCGTGAGCGGAAGCGTTCAAGAGAACCGGGATGAAGGAGTCGTACTCGTCGTGATTCAAATCACCGATGATCCTAGCGCCGAACGGACCGCACCTCCGCGTTCAACACACGTACGGTTGGGGAAGACGTCTCCTCCTTCTTGATCCAGCAAAGGGGAGGAAGAGGTTGATGGAGATCCAGCAGCACGATGGCGTGGTGGTGGAAGTAGCGGCGATCTCGGCAGGGCTTCGCCAAGCTCAGCGAGAGGGAGAGGTGTTACGGAGGGAGAGGGAGGCGCCACGAGCAGGGGTGCGCATCCCTCCCTCCCCCCTCTTTGTATAGGGGCCCTGGGGGGCGGCCCCCTAGAGATTGAATCTCAAGGGGGGCGGCGGCCAAGGGGGGGACTTGCCCCCCAAGCCAAGTGGGGCGCCCCCCACCCCTAGGGTTTCCAACCCTAGGCGCAGGGGGAGGCCCAAGGGGGGCGCACCAGCCCACCAGGGGCTGGTTCCCCTCCCACTTCAGACCATGTGGCCCTCCGGGATAGGTGGCCCCACCGGTTGACCCCCGGGGCCCTTCCGGTGGTCCCGGTACAATACCGGTGACCCCCGAAACTTTCCCGGTGGCCGAAACTGGACTTCATATATATAAATCTTCACCTCCGGACCATTCCGGAACTCCTCGTGACGTCCGGGATCTCATCCGGGACTCCGAACAACTTTCGGGTTACCGCATACTAATATCGCTACAACCCTAGCGTCACCGAACCTTAAGTGTGTAGACCCTACGGGTTCGGGAGACATGCAGACATGACCGAGACGACTCTCTGGTCAATAACCAACAGCGGGATCTGGATACCCATGTTGGCTCCCACATGTTCCACGATGATCTCATTGAATGAACCACGATGTCGAGGATTCAAGTAATCCCGTATACAATTCCCTTTGTCAATCGGTACATTACTTGCCTGAGATTCGATCGTCGGTATCCCAATACCTCGTTCAATCTCGTTACCGGCAAGTCACTTTACTCGTACTACAATGCATGATCCCGTGACCAACCACTTGGTCACTTTGAGCTCATTATGATGATGCATTACCGAGTGGGCCCAGAGATACCTCTCCGTCATACGGAGTGACAAATCCCAGTCTCGATTCGAGTCAACCCAACAGACACTTTCGGAGATACCTGTAGTAGACCTTTATAGCCACCCAGTTACGTTGTGACGTTTGGTACACCCAAAGCACTCTTACGGTATCCGGGAGTTACACGATCACATGGTCTAAGGAAACGATACTTGACATTAGAAAAGCTCTAGCAAATGAACTACACGATCTTGTGCTATGCTTAGGATTGGGTCTTGTCCATCACATCATTCTCCCAATGATGTGATCCCGTTATCAATGACATCCAATGTCCATGGTCAGGAAATCGTGACCATCTATTGATAAACGAGCTAGTCAACTAGTGGCTCACTAGGGACATGTTGTGGTCTATGTATTCACACATGTATTACGATTTCCGGATAACACAGTTATAGCATGAACAATAGACAATTATCATGAACAAGGAAATATAATAATAACCATTTTATTATTGCCTCTAGGGCATATTTCCAATAGTCTCCCACTTGCACCAGAGTCAATAATCTAGTTACATTGTGATAAATCGAACACCCATAGAGTTCTGGTGTTGATCATGTTTTGCTCGCGAAAGAGGTTTAGTCAACGGATCTGCGACATTCAGATCTGTGTGCACTTTACAAATATCTATGTCTCCATCTTGAACATTTTCATGAATGGAGTTGAAGCGACGGTTGATGTGTCTGGTCTTCTTGTGAAACCTGGGCTCCTTGGCAAGGGCAATGGCTCCAGTGTTGTCACAGAAGAGAGTCATCGGCCCCGACGCATTGGGAATAACTCCTAGGTCGCTAATGAACTCCTTCATCCAGATTGCTTCATGTGCTGCCTCCGAGGCTGCCATGTACTCCGCTTCACATGTAGATCCCGCCACGACGCTTTGCTTGCAACTGCACCAGCTTACTGCCCCACCATTCAAAATATACATGTATCCGGTTTGTGACTTAGAGTCATCCAGATCTGTGTCGAAGCTAGCGTCGACGTAACCCTTTACGACGAGCTCTTCGTCACCTCCATATACGAGAAACATATCCTTAGTCATTTTCGGGTACTTCAGGATATTCTTGACCGCTGTCCAGTGTTCCATGCCGGGATTACTTTGGTACCTTCCTACCAAACTCACGGCAAGGTTTACATCAGGTCTGGTACACAGCATGGCATACATGATAGACCCTATGGCCGAGGCATAGGGGACGATACTCATTCTTTCTCTATCTTCTGTCGTGGTCGGACATTGAGCCGAGCTCAATTTCACACCTTACAACACATGCAAGAATCCCTTCTTGGACTGATCCATATTGAACTTCTTCAATATCTTATCAAGGTATGTGCTTTGTGAAAGACCTATGAGGCATCTCGATCTATCTCTATAGATCTTGATGCCTAATATGCAAGCAGCTTCTCCAAGGTCCTTCAAAACACTTATTCAAGTAGGCCTTAATGCTGTACAAAAGTTCTATATCATTTCCCATCAAAAGTATGTCATCCATATATAGTATGAGAAATGCTACAAAGCTCCCACTCACTTTCTTGTAAACGCAGGCTTCTCCATAAGTCTGCATAAACCCAAACGCTTTGATCATTTCATTAAAGCGAATGTTCCAACTCTGAGATGCTTGCACCAGCCCATAGATGGAGCGCTGGAGCTTCCATACCTTGTTAGCATTCTTAGGGTCGACAAAACCGTCCGGCTGCATCATATACAATTCTTCCTTAAGAAAACCGTTAAGGAATTCCGTTTTGACGTCCATTTGCCATATCTCATAATCATAGTATGCGGCAATTGCTAACATGATTCGGACGGACTTTAGCTTCTCTACGGGTGAGAAGGTCTCATCGTAGTCAATCCCTTGAACTTGTCGATAACCCTTAGCGACAAGTCGAGCCTTATAAATGGTAACATTTCCATCCGCGTCCGTCTTCTTCTTAAAGATCCATTTATTTTCTATCGCTCGCCGATCATCGGGCAAGTCTGTCAAAGTCCATACTTTGTTTTCATACATGGATCCTATCTCGGATTGCATGGCTTCAAGCCATTTGTTGGAATCTGGGCCCGCCATCGCTTCTTCATAGTTCGAAGGTTCACCATTGTCTAACAACATGATTTCCAGGACAGGATTGCCATACCATTCTGGTGTGGAACGTGTCCTTGTGGACCTTGAAAGTTCAGTAGCAACTTGATCCGAAGTACCTTGATCATCATCATTAACTTCCTCTCTAGTTGGTGCAGGCATCACAGGAACATCTTCCTGAGCTGTGCTACTTTTCGGTTCAAGAGGTAGTACTTCATCGAGTTCTACTTTCCTCCCACTTACTTCTCTCGAGAGAAACTCTTTCTCCAGAAAGGACCCGTTCTTGGCAACAAAGATCTTGCCTTCGGATCCGAGGTAGAAGGTATACCCAATGGTTTCCTTAGGGTATCCTATGAATACGCATTTTTCCGACTTGGGTTCGAGCTTTTCAGGTTGAAGTTTCTTGACATAAGCATCGCATCCCCAAACTTTTAGAAACGACAACTTAGGTTTCTTCCCAAACCATAATTCATACGGTGTCGTCTCAACGGATTTAGACGGTGCCCTATTTAAAGTGAATGTAGCTGTCTCTAGAGCGTATCCCCAAAATGATAGCGATAAATCGGTGAGTGAAATCATAGATCGAACCATATCCAATAGAGTGCGATTACGACGTTCGGACACACCATTACGTTGAGGTGTTCCAGGCGGCGTGAGTTGTGAAACGATTCCACATTTCCTTAAGTGCGTACCAAATTCGTGACTTAAATATTCTCCACCACGATTTGATCGTAAGAACTTTATCTTTCGGTCACGTTGATTCTCTACCTTACTCTGAAATTCCTTGAACTTTTCAAAGGTCTCAGACTTGTGTTTCATCAAGTAGACATACCCATATCTACTCAAGTCGTCAGTGAGAGTGAGAACATAACGATAGCCTCCGCGAGCCTCAACGCTCATTGGACCACACACATCAGTATGTATGATTTCCAATAAGTTGGTTGCTCACTCCATTGTTCCGGAAAATGGAGTCTTGGTCATTTTGCCCATGAGGCATGGTTCGCATGTGTCAAATGATTCGTAATCAAGAGACTCCAAAAGTCCATCAACATGGAGCTTCTTCATGCGTTTGACACCAATGTGACCAAGGCGGCAGTGCCACAAGTATGTGGGACTATCGTTATCAACCTTACATCTTTTGGTATTCACACTATGAATATGTGTAACATCACGTTCGAGATTCATTAAGAATAAATCATTGACCAGCGGGGCATGACCATAAAACATATCTCTCATATAAATAGAACAACCATTATTCTCGGATTTAAATGAGTAGCCATCTCGTATTAAATGAGATCCAGATACAATGTTCATGCTCAAAGCTGACACTAAATAACAATTATTGAGGTTTAAAACTAATCCCATAGGTAAATATAGAGGTAGCGTGCCGACGGCGATCACATCGACCTTGGAACCATTCCCGACGCGCATCGTCACCTCGTCCTTCACCAGTCTCCGCTTATTCCGCAGCTCCTGTTTTGAGTTACAAATATGAGCAACCGCACCGGTATCAAATACCCAGGAGCTACTATGAGTACTGGTAAGGTACACATCAATTACATGTATATCACATATACCTTTGGTGTTGCTGGCCTTCTTGTCCGCTAAGTACTTGGGGCAGTTCCGCTTCCAGTGTCTGCTTCCCTTGCAATAAAAGCACTCAGTCTCAGGTTTGGGTCCATGCTTTGGCTTCTTCCCGGCAACTGGCTTACTGGGCGCGGCAACTCCCTTGCCGTCCTTCTTGAAGTTCTTCTTACCCTTACCTTTCTTGAAACTAGTGGCTTTATTGACCATCAACACTTGATGTTCCTTTTTGATCTCCACCTTCCCTAATTTCAGCATTGAACATACCTCAGGAATGGTTTTCACCATCCCTTGCATATTGAAGTTCATCACAAAGCTCTTGTAGCTAGGTGGGAGCGACTGGAGGATTCTGTCCACCACCGCGTCATCCGGGAGACTAACTCCCAGCTGAGATAAGCGGTTGTGCAACCCAGACATTTTGAGTATGTGCTCACTGACAGAACCATTCTCCTCCATCTTACAACTGTAGAACTTGTCGGAGACTTCATATCTCTCGACCCGGGCGTGAGCTTGGAGAATCATTTTCAGCTCTTGGAACATCTCATATGCTCCGTGCTGCTCAAAACGCTTTTGAAGCCCCGGTTCTAAGCTGTAAAGCATGCCGCACTGAACCAGGGAGTAATCATCACTACGCGACTGCCAGGCGTTCATAATGTCTTGAGTTGCTGGGAAAACGGGTGCTTCACCTAGCGGTGCATCTAGGACATATGCTTTCTTGGCAGCTATGAGGATGATCCTCAAGTTCCGGACCCAGTCCGTATAGTTGCTGCCATCGTCTTTCAGCTTGGTTTTCTCTAGGAACGCGTTGAAGTTGAGGGCAACATTAGCGTGGGCCATTTGATCTACAAGACATATTGCAAAGATTTTAGACTAAGTTCATGATAATTAAGTTCATCTAATCAAATTACATAATGAACTCCCACTCAGATAGACATCCCTCTAGTCATCTAAGTGATCCATGATCCGAGTCAACTAGGCCGTGTCCGATCATCATGTGAGACGGACTAATCGTCATCGGTGAACATCTTCATGTTGATCGTATCTTCTATACGACTCATGTTCGACCTTTCGGTCTCTTGTGTTCCGAGGCCATGTCTCTACATGCTAGGCTCGTCAAGTCAACCTAAGTGTTTTGCATGTGTAAATCTGGCTTACACCCGTTGTATGTGAACATTAGAATCTATCACGCTCGATCAACACGTGGTGCTTCGAGACAACGAACTTTCGCAACGGCGCACAGTTAGGGGGAACACTTTCTTGAAATTATTATGAGGGATCATCTTATTTACTACCGTCGTACTAAGCAAATAAGAAGCAAAACATGATAAACATCACATGCAATCAAATAGTGACATGATATGGCCAATATCATTTTGCTCCTTTTGATCTCCATCTTCGGGGCGCCATGATCATCATCGTCACTGGCATGACACCATGATCTCCATCATCGTGTCTTCATGAAGTTGTCACGCCAACTATTACTTCTACTTCTATGGCTAACGTGTTTGGCAATAAAGTAAAGTAATTACATGGCATTATTCAATGACACGTAGGTCATACAAAAATAAAGACAACTCCTATGGCTCCTGCCGGTTGTCATACTCATCGACATGCAAGTCGTGATTCCTATTACAAGAACATGATAAATCTCATACATCACATATATTTCATTCATCACATCCTTTTGGCCATATCACATCACAAGGCATATGCTGCAAAAACAAGTTAGACGTCCTCTAATTGTTGTTGCATGTTTTTATGTGGCTGCTATAGGTTTCTAGCAAGAACGTTTGTTACCTATGCCAAAACCACAACGTGATACGCCAATTTATATTTACCCTTCATAAGGACCCTTTTCATCGAATCCGATCCGACTAAAGTGGGAGAGACAGACACCCGCTAGCCACCTTATGCAACTAGTGCATGTCAGTCGGTGGAACCTGTCTCACGTAAGCGTACGTGTAAGGTCGGTCCGGGCCGCTTCAACCCACGATGCCGCCGAAACAAGATAAGACTAGTAGTGGCAAGAAAATTGACAAAACCAACGCCCACAACAATCTTGTGTTCTATTCGTGCATAGAAACTACGCATAGACCTAGCTCATGATGCCACTGTTGGGGAACGTAGCAGAAAATAAAAGTTTTCTACGCATCACCAAGATCAATCTATGGAGTCATCTAGCAACGAGAGAGAGGAGTGCATCTACATACCCTTGTAGATCGGGAGCGGAAGCGTTCAAGAGAACGGGGATGAAGGAGTCGTACTCGCCGTGATTCAAATTACCGATGATCCTAGCGCCGAACGGACCGCAACTCCGCATTCAACACACGTACGGTTAGGGAAGACGTCTCCTCCTTCTTGATCCAGCAAAGGGGAGGGAGAGGTTGATGGAGATCCAGCAACACAACGGCGTGGTGGTGGAAGTAGCGGTGATCTCGGCAGGGCTTCGCCAAGCTCAGCGAGAGGGAGAGGTGTTATGGAGGGAGAGGGAGGCGCCAGGAGCAGGGGTGTGCAGCCCTCCCTCCCCCCTCTTTATATAGGGGCCCCGGGGGGGGGCCTAGATATTGAATCTCAAGGGGGAGCGGCGGCCAGGGGGGACTTGCCCCCCAAGCCAAGTGGGGCGCCCCCCACCCCTAGGGTTTCCAACCCTAGGCGCAGGGGGAGGCCCAAGGGGGCGCACCAGCCCACCAGGGGCTGGTTCCCCTCCCACAGCCCATGTGGCCCTCCGGGATAGGTGGCCCCACCCGATGGACCCCCGGGACCCTTTCGGTGGTCCCGGTACAATACCGGTGACCCCCGAAACTTTCCCGGTGGCCGAAACTGAACTTCATATATATAAATCTTCACCTCCGGACCATTCCAGAACTCCTCGTGACGTCCCGGATCTCATCCGGGACTCCGAACAACTTTCGCGTTACCGCATACTAATATCTCTACAACACTAGCGTCACCGAACCTTAAGTGTGTAGACCCTATGGGTTCGGGAGACATGCAGACATGACCGAGACGACTCTCCGGTCAATAACCAACAGCGGGATCTGGATACCCATGTTGGCTCCCACATGTTCCACGATGATCTCATCGAATGAACCACGATGTAGAGGATTCAAGTAATCTCGTATACAATTCCCTTTGTCAATCGGTACGTTACTTGCCCGAGATTCGATCGTCGGTATCCCAATACCTCGTTCAATCTCGTTACCAGCAAGTCACTTCACTCGTACTGCAATGCATGATCCCGTGACCAACCACTTGGTCACTTTGAGCTCATTATGATGATGCATTACCGAGTGGGCCTAGAGATACCTCTCCGTCATACGGAGTGACAAATCCCAATCTCGATTCGAGTCAACCCAACAGACACTTTCGGAGATACCTGTAGTATACCTTTATAGCCACCCAGTTACGTTGTGACGTTTGGTACACCCAAAGCACTCTTACGGTATCCGGGAGTTAAACGATCTCATGGTCTAAGGAAACGATACTTGACATTAGAAAAGCTCTAGCAAACGAACTACACGATCTTGTGTTATGCTTAGGATTGGGTCTTGTCCATCACATCATTCTCCCAATGATGTGATCCTGTTATCAATGACATCCAATGTCCATGGTCAGGAAATCGTGACCATCTATTGATAAACGAGCTAGTCGAGTAGAGGCTCACTAGGGACATGTTGTGGTCTATGTATTCACACATGTATTACAATTTCCGGATAACACAATTGTAGCATGAACAATAGACAATTATCATGAACAAGGAAATATAATAATAACCATTTTATTATTGCCTCTAGGGCATATTTCCAACAATCCAAACATAAGCCTAGCCTATGGGTCAATGCCAATAATTTGATAGGGCAGTTCCAGGTTGCCATACAAACATGCCCAAAGCGCGGCATATATTAAAATTGTTTGGCCCGCATGGCATGATGTTTAGAGCATAGCTAGGCATGGCTCTGCAGGGACACTCGAATCGGCAGTTTCCAGCAAGTCAGACCCGAGAGATGCAAGCGAGTGCAGACAGCTGCACGCGTTGGGACACGCGGGGAGACGTTGCGTTGTTCCCGATGCCGCAACATAAATCCCCTCACGCCTTTTTCACCGCTCACTCTCCCCTCTCGTGACTCTCTCATCGGGGGCGACGACCATCGTAGAAGGCAAGATCTGGACGATGAACACCGACTTCATCACTGATTCATCACCTCTCTGCCACGGCTCCGTCGGTCACGGTAAGCCCTCTCTCCACACCTTCGTACGGATGGATGTAGTCATGTAGGCATCGACTACTGATCGATTAAACTTCAAGCATGATTTAGGCTTCAATTTGGGGTGAGCGACTATATCTATTTAGGGCATGTACAAGGGAATTGGGAAGGATTTTGACTAACAGGGGAGTTTAATCGATGATAATACCCTTAAATCCCTTCAAATCCAATGCAACTGAACTAGCTTATGCACGATGGACTTGGAGACCCTAGGTGCGACAGTAGCCTCAACGCAGGTACTCGTCGACCTCTAGTGGCATTGTAGAGCAGCCAGGCTCAAGACCAGCATCTCGGCCCCTTAGCCATTGCCAGCATCCACCATCTCCTCCTCGCCGTCATCCTCTAGGACGATGGCGGACTGCATCGTAATGTCCGCTTGGCCAGAGGAGCTACAACAGACATGTACATAACCCATCTAGCTATCTGACCTGGATCGGCAGACTCGGCCTCCTCCATCGCTCACACAATATGTCCACTTACATAGTGCTTTGGCTAGGTCAGGTAGCAACACCCCATCTCCCTCTCCATCCTATGCGAGAGCACAACATTTGCCTCCTTGATCATATCGCCACGGTGTTGAACCGAGAACACACCTTCATCATCTTCACAAACTTTGGGTAGTCGTCGCACGAGAATCCAAGAAGCAGTGTCTCATGGTGGTGGAGCGGTGGTGAGAGAGAGAGAGAGAGAGAGAGAGAGAGAGAGAGAGAGAGTGGGAAAGGGGTGGGTGGAATATGTAGCAGAATGTGATGGTAGATAAATAGGGGCTTTTGGAAGTTGAAGTCTCGATAGAGAGAGAGGGATGGGAGTGAATACTACATGCGGATGGGGATGAATGAATACTCGATTTTGGTATGTTCATCCATTGATATTGTTCATATGTGTACTACTCTCTCTGTAAAGAAATATAAGAGTGTTTAGATTATTACTTGATTTGCTAGTGTGGTACCTCCATTGATATTGTTCGTTTGTGTTCAATGCAGTGCGCTGTTGAGAAGCTCATCCTCGGCAATGTTGCTTCGTGCAACTACTCGAAAGGCAAGGCGGTGGTGGACGGTAGCGCCCCCAAGAGGCCTCGGAATTACGACTATTTCCATGACGACTCAGGCTTAACTCACTTCTACAAGATCATCCTTGCACATAAGTTGGAGTGTCTGCCGATGCCCACTGCCTTTACCGAGCACATGACCACCGTCCCATCAGAAGTCATTCTGACGATGAACATCGACTGCAACTTGAGGGTCATGATCCAGGTGGTCAATGGCAGGGCCACCAACTGAAGATTGTCTACCTTAATTATCATCTTTGCTAACTCCCGACAACTTCATGTTGGGGAACGTAGCAGAAATTCAAAATTTTCCTACGTGTCACCAAGATCTATCTATGGAGAAACCAGCAACGAGGGGAAGGAGAGTGCATCTACATACCCTTGTAGATCGCTAAGCGGAAGCGTTCAAGAGAACGGGGTTGATGGAGTCGTACTCGTCGTGATTCAAATCACCGATGATCCTAGCGCCGAACGGACGACACCTCCGCGTTCAACACACGTACAGAACAGAGACGTCTCCCATGCCTTGATCCAGCAAGGAGGAGGGAGAGGTCGATGGAGATCCAGCAGCACGACGGTGTGGTGGAAGTAGCGGGATTCCAACAGGGCTTCGCTAAGCGCTGCGGGAGGAGGGAGATGTGTCACGGGAGGGAGAGGGAGGCGCCAGGCCTTTGGTATCATTGCTCCTCCTTTTCCCCACTATATATAGGGCCAAGGGAGAGGGGGAAGGCGCAGCCCTTGCCCCTTCCTCCAAGGAAAGGGTGCGGCCAAGGGGGGGAGGAGTCCATCCTCCCCAAGGCACCTCGGAGGTGCCTTCCCCCTTTAGGACTCTCCCCTTTTTCTCTTCTCTTGGCGCATGGGCCTCTTGGGGCTGGTGCCCTTGGCCCATGTAGACCAAGGCGCACCCCCTACAGCCCATGTGGCCCCCGGGGCAGGTGGCCCCACCCGGTGGACCCCCGGGACCCTTCCGGTGGTCCCGGTACAATACCGATGACCCCGAAACTTGTCCCGATGGCCGAAATAGCACTTCCTATATATAATTATTTACCTCCGGACCATTCCGGAACTCCTCGTGACGTCCGGGATCTCATCCGGGACTCCGAACAACTTTCGGGTTACCGCATACTAATATCTCTATAACCCTAGCGTCACCGAACCTTAAGTGTGTAGACCCTACGGGTTCGGGAGACATGTAGTCATGACCGAGACGTTCTCCGGTCAATAACCAACAGCGGGATCTGGATACCCATGTTGGCTCCCACATGTTCCACGATGATCTCATCGGATGAACCACGATGTCAAGGACTCAATCGATCCCGTATACAATTCCCTTTGTCTAGTGGTATTTTACTTACCCGAGATTCGATCGTCGGTATACCGATACCTTGTTCTATCTCGTTACCGGCAAGTCTCTTTACTCGTTCCGTAACACATCATCCCGTGATCAACTCCTTGATCACATTGTGCACATTATGATGATGTCCTACCGAGTGGGCCCAGAGATACCTCTCCGTTTACACGGAGTGACAAATCCCAGTCTCGATTCGTGCCAACCCAACAGACACTTTTGGAGATACCTGTAATGCACCTTTATAGCCACCCAGTTACGTTGTGACGTTTGGTACACCCAAAGCATTCCTACGGTATCCGGGAGTTGCACAATCTCATGGTCTAAGGAAAAGATACTTGACATTAGAAAAGCTTTAGCATACGAACTACGATCTTTGTGCTAGGCTTAGGATTGGGTCTTGTCCATCACATCATTCTCCTAATGATGTGATCCCGTTATCAATGACATCCAATGTCCATGGTCAGGAAACCGTAACCATCTATTGATCAACGAGCTAGTCAACCAGAGGCTTACTAGGGACATATTGTGGTCTATGTATTCACACGTGTATTACGATTTCCGGATAATACAGTTATAGCATGAATAAAAGACTATTATCATGAACAAAGAAATATAATAATAACCAATTTATTATTGCCTTTAGGGCATATTTCCAACAGTCTCCCACTTGCACTAGAGTCAATAATCTAGTTCACATCGATATGTGATTAACACTCAAGGTCACATCCCTATGTGACTAACACCCAAAGAGTTTACTAGAGTCAATAATCTAGTTCACATTACCATGTGATTAACACTCGATGAGTTCTGGGTTTGATCATGTTATGCTTGTGAGAGATGTTATAGTCAACGGGTCTGAACCTTTCAGATCCGTGTGTGCTTTACAAATCTCTATGTCATCTCCTAGATGCAGCTACCACATTCTATTTGGAGCTATTCCAAATAACTGTTCTACTATACGAATCCAGTTTATTACTTAGAATAATCTGGATTAGTGTCAAAGTTTGCATCGGCATAACCCTTTACAACGAACTCTTTTACCACCTCCATAATCGAGAAAATTCCTTAGTCCACTAGTTACTAAGGATAACTTTGACCGCTGTCCTGTGATCCATTCTTGGATCACTCTTGTACCCCTTGACTGACTCATGGCAAGGCACACTTCAGGTGCGGTACACAGCATAGCATACTGTAGAGCCTACGTCTTAAGCATAGGGGACGACCTTCGTCCTTTCTCTCTATTCTGCCGTGGTCGAGCTTTAAGTCTTAACTTCATACCTTACAACTCAGGCAAGAACTCCTTCTTTGACTGATCCATCTTGAACACCTTCAAGATCATGTCAAGGAATGTGCTCATTTGAAAGTACCATTAAGCGTTTTGATCTATCCTTATAGGTCTTGATGCTCAATGTTCAAGTAGCTTAATCCAGGGTTTCCATTGAAAAACACTTTCCAAATAACCCTATATGCTTTCTAGAAATTCTACATCATTTCTGATCATTAATATGTCAACAACATATACTCATCAGAAATTCTATAGTGCTCCCACTCACTTCTTTGGAAATACAAGTTTCTCATAAACTTTGTATAGACCCAAAATCTTTGATCATCTCATCAAAGCGTACATTCCAACTCCGAGATGCTTACTCCAGTCCTTAGAAGGATTACTGGAGCTTTGCATACTTATTAGCATCTTTCAGGATTGACAAAACCTTCCGGTTGTATCACATACAACCTTTCCTCAAGAAAATCGTCGAGGAAACAATGTTTTGACATCCTATCTACAAGATTTCATAAATAATGCAGTAATCGCTAATATAATTCCAACAGACTCTTAGCATCGCTACGAGTGAGAAAGTCTCATCGTAGTCAACTCCTTGAACTTGTCGGAAAACATCTTAACGACAAGTCGAGCTTTCTTAATGGTGATACTTACCATCATTGTCCGTCTTCCTTTTAAAATCCATATGTACCTAACAGCCTTACGACCATCAAGTAGTTCTTCCAAAGTTTACACTTTGTTTTCATACATGGATCCTCTCTCGGGTTTTATGGCCTCGAGCCATTTATCGGAATCCGGGCCCACCATCGTTTATCCATAGCTCGTAGGTTCATTGTTGTCTAGCAACATGACTTCCAAGACAGGATTACGTACCACTCTGAAGTAGTACGCATCCTTGTCATCCCACGAGGTTTGTTAGTGACTTGATCCGAAGTTTCATGATCAATATCATAAGCTTCCACTTCAATTGGTGTAGGTGCCACAGGAACAACTTCCTGTGCCCTGCCACACACTAGTTGAAGAGACGGTTCAATAACCTCATCAAGTCTCCACCATCCTCCCACTCAATTCTTTCGAGAGAAACTTTTCCTCGAGAAAGGACCCGATTCTAGAAACAATCCCTTATTGCTTTCGGATCTGAGACAGGAGGTATACCCAACTGTTTTGGGTGTCCTATGAAGATGCATTTATCCGCTTTGGGTTCGAGCTTATCAGCCTGAAACTTTTTCACATAAGCGTCGCATCCCCAAACTTTTAAGAAATGACAGCTTAGGTTTCTCTAAACCATAGTTCATACGGTGTCATCTCATCGGAATTACGTGGTGCCCTATTTAAAGTGAATGTGGTTGTCTTTAATGCCTAACCCATAAACTATCATGGTAATTCGATAAGAAACATCATGGTATGCATCATATCCAATAGGGTGCAGTTATGATGTTCGGACACACCATCACACTATGGTGTTCCAGGCTGTATTAGTTGTGAAACAATTTCCATAATGTCTTAATTCTGTGCCAAACTCGTAATTCAGATATTCATCTCTATGATCATATCATAGATCTTTTATCCTCTTGTCACGACGATCTTTCAACTTCACCTTGAAATTACTTGAACCTTTCAATAATTCAGACTCGTGATTCATCAAGTAAATATACTCAACATCTACTCAAGTCATCTGTGAAGTAAGAACATAACGATATCCACTACATGCCTCAGCACTCATTGGACTGCACACATCAAAATGTATTACTTCCAGCAAGTTGCTTTCTAGTTCCATTTTACTGAAACCGAGGCTTTCAGTCATCTTGCCCATGTGGTATGATTTGCATGTCTCAAGTGATTCAAAATCAAGTGAGTCAAAACGGTCCATCTGCATGGAGTTTCTTCATGCATATACACCAATAGACATGGTTCGCATGTCTCAAACCTTTCAAAAATGAGTGAGCCCAAAGATCCATCAACATGGAGCTTCTTCATGCGTTTTATACCAATATGACTTACGTGGTAGTGCCACAAGTAGGTGGTACTATCATTACTATCTTTTGGCATGAACATGTGTATCACTACGATCGAGATTCAATAAACCATTCAATTTAGGTGCAAGACCATTGAAGGTATTATTCAAATAAACAGAGTAACCGTTATTCTCCTTAAATGAATAACCGTATTGCGATAGACATAATCCAATCATGTCTATGTTCAACGCAAACACCAAATAACAATTATTTAGGTTTAACACCAATCTCTTTGGTAGAGGGAGCGTGCGATGCTTGATCATATCAAGCTTGGAAAAACTTCCAACACATATCGTCAGCTCACCTTTAGCTAGTCTCCGTTTATTCTGTAGCCTTTTGTTTCGAGTTACTAACACTTAGCAACCGAACCGGTATCTAATACCCTGGTGCTACTAGGAGTACTAGTAAAGTACACATTAACACAATGTATATCCAATATACTTCTATCGACCTTGCCAGCCTTCTCATCTACCAAGTATCTAGGGTAATTCTGCTCCAGTGGCTGTTCGCCTTATTACAGAAGCACTCGGTCTCGGGTTTGGGTTCAACCTTGGGTTTCTTCACTAGAGCAGCAGCTGAATTGCCGTTTTATGAAGTATCCCTTCTTGCCCTTGCCCTTCTTGAAACTAGTGGTTTCACCAACCATCAACAATTGATGCTCCTTCTCGATTTCTACTTTTGTGGTGTCAAACATCGCGAATATCTCAAGGATCATCATATATGTCCCTGATATATTATAGTTCATCACGAAGCTCTAGCAGCTTGGTGGTAATGACTTTGGAGAAACATCACTATCTCATCTGGAAGATTAACTCCCACTTGATTCAAGTGATTGTTGTACTCAGACAATCTGAGCACAAGCTCAACAATTGAGCTTTTCTCCCTTAGTTTGTAGGTTAAGAAAATCGTCAGAGGTCTTATACCTCTTGACGTGGGCACGAGCCAGAAATCCCAATTTCAGCCCTCAAAACATCTCATATGCTTCGCGACATTTCAAAAACGTCTTTGGTGCCTCAATTCCAAACCGTTTAACTGAACTATCACGTAGTTATCAAAATGTGTATGTCAGATGTTCGCAACATCCACATACAATGTTCGAGGTTCAGCACACTGAGTGGTGCATTAAGGACATAAGCCTTCTATGAAGCAATGAGGACAATCCTCAGTTTACGGACCTAGTCCGCATAATTGCTACTATCGACTTTCAACTAAATTTTCTCTAGGAACATATCTAAACAGTAGAACTGAAACGCGAGCTACGACATAATTTGCGAAGACCTTTTGACTATGTTCAGGATAAATAAGTTCATCTTATGAACTCCCACTCAGATAGACATCCCTCTGGTCATCTAAGTGATCACATGATCCGAGTCAAACTAGGCCGTGTCCTATCATCACGTGAGACGGACTAGTCATCATCGGTGAACATCTTCATGTTGATCGTATCTACTATACGACTCATGCTCGACCTTTCGGTCTCCGTGTTCCGAGGCCATGTCTGTACATGCTAGGCTCGTCAAGTTAACCCTAAGTGTATTGCATGTGTAAATCTGTCTTACACCCGTTGTATGTGAACGTAAGGATCTATCACACCCGATCATCACGTGGTGCTTCGAAACGACGAACTGTAGCAACGGTGCACAGTTAGGGGAGAACACTTCTTGAAATTGTTGTAAGGGATCATCTTATTTACTACCGTCGTTCTAAGTAAACAAGATGCATAAACATGATAAACATCACATGCAATCAAATAGTGACATGATATGGCCAATATCATTTTGCTCCTTTTGATCTCCATCTTCGGGGCTCCATGATCATCATCGTCACCGGCATGACACCATGATCTCCATCATCATGATCTCCATCATCGTGTCTCCATGAAGTTGTCACATCATCTATTACTTCTACTACTACAGCTAACGGTTAGCAATAAAGTAAAGTAATTACATGACGTTTATGTTGACACGCAGGTCATAAATAAATTAAGACAACTCCTATGGCTCCTGCCGGTTGTCATACTCATCGACATGCAAGTCGTGATTCCTATTACAAGAACATGATCAATCTCATACATCACATATATCATTCATCACATCCTTTTTGGCCATATCACATCACATAGCATACCCTGCAAAAACAAGTTAGACGTCCTCTAATTGTTGCTTGCATGTTTTATGTGGCTGCTATGGGTTTCTAGCAAGAACGTTTCTTACCTACGCAAGAACCACAACGTGATATGCCAATTGCTATTTACCCTTCATAAGGACCCTTTTCATCGAATCCGATCCGACTAAAGTGGGAGAGACAGACACCCGCCAGCCACCTTATGCAACTAGTGCATGTTTGTCGGTGGAACCGGTCTCACGTAAGCGTACGTGTAAGGTTGGTCCGGGCCGCTTCATCCCACGATGCCGCCGAATTAAGATAAGACTAGTAACGGCAAGCATATTGAAAAAAATCGACGCCCACAACTACTTTGTGTTCTACTCGTGCATAGTAACTACGCATAAACCTAGCTCATGATGCCACTGTTGGGGAACGTAGCAGAAATTCAAAATTTTCCTACGTGTCACCAAGATCTATCTATGGAGAAACCAACAACGAGGGGAAGGAGAGTGCATCTACATACCCTTGTAGATCGCTAAGCGGAAGCGTTCAAGAGAACGGGGTTGATGGAGTCGTACTCGTCGTGATTCAAATCACCGATGATCCTAGCGCCGAACGGACGACACCTCCGCGTTCAACACACGTACGGAACGGAGACGTCTCCCATGCCTTGATCCAGCAAGGAGGAGGGAGAGGTTGATGGAGATCCAGCAGCACGACGGCGTGGTGGAAGTAGTGGGATTCCAACAGGGCTTCGCTAAGCGCTGCGGGAGGAGGGAGATGTGTCACGGGAGGGAGAGGAAGGCGCCAGGCCTTTGGTATCATTGCTCCTCCTTTTCCCCACTATATATAGGGCCAAGGGAGAGGGGGAAGGCGCAACCCTTGCCCCTTCCTCCAAGGAAAGGGTGCGGCCAAGGGGGGGAGGAGTCCATCCTCCCCAAGGCACCTCGGAGGTGCCTTCCCCCTTTAGGACTCTCCCCTTTTTCTCTTCTCTTGGCGCATGGGCCTCTTGGGGCTGGTGCCCTTGGCCCATATAGGCCAAGGCGCACCCCCTACAGCCCATGTGGCCCCCGGGGCAGGTGGCCCCACCCGGTGGACCCCCGGGACCCTTCCGGTGGTCCCGGTACAATACCGATGACCCCGAAACTTGTCCCGATGGCTGAAATAGCACTTCCTATATATAATTCTTTACCTCCGGACCATTCCGGAACTCCTCGTGACGTCCGGGATCAAATCCGGGACTCCGAACAACTTTCGGGTTACCGCATACTAATATCTCTATAACCCTAGCGTCACCAAACCTTAAGTGTGTAGACCCTACGGGTTCGGGAGACATGTAGTCATGACCGAGACGTTCTCCGGTCAATAACCAACAGCGGGATCTGGATACCCATGTTGGCTCCCACATGTTCCACGATGATCTCATCGGATGAACCACGATGTCAAGGACTCAATCGATCCCGTATACAATTCCCTTTGTCTAGTGGTATTTTACTTGCCCGAGATTCGATCGTCAGTATACCGATACCTTGTTCTATCTCGTTACCGGCAAGTCTCTTTACTCGTTCTGTAACACATCATCCCGTGATCAACTCCTTGATCACATTGTGCACATTATGATGATGTCCTACCGAGTGGGCCCAGAGATACCTCTCCGTTTACACGGAGTGACAAATCCCAGTCTCGATTCGTGCCAACCCAACAGACACTTTCGGAGATACCTGTAATGCACCTTTATAGCCACCCAGTTACGTTGTGACGTTTGGTACACCCAAAGCATTCCTACGGTATCCGGGAGTTGCACAATCTCATGGTCTAAGGAAAAGATACTTGACATTAGAAAAGCTTTAGCATACGAACTACGATCTTTGTGCTAGGCTTAGGATTGGGTCTTGTCCATCACATCATTCTCCTAATGATGTGATCCCGTTATCAATGACATCCAATGTCCATGGTCAGGAAACCGTAACCATCTATTGATCAACGAGCTAGTCAACCAGAGGCTTACTAGGGACATATTGTGGTCTATGTATTCACACGTGTATTACGATTTCCGGATAATACAGTTATAGCATGAATAAAAGACTATTATCATGAACAAAGAAATATAATAATAACCAATTTATTATTGCCTCTAGGGCATATTTCCAACACTTCAAGGTGCTCTTCTTCAACATCAACAGTGTTGAGGTAGTGGCCAAGTGAAAGAAGCACGGGGAAGCATTTACGTTGGATCGTTAAGGTGTTTTCTTTAGTGTTACCTATGATTTTAAGACTTGTTGAAACTGAGTTAGACCATGATTGCATGTTAGTATTGCATATGACTATGGTTCTTAATGTACTGCGTAATGCTTAATGGTTGTTCGAATGTGCTTGTTAGTTTAACTCTTGCCATGATGTGTCTATGGTCGTGTGTGCGTCTGCTGATGACCTCACCACTTGAACAAGAGGTTACCACACCACATGTCTTGTATGCAACCAAACAACAGCTCTTTCCCACTGGTTAGCAGAGGCATGCAACCAAACACCCATGCGTGTGTTTATGCTCAGCCAGGCTAGGGCGATGCGGGCAACCAAACTATGTGTCGAACATGTTTTTTTTGCATGTATTCACTCAGCCAAGCCTAGTCATGACACATATGCAAGGAGGCCAAAACCCAGTAGCCAAACAGTCCCTAACTGTAATTATAGTGCTTTGCGCTGGGTTAAGCGAGTTGCGCTTGCTCAACTCCAGTCTCCTTAAAATCCACAGTTATTTTTGCGGATAAGGGAATTGTATGTGAGATGATTTTAGAAATGTTGGTTTGGCTCGTAGTGGCTCTATTTTAAAGACAAGGGGAGCTATTTAATTCAAATTGATGGCAGATCAAAATGGACTTTGATTTTATGGATTTAATACAGGTGACTACATTCTAGGTAGATCCAAAAGAAAATCATACAATTTGGCAAACACAAAGTAAAGAGGAGTATATCTTGAATGTTTTTTTGTGGGGAAGTATATCTTGGATGTTGGAAACAAAGGACTGTTTGGATTGAGCATACACCGGCCCTACCAAAACGCAGGTGCACCAATTTAGGCGTGTTTGGTTGCAGTATTGAACAGTAGCTGTGTTGCATACACATCTCAACCCAGTCTGGCTCTGGAAAAACAGCCTCATATGCGACATCTGCAAGTTGTTTGGTTGCCTATATCTAGGATCCCTTCATTAGGTAATACGCAAGTGCATTTTGTTTGGTTGCCTGCATTGGCCCAAGCGGCACATGAACACGGTTTTTGGTTGCATGCATGAGGTACGATTAAGAGCTAGCACTTGCACTTAGCATGCAGGGTTAAGAGCTAGCAGAGGGAGGGGGATAAGAAATGCAGTGTGCGCCGGACAATGGCGACTGCGATGGGTAGTGGTCGTGGCACCGTGTCTGACATGACGAGCATGGAGTCGTGGATGAGCGATCCCGTCGACGGCACGGCGAGCGACACCGTCGATGAACTAGTTGCGGTGCTTGCGCAAAGCCAATCGAAAGAGGAGGAGAATGCAGTGCTCACGCCATGGTATCGTCAGTGCAGTGGACGAGAGAGGAGGCCGAGATGATCGACGCCGGAAACGACTCCAGTGTAGCAGGGCGAGAGATGATCGACCCCGTCGGCGGCGCGGCGAACAACAGTGTGCACAAAGGCAGAGGACACAAGAAAGCAGTGTGTGCGTCATTGCAGCGTAAGTGCAGTAGGAGGACGACAAAGAGTAGGCTGAGATGAGCGACGCCGGAAACGACTCTAGTGTAGTAGGATGCGGGCAAGGAGATCAAGGGGAAGGGTGTCGGCGTCAAGAGGGACGAATAGGAGGGCTCTGAGAAGAGGACAGAGGACCTCGACATGGCGGCGTGAGTGCACTAAACTGCTGTTCAAGGAGAGATGAAGCTATGATCGTTGAAACCAAAAATTTACAACACGAATGTTGTGCGGAACTGCAAGATTAGGGTGCTGGTCAAAGGAAATTTCAAACGATCGATCGTGCGCGATGAATCTGACAAAATTCGTCCAGAATAACTCCAAACAGGAACACGAAATAAAGAACTTCCAGCCGACAAAACTACAAACCGATCGCCTGAATGGAACCGTAGTATCAAGGTGCATCTTTTTCATGTAGAGCTTACCTCGAATCGAAGCATCGTTGTGTAGATCAAAGGGATAAGGAAGAGAGGAGATTAGAGAGAAGCTTACCGGAGGTTGAAGAAGACCTCGGGTAATCACCTCGCATCCCTCTCCACTCGTGCAAGGGCCCGTCGCTTGCGCTAGCCTCGGCCTGGCTCGCGAGAAACTGCCGATTCTAGCGTTTCGAGCGAACTAGGCTCTGGGCTGCTTTAAGAAGCATGCGATGCAGGTCCAACAGGCAACCAAACATGCCTCTTCCTTCCCGCGCAAGCATGGTTGGGCTCGATGCGGGCAACCAAACACGGCCTTTATTGGCGGGCGGTTTCGCAGACATAGGAGTCGCCAACTATAGGTGAAAATTTGAAAGCCATACAAACATAAGTCCAGCCTATGGGTTAACGCCAATAATTTTGTAGGGTACCTCTGGGCTGCCATCCAAACATGCTACGCTAGCGCCTTGGGGGAGGGGGATATTATTCCCATGTCCCATCATATAAGATGTTATAGTTAGAGAGGTAAGTTTAGGATTTTGCATGGGTGATACATCCACCTCATCTCTCACTATATATAGATGATCAGGTTACATATGTATACACGTATAAAGACAATATATGCAAACTAGACCCTATTTTACATGCCCCCTCAATCTGAACTACATACAAGATTCAGATTGATCCTGAAGCGGTCTAGCATCTGACGGGTAGCGGGTTTAGTAAATACATCCGCTAGCTGATCATCTGCTGAGATAAACATGGCCTCCAATGCACCTGCTGCTACTCGTTCCCTCACAAAGTGAAAGTCAATCTCAATGTGTTTGGTCCGAGCATGATACACTAGGTTTGCCGTCAGGTAAGTTGCCCCTAAATTGTCGCACCACAATATAGGTGTGCGCTGTTGTGTAACTCCAAGTTCTGTGAGAACCGAGTCTAACCAAATAGCTTTAGCTGCGCCATTTGCCAATGCCTTGTACTCTGCCTCGGTGCTAGATCTCGAGACTGTAGGCTGCTTCTTTGAACTCCAAGATATAAGATTGGGTCCAACAAACACAGCAAATCCACCTGTGGAACGCCTGTCATCAACACAGCCTGCCCAGTCTGCATCGGAGAATATGCTGACTCCAGTAAAATGGGACTTATGAATGCGTAGTCCTGTGTCTAGCGTACCTTTGACATACCTCAGGATACGCTTAACTGCTTCCCAATGAATCTCCGTAGGCTGAGACAGGAACTGACACACTTTGTTCACAGCAAAGGAGATATCTGGATGGGTGAGTGTCAAATACTGGAGTGCTCCAACCACACTGCGATACCTGAAAGAGTCATCAGTACTCAGCAATGCACCACTGTGGCGTGAGAGGCTCTCGGATGTAGCTAGTGGAGTGGAAGTGGACTTGCAGTTCTCCATGTTGACGCGATGAAGCAGATCAAGTGCATACTTCTTCTGCGTCAATGCCATGCCCCCCTGAATGAAAGGACGCTTCCAATCCAAGGAAGTACTCCAGCCTACCCAAGTCCTTGATGGGAAAACTCGCAGACAAGGACTGCATAAGGCGATCAACCACAACAGGTGTAGAACCAACAATCACAATATCATCAACATACACCAACATGTATATCTGAATAGCACCATGGGAGAAGATGAACAAGGAAGCATCAGCCTTGGAGGTAACAAAACCAAGCTATGAGAGACGCTTACTCAGCCGAGCATACCAGGCACGCGGCGACTGTTTGAGCCCGTAGATGGACTGCTGGAGTTTGCATACATGGGAGGGATAACGAGCATCCTCAAAACTAGGGGGCTGGTGCATGTAGACATATTCGGCCAGAAAACCATGGAGAAAGGCATTAGTCACGTCAACCTGTCGAAGGCTCCACCCTCGGGATACTACAAGAGAGAGAACCAGGCAAACCGTGGCAAGCTTCATCACGGGGCTGAAAGTATCTCCATAGTCGATCCCTTGCTGTTGAGTAAAACCGCGAGCAACAAGGCGAGCTTTATGCTTGTCGACAGAACCATCAGGGTGATGCTTGGTCTTAAAAATCCACTTGCAGCCCACAATATTAACACCAGGAGGCCGAGGCACCAACACCCATGTGTTCATGTGACAAAGAGCATCGAATTCCTCGGACATGGCGGCACGCCAAGCTAGTTCACCAAGAGCACCCCGATGAGAGGTCAGTGCGGCAAAGAAAGCGCGCCGACGAGTGTCGTACCAAACAGTGCCATCCGTGTACGTCTTGGCCTTGCGCGTATGATCACGATGACGCATGACCATAGTATGCCCGGGGGCTGCATCGCCGGTAGATGGTTGCGGCAGGGACGGAGACCCGACCAGTGGTGTCGCGGCTGAAGTCTCTTCAGCGACGGGCGACACGGGCCGGGGTGACGCGTCGGGCTGGGCCGAGCCAGGCGACGTGGGAGTGTCGGGCGGAGACACGGCTGGTGACCCTGCGACGACCGAAGCAGGCGATGCGGGCGTTGGGCCGACCCAGGCGAGGCGGGGGACACAACCGGTGACCCAGCCGGGCCCACGGACGCGCTAGCGGGCGAGGCAGACGGGGCCGCCGACGGGCCAGGAGGCGAGGCAGCCGGGGCCGCCGACGGGCCAGCAGCCGAGCCAGCATCGGGAGGCGTGGCATGCACGTCGATCACATTAGCGGGTGCAGGTGCAGCAATGGGTTCCTGGGAAGACAAAAAGCAGCATCTGCAGGGAACAAGTCAGATGACAAATATGACAGGTCGTATTTCCGCACATGGACATAGGAAACCGGTTCATTAGATGGAAACATGAGAGCATGCTCAAGAGAAGCAATGTCAACCGAGACACCGGGGTTGGAGTAAGGAAAAACTGTCTCATCGAAAACAACAACACGAGAAATATAGATCCTCCCCAAGGTGTGATCAAGCTTGCGAGCATTGTACTTGCGGAGACTAGGCCAGCAAGCACACCCAAAAATCCGCAGCGAGGAATAATTGGGCTGAACATGAAACAAGCAAAATAAGGGTGCATCCTTATTGAGAACCGGAGTGGGCATACGATTGATGAGATAACATGCCGTAAGAAAGGCCTCATCCCAAAACCTGAGTGGGAGAGATGAGTGCGCAAGTAAGGCAAGGCCAGTCTCGACCAAATGACGGTGTTTGCGCTCGGCAATACCGTTCTGTTGGGATGTATGTGGACACGACACACGGTGGAAGATGCCCGTGCTTTGAAAGTAGCGATGGAGTTTGTGGTATTCACCACCCCAATCGGATTGAACGGCCTTGATTTTGCAATCCAAAAGGCGTTCGACATGAACCTGAAAATTATAGAAGACTTGCTCAACATAAGACTTTTGTTTAAGCAAATAAATCCAAGTGAAACGCGTGTAGTCATCAACAAAACTAACATAGTACTTGTACCCCCCCTCCCCCAAAGACGCAATAGCGGGACCCCAAACATCTGAATGTATTAATTCAAGAGGTACAATAGTGACATGATAAGGCGTAGAATATGGTAGTTGATGACTCTTAGCACACTGACAGGCATCACACACTAATGGTGAATTATTTGAACTAGAACACGGAAGGTCATGGCTCCGAACAATGAAGGTGACCACATTATTGGTAGGGTGACCTAAACGCTGATGCCATTGCGATGACGAAACGCGGACACTGGATGAAGCATGGTGAGATGACAAGGACGATGCACGAGCAAAGGGAATCGAGTAGACACCCCCACGACTGCTGCCTTGAAGAATGACGTGCCTGGTTGCTTTGTCTTTAACAAAGAAAAGACGACGATGAAACTCAACAAACACGTCATTATCACAAATAAGGCGATAGACAAAAAGAAGATGCTCTTTGACGTGTGGACCATGAAGGGTGTTGCGCAGTTTCAGGGATGAACCGGGTAAACGGGAATGACCAATGTGTGAAATAGACAAACCTGCACCATTGGCCACCTGAACTTGGTCCTTGCCGTCATAGCACTCATGAACTTGGAGACGTTCAAGATCACTCATCAGGTGATCCATAGCCCCGGTGTCCAGTACCCAAGGAGAGTCGACGGTGTTGGTGGAGGCCGAGTTGGCGGAGCGAGTGTTGTGGTCCTGGTCATATCGCTTGTGGCAATCATCGGCCTCATGACCCCAGTTTTTGCAAATCTGACACCTGGGACGCCGACGATTGTTGCGATGGCCACCACCATTGTTGTTACCGCCATTACCCCCGCCACCTTGCCGGCCGTTGCCGTTGTAGCCGGGGTTGCGGTCACGGCCGCCGTTGGGGCCGCCATTGCCGCCTTGACGGCCTTGCCCGGGCGGGCCACTCCCATCAGCCGGGCGACCCCCACCCTAGAAGGGGTAGGGCTCCGAGTATGGAGCACGTCCGCCATTGCCGTGGGGGCCTGAGCAGGTCACAGCATTGGCGGAGGGAGTCCACCCCCCCCCCCATCGCACTCTGCTGAGCCTATAACGCTTCGAACGACAAAACAAGCGAGTAGAAGATGGAGTAGGGCATAAGTGCGTTACTCACACCCAGGGAGGCGGCGATGGAGTTGTAGGCGGAGCCGAGTCCTGTGATGATGTGATCATTGAGCTCATCATCACGGAGCGGAGAGCCGATGACGGCCATGGTGTCGGCGAGGGCCTTCATCTTGTGCATGTACTCAGCCGCGGACATCTCCTCCTTCCTCAGCGTCTGGAGTTGACGCCGGATGTGACGAACGTTGGCGCGGCTCTGCGCACCGTACATGGCACCAACGGCCGTCCATACCGCCTGCGCCGTCTCGCAACTAATAAGCTGACATGCGATATCCTCCTCCATGGAGGTGAGGAGAAGGCCCTTGACCTTCTGATCCTGAGTCCACCAGTGGTGGTACGCCGGGTTAGCGAAGGTCGTCGCGGCATCGCCAGTGCCCACGGCGATGGTCTTGTCGGGTGCCGCCGTGGTGCCATCCAGGTATTCGTGGAGGTTGGCACCGGCGAGGACGGTGCCGGCGATGCCTCCCCACAACATGAAGTTGTGGCGGCCGAGGTGGATGGAGATTGCGGGGACGGCGAGGGCGGCGGAAAACGTGGCAGCCGCGAGCGAGGTGATGGCGCCGACATTGTTGGAGGGGGAAAGAGCAGCAGACGACATTGCCGCGGCGCGGAGAAGGGCGGCATGCCGCGGTGGAGAAAACGAACTCGCGGCGGCGACAACGCGGAAGGATGGCGGCGCGCGGCGGATAGGTCGCGACGGCGATGACGCGGAAGGGTGGCGGTGCGCGGCGGCTGCGGCGGATAGGTCGCGGCGGCGGCTGCTACGGATGGATCAGGGCAGCGGCGTGGGGATTGCTCGGCGGCCCTCTTGGCTATCTGATACCAAGTTAGAGAGGTAAGTTTAGGGTTTTGCGTGGGTGATACATCCACCTCACGTCTCACTATATATAGATGATCAGGTTACATACGTATACACGTATAAATACAATATATGCAAATTAGACCCTATTTTACAGTTATGACAACCAATGTAACATATTACATATTTAGGCCGCGCTTGAAACGTCGTTTCGTTTTCAGATACGGGTGTAAAAAGTACAAATCTCAGACGGTCGTTTTGTTTCCAGCCGGAAATTGTGCAGCGGCGAGTAACATACAAGTGTAAACAAAACACCCCCGTATTGGAATACAACCATTTCAAGCGCGGCCTTAGATTACAAAACTGCTCCACACACGACAAACTCTGGGTGATTTGTGCACGACTAGAGAATCCAACAGCCGTTGCTTGGCTGTGGACAAGATTCCTCTGCTCGATTGAATCGGCGCCCACAAATCGTCCAAATATTATCGTCCCCATAGCACTGCTCTTTATAGTATACTAGGACGGAGAGAGTACTTAATTTATGAGATGTTATTGGAGCTTTCGCCTATTTCAAAGATGTATCGCAAAATCGTTATATGATTTACATTTTTTTTTGCCCTGAACAAAGGTAAATTCCCTTGCAGAAAAATCTCAACATTACTACCATGATACAGCGTATTCAAACACTGCTACTTGGATTCATTATACGAAGTATCATGGTAGAAACTATAAGATTTGCTGGCTGTCAGATGTGCTGCAGTGAACGCATTTTCAGCTACACATAGCCATTAAGTTATACAATGTCATGGGAATATTCTTTCATGCACAGGGGATATGAAACGTATGGTAACAAGAAGTAAATTATTTGCAACTTGGTGGGTTTGTACACTTAAAAACACTAGAGGCTGGTTGCTTATATTCAGGTATACTGGCAGGATCAACGGCTCGAACCTCACCCGGCTGAAAGAACAGGCTGTCATGCCTGCAGAAGTTGCATCATTAGTCAGTTAGTCAGGATATGTTTCCCTTTTATTTTTGAACCATGTAGGAGGACTGCATGTATCATACTCCCTCCGTTCCTAAATATAAGTCTTTTTAGAGATTTCACTACAAACTACATACGGATGTATATAGACATATTTTAGACCGTAGACTCATTCATTTTGCTCTGTATGTTGTCCATAGTGTAATCTCTAAGAAGACTTATCTAACATATAAAGCCTCCTACACTACCCGCCATTTCAGCGCCATCGCCGTTTGAAAATCATCCTGTGCGCACAATGGTCCTCGCTGGCAGCGGTAATAGCAATTTCATCGACCTGGTAAACATCCGACCGCTCGTTCATTTGTACGCCACAGGTTCGGCTCAGGAGCAGCTGACGAGTGGGCCACTCTTATACGTGGGACAGGCTCGCAGCGACGCGGTCGGTTCGCGATTCTGTCGATGGAGAGCCAGGGCGGGTCGGTCGTGGGCTCTGGCCAATCGCTCGTGGGTTGTCAGGGCATTTTTTACCGTGTGGTGGGATTGGCCAACCCTATCCACCAATCCCCCGTCCGCCTCCTCCTCCCCTGCTCGCTCGCCCCGCGTGCGGTCGCCGCCACTCACGGCGATGAGCGGGCAAGGCCGCGTGAGCCGATGGGCCATTGCAGTCGCCGCCGGGAGCGGCTGCCTCCTCTTCCCTTCCCGTCCCCCGGTTCCTCCGCCGCCGCCGCCGCCGCCGCTCTCCACTGGCCGGCGAGCTTCACCCCTCCCCTCCTCTCCTTTCCCCCACAATATCCACCTCCTGCCCCCATCCTTCGCGCCCGAGAAGCCGTGGCCGTCGCTTCATCGAGGGAACGGCGTGCCGGATCCGGCGTCCCCGTTCCATGTCGGCCACCGTCCTCTTACCACCCGCCTCCCGCTTCCCGACCCATCCCCGTCTCTCGACGCGGCGCAGGCAGGAGCTGGCTGTTCAAGTGTCCATTGACGGCGGCGAGCCCGAGCCGGCGACGTAGATCTTACCGGTGGACTGCTGGTCGTCGACGCGTTGCCTCGGACTCCCACAGACGCAGCAGTAGCCGCAGCAGAGGATGGCCACCGAGGTATGCCCTCCTCTCCATCCTCCCCTTTGTTGTCATATATTCTTCAAGATTGGAACTTGGCGACCATGCCGCTCACCTCATGGTTTGGTTACGTACGTACACATATACTTGGCCGGCCATGGGTGCTTGCTGTGTTGCCTTCTGCAAGCATTTGTTTTTCCACTTTCGCTTTGAAGGCAACAATTTAGGACCCATCATCTGATTGTGCTTCGTTTACTCGCTGGGCTTTGCAGTTATGTGAGTCGTTGTAATATCTGTAGATGGGCAATGAAAATTCCTTCTGTTGATTGATGCTATCTTTAGTTGTGTAGGTTGAAACAAACGTCAATGGCTGTTGAGTCTACCTTGACCCGTGGCACTGTTGTCACCCTGATTGACACATTTCTCTGAGACTTGAATTGTTTCTCATACCTGACGCTAACGAACACTAGAGAAACATTGGGATTTCACTCTGTCGACAGTCTAGACAACCAACACCTTATACCTGACTGACTACATCAATCTCTTGTTAAATACATAGGGGAGAAATATTGCAATTTATGGTGAGAGTGCTGATGCTTTGGAGGATGACGGCAGGTTTTTTTATTTTTCTTCAGCTTTATGACCCCTTCTGAGATTTGATTTTGTCTTGATGTTTTTGAATTTCATTTCGATTTGGCGCTTTTGCTGGTGGTATAACTTTGTCGTCATGTGCGCGTGTGTGGCAGCCTGGAGCAGGAGCGTTTACTCGCTGTGCCTATGGTAGTGGTGGCGACGATGGCGCGTATGGTAGTGGCGGCGGCCAGGACGTGCCCTCGGCGATCTCGACATCCAAGTCAAGGTAAGGAGCCCTTGGTGTTTCTCCTCCTACCTCAAGATCCCATCTAGCTCATGCGCCTCCTCTCGCATCAATCTAATCCCCTAGGCCCTTCTCACCCCTCACGCCCTCGTGACCTTGCCAGGATTGGCGGCGCAAGAACGATGGCGCTGCAGGGGATCGAACCAGAGGAATGTGATCCATCCTGTCAAGATCGGTTTCTGCGTGTGGTAAGGATTTGCGTGCTCTTCCACTGGATCGATTTCGTGTTCTTCCTCTTCTTGTTTTGTTTTTGTTTGTAGGATTGCTGATGCTAATTTGTTGCTTCGTCTTCTGCTGTGCGTTTACTCACTGTGTTTGTTTCTTTACGAGGAAAACCTCAGTATGTGGATATCACATTCAGTTGCATTGACACGGGAAACAAATTGAAAAGGCAATTAGATATCTTTTCTCATTGAACGGGTCTGTAATTAGATGTCATGAGCTGGGAGGAAACAAATCCAGTTAACTAGATAAATTTTTTCATTGAACGGGTCTGTAATTAGATATCATGTGCTGTGAAGAAGCAAATCCAGTAAAACAAATAATTACTCAATATCTCAGAGCTTTGAATTGACTGGCTGGGAAGTGAATTTACTGGCTGTGATATTGAGTCATTATTTTCCTTTTCCCCATGCTTTTGACCTTCTCATAGTGGAGTATGGTCACAACTGTTTCCTTGATGTACCATTGACATGTCTAGACTACGAACCTCATTCTTTTACCAGCTCTGAGATTTTACATAGTGATGACTCATGATTAAGATTATTATTGTGAAAAAGAACTTGCTTCATGTTATTATATACAGTGCTACAACCTTCACATAAGAAGCTCCACACTAGAGGCAAGGTCCAGCTCTACCAACAATCTTAGCCAGCCCGGTTTACTTGTTTTGATATTATTGTTTTATGGAATTACAGGGTCTGACGAAACACCATCAAGAGATAGCTGAATGTTTCAACCAAAGGGGTGTGTCTTTAATTTTCCTTTTAAGAAGAAAGAAAACTTCTGCAGCAAAATACCAGGAAACTAAATGGAACTCATAAAGCTCAGGAGCATAATGGACGCCAGGTTCACCTTTTTTTCCTTTTCTTGGTCATACTCACAGCCCAGGGTGTGATAAATTTCATCAAGGAAAATAATGACTCAATATCACAGCCAGCCAATTCACTTCATGCTAGATTTACAATTTAGTTGATACAAAAAGGCAATGCTGTTTATTTATGACCTAACACTAGCAGTTAACCCATTTTATTCGGCTTATGAGCAGTATCAGTACACTATGTAATAAATGAAACATTATGTGTTTTTCTAGCAGACCCGAAATAACAAACTTAGTGAAGATCCTAAAAGCAACAATGGAATGATTTGTAAGGAAATCTAACCAAACAAACAAACATAACCAAACTTGTCTCATTTTATAGCATTTAGATAATGTAAAACATTGTACAATTGGTATTGTACAACTATTTATTGGGTAGGTTAGCGTGTAAACAACATAGTGCGTGCTTTCGTTTATATTACAATTTATTTGATTCACGGAACCCTGGTAGTGACATGATTTTGGCAGGAGAAAGGAGGATTATCATTTCTAGAGGTTGAATTTTTTTCTTTTAATGAATTGCAAATGCTAAATTCTGTTACCATGAATTAGAAATTATAATACTCTAGCTATACAGTGTTAGAAGATTATCCTTTAACATTTCTACTGAATATCAAATACAGTATCAGTTAGGGCTTACAATTCTACATTTCTACTGAATATCAAATATCAATTAGTACTAATCGCATAAAATAAATTAGTATTTACCATTCTACGTTTCTCCTGAATATTAGTATCACAGGTTTATACTAATTTTCCAATCAGGGGAACTCCAGTTCTGAAAGGTTTATACTCACCGGTGAGCTATTCCCAGTAGAAATTACTGGATAGGAGCAAAATTGTTTTTCAAGATCATGTTAGTATTTTTTTTATAATAGAGCCATAGGCTACACCAAACAAATTGGATTGTTTTGATTTCATTGTGTGGTTGTGCTTGCGATCCAGGTGAGTTGAGCTGCGGCTTGGATGGGGATGTTGGTGCTGTTCAAGAGGCCTGCTGGGTTTGCCTTTTTCAAGGTTCTGAACCAGGGCAGGTGAGTGCTCGCCGCCACCTCAGCTCTTGGTGTGGTTTGGATTACTTGCGTTTAATCTGATCTCTGCCTGTTTCATGGCCGACGGAACTTTCTGTTCATCTTTGTTTGTAGGATCTATGGAAGGAGTTCACGACTCGGACTCGACGAGAAAGGTTTGTGCTTCATCTTTTTTTGATGGCAAAATAACTTCTCTTTATGAAACAATCAGTACTTCATATATCTATTATAACAGAGTAAGTCAACAAAAGCCCTTTTATTTGAATGAACAAGAATCCGTTGTGTGCTGCTGAGCTATGTGCCCCTTGTCCAAATGTTATAAATGTTATCTTAACTTAGTTGTCACATAGAAGTTGGTTTGGGCTACTGGGCTCATTTGATGTTTGCATGACTTATTTGAACCCGATGCCGGCCTCACCGGCATCCCGAGGCGACAGAGCGACGGCCGCGCTCGACACCCTCTTTCGCAACTCGACGACAGCCTAGCGTCATAGGCGGCTCATACGGTGGTCTAGAAGATGGCGACCCATTTGGGTGGGCGACAACGACCGCAGCTGGTGCACGCGCTCACACTCAACCCATCCATACTCAACTCTTCCTCTCGGTATGAGCCCCTTGCATCCTGTTTGAAGTTTTCTCTTTTCCCCCTTCTCCGTTTTTTTGACCTGGTTCTGCTCGGGTGGATGCAGGGTGCGGACTGAGAATTGGATGCTCTGTGCCAGCATATGGAAGTGTTGTGACCACTGTTGTTCCGGATGTGAGATATAATGCTAATTGGACTTGTGAATTTATCGTGTCTTGGAATGGATTGCCGAAATGTTGGGGTTTTCTCAGTATGTAGTTTCTTTTACTTATATTTTATTCTTATAATTCAGTGGTCCTTGATTGCAACCTGGTGTCATCCTGTTCCTACTCACAGGTTACAGTAGTGCACGAGCTGACAAGGAAGAAATCTTGGTTTCAAAGTTCTCTCTGTACGTGGCTAGCTGAGTCGGGTCTACTTAACTTTGCTATCTGAAAGATATAGCTATTTTATTTTCCCATTCAGTTAGGCAATCTTTTGAGGAGGTTAAAATGAGTTATATTTTGGGCAGGCTTGATGGCTATTTGTATGTTGGGCCATGTTAGTGGTGTTCTTTATTTGTTCATGGGTCAGATTGTTTGTTTGGTCTTATGGTTTAGACGTTTGTCCTGACAGTTTTGGTATGTTTATATAGTACTTTTGGAATGCGATATGATTCTTTTTGGGTTTTTTAGTTCACGCATTCATTCTAAGAATCTTGATATCCGGCTGTGTTGTTGTAGATTTGTAAGTTTTTTGCTTGGGAGCCATCTATTCAGCCATGTTGGAGTAGGCTATATGATTTTTTCAGTTCTGACCACGTATGCTTCTTCCTTGGTCTGTTCACCAAGGTTTGCTCCCTTCCTTTCTCACTTTGATGCATTAGCTTTGTTTCATTATACTCTTATGATGCTCTGCGTCTGTGATGATCCACCACCAACTGAGGTATATAAATAAGCTGTGTTTCCTACATTTGTGCTGATCCACACAACTTGCTGATCTCCAACTTATTTCTTTTCTGACCATCTGCATTTGTGCATGTAGTCATGGACACCAACTCAAAAAATGAACAAGGTTACCCCTTCAGCTGCAGGTGCAGGGTACTATGTCTGGACTTGCCTTTTTTATTTCAGTTCGTCTTGCTTTTTTGTACTAAATCTTTGATTCATGCCTTTTCTCTCTTCAATAGTAAATCATCTTGCAATACCCATGGTGCCACACGTGTTTTATTCACCAATCCTGTCAAGAGAAATCAAAATCAAGACGCCAATCAGCTTAGCCTTGGGCTGCTCCTTTTCTGCCTTTTGTTTCCTGTATACACTCATCTTTCTTTGATGGACCTGAATTTCTTTTTGTTGTGTTAGGTTGACGGTGACACTGCAGATGTAGCTTCTCTGACCGCTACCGAAGACACCGCTGAACGGCTTAACCAGACAAAGACAAAGTGCTGTTATGTAGGCATGGTTTAAAAACTAGAGCCTTTGGCTGGTCAAGTACCCTTGCCAAAGCGTTCGTGTAATCTCTTCAAGTTGTATGAAGCAAATTCTATGTATGTAACACCCAGGAAGAATATTATAATAATTATATAGAAGCAGAGAATCAACCTTGCTAGAGCGTTTGTCAAATATCTAGTAGCCTTGCCAAACTTTATCTGCTGTGTTCTTCACATGTTGTTTCAGTACATTCTCTAGCGTAAAATTTCCTTTTCAGTCAAGCAAAGTTTTCTTTACGATTTTTTTGAACTTAAGTTTTCTTTCATGAATTTCACTTATAGTCGCTCAACAGGCTCGATATCAGTTGACGGACACCCCGTTGTGGCCTCTCCTGAATCAGCAAATGATGTGGTGATACACTCACCCCAATATCCACAAAAACGACTTTGTATATATCATATTCTCCTCGACAACCCCTTTTCACTGGTTAGGCTAGCCCAGCAAACGTCAGTGGGCCGCATGAGCTCCGTGTGAAATCTGTAGCATTTGATCTGAGATAAATAGTTAGGTTCTTTTACTCATCATAGAGCATCCAACATAGAAAAAGCCAAAAAGACCTTTAAACCATGCCTATATAGCATATCATGCAGATTCTCGGTTTTTATTAGTTTCACATGCTAAAGTATATAGTTTGAACATAGATATTCCTTAATTTTCCATATAAAAGGTTTAGAATGATTACCCTCAGTGCTTGCTAAAACTCAAAGTTACTAACAAATGCAAAGATTCCAATTATTAAAGGTTTAGAATCATTACCCTTGATGCTTGAATTTGGACGTTGCACCTTACTTGGGTAACATAGAGCCAAATGGCCCATTGTCCAAATACACGTCCAAAACACTCCGGGTTTGACATGGTCTCCATCCTTGATCAAACATAAAGTTACTAAAAAGGCAAATATTTTCAACGTGAACATGGTTTCAAATGGGTCTTTGCGCCATTTGGCGCACCGGGTCATCTAGTAGTATTTAGGAACGAAGGGAGTACTTAAGATAGAGCGATACAACCGACCAACAGTTCAGATGATCCAGCTTACTACAGCCACCAAACGACCACAAAACTCAAAACTAAAATATTTAGTCAGTTAGTCAGGATATGTTTCCCTTCAATCAGCAACTGTTTTTGTGTATGTTTATGCATCGAAGGGAACGAAAATCCAAATGTCTGATGCAAGTAGTATGTCCACAGGAAGTCTTTCTGATAAGCTTGCAAAATGAAGTGGAGTTCACAAGGATTAGTTTTTACCTCCGCAGGTCCAATCCTATCAACCCAGCTTGAAGAATTGACAAGTTGTCAGAATCTGGCGAAACGATGACAACAGTATCCCCTGAGTACTGAGTCTCTAGTATTGACATGAGCTGTGTTACCCGAACAAATACATCCGCCACACTCTCGTTAGGTGTACCATCATAAGTAGGAGGTGGTTTGATGTCTGGCGAAATATTATCAGATGCATACACCTAAATCCATGACAATAAAGGAAAACTCGATCATTGTAGGAAAAGAAATATACCAAACCAAAATTATCTGTATCTGTTGCACCGAATTATGTTGAGCCTGGGAAACATAACTCAGGCAATACATTATGTTGACACCGAGAATATTCTCCCTCCAGGATACTCATTTGCACACTAGCGTATGTTTACCAATGAAAATACTACTAATCTCACTGGCTAGTAGCCTACCAGTAACTTCAAACAGGCATGGAAACTTGTCTAATGATAAAAATGGCAACATGAGTTTTATGTCAGGATGTACTGTTTCTCTAAATTAGTTCTCAGAATTCACAGAGGCCACGTCCTGTTCTTAATCCATGTTTCTAAACCTATCTTATTTTCAAATGAGCCCATCTGTCTGTAGAGATTTAGAAGATTCACACATTCTATTAGGCTGATCTGGAACCAGTGACTGTTGCTGCCTTCCTGGCAAGCAGAATTTCACTAATCCTTCGTATTTCAGTTTTGCAATGTACATCTGCAAGGTCAGTGCACTCCAATTTCTAAAGTTCATTCGTTGCAATAAATATATTCTGAAATTTCTCCAGAAACTAAGGTACCAACATCTTCGATTAAATACACTGCATCTCTGTGAGCCCTCAACTCAGTTGTTCTTCTAATACTCGATGTAAGTAAGTGCTAGTAGAATTTAGCTTGGAGCTCGAAAGATCGGATGAATAATACCTCTGGCAATGCTTCTAACTTCTTCCCCTCGTACGCACCCAGCCCCCGCGCGTCCAAGAAGCTATACTCCGGCACGATTTTACTTCACATCAAGTAACCAACAATCTCAGTGCATGATCACTGACCAACCGGTCATACTCATCTAAAATCAGGAAACATAGCCCACGAGGATGTGGATTGACAGGCACCTGCGGTTGATGCTGTTGGCGGCAGCGATGATCTCGGCGGCCTGGTAGGCGCGCTGGGTGATGGAGGGCCATATCCAGCAGTCGTCCTCGCATGCACCAAGGCGGCGGAGCTCGAGCGCGGCGCGCGCGGCCTGGCGGAGGCCGGCGGGGGAGAGACCGCTGTCGACGGAGGTCTTGGCGACGGGGTTGGTCCGGAGGAGTCCCTGCCCCTCGTACACCGACTCGCCAGCGCGCACGAGGAAGTAGCGGTTCGCCAGCCCCGGCGGCGGCATGCGGAACAGCCCGCGCGCCGAGGCGGCCGCCGGAGAGAGCGCGAGGGGAAGAGGCGATGCTGAGAGCAAGAGGAGGTCCCGGCGACGGAGCGAGGGGAAGGCGACGTGCGGGGGCGGGGGTGTAGGCGGCGGCGCGGAGGGGGGGGCGAGAGGACGGAGCGGAAGACAGAGAGGTGGTTTGCATTTCCGGACGCCCGGCGGAGCGAGCACTCGCCGGACTTGCGACTTGGCAGCTCCAACGATTGCAGTGAAAATATCCGTTTTCCGAGTATTTTCTAGCGTTCTCGTCGACCTCTCGCCAACATAACAGAGTGAACGGACAGCAGGCAACGACTCTGTGCGGGCTTCTTCGGATGAAAATCAAATTTTTTTTTTTGAAAAACGGATGAAAATCAAATAGGCACGAAAAATAAATTCAGAAATTTTAACAACATTAACACAACTAAAATTTTATGTCTAACTTTTTTCTGAAGATTTTTTTAACACATCACAGATGCAGACACTCATACATACGCTCACTCCTATGAATGCATCCACGGCATCATACATGTATGAGCATCTCTGAGAGACTGAGCCGTCACATCATGTTGACATTGACGAAGTCGTCACAGACGCTTTTATAGTTGAGGGGAACGTCCCCTCCACTGAACGTACATTACCAGAATGCCTGAAATGAATCTAGGGAAATGTGATCATTAATCAAGTCTAGGGCTTGATCCCTAATGGGTTGGGAATACCACTGTTCTCCTAACTATCAATCATATGTTGGTTCTCCTGAAAAAAACTTTTTATGTCATATACTCCCTCCGTTCCCAAATATTTGTCTTTCTAGGCATTTCAAATGGACACAACACACGGATGTATGTAGACTTATTTTAGAGTGTAGATTCACTCATTTTGCTTCGTATGTAGTCACTTGTTAAAATCTCTAGAAAGACAAATATTTGGGAAGGGAGGGAGTATAACAAAAAGAATTGACTAAGAATAGTGGGTGTACTACAATTCCTCAAATATTAAGGCATGTACTATAACAGTGTCTAATGTAAGAGTTGCCACATATATAATTTAGTAATTTGGAGGAGAGAGAATGGGGAGAGAGAAAGAGGCTAACTCTAAGATATTTATAGGCAACTTACAAACAATGATTTTGTTGTTGTTACTGTATCGATGTAGTCTGTAATTTCTCTCTCACAAATAGTTATGGATAAAATTAGATTGTTTACAGATAGGTCATTAGAGCATTTACAGCCGTACTTGGTAAATCCGGACCCTCAAACGTCCACTGGACGCGTCCGTGCACACTGGCCAGGCACTCCTCAAATCTCGTCCACATCCGTGTCTCTCATATCCGAAATCCTATATCCATACTACATCATGCAACATCGATCAAACTACGTAGATCAACTGACCGGGCATAGAAATAGCACAATATTTCACCGAAAGATCCACCTTAGTTCACATAAACGACGGACAACTTTATACTACATCTAAAACTTGAAATGAAAATGAACTTCACCACTTTCGGGCCGACTCTTTCCCCTTCTGGTCACCGGCGTACCTGTAGTCGTCGGTGGCTGGTGGTGGATCGTTCGATTCGTCGGACGAGGAGCTGTAGTCGTCGTCGGAGGAGGAGTCGACGATGACGAGGCCCTTGAGGCACTGGACGACCCGGTCCTGCTGGTGCCTGAGCTTGGCCAGCCGAGCCGCCTCCGTCGCCTTTCCCAACGCCTCCCGCTCGGACTGCTCGATGGCAAGCCGCAAAGCCTGCGCGTTCTTCCAGCGGAGCCGCCGAGCGTCCGTCTCCGCCATCGTAAGCGGCCGGCGGTAGACCCACGTGAGGAGCCGCTCATCCTCGTCGGGCTCCGCTGGTAACCCACGCCACAAGCTCCCCACAGCACCCCTCTCCCTTGCCCGTTGCCTCCCGCGGCGGGTGGCGCGCATGTCCGGGCCGGCAGGGCGGGCACAAGCACCCACCGCTGCCCACGAGGAGGAACAACAGCCGGCGGAGCGAGGTGACGGTGTAGGGAAGGCGCGGATTGCGCTGTCCGCCTGTCGGAGCTGCCCATGGGCTGGGAGGGGCTAGCGCCGGCGTCCGAGATGCGCTGACGAGGAAGTTGCAGATCCGGAGTTAAGGTGATGCGGAGGGCAGGATCATACTCCGAATCCACCTCGTCGCTGGAGTGAATGCCAGAGCTCGACATTGTGCCGGTTTTGATCGGAATCGGTGAGGGGAGAGGAGAGGATAGAGCGAGAGAGGAGAGTGAGTGAGCTAGGGTTTCAAAGCGATGAGCTCGATGGGATTTTTTGGGGACATCCGTGGGGTCGGTGGCGGGCTGGGCTTGTCAAGCGGACGCGTCCGGGCGTGCCCGGATCACCCCATATCCGCCCCATATGTAGGCTGTATATGTGGGGTGCCGGTCAATCTGGGCATTTGAGTCCTATTTGAGGCGTCTGTCTGGGTTAAAAAAAGTGACCGAACACCGACCGGACGGCTCGCCCGAATGTTTGAGGAGGGTTTGAGATGTCCGGTTATAGATGCTCTTACTACTAGAGGCATATATGCGCCTTACTGCTACGCACGTTTTTCTGTCGGAGATGAGCTTCTTTTTTTCAGACTATTGTGTATGATTGGATTATTTTTTTCTGGGTTTTGTTTGTGTGTATTGGGCTCTAGCTCATTTGGTTCGGTTTCACGTGCTTTTGGTTTTCTTTTATTCTCTTGGGACGTATATATAGGCATTGGGGAATGTGTAGCCGAGTCGTGCGATTTTGATGGGCTAAGAGCAACCCCAAAAGGTCCCGACCCATAAAATAACTGTTAAAATGCGGGCCGACGATGAAAATCCCACCGAACGGACCGCACAAACGCGGCCGGCCCGCAAAAAATTTTGAGGGGCGCGGCAAAACTCGGCCCCAACCCGCGTATTCGCGGGCCCTCCCTCCCCCGGTCCGTCGGTGCCCTGCATATAGCGGGAGCGGTTGGTGGGGGGACATTTCAGCCCGCGCTTTTCCCCACCAACCACCTCCCCTCTCCCCCTCGCCCCGCCGCCGCCCAAGATTCCGGCGAAAGTGGCCGGCGGGAGCACGCCGAAAGGCCTCCACACGCACGAGGTTACCCTTCGCCCCCCTCCCCCTCCTCCTGCATCGGCGGGCTGGGACCTTGCGGATCTGCGACGCTTCATCACGGGCGGCCGGATTTGGCTTTCCCGGCTGCCGACGGCTGTGCCATGCTATGGAATGGTCGGGGAGCACCTCACGCAGCCCCGGCAAAGGCTCATCGCCGCATGCATGTGCGGGCTCGTCCGCTCGCCACCGCCGACGGTTTGCCGGCATGGATTAGGTCGGCCGCCCGCCGGGCTCGGCCCTCGCGCAGAGGCTCTGTGGCTCGCCGATGCGGCTCATATAGTGCAACGACTGCCCGCGGACAGTGCTGCGGCTGACTTCGGGCACGCCGAAGCACCCCGGATGGGTGTTATTCAACTGCGAAAACGACGGGGTACGTGCTGTTTTACATTTGGCTCATTTCGATAGCTCATTATGTTTGCTCATTTCGAACATCATCATGTGTGTAGGAAGATGGATGCTCATTTTGGTTTTGGGAAGGCGAATACATTGATTTATTGATAGAAAAAAAACTGATAGACGTTCATGCACTCCTTAGTACAATCGAAGGCAATGAAGCGCATGCATGTGCAACTAGAGGGGAAGCAACGTCTACTTCTTTAGAAACAAAGAAGAATAACGAATAATGCAAGATCAAGAATCCGCAGATCAACAATGAGTGCATGGAGAAGATATTGCTTCAACTAGTGGGAACAGTTATGGAAGTTGGAAATCTTCTCAAATGCATACTTGTGGTTCTTGTTTTTTTTGGTCTTGCTTTTCTAGCAAAGATTTGATAATGTCCTATGTATCCAATGTGGTTGAGAATGGGAAAAAAAAAATGCAAACTGAGGTGCAAATTGAGTTGCAAATTTACATTTTACGGGCGGGGGGAGGACGGCCGCAGAGGCAGACCCTGCAAAGCTGACCCGTAAAATAGGATGCGGGTCGGCTTTACGCAGGGACGGATTAAGGGGGGGACGAGGGGGGGCGAGACCCCCCCTAACGATCGAGTCGTCCCATGATAGCGATCAGGTTTTCCCTGATATTTCTGCTTGCGTACATGTACGTAACATGCTTCGCCCCCCCTATCCCGCTCGGCCGTGGTAATTAGCGTGAATTCTCAGCCCATGTACTGGTACAGCCCATTAGATATGGAGCACAAAAACGCCAAGCAGGCCAAGGTGGAAACACAAGGAGGCTCGGTTCGTTACAGCACGAACCACGCATATCGCTGGACGTCTGTTCGTTTCCAAGCCGTGCTGCGATCCACTCCGATGGGATCTCTCCATCGCGCCGCGCCGCCGCCATCGAGAAGCAGAGAAGGAAAGGAGACACTGGTACAGGCAGGCGCCGTTACACCGATCCACGGACACGGCGCCGCAGCCGGCAGCCCGGGCACACGGCGGTTGATTCATAAATTTTTCAAACCAATTGGTTCAAGCTCTCACCATCAGAACATGATGCTACTGCGCAATCTGGCAAAGCAAACCAAACTAATCCTAACTAAGGCTAAAGACCTCCATTGACGCTATGAGGTAAGCAAGAATTATTTATTTTTTACACTCGAAATTTCTTGTTACATAATACTCTGTTGATTGCATCAGCGGTTAATGTTTCAAGCATGTCCTTTTAGAGTAAATGGTGAATATGAGGATTCCAAGAATCAAGGTAATAGCCGGATCATAATTTAATTGATATGCAAGCTTCGAATAAAGAAAATGTCACCAGTAAAATTTTATGAACCTACATCTCTTATGCCGTTGTCTTTCTATTAGTACTCATATTTGCTATCTCTTTTTTCTCTTATCGTTGTAACAGGCTAGTTAATTCTGTTAAGAAATTAGTGAATAGCGGATTAACCTAGTGGAAGAAAAATCTCTTGTGTCATTGTCTTCGCCCCCCCTATGGTAGAATCCTGGCTCCGTCCCTGGCTTTACGGGGTCTGCCTCTGCGGCTTTTCGCTGCGGACTATAAAACAGTTTTTCCGCGAACTGCAAACGTGAAATGCGGATCGGCGGGATGCGGGGTCTGCTAGAGATGCTCTAACGCGTTTTAGATGCAGAGCCTTGTTGTGAGGAGCCGGTTGTGCGAGTGAGTGAAAGTGTGCGATGGTGCTATTGTCGGGAGTGAGGACTTGAACCTAGGTTCATTTGCACCAATTTTCTTTTAAATGCATTTTAAACACGTTTCAAAATGTTAGAAAAATTCAAACCAATATTTCACACGTACATCTTCGTAAAGATATGTGCGCGTCACAATAATTTACGAAAAATGTCTTTTATTTTGCATCGGCACAGAAGACAAATTTGCACTCTACGAGATACTATTTGTTTGTCTTTTTGCACAGTCAAAAAAAGATGTTTTCTGTATCTGTTTGTCTTTTTGCAGTCAAAAAAAGACGTTTTCCTTTGAAACTTTACGCGAGCACATGGTACCCGTGCAACTTTTTTTTCTTACATTAAGAAATATGTTTTTCAAAGTAGGTGCAGATGTGCTCAGATTCATCTAGTCATTTTCCCTACTACTTCTTTCTATAAGTTAGCGCTTTCTTCACACCAGTATCTCATCAGCACATCAATTACGTACCCAGCCACCACCAAGACACGTGAATAGCCAAAGAGTATAGGGCATGGAGTATGTGAGCTCGAGCTCACATGCACCCTTTGCTACAATAATACCGAAAAATATTTGAAAAATTCAAAAAAAAATCTGAAATTTTGAGCAACAAACATTGATGTGTGTTGCACATGCGTGCCAATGTTCATGATGAAATGACGTTCGTGGATGTTTCGGCAAAAAAAGCAAAATCATGCTAAAAAAACTGTTTTTGGAAGCATTTTAAAGCATCAATTTTGTCTTTTTTCCCGTGACCTGCATGAATGTCATTTTGTCACGGAATTTTGCATGCATGTGAAAAACACATCAATGTTTGTTGGCAAAAAATAAGATTTTTTAAATACTTTTTAAATATTATTTTGAATTTTTACTGTAGCAAAGGGTGCATGTGAGCTCGAGCTCAACAACACTTTCGAAGAGTAAAAAACAATCACTGCATGCACTTACAGAGTTACAAGTTGGGCTTACCACACATTGCGCCATTTTTGACTTCTCCTGATAAGTTCCTTTTAGCGGCTTGTGGATGGTGCAACCATCCAACATTGTTGGAGATCCTTTGCTAGTAGATGCAAGTTGCCCGTGCTAATGAATTCAACAGATTCAACCTGCACCTTACCGGTTTCCTCATCTTCTTCCTCCTCCTCCATCACTCTTTTTTCTGGGTCTTCTTCTTCTGATAAAGAGTCTTCACTCGTGTTGCGCCATGCACGATCACACTTCGTCCCACGGGAAGGAGGCTCCTCCTCAAGTTCAAAGGCGATCCTCCTCCTTCTCCTGTGAGGACGTTCGCCTCTTGTCCCATTGGCGGAAAAAATTTATATGAGACCAGGTCTCATATAAACCAGGTGGCATTCACAAATCACAAAGCATATAATCTCTCCCCCCTGATTTCAGGTGGAGGGTGGGGTAGATGCTTTGTGATTTGTGAATGTCACGTGTCATCCATCAGGATGGATCTCACCTGCTTATCCGTGAGACCTGGTCTCATAGAATTCTTTTCCCCCATTGGCACGCCATGGTCTTGAGGTTCTTCCCTTTTACTACAAACTTGATATGCATCTAGAGGTAGATTGATTTGCTATCGCGCAAATGAGAAGGTCCTCCAAAGGGTATATAAGAAGGTATACTCGCAGATATTCGCAAGATTACGTTAGGTGAGGAAGATTAGGAAACGAACCATAGTATTCAGGAAGAATAAGCTATTTTTCACGCAATCAGGGCAGAAGATGGGGGTGGCATGCTTGTACCCGTACCATCAAAATCCTTTCTGCTTCCAAAGGTAAAAGGTCACGTGTACGAGCGTGTCAGCTCGTATCATGGGTCGTACCAAAACTTCACACGCGACAAAATACACATACATTTTTTCCGAAGGTCAAACGCATGGAAATAAGCCTCCGGTGATAGAAGGAAAACAACATGTGGTACGGGCGTGATTTCTCGTACCGCTAGTCGTAGGATACCGGTGCGGGGACTTCTTCAATACCAGAAGAGAAGATGGCCCCGGGTCCAGCGCGAGAACTCATACCGTGGGTCGTACCAGAGGTCCTGATATGTCCCTTCATTCCAGATGGGAAGATGAGGTGCGGTATGACCGCAAGGGATCGTACCGGCGCTTGTACCACCCTCTAAGACTTGTTTCCTGCGCATAAAAATTTCTCCAAGTTTACTAAACAACATCATACTAAATATTTGCCTTACGTAGATGAGATAGTAAGAATTGCTGCAATAGGTATGCCCCCTAGTGATTTATTAGAAAAATACTCGTTGGAAGCACATGCTAAAACCAAAAATAATTGAACACTAACATATATTGATATGTCTTAAAGTCGTGGTTAGTTGTAAAACACCAGTATCACATGACAATAAAAAGGAAGTTACCATAGACATCACAATTTCTTACATTTTGTATTGGATAAAATATTCATTTGCCAGAAAAAAATATGGTATCAACAATGTAATGTGCTATACATAGACCAAAACGTGGCTCCACACACAACATGAATTATGCTTGATTTCACACCTCCTAATAAACAAAGAAGGGTTCAAATGTTAGAGAAATAAAAGGGCAAAATACAATTGGTTTCGCCAAATTACACAACTATATTTGAAGAAACAAAGTTTAGTAATTGTGACTTGTGATTTTAGACAAAAGAACATACACTGATTCTCGGCATTCCTCTTAATTGCCACATGCCCCTTAAGTACATAAAGAAGCATGCTTTGTCTTGCTAAGAAAGGTGTTGAGTATATTGATTAGATTGAAAATATAGGTTAGACTAGGAAATATTCTCGCTTGCCTTGTACCTTAAGTAGATCATATACTCCTATATATATGCACACGAAGCTCAAGCAATACAACAACTATTCCACCAATCCTTTCTCTCCCTTCTAACATGGTATCAGCCTAATCGATCTAATCCTAGCCGCCGCCCGACGCTTCTGCACTCGCGCGCCGCCACAGGGCGGTCGGCCTCCATGACCGCCGCCGGGGGCCGCGCCGCCCGTACCTAGTGTTTACCCGCCGGTCGTGTTGACCGGCTGCCCTAGAGAGTCTTTTTTCCGCGCCCTTGCTCCAGGTTTTCTCTCTCCTGTCGGTCACCTTCATCGGCACATTTTCTTTTTGGTTTTTCGATCTATGCTTGATCGGTTTGCGTCGCCCGCTGCCGCTATCGACACCCCGCGCCTCTACTCCGACACCGGCACGACCGGCCGACTACTTCACCAACCCGTCGGCCTCGCACGACATGCGGCCCCTCAAGGTCGTCGTCCGCGCGCCAGCCTGCCCGTCGCCTTGCGCCGGCCGTCACCGCCCTGCTCCGACCGGGACACCTGCATCGCCTACTCCCGGCGGCCTCGCGCCATGTGGCGGCCAATCATAGCCGCCGCTCGCACGTCGGCCTGCCAATCGGTCCACGCCACCCGCCTTCGCCGCGTCTGCACGGCGGCCCTGTGGGTTGCCTTGCCGACCTCGTCCCCGGCTGCGTCAGGCCCGTCGGTTGCCTTGAGCTCGGGCGCCGCTGCTCCGTTGGTCGGTCGGGCCTCGTTGCCGGGCGCCGGCGCTGCTTTGGTGGCCCGGGTGCTAGTGCTGACGCGCTCGTCCACATGTCGCCCCACGCCGTCGTCGCCGGCTTCAACTCAGACTCCGCCGCCACCCCATCTCAACCAAGCGGCGTCCCCGACCTTGCACGCGGTCGGATTGATCACCCGCCCGCCGCCGCGATCCGCCTCATCTACGCTGTGCGACCGACCTGGCCCATCGGTTGCGCGAGCCTCTGTAGGCCCCGTGAAGACTGTCCCGAGTTCAACGCGCTCCTCTACCGATCGAGCAACAGGCTGCCGCTGCGTCGCTCCGTTGGGCCACAACACCGGCGCCCCGTGGTTCTTCTCCGAGCTGCACCGACCCACGTCGCCCCTTCGGGCCGTAGTGCCGCGGCCCGCGCTCCACCGCCGCCCGGGGGCCGTCCGCTCCAGGCTGTCCCCGTGGCTGCACCGACACTCGCGCCACCGCTGCGTCGCCCCGTCGGGCCGTAGCGAGCGTGGCACGCGGTCCATGCCGCCGTCCCGAGGCCGTCACCATGGTTGTACCGACCCGCGCTCCGCCGCTGCGCCGCCCCTTTGGGCTGTAGCGCCATGGGCCGCTGTTGTGGGAGTCCTGGACTAGGGGGTCCTCGGGCATCCGGTCTATTGGATATGGGCCGGACTAATGGGCCGTCAAGATACAAGATAGAAGACCACCTCTCGTATCCGGTAGGGACTCCCGTATACGTGGATGGCAAGTTTAGGTGTCTGGATATACTATTTTCTTTCTGTTAAACCGACTTTGTACAACCCTAAGCCCCCCCGGCATCTATATAAACCAGAGGGTTAGATCGAAGGCAGGATAACAACAACTACGTTGATAGGCTAGCCAAGCTAGGGTTTAGCCATTACGATCTCGAGGTAGATCAACTCTTGTAACCCCTATACTCATCGAATATAATCAAGCAGGAGTAGGGTTTTACCTCTATTAAGAGAGCCCGAACCTGGGTAAACATTGTGTCCTTTTGATCATAGTTACCATTGATCCTCAGACATACAGCTTGGGCCCCCCACCCGAGATCTGCCTGTTTTGACACCGACATTGGTGCTTTCATTGAGAGCTCCGTTGTATCGTCGACAGAAGGATTGATGGCTCGCCTCTTCACCAACAACGATGCTGCGTCCAGGGAAACCTTTCTCCCCGGACAGGTCTTTGTGTTCGGCGGCTTCATGCTTCGTGCCAACTCGACCGACCGCCTTGAGCAGGTCGACAGTTGCGCCCCTAGACACCAGATCAGGTTTGGAAATCTGAACTACATCGCCGATATCCGAGGAGACCTGGTCTTCGAAGGGTTCGTGGCCCCGGTTGTCGTCCCTTGCCCCCATGAAGGAAGCTCTTCGGACCCGCTCTTAGATCCCGTCCAGGGGTCGACTCTCACACCCGCCTCGGCCATTGGTCCAGAGCGGGTAGTAACGTCCGAGGACTGGGGGATTGATATGTCTCCAACGTATCTATAATTTTTGATTGTTCCATGCTATTATATTACCCCTTTTGGATGTTTATGGGCTTTATTTTCCACATTTATATCATTTTTGGGACTAACCTACTAACCAGAGGCCCAACCCATATTGCTGTTTTTTTGCCTATTTCAGTATTTCGAAGAAAAACGGAATGAAACCTTCGGGAGCGTGATTTTTGGAACGAACGCGATCCGGAGAACTTGGGGTGGAAGTCAAGAAGTTTGCGAGGCGTCCAGGAGACAGGAGGGCGCGCCCACCCCCTCTGGGCGCACCCCCTATCTCCTGGGCCCCACAGGCGGCCATCGACGTACTTCTTCCTCCTATATATACCTACGTATCCCGAAAACATCCAGGGAGCCAACGAAACACAATTTCCACCATCGTAACCTTCTGTATCCACGAGATCCCATCTTGGAGCCTTCGCCGGCGCTCCGTCGGAGGGGGAATCGACCACGGAGGGCTTCTACATGAACACCATAGCCCCTCCGATGAGCTGTGAGTAGTTTACCATAGACCTTCGGGTCCATAGTTATTAGCTAGATGGCTTATTCTCTCTTTTTGGATCTCAATACAATGTTCTCCCCCTCTCTTGTGGAGATCTATTCGATGTAAACTCTTTTTGCGGTGTGTTTGTCGAGATCCGATGAATTGTGGGTTCATGATCAAGTTTATCTATGAGAAATATTTGAATCTCTTCTGAATTCTTTTATGTATGATTGAGTTATCTTTGCAAGTCTCTTCGAATTATCAGTTTGGTTTGGCCTACTAGATTGATCTTTCTTGCCATGGGAGAAGTGCTTAGCTTTGGGTTCAATCTTGCGGTGTCCTTTCCCAGTGACAGCAGGGGCAGCAAGGCACGTATTGTATTGTTGCCATCGAGGATAAAAATATGGGGTTTATATCATATTGCTTGAGTTTATCCCTCTACATCATGTCATCTTTCTTAATGCGTTACTCTGTTCTTTATGAACTTAATACTCTAGATGCAGGCAGGAGTCGGTCGATGTGTGGAGTAATAGTAGTAGATGCAGGCAGAAGTCGGTCTACTTGTCGCGGACGTGATGCCTATATACATGATCATGCCTAGATAATCTCATAATTATTCGCTTTTCTATCAATTGCTCGACAGTAATTTGTTCACCCACCATAATACTTATGCTATCTTGAGAGAAGCCACTAGTGAAACCTATGGCCCCCGGGTCTATATTTTATCATATAAGCTTTCAATCTACTTTTATTTGCATCTTTACCTTTTGCATCTATATTATAAAATACCAAAAATATATTTATCTTATCATACTATTTCTATCAGATCTCACTTTCGCAAGTGGCCGTGAAGGGATTGACAACCCCTTTATTGCGTTGGTTGCGAGTTCTTTGTTTGTTTGTGTAGGTGCGTGGGACTTTTAAGGAGCCTCCTACTGGATTGATACCTTGGTTCTCAAAAACTGAGGGAAATACTTACGCTACTATTGCTGCATCACCCTTTCAAGGAAAACCAACGCAAGCTCAAGATGTAGCAAGAAGGATTTCTGGCGCCGTTGCCGGGGAGGTCTTCGCTCAAGTCAAGACATACCAAGTACCCATCACAAACTCATCTCCCTCGCATTTACATTATTTGCCATTTGCCTCTCGTTTTCCTCTCCCCACTTCACCCTTGCCGTTTTATTTGCCCTCTCTTTCCCAATCTCCTCCTCTCTCTTTCGCTTGCTTTCTTGCTCCTTGCTTTTGTTTGCCATTATGTCTGAAATTGGGGAGATTTTCGTCGATATGGACAATAATGATAACATGGAAAATTCTGAGGCTCCGGCTGAAGAACCCCCTATCTTGCATACGAAAAAGTTTCGAATCGGTAGTGGTAACATCATTGGAAAAGGTGTTATTCAATATTTCTTTAATTGTGCCGGTGCTTTACCTTCCATGGGTGGTTCTATTCTTAATAGAACTAGTAGTCTAGCGGATGCTATCGCTATGCTTGTAGTCGAACTTGAAAGACAATTTATGCATATGTATCCTTGCATACAAAGAATTTTCCTAGAATTTTCCAATATTGAGCATTCTTCTGTTAAGCGCGCTGTTACTATCTTTTTGGCTCATGAGTTTAGATTTATTATAAGAGAGGCCAAAGAAATCTTTGCTCACTATAGGGTGGACGCCGGACGTCCTCCCATAGATGCGATCCTCTTTGATCAAGAGGAAATTAGGCGTTTTCAATCTTCGGACTATGTTGCTTTCAATGAAAACCTTAGAAAAAAAGGTTCCTACCAACGTCTTGGTTGATAGAATTTCCGAACTTAATAATGATTTTGCTCTTCGAAATAATGAGCTAGGATACTCTCTTGAGTATAGCCTCACGAGATTTTGCCAAAAGAATGCTTTTAGTGATGAATTAGTTGTGCATTATGAAGGGCCAAAGGAGGAACCCGTTCCTCCTGAGATTGATCTTGGGGACTTTTGTCCCGCTAAATTTAGCCCTTTTGATTACTTTTGCTTGCCTCAAAGAAAACTTGCTGCTGAACATAGAGAATATGAGATGAGTTTTCAAGATCTATCTTATTATTATGGCACTACTTAAATCTATCTTCGCTTTTATGCCTAGCTAGGGGCGTTAAATGATAGCGCTAGTTGGGAGACAACCCAATTTTATTTGTGTTTTTTGTTTTCGTTCCTGTTTAGTAATAAATTTTGCATCCACCTTATGTTTAGATGTGTTTTTATCTTTTAGTTAGTGTTTGTGCCAAGTAGAACCTATAGGATAACCTATGATGATAGTTGATTTGATTCTGCTGAAAAACAGAAACTTTGCGCGCACGAATTTAGTTTTGTTAAATTACAGAAACATGCTTTTGCATTGATTCTTTTTTATGCTGATCAATATACAAATTTTCCAGGACTTCCTATTTTGGTAGGATTTGTAGAGTTCCAGAAGTTTGCGTTAGTTACAGATTGCTACAGACAGTTCTGTTTTTGGCAGATTCTCTTTTTTGTGTGTTGTTTGCTTATTTTGATGCATCTATGGCTAGTAAAATAGTTTATAAACCATAGAGAAGTTGGAATACAGTAGGTTTAACACCAAAATAAATAAAGAATGAGTTCATTACAGTACCTTATGTGGTGGTTTTGTTTTCTTTCACTAACAGAGCTTATAAGATTTCCTGTTGAGTTTTGTGTTGTGAAGTTTTCAAGTTTTGGGTAAAGCTTTGATGGACTATGGAATAAGGAGTGGCAAGAGCCTAAGCTTGGGGATGCCCAAGGCACCCCAAGATATTCCAGAATAGCCAAAAGCCTAAGCTTGGGGATGCCCCGGGAAGGCATCCCCTCTTTCGTCTTCGTTCATTGGTAACTTTACTTGGAACTATATTTTTATTCGCCACATGATATGTGTTTTGCTTGGATCGTCGTGTATTATATTAGTCTTTGATTTTTAGTTTACCACAATCATCCTTGATGTACACACCTTTTGGGAGAAGCCCACTTGATTGAAATTTGCTATAATACTCTGCTTCACTTATATCTTTTGAGCTTGATAGTTTTTGCTCTAGTGCTTCACTTATATCTTTTAGAGCACGGCGGTGGCTTAATTTTGAAGAAATTGCTAGTCTATCATGCTTCACTTATATTATTTTGAGAGTATTTTAGAACAGCATGGTATTTTCTATAGTTACAAATTTGGCCTTAGAATGATGAGCATCCAAGTTGGGTATAGTAAAAACTATCATAGGAAGTGAATTGGATGCTATGATCAATTTGATGCTTGATAATTGTTTTGAGATATAGAGGTAGTAATGTTAGGGTCATGCTAGTGGGTAATTATGAAATTGAGAAATACTTGTGTTGAAGTTGGCAAGTCCCGTAGCATGCACGTATGGTAAAAGTTGTGTGACAAATTTGTTGCATGAGGTGCTCTTTTGATTGTCTTCCTTATGAGTGGAGGTCGGGATCGCACGATAGTTAACTCCTACCAACCCTTCCCCTAGGAGCATGCTTAGTAGTACTTTGCTTCGAGGGCAAGTAGACTTTTGCAATAAGTATATGAGTTCTTTATAACTAATGTGAGTCCATGGATATACGCACACTCATCCTTCCACTTTGTTAGCCTCTATTATACCGCGCAACTTTCGCCGGTATCATGCACCCATTATTTACCTTCCTCAAAACAGCCACCATACCTAACTATTATGGCATTTCCATAGCCATTCCGAGATATATTGCCATGCAATTTTCCACCGTTCCGTTTATTATGACACATTCCATCATTGTCATATTGCTCTTTTGCATGATCATGTAGTTGACGTCGTATTTGTGGCAAGGCCACCTTCATAATTTTCATACATGTCGCTCTTGATTCATTGCATATCCCGGTACATCGTCGGAGGCATTCATATAGAGTCATATCTTGTTCTAGCTTTGAGTTGTAATTCTTGTGTTGTAAATCCATAAAAGTGTGATGATCTTCATTACTAGAGCATTGTCTCAGTGAGGAAAGGATGATGAAGACTATGATTCCCCCACAAGTCAGGATGAGACTTCGAACTTTACAAAAAGAAAAAAAAAGAGAAAACTGAAAAAAAAGAGAAAGGCCAAAAAAAGAAGGCCAAAGAAAAAAAAAGAAAAAAAAGAAAAAAGAAAAAAAAAGAAAAGGAGAGAAAAAGAGAGAAGGGAAAATGCTACTATCTCTTTTTCCACACTTGTGCTTCAAAGTAGCACCATGATCTTCATGATAGAGAGTCTCCTATGTTGTCACTTTCATATACTAAGTGGGAATTTTTCATTATAGAACTTGGCTTGTATATTCCAATGATGGGATTCCTCAAAATGCCCTAGGTCTTCGTGAGCAAGCAAGTTGGATGCACACCCACTTAGTTTTTTTTGTTGAGCTTTCATATATTTATAGCTCTAGTGCATCCGTTGCATGGCAATCCCTACTCACTCACATTGATATCTATTGATGGGCATCTCCATAGCCCGTTGATACGCCTAGTTGATGTGAGACTATCTTCTCCCTCTTTTTGTCCTCACAAGCACCACCTTATACCACCATAGTGCTATGTCCATGGCTTGCGCTCATGTATTGCGTAAGTGTTGAAAAAGCTGAAGCGCGTTAAAAAGTTTGAACCAATTGCTTGGCTGAAACCGGGGTTGTGCATGATGGGAGTATTTTGTGTAATGAAAATGAAGCATGGCCTAAGTATATGATTTTGTAGGGATAAGCTTTCTTTGGCTATGCTATTTTGATAGGACATGATTATTTGTTAGTATGCTTCGAAGCATTATTATTTTTATGTTTTATAAGCTTTTATCTTGAATCATTTGGATCTGAACATTCATGCCACAATAAAGAAAATTACATTGAGAATTATGCTAGGTAGCATTCCACATCAAAAAATTTGTTTTTATCATTTACCTACTCGAGGACGAGCAGGAATTAAGCTTGGGGATGCTTGATATGTCTCCAAGATATCTATAATTTTTGATTGTTCCATGCTATTATATTACCCCTTTTGGATGTTTATGGGCTTTATTTTACACATTTATATCATTTTTGGGACTAACCTACTAACCGGAGGCCCAGCCCGTATTGCTGTTTTTTTGCCTATTTCAGTATTTCGAAGAAAAGGAATACCAAACGGAGTCCAAATAGAATGAAACCTTCGGGAGCGTGATTTTTGAAACGAACGCTATCCGGAGAACTTGGAGTGCAAGTCAAGAAGTTTGCGAGGCGTCCAGGAGACAGGAGGGCATGCCCACCCCCTCTAGGCGCGCCCCTATCTCCTGGGCCCCATAGGCGGCCACCGACGTACTTCTTCTTCCTATATATACCTACGTACCCCGAAAACATCCAGGGAGCCAACGAAACACAATTTCCACCACCGTAACCTTTTGTATCCGTGAGATCCCATCTTGGAGCCTTCGCCGGTGCTCCACCGGAGGGGGAATCGACCATGGAGGGCTTCTACATCAACACCATAGCCCCTCCGATGAGTTGTGAGTAGTTTACCACAGACCTTCGGGTCCATAGTTATTAGCTAGATGGCTTCTTCTCGCTTTTTGGATCTCAATACAATGTTCTCCCCCTCTCTTGTGGAGATCTATTCGATGTAAACTCTTTTTGCAGTGTGTTTGTCGAGATCCGATGAATTGTGGGTTTATGATCAAGTTTATCTATGAGAAATATTTGAATCTCTTCTGAATTCTTTTATGTATGATTGAGTTATCTTTGCAAGTCTCTTCGAATTATCAGTTTGGTTTGGCCTACTAGATTTACTTTCTTGCCATGGGAGAAGTGCTTAGCTTTAGGTTCAATCTTGTGGTGTCCTTTCCCAGTGATAGCTGGGGCAGCAAGGCACGTATTGTATTGTTGCCATCGAGGATAAAAAGATGGGGTTTATATCATATTGCTTGAGTTTATCCCTCTACATCATGTCATCTTTCTTAACGCGTTACTCTGTTCTTTATGAACTTAATACTCAAGATGCAGGCAGTAGTCAATCGACGTGTGGAGTAATAGTAGTAGATGCAGGCAGGAGTCGGTCTACTTCTCGCGGACGTGATGCCTATATACATGATCATGCCTAGATAATCTCATAATTATTCGCTTTTCTATCAATTGCTCGACAATAATTTGTTCACCCACCGTAATACTTATGCTATCTTGAGAGAAGCCACTAGTGAAACCTATGGCCCCCGGGTCTATCTTTTATCATATAAGTTTTCAATCTACTTTTATTTGCATCTTTACTTTTTGCATCTATATTATAAAATACCAAAAATATATTTATCTTATCATACTATTTCTATCAGAACTCACTTTCGCAAGTGGCCGTGAAGGGATTGACAAAACCTTTATTGCGTTGGTTGCGAGTTCTTTGTTTGTTTGTGTAGGTGCGTGGGACTTTTGAGGAGCCTCCTACTGGATTGATACCTTGGTTCTCAAAAACTGAGGGAAATACTTACGCTACTATTGCTGCATCACCCTTTCCTCTTCAAGGAAAACCAACGCAAGCTCAAGACATAGCAGGGATCACCCCCGCCGGACTCTCTTCTGCCTTGGAACTTCTGACCGGAGACCCAGATGCAGTTTTGGACTCGCCTCTGGACGATTGCTCCAAACTATCAAAGTCTGCGTAGATCGGGCACGATCATGTGTCTGTCGCCGAACTTAGCCCTATAGGTTGATGGACTCTCACCCAACTTTCACCCTTAGATGAAGCACTGGGTTTTATGCAATCGATCGCCATTACGGAAGCATTGCCTCCAAGTTGGACCCAGCATGAGCTGGGGGCTGGGAGCGGGGAATTTTATGACCCGCCCACCACCCACTTAATAGCCACTGTCGAGGATTTAACCGACATGCTGGACTACATCTGAAGACATCGACGGTATGGACGACAATGCTGACGCCGAATCAGGCCAAGTCCCACCCATCACAGGGCGCTGGATGGCCACTTCAACCTATGAAGTATACATTGTGGACACTCCTGATAAAAAGGACAATGAGGATAATCAGAACCCCGATGAGTACAAGCCCATCGATAAACCACAAAAGCGCTAACGTCAGCGCCGCCGCTCACGATTGCGTTGGGCAAAGGATAATAATACCGACACCGGAGATAATGGAACCCAGGATAGTGCCGAAGATCCCGAACACCCTATCGAGCCCACATCCGAATAGATGAGAGGGAGGAGGGCCAGTATAGCCCCGAACACGCTGATCACGAAGATTCATAAGACAACAATTATATGCCAGTCTCCGAGGAGGATGTTAGCCTCGGTGATGAAGATTTTATCGTCCCAGAGGAACCCCTCGAGTAGGAACGCTTCAAGCGACAGCTCATCACCACAACGCAGAGCCTGAAAAAGAAACAGCAACAGCTCAAAGCTGAATAGGATACATTCAATGAAAGGTGGACCAAGGTCCTGGCCGCCGAGGAGTACAGCCACGAGCAACCTACCAAAAGTTACCCCAAGCGCAAACTGCTGCCACAATTCAACGATGAAGCCCTCGAGCCAATACCGTCGAAATACAATCAGGCAGATCAACCAGACTGACCACCACATGGTCGGGATAAAGCGGCATATCAAGCTAAACACCACCCCACACCCCCTCGCCGAAGAGGCAAGGAGACAACGCCTGTGGGTTACACATATGACTTGCAACGGGACCTAGCTAATAAAGTCTGTCAGACCAGATCGATCTATGGGTCACGAGGCCGTGCCCTGGCACGAGATAACGGCTATGAAGTCTGGCGTGATGAACATTACAATATTCGGGACCAGAACCGAACTCAGATGTCATCTGATCGCCGCCGTGATGTCGCACGATATAGGGGTGCCGCACACCCTATGTGCTTTACCGATGAGGTAATGCCGCACCAGTTTCCGGAAGGGTTTAAACCCGTGAACATTGAGCAGTATGATGGAATGACAGACCCAACTGTCTAGATTGAAGATTTTCTTCATATTCATACGGCTCATGGAGATGACCTCCATGCCATTAAATGTCTTCCTCTGAAGCTGAAAGGACCAGCACGCTACTAGCTGAACAGCCTCCCAGAAAACTCCATTGGAACCTGGGAAGATTTGGAAGATGTTTTTTGGGCCAACTTTCAGGGCACTTATGTCCGGCCACCGGATGCGGATGACTTGAGTCACATAATCCAGCAACCAAGCGAATCGGCTTGGAAGCTTTGGAACTGGTTCCTATTTAAAAAGAACCAAATCATGGACTGTCCGGATGCTGAAGCCTTAGAGGCCTTCAAACACAGCGTCCAGGACGAATGGCTCGCCCGACACCTTGAGCAGGAGAAGCCGAAGACCATGGCAGCCTTAAATGCACTTAAGATGTTCTCCAGTTGATTCTATTCCACCCATAGTGCTATATCCATGGCTCACGCTCATGTATTGCGTGAAGGTTGAAAAAGTTTGAGATTATTTAAGTATGAAACAATTGCATGGCTTGTCATCGGGGGTATAGAAGTTGGGAACATCTTTGTGTGACGAAAATGAAGCATAGCCTAACTATATGATTTTGTAGGGATGAGCTTTCTTTTGCCATGTTATTTTGAGAAGACATGATTGCTTTGATTAGTATGCTTGAAGTATTATTATTTTTGTGTCAATATGAACTTTTGTCTTGAATCTTTCGGATCTGAATATTCATATCACAATTAAGAAGATTTACATTGAAATTATGCCAAAGTATCACTCCGCATCAAAAATTCTTTTTTATCATTTACCTACTCGAGGACGAGCAGGAATTGAGCTTGGGGATGCTTGATACGTCTCCAACGTATCTATAATTTTTGATTGCTCCATGCTACTTTATCTACTGTTTTAGGCAATATTGAGCTTTATTATCCACTTTTATATTATTTTTGGGACTAACCTATTAACCAGAGGCCCAGCCCAGATTTGTTGTTTTATGCCTATGTTAGTGTTTCGAGGAAAAGGAATATCAGACGGAGTCAAAACGGAATGAAATCAACTGGAGAAGTTATTTTTGGAAGGAAAGCAACCTGATAGACTTGGAGTGCACGTCAGGGGAGTCCCGGGCTGCCCATGAGGGTGGGGGCGTGCCCACCCCCCTGGGCGCGCCCCCTGCCTCGTGAGCACCCTGGAGATCCACCGACGTACCCCTTGCACCCATATATACCTACGTACCCTAAAACTTCCAGAACAGAAGATAGATCGGGAGTTCCGCTGCCGCAAGCCTCTGTAGCCAACAAAAACCAATTGGGACCCTGTTCCGGCACCCTGCCAGAGGGGGATCCCATCACCGGTGGCCATCTTCATCATCCCAGCGCTATCCATGACGAGGAGGGAGTAGTTCACCCTCGGGGCTGAGGGTATGTACCAGTAGCTATGTGTTTGATCTCTCTCTCTCTCTCGTGTTCTCTCTCGTGTTCCTCTGTGGCACGATCTTGATGTATCCCGAGCTTTGCTATTGTAGTTGGATCTTATGATGTTTCTCCCCCTCTACTCTCTTGTGATGAATTGAGTTTCCCCTTTGAAGTTATCTTATCGGATTGAGTCTTTATGAGAACACTTGATGTATGTCTTGCCGTGATTATCTGTGGTGACAATGGGATATCATGTGCCACTTGATGTATGTTTTGGTGATCAACTTGCGGGTTTCGTGACATTGGGAACCTATGCATAGGGGTTGGCACACGTTCTTAACTCTCCGGTAGAAACTTTGGGGCACTCTTTGAAGTACTTTTATGTTGGTTGGATGAATCTGAGATTGTGTGATGCATATCGTATAATCATGCCCACGGATACTTGAGGTCACAATGGAGTATCTAGGTGAAATTAGGGTTTTGGTTGATTTGTGTCTTAAGGTGTTATTCTAGTACGAACTCTTTTATAGATTAATCCGAAAGAATAACTTTGAGGTGGTTTCGTACCCTACCATAATCTCTACGTTTGTTCTCCGCTATTAGTGGCTTTGGAGTGACTCTTTGTTGCATGTTGAGGGCTTGTCATATGATCTATCTATGTTATTATTGTTGAGAGAACTTGCACTAGCGAAATTATGAACCATGGGCCTTGTTTCCTATCATTGCAATACCGTTTACGCTCGCGTTTATCACTTGTTACCTTGCTGTTTTTATTATTTCAGATTACAAAAACCTATATCTACTATCTATTTTGCACTTGTATCACCATCTCTTCGCCAAACTAGTGCACCTATACAATTTACCATTGTATTGGGTGTGTTGGGGACACAAGAGACTTTTTGTTATTTGGTTGCAGGGTTGTTTGAGAGAGACCATCTTCATCCTACGCCTCCTACGGATTGACAAACCTTAGGTCATCCACTTGAGGGAAATTTGCTACTGTCCTACAAACTTGTGCACCTGCAGGCCCAACAACGTCTACAAGAAGAAGGTTGTGTAGTAGACATCAATGAAGATAGCTGGTTGGCTCGTAAAAGCAACAGGTCCAGCGACCCTGGCACTTCTGAGGCCAGGGATGGCAATGGTAAACCACACCGCAATAAAAACAAACGTCGGAGCAACAATGAGAACGCAGATGATATGACAGTCAATGCCGGATTTAGTGGTTCTAAATCTGGTCAGCGGAAGAAACCTTTCAAAGGCAACAGGGACGGTCCATCCAGCTTGGATAAAATCCTTGAGAGGTCCTGTCAGATTCATGGCACACCCGATAAGCCTGCTAACCACACCAACAGGAACTGTTAGGTTTTCAAATAGGCCGGTAAGATAAATACCGAACACAAGGGAAAGGGACCTCCAAGTGAGGACGGTGATGAGCCCCGTCAGCGGCACACCGGGGGCCAAAAGCAGTTTCCCTCGAGGTGAAAATAGTGAACATGATCTATGTCACTCACATCCCCAAAAGGGAGCGCAAGCGCGCACTAAGGGACGTCTACACCGTAGAGCCCGTCGCCCCAAAGTTCAACCCATGGTCAGCCTGTTCGATCACTTTTGATCGCAGGGATCACCCAACCAGTATCTGTCACGGGGGTTCGTCCGCCCTGGTACTCGATCCAATTATCAACGGATACCATCTCACTAGAGTCCTTATGGACGGGGGCAGTAGTCTCGATTTGATTTATCAAGACACTGTCCGCAAGATGGGCATTGACCCATCAAGAATCAATCCTAGTAACACTACCTTTAAAGGTGTGATACCCGGCGTGGAGGCCCGTTGCACGGGCTCACTGACACTGGAGGTAGCATTCGGCTCCCCAAACAACTTCCGAAGTGAAGAATTAATCTTCGACATCATCCCTTTCTACAGTGGCTATCACGCACTGCTCGGACAAACTGCTTTTGCCTGCTTTAATGCAGTCCCACACTATGCTTATTTGAAGCTTAAGATGCCTGGACCTCGTGGCGTTATTATAGTCAATGGAAATATGGAGCGCTTCCTCCGTATTGAAGAACACACTGTGGCCCTTGCAGCCGAGGTGTATGGCGGCCTTATCAAGCCGAATAATACATCGGACATTAAAGCCAACAGCATCTCTAAACGAGTCCGATCCGCGCATCACTGCGATAACTCGATGGATCCGGACGTCAATTAGCAGTTCGACCTCCGCCGACTGCCCCATAAAGTTGCAGCTTACGTACTGCACGTACATAACTACACACCCAAAATACTCTGGGCAGCACCGGAGGCACACTGTAGAACAAGTACATAGTACGACTTGATCCTATTTGGACTGCATACATCTTTTTTCACTACAGGCTTATTTAGAGCCCTATTTGTTGTATGGTTGTATCAGGGGTCCTTTTAAGGCTAGCGTTTCCCAACCATCAGATATTCCTATCAAAGGACTTATTAGTAAGGAGAAACGACGCAGACGTGCGGCAGGGCATCACTAGAGTTTTTGAACTATTACTTTTAGGCCCTGTGTTAGACTTTCCCTTATGATTTTTTTTCTTTTGGCATGTAACATGACCTTAATATTCATGGCATTGTGTGTCGAAACACGCCTTGACGTATTAATAAGGATATAAAGGAAGCAGATGATCACCACCTTTTTTGATTGGGCTCTTATATTATTTTGTCATCCGTATTCCCTCCTTGCTTTCGACTGACATACGTGCTTCGGCACGGCCTTCATACCAGGGGATGTATTTGGCCCCGCAAACTCTTATGTCTGAACACCTATATGGAACTCTTCGACATCCCGGATATTGCATTATATGCATCGGCTCCGAATCATGTCTTTGGTCTATAGTTGGGTTGCCCGGCTCCTGTGTTTGCCACCTTACGTTCCGCAAGTTCGAGGCAGTAAGGGGAGAACTATTGCGATTGTATTTCTGGTTTGTTTGGTTAAGTACCTCAGTAGAGAAAGCCGAAAACTGACTGTCATGATGTGCGGGAGCAGGTTAGTGATCCAGTGACTTAGTGTTATACTACAAACCGTTCGTGATTTATGCCGTGTCATACGAGGGGCTGGGCTTCGACCAGCCGCATTGCAAAGGCGCCGTACTCCGGATCACCGTTCACGCAACAAGGGGCTAATACTTAGCCCCACCAATGGACTCTTATGGCTAAGTGAAAGTGATAAAGCCACATAGTCGGATTGCCTTGTTCATCTCGCAAGACGCCTCCTATATAGGACCAAGACGTTGGATAAAGTGCGGGCATGCGTTACCGAACACCCCAGTAATATTTACATGGGGGCAGAAGCCGACGACTGGTAAACTTTCAAACTTATAAAATAAACGGCCAAACGGGAGGATAAACTAACAAAATCATAAAGGGCAAGCATAAATATTTTCACATTATGAGTTCATTACATGGTTTTTACAAATCGTACTCCACTACTCAAAGATGATATCCTTTGAGCGCTGACCCTCTACAATGCAGGCTCCCTCGAGGACCTCGCCGAAGTACTTCTCCGGCTGCCGGTGAACCTTGCCTTCAGGCGGCTCTGCGGTGGCAATTTCGGTGGCCTTCATCTTTGCCCATTGTACCTTGACTCGGGCGAAGGCCATCCGGGCACCTTCTATGCAAGCCGACCGCTTGATGGCGTCGATCTGAGGACGCGCGTCCACCAGCCGCTTCACAACTCCAAAGTAGATGCTGGGTATGGGATCGGCTGGCCAAAGACGGACTATTACGTCCTTCATAGCCAGTCCGGCCACCCTGTGCAGCTCCGTCAGCTGCTTCAGTTGATCGCCGAGGGGCACCGGATACTTTGGCGCAAGGTACTGCAACTAGAACAGCTTCTCCGTTGAGCTCCCCTCTTCGTCTCAGAAGAACTCAGCGACATCAGAAACACTCCTCGGCAGATCCGCAAACGCGCCTGGAGAACTCCAAACCCGGGTCAGCAAGATATATCTCTTACTTGTAAATTTACTCTGCATGAGAAAGCCCTTACCAGCCGTTATCTATCTCGCCTCTTGAATCTCTTGGAGAGCTCCCTGGGCTTCAACCCGGGCCTTCTTCATGCTCTCGAGAGCTTTTTTGAGTTCGGAGGATTGTTCCGAACTCTTCTGCTCCAAGGACTCGCACTTGGCAATGGCGTCCTTGAGCTCCTGTTCGACCTCGCCCACCCTCCCCACGTGTTGTTCACGAGCGGTTCGCTCCACCTCCAACTCCTCGGCCGCTTTGTCAGCAGCTGCCTTGCTCACCTCCGCCTCCTTCTTGGCTGGGCGCACGCGCTCTTGAGGGACTCAACCTCGGATGCGCCAACTATGAGTAACATCATAAAACTCAGTAAATTTAAAGAATTAATGCACATATCACTTCGGGCATGTACAAGTGCCGCATACCTTGCGTTTCGTCGAACCGCTTGTTGATGCAGTCGAGCTCCTCATCGGCTAGTCGAAGTTTCCGATTGACCTCGGAAACCTCTGCGGCTTGGGTAGTAGCCGCCAGCATCGATGCCTGTCCCGCACAATTGTATACTACATTATTAACCTATTCTGGGATCCTCCGTCCGGATTGTTCTAATCCGGACAGAGTCTCAGGGGCTACTATCTATACATGGGTTCAACCTTGAATATAAAAAAACTTGTAAGAGAATTACATCGCATACCTCAAAGCCCGTCAGTAGGCTGTTGAAGGCTTTGTTCAGTCCGCTTTTTGCGGACCGAACCTATTCCATAACCGCAGCCATCAGGGTACGGTGCTCCTCCATGATGGAAGCACGTTGTAGTGCTTCCTCCAGAGTATGAGCGGCCTCCGGATTGACAGAGGCCATCAATGGAGCTGTTGCTCCTCCCCCCGTCGAAGGGGGGTGTTGGTCCAAACCCGGAGCTGCGTTGGCCTCCGAGACGGTGTCTGGCACGAGCCCGAACTGTTGAGGCCCCCACCCTCGATGGTCATGGGGGTCGCTGTGCCCCGCTCTGTGGCATCCGAGGTGTTACCCTCGGGCGCCTTCTGGACGGCCTCGTCCGCCCCTCCCCGGCCAGGAGAGGTCCTTTGGGACAACACCTCGATGTCCTCCATGGCAGGGGGGAGAAGGCCCGCGATGGTCCATCGCTCTCCGCCTCTTCAGGCAGCAGAGAATTCCCCGACGAAGTCAAGGGGTTCGGGATATCATGCGGAGGGCTGAAATATGAGCCAAGGTACAATTTATACAGAGGCGGGGAAGCAAAAATTGAACAAGTAAGGCTTTGATACTTACGATTCGTCCAGGGGCTTAACGCTGGAAGCTCTCCTTGGGCCGTGTTCGGACTCCAAGTCCAAACTTATCGAGAGGGTAACCTTTTTCCTCTTCGGCATCGCCTCCTCCGGATTCTCGAAGGTCGTCCTCTTCTTCCTCCTCGTGATGCGAGGGGAGTCGCTATCCACCTCCTCTTCCTCCTACTCTTCATCCTCGTTTTCCTCATGAGTGGAGACGACTTCGATTTCTCCGGATATAGCATCTGAAGTACCTTTGCAGAGGGGGCCGCCTTTGGGTCCCTTGCCCTTCTTCTTGCTCTTCTTCTATGGCGCTTGATAGGGCCCCAGGAACAGCATCTCCTCCAGTTGAGGAGTGACTGGGCCTTCGGGCAATGAAGCCAGACTCTTGATCCACTCCACCATCTTTGTCCAGCCCTGTAAAGTGGTGGGCTGATAAGATTCATATTGATCAAATATACAGACCGGATATATCTTCGGAGAATTAACACTTACCGGAGAGGCCGGATTCTCGGCATCGAGACCGACGTCTTCGGTCTCCATGGGCCAGCTCTCCCGGGCCTTGAACAGCAGCTTCCTCATTCCCTTGTGCGTTGTGCAGAGGAAGTGCTACAGGGTCCGCGGCTCCTCTGGATTGAACTCCCACATAGGGGAAGTCCGGCGCTGGCAGGAGAGAATGTGGCAGAAGAGCATGATCTGCACCACATTGGTGAGACTGACGTTCTTGCCTAGCACATTGGTGATGCATGTTTGCAGCATCTGCACCTCTGTCTGGGACCCCCAGTTGAGGCCCTTGGCATTCCACGACGCAAGCCTGGGGGGGGTCCGGGTCTGAACTCCAGAATTGCCGCCCAGTTGCTATGGCGCGACTCGGTGATATTGAACCACTCTTGTTGCCAGACCTTGACGGTCTCGACAAAGGCCCCCTTGGGCCATGTGGCATTGGGCAGCTTGCTTATCATGGCCCGCTGCAGTCCGAGTGCTGCACGTCAACCACCTTCGGCTTCGCATTGAAGATCTTCAGCCATAGGCCAAAGTGTGGGGTGATGCGGAGTAAAGCCTCACACACGATGATAAACGCCGAGATGTGGAGGAAAGAGTTCGGGGCTAGATCATGGAAATCTAGCTCGTAATAGAATGCTACCTCTTGAGCACTGCGTTGGTTTTCCCTTGAAGAGGAAAGGGTGATGCAGCAAAGTAGCGTAAGTATTTCCCTCAGTTTTTGAGAACCAAGGTATCAATCTAGTAGGAGGCTACACGCAAATCCCTCATACCTATACAAACAAATAAGAACCTTCCAACCAACGTGATAAAGGGGTTGTCAATCCCTTCATGGCCACTTGCAAAAGTGAGATCTGATAGAGATAATAAGATAAGATAAATATTTTTGGTATTTTTATGATATAGATTGGAAAGTAAAGATAGCAAAATAAAATAGATCAGAAACTTATATGATGGAAAATAGACCCAGGGGCAATAGGTTTCACTAGTGGCTTCTCTCAAGATAGCATAAGTATTACGGTGGGTGAACAAATTACTGTCAAACAATTGATAGAAAAGCACATAGTTATGAGAATATCTAGGCATGATCATGTATATAGGCATCACGTCCGCGACAAGTAGATCGAAATGATTCTGCATCTACTACTATTACTCCACACATCGACCGCTATCCAGCATGCATCTATAGTATTAAGTTCATAAGAACAGAGTAACACATTAGGCAAGATGACATGATGTAGAGGGATAAACTCAAGCAATATGATATAAACCCCATCTTTTTATCCTCGATGGCAACAATACAATACGTGCCTTGCTGCCCATGCTGTCACTGGGAAAGGACACCGCAAGATTGAACCCAAAGCTAAGCACTTTTCCCATTGCAAGAAAGATCAATCTAGTAGGCCAAACCAAACTAATAATTCGAAGAGACTTGCAAAGATAATCAATCATACATAAAAGAATTCAGAGGAGATTCAAATATTTCTCATAGGTAAACTTGATCATAAACCCACAATTCACCGGATCTCGACAAACACACCGCAAAAAGAGTTACATCGAATAGATCTCTAAGAAGATCTAGGAGAACTTTGTATTGAGATTCAAAGAGAGAGAGGAAGCCATCTAGCTAATAACTATGGACCCGAAGGTCTGTGATAAACTACTCACACTTCATCGGAGAGGCTATGGTGTTGATGTAGAAGCCCTCCGTGATTGATTCCCCCTCCGGTGGAGCGCCGGAAAAGGCCCCAAGATGGGATCTCACGGGTACAGAAGGTTGCGGCAGTGGAAATAGGGTTTCGTGGTGCTCCTGGATGTTTTCAGGGTATGTGGATATATATAGGCAAAGGAAGTCGGTCAGGGGAGCTACGAGGGGCCCACGAGGGTGGGAGGCGCTCCCACCCCCCTAGGGCGCGCCTCCCTGCCTCGTGGCTTCCTCGTTTGTTGCTTGACGTCCACTCCAAGTCTCCTGGATTGCGTTTGTTCCAAAAATAACTCTCCCAAGGTTTCATTCCATTTGGACTCCGTTTGATATTCCTTTTCTGCGAAACACTGAAATAGGAAAAAAACAGCAATTTGGGCCGGGCCTCCGGTTAATAGGTTAGTCCCAAAAATAATACAAAAGTGCTTAGCAAAGCCCATTAAACATCCAAAATAGGTAATATAACAGCATGGAGCAATCAAAAATTATAGATACGTTGGAGACGTATCAAGCATCCCCAAGCTTAATTCCTGCTCGTCCTCGAGTAGGTAAATGATAAAAACAGAATTTTTGATGTGGAATGCTACCTAGCATATTTCTCAATGTAATTTTCTTTATTGTGGCATGAATGTTCAGATCCAAATGATTCAAAATAAAAGTTCATATTGACATAAAAATAGTAATACTTCAAGCATACTAACAAAGTAATCATGTCTTATCAAAATAACATAGCCAAAGAAAGCTTATCCCTACAAAATCATATAGTTAGGCTATGCTTCATTTTCGTCACACAAAATACTCCCATTATGCACAGCCCCGGTTTTAGCCAAGCAATCGATTCATACTTTTTAACGCGCTTCAGCTTTTTCAACTCTCACGCAATACATGAGCGTAAGCCATGGATATATCACTATGGGTGGAATAGAGTATGATGGTGGAGGTTGTGTCGAGAAGACAAAAAAGGAGAAAGTCTCATATTGACATGGCTAATCAACGGGCTATGGAGATGCCCATCAATTGATGTCAATACGAGGAGTAGGGATTGCCATGCAACGGATGCACTAGAGCTATAAATGTATGAAAGCTCAACAAAATAAACTAAGTGGGTGTGCATCCAACTTGCTGGCTCATGAAGACCTAGGGCATTTTGAGGAAGCCCATCATTGGAATATACAAGCCAAGTTCTATAATGAAAAATTCCCACTAGTATATGAAAGTGACAACATAGGAGACTCTCTGTCATGAAGATCATTGTGCTACTTTGAAGCACAAGTGTGGTAAAAGCATAGTAACATTGTCCCTTCTCTCTTTTTCTCTCATTTTTTTCTTTCTTTTTTTATTTTGGTGGGCTTCTTTGGCCTCTTTTTTTTATTGGGCTTCTTTGGCCTCTTTTATTTTTCACAAAGTCCGGAGTCTCATCCCGACTTGTGGGGGAATCATAGTCTCCATCATTCTTTTCTCAACTGGGACAATGCTCTAGTAATGGAAGATCATCACACTTTTATTTATTTACAACTCAAGAATTACAACTCAATACTTAGAACAACATATGACTCTATGTGAATGCCTCCGGCGGTGTACTGGGACATGCAATGAATCAAGAGCGACATGTATGAAAGAATTATAAAGGTGGCCTTGCCACAAATACGATGTCAACTACATGATCATGAAAAAGCAATATGACAATGATGGAGCGTATCATGATAAACGGAACGGTGGAAAGTTGCATGGCAATATATCTCAGAATGTCTATTGAAATGCCATAATAGGTAGGTATGGTGGCTGTTTTGAGGAAGATATAAGGAGGTTTATGTGTGATAGAGCGTATCATATCATGGGGTTTGGATGCATTGGCGATGTTTGCACCAACTCTCAGGGTGAGAAAGGGCAATGCACGGTACCGTAGAGGCTAGCAATGATGGAAGAGTAAGAGTGCGTATAATCCATGGACTCACATTAGTCATAAAGAACTCATATACTTATTGCAAAAGTTTATTAGCCCTCGACGCAAAGTAATAGTACGCATGCTCCTAGGGGAAGGGTTGGTAGGAGTTAATCATCACGCGATCCCGACCTCCACTCATAACAAATGCAATCAAAAGAGCACCCCATGCTACAAATTTGTCATGCAACTTTTACCATACGTGCATGCTATGGGACTTGCCAACTTTAACACAAGTATTTCTCAATTTCATAATTACCCAACTAGCATGACTCTAATATTACCACCTTTATATCTCAAAACAATTATCAAGTATCAAATTGATCATAGTGTTCGATGCACTCTATATGATAGTTTTTATTATACCCAACTTGGATTCCATCATATTAGGACACATTTTATAACCAAAGGAAATACCACGTTGTTCTAAAAGACTCTCAAAATAATATAAGTGAAGCACTAGAGCAAAATTGTCTAGCTCAAAAGATATAAGTGAAGCACATAGAGTATTCTAATAAATTCCGATTCATGTGTGTCTCTCCCAAAAGGTGTGTACAGCAAGGATGATTGTGGTAAACTAAAAAGCAAAGACTCATATCATACAAGACGCTCCAAGCAAAACACATATCATGTGAATAAAAATATAGCCTCAAGTAAAGTTACCAATAGACGAAGAAGAAAGAGGGGATGCCTTCTGGGGCATTGAAAGGATTGAGATGGACCTAGAGGGGGGGGGTGAATAGGTATAATTACAAATTTTAATTATTACTTAGCAATTTTAGGCAATAATGCGGAATATGAAAGTGAGCCTAACAATTGCAAGTGTAGTACTAAGTGCTAAGCAAGTAACACGAGTATGTAAGTGAGCAAGCACAATATGATATAAGTAAGTGCTAAGAGACACGTAACCACAAGTAGAGAGTTAGGTTTAGGAGTAACCGCAACTCCGAGAGATGAGGATGTATGCCGATGTTCAGTTCCTTGAAGGGAAGCTACGCCACCGTTAGAGAGGTGGATGTTACCATGAAGGCACACCAACGCCATGAAGGCTCACCCTATTCTCCCTTTGAGACAACACCACAGAGGTGTTTCTCAACCACTAGTGGTAGACCTTGGGGTGGTCTCCAAACCCTCACAAACTTTTCCAGGGGTAATCACAAAGGTCGATTCCTCATCGAAAGACTCCTACCGCCTAGGAGTCCCCAACCTCCAAGAGTGATAAGAACGATGGGAAAAAGCTCAAGACTTGCTCAAATCATGAATTCCTTTCGTGCAAAGAAGGGGAAGGAGTGGATCTATCACTTGATTGGAGAGCTTCTCTTAAATGTTCTCAAATCACTTGGGGATCTAGGATTTGGTGTAGAGGATTGAGAGAGAGAGAGGGAGAGAGAGAGTGAAAAGTGTTCTTGGGAAGCTCAAAGTGAATAGTCAACCCTCTCCCGTGGGGGAAGAAGGCTATATATAGTGGGAGTGGAAAACAGACCGTTGAGCCACTTAGAGCACAGGGTCTGACGGACATCCGGTGGGTACCGGACGACCGGTGCCACAGATTAGACCGGACGTCCGCCCGGGCCGCCGGTCGTCCGGTCGCTGGAACATCTACCAGGGGCATAGACGAGGTATGGGACTATACAGCCAGCTGACGCTCGGAAGGCGCCGGTCGTCCGGAGGCCGGACGTCCAGAGTTGTCGGAAATCCGCAAATATCATTCTGTTGAAGTGCAACGCATATTCGGAGGTGAGCGGACGCCCGGTGCCCGGACGTCCGGTGGGACTGGTCTTCCGCTAATATCAGTTCTGTGAAGATGCATCGGACAGCCAGTGAGAGACGGGGTCCTGGTCGACTGAGAGAGGACGGACGTCTGTAGACTTTCGGACGTCCGGTGGTAACCGAAATTCTCAGGATCATACCAATATTTGTGTATAAGTTAGAGGAAGAATCTTGAGATGATATGTGAGTGAATTTTGTAGGTTTGAGCAAGTTCTTTCACGAAATCCATCGATCGCCTCTTAATAGTGCGGGATCCCTATACTCAAGAACAAACCGAAAAAGAAGCCGAAGCTTTATGTCTTTGTCTTGTGTCTCTGCTCTCGAGTGATATATGTATATATATGTTTATGTCCGTAGTCATGATCCACACACCGCCCTTGAGACATAATCCTGAGATATACTTGATAAACATGATTAGTCCCAACATGCATGTTGTCATCAAAATCAAAATATGATTAAGGGCATGATTGCACTTTCAATCTCCCCATTTTTGGTAGTTGATAACAACATATATGCACACACATAAAAAAATCGAAAGGATTCGTTGTGGCGCTCAATAAACAAAGAATAAGCATGGAGGGAGCTCCCCCTCAATATGATACCATAAAGAATAAACATGAAGAGAGCTCCCCCTCAATATGATACCAACACAACTAAATCTCATACACAAGATGCCTCAATATGACAACATAAGTTTGTTTTTAAATAAGATCCACATAGGTTCATCACTCATAGCATAGAACATAACCAAATCTCATAACATGAGTTCGATACAAGCTAATATAAAAACATAACAATGAGTTCGATACAAGCTAATACCATAAAATCACATAGTGCCTACTCGCCCTTGGCATCAAATACCCAAAAAGGGGGGGGGTCATAGCAGCATCAGAGAGCATCATCATCATCATCATCATCATCATCATCATCATCATCATCATCATCATGATGTGCACCACTGCCACCAGGCTCGTCAAAGAAGTCAGTCCGCTCAGGACCCGAGGGAAAACCAAAATCAGAAGGTGGCTCGTCAGGGAGACGTTCATCGTCACTCACATCATAAACTCCAGAGTCTCTCAGACGAGCCTTCAGAGTATTCTTGGAAGTGACCATGTGAGTGTCAACGTTGTGATTTTGGGAGCAATGAAAGCTGAACACCTTCATCATTGCCGAGTGAGCCTTCCCAAGAAAGCAAGCAATGCGCCCAAAGGATGCAGAACTGGAAGGAGTAGAACGAGCAGTAGGAGGAGGAACACTAGCTGTGGTGCGACAAGAAGTAGCAGTAGGAGGAGGAACCCAATCATCCGCCATGTGAGGTGGAATGACCCATCGCTCATGCAAGTGAGTGCGGGCAATGGGAAATGGAGCAACACTCTCGATAAAAGCCTGAAGAAAGGGGGCATGAGGAAAGGCCCGCTAGTGCTGAAAACTAGCGAGACGGATCTCATGCCATAGAAAATGAGGAACATTTATCTTCCCCTTTGGAGATGCATAGAGGCGATGCATGAGATCAATGCAATAGCTATTGCAAGACCCCTTGTCACCCATCTTGGGATAGATGGTGCGGATGACGCACTGATAGATGATGTAGTAAGGGGAGCACCAAATGGAGACTTGGTTCAAACCCTTTTGTTTCTCCGTTTTAGACAAAGCTTCTATTGGTTTGAGAAAATCCACACAGACATCAATGCCCTTGGGCCTATGGTTGGGGTCATCCTTGTGGATTTTGAAACCGGTGTCAGGAAACCCAAGTGCAGTGCAGACTAAGGCATAGCCTAGTGGTGGGAAGGGGCTGATGCCTTCCCACCCACCCAGGTTCAAGGCATGGTACTTGCAATTTGGGTTTGTCGCACCAATTATACTGTAGGGGGTTCCCTTACAGTCTTTCTATCAAAAAAAACCCAAGTGCAGTAACAAATTGAGAATAAGATGCCATGAGCACGGTGTCGGAGCTCATCCAAGTGACAGTGTTATTTGGACCAAAATAACATGTGGCATATAATTGATGAATGGCAGCTTGGGTAAAGTCATGTTGAAATGCAAATGGGGAAGCAAGATTAGATGACTCAATGAGCTCAATAGCCCCCGGATATTTATCCGGATGAGTACGAATATGCTCTAAGTCAATGCATACATGGAGAGATAAGCCTTTAGGAATGATGATAGTGGTAAAGATGTCATCTTGGACATTAGTGCGAAAACAATTGTCCTGAGAGTCATGAGCAACCGTAAATTGATCAACATCACGACGCAACCTAAGATAGGAAGCAATGGGAACCTCGTTGAACCGCTTAACGTTGCGGCCGAGTGGTAAAGGAGGTTCAAGAGAGATATGACGAGCATCACCGTGAGGTTGCACCGGAGGAGGAGGAGGCATGAAGGTGGTCCTACGAGTTCCTGGCTTGGGTGCGGAGGTGCGAACAGCAACAAACGCGGGCTGCTCCAAGTCATCCAATTCATCCTCGTAGTCGGATGCCTCCGAGGAGGATTTGCTGGATGAGCTATGAGGACGGGCGGCATGCTTCCGAGGACGAGCCCTCTCCTGTGAGTCATCGGAGCCACCACGACAAGACATGCGAGATGGCCCACCGGTGACCTGCTTGCGTGCGGAGTGCTTGGTCTTGGGCATCACAACCTAGGGGAGGAGGAAGACCCAAATTTAGATCTAAGAATCGATGTATGAGGGGAGAAGAGATAGGTGCTACCTTGGAGTGAATAACACGGAGGGAGACGGTGACCGGGGCGAATCAGGCAGCGGGCCGTGCCGGGGATAGGGGCAAGTGGCGTGGCGACGGGGGAACGGGCGGCGAGCGGCCACGACGAGGGGCACGGGCGGCGCGCGGCCGCGGCGAGGGGCACGGGCGGCGCGCGGCCGCGGCGAGAAGCCGCAAGACAGGGGCGGCGGCGGTGAGGAACAGAGGAGAGGGGGCGAACGGATTAAGGTACACTGACCCGAACCGCACCGCGCGCAATATATAGGTGCCTGAGAGAGGTCCGGACAACCGGAGATCTACGGACGTCCGGCGCCTGGGCCAGGGAAAAAATTAACGAAAGACCGGAAAGACCGGACAACCGACCTGAGGACAACAAAGAGCTTTTTACGGACGACCGGAGTTCGACGGACGTCTGGTGCCTGAGAGAGGTCCGGACGACCGGAGATCTATGGACGTCCGGCACCTTGGCCAGGGAAAACGGACGTCCGGTACATAGCGGACATCTGGAAGCATATAAGAATTTTTGAGAAGAGTAGGGTGCAATTATTTTTTCTACTAACCATGATGAGGAGATGATGATTATAGTACATAGTAAGATGCAAAGGCATAATCTGTTAAGCAACATGTATCCTATGCCAACAATAATAAAACATATACCGCACATATATTGTCCTAGTGACATGAGTGGTGGCTACTACCACCATGTATGAGTATACGTGACATGGCACGGAAAGATTGGAACTTTGAGTGCATAATCACTACTCCATTATTGAAAGCACCATGGTTAGATGACATGATAGCTTTGAGAGTGTTTGTTCTTTTTATGCATTTCATAGGGTGAGGATACTCATGAGTTGAGTGTCTCCCCCTAAATATATACCTACATCAAGACAAGACATTAATTTCATGCATGAATGGGTACTAGATTTCACATAATATTGCAAGCTCCAAGATACCAAGTTCACGCCTAAGTCGACAAAACCTTGCTTCATCCAATGGTTTGGTGAAAATATCTGCTAGTTGCAAATCTGTACCAACATGATCAATGTGAATATCACCCTTTTCCACATGATCTCTCAAGAAGTGATACCTAATATCAATCTGATTGGTGCGGGTATGATCCTTGGGGTTCTCAGCAATATTGATGGCACTTTCATTATCACATAGAAGAGGCACATGTCTATAGGTGATACCGTAATCCTTCAAAGTTTGCCTCATCCATAGTAGTTGAGTTGCACAACTGGCGGTTGCAATGTATTCAGCTTCTGCGGTAGAGAGGGCAATACAATTTTGATTCTCTGAGGACCAACTTACCAAGGAGCGTCCAAGAAACTGACATGCACCAGAGGTGGACTTACGATCCACTTTGTCTCCAGCCCAATCCGCATCCATGTACCCAATGAGATCGAACTTAGCATCCTTGGGGTACCATAAACCCAACTTTGGGGTGTGAACAAGGTATCTGAGAATATGCTTAACCGCCTTATGATGACTTTCCCTAGGGGAAGCTTGAAATCTAGCACACATGCATACACTGAACATGATGTCTGGTCTAGATGCACAAAGGTAAATCAATGAACCAATCATAGAGCGGTAAATAGATGGGTCGAAAGGAATACCATTTGTGTCTTAAGTGAGTGCAATTTTGGTTGGCATGGTTGTCTTGCATGGACTAGCATCAGACATGCCAAACTTCTCTAGGATATCTTTGAGGTATTTTGCTTGAGACAAGAAAATTCCTTCTTGAAATTGTTGAATTTGAAATCCAAGAAAGAACTTCAAATCCGCATTGAGTGACATTTCAAAATTCTTGGTCATTGAAGCCGCAAACTTCTTGCACAAATGAATGTTAGGAGAACCAAAAATGATATCATCTACATAGATTTGGCATAAGATCAAATCACCCTTTTCCCTCTTAGTAAAAAGAGTGGGATCGATCACCCCTCTCACAAAAGCATCATCGAGTAAAAACTTCTTAAAATGATCATACCAAGCACGAGGTGCTTGTTTGAGGCCATACAAAGCCTTATGAAGTTTATACACATAGTCTTTGTGATCTGGATCAACGAACCCAGGTGGTTGTGACACATATACTTCTTCTTGTAGAGGACCGTTAAGGAAAGCACTCTTCACATCCATTTGATGTAAAGTAAAACCATTGAATGCGGCATAAGCAAGTAATATGCGAATGGATTCAAGACGGGCAACGGGGGCAAAGGTCTCACCAAAGTCCAAACCTTCAACTTGTGAGTACCCTTGTGCCACTAACCTTGCCTTGTTACGGATGGTTACACCATTCTAATCTTGCTTGTTCTCGAAAATCCATTTTGTTCCAATGACGTTGTGCTCGGTAGGTGGCCTCTTGAATAATGACCACACTTGGTTGCGTTCAAAACTATTCAACTCTTCTTGCATAGCAACGAGCCAATCATTGTCCATCAATGCATCTTGTACCTTGAGGGGCTCAACACTAGACACAAACGAGAAGTGAGCACAAAAGTTTGTCAAATGTTTACGAGTGATTCTACCTTCCGATATGCCGGTGAGAATTTTGTCAACGTCAACACGACCGGTGACTCGAGGCATGATGGAGGTTAGGGTTTCTCGAGGTTCAACTTCATGTCCATCATCCACGTCCTCAACATATGGATCATTAATGTGTGGTGGAAGATCTTCTTGTTCATATTGCATTTGTTGAGGTTCATCATCAATGATTGGACTTTCTTGTTCTTGCCCTTGATGATGATCTTGTTCTTGAAGATTATCATGAAGAGGAACTTGATCATCTTTTTGTACTTGGACTAAGGGCATCGGTTGAACAATAGGAGTTTGTGGTGGTATGGGTGTTGAATTAGTTTGATGATGTGTGAAACTTCCATCTTCTTCTTCATCATCATGAGGTTCTTGTTCCATTGGAAGAAGTGCACCAACACCCATGGTCAAAATATCTTGAGATGAATCTTCTTCACCTACATCACTTAGATCAACTTGCTCCCCATGGGAGCCATTAAATTCATCAAACACCACGTCACAAGTTTCTACAACACATCCATTGGATTTGTTGTAGACTCTATAGGCATGAGAGTTTGATCAATAGCCAACAAATATGCCCTCAATTGTTTTGATTGAAATTTTCCTAACCGTTCTCTTTTGTTGAGGATGAAACATTTGCACCCAAATACACGAAAGTACTTGACATTTGGCTTGTTCCCAGTTAGGAGCTGATAATCCCAAAGTGCGGGGAATCATCGTAGCAATTCCCAAAGGTGGAAGTGATAAGTATGGAGTGTCGAACCCACAAGGAGCTAAAGGTAAGATCAATATTCTCTCAAGCCCTATCTGCCACTGATACGACTCTATGTGCACTGAACGTTTGCTCCCAACTTGAAACAATAAATAAAACTGTGTTGTGGGTATAAAGAGGATAACTTTGCATGATATCGGAGAGCTAAAATATGAAAGTAGGTGCTGTTATCATAAAGTTAGAATATATTACTAAATATTATAAATAGCGAGTGTGGAATAATGGTGGATCAATGTGCGGAATTGTCCTAGGCAATTGTTAACACGACCGGTGATCACTATTGCAGTTTTATATGAGGGAGAGGCATAAGCTAACATACTTTCTCTACTTGGATCATATGCACTTATGATTGGAACTCTAGCAAGCATCCGCAACTACTAAAGATCATTAAGGTAAAACCCAACCATAGCATTAAAGCATCAAGTCCTCTTTATTCCCATATGCAACAATCCCTCTTACTCGGGTTTGTGTTTCAGTCACTCACCAACCCACTATAAGCGAATCATGAACGTATTGCAACACCCTACAGCGGGAATCCCTCACGCTTGCGCGACACGGAGGCACCATAGGACAGCATCAAAGTAAAACATACAACTCATACCAATCTAGACCATCAATCAACCCAAAGACAAAAGATATCTACTCAAAACATCATAGGATGGCAACACATCATTGGATCATAATATGTGGCATAAAGCACCATGTTCAAGTAGGGATTACAGCGGGGTGCGGGAGAGTGGACCGCATAAAAGAGATGAGAATGGTGATGATGATGATGATGATGATGATGTTGATGAAGACGATCACCGCGGCAACGATTCCCCTCCCGATGGCACTCCGGTGCCACCAAGAGAGAGGAGGAGAGGTTCTCCCCCTTGTGCTTCTTCCTCCATGGCTTTCCCCCTCTGGTCCTTGGCCTTCATGGCAATGATGGCCCCTCCGAGATCCTCCTCCATGGCTTCCGGTGATGATGGCCCCCTCCAGCAGGGTGCCGGAGAGGACCTAGATTGATTTCTCGTGGCTACAGAGGCTTGCGGCGGCGGAACTTCCGATCTAGGTTATTTCCCGAAGGTTTATGTATTTATAGGAATTTTGGCGTCGGTTTTACGTCAGGAGGGTCTCCGGGCTGTCCACGAGATAGGGGGGCGCGCCCCCACTCTCGTGGGCAGCCCGGGACTCTTCTGGCCCAACTCCGATGCTCCATGGTCTTCTTTTGGTCCATAAAAAATCATCAAAAATTGGCACGTCAAATGGACTCCGTTTGGTATTCCTTTTCTATAAAACTCAAAAACAAGGAGATAACAGAAACTGGCACTGGGCTCTAGGTTAATAGGTTAGTCCCAAAAATCATATAAAATGGCATATAAATGCATATAAAGCATCATAGATGGATAATATAATAGCATGAATACTTCATAAATTATAGATACGTTGGAGACGTATCAGCATCCCCAAGCTTAATTCCTGCTCGTCCTCGAGTAGGTAAATGATAAAAGAAATAATTTATGAAGTGTGAATGCTAGCAGGTGCACAAGTTTGATCAATGATAATTTCAATCACCTTTTCTAGCATCAATTTGTGTCATAATAGTAGCTTATCTCATAAAACTTTTCATGATCAAGTAACAATCTATTCACAATGTCAAGTATGGTTCAGAAACTTCATTGAGAACTAACAAACTATAATCTCAGTCATTGAAGCAATTGCAATTTATCATAACATCAGAAAGAGTCAAGAATAGAGCTTTTCAGCAAGTCCACATACTCAACTATCATATAGTCTTCTACAATTACTAACACTCACGCAATACTTGTGGTTATGGAGTTTTAATCGGACACTGAGAAAGATAGGGGCTTATAATTTTGCCTCCCAACGTATTCACCTTTAGGTGATGTCAACAATAATAGCTCAAGCTAACTTATATATATATATATATATATATATATATATATATATATATATATATATATATATATATATATCAGGAGCTTTCAAACACAAGGAGCTTGCCAAAAGATAAAATGAAAAAGGGAAAGGTGAAGATCACCTTGACTCAAGCATAAAGTAAAAACATAAAGTAAAAGATAGGCCCTTCGCAGAGGGAAGCAGAGGTTGTCATGTGCGTTTAGGGTTGGATGCACAAAATCTTAATGCAAAAGAATGTCACTTTATATTGCCCCTTGTATGTGGACCTTTATTATGTAGTCCGTCGCTTTTATTACTTCCACAACAAGATCGTATAAAGCTTATTTTCTCTGCACTAATAAGTCATACATATTTAGATAGCAATTTTTATTGCCTGCAACATGACAACTTACTTGAAGGACCTTACTCGATCCATAGGTAGGTATGGTGGACTCTCATGCAAAACTGAGTTTAAGGATATTTGGGAGCACAAGTAGTATCTCTACTTGGTGCAAGGAATTTGGCTAGCATGAGGGGGAAAGGCAAGCTTAACATGTTTGGAAGGTCAATGACAATATACTTTAACTGAGATGTGAGAAAACATAAACCATTACGTTGTCTTCCTTGTCCAACATCAACTCTTTTAGCATGTCATACTTAATGAGTGCTTCACAATCATAAAAGATCTCCAAGATAATATATTTGTATGTTAACCTCTCTTTCCTTATTACTTCCTATTAATTGCAACGATGACCAAAACTATGTTTGTCAACTCTCAACAACTTTTATGCCTCATGCTCTTTATATGTGAAGTCATTACTATCCATGTTATAAGCATATGAAACATATATAAATTCAGATTTATGACATTCAATTCATTCCCCCATTTACTCATAGGATATACATGAAGCACATGAGTAAATGACAAACTACTCCAAAAGATATGAGTGAAGGACACTGAGTAGTCAAATAATTAACTAGCCATGGGAGGGCCCCTTTTTTATTCAATATTTCAGATCCAATGATTTTATTCAAACAGCAAGCAAAACACATATCATGTGACGAATAAAAATAAAGCTCCGAGTAAGGTATACCGATAGTTTTGAAGACGAAAGAGGGGATGCCTTCCGGGCATCCCCAAGATTAGGTGCTTGAGTCTTCCTTGAATATTACCTTGGGGTGCCTTGGGCATCCCCAAGCTTAGGGTCTTCCCACTCCTTATTCCCCTCCTATTGATATCTCACCCAAAACTTGAAAACTTCAACCACACAAAACTTAATGGAACTTCGTGAGATAGGTTAGTATGATAAAGAGTAAACCATTCACTTTGGTGCTATAAAAGACAAGGTTCATAATTGTTTTCACACAATACCTACTGTACCATATCATTTCTACAATTTATATTGCGAGATATAAGCCATAGAAACTAGAAAACAAGCAAACTATGCGATGAAAACAGAATCTGTCAGAAACAGAATAGTCTGTAATGATCTGAACAATAACCATATTTATGATACTCAAAAAATTATGAAATAAATTGGTAGACTTGAGTAATTTGTCTATTAATCTTATGCAAAAAGAATCAACTCAAAATCACTCTTCTGTAAAAAAATTACAGCTAATCTCGTGAGCGCAAAGTTTCTCTTTTTTACAGCAAGATCACATTAACTCTCACCCAAGTCTTCCCAAAGGTCTCACTTGGCACTTTATTGAAACAAAAGCTATAAAACATGATTACTACAGTAGATTAACCATGTAGACACACAAAAACAGTAAGGGTAAATATTGGGTTGTCTCCCAACAAGCGCTTTTCTTCAATGCCTTTTAGCTAGGCATGATGATTTCAATGATGCTCACATAAAAGATAAGAGTTGAAACATAAAAAGATCATCATGAAGAATATGACTAGCACATTTAAATCTAACCCACTTCCTATGCCTAGGGATTTTGTGAGCACAAAACTTATAGGAACAAGAATCAACTAGCATAGGAAGGCAAAACAAGTTTAACTTCAAAACTTTAAGCACATAGAGAGGAAACTTGATATTATGGCAACTTCTACAGGCATATATTCCTCCCTCATAATAGTTTTCAGTAGCATCATGGATAAAAACTCATACTCAAATGGAACCTCTTCCGAAATAGTGGAATAGTAACTAAAGTTGACACTCTTCCAAATCCACTTTCATAAATATCACACTAGGATTCAACACCCTCCAAGATAGTGGGATCACTAATTCCTAAAGTTGACACTCTTCCAAACCCACTTTAATTTATAGTATGATTCATACTCCAAAAGATATAAGTGAAGTTCATGGAGCATTCTTCAATTAATATAGACTAACCAATGTCCAAGCTCAAAATATATAAGTGATGCACATGAAGCATTCTATAAAACCACACTCAAACGATTTAAGTGAAGCACAAAGAGCAATTCTATAAGATCATACTTAAAAGATATAAGTGAAGCACATGAAGTATTCAATAAATCAATGAAGAGCTATCTCATACTAGCATGATTCTTAAAAAAATTAAAACACAAAGGACACAAATCATGTGAACAAAACAAAAACTGAGGTATACCGATATCTGTTGAAGAAGAAAGATGGGATGCCAACCGGGGCATCTCCAAGCTTAGATGCTTGAGTATACTTTAAAATATTTACTTGGGGTGCCTTGGGCATCCCCAAGCTTGAACTCTCGTCTCTCTTTATTCTTCTCACATCGGTAACTCCTCGTTCTTCAAACACTTCATTCACAAAAACTTAAACAAAAACTTTGTGAGATCCGTTAGTGTAATAAAGCAAACTACCACTTTAAGGTACTGTAATTAACCTATTATTTATCTATACTGGTGTTAAACATACTGTATTCCAACTTATCTATGGTTCATACCCTTACATACTAGCCATAGATGCATCAAAATAAGCAAACAACACACGAAAGACAGAATCTGTCAAGAACAGGACAGTCTGTAGTAATCTGGAAGTTTAGAAAACTTCTGTAACTCCAAAAATTATGAAATAAATTTGACAATTTGAACAATTTGTACAGAAGTAGTGTGCAAAAAGTTTCAGACACATTTAACTTTCCGTAAAAAATGTAAATTCATGCACTACAGCCAAAGTTTCTGTTTTTGTTCTGCACATAGTAAGCAAGCAATCTTATCATACTAAAACCAGAGCTTGGCACATTATTTTTATAATACAATGGATATATACAAGGGGATAATTATTTACAGAGAAACTTCCATGAAAAATTCTACATTGTTTCCGTGAGCATGAACACAAGTGCTCAAGGTCGACCCTCACTTCTTCAATGCATAACTTTCCAATCACTTCTCTTTTTGAAAAACTTTTTCAGGCATGGGAGGCAAGTAGATATTTTTTTGGTATTTTCATTATTTTTTTTTAAAAAAAATTTATGTTTCACCCACAACTAAACAGAAACAAAAAGGGAAAAACAAAATCTACTTAGTGAAGAAAGCAAACAAGCCCACACGAAAATATCAACCCCACACTATTGCTCCCCGGCAACGGCGCCAGAAAAGAGCTTGATAATCCCCAAGTGCAGGGAATCATCGTAGCAATTCCCAAAGGTGGAAGTGATAAGTATGGAGTGTCGAACCCACAAGGAGCTAAAGGTAAGATCAATATTCTCTCAAGCCCTATCTGCCACTGATACGACTCTACGTGCACCGAACGTTTGCTTCCAACTAGAAACAAGAAATAAAACTATGTTGTGGGTATAAAGAGGATAACTTTGCATGATATTGGAGAGCTAAAATATGAAAGTAGGTTCTGCTATTATAAAGTTAGAATATATTACTAAATATTATAAATAGTGAGTGTGGAATAAGGTGGATCGGTGTGCGGAATTGTCCTAGGCAATTGTTAACAAGACCGGTGATCACTATTGCAGTTTCATATGAGGGAGAGGCATAAGCTAACATACTTTCTCTACTTGGATCATATGCACTTATGATTGGAACTCTAGAAAGCATCCGCAACTACTAAAGATCATTAAGGTAAAACCCAACCATAGCATTAAAGCATCAAGTCCTCTTTATTCCCATATGCAACAATCCCTCTTACTCGGGTTTGTGTTTCAGTCACTCACCAACCCACTATAAGCGAATCATGAACGTATTGCAACACCCTACAGAGGGAATCCCTCACGCTTGCGTGACACGGAGGGCACCATAGGACAACATCAAAGTAAAACATACAACTCATACCAATCTAGATCATCAATCAACCCAAAGACAAAAGATATCTACTCAAAACATCATAGGATGGATACACATCATTGGATCATAATATGTGGCATAAAGCACCATGTTCAAGTAGGGATTACAGCGGGGTGCGGGAGAGTGGACCGCGTAAAAGAGATGAGGATGGTGATGATGATGATGATGTTGATGAAGACGATCACCGCGGCGATGATTCCCCTCCCGATGGCACTCCGGTGCCACCAAGAGAGAGGAGGAGAGGTTCTCCCCCTTGTGCTTCCTCCTCCATGGCTTTCCCCCTCTGGTCCTTGGCCTTCATGGCGATGATGGCCCCTCCGAGATCCTCCTCCATGGCCTCCGGTGATGATGGCCCCCTCCTGCATGGTGCCGGAGAGGGCCTAGATTGATTTCTCGTGGCTACAGAGGCTTGCGGCGGCGGAACTTCCGATCTAGGTTATTTCCCGAAGGTTTCTGTATTTATAGGAATTTTTGGCGTCGGTTTCACGTCAGGGGGGTCTCCAGGCTGTCCACAAGATAGGGGGGCGCGCCCCCCACTCTCGTGGGCAGCCCGGGACTCTTCTGGCCCAACTCTGATGCTCCATGGTTTTATTTTGGTCCATAAAAAATCATCAAAAATTGGCACGTCAAATGGACTCCGTTTGGTATTCCTTTTCTGTAAAACTCAAAAACAAGGAGAAAACAGAAACTGGCACTGGGCTCTAGGTTAATAGGTTAGTCCCAAAAATCATATAAAATGGCATATAAATGCATATAAAACATCATAGATGGATAATATAATAGCATGAATACTTCATAAATTATAGATACGTTGGAGACGTATCAGGAGCTCATATGGAGTCTTTTCCAATATAGTACAGAGGAAGAGCCAGGTTGATGCATGGCATGTAGTGTTGACAGCTTCGGCCCAAAAACTATGTGGTGACTTGTATTCATCCAACATGGACCTTGCCATCTCCACAAGTGTACGGTTCTTCCTTTCGGCTACACCATTTTGCTGAGGAGTGTATGGAGCTGAATATTGATGCTCAATCCCTTCATCACTAAGGAATTCTTCCAAGGTATAGTTCTTGAACTCAGAGCCATTGTCACTTCTTATTGCCAAGATTTCTTTGTCAAACTTGCGTTGTGCTTGCTTGGCAAAATCAATGAAGGTGATCTTCGTCTCGTCCTTGGACTTGAGGAAAAACACCCATGTATATCTTGAGTAATCATCAACAATGACAAGTCCATACTTTTTCCCACCAAGACTATCCCATGAAGGAGGCCCAAAAAGATCCACATGAAGGAGCTCCAGGGGCCTTGAAGTAGACACAATGTTCTTGGGTTGGTGCTTTGACTGATGTCGCTTCTCGGCTATGCATGCACTACACACACGATCTTTCTCAAAAGAGACATTGGTTAGTCCAAGGATGTGATTCCCCTTTAAGAGATCTTGAAGATTTCTCATGACGACATGGGCTAGCCGGCGATGCCATAGCCACCCCTTGTCGGCCTTGGCCATTAGACAAGTTGCATGGAATATGCTCTCTTTCGAGAAATCAACCGTGTAAAGGTTGCCATCCAAATCTCCAACAAAGGCCACTTTGAGAGTATCTCTCTTAAAGACTTTCACATCCGTTAGTCCAAAGAGTGTATCATAACCAACAGAAGCCAATTGGCAAACAGAAAGCAAATGGTATTTAAGGGATTGGACAAGCATGACATTTGCAAGAGACATGTCATTTGTGATAGCCACCTTGGCCAACCCGAGTACCTGTCCTTTTGAACCTCCACCAAACATAATGCTCATGAATGGTTGAATAGGTTCCATGAAATCATAGAGCAATTTGCTATCTCCGGTCATATGATTTGTACATCCACTATCAATCACCCATTTTACTTCACCGAAGAAGGCAACCTACACACAATTATGACTTGGTTAGAGGCACCCATTTTGCAATGGGACCTCTCAAGTTAGTCACAAGGGTCTTAGGGACCCAAATAGTAGAATCGGAATGCATTTCGAGGACCAACAAATTTTGCATAAAGTTCTCCATCCTTAGTCTTACGAAAAACATAGGATGGAGGCATGAACTCTTTTGGCTTGTTGAGAGTGGGCATGCCCCTTGTGGCCTTCCCACTAACAACCTTACCTTTCTCCTTGTGCCCTTCTCGTACAAATGTTTCCTTTAGAGGGGTTGTGCACTTTTGAGAGGACGTCTTCTTCTTGCTTGTGCTTGGGTCAAACCCGAGTCCCTCTTTGGCAAACACCTCATTGTGCCGGCTCAATACCTCATTAAGGTTCTTTTGCCCTTGAGCACATGTCATGAGACCTTTCTCGATTTGAGCCTTGAGGAAGCGATTTTCCTCAAGAATAGATGCTAGATCACTACTAGAGTTAGTAGTACAATCATCAACATTGATAATAGGAGAAGAGTAAGCCTTGGCTAGAGTTTCAAGATAAGTAAGTTTGAGCGTCTCAAAACTCTTTGTAAGAAGGGTGAGCTCTTCTTCCTTAGTCTTGAGGGACACGGATAGAAGCTCACAATCCTTAGAGAGAGAAGCATGAGACTTCACAAGCTTACTTTTATCATTCATCAACTCTTCGCAAGAGTCAATAGCCTTTTTTCAAGGAGGCAAGATCTTTAGTATGAACATCAATGTTTGCACCAATTTTTAAGCATAGTTCATCATTTCGTGCTTCCTCATATTGGACTTTTCGCTCAAGGATTTCACATTTTTCCTTTTCCTCGGTGACGAGGGTTTCGAGTTCCTTAATGGTGATGGTGTGCTTACTCACCATCTCCATAAGCATACGAAACATAGTGAGCTTCTTTCCTTTGAGCGAGCACATGAACTTATTAAGATTAGCAAGCATAGATCATCTAGATCATCATCCTCATAACTATCCTCCGCATCAAGATACTCATCACTAGGAGTAGAAGGAGTGAAAAGAGGAGGATTTGATCGTGGGGTTACCGTGACCTTGTCAGGAGAGCTTTGGTCCTCTCCTCTTCTACCATGGCCTTTGCCATTAGACACTTGTGAGCGTTGCCCTTGTAGTCTTTCATGTAGTTGTAGGTGACAACATCACCACTCTTGTTCACTAATCTCAAGGTGTTTTGAGAGTCTAGAGCAACTCCGGCAACACCACTAATATCATCCGGATTGGATTCTTCTTGAGCAACCATTGCTTTGCCATCTCTCTTCTTGAGCTTGGAGTTTAAAGGATTTGGCAACTTTTTCTTGGGAAAGGTCTTGGGAAACCTTGGTTTATCCTCTCTCTTCTCATAAGGTCACTCTAGGAGAAGTGGTTGGTTTCTTCACAGTTGTAGCATTTTCTTGCTTTCATTTTTTGAAAACTTCCCTTGAATCTTCCCGCGCTAAACTTCTTGACAAAGAGAGCCATGTCTTCATATGAATGGCCCTCATCGGATTCGATCTCATCACCATCTTCATCATCATCATCATCTTCTTCTTCTTCTTCACTTTGCTCATATTCACATACATGTTTGGCCTTCAATGCAAGATTGATCTTTGATGTTGGAGTACCATGCATGGCCAGATGTTTTGTGGCATTTGCCTTTGACTCTTCAAACAGTTGGAAGGTGGATATGATGTCATATGTAGTCATTTCCTTGAAGGCATGGTGTTGTCTTATGTCCCACACCATTTGATGGTGATATGGGGCAAGAGCATGAAGCAACTTATCCACAAGGAATCGCTTAGTCATGTTGAATCCATCTTGTGTCTTGTCACACTCACACGACTCAATGTCAGCAGTGAGAGTCATGAGACGCTCAAGGAGTTGATTGGGAGTTTCACCTTTCTCCATACAAAAGTTTTGCAATTGCCCCTTGGCAATTTCATATTGAGCACTCCGGAGAGTGGAAGTACCGGTCTTGGATCTTATAATGCTTTCCCATAGTTCCTTGGCACTTGTGATGTGTATGAACGGTCTCCTTTGCTTTTCAACCATACCTCTCCTTATACACATGGTTGAAGTGTCATTGGGATTCTTGTCATAAATTTCTCTTGGTGTAGGATTCTTTGGATCAACCACATGGTACCCATACTCCAAGATCTCCAGCATCTCATCGTTTCCATATCGAAGATGATCCTACATAGCAACTCTCCACAAGGCAAAATTGGAAGTGGCATCAAGTAAAGGAGGTTTGCCTTGAGGATTATATTTCGGTTTCTCAACTTGGGGTCTTGCATAAAGCCAAGGAACACCAGAGTGATCATTGCTAGGAGGTTGTTGACCAAGTGACGGAGCAGTCACAGTTGGCCTCGAAGCCGCACCACCCGAAAGTGGTGCAAGCACCATGGACAACGTGGCTAATCTCATTTGGACCAAGGCCTCAAGAGAAGCATCATGCTCCTCTTTTTGCTTAGCAAGGGCCTGTTCCAGATCCTCAGAAGTAAAGGACTTGACTTCAGAAGAAGCCACGCCTTTATCCTTCGGATCTGCAACAAGGGGAGTCCCATCGGGGTTCATCTCGCTCTAGGGTGGTTAAGCCACAAGAATAGAGCACGAGGCTCTGATACCAATTGAAAGGATCGAGATGGACCTAGAGGGGGGGTGAATAGGTACAATTACAAATTTTAATTATTACTTACCAATTTTAGGCAATAATACGGAATATGAAAGTGAGCCTAACAATTGCAAGTGTAGTACTAAGTGCTAAGCAAGTAACATGAGTATGTAAGTGAGCAAGCACAATATGATATAAGTAAGTGCTAAGAGACAAGTAACCACAAGTATAGAGTTAGGGTTAGGAATAACCGCAACTCCGAGAGACGAGGATGTATGCCGATGTTCACTTCCTTGGAGGGAAGCTACGTCACCGTTAGAGAGGTGGATGTTACCACGAAGGCACACCAACGCCACTAAGCTCACCCTATTCTACCTTTGAGACAACACCACGGAGGCATTTCTCAACCACTAGTTGTAGACCTTGGGGTGGTCTCCAAACCCTCACAAACTTTTCCGGGGGTAATCACAAAGGTCGTTCCTCTCCGAAAGAGTCCTACTGCTTAGGAGTCTCCAACCTCCAAGAGTAATAAGAACGATGGGAAAAAGTTCAAGACTTGCTCAAATCACGAATTCCTTTGGTGCGAACAAGGGGAAGGAGTGGATCTATCACTTGATTGGAGAACTTCTCTCAAATATTCCCAAATCACTTGGGGATCTAGGATTTGGTGTAGAGGATTGAGAGAGAGAGAGAGATTGAAAAGTGTTCTTGGGAAGCTCAAAGTGAATGGTCAACCCTCTCCCGTGGGGGAAGAAGGCTATATATAGTGGGAGTGGAAAACAGACCGTTGAGCCACTTAGAGCACAGGGTCTGACGGACGTCCAGTGGGTACCGGACGATCGGTGCCACAGATTAGACCGGACGTCCGCCCGGGCCGCCGGTCGTCCGGTCGCTGGAACATCTACCAGGGGCACAGACGAGGTATGGGACTACACAACAAGCGGATGCCCGAAAGGCGCCGGACGTCCGGAGTTTTCAGAAATCCGCTAATATCATTCTGTTGAAGTGCAAAGGATATCCGGAGGTGAGCGAACGTCCGGTGCCTGGACGTCCGGTGGGACCGGTCTTCCGCTAATATCAGTTTTGTGAAGATGCACCAGACAATCGGTGAGAGCCGGAGGCCCGGTCGACTGAGAGAGGATGGACGTCCGTAGACTTCCGGACGTCCGGTGGTAACTGAAATTCTCAGTATCATACCAATATTTGTGCATAAGTTAGAGGAAGAATCTTGAGATGATATGTGAGTGAATTTTGTAGGTTTTAGCAAGTTCTTTCGCGAAAGCCATCGATCCCCTCTTAATAGTGCGGGATCCCTATACTCAAGAACAAACCGAAAAAGAAGCTGAAGCTTTCTGTCTTTGTCTTGTGTCTCTACTCTCGAGTGATATATGTATATATATGTTTATGTCCGTAGTCATGATCCACACACCGCCCTTGAGACATAATCCTGAGATATACTTGATAAACATGATTAGTCCCAACATGCATGTTATCATCAACATCAAAATATGATTAAGGGCATGATTGCAGTTTCAGGCATCCCCAAGCTTAGGCTTTTGGTTGTCCTTGAATTTTACCTTGGGGGTGCCTTGGGAATCCCCAAGCTTAGGCTCTTGCCACTCCTTATTCCATAATCCATCAAATCTTTACCCAAAACTTGAAAACTTCACAACACAAAACTGAACAGAAAATCTCATGAGCTCCATTAGTGCAAGAAAGAAAACCATCACTTAAGGTACTGTAATGAACTCATTCTTTATTTATATTGGTGTTAAACCTACTGTATTCCAATTTCTCTATGGTTCATACCCCCCGATACTAGCCATAGATTCATCAAAATAAGCAAACAACACACGAAAAACAGAATCTGTCAAAAACAGAACAGTCTGTAGTAATCTGTAACTTTCAAATACTTATAGAACCTAAAAAATTCTACCAAAATAGGAAGTCCTAGCCAATTTGTCTATTAGTCTACTGCAAAAACAATCAACTGAAAAGCACATTTCTGTGATTTGTTAAAAGTATTATCGTGCGTGCAAAAGTTTCTGTTTTTCAGCAAGATCACATTAACTATCACCCAAGATGATCCTATAGGTTCTACTTGGCACAAACACTAATTAAAACATAAAACCACATCTAAACAAAAGCTAGATAAATTATTTATTACTAAACAGGAACAAAAATAAAATTGGGTTGCCTCCCAACAAGTGCTATCGTTTAACGCCCCTAGCTAGGCATAAAAGCGAGAATAGATCTAAGTATTGCTATCTTTGGTATTCAATTCATAAGTGGCTATCATAATAGATTCATAAGGTAATTTAATTTTATTCCTAGGAAAGTGTTCCATGCCTTTCCTTAATGGAAATAGGAATATAAAATTTCTTCTTTCATATCAATAATTGCACCAATCTTTCTAAGGAAAGGTCTACCAAGAATAACAGGACATGAAAGATTGAAATCTATATCAAGAACAATAAAATCTACGGGCACATAATTCCTATTTGCAACAATAATAACATCATTAATCCTTCCCATATGTTTCTTAATGGTGGAATCCGCAAGGTGCAAGTTTAAAGAACAATCATCAAATTCACGGAAACCTAACACATCACACAAAGTTTTTGGAATCATGGAAACACTAGCACCCAAATCACACAAAGCATAGTATTCATGATCTTTAATTTTAATTTTAATAGTAGGTTCCCACTCATCATAAATTTTTCTAGGGATAGAAACTTCCAATTCACGTTTTCTTCATAAGATTGCATTAGAGCATCAACGATATGTTTGGTAAAAGCTTTATTTTGACTATAAGCATGAGGAGAATTTAACACAGATTGCAACAAGGAAATACAATCTATTAAAGAACAATTATCATAATTAAATTCCTTGAAATCCAAAATAGTGGGTTCATTGCTATGTAAAGTTTTGACCTCTTCAATCCCACTTTTACCAATTTTTGCATCAAGATCTAAAAACTCTGAATCATTGGGACGCCTTTTAACTAAAGTTGACTCATCTCCAGTCCCATTGTTATCAAGATTCATATTGCAAAACAAAGATTTAATAGGGGACACATGAATCACTTTTAGATCTTCATCCCTATTATCATGAAAACTAGAAGAACACGCTTTTACAAAGCAATCTTTCTTAGCACGCATCCTAGCGGTTCTTTCCTTGCACTCATCAATGGAAATTCTCATAGATTTGAGAGACTCATTGATATCATGCTTAGGTGGAATAGATCTAAGTTGAATCAACATCAAGAGAAATTCTATCCACGTTCCTAGCCAATTCATCAATCTTAGGCAATTTTTCTTCAAGCAAAGCATTAAAATTCTTTTGAGAAATCATAAATTCTTTAACACTAATCTCAAATTCAGAGGGCATCTTATTAAAATTTCCATAAGAGTTGTTGTAGGCATTACCATAATTATTAGAGGAATTACTAGGAAACGGCCTAGGATTAAAGTTTCCTCTATACATGTTGTTACCAAAATTGTTCCTACCAATAAAATTCACATCCATGGATTCATTATTATTCTCAATCAAAGTAGACAGAGGCATATCATTAGGATCAATAGGAGCACTCTTATTAGCAAAAAAATTCATAAGTTCATCCATCTTTCCACTCAAAACATTAATCTCTTCTATCGCATGGACCTTTTTACTAGTAGATCTTTCGGTGTGCCATTGAGAATAATTAACCATAATATTGTTAGGAATTTAGTAGCTTATCCTAAAGTGATTTCCATAAAAGTGCCTCCCGCGGCCGAATCTAAAAGATTTCTAGAAGCAAAATTCAATCCAGCATAAAAATTTTGTATGATCACCCATAAATTCAATCCATGTGTCGGGCAATTGCGAATCATTAATTCCATCCTCTCCCAAGATTGTGCAACATGTTCATGATCAAGTTGCTTAAAATTCATAATATCGTTTCTAAGAGAGATGATCTTAGCGGGAGGAAAATACTTAGAGATAAAAGCATCTTTGCACTTATTCCATGAATCAATACTATTTTTAGGCAAAGACGAAAACCAAGTTTTAGCACGATCTCTAAGCGAAAACGGAAATAGCTTCAATTTAACAATATCATCATCCACGTCTTTCTTCTTTTGCATATCACACAAATCAACAAAGTTGTTTAGATGAGTAGCGGCATCTTCACTAGGAAGGCCAAAGAATTGATCTTTCATGACAAGATTCAACAAAGCAGCATTAATTTCACAAGATTCAGCATCGGTAAGAGGAGCAATTGGAGTGCTAAGAAAATCATTGTTGTTGGTATTGGAGAAATCACACAATTTAGTATTATCTTGAGCCACAAACAATCCAACACACAAGCACACAAGAGGCAAGCAAAAAGAGGCGAAGGGAAAGAGAGGGAGAATAAAACGACAAGGGTGAAGTGGGGGAGAGGAAAACGAGAGGCAAATGGCAAATAATGTAATGCGAGGGATAAGAGTTTGTGATGGGTACTTGGTATGTCTTGACTTGAGCGTAGACTCCCCGGCAACGACGCCAGAAATCCTTCTTGCTACCTCTTGAGCACTGCGTTGGTTTTCCCTTGAAGAGGAAAGGGTGATGCAGCAAAATAGCGTAAGTATCTCTACTTCTAATGTCTCAGTTGGTAGGTCGCGTTCCGGGTTTTATTTTCGTCCCACCTCACCTGGTCTTTTTTGGTACTTCTTTGGTACTTGCTCCCACCTCCCGCTCAGCCGAGACGGTTTATTTTCGTACTCCCTCCCACCTCCTAGGTAGTTCCCTCCATGCAAAAAAAATCGAACCAACCAATCTCTGCTCCTAATGGAACAGTTAGTAGTCTCCGCCGGTCAATTTTCGTCCCACAACTTTCGTCCTATTTTTTTCGTATGTTAACCGTCGTAGATTTTTTTCGTCGCCTCCCCCACTTCATCGGTTTATTTTCACTTCACCCTCTCACACAACGAAAAAAACTGAACGGATCAGAACTTTCCATACCGACGCAAATTATTTAGTAATGTCTTTATGTAAAAGAATCAATCACAATCAATCTCTAAAGATCAAATCTAAATTAATTAATCTTCATAACGTTTGTTTCCTTTCGAATCACGTCCATAACTTTCCTTCCTTGTTTGGGAAGAAACTGTTTGGTAGCAGAGATTAGGAAGCTTCCTATGAGTGTAGTAATAGGAAGTATTCTTTTTCTTGATGATTCGTTTCCATGCATGATGATAGTAAATTATGCCAACATTTACCACTATTTATCAACGTCATCAATCGTATCCATTTCTACCAGTTTTAAGGGAATCTGCTCGCTATGTCTTTTTTAAGGGGATCCGCTCGCTAAGTCGTCACCGCACGTTATTTTCACAAACAATCTCTACTCCTAATGGAGCAGTTGGTAGCCTCGTACGGTTTATTTTTGTCCTCCTCCCACCTCCCCTAGTTTTTTTTCATCCTCCCTCCCACCTCCCAATTTTGTTGGTTTTTTTCGTCGGTTTTTACTCGCCCCCTCCCACCTCCCAATTTCGTCCAGTTTTTATTCGTCCCACCTCCCACCACCCCCTCGTACTGGTTCTTTTTCTCTCCACTCTTTCCTTGCAAACCAATAATTTCCTAACATACAAAAGATCATGAATCTATCTTTCCTTACCCGAACCAATCGCGCCCTACATCAGTGCATTTCTTTATTACGAAAACTAACACGTAAATCTTAACGCATTGCAAACAAATCCCGTTATGGACCTAATTAATTTATTATGGAATCTATACGTGGTCGCATTGGTTCTTTTTCTCTCCACTCTTTCCTTGCAAACCACTAATTTCCTAACATACAAAAGATCACGAATCTATCTTTCCTTACCCGAATCAATCGATCCCTACATCAGTGCATTTCTTTATTAAAAAAACTAACACGTAAATCTTAACGCATTGTAAAGAAATCCCGTTATGGACCTAATTAATTTATTATGGAATCTGTACGTGGTCGCATCTCTCCCCTCGTGAAAAAATCGCATCCATCTCCGGTTAAAAAGGAAAAGAGAACATGAACGATCAATCCCACACCCTGCATCTCAGTAGCAAAAAATCGCCCCCGCCTCGGCTACTGTGCCTCGCCGTGTGCCCGGCTCGACCCATGCCTCGCCTGTATGGCTGGACGCCGCCGTCTCCACCGCCACGTACAAGAAAATGGTGGGCAGAACCATCCATTCAAATCGCACACCCCCACCCTCCTCCGCAATCCCTAGCCCCGCATCACCCTATCGCTTTCTCGCCTCTCTTTCCCCTCGATGTAGATGGTGCCGAGCGGCGTCCTCAAGCACCGGCAGTGCCGCCCTCTCTATCTTCACTGCGCCGAGAGATGGGCCGAGGCTATCGTCGGTTCGCCGCCCATGATTGGGCCGCCTCCGGTTGTCGCGCACCACCGGCTCCACCTAACGTGCCCGACCCTCTCCGATTTCGACCTTCCGGTGACCACATCCCTCCGCGCCTCCATCCATCATCCACAAGGCCACTCCCTGCACCCACCCTCCTAAATTCTCCATACGGGCGGACAATCACCGAAGATCCAAGTTGGCCCGATATCAATTTTCTTACATGCTTTCTTTATCAGTTGGTGATGGGAATGGGTTCCAATTTCTCTCTCTGACTGTGGATTCGCAGGCAAGAAGCACTTCTACATGCATCCTCCTTTCGGTCCCTAAAGTACCAAGGTAAATGGTTGATGTTGCGTTTGTCTAGGATGATATATGTTGGCTCTGTTCCGGTTCATCCGAGCAGTTTGGTGACTAATTTACTGATAATTTAATTATATTAATTAAATGAGTCGGGTGTATCGTCGTGCATTTATCTTGCCAGTAATGTTCTGTGATGCTCTGATGCACTTTGGGAATTGTTTATCTTGTCTTCAGTGCAGAACATTTGTTTATTAATGCATGAGAAGAATCCTTGTTACTACCTTGAACCTGTTTTATAATCCATATTGTTATGCACCAGCGCGTGTGCGTGTGAAATAGATGGATTATGGTCCCGTACCCAATAAGATGGATATGTGTGTGTGTTAGAGAGAGAGAGAGAGAGAGAGAGGGAGAGGGGGAGAGAGAGTGAAGAGGAGGGAGGGAGAGAGTGTGTGTGAGAATTTGATGGTAAAAAGGTCGCCAATGTCACTTGATATGTATGAGAATATTAAATGTAATATTAACATAATTGATATTGAACTCTTAAAGTTAACGTGGCCCCGTTGCAACGCACGGGTGTTCTTCTAGTTTCCCTCAGTTTTTGAGAACCAAGGTATCAATCCAGTAGGAGGCTACACGCAAATCCCTCGTACCTACACAAACAAAAAAGAACCTTGCAACCAATGCGATAAAGGGGTTGTCAATCCGTTCACGACCACTTGCAAAAGTGAGATCTGATAGAGATAATAAGATAAGATAAATATTTTTGGTATTTTTATGATATAGATTGGAAAGTAAAGATTGCAAAATAAAATAGATCGGAAACTTATATGATGGAAAATAGACCCGGGGGCCATAGGTTTCACTAGTGGCTTCTCTCAAGATAGCATAAGTATTACGATGGGTGAACAAATTACTGTCAAACAATTGATAGAAAAGCGCATAGTTATGAGAATATCTAGGCATGATCATGTATATAGGCATCACGTCCGCGACAAGTAGATCGAAATGATTCTGCATCTACTACTATTACTCCACACATCGACCGCTATCCAGCATGCATCTAGAGTATTAAGTTCATAAGAACAGAGTAACGCATTAGGCAAGATGACATGATGTAGAGGGATAAACTCAAGCAATATGATATAAACCCCATCTTTTTATCCTCGATGGCAACAATACAATACGTGCCTTGCTGCCCCTATTGTCACTAGGAAAGGACACCGCAATATTGAACCCAAAGCTAAGCACTTCTCCCATTGCAAGAAAGATCAATCTAGTAGGCCAAACCAAACTGATAATTCGAAGAGACTTGCAAAGATAACCAATCATACATAAAATAATTCAGAGGAGATTCAAATATTTCTCATAGATAAACTTGATCATAAACCCACAATTCATCTGATCTCGACAAACACGCCGCAAAAAGAGTTACATCGAATAGATCTCAAGAAGATCAAGGAGAACTTTGTATTGAGATTCAAAGAGAGAGAAAAATCCATCTAGCTAATAACTATGGACCCAAAGGTCTGGGATAAACTACTCACACTTCATTGAAGAGGCTATGGTGTTGATGTAGAAGCCCTCCGTGATTGATTCCCCCTCCGGCGGAGCGCCGGTAAAGGCCCCAAGATGGGATCTCACGGGTACAGAAGGTAGTGGCGGTGGAAATAGGGTTTCGTGGTGCTCCTGGATGTTTTCAGGGTATGTGGATATATATAGGCGAAGGAAGTCGGTCAGGGGAGCCAGGAGGGGCCCATGAGGGTGGGGGGCACACCCACCCCCCTAGGGCGCTCCCTACCTCGTGGCTTCCTCGTTTGTTTCTTGAGGTCCACTCCAGGACTCCTGGATTGCGTTTGTTCTAAAAATAACTCTCCCAAAGGTTTCATAACGTTTGGACTCCGTTTGATATTCCTTTTCTGTGAAACACTTAAATAGGAAAAAAAACAACAATTTGGGCTGGGCCTCCGGTTTATAGGTTAGTCCCAAAAATAATATAAAAGTGCTTAGTAAAGACCATTAAACATCCAAAACAGGTAATATAATAGCATGGAACAATCAAAAATTATAGATACGTTGGAGACGTATCATAGAACATGAGTCCCCAGACGAAGGGGTGGAGTGGAAAACCTAACCCTCTAAGGAAATGGGGGAGGAAAACGACCCTCTCGCCGGCTTCCGGAGTGGGGATGATCTGACCCTTGGTGGGAAGCCTGTGCGCGATGGTAGCAGCTAGGTATCCCACGCTCCGGAGATCCTTTATCTCCTTGTCCGTGATGGAGGAGGCCTCCCACTTGCCCTTGGAACCGGATCCGGCCATGGTCGGAGGAGGTGGTGGTGGTGAGGAAGACTAAAACTTTTCGGGCGCTGAGAGCTTGGGAGATTGGAAGGCTGAGGAGATTGGAAGGCGTGGGGAAGAGAGGAGAAATCCATTGCCCTCTTATAGGCAGTAAAAATGCCAACCGTCCCCCCACTTGTGCCTTGAAACTCACATATTCCCAATGAAAGCGTGCATCGTAAATGGTTGGATTACCAAAATTTTATTGATGAGAAATCCAGTATCAAGTGGGCACGATCTCTGTTTTGACAGGACGTGCCAATGGGGCTTGGCCTCGAAACACAGAACGCGGGGTGCGAAAATGGTTTAAAACGCTGAAGGGTCAAGTTTGACGCTTTGCCGAAAAAAGTTGTTAGTAAAGACATTGTTCCTGTTTTTTATATATCCTGCGTTCGCGGCTAGGGGCTGTGTTAATTATGCAAGGTCGAATACAATTCTTTTATGGAGGAAGGTTGACGTATTTTGTTCAGGGAACCCCCGTCGCAATGCCGAAGACAATCTGCGCGCCGAACACATCGTCATTGAAGACTGGTTCAGGGGCTACTATGGGAGTCCTGGACTAGGGGGTCCTTGGGCGTCCTGTCTACTGGATATGGGCCGGACTAATGGGCCGTCAAGATACAAGACAGAAGACCACCTCTCGTGTCCGGTAGGGACTCCCGTATACGTGGATGGCAAGTTTAGGTGCCCGGATACACTATTTCCTTTCTATTAAACCGACTTTGTACAACCCTAAGCCCCTCCAGTATCTATATAAATTGGAGGGTTAGATCGAAGGCAGGATAACAACAACTACATTGATAGGCTAGCCAAGCTAGGGTTTAGCCATTACGATCTCGAGGTAGATCAACTCTTGTAACCCCTATACTCATCGAATATAATCAAGCAGGAGTAGGGTTTTACCTCCATTAAGAGGGCCCGAACCTGGGTAAACACTGTGTCCTTTTGATCATAGTTACCATCGATCCTCAGATATACAGCTTGGGCCCCCTACCCGAGATCTGCCGGTTTTGACACCGACAGCGGCCCCTGCAACCGCCCCGAGGTCTTTCGTCGTTGACCCGACCTGCCCGTCGCCGCTGCGTCGCCCCTTCGGGCCGTAGCGCCGCGGCCCGCGGTCCACCAACGATGCTGCGCGTCGACCTCCCGTGGTATGTGCCGCGTCACCTTCCTTGGCTAGGGTACGCCACCGTCTGCGCCGGTCTTCGTCACGTTGTTGGGTTCTCCTCGTCTATTTCGAGCACCGCCGCCGCGCTCCTAACTTAGCTGCCGCCGCCGTTAGGCCGTCGCCGCTATTCTTCGGCCGCCGCGCTGCTACCGCCATAGCCGCCGCCCGTCCACCACCGTCGTCTTCGTACAGCACCAGCCTATCGCCAGCGTTGCCGCCATCTACCCCGACCACTTCATCTACTCCGACAACCGCGGGCGACATCGGCCCCGCGCCGATTGGCGCTGCAACCGTTGCCAAGTTCTTCTCTGCTGGCCCCTCCGACTTCTTCGACATGGCGTATAGCTCGTGCAGGTCCCAATCTACGCATGCTCGATGCTGGCAACACCGCCGGGTGCCTTCGTCCACGACGTGTCCCGGGCCTGGCAAGCCTGGTGTGGATCTTCGTCAACTTCGTTTTTGTCCGTCTACGCATGCCCGGTGCTGGCAACATCGATGCGTGCCTTCGTCTGCAGTGTGTCCCCGAGGTTGGCAACCCCGGCGCGACGCGTCGTCAACACCATCTTCTTCCCGGCGCACCACTACTTCGACACCACTGCGCCCATGCTAACTCGGCGCCCCCTTGCGCCCGCGGCTCCACGACGACTTCATCGACACCGGCTACCCCGACTCGACATCGACCACGGCATTTTTCGCACGATTACCTCGACCACGGCTCCACCACACATGCCCTCGGCTACCTTGACAAACGGCACAAAGGGCTACCGCCTTGCTGGAGCAACCTCGTCGGGTTTCCACTCCAGCCACGACTTCCGCGATGCATCAATCGTTATGACGGGGGGGAGGGGGGGGGGGGGGTCAGTCGGCTCGCCTTTGGATTCTTCTCCAGTCTCACCGTCTGTGTCGCTACCGTTGTGACTGCAGGGGGATGTTGAGTATATTGATTAGATTGGAAACATAGATCTGAGTAGGAAATATTCTGGCTTGCCTTGTACTCCAAGTAGATTATGTACTCATATATATATGCCCATAAGGCTCAAGCAATACAACAACTATTCCACCAATCATCTCTCTCCCTTCTAACAAAAGGTGCTAGATCACATAAAAAAGGTGCTGGATTCGAACAAACACCATAGTGGTTTTTTTTTTGAAAATGTCAGCAAAGAATCATGTTATCAGACAAAAGGAAAGAACACAATACATGGTACAGTTGAAAAGTTTTATCCAAATATTAAATAAAATTACAAACCTTTGGTGATCCTTCGTAAACAAATTTGATAGCAGGGCATGTGAACATACGGACAAATCATTGTTTCTTGATCCTTTATATCGAATTCTTTCTTGAGCCCCCTAGTCCATTGTATGAAAGGAAATCTACAGAGAAGTACACACGTCATAGGAACATATACCACATATATACTTATAATAGCATGATGAAATTGAATGGAAAAGCTAACGAAACTGTAGAGGCAAACCACAAAATAATTGTAGTGGCGTGTTAGTGTGGTAGGGAAAGGGAGCCAATAATATGGACCGAGGCAAAGTAGCAGCACTATGGATCGTTTCTTATCAGGATCATGAGACTACTCTCTCTTCGTAATTAACTTGGCATATCAGATTCTATGTCTAGTTGGCAGCCATGGCAACCTGTACAAGATGGAGCTCAACGCTATTTTTTTTTAAGGGGAGGAGCTTAACGCATGGTAGGACCGCCCTGCAACCAGAAGCAGATGGTCAAACATATCGTCTGACAGCTTGATTCCTGCGCGTCCGGCCCTGTTCTCGCCAGTAGACCAGCTACAGTACTAGCAACCCAAAAGCACGAGTGCAAAGCCTGCCAACGCTATTCTTCAGAAAACCCCTCTTTTTCCCTCGAAACTCGAAACCAGCCTTTGAAAAATAGCTTTGCCCTGCCTCCGGGGTTATGGTAATTCGTTTCCTGCAAAAACACTACGATCGCTCGCTCGAATAGTTGCCCTTTTCTTTTGTAATTTCAAACTAGTAAGAGGGTTTATTCTGTTATATTCTCCTTTCGAGATATAATGTCAGGCTGGTCCATGCCCTCGCCCGCCCGCCCGCGCGCCGCCAGTCCGCCATCGCCGTCCGGTTTGTTTCTTCTCCCTTGCTCTGACCCCCTCTTGACCCCGGTCGTCTGCGGGCGGAAGGAGCGTTAGCTAGCCCAGAACCGACGGGCGATCCATCATCCGATGGCCACCGACACGTTCGTCACCGACGTGACCTTCGGGGCGGACGTGATCGTCACCACCGTGACCAACTCCGGCGCGGCCGTGGAGGGCTGGCTCCAGGAGATCCGCTCCGTCCTCGGCGACCTCGTCGTCGGGATCGACGTCGAGTGGCGCCCCAGCTACAGCCCATCCCAGAACCCCGTCGCGCTCCTTCAGCTCTGCGTCGGCCGTCGCTGCCTCATCTTCCAGCTCCTCCACGCCGACTTCGTCCCCCAGGCTCTGTCGGGCTTCCTCGCCGACCCCAACCTCCGCTTTGTCGGCGTCGGCGTGCAGGAGGACGTCGAGCGCCTCAGCGACGACCACAGCCTCGAGGTGGCCAACGCGGTCGACCTGCGTGGCCTCGCGGCGGAGGGGATGCAAATGCCGGAGCTCCGTCAGGCCGGACTGCAGGCCGTGGCGCGCACCGTCATGGGAGCCAACCTTCAGAAGCCACAGAGGGTGAGGATGGGCCCGTGGGACGCCTACTGCCTCTCCTACGATCAGATCAAGTACGCCTGCATCGACGCTTTCGTCTCCTTCGAGGTTGGCCGGAAGCTGCTCACAGGCGACCTCTGAGTTGATGATTTCTGCGGCTGAGTCCTGAAAACTTGCATTCTTAACTCTAGCTCGTACTATTGTGCTTAGATCTAGTTCTTCATCTCATAATGTTAGGCAAGGGTTTGGGAGTGATTCTGTGATGGAAGAATTAGACATTGGTGGTGATGAGGATTAACTTCAGAGCAGGGAAAAGATGGCGCCTACAACTGAGTGCCATGAGCATGGACCCTTTTGTGCCAATCGAAACTGCTCTGCGAAATATTCTGTCCCATTATGCATTTTTAGTGAACTATAACTATTTTTAATTCTGTGTTAATGTCAGGGCTGCTTTCAGTTATCACCGATCGGTTGTTCTAAACTTTCAATAGCTCCTTTGTTCTAAAGTTGCCATTCTAATTTTTTGATCTGCCTAGCATTTGGTATCATAATTTGGTATTTGTTGCTCATACCACAATTTGTAATTGACGGCATGAGCATTAATCCTTTTGTGCTGATTGTGTATTCTGCTCAACTATGTTTGTTTTGGTGGAGTGCCAACCATTTCTAGTTATGTGCTCCAGGTCCATGCTGCTTCCGGTTATCACTGATGGGATGTTTCAGATTTCCGATAGAGTTTTGGTCTGTTTAGGCCCCGTTCGGGAATCCACCGCTCCTGGGATCTGAGGAGCGGCTGTTTGCTGGCTCCTAGATTTTGCATTACAGCTCCGTCCGCTCCTGGAGCGGAGCCATGGAGTGGATTGACGACGAACGGGGCCTTAGTATTTGGCATCATAATTTGATGTCTGATGCCCACTTATACCACATTGTCAGTTACATTTTTTTCCTGTTATTCATTTGATACCCTATAACTAACTAAGCTACTGATACAGTCTTCAGTATACATGTCAGAAGTTACTGTTATCAATTACTACGGCCAGAAGAACACGCTAGCATGATGATTCCTTGTACTGAAAAAATAGCTGCCAGGATCATCCTTAGTCAACTCCTCACTGTTTAGTTATTGAGTAATTAAAAAGGCCAGCCCCTTCCAATCATTTCTAGGTCTAATGTACGCATCCTTTTCCTGCATTTCTGCAAGATACTATTTTCAGGACTCAAAGCTGTGACCTCATGGTCACAAGGCTTACTGTTGCGCAAAGGCTCCCCTTCTGTTTAGTGATTGACTCTGGTTCGTAATTCATTTTATAGGAATGATTTATCAATTCACTCTCCTTTCATCTGCTGTTAGACACGATCTTTCATTGAAATCATCTTTATTCATATTTTTGGTCATTATGGTCACATCATTCAACATACTCTCCTGTTCTTCTTAGTTCAAGTTCTTAGTTATAATTTACCCTTCTTCTGAGTTTGATAAATTGACCTGGCTCTATGCTTCTTTGTCCTAGTGTGCGATTACTATCAAATATTTAATTGATAAGAACATACTGTTGTATATTTTGGTGTGGTGCAGAACAATGCGTCCTCCATCACCGAGTATCGTGCTTGCTTCATGTTAAATAAGGATAAAGTCAAGAAAAATTCTCAATGGGATCTAGTCGAACATTTCTCGAGCGTGGTGTCGGCCATGAACGGCGTCGGCAAGGGCGAACGATACCTGGGCTATGGAAAGATTCGTGGGTGCAACTGCGGCGAAGTACAAGATGCATGCATGGAGTAGTGGTGGTCCGACAAAAAACGAGTGGGCGCCGGAGTGGTGTAGAGGCCAATGGCAGCGGTCTTGATGGATGCAGATCAAGAGGAAGAGGGGAGGGACGGAGTGGGTGAAAACGGCCCGTGGGGGGGGGGGGGGGGGGGTTGGGTGGATCAGGTGTGTCGGAGTCTGACGCGGCGGACGTCCGGACTCCCCCAAACACCCCATAAATTTGTTTGCAATTTGGCAAAATTTGGACGTGCGGACCGATCCGTGCACGTTTGATGCATGACGTTAGAGCATCTCCAAATGCCCTGTAGTTTGGCATAACCGCTCTTTAGGGCTTTTCCAGCCAAAAACATAGCTCCAACAATTGCCCTATTTGCAAAATTTTTGCTTCGAATTCTTTAGGCGTTCCCAAAAAAACACCATGTGCTGCAAATATACAACACTTTTGTTGTTGCCGCAAAACTGGTGCATTCGTGCATGCAACCCCAACTGCCACTAGGACATCTCACCGCGCCGCAACCGTTGTTCCCCCAACAACCGACGACGTGATTTCAGCCGCAAACACCACGGTCTCCAGCCCGCCGCCCATACCCGAGTCTGCCTTGACCCCGCCGCTCGACACAACCACTCCGGACAGCCGCCGAGCCCCCGCCGACTATCCGATTTGGGGTCTGGCGACATGTCGATATTGGTCGATTTTCGGCCAGCGTCACCCTCCGCTGTCTATATGGCCGGCGCAGCTCCTCCACGGCCTAGAGAGGTGGACTAGTAGTTGCCGAAGCACCACTGCAAGTCTCAAGGCCACAGTGACCGCAGCTTCGGATGGCGTCTGATAGAGGCGAGGGTTTTCTTGATCTTTCGATAAGATGATAGCTATCGATTTGGTGTGGAGCCGACTTTGACGATCCAACTACAAATGTGCACGACGTTGTGCCTTAGCAATCGCTAAACTAACTCCGAGAGGTTATTGACCACACTGGAGTACGATCAACCTGACCATGAAGGTCTATTCCTGCATGCATTCGAAGAACAAGCAAGAATATGATAAAAGCAACCTGAATATTGCGAATATAGATGAAGTATTCATAAAGGTGGGGATCCGAAAGCGGTCTTGGCCTGGTCGTTGGACACAAACGAAGTATACGAAGTTGCAATGGCTAACTTTTAACTAATCCCAAGGAAAAAAACTACTAGATTGATCTACTTATATAGGAGCAAGGGGTGGCGCCCAAGGAGGTGGGAGGACGTCTTAAGGCAGCCTAAAACTAATCCTTGGTCCTACAAGGCTCATGGGCCCAAGTAGAGGAGATGCAACACCTTTGGATTTGTAGTTTGACTCGGATTCTGCTACAATGTCAGATTGTTTCGTCAATGTCTCAATGCTCCGGACAAATTTGAAGGTGAATCCAATTAGCTTGGAAAGTGCATGAAGTAAACTTTCCAACAAAAAAAGAATCACCCAATTCGGAGTCTGAATGAAAGAGATCTTGGCGTTTTGAGTCAGGTATGTCTGTGCAGTCCTAATCTGAGTCCAGAACGTGTGACTTGGACTCTATTTTCTCTTGGCCAAAAGTGATGTGAGAGGACTTTTTGAACAACACCTAAACTTCTCTTTTTTCCTTATCTTCATATGCGGATTGTACAAATGTACACCTGCAATTAGACATGGCACAAAAGTCTGTGAAGTATTTTTTTCTCCTGGATAACATAAATAAATTATTGCATAGTTTGCATTAGAAATCACCTCAGAAATATGCATGTATGCAATATTTTTGGTCGTATCCAAGATAGTCATGTCCTCATCAGCGTTAATGTCACGGTGTTGCCGATTTTTCGCCGCAAGCTGACCTCTCGACGCTAAGGAGGCTCTTCCTACGCATTAGCCCTGACGTGGCAACCATGGCTCCGACGAGCAGGCGGCCGACTTCCTCCTCCTCGCACACAAGGTGTTCGACCAGATTTTAACAAGATAACAAAATTCCTTCACGCTTTTTTGTCATGCATGAAGAAGTAGTTTAATGACAGAGATTCTCCATTGGATCTCTTCCCAGGGTGTTGGGATATAACTATTGAGTATAAACCACCCAGGAGGGGCCGGGTTATGCTCATGATGGTTTACCAGTATTGAAGCCCATGAAGACATAGAAGATGGTGACTTACGAAGGAGACTTAATAAGAAGGCCCAAAGCCCAGAGGCAGGTTAGGGCCCATAGATGTAAACCGCCATAGGTGTATGACTTATATTGTAAGAGGAAAGAGTAGATACTGAGCCAGACACGTTTATGAGCCGGCCAGGATTCTGTGGACCGCCGGGCGTCTATCTGTGTATATAAAGGGACGACCCGGCGACGGTTTAGGGACAAGAGACAACAGATCGAGAGCCAGGTTAAGCGTATTCGCTCCCTGGTCATCAAAACCCTAGCAATACCACCTCAAACTGGATTAGGCCTTTACCTTCACCGCAAGGGGCCGAACCAGTATAAACTCCTCGTGTCCTTTGTCCTGTTTAACCCCTTTAAGCTAATCTCGTTGCAATGGCTCCACGACTAAGTCCTCACACTAGGACATCTGCCGTGACAAACCCACGACAGTTGGCGCCCACCGTGGGGCTATCGCACGATGGTTTCAAGTTCTTAGAGGGCAACTTTGAAGGGATCAAGGGATACGCCATGGCCAGATGACCAAGAGTTGTCGCGGCAAGCTCTACATTGATGATGCAGGTTGGGGCCCCGAGGCTGGCTCAATTGAGTATGGGCATCGGGTCCCCTTCGGCGGAATTCACGTCTTCATCGGCAAGATCGGCGAACTGGGCCCTGAGCCAGACATCTGCACCGACATCATCGGGACGGCCAGCGTGCGAGACCCGCCCGAGTTCAGCCCGCCATGAACCGTGCCTTCGTGGGATTCATCCATGGAGCGGAATCTGAAGATAGATCAACATCTGGTGGTGAGACAGTTGTCTACTCGGATGGCGAGTCATCCACCGGTGAAACCGAGTCATTGTATCAACTGCAAGACGACCGGCTTGGGGGCTGTTCCGATGGCGACAGTACTCCAGACCCCTACGAGCCGCCGAACCGGGTTGCAATCTTCATGGCTGGTACACAGCCAGTATAACACTCTTCGACTGCAGCAGAGCTGATTTCCGGATCAGTGGCGGCAACGGCTGCCGGGGCAGGAGGCCCTGTGAGCCCGCCGGCTCAGGTCTTAACTGACTTGCTGGATAAGCTGACGGCATTGTTAACAACCATGGTTAACCTAGCAGATCAGATCAGCATAACGCATCGGTTGCAAAATTGCGTGATGAGATAGCACAGGCCAAGGAGGAACTAAGCGCAGAAAACATGAGGATGGCCGAGGAGCGGGCTGCTTTGCATGCTCAGGCACAACAGATGCAGTCAGAGTCTTACCGGCTCATGCTAGATCAGAACGCTTCAAACGATGTCATGAGGAGAAGGCATCAGACTCGCCTGCCCCCAGTTTACGAGGCAAGAAATCTCTTTAACACGCCAGGAGCAGGAACCAGTAACCCAACAGTGGTAAACCGAGTCGAAGCACCTGGGACGGGTACGCTGGTTCAGCCACACACAACGGACCCGCCTCGTAAGAACAATAACCCACCGCAACACGTGTCGACACCACCGAGGCATTACTCTAACCCTTTGGATAACATGATCGCTGCGGCATCACGATTGGCGGCTCTCCCAGTTGAAGGCGAGTCTCCGACGGTGGTTGAAACACGGAGGGCTAGAGAGCTCCTTCAGACAGCGCTGGTTCAGCAGCAGGCTTATTCTTACAGTCGTGACAGGATTCATTCCACCCCTCGCCCGAGCCGGAGTTACAGCAGGCATATCGATGAGCCGGCTGTGTCAAGCAGTTGACGGAACCATAACCCGCCTCATGGACATAACCCGACGGGCGGTGGCGCTGATGCTCAGAACGTAGTGGATCAAGGTTGGGCACGTCGAGAGGCTGAGCTAGCAGCACAGTATGCGGCCCGTCAACCTACTTCGGTTCGTCCAACAACTTAGGTGGAGCCAGGAGTAACCTTTAGAAGTTTGGGCATGCCATGTCTAGTACCGGCTCTACGTAATGAGCGTCTACCCAAGGATTTCAAAGGTGCTCGCAAGGTGCCTAACTACATAGCCGACTTATCTCCCGAGGCATGGATCGAGAGTTATGAGATGGCCATGGAATTGCTGGATGTTAGCGATGCTGCATGTGCTAAATATTTCCCCCTGATGTTGGAGGGGACGGCCCACACTTGGTTAAAGGGGCTCCCCGCCAACTCCATTGGGTCATGGGCCGAGTTAAAGGCCCGGTTTATCCAGAATTTTAAAGATACATGCAAGCAGCCCATGTCAGTTGTGGATTTAGTTGCCTGTGTCCAAGAAGAAGGTAAGTCGACAACTCATTGGGTGCGCTAGGTCTCAACAATCCTGCACTCGTCGGATTCCATCAATGCCGATTTAGTAGTCTTAATGTTGGAGAGCAATTGTCGTTTCACGCCTCTGAAGCAGAAATTAGGACGGCTCAAACGCCACTGCAATGACATGGGAACACTCATGGCGGCTCTGGTTAAATACGCTGACTCTAATGGTACCAAGGACCCCGAGTCTGATGATGAAAAGCCGGGGAAGGGAAAGAAGAGCGGCAGCACTAGAGGGCAGCAACATAACCTGACGAATCAGGGAGGTAACAATAAGCGTAAAGCTGATATAGTTTGGACTTTGTGGCTAACACCAACACGCAGAATAATGGCCAGCGTCGCAAGGGTAAACCGCCCCCGCGAGCTGGAGGATCAACCTTTAACCTTGAGCAGATGCTAAATCAGCCCTGCCCAAGGCATGAGACGCGGGAAAGACCGTCCGGGCACCTCTAGAAGGATTGTTACATTATGAAGGAGTACAAGAATTCCAATCTTTTTCAAGATAGTCATGGGCCAGGTGGCGGTTCAGGATCTGGCTCTCACGGACCGGGTTACGGCGGTGGCGGCTCTAACTCTGGATTCCAAGGAAATCAAGGCGATCACGACAATCAGGGTGGTTACAACAGCAGAGTAATCAGGGGAGTCAACATCAGCAATTTGGGTATCAGAGTAACCCGAAGTAGTTGAATAGTGGGAAGTACCACGTATTCACCACAAGTTTATGCAAACGAGATCAAAAGCTTCATAAGAGGGCGGTGAACGCTGTTGAACCGGCAGTTCCCCGTTACTTGCGCTGGTCTAAGCAGCCCATTGTGTGGAGTCGGGAAGATTACCCGCCCCTGGTTGATAATCTGGGTCACTTGACTTTGGTAGTCACACCTCAGGTCGGAGGATATAAGTTCACCAAGGTAATCATGGACGGAGGGAGCAACATCAATATCCTTTATTATGAAACTTTCTGTCGCATGGGGTTGACAGATAAAAATCTTAAACCGTCGAACACTGTTTTTCATGGTGTGGTGCCTGGTAAGTCGGCATACCTAGTTGGTAAGATAGCTCTGGAAGTTGCTTTTGGAGATGAGCATGACTCTAGGTCAGAGACATTGACCTTTGAAGTAGTCAAGATTCACAGCCCGTATCACGCTCTATTTGGACGGCCGGCTTATGCTAAGTTCATGGCCAGGCCTTGTTATGTCTATCTACAACTCAAGATGCCGGGTTACAAAGGGCCATCATAGTGCATGGGAGCCGAAAGATATCTTTGGAATGCGAAGAAGGTGATGCAGCTTATGCCGAGTCGGTTTGTGCAACGGAGGAGTTAAAATTTTATAAGGAAAATGTTGATCTGGTGGATATGACATCTTTGAAAAAGCCAACTATAGAGCATTATCCGGTCCTGAAGTTTAAGTCGACAGATGATACCAAGATGGTTGATTTCGTTCCTGGCAATTCATCTAAGCAGTTCAACATCAGTGCTAATCTGGATCTGAAATAGGAAAGCGCGCTCATTGAGTTCATCCGTGAGAACTGAGACATCTTTGCATGGAAACCTTCTGACATGCCGGGTGTACCGAGGGAACTCGCTGAGCACACTCTTCATATTGATCCCATGTTTAAACCAGTCAAGCAGTTTCTTCGTCGCTTTAACGAAGAGAGGCGTAAGGCCCAGCTCTTGGCGGCTGGTTTTATTGTTGAGGTTTTTCATCCTGAGTGGCTAGCTAACCCGGTGCTGGTACTTCAGAAGAATGGCACTTGGCGTATGTGTGTGAACTACACGGATTTAAACAAGACTTGTCCGGCTGATCCTTTTGGTCTCCCTCGTATTGATCAGATTATTGATGCTACGATGGGTTGTGAGCGTTTAAGTTTTTTGGATGCTTATTCTGGTTATCATCAGATCAAGATGGCAGTTAAGGACCAGGAGAAGACATCTTTTATAACTCCCTTTGGAGCCTTCTGCTATGTGTCTATGCCTTTTGGGCTCAAGAGTGCCCGACGACTTACCAACGACGTGTGCAGAATTGTCTTGATAATCAGATTGGGCGCAATGTTCATGCCTATGTGGATGATATTGTGGTAAAATCCAGAAAGAAAGAGATGTTGATAGACAATTTGAAGGAAACTTTTGATAATCTCTGAGTTTATAAGATGATTCTTAACCCGGCCAAGTGGGTCTTTGGTGTACCGGCAGGCAAGCTCTTAGGCTTTCTGGTGTCTAACAGGGGCATTCAAGCTAATCCGGAGAAGATCAAAGCCATCACTTCCCTGGCTAAACCGGCGTGTGTCAATGATGTGCAACGTCTGGCGGGTCGTATTGCGATGTTAAGCCGGTTCATAAGATGGTTGGGAGAGAAGGCTATCCCTCTGTATCAGATGATGAAAAAGACATATGATTTTGTTTGGAGTGATGCCTCTAATGCAGCGTTTGAGGACTTGAAGAAGCAGCTGGCTGAGCCACCTGTTCTGGCTACTCCTGTTGATAAAGAGCCATTGTTGTTGTATGTGGCTGCCAATGCCCGGGCTGTCAGTGTGGATATTGTGGTGGAACGAAAGGAGGCAGGCAAGGAACATCTGGTTCAAAGGCCGGTTTACTACATCAGTGAGGTGCTTATTGAGTCTAAGCAGAGATATCCGCACTGGCAGAAACTTGTATATGGTGTGTTCATGGCCAGTCGAAAGCTTAAGCAATATTTTTTGGGTCATCCCATGATTGTGGTTAGTTCTGCTCCTTTAGGGGATATTATTCAAAACAGAGAAGCCACAGGTCGGATAGCCAAGTGGACCATTGAGCTTAGTCCTCATGGTTTGAAATATATGCCTCGCACGGCCTTTAAGTCTCAGGCACTGGTGGATTTCATCAATGACTGGACAGAGCTGCAGATGCCTGAGGAAAAGCCAGATAACACGTATTGGACTATTCACTTTGATGGGTCCAGGCAATTGGAGGGCTCGGGGGCTGGTGTTGTGCTTGCTTCCCCTCGAGGTGATAAATTTTGTTATGTTCTCCGTTTGATGTTCCCTTGTACTAACAATGCAGCTGAATATGAGGCCTTGCTCCATGATCTTCGGATGGATAAGGAGACGAACTTAAGCCGGGTAAGGTGCTTTGGTGACTCAAATTTGGTGGCTCAACAAGTCTCTAGTACTTGGCATTCCTAGGATCCACTCATGGCGGCTTATCGATGAGAAGTGGATGTTATTGCTGGTCACTTCAAGGGTTATCAGGTTGAGCATGTTGATCGGCGACAAAATGAAGCGGCTGATGCCTTAAGCCGGTTGGGTTCTCAATGTAAACCGGTGCCGCCTAATGTCTTTCTTGACGTTTTGCATAACCCGTCGGTCAATGTACCTATAGAAGAGGATTTGGCTATTCCTGACCGGGAAGCTCAGTTGGTGGCAGCTCTTCATGTAATCCCTGATTGGACGGTTCCATATTTGGCTTATATGACCCGGGGCGAGTTACCTGAGGATGAAACTTTGGCCAGACAAATAACCCGGCGGTCCAAGTCAATGACTATTGTCAATGGGGAGCTACATCATCGCAGTGTCACAGGGGCGTTTCAACGTTGTGTTTCACCTGAAGAAGGCTGTGAGATTCTGCATGAGATTCATGCAGGAGATTGTGGACACCATGCTGGTTCTTAGTCTCTTGTGGCCAAGGCTTTTCGTCATGGATTTTATTGGCTGATGGCTCATGCTGATGCTGAGGATCTGGTCAGTAAATGTGACGGATGTCAGAAATTTTCACGACGAGCCCATGTACTGGCTCAAGAATTGAGGATGATTCCAATTACTTGGCCGTTTGCAGTTTGGGGGCTTGATATGGTTGGACCTTTTAAGAGGTCCAAGGATAAGAAGACCCACCTTATGGTGGTGGTTGATAAGTTCACTAAGTGGGTAGAGGCAGAGTCGGTCAGTAAGTGTGATGCAGCAACGGCGGTTCAATTCATGTAGAAGGTGATCTTCCATTTTTGCTTTCCACACATCATTATAACAGACAATGGCACTAATCTCTCCAAGGGTGCTATGAAAGAATTTTGTCAATGTGAGTATATCCGGCTTGATGTGCCGTCAGTGGCTCACCCCCAATCTAATGGTCAAGCTGAGAGAGCCAATCAAGAGATCCTGAGAGGCATCAAGCCCCGGCTTATGGTTCCCTTACAAAGGATGCCGGGTTGTTGGGTGGAGGAGTTACCTTCCATGTCAAGGAGCATTAATAGCACCCCCAAAAGATCTATGGGTTACACGCCTTTCTTCATGGTTTACAGAGCAGAGGCGGTTCTCCCTAGTGACATCCATCATGACTCACCTCGTGTGGCGGCTTATGTTGAAGCGGACAACGAAAAAGCACGTCAGGAAGCACTTGACCTATTGGATGAGGAGCGTGACATCGCAGCGGCTCGTTCACCGATTTATCAGCAAGATCTGCGCCGTTACCACAACCGCCGGGTTAAAACCAGAACTTTCCAAGAAGGCGATCTGGTGCTCCGGCTTATCCAGGATCAGACTGATATGCACAAGTTATCCCCACCTTCGGAAGGGCCTTTTGTGGTCAGTAAGAATCTCAACAATGGGTCCTACTACCTTATCGATGTTCGAGAGCACAAAGACTCACGCAAGTCGGAGGAGGAGACCCACCGGCCGTGGAATATTGCTCACTTCGGCCCTATTATACATGAGCCACTGGCTCTTCTGATGTACATATTTTGACAATGTATATATTATGATCAATATAATAAAACCGGCATCCCTGTTAAAGCAGGGCATCTGTCGTTCTCTTTAAATAACGAGTTTTTGGTCACTTGGGGGCTTCTGCTTTATACAACAAAGTTATGATTACCCTTTGATCTGGCTTATAGGCCACACACATATAAAAAAACTTGGGGGCTTGCTACCCAGGTTAATGGGACCAAAGAGAGTCTGTTGCAAAAACACAGCTCAAAATATTGCTTGGGGGCTCTTTGTTCTAAAGAACAAAGAGTTTTTATAAGCGTTGTAATAGGCTTAAAAGCCAGGCTTGGAAGCCAGGTGAATTCACCTAAAACCCCGGGTTATCCTGCCTTTTTAAGTAAGCCACTCCGCCCAGGTAATCCTGGAATGACCTGCCGAACGTTTGACAAGTCAATCTTATGCAGACCCTGAACTTGTCAAAGTTAAGACGACGATTGGTTATGTGAGGTCCATCTTATAAAGTTTGTATATAGGTTTAACTCGGTGGCTGTGCGGCCCCTGAAAGCACTCGATTTTCGTCCCGGCAGCCCATGAAAAGCCTCGTTTTTTGTTTGTTTTTATTCGGCAATTTTTTTGAGGTTTATTTGATGAGGCTTGTAATACTTTATGGTTATATTTCACCGGTGTTTATTAACCCGGCCTGGCTGACTATAAGTCGCCAATATGAGATGAGATACTATCCGGTGTTTATTAACTCGGCCTGGCTTTTTGACTGTAAGTCGCCAGTATGAGATACGATAATGTCCAGAGTATATTAACCCGGCCTGATTTTGTTCATAAACCAGCAATCTATGATAATTACTAGTGCTCAAATTTTCGGTTATCACCCTTACTACACTGGATGGTAAACCAACAGTGTGATCAAGTATCACATGTATGATATATTTTAAATTATATATGGATATCATTCAGTCCAGCCTTGGTTATAAACTATGGTTCCCATGGATTTGTATTAGGCATTATAACCCGTCCAGCGGTAAACCGCTAGGACACCTTTTTAATCCGTTGTAGCAAGAACAGATTCACATTGCTAATATTATAAGCATAAGTGGCATATCTTAACATGGCGGATCAACAGTGTCATGCAAAGCAAATATGCGCGATGGCATAGCAGATCAAGAGTTGAAGCTAGCCTATTACAAGGCGTGTGATGCCCAAAAGAATAATTGTTTTAACAAGTCTTGCAGAGAGCAGATGTTCAGCCAGCCTCCGGTGTATGAATCTTGGCCTGGTGGATGAAGGTTGCACTACAAAAAAATACACTTCCATGATGATACGTGTTTGTCACAGTAGGTCGTGTTTTTGTCATGCATGTACATCCATGACGATTTTATGACAGAATCAAGATAGTCATACCTGTGCTGTCATAGAAGTGTTCCATGACATTCCCAAAATTATCAGCACAGAAGTGTCCACTTCCATGACGATAAATCGCGCGTCACAGAAGTGCTTTCGTCAAGGGTGACCGACACGTGGCATCCACTGTAACGAAACGCCTTAAGCTATCGGGTCTGGTTTTGGATCCGATAACCCTTAACAGCCCGAACCAATGGGGATTTTCCACGTGTAAAATCATCATTGGCCGGAGGAAACACGTGTTGCCTCACCGTTGGGACAGATGTCATCCACTCATTGGACAAGAGGCGCCTATGATAGGTCGACATGTGGCACGACCCAACAGTGGCCCATTCCGGTGAAAAAGGCCGGCCCAGTAAAAATTAGCAGGCCGGCCCATATAAGGCCTACTTGTGTCAGGTCCATTTAAGCCCACGGCCCATATGAGATGTGACAATTCGGCCCGTCAACGGCCCGTTAAATATTTGACACCATTGCGGCCCATCGTCAGTTCGAGCCCGTTAACAACCCGCTATATATTTGGGCTCAATATCGGCCCGATGAGATTTCGGCCTGTTAACGGCCCATTCAATGGATGGGCCAATTTTTAGGATGTACATCTTTCGGCCTTTTAGCGACCCATTTAAATGTTGGGCTAATTTCTGGTCCAGTGTGTCTTTTAGCCTGTTGACGGCCCATAAACCAGTTGGGCCATTTGTAGTCGGACCCGAGTTTCGGCCTTCTAGCGACCCATTTAAGTGTTGGGCCAATTTCCGGCCTAGTGTCTCCTTCAGCCTGTTGATGGCCCATAAATCAGTTGGGCCATTTGTAGTCGGACCAGAGTTTTGGCCTTTTAGTGACCCATTTAAGTGTTGGGCCAATTCCCGGCTCTGTGTGCCTTTCAGCCTATTAACGGACCATAAATGAGTTGGGCCATTTGTAGTCAGACCTGAGTTTTGGCCTTTTAACGGCCCATGCCCTTCATGGTCCAAAACCAGCCCGGTTTCTCTTTTGGCCTGCTAAAGGCCCACAACACAGTTGGGCCATTTACAATATGACCTGACTTTCGGCATCTTAGCAGCCCATCCTCTGCATGGTCCAGTACAAACCCGCTGTCTCTTTCGGCCTGCTAAAGGCCCACAGTATAGTTGGGTGATACGTCTCCAACGTATCTATAATTTTTGATTGCTCCATGCTACTTTATCTACTATTTTGGGCAATATTGGGCTTTATTATCCACTTTTATATTATTTTTGGGACTAACCTATTAACCGGTGGCCCAGCCCAGATTTGCTGTTTTATGCCTATTTCAGTGTTTGAGGAAAAGGAATATCAGATGAAGTCAAAACGGAACGAAATCAATTGGAGAAGTTATTTTTGGAAGGAAAGCCACCCGAGGGACTTGGAGTGCACGTCAGGAGATATGGGAGGTGCTCACGAGGGTGGGGGGCGTGCCCACCCCCCGGGCGCGCCCCCTGCCTCGTGGGGCCACCGTAGCTCCTCCAACATACCCCCTGCACCCATATATACTCTCGTACCCTAAAACTTCCAGAATAGAAGATAGATTGGGAGTTCCGCCACCGCAAGCCTCTGTAGCCACCAAAAACCTCTCGGGAGCCCGTTCCAGCACCCTGCCGGAGGGGGATCCCATCACCGGTGGCCATCTTCATCATCCCAGCGCTATCCATGACAAGGAGGGAGTAGTTCACCCTTGGGGCTAAGGGTATGTACCAGTAGCTATGTGTTTGATCTCTCTCTCTCGTGTTCTCTCTCATGTTCCCTCTATGGCACGATCTTGATGTATCCCGAGCTTTGCTATTTTAGTTGGATCTTATGATGTTTCTCCCCCTCTACTCTCTTGTGATGAATTGAGTTTCCCCTTTGAAGTTATCTTATCGGATTGAGTCTTTTATGAGAACACTTGATGTATGTCTTGCCGTGATTATCTGTGGTGACAATGGGATATCATGTGCCACTTGATGTATGTTTTGGTGATCAACTTGCGGGTTTCGTGACATTGGGAACCTATGCATAGGGGTTGGCACACGTTCTTGACTCTCCGGTAGAAACTTTGGGGCACTCTTTGAAGTACTTTTATGTTGATTGGATGAATCTGAGATTGTGTGATGCATATTGTATAATCATGCCCACGGATACTTGAGGTGACAATGGAGTATCTAGGTGACATTAGGGTTTTGGTTGATTTGTGTCTTAAGGTGTTATTCTAGTACGAACACTTTTATAGATTGATCCGAAAGAATAACTTTGAGGTGGTTTCGTACCCTACCATAATCTCTACGTTTGTTCTCCGCTATTAGTGGTTTTGGAGTGACTCTTTGTTGCATGTTGAGGGCTTGTTATATGATGTATCTATGTTATTATTGTTGAGAGAACTTGCACTAGTGAAACTATGAACCCTAGGCCTTGTTTCCTATCATTGCAATACCGTTTCCGCTCACTTTTACCGTTTGTTACCTTGCTGTTTTTATATTTTCAGATTACAAAAACCTATATCTACCATCCATATTGCACTTGTATCACCATCTCTTCGCCGAACTAGTGCACCTATACAATTTACCATTGTATTGGATGTGTTGGGGACACAAGAGACTCTTTGTTATTTGGTTGCAGGGTTGCTTGAGAGAGACCATGTTCATCCTACGCCTCCTACGGATTGATAAACCTTAGGTCATCCACTTGAGGGAAATTTGCTACTGTCCTACAAACCTGTGCACTTGCAGGCCCAACAACATCTACAAGAAGAAGGTTGTGTAGTAGACATCATTGGGCCATATGTAGCTCGAACTTAGGAACGACCTGTTAACGGGCCGTGAAATCAATTGGGCCCACCTGTTGCCCGCTTCGATGTCGGCCTATTAACGACCTGGGAGGTAAGAGGTCCGACCATTAACTTTCAGCCTAGTAACGGCCCATTAACTTAATGGGCCCACTAAAGTTCGTACATGTCTTTAGACCCAATTAGATAATTTGAGCCCATTACGACGAGAAATTATGCACAGGACCAAAACCGATCAAGCAAAGGTATGACATACAGGGAAAACATTGCACATCTAGCATATATTACAGGAAATTACATCCACTGGGCAATCAAAGATTGATGCCAGTGCAAATAAATGAACAGAACCTAATGATCTACAACGTCACAGTCTGCAACCTTAGCACGGATGACGCCCATAAGCATGTGGGCAAGTTCTTGCTGCTTTGCTACACTGTCTCTAAAAACATTGATCAGTTGTCATGTCGCACGACTCTGCACCTCTGATTCCTCCACCATTTCCATCATTGTTTCAGCTATTAATTGGTTCACAAACAGACATTTTTTTCCGTTGCATTCGATATAGAGGATACTGAACAGATTCAGATGGCAATTTTGGCAGGCTTGTATTATTGATAGTGGAGAGTGTCTCGACCACTGCATCATTACATAAATTAGGAGGGGAACCAAACAGATTAATCACGAGTTATTGGCATATTACCTGGCCTAGATTTATTGGAAAGAAACAATGGAGTTGCCTTGCTGTTTTCAGAGTTTGTCTTCTTATCTTCAGCAGCCTGCACCAAATTAACACACCAGCATTGCTATCATTGGCCAAGTCAGATAATAGGAAAGCAACATTGACACAACGAACGTTTGGGCAACTAGCCTACACCAAATTAACACAATATGGTACAACTATCATCAGCCAGGTAAGGTAATACGAAAGCAACATTGACACAATGAATGAATGGGCAACCAAAGCAGCACTACAATTCAGTAATGTGCATGATATGAGATAGTACACTCATGCAGCTCAGTATGCAAAACTACCAGGCAGTTTTCTTTACAAAAATCAACATTGGCGCCTTCAACATTTTGCTACAACTAATTTTAGATCAGATAAAGGTTGGATTTACACTGATTAACAAAATACATACTGATGTAAAAATATAGTGATATACAACAGGTACTTACATCAGCATTGGAGCACAGAGAATTCCCGCAAGATATTTTCCTTGAATACAATCCCAATGAAGGAAGTCTTCTATCATTTAACCTTATTTTCTAAAAGAGAGATGGGTAAGAAACATGTAGAAAATATGATCAGAATGCTATAAATTTTCATGATGCGAGGATACGCACACGCTTCTTAGAATGGAGTTGACAGTCTTTTGCTGGACTGGAGCGGACTAGTTCTTTGGCCACTGGAATCTGCTTATTATCAGTGGGAGTTGGGTCTCTCTGTGCTGGAGCAGTATCTATGAAAAATGGAGTTGGTTTATTATCTCCTGGCGTTTGGATCTTTTGCAAAGACCTGGTTTGTAACCCTTCAGATTCTAACATAGCCGTCTTGCCCTTGCATGCCTTATATAGAAGAAGGGTGCTTCAATTATAAAACATGCTACAGCAGAGATGGAATAGGTACTGAAGAATAGAAAGGCATGACATATTGACATGTATTCCCTCCATCCGGAAATAAATGGATGGGTCTAGGCCTATTTCAGTTCTAGATACATCCAGTTTTATCCATTTCTGCGACATGTAATCCAGACGGAGGGAGTATGATGTAAGAGCTAGGGATACAACAGGACAACACGGTAAAAAAACACTGAAAACCCACTGCAGAACCAAAGTATTCAAACACACTGATATGAGATAGTACACTCATGCATCTTAGGATGCAAAACTACCAGGCAGTTTTCCTTACAAAAATGAACATTGTGGCCTTTAATCATACATTTTGCTACAACTAAATTTAGATCAGATAAAGGTTGGATTCACGCCGATTAACAAAATACATGCTGATGCAAAAATATAGTGATACAGAACAGGTACTTACATCTGCATTGGAGCACAAAGAATTCCTGCAAGAATCCTTCCTCACAGACGATACCAGTGCAGAAATTCTTCTATCTATTAAGCTTATTTTCTAAAAGAGTGATGGGTAAGAAACATGTAGAAAATATGATCGGCATGCTATAAAATTTCATGATGCAAGGATACACACACGCTTCTTAGAATGGAGTTGACATATTTTTGCTGGACTGGAGCGGACTAGTTCTTTGGCCACTGGAATCTGCTTATTATCAGTAGGAGTTGGGTTTCTCTGTGCTGGAGCAGTATCTATAAAAACTGGAGTTGGTTTATTATCTCCTAGCGTTTGGATCTTTTGCAAAGGCCTTGTTTGTAACCCTTCAGATTCTAACATAGTCGTCTTCCCCTTGCATGCCTTGTATAGAAGAATGGTGCTTTAATTATAAAACATGCTACAGCAGAGATGGAATAGGTATGAAGAATAGAAAGGCATGACATATTGACATGTATTCCCTCCATCAGGAAATAAATGGATGTGTCTAGGCGTATTTCAGTTCTAGATACATCCAGTTTTATCCATTTCTGCGACATGTAATCCGGACGGAGGGAGTATGATGTAAGAGCTAGGGATACGAAAGGACAACACAGTAAAAAAACACTGAAAACCCACTACAGAACCAAAGTATTCAAACCCATTGATATGAGATAGTACACTCATGCAGCTCAGGATGCAAAACTACTAGGCAGTTTTCCTTACAAAAATCCAGATTGTGGCCTTTAATCATACATTTTGCTACAACTAAATTTAGATCAGATAAAGGTTGGATTCACGCCAATTAACAAAATACATGCCGATGCAAAAATATAGTGATACACAACAGGTACTTACATATGCATTGGAGCATAGAGAATTCCTGCAAGAATCATTCCGCACAGACGATACCAGTGCAGAAATTCTTCTATCTGTTAAGCTTATTTTCTAAAAGAGAGATGGGTAAGAAACATGTAGAAAATATGATCAGCATGCTATAAAATTTCATGATGCAATGATACGCACATGCTTCTTAGAATGAAGTTGACATATTTTTGCTGGACTGGAGCGGACTAGTTCTTTGCCTACTGGAATCTGCTTATTATCATTAGGAGTTGGGTTTCTCTGTGCTGGAGCAGTATCTATAAAAACTGGAGTTGGTTTATTATCTCCTGGCATTTGGATCTTTTGCAAAGGCCTTGTTTGTAACCCTTCAGATTCTAACATAGTCATCTTCCCCTTGCGTGCCTTGTATAGAAGAATGGTGCTTTAATTATAAAACACGCTACAGCAGAGAGATGGAATAGGTATTGAAGAATAGAAAGGCATGACATATTGACATGTATTCCCTCCATCTGGAAAAAATGGATGGGTCTAGGCGTATTTCAGTTCTAGATACATCATTTTTTATCCATTTCGGCAACATGTAATCCGGATGGAGGGAGTATGGTGTAAGAGCTAGGGATACGACAAGACAACACATTAAAAAACACTAATTGAATGTAAAACTGTATGCTAGCGGAATACGTACAGAAAAAACTAAGGCAACATACACATGTATGATTTGGAAACTAAGATGGCATTGCAACAGAGCACTAGAACATCACTTCAACGTAAAAAAAACATGGTATGGTAGACAGATGAAGTACATACTGATGAATGACAATGCATAAGATATTCAGAAGCATGATGTCCAAATTAAGCAGATGGAATTGCGGTAGAGTAGAATGACAGTACTTGAATTTGAAAACATGTTATCATGAATGGAGTAGGTACTAAAAAATAGGAAGGCATGACATATTTACATGCATGATCAGCATGCTAAGCACATGGCATTGCAACAGAGTAGATACACTCCAGGACATTATATGCATGTTGTACCCATATCACAGGCCAAGTTAGAGCAAGGACCTTGTGGGGTGAAGAGGATTCATCATCTTTCTGCAAGTCTTCTGAAGAACTGCCTTTACATATTCCATCATATTGGGTATCATTGACATCAAGTTTATTGGCATTTACATTGCCCCGTGAGGTTCTTGTGGACATATCAATGTGTGCAATTATATCTGACATGCATGGAAGACAACTAGTAGTTAGATTTATGTAATGAGTGCCTGTAGGAGACGACATAAATAGTAGGACTGGGGTTAACTAGCAGCAACAGGTCTCAAAAACTAAAGGGAGAACACAGATGAAAGCTATAGAATATGTATCGTTTGTACTCGAGATTAACTAGATGGCACACAAAAGTATTAAAGAACAACATAGGTAATACTAGAAGTGGTATAATACTATAATCACCAGCCTGTGGGATAGCATTGGCTGATGGATGATAACTATATACGGAACAACGTTACCTAAAGAACACGTATCTTAGCTGAACTATGGAACAACGTTAACTCCTGAACAAGACCCGTAAGAGATCAGCATGAATATACAGTGAAATGTGATAATCTATTTTCCATGCTTAGATGGATAACAAAGCCATAAATGTTGCACACAAGTAAGATGAGGGTACAACCTATCTGGCCGCCATCCATAGGAGTGACCATCATGTGCTGACTTGTCGATGGCCCTGCAGTTGTTGTGGCTGTCCATGTCGGGCACGTGCATTCGATGCAGGGAACTGTTGAGTGGGGACTATAGCTCCCTTTTGGTGTATGCTTCCCTTGTTGGAGCAGCTGCGGTGAGTCGGAAGACGGTGTGGCTGAAGATGCAGATAACGCATAATGTTAAGAACGACATATCTCTTTGATATGAAGAAATACACTAAGAGATCAACAACAAGGTATGAGAGTGATCACACGTCTGTTGACTGAAGAATAAATTGGGGTCACACAATTTTATTTTGTTTTGGTACTGTCCGATCTACGCCGGATGGCTTGATGGCCGTCTCGTGCCTCCCGACTGACACTGTTCAGAATCTTCCCCAAAGAGCCAGCGACCAATGGCAGAGCAGCCTGCCTCCGCCGTCCGTGGCCCCGGCCAAAACCCCGCTCCCTTCCCCACCGCACTGCCATGGTTGCGCTACCCCTGGCCAATCCACAAAGACTCCCCGTCATCCAGATCCGGCGGCGGCAGTACCTTCAACCCATGCAACTCTAAGATAGCCATCTAAGCGTTACTTCCGCGACAAACTTGCGGCCCTGCACCCTTACTTTAGACACCAGCCAACCGGCAGCCTAGGAGCTCCGCCGCCTCGAGGGTTGCTGCTTCCCATTGGGAATTGATTGGCTCAGAATAAAAATTTAGACAACTGACACCTAAATAAAGTGATTTGAGATGAGGGTGCGACCTATCTGGCGGCATGGTGAAGTAGGCAGGTCCAGCTGTCGAGTCAGTGAGGCTGGCGTGGTTGCGGTGGCGACCGGCGGCAGGGAAACAACGATGTCGCGACGGTCGACGGCTACGGGGAAGCAGCGCCGGGACTCTGGACGGATCTGAAGTTGGAGCCGCTCCAGCGTCGTGAACAATGGCGGGGGTGAATTGGCTCCGATACGGTTCACGCGGCCGTCATCGAGGCAGCTCCAGCAGCACGGAGTAAGAGGCACACGTCCCAGTCCACGACGACAAATGGACAACATCTCCAGCATTAGGGAGGAGGGTGGCTGTGAAATTGGTGCGGTGGGGGCGCCATGGAGGAGGGGCTGAGGTTTCGTGGCTCGGGAGAAGGGAGCTTCCGGGGAGAAGGTGATTTGGCGCCCACGAGGTATGAATGGGGGGGGGGGGATTGGGAGGGGAGTGGAACCATGTCTTACGGACGCATTTGTCTGAAATGTGAGGGGGAGTTACAGTTCTACCCCTGCCTTTAGGCTTCTCGGCTTGGGTTTGTGTACTGAGGGTCGGGGATAGTAGAGAAACTTTGCTTCTCCCCAAATAGTGGACGGGAGTGATTTCGAGCGAGGAGGGAGTGTTTTGAAATATAGTGGGCGCGAGCGATTTAGGGCAAGGAGAGCGTGTTTTGAAATAGTGGGCGCGAGCTATTTCGGGCGAGGAGAGCGTGTTTTGCCAACCATGGTTTATGAATTATTCGGCACATGTCATTTCGTCCAAGGAGAAGGCGCGCTTGGATGAAGTTACGAACCTACCCTCAATGTACAACGGGCCAATTGATGCGTGTCCCACATAGGACGGTAAATTCGCATCTCCCATTTATTTGCTCGGGCGAATTCCACCGAGCAGAGGATGTTTAATGGTTTGTTCAAATTTTGGGAGAACAAGCATCCATGTCTACCTTACCAAGTCGATTCGAATCAAATTTTGAAATATTAGCTTGCCACTTCTTTTTTAGATGGAGAGATGATGCTCGGGGGTAATGTGTTTTTACATGCTCGTTGCTAGCGATTTACCATATGACAAATAGTTGACCCACTCAAAAACGGGAATCAAACCAAAATGAAATATCTCGATTCAATGAAATAGCTCGTTCACCAGGTCAAAATAGTGAACTAATCCAAAATTGAACACCTCAATCCAGTAGCATGTTGTACAGTATTATAGTACTCCATGAACATGTTGAAAGTCAAATTAATGAACTTGTTTGATATACACATATATCCGTTCATGTGTGGATTGCAGACAACATGTTCTCCAATTTAAATATTTGAATGCAAGTTTATATCGAAACATGGTTTATATCAGTCTTTGATGCATAAAACGCGACCTCCCCCTCTCCCGGACTCCCGCTCCTTCCCTCCCTCCCTCCCTCCCTCCCTCCCTCCCTCCCTCTCCCTCCCTCCCTCCCCCCCCTCTCTCTCTCTCTCTCTCTCTCTCTCTCTCTCTCTCTCTCTCTCTCCGACAATCTTCAATTCCGTCGCACGCATCCGACACACAAACCTTGTTGGTCCCTCTCCCTTTCTCTCCATATCTCTCTCTCTTTGTGTGTGTGTGGGGGGGGGGGTCTTTCTAGTTCGCATGCATATATACTCCATCTATAGGTCTCTCTTGCACACTATGTACGATACTCTAGTCCAAGCTAGATATCTTGGGTGCACTCATCATACACACACAAATTCCTTGGCTCGTTGCCCGTAACTCTCTCACGCACCACTCTGACATATCGGAGCTCTTCCCCCTCTCTCTCAAACTCTCCATCTACCTGGGTCACACATACACATGCATATCTCACTCGCACTCGATAGGCCCATCTAAAACTCTATCTCTCTCCCTCGTTCTCTCTCCATATCACACGCACACACACGCAATCTCATGCCTAGCTAGCCAAGTATGATGGTCTCTCACTCAATTGTAGGCACACACAGCCCCCCTATATGTATATGACTAGCTAATCTTCGTCTCCATCACAAACATGTGCATGGTCTAGCTCGATTTCTCTTGGGGCATCTTTCTATCGCGCACGCACCTCCCTCGATCTCCCACCCGTATAGTCCCCTCATGATCTCGAGGGGATCTCTCTATCACAAACACACCTTCTCTCCCTCCCCATGCGTCCATGTTCTCCATGTGTCCCTCTCGACCTTTGTTCCTTGTTGGCCAGACCTCTATTGGACATGTGCTATAGGGGTGTCTCTCTTCGTTGCAAACAATCACACACTAGCTATCTTCATGTATCTCCTCGCCTGGCTTTTCTATCTCGGAGATGCATGCATGATATGTTCGCATAAGAAACGAAAAAACACACACTCTCTCTAATTTATCGTTTGTTGTCACTTTATCTTTCACACACATACTCTTTTTGCACACTTACTCATTCTCCTTCACACACACTTTATCTCTCTCGACTTAGGCACTCTCCTCGGTCCATAGCATATAGATTTATTGAACAGTCCAACATGACAAAGTTTGACCATGTACGTCGAGAAAAACAATTACATCTAGAACGACAAACATATACCATTAGATTCAGCATGAGATGTAGTTTTGGATGATGTATCTTTGGTATTGTAGATATAAATAACATTTGTGTAAACCTCATCAAAGTTTCCAAAGTTTGACTTCCAAAAAATTTACATGAACTGCATTATCGAGCGGATGGAACATCTCTTTCCCCCTCTCAGCTATCTGACGCACCACTCAGCCTTATCGGGGCTCCTCAATGTCTCCCAAACTTTATATCTCCCTGGTTCACACATACACATGTCTCGCTCGCGCTATACATATAGAACCATCCAACACTCTCCGCCCCTGTTCTCTCTCCATGTGACAGGCACCCCCCCTAAGTACCATAATCCCTCACTCCATCATAGGCGCAAGCACTCCCCCACCCCCTAAGTATGATTATCTCTCACTAGCCATTAGGAACACACGTATTGTCTCCTTCCATCCATACGTCTATCTCGATATCTCTCAGGGCATCTTCTATCACGCACGCACCTTGTCACTCGATCTCCCACCCATGTAGTCCCATCACGATCTCCAGGGGATCTCTCTATGACAAACATACACTCTCTCCTCCCCATGTCAGCATTTTCTTCATATGTCTCTCTCGACCTCTCTCCCTTGTTTGTCAGACCCCTCTTGGCCATGTGCTAGGGGTCTTGCTCTCTCGGTTGCAAACAACCACACACTATCTCCTCACCTTGCTTCCGTTGTCGAAGATGCATGTGTGATATGTTTGCATAAGACACACACGCTTTTTCTCTACTTTTATCGTGTATTTTCCATGTCTCTTTCACACACGCACACACACTTTTTTCACTCACTCTTTCCATCTCTCTCTCTCTCTAGTTAGGGACTCTGTCATGTCCATAAGCATATGGATGTTTTGAAAATTCAAACCTCAGAAAAGTTTGACCAGGTATATGTGGAGAAAAACATTTACATCTGGAACGATCATTAGATTCATCACAACATGTACTTACTTCATACTATCATTTATCTTTGGTATTGTAGAGATAAGTAATTTCTTTATAAACTTGGTCAAAGTTTCAAAAGTTTGACTTAAAAAAAATGTTGGAACTACGTTATCGAACGGAGGGAGTAGCTCTTTCTCTCTCTTTGCTATCTCTCACGGGCTTCCCCTCTCACTCGAACTCTCTATACCGACGGATTATACGCTCACTGTGTCAGCGTATAGCTCCGTATATTATTTAGTTGACCGGTCAACTAGTCCACGTGCTGCCTTTGTCAGCTCGTGTTCTATATCTTCGTCTGCTGGCCCATGTGGCAGTGGATGAAAATAAGTAAACTAGAGGCCCATCTGACACACGGTGAAGTAAACAAAGTTGAAACCACTCGGGGTAGCACCCCGCATGCTAGTAAATTGAGGGCGCATTGAGGACACACTTCTTGCGCGTGAAGGACGCATTCACGCACAATTCACCACTGCGCGGCAGCATGCACAGAAGGATGCACTCGCGCACACCCAGCACACAACACACACCAGCACACGTGTACACCAGCGGTGCCGCCGGTTGAGATGGACGGCGATGCAGCCAACAAGCGGAGGCGGCTCGAGCCAAAACCACATCCGGCGATCCTGGACTTCATCAGCAACCTCCCCGACGACATGCTGCTCGTCATCATCAGCCTCCTCCCCACCAAACCTGCCGTGCGGACCGCCCTGCTCTCCCAGTGGTGGCGCCCCCTCTGGCGCCGCGTCCCCCTCAACCTCACTGTCGACAGGTGCCTCTGCGACGGGGATTGCAAACGCATGGCCGCAGTCTCCAAGATCCTTTCATCGCACCCTGGGCCAGTCAGACGCCTTGACATCCGCATGTTCAGTACCAACTGCAAGGTCCAACCCAAGTTCGACGAGTGGTTCTTATCCCCCGCCCTAGATCAGCTCGAGGAGCTCAGCTTTGAAGCTGGACGATGTCGCTCTCTACCGCCGTCCGCGCTCTGCCTCACGCCAATGTTGCGCCGCGCCAGCTTCAGCTCCTGCTATCTTCCCCAGATTAATGTCGCGCCCGCCCTTCTTCTCCCTCAACTCAAGCAGCTCGACCTCTTTGACGTTTTCATCTTGAAGAAGGCTATGGAGCACCTGCTCCGTAGCTGTACTGCGCTCAAGTACCTTCATCTTGAGCAGATCCACGGGTTCATTAGCCTCCACATCGCCTCGACGAATCTCCGATGGATTTATGTGTCTTGCTGGCCCATAACAAGACATCAATTGGGAAGAGATCACTCCAGCTGTTCCACGTTATGGTCATTGAGAATGGGCCTTTCCTTGATAGATTGCTTGCATCGGATGTAGAAGGTCCAACAAAAATCAGGGTCATTGACGCACCGAAATTGAAAGCGTTGGTGTACTCGTCTGCCAAATTCTCCAAACTCTTTATTGGATCCATAATCGTTCAGGTACAACACTCATCTTCTTCTCCGTCTTCTTGAAATTCACATTTTAAAAATTCTTCTTGATGTATTTACGACTGTCTTCCAGAAAATGATTCCCACAAGCTTGACCCAGTCTATGCGCACAGTGGTCTTGGCAATAAAATCTATCGGCCCCAATCTGGATCAAGTTGTTGGATTCCTTACATGCTTTCCGTGCACGGAGAAGCTACTCATCGAGGTGAAACTTCTTTCCTATTAGTAAACAGTAATCACAATGTAGCTCAATTTTTTCGTAATTTTCCCAAAATATGATGACAAGTGTAGTGTTCAAAACTGCATCTACGCACTGCAGCGAAAGAAATATTTTTAGTATTTTTTTCTCACGTGATCACCTGCATCGTTTTTATGTTGTACTACTATAGTAGCCTAGGCTAGTCATAGTGGAAAGTAACTTAGACTACTCCAATAACTCTATGGTTACCCTAAGAGCAAGTACTACCTCTGTCCTGGTTTACTCTTCCTATTTTCTAGTATCAAAATTTGACCATAGATTTAACTGACAAAATGTTAATGCATGTCACTAAGAACTATATCATTGGATTCGTATTTGAACATAATTTCAAATCGTGTAATTTTTAGTGACATGCATTGGCATTTTCTTAGGTAAATCTATGGTCAAAATTTTATACTAAATACGAGGTAGTACTTCCTCCGTCCCAAAATTCTTGTCTTACATTTGTTTAGATACGGATGTATCCAACACTAAAATGTAACTAGATACATCTGTATTTAGACAAATTTAAGACAAGAATTTTGGGATGGAGGGAGTACAAAGGTGGGCTATGTAGGCCAAAACACGTGCCAAATTCACTTGTGATGCATTTGGCATCGATGCCCCTCCATTGCTCACCTGGTGACCCAATCGGGATCACCTATTTTACCTCGGTGCCAAATTAACTCATGCAATGAAAAACACTTGCGTGGGAGAGAGAGAGAGAGAGGACCGAGGCAATAAAAACACTTGTTTGGGAGAGTGAGAGGCTGGTGTAGTTGGTTTGATTGATTTGTTTATACATGTGGGTCTGTGTGCATAGCGGTGCCAACTCTCTCACATCGCGAGAGCGGTGCCAAAATCTTTTGATTTGACATTGATGCGTATTATGTGGCATACTTTTGGCAAATATGGCATCGGCCACATAGTGGAAGGCAACAAATGCCCAAGCTCTTCACGTGCTCCTAGGTAAATGAGAGGAAACAGAAAGAGAGAGAGAGAGAGTGAAAAATATCACTAGCCAGCCAACCCTATCGTATGAGCGAATGATATTTGTACCTCTTGATGACACAGCAATCTTATACTGCCAGCTGCTCTAATAGGTTCTCTTCTTTTGCAGATAAAAAAGACCCAAAAGTGAAAAATGTGCTGCACTATAACAATCTCATCGAATGCCTTGATCTCCATCTTACAGAAATTGATTTGATCGACTACCGAGGCAGCACATCTGAGATTAAATTGGCCAGGTTCTTTGTTATGGAGGCAAGTGTGCTCAAGGTAATGAGGTTTGGCGTTCTTTGGCGCAACAATGAATGGCGTGCTGATCACCGCAAGCATCTAAGCCTAAATGACAAAGTCTCCGCAGAAGCTGGATTTGTTTTTGAAACATCAAGTGGCCAGAGACTCGAAAACTTATTTTCCCATTAGTGACTTGTCAGGGCGGTGGATTTTAGTTTGTACGATAATGCTGCATCCACCTAAAGTAACGAAAGTTCTTACGTAAACTTCCTAGTAATTCCCTCTTCGTAGGTGCAACATTACTCCTAACATTTGTAATATCAGTTTGAAACTTGTAATATTGCCGTGTCCTATTCCCGTGTTTTCAAAATCCTCTGAATCAAACAGGTCCTAAGTTGGTGATGATGTTGTGCCTCCCATCTTTCACCAATAGCCGTCGGATCTAGATCTGACGCATACCAACCAAACTTCTCCAATTTTGAAAAATATGCCCACACTCGTTCCCTATTTACCAACAACTCCTTATCTCTCACAATCAGCCTTATCTCCTCCCCACCACATCTAGAAGGACATGGAAAAATCTGGCGCGATGGCCGCCGCCGGCGCCGTCCTCCACCAATCTTGGTGTTCCGTGCAATGCATGGGCATCCACGCACGGGAAATTATGCCGAACAGGGCTAGTTGTAAGCAGGCTAGCTCTACAGCCATGATGATAGTGACCGCAGACGGTGAGGCTGACTATGGTATGTCGAACACGGCGTCTATACTCAGGTGTCATCTCCGGCGCAGGGTCTTGTCACTTCACTGTGAGGAGCAGCACATAATAATTTGACCAACGGGTAGTACAGTGCTAGTACTGGATTGGTAGTACTACTACTAGTACTAGTAGCACCACCATCTGGATTTAGGAGTACTACCACGTCCATCTGGATTTTAGTATTTGACTAGCAATATCTAGTAATGCATGTCACAAAAAATGTACTACTCCCTCTGTCAATAAATACATGGTGTATTGTTTTATTCCTATCGGCGAGAGAACTTAATGTCTTTTTGCTAATTAATAGGATTACATGCAATGAACTAAACACTGCATGTCATGTTTGGTAGTCTCAAGTCATTGAAAGCATGCACGACCCACATCTCTCATTGGTTGATATGTCACGAAATAAGAAACAAGGAGGGAGTTAATGTACCATGCCTAAGTGTTTTGGGATTATTTGGTTTTCGTAAGGTGACTTACACAACATTTTTGTTTACATGCATTAACATTTTATTAGTTAAATCAAAGGTCAAAACTTGGCGCAAAATGCAAAGGGGACCAATAAACTAGTAAACATCAAACTTCTCTCATTTGGCCCCAACTAGAGGTCCGGTGAGATGACTATACTGCACTGGCACGGAGGGGGACGCAACTTCATTGACTTACTGCAAGTGCCTTTGGGTGAATGACACGTGGGCCCAACGGGTGGCTGGCCCACCTGTCATACAGCCAAAGGCAGGTGTAGTAGAGGGCCGAGGAATAGATGGCCAACACGCACGTGAATTCAACGCAGTCTGCATTTCTCATATAAAGGCCGAAGAGTACTACAAAATCCTACGCACCTACGCACGCTAACCAAGGGCAAGAGTGATCACTCGAATCGCAAGATCAATTGACTAGAAGCTAAGCTAGACCCATGGAGGCGATGAGCGCGAGCATCAGCCAGCTGTGCCAGATGGTCCACGATGCTGGCCAACAACCTGACACCGAGGAACGTCTCCAGGTAGTGCTTGAGGCCGTCAGGGCGAGGGGCCGCTTGGACGACAGCTTTATCTCCTTGTTCGACGAGGTCCTCGTCAGTTTCCTCGACAAGTTCACCATCGTCAAGAAGCTCGCGAATGACTTTGACGTACGCCTCCAGCCGACGCGCCCAGGCTCTGCGATGACCGCCACCCTCAATGACCACTATGGTGACAACCTCTTCGACGCACTGGTGGCCCTGCGACTGCCCGTCGTCGCACCGGAGAATGTCCACCTCGAGGTCACGCTCGCCGCGCAGCACCTGGCACAGCAAGACACCATCAACATAATCACCCACGTCTACGCGCAAATCGTCCACAAGGACTACTACATGCAAGAGGAGGATGATAGAACGCTGGCCTTCTTGGACCGCAGGGCAACCTTGGACGACATTGTTCAGAAGCATGTTGAGCTTGCTGCCAACACCACTGCTCCTCACACGTCGGTTGGTGACCCGGCGCACTAGGGCGTGAGGATGTCATTGATGGATCCGTATGTATTTTTATCTTTCAGTCAAATTCATGTAGTAGTATATGGTACTACTAGTAATTATCTTACCTTTCGCATCAACTTCATAATTTTCATACATACTCCATGCATGAACTACACCAGAACCAAACTTCTCATTACTCTAGGGAAATCGTTATTTCTATCTATCGGTCGCGCCATGGAGCAGAACCAAATTTTACAAGTTACAAGTTCAATAGGAAAAGCCTGCCGTGTTCGCGTCGCACCCCCACACGGTTGGTCCGACACGCCGCTCAAGGGGGAATGCGTGCAGTGTTGCATTTTCACTTACAAGTGGGACCACAGTTGACTCCAAGAAAATTGGTGTCGGATGGGACTCGTGTGGGTGGCGTGTGTCGTACTGCTAGACGTGAATGCTAGTTATGGCCCATGCCACCCCACTATATCGAGCCTATATCGAGGTGCTGGTTACGTAGAACAAATTTCCTGGAGTCCATGCTCAGCCCTGCTCTATCTCTCTTCTCAGCCAGCCAGCGGACGTGCAGAGCCCATCGTCTGTTTGCTCATATGTGGTCCCATATGTCAGTGAAAACGCAAGAGGACCCACTGAACCTGCACATCTTTCACCTCGAAGTGCTGGTGATGAAAAGCAAATCCAATAAAGATTTTCGGTGGCTGCTTTTGGAGTTACTCAAGAGTAGTAAGATTCTATTTACAGTTTAACCCAAGTTGCACATCACGTGGCTTCAACTACCACTCTATTTTCTTGCATGACACGACCTGGATGCTGGATGTCCCACGTGTCGGCAAAAGCAGGGAGAACCCGACCAAATCTTTGGTTGTGCTCTCGGATTAGACTAGTTGTGCTAACTTAAAATTTTATTGTGTAGAATGGATGCAAGTTTTGGTATTGGGAAGAAGAGTACATCGATATATTGACAAAGCACAATTTCGTAGATGTTCTAGCACTTTTAGCTAGCATAGAGGCTAGAGATGAGACTAGTACACTTGTTGATAGAATAGAGGCTAGACATGAGACTAGATGCGAGGAAGCAACGTCTACTTCTTTACACTCAAAGAAGAAAGAAGCACGCAAGATCGAGCCTCCGCAGATTAACAATGAATGCACCGAGAAGGCACTAATCTAACTTACAGGAGCAGTTATGGAAGTTGGATATCTTCTAAAATGTATTCTTGCGGTTCTTGTTTTCTTTGGTCTTGCTTTTCTAGTCAAAATTTTGGTGATGTATTTCCATGTACCAAAAAATAAATGATAAAAAAAGATATGTGTTTGCAAAGAAAAATGTACGCGAGCGGGATGCGTCCGCGCGTTCGGCGCACGGCCACCGCATCCGAGAAATGGCCCGGACACGACCCCGTCGCCCTACCCAAACGGACAGAATCCGGGCAAAACGGAGGTCCGTTTGGGGTCATGCGTTGGAGTTGGCCTTACAAGTGGGACCGCAGTTGAGGAAACCGACGATCAGCAAACCCCCACCTTGCCCACCGCGCGATGGCTGAGTTAGAGAAACGATGAGGTTGAAGAGATTGCTCTTGCACGGACTCCAAGAAATATGGTGTCAGATGGAAGTCGTGCTAGTGGCGTGTGCCGTACTCCTGGATGTGAATGCTTGTTCTGGCCCATGCCACCCTACTACTCCTGCTACTTATATTGTAGTAGTATCGAGGATTCCAGGTGCTGGTTACATACAGCGAACACATTAATATATGGCTACAGTAAAAACACCCGCCCGACGGGCGAAGCCTGTGAAGCTAGTACAAATAGTGTACTACTATTGTTGATTGGCCTTATCCGATAACCTGTTGCAATGCACGTACAATTATGTATTCGAAAAATATATTTTTTTGCCTCGTCGCAGCACTCACTCAGAGAAACGACTCCAAAGCCATTCATAAATTTAGTAAGTTTATCACAAGCATATCACTTTATTACATACAACAGGTCATCAACCCACAACGACAACAAGGATACATTATAAATACTAAAGTTTTCATCACACAACAAGCAACGAAATGAACTTCAACTCAACCAATCCACGACGTTGGAAACACTTGGTTTGAACCACAAGTGATTCTCTGGGACGGGCCATCTATTGTCAATCTCAAGACCAACACAGGACTGATCATCCAGGATGAAGCGACCTACTATATCAGTACCAGGGTAGGGAACCACCGAAATTTCTGAGGTATAGATACAGTTGCTTCTCATAAATGGTAGTAACGTTCTGTCAACAGCAGTTGGATTGCCTTTCACCATCATCGGATAGTTTTGTCCAAGGAAGAGCGAGTTTTATCCAAGACTATCAATTCTGTACCAGGGAGAAGGTGTTGGCGCTAGCACACTAGTATCCATCCCAAATACCATGCAACGGGTGTTGGAATAGGTCCGGAGAGTGCGACCATGGGAGACAACACCTGCTTCCTTAGTAGTAACATCAGCAGTGGGCTGTATACAGACAAGAAGGGGTGATCCATCGGAATTAGTTGCCAGGCACCACTGAGTATATGGGCCCTACTCGTCCTCATGCTCGTGATCATCACCATCATCATCTCTCCCTTGGTTTCACAGGACCTTGGAAACACAAGAAGAAGGTTAATTAGTAAAGGGAAACTTGCTAACCCGCATGCATGTGGATGAAACAATTATAATTACGGTGGAAGACAAACGTACCGAAACTACGAGGATCCCATGCAAAAACAGTGCCATGAGTGGTGGAAGCAAACACAAGACCCTCGTATTGAATTGCATCATAGTGCAATCCGTGTATAGAAACTGATTTTTGAGCAATATCCATCCAGTCGAACCACAAAGGACGGCAACAAGCTTGTCGAAGATAGCAACAACTACATAGTTCCTGTAATTCCAAGAGCGGTTGGGAACTCGACAAATTGCTATCTTCCGTAGAAGACAGTCACCATGATCGTATTTGAACGTGCGTAGAGTACCGGTGTGCTCAACCTCTGGGCAGTCTGTTGAGATTTTTGGAAGTGGAACCGGGTGACGAGTGTACACATTCACAAGTTCCCACTCGCAGTTGTAACCAATATAAACGACCCAATCTCCATTTGGGCCTGCCCAAACCTTGTCATCAAGCGATGGCATCTTAACATCATACGTATCATTATCAAGCGGCATCAACTTGCACAAAGCGAAGGCTCCGTCGTCCCTGCGCCAGTCATCAGGGTCACGACGAAGAAGATAGGGGAGATCAAACCGCTCCTGGACCCTTGGGTTCCTTGTAATGATGTTATTAGTTGAGTCGAGAATGGTCTTGAACGAACCTGCCATGCTAGCCGAGGTGATGATGTCGCACCGATCAATGAGTTCCTCCACCACGTCATCTTTTAGATCGGGGCAAGAATAATGGGGTCGTTTCCAGCCTGTTCCCTCCATGGAGAAGACGATCGAACAATGGCAGAAGGAAGGGTGAAGGCAAATGGAGGAAGGAGGAAGAGCGTGCGACAGCAGTTCCAAATCGAGAGGGAAAGGCGAAGAGTCGGTGGATGGTTGCCAGTTTGCCACGGTACACAAAGAGGCGCCCCGGCCTACACATCCGTTCAGAAATACTAGTAGAAAAGGACTCGCCGTCGTCTCACTGACATGTTGGAACGGGACCACATGTCAACGAAACATGGTGTGTAATTTCTCGTGCAAAATGCGATCTAGCCACGTTGGCTCGAGGTGCCGCATTAGTTATTGACCTTTATTTTTTCAATGGCGTGCCATTCAGTTTTGAAGCACAACTAACTGGTACTGTATGCAGAGAAAATATAAACTACTCTACCACTACTCCACCTCTAGTACTAGTAGTATAAAAAAGATATATAGGCTGGAGCTTCAGCGCTTTCTTGCTATGGGCTGACCACTTACTTCTCACACTATCACCCTCTCTCCATATCTAAAAAGACGGCCTCTCTCTCCCTCCTCACCGGTGGTCATAGATCCGCCGGGGAAGAAAAGGACATGCAGCGTTGACGCACTCATCGTTGGCGAGCGTGGTCACGCACTGACGACAAGGCCATCCTCTTAGACCTAGCGCCTGCGCGGGATGGCCTCCGTCCCCAAGCTCATTGCCGTAGTGTGTGCGGAGGACGACGACCACGAGCGAAGCCCCTTCTCGCCGACCCTCGGGTATGCTATCTCTTTTCGAACCATACCTTGTTCTATTGCCCCATCTGCCACATCGCTGCATGTGGATCTTTTTCCACTCCACCATCTTCCCAATTTGCTATTCTCTGCTCTGTTGGTCACGCAGATGAAAACCTTAATTTGCACTATTAAAGGAAACCCTACTTCATGCAAACTAATCCATGTCTGGGTTGAATAAGGAAAGGAAGAGAGACTGTACTGTCCAAGAGAGTAGGCATCGAACCCGCATCTAGGTTGAAAAGGGGAAAATCAGTAGCTAAGGAATGAGTCTCATGTCTCTTGGTTGAAGAAGGGTAGAAAGGCATGACAACGCAATAGAGAATGACCAGGTCGATCGGTTTGTTGTCCTCACACAGGAAAAAGGTGGCTAAAGAGAACAAAAATGGTACGTAATCCACATATGTTGCCTGGATATTTGTTGCTCTGGGCGACCATACCTCCCTCACCACTCTGCGTCGGTGGAGGTACATCGTACTGGTGCGCCCACTATTCGAATGGGCCTCCCATGCTCTTATTGCCACTACTTTGCTGTTAGTATAACGCCAGCAGTCAAGTCAAGCAATGCTACTGCTAAAGTGATGCCACATTTAATGTGATGCCCCGATTCAATCGTACACTAATCATACACGCAAATGTGTACGATCACGATCAGGGACTCACGGGAAGATATCACAACACAACTCTAGACACAAAATGAAATAATACAAGCTTCATATTACAAGCCAGGGGCCTCGAGGGCTCGAATACAAGCTCGATACACAAGAGTCGGCGAAAGCAACAATATCTGAGTACAGACATAAGTTAAACAAGGATGCCTTAAGAAGGCTAGCACAAACATCAATGATCGAAGAGGCAAGGCCTCCTGCCTGGGACCTCCTAACTACTCCTGGTCGTCGGCGGTCTTCACGTAGTAGTATCCGTCGGCGGTGGCATCTGGCTCCAGGGATCCACCATCTAGTTGCATCAACCGGAAAGAAAAAAAGGCGGGAAAAGGGGGTAGCAAAGCAACCATGAGTACTCATGCAAAGTACTCTCAAGCATCAGATCTATGCTAAGTATGCATTGGTATCAAATGAATGGGTTGTATCTGTGGACTGAACTGCAGAAAGCCAGAATAGAGGGAAGGCCTAGTGTCAGTGGGAAACGACACCTATGGGATCACGAGGATCCCTTCTGCGGTTGCGGGGCGCGGGGTTGTGAGAAGAGCAGGATTAGTAACCAGCACAAGGATTGTTTACCTAGGTTCGGGCCGCGAGGAACGCATAAAACCCTAGTCCTGCTTTGGTGGATGTATTGAGTGTTCTTGAGCTCCTGAACTAGCTACGGTGGCTGCGTCGTTCAAAAGAGCCGAATCCCACTCCAGTACGCCATGGGCCTCCTTTTATAGTCAAAAGGGGCTGCCACAGTGGCACACAGGACGTGGAAAGGCCTATAGTGCTACGAGCTTATTGCTCGTATTACAGGACAAGGTGCATTTAATGCGTAGCTTAGGTGTCCCCTTGCTTTATCGAGGATGGGAGTGAGGCCCGTCCCGTCCATCGCCGCTCCTCCTGGCTTCGACACGCGCCCTGGCCAGCGATGCATGCGGCGCCATGTAGGCAGGCAAGCAGCTGAGGTGGCGCGGTGGTGGAGCCATCACGAAGATCTGCATGCCGCCACGCAGGCGTGTGCTGAGTTGGCCTGGAGGCTGCATGTTGCCATGCAGGTGCCTGCCCAGCTGGTTGGGCTGGCAGCTGCATGTGAATGGCAGTGGAGACTTGGTTGGCGTGGGCCTAGCAGTGGCCCCGCTTACGCCCTTGGCAAGAGCCTTGCCGGGTGGCCCGGCAAGGGTCTTGCCGTGGCGCGCTGTCGTCCCTGGCAAGGATCTTGCCGGGGGACTTGCGGGTTTCCTTCGCAAGGATCTTGTTGAGGATCGTTGCCTTCCAATCCTCATCTGATCTTGAATATTCTTTGTCTTCACAAAGATCTGCATGCCACCATGGAGGTGCCTCCCGAGCCCTGGCCCAACGTGGTTGATGGTGTTGGAGACCGTGGGTTCGAGGGTGGCTCACTCTGCTGGTGTGGCCGAGCCGCCCTGGCAAGGGCCTTGCCGGGGCTGCTGAGGCTGCGCTGGCAAGGGTCTTGCCAGGGAAACCTGCTTCGTCCATCTGCTCTCCGTGGTCTCGGTCTTTGGCGTTGCGCTGATTGCTTTTGTGGATTCGACTCCTCCCTTTTTCCCTGCTAAATGTGGCTACGGCCCGTGGCTCTGACTGCCCGCACACAAGTAAGGGGTACAAAGGAGTGCCCTACTTTAGTACACCGACAGGAGCCCCCGGGCCTGGGCCACACATAGGCGCAACGCGTTGTTGGGCCAGGCCCAAAACGGTGCGCATGCAGGTGGGGCGGTTTTTACCGTAGTAACTTTCCGTCCGCTGCGCTTCCCCATGACCCGTGTCGAATGCGCGACATGGGGGTCGCGCGTGTGCGCATGACCAAAGCACACTGGCGTCATCTTGGGGTGGACCGTAAAGAGGCGGCTTGCGTGTCTCTTCGAGATCGTAGGGCCACTGCTCATTTACCGCCCTTACTTGGGAACCGTCGCTCCACGCATCCCATTGCGCCTGTCTCTTGCGCCATGTTTGCTGCATGCATGACGCAAAGCGAATGACAGGTGCGCTAGATACGGGAAGTCACGCGCGTGTGGGTCGATTCTCACGGGCCTTCAATTGAGCGGGGAGGGCGGTCGACGGCCCCGCCCGTTGTCACTTCAACGAGCCGGATTGGCTGAAAGGGGCGGCCGAGCCCCGCCCCCGCCCCTTTATAAGGAGGGGAGCAGGAGGAACGACGCCTCTCAACCCTTTGTCACCTGCTTCTCTCCATCCTTCTACTATGGCGAGGGGGCGTGGCGACGCTTCATCGGTGGCGGCGAGGGTTTCGGCCAGACAACGCTTCGCTCCTCCCCAAGAGCTTGTGGCGGCAGAGCTAGCCGTTAGAGGAAGGGGGAGGGGGCGAGGTCAAGGCCGTCGCGGCGCTCGGGGAAGAGGAGGACGGGGCGGTGCATCGGCCTCGCCTCTGCCAGCGGCCCCTCCCCTGGTGGAGGGCCACGTCGGGGACATCCCCTATGAGTTCTTCCTCAGGCTGCGCCAGCCGCCGTGCCGCCGTCTTCGTCTCCCGACCCCATTTGTGCGGGAGATGGAGCTGGACCCGCCGCAGGCACTGCGGCTGCATATGAGGGGCTGTGGGAACAGCGGTACACGGGCCGACGTCGAGTTCCCCATCCCTCACGTCATGTATCTTCGCTGAGGGTGGATTTCCTTTTCCCGTATCCACAGCCTGACGAAGGGGCTCATTCTCCATTTCAAGTTAATGGAGACTGGCCTCCTCTCCATCAAGGTCTTTGGGCACTTCGGGACTCGCATAAGGTGCCGCGTGGAGAGCTCTTCTGATGACGAAGATTCCTCCTCGAGCGAGAGTGACGAGGAGGACAGAGGCAGTGTTGACGAAGGTAGCGGGCGGCAGGATGATGGGTCCGACTAAGCGTCGGGCGCACCGCTCCGGGGCGACACTCGCGACCCCATTATCCATGTTGCCGGCTCCTTGAACTTCTCGGGGTCGCCTCCTTGGGCGGCTGGCGTGGGGAGGCCAGAGAAGGCGAAGAAGGCGGGTGGCGGGCCATCAAGTCGGAGTACGACGGCACTAACGCCTTCATAGCGTATTGACGGACCGCCGCCTCATCTTCTAGCTCTTCCTCCGGCGCCACCATCGCCAACCCTCTCCTAGGCGACCGCCGGCATGTTCTCTTGGCACCATCTGCTGCTCGTACCTCGCGTAGGCGCTCCTTCTGCCCTTTTGCCTTCTTGTTTCATTTCCTGAGGAGAGGGACAAGAAAGGGATTACGGGCATCTTATCTCTTTTTAGTCTGTAAGCCTTCGGGCCTTTGTTAAATTTAGAACTTGTAATCCCCTTGCTCATGTTTTTTACTCCATATGAACTGTACCTGTACGGGATGTTTTTAAGGAAAAAGGGATGTTTGCCGGGTTTTTCGTTCGTAGGCGAAACCCGTGACAAGGAGCGAATATTCGTTATTATTTAAGATAAACATTTTTTGCCCGGCAACAGGCCTTGCCGTCCCCCCACTTTGCTCGACCTTTCTTGCGCCCTTGGCGGAGGCAGGGATGAAGTGGGCTTTTGCTCCTCGTTCTATTTTCTCGCTGCCGCGACTACAACCAAATCCGGACCCAGGAGATAATCCTTGGGTACGGAAAAAGGGGGGCACAGTAGCCTAGAAATAAAATGAGGTTTCACATATCCCAGTTCCATATCGAAATGCATGATTGAGGATAGAAGACTTATCTGGATCTGCTGCCCCCGGCAACCTTGGCTTGCCGCGGTTGGATCCTTGTACTTGCAGCCCCCTGCAACTTTGGTTTGCCGGGGTCGCGACGCCGGTCCGTCCCCTTTCTTCCAAATAGCTCGACAGAAGTGCTTATATGCCCTGCGAACCAAAGAGGACAGAAAGGAACAGAGAGATGCGCACTCGACCTCTAAGGTAGGGGTTAGCCGCCGCTAAGCACTATCAACCCTAACCGAGGAAGAGACTCGACCTAGCATGCATGCTATAACTTAGGGCGCCAGCGCTTCGTTTGTTTATGCTCAGGGTCTGCGCCTGGCTTTGTACAAAGGGTTACATGCCTTGCGGGCAAGGCTTGTACAAAAGGTGGCTTGCCGGGAGGCCCGGCAGCCGCGCCTTATGGGTAAAACTTGTGAAGATGCTCGATGTTCCAGGAGTTGCTCACTGGAATGGCATCTTCGGTCTCCAGGCGGACTGCGCCGGGCCTGGTGACTCGTGTTACCCGATAAGGGCCTTCCCACTTCGGCGTCAACTTGTTGGAATTCTTGGCCGACTGAACGTGCCGAAGAACAAGGTCGCCTTCCTCAAAGCTCCGGGCATGAACCTTGCGGCTATGGTAGCGGCGCAAGGCTTGCTTGTAGCGTGCTTCTCTCATAGTCGCCCGGAGACGATCTTCCTCAAGGAGCGTTGCGTCATCTTGCCACAATCGCTCTTGCTCAGGCTCATCATAAGCAAGCACTCGAGGTGACCCGTATATGAGTTCTGTGGGGAGAACTGCTTCTGCCCCGTAGACCAGGGCAAAGGGTGTCTGGCCGGTGGCTCAATTTGGCGTCATTCTGATTGACCAAAGAATCGCTGGCAACTCGTCAATCCAGCGCCTCCCACTCTTGTGCAGTCTGTCAAAAGTCTTCGTTCTTAAGCCTCGCAGAACTTCAGCGTTTGCTCTCTCAGCTTGGCCGTTGCTTCATGGGTGTGCCACGGAAGCAAAACAAACCTTGATGCCGAGATCCTCAATGTATTGCATGAAGGCATGGCTTGTGAACGGTGTGCCGTTGTCGGTGATGACCCTGTTGGGTACCCCAAAACGGCAAACTAGCCCCTTGAAGAACTTGATGGCCGACTGCGCTGTCACCTTCCTCACCGCTTCCACCTCTAGCCACTTTGTAAACTTGTCAATTGCAACGTACAAGTACCCAAAGCCCCCGACGGCACAAGGGAAAGGTACCAATATGTCGAGCCCCTAGACCGAGAAGGGCCAGGAGAGAGGGATGGTTTTAAGGGCTTGAGCTGGTTGATGAAGCTTCTTTGAATGGAACTGGCACACTTCACACTTGGTTATTAGTGCCGTCGCATCCTGGAGAGCAGTGGGCCAGAAGAAACCTTGCCGGAAAGCCTTGCCATCAAGGGCCCTCGACCCTATGTGGGAGCCACATATGCCTCCATGTATCTCTGCCAACAGGTCTAGTCCTTCCTCCTGGGAGATACACTTCAATTTCACCCCATTCGGTCTTTTTCTGTACAAGACGTTGTCAATGAATTGGTACAGAGTAGACCGGCGGGCTAATCTCTTAGCTTCTTCCTGCTCCTCAGGAAGCTCTCCTTTTTGGAGGAATCGGACGGTGTGCTGTGCCCATGCCGGAGCCCGTGGCTCGACGACAAGGATCAAAGGCATCTCTTTTGCCACAGGAGCGGCCGTCTCTACGGCTATGGCCTGAGGCCCTGCCGCAGTCGGTTGCCCCGCAGAAGGATCGACATCCATGGCAACATCTTCGCCAGTGGCTCCGGGGAGCTTGGTGGGGAAGTACTTGTTGGGGCCTAGCTTCCTCCGCTTGTTATGCCTGGTTGATGGTTCGACGGATGGTTGAGTTAACCGAAGCACAAAAGTACCTGGTTCCACAGGTAGCTTGAGGGCAGCGCGCTTTGACAGGTAGTCGGCGATCTCGTTTTCCGTCCGAGGGACGTGCTCTGCTCGTATACCGTCAAAGCACTCCTCCAGTTTCCTCACTCCATACACGTAAGCTTCCATCAACGGGCTTTGATAATCTTTGTTGATCTGCCTGACGATGAGCTGCGAGTCGCCCCTGACGATGAGCTTTTTAACTCCGAGGTCCGCCGCGATCCTGAGACCGGCAAGCAAGCCCTCGTACTCGGCGGTGTTGTTAGTTGACATATCTGGGGGAAAGTGCATTTGGACAACATACTTGAGGTGCTCTCCGGTGGGTGCGACAAGCAGCACACCAGCACCGGCGCCTTGCAGCGAAAAAGCCCCATCAAAGTACATGATCCAGTTGCGGCTCGTTTCCTTGCCGGGGAGAGCGGTCTCCTATACCTCTTCGTCGGGCGTCGAGGTCCATTCTGCAACGAACTCTGCCAAGACTCTGCTCTGAATCATCGAGGTGCTTTCGAACTTTAAATTGAAACTCGACAGCTCTAGGGCCCATTCCACGATCCTCCCCGCAGCATTTGGGTTATGCAGTATCCGTTGCAACGGGAGGCGGGTGATCACGGTGATCTCATGTGCTTGGAAGTAATGACGCAGCTTCCTCGAGGCCATAAGGAGGCCGAAGAGCAATTTTTGCACACCTGAGTACCTCGACCTAGCCCCCTGCAAGAGGGAGCTGACGAAGTAAATTGGGTGCTGCACCATTTTCTTCTTCTGCGCCACTTCACCCGGTCGCGCGGGCCCTGTTGCACTGGCGTCAGCCTTTGACGGGGACTCAGTCTTGCCGAGACCGAGCCCTGCCGGGGAGGGTTCCGGCTCGCGATCTGTTGACTCTACCACCGCCGCTGCCTCTTCGTCGACCTCTCTCTACGCCACTAGTGCAGTGCTAACCACCTGCTGTCGGTGTTGGTGTCTTGGAGGTCACCGCACCGCCGTCTGGCGGCACGACGACGCTCCTGGAGGGCCTCGCGCCGCCTGCGGGGGGCCCGAATCTGTCTCTGGAGCTCGCGACGCGTGGCTCGTCGCCTGGCGTACGAATGACACCGCTCACCAGGCCTGGACTGCCAGGGTGAAGTGTATGTTCGCGGGCCGCGCCATGGGTTCTCTCTATGACTAGCCCGCATCGGTACTGGCGGTCCTGTCTCGGACGAACCGATCACCGTGGTTGTCTTCTTCTTAGGAGCCATGGCGATGAAGAACTGCTAGGCCAACTACTAGACCAGATTCTCACAATTGCGCCCCCTACCTGGCGCGCCAAAGATGTCGGTGGGAAACGACACCTATGGGATCACGAGGATCCCTTCTGTGGTTGCGGGGCACGGGGTTGTGAGAAGAGCAAGATTAGTAACCAGCCCAAGGATCGTTTACCTAGGTTCGGGCCGCGAGGAACGCGTAAAATCCTAGTCCTACTTTGGTGGATGTATTGAGTGTTCTTGAGCTCCTGAAGTAGTTACGGTGGCTGCGTGGTTCAAAAGAGCCGAATCCCTCTCCAGTACGCCATGGGCCTCCTTTTATAGTCGAAAGAGGCTGCCACAGTGGCACACAGGAGGTGGAAAGGCCTACAGTGCTACGAGCTTATCACTCGTATTACAGGACATGGCGCATTTAATGCGTAGCTTAGGTGTCCCCTTGCTTTATCGGGGACAGGAGTGAGGCCCGTCCCGTCCGTCGCTGCTCCTCCTCGCTTTGACACGCGCCCTGGAGAGCAATGCATGCGGCACCATGTAGGCAGGCAAGCAGCTGAGGTGGCGCGGTGGTGGATCCATCACGAAGATCTGCATGCCGCCACGCAGGCATGTGCTGAGTTGCCCTGGAGGCTCCATGTTGCCACGCAGGTGCCTGCCCAGCTGGTTGGGCTGGCAGCTGCATGTGAACGGCAGTGGAGACTTGGTTGGCGTGGGCCTGGCGGTGGCCCCGCTGACGCCCTTGGAAAGAGCCTTGCCGGGTGGCTCGGCAAGGGTCTTGCCGTGGCGCGCTGTCGTCCCCAGCAAGGATCTTGCCGGGGGTCTTGCGGGTTTCCTAGGCAAGGATCTTGTCGAGGATAGTTGCCTTCCAATCCTCATCTGATCTTGATTATTCTTTGTCTTCACAAAGATCTGCATGCTACCATGGAGGTGCCTCCCGAGCCCTGGCCCAACGTGGTTGATGGTGTTGGAGACCGTGGGTTCGAGGGTGGCTCACTCCGCTAGTGTGGGCGAGCCGCCCCGGCAAGGGGCTTGCCGGGGCTGCTGAGGCTGCCCCGGCAAGGGTCTTGCCGGGGAAACCTGGTTCGTCCATCTGCTCTTTGTGGTCTTGGTCTTTAGCGTTGCACTGATTGTTTTTGTGGCTTCAACTCCTCCCTTTTGCCCTGCTAAGTGTGGCTTCGTCCCATGGCTCTGACTGCCAGCGCACAAGTAAGGGGTACAAAGGAGTGCCCCTACTTTAGTACACTAACACCTAGCCTATCGAAGACTAGCATCTTCACGCAGCTCCGAGCATCTTGCAGCATGTAGAAGAGTAAAGAATAGCATTTTAATATTTAACAAACATGTTGTAGCAACAACGCCCAGAGATCCTTCCTCGACTCCCTGCGAGAAAGCAATCCCGGAGCCACATATCCATCACATATCTCAAGTATCCATTTCTAGTTATATAAGATCAGGATATGAGTCTGAACATCCATTACCGCGGACACGGTATTGGAATATATATTTTCCCTGCAGGGGTGCACCACGTTACCCAACACGCTCGATCACTCTGGCCGGACACACCTTTCTGGGGTCAATGCCCGGCCTCGAAAGATCAACACGTCGCAGCCCTACCTTGGCTCAGCAGAGAGGTCCCCGCTGGTCTACATCCTAAGCACTCCAAGGTCCTTGGCCCATCGCCCGCAGCACTCCAGGTCATTGTGATCAGGGTGAATACCAGCACCGCCTTGGATGGCCAGCACGATCCGACCGTGCCGCACTGCTGAACTGGACGTCTGACAAAGCTTCGGATGATACCACGACGTCGAGGCCCATAACTATTCTCGCGTGGTGGTTAGTGCGTAAAGGCCAAAGGCCAACTCAGAACAAATACCCAAACATGTTAGTGCATTGGGGGCTCGCGGAGATGAGCAGAGACTCACGATAATGGGACCCCGTCGCCCCGTCTCGTGGACTTACGGCAAGGGCCCAGACTGCCCGGCCGTGCCACGTGGAAAACTCGCGGGTGCTCAATGGGCCCGCCTGACTTTCACATCAACTCGCGGATACCCCTCAGGGCCGGCCCGACTTCAACAATGGTCTCAAGTAAAGTCAAGGTAACCGTGTGTCCAAACATAAAGGGGAAAACCCGAGGAATCACCAACGGAGGATTCCACTCGATGTAATCATCAAGGTGAACGTAAGAGGATCCACCCTCGAGGTTCACACTTGAGGTGTTGCACGACAGCCGTATCAGGAATGGTGAATGAGGAACCACCCTTGTTGACCACGACCGAATAGCTACACTACAGAATTATCACCAGGACTGTGTTATGAGGGATCACCCTCGGCACTCGATAGTAGCTCTGCAGAGTCAAGCAACTAAAGGGGCGTGATGTGATGTGAGGTGTCAGGCTCTGGTCATCGATCACGTTGATCGAGTCATCGAAGATGAAGCAGGGACAACAAGGACAAGGTGGGGGTCACTGATGGATCACTAACGAACCTATACTAAGTAGTTTAGAATAAGCAGGTAGGTAACAATAGCAGGTACAAAAGCAGTCTATGCATCAGAATAGGAGCAAACAATAACAGTAGCAAAATCTAATGCAAGCATGAGAGAATAGAATGGGCGATATCGGGATGATCAAAGGGGGGGGGGGGCTTGCCTGGAAGCTCTGCTGAAAGGGAAGAAGGGTCGTCGATGACCTAGTCGATCATAGGGGCATCAATAGCAGTCTCGGGGTCTACCGGAGAGAAGAAGGGTAAGAAACAGTAAATACACACAAACATATGCATAACATGACAATAAGCGGGGCTAGAAGTGTTCTAACGCAGTGCTAGGCGATACTGGTGAAGGGGGAAAACAACCGGGAAAGTTTTCCCGGTTCCGGACGTCTGGCAAACAGATGAACCGGAGGGGAAAAGTTCAACGTTTGCTATGCTAGGGATGTGTGGCGGGCAAACGGACCGCCTATTCAGATTCGTCTCGTCGTTTTGAGCAACTTTCATGTACAAAGCATTTTCATCCGAGTTACGGATTATTTTATATTAATTTCCAAAGTTTTAATTGCTTTTCTAATAATATTAATATTTAAGTTAAATCAAAAAAGGAGCATTATTACAGCAGCATGATGTCAACATTACATCAATAGTCAACATAGTAGACCAGGGTCAACCCTGACGTGTGGGGCCGTTCAGTCATTGTCTGTTTGAACTAACTACAGGTTTAATTAACTAACTAGGTAATTAGGTTAATTAAGCAGGTTAATTAGATCAAGTTAATTAATTAATTCGCCAATTAATTAATTGATTTTATTTACTTATTTATTATTATTTTAACAGGATGGGGTCCACTGTCATTGGCCCAAGGGGCCATAGCGGGCGCGCGGTGCGGGTGCTGGGCGCCACCAGGCGAGGTTGCGAGCGTAACCCGCGCGGCGCCGAGCCCGACTGGGGAGGAACGGGGCGAGGCCACCGGGGCGCGACGTGACAGACAGCGGATGGCGCGGGCGAGCGAGGGAGCCGTGAGGACGCTGTGAGCGCGTCGAGGAGGGCAGTGGTGCGAGGGCACGCGCGTCGGGCGTGGCCGGCCCGACACGGGCGCGGTCGAGGCGTGCATGAACGACGTCCAACGGCGCAAGACACGGAAGGGGGGAGAGGGGAAAACGAACAACGGCTCACATCGGAGCCGTAGGGAGGTAGCAGCGAGCTTGAGGGAGGCTCGGGGTGGTCGACGACTGCAACATTGGTCGGCGACGGCGAGGCAGAGGCCTCAAGCGGGCGACACGCGACGAAGAAGGAGGGGCAAGGAGGCGACGGGGATGGGCGCCGACATCGGGGGCACGAGATCGGGCGTCGGGGTCGCGGGATCCGGCGGCAGGGTCGCCGGATCGAGCGTTGGGGTCGGGGCGCCGTGCCTCGATGCAGAATCGTGGGGAGGGAGTGGGGAAACGAGGAGGATCGTGGGGGAGTGGGGTTGGGCTAGGGTTAAGTCGGGGGGGGGAGCTAGGCCATATAGGCCAGGGAGGGGTGTGGGGAGTGGGCTGGCCTGACTAGTGGCCAGGTTGGCTGTGGCCCATTTGGGGGGGGGGTGTTCTTTTCCCCTTTTTTCAAAAACTTTTCTATTTTATTTATTTTTAGAGCATTTAGCCATTTTGTAAAAAGATGATTTCTTCACTAATATTACCAAATGATTATTTGCAACAACTTGAACATTTTTGTTTGCATGTTTGATAAATTTGAATCTTGACTTTAAATTGGAAATTTGAAGGATGTGTTGAAAGCCAGTGAGGATTAGCAATAGTTAGAGCGATGACATGCATCATTAGTTGGGGATTACTGTAGCTTAATTACCCGGGTGTTACATTTAACTAATGCCGCACTCAGTCTAATGCCACCGATAAATTTAAGCAATGCCATTTAATGTCACTGGATTATTTCAGGGTTAGCTGTTGATTGTGGATGTATTAAAGATTTTTCAGCTAAGGCATTCTAATCCTGTTGCACAACCAGTATACCAACGATGAAACTTGTTACTACCTTCAGATTTTTGCACGGTTAATGCTTATGGATTACATACCTCACTTTCATGAGATAAGTTAATTTTTTTGTAAAGTGTCACCAAAATGGCAAGGCGCTGATGTCATTTTATTTTGGTTAAACTGCACAAAAAATTATGAAGACAAGAAGAAAGGTCAAGAGTGGGCACCTCCTCCTCCGGTTGTTCTCTTGATTTGTTCAATCAAGTTTTTATGTTTGATCGATTATCAAGATTGGGATAGCAATTTTTAAGGTCCCCCCCGAGTTCGAAATGATATTTACCTTGGAGGTACATGGTTTGCAATTTTGTTAAACGATCATTAGTTAATAATGGTAGTTACCTTCAGACTTTTGTATTTGGTTTAATGCTCATGCACAACTAGTATACCAATGCTGAAACTTGTTACCTTTACATTTTGTATTGTTAATTCTTATAGAAATCTTCCAGTGCTAGAGTTTATTAAAATCTGTTCAGTAAAACCATTGTACTGTACCCTGTAATAAAATAACTACTCTACTATTGCACTAGCCACTGGATTAGTGTATATTTGTAGTATTCGAATGGTGTTGCATTAGCGTATGGACATAAATAAAGTGTGGCAAGCTTTCCCAGATATGTGCTCAAGAAAACTACTACCTGTTTTTCTAAATACTAGATGTTTGGGTACTTTAAATTGAACCGCAAAAACGTCTTATATTAAGGAACAGAGGTGTAGAGTTCACTCAAATTATCCCGGTAAAGCTAGTCACACCTTTGTTAAAATGAATGTTCATTATGTTATCGGAGGAGGTCTATATGTTTGTCTCTAATGCCTGTCGACTACATACCTGACATCATGATGTAATGTTAAGTCATTTCATTTTGTACAGTGTCACTGAATTGTCAAGGCGGTGATGGCATTTTATTTTAGTTGAACTGCACAAAATATACTTAAAAGAAGAGGAAAGGTCAGGAGTCGATCATTCTTCCAAAAAGAACTATATATGCCTTTCTGACATCAGCCGCTGTTGCCTTATTTATTCCTTCAAACAGGTGGTTAGAAATAGTCTTGCTACCTTTTCCCATTCAGAAATTAGAATGCTTATATTTATGAGTCTATGCTTCAACTAGTGTCATTTTTACAGTAATCACACTTTCAATATCTATGCAAACAGGGATGCTCGATTTTAGCGAAACTACACAAAAAGTCCAACTGGTTCAACATTAGGAGCATGTTTTCTTCCAAACCTTTATATCCAATTGGTGGCACTATGAGCTGTTCATTACGAAGGTACATGGTTTGCTACTATCTTGCTACTCTTTTTGTACTGTCATTAGATAGCAATACTAGTGGTTTGCATGTGAATTTATTGGCAGGGTGGACCTACATTGGAGGTGCATGACAGGATTCAATGATTGGATGCTCAATTTCGGTTGTATCGATTTCACCTCTTCCATCACTGCAAACATGGATATCCTTGGTCTGATGAAGAATAGGTGCTATATTTCTGCTCTGAACCAGCAAATCAATTCAGTATGAAATTGTCCAGGGCAAAATATAACTGTATCAAATTGTCCAGTGCAGAACATGACAGATGCTAAGCGGAAGAGACATGTTTAAACCGAAAATACAAGGTGGGGGTACATGTTTACTAGCTGCTTGATATTTGTGCAGATAGAGATGTCTGCCCGTTGCTATTTGGCAAACAAACAAAGTGACCGCAATTTTGGTTGAACTGCACAAGAGAATAGTATAGTCACTGCATGTAGTGCCATTTGAAAATAGACATAGAAAGATTGGATAGTCACTTCATGGACTGCAGAAAAGTAGTACTGTACTATTTATTGGCCAACACTAGGTGCTTCATTGCTTTGGTCTGATTATACAATGGGCATCATTTTGCCTAAGTTAAAGTTTGTATTCCGAAAATAGTCTCGCCGTGTGATCGAGAGAAGACCAAATCATATTGCAGTGGATGTTCCTCCATCATGTGTGGTTCATTCTCATGGTTCCAGCTGTTGGTGAAACCACTTACGTTTGCAAGAGGAATTGTAGACTTCACAAACAAATTTGTCTTTCAATGTGTACTGAATGTTGGCCAAGAGAAGCATCCATGTTAGTAGGAAGAACATATGTTTTTTCTAGATCTTTGCTTTTGGAGCTACATATTTGTATATGATCTGTGAATCATTGAGATGCATTAAAGTGTTGATCTTATGTATGGGAATCGTACTAGTTGGTTTTAGTTGCGACGCAAGATCCAAAGTGGCTGATCTTTGCTTTTGGAGCTACATATTTGTATATGATCTGTGAATCATTGAGATGCATTAACAGTTCCTTATTTCTGTTTGCTCAGTGTTTACAAGTTACTGATCGATCACTAGCTAGCCTACTAATTCGCTCCTGGCAGTTTTAGTTGCAACACGGGATCCAAAGTGGCAGTTTTTTCAAGAAAAATGCCTACCTCTGAAGAAACTAACAAGCTACACTATCCGACCTAATCGATCCTACACGGATAAATAGCGGATCACGCACGTACTACCTCCTTTCCGATTTGCAGGGCTCAATTCAAGAAACGACCTACTCGATCCTACACAAATAAATAGCGGATCACGCATGTACTAGTACCTCATTTCTGGTTTGCAGGGCTTAATTCAAAAATCTCACCAACCAAGCTACTCCCTCCATCCGAGTTTATTAGTCTCATGAGCAAAGCAGCAAGACCAAGGCATGGCAATAATTAACTGCATGCAGAAGTTTAAGCCTATTAATTCCAGCGATTTAAGTGGCTGCATGCGTGCCCTCGACTGCGACTCATTGCATGCTGCTCCACGTACTGGCCGCGAGCAATTCTGAGTGCCTGCATGCAACCGGCCGTAATTAAGGCAGCTAAATGATGCGAAAAAAGATGCGCTTTAATTGTTGTGGGCCTTTTAAATCCGTGGAATCATTATTGACAAGGAGGGAGATGATTCGAGTGCACTCGTTTGACCGTCATGCCGGCGTGCGACCCAGCACGGACGGGATGGGACCGCACAGTCATAATTTCAGTTTCTCTAGTTTTCCACGGCAAGCTAGCGCGCTAAGCCATGCCTGCTTATGCATTGAATTCCGATGACCGTCGCGCTACCTTCCGCCAATAAGTACTGTTTCTCGGCCTTCTCCGGTGGCACCGTGACCCAACTCGCCATATCCTCATAGGCCCCCACTAGCCCGACGTCGCTCGCCACGTATCCTCACTCTCGCCACATCCGCCATGCCCCCGCCTGTCCGCGGTAGGCGAGCCCGGAGGCGGTCACCGCCGGAACTAGTGTTCGGGTTTTCACCAGAAGGCAGACGGAGGGAGGAGGCATTCTACAGGTCTTTAGATGGCAATGTGGAGATCGAGGACTTGTTGGAGCGCGACCGCCTGGCGGAGGAGCAGGAGTTGTTGGAGCGCAACCGCCTAGCGGAGGAGCAGCGTATCGCCAATTTGTGCCGCCAGCGGGACATGGAGCAGCAGCGCACCGACACTCTGAGTCGCGAGCAGAGCGCCCGCAACTGGGCCGACTACGTGGAGGCCGGCGCCCGGCAAATAGACCTGGAGGCTGTCGGGCACGCACGCGTTCGCGACGCCAATTTTTACTACCAGCTCGTCAAGTGGGTTTCCCGCTTAGAAGTCAAAGCTTCGGTGGACCACACCGGCATGGAAAGGGCCAACGCGCGCGAGCAACGTGCCCTATCACACCTCTGGCAAGTCCGAGGCAAGGCGGAGGATGCCGGTTCCGGCATTTAGCGTATACCGCATATGGCGGCCGGCATCGTCTAGTTAGCTAATAGAAAGTTAGTACTTGTACGCTACTAGAGTATTAGTGGGAGTAGATAGTTAGCTTGGCTATGATGGTTGTCAACATGGAAGTTCAGTACTCTATATGTGGATCAGACTTGTTACTTTGCTATGCATGTTGAACTTTCCATTTGAACATATGGAATGGGTTGTTATTTTTTTAAATGGGTTGTATTTGTCCTCCACGGGTTTAGAGGCTGACTTGTGGGCCTACCAAGTTGACTCGTACACAATCAGGAGATGATTGTACGTGGAGAGGACGATAGCAGGGACCCGCCAAGGTCATGGCAGTACGCAAGCAAGTGCCTCCTTATTTAAAGCCAATAAAAAATGGCTCCTCCTAATGGATTTTTGACATCTGGGTCCCATGCCATTGTCAACGTAGCTAATAAACGAGAGAATTGCACAACGAGCGCTGACACCAGGGACCCAGCAGCTCGCCCAGTTATTTTTGTTTTGGGTTAATTTGATAAATTCCACTCCAAATCTGGTGTTTGCGAGAAATGCCACTGCAATTTCCAAACTTTAAAAAATGCCATTTCATGGCATTTCCAGTGGCATATTTCGAAGTCTGGAGTGACGTTTTTCAAAGTTTGCAAATTGCAGTTGCATTTTTTAAAGTTTGCAAAAATTGCAGTGGCATTTTTCAAAGTTTGGAAATTGCAGTGGTAATTTTACGAATCACCATAATTGGAGTGGCATTTATCTAATTTGTTTTTGAGACGGAAGTAGGGTGTCAACTGGGCTCGGCGCACTCTGGCATGTCTAGACAGCCTTTTCTTTTCTATTTACCACAGACCAGCCCAGTAGTTTTTATTTCTTTCTGAAAATGGCTAGCCCAGTTTTTTTGTGATTTGTCAAGTAAGTCGCTTTGTTAGGCATGTTGGGCCGCAAATCTTTCAAGACGAGGAGAGCTTCATTCGGCTGGCCGAGAAAATGGCCTATCAGTAATGAGAAATGGGTCGTACATTTTTAAAACACATCAAACCGGCAATTAGTTTCAAATTTCTTTTTTTCATTTCGAGATTTCAAATTGCATTGATTTTTATGCATGGACAATTTATTTGATTTTATATTGATATACATTTATTTTGAAATCAGTTTGAATGTGACTCGAAATTTCGGGATTTAAAACAGTTCAGACCGCACCGACATATGCAAAATTTCGTATAATTTTTTAACCGTGGCCACAATATGGGCTGTAATGCTAACAAAAAGAATATGGGCTCCAAAAAAACCGTAAGAATTAGCAAATGGGCTGTAAATTATTAGAAATAATGGGAGATGGCATGTATGCTATGTTCCACACATTTGAGGCTTTCCTAAAAAAAGGTTGACGCATAAGCAGTGACTGTTGGATGTCCATCCAATGACCGTCGTGCTTCTTCAATCTCTGCTCTTCCTGCTCCAGCCGCTCAAACAAGCGCCGGCAGGACTGCCTGCTCCCTCCTCCTTGCGGCCGGCTGTGCTGCCGCGCAAGCCTCACTGCCCCATCATACTCCCGTCGCTGGCCTAGCCATCCCTCTACTCACCCACACCTGCTATTATTCTCCGGCGACGGCAGACGAACCAGTAAACCCTCGTACAGTCGTACTCCCCTCCGTGTGGGAAACAACTGTCGAGTCTTCCCTGGCTCTGCGTCGTTCCCTTCTTAGGCCTCGCCGTCGTCCACCGCCCTGGTGCTCTCGGTGCCGCGTGGTCAATGTGGTCAACAACCGACATGCATCTGAAGTGGACTGTACGTGGAGAGGCTGATAGCTGGGTCCACGGCCGCACCCAAGGAAATGCCTCCTTATTACGTGCAAAATAATGATTCCTCCACCTGACATCTACGACCCACCGAAAGGGCCTCTGTATTTTGCGGAAAAAAGGTTATTGCCACTGATAGCTTGGACCCACCAGCTATATCTTCGCACGCAAGGAAGCGCCTCCTTATTCCACACACAAAAAATGAATACTCCCCCTGCTAGCTGGGACCCAGTATAGTGGGCCTACTAAGTTGACGTGGATGGAGGGCTTTGTCAACTTAGTCAATATGCACGATTCTAGCTCCAGTGACCGTACGATATCCATCCAACGGCCATAGTGCTTCTTCAACCTCAGGTCTTCTTGCTCCAGCCGCCCAAAGCAGCGCCGGTCGTGCCGCCTGCTCCTGACTCTCGTGGCCGGCTGTGCTGCCATAGAGGCCTCACTGCCCCCATACTACTCCCACCGCTGGCCAGGCCATCCCTCCACTCACCCACACACCCTGTTATTCTGCGGTGACGGCAGCCTCACACCACAGGCAAACTAGTGAACCCTTGTACTCTTCTCCGCATGGGCATCCACTGCCGCGTCTTCCCCGGCTCTGCATCGTCCCCTTCCTAGGCCTCGCCATCGTCCACCGCCGTGGTGATCTCAGCGCGGCGTGGTCAATGTGGTCAACGACCGACTTCCATTGAAAGAGTACTGTACATGGAGAGGTTGACAGCTGGGTCCACGGCAGCCACAAGGAAGTGCCTCCTTATTACGCGGAAAATAATTATTCCTCCACCTGACAGCAGGGACCCACCGGATGGGCCACCGTATTTCGCAAAAAAAACGTTTCCCCCCTGAATGCTGGGACCCACCGGACGGGCCACCGTATTTCGCAAAAAAATGTTTCCCCCGCTATCAGCTCGGACCCACCGGAAGTGCCTCCTTATTTCGCACAAAAAAATGAATACTCCCCCTGCTAGCTGGGACCCACCTTGGTGGGAGGCTGACTTGTGGGCCTACTAAGATGACTGGGATGGAGGGCTTTGTCAACTTAGTCAATATGAACGATTCTGGCTCCAATGACTGTACGATGTCCATCCAACGGCCGTAGTGCTTCTTCAACCTCTGGTCTTCTTGCTCCAGCCGCCCACAGCAGCGCCGGTCGTGTCGCATGCTCCTGCCTCTCGTGGCCGGCTGTGATGCCGCGGAGGCCTCACCGCCCCTACTACTCCCACCGCTGGCCAGGCCATCCCTCTACTCACCCACACACCCTGTTATTCTGCAGCAACGTCAGCCTCACACTGTAGCCGAACCAGTGAACCCTCATACTCCTCTACGCGTGGGCATCCACTGCCGCGTCTTCCCCAGCTCCATGTCGTCCCCTTCCTAGGCCTTGCCATTGTCCACCGCTCTGGTGCTCTCGACACAGCATGGTCAATGTGGTGAAGGAACGACTTCCATCGGACGTGGACTATACGTGGAGTGGCTGACAGCTGGGTCCACGGCCGCAGCAAGGAAGTGCCTCCTTATTATGTGAAAAATAATGATTCCTCCACCTGACAGCAGGGACCCATCGGACGGGCTACTTTCGCGAAAAAACATTGCCCCCCTGACTGCTGGGACCTACCAGCTACATCTTCGCACGCGAGGAAGTGCGTCCATATTACAGGCAAAAAAATGATTCGCCCCCTGACTGCTGGGACCCACCAGCTACATCTTCACACGCAAGGAAGTGCGTTTGGGCAAAAAAAACGATTCGTCCCCCTGACTGCTGGGACCCACCAGCTACATCTTCGCACGCAAGGAAGTGCCTGGCAGCCAAGACCCACCTGGTCGAAGCATACGTAGCATTGTCATTCTGGTCGCGAACGTGTGCGTACATATTGGTTGATGTAGAGACGCGCACGTGTCGTAGTAAAGGTGCGCACGTAGCATGTACACATATGTACAGCGGCCAGTGTGCAAGAAAGAAAATACGGCCACGTTCGTACATACAGGCGGGGTCTCGAATGCCTACTCGCGCATACGTACCGCCAGGGCTCATGTACATGGCTGGGTCGGAACGGATAAACCGCATCATCGTCGTGTTCATGGGGAGGCAACGGAATGCATCATGTTCATCGGGAGGCAATAGAACGCGTGGGAGCCAACCGGCTTGGACGGAACGGCCGATGGAAACGAGGCCTGGCGTACCGCAGAACGATGGAAACGGTCTCGTGTTTGACTGGCCACGTTCAAAACGGGATCTTGTTCATCTGGAGGGGTCTGGCATACCGCAAAACGGAGGAAACAGACATGTGTTGGACCTCCTACGGTCAAAACGGGGTCCTGTTGATCGGGAGGGGTGTGGCATACCGCAAAACGGACGAAACGGACTTGTGTTGGAGCGCTACGGTCGAAACTGGGGTCCTGTTCATCGGGAGGGGTGTGGCGTACCACAAAACGGGACTCCACGGGATACTGTTCATCTCCACCGTCGACCTCCTCCAGCCTCCATGGGCTACTGTTCATCCACCGTCGACCTCCTCCTGCCTCCACCGATGACTGTTCATCCACGGGCTCATGTTCATCCAGCCTCCACCACGCGCTACTCCACCGGCTACTGTTCAACCAGCCCTCTCCACGGGCTCCTGTTCAACCACCCCTCCACGGGCTACTGTTCATCCACCCCTACACTGTCTACTGTTCATCCAGCCCTCCATGGGGTCATCCTATTCATCTAGCCACCCACGGGGGTCTGTTCATCCAACCCCAATCGGCTCGATCGATCGAGGTCTTGTTCAAACAGAGGCAACTGACGGTGTCCTGGACTAGGGGGTACTCACCACGTCGTCTCCCGATCAGTTGGATTGGGCCGAGGACCCCATGGCCGTATACTCATGGGCCAGTTCGAAAAACCCCTGCCGCATACAAGGAAGACTCCACAAGACTTGGCGCCCAAGACAAGGACTCTCCTAAACCCTAGGCCTCCGGTGTCTTATATAAACTGAGGCCAGGCTAGTTAATAGACTATCTCATATTCATTACTACAATCTCGTGGTAGATACATGTACTCTGTACTACACCCATATGAATACAATCAAAAGCAGGACGTAGGGTTTTACCTCCATCAAGAGGGCCCGAACCTGGGTAAAATCCGTGTCCATGTTACCATCGCTCCAAGACGCCTAGCTTAGGACCCCTACTACGAGATATGCCGGATATTGAACCGACATTTGTGCTTTCATTGAGAGCCTGCTAGGTGATCGCCATGGTTCGATGGCAGTCAAGATCAACGATCAGGTGATATTTTCTCAATCAGATCTATTCTGCATAAGTCATCTTCTTGCAAATTATGGCTTCCGCCTTGCGCTATTTGGTTCGCAGATACATATCAGACCGGGACGCATAGACAATTTGATGACGGCGACCGAATTGGTATTTGGCGATTTATCGGAGCCGAACTGATCGCGACGACGCCGATTACATATCCGGATAGTGGCAATTGGCCGTGTAAAGGCATCATGTGCGCAGCACTTTCGGGCGACTAATGATCCAGTGTGTTGTTTTCCCTCACTGATTGTGGTATATGGCCACAAGTCCCAAGGTTGCCATCTGCCAGGGCCAGGTGCTGTCGGAGCATCATAATGACAGGGATCAGCCCGGCCGATGCATGGTAGTACTCAAAGTATGCATGCAAGGTACTACTACTCGTGGCACAATAGTATAAGTACTATTCATAGGAGAAGATCAATCACGTTCGCCCACGGAATCTAGTTTTCCAAAACTAGCACTCTACGTGTGCATTACTACTTCTTCATGCAAACACCCAGGTGATATTTTTCCTTTATGCGTGTACTTGGTTACATTGCTTTTGTTTTTCGGGGCTATGGCTGTATCAGTTTTCGCAGGAGATTTCTTATCGGTGACACGATGGTACGGCGTTTTCCATACTGCAGTAAGCCAGCCTCCTCGTCGGTGGTTCGGCACACACTGCTCCGCAATCTGCTCTTGCTCTACAGATACAGACCTCGTGGCACTGTCCTCATCAATCCGAACTTGTCGCCTAGGCCATATTTCATTAACCTTATTATTCCGCTTAAATTGATTAAGTAGAGAATTTCTTTAAAACAAAATACGACTATTCGTTATTATTTTCGGCTCGCACTCTCTTACGTGCACAGATTTGTGGATGCTCACGCATTGTCAGGGGAAGTCAGCATTGGGAATTGCTTTGTGCTGATCGCTACTACTGGACCGACTGCAACAGATGTTGCTCGAAAGTAGTCCAATCTGCTGCCGCCTGACGACCACCAAGTCCTATCCAAAGTCTTCCAGAGACGTCCAGTTATAAGAGACCAACGATGCGTAGGTCTTAGGATTTCATCCCTTGCTGATCCTTCGCGAGTATTAATACTGGTTGGGATCAATGTTCAAACAAGGGACTGCATATGTCAGGGAGACTTTTTTCCTTTTCCTTTTATATTCGGCATGTAATCGTCCCCTGGTTCTCTGCTGCTTTCTACTAAAAAAGTACGTAGACCAAGGATACTGCTACAGCAATGGAGCCAGTTTTGCAGCACGGCCTCCCGAATCTAGTTCGCAAATACTAGTGATTTCACCAGTACTATTACGATGTTGGTGTCCTCGGATAAAGATTGAAGCGATCTGATTCTCTGTATTATAGTTCAGTATGAATCAGTTTGTCTGCTATGGTCATCATCGTCGAACAAGTTTTATTTTTCCTGACTATTCGTTTAGTGCATGAAATTATTACACACAGAATATTTTCTGTTGTTTTGCACTGCATTATTTTTGCAGAGATATTTTGTCGACACTCGTACCTAGCGTCGGTCCGGCCAGCTCCTCCCTGTCACCTAGGAAGGCTGACCCTCGTCGACATCGCCATGCCACAAAGTCACCAGGCCGACCTCAATGCTCAGGCCATATCTCTTTCATTATTTACTTCACTTATATTAATTAAGTAGAAGAATTTTTTTAATATACATTATTATTTGTCATTACTTTTGGTTGGCACTATTTTAGCTGTGCAGCCAATCGACTTAGACTGAGCCGCGCTGCCCCCTCCGTCGACCAAATTGTGTCGTCGCCTTGGCGCGCTGCCCCCTCCGTCGACCAAATTGTGTCGTTGCCTTGGCGCGCTGCCCTATGTTGGCAACCCCGCGTCGTCACCCGCCGACCTGCTCCATCACCGCGGCTGGACTGGGGGCTTCACCTTTTCGGAGCGCCGAACTCTCCGCTCGGCCACCTCGGACCAGCCTGGGGGCTGGAACCTTGTCCCGCGTCAAGCTCGGACCACATCATCTACGCCGAACACATTAACCAGCTAAGTTGCTTTTATGCTCAGCTTTTTCAATTTCTTACTCTTGTTCGGTTCGACCAAGCATTATACTTTTTTGGTAAAAAGCTGTTTGTGAAAAAAATTCCTTGTCATAACTTTGTTTGTGACGCGCAAATTCAAATACCCCATTTACTTCGGGGCTTCCTTTCTGAAGCTTTTTGTCGGTGTCAAAACCGGCGGATCTCGGGTAGGGGGTCCTGAACTGTGCGTCTAGGCGGATGGTAACAGGAGACAAGGGACACGATGTTTTTACCCAGGTTCGGGCCCTCGCGATGGAGGTAAAACCCTACTCCTGCTTGATTGATATTGATGATATGGGTAGTACAAGAGTGGATCTACCACGAGATCAAGGAGGCTAAACCCTAGAAGCTAGCCTACGGTATGATTGTTGTAATGGTTGTGTGTCCTACGGACTAAAACCCTCCGGTTTATATAGACACCGGAGAGGGCTAGGGTTACACAGAGTCGGTTACAATGGTAGGAGATCTACATATCCGTATCGCCAAGCTTGCCTTCCACGCAAAGGAAAGTCCCATCCGGACATGGGACGAAGTCTTCAATCTTGTATCTTCATAGTCTTGGAGTTCGGCCGATGATGATAGTCCGGCTATCCGGACCCCCTAGTCCAGGACTCCCTCAGTAGCCCCTGAACCAGGCTTCAATGACGATGAGTCTGGCGTGCATATTGTTCGGCATTGCAAGGCGGGTTCCTCCTCCGAATAATTCATAGAAGATTGTGAATAGTGTCCAGCTCTGCAAAATAAATTCCACATTCCACCGTAGAGAGAATTATATGCACACAAGTTCGATCTGCTGACGTATTTGGTGGCATGACGTCACACCACCACCAAGCCTTTACTTGAATTATTATACCACCTCAGCGCGTTTAGCGAAGCGGTTTCCTTGGCACGTCTTGTCGAAGCAGGGATCGTGTTCCCCTTATTCCGGGATTCCCATCAATACGGACGTGGGTAACCCAACTGCGCCATTGATGGTGGTCCTTGGGAGATAAGCGAGTTTTACCAGGCCGGTGGGGACGCATAGTCTTCGTCCGCCCATATATAAGGGGATAAGGATCCACCTTTTTTACCTACGCCTTCTTCCTCCTTTGCCTATCCATCTCCGCGCACTCGAGCTCCGGCGCCCAAGCTCGCACATCTCGCCTCAACCTTCTCCAGCCATGTCCAGAGCGGGAGGCAAGTGGATGGTCTCCTCCGTCACGGAAGGGCACATCGAAAAGCTGCGCGGCGCCGGATACTTCTCCAACGACATCGCGCACCAGCTGCCCGACAAGGGGCAGCTCATCCCCACCCCAGGCCCCATGAGAGGGTCGTATTCCTTCCCCACATCCTCCGCGGACTGGGTTTCCCACTTCATCCCTTCGTCCGGGGGCTCATGTACTACTACGGCCTGGACTTCCACGATCTGGCGCCAAACTTCATCCTCAACATCTCGGCGTTTATCGTCGTGTGTGAGGCCTTCCTCTGCATCCAGCCCCACTTCGGCTTGTGGCCAAAAACCTTCAATGTCAAGCCGAAGGTAGTGAAGGGCGTCCAAGCGGAGTGCGGAGGCGCCATGGTGGGCAAAATGCCCAACGTCCTCTGGCTCGAGGGCGCCTTTGTGGAAACCATCAAAGGGTGGCAATCGGGGTGGTTCTATATCACCGAGCCGCGGGACCCTAAATGGGCAGCGGCTCCCGAGTTCAGATCCGGTACCCCCATGCAGCTCACCTCCTGGAAAGAGAAGGGCTTGCTATGGGGCAGTTCGGAGGAGCTGACCGGACTCCAGTCCTGTCTCCAGACCTTGGTGAACAAGAAGCTCAAGATTGTCAACGTGATCCAGGTCATGCTCGTCCGCCGGATTCTCCCTTGCCAACAACGGGCCTTCAATCTGTGGGAGTTCGATCCGGCACAGCACCAGACCCTCAGCGGGCTCTTCGACACAATGTACGAAGCTGCCTGGAGGGTGCTGTTCAAGGGCGGAGAAGCCCCCGCATCCGCAACTGAAGATCGCGGATTCAGCACCAAGCGCCCGACCGGTGCGGTAAGATATGTTACCCTTTATGGGACATTTATTTCTTTCATAGTTTGACTCTATTGTGGGATCTAAAACTCCCGATGCCTTTAACAGGACTGGCAGAGGACGTCCGGACAGGTTAACTGTCTGGCTCCCCTCCCCGAAGACCCAGCGGATACCCGTTAAACGGGGCTGCTAGTCCTGGCACTTTATGTGGTGCCGGAGAAGAAGGCCAAGAAGAAGGCCACGGGAACCCGAAGGAGTTCCCGGCGCCAGGTGGTATCGGAATCATCGTCCGATGACTCCGAGGCGGACTCCTCCCCCGAAGGCGAGGAGGAGCAAGAAGGCTCTCCCCAGGAGGGGGGAGAGAGGAAGAGGAAGGCTTCCCTAACGGGGGAGGCTGAATGGTCCAAGAGGGGAAGGACCCTTCCTCCGGACAGCTCCGCCAACGCCAACGATGGCGACGAGGAGTCGCCCTCAAGGTCCAAGCCCCTGGCAAGACCATAAGTATCCGGGTTCCTGAGTGATTTGTAATTTCTCTTTTGTCCCACATAGTGTCCTTCTAATGCCGCACACCACCTGTAGCCCGGCCGAGGAGGATCTTCCTGCTTCATCCAGCGGGTCCTTGGCTCCGTCGGATGTAGATTCCATTCCGACCGCCTCCACCCCTCGCGATGCTGAGGATGCCGAGGCAGGATCCCAGGAGGGGACCCACCAAGAGGGGGAGTGTCGGTGTCAAAACCGGCGGATCTCGGGTAGGGGGTCCCGAACTGTGCGTCTAGGCGGATGGTAACAGGAGACAAGGGACACGATGTTTTACCCAGGTTCGGGCCCTCTTGATGGAGGTAAAACCCTACGTCCTGCTTGATTAATATTGATGATGTATATTACAAGAGTGGATCTACCACGTGATCAAGGAGGCTAAACCCTAGAAGCTAGCCTATGGTATGATTGTTGTAATGGAGGTTATGTCCTACGGACTAAAGCCCTCCGGTTTATATAGACACCGGAGAGGGCTAGGGTTACACAGAGTCGGTTACAATGGTAGGAGATCTACATATCCGTATTGCCAAGCTTGCCTTCCATGCCAAGGAAAGTCCCATCCGGACACGGGACGGAGTCTTCAATCTTGTATCTTCATAGTCTTGGAGTCCGGCGGACGATGATAGTCCGGCTGTTCGGACACCCCCTAGTCCAGGACTCCCTCAGTAGCCCCTGAACCTGGCTTCAATGACGATGAGTCCGGCGCGCATAATGTTCGGCATTACAAGGCGGGTTCCTCCTTTGAATAATCGAGAGAAGATTGTGAACACCAGGATAGTGTCCGGCTCTGCAAAATGAATTCCACATTCCACCGTAGAGAGAATAATATATACACAAGTTCAATCTGCTGACGTTTTTTGTGGCATGACATCACACCACTACCAAGCCTTTACTTGAATCGGTTTTTATTATACCACCTCAGCGCGTTTAGCGAAGCGGTTTCCTTGGCACATCTTGTCGAAGCAGAGATCGTGTTCCCCTTATCCCGGGATTCTCATCAATACGGGCGTGGGCAACCCAACCGCGCCCGTCGCCACGCCTCCTCTATCGAAGGTGAATCCCGAATGGTCACGGAGACGGCTCTTGGTATTCCCCTTCTTTATAACAGGACCAAGGCTCGTTCTTTTCTTCAATCTTCCACCGAATCTTCTCCTTGCTCCAAGTTCCAACACCCAGAGCCCCAGATTCGAGTGCTTCGGACCTTCAACGATGTCCGGCTCCGACCTTCAGGGCCAGTGGATGCCTTCCTCCGTTACGGAGGAGGACGTGCTAAAGCTGCGAGAGGCCAAGTACCTATCCTACGGGATTTCGCACAGGCTGCCTGCCGAAGGGCAGGCCATCCCCACCCCCGAGCCCGGCGAGTATGTCGTCTTTGTATCCCACCTCCGTCGGGGTTTAGGCTTCCCGATGGATCCTTCCGTGAGAGGGCTCATGTTCTACTACGGGTTGGAATTCCATGACTTGGCTCCGGAGTCCATCCTCCATACCTCCGCATTCATCGTTGTCTGCGAAGCCTTCCTCCGCGTCACCCCCCACTTCGGCCTGTGGCTGAAGACCTTCAATGTGGAGCCGAAGATGGCCGGGGGGCGTCAAGCTGAATGCGGCGGGGCGGCCGTAAGCAGGAGGGCCGATGCCCCGTGGCCTGAGGGCTCCTTCCAAGAGGAGCTCGGCTTATGGCAGTAGGAGTGGTTCTATATCACCGCTCCAAGGGGCAGCAGGCAGAAGCCGCCGCCTCCGTTCCGCTCGGGACCTCCACAATGGTTGATGTCGTGGGTCAACCGAGGGCTCAATTGGGGGCCGTCAAAAGACGTGCCCCTATTGCAGGGCCGGATTCGAGACCTCCAAGCGAGGGAGATCGATCTGGTCGTGGTGATGCGGGTGATGCTAATTAGGCGTCTCCTGCCTTGCAAACGCCGTCCTCTCTGGCTATGGGAGTTCAACCCGGAGGGACCACGGATTCTCCAACACTTCATGAGTACGACACCCGTGGAGATGTACAAATCGTTCTTCGGACCACAAGTGGCGTGTCCGGAATTGACCGAGGATGCCGGCCTAAGCTGCAATCGCCCGGATACCCAAGTAAGTAGCTCCGTGTTCGGACGCACCATTTGTTTGCTTTTCATAATTCGCTTTTTAACCCGATATCCTCCAACAGGAGTGGATTGCGCATGCAAAGCTGATAAGGTGTCCGGCCCCACTCCCAGAGACCGCACCGGAGCCCGTGCTGGTCAGAATGTTGGAGGTTGCGCCTTCAGAAGAAAGCGAGGGGGAGAACAAAGGAGCTACAACCCCGCCAAAGGGGGCGCTTGAAGAGGGGGGGATCGAGAATCCCTCCCTCCAGGGGGAGAAGAGAACCGCCTCCGAAGACCCGGAGGCCAAAGCCCCTAAGCGGGGTAAGAAATCTTCGCCGGAGGGTCCTGCGTCCGGGGAGGCCCCGGCCGCACAGTCTCCTCTAAAGAATCAGCCCTCTAGTGAGCCGTGAGTAGGAAAAGGGGAATTCATTAATGAAAAACATCCCTATTTGTGCTTCTGAAGATAACCAAAATTTTTACCTTGTAGTTCGGATCTGCAATCTTCTCAGATGAGCTCGTCTTCGGGGGATCTTCGTCCGGAGATGATGGAGAGCGAAACGCCTCCGTCTACTGCGCCGTCGGATAGGGCGGACGAGCCTGAGGTGTCGTCCCGGAGGGCATCCCCGAGCCCGGCAGGGCCGAAGAGTTCGGCGCCGACTAGTGTTCGGCCTGGGGAGCTGAAGGATCTGCTTGAGAGGGCGTCCGTCTCAGGAGATCACCGTGCGTTGATGAGCATGGTGATCGGAAGGATTTCGTCCGCCGAAAGCGGATTGCACAACGCCGTCAGGAGTTTGCTGGCGGGGTTTGAGGTACGTAAAAACGACGCGCCTTTTTGACAGTTTTGCACATGAAAGTGCGCCCTGTATAGATAGTAGGCCCTGAGACTCGGTAGGTTGTCGAAAGCGGCAGCGTGCCGAGGATCAAAATCGCAGGTATTGAGTGTCGCCTTTATGCAGGTGGCGGATAGTCCGGGGGCTAGCCGGACTGATGGAGTTGCCGAATTAATGCGGCAACTTGATGTAGCGGATGCGGACATCGCGCTAGTCAACAAGCGACTTGACGAGTCGCAAGGTAAATTGATTCTCCGCAGTCACCTATTAAGGGAGCTAAAGCTCACCTCTTACAATATTTATGCTTGACGCAGATGGTGCTGCTGCTGTGGAGAGCCTTCGGGCAGAACTTGCTCAAGCCAAGGAGCAGGCCAGAAGAAGCAACGCGGCTGCCTCGAGGGCGACCGAGGAGTTAGAAGTCGAAAGGGCTGCACACTGCCGAAGCAGGGAAGAGGTGGCCATCTTGGCCGCTAAATTGAAGGATGCTGCCGACCGCAATGAGGCGCTTGAAAAGGAGCGCCTATCGGAGCGAGAAGACCTGGTGAAGGCCACCGCCGAAGCCAAGGATGCCCGTTCTGCAATGCGGGCTATGAAGGAGGAGCTGCGCCAGGCCGGAGACATTGTGGCTGGCAAGCCTTTTCTGCTGCGTCGCAGGTTTACGGATTCAAAGTATGCTCAGCTTGGCCAGTTCTGGGGTCTGGAGGATCCATATATGGACTTAGCGGCAAGTGCGGCGGATGCCGTTGTGCACTTCCGGAGTCAGAAGGATCACAAGAAGGAAGAGCTGTTTTGGTCTCAATTCCATAGTCCGGATCGTTCATGTCCACTGACCGATCGGTTGGCCGAATGGGCTGAGCTGAACAGGCTGTCCGTACTTGCCATGACGGATATCGTGGCTCATGTCTGGCCAGAGAGGCCCAAGGCGACGAGCTATTTTGGCTTATTGCAGCAATTTCTTGGGGTGGTGCCGCATATCAAGGAGATGAAGCGGTCGCCCTACATAGAGGGTGCGCGGATGGCCCTTGCCCGTGTGAAGACACATTGGACAGAGATGGATGCGGCCGCTGTAGCAACCCAGGGTTCGGACGAAAGCCGGTTACCCGCCGAGCACTATTTTGGTGAAGTTATGCGTGGTGCTCGTGTAATAGAGTCGCAGTGCTCGAAAAATGTCACGTTCAAATGAACGTTTGTAAAACAATGGTTATGATGTAATCGCTTTTTATACTTGTGCGTTCCAAGTATTGAAATATCTCCTATGCGGCCGTTGATGTATACATGTGTATAACCTGAAAGATGGCAGTCTTCGGCTTCAGCCCCCACGCACAAGGTGCGGGGGTGTTCGCAAAAATAGCGCATTTTCACACTTAATCCGACGTCTCGGTCCTGTTGAGGAGGAGGTAGCGTAGCAAACGAGGCAATCCGGACTATGATGCTTTATCACTTTCACTTAGCCATTGGAGTTCGAGGGTGGGGCTACGATATAGCCCCTGGGGGCACCGCGCTCTCCGAATTCGGGGCGTGTATGTGCCTGACCGGGAAACGGCCCTTCGCCAAAGCGGAGGAATTCTAAACATTCCGGTGGTCGATCGAGTGGTTGACCAGTCTCTCGCTGTATCATGACAGTCAGTTTTCGGCTTTCTCTACTGAGGTGCTCGCCCAGCCGAACTGGGGCACAATCGTAGTAGTTCTCCTAGTGCCGCGTTAGCCGATGATACGGAACGTAAGGCAGCAAAACACAGGAGCCGGGCAAACCCAACATTTGACCAAAGACATGATTCGGAGCTGATGCATATAATGCCTAACTCGAGACGTCGAACACTCTCTAAGGTGTTCGGTCTTTATAATAATGGGCAGAATAATGCCCTAAGCCCCTAGTGTCCAGGTACGGGCAAGGTCTTCTGACGCGGCCGATGCCAAAACGTCAGGCTCCACTCTGGTTATAATGAGAAGCCAGGGGATTATAGCAACAAGAGACAGTAAAAAAGGTTTATGCAGGGTCTTAATCTGAAAAGAATCCTTGCCACGGGTCCCTACTGCACGTCTGCGCCTGTGTCTCCGTTGTGCCGTTATCCTGGACGGGTGTGCACGTTGTTCATCTATAAAAAGAGAGGAACTTAGTTTGTAAGAAAATCGTGCGAAAGAAAAAAAAGGTATATGAAAAATATTAATAAGTAGAGCAGAGTCTATATTAGCTCGTTGTTGCTTATACGCTTAGCCCCTTGTGAAGGGGCGTGCGGCTAGGGAGCCCCTAGCTTATTTCTGCCGGACTCGTCTAGCCTTGTCCGGGGTCTTTACATGACCCTTGCAATGAAATGATGCCACGTGGACCGGGCATTTTAAGTGTAAGAGACGCGTAATGTGGTATGGCGTTGAAGCGGACGAAGGCTTCACGCCCCAATAGTGCTTGATAGCCACTTTTGAATGGGGCGACATGAAAGATGAGCTTTTCGCGTCGGAAGTTGTTCGGTGACCCGAACACAACTTCTAGTAATAAGGAGCCCGTGCACTTGGCGTAAGGGCCTGGCGTCACTCCTTTAAAGGAAGTGCGGCTATGTCGAATTTTGGTAAGGTCTATCCCAATTTGCAGATTGTGTTTGGATATAGCAGGTTTAAATCACTGCCTCTGTCCATTAGGACTTGTGTAAATTGTAGTCCGTCGATTATGGGATCCAATATCAGAGCAGTCCATCCTGCATTCCGAAAACTTCTGGAGTAGTCCAGGCGGTCGAAAGTGATTGGTTTTGACATCCAATCTCGAGGTGCCGCTGGGGTGGACCGTGCGAGACCCGTCTTAGCAGGTGCCGCATTGTTTTTCCGTGTTATCACATGAAGTGAGTTTACTGCTTTGACTTCTTGTGGGAAAGTCTTTTGTTTTCCGATGCTCTGCTTGTGGGGTTTATCATTATCCTCGCTTGATGCGTCGAGCCCCTTGTGTTCGGCATTTAGTCGGCCGGACTATTTGAAAACCCAACAATCTCGGTGGGTGTGGTTTGCAGGCCTTCCGGGGGTACTGTGGATTTGACATATCCGACCCAAAATTTTGTGTAAGTTGGATAGCTCATCACTGTTATCCTTAAGAGGTAGTGTTTTGTTGTTTGGCCGCGAGCTTTTGAATCCGGCGTTGACCGCCGTATTCTTTGGGCTTTTTTCTTTATTCCGGCGCTGATCCTTTTTGCGCTGTGATTTTCCGTTTCCATCTCTACTTTCGGATGTACTCGGGTCGCTGGTGCTGCATCTTGCTAGCCAGCTGTCCTCCCCCGCGCAAAAGCGGGTCATGAGGCTTGTTAGCGCAGACATCGTCCTTGGCTTCTCTTGGCCGAGGTGTCTGGCAAGCCATTCGTCTCGGACGTTGTGTTTAAAAGCTGCTAAGGCTTCGGCGTGCGGACAGTCGACTATTTGGTTCTTTTTAGTAAGGAACCTGTTCCAGAATTTGCGCGCTGACTCTCCGGGCTGTTGAGTTATATGACTTAGATCATCTGCATCCGGAGGGCGGACATAGGTCCCTTGAAAATTTGCTCTAAACGCGTCCTCAAGCTCTTCCCAACTTCCAATAGTGTTTTCTGGGAGGCTTTTGAGCCAATGACGGGCTGGCCCTTTGAACTTGAGGGGTAAATATTTTATGGCGTGGAGATCATCTCCTCTAGCCATGTGTATGTGTAGTATATAATCCTCTATCCAGACTCCAGGGTCTGTTGTTCCGTCGTAAGCCTCTATGTTTATGGGTTTAAACCCTACTGGGAATTCATGGTCCAGCACCTCATTGGTGAAACATAGTGGGTGTGCGGCGCCCCTGTATTTGGGTGTGCCGTTGTCTTCGAACACTTGACGTGTTGTGCTGCTTCCTGGGGCCCTCTTTTTTGGCCCGTAAATGGACCTGGCTGGGCCATTTATTTTCCCAGGGTCATTAGTCGGCTTATGTGCGGCGCCGCTTGTAGATTTTGGCCTGGCGTCTGGTCGTCTATCCGGCCAGGCGGCCTCTTTGTTTTTTGACTGTGAGGGCTCTATGGCTTCCTCGTCAAATTATGGCAGCAGCTTGCGCTTCGGATAGCTCTTTGATTGGTGGTCATTGCCATATTTGTCTGCGGTCTAGAGTACTTTGCTCAACCTCATTCTGAGTATGTCTTCCGCTGTTTTGAGCTTCCGTTTTTCCTTCTTCAAGCTTCTTGCGGTGGCGACGAGTCTTCCGTGAAGGTTTTTATGCTTCGGTGGTATATCCGGTGTGAGGTCGTCCGGACTGTTGGTTTCGCCAGGATTGAATTGATTATTTGGTTCGCCCTATTCGGACGGCTACTTGGTTGCATGTTCGTCGTCCACTGGTTTGCCCTGCTCTAACGCTGGGTCATTAGGGGTGCTGTCTTTGTCGAGGCGGGGCTTAGGGCGGCGTTTGCGTCGCCGCTTTGGTTGTTTATCGGCGGGATTATCCTTAGCCGCACCCCATTGTTCCTCGTCGTCGCTTCCTATTGGGGTATCCACCATATATACGTCATGTGACGAGGTGGTCTTCCAGTGCCCTGTAGGCGCTGGTTCCTGTTCGTCTCCAGCATCGTCGTCCATACCGTCGATGTCTTCGGAGTCGTAGTCTAGCATGTCAGTTAGATCGTCGACAGTGGCTACAAAGTGGGTGGAGGGTGGGCTCTGAATTTCTTCGTCGTCCGCATCCCAACCATCCTGGCCATAGTCCGGCCAGGTCTCTCCGGATAGCGAGAGATGCTTTAGCGAATTTAGGATGTCGCCAAAAGGCTAGTGCTGAAAGATGTCCGCCGCGGTGAACTCCATGATCGGCGCCCAATCGAATTCGATTGGCAGGGGCGCAGGAGGTTCGGAGTCCGGCAGGGAGTCCGACACCTCGGAGTCACGAGATTTACAAGGGACGAGGTTAGTGTTCGGCTCCATCGCCGTGGAAGGTGCAGCCCCCGAGGCGGTGTCCAGCCACCGGTCCTCGATCTGGGCGATCGGCTCTGGACTGAAGGTCGTAGCGGATTCATGTGCGGCCACCAAGGCACTGTCCGGCGGCAGAGCTAAATCATGCCCATCGTGACAGCGCGACACGCTCGGCTGTGGCTCGAGTCCGTCGAAGATCAAGTCCCCGCGGATGTCGGCCGTGAAGTTTAGGCTTCCGAACCTGACCTGATGGCCAGGGGCGTAGCTTTCGATCTGCTCCAGATGGCCAAGTGAGTTGGCCCGCAGTGCGAAGCCGCCGAATACGAAGATCTGTCCGGGGAGGAAAGTCTCACCCTTGACAGCGTTGTTGATTGAAGAAGCCATCGAGCCTATCGGTGACGACACAGAGGAACTCTCAATGAAAGCACCAATGTTGGTGTCAAAACCGGCGGATCTCGGGTAGGGGGTCCCGAACTGTGTGTCTAGGCGGATGGTAACAGGAGACAAGGGACACGATGTTTTACCCAGGTTCGGGCCCTCTTGATGGAGGTAAAACCCTACGTCCTGCTTGATTAATATTGATGATGTATATTACAAGAGTGGATCTACCACGAGATCAAGGAGGCTAAACCCTAGAAGCTAGCCTATGGTATGATTGTTGTAATGGAGGTTATTTCCTACGGACTAAAGCCCTCCAGTTTATATAGACACCGGAGAGGGCTAGGGTTACACAGAGTCGGTTACAATGGTAGGAGATCTACATATCCGTATTGCCAAGCTTGCCTTCCACGCCAAGGAAAGTCCCATCCGGACACGGGACGGAGTCTTAAATCTTGTATCTTCGTAGTCTTGGAGTCCGGCGGACGATGATAGTCCGGCTGTCCGGACACCCCCTAGTCCAGGACTCCCTCAGGGAGGCTCCGGAGGTGCCACAAGGCAACCTCCCGGACTTCGTGCCGGACTCTGTGCCAGAACCCGTAGTGGTTCCGGAGTCCGGCAGGCGGCCCCTTAGTAAGAAGGGCAAGACCGTGACACCGGCAACCTCCGTCCAACCGGAGGCGCCGGACAACTTGTTGGAGGCGCTCAACGGCGCTTCCATCGAGGAAGAGCACCGCACTATCATGAGTGCGGTGATTCAGAAGGTTCAGCTCGCCAAAAGCGGGCTGACCGAAGCCTGCAGCAGCCTTCTAACAGGCTTTGAGGTAAGAATTTTTAAAAATATGTAATGTAATACCGCATAGACAGTAGCCCCTGATGCTCGGTTCGGTGTTCGGAAAGAAAAACCGGACTGAGGATCTAAAAAAGATATACGCAGGATATCTAAAAGTTATGTCAATATGGGTTTGCAGGCTGCGCTGCTGACCTCTGCCGCACTGACTGCAGAGGTCGGTGCTTTGAAGCAGAACCTCGAGCGGTCCGAGAACGATCTCGGCCTTGCCAAGAAACAGCTCGAGGACAAAGAAGGTGAGTAACACCACAATAAATTTGTACGTTACAGAAAAGGATTTTGGTTGCAATAGAAATAACAAGGATAACGTGGGTACTGCAGGGGCCACGAACGAGGTGGCGACCCTAAAGGAGGCCGTGTCCGCGGTCGAACGTAATGCGGCCGCGGAACGAGCGGAGTGAGAGAAGCAGGAGGCACGGGTGGCGGAGGTGCGGCAAGAGCTCCAGGCTCTGATGGAAAAGCATGAGAGTTTGGAGCGCGACTCGAAGACTCGAGAGTCCGAGCTTGCCTCGGCTCTTGAAAGTGCCAAAGCCGCTAAGGCCGAGGCCCATAAGGCCCTCCAGGAGATTGAGGCGGTGAAGAAAATAGTGGCGGGTAAGGCATTTTTCATGCAAAGCAAGCATGTGAATGTAAATTACCTGTTACTTACCCAAATTCGGAGCTCTCCAGGGGCGTTTGCAGATCTGCCTTGCAGTGTGTCCGATGCTGCCGCATTCTACCGGGCCGAGGAGGGGAGCTCAACGGAGAAGGTCTTTTGGTCTCAGTATGCTGAGACCGGACATCCGGTGCCCCTTAGCGACCAGCTGAAGCAGCTGGTCGAGCTCCACAAGGTAGCCGAGCAGGCCATGAAGGGCCTCATAGTCCGGCTGTGGCCAGAGGAGGCCATGCCTGGGAGCTACTTCGGCCTCGTGCGGCGGCTGGTGGATGCGTGCCCCTGGGTGGAAGTCATCAAGCGCTCCGCCTGCATTGAAGGTGCCCGTCGGGCCCTTGCCCGCGCAAAGGTGTACTGGGGCAGGCTGGATGCTGAGAGGCTTATCACGGACGCGCCGCCGGCGGGCAAGGAGTATCGTACGCCCGAAATGTACTATAAGAGTGTCCTGAAGGGTGCCCGCAAGATTGCGGATGAATGCCCCAAAAATGTAATATTTGAGTAGACTCACAATGTGTTATCCTGTGTGCTGAAAACTTTGTTCATATGTGCTAAGCAACGCTTATTGATTTAAAATATTACCTTCTGTGCGGCCGTTTATCAAATCTGAGAGATAGCAAGTCGTCGGCTTCAGCCCCCATGCCACAAGTGCTGGGGTGTTCGGGATAAACTTGAGCGCTCTTGTTCCCATTTTTTGGGTCCATCTAGGGAGGCGCTCAAGACAACGAACAAGGCAACCGGACTTATAATGCTTGAACACTCTCACTTAGCCATAGAATTCTGTAATTTTAAATTTTGGCGAAGCCCCTATTGTTCGGAAGACCGAGTTCGGGGCGCTATCCACGCCTGGGCCGGACGGAGCCGGTTCCTCGCTCTAAGCGGCATAAGTCTTTAGGGACTCGAAAAGACCTCTCGAACAGCGACCAACTCTCGCCTTATCATGACGGTCAGTTTTAGCTTTCTCCACTGAGGCGCTCGCCCAGCTCAACCGGGGCGCAATCGCAGTGGTTCTCCCAGTGCTACCTTAGCCGATAGAACGGAACGTAAGGTACCAAAACATGGGAGCCAGGCAAACCCAACTATTGACCCAAGACATGATTCGGAGCCGATGCATATAGTGCTATAAGTTTGGGGTGCCGCATGTGTGAAAGTGTTCGGACTTGTCACACCATAATGCGGGGAACATAAGCCCCTGGTGTATTCGGCCGTACCAAAGTGTACGGATGCAAGATGTCATAAATGAACATATGTGTAAAAAAAGGAATGCAATTATAGGCAAAAAGTGTTGCATTGTTTATTCAAGGAATTCTACTATGAGTGCAGAACGATACAAATAGTGCGGTAAGCAAGGGATTGGACTATTTAAACATATCCCCCTCCAGGGGTAGGCTGCGAACTGGTGTATTTAACAAATTTAATGCTCATAATGGAGACCACCTTAATGTTCGTCATAGCCTTTGTCCTTCCCTGGCTGTTGCATCGTGAGTTCGGCAGGTTTACCGCCGGACAGGTTCTCTGGTGAACGGAGTCCTGTGGATAAATAGAAAAAGGAAAAAAGGAAAATAAAAAGAGCGACACACTTGGGAGCCCTTGGTGTGGTTGAGCCGCACTCTGGGCCTGTCGTGGTTGTGCCCCTCCCCCTATGCCCATGGTATCTCCAGAGAGTAATGATGTACGCAAAGAGCTGGTCTTGCATGCAAGGGCTGGGGTTGGGGCCGCATTGCTACGCGTGCTCAGAACGTGCCAGGTGGCCTTGATGTATGTTACTCCGGGCGCGTTTGGCCATGTCCGGTCGTTTAATGGCCGGACTCGAGAATTGCCTTGAGAGGCTGCTCTGTACTTCTGCCGCGAGAGCCGCTGTGTGTTCCTCCGTTCGGAGGGAGCATTCAGTGTTTCCGTTGACCGTGATGACTCCGCGAGGGCCTGGCATCTTGAGCTTGAGGTATGCGTAATGCGGCACCGCGTTGAACTTTGCAAACGCGGTTCGCCCGAGCAGAGCGTGATAGCCATTGCGGAACGGGACTATGTCGAAGATTAACTCCTCGCTTCGGAAACTATCCGGGGATCCGAAGACCACTTCCAGTGTGACTGAGCCTGTACAATTGGCCTCAACACCTGGTATGACGCCTTTGAAGGTCGTCTTTGTAGGTTTAATCCTTGAGGGGTCTATGCCCATCTTGCGAACTGTATCCTGATAAAGCAGGTTTAGGCTGCTGCCGCTATCCATCAGGACTCTAGTGAGGTGAAATCCATCGACGATTGGATCTAAAACCAATGCGGTGAATCCGCCATGGCGGATACTGGTGGGGTGGTCCCTTCGATCGAAAGTGATCGAGCAGGAGGACCATGGGTTGAACTTCGGGGAGACTGGCTCCATCGCATATACGTCCCTAAGTGCACGCTTCCGCTCCCTCTTGGGTATGTGGGTTGCGTATATCATGTTTACCGTCCGCACTTGTGGGGGGAAACCCTTCTGTCCTCTACTGTTCGGCGGCCGGGTCTCCTCCTCGTCATCCCTATGCAACCCCTTGTCATTGTTTTCGGCAATTAATTTGCCTGCCTGCTTGAATACCCAACAATCCCTGTTGGTGTGGTTAGCTGGCTTTTCGGGGGTGCCATGTATCTGGCAAGAGCGGTCGAGTATTCGGTCCAAATTGGACGTACCCGGAGTGGTTCTTTTGAATGGCTTCTTCCGCTGACCGGGTTTAGAGCCTCTGAATCCGGCGTTGACTGCCGTATCCTCAGTGTTATCGCCGTTAGCGCGGCGTTTGTTTTTGTTGCGACGCGACCTGCCATTGCGGTCCTTGCTGTCCGGACTACCAGAATGTTTGCTAAGGTTGTTACTGCGGGCTAGCCAGCTGTCCTCCCCCGCACAGAAGCGGGTCATGAGTGATGTGAGGGCTGCCATGGATTTCGGCTTTTCCTGTCCTAGGTGCCAGGCCAGCCACTCATCGCAGATGTTATGTTTGAAGGCTGCGAGGGCCTCTGCATCCGGACAATCGACGATTTGATTTTTCTTTGTGAGGAGCCGTGTCCAGTACTGTCTGGCCGATTCGTCTGGCTGCTGAATTATGTGGCTTACGTCATCAGCATCTGGTGGTCGCACATATGTGCCCTGGAAGTTATCGAGGAATGCGGCTTCCAGGTCCTCCCAACACCCAATTAATTCTGCTGGCAAGCTGTTAAGCCAATGTCGAGCTGGTCCTTTAAGCTTGAGTGGGAGATATTTGATGGCATGGAGATCGTCACCACGGGCCATATGGATGTGAAGGAGATAATCTTCGATCCAAACCGCGGGGTCTGTTGTGCCATCGTAGGATTCGATGTTTACGGGTTTGAACCCTTCAGGGATTTGATGATCCATTACTTCATGTGTGAAGCAGAGTGGGTGTGCGGCGCCTCTATACTGGGCAATATCACGACGTAGCTCAAGAGAGCTTTGTCTGCTGTGTTCGGCCCGGCCAGAGTTGCTGTATCCGGCGCGACGGTAGTTGCCATAGATTGTGGGGCGCCCACGTGATCCGTAGATAGATCTTGATTGTTTTGCTTTGTCCTCCAATATGTCTTGCAAGTACGGCGCATTCCCTCGTGGCTTCATACTTTTTGAGCGATGCCGGGGTACGGTCCTGATGGAGGGCCTGGATGCCTCTCTGTCGCGGCCACGGGGTGGTCGGTCTGCCGTATTGTGTGCTGGTGATGAAGGTTTGTATGCTTCCTCCTCTAGTCGGGGGAGCAGCTTGCGTTTTGGGTAGCTTTTGGAGGGGCGTTCGAGTTCATACTCTTCGGCCGCGAGGACCTTGGTCCATCTGTCGGCCAGCAGGTCTTGATCAGCTTGAAGCTGTTGCTGCTTTTTTCTTTGGGCTATTTGCCATGGCGATAAGCCTGCGTTTAAAACGCTCTTGTTCGACGGGATCCTCGGGTACGACGAATTCGTCATCGTTGAGGCTTGCCTCGTCTCCGGAGGGAGGTATGTAATTGTCATCCTCTATCTCCTCATCTGCCGCTCTCTCTCGAGGGCTGGCTTCCCCGTCCTCCTGTGCTGAATCTTGCTGGGGGGGGGGGCGGTTGTCTTCGGCACTCTCTGGGGTGTTATTATCTCCGGTGCCGGAATCTCCATTCTTGCTGTGGTGGGATTTAGAGCGGCGCCGCTGACGTTGGCGCTTGGGCTGTTTCTTAGAGGAATGTGCCTCCGCTGCTTCTTCGCCGTCCCCATCCTTTGGGGTGTCCACCATGTATATGTCGTATGACGAGGTGGTCTTTCAGTGCCCTGTAGGCGCTGGTTCTTGATCGTCTCCGGCATCGTCGTCCATACCGTCGATGTCTTCGGAGCCGTAGTCTAACATGTCGGTTAGATCGTCGACAGTGGCTACAAAGTGGGTGGTGGGTGGGCTTTGAATTTCTTCGTTGTCCACATCCCAACCATCCTGACCGCAGTCCGGCCAGGGCTCTCCTGATAACGAGAGATGCTTTAGCGAATTCAGGATGTCGCCAAAGGGTGAGTGCTGAAAGATGTCCGCGGCGGTGAACTCCATGATCGGCGCCCAATCGGATTCGATTGGTAGGGGCGCAGGAGGTTTGAAGTTCGGCAAGGAGTTCGGCACCTCGGAGTCACAGGCTTTATAGGGGACAAGGTCGGTATTCGGCTCCATCGCCGTAGAAGCTGCAGCTCCCGAGGTGGTGTCCAGCCACCTATCCTCGATCTGCGCGGTCGGCTCCGAACTATGTGTCAGAGCGGACTCGTGTGCGGCCTCCAGGGTACTGTCTGGTGGCAGAGCTAAGTCATGCCCATCGTGACAGTGCAGCACGCTCGGCTGTGGCTCGAATCCATCAAAGATCAAGTCTCTGCGGATGTCAGCCGTGAAGTTTAGGCTTCCAAATCTGACCTGATGGCCAGGGGCGTAGCTTTCGATCTGCTCCAGATGGCCAAGTGAATTGGCCCGCAGTGCAAAGCCGCCGAACACGAAGATCTACCCGGGGAGAAAAGTCTCACCCTGGACGGCGTTGTTGTTGATTGAAGAAGCCATCAAGCCTATCGGTGACGACACAGAGGAACTCTCAATTAAAGCACCAATGTCGCTGTCAAAACCGGTGGATCTTGGGTAGGGGGTCCCGAACTGTGCGTCTAGGCGGATGGTAACAGGAGACAAGGGACACGATGTTTTTACCCAGGTTCGGGCCCTCTCGATGGAGGTAAAACCCTACTCCTGCTTGATTGATATTGATGATATGGGTAGTACAAGAGTGGATCTTCCACAAGATTAAGGAGGCTAAACCCTAGAATCTAGCCTACGGTATGATTGTTGTAATGGTTGTGTGTCCTACGGACTAAAACCCTCCGGTTTATATAGACACCGGAGAGGGCTAGGGTTACACAGAGTCGGTTAAAATGGTAGGAGATCTACATATCCGTATCGCCAAGCTTGCCTTCCATGCCAAGGAAAGTCCCATCCGGAGACGGGACGAAGTCTTCAATCTTGTATCTTCATAGTCTTGGAGTCCGGCCGATGATGATAGTACGGCTATCCGGACACCCCCTAGTCCAGGACTCCCTCACTTTTCCTCTTGCAAATGATTATACTTGTACGGCTTCGTTCCTTGGTCGTGTACGCCACAATATGCACCATGTTGACTTAAGCGATTTGCAAGCTGGGTTGCCTTGCTCCTGTGTTTACCCCTACGTTCCTGATTGTTCGGCTAGGGAGTAAAGGGAGCACCTCTGCGATTGTCATGACTGGGTCCTCCGAGCTCTGACCTCAGACTGGGTGAAGCTGAAAGCTAGCGCTCTTATTGTTTTCAATTGTGGTCGGCACACAACGAAACTCATGAGTACAAAAAATCTATTGCACAAGTCTCATATTAACAATGAGCACCAAAGAAAGGTATCGGTGGGGGTACTATTTTCTTCGAAGATGCTTCTAACACTTTATCAGTAATATAGCAAAAGTTCCCTGAGCGCGCTTTGTCAGTTACAACCTTATGACCTGATTGCCTGGTTATCGGAAACACCATCGATATTCTCGACAGGTGGAGTACATAACACTTTTCGGTCCTTGACCGAAGAGGGAGAAGCCGACGGTCGGTTAAGACGCGTTTAAACCTCAGGTGAACATATATATATTATATAAGTACTTCGGTACATACAATCATTCTTTTACCCAAGTCACTCGGGGGCTCTTAAATTTATGGGAGCTATTTTAAAATAAGTGTTCTTCTTCTTAGTCGTTGCAAAGTCTTTTTTCTATTACTCCTTTTTTCGACGCAAGTGTGCGGTCAATAGCCGGGGAGCCTAATTTCTCTCTCAAAGCCGCTAAAGTTTGCTAAACTGGCCTAACGAGAAGTACTTCGCCTTCAGGATAGGAGGTTGAAGCCATAGGCTGACCCGCTTGAAGTCTCGAGATAGGATGTGTCATGTTAAAGCACAACAGAAACACCTTTTTTTCTAAGACCAATTTTCGATTTGGCACCGAACACTTGATCTAGTTCGGACATCTAGTTTTTACTGACGTTTTTTGGTTTTCCAAGCCAATGGCACTTTTAAACTATTTGTCTGTTTCCAGCATTAGTATCGCAGTGAAACGCCGGACACCTTTAGGAATTCGGCAAAAACATTCTCAGATATTGCTATATATGCATCGGTTTCGAATTGTGTCTTCGGTCAATAGTTGGGTTGCCCGGCTCCTGTGCTTGCCTCCTATATTCTGCTTTGTTCGGCTAGGTGTGCAAAGGGAGAACCACTGCGATTGTGCTTCTAGCTCGCATGGTTCAGCACCTCAGTGGAGAAAGCCGAAAACTGACTGTCACAATAGGCGTAAACCGGTCAGCGATCCGATGACTATGTTAAATAATGGGCCGTTCATAACATTGGCCGAAGTGTTTAAAGCTTGACCTCGGATGTCGCCGAATACTAACCGGGGGCTCATGGCTAGCTTCCCCAGTTTAAATCTCCTATGACTAAGCAAAAGTTATAAAGCCCGCATATCTGATTGCCTCGGTTCTTCTAACACAACCTCCTCCGGCACCGAGACGTCGGCTAAGGGTTGTTTTGTTAGTGCGGAAACACCCTGCGTATTATCTACCAAGAGGTAGAAGCCGACAATGGGCCACTTTCAACTGATAAACGGTCGCAATGGAGTCAAAATAATGATGTAAAGTACTTGGATACATAGAATCATTACACATAATCTGTGATTTTACTCTAGATATCGATCCTTAATTCGGCCACCCAAGCCCACATTAAGGCTCGCGGGCTACTGGGCTTCGTGCTCATTATTTACAAATATTAAAGGGGCATCTCGATCCCCTGATCTGGTGTTGCCACCCGACCAGTGTCTTGGGGGCTACTGCATTGGTAATCCAATGTAGAGAATTTAAAGCGCAATATAGTTCTCGAGGAGATTACTATCCTCAGGTTGGTCGGCCGCACCCAACCTGAGTCTCGAGGACTTTGCATACCGTGTTTCCATTCCTAAGTATGTTGCCAAGCTGGGAATCGATCCTCAGGCTGATTTTATGAATCGACACGAGTCTCAGGGGCTACTAGGGTCAGCGGTTTGATTTTTTTTTCCTTCAGGTGCATCCCGGATATTAGGCCAACATGCACCGTGATGGCTACTGGCTATACATCTCGGCAAATATTACATTGCATAATTCGGAATTAAATTCATAAATTACAGCCCATGGCCGAGGTGGTGCACCACCTCAGATACAGTCCGGCGTTGGTGCTCGACTACAATAGACACCCCGGAAGCAGTCCGGCATACAGCTCGAACGCTAGTTGCTGGCTCCGTAGAGGGCATTTCCGGCATTAAGCTCAGCTAAACTCCTTCGACTTTTTTGAACCAAGGTGATCTATGACACCTTGGATGTAGTCCGGCGTTGGAGCTTGGACATAGTCCGGCGTTAGAGCTCGGATACATTCCGGCGGTGGAGCTCGGACACATTCCGGCGTTGGAGCTCGGAAGCGGTCCGGCGTTGGTGCTCGGCTGCAAAAGATACCTCGAATGCAGTCCGACGTTGGTGCTCGGATGAAAGAGGACACTGCCGCCCGGGAACAACTCCAAACACGAGGTGTGGCATAAAAATAATAAGGCATTGATAAAGGCCGAAAACTTAAATGGGCTCCTCAGATACCCGACGTGTAAACTCTTTGGATGCACTTCGGCGATCCTCAAGATCGAAGATGAGAATATTTGTTGAACCAGTTTTCAAGACCGACGATCGAAGATCAAGAACAGTTCGGAAGAATCGAGGAGCGTCCCCAACTTGAAGACCGGTTTAGGGGGCTACTGACGGTGTCCTGGACTAGGGGGTACTCACGACGTCATCTCGCGATCAGTTGGATTGGGCCGAGGACCCCATGGCCGTATACTCATGGGCTAGTTCGGACAACCCCTGTCACATACAAGGAAGACTCCACAAGACTTGGCGCCCAAGACAAGGACTCTCCTAAACCCTTGGCCTCCGGTGTCTTATATAAACCGAGGCCAGGCTAGTCAATAGACGATCTCATATTTATTACTACAATCTCGTGGTAGATACATGTACTCTGTACTACACCCATATGAATACAATCAAAAGCAGGACGTAGGGTTTTACCTTCATCAAGAGGGCCCGAACCTGGGTAAAATCCGTGTCCATGTTACCATCGCTCCAAGACGCCTAGCTTAGGACCCCTACTATGAGATACGCCGGATATTGAATCCACAGCAACACCACGGGGTCCTGTTCATCCACCCCCACCGAGAACTGTTCATCCAAACCCCCCTAGCAACGCTCACTGTTCATCAAGGGAAGGAGGCGGCAAGGTTCGATCGGCTTTAGTTAGCAGCAATAGCGAAGGAATCACTCGGGTTCAGTAACATAGCTAGTGCAATCTCTTGGGTTCAGTTAGAGCCCAACGCCTCGCTCGGGTTCAGTTAGAGCCCAACACCTCGCACACACGCGCGTACGTGTACGAGAGAAATGTGCATCGCTCGGCCCTCAACTACCCACCGTAATCGGGAACTCCTCGAAATTTTCCTCGCCCATGCTTCTACCACGGTTTTTTTTTGTCATGGATGGCCCAAAGAATGTCATGCAGCTGCGTCTCTGGCCCGCCCAGGATGAAAAGCCCATTTTCTGTCATGATTTTTTGTCATAGAAGTAGGAGCCCACCACATCTATGATGATACTGGGTTTTGTCACAATTATCGTCATAGAAGTGTCATAAGTATGACATAAAAAAATTCCTTTCGGCCCAAAATGTCACGGATGTGTCTTTTTTTTGTAGTGTTGTGGATCATCTAGCGCCGGTTCATCTTCTTCTTCTCTACCCAGTGGCTAGAAGTCAATGGTTGTCCAATCGATCCCAGTTAAGGCTTTGAATACAGCTTCATCGCTTATAAGTGGGGAGGGGTCAACATCAGGGGCATAAGTATGCTTACGAATTGGAGGAGTAAGCCTTGGCGCAGCATAAGTTGCCGCTTTAACTCTCTTATTGTTGGCATCATAAACCGACTAATAGTATGAAAGATTGGTCTCCTCAGCCAATTTACTAGCCAGTGGGTGCATCTCCCTCGTAAGGGCTCTGAGGTATCAGTATTAAAATCTGATCCATCCTCCTTTATGCTTGGGTAGCCGTTCACCAAGTTAGTCGGATCAAGATCAGGTATCCATGCTTTGGCCCGAGTTAGTGCAGTAAGAGCGCCTGCCCTTGCAGCTGATCTCTTTAGCTCTTCAAACTGGGCAGGCATCATAGAAAGCCTTTCCAATGTTTCCTTGATCAAAGTTGGGGGCGGCTTGTTATGGGAAGTTGTGCAGATGACCCGTTGTGCGCCAGTATATAATTGCTCTATAAGTTTATAGGCAACCTTCAGTTTTTTCCGCATATCCGAGCCAAGATGAGAAATGGGAGATCCTGCATTATCAAAAATGTTTGTAAACCGACAGCTTATTAGATAATATATGTTTAAAAGCTTGTGAAGAAGCCACTTACCAAAAACGGCAGCAGTCATGGCATTTATTTGTTATTTCAAGCCAGTCAGCTCCTCTGCCACCGGATTAAGGGCTGCTTCAGCGTCCTCAGCCCTCTTCAGCAGAGTTTTCTTTTCGGTATCCCAAACTGCCCGCTCGTTTCTGAAGCTCTCTTTCAGTTGTTCCATTGCTTCTAAGGCACTGGTCAATTCATCTTTTAGCTTGGAAGTCTTTGCTTGTTGCAATTTAATATTTTCTTGGAGGTCGGCAATTTGGGATTCCTTCTTGCTAAGATCAGCCTGCAAGAGACAAGCAATTTATGAGATGACAATGTGCATTCAAAGTCCCAAGCCCAATACAAGTATTATTCTTGGCACTTGGGGGCTAATGCATGTTTGCTCCAATTAAAAGCTATGAATTTTTCTTCAACTTTAAGCTCGGTGGTTAACCAGTTTACAAAAGGTCCTTGTTGGTGTCAAAACCGGCGGATCTCGGGTAGGGGGTCTCGAACTATGCGTCTAGGCGGATGGTAACAGGAGACAAGGGACACGATGTTTTTACCCAGGTTCGGGCCCTCTCGATGGAGGTAAAACCCTACTCCTGCTTGATTGATACTGATGATATGGGTAGTACAAGAGTGGATCTACCACGAGATCAAGGAGGCTAAACCCTAGAAGCTAGCCTATGGTATGATTGTTGTCGTGTCCTACGGACTAAAACCCTCCGGTTCATATAGACACCGGAGAGGGCTAGGGTTACACAGAGTCGGTTGCAATGGTAGGAGATCTACATATCCGTATCGCCAAGCTTGCCCTCCACGCCAAGGAAAGTCCCATACGGACACGAGAATGTGTCTTCAATCTTGTATCTTCATAGTCTTGGAGTCCGGCCGATGATGATAGTTTGGCTATCCGGACACCCCCTAGTCCGGGACTCCCTCAGTAGCCCCCGAACCAGGCTTCAATGACGACGAGTCCGGCGCGTATATTGTCTTCGGCGTTGCAAGGCGGGTTCTCCTCCAAATTCCATGTGCTTGCCGAATAGTGTCCGGCTTCCTTATAAATGTTGCGCTCCTTGGCTTCCACGCCCAATAATGGCCCTCTTCCACGTGTCATATGAATGCAAAAAGCCAGGGCATTTTTACGTTTTACCCCCAAGCTGCACGAATAAGCTGCCTATAAGAGAGGCGAGGATCTAGATCCAAATCACACCATCCTCCTTCCGCGAGTACTCATTGGAGCGCCTCTGACAAAAATCCACTCCATCATGGACCGTCGACGTGGCTCCTCCTCTCGCGCTCCCAGCCCTCAGCCAGGAGATTGGAGGAGATGTTCAGTCCCGCACAGCGAGCAGGTGACACTCCAAGCGGAGGGATACCTTCCTCCGGCCTTCATGGTCCCGGTTCGAGCCGGACTGGCCACCTACAAAGGCGGAAAGCAGGCGGAGAACACCCCCAATCCCTCCAGAGGAGAGCGGGTGTGCTTCGTCCCTTATCTAATAAGGGGCTCGGATTTCCCATACATCCGTTTCTCCGGGGGCTCCTGGAGTTCTACGGACTCAAGCTTCATCACCTCACGCCCGCCTCCATTTTGCATATTGCGGGTTTCGTAGCTCTTTGCGAGCTGTTCTTGGGCATCGAGCCCCATTTTGCGCTGTGGAAGAGATTGTTTTGCCTCGTACCCCGTTCTCACGAGGGGTCGATATATCAAGTGGGCGGAGCCGAGATATGGTGCATCGCCGGGACCGGATATCTATCCGGAACCCCGAAGAAGGCGTCCGAAGACTGGCCTTCGGAATGGTTTTATATGGAAGATGCTCCACTGCCGGACCCAGTTCGGATCGGCCTCCCGGAGTTCAGCAACGCTCCTATGAAGAAACACCTGAGTTGGCGCCCGCGGAGCCCTCAACGGGAAGATGACAGGAGCGTCCATTATCTGATGGACCGGATAAGGTTGCTGGCTCATTCCGGATTGACCATGATCGGAGTCATGGCCACGTGCATTATGCGAGGGGTGCAGCCGCTCCAATATAGGGGGCACCCCATGTGGGATTTCAACGGGGAGAATGACGCCACCCGTCATGGTCGCAAGGGGCCGGGATCGGCCGCCGATCTGGTGAAGATACTGTCCGGCTTGTATAAGCGGGAGAAGGAGGACTTCCTCCACATGAGTCCATTGAATGGATTCTCCATGAATAACCCTCGGAGCTGGGTAAGCGGACGTTTATCTATCCGACCCGTGCTGTCGAAGTTAAGTGTCTTTATGATTTCGATGCAGGAACTGCGCCAGGATGTGGAGGGCATACACGGTCCGACTCCACAACCCGAGGATCCGGAAAGATCCCTTGATCATGCCTCCAGAGAGGATCCGGACATAGAGGTGGAGCCGATTGACGGTATTTTCCACCAACTTAGCATGGACAATGCTCTAGTCGCCATTACGGCTGACTACCCCGGTTTATCTCCGGCTTCCGAGGGAACTATGACCGGAGTCCTGACACCATTACTTCGTCCATGCTTATTTCTGACCACCGTATATCAACGGTGTCTCACAGGAGGTGCCTTCAAGGCGGGAAGCCGATCCCGCGGCGGCTGACCAACAAGGGTCAGTTCGGCCCAGCAGGCGGAAGAGGGGTGCGGTGCGAATTGAAATGTCGCCGCAACGGTATAGCACGCCACCGTTTTTAAGGGAAAGGTTCCTGGGAGGTATATTAATGCTCATGACTTTTCCAGGAGAAAGAGCGCTTGCCGGACTGTGCCCGGAGAGGTTGCCAACCAAGCCTCCGCCAGCCAGGCTCCAACACCTGGTCCGGAGGGGGAGGCGAGCGCAAGGCGCGAGCCGGATGCTCCTCCAACGGAGGATGCCGACAGGTTGTCCGCCACCAGGTCTGAGGTGGAGAGCGCCATGAATCATAGGCGTCGCCGGACAGTTCTTCGTGACGCGTGTTTCTCCCCAGAGGCGTTGAATGCCTTTAATGCGGGAGACGCGCACCTCCGTGCCGCTCAAGATGGTTTAACCAGAGCCATGGAGCAGTGTGAAAGACATACGGGTAAGGAGTTTTAATAGTTATATATGCCAGTAGCCCCCGAGACTTAAAGTAGTTAGAATAACTGATTTAAGGATCATTTGATATGCAGGATCTTACGGAGAAGAATACCCAATTGTCCCAGGAGCATCAAGAGTGCAAGGCCCAACTTGAGGCCGCACTAGCCGCCGCAGGAGGAGACACAGAGACCCCCTTTGGTAACACATATTTCAAAAAGATAAGCGGTGTATGGCGTGCGGCGTGCGTATAAATCTGACAATAATATTGCAGAGGGCGCCGGACTAGATCCGGACAAGCAACATCTGCTACACCAGCTGAAGGCCGGCGAAAAGGTGCTTATGAGGGTGCAGCAGGAGAGAAACAAACTCCAAGATGCCAACACCCAGTTGGGAGAAGAACTAAAAGATGTTCGGGTCCAGCTGTCTGACTCCGTAAAGGAGAATCGGCGGCTTCGTCGCGGCATCTACAGTAAGTGCTTGAGCAAACTCTTTTGAAAAGAAGAGTTCGGCGAGGAAGTCGATTGATAGAAATGTATCTGTAGGTTTGCTCACAGGTCGCCCTACGGAGGAAATGCCTGGTTTAACGGGTGACCAGCTTCCCGAGCTAGTGCAACTGCACGAACGTGTTCGGCAGGCGATGAGTGGCGTCGCCCAGGCCTTATGGCCGTCCGTCTCCCTACCCGAGGGCCTTGGAGGGCTTGCGGAGAAGCTTCAGGGAGCACGGCAGCGCTTCCGTCTGTGGAAGATATCGGCCTGCCGTCAAGGCGCCAGGGAGGCCTGGGCCATGGTGAAGACGCGGTACACGAAGGCGGATCTGAACCACATGGCCGAGGTCGGACCTGTGGGACCCGACGGGAAGGAGATCCCTGTGAGCTTAATGTACGGCCAAGTAGAGTTGGCCGCTAAGTATTCCCAATGGGACTGTAAATTAGACAGCCTGTTAGATGGGATTGAAGAGGAGTACAATCAGTTAATTTGACGATGTATTTTAAAATGACATGTATAATGCCTTCTAGCCGGATTGTAGATCGTTTGTCTTTGCGGACCTTTTCGCTTCAACCTCGGGACCCTAGAGTCCGGAGTGTGTCCGAATACCCTCACGGTTATGAAAAAACCGGGGCATGCATGGAGACAAGGCGTAGGGGTCATTAGTGCTTTATCAGACAAGTGCCCAACTAGTTATATTATATTACATGGTTAGTAAGAAACATCTTCCAGGGAGAATAGTTCCGTTAGGGGTTCCTTTCCCTAGGAGGCATGCCCTAAAGTGGATGTCCGGACTGCGAAAAGAGCAGAAAAGCATCTGGGGGCAGATAAATAAATAGGTAAAGAATCATCTTTCAAGTCACCGATCGAATATTCCCTTAAGAATGCTAGCTTTCGGCTTCACCCAGTCTGAGGTACACATCCGGCTGACCCGGCAGTAACAATCGCAGAGGTGCTCCCTTTACCTCCTAGCCGAACAATCGGGAACGTAGGGGTAAGCACAGGAGGGAGGCAACCCAGCTTGGCCAAAACTTAAGTCATATCGATGCATATAATGGTGAATAAAAGGTACATGCGGAAGTTTGACACATGTGTTGGGCATAAAGACCGTATAAATAAGCTTCTGTTAAAGAAGCCCCCAGGTATAATGAGTGCGGGTAGCACGTCAAGTGTGTGCGAACAATGCGCAGATCAGCCCTCAAAGGCTCTATGAAAACGGGAGGAGAAAAGAGAGAAACAAAAGACAACTGAAGTATAAAATGTGGACGGAGGAAGGAGACGAACTCTGAGTCCGGCGCTAGGCGTAGAATCTTCGGAGGCGGGCTGCGTTCCATGGGTTCGGCTCGAGTCGGTTGTCCGATGCGTTTTGCAGACGGTATGCTCCGCCGGTCAGGACTTGGTCGATGATGAAGGGACCTTCCCATTTGGGCTTGAGTTTGTCCTTTTTCTTGTCCGGCAGGCGTAGAACTAGTTCGCTAACATTGTAAGTTTTGGCCCGTACTTCTCTGCTTTGATATCTTCGAGCCTGCTGCTGATAGAATGCGGAACGAGCTTTCGCCACGTTGTGGTCCTCTTCTAGGGCATCCAAACTGTCTTGCCGATCCAACTCGGCCTCTCTTTCCTCGTACATGCGCACGCGAGGTGAGTCATGAATTATATCGCAGGGCAAAACTGCCTCTGCGCCGTATACCATAAAAAATGGTGTGAATCCGGTAGTACGGTTTGGCGTGGTCCGCAGCCCCCAGAGTACGGAGTCGAGCTCCTCTACCCAGTGCGTGTTAGATTCCGTGAGGGACCGCAACAACCTAGGTTTGATGCCGCTCATGATTAGACCATTTGCTCGTTCGACTTGACCGTTGGTTTGAGGGTGATAGACTGAAGCGTAGTCGAGCTTGATGCCCATATTTTTGCACCAGAGTTTAACCTCATCGGCCGTGAAGTTCGTGCCATTATCGGTGATGATGCTGTGGGGGACGCCATAACGGTGTACTACCCCGGATATGAAGTCTATCACAGGTTCGGATTTGGCCGTTTTAACTGGCTTGGCCTCTATCCATTTGGTGAATTTGTCCACCATGACCAATTGGTACTTTTGCTTGTGGGTTCCCCCTTTAAGGGGTTCGACCATGTCAAGCCCCCAGACCGTGAACGGCTAGGTGATGGGTATAGTTTTGACGGCGGTGGGTGGCATGTGGCTTTGATTAGCAAAAAGCTGGCACCCGACGCATCGTTGGACTAAGTCCTGAGCATCTGCCCGGGCCGTCGGCCAATAAAATCCTATACGGAAGGCCTTGCCTACAAGGGCCCGGGCTGCGGCGTGGTGCCCGCCGAGTCCGGCGTGAATTTCAGCCAGCAGATTTCGCCCTTCCTCTCCGGAGATGCACCTTTGAAGGACTCCGGTTGTGCTTTTGTTATAAAGCTCTCCCTCATGGACCTTGTAGGCTTTAGATCGCCGTACTATGCACCGGGCCTCATTTTGGTCTTCGGGGAGTTCCTGCCTAATTAAGTAGGATAGGAATGGTTCCGTCCACGGGGCAATGACGACCATTATTTCGTGGGCTAAAGGTGTTATTTCATTGGCTGAGCCACCGGTTGTTTCAGAATGTTCGGTGTTGGGCGGTGCGGTTGGTTCCGGATTGTTATCTCCGGACTCCTCTTCCGATACTACGGATGGCTTGAAAAGCCGCTCCTGGAAGATGTTTGGAGGGACGGCGTCGCGCTTTGCGCCAATGCGTGCCAACACGTCGGCCGCCTGGTTATTATCCCGGGCTACATGGTGGAATTCAAGACCTTCGAACCGAGCTGACATTTTTAAGACGGCGTTACAGTAGGCTGCCATTTTTGGATCCTTGGCATCAAAGTCTCCATTTACTTGGGATATTGCGAGGTTTGAATCCCCACGAACCTCTAGTCGTTGAATGCCCATGGAGATTGCCATCCGGAGACCATGTAGAAGGGCCTCGTATTCGGCTGCGTTGTTGGAGTCCGTGTACATTATTTGAAGTACGTATTGGACTGTATCTCCGGTTGGGGACGTCAAGACGATGCCAGCCCCCAAGCTGGCCAACATTTTAGAGCCGTCGAAGTGCATGATCCAATTGGAGTATGTGCCGTACTCTTTAGGGAGTTCGGCTTCAGTCCATTCAGCGATGAAGTCTGCCAAAACTTGCGACTTTATAGCTCGCCGTGGTTTGTAGGTTATGTAGAATGGTAAGAGCTCGATGGCCCATTTTGCAATCGTGCCCGTCGCGTTGCGGTTGTTTATAATGTCGTTGAGAGGTACTTCGGAGGCCACTGTTATCGAACACTCTTGAAAGTAGTGTCGCAGCTTCCGGGATGCCATGAATACCGCGTACGCTATCTTTTGATAATGTGGGTACCGGGACTTTCATGGAGTTAAGACAGTGGATACGTAGTGCACTGGTTTTTGAAGAGGGAATTTGTGCCCTTCTATTTCTCGTTCGATGACGAGCACCGCGCTTACAACTTGATGTGTTGCCGCGATATATAACAACATTGGTTCGCCCAAGTTGGGCGCGGCCAGGACCGGATTTGTTGCCAATATGGCTTTTATTTCTTCGAGTCCGGCCGTGGCAGCATCCGTCCATTTGAAGTGTTCGGTGCGCCTGAGGAGGCGATAGAGGGGCAATGCCTTTTCTCCCAAACGGGAGATGAAGCGGCTTAGAGCCGCCACGCATCCAGTCAATTTTTGTATTTGTTTGAGGTCTTTTGGGATATCCAACTGTGACAGAGCTCGGATCTTGGCTGGGTTTGCTTCAGTTCCTCTACCGGATACAATAAAGCCCAAGAGCTTTCCGGCTGGTACGCCAAAAACGCATTTTTCCGGGTTGAGCTTAATGTCATATGCTCGGAGGTTGTCAAATGTGAGCCTCAAATCGTCTACTAGAGTTTGGACGTGTTTGGTCTTGACGACCACATCGTCTACATATGCCTCCACTGTTTTACCGATCTGGGTAGCCAGACATGTCTGAATCATGCGCTGATATGTTGCGCCGGCGTTTTGGAGTCCGAAGGGCATTGTGTTGAAGCAGAATGGTCCGTATGGAGTAATGAATGCCGTTGCAGCCTGGTCTGTTTCCGCCATCTTGATTTGATGGTATCCGGAGTATGCGTCACGGAAGCACTATGAATCGTGCACTGCGGTAGCATCGATGATTTGGTCGATGCGGGGAAGGGGGAAAGGATCCTTTGGACAGGCCTTGTTAAGGTCTTTAAAATCGACACAAAGGCGCCATGATTTGTCCTTTTTTGGTACCATTACCAGGTTTGCTAGCCAGTCAGGATGTTTTATATCTCTGATGAATCCGGCTTCTAATAGTTTGGCTAGCTCCTCTCCCATTGCCTGTCTTTTGGGTTTGGAAAATCGCCGAAGAGCCTGTTTGACTGGCTTGAATCCTTTTAGGATGTTTAGGCTCTGTTCTGCCAGCCTGCGTGGGATTCCTGGCATATCTGAAGGGTGCCAGGCAAAAATGTCCCAATTTTCCCGAAGGAATTCTCGTAGTGCGGCGTCTACATCGGGGTTTAATTGTGCCCCAATGGAGGCCGTCTTTGTGGGGTCCGTTGGATGGACCTGGAATTTGACTATTTCGTCGGCTGGTTTAAAAGAGGTGGACTTGGATCTCTTATCGAGTATCACATCGTCCCTATTCACCGTGGAGCGCAGCGCAGTGAGTTCCTCTGCCGCTAGGGCTTCAGATAGTGCCTCTAGGGCTAGTGCGGCTGTCTTGTTTTCGGCGCGGAGTGCTATGTCCGGATCACTGGCAAGAGTGATGATTCCATTGGGCCCAGGCATTTTAAGCTTCATGTACCCATAATGGGGTATAGCTTGAAAAATTGTGAATGCCTCTCACCCTAATAAAGCGTGATATCCGCTGCTGAACGGGGCCACTTGGAACGTGACCTACTCGGACCTGTAATTGCCCGGCGCGCCGAACACCACATCCAGTGGAATTTTTCTTGTGCAGTGTGCTTCCCGACTAGGGATTATTCCTCTGAAGGTTGTGCTGCTTCGCTCAATGCGGCTCCAGTCTATTTCCATTTTTAGAAGGGTTTCCTCGTAGATGAGGTTTAATCCGCTGCCGCCATCCATGAGTACCTTGGTAAGACGAAAGTCGTCCACTATTGGACTGAGGACCAATGCGGCTGGTGCTCGGGCTGTTCGGAATTTTGGTTCGTCGCTGGCGTTGAAGGTGATAGCCCTGTCACTCCATGGATTTGTTGTTGCTACTTGGTAGACTTCGGCGAGGCTGCGGATTGTTCGTTTCCGCATATTATTTGATGCGAAAGTCTCGAAGACTGTTAATACCGTACTGGTACTGTTAGGCTGGTTTTCCGGGGCTAGAAGCTCTTCGCCACTTTTGGCCACCTGCCGCAGTATCCAACATGCTCGAAGGCTATGTGTTGGAGTGGCACCCTCTGTACTATGAATTTTACAGGGTCCGCTGAGCCATCCCTCCAGTACGGTTCCGTGCCCTTTATGGGGTTTTTGCTTTTTGGTTTTTGTTCCGGGTGCCAGAGCATGATGCACCCTTTTGTTTCGGACTAGGGTTGTGTTCGGAGTCGGATTGTCCCAAAACTTAGTTTCGGTTTTCCAGGCACTCTCCATCGCACAGTACTTTCATACTATGGACGCCAGGTCGGCGAAGCATGTAATTTCGCGACGACTTACGGCGTTCAAGATTCCCTTGTCCGTGCAATTGTTGCAGAAAATTGAGATTGCATTTTCCTCACGGCAGTCCTTTATCCTGCCCATAACCAGGAGGAATCTGGCCCAGTAATGATGTACTGTTTCAGCGGGCTCTTGCCGGATTTGAGATAGATCACTTATGTTTGGGTGGGCGGGTGGTATTAAGTCCGGAACCCTGCCCAACTTGAGGCTCAAGGGCCGAAAAGTTTCTGAATTTGGGAGCTTGGATTGCTGGATGTCGTCCAACGAATTTGGTCCGTTGCCTGACTTGAGGTTCAGTACTTGATTGACGTCCGTCCCGCGGGAATCCGGCATGGAGGGATCAGGAGTCTGGACATAAATGGTTTTTAATATAGAAGAAGAATCGTCGCGTTGTTCCTCTACCACAGCAACGTGGTGGGTAACCTGGGGAGAGTTAATCTCTCTCAGATCGGTTTTAAGCCCAATCTGATCGTAGTCTGTAGCGACTCCCAGGGCGGCGATGCGATCCAAGAGCTCGTTTATGAAAGAGAGCTCCATCGGATCTAGCTGCTCGGTGAATTCCGAGTTGACGTAAAGATCGCTTTTGATGACCCGAGAGGTCATCGTCGAAGCGGCGGCCGAACAGGCGGTCATAAGAAAACTACCTAGCCAGATAGTTTGGCCGGCGGCCAAAGCTCCTTTGGCAATGGTACCGTCTTTAAAGACGGGAAGAGGCATCCTTCCTGATTGTGACGGCACAGAGGAACTCTCAATGAAAGCACCAATGTCAGTGTCAAAACCGGCGGATCTCGGGTAGGGGGTCCCGAACTGTGCGTCTAGGTGGATGGTAACAGGAGACAAGGGACACGATGTTTTTACCCAGGTTCGGGCCCTCTCGATGGAGGTAAAACCCTACTCCTGCTTGATTGATATTGATGATATTGGTAGTACAAGAGTGGATCTACCACGAGATCAAGGAGGCTAAACCCTAGAAGCTAGCCTATGGTATGATTGTTGTCGTGTCCTATGGACTAAAACCCTCCGGTTTTTATAGACACCGGAGAGGGCTAGGGTTACACAAAGTCGGTTGCAATGGTAGGAGATCTACACATCCGTATCGCCAAGCTTGCCCTCCACGCCACGGAAAGTCCCATCCGGACACGGGACGAAGTCTTCAATCTTGTATCTTCATAGTCTTGGAGTCCAGCCGATGATGATAGTTCGGCTATCCGGCCACCCCCTAGTCCGGGACTCCCTCAGTCCTAAAGAAAAATTTTGAGCCTTACAGCATCAATTGTCCCAACTGACCATATCTGTTAAGTCGGTCCTTGGGTGCTACACATGCAAAATTGAAGAGTTGTTGTTCTAAAGTCCCGGTTCATCTTGAAAGTATAAACCGGCCCTTGGGGGCTACACAGGCAAAATTGACGAGTTATTATTCTACAAGACCTGGTTCATATTGGAAGTACAAACCAGCCCTTGGGGGCTACCGGAGTTGATCTATATGGTTCTTGGAAGTTTACATACTATTCTTTTATGTCCAATAAACTAGGCGGCTAAGGGAAGACTATTTATGCAGAGTTAACAACATTTACCCCATATTGCTCCTTCATCATATTCGATAAACCGGCTTCATAGTCACGGCTTGTGTACAGATGGTTTAAAAACCCAGAATGAATATCTTGAGCGCTGAGGCGGGCATAGCTTTCCAAATCTACCTTCCACTTGCCTTTGTCAACAGCAGAAAATTCTTCTTTGGCACTATGTTTTGACAAAGCAGTGGGGTTGCCTGGGGCTGTATAATTAACACCAGTGACCATAACATCATCAGTGTTGTCATCAGCAAATTTGGTTGGCCTTGGAGGTTTATCAGCATGAATCATCGGATCAACTTCCATATGTTCAACATCAATTTCATGGTCTTGCGGTGGCGGATCATCAAGAATAGCTTCAGTATTTGGATTATAAGGTTCTGGGGTCCTTTCCGGTTTAGATGGATTGGGGTCATCAGCCGGTTTATTCCATTTGGCCTATTTACTGGCTCTGTCTTGGGCCCTGAAAATAATAAGTGTAGATCAGGTCAGCATAAAGATCAAGTATAAGATATGAAGGGTCAGTTAAATGTGCTCACCCATGAACTGTTTTGAGCGTTGGAATTTGCATTCCTGTTGACTCGCCAGAGGAAGAATGGGAAGTTCCCTGATAATTTGAATCAGACAGATTAATATGTTATCGGAAATAACCCGCCTTAGGATGACATGTGTCAGAAATATAAGAGACCTCTTGGCGGCGTTTATGAACCGGCGTGTTCGGTAAACCAGAAGAAGTTACCACATGGCCGCTATGCCGGGTTGTGCGGCGAGCTTCGTGTTGCTGTTTCTTTAAAAGAAAGTTTGGATCCAAGTGAGCTAGAGGGTGAGAAAATCTTACTTTTCGGTTTTCTTGTCGAGTTCTCTGTGTGGGCAGAGGTTCTGAGCCAGATGAGAGAATAATTACCTCTGCGTCACTTGCACGGCTGGCTTCAGCATCATCCTGATAACAATCATTCTCAATGAGGTGTATGAAAAAGGAGCCAAGTGAATCAAGTTCTACCTCTGACTCTGGGTTATCATTGTCTTCATCAATGTTTAAATCGGCAGATTCGATGGTTTTCTTCTTGGCGGGCTTCTTGATGACTTTGGTCTTGGGGCGAGCTATTTTGGCCGGTTTATCCTGTGTTTCCTCTTCCAGAATGGATGATCACCCTGTTAAAAGTTGAAAAATATCATAAGGGAGTAATTAAAATATGGATTAAGCAGGAGTTGGGAAATTCTTATAGCTGGCGGTTTATTTGAAGTGCAGAAAGTACTAAGCCCTGTTTTGCTGCACTCGGCCACCGATATATCCAGCATTTTCTTCAGTAAATTCAATGTCGGTCAACTGAATATCGATGTGGCGTTGAGGGTCTTTCACGTCCCCTGTGTATTCACACATTAAAGTGGGGCGACGGCTTAAGGGTAAAATACTCCAATACACCCAACAACGGACGAAATCAACGCCTGTTAAACGGTTTGCCACAAAGGCTTTGAGCTTCGAAATTTGTGGTGCATACTTGGCCCGTTACTTTGCGCTGAGTATTTGGGGGAGTGGATGTGTAGTGCTAAGCCGGTGAGCATGGTAACCCGGCAGAGGATGCTCACCAGCTGGAGATGTATCTCGGCAATAGAACCAAGTTTGATTCCAGTCTTTGGGATGGCTATGATGGTTAGCGTGAGGGAAGTTGACATCTTTTCTCTTCTGGATTGACACCCCACCAAGTTCAGTATTGGGCCCGTCCGCAAATTCTGTGCAGCGGTTTAAATAGTAGAAGTCTCTGAATAGTTCGACCGTGGGCTCCTCTTGCAGGTAAGCCTCACAAAACACTTGAAAATTGCAAATATTGGATACGGAGTTAGGTCCAATATCTTGAGGGTGAAGTTGGAAGAAATGGAGCACATCGCAGAAATTTCTTGATCCGGGAGGGTTGAATCCTCGACTCAGATGGTCAACAAAAATGATCACTTCCCCTTCCTTGGGTTCAGGAGGATTTTCAGTACCAGGGACTCTCTAGTGGATGACTTCCTTTTTGGCTAAAGCGCCAGTAGCAACACAACCATTCAGTTTTTCTTTTGTAACCCGGGATTGAACCCAGTTGCAGGAATAAAAGGTCTTGGCCATTTATTCGATAACCTGAAAGAAGGTTTGTGCTGGTTTAAGATTCATGTTTAATCCATTAAAGGTTAAAGGGAAGAAAGTATTGAAGCATGCAAAAGTGTTAAACCAGAGATTGGTATTATCAAGTTGCAGAGATGAGCAATTGGCGGTTTAAGAGGGGACTAATGATACCTGGCCGGTTATTATTTTCGAAAGTTAAACCGCCTACACAGATATTGAAAGTATAGATCTGAAGTTGGAAAATGACTAAGTGAGGAAAAACAATTTTAACAGATTGATATCACAATTTTGGATCTACTGCGTGTTAGAAAAAGAAAATATATTCAGACTTAAATATTGGTACTTGAACAGTTTATGAAGTTCCAGATTGGGTTTTCTACATAAAAGAGATGATCTGATGGGAAAAGGAGGACTATGGCTACTACCGCACAGGAAAATATCAAGTTTGAATCCGCCATTTATGCCACGCTGAAGAACAACACCAAACCTCCATGAGCTCGTGTGAACCCTAATGAGATCTACGGAGGGGGGAGGAAGAACTTACCGAGGCTGTTGAACGGCCGAGGCGCGCGAGTTGAATCTGGTCTGAACGGGTTGATGCAGCGGTCGTTGATGCAGCAGAGGCAAGGGTCGACGGCGGCGGCGGAGCACGAGTGCTTGGACGTCGCAAGGAAGAAGAGAGACGAAGAGGCCGAGGGGGGAAAGAGAAAAGGACCCTCGGTCCTATTTATAAGGCGAATGGATAAGTGGCAAGCACGGGAATCGAGGAGGTCAAAAAACGGATTTGTAAACGTGCAGACACCTCGATTTTCAAAGATTTATTAAAGATAAGGAGATACATTAAAAGATTTTGGCTTTGTGTAAAATTAATGGTAGGTGACGTCATGGCGGGTTATCATGATTCCAGAAGATGACGTCATGGCGAGTTATAAGTTTCGCAAAGGTAATGAAGGAGGGATTTTTCCAAAGTGTTGAAGATTGACATGAACAAGTTCAAATCATCCTGGGGCCTAATGTTGGGGATATAACTATTGAGTATAAACCGCCCAGGAGGGGCCGGGTTATGCTCATGATGGTTTACCAGTATTGAAGCCCATGAAGACATAGAAGATGGTGACTTACGAAGGAGACTTAATAAGAAGTCTGAAAGCCCAGAGGCGGGTTAGAGCCCATAGATGTAAACCGCCATAGGTGTATGACTTATATTGTAAGATAGGAAAGAGTAGATACCAAGCCGGACACGTTTATGAGCCGGCCAGGATTCTGTGGACTCCTGGGCGTCTACCTATGTATATAAAGAGACGACCCGGCAGCGGTTTAGGGACAAGAAACAACAGATCGAGAGCCAGGTTAAGCGTATTCGCTCCCTGGTCATCGAAACCCTAGCAATACCACCTCAAACTGGATTAGGCCTTTACCTTCACAGCAAGGGGCCGAACCAGTATAAACTCCTCGTGTCCTTTTTCCTGTTTAACCCCTTTAAGCTAATCTCGTTGCGGTGGCTCCATGACTAAGTCCTCACACTAGGACATCTACCGTGACAAAACCACGACATAGGGTACCCCTTCATTTCAGGTTAAGAAGATGGGAAAGGGCCTTTCTCTCTATAAGAACAATGTGTTCCGATCGTGTGAAGTGGGAGAGAGGGGATGTTATGATTGAGGTTTTGAATAAGACGACCTTTGCATTTTATATTTAGATCCTTTTCTTATTTCAAAATAGTGAAAAAGTCAAATAAGAGGTGATAAGCTTTTTATCATACTGGCATCAAGCTATTTTGCCTTGTATTTTAGATGAGTTTATGTGACTCCTCTATTTGGGATGATTCCTCGTCGGATGAGCAATTACATGACCGAGAAGGAAGATATTACTTTGTTCATGATGATGCACAAGAATAAAAGGTTGAAGCATGGCAGTTCCGTTTATGTTCATGACTTCTTATGGAGAGATCGGCAAGAGGCTCACACTAGATTGATGCGCAAGAACTTTGGTTCAAATTGATGTATTCGGAGCGGTAATTTCAACACCAGTTTAGGATGTCATCGAATTTGTTTCTTCACATTTGCAATTGTGTGAAGCAACATGATCAGTCCTTCGAGTATAGGAGGTATTGTGCCGGATTGCTTGGACACAAAAATGGGCAGAAGGTTACTGCCGCATTGCGCATGATGCCCTATGGTATTTTGGTATATTTTATTGATGATAACTTGGCAATGGCAGGGAACATTTCAATCTTTTTTGTTAAACAATTTCCGAAGGTGGTGGCAGAAGTGTTTGGGCCAGAGTCTTTGAGATCACCCAATGTTGAGGACACGAGATGCTTTTGAAGATGAAAAAAGCTCGTGGGTTTTTAGCTATGCTTGGCTCCATTGACTGCATGCACTGGAAGTGGAAGAGCTACCCTGCAGCATGGCATGGATAGTTCAAAGGATAGTGCCACCCCATGGTGGAGCCACAGGGTGAGCAGGGTGGGCCGTGGAACACCCTGGGATTTCGAACTGGCCTCTATAGCATAGGTTTTTTAGAGATGTGAAAGTGCTAGTTATCGACTAGAGGGGGTGAGTAGGCGATTTTTATGAAAGTCTTCAAAACACAAGGTCTTTGAAGACAAACAGATGAAATGAACCTATTGATATGTAGCAGAAGATAGACTACACAGCAAGTAGTATTGTGAAAGTATGAAGACTATCAGCAGCTAGGTAGTCTGGATCAGAATAGAAGACAATATGAAGCCAAACACGTAAAAGTCTTCACACAGTGAAGTCGATCAGATCAGACAATCAGGCAATGACTTCATAAAGACAAACTGAAAAGTAAAGGAAGTAGGGGATAGAACTAGTTGCTCGGTGAAGACAAGGATTTGGTAGTCCAGCTCCAGTTGTTGTGACAACTGTACGTCTGGTTAAGGGGGCTGAGATTGAACTTAGAAGACCATTTCTTCACCTTATTTCCCTTGAGCTAAGGACACCCAGTCCTCGCCCAATCACTCTGGTAAGTCTTCAAGGTAGACTTCCAAACCTTCACAGACTTCGTTCACTGGCGATCCACCATGGCTCTTGGATGCTCAAAATGCGACGCCTAACCGGCTGGAGGATTCAGAGTCCTCAAGTGTAATAAGTCTTCAGGTCACGCAGACAGAAAGACTTCAGTGATGCCTAACACTCTTTAGCCCTGGGTGTTTTGGGCTTTGTCCTCGCAAGGATCTCTCTCTCAAAGGCTTCGAAGGTGGGTTGCTCTCAAACGACAAAAGCCGTGCACTAACTCTAAGCAGTCACCAATTTATGGTGTAGGGGGTTGGCTATTTATAGCCTGGAGGCAACCTGACATGATATGTCTGAAATGACCCTGGGTCACTAAGGAACCGACACGTGTCCAATGGTCGGATTTCAAACATACGCGACAGCTTGGCTTGGGCTACAAGCAAAGATGACTCATCCAACTATGGATAAGATTTGCTCTCATTGTCTTCGCTCAAAGACATAGGATTTTGTTTGAGTGTCACATCAATCATCTGACTTTGTTCACTTGGACCTCTCTTAACAGTAGGGTGGTTCCTATGACTCAATAAAGAAGAAAAGGAAACTACAAAACAAATATGTTTTCACACTCCATAGTCTTCAAGTGAATGTCTTCACATGTCATTATCTTCGTCGCAAATGTCTTCACGAACCACCATTGTCTTCAATGTCTTCATACATTTTTAGGGTCATCTCTGGTAGTTAAACCGAATCAATGAGGGACTACTACCTGTGTTATCTTGCAATTCTCACAAACACATTAGTCCCTCAACCAAGTTTGTCGTCAATACTCCAAAACCAACTAGGGGTGGCACTAGATGCACTTACAATCTCCCCCTTTTTGGTGATTGATGACGAACTGGTTGAAGTTTTCAACGGGGATAAAAGTATGTGAAAGTTAAAGATCATAGGCATTGTATTCATAGGTTGTAAAAGGCACCCCCTGAAGATGTGCATATCAGTAGTTTGCTTTTGAATGCAAATGCACATGGCAGGTTTTACTTTGCGGAGATCCTCTTCAACATATGAAGACAATTCATCATGCATACATAAGAATAACGAAGATAATGAAATGCATAATGAAAAATGGGCGCCTGCGGAATGACTTCATGCTGAATTTATCATCGCATCACAAAGTAGCAGCAAAAGTAGCAGACGACCATCAAGTTTAAGTGTTACAACTCAAGATCTAAATAGTTTCAAAATGAGAGCTGTAAGAACTTAGCAAAAATAAGGCAACCACCCCATATTGACCCGCTTGAAGACTATCAACTCATATGCTTCTCCCCCTTTTGTCGGTAAGGACCAAAAAGGTTTGAATACATAGAGCATCTAATCGCTCTCAGGTGATGAAGATGTTGGAGCAGCAGGGTCGATGTTGGTGTTGGGCGGTGCAGAAGGGCCTGGTGCAGAATCGAGGTGCAGTGAAGCCATAGCTGGTGAAGTGGCGTCATCTTCTTCATCAACGACTCTCGCAACAACAGTTGCAGCCGAAGATGAGTACTCAGAATCTTCAATGGAAGGTGTTGGACGCCAACTTGCAGATTGTGGATGCCTGGAGTCAAACTTTAATTTCTCTGTGAAGCCATCTTCGCGAAGATCATCTTCAAAACAGAGTAGTGTGAGGCTCTTCCAGGACCGCCGATAGGCTTCATGCGCAACGAATGAATTCTTTGTAGCCAAATTACGAATGAGATTGACATCCACCAGAAGACTCTGCATTTTGCAAGTGGAGTGGCTTCTTAGCAGGCTCAGGGTAGTTGGCTTCGAAGGACATATCAACATCACGCAAAAATACAACATGGGCCATAAAAATACAACATGGGCCTCTCTCTCCACTAAGGCCCATGTAGGCCCAATACTTCCCCCGGGGGGTTCCGGTAACCCCGCAATACTCCGGTAAAATACCCGAAGCACTCGAAACCAATCTGATGTCTGAATACCACCTCCCAATATATCAATCTTTACCTCTCGACCATTTCGAGACTCCTTATCATGTCTGTGATCTCATCCGGGACCCCGAAGAAACTTCGGTCACCAAAACACATAACTCATAATACAAATCGTCATTGAACGTTAAGCGTGCGGACCCTACGGGTTCGAGAACTATGTAGACATGACTGAGACACATCTCCGGTCAATAACCAATGGCAGAACCTGGATGCTCATATTAGTTCCTACATATTCTATGAAGATCTTTATCGGTTAAACCGCAATAACAACATATGTTATTCCCTTTGTCATCGGTATGTTACTTGCCCGAGATTCGATCGTCGGTATCATCATACCTAGTTCAATCTCGTTACCGGCAAGTCTCTTTAGTCGTTCTATAATGCATCATCCCACAACTAACTCATTAGTCACATTGCTTGCAAGGATTATAGTGATGTGCATTACCGAGAGGGCCTAGAGATACCTCTACGATACTCGGAGTGACAAATCCTAATATTGATCTATGCCAACCTAACAAACTCCTTCGGAGACACCTGTAGAGCATCTCTATAATCACCCAATTACTTTGTGACATTTGATAGCACACAAGGTGTTCCTACGGTATATGGGAGTTGCATAATCTCGTAGTCAGAGGAATATGTATAAGTCATGAAGAAAGCAATATATAGCAATAAAACTTAACGATCATTATGCTAAGCTAACTGATGGGTCTTGTCCATCACATCATTCTCTAATGATGTGATTCCGTTCACCAAATGACAACACATGTCTATTGTTAGGAAACTTAACCATCTTTGATTAATGAGCTAGTCAAGTAGAGGCATACTAGGGACACTCTGTATTGTCTATGTATTCACAAATGTACTAAGTTTCCGGTTAATACAATTCTAGCATGAATAATTAACATTTATCATGATATAAGGAAATATAAATAACCACTTTATTATTGCCTCTAGGGCATATTTCCTTCAGTCTCCCACTTGCGAGTTAATAATCTAGATTACACAGTAATGATTCTAACACCCATGGAGTCTTGGTGCTGATCATGTTTTGCTTGTGGAAGAGGCTTAGTCAACGGGTCTGCAACATTCAGATCTGTATGTATCTTGCAAATCTCTATGTCTCCCTCCTTGACTTGATCGCGAATGGAGTTGAAGCATCTCTTGATGGGTTTGGTTCTCTTGTGAAATCTGGATTCCTTCGCTAAGGCAATTGCTCCAGTATTGTCACAAAAAAATTTCATTGGACCCGATGCACTAGGTATTACACCTATATAGGATATGAAGTCCTTCATCCAGACTCCTTCATTTGCTGCTTCTGAAGCAGCTATGTACTCCGCTTTACTCGTGGATCCCGCCATGACACTCTGCTTGGAACTGTACCAACTGACAGCTCCACCATTCAATATAAATACGTATACGGTTTTCGACTTAGAGTCATCCTGGTCAGTGTCAAAGGTTGCATCGATGTAACCATTTACGAGAAGCTATTTGTCACCTCCATAAGTGAGAAACATATCCTTAGTCCTTTTCAGGTATTTCAGGATGTTCTTGACCGCTGACCAGTGATACACTCCTGGATTACTTTGGTACCTCCCTGCTAAACTTATAGCAAGGCACACATCAGGTCTGGTACACAACATTGCATACATGATAGAATGAATGGCTGAGGCCTAGGGAATGACTTTCATTTTCTCTCTATCTTCTGCAGTGGTCGGGCATTGAGTCTGACTCAACTTCACACCTTGTAACACAGGCAAGAACCCTTTCTTTGACTGATCCATTTTCAACTTCTTCAAAACTTTATCAAGGTATGTGCTTTGTGAAAGTCCAATCAAGCGTCTTCATCTATCTCTGTAGATCTTGATGCCCAATATATAAGCAGCTTCATCGAGGTCTTTCATTGAAAAAATCTTATTCAAGTATCCTTTTATGCTATCCAGAAATTCTGTATTATTTCCAGTCGACAATATGTCATCCACATATAATATTAGAAATCCTACAGAGCTCCCACTCACTTTCAAGTAAATACAGGCTTCTCCAAAAGTCTGTATAAAACCATATGCTTTGATCACACTATGAAAGCGTATATTCCAACTCCGAGAGGCTTGCACCAGTCCATAAATGGATCACTAGAGCTTGCACACTTTGTTAGCACCTTTAGGATCGACAAAACCTTCTGGTTGCATCATATACAACTCTTCTTTAAGAAATCCATTATGGAATGCAGTTTTGACATCCATTTGCCAAATTTCATAATCATAAAATGCGGCAATTGCTAACATGATTCGGACAGACTTAAGAATTGCTACGGAAGAGAAGGTCTCATCATAGTCAACTCCTTGAACTTGTCGAAACCCTTTCGCAACAAGTCGAGCTTTGTAGACAGTAACATTACCGTCAGCGTCAATCTTCTTCTTAAAGATCCATTTATTCTCTATGGCTTGCCGATCATCGGGCAAGTCAACCAAAGTCCACACTTTGTTCTCATACATGGATCCCATCTCAGATTTCATGGCCTCAAGCCATTTCACAGAATCTGGGCTCTTCATCGCTTCCTCATAGTTCATAGGTTCGTCATGGTCTAGTAACATGACTTCTAGAACAGGATTACCATACCACTCTGGTGCAGAACGTACTCTGGTTGACCTACAAGGTTCGGTAGTAACTTGATCTGGAGTTTCATGATCACCATCATTAACTACCTCACTAGTTGGTGAGGCATCACTGGAACTGATTTTTGTGATGAACCACTTTCCAATTCAGGAGAAGGTACAACTACCTCATCAAGTTCTACTTTCCTCCCACTCACTTCTTTCGAGAGAAAATCCTTCTCTAGAAAGGATCCATTCTTAGCCACGAATATCTTGCCTTCGGATCTGTGATAGAAGGTGTACCCAACAGTTTCTTTTGGGTATCCTATGAAGACACATTTCTACGATTTCGGTTTGAACTTATCAGGTTGAAGCTTTTTCACATAAGCATCACAGCCCCAAACTTTAAGAAACGACAGCTTAGGTTTCTTGCTAAACCACAGTTCATATGGTGTCGTCTCAATGGATTTAAATGGTGCCCTATTTAACGTGAATGCAGCTGTCTCTAAAGCATAACCCCAAACGATAGTGGTAAATCAGTAAGAGACATCATAGATCACACCATATCTAATAAAGTACGGTTACGACGTTCGGACACACCATTACGTTGTGGTGTTCCAGGTGGCGTGAGTTGTGAAACTATTCCACATTGTTTTAAATATAGACCAAACTCGTAACTCAAATATTCACCTCGACGATCAGATCGTAGAAACTTTATTCTCTTGTTACGATGATTTTCCACTTCACTCTGAAATTCTTTGAACTTTTCAAATGTTTCAGACTTATGTTTCATTAAGTAGATATACCCATATCTGCTCAAATCATCTGTGACTGTCAGAAAATAACGATACCCGTCGCGAGCCTCAACACTCATCGGATCGCATACATCAGTATGTATTATTTCCAATAAGTCAGTGGCTCACTCCATTGTTCCGGAGAACAGAGTCTTAGTCATCTTGCCCATGAGGCATGGTTCGCAAGCATCAAGTGATTCATAATGAAGTGATTCCAAAAGCCCATCAACATGGAGTTTCTTCATGCGCTTTACTCCAATATGACCTAAACGGTAGTGCCACAAATAAGTTGCACTATCATTATTAACTTTGCATCTTTTGGCTTCAATATTATGCATATGTGTATCACTACAATCGGAGATTCAACAAAAATAGACCACTCATCAAGGGTGCATGACCATAAAAGATATTACTCATATAAATAGAACAACCATTATTCTCTGATTTAAATGAATAACCGCTTCGCATCAAACAAGATCCAGATATAATGTTCATGCTCAACGCTGGCACCAAATAACAATTATTCGGGTCTAAAACTAATCCCGAAGGTAGATGTAGAGGTAGCGTGCCGACGGCGATCACATTGAACTTGGAACCATTTCCGACGCGCATCGTCAACTCATCCTTAGCCAATCTTCGTTTAATTCGTAGCCCCTGTTTTGAGTTGCAAATATGAGCAACAGAACTAGTATCAAATACCCAGGTGCTACTACGAGCATTAGTATGGTACACATCAATAACATATATATCAAATATACCTTTCACTTTGCCATCCTTCTTATCTGCCAAATACTTGGGGCAGTTCCGCTTCCAATGACCAGTCCCTTTGCAGTAGAAGCACTCAGTTTCAGGCTTTGGTCCAGACTTGGGCTTCTTCCCTTGTGCAGCAACTTGCTTGCTATTCTTCTTGAAGTTCCCCTTCTTCCCTTTGCCCTTTTTCTTGAAACTAGTGGTCTTGTTAACCATCAACACTTGATGCTCCTTCTTGATTTCTACCTCTGCAGCCTTAAGCTTCGCGAAGAGCTCCAGAATTTTATTTTCCATCCCTTTCATATTATAGTTCATCACAAATCCTTTATAGCTTGGTGGCAGTGATTGAAGAACTCTATCAATGACACTATCATCAGGAAGATTAACACCCAGCTGAGTCAAGTGGTTATGGTACCCAGACATTCTGAGTATGTGTTCACTGACAGAATTATTCTCCTCCATCTTGCAGCTATAGAACTTGTTGGAGACTTCATATCTCTCAACTCGGGCATTTGCTTGAAATATCAACTTCAACTCCTGGAACATCTCATGTGCTCCATGACGTTCAAAATGTCTTTGAAGTCCCAATTCCAAGCTGTAAAGCATGGCACGCTGAACTATCGAGTAGTCATCAGCTTTAGTTTGTCAGGCGTTCATAACATCCGGAGTTGCTCCTACATCGGGCCTTGCACCTAGCGGTGCTTCCAGGACATATTTCTTCTGTGCAGCAATGAGGATAATCCTCAAGCTACAGACCCAGTCTGTGTAGTTGCTAACATCATATTTCAACTTAGCTTTCTCTAGGAACGCATTAAAATTCAAGGGAATGGTAGCACGGGCCATTGATCTACAACAACATAGATATGCAAAAACTATTAGGACTAAGTTCATGATAAATTTAAGTTCAATTAATCATATTACTTAAGAACTCCCACTTAGATAGACATCCCTCTAATCATCTAAATGATCATGTGATCCACATCAATTAAACCATGTCTGATCATCACGTGAGACGGAGTAGTTTTAAATGGCGAACATCTCTATGTTGATCATATCTACTATATGATTCACGTTCGACCTTTCGGTCTCAGTGTTCCGAGGCCATATCTGCATATGCTAGGTTTGTCAAGTTTAACTCGAGTATTCTGCATGTGCAAAACTGGCTTGCACCCGTTGTATGTGAACGTAGAGCTTATCACACCCAATCATCATGTGTTGTCTCGGCACGACGAACTGTCGCAACGGTGCATACTCAGGGAGAACACTTGTACCTTGAAATTTAGTGAGGGATCATCTTACAATGCTACCGCCATACTAAGCAAAATAAGATGCACAAAAGATAAACATCACATGCAATCAAAATATGTGACATGATATGGCCATCATCATCTTGTGCCTTTGATCTCCATCTCGAAAGCACCATCATGATCTCCATCGTCACCGGCTTGACACCTTGATCTCCATCGTAGCATTGTTGTCTTCTTGCCAACTACTGCTTCTACGACTATCGCTACCGCTTAGTGATAAAGTAAAGCAATTACATGGCGATTGCATTTCATACAATAAAGCGACAACCATAAGGCTCCTGCCAGTTGCCGATAACTTTTACAAAACATGATCATCTCATACAACAACTTATATCTCATCATGTGTTGACCATATCACATCACAACATGCCCTGCAAAAACAAGTTAGACATCCTCTAATTTGTTGTTGCAAGTTTTACGTGGCTGCTATGGGCTTCTAGCAAGAACCGTTCTTACCTACGCATCAAAACCACAACGATTTTTCATCAATTGTGTTGTTTTAACCTTCAACAAGGACCGGCCATACTCAAATTCGATTCAACTAAAGTTGGAGAAACAGACACCCGCCAGCCACCTTTATGCAAAACAAGTTGCATGTCTGTCGGTAGAACCGGTCTCGTGAACGTGGTCATGTAAGGATGGTACAGGCCTCTTCATCCAACAATGTCGCCGAATCAAAATAAGACGTTGGTGGTAAGCAGTATGACTATTATCGCCCACAACTCTTTGTGTTCTACTCGTGCATATCGTCTGCACATAGACTTGGCTCGGATGCCACTGTTGGGGAACGTAGCATGCAATTTCAAAAAAAAAATCCTACGATCACGCAAGATCTGTCTAGGAGATTCATAGCAACGAGAGGGGGAGAGTGTGTCCACGTACCCTCGTAGACCGAAAGCGGGAGCGTTAGGTTAACGCGGTTGATGTATGATACATCCATTTTGCATCATGTTTTCTTACTGTTATTTATAATGTTTTTATCCATAATAATGATTTCTGGAGTAATTCTAATGTTTTTTCTCTCATAATTTGCAAGGAATACACCAAGAGGGAGAATTCCGGCAGCTGGAAATCTGGACCTGGAGAAGCTACGTCAGGCCACCTATTCTGCACAACTCCAAATGATCTGAAACTTCACGGAGATTTTTTATGGATTATTTAAGAAATACAGGAGCTAATAAACACTAGAGGAGGGCCACCAGGGGGCACAACCCACGTGGGCACACCAGGCCCCCAAGCGCACCCTAGTGGGTTGTGGCCTCCTCGGCCCACCTCCGGTGCCCATCTTCTGGTAGTGATTTTGACCTAGGAAAAATAAGGAGGAGACTTTTGGGATGGAGCGCCGCTGTCTCGAGGCAGAACTTGGGCAGGAGCACTTTTGCCCTCCGGCGGAGCGATTCCGTCGGGGGAACTTCCCTCTCGGAGGGGGAAATCATCGTCATCATCATCACCAACAACTCTCCCATATTAGGGAGGGCAATCTCCATCAACATCTTCAACAACACCATCTCATCTCAAATCCTAGTTCATCTCTTGTGTTCAATCTTGTTACCAGAACTATAGATTGGTGCTTGTGGGGACTAGTAGTGTTGATTACATCTTGTAGTTGATTACTATAATGTTTATTGGGTGGAAGATTATATGTTCATATCCATTATGCTATTTAATACTCCTCTGATCATGAACATGTTTATCATTTGTGAGTAGTTACTGTTGTTCTTGAGGTCATGGGAGAAATCATGTTGCAAGTAATCATGTGAACTTGATATGTGTTTGATATTTTGATAGTATGTATGTTGTTATTCCCTTAGTGGTGTCATGTGAACGTCGACTACATGACACTTCACCATATTTGGGCCTAAGGGAATGCATTGTGGAGTAGCAATTAGATGGTGGGTTGCGAGAGTGACCGAAGCTTAAACCCCAGTTTATGCGCTATTTCGTAAGGGACCGATTCAATCCAAAAGTTTAGTGCTATGGTTAGAATTTATTCTTAATACTTTTCTCGTAGTTGCGGATGCTTGTGGGAGGGTTAATCATAAGTAGGAGGTTTGTTCAAGTAAGAACAACACCTAATCACCGGTCCACCCACATATCAAGTTATCAAAGTAGCAAACACAAATCAAACCAACACGATGAAAGTGACTAGATGAAATTCCCATGTACCCTCAAGAACGCTTTGCTTATCATAAGAGACCGTTTTGGCCTGTCCTTTGCCTCAAAAGGATTGGGATACCTTGCTGCACTTTTGTTACTACTACCGTTACTTGCTCGTTACAAATTATCTTGCTATCAAACTACTCCACTACTTACAATTTCAGCACTTGCAGACATTACCTTACAGAAAACTACTTGTCATTTCCTTCTGCTCCTCATTGGGTTCGACACTCTTACTTATCCAAAAGAGCTAAATTGATCCCCTATACTTGTGGGTCATCAAGGCTATTTTCTGGCGCCATTGCCGGGGAGTGAAGCGCCTTTGGTAAGTGGAATTTGGTAAGGAAACATTGATATAGTGTGCTGAAATTTATTGTTACTTGTTACTATGGAAAACAATACTTTGAGGGGTTTGTTCGGGGTATCTTCACCTCGTCTGGAACCACAATTAGCTACCCCTCAACCTACTGGACCTACTGAAAATATTGAATATGAAATTCCTTCGGGTCTGATAGAACAACTGCTAGCTATTCCTTATGCAGGCGATGGAACTAAACATCCTGATATGCACTTGATATATGTGGAACAAATTTGTGGATTGTTTAAGCTTGCAGGTTTACCCAGGGATGAAGTGATGAAAAAGGTTTTCCCTTTATCTTTGAAGGGAAAAGCATTGGCATGGTATAGGCTATGTGATGATATTGGATCATGGAATTGGAATCGTTTGAAATTGGAGTCCCACCAAAAAAATTATCCTATGCATCTAGTTCATCGTGATCAGAATTATGATACGTGTCCATCATCTCTACTTTTCCAAACACTTTTGCCCTTGTTTTGGACTCTAAATTGCATGATTTGAATGGAACTAACCCGGACTGACGCTGTTTTCAGCAGAATTGCCATGGTGTTATTTTTGTGCAGAAATAAAAGTTCTCAGAATGACCTGAAACTTCACGGAGAATATTTTTGGAATATATTAAAAATACTGGAGAAAGAATCAACACCAGGGGGCCCACACCCTGTCCACGAGGGTGGAGGGCACGCCCACCCCCCTGGGGCACGCCCCCTGCCTCGTGGGCCCCTGAGGCTCCACCAACCTCAACTCCAACTCTATATATTCACGTTCGGGAAGAAGAAAATTAGAGAGAAGGATTCATCGCGTTTTACGATACGGGTCCGTCGCCAAGCCCTAATCTCTCTTGGGAGGGCTGATCTGGAGTCCATTTGGGGCTCCGGAGAGGGGAATCCATCGTCGTCGTCATCATCAACCTTCCTCCATCACCAATTCCATGATGCTCACTGCCGTGCGTGAGCATTTCCATCGTAGGCTTGCTGGATGGTGCTGGGTTGGATGAGATTTATCATGTAATCGATTTATTTTTGTTAGGGTTTGATCCTTATTATCCATTATGTTCTGAGATTGGTGTTGCTATGACTTTGCTATGCTTATGCTTGTCACTAGGGCCCGAGTGCCATGATTTCAGATCTGAACCTATTATGTTTTCATGAATATATGTGAGTTCTTGATCCTGTCTTGCAAGTCAATAGTCACCTACTATGTGTTATGATCCGGTAACCCCGAAGTGACAATAATTGGGACCACTCCCGGTGATGACCGTAGTTTGAGGAGTTCATGTATTCACTAAGTGTTAATGCTTTGGTCCGGTGCTCTATTAAAAGGAGGCCTTAATATCCCTTAGTTTCCAATAGGACCCCTTTGCCACGGGAGGGTAGGACAAAAGATGTCATGCAAGTTCTTTTCCATAAGCACGTATGACTATATTCAGAATACATGCCTACATTACATTGATGAATTGGAGCTAGTTCTGTGTCACCCTATGTTATAACTGTTGCATGAGGAATCACATCCGACATAATTATCCATCACTGGTCCAATGCCTACGAGCTTTTCACATATTGATCTTTGCTTAGTTACTTTTCCGTTGCCACTGTTACAATTACTACAAAACTGCTACTGTCACTTTTGCCACCGTTACCGTTACTTCCATACTACTTTGCTACTAAATACTTCGCTGAAGATATTAAGTTTTCCAGGTGTGCTTGAATTAACAACTCAACTGCTAATACTTGAGAATATTCTTTGGCTCCCCCTATATCGAATCAATAAATTTGGGTTGAATACTCTACCCTCGAAAACTGTTGCGATCCCCTATACTTGTGGGTTATAAGACTATTTTTGGCGCCGTTGCCGGGGAGCATAGCTCTATTCTTTGAGTCACTTGGGATTTATATCTGCTAATCACTATGAGGAACTTGAAAGACGAAAAAACCAAGATTTATCCCTCAACTACGAGGGGAGGTAGAAATCTACCATCTAGCTCTGCACTTGATTCACCTTTTGTTATGAGTAAACTTGCGACACCTACTCCTGCTATTGATTCTAACATGTCGCATGTTATTGATGATGCCACTTCTGCTTTGCATGATACTTATGATGAAACTACTTCTACGCTTGATAATACTGTGCCATTAGGTGAATTTCTTGATGAACAACTTGCTAGGGTTAGAAAGAATGAAATTATTGAAACTGATAATATTGAGGAAAGTGATGATGGAGATTCTCCCCCTAGATATGAATTGCCTGATGTACCTGAGGGTTATGTTATGGATGAAGAAACTGCTAGAGATCTTTTTGCTTGCAAAGATAGATATGATCTTAAGAAACTGTTAGTTAAGCTGAAAGAAAAGTCTATGAATGCTAGAATGAAATATGACCCAGCTTTTGCTACGTCACCTATCTGTATTTATGATAAGGATTATGATTTCCCTCTCGATCCTGAGTTGATTACTTTGGTTGAATCTAATCCTTTTTATGGCTATGAATCTAAAACTGTTGTGGCACATCTCACTAAATTAAATGATATAGCCACCCTATTCACTCATGAGGAAAAAATTCGTTACTACTATATCCTTAAGTTATTTCCGTTCTCATTAAAGGGTGATGCTAAAACATGGTTTAATTCTCTTACTCCTGGTTGTGTGCGTAGTCCCCAGGATATGATTTATTACTTCTCTGCTAAATATTTTCTCGCTCATAAGAAACAAGCTGCCTTAAGGTAAATATATAATTTTGTGCAAATGGAAGAAGAGAGTCTCCCACAAGCTTGGGGGAGGCTTCTCCGATTACTTAATGCTTTGCCTGATCATCCTCTTAAGAAAAATGAAATACTTGATATCTTTTATAATGGACTAACCGATGCTTCCAGAGACCACCTGGATAGTTGTGCTGGTTGGGTTTTCAGGGAAAGAACTGTTGATCAAGATGAATTGCTATTGAATAATATGTTGAGTAATGAAAATCATTGAAAACTTCCTGAACCAACTCCTAATCCAACTCCGAAGAAAAGGGATATTCTATTTCTCAGTCCTGAAGATATGCAAGAGGCAAAGAAATCTATGAAAGAAAAGGATACTAAAGCTAGAGATGTTAAGAATTTACCACCTATTGAAGAAATACATGGTCTTGATAACACGACACAGGTAGTAAAGGTAAATTCTCTCTATAGATTTGATGAAGGTGATATTCCTCGTTATAAGTCTGCTAGCCAATGCTTAGATGAGTTTGATAATTTTATTGTTAAACAAGAAAACTTCAATGCTTATGTTGGTAGACAATTGAAACGTAATGCTTATATGATTGAACACTTGAGTGATTATATGTCTAGAGTTAAAGGTGAACTTAACCTTATTAGTAAACATGCTTCTATGGTTACCACTCAAGTAGAAAAAGTGCTTAAAGCTCAAAATGATTTGCTTAATGAATTAAATAATAATAAAAATGATAATGATGTTAGAGTTATGACTAGAGGGGGTAAAACGAATCAAGAACCCTTGTATCCTGAGGGCCACTGACGGAGTCCTGGATTAGGGGTATCCGGACAGCCGGACTGTGTACAACATCCAGACTATTGAAGCGTGAAGATACAAGACTCAAAACTTTGGCCCGTGTCTGGATGGGACTTTCCATGGCGTGGAAGGCAAGCTTGGCGATCCGGATATTATATTTCCTTCCTTGTATCCAACTCCATGTAAACCCTAGCCCTCTCCGATGTCTATATAAAGCGGAGAGGTTGGTCCTTAGAAGGCCGATCACAATTACATTCATACCATCATAGGCTAGCTCCTAGGGTTTAGCCTCTACGATCTCGTGGTAGATCTACTCTTGTACTACCCATATCATCAATATTAATCAAGCAGGAACTAGGGTTTTACCTCCATCGAGAGGGCCCGAACCTGGGTAAACATCTGTGTCCCTTACTTCTTGTTACCATCAGCCTTGATGCACAGATCGCGACCCCCTACCCGAGATCCGCCGGTTTTGACACCGACATTGGTGCTTTCATTGAGAGTTCCTCTATGACGTCACCGTCAGGCTCGATGGCTCCTTCAATCGTCATTAACGACGCGGTCCAGGGCGAGACTTTCCTCCCCGTACAGATCTTCGTGTTCGGCGGCTTCGCGCTGCGGGCCAATTCGCTTGGCCACTTGGAGCAGATTGATAGCTATGCCTCGCGGAGACTTGATCTTCGACGGATTCAGGCCAGCGCCAGAAGCGTCGAACAGTCATGATGAGCACGGCTTAGACCTGCTGTCAGATGTCGCTCGGGATATCGTCCCCGTTGAAGCCTCGGATATAAATCCGAGACAGGTTGCTTCGCCTAGGGACGGAGGGCTGGACCCCACCCCGCAGGCCGTACCTTCATCGGCGATGGAGCCGAACACAGGTTTCACCTCTGAGGAAACCTGTGACTCTGGACCCCCGGATTCCTATCCGAACGCAGGTTCCAGTCCGCGCGCCCCCGAGCCCGCCAATCCTGGTTGGGCTCCGGTGATGGAGTTCACCGCGGCAGACGTTTTTCAGCACTCGCCCTTTGGCAACATGCTGGACTTATTGAAGTCTCTCTCATTGTCAGGAGACTTTGGGCCGAACTATGTCCAGCTCGAGTGGGAAGCAGACAATGATGGAATTCGTTGCCCACCCACCACCCACTTCATTGCCACGATCGATGATCTAACCGACGTGCTTGAGTTCGACTCCGAAGACATCGACGGTATGGACAACGATGTAGGAGAATTGCAAGAGCCACCGCTCACCGGGCGGTGGACGGCCACCTCCTCATACGATATATATATGGTGGACACTCCGAAGGAAACTAATGGCGATGAGGCAATGGAGGACAACCCCTCGGGAAGAAAATCAAAGAATGGTCGTCGTCGGCGCCGCTCCAAGCCCCGCCATAGCAACACCGGCCCCAGAGGCAAAAATAATCTGGATGGCGCCGAAGAAGAATATGACCCTGATCAGCCTGCCTTTGAGCAGGCCGAACAGGAAGACGAGCAGGTCATCCTAGAAGAACAGGCGACAGACGCATACCCGGAGGAGGACAACTACATGCCCCCCTCTGAAGACGAGATCAGCCTCGGCAACGATGAGTTCGGCGTACCTGAGGATCCCATGGAGCAGGAGCGCTTCAAGCGTAGGCTTATAGCCACTGCAAGGAGCCTGAAGAAGAAGCTGCAGCAACTACAAGCTGATCAAGACCTGCTCACAGATAGATGGACTAAAGTCCTGGCAGCTGAGGAATATGGACTCGAACGCCAAATGGCTGACCGGCCACCCCATGGCCGGGACAAAACGGGATACCAGCCTGGATACCAGCCCGCTCCCCCACGCCGATACACTACGGCTGAGGACAACAGGCACGACCTGCAAGATATTCTGGACAATAAAGCAGGACAACCAAGATCGATCTACGGATTGAGGGGGCGCGCCCCAGTGCGCGACAACGACCGTCACGCCGGATACATCATCAATAAATTCGGCTGGGACGAACATAGCAACCCAGACCAATCCGACCTGCATAGCCACATAGCCCGGCACAGAGGCGCCGCACACCCCCTCTGCTTCACGGACGAAGTAATGGATCTTGAATTCCCAGAAGGGTTCAAACCCGTAAACATCGAATCATACGATTGCACAACAGACCCCGCAGTATGGATCGAAGATTTCCTTCTCCACATTCACATGGCCCACGGAGATGATCTACACGCCATCAAGTATCTCCCCCTTAAGCTCAAAGGACCAGCCCGGCACTGGTTAAACAGCCTGCCAGCAAATTCCATTGGCAGTTGGGAAAACCTGGAAGATGCATTCCTTGACAACTGCCCGGGCACATATGTGCGACCACCAGACGCTGATGACCTGAGCCACATTACTCAACAGCCCGGAGAGTCAGCCCGGAAATTCTGGACTCGGTTCCTCACTAAAAAGAACCAAATAGTCGACTGTACGGACGCCGAAGCCCTGGCAGCTTTTAAGCATAATATCCGTGATGAGTGGCTCGCTCGACACCTCGGGCAGGAAAAAGCCAAGTCTATGGCAGCTCTCACAACCCTAATGACCCGTTTTTGTGCGGGTGAGGATAACTGGTTGGCTCGTAGTGGCACCACACCACATTCCGGCACTTCGGACGGCCGCGATGCCAACGGCAAGCCACGGCGCAACAGACATAAGAGACGGAACAATGGCGACAGCACGGAAGACACGACAGTCAACGCCGGATTCAGCAGACATAAATCCGGACAGCGGAAAAAGCCGTTCAAAAGAAATAATCAGGGACCGTCCAGTCTGGACCGCATACTAGAGCGCTCGTGCCAAATTCATGGCACACCGGACAAACCAGCCAACCACACCAATAGAGACTGCTGGGTGTTCAAATAGGCCGAAAAGATAAACGACGAAAACAAGGACAAGGGGCTGCACAGCGAAGATGATGATGAGCCCCGACGTCCGAATACGGGGGGCAAAAGAAATCCCCCCCAGGTGAAAACGGTCAATATGATCTACGCCACCCACATCCCGAAGCGGGAACAGAAGCGGGCACTACGGGACGTCTATGCGATGGAGCCAGTCGCCCCCAAGTTCAACCCATGGTCAGCTTGTCCGATCACCTTTGACCGTAGGGATCACCCTACCAGCATCCGTCACGGCGGCTCAGCCGCATTGGTCTTAGACCCAATCATCGACGGATTCCACCTCACGCGTGTCCTTATGGATGGTGGCAGCAGCCTGAACCTGCTTTATCAGGATATAGTGCGCAAGATGGGCATTGAGCCTTCAAGGATCAAGCCCACCAAAACCACCTTTAAAGGTGTTATTCCTGGAGTAGAGGCCCGCTGCACGGGTTGTATAACATTGGAAGTGGTCTTCGGATCCCCTGACAACTTCAAAGCGAAGAGCTGATCTTTGACATCGTCCCTTTCCGCAATGGCTACCACGCACTGCTCGGACGAACCGCATTCGCAAGATTCAATGCGGTGCCACACTATGCATATCTCAAGCTCAAGATGCCGGGACCGCGCGGGGTCATCACTGTCAACGGAAATATGGACCGCTCCCTTCAAACAGAAGAGCATACGGCAGCCCTCGTGGCAGAAGTACAATGCGGCCTCCTCCGACGAACCAGTCCGGCGACGACTTCGAGCACTGTCAAACGAGTCCGGAGCACCCCGCAGCAGGATCAACACGAATGTCAAGATCGTGATTAGCAGTCCGGCCTCCGCTTAAGCCCCTCCAAAGCAGCATTCATGCCACGCGTACACAATTACGCACTCAAGAAACCTTGGGCATAGGCAGAGGCGCATCAACGACTCGGTCGATAATGCGGGTAACCGCTAAAAACCTTCATACTCTTTCACTTTTACCTTTCAGGACACCGCGTTAGTGCAGCATCCTCAGAAGAGCCGAATTGCCGGACTCATATGGAAGAAACACCCACGGAGGCAACAGATGTTGTGTGCAGAAGGAAATACCCAGGTGGAATCTATTTATGATCATTATACCTGCTTCATCTATCTGCACACGGCTTGCCCCTGGATAGGACATGTCAAATAGTCCCATTTTTATCTCTGCCTAATACAACCATTGTAAACATACGCTTAAACGTATTTTTCGTCAAATGGAGATTATACATAGCGTCAGCTTATTATCCTTATTTGAGTATTTTTCTCTTATAAATGTTTATTTGGTATTGCATCCGTACACCTTGGTACGGACAATTTTCCAGGGGCTTCTTACGACGCCCCGTAATATGGCAATTAAAAGTCCGAACACTTTCAATAGTGCGGCACCCCGAACTTATAGCACTATGTGCATCAGCTCTGAATCATGTCTTGGGTCTACAGTTGGGATAGCCCCGCTCCCTTGTTTTGGTGCCTTACGTTCTGTTATATCGGCTAAGCTAGCGCAGAGAGAACTACTGCGATTGTGTCCCGGTTCATCCGGATGAGCACCTCAGTAGAGAAAGCCAAAAACTGATCGGCATGATGTGGCGAGAGCTGGTCGTTGTTCGAGAGGTACTAAAATCCTTAAAGATTTTCCGCTTTAGGCGATAAATCGGCTTTGTCCGATCAAGGCGTATATAGCGCCCCAATTCGGCCTTCCAAATTCTAGGGGCTTCGCCGGAATTTAAAATTGTAGACTTCTATGGCTAAGTGAAAGTTATAAAGCCGCATAGTCCGATTGCCTCGTTCGCTGCGTTGGACACCTCCTTAAGGGACCAAACATTTGGATAAAGAGTGTCCGGGTTTTCCACGAACACCCTAGTGCTAGTCGCGTGGGGGCGGAAGCCGACGACTAGCCTACTTTCAGGATTTTATAAACAGCCGCACAGAAGGTAATATTTTAAATAACAAAAGCGCTACATAGCGCAAGTAACTTCGTCCTTAAAATACAACCATGACAGGAGCGAATTCATTCAAAAATGGTGTCCTTGCTACATTCTTCAGCTACGAGGCGAGCACCCTTCATAATGCCATCATAGTATAGCTCGGGATGGCGATGCGCCTTGCCCTCTGTCGGTCCATCCTTGACCAGCTTCTCCGCATCCATCTTGCCCCAATGCACTTTTACGCGGGCAAGGGCCCGGCGAGCACCCTCAATGCACATACACCGCTTGATCACCTCAAGCCGCGGGCAGGCATCCATCATCCGCTTGATCAGGCCGAAGTAGCTACTGGGCATGAGCTCACCAGGCCACATCCGGACTATGAACCCCTTCATAGCCAGTTCGGCCGCCCTGTGGAGTTCGACCAACTGCTTTAGTTGGTCACTCAGAGGCATCGGGTGTTCGACCCCAGCATACTGGGACCAGAATAGCTTCTCCATTGAGTTCCCCTCCTGCGCAGATCCAGGGTGAGACTTTTCTCCCCGGACAGATCTTTGTATTCGGCGGCTTTGCACTGCGGGCCAATTCACTTGGCCATTTGGAGCAGATCAAAAGCTACGCCCCTGGCCATCAGGTCAGATTTGGGAGTTTGAACTACACGGCTGACATCCGCGGAGACTTGAACTTCGACGGATTCGAGCCACAGCCAAGCGCGTCGCACTGTCTCGATGGGTATGATCTAGCTCTGCCACCGGACAGTACCCTGGAGGCCGCACCAGCGTCCGCTCCGACCCCTAGCTCGGAGCCGACTTCGCCGGTCGAGGACGAGTGGCTGGACACCGCCTCAGGGGCTATGATCTCTACGACGATTGAGCCGAACACCATCCCTGTCCTTCGCAGAGCCCGTGACTCCGAGGTGCCGGACTCCTCTCCGGACTCCGAAACTCCCGCGCCCCTGCCAATCAAATCCGATTGGGCGCCGGTTATGGAGTTCACTACCGCGGACATCTTTCAGCACTCGCCCTTTGGTGACATCCTGAATTCACTAAAGTCTCTCTCTTTATCAGGAGAGCCCTGGCCGGACTATGGTCAGGAAGGTTGGGATGCTGATGACGAAGAAATTCAATGCCCACCCACCACCCACTTTGTAGCCACTGTCGATGATTTAACCGACATGCTCGACTTCGACTCCAAAGACATCGACGGTATGGACGATGATGCAGGAGACAACCAAGAACCAGCGCCTACAGGGCACTGGAAGGCCACCTCGTCATACGACATATACATGGTGGACATCCCAAAAGATGGGAATGGCAATGGAACAGCGGAGGATGACCCCTCCAAGAAACAGCCCAAGCGCCGGCATCAGCGGCGCCGCTCTAAATCCCGCCACAGCAAAAACGGTGATTCCGGCACGGGAGATAATAACACCCAGACAATGCCGAAGACAACCCCCTCCAGCAGGATTCAGCACAGGAGGAGGGAGAAGCGAGCCCTCATGATAGAGAGGCAGACAGAGAGGTAGAGGACGATAATTATATGCCTCCCTCTTAATATGAAGCAAGCCTCAACGACGATGAATTTGTCGTGCCCGAGGAACCCGTCGAACAAGAGCGTTTCAAGCACAGGTTTATGGCCACGGCAAGCAACCTCAAGAAAAAGCAGCAGCAGCTTGGAGCTAACCAATACTTGCTAGCTGAGAGATGGACCGAAGTCCTTGCAGCCGAAGAGTACAAACTCGATCGCCCCTCCAAGAGCTACCCAAAACGCAGGCTGCTACCCCAATTAGAGGAAGAAGCACCCAAACCTACATCACCAGCGGATGACGCGGCCGACCGGCCACCTCGTGGCCACGACAGAGAGGTCTCTAGGCCCTCCGCTAAAGCCGCACCCCGGTGTCGGTGTCAAAACCGGTGGATCTCGGGTAGGGGGTCCCGAACTGTGCGTATAGGCAGATGGTAACAGGAGACAAGTGACACGATGTTTTTTACCCAGGTTCGGGCCCTCTCGATGGAGGTAAAACCCTACTCCTGCTTGATTGATATTGATGATATGGGTAGTACAAGAGTAGATCTACCACGAGATCAAGGAGGCTAAACTCTAGAAGCTAGCCTATGGTATGATTGTATGTTGTGTATGTTGTCCTACGGACTAAGGCCCCCCGGTTTATATAGATACCGGAGAGGGCTAGGGTTACACAGAGTCGGTTACAATAGTAGGAGATCTACGTATCCGTATCGCCAAGCTTGCCTTCCACGCCAAGTAAAGTACCTTCCGGACACGAGCCGGAGTCTTCAGTCTTGTATCTTCGTAGTCTTGGAGTCCGGCAGACATTGATAGTCCAGCTGTCCGAACACCCCCTAGTCCAGGACTCCCTCAGTAGCCCCTGAATCAGTCTTCAATGATGATAAGTCCGGCGTGCATAATGTTCGGCATTGCAAGGCGGGTTCCTCCCTTGAATAATCCAGAGAAGATAACGGACACCAGGATAGTGTCCGGCTCTGCAAAATAAATTCCACATTCCACCGTAGAGAGAATAAAATGTACACTTAGTTCAATCTGCTGACATATTGTGCGGCGTGACATCACACCGCCATCAGGCCTTTGTTTGAATTACTATACCACCTCAGCATGTTTAGCGAAGCGGTTTTCTTGGCACGTCTTGTCGAAGCAGAGATCGTGTTCCCCTTATTCTGAGATTCTCATCAATACGTGCGTGGGTAACCCAACCGCGCCCGTCACCACGCCTCCTCTATCGAAGGGGAATCCCAAACGGTCACGGAGACGTCCCTTGGTATTTTTCCCCTTTATAAGAGGACCAAGGCTCGCCATTGTTCTTCAATCTCGCATCGAATCTCTTCCCCGCTCCCGGTTCCAACACCCAGAGCCTCAGATTCGAGCGCTTCGGATCCTTAATCATGTCCGGCTCCGACCTCCAGGGCCGGTGGATGCCCTCCTCCGTCACGGAGGAAGACATATTGAAGCTGCGTGAGGCCAAGTACCTGGCCTACGAGGTTTCGCAAAGGTTGCCTGCCCAAGGGCAGGCTGTGCCAGCCCCCGAGCCCGGTGAACACGTCGTTTTCATATCCCACCTCCGTCGGGGTTTAGGCTTCCCGACAGATCCCTTCGTGAGAGGGCTCCTGTTCTACTATGGGCTGGACTTTCACGACTTGGCTCCGGAGTCCATCCTCCATATCTCCGCATTTATTATCGTCTGCGAAGCCTTCCTCCGCGTCATTCCCCACTTCGGCTTATGGCTGAAGACCTTCAAGGTGGAGCCGAAGATGATCGGAGGGTGTCAAGCGGAGTGCGGCGGGGCGACCATAAGCAAAAAGGTCGATGCCCCATGGCTCGAGGGTTCCTTCCAAGAGGAACTTGGATTGTGGCAGCAGGAGTGGTTCTATATCACCGCTCCAAGGGGCAGCAAGCAAAAGCCGCCGCCCTTATTCCGCCCGGGACCTCCACGCCAACTGACGTTGTGGGTCAACCAAGGGCTCAATTGGGGGCCGTCCGAAGACGTGCCTTCACTGCAGGGCCGGATTCGAGATCTCCAAGCGAGGGAGGTCGACCTGATCAAGGTGATGCAGGTCATGCTAATCAGGCATCTTCTGCCTTGCAAACGCCGTCCTCTCCGTCTATGGGAATTCAACCCGGAGGGACCTCGGATTCTCCAACACTTCATGGGTGCGACACCCGTGGAGATGTACAAGTTGTTCTTCGGACCGCAGGTGGCGTGTCCGGATTTAGCCGAGGATGCAGGTCTAAGCCGCAATCGCCCGGATACTCAGGTAAGTAGCTCAGAGTCCGGACATTCAGTTTATGTGCCTTTCTATAATTCGCCTCTTGACCCTTTGTTCTTTACAGGAATGGGTGGCGCGATCAAGGCTGATAAGGTGTCCGGCCCCCCTCCCAGAGACCGCACTGGAGCCCGTGCTGGTCAGAATGTTGGAGGTTGCGCCCACAAAAAGGGGCGACGGGGAAAATAGAGGAGCTAATATTTCACCCAAAGGGGCGACTGAAGAGGGAGGAAGCAAGAGCCCCTCCCTTCAGGGGGAGAAGAGGACCGCCTCCGAAGATCCGGAGGCCAAAGCCCCTAAGCGTGGGAAGAGATCTTCCCCGGGGGGTCCGGCGCCCGGAAAGAATCCGGACGCACAATCAACATCAAAGGATCGGCCCTCCAGCGAGCCGTGAGTATGAAAGAGAGAGTTGATTAGTAAGGAAATCCCTTCATTTGTGCTTCTGTAGATAACCAAAATATTTATATTGCAGTTCGAATCTGCAGCCTTCTCAGATGAGTTCATCTTCGGGGGACCTTTTTCCGAAGATGATGGAGAGCGATACGCCTCCATCCGCAGCGTCGCCAGATGAGGCAGGCGAACCCGAAGTGTCATCACGGAGGGTATCCCCGAGTCCGGAGGGGCGAGAGAGTTCGGCGCCTACCAGTGTCCGGCCGGGAGAACTGAAGAATTTGCTCGAGAGGGCGTCTATTTCAGAAGATCACCGTGCATTAATGCGTATGGTGGTTGGAAGGATTTCGTCCGCTGAGAGCGGATTGCGTAATGCCGCCATGAGTTTGCTGGCGGGATTTGAGGTATGCGAGAATAACGCACCCCTTTGTCTTTTAACAGTTTTGCATATAAAAATGCGCCCTGTATAGATAGTAGCCCCTGAGACTCGGTAGGTTGTCGAAAACGACAGCGTACCGAGGATCGAAATCTAAAGAAATGAATCCCGCTGTCCCTATGCAGGTGGCGGATAGTCCGGGGGCTAGCCGGACTAGTGAGTTTGCCGAGTTAAATCGGAAATTGGACTTGGCAGATGCGAACATCGCACTTGTCAACAGGCGACTTGACGAGTCGCAAGGTAAAAGAGTTCTCCGCAGTCGCTTTATTAGGGGGGTCAAAGCCCTCCTCTGATAAATTATATGCTGTTTATACAGACGGTTTATTACAGCAATTCCTTGGAGCGGTGCCGCATATAAAGGAGATGAAGCGGTCGGCCTGTATAGAGGGCGCGCGGATGGCTCTTGCCCGTGTAAAGGCGTATTGTCCCGAGATGGACGCCACCGCTGTTGCTGCGCAGGGTTCGGATGAAAACCGGCTCCCTGCCGAGCACTATTTCGGGGAAGTTATGCGTGGCGCTCATGTAATAGAGTCGCAGTGCTCGAAGAATGTAACGTTCAAATGAACGCATTAGCTTATAAATCGATGATTATGTTATAACTGCTTTTTATACTTGTGCGTCCAAGTAGTAAAACTTCTCCTTTTCGTCCGTTTACGTATACTTGTGTATAACCTGAAAGATGCAGTCTTTGGCTTCAGCCCCCACGCACAAGGTGCTGGGGTGTTCGCAAAAATAGTGCGTTTTCACACTTAATCCGACGTCTCGTCCTATTATAAGGAGGTGGTAGCGTAGCGAACGAGGCAATCCAGACTATAATGCTTTATCACTTTCACTTAGCCAGTGGAGCTCGAGGGTGGGGCTACGACATAGCCCCTGGTGGCATCGCCCTTCTCCGAAGTCGGAGCGCGTGTGCCTGACCGGGAAACGGCCCTTCGTCAAAGCGGGGAATTCTAAACATTCCAATAGTCGATCGAGGGCTGACCAGTCTCTCGCTGCATCATGACAGTCAGTTTTCGGCTTTCTCTACTGAGGTGCTCGCCCAGCCGAACTGGGGCACAATCGCAGTAGTTCTCCTGGTGCCGCGTTAGCCGATGATACGGAACGTAAGGCAGCAAAACACAGGAGCCGGGCAAACCCAACATTTGACCAAAGACATGATTCGGAGCTGATGCATATAATGCCTAACTCGAGACGCCGAACACTCCCTAAGGTGTTTGGTCTTTATAATAATGGGCAGAACGATGCCCTAAGCCCCTAGTGTCCAGGTACGGGCATGGTCTTCTGACGCGGCCGATGCCAAAGCGTCAGGCTCCGCTTTGGCTATAGGAAGAAACCAAGGGAGAATAACAACGAAAGACAGTGAAAAAGGTCTACGCAGGCTCTTAATCTGAAAAGAATCCTCACAACGGGTCCCTACTGCACGTCTGCGCCTATGTCTCCGTTGCGCCGTTATCCTGGATGGGTATGCACGTTGTTCATCTGTAAAAAGAGAGGAACGTTAGTTTTAAAAACAAATTGTGCGAAAAATATTAGAAATATAAATAATTAAAGCGGGGTTTGTATAAACCCGCGGTGATTTGTGCGCGCAGCCCCCTGTAAAGGGGTATGCGGCTAGGGAGCCCCTAGCCCACTGACGCCGGATTCGTCTAACCAAGTCCGGGGTCTTTAAGTGACCCTCGCACTAAAATTACGCCACGCGGTCCGGGCATCTTGAGTGTAAGAGATGCATAATGCGGTATAGCGTTGAAGCGGACAAAAGCCTGTCGTCCCAAGAGTGCTTGATATTCACTTTCAAACGGGACGATATGAAAAATTAATTTTTCGCGTCGAGAATTGTTCGGCGATCCGAACACGACTTCTAGTAATATGGAGCCTGTGCACTTGGCGTAATGGCCTGGCGTCACTCCTTTGAAGGAAGTGCGGTTGTGTCGAATTTTGGTAGGGTCTATCCCCATCCTACGGATTGTGTTTGAATATAGCAGGTTTAAGTCACTGCCTCCGTCCATTAGGACGTTAGTAAATTGCAATCCATCTATTATGGGATTCAATATCAGGGGAGTCCATCCCGCATTTCGAACGCTTCTGGAATAGTCCAGGTGGTCGAAAGTGATTGGTTTTGATATCCAATCTCTACGGTCTGCTGGGTTGGACCGTGCGAAGCTCTTTTTAGAAAGTGTCGCACTATTTTTCCGTATTATCACATGAAGTGAGTTTACTGTTTTGACCCCTTGTGGAAAAGTCTTTTGTTTTCTGGTGCTCTGCTGGTGGGGTTTATCTTCTTCGCTTGACGCGTCGAGCCCCTTGTGTTCGGCATTTAGTCGGCCGGACTGTTTAAAAACCCAACAATCCCTGTGGGTGTGATTTGCAGGCCTTCCGGGGGTACTGTGGATTTGACATATCCGACCCAAAATTTTGTTTAAGTTGGACAATTCGTCACTGTCATCCTTAAGAGGCTGTGTTTTATTATTGGGCCGCGAGCTTTTGAATCTGGTGTTGACTGCCGCGCTCTTTGGGCTTTTCTCTTTATTCCGGCGCTGCTCTTTTCTGCGCCGCGATTTTCCGTTTCCATCTCTTATCTCTGATGTACTTGGGTCGCTGGTGCTGCATCGTGCTAACCAGCTATCCTCGCCCGCACAAAAGTGTGTCATGAGGCTTGTCAGTGCGGACATTGTCCTCAGTTTCTCTAGACCGAGGTGCCTGGCGAGCCATTTGTCTCGGACATTGTGCTTGAAAGCTGCTAAGGCTTCGACGTCCGGACAGTCGACTATTTGGTTCTTTTTTGTGAGGAACCTGTTCCAGAATTTCCGCGCTGACTCTCCGGGCTGTTGAGTTATATGAATTAGGTCATCTGCATCCGGAGGGCGGACATAAGTCCCTTGAAAATTTGCTCTAAACGCATCCTCGAGCTCTTCCCAACGTCCAACAGTATTTTCTGGGAGGCTTTTAAGCCAATGACGGGCTGGCCCTTTGAGCTTGAGGGGTAGGTATTTTATGGCGTGGAGATCATCTCCTCTGGCCATATGTATATGTAGTATATAATCTTCTATCCAGACTCTAGGGTCTATTGTTCCATCGTAGGCTTCTATATTTATGGGTTTAAATCCTGCTGGGAATTCATGGTCCAGCACCTCGTCGGTGAAACATAGTGGGTGTGCAGCGCCCCTGTATTTGTGTGTACCGCTATCATCGGACACTTGACGTGTTGTCTTGCTTCCTGGGCCTTCTCCTTTGGCCCGTAGATGGATCTGGCTGGGCCATCTATCCTTCCAGGTTCGTTGGTTGGCTTATGTGGGCCGCCGTTGTCAGAATTTGGCCTATCATCTGGCCGTCTATCCAGCCAGGCAGCCTCTTTATTTTTGGACGGTGGGGGCTCTATGGCCTCCTCGTCGAATTCTGGTAGCAGCTTGCACTTCGGGTAGCTCTTTGATTGGTGGCCATTGCCGTACTTATCTGCGGTTTTGAGCATTTTGCTCCATCTCATTCTGAGTGTATCTTCCGCTGTTTTGAGCCTCCGTTTTTCCTTCTTCAGGCTTTTTGCTGTGGCGATAAGCCTGCGCTTGAAGCGCTCTTGTTCGACGGGATCCTCGGGTACGACGAATTCGTCATCGTTGAGGCTTACTTCGTCTTTGGAGGGAGGTATATAATTATGATCCTCAACCTCTTCGTCTGCCGCCCCCTCATGAGGGCTTGCTTCTGCATCCTCCTGCGCTGAATCTTGCTGGAGGGGACTGTCTTCGGCATTCTCTGGAGTATTATTGTCTCCTGTGCCGGAATTTCCATTCTTGCTGTGGCGAGATTTAGAGCGGCGCCGCTGACGCCGGCGCTTGGGCTGTTTCTTTAAGGAATCTTCCTCCGCTGTTCCTTCGCCGTCCCCATCTTTTGGGGTATCCACCCTGTATACGTCATATGACGAGGTGGCCTTCCAGTGCCCTGTGGGCGCTGGTTCGTCTCCGACATCGTCGTCCATAGCGTCGATGTCTTCGGAGTCGTAGTCTAGCATGTCGGTTAGATCGTCGACAGTGGCTAGAAAGTGGGTGGTGGGTGGGCTTTGAATTTCTTCGTCGTCCGCATCCCAACCATCCTGGCCATAATCCGGCCAGGACTCTCCTGATAACGAGAGATGCTTTAGTGAATTTAGGATATCGCCGAAAGGCGAGCATTGGAAGATGTCCGCGGCAGTGAATTCCATAATCGGCGCCCAATCCGGATCGATTGGTAGGGGCGCGGGAGGTTCGGAGTCCGGCGAGGAGTCCGGCGCCTCGGAATCACGAGTTTCGCAGGGGACAAGATTAGTGTTCGGCTCCATCGCCGTGGATGTTGAAGCCCCCAGGGCGGCGTCTATCCACCGACCCTCGATATGGGCGATCGGCTCCGGGCTAATAGCCGAAGCGGATCCGTGTGCGGCCACCAAGGCACTGTTCGGCGGCAGAGCTAAATCATGCCCATCGTCGCAGTGCGGCACGCTCGGCTGTGGCTCGAGTCCGTCGCGGATCGAGTCTCCGCGGACATCGGCCGTGAAGTTTAAGCTTCCAAATCTGACTTGATGGCCAGGGGCGTAGCTTTCAATCTGCTCCAGATGGCCAAGTGAATTGCCCCGCAGGGCGAAGCCGCCGAATACGAAGAACTGTCCGGGGAGAAAGGTCTCACCCTGGACAGCGTTGTAGGTTGAAGATGCCATCAAGCCTATCGGTGACGACACAGAGGAACTCTCAATGAAAGCACCAATGTCGGTGTCAAAACCGGCGGATCTCGGGTAGCGGGTCCCGAACTGTGCGTCTAGGCGGATGGTAACAGGAGACAAGGGACACGATGTTTTTTACCCAGGTTCGGGCCCTCTCGATGGAGGTAAAACCCTACTCCTGCTTGATTGATATTGATGATATGGGTAGTACAAGAGTAGATCTACCACGAGATCAAGGAGGCTAAACCCTAGAAGCTAGCCTATGGTATGATTGTATGTTGTGTATGTTGTCCTACGGACTAAGGCCCTCCGGTTTATATAGATACCAGATAGGGTTAGGGTTACACAGAGTCGGTTACAATAGTAGGAGATCTACGTATCCGTATCGCCAAGCTTGCCTTCCACGCCAAGTAAAGTACCTTCTGGACACGAGCCGGAGTCTTCAATCTTGTATCTTCATAGTCTTGGAGTCCGGCGGACATTGATAGTCCGGCTGTCCGAACACCCCCTAGTCCAGGACTCCCTCACCCGGCGTCGCTCAAAAAGTACAAAGCCACAGGGGAATGCGCCAGACTTGCGAGACATATTGGAGGACAAGGCAAGACAAATAAGATCGATCTACGGATCGCGTGGGCGCCCCACGATACGTGATGACAACCATCACGCCGGATACAGCAATTCCGGCCGGGCCGAACACAGTAGACAAAGCTCATTTGAGCTGCGTCGTGATATAGCCTAGTACAGAGGCTCCGCACACCCACTATGCTTCACAGACAAAGTAATGGATCATCAAATCCCCGAGGGTTTCAAACCCGTAAACATTGAATCATACGACGGCACAACAGATCCTGCGGTTTGGATCGAGGACTATCTCCTACACATCCACATGGCCCGCGGTGATGATCTACATGCCATCAAATACCTCCCACTCAAGCTTAAAGGACCAGCTCGGCATTGGCTCAACAGCTTGCCAGCAGAATCAATTGGTTGTTGGGAAGACCTGGAAGCCGCATTCCTTGATAACTTCCAGGGCACATATGTGCAACCACCAAACGCTGATGACCTAAGCCACATAATTCAGCAGCCAGATGAATCGGCCAGATAATTCTGGACCCGGTTCTTAACCAAGAAAAATCAAATCGTCGACTGTCCGGATGCAGAGGCCCTTGCAGCCTTCAAACATAACATCCGCGACGAGTGGCTTGCCCGGCACCTAGGACAGGAAAAGCCGAAATCCATGGCAGCCCTCACATCACTCATGACCCGCTTCTGCGCGGGAGAGGACAACTGGCTAGCTCACAGTAACAACCTGACCAAAAACCCTGGTAGTTCGGATACCAAGGATAGCAACAGCAGGTCGCGTCGCAATAAGCACAAGCGCCGCACTAACGGCGATAATACCGAAGATACGGCAGTCAATGCCGGATTCAGAGGCTCTAAATCCAGTCAGCGGAAAAATCCATTCAAAAGAAATACTTAGGGCCCGTCCAATTTGGACCGAATACTCGATCGCTCGTGCCAAATACATGGCACCCCAAAAAACCAGCCAACCGCACTTACAGGGATTGTTGGGTGTTCAAGCAGGCAGGCAAGTTAAACACCGAAAACAACGACAAGGGGCTGCATAGTGATGACGAGGAGGAGCCCCGGCCGCCCAACAATAGAGGACAGAAGGGCTTTCCCCCACAAGTGTGGACGGTGAACATGATATACGCAACCCACATACCCAAAAGGGAGCGGAAGCGTGCACTGAGGGATGTATACGCGATGGAGCCAGTCGCCCCAAAGTTCAACCCATGGTCCTCCTGCCCGATCACTTTTGAGCGAAGGGACCACCCCACTAGCATCCGCCACAGCGGATTTGCCGTATTGGTTCTTGACCTAATCATTGACGGATTTCACCTCACTAGAGTCCTGATGGACAGCGGCAGCAGCCTGAACCTGCTTTACCATGATACAGTGCGCAAAATGGGCATAGACCCCTCAATGATCAAACCTACAAAAACGACCTTTAAAGGCGTCATACCAGGTGTAAGGCAATTCTCAAGTCCGACTACTAAACGTCCGGACACCGTCAAGCGCGCCCGGAGTAACCTACAACAAGACCGCCTGGCACGTTCCGAGCACGCGCAGCAATGCGGCCCCAACCCCAGCCCTCGCGAAATCGCGAGACCAGTACCACGCGTACATAACTACGCTCTGGAGATACCATGGGCATAGGGGTAGGGGCACGACCACGGCATGCCCGGAGAGCGGCTCAACCGCACCAGGGGCTCCCAATTGTGTCATTCCTTTTTTTCTTATTCTCAGGACTCCGTTTTCCAGAAGCCCTGTCCGGCAGTATAATTGCCGAACTCACGATGCAACAGCCAGGGAAGCAGAAAAGCTACGTCGGGTGTCCAGGTGGTCTCTATTACGAGCAGTATACCTGTTTTACATACCATCCCGCAGCCTACCTGTCGGTGTCAAAACCGGCGGATCTCGTGTAGGAGGTCCCGAACTGTGAGTCTAGGCGGATGGTAACAGGAGACAAGGGACACGATGTTTTACCCAGGTTCGGGCCCTCTTGATGGAGGTAAAACCCTACGTCCTGCTTGATTAATATTGATGATATGGGTAGTACAAGAGTGGATCTACCACGAGATCAAGGAGGCTAAACCCTAGAAGCTAGCCTATGGTATGATTGTTGTAATGGAGGTTATCTCCTACGGACTAAAGCCCTCCGGTTTATATAGACATCGGAGAGGGCTAGGGTTACACCAAGTCGGTTACAATGGTAGGAGATCTACATATCCGTATCGCCAAGCTTGCCCTCCACGCCAAGGAAAGTCCCATCCGGACACGGGACGGAGTCTTCAATCTTGTATCTTCGTAGTCTTGGAGTCCGGCGGACGATGATAGTCTGGCTGTCCGGACACCCCCTAGTCTAGGACTCCCTCAGTAGCCCCCGAACCAGGATTCAATGACGATAAATCCAGCGCGTATATAGTCTTCAGCGTTGCAAGGCGGGTTCTCCTTTAAGTTCCATGTACCTGCCGAACAGTGTCCGGCTTCCTTATCAATGTTGCGCTTCTTGGCTTCCACGCCCAACAATGGCCTTCTTCCACGCATCGCACGAATGCGAAAAGCCAGGGTATCTTTAATGTTTTACCCCCTATCTGCACAAATAATCTGCCTATAAGAGAGGCGAGAATCCAGATCCAAATCACACCATCTTCCTTCTGCGAGTACTCATCAGAGTGCCTCTAACCAAAAATCCATTCCATCATGGACCGTCGACGTGGCTCCTCTTCTCGCGCTCCCAGCCCTCTGCCAGGAGATTGGAGGAGATGTTCCGTCCCGCACAACGAGCTGGTGGCGCTTCAAGCAAAGGGATATCTCCCTCCGGCCTTCATGGTCCCGGTTCGAGCCGGGTTGGCCACCTACCAAGGTGGGAAGCAAGCAGAGGCTACCCCAAGTCCCAACAAAGGGGAGCGGGTATGCTTCGTCCCCTATCTGATAAGGGGACTCGGATTTCCTACACATCCGTTCCTCCGCGGGCTCCTGGAGTTCTACGGACTCCAGCTCCATCACCTTACGCCCGCCTCAATCCTGCATATCGCGGGTTACATAGCTCTTTGCGAGCTATTTCTGGGCATCGAGCCCCATTTTGCACTATGGAAGAGGTTGTTCTGCCTCGTACCCCGTTCTCACGAGGGGTCCATATATCAAGTGGGCGGCGCCGAAATATGGCTCATTGTCGGGACCGGATATCCATCCAAAACCCCTAAGAAGGCGTCCGAAGACTGGCCTTCGGAATGGTTTTACATAGAAGATGCTCCGCTGCCAGACCCAGTTCAGATCGGCCTCCCGGAGTTCAGTACTGCTCCTCTGAAGAAACGCCTTAGTTGGCGCCCGCGGAGCCCCCAACTGGAGGAAGACAAGAGCGTCCATTATCTGATGGGCCGAATAAGATTACTGGCCCATTCCGGGTTGACCATGATCGGAGTCATGGCAACATGCATTACGTGGGGGGTGCAGCCACTGCAATACAGGGGGCCACCCCATGTGGGATTTCAACTGGGAAGACGACGCCACCCGTCATGGCCGCAAAGGACCGGATTCAGCCGAGGATCTGGTGACGATCCTGTCCGGCCTGTACAAGGGGGAGAAGGAGGATTTTCTCCAGACGAACCCGTTGAATGGGTTCTCCATGAATAACCCTCGGCGTTGGGTAAGCGAACAATTTAAGGGGCCGAACCATGTTTTCAAAGTTCAAGCTTCTTATATTATGTCTTCGACGCAGGAACTGCGTCGGATCGTGGAGGACATGGTAACTCCATCTCCGCAACCCGAGGATCCAGAGAGATCCCAGGATCCGGCCTCCGAAGAGGATCGGACATAAAGGTGGAGCTAATCGACGGGGTGTTCCACCAGCTCAGCATGGATAATGCTTTAGTCGCCATTACGGCTGACTACCCCGGATTATATCCGGCTTCCCACGTGATTGTGACTGAAGTCCCGACACCATTGTTTCTTCCTCGCTCGTCTGACCTTCGCATACGATGGTGTTTTGTAGGAAAAGCCTCCAGGGCGGGAAGCCGAGCCCGCGGCGTCTGACCAACAAAGGCCAGTCCAGACCAGCAGGCGGAAGAGGAGCGAAGCGCGGACTGAAACATCACCGCAAAGGTACAGCTCACAGTTCATTATTTGGAGCAACGTCCCTAGGAAGCGTTTGAGTGCTCATGACCTTTGTAGGAGAAAAAGCGCCCGCCGGACTGCGGGCGTAGAGGTTGCCAATCCGACCTCTACCAGCCAGGCTCCAGCACCCGGTCTGGAGGGGGTGGCAAGCGCAAGGTGCGGGCCGGATAATCCTCCAATGGAGGATGCCGACAGACTGTCCGCCACCAAGTCTGAGGTGGAGAGCGCCATGAACCACAGGCGCCGCCGGACAGTATTTCATGAAGCGTGCTTCTCCCCTGAGGCGTTGAATGCCTTTAACACGGGGGACGCGCACCTCCGTGCTGCTCAAGATGGTTTTACCAGAGCCACGGAGCAGTATGTAAAAGACATACGGGTAAGAGAATTTAATAGTTATATATGCCAGTAGCCCCCGAGACTTAAAGTAGTTATATTAACTAATTTAAGGATCATTTGAAATGCAGGATCTTACCGAGAAGAATACCCAACTGTCTCAGGAGCTGCAAGAGTGCAAGGCCCAACTTGAGGCCGCACTTGCTGTCGCAGGAGGAAACACGGAGGCCCCTCCTGGTAACACATTTTTTTTAAAAAAATATCAGCACTGTGCGGCGTGCGCGCAAGTCTAATAATGACATTGCAGGTGCTGCCGGACAAGATCCGGACAGGAAGGAACTACTGCGCCAGCTGAAGGCCGGCGAGAGGGTGCTGAATAGAGTGCAGCAGGAAAGGAACAAGCTCCAAGATGCCCACGCCCAGCTTGGAGAAGAGCTGAAAGGCGTTCGGGCCGAGCTGTCCGGCTCCCTTAAGGAGAATTAGCGGCTTCGTCGCGGCATCTATAGTAAGTGCTTGAGCGGACTCCTTTGAAAAGAAGAGTTCGGCGAGGAAGTTAATTGACAAAATATGTCTTGTAGGTATACTCACAGGTCGCCCTGCGGAGGAGATGCCCGTATCGACGGGTGATCAACTTCCCGAGCTGTTGCAGCTGCTCGAACGAGTTCGGCAGGCAATGAGCGGCGTCGTCCAGGCTTTATGGCCAGCCCTCTCCCTACCGGAAGGCCTTGGGGAGCTTTTCGGAGAAACTTCAGGGAGTGCGGCAGCGCTTCCATTTGTGGAAGATTTCGGCCTGCCGCCAAGGTGCCAGGGAGGCTTGGGCCATGGTGAAGACGCGGTACAAGAAGGCGGATCCCAACCACATGGCCGAGGTCGGACCTGTGGGGCCCGATGGGAAGGAGATCCCTGTGAGTTTAGTATACGGCCAAGTAGAGTTGGCCGCTAAATTTTCCCAACGGGACTGTAAATTAGACAGCCTATTAGACGGGATTGAGGAGGAATACAGTCAGTAGATTTGACAATGTATTTTAAAATGGCATGTGAAATGCCTTCTAGCCGGATTGTAGATTGTTTGTCTTTGCCGACCTTTTCGCTTCAACCTTGGGACCCTAGAGTCCGGAGTGTGTCCGAATACCTTCTCGGTTAAGAAACAACCGGGGTATGCATGGAGACCAGGCGTAGGGGTCATTAGTGCTTTATCAGACAAGTGCCCAACTAGTTATGTTATATTACATGGTTAGTAAGAAACATCTTCCAGGGAGAATAGTTCCGTTAAGGGTTCCTTTCCATGGGAGGCATGCCCTAAAGTGCATGTCCGAACTGCGAAAAAAGCAGAAAAACATCTAGGGGCAGATAAATAAGTAGGTAAAAAATCATCTTTCAAGTCACCGACCGAATATTCCCTTAAGAACGCTAGCTTTCGGCTTCACCCAGTTTGAGGTACACATCCGGCTGACCCGGCAGTAACAATCACAGAGGTGCTCCCTTTACCTCCTAGCCGAACAATCGGGAACGTAGGGGTAAGCACAGGAGCCAGGCAACCCAGCTTGGCCAAAACTTAAGTCATATCGATGCATATAATGGTGAATAAAAGGTACATGTGGAAGCTTGACACATGTGCTGGGCATGAAGCCCTTATAATTAAGCTTCTGGTAAAGAAGCCCCCAGGTATAATGAGTGCGGATGGCACATCAAGTATGTGCGAACAATGCGCAAGCAGGCCCTTAAGGGCTTTTTAGGAAAAGGGTTAAGAGAAGAAAGAGAAACAAAACACGGCTGAAGTGTAAAAATTTCGACGGGGGAAGGGGACGAACTCTTAGTCCAGCGCTAGGCATAGAATCTTCGGAGGCGGGCTGCATTCCATGGGTTCGGCTCAAGTCGGTTGTCCGATGCATTTCGTAGACGGTGCGCTCCGCCAGTCAGGACTTGATCAATAATGAAGGGGCCCTCCCATTTGGGCTTGAGCTTGTCCTTTTTCTTGTCTGGCAGGCGTAGAACTAGTTCGCCAACGTTGTAAGTCTTGGCCCGTACTTCTCTGCTTTGATATCTTCGAGCCTGCTGCTGATAGAATGCACAGGGAGCCTTGGCGACGTCGCGTTCTTCCTCCAATGCGTCCAAGCTGTCCTGCCGATCCAGCTCGGCTTCTCTTTCTTCGTACATGCGCACTCGAGGTGAGTCATGAATGATGTCGCAGGGCAAAACTGCCTCTGCGCCGTATACCATAAAAAATGGTGTGAATCCGGTAGTACGGTTGGGCGTTGTCCGCAGCCCCCAGAGTACAGAGTCGAGCTCCTCTACCCAGTGCGTGTCAGATTTCATAAGTGACCGCACTAGTCTGGGTTTGATGCCGCTCATTATTAGACCATTTGCTCGTTCCACTTGACCGTTGGTTTGAGGATGATAGACTGAAGCGTAATCGAGCTTAATGCCCATATTTTTGCACCATGATTTAACCTCGTCGGCTATAAAATTCGTGCCGTTATCAGTGATGATGCTGTGGGGGACACCAAAACGGTGTACTACCCAGGAGATAAAGTCTATCACTGGTCCGGACTCTGCCGTTTTGACTGGTTTGGCCTCTATCCATTTGGTGAATTTGTCTACCATGACCAATAGGTACCTTTGCTTGTGGGTTCCCCCTTTAAGGGGTCCAACCATGTCAAGCCCCCAGACCGCGAACGGCCAGGTAATTGGTATAGTTTTGAGGGCGGTGGGTGGCATATGGCTCTGATTAGCAAAGAGCTGACAACCGACGCATCTTTGGACTAAGTCCTGAGCATCTGCCCGAGCCGTCGGCCAATAAAATCCTGTACGGAATGCCTTTCCTACAAGGGCCCGAGCTGCTGCGTTGTGTCCGCCTAGTCTGGCATGAATTTCAGCCAGGAGGTTTCGCCCTTCCTCTTCGGAGATACACCTTTGAAGGACTCCGGTTGTGCTTTTCTTATAAAGTTCTCCCTCATGGACCTTGTAGGCTTTAGATCGCCGGACTATGCAGCGGGCCTCATTTTGGTCTTCGGGAAGTTCCTGCCTAAGCAAGTAGGCTAGGAATGGTTCTGTCCACGGGGCGATTACTGCCATTATGTCGTGGGCTGAAGGTGTTGTGTCATCGGCTGAATCGCCGGTTCGCGCGGTTTTTTCCGGTTTGTCGTTTCCGGACTCCTCTTCCCATAGTACGGATGGCTTGAAGAGCCGTTTGAGGAAGATGTTTGGAGGGACAGCGTCACGTTTTGCGTTGATGCGTGCCAGTACGTCGGCTGCTTGGTTATTGTCTCGGGCTACGTGATGGAATTCGAGTCCTTCAAACCGAGCTGACATTTTTAGGACAGCGTTGCGATATGCTGCCACATATTGCAAGGTTTGAATCCCCGTGCACCTCTAGGCGTTGAATGCCCATGGAGATTGCCATCCGGAGACCATGTAAAAGGGCCTCGTATTCGGCTGCGTTGTTGGAGTCCGTGTACATTATTTTAAGTACGTATTGGACTGTGTCCCCGGTCGGGGACGTCAATACGACGCCAGCCCCCAGTCCGGCCAACATTTTAGAGCCGTCGAAGTGCATAGTCCAATTGGAGTATGCGCCTTACTCTTTAGGGAGTTCGGCTTCGGTCCATTCAGCGACAAAGTCAGCCAAAACTTGTGACTTTATAGCTTGCCGAGGTTTGTAAGTTATATCGAATGGTAAGAGCTCAATGGCCCATTTTGCAATCCTGCCCGTTGCGTCGCGGTTGTTTATAATGTCATTAAGTGGTACTTCGGAGGCCACTGTTATCGAACACTCTTGAAAGTAGTGTCGGAGCTTCCGGGATGCCATGAACACCGCATACGCTATCTTTTGATAGTGCGGGTAACGAGACTTGCAGGGGGTTAACACAGTGGATACGTAGTACACTGGTTTTTGAAGAGGGAATTTATGCCCTTTTGTCTCTCGTTTGACGACGAGTACCGCGCTTACAACTTGATGCGTTGTTGCGATGTATAACAACATTGGTTCGCCCAGGTTGGGCGCAGCCAGGACCGGATTTGTTGCCAATATGGCTTTTATTTCTTCGAGTCCGGCAGTGGCAGCATCCGTCCACTCGAAGTGTTCGGTGCGCCTAAGGAGGCGATAGAGGGGCAATGCCTTTTCTCCTAGGCGGGAGATAAAGAGGCTTAGAGCCGCCACGCATCCCATCAATTTTTGTATTTGCTTGAGGTCTTTTGGGATATCCAGCTGTGACAGAGCTCGGATTTTGGCTGGGTTTGCTTCAATTCCTCTACCGGATACAATGAAGCCCAGTAGCTTTCCGGCTGGTACGCCGAAAACGCATTTTTCCGGATTCAGCTTGATGTCATATGCTCTGAGGTTGTCGAATGTGAGCCTCAAGTCGTCTACTAGAGTTTCGACGTGTTTGGTTTTGACGACTACGTCGTCTACGTATGCCTCAACTATTTTGCCGATCTGGGTGGCCAGACATGTTTGAATCATGCGCTGATATTTTGCACCGGCGTTTTTAAGTCCGAAGGGCATCGTGTTGAAGCAGAATGGTCCATATGGAGTGATGAATGCCGTTGCGGCTTGGTCTGCTTCCGCCATCTTGATTTGATGGTAGCCAGAGTATGCGTCGAGAAGCACAATGAATCGTGCCCTGCAGTAGCATCGATTATTTGGTCGATGCGGGGGAGGGGGAAGGGATCCTTTGGGCAAGCCTTATTGAGGTCTTTGAAATCGACGCATAGGCGCCAGGATTTGTCCTTCTTTGGTACCATTACCAGGTTTGCTAGCCAATCTGGATGTTTGATATCTCTGGTGAATCCGGCTTCCAATAGTTTGGCTAGCTCTTCTCCCATTGCCTGTCTTTTGGGTTCGGAAAATCGTCGAAGAGCCTGTTTGACTGGCTTGAATCCTTTTAGGATGTTTAGGCTGTGTTCTGCCAATCCGCGTGGGATTCCGGGCATATCCGAGGGGTGCCAGGCGAAAATGTCCCAATTTTCCCGAAGGAATTCTCGCAGTGCGGCGTCTACATCAGGGTTCAGTTGTGCCCTGATGGAGGCCGTCTTTGTTGGGTCCGTTGGATGGACCTGGAATTTTACTATTTCGTCCGCTGGTTTAAAGGAAGTGGACTTGGATCTCTTATCGAGTATCACATCGTCCCTATTTACCGTAGAGCACAGCGCGGTGAGTTCTTCTGCTGCTAGGGCTTCAGATAGTGCCTCCAGGGCTAATGCGGCTGTCTTGTTTTCGGCGCGGAGTGGTATGTCGGGATCACTAACGAGAATGATTATTCCGCCGGGCCTAGGCATTTTGAGCTTCATGTACCCGTAATGGGGTACGGCTTGAAAAATTGTGAATGCCTCTCGTCCTAATATAGCGTGATATCCGCTGTTGAACGGGGCCACTTAGAACGTGACTTCTTCAGATCTGTAATTGTCCGGCGAGCCGAACACCACATCGAGTGTGATTTTTCCGGTGCAGCGCGCTTCCCGACTAGGGATTATTCCTCTGAAGGTTGTGCTACTTCGCTCAATACGGCTCCAGTCTATTTCCATTTTTTGAAGAGTTTCCTCGTAGATGAGGTTTAATCCGCTGCCGCCATCCATGAGGACCTTTATAAGTCGAAAGCAGTCCACTATTGGACTAAGTACCAGTGCGGCTGGTGCTCGGGCTGTTCAGAATTTAGGTTCGTCGTTGGCGTTGAAGGTGATGGCTGTGTCGCTCCATGGATTTGTTGTTGCTACTTGGTAGACTTCAGCGAGGCTGTGGATTGTTCGTTTTCGCATATTATTTGATGCGAAAGTCTCGAAGACTGTTGATACCATACCGGTATTGTTGGAGTGGTTTTCCGGGGCTAGGAGCTCCTCGCCACTTTTGGCCACTTGCCGTAATATCCAACATGCTCGAAGGCTATGTGTTGGGACAGCGCCTTCTGTACTGTGAATTTTACAGGGTCCGCTAAGCCATCCCTCCAGTACGGTTCCGTGCCCTCTATGGGGTTTTTGCTTTTTGGTTTTTGTGTCAGGTGCCTAAGTGTAATGCACACTTTTGTTGCGGACTAGGGTTGTATTCAGGGCCGGATTGTCCCAAAACTTATTTTCGGTTTTCCGGAAACTCTCCATCGCACAGTACTTTCGTACTATGGATGCCAGGTCGGCGAAGCGTGTAATTTCACGACGGATGACGACGTTCAAGATTCCCTCGTCCGTGCAATTATTGCAAAAAATTGAGATTGCATTTTCCTCTCGGCAGTCCTTTATCCTGTCCATAACCAAGAGGAATCTGGCCCAGTAGTGATGTACTGTTTCGGCGGGCTCTTGCCGGATTAGAGATAGATCGCATATGTCTGGGCGGGTGGGTGGAGTTAAGTCCGGAACCCTGCCCATCTTGAGGCTCGAAGGCCGGGAAGTTTCGAATTTGGAAGCTTGGATTGCTGGACGTTGTCCAACGAGTCCGGAACGATGCCTGATTTTAAGTTCAGTGCTCGATCGAAGTCCGTCCCTCCGCGGAAATCCGGCATGTAGGGTTCGGGAGCCCGGACAAGACTAGTTTTCAATATAGGAGAAGAGTCGCCGCATTGTTCCTCTACCACTGCGACGTGGTGGGTGACCTGGGGAGAGTTAATCTCTCTCAGATCGGTTTTAAGCCCAATCTGATTGTAGTCTGTAGCGACTCCCAGGGCGGCGATGCGATCCAAGAGCTCGTTGACAGACGATAGCTCTATTGGATCCAGCTGCTCGGCAAATTCCGAGCTGACGTGAAGATTGCTTTTGACGACTTGAGAGGTCATTGTCGAAGCAGTGGCCGGACAGGCGGTCATAAGAAAACCACCTAGCCGGATAGTTTGGCCGGCGGCCAAGGCCCCTTTGCGAAAATACCGTTCTTGAAGACGGGTGGAGGCATCCTTCCTATCGGCGACGGCACAGAGGAACTCTCAATGAAAGCACCAATGTCGGTGTCAAAACCGGCGGATCTCGGGTAGGGGGTCCCGAACTGTGCGTCTAGGCGGATGGTAACAGGAGACAAGGGACACGATGTTTTACCCAGGTTCGGGCCCTCTTGATGGAGGTAAAACCCTACGTCCTACTTGATTAATATTGATGATATGGGTAGTACAAGAGTGGATCTACCACGAGATCAAGGAGGCTAAACCCTAGAAGCTAGCCTATGGTATGATTGTTGTAATGGAGGTTATCTCCTATGGACTAAAGCCCTCCGGTTTATATAGACACCGGAGAGGGCTAGGGTTACACCAAGTCGGTTACAATGGTAGGAGATCTACATATCCGTATCGCCAAGCTTGCCCTCCACGCCAAGGAAAGTCCCATCCGGACACGGGACGGAGTCTTCAATCTTGTATCTTCGTAGTCTTGGAGTCCGGTGGACGATGATAGTCCGGCTGTCTGGACACCCCCTAGTCCAGGACTCCCTCACTACCCCTGGAGGGGGACATGTTAAATAGTCCCATCCCTTGCTTATCGCACTATTTGTATCGTTCTGCTTTCATTGCAGTACTTTTTGAATAAACAATGCATCGCTTTTTGCCTATTATTGCATTCCTTTTTCTATCTATATATGTTCACTTATGACATGTTGCATCCGTACACGTTGGTACGGCCAAATACACCAAGGGCTTAAGTACCCCAAAACATGGTGTGATAAGTCCGAACACTTTCACAAGTGCGGCACCCCGAACTTATAGAATTATATGCATCGGCTCCGAATCATGTCTTGGGTTAATAGTTGGGTTTGCCCGGCTCCCATGTTTTGCTACCTTACGTTCCGTTATATCGGCTAAGGTAGCGCTGGGAGAACCACTGCGATTGTGCCCCGGTTGAGCTGGGTTAAGCACCTCAGTGGAGAAAGCTAAAACTGACCGTCATGATAGGGCGAGAGTTGGTCGCTGTTCGAGAGGTTTTTCGAGTCCCTAAAGACTTATGCCGCTTAGAGTGAGGAGTCGGCTTTGTCCGGCCCAGGCGTGGATAGCGCCCCGAATTCGGTCTTCTGAACACTAAGGGCTTCGCCGAAATTTAAAATTATAGAATTCTATGGCTAAGTGGGAGTGTTCAAGCATTATAGTCTGGTTGCCTTGTTTGTTGTGTTGAGCGCCTCCCTCGAAGGACCCAAGCATGGGAACAAGAGCGCTCAAGTTTATCCCGAACACCCCAGCACTCGTGGCATGGGGGCTGAAGCCAACGACTTGCCATCTCTCAAATTTGATAAACGGCCGCACAGAAGGTAATATTTTAAATTAACAAGTGTTGCTTAGCGCATATGAACAAAGTTTTCAGCGTATAGGATAACAAATGCGAGTCTACTCAAAAATTACATCTTTGGAGCACTCACCCGCTATAAGGCGGGCACCTTTCAGGACACCCTTATAGTACATCTCAGGCATGCGATACTCCTTGCCCGGCGGTGGCGCGTCCGTCACAAGATTCTCGGCGTCCATCTTTCCCCAGTGCACTTTAGCGCGGGCAAGGGCCCCACGGGCACCTTCAATGCAGACGGAACGCTTGATGACTTCAATCCATGGACAGGCGTCCACTAGCCGCCGCACCAGACCGAAGTAGCTCCCAGGCATGGCCTCTTTAGGCCACAGCCAAACTATGAGGCCCTTCATGGCCTGTTCGGCCACCTTGTGGAGCTCGACCAGCTGCTTCAGCTGGTCGCTCAGGGGCACCGGATGTCCGGCCTCAGCATATTGAGACCAGAACACCTTTTCCATCGAGCTCCCCTCCTCGGCTCGGTAGAACGTGGCAGCATCGGACACGCTACGGGGCAGATCTGCGAACGCTCCTGGAGAACTCCGAATTCGGGTAATTAACAGATAATTCACTTTCACATGCTTGCTTTGCATGAAGAATGCCTTACCTACCGCTATCTTTTTTATTGCCTCAATCTCCTGGAGGGCCTTCTGGGCTTCGGCCTTAGCGGCTTTGGCACTCTCAAGAGCCAAGGCGAACCCGGACTCTCGAGTCTTCGAGTCATGCTCCAAACTCTCGTGTTTTTCCACGAAAGCCTGGAGCTCTTGCCGCACCTCCGCCACCCGCGCCTCCTGCTTCTCTCACTCGGTGCGCTCCGCGGCTGCACTTTTTTCGGCCTTGGACACCGCCTCCTTCAGGGTCGCCACCTCGTTCGTGGCCCCTGCAATACTCACGTTATTCCTGTCATTTTTTGCAACCAAATCCTTTCTATAAGGTATTACTTTAATAAGGTATTCCTTACCTTCCTTGTCCTCGAGATGCTTCTTGGCACGGCCGAGCTCGTTTTCGGACCGCTCGAGGCTCTGCTTCAATGCATTGACCTCTGCAGTCAGTGCGGCAGAGGTCAGCAGCGCAGCCTGCATTCCCATATTGACATGTTTATGTTAGACTCCTACATATATCTTTTTAGATCCTCAGTTCGGCTTTTCTTTCCGAACAATGAACTAAGCATCAGGGGCTACTGTCTATGCGGTAATATTCTTACATATCTTAAAAACTTACCTCAAAGCCTGTTAGAAGGCTGGTACAGGCTTCAGTCAGCCCGCTCTTGGCGGACTGAACTTTCTGGATCACCGCACTCATAACAGTGCGGTGCTCCTTGTCGATGGAGGCGCCATTGAGCGCCTCCAGCAAATTATCCGGTGCCTTCGGCTGGACGAAGGTCACCGGTGTCGCAGTCTCACCCTTCTTACAAAGGGGCCTCCCGCCGGACTCCGGAGCCACTAAAGGTTCCAGTGCAGAGTCCGGCCCAGGGCCGAACTCAGAACCCTTTGGGGGTTGATCCCCCTCGTGCCCAAAGTCCGGGAGGTTGCCTTGCGGCACCTCCGGGACCTCCTCCTCCTGGTCGGGCCCCTTTTGGGACCCCACCTAAGCGTCATCAGCAGCGCGAGGAGAGGAGGTGGCCAGAAGTGAAGTACTATTCACGTCCGACGGAGCCAGGGAGCCGCTCGTTGAAATATCGAGCCCGTCCTTGGGCGGGCTGCAGGGTTGTATTCGGCATTAAAAGATTCTATGCGACAAACGTAATGCCATGAATTATTCTGGTATCCGGACACTTACGATGTCGCTAGGGGCTTAGCCCTCGGTGGCCACTCCTCTTCGCCGTCGTCGGCGTTGGCGGAGTAGTCTAGAGGAAGGGTCCTTCCCTTCTTGGGCCCTCCAGCCTCCCCAGTTGGGGAGGCCTTCCTTTTCTTCTCTCCCCCCGCTGGGGGAGAAGCCTCTTTTTCTCCTCCTTGTCTTCCCAGGAGGAGTCCGCCTTGGAGTCATCGGACGATGGGTCCGATAACACCTGATGCCGGGAACTCTTTCGGGTTCCCGTGGCCTTCTTCTTGGCCTTATTCTCCGGCACCACGTAAGGCGCCGGAGCCAGCAGCCCCGTTAATTGGGCGTCTGCTGGGTCTTCTGGCAAGGGAGCCGGACAGTTAACCTGCCCGGACTTCTTCTGCCAGGCCTGTCAAAGGTAAGGGAGTTTAGATCCCGCATAGAGTCAAACTACGAAAAACAAGTGTCCCGTAAAGGGCAAAATAGCTTACCTCGCCGGCTTGACGCTGCGAGCTGAATCCGTGATCTTCGGTAGCGGATGCGGGAGCCTCGGCGCCCTTGAACAGCACCTTCCAGACATCTTCGTACGTAGTGTCGAAGAGCCTGCTCAAGGTTTGGTGCTGTGCCGGATCAAACTCCCACAAGTTGAATGCCCGTTGTTGGCACGGGAGGATCCGGCGGACGAGCATGACCTGGACTACGTTGACGTGCTTGATCTTCTTGTTCACAAGGTTTTGGACGCAGGTTTGGAGTCCGGTCAGCTCTTCTAAGTCACCCCATGTCAGGCCCTTCTCTTTCCAGGAGGTGAGCCGTGTGGGGATGCCAGATCTGAATTCGGGGGCCGCTGCCCATTCAGGGTCACGCAGCTCGGTGATGTAGAACCACCCCGATTGCCATCCTTTGATGGTTTCCACGAAGGAGCCCTCGAGCCATATGACGTTGGGCATATTGCCCACCATGGCGCCTCCGCACTCCGCCTGCTGGCCGCCCACTAGCTTTGGCTTGACATTGTAGGTCTTCAGCCATAAACCAAAGTGGGGCTTGATGCGGAGGAAGGCCTCGCACACAACGATAAATGCTGAGATGTTGAGGATGAAATTCGGGGCCAGATCGTGGAAATCCAGGCCGTAGTAGAACATGAGTCCCCGGACAAATGGGTGGAGTGGGAAGCCCAGTCCATGGAGGAAATGGGGAAGGAACACCACCCTCTCATGGGGCCTGGGGCTGGGGACGAGCTGCCCCTCGTTTGGAAGCCGGTGCGCAATATCGTTGTGCAGGTATCCGGCTTTCCTCAACTTTTTGATGTGCCCCTCTGTGACGGAGGAGGCCATCCACTTGCCTCCCGCTCCGGACATGGCTGGGGAAGGTTGAGGCAAGATGTGCGGACTTGGGCGCTGGAGCTCGAGTGCGCGGAAATGGATAAGCAAAGGAGGAAGAAGGCGTAGGTAAAAAGGTGGATCCTTATCCCCTTATATGGACGGACGAAACTATGTGTCCCCACCAGCCTGGTAAAACTCGCTTATCTCCCAAGCGCCGTAATCAATGGCGCGGTTGGGTTACCCACGCCCGTATTGATGAGAATCCCGGAATAAGGGGACACGATCTCTACTTTGACAAGACGTGCCAAGGAAACCGCTTCGCTAAACGCACTAAGGTGGAACCGTAAAAACAATTCGAATAATGGCCTGGCCGTGGTGTGATGTCACGCCGCGGAATACGTCAGCAGATCTGTGAAAAGATTATTCTCTCTACGGTGGTATGTGGAACTTATTTTGCAGAGCCGGACACTATCCTTGTGTTCAAAATCTTCTATGAAGTATTCGAAGGAGGAACCCGCCTTGCAATGCTGAAGACAATATGCGCGCCGGACTCGTCGTCATGGAAGCCTGGTTCAGGGGCTACTGAGGGAGTCCTGTATTAGGGGGTGTCCGGATAGCCGAACTATCACAATTGGCCAGACTCCTGGACTATGAAGATACAAGATTGGAGACTTCGTCGCGTGTCCGGATGGGACTTTCCTTGGCGTGGAAGGCAAGCTTGGCGATACGGATATGTAGATCTCCTACCATTGTAACCGACTCTGTGTAACCCTAACCCTCTCCAATGTCTATATAAACCGGAGGGTTTTAGTCCATAGGATGAACAACAATCATACCATAGGCTAGCTTCTAGGGTTTATCCTCTTTGATCTCGTGGTAGATCTACTCTTGTACTACCCATATCATCAATATTAATCAAGCAGGAGTAGGGTTTTACCTCCATCGAGAGGGTCCGAACCTGGGTAAAAACAGTGTGTCCCTTGTCTCCTGTTACGATCCTCCTAGACGCACAGTTCGGGACCCCCTACCCGAGATCTGCCGGTTTTGACACCGACACTTACCCTTGTTCTCTTCGAGCTACCTCTTGGTGAGGTCGAGCTCTCCCTGCGCCTGCTCCAGGTCCCGCTTCAGATCGGCAACCTTGGCAGTACGGGCAGCAGCAGCAAGCAGCACTGCATGCTTATTCAAAATAATACTCATGATTAGACTCCTGTGGATTTTAATTGACCCTCTGCTCGGCTTTTCCTTCCGAACGCCAAACAGAGTATCAGGGGCTACTACCTATCGGGTGGTAATTTTGCACATATTTATTACTTACCTCGAAGCCTGTTAGGAGGCTGGTGCAAGCTTCGGTTAGTCCGCTCTTGGCGGACGAAACCTTCCGAATCACCGTACTCATAAAGAGTACGGTGCCCTCCGTCCAGGGAAGCGCCGCAAAGCGCTTCCAGAAGACCATCCGGCGCCTCATGCGCAACGGAAGACTGCGACACATACGGCTCGCCATCCTTAGTGAGGGGTCGCCTGCCTGAGTCCGAAACCATCAAAGGTTCCGGAATTGTGTTCGGCTGAGAGCCCGGCTGGCCGTGGCTCTCGTAGACACGATCCGCGGGGATCTTGAACCCCGCGTGTCCGACGACTGGGACCCCGCCTCAGGGCGTCTCCAGGGTCACCTCCCCCTGCTCTGGGAGCCTTTGGTACAACACCTCTGTGTCGTCCGCGGGTTGAGGAGTGGTGGCCGTCAGAAGCGAATTCATCTCCGAATTGCTCAGGGACCCTGAGGAGGATACCTCGGGGTGATCCCTCGCCGGACTGCACATATGTTCGGCATTGTAAATACAAAAACTGTGAAGTGAAGTCATGATAGAGTGCAAACACTTACGATCGCGCTAGGGGCTTCCCCCTGGGCAGCCACCCCTCCTCGCTGAGAGTGGCTGTGGCGGAGTAGTCCGGAAGGGGCCTCTTCCCCTTCTTGGACGCCCCAGCCTCCCCTCCTGGGGCGGCTTTCTCTTCTTCTCCCTCCCGGTGGGGGAAGGTAGAATCTCTTCCTGATTCCCCCCGCCTCCGCGGGAGGAATCCGACTCGTCGTCGTCGGACGACAGGGGAAAGACAGCCCTGCGCCGAGGACATTTCCGGCCCCCGGGTCCGCCTCCCCGGACCCCTCATCCTTTCCGGATGGGGCGTCTTCTTCTTCTTCCTCCTCCCCTTCGTGGGAGGAGTCTGCCTCGTTGTCCTCGGACGAGGCTTCCGGCACAACCTTGCACCGGAGACCCTTTCGGATCCCCGAGGCCTTCTTCTCAGCCTTATTCTCCGGCACCTTGTACGGCGCCGGGAAAAGCATCTCCTTCAGGAGAACATCTGCTGGGTCTTCTGGCAGCGGAGCCGGGCAGTAAACCCGCTCCACTATCTCCAGTAATCCTGAAACAAATATGCACAACCACTTAAGGCACTGCCATGAATATATCGGGAAGAACTGGGTCCGATGTCGGTCTAAGAACTCACCGGCCTAGGAGCCCGCGCAGCGTGAAGCCCGCGGTCCTCGGATGTCGGAGGAGGCACTTTGGAGGCCTTGAACAGCTCCTTCCATGCGCCTTTGTGTGTCATGTCGTAGAGCCTCTAGAGCATCCGGTGCTCGGTGGGGACGAACTCCCACAGATTGACTGCTCGCTTCTGGCAGGGAAGATTCGGTGAACGAGCATGACCAGGATCACGTTGACAAGCTTGATGTTCTTGTCCTTCATGCTTTTGACGCATGTTTGGAGTCCGGCCAGCTCCACGGAATTGCCCCAGGACAGGCCCTTCCTCTCCTAGGAGGTGAGCTGCATGGGGGCTCCGGATCGGAACTCGGGGGCCACCGGCCAGTTGGCGCCACGCGGCTCGGTGATGTAGAACCACCCCGATTGCCATCCTTTTACGGTCTCCGCAAAGGAGCCGTCGAGCCATGTGACGTTGGGCGTTCGGCCCGCCATGGCCCCTCCGCACTCTGCCTGTTGGCCTCTTACCACCTTCGGCTTCACAAAGAAAGTTTGCAGCCATAGGCCGAAGTGAGGCCGGATGCGGAGGAAGGCCTCACACACGACGATGAACGCCGAGATGTTGAGGACAAAATTTGGGGCTAGATCATGGAAATCTATCCCGTAGTAGAACATAAGCCTGCGGACGAAGGGATGGAGTGGGAATCCCAGTCCACGGACGAAGTGGGCAATGAATACGACCCTATCATGGGGTCCTGGGTCGGAATGACCTGCCCGGCATCTGGTAGACGCTGCGCTATGTCCGCGGCCAAGTATCCGGCCACCCGAAGATTGGTGATGTGCTTCTCCTTGGCGGTGGAAGCCACCCACTTGCCTCCTGCTCCGAACATGTTTACCTGTGCGGGGAAGACTTGGGCTTGGGCGCCGGAGCTCGAGGGGGCAAGAGTGGGCAAAGGAGGAAGAAGGCGTGGGTGAAAATGGGGGAATCTTATCCCTTTATAGAGGCGTCGGAAGCGGTGCGCCTCCCCACTTGCCCGTTAAGAATCGCTTGTTTCCCAAGCGCCACGGTTAACGGCACGGTTAGATTACCCATGCCCGTATTGATGAGAATCCTGTAATAAGGGGACACGATCTCTGCTTTGACAAGACGTGTCATAGAAACCGCCTCGTAATATGCGTTGTAGCTGGTTGTGTGGAAACGGTTCGAATAATGGATCAAATCATAATAATGTGTCACGTCATCAAGAAAAGTTGTCAGCAGATTGCATTTGTGAAATATCATTCTCTCTACGGTGGTATCCGGAGATCATTTCTCAGATCCGGACACGATTTGGATATTCGATAATTACTTTGGAGAATTCGGAGGAGGAACCCGCCTTGCAATGGCGAAGACAATACTGCGCGCCGAACTCATTGTCATTGAAGCCTGGTTCAGGGGCTACTGAGGGAGTCCTCGATTAGGGGGTATCTGGACAGTCGGACTGTGTACAATGTCCGGACTATTGAAGCGTGAAGATACAAGACTCAAGACTTCGGCCCGTGTCCGGATGGGACTTTCCTTGGCGTGGAAGGCAAGTTTGGCGATCCGGATATTATATTTCCTTCCTTGTAACCGACTCCATGTAAACCCTAGCCCTCTCCGGTGTCTATTGGTCCTTAGAAGGCCGATCGTAATTACATTCATACCATCATAGGCTAGCTCCTAGGGTTTAGCCTCTATGATCTCGTGGTAGATCTACTCTTGTACTACCCATATCATCAATATTAATCAAGCAGGAAGTAGGGTTTTACCTCCATCGAGAGGGCCCGAACCTGGGTAAACATCTGTGTCCCTTACTTCTTGTTACCATCAGCCTTGACACACAGATCGGGACCCCCTACCCGAGATCCGCTAGTTTTGACACCGACAGCCACCCTAAGAGAATTGAGCAAGATTCTCAAAGAACTAATGTTGATGCACCTAGTTCTTCTAAGAAGAAAAAGAAAAATGATAGGACTTTGCATGCTTCTAGTGAACCTGTTGTTGTACCACCTGAGAATCCCAATGATATTTCTATTGCTGAAACACAATCTGGTAATGAACATGAACCTAGTGATAATATTAATGATGATGTTCATGATGATGCTCAACCTAGCAATGACAATGATGTAGAGACTGAACCTGCTATTGATCTTGGTAACCCATAATCAAAGAATCAATGTTATGATAAGAGAGACTTCGTTGCTAGGAAGCACGGTAAAGAAACAGAACCATGGGTTCAGAAACCCATGCCTTTTCCTCCTAAACCATCCAATAAAAAGGATGATGAGGATTTTGAGCGCTTCGCTGAAATGATTAGACCTATCTTTTTGCGTATGCGTGTGACTGATATGCTTAAAATGAATCCTTATGCTAAGTATATGAAGGATATTGTTACAAATAAAAGAAAGATACCGGCAGCTGAAATTTCCACCATGCTTGCTAATTATACTTTTAAAGGTGGAATACCTAAGAAACTAGGAGATCCAGGAGTACCAACTATACCATGATCCATTAAAAGAAACTATGTTAAAACTGCTTTATGTGACCTCGGAGCCGGTGTTAGTGTTATGCCTCTCTCTTTATATCGTAGACTTGATCTGAATAAGTTGAAACCTGCTACCTCTTGAGCAAATGTTGGTTTTTCCCTTGAAGAGGAAAGGGTGATGCAGCAAAGTAGCATAAGTATTTCCCTCAGTTTTTGATAACCAAGGTATCAATCAAGTAGGAGGCTCCTCAAAAGTCCCACGCACCTACACAAACAAACAAGAACCTCGCAACCAACGCGATAAAGGGGTTGTCAATCCCTTCACGGTAACTTGCAAAAGTGAGATTTGATAGAGATAATAAAATATGCAAATAGAAGTAGATGAAAAACTTATATGATAAAAGATAGACCCGGGGGCCATAGGTTTCACTAGAGGCTTCTCTCAAGATAGCATAAGTATTACGATGGGTGAACAAATTACTGTCGAGCAATTCATAGAAAAGCGCATAGTTATGAGATTATCTAGGCATGATCATGTATATAGGCATCACGTCCATGACAAGTAGACCGAAACGATTCTGCATCTACTACTATTACTCCACACATCGACCGACTCCTGCCTGCATCTAGAGTATTAAGTTCATGAAGAACAGAGTAACGCATTAAGAAAGATGACATGATGTAGAGGGATAAACTCATGCAATATGATATAAACCCCATCTTTTTATCCTCGATGGCAACCATACAATACGTGCCTTGCTTCCCTTGCTATCACTGTGAAAGGACACCGCAAGATTGAACCCAAAGGTAAGCACTTCTCCCATTGCAAGAAAGATCAATCTAGTAGGCCAAACCAAACTGATAATTCGAAGAGACTTGCAAAGATAACCAATCACACATAAAAGAATTCAGAGAAAATTCAATTATTTCTCATAGATAAACTTGATCATAAACCCACAATTCATTGGATGTCGGCAAACACACCGCAAAAAGAGTACATCGAATAGATCTCCAAGAAGATCGAGGAGAACTTTGTATTGAGATTCAAAGAGAGACAAGAAGACATCTAGCTAATAATTATGGACCCGAAGATCTGAGGTAAACTACTCACAACTCATCGGAGAGGCCTTGGAGATGAAGTAGAGTCCCTCCATGGTTGATTCCCCCTCCGGCGTAGCGCCGATTAAGGCTCCAAGATGGGATCTCACGGATAAAGAAGGTTGCGGCGGTGGAATTAGTTTTTCGTGGTGCTCCCCGATGGTTTCAGGGTACGGGAGTATATATAGGAGGATGAAGTAGGTCAGTTGACGCTCGAGGGGCCCATGAGGGTGGGGGGCACGCCCACCCTCAGGGGGCGCGCCGGGCACCCTCATGGCTGCCTCGTTTGTTGCTTGACGTCCACTCCAAGTCTCCTAGTTTGAATTTGTTCCAAAAAGATTGCTCCCGAAGGTTTTGTCCCGTCTGGACTCCGTTTGATATTCCTTTTCTTCGAAACACTGAAATAGGCAAAAAAAACAACAATTCGGGTTGGGCCTCCGGTTAGTAGGTTAGTCCCAAAAATGATATAAAAGTGTTAAGTAAAGCCCATAAACATCCAAAACGGGTAATATAATAGCATGGAACAATCAAAAATTATAATTTCGTTGGAGACGTATCAAGCATCCCCAAGCTTAATTCCTACTCGTCCTCGAGTAGGTAAATGATAAAAACAGAATTTTTGATATGGAATGCTACCTAGCATAATCCTTAATGTAATTTTCTTTATTGTGGCATGAATCTTCAGATCCAAATGATTCAAAATGAAAGTTCATATTGACATGATAAACAATAATACTTCAAGCATACTAACAAAGCAATCATGTCTTCTCAAAATAACATGGCTAAAGAAAGTTATCCCTACAAAATCATATAGTCTGGCTATGCTCTATCTTCATCACACAAAGTATTTAATCATGCACAACCCCGATGACAAGCCAAGCAATTGTTTCATACTTTAGTATTCTCAAACTTTTTCAACTTTCACGCAATACATGAGCGTGAGCCATGGACATAGCTCTATATGTGGAATAGAATGATGGTTGTGGAGAAGACAAAAAGGAGAACATAGTCTCACATCAACAAGGCATATCAACGGGATATGGAGATGCCCATTAATAAATATCAATGTGAGTGGGTAGGGATTGCCATGCAATGGATGCACTAGAGCTTAAATGTATGAAAGCTCAACAAAAGAAACTAAGTGGGTGTGCATCCAACTTGCTTGCTCACGAAGACCTAGGGCATTTTGAGGAAGCACATCATTGGAATATACAAGCCAAGTTCTATAATGAAAAATTCCTGTTAGTATATGAAAGTGACAACATAGGAGACTCTCTATCATGAAGATCATGGTGCTACTTTGAAGCACAAGTGTGGTAAAAGGATAGTAGCGTTTTCCCTTCTCTCTTTTTCTCTCATTTTTTTATTTGGCCTTTCTTTTTTTATTTGGCCTTTCTCTTTTTTTTTCTTTTTTTTTGTAAAGTCTGAAGTCTCATCCCGACTTGTGGGGGAATCATAGTCTCCATCATCCTTTCCTCACTTGGGACAATGCTCTAATAATGAAGATCATCACACTTTTATTTACTTATAACTCAAGATTACAACTCGATACTTAGAACAAGATATGACTCTATATGAATGCCTCCGGCGGTGTACCGGGATATGCAATGAATCAAGAGCGACATGTATGGAGTTATGAACGTGGCTTTGCCACAAATACGATGTCAACTACATGATCATGCAAAGAGCAATATGACAATGATGATGTGTGTCATAACGGAATGGTGGAAAGTTGCATGGCAATATATCTCGGAATGGCTATGGAAATTCCATAATAGGTAGGTATGGTGGCTGTTTTGAGGAAGGTATATGGTGGGTGTATGGTACCGGCGAAAGTTGCGCGGCACAAGAGAGGCTAGCAATGGTGGAAGGGTGAGAATGCGTATAATCCATGGACTCAACATTAGTCATAAAGAACTCATATACTTATTGCAAAAATCTACAAGCCATTGAAAACAAATTACTACGCGCATGCTCCAAGGGGGATAGATTGGTAGGAAAAGACTATCGCTCGTCCCCGACCGCCACTCATAAGGAAGACAATCAATAAATAAATTATGATCCAACTTCATCACAAAGCGGTTCACCATACGTGCATGCTACGGGAATCACAAACTTCAACATAATTATTCTTTAAATTCATAATTACCCCACTAGCATGACTCTAATATCACTATCCTCATATCTCAAAACAATTATCAACCATCAAATTGATCATAGCATCCGATTCACTTTCTATGATAGTTTTTATCATACCCAACTTGGATGCCCATCATTCTAGGAACAATTTTATAACCATAGCAAATACCATGCTGTTCTAAAACACTCTCAAAATAATATAAGTGGAGCATGATAGATCAACAATTTCTAACAATTAAGCCACCGCCATGCTCTAAAAGATATAAGTGAAGCTCTAGAGCAAAAACTATCTAGCTCAAAAGATATAAGTGAAGCACATAGAGTATTCTAATAAATTCCAAATCAAGTGGGTTTCTCCCAAAAGGTGTGTACAGAAAGTATGATTGTGGTGATCTAAAAAGCAAAGACTCATATCATACAAGACTCTCCAAGCAAAACACATATCATGTGGCAAATAAAAATATAGCTCCAAGTAAAGTTACCGATAGACGAAGACGAAAGAGGGGATGCGTTCCGGGGCATCCCCAAGCTTAGGATTTTGGTTATCCTTTAATATCTTGGGGTGCCATGGGCATCCACAAGCTTAGGCTCTTGCCACTCCTTATTCCATAGTCCATCAAATCTGTACCCAAAACTTGAAAACTTCACAACACAAAACTCAACAGGAAATCTCATAAGCTCCGTTAGTGCAAGAAAGAAAAACCACCACATAAGGTACTGTAATGAACTCCTTCTTTATTTATATTGGTGTTAAACCTACTGTATTCCAACTTCTCTATGGTTCATACCCCCCGATACTAGCCATAGATGCATCAAAATAAGCAAACAACACACGAAAAACAGAATCTGTCAAAAACAGAACAGTTTGTAGGAATCTGTAACTTTTGAATACTTCTGGAACTCTAAAAATACTACAAAAATAGGAAGTCCTGTTAAATTTGTCTATTGAACTACAGCAAAACGAATCAACGCAAAATCACGTTTCTATGATTTACTAAAATTAGTTTCGTGCGCGCAAAAGTTTCTGTTTTTCAGCAGAATCAAATTAACTATCACCGTAGGTTATCCTATAGGTTCTACTTGGCACAAACACTAATTAAAACATGAAAACACATCTAAACAGATACTATATGAAATATAAACAGAAGCAAAAATTAAGAAACAAAAATAAAATTGGGTTGCCTCCCAACAAGTGCTATCGTTTAACGCCCTTAGCTAGGCATAAAAGCGAAGATAGATCTAAGTAGTGCCATCCTTGGCATTCAATTCATAAGTAGCTCTCATGATAGATTCATAAGGTAATTTAACTTTATTTCTTGGAAATTGTTCCATGCCTTTCCTTAATGGAAATTGGAATCTAATATTCCCTTCCTTCATATCAATAATTGCAGCAATCGTTCTAAGGAAAGGTCTACCAAGAATAATAGGACATGAAAGATTGCAATCTATATCAAGAACGATAAAATCTACGGGCACATAATTCCTATTTGCAACAATAAGAACATCATTGATCCTTCCCATAGGTTTATTAATGGTGGAATCCGCAAGATGCAAATTTAAAGAGAAATCAACAAAATCATGGAAACCTAGCACATCACATAAAGTTTCGGAATCGTGGAAACACTAGCACCCAAATCACACAAATCATAGCACTCATGATCTTTAATTTTAATTTTAATAGTAGGTTCCCACTCATCATAAAGTTTTTTAGGTATAGAAACTTACAAATTAAGATTTTCTTCATAAGATTGCATCAAGGCATCAACAATATGTTTGGTAAAAGATTTATTTTGACTATAAGCATGAGGACCGATTGCAACAAGGAAATACAATCTATTAAAGAACAATTATCATAATTAAATTCCTTGAAATCCGTAATAGTGGGTTCAATGCTATGTAAAGTCTTGACCTCTCCAATCCCACCTTTACCAAATTTAGCATCAAGATCTGAAAACTCCGGATCATTGGGACGCCTTTTAACTAAAGTTGACTCATCTCCAGTCCCATCATTATTAAGATACATATTGCAAAACAAAGATTTACTAGGGGACTGATGTCTACTACACAACCTTCTTCTTGTAGACGTTGTTGGGCCTGCAAGTGCACAGGTTTGTAGGATAGTAGCAAATTTCCCTCAAGTGGATGACCTAAGGTTTATCAATCCGTGGGAGGCGTAGGATGAAGATGGTCTCTCTCAAACAACCCTGCAACCAAATAACAAAGAGTCTCTTGTGTCCCCAACACACCCAATACAATGGTAAATTGTATAGGTGCACTAGTTCGGCGAAGAGATGGTGATACAAGTGCAATATGGATGGTAGATATAGGTTTTTGTAATCTAAAAATATAAAAACAGCAAGGTAAATAATGATAAAAGTGAGCGTAAAGGGTATTGCAATGATAGGAAACAAGGCATAGGGTTCATACTTTCACTAGTGCAAGTTCTCTCAACAATAATAACATAGATAAATCATATAACAATCCCTCAACATGCAACAAAGAGTCACTTCAAAGCCACTAATAGCGGAGAACATAGAGATTATGGTACGGTACAAAACCACCTCAAAGTTATCCTTTTTGATCGATCTATTCAAGAGTTCGTAGTAAAATAACATAGAGCTATTCTTTCCGCTCGATCCATCATAGAGTTGATACTAGAATAACACCTTAAGACACAAATCAACCAAAACCCTAATGTCACCTAGATACTCCATTGTCACCTCAAGTATCCGTGGGCATGATTATACGATATGCGTCACAAAATCTCAAATTCATCCAACCAACACAAAGTACTTCAGAAAGTGCCCCAAAGTTTCTACCGGAGAGTCAAGAAAACGTGTGCCAACCCCTATGCATAGGTTCATGGGCGGCACCCGCAAGTTGGTCACCAAAACATACATCAAGTGGCACGTGATATCCCATTGTCACCATAGATAAACACGGCAAGACATACATCAAGTGTTCTCAAATAAAGACTCAATCTGATAAGATAACTTCAAGAGGGAAACTCAATTCATCACAAGAGAGTAGAGGGGGAGAAACATCATAAGATCCAACTATAATAGCAAAGCTCGCGATACATCAAGATCGTGCCATAGAGAGAACACGAGAGAGAGAGATCAAACACATAGCTACTGGTACATACCCTCAGCCCCGAGGGTGAGCTACTCCCTCCTCGTCATGGAGAGCGCCGGGATGATGAAGATGGCCACCAGTGATGGGTTCCCCCTCCGGCAGGGTGCCGGAACAGGCTCCCGAGAGGTTTTTGGTGGCTACAGAGGCTTGCGGTGGCGGAACTCCCGATCTATCTTCTCTGTGGATGTTTTTAGGGTACGTGGGACTATATAGGCGAAAGAAGTCGGTCGGGGGGTGCTCGAGGGGCCCACGAGACAAGGGGGTGCGCCCAGTAGGGGGGGTGCCCCCTATCTCCTGGCCTCCACGAGGATCTTCTGACGTGAACTCCAAGTCTCCAGGATCATATTCTTCCAAAAAAATCACGCTGCCGAAGGTTTCATTCCGTTTGGACTCCGTTTGATATTCCTTTTCTTCGAAATACTGAAACAGGCAATAAAACAACAATACGGACTGGGCCTCCGGTTAGTAGGTTAGTCCCAAAAATGATATAAATGTGTAAAATAAAGCCCATAAACATCCAGAAGGGGTAATATAATAGCATGGAACAATCAAAAATTATAGATACATTGGAGACGTATCAAGCATCCCCAAGCTTAATTCCTGCTCGTCCTCGAGTAGGTAAATGATAAAAACAAAATTTTTGATGTGGAAAGCTACCTAGCATAATTCTCAATGTAATTTTATTTATTGGGGCATGAAAGTTCAGATCCAAATGATACAAAATAAAAGTTCATATTAACATGAAAATGGTGATACTTGAAGCATACTAATCAAAGTAATCATGACTTCTCAAAATAACATGGCCAAAGAAAGTTATCCCTACAAAATCATATAGTCTACCTGTTGCTCTATCTTCATCACACAAAGTATTTAATCATGCACAACCCTGATGACAAGCCAAGCAATTGTTTCATACTTTAATAATGTCAAACTCTTTCAACTTTCACGCAATACATGAGCGTGAGCCATGGACATAGCACTATATGTGGTGTAGAATGGTGGTTGTGGAGAAGACAAAAAGGAGAGGATAGTCTCACATCAACTAGGCATATCAACGGGCTATGAAGATGTCCATTAATAGATATCAATGTGAGTGAGTAGGGATTGCCATGCAACGGATGCACTAGAGCCATAAATATATGAAAGCTCAACAAAAGAAACTAGGTGGGTGTGCATCCAACTTGCTTGCTCACGAAGACCTAGGGCACTTTGAGGAAGCCCATCATTGGAATATACAAGCCAAGTTCTATAATGAAAAATTCCCACTAGTATATGAAAGTGACAACATATGAGACTCTCTATCATGAAGATCATGGTGCTACTTTGAAGCATAAGTGTGGAAAAAGAGATAGTAGCATTGTCCCTTCTCTCTTTTTCTCTCATTTATTTTTTTTCTTTTCCCCTTTTTTTTCTTTGGCCCCTTTTTTTTCTTTTTTTCTTTTCGGACTTTTTTTTGTAAAGTCCGAAGTCTCATCCCGACTTGTGGGGGAATTATAGTCTTCATCATCCTTTCCTCACTGGGACAATGCTTTAATAATGAAGATCATCACACTTTTATGGATTTACAACTCAAGAATTATAACTCAAAGCTATTACAATATATGACTCTATATGAATGCCTCCGGCAGTGTACCGGGATATGCAATGAATCAAGAGCGACATGTATGAAGATTATGAAGGTGGCCTTGCCACAAATACGATGTCAACTACATGATCATGCAAAGAGCAATATGACAAAAGTAATGCATGTCATATGAACGGAACGGTGGAAAGTTGCATGGCAATATATCTCGGAATGGCTATGGAAATGCCATAATAGGTAGGTATGGTGGCTGTATTGAGGAAGGTATATTGTGAGTGTATGGTACCGGCGAGAGTTGCGCGGCACAAGAGAGGCTAGCAATGGTGGAAGGGTGAGGTGCGTATAATCCATGGACTCAACATTAGTCAAAAGAACTCATGTACTTATTGCAAAAATCTAGAAGTCATCAAAAACAAAGCACTACGCGCATGCTCCTAGGGGGATAAATTAGTAAGAAAAGACCATCGATCGTCCCCGACTGCCACTCATAAGGAAGACAATCAATAAATAAAATTGTGCTCCAACTTCATCACAAAGCGGTTCACCATACGTGCATGCTACGGGAATCACAACCCTCAACACAAGAATTTTTCATAATCACCTCAACTAGCATGACTTTAATATCACTACCTCCATATCTCAAAACAATTATCAAGTATCAAATTGATCATAGCATCCAATTCACTTTCTATGATAGTTTTTATTATACCCAACTTGGATGCTCATCATTCTAGGACCAAATTTGTAACCATAGCAAATACCATGCTGTTCTAAAAGACTCTCAAAATAATATAACTGAAGCATGAGATACTAGCAATTTCTTCAAAATATAACCACCGCCGTGCTCTAAAAGATATAAGTGATGCACTAGAGCAAATGACAAACTACTCCGAAAGATATAAGTGAAGATCAATGAGTAGTCGAATAATTGTGCACCTATATGAAGACTCTCTAACATTTGAGAATTTCAGATCTTGGTATTGTATTCAAACAGTAAGCAAAACAAAATAAAATGACATTGCAAGGATATCACAACTCATGTGAAGAAGCAAAAACTTAGGCTTAACCGATACTAACCGATAGTTGTTGAAGAAGAAAGGTGGGATGCCTACCGGGGCATACCCAAGCTTAGATGCTTGAGACTTCTTGAAATATTATATTGGGGTGCCTTGGGCATCCCCAAGATTGAACTTTTGTGTCTCCTTAATTCCTCTCATATCATGGTTTCTCTTTTTATCAAAAGCTTCATCCACACCAAACTCAACAAGAACTCGTGAGATAGGTTAGTATAAACCAATGCAAAACTTTATCATTTTCTACTGTAACAAATCACTAAAATTATTATTCAACATTGCATACTAAATGCCTCTGCATATTTAATACTTCTATCCTCAAATAGAATCATTAAACAAGCAAACGTATGCAAGCAATGCAAACATAACAGCAATCTGCCAAAACAGTACAGTCTGTAAAGAATGCAAGAGTATTAATACTTCCCTAACTCCAAAAATTATCAAATAAAATTCCCACTGTAATAAATTTGTCAGAGCTCAATATGCAAAAAGTTTCAACATTATACCATTCCCTGACTTTTCTAGGGAATTTTTGCAACAGCGGTAAACTTTCTGTTTTCAAACAGCAACATGTATACTAGCAAAATAAGCATGGTAAAGGCTATCCTTGACATTTTATTGAAACTAAAGATGCAAAAAATTATTCTAAATAACATCAAGCTAATACTAATTAAAGAAAATGACGCTCCAAGCAAAACACATATCATGTGGTGAATAAAAATATAGCTCCAAGTAAAGTTAGCGGTGAACGAAGACGAAAGAGGGGATGCCTTCCGGGGCATCCCCAAGCTTAGGCTCTTGGTTGTCCTTGAATATTACATTGGGGTGCCTTAGGCATCCCCAAGCTTAGGCTCTTGCCACTCCTTATTCCATAGTCCATCGAAGCCTTACCCAAAACTTGAAAACTTCACAACACAAAACTCAACAGAAAACTCGTAAGCTCCGTTAGTATAAGAAAATAAAACCACCACTTAGGTACTGTAATGAACTCATTATAAATTCATATTTGTGTAATATCTACTGTATTCCAACTTCTCTATGGTTCATACCACTTAATACTAGCCATAGATGCATAAAAAATAAGAAAACAACACATAGAAAATAGAATCTGTCAAAAACAGAACAGTCTGTAGTAATCTGCATCAAACGTATACTTACGGAACTCTATAAATTCTGCCAAATTAGGAAGTCCTAAAAAATTTGTGTACCAATCCAGAGCAAAAAGTATCAGATCAGAAGCACATTTCTGTGAATTAACAAAACTAATTTACTGGGTGCAAGAGTCTCTGATTCTCAGCAGGATCAACACAACTATCACCGTAAGCTATCCTAAAGGTCTTTCTTAGCACTTTATTGAAACAAAATCTATAAAACATGATTAATACAGTAGCATAATCATGTGGACACACAAAAACAGTAAGGATAAATATTAGGTTGTCTCCCAACAAGCGCTTTTCTCTAATGCCTTTCTAGCTAGGCATGATGATGACAATGATGCTCACATAAAAGATAAGAATTGAAACATAACAGGAGCATCATGAAGCATATGACTAGCACATTTAAGTCTAACCCACTTCCTATGCATAGGGATTTTGTGAGCAAACAACTTATGGGAACAATAATCAACAAGCATAGGAAGGTAAAACAAGCATAGCTTCAAAATTTTAAGCACATAGAGAGGAAACTTGACATTATTGCAACTCCTACAAGCATATATTCCTCCCTCATAATAATGTTCAGTAGCATCATGAATGAATTCAACAACATAACCAGCACATAAAGCATTCTTTTCATGATCTACTTGCATAGAAATTTTACTACTCTCCACATAAGCAAACTTCTTCTTTATGGCATACGTATCATCACAATAATCATCATAAATAGGAGGCATGCTTTCATCATAATAAATTTTCTCATCAAAACTTGGGGGACAAAAAATATCATATTCATCAAACATAGCTTCCCCAAGCTTGTGGCTTTGCATATCATTAGCATCATGGATATTCAAGGAATTCATACTAACAACATTGCAATCATTCTTATCATACAAAGATCTAGTACCAAGCATTTTAATGCATTCTTCTTCTAGCAATTGAGCACAATTTTCCTTTCCATCATTCTCATGAAAGATATTAAAAAGATGAAGCGTATGAGACAAACTTAACTCCATTTTTTTGGTAGTTTTCTTTTATAAATTAAACTAGTGATAAAACAAGAAACAAAAAGATTCGATTGCAAGATCTAAAGATATACCTTCAAGCACTCACCTCCCTGGCAACGGTGCCAGAAAAGAGCTTGATGTCTACTACACAACCTTCTTCTTGTAGACGTTGTTGGGCCTGCAAGTGCACAGGTTTGTAGGACAGTAGCAAATTTTCCCTCAAGTGGATGACCTAAGGTTTATCAATCCGTGGGAGGCGTAGGATGAAGATGGTCTCTCTCAAACAACCCTGCAACCAAATAACAAAGAGTCTCTTGTGTCCCCAACACACCCAATACAATGGTAAATTGTATAGGTGCACTAGTTCGGCGAAGAGATGGTGATACAAGTGCAATATGGATGGTAGATATAGGTTTTTGTAATCTGAAAATATAAAAACAGCAAGGTAACTAATGATAAAAGTGAGTGTAAATGGTATTGCAATGATAGGAAACAAGGCATAGGGTTCATACTTTCACTAGTGCAAGTTCTCTCAACAATAATAACATAGATAGATCATATAACAATCCCTCAACATGCAACAAAGAGTCACTTCAAAGCCACTAATAGCGGAGAACATAGAGATTATGGTACGGTACAAAACCACCTCAAAGTTATCCTTTTTGATCGATCTATTCAAGAGTTCGTAGTAAAATAACATAGAGCTATTCTTTCCGCTCGATCCATCATAGAGTTCATACTAGAATAACACCTTAAGACACAAATCAACCAAAACCCTAATGTCACCTAGATACTCCATTGTCACCTCAAGTATCCGTGGGCATGATTATACGATATGCGTCACACAATCTCAAATTCATCCAACCAACACAAAGTACTTCAAAGAGTGCCCCAAAGTTTCTACCGGAGAGTCAAGAAAACGTGTGCCAACTGAGGGAGTCCTGGATTAGGGGGTATCCGGACAGCCGGACTGTGTATAACGTCCGGACTATTGAAGCGTGAAGATACAAAACTCAAGACTTCGGCCCGTGTCCGGATGGGACTCTCCTTTGCGTGGAAGGGAAGCTTGGCGATCCGGATATTGTGTTTCCTTCCTTGTAACCGACTCCATGTAAACCCTATCCCTCTCCGGTGTCTATATAAACCGAAGATGTTGGTCCTTAGAAGGCCGATCACAATTACAATCATACCATCATAGGCTAGCTCTTAGGGTTTAGCCTCTACGATCTCGTGGTAGATCTACTCTTGTACTACCCATATCATCAATATTAATCAAGCAGGAAGTAGGGTTTTACCTCCATCAAGAGGGCCCGAACCTGGGTAAACATCTGTGTCCCTTGCCTCCTGTTACCATCAGCCTTGACGCACAGATCAGGACCCCCTACCCGAGATCCGCCGGTTTTGACACCGACGTTGGTGCTTTCATTGAGAGTTCCACTGTGATGTCGCCGCAAGGCTTGATGGCTCCTTCAATCATCCTCAATGACGCTATCCAGGGTGAGACTTTCCTCCTCGGACAGATCTTCATGTTCGGCGGCTTCACACTGCGGACCGATCTGCTTGGTCATCTGGAGCAGATCGTGTCAGGAGCGCCGGATAATCATGATGAGCATGGCTTAGACCTACCGTCAGACGATGCTCGGGATATTACCCCGGAAGAAGCCTCGGATCTAAATCCGGGGCAGGATGCGTTGCCTAAGGACGGAGGGCTGGACCTCGCCCCGCAAGCCGTACCCTCATCGGCGATGGGGCCGAACACATGCCCCACCTCTGGGAAAGCATATGACTCCGGGCCCCCGGACTCATATCCGGTTGTAGGTTCCAGTCCGTGCGTCGCCGTGTCCGCCGAGCCTGGTCGGGCTTTGGTAATGGAGTTCACCACAGCAGACATCTTTCAGCACTCGCCCTTTGGTGACATACTAAACTCATTTAAAATTCTCTCTTTGACAGAGAATTCCGGGCCGAACTATGTCCGGCTCGAATGGGAAGCAGGCGACGAAGAAATTCGTTACCCACCCACCACCCACTTGATAGCCACGGTTGATGATTTAACCGACGTGCTTGACCTCGACTCCGAAGGCATCGACTGTATGGACGACGATGCAGGAGAAGACTCAGAATCTATGGGGTACCGGATTCCCGCCTCGTCACATGACATATACATGGTGGATACACCCAAGGAAGACGACGGTGACAATCCGGAAGATAAAACCCCTGGGCAAAAACCAAAGCAACGGCGCAGACGCCGTTCCAAATCCAGCAATAGTAAAAATATCAGCAAGAGCGCCAGAAGAATGGATACTCCGGTCAACCCCGAAGGTGTTGGAAATATGCCCTAGAGGCAATAATAAAAGGATTATTATATTTCAATGTTCATGATAATTGTCTTTTGTTCATGCTATAACTGTATTATCCGGAGATCGTAATACACGTGTGAACACTTAGACCCAATGAGTCCCTAGTGAGCCTCTAGTTGACTAGCTCGTTATGATCAATAGATAGTCATGGTTTCCTGACTATGGACATAGGATGTCGTTGATAACGGGATCACATCATTAGGAGAATGATGTGATGGACAAGACCCAATCATAAGCATAGCATAAAAGATCGTATAGTTCGTTTGCTAGAAGCTTTGCCAATGTCAAGTATCTATTCCTTCGACCATGAGATCGTGTAACTCCCGGTTACCGTAGGAGTGCCTTGGGTGTATCAAACGTCACAACGTAACTGGGTGACTATAAAGGTGCATTACAGGTATCTCCGAAAGTATCTGTTGGGTTGACACGGATCGAGACTGGGATTTGTCACTCCGTATAACGGAGAGGTATCTCTGGGCCCACTCGGTAATGCATCATCATAATGAGCTCAATGTGACCAAGGTGTTGGCCACGGGATCATGCATTACGGTACGAGTAAAGTGACTTGCCGGGTAACGAGACTGAACAAGGTATTGGGATACCGACGATCGAATCTCGGGCAAGTAACGTACCGATTGACAAAGGGAATTGTATACAGGGTTTGATCGAATCCTCGACATCGTGGTTCAACCGATGAAATCATCGAGGAGCATGTGGGAGCCAACATGGATATCCAGACCCCGCTGTTGGTTATTGCCCGAGAGTCGTCTCGGTCATGTCTGCGTGTCTCCCGAACCCGTAGGGTCTACACACTTAAGGTTCGGTGACGCTAGGGTTAGTAGGAAGTCAAGTATGTGACTACCGAATGTTGTTCGGAGTCCCGGATGAGATCCCGGACGTCACGAGGAGTTCCGGAATGGTCCGGAGGTAAAGATTTATATATGGGAAGTCCTGTTTCGGGCATCGGGACAAGTTTCGGGGTTATCGGTATTGTACCGGGACCACCGGAGGGGTCCCGGGGGCCCACCGGGTGGGGCCACCTGCCCCGGGGGGCCACATGGGCTGTAGGGGGTGCCTTGGCCTGCATGGGCCAAGGGCACCAGCCCCACATAGGCCCATGCGCCTAGGGTTCAAGGGGGAAGAGTCCTAGGAGGGGAAGGCACCTCCTAGGTGCCTTGGGGGGGAGGGAAACCCCCCTTGGCCGCCGCCCCCCTAGGAGATTGGATCTCCTAGGGCCGGCCACCCCCCCTTGGCCCTCCTATATATAGTGGGGGAGAGGAGGGACTTCATACCTTGAGTCCTTGGCCTTTGGTTGCCTCCCTCTCCCTCCCCAACACCTCTCCTCCTCCGTTGTGTGCTCAGCGAAGCCCTGTCGGAGTACTGCTTCTCCACCATCACCACGCCGTCGTGCTGCCGGTGGAGCTGTCTTCCTCAACCTCCCCTTCCTCCTTGCTGGATCAAGACGGAGGGGACGTCACCCGTGCCGTACGTGTGTTGAACGCGGAGGTGCTGTCCGTTCTGCACTTGGCATCGGTGATCTGAATCACGTTCGAGTACGACTACATCATCACCTTGCAAGCTTCCGCACGCGATCTACAAGTGGTATGTAGATGCAAACTCTCTCCCATGACTCGTTGCTTAGATGAACTCATAGATGGATCTTGGTGAAGCCGTAGGAAAATTTTAATTTTCTGCAACGTTCCCCAACAGAAGGCAACAACGACTAAACGGAACCAGCGATGGAGCAGGACGAACCAGGTCACGCCGAGCATAGTTCGGAGCAGACGCCCGAAGACAATGATCCAGAGGGACGAGTTCATCAAACCGGCCCAAGATAAGAAGATAGTCCAGACGATGACGCATTCATCATTCCGGAAGAATGCGTGGAACAAGAGAACCTCCACAGAAAGCTTATGGCCACAGCGAGAAGTCCGAAGAGGCAGAAGCAACAGCTTAAAGCCGCACAGGAAACGCTCAATCGCAGATGGAACAAAGTGCTAGACACTGAAGAAAGATATGGCGACGATCGCCACACAAAGAGCTACCCAAAACATAAGCTACTGCCAGAATTCGACGACGAGGCCGTTCCACCAAAAAGTAACACGACCAGGAGACAAGACGTACCACTTCATAACCGCAATAAAGCAACTACCGAAGACGCGCACGATCTATGTGAGCACCTGGATAAGAAAGCTGGCGCAGCTAGGTCCATCTATGGATCTAAAGGACACACCCTGGCGGGGGATTGTGGTCGTAAAAAAAGTTATGACAACCAAACACCAGTTCGGAATAAACACCAAACACAACAACAGCTAACGGCACGCCACAGTACGTCCAAATATAGAGGGGCTGCTCACCCCCTGTGCTTTACTGATGAAGTACTGGACCATGAATTCCCACAGGGCTTTAAACCTGTGAACATAGAGGCATACAACGGAACAACAGACCCAGGGGTCTGGATCGAGGACTTTATCCTGCACATACATATGGTTCGTGGGGATGACCTTCACACCATCAAATACCTCCCCCTCAAACTGAAGGGACCAGCTCGGCACTGGTTGAAAAGCCTCCCCAAAAATTCAATTGGGAGTTGGGAGGAACTCGAGGACGCTTTCAGGGCCACTTTTCAAGGGACTTATGTCCGGCCTCCGGATGCTGACGATTTAAGTCACATAATCCAACAGCCCGGAGAGTCCGCCCGAAAGCTTTGGAACAGATTCCTCACCAAGAAGAATCAAATCGTTGATTGTCCGGATGCCAAAGCCCTAGCGGCATTCAAACACAGCATCCATGATGAGTGGCTCGCCAGACACCTCGGCCAAGAAAAGCCAAGGACAATGGCAGCCCTAACAAGCCTTATGACCCGCTTTTGCGCGGGAGAAGATAGCTGGCTAGCCCGTAAAGGCACCAGCGACCCTAGCACATCCGAAATAAGGGATGGCAACGGGAAGCCACGACGTAATAAAAATAAACGCCAAAGCAAGGAGGAGAGCCCGGATAACACAACGGTTAATGATGGATTTAGGGGCTCTCGACCTAATCAGCAAAATAAGCCATCTAAAGGCAGTAAAGAGGGACCTTCTGGACTGAATAGAGTCCTAGACAGATTGTGCCAAATCCACGGCACCCCTGACAAACCTGCAAACCACACGCACAGAGAGTGCTGGGTCTTCAAGCAGGCTGGCAAATTGAATGCCGAACACAAGGGAAGGGAAACACCAAGTGAGGATGGGGATGAACCTCGCCCGCCGAACACTGGGGACAGAAAAAATTCCCACCAAAGGTTAAAACAGTGAATATGATCCACACGACTCGCACATCCTTGAGAAGGCACGAACGTGCCCATAAAGACGCGTGCGATATAGAGCCCATCATACCCACACCTAACTACTGGATGTCTCGTCCAATCACCTTCGGTCACCTGGACGGCCGAGCTAGTATTCGGCGCGAAGGATCAGATGCCTTGGTGCTTGACCCAATAATCGATGGATACCACCTAAGCCATATCCTCATGACGGCGGCAGCAGTCTCAATTTAATATATGAGGACACTGTCTGCAGGATGGGGATAGACTCATCCAGAATCAGCAAGATTAACACCACCTTTGAAGGGGTGATACCAGGCATTGAAGCCTACAGCAGGGGCTCCGTCATACTGGAGGTAACATTCGGCTCCCCAGGCAACTCCAGAAGCGAAGAACTAGTCTTCATCATCGCACCCTTCCAAAGCAGCTATCAAGCATTGCTTGGAAGAACAGCCTTCGCCCGCTTCAACGCATTGCCGCACTATGGCTACCTCACACTCAAGATGCCCGGCCCACGTGGCGTCATCACCATTAGCGAAATAACAGAGCGCTCTTCGCGCGCAGAGGAACACGCGACGGCCCTTGCGGCCGGACTATAAGCGGCCTCTAACAAAAATATGACGGGTCGTTAAGACCACGGACATGGTTAGACGAGTCCAGCAGCCCATATCAAACCAAGGCACCATATATGTAATCCTATAGTGGATACCAAGGGCTAATAATAAAGCCCCACACTTGGCTCAACCTTATTGGCAGGCCAGCATCTTACATTTTTACTATCCATCGCATACTTACGTTGCACTCTTCTATGAGTTTCCCTTTTCCGCACACAACGTTCGTGCGATACAATTCTAGGATGCGGATAACGGAGACAAAGGCGCAGACGCGCAATAGGGCCCCGTTCAACAGGTTTCTTTTTAGATTAAGCCCCTGTGTAAACCTTTTCTATTGCCTCTTGTTGTTTAACCATCCCATGGGTTCCATACCCACAGAGGATACTACCGTTTTTTGGCATTTCGCCATGACAGATTAACGCACGTACTTGGAAACACAGGGTTTATAATGAACGGGCATTCTTGAGCCCATCATCTGTTATAAAGTCTGAATATCTTCGGGAGTGTTCGGCGTCACGAGTTTGGCCTTATATGCATCAGCTCCGAATCATGTCTTTGGTCAAATGTTGGGTTTGCCCGGCTCCTGGGTTTGCCGCCATACGTTCCGTTATTATCAGCTAAGGTGGCCAAAGGAGAACTACTGCGATTGTGCCCTGGTTATTCCGGATAAGCACCTTAGTAGAGAAAGCCGAAAACTGACTGTCATGATACAGTGAGAGACTGGTCAACCACTCGATGACTCACTGGAATCTCTAGGGTTCCTCCGCATTAACGAAGGGCCATTTCCCAGCCATGTACATACACGCCCGTATTCGGATGCACGCGAAGGTACCAGGGGCTACATAGTAGCCCCAACGTTAGAATCCCGCGGCTAAGCAAAAGTGTTACAGCTATATAGTCTGGTTGCCTAGTTCGACGTGCGATCACCTCCTTAATGGACCAAGACGTTGGATAAAGAGTGATTAAGCACATTTTTTCGCGAACACCCCCACATTGTATGCGTGGGGGCTGAAGCCAACGACTGCTAACTTTCAGATTACACACACACACACACACACACACACACACACACGCACACACACACACACACACACACACATATATATATATACATACATATATATATATATATATATATATATATATATATATATATATATATATATAAACGGCCACACAGGGGACACAATCATATTTTTAGACAAACATTATAAATATAGCCTTATAATCAAAATAAACATTGTTTTTACAATGATTTCAATCATCACTCGAATAGGAGATTCTTCGGGCACTGCGCCTCTATCAGGCGGGCACCCTCTGTGACCTGCGCCAAGTAGTGCCCGGCCGGATATTGGCCCCCCACCGGATCCTGAGACGCTATCATAGTGGCATCCATATCCATCCAATACGCTTTAACGCGGGCAAGGGCCATCCGCGCACCCTCTATGCATGCCGACCTCCTCATGGCATCGATCCGAGGCACGGCCCCAAGGAACTGTTGCACCAAACCAAAGTAACTATCCAGCTTAGGGCCCTTCAGCCAAAGATGGTCTATTACAGACCGCATTGCAAGACCGGACAGCCTGTGAAGCTCCGCTACAGCAGCCATCCTATCACTTAACGGCAGCGGGCGAGTGGGAGCATTGAACTGCGACCAGAAAAGCTTCTCCACCTCCTTCTCACCCTGATCTTTGAAGAACTCCACAACATCAGCCGTACTCTTCGCCAGGTCTGCGTAGGCGTCCATCGAACTCCAGCGTCCATCCAGGGGAGCATACTTCGGAGCGAAGAACTTCGTCCGCGGCAAATAGGAGCCCCTAGCCGCGATTTTACCGGTCTGTTGAAGCTCCTCCCGCGCACCCCTGAGCTCGGTCCGTATTTCCTTGGTGGCATTAAGTGCCTTGCTCAGGTCAGCCAATTTATCCTCATGCTCCTTTTTCAGGAGCTCATACAGGTCAGCGGCATTTTTTAACTCGATAGCCATTTCGGCTATCTTTTCCTCGCTTCGGTGATGAGCGGCCTGTTTGGCTCTCAATTCCTCGGCCGCCTTTAGGGCAGCCGCATTGCTCACCCGAGCTTTTTCCTTGGCTAGAGCAAGTTCCGCCCTTAGGGCCTCCACGGCAGCAGCACCATCTGCAGTCCGAACATATTACATTAATATGTTCCACCCTAATATTTTCCTATGCAATGGAAAGACAGGACACGTACCTTGTGATTTATCCAACCGCTCATTCATCAGAGTGATATCGGCATCAATCGACCCAATTTGCCTTGTCAGTTCGGCAACTTCAACGGACGGGCCGGCGGCCGGACCCACAGGTAACTGCACATATTTACAACATAAATCATTGGTTTATGATCCTCCGTTTGCTGCCTAGGGCAGACAACCAGAATCTCAGGAGCTACTATCTATATGGAGCACACCTACTGCGTGCCTCACAGCCAAAGAAAACAGTGCATTCTTCATTACGTACCTCAAAGCCTCTAAGCAGGCTTGTGAATGCCTCATTCAAACCGCTTGTAGCGGATGAAATATTCTTGAGCACCACGCTCATTAATGAGCGGTGCTCCTCCGAGAGCGCAGCTCGCTCCAGCAAGCCCGTCAGTACGTCCGGCCGGACATCGAACTGTGCCGGACTCTTTCCATCGCCCCTCGTTGTAGCCAAATTCTCTGGGTGCAGGGCGGCTGACGGATTGACTTCCGGCTTCGGCAGATCCGGACTCCTCCGTGATGACACCTCGGCGTCGCCCGCTTCATGAGTCAGAGAAGGGGGTGGGGTCTCGCTCTCCATCATCTCCGGAGGAAGGTCCCCCGAAGACGAACCCTGTTGAGAGGAGCTGCTGGTCGGACTTCAAAAAGTTGAACCCTGGTTATTGGTCTAGGAGAAACACAGTACCTTCGGAATGTAGATTTACTTATAGCTCGACGGAGGGCTGGCCCGTTGGAGGGCATGGTGCGGTGAGGGTGCCCGTCAAGGCAAGGCCCCCTGGGGATGTTTTTTTCCCTAATTTGGGCATCTCCGCCTCCAAATCTTCGGAGGCGGCCCTCTTCTTCCCGTGCCGAGAGGAGGCCTTAGCCTCCTCTCCCCGAATATCCTCCTTGGGGGAGGTAACAATCCCCCCAATTCGGATGCGTAGCGTGTGGGGTTCGGATTCTTCGTCCCTCCCCTTATCTTTCCCCGAGGGCATTCTGCTGAGTACCCGGTCGAGCATCTTGGCCATAGTAGGGGCGGGCGAGCCTTCAGGAAGCGGTGTCGGACACCTAATTCTCTCCGCCTTGCTGAGCTATTCCTGGACGCGGATGATTGTCAGAACAAACAATCATGATAAATACAAAACAGGGTGTCCGGTATCAAGGCTACTTACTTGGGTATCTAGGCGATTACAGCTTAGACCCGCATCCTCGGTGGTGTCCGGACATACTACTTTCTGTCCGAAGAATAATTTGCACATCTCTTCGGGCTTCAAGACGAAGAAGTGCTTGACAGTCCGCGGACCCTCCGGATTGAACTCCCACATCCGGAGAGGCCGGCGTTGGCACGGCAACATCCGCCGGATTAACATCACTTGCATTATGCTGACGGAGTTGATATCCCTCTCAAGAAGCTCCCGGATGCGGTTCTGCAGTACTGGTACATCACCTGCGGGCCCCCAATTCTGTCCTATGTCTGTCCAGGATGCCAACTGTGACGGAGGGCCCGAGCGGAACTCAGGGGCGGCTACCCACTTTGTGCCCTTTGGGGCCATAACATAAAACCACCTCCGCTGCCATACATCAGATACTTCTGGGAAAGAACCCTCTGGCCATGGGGTGTTGGCATTTTTGCTTATTACGGCACCTCCGCGCTCCACGTGTCGCCCCTCGATCATCTTCGGCTTCACATTGAAGGTCTTGAGCCACAAGCCGAAGTGTGGCGTGACGTGGAGAAAAGCCTCACACACGATAATGAACGGCGAGATATGGAGGATGGCATCTGGAGCCAGATCATGAAAATCCAACCCATAATAGAACATGAGCACCCTCACGAAGGGATCGAGGGTGAAACCCATACCACGGAGGAAGTGTGGGACGAAAACCACACACTCATTGGGCTCCGACGTAGGGATGACCTACCCTGGAGCAGGAAGCCTGTGCTGGATATCTGCGGTCAGGTATCCGACCTCCCTAAGCTTTGCAATGTCCTTCTCTTCAATTGAGGAGGCCACCCACCGGCCTTGAGGGTCAGATCCTGGCATATTGGAGGATTTCGGAGGGGTGGAGCTTAGGTTTTGGGTGTTAGAGCTCGAGGTGCGAGAAGGCGCGATGAAGGTGAAAAAAGAGGCGTAGGTCTCGACCCCTTTATAAAGAAGGTGAATATCAAGAGTCCCCGGTGTGACCGTTTGAGGCTTATCTAAAAACACATGGGGTTATACCAACAGCCGTCGTGGGGTCACGCACGCTTATATTGATGGGAAATCCCGTAATAAGAGGAACACGATCTCTGCCTCGACGGGACGTGCCAATAAAACCGCCTCTAAACACGAGTCATTGTGGGGTAAGAAACGTCGGTTCGCATTAGACCAAGCCATGATGCAAGGGCACGATGCACGAAGATTGCCAGCAAATCAGATCTATACCATGTGAAGATCATCTTGTGGATCTGGACACGATTCGAGTGTTCGATGACTACTTCGGAGTATTCGGAGAAGGAACCCGCCTTGCAATGCCAAAGACAATACTACGCGCCGGACTCATCGTCATTGAAGCCTGGTTCAGGGGCTATTGAGGGAGTCCTGGATTAGGGGGTATCCGGACAGCCGGACTATGTATAACGTCCGGACTATTGAAGCGTGAAGATACAAGACTCAAGACTTCGGCCCGTGTCCGGATGAGACTCTCCTTTGCGTGGAAGGCAAGCTTGGCGATCCGGATATTGTGTTTCCTTCCTTGTAACCAACTCCATGTAAACCCTAGCCCTCTCCGATGTCTATATAAACCGGAGAGGTTGGTCCTTAGAAGGCCGGTCACAATTACAATCATACCATCATAGGCTAGATCTTAGGGTTTAGCCTCTATGATCTCGTGGTAGATCTACTCTTGTACTACCCATATCATCAATATTAATCAAGCAGGAAGTAGGGTTTTACCTCCATCGAGAGGGCCCGAATCTGGGTAAACATCTGTGTCCCTTGCCTCCTGTTACCATCAGCCTTGACGCACAGATCGGGACCCCCTACCCCAACCCCTATGCATAGGTTCATGGGAGGAAGCCGCAAGTTGGTCACCAAAACATACATCAAGTGGCACGTGATATCCCATTGTCACCACAGATAAACACGGCAAGATATACATCAAGTGTTCTCAAATAAAGAGTCAATCCGATAAGATAACTTCAAGATGGAAACTCAATTCATCACAAGAGAGTAGAGGGGGAGAAACATCATAAGATCCAACTATAATAGCAAAGCTCGCGATACATCAAGATCGTGCCATAGAGAGAACACGAGAGAGAGAGAGAGAGATCAAACACATAGCTACTGGTACATACCCTCAGCCCCGAGGGTGAACTACTCCCTCCTCGTCATGGAGAGCGCCGGGATAATGAAGATGGCCACCGGTGATGGGTTCCCCCTCCAGCAGGGTGCCGGAACGGGTTCCCAAGAGGTTTTTGGTGGCTACAGAGGCTTGCGGCAGCGGAACTCCCGATCTATCTTCTCTGTGGATGTTTTTAGGGTACGTGGTACTATATAGGCGAAAGAAGTCGGTCGGGGGGTGCTCGAGGGGCCCATGAGACAGGGGGCGCGCCCAGTAGGAGGGGCGCCGCCTATCTCCTGGCCTCCTCGAGGATCTTCTGACGTGAACTCCAAGTCTCCAGGATCATATTCTTCCAAAAAATCATGCTGCCGAAGGTTTCATTCCATTTGGACTCTGTTTGATATTCCTTTTCTTCGAAATACTGAAACAGGCAATAAAAAAGCAATATGGGCTGGGCCTCCGGTTAGTAGCATGGAACAATCAAAAATTATAGATACGTTGGAGACGTATCAGGGACACATAAATAACTTTTAGATCTTCATCATTATTTTCCCCTAACCCTTCTGGTTTGGCAGCCATCTTATTAACCTAGGTGGCTTGCTTATCAGAAATTTGGGCTATTGATTTTGCAAGACGAGCAATTTGAGAATTCAAACCATAAAATTCCTTAGACATATCATCAAGCTCTTTGTTCATGTACTCCATGAAGCTTTTTTGTTCTTTAAGCTCTTTTCTAAAGAAACAATTATGCTCAAATTGTAAAGTCATAAAGCTTCTAATGTTTAATTCAATATCTTCCAACCTTCTAAGATGAAGGTCGGTGTTCTTAGGCAAAGCCATAAGGGCAAACAGGCACACAAGAAGACAAGCGAAAGAGAGAGGGCGAACGGAAAAGGGAGGGCGAATAAAATGGCAAGGGTGAAGTGGGGGAGAGGAAAACAAGAGGCAAATGGCAAATAATGTAATGCGAGGGAGGTGAGTTTGTGATGGGTCCTTGGTATGTCTTGACTTGAGCGAAGACCTCCCCGGTAACGGCGAGAAATCCTTATTGCTACCTCTTGAGCATGCGTTGGTTTTTCCCTTGAAGAGGAAAGGGTGATGCAGTAAAGTAGCGTAAGTATTTCCCTCAGTTTTTAAGAACCAAGGTATCAATCCAGTAGGAGGCTCCTCAAAAGTCCCATTCACCTACACAAACAAACAAGAACCTCGCAACCAACGCGATAAAGGGGTTGTCAATACCTTCACGGTAACTTGCGAAAGTGAGATCCGATAGAGATAATAAGATAAGATAAATATTTTTGGTATTTTTATGATATAGATTGGAAAATAAAAGATGCAAATAAAATTAGATGAAAAACTTATATGATAAAAGATAGACCCGGGGGCCATAGGTTTCACTAGAGGCTTCTCTCAAGATAGCATAAGTATTACGGTGGGTGAACAAATTACTGTCGAGCGATTGATAGAAAAGCGCATAGTTATGAGATTATCTAGACATGATCATGTATATAGGCATCACATCCGTGACAAGTAGACCGAAACAACTCTGCATCTACTACTATTACTCCACACATCGACCGACTCCTGCCTGCATCTAGAGTATTAAGTTCATGAAGAACAGAGTAACGCATTAAGAAAGATGACATGATGTAGAGGTATAAACTCATGCAATATGATATAAACCCCATCATTTTATCCTCAATGGCAACAATACAATACGTGCCTTGCTGCCCCTGCTGTCACTGGGAAAGGACACCGCAAGATTGAACCCAAAGCTAAGCATTTCTCCCATTGCAAGAAAGATCAATCTAGTAGGCCAAACCAAACTGATAATTCGAAGAGACTTGCAAAGATAACCAATCACACATAAAAGAATTCAGAGAAGATTCAATTATTTCTCATAGATAAACTTGATCATAAACCCACAATTCATCGGATCTCAACAAACACACCGCAAAAAGAGTTACATCGAATAGATCTCCAAGAAGATCGAGGAGAACTTTGTATTGAGATTCGAAGAGAGAGATGAAGCCATCTAGCTAATAACTATGAACCCGAAGGTTTGAGGTAAACTACTCACAACTCATCGGAGAGGCCTTGGAGATGATGTAGAGGCCCTCCATGGTCGATTCCCCCTCCGGTCGCTCGTGCCAGATACATGGCACCCCCAAAAAACCAGCCAACCACACTTATAGGGATTGTTGGGTGTTCAAGCAAGCAGGCAAGTTAAACGCCGAAAACAACGACAAGGGGCTGCATAGCGATGACGAGGAGGAGCCCCGGCCACCGAAAAATAGAGGACAGAAGGGCTTTCCCCCACAAGTGCGGACGGTGAACATGATATACGCAACCCACATACCCAAAAGGGAGCGGAAGCGTGCACTGAGGGACGTATACGCGATGGAGCCAGTCGCCCCAAAGTTCAACCCATGGTCTTCCTGCCCGATCACTTTTGAGCGAAGGGACCACCCCACTAGCATCCGCCACGGCGGATTCGCCGTATTGGTTCTTGACCCAATCATTGACGGATTTCACCTCACTAGAGTCCTGATGGACGGCGGCAGCAGCCTGAACCTGCTTTACCAGGATACAGTGCGCAAGATGGGCATAGACCCCTCAAGGATCAAACCTACAAAAACGACCTTTAAAGGCGTCATACCAGGTGTAGAGGCCAACTGTACAGGCTCAATTACACTCTAATTGGTCTTCGGATCCCCGGATAACATCCGAAGCGAGGAATTAATCTTCGACATAGTCTCGTTCCGCAGCGGCTATCACGCACTGCTCGGACGAACCGCATTTGCAAAGTTCAATGCGGTGCCGCACTACGCATACCTCAAGCTCAAAATGCCAGGCTCCCGAGGAGTAATCACGGTCAATGGAAACACCGAACACTCTCTCCGAACGGAGGAGCATACGGCGGCCCTCTCGGCGGAAGTACAAAGCAGCCTCTTAAGGCAATTCTCGAGTCCGACTACTAAACGTCCGGACACCGTCAAGCGCGCCCGGAGTAACCTACAACAAGACCGCCTGGCACATTCCAAGCACGCGTAGCAATGCGGCCCCAACCCCAGCCCTCGCAAAATCGTGAGACCAGTACCACGCGTACATAACTACGCTCTGGAGATACCATGGGCATAGGGGTAGGGGCACGACCACGGCATGCCCGGAGAGCGGCTCAACCGCACCAGGGGCTCCCAATTGTGTCATTCCTTTTTTCTTATTCTCAGGACTCCATTTTCCAGAAGCCCTGTCCGGCAGTATAATTGCCGAACTCACGATGCAACAGCAAGGGAAGCAGAAAAGCTATGTCGAGTGTCCAGGTGGTCTCTATTACGAGCAGTATACCTATTTTACATACCATCCCGCAGCCTACCCCTGGATGGGGACATGTTAAGTAGTCCCATCCCTTGCTTATCGCACTATTTGTATTGTTCTGCTTTCATTGCAGTACTTTTTGAATAAACAATGCATCGCTTTTTGCCTATTATTGCATTCCTTTTTCTATCTATATATGTTCACTTATGACATGTTGCATCCGTACGCGTTGGTACGGCCAAATACACCAAGGGCTTAAGTACCCCAAAACATGGTGTGATAAGTCCGAACACTTTCACAAGTGCGGCACCCCGAACTTATAGCATTATATGCATCGGCTCCGAATCATGTCTTGGGTTAATAGTTGGGTTTGCCCGGCTCCCATGTTTTGCTACCTTACGTTCCGCTATATCGGCTAAGGTAGCGCTGGGAGAACCACTGCGATTGTGCCCCGGTTGAGCTGGGTTAAGCACCTCAGTGGAGAAAGCTAAAACTGATCGTCATGATAGGGCGAGAGCCAGTCGCTGTTTGAGAGGTTTTTCGAGTCCCTAAAGACTTATGCCGCTTAGAGTGAGGAGTCGGCTTTGTCCGGCCCAGGCGTGGATAGCGCCCCGAATTCGGTCTTCCGAACACTAAGGGCTTCGCCGAAATTTAAAATTATAGAATTCTATGGCTAAGTGGGAGTATTCAAGCATTATAGTCTGGTTGCCTTGTTCGTTGTGTTGAGCGCCTCCCTCGAAGGACCCAAGCATGGGAACAAGAGCGCTCAAGTTTATCCCGAACACCCCAGCACTCGTGGCATGGGGGCTGAAGTCAACGACTTGCCATCTCTCAAATTTGATAAACGGCCGCACAGAAGGTAATATTTTAAATTAACAAGCGTTGCTTAGCGCATATGAACAAAGTTTTCAGCGTACAGGATAACAAATGCGAGTCTACTCAAAAATTACATCTTTGGAGCACTCACCCACTATAAGGCGGGCACCTTTCAGGACACCCTTATAGTACATCTCAGGCGTGCGATACTCCTTGCCCGGCGGTGGCGCGTCCGTCACAAGCTTCTCGGCGTCCATCTTGCCCCAGTGCACTTTAGCGCGGGCAAGGGCCTGACGGGCACCTTCAATGTAGACGGAACGCTTGATGAATTCAATCCATGGATAGGCGTCCACCAGCCGCCGCACCAGACCGAAGTAGCTCCCAAGCATGGCCTCTTTAGGCCACAGCCGAACTATGAGGCCCTTCATGGCCTGTTCGGCCACCTTGTGGAGCTCGACCAGCTGCTTCAGCTGGTCGCTCAGGGGCACCGGATGTCCGGCCTCAGCAAATTGAGACCAGAACACCTTTTCCGTCGAGCTCCCCTCCTCGGCTTGGTAGAACGTGGCAGCATCGGACACGCTACGGGGCAGATCTGCGAGCGCTCCTGGAGAACTCCGAATTCGGGTAAGTAACAGATAATTCACTTTCACATGCTTGCTTTGCATGAAGAATGCCTTACCCGCCGCTATCTTTTTTATTGCCTCAATCTCCTGGAGGGCCTTCTGGGCTTCGGCCTTAGCGGCTTTAGCACTCTCAAGAGCCAAGGCGAGCCTGGACTCTCGAGTCTTTGAGTCACGCTCCAAACTCTCGTGTTTTTCCATGAAAGCCTGGAGCTCTTGCCGCACCTCCGCCACCCGCGCCTCCTGCTTCTCTCGCTCGGTGCACTCCGCGGCCGCACTTTTTTCGGCCTTGGACACCGCCTCCTTCAGGGTCGCCACCTCGTTCGTGGCCCCTGCAATACTCACGTTATTCCTGTCATTTTTTGCAACCAAATCCTTTCTATAAGGTATTACTTTAATAAGGTATTCCTTACCATCCTTGTCCTCGAGATGCTTCTTGGCACGGCCGAGCTTGTTTTCGGACCGCTCGAGGCTCTGCTTCAATGCATTGACCTCCGCAGTCAGTGCGGCAAAGGTCAGCAGTGCAGCCTGCATTCCCATATTGACATGTTTATGTTAGACTCCTGCGTATATCTTTTTAGATCCTCAGTTCGGCTTTTCTTTCCGAACACCGAACTAAGCATCAGGGGCTACTGTCTATGTGGTAATATTCTTACATATCTTAAAAACTTACCTCAAAGCCTGTTAGAAGGCTGGTACAGGCTTCAGTCAGCCCGCTCTTGGCGGACTGAACTTTCTAGATCACCGCACTCATAACAGTGCGGTGCTCCTCGTTGATGGAGGCGCCATTGAGCGCCTCCAGCAAATTATCCAGTGCCTCCGGCTGGACGAAGGGCACCGGTGTCGCAGTCTCGCCCTTCTTACGAAGGGGCCGCCCATCGGACTCCGGAGCCACTAAAGGTTCCGGTGCGGAGTCCGGCCCAGGGCCGAACTCAAAACCCTTTGGGGGTTGATCCCCCTCATGCCCAAAGTCCGGGAGGTTGCCTTGCGGCACCTCCGGGACCTCCTCCTCCTGGTCGGGCCCCTTTTGGGACCCCACCTAAGCGTCATCAGCAGCGCGAGGAGAGGAGGCGGCCGGAAGTGAAGTACTATTCACGTCCGACGGAGCCAGGGAGCCGCTCGTTGAAATATCGAGCCCGTCCTTGGGCGGGCTGCAGGGTTGTATTCGGTGTTAAAAGATTCTATGCGAGAAACGTAATGCCATGAATTATTCTGGTATCCGGACACTTACGATGTCGCCAGGGGCTTAGCCCTCGCTAGCCACTCCTCTTCGCCGCCGTCGGCGTTGGCGGAGTAGTCCGGAGGAAGGGTCCTTCTCTTCTTGGGCCCTCCAGCCTCCCCAGTTGGGGAGGCCTTCCTTTTCTTCTCTCCCCCCGCTGGGGGAGAAGCCTCTTTTTTCTCCTCCTTGTCTTCGACGGAGGAGTCCGCCTCGGAGTCTTCGGACGATGGGTCCGATAACACCTGATGCCGGGAACTATTTCGGGTTCCCGTGGCCTTCTTCTTGGCCTTCTTCTCCGGCACCACGTAAGGTGCCGGAGCCAGCAGCCCCGTTAATTGGGCGTCCGCTGGGTCTTCTGGCAAGGGAGCCGGACAGTTAACCTGCCCGGACTTCTTCTGCCAGGCCTATCAAAGGTAAGGGAGTTTAGATCCCGCATAGAGTCAAACTATGAAAAACAAGTGTCCCGTAAAGGGCAAAATATCTTACCTCGCCGGCTTGATGCTGCGAGCTGAATCCGCGATCTTCGGTAGCGGATGCGGGAGCCTCGGCGCCCTTGAACAGCACCTTCCAGGCATCTTCGTACATAGTGTCGAAGAGCCTGCTCAAGGTTTGGTGCTATGCCAGATCAAACTCCCACAAGTTGAAGGCCCGTTGTTGGCACGGGAGGACCCGGCGGATGAGCATGACCTGGACTACGTTGACGAGCTTGATCTTCTTGTTCACAAGGTTTTGGACGCAGGTTTGGAGTCCGGTCAGCTCTTCTAAGTCACCCCATGTCAGGCCCTTCTCTTTCCAGGAGGTGAGCCGTGTGGGGATGCCAGATCTGAATTCGGGGGTCGCTGCCCATTCAGGGTCACGCGGCTCGGTGATGTAGAACCGCCCCGATTGCCACCCTTTGATGGTTTCCACGAAGGAGCCCTCGAGCCATATGACATTGGGCATCTTGCCCACCGTGGCGCCTCCGCACTCCGCCTGCTGGCCGCCCACTACCTTTGGCTTGACATTGAAGGTCTTCAGCCATAAACCGAAGTGGGGCTTGATGCGGAGGAAGGCCTCGCACACAACGATAAACGCTGAGATGTTGAGGATGAAATTCGGGGCCAGATCATGGAAATCCAGGCCGTAGTAGAACATGAGTCCCCGGAAAAATGGGTGGAGTGGGAAGCCCAGTCCGCGGAGGAAATGGGGAAGGAACACCACCCTCTCATGGGGCCTGGGGCTGGGGACGAGCTGCCCCTCGTCTGGAAGCCGGTGCACAATATCATTGTGCAGGTATCCGGCTTTCCTCAACTTTTTGATGTGCCCCTCCGTGACGGAGGAGGCCATCCACTTGCCTCCCGCTCCGGACATGGCTGGGGAAGGTTGAGGCGAGATGTGCAGACTTGGGTGCTCGAGCTCGAGTGCACGGAAATGGATAAAGGAGGAAGAAGGCGTAGGTAAAAAGGTGGATCCTTATCCCCTTATATGGACGGACGAAACTATGCGTCCCCACCAGCCTGGTAAAACTCGCTTATCTCCCAAGCGCCGTAATCAATGGCGTGGTTGTGTTACCCACGCCCGTATTGATGAGAATCCCGGAATAAGGGGACACGATCTCTGCTTTGACAAGACGTGCCAAGGAAACTGCTTCACTAAATGCGCTGAGGTGGAACCGTAAAAACAATTCGAATAAAGGCCTGGCCGTGGTGTGATGTCACGCCGCGGAATACGTCAGCAGATCTGTGAAAAGATTATTCTCTCTACGGTGGTATGTGGAACTTATTTTGCAGAGCCGGACACTATCCTTGTGTTCAAAATCTTCTATGAAGTATTCGGAGGAGGAACCCGCCTTGCAATGCCGAAGACAATATGCACGCCGGACTCGTCGTCATTGAAGCCTGGTTCAGGGGCTACTAAGGGAGTCCTGTATTAGGGGGTGTCCGGATAGCCGACTATCACAATTGGCCGGACTCCTGGACTATGAAGATACAAGATTGAAGACTTCGTCCCGTGTCCGGATGGGACTTTCCTTGGCGTGGAAGGCAAGCTTGGCGATACGGATATGTAGATCTCCTACCATTGTAACCGACTCTGTGTAACCCTAACCCTCTCCGATGTCTATATAAACCGGAGGGTTTTAGTCCGTAGGACGAACAACAATCATACCATAGGCTAGCTTCTAGGGTTTAGCCTCTTTGATCTCGTGGTAGATCTACTCTTGTACTACCCATATCATCAATATTAATTAAGCAGGAGTAGGGTTTTACCTCCATCGAGAGGGCCCAAACCTGGGTAAAAACACCGTGTCCCTTGTCTCCTGTTACCATCCTCCTAGACGCACAGTTCGGGACCCCCTACCCGAGATCTGCGGGTTTTGACACCGACACTTACCCTTGTTCTCTTCGAGCTGCCTCTTGGTGAGGTCGAACTCTCCCTGCGCCTGCTCCAGGTCCCGCTTCAGATCGGCAACATTGGCAGTACGGGCAGCAGCAGCAAGCAGCACAGCATGCTTATTCAAAATAATACTCATGATTAGACTCCTGCGGATTTTAGTTGACCCTCTGCTCGGCTTTTCCTTCCGAACGCCAAACAGAGTATCAGGGGCTACTACCTATTGGGTGGTAATTTTGCACATATTTATTACTTACCTCGAAGCCTGTTAGGAGGCTGGTGCAAGCTTCGGTTAGTCCGCTCTTGGCGGACGAAACCTTCCGAATCACCGTACTAGTACGGTGCCCTTCATCCAGGGAAGCGCCGCAAAGCGCTTCCAGCAGACCATCTGGCGCCTCATGCGCAACGGAAGTCCGCGACACATACGGCTCGCCCTCCTTAGCGAGGGGTCGCCTGCCTGAGTCCGGAACCATCAAAGGTTCCGGAATTGTGTTCGGCTGAGAGCCCGGCTGGCCGTGGCTCTCGTCGACACGATCCGCGGGGATCTTGAACCCCGCGTGTCCGACGACTGGGACCCCGCCTCGGGGCGTCTCCAGGGTCACCTCCCCCTGCTCTGGGAGCCTTTGGGACAACACCTCTATGTCGTCCGCGGGTTGAGGAGTGGTGGCCGTCGGAAGCGAATTCATCTCCGAATTTCTCAGGGACCCTGAGGAGGATACCTCGGGATGATCCCTCGCCGGACTGCACATATGTTCGGCATTGTAAATACAAAAACTGTGAAGTGAAGTCATGATAGAGTGCAAACACTTACGATCGCGCTAGGGGCTTCCCCCTGGGCAGCCACCCCTCCTCGCTGAGAGCGGCTGTGGCGGAGTAGTCCGGAAGGGGCCTCTTCCCCTTCTTGGATGCCCCAGCCTCCCCTCCTGGGGCGGCTTTTCTCTTCTTCTCCCCTCCGGTGGGGGAAGGTATAATCTCTTCCTGATTCCCCCCGCCTCCGCGGGAGGAATCCGACTTGTCGTTGTCGGACGACAGGGGAATGACGGCCCTGCGCCGAGGACCTTTTCCGGCCCCCGGGTCCGCCTCCCCGGACCCCTCATCCTTTCCGGATGGGGCGTCTTCTTCTTCTTCCTCCTCCCCTTCGTGGGAGGAGTCTGCCTCGTCGTCATCGGACGAGGCTTCCGGCACAACCTTGCGCCGGAGACCCTTTAGGATCCCCGAGGCCTTCTTCTCGGCCTTCTTCTCCGGCACCTTGTACGGCGCCGGGACCAGCATCTCCGTCAGGAGAACATCTGCTGGGTCTTCTGGCAGCGGAGCCGGGCAGTAAACCCGCTCCACTATCTCCAGTAATCCTGAAACAAATATGCACAACCACTTAAGGCACTCCCGTGAATATATCGGGAAGAACTGGGTCCGATGTCGGTCTAAGAACTCACCGGCCTAGGAGCCCACGCAGCGTGAAGCCCGCGGTCCTCGGATGTCGGAGGAGGCACTTCGGAGGCCTTGAACAGCTCCTTCCATGCGCCTTTGTGTGTCATGTCGTAGAGCCTCTGGGGCGTCCGGTGCTTGGTGGGGACGAACTCCCACAGATTGACTGCCCGCTTCTGGCAGGGAAGATTCGGCGAACGAGCATGACCTGGATCACATTGACAAGCTTGATGTTCTTGTCCTTCATGCTTTTGACGCATGTTTGGAGTCCGGCCAGCTCCACGGAATCGCCCGAGGACAGTCCCTTCCTCTCCCAGGAGGTGAGCCGCATGGGGGCTCCGGATCGGAACTCGGGGGCCACCGCCCAGTTGACGCCGCGCGGCTCGGTGATGTAGAACCACCCCGATTGCCATCCTTTTATGGTCTCTGCAAAGGAGCCGTCGAGCCATGTGACGTTGGGCGTTCGGCCCACCATGGCCCCTCTGCACTCCGCCTGTTGGCCTCTTACCACCTTCGGCTTCACGCAGAAAGTTTGCAGCCATAGGCCGAAGTGAGGCCGGATGCGGAGGAAGGCCTCACACACGACGATGAACGCCGAGATGTTGAGGACGAAATTTGGGGCTAGATCATGGAAATCTAGCCCATAGTAGAACATGAGCCCACAGACGAAGGGATGGAGTGGGAATCCCAGTCCACGGACGAAGTGGGCGATGAATACGACCCTCTCGTGGGGTCCTGGGTCGGAATGACCTGCCCGGCATCTGGTAGACGCTGCGCTATGTCCGCGGCCAAGTATCCGGCCATCCGAACATTGGTGATGTGCTTCTCCTTGGCGGTGGAAGCCACCCACTTGCCTCCTGCTCCGCACATGTTTACCTGTGCGGGGAAGACTTGGGCTTGGGCGCCGGAGCTCGAGGGGGCAAGAGTGGGCAAAGGAGGAAGAAGGCGTGGGTGAAAATGGGGGAATCTTATCCCTTTATAGAGGCGTCGGAAGCGGTGCGCCTCCCCACTTGCCCGTTAAGAATCGCTTGTTTTCCAAGCGCCACGGTTAATGGCATGGTTAGATTACCCATGCTCGTATTGATGAGAATCCTGTAATAAGGGGACACGATCTCTGCTTTGACAAGACGTGTCACAGAAACCGCCTCGTGATATGCGTTGTAGCTGGTTGTGTGGAAACGGTTCGAATAATGGATCCGATCATAATAACGTGTCATGTCATCAAGAAAAGTTGTCAGCAGATTGCATTTGTGAAATATCATTCTCTCTACGGTGGTATCCAGAGATCATTTCTCAGATCCGGACACGATTTGGATATTCGATAATTATTTTGGAGAATTCGGAGGAGGAACCCGCCTTGCAATGGCGAAGACAATACTGCACGCCGGACTCATCGTCATTGAAGCCTGGTTCAGGGGCTACTGAGGGAGTCCTCGATTAGGGGGCATCCGGACAGTCGGACTGTGTACAACGTCCGGACTATTGAAGCATGAAGATACAAGACTCAAGACTTCGGCCCGTGTCCGGATGGGACTTTCCTTGGCGTGGAAGGCAAGTTTGGCGATCCGGATATTATATTTCCTTCCTTGTAACCGACTCCATGTAAACCCTAGCCCTCTCCGGTGTCTATTGGTCCTTAGAAGGCCGATCATAATTACATTCATACCATCATAGGCTAGCTCCTAGGGTTTAGCCTCTACGATCTCGTGGTAGATCTACTCTTGTACTACCCATATCATCAATATTAATCAAGCAGGAAGTAGGGTTTTACCTCCATCAAGAGGGCCCGAACATAGGTATCTGTGTCCCTTACTTCTTGTTACCATCAGCCTTGACGCACAGATCGGGACCCCCTACCCGAGATCCGCCAGTTTTGACACCGACAGCCACCCTAAGAGAATTGAGAAAGATTCTCAAAGAACTAATGTTGATGCACCTAGTTCTTCTAAGAAGAAAAAGAAAAATGATAGGACTTTGCATGCTTCTAGTGAACCTGTTGTTGACACACCTGAGAATCCCAATGATATTTCTATTGCTGAAACACAGTCTGGTAATGAACATGAACCTAGTGATAATATTAATGATGATGTTCATGATGATGCTCAACCTAGCAATGACAATGATGAAGAGACTGAACCTGCTGTTGATCTTGGTAACCCATAATCAAAGAATCAACGTTATGATAAGAGAGACTTCGTTGCTAGGAAGCACGGTAAAGAAACAGAACCATGGGTTCAGAAACCCATGCCTTTTCCTCCTAAACCATCCAATAAAAAGGATGATGAGGATTTTGAGCGCTTCGCTGAAATGATTAGACCTATCTTTTTGCGTATGCGTGTGACTGATATGCTTAAAATGAATCCTTATGCTAAGTATATGAAGGATATTGTTACAAATAAAAGAAAGATTCCGGAAGCTGAAATTTCCACCATGCTTGCTAATTATACTTTTAAAGGTGGAATACCTAAGAAACTAGGAGATCCAGGAGTACCAACTATACCATGCTCCATGAAAAGAAACTATGTTAAAACTGCTTTATGTGACCTTGGAGCCGATGTTAGTGTTATGCCTCTCTCTTTATACCGTAGACTTGATCTGAATAAGTTGACACCTGCTACCTCTTGAGAAAATGTTGGTTTTTTCCTTGAAGAGGAAAGGGTGATGCAGCAAAGTAGCATAAGTATTTCCCTCAGTTTTTGATAACCAAGGTATCAATCCAGTAGGAGGCTCCTCAAAAGTCCCACGCACCTACACAAACAAACAAGAACCTCGCAACCAACACGATAAAGGGGTTGTCAATCCCTTGACGGTAACTTGCAAAAGTGAGATTTGATAGAGATAATAAAAGAAGCAAATAGAAGTAGATGAAAAACTTATATAATAAAAGATAGACCCAGGGGCCATAGGTTTCACTAGAGGCTTCTCTCAAGATAGCATAAGTATTACGGTGGGTGAACAAATTACTGTCGAGCAATTGATAGAAAAGCACATAGTTATGAGATTATCTAGGCATGATCATGTATATAGGCATCACGTCCATGACAAGTAGACCGAAACGATTCTGCATCTACTACTATTACTCCACACATCGACCGACTCCTGCCTGCATCTAGAGTATTAAGTTCATGAAGAACAGAGTAACGCATTAAGAAAGATGACATGATGTAGAGGGATAAACTCATGCAATATGATATAAACCCCATCTTTTTATCCTCGATGGCAACAATACAATACGTGCCTTGCTTCCCTTGCTGTCACTGGGAAAGGACACCGCAAGATTGAACCCAAAGCTAAGCACTTCTCCCATTGCAAGAGAGATCAATCTAGTAGGCCAAACCAAACTGATAATTCGAAGAGACTTGCAAAGATAACCAATCACACATAAAAGAATTCAGAGAAGATTCAACTATTTCTCATAGATAAACTTGATCATAAACCCACAATTCATTGGATGTCGACAAACACACCGCAAAAGGAGTACATCGAATAGATCTCCAAGAAGATCGAGGAGAACTTTGTATTGAGATTCAAAGAGAGACAAGAAGACATCTAGCTAATAATTATGGACCCAAAGATCTGAGGTAAACTACTCACAACTCATCGGAGAGGCCATGGAGATGAAGTAGAGTCCCTCCGTGGTTGATTCCCCCTCCGGCGTAGCGCCGACTAAGGATCCAAGATGGGATCTCACGGATAAAGAAGGTTGTGGCGGTGGAATTAGTTTTTCGTGGTGCTCCCCGATGGTTTCAGGGTACGGGAGTATATATAGGAGGAAGAAGTAGGTCGGTTGACGCTCGATGGGCCCATGAGGGTGGGGGGCGTGTCCACCTTCAGGGGGCGCGCCGGGCACCCTCATGGCTGCCTCGTTTGTTGCTTGACGTCCATTCCAAGTCTCCTAGTTTGAATTTGTTCCAAAAAGATTGCTCCCGAAGGTTTTGTCCCATTTGGACTCCGTTTGATATTCCTTTTCTTCGAAACACTGAAATAGGCAAAAAGAATAGCAATTCGGGTTGGGCCTCCGGTTAGTAGGTTAGTCCCAAAAATGATATAAAAGTGTTAAGTAAAGCCCATAAACATCCAAAATGGGTAATATAATAGCATGGAACAATCAAAAATTATAGATACGTTGGAGACGTATCAACACCTACTGAAATATCTTTGCAAATGGCCGATAAATCAGCTGTTATACCTGTCGGTATTTGTGAGGATGTGCCTGTTGTGGTTGCAAACGTTACTATTTTAACGGACTTTGCTATTCTTGATATTCCCAAGGAAGATAGTATGTCGATTATCCTTGGTAGACCCTTTTTGAATACTGCAGGGGCTGTTATTGATTGCAACAAAGGCAATGTCACTTTTCATGTTAATGGTAACGAGCATATGGTACACTTTCCAAGGAAACAACCTCAAGTCCACAGTATAAATTCTATTGGAAAAACTTCAACAATTACTATTGGAGGTTTTGAATTTCCTCTTCCTACTGTCAAGAAGAAATATGATATTCTTATTGTTGGGGACGTGCATATCCCCGTTGAGGTAACCTAGTGTTATTCGAAAATTCTCCGGTTTCATGCGATTCGGAATGAGTTTGTTAACATGACTTGATCAACCTTGTTAGTGGATTCCTTTTGATGAGCATGAGATGGATGAAGTTAGAAAGCACACCTCTCTGTACCCTCCTTTTACTTTCTGTTATTTAGATTAAATAAAGAAAAAATAGCATTTTGTCTGCTCTTTGAATTATCCTTGCAATAAAAAAAGACCCTGGAAATAAAAGTTCTCCAAATGTCCCGAAAATGAAATATGATTTTTTGTAGAATATTTAAGAATATCTGGCACTGAGAACATAGCAAAGGGGGCCACCACCTGGCCACAAGGGTCCAGGCTGTGCCCACCCCCCTGGGGCGCGCCCCTACCTCGTGGACCCCACGTGCCCCCCTCCACTTATTCCAGCACCCACACACTTCTTCTTCCTCCAGAAAAAAATCCTCCCCTAGCTCAAACCCGTGTTCTAGCTCATCTTGCTGTGATTTTCGATCTCCTTGCTCAAAGCTCCATTCACAAAACTGCTTTGGGGGATTGTTCTTCGGTATGTGACTCCTCCAATGGTCCAATTAGTTTTTGTTCCAGTGCTTTATTTATTGTAAATTTTTGCTGCTTAGGTGACCCTGTTCTTGAGCTTGCATGTCAAATTTATTTGGTCCCAAGTAGTTCTAATGCATGAAATGGCCTCTAGGCACTTGTGGGAGTAGTTTCTATCAATCTTGTTGAGTTTGGTTCACTTTTATTTTGAGTCACTAAAATTTTTAGAAATTTTCAGAGGGAGAAAATATTGAAGAGATTGTTGAGAGGTTCTTTGAGCCGAAGCTCAAAGGATAAGCAAAATAAGAGAATAAGAAGCCCAAATATAATCTTCCTCGCACCGCGGAGGTTCGGTCGTGTGAATGGCCTTGTGATGCATTCTTGAAGGCCGCCGAAATCTATGATGATTTTTATTACTTGGCTGAGAATGCAGGCCTCACTGACTTCCTCCACGACCAGCTCGAATAGTATCTCCTACACACAAATATTTTTGTGCAAAATTTTCATTTCCATGCTAGGAGATCACAACCTTCGGTAGATTTTTACTTATATGATGAGTTTAAGGAGATGTCACTCTATGATTTTTGTGTGGCTTGCAAGTTGCCTTTTGAGGGCAGCGTCGAGGAACCACACCCTAGTGATGCGGCAGAATTTATTGATGAAATTGTTTTAGGGGAAAAGAGAAAAGTGTCGAATGCAAGAACTACTAGTATACATTTTCCTGTTCTACGTTACTATGCAATATTTGCTAGTAGATGTTTAATTGGTCGCGGGAACAGTGGGGGCCTCAGTGCTCCTGGACTCGCCATTTTGTGCCATGCTTTACTCCATGACAGAACTTTCTGTTTAGGCGCTATGGTTGCTAAGCGGTTGAGTCTAAACTGTACAAAGGGCCCCATTTTTGGAGGTATCTTTGCTTCACGTCTTGCTAAATATTTTGGGATGCCTATTAGACACTATGAGAAAGAAGAAAAGGTGTTGCCCCCTATTTTCTTAAACTATAAAAGTATGGTAGCACATGATTTTATTTGCGATGATAAGGAGAAGAGACTCATTTATAACCTGGTATTCAGTGAAAATACTTGTCAGATTATTACCCTGCCCGCACCTTCTCTGTTTAACATTCATTCAGGCACATACATCATCCTGCCCGATGACATTTATGCATATTGGGAGTGAACACGATCCCCAGAGCCTGAGCCTGAGCCATCTCCTGATCCATATCAGGAGTCTATTTATCAGTGGGATCCGCAAGAGCTTGCTAACCAGTGGCACCCCGAGGATCCTCCTCAGTACACTCGAGAGGACCACTTTGATCCATGGGCATAGACCAACTTAGGCCAAAAGCCTAAGCTTGGGGGAGTACGTATTTCTCACCGACATTACATTCATGTTCACACACTCATGCCAGTTGTCGGTGCTCATACTTTTTCATTGTACTATCCATGCTAGTTTATTTTATTTTTAAGTTTTCTTCTTGTGTGTTTGAAAAACCTTAAGAAAAACCAAAAAAATAGTTGTAGCTTTTAGCTAGTTTACTTTCCATGCATGTAGTAGTATAATTAAAAGAAACCCCAAAAAGATTTCTCTTTCTTGTTTTGCTTGTTGGGAGCTTTCCCGTGTAAATAGTTTAATTTTATTTCCTTTTCTTTGGGGGTCGAGAGGAGAAGACAATGATAAAAATGTTAAGTGGCTCTTATATGCATTATTGTTGACTTAACCAAGAGCCCATATTACCTTGTCTTCTCCCTTGTATTAAATGCTTGCAGATTCCAACTTAGTCCAATTGCATGTGAACTATTATTATTATCCCCGCCGTTCAGTTGTGCAAGTGAAAGGAAATAATGATGATATATGATGGACTGATTGAGATGAGAAAAGCTGGTATGAACTCGACCTATCTTGTTTTTGTAAATATGATTTGTTCATCGTTCCGGATTCAGCCTATTATGAATGAAACATATCTGCAATGACAATTAGAGATTATAGTTGCTCATGCCATGCTTAATTAGCTAGGAGTTTATAATGGTCTACCTTGCGTGTCAACATGCTATTAAAATGGTTGTGATGTGGTATGATAGGGTCGTATCCTCCTTTGAATGATTCGAGTGGCTTGACTTGGCACATGTTCACGCATGTAGTTGAAACAAAATCAACATAGCCTTCACGATATTTATGTTCATGGTGAATTATATCCTACTCATGCTTGCACTCAGTGTTGATTAATGTTAATGCATGTTCATGACTGCTGTCGCTCTCTAGTTGGTCGCTTCCCAGTCTTTTTCTAGCCTTCACTTGTACTAAGCGGGAGTACTACTTGTGCATCCACTTCCATAAACCCCAAAGTTATTCCATATGAGTCCACCATACCTTCCTATATGCGGCATCTACCTGCCATTCCAAGTAAATTTGTATGTGCCAAACTATAAACCTTCAAATGAAATTCTGTTTTGTATGCTCGAATAGATCATGTATCAACTAGGGCTGTCTATATCTTCCATGTTAGGTGGGTTATTCTCACGAGGAGTAGACTCCGCTCCTCACTCATGAGAAAATGGCCGGTCACCGGGATGACCAGTCCCATGCTCAAATCAAATTAAAATAATTGCAAACAAAACTCCCCCAGGATTGTTGTTAGTTGGAGGCACCCATTGTTTCGGGCAAGCCATGGATTGATGCTTGTTGGTGGTGGGGGAGTATAAACTTTACCATTCTATTTGGGAACATCCTATATCGTGTGTAGCATGGAAGATATAGAGATCTCTAGTTGTTATGTTGACAATGAAAGTATGCCACTCAAAATATTATTTATCTCTGTTTCAAAACTCGAGCTCTGGCACCTCTGTGAATCCCTGCTTCCCTCTGCGAAGGGCCTATCTATTTACTTTTATGTTGAGTCATCATCCTCTTATTAAAAAGCACCAGCTGGAGAGCACTGCTGTCATTTGCATGCATTACTATTAATTTACATTAAGTATGACTGTGACTGGATCTCTTTTACCATGAATTACAATGTTTAGTCAGTCCTTGATCTTCAGAGGTGCTCTGCAATTATGTTTTTGTGGTCTTAGAAAGGGCTAGCGAGATACCGTATTGTTATATCATATTATGATTGTTTTGAGAAAGTGTTCTCATCCGAGATTTATTATTTTTGCTCGCTAGTTGATTATGCCATTGATATGAGTAAACATGAGACCTAAGTGTTATTGTGAATATGGTTAGTTCATAATATTTGCTGAAAACTTGAATATTGGCTTTACATATTTACAACAACAAGACCAAACAGAGTTTGTAAAAGTTTGTCAACTGAATTGCTTGAGGACAAGCAAAGGTTTAATCTTGGGGGAGTTGATATGTCTCCATCGTATCTACTTTTCCAAACAATTTTGCCCTTGTTTTGGACTCTAACTTCCATGATTTGAATGGAACTAACCCGGACTAACGTTGTTTTCAGCAGAATTGCCATGGTGTTATTTTTGTGCAGAAATAAAAGTTCTCGGAATAACCTGAAACTTCACGGAGAATATTTTTGGAATATATAAAAAATACTGGCAAAAGAATCCACGCCAGGGGTTGGAAAAAGCGGTCGGCGTAAGCGAGGCGGTTGGCCTTCGCCTAGTGCCTAGGCAGTGCCTAAGCGGCCTAGGCGCGGCCTAGGCGGTAATATAGGTTTGCTCGCAGTGTATTTGCGATTATTATGTGGGTGTTGATATTCATTTAGGGCATATAAATAAGTTAATAATCGTCTACTGCCATTGGAATATAACCTGTTTGGCATATCAGTGTAGTACGTGGCATGATTTCTTGCTTGGGTAGGCAATTCCTTGCTTGCCCGGCCTAGACCTCCACTTATGCCCTAGGCGAGGCGTTTGGCCATTGCCTAGCGCCTAGGCGTGCCTAAGAGCCTCCTAGGCACTGCCTTTTCCAACAGAGCCAGGGGGCCCACACCCTGTCCACGAGGGTGGACGGCGCGCCCACCCCCTGGGGCGTGCCCCCTGCCTCGTGGGCCCCCTGAGGCTCCACCGACCTTAACTCCAATTCTATATATTCACGTTCAGGGAGAAAAAATCAGCGAGAAGGATTCATCGCATTTTACGATACGGAACCGCCACCAAGCCCTAATCTCTCTTGGGAGGGCTGATCTGGAGTCCGTTCGGGGCTCCGGAGAGGGGAATCCGTCACCGTTGTCATCATCAACCTTCCCCCATCACCAATTTCATGATGCTCGCCGCTGTGCGTGAGTAATTCCATCGTAGGCTTGCTGGACGATGATGGGTTGGATGAGATTTATCATTTAATCGAGTTAGTTTTGTTAGGGTTTGATCCCTAGTATCCATTATGTTCTGAGATTGGTGTTGCTATGACTTTGCTGTGCTTAATGCTTGTCAGTAGGGCCCGAGTGCCATGATTTTAGATCTGAACCTATTATGTTTTCATGAATATATGCGAGTTCTTGATCCTATCTTGCAAGTCAATAGTCATCTACTATGTGTTATGATCCGTAACCCCGAAGTGACAATAATCGGGACCACTCCCGGTGATGACCGTAGTTTGAGGAGTTCATGTATTCACTAAGTGTTAATGCTTTGGTCCGGTGCTCTATTAATAGGAGGCCTTAATATCCCTTAGTTTCCAATAGGACCCCGTTGGGAGGATAGGACAAAAGATGTCATGCAAGTTCTTTTCCATAAGCACGTATGACTATATTCGAAATACATGCCTACATTACATTGATGAATTGGAGCTAGTTCTGTGTCATCCTATGTTATAACTGTTGCATGAGGAATCGCATCCGACATAATTATCCATCACTAATCCAATGCCTACGAGCTTTTCACATATTGATCTTGGGATAATTAATTTGGTACCCTTAGCTGTGTCCCACTCGGCAGGTTTACCCCTAGTTTCCGAAAACACTTGTTCCTGCCCAAACCACTTTGCTCCTCTTATGCTTTTGCCCTTTGACTGTTTGACCATCACTTTGAAAATTTGACACAAAATTCATACTAACTCAGAAAAATTCAAATAAGATATCAAAATGTTCAGAAAAGCATCACCTATATGTGCATGTCATTTTCATTCATGAAAAAGTGTTGTCCAGTCCCCATCTCAGTTTTAGCTCAAATGATCTTAGCATGAATAGTAAAATCTAAAAAAAATCTAAAAATTCTAAAAAAATTGGTGACAAACTTTGACCAATGTTTTGAGTGCTTGCCAAGTTTCATAAGGGAATGACATTCATGGAAGTCGTGGCAAATAAACAAAAATTAGTGCTCCAAAATTTCATTTTTTTGCCACGACTTCCATGAATGTCATTTCCTTATGAAACTTGGCAAGCACTCAAAACGTTGGTCAAAGTTTGCCGCCAATTTTTTTTAGAATTTTTAGGTTTTTTTTAGATTTTACTGTTCATGCTAAGATCATATGAGCTAAAACTGATATGGGGATTGGCCAACACTTTTTTCATGAATGCAAATGACATGCACATATTGGTGATGCTTTTCTGAATATTTTGACATCTTATTTGAATTTTTCTGAGTTAGTATGAATATTTTATGAAGTTTTCAAAGTGATGGTCAAACGGTCAAAGGGCAAAAGCATTAGAGGAGCAAAGTGGTTTGGACAGGAACAAGTGTTTTCGGAAACTAGGGATAAACCTTCCAAGTGTGACCCAACTCAGGGCATAAAATCAATTATCCCATTGATCTTTGCTTAGTTACTTCTTTGTTGCCACTGTTACAATTACTACAAAACTGCTGCTGTCACTTTTGCCACCGTTACCGTTACTTCCATACTACTTTGCTACTAAATACTTTGCTGCAGATATTAAGTTTTCCAAGTGTGGTTGAATTGACAACTCAACTGCTAATACTTGAGAATATTCTTTGGCTCCCCTTGTGTCGAATCAATAAATTTGGGTTGAATACTCTACCCTCAGAAACTGTTGCGATCCCCGATACTTGTGGGTTATCAAATTACATGTATAATTTTTGGCCTCGTGAGGGAGAAAGTATCACTCTAGCTTGGGGGAGGCTTAAGTCAATGTTATATTCATGCCCAAATCATGAGCACCCAAGAGAAATTATTATCCAGAATTTTTATGCTCGGCTTTCTCGTAATGATCAAACCGTGCTTGATACTTCTTGTGTTGGTTCATTTATGAAGAAGACTATTGAATTCCGGTGGGATCTTTTGGAAAGAATTAAATGCAACTCTGAAGATTGGGAACTCGATGAAGGTAAAGGGTCAGGTATTAAACTTAAGTATGATCGTGTTAAATCTTTTATGGATACCGATGCTTTTCAAAAGTTTAGCACTAAATATGGACTTGACTCTGAGATAGTAGCCTCCTTTTGTGAATCATTTGCTACTCATGTTGAACTCCTTGATGAGAAGTGGTTTAAATATCACCCACCCATTAAAGAATAAATTAAGGAACCAGTACCAATTAAAGAAGAAACTATACTTTATAATGTTGATCCAGTTGTTCCTTCTGCTTATATTGAGAAACCACCTTTCCCTATTAGGATAAAGGAACATGCTAAAGTTTCAACTATGGTTAACAAAAGCTATATTAGAACCCCTAAACCTGATGAGAAAATTAAAGTTGAACCTAGTATTGCTATGGTTAAAGATCTCCTGGAAGAAGATGTGGATGGGCATGTTATTTATTTCTATGAAGAAGCTGCTAGAATTGCTAAACCAGACAAAAGAAATAAACATAGACCTGTTGTGGGCATGCCTGTTATTTCAGTTAAAATAGGAAATCACTGTTATCATGGTTTATGTGACATGGGTGCTAGTGTGAGTGCTATTCCTTACACTTTATATGAAGAAATCATGAAAGACATAACACCTGATGAGATAGAAGAAATAGAAGTTACTATTAAACTTGCTAATAGAGACACCATATTACCAATTGGGATTATTAGAGATGTTGAAGTCTTGGGTGGGAAAATTAAATACCCTACTGATTTTCCTGTTCTTGGTTCCCCACAAGATGACTTTTGTCCCATTATCTTTGGTAGACCTTTCTTGAGTACAGTTAATGCTAAGATAGATTGTAATATACAAATTGTTGGTGTTAGCTTTGGTGATGAGTCTCATGAGTTTAATTTTCCCAAGTTTAGTAGAAATCATCATGAAAAAGAATTGCCTAGTAAGGATGAATTAATTGGTCTTGATTCTACTATTGTTCCACCTACTGATCATTTAGAACAATATTTGCTAGACCATGAAAATGATTTACATATGCATGAAAGAAATGAAATAGGTAAGGTTTTCTTTGAACAACGTCCTCTACTTAAACACAATTTGCCTATTGAAACTCTAGCAGGTCCTCCTCCACCTAAAGGTGATCCTGTGTTTGAATTAAAACAATTGCCAGACACACTAAAATATGCTTATCTTGATGGAAAAAAATATCATGTTATTATTAGTGCTAACCTTTCAGAACATGAAGAAGAAAGATTATTGGAAGTTCTAAGGAAGCACCGGGCTGCTATTGGATATACTCTTGATGATTTAAATGGCATTGGTCCCACTCTATGTCAGCACAAAATTAATATGGAACCTGATGCTAAACCTGTTGGTGATCATCAACGTCGGTTGAATCCAAAAATGAAAGAAGTGGTAAGAACGGAAATCTTAAAACTTCTGAAAGCAGGTATAATCTATCCTATAGCTGATAGTAGATGGGTAAGTCATGTTCATTGTGTCCCTAAGAAAGGAGGTATCACTCTGTTGTTCCTAATGATAAGAATGAACTTATTCCACAAAGAATTGTTACAGACTATAGAATGGTAATTGATTACAGAAAATTAAACAAAGCAACTAGGAAAGATCATTACCCTTTGCCTTTTATTGATCAAATGCTTGAAATATTATCTAAGCACACACACTTTTGCTTCCTAGATGCATACTCTCGCTTTTCAAAAATATTTGTTTCTCAACCTAATCAAGAAAAGACCACTTTTACTTGTCCCTTTGGAACTTATGCTTATAGATGTATGCCTTTTGGTTTATGTAATGAACCTGCTACCTTTCAAATATGTATGACTGCTATATTCTCTAATTTTTGTGAAAATATTGTTGAGGTTTTCATGGATGACTTTTCTATTTATGGGAAGTCTTTTGATGATTGTTTAAGCAATCTTGAGCGAGTTTTGCAGAGATGTGAACAAACAAATCTTGTCTTGAACTTGGAGAAGTGCCACTTTATGGTTAATGAAGGCATTGCCTTGGGTCATAAAATTTCTGAAAGTGGTACTGAAGTGGACCAAGCTAAGGTTGATGCAATTGAGAAAATGCCATGTCCTAAGGACATCAAAGGTATTTGTAGTTTCTTAGGTCATGCTGGTTTCTATAGGAGATTTATCAAAGACTTTTCTAAAATTTCTAGGCCTCTTACTAATCTTTTGCAAACGGATATTCCTTTTGTTTTTGATGATGATTGTTTAGAAGCCTTTGAAACACTCAAGAAAGGCTTAATATTTGCACCTATTGTTCAACCATCTGACTAGAACTTTCCTTTTGAAATTATGTGTGATGCTAGTGATTATGTTGTTGGTGCTGTTCTAGGACAAAGAGTTGATAAGAAATTGAATGTTATTCATTATGCTAGTAAAACTCTAGACAGTGCTCAAAGAAATTATGCTACTACTGAAAAAGAATTCTTAGTAGTGGTGTTTGCTTGTGATAAATTTAGATCTTATATTGTTGATTTTGAAGTAACTGTTCACACGGACCATGCTACTATTAAATATCTTATGGAAAAGAAAGATGCTAAACCTAGACTTATTCGTTGGGTTCACTTGTTGCAGGAATTTGATTTACATATCATTGATAGAAAAGAAGCTGAGAACCCAGTAGCTGATAACTTGTCTAGGCTTGAAAATGTGCTTGATGACCCACTACCTATTGATGATAGTTTTCCTGATGAGCAGTTAGCTACCATAAATGTTTCTCATAGTACTCCTTGGTATGCTGACTATGCTAATTACATTGTTGCTAAATATCTACCACCTAGCTTTACATACCAGCAAAAGAAAAAATTCTTCTATGATTTAAGACATTACTTTTGGGATAACTTACATCTTTATAAAGGAGTAGATGGTATTGTTAGACGTTGTGTACCTGAGCATGAACAGGCAAAAATCCTACGGAAATTTCACTCTGAGGCTTATGGAGGGCATCGTGCTGGAGATAGAACGCTCACAAGGTATTGCAATCTGGATTTTATTGGCCTACTCTCTTCAAGGATGCCCGTAAGTTTGTATCTTCTTGTGATGAAAGTCAAAGGATAGGTAATATCAGTAAGCGTCAAGAAATGCCTATGAATTATTCACTTGTTGTTGAACCATTTGATGTTTGGGGATTTGATTACATGGGACCTTTTCCTTCCTCTAATGGGTATACACATATTTTGGTTGATGTTGATTATGTTACTAAATGGGTAGAAGCCGCCAGTAGTGATGATCACAACACCTCTATTAAAATGCTTAAGGAAGTTAGTTTCCCAAGGTTTGGAGTCCCTAGATATTAAATGATTGATGGTGGTTCACACTTTATTCATGGTGCTTTCCGTAAGATGCTTGCTAAGTATGATGTTAACCATAGAATTGCATCACCCTATCATCCTCAGTCTAGTTGTCGGTGGAAACGACACCTATGGGATCATGGGAATCCCTACTACGGTTGCGGGGCGCGGGGTCATGAGAAGAGTGGGATCAGCAATCAGTACAAGCACTCGGGTTGTTTACCCAGGTTCAGGCCACGAGGATGCGTAATACCCTAGTCCTGCTTTGGTGTGTATATCTGTGTTATTGGAGTTCTTGAGCTAGCTACGGTGAGTGTGACTTGTCCAAGGGTCTGAATCCTTCTCCTGGATGCCTCGGGCCTCCTTTTATAGTCAAGGGGATCGCCACAGTGGCACACAGGAGGTGGCATCGGTGTACAGTGGCTAAGCTTATCGCTTAGCCATTACAGGACAAGACGCATTTAATGCGCCTCTTAGGTGTCTTCCTTACTTTACCGCCGCCTCGCCCTGCTTCGACACGCGCCCGGGTCAGCGAGGCGGTCAGCGCCATGTAGGCTCGCAGGCTGCTGAGGTGGCGCGTTGGTAGGGCCTTCACGAAGATTTGCATGCCACCACGTAGGCGTTCACTGAGTTGGCTTGGAAGGCTTCCGTCGACATGCAGGTGCCTGCCTAGCTGGTGGGTTGGCAGCTGCATGGGAGCAGCAGTGGAAACTTGGCGGGCGTGGGCCTGGCTGTGGCCCCATGGATGTCCTTGACAAGGACCTTGCCGAGGCCCCGGCAAGGGTCTTGCCATGGCATCATGGTCGTCCCCGGTAAGGATCTTGCCGGAGGTCTTGTGGGTTTCCTCGGCAAGGATCTCGCCGAGGTTTGTCGTCTTCTAATCCTCATCTGATTTGGAGTGCTTCTTTTCTTCACAAAGATCTACATGCCATCATGGAGGCGCCTCCCGAGCCTTGGTCCCAACATGGTGTTGGGAAACCTGGGGCTCAAGGGTGGCGCGCTCCGCTGGCATTGGGCAAGCACCCCAGCAAGGACCGGCCGCCCCAGCAAGGGTCACGCTGGGGGAACCCACCTCGCCCTCTTGCTCTTCGCGTCTCTGTCTTGGAGTTGCTTTGACCGCCTTGTGGCGTTGATTCCTCCCTTTGCCCTGCTAAGTGTGGCCACGGGCGCGGCTTTGACTGCCCGTGCACAAGTAAGGGGTACAAAGGAGTGCCCCTACTTTAGCACACCGAAAGGAGCCCGCGGGCCTGGGCCACACATAAGCGCAACGTGTTGTTGGGCTTGGCCCAAAACGGTGCGCGGGCAGGCAGGGCGGTTTTTACCGCAGTAACTTTTTTCGTCTGATGCGCTTCCCCACGACCCGCGTTGAATGCGTGACGGGGAGTCGTGTGTGACGTTGGGGGGCATGCGTGGGGTGGTTGCTGTAGGCATGCATCACGTCACAATAAATGGTAAAGAGGCGGCCCGCGCCTTCCCCATAAAAAGGAATAACCGCGGGCGCGCAGCTCATTTACCCACTATGCTTTCCTCAATCTCGGCATTGCCGTCCCCATCTTCTTCCTCCTCAAGCTTTCGTTCCTGCTCGCTCCTGTTGCGCCCCCCACTACCTTCGACCCCTCGCCCTCTTCCCAGCCGCCATGGCGCCTAAATCTGGCAAGGGCAAGGGTGTGGCCAAGGACACAAGGGAGAAGGAGATGCCGGAGAGCGAGGCGGTGGCGCGGCGGGCGCAGTTCGCCTATTTCATCACGTCGTCAATCGACGTCTTCGACCTCAGGGACTACTTTAAGCCTTTCTGGGGGTGGAGATGGCGGGGCACCCTGCCACGCGCGTCATCCCCGCGGATTGCAACAAGGGCGGCTCAAAACGGTACCCATTCTTCGTCGACTTCTTTTGCGGGCTCTGCCCCCCTTTTTCCGACTTCTTCAATGATGTCATGCGCACTTTTGGCTTCCATCTATTGGATCTCACGCCAAATGCCGTGGCGGGCTTGGCGTGCTTTGCCCACCTCTGCGAGGGCTTCGCCGGGGTGTTTCCCAGCATGGCGCTTTTCCGCCACTACTTCTCACCCCGCATCCAATCTGGGGGCGCCCTTTCTGGGAGCGTTGCCTGGATCCCGAGGGCCCAGGAGAAATGCGTGTACCCAGAGGGTGCCACGAAGGAGAGGTGGGAGGAGTGGCGGGGCCGGTGGTGATGGATCGTGGAAGAGAACCCAGCGGAGATCTGCCGGGGCGTTCGTTGGGAGCCGCTGCCGAGGAGGAGGTGGTTGACGACCAAGCCTCCTCGTCCCCTGCTTCCGACTCAGGCAAATATCTGAAGGTGGCATGTCATACTGCTTACCAGCATGTCATACTTTGATTCGGCCGTATTGTTGGATGAAGTGGCTCAGACCGACATTACACGTACGCTTACGCGAGACTGGTTCTACCGACGTGCTTCGCACACAGGTGGCTAGTGGATGTCTGTTTCTCCAACTTTAGTTGAGTCGAGTGTGACTATGTCCGGTCCTTGTTGAAGGTTAAAACAGCAAACTTGACGAAAAATCGTTGTGGTTTTGATGCGTAGGTAAGAACGGTTCTTGCTAAGCCCGTAGCATCCACGTAAAACTTGCAACAACAAAGTAGAGGACATCTACCTTGTTTTTGCAGGGCATGTTGTGATGTGATATGGTCAAGACGTGATTATAAATTGTTGTATGAGATGATCATGTTTTGTAACACAGTTATCAGCAACTGGCAGGAGCCATATGGTTGTTGCTTTATTGTATGAAATGCAATAGCCATGTAATTGCTTTACTTTATCACTAAGCGGTAGCGATAGTCGTAGTAGCAATAGTTGGCAAGGCGACAATGATGCTTCGATGGAGATCAAGGTGTCAAGCCGGTGACGATGGTGATCATGACAGTGCTTTGGAGATGGAGATCAAAGGCACAAGATGATGATGCCCATATCATATCAATTATATTGATTGCATGTGATTTATCCTTTATGCATCTTATTTTGCTTAGTACGGCGGTAGCATTATAAGATGATCTCTCAATAAATTTCAAGGTACAGGTGTTCTCCCTGAGTATGCACCGTTGCTACAGTTCATCGTGCCGAGACACCATGTGATGATCGGGTGTCATAAGCTCTACGTTCACATACAACAGGTGCAAACCAGTTTTGCACACGCAGAATACTCAGGTTAAACTTGACGAGCCTAGTATATGCAGATATGGCCTCGGAACACTGAGACCGAAAGGTCGAGCGTGAATCATATAGTAGATATGGTCAACATAGTGATGTTCACCATTGAAAACTACTCCATCTGACATGATGATCGGACGTGGTTTAGTTGATATGGATCACGTGATAACTTAGATGATTAGACGAATGTCTATCTAAGTGGGAGTTCTTAAGTAATATGATTAATTGAACTTTAATTTATCATGAACTTAGTACCTGATAGTATTTTGCATGTCAATGTTGTTGTAGATAAATGGCCCGTGTTGTTGTTCCGTTGAATTTTAATGTGTTCCTAGAGAATGCTAAGTTGAAAGATGATGGTAGCAATTACACGGAGTCGGTCCGTAACTTGAGGATTATCCTCATTGCTACACAGAAGAATTATGTCCTGGAAGCACTGCTAGGTGCAAGACCCGCTGCAGGAGCAACGCCAGACGTTTTGAACGCCTGGCAGAGCAAAGCTGATGACTACTCGATAGTTCAGTGTGCCATGCTTTACGGCTTAGAACCGGGACTTCAACGACGTTTTGAACATCATAGAGCATATGAGATGTTCCAGGAGTTGAAGTTAATACTTCAAGCAAATGTCCGGATTGAGAGATATGAAGTCTCCAATAAGTTCTATAGCTGCAAAATGGAGGAGAATAGTTCTGTCAGTGAGCATATACTCAGAATGTCTAGGTACCACAATCACTTGACTCAGCTGGGAGTTAATCTTCTAGTTGATAGTGTCATTGACAGAGTTCTTCAATCACTGCCACCAAGCTATAAGAGCTTCGTGATGAACTATAATATGCAAGGGATGGATAAGACGATTCCTGAGCTCTTTGCAATGCTAAAGGCTGTGAAGGTAGAAATCAAGAAGGAACATCAAGTATTAATGGTCAACAAGACCACCAGTTTCAATAAGAAGGACAAAGGGAAGAAGGGGAACTTCAAAAAGAACGGCAAGCAAGTTGCTGCTCAAGTGAAGAAGCCCAAGTCTGGACCTAAGCCTGAGACTAAGTGCTTCTACTGCAAAGGGACTGGTCAGTGGAAGCAGAACTGCCCCAAGTATTTGGCGGAGAAGAAGGATGACAAAGTTAAAGGTATATTTGATATACATGTTATTGATGTGTACCTTACTAATGCTCGCAGTAGCGCCTTAGTATTTGATACTAGTTCTATTGCTAATATTTGCAACTCAAAACAGGGGCTACAAATCAAGAGAAGATAGGCTAAGGACGAGGTGACGATGCGCGTGGGAAATGGTTCCAAAGTCGATGTGATCACCGTCGGCACACTACCTCTACATCTACCTTCGGGATTAGTTTTAGACCTGAATAATTTTTATTTTGTGCCAGCGTTAAGCATGAACATTATATCTGGATCTTGTTTGATGCGAGACGGTTATTCATTTAAATCAGAGAATAATTGTTGTTCTATTTATATGAATAATATCTTTTATGATCATGCACCCAGATGAGTGGTCTATTTTTACTAAATCTTGATAGCAGCGATACACATATTCATAGTATTGAAGCCAAAAGATATAGGTTTAATAATGATAGTGCAACTTATTTGTGGCACTGCCGTTTAGGTCATATTGGTGTAAAGCGCATTAAGAAACTCCATATTGATGGGCTTTTGGAATCACTTGATGCTTGCGAACCATGCCTCATGGGCAAGATGACTAAGACTCCGTTCTCCGGAACAATGGAGCGAGCAATAGACTTGTTGGAAATAATACATACTGATGTATGCGGTCTGATGAGTGTTGATGCTCGCGGTGGGTATCGTTATTTTCTGACCTTCACAGATGATTTGAGCAGATATGGGTATATCTACTTGATGAAACATAAGTCTGAAACATTTGAAAAGTTCAAAGAATTTCAGAGTGAAGTGGAAAATCACCATAACAAGAAAATAAAGTTTCTACGATCTGATCGTGGAGGAGAATATTTGAGTTACGAGTTTGGTCTTCATTTGAAACAATGCGGAATAGTTTCGCAACTCATGCCACCCGGAACACCACAGCGTAATGGTGTGTCCGAACGTCATAATCGTACTTTATTAGATATGGTGTGATCTATGATGTCTCTTACTGATTTACCGCTATTGTTTTGGGGTTATGCTTTAGAGACGGCTGCATTCATGTTAAATAGGGCACCATCTAAATCCATTGAGACGACACCATATGAACTGTGGTTTGGCAAGAAACCCAAGTTGTCGTTTCTTAGAGTTTGGGGCTGCGATGCTTATGTGAAAAAGCTTCAACCAGATAAGCTCGAACCCAAATCGGAGAAATGTGTTTTCATATGATACCCAAAGGAGACTGTTGGGTACACCTTCTATCACAGATCCAAAGGCAAGATATTCGTTGCTAAGAATGGATCCTTTCTAGAGAAGGAGTTTCTCTCGAAAGAAGTGAGTGGGGGGAAAGTAGAACTTGATGAGGTGATTGTACCTACCCCCTTATGGGAAAGTAGTTCATCACAAAAATCAGTTCCGGTGATTCCTACACTAGTAAATGAGGAAGCTAATGATGATGATCATGAAACTTCTGATCAAGTTACTACCGGACCTCGTAGGTCAACTAGAGTAAGATTTGCACCAGATTGGTACGGTCATCCTGTTCTGGAAGTCATGTTACTTGACCATGACGAACCTACGAACTATGAGGAAGCGATGATGAGCCCAGATTCCGCAAAATGGCTTGAGGCCATGAAATCTGAGATGGAATCCATGTATGAGAACAAAGTGTGGACTTTGCTTCGGCAAGCCATAGAGAATAAATGGATCTTCAAGAAGAAGACTGACGCTGACGGTAATGTTACTCTCTACAAAGCTCAACTTATTGTGAAAGGTTTTCGACAAGTTCAAGGAGTTGACTACGATGAGACCTTCTCACCCGTAATGATGCTTAAGTCCGTCCGAATCATGTTAGCAATTGCCGCATTTTATGATTATGAAATTTGGCAAATGGATGTCAAAACTGCATTCCTTAATGGATATCTTAAAGAAGAGTTGTATATCATGCAACCAGAAGGTTTTGTCGATCCAAAAGGTGCTAACAAAGTGTGCAAGCTCCAGCGATCCATTTATGGACTGGTGCAAGCCTCTCGAAGTTGGAATATACGCTTTGATAGTGTGATCAAAGCATATGGTTTTATACAGACTTTTGGAGAAGCCTGTATTTACAAGAAAGTGAGTGGGAGCTCTGTAGCATTTCTGATATTATATGTGGATGACATATTGTTGATCAGAAATGATACTGAATTTCTGAATAGCATAAAAGGATACTTGAATAAGAATTTTTCAATGAAATACCTCGGTGAAGCTGCTTATATATTGGGCATCAAGATCTATAGAGATAGATCAAGACGCTTAATTGGACTTTCACAAAGCACATACCTTGATAAAGTTTTGAAAAAGTTCAAAATGGATCAAACAAAGCAAGTGTTCTTGCCTGTGTTACAAGGTGTGAAGTTGAGTCGGACTCAATGCCCCACCACTACAGAAGATAGAGAGAAAATGAAAGTCATTCCCTATGCTTCAGTCATAGGTTCTATCATGTATGCAATGTTGTGTACCAGACCTGATGTGTGCCTTGCTATTAGTTTAGCAGGGAGGTACCAAAGTAATCCAGGAGTGGATCACTGGACAGTGGTCAAGAACATCCTGAAGTACCTGAAAAGGACTAAGGATATGTTTCTCGTTTTGGTGACAAAGGGCTCGTCGTAAATGGTTACATCGATGCAAGCTTTGACACTGATCCGGATGACTCTAAGTCACAAACCGGATACGTATTTTTATTGAATGGAGGAGCTGTCAGTTGGTGCAGTTCCAAGCAGAGCATCGTGGCGGGATCTACGTGTAAAGTGGAGTACATAGCTGCTTCGGAAGCAGCAAATGAAGGAGTCAGGATGAAGGAGTTCATATCTGATCTTGGTGTCATACCTAGTGCATCGGGTCCAATGAAAATCTTTTGTGACAATACTGGTGCAATTGCCTTGGCAAAGGAATCCAGATTTCACAAGAGAACCAAGCACATCAAGAGAGGCTTCAATTCCACCCGCGATCAAGTCAAGGAGGGAGACATAGAGATTTGCAAGATACATACGGATCTGAATGTTGCAGACCCGTTGACTAAGCCTCTCTCACGAGCAAAACATGATCAACATCAAGACTCCATGGGTGTTAGAATCATTACAATGTAATCTAGATTATTGACTCTAGTGCAAGTGGGAGACTGAAGGAAATATGCCCCAGAGGCAATAATAAAGTTGTTATTTATATTTACTTATATCATGATAAATATTTATTATTCATGCTAGAATTGTATTAACCGGAAACTTAGTACATGTGTGAATACATAGACAAACAGAGTGTCACTAGTATGCCTCTACTTGACTAGCTCGTTAATCAAAGATGGTTAAGTTTCCTAACCATGGACAAGAGTTGTCATTTGATGAACGGGATCACATCATTAGAGAATGATGTGATTGACTTGACCCATCCATTAGCTTAGCATTATGATCGTTTAGTTTATTGCTATTGCTTTCTTCATAACTTATACATGTTCCTATGACTATGAGATTATGCAACTCCCGAATACCGGAGGAACACTTAGTGTGCTATCAAACTTCACAACATAACTGGGTGATTATAAATATGCTCTACAGGTGTCTCTGATGGTGTTTGTTGAGTTGGCATATATCGAGATTATGATTTGTCACACCGATTGTCGGAGAGGTATCTCTGGGATCTCTCGGTAATGCACATCACTATAAGCCTTGCAAGCAATGCTTTACTAATGAGTTAGTTATGGAATGATGCATTAAGGAACGAGTAAAGAGACTTGCCGGTATATCTAGCCATGGGCCGGGCCGGGTCGGGCTTGGGCCGAGCCAAAAAAGCCCACGGCAGAAAATTGAGGCCCAGGCCCTACCATCGGGCATACTTTTGAAGCCCAAGCCTGGCCCATCTAGTAAAAAGCCCTCAAAAGCCCTTAGGGCTTAGGGCCATGGGCCGGGCCTCTTCCTTAAAATGCCAATATGCCAAGCCCAAGCCCGTCCAAGCCCTCCTGGTGGGCTTAAAACTTAGGCCCAAGCCCGGCCCACGAGCAAGCCCATCGGGCCCAGGCCCTGGGTTTTAGGGCCGGGCCTGGGTGGGCTGATAGCGACGGGCCTGAGATGGCCAGGACTACTTGTCGTTAATGAGATTGAACTAGGTATTGAGATACCGACGATCGAATATTGGGTAAGTAACATACCGATGACAAAGGGAACAACGTATGTTGTTATGCGGTTTGACTGATAAAGATCTTCATAGAATATGTAGGAACCAATGTGAGCATCCAGGTTCCGCTATTGGTTATTGACCGGAGATGAGTCTCGGTCATGTCTACATAGTTCTCGAACCAGTAGGGGCCGCACGCTTAACGTTCGATGACGATTGGTATTATGAGTTTATGTGTTTTGATGTACCAAAGGTAGGTCGGAGTCCCTGATGTGATCACGGACATGACGAGGAGTCTCGAAATTGTCGAGACATAAAGATTTATATATTGGAAGGCTATGTTTGGACACCGGAATGGTTTCGGATAAGTTCGGGCAATTATCGGAGTACCGGGGGGTTACCGGAACCCCCTGGGGAGTCAATGGGCCTTAATGGGCCATGGTGGGAGAGAGGAGGAGGCGGCCAAGTGCCCCCCCCCCCAAGGCCAATCCGAATTGGGGAGGGGGTCGGCCACCCTTTCCTTCTCTCCTTCTCCCTCTTCCTTCTTCTCCTACTCCAACTAGGGAAGGGGGGGAAACCTACTCCTACTAGGAGCAGGAATCCCCATTGGGGCGCGCCATAGAGAGGGCCGGCCCTCCCCTGAAGGAAATATGCCCGAGAGGCAATAATAAAGTTATTATTTATTTCCTCATATCATGATAAATGTTTATTATTCATGCTAGAATTGTATTAACCAGAAACATGATACATGTGTGAATATATAGACAAACATATAGTCACTAGTATGCCTCTACTTGACTAGCTCATTAATCAAATATGGTTATGTTTCCTAACCATAGACATGTGTTGTCATTTGATTAATGGGATCACATCATTAGGAGAATGATGTGATTGACATGACCCATTCCGTTAGCCTAGCACTTGATCGTTTAGTATATTGCTATTGCTTTCTTCATGACTTATACATGTTCCTGAAACTATGAGATTATGCAACTCCCATTTACCGGAGGAACACTTTGGGTGCTACCAAACGTCACAACGTAACTGGGTGATTATAAAGGAGTACTACAGGTGTCTCCGAAGGTACATGTTGAGTTGGAATATTTCGAGATTAGGTTTTGTCACTCCGATTGTCGGAGAGGTATCTCTAGGCCCTCTCGGTAATGCACATCACTATAAGCCTTGCAAGCAATGTGACCAATGAGTTGGTTACAGGATGATGCATTACGTAACGAGTAAAGAGACTTGCCGGTAACGAGATTGAACTAGGTATTGGATACCGACGATCGAATCTCGGGCAAGTAACATACCGATGACAAAGGGAACAACGTATGTTGTTATGCGGTTTGACCAATAAAGATCTTTGTAGAATATGTAGGAACCAATATGGGCATCCAGGTTCCGCTATTGGTTATTGACCGAGAATAGTTCTAGGTCATGTCTACATAGTTCTCGAACCCGTAGGGACCGCACGCTTAACGTTACGATGACAGTTTTATTATGAGTTTATAAGTTTGATGTACGGAAGTTTGTTCGGAGTCTCGGATGTGATCACGGACATGACGAGGAGTCTCGAAATGGTCGAGACATAAAGATTGATATATTGGACGACTATATTCAGACACCGGAAGTGTTCCGGACGTTTTCGGAGAAAACCGGAGTGCCGGAGGGTTACCGGAACCCCCCCCCCCCGGGAGAGTTAATGGGCCACATGGGAATTAGTGGGAAGAGAGAGGGGCAGCCAGGGTGGGCCGCGCGCCCCCTATCCCTCTGGTCCGAATTGGACTAGGAGGGGGCGGCGCCCTCCTCTTTCCTTCCCCCTCTCCTCCTTCCTTCCTCCTCCTAGTAGGAGTAGGAAAGGGGGAATCCTACTCCTACTAGGAGGAGGACTCCTCCTCCTGGTGCGCCCCCCTTGGGCTGGCCGGCCTCCCCCCTTGCTCCTTTATATACGGGGGCGGGGGGGCACCCCATAGACACACAAGTTGATCTACGGATCGTTCCTTAGCCGTGTGCGGTGCCCCCCTACACCATATTCCACCTCGGTCATATCGTCGCAGAGTTTAGGCGAAGCCCTGCGCCGGTAGAACATCATCATCGTCACCACGCCGTCGTGCTGACGGAACTCATCCCCGAAGCTTTGCTGGATCGGAGCCCGGGGATCGTCATCGAGCTGAACATGTGCTGAACTCGGAGGTGCCGTACGTTCGGTGCTTGGATCGGTCGAATCGTGAAGACGTACAACTACATCAACCACGTTGTGCTAACGCTTCCGCTTATGGTCTACGAGGGTACGTGGACAATACTCTCCCCTCTCGTTGCTATGCCATCACCATGATCTTGCGTGTGCGCAGGAAATTTTTTGAAATTACTACATTCCCCAACAGTGGCATTCGAGCCTAGGTTTTATGCGTTGATGTTATATGCACGAGTAGAACACAAGTGAGTTGTGGGCGATACAAGTCATACTGCTTACCAGCATGTCATACTTTGGTTCCGCGGTATTGTGAGATGAAGCGGCCTGGACCGACATTACGCGTACGCTTACGCGAGACTGGTTTCACCGTTACGAGCACTCGTGCTTAAAGGTGGCTGGCGGGTGTCTGTCTCTCTCACTTTAGCTGAATCGAGTGTGGCTACGCCCGGTCCTTGCGAAGGTTTAAACAGCACTAACTTGACGAACTATCATTGTGGTTTTGATGCGTAGGTAAGAACGGTTCTTGCTAAGCCCATAGCAGCCACGTAAAACTAGCAACAACAAAGTAGAGGACGTCTAACTTGTTTTTGCAGGGCATGTTGTGATGTGATATGGTCAAGACGTGATGCTATATTTTATTGTATGAGATGATCATGTTTTGTAACCGAAGTTATCGACAACTGGTAGGAGCCATATGGTTGTCGCTTTATTGTATGAAATGCAAACACCCTGTAATTGCTTTACTTTATCACTAAGCGGTAGCAATAGTCGTAGAAGCAATAGATGGCATAACGACAACGATGCTGCGATGGAGATCAAGGTGTCGCGCCGGTGACGATGGTGATCACGACGGTGCTTGGAAGATGGAGATCACAAGCACAAGATGATGATGGCCATATCATATCACTTATATTGATTGCATGTGATGTTTATCCTTTATGCATCTTATCTTGCTTTGATTGACGGTAGCATTTTAAGATGATCTCTCACTAATAATCAAGAAGTGTTCTCCCTGAGTATGCACCGTTGCGAAAGTTCTTCGTGCTGAGACACCACGTGATGATCGGGTGTGATAGGCTCTACGTTCAAATACAACGGGTGCAAAATAGTTGCACACGCAGAATACTCAGGTCATACTTGACGAGCCTAGCATATACAGATATGGCCTCGGAACACGAAGACCGAAAGGTCGAACGTGAATCATATAGTAGATATGATCAACATAGTGATGTTCACATTGAAACTACTCCATCTCACGTGATGATCGGACATGGTTTAGTTGATTTGGATCACGATATCACTTAGATGACTAGAGAGATGTCTGTCTAAGTGGGAGTTCTTAATTAATATGATTAATTGAACTTAAATTTATCATGAACTTAGTACCTGATAGTATTTTGCTTGTTTATGTTTGTTTGTAGATAGATGGCTCGTGTTGTTGTTCCGTTGAATTTTAATGTGTTCCTTGAGAAAGCAAAGTTGAAAGATGATGGTAGCAATTACACGGACTGGGTCCATAACCTGAGGATTATCCTCATTGCTGCACAGAAAAGTTACGTCCTGGAAGCACCGCTGGGTGCCAGGCCTACTACTGATGCAACTGACGATGTTAAGAACGTCTGGTACAGCAAAGCTGATGACTACTCGATAGTTCAGTGTGCCATGCTATACGGCTTAGAAACGGGTCTTCAACGACGTTTTGAACATCATGGAGCATATGAGATGTTCCAGGAGTTGAAGCTAATATTTCAAGCAAATGCCCGAATTGAGAGATATGAAGTCTCCAATAAGTTCTATAGCTGCAAGATGGAAGAGAATAGTTCTGTCAGTGAACACATACTCAAAATGTCTGGGTATAATAATCACTTGATTCAACTGGGAGTTAATCTTCCTGATGATAGTGTCATTGACAGAATTCTTCAATCACTGCCACCAAGCTACAAGAGCTTCATGATGAACTATAATATGCAAGGGATGAACAAGACTATTCCCGAGCTCTTCGCAATGCTAAAAGCCGCGGAGGTAGAAATCAAGGAGCATCAAGTGTTGATGGTTAACAAGACCACCAGTTTCAAGAAAAAGGGCAAAGGGAAGAAGAAGGGGAACTTCAAAAAGAACAGCAAACAGGTTGCTGCTCAAGAGAAGAAACCCAAGTCTGGACCTAAGCCTGAAACTGAGTGCTTCTACTGCAAGCAGACTGGACACTGGAAGCGGAACTGCCCCAAGTATTTGGCGGATAAGAAGGATGGCAAAGTGAACAAAGGTATATGTGATATACATGTTATTGATGTGTACCTTACTAATGCTCGCAGTAGTACCTGGATATTTGATACTGGTTCTGTTGCTAATATTTGCAACTCGAAACAGGGACTACGGATTAAGCGAAGATTGGCTAAGGACGAGGTGACGATGCGCGTGGGAAATGGTTCCAAAGTCGATGTGATCGCGGTCGGCACGCTACCTCTACATCTACCATCGGGATTAGTTTTAGACCTAAATAATTGTTATTTGGTGCCAGCGTTGAGCATAAACATTATATCTGCATCTTGTTTGATGCGAGACGGTTATGCATTTAAATCAGAGAATAATGGTTGTTCTATTTATATGAGTAATATCTTTTATGGTCATGCACCCTTGAAGAGTGGTCTATTTTTATTGAATCTCGATAGTAGTGATACACATATTCATAGTGTTGAAACCAAAAGATGCAGAGTTGATAACGATAGTGCAACTTATTTGTGGCACTGTCGTTTAGGTCATATCAGTGTAAAGCGCATGAAGAAACTCCATACTGATGGGCTTTTCGAATCACTTGATTATGAATCACTTGCTACTTGCGAACCGTGCCTCATGGGCAAGATGACTAAAACGCCGTTCTCCGGAACTATGGAGCGAGCAACTGATTTGTTGGAAATCATACATACTGATGTTTGTGGTCCAATGAATGTTGAGGCTCGCGGCGGGTATCGTTATTTCCTCACCTTCACAGATGATTTGAGCAGATATGGGTATATCTACTTAATGAAACACAAGTCTGAAACATTTGAAAAGTTCAAAGAATTTCAGAATGAAGTGGAAAATCATCGTAACAAGAAAATAAAGTTTCTACGATCTGATCGTGGAGGAGAATATTTGAGTTACGAGTTTGGTCTACACTTGAAACAATGCGGAATAGTTTCGCAACTCACGCCACCCGAAACACCACAAAGAAATGGTGTGTCCGAATGTCGTAATCGTACTTTACTAGATATGGTGCAATCTATGATGTCTCTTACTGATTTACCGCTATCGTTTTGGGGTTACGCTTTAGAGACGGCCGCATTCACGTTAAATAGGGCACCATCAAAATCCGTTGAGACGACGCCATATGAACTGTGGTTTGGCAAGAAACCAAAGTTGTCGTTTCTTAAAGTTTGGGGCTGCGATGCTTATGTGAAGAAACTTCAACCAGATAAGCTCAAACCCAAATCGGAGAAATGTGCCTTCATAGGATACCCAAAAGAGACTATTGGGTACACCTTCTATCACAGATCTGAAGGCAAGATTTTCGTTGCTAAAATCGGATCCTTTCTAGAGAAGGAGTTTCTCTTGAAAGAAGTGAGTGGGAGGAAAGTAGAACTTGATGAGATAACTGTATCTGCTCCCTTATTGGAAAGTAGTTCATCACAAGAACAGGTTCTTGTGACAACTACACCAATTAGTGAGGAAGCTAATGATATTGATCATGAAACTTCAGATCAAGTTTCTACTGAACCTCGTAGGTCTACCAGAGTAAGATCCGCACCAGAGTGGTACAGTAATCCTATTCTGGAAGTCATGTTACTTGACCATGATGAACCTACGAACTATGAGGAAGCGATGATGAGCCCAGATTCCGCAAAATGGCTAGAGGCCATGAAATCTGAGATGGGATCCATGTATGAAAACAAAGTATGGACTTTGGTTGACTTGCCCGATGATCGGCAAGCCATTGAGAATAAATGGATCTTTAAGAAGAAGACTGACGTTGATGGTAATGTAACTGTCTATAAAGCTCGACTTGTTGCCAAAGGTTTTCGACAAGTTCAAGGGGTTGACTACGATGAGACTTTCTCACCCATAGCGATGCTTAAGTCTGTCCGAATCATGTTAGCTATTGCTTCATTTCATAATTATGAAATTTGGCAAATGGATGTTAAAACTGCATTCTTGAATGGATTTCTGGAAGAAGAGTTGTATATGATGCAGCCAGATGGTTTTGTTGATCCAAAAGATGCTAAAAAAGTGTGCAAGCTCCAGCGATCCATTTATGGACTGGTGCAAGCATCTCGGAGTTGGAATAAACACTTTGATAGTGTGATCAAAGCATATGGTTTTATACAGACTTTTGGAGAAGCCTGTATTTACAAGAAAGTGAGTGGGAGCTCTATAGCATTTCTGATATTATATGTAGATGACATATTATTAATTGGAAATGATATAGAATTTCTGGATAGTATAAAGGGATACTTGAATAAAAGTTTTTCAATGAAAGACCTCGGTGAAGCTGCTTACATATTAGGCATCAAGATTTATAGAGATAGATCAAGACGCTTAATAGGACTTTCACAAAGCACATACCTTGATAAAATTTTGAAAAAGTTCAAAATGGATCAGGCAAAGAAAGGGTTCTTGCCCGTGCTTCAAGGTGTGAAGTTGAGTCAAACTCAATGTCCGACCACAGCAGAAGATAGAGAGAAAATGAAAGATGTTCCCTATGCTTCAGCCATAGGCTCTATCATGTATGCAATGCTGTGTACCAGACCTGACGTATGCTTAGCAATAATCTTGGTAGGAAGGTACCAAAGTAATCCAGGAGTGGATCACTGGACAGCGGTCAAGAACATCCTGAAATACCTGAGAAGGACTAAGGATATGTTTCTCGTATATGGAGGTGACAAAGAGCTAGTCGTAAATGGTTACGTTGATGCAAGCTTTGACACTGATCCGGACGATTCTAAATCGCAAACCGGATACGTATTTTTATAAAATGGTGGAGCTGTAAGTTGGTGCAGTTCTAAACAAAGCATCGTGGCGGGATCTACATGTGAAGCGGAGTACATAGCTGCTTCTGAAGCAGCAAATGAAGGAGTCTGGATGAAGGAGTTCATTTCCGATCTAGGTGTCATACCTAGTGCATCGGGACCAATGAAGATCTTCTGTGACAGTACTGGTGCAATTGCCTTGGCAAAGGAATCCAGATTTCACAAGAGGACCAAGCACATCAAGAGACGCTTCAATTCCATTCGGGACCAAGTCCAAGTGGGAGACATAGAGATTTGCAAGATACATACGGATCTGAATGTTGCAGACCCGTTGACTAAGCCTCTCTCACGAGCAAAACATGATCAGCACCATGACTCCACGGGTGTTAGAATCATTACTATGTAATCTAGATTATTGATTCTAGTGCAAGTGGGAGACTGAAGGAAATATGCCCTAGAGGCAATAATAAAGTTATTATTTATTTCCTCATATCATGATAAATGTTTATTATTCATGCTAGAATTGTATTAACCGGAAACATGATACATGTGTGAATATATAGACAAACATATAGTCACTAGTATGCCTCTACTTGACTAGCTCATTAATCAAAGATGGTTATGTTTCCTAACCATAGAAATGTGTTGTCATTTGATTAATGGGATCACATCATTAGGAGAATGATGTGATTGACATGACCCATTCCGTTAGCCTAGCACTTGATCGTTTAGTATATTGCTATTGCTTTCTTCATGACTTATACATGTTCCTGAAACTATGAGATTATGCAACTCCCGTTTACCGGAGGAACACTTTGGGTGCTACCAAACGTCACAACGTAAATGGGTGATTACAAAGGAGTACTACAGGTGTCTCCGAAGGTACATGTTGAGTTGGCATATTTCGAGATTAGGTTTTGTCACTCCGATTGTCGGAGAGGTATCTCTAGGCCCTCTCGGTAATGCACATCACTATAAGCCTTGCAAGTAATGTGGCCAATGAGTTGGTTACAGGATGATGCATTACGTAACGAGTAAAGAGACTTGCCGGTAACGAGATTGAACTAGGTATTGGATACCGACGATCGAATCTCGGGCAAGTAACATACCGATGACAAAGGGAACAACGTATGTTGTTATGCGGTTTGACCGATAAAGATCTTCGTAGAATACGTAGGAACCAATATGGGCATCCAGGTTCTGCTATTGGTTATTGACCGAGAATAGTTCTAGGTCATGTCTACATAGTTCTCGAACCCGTAGGGTCCGCACGCTTAATGTTACGATGACAGTTTTATTATGAGTTTATAAGTTTTGATGTACCGAAGTTTGTTCGGAGTCCCGGATGTGATCACGGACATGACGAAGAGTCTCGAAATAGTCAAGACATAAGGATTGATATATTGGACGACTATATTCGGACACCAGAAGTGTTCCGGACGTTTTCGGAGAAAACCGGAGTGCCGGAGGGTTACCGGAACCCCCCCGGGAGAGTTAATGGGCCACATGGGCCTTAGTGGGAAGAGAGAGGGGCGGCCAAGGTGGGCCGCGCGCCCCCTCTCCCTCTGGTCCGAATTGGACTAGGAGGGGGGGCGGCGCCCCCCCTCTTTCCTTCCCCCTCTCCTCCTTCCTTCCCCCTCCTAGTAGGAGTAGGAAAGGGGAGTCCTACTCCTACTAGGAGGAGGACTCCTCCTACTGGCGCGCCCCCCTTGGGCCGGCCGGCCTCCCCCCTTGCTCCTTTATATACGGGGGCGGGGGGCACCCCATAGACACACAAGTTGATCTACGGATCGTTCCTTAGCCGTGTGTGGTGCCCCCCTCCACCATATTCCACCTCGGTCATATCGTCGCGGAGTTTAGGCGAAGCCCTGCGCTGGTAGAACATCATCATCGTCACCACGCCGTCATGCTGACGGAACTCATCCCCGAAGCTTTGCTGGATCGGAGCCCGAGGATCGTCTTCGAGCTGAACGTGTGCTGAACTCGGAGGTGCCGTACGTTCGGTGCTTGGATCGGTCGGATCGTGAAGACGTACGACTACATCAACCGCGTTGTGCTAACGCTTTCGCTTACGGTCTACGAGGGTACGTGGACAATACTCTCCCCTCTCGTTGCTATGCCATCACCATGATCTTGCGTGTGTGTAGGAATTTTTTTGAAATTACTACGTTCCCAACATCCCCTCCTCCAGTCCTTTATATACGGGGGAGGGGGCACCCCATAGACACACAAGTTGACAGTTGTCTTAGCCGTGTGCGGTGCCCCCCTCCACAGATTTTCACCTCGGTCATATCGTTGTAGAGCTTAGGCGAAGCCCTGCGTCGGTAACTTCATCATCATCGTCACCACACCGTCGTGTTGACGAAACTCTCCCTCGGCCTCAGCTGGATTGTAACGCCCCGAGACCGACGCTTCAGAAGACTTCCATATTTTCGTGATCATCGTGTGTTTCTTTCGTGCTTGCTCTTTTATTTTTGCATTGCATCATGTCATCATGCCAGTATGTCATTTAATTTTTAAAACTCGACTAAATAAATTGTATGGATCTTTGATCCTTTTAAATCGAGGGAAGGGTGACTTCTCTTTATAACATATCCTCCCAATATTAGGGAGCTATTATAAAATATTCCATTTTTGGAAATCACCGCAAACACACTTACAAAATATCCTAATGCCTTTGTTGTCTTAATTCTTGATCTCCAACTTTGCCATGTATTCTTTTATCATATTCCGGAGCTCCACCAAAAATCCGAACATTTTTGGACCTTCCCAAACCTCACTTCCTATTCAAATCATTTGAATTTAAATCAAATGAGTTTGAATTTAAACTTTCGGTCATGCCCACTTCTATTTTTCTTGGATCAAGCTCATTTTTGTGAGTCCGGGAAAATTGTCCGCATGCGCAAATTCTTTCCCTAACCCTCTCTTTCTCTTTCTTCTCTCTAATACTTTTCTGCTTAAAAGAGAGAGAGATCCAGCGCAGTCCAACTCCTCCTGGCCTTTTTTCCCCTCTTCACCAAGATGGCCCAAGGCCCAGCTACACCCCGTTAACCTAGCCCGATCGAATCCCCCTCATCTCCCCTCGTTCCCCTGTGCGCCGCCGCCACGCACAGCCATCACCAGGGAGAGCATCGCTCGATCCCATCTCCTCCTCTCGTTCCCTCGCGTCGCCGTCTCCCTGCGCTGCACGCGAGGCCGTTCAGCCCCGTGCCTCTGCCTCGGCCCCGCCTCTCCACTTCCGCGCTGGCTGCCGTGCCTCGTTGCTGTCGGCGAGCACCAGGAGGCCGCTGCCTCGCGTCGTCCGTCCTCGCGCGCCGGCTCCGAGGCCTCGCCTCTGTTTTCGGCCGCCGCCAGCGAGCAGCTCCGTCGGAGCCACGTCCCCTGCGCCAAGCCCTGCTTGATCCCCTCCTCCCTCGATGCGCCGTCGCAGAGAGAGGGAGAGAGGAGCGCCGCGGCCTCGTCTCGTTCCCCTCTGCCTCCTCCTCGTCTACCCGGCGCCATCGCCTTGTTAGCTCCGTCGTCAGGGGAGGAGCCCCTCGATCCATCCCCTTCGGTCTCGACTCCGGCCGGATCCGCCCCAGCGCGACCCGGATCCGCCGCTGCCGCTCATCCATGGCGGCATGGCCTCTGCCTCTTTTGGCCGACCCGTTGCTGCCATGCACAACCTCTGTCGTGCCCTGTTTGTGTGCTCTCTGCTGCCTATCACTGTTGACGTCAAGTCCATGGCCGCAACAACCTGGGTGCCAAGTTCCTCTTCCGAAGTCATCAAGTGCGCGAGGACCTCGAGTACGACTCGTCAAGTACCTCTCCGAGATGAACATGTACAACTACCGTCGCCCAGAAGATGTTGGATTCGCCAAGATTGCGAGTACCTCTACCGTCACGAGAACGACTACTTCCACTACCGTCGCCACGTGAACAACTACTTCCCACGACGACCCGTGGACGACTACTTCCTCTGCATCGTACCGAACTCGACCCGCTCCGAAAAAGCATGCTTCAAAGGTATAACCCCGAGACGACGTCCGTGGACCGAATGCATGTGTTGTATGAGATGCAACCTATGTTTGCACCGTGCCCGTTTGCTTCATGCACGTTCCTCCTCGTTCGCCATGCCGATGACCCATGGGAACCTAGTAACCGGGATCACCCCACCATCTCTAGCATGTTCCGCACATCCGCACGCTTCCTTTTGCACCGTTATCTCCGTGAGCTACCGGAACCGATATGTTGTCGTGGCATCATTTTCGGATTCGTTGCCGTGGCACCCGTTTTGTTCCGCCATAGTGACCAAATGCTTCATAACATACTTATGTCAACATTTTCATAAAAATTGCATAAAACTTGCATATGTCATCCGCATCATGATAACAACAATTAAAATGTTTAAAATTGTTGCTTGCTTTAAATTGCTAAATGCATATGGGGATTTACCGGATTTGTTGTTTTAATATCCGGCCCCATTTAAATTGTTTAGATGGTATAGTTTTTGTTATGCTTCACCACTTGCCATGTTAACCAATATTTAATATTGTTGGGTACATAACCGAGAGAGAACTAATTAATTGATGTGGTGTTTCGTCAATATGCAACTCGTTGCATATTGAGCTCCACTTAACTTGTAGTGTTGTTTGTGCATATTGCCATGCCATGCCTCATTTAACCGGACATGCATCATATTTGTTTGTGCATCATGCCATGATTATGCTTGTGTGTTTACCATGTTGTTTGTTTCTTTCCGGGTTGCTTCTCTCGTTAGCTTCGGTTTCGTTCCGGAGTTGTGAGGATTTGTTCGTCTACGACTGTTTGTCTTCTTCTTGGACTCGTTCTTCTTCCTAGCGGGATCTCAGGCAAGATGATCATACCCTCGAAATCACTACTATCTTTGCTATGCTAGTTTTCTCGCTCTTTTGCTATGCCAATGCTACGATGCCTACCATTTGCTTGTCAGCCTCCCAAATTGCCATGTCAAACCTCTAACCCTCCATGTCCTAGCAAACCGTTGATTGGCTATGTTACCACTTTGCTCAGCCCCTCTCATAGCGTTGTTAGTTGCAGGTGAAGATTGAAGTTTATTCCTTGTTGGAACATGGAGATGTTGTTCCTTGTTGGAACATGTTTACTTGTTGGGATATCACAATATATCTTATTTAATTAATGCATCTATATACTTGGTAAAGGGTGGAAGGCTCGGCCTTATGCCTGGTGTTTTGTTCCACTCTTGCCGCCCTAGTTTCCGTCATATCGGTGTTATGTTCCCGGATTTTGCGTTCCTTACGCGGTTGGGCTATAATGGGAACCCCTTGATAGTTCGCCTTAAGTAAAGCTCCTCCAGCAATGCCCAACATTGGTTTTACCATTTGCACTAACAACCTACCACCTTCCCTTGGGTTCTGCAGACTCAAGGGTCACCTTTATTCTAACCCCCCCCCCCCCCCGGGCCAGTGCTCCTCTGAGTGTTGGTCCGAACTGAGCTGCCTGCGGGGCCACCTCGTGGAAACTCGAAGTCTGGTTTTACTCGTAGCTAGTCTCATCTGAGTGTGCCCTGAGAAAGAGATATGTGCAGCTCCTATCGGGATTTGTCGGCACATTCGGGCGGTGTTGCTGGTTTAGTTTTACCCTGTCGAAATGTCTTGCTGTACCGGGATACCGAGTCTGATCGGAGTGTCTCGGGTGGAGGTCTATTCCTTCGTTGACCGTGAGAGCTTGTCATGGGCTAAGTTGGGACACCCCTGCAGGGTTATAAACTTTCGAGAGCCGTGCCCGCGGTTATGTGGCAGATGGGAATTTGTTAACGTCCGGTTGTAGAAAACCCGAAGTTGACCTTAATTAAAATACATCAACCGCGTGTGTAACCGTGATGGTCTCTTCTCGGCGGAGTCCGGGAAGTGAACACGGTGTTGGAGTAATGTTTGACGTAAGTAGTTTCAGGATCACTTCTTGATCGCTACTAGCTTCACGACTGTGCCTTGCTTCTCTTCTCGCTCTCTTTTGCGATTGTAGCCACCATATATGCTAGTCGCTTGCTGCAGCTCCACCTCATTACTCCATCCTTCCTATAAGCTTAAATAGTCTTGATCTCGCGGGTGCGAGATTGCTGAGTCCCCGTGGCTCACAGATACTTCCAAAACCAGTTTGCAGGTGCCTATGTTACCGAGCAGGTGACGCAACCAAGTTCAAGGAGGAGCTCGATGAAGATCTTGCCCTTTGTGTTGTTTCGTTCTAGTTGATCAGTAGTGGAGCCCAGTTGGGGTCGATCGGGGACCTTTGTCGCATTTGGGGTTCTTCTTTTATTTTGGTTCCGTAGTCGGACCTTGATTGTATCTGGATGATGTAATGCTTTATTCATGTAATTGTGTGAAGTGGCGATTGTAAGCCAACTATGTATCTCTTTCCCTTATGTATTAAATGGGTTGTGTGAAGATTACCTCACTTGCGACATTGCTTTCAATGCGGTTATGCCTCTAAGTCGTGCTTCGACACGTGGGAGATATAGCCGCATCGAGGGCGTTACAAGTTGGTAATCAGAGCCTTCCCCGACCTTAGGAGCCCCACTGCTTGATCGTTTTTAGCGGCCGAGTTGTGTCTAGAAAAATGTTTTGAGTCATTTAGGATTATATATATCGGAGAGTTAGGAATTCTTTTTACTCCCCAGTCTCTTCATCGCTCTGGTAAGGCATCCTGACGTAGAGTTTTGACTCTTCTCTTCTCAAATTTCACTAAAAAATTTAGGATCACGCGGGTATCTTGGAATCGTTCTGATGGTTTTATGATGAGAACATTGTCTTGGTGCCTCCTGTCAGGCGTTTAGTGGAAGTGTCCCGGGGAGTTGAGCTCTGAGGTGTTGTCCCCATAATTTTATCGTTGCAGTTCTGGAATACCTGAGTTTAGTACGCGACATCGAAAATCTCTTTTATGCAGTTCATTGGTGAGATAACCTCGACGCCACCCAGTACTGGGGCGGGAGTTCGGGAGTATCGCCATAACTTGTATAACGGATGCTTTTCGAAGGTTGAGGTAGACGATTTCCGAAGGTTTCTTGGTTATGTGTTGAAGGATGGATACAGCTGGATGTAGGATTTGCTAGTTTTGGGTGAGATATTATGCTTCCCCTGTATCCCCAACACCTGATTGCATAACCGGAGAATTTCGGGAGTTTCATAGGTGGGAATTCAAGTAGCTCTTAGGATATCTTTCCGACGGATGTATGATATGAAATTGGGGTTCGACGTCTAGTGGTCCGCCTATTCACGGTTGGTTTTACAGTGGTCTCATTGTGTCTTAAAGAGTCCTTGGTATGCCGACTCGGGGACGCTTCGTATGTCATGTGCACTGCCTTGTACATGATGGTGCTGTACGATCGAGCCTGTGTAGGCCCCACCACGAAAACTTCGGATGAAATCTCTATCATATGTTTGTTCCGGCTTATTCTGCAAGCCAGTCCTTTGTTTTTGTTTTGAGTTGTGGTATTCGAGTTGCTTCAATGTCAAGTTTTGATTCCATACCTTTCCAAAATGGTGTTCTCATACTCCGATGTGAATACCAATCCTTCTCGACAATCGAGGTTGTCATGTTAATTCTTTTCCTACCGGCGTGCTTCTCTTCAAGTGGATCCGATCATTTCAACATCCGCAAGATCAATTCTAAGTTTTCTCAACGGTATTCATTCCATCTGCCGCAAGTTGCCTTCGTTTACCCGCCCTACCACCCCTTTTTCTTCATGGACTCAGATTTCTTAATCGTGTATTCATTTTATTGATGGGAAGTCTCTCCAGTCTTTTCCGTCAATGTTCTTATCCGGTGATTCTCAGGAAGATACTAACGGAGCTCCAAGTTTCTTATTCTTCGTTCTGTTTTCTTCTCCGGTGGATTCAATTCAAGCTTTCTTGATCATATCCTTTCCTCGTGTCAAATGGTTTCTCATGCCGGTGCACCTATTAATCATCCACTTCTTGCTATTCAATTGTTCCAGAGTGCCGAAGATATCTCAGAAGATTCGTGTTTCCATTCTTAATCCGTTCAAGTTATTTTGAGATTGTTATCTCATTCAAGCCATTTAAATCAACCGGTGCAACCTCCCTTTCAAGCAATTGTTCAACGGTGTTTTCTTTTGAGTGGGCCCTAACCCACAGGTCTTTTCCCAGGATCTTACCTGACTCTCCTAATTATCAGGAGCCATTCGCAAATTCATTTCCAAGTTTGACGTAAGAATGAATCCCATCAGTCAGCTGTTTTCCAAGACTGATCTAAAAATTATTTTTCATTGTTGGCTCAACCTTTTTGTTTACATCCTTCCGGTGTGCCTCAATAATTCTTGGTGGTGTTTCTCGTTGTCATTCTCATCATTTGAAGACCGAAGAAGAGTTTCTCTTTAATCTTGCTCTATTCTCTTCAAGATTCATGGTGCTAGCTTGTTGCCATCCTCTCATAATTGTTTTCGATCGTGAGAATCTTTTTCACCCATCCGGAGCATTTTAGGAGTCTTTTCAGTTTCATTCTCCGGAGCCAATCATCTCAGAATTATTCATTCTCAGCTTTCATCTCTCGTTCTCAAATTCTTCCGGTGCATCGTTCAAATACCCTCTAATCAGTTCATGATCTCTTTGTTCTCATGTATCTAAATTCCCTCAAGTATCTTCATTCATTTTTCAAATCTTCCCGGTGAATTGTGCCTTTGCTACTTTCATTTTCAATTCTTACGGTGGTTCTTTCAACATTCCTCTTCTGTTGTTATCGTATCAATTAATTCGTTCTTTCCGAATCCTACCTGTGGATCGTTGAAGACTTTTCGGAAATTTACGCTATATCTCTCTTAATCCTTTCTACAAGAATAAGTAGTATGCCAAATCCGTTACTTGTCATCAATTTAAATTGGTGAAGGATACGCATAACATAATTCTTATTCTTGTTTCATCCAAGTGATTAATCCTTTCCTTCAGAGATTGTTCATGATGAAGTAATTCTCGGTTCCTAGTTGTTCATCTTTTTTTTTGGAGTTCCAAGTTTTATCGGTTATCTCGCCGCGAAGCTCCATCTAAACCATCGCAAGGCTTCACCTTGTGTTCTCAACTTCTCTCTTTTTATCATCCTTTTATTACCGGAGTTCTTCATGGAGGATCTACATGGTGGTTCGTCAAGGATTCTTTTCATTCTTCAATTGTTCTTCAAGATTTCTCTTGAAGTTAAGATCAGCCAAGCTATACTCTAAAAATAAACATGGTGCTCAACACATGTTTTGTTTTGGGGAGTTCAAGTATTCTTCATCTTGCATTCCAAAGTGCAATTCTTCCTACCTTATCTTTTGAGGCGGTGTTATATCATTCTTGATAATTTTCCTTCGTGTTTCATGATTCACAAGTTTTCAAGACTGACATATTTAAATCCATCATTTTCTGTTCGTTCAAGAGATCTTTTCAACCAATCAATCTTTTGGTTGGAGTTATATTGGGTTATACCTCACCTACAGCCTTCCCTAAGGAATGTTGCTATTTTGGTGCTTACTAATGACCCAAGTTATCTCTTTTCCATCTTGATGAAACAAGCTTTCATCTCTTCGTTAATCTCAAGCAAGCAATTGTTTCCGTTAGTGGCCGGTTGTCACCTCATAATGTTGAGATGTTTCCATAAGCCCACTACAAACCTATTCTTTTCATTGTTGGTCTTCCAACAACTCTATTCTAACCTTCTTGCAAGGATGCCTTCCAAATTCAATTGTGGTAGAAGTTGTCATTTTCTTCTCCGTCCCTTTATTCCGATGACCTATCTTCTATTCTTTCTTCCGGAGGCATTGTGATGTTGCTCTTTTCACTCACCATATCAATTCGTGATGATCGTGTTCTTTTCGTGCTTAGCCATTTAACCGGAGTGTCATGTCCTCTTTCCAAGTTCTTCCCGTTTTGTCAAGTTTTGCTTCTCTTTTCTACCGGAGTGCTGCCTGAATTCTTTCGTTCTCATTCCTTGTTTATCTCGTTTCTACCAGAGTGGTCTCAATTCTCTCTTGTCCATTGTACTCGTCATCCATAGCTTTGCAACCTCCAAGGTTCACAAGGTGTTCCTTGTTCCTATTTGTTCTACCGCAGTGCTCTCAATTGTGTTCAACTCTGTTATGTTCTTTCTCAAGGTTCTTTGGTTTCACTTATTTGTCGAAGAAGCAACTTCGTTTTACATCTTCTCTTCCTCTTCCGTTTCTCTCTGGTGCCATCCTAGATCTCGGGACGAGATCCTCTCGTAGTGGTGGAGTGTTGTAACGCCCCGAGACCGACGCTTCAGAAGACTTCCATATTTTCGTGATCATCGTGTGTTTCTTTCGTGCTTGCTCTTTTATTTTTGCATTGCATCATGTCATCATGCCAGCATGTCATTTAATTTTTAAAACTCAACTAAATAAATTGTATGGATCTTTGATCCTTTTAAATCGAGGGAAGGGTGACTTCTCTTTATAACATATCCTCCCAATATTAGGGAGCTATTATAAAATATTCCATTTTTGGAAATCACCGCAAACACACTTACAAAATATCCTAATGCCTTTGTTGTCTTAATTCTTGATCTCCAACTTTGCCGTGTATTCTTTTATCATATTCCGGAGCTCCACCAAAAATCCAAACATTTTTGGACCTTCCCAAACCTCACTTCCTATTCAAATCATTTGAATTTAAATCAAATGAGTTTGAATTTAAACTTTCGGTCATGCCCACTTCTATTTTTCTTGGATCAAGCTCATTTTTGTGAGTCCGGGAAAATTGTCCGCATGCGCAAATTCTTTCCCTAACCCTCTCTTTCTCTTTCTTCTCTCTAATACTTTTCTGCTTAAAAGAGAGAGAGATCCAGCACAGCCCAACTCCTCCTGGTCTTTTTCCCCTCTTCACCAAGATGGCCCAAGGCCCAGCTACACCCTGTTAACCTAGCCCGATCAAATCCCCCTCATCTCCCCTCGTTCCCCTGTGCGCCGCCGCCACGCACAGCCATCGCCAGGGAGAGCATCGCTCGATCCCATCTCCTCCTCTCGTTCCCTCGCGCCGCCATCTCCCTCCGCTGCACGCGAGGCCGTTCAGCCCCGTGCCTTTGCCTCGGCCCCGCCTCTCCACTTCCACGCTGGCTGCCGTGCCTCATTGCTGTCGGCGAGCACCAGGAGGCCGCTGCCTCGCGTCGTCCGTCCTCGCGCGCCGACTCCGAGGCCTCGCCTCTATTTCCGGCCGCCGCCAGCGAGCAATTCCGTCGGAGCCACGTCCCCTGCGCCAAGCCCTGCTTGATCCCCTCCTCCCTCGATGCGCCGTCGCAGAGAGAGGGAGAGAGGAGCACCGCGGCCTCGTCTCGTTCCCCTCTGCCTCCTCCTCGTCTACCCGGCGCCATCGCCTTGTTAGCTCCGTCGTCAGGGAGGAGCCCCTCGATCCGTCCCCTTCGGTCTCGACTCCGGCCGGATCCGCCCCCGCGCGACCCGGATCCGCCGCTGCCGCTCATCCATGGCGCCATGGCCTCTGCCTCTTTTGGCCGACCCGTTGCTGTCGTGCACAACCTCTGCCGTGCCCTGTTTGTGTGCTCTCTGCTGCCTATCACTGTTGACATCAAGTCCATGGCCGCAACAACCTGGGTGCCAAGTTCCTCTTCCGAAGTCATCAAGTGCGCGAGGACCTCGAGTACGACTCGTCAAGTACCTCTCCGAGATGAACATGTACAACTACCGTCGCCCAGAAGATGTTGGATTCGCCAAGATCGCGAGTACCTCTACCGTCACGAGAACGACTACTTCCACTACCGTCGCCACGTGGACAACTACTTCCCACGACGACCCGTGAACGACTACTTCCTCTACATCGTACCGAACTCGACCCGCTCCGAAAAAGCAAGCTTCAAAGGTATAACCCCGAGACGACGTCCGTGGACCGAATGCATGTGTTGTATGAGATGCACCCTATGTTTGCACCGTGCCCGTTTGCTTCATGCACGTTCCTCCTCGTTCGCCATGCCGATGACCCGTGGGAAACCGGTAACCGGGATCACCCCACCATCTCTAGCATGTTCCGCACATCCGCACGCTTCCTTTTGCACCGGTATCTCCGTGAGCTACCGGAACCGATATGTTGCCGTGGCATCATTTTCGGATTCATTGCCGTGGCACCCGTTTTGTTCCGCCATAGTGACCAAATGCTTCATAACATACTTATGTCAATATTTTCATAAAAATTGCATAAAACTTGCATATGTCATCCGCATCATGATAACAACAATTAAAATGTTTAAAATTGTTGCTTGCTTTAAATTGCTAAATGCATATGGGGATTTACCGGATTTGTTGTTTTTGTATCCGGCCCCATTTAAATTGTTTAGAAGGTATAGTTTTTGTTATGCTTCACCACTTGCCATGTTAACCAATATTTAATATTGTTGGGTACATAACCGAGAGAGAACTAATTAATTGATGTGGTGTTTCGTCAATATGCAACTCGTTGCATATTGAGCTCCACTTAACTTGTAGTGTTGTTTGTGCATATTGCCATGCCATGCCTCATTTAGCCGGACATGCATCATACTTGTTTGTGCATCATGCCATGATTATGCTTGTGTGTTTACCATGTTGTTTGTCTCTTTCCGGGTTGCTTCTCTCGTTAGCTTCGGTTTCGTTCCGGAGTTGTGAGGATTCGTTCGTCTACGACTGTTTGTCTTCTTCTTGGACTCGTTCTTCTTTCTAGCGGGATCTCAGGCAAGATGATCATACCCTCGAAATCACTACTATCTTTGCTATGCTAGTTTTCTCGCTCTTTTGCTATGCCAATGCTACGATGCCTACCATTTGCTTGTCAGCCTCCCAAATTGCCATGTCAAACCTCTAACCCTCCATGTCCTAGCAAACCGTTGATTGGCTATGTTACCGCTTGGCTCAGCCCCTCTTATAGCGTTGTTAGTTGTAGGTGAAGATTGAAGTTTGTTCCTTGTTGGAACATGGAGATGTTGTTCCTTGTTGGAACATGTTTACTTGTTGGGATATCACAATATATCTTATTTAATTAATGCATCTATATACTTGGTAAAGGGTGGAAGGCTCGGCCTTATGCCTGGTGTTTTGTTCCACTCTTGCCGCCCTAGTTTCCGTCATATCGGTGTTATGTTCCCGGATTTTGCGTTCCTTACGCGGTTGGGCTATAATGGGAACCCCTTGACAGTTCGCCTTAAGTAAAGCTCCTCCAGCAATGCCCAACATTGGTTTTACCATTTGCACTAACAACCTACCACCTTCCCTTGGGTTCTGCAGACTCAAGGGTCACCTTTATTCTAACCCCCCCCCCCCCCGGGCCAGTGCTCCTCTGAGTGTTGGTCCGAACTGAGCTGCCTGCGGGGCCACCTCGGGGAAACTCGAAGTCTGGTTTTACTCGTAGCTAGTCTCATCTGAGTGTGCCCTGAGAAAGAGATATGTGCAGTTCCTATCGGGATTTGTCGGCACATTCGGGCGGTGTTGCTGGTTTAGTTTTACCCTGTCGAAATGTCTTGTTGTACCGGGATACCGAGTCTGATCGGAGTGTCTCGGGTGGAGGTCTATTCCTTCATTGACCGTGAGAGCTTGTCATGGGCTAAGTTGGGACACCCCTGCAGGGTTATAAACTTTCGAGAGCCGTGCCCGCGGTTATGTGGCAGATGGGAATTTGTTAACGTCCGGTTGTAGAAAACCCGAAGTTGACCTTAATTAAAATACATCAACCGCGTGTGTAACCGTGATGGTCTCTTCTCGGCGGAGTCCGGGAAGTGAACACGGTGTTGGAGTTATGTTTGACGTAAGTAGTTTCAGGATCACTTCTTGATCGCTACTAGCTTCACGACTGTGCCTTGCTTCTCTTCTCGCTCTCTTTTGCGATTGTAGCCACCATATATGCTAGTCGCTTGCTGCAGCTCCACCTCATTACTCCATCCTTCCTATAAGCTTAAATAGTATTGATCTCGCGGGTGCGAGATTGCTGAGTCCCCGTGGCTCACAGATACTTCCAAAACCAGTTTGCAGGTGCCTATGTTACCGAGCAGGTGACGCAACCAAGCTCAAGGAGGAGCTCGATGAAGATCTTGCCCTTTGTGTTGTTTCGTTCTAGTTGATCAGTAGTGGAGCCCAGTTGGGGTCGATCGGGGACCTTTGTCGCATTTGGGGTTCTTCTTTTATTTTGGTTCCGTAGTCGGACCTTGATTGTATCTGGATGATGTAATGCTTTATTCATGTAATTGTGTGAAGTGGCGATTGTAAGCCAACTATGTATCTCTTTCCTTTATGTATTAAATGGGTTGTGTGAAGATTACCTCACTTGCGACATTGCTTTCAATGCGGTTATGCCTCTAAGTCGTGCTTCGACACGTGGGAGATATAGCCGCATCGAGGGCGTTACATGGATCAAGAGTACGAGGGACATCACCGAGATGAACATGTGCAGATTGTGGAGGTGCCGTGCGTTCGGTACTTGGATCGGTTGGATCGTGAAGACGTTTGACTACATCAACTGCGTTACTATACGCTTCCGCTTTCGGTCTACGAGGGTACGTGGATACACTCTCCCCGCTCGTTGCTATGCATCACCTAGATGGATCTTGCGTGTGAGTAAGAATTTTTTTTTTTGAAATTATTGCGTTCCCAACACGGAGACACATGTAGAGCATCTTTATAATCACCCCAGTTATGTTGTGACATTTGATAGCACACAAGGTCTTCTCCAGTATTCGGGAGTTGCATAATCTCATAGTCAGAGGAACATGTATAAGTCATGAAGAAAGCAATAGCAATAAAACTTAACGATCATTATTCTAAGCTAACGGATGGGTCTTGTCCATCACATCATTCTCTAATGATGTGATCCCGTTCATCAAATGACAACACATGTCTATGGTTAGGAAACTTAACCATCTTTGATTAACGAGCTAGTCAAGTAGAGGCATACTAGGGACACTCTGTTTTATCTATGTATTCACACATGAACTAAGTTTCCGGTTAATACAATTCTAGCATGAATAATAAGCATTTATCATGATATAAGGAAATATAAATAACAACTTTATTATTGCCTCTAGGGCATATTTCCTTCAACGCCGTCCTTCCTTTGGACAAGACGATGGCCATGGTGGATGATGATGCACCCCCCACATGGTTCCATCAAGATGAAGATATTGACCACGACTTGGTCTTTACCACCTCACCCACACCACTTGAGTGGAATAAAAAAGGTAACATAGGTGAAGGTTATGCTCTAGTCCCATTAGTGGACATTCTTGACATTGATTGCTTGCATGATGTTGATCCACCTATTGTCACGCTTCATGCTAGTTCGACTTCCCCATGCGATGATTTACCCATTTATGATGAGTTTGATGATTGCCATGTGGAGTCTATTAGTTGTGATGCCATGTTACATAGGATTTCTTGTGATAATTCTCTCGGTCACATCATGTTTGACAATCCTCTTGACTTGTCATATGTTATGCATGAGATCAGTAATATGTTATATTTGCAATCTCTTTATAGTAACTATGCATATGCCATTAAAATAAACCCAATTTGCACATATGGCATAGATGACAAGCCCATGGTTATTGGCATTTTTTTTCTTGTGATGATATTGATATGCTTCCTTTGCATCATTTATCTCATATGTCATGCCATGACCACCCAGCTTCGGACATGCATTGTTTGCCATGTTGTCACTTTTCTCCATATTATGCTTCCGTTATTGCTCATGAGGAGACCCCCATAGTTTCTTCTTACCCATTAGAAGATTTTGCTACATCATATGAATTGCATGATCCGCATGATTGTGCGCACCATATGCATCCCATGAATAAAAATTCTATTGTTGTGCCACACACTTGCTATAATCATGTTGAACACAATAATTATCATTTCATGATGGATGACATGTTTCTATATCATGCAACTCATTTATTTGAACATTGAATATTTTGTGCTAACCAACACATGCACGTGCGCGTCGTAATGGATGATGTGTACATATACCACGCGCGCACAATTTTTCCTTTGTCTTTGTTTTATGTAGGTACTCATGAATACTTGTCAACTTCACAATCCCATGAGTTGACAAAACGAGCTCTAGAGAGCAATGATGATTTGGGATCCCATGGATTACACTTCCCACCATTCCATTTGTGCAAGCACTTCGCGCATCTTTACTACATGGCCCTCACATGGTTATGGATTCTTGTACATTTGTATCATTTGCCCATATTGTCATGTTCACTTTGCATGCTATGCTCATTCCTATGCCTTTGCCATGCATTTGTGACCCATGCTTTGCATTACACATGACGATTGATTCTAGTAGTTGTATGTGTATTTGCAAGCTTGGTGGAGATATTGCTTGTTATTGACATGTTTGCTTTGTGCCCAATGCCTATGATGATACCTTGATCTTGCTTTGTGTTCGTGCTTGCAATATGCCCACTTCTTGCACACATGACATGATTGCCATGATTACCTATAGTATGTTGCATCTTCGAACTACTAGCTTGCACGACTTGATTGCTTCACACATGATGAACAATTGCTCTTTCTATTATGTTGAGTGCCACACTATATTCACTACGCCCCATGCACGTTTCGTTTGGATTGTCTTGCACTTGACCCATGTGTTTAGACACCTCATTTATTCGGTGTTGTGAATGCTTCATATGCATACCATAGACCATTTGTTGAGTGCCTTATGCATGCTTGCTATAGGCTTGAGGTAGACGCTTATTCTCTTGTCACACATATTTGCACCGCTACCTCACATTTACATGCTTGTTTCCATGATGTCCTTGATTTTGCTCAATTTATGTGCTTACATGACATGTCACAATCCCTTGTCACACAATATGTTATGCTTGATGACGACACTTGTTTGGTGAATCACCTCTTGAATGCTTGGTTTTGCACTAACGCTAACCACATTTTTTTCAAGTGTTTGTTGTACTTGCTCCTTTCGAAGGAATCACAAGACGGTGCGACATTGGAGAGTGCCCATTTCGAGCTTCAACATGATAAGTGATTGGTGGTCGTCCACTTCTACAAGGCGACGCCCTCTCTTTTCCGGTTTTCCCATGGTGATAAAGATCACGATCCATGGACGGATCTCTCCCAAGGGGGGGGGGGAGATGATGCGGAGCATCCCTCGTTCATCCCCATGGACGTTCCATCACCACCGCAAGCACGCAAAGGACCAATGACGAGAGCTCGCAAACGTACCATTGAAACCAAGGTTACCTCTTTCCTCTTTGAGCTCCCTTTGATTTCATATGAGAACGACTTCTACCTCAAGCGGAGACTTTGTGCATGACTAGGTATCGAGGAGAAGATCATGAAGAAGGGATCTCCAAGTACACATGGAGCCCTCAAGAAGGAGGAGAAGGAAGAGCTCCAAGACACGAAGCATAGGAGGCTCGCTGGACACACCGGGTGCCTGCACCTTCCATCCCCGGATGCCCGCACCATCCTCCCCCGGGTGCCCGACCCCCTACAGCCGCGGCCTGGATGAGGCCCCTAACCGGTCCGGGTGCCCGGGCTTTCACCCCCGGGTGCCCGGCCTCCCCTGGCCCGAGGGCGCGCCCCTACTGACCGGTCCGGGTGCCCGGACCCTCCACCACCGGGTGCCCGGCCCTCCCTGGCGCCTCTCCCTCCGGGTGCCCGGGCCACTTTATCTCGGGTGCCCGGACTCCTCCGACTGCGCGCATTTTGGGCAAATTGACCCTTGTACCCCCCCCCCCCCCCATTTTCCTCGTATTTTGTCCCTAGCCTATAAGTACTCATCATCTAGCTCATTTAGAGGATAGCAAAGTATTACATAGACAAAGAGAGAGCTTTGCTCATCTTCCTCCTCTTGGAGATCAAGCCCTCCTCTTGGAGAAGATCCTCTTGTGGATATCAAGACCTCACCTAGTGGGAAGAACTTTTACCCTAGTGCTATTTTCCTTGAATTGTCCTTGTATGCTTGTGGATCTCGTTATGCTACCCTAGTGGATGTGTTATTTGGGTTTATTTGAGTGATTTCCTCCTTATGTTCTTGAGTGTTCTTCCTCTTTGCCTCCTTCAAGTGTGAAAATATCCCCTCTAGGGTTTCACCCTACAACAGGTGCTCATAGGGGTAGGTACGTGTGCATGCGTTCATAAGGTTCATAAGGGTGAGTATATATGCGTGCGTATGAGTGTATACGTCTGTAATGTGTCAAAGAAAAAACCTTTTTGATTTCTCAAATTTTTACTTCAATCATTTTTTTTTTGCCGTATAATAGGCCAGCTATACCAGGGATGCCCACCCGACGCCTTATCCTCGCGGTGTACTCCCTTCCCTATCGTGAACCCAGTTTACCCTTGTCGAAAAAAAAGGAGAACACTTTACCCTTGTCGTTTGCGCACCGGAGATTGGAAGTAGCAGCAGCCGGACGAGGCGATCCAGTATGGGGGACACGTATGTCACCGACGTTGCCTTCGGGGAGGAGGTGATCACCACCACCGTGACGTCCTCCGGCGCGGCCGTGGAGGACTGGGTCGAGGAGGTGTACTCCATGTACGCCGGCTGCCCCAACCAAATCCTCGTCGGGCTCGACGTCGAGTGGCGTCCCAGCTACAGCCGCGTGCAGAACCCCGCCGCGATCCTGCAGCTCTGCATTGACCAGCGCTGCCTCATCTTCCAGCTCCTCCACGCCGACTACATCCCTGACGCCCTGTCGGGCTTCCTCATGGACAACCAGTTCTGGTTCGTCGGCGTCGGCGTGGCCGCGGACGCCAATCGCCTGGCCCAGGACTACGACCTGCAGGTGCTCAATATGGACGACCTGCGCGGCGTCGCGGCCGAGAAGATGGGCATCCCGGAGCTCCGCCAGGCCGGGCTGAAAGACCTGGCGCGCGAAGTCTTGGGGGTTACCATCGAGAAGCCACGCCGGATTACGATGGGCCCGTGGGACGCCTGCTGCCTCTCCGACGAGCAGGTCCACTACGCCTGCACCGATGCCTACGTCTCCTCGCAGATCGGATTGGAGCTGTTCACCGGAAACTACTAGCGATCGATCGAGGTGATGCCGTGGCGAGCCCTGCAAACTTGCATACGAAACTCGGTCCCTAGTGTGTTTGGTTTAGTTTTTGCAGCATTTTGTTCTTATTCTCCTAGTGTTAATTGCTTATGTCGCGTATTAGCTTAAGCTTCAGAGCATGGAAAAGGTTGTCAACATGTTCTGTAGCGGTCTGCTACAGTTTTGATATGTGTGCAGCAGTGCATGTGATGCTTGCCAACGGGGACCGAATGTTCCAAAATTGTAGTGCTTATTATGACACACTCTATTTGAAGTTGCTGATTCTCTGCTGGAAGAATTAGACATTGGTGGTGTTGAGGATTAACTTCAGAGCAGGGAAAAGATTGTGGCTACAACTAGGTGCCATGAGCATAGAGCCTTTTGTGCCGATCTAAACTGTTCAGTGAAATATTCTGTCCAATTATGCATTTTTAGTGGACTTTAACTATTTTTACTTCTGTGTTAATGTCCGCGATGCTTTCAGTTATCACCGATCGGATGTTCCAAACTTTCGATAGCTCCTTTGTTCTAAAGTTGCCATTATAATTTTTCGATCTGCCTAGCATTTGGTATCATAATTTGGTATTTGTTGCTTACACCACAATTTGTAATTGACGACATGAGCATTATTCCTTTTGTGCTGGTCGATATTGTTTTGTGTATTCTGCTCAACTATGTTTTTTTGGTGGAGTGCCAACTATTTTTAGTTATGTTGTTTAAAAAAACTATTTTTAGTTATGTGCTTCAGGTCCATGCTGCTTTCGGTTATCACTGATGGGATGTTTCAGATTTCCAATACGTCATTTGCTCTGAAGTTTGACAGCTATCAGTTCATAGAGTTTCGTAGATAGAATTTTGGTCTGTTTAGTTTTTGGCATCATAATTTGATATCTGATGCCCACTTATACCATATTGTCAATTACAAATTTTTTGTGTTATTCATTTGATACCCTATAACTAACTAGCTACTGGTCTAGACTTCAGTATAAATGTCAGAAATTACTCTTATCAGTTACTACGGTCAGAAGAATACACTAGCATGATGATTCCTTGTATTGAAAAATAGCTGCCAGGATCATCCTTAGGCCAACTCTTCACTGTTTAGTGATTGAATCTGGTTAGTAATTCATTTTGTAGGAATGTTTTATCAATTCATTCTCATTCCATCTGTACCCTCTGCCAAACACGATCTTTCATTGAAATCATCTTTATTCATTTATGCTGTATGAAATAAATATATTGTGCTTGTGATGATTTCCAACATATTCTCCCGTTCTTCTTAGTTCAAGTTCTTAGTTATAATTTACCATTCTTCCGAGTCTGATGAATTGAGAAGAAAATGACTATACTTGTTTGTCCTAGTGTATGATTACTCCTATCTTGAGAATCTTATATCAAATATATTTTTTTTTGGTGAATACGCTTAGCAGCGTATCATTTCATTGATAGGTGGGAGGGGAAATAGTACAAGGTACAGGTAGCATCCGTGCAGGCGTACACTGAAAGGCGTCTGGAGGGATGCATCGAGCAGAGGAAGGAAGATGCTCAGCCTCGCTACAAATGATCAGGTTACAGGGATAATAGAGGCTAGTCCCTTGGCGCCGGCCTTAGCACATAGGTGAGCGTCATCCTGGATGGAAAGCACCAGATTGTCAGTGGAGGGGTGTAGGCCGTCTAAGATGACGGCGTTGCGATGCTTCCAGATGGCCCAAGCGGTTAGAGCGAGGATGGAGTTGAGCCCTTTGCGGAGGCCGCTCGGCGAGGTGGCGGACGCAAGCGCCCACCAAGCGAAGAAGGTCACCGCGCCGTCCATGGGAGGAGTCGTGAGCCGGCACCAGGCCAGGATTTCATGCCAGGTGACCCCGGTGAAAACGCATCCCGCAAGGAGGTGGTCGATGGATTCTGTCTCCTGGTGACATAGGATGCAAGCGGTATCGGGCGTGAGGCCGTGACGAGCGCGGTGCTCGGCCGTCCAGCACCTTTCCAGAGAGGCGAGCCAGAGGAAAAACTTGGTGTTTAGAGGGGCCCAGCTCCTCCAAAGAAGCTTCCAAGAGGGCGGCGTAGTGGATCCATGGAAGAGAGCGTGATAGCAGGATTTGGCCGAGTAAATGCCGTTTGACGTCCAACGCCAGGATATCTTGTCGGGTGTGGTAGTTAGGGTCACGCCTTGGAGTTTGCGCCAGAGGCGGATGTACTCAAGGGCCTTCGGGATCCCGAGCGTGCCGTGGATGTCGCGAATCCATGCATGCTGCTCGAGGCCCTTGCATACCACGGTGCGCCGCTTGCGCCGGCTCGGCACGAGGGAGAAAAGGCCAGGGGCGAGCTCGGAGACGGCCTGGCCATCAAGCCAGTGGTCGGTCCAAAAGAGGCAGGTCTTCCCATCTCCAAGATGCCAGGATGTGGAGGCGCGGAAGAAGCGAGATGTCACCTCGTCCGTGGGGAGCTGTAGGTGATGCCAAGGCCGCGAGGGGTCAGTGGCTTTGAGCCAAAGCCAGCGGCAACGCAGGGAGATCCCGGTGAGGTACAAGTCGCGCACACCAAGCCCGCCGAACTCGATGGGCCGACATACGCGAGGCCAGCTTACCAGGCAGCTGCCTGATCTGGCGTCGCGTCGGCCATGCCAGAGGAAGTCGCGGATGATCCGCGTGATCTTCTTGAGGATGGATGGGTTGATGACGATGGCCATGAGGATGTGCATGGGCATGGCAGAGAGCACGTGGCGCACGAGCGCAAGGCGCTCGCCACGGGTCAGGAGTGCGGCTTTCCAAGTGGCCAGTTTTCGCATAATCTTGTCCACGAGCGACAGCAAGGACGAGGAGGGTGTCTTGCGCACGGACAGTGCCAGGCCCAGGTAAACCACGGGGAAGCTGGAAACGGCGCACGCGAGCGTGGAATCGATGATCGAAGGCACCTCCTCGTCACACCGGATGGGTGTGGCCGAGCACTTAAGGAAGTTCGTGCGGAGACCTGAGGCCTCCCCGAAGATCCGTAGCAGCTCGCGGATGGTGGCAAGCTCCGTGGTGGTCGGGTGACAGAAGACGACCACGTCGTCAGCGTACAGAGAGATGCTGGAAGCGGCGTGGCGAGTGGTTAGCCGTTGTAGCATTCCCGCGCTGACCGCGTGCTGGAGGAGGGAGTTCAGGGTGTCGATCACAATCGCGAAGAGTAGCGAGGATATCGGATCGCCTTGGCGTAGCCCGCATGCGTGATCCACCGGAGGGCCTGGGTTGCCATTGATGAGGACCCGCGTGGATGCGGTGGAGACCAGGATGCACACCCATTCGCACCAGCGTTGCCCGAAGCCAAGGTGGCGGAGAGCTTGAAGAAGGAAGGGCCAGGATACGGTATCAAACGCCTTCGCGATATCGAGCTTGAGGAGGATGCGCGGGGTCTTGAGGTTGTGAAGCAGGCGCGCCGTTTGCTAGACGAGGAGGAAGTTGTCATGCACGCTTCGGCCGGCGATGAAAGCGCTCTGGTTGGTCGAGACGATCTGGCCCATCCTGGGCGCCAGACGAAGGGAGAGGACTTTGGCGAAGAGTTTTGCGACGATGTGGATCAGGCTGATCGGCCTGTAGTCGGAAAGCGCGGCCGCGTCCGGCTTCTTGGGAAGAAGAACAAGCAAAGCCTCATTGAGCTTCTGGAAACCCATGCCATTCATGGCGTAGAGCTTGTCGAAGGCCTCACAGATGTTAGTCTTGATCGTGGGCCAGCATGCGCGCAGGAACTCCGCCGTGAACCCATCTGGACCGAGCGCCTTTCCGGTGGGCAGACTCTTAACGGCGCTCCAAATCTCGTCCTCCGTGAAAGGGTGCTCGAGGTCAAGAAGATCAAAATGGCGGGGGTCAATGCCGTCGAGGTCGAGGGAGTGCTGTTGGGGAACGTAGCAGAAATTCAAAAAATTTCCTACGTATCACCAAGATCTATCTATGGAGAGACCAGCAACGAGTAGAAAGAGAGTGCATCTACATACCCTTGTAGATCGCTAAGCGGAAGCATTCAAGTGAACGGGGTTGATGGAGTCGTACTCGTCGTGATTCAAATCATCGATGTTCAAGTGCCGAACGGACGGCACCTCCGCGTTCAACACACGTACAGCCCGGTGATGTCTCCCACGCCTTGATCCAGCAAGGAGAGAGGGAGAGGTTGAGGAAGACTCCATCCAGCAGCAGCACAACGGCGTGGTGGTGGTGGAGGAGCGTGGCAATCCTGCAGGGCTTCGCCAAGCACCGCGAGAAAGGAGGAGCACTTGGGAGAGGGCGGGCTGCGCCAGGGGCCAGGGTGAAGCTCCCATGTGCCTCCCCACTATATATAGGGGTGGAGGGGGCTGGTTTCTTGCCCTCCAAGTCCATTGGGGCGTTGGCAAAGGTGGGAGGAAAGAAATCCCATCATTTCCTTCCCCACCGATTGCTATCCCCCCCTTTTAGGGATCTTGATCTTATCCCTTTGGGATATGATCTTATTCCTTCTAAGGGGGGATCTTGGTGCGCCTTGACCAGGGGTGTGGGGCCTTTCCCCCACTACCCACGTTCATGTGGGTCCCCCCATGCAGGTGGACCCCACTCCGGAACCTTCTAGAACCTTCCTGGTACAATACCGAAAAATCCCGAACATTTTCCGGTGGCCAAAATAGGACTTCCCATATATAAATCTTTACCTCCGGACCATTCCGGAACTCCTCGTGACGTCCGGGATCTCATCCGGGACTCCGAACAACATTCGGTAACCACATGCAAACTTCCTTTATAACCCTAGCGTCATCGAACCTTAAGTGTGTAGACCCTACGGGTTCGGGAGACATGTAGACATGACCGAGACGTTCTCCGGTCAATAACCAACAGCGGGATCTGGATACCCATGATGGCTCCCACATGTTCCACGATGATCTCATCGGATGAACCACGATGTCAAGGACTTAATCAATCCCGTATACAATTCCCTTTGTCTAGCGGTATTGTACTTGCCCGAGATTCGATCGTCGGTATCCTTATACCTTGTTCAATCTCGTTACCGGCAAGTCTCTTTACTCGTTCTGTAACACATCATCCCGTGATCAACTCCTTGGTCACATTGCGCATATGATGATGTCCTACCGAGTGGGCCCAGAGATACCTCTCCGCTTACACGGAGTGACAAATCCCAGTCTCGATTCGTGCTAACCCAACAGACACTTTCGGAGATACCTGTAATGCACCTTTATAGCCACCCAGTTACGTTGTGACGTTTGATACACCCAAAGCACTCCTACGGTATCCGGGAGTTACACGATCTCATGGTCTAAGGAAGAGATACTTGACATTGGAAAAGCTCTAGCAAACGAACTACACGATCTTTGTGCTATGCTTAGGATTGGGTCTTGTCCATCACATCATTCTCCTAATGATGTGATCCCGTTATCAACGATATCCAATGTCCATAGCCAGGAAACCATGACTATCTGTTGATCACAACGAGCTAGTCAAGTAGAGGCTCACTAGGGACATATTGTGGTCTATGTATTCACACGTGTATTATGATTTCCGGATAATACAGTTATAGCATGAATAAAAGACAATTATCATGAACAAGGAAATATAATAATACTTTTATTATTGCCTCTAGGGCATATTTCCAACAGTCTCCCACTTGCACTAGAGTCAATAATCTAGTTCACATCGAGGTCACATCCCCATGTGACTTACACCCAAAGAGTTTACTAGAGTCAATAATCTAGTTCACATTTACCATGTGATTAACACTCGATGAGTTCTGGGTTTGATCATGTTATGCTTGTGAGAGAGGTTATAGTCAACGGGTCTGAACCTTTTAGATCCGTGTGTGCTTTACAAATCTCTATGTCATCTCCTAGATGTAGCTACCACGCTCTATTTGGAGCTATTCCAAATAACTGTTCTACTTGGAGCTATTCTAAATTGTTGCTCCATCATACGTATCCGGTATTTCTACTCAGAGCTATCCGGATAGGTGTTAAGCTTGCATCGACGTAACCCTTTACGACGAACTCTTTTACCACCTCCATAATCGAGAAAATTCCTTAGTCCACTAGTTACTAAGGATAACTTTGACCGCTGTCCTGTGATCCATTCTTGGATCACTCTTGTACCCCTTGACTGACTCATGGCAAGGCACACTGCAGGTGCGGTACACAGCATAGCATACTGTAGAGAGCCTATGTCTCAAGCATAGGGGACGATCTTCGTCCTTTCTCTCTATTCTGCCATGGTCGAGCTTTAAGTCTTAACTTCATACCTTATAACTCAGGCAAGAACTCCTTTTGACTGATCCATCTTGAACACCTTCAAGATCATGTCAAGGTATGTGCTCATTTGAAAGTTCCATTAAGCATTTTAATCTATCCTTATAGATCTTGACGCTTAACATTCAAGTAGCTTAATCCAGGCTTTTCCATTGAAAAATACTTTCCAAATAACCCTATATGCTTTCTAGAAATTCTACATCATTTCTGATCAACAATATGTCAATATATACTTATCAGAAATTCTATAGTGCTCCCACTCACTTCTTTGGAAATACAAGTTTCTCATAAACTTTGTATAAACCCAAAAAAATCTTTGATCATCTCATCAAAGTGCACATTCCAACTCCGAGATGCTTACTCCAGTCCATGGAAGGATCGCTGGAGCTAGCATACCTTTTAGCATCCTTAGGATCGACAAAAACTTTCTGATTGTATCACAAACAACCTTTCCATACGAAGACTGGTAAGGAAACTCGTTTTGTCATCCATCTGTCAGATTTCATAAATGCAACTAATGCTAACATGAATCCGACGGACTTAAGCATCGCTACGGATGAGAAAATATCATCGTAGTCAACTCCTTGAACTTGTCGAGAAACATCTTAACGACAAGTCGAGCTTTCTTAATGGTGACATTTACCATCATTGTCCGTCTACCTTTTAAAATCCATATGTACCTAACAGCCTTACAACCATCAAGTAGTTCTTCCAAAGTTTACACTTTGTTTTCATATATGGATCCTTTCTCGGATTATATGGCTTTGAGCCATTCGTCGGAATCCGGGCCCACCATCGCTTCTCCATAGCTCGTAGGTTCATTGTTGTCTAGCAACATGACTTCCAAGACAGGATTACTGTACTACTCTGAAAGTAGTATGTATCCTTGTCACCCTACGAGGTACGGTAGTGACTTGATTCGAAACTTCATGATCATTATCATAAGCTTCCACTTCAATTGGTGTAGGTTCCACAGGAACAACTTCCTGTGCCCTGCTACACACTAGTTGAAGTGACAGTTCAATAACCTCATCAAGTCTCCACCATCCTCCCACTCAACTTCTTCGAGAGAAACCTTTCCTCGAGAAAGGACCCGATTCAAGAAACAATCCATATTGCTTTCGGATCTGAATTAGGAGGTATACCCAACTGTTTTGGGTGTCCTATGAAGATGCATTTATCCGCTTTGGGTTCGAGCTTATCAGCCTGAAACTTTTTCACATAAGCGTCGCAACCTCAAACCTTTAAGAAATGACAGCTTAGGTTTCTCTAAACCATAGTTCATACGGTGTCATCTCATCGGAATTATGTGGTGCCCTATTTAAAGTGAATGTGGTTGTCTCTAATGCCTAACCCATGAACGATAGTGGTAATTCGATAAGAGACATCATGGTACGCTCCATATTCAATAGGGTGCAACTATGATGTTCGGACATACCATCACACTATGGTGTTCCAGGCGGTATTAGTTGTGAAACAATTTCCACAATGTCTTAATTGTGTGCCAAAACTCGTAACTCAGATATTCATCTCTATGATCATATCATAGACATTTTATCCTCCTGTCACAATGATCTTCTACTTCACTCTGAAATTACTTGAACCATTCAATAATTCAGACTTGTGTTTCATCAAGTAAATATTCTCAACATCTACTCGAATCATCTGTGAAGTAAGAACATAACGATATCCACTACATGCCTCAGCACTTATTGGATTGCATACATCAAAATGTATTTCTTCCCACAAGTTGCTTTCTAGTTCCATTTTACTGAAACCGAGGATTTTAGTCATCTTGCCCATGTGGTATGATTTGCATGTCTCAAGTGATTCAAGATCAAGTGAGTTCAAACGGTCCATTTGCATGGAGTTTCTTCATGCATATACACCAATAGACATGGTTCGCATGTCTCAAACTTTTCAAAAACGAGTGAGCCCAAAGATCCATCAACATGGAGCTTCTTCATGCGTTTTATACCGATATGACTTACGTGGCAGTGCCACAAGTAGGTGGTACTATCATTACTATCTTTTGGCATGAACATGTGTATCACTACGATCGAGATTCAATAAACCATTCATTTTAGGTGCAAGACCATTCAAGGTATTATTCAAAGTAACCATTATTCTCCTTAAATGAATAACCGTATTGCGATAGACATAATCCAATCATGTCTATGCTCAACGCAAACACCAATCTCGATGGTAGAGGGAGCGTGCGATGCTTGATCACATCAATCTTGGAAATACTTCCAACACATATCGTCAGCTCACCTTTAGCTAGTCTCCGTTTATTTCGTAGCTCTTTTATTTCGAGTTACTAACACTTAGCAACCGAACCGGTATCTAATACCCTGGTGCTACTAGGAGTACTAGTAAAGTACACATTAACATAATGTATATCCAATATACTTCTATCGACCTTGCCAGCCTTCTCATCTACCAAGTATCTAGGGTAATTCTGCTCCAGTGGCTGTTCCCCTTATTACAGAAGCACTCAGTCTCGGGTTTGGGTTCAACCTTGGGTTTCTTCATTAGAGCAGCAGCTGATTTGCTGTTTCATGAAGTATCCCTTCTAGCCCTTGCCCTTCTTGAAACTAGTGGTTTCACCAACCATCAACAATTGATGCTCCTTCTTGATTTCTACTTTCGCGGTGTCAAACATCGTGAATACCTCAAGGATCATCATATCTATCCCTGATATGTTATAGTTCATCACAAAGCTCTAGCAGCTTGGTGGCAATGACTTTGGAGAAACATCACTATCTCATATGGAAGATCAACTCCCACTCGATTCAAGTGATTGTTGCACTCAGACAATCTGAGCACAAGCTCAACGATTGAGCTTTTCTCCGTTAGTTTGCAGGCTAAGAAAATCGTCGGAGGTCTTATACCTCTTGACGTGGGCACGAGCCTAAAATCCCAATTTCAGCCCTCGAAACATCTCATATGTTCCGCGACATTTCAAAAAACGTCTTTGATGCCTCAACTCTAAACCGTTTCACTGAACTATCACGTAGTTATCAAAACGTGTATGTCTGATGTTCACAACATCCACAAACGACATTTGGGGTTCGGCACACTGAGCGGTGCATTAAGGACATGAGCTTTCTACTGATTGCATAATCGCTACTGTCAACTTTCAACTATATTTTCTCTAGGAACATAACTAAACAGTAGAACTAAAGCGCGAGCTACGACATAATTTGCAAAAGGTCTTTTGACTATGTTCAAGATAGTTAAGTTCATCTTATGAACTCCCACTCAGATAGACATCCCTCTGGTCATCTAAGTGATCACATGATCCGAGTCAAACTAGCCCGTGTCCGATCATCACGTGAGACGGACTAGTCATCATCGGTGAACATTTTCATGTTGATCGTATCTACTATACGACTCATGCTCGACCTTTCGGTCTCCGTGTTCCGAGGCCATGTCTGTACATGCTAGGCTCGTCAAGTTAACCCTAAGTGTTTTCGCGTGTGTAAATTTGTCTTACACCCGTTGTATGTGAACGTAAGAATCCATCACACCCGATCATCACGTGGTGCTTAGAAGCGACGAACTGTAGCAACGGTGCACAGTTAGGGGAGAACACTTCTTGAAATTTTGTAAGGGATCATCTTATTTACTACCGTCGTCCTAAGTAAACAAGATGCATAAACATGATAAACATCACATGCAATCAAATAGTGACATGATATGGCCAATATCATTTTGCTCCTTTTGATCTCCATCTTCGGGGCTCCATGATCATCATCGTCACCGGCATGACACCATGATCATGATCTCCATCATCGTGTCTCCATGAAGTCGTCTCGCCAACTTATTACTTCTACTACTATGGCTACCGGTTAGCAATAAAGTAAAGTAATTACATGGCGTTGTTCAATGACACGCAGGTCATACAATAAATTAAGACAACTCCTATGGCTCCTCCGGTTGTCATACTCATCGACATGCAAGTCGTGAATCCTATTACAAGAACATGATCAATCTCATACATCACATATCATTCATCACATTCTTCTTGGCCATATCACATCACATAGCATACCCTGCAAAAACAAGTTAGACGTCCTCTAATTGTTGTTGCATGTTTTACGTGGCTGCTATGGGTTTCTAGCAAGAACGTTTCTTACCTACGCAAAACCACAACGTGATATGTCAATTGCTATTTACCCTTCATAAGGACCCTTTTCATCGAATCCGTTCCGACTAAAGTGGGAGAGACTGGCACCCGCTAGCCACCTTATGCACCAAGTGCATGTCAATCGGTGGAACCTGTCTCACGTAAGAGTACGTGTAAGGTCGGTCCGGGCCGCTTCATCCCGCAATACCGTCGAAACAAGATTGGACTAGTAACAGTAAGCATATTGAACAAAATCAACGCCCACAACTACTTTGTGTTCTACTCGTGCAAAGAATCTACGCAATAGACCTAGCTCATGATGCCACTGTTGGTGAACGTAGCAGAAATTCAAAAAATTTCCTACGTATCACCAAGATCTATCTATGGAGAGACCAGCAACGAGTAGAAAGAGAGTGCATCTACATACCCTTATAGATCGCTAAGCGGAAGCGTTCAAGTGAACGGGGCTGATGGAGTCGTACTCGTCGTGATTCAAATCACCGATGATCAAGTGCCGAACGGACGGCACCTCCGCGTTCAACACACGTACAGCCCGGTGATGTCTCCCACGCCTTGATCCAGCAAGGAGAGAGGGAGAGGTTGAGGAAGACTCCATCCAGCAGCAGCACAACGGCGTGGTGGTGGTGGAGGAGCGTGGCAATCCTGCAGGGCTTCGCCAAGCACCGCGAGAGAGGAGGAGCACTTGGGAGAGGGCGGGCTGCGCCAGGGGCCAGGGTGAAGCTCCCATGTGCCTCCCCACTATATATAGGGGTGGAGGGGGCTGGTTTCTTGCCCTCCAAGTCCATTGGGGCATTGGCAAAGGTGGGAGGAAAGAAATCCCATCATTTCCTTCCCCACCGATTGCTATCCCCCCCTTTTAGGGATCTTGATCTTATCCCTTTGGGATATGATCTTATTCCTTCTAAGGGGGGATCTTGGTGCGCCTTGACCAGGGGTGTGGGGCCTTTCCCCCACTACCCACGTTCATGTGGGTCCCCCCATGCAGGTGGACCCCACTCCGGAACCTTCTAGAACCTTCCTGGTACAATACCAAAAAATCCCGAACATTTTCCGGTGGCCAAAATAGGACTTCCCATATATAAATCTTTACCTCCGGACCATTCCGGAACTCCTCGTGACGTCCGGGATCTCATCCGGGACTCCGAACAACATTCGGTAACCACATGCAAACTTCCTTTATAACCCTAGCGTCATTGAACCTTAAGTGTGTAGACCCTACGGGTTCAGGAGACATGTAGACATGACCGAGACGTTCTCCGGTCAATAACCAACAGCGGGATCTGGATACCCATGATGGCTCCCACATGTTCCACGATGATCTCATCGGATGAACCACGATGTCAAGGACTTAATCAATCCCGTATACAATTCCCTTTGTCTAGCGGTATTGTACTTGCCCGAGATTCGATCATCGGTATCCTTATACCTTGTTCAATCTCGTTACCGGCAAGTCTCTTTACTCGTTCTGTAACACATCATCCCGTGATCAACTCCTTGGTCACATTGCGCATATGATGATGTCCTACCGAGTGGGCCCAGAGATACCTCTCCGCTTACACGGAGTGACAAATCCCAGTCTCGATTCGTGCTAACCCAACAGACACTTTCGGAGATACCTGTAATGCACCTTTATAGCCACCCGGTTACGTTGTGACGTTTGATACACCCAAAGCACTCCTACGGTATCCGGGAGTTACACGATCTCATGGTCTAAGGAAGAGATACTTGACATTGGAAAAGCTCTAGCAAACGAACTACATGATCTTTGTGCTATGCTTAGGATTGGGTCTTGTCCATCACATCATTCTCCTAATGATGTGATCCCGTTATCAACGATATCCAATGTCCATAGCCAGGAAACCATGACTATCTGTTGATCACAACGAGCTAGTCAAGTAGAGGCTCACTAGGGACATATTGTGGTCTATGTATTCACACGTGTATTATGATTTCCGGATAATACAGTTATAGCATGAATAAAAGACAATTATCATGAACAAGGAAATATAATAATACTTTTATTATTGCCTCTAGGGCATATTTCCAACAAGTGCTCCCTGTGGGGGGAGGAGCCCAGGATGGAGGTGAAGTGCTCAAAAGCAGCTTTCGCCATCCCCACCTCATCGGTGAGAACTTGCGAGCCCACCCGAATGCCAGCCATGTAGTTCTTCTACGCACGGTGGGCAGCCTGGATCTTGAGGAACGCGACGTTGGTGTCGCCATCGCGGAGCCAGCGGAGACGGACTCGTTGCCGCAGGATGGAGCGCTCGAGGGAGGCGAGACCGAGGTAAGCACGCTTGAGCTCGCGCCGCAACCATCCTTCGGTCGGCATGAGGGGGCATTGATCTTGAGCCATGTCCAGGCGGAGGATGAGCTCGCGCGCAATCTGTAACTGCAGGGAAATGTTGCCAGTAGTACGCGCTCCCCAGCCCTGGAGTCTACGGGCCGTGGCTTTGAGCCTGGCATATATGCGCCTGAACGGGTCGGGGTCCGGTGGCACGGCGTACCAAGCCTCGTGCACCGTGTCGTGGAAGCCGTTGAGCTTGGGCCAGAACCGTTCGAAGTGGAAATGGCGCTTGCTCGCTCCGCGGGGCGCGCAGTCGATGAGCAAGGGGCAATGATCCGAAGTGGCCGTAGATAAGCATCAAAGGAGGTGCTGCGGGTTGATGGTCTCCCAGGAAGGTGTGCAAAGCACGCGGTAACTGCGCACCAGGGTGGGGTTGAGTTGCTCGTTAGACCACGTATATCGCCTCCCGTGAAGATAGATGTCGTGAAGGGCGTGGTCGACGATGAACCGACGAAAGCGGCTCATGGTGCGATGGTGGAGGTTGCCATTGTTCTTATCCGCGCAGGAGGTGATCATGTTAAAGTCGCCGCCGAGGAGCCAGGGGCCGGCAATGATGTCACGCAAGTCTTGGAGCTCGGCCATGAAGGCAATTTTGTCATCAACATCTTGCGGTCCGTAGACGCCTGTGAGCCACCAGGGGGGCGTGTTGGCGCCTAGGGAGACCGTGGCAGAGACGTGATACGTGCCCACAATGGGGTTGGCGAGGGCGACGCGGTCGCTGCGCCAGGCCAGGAGGATTCCGCCGCGCGTGCCTAAGGCGGGCAAAAAGTAGAAGTCCGAGAAGGAAGGGCCCAGAATCTCAAGCACAGTGGACAACGAGATCGAACTCAGCTTAGTTTCAGAGAGGCACACAATACAAGGATCGATCGGGGCGAGGACAGAGTGAACGGCAATGCGCTTGGCCCGGCTATTGAGGCCGCGCACGTTCCAGAATACAATCTTGAGGCTATGATCCATGGAAAGGATTGGGGGGGGGGGGGGCGGGGAGGGTGATGCAAGGAACGCATTAGACCTCGACCAAGCGAGGAGCAGAAGGGGCGACGCCGTCGAGCAGCCCGGGAGGAACGGTCCATCCGAAGAAATCCGCAAAGGCCAGAACGATGTCTCCTGCAAGTGGTCGGGCGAAGAGCTTGTTGTAGCGAGCAAGCGCTTCCTCCGAGATAGGCTCGTCATCGCCAAGCAGCCCTAGGCGCCGCAGGAGCACCCGCTTGGCCTTGGTCTCCGAGTCTAGGCCTCTGTCGCTCTTGGCCAGGCGGCAGCTGCGCCGTGGCGTGAAGTTGGGCGGCACGGCACCACGCTTGCGACGCGCGAAAGGAGTCTCAAGAACGGAAGAGGGGCACGTTCTGATCGAGTTTATGTAGCCGAGGACGTCCGCAGGAACCGGGCAGGATGCCAAGCCGTTGGAGGTGAAAACCGGGGTCTGGGCGCGCGTCTGCATGGCCTCGGGAGGGGATGCACAATCAGCAGCGGCGCGTGGGCCCGCAGCATGCGGAGGAGCCATGCAGGACGTAGGCGGGGCGCTGGAGCCAGCTACCTGCTGCGGTAGCGGGGGAGAGGCGCTCGTGGGCTTGGGAGTGGGGTCCGCCGACAGCGACTGGGGGGTGGGAAGCGATCGCAGGCCAGACAAGGGCACGGGATCCAGGGTATCATGTCCCACAGGCGTGGGATCAGGGCGGCAGGAGCGGTTGTGTCCCCCTGCATAGATTGGCGCGGCGCGCGGGTGGGATCACGCGTAGTCGACGCGGGTGGGGCCACGATCCGGAGCTGAGGGTTGGTGGTTGGGGGATCCGATGCGGGCCGAGGCGGGGGGAGGGGATTGGGGCCCATAGGATTGCCGTTGGCCAGGCAGGAGGGGACAGGTGGCGCCTGGATGATGGCCAGCGTTTGAATCGGGGGCGCGCCAGGGGTTTGTCCTGGAGCGGCGGTCGCGCGCGACAGCCTTTGACGAACAGGGGGCCCGCGGTTGACGCAACCCGTAGCTGGATGGGGCCCCAGGACGCCCTGCCACCCGCGGTACGGAGGGGACCCGTTGTGACGGCGACGTCGATGCCGGTCGGAGCCGCGACCGGGGGCGCCAGAGGACCTGCGGCCGGATGCAGGCGACGGGAAGTCATGCCGGCGAGGCCACGCCTCTGGAAGGGGAGGAGAGGGCGCAGGGCCGCCGTCGCCGTCCGGGCAGGCAGGCGGAGGCGGAGGTGGCGGGGCGGGGAAGCGGAAGTCAGCAGCGTGGCGAACGTGGATGGATACTGGGAAACGCAGCATCGACGCCGCGAACCGGTCGACGAGGTCCGGGTTGGCGCCGGCGAGGTCGTCCGGCTCGGCCAGGAGGAGCTCCGATGAGCGTGGGATGGCATCAGGGTTCGCAGTCCAGGCCGTCAGCCGGAAGACCGACATGTCACTTCCATCCAATGTCTCGGGGGCGAGCCGGTCGACCAGGCAGAACGGGGCGAGGAGCTGCACGGCGGAGGAAATATCCCAGCCGTGCTCCAGGATGCCAATGATCTCGATGTCGACGGAGATGCGGAGGAAGACGGGCTCGGCCCCGGCGAGGCGACTCCAGGGGTGGATCAGCAACCGGAACCTGGGGGCGCGGATGGGTCTCGCAGCCACGAGAGCACTGGAAGCAGCGTCGCGAAAACGGAGCAGGAACTCGTCGTCGCGGCGATGGTGGACGGAGAAGTCGGACGGGGCAAACTGGAAGCGCTCCCGCAGCAGGCACGCCACGTCGGCGACGGAGACCCCAGAGCGGTTCCCGGCGACGATGGCGGTCAGGGCGAGGTCCAGAGCACGCTCGGCCTCCTCCAGCCGGGCGGAGCGGGGTAAGTAGCAGACGGCGCCGGCCGGCCGCAGAGCGGGGTGGCCCGACATGGAGACAGGCGAGGACGGCGGGCCGGCACGAGTAGAGCTGCGGGGGGAAGGGGCGGACGAGGGAGGCGGCGAGGGAGTGACCGCGGCGGAGGAAGTGGTGGTGGTGGCGATGGAGGCTGAGGACGAACCCACCCCAAGCCCGGAGAACACGGGTGGGGATGGGCCCGTGACGCTCGAAGCCGAAGAACCAACGGAGCGGGCGAGAGACGTGCGCGGGCGCTTGGCCGCCGGCGCGCCCACTGGAGAAGGTGAGCGCGGGGTCGTGCAGAACCTTGCGATGTGGCCGAAGAAGCGACAGCGGCGGCAGCGCACATCTTTCCAGCACTTCGAGCGCGGGTGGTTGCCGAGGCAACGCGGGCACTCACCCGGGCGCAGGGGGGGAAGGGGGCGGACATGCGCGCCGCGGTCGTCGCGTCGACGGCGTCGCGGGCCCGGACGACGGCCGGAGTGGCCGCCGGCGGATCTGGGGCTAGGAGCGGGAGCTAGGAGCTAGATGCGCAGGTCTTCACATACTTATATGGTGCATCAGGTAATAAGAAATCAGGAGTATATCAAATATTTAACTAATAAGAACAGAATGCTATGTATATTGTGGCGTGAACAAATAACTACAGCCACCGGCCCTTGCGGTCCTTTCTAGTTTCTGCTCCTCTCACTGTTCTGCTCTGTTCCCCTCCGTTCCTAAATATAAGTCTTTGTAGAGATTTCACTATGGACTACATACGGAGCAAAATGAGTGAATCTACACTCTAAAATGCATCTACATACATCCGTATGTGGTTCATAGTGAAATCTCTCCAAAGACTTACATTTAGGAACGGAGGGAGTATATATCAGTACCTTGCTGAAGCTCATGTACTGGTCTTTCTACTTCCTTCTGTGGTCTGTTGTAGTACCTTGGGTCATCAGGTGTGGATTTGTATGAAGGGTGAGGGGTTTAGCCGTTTAGGGTCCTATTTATTTTCTACTGAGCAAGCTGCGGGCACCGGCTGCTGAACTTGGTTTTTGTCTCGGGTGGTCATTGAGCTTGAGCTGGTTACTCGCCCGTTGTTCCGCAATAGTTTCTGTAGGTGCCCTTATTTATTTGTGTCCATCCTGTGAGGTTCAGAGAGCACTTTTTGGGTCTATGATTCTTTTTTTTTTTTGCTAAATGTTACGGCATAAATGCTGAACTATTGACCCTACTTGTTTCTGATGGTTGTTCATGCCAAAGTGTTCCCGGAGTAGTCTGTGACTTGCTACCCTATGAGTGGTGTGTTGCAAGAATTTTCTGTGGTTTGTACTGGTGCCGATAGCTAGAGCAAAGAGGTTGTGACAAGCAGCTTTGGTGGGCTTGCAGGCTGAGGTGATGGTTATCTACTTCCTCACATATCGGTGACGGAGAGAGTAGTTGTGTGAGCTGCTTGAACTACAGAGTAATTGTGTTGTCGATCTGGTTTTTTAGGGGTGTGTTGTCGATTTGGTATGATCACCAGCTTGGTTTGGCCTGCTCATTGTGTGCTGTGGACTTGTGCCACGATGATTGTGAGATGGCTGGAAGATTAGTGCCTGATCTATTTGGGGGTCCATGCAGATTTATTTGTTTATATTTTGCGAAAGCCATGCCGAATATGTATGAATGTTTTTTTGTCTGATGAGGTTGCTTTTTATGTAAACTGTTGCTCCGGATTTCGACGAAAGGTTTATATTTCTAGAATCTTACAATAGGAAGTGCTTGAAGAGGTGCTTATAAAAAATAAATCATTTTGTAAATACCGGTGCTTATTTCTATAGCAGAGTGCCTAAATAAACACCCCTGCTTTATAAATTGGCGCCGGCACTTATAAAAATAAGTTTATTTTTCTAATAACATCTCTAAGCATCTTGCATTATAGACAGACCGGTACATGTAGAACACTTTAATGAGTTTGTGTTATGATTTTTATTACTGCAACTCCTTATAGTTGCATTTGGGCTATTATGTAACTGGTCCATTCAAACACAGTGTCTGTATTTTTCCTTTCAGTCATTCCATGGTTTTCACACTATTCCTCGGGAATATAAACTTGCAAGTTCCTTAGATCTTAATGTTTGCAGATTTTATGAATTGTTTTCTTTTTCCCAAGAAATTGGCAGGAGCACTGTCTTTTCACTTGGATGAAAGGGAGAGCAGTACAAGTTTTTCTATTATCGATAAAGGCTTTCGCCCCGCTTTATATATAAAGCAATGATAAACAGCACCCGATACAAACACACACACACCCCTAACACACTCACACACACACAAGGCAAGATACATAGGCGCTGAGCGCAGCAACACCATCCCTAGCACTGCAAGAGCAGCTGGGGGCTACCACCGTGAATACGCCACCGCATAGAAGTGAAGCCACATCTGACGAGCCGCGGGCTTCAAGGCAGCGCCTTCAGGAAGGAAACGACACCGGAGGGCCGCCACCGTCTGATCCGAGGATCGGAGTTTCCCCTGGAGCACCACGACGGGCAATGAGAGCCGCGACGACGCCTTCAAGAAGGGAACGAGCTTCGCCGTCGCCGGTCCATCCAAAGATAGATCAGGTTTTCACCCCGCCCAAACTCATCGCTACTGCACGCCACATCCCGGCTACCACGCCGCCCACACGGCCGTGTCACCGAGTAGCACCGAGCCACGGGCTCTGCCCATGAGCACCGCGTATCCACCACCAGGGCCGCTGCCCCAGCATCCAAGACCATGACACCACCTCACCCGAGCCCTGCCGCTGCCCCAACCAAAGATACGAGCAGAAAGGACCCGCCTTTCACTCCCTTGGGCGGCCTCCAGTGCCGAGACTCAAAAGGCCGACCAAAACTGGCCTCCATCAACCCGTCCTCGGCACCGGGTTCGAGACGAGCTCGGTCCTGTCGCTAGGTGCGAAACGAGCATGGTCTTGCTAAAGGAAATATGCCCTAGAGGCAATAATAAAGTTATTATTTATTTCCTTAATTCATGATAAATGTTTACTATTCATGCTAGAATTGTATTAATCGGAAACTTAGTACACGTGTGAATACATAGACAAAACATATAGTCCCTAGTATGCCTCTACTTGACTAGCTTGTTAATCAAAGATGGTTTTGTTTCCTAACCATAGACATGTGTTGTCATTTGATGAACGGGATCACATCATTAGGAGAATGATGTGATGGACATGACCCATCCGTTAGCTTTGCATTATGATCGTGTTAGTTTCATCGCTACTGCTTTCTTCATGACTTATATAAGTTCCTCGGACTATGAGATTATGCAACTCCCGAATACCGGAGGAACACTTTGTGTCCTACCAAACGTCACAATGTAAAAGGGTGATTATAAAGGTGCTCTACAGGTGTCTCCGAAGGTGTTTGTTGGGTTGGCATAGATCGAGATTAGGATTTGTCACTCCGTGTTTCGGAGAGGTATCTCTGGGCCCTCTCGGTAGTACTCATCACTATAAGCCTTGCAAGCATTATGACTAATGAGTTAGTTGCGGGATGAAGTATTAAGGAATGAGTAAAGAGACTTGACGGTAACGAGATTGAGCTACGACGATCGAATCTCGGGAAAGCAACATACCGATGACAAAGGGAACAACGTATGTTGTTATGCGGTTTGACCGATAAAGATCTTCGTAGAATATGTAGGAACCAATATGAGCATCCAGGTTCCGCTATCGGTTATTGACCGGAGACGTGTCTCGGTCATGTTTACATAGTTCTCGGACCCGTAGGGTCCGCACGCTTAACGTTCGATGACAATTGGTATTATGAGTTTATGTGATATGATGTACCGAAGATTGTTCGGAGTCCCGGATGTGATCACGGACATGACGAGGAGTCTCGAAATGGTCGAGACATAAAGACTGATATATTGGACGACTATATTCAGACACCGGAAGTGTTCCGGATAAGTTTCGGATAAAACCGGAGTACCGGGGGTTACCCCCCGGGAAGCTATTGGGCCTCATGGGCCTTAGTGGAGAAGAGAGAGGGCAGCCAGGAGGTGGCGCGCAGCCCCCCTTGCCCTAGTCCGAATTGGACAAGGGGAAGGGGCGGCAGCCCCCCTCTCCTTCCTTCTCTCCACCTCCTCCTTCCCCCTTCTCCTTGTTGGAATAGGAAGGGGGGGGCAAACCTACTTGGAGTAGGATTGCCCCCCCTTGCCGCGCCTCCTCCCCTGGCCGGCCTCCTCCTCCCTCCCTCCTTTATATACGGAGGAGGGGGCACGCCAAAGACGCACAAGTTGATTGTTTAGCCATTTGTGGTGCCCCCTCCGTAGATTTCCACCTCGGTTATATCGTCGTAGTGCTTAGGGGAAGCCCTGCGCCGGTAACTTCATCATCACCGTCACCACGTCGTCGTGCTGACGAAACTCTCCCTCGACCTCAGCTGGATCTAGAGTTCGTGGGACGTCACCGAGCTGAATGTGTGTAGATCGCGGAGGTGCCGTATCTTCGGTGCTAGGATCGGTCGGATCGTGAAGACGTACGACTACATCAACCGCGTTGTCATAACGCTTCCGCTTTCGGTCTACGAGGGTATGTGGACACACTCTCCCCTCTCGTTGCTATGCATCACCTAGATAGATCTTGCGTGATCGTAGGAAATTTTTTGAAATTACTGCGTTCCCCAACACTTGCTGTCGGGCACGGGACGAGCTCGGTCCTGCTGTCGGGCGTGAGACGAGGTCAGTCCTGCTGCGGGGCGTGAGACGAGGTCGGACCTGCTGCCAGGTGCGGGACGAGTGATGAACCGCAACTGGGGGAGATCCCACCCTTCGATGCAAGTAGCGCCCGGACGCCGAGGAGGGGGGACAAAGGCCGAAACAGTCCACCTGGAAATGAGCTGAAGCCGGCGGAGAAGCCAACCGTCGCTGCAGCTGGAACCGCTGAGCTGCCGTGTAGACACCAAGCAGCAGGGAGGCTACCATACCTCCCGCCACCGCCGTAGCCCACGACCAGAGCAGCCACCAAACCGGACCGCTGCCCAAACCCGTTCGGCCCGCCGGGACCAAGCCGTAGGTCCGCTGGAACACGCAACCACCGGCCACACCTCTGCCCGCCAACCCCGCCACCACACGGATCGACGCCACCACCAGGAGACCGCCGGGAACCCCATCCACCACTGCCACACCCGTCACAAGCAGCGGGTGCTGCACCACCCGCGGTGAGGACGACAGCAGCCCGCAGGCTCACGACGCCCAGATCCGGCAAGCTAGCCCCGACCGACACCGCCTCCTCCAGACTGCACACCTGGGCATCCACGCCGCCGCCGAGCCCCACCCGTTGTCGGGCCTTGCAGATCTGGTGCGTGCCGCCACGCCCTAAAGAGGAGGGGAGGAGGAGGTGGAGGTTGCCCAGAGAGCCGCCCTGCCGCCACCCTCATTGGTGCATGCCCGGGCTTCGCCGGCGGCAGCGAGACGGGAAGGGGGGGAGAGGACCCGACGGGGACGCTCGAGAAATTGCCCCCACCCCCCGTGTCGCCAGAGGAGGGAGTTTTTTTATTTGGAAGGCCATTCATTTTGAACTTCGCAAACACTATGAAAGATGATTCAAAAAGTACCTCCTCCTTCCCCATTCTCCTTGTTGGGATAGGAAAGGGGGGGCAAACCTACTTGCTGTAGGATTGCCCCCCTTGGCGCGCCTCCTCCCCTGGCCGGCCTCCTCCTCCCTCCCTCCTTTATATACGAAGGAGAGGGGCACCCCAAAGACACACAAGTTGATTGTTTAGCCGTGTGCGGTGTCCCCTCCACAGATTTCCACCTCGGCCATATCATCGTAGTGCTTAGGCGAAGCCCTGCACAGGTAACTTCATCATCACCATCACCATACCGTCGTGCTGACAAAACTCTCCCTCGAACTCAGTTGGATCTAGAGTTCATGGGACATCACCGAGCTGAGGTGTGCAGATCGCGGAGGTGACGTATCTTCGGTGGTAGGATCGGTCGGAGGGTACGTGGACACACTCCCCCCTCTCGTTGCTATGCATCACCTAGATAGATCTTGCGTGATCGTAAGAATTTTTTTGAAATTACTGCATTCTCCAACAGTGGCATCCGAGCCAAGTCTATGCGTAGATGTTATATTCACGAGTAGAACACAAAGAGTTGTGGGCTATAATAGTCATACTGCTTACCAGCATGTCATACTTTGATTAGGCGGTATTGTTGGATGAAGCGGCTTAGATCGACATTACGCGTACGCTTACGCGAGACTGGTTCTACCGACGTGCTTCGCACATAGGTGGCTGGTGAGTGTCGGTTTCTCCAACTTTAGTTGAATCGAGTGTGGCTACGCCCGGTCCTTGTTGAAGGTTAAAACAACACACTTGACAAAAAATCATTGTGGTTTTGATGTGTAGATAAGAACGGTTCTTGCTAGATGCCCGTAGCAGCCACGTAAAACTTGCAACAACAAAGTAGAGGACGTCTAACTTGTTTTTGCAGGGCTTGCTATGATGTGATATGGTCAAGGCATGATGTGATATAAATTATTGTATGAGATGATCATGTTTTGTAACTAAGTTATCGGCAACTGGCAGGAGCCATATGGTTGTCGCTTTATTGTATGCAATGCAATCGCCATGTAATTGTTTTACTTTATCACTAAGCGGTAGCGATAGTCGTAGTAACAATAGTTGGCGAGACGACAACGATGCTACGATGGAGATCAAGGTGTCGCACCGGTGATGATGGAGATCATGATGATGCTTGGTGATGGAGATCATGAGCAAAAGATGATGATGGCCATAACATGTCACATATTTTGATTGCATGTGATGTTTATCCTTTATGCATCTTATTTTGCTTAGAACGTCGGTAGCATTATAAAATGATCCCTTACTAAATTTCAAGGTACAAGTGTTCTCCCTGAGTATGCACCATTGCTACAGTTCGTCGTGCCGAGACACCACGTGATGATTGGGTGTGATAAGCTCTACGTTCACATACAACGTGATGCGGAGCATCCTTCGGTCATCCCCATGGACCTACCATCGTCTCACCAAGCACCAGGAGGACCCATGACTAGAGCACGAGCTAGAGCTCTCGAGACCGAGGTGACTTCTCTCCTTAGTGATTTCTCATATGATCCTCTCGAGACATGGCTACTACCTAAGTCCGGAATGTTGTGCATGATTAGGTACCAAGAGGACCCTCCCGAGGATGCACATGAAGATGGACAAGCTCCCAAGTCCATGGACGAAGAGAACCAACGGAAGAAGACGAAGGCAGCTTCCAGGCCCCGGACATCCGGCCATGGCCCCGGACATCCGGCCCCTAGAGATCTCTCTCACAGCCCAGGATCTACAGCCAAAGCTACAGGGCCCGGACATCCGGCGTCCAGCCCGAACATCCGGCCCGCCGCCCCGGAAATCCGGCCTACAGTCCAGACATCCGGACAAGCTGTCCAGGTAGTACAGAAGTCTGCCCCGACATCCCGGGCATCCGGCTGTGACCCCGGACATCCGGCCCTTTGCGCCGCCCTGGACATCCGGCCAGCACCTAGACATCTGGACTAGCTCTGCCCGAGGAGATCCAAGATGGCGCCAGGCCAGCCCGGACATCCGGCCCCTCACGAACGCCCGGACATCCGGCCTTCCCTGTATGCGAACAGTGTAAGGGCTGTGGCCCATGTATCCCTTCGCCCCCCCTAGACTATATATACTCCTGCTCCGTCCTCTTTCTAGGGTTAGCGTTGATTTAGCTCATTTGTGAGACAGAGCCTCGCTCATCCATCCGGATCTACTCCTTGTGAGGGACTGACACCTCTTCGGAGAAGATCCACCTGGATTCAAGACCTCCATCCGGAGAAGACCCTCATCAAGACCTCCTCACGAAGAAGAACCGGTTACCCTTTGTATCGTCTCTTGTTGGATTTGGATCTTGTATTACCTTGTGCCTCGATGATCTAGCACATGTGTGACTTTTATTCTTGTTGGTTGAGTGTTTTTCTCTCTTTCCCTTCTCGTGTTCTTCGTGTTCTTCGTAGGGATCCGCTCCAAACGTGAAAGATCAGCCTCTAGGATTCTACCCTACATCATCTTGGTATCATGAGCCAGGTTGATCACGTTTTTGGAGCCCCTACCCCATTTTTTCTAGTTTGATTTTGTTGTTTTTGTCCCAGATCCAAAAATCCCCACCAAAAATAGCCCCAATTTGTTTTGTTGGTGTGTTGAAGTTTTGTTGGATTTGATCCATGGATCTACTTTGCCACGTGTGGATCTAGCTTTTCCCCATCTTCTCCGCAATTTCCATCCACTAATTCGTCCGAATTTTGCCCCAGATTTCCCATTTTCCCGTGGAGTTCATCTCGTTCGGCCATGATCCAGGCGCCCGGACATCCGGCCGTGTCCCCCGGACATCCGGCCCCTGGCCCAGACATCCGGCCCCTGACAGCAGCAACTCCATCCACCGCCCCATTGTCCGCCTAACTTTCGCCAAATTTTGCCACGGTGCCCACGCATACTTCCGCATACCACCACCACTTTCTGCACGCACCACCATCGCTTACCGTTTCCACCTATGACGATTTTGACATGTTTTGGTCTTTGATATTTTGGGTTGTGGTTCCCGTGTCCTATTGTGTTTAGGCTATATAGGTACGGTTCCACATCATCAGCACCACCGCTCATCTTCGCAAAGGACTCATCATCGCCATGGAGGGTAAGTTCGAGACATCTTTGTCTCGACCTTGCCATTGCATTGATAACCACCATAGCCTTACTTTTGTGTTGCTTACCCATCGAGACTAGCCTTTGAGTTTTGCCGGCAACGTGACTTGTGCACATTAGTGATCATACTCCATAGCATACATACCATATCATAGTGGTGCATATCTTGGTATCATCTTTTGTGTCACAACGTTGTCATCGCATACACAATTGCTATCTTGGTCCGTGAAGTTTTGCATGAGAAAAGCGCTCAAAAGTGAAAGAGCCAAACAAGCTTTTAAGAAAAGAGGGAAAGATAAGCAAAGAGCTTATAAACAAGAACCATAGCATCATACTACATTAAGATTGTCATATCCGATCATCTTGGATCGTATCAACGAAATACCATACATATAGCATACTTGCGATAGAGGTCGTTGCAATTTTTGCCTAGTAGGTTGTGCACAAGTTACGTATCCGCCTATTGTGCAATCGTGCTAGCATCTCTCCAGTATTGTGCAACAGGAGCATTTTTGTGGACTCCACAATTTGGATCATTTTTTGTTTGCACAATCCCACTTATCTATTTGCGTGTGTGTTTCCGTGTACCTCTACTTGCTTGGTCTACTTGTTGCATTTGCAAATTTGTGAATCTTTTCCAACATTATTGAAGCTCACTTACAATTGCATCAAATTTTATGCCACAATCCTAACCAAGCTCCACCATAAGCTTTTACTTGTGTAGGTGTGAGAACCGACAAGAATTGGTACCAATTGTGTTATTTCATTGTCCGCATTTGAGTGATATTTATCCATCTTCAACATCGGTCAAGGTACATTTGGTATAAGTTCTTCTCTTTATCCCACTAACATTTTGCTTGGAATGATGGATAGGCCAAGTTCTTCTACCAACCCACTCTTCATCGAGCAAGACGACATGTCATCATTCGTCACGAAGAGCCACCTCTTTGGTCCAGAACGAGCGTTGCATCAAGAGCAACAAGCGATGACCGGCCGCATCGACAACCTCGCCACCGACTTGCGACTCTCTGAGCAACATACAAGGGACTACTTCGACAACAAGCTCGACTCTCACAAGCAAGAGAATGATGCAAGAATGGACGAGATATGTGCTTTGTTGGTGAACCTCCCTCCTTCAACTTCTTCATACTCAAGACGGAGCCGCTCAAGTAGACACTCCGACGACACCTTCTCCGGCTCAAGTACACCGACATCAAACACTCTTCGACGAGCCACGCGTCAAGACCGTCATGCATCCCGCAATCCTCTACGCGGCAATCATCCGCAAGAGCAACTCGACGAGCAAGTCCTTCGTCCTCAACCACACCAAGACCCTTTTGCACAATCTCAAGAACGACAATGTCAACGTTGCCAAGAGGAAGAACGAGCGCGTCTACATCAAGAGGAACAAGATGCCGAGGCTCAACGTCTTCAACAACAACAACGTGAAGCACAAACTCTTGAGGCGCAACGTGCCCTTCAAGAATCAAGTCGAGCCATTGCTAAGCACAACCGCGATAGGAGCAATCAAGAGGAAGCACTTCGAGAAGAAATCCAAGAGCGGAACTACTAACCAAGAGTGCAACGTCAAGTTCCTCCACATCCTCCTCAAGCTCGACAAGCTCCTCCTCAACCTCAAGTTCAACAAGAGCAAGATGATCATGGACTTCCTCCACGCCAAGAGCAACATGAGGTTGATTATCCTCCACATCAAGGGTGTCATCATCACCCTCGACATGAACACGATGAAGAGCAACGCTACGGCAAGCTAAAGTTCACCATGCCCAAGTTCAATGGAAGCAATGATCCCGGAGAGTACCTCTCATGGGTATTCAAGGTCGACAAAATCTTTCGTTTGCACAACTTTGAGGAAGAGAAGAAGATCGCTATGGCATTCCTTGAGTTCCAAGATTATGTGCTCATATGGTGGGAACAAGTTCTTGAGCGCCGAGAAGCAAGAGGTGAACAACCAATCACCACTTGGGCTCAAATGAAAGATGTCATGCGAGCACGTTTTGTACCCACCTACTACAACCGCGATCTCTTCAAGAAGCTCCAACTACTCAAGCAAGGAACAAAGACTGTTGAAGAATACTACAAGGAAATGGAGATAGACATGATACGAGCCAATGTCACAGAATATGATGAGCAAACCATGGCACGCTTCTTGAATGGACTCAATCATCCCATCCAGAAGATTGCCGACTTCCAACCCTACTCCAACCTCATTGAGCTCGTGCATCAAGCTACCAAAGCGGAACGTCAAGTGCAAGATGACTTCAAGTACGCCAAGTACTCATCCAAGACCTACGGCTTCTCCAACACACAAGCTTCAACGACTCCTCCAACTTCTACCTCAACCAAGCCATCTCCGAGCAACGACAACAAGTCAAGTTACAAGAAAGCTTCGACAACCTCAAGTCGTCCTCCTCCTACTACAAGCAACTTCAAGCCGCGTGCTTCATCATCTACTCCAACCGATGAGACCGTCAAGACAAGCTCCTTCAAGTGTTTCACTTGCGGTGGCCGAGGCCACAAACCTTTCCAATGCACCAACAAGCGCACCATGATCCTCAACGACAACGGAACCTATGACTCCATGAGTGAAGAGGAGATGGAAGCCCTTGAGCAAGTGGCCATGCACCGGCGCGTGAACGAGGATGAAGATGATCAAGTCTGTTGTGACGAGGATTCGAGCCCCGCTCTAGTTATCTCCAAAGTCTTGACTCTTCAACATCAACAAGAAGAGGACCAAAGATGCCACATCTTCCACACAAAGGCCGACATCAATTGAAGGTCCGTCAAAGTCATCATCGATGGAGGTAGTTGCCACAACTTGGCAAGTGAAGAACTATGCTCCAAGCTTAAATTGGTCAAGATGAAGCACCCGCACCCATACAAAGTCCAATGGCTAAGCGACTCCGGCACTATACGAGTTGAGCATACGGTCCAAGTCTCCTTCAAAATTGGCGCATATGAGGACACTTTGGAGTGTGATGTCGTCCCGATGTCCGTTTGCCACCTCCTTCTTGGTCGATTATGGAAATTTGACCGCGGCGTCATCCACAATGGCGTACCAATCACTATAGCTTCAAGATGAAAGGGAAGGAGTATGTGCTACGACCTATGTCTCCTAGTCAAGTGATAGCCGACAAGCAAGAGTATGTGCTATGACCTATGTCTCCTAGTCAAGTGATAGCCGACAAGCAAGCCACCCAACATGGAGAAAAGAGTGAGAAAGTGATCCACCCAAAAGAGAGTGGGAGCCATAAGCTAAAACCGAGTGCCTCCACGATGAGGGACAAGAAAAACTTCGTCCTATTTGCCACCAAAAGAGAGATGAGAGAAGTGTGTGAGAACCCATCGAGTGTTATGCACTTTGTCCTTGTGTGCAAGGATGAGGCAACAAAAACTAACACCTCTCATGATCTACCTTTAGTGTTCTATTCTCTTTTGCAGGAATTCCAAGATGTTTTCCCCGATGAGCTACCTCCGCGATTGTTGGGGAACGTAGTAATTTCAAAAAAAAATCCTACACACACGCAAGATCATGGTGATGCATATCAACAAGAGGGGAGAGTGTTGTCCACGTTCCCTCGTAGACCGAAAGCGGAAGCCTTAGAACAACGCGGTTGATGTAGTCGTACGTCTTCACGGCCCGAGCGATCAAGCACCGAAACTATGGCACCTCCGAGTTCTAGAACACATTCAGCTCGATGACGATCCCCGGACTCCGATCCAGCAGGGTGTCGGGGAAGAGTTCCGTCAGCACGACGGCGTGGTGACGATCTTGATGTTCTACCGTCGCAGGGCTTCGCCTAAGCACCGCTACAATATTATTGAGGACTTTGGTGGAGGGGGGCACCGCACATGGCTAAGAGATCAAGAGATCAATTGTTGTGTCTATGGGGTGCCCCCCTCCTCCGTATATAAAGGGGGGAGGGGGAGAGGGCCGGCCAAGGGGAGAGGCGCGCCCTAGGGGGGGCAATCCTACTCCAAGTAGGTTTGGCCCCCCCTTTCCTATTCCAAGTAGGAGAAGGGGGAGGAGGAGGTGGAGAGAAGGAAGGAGAAGGGGGCCCGCCGCCCCCTTCCCTTTCCCAATTCGGATTGGGGCAAGGGGGGCCGCGCGCCACCTCCTGGCCTCCCTATCTCCTTTCCACTAAGGCCCATAAGGCCCAATAGCTTCCGGGGGGGTTCCGGTAACCCCCGGTACTCCGATATATATCCGATAACCCCCGGAACTATTCCGGTGTCCGAATATAGTCGTCCAATATATCAATCTTTATGTCTCGACCATTTCGAGACTCCTCGTCATGTCTGTAATCTCATCCGGGACTCCGAACAAACTTCAGTACATCAAAACTCATAAACTCATAATAAACTGTAATCGAAACCTTAAGCGTGCGGACCCTACGGGTTCGAGAACTATGTAGACATGACCTAGAACTGTTTCCGGTCAATAACCAATAGCGGAACCTGGATGCTCATATTGGCTCCTACATATTCTACGAAGATCTTTATCAGTCAAACCGCATAACAACATACATTGTTCCCTTTGTCATCGGTATGTTACTTGCCCGAGATTCGATCGTCGGTATCCAATACCTAGTTCAATCTCGTTACCGACAAGTCTCTTTACTCGTTACGTAATGCATCATTCCGTAACTAACTCATTAGCTACATTGCTTGCAAGGCTTATAGTGATGTGCATTACCGAGAGGGCCCAGAGATACCTCTCCCACAATCGGAGTGACAAAACCTAATCTTGAAATATGCCAACTCAACATGTACCTTTGGAGACACCTGTAGAGCTCCTTTATAATCACCCAGTTACGTTGTGACGTTTGGTAGCACACAAGGTGTTCCTCTAGTAAACGGGAGTTGCATAATCTCATAGTTGTAGGAACTTTGTATAAGTCATGAAGAAAGCAATAGCAACATACTAAACGATCAAGTGCTAAGCTAACGGAATGGGTCAAGTCAATCACGTCATTCTCCCAATGATGTGATCCCATTAATCAAATGACAACACATGTCTATGGTTAGGAAACATAACCATCTTTGATTAATGAGCTAGTCAAGTAGAGGCATACTAGTGTCATTAAGTTTGTCTATGTATTCACACATGTATCATGTTTCCGGTTAGTACAATTCTAGCATGAATAATTGAAAGCACAAGTGCTCCCTAGGTGGTTTTGGTAATTAATATCAACATATCTCTTGTTGGACTAACACTTTTATCTAGTATATTTCATATAAGTTCAACAATGGAGTGGCATGGACTAAAGGTTGTGGGAACTCCTTCAAGATGCTAAGGACAAAGGATTGGCTCAAGCTTCAAGCTCAAGACTCTTCATTTTACATTTTTAGTGGTCCAAGATCACATTGAGTCTATAGGAAAAGCCAATACTATCAAGGAGGGATGAGGTGTTGCTTAATGAGCCTCTTGCTTCATGTGCTTAGTGATATGCTACAAAACCCTCAGCTACTTTCCCACTTCCACAAATGACCTAAACCCAAAGCCAAAATCGGTTACACCGATTCTTCCTATCCGGCGCCACCGGTTCCAAAGGTCATAGCCACTGCCACAAACCCTAAGCAAATCGGTCTTACCGATAGGGATCTCGGTCTCACCGAGATGGGATTGTAATCTCTCTGTGTATGTCCATTATCAAAATCGGTCTCACCGAGTTTGAGCAATCGGTACTACCGAGATTACAATGCAAACTCTCTGGATAACTTATTACCAAAATCGGTCCCATCGAGTTTGAATAATCGGTCCCACCAAGTTTGCCTGACCAACTCTCTGGAAAGCTTATTACCAAATTGGTCTCACCGAGTTTGTGTAATCGGTCCTACCGAGATTACGTTATGCCCTAACCCTAACAGTATCGGTCTCACCGAGTTGCATTTCAGTCCCACCGAAAACCCTAACGGTCACATTATTTGCTGAATCGGTCTGACCGAGTTTAATGATTCGGTCCCACCGAGTTTGGTAGATTGTGTGTAACGGTTAGATTTTGTGTGGAGGCTATATATGCCCCTCCACCTCCTCTTCATTCGTGGAGAGAGCCATCAGACTGAACCTACACTTTCAGCATACATTTTCTGAGAGAGAACTACCTACTCATGTGTTGAGGCCAAGATATTCCATTCCTACCATATGAATCTTGATCTCTAGCCTTCCCCAAGTTGCTTTCCACTCAAATCTTCTTTCCACCAGATCCAAAACCTATGAGAGAGAGTTGAGTGTTGGGGAGACTATCATTTGAAGCATAAGAGCAAGGAGTTCATCATCAACGCACCATTTGTTACTTCTTGGAGAGTGGTGTCTCCTAGATTGGCTAGGTGTCACTTGGGAGCCTCCGACAAGATTGTGGAGTTGAACCAAGTAGTTTGTAAGGGCAAGGAGATCGCCTACTTCGTGAAGATCTACCGCTAGTGAGGCAAGTCCTTCGTGGGCGACGGCCATGGTGGGATAGACATGGTTGCTTCTTTGTGGACCCTTCGTGGGTGGAGCCCTCCGTGGACTTGCGCAGCCGTTACCCTTCGTGGGTTGAAGTGTCCATCAACGTGGATGTACAATAGCACCACCTATCAGAACCACGCCAAAAACATCCGTGTCTCCAATTGCGTTTGAATCCTCCAAACCCTTCCCTTTACTTTCTAGCAAATTGCATGCTTTACTTTCCGCTGCTCATATACTCTTTGCATGCTTGCTTGATATGTATTGTGATTGTTGAAATTGTGCCTAAACTCCACTTAAACTTAAAGAAACTTAAAAACTGCACCTTTGGTACTTAGTGTCTAATCACCCCCCTCTAGACACCTCTTCTCAAGGTCCTACAATAATAAACATTCATCATGATATGAGGAAATAAATAATACCTTTATTATTGCCTCTAGGGCATATTTCCTTCAGTCTCCCACTTGCACTAGAGTCAATAATTTAGATTACACAGTAATGATTCTAACACCCATGGAGTCTTGGTGTTGATCATGTTTTGCTCGTGGAAGAGGCTTAGTCAACAGGTCTGCAACATTCAGATCCGTATGTATCTTGCAAATCTCTATGTCTCCCACCTGGACTTGGTCCCGGATGGAATCGAAGCGTCTCTTGATGTGCTTGGTCCTGTTGTGAAATCTGGATTCCTTTGCCAAGGCAATTGCACCAGTATTGTCACAGAAGATCTTCATTAGTCCCGATGCACTAGGTATGACACCTAGATCGGAAATGAACTCCTTCATCCAGAATCCTTCATTTGCTGCTTCTGAAGCAGCTATGTACTCCACTTCACATGTAGATCCTGCCACGACGCTTTGTTTAGAACTGCACCAACTGACAGCTCCACTGTTTAATTAAAACACGTATCCGGTTTGCGATTTAGAATCGTCCGGATCAGTGTCAAAGCTTGCATCGACGTAACCATTTACGACTAGCTCTTTGTCACCTCCATAAATGAGAAACATATCCTTAGTCCTTTTCAGGTATTTCAGGATATTCTAGACCGCTGTCCAGTGATCCACTCCTGGATTACTTTGGTACCTACCTGCTAAGCTTATCGCTAAGCATACGTCAGGTCTGGCACACAGAATTGCATAGATGATAGAGCCTATGGCTGAAGCATAGGGAACATCTTTCATTTTCTCTCTATCTTCTGCTGTGGTCAGGCATTGAGTCTGACTCAACTTCACACCTTGTAATACAGGCAAGAACCCTTTCTTTGCCTGATCCATTTTGAACTTTTTCAAAACTTTATCAAGGTATGTGCTTTGTGAAAGTCCAATTAAGCGTCTTGATCTATCTCTATAGATCTTGATGCCCAATATGTAAGCAGCTTCACCGAGGTATTTCATTGAAAAACTTTTATTCAAGTATCCCTTTATGCTATCCAGAAATTCTATATCATTTCCAATTAACAATATGTCCTCTACATATAATATCAGAAATGCTACAGAGCTCCCACTCACTTTCTTGTAAATACAGGCTTCTCCAAAAGTCCGTATAAAATCATATGCTTTGATCACACTATCAAAGCATTTATTCCAACTCCCGAGAGGCTTGCACCAGTCCATAAATGGATCGTTGGAGCTTGCACACTTTGTTAGCACCTTTTGGATCGAAAAAACCTTCCGGCTGCATCATATACAACTCTTCTTCCAGAAATCCATTCAGGAATGCAGTTTTGACATCCATTTGCCAAATTTCATAATCATAAAATGCGGCAATTGCTAACATGATTCGGACAGACTTAAGCATCGCTACGGGTGAGAAAGTCTCATCGTAGTCAACCCCTTGAACTTGTCGAAAACCTTTCGCAACAAGTCGAGCTTTGTAGACAGTTATATTACCATCAGCGTCAGTCTTCTTCTTGAAGATCAATTTATTCTCGATGGCTTGCCGATCATCGGGCAAGTCAACCAAAGTCCATACTTTGTTCTCATACATGGATCCCATCTCACATTTCATGGCCTCAAGCCATTTTGCGGAATCTGGGCTCATCATCGCTTCCTCATAGTTCGTAGGTTCGCCATGGTCAAGTAACATGACTTGTAGAATAGGATTACCGTACCACTCTGGTGCTGATCTTACTCTGGTAGACCTACGAGGTTTGGTAGTAACTTGATATGAAGTTACATGATCAATATCATTAGCTTCCTCACTGATTGGTGTAGTTGTCACAGGAACCGGTTCTTGTGATGAACTAATTTCCAATAGGGGAGCAGGTACAGTTACCTCATCAAGTTCTACTTTCCTCCCACTCACTTCTTTCTAGGGAAACTCCTTCTCTAGAACAGATCCGAATTTAGCAACAAAAATCTTGCCCTCAGATCTGTGATAGAAGGTGTACCCAATAGTCTCTTTTGGGTATCCTATGAAGACACATTTCTCCGATTTGGGTTCGAGCTTATCTGGTTGAAGTTTCTTCACATAAACATCGCAGCCCCAAACTTTAAGAAACGACAACTTTGGTTTCTTGCCAAACCACAGTTCATAAGGCGTCATCTCAACGGATTTTGATGGTGCCCTATTTAACGTGAATGCGGCCGTCTCTAAAGCATAACCCCAAAATGATAGCGGTAAATTAGTAAGAGACATCATAGATCGCACCATATCTAGTAAAGTACGATTACGACATTCGGACACACCATTTCGTTGTGGTGTTTCGGGTGGCGTGAGTTGCGAAACTATTCCGCATTGCTTCAAATGTGAACCAAACTCGTAACTCAAATATTCTCCTCCATGATCAGATTGTAGAAATTTTATTTTCTTGTTACGATGACTTTCCACTTCACTCTGAAATTCTTTGAACTTTTCAAATGTTTCATACTTGTGTTTCATCAAGTAGATATACCCATATCTGTTCAAATCATCTGTGAAGGTGAGAAAATAATGATACCCGCCGCGAGACTCAATATTCATTGGACCACATACATCAGTATGTATGATTTCCAACAAATCAGTTGCTTGCTCCATAGTTCTGGAGAACGGCGTTTTAGTCATCTTGCCCATGAGGCACGGTTCGCAAGTACCAAGTGATTCATAATCAAGTGATTCCAGAAGTCCATCAGTATGGAGTTTCTTCATGCGCTTTACACCGATTTGACCCAAATGGCAGTGCCACAAATAAGTTGCACTATCATTATCAACTCTTCATCTTTTGGCTTCAACATTATGAATACGTGTATCACTACTATCGAGATTCAATAAAAATAGACCACTCTTCAAGGGTGCATGACAATAAAAGATATTACTCATATAAATAGAACAACCATTATTCTCTGATTTAAAGTAATAACCGTCTTGCATCAAATAAGATCCAGATATAATGTTCATGCTTAACGCTGGCACCAAAAAACTAATCTTGATGGTAGATGTAGAGGTAGCGTGCCGACCGCGATCACATGGACTTTGGAACCATTTCCCACGCGCATCGTCACCTCGTCCTTAGACAATCTTCGCTTAATCCATAGTCCATGTTTCGAGTTGCAAATATTAGCAACAGAACCAGAATCAAATACCCAGGTGCTACTGCGAGCATTAGTATGGTACACATCAATAACATGTATATCACATATACCTTTGTTCACTTTGCCATCCTTCTTATCCGCCAAATACTTGGGGCAGTTCCGCTTCCAGTGTCCAGTATGCTTGCAGTAGAAGCACTCAGTCTCAGGCTTAGGTCTAGACTTGGGTTTCTTCTCTTGAGCAGCAACTTGTTTTTTGTTCTTCTTGAAGTTCCCCTTGTTCTTCCCTTTGCCCTTTTTCTTGAAACTGGTGGTCTTATTGACCATCAACACTTGATGCTCCTTTTTGATTTCAACCTCCGCAGCCTTTAGCATTGCGAAGAGCTCGGGATTAGTTTTGTCCATCCCTTGCATATTATAGTTCATCACGAAGCTCTTGTAGCTTGGTGGCAGTGATTGAAGAATTCTGTCAATGACACTATCATCAGGAAGATTAACTCCCAGTTGAATCAAGTGATTATTATACCCAGACATTTTGAGTATGTGTTCACTGACAGAACTATTCTCCTCCATCTTACAGCTATAGAACTTATTGGAGACTTCATATCTCTCAATCCGGGCATTTGCTTGAAATATTAACTTCAACTCCTGGAACATCTCATATGCTCCATGACGTTCAAAACATCGTTGAAGACCCGGTTCCAAGCCGTAAAGCATGGCACACTGAACTATCGAGTAGTCATCAGCTTTGCTTTGCTAGACGTTTTTAACGTTGTCAATTGCATCTGCAGCAGGCCTGGCACCCAGCGGTGCTTCCAGGACGTAATTCTTCTATACAGCAATGAGGATAATCCTCAAGTTACGGACCCAGTTCGTGTAATTGCTACCATCATCTTTCAACTTAGCTTTCTCAAGGAACGCATTAAAATTCAATGGAACAACAGCACGAGCCATCTATCTACAACAAACATAGACAAGTAAAATACTATCAGGTACTAAGTTCATGATAAATTTAAGTTCAATTAATCATATTACTTAAGAACTCCCACTTAGACAGACATCTCTCTAGTCATCTAAGTGATCACGTGATCCAAATCAATTAAACCATGTCCGATCATCACGTGAGATGGAGTAGTTTCAATGGTGAACATCACTATGTTGATCATATCTACTATATGATTCACGTTCGCCCTTTCGGTCTCCGTGTTCCGAGGCCATATCTGTATATGCTAGGCTCGTCAAGTTTAACCTGAGTATTCCGCGTGTGCAACTGTTTTGCACCCGTTGTATTTGAACGTAGAGCCTATCACACCCGATCATCACGTGGTGTCTCAGCACGAAGAAATTTCGCAACGGTGCATACTCAGGGAGAAAACTTCTTGATAATTTAGTGAGAGATCATCTTAAAATGCTACCGTCAATCAAAGCAAGATAAGATGCATAAAGGATAAACATCACATGCAATCAATATAAGTGATATGATATGGCCATCATCATCTTGTGCTTGTGATCTCCATCTCCGAAGCACCGTCGTGATCACCATCGTCACCGGTGTGACACCTTGATCTCCATCGTAGCATCATTGTCGTTTACGCCATCTATTGCTTCTACGACTATCGCTACCGCTTAGTGATAAAGTAAAGCAATTACAGGGCGTTTCCATTTCATACAATAAAACGACAACCATATGGCTCCTACCAGTTGCCGATAACTTCGGTTACAAAACATGATCATCTCATACAATAAAATATAGCATCACGTCTTGACCATATCACATCACAACATGCCCTGCAAAAACAAGTTAGACGTCCTCTACTTTGTTGTTGCAAATTTTTCGTGGCTGCTATGGACTGAGCAAGAACCGTTCTTACCTACGCATCAAAACCACAACGATAGTTCGTCAAGTTAGTGTTGTTTTAACCTTCGCAAGGACCGGGCGTAGCCACACTCGGTTCAACTAAAGTGAGAGATACAAACACCCGCCAGTCACCTTTAAGCAACGAGTGCTCATAACGGTGAAACCAGTCTCGCGTAAGCGTACGCGTAATGTCGGTCCGGGCCGCTTCATCTCACAATACCGCTGAACCAAAGTATGACATGCTGGTAAGCAGTATGACTTGTATCGCCCACAACTCACTTGTGTTCTACTCGTGCATATGACATCTACGCATAAAACCTGGCTCGGATGCCACTGTTGGGGAATGTAGTAATTTCAAAAAAAATCCTACACACACGCAAGATCATGGTGATGCATAGCAACGAGAGGGGAGAGTGTTGTCCACGTACCCTCATAGACCGAAAGCGCAAGCGTTAGAACAACGCGGTTGATGTAGTCGTACGTCTTCACGGCCCGACCGATCAAGCACCGAAACTACGGCACCTTCGAGTTCTAGCACACGTTCAGCTCGATGACGATCCCCGGACTCCGATCCAGCAGGGTGTCGAGGAAGAGTTCCGTCAGCACGACGGCGTGGTGACGATCTTGATGTTCTACCGTCGCAGGGCTTCGCCTAAGCACCGCTACTATATTATCGAGGACTTTGGTGGAGGGGGGCACCGCACACGGCTAAGAGATCAAGAGATCAATTGTTGTGTCTATGGGGTGCCCCCCTCCTCCGTATATAAAGGGGGGAGGGGGAGAGGGCCGGCCAAGGGGAGAGGCGCGCCCTAGGGGGGGCAATCCTACTCCAAGTAGGTTTGGCCCCCCCTTTCCTATTCCAAGTAGGAGAAGGGGGAGGAGGAGGTGGAGAGAAGGAAGGAGAAGGGGGCCCGCCGCCCCCTTCCCTTTCCCAATTCGGATTGGGGCAAGGGGGGCCGCGCGCCACCTCCTGGCCTCCCTCTCTCCTTTCCACTAAGGCCCATAAGGCCCAATAGCTTCCGGGGGGGTTCCGGTAACCCCCGGTACTCCGATATATATCCGATAACCCCCGGAACTATTCCGGTGTCCGAATATAGTCGTCCAATATATCAATCTTTATGTCTCAACCATTTCGAGACTCCTCGTCATGTCCGTAATCTCATCCGGGACTCCGAACAAACTTCAGTACATCAAAACTCATAAACTCATAATAAACTGTAATCGAAACCTTAAGCGTGCGGACCCTACGGGTTCGAGAACTATGTAGACATGACCTAGAACTGTTTCCGGTCAATAACCAATAGCGGAACCTGGATGCTCATATTGGCTCCTACATATTCTACGAAGATCTTTATCAGTCAAACCGCATAACAACATACATTGTTCCCTTTGTCATCGGTATGTTACTTGCCCGAGATTCGATCGTCGGTATCCAATACCTAGTTCAATCTCGTTACCGACAAGTCTCTTTACTCGTTACGTAATGCATCATTCCGTAACTAACTCATTAGCTACATTGCTTGCAAGGCTTATAGTGATGTGCATTACCGAGAGGGCCCAGAGATACCTCTCCCACAATCGGAGTGACAAAACCTAATCTTGAAATACGCCAACTCAACATGTACCTTTGGAGACACCTGTAGAGCTCCTTTATAATCACCCAGTTACGTTGTGACATTTGGTAGCACACAAAGTGTTCCTCTGGTAAACGGGAGTTGCATAATCTCATAGTTGCAGGAATTTTGTATAAGTTAGCAACATACTAAACGATCAAGTGCTAATCTAACGGAATGGGTCAAGTCAATCACATCATTCTCCTAATGATGTGATCTCGTTAATCAAATTACAACACATGTCTATGGTTAGGAAACATAACCATCTTTGATTAATGAGCTAGTCAAGTAGAGGCATACTAGTGTCGTTAAGTTTGTCTATGTATTCACACATGTATCATGTTTCCGGTTAATACAATTCTAGCATGAATAATAAACATTTATCATGATATGAGGAAATAAATAATAACTTTATTATTGCCTCTAGGGCATATTTCCTTCAGGGACTACCTCCACTATGAGGCATTGAGCACCGAATCGACCTCATCCCCGGAGCACCTCTTCCAAACAAAGCTCCATACCGCATCAACCCCGGAGAAACTAGGGAGATCCAACGGCAAGTACAACAACTCATCGACAACGGACATGTATGTGAAAGCTTAAGCCCTTGTGCCATTCCAGTTATACTTGTGCCCAAGCAAGAGGGTAGTTTTCGCATGTGTTCGGATTGTAGACCCATCAATGCTATTACCGTTCGTTATAGGCATCCCATTCCTCACTTAGATGATATGCTTGATGAACTTAGCGGTGCCACCATTTTCTCCAAAATTGATCTTAAAAATGCCTATTATCAAACCGCATACAAGAAGGTGATGAATGGAAAACCGCTTTCAAAAACAAATTTGGCTTGTACGAGTGGTTGGTTATTCCAATGGGTCTATCGGAAGCTCCTGGTAGTTTCATGCATCTTATGCATTTTGTGCTTCGCCCTTACATTGGAGTGTTTGTTGTGGTTTACTTTGATGACATTCTTGTTTTCAGCAAATCCATGAAAGAGCATCTAGATCATGTTGGGGCTATTTTGCAAACTCTTCGCAAGGAACATCTTTTTGCCAACATGAAAAAGTGCACATTTGTTGTTGACAAGCTTGTTTTGTTGGGTTTCGTTGTTTCTTCCAAGGGTGTCCATGTTGATGAATCCAAACTTGAGGCAATTAAAACTTGGCCCCAACCCACCAATTTGCCACAAGTGCATAGCTTCCTTGGCCTTGCGGGTTTTTATCATCGCTTTGTGAAGGATTTTAGCACTATTGCCATTCCTTTGCATGCCTTGAGTAAGAAAAATGCTCCTTTTGTTTGCGGACCCTTGCAATCTACCGCTTTTGATGAGCTCAAGTCTTTGCTTACTCATGCTCCGATTCTTGCTTTGCCCAACTTTGACAAAACTTTTGAGGTTCATTGTGATGCAAGTGGTACCGGAATTGGCGGAGTTTTGATGCATGAAAAACGAGCCATTGCATATTTTAGTGAAAAACTCTCCGGTGCTCAACTTAACTATCCCATTTATGACAAAGAATTGTATGCTTTAGTGTGTGTGCTACATGTTTGGGAACATTATCTTAGACCTCATGAGTTTGTCATACATACCGATCATGAAACGCTTAAGTACTTGAAAGGTCAAACTAAGTTGAACAAGCGTCACGCCAAATGGAGTGAATTTATTGAATCTTTTCCCTATGTGATCAAGTACATTAAGGGTAAGGAAAATGTAGTTGTGGATGCACTTTCACGCATATGCACGCTTGTCACTCAACTTGAGTTGAATGTTTTTGGCTTTGAGCACATAAAAGACTTGTATGCGAATGATACTTCCTTTGCTACTCCTCATGCTAAGTATTTGACACATACATCTTGGGAACGATATTAGATCAAGGATGATTATCTTATGAGAGCTAACAAACTTTGCATTCCCGAGTCTTCTCTTCGTTTGCTCCTGTTGCAAGAGGCTCATGGAGGCAGACTCATGGGACATTTTGGACGCGACAAGACATTCGCCACGCTCTCCAAGAACTACTTTTGGCCCAAGATGTTCCGCAACATCTCACGCTTCACCAACCGATGCTCTACATGTCGCAAATCTAAGTCTAAAGCTCAATCCCATGGTCTTTACATGCCTCTTCCTATTCCTTATCAACCTTGGGAAGACATTAGCATGGATTTTGTACTTGGTTTGCCTAGAACTCAAAATGGAAAGGATTCCGTGTTTGTTGTTGTGGACCCATTTTCTAAGATGGCATATTTCATTCCATGCAACAAGATAGACGATGCTTTACATGTTGCCAATCTCTTTTGGGGGAAATATTGCGACTTCATGGAGTACCAAAGACAATCGTCTCGGACCACGACGTCAAGTTCTTGAGCTACTTTTGGAAGACGCTATGTGCCAAGCTCGGAATCAATCTCTTATTCTCGTCAACATACCATCCTCAAACCGACGGCCAAATGGAGGTGACGAACCGTACACTCTCCACTCTACTTCGCATGTTGATCAAGAAGAACATCAAGGAGTGGGAGGAGTGTCTACCCATCGCCGAGTACGCCTACAACCGTGCAAGACATTTGACTACTGGCAGGTCCCCCTTCGAGGTCGTCTACGGCTTCAACCCATTCTCCCCATTGGACATCCTACCTCTTTCTCTACAATAGCGCACTAACCTCGACACGAGTGCACGAGCAAGCTACCCCAAGAAGATGCATGAAGATACAAGGCACACCATCGAGCGCCAAGTACAACGACTCGGGACCAAGCTCAATGTCAACAAGAACCCCATGATATTCAACATTGGCAATCTCGTGTGGCTACACCTTTGCAAGGACCGCTTCCCCAACAAACGCAAGTCCAAACGTCTACCTTGAGCCGATGGACCCTTCAAGGTGCTAGCACGCCACAACAACAATGCTTACAAGATCGATCTCCCACGCGACAAGTACTCCGTGTGCGATATCTTCAACGTCAACGATCTCTCCCCGTACCATGGTGATGAGGATTTCGATCCGAGGTCGGATCTTTCCCAAGGGAGGGGAGATGATGTGGAGCATCCTTCGGTCATCCCCATGGACCTACCATCGTCTCACCAAGCACCAAGAGGACCCATGACTAGAGCACGAGCTAGAGCTCTCGAGACCGAGGTGACTTCTCTCCTTAGTGATTTCTCATATGATCCTCTCGAGACATGGCTACTACCTAAGTCCGGAATGTTGTGCATGATTAGGTACCAAGAGGACCCTCCCAAGGATGCACATGAAGATGGAAAAGCTCCCAAGTCCACGAACGAAGAGAACTAACGGAAGAAGACGAAGGCAGCTTCCAGGCCCCGGACATCCGGCCATGGCCCCGGACATCCGGCCCCTGGAGATCTCTCCCACAACCCAGGATCTGCAGCCAAAGCTACAGGGCCCGGACATCAGGCGTCCAACCCGGACATCCGGCCCGCCTCCTCAGAAATCTGGCCTATAGCTCGGACATCCAGACAAGTTGTCCAGGGAGTACAGAAGTCTGCCCGACATCCCGGACATCCGGCCGCGACCCCGGACATCCGCCCCTTCGCGCCGCCCCGAACATCCGGACCAGCGCCCGGACATCTGGAGCAGCTCTGCCCGAGGAGATCCGAGACGGCGCCAGGCCAGCCCGGACATCCGGCCCGACAGCCCGGAATCCGGCCCCTCACGAACGCCCGGACATCCGGCCTTCCCTGTCTGCGAACAGTGTAAGGGTCGTGGCCCATGTATCCCTTCGCCCCCTAGACTCTATATACTCCTCATCCGTCCTCTTTCTAGGGTTAGCGTTGATTTAGCTCATTTGTGAGATAGAGCCTCGCTCATCCATCCGGATCTACTCCTTGTGAGGGACCGACACCTCTTCGGAGAAGATCCACCTGGATTCAAGACCTCCATCCGGAGAAGACCCTCATCAAGACCTCCTCACGGAGAACAACCAATTACCCTTTGTATCGTCTCTTGTTGGATTTGGATCTTGTATTACCTCGTGCCTCGATGATCTAGCACATGTGTGACTTTTATTCTTGTTGGTTGAGTGTTTTTTCTCTCGTTCCCCTTCTCGTGTTCTTCGTGTTCTTCGTAGGGATCTGCTCCAAACATGAAAGATCGGCCTCTAGGTTCTACCCTACATCATCTTGGTATCATGAGCCAGGTTGATCACGTTTTTGGAGCCCCTACCCCGTGTTTTCTAGCTTGATTTTGTTATTTTTGTCCCAAATCCGAAAATCCCCACCAAAAATAGCCCCAATTTTTTTTTGTGATTTGTTGGTGTGTTGAAGTTTTGTTGGATTTGATCCACGGATCTGCTTTGCCACGTGTGGATCCAGCTTTTACCCATCTTCTCCGCAATTTCCATCCACTAATTCGTCCGAATTTTGCCCCGGAGTTACCATTTTTCCCGTGGAGTTCATCTCGTTCGGCCACGATCCAGGCGCCCGGACATCCGGCCGTGTCCCCTGGACATCAGGTGTCCCGGACATCCGGCCCCTGGCCCGGACATCCGGCCCCTGACAGCAGTAACTCCATCCACCGCCCCATTGTTCGCCTAACTTTCGCCAAATTTTGCCTCGGTGCCCACGCATACTTCCGCATACCACCACCATTTAACGCACGCACCACCATCACTTACCGTTTCCACCTATGACGATTTTGACACATTTTGGTCTTTGAGATTTTGGGTTGTGGTTCCCGTGTCCTATTGTGTTTAGGCTATATAGGTATGGTTCGACGTCATCAGCACCACCGCTCATCTTCACAAAGGACTCATCATCGCCACGGACGGTAACTTCGACGACATCTTTGTCTCGACCTTGCCATTGCATTGATAACCACCATAGCCTTACTTTTGCGTTGCTTACCCATCGAAACTAGCCTTTGAGTATTGCCGGCAACGTGACTTGTGCACATTAGTGATCATACTCCATAGCATACATACCATATCATAGTGGTGCATATCTTGGTATCATCTTTTGTGTCACAATGTTGTCATCGCATACACAATTGCTATCTTGGTCCATGAAGTTTTGCATGAGAAAAGCGCTCAAAAGTGAAAGAGCCAAACAAGCTTTTAAGCAAAGAGGGAAAGATAAGCAAATAGCTTATAAACAAGAACCATAGCATCATACTGCATTAAGATTGTCATATCCGATCATCTTGGATCGTATCACCAAAATACCATACATATAGCATACTTGGGATAGAGGTCGTTGCATTTTTGCCTAGTAGGTTGTGCACAAGTTACGTGTCCGCCTATTGTGCAATCGTGCTAGCCTCTCTCCAGTATTGTGCAACAAGAGCATTTTTGTGGACTCCACATTTTGGCTCATTTTTGGTTTGCACAATCCCACTTATCTATTTGCGTGTGTGTTTCTGTGTACCTCTACTTGCTTGGTCTACTTGTTGCATTTGCAAATTTGTGAATCTTTTCCAACATTATTGAAGCTCACTTACAATTGCATCAAATTTTGTGCCACCATCCTAACCAAGCTCCACCATAAGCTTTTACTTGTGTAGGTGTGAGAACCGACAAGAATTGGTACCAATTGTGCTATTTCATTGTCCGCATTTGAGTGATATTGATCCATCTTCAACATCGGTCAAGGTACATTTGGTATAAGTTCTTCTCTTTCTCCCACTAACATTTTGCTCGGAATGATGGATAGGCCAAGTTCTTCTACCAACCCACTCTTCATCGAGCAAGACGACGACATGTCATCATTCGTCACCAAGAGCCACCTCTTTGGTGCACAACGAGCATTGCATCAAGAGAAACAAGCGATGACCGACCGCATCAACAACCTCGCCACCGACTTGCGACTCTCCGAGCAACGTACAAGGGACTACTTCGACAACAAGCTCGGCGCTCACAAGCAAGAGAATGATGCAAGAATGGACGAGATCCGTGCTTTGTTGGTGAAACGCCCTCCTTCAACTTCTTCATATTCAAGACGGAGCCGCTCAAGTAGACACTCCGACGACACCTTCTCCGGCTCAAGTACACCGACATCAAACACTGTTCGACAAGCCACACGTCAAGACCGTCATGCATCCCACAATCCTCTACACGACAATCATCCGCAAGAGCAAGTCGACGAGCAAGTCCTTCGTCCTCAACCACACCAAGACCCATTTGCACAAGCTCAAGAATGACAACGTCAACGTCGCCAAGAGGAAGAACGAGCGCATCTACATCAAGAGGAACTGGACGGCGAGGCTCAATGTCTTCAACAACAACGTGAAGCACAAGCTCTTGAGGAGCAACGTGCCCTTCAAGAATCAAGTTGAGCCATTGCTAAGCGCAACCGCGATAGACACAATCAAGAGGAAGCACTTCGAGAAGAAATCCAAGAGCGAAACTACCAACCAAGAGTGCAACGTCAAATTCCTCCACATCCTCCTCAAGCTCGACAAGCTCCTCCTCAACCTCAAGTTCAACAAGAGCAAGATGATCATGGACTTCCTCCACGCCAAGAGCAACATGAGGTTGATTATGCTCCACGTCAAGGGCATCATCATCACCCTCGACAACAACACAATGAAGAGCAACGCTACGGCAAGCTAAAGTTCACCATGCCCAAGTTCAATGGAAGCAATGATCCTGAAGAGTACCTCTCATGGGCATTAAAGGTCGACAAAATCTTTCGTTTGCACAACTTTGAGGAAGAGAAGAAGATCGCTATGGCATCCCTTGAGTTCCAAGATTATGTGCTCATATGGTGGGAACAAGTTCTTGAGCGCCGAGAAGCAAGAGGTGAACAACCAATCACCACTTGGGCTCAAATGAAAGATGTCATGCGAGCACGTTTTGTACCCACCTACTACAACCGCGATCTCTTCAAGAAGCTCCAACTACTCAAGCAAGGAACAAAGACTGTTGAAGAATACTACAAGGAAATGGAGATAGCCATGATACGAGCCAATGTCACAGAATATGATGAGCAAACTATGGCACGCTTCTTGAATGGACTCAATCATCCCATCAAGAAGATTGCCGACTTCCAACCCTACTCCAACCTCATTGAGCTCGTGCATCAAGCTACCAAAGCGGAACGTCAAGTGCAAGATGACTTCAAGTACACCAAGTACTCATCCAACACCTACGGCTTCTCCAACACCCAAGCTTCAACGACTCCTCCAACTTCTACCTCAACCAAGCCATCTCCGAGCAACGACGACAAGTCAAGTTACAAGAAATCTTCGACAACCCCAAGTCGTCCTCCTCCTACTACAAGCAACTTCAAGCCACGTGCTTCATCATCTACTCCAACCGATGAGACCGTCAAGACAAGCTCTTTCAAGTGTTTCACTTGCGGCGGCCGAGGCCACAAGTCTTTCCAATGCACCAACAAGCGCACCATGATCCTCAACAACGACGGAACCTATTACTCCATGAGTGAAGAGGAGATCGAAGCCCTTGAGCAAGTGGCCATGCATCGGCGCGTGAACGAGGATGAAGATGATCAAGTCTTTTGTGATGAGGATTCGAGCTCCGCTCTAGTTGTCTCCAAAGTCTTGACTCTTCAACATCAACAAGAAGAGGACCAAAGATGCCACATCTTCCACACGAAGGTCGGCATCAATGGAAGGTCCGTCAAGGTCATCATTGATGGAGGTAGTTGCCACAACTTGGCAAGTGAAGAACTATGCTCCAAGCTTAAATTGGTCAAGATGAAGCACCCACACCCATACAAAGTCCAATGGCTAAGCGACTCCGGCACTATACGAGTTGAGCATACGGTCCAAGTCTCCTTCAAAATTGGCGCATATGAGGACACTTTGGAGTGTGATGTCATCCCGATGTCTGTTTGCCACCTCCTTCTTGGTCGACCATGACAATTTGACCGTGGCGTCATCCACAATGGGCATACCAATCACTATAGCTTCAAGATGAAAGGGAAGTAGTATGTGCTACGACCTATGTCTCCTAGTCAAGTGATAGCCGACAAGCAAGCCACCCATCATGGAGAAAAGAGTGAGAAAGTGATCCACCCAAAAGAGAGTGAGAGCCACAAGCCAAAACCGAGTGCCTCCATGATGAGCGACAAGAAAAACTTCGTCCTATTTGCCACTAAAAGAGAGATGAGAGAAGTGTGTGAGAACCCATCGAGTGTTATGCACTTTGTCCTTGTGTGCAAGGATGAGGCAACAAAAACTAACAACTCTCACAATCTACCTTTAGTGTTCTATTCTCTTTTGAAGGAATTCCAAGATGTTTTCCCCAATGAGCTACCTCTGGGACTACCTCCACTACGAGGCATTGAGCACCGGATCGACCTCATCCCCGGAGCACCTCTTCCAAACAAAGCTCCATACCACGTCAACCCCGAAGAAACTAAGGAGATCCAATGGCAAGTACAACAACTCATCCACAACGGACATGTACGTGAAAGCTTAAGCCCTTGTGCCATTCCAGTTATACTTGTGCCCATGCAAGATGGTAGTTTTCGCATGTGTTCGGACTGTAGACCCATCAATGAAATTACCGTTCATTATAGGCATCCCATTCCTCGCTTAGATGATATGCTTGATGAACTTAGCGGTGCCACCATTTTCTCCAAAATTGATCTTAAAAGTGGCTATTATCAAATCCGCATACAAGACGGTGATGAATGGAAAACCGCTTTCAAAACAAAATTTGGCTTGTACGAGTGGTTGGTTATGCCTATGGGTTTATCGGAAGCTCCCAATATTTTCATGCGTCTTATGCATTTTGTGCTTCGCCCTTACATTGCAGTGTTTGTTGTGGTTTACTTTGATGACATTCTTGTTTTTAGCAAATCCATGAAAGAGCATCTAGATCATGTTAGGGCTGTTTTGCAAACTCTTCGCAAGGAACGTCTTTTTGCCAACATGAAAAAGTGCACATTTGGTGTAGACAAGCTTGTTTTCTTGGGTTTCGTCATTTCTTCCAAGGGTGTCCATGTTGATGAATGCAAAATTGAGGCAATTAAAACTTGGCCCCAACCCACCAATTTGCCACAAGTTTGTAGCTTCCTTGGCCTTGCGGGTTTTTATCGTCGCTTTGTGAAGGATTTTAGCACTATTGCCACTCCTTTGCATGCCTTGAGTAAGAAAAATGCTCCTTTTGTTTGGGGACCCTTGCAATCTACCGCTTTGATGAGCTCAAGTCTTTGCTTACTCATGCTCCGATTCTTGCTGTGCCCAACTTTGACAAAAATTTTGAGGTTCATTGTGATGCAAGTGGTACCGGAATTGGCGGAGTTTTGATGCAAGCAAAACGAGCCATTGCATATTTTAGTGAAAAACTCTCCTATACTCAACTTAACTATCCCATTTATGACAAAGAATTGTATGCTTTAGTGTGTGTGCTACATGTTTAGGAACATTATCTTAGACCTTATGAGTTTGTCATACATACCAATCATGAAACGCTTAAGTACTTGAAAGGTCAAACTAAGTTGAACAAGCGTCATGCCAAATTGAGTGAATTTATTGAATCTTTTCCCTATGTGATCAAGTACATTAAGGGTAAGGTAAATGTAGTTGTGGATGCACTTTCACACATATGCACGCTTGTCACTCAACTTGAGTTGAATGTTGTTGGCTTTGAGTGTTGGGGAACGTAGTAATTTCAAAAAATTCCTACGCACATGCGAGATCATGGTGATGCATAGCAACGAGAGGGGAGAGTGTTGTCCATGTACCCTCGTAGACCGTAAGCGGAAGCGTTATGACAACGCGGTTGATGTAATCGTACATCTTCACGATCGACCGATCCTCAGTACCGAACGTGCGGCACCTCCTTGTTCAGCACACGTTCAGCTCGGTGACGTCCCGCGAACTCACGATCCAGTAGAGCTCGAAGGAGAGTTTCGTCAGCATGATGGCGTGATGACGATGTTGATGAAGTTACCGACGCAGGGCTTCGCCTAAGCACCGCTACAATATAACCGAGGTGGATTGTGGTGGAGGGGGGCACCGCACATGGCTAAGAGATCAATGATCAATTGTTGTGTCCATGGGGTGCCCCCTCCCCCGTATATAAAGGAGTAGAGGAGGGGGAGGGTCGGCCCTCTCTTTGGCGCGCCATAGGGGAGTCCTACTCTCACCGGGAGTAGGATTCCTCCCCTTCCAAATTGGAGTAGGAGAGGTAGGAAAGAGGAGGGAGAGAAGAAGGAAAGGGGGGCCGGCCCCCTCACCCAATTCGGATTGGGCTTGCGGGGTGCGCCCTCTCCTAGGCTTCCTTCTCCTCTATTCCACTAAGGCCCAATAAGGCCCATACACTCCCCGGCTAATTCCCATAACTCTCGGGTACTCCGATAAATACCTGAATCACTCGGAACCTTTCCGATGTCCGAATATAGTCGTCCAATATATCGATCTTTACGTCTCAACCATTTCGAGACTCCTCGTCATGTCCCCGATCTCATCCGGGACTCTGAACTACCTTCGGTACATCAAAACACATAAACTCATTATATCGATCATCACCGAACATTAAGCGTGCGGACCCTACGGGTTCGAGAACTATGTAGACATGACCGAGACTCGTCTCCGGTCAATAACCAATAGTGCAACCTGGATGCTCATATTGGCTCCCACATATTCTACGAAGATCTTTATCGGTCAAACCGCATAACAACATACATTGTTCCCTTTGTCAACGGTATGTTACTTGCCCGAGATTCGATCGTCGGTATCTCAATACCTAGTTCAGTCTTGTTACCGGCAAGTCTCTTTACTCGTTCCGTAATACTTCATCCTACAACTAACTCATTAGTTGCATTGCTTGCAAGGCTTATAGTGATGTGCATTACCGAGAGGGCCCAGAGATACCTTCCGACAATCGGAGTGACAAATCCTAATCTCGATCTATGCCAACTCAACAAGTACCATAGGAGACACCTGTAGAGCACCTTTATAATCACCCAGTTACGTTGTGATGTTTGGTAGCACACAAAGTGTTCCTCCGGTATTCGGGAGTTGCATAATCTCATAGTCATAGGAATATGTATAAGTCATGAAGAAAGCAATAGTAACATACTAAACGATCAAGTGCTAAGCTAACGGAATGGGTCAAGTCAATCACATCACTATTTAATGATGTGATCCCATTAATCAAATGACAACTCATGTCTATGGCTAGGAAACTTAACCATCTTTGATTCAACGAGCTAGTCAAGTAGAGGCATACTAGTGACACTCTGTTTGTCTATGTATTCACACATGTACTAAGTTTCCGGTTAATACAATTCTAGCATGAATAATAAACATCTATCATGATATAAGGAAATAAATAATAACTTTATTATTGCCTCTAGGGCATATTTCCTTCAGTCTCCCACTTGCACTAGAGTCAATAATTTAGTTCACATCGCCATGTGATTTAACACCAATAGTTCACATCACCATGTGATTAACACCCATAGTTCACATCGTCATGTGACCAATACTCAAAGGGTTTACTAGAGTCAGTAATCTAGTTCACATTGCTATGTGATTAACACCCAAAGAGTACTAAGGTGTGATCATTTTTTGCTTGTGAGAGAAGTTTAGTCAACGGGCTGCCAAATTCAGATCCGTATGTATTTTGCATATTTATATGTCTACAATGCTCTGCATGGAGCTACTCTAGCTAATTGCTCCCACTTTCAATATGTATCCAGATTGAGACTTAGAGTCATACGGATCGGTGTCAAAAACTTGCATCGACGTAACCCTTTATGACGAACCTTTTTTCACCTCCATAATAGAGAAACATATTCTTATTCTACTAAGGATAATTTTGACCGCCGTCCAGTGATCTACTCCTAGATCACTATTGTATTCCCTTGCCAAACTCAGTGTAGGGTATACAATAGATCTGGTACACAGCATGGCATACTTTATAGAATCTATGGCTGAGGCATAGGGAATGACTTTCATTCTCTTTCTATTTTCTGCCGTGGTCGGGTTTTGAGTCTTACTCAATTTCACACCTTTGCAACACAGGCAAGAACTCTTTCTTTGACTGTTACATTTTGAACTACTTCAAAATCTTGTCAAGGTATGTACTCATTGAAAATCTTATCAAGCGTTTTGATCTATCTCAATAGATCTTGATGCTCAATATGTAAGTAGCTTTACTGAGGTCTTTCTTTGAAGAACTCCTTTCAAACACTCCTTTATGCTTTCAGAAAATTCTACATCATTTCTGATCAACAATATGTCACTCACATATACTTATCAAAAAGGTTGTAGTGCTCCCACTCACTTTCTTGTAAATACAGGCTTCACTGCAAGTCTGTATAAAACTATATGCTTTGATCAACTCATCAAAGCGTATATTCCAACTCCGAGATGCTTGCACCAGTCCATAGATGGATCGCTGGAGCTTGCACATTTTGTTAGCACCTTTAGGATCGACAAAACCTTTTGGTTGCATCATATACAACTTTTCTTTAAGAAATCCATTAAGGAATGTAGTTTTGACTTCCATTTGCCAGATTTCATAAAATGTGGCAATTGCTAACATGATTCAGACAGACTTACGCATTTCTATGAGTGAGAAAATCTCATCGTAGTCAACACCTTGAACTTTATCAAAAACCTTTTTTGACAAGTCTAGCTTTGTAGATAGTAACACTACTATCAGCGTCCGTCTTCCTCTTGAAGATCCATTTATTTTCTATGGCTTGCCGATCATCGAGCAAGTCAATCAAAGTCCACACTTTGTTCTCATACATGGATCCCATCTCAGATTTCATGGCCTCAAGCCATTTCATGGAATCTGGGCTCATCATCGCTTCCTCATAGTTCGTAGGTTCGTCATGGTCAAGTAACATGACCTACAGAACAGGATTACTGTACCACTCTGGTGTGGATCTTACTCTGGTTGGTCTACGAGGTTCGGTAGTAACTTGATCTGAAGTTACATGATCATCATCATTAGCTTCCTCACTAATTGGTGTAGGAGTCACAGGAACAGATTTCTGTGATGAACTACTTTCCAATAAGGGAGCAGGTACAGTTACCTCATCAAGTTCTACTTTCCTCCCACTCACTTCTTTCGAGAAAACTCCTTCTCTAGAAAGGATCCACTCTTAGCAACAAAGATCTTGCCTTTGGATCTGTGATAGAAGGTGTACCTAACTGTCTTCTTTGGGTATCCTATGAAGACACATTTCTCTGATTTGGGTTTGAGCTTACCAGGATGAAACTTTTTCACATAAGCATCGCAATCCCAAACTTTAAGAAACGACAGCTTAGGTTTCTTGCTACACCACAGTTCATACGGTGTCATCTCAACGGATTTAGATGGTGCCCTTTTTAACATGAATGCAACTGTCTCTAATGCATAACTCCAAAACGATAGTGGTAAATCGGTAATAGACATCATAGATTGCACCATATCTAATAAAGTGCGGCTATGACGTTCGGACACACCATTACGCTGTGGTGTTCCAGGTGGCGTGAGTTGCGAAACTATTCCGCATTGTTTCAAATGAAGACCAAACTCGTAAATCTAATATTCTCCTCTACGATCAGATCGTGGAAACTTTATTTTCTTCTTACGATGATTTTCCACTTCACTCTGAAATTCTTTGAACTTTTCAAATGTTTCAGACTTATGTTTCATCAAGTAGATATACCCATATCTGCTCAAATCATCTGCAAAGGTCAGAAAATAACGATACCCGCCGCGAGCCTCAACACTCATCGGATCGCATACATCAGTATGTATTATTTCCAATAAGTCAGTTGCTCGCTCCATTGTTCCGGAGAACGGAGTCTTAGTCATATTGCCCATAAGGAATGGTCCGCAAGCATCAAGTGATTCATAATCAAGTGATTCCAAAATCCCATCAGCATGGAGTTTCTTCATGCGCTTTACACCAATATGACCTAAACGGCAATGCCACAAATAAGTTGCACTATCATTATTAACTTTGCATCTTTTGGCTTCAATATTATGAATATGTGTATAACTATGATCGAGATCCAACAAACCATTTTCATTGGGTGTATGACCATAGAAGGTTTTATTCATGTAAGCAGAACAACAATTATTCTCTAACTTAAATGAATAATCGTATTGCAATAAACATGATCAAATCATATTCATGCTCAACGCAAACACCAAATAACACTTATTTAGGTTCAACACTAATCCCGAAAGTATAGGGAGTGTGCAATGATGATCATATCAATCTTGGAACCACTTCCAACACACATCGTCACTTCACCCTTGACTAGTCTATGTTCATTCTGCAACTCCCGTTTCGAGTTACTACTCTTAGCAACTGAACTAGTATCAAATACCGAGGGGTTACTATGAACACTATAAAGTACACATCAATAATCTGTATATCAAATATACCTTTGTTTACTTTGCCATTCTTCTTACCCGCCAAATGTTTGGGGTAGTTCCGCTTCCAGTGACCATTCCCTTTGCAGTAGAAGCACTTAGTTCCAGGCTTGGGTCTAGCTTTGGGCTAATTCATTGGAGCAGCAACTTGCTTCTATTCTTCTTGAAGTTCCCCTTCTTCCATTTCCCCTTTTCTTGAAACTAGTGATCTTGTCAACCATCAACACTTGATGCTTTTCTTGATTTCTACCTTCGTCGATTTCAGCATCACGAAGAGCTTGGGAATCATTTCTGTTATCCCTTGCATATTATAGTTCATCACGAAGTTCTAGTAACTTGGTGATAGTAACTAGAGAATTCTGTCAATTACTATCTTATCTGGAAGATTAACTCCCACTTGATTCAAGTGATTGTAGTACTCAGACATTCTGAGCACATGCTCACTAGCTGAGCTATTCTCCTCCACCTTGTAGGCAAAGTACTGTCAGAGGTCTTATACCTCTTGACACGGGCATGCGTATGAAATACCAATTTCAACTCTTGGAACATCTTATATGCTCCATGGCGTTCAAAACATTTTTTAAGTCATGGTTCTAAGCGTAAAGCATGGTGCACTAAACTATCAAGTAGTCATCATACCGAGCTTTGCCAAACGTTCATAACGTCTGCATATAGGTCCGTCACCTAGCGGTGCATCAAGGACATAATTCTTCTATGTAGCAATGAGGATAATCCTCAGATCACGGATCCAATCCACATCATTGCTACTAACATCTTTCAACATAGTTTTTCTCTAGGAACATATCAAAATAAACATAGGGAAGCAACAATGCGAGCTATTGATCTATAACATAATTTGCAAAATACTTCAGGACTAAGTTCATGATAAATTAAAGTTCAATTAATCATATTACTTAAGAACTCCCACTTAGATAGTCATCCCTCTAATCATATAAGTGATCACGTGATCCAAATCAACTAAACCATGTCCGATCATCACGTGAGATGGAGTAGTTTTCAATGGTGAACATCACAATGTTGATCATATCTACTATATGATTCACGCTCAACCTTTTGGTCTCAGTGTTTCGAGGCCATATCTGCATATGCTAGGCTCATCAAGTTTAACCCGAGTATTCTGCGTGTGCAAAACTGTCTTACACCCATTGTATTTGAACGTAGAGCTTATCACACCCGATCATCACGTGGTGTCATGGCACGAAGAACTGTCGCAACGGTGCATACTCAGGGAGAACACTTATACCTTGAAATTTTAGTAAGAGATCATCTTATAAAGCTACCACCGAACTAAGCAAAATAAGATGTATAAAAGATAAACATCACATGCAATCAAAAATATGTGACATGATATGGCCATCATCATCTTGTGACTTTGATATCCATCTCCAAAGGATCATCATGATCTCCATCGTCACCGGCATGACACCATGATCTCCATCATCTTGATCTATATCAATGTGTCATCACATGGTCGTCTCACCAACTATTGCTCTTGCAACTATTGCTATCGCATAGCAATAAAGTAAAGCAATTATTTGGCGCTTGCATCTTATGCAATAAAGAGACAACCATAAGGCTTCTGCCAATTGCCGATAACTTTAACAAAACATGATTATCTCATATAACAACTTATATCTCATCACATCTTGACCATATCACATCACAACAGGCCCTACAAAAACAAGCTGACGTCCTCTACTTTGTTGTTGCATGTTTTACATGGCTGCTATGGGCTGAGCAATAACCGTCCTTACCTACGCATCAAAACCACAATGATATTTCGTCAAGTTAGTGTTGTTTTAACTTTCACAAGGACCGGGCGTAGCCACACTCGGTTCAACTAAAGTTGGAGAAACTGACACCGGCCAGCCACCTGTGTACAAAGCACGCCGGTAGAACCAGCCTCGCGTAAGCATATGTATAATGTCGGTCCGGGCCGCTTCATCCAACAATACCGCCAAACCAAAGTATGACATGCTGGTAAGCAGTATGACTTGTATCGCCCACAACTCACTTGTGTTCTACTCGTGCATATAACATCTTGCTACGTCTTGAGCTTGCGTTGGTTTTCCTTGAAGAGGAAAGGGTGATGCAGCAATAGTAGCGTAAGTATTTCCCTTAGTTTTTGAGAACCAAGGTATCAATCCAGTAGGAGGCTCCTCAAAAGTCCCACGCACCTACACAAACAAACAAAGAACTCGCAACCAACGCAATAAAGGGGTTGTCAATCCCTTCACGGCCACTTGCGAAAGTGAGATCTGATAGAGATAGTATGATAAGATAAATATATTCTTGGTATTTTATAATATAGATGCAAATAAAATTAGATTGGAAGCAAATATGATAAGAGATAGACCCGGGGGCCATAGGTTTCACTAGTGGCTTCTCTCAAGATAGCATAAGTATTACGGTGGGTGAACAAATTACTGTCGAGCAATTGATAGAAACGTGAATAATTATGAGATTATCTAGGCATGATCATGTATATAGGCATCACGTCCGCAACAAGTAGACCGACTCCTGCCTACATCTACTACTATTACTCCACACATCGACTGACTCCTGCCTGCATCTAGAGTATTAAGTTCACAAAGAACAGAGTAACGCCTTATGCAAGATGACATGATGTAGAGGGATAAACTCAATATGATATAAACCCCATCTTTTTATCATCGATGGCAACAATACAATACGTGCCTTGCTGCCCCTGTTGTCACTGGGAAAGGACACCGCAATATTGAACCCAAAGCTAAGCACTTCTCCCATGGCAACAAAGATCAATCTAGTAGGCCAAACCAAACTGATAATTCGAAGAGACTTGCAAAGATAAGTCAATCATACATAAAAGAATTCAGAGAAGATTCAAATATTATTCATAGATAAACTTGATCATAAACCCACAATTCATCGGATCTCGACAAACACACCGCAAAAGAGTTTACATCGAATAGGTCTCCACAAGAGAGGGGCGGACATTGTATTGAGATCCAAAAAGAGAGAAGAAGCCATCCAGCTAATAACTATGGACCCGTAGGTCTGTGGTAAACTACTCACAACTCATCGGAGGGGCTATGATGTTGATGTAGAAGCCCTCCGTGGTCGATTCCCCCTCCGGCGAAGCGTCGGCAAAGGCTCCAAGATGGGATCTCGCGGATACACAAGGTTACGGTGGTGGAAATTCTGTTTCGTTGGCTCCCAGAATGTTTTCGGGGTACGTAGGCTTATATAGGAGGAAGAGGTACGTCGGTGGCCGCCCGAGGGGCCCACGAGATAGGGGGCGCGCCCTATAGGGGGGCGCGCCCTACCCTCTCGTGGCTGCCTTGGCTGCTTCTTGACTTGCACTCCAAGTCCTCTGGATCATGTTCGTTCCAAAAATCACGCTCCCGAAGGTTTCATTCCGTTTGGACTCCGTTTGATATTCCTTTTCTTCGAAATACTGAAATAGGCAAAAAAACAGCAATACGGGTTGGGCCTCCGGTTAGTATGTTAGTCCCAAAAATGATATAAATGTGTAAAATAAAGCCCAGAAACATCTAAAAGGGGTAATATAATAGCATGGAACAATCAAAAATTATAGATATATTGGAGACATATCAAGCATCCCCAAGCTTGGTTCCTGCTCGTCGTCGAGTAGGTAAATGATAAAAAAGAAATTTTTGATGTGGAATGCTACCTAGCATAATTCTCAATGTAATTTTATTTATTGTGGCATGAATGTTCAGATCCAAATGATACAAAATAAAAGTTCATATTGACATGAAAATGGTGATACTTCAAGCATACTAATCAAAGTAATCATGTCTTCTCAAAATAACATGGCCAAAGAAAGTTATCCCTACAAAATCATATAGTCTGGCTGTTGCTCTATCTTCATCACACAAAGTATTTAATCATGCACAACCCCGATGACAAGCCAAGCAATTGTTTCATACTTTAATAATCTCAAACTCTTTCAACTTTCACGCAATACATGAGCATGAGCCATGGACATAGCACTATATGTGGAAGAGAGTGGTGGTTGTGGAGAAGACAAAAAGGAGAAGATAGTCTCACATCAACTAGGCGTATCAATAGGCTATGGAGGTGCCCATTAATAGATATCAATGTGAGTGAGTAGGGATTGCCATGCAACGGATGCATTAGAGCTATAAATATATGAAAGCTCAACAAAAGAAACTAAGTGGGTGTGCATCCAACTTGCTTGCTCACTAAGACCTAGGGCATTTTGAGGAAGCCCATCATTGGAATATACAAGCCAAGTTCTATAATGAAAAATTCCCACTAGTATATGAAAGTGACAACATATGAGACTCTCTAACATGAAGATCATGGTGCTATTTTGAAGCACAAGTGTGGAAAAAGAGATAGTAGCATTGTCCCTTCTCTCTTTTTCTCTCATTTTATTATTTTTTCTTTTCTTTTTTTTCTTTTTCTCTCTTTTTTTTCCTTTGGCCTTTCTTTTTTTTTGGCCTTTCTCTTTTTTTCTTCTTCTTCGTTTTTTTATTTTTGTAAAGTCTGAAGTCTCATCCCGACTTGTGGGGGAATCATAGTCTTCATCATCCTTTCCTCACTAGGACAATGCTCTAATAATGAAGATCATCACACTTTTTATGGATTTACAACTCAAAGCTAGAACAAGATATGACTCTATATGAATGCCTCCGGCGGTGTACCGGGATATGCAATGAATCAAGAGCAACATGTATGAAAATTATGAAGGTGGCCTTGCCACAAATACAATGTCAACAACATGATCATGCAAAAAAGCAATATGACAAAAGTAATGCGTGTCATATGAACGGAACGGTGGAAAGTTGCATGGCAATATATCTCGGAATGGCTATGGAAATGCCATAATAGGTAGGCATGGTGGCTGTTTTGAGGAAGGTAATGGTGGGTGTATGGTACCGGCGAAAGTTGCGCGGTACAAGAGAGGCTAGCAATGGCGGAAGGGTGAGGTGCGTATAATCCATGGACTCAACATTAGTCAAAAGAACTCATGTACTTGTTGCAAAAATTTAGAAGTCATCAAAAATCAAGCACTACGCGCATGCTCCTAGAGGGATAGATTGGTAGGAAAAGACCATCGCTCATCCCCGACCGCCACTCATAAGGAAGACAATCAATAAATATAATTGTGCTCCAACTTCATCACAAAGCGGTTCACCATACGTGCATGCTACGGGAATCACAACCCTTAACACAAGTATTTTTCATAATAACCTCAACTAGCATGACTCTAATATCACTACCTCCATATCTCAAAACAATTATCAAGCATCATATTGATCATAGCATCCAATTCTTTTCTATGATAGTTTTTATTATACCCAACTTGGATGCTCATCATTCTAGGACCAACTTTGTAACCATAGCAAATACTATGCTGTTCTAAAAAGAATCTCAAAAAGATATAAGTGAAGCATGAGAGACTAGCAATTTCTTCAAAATTAAGTCACCACCATGCTCTATAAAATATAAGTGAAGCACTAGAGCAAAAACTATCAAGCTCAAAAGATATAAGTGAAGCAAATAGAGTATTCTAGCAAATCCTAATCAAGTAGGCTTCTACCAAAAGGTGTGTACAACAAGGATGATTGTGGTAAACTAAAAAGCAAAGACTAATATAATACACAACGCTCCAAGCAAAACACATATCATGTGGCGAATAAAAATATAGCTCCAAGTAAAGTTACCAATGAACGAAGACGAAAGAGGGGATGCCTTCCCGGGGCATACCCAAGCTTAGGATTTTGGCTATCCTTGAATATATTGGGGTGCCATGGGCATCCCTAAGCTTAGGCTCTTGCCACTCCTTATTCCATAGTCCATAAAAGCTTTACCCAAAACTTGAAAACTTCACAACACAAAACTCAACAGGAAATCTTATAAGCTCCGTTAGTGAAAGAAAACAAAACCACCACATAAGGTACTGTAATGAACTAATTCTTTATTTAATTTGGTGTTAAACCTACTGTATTCCAACTTCTCTATGGTTTATAAACTATTTTACTAGCCATAGATGCATCAAAATAAGCAAACAACACACGAAAAACAGAATCTGTCAAAAACAGAACAGTCTGTAGCAATCTGTAACTAACGCAAACTTCTGGAACTCTAAAAATCCTACCAAAATAGGAAGTCCTGGATAATTTGTCTATTGATCAGCAGCAAAAAGAATCAATGCAAAAGAACGTTTCTGTGAATTAAAAAAACTAAATTCGTGCGTGCAAAGTTTCTGTTTTTCATCAAAATCAAATTAACTATCATCATAGGTTATCCTATAGGTTCTACTTGGCACAAACACTAATTAAAAGATAAAAAACATCTAAACATAAGGTAGATGCAAGATTTATTGCTAAACAGGAACAAAAACAAAAAACACAAAGAAAATTGGGTTGCCTCCCAACTAGCGCTATTGTTTAACGCCCCTAGCTAGGCATAAAAGCGAAGATAGATTTAAGTAGTGCCATCTTTGGCACTAAATTCATAAGTAGCTCGCACGATAGATTCATAAGGTAATTTGACTTTCTTTCTTGTAAAGTGCTCCATGCCTTTCTTTAATGGAAATTGGAATCTAATATTCCCTTCCTTCATATCAATAATCGCACCAATCGTTCTAAGGAAAGGTCTACCAAGAATAATAGGGCAAGAAAGTTTGCAATCTATATCAAGAACGATAAAATTTATGGGCACCAAATTTCTATTTGCAACAATGAGAACATCATTGATTCTTTCCATTGCCTTTTTAATGGTGGAATCCACAAGGTGCAAATTTAAAGAGCAATCATCAAGATCATGGAAACCTAGAATATCACATAAAGTTTTCGGAATCGTGGAAACACTAGCACCCAAATCACACAAAGCAAAACACTCATGATCTTTAATTCTAATATTTATAGTAGGTTCCCACTCATCATTAAGTTTTCTAGGTATAGAAACTTCCAAATTAAGTTTTTCATCATAAGATTGCATCAAGGCATCAACGATATGTTTGGTAAAAGCTTTATTTTGACTATAAGCATGAGGAGAATTAACAACGGATTGCAACAAGGAAATACAACCTTCTAAAGAACAATTATCATAATCAAATTCCTTGAAATCCGAGGTAGTGGGTTCAATACTATTTAAAGTCATGACCTCTCCAATCCTACTTTTACCAAATTTAGCATCAAGATCTAAAGACTCCGAATTCTTGGGACGCCTTCTAGGTAAAGTTGAATCATCTTCAGTCCCATAATTATCAAGATTCATATTGCAAAACAAAGATCTAATAGGAGACGCATCAATAACTTTAAGATCTTCATCATTATTTTCATGGAAACTAGAAGAACACGCCTTTATAAAGCAATCTTTCTTTGCATGCAATCTAGCGGTTCTTTCCTTGCACTCATCAATGGAAATTATCATTGCTTTGAGAGACTCATTGATATCATGCTTAGGAGAAGAAGGTCTAATTTTAATAGAATCAACATCAAGTGAAAGTCTATCAACGTTCCTAGCCAAATCATCAACTTTGAGCAATTTTTCTTCAAGCAAGGCATTAAAATTCTTTTGAGAAATCATAAATTCTTTCACACTATTCTCAAAATCAGAGGGCATCTTATTAAAATTACCATAAGAATTATTGTAGGAATTTCCATATTTATTAGAGGAATTACTAGGGCACGGTCTAGCATTAAAGTTTCCTCTATAAGCATTGTTTCCAAAATTATTCCTACCAACAAAATTCACATCCATAGATTCATTATTATTCTCAATCAAAGTAGACAAAGGCATATCATTGGGATCAAGAGGAGTATTTTTCGTAGCAAACAATTTCATAAGTTCATCCATCTTTCCACTCAAAACATTGATTTCTTCTATAGCATGCACTTTTTTACTAGAAGATCTTTCGGTGTGCCATTGAGAATAATTAGCCATAATATTATCAAGGAGTTTTGTAGCATCTCCTAATGTGATTTCCATAAACGTGCCTCCCGCGGCCAAATCTAAAAGATTTGTAGAAGCAAAGTTCAAACCGGCATAAAAATTTTGTATGGTCATCCATAAATTCAAACCATGAGTAGGGCAATTACGAATCATCAATTTCATTCTTTCCCAAGATTGGGCAACATGCTCATGATCAAGTTGTTTAAAATTCATAATATCGTTCCTAAGGGTGATAATCTTAGCGGGAGGAAAATACTTAGAGATAAAAGCATCTTTGCACTTGTTCCAAGAATCAATACTATTTTTAGGCAAAGACGAAAACCAAACTTTAGCACGATCTATAAGTGAAAACGGAAATAGATTCAATTTAACAATATTGTTATCCATATGTTTCTTCTTTTGCATATCACACAAATCAACAAAGTTGTTTAGATGAGTAGTGGCATCTTCACTAGGAAGTCCGGTGAATTGATCTTTCATAACAAGATTCAGCAAAGCAGTATTGGTTTCACAAGACTAAACATCATTAAGAGGAGAAATCGGAGTACTAAGGAAATCATTATTATTGGTATTCGAAAAATCACACAATTTGGTATTATCTTGCACCATGGCAACAAGTAATCCAACACACAAGCAAACAGAAAAAGGCAAGCGAAAAGAGAGGAGGAGATTGGGAAAGAGAGGGCGAATAAAACGGCAAGGGTGAAGTGGGGGAGAGGAAAACGAGAGGCAAATGGCAAATAATGTAAATGCAAGGGAGATGAGTTTGTGATGGGTACTTGGTATGTCTTGACTTGAGCGAAGACCTCCCCGGCAACGGCGCTAGAAATCCTTCTTGCTACGTCTTGAGCTTGCATTGGTTTTCCTTGAAGAGGAAATGGTGATGCAGCAATAGTAGCGTAAGTATTTCCCTCAGTTTTTGAGAACCAAGGTATCAATCTAGTAGGAGGCTCCTCAAAAGTCCCACACACCTACACAAACAAACAAAGAACTCACAACCAACGCAATAAAGGGGTTGTCAATCCCATCACGGCCACTTGCGAAAGTGAGATCTGATAGAGATAGTATGATAAGATAAATATATTTTTGGTATTTTATAATATAGATGCAAAAAGTAAAGATGCAAATAAAAGTAGATTGGAAGCAAATATGATAAGAGATAGACCAGGGGGCCATAAGTTTCACTAATGGCTTCTCTCAAGATAGCATAAGTATTATGGTGGGTGAACAAATTACTGTCGAGCAATTGATAGAAAAGTGAATAATTATGAGATTATCTAGGCATGATCATGTATATAGGCATCACGTCCGCAACAAGTAGACCGACTCCTGCCTGCATCTACTACTATTATTCCACACATCGACCGACTCCTGCCTGCATCTAGAGTATTAAGTTCACAAAGAACAGAGTAACGCCTTAAGCAATATGACATGATGTAGAGGGATAAACTCATGCAATATGATATAAACCTCATCTTTTATCCTCGATGGCAACAATACAATACGTGCCTTGTTGCTCCTGCTGTCACTGGGAAAGGACACCGCAAGATTGAACCCAAAGCTAAGCACTTCTCCCATGGCAAGAAAGATCAATCTAGTAGGCCAAACCAACCTGATAATTGGAAGAGACTTGCAAAGATAACTCAATCATACATAAAAGAATTCAGAGAAGATTCAAATATTATTCATAGATAAACTTGATCATAAACCCATAATTCATCGGATCTCGACAAACAGACCGCAAAAAGAGTTTACATCGAATAGATCTCCACAAGAGAGGGGGAGAACATTGTATTGAGATCCAAAAAGAGAGAAGAAGCCATCTAGTGAATAACTATGGACCCGTAGGTCTATGGTAAACTACTCACAACTCATTGGAGGGGCTATGGTGTTGATGTAGAAGCCCTCCGTGGTCGATTCCCCCTCCGGCGGAGCGCCGGCAAAGGCTCCAAGATGGGATCTCACAGATACAGAAGGTTATGGTGGTGGAAACTGTGTTTCGTTGGCTCCCTGGATGTTTTCGGGGTACATAGGCTTATATAGGAGGAAGAAGTACGTCGGTGGCCGCCCGAGGGGCCCATGAGACAGGGGGCGCATCCTATAGGGGGGGCGCCCTACCCTCTCGTGGCCGCCTCAGCTGCTTCTTGACTTGCACTCCAAGTCCTTTGGACCACGTTCATTCCAAAAATCACGCTCCCGAAGGTTTCATTCCGTTTGGACTGCGTTTGATATTCCTTTTCTTCGAAATACTTAAATAGGCAAAAAAAACAGCAATACGAGCTGGGCCTCCGGTTAGTAGGTTAGTCCCAAAAATGATATAAATGTGTAAAATAAAGCCCATAAACATCCAAAAGGGGTAATATAATAGCATGGAACAATCAAAAATTATAGATACGTTGGAGACGTATCACATCTACGCATAAACCTGGCTCTGATGCCACTGTTGGGGAATGTAGTAATTTCAAATATTTCCTACGCACACGCAAGATCATGGTGATGCATAGCAACGAGAGGGGAGAGTGTTGTCCACATACCCTCATAGACCGTGAGCGGAAGCGTTATGACAACGCGGTTGATGTAGTCGTACACCTTCACGATCGACCGATCCTCAGTACCGAACGTACGGCACCTCCGTGTTTAGCACATGTCCAGCTCGGTGACATCCTGCGAACTCACGATCCAGTGGAGCTCGAATGAGAGTTTCGTCAGCACAACGGCGTGATGACGATTTTGATGAAGTTACCGACGCAGGGCTTCACCTAAGCACCGCTACGATATAACCGAGGTGGATTATGGTGGAGGGGGGCACCGCACACGGCTAAGAGATCAATGATCAATTGTTGTGTCCATGGGGTGCCCCCCTCCCCCGTATATAAAGGAGTAGAGGAGGGGGAGGGATGGCCCTCTCTTGGGCGCAGCATAGGGGAGTCCTACTCCTACCGGGAGTAGGATTCCCCCCTTCCAAGTTGGAGTAGGAGAGGTAGGAAAGAGGAGGGAGAGAAGAAGGGGGCCGCCCCCCTCACCCAATTCGGATTGGGCTTGGGGGGGCCCGCCCCCTCTTAGGCTTCCTCCTCCTCTATTCCACTAAGGCCCAATAAGGCCCATACACTCCCCAGCGAATTCCCGTAACTCTCGTGTACTCCGATAAAAACCCGAATCACTCGGAACCTTTCCGATGTCCAAATATAGTCGTCCAATATATCGATCTTTACGTCTCGACCATTTTGAGACTCCTCGTCATGTCCCCGATCTCATCCGGGACTCCGAACCACCTTCGGTACATCAAAACACATAAACTCATAATACCGATCATCACCGAACGTTAAGCGTGCGAACCCTGCGGGTTCAAGAACTATGTAGACATGACCGAGACTCGTCTCCGGTCAATAACCAATAGCGGAATCTGGATACTCATATTGGCTCCCACATATTCTATGAAGATCTTTATTGGTCAAACCGCATAACAACATATGTTGTTCCCTTTGTCAACGGTATGTTACTTGACCGAGATTCGATCGTCGGTATCTCAATACCTAGTTCAATCTTGTTATCGGCAAGTCTCTTTACTCGTTTCGTAATACTTCATCCCGCAACTAATTCATTAGTTGCATTGCTTGCAAGGCTTATAGTGATGTGCATTACCGAGAGGGCCCAGAGATACCTCTTCGACAATCGGAGTGACAAATCCTAATCTCGATCTATGCCAACTCAACAAGTACCATAGGAGACACCTGTAGAGCACCTTTATAATCACCCAGTTACGTTGTGATGTTTGGTAGCACACAATGTTCCTCCGGTATTCGGGAGTTGCATAAGCTCATATTCATAGGAACATGTATAAGTCATGAAAAAAGCAATAGCAACATACTAAACGATCAAGTTCTAAGTTAACGAAATGGGTCAAGTCAATCACATCATTATCTAATGATGTGATCTTGTTAATCAAATGACAACTCATGTCTGTGGCTAGGAAACTTAACCATCTTTGATTCAACGAGCTAGTCAAGTAGAGGCATACTAGTGACACTCTGTTTGTCTATGTATTCACACATGTACTAAGTTTCTGGTTAATACAATTCTAGCATGAATAATAAACATTTATCATGATATGAGGAAATAAATAATAACTTTATTATTGCCTCTAGGGCATATTTCCTTCATTGAGCACATGAAAGACTTGTATGCGAATGATACTTCCTTTGCTACTCCTTATGCTAAGTGTTTGACACATACATCTTGGGAACGATATTACATCACGGATGATTATCTTATGAGAGCTAACAAACTTTGCATTCCCGAGTCTTCTCTTCGTTTGCTCCTTTTGCAAGAGGCTCATGGAGGCGGACTCATTGGACAGTTTGGACGTGACAAGACATTCGCCACGCTCTCCAAGAACTACTTTTGGCCCAAGATATTCCGCGACATCTCACGCATTACCAACCGATGCTCTACATATCACAAAGCTAAGTCTAAAGCTCAATCCCATGGTCTTTACATGCCTCTTACTATTCCTTATCAACCTTTGGAAGACATTAGCATGGATTTTGTACTTGGTTTGCCTAGAACTAAAAATGGAAAGGATCCTGTGTTTGTTGTTGTGGACCGATTTTCTAAGATGGCACATTTCATTCCATGCAACAAGATAGACGACGCTTCACATGTTGCCAATCTCTTTTGTAGGGAAATATTGCGACTTCATGGAGTACCAAAGACAATCGTCTCGGACCGCGACGTCAAGTTCTTGACCTACTTTTGGAAGATGCTATGCGCCAAGCTCGGAATCAAGCTCTTGTTCTCGTCGGCATGCCATCCTCAAACCGATGGCCAAACGGAGGTGACGAACCATACACTCTCCACTCTACTTCGCGCGTTGATCAAGAAGAACATCAAGGAGTGGGAGGAGTGTCTACCCATCACCGAGTACGCCTACAACCGTGCAAGACATTAGACTACCGGCAAGTCCCCCTTCGAGGTCGTCTACAGCTTCAACCCGTTGTCCCCATTGGACCTCTTTCTCTACAATAGCGCACCAACCTCGATGAGAGTGCACGAGCAAGCTACCTCAAGAAGATGCATGAAGATACAAGGCACACCATCGAGCGCCAAGTACAATGACTCGCGACCAAGCTCAACGTCAACAAGCACCCCATGATATTCAACATTGGCGATCTCGTGTGGCTACACCTTCGCAAGGACCTCTTCCCCAACGAACGCAAGTCCAAATTTCTACCTCGAGCCGATGGACCCTTCAAGGTGCTAGCACGCTACAACAATAACGCTTACAAGATCGATCTCCCATGCGACAAGTACTCCGTGTGCGACATCTTCAACTTCAACGATCTCTCCCCGTACCATGGTGATGAGGATTTCGATCCGAGTTCAGATCTTCCCCAAGGGAGGGGAGATGATGCAGAGCATCCTTCGGTCATCCCCATGGACCTACCATCGTCTCACCAAGCACCAAGAGGACCCATGACTAGAGCACGAGCTAGAGCTCTCGAGGCCGAGGTGACTTCTCTCCTTAGTGATTTCTCATATGATCCTCTGAGACATGGCTACTACCTAAGTCCAGAATGTTGTGCATGATAAGGTACCAAGAGGACCCTCCCGAGGATGCACATGAAGATGGACAAGCTCCCAAGTCCACGGACGAAGAGAACCAATGGAAGAAGATGAAGGCAGCTTCTAGGCCCCGGAGATCCGGGCATGGCCCCAGACATCCGGCCCCTGGAGATCTCTCCCACAGCCCAGGATCTGCAGCCAAAGCTACACGGCCCGGACATACGGCGTCCAGCCCGGACATCCGGCCCGCTGCCTCAGAAATCCGGCCTACAGCCCGGACATCCGGACAAGCTGTCCAGGCAGTACAGAAGTCTGCCCCGACATCCCGGACATCCGGTCGCGACCCCGGACATCCGGCCCTTCGCGCCGCCGGGGACATCCGACCAGCGCCCGGACATCCGGACCAGCTCTACCGAGGAGATCCATGATGGCGCCAGGCCAGCCCGGACATCCGGCCCCTCACGAACGCCTGGACATCCGGCCCGACACCCGGACATCCACCCGTCCCTTTCTGCCAACAGTGTAAGGGTCGTGGCCCATGTCTCCCTTCGCCCCCCTAGACTATATATACTCCTCATCTGTCCTCTTTCTAGGGTTAGTGTTGATTTAGCTCATTTGTGAGATAGAGCCTCGCTCATCCATCCGGATCTACTCCTTGTGAGGGACCAACACCTCTTCGGAGAAGATCCACCTGGATTCAAGACCTCCATCCGGAGAAGACCCTCATCAAGACCTCCTCACGGAGAAGAACCTGTTACCCTTTGTATCATCTCTTGTTGGATTTGGATCTTGTATTACCTCGTGCCTCGATGATCTAGCACATGTGTGACTTTTATTCTTGTTGGTTGAATGTTTTTCTCTCGTTCCCCTTCTCGTGTTCTTTGTGTTCTTCGTAGGGATCCGCTCCAAACGTGAAAGATCGGCCTCTAGGATTCTACCCTACATCACAACGGGTGCAAGCCAGTTTTGCACACGCAGAATACTCGGGTGATACTTGACGAGCCTAGCATATGCAGATATGGCCTTGGAACACTGAGACCGAAAGGTCGAGCGTGAATCATATAGTAGATATGATCAACATAGTGATGTTCACCATTGAAAACTACTCCATCTCACGTGATGATCGAACATGGTTTAGTTGATTTGGATCACGTGATTACTTAGATGATTAGAGGGATGTCTATCTAAGTGGGAGTTCTTAAGTAATATGATTAATTGAACTTTAATTTATCATGAACTTAGTGCGTGATAGTATTTTGCATGTCTATGTTGTTGTAGATCAATGGCCCGTGCTACCGTTCCTTTGATTTTTAATGCGTTCCTAGAGAAAGCTAAGTTGAAAGATGATGGCAGCAACTACACGGACTGGGTCCGTAACTTGAGGATTATCCTCATTGCTGCATAGAAGAATTACGTCCTGGAAGCACCGTTAGGTGTACCACCTGCACCCGCAACTACAGACATTGTGAATGCCTGGCAGATGCGTGTTGATTACTAGTCGATAGTTCAGTGTGCCATGCTTTACGGCTTAGAACCAGGACTTCAATGATGTTTTGAACGTCATGGAGCATATGATATTCCAGGAGTTGAAGTTAATATTTCAAGCAAATGCCCGGATTGAGAGATATGAAGTCTCCAATAAGTTCTACAACTGTAAAATGGAGGAGAATAGTTCTGTCAGTGAACATATACTCAGAATGTCTGGGTACCACAACCACTTGACTCAACTGGGATTTAATCTTCCTGATTAATGATTATAGTGTCATTGATAGAGTTCTTCAATCACTGCCACCAAGCTACAAAAGCTTCGTGATGAACTCTAATATGCAAGGGATGAACAAGACTATTCCCGAGCTATTTGCAGTGCTAAAGTCCACGAAGGTAGAAATTAAAAAGGAGCATCAAGTGTTGATGGTCAATAAGACCACTAGTTTCAAGAAAAAGGGTAAAGGGAAGAAGGGAAACTTCAAGAAGAACAGCAAAAAGGTTGCTGCTCAAGAGAAGAAACTCAAGTTTGGACCTAAGCCGGAAACTGAGTGCTTCTACTACAAAGGGACTGGTCACTGGAAGCGGAACTGCCCCAAGTATTTGGCGGATAAGAAGGATGGCAAAGTGAAAGGTATATTTGATATACATGTTATTGATGTGTACGTAATTAATGCTCGCAGTAGCGCCTGAGTATTTGATACTGGTTATGTTGCTCATATTTGCAACTCTAAACAGGGGCTACGGATTAAGCGAAGATTGGATAAGGACGAGGTGAGGATGCGCGTGGGAAATGGTTCCAAAGTCGATGTGATCGCGGTCGGCACGCTACCTCTAGATCTACCATCGGAATTAGTTTTAGACCTGAATAATTGTTATTTGGTGCCAGCATTGAGCATGAACATTATATTTGGATCTTGTTTAATGCGAGACGGTTATTCATTTAAATCAAAGAATAATGGTTGTTCTATTTATATGAGTAATATCTTTTATGGTCATGCACCCCTGCTGAGTGGTCTATTTTGTTGAATCTCGATAGTAGTGATACACATATTTATAGTCTTGAAGCCAAAAGATATAAGTTCAATAATGATAGTGCAACTTATTTGTGGCACTATCGTTTGGGTCATATCAGTATAAAGCGCATGAAGAAACTCCATGCTGATGGACTTTTGGAATCACTTGATTATGAATCACTTGGTGCTTGCGATCCGTGCCTTATGGGCAAGATGACTAAAACTCTGTTATCCAGAACAATGGAACCAGCTACTGACTTATTGGAACTAATACATACTGATGTATGCGGTCCAATGAGTATTGAGTCTCGTGGTGGGTATCGTTATTTTCTTACCTTCACAGATGATTTGAGCAGATATGGTTATATCTAATTAATGAAGCATAAGTCTGAAACATTTGAAAAGTTCAAAGAATTTCAGAGTGAAGTGGAAAATCATCGTAACAAGAAAATAAAGTTTCTACGATCTGATCGTGGAGGAGAATATTTGAGTTACGAGTTTGGTCTTCATTCGAAACAACATGGAATAGTTTCACAATTAACGCCACCGGGAACACCACAACGAAATGGTGTGTCCGACATTGTAACCGTACTTTATTGGATATGGTGCGATCTATGATGTCTCTTACTGATTTACCGCTATCGTTTTGGGGTTATGCTTTAGACAAAGCTGCATTCACTTTAAATAGTGCACCATCAAAATCCGTTGAGACGACGCCTTATTAACTATGGTTTGGCAAGAAACCAAAGTTGTCGTTTCTTAAAGTTTGGGGCTGCGATGCTTATGTGAAAAAAGCTTCAACCTGATAAGCTCGAACCCAAATCGGAGAAGTGCGTCTTCATAGGATACCCAAAGGAAATTGTTGGGTACACCTTCCATCACAAATCCGAAGGCAAAATCTTTGTTGCTAAGAATGATCCTTTCCAGAGAAGGAGTTTCTCTCAAAAGAAGTGAGTGGGAGGAAAGTAGAACTTGATGAGGTAGTTATACCCTCTCCCTTATTGGAAAGTAGTTCATCAAAGAAATCAGTTCCCGTGATTCCTACACCAATTAGTGAGGAAGCTAATGATGATGATCATGAAGCTTCAGATCAAGTTACTACCGAACCTCGTTGGTCTTCCAGAGTAAGATCCGCACCAGAGTGGTACGGTAATCCTGTTCTGTAAGTCATGTTACTAGACCATGATGAACCTACGAACTATGAGGAAGCGATGATGAGCCCAGATTCCGCGAAATGGCTTGGGGCCATGAAATCTGAGATGGGATCCATGTATGAGAACAGAGTGTGGACTTTGGTGGACTTGTCCGATGATCAGCAAGCCATAGGAAATAAATGGATCTTCAAGAAGAAGACATACACTGACGGCACTATTACTGTTTAAAAAGCTCGACTTGTTACAAAAGGTTTTCGACAAGTTCAAGGAGTTGACTACGATGAGACTTTCTCAACCGTAGCGATGCTTAAGTCTGTCCGAATCATGTTAGCAATTGCTGAAGGAAATATGCCCTAGAGGCAATAATAAAGTTATTATTTATTTCCTTATATCATGATAAATGTTTATTATTCATGCTAGAATTGTATTAACCGGAAACATAATACATGTGTGAATACATAGGCAAACATAATGTCACTAGTATGCCTCTACTTGACTAGCTCATTAATCAAAGATGGTTGTGTTTCCTAACCATATACATGAGTTGTCATTTGATTAATGGGATCACATCATTAGGAGAATATGTAGGATCCAATATGAGCATCCAGGTTCCACTATTGGTTATTGACCGGAGACATGTCTCGGTCATGTCTACATAGTTCTCGAACCCGTAGGGTCCGCACGCTTAAAGTTTCAATGACAGTTATATTATGAGTTTATGAGTTTTGATGTACCGAAGGTTGTTCAAAGTCCCGGATGTGATCACGGACATGACAAGGAGTCTCGAAATGGTCGAGACATGAAGATTGATATATTGGAAGCCTATATTTGGATATCGGAAGTGTTCCGGGTGAAATCGGGATTTTACCGGAGTACCGAGGGGTTACCGGAACCCCCCGGGGGCTTAATGGGCCATAGTGGGCCTTACTGGAGAAGAGGAGAGGCAGCCAGGGCAGGGCCGCGTGCCCCTCCCCCTAGTCCGAATAGGACAAGGAGAGGGGGCGCCCCCCCCCCCCCCTTTCCTTCCTCTCTCTCCCTCCTCTTTCCCCTTCTCCTAATACAACAAGGAAGGGAGGGAGTCCTACTCCCGGTGGGAGTAGGACTCCTCCTGGCGTGCCTCCTCCTAGCCGGCCGCCCCCTCCCCCTTGCTCCTTTATATATGGGGGCAGGGGGCACCTCTAGACACAACCACAACAGATCATTGATCTCTTAGCAATGTGCGGTGCCCCCCTCCACCATAGTCCTCCTCGATAATATTGTAGCGATGCTTAGGCGAAGCCCTGGGATGGTAGAATATCATCATCGTCACCACACCGTCGTGCTGACGGAACTCTCCCTCGACACTCGGCTGGATCGGAGTACGAGGGACGTCATCGAGCTGAACGTGTGCTAGAACTCGGAGGTGTCGTGCTTTCGGTGCTTGATCGGTCGGGCCGTGAAGACGTACGAATACATCAACCACGTTGTTCTAACGCTTCCGCTTTCGGTCCACGAGGGTACATGGATAACACTCTCCCCTCTTGTTGCTATACATCACCATGATCTTGCGTGTGCGTAGGAATTTTTTTGAAATTACTACGTTCCCCATCAGTGGCATCCGAGCCTGGTTTTATGTGTAGATGTTATATGCACGAGTAGAACACAAGTGAGTTGTGAGCGATACAAGTCATACTGCTTACTAGCATGTCATACTTTGGTTCGGCGGTATTGTTCGATGAAGCGGCCCGGACCGACATTACGTGTACGCTTACGCGAGACTGGTTCTACCGACGTGCTTTGCACATAGGTGGCTAGCGGGTGTCAGTTTCTCCAACTTTAGTTGAACCGAGTGTGGCTACGCCCGGTCCTTGAGAAGGTTAAAACAACACTAACTTGACAAACTATCGTTGTGGTTTTGATGCGTAGGTAAGAACGGTTCTTACTCCGCCCGTAGCAGCCACATAAAACTTGCAACAACAAAGTAGAGGACGTCTAACTTGTTTTTGCAGGGCATGTTGTGATGTGATATGGTCAAGATGTGATGCTATATTTTATTGTATGAGATGATCATGTTTTGTAACCGAGTTATCGGCAACTGGCAGGAGCCATATGGTTGTCGCTTTATTGTATGCAATGCAAACACCCTGTAATTGCTTTACTTTATCACTAAGCGGTAGCGATAGTCGTAGAAGCAATAGGTGGCGAAACGACAACGATGCTACGATGGAGATCAAGGTGTCGCGCCGGTGACGATGGTGATCACGATGGTGCTTCGGAGATGGAGATCACAAGCACAAGATGATGATGGCCATATCATATCACTTATATTGATTGCATGTGATGTTTATCCTTTATGCATCTTATGATTGGCGGTAGCATTATAAGATGATCTCTCACTAAATTTCAAGGCATAAGTGTTCTCCCTGAGTATGCACCGTTGCGAAAGTTCTTCATGCTGAGACACCACATGATGATCGGGTGTGATACGCTCTATGTTCAAATACAATAGGTGCAAAACGGTTACACACGCGGAACACTCAGGTTAAACTTGACGAGCCTAGCATATACAGATATGGCCTCGGAACACTAAGACCGAAAGGTTGAGTGTGAATCATATAGTAGATATGATCAACATAGTGATGTTCACCATTGAAAACTACTCCATCTCACATGATGATTGGACATGGTTTAGTTGATTTGGATCACGTGATCACTTAGATGATTAGAGGGATGTCTATCTAAGTGGGAGTTATTTAGTAATATGATTAATTGAACTTAAATTTATCATGAACTTAGTACCTGATAGTATTTTGCTTGTCTATGTTTGTTGTAGATAGATGGCTCGTGCTGTTGTTCCGTTGAATTTTAATGCGTTCCTTGAGAAAGCTAAGTTGAAAGATGATGGTAGCAATTACACCGACTGGGTCTGTAACCTAAGGATTATCCTCATTGCTGCACAGAAGAATTACGTCCTGGAAGCACCGCTGGGTGCCAGGCCTGCTGCAGATGCAACTGATGACGTTAAGAACGTCCGGCAGAGCAAAGATGATGACTACTCGATAGTTCAGTGTGCCATGCTTTACGGCTTAGAACCGGTACTTCCACGACGTTTTGAATGTCATGGGGCATATGAGATGTTCCAGGATTTGAAGTTAGTATTTCAAGCAAATGCCCGGATTGAGAGATATGAAGTCTCCAATAAGTTCTATAGCTGCAAGATGGAAGAGAATAGTTCTGTCAGTGAACATATACTCAAAATGTCTGGGTATAATAATCACTTGATTCAACTGGGAGTTAATCTTCCTGATGGTAGTGTCATTGACATAATTCTTCAATCACTGCCACCAAGCTACAAGAGCTTCGTGATGAACTATAATATGCAAGGGATGGACAAGACTATTCCCGAGCTCTTCTCAATGCTAAAAGATGCGGAGGTAGAAATCAAGAAGGAGCATCAAGTGTTGATGGTCAATAAGACCACCAATTTCAAGAATAAGGGTAAAGGGAAGAATAAGGGGAACTTCAAGAAGAACGGCAAACAAGTTGCTGCTCAAGAGAAGAAACCCAAATCTGGACCTAAGCCTGAGATTGAGTGCTTCTACTGCAAGCAGACTGGTCACTGGAAGCGGAACTGCCCCAAGTATTTGGCGGATAAGAAGGATGGCAAGGTGAACAAAGGTATATGTGATATACATGTTATTGATGTGTACCTTACTAATACTCGCAGTAGCACCTGGGTATTTGATACTAGTTCTGTTGCTAATATTTGCAACTCGAAACAGGGACCACGGATTAAGCGAAGATTGGCTAAGGACGAGGTGACGATGCGCGTGGGAAATGGTTCCAAAGTCGATGTGATCGCGGTCGGCACGCTACCTCTATGTCTACCTTTCAGGATTAGTTTTAGACCTGAATAGTTGTTATTTGGTGCCAGCGTTGAGCATGAACATTATATCTTGATGTGAGATGGTTATTCATTTAAATCAGAGAATAATGGTTGTTCTATTTATATGAGTAATATCTTTTATGGTCATGCACCCTTGAAGAGTGGTCTATTTTTATTAAATCTCGATAGTAGTGATACACATATTCATAATGTTGAAGCCAAAAGATGCAGAGTTGATAATGATAGTGCAACTTATTTGTGGCATTGTCGTTTGGGTCATATTGGTGTAAAGCGCATGAAAAACTCCATACTAATGGACTTCTCGAATCACTTGATTATGAATCACTTGGTACTTGCGAACCGTGCCTCATGGGCAAGATGACTAAAATGCCGTTCTCCAGAACTATGGAGCGAGCAGCAGACTTGTTGGAAATCATACATACTGATGTATGTGGTCCAATGAACATTGATGCTCGCGGCGGGTATCGTTATTTTCTCACCTTCACAGATGATTTGAGCAGATATGAGTATATCTACTTAATGAAACATAAGTCTGGAACATTTGAAAAGTTCAAAGAATTTCAGAGTGAAGTGGAAAATCATCGTAACAAGAAAATAAAGTTTCTACGATCCAATCATGGAGGAGAATATTTGAGTTACGAGTTTGGTTTACATTTGAAACAATGCAGAATAGTTTCGCAACTCACGCCACCCGGAACACCACAACGTAATGGTGTGTCCGAACGTCGTAATCGTACTTTACTAGATATGGTGCGAACTATGATGTCTCTTACTGATTTACCGCTATCATTTTGGGGTTATGCTTGAGAGACAACCGCATTCACGTTAAATAGGGCACCATAAAAATCCATTGAGATGACACCTTATGAACTGTGGTTTGGCAAGAAACCAAAGTTGTCGTTTCTTAAAGTTTGGGGCTGCGATGCTTATGTGAAGAAACTTCAACCAGATAAGCTCGAACCCAAATCAGAGAAATGTGCCTTCATAGGATACCCAAAAGAGACTATTGGGTACACCTTCTATCACATATCTGAAGGCAAGACTTTTGTTGCTAAATTTGGATCCTTTCTAGAGAAGGAGTTTCTCTCGAAAGAAGTGAGTGGGAGGAAAGTAGAACTTGATGAGGTAACTGTACCTGCTCCCTTATTGGAAAATAGTTCATCACAGAAACAGGTTCCTGTGATGACTACACCAATCAGTGAGGAAGCTAATGATATTGATCATGAAACTTCAGATCAAGTTACTACAGAACCTCGTAGGTCAACAAAGTAAGATCCGCTCCAGAGTGGTGTGGTAATCCTATTCTGGAAGTCATGTTACTTGACCATGGCGAACCTACGAACTATGAGGAAGCGATGATGAGCCCAGATTTTGCAAAATGACTTGAGGCCATGAAATCTGAGATGGGATCCATGTATGAGAACAAAGTATGGACTTTGGTTGACTTGCCCGATGATCGGCAAGCCATCGAGAATAAATGGATCTTCAAGAAGAAGACTGACGTTGATGGTAATGTAACTGTCTACAAAGCTCGACTTGTTGCGAAAGGTTTTCGACAAATTCAGGGAGTTGACTACGATGAGACTTTCTCACCCGTAGCGATGCTTAAGTCTGTCTGAATCATGTTAGCAATTGCCGCATTTTATGATTATGAAATATGGCAAATGGATGTCAAAACTGCATTACTGGATGGATTTCTGGAAGAAGAGTTGTATATGATGCAACCAGAAGGTTTTGTCGATCCAAAAGGTGCTAACAAAGTGTGCAAGCTCCAACGATCCATTTATGGACTGGTGCACCCATCTCGGAGTTGGAATAAACGCTTTGATAGTGTGATCAAAGCATATGGTTTTATACAGACTTTTGGAGAATCCTGTATTTACAAGAAAGTGAGTGGGAGCTCTGTAGCATTTCTGATATTATATGTAGACGACATATTGTTAATTGGAAATGATATAGAATTTCTGGATAGCATAAAAGGATACTTGAATAAAAGTTTTTCAGTGAAAGACCTCGGTGAAGCTGCTTACATATTGGGCATCAAGATCTATAGAGATAGATTAAGACGCTTAATTGGACTTTCGCAAAGCACATACCTTGATAAAGTTTTGAAAAAGTTCAAAATGGATCAAGCAAAGAAAGGGTTCTTGCCTATATTACAAGGTGTGAAGTTGAGTCAGACTCAATGCCCGACCACAGCAGAAGATAGAGAGAAAGTGAAAGATGTTCCCTATGCTTCAGCCATAGGCTCTATCATGTATGCAATGTTGTGTACCAGACCTGATGTATGCTTAGCAATAAGTTTAGCAGGGAGGTACCAAAGTAATACAGGAGTGGATCACTGGACAACGGTCAAAAATATCCTGAAATACCTGAAAAGGACTAAGGATATGTTTCTCGTTTATGGAGGTGACAAAGAGCTAGTCGTAAATGGTTACGTCGATGCAAGCTTTGACACTGATCCGGACGATTCTAAATCGCAAACCGGATACGTGTTTATATTAAACGGTGGAGCTGTCAATTGGTGCAGTTCTAAACAAAGCGTCGTAGCAGAATCTACATGCGAGGCGGAGTACATAGCTACTTCGGAAGCAGCAAATGAAGGAGTCTGGATGAAGGAGTTCATAACCGATCTAGGTGTCATACCTAGTGCATCGGGACCAATGAAGATCTTCTGTGACAATACTGGTGCAATTGCCTTGGCAAAGGAATCCAGATTTCACAAGAGGACCAAGCACATCAAGAGACGCTTCAATTCCATCCGGGACCAAGTCCAAGTGGGAGACATAGAGATTTGCAAGATACATACGGATCTCAATGTTACAGACCCGTTGACTAACCCTCTTCCACGAGCAAAACATGATCAGCACCAAGGCTCCATGGGTGTTAGAATCATTACTGTGTAATCTAGATTATTGACTCTAGTGCAAGTGGGAGACTGAAGGAAATATGCCCTAGAGGCAATAATAAAGTTCTTATTTATTTCCTTATATCATGATAAATGTTTATTATTCATGCTAGAATTGTATTAACCGGAAACATAATACATGTGTGAATACATAGACAAACATAATGTCACTAGTATGCCTCTACTTGACTAGCTCATTAATCAAAGATGGTTGTGTTTCCTAACCATAGACATGAGTTGTCATTTGATTAACGGGATCACATCATTAGGAGAATGATGTGATTGACTTGACCCATTCCGTTAGCTTAGCACTTGATCGTTTAGTATGTTGCTATTGCTTTCTTCATGACTTATACATGTTCCTGCAACTATGAGATTATGCAACTCCCGTTTACCGGAGGAACACTTTGTGTGCTACCAAACGTCACAACATAACTGGGTGATTATAAAGGAGCTCTATAGGTGTCTCCAAAGGCACATGTTGAGTTGGCGTATTTCGAGATTAGGTTTTGTCACTCCGATTGTCGGAGAGGTATCTCTGGGCCCTCTCGGTAATGCACATCACTATAAGCCTTGCAAGCAATGTAGCTAATGAGTTAGTTACAGAATGATGCATCACATAACAAGTAAAGAGACTTGCCGGTAACGAGATTGAACTAGGTATTGAGATATCGACGATCGAATCTCGGGCAAGTAACATACCGATGACAAAGGGAACAACGTATGTTGTTATGTAGTTTGACCGATAAAGATCTTCGTAGAATATGTAGGAGCCAATATGAGCATCTAGGTTCCGCTATCGGTTATTGACCGGAGACGTGTCTCGGTCATGTCTACATAGTTCTCGAACCCGTAGGGTCTGCACGCTTAAAGTTTCAATGACGGTTATATTATGAGTTTATGAGTTTTGATGTACCGAAGGTTGTTCAGAGTCCCGGATGTGATCACGGACATGACGAGGAGTCTTGAAATGGTCGAGACATGAAGATTGATATATTGGAAGCCTATATTTGGATATCGGAAGTGTTCCGGGTGAAATCGGGATTTTACCGTAGTACCGAGGGGTTACCGAAACCCCCCGGGGGCTTAATGGGCCATAGTGGGCCTTAAGGAGAAGAGGAGAGGCGGCCAGGGCAGGGTCGCGCGCCCCTCCCCCCTTGTCCGAATAGGACAAGGAGAGGGGGGCGGCGCCCCCTTTTCCTTCCTCTCTCTCCCTCCTCTTTTCCCCCTTCTCCTAATCCAACAAGGGAGGGAGTCCTACTCCCGGTAGGAGTAGGACTCCTCCTGGCGCGCCTCCTCCTGGCCGGCCGGCCCCTCCCCCCCTTGCTCCTTTATATACAGGGGTAGGGGGCACCTCTAGACACAACAACAACAGATCATTGATCTCTGCCATGTGCGGTGCCCCCCTCCACTATAGTCCTCGTCGATAATATTGTAGCGGTGCTTAGGCGAAGCCCTGCGACGGTAGAACATCATCATCGTCACCACGCTGTCTTGCTGACAGAACTCTCCCTCAACACTCGGCTGGATCGAAGTATGAGGGACGTCATCGAGCTGAACGTGTGCTAGAACTCAGAGGTGTCGTGCTTTTGGTGCTTGATCGGTCGGGCCGTGAAGACGTACGACTACATCAACCGAGTTTTTCTAACGCTTCCGCTTTCGTTCTACGAGGGTATGTGGACAACACTCTCCCCTCTCGTTGCTATACATCACCATGATCTTGCGTGTGCGTAGGAATTTTTTTGAAATTACTATGTTCCCCATCAATTGCTGCATTTTATGATTATGAAATTTGGCAAATGGATGTCAAAACTGCATTCCTGAATGGATTTCTGGAAGAGTTGTATATGATGCAACCGGAAGGTTTTGTCGATCCAAAGGGTGCTAACAAAGTGTGCAAGCTCCAGCGATCCATTTATGGACTGGTGCAAGCCTCTCGGAGTTGGAATAAACGCTTTGATAGTGTGATCAAAGCATATGGTTTTATACAAACTTTTGGAGAAGCCTGTATTTACAAGAAAGTGAGTGGGAGCTATGTAGCATTTCTAATCTTATATGTGGATGACATATTGTTGATTGGAAATGATAGAAAATTTCTGGATAGCATAAAGGGATACCTGAAAAATAGTTTTTCCATGAAAGACCTCGGTGAAGTTGCTTACATATTGGGTATCAAGATCTATAGAGATAGATCAAGACGCTTAATTAGACTTTCACAAAGCACATACCTTGATAAAGTTTTGAAGAAGTTCAAAATGGATCAATCAAAGAAAGGGTTCTTGCCTTTTTACAAGGTGTGAAGTTGAGTCAGACTCAATGCCCGACCACTGTAGAAGATAAAGAGAACATTAAAGTCATTCCCTATGCTTCAACCATAGGTTCTATCAGGTATACAATGTTGTGTACCAGAACAGATGTATGTCTTGCTATATGCATAGTAGGGAGGTACCAAAGTAATCCCGGAGTGGAGCACTGGACAACGCTCAAGAACATCCTGAAATACCTAAAAAGGACTAAGGATATGTTTCTCGTTTATGGAGGTGAAAAAGAGCTCGTCGTAAATGGTTACATCGATGCAAGCTTTGACACTGATCCGGATGACTCTAAGTCGCAATCCGGATACATATTTTTATTGAATGGAGGAGCTGTCAGTTGGTGCAGTTCCAAGCAGAGCGTCGTGGCGGGATCTACGTGTGAAGCGGAGTACATTGCTGCTTCGGAAGCAGCGAATGAAGGAGTTTGGATGAAGGAGTTCATATCCGATCTAGGTGTCATACCTAGTGCATCGGTTCCAATGAAAATCTTTTGTGACAACACTGATGCAATTGCCTTGGCAAAGGAATCCAGATTTCACAAGAGAACCAAGCACATCAAGAGATGCTTCAATTCTATCAGTCATCAAGTGTCGGAAGGGGACACAGAGATTTGCAAAATACACACGGATCTGAATGTTGCAGACCCGTTGACTAAGCCTCTTCCACGAGCAAAACATGATCAGCACCAAAGCTCCATGGGTGTTAGAATCATTACTACGTAATCTAGATTATTGACTCTAGTGCAAGTGGGAGACTGAAGGAAATATGCCCTAGAGTCAATAATAAAGTTATTATTTATTTCCTTAATTCATGATAAATGTTTATTATTCATGCTAGAATTGTATTAACCGGAAGCTTAGTACATGTGTGAATACATAGACAAAACATATAGTCCCTAGTATGCCTCTACTTGACTAGCTCGTTAATCAAAGATGGTTATGTTTCCTAACCATAGACATGTGTTGTCATTTGATGAACGGGATCACATCATTAGGAGAATGATGTGATGGACATGACCCATCCATTAGCTTAGCATTATGATCGTGTTAGTTTCATTGCTACTGCTTTCTTCATGACTTATACAAGTTCCTCAGACTATGAGATTATGCAACTCCGGAATACCGGAGGAACACTTTGTGTGATCCCAAACGTCACAACATAAAAGGGTGGTTATAAAGGTGCTCTACAGGTGTCTCCGAAGGTGTTTGTTGGGTTGGCATAGATCGAGATTAGGATTTGTCACTCCGTTTTTAGGAGAGGTATCTCTGGGCCCTCTCGGTAATACTCATCACTATAAGCCTTGCAAGCATTGTGACTAATGAGTTAGTTGTGGGATAAAGTATTACGGAACGAGTAAAGAGACTTGCCGGTAACGAGATTGAGCTAGGTACGATGATACCGACGATCGAATCCCCGAGAAGCTATTGGGCCTCATGGGCCTTAGTGGAGAAGAGAGAGGGAGCCAGGAGGTGGCGCACGGTCCCCCTTGCCCTAGTCCGAATTGGACAAGGGGAAGGGGCGGCGGCCCCCCTCTCATTCCTTCTCTCCACCTCCTCCTTCCCCCTTCTCCTTGTTGGAATAGGAAGGGGGGGCAAACCTACTTGGAGTAGGATTGCCCCCCCCCTTGGCACGCCTCTTCCCCTGGCCGGCCTCCTCCTCCCTCCCTCCTTTATATACGGAGGAGGGGGCACCCCAAAGACACACAAGTTGATTGTTTAGCCCTGTGTGGTGCCCCCCTCCATAGATTTCCACCTCGTCATATCATCACCGTCACCACGCCGTCGTGCTGACGAAACTCTCCCTCGACCTCAGCTGGATCTAGAGTTCGTGGGACGTCACCGAGCTGAATGTGTGCAGATCGCGGAGGTGCCGTATCTTCGGTGCTAGGATCGGTCGGATCGTGAAGACGTACGACTACATCAACCGCGTTGTCATAATGCTTCCGCTTTCGGTCTACGAGGGTACATGGACACACTCTCTCCTCCTGTTGCTATGCATCACCTAGATAGATCTTGCGTGATCGTAGGATTTTTTTTGAAATTACTGCGTTCCCCAACACTTGCTGCTGGGCACGGGACGAGCTCGATCCTGCTGTTGGGCGCGAGACGAGGTCAGTCCTGCTGCGGGGCGCGAGACGAGGTCGGTCCTGCTGCCGGGTGCAGGACGAGTGATGAACCACAACTGGGGGAGAGCCCACCCTTCGACGCAAGTAGCGCCCGGACGCCGAGGAGAGGGGACAAAGGCTGAAACAGGCCACCTGGACATGAGCCGACGCCAGCGGAGAAGCCAACCGTCGCTGCAGCCGGAATCGCCGAGCTGCCGTGTAGACACCAAGCAGCAGGGAGGCCACCATACCTCCTGCCGCCGCCGTAGCCCACGACCAGAGCAGCCACCACACCGGAACGCTGCCCAAACCCGCGCTGCCCGCCGGGACCAAGCCGTAGGTCCGCTGGAACACGCAACCACCCGCCACACCTCCGCCCGCCAACCCCGCCACCACACAGATCGACGCCACCACCAGGAGACCGCCGGGAGCGCCATCCACCACTGCCATACCCGTCACAAGCAGCGGGTGCTGCACCACCCCGCGGCGAGGACGACAGCAGCCCGCAGGCTCACGAGGCCCAGATCCGGCACGCTAGCCCCGACCGACACTGCCTCCTCCCCACCGCATACCTGGGCATCCACGCCACCGTCGAGCCCCGCCCGCCGCAGGGCCTCGCAGATCTGGTGCGCGCCGCCGCGCCCTAAAGAGGAGGGGAGGAGGAGGTGGAGGTTGCCCAAAGAGCCTCCCTGCTGCCGCCCTCATTGGTGCACGCCCGGGCTTCGCCGACCGCGGCGAGACAAGAAGGGGGAGGGAGAGGACCCGGCGACGACGCTCGAGAAATTGCCCCCAACCCCCGTGTCGCCAGAGGAGGGAGTTTTTTTCTATTTGGAAGGCCATTCACTTTGAACTTCGCAAACACTATGAAAAATGATTCAAAAAGTGCCTCTTTTTATTCTAGAGAGTGGAGTAATACGTGCCTTTTATTTCTCAATAAAACTCTGTCCATTCTTCAAAATATAAAATAGGGATTACCGCTAACCCAAAACTACCAGAGAGTAGGAAGACATCTACAGTGGCTAATTCTTAACATGACCATCTATAATACTAGGTCTTGTTCCGCAACACCGCCTTTGTTGCGAATGGGAGATGGCGCTTGTGAGTGGGTTAATCGGATGGTCATCCTCGTGTCCATCCAACAGCGAGCAAGGCGGCGGATGTTTTTTAGCTATCCTTCCGTGGACGCATAACGTGACCCAAAAGTTTTAGGAATTTGTGTAGCCAAAATGTGTGTTTGGATAGTATCCTCGCAGCATCACACCTGTGGCTTGGGACGGCCGGGAGCCTCCGTGAGAATTGCCTGGGCCTGTTTGTTTCGTGTCCTGAAAAACCTACCAAGCGACCCACTAGTCAGTTCTCTCTCTCCCCCCCTTCTCACCTAACTTCTTCGAGAAAAACCCAGGAGCAGGGGCGCGTACGGCGGCGGCGCCGCCGCCACCATATCCTTCTCGTCCTCATCCGGCCTCCAGAGATCCGGAGCCAGCAGATCCGGCAACCTCGCGCCTGGATCTTGCAGCTTGGGCCGTGCTCCCCCCTCTCCTCTCCGGCACACGGCGCCTGGTGCTCGTCATCCACGACGCACCGGTTGCTCGTCTTCCACGCCGCACGGGTAGGGGCGCATCTAGCCTGGTCATAGGGGTCAACCCTACCTAGCACACGGTGCTTGAACGAGAGTCTGACTCCAGATTTGTTTTTCCGGCGTGTTGCAGCGTTAACCCCGGGTCAAAGAGACGCTTCGCGGCTGTCCCCAAATCCCCCACCATGCCTCGTGTTCGCAAGCCTCGCCGTGAGTGGTCGGACGGCGTCCCGCCCGAGCTTCTTGGCGTCATCTTCCTCGACCTGGCCTGCCTCGCCGACCGTGTCTGCTTCGCTGCCGTCTGCCGCTCGTGGCGCTCTGTGGCGCGGGCTGTTGGCACCCCGCCGGCGCCGCGCCAGCTCCCGTGGCTCCTTCTCCCGTCCCCCGACAAGCCCTCCTTCTTCAGCCTCCACTCGGGGGCCAAACGCCGCCTACGCCTCCCGGAGAGCATCCGCGGCGCGCGCTTATGTGGCTCCCATGATGGCGGTTGGGTCGCTCTAGCATTCGAGCAGTGGCGAGGGTATGCGGCCGTCAACCTCCTCTCTGGCGCGACGGTTCCTCTCCCCGACAGGCTCAGGACTGCGCACCCGCTCGCTCCCCAGGCGAACACCGCCTGCGAGCACCACATGGTCATCCGCACCATCACCTTCTCGGGGTCACCCTCAGCAGAGAACTGCCTTGCCGCCGCGCATGTCTCCAGCGCCTCCAACATCGCGTTCTGGCGGCCGGGAATGAACGGCCACTGGATCACTTGCGGTGTCGCGGTCGCTCTGGACGTGATCCAGGACATCATCTATTACGAGAATGGGCTGAAGCAAGGTTTCCATGTCCTGTCAAATACAGAGGACATTGTGGTGTACACGCCCAACAGCGTTGAGGGCGCCTCTCTGGTTATGTCCCGTTCCACCTACCAGATCCAGAAGCGCGCTGATTACAGGCCTGATAATCTCAGGCGCAAGTCGCGCACAGTGTCCCGCTATCTGGTGGAATCCCGCGGGAAATTGCTAATGGTCCTGCGGCTTGCCAGGCGTGGCAAGCATGGGTTCAGAATCTTTGAGATGAACCTTGTGGTTGCTCCTGCTGGGGGCTCTGAAGCTTCTTGGGTGGAGCTCCACTCGCTTCCTGGTCGGGTGCTCTTGCTTGGTCGAGGCTGCTCTAGGGCTGTTGAGGTGTCTCAGTTCAATAGGCTCCAACTGGGTAGCATCTATTATTTGGACGATACTAGCTTCGACATTTCCTTGGCGTTAAGCAGTGGGAGCAAGTATTCCAGTACTGACATGGGTGTTTATGGTCGCAAAACACTAAATAGGGCGCGTAGTGTGCGGTGCTTTCCGCGAAAATTTACTTCAGAGGGCTCTCCACCAATCTGGTTTATGCCCTGACTCGGTATGCAGTTTGGTGGAATTTAGCAAGCCTGTCTAGTATCCTTGCAATTTTTGCAGTATGCCAAAAGATGCTAGGCACTGTATATTCAGAAATAAGAAAGTAGATTCATGTGAACAAATGTATGGCATGTTGGAAGCATCAATCAATCATATTTTGTGTCCCTTGAACATTGTTAGAGCTTCTTTACTCCCTTTTGTGGAACCCTAATCTAGCGTCGAATTTTGTGATAATTGTGCTTGGTTGTGTCATCTAGCAAACGAAACTTCTCCGCGAGTGGCCCGTAGCCTATGAGGCGTCTCAGGGCACCGTGATCCAAACAGGGTATGCAGTTCCCAGATGAAACTATTGGTGGAGAACGGGAGCAATTGCCCATGCCTTGATATTAGCTCGTACTTGGGGTGCAAGGTCCCTCATGATGTGTAGTAGGGCTTGCCATGTGAGGTTTAGTCAACTTGTAGTCAGGTTTCATCCTTGAGCCAGGTAGAGATGTTCTGATATCCTCTGCAATCTTGTTTATATTATGTTGTTTCCAAATATGATTGTTATGCAGTTATGCCCAATGGAAATTTTACACTATGGCTGGAGGAACCAATGATTTAGTAGTTTTTTTTTTTTTTGCAGCTTGAATCATCAATCTACAGAAGTTACAGTCCTTATTCTGGATTACACTTAGATGAAACTTAAATTTATGCATGTTTTGTCAACCTTCTGTGATAATTTAGTCCCACTGATAGACTTCCTGTGAAGCTAAGATAGGTGATGAAATTCTGCATTTTTAAGGAAGAAATTGAAATGAATCCACTAGTCACAACTCACAACACAGCTAGAAGAATCACCAATTAGTAATCCATGCAGGATATACAGATCCAGAGTATTCCATTTGTTACACTTTGCAGTCACAACTTATGTAGGAATGATGGCTTTCTAGCTTTAGGTAGCCCCCTTTTTTTGAGGAAAACATAGATAGCCCCTAAATGATCTGTATATATAGCATTGTTAACACACTTTAGCTGCTTCAATATTCTTTCTGTACTTCTATAACCAAGACCTACCAAGTAAAATTACTATGTTTCACAAGTAATACTGGTTCAGAATTTGACCTGTAGAGCAGGCACTGTGGCCTCAGATCTCGGCTACCATGCGTCTAGTGCAATCGATTTGGCAAACTCGTTAGATTTCCTGATTCTCCCTCCAAAGAAAGCTTGCGATAAGCATGGCTATTGCACCTGGCGTTGCAAAGTTATGCATGATTAATCTGTTCCAATGGTGATTAAATTGCTCTAGGCAATCCTGTGAATATTGAAGTATGTTGTTGGTCTTCGTACATTTACGAAACCAAGCGATCCTTTTTGTGATAAGGGTCTTGTAAACCAGACGTTCTTGGTCCAGAAGCTGATGAGATGTTTCAGATGCATCTCTTCAGATTTCAGGGAGATGTTTTGGCCGGGGCATTTGAGAGGCATGGCAACTATTCAGCCTGATGAGCAGTATGCAGCCGATTTTCAGAACTTGAGTTCTATGCAGTGACAAAGCATCGAGCCTGGAACTGGAAGCTTACCAGAAAACTGAATCTTGCCTCCAGTCAGAAGGCTGTGCGTAATTTGTGTGCGGACATGTGACAGTTTAAGAAGCTGACGTATCAAAGACAGAGACCTGGCAAAGATCCATCTTCATTGACGAAGATGGAACTTGTCAGGTTTGTGTTGCACATCAGGAAACTGTGTTGGCAGAATGCACTTGTCCCAAAGATGTGCTCTACTGCTCAGGCGAAGTTCTACAGTTATTTTTTATTTTTATTTTGAAAGGGATGCAAAAGATTTGCCTTATCCATTAATTAAGAGAGAAATAGAGTGTTACAGTTACAATTCCATGGACACAAACCAAAAAAAGGCCACTACCCTGCTGACATGATTAGACCCAAATGTTTTGCACCCGCAGTGACTCAATAATGTTTTGCCCCTTTGTTAATGGTCTCGAGAAGGATTGTTGGCGATGTAGAGCGGAAGACCCTTGCATTTCTTTCATTCCATATGGTCCAACTCACAAGCATAATCAGGGAGGCCATTGTGTGTCTATGCTGGACGTTGCTTTCGGACATGTTTATCCATCACTCCTTGGTTGAGTGCTCCAAGAACCAAGCGGTAATGTTGATCCATCACTCTTTGGTTGGGCGTCCAAGTGCCAAATGGTAATGTCGGTTCTCAAGTTGGATATTATTTTTGTGCAGAATTGCCATATGATGTTATTTTTTATAAAAATTAAAGTGCTTCAAATTAGATGGCAATTTTTGAGAATTATTTTTGGAAAATTAGAAGACCGAAGGACCGCAGATGGACAAGAGGAGGGTCACCAGGCCCAGATAGATGGTCTGACAATGTGCCCCCACCCCGTTGGCCGCGTGGGGTGCTCATATGGAGGCCCGTGGCTGCTCCACCAGCCTCCTTTGGCTATAAAATTTCATACATCTCCAAAAATTCATAGAAAATCCCCAACGCTTTTTATGATATGGAGCCGTCGTCACTTCTGTTCTTCCTCCGAAGATCAGATCTGGAGTCTGTTTTGGGCTTCGGAGAGGGGTATTTGTCGTCATCATCATCAACAACACTTCTCCAACAACAATCTCATGATGGTTTCACCCATGTGCGAGTAATTCCTTTGTAGGCACATGGACGTAGATGTGAATTGGTTGAGATTTCTTATGTAATAAATGACAGATTTGTTAAGGCTTGATGTCTATTATCCATTATATTCTGAAATTGATGTCGCTATAACTTTGTTATGCTTAATGCTTGATACTAGGGACCGAGTGTCATGATTTAGACCCGAACCCTTGTGTTTTCGTGAATATGTTTGGGTTTTGAATCGTACTTGCAAGTTGTATGCTCTTGTTAATGTTCTGACCCGAGACACCAAGGTGATAATAATTGGGATACCAACAGGAATGGCTTTACCTTGAGGCTTACATGTATCAATTGATCGTTAATGTTTTGATCTTGTTCTCTATTTAAAGGAGCATCTTAGTTACCCTGAATTTTCATGAGGATCCCGTTTGTAAGGGCATATTTATCCCTTAGTAGTTTTGGTGATTGATGACAATGCTTTTGTGGATTAATCGTGTGCATTGAGCATTTCAGATATATATCATGTCTAAACACAAGACGATTTGGTGCCCCTCAAAGACTATTGAAGACGGCGTTTCTCTACTTTTATTTTCGGTGGATTTGAGTCGTAGGAAAGCCGTATTATTAAGAGGGGGTCCGCGTTGGAAAGGTTTGGATGGAATCTCACATACACATTTGTTCCTTTTGCACCACCTTTCCTTTGGCTCTTTGGAGCATCCTCCGTCTTTTCATGTCTAGGCAAAATGAAGGACTCCTAACGTTGCTGTACCGAGGCACGCGGTAGTACTGCTCCCCAGAGCGATACTACTGCTTGCCCTTGCGGTAGTACCGGCATCCTGCGCGGTACTACCATAAGATCTCAGTGTAGTACCGCTTCGTGGGAGCGGTAGTATCGTAGGCTTCTGGTCAGGCGTTGTTGCCCGAGCGGTAGTAGGGGCGGATGTAATTTTTTACATCCGCGCCCAACGCGGTAGTACCGCGCCCACGGCGCGGTAGTACCGTAAGCCCTGGCCAAGCTCAGTGGCATGAACGGAAGTAGGGGCGGATGTAATTTTTTACATTCGTGCCCTACACGGTAGTACCGCGCTGGTCATGCGGTAGTACCGTATCGGTTTTTTGCATAGACCTAAACTCAGCGGAAGTAGTCACGGATGTAATTTTTTATGTCCGTGCCTTCTCTGGCTTGACTATCCCTGCCTTGCGGTAGTACCGCGCCAGCGGTTCTACCGCTCCCTGTCTTTGCACAACAGGTCTAGTCCTGGCCTCTGCCAAGCCAGCGGTGGTACCGCGGTCCCCCGCGGTAGTACCGCAGGCCCGTGCGGTAGTACCGCTTGTTTGGTGCGGTAGTACCGCGCGTCACGTGCTGGGTTGGTGGATAACGGTTGGATTTGTTCTTCCACTATGAAAGGGGGGTGTTCTTCTCCTAGTTGAGCACCTCTTCCATCCCCAAGCTCCATTGATGCTCTAAGCTCCATTTTCGCCTGATCTCTCTCCCTTGCCAATCAAACTTGTTGATTCTCTAGGGATTGGTTGAGAAGGCCTCGATCTACACTTCCACCAAGAGAAATTTGATTCCCCCCACTAATCCCTTGCGGATCTTGTTACTCTTGGGTGTTTGAGCACCCTAGACGGTTGAGGTCACCGCGGAGCCATAGTCCATTGTGGTGAAGCTTCGTGGTGTCGTTGGGAGCCTCCAATTAAGTTGTGAAGATTGCCCCAGCCTTGTTTGTAAAGGTTCGGTCGCCGCCTCCAAGGGAACCAATAGTGGAATCACGACATCTCGCATTGTGTGAGGGCGTGAGAAGAATACGGTGGCCCTAGTGGCTTCTTGGGGAGCATTGTGCCTCCACACCGCTCCAACGGAGACGTACTTCCCCTCAAAGGGAAGGAATTTCGATAACACATCCTCGTCTCCATCGGTTTCACTCATGGTTATCTCTTACCCTTACTTATGCTAGTTATATTGTGGTCTATCCTTCACTTGCTTGTGTACTTATTGTTGTTGCATCATATAGGTTGTTCACCTAGTTGCATATCTAGACAACTTACTTTGATGCAAAGTTTAATTTGGTAAAGAAAAGCTAAAAAATTGTTAGTTGCCTATTCACCCCCCTCTAGTCAACCATATCAATCCTTTCAATCGGTATCAGAGCCTCGTCCCTTTATTAAGGACTTTGCCGTCTGAAGAGTATGGTTGACACCGTAGACGGAGAGGAGGAGCACCCTGGTGTGATTCCGTCCTCGTCTACGGCCGATGAGGGAACCTCGGTCTCACGTGAGGAATTCAATGTGGCGTTGGACACATTGAAAATCTCCATGACGGCCGAGGTCAAAGGCATGCTTAAGAACTTTCTTGATGGTCTCAAATTACCCACCGCACCGTTGGAAGTGATCGATCCCACCAACAAGGTGACGGATGCTAACTCCGACAAGTGGGAAGCTACTAGTGAGAAAGTTCCTACGTCTAGTGGTAGAAATGGTAGTGGCACCTTTGCCCATGTGGAACCTCCTCTTACTTATGGAGGATCGATTCCCTCTACTCATTTAAATCATGCCGGTTCTCCCCCTAAGATTGTGAAAAATGAGGATTTTGATGCTTGGGTCTATCGCTTTAAGCGTCATTTAAACCATGTTAACACTAATCTTTGGAGAATCATTGAAGAAGGTTCCTATCCGCATGACCGAAGCAACTTCACACCTAGAGAAGCCGCGGATAATCAATTCAATGAGAATGCTCTCTTCATCATCCAAGATGCAATTCCACCCGATGATATTGCGCATCTCCGACCCTTCACCGTGGCCAAGGAAGCATGGCACCATGTTGTTTCCCTCTACAAGGGAAGCACAAGGATTCAACGCTCCAACTATGAAGTGGTGCAAGATGAAGTCGATGAGTTTACAATGAATGAAGACGAAGAACCTCGTGAGCTCTACTGGAGATTAACCGCTCTCGTGGTCTCACTCCGAGATCATGGGAGCAAGGATACAGATGACAATTGGATCAAGCGCAAGTTCCACAAGGCCATGATGCCCTACCACAAGTCCATGTCCTCCGTCATCTGTCAAAGGCCGGACTTCCACACCTTGTCCTCAAGTGAAGTGTTGGATGAGTTTGTGGCAATGAGGATCTTGGAAAAGACCGTCGACAATGCGGTGTTGCGTTCTCAAAGAGCAAAGAAGCCCAACCTTTCCTTGAAGGTCAAGGTTAGTGTGGAAGAAGAGGATGAAGAGGAAGAAGAGGAGAGCAACCCCGAAGATACTAAGTATGATTACCATGAGCACATGGCTCTTGCTTCAAGGCAATTTTGGAGAAAGAAGAACACAAGGCCCAACTTCAACAAGAATAACTCAAGTGGCTTCAAGGGCAGGCAACGTGTGAGAACATGCTACAATTGTGGCAATGTGAGCCATTTTGTTGTGGAGTGCCCTTACGAGAAGAGGGAAGACAATGGTGGCAAGCTCATCCGAAAAGACAAAGCCAGGTCCTTCCCCAACAAGAACAACTTCACCAAGAAGAATCCAACTAAAGGGTTGGTGGCCCAAGAAGAATACCATGAGGTTGATTATGATGATGAAGATAGTGAAGCCATGGCCATGGCCTCCGTTGCCATTGCCACAACTCCACGGGTGTCCCTCTTCGACTCACCCAATGAGAACATCACCGCCAAGTGCCTCATGGCCAAAGCCACCAACAAGGTAACCTCCAACATCAAAACCACCATCATTACTAATCCCTCCTTGACGGATTGCATTGATGAAAGTGAGGGGTCTAATGAGGAAGTAAATGAATTTGAGTCTTTTATGAGTAAGCTCAAGGGCAAATCCAAGAAGCACTTTGTTGCTCTCTTGGAACAATTTGGTGAAGCCAATGACATGATCGAGGCTCATGAAGAAACCATCTCTAAGATGGAAGGTCATAGTCATGACTATGCCGATGAGATATCGGATCTCTCTAATACACTTGAGGAAGAGCGTGTTCATCATTTGGCTCTTGAGGAGTCACACAACGATGACCATGCTAAATCAAAGAAAGATCTTGATCATGCTCTTGTTGTATTTCGTGTGCTAAATTCCGAGAAGGCTAAACTTGGGGTTGACCATGCTAGACTCAAGGAGGAGTTTGATATACTTGACAAGGCCCACAAGGTCTTGAAGGATGCTCATGCTAGCCTCAAGGAGTCTCATGATCAACTCCAAGTGAAGCTAATCAAGGAGAAAGCCACTTTTCCTCATATGGTATTAATTGATAATGCAAATGCTACTAACCCATGTTGTGAGCATGTGCATCTTGTGGAGGAGAATGCCAAGTTGAAAGAGCAACTTGAGAAAGGCCTTGTGATGTGCATACAAGGTGAGAAGAACCTCAATGACCTTTTGAGCAATCAAAAGGAAGTTGTGGCCATGGAGGGAGTTGGGTTCGCACCCAAGTCCAAGAACAAGAAGAAGAACGACAAGACCAAACGACCTTCCCCTCTCAAGAAAACTTTTGTGAAGGAGGGAGAGGGTGCTCCAAAGGAGAAGAAGAACAATGTGAAGGGTGGTGATGTCAAAAAGGGCAATGCCACCCCTTCCAACAAAGCCGGCGACTTTAACCCTTCTTATGTGTTGTGTCGTGCTAGTGATGGGCATGTTTCTACTAAATTTGTTGGTTCTCCTTATGAGTACATTGAATGGTCTATTTGAGTTCCCACGACCCTTGTTACTAACATCAAAGGACCCATCGCAAAATGGGTACCTAAAACCAAGCATTGTTCTCTTGTAGGTGTTTGCTTCCGGTGGGGATCATGGCTGCTCGATAGTGGAGCCACAAATCATATGACGGGAAGCAAGGACTTGGTGGTGGACGTGCACAAGATCCCATCTATGCCCACCAACGTCGAGTGGGGTGATGCCTCGTCCTCTAAGGTATTGGGTCTTGACAAGGTTGTCATTTCTCATGATCTCACGATCGAGAAAGTCATGCTTGTTGAGTCCCTTGCATACAATCTACTTTCTGTTCGTCAACTTGCACTCATGGGCTTTGCCACATTCTTTGATATTGCTACCGTGGCCCTCTTGTGGAGCATGACTCTTAAAGTAGCCTTTGTTGGGTATGCCAAGAACGGTCTTTATGTGATTAACTTTTTGGAGTGACCCACTAAGACCGCGACATGCCTAATGGCTAAAGTGTTGCCAAAGATCGTGCTTGCAGTGCTTGTATCGAAGGAAAGCTACATGAGAATGCTCACCCTCCCACGACTATCATCTACTCGAAGAGACCCTTGGAGCTTCTTCACATGGATCTCTTTGGGCCTCCATCCTTTGATAGTCTTGGGGGTAGAAAGTATTACTTGGTGATTGTGGATGACTATTCAAGATATACTTGGGTATATTTCTTCAAGAGGAAGAGTGAGACTCAACAAACCGTCATCGACTTTGCAAATGAAGATCAACGTCAACACGATGCAAAGATCTTAACAATAAGAAGTGACAACGGCACTGAGTTCAAGAACTACACCTTGGACGAGTTTCTTAGTGATGAGAGGATCAAGCATCAATATTCTGCACCATACACCCCTAAAAAAAATGGTGTCGTGAAGAGGAAGAATCGGACGTTGATGGATGCGGCAAGGACCATGATGGTGGAGTTCAAGTCTCCTTACAACTTTTGGGCCGAAGCCATCAACACCGCATGTCATGCATCCAATCGGCTCTATCTCTGCAAAGGCTTGAACAAGACTCCTTATGAAATACTCACCGGTAACAAGCCCAACCTCAAGTACTTCCGGGTGTTCGGGTGTAAGTGTTTCATTCTCAAGAAAGGTGTTCATTTGTCTAAATTTGAGGCTAGAGCTCATGAGGGCATATTTGTTGGTTATGCTACAAACTCTCATGCTTACCGTGTCCTCAACAAGTCCACGGGACTCATTGAGGAGACGTGTAACGTGGAGTTTGACGAGAATAACGGCTCCCAACTAGAGCAAAGTGGTACTTGTGATGTAGGTGATGAAATTCCTCCCCAAGCCATAAGAAGAATGGGTGTTGGTCATATCCTACCCAATGAGGAACCCCTTGTGGCCGAAGGAGAAGGACAATGCTCCACTCAAGTGGAGCCATCACCGACCCAAGACCCACATGCTTTCGAAGAACAAAGTGAAGGCCCTCAACCACGTGAACAAGATCAAGGGCAAGATCAACCTCGTGATGGTGGTGAGCCACCAAGTGATGCCCAAGGTCAAGTTCTCCCTTTCGAGCAAGTTCAAGATCAAGAGCAAGCTCAAGATCAAGGACAAGCTCAAGACGGCACTCAAGATGATCAAGTTTCCCCTCCTCCTTTCACACCCGAGGAGAAATTAGAGCATCTTGCCGCGAAAATTGCTTCCAAGCTCACAACCAAAGGTCATCTCATGGAGAATGTGGTGGGAAGCCTAAGAAAGGGGGTAAGCGCTCGTAGACAATTAGCAAACTATTGTGAACATCACACATTTGTTTCTTGTGTCGAACCCCAAAAGGTCTATGAGGCGCTTGAGGATCCGGATTGGCTCAATGCCATGCATGAAGAACTCAACAACTTCAAGCACAACCAAGTGTGGAAATTAGTGCCAAGGCCAACCGGGAATCATAATGTCATTGGAACCAAGTGGATATTCAAGAACAAGCAAGATCCTCATGGAATCATTGTTCGCAACAAGGCTCGTTTGGTGGCACAAGGCTACTCCCAAGTCGAGGGTATCGACTACGGTGAACCCTTTGCTCCCGTTACTCACATTGAATCTATTCGTTTGTTGATTGCTTATGCTTCTCATCATAATTTCAAGTTGCAACAAATGGATGTGAAAAGTGCTTTTCTTAATGGTCCCATTAATGAGTTGGTGTATGTCAAACAACCCCCGGGGTTCAAGGTTCCCTATTTCCCCGATCATGTGTACCAACTCAACAAGGCACTCTATGGCCTTAAACAAGTCCCACGTGCGTGGTATGAGCATCTTACTGAGTTATTGCAAGATCGTGGGTTCGAAAATGGGAAAATCAACCCCACTCTTTTTACTAAGAAGGTCAAAGGGGAGTTGTTTGTGTGCCAACTATATGTTGATGATATTATCTTTGGTTCCCCTAACAAAGCTTTCAATGAGGAATTTGCCGCTCTCATGACCTCAAAGTTCAAGATGTCTATGATGGGAGAGTTGAAGTTCTTTCTCGGGTTTGAAATCAAGCAAAGAAGAGAAGGAACCTTCATCAACCAAGCCAAATGCACTCAAGACATGCTCAAGAGATTCAAGCTAAGTGATGTCAAGCCGGCTTCCACTCCAATGCCCGTCAAATGCCAACTTGACATTAATCCCAATGGTAAAGCGGGGGATCAAAAGGTATATCGCTCCATGATTGGATCCTTGCTTTACCTTTGTGCATCTAGACCGGATATCATGTTGAGTGTGGGAATTTGTGCACGGTTTCAAGCCGCACCTAAGGAAAGCCACTTTGTGGCGGTCAAGCGAATCTTTCGATATTTGGCTCATACCCCAAGCTTTGGCTTATGGTACCCAAGAGGAGCCAACTTTGATCTTTTGGGCTATTCGGACTCAGATTGGGCGCGAGTCAAAGTGGATAGGAAGTCCACCTCCAGAGGGTGCCAATTTATTGGTTGCTCTTTGGTGAGTTGGTCTTCTAAGAAGCAAAGTTGTGTATCTCTCTCGTCCACCGAAGCGGAGTATGTGGCTGCCGGTAGTTGTTGTGCTCAACTTCTATGGATGAGGCAAACTTTGAAGGATTACGGTGTCACTTGTGACGAAGTGCCTCTTTGGTGTGACAATGAAAGTGCCATCAAGATCTCTCTCAACCCGGTGCAACACTTCAAGACGAAGCATATTGAGATTCGGTATCACTTCATCCGGGATCACATTAGGCGAGGGCAGATCAAGCTCAAGTATGTCAACACTCATGATAACCTTGCAAATATTTTCACGAAGCCCTTGGATGAAGCAAGATTTCACGAGTTAAGGCATGAGCTAAATATCATCGATTCGAGCAATGTAGCTTGAACCCGTGCACACCTCACCATACTCAATGTGATATCTTGTTTAGGTGTAGGCATGGACATAGGGCAAGTGTTGCTCTCTCAATGAACTTTCCCTCCCCCCATTATGCATAAATTGATCAACTCTTTCACATTAGCCATTTTTGATGGTACTTGTGCTTCAAAGACGAGTCTTGGTCATGGGCCCAAGGGTAATTCTTCACGGTGCCATACCAATTAACTCATACATAGGTGGCTCCGGCCACCGCCCTCTGTTCCTGAGAGTTGTGGTTCGTGTTTTGGTCTTCGTTGTCTTTTGCCTTCTTTCTGTGTCGTGCTTGTGTCGTCGTTTGTGCTTACCTCTTGGTGTGTTCGGTGTCTTGATGGTTGATTTGCAAAGGCCGTTTCCCTCTCTGTTGTGAAACTTGCATTTTCTTGGGGGTACGGTACTACCGTGGCAAGCCACGGTACTTCCGTAGGAGTGGTTTGCTCTGTGCGTGCACAATTGCATCCCAGGTGCACGGTACTACCGCTTCCATCATGTCAGTAATTTTTTATTGCCGCTGGAAGAGCGGTACTACCGCCCAGCGAGCGGTACTTCCGCCCGGCCGGTACTACCGCGATGACCCTCGGTACTACCGCACCATCGCGAGCGGGTGGGGGTTATGAGCGGGGCATGGGGAGTTCCAACTCCCCCATACCCATTCATCTCTTTTCCCCACCCCATCTCTCTCTCTCTCTCTCTCTCTCTCTCTCCTACCCAAGAACGGCGCCGGTGGTCCTCGCCGGATCTCCTTCTCCGGCCGCTCTCCTCGCATTCCGTCTGATGGGATCGTTCCCCACCTCGTCCTCTTGCCATGGACCCTGGTATTTCCCCAAGTCCTCCTCTTTTTGTTCCGTTCTTGTGCTTCTAGGTCTTGGGGAGATGCATGTGTAGTTCATGTGATTTTTGGCTAGATCTGTGCAAGAGGGAAGTGTAGGCAAGTGCTAGTGCAGCAAGTATGCTATTTGGTATGATATAACAGTTTAGTTTGATCAACAGTATTACCGATCTAGCTTTGCGGTTGTTCCTGATCCAGATCCGTGCGTTTGAATCTGTGCGGTACTACGCTCCTCCCGAGCGGTACTACCGCATCCTCGCTCATGATCTGCCTCGTGCAGTACTACCGCTCCCTTGGAGCGGTACTACCGCTCGGGGCACGGAGGTAAAAAATTACTTCCGCTCCAGGCGCGGTACTACCGTGCCATCCCGGCATGGTACTACCGCGGCTGGAGCGGATGTAATTTTTTTACATCCGTGCGCCGGTCCGGTACTACCGTAGATGTGCAAATTATACCGTTTTTCGTTCCACGTTCTTGCTTGTTTCTTTTGGCTTTGGCCCTGCTCTTTGCATTGATCCTTCTTGTTTTTCGTGCATGTTCTTATGTTGTGTGTCTAGGTGGTGGCTCCGGTTCTAATGTTTATCATTCGAATCCCAGCTGTGACACGGGCTCGAAGTGCCTCCGCAACCAAGATGAAGCTCCAGAGGGCTCCAATGCCTCAACGCAGAACCAAGCACAACGCCACCAAGCACAAGGAGCCCACCATGGGCATGGATGAGATACCTCTGGCTGAGTTCATTGTTCGAAGGAAGATCAACCCCTATGTGAATCTCCGTGCCAACTTCAGAGGGAATGATCTGTTCTGGACCAAGCAGCAGAACCTTATCTATCTGGATGTGATCAAGGCCAAGCAGAACATCTACGTGGACGTGCACTGGATTGACATGAATCACATGAGGTAGGATAAGCGCTGTGAATATTTTGGTGAGGCTTTGGACCTGGTGGAGCAGTTTGGCATTGAGCACATGCTTACCTTTCACTTAGACTTTGACCCAGACATTGTGGCTCAGTTCTTTGCTTCGGTCCACTTCCATTCTGATGAGCCAAGGACCATGAAATGGATGACCAATGGTCAATAGTTGACTGCTAAGTGGAAGGACTTCATGGATTTGCTTCAGGTTCCTGATGAGGGGCTCGACACGCCCGTTGGAGTTCGCCCTCATGCTAACTCTGAGTCAGCAAACAAGAATAAGCCCCAGCCCCTCCTTGTTGAGAAGATGCTTGCTAGTAAGAAGGTGTGGATGCTGAACTCCTTCCTTAACATCATGCATCAAATCTTCCGCAACTCCCTCTTCCCGCGCATCGGTGACAAGGACAAGGTGCATGCCTATCTGGTGGATATGATGCTCATTTGTGAGGAGGCACGTCAGGCTCAGACGCAACCACTTGATGTCTCACATATCATGTGGTGCGAGCTTCAGTTTGCGGTGTTCAACCATAAGGTCCTTATCTATGGGCCTTACCTGTTTCTCTTGATCTCCAAGACTTGGGAGAAACTCTATCCCGATGATGAGTTCGTTGCCCCCGGCTGGATTCGTCATGAGCCCATCAAGCTCCGCATCAAGAGCCAATGGGCTAACACCACCACCAGTGCTGAGGCCGAGGCTGCCATGATGGATGTGGATGAGGATGAGATCGAGGAGGAGGAAGCTGATGAGGACAGTTCTGATGGATACACTCCTCCCTCTACTGAGCCCTCTTGGGCTAAGAAGCTGAAGACGAAGATGAAGAAGCTGTTCTGCATGCAGTCCAAGGGGCAGTACAGGGCCCATGTTGACTCCAAGAAGAGTCGCCAGCGCGATAAGAAGATATTGAGGACCTTTGGCGAGATTATCACCAGTGGCTCAGAGGAGGCCGTTACTTCGGAGGCTGTTTGGATAGCCAAGTAGGGGTATCAGTGGATGGAGTCAGAGGAGGAGCCTATTCCTGCTGCCGAGCCAGACGAGGAGTCATTTTCAGCCTGAGCTACCACATGTGTCATAGGTGTCCTCTTTGCCTTTTTTGTTTCTCGATGCCAAAGGGGGAGAGAGTGTAGGATTTGCACGCCTTGTGTCGTGTGTTTCGCTTTGTCGCTTTGCTTTCGGTCTGTTGAACCTCATTTGCTTTGGTTTGGTTTGTGTTCGTAAGTCCTAGTTAACTATCATATGTCGTATCTTATTGCACTAGGTTTGGTTTGCTTTCGGTCTGTTGTACTATTAAGACATATGCACTTTTGCGTATCTTATTGTCTTTGTTACTTAGTAATATCCATCATCTTGCCTACTTGCTTAGTGTTAGTTATATTGTTGCGGGAGATGCCTTGTCTATAAAATATAGGGGGAGTGTTGATCCTAGTATGTGTGCCGTGCAGTCCAAAGCACATCTCTAGAGTGCACACATCTAGGGGGAGCCCGTCTATATTTTATAGATGGTGGGTTTGCCATCGCCTCATTTTATATCCCTATGTGCAAATCCCGTATTGTCATCAATCCACCAAAAAGGGGGAGATTGTAAGGGCATATTTATCCCTTAGTAGTTTTGGTGATTGATGACAATGCTTTTGCGGACTAATCGTGTGCATTGAGCATTTCAGATATATCATGTCTAAACACAAGAAGATTTGGTGCCCCTCGAAGACTATTGAAGACGGCATTTCTCTATGTTTCTTTTCGGTGGATTTGAGTCATAGGAAAGTCGTACTATTAAGAGGGGGTCCGCGTTGGAAAGGTTTGGGTGGAATCTCATGTACACATTTGTTCCTTTTGCACCACCTTTCCTTTGGCTCTTTGGAGCATCCTCCGTCTTCCCTTGTCTAGGCAAAATGAAGGACTCCTAATGTTGCTGTACTGAGGCGCGCGGTAGTACCACTCCCCAGAGCGGTACTACTGCTTGCCCTTGCGGTAGTACCGGCATCCTGCGCGGTAGTACTGTAAGAGCTCAGGGTAGTACCGCTCCGTGGGAGCGGTAGTACCTGATACGTCCATTTTGCATCATGCTTTTATATCAATATTTATAGCATTATGGGCTGTTATTACACATTATATCTCAATACTTATGGCTATTTTCTCTTATTTTACAAGGTTTACCATGAAGAGGGGGAATGCCGGCAGCTGGAATTCTGGCTGGAAAAGGAGCAAATATTGAAAACCAATTCTGCACAGCTCCAAAAATCCTGAAACTCCACGAAAGTCATTTTTGGAATTAATAAGAATTATTGAGCGAAGAAAACACCAGGGGGCCAACGCCCTGGCCAGGAGGGTGGGGGGCGTGCCCACCCCTACTGGGCGCACCCCTGTCTCCTGGGCCCCCTAGTGGCTCTCCGGTGCCCATCTTCTGCTATATAAAGGCTTTTACCCTGGAAAAAATCATAAGCAAGCTTACGGGACGAAACTCCGCCGCCACGAGGCGGAACCTTGGCGGAACCAATCTAGGGCTCCGGCGGAGCTGTTCTACCGAGGAAACTTCCCTCCGGGAGGGGAAAATAATCACCATCATCATCACCAACGATCCTCTCATCGGGAGGGAGGCAATCTCCATCAACATCTTCACCAGCACCATCTCCTCTCAAAACCCTAGTTCATCTCTTGTATCCAATCTTGTATCAAAACCACAAATTGGTACCTGTGGGTTGCTAGTAGTGTTGATTACTCCTTGTAGTTGATGCTAATTGGTTTACTTGGTGGAAGATCATATGTTCAGATCCTTAATGCATATTAGTACTCCTCTGATCATGAACATTAATATGCTTTGTGAGTAGTTACGTTTGTTCCCGAGGACATGGGGAGAAGTCTTGCTATTAGTAGTCATGTGAATTTGGTATTCGTTCGATATTTTGATGAGATGTATGTTGTCTCTCCTCTAGTGGTGTTATGTGAACGTCGACTACATGACACTTCACCATTATTTGGGCCTAGAGGAAGGCATTGGGAAGTAATAAGTAGATGATGGGTTGCTAGAGTGATAGAAGCTTAAACCCTAGTTTATGCGTTGCTTCGTAAGGGGCTGATTTGGATCCATATGTCTAATGCTGTGGTTAGGTTTACCTTAATACTTGTTTTGTAGTTGCGGATGCTTGCAATAGGGGTTAATCATAAGTGGGATGCTTGTACAAGTAAGGGCAGTACCCAAGCACCAGTCCACCCACATATCAAATTATCAAAGTACCGAATGCGAATCATATGAGCGTGATGAAAACTAGCTTGACGATAATTCCCATGTGTCCTCGGGAGCTCTTTTCTCATTATAAGAAATTGTCCAGGCTTGTCCTTTGCTACAAAAAGGATTGGTCCACCTTGCTGCACTTTATTTACTTTCGTTGCTTGTTACCCATTACAATTTATCTTATCACAAAACTATCTGTTACCTACAATTTCAGTGCTTGCAGAGAATACCTTACTGAAAACCGCTTGTCATTTCCTTCTGATCCTCGTTGGGTTCGACACTCTTACTTATCGAAAGGACTACGATAGATCCCCTATACTTGTGGGTCATCAAGACTCTTTTCTGCCGCCGTTGCCGGGGAGTGAAGCGCCTTTGGTGAGTGGAACTTGGTAAGGAACCATTTATATAGTGTGCTGAAATTTTCTGTCACTTGTTACTATGGAAATTAATCCTTTGAGGGGCTTGTTCGGGGTATCTTCACCCCGACCAATAGAGCAAAGAGTTGCTCCTCAACCTACTGAAAATATTTACTTTGAGATTCCTTCGGGTATGATAGAGAAACTGCTAGCTAATCCCTTTGCAGGAGATGGAACATTGCATCACGATTTACACGTTATCTTTGTGGATGAGTTTGTGGATTATTTAAGCTTGCAGGTATTCCCTATGATGTTGTCAAAAGGAAGGTTTTCCCTTTATCTTTTAAGGCGGATGCATTGACATGGCATAGGCTATGTGATGATACGGGATCTTGGAATTATAAATGATTGAAGTTGGAATTTCACCAGAAGTTCTATCCTATGCATCTTGTTCATCGTGATCGTAATTACATATATAATTTCTGGCCTCGCGAAGGAGAAAGCATCGCTCAAGCTTGGGGGAGGCTTAAGTCAATGTTATATTCATGCCCCAATCATGAGCTCTCAAGAGAAATGATTATTCAAAATTTTTATGCTCGGCTTTCTCCCAATGATCACACCATGCTTGATACTTCCTGTGCTGGTTCTTATATGCTGAAGACTACTAAATTCAAGTGGGACTTATTGGAAAGAATTAAACGCAACTCTAAAGATTGGGGTTCCGACGATGGTAAGGAGTCAGGTATAACACCTAAGTTTGATTGTGTTAAATCTTTTATGGATACCGATGCTTTTCGTGGATTTAGCGCTAAGTATGGACTTGACTCTGAGATAGTAGCTGCTTTTTGTGAATCTTTTGCTACTCACGTTGATCTCCCTAAGGAGAAGTGGTTTAAACATAATCCTCCCATTGAAGTAAAAGTAGTTGCACCTATTACAGTTGAAGAAAAGACTATCACTTATAATGATCCTATTGTTCCTACTACTTATATTGAGAAACCTCCTTTTCCTGTTAGGATAAAGGATCATGCTAAAACTTCGACTGTTGTTCCTAAGAGTAACACTAGGACTTATACACCTCCTGAGCAAATCAAAGTTGAACCTAGTATTGCTATGGTTAAAGATCTCTTGGATGATAATTTAGATGGGCATGTTATTTATTTCTGTGGTGAGACTGCTAATATTGCTAGACCCGATGCTAAGATACATTGACCTGTTGCAGGCATGCCTATTATTTCTGTTAAAATATGAGATCATTGTTATCATGCTTATGTGATATGGGTGCTACTTCTAGTGCAATACCCTATGACTTATATAAAGAAATTATGCATGATATTGCACCCGCTGAAATGGAAGATATAGATGTTACTATTAAGCTTGCCAATAGGGATACTATTAAGCCATCTGGGATTGTTAGAGATGTTGAAGTCTTGTGTGGGAAGGTTAAATATCCTGCTGATTTTCTTGTTCTTGGTTCCCCACAAGATGACTTTTGTCCCATTATTTTGGTAGACGCTTCTTGAATACTGTTAATGCTAGGATTGATTACAATAAGGATGTTGTTTCAATTGGCTTAGGGGATATGTCTCATGAGTTTAATTTTGCTAAGTTTCGTAGACAACCCCGTGATAAAGAATCACCTAATAAGGATGAGATTATTGGTCTTGCTTCTATTGCCGTGCCTCCTACTGATCCGTTAGAACAATATTTGCTAGACCATGAAAATGATATGTTTATGAATGAAAGAAGGGAAATAGATGAAGTGTTCCTTCAATAGGGTCCTATTCTGAAACACAACCTACCTGTTGAAATCCTAGGGGATCCCCCTCCACCCAAGGGTGATCCCGTGTTTGAGCTCAAACCATTACCTTATAATCTTAAGTATGCTTATCTTGATGAAAAGAAAATATATCCTGTTATTATTAGTGCTAACCTTTCAGAGCAAGAAGAAGAAAGATTATTAAAAACTTTGAAGAAGCACCGCGCTACTATTGGATATACTCTGGATGATCTTAAGGGCATTAGTCCCACTCTATGCCAACACAAAATTAAAGTGGAGGAAGATGCCAAACCAGTTAGAGATCCTCAACGACGATTAAATCCTAAGATGAAGGAAGTGGTAAGAAAGGAGATACTAAAGCTCCTTGAGGCAGGTATAATTTATCCCGTTGCTGATAGTGAATGGGTAAGTCCTGTCCATTGTGTTCCTAAGAAGGGAGGTATTACTGTAGTTCCTAATGATAAAGATGAATTGATCCCGTAAAGAATTATCACAGGTTATAGGATGGTAATTGATTTCCGTAAATTAAATAAGGCTACTAAGAAATATCATTACCCTTTACCTTTTATTGATCAAATGCTAGAAAGACTATCCAAACACACACATTTCTGCTTTCTAGATGGTTATTCTGGTTTCTCTCAAATACCTGTGTCAGCGAAGGATCAATCAAAAACTACTTTTACTTGCCCTTTTGGTACTTTTGCTTATGGACGTATGCCTTTTGGTTTATGTAATGCACCTGCTACCTTTCAAAGATGCATGATGGCTATATTCTCTGACTTTTGTGAAAAGATTTGTGAGGTATTCATGGATGATTTCTCCGTTTATGGATCCTCTTTTGATGATTGCTTGAGCAACCTTGATCGAGTTTTGCAGAGATGCGAAGACACTAGTCTCGTATTGAACTGGGAAAAGTGCCACTTTATGGTTAATGAAGGCATTGTCTTGGGGCATAAGATTTCTGAGAGAGGTATTGAAGTTGATAAAGCTAAAGTCGATGCTATTGAAAAGATGCCATGTCCCAAGGACATAAAAGGTATAAGAAGTTTCCTCGGTCATGCCGGTTTTTATAGGAGGTTCATTAAGGAATTTTCTAAAATCTCTAGGCCTCTGACTAATTTATTACAAAAAGATATTCCTTTTGTCTTTGATGATGATTGTGTAGAAGCATTTGAAATACTTAAGAAAGCTTTGATCACTGCACCTATTGTTCAGCCACCTGATTGGAATTTACCCTTTGAAATTATGTGTGATGCTAGTGATTATGCTGTAGGTGCTGTTCTAGGGCAAAGAGTTGATAAGAAATTGAATGTTATCCAGTATACTAGTAAAACTCTTGATACTGCCTAGAGAAATTATGCTACTACTGAAAAAGAGTTCTTAGCAGTTGTGTTTGCTTGTGATAAGTTCAGACCTTATATTGTTGATTCCAAAGTTACTATTCACACTAATCATGCTGCTATTAAATATCTTATGGAAAAGGAAGATGCTAAGCCTAGAATCATTAGATGGGTTCTCTTGCTCCAAGAATTTGATTTGCATATTATTGATAGAAAGGGAGCTGAGAACCCCATTGCAGACAACTTGTCTAGGTTAGAGAATGTTCTTGATGACCCACTACCTATTGATGATAGCTTTCCTGATGAACAATTAGCGGTCATTAATGCTTCTCGTACTGCTCCTTGATATGCTGATTATGCTAATTACATGTTGCTAAATTTATACCACCTAGTTTCGCATACCAGCAAAAGAAAAAGTTCTTTTATGATTTAAGACATTACTTCTGGGATGACCCACACCTTTATAAAGAAGAAGTAGATGGTGTTATTAGACGTTGTGTACCTGAGCATGAACAGGAACAGATCCTTCGCAAGTGTCACTCTGAATCGTATGGAGGACACCACGCTGGAGATAGAACTGCACATAAGGTATTGCAATCCGGTTTTTATTGGCCTACTCCTTCAAAGATGCTCGTAAGTTTGTCTTGTCTTGTGATGAATGTCAAAGAATTGGTAATATTAGTAGACGTAAAGAAATGCCTATGAATTATTCTCTTGTTATTGAACCATTTGATGTCCGGGGCTTTGATTATATGGGACCTTTTCCTGCCTCTAATGGTTATACACATATTTTAGTTGCTGTTGATTACGTTACTAAGTGGGTAGAAGCTATTCCAACCAGTAGTGCTGATCATAACACCTCTATTAAGATGCTTAAAGAAGTTATTTTTCTGAGGTTTGGAGTCCCTAGATATCTCATGACTGATGGTGGTTCACATTTTATTCATGGTGCTTTCCATAAGATGCTTGCTAAGTACGATGTTAACCATAAAATTGCATCTCTTTATCACCCCCAGTCTAGTGGTCAAGTAGAGTTGAGCAATAGAGAGCTAAATTAATTTTGCAAAATACTGTCAATAGATCTAGAAAGAACTGGTCCAAGAAACTTGATGATGCATTATGGGCCTATAGAACTGCATATAAAAATCCTATGGGTATGTCTCCGTATAAGATGGTTTATGGAAAAGCATGTCACTTACCTCTTGAACTTGAACATAAAGCATATTGGGATATTAAAGAGCTCAACTATGACTTCAAACTTGCCGGTGAGAAGAGGTTGTTTGATATTAGCTCACTTGATGAATGGAGAACCCAAGCCTATGAGAATGCCAAGCTGTTCAAAGAAAAAAGTGAAAAGATGGCATGAAAAAAGGATACTAAAGCGTGAGTTTAACGTAGGTGATTATGTGTTATTATTCAACTCTCGTTTAAGATTTTTTGTAGGAAAACTTCTCTCTAAATGGGAAGGTCCTTACGTTATCAAGGAGGTCTATCGTTCCGGTGCCATAAAAATCAACAACTTCGAAGGCACAAGTCCGAGGGTGGTGAACGGTCAAAGAATCAAACATTATATCTCAGGTAATCCTATCAATGTTGAAACTAATATTATTGAGACCGTAACCCCGGAGAAATACATAAGGGACACTTTCCAGAATGTTTCAGACTCCGAAAAGGAATAGGTATGTGGTACGGTAAGTAAACCGACTCCAAAACAGTTCTAATGGCAATTTTCCTCAGTTTTGGAATATTTAAGAATTTTGGAAAGCAAGAAGTAATCTGGGAAGGACATGAGCCCTCCACGAGGGTGCAGGGCGCGCCCACCCTTCCTGGGCGCCCCCTGTCTCGTGGCCACCTCGTGTGCCTCCCGGACTCCGTTTTCTTGCATGTTACGTATCTTGGTAGGTAAAAATTCATTATATAATCTCCCGAAGGTTTTGTCCACCGTATCACGCAAATATCCTCTATTTTTGTTTTGAGCTGTTTTTCTGACAGATCTAAAGCACCATGACGTCTCCAAGCACTCCCAAGGACAAGTTTTTTGAGAGGGTTATCAACCCCTATCCCGCGGAGGTGCTGCAACACCCTCAAACCATTGAGATGCGTGAGGGGGTGCTGCACATCCGTGATGTGGAGGGACCAAGGCGTACCGGAAGCGTGAAGACAAAGCTCGAAGCCATGGAGCAACAAGTTTTCAAGTGCCAAGGGATGGTGGAGCATGGACTCAACGCCAACCAGATGATGATCATGGAGTTCACCAACAACCACAAGCTAGATGCCAAGATCATTGGGGAGACCATCTTCAAGCTTCAAGAGAAAATCGAGCACCTCCAAGCTCAGATCTATGACCTGCAAAACCAAAACTATGAGTATGAATATAGATTCAAGAGGATGAGTTTGGCTGCAGATTTGAGGATCCCGGAGACTCAATCATCATTCTATGATGGTGAGCCTATGCCTTGGAAGACGGACGACAAGCCTACATCATCAACAACTCCTACTTCACCACCTCCGAGGACATAATCACATGGGTATGTGCACTCCCCTTGGCAACTGCCAAGCTTGGGGGAGGTGCCCCGGTATCGTATCACCATCACACCCCTATCTTTACTGTTTTACTTAGTTCGATCCTTTTAGTAATATCTTGATCTAGTAGATTGAAGTTTTGGTATCAAGTAGTTTTGAGTTTTGCTTTGTGATCTCTTTATGTAATCGAGTCCGTGAGCTATCTATAATAAGGATTAGTGTTGAGTCAAGGGCTTTGCTATCTTGCTATGATCTTGAGGAAGTAGAAAGAATAAAAAGAATAAAGGAGTTCATGTTGATCTTATGGATAGTAATGACTTCACATATAAAAAGTATGAGACATAAAAGTTGTTGAGAGTTGACAAACATAGTTTTGGTCATAGTTGCAATTAATAGGAAGTAATAAGGAAAGAGAGGTTTTCACATATAAATATACTATCTTGGACATCTTTTATGATTGTGAGCACTCATTAAGTATGGCATGCTAAAAGAGTTGATGTTGGACAAGGAAGACAACGTAATGGTTTATGTTTTCTCACATCTCAGTTAAAGTATATTGTCATTGATCTTCCCAACATGTTGAGATTGCCTTCCCCCTCATGCTAGCCAAATTCCTTGCACCAAGTAGAGATACTACTTGTGCTTCCAATTATCCTTAAACACAGTTTTTGCCACGAGAGTCCACCATACCTACCTATGGATTGAGTAAGATCCTTCAAGTAAGTTGTCATGCTGCAAGCAATAAAAATTGCTCTCTAATATGTATGACTTATTATTGTGAAGAAAATAAGCTTTATACGATCTTGTTATGGAAGCAATAAAAGCGACGGACTGCATAATAAAGGTCCATATACAAGTGGCAATATAAAGTGACATTCTTTTGCATTAAGATTTTGTGCATACAACCCTAAAAGCACATGACAACCTCTGCTTCCCTCCGCGAAGGGCCTATCTTTTACTTTATGTTTTTACTTTTTGCTTGAGTCAAGGTGGTCTTCACCTTTCCCTTTTTCATTTTATCCTTTGGCAAGCTCCTCGTGTTTGAAAGATCCTGATATATATATATATCCAATTGGATGTAAGTTAGCATGAATTATTATTGTTGACATCACCCAAAGGTGAATACGTTGGGAGGCAACACAATAAGCCCCCATCGTTCTCAGTGTCCGGTTGAAACTCCATAACCACAAGTATTGCGTGAGTGTTAGCAATTGTAGAAGACTATATGATGGTTGAGTATGTGGACTTGCTGAAAAGCTCTATTCTTGACTCTTTCTGATGTTATGATAAATTGCAATTGCTTCAATGACTGAAATTATAGTTTGTTAGTTTCCAATGAAGTTTCTGAACCATACTTGACATTTTGAATTGATTGTTACTTGAGCATAAGAAACCATATGACAAAAATCTATATATGTTGCTGTTATAAGAATGATCATGATGCCCTCATGTCCGTATTTTATTTTTATCGACACCTCTATCTCTAAACAAGTGGACATATTTTTTGATTTCGGCTTCCGCTTGAGGACAAGCGAGGTCTAAGCTTGGGGGGAGTTGATACGTCCGTTTTGCATCATGCTTTTATATCAATATTTATTGCATTATGGGCTGTTATTACACATTATATCTCAATACTTATGGCTATTCTCTCTTATTTTACAAGGTTTACCATGAAGAGGGGGAATGCTGGCAGCTGGAATTCTGGCTGAAAAAGGAGCAAATATTGGAAACCTATTCTGCACAGCTCCAAAAATCCTGAAACTCCACGGAAGTCATTTTTGGAATTAATAAGAATTATTGAGCAAAGAAAACACCAAAGGGGGCCCACACCCTGGCCAGGAGGGTGGGGGGCGCGCCCACCCCTTCTGGGCGCGCCCCTGTCTCCTGGGCCCCCTGCTGGCTCTCCGGTTCCCATCTTCTGCTATATAAAGGATTTTACCCTGGAAAAATTTATAAGCAAGCTTATAGGACGAAACTCCGCTGCCACGAGGCAGAACCTTGGCGTTACCAATCTAGGGCTCTGGCGGAGCTGTTCTGCCGGGGAAACTTCCCTCTGGGAGGGGGAAATCATCACCATCATCATCACCAACAATCCTCTCACCGGGAGGGGTCAATCTCCATCAACATCTTCACCAGCACCATCTCCTCTCAAAACCCTAGTTCATCTCTTGTATCCAATCTTGTATCAAAACCAAAAATCGGTATCTGTGGGTTGCTAGTAGTGTTGATTACTCCTTGTAGTTGATGGTAATTGGTTTACTTGGTGGAAGATCATATGTTCAGATCCTTAATGCATATTAATACTCCTTTGATCATGAACATGAATATGCTTTGTGAGTAGTTACGTTTGTTCCTGAGTACATGGGAGAAGTCTTGCTATTAGTAGTCATGTGAATTTGGTATTCATTTGATATTTTGATGAGATGTATGTTGTCTCTCCTCTAGTGGTGTTATGTGAACGTCGACTACATGACACTTCACCATTATTTGGGCCTAGAGGAAGGCATTGAGAAGTAATAAGTAGATGATGGGTTGCTAGAGTGACAGAAGCTTAAACCTAGTTTATGCGTTGCTTCGTAAGGGGCTGATTTGGATCCATATGTCTAATCACTACAAAAAAAGACACATCCATGACATTTTGGGCCGAACGAATTTTTTTTTGTCATACATATGACACTTCTATGACGATAATTGTGACAAAACCTGGTATCATCATAGATGTGGTGGGCTCCTACTTCTATGACAAAAAATCATGACAGAAAATGGGCTTTTCGTCCTGGGCGGGCCGGAGATGCAGCTGCATGACATTCTTTGGGCCGTCCATGACGGAAAAAACCGTGGTAGAAGCGAGGGGGAGGAAAATTTCGGGGAGTTGCCGGTTACGGTGGGAGGTCGGGGGCGGAGCGATGCGCGTTTCTCTCATACAGGTACGCGCGTGTGTGCGAGGCGTTGGCTCTAACTGAACCCGAGCGAGGCGTTGGGCTCTAACTGAACCCGAGCGATTGCACTTCAGGCTATGCGTTACTGAACTCGAGCGATCGATCGATGGTTGTTAACTGAACCCGATGGAGCGATTCCTTCGCTACTGCTGCTAACTAAAGCCGATCAATTGGATGAACAGTGAGCGTCGTGGGGTGGGGGGGGGGGGGTTGGATGAACAGTGAGCGGTGGCGTTGCCTCTGGATGAACAGGACCCCGTGGTGTGGAGGGCTGGATGAACAGTAGACGGTGGAGGGGTGGCCGTGGAGGGGTGGTTGAACAGGACCCCGTGGTGTGGAGGGCTGGATGAACAGTAGACGGTAGAGGGGTGCCCATGGAGGGGTGGTTGAACAGTAGCCGGTGGAGTAGCGCGCGGTGGAGGCTGGATGAACAGGAGCCCGTGGAGGCTGGAGGAGATCGACGGTAGCCCGTGGAGGCTGGAGGAGGTCGATGGTGGAGATGAACAGTATCCCGTGGAGTCCCATTTTGCGGTACGCCACACCCCTCCCGATGAACAGGACCCCCGTTTTGACCGTAGCGCTCCAACATAAGTCCGTTTTATCCGTTTTGCGGTATGCCACACCCCTCCCGATCAACAGGACCCCCTTTTCAACCGTAGGAGGTCCGTTTCGTCCGTTCTGCGGTACGCCACACCCCTCCCGATCAACAGGACCCCATTTCGAATGTAGGAGGTCCGTTTCCTCGGTTGTGCGGTACACCAGGCCTCGTTTCCATCGCTTGTTCCGTCCAAGCCCTCCCGATGAACACGACCATGCATTCCGTTCCGACCCAGCCGGTTGGCTCCCACGCGTTCTGTTGCCTCCCGATGAACACGACGCATTCCGTTGCCTCCCCATGAACACGACTCATTCCGTTGCCTCCCCATGAACACGACGACGACGCTGTTTCTCCGTTCCGACCCAGCCATGTACGTATGCGCGAGTAGGCGTTCGAGACCCTTCCCGTATGTACATACGTGGCCATATTTTCTTTCTTGCACCCTCGCCACTGTACGTACGTGTACATGCTACGTGCGCGCCTCTACTACGACACGTGCGCGCCTCTACATCGACCAGTATGTACGTACACGTTCGCGACCAGAATGACAACGCTACATACGCTTCGACCAGGTGGGTCCCGACTGTCAGGCACTTCCTTGCCTGCGAAGATGTAGCTGGTGGGTCCCAGCAGTCAGGGGGGCGAATCATTTTGTTTTTTTTGCCCGGACGCATTTCCTTGCATGCGAAGATGTAGTTGGTGGGTCCCAGTAGTCAGGGGGGCGAATCATTTTTTTTGTCCAGACGCACTTCCTTGCGTGCGAAGGTGTAGCTGGTGGGTCCCAGCAGTCGGGAGGGAAACGTTTTTTTCGCGAAATATGGTGGCCTGTCCGGTGGGTCCCTGCTGTCAGGTGGAGGAATCATTATTTTCCGCGTAATAAGGAGGCACTTCCTTACTGCGGCCCTGGACCCAGCTGTCAACCTCTCGACGTATAGTCCACGTCCGATGGAAGTTGTTCCTTGACCACGTTGACCATGCCGTGCCGAGAGCACCAGGGCGGTGGACGACGGCGAGGCCTAGGAAGGGGACAACGCGGAGCCGGTGAAGACACGACAGTGGATGCCCACGCGGAGAGGAGTATGAGTATTCACTCGTTCGGCTGCGGTGTGAGGCTGCCGTCGCCGCAAGGCCTGGCCAGCGGTGGGAATAGTAGGGGGCGGTGAGGCCTCCGCGGCAGCACAGCCGACCACGGGAGGCAGGAGCAGGCGGCACGACCGGCGCTGCTTTGGGCGGCTGGAGCAAGAAGACCAGAGGTTGAAGAAGCACTACGGCCGTTGGATGGACATCGTACGGTCACTAGAGCTAGAATCGTTCATATTGACTAAGTTGACAAAGCCCTCCGTCCCCGTCAACTTAGTAGGCCCACAAGTCAGCCTCCCACCAAGGTGAGTCCCAGCTAGCAGGGGGAGTATTCATTTTTTGCGCGTAATAAAGAGGCACTTCCGGTGGGTCCGAGCTGACAGCAGGGGGGTCGTTTTTTTTGCGAAATACGGTGGCCTGTCCGATGGGTCCCAGCAGTCAGGGGGGAAACATTTTTTTCGCGAAATAAGGTGGCCCGTCCGGTGGGTCCCTGCTGTCAGGTGGAGGAATAATTATTTTGCGCGTAATAAGGAGGCACTTCCTTGCGGCCGCCATGGACCCAGCTATCAGCCTCTCCACGTACAGTACTCTTTCGATGGAAGTTGGTCGTTGAACACGTTGACCACGCCGCGCCAAGAGCACCAGGGTGGTGGACGATGGCGACGCCTAGGAAGGGGACGACGCGGAGCCGGGGAAGACGCAGCAGTGGAAGCCCGCGCGGAGAGGAGTACGAGGGTTCACTGGTTCGGCTGCGGTGTGAGGCTGCTGTCACCGCAGAATAACAGGGGGTGTGGGTGAGTGGAGGGATGGCCTGGCCAGCGGTGGGAGTAGTATGAGGGCGGTGAGGCCTCCGCGGCAGCACAACCGGCCACAGGAGGCAGGAGCAGGCGGCACGACCGGCGCTGCTTTGGGCGGCTGGAGCAAGAAGACCAGAGGTTGAAGAAGCACTACGGCCGTTGGATGGACATCGTACGGTCACTGAAGCTAGAATCGTTTATATTGACTAAGTTGACAAAGCCCTTGGTATGCTCCAACTTAGTAGGCCCACAGGTCAGCCTCCGAAATGGTGCGCCCCAGATGTCAGTGGGAGGAATCATTTTTTGGGCGGCCGAAGCTAAGAATATCTGATATTGAAGAAGAAGCACGACATCCGTTGGATAGACATCCAACGGACACTGCTGCTAGAACCGTGTGTGACTATAATAAGTTGACAAAGCCTTGCATACACGTCAACTTATTTTTTTAGGGGACGCGTCACTTAGTAGGCCCACAAGTGTGTGGCAGAGAACTTATAGCCCATTTACGTTTTGTAAGAATGTACAACCCATTTTTGAATTCTAATGGAATTTACAACAGCCCATTTATAGTTTATTAAATGTACATCCCATTTTCTTGCTAGGACAACGATTAATAATTTCAACCAACCGTTGAAGACAGAGTTCAATAAAATTTCCCACATTTTGATGGGATCTGAAATTTTTTTATCCCGAAATTTCTAGTCAGATTAAATATAAATTTGTATTACGTAAAAATCCAACGAAACATTGCGCGCGCAACAATGAAAATTTAAGATTTTCAAAATCCATAAATAATATTTTATAAACTAATTTCGTGTTTGGTGCATTTTTTATAGTTACTGCCCAGTTTTTATAATTACATCCCATTTATTATTTTTAAAGCCCATTTTCCTATTAAGCCTAATGCATACCTCCTAGGAAAGATTTGCAGCCCAGCGGGGCGGAGAATAACAAGTTGACCTTGCCTGGGTATTCCTCAAAAATACGTATAACTTGGCTAGCCATTTTCATCTTGAAAAAAAGTAGTATTTGGGCTGGATATCTGGCCTGGGCTAGACGGGCCACAGCCCGCCCAGTTAATACCCTGCTCTCCTCTGAACAACAACGAAATCATCACCAAGAAAAACTCTACAGTGCTCACACCTCAAAAACACAAATACTGCTCGAGCTGCTTGGTCCCAGTTGTCGGCCGCACCTTGTGCAATTCTCTCATTTATATTGACTACATAGGTTGACAATGGTGTGGGACCGTGATGTTAGGAAACCAGGAGAAAGCAAAAAAATAATATAGTTGTACATAACAAGGAGGCACTTGCGTAAGTACGGCTATGGCCCTAGTGGGTCCCTAGTGTCATCTAGTCAAAATAAAGTCATCTCCTGAATCCTCATGTTCGTTGACCATGTTAACAATGCTTGGCACCACGGCGAGCGCAACAACTCGAAGGAGAACGGAGAGGGCCTCGCGGGCCCTACGGAGGTCTGATACAGCGCCCGCTGCTCATTCAGGAAGCCAAGATCATCGGACACCTATGAGCACCTTTGAGAAACTGAGACGGCATGAAACGGTAAGGCCGTGCTTGGGAGCTCTGGTTTATTTCAAATCTGTATTAACATACAAGTGTAATTTACTCGTCATCGGAAGGCCCGAGGTCTGTAAGTAAAACTGGCAGGTTACGCGTGTAATTTGAGAGACCAGTGTATATTTTACGAGCACTGCTATATGGACGACATTACGAGACGATACATGCACGACGTGCGTATCATGCCATCCATGGGCAAGGCTGAAACAACAGCTAACAGCTGGATTAGCAATCGTCCGAGTGTCGTTTAGCGTTTTTATCGTGTGTGAAGTACTTCTGATATTTTACTAGTCGAAATTGACCAACCAAGCACCTTCGCCCGAGACCATCTGCTTTAATTTACAAGCGTCAGTTTTACAAGCGGCTTTGGTTGGAAAACGACGATCCAATCACGGCCTAATATCATGAGTTGGTCGGAAGATCATATGGTTTCACGTCTAACCTACCCGACATGTCATATAGGCTATGAATGAAACATCAGACGATGAACTTCTTACGCACGGAAACAACAAAAGAGGATGATCTTCTTAAAAAGCAAATCACTGGCATTAGATCGACATGCAAAACAATACGAAGCATTATTCTCAGGAGGCACGGTGAACAGCTCGTGATGCCGCATGCCACAACATTCCAAGCTCAACTTTGCAATCAAACACAAGGCCTGGCATTACATAGACAATATTCGGAACAAACTCTTAACACAGGAATATCTCAGCAGAGTAACTATTTACTTCTAAACTGAACACAGGAATAGGAAAAAACACTCGACGCTGCTCACAGCAAGGGCGTCTCACTCAAAAAATATCAAATGCATGTCTTCTGGCTAACATCAATGAGCAAATTTTGCAAGGTTTTCCAATTCCAATATATTAAACTAACGTCTTGTTGCTAACATCAATGATTAAACTTTGACAAGCTTTTCCCATTCAAAATATGTAATGCCTATGATCGTGTCCTGTCGTAGCTTCTTGTACTTGTTTGGGCACTTTTTGCCCAGGGCACTCCACGTGTTGTTAAATTGCCAATGGCCTCTACAGACTAGTCATGTCATCGGTGTCTAATAATACTCTGTAAAGCTTCTCGGTCATTCCTTCTGTAATGTACTGCAACCAGTGACTGCTTCTTTCTGCAAAGTGCAACGACCAACTGGACCCAGTAACGCAGTAGTTTGCCTTGGACACATTGGCTCCTTTTGTGCAGTTCAACTAAAATCAAAGTCAGAATAAAACCGAGCTTTAATTTTGATATCCCTGTAAGCAACAATAGATATAAGGGAAAAAATTACTGAGAAATAACGGTTGATGACTTGTCTTAATGGGAAACAAAGCAGGAGAGTAGCAATTATCCACCAGTGTGATTCATTCATATTGACTGAGACATTATCTTAACAATGCCTTGTTTCAACATGTATAAAGAACGACAAAGCAGAAAAGTACCATTCCTAAAACAATGCAACTGATTCATTTTTAAAGAGACATCATCTTAACAATACCTTGGTTAAACATGTAGAAAGAACTACAAAGCAGGATAGGAACACTGGAAACAAATCTCGATCTCCTTTTGTGCTGTTCCACAAAAATTAAGCAAAGTCACCGGTGTGACATTCAAGTTGAACTGCACAAAACACTCTTAAAACATAAGTGTTTCGAGTAGCGAAGTAAAATGTCGCAATAGCAACAAGTTGAATTGATACCCCTGTTTTAACAGAGGCAAAAAAGGAAACAATTACTTGTTGATAAAGGAGGATGAAACAAACGGTGACAGAAAGAAGCATCTAACTTATCTTGGATGGAAAACAAAGTAGGATAGTAGCATTTCTAAAATGGTTGCATTGATTCATATTAACAGAGACACTCTCTTGAAACAAAATTCGCTAAAAAATGTAATTTACTTTTAACAGTGCCATTGCTTCAATTTTCCGGCGGCATTCTTAGATTAACAACAGCAAAATAGCTGTATGGGACGTGCTAGCACCATGTGCGTCCACACGTATAAATGGGTGATGCATAGTATGTAGCCAAGCAACATCTCTGTGTTGGTCCCATATTTGTTCTCTTTGAACTTTTTCCTATGTGAGGGCAGCAAATCTAGTCCTGCACAAACTACCCGACCCCCCCAGTTTCTTTCCCTTTTCAACAAAGAGATCGGTTCCTTACAGATGTGTGTACTGGGTTACCCCCCTTTTTCCCTTTTCGACCAACAAAGCGGCTGGATAGCCAGTCTATACTACTTCTCCTCCCTCCTTTCCTCATTGAACCATGTCCTAGATTCATGCTCCACCCCACCGCACCTTTCTTTCCTCTTTGAACCAATACCTAGATTTGACTACAGATCGAAAAAGATCCACATGCAGCTAGAGCAACGACGGTTTCAAAGAAACTTATACCTTAGGGTCGTCGGGATGTGGCAAGGCGTGCGGCGGGAGGCCGGATCTGCCCACACTACGTATGACAGCGAGGAAGAAGGGGTCGGTGGCCCTCCCGCACAGGCGTTGGGTGAAAGAGAACAGCGCAGCCGGCAGTGGATTGCCTCCCTCGCCGAAGGCGATAGAGTTAACGCTGCACCTCCTCCCCTTCCCGGTGCGACGGGATACAGACGCCTCCTTCACCAGCTGTGAGGGGGGAGAGAGAGACAAGAGGCCAACGCAGTCTTGTTTAGATCTGTTGAAGAGAGGGTGAGAGACTGTGAATATAGCAAACCCTAGCAAATGAACGCTGAGCCTCCAGCGTGTAACATATATGTATTGCGGCGAGCGTCTAGAGAGTGCAACCCTAGCGAACAAGCGCTGAGGCTCCCGCTTATATATATACTAATGTAGTACGGACTGAGCTCCGGTGCCTTCACTGCATCTGCTTTTGGCTGTATGATAGGTGAGCCAGCCACATTTTGGGCCCACCTGTCATAAACCCAAAGGCAGGTGCACTAAGTCAATGAAGCTGCATCCATATAGTACTCTTGTGTGTATACGACTAATATATAGTGGAGTGATTTTCTTATTCTCTCCATAACAATCGTTCTAAATTGTGTAAGTACGAAACGGAACTCTTTATTTAATGTATAGTGAAGAAAACTAGTACTACTTCCGATGAACTAACGATCCACGCCCACGCGTCCTGGTCACACTTCCTGTCCTTCACGTGTGGTACACTACCCTCCCTTAAGTGAACAACCACACATGCGCCAAATTATCGGAAACCTGTGAGAGTGTGTACAAATAAAGAATTTTAATTTCAGTTATTGGAAAGGTGTGAGAGTATTACAAAGTTTGACTTCAGTCAAATCTAATATGCGGAGTAAATAAAAATGGAGGGCTACTACGTCCATCCGGGTTTTTAGTCCACACCATTTTTTAAATCAAAGTTAATAGCTGGACAAATAAAATTACAGGGGAGTTGGAGACAAAGTTGTGAGAAGGCTTAGAAATCAATACAAAAAATCTCTCCATAGCAGTGGTTTTAAATAGAATACACGCGTTCCCGGAAAAAAGAAACGAAAACTGGCAGACAATTTTTTAAGGGTCTGTCTAGGACACATCTAGATGTGACATAGTTATGTCACATCTAAGTTGATGTCCACTCTGTTTGTGGTCTATTTTTTTGTCCTAGTTTTTTTTTGTTTCTTGTTGCTACATAATATACTTGTGGGAGCTTAGATGTGATATCCTTAAATAACATCTAGATGTGAATTAGAAAAACTTATTTTCTAACGTACCAAGAAAGAAAACTCGATCAAAAACACGCCCCCGCTTCCAGGTCGCGAGAGTCGTCGCGCACACACACATAGACATAGACATGCATATCCGTGTTTACGTAAAATTCCATTTCCATCTCCATCTCCAATCATATTTGTCCAACTGGCACATTATTTACGTTGTTAATTATATACGCAGCAATATTAACGTACAACATCTTTTGTTTGCGCACGTCCAGACCGCTGCCACGGCCGGTCCTGACCAACCCGAACCCTCTTCATCACCCGCGCGTGCTTCCCGCCCGAAACGGCCAGTGCTGCATTCATGCCCGGCCAGAGCAGACGCGACCTCTCACTGGCGCCGACATTGAAGCGGTGCGCCGACCGAGAGAGCGTCACCCACGCCGCTTCTGGGTGCACGCGGCTGCTCCGCGTTCAAAGGTCGCAATAGCCGGCTACAACATGCATGTAAAAAGTTCTTGGGAGTCCGTGCTACAGCTAGTTGTCCTCCCCCAACTCGTCAATCTCTTCCAGTAGTGCTAGTAGTACTCCATGGCACGATCCATCGACAAGCAGGCGGGAAAGTTATTGTGTACTCTATTTGCAGTGAGTGGCATGCCGAGTGACCGTGTGGGGTCGAGCCGTGGAGGAGGGTGAGACACGAACACGACAGGCGTGATTTAAACGTTGGTTTTGCTTGATGGCGCGATCCAACGAAATGAAAAGTTGGTTTCTCTCCGTTTCCATTTTTGCTCCCGAAAAACAGAAACTTTCCACTCCATTTTCATTCCTATTCCAAGGTTGCCCCGTTACAACATTCCATCAAATACAAAGGAAAACTAACACGCATGCTGATGCATCTCAATGATTCACAGATCATAGCCAATATTTACTTCACAACTAAACAAAAAAGTTGTGAGAGCGTGTACGAAAGAAAAACTACTGATGGGGTCACTACGACTTAAACCCTAAACCCTAAACATGATTTAATTCCCTGGCCAGGTAGAACCTGTCGAAGGAAAGACGGCTGGCACCCTCGGATCATACGATGCTTTTGTGCAGTTCCACTAAAATCGACCTGAGCATCACTGATGGCAAAGATATTGAAGAAGTGTGATTAGAATAATAGTATTGGCACTAGTTCATGAGACATAAACTCATCACAAGTAGAAGCCGGTAGAAGTAGAGAAAGATCGACATGGAGATGGAGCTACGGCAGCGGAGCAAGACGGCTCCAAAAGGAAGAAGGACTACCTGGGACGCCGGGCTGTAGCTAGAAGGGCGGTTGGGATGCAGCATCGGCCCAAACCACGGTGACCCCCGATTGGGACGCACCGACTGTGGGTTTTCTCCCTCGCCAATGTCGACCGCGTCTACGCAGAACATTGTTCCCTTCCCCCCAGCTTCGGGATCAGGCCCGTCGTTCTATGCTTGTGAAGAGAGCAACCTTAGCAAGCAGGGTTGTAGCTTAGGCTCCTGCTAGTGTATATATAGTGGTTTTATTTTTCTCTCCATATCAACCATTTTATATATTGCGTATGTGTCATTCAAGAGTGAAATGATGGTTGCTTCTTCCGACTAACTTACTGTGTGATTTGACTACTCCTTACTGGCCCCTACACGTACTCCCCCTACGTGTATGCAATAGTCGCACGTACACATGGACGCAAAAACGCGCGCGACGCCCTAATGCATGCATGTCTGAGCACACGATGGAACACACACGGTCACGCTAAGTGCTCAACCTACACGTGCATGCACACACATACTCAGTCAGGGTGAGCTAGTAACCGTATAAACACCGGAAAATATATATTGAGCGCAATGAGCGTATTATGAAGTCCACTAACCGTATTTTTACAAATATACAGTGACAGACAGTGTATTTATCTCGTTTGAAATTAATCCATATTAACCAGAGAGGAGGCAGTATGGATTAGCATTACTTTGGCCTTGTTTGGATACTCTAACTCAGTTAGAGGTTAGAGTTAGATTCTAACCCTGAACTAACCGTGAACTAACTCTAGCCAAAGAGGTGTTTAGATGACAGGGTTAGATGGAGCGCGGATACGGTGAGGCACCTTCATGGGCGTTGCGAGAGGAAGGGAGGAAGAGGACGAGAAGCTTCGAGGAAGTGGCGAGGGATTTGCTGCGGCGAGAGCGAGAGAAAAATGTGTTTTTTAGTGCTCCAGAGAAGAACTAAACCAAATAAGCACCTCTTGGGTGGGTTAGATTTTTTGGATGGGTTAGATGCTTCTAACCCAAACTAACTCTCCTGTTTGGATACTTTTGGGTTAGTTGAGTACAAACTAACCCAAACTAACTCTAACCCATGGATCCAAACAGGGAGAAGCTTGCGCGATGGCTCGCAGGACAAGGACAAACTTTTGACTAATGCAAGCTCTCCCTCACTCAGGCGGTGGACGTGCAATAGTTAATTCGGTGTCAGATTGCCAGAAGCATACACTATACTACTAGTGCTACTATTGTTCGACTTCCCGAATAAGCGAACAGCCAAGCACAAAGTTTACTAGTACTAGTACTACTAATATAGTCTATAAAGGTACGTACTATACTAGTACTAGGAACCGGATGGAGGAGTGTCTGCACTCTTATTATAATTTTAAAATGTGATAAATCAATCTTCAACACATTTGGTTCTCTTCGAGGGTTCTCGCATGTGATAATGGAAGTTGATTGCATGGAACACTCGCCACAATTCTCGCTTAATTCTTGCTCATATCCTGTTACAAATAGTAGCGCTCGGTAATATTTCCTCTTTTTTTGTTATTCAGCATGTAAACAGGTCAGCAAACCTTGCGGTGCATCTTCGTGCGAACCGTGCTTGCTGCACTTTGAATGTGGCCAAGAGCTGGCTTGATGAAACACCTCGCTTCCTACTTCTTTTTTTGCGGGATACCTCGCTTCCTAGTGACTAGTGTCTTGGTTGATCGTCCTAAGAATGCTTATATATATGAACAAAGCTCTCTCATTTACCCGCAAAAAAGATTAAGCCATATTAACCGGAAAGGAGGGAGTATGGACTAGCACTACTTTTTGGTGTGTCCCGTCAACTTGCAGAATGAGGAGAAGCTTGCAGGACAAGGTGAAGCTCGCTTACGCCTTTTGACTAATGCAACCTACCCTCGGTGGACATGCATCAGTCCATTCGGTGTCAGATTGTCAGAGGCATACACTGTAGTACCCAACATGCGGAGTACCATCATTGTTCGACTTCACAAAGAGGCGAAGAGCCAAGCGCAGTAGTACGAGTAGTACTACTACTAGAACCGCATGGTGGAGCGTCTGTACTCTTATTTTTTTAACTCTGATAAAGAACACATTTATTCTGGAGAAGGGCAGAAAATGGCAACCCAACATGTAATGAATGATATCAATCAACCAACCATGCTCGAACATATCTTGGCCTCCATGCGAGCCCATCTGTGTGTTCTCGCTCCTCGTCTCTCTCAAGGAACGGCAGGTTGGCTCTTTGCCGTCAATTGAGATCGGTTTGCTCACACTCCTGTCCCACATGTCAGTGATATGCCAAGAGGAGGTGCGTTGACCGACTCGCCATACGCATACTTGGTTTTGAACCTTCATACTACTCCTCCCTCCGTCACAGTTTACAGGGCGCGCTTCATTATGATGCATTTCTTGAATGCATTTCCACCACCAGAGAGACTTTAGACGCGTTTGGTTTAATGCTCAATTAATTAGGGCATGGTAACCGCAATCAAGTCCACAATTTTCTCTCCATGTACTCTGTACTACTACGGAGTGGAGTAAGTGCATGCATGTGTGTACCCGGGGTGGAAGCACTGCATGCATGTGTGTACACATTATTCCCTCTAGTAATAGACGCCGTGCTATAACTACCAATGCTATTTTTCAGGCCGATCGCTAGTCGCCTTGGTCCCACAGATCTTTTTTCTTTTTTCTGAAGTGCGCTGTATAAACAGTGACGGATGGAGTAGTACTTCTTCAGAGCAGATTCAAGGAAGAGCGTATTGATGGTTGCTTCTTCAGAGCAACTTACAGTGGGAAAGGTGGGGCTTACGATTTGACTGCTCATTACTCACTATTAATGCGGCACAACGACCGGGTTGAGTCTCCCATGCGGTTGTGCACTACCCCCTCGGTTCTTAAATATACTCCGGAGTATATTTGTCTTTCTAGAGATTTCAACGAGTGACTACTCAAATATTTGTCTTTTTAGAGATTTCAAATGGACTGGCACATATGGATGTATATACTTATTTTAGAGTGTAGATTCACTCATTTTGCTCCGTATGTAGTCACTTGTTGAAATCTCTAGAAAGATGAACATAATATTTAGGAACGGAGGGAGTACACATACGAAGCAAAATGAGTGAATCTACACTCTAAAATATGCCCGTTTGAAATTTGTAAAAAGACAAATATTTAGGAACGAAGGAATATAATTTTGTGCATGGCACATGGGACCGGATGATGAAGAGGCTTCTGGCAATGCTATCAATCTTCCATCATTTGTTTACATAATTGACGTACTATACAAATAATTTTCCAGCAAGACATGAAATTGTACAATGGTGTGAGCTTTCAGCTTCTGTTTCACGTGTCTTGCCATCGATGCTCTTTCGGACACAATAAAAAACTAACTTCCTTGCTAATGCATGTCAATTATTAGCATATCAGAGCTAATAATTACATCACAACTGAAGACAGAGTTGTGAGAAGGTGTTAAATTAAAATTGATCCATGCTTTCATTGGCAGCAACGTCCCCCCAGCTTTGTCTAAATCAACAAGGCATGTTGGGAAAAAAGTAGCTGTCTGGAGCATGCAACATTCCGATCATTTTGTGTAGTTCCACTAAAATAGAGCTGAGCGTCCCTGTTCCAAAGATATTAAGTGTGATTACGATAATAGAGGACTGCTGATGAAACAATAAACACATAAATAGAAGTCGGTTACCTTTGCAGTCTCTCTTAAGACTAACTAGTTGGAGAAGATTAGGCTCGGAGTTGGATGAGGAGGATAGAGCAAAACCAATCTCCCTTTGTGCAGTCGCACTGAAATGTAGAGACATTGCCCATGTGACATTTTAGTACAACTGCACAAAACACTCTTAAGAAAAAAAAGTGATTTGTGCAGTTCACCAAAAGGTCGCAATAGCAACGAGGTGAAATGGATAGCCTTGTTTGCAAAAAAGAGGTAGAAAGGAAACAATTACTGGCCAATAATAGTTGATGACACATGCGATGACAAAAAAGAAGCATATTGCTTGCCCTAAGGGAAGATAACAACACGGTTGTGTTTGTCTAAAATGGTGTGAGGACGAGAATGCAATATGGAAAGTACGCTGGACGAGCTACGTTTTGGGAAAAGAACTATGGAAGATCCACATGCAGCGACGTGGGAAGACGGGTAGTGGAGCAAGGCCGGAGGGGATACCTAGAGGTCGTCGGGATGTAACTAGGTGAGCGGCGGCGGGCGGAATCTGCGAGCAGGTGGCATAGGCCCTGCCACGCCGGAGCTTGGTCAGAGAGAACGGCGTGTACCGTAGATCGGGATGTGCTTCCTCGGCGCCGTCGAATGGAGAAACGATGCACTTCCTCCCTTTCCCTCGGCGGACGGGATGCGGCCGGATCAGTGACCAACGGTGAGAGAGAGAGAGAGAGGCCACCGCACTCCCTTTCCCCCGGCGGATGGGATGCGGCCGGATTAGTGACAAACATTGAGAGAGAGAGAGATGCCACCGCAGCCTTGTGTGAGATACTCTGAAGAGCGACAAACCAGGCACGCAAGGCTCCATTGTATATAGTGAGCGGACTACCTTTTTCTCCGTAAAAATCGTTTTATATTCTGTGTACGTGCCATTGAGCGCTATAACTTTATTTAAAAATAGCGCGGCAACACGTCAAGTCGAACTTTGTTTCATGCAGGCGTGGTACACGACCTCCCTAGGTAAACAACCGCTATAGGCGTTCAAATTAGCACGTGGGCTGCCATTTCGTAAAGAAATAAGCTCCACCGTGTACCCGCGCGGGTGTGGCTGGGCACGAAGCGTGAGTACGTGCACGGTGCACCTATTCTCTTCTTGTATACGTACACCACCTACGTTGGGTCGTGTGAGAGAGATACAAACCTAGAGAGATATAGTGTGTGGGTTCTTGAGAGTTTTTTTTTGGGGGGGGGAGGGGTCAATCAAAAAATGTAACATATGCAATGTGTGTGAAATAGAGTCATGGATATAACATATATATAGAGGGGGCGATCCACGAGAAGAGAGTGGAGGTATCACCGGCTTGAGGTGTCCATAGAATCGAAAAGAGGGATGATGTGTGTGTGTTTGCGCGCGCGCGATCGATAAAGAGTGCCATCGAATTTGTGTGTGCCCACGTCAAAGATATAGAGTGGCTGACCTACTGGAACGTGAGAGGGGACATGTGCAGTTTGTCTCTGTGGCATGGATACCTACCCGCATCACTCGACTATTGGTATGTGGCGGAGGAAGAGGGAGGCCCAATTAACTATAGAGGTACAATGGCTGGTATATGTGTGGAGGAGGAGAGAGGCCTACCTCATGTATTAAGGAGATCGATCTGCCTCATGTAAAAAGGGAGATCAATCGGCATCCATGCATATGTGCAGGAGAGGAATAAGGTTGGGAGAGAGACAGAGCTAGAGTGTTGGACGGGGTGGTAGTGGAGTTGCTTCTAACAAATGGTGGGATAGGCTTGCTAGAAAAATGGAGGGCACGCCCGCAATATCAATAAGAGAGGAGATGGCTGCTTGTTGTCTGTGCAAGTGCGTGTGAGAGACGGGTCAGGAGGCATGCACGAATGATGAGGGGGGACGATGTGGTTGTGGTAAGCAGACATAACTACATAGGAAGATCAATCGCCCTTTGTTAGAGAAAGGAGAGACATAACTTGTGAGGTACGTCGATCGATGGGGGGGGGTAGTTAAAGTCGATCTAGGTATATGTTGGGAGATCGATCGGTATACATGCATGTGTGTGTGAGAAGCAAACACGGCACGAGGAGAAGGATAGAGAGAGAGGGATGCATGTAGGAGCTGGTATGAGAGGCATACTATATCGAGCGAGGAGGAGTGTGCGAGTATGAGAACGATGAAAAGAGTGGTGGGAGTGAGGCATGGACGGTGACAAGAGAAGAGGGGAAGCTTGTGTTTGTGCTAGGCACACCTGGCTAGAGAGGCATATCGATCGATGTGTGCCATAAAGAAGGAGCTGGGGGGCCTACACACACCGTGGGTGAACGACCTAAAGTGAAAAGACGAATTTGCACGATGGAGCTAGAGAATGCTGAGGGAGGGTGAGAGGGATGTGTGCATGCACAAGAGAAAGTTAGCGCTAGCTACAAAGATAAGAGGGTTGTGTGGGTGTAAAAGACGAATAGAGATCATATATACTTCATTATAAAAAGCGAATTCGGATATTTGAAGAATTTATCATAGTGTTTTAAACCGACGCATGTGTGAATATATATAACGGTGATACACGTGGTGTGTTTATGAACATGTTATACTACATTTAATATATTTTATCTCTACTCTTATAAAAAAACGGAGTTGTTGATGATGGTGTGCCTGCCATCCTACATTATAGGCCGTCTGATTTATATCTGGCAGATAGCAAGGAAACTATGATGGTTGAAGTTGGCAACAATCATGATTGTAGATTCTTATTGAAATAGAGAAACAAATTCAAATTTAGTTCGAATTGCAGTGGTAGTATAGACATTTGGAATGCACTAAAATGTTTGTATGAGTAGGTTACATGCATTATACAGCAAGCGAAAAAATTTAATCGGAGATAACATGGATTCATACTCCCTCCTTCCATCTATATAGGGCGTAATGAGATTTTTAAGACCGCCTTTGACTATTGACAAGATTAATAGTACATGACATGCACAATGTGAAAATTATATCATTGAAAGAACCTTTCACAGACGAAGTTAATAGTGTGCTTTGTGTAAGTTGCATGTCATATATCATTGCTCTAATATTTGGTCAAAGTTAGCATCAAAAAACGCATTAGGCCCTATATAGATGGAAGGAGGGAGTAGCTTTGAATAGCATTTGTATAGTAAAACGGGGCAAGACTCTCTCTTTGTGTGGTGTGAATAGTTTTATTTTTTTCGTTTTCTTTTTGGTTGAGGGAAGTGCGAATTGATTTGGTACATACAAGTACAATATTACTACACGTTAGGCTTGTCCCTAAAATTCAACCCGCGTCTTGTTATATCCCGAAATTTCAGATATAGTGTTCCCAAAACTGGCGCCTTCACAACCTGCACCTTGCTATCCCGAAATTACAATGCGCGCGAAAACTCCCTCCAGCTGCCAAATCCCGACACGCGAAATCCCCCTTCTAACCCTGAGCTGAAAGGGCCGCTAGTTCAAATCAGTGGGGAGTACTTTTGTAACACACCCTACATTTTGGACAAGCGAGTCCCTAAGTCATGCTTCACCCCCTCCCGTCGCCCCCTTTTCACCATTCGAAATCCCAGGCCGCCATAACCTCTCCGCTCCAGCCGCCAAACCCCACCCTCCTCCGTTCGCCACGTCACCACTGCCCAGCCGGAGCCTCTTCCCCAACGATGTCGTACACCGCAACAGCTCGACGTCCCTCGTCCACCTCCTCGGATGAGGATCCGTCGTCCATCTCGCCGTCCCGCCGGTTCAGCCGCCCTGTCCTCCACCTCCAAGGAGCTGCTCCGACTATCGCCTCGTCTATCGCGGCTGCTCCATCCCCACAGCACCGCCTTAACCTGCTCCACCGGAACCGCAACATCCTCACCGACTCCTCGGACGAAGCCGAGGCCTACTCGGTGCCACCAAAGAGGTTGTACACTCATCGCATCGCACCTTCTCCTCAACTTGACCTCCCGGCGCCGACGGTGCTCCATCCCGCACCCCCTTGGAGCGGCTACCTTGAAGCCGGCGCCCCGGGCGACATCTCCACGGTGGCTCTCCCCCAATGCGAGGCCCCTTTGGCGGCGGCGTCCATACCAGCCGGATCTGTTGCTGCTGCTCCGGCTCTCGCTCGCTCGCTCGCGCTGTTGCTGCTGCTCCGGCTCTCGCTTGATCGCTCGCTCGCCCAGCTGCTGCTGCTGCTCCCCCCCTTGCTCGTGCTGCTGCTCTGCTCTGATTAAGCCACACTTTAGTCGACTGAATCGACTTTTGGGTCGGGGGGGGGGGGGGGGGGGGGCTCGCCGGAGTTAAGGAAGAACCACCCGCAGCGGGGACGGGGGCTTGCCGGAGAGGTACCCCACTATCTATCTTAGGGTTCAGGGTGGGGGGGCCTAGAGGGCTGACCGGGGTGGCGGTGGCGAGTTGTTTCAGGACGGCGAGGCGGCGCTGGGGCCGGCGGTTCGGCCGGTGGTGGCTGGCGGCTCAGGGGGGGGGTGCAGGTTGAAGATGAACTGCAGGCCCTCCCTAAACTACGTGTCAAGTGCCTCTCTGCTACCATTGTGTTCAGTTTCGACAGTAGCATTCAGATTCCACAGTAAATTTCAGTTTCGACAATTAAGTTCAGAGTCAACAGTTTTTACCTCATCTGTTGTAGTCAGGTGGTTTTTGGTTATGTTAATTTTACATCCATTTTACATCATCTTTGAGATGCTATTAGAATCCCACTTGAGATTGACGTTGTCTGTCTTGTGCTGCTTCAGCCTTGACGTCTTACGGCTCACCGGAGCTGCTCCAACGATAGAACAATCCATCACAACAGAGCAGTGCCCTGGACGCCGTCTACAGATTCCTCAGATCTTCCTCCACACCTCCGACAGCCACCTCTGCCTCAACTGCTTCAGCGACCAACCCAATGATGCTGAGGTCGTCACAGCTACGGCAAAGAGGTTGTACACTTGTTGCATCACTTATTACTATACATTCACGTCGATCCATTAGGGCTATTTTGGTTCAACGGAAAAACGTCGATCCACTGGTTGTTACCATCACTAAATTTCTGCATGCTCTCCTTACATAATCTCACCATATATTTTTCGTATGCATGTCAGATATTATACACAGTCATGCTGAACATGTAGAGAAAAAGAGAAGAGTTTTGCGCGGCAATACAATGTCATGCAGACATCGCTCCATGGTGGGTTCAATGGCAAACCCTCCCCACCCCTCTCCAGATTGTAATCCAGAGGAAGATATCTGTTCTGAGGCGTATTCAGACGCCGCTGCCACTCCTATTTACCCCCAAGGTGTTTGCTCTACCTTGGCATGATGATGTTAGTCATATCATGCATATGTTGCCTTGCGGTGCCTACTTTTGACATCATATATGTCATCTGCTTAGTTTAGACATGTTCTGTAATGCCACCTATTTAGTTTCTATTTCATTTATGGGAATTATGCAGTCTCATGTCTTTTAGCCAGCCATAATATATGTGAAATGTGCAATGCCATCCTGTTTAACCAGGCATCATTTGAATGATATCTTGCCCATCCTTTTCTTCATTACATTTCCATTTGTCGACAATGTTTGTACATTAAACTACTCTTCCTGTGAATCAGCCATTTGGGTGGGAGATGGAAAAATCTGGAGTGAAAACAAGGCCTTCAGAGCAGATAGTGCTACCTGTCGAAGCAATCTCTTATTGGGTCCCGATAGCTCCTCAGAGATGGATTCAGAGACAGATGACCAGTCCTATTCCCCCACTGAGGTGTATGCTCTAACTTGGCACGGTCATCCTACTCATATCATGCATACGGTGTCTTGCATTGCATAGTTTAGACATCATATACACAATATTCAACACCATGTTCTTAGTTCAGACATCATATCGAATGCCCTCTATTTAGCATATAAATCACATATGTGAATTAAATGATGCGATCCTGATTACTTAGATAACATGTAGGTGAATTATGTCATGCGATCCTGTTTAGTTATTCATCATATCTTTGAGTTATGTTATGCTAAGCTATCCAGTTTAGATAGACATCATATATGTGAAATTATCTCATGCTATCCGTTTTAGTTAAACAATATACATGTCAACTATTTCATGCCCTATTTTTCCACACTATCTATTGCATTTGTCTCTCATACAATGTCTGTACATTCAACTATGTTTCCTGTTTATCAGCCATTTGAATTGGAGCGGGTGATGCCGGTATCTAGCGGAATAAAAATACGGTCTTCAAATAAAACAGTGCTACCTCTTGGTGGAGATAGCACCCCGGTTGTACATGCACAAGAACCAGCCCTACCAAACATAAACCAAACTCTCACAGATTGTACCCCTACTGCGATGGATAGAGAACCAGCTTCACCCAATCTAACCCCAACCCCAGCCGATAGTAACCCAGTTCCTGTTGAAACAGCACCATCTCCACCATAGAGCTCCCAAACAAGAGCAGTTAGTAAGGCAGCTCCAGTGCCCAAAGGGCCAGTACTATCACGGCGAACCCCAACTCCACCAGTTAGTATGCCTATTCCTGTGGAGGAAGCACAACCAGCCAGTCGTAGTTTAGCATCTATCGCATTTGATGTTGTTAAATCGTATGTGCGTATCTTCCCATCTTGGAAATATTATACTGAAGATGAAGGAAAATGCCAGTTGCAGGTGTTTGTCCAGGAGTTATGTGTAAGTAATATTATTCATGGCAATTACTTTGCTTCGTCCCATACATCCTACCTCCATGATGGTTATAATACAACAAATTTTCCCATTTTTCTCTATAGAGAAGGACCGATTTGGAAACTCAGGATGAGGTAACCTGTGCTAATACCTCTGCTATCTTCAAGAATGCTTGGTGGCAGTATCGGAATTACCTGAAGAAAACGTACTTCACCGACAAAGAAACTCATCAAATTCCCTTACATTCTCCTGAGACACATTTACTAGACGATGACTGGGAACGCCTTGTTCTGTATTGGTCCCGAACCAAGAATGTGGTAAGGTCTATGAGCTCATTTTCTATTTTTAAGTATTTTATTCTTGCATCTTACTGTACTCTGTTCATGCAGAATAAGTGCCTAAACCTGAAGAACAACTGTTCTAATTTAAGATTCCATTGCTATCATAGTTCAAAAAAGTGCTAGGCGTTAATTATGCGTTTTTCCACCGCCTTGCGCTTTACTGACCAAAGCGCATGCTTATGCACAGTTATGCACAGATTATGCGTAGTTATGCCCAATGGGTTTTGCCAACGCCTAGAGCCTAGGCGCGCTTAAGTGCTCGCTTAGGCATGCCTTTTTTAACTATGATTGCTTTGCTCTTGTATCACTGTATTTACTCATACAAACTTATTTTTAAATTGAAGGATCCAATCGAAACTCCAATGGCACAGCAGGTATGTTCACGTATGTTTCTTTAATAGGTTTGCTCTTATCAATAGCTCTGTTGATTTCAATTTCAATTGTGTATACAGTTGACTTTCATATCATGCACATTACTAGCATCACAACAGAGCCAATAGTGTTGTTGTACATGTAGACCCGTGGTACCCATCTGAAATCTTGTTGTGCCGTGTAGTTTCCCACGTTTTGTATTCTTTCACTGCTGCTTTGTCTTGAACTGATATGATTTGAACCGTGTCTCTATTTTGATTTGGCAAGACAATGCAGTGATCATAGGACATAGATATATGTTTGTTTGATGCTTTTATTATGTACTAATACTTGGCAATAGAAGACTTGGTAGTTTAATCCTGTCCACCTTACTAATGAACTGGTTCACCAAAATGAGTTTCATATACTAGTACATGCTAAACTTGCTATGTGTCCGCTTGTTTCTTCTTTTAGAATGCTGACAGAATATTGGGGAAGAGTGCCTCATTAAGCAATGGTAAAGGAAGTAATGCAGATAAGGTTCAGGATAGTGACACATCCTTGTTGGTCTCCAACAAAGCTAATAAAACAACTAAGAAAGACTATCTTGAAGACAGCGAGACAACCCCAAAGTCCTGTCTTGGTTTAGTGTTCGAGTTACTGGCCACTACCGCATGCACAAGCTATTCAAACTCACTGTCTGAATCATTTCGGTTTCTTGAGTCTCAACTACAAGCTGAAAGACATCGATCAGCTGTGCCGCGACAAGAAGCGGAAGGACTACGGAAGTCCCTGGAGCATTCAGATGCATACTTTCTGGTGCAACAGCAAGCGTTGGAGGATTTTAGCGCCAAACAGGACAAAGCTAATCAGCTTGCTAAGCTTATTGCCATCATGGTGGATACCTAGGATAACATTTCTTGAGCTCTTTTGAAGTTGTTTTAGTTATGCTCTTGTTTTGCTGCCGCGTTTATTTGCACTGGTGGCCAATTTTGACGGCCAGTGTATGTAATATGCTGCTTTGTTCCCTATATTTGCACTGGTGGCGAACTTTGATGCCCAGTGGATGTAATATGTGTAATAGCGGTAATAGGCTATCCTTAATTGCTTGCTTATTTATTTCCTTATTGTCTTGTTTAGTCGTTTGCTTGCAGTCACTGCAGTTCTTTTTTTGTGTTTTTCTAGTTGCCACAATAGCCTATTTTTGGTAACTAGGCCACAATAATCATGGCAACACATGGACTGTTGTAACCATGGGCCTCCTGCAGGCCGTATGATCCATGGGCCTACGTCCGGCCGTAGGATCCATCGGCCTTCTATACGGGCCGTAGGATCCATCGGCCTTCTATACGGGCCTTAGGGTCCATGGGCCTTCTACGGGCCGTAGGGTCCATGGGTCTTCTACGGGCCGTACGATCCATGGGACTTCTACGGGACGTACTATCCATGGGTCTCATACGGGCCGTAGGATCCATGGGCCTTCTACGGGGCGTATCATCATTTCGCCAATCATGGGCCATCCTATTGGTGGACCATAACGGGCAGTTAATAGGCCGTATTTGATAACTCTATGAAAACAGCCCAACGGGGTTTTTTACATGAAAACGGCCCAACGTATTAACAGTCCGGAAACGGGCCGACTGTAACGACGGGCTGAATTTGGCACACAAGCAAAAAATGATAGTAACGGGCCGTATGTAACCGAATGCTGCAAATGAGCCCAAGAATCAATGGGCCCTGAGAAGGCCGAAAGATAACTTGGGCTGGAAACGGCCCAATGGAATAACGGGCCGTTAATGGGTATAAAGTGATACACTATTCATTACGGGCCAGTTTCACCACGGGCCGTTAATGGGCCAAGAGTTACAAAGGTCCTCATATGGGCTGAAAGAAGTCATGGGCCACACATGGGCCGGAAGTTAAAACGGGCTGAATCATATTGGACGGCCCAGATGACGCTACTGGGCCTAATTCGGATAGGGCGTAACGGGCCCTGGGTTAGTGGGCTATAAATGGGCTATATGCGAACATGCCGTTAACAGGCTTTCCGTGGGCCGGGCCGCCACCTTTTACCAAGTCAAACGGGCCGGCCTTTTCACAGGAATGGGCCTCTATTGGGCCGTACCACATGTCGTCGTATCATAGGCGACTTCGGTCCAATGAACGGATGAGATCTGTCCCAACGGTGAGCCGACACGTGTTTCCTCCAGCCAATGATGATTTTACACGTGGAAAATCCCCATTGGTCGGGGCTGTTAACGGTTATCAGAGCCAAAACCAAACCCAATAGCTTAACGGCGTTCCGTTACGGTGGATGCCACGTGTCGGTCACCCTTGACGAAAGCACTTCTGTGACGCGCGATTTATCATCATGGAAGTAGACACTTCCGTGATGATAATTTTGGTAATGTCATTTAACACTTCCACGACAGCACATATATGACTATCTTGATTCTGTCGTAAATTTGTCATGGATGTACATGCATGACAAAAAACGCGACCTACTGTGACAAACACGTATCATCACGGGAGTGTATTTTTTTGTAGGTGAATGTTGTGGTTAGGTTTACCTTAATACTTCTTTTTTTGAGGGATGCTTGCAATAGGGGTTAATCATAAGTGGGATGCTTGTCCAAGTAAGGGCAGTACCCAAGCACCGGTCCATCCACATATCAAATTATCAAAGTACCGAACGCGAATCATATGAGCGTGATGAAAACTAGCTTGACGATAATTCCCATGTGTCCTTGGGAGCTCTTTTCTCATTATAAGAAATTATCCAGGCTTGTCCTTTGCTACAAAAAGGATTGGGCCACCTTGCTGCACTTTATTTACTTTCATTGCTTGTTACCCGTTACAATTTATCTTATCACAAAACTATCTCTTACCAACAATTTAAGTGTTTGCAGAGAATACCTTACTGAAAACCGCTTGTCATTTCCTTCTGCTCCTCGTTGGGTTTGACACTCTTACTTATCAAAAGGGTTACGATAGATACCCTATACTTGTGGGTCATCAGTACCATAGGCTTCTGGTCAGGCGCTGCTGCCCGAGCGGTTGTATGGGTGGATGCAATTTTTTACATCCGCGCCCAACGCGGCAGTACCGTGCACTCGGCCCGGTAGTACCGTAAGCCCTGGACAGGCTCAGTGGCATGAACGAAAGTAGGGGCGGATGTAATTTTTTACATCCGCGCCCTACACGGTAGTACCGCACTGGTCGTGCGGTAGTACCGCGTCAAATTTTTGCATAGACCTAAACTCAGCGGAAGTAGTCACGGATGTAATTTTTTATGTCCATGCCTTCTCTGGCTTGACTATCCCTGCCTTGCGGTAGTACCGCAAGGGGGCGCGGTAGTACCCCGCCAGCGGTTCTACCGCTCCCTGTCTTCGCACAACAGGTCTAGTCCTGGCCTCTTCCGAGCCAGCGGTAGTACCGCTTGTTTGGTGTGGTAGTACCGCGCGCCGCGGGCTGAGTTGGTGGATAATGGTTGGATTTGTTCTTCCACTATAAAAGGGGTGTATTCTTCTCCTAGTTAACCACCTCTTCCATCCCCAAGCTCCATTGATGCTCTAAGCTCCATTTTTGCCCGATCTCTCTCCCTAGCCAATCAAACTTTTTGATTCTCTAGGGATTGGTTGAGAAGGCCTCGATCTACACTTCCACCAAGAGAAATTTGATTCCCCCCACTAATCCCTTGCGGATCTTGTTACTCTTGGGTGTTTGAGCACCCTAGACGGTTGAGGTCATCGCGGAGCCATAGTCCATTGTGGTGAAGCTTCGTGGTGTTGTTGGGAGCCTCCAATTAAGTTGTGGATATTGCCCCAACCTTGTTTGTAAAGGTTCGGTCGTCGCCTCCAAGGGCACCAATAGTGGAATCACGACATCTCGCATTGTGTGAGGGCATGAGGATAATAAGATGGCCCTAGTGGCTTCTTGGGGAGCATTGTGCCTCCACACAGCTCCAACGGAGACGTACTTCCCCTCAAAGGGAAGGAACTTCGGTAACACATCCTCGTCTCCATCGGTTTCACTCATGGTTATGTCTTACCATTACTTGTGCTAGTTATATTGTGTTCTATCCTTCACTTGCTTGTGTACTTATTGTTGTTGCATCATATAGGTTGCTCACCTAGTTGCATATCTAGACAACCTACTTTGATGCAAAGTTTAATTTGGTAAAGGAAAGCTAAAATTTGTTAGTTGCCTATTCACCCCCCCTCTAGTCAACCATATCGATCCTTTCACCATTGAAATAGGAGGGCGGAACGAAAGATATTGTACAAGTTTTTATCGCAAGCATGTACAACTACATAAGGAATACATGTCTACATATGATCGATGAATTGAAGTTAGCTTGCTATCTTTATATGTTATGATCATTGCATAATTGATCTTATCCATCCATTCAACACACATTTATATACTTTCATGCCCACACTTTTTCATAATTGTTTCTCTCTTTACAGTTAATACTACTGTAATATATTACTTTATTGCAATATCGATACTGTTACTACTTCATTACTATTGCTATCATATCACTTTGCTACTAATAAATTGTTTCAAGCAGGTGTGGTTGAATTGACAACTCAAATGATAAGAGTTATAAATATTCTTTGACCACCCTTGTGTCGTATCAATAAATTTGGGTTGAAATACTTTCCTTGAAGATTGTTGTGATTCCCTATACTTGTGGGTCATCAGGGCCCATGATGGTAAGGGCTCAGGCAGGGTAGACTCCTCCGCTTCTAGGTACGACCAATAGCCGAAACGAACGACCCTGACACGCGTCTCCGTCAGCCAAGGCATGTCCAACTAGCAATGATGATTAAGCTGCTACCTGGACCGAAAGGCCACGTGGTGGAGCCATAGCTACGCGAAAGTGGCCACCACTTGCTTTTTCGAAAATCTAGGGGAGAGGGTGCTATATTTTTATTACCTTGAATGTTGGGTGGGTGTTCCTTCTAGGCTGTGGTTGGGTTTTAACTTGATGAATCATTTGTATTTGCATATGCTTGCTAAGGATTTCAATCATAAGTACGTATGGGTCCAAGTACGGATAATATGTTAGCAGAGGTCTCTCCCACGTGTAAACTTTCAACGATGATTATGGTCTAGTGTCATAGTAAATTGCATAGGGACAATTTCACACCTCCTATCACCGCTACTCCACACTTGCTATCTTTTACTTTCTTGTTCCTTTACTTTACAAAAACTAACTCTTATTTATAAGTTCTTCACTTTCTTGCAAAGTTATTCTTTTATACCTGCGAAGTACTTCTAGTTTTATTTCTTGTTTTTAGGTAAAGCAAACGTCCCGTATATGTAGGATTGTGTCAGTGGTTGATAGAGCCTGAGAGAATACGAATACTCCCTTTATCTCCTTTCGGGTTTGACACTTCATACTAGTTGGCTTCTACGGTAGGGTGCGTCGACTGCAAATTAAAATTTCCTACGTGCAGAACAACCAAGAACATGCTACGGGAGATGGATCACAGTTCGTTACCACTAGACGCGCAGTGCCGTGCAGCGGAAGAAGAGTTGGGGCAGCGCATCCTCGTGGATCGTCTCCTCCTCGTCTAATCTACCTCGAACAGACGATCGTCTGATCCCACGTACAAGTTCTCTAGAGCGGCGCAAGTGCACCGCCTCTAACAGTATCCGCGCGTGCAGGAGGAACGTCGTGCGGCGGACTGCTAGGTCCGATCACACAACCGGCGGCGAGTGGAGGTGGCTAGTTGCAACACATGCAAAGCCCTAACGACGGCGCTGAAGTATCAACCGCATGAGTGTGCCGCACCTCCACTTTATATAGGCGTCCGTCGTGGGCTCAACATTTGGGCCTCGCATGGACCCTAAAGCCCAAAATCTGTTCGGCCGGGATCCGAGTTCAAGTAGGATCACATCTGAATCGTGGAGTCCAATCCGGCCTCACAGGTTCCTTCCATTAAGCGCGCGACCCCTTAGGTTCAAGTCAGCTTGGTCACAGTTCGGATCACCTCCGACCTGCACGGTTGGTAGCGGCCTCTAGCAAGGCGTGCCGACCACCAAGCAGACTATGAAGCTGCTTAAGCGAACCTGTACAACATGTCACACTTCTTGTCAGGACCCCGACTCAATGCCACATCGATCTAGCATGTAACACCTCATATCACTTTGCGGCCTCACGCACGGTATTCCCACGGGTGTCGCCTTACCTTTGCCCGGGACCATTTGCGCCTTTTGGCACACGTATATGATAGTGTCGCTAGCATCCATATGATAAGGAGCCCGGGATGACATGGCTAGTCGTAAATCCAAAGTGGCACAGACTTACAGGGACAGGCATCCATGACCCAGCATCGAACGTGTCGGTCATCAGCGAGTGAATCCAGGCTGTAGCACTAGGCTAGCAGGACTCTGGTGAACTGGGCTGCAGCGGGCTAATAGGACTCCGGTATTCATCGCGTGACATTTCCCGGAAGGGACAGACATAGGAACGAAGAAGGACACATGCCGGCCAGCCTAAGTGTTCCGGAGCAGTAGCAAGCTACCATGGCTCAGTGGAAGCACTAGGAGACATTTCCCGGTAAGAGAGGCTACTAAGGATAAACAACTAGATAGTCAGATCCCACACATACCAAGCATTTCAAACATACACACAATATGCTCGATATGTGTAAATACAACATGGCATCACAACATAACTCTACGACTCAAGTATGCATTCATTAGGCTCCGAGGAGCGAGATATTACAAACATGGGTCTCATGACCCAACATTCAGAGCATACAGATCAAGCACATGCGGAAGCTTATCATGTCTGAGTACAGACATCTATAAATGAAAAAGGCTGAAAAGCCTGACTATCTACCAGATCCTACCGAGGGCACAAGATCGTAGCTGAGGTAACAAGCTAAACGTCGAAGTCCACGTGGAACTACTAGCGAGACTGAAGTCTGCCTGCAAAACATAAAATAGGCAAACGTGAGTACAAATGTACCCAGCAAGACTTACATCAGAACTAACTACATATGCACCATTATCAGCAAAGGGGATGGTGGGGTTTAACTGCAGCAAGCCAGCTTTGACTCAGTAGCTATCCTAAACTACGACCGCAAGTAACTCTTTTGAGGTGGCGCACACGAGTCCACATATTCACCATATCAATACACCACTATGGATCCGCTCCCGTCTCCCTACGAGAACGCCATCCATAGCACTCACGCTTATCTTGTGCATTTTAAAGTATCCACTTTCACTTGTCTATGAACTGTACAGGCAACCCAGAAGTCCTTTTCCGTGGACACGGCTATTCGAATAGATGATGTTAACCCTGCAGGGGTGTACTTCTTCACACACGCTCTCACCACTTACCGCCGTTTACACGACATGTACTCGGAAACCTTCAAGCGAAAGCCCAACGAGGGTGTCAGCCACGACCTACCTAAACACTCAAGTCTCTAGTCCAGGTTTATCGCCTATTCGGGTTCCATCCGCGAGGAGATCTGGCCGGAGTTTCGCTCACAGCCCCAAACGATGTGTGCAGGGTTCCCGAGACACCAAACGGGCGCCCGGTACACCGTGCCACATGCCTACCGCATCACAGCCCACCCCTCCGATCAGCGCTGCACACGGCCTCCAGCATACTACAAACACCAGAAACTACTTGCAACTCCTGGACAGAGGACAAGGGTGATTAAGAAGCCAAGAGGGTCCATTGGTTTCGGGCCCAATGCGTGGTAGTATCTGTTTCATGGATCACAAACACAGAACTCAGTTCCTGAGGACGGCTGCAATGAGACAACCCACCATGTACTCCTACATGGCCTCTCATCGCTACCTTTACCAAATCGTGTTCACACACTTAGCTCACACACAGTAGGACATGTTCACACACCTCTGATTCATCCTCGATGAATCAGACCTGACTCAACTCTAAGCAGTAGAAGGCATGACAAACAAGCATGAATGAGTAGGCACAACAGGGCTCAAACAACTCCTACTCATGCTAGTGGGTTTCATATATTTACTGTGGCAATGACAGGTCATGCAGAGAATAAAGGGGTTCAGCTACCGCAGCGAGTAACAGATGAACCGTTGTTGTCCTAATGCAGTAAAAGAGAGCAGGAGCGAGAGAGTGGGATTGTATCGAAATGAACAAGGGGTTTTTGCTTGCCTAGCACTTCTAAAGATAATATAGTTTTTCATCGGTGTCATCGAACTCGTCGTCGGAACCATGTCTATCGAGAGGGGACAAACACCGGCAACTGAGAAAGAACACAATCAATGCAATGCCACAATATGATGCATGATCATGACATGGCAATATGCTGTGATTTGAGCTAATGCATCTAGCTATGATTTAAATGAAGTTGGTTTGAATACACGATTCAAATTCCAACTCCATATATGATTATTTAAATGCCCTTTATTTGTTTTGTCCAAAACAGAGGACAAACATTGTTCAAACATGCATGAAAATGGTACAGATGGATTTCTTGAATTTTTCTGATAATTTTTCATATATAATTTGTTTGATTTGGAGTCATGGTTGAATTACTATGATTTTTTAGAAGTTTTAGCTATTTTATGAAATAAATAAATCGTTTAGATTTATTTAAAATCCATAAAAGGGTTTATTGCGTCAGCACTGCATCAGGGTGACGTCAGAGGTCAACGGGGACGTCCAGGTCAAACTGACTAGTGGGTCCCGCGTGTCAACAATTAATTAAACTAACTAATTTTAGTTAAACTAATCTAGTTAGTTAGCAGGGGGGCCCACTTGTCATTGAATCAGGGGAGTCAACTTGGGCCCACCCAGTCAACGTCAACGGTTAAACCAGCCGGTCAGCGGGTCAAAGCCTGCCGGCGTTTAGCCGCCGGCGAGGCCAGACGCGGCGGCGTGCTGCGGGATTTGACCACAGGGCTCCATTTGCTACGCGGAGAGCAGCTACGGGCAGCTGGTGCTCGCCCGCATCCAGCCGTGGTGATGGCTTGGCCGGGAAGTGGCCGGAGCATCGTCGGCGACGAGTTTGGCGGAGGCCGAAGCTCGGGCCAGCTCGTGCGCGTGGCTGTAGTGGCCTAGGCGGTGTGGCGCTAGCACCTACAGCCTCTACGCGGCGCGAGGAGTGTGGCGGGCACAAGCCCGTGACCAAATGGTCACCGGAGCAGCGCCAGCGACGTGGTCAGGCGGCGGCGCGTTCGGGCACAAGAGACGCGGTGTCTACGGTATTCTAGGGGTGAAACAGAAAGCACGGGGAGGTTCAGCAGCTCACAGAGAAGCCGCAGGGATGGTCAGCGTGCTCGGGGAAGGCTCGGTGCGGTCGGAACAGCGATGGCGATCTGGGGCGGCCCAAGGTTGAAGACGACGGCGGCGGGGATGATGCAGGGGCTCCGGCGTCGTGCAGCTTGGCTAGTCGACGTAGTCGACGACGACGAACCGTCCGGACACGGTGAGAGGGCGCGGGGACGGCGTTGGACGCGGCTGCGGTGAGCGGCGGCGACGGTGACGTCTCGGACGACGTCGGGGAGGGCGAGGGAGAGGAGCCAGAGGGGAGGGCGAGTGTCTGTGAGGTCGGGGGGGGGGGGGAGAGAGGGTTCGTCCCACGTCGACAGCTCGACGAGGGGAGCGGCGAGGCAGCGGGCAGCTGCGTGGCACGCATGTTGTGCTCACCGTCGAGCAGCTGCTTGCCTGCCTAGCCAAGCCAAGCAGCTCACTGGAGCGGTGGCTGGGATGGGCCGACAGGTGGGCCACCAGGTGGGCTGGAAGGTGAGCGCCAGGTACTTCTCTCTCTATCTCTCTTTTCCTGTTCTTCTATTTCTGTTATTTTGTTTTGATTTGATTTAGAATATCAAATCATTTTATAAACTTTCTGTAAATTGTTATGTGATCTCAGGACTAGCCCAAGGTCACATGCAACTTACAAAAATGTTTGGGCTTTATTTCTTATATAAAAGAAATAAATCCAACTCAAATATGTCATTGATTTAATTCAAAAGGCCCAAAATAAATATTTCAGTCACTCCAAAAATATTGGTTTGCATTTTACCTCATGCCAATATTTTTACATAATAACAGGAACATTTTCTTGGACTCATTTGATGAGATTTAAATGTTGGTTATTTTTAGAGGTTTTCTGAGGCTTTTGAAAATTCCTCAATTCAAATTTTCATGAAATTTAAACATGATGCATGGATGCAAAGCCACTAGTTACAAACAAACTCTAGGGCTGTGCCAACTCACCCCTACTAAACAAGAATCTCGTCCCGAGATTCAATACGTGAGGTAAGAAGACAAAGGGGGCACAAGCTAACACAACTTCATGATCCAGATGTCTTTCTCGAGGATGTTGATTCTTTGCATCACCTTGATCTCGACATCTTGCTTTGGGAACTACATCCAATATGACAACGGGTAGAAAGGGAAAACTCTAGAAGGATCGATCTTCTCGAAGATCAAACAACTTAGGACCAGCTCACGGGGTGAGTCATAAAAAACATCTCTCGAGCTGAGACACGAAGCACGCATGTAGAGGAATGAAATGGAACAGACGACGGAGGTTCACTAGGTAGACAACAATTTCACGCTTAAGAAGGTGGTGAGCGGTTGTCAATGTAGCGAGGAGTTGAGTTGCCATGATACCATAACGGAACATCTTGGAGGAGGGTGATTCGTGGAGTTATTACCCTAAGTGGCAAAAAGAATTACCTTTGATATAGAGATCATTGAGACTCTCTATACCAGCATGGGGCAAATCTCGAGCGATTGTTTGGAGGAGTTCGGTAGAATGGCATACTCGGACTAGTATAGATGATGTGGATTACCTTGTTGAAGACAACACAAGGGATGATTTTTCTTATCACCGGAAATGGATGAGACCCATGGTAGACTCGTACCAGGAATAGATGACATATCGTTGCGTCTCATATTGGGTCTCTCTGACTCGTACCTTATTTGACTCGGATTCGACTACATCGAATCCGACCAGATCCTTCCGAGTCCATATTATCCGGTTAGCATCCAATGCTCCATGGCTAGTGAGACCGAGCCATCGACCGTGTCATATGCTAGTCTAGTCGGCTGCGCATCCACACAGCCCTTTCGACTAGGGACCTTCTAGGACAGTCATCATACAATGCATAGTCTCACAAACAAGTCACATACTTGCTGATACAAATGAGTGATAATGTCCAAGGACTATCTTTATTCATAAACACATAGGAAATATCATCATACATGATTGCCTCTAGGGCATATCTCCAACAGTCTCCCACTTGCACGAGAGTCAATCAAATAGACATCGAATGCCCATAGCTCTAACGTGCCCCTCATGCTTGGGTTGTGGAAGCGGCTTAGTCAACGGATCTGCAACATTTGCATCCGTGTGAATCTTGCATAACTCTACATCACCATTCTTTACGATCTTTAGTATCAGGTGATATTTCTGATCTATGTGTCTGACCTTGTGGTGATTCCTAGGCTCCTTGGCTGGTGCGATGGCACCAGAATTATCACAATAAAGGTCCAATGGTTTCACCGAGGCTGGGAAAATACCAAGATCATCCAGAAAATGCCGGATCCAAACACCTTCCTTTGCAGCTTCACAAGCTGCAATATTCGGCTTCTGTGGTAGAATCGGCCACAGTACCCTACTTGGAACTCATCCAGTGCACTGCCCCTCCGTTCAGGACATACACGAATCCGGACTATGATCGACAATCATCTCTGTCGGTTTGGAAACTAGCATCAGCGTAACCCCTTATGACGAGCTCTTCCTCACCTCCATAAACTAGGAACATCTCTTTAGTCCTTTTCAGGTACTTCAAAATAGTCTTTACCACTGCCTAGTGACTCTCACCTGGGTTTGTCTGGTATCTGCTTGTTAGGCTTATTGCAAAAGCAACATCAGGCCTTGTACATATAATGGCATACATGATGGATATGATTGTAGAGGCATACGGAATCCTACTCATCCTGCTTCGCTCATCAGATGTCGAAGGACTCTGAGTCTCGCTTAGCCTTATACCATGTGAGAGTGGCAAGAACCCTTTCTTCGCCTCACTCATGTTGAATCGCTTCAACACTTTTTCTATGTACGTGCTCTGGCTTAAGCCGAGCAGCCTCCTCGATCTATCTCTATAGATCTTAATGCCTAAAATATACACTGCCTCACCAAGGTCTTTCATCGAAAACTTGCCATTCAATGACTCCTTGACCGAGTTCAGCATCGAAACATCGTTCCTGATCAGTAGTATGTCGTCCACATACAAGATCAAAAACACTATCGAGCTCCCACTTAACTTCTTGTATAAACAAGAGTCCTCTTCGCTTTTGATGAAACCGAGACCAGTGACGACCTCATCAAAACGAACATTCCAACTCCGAGATGCTTGCCTCAACCCATAAATGGATCTCTTGAGCTTGCATACCTTACTAGTGCTAGTCGGATCGACAAAACCCTCGGGCTGTATCATATACAAGTCCTCGGTTAGATTTCCGTGAAGGAAAGCCATTTTGACATCCATCTGCCATATCTCGTAATCGCAATATGCTGCTATAGCTAGTATGATCCTCACTGACTTCAGCATCGCTACCGGCGAGTAAGTCTTGTCGTAGTCAATTCCTTGAACTTGTCCATAACCCTTAGCGACAAGCTGAGCTTTGTGGATCTGAACATTTCCATCCACATCGGTGTTCTTCTTAAAGACCCATTTGTATCCAATGGCCGTTACGCCAGGCGACAGATCAACCAAGTCCCAGACTTGATTTTCATCCATGGACTTTAACTCGGATCTCATGGCCTCCAGCCATGCCTCGGAATTTGGGCTTACCATCGCTTCCGCATACGTTGCCGGCTCGTCGCTTTCTAGCAACAATACATCGCGCACTTTGCACAATCTTTTGGACCTCCGTGGTTCCGGTGCCGCTCCCACTACGGGTTCCCTGACTGACTCCGGTATGATCACATCACCAGCCGAGTCATCCCTGAGTGGTCCTCGAATTTCTTCGAGTCGAACCGTCCTCCCACTGGCCTCCCGACTAAGAAACTCTTTATCAAGGAAAACCCCGTTCCGAGCAACAAACACTTTGTTCTCTTCCCGGTTGTAGAAGCTATATCCCAAGGTTTCCCTCGGATATCCCACGAATATGCATTTATCTGACTTGGGTGTAAGCTTGTCTGACATAAGTCGCTTGACAAATGCTTCACAACCCCAAATCTTTAGAAAAGACAAACTGGGACTTTTCCCGGTCCACATCTCATGTGGTGTCTTGTCTACGGATTTTGATGGTACCCTATTAAGTGTGAAAGCTGCAGTTTCTAGAGCGTATCCCCAGAATGACAAGGGTAAATCCGATTTGCTCATCATAGTCCGGACCATGTCCAACAAGGTCCTATTCCTCCGTTCTGACACGCCGTTTCTCTATGGCGAACCCGGAGGTGTGAGCTGAGGTACTATACCTCGACTTTTCAGATGATCGTCAAACTCCTAGCTCATGTACTCACCTCCACGATCAGATCGTAGAAGCTTTATAGTCTAGCCGAGCTGATTCTCAACCTCGTTCTGAAACTCTTTGAACTTTTCAAAAGTTTCTGACTTGTGCCTCCAAATAGATATATCCATATCTACTCAAGTCGTCGGTAAAAGTCATGAAGTACTGATAGCCACCTCTGGCAGTTGTGCTCATTGGACCACACACATCACTGTGTATAAGCTCCAACATCTCGGACGCCCTCTCGCAACTCTTTGCGACAGGAGACTTAGTCATCTAGCCGAGCAAGCATGATTCACATGTCTCGAACAACCCGAAGTCGGACGAAGTTAGGAGCCCATCATCATGGAGCTTCTTCATGCGTTTCAGACTAATGTGTCCAAGCCGGCAATGCCAGAAGTATGTCGGATTTATCTCATTAGGCTTATGCCTCTTGACATTCACGTTATAGACCGGTTCCTGTTCTAGATTCAGTATAAATAGCCCATCAATAATGGGTGCATAGCCGTGGAACATACCATTAAAAAATATCGAACAACCATTGTCCTTTAAATTGAATTCATAACCTTGACTCATCAAAAATGAGGCAGAAATAATGTTCCGACTAAATGCAGGAATGTAATAACAATTATTCAATTCCATAATGAATCCGGAAGGAAGCTGGAGCTGCATCGTGCCGACCTCCAATGCAGCAACTCTTGCTTTGTTGCCGACCCTGATGTCAATCTCCCCTTGTGCCACACGCCTAGTTCTTACCAGCCCCTGCATCGAGTTGCAAATATGAACAACCAATCCGGTATCAAATACCCAAGAGCTACTAGGTATGTCAGCCAGGTAAATGTCTATAACATATGCAACAAGTGTACCTTTGCCTGAAGTAGCATTCCCGGCCTTCTTGCCATGCTCTGCAAGCCACTTGCTACAGTTCCTATTCCAGTGACCGGTCTCCTTGCAGTGATAGCAAACGGTCTTCGAGTCCGGTCCAGACTTCGGCGCAGTAGCGGAGGTTACCCTCTCTGTGCCCTTTGCCTTAGCCTTTTTCTTGGACCAACTCTTCTTGAACTTAGCCGATTTTTGCACCATCAACACTTGATGCGTGCCTTTCTTAATATCCTGCTCTGCCACTTTGAGCATCCCATGCAATTCAGTGAGTTTCTTATCCATGCCATGCATATGATAGTTCGAGATGAACGTCCCATAGCTGGGCGGAAGAGAACCCAGAACTGCATCTGTAGCCAGCTCATCCAAGAGCGAGAAGCCCAAACGATCCAAAGCTTGCACATATCCGATCATCTTGATCACATGTGGGCTCAGTGGATCACCTTCCTCCAGCTTACAATCCATCAAGGATTGCCAGACGTTGAACCTCTCGGTCCTAGCCTGTGTATGAAACATGCTCTTGAGACTCTGGATCATATCGTAAGCCTCAACATTTTCTAAATGCTATTGCAAATTGGGCTCCATACAAGCCAACATCAGACAGCTGATCTCCATTGATTCATCAACGAGTTTCTGGTAGGCATTCTTAGTTGTGGCATTAGCATTATCGGCAGGTTCCTCTGGAAGTGGATCCTCTAGAACATGTTCCTTTTTATCATGCTTGAGAACAATTCTCAGATTTCTATACCAGGTGGTAAAGTTTGTTCCATTCATTTTATCCTTTTCCAGAATTGATTTCAATGCAAAGTTGGGTTGAGCAGGTGGTGCCATTGATCTACAACAGAAAATATGCAGTCACTAAGTAATGTGTTTAAGTAGAGTAATTCAAGCCTAAACAGAAATACTCCCACTGAAGTCAGCATCCCTCCGCAAACTCTCAGTGATTCAGGATCCGACTAGCACATGCGACTAGTGAGCTTTAGCGTCTCTGCTAGACAACATGCCTATCCGGTAAGCAACTCCTTCCTAATTGTATCTCTATACGACTCCTGTCGGTAGGGAAGGTATCTCATACCCCGGCTCCCAACCTTCTTTGCCACAAGGCCCAAAACCGTTTCGATAGCCTTGTCAAGTTAACCTGACGCAGTGCATGTCCGTGTCCGACACGAACCCTTCAGTACAAGGACACCCAGCAGCACCTCAATTTTATGAGCCCACTACTAGACGTACTTGACGTGCGAAGGTGCAACATCGGGGATGGCAATTTACTTGATATTCATGAGGGATCTTTCTACCATTCTAACATGCATAGAAACAAAGAAGCATAACAATCACAAATAAACATATATTGTGAAATAGTATGGCTCCTTTATGGACGTTCTTCCAGGTCGGCTCCGACTCTAATGACCATCTACAAACTCCATCTTGTTCGTCATGCCGGGACGCCAAGCCACCAACCTGATCTCTATTATCCAACTACTACAACTAGTAATGAATTTTACATAGAGTCACAAGTCGACACGCATGTCGTTATACATTATAATGACAACACTTTGGCTCCTGCCGGTTGACAAACATGACACGCATGCCATGTTTAAATTACACACATGCATCACATACACATGAGCCATACTATTCACATCAAACCTGCAAAACAAATTTATGCATAGAATCGCATTCTACCGGTTTGTGTGTCGGGTACAAAATACATGGCGCCACGCACACGGCGCTACGCACATGTTTTCAGAAATCACAGATCACATCTGAATTCCGATCATGCCGAATTTTCTGATCTAATCGATCACCGCGAATCTGATTCAGATTTACGTTTCACTATTAACCCGGATGGCGGATGACCGACCGGTAGGAGTAGATTGTGTCACGACCTCATCGACCTGATTTACAAAAAACATCGCCTCAACATTCCCCATGTGTGGTTGATCACATCAACCGTGCACATAGCCGATCCCATAAACAACAAAAGATCTCATCTGCCGCCTCCACATATCTAATATGCATACGATATGAATCCAAATCCTATAGCAGAGGCTCTGATACCACTATTGGGTTATATGGTAGGGTGCGTCGACAGCAAATTAAAATTTCCTACGCGCAGAACAACCAAGAACATGCTACGGGAGATGGATCACAGTTTGTTACCACTAGACGCATAGTGTCGTGCAGCGTAAGAAGAGTTGGGGTAGCGCGTCCGCGTGGATCCCTCCTCGTCTGATCTACCTCGAACAGACGATCGTCCGATCCCACGTACAAGTTCGCCGGAGCGGCGCAAGTGCACTCTAACGGTATCCGCGCGTGCAAGAGGAACGCCGTGCGGGGGACTGCTAGGTTCGATCACACAACCGGCGGCGAGTGGAGGTGGCTAGTTGCAACACATGCAAAGCCCTAACGACGGCACCGAAGCGATCAACCGCATGAGTGTGCCGCACCTCCACTTTATATAGGCGTCTGTCGCGGGATCAACACTTGGGCCTTGCATGGACCCTAAAGCCCAAAATCTGTTCGGCCGGGATCCGAGTCGAAGTAGGATCACATCTGACTCGTGGAGTCCGATCCGGCCTCACAGGTTCCTTCCCTTAAGCGCGCGACCCCTTAGGTTCAAGTCAGCTTGGTCACGGTTCGGATCACCTCCAACCTGCACGGTTGGTAGCGGCCTCTAGCAAGGCGTGCCGACCACCAAGCAGACTATGAAGCTGGTTAAGCGAACCTGTACAAAGTGTTACACTTCTATTCCCTTTGCCTCACGATATATGTTGTCGGGCTCAAGGCGAGATTGTCATCCTTGTGCTAGCCCGACCTCTTTCTTGTTCTAGTAATACACACCACTATCCGGATTATCTCATAATCTTTGTCGCATGGCATGCTTATCCTGGTCGGATCACACAAGGGGCCCAGAGTATATCTCTCCTGATCGGAGGGGCAAATCCCATCTTGCTCGACCATGTCTCGCAGCATGGGATTGGACAAACCCGAAACCTACCTTTGTAACACCCAATCACGGAGTAGCGTTTGGTCGGCCCAAAGCAAGTCTGTCACCATCCCGAGTACATGCGTCAGCTCAGGTCTTAGGACATAGAACATATGTTGTACTAGAGACTCACAGATGACATATCACTGCGTCTCATAGTTGGGTCTGTCCGACTCGTACCTTATCTCGACTCGGATTCGACTACATCGAACCCGACCAGATCCTTCTGAGTCCATATTATCCGGTTAGCATCCAATGCTCCATGGCTAGTGAGACCGAGCCATCGACCGTGTCATATGCTAGTCTAGTCGGCTGCGCATCCACACAACCCTTTCGACTAGGGACCTTTTAGGACAGTCATCATACAATGCATAGTCCCACAAACAAGTCACGTACTTGCTGATACACATGATTGATAATGTCCAATGACTATCTTTATTCATAAACACATAGGAAATATCATCATGCATGATTGCCTTTAGGGCATATCTCCAACAGTCTCCCACTTGTACTAGAGTCAATCAAATAGACATCGAATGACGATAGCTCTAACGTGCCCCCATGCTTGGGTTGTGGAAGCGGCTTAGTCAACGGATCTACAACATTTGCATTAGTGTGAATCTTGCACAACTCTACATCACCATTCTTTATGATCTTTCGTATCAGGTGATATTTCCGATCTATGTGCCTGACCTTGTGGTGATTTTGATCACGATGAACCAGATGCATAGGATAAAACTTCTGATGAAATTCCAATTTCAACCAGTTGTAATTGCAAGCTCCAATATCATCACATGGCCCATACCATGTCAATTCCTTTCCCTTCCAAGATAAAGGGAAGACCTTCTTCTTGATTTCATCTCCAGGTAAACCTGCAAGCTTAAATAATCCACAAACTTCATCCACATAGATTAGATGCATATCAAGATGTAGTGTTCCATCTCCTGCATAAGGATTAGTCAGCAGTTTCTCTATCATACCCGAAGGAATATCATAATAAATATTTTCAATAGGTGTAGTAGGTTGAGGAGCAACTCCTTCTTCTTCCGGTCGGGGTGAAGATACCCTGCACAAGCCCCTCAAAGGATCATTTTCCATAGTGACAAGTAACAGTAAATTTCAGCACGTAATATAAATTTTTCCTTACCAAATTTCACTCACCAAAGGCGCTTCACCCCCCCGGCAACGGTGCCAGAAAAGAGTCTTGATGACCCATAAGTACAGGGGATCAATCGTAGTCTTTTCGATAAGTAAGAGTGTCGAACCCAATGAGAAGCAGAAGGAAATGACAAGCGGTTTTCAGCAAGGTATTTTCTGCAAGCACTGAAATTACCGGTAGCAGATAGTTTGGTAGTAAGATAATTCGTAACGGGTAACAAGTAACAAGTGTAGCAAAGGTGCAACAAGGTGGACCAATCCTTTTTATGGCAAAGGATAAGCCTAGATGAACTCTTATGTAAAGCAAAGCGCTCCCGAGGACACATGGGAATTATTGTCAAGCTAGTTTTCATCATGCTCATATGATTCACGTTCGTTACTTTGATAATTTGATATGTGGGTGGACCAGTGCTTGGGTGCTGTCCTTACTTGTACAAGCCTCCCACTTATTGTTAACCCCTCTCGCAAGCATTCGCAACTACGAAAGAAGAATTAAGATAAATCTAACCATAACATGAAACATGTGGATCCAAATCAGCCCCTTACGAAGCAACGCATAAACTAGGGTTTAATCTTCTGTCACTCTAGCAACAAATCATCTACTTATTACTTCCCAATGCCTTCCCCTAGGCCCAAATCATGGTGAAGTGTCATGTAGTTGACGTTCACATAATACCACTAGGGGAAAGACAACATACACCTCATCAAAATATCGAACGAATACCAAATTCACATGATTACTTATAACAAGACTTTTCCCATGTCCTCAGCAACAAACATAACTACTCACAAAGCATGCTCATGTTCAAGATTAGAGGGGTACTGGATATCATTAAGGATATAAACATATGATCTTCCACCAAATAAAACAACTAGCATCAACTACGAAGAGTAATCAACACTACTAGCAACCCATAGGTACCAAACTGAGGTTTTGAGGTAAAGATTGAATACAAGAGATGAACTACGGTATGAGAGGAGATGGTGTTGGTGAAGATGTTGATGAAGATTGACCCTCCCATCATGAGAGGATCGATGGTGATGATGATGGATTTGCTTTCCCCCTCTTGGAGGGAAGTTTCCCCGACAGAATCGATCTGCCGGAGTTCTAGATTGCTTCTGCCCAGATTCCGCCTCAAGATCGCGGCGCTTCGTACTGAAAGCTTCCTCCTGATTTTTTGTAGGTCAAACCCCTCCATATAGCAGAAGATGGGCACCGGGGGCTGGCCAGGAGGCCCACAAGCTTGGGAGGCGCGCCCTGGGGGGTAAGGCACGCCCCTCAGGCTTGTGGCCACCTGGTGGGTCCCCCTCTGTTGTTTCATCGCCCAATATTTTATATATATTCCAAAACAATTCTCCATAAAGTTTCAGGACATTTGGAGTTATGCAGAATAGGTATCTGATGTCTGATAGAACTACGTCGATATTTCCCCAAAGAGGAAGGGATGATGCAGTATAGCGACCCTAGGTAATTCCCTTAGTGATGAGACCAAGGTTATCGAACCAGTAGGAGAACCTCCTCACACCACGTAAACAACACCTACACACAAATAACAAATACTCGCAACTGTAACATCCCAAATTTCAATTTGGATGTTATACATAGATCATCATATGCATATCATATTTTATTTGCATTTGGTTGTGATCCATGAAATCTTAACCAACTCAAGGACCCAAGGAGAGAGTTGGAGGTTTCATCTAAATTTTCATTTTGAATTTATTTCAAATTTGAAAAGTGGATCAATTTGATTTTCAATAATTTCTTTCCAATTATTTCCAACAATAAAAATAAGTGAGAGAAGATAAAATGACTTCTTCAAAACAGAGAAGAAATATTGGAAAAGAAATTTTGAAATCAAATTATTATTTTATTTGTAATTTTATATGTAGTTTTATTTCAATTAGAGAAAAATATGCATTTTAAAAAATTGCATTTAGTCCAGAAAAATGTTCATTTTGTCCCAAATATTAGGTTTGGACGGTGAAAATTGTTTCTGGAATTTTTAGATTTTATTTTTATTTATTAGGATTTTTTCGCGGAAATCATTTTTAAAAAAATTCCTGGGTTGGCCCAACGCCGCGCCGCCTTCCTCGCCGTGCCGCCGCCGGACTCCGGTGGGAGTCCGAGCACGCCCCGTGCCGCCCGACCCCCTCCCCAAGTCGGACACCGCCGCCGCCTCTCCTCCTCCCTTTATAAGGAGCCGGACCCCCCTCCTCTCCATGTCGCCGCCGCCACCGAGCCCCGCCTCCACCGAGCCTCGACGCCGCCTAGAGCCGCCCCCGCCGCTGCTAGTCGCCACCGCTGCTGCTGCTGCACCCTCCGCCCCGTGTCGCCTTGCCCCGCCTCGCCCGTGAGAGCCCTGCCCCGCCCGGTCGGATCCCGCCACCACCGGTCGACTCCGGCTAGCCGGTAAAAACCACCCGGTTCGCCGGTTTTGTTTACGTTTTTTATATAGATCAGTTTTTATTCTTAGTTCGTTATTTGATGAACGTTCACCCGTTAGTTTATTTTAACCAATGAATTTGTTCATTAGGTTTTGTTAGCGGACGTTTGTCCGATAGATTTTTCTTTTTAGTTTTATTTTCGGCCAGGGACCTATCCATGAATAGTTTTCTCGCAATTTAGCCCCTGATCTTAAAACTAGCATAACTTTTTGCTCGTTTATCCAAATTAGATGAAACCAATGCCTAAATCTTCGTAACGATCCCCTCTTTCCAGTAAACCAACTTGAACATGATTTTGACAATTTAAAATTTGAGTTTAGTTCAGATTAGTATTAGATCTTGTTTTGTTTGTATCTTGAGTTTCGTAACTCCGTTCGAGTTGTTTCTTTTTGCAAATCGTAGCTAATCACATGTACCTACTATTAAGATCTAATCCACATGAAAATAATGCTTTTAGATTTTGTTTTATGTTTAGTTTAGTTGTTTGTTTGTTTCGAGTTTGATTTGGATCTTTTCTCGATTTCTTTTTTTTTGGTTTGAGTGATTGCTTATGTATGCTACTGTTTGTCTACGCTAGATTACCCGGAGTGCGAAGCTTGTTATTACGAATCCCTAGAATTGTTAGATCGTCAGCAAGGCAAGTTACACTTTGATCATACTCTTATATACCTAGTTTTACTATGCATTAGTTTTGCCCCTCAAATATTTGCATGAGTAGGATTGGGAACATGTGGTTTGGTTGTAGTATTTGAGGTAGGAACCTAATACCTTTGATCATCCCGGGAATATACGTTATGCTCTATTATTGCTTAGCCATGCTCGTAGACGGGGATTGGATCATGATACACATGGAAGTTATGAGAGTTATTAATCTTGGATAACATTAAGGTGGCAACTTTAATACACATCTGGGTGGATTGGTTTGGGCACATGGAGAATCCAGTGTTTGTCCATTTGGGAAATCCCGGAGTACCCGTGTGATTTTTCCTCGGTTCGCCACCCAGGCTCAAAGGTATCATATGATATTTCATGACTAGAAAATTTCGTGTGCAGCCACAAGCCCTTATGGGCTCTGGCATAGTTGAGTAAGTTGTATGAGCTCTCGAAGAGGTGGACTAGCAGATGTAGGGGAAAGTAGGTGTACCTGTCTGCCCGGAGGAGAGAGTTAATGCTTCAGAAATACCATGTCTTGATCTTCCGATCATGGATGCGGTCGAGTCTTGTGGGGAAAAGTGCACAACCTCTGTAGAGTGTATAAACTAATCATGGTTAGACGTGTCCCCGGTTATGGACATCTTGAGTATCTGGAATTGGATATTATTGTTGATCTCGTCACTCTTTAAATTAATTGAATTGGGTTGAATGATGATAGTTGTTTAATTGGGAATTGAGTTGGAGGAACCTTCTCAAATATTGGTACAACTTGGGAGTAGGAAATAAAAAATTATTCCTTTGTTGTAGGGAAAATTACCTTTGTGCAAAATCTTAAACTTAGAGCCTCCACCAGCCAAATATTGCATGTAGATATACTTCTTGCATTCATTGCTTTACAGTGTAACTCTGCCAGCATATTCAATGTGCTGGCCTACACGGTTGCAATGTCTCATGTTGCAGACTACTCAGACGACGAATAAGGTGTGATAGGTCGTTGTCATGCACTCAGCTATGTCGTTGGAGTTGATGGACTCATTTACCTTCGAAGCTTCCACAAGTGTTTAGTTTAGATGGCCTTCAGCCATATTATTTTGTGTAATCATACTCTTTATGAGGACCTCGATGTAATAAGTGTGTGATTGAACTCTGCTATAATTCCTCGAGTACTATGTGTGTCAGCATTACCGATCCAGGGATGGCACTTAAGCACAAAGACTTCGGTCCATTGGGATCGTGGTCACTACAGCAACCTGACGTGTTAAAGGGGTTGTCAATCCCTTTCGGGGACGGCGCCTCAAGATAGGCAAATAACGTGAGGTAAAAGTGGTAGATAGGATAAATAGATCGCGGAACAAATAAATTGCAGCAAGGTATTTTTGTATTTTTGGTTTAATAGATCTTAAAATAAATGCAAAGGAAAATAGATCGCAAAGGAAAATATGACGAAAAGAGACTCGGGGGCCGTAGGTTTCACTAGTGGCTTCTCTCGAGAAAAATAGCAAATAGTGGGAAAACAATTACTGCTGGGCACTTGACAGAACTTCAAATAATCATGACGACATCCAGGCAATGATCATTATATAGGCATCACGTCCAAGATTAGGAGACTGACTCCTGCCTGCATCTACTACTATTACTCCACACATCGACCGCTATCCAACATGCATCTAGTGTATTAAGTTCATGGAATAATGGAGTAATGCAAAAAGAGCGATGACATGATGTAGACAAGATCTATTTATGTATAAATAGACCCCATCTTGTTATCCTTAATAGCAATGATACATACGTGTCATTTCCCTTTCTGTCACTAGGATCAAGCACCGTAAGATCGAACCCATCACAAAGCCTCTTCCCATTGCAAGATAAATAGATCAAGTTGGCCAAACAAAACCCAAATATCGGAGAAGAAATACGAGGCTATAATCAATCATGCATATAAGAGATCAAAGAAGACTCAAATAACTTTCATGGATAAAAAATAGATCTGATCATAAACTCAAAGTTCATCGGTTCCCAACAAACACACCGCAAAAAGGCTTACATCATATGGATCTCCAAGAGACCATTATATTGATAATCAAGAGAGAGAGAGAGAGAGAGAGAGAGAGAGAGAGAGGAAGCCATCTAGCTACTAACTACGGACCCGTAGGTCTACAAAGAACTACTCATGCATCATCAGAGAGGCACCAATGGACATGATGAACCCCTCTGAGATGGTGTCTAGATTGGATCTTGTATTTCTGGACTTTGCGGCGGCTGGAATTGATTTTCGTTGACTCTCCTAGGGTTTCTGGAATATTAGGGTATTTATAGAGCAAAGAGGCGGTGCGGGAGGCCAACAAGGAGGGCACAACCCACTGGGGCGCGCCTGGGCCCCCAGGCGCGCCCTGGTGGGTTGTGCTCCCCTCGGAGCTCCCCTCAGGTGCGTTCCTGGCCCACTAGATGTTTTCTGGCCCAAAAAAATTCCTGAAAAAGTTTCGCTGCGTTTGGACTCCGTTTGGTATTGATTGCCTGCGATGTAAAAAAACATGCAAAAAATGATATAAAATGATTGTAAAACATCCAAGAATGATAATATAACAACATGGAACAATCAAAAATTATAGATGCGTTGGAGACGTATCAACATCCCCAAGCTTAACTCCTGCTCGTGCTCGAGTAGGTAAATGATAAAAACAGAATTTTTGATGTGGAATGCTGACTAACATGTTCATCACATTTCTTTTCTTTATAGCATGGGCATTTGGACTTTTATATGATTCAAAGCAATAGTCTAGTTTTGACATGAAGACTTTAATACTCAAGCATGGAGGGAAGTAGGGATTTGTAGAGGTGCCAGAGCTCAAAGCTTAAATTGAGAGATAAAAACATTTTTGAGAGGCATACTTTTCCCACCAACAAAAATGACTTAGAGCTCCCAACACTTTCCATGCTAGATACATCATAGGCGGTTCCCAAACAGAAAATAAAGTTTATTCCTTTGTCCACCACTACTTTCACTTTCCATGGCTAACCGTATCCACGGGTGCCCTCCATACCAACACTTTCCAAGGAATTTATCATTTGACAACATAAAGTAAATTCATTTTTCATTTCGAGAGTGGGCATCCTTAATACCTTTGCCGTACTCTCGTGAGAATAAACACTCATCGTGAGAATAACACATCTAGCATGGAAAATATTGGCCACCCCCACTACAAAAAAATACACTTCCGTGAGGATACATGTTTGTCACTGTAGGTCGCACTTTGTGTCATGCATGTACATCCATGGCGATTTTATGACAGAATCAAGATAGTCATACCTGTGTTCTCGTAGAAGTGTTCCATGACATTACCAAAATTATCATCACGGAAGTGTCCACTTCCATGACGATAAATCGCGCGTCACAGAAGTGCTTTCGTCAAGGGTGACCGACACGTGGCATCCACCGTAAGGGAACACCGTTATGCTATCGGGGCGGATTTTGGATCTGATAACCCGTTAACAGCCACGACCAATGCCGATTTTCCACGTGTAAAATTCTCACTGGCTGACGGATCCACGCGTCAGCTCCGTGTTGGCACAAGTGTCACTCATCCAACGGTCGAGATGGGCCTATGATATGTTGACACGTGGACCGGCCCAAAAGTGGCCCACAAAGTTCAAATGTGCCGGCCCAACCGAAGGCCCATAAGATTTAGCGGACCATAATGGGCCGGCCCAGCTAAAGGTCCACAAAATTTGGCGGACCATAATGGGCCGGCCCAGCTAAAGGCCCACATGATTTTGTAGACCATAATGGGCCGGCCCAGCTAAAGGCCCACAAGATTTTGCGGACCACAATGGGCCGGCCCAGCTAAAGGCCCACAAGATTCGGTAGACCATAATGGGCCGGCCTAGCTAAAGGCCCAACATTCTCTATCAAATCGGCCCGTCAACGGCCTGTCCTAAACTTGTCATGAACGCGGCCCATTGTCACTTCTGGCCTGTTAACAGTCCGCTAAGTAATTGGGCTGAATTTCGGCCCGGTGTATTTCCGGCCTGTTAAATGTCCGGCTTCATTTGGGCCCATTTACAGGCCATCAAAACTTTCGGCCCATAAATGACCGTGAAGGATTTGGGTCATATTCGGCCATGTCTAACATTCGGCCTGTTAGAGGCCCACTATAGATTTGGGCCACTTTCGACCTGTTGTCATTTTCGGCCTGTTAACGCCAGACGTAAACCATGGGCCATATGTGGCCCAACGTCATATCGGGCCCATTAACGGCCCATATAAAAATGACAATAATCTAGCCCGACCGAAGTTCTGGCCTGTTAAAGGCCCGTGTATTAGGTCGGTGCATTTACGGCCCGTCCGAATTTCGGCCTGTCAAAGATCCGCATCGCAAATGGGCCACCATTTAGGCCTGCTAAGTCTAGTGGGTTATTTGGCACAATCAGGGCCCAATCTCACTTTCGGTCTATTAAAGGCCCATGGTTTTTATGGGCTCGAGATATTTACACCTGTAAACGACCTATTTTTACTGAGGGTCCAAATTATGTTTAGGCCTGTTAAAGGCCAAATCGTTTTTAGCCCAATTGGAATAGGCCCGACGAATGTTGCCATGTTGGGCTCCTACGAAGCTTTCGGCCGAATACATTACTAAGACAAACCTACACTATACAAAAATAGTGTCATAATTACTGCAGCCTATGGCAGCATCATAAATATTGTATCACAACAAAAGGCCTGTTGGCATAAAGTTTACAGTCCTTCCAGATAAAAGCACCATCAGATGTATAGAAGCACAAATCATTTGACCTGAGTGCTAACGTTTCAGGCTAAAGAATCTGATGGAGCAGCACGATCTCCACCTTTTTTCCGCCATTGCTCTTGAACGACGAAGCGAATGTCTGATAGTCTGGTTTCAAAACCATTCATATCTTGACGACATTTCTCAACCACTATTCTTGTTTCCGATACAACGTCCATTAGGGATTGGACTTGTGCCTAGAGCACAGATATATCATTCTGTCTAGCAGGAAGATTTTGTTCAATAGGTGATTTGGACGAGGTTACCTTGACAACCAACCCAGAATTACGCAGGAAGGTGTTTTTTGCACTGTTAGTGGAGAGATACTGATGCACTGCAGCAAGAGGTGACATTGTGCCTGTAGTAGCCTCGTCACCTTCAGGTGGTTGTGGCTGTTCAATCATTTGTTCCATAGCTTCTTGAAAGTTTGAACTTGTAGATTAGTGTACCAGATAAGTCACTAATGAGACAAAAACAAACAAAGTAGGTTAAACATTTATACATAACTTATTTTGGTGAACTACTGTAATACATTAGCATGTATTGTAGTGCCAACTACATAATAAAATCACTTTCAAAACATATGTCCATGTAGCATGCCTACTGTATTGTCTATTTCCTCACATTCGTTGACATCTAAGGATAAAGAGACATGGTTTAAAGTAGGATGAACATAGTATGACATCACTCATATCATGGGCAAACAGATATAAAACAACCAGGCTATTTTATCATTGTGTGCGCATGTGAACATAACAACTAGATTACAGATCAAGACCAAAAGAATATCCTTCATCTCTTTTAAACCATGTAAGGTGAAATGATACGTTAAGACAACTGTGTATAAAAGTGAACAAAGTAACTGACATTGGCTGCAAACCAAGTAGTTAAATGAACACATCACAGTACCAATCAGTTCAAGGCAGGAGGAGTAAGGACTTACGACAGCGGCTTGAACTGGTGTGCTCATGCCCTTCATCTTGCTGGTGTGGCAATCCTTGAAGATTTGCACTGCATTCGGTTCAGGTTCTTTTTGGTCCGCACGGGCTTTCCTCTGTATTTGGAACAAGTCACTATAGATATGATAATATGGCACACAAAAAATAAGGAAGTAGCAGCTATTTACAAGAGCCTCGCAGTGTGCAATATAGCTATGAGATCCTGTTGTCTGTTGGAATTTCACTTTAGAACGGTTGGTTTTGTTCTTCAAACAGTTAGCCTAGAAGAAGATACACTTGTATGGCACGTACATAAATACAAGTTCAATATGTGGTCTGATCAAATAAATATAGCCTACCTGATACTTTGGATCAGACCAGTGTTTAACGAGGGCTGTCCAGTCTTCATCTGTAATATATTCCAATGGAGATGTTTGGGCGATTTCATTGTTAGCCTTGCCTTCAAAGTGAGATTTTCTAAGGTGGTACCGATACTGTCACAGAGCAGACTGAAAAACATGAGTGCATGCTTGTTTAGTTGCATCATCTTTCGGATCCAACTTGAACCTCATCTGTTGAAAAAAGAATGTGAGACTTATTAGGAGGAAGCTAGAAAGTATGGAACAGAGCAATACAATATTACTAATTGTGATAAATAACATTACTTACGGACAAATGGTCAAGGAAGGTGTTAAACTGGGTATTGTCTTTCTCATTCCTGTACTGGATCCATGTTGGGAGGATACGTGCATGACACCTAACGGCAACGGCTGCCTCTGATACTAACTTGGCTGACTCTGTAGCATCACGTGGCCTTTTTAAACCTTCCTCAAAATGGATCTCCATTCTTCCTCCTTTAGATTTTGTTAATCTGTTAAGCATTATCCCTGATGTCTGTTTCTGCTTGCGCCGTGGTGCTAGTTCAACAACGAATATGGAAAGTGTTAGTGTACATCGAACTATGAGAGTACATATAAAGGAGCATGCAACTGCAACTTGACTCAGTCAGGTACCGTCTTGGTGTTGACGCTCATGAGGTTCATCTGATTTTGCCAAGTCCTGTTGTGTCAGCAGTGCTTCGGAAGTAGTGTTAGGTGTGAAGGCAGCTTGGGAACTGGCCAGTTCCGGAGCAAACGAACGAGTAACTGGTTGAGATGCTGGTACAGTTGAAGCGGATGCTGCAGCTGGTGGAGCAGGTGATACTGTGTTTGTAGATTTAGCCGATGGACTTGGACCTTCTACTGCACTATAAGTACCAGCAGAATCTCGATGGCAGAACCTCTTCCGTTTCACACAACGAGTAACAACACTCCCTACTATATTATTTTCCTTGCTCTTTTTTGACTTTGTCATGTCAAGTTGTACTCACAACACAAAAGAATAAAATCACTCTTCAGAACTCATTGATGCATGATACAGACAAGCAATACTTTGATGTAAGACAACCGTATGAGGATGGAATATGTAAGAAAAACAGGACGGCATGACATATTCACAGCTAGATGTGCAAACTAAGCAGAAGGATTTTCAAGAAAATAGAAGTAATGCAAGCTAGACACCATATGAAAGATGCAACCAATATTACTCTGCCAAGTTAAAAGTGTCTTGTCATAAGTGGCAATTCGAAAAATTAGAAGCAGTACAACGTAGAAATCAATGCAAGATGCAACCACTATCAAACAGCCATGTTAAAAGCGTCCAATCATGAGTGACTGATGCGGGATACACAACAACAGTACTTTGATGTAAGAACATGGTATGATAGATAGATGTAGTGTATTCTAGACACAGAAAGCCATGTCATATGCACATGTATAATGTATAAACTCAGCAGGTGCAATTTAATCAAAATAGAAGAAATATAGGCTAGACAACATATGCAACATGAAACCAATTATCACACTGTCAACTTAGAGCAAGCACCTGTGATGGTGGAGTACAGGATATGAACTCACCATGTAGACTTGGGACTTCAACTTCATTAGCAGTAGCAGTGGCAAATCTAGAGAGTCTCTGTTTGCGTCAGTGCGGAGGACCACCAACATCCCCTAACTTACTCTTTTCCTTCCTATTTTCTGATATTGCCTTATGAAATCAAAACCACAAGAAGATGAATAAAATTACCTCTGCATAACTGGTTGATGCATGATACAGACGAACACTACTTTGATGTAAGGCAAGCGCAGGATAGGAGGATGGAATATATGCAAAAAAGACAGCATTTCATATTCACACGTATGGTAGGAGGATGTAATATGTATGAAAAAACAATAAGCGGAAGGCATTTCAACAAAATTAGAAGAAATGAAAGCTAGGCACCATATGAATATGCAACCAATATCACTCTATCAGGTAAAAAGTGTCTCGTTGTCAGTGCCATTTCAAGATATTAGACGTAGTACAAGCTAGAAGACAATGCAAGATGCAACCTACATCACAGTTCCAAGTTAAATGTGTCTTATGCGTAAGTGATCGTTGCAGGTATATGTTGTAAGCTACGCAGATGCAATTCAACATAATCAGAAGCAATACAAACTAGACATCATACGGAAAACGCAACCAGGTATAACAGTTCCAAGTAAGAGCAAGCACCTGTGATGGTGGAGTAGGGGAGATGTGCTCATCATGTACACATATGTTCTAGAAACAGGAACACGTGTCATATTCACAGGCATTATGTGTAAAGTAAGCAGATGCAATTCAAGTTAGAAGCAATACAAGCTAGACATCATACGCAACATGCAACCACATATAATAGTGTCAAGTTAGAGCAAGCACCTGTGATGGTGGAGTAGGGGAGATGTGCTCATCATCTACACAGCTACGTTGACTGTCCAGCCTTGTGTTGTCTTGCGAATCTTGTTGGGAGGATGGCGGAGTAGAATCTGTAGAGACCCCCTGTTTGAGTTGCTCCGAAGGACCACCGTCATCCACTGTCGGACTAATTTCCTTCAGCTGTAATGATTTTGCATTGTGAAGTCAAACCGATAAGAAAAAGGAATAAAATTCGCTCTTCAGAACTCATTAATGCATGATACTGACGAACACTACTCGTATGAAAGGCAAACACATGATGCGAGGATGGAATATGTATGAAAAACAGGATGGTGTGACACATTCACACCTATGATGTGGTAATTAAGCAGAAGGAATTTCAACAAATTAGAAGCACTGCAAGCTAGACACCATATGAAAGATGCAACCAATATCACTCTGCCAAGTTCAAACTGTATGGCGTTTCAACAAATTAGAAGCAGTACATGCTAGAAATCATATGCAAGACACAACCAATATCACAGTGGCGACTTAAAGGTGCCTTATCATAAGTGACTGATGCGGGATATGCAAGAATAGTAGTCTGATGTAGAAACAGGAACACATGTCATATTCACAGGCATTATGTGTAAAGTAAGCAGATGCAATTCAACAAAGTTAGAAGCAAGACAAGCTAGACATCATACGCAACATGCAACCACATATAATAGTGCCAAGTTAGAGCAAGCACCTATGATGGTGGAGTAGGGGAGATGTGCTCATCATCTACACAGCTACGTTGACTGTCTAGCCTTGCGTTGTCTTGCGAATCTTGTTGGGAGGATGGCAGAGTAGAATTTGTAGAGAACCTCCGTTTTAGTTGCTCGGAAGGACCACCATCATCCAATGCCTTGCCAATTTCCTTCAGCTTTATTGATTTTGCATTGTGAGGTCATACCGACAAGAAAAATGAATATCATTTGCTCTTCAAAACTCATTCATGCATGATACTAACGAACACTACTCTGATGAAAGGCAAAGTCATGATACGAGGATGGAATACGTACGAAAAAATGGAAGGCTTGACATATTCACACCTATGGTGTGGTAACTAAGCAGAAGGCACTTCAACAAATTAGAAACACTGCAAGACACCATATGGAAGGTGCAATCAATATCACTCTGCCAAGTTAAAATTGTCTCGTCATAGGTGGCGTTCATCAAGCTAGAAGCAGTACATGCTAGAAATCATATTCAAGACGCAAACCAATATCACACTACCAACTTAAAGGTGTCCCATCATAAGTGACTGATGCAGGATACACAAGAAGAGTAGTTTCATGTAAGAACATGGTGTGATAGACAGATATAGTATGTACCGAAAATAGGAAAGCGTGTCATATTCACATGTATCATGTGTAACCTAAGCAGATGCAGTTTACACTAATTAGGAGTAATACGAGCTAGACACCATATGCAACATGCAACCAGATATCACACTGCCAAGTTAGAGCAAGCACCTTGGATGGTGGAGTAGGGGAGCGGAGACTTGGACCTTGTAATGCACTATCAGTACAAGGAGAATCGGTGCAGATGCTCCGTTTACGTTGTTGCAGAGGACCACCATCATCACCTTCCTTACTCTTTTCCTTCCTCTTTCTTGATTTTTTCTTGTCAAGTCAAACCCACAAGAAAAATGAATAAAATTTGCTCTTTAGAACTCATTGATGCATGATACTGACGAACACTACTTTCATGTAAGGCAGCCGCATGATAGGAGGATGGAATATGTATGAAAAACAGGACGGCGTGACATACTGACATGTATGATGTATAAAGTGTAAACTAAGCACAAGGTGCTTGAACTTGTTAGAATGGATGCAAGCTAGAAACCATATGAAAGATGAAACCAATATCACTCTGCCAAATTAAAAGGGTGCCCTAACAAATTAAAAGGCATGTCATATTCACAGGTATAGTGTGTAAACAAAGCAGATGCAATTTACCCTAATTAGAAGCATTACAAGCTAGACATTGTATGCAACATGCAACCACATATCACACTGCGAAGTTAGAGCAAGCACCTGTGATGGTGGTGTAGGGGAAGTGCGGTCTTCAGGTATAGAGCTACGTTCAATATCTTCATTTAGGCATGCTGTTTCTTGAGAATCATGTGGAGAGGATGAAATTGCATTAAGAGTATTGCGTCTCATATTAACCCACGCGCGTGACTGTCTCATCATAAGCGATAGACACAGGATACACAAGAACAGTAGTTTGATGTAAGAACATGGTGTGATAGGCAGATGTAGTATGTACCAAAAACAGGAAGGTGTGTCATATTCACATGTATAACATGTAAGCTAAGGAGATGCAATTTAACAAATTAGGAGCATTGATGAGGGATACACAAGAAAAGTAGTTTGATGTAAGAACATGGTTAATAGAAAGACGTAGTATGTACCAAAAACAGGAAGGCATGTCATATTCACAGGTATAATGTGTTAACTAAGCAGATGCAATTTACCCTAATTAGAAGCATTACAAGGTAGACACCATATGCAACATGCAACCACATATCACACTGCCAAGTAAGAGCAAGCACCTGCGATGGTGGTGTGGGGTGAGGGAGTCCTGGACTAGGGGGTGTCCGGATAGCCGGACTATCATCATCATCCGGACTCCAAGACCATGAAGATAAAAGATTGAAGACTTCGTCCCGTGTCCGGATGGGACTTTCCTTGGCGTGGAAGGCAAGCTTCGCAATATGGATATGTAGATCTCCTACCATTGTAACCGACTCTGTGTAACCCTAGCCCTCTCCGGTGTCTATATAAAACGGAGGGTTTTAGTCCGTAGCACGACAACCATTACAACAATCATACCATAGGCTAGCTTCTAGGGTTTAGCCTCCTTGATCTCGTGGTAGATCCACTCTTGTACTACCCATATCATCAATATTAATCAAGAAGGAGTAGGGTTTTACCTCCATCGAGAGGGCCCGAACCTGGGTAAAAACATCGTGTCCCTTGTCTCCTGTTACCATCCGCCTAGATGCACAGTTCGAGACCCCCTACCCGAGATCCGCCGGTTTTGACACCGACATTGGTGCTTTCATTGAGAGTTCCTCTGTGTCGTCACGATCAGGAAGGATGCCTCTTCCCGTCTTTAGAGATGGTATCATCGCCAAAGGAGCCTTGGCCGCCGGCCAAACTATCCGGCTAGGTGGTTTTCTCATGACCGCCTGTTCGGCCACTGCTTCGACGATGACCTCTCGGGTCATCAAAAGCAATCTTCACGTCAACTCGGAATTCGCCGAGCAGCTGGATCCAATAGAGCTCTCGTCCGTAAACGAGCTCTTGGATCGCATCGCCGCCCTGGGAGTCGCTACAGACTACAATCAGATTGGGCTTAAAACCGATCTGAGAGATATTAACTCTCCCCAGGTTACCCACCACGTTGCGGTGGTAGAGGAACAAAGCGGCGACTCTTCTTCTGTGTCAAAAACTAGTTATGTCTGGACTCCCGAACCCTCCATGCCGGATTCCCGCGGAGGGACGGACGTCGACCAAGCACTGAACATAAAGTCAGGCATCGGACCAGACTTGTTGGACAACGTCCAGCAATCCAAGCTTCCAAATTCAGAAACTTTTCGGCCCTGGAGCCTCGAGATGGGCAGGGTTCCGGACTCAAATCCACCCACCCACCCAAACATATGCGATCTATCTAAAATCTGGCAAGAGCCTGCTGAAACAGTACATCATTACTGGGCCAGATTCCTCCTGGTTATGGACAGGATAAAGGCCTGCCGTGAGGAAAACGCAATTTCAATTTTCTGCAATAATTGCACGGACAAGGGAATCTCGAACGCCGTAAGTCGTCGTGAAATTACACGCTTCGCCGACCTGGCATCCATAGTACGAAAGTACTGCGTGATGGAGAGTTTCCGGAAAACCAAAACTAAGTTTTGGGACAATCCGGCTCCGAATAAAACCCTAGTCCGAAACAAAAGGGTGCATCATGCTCAGGCACCAGGTACAAAAACCAAAAAGCAAAAACCCCATAAAGGGCACGGAACCGTACTAGAGGGATGGCTCAGCGGACCCTTTAAATTCACAGTACAGAAGGCGCCACTCCAACACATAGCCTTCGAGCATGTTGGATACTGCGGCAGGTGGCCAAAAGTGGCGAAGAGCTTCTAGCCCCGGAGAACCACTCCAATAGTACCAGTACGGTGTCAACAGTCTTCGAGACTTTCGCATCAAATAATATGCGGAAACGAACAATCCGCAGCCTTGCCGAAGTCTACCAAGTAGCGACAACGAATCCATGGAGCGACACGGCCATCACCTTCAACGCCAGCGACGAACCTAAATTCCGAACAGCCCGAGGACCAGCCGCATTGGTCCTCGGTCCAATAGTGGACGGCTTTCGTCTTACCAAGGTACTCATGGATGGCGGCAGCGGATTAAACCTCATATACGAGGAAACCCTTCAAAAAATGGAAATAGACTGGAGCCGCATTGAGCGAAGCAGCACAACATTTAGAGGAATAATCCCTAGCCGGGAAGCACGTTGCACAGGAAAAATCACACTTGATGTGGTGTTCGGCTCGCCGGACAATTACAGGTCCAAGGAGGTCATGTTCCAAGTGGCCCCATTCAGCAGCGGATATCACGCTATATTAGGACGAGAGGCATTCGCAATTTTTCAAGCCATACCCCATTACGGGTACATGAAGCTTAAGATGCCCGGGCCCAGTGGAATAATCACTGTTGTCAGTGATCCGGACACAGCACTCCGCGCCGAAAACAAGACAGCCGCACTAGCCCTAGAGGCACTATCCGAAGCCTTAGCGGCAGGGAGCTCACGACGTTGCGCTCCACGGTGAACAGGGATGATGTTATACTCGATAAGAGGTCCAAGTCCACCTCTTTTAAACCAGTGGACGAAATAGTCAAATTCCAGGTCCATCCAACGGACCCAACAAAGACAGCCTCCATTGGGGCACAGTTAAACCCTGATGTAGACGCCGCACTACGAGAATTCCTTCGGGAGAATAGGGACATCTTCGCCTCGCACCCTTCAGATATGCCAGGAATCCCACGCAGATTGGCAGAACACAGCCTAAACATCCTAAAAGGATTCAAGCCAGTCAAACAGGCCCTTCGGTGATTTTTCGAACCCAAAAGACAGGCAATGGGAGAGGAGCTAGCCAAACTATTGGAAGCCGGATTCATCAGAGACATCAAACATCCGGACTGGCTAGCAAACATGGTAATGGTACCAAAGAAGGACAAATCCTGGCGCCTATGTGTCGATTTTAAAGACCTCAACAAGGCTTGTCCAAAGGATCCTTTCCCCCTTCCCCGCATCGATCAAATAATTGAGGCTACTGCAGGGCACGATTCATTGTGCTTCCTCGACGCATACTCCGGCCACCATCAAATCAAGATGGCGGAGGCGGACCAAGCCGCAACGGCATTCATTACTCCATATGGACCATTCGGCTTCAACACGATGCCCTTCGGACTCAAAAACGCCGGCGCAACGTATTAGCGCATGATTCAGACATGTCTGGCTACCCAGATCGGCAAAACAGTAGAGGCATACGTAGATGACGTGGTCGTCAAGACCAAACACGTCGAAACTCTATAGACGATTTGAGGCTCACATTCGATAACCTCCGAGCATATGACATAAAGCTGAACCCGGAAAAATGCATTTTCGGCGTACCAGCAGGAAAGCTCTTGGGCTTCATTGTATCCGGTAGAGGAATTGAAGCAAACCTAGCCAAGGTCCGAGCTCTGTCACAGCTGGATATTCCAAAAGACCTCAAACAAATACAAAAATTGACTGGATGCGTGGCGGCTCTAAGCCGCTTCATCTCCCGTTTGGGAGAAAAGGCATTGCCCCTCTATCGCCTCCTTAGGCGCACCGAACACTTCGAGTGGACGGATGTCGCCACGGCCGGACTCGAAGAAATAAAGGCCATAATGGCAACAAATCCGGTCCTAGCCGCGCCTAACCTGGGCGAACCTATGTTGTTATATATAGCGGCAACACATCAAGTCGTCAGCGCGGTACTCATCGTCGAACGAGAAACAGAAGGACACAAATTCCCTCTTCAAAAACCAGTGTACTACGTATCCACTGTCTTAACTCCATGCAAGTCCCGGTACCCGCATTATGAAAAGATAGCATACGCGGTGTTCATGTCATCCCGGAAGCTGCAACACTACTTTCAAGAGTGTTCGATAACAGTGGCCTCCGAAGTACCCCTCAACGACATTATAAACAACCGCGACGCGACGGGCAGGATTGCGAAATGGGCCATCGAGCTCTTACCATTTGACATAACCTATAAACCATGGCGAGCTATAAAGTCGCAAGTTTTAGCGGACTTCATCGCTGAATGGACCGAAGCCGAACTCCCTAAAGAGTACGGCGCATACTCCAATTGGATTATGCATTTCGACGGCTCCAAAATGTTGGCCGGCTTGGGGGCTGGCGTCGTACTGACGTCCCCAACCGGAGACACAGTCCAATACGTACTTCAGATAATGTACACGGACTCCAACAATGCAGCCGAATACGAGGCCCTCCTACATGGCCTCCGGATGGCAATCTCCATGGGTATTCAACGCCTAGAGGTGCGCGGGGATTCAAACCTTGCAATATCCCAAGTAAATGGAGACTTTGACGCCAAGGATCTGAAAATGGCAGCCTATCGTAATGCTGTCTTAAAAATGTCAGCTCGGTTCCAAGGCTCAAATTCCACCACGTAGCCTGGGATAATAACCAAGCAGCCGACGTGTTGGCACGCACCGGTGCAAAACGCGATGCTGTCCCTCCAAACATCTTCCTGGAGCGGATCTTTAAGCCATCCGTACTATGGGAAGAGGAGTCCGGAAATAACAACCCGGAAGCAACCGCATCACCCAACACAGAACAATCTGACATAATCGGTGGCTCAGCCGATGAAATAACACCTTCAGCCCACGAAATAATGGCGGTAATTGCCCCGTGGACAGAACCATTCCTCGCCTACTTAATTAGGCAGGAACTTCCCAAAAACCAAAATGAGGCCCACTGCATAGTTCGGTGATCCAAAGCCTACAAGGTCCATGAGGGAGAACTTTATAAGAAAAGCACAACCGGAGTCCTTCAAAGGTGCATCTCCGAAGAGGAAGGGCGAAACCTTCTGGCTGAAATTCACGCCGGACTAGGCGGACACCACGCTGCAGCCCGGTCCCTCATAGGCAAGGCCTTCCGTACAGGATTTTATTGGCCGACGGCCCGGGCAGATGCTCAGGACTTAGTCCAACGATGCGTCGGTTGTCAGCTCTTTGCTAATCAGAGCCACATACCACCCACCGCCCTCAAAACTATACCCATCACCTGGCCGTTTGCGGTCTGGGGGCTTGACATGGTTGGACCCCTTAAAGGGGGAACCCACAAGCAAAAGTACCTATTGGTCATGGTGGACAAATTCACCAAATGGATAGAGGCCAAGCCAGTTAAAACGGCCGAATCCGGACCAGTGATAGACTTCATATCTGGGGTAGTACACCGATATGGCGTCCCCCATAGCATCATCACCGATAACGGCACGAATTTCACAGCCGACGAGGTTAAACTCTGGTGCAAAAATATGGGCATTAAGCTCGACTACGCTTCAGTCTATCATCCTCGAACCAACGGTCAAGTTGAACGAGCAAATGGTCTAATAATGAGCGGCATCAAACCCAGACTAGTGCGGTCCCTTACGGAATCTAACACGCACAGGGTAGAGGAGCTCGACTCCATACTCTGGGGGGCTGCGGACCACGCCAAACCGTACTACCGGATTCACACCATTCTTTATGGTATACGGCGCAGAGGCAGTTTTCCCTGCGACATAATTCATGACTCACCTCGAGTGCGCATGTACGAAGAAAGAGAAGCCGAGTTGGAACGGCAGGACAGCTTGGACGCATTAGAGGAGGAGCGCGACGTGGCAAAGGCTCGTTCCGCATTCTATCAGCAGCAGGCTCGAAGATATCAAAGCAGAGAAGTACGGGCTAAAACTTACAATGTTGGCGAACTAGTTCTACGCCTGCCGGACAAGAAAAAGGACAAACTCAAGCCCAAATGGGAAGGTCCCTTCATCATCGACCAAGTCCTGACCGGCAGAGCATACCGTCTGCGAAACGCATCGGACAACCGACTCGAGCCAAACCCATGGAACGCAGCCCGCCTCCGAAGATTCTACGCCTAGCGCCGGAATCAGAGTTCGTCTCCTTCCCCCGTCCACATTTTATACTTCAGTTTCCTTTTGTATCTCTCTTTTATCCCACTTTTTTTTTCATAAAACCCTTGAGGGCCGATTTGCGCATTGTTCGCACACACTTGATGTGCTACCCGCACTCATTATACCTGGGGGCTTCTTTAACAGAAGCTTACTTATACGGGCTTCATGCCCAACACATGTGTCAAACTTCCGCATGTACCTTTTATTCACCATTATATGCATCGATATGACTTAAGTTTTGGCCAAGCTGGGTTGCCTGGCTCCTGTGCTTACCCCTACGTTCCCGATTGTTCGGCTAGGAGGTAAAGGGAGCACCTCTGCGATTGTTACTGCCGGATCAGCCGGATGTGTACCTCAGACTGGGTGAAGCCGAAAGCTAGCGTTCTTAAGGGAATATTCGGTCGGTGACTTGAAAGATGATTTTTTTACCTATTTATTGATCTGCCCTAGATGTTTTCCTGCTCTTTTCGCAGTCCGGACATGCACTTTAGGGCATGCCTCCCAGGGAAAGGAACCCTTAACGGAACTATTCTCCCTGGAAGATGTTTCTTACTAACCATGTAATATAACATAACTAGTTGGGCACTTGTCTAATAAAGCACTAATGACCCCTACGCCTGGTCTCCATGCAGCCCCGGTTTTTCCATAACTGAGAAGGTATTCGGACACACTCCGGACTCTAGGGTCCCGAGGTTGAAGCGAAAAGGTCGGCAAAGACAAACGATCTACAATCCGGCTAGAAGGCATTTTACATGTCATTTTAATTACATCGTCAAATGGACTGACTGTACTCCTCCTCAATCCCGTCTAGCAGGCTGTCTAATTTACAGTCCCATTGGGAATACTTAGCGGCCAACTGTACTTGGCCGTACACTAAGCTCACAGGGATCTCCTTCCCATCGGGCCCCACAGGTCTGACCTCGGCCATGTGGTTTGGATCCGCCTTCTTGTACCGCGTCTTCACCATGGCCTAGGCCTCCCTGGCACCTTGAAGGCAGGCCGATATCTTCCATAAACGGAAGCGCTACCGCGCTCCCTGAAGCTTCTCCACAAGCTCTCCAAGGCCCTCGGGTAGGGAGACGGACGGCCTTAAGGCCTAGACGACGCCACTCATCGCCTGCCGAACACGTTCAAGCAGTTGCACAAGCTCGGGAAGTTGGTCACCCGTTGAACCGGGCATTTCCTCCGCAGGGCGACCTGTGAGCACACCTACAGACATATTTCTGTCAATTGACTTCCTCGCCGAACTCTTCTTTTCAAAAGAGTTCGCTCAAGCACTTACTATAGATGCCGCGACGAAGCCGCTGATTCTCCTTCACGGAGCCAGACAGCTCGGCACGAACACCTTTCAGCTCTTCTCCAAGCTGGGCGTGGGCATCCTGGAGTCTGTTCCTCTCCTGCTGCACCTTCATAAGCACCCTCTCGCTGGCCTTCAGCTGGCGCAGTAGCTGTTGCTTGTCCGGATCAAGTCCGGCAACATCTGCAATATCATTGTTAGACTTATACGCACGCCGCACACCGCTTATCTTTTTGAAATAATGTGTTACCAGAGGGGGTCTCTGTGTCTCCTCCTGCGGCAGCCAGTGCGGCCTCAAGTTGGGCTTTGCACTCTTGTAGCTCCTGGGACAATCGGGTATTCTTCTCTGTCAGATCCTGCATATTAAATGAGCCTTAAATCAGGTATTTTAACTACTTTAAGTCTCGGGGGCTACTGGCATATACAACTATTAAAATCCCTTACCCGTATGTCTTTTACATACTGCTCTGTGGCTCTGGTTAAACCATCTTGAGCAGCACGGAGGTGCGCGTCTCTTGCGTTAAAGGCATTTAATGCCTCTGGGGAGAAACACGCGTCGCGCAGCACTTTCCGGCGGCGCCTATGATTCATGGCGCTCTCCACCTCAGACCTGGTGGCGGACAGCCTGTCGGCATCCTCCGTTGGAGGAGTACCCGGCTCGCGCCTTGTGCTCGCCTCCCCCTCCGGACCAGGTGGTGGAGCCTGGCTAGCGGAGGCCTGGTTGGCAACTTCTCCGGGCACAGTTCGGCGAGCGCTCTTCCTCCTGGGAAAGTCATGAGCATTAATACACCTCCTAGGAATCTTTTCCCTAAATAACGGTCGCGAGCTATATCGTTGCGGGACGTTTCGATTCGCACCGCACCCCTCTTCCGCCTGCTGGGCCGGACTGACCCTTGTTGGCCAGCCGCCGCGGGTTCGGCTTCCCACCTTAAAGGCACCTCCTACGAGACACCGTTGTATACGGTGGTCAGAAATATGCAAGGACGAAATAATGGTGTCATGACTTCGGTCATAATTACCTGGGAAGCCGGGGTAGTCAGCCGTAATGGCGACTAGAGCATTGTCCATGCTGAGTTGGTGGAACGCCCCGTCAATTAATTCCACCTTTATGTCCGGATCCTCTTCGGAAGCCAGATCAAGGGATCTTCCTGGATCCTCGGGTTGTGGGGCCGGACTGTGTATGTCCTCCACATCCCGACGCAGTTCCTGCGTCAAATCATAAAGTAAGGTACTTAACTTTGAAAGCATGGGCCGGATAGATAAATGTCCGCTTACCCAGCTCCGAGGGTTATTCATGGAGAACCCATTCAATGGGCTCGTCTGGAGGAAGTCCTCCTTCTCCCCCTTGTACAGGCTGGACAGAATCTTCACCAGATCTGCGGCCGATCCCGTCCCCTTACGGCCATGACGGGTGGCATCATTCTCCCCGTTGAAGTCCCACATGGGGTGGCCTCTATATTGGAGCGGCTGCACCCCTCGCATAATGCACGTGGCCATGACTCCAATCATGGTCAATTCGGAACGGGCCAGTAACCTAATCCGGCCCATCAAATAATGGACGCTCCTGTCATCCTCCTGTTGAGGGCTCCGCGGGTGCCAACTTAGGCGTTTCTTCAGAGGAGCCTTGGTGAACTCCGGGAGGCCGATCCGCACTGGGTCCGGCAGTGGAGCATCTTCCACATAAAACCATTCCGAGGGCCAGTCTTCGGATGCCTTCTTTGGGGTTCCGGATAGATATCCGGTCCCGGTGATGCGCCATATTTTGGCTCCGCCCACTTGATATATTGACCCCTCGTGTGAACGGGGTACGAGGCAAAACAGTCTCTTCCATAGCACAAAATGGGGCTCGATGCCCAGGAATAGCTCGCAAAGAGCTACGAAACCCACGATGTGCAGAATAGAGGCGGGCGTGAGGTGATGAAGCTGGAGTTCGTAGAACTCCAGGAGCCCCCAGCGAAAAGGATGTATCGGAAATCTTAGCCCCCTTATTAGATAAGGGACGAAGCACACCCGCTCCCCTTTGGATGGACTAGGGGTGGCCTCCGCTTGCTTTCCACCTTTGTAGGTGGCCAACCCGGCTCGAACCGGGACCATAAAGGCCAGAGGAAGGTATCCCTCCGCTTGGAGCGTCACCAGCTCGTTGTGCGGAACTGAACATCTCCTCCAATCTCCTGGCGGAGGGCTGGGAGCGCAAGAGGAGGAGCCGCATCGACCGTCCATGATAGAATGGATTTTTTGTCAGAAGCGCTCCGATGAGTACTCGCGGAAGGAAGATGGTGTGATTTGGATCTGGATTCTTGCCTCTCTTATAGGCAGATTATTCGCGCAGCTAGGGGGTAAAATATAAAAATACCCTGGCATTTTGCATTCGTGCGACACGTGGAAGAGGGTCATTATTGGGCGTGGAAGCCAAGGAGCACAACATTTGTAAGGAAGCCGGACACTATTCGGCAAGCACATGGAATTTGGAGGAGAACCCGTCTTGCAACGCCGAAGAGAATATACGCGCTGGACTCGTCGTCATTGAAGCCTGGTTCGGGGGCTACTGAGGGAGTCCTGGACTAGGGGGTGTCCGGATAGCCGGACTATCATCATCATCCAGACTCCAAGACCATGAAGATACAAGATTGAAGACTTCGTCCCGTGTCCGGATGGGACTTTCCTTGGCGTGGAAGGCAAGCTTGGCAATACGGATATGTAGATCTCCTACCATTGTAACCGACTCTGTGTAACCCTAGCCCTCTCCGGTGTCTATATAAACCGAAGGGTTTTAGTCCGTAGCACGACAACCATTACAACAATCATACCATAGGCTAGCTTCTAGGGTTTAGCCTCCTTGATCTCGTGGTAGATCCACTCTTGTACTACCCATATCATCAATATTAATCAAGCAGGAGTAGGGTTTTACCTCCAACGAGAGGGCCCGAACCTGGTTAAAAACATCGTGTCCCTTGTCTCCTGTTACCATCCGCCTAGACGCGCAGTTCGGGACCCCCTACCCGAGATCCGCCGGTTTTGACACCGACATGGGGGAATTGCGGTGATCAACTAGAGAGCTACATTGACTATCTTCATTTAGCCTTGCTGTTTCTTAAGAATCATGTAGGGAGGATGACACTGCACTCTTTAAACGAGTAGGGCATCTCACAGTAACCCACTCCGGTGACTATCTTATCATAAGTGATTGACGAGGGATACAAAAGAGCATTAGTTTGATGTACGAACATGGTTAATAGACATATGTAGTATGTATCAAAAACAGGAAGGCATGTCATTATCAAAGGTATAATTTGTAAAGTAAGCAGATGCAATTTAACCAAATTGGAAGCAATACAAGCTAGACACCATATGCAACATGCAACCACATTTGACAGCGTGAAGTTAAAGCAAGCACCTGGGATGGTTGTGTGTGGCAATTGAGATCATCAACTGCAGAGCTACGTTTACTGTCTCCAACTGCTGACACTGCACCCATTAGAGCGCTGAAACACTTAGTGCTTATCTTTGAATTACACTGGAGCGACTTCTGTCTTTTCTTTTCTGCATTCATCAATACTGCGTTAGAGTCTGAAATACCCATGCATAAAAGAACAATAGTATGAGTATGGGTGAAGTGTGTGCACAATTAGTACAGTGTAAAGGTAGCAGATAGTAGGTCGGTGAGAAATAAATGACGGGAGACATATGATAGCTCTACAACATGCATGGCACACTAAATTACTTCAGGATTGTATGACGGGAGACATATAATAGGTCAGTCCATTTTTTCTGCATCGTCCGATGTACAAAGAACGGGCAGATCGCCTTCATCTACCTCCAGCCAATCAGTGTTGACGATCTTCCTCGAAACGCCAGCGACCACCGACCCAGTATTCCTCCCCTGCCTGCGCCCTCCCCTCGACCTCACCACACCGCCGTGCTTGGCACCGTCCCTGGCCATCCATTCAAGCCCCGCTGACCTCCAGATTGGGCGCAAGCAGCTCCTGCGCCCCACACCCCTATGATAGACACCGATGCACCGCTTCCCCGGGGAACAGGCAGACTAGGTGCTCCACGCGCCTAAGCGGGTGCTGGTTCTTTTAGTTACAGTTCAACTGACCCTGAATTGAAATCCAGGCAGGCTACTGACCTCTAGCAAAGGTGAAATAGTAAAAGGGAGGAAACCTTGTGCATTTAGTATCCGAAGAAGATGCAGTAAGAAGCGCTCAACTAGTTTCTTTCATGGGATGAATACGGTGTGAGCGGAGACGTAAGATTTGCACGAATAAGGGAAGAGGAGTACCTCTTTCTGCTGGCAGTGCTGTGTCCTCCTGTTTTTCCGACGATCTTCTTGTTGTTCGCCGGAAACCAGAAGTTGTGGAGGACGGTGCAGCCTTGGACGAACCCATGGCCAAGTTGTTGAGTGTGGTGTGGTGGCCGTCTGTCGGCGGCGGGGAAGTAGATCCGAGGCGGCGAACAACGGTGTAGCGGGAACAGCTCTGGTGCGGTGGACGGTTGCAACAGTGGAGCCGCAGCAGTGAGGCGCAGGATGGCATGGTCGGAGTGGTTCTGGTACGGCGCACGTCAGCGTCGGCGTCGTGGAGGCAGCTCTGCCTCGGCTTCGGCTGCTAAGTCCTTGAGGGTGTTGCGGTTGCGGTTGCGTTGGATGACGACGTCGGGGTACCGGCTCCGGCGTGATGGAGGAGGGCGGCGGTGGATTGGCCGCTATGGGGTGGAGGACGGAGGAGGCTAGGGTTTCACGGCTGGTGGAGAGGGCGTTTTCGCGCCCATGGAGTATGAATGGGAAACAGAGGGAGGTGGGGAACTAAGGGGGAACAATGTTTCGGTTTGAGACGTGCTTGTTTGAAATTTGGGGAAAGTTACAAACTTTGCCCCCATCTAAAATTTCGGACATATTGCGGGTTGGGGGTAGGACAGTCATGTCAGGTGTCCCAAATGTAGGAGGGATACATTTCGGCCGAGCGCATGGGTGTTTAGGCTCCCACGGCGTATGAATGCTTCTCGGAGGCGGTTGAGACTGGCGTCTTGGTAAAGTTACAAACCTACCCCGGTTTAGACCTTTGGACATTGGGCCGATAGGGTACACGGGCCAGAGTCAGGACAGTAATTTCCTACCACCAAAACATTAGTCTCGCGCGGTTTCGGGTGACCAGAGGCCTATTTGGCGCTTCATTCAATATTTGGGAGCGGAAGCATTAACGTTTTCGGTTCTCTTGAATTGAACTTTCAGGATTTGTGAAACTTCACAAATATTTACTCTTGAAAATCCTAAAGCTACGATTATTTTGGAATGGAGGGGGTACATTTGAATATACATTGTACACGAGTATATATTAAAAAATATGCAACTTACCTTAGTTCCTGCATGGTTCCAGATATAATCTCCTTGGTTGCAAAAAAAAGTTAGATATGCGTATGAATATATATAGCATGTTCAAACTCACAACAAAGATTGATGCCCCTTTTACATCTGATTTACAAATGCCATTATCTCGGGTTCAAATAGATGAATGAACTTCCTATGAATTCGAATCTTCGAAACCCCCTTTATGTTGAATTTGACATGTATTCTATTTCGTAGCTAGCAATTTGGAATGTATCCATGCAAGTGACAAATGTATAAAGTCCTTCACACTAACAACATGGAGTGCACTAATTAATGTTTATATATGAATTGCAAAAGCATACATTGCCTGTATTTCAAACCGCTCTCACTCTATGGATCGATAATATGAAATAAACACATGCACATGCTAGAATTTAATAGAGTATGGGTGTCTGATAGACCGATTTTCGTCCATATGCAATTTGCAAAATTCATGATCTCATCCAAAAATAATAATGCCATTTATATTTTAATTTAATGCGTAGAACCGCCTTTTACACGTAGATGCACTATGCCTCGCCCTGTTCTTACAAACGCGTTATATATCTCTCTATCTAACGCATAAGTGCACACACTTTATATGCATCAGCATTTCTCTTTCACACATGCTCACAATCTCTCTCAGGGTGTCGGGGTGTCTCACGCACGTGCTCTCTCTGTTTCTCTCTCTCTCTCTCTTTCTGACTACTATGTACCACTCTTTTCACTAATCTCAGTTGGAAAACACTATTTCTCTCAGATGCATATATACACATGCACGGTCTCTACTAGCCCTCTATACGCACATATATGTGCCTATGTGTCTCCCACACGCACATTATCTTTAGGCCTCTCTCGCACACATTGCCCCCCCCCCCCCCCCGACACACCTCTCTCTTAGTAGTTGGCAGATATGATTTCATCATATCATTCGGTAGGATACCCCTAGCTGTTAGGCTGGATGGTAATACGAGGCAAAGTTTTACCCTAGTTCGGATCGGACCCTTGCAGTTGAAGAAAGAGCCTACTCCTGGTACTGTATATTAGTGATAGGGGTGTGTACAAAGTACACGTGAATACCAGGCATTGTGCGTGTGTGTATACTATCGACAAACTAGCCCCCAAGCTTGTATAGCATACTAAGGGCCTAGGGTTATAAATCATATATAATCGGCTTATCACTAGTGGGGATAGAGTCCTCCGTGACTCTGGTAGCTTCATGTTGTACGCCGAGTCCTCCACATGGGTCTTCGTATAACACGTATCGGTCCAACCTATATGTGGCGCAGGAAGGAACCGACCCATGAGTCTTCATGTTGACCCACCACAACTAGAAATGATGTGCCCACCACACCACACACGCAATCGACCACTAAGAAAATAAGCATATACAATAGTACAACGGTATCTAGCTCACGATACATCTCCATATTTTGTTGATGACACTGACGGACTTTGCATTTGATGCATGCTCCGTATTTTGTTGACGACACTTACGGTCATTGTATTTGAAGCGAAAGCACGATATGGTCACTGGACTTCAGAATAAGCTCATCACAGTCACCACATACATTTTGTCGTGCTAAACAACATGTGGTTGGATGGTTAGAGGACAGTGGTTTCTCGAGCCCACCAAGGTTAAAGTCCCGGTGCTCGCATTTATCTTGTGTTAATTTCAGTATTTTCCAGCGATGTACGTTCAGTGGGAGGAGACGTTCCACTCGACTACGAGGCACCTACGGTGACTTCATAAAATCTCAAGATCATATATGCTGGCCCACTCTCTCGAAGGTGCCCATAGGGGTAGGGTTCGCGTGTATGCGCTTATAGCGGTCAGTGCTTGTGCGTATATATGAGCCCTTGCATCTGTACCGTGTTAAACAAATACATGTCATGATTATACGGTCACTGGCTCACCCGTACAACTCCGTATTTTGTTGATGACACAATCAATTGACCAGTCAAATGTTCCATGCGGCACAACTAGTGTTGCACCATCGGGGCACATAACCGTGGGGCCCACCTGTCAGCCCGTATATGAAAGAAAGAAATGGTAGTTTGAGTCTGTACTGTGTTAATAAAATAGGAGTACATTTTAGGGTGATCATACGGTCACTGGCTCACCATACAACTCCGTAATTTGTTGATAACACGATCAATTGACTAGTCAAACGGTCCACATTCAGCAGTGCACATTACCATAGGGCCACCCGTCAGCGCGTATATGAAGGACAGAAATGGTAATAAATTAGTGGTCAGTGGGTATTCGAAGTCGTGAGACCTCTGGTTGGCAGTCACCGGCGGTTGGGGGGGCGTTCATTGGGCAATGGGGTGGGGATCCCCGAAGAAAAAGCTCGGCGTGGGGGGCGGCTAGAGGGATGGCCGATGCGGTGGCGGACCGGCAGTGGGGAGTGGTTTCGGGGAGGGAGGGCCGGCCGCGGGCGGCGGGGGCTGGCGGTTCGGCCGGTGGTGGCTGGCGGATCAGGGGGGGTGGAGTTTGATGATGAACTGGAGGCTCTTGATTTCGTATCCAACGGCTGGAAAATCTAATGACCGGAGATTGAAAAGTCAGTTGACTGGCGTGTAGCCTCACCCCGCACGTACACATGCACGCACGCAAGACACGCATGCATGTAGGCATGCAACACTGACACGTACACATAACGTACACACGCACGCATGCTGGCATGCAACACTGACACGTACACATGCACTCACGAACACACGCACGTATGCACCCATGAATGCAACACTAAAACGTACCCTTGCACGCACGCAACACTCGCACGCCTGCATGCACACAACACATGATGCAAGACATGCTCAACCAATACGTGCATCCACCCTTTGTTAAGGACATGGATTGTTACGGGTATTAATCAATCTTATCTGTGATAAGCAGAACATTGATGTTTGCAACGGTCTTTATGAATCACAACGAATCGAACGGGCTATCAACATAGTAGGCTTATCTACATGAAAAAGATGATGTCACACTCAATGAACAATCATCGGTTTATGAAATGCCCACTTCTGACCGCCCTGGCCCACCAAAGGTTCCTCTGCTGTGCGCTGCCTGCGTTGGGTCACTGACATGCAGGCCATGCACCCAAAGAGCCCACACGTCAGTGGAAGAACGGCGGGTGTCCTAGGTCAGAGTCGAGGGCGCCACTCGCGACACGCCCGGCTGAACACGCCTCCGTGCCGCATTCAAACGCCTCCATGAAACCCGCCCATGTGGAAGCTGAGAAACCCACTCTGGACACACGTCCGTTCATGACCGGGCCGGCGTTAAACGCAACACTGGCCGAGCTCCTCCCGTCCGCCGTCTATTTAATTTCCTATTTAAACGAGGCCAAACGCCGGCCAAGAATCGCACACCTCCGCCGCTCCCCTATCTCCTCCACTATTTTGTCCACTCTTACAATGGCTTAGAAAGGGTAGTTATTCCGCATCCAAGCCGGCCGGGTAGCCCGCCGGATACGAGCTATGCAGCTCGCTGATCCACCTCACTCCCCTCGCCCGACGGAGCCAGTTGCCGCCCCAAGCCGGTGCACGGTTCAGCAACTCGCCGCTCTAGGCCAGCTCGACGAGGAGCGGCGCACGGGCGTCGTTGCTGCCGTCCACGCCGCCGCCTCGTACCGCGTCTCCCATTTCTGTGGCCGAGACTCCCATGCCGGCGGCCGCGCCATGCAAGCAGCAACAGAAGCCGGGTGTGCGGAGACCGACGAGTCGGTGGCCAGCGCCTCCGCGTCCACCGCCATCATCGAGGAGAAGTAGAACACAGGAGGCCGCCGCCGCTTGGGTCCCATGAAGGCCACCGCGGAGGCGACGCCGGCGTACACAGCAGGTGTCTTGCCGGATCCTTTTGTTGCGAGGACCTTCGTCGACCCTGCATGGGCTCCACAGAAGAGGGGAATGTTAGGATGAACTCCAGCCGGTGCCGGCCATGGCGAAGTAGTGGCCGGTGCTGAACTCGAACTGGTGCCGACCACCATCATCTTTGGCACCAGCCAATGATATCAGTTGGGCAGTGGGGAAGCGAGCCGTCCTCTGCGCTGAAGCATATACCTCCGGGGCTCCCGGCAGTCCGGTGATCGTGCTGCCGGACATGAGGAACACAAATCGATCGGCGGGCGACCATTTAGGCCAGGTATTATATACCTGTGCTGTCCAAAACTAGCACCGCATAGTTCATTTGAATGTAATGAAATCCGTCTGGTTTGTATGAAAATCCGGTATTTTATATGACTTCCATCGTTGATTATATGAAATATCAGTTTGTCTACGTGTTTGCGTGAATTTCGTCCGGTTGGTTGACTTGCTATCATAATGTGTGCGGCTACGATTGGATGGCGTAATTTGCGGGTCGTCGGTCAGTCTGTGGGTGGCTCGGGCAGCGTTGTGGGACAAAAAAAGACAGCTAGTGTGAGCTCGTCTCCAACGTGCGCGCTGGAGGATGCATGACATCATGAGCACCCAAGCCATTCCTCGTTCATCGGTGGCAAAGGCACCGGTGGACAAAAGGGTCGCCAATATTTTGGCTACCCCGGGCAAGATCCAAATAACCCCTCCCAACAGATTCAAATCCCTCGTTCGCCGTGGAATTTTGCCATGTGTTGTTTTGACGGACTAGCAAGATGCCCGTGCATTGCAGGGAACATCAAGATGCATTTTTTTACAAACTCCCGCATGCATGCAAGGGATAATTAATGTCCTCCTTTGCTAGTACCACAAGGCAAACACCATTAATATTGCATCGATTAGTGTTAGTGGCTTTGTATATCTGCAAATTGTAATTTTGATAGTGGCCCCTTGTATATAAAAATGGAGGGAGAAAGATGAGAGATAAGGTGAGGAGGAGTGGGGCGTGGTGGTGACTGGTGGTCGGACTGGGCAGAGGCATGGGGATGGATGACGCATTATGTCTAGGTTTGTATCGCTCACACACACACCCACGTAGGTGGGGGACGTGCACGAAGAGAAGAGGTGCACGCACGGCGCACGTACTCCCGTCTCTTTCCCAACCACACCCGCGTGGGTACACGGTGGAGCTCATCTCTGTACGAAAAAGGCAACCCACGTGGTAATTTGGCACGTGTACTAGTTGTCCACTTGGTGGAGGGAGGATCGTCTACCATGGGTGAACAAACAAATTGCAACTTGACGCGTTATGTTAAATTAAAAAAAGGCAAACCATGTGGGGCCTACCTTAGAGGCAAGGCTCTATACACTGGAGTACTTTTGATGTGTCCCGTCAACTCGTAGAACGAGGAGAAGCTTGCTTAGTACGCCATCTCCCCCGCCCGCGGGCGCGGTGGCTCGTAGGATGAGGTGAAGCTTGCTTACGAATAGTAGTAGTAGTACTACTACTGTACGCCTTTACGCCCGCTCCCTCGCCCACGCGCGCGGTGGCTCACAACACGAGGAGAAAATTTTACTACTCCCTCCATTTACTCCTCATCCCTACTACGTACTACTTTGGTTAGTACTCCCTCCATTTACTTATACAAGGCAACGATAAAAAATACATTTTGCATCTATACAAGGCCACAAATAGTAATCGAGACAAAAGTTACTACTCCCTCCTTTCCAGTTTATGGCTCAATTTCAAAATCTCCCAACCAAGGTAGACGGTGAGTGGTCGAATTAATTTTGTAGCTTGCACAAGTAATTAGTACGCTCGTTTTTCTCAAGAAGTTATGTTTACCGATGCATTAATTAGAACGAATGCATGAATGACCACGAAATTTCCATGAACTTGTACATGCATTGGTTAGTTTCCTCTTGACACTGCTTGCGTCGGGTGATCTAACGCACCACGAAATCCAACATGTAATGGTACTACTACTAGTATAGTAGAATTGAGACTTATCAAACGAAAAAACGAATGTTTTTTAGATGAGCCCTATAAACCCTAGTGGGTACGTACTTCGTAAAAACAGAGTTTTCCAAAACTAAGTCGCTCCCTTTCATGAATTCTGTAGTATACTCCTCCGTCGACGTTCCCTTTCATGAATTCTGTACTTCCTGTCACCGACATGTGGGACATATAGCAACCGGGTGGACATGTCAATCACCAAATAACAGTGCAGAACAGCAGGGGGGACGCACCCCACTTGTACCGGCCCAGTAGTAGTAATGAGCAATGAGACGTAAAATCACAATGCTGCACCTTCCCAGACGGACGAAGCAACCATTATTTCACACTTCGGTTCGCCATCATCTCAAACCACGTAGTATTGCTTTTGCCTCAAGAGGGACACGCGCATCGCCTTGGTACATCATGACACATGGGACCGCATGATAGGCCATGCTCCCCCGTCGATCGCTCGGTAAAATCACCTCATTTTTTACTATACTTCCTTCGTATCGGTTTACTACATGGCATGCACATCGTTCTAGTTTGAGAATTTAACTGGCTATATATGTGATGAACAGTACTCTACTCTTTAAAAAATGTATACTTTTGTACAACAGTAGTATCAATGGATTGCGCCATGGAGCAAAAATTGAAATTTTAAAAAAAGGTGGTACATATAGAGAGCGCTCGTCGCCAAATTATGCATGTAGTACTATTAAAAAAAGCTAGTACGTGCTTAATTGGGGTGCTAAATTCCATTAAAGAAATACTAGTAGTATGTACATACTGAAGAGTTAAAGTAACGAGAAGAAACATAACATAGTTCTGCTGGGGGCTCAGCACAACACACCCCTCAAATTAAACTAAGCATACCTGAAATTAAACTATGCAACTAATCCGATAGACACTGCATTAGAAGTTTAGTACCACCATGAGCAACGACACTGCCACCTTACTCGGAGTCCTCGTCCACGTCCTCGACTTCGTCCTTGTCCCTCTTCCTCTTGGCTGATACTTCTTTACTCTAACCACACACTTGGCTGTTGCTCTTCATCCAACCCTTGTAGATATTGAAACAAAGGTAGCCATCCATTGCAGCATAGTGGATGTGGTCTATATCTAGTACATTCCGCTGCCATGCATGACGATGAAACGTGTAATCAGGTTTCTCCAGTTTACGGTACGAAGGATGAAGCATGGCTCCTGCCAGGGTCAGCATTGAAGGCTGACGACAGGGCACCAGCCGATTCTTTTGGAGGTCGAAGGGTGAGGGAGTCCTGGACTAGGGGGTGTCCAGATAGCTGAACTATCATCATCGGCCGGACTCCAAGACTATGAAGATACAAGATTGAAGACTTCGTCCCGTGTCCGGATGGGACTTTCCTTGGCGTGGAAGGCAAGCTTGGCAATACGGATATGTAGATCTCCTACCATTGTAACCGACTCTGTGTAACCCTAGCCCTCTCCGATGTCTATATAAACCGGAGGGTTTTAGTCCGTAGGACACAGCAACAACAATCATACCATAGGCTATCTTCTAGGGTTTAGCCTCCTTGATCTCGTGGTAGATTCACTCTTGGACTACCCATATCATCAATATCAATCAAGCAGGAGTAGGGTTTTACCTCCATCGAGAGGGCCCGAACCTGGGTAGAAACATCGTGCCCCTTGTCTCCTGTTACCATCCGCCTAGACGCACAGTTCGGGACCCCCTACCCGAGATCTGCCGGTTTTGACACCGACATTGGTGCTTTCATTGAGAGTTCCTCTGTGCCGTCGCATATAGGCCCGATGGCTCCTTCGATCATCACCAACGACGTAGTCCAAGGTGAGACTTTTCTCCCCGGACAGATCTTTGTATTCGGCGGCTTTGCACTGCAGGCCAAATCGCTTGGCGATCTAGAGCAGATCGAAAGCTACGCCCCTGGCCGTCAGGTCAGATTTGGAAGTCTAAACTTCACGGCTGACATCTGCGGAGACTTGATCTTCGATGGATTCGAGCCACAGCCAAGCGCGCCGCACTGTCACGATGGGCACGATTTAGCTCTGCCGCCGGATAGTGTCCTGGAGGCTGCACACGAGCCCGCTCCGATCCCTAATTCGGAGCCGACTGCGTAGATCGAGGATGGGTGGTTAGACACCGCCTTGGGGGCTGCAACCTCTACGGCGATGGAGCCGGATACTGACCTTGTCCCTTGTGAAGCTCGTGACTCCGAGGTGCCGGACTCCTCGCCGGACACCGAACCTCCCGCGCCCCCTCCAATCGAATCCGATTGGGCGCCGATCATGGAGTTCACCGCTGCGGACATCTTTCAACACTCACCTTTTGGCGACATCCTGAATTCGCTAAAGTATCTCTTGTTATTGGGAGAGCCCTGGCCGAACTGCGGTCAGGATGGTTGGGATGCGGACGACAAAGAAATTCAAAGCCCACCCACCACCCACTTTGTAGCCACTTTCGACGATCTAACCGACATGCTAGACTACGACTCCGAAGACATCGACGGTATGGACGACGATGCTGGAGACGACCAAGAACCAGCGCCTACGGGGCACTGGAAGACCACCTCGTCATATGACATATACATGGTGGATATTGTGGGGACCCCGACTCATAAGTCGTGATCACCGAATGCACGTGTACAGTGATCCCAGAGATCAATGCTCACTGAACACACAGAAGCTGAATAACAAGAGTCTTACATCCATACATACCGTATTACACAAGTAGGACCATTATGGTCGAGTCTTGAGTGTATCATCGCAGCGGAAATCTGCAATAACAACTTGGACCCATGCCATCTGCCTTAACCCTACAGGCATTCTGACTGGGAAACGTCCTAGCTCGCATGTTCGACGCCAAAGTATTCTTCATCATATCCTGCTCTTTCATGCCTGGCCAATAAAATAACCAGTGGCAAGCCAATGAGTACTTTGAATGTACTCGCAAGCAACCCAAGTTTTGGTTCAAGATACAACAATGCATGATATAGGTAATTTTTTGCAGAAAGCTAGTTTTGAGTGCAATGACATGATCAACAACTTGAAAGACATGCATCAAGAGAATTCAAGTAACCATGAGGACAGGTTACAGATGTCAACATAAATAGAGTGGGCACCAACCCAACTCAATCATGTCAAGTCCCTTGACTTGACCCAAGTCATTTTATCAACACACACACACATGGTTTGTAAACTCTGGACATAGTTTAAGCAGCACCGCCCAACCGTCCTTGACCGTGGACACGGCTATTCGAATAGTTTTACACTCTGCAGAGGTTGCACACTGTACCCACAAGATCCGGGGAACTTCCATGTCATCCACGACCCGCGATACCTCAAGTACCCGGGGTAAGCACCCGATCACTATCTTTCCCTAGACGACACTAACATGGAGTCCACTCGATTAGTAGTAACCCCCGTGCCTAACATTTCACATCATAAAGTTGTGGAGCCTCGCTCCCTTATTCATCACATACCACAAGCACGGGGTACCAACGATGTGTCCGGTGCCCTGTGAAAACAGCCATGGCCGCGCTACCTGGCACGACCCCGTCCCGAGAGAGAGCACCAACTCTCCCCCGTCACTGGTAATGCGGGCTCCAAGCTAGTACCGGCCTAGGTAATCAACAATGCCCTTTCCCATATAAGGGTAGAGTGGTTGCGCATGTAAGGTTGGGACAGTCATCAAATCTTAAATCTAATCCGTTTTCGAAAACAACACACACACTTGCCTCGGTACACCACTTCGTCATCAAGTGGTTACCCATCTCATCATCTCCCTCGGGCATAAGTGGCACCCGACGGGGTTTTCGAAAAAGTCTTTTGAAAATACTTTGTCTCCATCACCATGCATATTCCCGTCCCTTTTTGCGTAGCTCTACTTTAGCATCCTATCTACTCCCACCGGCATAACCCTCATAAGAAGGTAGGGTCATGCACAATGCAAGTATCAACGAGGAAGTACGGTTGAGGGAGTCCTGGACTAGGGGGTGTCCGGACAGCCGGACTATCATCGTCCGCCGGACTCCAAGACTACGAAGATACAAGATTGAAGACTCCGTCCTGTGTCCGGATGGGACTTTCCTTGGAGTGGAAGGCAAGCTTGGCGATAGGGATATGTAGATCTCCTACCATTGTAACCGACTCTGTGTAACCCTAGCCTCCTCCGGTGTCTATATAAACCGGAGGGCTTTAGTCCGTAGGACAACATACATTACAACAATCATACCATAGGCTAGCTTCTAGGGTTTAGCCTCCTTGATCTCGTGGTAGATCCACTCTTGTACTACCCATATCATCAATATTAATCAAGCAGGACGTAGGGTTTTACCTCCATCGAGAGGGCCCGAACATGGGTAAAAATATCGTGTCCCTCGTCTCCTGTTACCATCCGCCTAGACGCACAGTTCGGGACCCCCTACCCGAGATCCGCCGGTTTTGACACCGACATTGGTGCTTTCATTGAGAGTTCCTCTGTGTCGTCACCGATAGGCTTGATGGCATCTTCAACCAACAACGCTGTCCAGGGTGAGACTTTTCTCCCCGGACAGATCTTCATATTCGGCGGCTTCGCATTGCGGGCTAATTCGCTTGGCCATCTGGAGCAGACCGAAAGCTACGCCCCTGGCCGTCAGGTCAGATTCGGAAGCCTAAACTTCACGGCCGATGTCCACGGAGACTTGATCTTCGACGGACCCGAGCCACAGCCAAGCGTGCCGCACTGTGATGACGGGCATGATCTAGCTCTGCCACCGAACAGTGCCTTGGTGGCCGCACACGGATCCGCTTCGGCCATTAGTCCGGAGCCGATCGCCCAGATCGAGGGCCGGTGGATAGACGCCGCCCTGGGGGCTTCAACATCCACGGCGATGGAGCCGAATACTAATCTAGTCCCCTGCGAAACCCGTGATTCCGAGGCGCCGGACTCCTTGCCGGACTCCGAACCTCCCGTGCCCCCACCGATCGATCCGGATTGGGCGCCGGTTATGGAATTCACCGCCACGGACATCTTCCAATGCTCGCCTTTTGGCGATATCCTGAATTCACTAAAGCATCTCTCGTTATCAGGAGAGTCCTGGCCGGACTTTGGCCAGGATGGTTGGGGTACAGACGACGAAGAAATTCAGAGCCCACCCACCACCCACTTTGTAGCCACTGTCGACGACCTAACCGACATGCTAGACTATGACTCCGAAGACATCGACGGAATGGACGACGATGCCGAAGACGAACAAGAAACAGAGCCTATAAGGCACGGGAGGACCACCTCGTCACATGACATATACATGGTGGACACCCCAAAGGAGAGCGATAACGAGGACCAACGGGCCGCGGCAGAAGATAACCCCGCTGATAAACAACCAAAATGGCGACGCAGACGCCGCCCTAAGTCCCGCCCCGACGACAACAACGCTCCCAAGGAGCCCGCAATACGGCAGGGCTCACAAGTGGACGACGAACATGCAGATAAGCAACCGTCCGAACATGACGAGTCAGATAATCAGTCCAGGCCCGGTGAAAACAACAGTCCGGACGACCTCATGCCAGACACGCCGCCGGAGAGCAAGAACCTTCGGAAAAGACTCGTCAGTACTGCAAGAAGCCTGAAGAAGGAAAAACGGAGGCTCAAAACAGCGGAAGACACACTCAGAATGAGATGGAGCAAAGTGCTCAAAACCGCAGATAAATACGGCAATGGCCACCAATCAAAGAGCTACCCGAAGCGCAAGCTGCTACCAGAATTCGACGAGGAAGCCATAGAGCCTCCACCGCCCAAAAATAAAGAGGCTGCCTGGTTGGATAGACGGCCAGATGATAGGCCAAATTCTGATAGCGGCGCCACACATAAACCAACCAACGAACTTGGAAGGATAGATGGCCCAGCCAGGTCCATCTACGGGCCAAAGGAGAAGGCCCCAAGAAGCAAGGCAACACGCGAAGTGTCCGATGATAGCGGCACACACAAATACAGGGGCGCCGCACACCCACTATGTTTCACCGATGAGGTGCTAGACCATGAATTCCCAGCAGGATTTAAACCCATAAACATAGAGGCCTACGATGGAACAACAGACCATGGAGTCTGGATAGAAGATTATATACTGCATATACACATGGCCAGAGAAGACGATCTCCATGCCATAAAATACCTACCCCTCAAGCTCAAAGGGCCAGCCCGTCATTGGCTTAAAAGCCTCCCAGAAAACACTGTTGGAAGTTGGGAAGAGCTCGAGGATGCGTTTAGAGCAAATTTTCAAGGGACTTATGTCCGCCCTCCGGATGCAGATGATCTAAGTCATATAACTCAACAGCCCGGAGAGTCAGCGCTGAAATTCTGGAACAGGTTTCTTACCAAAAAGAATCAAATAGTCGACTGTCCGGACGCCGAAGTCTTAGCAGCTTTCAAGCACAATGTCCGAGAGGAATGGCTTGCCAGGCACCTCGGTCAAGAGAAACCGAGGACAATGTCCGCACTAACAAGCCTCATGACCCGCTTCTGTGCGGGAGAGTATAGCTGGCTAGCAAGATGCAGCACCAGCGACCCAAGTACATCCGAGTTAAGAGATGGAAACGGAAAATCACGGCGCAGAAAAGAGCAGCGCCGGAATAAAGAGAAAAGCCCAAAGAGCACGACAGTCAACGCCGGATTCAAAAGCTCGCGGCCCAACAACAAAACACAGCCTCTTAAGGACCACAGTGATGAATTGTCCAACTTAAACAAGATTTTGGGTCAGATATGTTAAATCCACAGTACCCTCGGAAGGCCTGCAAATCACACCCACAGGGATTGTTGGGTTTTTAAATAGTCCGGCTGACTAAATGCCAAACACAAGGGGCTCGACGCGTCAAGCGAAGAAGATAAACCCCACCAGCAGAGCACCGGAAAACAAAAGACTTCCCCACAAGGGGTCAAAGCAGTAAACTCACTTCAGGTGATAATACGGAAAAATAGTGCGGCACTTTCTAAAAAGAGCTTCGCGCGGTCCAACCCAGCAGACCATAGAGATTGGATATCAAAATCAATCACTTTCGACCACCTGGACTATTCCAGAAGCGTTCGAAACGCGGGACGGACTCCCCTGATATTGAATCCCATAATAGACGGATTACAATTTACTAACGTCCTAATGGACGGAGGCAGCGACTTAAACCTACTGTATTCAAACACAATCCGTAGGAGGGGGATAGACCCTACCAAAATCCGACACAGCCGCACTTCCTTCAAAGGAGTAACGCCAGGCCCTTACGCCAAGTGCACAGGCTCTATATTACTAGAAGTCGTGTTCGGATCGCCGAACAATTTTCGACGCGAAAAATTAATTTTTCACATCGTCCCATTTGAAAGTGGATATCAAGCACTCTTGGGACGAAAGGCTTTTGTCCGCTTCAACTCCATACCGCATTAAGGGTCTCTTACACTCAAGATGCCCGGTCCGCGTGGCGTCATTTCAGTGCGAGGGTCACTTAACGACCCCGGACTCGGATAGACGAATCCGGCTTCAGCAGGCTAGGGGCTCCCTAGCCGCATACCTCTTCACAGGGGGCTGCGCGCACAAACAACAGCGGGTTCATACAAACCCCGCTTTAATCATTTATATTTCCTCTTTTACACATCTATTTTTCGCACACATCGTTTTCGAACTGAGCGTTCCTCTCTTTTTACAGATGAACAACGTGCATACCCGTCCAGGATAACGGCGCAACAGAGACACAGGCGCAGACGTGCAGTAGGGACCCGTTGTGAGGATTCTTTTCAGATTAAGACCCTGCGTAAACCTTTTTTACTGTCTCTTGTTGTTATTCTCCCTTGGTTTCTCCCTACAGCCAAAGCGGAGCCTGACGTTTTGGCATCGGCCGCGTCAGAAGACCATGCCCGTACCTGGACACTAGGGGCTTAGGGCATCATTCTGCCCATTATTATAAAGACCAAACACCTTAGGGAGTGTCCGGCGTATCGAGTTAGGCATTATATGCATCAGCTCCGAATCATGTCTTTGGTCAAATGTTGGGTTTGCCCGGCTCCTCTGTTTTGCTGCCTTACATTCCGTATCATCGGCTAATGCGACACCAGGAGAACTACTGCGATTGTGCCCCAGTTCGGCTGGGCGAGCACCTCAGTAGAGAAAGCCGAAAACTGACTGTCATGATACAGCGAGAGACTGGTCAACCACTCGATCGACTACCGGAATGTTTAGAATTCCCCGCTTTGACAAAGGACCATTTCCCGGTCAGGCACATACGCACCCCGAATTAGGAGATGTGTGGTGCCACCAGGGGCTATATCGTAGCCCCACCCTCAAGCTCCACTGGCTAAGTGAAAGTGATAAAGCATTATAGTCCGGATTGCCTCGTTCGCTACGCTAACACCTCCTTAACAGGACCGAGACATCGGATTAAGTGTGAAAACGCGCTATTTTTGCGAACACCCCCGCACCTTGTGCGTGGGGGCTGAAGCCGAAGACTGCAATCTTTCAAGTTATACAAATGTATACGTAAACGGCCGCACAGGAGAAGTTTTACTACTTGGGACGCACAAGTATAAAAAGCAGTTATAGCATAATCATTGTTTTACAAGCTAAAACGTTCATTTGAATGTGATATTTTTTGAGCACTGCGACTCTATTACACGAGCGCCAGGCATAACTTCCCCGAAATAGTGCTCGGCAGGGAGCCGGCTTTCATCCGAACCCTGGGCGGCAACAGCGGTGGCATCCATCTCTGGACAGTGTGCCTTCACACGGGCAAGAGCCATCCGCACGCCCTCGATGCAGGCCGACCGCTTCATCTCCTTTATATGCGGCACCGCTCCAAGGAATTGCTGCAGTAAGCCGAAGTAGCTCGTCGCCTTGGGCCTCTCTGGCCAGACATGGGCCACGATGTCAGTCATGGCAAGTCCGGACAATCTATTTAGCTCGGCCCATTCGGCCAACCGGTCTGTCAACGAAAGTGAGCGATCCGGACTATGGAATTGAGACCAGTATAGCTCTTCCGTCTTGTGATCCTCCTGGCTCCAGAAGTGCTCAACGGCATCAGCCGCACTTGCAGCTAAGTCCATATACGGATCCTCCAGACTCCACAGCCGCTCAAATTGAGCATACTTTCCATCCATAAACCGGCGATGTAGCAGAAAAGGCTTGCCAGCCACGATATCTCCGGCCTGGCGCAGTTCCTCCTTCATAGCCCGCATTGCAGAGTGGGCATCCTTGGCTTCGGCGGTGGCCTTCTTCAGGTCTTCCCGCTCCGATAAGCGCTCCTTTTCAAGAGCCTCATTGCGGTCGGCAGCATCCTTTACTTTCATGGCCAATTCGGCCACCTCTGCCCTGCTTAGGCAGTGCGCAGCCCTTTCGGCTTTCAACTCCTCGGCCGCCCTCAAGGCAGCCGCGTCACTCCTTCAGGCTTGCTCCTTAGCTTGAGCAAGTTCGGCCCGAAGGCCCTCCACGGCAGCAGCACCGTCTGTACAACAGCATATAACTTATCAAGAGGAGGGCTTTGACCCCATTAATAAAGCGACCATGGAGAACTCATTTACCTTGCGACTCGTCAAGTCGCCGGTTGACAAGTGTGATGTCCGCATCCGCCGCGTCAAGTTGCCGCCTTAACTCGGCAACCCCACTAGTCCGGCTAGCCCTCAGACTATCCGCCACCTACATAGGAATGGCGACATTCATTTCTTGAGATTTCGATCCTCGGCACGCTGTCGTCTTCGACAACCTACCGAGTCTCAGGGGCTACTATCTATACAGAGCACACTTTCATGTGCAATACTGTCAAAAATGGAAGGTGCATCATTTTTGCGTACCTCAAATCCCGCCAGCAAACTCATAGCGGCGTTACGCAATCCGCTCTCGGTGGACGAAATCCTTCCAATCACCATGTGCATCAACGCATGATGATCTTCTGAAATGGACGCCCTCTCAAGCAGATTCTTCAGTTCTCCCGGCCGGATACTAGTGGGTGCCAAACTCTCTGGCCCCTCCGGACTCGGGGATACCCTCCGTGACGATACTTCAGGCTCGCCTGCCTTATCTAACGGCGCTGCAGACGGAGGCGTTTCGCTCTCCATCATCTCTGGAAGAAGGTCCCCCGAAGATGAACTCATCTGAGAAGGCTGCAGATCCGAACTGCAATATAAATATTTCGGTTACCCACAGAAGCACAAATGAAGGTATTTCCTTACTAATTAACTCCCTTTTTCATACTCACGGCTCGCTGGAGGGCTGATCCTTTGGCGATGATTGTGCGTCCGGATTCTCTCCGGACGCCGGACCCCCCGGTGAAGATCTCTTCCCACGCTTAGGGGCTTTGGCCTCCGGATCTTCGGAGGTGGTCCTCTTCTCCCCCTGAAGGGAGGGGTTCTTGATTCCCCCCTCTTCAGACGCCCCTTTGGGTGAAATATTAGCTCCTCTATTTTCCCCTTCGCCCCCTTCTGTGGGCGCGACCTCCAACATTCTGACCAGCACGAGCTCCAGTGCGGTCTCTGGAAGGGGGGCCGGACACCTTATCAGCCTTGATCGCCCCACCCATTCCTGTGTAGAGTAATGGGTCAGGAGGCGAACTCTAGAAAGGCATATAAACAGAATGTCCGGACTCTGAGCTATTCACCTGAGTATCCGGGCGATTGCGGCTTAGGCCTGCGTCCTCGGCTGATTCCGGACACGCCACCTGCGGTCCAAAGAACAACTTGTACATCTCCACGGGTGTCGCACCCATAAAGTGTTGGAGAATCCGAGGTCCCTCCGGGTTGAACTCCCATAGACGGAGAGGACGGCGTTTGCAGGGCAGAAGATGCCTGATTAGCATAACCTGCATCACCACGATCAGGTCGATCTCCCTCGCTTGGAGGTCTTGAATCCGGCCCTGCAGTGAGGGCACGTCTTCGGACGGCCCCCAATTGAGTCCCTGCTTGACCCACGACATCAGCTGGCGTGGAGGTCCCGGGCGGAATGAAGGCGGCGGCTTTTGCCTGCTGCCCCTCGGAGCAGTGATATAAAACCACTCCTGCTACCACAGCCCGAGTTCCTCTTGGAAGGAACCCTCGGGCCACGGGGCATCGGCCTTTTTGCTTATGGCCGCCCCGCCGCACTCCGCTTGACGCCCCCCGATCATCTTCGGCTCCACCTTGAAGGTCTTCAGCCACAGGCCGAAGTGGGGAGTGACGCGGAGGAAGGCTTCGCAGACGATAATGAATGCGGAGATGTGGAGGATGGACTCCGGAGACAAGTCGTGAAAGTCCAGCCCATAGTAGAACATGAGCCCTCTCACGAAGGGGTCCGTCGGGAAGCCTAAACCCCGACGGAGGTGGGATACGAAGACGACGTATTCACTGGGCTCGGGGGCGGGCACGGCCTACCCTTGGGCAGGCAACCTGTGCGAAACCTCGTAGGCCAGGTACTTGGCTTCACGTAACTTCAATATGTCCTCCTCCGTGACGGAGGAGGGCATCCACCGGCCCTGGAGGCCAGAGCCGGACATGGTTGAGGATCCGAAGCGCTCGAATCTGAGGCTCTGGGTGTTGGAACTAGGAGCGAGGAGGAGATTCGATGCGAGATTGAAGAACAAGAACGAGCCTTGGTCCTCTTATAAAGGGGAAAAAATACCAAGAGCCGTCTCCATGACCGTTTGGGATTCACCTTCGATAGAGGAGGCGTGGCGACGGGAACGGTTGGGTTACCCACGCACGTATTGATGAGAATCCCGGAATAAGGGGAACACGATCTCTGCTTCGACGGGACGTGCCAAGGAAACCGCTTCGCTAAACGTGCTGAGGCGGTATAGTAAAAAATGATTCAAACAGTGGCTTGGTAGCGGTGTGATGTCACGCCGCATAATACGTCAGCAGATTGAACTAAGTGTACATTTTATTCTCTCTACGGTGGAATGTGGAATTTATTTTGCAGAGTCGGACACTATCCTGGTGTTTATGATCTTCTCTGGATTATTCAAGGGATGAACATGCCTTGCAATGCCGAACATTATGCGCGCCGGACTAATCGTCATTGAAGCCTGGTTCAGGGGCTACTGAGGGAGTCCTGGACTAGGGGGTGTCCGGACAGCCGGACTATCATCGTCCGCCGGACTCCAAGACTACGAAGATACAAGATTGAAGACTCCGTCCCGTGTCCGGATGGGACTTTCCTTGGCGTGGAAGGCAAGCTTGGAGATACGGATATGTAGATCTCCTACCATTGTAACCGACTCTGTGTAACCCTAGCCTCCTCCGGTGTCTATATAAACCGGAGGGCTTTAGTCCCTATGAATTTGCAAAGTTGACAAATATGAAGAAATGGCTCATTATATTGTGGGGTACAGAAAGTATTAAGAAAAATGTTCATAAACTAAGTTATGAACTTAGAAGCATCTAGGAATTTGAATCATGGCATTTGGATCAATTTTGAGCTCTCTGTGATTTTCTAAAGTTCATCACAGAAATGGAAAAATGGGGTTTTGATAAATATTTGTGAAGGAAATGCTTCTGTAAAAATATGACAATAGCACCATGTGGTAGGGCATGATTTTAGAAACCACTAGAAATTTGAATTATTGGATTTGGAGTTAATTTGAATATTTGGGAGATTTTACAAGTTTCTGGAAAAAGAAAAAAACAAAGGAAGGGGTTATACCTATACTGTGCACCGAGCGCAGCATAGCGCCACAGGGCATTGGGCCGGCCCAGCTGCCTAGCCACGCGGCTAAGGAGGGCCACGCCGATGGCGGACTAGCGGAGTACGCTTCTCTGTGGGGGAGACGGTTAACCTGGATCCCGCCTCCACTTAAACGCCGGGGCCCGTCGGCTGAGTCGCTGACCCGCAGGGCCCACCCGCAGGGTCGTCTCCTTCCTCCCGCGCCCGCGACAGAGGGGATCGAGGTCGCGGGTGAGCGTCGGCCGTCGCTTGCCCCCGGCGGCACAGGCCACCCCCGGCCAAGCTCCGGCCACCGGAGGGGTCGCCGGGGAGAGGCGGTTCTTCTGGAGGGGAGAGGAGGTGCGGAGGACCTCGTCCTTGTCCGAATCGGAGCGGAGGCCAGCGGCGGCATTCCGGCCATGGGGGGAGTGCTGGAGGGCACGAGAGGGAGGGGGAGGCTGTCCAGGAGGTGCACGAGAGAGAGAGGGGTCCAACCGAGGCGAGAGAAAGCTCGGGGGATGGATTATATGGAGGAGGCGCTGGTGCTCCATGGGCAGTGTCCACGGACGCGCTCTGTGAGCCTTGCAGAGGGGGAGGAGAGAGGTCCAGGAGAGGCCCGACACCTTGCCGTGTCTCGGACGCCGAGGCGACCTCGGGGGACACCACCCCGCCGCCCAAGGCCGTCTTATGCCCTTGGCATGGGTGAGCTACAGTGCGGGAGAGCACTGTAGCGTGCTCCAGAGCACGAGCTCCGCATGCCATGGCATTGTTTATGTGCCAGGGGCGTGTCCACTAGTGTCTGGGGCTTTGTGGGTTGGTAAACAAAGGGGAGGTGGCCTTGGATGCCCTGGTGAACCACTAGGAGAGGAGAGAGGTTGAGGGAGAGAGAGAAAAGGGCTGTCTAGAGAGGGAAAGTGGGGTTTTTACCCCTCCAATAATTGAGCTATGGATTTGCCATTGCTACTGGAGGTGCAACGGGACTAGGAGGGGCTGTGGTAAAAAGTTGAGCTCATGGAGAATAGTGGAAGTGGTCAAAATGATGATTTTTGAAAAATGGCAGAAGGTGTTTGTTGTTGGTTTGGGCAAGAAAATTAATTCCACTTGCCATGAGAATTAACAGGATGGAATGGCACATAGAATTAGGGTGTTCCACCAAGTTTGAGCTCATTTGGGCAAAGTAGCCAATGTAACTTTGGTAAACCCTAGAAATCAGCAGAAATGGCTTTGCCAAGATTTAGTCATGCAAATCTATTCTCCTTGATGCACCACTTGGTGTAGTGTCATCATTTGAGGATTTGAACATGTCCACAGAAATTCAGATCAAAAGGACACACTTGGCAATGTCAAGTTGTCCAAATTTGGTTTTGGATAGGAAGGGTTTTGGGGCACTTTGATCAAGTTAACTTGTTCTCCAACTTGTGCCATTTGGTCTAGGTGAATGATTAGACCATTTGAGAACGTTCACAAGGTTTTAGAACATTTGGACATGTTTGGCAATGTAAAGTTGCTCAAACTTCAAAATGGACAGAAATGGTTTTGAGGGGATTTCATGGGGTTATACTATTCTCCATGACATGATACTTATCAAGATCATCCAACATGTCATATGTGACATGATAGAATTTTCTTGGAATTTTTAGAGAATATTTCCTTTGTAAATATTTCAAAATCTTGAAATATCCAGAAAGGGTTTTTGAGGTGTTTGACCAATATTTTGAACATGACCATGTGTTTAAACTCTTATATATGGACAATATATGTCCACTGAGTTTCCCTAAATTTTCAAAAATATTTTTAAAACCATAAAAATAATTTTTCCCTATTAAAGACCATTTCTGGCCTTAAGAAAGAGCTTTTAAATAAAATAGGAAATAACTTCTAAAATTATATTTTTGTGGTTTATGGGAATCCTATATCTAATAGGTTTCAAATATACTCTTTGAAATATTTTTCATACCCCAAATCAAGTACTTGCAGTGCAAACCTCAATTCAGGGGTTTTTGGAAAACTAAATTTAGAAAATACTTTTTGGCCAAATTATTTTTGTAAGAAAATTCTATATTGTACTATACACATGGTATGATCATTGGGCAGAAGTTTTGGATCAAGGAGAAGGAGTATGAGGGTTGGAGGATTTATTTTATTTTTAGAGCACTTGCAAACAACAGACAAAATCCAATCAAGGCAAAGTCCAAAACACCCAAATGTTTTTGTCAAACCACATTTTATCATGATTTATCATCTTAAGTGTTGTGCCATGAAAATCAGGGTGTGACAGATATCCCAAAGGATGGGAATGGCGAAGGAACGACGGAGGAAGACCCCTCCAAGAAACAGCCCAAGCGCCGGCGTCAGCGGCGCCGCTCTAAGTCCCGCCACAGCAAGAATGGAGATTCCGGCACCGGAGATAATAACACCCCAGACAGTGCTGAAGACAACCCCCTCTAGCAAGATTCAGCACAGGAGGACGAAGAAGCCAGCCCTCATGAGAGAGCAGCAGACGAAGAAGTAGAGGATGATAATTGCATGCCTCCCTCCGGAGACGAGGCAAGCCTCGACGACGACGAATTTGTCGTGCCTAAGGATCCCGTCGAACAAGAGCGTTTTAAACGCAGGCTTATGCCCACGGCAAACAGCCTCAAGAAAAAGCAGCAACAGCTTAGAGCTGATCAAGATCTGCTAGCCGACAGATGGACTGAAGTCCTCGCGGCCGAAGAGCATGAACTCGAACGCCCCTCCAAAAGCTACCCCAAACGCAAGCTGCTCCCCCGATTAGAGGAGGAGGCATATAAACCTGCATCACCAGTGCACAATACGGCTGACCGACCACCTCGTGGCCGCGACAGAGAGGCCTCTAGGCCCTCCACTAGAACCGTACCCCGACACCGCTCGAAAAGTACGAAGCCACGGGGGAATGTGCCGGACTTGCGAGACATATTGGAGGATAAGGCAAGACAATCAAAATCAATCTACGGATCGCGTGGGCGCCCCACGATGCGCGACGACGACCGTCGCGCCAGATACAGCAACTCCGGCCGGGTCGAACACAGTAGACAAAGCTCGCTTGAGCTACGTCGTGATATAGCCCAATATAGAGGCGCCGCACACCCACTATGCTTCACAGATGAAGTAATGGATCATCAAATCCCCGAAGGGTTTAAACCCGTGAATATTGAATCCTACGATGGCACAACAGACCTCGCGGTTTGGATCGAAGACTATCTCCTTCATATCCACATGGCCCGCGGCGATGATCTTCACGCCATCAAATACCTCCCACTCAAGCTTAAAGGACCAGCTCGCCATTGGCTTAACAGCTTGCCAGCAGAATCAATTGGGTGTTGGGAGGACCTGGAAGGCGCATTCCTTGATAACTTGCAGGGCACGTATGTGCGACCACCAGACGCCGATGACCTAAGCCACATAATTCAGCAGCCAGACGAATCGGCCAGACAATTCTGGACACGGTTCTTAACAAAGAAAAATCAAATCATCGACTGTCCGGATGCAGAGGTCCTCGCAGCCTTCAAACATAACATCCGCGACGAGTGGCTTGCCCGACACCTAGGACAGGAAAAGCCGAAATCCATGGCAGCCCTCACATCACTTATGACCCTCTTCTGCGCGGGAGAGGACAGCTGGCTAGCCCGCAGTAACAACCTCAGCAAAAATTCTGGCAGTCCAGATACCAAGGACCGCAATGGCAGGTCGCGTTGCAACAAAAACAAACACCGCGTTAATGGCGATAACACTAAGGATACGGTAGTCAACGCCGGATTCAGAGGCTCCAAACCCGGTCAGCGGAAAAAGCCATTCAAAAGAACTACTCTGGGTCCGTCCAATTTGGACCGAATATTCGACCGCTCGTGCCAGATACACGGCACCCCCGAAAAGCCAGCTAATCACACCAACAGGGACTGTTGGGTATTCAAGCAGGCAGGCAAGCTAATTGCCGAAAACAATGACAAGGGGCTGCATAGCAATGACGAGGAAGAGACCCGACCGCCGAACAATAGAGGACAGAAGGGTTTCCCCCCACAAGTGCGGACGGTGAACATGATATACGCAACCCACATACCCAAGAGGGAGCGGAAGCGTGCACTCAGGGACGTATACGCGATGGAGCCAGTCACCCCGAAGTTCAACCCATGGTCCTCCTGCCCGATCACTTTTGATCGAAGGGACCACCCCACCAGTATCCGCCACGGCGGATTCGCCGCATTGGTTTTAGACCCAATCGTCAATGGGTTTCACCTCACTAGAGTCCTGATGGACGGCGGCAGCAGCCAGAACCTGCTTTACCAGGATACAGTGCGCAAGATGGGCATACACCCCTCAAGGATTAAACCAACAAAGATGACCTTTAAAGGCGTCATACCACGTGTAGAGGCCAATTGTACAGGCTCAGTTACACTTGAAGTGGTCTTCGGATCCCCGGATAACTTCCGAAGCGAGGAGTTAATCTTCGATATAGTTCCGTTCCGCAGCGGCTATCATGCTTTGCTCGGACGAACCGCGTTTGCAAAGTTCAACGCGGTGCCGCACTACGCATACCTCAAGCTCAAGATGCCAGGCCCTCAAGGAGTCATCACAGTCAACGGAAACATGGAACGCTCCCTCCGAACGGAGGAACACACAACGGCTCTCGCGGCAGAAGTACAGAGCAGCCTCTTAAGGCAATTCTCGAGTCCGGCCGTTAAGCGACCGGACACGGCTAAACGCGCCCGGAGTAACCTACAACAAGACCACCTGGCACGTTCCGAGCACGCGTAGCAATGCGGCCCCAACCCCAGCCCTTGCAAAATTGCAAGACTGGTCCTTCGCGTACATCATTATGCTCTGGAGATACCATGGGCATAGGGGGAGGGGCACGACCACGACAGGCCCAGAATGCGGCTTAACCACACCAGGGGCTCCCAAGTGTGTCATTCTTTTTCCTTTTTCTTTTTTTCTTACCCACAGGACTCCGTTCACCAGAGGCCCTGTCCGGCAGTAGACCGGCCGAACTCACGATGCAACAGCTAGGGAAGGAGAAAGGCTACGACAAGTATCCAGGTGGTCTCCTTTACGAGCATTAAATCTGTTTTATACACCATTCCGCAGCCTACCCCTGGAGGGGGACATGTTTAATAGTCCCATCCGTTGCTTACCGCACTATTTGTATCATTCTGCATTCATGGCAGTATTTCTTGAATAAACAATGCATCACTTTTTTGCTTATAATTGCATTTCTTTCTTATACATATGTTCATTTATGACATGTTGCATCCGTACACTTTGGTACGTCTAAATACACCAGGGGCTTAAGTTCCCCACATTATGGTGTGATAAGTCCGAACACTTTCACAAGTGCGGCACCCCGAACTTATAGCATTATATGCATCGGCTCCGAATCATGTCTTGGGTCAATAGTTGGGTTTTCCCGGCTCCCATGTTTTGGTACCTTACGTTCCATCGTATCGGCTAAGGTAGCACTGGGAGAACCACTGCGATTGCGCCCCGGTTGAGCTGGGCGAGCGCCTCAGTGGAGAAAGCTAAAACTGACCGTCATGATAAGGCGAGAGCTGGTCGTTGTTCGAGAGGTTTTTTCGAGTCCCTAAAGACTTATGTCGCTTAGAGCGAGGAACCAGCTCTGTCCGGCCCAGGCGTGGATAGCGCCCCGAACTCGGTGAGGAAGTCCTGGACTAGGGGGTGTCCGGATAGCCGGACTATCATCGTCCGCCGGACTCCAAGACTACGAAGATACAAGATTGAAGACTCCGTCCCGTGTCCGGATGGGACTTTCCTTGGCGTGGAAGGCAAGCTTGGCGAGACGGATATGTAGATCTCCTACCATTGTAACCGACTCTGTGTAACCCTAGCCTCCTCCGGTGTCTATATAAACCGGAGGGCTTTAGTCCGTAGGACAACATACATTACAACAATCATACCATAGGCTAGCTTCTAGGGTTTAGCCTCCTTGATCTCGTGGTAGATCCACTCTTGTACTACCCATATCATCAATATTAATCAAGCAGGACGTAGGGTTTTACCTCCATCGAGAGGGCCCGAACCTGGGTAAAAACATCGTGTCCCTCGTCTCCTGTTACCATCCGCCTAGACACACAGTTCGGGACGCCCTACCCGAGATCCGCCGGTTTTGACACCGACATTGGTGCTTTCATTGAGAGTTCCTCTGTGTCGTCACCGATAGGCTTGATGGCATCTTCAACCAACAACCCTGTCCAGGGTGAGACTTTTCTCCCCGGACAGATCTTCGTATTCGGCGGCTTCGCACTGCGGGCTAACTCGCTTGGCCATCTGGAGCAGATCGAAAGCTACGCCCCTGGCCGTCAGGTCAGATTCGGAAGCCTAAACTTCACGGCCGATGTCCGCGGAGACTTGATCTTCGACGGACTCAAGCCACAGCCAAGCGCGCCGCACTGTGACAACGGGCATGATCTAGCTCTGCCACCGAACAGTGCCTTGGTAGCCGCACACGAATCCGCTTCGGCCTTTAGTCCGGAGCCGATCGCCCAGATAGAGGATCGGTGGATAGACACCACCTCGGGGGCTTCAACATCCACGGCGATGGAGCCGAACACTAATCTTGTCCCCTGCGAAACTCGTGATTCCGAGGCGCCGGACTCCTTGCCGGACTCCGAACCTCCCGCGCCCCTACCAATCGATTCAGATTGGGCGCCGGTTATGGAATTCACCGCCACGGACATCTTCCAATACTCGCCTTTTGGCGATATCCTGAATTCACTAAAACATCTCTCGTTATCAGGAGAGTCCTGGCCGGACTATGGCCAGGATGGTTGGGGTACGGACGACGAAGAAATTCAGAACCCACCCACCACCCACTTTGTAGCCACTGTCGACGATCGAACCGACATGCTAGACTACGACTCCGATGACATCGACGCTATGGACGACGATGCCGGAGACGAACAGGAACCAGCGCCTACAGGGCACTGGAAGACCACCTCGTCATATGACATATACATGGTGGACACCCCAAAAGACGGGGACGGCGAAGAAGCAGCAGAGGCAGACTCTTTAAAGAAGCAGCCCAAACGCCGGCGTCAGCGGCGCCGCTCTAAATCCCGCCACAGCAAGAATGGAGATTCCGGCACAGGAGATAATAATACTCCAGAGAGTGCCGAGGACAATCCCCTCCAGCAAGACTCAGCGCAGGAGGATGCAGAAGCAAGCCCTCATGAGAGGGCGGTAGACGAAGAGGTTGAGGATCATAACTATATGCCTCCCTCCGAAGACGAAGCAAGCCTCAACGATGACGAATTCGTCGTACCTAAGGATCCCGTTGAACAAGAGCGCTTCAAGCGCAGGCTTGTCACCACAACAAACAGCCTAAAGAAAAAGCAGCAACAGCTTCAAGCTGATCAGGACCTGCTGGCCGATCGATGGACCGAGGTCCTCGCGGCCGAAGAGTATAAACTCGAACGCCCCTCCAAAAGTTACCCAAGACGCAAGCTGCTCCCCCGATTAGAGGAGGAAGCATACATACCTCCATCACCAGCGCACGATATGGCTGACCGACCACCCCGTGGTTGTGACAGAGAGGCATCCAGGGCCCCAGCCAAGACCGTACCTCGGCATCGCTCCAAAAGTACGAAGCCAAGAGGGAACGCGCTGGACTTGCGAGACATATTGGAGGACAAAGCAAGACAATCCAGATCCATCTACGGATCACGTGGGCGCCCCACGACCCACGACGAATACCGTCGCGCCGGATACAATAACCCCGGCCAGGCTGAGCACAGCAGACAGCGCTCTCTCGAGCTGCATCGCGATATTGCTCAATACAGAGGCGGCGCACACCCGCTATGCTTCACTGACGAAGTAATGGATCATCAAATCCCTGAAGGGTTTAAACCCGTAAACATTGAATCCTACGATGGCACAACAGACCCCGCGGTTTGGATAGAAGATTATCTTCTCCACATCCATATGGCCCGCGGCGACGACCTCCACGCCATCAAGTATCTCTCACTCAAGCTTAAAGGACCAGCTCGGCATTGGCTTAACAGCTTGCTCGCAGAGTCAATTGGGTGTTGGGAAGACCTGGAGGCCGCATTCCTTGATAACTTCCAAGGCACGTATGTGCGACCACCAGACGCCGATGACCTAAGCCACATCATTCAGCAGCCAGTCGAATCGGCCAGACAATTCTAGACACGGTTCTTGACGAAGAAAAATCAAATCGTCGATTGTCCGGATGCAGAGGCCCTTGCAGCCTTCAAACATAACATCCGGGACGAATGGCTAGCCCGGCACCTGGGGCAGGAAAAGCCGAAATCCATGGCAGCCCTCACATTGTTAATGACCCGCTTTTGCGCGGGAGAGGACAGATGGCTAGCTCGCAGCAACAATCTCCGTAAAAATTCTGGCAGTCCGGATACTAAGGACAACAACGGCAGGTCACGTCGAAACAAAAACAAGCGCCGCATTAACGACGACGATAAGGAGGATACGGCAGTCAACGCCGGATTCCGAGGCTCTAAACCCGGTCAGCGGAAGAAGCCATTCAAAAGAACCACTCCGAGTCCGTCCAATCTGGACTGAATACTCGACCGCTTATGCTAGATACATGGCACCTCTGAAAAGCCAGCTAACCACGCCAATAGAGATTGCTAGGTGTTCAAGTAGGCCGGCAAGTTAATTGCCGAAAACAATGACAAGGGGCTAAACAGCGACGACGAGGAAGAGACCCGACCGTCGAACAATAGAGGACAGAAGGGTTTTCCCCCACAAGTGCGGACGGTGAACATGATATACGCGACCCATATACCCAAGAGGGCGAGGAAACGCGCACTAAGGGACGTCTACGCGATGGAGCCAGTCGCCCCGAAGTTCAATCCATGGTCCTCTTGTCCGATCACTTTCGATCGAAGAGACCATCCGACCAGCATACGCCATGGCGGATTCGCCGCATTGGTTTTAGACCCAATCGTCGATGGATTTCACCTCACGAGAGTCCTGATGGACAGCGGCCGTAGCCTGAACCTGCTTTATCAGGATACAGTGCGCAAAATGGGCATAGACCCCTCAAGGATTAAACCTACAAAGACAACCTTTAAAGGTGTCATACCAGGAGTGGAAGCCAACTGTACAGGCTCAGTCACACTGGAAGTGGTCTTCGGATCTCCGGATAACTTCCGGAGCGAAGAGTTAATCTTCAACATAGTCCCGTTTCGCAGCGGCTATCACGCTCTGCTTGGACAAACCGCGTTTGCAAAATTCAACGCGGTGCCACATTATGCATACCTAAAGCTCAAGATGCCAGGCCCTCGCGGAGTCATCACGGTCAATGGGAATACGGAACGCTCCCTCCGAACGGAGGAACATACAGCGGCTCTCGCGGCAGAAGTACAGAGCAGCCTTTTAAGGCAATTCTCGAGTCCGGCCGCTAAAAGGCCGGAGATAGCAAAACGCGCCCGGAGCAATGCTAACCAAGACCACCTGGCGCGATCAGAGCACGCGTAGCAATGCGGCCCCAACCCTCGCCCACGCATGATCGCAAGAATAACACTCCGCGTACATCATTACGCTTTGGAGATACCATGGGCACAGGGGAAGGGGCACGACCGCAACGGACCCAGAGTGCGGTTCGACCACACCGGGGGCTCGCAAGTGTGCCCCCCTTTTTTTATTTTTTTCCCTTCTTTGTGTACATAGGACTCCGTTAACCAGAGGCCCTGTCCGGCGATGAACCTGCCGAACTCATGATGCAACAGTCAGGGATGAAAGAAGGCTGCGACGAACACTCAGGTGGTCTCAATTACGAGCATTCAATTCGATTATATACACCAAGTCCGCAGCTCACCCCTGAAGGGGGACATGTTTACTTAGTCCAAATCCCTTGCTTACCGCACTATTTGTATCAGTCCGCTCTACTAGCAGACTTTCTTTCATAAATAATGCAGCACCTTTTTGATTGCAATTGCATTACCTTTTATATATGTATGTTCATTATATGACATCTTGCGCCCGTATATTTTGGTACGGCCTAATATGCTAGGGGCTTATGTTCCCCACTCTATGGTGTGATAAGTCCGAACACTTTCACAAGTGCAGCACCCCGAACTTATAGCATTATATGAATCGGCTCCGAATCATGTCTTGGGTCAATAGTTGGGTTTGCCCGGCTCCCACGTTTTGGTGCCTTACGTTCCGTTCTGTCGGCTAAGGTGGCACTGGGAGAACCACTGCGATTGCGCCCCGGTTGAGCCGGGCGAGCGCCTCAGTGGAGAAAGCTAAAACTGACCGGCATGATAAGGCGAGAGACTGGTCGCTGTTCGAGAGGTTTTTTCGGGTCCTTAAAGACTCACGCCGCTTCGAGCGAAGTTCCGGACAATGTCCGACGAAGGCGTGGATAGCGCCCCGGATTCGGTCTTCCGAATACCAGGGGCTTCGCCGAAATTTAAAATTATAGAATTCTATGGCTAAGTGAGAGTGTTCAAGCATTATAAGTCCGGTTGCCTTGTTCGTTGTGTTGAGCGCCTCCCTCGATGGACCCAACAATGGGAACAAGAGTGCTCAAGTTTATCCCGAACACCCCAGCACTCGTGGCTTGGGGGCTGAAGCCAACGACTTGCCATCTCTCAGATTTTATAAACGGCCGCACAGAAGGTAATATTTTAAATTAAAAAAGCGTTGCTCAAAGCGCACATGAACAAAGTTTCAGCGCACAGGATAATACATAGCAAATTCACTCAAAGATTACATTTCTGGGGCACTCATCCGCAATATTGCGGGCTCCCTTCAGGACAGATTTATAATACATCTCGGGCGTGCGATACTCCTTGCCCGGCGGCGGTGGGTCCGTGAGAAGCTTCTCCGCATCCAACTTGCCCCATTGCACCTTTGTGCGGGCGAGGGCCCGGCGAGCGCCTTCAATACAGGCGGAGCGCTTGATGACATCCACCCAGGGGCATGCATCCACCAGCCGCAGCACGAGGCCAAAGTAGCTCCCAGGCATGGCCTGTCCAGGCCACAGCCAAACTATAAGGCCCTTCATGGCCTCTTCAGCTACCTTGTGGAGTTCGACCAGCTGCTTCAGCTGGTCGCTTGGGGGCACCGGGTGTCCGGCCTCAGCATACTGAGACCAGAAGACTTTTTCCGTCGAGCTCCCCTCCTCGCCACGATAGAATGCGGCGGCATCAGACGCACTACGCGGCAGATCTGCAAACGCCCCTGGAGAGCTCCGAATGCGGGTAAGTGTCAGGTATTTTACATTAACATGCTTGCTTTGCATGAAAAATGCCTTACCCGCCGCTATTTTCTTTACATCTTCCACCTCCTGAAGGGCCTTATGGGCTTCGGCCTTGGCGGACTTGGCACTTTCGAGAGCCGAGGCAAGCTCGGACTCTCGAGTCTTGGAGTCACGCTCCAACCTCTCATGTTTCTCCATGAGAGCCTGGAGCTCTTGCCGCACTTCCGCCACCCGCGCCTCCTGCTTTTCCCTCTCTGCCCGTTCCGCGGACACACTGCGTTCGGCCATGGACACAGCATCCTTCAGGGCTGCCACCTCGTTAGTGGCCCCTGCAATACACATATTATCCTTGTTAATTTTATTGCAACCAAAATCCTTTTCTGTAAGGTAAACATTCAAAGTGGTGTGACTCACCTTCTTTGTCCTCGAGCTGCTTCTTGGCATGGCCGAGCTCTTGCTCGGACCGCTCGAGATCCTTTTTTAGCACATCGACCTCCGCCGTTAGTGCGGCAGAGGTTAGCAGCACAGCCTGCAAAACCATATTGACATATTTTAAGCAACCCTGCGTTTTTTTATTAGATCCTCAGTCCGGCTTTTTCTTTCCGAAACACCGAACTAAGCATCAGGGGCTACTGTCTATGCGGTATTACATTACATAATTTTAACTTCTTACCTCAAAGCCTGTTAGAAGGCTGTTGCAGGCTTCAGTCAGCCCGCTTTTGGCGAGCTGAACCTTTTGAATCACCGTACTCATGATAGTGCGGTGTTCTTCCTCGATGGAAGCGCCTTTAAGCGCCTCCAACAAGTTATCCGGCGCCTTCGGTTGGACGGAGGCCGCCGGTGTCACGGTCTTGCCCCTCTTTCGAAGGGACCGCTTGCCGGACTCTAGAACCACTGCGGGTTCCGATGTAGAGTCCGGCGCAAAATCCGGGAGGCTGCCTGACGGCCCCTCCGGAGCCTCCTCCTGATGGGTCCCTCTCTGGGATCCCACCTCGGCGTCTTCGTCGGCGTGTGGGGTGGAGGCAGTCGGAAGTGAATTCACATCCGACGAGGCCAAGGACCCGCTTGATGAAGCGGGGAGATCATCATCAGCCGGACTACGGACAGAATGCGGCGTTAGAAGGACACTACGTGACATAAAAGATGTTGCATATAAAGGATCCGGATACTTACGATCTTGCCGGACGCCTGGCCCTTGGAGGCCACTCATCCTCGCCAATGCTGGTGTTGGCGAAACTGTCCGGGGGGATAGTTCTCCCCCTCTTGGACCCTTCGGCCTCCCCTATTGGGGAAGCTTTCCTCTTCTTCTCTCCCTCTTCGGGGAGAGAAACCTCCTCGTCTTCGGGGGAGGAGTCCGCCTCGTCGTCGGACACCTGATTGCGGGAGCTCTTTCGAGTCCCCGCGGCCACCTTCTTGGCCTTCTTCTCCGGCACCACGTGCGGTGCCGGAACCAGCAGCCCTGCTAAACGGGCGTCCACTGGGTCTTCTGGCATGGGAGCCGGGCTGATAAGCTGCCTGGCCTTCTCCATCCATTCCTGTCAAAGGAAAGAAAAGAATGAAACCCTCTTATAATTAATTCGATTACTACAAAGTGTCCCGTAATGGGGTTGAATCACTTACCTCGTCAGTTGGATACTGCGAGCTGAATCCGCGATCTTCCGTCGCGGATGCGGGGGCTTCGGCGCCCTTAAACAGCACCCTCCAGGCGCCTTCGTATGTTGTATCGAAGAGCCCGCTCAGCGCCTGGTGCTGTTCCGGATTGAACTCCCACAGATTGAATGCCCGTTCTTGGCATGGGAGGATCCGGCGGATGAGCATGACTTGGACCACATCGACGAGCCTGAGCTTATTGCTCACCAGCTTCTGGATGCAGGTTCGGAGTCCAGTCACCTCCTTCGAATCGCCCCACAGCAAGCCCTTCTCTTTCCAGGAGGTGAGCTGCGTGGGGACGCCAGATCTAAACTCGGGGGCCGCCGCCCATGTGGGCTTGCGCGGCTCGGTGATGTAGAACCACCCCGATTGCCACCCCTTGACGGAGTCCACAAAGGCCCCTTCGAGCCAAAGGACGTTGGGTAATTTACCCATAATGGCGCCTCCGCATTCCGCTTGCGTACCCAGCACAACCTTCGGCTTGACGTTGAAGGTCTTGAGCCACAGGCCGAAGTGGGGCCGGATGTAGAGGAAGGCCTCGCACACGACGATAAACGTCGAGATGTTGAGGATGAAGTTCGGCGCCAGATCATGGAAATCCAGGCCGTAATAGAACATGAGCCCCCGGATGAATGGATGGAGCGGAAAGCCCAGTCCGCGAAGGAAGTGGGGAAGGAAGACGACCCTCTCATGAGGCCCGGGGGTAGGGACGAGCTGCCCCTCGTCGGGCAGCCGACGCGCGATATCGCCGGAAAGATATCCGGCGCTGCGCAGTCTGGTGATGTGCTCCTCCTTAACGGTGGAGGCCAACCATTTTCCTCCCGCTCCAGACATATTCGGAGAAGGTCGAGGCGAGATGCGCGAGCTTGGGCGTTGGAGCTTGAGTGCGCGGAGGTGGATAGGCAAAGGAGGAAGAAGGCGTAGGTGAGAAGGTAAATCCTTATCCCTTATATAGGCGGACGAAAATGCGTCCCGCTGGCCTGATAAAACTCGCTTATCTCCCAAGCGCCACCATCAATGGCGCGGTTGGGTTACCCACGTCCGTATTGATGAGAATCCCGGAATAAGGGGAACACGATCTCTGCTTCGACAAGACGTGCCAAGGAAACAGCTTCGCTAAACGTGCTGAGGTGGTATAGTAAAAAATGATTCAAACAAAGGCTTGGTAGCGGTGTGATGTCACACCGCATAATACATCAGCAGATTGGACTGGTGTACATTTTATTCTCTCTACGGTGGAATGTGGAATTTATTTTGCAGAGCCGGACACTATCCTGGTGTTCATGATCTTCTCTGGATTATTCAAGGGAGGAACCCGCCTTGCAATGCCAAACATTATGCGCGCCGGACTTATCGTCATTGAAGCCTGGTGAGGGAGTCCTGGACTAGGGGGTGTCCGGACAGCCGGATTATCATTATCCGCCGGACTATCATTATCCGCCAGACTCCAAGACTACGAAGATACAAGATTGAAGACTCCGTCCCGTGTCCGGATGGGACTTTCCTTGGCGTGGAAGGCAAGCTTGGCAATACGGATATATAGATCTCCTACCATTGTAACCGACTCTGTGTAAACCTAGCCTCCTCCTATGTCTATATAAACCGGAGGGCTTTAGTCCGTAGGACAACATACATTACAACAATCATACCATAGGCTAGCTTCTAGGGTTTAGCCTCCTTGATCTCGTGGTAGATACACTCTTGTACTACCCATATCATCAATATTAATCAAGCAGGACGTAGGGTCTTACCTCCATCGAGAGGGCCCGAACCTGGGTAAAAACATCGTGTCCCTTGTCTCCTGTTACCATCCGCCTAGACGCACAGTTCGGGACCCCCTACCCGAGATCCGCCGGTTTTGACACCGACACCTGGTTCAGGGGCTACTGAGGGAGTCCTGGACTAGGGGGTGTCCGGACAGCCAGACTATCATCGTCCGCCAGACTCCAAGACTACGAAGATACAAGATTGAAGACTCCATCCCGTGTCCGGATGGGACTTTCCTTGGCGTGGAAGGCAAGCTTGGCGATACGGATATGTAGATCTCCTACCATTGTAACCGACTCTGTGTAACCCTAGCCTCCTCTGGTGTCTATATAAACCGGAGGGCTTTAGTCCGTAGGACAACATACATTACAACAATCATACCATAGGCTAGCTTCTAGGGTTTAGCCTCCTTGATCTCGTGGTAGATCCACTCTTGTACTACCCATATCATCAATATTAATCAAGCAGGACGTAGGGTCTTACCTCCATCGAGAGGGCCCGAACCTGGGTAAAAACATCGTGTCCCTCTTCTCCTGTTACCATCCGCCTAGACACACAGTTCGGGACCCCCTACCCGAGATCCGCCGGTTTTGACACTGACACTCGGTCTTCCGAACACTAGGGGCTTCACCGAAATTTAAAATTATAAAATTCTATGGCTAAGTGAGAGTGTTCAAGCATTATAAGTCCGGTTGCCTCGTTCGTTGTGTTGAGCGCCTCCCTAGATGGACCCAAAAATGGGAACAAGAGCGCTCAAGTTTATCCCGAACACCCCAGCACTCATGGCATGGGGGCTGAAGCCGACGACTTGCCATCTCTCAGATTTGATAAACGGCCGCACAGAAGGTAATATTTTAAATTAACAAGCGTTGCTTAGTGCATATGAACAAAATTTTCAGCGCACAGGATAATAAAATGCGAGTCTACTCAAATATTACATCTTTGGAGCACTCACCCGCAATTATGCGGGCACCCTTCAGGACACTCTTATAATACATCTCGGGCATGCGATACTCCTTGTCCGTCGGTGGCGCGTCCGTCACAAGCTTCTCAGTGTCCATCCTGCCCCAGTGCACCTTTGCACGGGCAAGGGCCCGACGGGCACCTTCAATGCAGGCGGAGTGCTTGACGACTTCAACCCAAGGACACGCATCCACCAGCCGTCGCACCAGGCCGAAGTAGCTCCCAGGCATGGCCTCCTTGGGCCACAGCCAAACTATGAGGCCCTTCATGGCCTGTTCGGCCACCTTGTGGAGCTCGACCAGCTGCTTCAGCTGGTCGCTAAGGGGCACCGGATGTCCGGCCTCAGCATACTGAGACCAGAAGACCTTCTCCGTTGAGCTCCCCTCCTCGGCCCGGTAGAAAGCGGCAGCATCGGACACGCTGCGGGGCAGATCTACGAATGCTCCTGGAGAGCTCCGAATTCGGGTAAGTAATACATAATTCACATTCACATGCTTGCTTTGCATGAAAAATGCCTTACCCGCCACTATTTTCTTCAACGCCTCGATTTCCTGGAGGGCCTTGTGGGCTTCGGCCTTAGCGGCTTTGGCACTCTCAAGAGCCGACGCAAACCCTCGTGCTTTTCCACGAGAGCCTGGAGCTCTTGTTGTACCTCCGCCACCCGCGCCTCCTGCTTCTCTCGCTCGGCTAGTTCCGCGGCCGCATTGCGTTCGGCCGCGGACACCGCCTCCTTCAGGGTTGCCACCTCGTTCGTAGCCCCTGGAGTACCCATGTTATCCTTGTTATTTCTCTTGCAACCAAATCCTTTTCTGTAAGGTACAATTTTAATACGGTGTTACTCACCTTCCTTGTCCTCGAGCTGCTTCTTGGCATGGCCGAGCTCGCTCTCGGACCGCTTGAGGCCCTGCTTCAAAGCATCGACCTCCGCAGTCAGTGCGGCAGAGGTCAGCAGCGCAGCCTGCAATCCCATATTGACATATTTTTTAGACTCCTACGTATATCTTTTTAGATCCTCAGTCCGGCTTTTGTTTCCGAACACCGAACCGAGCATCAGGGGCTACTGTCTTTGCAGTATTATATTACACATCTTAAAATTCTTACCTCAAAGCCTGTTAGAAGGCTGCTGCAGGCTTCGGTCAGCCCGCTCTTGGCGAGCTGAACCTTCTGAATCACCGCACTCATGACAGTGCGGTGTTCTTCTTTGATGGAAGCGCTGTTGAGCGCCTCCAGCAAGTTATCCGGCGCCTCTGGTTGGACGGAGGCCGCCGGTGTCACAGTCTTGCCCTTCTTACGAAGGGGCCGCTCGCCGGACTCCGGAACCACTGCAGGTTCTGGTGCAGATTCCGGTGCAAAGTCCGGGAGGTTGCCCTACGGCACCTCCGGGGCCTCCTCCTCCTGGCGGGTCCCTTCCTGGGATCCCACCTTGACCCAAGGACCCGCTCGACAAAGCGGGAAGATCGTCCTTGGGCGGGCTACAGGTTGTATGCGGCATTAGAAAGACACCACGTGGCAAAAAGAAAAATTATAAATCATCTAGGAGTCCGGATACTTACGATCTCGCCAGGGGCTTGGCCCTTGAGGGCCACTCCTCGTTGTCGTTGCCAACGTTGGCGGAACAGTCCGGGGGAATGGTCCTTCCCTTCTTGGACCCTTCGGCCTCCCTCGTTGGGGAGGCCTTCCTCTTCTTCTCTCCCCCCGCTGGGGGAGAGGCCTCTTTCTTCTCCTCCTCGTCTTCGTGGGAGGAGTCCGCCTCGGAGTCATAGGACGATAAGTCCGATACCACCTGACGCCGGGAACTCCTTCGGGTTCCTGTGGCCTTCTTCTTGGCCTTCTTCTCCGGCACTACGTAAAGTGCCGGGACCAGCAGCCCTGTCAAACGGGCATCCGCTGGATCCTCTGGAAGGGGAGCCGGACAGTTAACCTGTCCGGACGTCTTCTGCCAGGCCTGTTAAAGGTATTGGGAGTTTAGATCCCGCATAGAGTCAAACTATGAAAAGCGAGTGTCCCATAAAGGATATAATAGCTTACCTCGCCAACCGGATGCTGCGTGCTAAATCCGCGATCTTCGGTAGCGGATGCGGGAGCTTTGGCGCCCTTGAACAGCACCCTCCAGGCAGCTTCGTACGTAGTGTCGAAGAGCCTGCTCAAGGTCCGGTGCTGTGCCGGATCAAACTCCCACAAATTGAAGTCCCGTTGCTGGCAGGGGAGAATCCGGCGGACGAGCATGACTTGGATCACATTGACAAGCTTGAGCTTCTTATTCACTAGGGTCTGGAGACAGGACTGGAGTACGGTCAGCTCTTCCGAACTACCCCATATCAAGCCCTTCTCTTTCCAGGAGGTGAGCTACATGGGGATGCCAGATCTGAATTCGGGGGCCGCTGCCCATTTAGGGTCACGCGGCTCGATGATGTAGAACCACCCCGATTGCCACCCTTTGATGGATTCCACGAAGGCACCCTCAAGCCAAGTAACGTTGGGCATTTTTCCCACCATGGCGCCTCCGCACTCCGCTTGGCTGCCCTTCACAACCTTCGGCTTGACATTGAAGGTCTTTAGCCACAAGCCGAAGTGGGGCTGGATGCAGAGGAAGGCCTCGCACACGACGATAAATGCCGAGATATTGAGGATGAAGTTTGGGGCTAGATCGTGGAAATCCAGGCCGTAGTAGTACATGAGCCCCCGGACAAAGGGGTGGAGTGGGAAGCCCAGTCCGCGGAGGAAATGGGGAAGGAATACCACCCTCTCATGGGGCCTAGGGGTGGGGATGAGCTGCCCCTCGTCGGGGAGCCGATGCGCGATGTCGCTGGACAGATATTCGGCACTGCGCAGTTTCTCTATGTGCCCCTCCCGTAACGGAGGAGGCCATCCACTTGCCTCCCGCTCCGGACATGGCTGGAGAAGGTCGAGGTGAGATGTGCGGACTTGGGCGCTGGAGCTCGAGTGCGCAGAGATGGATAAGCAAAGGAGGAAGAAGGCGTAGGTAAAAGAGGTGGATCCTTATCCCCTTATATATGGGCGGACGAAGACTATGCGTCCCCACCAGCCTGGTAAAACTCGCTTATCTCCCAAGTGCCACAATCAATGGAGCGGTTGGGTTACCCACGTCCGTATTGATGGGAATCCCGGAATAAGGGGAACGCGATCTCTGCTTCGACAAGACGTGCCAAGGAAACCGCTTCGCTAAACACGCTGAGGTGGTATAATAAAAACGATTCAAGTAAAGGCTTGGTAGTGGTGTGACGTCACGCCACAAAATACGTCAGCAAATTGAACTTGTGTAAATATTATTCTCTCTACAGTGGTATGTGGAATTTATTTTACAGAGCCAGACACTATCCTAGTGTTCACAATCTTCTATGAATTAGGAACCCGCCTTGCAATGTCGAAGACAATATGCGCGCCGGACTTGTCGTCATTGAAGCCTGGTTCAGGGGCTACTGAGGGAGTCCTGGACTAGGGGGTGTCCGGATAGCCGAACTATCATCATCGGCCGGACTCCAAGACTATGAAGATACAAGATTGAAGACTTCGTCACGTGTCCGGATGGGACTTTTCTTGGCGTGGAAGGCAAGCTTGGCAATACGGATATGTAGATCTCCTACCATTGTAACTGACTCTGTGTAACCCTAGCCCTCTCCAGTGTCTATATAAACCGGAGGGTTTTAGTCCGTAGGACACAGCAACAACAATCATACCATAGGCTAGCATCTAGGGTTTAGCCTCCTTGATCTCGTGGTAGATCCACTCTTGTACTACCCATATCATCAATATCAATCAAGCAGGAGTAGGGTTTTACCTCCATCGAGAGGGCCCGAACCTAGGTAAAAACATTGTGTCCCTTGTCTCCTGTTACCATCCGCCTAGACGCACAGTTCGGGACCCCCTACCCGAGATCCGCCGGTTTTGACACCGACAAAGGGGTTGCCTACAACGAGGCCTATCCGACCCAGGACTTCTTTGTCATTCTTAAAGTCTACAGTAATGAATTTCACTGTTTTGTCCTTGAGGAAGTTCTTAAAATCCTGGCACTCAACGTCGGCATGGCATATGTGGTAGACCAAGCAAACATTATGTACGCAAAACTGGATCACGGCGGGCTTCTTCCTCTCGTCGTCCTTTAGATCCTTCTCGTCCCAGGTCTGTGGTGTACTCAACATCTAGTCCAGCGACCCACTCATCATCTGAGTTTTCGAACATGCGTCTGAAGCGAGAAAGGCATCCTTTCACCGTCGCGGAAGAACGGGTGTAAATGACGTCGAACTCATCGCCGGTGATGGTTCTAACCTTGTACTCACCGCCGATCAGGGAGATTTGGGACGCCATGGATTTGGGAGGAGGGTTAGGATTAGTGGAACTGCCTAATGTGAATGGACAGGACGACTAGGAGCGAATCGCCGTAGTATTGAAGGACGTGCGGGGACGAGTAGGAGCGAACTGCCAGCGTCCAAACGGCAGGGTAGTGGCTTTCCATTCTCCCATGATACGGGCTTCCGAGAGCCCTTGGATCTGAGATTGAACAGTTGCATGGCGTGATTCTAGACCTATGGGTGAATATCCTATCCTGGAGGGTTATTCTGCAAATTTTCAGCAACTTAGCATGCGACCGTTTGATCTCAGATCCTAGGGCTGCCAGCAGCCCGTATCATGGTCACGCCTACCACGACCCTCGCGTCGCTCGCGCCCTTGGAGATTTAACATGGTGTGTTAGGCTATCTAATGTTGGCATGTCATACATAGTCATCACTTAGTCACTCATACTACCACAAGGTTGGCTATAAGGTTGGCTATAGGTGTATTTTTTTACTCCTCTCTATCTCTTTCTTCGTATTCCCTCCGTCCCATAATATAAGAACGTTTTTGACACTAGTGTAGTGCCAAAAACGTTCTTATATTATGGGGCACAGGGAGTACTAGTATTTATTGCATTTGCCAAGGAGTGACCTCTTCCAATGAAATGGTGTTGCTAAGTTTGCTTCATTTAATTAGCTATAGACTCAAAATTGTCTTTCACCTAGGTACACGCGCTTAGCACCGTTTCTTCCTTGGGTCGCCAAACTAGTCTCTCTCTTCTTGATTAACTTGCCACATTAGACTTTATGCCTATGTGGCAAGCCTAGCACCTGTAGGAGCAAGTAAAAGTAAGTGGAGTACAATACTGCGCTTTACATGGCATTTTTGCATATGTGGAGGAAAGAGAGGCAAGGAAAAAGTGGAGAAGTGGGCTCTCATGTAAGAGCCCGCCTCTACTACATGGTGGAGCATTGGGAGAGGCACCTGTATGGAGGTGGTCAGGAATCAGGAGACTCACGCCGGTCGTAGCACCGCAGTTAAAATGATAATGGCAAGTCAAATCACGGGGCCTCACCTGTCCAGCAGTAACTCGCTGTCAAATCACACAGCCCTACGTTTGCAGCAGCCTACTCCCTTGTCTTCTCGCGTCTCTGTCGAACCGACTAGGCGGAACTGCCCCGCCTACAGCGCATGAAAAGCCCCGCCCTCGACTTTTAAATACAACTACATCCTCTTAAGAATCGAGTGATATACTTTTTGTGACATAGTAACTCATATTTAGTTCGTCAAATGGATAACCTAGAACTACTTGCAGGCCCTATAAACCGAGACGACTAAAAAAACCGAGACGGAGAGGGTAGTTTAGCACGTATCTTTTTAGATCAATATAGTCGGGATTCACCAAGGAGCAAAACCAAGTGGTAGGCTGCTCCTGTCGTGTTGGCGTAGCAACTCAAGCAGGGTCAGTCCGCACACGAAATGGGGACACACTTAACATGACCCCTTTGGCTGACATGTGGCTCATTCACCGTCTTGTTCCACGTGTGATGCACCAAATTACAGTTCAGAGCAGTGGTTGGAATTGGAGGCACCCCGGTCGTAGCGCCGCAGTAGTAGAAAATGAGCGATGAGGGGTCAAATCACAAAGCCCCACCTTTCCCGCATTAAGCTGGATTGACGAAGCAACCATCATTTCACTCTAGGGCGCAAGAGCATAAAGAAAAGAGAAAACAATGATGCGTGCGGCAGCTACATAGGGCACCCTAGGGTAGGGGTCTCCACTACAGATCCTTTTTTTTAAAGCGCCTCCACTACAAATCATCTTCTCCCTCGTCCTGTTGAAGAAAACCGATGATGAGTGCGGCGGTAGGGTTTGTAGGAGTACTACGGCGTGCGGGGCCACGTCGTAGTAAACGGGTTCGAGTCGACGCCTTAAATATGTGTGGGCCGCTTGGTTTTACGGGAACGAGGTAGCATTTTGGGTTCGGGGACCAGTGGAGATATAGTACGTACAAAAAATTGTGGACGTAGGTTCGACCGAAAGGCAATGATGCATGGGCCCTGCATTTTGATATACCCGGGCCACGTGAAATTTGCTACTCTACTCAAAACTAGTAAGGTACACATGTATTGAACGCATGAGATTTCGAAACCAAATTATGAATAAATACACACTATAGCATGTAAAGCTTTGAGTCATATATGCATGATGTAGATGTTCGTTTAGTTCCTATAGTTCATTTCATTCAAAATCAATTAGTTTTATAAAAATGTTAAGATTCATGGGGTTGTGCATTGTAAATCATAAAGTAAAAAACAAATAATGGCAATCCATTTAGAAAAAAAATAATCAATTATGATACGTAAGATTCTAGAACAAAGGAGAAGTGCTTGTGTTTTGAGGTTTGTGCATTATGCTTAAGTTCAACCATGGAGTCTTCTAAATTGTACATGTGGCAGATCTGGTGGAATGTTGATGATATCCAATGGCCAGTAGTGCTCGGATTTGCCTATCTCTGCACTGTCGGGTTAGCTTCATCCAGCGACCATCTTTCAAAGTTATTGGCACACTATATAGTTCTTGTGCCATGGTTGCATGTTTTGGAAAAAAGCTACTAGTGGGTTGTACTATCTATTTAGGAATAGAAGATGTATACATGGAAGTTGTAGGGAAAGAGATGACATGGAGCATCTCAATTCCTATGAGTAGGGATTGGAAAAGAGATGTCATTTGGTTCACATCATAGGAACTTTTATATTGAATCAAGAGATGACATGTATCTCAATTCCTATGAGGAGGGATTAGAAAAGAGATGTAATTTGGTTCATATCATAGGAACTTTTCTATTGAATATACACTAATGATTATTTTCCTTTAAAATTAAGGGAGTACAGGATATGAACCAAGTGGCTCTAAAGCTATAGAAATGATATCATGTTTATTTCCTTTGAAATGTGGAGTATATGAATCTATTCCTATGAACCAATTGGCTCTAAAGGAAAATATCCTATAAAAATCATATCATATAGAGTTCCTATGATATTCCTTGACACTAAAGGATGGTAGAAATTGCTGCGGGTGATACGATGGTCTTTCTTTGTAGACTCCTCACCCATCTTTATTGTTACCTCTCGAAGATGAATGAAATGATATATACAGGGTATTCTACATGTGCAATTTGGTACATGAAAACTCGGTAAAAGTTTGCGAGGTTTGAATTTTCAATAAAGCTATGTGCACTGCATTTCGGAACGGAGGGAGCATACGGCAGTTGCTAACACTCACGTGGAAGATTTGTGTGTAGGAGGAGTGGCTGTTCTGTTAAATGACATGGCAAAACTGACACTGTCGGATGCCGATCTAATGGTTCTTACGGCGTTCGTCAGGAAAAGGCTTGTGGCGAACGTTTGTCGGATAAAGATTTACAGACACATGCATTGCATTGATACGTGCCCCCCTCTCTCTCACGCACACGCACCCTCACGAGTCACGACTCTCCCGAGTCCTCTCGCGGACTCGCACGTCGCACCCACCGTCTATCTGCAGGTAGACGTCACGCACATATGTGCTCTTCACATCCTACCCTCAGAACTTCTAAAAAACAAAAGACGGCGCGCACATTTTATTTTAGCTCACACGTCACACACTTATACTATTACTCTTGCGGCGAACGTTCTTTGGGCATAGTATATTGTACTCTCACGAAGAGAAGCGGTGCACGCACGCACTAGTTCTCTCACACCCACTCGCGGGTACACGTAGGAGCGCATTTTTTTGAAGCTGGTACAACAAAATCACTCCACTATATATAAAAGCAGGAGCCTTAGCGCTTGCTTTACTAGGGTTCCTCTCGTTCACTCTCTCATGCTCTCCAGATCTAAGCAAGACATAGGTGGCCAGACTCTCTCTCTCAGCTCACGGCTGGTCACAAATCCGGCCGGAAAACCTCGACCGGGGCAGGGGTGTAGGTGCATCATTCACGCTATCGTCGGTGGCGAGGAAGGAGACCAACGGCTGCCAGCGCGTCCCGATCGACGGTCGTGACGTTCTCTCTGAGAGAGCGCCGGCTCGGGAGGGCCTTCGACCCCTTCTTCCTCCTTGCGGTATTGTGGCCAAGATGCAGCCTCCCGATGCCATCTTTGCCACATGCCGATGACCCTCAGGTATAAATTCCTCCGAAACCTGCCTTGCTCTACTGCCCTAGCTCCCTTCGTGTGGATCCTTTTCTACTTCCGTCCGCTGTTCCAAAGCCACCTAGACTTCTACTATTATTAGAAGTAAAGCTAGTTCATACAGTTGACTCAAAGTGTTGGTTCAAACAGGGAAGAAAGTGGGAAAGCTGTAGCATGAATCTATGACTTGGTTCTAAGAGAAAACGGGGGAAAGTAGTAATATCTGTCACTGTTTAAATAAATGAATTTCATATTTGTGCAAACAGGGATGTCTGTCTCCATATCATTTCGGGATGTCTGCCTCTGTATCGTTTCTATCCGCGCAATCAAAAGCACACACCTCAGTTTTAGTACAACTGCGCAAAATGAGATGGCTATCCCTCGTTGTCGTCGTCTAACCTCCCGTCTTCAAGGTATCCCTACATTGGTAGTAACTAAGGTAGAATGACCAACCCAATCTAAAAGAAACTGATTCGTACATTTTACTTCCTGATTGCAGTGCAGGGACGAGCGAAAACAATAGCATCCTAGTCCGGAATGCACTTTCTACCAGTTCATCCATGGACCGAGGACTAGCTGGCACGGCTGCATGGCGGTTTTTTGGACAGGTGCGCGGACAAGAGGCATTGTGGTCTGCTTATTTCTGCAAATAGCAGTGCTTAAATTTAGTGGAATGCACAAGAATTTCACCTTGTCAATACACTGCATGGTTCAGTTCAGCATTCCAGCTGAGACCACAATTATAATTGGTTATTCTGGAATGAGAGAACCTAACCCTGGATGGTGGCAACAGGAAAAAACCAGAGTGAACTCCAGGAAATTTAAGCCTGCCGGGAGGCCCTTTGCTCAGAGAAGCCTTGGTTGTTTTTTCCTGATTTGTAAACCTTCTCACAACTTTGTCTTTTGCTGTGAACTAGTATATGTTTGTTATGTTCTATGAATCATTGAGATGTATAAAATTTCTTAACTTATGCTTTTCAAGTTTTTTATGAAGACGAGTTTAATGTGAGTGTTCCACATGAGCGCTGGACTAGCATGTCAGTGTTTGGAATTTATTACATTGTGGCCTCAATTAACTGCATGAACCACTGTAACAAGATACATAGTTGCTTATATGTCAGTCAGCAGATTGTTGATTGTTAGCTGGTCGATATCCTAGTGTTGAAGCGAGCTGAGCCAATGTGCCGTGTTTTGCACAACTGCTTACAAGTGGGGTAGCACCAACAGTGTTTACAAGTACTTATGTATACATCGGCGCACGGTTCTCGAACGAGTGCTCTATTTCATCAAAACACACACTGCTCGTATGATAAACCGTGACAACTTATGTCTTACCATGCCATATTCATGAAAAAACTAGTGAGGACGCATCTGTTTCGGCAACAATTACGATGGTTCTCACATGATTCACGGGCACACAAAAGTAGCAGTAGTTCCCATCGACGGATTCAAACAGAGTACTAGCCCTAGAGGGGTCGATAACAGGCAAGGTTCGGATAATTAGACACAATCCAAACTACTATTAAACACTAGCTGGGGAAACTATTTCATGCCTAGATCTAATTTGGGCTAGACACAAGACGGACCTTGCCATGAACATCATCGAGGACGTCCCGCAGCAGCTCAATCCTGTTAACCTTCATGAAGACAACCTTGTGGCCTTGCCACTGATAAACTTGTTTGTGGAGGTATGCCACGTCATCTTCCTACGTAAGCTTGATAAGAACAGTATGTGTCGGATTTCGGGTTCCGGCAGACCCTTGAGGTTCGAACACTGGGGTACGCACGGAAATCTCTCTCCTACCAGCTCACGTCTCAAGTCCCGCAAAGATCTAAGCAAAAAAGATGAACACACAAGGGACACGAGTTTTATACTGGTTCAGGCCACCATCGTGGTGTAATACCCTACTCCAGTGTGTGGTGCAGTGGATTGCCTCAGGGGCTGATGGTAAACAGTACAAAGGGGGAACAGCCTCGCGAGGGGCTGTTCTTGAGCTAGTGCGATGAACTGCTTGGGTGAGTTCAGTCGCTTCTCTGTCTATCGGGCGATCTGTTTCTCGATGCCTCTACCCTGTGGTGGATAGTCCTATCTATATAGCGAGGCCCCGGGCCTCTCCCCAAATAATGAGCGGGAATGGCGCCAACAATTGGCCATTTTGAAGGGGAACATCTGGTACACTTATCCTGACTAAAGTTGGTCTTCGGCTGCCAAAGGCCCTGACGATGACGCCACCCTAGGCTCCACGATGACCTCCATCCTGCCGTTCTGCTGGTCTTGGTCTTATTGCACCGAAACGGTAACCTTTGCCTGATGCCTTGGCCTGTGCTTGCCCCCTTTGCACCGAAAGGGAAACAAAGACACTGCGCAGGCCGGATCCCGCCTGGCGCCCACTTGGCCTTCGATCGTCACGGCCTGCGTCATTGGCTCCTCCGGAGGTACCCCGCCTTGATCTCTCCGCCTGCTCGCGAGCCTGCCTAAGGAGGCTGCTGCCGAGGTAGCTTCCTGTCGTCCGCCCCGCGAGGCTTGGCCCCTCGCGAGGATCTTGATTTTGAGCGGATGAGGCTGGGCTGCATTGGGCCCCACTTGAGCCACGCCGCAGGCCGCAGGGAGGCAAGTCTGGGGACCCCCGTTCCCAGAATGCCAACAGTAGCCCCCGGGCCCAAGGCGCGCCCAGACTTGGCTTAGCAGAGAAGCGAAGGGGCAAGTGCGAAGCGCCGCGGGCCCCAACAGCCTGCGGCCTTGGGCGCCACGTGGTGATTGATTGGACGTGGGCGTCTCCGCTTCTCCATGATGCCTCGGCAACCGCATGACTTGACAAGTCCCTGCATGCAAAAATGGGTCATGATTACCTACGATCGTGGAGGCCGACGGTTGGCCTCCTCCGGCTATAAGTACGGAACGGCGCAAGCCATTCTAGTTCATCTCCGTCTGCTACTCCTCCTCTTCTTCACCCCAGCTGCTCGCTATCCCCATGTCTCCGCCGAAGAGGTTCTTGGCCGCGGAGAAGGGAAAGGCTTGCCAGGAAGGGCCTGACTCTCCTCCGACCAAGCGCGGTCGGGGCCGCCCCCGCAAGTTCCCTACGTCCCCCGTGGTGGCTTCCCGCGGTCGTGGAGGCGGCTCCCTGCGCGACGATGAGCGCCCAGTTGTCGATGGGAGGCACACTGTGGCTGTGCGACCCCCCAGGCCACACTTCCGCTCGGCGGAAGTGCTGCCGGAGTTCGTCGTGTGGTCGGCGGACCCGACCTGCACTTGGCTCCAGCTTCCTCGCTTCTTCGTAGGTGAACTTCCGGCCGGCGCTCCGGCCGGCCTCTGGCTTCAGGTGGATGGCTGCTGCAGCAGAGCCTCCTGGGCTTCGCTAGAGGTTTCTGCCGCCGGGGGTTTGGCCCTGACCCGCGGCTGGCAAACTTTTGCCCGCGTGCGTGGCCTGAACCGGCGGTGCACCCTGCACTTCAGGTTCGATGGCGACGCCACCCTCTACGTGAGGGTGTTCGGGGAAGACGGTTGCCGCGCTGGGTGCTGCCCCGAAGACGATGACCGCGGCAGGGCGCCCAGCCTCGGCGTTGATCGGGACGAAGATGGAGGCAGGCGCTTGGGTAGCGGTGCACGGGGCTCGCCAAGCTTTGGCGACTCCCCTTCAGACAGCAGCTCCTCAAGTGGGGGTCGCGACCCCCGCGTCGTCGCGCCCGCTTGGGGGAAGGTAGCGGGTCGGTCCGCCGTCGCACCCCAGTGAAGCAAGAGGAGGGAATCTGACCGAGCTCTGGAGGCAGTACGAGCCCTCGTCGTGAGCTGGTGTCGAGCAAGCCTTGCCTGTTTTGCCTTTCTTCCTTTCCTGCGCAAAAAGAGGGAGTAGTGTAGGGCCCCGCGGGGGCTTGTTGAACTATTACTGTTAATTTATCGTGTTGTTTCTGCTATTTCCGTGGTACGTTTCCGTGTCGTGTGACCGCGTGCGGGAGTTACTTAACCCAGGGAGGCTTGTAGCGGTCTTTGCCTCCCGAGGCCGAGGCCTCACTGTGCACTTTATGTCCTGCAAGGATTAGTCAAGAGGGGTAGCTTCCGGTTTGGTTGTGGGGGTGACCGTCCCAGGTCCTGTGCTCGCGTCGCGATGCCCATGGGGAAAGGACTGGAGTGGTGCGCCCCCTGCGGACTCGGACAAACGAGCTTCAAACGACCGGGGCAGAAAACACTCGCGAGGGTGCCCTCGTACCTCCCCCGCGAGACTTGCGAGGGAAAACCGAGGCAAGTGAGCAAAGAAGACAAAGGGTCTCAAGCCAGAGGCAGCGACAACTTCGATAAAACTTCAAAATAGGAAAAAACAAGCCAACTGTAGAAAGCAAATGAAAAAGGCGCGTCCGGCACCTAATCTAGTCTTTGATGTCTTCTCACCAGCGCGGAGCTAAGTGCTGCCACTGGGTGTGGGCGGGAGCCCCGAGGCCCGAGGGCGGCACTCCGGAGACTCCGGGGCGTGTACAGCCCCACTCATTATTACGTGAGAGTGTCCCGGGCGGCGAGCTTCACAGGCATTGGCCTTCTTCACAGGCACCGGGCCTTCCCCAAAATGCGGTTGCTTCACAGGCGTTGGCCTTCTTCACAGGCACTGGGCCTTCCCAAAAAAAGTGGTAGCTTCATAGGCGTTTGCCTTCTTCACAGGCACCGGGCCTTCCCCAAAATGCAGTAGCTTCACAGGCATTGGCCTTCTTCACAGGCATTGGGCCTTTTCCACAGGCACTGGGCCTCGCTCAGGGGTAGAATCTCCGGAGATGTTGAATGTTCCATGCGTTCTGGATGGGAACTCCCTCCTAGGTCTCCAAGCGCGCGGAGCCGGGCCTGGAAACATGAACAACCTTGAATGGGCCCTCCCACATGGGAGAGAGCTTGTGCAACCCTTCCCTGGAGAGGACCCGTCTGAGCATGAGGTCCCCTACCTCAAGATTCTTGGGGCGGATGTTGCAGTAGTGGTATCGCCGCAGCGCCTGTTGATACCTTGCCCCTCGTAGTGCGGCCTCTCGACGGCGTTCCTCCCCCAGCATGAGATCCATCCCCCGCCTGGCGTCCTGCTGCGCCTTGTCGAACGCCAGGACCCATGCGGAATGATGCCTGACCTCGTGAGGGAGGACGGCCTCAGCTCCGTAGATGAGGAAGAACGGAGTCTCGCCAGTTGGTTTGGCCGCAGTCGTGCGGATAGACCACAGCACAGCCTAGAGCTCGTCATACCAGCCCCTGCCGCAGGCCTCCAGCTTCTTCTTGAAGGTCCTAGTTTTGAGGCCCCTCAGGACCTCCGCGTTGGCTCGCTCAGCCTGGCCGTTGCTCCGGGGGTGTGCTACCGAAGCGTAGCATATCTGCGTTCCAAGGTTAGCACAGTATGTTTTGAAGAGGTTACTGGTGAATTGCAAACCGTTGTCCGTGATGACGTGGTTAGGCACCCCAAATCGGCTCACGAGGCCCTTGATGAACTTGACTGCGGAGCCTGCGGGGATGGTGCGGATAACTTCCACCTCAGCCCACTTGGTGAACTTGTCCACGGAAACGTAGAGATAGCGATAGCCCCCTGGCGCCCGAGGGAACGAGCCCAGGATATCCAGCCCCCAGACTGCGAACGGCCATGAGAGGGGTATAGTCTGCAGACCCCCCGCTGGCTGATGGATCTGCTTGGCATGGAATTGGCAGGCCTCACAAGCCTTCACCAGCTCCACGGCGTCACTGAGCGCCGTGGGCCAATAGAACCCACTGCGGAACGCCTTGCCAACGAGGGTCCGTGATGATGAGTGATGCCCACAGTCTCCACCATGTATGTCTGCCAGCAGCTCCTACCCTTGCTCTCTGGAAATGCAACATAGGGCCACATCATTTGGTCGCCTTCGGTAGAGCTCTCCATCCTTGATGCAGTAGGCCGTGGCCTGCCGCGCCACACGCTCCGCTTCCTCCTCCTTCTCTGGAAGGGTCCCTTGTGTTAGGTAGTTCCTGAGCTCTGCGATCCAGCATCCTTCCTGAGGCTCCAACGCCAGGAGCAGGCGTGCCCCTGAGGCCGGGCTGCAGACCGGGGCTCCCGAGGCAGGCGGCTGAGGGGGCTCCTCCCGAGGTTGCGCCGTGCTTGATAGTGATGGTGCCGCCGAGGGCTTGAAGAGTCGCTCCTCGAAGACGCCAGGCTCCTGAGGCAGCCGCCTGGATGCCCTCTTGGCGATATACTCAACCTCTTGATTGGTGCCGCGGGGCACATGCTGCAACTCTAGCCCCCAGAACTGCTTCTCCATCCTGCAAACCTCCGCGAGGTAGGATTCCATGTGCTCGTCCTTCGGCTCGTACCTTGTTGGAGAAGTTGACGAGGAGTTGTGAATCACCCTTGATGGTGAGGCGCTTTACCCCCAAGGCGACTGCGGCTTTCAGGCCTGCTATCAGGCCTTCATACTCTGCTATGTTGTTGGAGACCTTTTCTCCGTGCTGGAAACAAAGTTGTACGGCGTAGTAGAGCTTGTCTTGAGTGGGAGATACGAGCACCATGCCAGCCCCTGCGCCGTGTCGGGAGAATGCCCCGTCGAAGTACATGACCCAGCCGTCCGGTGCCTCGCTTCCCTGGGAAAGTGATCGATCCTCGCCAGCCTCGAGGCCTGGCGCCTCTGCCCATTCTGCCACAAAGTCTGCAAGTGCAGCCCCCTTGATGACTCTGGTCGTGCTAAATTCTAGCTGAAATGCTTGCAATTCGATGTTCCACTCAGCGACTCTTCCAGGCGAGTTGGGGCTCCTGAGTACCGTTTCCAAGGGGTATGCTGAGATGACCTTGATGGGATGGGCTTGGAAGTAGTGTCGTAGCTTGCGTGAGGCCACCAATAGCGCGAGGAGGAGTTTTTGGGGCATAGGGTACCATGCCCTCACATCCCGTAGCACCGTGCTGACAAAGTACATGGGGTGCTCGACGAGGTTGAGAATGCTGGTGTCGTTGGCGTCCTCCGGAGGTTGGGGTGCCTCCCGAGATGACGGAGCCCCCAGCGCCTGGTCGCTTGGAGGGGCCTCTTCTGCTCCGGGGGTGCTCCCCTGCTGCGGTTGATCCTTCTCGGCTGCGGCCTCGGTCTCCACGAGGCCTTCTTGGCTTTGCTTTGCTTCGACCCGAACGGCTGCTGCGGCCTTGATCTGACGCTCTTCCCTAACCGCCACCAGGGCTGCACTGGCGGAGTAGGGGGTGGCCGCAAGGTAGAGCACCAGGGGCTCCCGAGGACGCGGAGCTACCACCACTGGAGGGCTGGTTAGGTACCTCTTGAGATCCTTGAACGCCTTGTCAGCCTCTTCAGTCCATTCAAAGGGGCCCTTCTTCTTCATCAGCTTGAAGAAAGGCAGTGCTCGCTCCCCCAGCATAGAGATGAAGCACCCTAGTACAGTCACACGCCCAGTGAGCTTCTGCATTTCTCTGAGGGTCTTCAGCGGGCTCATGTCTTCGACTGCTTTGACCTTCTCCGGGTTGGCCTCGATGCCCCTGTGGGATACGAGGAAGCCCAGGAGCTTGCCCGAGGGTGTCGGATTTTGGGTTCCGGCAGACCCTTGAGGTTCGAACACTGGGGTGCGCATGGAAATCTCTCCCCTACCAGCTCGCGTCTCAGGTCCCGCAAAGATCTAAGCAAGAAAGATGAACACACAAGGGACACGAGTTTTATACTGGTTCAGGCCACCATCATGGTGTAATACCCTACTCCAGTGTGTGGTGTGGTGGATTGCCTCAGGGGCTGATGGTAAACAGTACAAAGGGGGAACAGCCTCGCGAGGGGCTGTTCTTGAGCTGGTGCGATGAACTGCTTGGGTGAGTTCAGTCGCTTCTCTCTCTCTCTGGCGATCTGTTTCTCGATGCCTCTACCCTGTGGTGGCTAGCCCTATTTATAGAGTGAGGCCCTGGGCCTCTCGCCAAACAATGAGCGGGAAGGGCGCCAACAATTGGCCATTTTGAAGGGGAACATCTGGTACACTTATCCTGACTAAAGTTGGTCTTCGGCTGCCAAAGGCCCTGACGATAATGCCGCCCTAGAATCCACGATGACCTCCATCCTGCCGTTCTGCTGGTCTTGATCTTATTGCACCGAAACAGTAACCTTTGCCTGATGCCTTGGCCTGTGCTTGCCCCCTTTGCACCGAAAGGGAAACAAGGACACTGCGCAGGCCGGTGCCCGCCTGGCGCCCGCCTGGCCTTCGATCATCATGGCTTGCATCACTGGCTCCTCGGGAGGTACCCCGCCTTGATCTCTCCGCCTCCTCGCAAGCCTGCCTAAGGAAGCTGCTCCTGAGGAACCTTCTTGTCGTCCGCCCCGCGAGGCCTGGCCCCTCGCGAGGGTCTTGATCTTGAGCTGATGAAGCTGGGTTGCATTGGGCCCCCACTTGAGCCACGCCACAGGCCGCAGGCAGGCAAGTCTAGGGACCCCCGTTCCCAGAATGCCGACAGTAGCCCCCAGGCCCAAGGCGCGCCTAGACTTGGCTTAGCAGAGAAGCGAAGGGGCAAGTGTGAAGTGCCGCGGGCCCCAACAGCCTGCGGCCTTGGGCGCCGCATGGCGATTGATTGGACGTGGGCATCTCCGCTTCCCCACGACGTCTCAGCAACCGCACGACTTGACAAGTCCCTGCATGCATAAATGGGTCATGATTACCTGCGATCGTGGAGGCTGACGGTTGGCCTCCTCCGGCTATAAGTACAGAACGGCGCGAGCCCCTCCAGTTCATCTCCCCCTGCTACTCCCCTTCTTATTCATCCTCGCCCTTGCTCCACCTCACGCCGATGACACCAATCCGCCGATTTTCTGCGGAAGAGAAGGGGAAGGCCCCCCTAGAGGGTCCCGACCCGCTTCCGCCGAAGAAGCGGCTAGACCTCTGCCGACGAGACGAGGGCGCACGGCAGGAGGCATCGAGGACCTGCTACGAGCGGCCGCCGCTGGGGTTCCCGCTGCCCTTGTACGCCCGCACCGAGGGCTCTGGAGAAGGGAGCGCCGAGCGACAGTGACGGTGCCGCAGTCGACGCCGGCGGGTCATGGCGGTGCGCGTCGTTCCTCCTGGAGTCCACACTGAGGGCTCCTCTCGCGAGCTTGTTCTCCACGTAGCCATGGCTCCTCGGTCTTGGATTCGCTTTCCTCCCTCCTTCGCCTTTGAGATCCCGCCGAGGGGACCTCTTGAGCTCTGGCTGCAGCATGCCGACTGCAGCACCCCTGCGACCGGAGCGGAGGTCGAGGTCGTCGCCCCGAGCAAGGTCTACATAACCCGTGGCTGGGGCAAGATCGCCCGGGTCTGCAGGACAGGTGGCTCCCTTGTAATCCACCTTGAGTACAATGGCGCCTCCCTGATGTTCTTCAAGGTCTTCGATGCGGAAGGACGCCGGCTGGAATGCTGCCTCGAGAAAGGCGGCTGGAGAATCGTTGTGGCGAAGTCCAGGCTCGCCAGCCGCTTCCCCAACAGCTCCTCCGGTGGCAGCAAAGGTGCCGGAGGGTCCAGCGACTCCGCCGAGCTTCTCGCGACTCCAGAGATGAGCAACGACAGCTACGAGCCCCCGAGCTCGTGTCGCGCTCGGAGCAGGGCGGGCTCGTCAGGCCGCCGACGCCGCTGATCTGCATGGGGTTGGCGCCGGTGCCTGACGGCCCACTGTTGATGATGGCGTCTCTTGTGGAGGCGCGCGTAGTTAGCGCTCCATATGATTAGCTCCTTTTGTTCCCTGCGAGGAATCGAAGTATCACCCCGTGGGGATATGTAAGGCGCTGGTCGTGTCCTGTGTAAATGTCGTATCCCTAGTATGAATCGATGCGAGATGCTTGTCCTATCCAGGCTCGGCTCCCCCTTTCTTCCCTCATGAAGGCCAGGTGCTCTACGCTGACTGGTCCCGGTCCCCAGGCAGGCTTCAGCCGTCGCTGGTATGCCAGGTTGCGATGCTGTGGTCAAGGCCAGGAGGTGAGCGGCCCGAGGTCCAGTAAGAGCCCCTGAGTCGCGATGCTCGGGAGGTCCCCTTTAGCGCTCAAGCGGCCTTCGCTGGGCGAGAAAGGCAAGCAATGTTACCGTGACAGAGCTGCAGTAGACGAGGGTCCAGCGCTGAGTCGAATCAGTTTTCGCGTGACTTATCTCATAGGTTTGGAGTGGCCCTCAGCGAAGTGCCGAGCGTGCGTGGCGGCAGCTGAGGTGTGGCTAGGTTAGGCCCTCGTGAGCTTCTTCCCTCTTCCCTGCACTTTCCTTAATGCTCTACGTCCTCAGGTCCCGGCCCTCAAGCGAGCTCAGCCGCCGCTGGTATGACAGGTCGCAATGCTATGGGTCAAGGCTAGGGGGCGAGGGCTGGAGAGCCAGTAAGGGCCCGTGAGTCGCGATGCTCAGGCGCTCCCCTTTTAACGTGCAAGCGGGTCGTGCCGGAGAGAAGGAGAGAAGGCTCGCGACGCCACCAGCGTTACTCCTGGAGCGGGTCCTGCATATCAATCACGAGGGGAAACAAGGTTTGTCGTCACCGTTGCCAACTAACCATTGGTCGCTCCGAGGGAGTGATTGGGGCACTGAGGGGCCGGTGAGGTGGCGCCTTGCGGGGCTGCCGCGGCCAGAGCTCAGTCACTCAGATTTTTCGGCATTGTAGGGACGAACCCGTGCACAAGTGCCGTGCCAGAGTGAGCGGCTCCGAAGGTAGGTGTCAATCGAGCAGGCGATTAAGTCAAGCAGGTTAATCACGAGGGAGCAAATCCATTTAGATAGATGCGGGAAAAGTAAATGCCATTGGGTCCGGCCCGAGCAGCTTGGGGATAATGCAGCCTGAGAGGCGCCCCCAACAAGGTAGGTAAAAAGCATTAAGCAAAACTGATACATGCCGCAAGGACGGACCCACGCGACCTAGGAATGATGCTGCCCTGCAGGCGCTCCCATCTGAAGATAGAACTTGAAAAGATGTCACCTCATACCGTTGGGGATGAAGTGCTGCTTAAGTAGCAGACGACGCGCGGCGAGGAAGCCGACCCTCATGAGTTCCCGGGACCTAGAGCCTCGGGAGGCTCCGGGGGCATGGGTGGATCTTCGAGGGCCATCTTCATCTCCGCCAAGGGCGTGTGATGCATGACCTCCTGAGCCTCCAGAATGCTCCTCGTCAGGCGCTGGTGGGCAGCAGCCGCGTTCGGCAGGCCGAAGGGCATGCGAACGTAGCTGTGAGGTGGACCCTCACAACACCCCACGCGCGAAGGCCAGAGGCGCTCCTGAGACGCGGCTCGGTTGAGCCCTGGTACGTCGATGCAGACACGCAGCCCACCATCCTCACCGGGATGTGGGGCTATGATGGGTAGGCGGCGGCTGCCGCGCATGACTCTTGACTCCTGTAGCTCCTGAATGCTTCTTACTATGAACTCCTGAGGGTTTGGCCCTCCTTGCCTCATTACTTCCTGAGTGAAGCACGCCTCCATGTGGTGCCCGAGTGCCTCCTTCGTGACCTTGGCAAAGTCGGTGGCCCTCCAGGATAGAACCCCCGAGCCCTTCCCGAGGAGGGCGTCGGGCGCGCCTCCCTATGTGACAGAGGGTGGCGCCCCTTGGACGGGCGCGGATCCTGACACAACGCCTCCGGAGGTGTCTGCCTCGCGAGGGTTTGGGCCAGGTGAAACCTTCTTCTTCTTAGGGACTACTTCTGGAAGTCTCCCGCTCCTGTGGTCTGGGTCTTCGACTACCGCGGCTTGGAAGGCACGCTCAAGAGAACACACTGCATCCCTCTCCTTGCAAGGCACTGTGATGATTACACCGCTTCCTGGCATCTTGAGGACATTGTAGCCATGGTGAGTCACTGCCATGAACTTGGCCAGAGCTGGGTACCCGAGGATGGCATTGTATGGCAGGCGGATGTGGGCGACGTCAAAGTCAATGAGCTCGATGTGGTAATTGTTGCGCTGCCCAAAGGTGACAGGAAGGCGAACTTGCTCTATCGGAACAGTGGAGCCATCAATGACCCCTGAGAAAGGCTTGGTCGGCTGAAGCTGATCGTATGGCACTTGGAGATTGTTGAACGTCTCGACGGACAGGACGTTGAGTCCAGCTCCACCGTCAATGAGGGTCCTGGTGACTTGCACATTGCTGATGACTGGGGAACAAAGCATTGGGAGGACTCCGGCCGTTGCTGCGCACTTGAGTTGATCCGCTGAGCTGAACGTGATGGTGCACGCAGACCACCTGATAGGGCGCGTGGCCTCAAGCTTGGGGAGGACTGCATTCACCTCGCGAGCAAACTGCTTGAAGATGCACTGAGAGGCTGGGGCCTGAGCGCCGTCCAGGATGCTAGCGATCGCGCGCGGCTCCTGGAAGCCCCCAGCCCCCTCGTCCTGGTGATGGTCTTCATTCCTTCTTGGCGGTGGTGGCAGAGGAGGGAGGCCCGAGTTTCCTTGAGGGCGGTCCTCACGAGGCTAATCCCTCCAACCTCCCTCACGAGGCTGGTCCTGCCAGCGATCCTCGCGAGGTCGGTCACGCCACCCTTGGCGAGGTTCACGGTCTTCCCATCGTCCTCCACCTCTTCCTCCTCCTCGGCCATAGCCCCGGTCGTTGCGGTCGGGGCATCGGCCGATACGCCCATCTCGCACAGCCCTCACCTCTTGGCATTCATTGGTGTTGTGGGTGTGGAGGTCGTGGTACACGCAGTACCGGCTGCCCTTGGATGACTCAGGATGGTCCCTGCCTTGCTTGGTGTCTGGCTCTGCTGCGAGCACCGCAACCCCTTGCGCTTCATGTCCTTGACCTTGGGCTTCTTTTCCTCCGGTCGGCAGCCGGGAGCTCAAGGAGGGAGAGGCGCTCCTCCTCAGCCCTGGCGCATTTGGTCGCCAAGTTGAATAGCTCCAGTGATGTACACATGTCTTCATGGATCACTAGCTCCTCCTTCATCTTGATGTCACGCACGCCATGGGAGAAGGCTGAAATGATGACCTCCTCAGTCACCCTGGGGATCTTGAGGCGGGCGTTGTTGAAGCGCTGGATGTACTTCTGCAGGGTCTCTCCTGGCTGTTGCCTGATACAGCGCAGGTCACTCATGGCCGGGGGCCGATCACGAGTACCCTGGAAGTTGGCGATGAAGCGGGTGCGCATCTCGTCCCAGGAGGAGATCGTGCCAGGAGTCAGGTTCAGGAGCCAGGTGCGGGCACCATCCTTGAGCGCCATGGGGAACCAATTCGCCATAACCTTCTCGTCCCCATTGGCAGCTTCGATGCCCTACTCATAGAGCTGGAGGAATTCTGTGGGGTCTGCGGTGCCGTCGTAGCAAGGAGGCAGGTCTGGCTTGAACTTGCCGGGCCACGTGACGCTACGCAGCTCGGAGGTGAAAGCGCAGCAGCCTGCTGTGGCCACCAGAGCTCTCTGCTGATGCAGGGCTTGCTCCTGGAGGATCCTGCGCATCGCTGCATGGAGCAGTGCCGGGTCTTGACGTGGTGGTGCAGGGATACGGTCGTGGCGCTCCGGTGCTAGGAGCACGCGAGCGCCTTCTTGAGGGTGAGGGATCTCTTGGCAGCTCCTTTCTTGTCGCGCAGGCGCCGGACGCGGTGGGTCTCGTCCTGGGGCCGTGCGCCTTGGAGCCAGGGCAACCTCTCGGGGAGGAGGTGGTGGAGGCACCTCCTGCTCCTCGCCTCCTGCACAGGGCGGAGGGCGAGGCAGCAAGAGGGACGGCATGGGGGAGCCCCCTGCGGCGCTGACGAGCTCGGTGATGTGGGCGAGCCAATCTTCGTAGAGGTCGTCGACGGGACGGTAGTGCAGGAGCTCACGCGCCAGGAGCAGCGCGGCATGCGCGTCCATGGGGGCGCGACGGGTGTGGGACGATGAACCGGCCAGAGTCAGCGACGGGGTGGCGGTGCGGCCATTGCGCCGCACCGACGGATGCAGGGACGAGGCCTGCTGCTCGTTCACCGCCGGGCCGATGGCGGTGTTGGCAGCAGGTGACGGAGAACGACTGGGGCGTCCGCCGACGGGCGCCGTCTGGGTGACGCGGGTAGCGAGAGCTGCCCGACACTCGGCGCGAGCTTGGCGAGCGTCAGCTATGGACACGGCGAAATATCTGACACGGCCGACAGAAGAAAGATTCCGGCGCACCCCTACCTGGTGCGCCAAATGTCGGATTTTGGGTTCCGGCAGACCCTTGAGGTTCGAACACTGGGGTGCGCACGGAAATCTCTCCCCTACCAGCTCGCGTCTCAAGTCCCGCAAAGATCTAAGCAAGAAAGATGAACACACAAGGGACACGAGTTTTATACTGGTTCAGACCATCATCGTGGTGTAATACCCTACTCCAGTGTGTGGTGTGGTGGATTGCCTTAGGGGCTGATGGTAAACAGTACAAAGGGGGAACAGCCTCGCGAGGGGCTGTTCTTGAGCTGGTGCGATGAACTGCTTGGGTGAGTTCAGTCGCTTCTCTCTCTCTCTCTGACGATCTGTTTCTCGATACCTCTACCCTGTGGTGGCTAGCCCTATTTATAGAGCGAGGCCCTGGGCCTCTCCCCAAACTATGAGCGGGAAGGGCGCCAACAATTGGCCATTTTGAAGGGGAACATCTGGTACACTTATCCTGACTAAAGTTGGTCTTCGGCTGCCAAAGGCCCTGACGATGACGCCGCCTTGGGCTCCACGATGACGTCCATCCTGCCGTTCTGCTGGTCTTGGTCTTATTGCACCGAAATAGTAACCTTTGCCTGATGCTTTGGCCTGTGCTTGCCTCCTTTGCACCGAAAGGCAAACAAGGACACTGTGCAGGCCGGCGCCCGCCTGGCCTCGATCGTCATGGCTTGCGTCACTGGCTCCTCAGGAGGTACCCCGCCTTGATCTGCCTGCCTCCTCGCGAGCCTTCCTGAGGAGGCTGCTCCTGAGGAAGCTTCTTGTCGTCCGCCCCGCGAGGCCTGGCCCCTCGCGAGGGTCTTGATCTTGAGCTGATGAAGCTGGGCTTCATTGGGCCCCCACTTGAGCCACGCCGCAGGCCGTAGACAGGCAAGTCTGGGGACCCCCGTTCCCAGAACGCCGACAGAGGGGACTCCAAACACACACTTCTCCGGGTTGAGCCGCAGGTCCACCTCATTGAAGCTCGCGAAGGTTTCCTCCAAGTCCTGTATCAGGGTTTTTGCCTCCCGAGACTTCACCACAATGTCATCAACGTAAGCCTCAGCATTCCTCCCGAGCTGCCCACCCAAGGCGATGTCCATTAGCCGCTGAAAGGTCGCACCTGGGTTGCGCAGCCCAAATGGCATGCATGTGTAGCAGTACACTCCGCACGGGGTCAGGAAGGCCATTTTCTCCACGTCTTCCACCGCCATCTTGATCTGGTGGTAGCCCAAGAAGGCATCCAGGAAGCACAACAGGTCACATTCAGCGGTGGAGTCGACGATCTAGTCGATGCGAGGAAGCAGAAACGGATCCTGCGGGCATGCCTTGTTAAGGTTGGTGAAGTCGACACACATGCGTTCCTTTCCTCCCTTTTTTGGCACGACCACCGGGTTAGCCAACCAATCTGGATAGTGGACCTCGCGAATGACCCCTGCCGCTTCCATCTTGTGGGTCTCTTGGACGATGAAAGCTTGTTTCTCAGCAGACTGCCGCCTCGCCTTCTACTTCACGGGGCGTACATTGGGGCATACATTGAGGTGATGCTCAATCACTCCCCTCGGGACCCCTACTAGTTGATCAAGTTCCCATGCAAACACCTTCTTGTTCGCGCGCAGGAACTTCACCAAGGCCTTCTCCTGCTCGGGTTCGAGGTTGGCACCTATGGTGAAGGTGGCGCCAGTGGATCCATCCTCGTCGACCGGTACCTGCTTGGTTTCTGCCTTGTCTTGGGTGAATAGCTGCTTCTTCTTAGCCGATGCAGCCCCCTTGGCTCGAGGGCGTCAGTGCTAGCGGGTTGCACCACCGCGGCCGTCTTGAAAGCGAGCTTGAGCGCTGCAGTGCATCCCTTGTGTCTCCCGACACAGTAAGGACGCCGCAGCTCCCGGGCATCTTCATGAGGTTGTATGCAGGGTGAGTTGCTGCCACGAACCAGGCCAAGGCCGGGTAGCCGAGGATGGCATTGTAGGGGAGGCCGATGGGGGCGATTTCAAAGTTGATCAGCTCTGTGCGGAAGTTATCGTAGGTGCCGAAGGTCACCGGGAGGCGAATCTGTCCCAAGGAAGCGGTGGAACCGACTCTGACGCCCGAGAAAGGCCTGCTAGGATGAAGCCGCTCTAGTGGCACGTGGAGGAGGCCGAAGGCCTCTACTGAGAGCACGTTGAGGCCGGCACCAGCGTCGATGAGGGTCCTGGTGACAGCCACTTGGCAGATGGTGGGGGTGCACAGCATCGGAAGCGCACCCGAACCAGCGGGGTTGGAGGGATGATCGTCCAAGTTGAAGGCCAGGTCGGCCTCGGGCGCCACCCAGCCCGGGGGGGCTTCTCGGCGCTTGGAGGCGGCACCGATCTGGCGGGCAAACGGCTTGACGTGGTGGCTCAAAGGTGGTGCCTGGGAGCCACCCAGGAGGGCTGCAACGACTGGGGGTACTGGCGCGGCATAATGGGCAAGGAAGAGGTCGCGCAGTTCCCCCCAGGAGGTCACAGAGGCCGTCGGTAGGTGGAGCAGCCACATGTGTGGAACACCGGTGAGGGGCATGGGAAACCAGTTGGCCATCACCCTGTCGTCACCCCCGGCCTTGAGGACAGCCTCCTTGTACGCCAGCAGGAAAACCAGCGGATCTGTCGCGCCGTTGTAGCGCGGCGGCATCTCGGGCTTGAACTTGGGGGGCCACTGCACCTGTCGCAAGGCGGGGGCCAAGGCTCGGATCCCCCTGGCCCCAGTGCCGGCATCGGCCGCAGGGGCGGGCGGCGCGTCCGTGGGGGCGCGTCGGGCGCGAGACGACGAACCTGCTGGAGTCGGTGAAGGGGTGGCGGTGCGGCCATCGCGCCGCACCGGTGGACACAGGGGCGAGGCCTGCTGCTCGTTCCCCGCCGGGCAGGTGGCGGCGTTGGCAGAAGGCGACGGAGAACGACGGGGGCGCCCGCCGATGGGCACCATCTGGGGGACGCGGGTGGCAAGAGCTGCCCGACGCTTGGCGCGAGCTTGGCGAGCGTTAGCCATGGACACGGCAAAAGATCTGACATGACCCGCGGATGAAAGATTCCGGCGCACCCCTACCTGGCGCGCCAAATGTCAGATTTCTGGTTCTGGCAAACCCTTGAGGTTCGAACACTGGGGTGCGCACGGAAATCTCTCCCCTACCAGCTCGCGTCTCAGGTCCCGCAAAGATCTAAGCAAGAGAGATGAACACACAAGGGACACGAGTTTTATACTGGTTCAGGCCACCATCATGGTGTAATACCCTACTCCAGTGAGTGGTGTGGTGGATTGCCTTAGGGGCTGATGGTAAACAGTACAAAGGGGGAACAGCCTCGCGAGGGCTATTCTTCAGCTGGTGAGATGAACTGCTTGGGTGAGTTCAGTCGCTTCTCTCTCTATCGGGCGATCTGTTTCTCGATGCCTCTACCCTGTGGTGGCTAGTCCTATCTATATAGCGAGGCCCCGGGCCTCTCCCCAAATAATGAGTGGGAAGGGCGCCAACAATTGGCCATTTTGAAGGGGAACATCTGGTACACTTATCCTGACTATAGTTCGTCTTCGGCTGCCAAAGGCCCTGACGATGACGCCGCCCTAGGCTCCATGATGACCTCCATCATGCCGTTCTGCTGGTCTTGGTCTTATTGCACCGAAATAGTAACCTTTGCCTGATGCCTTGCCTTTGCTTGCCCCCTTTGCACCGAAAGGAAAACAAGGACACTGCACAGGCCAGCGCCCGCCTGGCCTTCGATCGTCACCGCTTGTGTCACTGGCTCCTCGGGAGGTACCCCGCCTTGATCTCTCCGCCTCCTCGTGAGCCTGCCTGAGGAGGCTGCTCCTGAGGAAGCTTCCTGTCGTCCACCCCGCGAAGCTTGGCCCCTCGCGAGGATCTTGATTTTGAGCGGATGAAGCTGGGCTGCATTGGGCCCCCACTTGAGCCACGCCGCAGGCCGCAGGCAGGCAAGTCTGGGGACCCCCGTTCCTAGAACGCCGATAGTATGCCTCGCAAACGAAGGAGTAGCTTTGAACTTCTTGTGCTTCAGTACACCCTGGACAACACGCCTGACAACAGTGAGGCTGGAATACAACTCTTCATTGGTATAACCGCAAATGGCTTCCAGGATCCAACAGCCTAAGAACTCTGTTTTCCCAGTGCGTATATTCAGGTCGTCCGCCTCATAGCGAGTGACATGTACAACCACAAAATCCTTGTCTGCATCAGGGCTCTAATTGAAACAGAAATAAATTCTGAATTACTTTTCAGTATAAGAAACACAAGTTAATTAAACCACCATGTATAGCATGGCATCGAAGCTAATAAAATTTTGCATTATTAATCACCACATACTTCCTTTTCTAAAAAAAATCACCACATACTTAGATGAAAAACCACAATCGAGATTGGCAAAGAAGGAAATCACCTTGGGCAGCTCAGCGGGGGGGGGGAGGAGACACATCCTCGAAGGGGGAAAACTGCTCCTGCAGTGCCACGGGGGCTGTAACCTTAAACGGGGCATTGAGCATCTCAGTAGTGGCCGTGAGCGTATCTGGGGTTGGCTCGGTGGTTGCCTCCATCTTCTTGGAGCTCTCTGTCTCGTGGGGATCAGCCTCTCGCGTCTTCTCCAGTATCAACGGATCTTTGCCTGGTTCTCCTTGGTCCATCATGAAACTGACGAATACTAGGAGACCACTGAAAGGAAAACATAATCACAATGACAATGAAACAAACATGAGAATGCGGATCGGTTACTGCTTTGCAAAAGTTCTTTTTTTTCTATGAACGAAAATATACAAACATCACGGATCCGCTTACCTTCCCTTCGTTGGGAGAGAAGAACAGTGGCAGATGCGAGTGTTGCCTTTCTTGAAGACGGTGAGGGAGAAGGGGATTCGGCGAAGAGTGAAATGATGGTTGCTTCGTCCGTCAAACTTAGACTGCGGGGAGGTGGGGTTTTGTGATACGACAGCTTGTTATTGCCGCGCTACGACCGGGGTGACTCTCCGCCTGCATACTTGATACGTCTCCAGCGTATCTATAATTTTTGATTGTTCCATGCTATTATATTACCCCTTTTGGATGTTTATGGGCTTTACTTTACACATTTATATCATTTTTGGGACTAACCTATTAACTGGAGGCCCAGCCCATATTGCTGTTTTTTTTGCCTATTTCAGTATTTCAAAGAAAAGGAATATCAAACGGAGTCCAAATGGAATGAAACCTTCGGGAGCGTGATTTTTGGAACAAACATGATCCAGAGGACTTGGAGTGCAAGCCAAGAAGCTGCCGAGGCTCCCACGAGATAGGAGGCCGCCCCCCTATAGGGCGCGCCCCCTGTCTCGTGGGCCCCTCGGGCGGCCACCGACGTACTTCTTCCTCCTATATATACCTACGTACCTCAAAAACATCCAAGAGCACCACGAAACACAATTTCCACTGTCGTAACCTTCTGTATCCGTGAGATCTCATCTTGGAGCCTTCGCCGGCACTCTGCCAGAGGGGGAATCGACCATGGAGGGCTTCTACATCAACATCCTTGCCCCTCCGATGAGTTGTGAGTAGTTTACCACAGACCTACGGGTCCATAGTTATTAGCTAGATGTCTTCTTCTCTCTTTTTGGATCTCAATACAATGTTCTCCCCCTCTCTTGTGGAGATCTATTCGATGTAAACTCTTTTTGCGGTGTGTTTGTCGAGATCGGATGAATTGTGGGTTTATGATCAAGTTTATCTATGAATAATATTTGAATCTTCTCTGAATTGTTTTATGTATGATTGAGTTATCTTTGCAAGTCTCTTCGAATTATCAGTTTGGTTTGGCCTACTAAATTGATCTTTCTTGCCATGGGAGAAGTGCTTAGCTTTGGGTTCAATCTTGCGGTGTCCTTACCCAGTGACAGAAAGGGTTGCAAGGAACATATTATATTGTTGCCATCAAGGATAACAAGATGGGGTTTATATCATATTTCTTGAGTTTATCCCTCTACATCATGTCATCTTGCTTAATGCGTTACTCTGTTCTTATGAACTTAATACTCTAGATGCAGGCAGGAGTCGGTCAATGTGTGGAGTAATAGTAGTAGATGCAGGCAGGAGTCGGTCTACTTGTTATGGACGTGATGCCTATATACATGATCATGCCTAGATAATCTCATAACTATGCGCTTTTCTATCAATTGCTCGACAGTAATTTGTTCACCCACCGTAATACTTATGCTATCTTGAGAGAAGCCACTAGTGAAACCTATGGCCCCCGGGTCTATCTCTTATCATATTTGCTTTCAATCTACTTTTATTTTGCATCTATCTTATAAAATACCAAAAATATATTTATCTTATCATACTATCTTTATTAGATCTCACTTTCGCAAGTGGCCGTGAAGGGATTGACAACCCCTTTATTGCGTTGGTTGCGAGTTCTCAGTTTGTTTGTGTAGGTGCGTGGGACTTTTGAGGTGCCTCCTACTGGATTGATACCTTGGTTCACAAAAACTGAGGGAAATACTTACGCTACTATCGCTGCATCACCCTCTCCTCTTCGAGGAAAACCAACGCAAGCTCAAGACGTAGCAATACTGCATTCTAATTTGCTGGATGGCATTTGGGCCCGCACGCTGCATGGCCTGCATGTCGGTGAACAAAAGTATAACGACATTCAGTAGAGGGAGACATTTCAATGACCTAGGAGGAGCCAGAAGCGGTAGAGTGTCTCCACTGTACTAGTAGTAATTGTTTTTCTGGGTAGCTGTAGAGTGTCTCCACTGTACTAGTAGTAATTGTTTCTCTGGGCCCAAGACAAAACAGCCCATCCACACTAGTAAATAGTAAAATCAATTCAAAAGCCCATATATTTACTGAATGAGAGGCGCTACCCACACCCAGCATACCGCCTCCCCCCCCCCCAAAAAAAAACTTGGGTGCTCTTCTTCCTCCTCGCTCCCACCCACCTCACGTCAGCTTGCTCCACTCGTACTCCCAAATTCCTCACCTCACTCCTACATAAAACCCCAGCTCCCCTTCTTCCTCACTCCTACAGAAAACCCCCAGCTCCCCTTCTTCTTCGCTCACACTACAACTAGGCTCATCATTGGTTACTCTGCTCAAACCCTTGAGCGCGACGCGACGCCCTCGAGGAAAATGGAATCGGCTGACCCCAGCAACAAGAAGATGAGGCTCCCGCCAGTGGCGACGCCTATTGTAGATCCCACACCCAGCAGCGCGGGGAGAAGCGGCGACCCCGCCCCCACCGGATCCCAGGAACCCGTAGAATGTCGGGTGGACCGCATCAGAGATCTCCCGGACGCTGTCCTAGGGGAGATCATCTCGCTTCTCCCCACCAAGGATTGTTGTCGCACCCAAGTCCTCTCAATTCGGTGGCGCCCTCTATGGCGCGTCGTGCCCCTTAATCTCGACTGTCGTCAGCTATCTCTCTTCAATGATTTTGAAATCCCCAGAGCCATCATCTCCTCCCACCAGGGCTCCGTTCAAAGCCTCTGCATCCCGTCATGCTACCTGAGCAAGCATACCATGCCCTACACGGTGGACGCCTGGCTGAAATCCCCTGAATTCACAGAACTACAGCTGATTGAGTTCTACTATTCCCCTCGAAATCACATACCACATACTGAACGCCATGAACTTGTGCCCTCAGCACCAATGTCCATCTCACGGTTTTCCTCCTCTCTCCACACCGCCACCTTTGCGCTGTGCTACCTACCAGACAATTTGGTACTAAACCTTCGACTCCCATTTCTCAAGAAACTTTCACTTGTGCGGGTTCGTATATCGGAGGCCTCATTGCACAGCATCATCCACTCCAGTTGCCCTGCGCTGGAGTGCTTGGTGCTTGTTTTCACAGTTAGAATCGGTTGTCTCCAAATAAAGTCGCCTAGCCTTGTAAGAATTGGAATTTCTTTTAACGGAAGGCAGCTCATCATCCAAGATGCCCCTTCACTTCAAAGGTTCATCCTTGATTCTAGTTATTCACCGTTGCAAATAACCGTCCTCTCTGCGCCTAAACTGGAGACCTTGGGTGTAATACATGATCTATGTGCTCATTTCAATATGGTGTTTGGCTCCACTGTTCTTCAGGTACTTTATATTATCATCTACACTTGTAACCATAAGTTGCATTTTTAATTCTGCGCATAATTTATATATCATCTTGGAGTACACATTTTGTACTAATATTATGTTCTATGCTCAATGAAGAGTTTCTCCATGGATGGCCCATCAATGGTGCTGGATTCTGTCAAGATCTTATATATCCAAATGAATAGTTTTGATCTGAACAAGATTATTAGCTTGCTGCAATGCTTTCCATGTCTGGAGAAGTTGTATATAAAGGTGATAATTTCACGCACATTGGAAGCCCGCATATAGTGTACTAGAATTAACCGTTCAGCTGTTGCTCTTTTGACACTCTTCTTTTAGACCTTAACTATTTTCAATCTGCATGTCTATTTAGGCAACAGGACGGGGTAAGAAAGTTATAACCAATCGGTGGATTCGTAAGCATCGGGATTTTCTCACTTCTCATGAGATTCGATTGAAGACAATAACGCTAGAACGATATGTAGCCAACCGTGCAAACACAAGATTTGTCACATTCTTCCTGCTGAATGTGAGGTTACTATTGTCCATCATGCTTAAGTTTACCAGCAGCATGGTTTTGACGGATGGGTATGTCGAAGAGCAAAAAAAGGAGTTTCAAGTGGGCAAAAGAGCTTCTGAACGTGCCGAAAACAGTGTCGGGCTTCTATTTACAACATATTGTGGTCATAATCCAGTAAATTTTATGACCCAGGATGTTCATTCTATGGACCTGACCGATCCATTTGACTGTGACTGCCGAAAATAGTGCTGGAGTTAGATGTTGCTGCCCTTTTCAATCCGGTTTTTTTTGTAAACCTGATGAACAATTAACCCTCGTGCTTTTGTACAGTTTGTAAGCTGGAGTTAGATGTTCCTGCCCTTTTCAACTCGGCTGTGACTGTCATATTTTCTTTGAAACAAGGCAAATGGCTTGTCATTCGTTTAATTTAGAGTGAAATATTGTAACAAATCCCAACCAAGGGAAATAACATCACTCTCGCCGGCTGCTTAGCTCACTGTGCATTACAGAAGCCAAGTGATTAGCCCCCACTAGCACACACAAACTTATTTCAAACTAGCACATCAAATGGGCTGTAAATTTTCATAGGAAAGGCTGCATGACCGTGACAGATTTGGATTCTGACATTTGGGACCCGCGAGGAAATAGCCTATCTGTGGTGGTGTCGACTTCCTAGCTAGTCAACAAACGATTCTGCCTACCAGCCGTTGGATTGATATCCAACATCTGTCATGTATCTTCTATCTCTTGTCCTCTTCTTCCTCCAGCCGCCCAAACCAAACCACCCTGTCGGCTCCGCCTGCTCCCGACTCCCATGGATGGTTGCGCCTCCGCCGCCCTACCGTATGTACCCTCCAACATTGGCCAGTCCCTCCCTCTATTCCCCCACACGTCCTGTTATTCTCCGGCGACGTCAGCCCCAACACGCACCCGCGCCCGAACCAGTCAACCCTCGTACTCCCCTCCGCCTGCGACTAGACCGGTGCATCTTCAACGGCTCCAGTTCATTCCGTCCGAGGCCTCGCCATCGTCCTCCGCCTTGCGGCCTTGGTTCGCTCGCCATGCGCGGTGCGCCGCCCTCTTGCGTTGTCAACGTCGTCAACAACCGAGAGGAACAAGGAGATGACTGTACGTGGAGAGGATGACAGTAGGGACCCACCAGCATCATGGCAGTACGCAAGCAAGTGCCTCTATAGTAGTACAAGCCCAAAATTATGGTTCCTCCTAATGGTTGGACATCTGGGGCTCACGCCATTGTCAACGTAGGCAATAAACGAGAGAATTACACTACGAGCGGTTGACACCAGGGACCCAGCAAGTCATGCAGTTTTTTTAGGAACAAGTAGTTGTTATTTATACTAGTTTTAGCGATGGATCAGGGTAACAACGGGGCTATGCGGGGGCTGTGGCCCGTCTAGCCGGGGTTTTATTTATGTTTACCACATCATGAGCCCAGTTGTGTTTTTTTCTTGCTGAAAATGGCTAGCCCAGTTCTATTTTTTTTAAAGAAATACCCAAACAAGGCCTACTTGCTTTATCAGCCCTGCTGGGCTGCAAATCTTTCAAGACGAGGAGAGTTTCATTCGGTTTGCCCAGAAATGGGTTGTACATTTTTAAAACACATCAAACCGGGAATTCATTTCAATTTTTTTTCATTATAAGATCTTAAATTCCATTGATTTTTATGCGTGGACAATTATTTGGATTCTATATTATATTAATTATTTTTCAAAATAGTTTGACTGTGAATCGATATTTCTGGATTAGAAACAGTTGACCGCACCGAAATATGCAAAATTTCGTATACTTTTTAACCGTGGCCACAATATGGGGTGTAATGCTAACAAAAAGAAGATGGGCTCCAAAAAAATTCTTAAGAATTAGCAAATGGGTTGTACATTATTAGGAATAATGGCAGATGGGTTGTATGCTGTTTTCCACAGATTTGAGGCTGACTTGTGCACCTACTACAGGTTGACGTGTATGCTTTCATAAAAAAAAGGTTGACGCACACGCAATGCCCTGTCAACTTAGTCAACACACGAGAGCAGTGACTGTTGGATGTCCATCCAACGGCTGTCGTGCTTCTTCAATCTCTGCTCTTCATGCTCCAGCCGCTCAAACAAGCGCCGGCGGGACTGCCTGCTCCCTCCTCCCGCGGCCGACTATGCTGCAGCGCAGGCCTCACGGCCCCACCGTACTCCCATTGCTGGCCTAGCCATCCCTCTACTCACTCACACATTCTGTTATTCTTCGGTGACGGCAAACGAACCAGTAAACCCTCGTACTCCTCCGCGTGGGAAACAACTGCCGAGTATTCCCTGGCTCCGTGTCGTTCCCTTCCTAGGCCTCGCCGTCGTTCACCGCCCTGGTGCTCTCGGCAAGGCCTGGTCAACATGGTCAATGAACGACATCCATCGGAAGTGGACTGTACGTGGAGAGGCTGACAGATGGGTCCACGGCCGCACGCAAGGAAATGCCTCCTTATTACGCGCAAAATAATGATTCCTCCACCTGACAGCTAGGACCCACAGGAAGGGCCTCTGTATTTCGCGAAAAAAAGTTCCCCCCGCTGACAGGTCGGACCCACCAGCTATATCTTCGCACGCAAGGAAGTGCCTCCTTATTACGCCCAAAAAAATGAATACCCCCTGCTAGCTGGGACCCACCATATTGTTGGGCTGACTTGTGGGCCTACTAAGTTGACGGGGACGGAGGGCTTTGTCAACTTAGTCAATACTCCAGTGACCATATGATGGCCATCCAACGGCCATATAGTGCTTCTTGAACCTCTGGTATTCTTGCTCCAGCCGCCCAAAGCGGCGCCGGTCGTGCCGCCTGCTCCTGCCTCCCGTGGCCGGCTGTGCTACCGCGGAGGCCTCACCGCCCCCATACTACTCCCACCACTGGCCATGCCATCCCTCCACTCACCCACACCCCATGTTATTCAGCGGCGACGGCAGCCTCACACCGCAGCCAAACCAGTGAACGCTCGTACTCCTCTATGCGTGGGCATCCACTGCCGCGTCTTGCCCGGCTCCGCTTCGTCCCCTTCCTAGGCCTCGCCGTCGTCCACCGCCGTGGTGCTCTCGGCGCGGCGTGGTCAATGTGGTCAACGACCAACTTCCAACGGAAGAGTACTATACGTGGAGAGGCTGACAGCTGGGTCCACGGCAGTCGCAAGGAAGTGCCTCCTTATTACGCGGAAAATAATTATTCCTCCACCTCACAGCGGGGACCCACCGGATGGGCCACCAGTATTTTGCGAAAAAAATCATTTCCCCCTGACTGCTGGGACCCACCGGACGGGTCACCGTATTTCATGAAAAAACGTTCCCCCCGCTGTCAGCTCGGACCCACCGGAAGTGCCTCCTTATTACGCACAAAATAAATGAATACTCCCCTGGCTAACTGGGCCCACCTTGGTGAGAGGCTGACTTGTGGGCCTACTAAGTTAACGGGGACGAAGGGCTTTGTCAACTTAGTCAATATGAATGATTCTAGCTCCAGTGACCGTACGATGTCCATCCAACGGCCGTAGTGCTTCTTCAACCTCTGGTCTTCTTGCTCCAGCCGCCCAAAGCAGCGCCGGTCGTGCCGCATGCTCCTGCCTCCCGTGGCCGGTTGTGCTGCCGCCGAGGCCTCACCGCCCCCTACTATTCCCACCGCTGGCCAGGCCCTGCGACGACGGCAGCCTCACACCGCAGCCGAACCAGTGAACCCTCGTACTCCTCTCCGCGCGGGCTTCCACTGTCGCGTCTTCCCCAGCTCCGCATCGTCCCCTTCCTAGGCCTCGCCATCGTCCACCGCCATGGTGCTCTCCGCACGGCGTGGTCAACATGGTCAAGGAACGACTTCCATCGGAAGAGTACTGCACGAGGAGAGGCTGACAGCTGGGTCCATGGCCACAGACCAGTTTTTTTTGTGATTTGCCAAGTAAGTCGCTTTGTCAGGCCTGTTGGACTGCAAATCTTTCAAGACGAGGAGAGCTTTCATTCAGCTGGCCGAGAAAATGGCCCATCAGTAATGAGAAATGGGTTGTACATTTTTAAAACACATCAAACCGGCAATTAGTTTCAAATATCTTTTTTTCATTTCAAGATTTTAAATTACATTAATTTTTATGCGTGGAGAATTTGTTGGATTTTATATTGATATACATTTATTTTTAAAATTAGTTTGAATGTGAGTCGAAACTTTGGGATTAAAACCAGTTCGGACTGCACCGAAATATGCAAAATTTTGTATAATTTTTTAACCGTGGCCACAATATGGGCTGTAATGCTAACAAAAAGAATATGGGCTCCAAAAAAACCTTAAGAATTAGCAAATGGGTTGTAACTATTAGAAATAATGGCAGATGGGCTGTATGCTGTTTTCCACAGATTTGAGGCTTTCCTAAAAAAAGGTTGACGCACAAGCAGTGACTGTTGGATGTCCATCCAACGGCCGTCGTGCTTCTTCAATCTCTGCTCTTTCTGCTCCAGCCGCTCAAACAAGCGCCGGCGGGACTTCCTGCTCCCTCCTCCCCGCGGCCGGCTGTGCTGCCGCGCAGTCCTCACCGCCCCTTCGTACTCCCATCGCTGGCCTAGCCATCCCTCTACTCACCCACACCTGCTGTTATTCTCCGGCAACGGCAGACGAACCAGTAAACCCTCGTACAGTCGTACTCCCCTCCGCGTGGAAAACAACTGCCGAGTCTTTCCTGCCTCCGTGTCGTCCCCTTCCTAGGCCTCGCCGTCATCCACTGCGCCGTGGTGCTCTCGGCGCGGCGTGGTCAATGTGTTCAACGAACGACTTCCATCGGAAGAGTACTGTGCGTGGAGACGCTGACAGCTGGGTCGACGACCGCAGCAAGGAAGTGCCTCCTTATTACGCGCAAAATAATTATTCCTCCACCTGACAGCAGGGACCGACCGGACGGGCCACCGTATTTCAAGAAAAAAAATTCCCCCCTAACTGCTGGGACCCACCAGCTACACCTTCGCACGCAAGGAAGTGCGTCCGGGCAAAAAAACGATTCGCCCCCCTGACTGTTGGGACCCACCAGCTACATCTTCGCACGCAAGGAAGTGCCTGACAGTCGGGACCCACCTGGTTGAAGCGTACGTAGCGTTGTCATTCTGGTCGCGAACGTGTACGTACATATATACTGGTGGATGTATAGGCGCGCACGTGTCGTAGTAGAGGCGCGCACGTAGCATGTACACGTACGTACAGCGGCCAGGGTGCAAGAAAGAAAATACGGCCATGTATGTGTACATACGGGCGGGGTCTCGAACGCCTACTCGCGCATACGTACGGCGAGGGCTCGTGTACATGGCTGGGTCGGAAAGGAGAAACAACGTCGTCGTCGTGTTCATGGGGAGGCAACGGAATGCGTCGTGTTCATGGGGAGGCAACGGAACGTGTGGGAGCCAACCGGCTGGGTCAGAACGGAATGCGTGGTCGTGTTCATCGGGAGGGCTTGGACGGAACAGGCGATGGAAACAAGGCCTGGCGTACCACAGAACGAAGGAAACGGCCTTGTGTTCGACCGGCCACGTTCGAAACAGGATCTTGTTCATCGGGAGGGGTCTGGCGTACCACAAAACGAAAGAAACGGACCTCCTATGGTCGAAACGGGGGTCCTGTTGATCGGGAGGGATGTGGCGTACCGCAAAACGGACGAAACGGACCTCCTACGGTCAAAACGGGGGTCCTGTTGATCGGGAGGGGTGTGGCGTACCGCAAAACGAACGAAACGGACCTCCTACGGTCGAAATGGGGGTCCTGTTCATCGGGAGGGGTGTGGCGTACCGCAAAACGGGACTCCACGGGATAATGTTCATCTCCACCGTCGACCTCCTCCAGCCTCCACGGGCTACCGTCGACCTCCTCCAGCCTCCATGGGCTGCTGTTCATCCAGCCTCCACCGTGCGCTACTCCACCGGCTACTGTTCAACCACCCCTCCACGGGCACCCCTCCACTATCTACTATTTATCCAGCCCTCCACACCATGGGGTACTATTCAACCACCCCTCGAACGGGCACCCCTCCACCGTCTACTGTTCATCCAGCCCTCCACCACACCACGGGGTCCTGTTCATCCAGAGGTAACGCCACCGCTCATTGTTCATCCAAACCCCCCCACCCCCCCCCCCCCGCAACACTCACTGTTCATCCAGAGGAAGCATCGATCGGCTTCAGTTAGCAGTAGTAGCGAAGGAATCGCTCGATCGGGTTCAGTTAACAGCCATCGATCGATTGCTCGGGTTCAGTAACGTGTAGCCTGTAGTGCAATCACTCGGGTTCAGTTAGAGCCCAACTCCTCGCTCGGGTTCAGTTAGAGCCAACGCCTCGCACACACGCGCGTACGTGTACGAGAGAAACGCGGATCGCTTGGCCCCCAACCTCCCACCGTAACCGGGAACTCCTCGAAATTTTCCTCCCCCTCGCTTCTACCACGGTTTTTTCCGTCATGGACGGCCCAAAGAATGTCATGCAGCTGCGACTCCAGCCCGCCCAGGACGAAAAGCCCATTTTCTGTCATGATTTTTTGTCATAGAAGTAGGATCCCACCACATCTATGGTGATACCGGGTTTTGTCACAATTATCGTCATAGAAGTGTCATATGTATGACAGAAAAAAAATTCGTTTGGCCCAAAATGTCATGGATGTGTCTTTTTTTGTAGTGCCCTCACTGCCTCGCGAGTGGTAGAGCACACAAAAGAGAAATTTATTTTGAAAATTAGAGATGGCACATGCAAATTTTCTTAGAACGGAATGGAAATACCACATATAGGTAGATATAGTGGACTCATATTGCAAAACTGGTTTAAAGGGTTTTGGATGCACAAGTAGTGATCATACTTAGTGCAAAACGAAGGCTAGCAAAAAGATTGAGAAGTGACCAACCAAAAAGCTAAAAATCTTGTACCCAAGCATTAAGCATAAGTAACACCGAATAATGCACCGCAAGTAGGATATAAATTTAATTTCATAACTATTGACTCTCCTCCATGCATATGGAATCACAAACCTTAACATCAATATTCTTACTAAAGCACAATTATTCATCAACATGACTCACATATCATATCGTCATATCTCAAAACCATTACTAAGAATCAAGTTTCCAATGATCTTCATGGAAGTTTTTATTATATCCTCCTTGGATATCTATCACTTTGGGACTATTTTCATATGTTGTTTTTGATAAGCTCAAACAAATATAAGTGAAAACATGAGCATAATTTTTCTTTCTCTCAAAATAATCTAAGTGAAGCAAGGGAGAATTTCTGAAAATTGTACTAACTCCCAAATAAATATAAGTTAAACATGAGAGCATTTATTCAAAAATAACAAAGCACACCGTGCTCAAAAAGATATAAGTGAAGCACTAGAGCAAATCCATGGCTCTAAAAATTTATGTGAAGCATAGGAGCAAGCATAGCATAATTTTTGGCTCTCTAAAAAAGGTGTGTTCAGCAAGGATTCAAGACTTAAAAAACAAATCAAAACAAGCAAAGACTCATATCATACAAGACGCTCCAAGCAAAACTCAAAATATATGACGAATAGAAATATAGCTTCAAGTAAAATATCGATGGTTGTTAGAAGAAAGCGGGGATGGCACTTAGGGGCATCCCCAAGCTTAGTTGCTTGCTACTTATTTGAATATTACCTTGGGGTGCCTCGGGCACCCCCCAAGCTTAGCCTTTTGCTAATCCTTATTCCTTCATCCATCGAAAGATCACCCAAAACTTGAAAACTTCAATCACACAAAACTCAACAAAACCTTCGTGAGATCCGTTAGTATAAGAAAGAAAACCACTACTATAAGTACTATTGCAAACCTATTCATATTTTGTTTTTGCATTATATCTACTGTATTCCAACTTTTCTATGGCGAAAACTCATCATATAAAGCCATAGAATCATCAAAAGAAGCACACAACGCAAAGAAAATAGAATCTATCAAAAACACAACAGTTTGTAGCAATCTGACTATTTTGATACTTCTGTAACTGCAAATTTTTTGAAAAAGATTAGGTTGATGTGAGAAAATTGTTTATTAATCTTCTGCAAAAAGAATCAACTCAAAAGCACTCTTCTGTTAAAAACGAAAAATAATCTCGTGAGCACAAAAGTTTCTGTTTTCAGCAAGATCAAATCAACTTTTACCCAAATCATCCAAAGGCCTTGCTTGGCACAAACACTAATTTAAGCCACAAAAACACATCTAAAGATAGGTATAATTGGGTATTTTATTGAAAACGGCAAGAAAACTAAAAAGCAAAAAGATACAAGTTGGGTTGCCTCCCAACGAGCGCTATCGTTTTACGCCCCTAGCTAGGCATATCGTGTAGGATCTAAGTTTTGTCATCTTTGGTTCTAGATCCATATGATGCCCTCATGATTGATTAATATGGTGGCCTAATTCTTGTTCTAGGGAAGTGTTCCATACCCTTCCTTAGTGGAAATTGAAATTTAATATTGCCTTCTTTCACATCAATCACGGCACCAATAGTATGTAAAAACGGTCTACCAAGAATAATTGGACAAGACGAATTGCAATCAATATCAAGAACAATAAAGTCTATGGGCACATAATTTCTATTTGCAAGAATAAGTACATCATTAATTCTTCCCATAGGCTTTTTAATAGTAGAATCTGCCAAGTGCAAATTTAAAGAGCATTCTTCAATATTGGTAAGGCCGAGCACATCACATAAAGACTTCAGAATTGTAGAAACACTAGCACCCAAGTCACATAAAGCAAAACACTCATAATTTTTAATCTTGACTTTGATGGTAGGTTCCCATTCATCATGCAATTTTCTAGGAACTGAAACTTCCAATTCCATTTTTTCTTCGAAAGCTTTCATCATAGCATCAACAATATGTTTAGTAAAAGCTTTATTTTGTTCATAAGCATGGGATGAATTTATCATGGATTGCAACAAACAAATACAATCAACCAAAGGGCAACTATCATGATTAAAGTCTTTGTAATGCAAAATAGTGGGCACTAAGGGAGTCCTGGATTAGGGGTCCCCAGACAGCCGGATTATGTACTTGTGCTGGACTGTTGGACTATGAAGATATAAGATTGAAGACTTCGTCCCGTGTCTGGGTGGGACTCTCCTTTGCGTGGAAGGCAAGCTTGGCTATTCGGATATGTAGATTTCCTTCTCTATAACCGACTCTATGTAACCCTAGCCCCCTCCTATGTCTATATAAACTGGAGGGTTCAGTCCGTAGGACAAGAACAATCATAATCATAGGCTAGCTTCTAGGGTTTAGCCTCTATGATCTCGTGGTAGATCAACTCTTGTAATACTCATATCATCAAGATCAATCAAGTAGGAAGTAGGGTATTACCTCCATAGAGAGGGCCCGAACCTGGGTAAACATTGTGTCCCCCACCTCCTGTTACCATTAGCCTTAGACACACAGTTCGGGACCCCCTACCCGAGATCGCCGGTTTTGACACCGACATTGGTACTTTCATTGGGAGTTCCGCTGTGTCGTCACCATAAGGCTTGATGGCTCCTTCAATCATCCACAACGATGCGATCCAGGGCGAGGTTTTCCTTCCCGGACAGATTTTCGTATTCGGCGGCTTCGCACTGCAGGCCAACTCGCTTGGCCATCTGGAGCAGATCGATAGCTACACCCCTGGTCATCAGGTCAGGTTTGGAAGCCTGAACTACACCGCCGACACCCGCGGAGACTTGATCTTCGATGGATTCGAGCCCATGACAGGTGTGCCGAATAGTCATGATGAGCATGACTTAGATCTGCTATCGGACGGTGTTCGAGAGATCACACCTGCAGCTGCCCCGGCCTTAGATCTAGAGCAGATCGTGCCCTCTGAGGACGGGTGGATAGACCCCGCCAAGGAGGCCGCAAACTCATCAGCGATAGAGCTGAACACAAACTTCGCCTCCAACGAGGTATGTGTCGTCGGACCCTCGGACTCGTCTCCGGCCATAGGTTCCAAACCGCGTGCATCCGTGCCTATCAAACCTGATTGGGCACCGACCATGGAGTTTACCTCTGCGGATATCTTTCGGCACTCGCCCTTAGGCAGCGTGCTAAATTCATCGAAATCCCTCTCCCTGTCAGGAGACTCTTGGCCGAACTATGTCCGGCTTGAGTGGGAAGCGAACAACGAAGAAATTCGTCTCCCACCCACCATCCACTTGATAGCCACTGTCGACGACTTAACCGACATGCTTGATTTCGACTCCGAAGACATCGATGGTATGGACGACGATGCCGGAGAAGAACAGGAACCACCTCCCATAGGGCGCTGGACAGCCACCTCATCATATGATATATACATGGTGACACGCCCAAAGAAAGCAATGGCAACGAGGCGATGGAGGATAATCCCCTCGAGAAGCAATCTAAGCGCCGGCGGCGCCGCTCCAAGCCCCGCCATAGCAAAAATGGCGATACCAGCACAAGAGACAATAGCACTCCGGATGGTGCCGAAGACAAAAACAATCCCACCCAGCCAAGCTTCGAGAAAGCCAGACGGGAGGATGGGCAAGCTAGACCTAATGAACAGGCAATAGATGGAGACTTGGAGGATGACAATTACATGCCCCTCTCCGAAGACGAGGTGAGTCTCGGCGACGACGAATTTATCGTACCGGAGGATCCCGTCGAGCAGGAGCGCTTTAAGCGCCGGCTTATAGCAACTGCAAAAAGCCTGAAGAAAAAGCAGCAACAGCTTCAAGCTGATCAAGATCTACTACCTGATAGATGGACTGAGGTCCTGGCAGCCGAGGAATACAGACTCGAGCGCCAACCAAAAGCTACCCGAAGCGCAAGTTGTTACCTCAATTTGAGGAGAAGGCGCCAGAGCCTACACTACCAGCGCAGGATGCGGCTGACAGGCCACCTCGTGGCCGATATAAAGCGGCGTATCAGCCCGAAGACGAGCCAAAGCCCCGTCGCCAAACAAATAAAAACACAAAAGCCGAGGGCTACACGCAGGACCTGCGAGACGTGTTGGAAAACAAAGCAGGACAGTCAAGATCGATCTACGGATCACGGGGGAGTGCCCCAACGCGTGACGATGATCACCACGTCGGATACACTAAATACAAATCCGGTCGAGCCAAATACAACCGACCAGTCTCATTTGAACTACGTCGTGATGTAGCCCGGCATAGAGGCGCCGCACACCCCGTATGCGTCATGACGAAGTAATGGATCATGAGTTGCCAGAAGGGTTTAAACCCGTGAACATCGAATCATATGATGGGACAACAGACCCCGCGGTATGGATTGAAGATTTCCTTCTCCACATTCACATGGCCCACAGTGATGATCTACATGCCATCAAGTACCTCCCACTAAAACTCAAGGGACCGGCTCGACACTGGCTGAACAGCCTACCGGCAAACTCCATTGGCAGTTGGGAGAATCCGGGAGACGCATTCCTTGACAACTTCCAGGGCACTTATGTGCGACCACCAGATGCCGATGACTTAAGTCACATAACCTAACAGCCCGGAGAGTCAGCCAGGAAATTCTGGACTCGGTTCCTAACTAAAAGAAACAAATAGTCGATTGTCCGGATGCCGAAGCCCTAGCGGCCTTTAAGCATAACATCCATGATGAGTGGCTTGCCCGACACCTCGGCCAAGAGAAGCCGAAGACCATGGCAACCCTCATGACACTCGTGACCTGCTTCTATGAGGGCGAGGATAGCTGGTTGGCTCATAGCAACAACAAAGTTAGCAATCCTGGCACCTCAGACGCAAGAGATAGCAACGGCAAGCTCCAACGCAATAAACACAAGCGTCGCAATAATGGTGATAACACCGAAGACACGGTCGTCAATGCCGGATTCAGTGGCTCTAAGTCCGGTCAATGGAAAAAGCCATTCAAAAGGAACAATCCGAGCCCATCCAGTCTGGACCGTATACTCGACCGTCCATGCCAAATTCATGGCACCCCAGGAACACCAGCCAATCATACCAACAGAGAATGTTGGATCTTCAAACAAGCCGGCAGGTCAGGTGCCAAACACAAGGAGAAGGGGTCTCAAAGCGATGACAACGACGAGGAGCCCCGGTCACCGAACACAGGAGGGCAAAAGAAATTCCCCCTGCAAATCAAAACGGTGAACATGATAAACGCCACCCACATTCCCAAACTGGAGCGGATGTGCACTCTTAGGTATGTCGACGCAACAGAGCCAGTCGCCCCAAAATATAACCTACGGCCGATCACCTTTGACCGTACGGATCGTCCGGCAAATACCAGTCAGGGCAATTCAGCCGCACTAGTCCTTGACCCAATAATCTACGGATTCCACCTCACACGAGTCCTTATGGACGGAGGCAGCAGTCTAAACCTGCTGTATCAGGACACAGTGCGCAAGATGGGTATCGATCCTTCAATGATCAAGCCCACTAAAACCACCTTTCAAGGTGTTATACCAGGTGTGGAGGCCTGTTGCACAGGCTCCATCACTCTGGAGGTAGTCTTCGGATCACCGGACAATTATCGTACCGAAGAGTTAATCTTTGACATCGTCCCTTTTCGCAGTAACTATCATGCACTGCTCGGATGAATCGCGTTTGCTCGATTCAACGCGGTGCCACATTATGCCTACCTTAAACTCAAGATGCCCAGTCCGCGCGGCGTCATAATAGTTAATGGCAAGGCCGAACACTCCCTCCGCGCCGAAGAATGCACTGTCGCCTTAACAATAGAAGCAACGAGTGGCATCTTTCAATCGAACCTCGAGTCGATGGCCAAGCTCCCAGACACCGTCAAGGGAGTCCGAACTACTTCGCGGCAGGACAGCCCGGCTCGTCAGGAGCTCAACTAAAATACTCCGGCATTAAACGGAGGCAAAACTAGATAGGCCACACAATGCAGCTTAACCGCTCCGTGGCACACAAACATTTTTCACATTTTGTCCTTGCAGGTCCACTTTTGTGTAGGCCAGGACTAGTGACATGGAGACCAGGCCCATGAACGGATGAATATACCAAGAAGGGAAATAGTTCGAATGCGTAAGGGAATCCTTAGATATTCCCCTTGATGATCATCCGATTATTACCCAGATCCGCACATGGCTTCCCTCCCCCGGTCACAGCAGGTTCTGAAGTCATAATTTCCTTTTATCACACCATTTGTACTCATACGCATCGACGTATATCAAAATTGCAATGTGTGGCTTTATATGACGCTTACTTACTGCTCCTTTTTATTGGTATCATTTGTCAAATGGCATCCGTACACTACGATATGCCTTAATATGCTAGGGGCCTCGTTGTACCCATAATACGGCAATAAAGTCCGAACACCCTCACGGTCGTTCGGCACCCCGAACTTATAGCGTTATATGCATCGGCTCTGAATCATGTCTTGGGTCAATAGTTGGGTTTGCCCGGCTCCCGTGTTTTGCTACCTTACGTTCCGCTCTATCGGCTAAGATGGCACCAGGAGAACTACTGCGATTGTGTCCCGGTTCTTCCGGACTAGCGCCTCAGTAGAGAAAGCCGAAAACTAACTGTCATGATACCGCGAGAGCTGGTTAGCTGTTCGAGAGGTTTCAAAATCTTTAAGGATTTCTTCCGCATTATGCGATAACTAATGCAGCGTGCGATGGATCGGCTTCTCTTCCGATCAGGTGCTTATAGAGCCCCTCGTGCGGTCTTCCGAACACCAGGGGTTGTGCCTACCTTCCTTTTGTCAAACTCCTATGGCTAAGTGAGAGTGATAAAGCCTTATAGTCTGATTGCCTGGTTCGTTGCGCTGAACACCTCCTTCAAGGACCCAGAACTGGGGTAAAGAGTGCCCAGGTTTATCCCGAACACCCCCGTACTTCCTACATGGGGGCAGAAGCCGACGACTGGCCAACTCTCAGGATTAATATATATAAAACGCCGCACAGGGGGAAAAACTTTCAAAAAAACAGGCAATAAATAATAGAAATGACCTTGTTCAGCATTACATAGGACAACATGGCCTTATTCATGGGAATATAATGTCCTTGGTGCATTGCTCCGCCACAAGGCGGGATCCTTTCAGGACTCTATCATAGTATAACTCGGGCTTGCGGTGCTCCTCCCCTCCAGCGGTCCTCCGGTCATCAGCTTTTCAGCATCCATCTTCGCCCAGTGCACCTTCGCGCGGACGAAGGCCATTCGCGCACCCTCCATACAGATTGACCGCTTGATGACTTCAAGTCGAGGGCAAGCACTCACAAGCCGCTTCATGAGCCCGAAGTAGCTGCTTGGAATCGGCTCGGCAGGCCATAGCCGGATAATCAAATCCTTCATGGCTAGTTCAGCCACCTTATGCATTTTGATCAGCTGTTTTAGCTGATCAGCAAAAGGCACTAGATACACCGGCGCCAGATACTGCGACCAGAAGAGCTTCTCCGCAGTGCTCCTTTCTTTGGCTCGATAGAATTGTGCAGCATCAGATATGCTGCGTGGCAGCTCCGCAAATACCCCTGGAGAAATCCAAACTCAAATTAGTAAAACGTGATTTTCTCCCTTCAAATACCTGCTTTACATAGAAAAACCTCAACCGCCGCAATCTTCCTCGCCTCCTGAATTTCCTGCAGGGTGCCTTGGGCTTCCCCCCGGGCATCGCGGGCGGCTTGATGAGCCTTGGTGAGTTCGGAATCTTTCTCCGTCAAACTCTGCTCCAAGGTCTCGCATTTCTTCACAGCCTCTTGGAGCTCTTGCTCAGCTTCAATAACCATGGCCTCGTGCTTCTCACGAAGAGCCTGCTCTGCGGCCGCCTTTTTCTCAGCCTCGGCCACAACCTTCTTAAGAGCCTAGACTTCGGTTATCGCCCCTAGAGCACATTATAAACATATTTTTATCATACTAAATTATTCATTCGTGCTGAACGTGAGCAAGGTTTTTTGAATACCTAGGTTATCCTCCACCTGCTTCTTCATGCGGCCAAGTTCTTCTTCGGCCCGCTCCAGACTCTGCTTCAGTCTGGAGACTTCCGCAATATGAGAGGCGGCAGTCGCTACAGACGCCTGCTTATAAAAAAAGAGAGGGTGAGATGCCATAAAGTAAGTCTCCTGCGAACATATATTTGATCCTCTATCCGGTTCTTTCACCGATTAGTGTATCAGGGGCTACTACCTATACTATGACACTCTTCGAAACCTCACAAAGCATACCTCAAAGCCCGTTATAAGGCTGATGCAGGCTTCATTCAGTCCACTCTCAGCGGACTCAATTTCTCAATCACCGCACCCATAAGGGCACGGTGTTCTTCAATGATGGAGGCGCTCTTCAGCGCCGTCGATAAAGTATCCGGCACCTCTGGTTGGACAGAGGTTGCTGGTGGAACAGGTGCACCGCCTCTAGCCGAGGGAGGCTGCCTGCCTAATTCAGGAGTTGTATCAGTCTCCGGAACTGTGTCCGGCTGGGGACCAAACTCGAGATAGCCCCCGCCATCGACGTCCATCGGAGCCTTTTCTCCCGTGTGTCCAGCCCCTAAAGTTCGACCTCTTGACGCCTCCTTGATGATTTTCCCCCCTGGCCTGGGTCCCTCTGGGACGATACCGCGGTGTCGTTCACATGTTTTGGGGAAGGGGCCCTCGGGGGAGTCCCGCTGTCCATAGCATTCGAGCCTAGTAAATCCTCCGACGAGGATTGTTCAGTGCGGGACCTCGCCGGACTTCAGAAAAGGTATAGCTCAATGATTAAAACATCATGCCACAGTGAGTCTGGATGCGCAAGCGTGATCGAATTTTATACTCACGAGTTCACCAGGGGCTGGGCCCTGGTATCCCACTCTGGGCTACTGTCGGCAGCGGCAGTGGACTCCTCCGGAAGGGGAGTTTTTCCCTTCTTAGGCGACTCGGCCTCCAAGTATGTGGACGCCATCCTTTTCTTTCTTCCCCTCGCTGGGGATTGGTTTTCCCCCTTTTCCTTGTCCTCTCTGGAGGAAGAGCAGGCATCGGAGTCTTTGGATACTGCGTCCGAAGTACCGCGGCGACGAAGGCCGCCCCTGGTCTCTTTGGCCTCCTTCTCGGCCTTCTTCTTCGGTGTCTTCTAAGGCGCCGGGACCATCATCTTCGTCAGGAGTGGGCCGGCCAGTTCTTCTAGCAGTGGGGCCGGATAGTAGATCTGCCCTGCCTTCTTCGTCTAGCCCTGGGAGAGTTGTGGAAAACACATTAAGCATTTCCCTCGGGTTACGCAAATAAAATGTATGACTTGCCAACATACAATGACTTACCGAACTTGCAGGACGGGACAGTTGGTACCCACGGTCCTCGGCTGAGTCTGGCCATGATTTCCGGACTTAAAGAGCACCTTCTAGATGTCCTTGTGTGAGGAGCCAAAGAACTCCAGCAGGGTCTGGTGCTTGGCCGGGTCGAATGCCCACAAATTGCAGGCCCTGTGTTGGCAAGGAAGAATCCGGCGAACTAACATCACCTGGACTACATTGACAAGTTTGATATTTTTGTCTTCCATATCTTTGACGCGCGTATGGAGCACCGACAGCTCGTTGGGAGAAGACCAGTTCAGGCCCTTCTTGGGCCAGGATGTAAGCCGCAAGGGAGCTCCGGATCGGAATTCGAGAGTTGCGGCCCATTTCACGCCGCGCGGCTCAGTGACATAGAACCACTGCTGTTGCCATTCTTTGATGGAGTCATTGAAAGTACCTGATGGCCATGTGACGTTGGGCATCTTGCTCACCATGGTGCCCCCGCACTCAGCGTGCTCGCCACTCACTACCTTGGGCTTCACATTAAAAATCTTCTGCCATAAGACGAAGTGTGGTGAGATGCGGAGAAAGGCCTCGCACACGACGATGAATGTCAAGATATTGAGGATGGAATTTGGGGATAGATCATGAAAATCAATCCCGTAGTAATACATGATGCCGCGAATGAACGGGTGGAGGGGAAACCCTGGACCGCAGACAAAGTGAGGGAGGAATACAACCCTCTCGTGGGGTTCCGGGGTTGGGACGATTTGTCCTGCCATCAGGAGACGATGGCTGATTTTCTTGGCCAGATACTCGGCCTCCCGAAGCTTTTTGATATCCATCTCCCGGATGGTAGAGGCTATCCACTTGCCTCCTACTCCGGATCCGGACATTTTCGCAGGGCCTTTGTGGGCGGAGAAGACGAACACTTGGGCGCTGGAGCTCGAGTGAGAGAGAATGGATGAGCAGAGGGAGGAGAAGGCGTGGGTGAAGAAGCGTAATCCTTATCTCCTTATAAAGGCAGCAGAGATCTTGCGCCTCCCCACTTGCTCGGTAAACTCGCTTATTCCCCAAGCGTCGTGTTGATGGTGCGGTTGGGTTACCCACACCCGTATTGATGAGAATCCCATGATAAGGGGACACGATCTCTGCTTCGACAAGACGTGCTAGTAAAACCGCCTCGCAAGATGTGCAGTAGCAGGTTGAGAAAAACGGTTCGAATAAAGACCGGGCCGCAGCGTGATGTCATACTATTAAAAGTTGTCAGCAGATTAGACTTATGGAATGTTGAGCTCTCTATGGTGGTATGTGGAATTTGTTTTGCAGAGCCGGACACGATCCTTGTGTTCAAGATCTTCTATGGAGTATTCGGAGAAGGAACCCGCCTTGCAATGCCGAAGACAATCTGCGCGTCGGACTCATCATCATTGAAGCCTAGTTCAGGGGCTACTAAGGGAGTCCTAGATTAGGGGGTCCTCGGACAGCTAAATTATGTACTTGTGCCGGAATGTTGGACTATGAAGATACAAGATTGAAGACTTCGTCCCGTGTTCGGGTGGGACTCTCTTTGCGTGGAAGGCAAGCTTGGCTATTCGGATATGTAGATTTCCTACTCTGACCGACTCTGTGTAACCCTAGCCCCCTCAAGTGTCTATATAAACTGGAGGGTTCAGTCCGTAGGACAAGAACAATCATAATCATAGGCTAGCTTCTAGGGTTTAGCCTCTACAATCTCGTGGTAGATCAACTCTTGTAATACTCATATCATCAAGATCAATCAAGCAGGAAGTAGGGTATTACCTCCATAGAGAGGGCCCGAACCTGGGTAAACATTGTGTCCCCCGCCTCCTGTTACCATTAGACTTAGACGCACAGTTCGGGACCCCCTACGCGAGATCCGCCGGTTTTGACCCCGTCAGGCACATCACTAGTTAAAGTCTTGACCTCTTCAAACCCACTTTTATCAATTTTCTCAACAAGATTTTCACCCTCCGAAACATAGGGACGCCTTCTAACTAACGTTGGCTCTTCTCCAGTCCCTTTTTCATCAAACTTAATTTTATTAAACAAAGAATCAATAGAAGAAACACCAATCATTTTAAGATCTTCATCACTTTTATGAAAGTAATCACTAGAAAACGCTCGTTCTAAAAATTCTCTTTTAGATCTAAACATAGCGGTTCTTTCCTTACTTCCATCCATAGAAACATAAAGAGCTTTAATTGATTCTTCGACTTTAGGCACAAAAAATTTCATATTGAGAGTTTCTACATCATGAGAAATTCTATCAACACTTCTAGACAAATCATCAACTTTATTCAACTTTTCTTCTATCGAAGTATTGAAAGCTTTTTGAGTATTGATAAATTTTTTAATATTGTTCTCAAGATCAGAGGTGTTTCTATTATTATTATAAGTAGGATTACCATAGGAATTACCATAATTATTAGAGGAATTAGTAGGAAAAGGCCTAGGATTAAAATTACCTCTATAAGCATTGTCATTGAAATTGTTTCACGAGATAAAATTCACATCTATGGCATCACTATTTTGCTAAATCAAAATAGACAAAGGCACATCATTAAAATCAATATGAGCACTTTTATTAGCAATCAACTTCATAGGAGCATCAAAATTTTCACTCAAAGAATTTATTTCTTCTACCGAATTGACCTTTTTACTAGTAGGAGCTCTTTCGGTATGCTACTGTGAGTAATTTGCCATAATATTGTCTAGCAATTTAGTAGCTTCAACCAAAGTAATTTCCATAAAAGTACCCCCCGTGGTGGAATCTAAAAGATTACGAGAAACAAAATTCATTCTCGCATAACTTTTTTGTATGATCATCCAAAAATTTAACCCATGAGTTGGGTAATTCCTTAGCAGTAATTTCATCCTTTCCCAAGATTGTGAAACATGCTCATCTTCAAGTTGCTTGAAATTCATGATCTGGGTTCTAAGGGAAATGATTTTTGTGGGCGAAAAATACTTAGTAATAAAAGCATCCTTGCACTTGTTTCAAGAATCAATACTATTGCGAGGCAAAGAAGAAAACCAAATTTTTGCGCGATCTCGCAAAGAAAACAGAAATAATTTCAAATTCACAACATCATTGTCCACATCTTTTTTCTTTTGCATATCGCGTAATTCCATGAATGTGTTAATATGGGACGCGACATCCTCAATAGGACTACCGGAAAATTGATCTTTGATAACAAGATTCAGCAAAGCAGTATTAATATCACAAGACTCCACACTAGTGGCGGGAGGAGGGATCGGAGTGCTAATAAAATCATTGTTGTTGGTATTTGAGAAATCACACAACTTCGTGTTCTCTTGAGTCATGGTGACTTCACAACAAGATTGCACTCAGAACAGATCTGACGGGAAAACGGCGAACGGAAAAGAGGGTGAATAAAACGACAAATTTTTGTGAAATGGGGGAGAGGAAAACAAGAGGAAAATGGAAAATAATGTAAATTGCGAGGAGATGAGATTTGTGATTAGGAACCTTGTTGATGTTGATGATGTCCCCGGCAGCGGCGCCAGAAATTCCTTTTGATGTTTGCTTGAACTACGTCGGTATTTCCCCAAAGAGGAAGGGATGATGCAACACAACAACGGTAGGTATTTCCCTCAGTGATGAGACCAAGGTTATCGAACCAACCACGCAACACAACATAAATAGCCCCTGCACATAAATAACAAATACTCGCAATCCGACGTGTTGAAGGGGTTATCAATCCCTTTCGGGTAACGGTGCCAGAAATTGGTGAGGTGACGGGGTAAAGTTATAATAGGTAGGACAAATGGAGCGCAAATAAAATAAAGTGCAGCAGGGTATGTTTGTATTTTTGGTTTAATAGAACAGAAAAGAAAAGCAAATGAAAATAGATTGCAAAGGCAAATATGATAAAGAAGAGACCCGGGGCCGTAGGTTCCACTAGTGGCTTCTCTCGAGAAAAATAGAAAATGGTGAGAAAACAATTACTGTTGGGCAATTGATAGAACTTCAAATACTCATGACGATATCCAGGCAATGATCATTATATAGGCATCATTGTCCACATCTTTTTTTCTTTTGCATATCGCATAATTCCACGAATGTGTTAAGATGGGACACGACATCCTCATTAGGAGTACTGGCAAATTGGTCTTTCATAACAAGATTCAGGAAAGCAATATTAATATCACAAGACTCCGCACTAGTGGCGGGAGGAGCAACCGGAGTGCCAATAAAATCATTGTTGTTGGTATTTAAGAAATCACACAACTTGGTGTTCTCTTGAGTCATGATGACTTCACAACAAGATTGCACTCAAAAATAGATCTGACGAGAAAATGGCGAACAAAAAAGAGGGCGAATAAAATGGCCAATTTTTGTGAAGTGGGGGAGAGGAAAACTAGAGGCAAATGGCAGATAATGTAAATTGCGAGGAGATGAGATTTGTGATTAGGAACCTGATTGATGTTGAAGATCCTCCCCGGCAACGGCGCTAGAAATGGCTAGTGGTCAGGAGACTATCTTGACTTGATCCTCCCTGTCAACGGCGCCAGAAATTCCTTTTGATGTCTGCTACAACTACGTCGGTATTTCCCTAAAGAGGAAGGGATGATGCAGTATAGCGACGGTAGGTATTTCCCTCAGCGATGAGACCAAGGTTATCGAACCAGTAGGAGAACCTTCTCACACCATGTAAACAACACCTGCACACAAATAACAAATACTCGCAACCCGACGTGTTAAAGGGGTTGTCAATCCCTTTCGGGTACGACGCCTCAAGATAGGCAAATAACGTGAGGTAAAAGTGGTAGATAGGATAAATAGATTGCAGAAAAAATAAATTGCAGCAAGGTATTTTTGTATTTTTGGTTTAATAGATCTGAAAATAAATACAAAGGAAAATAGATCGCAAACGAAATATGATGAAAAGAGACCCCGGGGGCGTAGGTTTCACTAGTGGCTTCTCTCGAGAAAAAATAGCAAACGGTGGGAAAACAATTACTGTTGGGCAATTGATAGAACTTCAAATAATCATGACGATATCCAGGCAATCATTATATAGGCATCACGTCCAAGATTAGTAGACCGACTCCTTCCTGCATCTACTACTATTACTCCACACATCGACCGCTATCCAGCATGCATCTAGTGTATTAAGTTCATGGAAAAATGGAGTAATGCAATAAGAACGATGACATGATCTAGACAAGATCTATTTATGTATAAATTGACCCCATCTTGTTATCCTTAATAGCAATGATACGTATGTGTCGTTTCCCTTTCTGTCACTGGGATCAAACACCATAAGATCGAACCCATCACAAAGCACCTCTTCCCATTGCAAGATAAACAAATCAATTTGGCCAAACAAAACCCAAATATAGGAGAAGAAATACGAGGCTATAATCAATCATGCATATAAGAGATCAAAGAAGACTCAAATAACTTTCATGGATAAAAACATAGATATGATCATAAACTCAAAGTTCATCGGATCCCAACAAACACATTGCAAAAAGGCTTACATTATATGGATCTCCAAGAGACCATTGTATTGATAATCAGGAGAGAGAGAGAGAGAGAGAGAGAGAGGAATCCATCTAGCTACTAACTACGGACACGTAGGTCTACAAAGAACTACTCACGCATCATTGGAGAGGCACCAATGGACATGATGAACTCCTCCGAGATGGTGTCTAAATTGGATCTTGTGTTTCTGGACTCTGCGGCGGCTAAAATTGATTTTCGTCGACTCTCCTAGGGTTTTTGGAATATTGGGGTATTTATAGAGCAAAGAGGCGGTGCGGGAGGCCAACAAGGAGGGCACAACCCACCGGGGCGCGCCTGGGCCCCCAGGCTCGCCCTGGTGGGTTGTGCTCCCTCGGTCCTCCCCTCAGGTGCGTTCCTGGCCCTGTGGATGTCTTCTGGCCCAAAAAATCCTCAAAAAGTTTTGCTGCATTTGGACTCCGTTTGTATTGATTTCCTGCAATGTAAAAAACATGCAGAAAACAGCACCTTGCACTGGGCACTATGTCGATAGGTTAGTACCAAAAAATGATATAAAATGACTATAAAATGATTGTAAAACATCTAAGAATAATAATATAATAGCATGGAATAATAAAAAATTATAGATACGTTGGAGATGTATCAGTATCTCAGATTTGCTCCTTTCCAGTCCAGAATTCCAGCTACCGACATTCTCCCTCTTCATGTAAACCTTGTAAATAAGAGAGAAAAGGCATAAGAATTGTATCTTAAAATAACGGCCCATAATGCGATAAATATCAACATAAAAACATGATGCAAAATGGACGTATCAATCTCAAACTCGATACTTCCTCTAGATCAACAATCCGCTACCTCCAGACAACCTAGCTCATGATACCACTTGTTAGAATAAATCTGAGGCCACCGTCGATCATCCGAGGACCAAGCAATCAGACAAGCACGACACCGAGATTTGTCAACGGGGTTCACCGATATGGCTACATCCCCGGAGCCTGACTATGGGCGCTCCTCCCCATGACACCGCTACAATACCGCACCCGGTCGCCCTGGACGCCGGCACATGTCGTTGGCTTCCCCTGCCTTCTTGTGCTATTATGTTGGCATAGGTTACATCATGTGTCTATCCTCGCTATATATGAGAGGCTTAGGATACAAGTGTCCTACTAGAACATGACTGGATATCCTATCAAAACACAATACTACTCGGAGTCCAACTGTAACCTACCTTGTACATAATATTCGACACAATCCCAACAGTTACCTCATACCCGGACACCGGCGCGACCACCAGATCCGCCCTTCTTACCCTTCCCTTCTACCTTCCTCCCACACTTCCTCAACTGAACTTGATTAACAGTAGATGGCGATGCTATGAATTGGTCATACTGGTGAATTAGTGATCCGATGGTGTGTCAGCGTATGCTCTATATTTTAGATGCATCGTGTCTCAGGTGCAGTACTGGATTTGTTGATTGTTGTTGCTATTGACTTGTTGGTTGATCATGGAGTTACAAAAGCTCAGCAACAAGTTTCCTGGGTAAGAATAGACCATAATACACACTCATGTTTGCAGAGCAGGTTCCTGTTGTTTACTTTGTTTTTGGTCTACAGGCTCCATCTGTACGTAGGGATGATCGATTCTAAAGTACATGAGAAGGGGTAATGTTTTAAACTTTAGCCGTCCAATGCTTATATTCTGTAAAATGGGTACATTGTTTCTCCATTCTTTAACATATTACATCTAGCCTATATGCCAGGTGACCGACCAAAAGCGAGCACAGACTAACGTCGTTGATTTGTACCCACATTTACAATAACTACAATATGCTAAATTCTGAGATTGATGTACTTTTTTGGAGAACTTAAGAGTTATTTTGTAAAGAGCTCTTTTATTAACTCAACAAGTAGCAACAAGAGGATACATATCGAATTGAGCAACACCTGACCTCTGCATAGCTAGAATGCGCACAACCATAGACAACAAGTCCAACATAAAGAAAAATAATAAAATAACAAATCAGCACGAGTGAAGTCATATGAGACTGACATTATGCCTATATCGAAGGAGGAGGTGGACCGATACGGAGATTGTGTTGCCATCCATATTTGGTAAAAACCTCCCTGGCCACTCGCTCCAACCGTACACACACCGCTTGAATAAAGGTTGGTCCTTGTTCGGTGTAGCGGCGACCATATAGATCCAGTGCGCAACTAAAAATAACCTACAGGAAGAAGGGTTTTTGCCATCGAAAACCATATCATTTCTATAGAGACATAGCGGCCATAATAAGGCAGATGCTTCCATCCTATTAGCATAGTAAACCTATTTGGTATTCTGTTAAGCCCGTGACCATATATATTGGCAACACTTGTCAGCAGATAAAAAATGGACGCTATTTGGATGACTAACCATATAGAACACGCAAACTTGCACTAAAAGAAGAGATGGTTGATTGTCTCGTCCTGAGAACAAAAGCTACATTTCTTGCTTCCCTGCCAGTTGCGACGAACGAGGTTGTCTTTAGTTAGCACAACTCCCCTCTGAAGATATCATATAAAAATCTTGTGGTATATTAGTTTCCATATTTGCTTATTATTGTTCACTGGAATCTCCGTGTGCATGAGGACACAATACATTGAATCGATTGTGAATGATCCAGATGTCACGAGATTCCAATGAAACACATCCTGTCCTTGTGTGAGGTTAAGTGAATCCAAACGAGATAACAGATGTTGCCATGCATAAGACGGGAGCCAACCAGATCCCGCCTAAATGATACATCCGGCGGGGAGGAAATGAGCACATGTGCAAGAGTGTCATTCTTATCGCGGACAATGTGGTACAAAGTCGAATACCATTCCATGAGAGTGGCATTTCCTAACCACTTATCCTCTTAGAAACGTGTCTCCGAGCCGTCCTTTATCGCGAAAGACCCAAAATGGAAAAGATGCTTCTTTGCCGCCATCAGGCCAACCCAAAAATGTGAGTCCCTTGGCTTCCAATATCCATGGGACACCACTTTTTGGCCTAGATACTTATTGCGCAACTGGGTTTGCCAAACACTTTCCTCATTAAGAAGCTTAGATAGCCATTTACTGAGTAAGGCATCATTCTTGACATGTAGGTCCTGAATGCCTAGACCTCCCTGGTCTTTTGGTTGACAAATCACGGTCCATTTGGTGAGCCGATACTTTTTCTTGTCACTATCTCCTTGCCAAAAGAATCTGCATATGAAATAATCCAGTCTATGCAAGACCCCTTTAGGGAGTTGAAAAAAAAACATATAAAGAACCATATTTGTGAGAACCGAGTTGATCATGACTAATCTTCCTCCAACGAAGAGCAACTGCCTTTCCAACTGCTCAACCGTTTCTCTAAGCGCTCTTCTACATTTTTCCATTCTGCGTTAGCCAGTGCGGCATCGATAATGTACAAGAATTCCCAAATATTTAATCGGAAATTGCCTTGTGCACAAACAAACAGATCAGCGTATTGTGCGGTTGCCTCTTTGGCTTCTCCGAAACATAACAATTCACTTTTATGGAAGTTAACTTTAAGACCGGACATTTGCTCGAAGGCTGAAAGCAGGAGTTTCAGATTCATAGCTTTATCCAAGTCATGTTCCATAAAAAGAATCGTATCATCGGCACATTGCAAGATAGAGATGCCCCCATCCACAAGGTGTGGAACCACTCCTGCAATTTGACCTCCCTGTTTGGCGCGTTCAATGAGGATGGCCATTACCTATAACTACGGGTCACAATGAGGATAGCCACACTGCCCAGAAAATATAATTTTGGACACATTCATACAATTTCTCGGAGAAACTTTTCATTTTAGGGTCTGCCGGAGAAACGATCGCTTATAACTTTACCGTAAGTTTTTTCAAAGTTAATTTTGAGTTAAGATTGTACTGCCTTTTCCAGATTCCTATCATCTTTGTAATTATCTATTTTGTATGCATGTAATGAAACATACGGTTAGCTCCCACGTCTCCCTCCAAGAACAGTTTGTTTTTTAAGGGCTAAGTATCTTCTTTTCTTTTTCTGTGTACATGATGATATTTATTCCCAAATTATTGTTCCCTCTGTTAAGAATTTGTGTTTTGTTATCATAAGAGAATTATTTTGTTGTTGCGAGAATATTATTTTGCTGACGTGAAGCATTTTTCTAATATATGTGTTTTTTTGGCATGTAGATCAAACCATAATTCATACTCATGTAACTATGCAATTCTAATTTCAAAAAGAAAAAAAAAGAAAACTATGCAATTCTACAGTTTGTCATCCAAACATGATTTGGTATTGAAATCTCACTGGGATTCATGAGTCAATTCGGCAAACAACCAAACAAACGAATTTGTACTCAATGCCCAATTCAGCGTAGCTGGAAGCGCCTGGATTTGCAGCGCCGCGTAGTGGTGGCTGCATGTACTTGCACGCCGCTGGCTCGAAGCGCCTTGATTTGCACGTTGCTGTTTGACGGGGAGGATGAAGGCGGCTGGACATTTGCTTGCGGGAGTTGCGGCCGGTTCGGTGCGTATGGCGCCGCGAGGAGATCGGGTTGGATCCGGCCGAGGCTGCTCCTGAGCGTGCTGTGCGGCCGCGCCCTCGCTGTCGCCTGTCTGTGTAGATCGGATAGCAGGGAGTCTCCGTGCTATGGTCCTCCGTGACTCGGAGTCTGCCGTGGCGCGCGCGGTCGCCCCCCGGCCGTGTGTGTCTGCCGGATAAATCTTGCATCGATTTTCAATGGATTTTGAGGGTCGTGTGAGGATATTGACTTGAAGTACAAGATAAATCGTCGCATGTTTAAATATTATAATGTACTGTAGTTCCTCAAAACCTACTCTATCTTCTTATATCTCTACTTTAACACAATTATGCTTCTAACACATTAGTGCTCATTAAGCACAGCGCGTAGACCACCAAAACCTACTCGGACTCAGAGCACGAGCCAGAGTTCATTTGAGCCCACGCTTCGCCTCGCCGCATATATATGTGCGGGCAGAGCGGTCCAAACTACTAGCTCATACCAACCTTGCTCTATATCTCATTCGAGAAAGGAAAATTCTTGCCCTATATAAGCCGGCGCAACGACGAGTAATAACATCCAAAGCCGGGATCCACCTCTTCCAATGGCAATCACGTACCATGCACCGCGTGAACCAACTGATCAACCAGTGGCACCTCGTCATCGCTCAAGGGTAGACGCGGACGTCGTCATGGACGACGGCACCGTGATCCGGACCACCGTTACGTCGTCCGCCTGTGATGTCTTGCTCTTTCTCCGGGAGCTCCAGGAACTATTCTGCAAAGAGATCCATGACCACAATAGCCTCAGCAAGGTCCAAGAGCAGCAAGGCCTGGAGGAGGTCCAACAGCACCTCCATTGCCTCGTCGTCGGCCTCGATACGGAGTGGCACCAAATCTCCGAGACCGGCGGGAAGCCCCGGTACCAGATCGCCGTCCTCCAGCTCTGCGTCGGCGACCGCTGCCTCGTCTACCAGATTTTCCACGCCGACTACATCCCTGCCGAGCTCGCGGCCTTCCTCGCCAACCCCGACTTCTGCTTCGTCGCCGTCGGGGTGGGTGGCGACGTCAAGCGGCTGCACGACGACTGTAACCTTGAGGTAGCCCACACGATGGACCTGCCTCAGGTCGCGGCGGTTGTGCTCGGCCGGCCAGAGCTCCGGCAGGCAGGGCTCAAGACCCTAGCGCGAGAGGTGATGGACACTCTCATCGAGAAGCCGAAGAAGGTGACAATGAGCAAGTGGGCCGCGCCGCACCTGTCATGGGAGCAGGTCCGGTACGCCTGCATCGATGCCTTCGTGTCGTACGAGGTTGGCCGCCGGCTACTCTGCAAACCCCGTGTTTAAGTTCTGAAGATGCCGTAAAAAAAAGTTCTGAAGATGCTCGGGTTAAGCATTGCAAGTTTGCGCTTAATTTGTTCCGTAGATTTAGTTGTGTATGTATACACGTTTGTTGGGATGAAATGTGAATACTTGGACCGATATGGTTTTGTCGCCAGCTCGACGTTGGATGCTGAAATTAGGATTGATTTGTTGGCACAGACTGCTCAAATTAGCACGTTTCTTCCGACAACCTAACTACTAGGACATCAATTTGCATTGAATCAGGCATTCTCATAATCATACTTTTAACTTCCGGTAGCTTTGCCACTCAGAAAATACTAAATTGAAATAAAACAATGTGTAGTGGGCTCTCATGTGATCCTCTACAAAATGTTAGTAGTAATTACTGATGCTTCACAGTAGGAACTTTCTTGTCAAACAAACGGTAATCAGTCTCACCTATACACACCAGTTGGTGATCGGTGCGCATGGACTTTCTACGAGAAAAAACCGTGGATCATGGGTCAGTTTGGTTCTTGTCCTGGCCCTTGTGCCTGGGAAATTGTGGCGCCTGGTGTGGAAGCTTCCTCCCCGTCCGTGGCGTCCAGATAGAGTTCGCGCGTGTCCCTACCTCGGACCCTCCCGGACGGTCGGGTTCCGACGGTCTCAGAGAGGGCGGCCATGAGGGCGGCAACACGCGATCTCATTCCAGGTACTATATCCCCCACTCGTGTTATTTCTGGTTCCGATTTTGCGATCTTTGGTTCGGTTCCGCTTGCACATCTCGCCGACGTTGCGGAGGATTGTGACATTATCTTTAGGGGCGAGAAGGGCCCTCGTCTCGAACAAATCTCGGCCATCTACGCCAAGAAGAGGTTGGATGGGGCACTTGCAGAGTCCCAGGCTCGCGCAGAGCTTGGGGCTGCGGGAACCTCGGCTGCCACCACTGGCTCTGGGCATAGAGAGCCCGGAGCGGTGGCGGGTCCGACACGCGCGTCTGCGGGGTCTGGTACCCTCGGGAGCCCTTCAGCTGGAAGTGCTCTGAAGGGAAGACCGCCAACTCGTCTTCATCCCACCAAGCAACCAATTATGGTGCGATGCTAGTGGTGACCTTCCTCCTGGGGAGGTCACGGCCGGTGATGCCCCTGCTAGGAAGGGGCACCGCGGTCGCACGGTTAAGCTGGTACCCCGTCCCGCAATTAGCGGGCGGGCTAATCCGGCCCCATCCGAGGGGCCTAGTGACACACCGATGGTTCCTTTATGAAGCTCCTATGTTGGAACATACAAGGGCTTCGGACACCTCGGTCGGAGGCGACAACTGATTGACTACCTCCGGCAGGAGGAGATAGATATAGTTGGTTTGCAAGAGACAATTAGGTAGGACTTTACCATCCAGGAGTTGCACGGTCTCTCACGACACACGTTCACCTGACAGTGGTTGCAGGCGGCAGGGCTTTCTGGGGGCATCCTGTTGGGGGTCCGGGAGGATTTGTTCTCTGTTGAGGATATGACCGAGGGGAATTCTTCTTGAGCATGTCCATCAGTGACCAGCGATTGAACCTCAGCTGGGAGGTGATCATCGTCTATGGCCCGGCTGATCACGGACAGTCAGCGGACTTCTTGGCTAAGCTCTAGGATAAGGTCGATCGCTGCACTACACCTGTAGTGGTGACCAAAGACTTTAACCTGTCCGGAGTGAGGCTGACAAGAGCACCCCTAACATGGACTGGCGGCGCATGCACGTGTTCAATGACTGCATTGCGGATATGGCCTTACGGGAGGTAGCCCGTGTAGGGGCTAGATTCACATGGACAAACAAGCAGGCTGACCCGATCCGAAGTGTGTTGGATAGGGTCCTAGTGTCTGTACAGTGGGAGGTTATGTTCCCGCTCTTCTCGCTCCGGGCAGTCACGCGGATTGGATCTGACCATGCTCCCCTGCTATTCTCCTCCGGGGAAGGGGAGCCACCACGGGTGAGACACTTCTATTTTGAACCATCCTGGTTATTGCAGCCAGGATTCTTTGAAATGGTTCGGGACCGGTGGGCTGAAGTTGCCGCTTCTCCACCAAGGTCCTTTTGTGCCACTGACATATGGCATCATTGCAGCAAGACCTCCCGCCAATTCATGCGAGGGTAGGGAGCCAACTTGGGTGTGGACCTTCGGGGTCGTAAGGGGAGTTGTTGGATCAGATTAGGGCCCTAGATGCGGAGGCCATTTCGACCGGCCTCCCGGCTGACGACTGGCTCCAGTGGTACGCACTTGAATCCTCGTTGATGGAGATATTCAAGGGTGAAGAGCTATTCTCGCAACAACACAGGGGCCAGAAGTGGCTGCTTGAGGGTGATGCCAATACCGCATACTTTCAGGGGATCGCCAATGGACGACGTAGGAAATGCTCGATCCCGTATCTCTGGGAGGGAGACACCCTCATGGAACATCTGGATGAGATTAGATCCCACATTTACTCCTTCTTTAAGGATCTCTTCATGGCGGAACCCCGGGGCGGGGTATCCCTAGCAGAGGACTTCTGGATGTTGCCCCTTTGCATTGCCACTCTTTTTCTCCTTCCCAGCCTTCTCCTCATCAGACTCAGGGTCTTTAGTGCTATCAGAGTCAACATACTTAACGAGAGCCGCCATGAGCTCCCCCATATCATTGCAATTACGCCTAAGTCGCCCCAATTTCTGCTTAAGCAAAAGAAAACGACAATTCTTTTCTAACATCAGGACTGCTGAACCGACATTGATACTGTCTGATGAGTGTATAACAGCTAAGATCCGGCACACCCAATTGGTTGTTGACTCACCTTCACCTTGGACGCAAGAATCCAAATCCAGAATCGACATAGGCTGCTTGCATGTGTTTTTAAATTTTTGAATAAACCACCTTTTCAACTCCGCCCATGACCCAATGGAGTTAGCGGGCAGCCCTTTCAACCAACTACGAGTCGGCCCATCCAACATCATGGTGAAATACTTAGCACATGCAGCATCACTAACATCCAGCATCTCCATAGCCATCTCATAGCTTTCAATCCAAGTCTCTGGGGGCTAATCTGCCGTGTAGTTAGGCACCTTGCGAGGGCCTTTGAAATCCTTAGGCAAGCGCTCATTGCGTAGAGCCGACATAAAACACGGCACACCCAAGGTTCTAGAGGTCACTCCTGCCTCGACAGTCGCTGAAAGTGCATTATATCAACTAGAGGGGGTGAATAGGCGATTTTTATGAATTCTTCACTGAGGAATTTGCTGGTGAGGAAATTCCTAAATGAAGAACTACTAGCAGCGGAATAAGTACTCAGAAATAAACATGACAGAACACAAGCATAGTCATCATGATGAAATGAAGACAAGCACAGAGTACAGAAAGCGTAAACACAGGATAACACAAGAGAGAAGACGGACAGACTGAAGAAATTGATCTGAGGAAATTGAGAAAGTCTTCAGTCAAAGTCTTCAAACAGATATGAACAGGCACACAACAACAGACATGAGGAAATGAAAGAGTTGAGGAAATAGAGCCAGTAAGCTTGGTGAAGACAATGATTTGGTAGACCAGTTCCAACTGCTGTCTCAGTTGTACATCTGGTTGGAGCGGCTGAGTATTTAAACTCGAAGACACCCAGTCCCGAAGACACAGTCCTCAATGTATTCTCCTTGAGCTAAGGTCACACAGACCTCGCCCAATCACTCGTGGTAAGTCTTCAGGTGACTTCCGAACCTTCACAAACTCGGTCACTCGGCGATCCACAATTCCTCTTGGATGCTCTAGACCTTGACGCCTAACCTTCTGAAAGAAGCACAGTCTTCAAAGGAAACAAGTGTCGGATCCACGCAGGTCAATGTCTTCAGTGATGCTCAATCACTTTGGGTTTGTAGGTGTTGGATTTTGGGTTTTCCTCACTTGATGATTTTCGCTCAAAGTCCTCGGAGGATGGGATGCTCTCAATTGACAAGTGTCAGTTTCTCTCGGAGCAGCCAACCAGCTAGTGGTTGAAGGGCGTCTATTTATAGCCTAGGGAGCAGCCCGGCATGACAAGACTTAAATGCCCTTGTCTGATATGACCATTAGGTGGGTAGATATTTTGGAACCGCTGGCGCATAGCACAGCAACGGTCGGAATTTTGACTATCAAAATCATCAGGGCTATCATGTTCCTCACTGTGTAGGAAATTCACACTGGTGAATTCCTAACTCCTCAGTCAGAACAAATTCCTCAGAGACCAGAAGAACTTCGTCTCTGTCACTGAAGAATATGACTGAACTGTATGAGATTTCCAATGGCTTGACTCGAAGGGATTGGTAAGTGTAGGATTTTGAGTTGAGCATCACATGGAAATTTTTCCTTAGTATTTCCTCGACCCCCTTTAACAGTACGGTGTTTCCTATGACTCAAGAAAGAGAAAATGAAATTACGAAAACAAAAGTCTTCATGCTTCATGTTCTTCGAGTGATTGCCAAGTCTTCAAGGTCACACCAACTTCTTCACTTTCAAAGTCTTCAGAAAGTTTTCAGAAATACAAAGTCTTCAGTTGAAGAACTTCATTTTTAGGGGTCGACTTTCTCTGTAAATATCAAACTCCTCATAGACTTATAGACCTGTGTACACTCACAAACGCATCAGTCCCTTAACCTATAAGTCTTCAATACACCAAAATCACTAAGGGGCACTAGATGCACTTACAATCTCCCCCTTTTTGGTGATTGATGACAATATAGGTTAAGTTTTCAATGGGGATAAACATATGAAGTGTAAATACTGATATTGAGGAATTTGATTGCAAGATATAGAAGAACTCCTCCTGAAGATGTGCATAGTGAGGAATTTGCTTTTGAAGCAATGCACACTTGAAGAGTATAATCATGGAGATCTCCCCCTATATCTTGTAATTCATACACGCATTTGATATATAATATGAAGAATTTGAAATGCATGATGAAATATGGTGACTGATGTAATTCAGCATGCGCGCATTAACATTAATGAGGAATAAGCATGCAGAAGAACACAGCAAAAGTATCAGGTCACCATAGAGTTTAAGATTACAACTCGATCCAGCAAAGTCATCAGAAGAACGAGAGTTGTAACTTAGCAAAAAACGCCCATATAAGATAGACCCGCTTGAAGACTAACTCAAATTTCTCCCCCTTTGTCATCGATTGACCAAAAGGGTTGAAACTGAGGACTAACGCCCCTGAAGAATATCATGAAGATGGAGGAGCGCCAACATTGTTAGGGTCTTGAGTCAATGTAGGGCCTGCTGCAGTGTCGTCCAAGTCTTCATGCTCGTCCGTGGCGCGTGATGAAGAATATGAGCTGGCCACCACGGATGGAACCTTGACCTTCTTGAATCTCTTCGGTGGAGGTGCAGACCAGTCAAAGTCTTCCTTGAAGCCCATTTGCTTCAGATCTTCTTCACCATATAGATGCGACAGAATAGCCCAGGTGCGATCAAACACTTCATGGAGGTAGTAGTGGTTTTTCTTCACTGCATTATGTGTAGAAGTCATGTTGTGAAGAATAGAGCCAAACTGACGCTTAACCCACTTGTGGTTTCGATCCACCTTGTGGTGAAGACTTATCAGCAGTTCATGATCAGTCAACACACGAGGAGCAGTAGCTTGAGGACTTGTCTTGGTAGCATTGGCAGCAGTATCATGAGTGGCAGAGTCATCATTGATGGAGTAAGATGCAGCTTTGCAGAACTGACCATCCAATGGACGAATGCCTTCATCGATCACGGCTGGTGACTTGCCCTTCTCATCAGATGAGGAAATTGTCCGCTTGAGGACTTCAATAGGGGGCAAGTAGCTGAGGTTATTCTGAAAATCAGCCTTGTAGTTGAGTGAAAACCTTGTTCTGAGGAATCTCATGATCCACGGCGCTTAAGGCTTCAGCTCAAATGGAGAAAGTGCAACATTCGCCAGAGTCCTCATGAAGAAATCATGATAATTTATGGGAATGCCATGCATGATGTTGAAAAGCATATTCTTCATCATTCCGATAATTTCTTCATCGGATGAGTCATGGCCTTTGATGGGACTCATGGTCTTCGCCAGAATGCGGTAGATTGTTCTTGGCACATAGAGCAATTCCTTCACGAGGAATTTTGTCCTTGGAGCTTGTCCTGGCTTCAGCGGCTTCATGAGACTTGCATATAGTGATCAGTGAGTTCAGGCTCATCATACAGACAACGAGCATTGTCAGGTGGAGGACTGATTGGTAGGGCACGAAGCAATTCAGAGGCTGGTGCCTTGTAATGAGTGTTTTCAGTCATCTAGTCCAACACCCACGAGTTGACGTCAGCAGCATCGCCTGTGATATGCAAAGTTGCGTAGAACTGAAGAATAAGCTCTTCATTCCAATCAACTATGTCAGAGCAGAAATTGAGCAAGCCAGCGTCATGAATCATGCTGAGGACTTGAGAGAAGCAAGGCATGGATTCCATGTCCACATGAGGAATATGCTCATGATTGAAGACTTTGTCCTTGTTGAGGAGCACTGAGGAATAGAAGTTGGCCTGGCTGGCAGTCCAGAAACGCTTCCTTCTAAGACGAGCATTGTCATAGGGTTGAATCCATGAAGAATACGTGCTCGCCAAAGAAATCATCAGCCTTGAATTTTCGCTTCTTGGAGAAGGGATCCTTTGGCTTGGGCTGAGGAGTGTCAATCAATTGCAGCACCACTTCAGGAATCGCAATCTCAGGTTCCTCAGGCTGAGGAATTTCAGGCTCTTCTGCAGATTCAGCCTGGGTCGTCAATTCTTCATTGACAATTTCTTCAGCACTGGTGGCTAGAATTTCTTCATGAACACTTGGGGTTGCATGAGGTTTTTCAGATCTCATTTGCACTTCAGTGGCAGCAGGGGACTTAGGAATTGCTCGGAGAGGAGTGAACATTGGAGAGTTGGGATGTTGACTATCCCAAAATTCATCATTGAGCACAGGAGTGGTACAGCCAATGTCCACATCCTCCTCTTCAATTTCTTCAACACCTACCTCTTCAGCAGTAAACTGAGGCATAGGTGAGGAAATGACTAGGGTTGAAGGGATCTTATCCACTTCAATTTCTTCGTCCAACTACTCTGTCGAAGCAGCAGAAGGAGTTTCTTCGTCAGATTCATCAGGAATCACATAATCTTCACCAAATGGAACAAGGTCCTTTGATGGCATTGATGAGACTGGAACGACATCAATTGGATTGTCAATTGAACTGATCAGAGTCTTCATCTTCTTCGGAGCTGAAGAATTTGAAGAAGTTGATGCCTTCCTTTTCTTCATAGCTGCACGTTCTGCAGCCTTGGTCTTCTTCGCATCTGATGCAGATGGAAGGATTGGAGTTGGAGTAGGCGCAGGAGGTGCAGAGGACTTTGGTTCATTTTCCTCACGCACAACTGATGCAGTTATCCTGAGTTTTTCACTTTCCTAAGGCGCATCACTAGTAGATGCCCTGGCAATATCTTCAGCGGCTGGAATGGAGTCATCAGCCCTGGCACTCTCATTGTCTTCAGTAGCCTGATTGTCATCAGCGGTACTGGCATGTTCTTCGGTAGGCTGAGCATATGCCTCAGCCTGAGTAACTTCAACGTGCACGGGTGGAGCAGTACTTGAAGTGAATTTCTTCGTCAGATTGACAAAACGCACCTTGGCGCCCTTCCAATCAGCATGGTAGCAATCAAATTCATCACTCAGCTATTTGATTTCAACTTGCAAGGCAAGGAGCTGATTAGGAGTGAGAGTGAGGACATTGTCCTTGAGGTAGCGTTGTTTCTTGTACTGCGCTTTCTTCAAACTTCTACCTTGTTCAAATTTCCATTTTTCTTCCTCAATGAAGGCAGTAAGAGCATGACTTTGACCAGGAGTGAGGTTCATCTCCGGCAAAGACGTGTTAGGATCCTTGTGCCACAGGTAAATGTAATCGAGGATCAACTTTGGATCCAGCATCAGTGGCACATTGCTGCCTTTGGCTCTAGCGGCCCTGGCTTGCCTGTCTCTGATGATTTCAGGAAGTTCTTCATCATCAGCCTCATCATCATCAGAGGGTACATGGAAGGCGGCCTACTTCTTGTAAGGACTTGGTCGAGTGCCTCGTCCAGCAGTGGCCTTTTTCTTCAGCAGAGAGGGATTAGCTGAGGAATTACGAGAAGCTGAGGAGCTTGCAGATGCTCCTGAGGCAATAGAGAAGCCTTGAGTCCTTTGGCACATGGAGAGATGCACAGGTGCCGAGGATTTTGTTGGAGCAGCTGAAGACTTTGACGGAGGAGCTGAGGACTTTGAAGGAGCAGTCTGAGGAATTTGCCATGAGGGCCTTGAGGAATCTGGCCTTGATGGCATAGCAAAGGAGCTTGGCCGTGAGGGCATTGAAGGTGAAGCACTGGATTTACGTGCAGGCTTCTTGTGCATTGCCTTCTTGGGCTGACTAGCAGAGGCCTCAGCAGAGGCAGCAGCAGCAGTAGAGTCTGCGTTGAATTTCTTCACTGCTTCCTTTGCTTGCTTAGCCAGTTTGGCTTGGCGCTTTGCCTATTCATCAGGATAATCCTCACCGCGCTTGAGGCTGGTGGGATCTGCCAACTGGCCTGGTGCCAATGGAGGTCTTGGGCATGGAGGGTTGAGTGCGAATTTCTTCATGTACTTGGGAGTGACATATCTATACTCCCTCCATTCTCGTGCCCATCTCCTCTCTATCCTTTGTATGCGCACCTTGCGCTGATTCTTGTCCTCTTTGCCGAATTTGGCTTCATCAGGTGTGCAGTAGTCCTTGTATATGTCCTCAGGGATTTCAAACGCAGTATTGACCTCAGGCCTCTTTCCTCCCTTCTGTGGCCTTTGTCACCCATGTTCTTCAGCTGAGGAATATGAACAACTGAAGTTTCTGAAGAGGTATGCAACTTTTCTTCGAGGAACGCTGCAAATGAGTTAAGTTGATGAGAATCTAGTGATTCAGCAGCGGACATTTGTACCTGTGAACAGAGTATAGTTGCGAGGAATTTGGAGAGGTCATATGCGTTCTCAAAAGGTTTTTCAAAAAGAGTAGGTTTTGGAGAATTTGACCAGGTGAGTCTTGAGGAATTTCACTAAGCGTTCTTTGTCTTAGGTTCCAGAGTTGTATAGATTGAGAATCCACACAATTGAGGAATCTTGAAGAAAATCATTGCTTAGAGAAACGAATCAAGAGCAGATGACGTGTGATGTGTTCATGTGTGTGAAGATTTGAAGAATAAACACCTTTGAAGATTTTCTGGAAAGCTTGAGAATCAAAGCGAGCAATAAAAGTAACTTTTAATTACCTGAAGTGAAGAACGCGACGAACTGGAAGAACAGATGTGAAGTTCGTCAGGTCAGATCTTCCACGCCCTAACTCGGCAGAGGAAGATGGCTACGGCGGCGGCGGAGTGAAGAAATCCGCAACCGGCGCGAGTACAACGGCGACGAGGTCGAGGCAGTGAAGCTCTTCCTCACCGGCGACAATGAAGTAGCGGTGGCGCTAGGGTTTTGGGAAGCTCGAGCGGGAGAGAGAGCGCGAGCGAGGTGAAAGTGAAGTGAGGAAGAGACAGGGGTATTTATAGAGGGAGCGAAAAACTGTTCAACCGAAGAAATCGGACGAACATGCCCCTGGCCCCTTCTCATTTGCTTGACATATGTCACCCACGTACTGAGAGGTGACGATCGTGTAGGATTGTGGGTGAATAGATAAGTATTGTCGTGAGAAGCGGAACGGTTTGAGCGGCAAAGCCGAAAATTCAGATAAGATAAGTTAAAAGTTCCGTTCGCAATTTCTTCAGCTGTCAAGGACACAGTGAAGAAGTTGAACGAGTTTCAAATAGAACGCATATGACTGGGTTGAGTTTAGCATAGAGGGGGAAGGGTTTGATCACATTCACTTAGCAGAAGAAATCAACTTGAAGAAATAACAATAAGTGAATGATGTAGAGGACACTAAACTTATATATATATATATATAATATATATATATATATTATATATATATGTATATATATATATATATGTATATATATTCAAATGAAGAACAACACCGGAAAGGGTGAAGACAATGCAAAGTTGAAGAATTTGAGAAACTGAGGAATTTCAAAAACGAAGAAAAACTCATATTGAAGATTTTCAACTTTGGTTGGTGGCGTAACCCACCGTATAAGAAAGCTGATTTCAGACGCCGCGTACAATCGTCGTAGGGCTCTGAGAATCAATTTCTTCATTAATTTCTTCACACTTAGAGGGTTAGTCTTCATTGATTGAAGAAAAACGTTACTTCGTGTGTTGCGCATCTAAGTCATCAAGTCAGCATAAGTGTTAGGAGGTGTGTCCATTTCAGAGAACGTTCGAAGATTCTAGGATATTTAGCTCACACCGCAACTTGCTATCATCCAAGGGCTTAGTGAAGATATCGGCCAGCTGATCTTCAGTGCTGACGTGGTCGATGGAGATGTCGCCCTTCAACACATGATCACGAAGAAAAATGATGATGAATCTGGATGTGCTTGGTCTTCGAGTGCTGAACTAAGTTATGAGCAATCTTGATGGCACTCTCATTGTCACAGTAAAGAGGCACATTCTTCACGTTGACGCCATAGTCCTTGAGTGTTTGCTTCATCCATAGTAGTTGAGCACAGCACGATCCAGCAGCAATGTACTCAGCTTCTGCAGTGGAGAGTGATACACAGTTCTGTTTCTTCGAGGACCAACAGACCAAAGATCGTCCAAGGAAATGACATGTACCAGATGTTGACTTGCGGTCCACGCGATCGCCAGCATAGTCAGAGTCTGAATATCCAATGAGATCAAAAGTGGAGCCCTTAGGATACCATAATCCAAGTGTTGGTGTGTGATCTAAGTATCGAAGAATATGCTTCACAGCCTTATGGTGTGATTCCTTCGGTGTAGCTTGAAATCGGGCACACATGCAAACACTAAGCATAATATCGGGCCTAGATGCACATAAGTACAATAAAGAACCAATCATGGAGCGGTATACCTTTTGATAGAAGTCCTTACCATTTTCATCAGTGCATAGATGGCCATTTGTGGGCATTGGAATTTTGACCCCTTTGCAATCTTGCATGCCGAATTTCCTCAATACGTCCTTGAGGTATTTCTCCTGAGATATGAATATTCCATCGCACTGTTGACGAATTTGAAGACCTAAAAAGAATTTCAACTCTCCCATCATAGACATTTGATATTCTTCACTCATCATATAGGCAAATTCATCACTATATCGTTGGTCAGTACAGCCGAAAATGATATCATCAACATATATTTGGCACACAAACAATTCACCATCATAAGACTTAGTGAAAAGAGTTGGGTCGAGTGAACCGGGTTTGAAGCCTTTCTTCATGAAGAATTCCTTCAAAGTATCATACCACGCCCGAGGGGCTTGCTTGAGGCCATACAGGGCCTTGTTGAGCTTGAAGACTTTGTCGGGATTCTTTGGATCTTCAAAACCTGGGGGTTGAGCAACATATACTTCTTCCTCAAGCTTACCATTGAGGAATGCACTTTTCACATCCATTTGTTGTAAGATAATATCATGATGGTTAGCATAAGCAAGTAATATGCGAATGGCCTCAAGTCTAGCAACAGGTGCAAAAGTTTCATCGAAGTCAATTCCTTCAACCTGTGTGTAGCCTTGAGCTACAAGCCATGCCTTATTCCTCACCACAAGGCCATTTTCATCTTACTTGTTGCGGTAGATCCACTTTGTGCCGATAATGTTGTGCTTGCGAGGATCCGGACGTTTGACCAGTTCCCAGACGTTGTTGAGCTCGAGCTGATGTAATTCTTCTTCCATAGCTTGAATCCACTCAGGCTCCAGAAATGCTTCATCTACCTTAGTGGGCTCTGTGATAGAGATAAACGCAAAGTGCCCACAAAAGTTAGATAAATGTGAAGCTTTTGAGCGTGTGAGAGGACCTGGTGCTTCAATGTCATTGACGATCTTCTTGATTTGCACTTCGTTTGCAATACGAGGGTGAGCGGGTTGTCTTCGAGGAATTTGATCTGCATTTTCTTCAGGAGCATTTTCCTCAGCACAATTTTCTTCAGGTGCCCTAGCTCGACGTTCATCACGTTCTGGAATGAATTCTTCAGCAAATTCTTCAGTGGGAATGACATCCTCAGTGGCTTTGAACTTGATAGAATCCTCAGGTGCTGGTTCATCTATCATAGAAGGTAGGTGCTCTCTTTGTGAGCCATTAGTTTCATCGAACCGCACATCCACAGTTTCAACAACCTTGTGAAGCACGTTGTTGAAGACTTTGTAGGTGTGCGAGTCCTTTCCATAACCAAGCATGAAACCCTCATGTGCTTTCGGTGCAAACTTAGAATTGTGATGAGGATCTCTAATCCAACATTTAGCACCGAAGACTTTGAAGTAACTTACATTGGGTTTCTTGTCAGTGAGGAGTTCATAGGCAGTCTTCTTGAAGAATTTGTGAAGATATACTCTGTTGATGATGTGGCGGGCGGTATCAATTGCCTCACTCCAGAAACGACGAGGTGTCTTGTATTCATCAAGCATAGTGCAAGCCATCTCAACAAGAGTTCTGTTCTTGCGCTCCACGACGCCATTCTGTTGAGGAGTATAAGGAGCAGATAACTCATGAGTAATACCAAGTTCATCAAGATAGTCATCAAGACCGGAATTCTTGAACTCAGTTCCATTGTCACTCCTGATGTGCTTTATCTTCACACCAAAGTTGGTTGAAGCCCTCGAGGAAAATCGTTTGAAGACTTCCTGCACCTCATGTTTGTAAGTGATAATGTGTACCCATGTGTAACGAGAATAATCATCAACAATAACAAAGCCATATAGAGATGCATCATTTGTAACAGCAGAATAATGATTAGGGCCGAAGAGATCCATGTGAAGCAATTCAAATGGTCGAGTGGTAGTCATGATAGTCTTCGCTGGATGCTTGGCCTTTGTCATCTTCCCGGCTTCACAGGCTCCGCATAAGTGATCCTTGAGGAATTTGACATTCTCAATGCCAATGACATGCTTCTTCTTCGCGAGCGTGTGCAGATTCCTCATGCCATCATGACCAAGTCGTCGATGCCATAGCCAGCCTTCTGAAGCTTTTGCAAGTAAGCACACGGTAGGTTGTGGTCCTGTAGAGAAATCAACAATGTACAAGTCTCCTCTCCTAAAGCCTTCGAAGACTTTGGAAGTGTCAGCTTCCAAGATCACAACACAACGATACTTGCCAAAGACAACAACCATATCAAGATCACAAAGCATTAAGACAGACATGAGGTTGTATCCTAAGGACTCGACAAGCATACCTTTGTCCATGTGTATGTCCTTAGAAATCACAACCTTACCTAGACCCAATACCTGACTTTTGCCTTTGTCAGCGAAGATGATATGCTTCAGATGTGACGGTGATAAGGGAGCATCCATCAATAGATTCTTGTCACCAGTCATGTGATTTGTACATCCACTATCGAGGACCCACTCATTTGCTTTGGGTTGATCGTCCTGCAGATGAATTAGTGCAACTTACACACTCATATACTTCATCGGTGAAGAATATGACATCAATATCATCAGGTCAATTTCATCAAGCAATTAGAACAGATAATCAGTATGAGGACGTGAGAAATGAAGGTTCATTTCATCATGATTAGCCTGTGTCCTATCAGGCACTAATCAGGTCTCCAGCAAATTCTTCAGTCGTTTTGAGCACGACTGGAGACCTGACCCTGCAAAAGAGATTAGTTCTTTTCTTCACCACCCACATCTGGAGGGGTGGCAAAGAATTCATCACTCTGCGAGCACCATATGAGAAAGGTGGCATGGACGCCAGTCCACTTCGTTTGACATAAGAGGGGTTAGGGTAAGCATATGAATAAGCAGAGAAATTCTTCGAGAACTTATGAACATAATAATTTGAAGAATAATGCACATATTCATAGCCCTTAGCTCTACCCTACGAAACAGAAGGGTTAGAACGATGATGATCATATGAGGACTTTGATCCTTTTGAGGAATTTGATCCACGTGAGGAATTTGGTCCACTTGAGGACTTGGATCCATATGAAGAATTAGGTTCATATGAAGAATTTGATCTGGAGTTCCTATTCTTCACAGGTGGTGTCATGAGGACATTCACCTGAAGACTTTCAAGGCAACTTTTGGGAACCCAGATTTTCTTCATAGGGGAACCGTTCCTGCAGTTAGTCCCAACATATCTAGCAAATACTTCACCATTCTGCTTTTTGAACAGTTTATAGTTAGAGTCAAATGACTCATCAGAAGAATGAGGAGATTCACATGTAAAGCCAGATAAGTTGGATGGATCAACTGGAGGTCCCTTTGCAGCAACCCATGAGGTTTTGGGGTACTGCTCAGGCTTCCAATATGTTCCATCAGCATTGAGTTTCCTCTCAAAGGCAATACCCTCTTTCCTAGGGTTTTTGTTGAGGATCTGCTTTTTGAGCACATCACAAAGAGTCTGATGCCCTTTGAGGCTTTTATACATGCCTGTCATGTACAATTCCTTCAGCGCTACATCATCAGTGATACTTGCATTGTCCTCAGATGAGGAATTAGTGATAGCAGAGACATATGAAGAATTTGTAGCATTAGAAGCATTTGAACATTCAGGTGAAGAATTAGGAGTTTCACATTCAATGCACTTTAGACATGGAGGAACAAATTCTTCCTGGGTAGCGTTGATTTGTTGAGCAAGTAATGAATCGCGCTCCTTCTGAAGATCTTCATAATCCACTCTTAGCTTTTCAAGATCTTGCTTTCTTTGAATAAATTCATAAGAAAGCTTCTCGTGATCAGATAAGAGAGTGTTATGATGACCTTGAAGATTGTCAAACCTGGACTGAAGTCTCTGAAGATTTTCAGTCAAGGTTTTAGTGTGATCCATTTCTTCACCCAACATATCATCACTTTTGTCTAGCATGTTTTGAACCTTTTCAAAGGCCTTTTGTTGTTTCACAGCAATTTTAGCAAGTTTAGAGTAGCCGGGTTTGAGATTTTCATCAGATTCATCCTCACTAGAGTCAGGGGAGGCGTATTTAGTTACCTTGGCACCCTTTGCCATGAAGCAATAGGTGGGAGCGTATTCATCATTGCCTTCATCAGCCTTGTTAGTGAAGTCGTTTTCTTCAGAGTTGAAGATAGACTTGCTGACAAATGCAGTAGTGAGAGCTAGGCTCGCCACACCAGACTCAGACTCCTTAGATGCCTCCTCGTCCTCATGTTCCTCAGATTCAGCCTCAGAGTCCATTTCCTTGCCAATGAATGCCTGAGCCTTCTTGGAGCTGCTCTTCTTGTGAGATGAAGACCTCGAGGATTTGGATGATGAAGACTTTGAAGATTTCTTCTTCTTCTTTGCGTCATCAGAACTGTAATCCTTGTATTTCTTCTTCTTTGATTCCTTATCCCAATGAGGACAATCTTGGATGTAGTGACAAGGTTTCTTGCATTTGTGACACAACCTCTTCTTGTAGTCACTGGATGAGGAATCATTGCTCCTTGAGGGTTTTCCAAAGCGACCACGTCTAGAGAACTTCTGAAATTTCTTCACGAGCAGTGCAAGTTCCTGGCTCAGTTCTTCAGGGTCACCAAGGCTGCTAGCAGAGTCTTCATCTTCAGACTCAGAGACTGCCTTGGCCTTCAAAGCACGTGATCTGCCGTAGCTTGAACCGTAGAGATCTCTCTTCTCAGCAAGCCAGAACTCATGAGTATTTAGCCTCTCGAGGATATCAGCGGGATCAAGTGACTTGTAGTCAGCACGCTCTTGAATCATCAGTGCCAGAGTATCAAATGAAGAATCTAGCAATCTCAGCAATTTCTTCACCACCTCATGGTCGGTGATGTCAGTGGCACCAAGCGCTTGAAGCTCATTTGAGATATCAGTGAGGAGATCAAAGGTTTGTTGAACATTTTCATTGTCAAGTCTTTTGAAGCGGTTGAAGAGATTGCGAAGAACGTCAACACGAGAGTCACGTTGAGTTGAGACTCCTTCATTTACTTTGGACAGCCTATCCCAGATAAGCTTAGCAGTTTCCAAAGCACTCACTCTTCCATACCGTCCTTTGCTCAGATGACCATATATGATATTCTTCGCTTGAGAATCGAGTTGCTTGAATCTCTTCACATCAGTAGCGTTCAGAGAAGGTGTGACTGAGGGAACACCATTTTCGACAACATAACAGAGATCGTTGTCAATTGCCTCAAGATGCATTCGCATCTTGTTCTTCCAGTAGGGGTAGTTCGTTCCATCGAAGGTAGGACACCCATCAGAGACCTTGATCATACCTGCGGTCGACATAACTAAAACTCCAGGCGGTTAAACCAAAATCACACAGAACAAGGGAGTACCTTGCTTTGATACCAATTGAAAGTGCGTTATATCGACTAGAGGGGGGGTGAATAGGCGATTTTTATGAATTCTTGACTGAGGAATTTGCTGGTGAGGAAATTCCTAATTGAAGAACTACTAGCAGCGGAATAAGTACTCAGAAGTAAACATGACAGAACACAAGCATAGTCATCATGATGAAATGAAGACAAGCACAGAGTACAGAAAGCGTAAACACAGGATAACACAAGAGAGAAGACAGACAGACTGAAGAAATTGATTTGAGGAAATTGAGAAAGTCTTCAGTCAAAGTCTTCAAACAGATATGAACATGCACACAACAACAGACATGAGGAAATGAAAGAGTTGAGGAAATAGAACCAGTAAGCTTGGTGAAGACAATGATTTGGTAGACCAGTTCCAACTGCTGTCTCAGTTGTACATCTGGTTGGAGCGGCTGAGTATTCAAACTCGAGGACACCCAGTCCCGGACACACAGTCCTCACCGTATTCTCCTTGAGCTAAGGTCACACAGACCTCGCCCAATCACTCGTGGTAAGTCTTCAGGTGACTTCTGAACCTTCACAAACTCGGTCACTCGGCGATCCACAATTCCTCTTGGATGCTCTAGACCTTGACGCCTAACCGTCTGGAAGAAGCACAGTCTTCAAAGGAAACAAGCGTCGGATCCACGCAGGATCAATCTCTTCAGTGATGCTCAATCACTTTGGGTTTCTAGGTGTTGGGTTTTGGGTTTTCCCCACTTGATGATTTTCGCTCAAAGTCCTCGGAGGATGGGATGCTCTCAATTGACAAGTGTCAGTTTCTCTCGGAGCAGCCAACCAACTAGTGGTTGAAGGGGGCGGCTATTTATAGCCTAGGGAGCAGCCCGACATGATAAGACATAAATGCCCTTGTCTGATATGACCGTTAGGTGGGTAGATATTTTGGAACCACTGGCGCATAGCACAGCAACGGTCGGAATTTTGACTATCAAAATCCTCAGGGCTATCATGTTCCTCACTGTGTAGGCAATTCACACTGGTGAATTCCTAACTCCTCAGTTAGAACAAATTCCTCAGAGACCAGAAGAACTTCGTCTCTGTCATTGAAGAATATGACTGAACCGTATGAGATTTCCAATGGCTTCACTCGAAGGGATTGGTAAGTGTAGGATTTTGAGTTGAGCATCACATGAAAATTTTTCCTTAGTATTTCCTCGACCCCCTTTAACAGTACGGTGTTTCCTATGACTCAAGAAAGAGAAAATGAAACTACAAAAACAAAAGTCTTCACGCTTCATGTTCTTCGAGTGATTGCCAAGTCTTCAAGGTCACACCAATTTCTTCACTTTCAAAGTCTTCAGAAAGTCTTTAGAAATACAAAGTCTTCAGTTGAAGAACTTCATTTTTAGGGATCGACTTTCTCTGTAAATATCAAACTCGTCATAGACTTATAGACCTGTGTACACTCACAAACGCATCAGTCCCTTAACCTATAAGTCTTCAATACACCAAAATCACTAAGGGGCACTAGATGCACTTACAGTCGCTGATGGATAAACCGGAGATTGCTGTTGAGCCACCAACTGAGCCGCCAACTCCGCCTCATGTCGTGCTTTGCCTTGGTCCACCAGAGTCTGAGCATCATTACCAGCACATGGCGGGTCAGGCTGGCGGGGTTGATTGCGGTGCCGCTCACTACTCGATACAGCCGTCTCATCAATGTGCCTACTATAGCTCCGGCTTGGATGTGGGGTTGAGTGAATCCGATCACGACTATATAAATAAGCCGCCTGTTGAGCCACTGCTGTCTGAAGAAGTTCTCCGACTCTCCATATTTCCATCGCTGCCGGCGACTCATCCTGAACCGGGAGAGCCGCCAATCGAGTAGCCGCAGCTATCGTGTTATCCAAAGGATTAGAATAATGACCCAGGGGCGTCAGAACATGCTGAGGAGGGGTCAAATTCAAATGTGGGGGGTGTCTGTAGCACAAGGCTGAACCGGTGCTCCAACCCCGGCGCCTCAGTGGCTCGATCCACACCAGGCGGGTTACTGGTTCCTGCCCCATGCGTGTTGAAAAGGTTCCTCGCATCGTAAACCGGTGGTAACCGACTCACATGCTGAGGGAGTCCTGGACTAGGGGGTGTCCGGACAGCCGGACTATCATTATCCGCCGGACTCCAAGACTACGAAGATACAAGATTGAAGACTCCGGCTCGTGTCCGGATGGTACTTTCCTTGGCGTGGAAGGCAAGCTTGGCAATACGGATATGTATATCTCCTACCATTATAACCGACTCTGTGTAACCCTAGCCTTCTCCGGTGTCTATATAAACCGGAGGGCTTTAGTCCGTAGGACAACATACATTACAACAATCATACCATAGGCTAGCTTCTAGGGTTTAGCCTCCTTGATCTCGTGGTAGATCTACTCTTGTACTACCCATATCATCAATATTAATCAAGCAGGACGTAGGGTTTTACCTCCATTGAGAGGGCCCGAACCTGGGTAAAAACATCGTGTCCCTCATCTCCTGTTACCATCCGCCTAGACGCACAGTTCGGGACCCCCTACCCGAGATCCGCCGGTTTTGACACCGACATTGGTGCTTTCATTGAGAGTTCCTCTGTGTCGTCACCGATAGGCTTGATGGCATCTTCGACCAACAACGCTGTCCAGGGTGAGACTTTTCTCCCCGGACAGATCTTCATATTCGGCGGCTTCGCACTGCGGGCCAATTCACTTGGCCATCTGGAGCAGATCGAAAGCTACGCCCCTGGCCGTCAGGTCAGATTTGGAAGCTTAAACTTCACGGCCGATGTCCGCGGAGACTTGATCCTCGACGGACTCGAGCCACAGCCGAGCGCGCCGCACTGTGACGATGGGCGTGATCTAGCTCTGCCGCCGAACAGTGCCTTGGTGGCCGCACACGGATCCGCTTCGGCCATTAGCTCGGAGCCGATCGCCCAGATCGAGGGTCGGGGGATAGGCGCCGCCCTGGGGGCTTCAACATCCACGGCGATGGAGCCGAACACTAATCTTGTCCCCCACGAAACTCGTGACTCCGAGGCGCCGGACTCCTTGCCGGACTCCGAACCTCCCGCGCCCCTGCCAATCGATCCGGATTGGGCGCCGGTTATGGAATTCACCACCGCGGACATCTTCCAATACTCGCCTTTCGGCAATATCTTGAATTCACTAAAGCATCTCTCGTTATCAGGAGAGTCTTGGCCGGACTATGGCCAGGACGGTTGGGGAACGGACGACGAAGAAATTCAGAGCCCACCCACCACCCACTTTGTAGTCACTGTCGACGATCTAACCGACATGCTAGACCTTGACTCCGAAGACATTGACGGAATAGACGACAATGCTGGAGACGAACAAGAAACAGAGCCTATAAGGCACGGGAGGACTACCTCGTCACATGACATATATATGGTAGACACCCCAAAGGAGAGCGATAACGAGGATCAATGGGCCGCGGTAGAAGATGACCACGCCGATAAACGACCAAAACGGCGGCGCAGGCGCCGTCCTAAGTCCCGCCTTGACAACAACGCTCCCAAAGAGCCCGCAATACGGCAGGGCTCACAAACGGACGACGAACACGCAGATAAGCAACCGTCCGACCATGACGAGTCAGATAATCAGTCCAGGCCAGGTGAAAACAACAGTCCGGACGACCTCACGCCGGACACACCGCCGGAGAGCAAGAACCTTCGGAAAAGACTCGTCAGTTCTGCAAAAAGCCTGAAGAAGGAAAAGCGGAGGCTCAAAACAGCGGAAGACACACTCAGAATGAGATGGAGCAAAGTGCTCAAAACCGCAGATAAGTACGGCAATGGCCACCAATCAAAGCGCTACCCGAAGCGCAAGCTGCTACCAGAATTCGACGAGGAGGCCATAGAGCCCCCACCGTCCAAAACTAAAGGGGATGCCTGGCTGGATAGACGGCCAGATGATAGGCCAAACTCTGACAGCGGCGCCACACATAAACCAACCAACGAACTCGGAAGGATAGATGGCCCAGCCAGATCCATCTACGGGCCAAAGGAGAAGGCCCCAGGAAGCAAGGCAACACATCAAGTGTCCGATGATAGCGGCACACACAAATACAGGGGCGCCGCACACCCACTATGTTTCACTGACGTGGTGCTGGACCATGAATTCCCAGCAGGATTTAAACCCATAAACATAGAGGCCTACGATGGAACAACAGACCCTGGAGTCTGGATAGAAGATTACATACTACATATACATATGGCCAGAGGAGATGATCTCCACGCCATAAAATACCTACCCCTCAAGCTCAAAGGGCCAGCCCGTCATTGGCTTAAAAGCCTCCTAGAAAATACTGTTGGAAGTTGGGAAGAGTTCGAGGACGCGTTTAGAGCAAATTTTCAAGGGACTTATGTCCGTCCTCCGGATGCAGATGATCTAAGTCATATAACTCAACAGCCCAGAGAGTCAGCGCGGAAATTCTGGAATAGGTTCCTTACAAAAAAGAACCAAATAGTCGACTGTCCGGACGCCAAAGCCTTAGCAGCTTTCAAGCACAATGTCCGAGACGAATGGCTCGCCAGGCACCTCGGTCAAGAGAAACCGAGGACAATGTCCGCACTAACAAGTCTCATGACCCGCTTCTGTGCGGGCGAGGATAGCTGGTTAGCACGATGCAGCACCAGCGACCCAAGTACATCAGAGATAAGAGATGGAAATAGAAAATCACGGCGCAGAAAAGAGCAGCGCCGGAATAAAGAGAAAAGCCCAAAGAGCGCGGCAGTCAACGCCGGATTCAAAAGCTCGCGGCCCAATAATAAAACACAGCCTCTTAAGGATGACAGTGACGAATTGTCCAACTTAAATAAAATTTTGGGTCGGATATGTCAAATCCACAGTACCCCCGGAAGGCCTGCAAATCACACCCACAGGGATTGTTGGGTTTTCAAACAGTCCGGCCGACTAAATGCCGAACACAAGGGGCTCGACGCGTCAAGCAAAGAAGATAAACCCCACCAGTAGAGCACCGGAAAACAAAAGACTTTCCCACAAGGGGTCAAAGCAGTAAACTCACTTCATGTGATAATACGGAAAAATAGTGCGGCACTTTCTAAAAAGAGCTTCGCGCGGTCCAACCCAGCAGACCGTAGAGATTGGATATCAAAACCAATCACTTTCGACCACCTGGACTATTCCAGAAGCGTTCGAAATGCGGGACGGACTCCCCTGATATTGAATCCCATAATAGACGGATTGCAATTTACTAACGTCCTAATGGACGGAGGCAGTGACTTAAACCTGCTATATTCAAACACATTCCGTAGGATGGGGATAGACCCTACCAAAATTTGACACAGCCGCACTTCCTTCAAAGGAGTGATGCCAGGCCATTACGCCAAGTGCACAGGCTCCATATTGCTAGAAGTCGTGTTCGGATCGCTGAACAATTCTCGACGCGAAAAATTACTTTTTCACATCGTCCCATTTGAAAGTGAATATCAAGCACTCTTGGGACGAAAGGCTTTTGTCCACTTCAACGCCATACCGCATTACCGTCTCTTACACTCAAGTTGCCCGGACCGCGTGGCGTAATTTTAGTGCGAGGGTCACTTAAAGACCCCGGACTTGGATAGACGAATCCGGCGTCAGTAGGCTAGGGGCTCCCTAGCCGCATACCCCTTCACAGGGGGCTGCGCGCACAAATAACCGCGGGTTCATACAAACCCCGCTTTAATTATTTATATTTCTAATATTTTTCGCACGAATTGTTTTTTAAACTAAACGTTCCTCTCTTTTTACAGATGAACAACGTGCATACCCGTCCAGGATAACGGCGCAACAGAGACACAGGCGCAGACGTGCAGTAGGGACCCGTTGTGAGGATTCTTTTCAGATTAAGACCCTGCGTAAACCTTTTTTACTGTCTCTTGTTGTTATTCTCCCTTGGTTTCTTCCTATAGCCAAAGCGGAGCCTGACGTTTTGGCATCGGCCGCGTCAGAAGACCATGCCCGTACCTGGACACTAGGGGCTTAGGGCATCGTTCTGCCCATTATTATAAAGACCGAACACCTTAGGGAGTGTTCGGCGTCTCGAGTTAAGCATTATATGCATCAGCTCCGAATCATGTCTTTGGTCAAATGTTGGGTTTGCCCGGCTCCTGTGTTTTGCTGCCTTACGTTCCGTATCATCGGTAACGCGGCACCAGGAGAACTACTGCGATTGTGCCCCAGTTCGGCTGGGCGAGCACCTCAGTAGAGAAAGCCGAAAACTGACTGTCATGATACAGCGAGAGACTGGTCAACCATTGGATCGACTATCGGAATGTTTAGAATTCCCCGCTTTGACGAAGGGTCGTTTCCCGGTAAGGCACACGCGCTCCGACTTCGGAGAAGGGCGATGCCACCAGGGGCTATATCGTAGCCCCACCCTCGAGCTCCACTGGCTAAGTGAAAGTGATAAAGCATTATAGTCCGGATTGCCTCGTTCGCTACGCTACCACCTCCTTATAACAGGACCGAGACATCGGATTAAGTGTGAAAACGCGCTATTTTTGTGAACACCCCAGCACCTTGTGCGTGGGGGCTGAAGCCGAAGACTGCCATCTTTCAAGTTATACACAAGTATACGTAAACGGCCGCACAGGAGAAGTTTTACTACTTGGACGCACAAGTATAAAAAGCAGTTATAACATAATCATCGATTTACAAGCTAAGGCGTTCATTTGAACGTTACATTCTTCGAGCACTGCGACTCTATTACACGAGTGCCACGCATAACTTCCCCGAAATAGTGCTCGGCAGGGAGCCGGTCTTCATCCGAACCCTGGGCAGCAACAGCGGTGGCGTCCATCTCTGGACAATGCACCTTCACACGGGCAAGAGCCATCCGCGCGCCCTCTATGTAGGCCGACCGCTTCATCTCCTTTATATGCGGCACCACTCCAAGGAATTGCTGTAGTAAGCCAAAGTAGCTCGTCGCCTTGGACCTCTCTGGCCAGACATGGGCCATGATGTCAGTCATGGCAAGTCCGGACAATCTATTTAGCTCGGCCCATTCGGCCAACCGGTCTGTCAATGGAAGTGGGCGATCCGGACTGTGGAATTGAGACCAATACAGCTCTTCCGTCTCGTGATCCTTCTGGCTCCGGAAGTGCTTAATGGCATCGGCCGCACTTGCAGCTAAGTCCATATACGGATCCTCCGGACTCCACAGCCGCTCAAATTGAGCAAACTTTCCATCCATAAACCGGCGACGCAGCAGAAAAGGCTTGCCAGCCACGATCTCTTCGGCCTGGCACAGTTCCTCCTTCATAGCCCGCATTGCAGAACGGGCATCCTTGGCTTCGGTGGTGGCCTTCTTCAGGTCTTCCCGCTCCGATAAGCGCTCCTTTTCAAGAGCCTCATTGCGGTCGGCAGCATCCTTTACTTTCATGGCCAATTCGGCCACCTCGGCCCTGCTTAGGCAGTGCGCAGCCTTCTCGGCTTTCAACTCCTCGGCCGCCCTCGAGGCAGCCGCTTCACTCCTTCGGGCTTGCTCCTTAGCTCGAGCAAGTTCGGCCCGATGGCCCTCCACAGCAGTAGCACCGTCTGTACAAACAGCATATAATTTATCAGAGGAGGGCTTCGACCCCCTTAATAAAGCGACTGCGGAGAACTCTTTTACCTTGCGCCTCGTCAAGTCGCCTGTTGACAAGTGCGATGTCCGCATCTGCCAAGTCAAATTGCCGATTTAACTCGGCAAACTCACTGGTTCGGCTAGCCCCCAGACTATCCGCCACCCGCATAGGACCGACGGAATTCATTCCTTTAGATTTCGAACCTCTGTACGCTGTCGTTTCCGACAACCTACCGAGTCTCAGGGGCTACTATCCATACAGGGCGCATTTTTTATATGCAAAACTGTTAAAAGACAAAGGGGTGCGTCATTCTCGCATACCTCATATCCCGCCAGCAAACTCATGGCGGCATTACGCAATTCGCTCTCAGCGGACGAAATCCTTCCAATCACCATACGCATTAACGCACGGTGATCTTCTGAAATGGACGCCCTCTCAAGCAGATTCTTCAGTTCTCCCGGCCGGACACTAGTAGGTGCCGAACTCTCTGGCCCCTCCGGACTCAGGGATACCCTCCGTGATGACACTTCGGGTTCGCCTGCCTCATCTGGCGGCGCTGCGGACGGAGGCGTATCGCTCTCCATCATCTCCGGAAGAAGGTCCCCCGAAGATGAACTCATCTGAGAAGGCTGCAGATCCGAACTGCAATATAAATATTTCGGTTGTCTACAGAAGCACAAATGAACGTATTTCCTTACTAATTAACTCCCTCTTTCATACTCACGGCTCGCTGGAGGGCCTATCCTTTGATGATGATTGTGCGTCCGGATTCTTTCCGGGCGCCGGACCCCCCGGGGAAGATCTCTTCCCACGCTCAGGGGCTTTGGCCTCCGGATCTTCGGAGGCGGTCCTCTTCTCCCCCTGAAGGGAGGGGTTCTTGGTTCCCCCCTCTTCAGTCGCCCCTTTGGGCAAAATATTAGCTCTTCTATTTTCCCCGTCGCCCCCTTCTGTGGGCGCAACCTCCAACATTCTGACCAGCACGGGCTCCAGTGCGGTCTCTAGGAGGGGGGGCGGACACCTTATCAGCCTTGATCGCGCCACCCATTCCTGTAAAGAACAAAGGGTCAGGAGGCGAACTCTAGAAAGGCACATAAACAGAATGTTCGGACTCTGAGCTACTTACCTGAGTATCCGGGCGATCGCGGCTTAGGCCTGCATCCTCGGCTAAATCCGGACACGCCACCTGCGGTCCGAAGAACAACTTGTACATCTCCACGGGTGTCACACCCGTGAAGTGTTGGAGAATTCGAGGTCCCTCCGGGTTGAACTCCCATAAACGGAGAGGACGGCGTTTGCAGGGCAGAAGATGCCTGATTAGCATAACCTGCATCACCTTGATCAGGTCAATCTCCCTCGCTTGGAGATCTCGAATCCGGCCCTGCAGTGAAGGCACGTCTTCGGACGGCCCCCAATTGAGCCCTTGGTTGACCCACGACATCAGTTGGCGTGGAGGTCCCGGGCGGAATAAGGGCGGCGGCTTTTGCCTGCTGCCCCTTGGAGCGGTGATATAGAACCACTCCTGCTGCCACAGTCCAAGTTCCTCTTGGAAGGAACCCTCGGGCAACGGGGCATCGACCTTTTTGCTTATGGTCGCCCCGCCGCACTCCGCTTGACGCCCCCCGATCATCTTCGGCTCCACCTTGAAGGTCTTCAGCCATAGGCCGAAGTGGGGAATGGCGCGGAGGAAGGCTTCGCAGACGATAATAAATGCGGAGATATGGAGGATGGACTCCGGAGCCAAGTCGTGAAAGTCCAGCCCATAGTAGAACAGGAGCCCCCTCACGAAGGGATCCGTCGGGAAGCCTAAACCCCGACGGAGGTGGGATACGAAAACGACGTATTCACCGGGCTTGGGGGCTGGCACAGCCTGCCCTTGGGCAGGCAACCTGTGTGAAACCTCGTAGGCCAGGTACTTGGCCTCACGCAACTTCAATATGTCCTCCTCCGTGACGGAGGAGGGCATCCACCGGCCCTGGAGGTCGGAGCCGGACATGATTGAGGATCCGAAGCGCTCGAATCTGAGGCTCTAGGTGTTGGAACTGGGAGCGGGGAAGAGATTCGATGCGAGATTGAAGAACAATGGCGAGCCTTGGTCCTCTTATAAAGGGGAAAAAATACCAAGGGCCGTCTCCGTGACCGTTTGGGATTCCCCTTCGATAGAGGAGGCGTGGCGACGGGAGCGGTTGGGTTACCCACGCACGTATTGATGAGAATCCCAGAATAAGGGGAACACGATCTCTGCTTCGACAAGACGTGCCAAGGAAACCGCTTCGCTAAACGTGCTGAGGTGGTATAGTAATTCAAACAAAGGCCTGGTGGCGGTGTGATGTCACGCCGCATAATACGTCAGCAGATTGAACTAAGTGTACATTTTATTCTCTCTACGGTGGAATGTGGAATTTATTTTGCAGAGCCGGACACTATCCTGGCGTTCATGATCTTCTCTGGATTATTCAAGAGAGGAACCCGCCTTGCAATGCCAAACATTATGCACGCCGGACTTATCGTCATTGAAGACTGGTTCAGGGGCTACTGAGGGAGTCCTGGACTAGGGGGTGTCCGGACAGCCGGACTATCATTATCCGCCGGACTCCAAGACTACGAAGATACAAGATTGAAGACTCCGGCTCGTGTCCGGATGGTACTTTCCTTGGCGTGGAAGGCAAGCTTGGCAATACGGATATGTAGATCTCCTACCATTATAACCGACTCTGTGTAACCCTAGCCTTCTCTGGTGTCTATATAAACCGGAGGGCTTTAGTCCGTAGGACAACATACATTACAACAATCATACCATAGGCTAGCTTCTAGGGTTTAGCCTCCTTGATCTCGTGGTAGATCTACTCTTGTACTACCCATATCATCAATATTAATCAAGCAGGACGTAGGGTTTTACCTCCATTGAGAGGGCCCGAACCTGGGTAAAAACATCGTGTCCCTCGTCTCCTGTTACCATCCGCCTAGACGCACAGTTCGGGACCCCCTACCCGAGATCCGCCAGTTTTGACACCAACACATGCCTTCTGTTGAAGACAGGGTTTGATGCGTCCCGGTCCAAGATCAAGCGAAAGTTCTTTGCCGAAGCCGTTCCGCCTCCCTCTCCAAGGCGGCTCGCTCCGTCGCCATCTGGGTGTTCTCAGCGTTTAGATCCTCTTTAGCCTAGGCTATCTCGTCACGTAACTTTGCAACGTCCGCGTATGCTGAGTTTGGTTCTCCGGGGTTACCTCCGCCGTTAACAATGTTGCCAGAGTATCCAACAGATTAGATAAGACTTGAGCCGGCAGGCGCACAGGGCCTCTGCCATGGCTGTCGTTGCCGTTGCTGACCCGGAAACCATTGCTGCTGCAGTTGAAGAATTCTGCCCTGCCTGTGTACCCGCCATGAAGATCGAAACCTAGTTTGGCGGCTCGTAGGGGTCTGGAATACTATCACCATCGGAACAGCCCCCAACACACCATCCTGAACCTGATACATGGAATTGGTCTCGCCGGTTGAGGACTCATCGCCTGAACAGACGGCCGTCTCACCTCTGGATTCAGATCCTCCTTCCAAATCGACTCCTTGAGTAAAGCCAAGAAAGACATGCTTCGGGGCGGCTTGAACCTTGGCGGCTCGCGCGCACCGAGCCGTCTCGACAATGTCGGTGCAGGTGTCTGGCTCAGCTTCCGACTCACCAATCTTGTCGATGAAGACATGAATTCCACCGAAGGGGACCCGGTACCCATACTTAATTGAGCTGGCCTCAGGGCCCCAGCCTACGTTGTCGATGTAGATCTTACTGCGACGAGTCTTGGTCATCTGGCCCACAGCGTATCCCTTGAGCCCTGTGAAGCTGCCCTTAAAGAACTCGAAACCACCGTGCGCTAGCCCCACGTTGGGCACCAACTGTCGTGGAATCGTTACGGCAGATGCCCTAGCATGACGACTTAGGTGTGGAGCCATCGCAACGTAGTTAGCTTGAAGGGGTTAAAACGAGACAAGGGACACAGAGAGTTTACCCAGGTTCGGCCCCTCGCAACGAGGTAAAGGCCTACTCCTGCTTTAGGTTGTATTGTTGGGTTTCGATTACTAGGGAGCGAATACGCTTGACCTAGTTCTCGACTTGTTGTTTCTTGCCTTAACCCACCACCGGGTCACCCCTTTATATACACATGCTGATGCCCGGCGGCTTACAGAGTCTCGGCCGGCTCATACACAACGTGTCCGGCTCGATGATAGAACTAAACTTTCCTTAACATACAAGTTGAACATATGGCGGTTTATGCCCGTGGGCCTCAAGTCTCCTCCGGGTCTTGGGCCTTCAATAAGCTTGCTTCATGAACCGCCATCTTCAACATCTTCTTGGGCCTTCTCATTATGAACCGCTAGTGGTATGACCCAGCCCCTCCCGGGCGGGGTCATACACAACAGTTATATCCCCAACACTCGGTATGTTCAATCTCAACCTACCACGGTCGGCATGGTATAAATTTGTGAACACACACCATCTGTTGCTACATTATCTATATATTTGCATCATATATTTCTTACATTATCTATTTTTAATTATATATTTTTGTACTTTGCTTTCATCTATATATTGATCTATTCTATCAGTTACTCCCATATTTGCATCTTGCTCTGTTATTTCAATATATCTAATTTACGATCTTAATTTTCATTTCAAGCAGTACACCCCTTGCTTTGCAAGAATAGGGGTAGAAGGAAATCTTGGGCTTTACTTTGTTGATGACTCCCAGGATGTCGTATTGACAACGCAGCATGGATTTACAATGACGGTTAGCGTAAAACTTGATAAAGATGGTCACTCCTATTTTAATGTGGACCTTTGGAGAAAAATGTCTAAGTGTTATGAACTGAAAGTTGGCAATAAAATTCTAGTGCGTACACCACAGCCTGGTCTAATTAACATGAATGTTTACTTCCCCAACATCATCAATCGATCAAAGTCTGGTCGAGGTTAGTATCCTTTCAACTTTCTCCATGCTGTCATATTACTTGGAAAATCGGGGTATTTGTTCTGACTAATTTATGTAAGCAACCAATTGTGATTTCATTTTCTGACTCCGTTCCTAGGCAGTAACAAATTATATTTACCAATTTATGCATACTATATATTCTTCTGCCATGTTCTGAATAAATAATACCTTTCCACCTTTTAAGCAGGATATGTTGGATGCATAGTGAACGATATGTATGTTACTAAGCATACCAAATTTCACTAGAAGGACTTGAAGCGTGTCATAAACTTTGTTGATAATCTGACGGAGATAGCACAACGTATTAACGCTAGATTTTGGATGGGATTAATTATACTTATGGTGCACACATTGAACAAGACCAATTGTGTGCACAAAACGCTGGTAAAAAGTCTTATTTTAATGTTGATGTTCATAAACTATATATATCTCTTCAACGATATGTTACAATTGGTCTACATTTCAACAGAAATTGCCCACTATAACAGTTCCTGGATCAATTTTCCGGCGTGGTCGAATTACACTTGTGCCTGCTAATAACGGCAAAGTGATTGCAAGGTATTGCATTTCCCGCAGAAATGGAACCATTCAAATTAACAAGTTTTCGCTTGTCGTGGCAATGCATCCATATTGGAAAATTGGAGACACTGTTCTACTCATACTCTACCAAGGCACAGGAGGGCTCTTCTTTTTCATTGACGAGATGCCGAGTCGCCGTGATCAAGCTGCTTCCAGCGGATAGTTGTGGTTGTTGGCCCTCAACCTCTTAAAATGTGCTAGTTGTTACTATGTTAAGTATGTAGATATGTACTATACGGTTGTTGGCCCTTAGCCTCATAAAGTGTGATAGTTGTTACTATGTTAAGTATGTAGATATGGACCATATGGTTGTCAAAACCGTGTTACGAAGATCCTCCTTTTGTCGAATAGTGTAACCACTATATATATGTTACTCAAATGTTGTTACCCAAGTTTTTAAATTTTCATGAAAAGTATTAGTATTGTACACAGTTCATTGGGTTTAAACGTGTGCCTGATGTCCAGAAGGCATTTGCATATTAACTGTTCATATTGCAAATTCGCACTCATGTTAACATAAGGAAACGTATGTGCAACTTACTAATCATCGCACACGAGTACTCGTAGACGCATCGTGTGCGATACTCCTAGCCACCGCAAGCAACTAGTTTGCATTTTTCAAAGTTTTTTGTACACATAGAATCACACACGAACTAATTGTATTAACCATCTGTGTTGTAATTTCTCATCGCAAATAGTTCATCCGAGTCGGCTGTTTGCCAAGTATCACACACATCTTGTTTACACAACTCATTTGTGTTTTTTTGACTTATCACAAACAGTTCATCCATGTGAACTGTATGCCGCGTATCACACATATATTGTTAAGTTGAGCCGTTCCTGTTGTGTTCCCTAATCGAAAACAGTTTGTCTGAGTGAACCGTATTCCGTATATCACACACCCCTTGATCCGGCTAACCGTTCCTGTTGCACTCTCTAATAGCAAACAGTCATCGGAGCAAATTGTATGCCGTATATCGCACACACATTGATATGACTGCATGTTTCTGTTGTTCTGCCTCATCACAAATAGTTCGAATGGATTAACCGTGTGCCTTGCATCGCACACGCAACTAAAATCTGAATAGTGTTTGATGGCTTCGCCATTACAAACGTTTTGCACCTTTTTGACAATTTTTTACACTACCGTTTGTGATTAATGCATCGCACACAGTTTTGTCAAAGGGTCTCTGATCGTAGTGTCACATTGGTAGCATCCTGCAGTAGTGGTCGTCCGCCCTGTTTTTGGTTTGGGTCGGCAGTGTGCTGACCCATATTCGCCCGCGCGGCCGGCTTGCCGACGTATTTCAAACAAAATTACACATTTTATATAGTTTCACAAGCAAACAAAAATATAGCATAGTTTCGCAACCTAAATAAATGTGTCATAGTTTACAAGCCAAATAAAATTAAATTGTCTCAAATACACTTAAAAAAAGATACATCTATTGATTGCCAACATGAGCCCACATATACTCAACCAAATCATCTTGCAGCTGAATGTGATTTTCTCAATCACGCATTTGATGATGTAATTGGATGAACTGTGCAAACGTTGCCGCTCCTCCATGCTCAGGCACAACATTGTCATCCTGGAACTAGAACCGGAACCCTTGATCGTAGATACGTTCTGGGTGCTCATCCTCTACGATCATATTGTGCATGATCACACAAGCAGTCATCACCTCCCACAACTTCTTGGTGCTTCAAATTCTACCAGAATACCAAACGATGCCCCATCAAGATTGTAGAACACCAAAGGCACGCTCGACATCCTTCCTAGCACTCTCTTGCTCTTGGGCAAATCTCCTCCTCTCTCCGACAGGGTTGGAGATTGTCTTCACAATTGTGGTCCACTGAGGATAGATACTATCAGCTAGGTAGTATCCTTTATTGTAGTTGTGGCCATTGATGTTAACATTCACTGGCGAGCAGTTGCCTTCGGCAAGCCTTGCAAAAACCGGTGAGCGTTGAAGCACGTTGATATCATTGTGCGATCCGGCCATGCTGAAGAAAGAGTGCCAAATCTAGAGATCTTGTGAGGCCACGGCCTCAAGTATGACAGCGCAAGCCTTGACACAGTCCCTATACTGCCCTTACCAAACAGAAGGGCAGTTCTTCTCCCAGTGCATACAGACTATGCTGCCAAGCATCCCCAGGAAGCCCCTGCCAGCATTCATCGCCAACAAGCGAGCTGTATCTTTAGCATTTGGCTCTCTCAAGTACTTAGGGTCAAACACTGTAATCACAGCCTTGCAGAACTTGTACATGGAGTCTAGGCACGTAGACTTGTTCATACAAACGTACTCATTAATGAGATCACCTGGGACTTCGTATGCAAGCATCCGGATAGCTGCAGTGCATTTTTGATAAGAGAAGAAGCCAATCTTTCCAAGGGCATCCTCCTTGCACTCAAATACTTATCGTATCTGACCACCCCCTCCCGAATACGGTTGAAAACATGCCTAGCCATATGGAAAACGACGTCGGAATTGGTGATATTTGAAGAGCGGGTTGGGTGTCTCATAGTATTCCTTCCAAGGAAGGAAATGGCCGCTCTCTCGGTTGCGATTCAACGCTGGAGTGCGCCCCGGGATCGAGCCCTGAAACAACGGTCGCTGCCTACTAAGGTGGTCATGGACGACCAACACAGCAACCACCATCTCCTCATCGTCGGATGAGGAATCATCAAAGTCGCAGAGGAAAATGTGGGAAAAAAAACTCGTCGGCGGAGCCCATTTGTACCTTGGGGGCAAACTGTCGAACAACTTGCGGGCGTCGTCGAAGAAGCTGGCCTGGCTGCGTCGGACGAGCGTGGCGGCGATGGACGAAGGAGCTGTCCGGGGCCGCAGGGTGGCAACTTCGTGCTCGTGGCAATGTCGGGGGTGGGTTGGGTTGGGGTGGGGGGAAGCTGCGGTGGCCCGACAATGGTGGCGGCGTGCGGGGGAGGTGTGTGGGTGCAGACTGCTGGCAGGGGCACCGGAACTGGGAGGCGGCGGCGAGGGTTTGCTGTCGATGGGGCGTGGAAGAGATGGCCTATGTGCCACTGACTTGTGAGCCAGGAGAGGAGTAGGCGGGCGTCACATGCGTCCGTTTCGTGTTTGCGTCGACGCAAACGAGGCCCAAATGAATGGGTCGCCCGGCGGACGTGCGTCCGTTTGGGTCGGCATGTTGGGCCGACTTTTCTATCAACGGCGACCCAAGCGGACACACGCGGACGAAAATGGGTCGGCGCGTTGGAGTTGCTCTAAATTCCACTACACGTCTTAGTTTATAGGTCCCTTTGTAGTTTGTGTCAAATTTCGATCAAAGATTTAACTAATAAAATGTTACTTCATGAACAAAAATTATATCGTTGGATTCGAATTTGAACATAGTTTTTAATAATATTTTTTTTGTGACACATGCATGAGCATTTTGTTAGTTCAATCTATTATTAAAATTTCACACGAAATACAATGGGACAAAAAACCAGAGCGCGGAGGTAGTAGGATCTATTGAAGATGCCGGTTCAATACTTGCAAAGTCACGCCGTACTGGATGCGACGAACTCGCGTGCACTTGCCGAGGTTCTATAGCGGCCAACTAGACAAGCCACAACGGAGGCTCCAAGGCAAGGCGCGAGTGAGCGCGGCTGGGCGGGGCGAGCGAACCGCGTATGTAGCGTGGCGACGCGAAATGCAAAGCCAGCTCACCCGCGGCCACACCATAGGTTATACCATGTGTTAGGTGATACCATGATACGGGCTTCTGGGAGCCCTTAAGCATTTTGCAAAAAAGCCATCTAGGAGTCTTAAAATTTCGTGTAGGTACAACAGACTCCCGGAAGCCGTTGGATCTGAGATCCAACGGCCAAGAAGCCCGTATCACGGTATCACCTAAGTGCTAGTAGCACCTGATATTTTCCCCACACCATAGGCCCACGCCCACCTCGTTCCCCTTTCGATACAAACGAAGCAGAGGCGCATCAGCTTAAACCCAAACCCGTCTGCCATCTGCACTGCTCACGGCACAGGCACACGACTCGCACGCCTCACTACCTCATCTCCAACTCTGAATCCAGATGGCGCAGGTGGTGGCGGCAGCGGGCGCGGCGGGAGCGGCCAGGCCGCTCGGCGGCGCATCTGGGGCCGACTCGCTCCGGCCTGTGGCGAGGCTGCCCTTCGGCCCGCGCGACGCGAGGGAGAGGTGGAGCGGGAGCGTCGCCTCAAGGGGTCGACGTGAGTACCCGGTCGCCTCGGTGATTAGCGCCGATGCCGAGGTGCTGCCGGTGTCGCCCGACGACGACGCGGTCTTCAAGGTAGCGCTTCCTCGTACCTGACTGCTACCTCCTCAGCTTCTCGCTAGCTCGGGAACCGCGGTTTTTGTGGTCTCCGGTTACTTTCGGGGCATGAAATTGGCTTTCAGTGACGGTGAAATCGGATTTGTCACGTCCGGGGCATCATTTTCGTGCGCGTGACGGTGGAATTTAGAGTCCTGGACTGTTGGTGATGTCATTTTCTCAAAATTCTCCTCCATGCGTCGTTGCTTGAATTTTGGCGTCTGTTTGTGCTCTTTTATGTTTATATGCATCCATAAGAGCTGCTTGTCTGGTAAACCAAATTCTGTCCGTCGTTTTGACTGTTGTAAAGCGTATATTTCTGAGGAACAGTATATTTCTGAGTAACTGAGAGGATAACTATTAATTATGTGGCTTAAGTTTTAACTGAGAGGATAGCTATTAATTATCTGGCTCAGAGTTTGAACTGAGAGGATAGCTATTAATTATGTTACTGTTTGCATAATTGACATTGGAACCATTGAATATAGTTAAGTAATGCACCCGAAAAGTATAAATAATTGGTATACTTTGTAACAGCCCCTTTTAAAAATCGTTTGCGGGAATAATTCTCACCAAAATCTGTATTGCTTAGCTTATTTCCTGCCACTGAAAAGGACGGAACCCCTTCATCTTACTGAGAATAGCTCAAAATAGATGAACTATTTTAAATATGGATGTGCTACTTTCTGATCACTTCTGTTAAATCACAATTCTGAGTCTTCTCTAAGCCACTTATACAGTAAGCTATGACTGCTTATGATGAACGTGACATATATTCTTGTTTTCTAATTTTCTCTATGATAGGAAGTTATTTAACATGACATGTTTTCTGGCTCGCGTGTTGCAGTTATTCATAATAGTAAGTTGTATTTCTATTTTGGAAGCAACCTTATGAATTGAAACTTACTGTCAATAATACTTCTTGACAGGAAGAAGAAAATTTCCAGCATCTTAAGGCTGTCCAGCAATTAGCAACAGCAGCCAATGGTGTGTGGTCTAAACCAAATGTTAGGCGCAAGACAAAGATTGTGTGCACAATTGGTCCCTCAACTAACACGAGAGAGATGATCTGGAACCTTGCCGAGGCTGGCATGAATGTGGCTCGGCTTAATATGTCACATGGAGACCATGCATCACACCAGAAAGTTATCGACTTGGTGAAGGAGTATAATGCTCAAACGAAGGACAACGTGATTGCGCTTATGGTTGACACCAAGGTTTGTATTCCTTTTTTCAGAGCTTATGCATACACTCTGATGGATGAGCAATCTCGTCTTCAGAAGATGCTCTATTTGTGCCAGTCTTAATTATAAGTCTGTCATGCCCATGCTAGCGCATGATTTGCTCTGTTAATAAATACTGTAGTTAAACCTTTTGATGCCGCGCTTCTATCATCATATTGTACCTTGATTTCTATGATTGAAGCTAGATTTTACATCTTCAGGGCCCAGAAGTCAGGAGTGGAGATTTGCCTCAGCCTATATTCTTGGAAACTGGCCAGGAATTCACCTTCACAGTTAAGAGGGGGGTTGGGACTGAGACATGTGTTAGTGTTAACTATGATGACTTTGTTAATGATGTAGAAGCCGGTGACATGCTCCTTGTGGATGGTATGTGCACGTTCTTTGATCTTTGTTGGTGACACATGATTGTTTGCAGAATGTGCGGATGCAGCAAATCCGTTTATCTGCAATAGTCTACCACTAACTTTTAGCTAGTGATTGAATAAATTTGTATTGCGGCACATAACTGTATATAGTGAATTGGATAGGCTCACGAAGAGCTGGTCTTTGTTAACATGGCTAAGCTAAGCTCTCACATGTTGTTTAAAATCTTCTGGTTTTGTCCAGCGTAATGATATTCTACGTTTTCTCTGCTAACACTTAATTTTATTGCTTTCCTGGAACACATTGTGTGGCTAACTACTGCCTACTAGCATGGAGTCATGATGCATCAATCGTTTATGCATGCGGAGACAGTGTTTCCAACATTGCCCTGTAGTTTTGAGAGCATTAATACCTGCATCTTTTTTTGTACTTAAGTCAGCTTTCTGAGATGGAGTTTACCAGCACTTTTATTTGCAGGTGGTCTTGCTTAGTGTGCACAACTGATTGACAATTGAATTAGAACATCAGATACCCATCTAACATCCTTCTACCTTTGTTCTCTGTATTTTTTATGCTTGTAAGGATGATATATTTTTTGATTACGTAACTTTGACATTAAAGTGATTTATGTTGTGTTTAATGATCATTCTATTGGTTATTTAGGAGGAATGATGTCATTTCTGGTCAAATCAAAAACCGAAGATTCTGTAAAATGTGAAGTTATTGATGGAGGTGAATTAAAATCCAGGCGCCACCTGAATGTCCGTGGCAAGAGCGCAACCTTGCCATCAATCACCGGTAATAGTCATCATAGGTTTCATTAAATAATAAATATGCTCTCGTCTCATGCACACTTTCCAAACTTTCAGATAAGGACTGGGATGATATTAAGTTTGGAGTGGAAAATCAGGTTGACTACTATGCTGTTTCTTTCGTCAAAGATGCTCAAGTTGTGCATGAATTGAAGGATTATCTCAGAAGTAATAATTATTCCGGACTTTATAAACAGCGTGGGTGTTGTTTTGAGTGTGTTTTGACCATGTTTCCTTTTTATTTTGACTCAGGCTCGAATGCGGATATACACGTAATTGTGAAAATTGAAAGTGCAGATTCTATTCCGAACTTACATTCAATCATTACAGCATCTGATGGGGTAAGAGGTTGATATTCATTGTTTCTTGAGTTTAGCAAGATGCACTATAAAATACTCCCTCCGTCCGGAAATACTTGTCATCAAAATAGATAAAAAGAGATGTATGTAGAACTGAAATACGTCTAGATCCATCCCCTTTTATTCATTTTGATGACAAGTATTTCCGGACGGAGGGAGTATATCTTAACTATGAAAGACCTTAAGTTGTATGGGCATCATGAAAAGGGCTTCTTCTCTATTTAATCTTTTTCTACAGAGTGTGTCATTGTTGATTTTAGTTTTGAAGTACTGATGTATAGTTTGTTGAGTTCTGTAGGCTATGGTTGCCAGGGGTGATTTGGGGGCTGAACTTCCTATCGAGGAGGTACCATTGCTGCAGGTATGATCTAGTTTATTGCGCACTGTCCACAAGTCCATTGCACTAAATGCCCACTTCCCTGCTTAGTTATTTGTTTAAGCGAAAAGCTACAAACTTGGTTGTGCTCTGTACAATATCAACTATACAATTTATGCCTGGAAGGAAATAATTATTAACTGAGGGCCACTTTGCACTTGTTTGTCTATACATCTAGGTAGCTATCCAATTTGAAACCTGGCACTGAACTTTCCGTGCTTCCGTTAGTTGATTCGATATAGGATATACATGACATGCTTAGAATTTCATGTGTCCCGGTGCAGGAAGAAATTATTAGAATGTGCAGAAGCATGGGAAAAGCTGTCATTGTCGCCACTAATATGCTGGAAAGCATGATCGTTCATCCAACACCAACCCGTGCAGAAGTTTCAGACATTGCTATAGCTGTTCGGGAAGGTGCTGATGCAGTTATGCTTTCTGGGGAAACTGCACATGGAAAGTATGTGTTTTCGTTTTCTTATGCATAAAAAAAATATTGTTTATATATTTCCAGAAAACTATATGTGCACCCACAGTCTATTGTTCATAATTTAACTAACAAAAGCCAGCTGATTTTATTACAGTAATATTTATGCACTACTATAGGATGTTATTTTTGTGATTGTATTCTTTAAATGTTCCAGAAATTGTTAGGACTACTAATGTGTATTCATCACCTATAAGCTGCTATTTGTAATTGTTGGTGATTTTGCTCTTGTCCTATTATTTATCCTGAGTAAACTATGATATCTAACTCTACTTTCAATATGTCTGCTCTGAATTTGTGGTATCATGTTGTTTTGGTTTCCATCTAAGTTAGCTCATTCGAACGTTTTTGTTATGGTTAGACTTACTGAACTGCCACATGAATCATGGATTGCTCGATTTTGTTTTAATAGATCATGAATAAAGGAGTGGGTATGTTGATGTTTAGTTGCACTCTTTTTGTTGCCCTTTTGGTTTGTTTAAAAGATGCTTGCTATTTATGTCGTGCATTTAAGATGGATACATGACTAAGCTTTACCACTTGATGCCGGACAGATTTCCCTTGAAAGCTGTCAAGGTCATGCATACTGTTGCACTAAGAACTGAAGCAACTATTACTGGCGGGGAAACACCGTCTAACCTTGGTCAGGTGTTCAAGGTCTGAACTGCAATATCCCAACTGACACTGCACGTCTTTTTCTTTACTTTAACCCAGTTTCTATCTTTCCTATTTACTTTCCTCCCTGTAGAACCACATGAGCGAAATGTTTGCCTACCATTCAACAATGATGTCCAATACACTTGGTACATCAATTGTGGTTTTCACAAGGACGGGATTTATGTCTATCCTACTTAGCCATTACCGCCCATCTGGCACCATATTTGCCTTCACAGATCAGTAAGATTTCTCTGCTTTTGCTCCAATGTTATGTCATCAATAAAATGAAACTCCTATGTTAACATGTTAAGAAACCAAATCACCGATGCTGCTAAGATATTCAATGTTAATCATGTGCAATACATTAATTACCAATACATTTTCTTGCATTGTCATCCAGTCATAATGATAACCTTGACAAGCAATAGCAAATGACGCACTTAGCTGCTTATTCACCAACATATGTGGGTTGAAAACCAGCTGTGCTTTTCTACTTGGCGAACACCGTATCCCTAACATGTGCATGAAGTCATTCCTAGGAACTGTTTGCCTCATGCAAGTTATTTGATTATTGAAACTAGTATATCCTAGGAGAAGAGGTTATCACTGATGAAACTGAATTTAGATAATGTTGTGGCGGTATATGCTTTTTATCCTACTGTTGTGGGAGAACTGATCTGAAGATTAGATCTATTATTTTTGGAAGCATAATATTGTTGCCCCCTTTGTTCACATTTTCTTTTTTTAAAGCATTTCTTAGTGTTATTGATGTTGCTTACTGTTTATAGGGAGATAGTTAGACAACGATTGGCTTTGTACCAAGGTGTATGTCCAGTTCACATGGAATTTTCTGATTGTGCTGAGAAGACATTTGGTGATGCTTTATCTTACTTGCTGGTAATCACTTATTTATCCCATCCCTTCTAGTATTTTTTTAATGGCATTAGCTTACGTATCTACCATTGTGGTTGCAGTACATCATGAAACCGTTAAAATACCCTAAAAGAGCCTGCACTAAGTGTTGAAATTAGTTAGGCTATATTGCCTTTGAAACTTGGAAGGCTTTTTGGAGCGTGGGTACAGAGGATGTATCAAATGTTCCTGCTCATCGGGTGCTCATGATATTCGCAAACCCGAATTGCCCGCAAAAAGTTGTAGAACACATTCCCGAGGCATGATCTACCAAAAGCGAACTAAATCAGTGCACTATAAACAGGTTGATGCTAAATATATGATCGTGGAATTGGAACTAATTTCTGCCCAAAATAGGTGTGGAACCATAACACAGACTATTGGAAATAAAAATGGGCTTTTAAGACAATAACAACCAAGATATTGACCTTATGGAAGACAAAATGGGCCTATTACAGTGACGAACAACTCACTCGATTGTGGTCACAAATGATGATGATGCATTCTTCTTTTGGCGAGTTTCTGGGGCTAATACATGTGATATCGCACTGTCCACTAAAATATTGTTCTTCAGTTATGGAATGTGCAAAAATTTAGCGTGTTCACATAGTTTGGCCCGCAAATTGCAGCTACTAACTGCATTCGTTGCTCCCAAACATATATCATGGTAAAGCAATTACGTTCCCAACTTTGATCTATACTGAAAGCCGGGTGCATAACATTCATTTTTTTTACTCTCTCCACCGTCTGATTTCAAATCAAACGGACATAAATGCATATAGGAAATAGGGAAATACGGGGTACTCGCAGCATATTAAATCTAGAATCGTCCTGAAGCTTCTTTAAGAAATAGTAAAACTAAACAAGCAAGCGCATGTGACCTTGATCTGTGTGCTTAATTAGAAGGGCGGAGAAATTAGCTGGAGAAGTTACATGATTTTCGCGGCAACATGCATGTTCACAGTATTCCATTTCCACATACGTTTTGGTACCACTTCTTTTTATTATAACATGAGAATATGTCGTCTAACATGATATGCTACATTTCACAGAAGCATGGTATGGTGAAGGAAGGTGAGGAGGTTGCACTCGTTCAGAGTGGCAGACAACCCATCTGGAGGTCGCAGTCCACCCACAATATTCAGGTTAGGAAGGTTTGATGAGGAATTCCCATTTGCACGACCAGTAACCGAGGTATTTGCTGTGATTGGGGCGAACACAAAGGTCCGTTTATGATGCCATGCCGGCATTACTGCCCTTGAGCCATGAGCTTGATAGCATGTGTACCACGTAGATTTGTTGTTTGAGAGCGAGTGTTGTGATTCTATTCTCTCTTGCTGTTTACTACTCTTGTGTGTAAAATGATTCAGACCAATCATTTCCTCCATCTGTTTTTAGCTGTAGCTGGGGAGTGCTGTAGGGTTCTTTATTTTGTAAAACAATTTATGCATTAGTACATTACAAGGACTTGTTCGACAGGAACTTTGTTGCAAAATGTGTTTGCCTTTAATTCCAGAACTGGCACAGGACTGAGAGGTCGTTATCAATTTTGCCTTTGTTAACTAGTTCAGCGTGGAGGATGATGTTTGCCCGAGAGGAAGGCATAGGCATGCCCGCGAGATGAAAATTAAGCCTGACATGACATGATTATCAAAGCAACAAATAGTGTATTTTCGGCTTGAGGCACCGTCGCCCATCGACACCGCCAACACAAAAGGGAACGCTGCAGATGAGCAGCCAAGGCAGACATGCCCGGCCCGCAGCAAAGCACAACACCACAGCCCTACGTAGAGCCAGCGAAGCCGCCAAAAGGACTCGAGGAGATTGCGGTTAGTGCTCTGGTGCTCCCAGTTCTTGGAATCTTGACCCGCGACCGGAATACTGTTGGGGCACGTCCATCATGCAGTGTTAACGCTTAGAGCAAGTACAATAGAGCTGAGTCAGCGTGCTATAAGGAATAAACTAGTATATTTTTGCTTAGTTGGAGGAAAGAGAAGAGGAGAGAGAAGACAAGCTGGCTTTTGGTGAAGAGCCAGCTCTAACACGTGCTCCTAGGCACTTTGTGAGAATAAAAGGTGGGCCACATATAAAAAAGTAGTACACTTTTTTAATCTACTATTGTACATGTTGACTATAAGATGGGCTGTAGATGACATGGCACTGGCTTATAGCCAGCAGCTGGCTATACTATTAACCATGCTCTTAGTTGTCGTGAGACTGGTGACCGAATGTTTTTATGGCAAGTTTAGTGACGCGATGCGAGGATGACAACTTTAGTTGTTAAGCATGATAATTTTCTTTTCAGATGACAAGTTTCAGTTTTTTTTAGGTTTTTTTCCTTTTCGGATGACAACTTTAGTTGAAAAAAAATGTAGGCTCAGATTGCTTCGTGCCACACATACGGCACTTATCATTTGGGTCAAAATATTGGTTGATGTTTTTTACCCTAACTTTGCATCTCGCCGATCAGTGCGCACAATACATATCCACAAGGTTTTAAGCGCTAAAAGTAACGGCCAGATTTGCCATGCAAAAAAGATAAAATTACCATGCTTTCTGCATAGGATTTGCCATGTTCTACAGTAAAAATGCCCATGTAATGTAAAAAATCAACAGAAAAAATACCATGCTACAGCGATTAATTGCCATACGTTCGATCTGGATTTGACGTACCTGAGGGCGTCAGATTTTTAGCCCTAAAATATCCAACGTCAGATTTGTATTTAAATCATTTATTTTCGAATGTAGTAACAGTGTAATAGTAACCCGGATGGATACCAAATTACTTTATTTATCTCAGGGCATGTGTTGCAAGTGTACACCAAGCATCCATATCATTTCTACCACGACCCAAGCTCGCCCGCTCTTATTATCCAGTCCCAAATCAACTTAGCCACTTCATGGGCATGTAATATGTAGTAGAAGTATTATATACTCCTATATGTGATTTATTGTATGTCAAGAAAAGAGTGATTTATTGTGTAGTGCATGGTCGCACTTCCCCCCCCCCCGCGCGCGAAGACTCAGACGCTATCCTTGACCTGGCTGCTGTAGCTGTTCTGCACGTCGTTGTAGCGGTCCCACACCATGATCCCACCGTAGTTGCTGGCGCCCTTCACGCCGGGGAGCACCGCCGACGTGAGGTCGCCAGGCGACACGTACCCGCTCCCGGCCGCGGCCGTCGAGGCCGGCACGCCGAGGTAGAAGCCTCCGGACACCTTCACGCTGCTCGTCCACGTATTCCACGTGCTCTGCAGGTTGCTCGCGTCCCCGCTCGCGTACTGGCACGGCGGGTTGTTGTAGAACTGCACCCACACGTTGTCGAACAGCCCCGTCTGCAGCGCCGGCCCCAGCGACGCGTCCGGGTACGGGCACTGCGGCGCCGCCGTCAGGTACACCTTCCTGCCCTGCGCGCTGTACTGTGACAGGAACGTGGCCAGCTCGTCGTAGTGCGCCGAGTTGCCGGTCTCGATGTCGAAGTCGATGCCGTCCAGGACGGCGTCGCCGAGCGGGCGGGACGACGAGCTGCCGCCGAGGAAGTTGTCCCACAGGTAGGTGGCGACGCTCTGGGCGTCCTCGGTGGAGGAAAGGCCGTAGCTGCCGGCGCCGCCGCCGAGAGAGAGGAGCACCTTGACGCCGTTGGACTGGCACGTCGTGATATCGGAGCTGAAAACGTTGCAGTTGCCGGAGAGCGGATCGCAGTGTCCGGCGAGGTTGAGTGCGGGGGTCTGGCCATTGCCGAAGGTGCTGAGGAAGGAGACCATGACGTACGCGTAGAGATCGGAGTTGCAGGCGTCGGCGAGCGTGCCCTCGTTACCGTTCTGGCCCCAGTAGACGGCGATGTTGCCGGCATGGGAGATGCCAACCATGCCGGCGAGTAGGAGAATGGAGAGGAGAGGAGACCATTTGAGTTTACAAGCCATTGTTAGTCACGGCGATGCACGAGATGGTAAAGCTTTTGCGAATGCTTTGTCTTAGTACGTGATTTGCTTGGCGGTGAAGAGGTGTTGTGGGTGCCATTTATAGGGACGAATCGTTGAATGGTTCCAAGTTTGTCGTTGGCTTTTTCCAAACTGGACAGTGGACTTGGAAGACTTGGCACGTAGACTTGGAAGACTTCATCACTTACTTGATGCAAATTCCACATGTTCAATGTACTTGTAGAGAATCATTAATTGTTGGGATTATACTTGTACAAAATCATTAAATGCTGGGCTTATTGATCTTGGGATTGTCCAATTTTCAGCGAGCTGTTTTCAGGAAGTTTGGCAAGCACGCAGACCGGGAGTAGTGGCGGATCCAGGATTTCGAACTTGGGTGTTCAATTTTTTCCCAACGTGATATCTAAAATGTTCACATAGCAAGAGCTTTTTTCCCCTATCACAGTAGCAATACCTAAAATAGCTTAAAGAAATGAAATTTTTTTTGAAGATCATCTACTATGCAATAGTACATTTTTTTCATGGCCACAAACACGGCATGGCATCATTATCCTTAAGTTGCAGGAAAAATCATGCAGAGAAAATGTAACAAATCATGTACTCCCTCTGTTCCTAAATATTTGTCTTTTTATATATTTCAAATGAACCACCACATACGGATGTATATAGACATATTTTAGAGTGTAGATTCACTCATTTTGCTCCGTATGTAGTCACTTGTTGAAATCTCTAGAAAGACAAATATTTAGGAACGGAGGAAGTACTAACAATGATGGTATGGTGTCAATGACTCGTGTAATACTGGGCAAAATCAGCGACGGTAACTGGGTTGGGGGGCTATCTCGCAAAAAAAAAAAACTGGGTCGGGGAGCTAGTGAGAGGGAACCAAGCTAGTTGCGCCGGCCAATTGGGTTGTGCAGGAGTATGAAATCGAGATGCTTGTTGACTCGACCGGCTTATATGAATTAACATCACGTTTATTGCTCAAACTACACCACTGTTAACATATATGCCTAATATACACCATTATATAAAGTTTTGTGGCCAATTTTTTTGGGTGTGCAACTGTCCACCCATGACCTTACGTGGATCCGCCCCTGACCGGGAGGCTTGAGCATTTACTAAGTAGTTCTGAACTTCTGATTCAATGGTAAAACGACGTACGAGCTACTCACTGGTAACAAGTCTCAAGTTGATACTTTTAAGTATTTGGCTCAAAGTGTTAATTCTTTATAAGCATCGTCGTTCAAAATTTGCTCCTAAATCTCACCGGTTTCCTACTCGGTTATGGATCGAACTCTCATACCTATCGTGTCTACAACAACTTCACTTGAAAACTTGAAGAGATGGTAGACGTGAAGTTTGATAAATCTAATGGCTCGCAAGTTGAGCAATTGCCAATTGATGTAGGTGACAAAAATCTCCCGGAAGCAATTCAAGATTTGTCTATTGGCAAGATCCGTCCAACGGAGATGAAGGAGAGCACTTTGTCTATTCAAGTGGAAGCCTCAACTTCACATCAAGGTGAACCACAAGTTGACATGGAGGCATCCACAAGTGGAACACGTCAAGATAAAGAAAATAAGGAAATACAACAAGATGATCCACCTCGACCTCCTTCTCCACCTCCTCAAGCGATCAACGACACCAACAACAATGAAGAAGAAGAAGATGATGATGAAGATGCTTCACCACAACCCAAGAAAAAACTACCTCGAGTTAGAGCAGGAATTGACAAGCATCAGCCCGTCGAGCAAATTCTTGGCGACATTAAATCTGGGAGAATCACTCGCTCTAAATCTCGTTTAGCTAACTTTTGTGAGCATTACTCATTTATCTCTAGTATTGAGCCTATGAAGGTTGATGAAGCCCTTGAAGACCCTGATTGGGTGAAGGCTATGCACGAAGAACTACACAACTTCAAGAGGAATCAAGTGTGGACATTGGTTGAGAAGCCGAATGATGAACAAAATGTCATCGGAACCAAATGTGTGTTTCGAAACAAGCAATATGAGGATGGACAAGTCACATGCAACAAGGCTCATCTCGTTGCTCAAGGCTACACTCAAGTCGAAGGTATGGACTATGGTGAGACCTATGCCCCCGTTTCTAGACTCGAGTCCATTCACATTTTACTTGCTTATGCCAATCCCCATGATATTACCCTCTATCAAATGGATATTAAAAGTGCTTTTCTAGCTGGTGAAATTGAGGAGGACGTTTATGTTAAACAACCTCCCGGTTTTGAAAATCCTAAGAAACCAAAACATGTTTACAAACTTCATAAAGCTCTCTATGGTCTCAAACAAGCCCCAAGAGCTTGGTATAAATGCTTAACAAAGTTTCTTCTTGGAAAAAGGCTTTGAGGTTAGTAAAATTGATTCAACCTTGTTTACTAAGAGATTGAATGGTGAACTATTGTGTGCCAAATATATGTTGATGATATTATCTTTGGTTCTACTAACCCTAAAATTTTGAAAGGTTGATGTAGAAAAAGTTTGAGATGTCTATGATGTGTGAACTCAAAAATCTTCCTCGGTTTGCAAATCAAGCAAACTAGGGATGGTACCTTTGTCTCACAAACAAAGTATACCATGGACTTCTTCAAAAATTTCAACATGCAAGAAATCAAAGATATGAAAACCCCCATGCCAACTTCCAGACATCTTGACTTGACAAAGGATGGCAAACCCGTTGATCAAAAGGTTTACCGCTGTCGTGGTACTAAGTCTGACAGTAAGAATAGGGGGTACGTATGAGGAGGCGAGGACCTAGCTACGACGAGGTTGTACACACGAGTTTACGAGTTCAGGACCCTCTCGGAGGAGGTAAAATCCCTACGTCTCGGTGCCCTGAGGCGGTCGACTGGAATATGGGTGTGTGTGTGTTACAAGGTGTGCGAACCCTTGTCCCAGAGGAGGGGGTGACTTATATAGAGTGTTCCAAGACCCCAGCCATCATCCGTTACCGGGGTTCAATGTACATTAAGATAGGGCGTTGCTGGTAACGCCGGCTATAAAGTGTTATCAATGATCTTTAAGACTACGGAGTGAACGCCTGACCGTTGCCATCCTGAGTGACTCTAGGCCTTCTGTACTCCGAGTGATTTCCTGTATGGTCGAATGACTCCATCTAGGTCGAGTGAAATTGGGGGGTATCCGAGTGAGGTGTCTGGTCGAGTGGATTGCACTCGATGGCTTCAGCCGATACTTCTTGATGTGCTTTGAATGTCCTTGCTTCTAGGGTAGTGACCTTGGCTAGGGCGTATAGGTAAGGTCTATGACCCTATCCTAGGTCTATGGCATCGTCATTAGCCCCCGAATGGATTGAGGTCTGAGTGAAAAGAAAGTTGAAGTTGGCCTTGCCTTGACTCTTGTGCTTCACAAGCATTCATACTGGGTTCGAGGTCCATGCTGAAACTTCGGCTTCATTTCAGTCGCCTTGATCGATTCAGAGGTTGTCGAGTGAACTTATGCTGGCACTCTTCGAGTGTTATTATGACGCGAAATCTTTGGCGCGATTGGTTACTGCGGTTCCCGGATCTCACGGGATTCAAAATTTTGGGGACGCACGCGGGGCGGAGCGCGCCGCAGTAAACGGGACGGATAGACAGGGGCGCCTCGATTTCTGCACTACCTTTTTCGCCACGTACCCAGTTCGCGACTGTTGTGGGATTTGATAGGATCGCTCGGGCTCACGCGTCAGCCACTCGGCAGTAGGCCCTTAAAAGGCGTCGAGGCTGATGCGTCTGCACAGTGCGCTCCCATTCCCCTTCTTCTTCCTCTGCTTCTCCACCGCATCCTCTTTCATCCTTGACGCCACCGCTCCATCAGTGCGCAGCCTGCCACCATGGTGAAGGACAAGACAATGGCACTGGAGCGCACCAAAAAGGCGACGGCGACGGTGAAGGGCAAGAAGATGAATCGGGGGTCGTCGTCGAGGTCCGGGCTACCGCCTGGTTGGATTCAGGGAGACTGGATCCGATCCATGCTCCGGCCAGAGGATCTGGAAGATCTGGCCGCCACGGGCCTGATCGCTGCCGGAGCTGCGAGGCTGCCGGGGGACGAGATAGAGCCTCAGCCGCGGGCGGGTGAGTGTGTGCTCCTTGCCACCCATGTCGACCGTGGTTTCTCCCTTCCTCCGCATCCTTTCTTCCGGGGTTTTCTAAACTTTTTCGGTGCTCAGCTTCACTACTTCTCTCCCAATACCATCACGTATCTTGCCGCATTCGTGTCTATGTGTGAAAACTTCTTGGGTTGTCGACCGCACTAGGGTATCTTCAAACATATTTTCACAGTTCGTTCACAAACCGTGAAGAAGGAAAATCCAAATGACAAGAGGATGCACATGATCCAGATGTGCGGAGGTTTAGGGATTCAGATGAGGAAGAGAAGCACTTTTCTCCCTATGACACTTCCTGAGTTGGTTATGGGCTGGCAGTCGACCTGGTTCTACTGCCAGGACATTGCAACCCCAGGTCAGTCGACCGGTCTTCCTCCCTTTTCCCTAGATCGAGTCCAGCAACCTTCTTCACTGATTGTGACCGCAACAGAGAAAGTAGAGACAGACATGTTGGTTGAGAGGGTAGTTCAATTGGTCCGTCAGGGTGTAACTAGCATGGATTTGTTGGAGGTGTTCCTCAGTCGACGCCTCCAGCCGCTCCAAGCCCGTGACCACTCAATGTGGATGTACTCGGGCTCCAACGACACTGCTCGGGTCCACTCAGAGGAGATTCCCGATGCGACGGTGGCCCTATGGCTGAGGAGCATTACCGAAAACAAAGATAACACTGGCGGGCCAGGAGAGTCGATCCATTCGACGCTGACAACCAGCCGGACAAGGTCTGATCCTCGCTACCGAGTGTACTTCAATCTGTCTTGCAACTGTTTCTGAATCTGACTGATGTTTGATTAACTTCTTGCCTTGCAGGTCTATACCGAGATGTATTTGATGCTGAACGGGGAGCAAGCCCAGGAGCAAGTCCAGGAGGGAGCGGATAGCGCAGAAGAGAGCGCCAACTGTCAATCTCCTGACGATGAAGATGAGGAAGAGAATGATGAGTCGGATGATGAAGAAGAGGAGGTCGACTCACCACCTCGCACAGAGCATCGATCCAAGCAGTTCCATGATCCAGCGAGCGGGCGTAACAAAACTATGGCTCTGAGTACGCAAGTGCATAAGCGCACTCGGACTTCGACTCCGGAGCCATCAGAGTGAAGGAAATATGCCCTAGAGGCAATAATAAAGTTATTATTTATTTCCTTATATCATGATAAATGTTTATTATTCATGCTAGAATTGTATTAACCGGAAACATAATACATGTGTGAATACATAGACAAACATAGTGTCACTAGTATGCCTCTACTTGACTAGCTCGTTTATCAAAGATGGTTATGTTTCCTAGCCATGGACAAAAGAGTTTTCATTTGATTAACGGGATCACATCATTAGGAGAATGATGTGATTGACTTGACCCATTCCATTAGCCTAGCACTTGATCGTTTAGTATGTTGCTATTGCTTTCTTCATGACTTATACATGTTCCTATAACTATGAGATTATGCAACTCCCGTTTACCGGAGGAACACTTTGGGTGCTACCAAACGTCACAATGTAACTAGGTGATTATAAAGGAGTACTACAAGTGTCTCCGAAGGTACATGTTGGGTTGGCGTATTTCGAGATTAGGTTTTGTCACTCCGATTGTCGGAGAGGTATCTCTGGGCCCTCTCGATAATGCACATCACTATAAGCCTTGCAAGCAATGTAGCTAATGAGTTAGTTACGGAATGATGCATTACGTAACGAGTAAAGAGACTTGCTAGTAACGAGATTGAACTAGGTATTGGATACCGACGATCGAATCTCGGGCAAGTAACATACCGATGACAAAGGGAACAACGTATGTTGTTATGCGGTTTGACCGATAAAGATCTTCGTAGAATATGTGGGAGCCAATATGGGCGTCCAGGTCCCGCTATTGGTTATTGACCGGAAACATGTCTCGGTCATGTCTACATAGTTCTCGAACCCGTAGGGTCCGCACGCTTAACGTTTCGTTGACGATATAGTATTATATGAGTTATGCATGTTGGTAACCGAATGTTGTTCGGAGTCCTAGATGAGATCATGGACACGACAAGGAACTCCGGAATGGTCCGGAGATAAATTTGATATATGGGATTATAGTGTTTGATCTCCGGAAGGGTTCCGGAATTCACCGGAAGGGGTTTCGGATGTTTCCCGAAATGTTTGGGTACGAGAACACGTTATTTGGGCCAAAGGGGAAAGCCCACGAGGCTTATGGAAAGTGCAAAAGGAAGTTTTGCGGAGACCAGAGGCTAGACGCCAGGAACCCTGGCGTCTAGGGGGTAGACGCCGGGACCCTGGCGTCTAGCCCTGGAGTCCGTGTAGGACTCTTGCCTTTCGGGCAAAACCGACTTTGAGGAGGCTTTTACTCCAAGTTTCGACCCCAGGGCTCAACATATAAATAGAGGGGCAGGGCTAGCACCAAAGACACATCAAGAAACACCAAGCCGTGTGCCAGCAACCCTGTCCCCTCTAGTTTATCCTTCGTCATAGTTTTCGTAGTGCTTAGGCGAAGCCCTGCGGAGATTGTTCTCCACCAACACCATCACCATGCCGTCGTGCTGCCGGAACTCATCTACTACTTCGCCCATCTTGCTGGATCGAGAAGGCGAGGACGTCATCGAGCTGAACGTGTGCAGAACTCGGAGGTGCCGTGCGTTCGGTACTTGGATCGGTCGGATCGTGAAGACGTACGACTACATCAACCGCGTTGACAAACGCTTCCGCTTAGCGATCTTCAAGGGTATGAAGATACACTCCCCTTCTCGTTGCTATACATCACCATGATCTTGCGTGTGCGTAGGAAATGTTTGAAATTACTACGTTCCCCAACAGTGGTATCAGAGCCTAGGTTTTATGCGTTGATGTTATATGCACGAGTAGAACACAAGTGAGTTGTGGGCGATACAAGTCATACTGCTTACCAGCATGTCATACTTTGGTTCGGCGGTATTGTTGGATGAAGCAGCCCGGACCGACATTACGCGTACGCTTACGCGAGACTGGTTCTACCGACGTGCTTTGCACACAGGTGGCTGGCGGGTGTCAGTTTCTCCAACTTTAGTTGAACCGAGTGTGGCTACGCCCGGTCCTTGCGAAGGTTAAAACAACACTAACTTGATGAACTATCGTTGTGGTTTTGATGCGTAGGTAAGAACGGTTCTTGCTAAGCCCGTAGCAGCCACGTAAAATTTGCAACAACAAAGTAGAGGACGTCTAACTTGTTTTTGCAGGGCATGTTGTGATGTGATATGGTCAAGACGTGATGCTATATTTTATTGTATGAGATGATCATGTTTTGTAACCGAAGTTATCGGCAACTGGCAGGAGCCATATGGTTGTCGCTTTATTGTATGAAATGCAAACGTCCTGTAATTGCTTTGCTTTATCACTAAGCAGTAGCGATAGTCATAGAAGCAATAGATGGCGTAACGACAATGATGCTACGATGGAGATCAAGGTGTCGCGCCGGTGACGATGGTGATCACGACGGTGCTTTGAAGATGGAGATCACAAGCACAAGATGATGATGGCCATATCATATCACTTATATTGATTGCATGTGATGTTTATCCTTTATGCATCTTATCTTGCTTTGATTGACGGTAGCATTTTAAGATGATCTCTCACTAATTATCAAGAAGTGTTCTCCCTGAGTATGCACCGTTGCGAAAGTTCTTCGTGCTGAGACACCACGTGATGATCGGGTGTGATAGGCTCTACATTCAAATACAACGGGTGCAAAACAGTTGCACACGCGGAATACTCAGGTTAAACTTGACGAGCCTAGCATATACAGATATGGCCTCGGAACGCGGAGACAAAAAGGTCGAACGTGAATCATATAGTAGATATGATCAACATAGTGATGTTCACCATTGAAACTACACCATCTCACATGATGATCGGACATGGTTTAGTTGATTTGGATCACGCAATCACTTAGATGACTAGAGAGATGTCTGTCTAAGTGGGAGTTCTTAAGTAATATGATTAATTGAACTTAAATTTTTCATTAACTTAGTTCTGGTAGTATTTTGCAAATAATGTTGTAGATCAATAGCTTGCATTGTTGCTTTCATATGTTTATTTTTGATATGTTCCTAGAGAAAATTGTGTTGAAAAATGTTAGTAGCAATCGTGCGGATTGGATCCGTGATCTGAGGTTTATCCTCATTGCTGCACAGAAGAATTATGTCCTTGATGCACTGCTAGGTGAAAACCTATTGCAGGAGCAGATGTTGACGTTATGAACGTTTGGCTAGCTCAATATGATGACTACTTGATAGTTTAGTGCACCATGCTTAATGGCTTAGAATCGGGACTTCAAAGACGTTTTGAACGTCATGGACTATATGAGATGTTCCAGGAGTTGAAGTTAATATTTCAAGCAAATACCCGAGTTGAGAGATATGAAGTCTCCAACAAGTTCTATAGCTAAAAGATGGAGGAGAATCGCAACTAGTGAGCATGCTCTCAGATTGTCTGGGTACTTAAATTACTTGAATCAAGTGGGAGTTAATCTTCCAGATAAGATAGTGATTGACAGAATTCTCTAGTCACCATCACTAAGTTACTAGAACTTCGTGATGAACTATAGTATGCAAGAGATGACGTAAACGATTCCCAAGCTCTTCGTGATGTTGAAATCGACGAAGGTAGAAATCAAGAAAGAGCATCAAGTGTTGATGATTGACAAGACCACTAGTTTCAAGAGAAGGGCAAAGGGAAAGAAAGGGAACTTCAAGTGGAAAGACAAGCAAGTTGTCACTCCCGTGAAGAAGACCAAAGCTGGACCAAAGCCTGAAACTGAGTGCTAACACTGCAAAGGGAATGGTCACTGGAAGCGGAAATGCCCTGAATATTTGGTGGATAAGGAGGATGGCAAAGTGAACAAGGGTATATTTGATATACAGGTTATTGATGTGTGCCTTACTAGTGTTTATAGTAGCCCCTGAGTATTTGATACTTGTTCGGTTGCTAAGATTAGTAACTCGAAACAAGAGTTACAGAATAAACAGAGACTAGTTGAAGGGGAAGTGACGATGAGTGTTGGAAATAGTTCCAAGATTGATATGATCATCATCGCACACTCCCTATACTTTCAGGACTAGTGTTAAACCTAAATAAATGTTATTTGGCGTTTACGTTGAGCATGAATATGATTTGATCATGTTTATTGCGATACAACTATTCATTTAAAGTCAGAAAATAATTGTTGTTCTGTTTAAATGAATAAAACCATTGATGGTCATACAGCCAATAAAAATAGTTTGTTGGATCTCGATCATAGTGATACACATATTCATAATATTGATGCCAAAAGATGCAAAGTTAATAATGATAGTGCAACTTATTTGTGGCACTGCCGTTTTGAGTCATATCGGTGTAAAGCGCATGAAGAAACTCCATAAAGATGGATTTTCGGAATCACTTGGTTATGAATCATTTGATGCTTGCGAACCGTGCTTTTTGGGCAAGATGACTAAAACTCTGTTCTCCGGAACAATGGAATGAGCTACTGACTTATTGGAAATAATACATACCGATGTATGCAATCCGATGAGTGTAGAGGCTCGCGGCGTATATCGTTATTTTCTGACCTTCACAGATGATTTGAGCACATATGGGTATATCTACTTGATGAAACATAAGTCTGAAATAGTTGAAAGGTTCAAAGAATTTCAGAGTGAAGTGGAGAATCATCGTAACAAGAAAATAAAGTTTCTGTCATTTGATCGCGGAGACAAATATTTGAGTTACGAGTTTGGTCTTCATATAAAATAATGTGGAATAGTTTCACAGCTCACGCCACCTGGAACACCACAATGTAATGGTGTGTCCGAACGTCGTAAACGCACTTTATTGGATATGGTGCGATCTATGATGTCTCTTATCGGTTTACCACTATCATTTTGGGGTTATGCATTAGAGACAGCTGCATTCACGTTTAATAGGGCACCATCTAAATCCATTGAGATGACACCGTATGAACTATGGTTTAGCAGTAAACCTAAGCTGTCGTTTCTTAAAGTTTGGAGTTGCGATGCTTATATGAAAAAGGTTTTCAACCTGATAAGCTCGAACCCAAATCGGAGAAGTGCGTCTTCATAGAATACCCAAAGGAAACTGTTAGGTAATCCTTCTATCACAGATCCGAAGGCAAAATATTCGTTGCTAAAATGGATCCTTTCCAGAGAAGGAGTTTCTCTCGAAAGAAGTGAGTGGGAGGAAAGTAGAGCTTGATAAGGTAATTTGTACCTTCTCCCGAATTGGAAAGTAGTTCATCACAGAAATCAGTTCCAGTGATTCCTACACCAATTAGTGAGGAAGCTAATGATGATGATCATGAAACTTCAGATCAAGTTACTACAGAACATCGTAGGTCTTCCAGAGTACGGTCCGCACCAGAGTGGTACGGTAATCCTGTTCTGGAAGTCATGTTACTAGACCATGATGAACCTATGAACTATGAGGAAGCGATGATGAGCCCAGATTCCGCAAAATGGCTTGATGCCATGAAATCTGAGATGGGGTCCATGTATGAGAACAAAGTGTGGACTTTGGTGGAGTTGCCAGATGATCGGCAAACCATAGAAAATAAATGGATTTTCAAGAGGAAGACGGACGTTGATAGTAGTGTTACTATCTACAAAGCTCGACTTGTCGCAAAAAGGTTTTTGACAAGGTCAAGGTGTTGACTACAATGAGATTTTATCAACTATAGTGATGCTTAAGTCTGTCCGAATCATGTTAGCAATTGCCACATTTTATGAAATCTGGCAAATGGATGTCAAAACTGCATTCGTTAATGGTTTTCTTAAAGAAGAGTTGTATATGATGCAACCAGAAGGTTTTGTCAATCCTAACGGTGCTAACAAAATGTGCAAGCTCCAACGATCCATCTATGGACTGGTGCAAGCATCTCGGAGTTGGAATATACGCTTTGATAAGTTGATCAAAGCATATAGTTTTATACAGACTTGCGGTGAAGCCTGTATTTACAAGAAAGTGAGTGGGAGCGCTACAACATTTCTGATAAGTATATGTGAATGACATATTGTTAATCGGAAATAATGTAGAATTATTCTGCAAAGCATAAAGGAGTGTTTGAAAGGAGTTTTTTCAAAGAAAGACCTCGGCAAAGCTACTTACACATTGGGCATCAAGATCTATATAGATAGATCAAGATGCTTGATAAGATTTTTCAATGAGTACATACCTTGATAAAATTTTGAAATAGTTCAAAATGGAACAGTCAAAGAAGTAGTTCTTGCCTGTGTTGCAAGGTGTGAAGTTGAGTAAGACTCAAGACCCGACCATGGCAGAAAATAGAAAGAGAATGAAATGTCATTCCCTATGCCTCAGTCATAGGTTCTATAAAGTATGCTATGCTGTGAACCAGACATATTGTATACCTTGCTCTGAGTTTGGCAAAGGAATACAATTTTGATCTAATAGTAGATCACTGGACAGCGGTCAAGAATATCCTTAGTGAGGACTAAGGAGATGTTTCTCGATTATGGAGGTGATAAAAGAGTTCATTGTAAAAGTTACATCAGTGCAAACTTTTACACTGATCCAGATGACTCTAAGTCTCAATCTGGATACATATTGAAAGTGGGAGCAATTAGCTAGAGTAGCTCCGTGCAGAGCATTGTAGACATAGAATATTTGCAAAATACATACGGCTCTGAATGTGACAAACCCGTTGACTAAGCTTCTCTCACGAGCAAAACATGATCACACCTTAGTACTCTTTGGGTGTTAATCACATAAGCAATGTGAACTAGATTATTGACTCTAGTAAACCCTTTGGGTGTTGATCACATGACGATGTGAACTATGGGTGTTAATCATATACAGATATGAATATTAGTGTTAAATCACATGGCGATGTGAACTAGATTATAGACTCTAGTGCAAGTGGGAGACTGAAGGAAATATACCCTAGAGGCAATAATAAAGTTATTATTTATTTCCTTATATCATGATAAATGTTGATTATTCATGCTAGAATTGTATTAACCGGAAACATAATACATGTGTGAATACATAGACAAACATAGTGTCACTAGTATGCCTCTACTTGACTAGCTCGTTTATCAAAGATGGTTATGTTTCCTAGCCATGGAAAAAAGAGTTGTCATTTGATTAACGGGATCACATCATTAGGAGAATGATGTGATTGACTTGACCCATTCCGTTAGCCTAGCACTTGATCATTTAGTATGTTGCTATTGCTTTCTTCATGACTTATACATGTTCCTGTAACTATGAGATTATGCAACTCCCGTTTACCGGAGGAACACTTTGGGTGCTACCAAACGTCACAATGTAACTGGGTGATTATAAAGGAGTACTACAAGTATCTCCAAAGGTACATGTTGGGTTGGCGTATTTCGAGATTAGGTTTTGTCACTCCGATTGTCGGAGAGGTATCTCTGGGCCCTCTCGGTAATGCACATCACTATAAGCCTTGCAAGCAATGTAGCTAATGAGTTAGTTACGGAATGATGCATTACGTAACGAGTAAAGAGACTTGCCAGTAACGAGATTGAACTAGGTATTGGATACTGACGATCGAATCTCGGGCAAGTAACATACCGATGACAAAGGGAACAACGTATGTTGTTATGCGGTTTGACCGATAAAGATCTTCGTAGAATATGTGGGAGCCAATATGGGCATCCAGGTCCCGCTATTGGTTATTGACCGGAAACATGTCTCGGTCATGTCTACATAGTTCTCGAACCCGTAGGGTCCGCACGCTTAACGTTTCGTTGACGATATAGTATTATATGAGTTATGCATGTTGGTAACCGAATGTTGTTTGGAGTCCTAGATGAGATCATGGACACGACGAGGAACTCCGGAATGATCCGGAGATAAAATTTGATATATGGGATTATAGTGTTTGATCTCCGGAAGGGTTCCGGAATTCATCGGAAGGGGTTCCGGATGTTTCCCGAAATGTTTGGGTACGAGAACACGTTATTTGGGCCAAAGGGGAAAGCCCACGAGGCTTATGGAAAGTGCAAAAGGAAGTTTTGCGGAGACCAGAGGCTAGACGCCAGGAACCCTGGCGTCTAGGGGGTAGACGCCGGGAACCCTGGCGTCTAGCCCTGGAGTCCGTGTAGGACTCTTGCCTTTCGGGCAAAACTGACTTTGAGGAGGCTTTTACTCCAAGTTTCGACCCCAGGGCTCAACATATAAATAGAGGGGCAGGGCTAGCACCAAAGACACATCAAGAAACACCAAGCAGTGTGCCGGCAACCCTGTCCCCTCTAGTTTATCCTCCGTCATAGTTTTCATAGTGCTTAGGCGAAGCCCTGCGGAGATTGTTCTTCACCAACACCGTCACCACGCCGTCGTGCTGCCGGAACTCATCTACTACTTCGCCCGTCTTGCTGGACCGAGAAGGCGAGGACATCATCGAGATGAACGTGTGCAGAACTCGGAGATGCCGTGCGTTCGGTACTTGGATCAGTCGGATCATGAAGACGTACGACTACATCAACCGCGTTGACAAACGCTTCCGCTTAGCGATCTTCAAGGGTATGAAGATACACTCCCCTTCTCGTTGCTATACATCACCATGATCTTGCGTGTGCGTAGGAAATTTTTGAAATTACTACGTTCCCCAACACAGAGAAGGTCGCCAAGCAGCCCAAGGTTGACTCTTCAATGTCTCGGAAGACCTTGCCCAAGATCAAGATGGACGTTCCTATTGCTTCTGTGTGAGTGTTCCGCCTTTCTGCATTTTCCTACCGACTCATGCTTCTGCTCTGACCGAGTGGATTATGAACTTTTCAGTGCTGCAACTTCCGAGACCTCCATGAATATTGACAAGGCCCAAGATGATGAAGAGACTGATGATGCAGCTACTTCCAAAGCTGGTACGATCTTGCAATCTTGAACTTGTTTTATCGACTAGATTGTCGGTCGATTGAGCCCTTATGGTTGCATTTTGTTGTAGCTCCGCGGGATGTCATTGAGCTTCCAGACGATGATGAATAGGTGCCTTTGAAAAGTACGGGAAGGAAGGCAGGGCTTCAAGAAGGAGGACGACCGTAGGCCAGGGGCTTGAGTCGACATCAACATCAGAGATGGTGGTCCAACGATCCGGAGATCCGGCTCGGGCAATTGTTTCTTTTGCCAATCCGGTGTTGACTGACACTGTACTGCCTGCATAGCTCCATGCTTCAGATCCGGCGTCAATTGCTCAAGTCTCTGCTTCGCCTGCATAGCTCCATGCTTCAGATCCTGTGATTGCTCCCACTGTACTGCCATCATCGTTCTTTGTTGCACATCACACTCCAGACGACCCGGCGGGTGTCGCCAGGGAAGCCCTACTCCAAGAAAACCTTATGATGGAGCAGATAAAGGTGGTGCACGAGGCCAGTCAAGCTGCCTACAACGCCAGCTCTGCTCTACACGTTAATGTCAAGGTCAGTTGATTTCCGACTGATCTCTCAATTTGATTTTTGCCTTGCTATGATATGGTAGTTGTAGCTGCTGCTTTACTGTCCGTAAGATGTCCCTGGATGAGCGTTTTGGAACCTTTATGTGCATCTATCATGAGTCTGCATTTTGCATCCAATCACCCACTGGGTGTTTTGACTTAGTGTTTAATAGCTCTTCTACTTGAGTCGACCAAGTAGAGTCGAGTGTATCTCTAAGCCAGTGGGGGCACGCAAAGTGCACCCACTGGGTGTAGTCCCCGAGACTGCCGTTGGATGTTTGATTCGACGGGGGTCTTTGTCGAATGTCACTTCATTGTTCTTTCGCTCAGTTGAATAGCTTGATCCGAGTGAAATCCGGACTAGTGGGGGCACGCAGAGTGCACCCACTGGGTGTAGTCCCCGAGACCGCGGTCGGCTGCTGGCAGTCGACTGAGGTCCGAGAATCTCTTTTTTTTGCATACTCATGCTGGGCAGACCATGCTGAGTGGAAAACCGGACCAGTGGGGGCACACCAAGTGCACCCACTGGGTGTAGTCCCCGAGACTACTGTTGAATGTTTGATTCGGCGGTAGTCTTAGAGCAATTTTTGCTATGATTAACCCTTGTTTCTGTCGACTGACATATCTTATTTGCTGACCGCAGAAATCTTGTGATCTTGGAGCCCAATTTGCTGATTGGAGAGGAAGCAGATCAGCCTCAACCTCGGGCTCCGAGTCACCTTCTTCTAAGCTCCACTGGACCTGGAGCTGGCCAAGAATAATCTCCAGAAGGCCGAGGAAGAATAAACTACCATGGGAGGTAATAATTCGTTGACTATCCCCCTTATGACTTTTTTCTTTTAGTCTCTTGAACCGAGTGACTCCACTCGAACAGATGTGCATAGTGAAAACCGTCAACTCCAAGCTCGTCTGAAGAATGTTATTTCTTTAGAGAGAATGAAGCAGGCTCTGGATAAAAAGGATCAAGACCTTGCCGCAGCACAAAAGGAGGCGCGAGAGAAAACAACACTTGCCGATAAGAAGCTGGCCTCATTCAATAAGTTGGAAGAAGAGAACTCCAAGCTGAAGACCGCTGTTACTGAAGCCAACAAGGAGGTTGCAAGACTGAAGAAGGACAAGGATACCTTGACTGACAAGGTTGGAAATCTCACAGCGAAGAAGAGCGAACTGGAGGCTTATCTGGGACGGCTTGCTGAGAAACTGGTCCTAAAGCTTGAAGGTACTTCCTCTCATCCTACTGATTTGCCATCATCGACTCATTATTTAACTGTTGACTCACCCCTTTTCCGACTATGCAGAACTCTGTCAAGACTTTGAAGCGGAGACTGGGCGGATCGAGACAGGTCTTGACCCCATAAACTCTCCTGTCAAAGATGACATCGCGATGAATGTGCTACGATTGGAGTCTCGTCTGGACAATGTTGTGGATTATCTTGCTCGTATGAAGGTGGCAATGTCGCGGATTGACAACGAACTCTGGCCCCAAGCGGAACTCCAGAGTGATCTCGAGTCTCTGATGACTCGACTGAATGAAATCCCTGGTAGAGTGCAAGAGTGGAAGAAGTCGTCTGCTCGCTGTGGCGCCGATGTTGCTCTATCGTTGGTCTGAGTCCACTGCAAGGATGTCAGAGAAGACAAGCTGGCGTCTCTCCAGGTTGCCAACACCAAGAAGCTCAACTTCCAGTCCTTCATGGACACCTTCATCGACGCTGCTACTCGTATCGCAGACAGCATTGATCTTGACAGCTTCGTCGAGCCAACAAGTCCTCCTCCCGCCGAGTGAACAAACATTATGCCCCACCTTTATTTGCCTCGAAATGCCGAGTGGTTTTGTAATCGTTAAACTCTTTCAGGCCTGATGCCTGAGTACTTCTGCCCGCTATGGTTCTGAACTTTTGCGGGAATTATCTGAACTTGGTTTTCTTTGAATATGATGGCTTTGCCTTTATCGCTTTCGGATGTTTTTCGATTCCGAGTGGAACTTGACTCTTCCACTCTTTGTCGAGTGGCTCTGACGATGTTATCAATCGACACCTCATCATCCTTGCGGATCGGGATGGAGTGTACGTTGTACTTGTGACGCAGCTCTGACGATGTGTTCAGTCGACACCTCGTCGTCCTTGCGGATCGGGATGGAGCGTACGTTGTACATGTGATGCAGCTCTGACGATGTGTTCAATCAACACCTCGTCGTCCTAGCAGATCGGGATGGAGCGTACGTTGTATTTGTGACGTAGCTCAGAAGATCTTTGTGACTTAGGCGAATTCGGGGTCTCGACTAAGCCCCCGAGTGGGAGGATTGCTCTCCACTCGGAGCGTTTTTAACTTAGGCGAGTACGGGGTCGCAGCTAAGCCCCTGAGTGGGAGGATTTCTCTCCACTCGGAGTGTTTTTTTAACTTAGGCGAGTACGGGGTCATAGCTAAGCCCCCGAGTGGGAGGATTGCTCTCCGCTCAGAGTGTTTTTTTAACTTAGGCGAGTACGGGGTCGCAGCTAAGCCACCGAGTGGGAGGATTGCTCTCCACTCGGAGTGTTTTTAACTTAGGTGAGTACGGGGTCGCAGCTAAGCCCCCGAGTGGGAGGACTGGTCTCCACTCGGAATGTTTTTAACTTAGGCGAGTACAGGGTCGCAGCTAAGCCCCCGAGTGGGAGGATTGCTCTCCACTCAGAATGTTTTTTAACTTAGGCTGGTACGGGGTCGCAGCTAAGCCCCCAAATGGGAGGATTGCTCTCCACTCAGAGTGTTTTTTTAACTTAGGCGAGTACGGGGTCGCAGCTAAACCCTGAGTGGGAGGATTGCTCTCCACTCGGAGTGTTTTTTAACTTAGGTGAGTTCGGGGTCGCAGCTAAGCCCCGAGTGGGAGGATTGCTCTCCACTCGGAGTGTTTTTTAACTTAGGCGAGACGGGGTCGCAGCTAAGGCCCCGAGTGGGAGGATTGCTCTCCACACGGAGTGTTTTCTTAACTTAGGTGAGCACGGGGTCGCAGCTACGCCCCCGAGTGGGAGGATTGCTCTCCACTCGGAGTGTTTTTTAACTTAAGAGAGTACGGGGTCGCAGCTAAGCCCCTGAGTGTGAGGACTGCTCTCCACTCGGGGTGTTTTTTAACTTAGGTGAGTACAGGGTCGCAGCTAAGCCCCCGAGTGGGAGGATTGCTCTCCACTTGGATTTTTAACTTAGGAGAGTACGGGGTCGCAGCTAAGCCCCCGAGTGGGAGGATTGCTCTCCACTTAGAGTGTTTTTTTAACTTAGGAGAGTACGGGGTCGCAGATAAGCCCCCGAGTGGGAGGATTGCTCTTCACTCGGAATGTTTTCTAACTTAGGCGAGTACGGGGTCGCAGCTAAGCCCCCAAGTGAGAGGATTGCTCTCCACTCGGAGTGTTTTTTAACTTAGGCGAGTACGGGGTCGCAGCTAAGCCCCCGAGTGGGAGGATTGCTCTCCACTCGGAGTGTTTTCTAACTTAGGCGAGTACAGGGTCGTAGCTAAGCCCCCGAGTGGGAGGATTGCTCTCCACTCGGAGTGTTTTTTCTCACTTAGGCGAGTACGGGGTCGCAGCTAAGCCCCCGAGTGGGAGGATTGCTGTCGGTGTCAAAACCGGCGGATCTCGGGTAGGGGGTCACGAACTGTGCGTCTAGGCGGATGGTAACAGGAGACAAGGGACACGATGTTTTACCCAGTTTCGGGCCCTCTTGATGGAGGTAAAACCCTACGTCCTGCTTGATTAATATTGATGATATGGGTAGTACAAGAGTGGATCTACCACGAGATCAAGGAGGATAAACCCTAAAGCTAGCCTATGGTATGATTGTTGTAATGTATGTTGTGTCCTACGGACTAAAGCCCTCCGGTTTATATAGACACCGGAGAAGGCTAGGGTTACACAGAGTCGGTTACAATGGTAGGAGATCTACATATCCGTATCGCCAAGCTTGCCTTCCATGCCAAGGAAAGTCCCATCCGGACACGGGACGGAGTCTTCAATCTTGTATCTTCGTAGTCTTGGAGTCCAGCGGACGATGATAGTCCGGCTGTCCGGACAACCCCTAGTCCAGGACTCCCTCAGTAGCCCCTGAACCAGGCTTCAATGACGATAAGTCCGGCGCGCATAATGTTCGACATTGCAAGGCGGGTTCCTCCTTTGAATAATCCAGAGAAGATCATGAACACCAGGATAGTGTCCGGCTCTGCAAAATAAATTCCACATTCCACCGTAGAGAGAATAAAATGTACACAAGTCCAATCTGCTGACGTATTTTGCGGCAACGCCACTACCAAGCCTTTACTTGAATCGTTTTTTATTATACCACCTCAGCACGTTTAGCGAAGCGGTTTCCTTGTCACGTCTTGTCGAAGCAGAGATCGTGTTCCCCTTATTCCGGGATTCTCATCAATACGAGCGTGGGTAACCCAACCGTGCTCGTCGCCACGCCTCCTCTATCGAAGGTGAATCCCGAATGGTCACAGAGACGGCTCTTGGTATTTTCCCCCTTTATAAGAGGACCAAGGCTCGTTTCTTTTCTTCAATCTTCCATCGAATCTTCTTCTTGCTCCAAGTTCCAACACCCAGAGCCCCAGATTCGAGCGCTTTGGACCTTCAACAATGTCCGGCTCCGACCTTCAGGGTCGGTGGATGCCCTCCTCCGTCACGGAGGAGGACGTGCTAAAGCTACGTGAGGCCAAGTACCTGTCTTATGAGATTTCGCACAGGTTGCCCGCCCAAGGGCAGGCCGTACCCACTCCCGAGCCCGGTGAGTACGTCGTCTTCGTATCCCACCTCCGTTGGGGTTTAGGCTTCTCGACGGACCCCTTCGTGAGAGGGCTCATGTTCTACTACGGGCTGGATTTTCACGACTTGGCTCCGGAGTCCATCCTCCATATTTCCGCATTCATTATCGTCTGCGAAGCCTTCCTCCGCGTCACCCCCCACTTCGGCCTGTGGCTGAAGACCTTCAATGTGGAGCCGAAGATGATCGGGGGGCGTCAAGCGGAGTGCGGCGGCGCGGCCATAAGCAGGAGGGCCGATGCCCCGTGGCCCGAGGGCTCCTTCCAAGAGGAGCTCGGCTTGTGGCAGCAGGAGTGATTCTACATCACCGCTCCGAAGGGCAGCAGGCAAAAGCCGCTGCCTTCATTCCGCCTGGGACCTCCACGCCGGTTGATGTCGTGGGTCAACCAAGGGCTCAATTGGGGGCCGTCCGAAGACGTGCCCTTATTGCAGGGCCGGATTCGAGACCTCCAAGCGAGGGAGATCAATCTGGTTGTGGTGATGCAGGTCATGCTAATCAGGCGTCTTCTGCCCTGCAAACGCCTTCCTCTCCTGTTATGGGAGTTCAATCCGGAGGGACCACGGATTCTCCAACACTTCATGGGTATGACGCCCGTGGAGATGTACAAGTTGTTCTTCGGACCGCAGGTGGCGTGTCCGGAATTGACCGAGGACGCAGGCCTAAGCCGCAATCGCCCAGATACTCAGGTAAGTAGCTCAGAGTCCGGACGTTCTGTTTGTTTGCTTTTCTGAAATTCGCCTTCTAACCCATTATTCTTCATCAGGAGTGGGTAGCGCGATCGAAGCTGATAAGGTGTCCGCCCCCCCTCCCAGAGACCGCACTAGAGCCCGTGCTGGTCAGAATGTTGGAGGTCGCGCCCGTAGAAGGAGGCGATGGGGAAAATAGAAGAGCTATCACCTCGCCCAAGGGGGCGCCTGAAGAGGGAGGGATCGAAAATCCCTCCTTCCAGGGGGAGAAGAGGACCGCCTCCGAAGACCCGGAGGCCAAAGCCCCTAAGCGGGGGAAGAAATCTTCACCGGAGGGTCCTGCGTCCGGGGAGAACCCGGATGTACAATCGTCTCTAAAGGATCAGCCCTCCAGCGAGCCGTGAGTAGGAAAAGGGGAGTTCATTAATAAGAAAATACCCCTGTTTGTGCCTCTGTGGATAACCGAAATTTTTACCTTATAGTTCGGATCTGCGGCCTTCTCAGATGAGTTCGTCTTCGGGGGATCTTCGTCCGGAGATGATGGAGAGCGAAACGCCTGCGTCTGCTGCGCCGCCGGACAGGGCAGACGAGCCTGAAGTATCGTCACGGAGGGTATCCCAGAGCCCGGTGGAGCCGGGGAGCTCGGCACCGACTAGTGTCCGGCCGGGGGAGCTGAAGGATTTGCTTGAGAGGGCGTCTATCTCAGAAGATCACCGTGCTTTGATGAGTATGGTGATTGGAAGGATTTCGTCCGCCGAAAGCGGATTGCATAATGCCGTCAGGAGTTTGCTGGCGGGGTTTGAGGTACGCAAGAACGACGCACCTTTATGATAGTTTTGCACATAGAAGTGTGCCCTGTATAGATAGTAGCCCCTGAGACTCGGTAGGTTGTCGAAAGCGACAGCGTGCCGAGGATCAAAATCGCAGGTATTGAATGTCGCCCTTCCTATGCAGGTGGCGGATAGTCCGGGGGCTAGCCGGACTAGTGGAGTTGTCAAGTTAATGCGGCAACTTGATGTGGCGGATGCGGACATCGCGCTTGTCAACCGGCGACTTGACGAGTCGCAAGGTAAATGAATTCTCCGCAGTCACTTATTTAAGGGAGCTAAAGCCCGCCTCTGACAATATATATGCTGTGATACAGACGGTGCTGCTGCTGTGGAGAGCCTTCGGGCCGAGCTTGCTCAAGCCAAGGAGCAAGCCCGAAGGAGTGATGCGGCTGCCTCGAGGGCGGCCGAGGAGTTGAAAGCCGAAAAGGCTGCACACTGCCTAAGCAGGGAAAAGATGGCCGAATTGGCCGTGAAATTGAAGGATGCTACCGACCGCAATGAGGCTCTTGAAAAGGAGCGCCTATCGGAGCGAGAAGACCTAGGGAAGGCCACCGCCGAGGCCAAGGATGCCCGTTCTGCAATGCGGGCTATGAAGGAGGAGCTGCGCCAGGCCAGAGATATTGTGGCTGGCAGGCCTTTTCTGCTGTGTTGCTGGTTTACGGATCCAAAATATGCCCAACTTGGCCAGCTGTGGGGTCCGGAGGATCCATATATGGACTTAGCGGCAAGTGCGGCGGATGCCGTTGTGCACTTCCAGAGTCAGAAGGATGACAAGACGGAAGAGCTATTTTGGTCTCAATTCCATAGTCCGGGTCGTTCACTTCCGTTGACCGATCGGTTGGCCGAATGGGCTGAGCTGAACAGGTTGTCCGGACTTGCCATGACTGATATCGTGGCTCATGTCTGGCCAGAGAGGCCCAAGGCGACGAGCTATTTTGGCTCATTGCAGCAATTTCTTGGAGCGGTGCCGCATATCAAGGAGATGAAGCGGTCGGCCTGCATAGAAGGTGCGCGGATGGCCCTTGCCCGTGTGAAGACACATTGGACAGAGATGGATGCCACCGCTATTGCAGCCCAGGGTTCGGACGAAAGCCGGTTACCCGCCGAGCACTATTTTGGGGAAGTTATGCATGGCGCTCGTGTAATAGAGTCACAGTGCTCAAAAAATGTCACGTTCAAATGAACGTTTTATCTTGTAAAACAATGATTATGATTGAACCGCCTTTTATACTTGTGAGTTCCAAGTATTAAAATATCTCCTGTGCGGCCGTTTATGTATACGTTTGTATAACCTGAAAGATGGCAGTCGTCGGCTTCGGCCCCCACGCACAAGGTGCGGGGGTGTTCGCAAAAAATAGCGCGTTTTCACACTTAATCCGACGTCTCGGTCCTGTTAAGGAGGTGGTAGCATAGCAAACGAGGCAATCCGGACTATGATGCTTTATCACTTTCACTTAGCCATTGGAGTTCGAGGGTGGGGCTACGATATAGCCCCTGGGGGCACCGCGCTTCTCCGGATTTGGGGTGCGTGTGTGCCTGACCGGGAAACGGTCCTTTGTCAAAGCGGGGAATTCTAAACATTCCGGTAGTCGATCGAGTGGTTGACCAGTCTCTCGCTGTATCATGACAGTCAGTTTTCGGCTTTCTCTACTGAGGTGCTCGCCCAGCCGAACTGGGGCACAATCGCAGTAGTTCTCCTGGTGCCGCATTAGCCGATGATACGGAACGTAAGGCAGCAAAACACAGGAGCTGGGCAAACACAACATTTGACCAAAGACATGATTCGGAGCTGATGCATATAAGGCCTAACTCGAGACGCCGAACACTCCCTAAGGTGTTCGGTCTTTATAATAATGGGCAGAACCATGCCCTAAGCCCCTAGTGTCCAGGTACGGGCAAGGTCCTCTGACGCGGCCGATGCCAAAACGTCAGGCTCCACTTTGGTTATAATGAGAAACCAAGGGATTATAACAACAAGAGACAGTAAAAAAGGTTTACGCAGGGTCTTAATCTGAAAAGAATCCTTGCGACGGGTCCCTACTGCACGTCTGCGCCTGTGTCTCCGTTGTGCCGTTATCCTGGACGGGTGTGCACATTGTTCATCTGTAAAAAGAGACGAACTTAGTTTGGAAAGAAATCGTGCGAAAAAATATATACGAAGGAAAAAAGATAAATAAATAAGTACAGCAGAGTCTATATGAGCTCGCTGTTGCTTGTGCGCGCAGCCCCTTGTGAAGGGATGTGCGGCTAGGGAGCCCCTAGCTTATTTATGCCGGACTCGTCTGACCGTGTCCGGGGTCTTTAAATGACCCTCTCATTGAAATGATGCCACGTGGACCGGGCATCTTAAGTGTAAGAGACGCGTAATGTGGTATGGCGTTAAAGCGGACAAAAGCTTCTCGTCCCAAGAGTGCTTGATAGCTACTTTTAAATGGGACGATATGAAAGATTAGTTTTTCGCGTCGAAAGTTGTTCGGTGATCCGAACACAACTTTTAGTAAGGTCTATCCCCAACTTGCGGATTGTGTTTGGATATAGCAGGTTTAAGTCATTGCCTCCGTCCATCAGGACTTGTGTAAATTGCAGTCCGTCGATTATAGGATCCAATATCAGGCAGTCCATCCTGCATTTCGAATGATTCTGGAATAATCCAGGTGGTCGAAGGTGATTGGTTTTGATGTCCAATCTCTATGTTCCGCTGGGTGGGACCGTGCGAGACCCATTTTAACGGGTGCCGCACTGTTCTTCCGTATTATCACATGAAGTGAATTTACTGCTTTGACCTCTTGTGGGAAAGTCTTTTGTTTTCCGATGCTCTGCTGGTGGGGTTTATCATCATCTTCGCTTGATGCGCCGAGCCCCTTGTGTTCGGCGTTTAATCGGCCGGACTGTTTGAAAACCCAACAATCTCGGTGGGTGTGGTTTGCAGGCCTTCCGGGGGTACTGTGGATTTGACATATCTGACCCAAAATCTTGTTTAAGTTGGATAGCTCATCGCTGTTATCCTTAAGAGGCGGTGTTTTGTTGTTTGGCCGCGAGCTTTTGAATCCGGCGTTGACCGCCGTGCTCTTTGGGCTTTTCTCTTTATTCCGGCGCTGGTCTTTTCTGCGCTGTGATTTTCCGTTTCCATCACTGATCTCGGATGTACTTGGGTCGCTGGTGCTGCATCTTGCTAGCCAGCTATCCTCTCCCGCACAAAAGCGGGTCATGAGGCTTGTTAGCGCGGACATTGTCCTCGGCTTCTCTTGGCCGAGGTGTCTGGCGAGCCATTCGTCTCAGACGTTGTGTTTAAAAGCTGCTAAGGCTTCGGCATCCGGACAGTCGACTATTTGGTTCTTTTTGGTGAGGAACCTGTTCCAGAATTTGTGTGCTGACTCTCCGGGCTATTGAGTTATATGACTTAGATCATCTGCATCCGGAGGGCGGACATAAGTTCCTTGAAAATTTGCTCTAAACGCGTCCTCGAGCTCTTCCCAACTTCCAACAGTGTTTTCTGGGAGGCTTTTGAGCCAATGATGGGCTGGCCCTTTGAGCTTGAGGGGTAGGTATTTTATGGCGTGGAGATCATCTCCTCTAGTCATGTGTATGTGTAGTATATAATCTTCTATCCAGACTCCAGGGTGTGTTGTTCCGTCATAGGCCTCTATGTTTATGGGTTTAAATCCTGCTGGGAATTCATGATCCAGCACCTCGTTGGTGACACATAGTGGGTGTGCGGCGCCCCTGTATTTGGGTGTACCGCTATCTTTGGACACTTGGCATGTTGCATTGCTTCCTGGGGCCCTCTTCTTTGGCCCGTAAATGGACCTGGCTGGGACATCTGTCTTTCCAGGGTCATTAGTCGGCTTATGTGCGGCGCCGCTTTCAGATTTTGGCCTATCATCTGGCCGTCTATCCAACCAGGCAGCCTCTTTGTTTTTTGACTGTGGGGGCTCTATGGCCTCCTCGTCAAATTCTGGCAGCAGCTTGCGCTTCGGGTAGCTCTTTGATTGATGGCCATTGCCGTATTTGTTTGCGGTTTTGAGCACTTTGCTCCACCTCATTCTGAGTGTATCTTCCACTGTTTTGAGCTTCCGTTTTTCCTTTTTCAAACTTCTTGCGGTGGCGACGAGTCTTTTCCGAAGGTTTTTATTCTCCGGTGGTGTGTCCGGCGTCTGGACTGTTGTTTTCGCCGGGCCTGGACTGATTATCTGACTCGTCCTGTTCGGAAGGTTGCTTGTCTGCGTGTTCGTCGTCCACCGGTTTGCCCCGCTGTATTGCTGGGTCATTAGGAGCGCTGTTGTTGTCGAGGCGGGACTTAGGGCGACGTCTGCGTCGCCGTTTTGGTTGTTTGTCGGCGAGATTATCTTCTGCCGCGCCCCGTTGTTCCTCGTTATCGCTTCCTTTTGGGGTATCCACCATGTATACGTCGTATGACGAGGTGGTCTTCCCGTGCACTGTAGGCGCTGGTTCTTGTTCGTCTCTGGCATCGTCGTCCATACCGTCGATGTCTTCGGAGTCATAGTTTAGCATGCCGGTTAGATCGTCGACAGTGGCTACAAAGTGGGTGGTGGGTGGGCTTTGAATTTCTTCGTCGTCCGAATCCCAACCGTTCTGGCCGTAGTCCGGCCAGGTCTCTCTGGATAGCGAGAGGTGTTTTAATGAATTTAGGATGTCGCCAAAGGGCGAGTGTTGGAAGATGTCCGCGGCGGTGAATTCCATAACCGGCGCCCAATCATATTTGATTGGCAGGGGCGCGGGAGGTCCAGAGTCCGGCACCTCGGAGTCACGAGCTTCGCGGGGGACAAGTTTAGTGTTCGGCTCTATCACCGTGGAAGTTGAAGCCCCCGAGGCGGTGTCCAACCACTGGTCCTCGATCTGGGCGATCGGCTCCGGACTAAGGGCCGGAGCGGATTCTTGTGCGGCCACCAAGGCGCTGTTCAGCGGCAGAGCTAGATCATGCCCATCGTAACAGTGCGGCGCGCTTGGCTGTGGCTCGAGCCCGTCGAAGATCAAGTCCCCGCGGATGTCGGCCGTGAAGTTTAGGCTTCCGAATCTGACCTGACGGCCAGGGGCGTAGCTTTCGATCTGCTCCAGATGGCCAAGCGAATTAGCCTGCAGTGCGAAGCCGCCGAATACGAAGATCTGTCCGGGGAGAAAAGTCTCACCCTGGACAGCAATGTTGATTGAAGAAGCCATCGAGCCTATCGGTGACGGCACAGAGGAACTCTCAATGAAAGCACCAATGTCGGTGTCAAAACCGGCGGATCTCGGGTAGGGGGTCCCGAACTGTGCGTCTAGGCGGATGGTAATAGGAGACAAGGGACACGATGTTTTACCCAGGTTCGGGCCCTCTTGATGGAGGTAAAACCCTACGTCCTGCTTGATTAATATTGATGATATGGGTAGTACAAGAGTGGATCTACCACGAGATCAAGGAGGCTAAACCCTAAAGCTAGCCTATGGTATGATTGTTGTAATGTATGTTGTGTCCTACGGACTAAAGCCCTCTGGTTTATATAGACACCAGAGAAGGCTAGGGTTACACAGAGTCGGTTACAATGGTAGGAGATCTACATATCCGTATCGCCAAGCTTGCCTTCCATGCCAAGGAAAGTCCCATCCGGACACGGGACGGAGTCTTCAATCTTGTATCTTCGTAGTCTTGGAGTCCGACGGACGATGATAGTCCGGCTGTCCGGACACCCCCTAGTCCAGGACTCCCTCAATTGCTCTCCACTCGTAATGTTTTTTAACTTAGGCGAGTACGGGGTCGCAGCTAAACCCCCGAGTGGGAGGACTGCTCTCCACTCGGAATGTTTTTTAACTTAGGTGAATCAGGTTTGCGGCTAAGCTACCCACTGGGGGATTCAGACATAAATAATAACGGGATATCAATCATTAAGATACTGCAAAAAACTTGTCTTTGATCAGCAAACTGAAGGACTCTTATTACAACTCGTCGATCCGAGTGGTTTAGGTGTAGAAATGGTGAAGCAACTCTGCGTTCCACGCATGTGGCTCGTCCATTTTCTTGGCTACGTTGTAGATGTGGTATACTCCATTGTGAAGCACCTTGGTGATGATGAAGGGACCTTCCTAGGCCGGAGCAAGATTGTGAGGCCGTTTCTGATCCACTCGGAGCACAAGGTCTCCTTTCTAGAACGCTCGACCTCTAACATTACGGGAATGGAATCGACACAGATCTTGCTGGTAGATGGTCGATCGGATCAGAGCCATCTCACGTTCCTATTCAAGGAGATCAACTGCGTCTTGGCATGCCTGTTCTGCTTCAGCTTCTGAGAAGAGTTCCACCCCGGGAGCATTGTGGGGAAAGTCACTTGAAAGCACAGCCTCGGCGCCGTACACCAAGAAGAAAGGGGTTCGGTCAGTCGACCAGTTTGGCGTCGTTCTCAGCCCCCATAGGACGGATGGTAACTCAGTCACCCAAGCTCCAGCAGTGTGCTTGAGGGCGCGCATCAGTCGGGATTTTAACCCTTGAAGGATCAAACCATTCGCCCTTTCTGCTTGCCCATTCGACTGCGGGTGTGCAACAGATGCGTAGTCGACCCGAGTGCCTTGGGAAGCACAGAACGCCTTAAACTCATTAGAATCAAAATTGGAGCCGTTATCTGTGATAATGCTGTGAGGGACTCCATATATGAATATCAACTCCTTGATGAAACTGATGACAGTGCTTGAGTCAAGGTTTTTGATAGGCTTGGCTTCGATCCATTTGGTGAACTTGTTGACTGCCACGAGCAAATGAGTGAAACCACTTCTGCAGGTCTTGAAGGGTCCAACCATATCCAACCCCTAGACTGCAAACGGCCAGACGAGTGGAATAGTCTTCAAGGCAGGCGCGGGCTTGTGAGACATGTTGGAGTAGAACTGACAACCTGCGCACTTGTCGACTATATCCTTTACCATCTCATTTGCACGAGGCCAATAGAATCCCGCTCGGTATGCTTTGGCCATGATGGTCCGAGAGGACACATGGTGATCACAGGTCCCCGAGTGGATATCGTTTAGGATCATTCGACCTTCTTCTGGGGTGATGCAGCGTTGAGCCACTCCTGTGACCCTTTCTCTGTAAAGCAGCCATTTTATCACGGTGAAAGCTTTCGATCGATGAACTATCTAGCGAGCCTCATCCTCATCCTCTAGGAGTTCCTTCCTAAGTAGGTACGTGATGTACGACACCGTCCAGCCAGGCGTGATCACTAAGACTTCGATGATCAAGTCGACCACAGCTGGAACTTCAATCTCAGTCGGATTGGTTGAACTTATCGGTTGCGGGGGCTCTTCCTTGAAGGGGTCTTCTTGTACTGACGGGGCGTGGAGATGCTTCAATAACATGTTGCTGGGGATAGGCTTCCAAGTGGAACCTCTCTTCGCCAGATTGTCAACAACTTGATTCTTGATTCGGGGTATGTGGTGGAGCTCTAACCCCTCAAACTTCTTCTCTAGCTTTCTCACTGCATTGCAATAACCGGTCATTGCTGGACTCCTGACGTCCCATTCCTTCATTACTTGATTAGCCACTAAGTCTGAGTCGCCGTAGACCATCAAGCACCGGACGCCGAGTGAAATGGCCATACGCAACCCATACAATAGTGCCTCATACTCAGCTTCATTGTTTGAAGAATCAAAGTGAATCTGGAGGACATAACTGAGCTTGTATCCTCTTGGGTACACCAAAACCACCCCTACGCTAGAGCCATTCAACAGTTTGGACCCATCAAAGAACATAGTCCAATGCTCCAAATGAATCTGAGTCGGTTGCTGCTATTCAATCCACTCTGCGAGGAAATCCGCTATTTCTTGGGACTTGATGGATTTCTTTGCCTCAAACTTGATATTTAAGGGAAGGAGTTCAGTCGTCCATTTTGCCACTCGACCTGTTGCATCTCTGTTATTCAGAATTTCTAACAATGGGGCGTCACTAACGACTGAAACCGAGTGGTCTTAGAAGTAGTGCAACTTTCTTCGTGGTCAGGTAAATTCCATAAACAAGCTTCTGATAATGTGGATATCTCTGCTTGGACGGGGTCAAGACTTATGAAATGTGATACACAGGGCGCTGAACTTTGAAGACTTTGCCTTCTTCCTGCTCGACCGTGAGCACTGTGCTGACAACCTGTCCAGTGGCTGCGATGTAAAGCAGTAAAGGCTCCTTGCTAACTGGAGCGGCAAGCACCGGCTGGGTGGAAAGCAGGGCTTTGAGCTCTTCAAATGCTGCTTCAGCTTCATCATTCCACTCGAACTTGTGAGACTTCTTCACCAGTCGGTAAAGAGGCAGTGCCTTTTCACCGAGGCGAGAGATGAATCGACTCAATGCAGCCAAACAACCAATAAGCTCCTGAACATCATGCACATGCATAGGGCGCTTCATTCGGAGGATTGTGCCAATCTTCTCTGGATTTGCGTCGATCCCCCGTTCGGAAATGAGAAAACCGAGTAACTTTCCGCATGGGACACCGAATGTGCACTTTGATGGATTGAGCTTGATATCATATCTTCTTAAGTTGGCAAAGGTTTTAGCAAGGTCAGTCAGCAGGTCGGAACCTTTGCGTGACTTAACCCCTATGTCATCCATGTATGCTTCCACATTCCGACTGATTTGAGTGAGTAGGCACTTCTGAATCATGCGCATGAATGTGGCACCAGCATTCTTGAGGCCAAAGGGCATAGTAACATAGCAAAAACACCCGAATGGGGTGATGAAAGCTATCTTTATCTCGTTTGGTCCATACAGTCGGATCTGATTGGTACCCAGAATAAGCGTCCAAAAAGGACAAACGCTCACATCCCGCAGTCGAGTCGACTATCTGGTCGATGCGGGGCAGAGGAAAATGATCCTTTGGGCAGGCCCGATTGATGTGCTTGAAATCAGTACACATTCAAGGTGATTTATCTTTCTTGGGGACCATAACGACATTGGCGAGCCACTCAGATTGGTATATCTCGTGGATGAACTCGGCAGCCAGAAGCCGAGCCACCTCCTCGCCAATCGCCTTTCTCTTCTCCGCGGCGGACCAACGGAGATGCTCTTTAACGGGTTTTGCCTTTGAGTCGACTCGCAAACGGTGCTCAGCCAGTCCCCTGGGTACACATGACATGTCAGATGGTTTCCATGAAAAGATGTCCCAGTTCTCACGGTGGAACTGGATGAGCGCTTCTTCCTATTTGCTATCGAGTGTTGTTGAGATATGGGTCGGAGCAACATTGTGGTCGGTCGGGTGAATGTGAACCGGCTTTGTCTCACCGGCCAACTGAAATGCGGACTCTGAGGCAGGCCTCTTGGCACACAACAAATCACTCGGATCTGCATTCTTCTGGTATTCTTGAAACTCTACTGCTGCCATCTGCTCATCGGCGATCTTCGAACCGTTCTGGAGACAGTTTTCTGCTCTCTGCCAGTTTCCAATGACTGTGATCACGCCTTTGGGGCCAGTCATCTTCAACTTGAGGTATACATAGCACGGTCGAGCCATGAAACTAGCATAAGCAGGTCTGCCTAGAATGGCATGATAGGCACTGTCAAAATCCACTACATCAAACGTCAACCTCTCCTTGCAGTAATTCAGGGAATCACCGAAAACCACATCAAGAGTGATCTTACCAAGTGAATCGGCTTTCTTTCCTGGGATGATACCATGGAGTCTCATGTTGCTCTCACTGAGTTTGGACATCGGAATGCCCATCCCCCGGAGGACCTCAGCGTATAATATATTCAGTCCACTGCCACCATCCATCAAAACCTTGGTCAGGGGTGCCCCCAACGACTGGGTCTACCACCAACACTTGCCGCCCAGGGGTAGCAACGTGCGGCGGGTGGTCGGACTGGTCGAATGTAATAGGGGTTTTTGACCACTTCAAATATCTTGGTGTTGCCGGAGCAACCATGTTCACCTCTCTGTTAATAACTTTCAGTCGACTTTTGCTCTCGAGGTCAGCAAAAATCACCAAGGTGGCATTAACATTGGGGTAACCACCACCATCCTCCTTGTCTTCCTCCTTATCAGACTCTTTGTCCTTTTCATTGGGTTGGCTTTCTCGGAAGCTCTGAATCAGGAGTCGACACTTCCGAGTGGTATGCTTGGGAAGAATCAGATTCCCCTCTTCATCCTTTTTGGTGTGTATATGACGGGAAATCAAGTACATCATTTCCTGCCTGATATTTCACTTTTTTAGGGGTCCAAGGCCCCTTGGGTTTCCCTTTGAACTTTCCTTGGTTTAGAACTGCTGCTTCGGCAGGGCCTGCAGCTTTAGCCTTTCGCTTCTGCTTCCACTGGAGTTTCCTCCTCCGGTGTCCTGGGCGGCTGGTCTGTTCTTGCCGGTCTGGAGTCGGTCCTCTTCTTCGTCGTTAGTGTACGTGGTGGCAATCTCCATCATCTAAGCCAGAGACATATCTCCGGTCCGACCGAACTTCAGATTGAGCTCTCTATAGCGAACGCCTTCTTTAAAGGCACAAACCGCTTGGTGATCCGATACGTTCTCCACCATGTGGTGAAGAGTGATCCATCTCTGGATATAATCTCTCAAGGTCTCATTCTATTTCTGCATGCAATGCTACAATTCTGATAAACCAGTAGGTCTCTTGCAGGTGCCCTCGAACGTTTTGGTAAACAATTGAGCCAACTCATCCCAACTGAAAATGCTTCCAGGGGCCAACTGATTCCGCCAAGCCCTGGCAGAACCTTCGAGCATCAAAGGGAGGTGCTTCATGGCCACCTCATCACTGCTGCCACCAATATGCACAGCCACTCGGTAGTCTTCCAACCAAGTGTCAGGCTTCGACTCTCCTGTGAAATTACTGACGCCAGTCGCCAATCTGAAGTTGTGAGGGATCTCAGCGGCTCTGATGGCTCTTCCAAAACACTCAGGACCAGAAACGTGGACCCTGCTTCCACCGGGCCTGTCTCTATCCAGCCCCTCTCTGTATGCTCTGTTCCGATCGACCAAACCTTGAACAAGGACTGACCTTGCATCGAACCCAGGCTCTCTTGGGTCGACTGGAACTCTACGGTCATTACCATACGGGCGCCTGTCATCATACCGTCGGGGCGCGTCCGACCCGTCCCTCGGAAGGGGCGAAGGCACTCGATGGTGGTTGTCATGGGCGTACTCCCAGTCAAACTCTCCATGAGCTCTTCCCAGGTGCCGATCTCGGCAGTGATCACGATCTTCACGTTGCAAAGGCAACCCAGGACTGTGTGCCGACTGAACGGTATCTGCCCTTACTGACCTGCTGTGGATCCTGTTCCATGACCGGGACACGGCGGAGTTCAGCTCTCCTGCTGCTCGGAGCAGCGTTCTGATCTGTTCCAGGCCCATTCCAGCCTCTGAATGGGACGGCTGAATAGACTATGCTATACGTGCAACAACTGCAAGATTCTGGATCGGTGTGCGAAATACCCGAGGTTCAGGCGGAAACAATTGTCGTGGACGTCGACTGGATTCGGGGATCAGTCAACGGGCATGTTCGTCGAGAGAATGTTGGAGATTCTCCAAACGAGTGCGCTCAGCCAGCGTGGCCAGACGCGCAGCCTCCAAGGCCCAAGCCTTGGCTGTTTCCCCTATGATGGGGGTCTAGAGGGCCTCCTTGTTGCGATGGTGCAGCTCTTCCCTCTGCCTCGAATTGAGAGGTTGGGGCTCGTACTCCTCGTGGCCGAATGACGGGCCATCACCGCCACTGTTGGCGCCGCTACGGTGAAACCCAGGTGGGCTGCGACGAGAGTCGACCACGAGAAATTCTGCCGCAGGGTCACAACTCCCGGTCTCGGAAAATGTACCTACAGAACCAGTCAACAGGTCGACTGTACCATAGTGAAATTCGTCGGGCTCGATTGCCGCAACTTGGGGAGTGGCTGTCTAGTGAGCCACCGCATGCTTCACCCACCACTGGAGCCGCGACCGACCAGATCACTTGCGGAGGCGTCCAGCAGAGTGAGTAGGCGACGCAAAGGCCGACCGATATGGAGTCGACGGCTGTTGTAAGAGGACGCCGCAGGCACTTGCATAGAAGTGTGACGATTCGCAGATCGGGAGAGCTTCGACATCGAGGGGGGCCTCCAGGAGCCAGGCGGAGTCATCGACGACGAAAGTGAGTGCACCGAGTCGGAACTTGCGTCCCATGACCAAACTTCCGCCGAAAACCATGTTGATGAAGATCGAAGAAAACACAACCTCGCCGGAAGTTGCTAAGTCGCTTTGCCCCACGGTGGGCGCCAACTGTCGTGGTACTAAGTTTGATAGTAAGAATAGGGGGTACGTATGAGGAGGAGAGGCCCTAGCTAGGGCGAGGTTTTACACACGAGTTTACGAGTTCAGGCCCCTCTCAGAGGAGGTAAAAGCCCTACGTCTCGGTGCCCTGAGGCGGTCGACTGGAATCTGGTGTGTGTGTTACAAGGGGTGCGAACCCTTGTCCCAGAGGAGGGGGTGGCTTATATAGAGTGCGCCAAGACCCCAGCCATCCTCCGTTACAGGGGTTCAATGTACATTAAGATAGGGCATTACTGGTAAAGCCAGCTACAAAGTGTTATAAATGATCTTTAAGACTACAGAGTGAACGCCTGACCGTTGCCATCCTAAGTGACTCTAGGCCTTCTATACTCCGAGTGATTTCCTGTATGGTCGAATGACTCCATCCAGGTCGAGTGAAATTGGGGGTATCCGAGTGAGGTGTCTGGTCGAGTGGATTGCACTCGATGGCTTCAGTTGATACTTCCTGATGTGCTTGAATGTCCTTGCTTCTAGGGTAGTGACCTTGGCTAGGGCGTATAGGTAAGGTCTATGACCCTACCCTAGGTCTATGGCATCGTCAACCGCTCCATGGTTGGTTCTTTGCTATACCTATGTGCCTCCCATCCCGATATTATGCTAACTGTGTGCACGTGTGCATGATTTCAAGTGGCACCAAAAGAGTGTCAACTTAAGGCCATAAAAAGAATTGTGAGATACTTAATACATACACCAAACTTTGGCATTTAGTATCCTAAAGGATCTTCATTCAAACTTGTTGGCTACTCCGACTCAGACTATGCCGAAGACAAGGTTGATAGAAAATCCACTTTAGGTACATGTCAATTTCTTGGTAGATCTCTTTTATCTTGGTTGTCCAAGAAACAAAATTCGGTATCTCTATCCACCGCCGAAGCGGAATGCATCGCAGTCGGATCATGTTGTGCATAATTGCTATGGATGACGCAAACTCTTAAAGATTATGGGATACATGTGAAACATGTGCCATTACTATGTGACAATCAGAGTGCTATTAAGATTGCACACAATCCCGTGCAACATTCTCGAACTAAGCATATCGAGGTTCGTCACCATTTCATTCGAGATCATGTTGCTAAAGGTGACATTGAACTTAAGCATGTTCGTACCAACAAACAATTGGCGGACTTCACCAAACCTCTTTATGAGAAGACATTTCGTCACTTGAGAAGTGAGTTGAATGTCATTGATGCTTCCAATGTAAACTAAACACTCACTTGGATGCATGCAAGGGCATGGGCTATTATGACTAATCCATGATATATCTCTTATGATGATCTTTCATATCTTGGATATATTGCTCCCTTGTATTGCATCTAACAATTGTAGGTACTTGGATGAACATCATTTCACAAAGTTGCTCTCAAATTCATGTCTGGAGAAATCAATATTGGACCAAGTATCTACATGTTTGGTGTACCCAAGGAACAAGACAACACAAATATACCCTTTGACAATATACAATTCTATGCTTCACTCTTGTCAAATTAGATACATATGTTATTCCTTGCAAACTAACCCTTGTAGGAAGATGAACTACAAATGAAAGGATTGCTCTCAGCTTCACTCCATGAGAATTCACCTCAAGTTCAACTATATGAGGGATATCTACACCAAACAACAATGTAAGTCATCACATCCTAGATAAGCTTTACTCAAATATATGAGTCAAAGAACCTCAACAAGATGTGAATACATTGCCATGCTTAAATGAAAATTGGTAACCCCATTTTGAGCTTAACGATGAGTATGACCTATGATCAAGTGATCTCACTTGACTCCTAAGTCAATATACTCTAACATTGGTGACCTAGTCGCCGACCCTCTCTAGATGAAGTTCTCTAGTTGCTATCTTTGTTTTCTTTCTTCTTGCTAGTGTTTTCCCCTTTCAAAAAAGCTTTATCGAGATCTTATTTCTTTCTGTGTTATTTTCTTCAGTTTAGTTTGTTTCTAGTAAATTCATTGCAAATCTTATTTGAATTCCCTGAAAATCTTTGTGAGATCTTTAGTGCAAGTGAGCTGAGTTGACAAAATTTTCTCTCTGTGTTGAACTTGGTCTCTTCGGTCGGAAGCTCATTGGTCACACCAAAGTGCAAATAAACCCTGCACACAGTTCATCGGTGCCACCGAAACGGACTAACTCAGACCAGCCAATGTGCTCTATCTGTGATATATCCATCTCAGAGTCACCGATCGAAACAAATCGAAGTCACTAATTGTGTGTGGAAAGAATATTTTTCCAAACCTATTTATTTCTTTTATCCAGATTCACTCGATGATTCTTTCCCTATACATGCATCTAAAATTTAGATCATGCCTACTTGTGCCTCTCTAGGACCACACCCACTTGACTCATTATCTTGAAACCTCACCTTTCTTGGAAATTGATGTCAAAGGGGGAGAGAGAGATGCACATCAAAGCTTACTTCTAAAGATGCATTATACAAAATAGGAGAGAATCTACATGTTTCTAAGAGGGGGGAAACATGTTGATAATTCAAGTTGATAATATCTCGGCTTGATAAGTAAAGTCTGCTCTGATTCTAGTTTTGCTCTGATTTTGTCTTTCTCTACCTACTCCCACTACCCAATGTTAGATTCAGGTGGAGAGGAAGTTCAAGTCTAGGGGAGAAAAATCCTTTAAATCTTATTACAAATCTTGTTTGATCTTTTGAGACATGTCTACACCCGAAAGAAGTACTCACCCAGTGATACTTATCTCATACATGTCATCCAAATCTTGGTAATCTTGTAGGTCTTGTGGCCCATTCTTGTTGAAGTTATCTTGTGTTATCTAACCTTCTTTTCTCAAGCTTATTTCTTCAAGGACCAGTTCAAGAACCTCAAGGTAAGTATATGCATCACACTCATGTGCATGATGATCTCTTGCTTATTGCACATATTATTTACAAGAAAGAATCATGGACATGAAGATATATCTTTCATCATGTTGCTCTGGTGCATATGGCCAAGCTACATGTAACTCATTCCTCCCTGTTGCACACTCGGATTTTCACGAATTATCATCACTTGCATGCTTGCACACTTGTAGGGGGAGCATATGCATGTTACATGTTCCTTCAAAGCTTTAATGTACTATTTTCTGTATTCTTACTTGAAGCTTTGATGTATGTTATCATCAATTACAAAAAAGGGGGAAGTTGAAGACACATTTGCTCCCTTGCTAGTTTGGTAATTAATGTCAACATACATGTTGTTGGACTAACACTTTTATCTAGGATATTCCAGATAAATGCAACAGTGGCATGGCAAGGACATGAGGATGTGGACCCCATCAAATTGCTTAGGACAAGAATTGGCAACCCCAAGACTCTACATCTTCAGTTTGGTGATCCAAGGTCACATTGAGTCCCTTAGGAAAGCAAATACTATTAAAAGGGGATGAGGTATTGATGACGAGGTTGTTGCTCAAATGCTTAGTGATATTGCTCCAAAAACCCTCAGTCATTTTCTCAAACTCATCTGTCAAAAACCCTAATTCTTCATATCGGTCTCACCGATATCATGTACCTGGACCCACCGAGATGAACCAACAATTTGCCATAGCCAAACCCTAGCAATTCGGTTTGACCAAAATGGATCTTGGTCCCATCGAGATGGCCTAACTAAATTTCTATGATGGCATTGTTTCACTCCAGAACCATCGAGTTGACAATCGGAAATTCCAAAACGAAGTTTTGCCCTAGCCATTGCACTTCGGTCCCATCGAGTTGTTCCACTTTGGACCCACCAAAATGCCCAACGTTCATATCTTGTACACATATCGGTCTCATAGAGATTATGTTCGTTCTCACCGATTTGAGTAAAAAGTGTGTAATGGTTGGATTTTGGGTGAAGGATATCTGTACCCCTCCACCCCCATCTACTCTCTAAGAGAGCCATTAGAACGAAACACTACTTCCACCATTCATTTTTTGAGAGAGAACCACCTACTCATGTGTTGAGATCAAGAGATTCCCATCCAACCATTTGAACCTTGATTTCTAGCCTCTTCAAGTTGCTTTCCAATCCAATCCTTCTCCTACCCAAGACAAATATGTGTGAGAGAGATTGTGTGTTGAGGAGATTATTATTTGAAGCAAAAGAGCAAGGAGTTCATCACTAACATAACATCTATTACCTTTTGGAGAGTGGTGTCTCCTAGATTGGTTAGGTGTCACTTGGGAGCCTCCAAGATGTGGAGTTGAACCAAGGAGTTTGTAAGGGCAAGGAGATAGCCTACTTCGTGAAGATCTACCCAAGTAAGGCCAGTCCTTCGTGGACGTAAGCCATGATTTAATAGACAAGGTTACTTCTTCGTGGACCCTTCGTGGTTGGAGCCCTCCGTGGACTCGTGCAACCGTTACCCTCCATTGGTCGAAGTCTCCATCAACGTGGATGTATGATAGCACCACCTATCGGAACCACGCCAAAAATCATCGTGTCTTCATTGTGTTCCATTTGCATCCCTTACTTTTCGCACATTGCATGCTTTATTATTTCTGCTGCCCCATCTCTAGATATGCATGCTTTATTAACTTTTGCCAAAATATGCCTAATTTTCAAGATAACTAAAAACTACACCTCTGGTTGGTTAAGAGTCTATTCACCCCCCTCTATACCTATCTTTTCCGATCCCACGGATGGTTACAAATTTTAACCTTAAAGGAGTACTTGACCAAGTGATGATGTCTCTTTGTGTTAATTAACTCTTCGAACAACTCATAGGTATGATCTTTTAAATCACCTTGCAAGAATAGCATTAGAACATCATGTACATTTCTTGTGTGATTTAGGGAACATATTAGTGTTGCAAATATGCCCTAGAGGTAATAATAAATTGGTTATTATAATATTTTCCTATTTATGATAACGTTTATTATCCATGCTAGAATTGTATTGACCGGAAACTAAGATACATATGTGGATACATAAACAACACCGTGTCCATGTGTGGATACATAAACAACATCGTGTCCCTAGTGAGCCTCTACTAGACTAGCTCGTTGATCAAATATGATTAAGGTTTCCTAACCATAGACATGGGTTGTCATTTGATAACGGGATCACATCATTAGGAGAATGATGTGATGGACAAGACCCAACCGTAAGCTAAGCATATGATCGTATCACTTAAGTTTATTAGTACTACTTTCTTCATGTCAAGTATCTGTTCATAAGAAAATGAGATCATGCAACTCCCTGACACTGGAGGAATACCTTGGTGTGCTATCAAATATCACTTCGTAATTGGGTGATCATATAGGTGCTCTACAGATATCTTTGAAGGAGAATTGTTACTCTGTATGACAGAGGGGTATCCCTCTGCCCTCTCGGTAATACAACATCGTAAAGAGATTGCAAGCAATGTGGCTAATGAGTTAGTCATGGGATCTTGTATTACATAACAATTAAAGAGACTTGCCAGTAATGAAATTGAACTTAGTATGGAGATACCGACGATCGAATCTCGGGCATGTAACATATCGCTGGACAAAGGGAATTGTATATGGGATTAATTGAATCCTCGACGTCATGGTCCAACCGATAAAGATGTTCGTGGAATATGTAGGAACAATATGGGAATCTAGGTCCCGCTATTGGTTATTGACCAGAGAGGAGTCACGTTCATGTCTACATGATTCTCGAACCCGTAGGGTTCGCATGCCTAACATTCTTTGACGCTAGAGTAGTATTGGGATATGTATGTTGGTGACCGAATGTTTTTCTAGGATGAGATCCCGGACATCACGAGGAGCTCTAGAATGGTATGGAGGTAAGATTTATATATGGGAAGTCATATTTTGGCTACCGAAAAAGTTTTGGTTTTTGCCGATATTGTACCGGGAAGCTTCTGGAGGGTTCAAGAGGAGTCCGGAAGGGTCCCTTGATACGTCTCCGTCGTATATACTTTTCCTAACGCTTTTGCTCTTGTTTTGAACTCTACTTTGCATGATTTTAATGAAACTAACCCGGACTGACGCTGTTTTTAGCAGAACTACCATGGTGTTGTTTTTGTGGAGAAATCAAAGTTCTCGGAATTGGACGGAACTTTTGGAGAATTATTTTAGAATAAAGGAAAAATACTGGAACAAAGACCCACTGGAGGGGCCCCTGCTGCCCACTAGGCACTAGGGTGCGCCACCCCCTATGGCGCGCCTTGGTGGGTAGTAGGGCCCACGAGGCTCCGCTGACCCTAATCTCGATCCTATAAATTCCCGTTTTTGGAGAAAAAATAGGAGAGGAAGTTTCATAGCATTTTACGATACAGAGCCGCTGCCACCTCTTGTTCTTCATCGGAAGAACAAATCTAGGGCGCGTTCGGGGCTCCAGAGAGGGGGATTCGTCGCCATTGTCATCATCAACCATCCTCCATCACCAATTTCATGATGCTCACCGCCAGGAGTGAGTAATTACTTCGTAGGCTTGCTGGACGGTGATGTGTTGGATGAGATTCATCATGTAATCGAGTTAGTTTTGTTAGGGCTTGATCCCTAGTATCCACTATGTTTTGAGATTGATGTTGCTATGACTTTGCTATGCTTAATGCTTGTCACTAGGGCTCGAGTGCCATGATTTCAGATCTGAACCGTTTATGTTTTCACCATTATATCTATGTTCTAGATCCGATCTTGCAAGTTATATGCACATATTACGTGTTATGACCCGCATACCCCAAAGTGACAACAATTGGGATTCTTTCCGGTGACTACTGTAATTTGAGGAGTTCATGTATTCACTATGTGTTAATGCTTTGTTCCGATTCTCTATTAAAAGGAGGCCTTAATATCCCTTAGTTTCCTTATGGACCCCGCTGCCACGGGAGGGTAGGACAAAAGATGTCATGCAAGTTCTTTTCCATAAGCACGTATGACGTTTTACGGAATACATGCCTACATTATATCGATGAACTGGAGCTAGTTCTATGTCGCCCTAGGTTATGACTGTTATATGATGAACATTATCCAATGTCATCACCGATCCAATGCCTATGAGTTTTTTACATATTGTTCTTGGTAAGTTGCTTCTATTGTTACTACTGTTACAACTGATACAAAATTACTGCTACTACTGTTATTGTTACTGTTGCTATCACTACTACTGCTATCAAACTATCATGCTACTGTGCTACTAATCACTTTGCTGTAGATATTTAATCTCTAGGTGTGGTTGAATTTACAACTCAACTGCTAATACTTACAAATATTCTTTGGCTCCCCTTGTGTCGAATCAATAAATTTGGGTTGTATACTCTACCCTCGAAAACTGTTGCGATCCCCTATACTTGTGGGTTATTGAGACCTTTTTCTGGCGCCGTTGCCGGGGAGCATAGATATATTTGCTGAGTAAATTGGGATTTATATCTATTGATCACTATGAAGAATCTTAAGGTTGATAGAACCAAGATCGTTCCCTCTAAGACGAGGGGAGGTAAGGAACTGTTATCTAGCTCTGCACTTGATTCACCTTCTGTTTTGTGTAAGCTTGCAACACCACCACATGCTATTATTCCTGATATGTCGCAAGTTATTTATGATGCTACTTCTGCTATGAATGATGCTAGTACCTTTCTTGATAAGACTGTGCCACTGGGTGAATTTCTTGATGAACAACTTGCTAGAGCTCAAGCAATTGAGAATGCTGAAACCTATGAAATTACTGAAACTAATGAAATTATTGAAACTGAAAATTTTGATTCACCTATTGGAACTAGTGCCCCCAGATATGAATTGCCTGAGATACCTGAGGGTTATGTTATGGATGGAGAGGTAGCTAGAGACTTTCTTGCTTGTAAAGATAGAGATGATCTTAATAAATTACTATGCAAGTTGAAAGAAAAATCATTGAATGCTAGAATGAAATATGATCCTAAGTTTGCTAGTTCACCTATCTTTATTACTGATAAGGATTATGAATTCTCTGTCAATCCAGAGTTAATTACTTTGGTTGAATCCGATCCTTTCCATGGCTATGAAATTGAAACTGTTGTGGCACATCTTACTAAATTAAATGATATAGCCACACCATTTGCTCATGATGAAAAACATTTCTCTATTACTATATTCTCAAGTTATTTCCTTTCTCGTTAAAGCGTGATGCTAAGATATGGTACCATACTCTTGCTCCTGGTTGCGTGCGTAGTCCCCAAGATATGATTTATTACTTCTCTAAAAAATATTTTTCTGCCCATAAGAAACAAGCTTCCTTAAAGGAAATATTTAACTTTGTGCAAACTGAATAAGAGAGTCTCCCACAAGCTTGAGGGAGGCTTCTCCAATTACTTAATGCTTTACCTGATCATCCTCTTAAGAAAAATGAAACACTTGATATCTTCTATAATGGACTAACAATGCTTCTAGGGACCACCTAGATAGTTGTGTTGGTTGTATTTTTAGGGAACAACTTGAACAAGCTGAGGAAATGTTTAATAATATATTGAAGAATGATAATGATTGGACACTTCCTGAACCACCGCCTAAACCCACTCCGAAGAAGAGGGGTATTTCATTTCTCAGTCTTGAAGAAGCAAAGAAATTATGAAGGAAAAGGGTATTAAAGCTAAGGATGTTAAAATTTTACCACCTATTGAAGAAATACTTGGCCTTCACATACCACCACAAGTGGTATAGGTAAATTCACTTATAAACTTTGATGAAGGTGATATTCCTTATAGCAAACATCCTAGTCAATGCTTGTATGAATTTGAAAATTACATTATGAAACAAGATCACTTCAATGCCTATGTTATGAAATAATTAAAGCAAAATGCCAATATGTTTGCTTGCTTAAGTGACTTATTATTTAGAATCACCAATGATGTTTGAGGAGTAGGAAAACATGCTTCTATGATACAAACCCAGTTAGAACAAGTTGCTAAATCTCAAAGTGAATTGATCGATGAAATGAATAATAATATGAATGATCATGATGTTAGAGTAATGACTAGAGGAGGTACAATGACTCAGGAGCCACTTTATCCATAGGGACATCCTAAAAGAATTGAACAAGACTACCAAAGAATTAATGTTGATACAACTAGTCCTTCCAAAAAGATAAAGAAAAATAACAATGATAGGACTATGCATACTTATAGTGAACCTGAGGTAGAAAAACCTTCTGAAGTTAACAATGATGTCTCTATCTATGATGCTGAAACTCAATATGGTAATGAACATTCACCTAATGATAATGAAAATTACAATGATGATGTTCATATATATGCTCAACCAAAAAATGATAAGGAACTAGACAATGATGTTGAAATATAACTTGTTGTTGATCTTCGTAACCCAACTCCTAAAAATAAATGTTATGATAAAAGAGACTTTGTTGCTAGAAAACATGGTAAAGAAAGAGAACCATGGGTTCAGAAAACCATGCCCTTTCCACCTAAACCATCTAATAAAAAGGATGAGGAAGAATTTGAACGCTTTGCTAAAATGCTTAGGCCAATCTTTTTGTGTACTCAATTGACTGATATTTTAAAGATGCCCCCTTATGATAAATACATGAAAGATATCATCACTAATAAAATAAAATACCTAAAGATAAAATATCCACCATGCTTGCTAATTATTCTTGTAAGAATGGAGTACTTAAGAAATTAGGAGATCCAGGAATACCAACTATACCATGCTCTATCAAAAGAAACTATGTCAAAACCGCTTTGTGTGATTTGGGCGCTGGTGTTAGTGTTATGCCTTTCTCCTTATACAAAATACTTGATTTGAATAAACTCACACCTACTAAAATATCTTTGCAAATGGCTGAAAAATCAACTGCCACACCTATCGGTATTTGTGAGGATGTGCCCGTTGTAATTGTTACTATCTTGACAACTTTGTTATATACTTGAGATGCCCGAGGACGACAACATGTCGATTATCCTTGGTACACCCATTTTGAATACTGCAGGGGCTGTTATTGATTGCAACAAAAGCAAAGTCACTTTTCATATCAATGGTAATGAGCATACAGTGCACTTTCCGAAGAAACAATTTCAAGTGAATGGTATTAATGTTATTGAAAAGGCTCCAACAATTACTATTGGAAGCTTCCAGCTTCCCCTTCCTATTGTCAAAAAGAAATATGAAATACTTATTGTTGGGGATATGCATATTCCCGTTGAGGTAACTTAGTGTTTTATGAAAGTTCTTTGTGTTCATGCTAATTGAAAGTGGTTGCTAAAAAGACTTGATCAACCTTATTAATGGATTATTTTCGAGAGGCATGTGGTCGACGAATTTAGTAAGCATAACCCTCTGTCCCTACTCTTTGTTTTTCGTTATTTTTAGTTAAATACAATAAAATGCCATGAATATCCTATTTTCTAAATTATCCGTACAATAGTAAAGTGCCCAAAAATAAAATTGCTCAAAATGCTATGAAATTTTAACACGATTTTCCCCTAATTATTTGAGAATTTCTAGCACTGAAAACACCATAGGGTGGTGCCCCAGGTGCCCACTAGGCACCACGGAGCACCATACCCACCTGGCGCGCCCTGGTGGATAGTGGGCCCCACAAGGCCCCCCTCACTTATCCCTTTAGCTCACTTCATAACCTACCTCTAGAAAAAAAATCCCTCTAGCTCTCTCTCTCTATCTCTCTCTCTCTCTCTCTCTCTCGTGTTCTTGCTCTCAAACCCGTGAATTTCAATCTCTTTGCTCGAAGCTCCGTTTCCGCAACTGTTTTGGGGGATTGCTACTTGGTATGTGACTCCTCCATTTCTCCAATTTGTTTTTTTCTACTCTTGGTGTTGCTGTAAATAAGCTTGCATGTTGAATTCTTTGAGTTCCAAGTACTTTGAATGCTTGATATAGCCTCTAGACATCCATATGAGTAGTTGCTATCAATCTTGTGAAGTTTTTTTGATATCATTTTGTGACCCATTTTTTTTAGAAATTTGATCTTAGGGAGATGGATTTTTTCCGAAGGAGTTCCTATAAAAGAAATGCCAAGGGAGTCATCGGGAATCATCAGATAGTGACATCAACACTCCGCGTTGGATGGAGATCTGGCTGTGCGCATGGCCGCATATTGCCTTCATGAATGAAGCCAGATTCCACCAAGAATTAGTACAATTAATTGCAAATGCTGGAATTACCAATTTCATCGCAGATAAGTGTATTCAGCATTACAACCTTACTGAGTCGTTCACCAAAAAATTTAAGTATCATCCTCATGAATTTAGAGTCTCATTTTGCCTTTATGATAGAACCTTCAGTATTCCTTAAGAAGAATTCTGTGATGCATGCAAAATTCCATATTGGGGCTCACCAGATGAACCACCAAAATCTGACTATGAGATGTTCCTGAGCAGCCTCTGTTGTGGCGAGGATAGGGGAGTTGCACAAGCTAGAATAAAAATTATACAATTCCCCTCTATCCATTACTTTGCACTCTTTAATGGAAAATGTGTCGTGGGTAAACAAGACTTCAATACACTTTGTGCCCCAGATTTAAGCCTTATACACACTGCTTTTACGGGCACTAAGCGATATAGTCTTGGAGCAATTGTTGCACGGAGGCTGCAACGTTATGCTGATAGTGGTCATCTATACGGAGGAATTTATGCCTCCCGCTTAGCTGCAAGGCTAAGAGTTTCACCATTGCCTAATGATCCTATTTTACCCACTAGATATCTAGACTTTGGTGCGATGCAGCATCATAAGTTCATTAAGTATGGAGCCACGTATTACAATTACAACTTGAGTTCAATAAAAAACCTATTGTACCTATTATTTTGCCTGCACCTGGTCTCTTTGATTACCAAGGGAAATGAAGGTATTACATTTATGAGGCAGAGACACGTGAGTACAACGCAGTAGTGGAAGCTGCCCGTCGAGCTGAGGAGGTTGCGCCCAGAGCCTCCATGAGCTATCACTTTGACTATTATCCAAGCCACGAATGGTGATCACCAAGCTAGGCGAAAGCCTAAGCTTGGGGAGTATGTATTTCCCACCAACATTACATTTATGTCTGCACATTTCATTCTAGTTGTCGGTGTCCATACCTTTCCATTGTATTTTCCACGTTAGTTCTATTTTCTTGATTTCTTCTTGTGTGTTTGAAAAACTTTGAGAAATCCCAATAATATTTATCGCTTCTTTTCAATTTTTCTTTCTAGTTTAATTTAGTTGCATTATTAAAAGAAAGGGAAAATTTTGTTTATGCCACTATAGATTTTGCCAATTTTTCTTATGCCACTCTAGATTTTGACATTTCACTTGTGCCATTCTTAGCTTTTGATAATTATCACAATTGCCATTCTGTACCAAAAGCAAAATAATTTCATTTCATTTTTGCCACTCTTCTCTAGGGTGGCATAAGGAAAGTTGGCAAAATCTTGAGTGGAAAAAACAAAATTTTCCCTAAAAGAAAATCCCAAAAATATTTCTTGTTCTTCTTTTACTTGTTGGGAGCTTTCCTGTGTAAATATTTTTTTTTCGTTTTTGTTTGCCCTTCTTTAAATTGCCTCCTTCAATAAAAACTAAAAACTCCCAAAATATTTCAGTGAATTTCTCTGAAATTCTTTTCTTTTGTTGAGTCATACTAGGGAGAAGACCACGACAAAAATGTTGAGTGGCTCTAATTTGCATTATTGTTGATCTAACAAAGAGCCTATATTATTTAGTCTTCTCGTTTGAATAAAATTTGCAGATTCCAAGTTAGTCCATGACACTCTTGCACTATTTCATTTTCATATCATTCAGTCGTGCAAGTGAAAGGCAATAATGACGATATATGATGAAGTGACTGAGGCAAGGAAAGGCGGGTACGAAATCAACTTGTTTTTGTTTTTGTAAATATGTTTAGCTCAGCATCCATGATTGAACATATTATTATTAAACATGTTTATGATGACAATTAGAGATTATAGTTTCTCATGCCATGCCTAAGTAGCTAGGAGTGATAATGATTTATTTTAGATGTCAATGTGCATTAAAACAGTTGTGATGTAGTATGATGATATGGTATCCTCCTCTGAATGTTTCAAGTGGCTTGACTTGGCACATGTTCACACATGTAGTTGGTTCAAAACCAACATAGCCTCTATAATATTTATGTTCATGGTGTTTATATCCTACTCATGCTAGTATTCAATGTTAATTATTCACAATGCATGTTCACAACCGTTTCCGCTCTCTAGTTGGTCGCTTCTCAACCTTTTGCTAGCTTTCGCCTGTACTAAGCGAGAATACTACTTGTGCATCGAAAACCTTAAACCAAAGTTATTCCAGATGAGTCCACTATATCTACCTATATGCGGTATTACCCTACCATTCCAAGTAAATTTGCATGTGCCACCTCTAAAAATTCAAATGAACATCTGTTTTGTGTGCCCGTACCACTCATGGAGCGACAGGGAGTGGTTAGTATCTTCCATGCTAAGCGGGTTATTCTCACGATGAGTGTGTATTCACTCGTCCTTGCACGAGAAGGGCTAGTAATCGGGGTGCCCAGTCCCGTGATAAAAATTGCAAATAATTAAATAAAACTCCCCCGGACTATTGTTGGTATGGAGGGCACCCGAGGATTCGGCTACCCATGGCTTGTGTTTGTTGGTGGAGGGTGAGTAAACTTTTCTTTTACCGCTTGGGAATCACCACTAATTTGTTTAGCATGGAAGATATTGAAAACTCTTGGTCGTAATGTTTATAGGAAAGGTATACCTCCCAAAATTATATTTATCTCTAATTTAAGCTTTGAGCTCTGGCACCTCTGCAAATCCTTGCTTCCCTCTGCGAAGGGTCTGTGTATTTACTTTTATGTTATTTTACTTTTATTGTTGAGTCATCACCTTCTCAAATAAGCACCAGTCCAGAGAGCACTATTGTCATCTCATGCATTGTGTATAGTTAATGTTGATTGCATCATGACTGGATCTCTTCTACCATAAATTACAATGTTTAGTCGTTGCTTGAACTTTGGAGGTGCTCTGCATTTATGTTTTGCGGTCTCAAAAGGGCTAGTGAGATACCATTATTGTCATATTATATCTTGATTGTTTTGAAGAAGTGTTGGCAATTGAAATATTTTACTATTGCTCACTAGTTGATTGTGCCATTGGTATGCGTGAATATAATTTCTAATGGTTATTGAGGGAGTCCTGTACTAGGGGGTGTCCAGACAGCCGGACTATCATCGTCCGCCGGACTATCAAGACTATGAAGATACAAGATTGAAGACTTTGTCTCGTGTCCGGATGGGACTTTCCTTGGCATGGAAGGCAAGCTTGGCGATACGGATATGTAGATCTCCTACCATTGTAACCGACTCTGTGTAACCCTAGCCCTCTCCGGTGTCTATATAAACCGGAGGGTTTTAGTCCGTAGGACACAACAACCATTACAACAATCATACCTTAGGCTAGCTTCTAGGGTTTAGCCTCCTTGATCTCGTGGTAGATCCACTCTTGTACTACCCATATCATCAATATCAATCAAGCAGGAGTAGGGTTTTACCTCCATCGAGAGGGCCCGAACCTGGGTAAAAACATCGTGTCCCTTGTCTCCTGTTACCATCCACCAAGACGCATAGTTCGGGACCCCCTACCCGAGATCTGCCGGTTTTGACACCGACATTGGTGCTTTCATTGAGAGTTCCTCTGTGTCGTCACCGATAGGCTTGATGGGTTATTCAATCGACAACAGCGCCGTCCAGGGTGAGACTTTTCTCCACGGACAGATCTTCGTATTCGGCGGCTTCGCACTGCGGGCCAATTCACTTGGCCATCTGGAGCAGATCGAAAGCTACGCCCCTGGCCGTCAGGTCAGATTTGGAAGCCTAAACTTCACGGAGGATATCCGTGGAGACTTGATCTTCGATGGACCCGAGCCGCAGCCGTGCATGCCGCACTGTCGCGATGGGCATGATCTAACTCTGCCGCCGGACAGTGCCTTGGAGGCCGCACACGAATCCGCTCCGACCCATAGTCCAGAGCCGATTGCGCAGATCGAGGACGGGTGGCTGGACACCGCCTCGGGAGCTGCAACTTCCACGTCGATGGAGCCGAACACTGGCCTTGTCCCTTATAAAGCTCGTGACTCCGAGGTGCCGGACTCCCTGCCGGACTCTGAACCTCCTACGCCCCTGCCAATCGAATCCGATTGGGCGCCGATCATGGATTTCACCGCCGCGGACATCTTTCAGCACTCACCCTTTGGCGACATCCTAAATTCGCTAAAGCATCTCTCGCTATCCGGAGAGCCCTGGCCGGATTACGACCAGGATGGTTGGGATGCGGACGATGAAGAAATTCAAGACCCACCCACCACCCACTTTGTAGCCACTGTCGACGATCTAACCGACATGCTAGACTACGACTCCGACGACATCGACGGTATGGACGACGATGCCGGAGATGATCAAGAACCAGCGCCCACAGGGCATTGGAAGACCACCTCGTCATACGACATATACATGGTGGACACCCCAAGGATGGGGACGGAGAAGAAGCAGCGTAGTCAGATTCCTTAAAGAAACAGCCCAAGCGCCGAGGTCAGCGGCGCCGCTCTAAATCCCACCATAGCAAGAATGGAGATTCCGGCACAGGAGATAATAACACCCCAGAAAGTGCCGAAGACAATCCCCTCCTGCAAGATTCAGCACAGGAGGATGCAGAAGCAAGCCCTCACGAGAGAGCGGCAGACGAAGAGGTCGAGGATGATAATTACATACCTCCCTCCGGAGACGAGGCAAGCCTCGACGATGACGAATTCGTCGTGCCTGAGGATCCCATCGAACAAGAGCATTTAAAACGCAGGCTAATGGCCACAGCAAATAGCCTAAAGAAAAAGCAGCAGCAGCTTCAAGCTGATCAAGACCTGCTGGCCGACCGATGGACCGAGGTCCTCGCGGCCGAAGAGTACGAACTCAAACGCCCCTCCAAGAGCTACCCAAAATGCAAGTTGCTCCCCCGATTAGAGGAGGAAGCATACATAACTTCATCACCAGCGCACAATACGGCTGACCGACCACCCCGTGGTCGCGACAGAGAGGCATCCAGGCCCTCCATCAAGACCGTACCCCGGCATCGTTCGAAAAGTACGAAGCCACGGGGGAACGCGCCGGACTTGTGGGATATATTAGATGATAAGGCAAGACAATCCAGATGTATCTATGGATCACGTGGGCGCCCCACAACCCACGACGAATATCGTCGCGCCGTATACAAATACTCCGGCCGGGCGGAACACAGCAGACAATGCTCCCTTGAGCTACGTCGTGATATTGCTCAATACAGAGGCGCCGCACACCCACTATGCTTCACAGACGAAGTGATGGATCATCAAATCCCTGAAGGGTTTAAACCCGTAAAACATTGAATCCTACGATGGCACGACAGACCCCGCGGTTTGGATCGAAGATTATCTCCTTCACATCCATATGGTCCGCGGCGACGATCTCCACGCCATCAAGTATCTCCCACTCAAGCTTAAAGGACCAGCCCGGCATTGTCTTAACAGCTTGCCCGCAGAGTCAATTGGGTGTCGGGAGGACCTGGAAGCCGCATTCCTCGACAACTTCCAGGGCACATATGTGCGACCACCAGACGCCGATGACCTAAGCCACATAATTCAGCAGCCAGACGAATCGGCCAGACAATTCTGGACACGGTTCTTAACGAAGAAAAATCAAATCGTCGACTGTCCGGACGCAGAGGCCCTCGCAGCCTTCAAACATAACATCCGCGACGAATGGCTAGCCTGGCACCTAGGACAGGAAAAGCCGAAATCCATGGCAGCCCTCACATCATTAATGACCCGCTTCTGTGCGGGAGAGGATAGCTGACTAGCTCGCAGCAACAACCTCAGTAAAAATGCTGGCAGTCCGGATACTAAGGACCATAACAGCAGGTCGCGTCGAAGAAAAAACAAACGCCGCGTTAACGGCGACAACGATGAGGATACGACAGTCAACGCCGGATTCCGAGGCTCTAACCCCGGTCAGCGGAAGAAGCCATTCAAAAGAACCACTCCGGGTCTGTCCAATTTGGACTGAATACTCGACCGCTCATGCCAGATACATGGCACCCCCGAAAAGCCAGCTAACCACACCAACAGAGATTGTTGGGTATTTAAGCAGGCAGGCAAGTTAATTGCCGAAAACAACGACAAGGGGCTGCACAGCGACGACGAGGAAGAGACCCGACCGCCGAACAATAGAGGACAGAAGGGTTTCCCCCCACAAGTGCGGACGGTAAACATGATATACGCAACCCATATACCCAAGAGGGAGTGGAAGCGTGCACTAAGGGACGTATATGCGATGGAGCCAGTCGCCCCTAAGTTCAATCCATGGTCCTCTTGCCCGATCACTTTTGATCGAAGAGACCATCCGACCAGTATCCGCCACGGCGGATTCGCCGCATTGGTTTTAGACGCAATCGTCGATGGATTTCACCTCATGAGAGTCCTGATGGACGGCGACAGTAGCCTGAACCTGCTTTATCAGGATATAGTGCGCAAGATGGGCATAGACCCCTCAAGGATTAAACCTACAAAGACGACCTTCAAAGGCGTCATACCAGGTGTTGAGGCCAATTGTACAGGCTCAGTCACACTGGAAGTGGTCTTCGGATCCCCGGATAATTTCCGGAGCGAGGAGTTAATCTTCAACATAGTCCCGTTCCGCAGCGGCTATCATGCTCTGCTCGGACGAACCGCGTTCGCAAAGTTCGACGCGGTGCCGCATTATGCATACCTCAAGATCAAGATGTCAGGCCCTCGTGGAGTCATCACGGTCAACGGAAATACGGAACGCTCCCTCCGAATGGAGGAACATACAGCGGCTCTCGCGGCAGAAGTACAGAGCAGACTTCTAAGGCAATTTTCGAGTCCGGCCGTTAAACGGCCGGACACGGCCAAACGCGCCCGGAGCAACATCAACCAAGACCACTTGGCACGTTCCGAGCACGCGTAGCAATGCGGCCCCAACCCCAGCCCTCGCATGATTGCAAGACCAACCCTCCGCATACATCATTACGCTCTGGAGATACCATGGGCCTAGGGGGAGGGGCACGACCACAACAGACCCAGAGTGCGGCTCGACCCCACTAGGGGCTCACAAGTGTGTCGCTCTTTTTTATTTTTTATTTTCCTTCTTTGTATACACAGGACTCCGTTCACCAGAGGCCCTGTCCGGCGGCGAACCCACCGAACTCACGATGCAACAGCCAGGGAGGGAAAAAGGCTGCGACGAACACTCAGGTGGTCTCCATTACGGGCATTAAATTTGATTATATACACCAGTCCGCAGCCCACCCCTGGAGGGGGACATGTTTAATTAGTCCAATCCCTTGCTTACCGCACTATTTGTATCATTCCGCACTCATAGCAGAATTCCTTGAATAAATAATGCAGCACTTTTTGCCTGTAATTGCATTACTTTACATATATGTTCACTAATGACATCTTGCACCCGTATATTTTGGTACGGCCGAATACACTAGGGGCTTATGTTCCCCGCATTATGGTGTGATAAGTCCGAACACTTTCACAAGTGCGGCACCCCGAACTTATAGCATTATGTGAATCGGCTCCGAATCATGTCTTGGGTCAATAGTTGGGTTTGCCCGGCTCCCACGTTTTGGTACCTTACGTTCCGTTCTGTCGGCTAAGGTGGCACTGGGAGAACCACTGCGATTGCGCCCCGGTTGAGCTGGGCGAGCGCCTCAGTGGAGAAAGCTAAAACTGACTGTCATGATAAGGCGAGAGACTGGTCGCTGTTCGAGAGGTCTTTTCAAGTCCTTAAAGACTTATGCCGCTTCAAGCTAAGAACTGGATAATGTCCGGCCAAGGTGTGGATAGCGCCCCGAACTCGGTCTTTCGAATACTAGGGGCTTCGCCGAAATTTAAAATTATAGAATTCTATGGCTAAGTGAGAGTGTTCAAGCATTATAAGTCCGGTTGCCTTGTTCGTTGTGTTGAGCGCCTCCCTAGATGGACCCAAAAATGGGAACAAGAGTGCTCAAGTTTATCCCGAACACCCTAGCACTCGTGGCTTGGGGGCTGAAGCCGACGACTTGCCATCTCTCAGATTTTATAAATGGCCGCACAGAAGGTAATATTTTAAATCAAACAAGCGTTGCTTAGCGCATATGAACAAAGTTTTCAGCGCACAGGATAATACATAGCGAGTCTACTCAATAATTACATCTCTAGGGCACTCATCCGCAATCTTGCGGGCACCCTTCAGGACAGTCTTATAGTACATCTCGGGCGTACGATACTCCTTGCCCGCTGGCGGCGTGTCAGTGATAAGCCTCTCCGCATCCAGCCTGCCCCAATGCACCTTTGCACGGGCAAGGGCCCGACGAGCACCTTCAATACAGGCGGAACGCTTGATGACCTCCACCCAGGGGCACGCATCCACCAGCCGCCGCACGAGGCCGAAGTAGCTCCCAGGCATGGCCCCTCCAGGCCACAGCCGGACTATGAGGCCCTTCATGGCCTGCTCGGCTACCTTGTGGAGCTCGACCAACTGCTTCAGCTGGTCGCTAGGGGGCACCGGATGGCCGGTCTCAGCATACTGAGACCAGAAGACCTTCGCCGTTGAGCTCCCCTCCTCGGCTCGGTAGAATGCGGCGGCATCGGACACACTGCGAGGCAGATTTGCAAACGCCCCTGGAGAGCTCCAAATTTGGGTAAGTGTCAGGTAGTTTACATTAACATGCTTGCTTTGCATGAAAAATGCCTTACCCGCCGCTATTTTCTTCACCGCTTCAATCTCCTGAAGGGCCTTATGGGCCTCGGCCTTGGCGGCTTTGGCACTTTCGAGAGCCGAGGCAAGCTCGGACTCTCGAGTCTTTGAGTCGCGCTCCAAACTCTCATGCTTTTCCATGAGAGCCTGGAGCTCTTGCCGCACTTCCGCCACCCGCGCCTCCTGCTTCTCTCGCTCCGCTCGTTCCGCGGCCGCATTGCGTTCAGCCGCGGACACGACCTCCTTCAGGGCCGCCACCTCGTTCGTGGCCCCTGTAGTACCCATGTTATCCTTGTTATTTTTATTGCAACCGAAATCCTTTTCTGTAAGGTAAATATTCAAAGTGGTGTTACTCACCTTCTTTGTCCTCGAGCTGCTTCTTGGCACGGCCGAGCTCTTGCTCGGACCGCTCGAGATCTTGCTTCAATGCACCGACCTTCGCAGTCAGTGCGGCAGAGGTCAGCAGTGCAGCCTGCAAACCCATATTGACATAATTTTTAGCAACCCTGCGTATATCTTTATAGATCCTTAGTCCGACTTTTCTTTCCGAACACCAAACCGAGCATCAGGGGCTACTGTCTATGCGGTATTACATTACATATTTTTAACTTCTTACCTCAAAGCCTATTAGAAGGCTGCTGCAGGCTTCGGTCAGCCCGCTCTTGGTGAGCTGAACCTTCTGAATCACCGCAATCATGATAGTGCGGTGTTCTTCCTCGATGGAAGTGCCTTTGAGCACCTCCAACAAGTTGTCCGGCGCCTCCGGTTGGACGGGGGCCGCCGGCGTCACGGTCTTGCCCTTCTTGCGAAGGGGCCGCCTGCCGGACTCCGGAACCACTGCGGGTTCCGGCGTGGAGTCCGGCGCAAAGTCCGAGAGGCTGCCTTGCGGCGCCTCCGGAGCCTCCTCCTGATGGGTCCCTTCCTGGGATCCCACCTCGGCGTCCTCAGCGGCGTGAGGGGTGGAGGCAGTCGGGATGGAATCCACATCCTACGGAGCCAACGACCCGCTCGACGAAGCGGGGAGATCATCGTCGGCCGGACTGCAGGCAGTATGCGGCATTAGAAGGACACTATGTGACACAAAAGATATTACAGATCATTCAGAATCAGGATACTTACGATCTTGCCGGAGGCCTGGCCCTCGAGGGCCACTCTTCTTCGCCAACGTTGGCGTTGGCGGAGCTGTCCGGGGGAATAGTTCTTCCCCTCTTGGACCCCTCGGCCTCCCCTGTCGGGGAAGCCTTCCTCTTCCTCTCTCCTTCCTCTGGGAGAGAGTCTTCTTCCTCCTCCTCGCCTTCGGGGGAGGAGTTCGCCTTGGAGTCGTCGGACACCTGAAAACGGGAACTCTTTTGAGTACCCGTGGCCTCCTTCTTGGCCTTCTTCTCCGGCACCACATGCGGTGCCAGAACCAGCAGCCCCGTTAGACGGGCGTCTATTGGGTTTTCTGGCATGGGAGCCGGGCAGATGATCTGCTTGGCCTTCTTCATCCAGTCCTGTCAAAGGAAAAGGAAGATTGGAACCCGCATAGGGTCAAACTATTGAAAATAAGTGTCCCGTAAAGGGGTAGAATCACTTACCTCGTCAGCTGGTCGCTGCGAGTGAAATCCGCGATCTTCAGTAGCGGATGCGGGAGCTTCGGCGCCCTTGAATAGCACTCTCCAGGCGCCTTCGTACGTCGTGTTGAAGAGCCCGCTCAATGCCTGGTGCTGTGCCGGATTGAACTCCCACAATTTAAATGCCCGTTGTTGGCAGGGGAGAATCCGGCGGATGAGCATGACTTGGATCACATTGACAAGCCTGAGCTTCTTGTTCACCAGCTTCTGGATACAGGCTTGGAGTCCTGTCAGCTCCTCCGAACTACCCCATAGCAAGCCCTTCTCTTTCCAGGAGGTGAGCTGCGAAGGGATACCAGATCTGAACTCGGGGGCCGCCGCCCACGTAGGGTCGCGCGACTCGGTGATGTAGAACCACCCCGATTGCCACCCCTTGACGGACTCCACAAAGGCCCCTTCGAACCAGAGGACGTTGGGCATCTTGCCCAACATGGCGCCTCCGCACTCCGCTTGAGTGCCCTTCACTACCTTCGGCTTGACATTGAAGGTCTTGAGCCACAAGCCGAAGTGGGGCTGGATGCAGAGGAAGGCCTCGCACACGACGATAAACGCCGAGATGTTGAGGATGACGTTCGGCGCCAGATCATGGAAATCTAGGCTGTAGTCAAACATGAGCCCCCGGACAAAAGGGTGAAGTGGAAAGCCCAGTCTGCAGAGGAAGTGGGGAAGGAAAACGACCCTCTCATGGGGTCTGGGGGTGGGGATGAGCTGCCCCTTGTCGGGCAGCCGGTGCGCGATGTCGCTGGAGAGGTATCCGGCGTCGCGCAGCTTTTCGATGTGCTCCTCCTTAACGGTGGAGGCCAGCCATTTGCCTCCCGCTCCGGACATGGTCGGAGAAGGTCGAGGCGAGATGCACGGACTTGGGCGTTGGAGCTCGAGAGTGCGCGGAGATGGATAAGCAAAGGAGGAAGAAGGCGTAGGTGAAAAGGTGGATCCTTATCCCCTTATATATAGGCGGACGAAGACTATGCATCCGCACCGGCCTAGTAAAACTCGCTTATCTCCCAAGCACCACCATCAATGGCACGGTTGGGTTACCCATGTCCGTATTGATGAGGATCCCGGAATAAGGGGAACACGATCTCTGCTTCGACAAAACATGCCAAGGAAACCGCTTCGCTAAACGCGCTGAGGTGGTATAATAAAAAATGATTCAAGTAAAGGCTTGGTAGTGGCATGACGTCACGCTACAAGATACGTCAGCAGATCGAACCTGTGTACATGATATTCTCTCTACGGTGGAATGTGGAAATTATTTTGCAGAGCCGGACACTATCCTGGTGTTCACAATCTTCTATGGATTATTCGAAGGAGGAACCCGCCTTGCAATGCCGAACATTATGCGCGCCGGACTCATCGTCATTGAAGCCAGGTTCAGGGGCTACTGAGGGAGTCCTGGACTAGGGGGTGTCCGGACAGCCGGACTATCATCGTCCGCCGGACTATCAAGACTATGAAGATACAAGATTGAAGACTTCGTCCCGTGTTTGGATGGGACTTTCCTTGGCGTGGAAGGCAAGCTTGGCGATACAGATATGTAGATCTCCTACCATTGTAACCGACTCTGTGTAACCCTAGCCCTCTCCAGTGTCTATATAAACCGGAGGGTTTTAGTCCGTAGGACACAACAACCATTACAACAATCATACCATAGGCTAGCTTCTAGGGTTTAGCCTCCTTGATCTCATGGTAGATCCACTCTTGTACTACCCATATCATCAATATCAATCAAGCAGGAGTAGGGTTTTACCTCCATCGAGAGGGCCCGAACCTGGGTAAAAACATCATGTCCCTTGTCTCCTGTTACCATCCGCCTAGACACACAGTTAGGGACCCCCTACCCGAGATCCGCCGGTTTTGACACCGACAGTTATCATCTGCATGGTTAGTCATGATCTTTGCTGAAAACCTGGGTATTACTTAAGCATATATATATATATATATATATATATATATATATATATATATATATATATATATATATATAAACACAAGAAAAAAAGAATTCGTAAAATTTTTTCTTTGGCACTTTCAGTTTGTCAACTGAATTGCTTGAGGACAAGCAACGAGTTAAGCTTGGGGGAGTTAATACCTCTTTGTCGTATCTACGTTTCCTAATGCTTTTGCTCTTCTTTTGGACTCTAATTTGCATGATTTGAATGAAACTAACCCGGACAGACGCTGTTTTCAGCAGAACTACCATGGTGTTGTTTTTGTGCAGAAATAAAAGTTCTCGGACTTGGACGAAACTTTTTGGAGAATTATTTTGGAATTAAAGAAAAATAGTGGAAACAAGACCTACTGGATGGGGGGGGGGCAGTTTCCCACTAGGCACCAGGGCGCGCCACCCCCTAGGGCACACCTTGGTGGGTAGTGGGGCCCACAAGGCTCCACTAAACCTAATCTCGATCCTATAAATTCCTATTTTCAGAGAAAAAACTGGAGATTAAGTTTCATCATGTTTTACGATACAGAGCAGTCGCCACCTCCTGTTCTTCATCGGAAGGCCAAATCTAGAGCCCGTTCGGGGCTCCGGAGAGGGGGATTCGTCGCCATCATCATCAACAACCATCCCCCATCACCAATTTCATGATGCTCACCGTCGGGAGTGAGTAATTACTTCGTAGGCTTGCTGGACGGTGATGGGTTGGATGAGATTCATCATGTAATCGAGTTAGTTTGTTTAGGGTTTGATCCCTAGTATCCACTATGTTTTGAGATTCATGTTGCTATGACTTTGCTATGCTTAATGTTTGGGACTAGGGCCCGAGTGCCATGATTTTAGATCTGAACCATTTATGTTTTCGCCATTATATCTATGTTCTAGATCCAAACTTGCAAGTTATATGCACCTATTACGTGTTATGATCCGCATACCCCAAAGTGACAAAAATTGAGATTCTTTCCGGTGACTACCGTAATTTGAGGAGTTCATGTATTCACTATGTGTTAATGCTTTGTTCCGGTTCTCTATTAAAAGGAGGCCTTAATATCCCTTAGTTTCCTTATGGACCCTGCTGCAACGGGAGGGTAGGACATAAGATGTCATGCAAGTTCTTTTCCATAAGAACGTATGACTATTTATGGAATACATGCCTACATTATATCGATGAACTAGAGCTAGTTCTGTGTCGCCCTAGGTTATGACTGTTATATGATGAATATTATCCAACATTATCACCAATCCAACGCATATGAGTTTTTCACATATTGTTCTTGCTAAGTTGCTACTACTATTACTACAGTTACAACTGTTACAAAATAACTGTTACTACAGTTACTGTTGCTATCACTACTATTGCTATCAAACTATCGTACTACTCTACTACTGATCACTTTGCTGCAGATATTTATTCTCCATGTGTGGTTGAATTGACAACTCAACTGCTAATACTTACAAATATTCTTTGGCTACCCTTGTGTCGAATCAATAAATTTGGGTTGAATACTCTACCCTCAAAAACTGTTGCGATCTGATACGTCTCCGTCGTATCTATAATTTTTGATTGTTCCATGCCAATATTCTTCAACTTCATATACTTTTGGCAACTTTTTGTACTATTTTTGGGACAAACATATTGATCCAGTGCCCAGTGCCAGTTCCTGTTTGTTACATGTTTTATGTTTCGCAGAAACCCAATATCAAACGGAATCCAAACGGGGTAAAAATGGATGGAGAATTATTTTGGAATATTTGGGATTTTCTGGAGGAAGAATCAACGCGAAACAGTGTCCGAGGTGGCCACAAGACAGGGGGGTGCGCCCACCCCCTGGGCGCGCCTGGCACTCTCATGGGCCACCCATAAGGTGGTTGACGCTCTTCTTTTGCCGCAAGAAAGCTAATTTTATGAGAAAAATCTAGGCGAAAGATTCACCCCAATAGGAGTTACGGATCTCCAGATATAAAAGAAACGGTGAAGGGGAAGGATCGGAGAACGCAGAAACAGAGAGATAGATCCAATCTCGGAGGGGCTCTCTCCCCTCCCAAGCCATGGGAGCCAAGGACCATAGGGGAAACCCTTCTCCCATCTAGGAGGAGTTCAAGGAAGAAGAAGAAGAAGGGGGGCTCTCTCCCGCTTGCTTCTGGTGGCGCCGGAGCGCTGCCGGGGGCCATCATCATCACCGCGATCTTCATCAACACCACCGTCATCTTCACCAACGTCTCCATCATGTTCCCCCTTCTATATTCAGCGGTCCACTCTCCCGCAACCCGCTGTACCCTCTACTTGAACATGGTGCTTTATGCTTCATATTATTATCCAATGATGTGTTGCCATCCTATGATGTCTGAGTAGATTTTCGTTGTCCTATTGGTGGTTGATGAATTGCTATGATTGATTTAATTTGCTTCTGGTTATGTTGCTGTCCTATTGTTCCCTCTGTGTCGCGCAAGCGTGAGGGATTCCCGCTGTAGGGTGTTGCAATACGTTCATGATTCTTTTATGGTGGGTTGCTTGAGTGACAGAAGCATAAACCCGAGTAAGGGGATTGTTGCGTACGGGATAAAGGGGACTTGATGCTTTAATGCTATGGTTGGGTTTTACCTTAATGAATCTTTAGTAGTTGCGGATGCTTGCTAGAGTTCCAATCATAAGTGCATATGATCCAAGAAGAGAAAGTATGTTAGCTTATGCCTCTCCCACATAATACTTGCTATCGGTCTAGTAACGTAGTCAATTGCTTAGGGACACTTTCATAACTCCTACCACCACTTCTCCACACTCGCTTTATTACTTTATTGCATCTTTACCTAAACAGCCCCTAGTTTTTATTTACGCATTCTTTAGTATCTTGCAAACCTATCCAACAACACCTACAAAGTACCTCTAGTTTCATACTTGTTCTAGGTAAAGCGAACGTCAAGCGTGCGTAGAGTCGTATCAGTGGCAGATAGGACTTGAGAGAGTATTTGTTCTACCTTTAGCTCCTCGTTGGGTTCGACACTCTTACTTATCGAAAGAGGCGACAACTATCCCGTATACTTGCGGGTTATCAAGACCTTTTTCTGGCGCCGTTGCCGGGGAGTCATAGCGTGGGGTGAATATTCTCGTGTGTGCTTGTTTGCTTTATCACTAAGTAATTTTTATTTGCTGTTCTAAGTTGTTCTCTATCTTTAGTTATGGATATGGAACACAAAATACCCAAAAAATTAGGTGTACTTGCTACTCATGAAGATGGGGTAACTCCTAAAACCCTCGATTCTCATTATGTGAAAGATATTATGTACTACTTTCGTAATCCTGAGAAAACCCCATTCAACTTTATAATGGGAGACATGTTGGATCAACGTGAATACTTTAGGGATTATCGCTTTACACAAAAAGGGAAACTATTATGGGATCAAATTAATATGTTGCGTTGGTATGCTCGGGATCTATGCTTGAGATATGATATTACTTGTTGCTCTAGGATGAAGGCTCCATACCTTCCCTTTTCATGCGAATTTAATGATAATGAAACCTTAGCTTCTTATGCTAATGGTATATATGATTACTATGATGTTGAACAAATAAAAGAATTTGTTGCTTTTAAAGCTGCTTATGAAATTGAATCTTTGTTTGAAAAGTATGAAGCTTTTGATGATGATGGTGTTTATAGGCCTGAAAATCTTGCTATACTTAGATATTGCTATAAAAATTATGAATACAACTACAATATTAATGCATTTATTGAGAAAGTCTCCGCTGTCCAAGAAGAGACTAATATTTTGCAGGAAGCTATGGAAGAAGAAATTGATGAAACTGTGAGCTCATTGGATGAAAAAGATGATGAGGAGAGCGAAGAACAAAAGGAGGTAGAGCGGATTGATCACCCGTGCCCACCTTCTAATGAGATTAACTCTTGAACTCATACATTGTTTAATTCCCCTTCGTGCTTACCGAAGGATGATTGCTATGATGATTGCTATGGTCCCTTGAATTTGTTTGAAATATCCCTTTTTGATGATGCTTGCTATGCTTGTGGCCAAGATGCCAATATGAATTATGCTTATGGAGATGAACTTGCTATAGTTCCTTATGTTAAACATGAAATTGTTGCTATTGCACCCACGCATGATAGTCCTATTATCTTTTTGAATTCTCCCAACCACACTATATTGGAGAACTCTGTGCTTATTAAGGATTATATTGATGGGTTGCCTTTGGAAACATGATGATTTTGATAGATATAATATGCATGTGCTTGCTGCTCCTACTCGCAATTATTATGAGAGAGGAACTATATCTCCACCTCTCTATGTTTCCAACACGATAGAATTGCAAGAAACTGCTTATACTATGCATTGGCCTTTACTATGTGTGCATGAATTGTTCTTTTATGACATGCCAATGCATATGAAGAGGGTTAGACTTCGTTGTTGCATGATATATGTTACTTTGTGCTCATTACTAAATTACAAATCATTGTTAATTAAAATTAGCTTTGATATACCTTGGGATCCGGGTGGATTCATTACTTGAGCACTAAATGCCTAGCTTAATGGCTTTAAAGAAAGCGCTGCCAGCGAGACAACCCGGAAGTTTTAGAGAGTCATTTATTTCTGTTTAGTGCTTTTATATAGTTTAAAAACAAAAAAATAAAGAGGGGAACCCTAAAACTTTTCAAAAAGCAAAGTGAAAGTGAGAAAGACAAGTATTGTTCAAGTGGGAGAGCTCCTTGAACTTTTGTTCATGCTCACCGAAACTTTGTGAATCTTGATTACAGAAACTTTTCATCAAAAATAATTATCCCCTTGTACAATTCCATTGTATTATAAAAATAATGTGCCAAGGTTTGCCTTTAGGATGTTTACAATGCTTGTTGGTTTGTAAGGTGCAGGACAGAAACTTTGGCTGTAGTGCGCAATTTTACATTTTTAACTGGATCATCAATTGGTTCTCATTACTTTTGAAATGTATTTATATACAACTTGTTTATTTGTCCTAAGTTTTGTAGAATTTTTGGGGTACCATAAATATGGTGGATGTTCAGATTGCTACAGACTGTTCTGTTTTTGACAGATTCGGTTTTTGATGCATAGTTTGCTTGTTTTGATGAATCTATCAATTTATATCAGTGGATTAAGCCATGGAAAAGCTATATTAAAGTAGACACAATGCAAAAATAAAATATGAATTGGTTTGCAACAGTACCTATAGTAGTGATTTGCTTTATTATACTAACGGATCTTACCGAGTTTTCTGTTGAAGTTTTGTGTGGATGAAGTGTCTAAGCGAGGATGTCTCGATATGAGGAAAAGGAAGAGAGGAAAGAGATCAAGCTTGGGGATGCCCGAGGCACCCCAAGTAAATATTCAAGGAGACTCAAGCATCTAAGCTTGGGGATGCCCCGGAAGGCATTCCCTCTTTCTTCAACAAGTATCGGTATGTTTTCGGATTCGTTTCGTTCATGCATTATGTGCATGTCTTGGAGCGTCCTTTGCATTTAGTTTTCATTTTTCTTCTATGCACCATGCTGGTATGAGATAGTCCTTGGTTGATTTATAGAATGCTCATTGCACTTCACTTAAATCTTTTGAGTATGGCTTTATAGAATGCTTCACGGGCTTCACTTATATCATTTGAAGTTTGGATTGCCGGTTTCTCTTCACATAGAAAATCGCCGTTTGTAGAATGCTCTTTTGCTTCACTTATATTTGTTAGAGCGTGGGCATATCTTTTGTAGAAAGAATTAAACTCTCTTGTTTCACTTATATCAATTTAGAGAGATGACAGGAATCGATCATTCACATGGTTAGTCATAAAATCCTACATAAACTTGTAGATCACTAAATATGATATGTTTGATTCCTTGCAATAGTTTTGCGATATAAAGGTGGTGATATTAGAGTCGTGCTAGTTGAGTAATTGTGCAATTGAGAAATACTTGTGTTGAGGTTTGCAAGTCCCGTAGCATTCGCGTATGGTAAAACCGTTATGTAACGAAGTTGGAGCATGAGGTGCTCTTTGATTGCTTTCCTTATGAGTGGCAGTCGGGGACGAGCGATGGTCTTTTCCTACCAATCTATCCCCCTAGGGGCATGCGTAGTAGTACTTTGCTTCAAGGGCTAAGTAGACTTTTGCAATAAGTATATGAGTTCTTTATGACTAATATGAGTCCATGGATATACGCACACTCACCCTTCCACTTTGCTAGCCTCTATTGTGCCGCGCAACTTTCGCCGGTATCATGAACCCATTATTTATCTTCCTCAAAACAGCCACCATACCTACCTATTATGGCATTTCCATAGCCATTCTGAGATATATTGCGATTCAACTTCCATCATCATCATATACATGACTTGAGCATTCATTGTCATATTGCTTTGCATGATCGTAAGATAGCTAGCATGATGTTTTCATGGCTTGTCCGTTTTTTATGTCATTGCTATGCTAGATCATTGCACATCCCGGTACACTGCCGGAAGCATTCATATAGAGTCATATCTTTGTTCGAGATATAGAGTTGTAATATTGAGTTGTAAGTAAATAAAAGTGTGATGATCATTATTATTAGAGCATTGCCCCAGTGAGGAAAGGATGATGGAGACTATGATTCCCCCACAAGTCGGGATGAGACTCGGACTTTATGAAAAATAAAAGAGGCCAAAGAAGCCCAAACAAAAAAGAGGCCAAAGAAGCCCACCAAAAAGAAAGAAAAAAAATGAAAAATAAAAGAAAAAAATGAGAGAAAAAGAGAGAAGGGGCAATGTTACTATCCTTTTACCACACTTGTGCTTCAAATAGCACCATGTTCTACATAGAGAGAGTCTCCTATGCTTTCACTTTCATATACTAGTGGGAATTTTCATTATAGAACTTGGCTTGTATATTCTGATGATGGGCTTCCTCAAACGCCCGAGGTCTTCATGAGAAAGCAAGTTGGATGCACACCCACTTAGTTTCCAATCTAAGCTTTCATACACTTATAGATCTTAGTGCATCCGTTGCATGGCAATCCCTACTCCTCGCATTGACATCAATTGATGGGAATCTCCGTAGCCCGTTGATTAGCCGCGTCGATGTGAGACTTTCTCCCTTTTTGTCTTCTCCACATAAACCTTCACCACCATACTCTATTCCACCTATAGTGCTATGTCCATGGCTTGCGCTCATGTATTGCGTAAGAGTTGAAAAAGCTGAAGCGCATTAAAAAGTATGAACCAATTGCTCGGCTCGTCATCGGGGTTGTGCATGATTTGAATGCTTTGTGTGATGAAGATGGAGCATAGCCAGACTATATGATTTTATAGGGATGAGATTTCTTTGGCTATGTTATTTCGATGACATAATTGCTTGGTTGGTATGCTTGAAGTATTATTGTTTTTATGTCAAATGATAGACTATTGCTTTGAATCACTCGTATCTTAATATTCATGCCATGATTAGACATATGATCAAGATTATGCTAGGTATCATTCCACATCAAAACGTATCTTTTTTATCATTTACCTACTCGAGGACGAGCAGGAATTAAGCTTGGGGATGCTGATACGTCTCTGTCGTATATATAATTTTTGATTGTGCCATGCCAATATTCTTCAACTTTCATATACTTTTGGCAACTTTTTATACTATTTTTGGGACTAACATATTGATCCAGTGCCCAGTGCCAGTTCCTATTTGTTGCATGTTTTATGTTTTGCAAAAAGCCAATATCAAATGGAATTCAAACGGGATAAAAACGGACGGAGAATTATTTTGGAATATTTGGGATTTTCCGGAGGAAGAATCAACATGAAACAGTGTCTGAGGTGTCCACGAGACAGTGGGCGCGCCTGGCACTCTCGTGGGCCACCCGTAAGGCGGTTGACGCTCTTCTTTTGCTGCAACAAAGCTAATTTTATGAGAAAAATCTGGGCGAAAGATTCACCCAAATCAGAGTTAAGGATCTCCAGATATAAAAGAAACGGTGAAGGGGAAGGATCGGAGAACGCAGAAACAGAGAGATAGATCCAATCTCGGAGGGGCTCTCGCCCCTCCCAAGCCATGGGAGCCAAGGACCAGAGGGGAAACCCTTCTCCCATCTAGGGAGGAGGTCAAGGAATAAGAAGAAGAAGGGGGCTCTCTCCCCCTTGCTTCCGGTGGCGCCGGAGCGCTGCCGGGGGCCATCATCATCACCGCGATCTTCACCAACACCACCGTCATCTTCACCAATGTCTCCATCACCTTCCCCCTTCTATATTCAGTGGTCCACTCTCCTGCAACCCGCTGTACCCTCTACTTGAACATGGTGCTTTATGCTTCATATTATTATCCAATGATGTGTTGCCATCCTATGATGTCAGAGTAGATTTTCGTTGTCCTATTGGTGGTTGATGAATTGCTATGATTGATTTAATTTGCTTGTGGTTATGTTGCTATCCTATTGTGCCCTCCGTGTCGCGCAAGCATGAGGGATTCCCGCTGTAGGGTGTTGCAATACGTTCATGATTCTTTTATGGTGGGTTGCTTGAGTGACAGAAGCATAAACCCGAGTAAGGGGATTGTTGCGTACGGGACAAAGGGGACTTGATGCTTTGATGCTATGGTTGGGTTTTACCTTAATGAATCTTTAGTAGTTGCGGACGCTTGCTAGAGTTCCAATCATAAGTGCATATGATCCAAGAAGAGAAAGTATGTTAGCTTATGCCTCTCCCACATAATACTTGCTATCGGTCTAGTAACATAGTCAATTGCTTAGGGACACTTTCATAACTCCTACCACCACTTTTCCACACTCGCTTTATTTACTTTATTGCATATTTCTCTAAACAGCCCCTAGTTTTTATTTACGTGTTCTTTATTATCTTGCAAACCTATCCAATAACACCTACAAAGTACCTCTTGTTTCATACTTGTTCTAGGTAAAGCGAACGTCAAGCGTGCGTAGAGTCGTATCAGTGGCAGATAGGACTTGAGAGAGTATTTGTTCTACCTTTAGCTCCTCGTTGGGTTCGACACTCTTACTTATCGAAAGAGGCTACAACTATCCTGTATACTTGCGGGTTATCACGATCCCCTATACTTGTTGGTTATCATCCCTCTAGCCCCTAGGGCATGCATGGGCTTTAGGGAGTGTGCCCTGGCCTTATTGGGCCAGGGGCACCGGCCCCACAAGGCCCATACGCCCAAGGGATGGGGAACTGATACGTCCATTTTTGCATCATGTTTTTATGTTGATATTTATTGCATTATGGGTTGTTATTTCACCTTAAGATACAATTCTTATGCCTTTTCTTACAAGGTTTACATGTAGTGGGAGAATCCCGACAGCTGGAATTCTGGACCAGAAAGGAGCAAATTTGAGATACCTATTCTGCACAACTCCAAATTTCCTCAAAATTTACGGATAACTATTTTGGAATATATAGAAAATATTGGGTGAAGAAACAACAGAACGGGACCCACCAGGTGGCCACAAGCCTGGGGGCGCACCATACCCACCAGGGCGCGCCTCCTGGGCTTGTGGCCCCCCTGGCCAGCCCCCGGTGTCCATCTTCTCCTATATGGAGAGTTTTGACCTAGAAAAACCAGAAGGAAGCTTTCAGGATGAAGCACCGCCATCTCAAGGTGGAACATGGGCAAAAGCAATCTAGGTCTCCGATAGAGCGATTCTGTTGGGGAAACTTCCCTCCAGGAGGAGGAAATTGAAGCCGTCGTCATCACGAACAATCCTCTCATCGTGGGAGGGTCAATCTTCATCACATCTTCACCAGCACCATCTCCTCTCAAACCCTAGTTCATCTCTTGTATTCAATCTTTGCCCCAAAACCTCAGATTGGTACCTATGGGTTGCTAGTAGTGTCGATTACTCTTTGTAGGTGATGCTAGTTGGTTTATTTGGTGGAAGATCATATGTTCAGATCCTTAATGATACTCAATACCCCTTTGATCTTGAATATGAGCATGCTTTGTGAGTAGTTATGTTTGTTCCTGGGGACATGGGAGAAGTCTTGTTATAAGTAATCATGTGAATTTGATATTCGTTCAATATTTTGATGAGATGTATGTTGTCTTTCCTCTAGTGGTGTTCTGTGAACGTCGACTACATGACACTTCACCATGATTTGGGCCTAGGGGAAGGCATTGGGAAGTGATATGTCTCCAATGTATCTATAATTTTTGGTTGTTCCATGCTGTTATATTATCATTCTTGGATGTTTTGTATTCATTTTGTAGCAACTTTATATCATTTTTTGGGACTAACCTATGGACATAGTGCCTGGTGCCAGTTGCTGTTTTTTTGCTTGTTTTTTACTTCACAGAATATCCATATCAACGGAGTCCAAATGCAGTGAAACTTTTTGATATTTTTTCTGCCCAGGAGACAACTTGGGAGCCAAGGAAGTGCACGAAGGGAGGCCCATGGGGCCCACAAGACACCAGGGTGCGCCCATGTGGGTAATGGGGCCCGCAGGGGTCCTTTCAACTGCCTCTCAGCTCTATAAATACCCAAATATTCAAGAAACCCTAGGGGAGTCGATGAAACACAATTCCAGCTGCTGCAAGTTCCAGAACCACGAGATCCAATCTAGAGCCCTATTCTGATACCTTGCCAGAGGGGAACACAATCACTGAGGGGTTCATCACCCTCATTGGTGCTCCTCCGATGATGCGTGAGTAGTTTATCATAGACCTACGGGTCCGTAGGCAGTAGCTAGATGGCTTCTTCTCTCTTTTTGATTCTTAATTATTATAGCCTCATACTTCTTCTCTGAAACTTTGGTTTGGTTTGGCTAACTAGATTGATTTTTATTGCAATGGGAAGAGGTGCTTTGTGATTGGTTCAATCTTGCGGCGCTCAATCTCAGTGACAGAAGGAGAAGTGACACACATGTATCATTGCTACTAAGGATAAAAATATGGGGTATATTCCTACATGAATAGATCTTGTCTACATCATTTCATCGTTTTTATTGCATTACTCCATTTCTCCATGAACTTAATACACTAGATGCATGCTGGGTAGCAGTCGATGTGTGTAGTAATAGTAGTAGATGCAGAATTGTTTCAGTCTAATAATCTTGGACATGATGCCTATATACATGATCATTGCCTTGGATATCGTCATAATTATTTGATCTTCTATCAATTGCCCACCAGTAATTTGTTTACCCACCATATGCTATTTTCTCGAGAGAAGCCACTAGTGAAATCTACAACCCCTGGGTCTATATTTTATCATATTGTTTTCAGATCTATTATTCCAAAAACCCAAAAATACCTTGCTGCACTTTTTCTTTATTTATTTTATTTTATTGCTTTTGTCAGATCTATTTATCCAACCTCATACAATTTAGTCTATCTCAACACCGAGAGGGATTGACAACCCCTATTACGCGTTGGGTTGCAAGTATTTCTTATTTGTGTGCAGGTATCGCTTACATAGTTTTGCTTGGTTCTCCTACTGGATTGATAACCTTGGTTTCAAAACTGAGGGAAATACTTACCGTTGTTGTGCTGCATCATCCTCTCCTCTACGGGTAAATACCAACATAGATACAAGCAATCAGGAAGTAATAAGTGGATGATGAGTTGCTAGAGTGACAGAAGCTTAAACCCTAATTTATGTGTTGCTTCGTAAGGGGCTGATTTGGATCCACATGTTTCATGCTATGGTTAGATTTATCTTAATTCTTCTTTCGTAGTTGCAGATGCTTGCAACATAGGTTAATCATAAGTGGGAGGCTTGTCCAAGTAAGCACAGCGCCCAAGCACCGGTCCACCTACATATCAAATGATCAAAGTAACGAACACGAATCATATGAGCATGATGAAAACTAGCTTGACAATAATTCCCATGTGTCCTCGGGAGTGCTTTAGTTTATATAAGAGTTTGTCCAGGCTTATCCTTTGCTACAAAAAAGATTGGGCCACCTTGCTGCACCTTTGTTACACTTGTTACTTGTTAGCTGTTACGAATTATCTTACTACCAAACTATCTGTTACCCATAATTTTAGTGCTTGCAGAAAATACCTTGCTGAAAACTGCTTATCATTTCCTTCTGCTCCTCGTTTGGTTCGACACTCTTAATTATCAAAAGGACTCTTTTCTGGTGCCGTTTCCGGGGAGTGAAGCACCTTTGGGGAGTGGAATTTGGTAAGGAAACATTTATATTACGTGTTGAAATTTATTTTCACTTGTCACTATGAAAAATAATCCTTTGAGGGGCTTGTTCGGGGTATCTTCACCCCGACCGGAAGAACAAAGATTTGCTCCTCAAACTACTGCACCTACTGAAAATATTTATTATCAAATTCCTTTGTGTATGATAGAGAAACTGGTAGCTAATCCTTATACAGGAGATGGAACACTACATCCTTATATGCATCTAATCTATGTGAATGAAGTTTGTGGATTAAGCTTGCAGGTTTACCCAGAGATGAAGTCAAGAATAAGGTCTTCCCTTTATCTTTGAAGGGAGTGGCATCGACATGATATAGTCTATGTGATGATATCGGATCTTGGAATTACAACCTATTGAAATTGGAATTTCATCAGAAGTTTATCCTATGCATCTGGTTCATCGTGATCGGATTATATATATAATTTTTTGCCTCGTGAAGGAGAAAGTATCATTCAAGTGTGGAGGGGGGGGGGAAGCTTAAGTCAATATTGTATTCATGCCCCAATCATTAGCTCTCAAGAGAAATTGTTATTTAGATCGTTTATGCTTGGCTTTCTCGTAATAATGAATCCATGCTCGATACTTCTTATCCTGGTTCTTTTCTGAAGAAGACTATTGAATTTAGATGGGATATTTTGGAAAGAATTAAACACAACTCTGAAGATTGGGAGCTCGATGAAGGTAAGGAGTCAGGTATAAATCTTGAGTTTGATTGTGTTAAATCTTTATGGATACCGATGCTTTTCATAATTTTAGCACTAAATACGGACTTGACTCTGAGATAGTAGCTTCTTTTTGTGGATCATTTGCTACTCATGTTGATCTCCCTAAGGATAAGTGGTTTAAATATCATCCTCCCATTGAAGTAAAAATAGTAGAACCCAATAAAGCTAGAGAAGAAACCACTACTTATAATGTTGATCCTGTTATTCCTACTGCTAACATTGAGAAACCACCTTTTGCTGTTAGGATAAAAGAACATGATAAAGCTTTAGTTGTGGTTCACAAGAGTTATACAAGATCACCTCCACCCTCTGAAGAAATTAAAGTTGAACCTAACGTTGCTATGGTTAAAGATCTCTTTGCTGAAAATATTGATGGGCATGTTATTTATTTATGTGATGAAGCCACTAGAATTACTAAATCCGATGAAAAAGATAAACATAGACATGTTGTTGGCATGCCTGTTGTCTCTATTAAAATAGGAGATCATTGTTATCATGGCTTATTTGATTTGGGTGCTAGTGTGAGTGCAATTCCATTTACTTTATATCAAGAAATTATGAATGATATTGCACCTGCTGAGATAGAAGATATTGATGTTACTATTAAGCTTGCTAATAGATATACTATTATACCACTTGGGATTGTTAGAGATGTTGAAGTCTTGTTTGGGAAAATAAAATACCCTACTGATTTTCTAGTTCTTGGTTCCCCACAAGATGATTTTTATCCCATTATATGTGGTAGACCTTTCCTGAGCACTGTTAATGCTAAGATAGATTGTGAGAAAGAAATTGTTAGTGTAAGTTTGGATGATGTGTCTCATGAGTTTAATTTATCCAAATTCCGTAGACAACCCCATGATAAAGAATTACCTAGTAAGGATGAAATTATTGGATTGCTTCTATTCCCGTGCCTCCTATTGATCCTTTAGAACAATATTTGCTAGACCATGAAAATGGTATGCATATGAATGACAGAACGAAAGAGATGAGATATTCTTTAAACAAATGCCAGTCTTGAAATACAACTTGTCTGTTGAGACTCTTGGAGATCCTCTTCCTCCCAAGAGTGATCCTGTGTTTGAGAGTAAACAATTACCTAATACTTTGAAATATGCTTATCTTGATGGAAAGAAAACATATCCTGTTATTATTAGTGCTAACCGTTCAAAGCATGAAGAAAAGAGATTATTGAAAACATCGAGGAAGCACTGTGCCGCCATTGGATATAATCTTGATACTCTTAAGGGCATTAGTCCTACTCTATGTCAGCATAAAATTAATATGGAACCTAATGCTAAACCAGTTGTTGATCACTAGCTGCGGTTAAATCCAAAGATGAAAGAAGTGGTAAGAAATGAAATATTAAAGCTTCTGGAAGCAGGTATAATCTATCCTATTGCTGATAGTAGATGGGTAAGTCATGTTCATTGTGTCCCTAAGAAAGGATGTATTACTGTTGTTCCTAATGATAGAAATGAACTTATTCCACAAAGAATTATCACAGGTTATAAAATGGTAATTGATTTTAGAAAATTAAACAAAGCTACTAGGAAAGATCATTATTCCTCTACCTTTCATTGATCAAATGCTAGAAAGACTATCAAAACATACACATTTCTGCTTTCCAGATGGATACTCTGGTTTTTCCCAAGTACTTGTGTCACAAGAGGATCAAGAAAAAACTACTTTTACAGCCTTTTGGTTTATGCAATGCACCTGCTACCTTTCAAAGATGTATGACTGCTATATTCTTTGACTTTTGTGAAAAGATTGTTGAGGTTTTCATGGATGATTTTTTCGTTTACAGAACTTCCTTTGATGATTGCTTAAGCAACTTTGATCAAGTTTTGCAGAGATGTGAAGAAACTAATCTTGTCTTGAATTGGAAGAAGTGCCACTTTATGGTTAATGAAGCTATTGTCTTGGGGCATAAAATCTTCGAACGAGGTATTGAAGTTGATAAAGCTAAAGTCGATGCTATTGCAAAAATGCCGTGTCCTAAAGATATCAAAGGTATAAGAAGTTTCATGTGTCATGTTGGTTTCTTATAACCCACAAGTATAGGGGACCGCAACAGTTTTCGAGGGTAGAGTATTCAACCCAAATTTATTGATTCGACACAAGGGGAGCCAAAGAATATTCTCAAGTATTAGCAGTTGAGTTGTCAATTCAACCACACCTGGATAACTTACTATCTGCAGCAAAGTATTTAGTAGCAAAGTAGTATGGAAGTAACGGTAATAGTAGCAAAAGTAAAGATAGAAGTTTTATAGCAATTGTAATAGTAGAAACGGTAAAGTAAATAAGTGAAGCACAATATGTGAAAAGCTCGTAGGCATTGGATCAGTGATGGATAATTATGTCGGATGCGGTTCCTCATGTAATAGTTATAACATAGGGTGACACAGAACTAGCTCCAGTTCATCAATGTAATATAGGCATGTATTCCGAATATAGTCATACGTGCTTATGGAAAAGAACTTGCATGACATCTTTTGTCCTACCCTCCCATGGCAGGGGGGTCCTACTGGAAACTAAGGGATATTAAGGCCTCCTTTTAATAGTATCAGACCAAAGCATTAACACATAGAGAATACATGAACTCCTCAAACTACGGTCATCACCGAGAAGTATCTCGATTATTGTCACTTCGGGGTCGTCGTTCAGATCTGAAATCATGGCACTCGGGCCCTAGTGACAATCATTAAGCATAGCAAAGTCATAACAACATCAATCTCAGAACATAGTGGATACTAGGGATCAAACCCTAACAAAACTAACTTGATTACATGGTAAATCTCATCCAACCCATCACCATCCATCAAGCCTACGATGGAATTACTGACGCACGGCGATGAGCATCATGAAATTGGTGATGGAGGATGGTTGATGATTACGACGGCGACGAATCCCCCTCTCCGAAGCCCCAAACGAACTCCAGATCAGCTCTCCCAAGAGAGATTAGGGCTTGGCGGCGGCTCCGTATCGTAAAACGCAATGAAACTTTCTCTTTGATTTTTTTCTTCGCAAAAGCAAATATATGGAGTTAGAGTTGAGGTTGGTGGACGTCCAGGGGGCCCACGAGATAGGGGGGCGCACCCTAGGGGAGGGGCGCGCCCCCACCCTCATGGACAGGGTGTGGGCCCCCTGACGCTGATTCTCTAGGGTGCGCCCCCCACCCTCATGGACAGGGTGTGGGCCCCCTGACGCTGATTCTTTCGCCAGTATTTTTTATTAATTCTGAAAAGTTGCTCCGTGGATTTTCAGATCATTCCGAGAACTTTTATTTCTGCACAAAAATAACAGCATGGCAGTTCTGCTGAAAACAACGTCAGTCCGGGTTAGTTCCATTCAAATCATGCAAGTTAGAGTCCAAAACAAGGGCAAAAGTATTTGGAAAAGTAAATACGATGGAGACATATCAACTCCCCCAAGCTTAAACCTTTGCTTGTCCTCAAGCAATTCAGTTGACAAACTGAAAGTGATAAAGAAAAACTTTTGCAAACTCTGTTTGCTCTTGTTGCTGTAAATATGTAAAGCCAGGATTCAAATTTTCAGCAAAAATTATGAACTAACCATATTCACAATAACACTTAGGTCTCATGTTTACTCATATCAATGGCATAATCAATTAGCAAGCAATAATAATAAAACTCGGATGACAACACTTTGTCAAAACAATCATAATATGATATGACAAGATGGTATCTCGCTAGCCCTTTGTGAGACCGCAAAACATAAATGCAGAGCACCTTTAAAGATCAAGGACTGACTAAACATTGTAATTCATGGTAAAAGAGATCCAGTCAAGTCATACCCAATATAAATTAATATTAATGCATGCAAATGACAGCGGTGCTCTCCAGCGGGTGCTTTTTCATAAGAGGGTGATGACTCAACATAAAAGTAAATAGATAGGCCCTTCGCAGAGGGAAGCAGGGATTTGTAGAGGTGCCACAGCTCAATTTTGAAATAGAGATGAATAACATTTTGAGCGGTATACTTTCACTGTCAACATAACAACTATGAGATCTCGATATCTTCCATGCTACACACATTATAGGCGGTTCCCAAACAGAACGGTAATGTTTATACTCCCCCCACCACCAACAAGCATCAATCCATGGCTTGCCCGAAACAACGGGTGCCTCCAACTAGCAACAATCCTAGGGGAGTTTTGTTTAATTATTTTGATTTGATTTGATCTTTTTGATCATGGGACTGGGCATCCCGGTTACCAGCCATTTTCTCGTGAATGAGGAGCGGAGTCCACTCCTCTTGAGAATAACCCAGCTAGCATGGAAGATACAGACAGCCCTAGTTGATACATGAGCTGCTCGAGCATACAAAACAGAAATTCATTTGAAGGTTTAGAGTTTGGCACATACAAATTTACTTGGAACGACAGGTAAATACCGAATATAGGAAGGTATGGTGGACTGACATGGAATAACTTTGGGGTTTATGGAGTTTGGATGCACAAGCAGTATTCCCGCTTAGTACAGGTGAAGGCTAGCAAAATACTGGGAAGCGACCAACTGAGTGAGCGACAACAGTCATGAACATGCATTAAAACTAATCAACACTGAGTACAAGCATGAGTAGGATATAATCCACCATGAACATAAATATCGTGAAGGGTATGTTGATTTTGTTTCAACTACATGCGTGAACATCTGCCAAGTCAAGTCACTCAAATCATTCAAAGGAGGATACCACCCTATCATACCACATCACAACCATTTTAATAGCATGTTGGCACACAAGGTAAACCATTATAAGCTCCTAGCTACTTAAGCACGGCATAAGCAACTATAATCTCTAATTGTCATTGCAAACATGTTTATTCATAATAGGATGAATCAGGAACGATGAACTAATCATATTTACAAAAACAAGAGAGGTCGAGTTCATACCAGCTTCTCTCATCTCAATCAGTCCATCATATATCGTCATTATTGGCTTTCACTTGCACGACCGAACGGGGTGTATAATAATAATAGTGCACATGCATTGGAATAAGCTGGAACCTGCAAGCATTCAACTCAAGGGAGAAGACAAGGTAATATGGGCTCTTGGTTAAATCAACAATCATGCATATTAGTGCCACTAAACATTTTCATTATGGTCTTCTCCTCTCGACCCCTAAAGGAAAGAAAAGAAATAAAATTATTTACACGGGAAAGCTCCCAATAAGCAAAAGAAGAATGAGAAATCTTTTTGGGTTTTCTTTTAATTACTACAACAACAACATGGAAACTGAACTAACTAATTTTTTTGGTTTTCTTAAGGTTTATCAAACACACAAGAAGAAAGCTAGAAAAAGAAACTAAACTACCGTGGATAATACAATGAAAGAGTATGAGCACCGACAACTAGAATGAGTGTGTGAACATGAATGTAATGTCGGTGAGAAATACGTACTCCCCCAAGCTTAGGCTTTTGGCCTAAGTTGGTCTATGCCCATGGATCATGGCTACTCTCCCCGGTGTACTGAGGAGCGTCATTATACTGCCACTGACTGGCGATCTCCTCCGGATCCCACTGATAAGATGATGGTCGATAAGGGCCAAGTGGTGGTTCCGGCTCAGGCTCTGGAGCGGATGTCTGGCCACGGAGCGCGTACACGTCCGCCGGCAAGACGAGGTAAGGGCCTGCAGTTAAATCAAACAAAGAAGGCACAGGCAAGATAATAATCTCATTGTGTTTCTTATTAAATCTCAGGTTGTACAGAAGCATCTTATCATCATTGTTAACAATAAACTCATGTGCTACCATGCTCTTATAATCTAGAAAAGTAGGGGGCAACAGTTTTTCCTCTTTCTCAAAATGCCTAATAGGTATCCTGAAATGTTTAGCAAGGCGTGCATAATAGATACCTCCAAAGATGGGGCCCCTTGTACGATTCAGGCTTAGCCATTTAGCAATAATAGCACCCATACTAACAGAGTTATCACGAAACAAGGCATGGAAAAATAATAATAATATCAGGAACACTGAGGTTTCCACAGTTTCCGCGACCAATTAAGCATCGACTAGCAAATATGGCAAAGTAGCAGAAAACAGGAAAATGTATGTCAGTTATTCTTGCATCGGAAACCTTCCTCGATCCCCCTACAATAATAGTATCAATAAAACCATCCACATCTTTACGATGTGGTTCCTCTAGTCTGCCCTCGAAGGGTATTCTGCAAACCGCGCAAAAATCACGTAATGACATCTCCCTATCCACATCATATAAATGAAAAGCTACTGAAGGAGGTGATTTCTTAGGATAATACTAGAAGTTTTGCACGAAAGTATTGGTGAGTAAGAGATTCTGTTCGATCCGGTCGTGGAGGAAGTCGATGAGGCCCGCATTATCAGCCAATGAATAAAAGTCTTCATAAATCCCGACTGCTTTTAAGAAATCATCACAAGGCCATTCACACGGCCGTACTTCCGCCACACGAGGAATATTATACTTGGCCTTTTCTTTCTCCTTAGCTTGTTCATCCTTAGAGCCTTGTCTAGAAGGGCCCCTCAAGAAAAATCTCTTCATCTTTTTCTGAAATTTTTAGTAACTCGAAATAAAAGTGAATCAAACTCAACAAGATTGATAGCAACTACTCCCATAAGTGCCTAGAGCCTACATCATGCATTAGAATTTCTTGGGACCTCATAAATTTGACATGCAAGCTCAAGAACAGGGTCACCTAGGCAGCAAAAATTTGCAATGAATAAAGCACTAGAACAAAAGCTAATTGGTCCATTGGAGGAGTTACATACCAAAGAACAATCCCCCAAAGCAGTTTTGTGAATGGATCTTTCAGCAAGGAGATCGAAAATGGCAGCAAAGTGAGCTAGAACTCGTGCTTGAGCTGGATGGTGATTTTTTTGGGAGGAAGATGAAGTGTGTGGGTGCAGGAACAAGTGGAGGGGGCCACCGTGGGCCCACAAGGCAGGGGCACGCCCTGTAGGGGTGGGCACGCCGTGGACCCTCGTGGCCAGGTGCCAGCTCCCCCTGGTGTGTTCTCAGTGCCAAATATTCTCAAATATTCCAGAAAAAATCATACTAAATTGGCAGGGCATTTGGAGAACTTTTATTTTTGGGATTTTTTAATTGCATGGATAAATCAGAAAACAGACAGAAAATACTATTTTTCTTTATTTATTCTAAATAACATAAAGTAAAAGGTGGGCACAGAAGGTTGTGCCTTCTAGTTTCATCCATCTCGTGCTCATCAAAAGGAATCCACTAACAAGGTTGATCAAGTCTTGTTAACAAACTCTTCCGAATAACATGGAACTGGAGAAATTTCGAATAACACTAGGTTACCTCAATGGGGATATGAACATCCCCAATAATAAGAATATTATATTTCTTCTTGACAGTAGGAAGAGGAAATTCAAAATATCCAATAATGATAGTTGGAATTTTTCCAATAGAATTGATACTGTGAACTTGAGGTTGTTTCCTCGGAAAGTGTACCGTATGCTCATTACCATTAACATGAACCGTGACATTGCCTTTGTTGCAATCAATATCAGTCCTTGTAGTATTCGAAAAGGGTCTACCAAGGATAATCGACATACTATCGTCCTCGGGAATATCAAGAATAACAAAGTCCGTTAAGATAGTGACATTTGCAACCACAACAGGCACATCCTCACAAATACCGACAGGTATAGCAGTTGATTTATCGGCCATTTGCAAAGATATTTCGATAGGTGTCAACTTATTCAATTCAAGTCTACAATATAAAGAGAGAGGCATAACACTAACACCAGCTCCAAGATCACATAAAGCAGTTTTAACATAGTTTATTTTAATGGAGCATGGTATAGTTGGTACTCCTGGGCCTCCAAGTTTCTTTGGTGTTCCACCCTTAAAAGTGTAATTAGCAAGCATGGTGGAAATTTCAGCTTCCGGTATCTTTCTTTTATTTGTAATGATATCCTTCATATATTTAGCATAAGGATTCACTTTAAGCATATCAGTTAAGCGCATACGTAAGAAGATAGGCCTAATCATTTCAGCAAAGCGCTCAAAATCCTCATCATCCTTTTTCTTGGATGGCTTAGGAGGAAAAGGCATGGGTTTCTGAACCCATGGTTCTCTTTCTTTACTATGCTTCCTAGCAACAAAGTCTCTCTTATCATAACGTTGATTCTTTGATCGTGGGTTATCAAGATCAACATCAGGTTCAATCTCTACATTATTATTATTGCTAGGTTGAGCATCAACATGAACATTATCATTAACATTATCACTAGGTTCATGTTCATCACCTGATTGTGTTTCAACATCAGAAATAGAAATAACATTAGCATTCTCAGGTGTGTCTACAACAGGTTCACTAGAAGCATGCAAAGTCCTATCATTTTTCTTTTTCTTCTTTCTAGAAGGACTAGGTCCATCTAAATTATTTCTCTGAGAATCTTGCTCACTTCTCTTAGGGTGGCCTTCAGGGTACAAAGGTTCCTGAGTCATTTTACCAGTTCTAGTAGCCACTCTAATAGCAAAATCATATTTATTATTTAATTCATCGAGCAAATCACTTTGAGCTTTAAGTACTTGTTCTGCTTGAGTGGTAACCATAGAAGCATATTTGCTAATGAGTTTAAGTTCACCTTTAACTCTAGCCATATAATCACTCAAGCGTGCAATCGTGTAAGCATTACTCTTTAATTCTCTACCAACATAAGCATTGAAGTTTTCATGCCTAGCCATAAAGTCATCAAATTCATCCAAGCATTGGCTAGGAAACCTATTAGACGGGATTTCAACTTTATCGTATCTATAGATAGAATTTACCTTTACTACATGTGTCGGGTTATCAAGACAATGTGTTTCTTCAATAGGTGGTAAATTAAGACCATGCATTTCTTCAACAGGAGGTAAATTCTTATCATCTTCAACTTTAATACCTTTTTCTTTCATTGATTTCTTTGCCTCTTGCATATCTTCAGGACTGAGAAATAGAACTCCCCTCTTCTTCGGAGTTGGTTTAGGAATTGACTCAGGAGTTGGCTCAGGAATTGGCTCAGGAATTGGCTCAGGAGTTGGCTCAGGAAGAGTCCAATTATTTTCATTAGTCAACATATTATTTAATAACAATTCAGCTTGGTCAACTGTTCTTTCCCTGAAAACACAACCAACACAACTATCCAAGTGGTCCTTGGAAGCATCGGTTAGTCCATTATAAAAGATATCAAGTATTTCATTTTTCTTAAGAGGATGATCAGGAAAAGCATTAAGTAATTGGAGAAGCCTCCCCCAAGCTTGTGGGAGACACTCTTCCTCAATTTGCACACAATTATATATTTCCCTCAAGGCAACTTGTTTCTTATGAGCAGAGAAATATTTAGCAGAGAAGTAATAAATCATATCCTGGGGACTACGCACACAACCAGGATCAAGAGAATTAAACCAAGTTTTAGCATCACCCTTTAATGAGAATGGAAATATCTTAAGGATATAATAGTAACGAGATTTCTCATCATTAGTGAACAGGGTGGCTATATCATTTAACTTAGTAACATGTGCCACAACAGTTTCAGATTCATTGCCATAAAAAGGAGCAGATTCAACCAAAGTAATTATCTCAGGATCAACAGAGAATTCATAATCCTTATCAGTAACAAAGATAGGTGAAGTAGCAAAAGCAGGGTCATGTTTCATTCTAGCATTTAGAGTTTTCTGTTTTAGTTTAGCTAATAACTTCTTAAGATCAGATCTATCATTGCGAGCAAGAAAATCTCTAGCAGTTTCTTCATCCATAACATAACCCTCAGGAACAACAGGCAATTCATACTTAGGGGGAGAACCTTCATCATCACTATCTTCAATAATTTCATTCTCTCTTACCCTAGCAAGTTGTTCATCAAGAAATTCACCTAATGGCACAGTAGTATCAAGCACAGAAGTAGTTTCATCATAAGTATCATCCATAGTAGAAGTGGCATCATCAATAACATGCAACATATCAGAATTAATAGCAGAAGCAGGTTTAGGTGTCGCAAGATTACTCATAACAGAAGGAGAATCTAGTGCAGAGCTAGATGGCAGTTCCTTGCCTCCCCTCGTAGCTGAGGGATAAATCTTAGTTCTTTCGTCTTTCAAGTTCCCCATAGTGATCAACAGATATAAATCCCAAGTGACTCAAAGAATAGAGCTATGCTCCCCGGCAATGGCGCTAGAAAATAGTCTTGATAACCCACAAGTATAGGGGATCGTAACAGTTTCCGAGGGTAGAGTATTCAAACCAAATTTATTGATTCGACACAAGGGGAGCCAAAGAATATTCTCAAGTATTAGCAGTTGAGTTGTCAGTTCAACAACACCTGGATAACTTAGTATCTGCAGCAAAGTATTTAGTAGCAAACTAGTAGGGAAGTAACGATAACAGTAGCAAAAGTAACGATTGAAGTTTTATAGCAATTATAACTGTAGCAACGGTGAAGTAAATAAGCGAAGCACAATATGTGAAAAGCTCATAGGCATTGGATCAGTATGGATAATTATGTCGGATGTGATTCCTCATGTAATAGTTATAACATAGGGTGACACAGAACTAGCTCCAGTTCATCAATGTAATGTAGGCATGTATTCCGAATATAGTCATACGTGCTTATGGAAAAGAACTTGCATGACATCTTTTGTCCTACCCTCCCGTGGCAGCGGGGTCCTACTGGAAACTAAGGGATATTAAGGCCTACTTTTAATAGAGTAACAGACCAAAGCATTAACACATAGTGAATACATAAACTCCTCAAACTATGGTCATCACCGAGAAGTATCCCAATTATTGTCACTTCGGGGTCGTCGGATCATAACACATAATAGGTGACTATAGACTTCCAAGATAGGATCAAGAACTCACATATATTTATGAAAACATAATAGGTTTAGATCTGAAATCATGGCACTCGGGCCATAGTGACAAGCATTAAGCATAGCAAAGTCATAGCAACATCAATCTCAGAACATAGTGGATACTAGGGATCAAAACCTAACAAAACTAACTTGATTACATGGTAAATCTCATCCAACCCATCACCGTCCAGCAAGCCTACGATGGAATTACTCACGCACGGCGGTGAGCATCATGAAATTGGTGATGGAGGATGGTTGATGATGAAGATAGCGACGAATCCCCCTCTCCGGAGCCCTGAACGGACTCTAGATCAACCCTCCCGAGAGAGATTAGGGCTTGGCGGCGGCTCCATATCATAAAACGCGATGAAAATTTCTCTCTGATTTTTTTCTCCGCGAAAGCAAATATATGGGCCCACGAGACAGGGGGCGCGCCCTAGGGGAGGGGCACCCCCCCACCCTCGTGGACAGGGTGTGGGCCCCCTGACGCTGATTCTTTCGCGAGTATTTTTATTAATTCTGAAAAGTTGCTCCGTGGATTTTCCAGGTCATTCCGAGAACTTTTATTTCTGCACAAAAATAACACCATGGCAGTTCTGCTGAAAACAGCCTCAAAGTGTCACTCTGAGAGTTGTGTACCTGAGTATGAATAGGAACAAATCCTATGCAAGTGTCACTCTGAGGCTTATGGAGGACACCATGCTGGAGACTGAACTACACACAAGGTATTACAATCTGGTTTTTATTGGCCTACTCTTTTCAAAGATGCTCGTAAGTTTGTCTTGTCTTGTGATGAATGTCAAAGAATTGGTAACAACAGTAGACGTCAGGAAATGCCTATGAATTATTCACTTGTTATTGAACCATTTGATGTTTGGGGATTTGATTATATGGGACCTTTTCCTTCCTCTAATGTGTATACTCATATTTTAGTTGCTGTTGATTATGTTACTAAGTGGGTAGAAGCTATTCCACTAGTAGTGCTAATCACAACACTTCTATTAAGATGGTTAAAGAAGTTATTTTCCCGAGGTTTGGAGTCCCTAGATATTTAATGACTGATGGTGGTTCACATTTTATACATGGTGTTTTTCGTAAATTGCTTGCTCCTACTTCTTGAGCCTGCATTGGTTTTTCCCTTGAAGTGGAAAGGGTGATGCAGCAAAGTAGAGATAAGTATTTCCCTCAGTTAGAGAACCAAGGTATCAATCCAGTAGGAGGTACAAGCAAGTCCGCAATCTATGCACCTGCACAAACAATCAAACACTTGCACCCAACGTGATAAAGGGTTTGTCAATCCCTTCACAGTCAATTGCAAATGTGAGATCTGATAGAGATATGTATAAAAGATTGCTAAAATGTAAAACAAAATAAAAGTAAATAAATTGCAGCAAGATATTTTTGGTATTTTTGGTTTATAGATCTGAAAATAGCTAATGGAAAATAGACCCGGGGGGCATAGGTTTCACTAGAGGCTTCTCTCTTTAAGGCAAATAATATGATGGGTGAACAAATTACTGTCGAGCAATTGATAGAAAAGTGCAAAGTTATGACAACATGCAAGGCAATGATTATGCACATAGGCATCAGTCTGTGTCAAGTAGATCGACTCCTGCCTGCATCTACTACTATTACTCTACACATCGACCGCTATCCAGCATGCATCTAGAGTATTAAGTTCATAAAGAATGGAGTAACGCCTTAAGTAAGGTGACATGATGTAGAGGGATAAACTCAAGCAATATGATGAAAACCCCATCTTTTTATCCTCGATGACAACAATGCAATACGTGTCTCGCTACCCCTACTTTGTCACTGGGTGAAATCATGCAAGACTGAACCCAAAACTAAGCACCTCTCCCATTGCAAGAAATACCAATCTAGTTGGCAAACTAAACCGATAATTAGAAGATAAATACAAAGATGTGAAATCATGCATATAAGAATTCAAAGAAGATTCAAATAATATTCATAGATAAGCTGATCATAAATCCACAATTCATCGGATCTCGACAAACACACCGCAAAAGAAGATTACATCGTATAGAACTCCAAGAACATCGAGGAGAACATGGTATTGAAGAACATAGAGAGAGAAGAAGCCATCTAGCTACTAGCTATGGACCCATAGGTCGGTGGTAAACTACTCACGCTTCATCGGAGGGGCAATAGGGGGTTGATGTAGAAGCCCTCTGTGATTGAATCCCCCTCCGGCAGAGTACCGGAAAAGGACTCCAGATGGGATCTCACGAGGTCAGAGACCTGTGGTGCCCGAAAAGTATTTTCTTGGATGTTTCTGAGGGTTTTAGAATATATGTGAATTTATAGGCTAAGGTAGGAGGTCGGTGGACTCCCGAGGGGGACACAAGGCAGGGGGCACTCCCTGCACCTTTGCCGCTGCCTCAGGAATCCTCTGACTTGGTTCTCAAGTCCTAAGGGTGTCTTCTAGCCCAAGAAAAATCATCGTAAAGTTTTATTCCGTTTGGACTCTGTTTGATATTCCTTTTCTGCGAAACTCAAAAGCAAGGAAAAAACAGAAACTGGCATTGGGCTCTAGGTTAATATATTAGTCCCAGAAATAACATAATAGCATATTAATGCATATAAAACATCCAAAACAGATAATATAATAGCATGGAATAATAAAAAAATTATAGATACGTTGGAGACGTATCAATACCCCATTGTCACCATGTATCAAGCATCCCCAAGCTTAATTCCTTCTCGTCCTCAAGTACGTAAATGATAAAAACAGAATTTTTGATGTGGAATGCTACCTAACATATTTGTAGATGTAACCTCTTTTATTTGGCATGAATATTCAGATCCGTATGTTTCAAAGCAAAAGTTCATTGACACAAAAACAATAATACTTCAAGCATACTAGCAAGCAAATCATGAAGCTTAAAAAACAACACGGCTAAAGAAAGTTATCCCTACAAAATCATATAGTCTTGTTATGCTCCCTCTTCTCAGCACAAAGTATAAACCATGCCCACCCTGGTGTCAGCCAAGCAATTGTTTCATACTTTTTAACACGCTTTAGCCTTTTGAACTCTTCACGCAATACATGAGCGTGAGCCATGGACATAGCACTATGGCAGGAGTAGAAGGTGGTAGTAGACAAAATAAGGGAGAAAGTCTCACATCAACTAGGGAAATCAGTAGACTATGGAGATGTCCATCAATTGAATCGATGTGAGTGTGTAGGAATTGCCATGTAACTGATGCACTAGAGTTATAAGTGTATGAAAGCTCAAAAGAAAACTAGTGGGTGTGGTCAACTTGCTTGCTCATGAAGACCTAGGGCATTTAAGGAAGCCCATAGTTGGAATAAACAAGCCAAGTTCTATAACGAAAAATTCTCACTAGTAATATATGAAAGTGCCAAAATAGGAGACTCTCTATCATGAAGAACATGGTGCTACTTTGAAGCACAAGTGTGGAAAAGGATAGTAACATTGTCCCTTCTCTCCTTTTCTCTCCTTTTTTTGGTGGGCTTCTTTGGCCTTTTTTTATTTGGGCTTCTTTTGCCTCTTGTTTTATTTGGGCTTCTTTGGCCTCTTTTATTTTGATAACCTCACATGGGACAATGTTCTAATAATGATGATCATCACACTTTTACATACTTACAACTCAAAATTACAACTCGATACTAGAACAAAGGTATGACTCTATATGGATGCCTCCGACGGTGTACCGGGATGTGCTGTAGCGACCATGATCCCAATGGACCGAAGTCTCTGTGGTTCAGTGTCATCCCTGGATCGGTAATGTTGACACACACAGTACTCGAGGAATTATAACAGAGTTCAATCACACACTTATTACATCGAGTCTGCATAAAGATTATGATTACACAAAAATGTCATGGCTAAAGGCCATCTAAACTAAATAATTGCGGAAGCTTCGAAGGTAAATGAGTCCATCAACTCCAACAGCATAGTTGAGTGCAAGAAAATGACCTATCGCACCTTATTCATCGTCTGAGTAGTCTGCAACATGAGACGTTGCAGCCACATGTAGGTCAGCACATTGAATATGCTCGCAGAGTTACATTGTAAAGCAATGAATGCAAGAATTTTATCTACATGCAATATTTGGCTGGTGGAGGCTCTAAGTTTATGATTTTGCATAAAGCTAGTTTTGCCCTACAACAAAGGAATACATTTATTTAACTACTCCCAAGTTGTTCCAATATTTGTGAAGTTTCTCCCAACTCAAATCCCAATTAAATAAGTATCATCATTAAACCCAATTCAATTAATTAAAGAGTGGTGAGATCAACAATAATATCCAATTCTAGATACTCAAGATGTCCATAACCGGGGACACGACTAACCATGATTAGTTCATACACTCTGTAGAGGTTGCGCACTTTTCCCCACAAGACTCGACCGCATCCATGATCGGAAGATCGAGACATAGTCTTTATGAAGCATAAACTCTCTACTTCGGGCAGACCGGTACACCTACTTTTCCTCTACATCTTCTAGTCACCACTTCGAGAGCTCATACAACTTACTCAACTATGCCAGAGCCCATAATGGCTTGTGGCTGCACACAAAAATTTCTAGTCATGAAATATCATATGATCCCTTTGAGCCTGGGTAGCGAACCGAGGAAAAATCACACGGGTACCCCGGGTTTTCCCTTAATAGACAACATTGGGTTCCCCAGGTGCCCCAACCAATCAACCCAGATGTGTATTAAAGTTGCCACCTTAATGTTATCCAAGATTAACAATTCTCATAACTTCCATGTGAATCATGATCCAATCCCCGTCTACGAGCATGTCTAAGTAATAGTAAAACATAACGTATATTCTCGGGGTGATCAAAAGGTATTAGGTTCCTACCTCATAGTACTACAACCAAACCACATGTTCCCAATCCTACTCATGCAAATATTTGAGGAGCAATACTAATGCATAGTAAAAACTGGGTATTGAAGAGTATGATCAAAGTGTAACTTGCCTTGCTGACGATCTGCAAACTCTAGAGATTCGTAGTAACCAGCTTCACACTCCATATAATCTAGCGAAGACACATAGTAGCATACATAAGTAGTCACTCAAACGAAACAACGAGAAATCGAGAAAAGATCCAAATCAAATAAGAAACAAGCAAACGGCTAAACTAAACAGAAAAACAAAACCTAATAGCATTATTATAATGTGTATTAGATCTTAACAGTAGGTACATGTGATTAGCTACGATTTGCTAAAAGAAACAACTCAAACGGAGAAATGAAACTCAAGATACGAATGAAACAAGATCGTTTACTAATCTGAACTAAAGTCAAATTTTAAAGTGTTAGAATCATGTTAAATTTGGTTAACTGGAAAGAAGAGATCGTTACGAAGATTTAGGCGCTGGTTTCATCTAATTTGGACAGACGAGCAAAAAGTTACGCTAGTTTTAAGATCAAGGGCTAATTCACAAGAAAACTATTCGCGGATAGGTCCCTGGCCGAAAATAAAACTAAAAAGAAAAAACTACGAAGTGAATGTTCGTTAATAGAACTAAACGAACGAAAACCGTTCGATAAAATGAACGAACCAGAGAACGTTTACTAAATAACTAAAAATAAAAACGAAAACCGATCTATCCTAATAAACCAAGAAAACCTAAAAAAACCGGGACGGGTTTGGCGGTTATACCGGTACTCAAAAAAAAGGTGGCAGCGGCGGCGGATCTAACGGCAGCGTCGGGCGAGGCGGTGACGGCTCCTGGTGGCGCAGGACAACGACAGTAGCTAGCAGCAGCGGTGGCGGGACAAGGCGGCGAGCGGCACGACAGGCGGCGGTGCAAGCAGCAGCGGTTGCTGCGGCTGCGGCTACAGTGGAGGTGGGCGGCGGCGGCGTTTGACGAGGAGAGGAGGGGCGGGGCGGCGCCTTATAAAGGAGGGAGGGCGGGCTCCTCCGACTTGGAGGAGGGGTCGGGCAGCGCGGCGGGGCGAACCCAAACGCTGGCGAGTCCGGTTCCCACATGGAGGGGAAGGCGGCGGCGCTAGCTGGGCCAGCTGGGCCTTCGGCCCAGTTCAGTCTATAAGTTTTTTTCTAAATAGTTTTGCCGCGAAGGAAAAATCCTAATAAAATAAAAAAATCAAATTCCAGAAACAATTTTCACTGTCCAAACCTAATATTTAGGACAAGATGAACATTTTTCTGGACTAAAATGCAATTTTCAAAATGCAAGTTTTCTCTAATTCAAATAAAATAGCAATAACATACAAATAAAATAATAATTTCATTTTAAAAAATGCTCCAATATTTCTCTTCTGTTGAAGAAGTCATATTATCTTCTCTCGTTTATTTTTATTATTGGAAATAATTGGAGAGAAAAATAGTAAAATCAAATTGATCCTCTTTTCAGATTTAAAAAAAATTCAAATATGAAAATTTGTGAAACCCCCAACTCTCTCCTTGGGTCCTGGAGTTGCTTAAGATTTCTAGGATCACAACAAAATGCAAATAAAGTATGATATGCATATGATGATCTACGTGTAACATCCAAATTGAAAATTGGGATGTTACATACCTACCCCCCTTAAGATGAATCTCGCCCTCGAGATTCGGGTTGGTTAGCAAAAAGGCTTGGGTGGTCCTTGCGAAGATCTTCTTCTTGCTCCCAGGTGGCTTCTTCTTCGGTATGGTGGCTCCACTGAACTTTGCAAAACTTGATACCCTTGCTGCGAGTAACACGTCTAGAAAACTTGAGAATTTTGACTGGCTTCTCTTCATAGGTCAGATCACTATCCAACTCAATTGCTTCCAGTGGCACTGTATCTCTTAGAGGGATGTCGGCCATCTCTGTGTGGCACTTCTTCAGCTGGGAAACATGAAACACATCATGAACTCCTGACAATCCTTCGGTTATGAGCGTGTTAACATAACTCTTGCGGCTCAACGCATCTGCTACGACACTGGCCTTTCCTGGATGATAATGCAATCTCATGTCATAATCCTTTATGAGCTCCAACCATCTTCTTTGCCTGAGGTTTAACTCCTTTTGCGGGAAGATGTACTTCAAACTCTTATGATCCATGTAAATGTCACAACGATTTCCGATGAGAAAGTGTCTCCATGTGTTGAGTGCATGCACTACGGCTACTAACTCCAAATCATGCGTAGCATAATTTAAATTGTGAGGTTGAAGCTGTCGTGATGCATATGAAACAACTCTTCCTTCCTGCATAAGCACACATCCAAGTCCTCGACGTGAAGCGTCACAATACACTTGGAAATCCTTACGTTGGTCTAGGAGAATCAGCACTGGGGCTGTAACAAAACGTTTCTTCAACTCCTGAAAATTGGCCTCACAATCCTCAGTCCATTTAAACTTGGTGTCCTTTAATAACTCTGTAATGGGCTTTGCGATCTTGGAGAAATTCTCAATAAACCTCCGGTAATAACCCGCGAGCCCAAGAAAACTCCTGATCTCTCCCACTAAGGTGGGTGCCAACCATTTAGTGACAGAAGCAACCTTGGTAGGGTCTACTGCTATTCCTTCCCTGGATATAACATGTTCGAGAAATCCAACTTCCTTCAACCAAAACTCACATTTGCTGAACTTGGCATACAACTGATGTTCCCTGAGCTTCTCGAGAACCAAACATAAATGTTCCTTATGCTCTTCTTCATTCTTCGAGTAGACCAATATGTCATCACTGAACACCACGACGAATTTATCCAGAAACTCCATGAACACCTTGTTCATCATAATCATGAAATAGGCAGGGGCGTTAGTCAAACTAAATGACATAACTGTATACTCATATAGCCCATACCTCATGGTAAAAGTTGTCTTAGGTATATCCTACTCTCAGATCTTCAACTGGTGATAACCTGATCGAAGATCGATCTTGGAGAAAACTTTCGCTCCTTGAAGTTGGTCAAACAAATCATTGATAATCTGCAGAGGGTATTTATTCTTGACCATCACCTCGTTCAGCGCACGATAATCAACAACCATCCTCAAAGATCCATCCTTCTTCTCAACTAGAAGCACCGAGGCTCCCCAAGGTGATGAACTTGGTCGAATGTAACCTTTCTCCAGTAACTCCTTTATCTGCATCTTAATTTCCTCCAGATCATTTGCAAGCATCCGATACGGTCTCTTGGATATTGGTCCGATGCCTACAATAGCTCAATCAAAAACTCAATGTCTCGATCTGGTGGCATGCCTGGTAACTCCTCCAGAAATACGTCGGGATAATCCTTCACCACTGGTACTTCCTCCTAAACAACTCCCGATAAGGAATTCACCTGAGTCCTCCTCGGCGCATGCCTAGATACATACTTGATCCTCTTTCCTGCCGGGGTGGTGAGAAGAATTGATTTACTGGCGCAATCGATGTTTCCATCAAACTCGGATAGCCAATCCATGCCTAGTATCACATCCAAACCTTGTGACTCCAGAACAATCAGGTTGGTGGGGAAAACATGTCTACCTATGGTTACTGGCAACTGATAGCATCCCCTACTAGCCATATACTCCGCTCCTGGGGAACTTACTAACATAGGTGACTTAAGGGCTACTGTTGGCAACTTATACTTATCCACAAATCCCCTTGATATGAATGAATGTGATGCACCAGCATAAAAAAGAACAAGTGTTATAAATGCATTAATCAAAAACTTACCGACAACTGTGTCGGGTTGATCGTCAATCTCCTTCAGACTGACATGGTTCACCTGACCTTTGGTGAAGGGGTTGGGCTTCTTTGTAGAACTTCCATTTCCATTTCCATTCTTTGCTTCAGGGCATTCAGTGGCGTAATGTCCGGCCTTCCCACACTTGAAACAAGTAATGTGGCTCAGATCCCTCTTGGATGGTGTTGCGGGGTTGGAACGGTTCTGACTGTTGCTTCCTCCATTTCCATTGCCATTCTTAGGGCCACTGTGGTTGTGCAAACTTCCTCCATTGTGCGTATGTCCTCCATGGTTATGGCCTCCATGGTTATGAGTATGTCCTCCCGAGTATGAGGAGTAGGGGCTTCTGCTGAGATCCAGAAGTATGCATCCCCTGTCCATACTTCCTCTTGCGATTGTCAATCTGTTGCTGCTTGCCTATCATGGGGGCCCTGTCTACCAACTCCTAGTAGTTGTTGAATGTTTCCACCATCAAGTGCATGCCCAGCTCATCATTGAGTCCCTCAAGAAACTTCTCCTGCTTTGCGGCATCTGTGGCCACATCATCTGGGGCACAACGGGTTAACTTGCTAAACTCATCCACATACTATCCCAGTGTACGACCTCCTTAGCACAAGTTGCGAAACTCACGCTTCTTCATGCTCATAGCCCCTGCTGAAACATGGGCGGTGCGGAAGGCTTGCTGAAAATGATCCCACGTAATTGTATCAGTGGGGTAAGTGGTGGTGAAATTCTCCCACCAAGATGCTGCGGGTCCATCAAGCTGGTGTGCGGCAAAGCGCACTCTCTCTGCATCTGTGCATCCTGTATTGGTCAACTCTCTTCCAATCTTGCGGAGCCAATCGTTTGCAACAATCGGCTCGATGCTGCTAGAGAACACCGATGGATTCAACCTCAGAGAACGGGCTAGGTTGTCAACAGGGGGTGGTGGCGGTGGGTTGCCTTGGTTCTGGTTCTGAACTAGCATCTACATCAAGAATTTCTACTACTGGATCAACTGAGTGAGCTCTAGTGGGAACACAAATCCATTGCCACGTCTCAGAGGCATCTAATGAGTTAGAAGGGGTGAGAAAACAGAATAGAATAAGGTCTAAGAGAGATTCACTACCCATATGCTCATGAGAAAAACACAATCAATTCACTTTATTCAATAGCACACAAGGTTCACACGAAGGGTCTAAACTACGATTACAAACTCGATCATTGCTAACTACTTGGAGGAATACTACTAGTAACATGGTGGTCGTCTAGAAATTTTGATCAGAGGAAGACTCCATGATTTCTCCTCCAGCTTCGTCAACGTAGTCGTCATCACTGTCATCATTTGCATCACTGTCTGTGTCGGTGTCGTCCAAGATGATGTAGTCCTCCGAACGGATCTCCTTTGTTGGTTCTCGCTTATGATTCTCCACTGGTATTCCTAGCTTCTTCTTCAGATCTTCATGCTTCTCCAACAGTATAGCAATTTCTTCCTCATATCCATCGCGTGTAAACTTGAGTTCCTCTTCTTGCTCGTTGTTCTTCTTCATCAGCTTCTTGATCTTCTTCATGTGGAAACATAGTTGATTCTCTTGTCGATGAATATGATCACCCATCTCCTGAATGTAAGCTGCAATTGATCCATCCCTCCTGGTACAAATCATCTCTCATTCTTTGTCTCGGCGGCCACATATTTGGTAGATAGTGTTTTCCAGCTCCTTGTGGTACACATCACATATGCGTCCAAAAGTGATATGGGTTGCCATGCTCTTTCCTAAACTCCAGCTTGGTGCATGCAGGTAGAAATTGATAGGCTCCGTTGTTGGTGAGAATGTCCTCCCAGGTACCCAGACTTTGATCTTCCAGCGCTCATCTTTCAGTAAAGTTGCAGAGAAAGTCCCAGTGAAGGTTGGTAGTCCAATGTTCAGGTACTTAGTGAGTTCCTTCAAGTGTCGTCCGAAAGGGGTGTCGTCATCTGGCTGAGTGAACTTGTTCTTGGGGTCTGCCATCTAGAGAGTAGAAATAGAGGAGAATTAGAAATGAGCAAAGAAGAGAATTTCTATGGCTTATTCTAGTGGCCGCATCGTACAGTCAGCGTGTGCTCTGATACCATCTTGTAGCGACCACGATCCCAATGGACCGAAGTCTCTGTGCTTCAGTGTCATCCCAGGAGAGGTAATGCTGACACACACAGTACTCGAGGAATTATAATAGAGTTCAATCACACACTTATTACATTGAGTCCTCATAAAGAGTATGATTACACTAAAATATCATGGCTGAAGGCCATCTAAACTAAATAACTGCGGAAGCTTCGAAGGTAAATGAGTCCATCAACTCCAACGGCATAGCTGAGTGCAAGATAACATCCTATCGCACCTTATTCATCATCTGAGTAGTCTGCAACATGAGACGTTGCAGCCGTGTAGGTCAGCATATTGAATATGCTGGCAGAGTTACACTGTAAAGCAATGAATGCAAGAACTATATCTACAGGCAATATTTGGCTGGTGGTGGCTCTAAGTTTATGATTTTGCATAAAGCTAGTTTTTCCCTACAACAAAGGAATAGATTTTATTTAACTACTCCCAAGTTGTTCCAATATTTGAGAAGTATCTCCCAACTCAAATCCCAATTAAACAAGTATTATCATTAAACCCAATTCAATTAATTAAAGAGTGATGAGATCAACAATAATATCCGATTCTAGATACTCAACATGTCCATAACCGGGGACACGACTAACTATGATTAGTTTATACACTCTGTAGAGGTTGCGCACTTTTCCCCCACAACACTCGACCGCATCCACGATCAGAAGATCGAGACATAGTCTTTGTGAAGCATAAATTCACTACTCCGGGCAGACCGGCACACCTACTTTCCCTCTACATCTGCTAGTCCACCTCTTCGAGAGCTCATACAGCTTACTAAACTATGCCAGAGCCCATAATGGCTTGTGGCTGCACATAGAAGTTTCTAGTCATGAAATATCATATGATCCCTTTGAGCCTGGGTGGCGAACCGAGGAAAAATCACATGGGTACCCCGGGATTTCCCTTAATGGACAACACTAGGTTCCCCAGGTGCCCCAACGAATCCACCCAGATGGGTATTAAAGTTGCCACCTTAATGTTATCCAAGATTAGCAACTCTCATAACTTCCACGTGAATCACGATCCAACCCCCGTCTATGAGCATCGCTAAGCAATAATAAAGCATAGCATATATTCCCGGGGTGATCAAATGGTATTAGGTTCCTACCTCATAGTACTACAACCAAACCACATGTTCCCAATCCTACTCATGCAAATATTTGAGGACAATACTAATGCATAGTTAAAACTGGGTATGAAGAGTATGATCAAAGTGTAACTTTCCTTGCTGACGGTCTGCAAACTCTAGAGATTCCTAGTAACAAGCTTTGCACAACGGATAATCTAGCATAGATAAACAATAGCATACATAATTAGTCACTCAAACGAAACAACGAGAAATCGAGAAAAGATCCAAATCAAACATGAAACAAGCAAATGGCTAAACTAAACATAAAAAACAAAACCTAATAGCATTATTATCATGTGGATTAGATCTTAACAGTAGGTACATGTGATTAGCTACGATTTGCAAAGAGAAACAACTCAAACGGAGAAACAAAACTCAAGATACGAACGAAACAAGATTGTTTACTAATCTGAACTAAAGTCAAATTTTAAAGTGTCAAAATCATGTTCAACTTGTTTAACTGGAAATAAGAGATCGTTACAAAGATTTAGGCGCTGGTTTCATCTAATTTGGACAAACAAGCAAAAAGTTATGCTAGTATTAAGATCAGGGGCTAATTCACGAGAAAACTATTCGCGGATAGGTCCCTGGCCGAAAATAAAACTAAAAAGAAAAAAACTACAGAGTGAACGTTCGTTAACAGAACTAAACGAACGAAAACCGTTTGTTAAAACGAACGAACCCGAGAATCTTTACTAAATAACTAAAAATAAAAATGAAAACCGATCTATCCTAATAAACCGAGAAAACCTAAAAAAACCAGGATGGGTTCGGCGGTTATACCGGTTCTAAAAAAACTGGCGGCGGCGGCGGCAGATCTGACGACGGCGTCAGCGAGGCGGCGGCTTCGGGTGAGGCGGCGGCGGCTCCTAGCGGCGCGGGGCGACGGTAGCAGCGGCGGCGGGGATAGGCGGCGAGCGGCGCGGCAGGCGGCGGCTGCAGTGGAGGCGGGCGGCGGTGGCATTTGACGAGGAGAGGAGGGGCGGGGCGACGCCTTATAAAGGGGGAGGGGGAGGGCTCCTCCGACTTGGAGGAGGGGTCGGGCGGCGCGGCGGGGCGAACCTGGACTCCAGCGAGTCCGGTTCCCGCATGGAGGGGAAGGCAGCGGCGCTAGCTGGGCCGGCTGGGCCTTCGGCCTAGTTCATTCCGGAAGTTTTTTTAAATAATTTCGCCGTGAAAGAAAAATCCTAATAAAATATAAAAAAAATCTAAAAATTCCAAAAACAATTTTCACTGTCCAAACATAATATTTAGGACAAGATGAGCATTTTTCTGGATTAAAATGCAATTTTCAAAAATGCAAGTTTTCTCTAGTTCAAATAAAATAGCAATGACATACAAATAAAATAATAATTTTATTTAAAAAAATTCTCCAAAAATTCTCTTCTGTTGAAGAGGTCATATTATCTTCTCTCATTTATTTTTATTATTGGAAATAATTGGAGAGAAAAATAATAAAATCAAATTGATCCTCTTTTCAAATTTGAAAAAAATTCAAATATGAAAATTTGTGAAATCTCCAACTCTCTCCTTGGGTCCTTGATTTGCTTAAGATTTCTAGGATCACAACAAAATGCAAATAAAGTATGATATGCATATGATGATCTATGTATAACACCCAAATTGAAAATTGGGATGTTACATGTGCGATGATCAAGAGTGACATGTAAAAGAAATATGAACGGTGGCTGAGGGAGTCCTGGACTAGGGGGTGTCCGGATAGCCGAACTATCATCTTCGACCGGACTCCAAGACTATGAAGATACAAGATTGAAGACTTCGTACCGTGTCCGGATGGGACTTTCCTTTGCGTGGAAGGCAAGCTTGGCGATACGGATATGTAGATCTCCTACCATTGTAACTGACTCTGTGTAACCCTAACCCTCTTCGGTGCCTATATAAACCGGAGGGTTTTAGTCTGTAGGACGAACAACAATCATACCATAGGCTAGCTTCTAGGGTTTAGCCTCTCTTATCTCGTGGTAGATCTACTCTTGTACTACCCATATCATCAATATCAATCAAGCAGGAGTAGGGTTTTACCTCCATCGAGAGGGCCCGAACCTGGGTAAAAACATCGTGTCCCTTGTCTCCTGTTACCATCCGCCTAGACGCACAGTTCGGGACCCCCTACCCGAGATCCGCTGGTTTTGACACCGACATTGGTGCTTTCATTGAGAGTTCCTCTGTGTCGTCACCTATAGGCCCGATGGCTCCTTCGATCATCAACAACGACGCGGTCCAGGGTGAGACTTTTCTCCCCGGACAGATCTTCGTATTCGCCGGCTTTGCACTGCGGGCCAACTCGCTTGGTCATCTGGAGCAGATCGAAAGCTACGCCCCTGGCCATCAGGTCAGATTTGGAAGTTTGAACTATACGGCTGACGTCCACGGAGACTTGATCTTCGACGGGTTCGAGCCACAGCCAAAGCGCCGCACTGTCACGATGGGCATGATCTAGCTCTGCTACCGGACAGTGCCCTAGAGGCCGCACAAGTGTTTGCTCCGACCCCTAGCTTGGAGCCGACTGCACCGATCGAGGACGGGTGGTTGGACACCGCCTCGGGGGCTGCTACCTCTATGGCGATAGAGCCGAATACCAACCCTGTCCTTCGCAAAGCCCGTGACTCCGAGGTGCCGGACTCCTCTCCGGACTCTGAACCTCCCGCGCCCCTACCGATCAAATCCGATAGGGCGCCGGTTATGGAATTCACTGCCGCAGACATCTTTCAGCACTCGCCTTTTGGCGACATCCTGAATTCACTAAAGTCTCTCTCTTTATCAAGAGAGCCCTGGCCAGACTACGGTCAGGAAGGTTGGGATGCGGACTACAAAGAAATTCAACGCCCACCCACCAACCACTTTGTAGCCACTGTCGATGATTTAACCGACATGCTCGACTTTGACTCCGAAGACATCGACGGTATGGACGACGATGCAGGAGACGACCAAGAATCAGCGCCTACAGGGCACTGGAAGGCCACCTCGTCATACGACATTTACATGGTGGACATCCCAAAGGATGGGAATGGCGATGGAACAACGGAGGATGACCTCTCCAAGAAACAGCCTAAGCGCCGGCGTCAGCGGCGCCGCTCTAAATCCCGCCATAGAAAAAATGGAGATTCCGGCACGGGAGATAATAACACCCAGGACAGTGCCGAAGACAACCCCCTCCAGCAGGATTCAACGCAGGAGGATGGAGAAGCCAGCCCTGATGAGAGAGCGGCAGACAGAGAGGTAGAGGACAATAATTATATGCCTCCCTCCGAAGACGAGGCAAGCCTCGACGACGACGAATTTGTCGTGCCTGAGGATCCCCTCGAACAAGAGCGTTTCAAATGCAGGCTCATGGCGACGGCAAGCAGCCTCAAGAAAAAGCAGCAACAGCTTAGAGCTGATCAAGACTTGCTAGCCGACAGATGGACTGAAGTCCTTGCGGCCAAAGAGTATGAACTCGAACGCCCCTCCAAGAGCTACCCAAAACGCAGGCTGCTACCCCGATTAGAGGAGGAAGCACCTAAACCTACATCACCAGCGCACAATACGGCCGACCGGCCACCTCGTGGCCGCGACAGAGAGGCCTCTAGGCCCTCCACTAAAGCCGCACCCCGGCGTCGCTCGAAAAGTACAAAGCCACGGGGGAATGCGCCAGACTTACAAGACATATTGGAGGACAAGGAAAGACAAACAAGATCGATCTACAGATCGCGTGGGCGCCCCACGATACGTGATGACAACCATCACGCCGGATACAGCAATTCCGGCCGGGCCGAACACAGTGGACAAAGCTCGTTTGAGCTGCGTCGTGATATAGCCCAATACAGAGGCGCCGCACACCCACTATGCTTCACAGACGAAGTAATGGATCATCAAATCCCCAAGGGTTTCACCGTAAACATTGAATCATACGACAGCACAACAGATCCTATGGTTTGGATCGAGGACTATCTCCTTCACATCCACATGGCCCGCGGTGATGATCTACATGCCATCAAATATCTCCCACTCAAGCTTAAAGGACCAGCTCGGCATTGGCTTAATAGCTTGCCAGCAGAATCAATTGGGTGTTGGGAAGACCTGGAAGCTGCATTCCTTGATAACTTCCAGGGCACATATGTGCGACCATCAGACGCCGATGACCTAAGCCACATAATTCAGCAGCCAGAAGAATCGGCCAGACAATTCTGGACACGGTTCCTAACCATGAAAAATCAAATCGTCGACTGTCTGGATGCAGAGGCCTTTGCAGTCTTCAAACACAACATCCGCGATGAGTGGCTTGCCCGGCACCTAGGACAGGAAAAGCCGAAATCCATGGCAGCCCTCACAACACTCATGACCCGCTTCTGCGCGGGAGAGGATAGCTGGCTTGCTCGTAGTAACAACATGACCAAGAGCCCTGGTAATTTGGATACCAAGGACACCAACGGCATGTCACGTCGCAACAAGCACAAGCGCCGCATTAATGGCAACAATACTGAGGATACGGCAGTCAATGCCGGATTCAGAGGCTCTAAACCCGGTCAGCGGAAAAAGCCATTCAAAAGAAATACTCCGGGCCCATCCAATTTGGACCGAATACTCGATCGCTCGTGCCAGATACACGGCACCCCCGAAAAGCCAGCCAATCACACCAACAGGGATTGTTGGGTGTTCAAGTAGGCAGGCAAGTTAATTGCCGAAAACAATGGCAAGGAGCTGCATAGCGACGACGAGGAGGAGACCCGGCCGCCGAACAATAGAGGACAGAAGGGTTTCCCCCCACAAGTGTGGACGGTGAACATGATATACGCAACCCACATACCCAAAAGGGAGCGGAAGCGTGCACTCAGGGACGTATATGCGATGGAGCAAGTCGCCGTCGCCCCAAAGTTCAATCTGTGGTCCTCCTGCCCGATCACTTTTGATTGAAGGGACCACCCCACTAGCATCCGCCATGGTGGATTCGCCGCATTGGTTCTAGACCCAATCGTCAATGGATTTCACCTCACTAGAGTCTTGATGGACGGCGGCAGCAGCTTGAACCTGCTTTATCAGGATACAGTGCGCAAGATGGGCATAGACCCCTCAAGGATTAATCCCACAAAGACGACCTTCAAAGGCGTCATACCAGGTGTAGAGGCCAACTGTACAGGCTCAGTCACACTTGAAGTGGTCTTCGGATCCCCGGATAACTTCCGAAGCGAAGAGTTAATCTTCGACATAGTCCCGTTCCGCAGCGGCTATCATGCACTGCTCGGACGAACCGCATTTGCAAAGTTCAATGGAAATACCGAACGCTCTCTCCAAATGGAGGAGCATACAACAGCTCTCATGGCGGAAGCACAAAGCAGCCTCTTAAGGCAATTCTCGAGTCCGGCTGTTAAGCGGCTGGACACCGTCAAGGGTGCCCAGAGTAACCTACAACAAGACCACCTGGCACGTTCCGAGCACGCGTAGCAATGCGGCCCCAACCCCAGCCCTCGCGAAATCGCGAGACCAGTACCACACCTACATAACTACGCTCCGGAGATACCATGGGCACAGGGGGAGGGGCACGACCACGGCATGCCCAGAGTGCGGCTCAACCACACCAGGGGCTCCCAATTGTGTCCTTCTTTTTTTTTCTTATTCTCGGGACTCCGTTTTCTAGAAGCCTTGTCCGGCAGTAGACTTGCCGAACTCACGATGCAACAGCCAGGGAAGTAGAAAAGCTACGTCGAGTATCCAGGTGGTCTCTATTACGAGCAGTATACCTGTTTTACATACCATCCTGCAGCCTACCCCTGGATGGGGACATGTTAAATAGTCCGATCCCTTGCTTATCACACTATTTGCATCGTTCTGCTTTCATTGCAGTATTTTTTGTACAAACAATGCATCCCTTTTTGCCTATTATTGCATTCCTTTTTCTATCTATATATGTTCACTTATGACATGTTGCATCCGTACGCTTTGGTACGGCCAAATACACCAGGGGCTTAAGTTCCCCAAAATATGGTGTGATAAGTTTGAACACTTTCCCAAGTGCGGCACCCCGAACTTATAGCATTATATGCATCGGCTCCGAATCATGTCTTGGGTCAATAGTTGGGTTTGCCCGGCTCCCATGTTTTGGTACCTTACGTTCCGTTATATTGGCTAAGGTAGCGCTGGGAGAACCACCGCGATTGTGCCCCAGTTGAGCTGGGTTGAGCACCTCAGTGGAGAAAGCTAAAACTGACCGTCATGATAGGGCGAGAGACGGTCGCTGTTCGAGAGGTTATTTTGAGTCCCTAAAGACTTATGCCGCTTAGAGCGAGGAGCCGGCTTTGTCCGGCCCAGGCATGGATAGCGCCCCGAATTCGGTCTTCCGAACACTAGGGGCTTCGCGGCAATTTAAAATTATAGAATTCTGTGGCTAAGTGGGAGTGTTCAAGCATTATAAGTCTGGTTGCCTCGTTCGTTGTGTTGAGCGCCTCCCTCGAATGACCCAAGAATGGGAACAAGAGCGCTCAAGTTTACCCCGAACACCCCAACACTCGTGGCATGGGGGCTGAAGCCAATGACTTCCCATCTCTCAAATTTGATAAATGGCTGCACAGAAGGTAATATTTTAAATTAACAAGCATTGCTTAGCGCATATGAACAAAGTTTTCAGCGCACAGGATAACAAAATGCGAGTCTACTCAAAAATTACATCTTTGGAGCATTCACCCGCTATAAGGCGGGCACCCTTCAGGACACCCTTATAGTACATCCCCAGCGTGCGATACTCCTTGCCCGGCGGTGGTGCGTCCGTCACAAGCTTCTCGGCGTCCATCTTGCCCCAGTGCACTTTAGCGCGGGCAAGGGCCCGACGGGCACCTTCAATGTAGACGGAGTGCTTGATGACTTCAATCCATGGACAGGCGTCCACCAGCCGTCGCACCAAACTGAAGTAGCTCCCAGGCATGGCTTCTTTAGGCCATAGCCGAACTATGAGGCCCTTCATGGCCTGTTCGGCCACCTTGTGGAGCTCGACCAGCTGCTTCAGCTGGTCGCTCAGGGGCACCGGATGTCCGGCCTCAGCATATTGAGACCAGAACACCTTCTCCGTCGAGCTCCCCTCCTCGGCTCGGTAGAACACGGTAGCATCGGACACACTACGGGGCAGATCTGCGAATGCTCCTGGAGAGCTCCGGATTCGGGTAAGTAACAAGTAATTCACTTTCACGTGCTTGCTTTGCATGAAGAATGCCTTACCCGCCGCTAGCTTCTTTATTTCCTCAATTTCCTGGAGGGATTTCTAGGCTTCGGCCTTAGCGGCTTTGGCACTCTCAAGAGCCGAGGCGAGCTCAGACTCTCGAGTCTTCGAGTCACGCTCCAAACTCTCGTGTTTCTCCATGAGAGCCCGGAGCTCTTGCCACACCTCCGACACCCGCGCCTCCTGCTTCTCTCGCTTGGTGCGTTCTGCGGCCACATTGCTTTCGGCCTTGGACACCGCTTCCTTCAGGGTCGCCACCTCGTTCGTGGTCCCTGCAATACTCACGTTATTCCTGTCATTTTTTGCAACCAAATCCTTTCTATAAGGTATTACTTTAATAAGGTATTACTTACCTTGCTTCTCCTCGAGCTTCTTTTTGGCACGGCCGAGCTCGTTCTCGGACTGCTCGAGGCTCTGCTTCAATACATTGACCTCCGCAGTCAGTGCGGCAGAGGTCAGCAGCGCAACCTACATTCCCATATTGACATGTTTATGTTAGACTCCTGCATATATCTTTTTAGATCCTCAGTTCGGCTTTTCTTTTCGAACACCAAACTGAGCATCAGGGGCTACTGCCTATGCGGTACTATTTTTACATATCTTAATTACATACCTCAAAGCCAGTTAGAAGGCTGGTACAGGCTTCAGTCAGCCCGCTCTTGGCAGACTAAACTTTCCGAATCACCGCACTCATAACAGTTTGGTGCTCCTCGTTGATGGAAGCGCCGTTGAGCGCCTCCAGCAAATTATCCGGTGCTCCGGTTGGACGAAGGTCACCGGTGCCGCAGTCTCGCCTTTCTTACGAAGAGGCTGCCCGCTGGACTCTGGAACCACTAAAGGTTCCGGTGCGGAGTCCGGCCCAGGGCCAAACTCAGAACCCTTTGGGGGTTGATCCCCCTCGTGCCCAAAGTCCGGGAGGTTGCCTTGCGGCACCTCCAGGACCTCCTCCTCCTGGCCGGGCCCCTTTTGGGACCCCACCTCGGCGTCATCAGCAGTGTGAGGAGAAGGGGCGGCCGGAAGTGAAGTACTATTCACATCCGATGGTGCCAGGGAGCCGCTCGTTGAAATATCAAGCCTGTCCTTGGGCGGGCTGTAGGGTTGTATTCGGCGTTAGAAAACACTACGCGACAAAGGAAAAATCAAGAGTCATTCTGGAATCCGGACACTTACGATCTCGCCAGGGGCTTGGCCCTCGGTGACCACTCCTCTTCGCCGTCGTCGGCGTTGGTGGAGTAGTCCGGAGGAAGGGTCCTTCCCTTCTTGGACCCTCCGGCCTCCCCAGTTGGGGAGGCCTTCCTTTTCTTCTCTCCCCCCGCTGAGGGAGAAGCCTCTTTTTCCTCCTCCCCGTCTTCGCGGGAGGAGTCTGCCTCGGAGTCGTCAGACGATGAGTCCGACAACACCTAGCGCCGGGAACTCCTTCGAGTTCCTGTGGCCTTCTTGGCCTTCTTCTCCAGCACCACGTAAGGCGCCGGAGCCAGCAGTCCCGTTAATCGGGCGTCCGCTGGGTCTTCTGGCAAGGGAGCCGGACAGTTAACCTGCCCGGACGTCTTTTGCCAGGCCTGTCAAAGGTAAAGGGAGTTTAGATCCCGCATAGAGTCAAACTATGAAAAACAAGTGTCCCGTAAAGGGTAAAATAGCTCACCTCGCCGGCTTGACGCTACGAGTTGAATCCGCGATCTTCGGTAGCAGATGCGGGAGCCACGGCGCCCTTGAACAACACCCTCCAGGCGTCTTCGTACGTAGTGTCGAAGAGCTTGCTCAAGGTTGGGTGCTGTGCCGGATCAAATTCCCACAAATTGAAAGCCCGTTGTTGGCACGGGAGGATCCGGCAGACGAGCATGACCTGGACCACTTTGACGAGCTTGATCTTCTTGTTCACAAGGTTTTGGATGAAGGTTTGGAGTCCAGTCAGCTCTTCCGAATCACCCCTTGTCAGGCCCTTCTATTTCCAGGAGGTGAGCCGTGTGGGGATGCCAGATCTGAATTCGGGGGCCGTTGCCCATTCAAGGTCACGCGGCTCGATGATGTAGAACCACCCCGATTGGCACCCCTTTATGGTCTCCACAAAGGAGCCCTCGAGCCATAGGACGTTGGGCATCTTGCCCACCATGGCACCTCTGCACTCCGCTTGGCGGCCGCCCACTACCTTCGGCTTGACATTGAAGGTCTTCAGCCATAAGCCGAAGTGGGGCTGGATGCAGAGGAAGGCCTCGCACACGACGATGAACGCCGAGATGTTGAGGATAAAATTCGGGGCCAGATCGTGGAAATCCAGGCCATAGTAGAACATGAGCCCCCGGACAAATGGGTGAAGTGGAAAACCTAGTCCGCGGAGGAAATAGGTGAGGAATACCACCCTCTCATGGGGCCCGGGGGTGGGGATGAGCTGCCCCTCATCACGGAGCCGATGCGCGATGTCGCTGGACAAGTATCCGGCCTTTCGCAGCCTCTTGATGTGCCCCTCCGTGACGGAGGAGGCCATCCACTTGCCTCCCGCTCCGGACATGGCTGGAGAAGGTTGAGGCGAGATGTGCGGACTTGGGCATTGGAGCTCGAGTGCGTGGAAATGGATAAGCAAAGGAGGAAGAATGCGTAGGTAAAAAGGTGGATCCTTATCCCCTTATATGGACGGACGAAACTATGCGTCCCCACCAGCCTGGTAAAACTCGCTTATCTCCCAAGTGCCATAATCAATGGCGCGGTTGGGTTACCCACGCCTGTATTGATGAGAATCCTGGAATAAGGGGACACGATCTCTGCTTTGACAAGACGTGCCAAGGAAACCGCTTCGCTAAACGCGCTGAGGTGGAACAGTAAAAACGATTCGAATAAAGGCTTGGCCGCGGTGTGATGTCACGCCACGGAATACGTTAGCAGATTGAACTTGTGTAAATATTATTCTCTCCATGGTGGTATGTGGAACTTATTTTGCAGAGCCGGACACTATCCTGGTGTTCAAAATCTTCTATGAAGTATTCGGAGGAGGAACTCGCCTTGCAATGCCGAAGACAATATGCGCGCCGGACTCGTCGTCATTGAAGCCTGGTTCAGGGGCTACTGAGGGAGTCCTGGACTAGGGGGTGTCCGGATAGCCGAACTATCATCTTTGGCCGGACTCCAAGACTATGAAGATACAAGATTGAAGACTTCGTCCTGTGTCCGGATGGGACTTCCTTGGTGTGGAAGGCAAGCTTAGCGATACGGATATGTAGATCGACTACCATTGTAACCGACTCTGTGTAACCCTAGCCCTCTCCGGTGTCTATATAAACTGGAGGGTTTTAGTCTGTAGGACGAACAACAATCATACCATAGGCTAGCTTCTAGGGTTTAGCCTCCTTGATCTTGTGGTAGATCTACTCTTGTACTACCCATATCATCAATATTAATCAAGCAGGAGTAGGGTTTTACCTCCACCGAGAGGGCCCGAACCTGGGTAAAAACATCGTGTCCCTTGTCTCCTGTTACCATCCGCCTAGACGCACAGTTCGGGACCACCTACCTGAGATCCGCCGGTTTTGACACCGACAGTGGCCAAGCCACAGATACTATGCCAACTACATGATCATGCAAATCAATATGACAATGATGGTATGTGTCATAATAGACAGAACGATGGAGTTACATGGAAATATATCTCGAAAGGGCTATGAAAATGCCATAATAGGTAGGTATGGTGGCTGTTTTGAGGAAGGGTAAAAGTGGGTTTAATGCATCGACAAAATTTGCACGGTACTAGAGTTGCTAGCAAAGGTGGAAGGGTGAGAGTGCGTATAATCCATGGACTCAACATTAGTCAAAAAGAACTCACATACTTATTGCAAAAAATCTATTAGCCCTCGAAGCAAAGTCCTACTGCGCATGCTCCTAGGGGAGAGGTTGGGAGGAGTTAACCATCGCACGCCCCGACCTTTACACAAAGACAGACAATCAAGGATAAATTGTGCTCCAACTTTGTCACATAACTAGAAGACCATACGTGCATGCTACGGGAATCACAAACCTTAACGCAATTATTTCTTTAACTCCATGATTTACTACTAGCATGACTCTAATATCGCCATCTTCATATCTCAAAACAAATGCAAGGAATCAAACTTTTCATATATTTAATGCTCTTTATGAAAGTTTTTATTATATCTCCTTTGGATGCCTATCATATTAGGACTAAATTCATAACCTAAGAAAATTACCATGCTGCTTAGAGAGACTCTCAAAATAATATAAGTGAAGCATGAGAGTTCAACAATTTATAATAAAGCCACCGTCGTGCTCTAAAATGATATAAGTGAAGCACTAGAGCAAAAACTGCCCAACTCAAAAGATATAAGTGAAGCACATAGAGTATTCTGATAAATCACGATTCATGCATGTCCCTCTCAAAAGGTGTGTACAACAAGGAGGAAAAATAAAAAGCAAAGACTCATATCATACAAGACGCTCCAAGAAAAACACATATCATATGGTGAATAAAAATATAGCCTCAAGTAAATTTACCGATAGACGAAGACAAAAGAGGGGATGCCATCCGAGGCATCCCCAAGCTTAGATGCTTGGTTGTCCTTGAATATTACCTTTTAGTGCCTTAGGAATACCTAAGCTTAGGCTCTTGCCACTACTTGTTCCATAGTCCATCAAATCTTTACCCAAAACTTGAAAACATCACAACACAAAACTCAACAGAAAAACTTATGAGATCCGTTAGTATAAGAAAAAAAATCACCACTTTTCGTACTGTTGTGAACTCATTATTTATTTATATTGGTATAATATATACTATATTCCAACTTCTCCATGGTTCATACCCCCCATACTAACCAGAGATTCATCAAAATAAGCAAACAACACATAGAAAACAGAATCTGTCAAAAACAGAACAGTCTGTAGCAATCTGGAAACTTCGAATATTTTGTAACTCCAAAAATTATGAAAAATTAGAAAAACATGGGAAATTTGTATATAAATCTTTTGTAAAAAATTAAGATCAAAATCACGCCTATGTGAATTTTTAAAATTATTTTACCTGGCACAAACTTTTGTTTTTTTCAGCAAGATCAAATCAACAATGTTCAAAACTATCCCAAAGGTCTTACTTGGCCCAAACACTAACTAAAACACCAAAAAACATCTAACCAGAGGGTATATGAAATATTTATTGTAAAACAGCAATGAAAAATATTGGGTTGTCTCCCAACAAGCGCTTTTCTTTAAAAGCCTTTTAGCTAGGCATTGATAATTTCAATGATGCTCACATAAAAGAGAAGAATTGAAGCACAAAGAGAGCATCATAAAACACGTGACAAACACATCTAAGTCTAACATACTTTCTATGCAAACACATTTTAGAAGAAAACAAATTATCAAGGCAAGCAAAAACTAGCATATGCAAGGAAGAAGAAAGAGACGATATCAATCTCAACATGAAGAGAGGTAATTTAGTAACACGAACATTTCTACAACCATATTTTCCTCTCTCATAATAATTACATGTAGGATAATAAGCAAATTAAACTATATAGCTATCACATAACATATTCTCAACACGATCCACATGCATGCGAAGTTGACACCCTTCCAAAATAGTGGGATTAACATTAACTAAAGTCATCACCTCTCCAAACCCACTTTTATCAAAAAAATTGTAAGATTGAACACTCCCCAAATATGTGGGATTATTTTTACCTAGAGTTGACACTCTTCCAAACCCACTTTCATATTCATCATGAGGCTTAAATAAATTTTCAAGATCATAAGAAACATCATCACCCCAATCATGATCATTGCAATAAGTAGTGGACATAGCAAAACTAGCATCCCCAAGCTTAGGGTTTTGCATATCATTAACACAATTGAGATTAATAGAATTTGTAATAACATCATTCAACCATGCTTTTCATTCAAGTGGCTATCAAGTATGGGTGCAATAGTAATAGTTTCATGTTTAATATAAGGAGCTATAGCAAGTTCGTCTTCATAAGCATAATTAATATTGGCATCATGGCCATAAGAATAGCAAGCATCACATTCATTAAAGGATATTTCAATCAAATCAATGGAATCATAATTATCTATAGACTCATGCATATCATTATTTTCTTCCAAAGCAACGGACATTCTCTTAATAAATTATTTAACATAGGCATTATGAGCATAGTTTTCATAGAAATATTTAAGTATGTCAAATTTGTAGAGAGTAATATCATAGTTTACAATCAAAGAAGCAACTTCATAAGCACCCTTAAAAGCAAGAAATTCTTCAACTTGTTTGATATCTTAGTAACTATAAGCACCTTTGGCATAAGAAGATAGGATTTCATTATCATTAAACTCGCATAGGTAGGGAAGGTGTTTTTTAGGGTTCTCCAAGAAACAAGTAAAATCATAAATTTCACATAGATTCAAAGCATAGCATAGCAAACAATTTATTTGATTCCATAAGATCCCCCCTTTTTCAGAAAAATGATGATGCACAAAATGAGCATGCTCATCTAGTGATTTTTCCTCAACTAAACTAGTTGGGGTTTCAGCATGAGCACATATGGATCGAAGATGATCCAAGTCGAAAACTTTAAGTGGATCCATATCAATAGATTTTCAGCAAGCAAAGATGCAAGCAAATAGAAGGCACATGGAAACACAAGCAAAGATAGAAAACAAGCAAAAAGTCATATGGGAAGATGAACGGAAAGAGGGCAAATAAAAAGGCAAATCTTTTTACATTTTTTTGAAAATTGTTTTAGAAGTGGGGTAGAGGAAAACGAGAGGAAAATTGCAAATAATGTAAGGCAAGAGATGAGAGTTTATGATGAGTACTTGATAGGCTTGATGTTGGCCTCCCCAGCAACGGCGCCAGAAATTCTTCCTGCTACTTCTTGAGCTTGCGTTGGTTTTTCCCTTGAAGAGGAAATGGTGATGCAACAAAGTAGAGATAAGTATTTCCCTCAGTTAGAGAACTAAGGTATCAATCCAGTAGGAGGTACAAGCAAGTCCCCAATCTATGCACCTGCACAAATAATCAAACACTTGCACCCAACGCGATAAAGGGGTTGTCAATCCTTTCACTGTCAATTGCCAAGGTGAGATCTGATAGACATAGGTATAAAAGATTGCTAAAAAGTAAACAAAATAAAAGTAAATAAATTGCAGCAAGATATTTTTGGTATTTTTGGTTTATAAATCTGAAAATAGATAATGGAAAAAAGACCCAGGGGCCATAGGTTTCGCTAGAGGATTCTCTCTTGAAGGCAAATAATATGGTGGGTGAACAAATTACTGTCGAGCAATTGATAGAAAAGCGTAGAGTTATGATGATATCCAAGGCAATGATTATGCATATAAGCATCACGACCGTGTGAAGTAGACCAACTCCTGCCTGCATCTACTACTATTACTCCACATATCGACGCCATCCAGCATGCATCTAGATAATTAAGTTCACAAAGAACGGAGTAACGCCTTAAGTAAGATGACATGATGTAGAGGGATAAACTCAAGCAATATGATGAAAACCCCATCTTTTTATCCTCAATGGTGATAATGCAATATGTGTCTCGCTACCCCTACTTTTTCACTGGGTGAAATCACACAAGATTGAACCCAAAAGTAAGCACCTCTCCCATTGCGAGAAATACCAATCTAGTTGGCCAAACCAAACCGATAATTCGAAGAGAAATACAAAGATATGCATATAAGAATTCAGAGAAGATTCAAATAATATTCATAGATAAGCTGATCATAAATCCACAATTCATCGTATCTCGATAAACACACCGCAAAACAAGATTACATTGGATAGAACTCCAAGAACTTCAAGGAGAACATGGTATTGAAGAACATAGAGAGAGAAGGAGCCATCTAGCTACTAGGTATGAACCCGTAGGTCGGTGGTAAACTACTCACGCTTCATCGGAGGGGCAATAGGGTTGATGTAGATGCCCTCCGTGATCGAATCCCCCTCCAGAAGGGTAATGAAAAAGGCCTCCAGATGGGATCTAACGAGGTCAGAGACCTGCGGCGGAGGAAAAGTATTTTCATGGATGCTTCTGAGGGTTTTGGAATATATGTGAATTTATAGGCCAAGGTAGCAGGTCGGTGGACTCCTGAGTGGGCCACAAGGCAGGGGGGCACGCCATGCACCCTTGCCACCGTTGTGGGAGTCCTAGACTAGGGGGTCCTCGGGCGTCCGGTCTATTAGACATGAGCTGGACTGATGGTTCGTCAAGCTACAAGACAGAAGATCACCTCTTGTGTCCGGTAGGGACTCCCGTATGCATGGATGGCAAGTATAGGTGTCTGGATATGTTGTTAAACTGACTTTTGTACAACCCTAAGCCCCTCTGGTGTCTATATAAACCGGAGGGTTAGATCAGAGGCAAAAACACAACATTTCTAGGCTAGCTAATCTAGGGTTAGCTAACACGATGTCATGGTAGATCAACTCTTGTAACCCCTATACCCTTCGAATATAATCAACCAGGAGTAGGGTTTTACCCCCATTAAGAGGGCCCGACACTGGGTAAACACTGTTTCCTTTGTCCATAGTTACCATCGTCCCTCAGACATACATCTTGGCCCCCCCTACCCGAGATCTGTCGGTTTTGACACCGACATTGGTGCTTTCATTGAGAGCTTCGCTGTATCATTGACGGAAGGATCGATGGCTCACCTCTTCATCAACAATGATGCTGCATCCACGGAAACCTTTCTTCCCAGTTAGGTTTTTGTGTTTGGTGGATTTGTGCTTCATGCCAACTCGATCGGTCGCCTCGAGCAGGTCGACAGTTATGCCCTCGGTCACTAGATCAAGTTTGGAAACCTGAACTACGTTGCTGACATTCGAGGAGATCTGGTCTTCGATGGGTTCGCGGCCTCTGCTGCTGCTCTGTGCCCCCACCAAGAAGGCTCCTTGGATCCCCTGTCGGATCCTGCTCAGGGGTCAACACTCATACCTGCTCCGGCCTTAGATCCAGGGCGGGCCTCATTGTCGGAAGACGGGAGCGTGAGCCCCCCCAGACTTCTTCCCTTTGTGGAGCACCCGATCAAAGACCCAGATGCAATCTTGGACTTGGCACTAGGAAACCACTCCAAATTGTCAAGGTCTGTGCTCATTGGGTCCGAACAGGTGTCCCATGCCGAACTCAGCGCTGCAAATCCATAGTTTCCGGTTCAACGTTCACTCCTAGACGAAACTTTGGGATTGATGCATTCTCTCACCATCACCGGGGATTTACCTCCGAACTGTATGATGATGATATAGACCTGGGGTAGGGTCATAGGCCTGACCCATACGTCCTACCCAAGGTCACTACCCTAGAAGCAAAGAAGCTCAAGAGACGATGAGGAGTGCCCAATAAAGGTGTCAAGTGCAATCCACTCGACCAATCAATCACTCAGGTACCCCCTCCTTCCCGATGTCACACGACCACTCAATCACTCGACCATACAAGAAACCACTCGACCTACAGAAGACCAGGAGTCGCTCAGAACAACAACGGTCAAGCATTCACTCTGTAGTCTTTAAGGTCATTAAAAGCACTTATGGCTAGCATTATCAATAACGCCCCATCTTTATGAACATTGAACTTCTTATAACGGGGGATGGCTGGGGTCCTGGTGCACTCTATATAAACCACCCCCTCCTCTGGCACAAGGGTTCACACCTCCTGTAACACATACTCCCATAATCCAGTCGACCGCCTCCGGGCACCGGGACGTAGGGATTTTACCTCCTCCGAGAGGGGCCTGAACTCGTAAACACTTATGTACAATCTCACCGTAGCTAGGACCTTGCATCCTCATTCGTACCCCCTATACTTACTGTCAGACTTAGAACCACGACAGTTGGCGCCCACCGTGGGGCAAAGCGTATTAGCGACTTCCAGCGAGGTTGCGTTTTTTCCAATCTTCATCAGCATGGTTTCCGGCGGCAGCTTGGTCATGGGCCGTGAGTTCCGAATCAGCGTGCTCATTTTCATTGCCGACAACTCTGCCTGGCTCCAGGAGGCCTCCCTCGATGTCGAGGCTCTCCCAGCTCGTGGATCATCGCACTTACGCGCGAGTTCCTGCGGCATCCTCCTTCGGCAGCCGTCTACCCCGTACCAGTCGGTCATCTCATCGCCATCTCACTCTGCTGGACACCGTCGCAAGCGGTCTGGGCGTTCGTGGCTCCAGCGGTGGGTGAGACACGCGGTGGCTCGTCAGGCCTTCTACCCCCAAGTCGTGCCGATCGAGCCTGACATGTTTTCCCGCGGATCGGTCAACCTATCGACTGATTTTGCAGATACCTTTTCCGAGAGCGGGAGTTGTGACCTCGTGGTGGAGGTCCTCATGGTCGACTCCCATCGCAGTCCGCCTGGTTTTTGTTGCAGCGGTGACGGTGGTAGAAGCGGTGGCCCGTCACTCGACCACGAAGAATATCAGCCCCAACCTCTCAGTTCGCAGTAGAGGGAGGAGCTGCATCGCCGCAACATGGAGTGGATTCGAACCACTCTCTCCGTTTGGATTTCGAGTCCAAAAGGCCCGGCGAAAGAGGATTTTCAGTCCTATGCCCGCTGCCAGCCAGAACGGGATTTTTCCACTTCACACCCACACAATCGAGATTTGATGAAATAGCTACGGTTTTTCTTATTTGATTCAGATACTGTCAATCTACTGTCCATCTTTATCTTTAGGTTTCTCCTTTCTTTCTCCTCAACCTATCTCCATTGGTTGGACTTACGAAAGAATAATACCTAATCTCCCCATCGCGGTTAGGATCCCATGAACCAGGAGCGCCAGCACCGGTTCCTCGATCTTCCTACTAGAGGCATGGTCATGGCTTTCATTCATTCATTTCATTCTTTGTTCTGTTGTGGAATCGAACCACTCAAAGGATTTAGAGTCCTTTTACCAACCAGTCAGAACCAATATTTCTCTGTTATATTCTGTTTTTTATTTGTCAGCTAGCACAATTTGGATTTCGAGTCCAATGCGCTAACGCTTTTTTTAGTTTTCTTGCTCTTTCTCCGGGCTTTGACCATGTCTCCCGATCAATTTCAGTACATATGGCGCAAGATGATTCCACATATATATCGAGGTCGGAATGGGATCGGGTGTTTTCATGTCTCACCGTAGTGCCCGGTTTGTCTTGATTGGTGATTGATAAACAAGAAGGAAAATGGAAAAGTAGAAAATCTACATGTTTATACCGTTGAGGTCCTTAGTTTAGTCAAGTAGGCGAGGGCATTTCCATCGTGAAGGATTCAGTCCAGCCACAGGTACCCCTACGGCTACCTTGTTACGACTTCACCCCAGTCGAAGACCCCATCATGCTATGCGCCAATAAGACCACCAAAGGCCTTTGTGGCACTAGTGGTACACAGAAGTCATGGGTGATCATTGGTCCGATGCTTCGGGCAAAACTGATAATCCGCAAGTATAAGGGATAGTTGTAGCCTCTTTCGATAAGTAAGAGTGTCAAACCCAACAAGGAGCTAAAGGTAGAACAAATACTCTCTCAAGTCCTATCAGCCACTGATACGACTCTACGCATGCTTGACGTTCGCTTTACCTAGAACAAGTATGAAACTAGAGGTACTTTGTAGGTGTGATAGGATAGGTTTGCAAGATAATAAAGAACGCGTAAATAAAAAGTAGGGGCTGTTTAGATAGAGATGCAATAAAGTAAATATAGCGAGTGTGGAAAAGTGGTGGTAGGAGTTGTGGAATTGTCCCTAAGCAATTGACTACTTTACTAGACCGATAGCAAGTTCTATGTGGGAGAGGCATAAGCTAACATACTTTCTCTTCTTGGATCATATGCACTTATTATTGGAACTCTAGCAAGCATCCACAACTACTAAAGATTCATTAAGGTAAAACCCAACCATAGCATTAAAGCATCAAGTCCCCTTTATCCCGTACGCAACAATCCCCTTACTCGGGTTTATGCTTCTGTCACTCAAGCAACCCACCATAAAAGAATCATGACCGTATTGCAACACCCTACAGCGGGAATCCCTCACGCTTGCGTGACACGGAGGGCACAATAGGACAGCAACATAACCACAAGCAAATTAAATCAATCATAGCAATTCATCAACCACCAATAAGACAACGAAAATCTACTCAGACATCATAGGATGGCAACACATCATTGGATAATAATATGAAGCATAAAGCACCATGTTCAAGTAGAGGGTACAGCGGGTTGTGGGAGAGTGGACCGCTGAATATAGATGGGGGAAGGTGATGGAGACGTTGGTGGAGATGATGGAGGTGTTGGTGTAGATCGCGGTGATGATGATGGCCCCAGGCGGCGTTCCGGCGCCACCGGAAGCAAGGGGAGAGAGCCCCCCTTCTTATTCTTCTTCCTTGACCTCCTCCCTAGATGGGAGAAGGGTTTCCCCTCTGGTTCTTGGCTCCCATGGCTTGGGAGGGGCGAGAGCCCCTCCGAGATTGGATCTATCTCTCTGTTTCTGCATTCTCAGAGCCTTCCCCTTCACTGTTTCTTTTATATCCGGAGATCCGTAACTCCGATTGGGGTGAATCTTTCACCCAGATTTTTCTCATAAAATTAGCTTTCTTGCGGCAAAATAAGGGCATCAGCCGCCTTACGGGGGGCCCAGGAGAGTCCAGGGCGCGCCTGCCTCCCTGGAGCGCGCCCCCTATCTTCTGGCCCCCTTGGGCACCGTCTCGCGTTGATTTTACTTCCCAAAAAACACAAATATTCCAATATAATTCTCCGTCCGTTTTATCCCGTTTGGACTCCGTTTGATATGGGGTTTCTGCGAAATATAAAACATGCAACAGACAGGAACTAGCACTGGGCACTGGATCAATATGTTAGTCCCAAAAATAGTATAAAAAGTTGCCAAAAGTATATGAAAGTTGAAGAATATTGGCATGGAACAATAAAAAATTATAGATACGAAGGAGACGTATCAGCATCCCCAAGCTTTATTCCTGCTTGTCCTCGAGTAGGTAAATGATAAAAAAGATAATTTTTGATGTGGAATGCTACCTAGCATAATCTTGATCATATGTCTAATCATGGCATGAATATTAAGGCACGAGTGATTCAAGGCAATAGTCTATCATTTGACATAAAAACAATAATACTTCAAGCATACCAACCAAGCAATTATGTCTTACCGAAATAACATAGCCAAAGAAAGATCATCCCTACAAAATCATATAATCTGGCTATGCTCCATCTTCATTACACAAAATACTCCCATCATGCACAACCCCGATGACGAGCCGAGCAATTGGTTCATACTTTTTAACGCGCTTTAGCTTTTTCAAATCTTACGCAATACATGAGCGCAAGCCATGGACATAGCACTATGGTGGTATTTGGTGGTAGTTGTGAGGACAAAAAGGTAGAAGAAAGTCTCACATCAACTAGGCGTATCAACGGGCTATGGAGATGCCCATCAATAGATATCAATGTGAGTGAGTAGGGATTGCCATGCAACGGATGCACTAAGAGATATAAGTGTATGAAAGCTCAAACTGGAAACTAAGTGGGTGTGCATCCAACTTGCTTTCTCGTGAAGACCTCAGGCGTTTGAGGAAGCCCATCATCGGAATATACAAGCCAAGTTCTATAATGAAAATTCCCACTAGTATATGAAAGTGATAACTCAGGAAACTCTCTATATGAAGAACATGGTGCTACTCTGAAGCACAAGTGTGGTAAAAGGATAGTAACATTGCCCCTTCTCTCTTTTTCTCTCATTTTTTTCTTTTTCTTTTTCATTTTTTTCTTTTTTTTTCTTTTTGGTGGTCTTCTTTGGCCTCTTTTTTTATTTGGGCTTCTTTGGCCTCTTTTATTTTTCATAAATTCCGGAGTCTCAGCCCGACTTGTGGGGGAATCATAGTCTCCTTCATCCTTTCCTCACTTGGGCAATGCTCTAATAATGATGATCATCACACTTTTATTTACTTACAACTCAATATTACAAATCGATATCTCGAACAAAGACATGACTCTCTATGAATGCTTCTGGCGGTGTACCGGGATGTGCAATGATCTAGCATAGCAATGACATCAAAAAAAGCCGGACAAGCCATGAAAACATCATGCTAGCTATCTTACGATCATGTAAAGCAATATGACAATGAATGTTCAAGTCATGCATATGATGATGATGGAAGTTGCATGGCAATATATCTCGGAATGGCTATGGAAATGCCATAATAGGTTGGTATGGTGGCTGTTTCGAGGAAGGTAAATAATGGGTTCATGATACCGGCGAAAGTTGCGCGGCACAATAGAGGCTAGCAAAGTGGAAGGGTGAGTGTGCGTATATCCATGGACTCACATTAGTCATAAAGAACTCATATACTTATTGCAAATGTCTAGTTAGCCCTCGAAGCAAAGTACTACTACGCATGGCCCTAGAGGGATAGATTGGTAGGAAAAGACCATCGCTCCACTACAAAAAAAAGACACATCCGTGACATTTTGGGCCAAACGAATTTTTTTTCTTTCATGCATATGACACTTCTATGACGATAATTGTGACAAAACCCGGTATCATCATAGATGTGGTGGGCTCCTACTTCTATGACAAAAAATCATGACAGAAAATGGGCTTTTCGTCCTTGGTGGGCCGGAGACGCAGCTTCATGACATTCTTTGGGACGCTCATGACGGAAAAAACGTGGTAGAAGCGAGGGGGAGGAAAATTTCGGGGAGTTGCCGGTTAGGGTGGGAGGTCGGGGGCCGAGCGATGCGCGTTTCTCTCGTACATGTACGCGCGTGTGTGCGAGGCGTTGGCTCTAACTGAACCCAAGCGAGGCATTGGGCTCTAACTGAACCCGAGCGATTGCACTGCAGGCTACTCATTACTAAACCCGAGCGATCGATCGATGGCTGTTAACTGAACCCGATCAAGCGATTCCTTTGCTACTGCTGCTAACTGAAGCCGATCGATTGGATGAACAGTGAGTGTTGCGGGGGGGGGGGGGGGGGAGGGGGGGTGGATGAACAGTGAGCGGTGGCGTTGCCTCTGGATGAACAGGACCCCGTGGTGTGGAGGGCTGGATGAACAGTAGACGGTGGAGGGGTGGCCGTGGAGGGGTGGTTGAACAGGACCCCGTAGTTTGGAGGGCTAGATGAACAGTAGACGGTGGAGGGGTGCCCGTGGAGGGGTGGTTGAATAGTAGCCGGTGGAGTAGCGCGCGGTGGAGGCTGGAGGAGGTTGACGGTAGCCCGTGGAGGCTGGTGGAGGTCGACGGTGGAGATGAACAGTATCCCGTGGAGTCCCGTTTTGCGGTACGCCACACCCCTCCCGATGAACAAGACCCCCATTTCGACCGTAGGAGGTCCGTTTCGTCCGTTTTGCGGTATGCCACACCCCTCCCGATCAACAGGACCCCCGTTTCGACCGTAGGAGGTCCGTTTCCTCCGTTTTGCGGTACGCCACACCCCTCCCGATCAACAGGACCCCCGTTTCGATCGTAGGAGGTCCATTTCCTCTGTTTTGCGGTACGTCAGGCCCCTCCCGATCAACAGGACCCCGTTCCGAACGTGGCCGGTCGAACACAAGGACGTTTCCTCTGTTGTGCGGTATGCCAGGCCTCGTTTCCATCGCTTGTTCCGTCCAAGCCCTCCCGATGAACACGACCACGCATTCCGTTCTGACCCAGCCAGTTGGCTCCCCATGAACATGACGACGACATTGTTTCTCCGTTCCGACCCAGCCATGTACGTATGCGCGAGTAGGCGTTCGAGACCCTGCCCGTATGTACGTACGTGGCCGTATTTTCTTTCTTGCACCCTCGCCGATGTACGTACATGTACATGCTACGTGCACCTCTACTACGACACGTGCGTGCCTCTACATCGACCAGTATGTACGTACACGTTCGCGACCAGAATGACAATGCTACGTATGCTTCGACAAGGTGGGTCCCGACTGTCAGGCACTTCCTTTCCTGTGAAGATGTAGCTGGTGGGTCCCAGCAGTCAGGGGAGCGAATCGTTTTTTTTTTCGGACGCACTTCCTTGCGTGCGAAGATGTAGCTGGTGGGTCCCAGCAGTCACGAGGCGAATCATTTTTTTTGCCCGGACGCACTTCCTTGCGTGCGAAGATGTAGCTGGTGGGTCCTAGCAGTCAGGGGGGCAAATCGTTTTTCTTTTGCCCGAACGCACTTCCTTGCGTGCGAAGGTATAGCTGGTGGGTCCCAGCAGTCAGGAGGGAAACATTTTTTTTTTGCAAAATACGGTGGCCCGTCCGGTGGGTCCCCGCTGTCAGGTGGAGGAATAATTATTTTCCGCATAATAAGGAGGCACTTCCTTGCTGCGGTCATGGACCCAGCTGTCAGCCTCTTCACATACAGTCCACTTCCGATGGAAGTCGTTCCTTGACCACGTTGACCACGCCGCACCGAGAGCACCAGGGCGGTGGACGACGGCGAGGCCTAGGAAGGGGACAACGGGGAGCCGGGGAAGACGCGGCAGTGGAAGCCCACGTGGAGAGGAGTACGAGGGTTCACTGGTTCGGCTGCGGTGTGAGGCTGCCGTCGCCGCAGGGCCTAGCCAACGGTAGGAATAGTAGGGGGCGGTGAGGCCTCCGCGGCAGCACATCCGGTCACGGGAGGCAGGAGCATGCGGCACGACCGGCGCTGCTTTGGGCGGCTGGAGCAAGAAGACCAGAGGTTGAAGAAGCACTACGGCCGTTGGATGGACATCGTACGGTCACTGGAGCTAGAATCGTTTATATTGACTAAGTTGACAAAGCCCTCCGTCCCCGTCAACTTAGTAGTCCCACAAGTCAGCCTCCCACCAAGGTGGGTCCCAGCTAGCAGGGGGTATTCATTTTTTTGTGTGTAATAAGGAGACACTTCCGGTGGGTCCGAGCTGACAGCCGGGGAACATTTTTTTCATGAAATACGGTGGCCCGTCGGGTGGGTCCCAGCAGTCAGGGGCAAACATTTTTTTCGCGAAATACTGGTGGCCCGTCCGGTGGGTCCCTGCTGTCAGGTGGAGGAATAATTATTTTCCGCGTAATAAGGAGGCACTTCCTTGCGGCTGCCATGGACCCAGTTGTCAGCCTCTCCACGTAAAGTATTCTTTCAATGGAATTCGGTCGTTGACCACATTGACCACGCCACACTGAGAGCACCACGGCGGTGGACGACGGCGAGGCCTAGGAAGGGGACGACGTGGAGCCGGGGAAGACGCGGTAGTGGATGCCCACGCGGAGAGGAGTACGAAGGTTCACTGGTTCGGCTGCGCTGCCGCCGCCGCAGAATAACAGGGGGTGTGGGTGAGTGTAGTGGAGGGATGGCCTGGCCAGCGGTGGGAGTAGTATGGGGGCGGTGAGGCCTCCGCGGCAGCACAGCCGGCCACGGGAGGCAGGAGCAGGCGGCACGTTATGCGCTGCTTTGGGCGGCTGGAGCAAGAAGACCAAAGGTTGAAGAAGCACTACGGCCATTGGATGGACATCGTACGGTCAGTCGAGCTAGAATCATGCATATTGACTAAGTTGACAAAGCCCTTCGTCCCCGCCAACTTAGTAGGCCCACTATACTGGGTCCCAGCTAGCAGGGGGTGTATTCTTTTTTTTGGGCGTAATAAGGAGGCACTTCCTTGCATGCGAAGGTATAGCTGGTGGGTCCGAGCTGTCAGCGGCGGTAACATTTTTTTCATGAAATACAGAGGCCCTTTCGGTGGGTCCCAGATGTCAGGTGGAGGAATCATTATTTTGTGCGTAATAAGGAGGCATTTCCTTGCGTGCGGCCTGGACCTAGCTGTTAGCCTCTCCACGTACAATCCACTTCAGATGCATGTCGGTCGTTGACCATGTTGACCACGCCACGCCGAGAGCACCAGGGCAGTGGACGACGGCGACGCCTAGGAAGGGAACGACACGGAGGCAGGGAAGACTCGGTAGTTGTTTCCCACGCGGAGGGGAGTATGACTGTACGAGGGTTTACTGGTTCGTCTGCCGTCGCCGGAGAATAACAGTAGGTGTGGGACTGTGGGTGAGTAGAGGGATGGCTAGGCCAGTGATGGGAGTACGGTGGGGCGGTGAGGCCTGTGCGGCAGCACAGCCGGCCGCGGGGAGGAGGGAGTAGGCAGTCCCGCCGGCGCTTGTTTGAGCGGCTGGAGCAGGAAGAGCAGAGATTGAAGAAGCACGACGGACTTTGGATTGACATCCAACAATATATAGGCCATCTGTGGAAAGCCTCAAATCTGTGGAAAACAGCATACAGCCCATCTACCATTATTTCAATAGTTTACAGCCCATTTGCTAATTCTTACGGGTTTTTTGGAGCCCATATTCTTTTTGTTAGCATTACATCCCATATTGTGGCCACGGTTAAAAAATTATACGAAATTTTTCATATGTCGATGCGGTCTGAACTGTTTTAATCCCGAAATTCCGAGTCACATTCAGACTGATTTTAAAAATAAATGTATCTCGATATAAAATCCAATAAATTGTCCAAGCATGAAAAGCAATGAATTTAAAATCTCGAAATGAAAAAAAAAAGTTATTTGAAACTAATTGCCGGTTTGATGTGTTTTAAAAATGTACAACCCATTTCTCATTACTGATAGGCCATTTTCTCGGCCAGCCAAATGAAGCTCTCCTTGTCTTGAAAGATTTGCAGCCCAACAGGCCTGATAAAGCGACTTACTTGACAAATCACAAAAAAAACTGGGCTAGCCATTTTCAGAAAGAAAAAAAATACTGGGCTGGTATGTGGTAAACTTAAAAGAAAAGGCTGTCTAGACAGGCCAGAGTGTCCCGCACTGCCCAGTTGACAATCTGCTTCCGTCTCAAAAACAAATTAGATAAATGCCACTCCAATTATGGCGATTCATAAAAATGCCACTGCAATTTCCAAACTTTGAAAAATGCCACTGCAATTTTTGCAAACATTGAAAAACGCCACTGCAGTTTGCAAACTTTGAAAAACGCCACTCCAGACTTCGAAAAATGTCACTAAAAATGGCATGAAATGGCATTTTTCAAAGTTTGGAAATTGCAGTGGCATTTCTCGAAGGCATTTATCAAATTAACCCAAAACAAAAATAACTGGGCGAGCTGCTGGGTCCCTGGTGTCAGCCACTCGTTGTGCAATTGTCTCGTTTATTGACTATGTTGACAATGGCATGGGACCCAGATGTCAGAAATCCACTAGGAGGAGCCATTTTTTTATTGGCTTGAAATAAGGAGGCACTTGCTTGCGTACTACCATGACCTTGGCGGGTCCCTGCTGTCATCCACTCCACGTACAATCATCTCCTGATTGTGTACGCGTCAACTTGCTAGGCCCACAAGTCAGCCTCTAAACCCGTGGAGGACAAACACAACCCATTTAAAAAAATAACAGCCCATTCCATACGTTCAAATGGAAAGTTCAACATTCAGAGCAAAGTAACAGGTCTGATCCACATATAGAGTACTGAACTTCCACGTTGACAACCATCATAGCCAAGTTAACTATCTACTCCCACTACACAAGTACTAACTTACTCTTAGCTAACTAGACGATGCCGGCCGCCATCTGTGGTACACGCTAAACGCCGGCACCGGCGTCCTGCGCCTCGCCTCGGACTTGCCAGAGGTGCGACAGGGCGCGTTGCTCGCGCGCGTTGGCCCTTTCCATGCCGGCGTGGTCCACCGAAGCTTCGGTTTCCAAGCGGGAAACCCACTTGAGGATCTGGTAGTAAAAATCGGCGTCGCGAACGCGTGCATGCCCAACAACCTCCAGGGCTATTTGCCGGGCGTCGGCCTCCATGTAGTCGGCCCAGTTGCAGGCGCTCTGCTCGCGACTCAGAGCGTCGGTGCGCTGCTGCTCCATGTCCCGCTGGCGGTGCAAATCGGCGATACACTGCTCCTCCGCCAGGCGGTCGCGCTCCAACAACTCCTGCTCCTCTGCCATGCGGTCGCGCTCCAACAACTCCTCGATCTACACATTGCCATCTAAAGACAGATAGAATGCCTCCTCCCTCCGTCTGCCCTCCGGTGAAAAACCGAACACTAGTTCCGGCGGTGACCGCCTCCGGCGTCGCCTACCGCGGATGGGCGGGGGCATGGCGGACGTGGCGAGCGACGTCGGGCCGGTGGGGGCTTATGAGGATATGGCAAGTTGGGTCACGGTGGCACCGGAGAAGGCCGGGAAACAGTACTTATAGGGGGAAGGTTGCGCGACGGTCATCGGAATTCAATGCATAATGGCTTAGCGCGCCAGCTTGCCATGGAAAACTAGGGAAACTGAAATTATGACTGTGCCGTCCTGTCCCGTCTGGGTCGCACGCCGGCATGGCGGTCAAATGAGTGCACTCGAATCATCTCCTTCCTTGTCAGTAATGATTTCACGGATTTAAAAAGCCCGCAACAATTAAAGCGTATCTTTTTTCGCATCAGTTAGCTGCCTTAATTACGGCCAGCTGCATGCAGGCACTCAGAATCGCTCGCAGGCAGTACGTGAAGCAGCATGCAACGAGTCACAGACGAGGGCACGCATGCAGCCACTTAAATCGCTGGAATTAATTAGGCTTAAATGTCTGCATGCCCTTAATTATTGCCATGCCTTGGTCTTGCTGCTTTGCTCACGGGACTAATAAACCCGGACGGAGGGAGTACCTTGGTTGGTGAGAGGTTTGAATTAAGCCCTGAAAACCGGAAAGGAGGTACTAGTACATGCGTGATCCGCTATTTATTCGTGTAGGATCGAGTAGGTCATTTCTTGAATTGAGCCCTGCAAACCGGAAAGAAGGTAGTACGTGTGTGATCTGCTATTTATCCGTGTAGGATCGATAGTGTAGCTTGTCAGTTTGTTTAGAGGTAGGCATTTTTATCTGTGTAGGATCGATAGTGTAGCTTGTCCGTTTCTTCAGAGGTAGGCATTTTTATTCAAAAAACTGCCACTTCGCATCTTGCGTCGCAAGTAAAACTGCTAGGAGCGCATTTGTAGGCTAGCTAGTGATCGATCAGTAACTAGTAAACACTGAGCGAATAGAAATAAGTAACTGTTAATGCATCTCAATGATTCACAGATCATATACAAATATGTAGCTCCAAAAGCAAAGATCAGCCACTTCGGATCTTGCGTCGCAACTAAAACTAACTAGTACAATTCCCATACATAAGATCAACATGTTAATGCATCTCAATGATTCACAGATCATATACAAATATGTAGCTCCAAAAGCAAAGATCTAGAAAAAACATCCGTTCTTCCTACTAACATGGATGCTTCTCTTGGCCAACATTCAGTACAGACTGAAAGAACAAATTTGTTTGTGAAGTCTACAATTCCTCTTGCAAACGTAAGTGGTTTCACCAATAGCTGGAACCATGAGAATGAACCACACATGATGGAGGAACATCCACTGCAATATGATTTGGTCTTCTCTCGATCACACTGCGAGACTATTTTCGGAATACAAACTTTAACTTAGGGAAAATGATACCCATTGTATAAGCAGACCAAAGTAATGAAGCACCTAGTGTTGGCCAGTAAATAGTACAGTACTACTTTTCTGCAGTCCATGAAGTGACCATCCAATCTTTGTGTCTATTTTCAAATGGCACTGCATGCAGTGACTATACTATTCTCTTGTGCAGTTCAACCAAAATTTCGGACACTTTGTTTGTTTGCCAAATAGCAACGGGCAGACATCTCTGTTTGCACAAATATCAAGCAGCTAGTAAACATATACCACACCATGTTCGCAGTGATGGAAGAGGTGAAATCGATACAACCGAAATTGAGCATCCAATCATTGAATCCAGTCCTGCACCTCCAATGTAGGTCCACCCTGCCAATAAATTCACATGCAAACCACTAGTATTACTATCTAATGACAGTACAAAAAGAGTAGCAAGATAGTAGCAAACCATGTACCTTCGTAATGAACAGCTCATAGTGCCACCAATTGGGTATAAAGGTTTGAAAAAAAAACATGCTCCTAATGTTGAACCAGCTGGACTTTTTGTGCAGTTCCACTAAAATCGAGCATCCCTGTTTGAATAGATATTGAAAGTGTGATTACTATAAAAGTGGCACTAGTTGAAGCATAGACTCACAAATATAAGCATTCCAATTTCTTAATGGGAAAAGGTAGCAAGACTGTTTCTAACCACCTGTTTGAAGGAATTAATAAAGCAACAACGGCTGATGTCAGGAAGGCATACATAGTTTTTTCTTGAAAAACTGAGCCATTCCTGACCTTTCCTCTTCTTTTAAGCATATTTTGTGCAGTTTTACTAAAATAAAATGCCATCACCGCCTTGACAATTTAGTGACACTGTACAAAAGGAAATGACTTAACATTACATCATGATGTCGGGTATGTAGTCGACAGGCATTAGAGACAAACATACAGACCTCCTCCGATAACATAATGAACATTAATTTTAACAAAGGTGTGACTAGCTTTACCGGGATAATTTGAGTGAACTCTACACCCTTTGTTCCTTAATATAAGATGTTTTCGCGGTTCAATTTAAAGTACCCAAACGTCTAGTATTTAGAAAAACAGGTAGTAGTTTTTTTGAGCACATATCTGGGAAAGCTTGTCACACTTTATTTATGTCCATACGCTAATGCAACACCATTCGAATACTACAAATATACACTAATCCAGTGGCTAGTGCAACAGTAGAGTAGTTAGTTTATTACAGGGTACAGTACACTGGTTTTACTGAACATATTTCAATAAACTCTAGCACTGGAAGGTTTCTATAAGAATTAACAATACAAAATATAAATGTAACAAGTTTCAGGATTGGTATACTAGCTGCGCATTAGCATTAAACCAAATAAAAAAGTCTGAAGGTAACTAGCATTATTAACTAATGATAGTATAAAAAAATTGCAAACCATGTACCTCCAAGGTAAATATCATTTCGAGCTCGGGGGGACCTTAAAAATTGCTATCCCAATCTTGATAATCGATCAAACATAAAAACTTGATCGAACGAATGAAGAGAACAGCCGGAGGAGGAGGTGCCCACTCTTGACCTTTCCTCTTGTCTTCATAATTGTCTGTGCAGTTTTACCAAGATAAATGACATTAGTGCCTTGGCATTTTGGTGACACTGTACAAAAAAATTAACTTATCTCATGAAAGTGAGGTATGTAATCTATAAGCATTAACAGTGCAAAAATCTGAAGGTAGTAACAAGTTTCATCGTTGGTATACTGGCTGTGCAACAACATTAGAATGCCTCAGCTGAAAAATCTTTAATACATCCACAATCAACAGCTAACCCTGAAATGATCCAATGACATTAAATGGCATTGCTTAAATTTATCGGTGGCATTAGACTGAGAGCGGCATTAGTTAAATGTGGCATCACTTTAGCAGTAGCATTGCTTGACTTGACTGCTGGTGTTATACTAACAACAAAAAAAGTGGCAATAAGAGCATGGGAGGCCCATTCGGACAGTGGGGGCACCAGTACGATGTACCTCCACAGACACAGAGTGGTGAGGGAGGTATGGTTGCCCAGAGCAACAAATATCCAGGCAGCATACGTGGATTATGTCCCATTTTTGTTCTCTTTAGCCACCTTTTTCCTATGTGAGGAAAACAAACCGATCGACCTGGTCATTCTCTATTGCGTTGTCATGCCTTTCTACCCTTCTTCAACCAAGGGACACGAGACTCGTTCCTTAGCTACTGATTTTCCCCTTTTCAACCTAGATGTGGGTTTGATGCCTACTCTCTTGGGCAGTACAGTCTCCCTTCCTTTCCTTATTCAACCCAGACATGAATTAGTCTGCATGAAGTAGGGTTTCCTTTAATAGTGCAAATTATGGTTTTCGTCTACGTGGCCAGCAGAGCAGAGGATAGCAAATTGGGAAGATGGTGGAGTGGAAAAAGATCCACATGCAACGACGTGCCAAATGGGGCAATAGAACAAGGGTATGGTTTGAAAAGAGGTAGCTTACCTGAGGGTCGGCGGGAAGTGGGTTCGCTCATGGTCGTCGTCCTCCGCATACACTACGGCAGCGATCTTGGGGACGGAGGCCATCCCGCGCGGGCGCTATGTCTGAGAGGACGGCCTTGTCGTCCGTGCGTGACCTTGCTTGCCGACGACGAGTGCGTCAACGCTGCACGTCCTTTTCTTCCCCGGCAGATCTGTGACCACCGGTGAGGAGGGAGATAGGGGCCGTCTTTTTTAGATCTGGAGAGAGGGTGGTAGTCTGAGAAGCAAGTGGGCAGCCCTTGGCAAGAAAGGCTGAAGCTCCAGCCTATATAACTTTTTTATACTACTAGTACTGGAGGTGGAGTAGTGGTAGAGTAGTTTATATTTTCTCTGCGTACAGTACCAGTTAGTCGTGCTTCAAAACTGAATGGCACGCCATTAAAAATATAAAGGTCGATAACTAATGCGACACCTCGGGCCAACTCGGCCAGATCGCATTTTGCACGAGAAATTACACACCATGTTTCATTGACATGTGGTCCCGTTCCAACATATCAGTGAGACGACGGCAAGTAGTAGGCGTATTTCTGAACCGGCGTGTAGGCCGGGGCGCCTCTTTGTGAACCATGGCAAACTAGCAACCGTCCACCGACTCTTCGCCTTTCCGTCTCGATTTGGAACTGCTGTCGCACGCTCTTCCTCTCCCTCCTCCATTTTCCTTCAGCCCTTCACCCTTTCTTCTGCCATTGTTCGATCGTCTTCTGCATGGAGGGAACAGGACGGAAACGACCCCGTTATTCTTGCCCCGATCCGAAAGATGATGTGGTGGAGGAATCCATTGATCAGTGCGACGTCATCACCTCGGCTAGCATGGCAGGTTCGTTCAAGCCCATTCTCGACTCAACTAATAACATCATTACAAGGAACCCAAGAGTCAAGGAGCGGTTTGGTCTCCCCTATCTTCTTTGCCGTGACCCTGATAACTGGCGCCGTCATGACGGAGGCCTCGCCCTGTGCAAGTTGATGCCGCTTGACAATGATACGTATGATGTTAAGATGCCATCGCTTGAGGGCAAGGCTTGGGCAGGCGCAAATGGAGATTGGGTTGTTTACATTGGGTCCAACTGTGAGTGGGAACTTGTGAATGTGTACACTCGTGACTGGGTTCCACTTCCAAAAATCTCAGCAGACTGCCTAGAGGTTGAGCACACCGGTATGATACGCATGTTCAAATACAATCATGGTGACTGTCTTCTATGGAAGATAGCAATTTCTCGAGTTCCCAACAACTCTTGGAATTACAACAACTATGAAGTTGTTGCTATCTTCGACAAGCTTGTTGCCGTCCTCGGTGGTTTGACTGGATGGATATTGCTCAAAAATCAGTTTCTGTACACGGATGAGTACTATGATGCAATTCGATACGAGGGCCTTGTGTTTGCTGCCACCACTCGTGGCACTGTTTTTGCATGGCATCCGCATTGTTTCGGTACATTTGTCTTCCACCGTAATTATAATTGTTTCATCCACATGCATGCGGGTTAGCAAGTTTCCCTTTACTAATTAACCTTCTTCTTGTGTTTCCAAGGTCATGTGAACATTCCACCACCTATACTTGAAGGTTTTTATAACCAAGGGGGAGATGACAATGGTGATGATCACGAGCATGAGGACGAGCAGTGCCCATATACTATTTGGCGCCTGGCAACTAATTCCGATGGATCACCTTGTCTCATGTGTATACAGCCCACTAATGATGTTACTGCTAAGGAAGCAGGTGTAGTCTCCCATGGTCGCGCTCTCCGGACCTATTCCAACACCCGTTGCATGGTATTCGGGATGGATACTAGTGTGCTAGCGCCAACTCCTTCTCCCTGGTACAGAATTGATAGTCTTGGAGAAAACTCGCTCTTCCTTGGACAAAACTATCCAATGATGGTGAAAGGCGATCCAACTACTGTTGACACAACGTTACTACCTTTTGTGAGAAGCAACTGTGTCTATATCTTGGACATTTGGGTGGTTCCCTACCCTGGTACTAATATAGTAGGCTGCTTCAGCCTGGATGATCAGTCCTGCGTTGGTCTCCAGATCAACAATGGATGGCCCGTCCCAGAGAATCACTTGTGGTTCAAAGCAAGCATTTCCAACGCGAAGGAATGGTTGAGTTGAAGTTCATTTCATTGCTTGTTATTTGTTGGGTGGTGAAAACTTTAGTCTTTATAATGTATCCTCGTTGTCGATGTGGGTTGATGACTTGTTGTATGTAATAAAATGACATGCTTGTGATAAACTTACTAAATTTATGAATGGCTTTCGAGTTGCTTCTATGAGTGAGTGGTCCGACAAGGCAAAAAAAATATTTTCCGAATACATAATTGTATGTGCATTGCAACAGGTTATCGGATGAGGCCAATCAACAGTAGTAGTACACTATTTGTACTAGCTTCACATGCTTCGCGCATCATGCGGGTGTTTTTACTGTAGCCATATTGTACGTAACCAGCACCTCGAATCCTTGATACTAGTACTATATAGTAAGTAGTAGGAGTAGTAGGGTGGCATGGGCCAGAACAAGCATTCACGTCCAGGAGTACGGCACACGCCACCAGCACGACTTCCATCTGACACCATATTTCTTGGAGTCCGTGCTAGAGCAATCTCTTCAACCTCATCGTTTCTCTAACTCAGCCATCACACGGCGGGCGAGGTGGGGGTTTGCCGATAGTCGGTTTCCTTAACTGTGGTCCCACTTGTAAGGCCAACTGCAACGCACGACCCCAAACGTACCTCGGTTTTGCACGAACTCCAACGATAATTTTGACTAGAAAAGCAAGACCAAAGAAAACAAGAACCACAAGAATACATTTTACTACTCCTGTAAGTTGGATTAGTGCCTTATCGATGCATTCATTGTTGATCTGCGGAGGATCAATCTTGCGTGCTTCTTTCTTCTTCGAGTGTAAAGAAGTAGACATTGCTTCCTCGCATCTAGTCTCATGTCTAGCCTCTATTCTAGTAGGAGTATCAACAAGTGCACTAATCTCATCTCTAGCCTCTATGCTAGCTAAAAGTGATAGAACATCTACTAAATTGTGCTCTATCAATATATGGATGTACTCTTCTTCCCAATACAAAAACTTGCATCCATTCTACTCCCTCCGTTGCACAATACATGCCTTCTATTTGTCAAAATATATATGTATCTACACATGTTTTAGTATATAGGTACATCCATTTTTGGACAAATGGAAGTCAAGTATTTTGGAACGGAGGGAGTACACAATAAAATTTTTAAGTTAGCACAACTAGTCTAATCCAAGAGCACAACCGAAGATTTGGTTGGGTTCTTCCTCTTTTTGCCGTCACGTGGGACATCCAGCATCCAGGTCGTGTCATGAAAGAAAATAGAGTGGTAGTTGAAGCCACGAGATGTGCATCTTGGGTTAAACTGTAAATAGAATCTTACTACTCTTGAGTAACTCCAAAAGCGGCCACCGATAATCTTTCTTGGATTTGTTTTTCATCACCAGCACGTCGAGGTGAAAGATGTGCAGGTTCGGTGGGTCTGCTTGCATTTTCACTGACATGTGGGACCGCATGTGAGCAAACAGACGATGGGCTCCGCGCGTCCGCTGGCTGGCTGAGAAGAGAGATAGAGGAGGGCTGAGCACGGACTGTAGGAAATTTGTTCTACGTACCTCGATATAGGCTCGATATAGTGGGGTCGCATGGGCCATAACGAGCATTCACGTCTAGCAGTACGGCACACTCCACCCACACGAGTCCCATCCGACACTAATTTTCTTGGAGTCCGTGCTACAACTATCTCTTCTCCCTCCCGTTTTCTCAACCATAGCATGGTGGGTGGGGTGGGGGTTTGCCGATAGTCGGTTTGCTCAACTGCGGTCCCACTTGTAAGTGAAAATGCAACACCGCACGCATTCCCGCTTGAGTGGCGTGCCAAACCAACCGTGTGGGGGTGCGGCGCGAACACGGCAAGCTTTTCCTTTTGAACTCGTAACTTGTAAAATTTGGTTCTGCTCCGTGGCACGATCGATAGATAGAAAATAACGATTTTGCCTAGAGTAATGAGAAGTTTGGTTCTGGCGCTGTTCATGCATGGAGTACGTACGAAAATTATGAAGTTGATGCGAAAGGTAAGATAATTGTTGTAGTATCATATACTACTACATGGATTTGATGGAAAGATAAAAATACATACGAATCCATCAACGACATCCTCATGCCCTAGTGCACCGAGTCACCAACCGATGTGTGAGGAGCAGCAGCATTGGCGGCGAGCTCTACGTGCTTCTGAACAGTGTCGTACAAGGTTGCCCTGCGGTCCAAGAAGGCCAGCGTCCTATCGTGCTCCTCTTGCATGTAGTAGTCCTTGTGGACGATTTGCACATAGACGTGGGTGATTATGTCGATGGTGTCTTGCTGCGCCAGGCGCTGCGCGGCGAGCGTGACCTCAAGGTGGACATTCTCCGACGCGACGGCGGGCAGTTGTAGGCCACTACTGCGTCGAAGAGGTTGTCACCATAGTGGCCGTTGAGGGTGGCGGGCATCGCAGAGCCTGGGAGCGTCGGCTGGAGGCTTACATCAAAGTCGTCCGCGAGCTTCTTGACGAGGGTGAACTTGTCGAGGAAACCGACGAGGGTCTCGTCAAACAAGGAGACGAAGCAGTCGTCCAAGCGGCCCCTCGCCCTGGCGGCCTCAAGCAATACTACCTGGAGACGTTCCTCGTTGCCGGGACACAGGCCGACGTCGTGGATCGTCTGGCACAGCCGGCTGATGCTCGCGCTCATCGCCTCCATCGGTCTAGCTTAGCTTCTAGTCAACTGATCTTGCGATTCAAGTGATCACTCTTGCCCTTGGTTAGCGTGCGTAGGTGCGTAGGATTTCGTACTACTCCTCGGCCCTCTACTGCACCTGCCTTTGGCTGTATGATAGGTGGGCCAGCCACCCCCTGGGCCCACGTGTCATTCACCCAAAGGCAGTTGACGTAAGTCAATGAAGCTGCGTCCCCCTCCGTGCCGTCATCTCACCGGACCTCTAGTTAGGGCCAAATGAGAGAAGTTGATGTTTACTGGTTTATTGGTCCCCTTTGCATTTTGCGCCAAGTTTTGACCTTTGATTTAACTAATAAAATGTTAATGCATGTAAACAAAAATGTTGTGTAAGTCACCTTACGAAAACCAAATAATACCAAAACACTTAGGCACGATGCATTAACTCCCTCCTTGTTTCTTATTTCGTGACATATCAACCAATGAGAGATGTGGGCCATGCATGCTTTCAATGACTTGAGACTACTAAACATGACATGCAGTGTTTAGTTCATTGCATGTAATCCTATTAGTACTCTAGTTAGCAAAAAAAATTAAGTTCTCTTGCTGATAGGAATAAAACACCATGTATTTATTTACAGAGGGAGTAGTACATATTTTCTGACATGCATTACTAGATATTGCTAGTCAAATACTAAAATCCAGATGGACGTGGTAGTACTCCTAAATCCAGACGGTGGTGCTACTAGTACTAGTAGTAGTACTACAAATGTAGTAGTAGGAGTACTAGCACTATACTACCCGTTGGTCAAATTATTACGTGCTGCTCCTCATAGTGAAGTGACAAGACCCTGCGCCGGAGATGACACCTGAGTATAGGAGCCATGTTCGGCATACCATAGTCAGCCTCACTGTCTGCAGTCACTATCATCATGGCTGTAGAGCTAGCCTGCTTACAACTAGCCATGTTCGACATAATTTCCCATGCGTATATGCCCGTGCATTGCATGGAACACCAAGATTGGGGGTGGACGGCTCGGGCAGCGGCCATCGCGCCAGATTTTTCCACGGCCTTCTAGATGTGGTGGGGAGGAGATAAGGCTGATTGTGAGAGACAAGGAGTTGTTTCTAAATAGGGAACAAGTGCGAGCATCTTTTTGCAAAAATGGAGAATCTTGGTTTGTATGCGTCAGATCTAGATCCGACGGCTATTGGTGAAAGATGGGAGGCACAACATCATCACCAACTCAGGACCTGTTTGATTTGCAGGATTTTGAAAACGCGGGAATAGGACACTGCAATATTACAAGTTTCAAACTTATATTACAAATGTTAGGAGTAATGCTGCACCTAGGAAGAGGGAATTACTAGTAAGTTTACGTAAGAACTTTCGTTACTTTAGGTGGATGCAGCATTATCATACAAACTAAACTCCACCGCCCTGACAAGTCACTAATGGGCAAATAAGTTTTCAAGTCTCTGGCCACTTGATGTTTCAAAAACAAATTCAGCTTCTGCGGAGACTTTGTCATTTAGGCTTAGACGCTTGCGGTGATCAGCACGCCATTCATTGTTGCGCCATAGAACGCCAAACCTCATTACCTTGAGCACACTTGCCTCCAGAACAAAGAACCTGGCCAATTTAATCTCAGATGTGCTGCCTCGGTAGTCAATCAAATCAATTTCTGTAAGATGGAGATCAAGGCATTCGATGAGATTGTTATAGTGCAGCACATTTTTCACTTTCGGGTCTTTTTTTATCTGCAAAAGAAGAGAACATATTAGAGCAGCTGGCTGCATAAGATTGCCGTGTCATCAAGAGGTGCCAATATCATTCGCTCATACGATAGGTTTGGCTGGCTAGTGATATTTTTTCACTCTCTCTCTCTCTCTCTCTCTCTCTCTCTCTCTCTCTTTCTGTTTCCTCTCATTTAACTAGGAGCACGTGAAGAGCTTGGGCATTTGTTGCCTTCCACTATGTGGCCGATGCCATATTTTGCAAAAGTATGCCACATAATACGCATCGATGTCAAATCAAAAGATTTTGGCACCGCTCTCGCGATGTGAGAGAGTTGGCACCGTTGTGCACACATCCCCACATGTATAAACAAATCAATCAAACCAACTACACCAGCCTCTCACTCTCCCAAACAAGTGTTTTTTATTGCCTCAGTCCTCTCTCTCTCTCTCTCTGCCACGCAGTGTTTTTTCATTGCATGAGTTAATTTGGCACCAGAGCAAAGTAGGTGATCCATATTGGGGCACCAGGTGAGCAATGGAGGGGCATCGATGCCAAATGCATCACAAGTGAATTTGGCACATGTTTTGGCCTACATAGCCCACTTTTGTACTCCCTCCGTCCCAAAATTCTTGTCTTAAATTTGTCTAAATACGGATGTATCTAGTTACATTTTAGTGTTAGATACATCCATATCTAAACAAATGTAAGACAAGAATTTTGGGACGGAGGGAATACCACCTCGTATTTAGTATAAAAATTTGACCATAGATTTACCTAAGAAAATGCCAATGCATGTCACTAAAAATTACACCATTTGAAATTATGTTCAAATACGAATCCAACAATATAGTTCTTAGTGACATGCATTAACATTTTGTCAGTTAAATCTATGGTCAAATTTTGATACTACAAAATTGGAAGAGTAAACCAGGATGGAGGTACTACTTGCTCTTAGGGTAACCATAGAGTTACTGGAGTAGTCTAAGTTACTTTCCACTATGACTAGCCTAGGCTACTATAGTAGTACAGCATAAAAATGATGCAGGTGATCACGTGATAAAAATTACTAAAAACATTTCTTTCGGTGCAGTGCGTAGATGCAGTTTTGAACACTACACTTGTCATTGTAATTTGGGAAAATTACGAAAAAATTGAGCTACATTATGATTACCGTTTACTTATAGGAAAGAAGTTTCACCTCGATGAGTAGCTTCTCCGTGCACGGAAAGCATGTAAGGAATCCAACAACTTGATCCAGATTGGGGCCGATAGATTTTAGTGCTAAGATCTTCACTGTGCGCATGGACTTGGTCAAGCTTGTGGGAATCATTTTCTAGAAGACATTCGTAAATACATCAAGAAGAAATTAAAATGTGAATTTCAAGAAGACGGAGAAGAAGATGAGTGATGTACCTGAATGATTACAGATCCAATAAAGAGTTCGGAGAATTTGGCAGACGAGTACACCAACGCTGTCAATTTCGGCGCGTCAATGACCCTGATTTTTGTTGGACCTTCTAGATCCGATACAAGCAATCTCTCAAGGAAAGGCGCATTCTCAATGACCATAATGTGGAACAGTTGGAGTGATCTCTTCCCAATTGATGTCTTGTTGCGGGGCCAGCAAGACACATAAATCCATCGGAGATTCGTCGAGGCGATGTGGAGGCTAATGAACCCGTGGATCTGCTCAAGACGAAGGTACTCGAGCGCAGTACAGCTACGGAGCAGGTGCTCCATAGCCTTCTTCGAGATGACAACGTCGAAGAGGTCGAGCTGCTTGAGTTGAGGGAGAAGAAGGGCGGGCGCGGCATTAATCTGGGGAAGATAGCAGGAGCTGAAGCTGGCACGGCGCAGCGTTGGCGTGAGGTGGAGCGCGGACGGCGGCAGAGAGCGACATCGTCCAGCTTCAAAGCTGAGCTCCTCGAGCTTATCTAGGGCAAGGGATAAGAATCACTCGTCGAACTTGGGTTGGACCTTGCAGTTGGTACTGAACATGCGGATGTCAAGGCGTCTGGCTGGCCCAGGGAGCGATGAAAGGATCTTGGAGACTGCGGCCATGCGTTTGCAATCCCCGTCACAAAGGCAGCTATCGACAGTGAGGTTGAGGGGACGCATCGCCAGAGGGGGCGCCACTGCCGGGAGAGCAGGGCGGTCCGCACGGCAGATTTGGTGGGGAGGAGGCCGATGATGACGAGCAGCATGTCGTCGGGGAGGCTGCTGATGAAGTCCAGGCTCGCCGGATGCGGTTTTGGCTCGAGCCGCCTCTGCTTGTTGGCTGCCTCGCCGTCCATCTCAACCGGCGGCGACGCCAGTGTACACGTGTGCTGGTGTGTGTTGTGTGCTGGGTGTGCGCGTGTGCGTCCTTCTGTGCATGCTGCCGCACAGTGGTGAATTGTGCACAAGTGCGTCCTTCGCGCGCAAGAAGTTTGTCCTCAATGCGCCCTCAATTTACTAGCATGTGGGGTGCTACCCCGAGTTGTTTCAACTTTGTTTACTTCACCGCGTGTCAGATAGGCCTCTAGTTTACTTATTTTCACCCACTGCCACATGGGCCAGCACACCAAGATACAGAACACGAGCTGACAACGCAGCATGTGGATTGGTTGACCGGTCTACTAAACAATATACGGAGCTATACGCTGACACAGTGAGCGTATAATCCGTCGGTATAGAGAGTTCGAGTGAGAGGGGAGGCCCGTGAGAGATAGCAGAGAGAGAGCAAGAGCTACTCCCTCCATTCGATAATGTAGTTCCAACATTTTTTAAATCAAACTTTTGAAAGTTTGACCAAGTTTATAAAAAAATTACTTATATCTACAATACCAAAGATAAATGATAGTATGAAGTAAGTACATGTTGTGATGAATCTAATGATCGTTCCAGATGTAAATGTTTTTCTCCACATATACCTGGTCAAACTTTTCTGAGGTTTGACTTTTCAAAACATCCATATGCTTATGGACATGACAGAGTCCCTAACGAGAGAGAGAGAGAGAGAGAGAGAGAGAGAGAGAGAGAAAAGTGTGTGTGCGTGTGTGAAAGAGACATGGACAACACGCGATAAAAGTAGAGAAAAAGCGTGTGTGTCTTATGCAAACATACCACACATGCATCTTCGACAATGGAGGCAAGGTGAGGAGATAGTTTTTGGTTGTTTGGAACCGAGAGAGGAAGACCCCTTGCACATGGCCAAGAGGGGTCTGACAAACAAGGGAGAGAGGTCGAGAGAGACGTACGGAGAAAATGCAGACATGGGGAGGAGAGAGTGTATGTTTGTCATAGAGAGATCCCCTGGAGATCGTGATGGGACTACATGGGTGGGAGATCGAGTGACAAGGTGTGTGCACGATAGAAGATGCCCCGATAGATACCGAGATAGACGTATGGATGGAAGGAGACAATACGTGTGTTCCTGATGGCTAGTAAGAGATAATCATACTTAGGAGGGGGGAGTGCTTGCGCCTATGGCCCTGTTTGGATACTCTAACTCAGTTAGAGGTTAGAGTTAGATTCTAACCCTAAACTAACCCTAAACTAACTCTAAGTAAAGAGGTGTTTGGATGGCAGGGTTAGATGGAGCGCGGATACGGCGAGGCACCTTCATGGGCGGTGCGAGAGGGAGGGAGGGAGAGGACGAGAAGCTTCGAGGAAGTGTGGAGGGATCTGCTGCGGGGAGAGCGAGAGAAAAAAGTGTTTATTAGTGGTCCCGAGAAGAACTAACACAAATAAGCACCTCTTGGCTGGGTTAGTTTTTTTGGATGGGTTAGATGCATGAATACCACCTGAAGCTACCGGTATAACACCTGGCATGGATACCCAGTCCTGAGTGAAAAAGATACCACGAGCACGATCTTTTTCAATAAAATCATCGCGCAATAAATCAACAAAACCTAAAGTCATTTCGCGTTCCCCTAACCACCTACAGCTCCAGGTGGCGAAGAGCCGACATCAAGGTGCCAAACCTTCCCGTCGATGTGGACTCTTGAGGAAGATCAGCCTGTTATCCCTAGAGTAACTTTTATCCGTTGAGCGACGGCCCTTCCACTCGGCACCATCGGATCACTAAGGCCGACTTTCGTCTCTGCTCGACGGGTGAGTCTTGCAGTCAAGCTCCCTTCTGCCTTTGCACTCGAGGACCAATGTCCGTCTGGCCCGAGGAAACCTTTGCACGCCTAGCTTCATCGTCGAGAGGGAAACAGCCCGGATCACCAGCTAAGGCCCCTAAATGACCGCTCAGTGATAAAGGAGGTGGGGGTGCAAAGACAGCCAGGAGGTTTGCCTAGAAGCAGCCACCCTTTAAAGAGTGCGTAATAGCTCACTGATCGAGCGCCCTTGCGCTGAAGATGAACTAACCCTCCTGTTTGGATCTTTTTGGGTTAGTTGACTCCAAACTAACCCAAACTAACTCTAACCCATGGATCCAAACAGAGCCTATTATGGAGTGAGGGATTATGGTACTTAGGGGGGTGCGTGTCACATGGAGAGAGAACAAGGGCGGAGAGTGTTGGATGGGTCTATATGTATAGCACGAGCGAGACATGTGTATGTGTGAACCAGGGAGATATAAGGCCAGTTTCGCTTGCGTCCTGAGCATCTTTTGCGTGGCCTAGGGTTGTGGCTGGATTTCATGCACGCTTGTTTGGTTGCTACCCTGTGAAAAAGAAAGCCCGCCTGTGCTGGGTTCCCTTGCACTTTAATTAGCCTGGCTGAACTCCAGACGCTGTAAGTAGCCTGGCCCAAGCGACCGATTTCGAACGCCTGGCCGTGCTTGGTCGTGCGGCCACGAGGCTAACAGCAACATGGATGGATATTAGCATTAAATAATTGATGCATGGATTGATTGATGGGACGTTGATGCTTTGCCTGGCTCAGGCATGAACCAAACGCTTCAGCACCACACAAGCCTGGCCAGGCAGAAATATTTTACATCTCACGTCCACACCAGGCAGTACCAGCCATCAAGGCATGAGGGTCAGGTCACGAACCAAACTGACCAATAAAGTTTGAGAGAGATTGAGGAGCCCCGATAAGGCTGAGTGGTGTGTCAAATAGCTGAGAGGGGGAAAGAGATGTTCCATCCGCTCGATAATGCAGTGCATGTAAATTTTTTAGAAGTCAAACTTCGGAAACTTTGATCAGGTTTACGCAAATGTTATTTATATCTACAATACCAAAGATACATCATACGAAACTACATCTCATGGTGAATCTAATGGTATATGTTTGCCGTACTAGATGTAATTCTTTTTCTCCACATACATGGTCAAACTTTGTGATGTTTGACTTTTCAATAAATCTATATGCTATGGACGGAGGAGAGTGCCTCAGTCGAGACAGATCAAGTGCATGTGAAGGAGAATGAGTAAGTGTGCGAAAAGAGTATGTGTGTGAAAGAGAAAGTGACAACAAATGATAAATTAGAGAGAGTGTGTGTGTTTTTTCGTTTCTTATGCGAACATATCACGCATGCATCTCCGAGATGGAAAAGCGAGGTGAGGAGATACATGAAGATAGCTAGTGTGTGATTGTTTGCAACGGAGAGAGACACCCCTGTAGCACATGTCCAATATAGGTCTGGCCAACAAGGAAAAAAGGTCGAGAGGGACACATGGATGTCATGGACGCATGGGGAGGGAGAGACGGTGTGTTTATGATAGAGAGATCCCCTCGAGATCATGAGGGGACTATATGGGTGGGAGATCGAGGGAGTGCATGCGCAATAGAAAGATGCCCCGAGAGAAATCGAGATAGACCATGCACATGTTTGTGATGGAGACTAAGATTAGCTAGTCATATACATATAGGGGGGACTGCGTGTGCCTACAATTGAGTGAGAGACCATCATACTCGGCTAGTTGGGCATGAGATTGTGTGTGTGTGTGTGTGCATGTGAGACGGAGAGAGAACGAGGGAGAGAGATAGAGTTTTAGATGGGCCTATCGAGTGCGAGTGAGATATGCATGTGTATGTGTGACCCAGATGGATGGAGTTTGAGAGAGGGGGGGAAGAGCTCTGAGACGACATAGTGGTGCGTGAGAGAGTTACGGGCAAAGAGCCAAGGAATTTGTGTGCGTACGATGAGTGCACCTAAGATATCTAGCTTGGACTAGCTAGAGTATAATACATAGTGTGCGAGAGAGACATATAGATGGTGTATATATGAATGCGAACTAGAAAGACCCCCCCCCCCCCACACACACACAGAGAGAGAGAGAGAGAGAGAGAGAGAGAGATGGAGAGAAAGGGAGAGGGACCAACAAGGTTTTTGTGTCGGATGCGTGCGACAGAATTGAAGATTGTCGGCGAGAGAGAGTGAGAGAGAGAGAGAGAGAGAGAGAACAGGAGTCTGGGAGAGGGGGAGGTCGCGTTTTATGCATCAAAGACTAATATAAACCATGTTTCGATATAAACTTGCATTCAAATATTTAAATTGGAGAACATGTTGTCTGCAATCCACACATGAACGGATATACGCGTATATCAAACAAGATCATTAATTTGACTTTCAACATGTTCATGGAGTACTATAATACTATACAACATGCTACTCGATTGAGGTGTTCAATTTTGGATTTAGTTCACTATTTTGACCTACCGAACGAGCTAGTTCGTTGAATCGAGATATTTCATTTTGGGTTTGATTCGCGTTTTTCAGTGGGTCAACTATTTGTCATATAGTAAATCGCTAGCAACGAGCATGTAAAAACACATTACTCCCGAGCATCATCTCTCCATCTAAAACAGAAGTGGCAAGCTAATATTTCAAAATTTGATTCGAATCGACTTGGTAAGGTAGACGTGGATGCTCGTTCTCCCAAAATTTGAACGAACCGTTAAACATCCTCTCTGCTCGGTGGAATTCGCCCGAGCAAATAAATGGGAGATGCAAAATTACCGTCCTATGTGGGACACACATCAATTGGCCCGTTGTACATAGAGGGTAGGTTCGTAACTTCATCCAAGCGCGCCTTCTTTATAACCCACAAGTGTAGGGGATCGCAACAGCTTTTGAGCGTAAGTATTCAACCTAAATTTATTGATTCGACACAAGGGGAGCCAAAGAATATTCTTGAGTATTAGCAGTTGAGTTGTCAATTCAACCACACCTGGATAACTTAGTATCTGCAGTAAAGTGTTTAGTAGCAAAAGTGGTATGATAATAAAGGTAACGGTAGCAAAAGTAAAGATAAATGTTTTTTGGTTTTTGTAGTAGTTGTAACAGTAGCAACAGAAAAATAAATAAGCGAAGAACAATATGCGAAAGGCTCGTAGGCATTGGATCAGTGATGGATAATTATGCCGGATGCAATTCCTCATGTAATAGTTATAACATAGCGTGATATAGAACTAGCTCCTATTCATCAATGTAATATAGGCATGTATTTCGCAAATAGTCATACGTGCTTATGGAAAAGAACTTGCATGACATCTTTTGTCCTACCCTCCCGTGGCAGCGGGGTCCTAGCAGAAACTAAGGGATATTAAGGCCTCCTTTTAATAGAGAACCGGAAGAAAGCATTAGCACATAGTGAATACGTGAACTCCTCAAACTACGGTCATCACCGAGAAGTATCCCGATTATTGTCACTACGGGGTTGTCGGATCATAACACATAATAGGTGACTATAGACTTGCAAGATAGGACCAAGAACACACATATATTCATGAAAACATAATAGGTTCAGATCTGAAATCATGGCACTCGAGCCCTAGTGACAAGAATTAAGCATAGAAAAGTCATAGCAACATCAATCTCAGAACATAGTGGATACTAGGGATCAAACCCTAACAAAACTAACTTGATTACATGGTAAATCTCATCCAACCCATCACCGTCCAGCAAGCCTACGATGGAATTACTCTCGCATGGCAGTGAGCATCATGAAATTGGTGATGGAGGATGGTTGATGATGACGACAGCGATGAATCCCCCTCTCTGGAGCCCCGAACGGACTCCAGATCAGCCCTCCCGAGATAGATTAGGGCTTGGCGGCGGCTCCGTGTCATAAAACGCGATGAAACTTTCTCCCTGATTTTTTTCTCCCCGAACGTGAATATATGGAGTTGGAGTTGACGTCGGTGGAGGTCCAGGGGGCCCACGAGATAGGAGGCCGCGCCCCCTGTCTCGTGGATAGCCTGTGGGCCTCCTGGTCTTGATTTTTTGCCAAAAATTCTTATTAATTCCAAAAAGTGCCTCTGTGGATTTCCAGGACATTCCGAGAACTTTTCTTTTCTACACATACATCATGGCAGTTATGTTGAAAACAATGTCAGTCCGGGTTAGTTTCATTCAAATCATGCAAGTTAGAGTCCAAAACAAGGGCAAAAGTGTTTGGAAAAGTAGATACGTTGGAGACGTATCAACTCCCCCAAGCTTAAACCTTTGCTTCTCCTCAAGCAATTCAGTTGATAAACTGAAAGTGATAAAGAAAAACTTTTACAAACTCTGTTTGGTCTTGTTGTTGTAACATGAAAAGCCAGCATTCAAGTTTCAGCAAATATTATGAACTAACCATACTCACAATAACACGTAGGTCTCACAATTACTCATATCAATAGCATAATCAGCTAGCGAGCCATAATAATAGAACTCGGATGACAACACTTTCTCAAAATAATTATAACATGATATAACCAAATGGTATCTCGCTAGCCCTTTCTGAGACCACAAAACATAAATGCAGAGCACCTTTAAAGATCAAGGACTGACTAAACAATGTAATTCATGGTAAAAGAGATCCAGTCAAGTCATACCCAATATAAACCAATAATAATGAATGCAAATGACAGTGTGCTCTCCAGCGGGTGCTTTTAATAAGAAGGGTGATGACTCAACATAAAAGTAAATAGATAGGCCCTTCGTAGAGGGAAGCAGGGATTTGTAGAGGTGCCAGAGCTCGATTTTAAAATAGAGATTGAATAACATTTTGAGCGGCATACTTTTGCTGTCAACGCAACAACTATGAGATGGTTGTATCTTCCATACTACATGCATTATAGGCAGTTCCCAAACAGGATGGTAAAGGTTTATACTCCCCCAACCACCAACAAGCATCAATCCATGGCTTGCTCGAAACAACGAGTGCCTCCAACATACAACAACCCTGGGGGAGTTTTGTTCAATTATTTTGATTTGCTTTGATCGTTTTGGATCATGGGACTGGGCATCCCGGTTACCGGCCCTTTCTCGTGAATGAGGAGCGGAGTCCACTCCTCTCGAGAATAACCCACCTAGCATGGAAGATATAGGCAGCCCTAGTTGTAACATGAGCTGCTCGAGCATACAAAACAGAATTTCATTTGAAGGTTTGGAGTTTGGCACATACAAATTTACTTGGAACGGCAGGTAAATACCACAAATAGTTAGGTATAGTGGACTCATATGGAACAACTTTGGGGTTTAAGGAGTTTGGATGCACAAGCAGTATTCCCGCTTAGTACAGGTGAAGGCTAGCAAAAGACTGGGAAGAGACCAACTGAGAGAGCGACAACAGTCGTAAACATGCATTAAAATTAATTCATACCGAATGCAAGCATGAGTAGGATAAAATCCACCATGAACATAAATATCATGAAGGCTATGTTGATTTGATTCAAATACATGCATGAACATGTGCCAAGTCGAGTCACTCAATTCATTCAAAGGAGGATACCATCCCATCATACCACATCATAATCATTCTAATAGCATGTTGGCACGCAAGGTAAACCATTATAACTCATAGCTAATCAAGCATGGCACAAGCAACTATAATCTCTAAATGTCATTGCAAATATGTTTACTTCATAATAGCTGACTCAGGAACGATGAACTCATCATATTTACAAAAACAAGAGAGGTCGAGTTCATACCAGCTTTTCTCATCCTAATAAGTCCATCATATATCGTCATTATTGCCTTTCACTTGCACGACCGAATGATGTGTATAATAATAAGAGTGCATGTGCATTGGACTAAACTGGAATCTACAAGCATTCAACTCAAGAGAGAAGACAGGGAATATGGGCTCTAGGTTAAATAAACAATCATGCATATAAGAGCCACTAAGCATTTTCAATATAGTCTTCTCGACCCCCAAAAGAAAGAAAAGAAAATAAAACTATTTACACGGGAAAGCTCCCAACAAGTAAGAAGAAAAAACTAGAAATCTTTTTGGGTTTTCATTTTAATTTCTACTACAAGCATGGAAATTAAACTAACTATTTTTTTGGTTTTTCTTAAGGTTTATCAAGCACACAAGAAGAAAACTAGAAAAAGAAATTTAAACTAGCATGGATAATACAATGAAAGAGTATGAGCACCGACGACTAGTGTGTGAACATGAATGTAAAGTCGGTGAGAAATACGTACTCCCCCAAGCTTAGGCTTTTGGCCAAAGTTGGTCTAGTACCAAGGATCGCCTCGCTGATATCCATAAGTAAAACTAGGGTTGTACTAAGATGCAGAGGCAACAGCCTCCTGAGCAGCAGCGTGTTGGCGAGCTGCCTCCATTCCTCTCTCGTATTCAGCTCCTTCTTCCCTAGTGATAACATATCTTCCTCTTGCCTAATAATCAAAAAGGTAGGGGGAAGGAAGAGTAACAGGGACGAGGTTGCGTCTATCATAGATTAGTCGATAATGGAGGAATTGTTCATTCCTCTCAAGAAAATGATGATTAAAAATAAATTCTTTATCTAAATAAACAGGAGGTAAAATCATATCCCCCTCTCGTGGAGCTATATTAAGAAAATTAGCCACACGGGTTGCATAAATTCCTCCAAGTAAATCCCCCCTTCTACTATTATTCTGCAACCTACGTGCAACTATTGCCCCCAAGTTATAACCTTTATAACCTGACACAGCACTCTTGAGGACACAAAGATCAGGGACACACATGTGACATACTTCGTCCTTACCGTTAATGCATCTACCAATAAAGAGAGCAAAGTAATGTATAGCAGGAAAATGAATGCTCCCTATGGTAGCTTGTGCTACGTCCCTAGATTCTCCCATAGTAATACTAGCAAGAAAATCTCTAAATTCAGATTTGCGAGGACCATTGATATTACCCCACTGCGGGAGTTTGCAAGCAATTGTGAAATCCTCTAAATTCATGCTATAAGATGTATCATAAATATCAAACATGACACTAGGAGAATTACACACGCAGATATATTGGAACCTCCGAACAAAGGAATCATTCAAATGATAGTATTGAGGATACTTATCTTGTAAGAAATCCTCCAGCTCGGCATTACACACATACGCGTCAAATTCCTCCTTGAAGCTTGCTTCGACCATAAAATCATCGGATGGCCACTCACAAGCCCGTACATTTGCGTCCCTCGGCAATTCAACATCTTGCTCACGTACAGCAATCCTTGGCCCATTCTTCGCCGAGGAACCACCTTGGTATAATCTTCTAAGCATAATTATTTTTCTGAAAATTTCTGAAATTGTAGTAACTTCAAAATAAAAGTGAATAAAACTAAACAAGATTGATAGCAACTACTCCTACAAGTGCCTAGAGCCTATATCATGCATTGGAATTGCTTGGGACCTCAAAAATTTAACATGCAAGCTCAAGAACATGGTCACCTAAGCAGAAAAAATTTGCAATGAATAAAGCATTAGAACAAAAACTAATTGGACCAATGGAGGAGTCACATACCAAGCAACAATCTCCCAAAGCAGTTTTGTGAAAGGAGCTTTGAGCTAAGAGATCGAAAATCGCAGCAAAAAGAGCTAGAACTCGTGCTTGAGCTGGATGGGGATTTTTTGGGTAGAAGATGAAGTGTGTGGGTGCTGGCATAAGTGGAGGGGAGCCACCAGGGGCCCACGAGACAGGGGGCGCGCCCTATAGGGGGGCGCGCCCTCCTCTCTCATGGCCTGGTGCTTGCCCCTCCTGCAGTGTTTTCAGTGCCAAAAATCCTCAAATATTCCAGAAAAAATCATACTAAATTTGCAGGGCATTTGGAGCACTTTTATTTTCGGACTATTTTTTAATGCACGGATAACTCAGAAAACAGACAGATAATACTATTTTTGCATTATTTATTCTAAATAATAGAAATTAAAAAGAGGGTATAGAAGGTTGTGCCTTCTAGTTTCATCCATCTCGTGATCATCAAAATGAACCCACTAACAAGGTTGATCAAGTCTTGTTAACAAACTCATTCTGAATAACACGGAACCGGAGAAATTTTGAATAACACTAAATTACCTCAACGGGGATATGAAAATCCCCAACAATAAGAATATCATACTTTTTCTTGACAGTAGGGAGAGGAAATTCAAAACCTCCAATAATGATAGTTGGAACTTTTTCAATAGAATTGATGCTATGAACTTGGGATTGTTTCCTCGGAAAGTGTATCGTATGCTCATTACCATTAACATGAAAAGTGACATTGCCTTTGTTGCAATCAATAACAGCCCGTATAGTGTTAAGAAAAGGTCTACCAAGGATAATAGACATACTATAGTCCTCGGGAATATCAAGAATAACAAAGTCCGTTAAGATAGTGACATTTGCAACCACAACAGGCACATCCTCACAAATACTGACAGGTATAGCAGTTGATTTATCAGCCATTTGCAAAGATATTTCAGTAGGTGTCAACTTATTCAATTCAAGTCTACGATATAAAGAGAGAGGCATAACACTAACACCGGCTCCAAGATCACATAAAGCAGTTCTAACATAATTTCTTTTAATGGAGCAAGGTATAGTTGGAACACCTGGATCTCCAAGTTTCTTTGGTATTCCACCCTTAAAAGTGTAATTAGCAAGCATGGTGGAAATTTCAGCTTCCGGTGTCTTTCTTTTATTTGTAATGATATCCTTCATATACTTAGCATAGGGATTTACTTTGAGCATATCAGTTAAGCGCATACGTAAGAAAATAGGTCTAATCATTCAGCAAAGCGCTCAAAATTCTCATCATCCTTTGACTTGGATGGTTTAGGAGGAAAGGGCATGGGTTTCTGAACCCATGGTTCTCTTTCTTTACCGTGCTTCCTAGCAACAAAATCTCTCTTATCAAAACGTTGATTCTTTGATTGTGGGTTATCAAGATCAATAGCAGGTTCAATCTCTACATCATTGTTTTTGCTAGGTTGAGCATGTCTACGACAGGTTCACTAGAAGCATGCAAAGTCCTAATGTCTTTCTTTTTCTTCTTCTTAGAAGAACTAGGTGCCTCTAAATTATTTCTCTGAGAATCTTGCTCGATTCTCTTAGGGTGGCCTTCAGGATACAAAGGTTCTTGAGTCATTCTACCAGTTCTAGTAGCCACTCTAACAGCAAAGTCATTTTTATTATTTAATTCATCAAGCAGATCATTTTGAGCTTTGAGTACTTGCTCAGCTTGAGTAGCAACCATAGAAGCATATTTGCTAACACGGTGAAGTTCATCTTTAACTCTCGCCAGATTATCGCCTACACGTCCTATCTCGAAAGCATTATTCTTTAACTCTGTACCAACATAAGCATTAAAACTTTCTTGTCTAGTCATAAAGTCATCAAATTCATCTAAGCATGGGCTATGAAATTTAGTAGAGGGTATTTCAACTTTATCGTATCTATAGAGGGAATTTACCTTTACTACCTGTGTCGGGTTATCAAGACAATGTAGTTCTTTAGGTGGTATATTAAGACCATGTATTTCTTCAATAGGAGGTAAATTCTTGACATCTTCATCTTTAATACCTTTTTCTTTCATTGATTTCTTTGCCTCTTGCATATCTTCAGGACTGAGAAATAAAACACCTCTCTTCTTTGGAGTGGGTTTAGGAATAGGCTCAGGAGTTGGCTCAATTGGTTCAGGAATTGCCTCAGGAATTGGCTCAGGAAGAGTCCAATTATTTTCATTAGTCAACATATTATTCAGTAATATTTCAGCTTCGTCGACTGTTCTTTCCCTGAAAACACAACCAGCACAACTATCCAAGTAGTTTTTGGAAGCATCGATTAGTCCATTATAAAACAAAACCAGGAGGATGATCAGGAAAAGCTTTAAGTAACCGGAGAAGCCTCCCCCAAGCTTGTGGGAGACTCTCTTCTTTGATTTGCACAAAATTATATATTTCCCGCAAGGCAGCTTGTTTCTTCTGAGCAGGGAAATATTTAGCAGAGAAGTAATAAATCATATCCTGGGGACTACGCACAAAACCAGGAGCAAGAGAATTATACCAAGTCTTAGCATCACCCTTTAATGAGAACGGAAATATCGTAAGGATATATAAATAGCGAGACTTCTCATCATTAGTAAAAAGGGTGGCTATATCATTTAACTTGGTAAGATGTGCCACAACAGTTTCAGATTCAAGGCCATAAAAAGGATCAGATTCAACTAAATTAATAATCTCAGGATCAACAGAGAATTCATAATCCTTATCAGTAACACAGATATGTGAAGTAGCAAAAGCAGGATCGGGTTTCATTCTAGCATTAAGAGACTGCCGCTTCCATTTAGCTAATAATTTCTTAAGATCATTTCTATCATTGCAAGCAAAAAATTCCCTAGCAGCTTCTTCATTCATAACATAACCCTTAGGAACAACAGGTAATACATAATCATTGGGGGAACCTTCATCATCACTATCATCAATAATAGGTTCTTCAATATTTTCATTCCCCCTAACTCTAGCAAGTTGTTCATCTAGAAATTCACCTAATGGCAAAGTAGTATCACGCACACAAGTAGTTTCATCATGCATAGCAGAAGTGGCATCATCAATAACATGCGACATATCAGAATTCATAGCAGTAGTAGGTTTAGGTGTCGCAAGCCTACTAATAATGGAAGGAGAATCTAGTGTAGAGATAGATGGCAGTTCCTTACCTCCCCTCGTAGTTGAGGGAAAAATCTTGGTTTTAGCGTCTTTCAAGTTCTTCATAGTGATCAACAGATATAAATCCCAAGTGACTCAGAGAATAGAGCTATGCTCCCCGGCAACGGCGCCAGAAATTAGTCTTGGTAACCCACAAGTGTAGGGGATCGCAACAGCTCTCGAGGGTAAAGTATTCAACCCAAATTTATTGATTCGACACAAGGGGAGCCAAAGAATATTCTTGAGTATTAGCAGTTGAGTTGTTAATTCAACCACACCTGGATAACTTAGTATCTGCAGCAAAGTGTTTAGTAGCAAAGGTGGTATGATAATAAAGGTAATGGTAGCAAAAGTAAATATAAATGTTTTTGGATTTTTGTAGTAGTTGTAATAGTAGCAACGGAAAAGTAAATAAGCGAAGAACAATATGTTAAAAGCTCGTAGTCAATGGATTAGTGATGGATAATTATGCCGGATGCGATTCTTCATGTAATAGCTATAACATAGGGAGATATAGAACTAGCTCCAATTCATCAATGTAATGTAGGCATGTATTCCGTAAATAGTCATACGTGCTTATGGAAAAGAACTTGCATGACATCTTTTGTCCTACCCTCCAATGGCAGCGGGGTCCTAGCAGAAACTAAGGGATATTAAAGCCTCCTTTTAATAGAGAACCGGAACAAAGCATTAGCACATAGTGAATACATGAACTCCTCAAACTACGGTCATCACAGAGAAGTATCCCGATTATTGTCATTTCGGGGTTGTCGGATCATAATACATAATAGGTGACTATAGACTTGCAAGATAGGACCAAGAACACACATATATTCATGAAAACATAATAGGTTCAAATCTGAAATCATGGCACTCGGGCCCTAGTGACAAGCATTAAGCATAGAAAAGTCATAGCAACATCAATCTCAGAACATAGTGGATACTAGGGATCAAACCCTAACAAAACTAACTTGATTACATGGTAAATCTCATCCAACCCATCACCGTCCAGCAAGCCTACGATGGAATTACTCACGCACGGCGGTGAGCATCATGAAATTGGTGATGGAGGATGGTTGATGATGACGACGACGATGAATCCCCCTCTCCGGAGCCCCCAACGGACTCCAGATCAGCCTCCTGAGAGAGATTAGGGCTTGGCGGCGGCTCCGTGTCGTAAAACGCTATGAAACTTTCTCCCTGATTTTGTTCTCCCCGGACGTGAATATATGGAGTTGGAGTTGACGTCGGTGGAGGTCCAGGGGGCCCACGAGATAGGAGGCCGCGCCCTAGGGGGCGCCCCCCTGTCTCGTGGACAGCCTGTGGGCCCCCTGGTCTTGATTCTTTCGCCAAAAATTCTTATTAATTCCAAAAAGTGCCTCCATGGATTTCCAGGACATTCCAAGAACTTTTCTTTTCTACACATAAAGCAACATCATGGCAGTTCTGCTGAAAACAACGTCAGTCCGGGTTAGTTTCATTCAAATCATGCAAGTTAGAGTCCAAAAGAAGGGCAAAAGTGTTTGGAAAAGTAGATACGTTGGAGATGTATCACTTCTCCTCGGCCGAAATGACATGTGCCGAATAATTCATAAACCATGGTCGGCAAAACACGCTCTCCTCGCCCTAAATAGCTCGCGCCCACTATTTCAAAACACGCTCTCCTCGCCCGAAACCGCTCGTGCCCACTATAGTTCAAAAGACGCCCTCCTCGCCCAAAATCGCTCCCGCCCACTATTTGGGGAGAAGCAAAGTTACTCTACTATCCACGACCCTCAGTACACAGACCCAAGCCGAGAAGCCTATAGGCAAGGGTAGAACTGTAACTCCCCCTCACATTTAAGACAAATGCGTCCGTAAGACATGGTTCCACTCCCCTCCCAATTCCCCCCCCCCCCCCCCGCCCACCCCTATTCATACCTCGTGTGCGCCAAATCACCTTCTCCCCGGGAAGCTCCCTTCTCCCGAGCCGCGAAACCTCAGCCCGACCTCCATGGCGCCCCCCACCGCACCAATTTCACAACCGCCCTCCTCCCTAATGCCGGAGACGTTGTCCAATTGCCGTTGTGCACTGGGCCGTGTGCCTCTTACTCCGTGCTGCTGGTGCTACCTCGACGACGGCCGCGTGAACCGTGCCGGAGCCGATTCACCCCCCGTCATTGTTCACGGCGTCGAAGCGGCTCCAACTTCGGATCCGTCAAGAGTCCTGGCGCTGCTTCCGCATAGCAGTCGACCGTCGCGACATTGCTCTTTCCCTGCCATCGGTCGCCACCGCAACCGCGCCGGCCTCACTGACTCGGCAGCTCGACCTGTCTACTTCACCATGCCGCCAGATAGGTCGCACCCTCATGTCAAATCACTTTATTTAGGCGTCAGTTGTCTGAATTTTTATTCTAGGCCAATCGATTCCCAATGGGAAGCAGCACCCCTCGAGGCGGCGGAGCTCCTAGGCTGCCGGTTGGCTGGTGTCTAACGTAAGGGTGCGGGGCCACAAGTTCGTCGCGGAAGCAGTGGTTAGATTGCTATCTTTTAGAGTTGCGTGGGTTGAAGGTACTGCCGCCGCCGGATCTGGATGACGGGGAGTCTTTGTGGATTGGCCGGGGGAGGCGCAACCACGGCAGTGCATGGGGGAGGTGAGCGGGGTTTTGGCCGGGGCCACGGACGGTGGAGGCAGGCTGCTCTACCGTTGGTCGCTGGCTCTTCGGGGTAGATTCCGAACAGTGTCAGCCGGGAGGCACAAGACGGCCATCAAGCCATCCGGCGTAGATCGGACAGTACCAAAATAAAATAAAATCGTGTGACCCCAATTTAGTCTTTAGTCAACAGACGTGTGACCACTCTCGTACCTTGTTGTTGATCTCTTAGTGTATTTCTTCAAATCAAAGAGATATGTCGTTCTTAACATTATACGTTATCTGCATCTTCAGACACACCGTCTTCTGACTCACCGCAGCTGCTCCAACAAGGGAAGCATACACCAGAAGGGAGCTATAGTCCCCACTCAACAGTTCCCTGCATCGAATGCGCGTGCCCGACATGGACAGCCACAACAACTGCAGGGCTATCGACAAGTCAGCACATGATGCTCACTCCTATGGATGGCAGCCAGATAGTTTGTACCCTCATCTTACTTGTGTGCAACATTTATGGCTTTGTTATTCATCTAAGCATGGAAAATAGATCATCAGATTGCACTGTATATTCATGCTGATATCTTACGGGTCTTGTTCAAGAGTTCATGCTGTTCCATAGTTCAGGTAAGATACTTGTTCTTTAGGTAACGTTGTTCCATAGTTATCATCCATCAGCCAATGCCATCCCACAGGCTGGTGATTATAGTATTATACCACTTCTAGTATTACCTATGTTGTTCTTTAATACATTTGTGTGCCATCTAGTTAATATCGAGTACAAACGATACATATTCTGTAGCTTTCATCTGTGTTCTCCCTTTAGTTTATGAGACTTGTTGCTGCTAGTTAACCCCAGTCCTACTATTTATGTCGTCTCCTACAGGCACTCATTACATAAATCTAACTACTAGTTGTCTTCCATGCATGTCAGATATAATTGCACACACTGATATATCCACAAGAACCTCACGGGAGCAATGTAAAGGCCAATAAACTTGATGTCAATGATACCCAATATGATGGAACATGTAAAGGCAGTTATTCAGAAGACTTGCAGAAAGATGATGAATCCTCTTCACCCCACAAGGTCCTTGCTCTAACTTGGCCTGTGATATGGGTACAACATGCATATAATGTCCTAGAGTGTATCTACTCTGTTGCAATGCCATGTGCTTAGCATGCTGATCATGCATGTAAATATGTCATGCCTTCCTGTTTTTCAGTACCTATTCCATTCATGATAACATGTTTTCAAATTCAAGTACTGTCATTCTACTCTATCGCAATGCCATCTGCTTAATTTGGACATCATGCTTCTGAATATCTTATGCATTGTTATTCATCAGTATGTACTTCATCTGTCTGCCATACCATGTTTTTTACATTGAAGTGTTGTTCTAGTGCTCTGTTGCAATGCCAGCTTATTTTCCCAATCATACACGTGTATGTTGCCTTATTTATTTTTGTACTTATTCTGCTAGCATATAGTTTTACATTCAACTAGTGTTTTTTTTGCTGTGTTGTCCTATCGTATCCCTAGCTCTTACACCATACTTCCTCCGTCTGGATTACATGTTGCCAAAACGGATAAAAAAGGATGTATCTAGAACTGAAATACGCCTAGACCCATCCATTTTTTCCGGATGGAGGGAATACATGTCAATATGTCATGCCTTTCTATTCTTCAATACCTATTCCATCTCTCTGCTGTCGCATGTTTTATAATTAAAGCACCATTCTTCTATACAAGGCATTCAAGGGGAAGACGACTATGTTAGAATCTGAAGGGTTACAAACAAGGCCTTTGCAAAAGATCCAAACACCAGGAGATAATAAACCAACTCCAGTTTTTATAGATACTACTCCAGCACAGAGAAACCCAACTCCTACTGATAATAAGCAGATTCCAGTGGCCAAAGAACTAGTCCACTCCAGTCCAGCAAAAATATGTCAACTCAATTCTAAGAAGTGTGTGCGTATCCTTGCATCATGAAATTTTATAGCATGCTGATCATATTTTCTACATGTTTCTTACCCATCTCTCTTTTAGAAAATAAACTTAACATATAGAAGAATTTCTGCAATGGTATCGTTTATGAGGAAAGATTCTTGTAGAGTACCTGTTGTATATCACTATATTTTTACATCAGCATGTATTTTGTTAATCGGTGTGAATCCAACCTTTATTTGATCTAAATTTAGTTGTAGCAAAATGTATGATTAAAGGCCACAATGTCGATTTTTGTAAGGAAAACTGCCTGGTAGTTTTGCATCCTGAGCTGCATGAGTCTACTATCTCATATCAGTGGGTTTGAATACTTTGGTTCTGCAGTGGGTTTTTTAGTGTTTTTTACTGTGTTGTCTTGTCGTATCCCTAGCTCTTACATCATACTCCCTCCGTCTGGATTAAATGACGCAGAAATGGATAAAAGTGGATGTATCTAGAACTGAAATACGCCTAGACCCATCCATTTATTTCCGGATGGAGGGAACACATGTCAATATGTCATGCCTTTATATTTTTCAGTACCTATTCCATCTCTGTTGTAGCATGTTTTATAACTGAATCACCATTCTTCTATATAAGGCATGCAAGGGAAGACGGCTATGTTAGAATCTGAAGGGTTACAAACCAGGTCTTTGCAAACGATCCAAACGCTAGGAGATAATAAACCAACTCCATTTTTCATAGATACTGCTCCAGCACAGAGAAATCCAACTCCCACTGATAATAAGCAGATTTCAGTGGCCAAAGAACTAGTCCGCTCCAGTCCAGCAAAAGAATGTCAACTCCATTCTAAGAAGCGTGTGCGTATCCTCGCATCATGAAATTTTATAGCATTCTGATCATATTTTCTACATGTTTCTTACCCATCTCTCTTTTAGAAAATAAGGTTAAACGATAGAAGACTTCCTCCATTGGGATCGTATTCGAGGAAAATATCTTGCGGGAATTCTCTGTGCTCCAATGCTGATGTAAGTACCTGTTGTATATCACTATATTTTTACATCAACATGTATTTTGTTAATTGGCGTGAATCTAACCTTTATCTGATCTAAAATTAGTTGTAGCAAAATGTTAAAGGCGCCAATGTTGATTTTTGTAAGGAAAACTGCCTGGTAGTTTTGCATACTGAGTTGCATGAATGTACTACTCTGGTTGTAGTGCTTCTCTGGTTGCCCATTCATTCATTGTATCAATGTTGCTTTCGTACTACCTTACCTGGCTGATGATAGTTGTGCCATATTGTGTTAATTTGGTGTAGGCTAGTTGCCCAAACGTTCGTTGTGTCAATGTTGCTTCCCTATTATCTGACTTGGCCAATGATAGCAATGCTAGTGTATTAATTTTGTGCAGGTTACTGAAGATAAGAAGACAAACTCTGAAAACAGCAAGGCAACCCCATTGTTTCTTTCCAGTAAATCTAGGCCAGGTAATATGGCAATAACTCATGATTAATCTGTTTGGTTCCCGTCCTAATTTATGTTATGATGCAGTGGTCGAGACACTCTCCACTACCAATAATACAAGCCTGCCAAAATCGCCATCTGGATCTGTTCAGTATCCTCTATCTTGAATGCAACGGAATAAATATATGTTTGTGAACCAATTAATGGCTGAAGCAATGATGGAAATGGTGGATGAATCTGAGGTGCAGAGTCATGCGACACAACAACTGATCAATGCATGTTTTCAGAGACAGTGTAGCAAAGCAGCAAGAACTTGCCCACATGCTTATGGGCGTCATCTGTGTTGAGGTTGCAGATTGTGACATTGTAGATGGTTAGGTTCTGCTCATTTATTTGCACTGGCATCAATCTTTGATTGCCCAGTGGATGTAATTTCCTGTAATATATGCTGGATGTGCAACGTTATTCCCTGTATGCCGTACCTTTGCTTGATTGGTTTTGGTCATGTGCATAATTGCTCGTCGTAATGGGCTAAAATTATCTAATTTGGCCTAAAGACATGTACGAACTTTAGTGGGCCCATTAAGTTAATGGGCCGTTACTAGGCCGAAAGTTAATGGTCGGCCCTCTTACCTCCCGGGTCGTTAACAGGCCGACATCAAAGCGGGCAACAGGTGGCCCCAATTTATTTCATGGGCCGTTAACAGGCCGTTACTAAGTTTGGGCTACATATGGCCCAACTATACTGTAGGCCTTTAGCAGGCCGAAAGAGACAGCGGACTTGTACTAGACCATGAAGACCATGGGCCGCTAAGAGGCCGAAAGTCAGGTCGTATTGTAAATGGCCCAACTGTGTTGTGGGCCTTTAGCAGGCCGAAAGAGAAACTGGGCTAGTATTGGACCATGAAGGGCATGGGCCATTAAAAGGCCAAAACTAAGGTTCGACTACAAATGGCCCAACTCATTTATGGTCCGTTAACAGGCCGAAAGGCACACATGGCCGAGAATTGGCCCAACACTTAAATGGGTCGCTTAAAGGCCAAAACTCAGGTCCGACTACAAATGGCCCAACTAATTTATGGGCCGTCCACAGGCTGAAAGTGACACCGGGCCAGAAATTGGCCCAACACTTAAATGGGCTGCTAAAAGGCCGAAACTTGGGTCCGACAACAAATGGCCCATCAGATTTATGGGCCATTAATAGGCTGAAAGACACACCGGGCCGGAAATTAGCCCAACATTTAAATGGGTCGCTAAAAGGCCAAAAGATGTACATCCTGGAAATTGGCCCATCCATTAAATGGGTCGTTAACAGGCCGCAATCCCATCGGGCCGATATTGAGCAGACATATATAGCAGGCTGTTAACGGGCTCGAACTGACGATGGGCTGCAATGGTGTCAAATCTTTAACGGTCCGTTGACGGGCCGAATTGGCACATCTCGTATGGGCCGTGGGCTTAAATGGACCTGACACAAGTAGGCCTTATATGGGCTGGCCTGCTAATTTTTACTGGGTCGACCTTTTTCACCGGAATGGGCCACTGTTGGGCCGTACCATGTGTCGACCTATCATAGGCGCCTCCTATCCAATGAGTGGATGATATCTGTCCCAACGGTGAGGCAACACGTGTTTCCTGTGGCCAATGATGATTTTACATGTGGAAAATCCCCATTGGTCCAGGCTGTTAATGGGTTATCGGATCCAAAACCAGACCCGATAGCTTAACGACGTTCCGTTACGGTGGATGCCACGTGTCGGTCACCCTTGACGAAAGCACTTCTGTGACGCGCGATTTATTGTCATGGAAGTGGACACTTCCGTGATGATAATTTTGGTAATGTCATGGAACACTTCTACGACAGCACAGGTATGACTATCTTGATTCTGTCATAAAATCGTCATGGATGTACATGCATGACAAAAAACGCGACCTGCTGTGACAAACAAGTATCATCACGGAAGTGTATTTTTTTTAGTGCTCGTCCCCGACTGCCACTCATAAGGAAAACAATCAAAGAGCACCTCATGCTCCAACTTCGTTACATAACGGTTCACCATACGTGCATGCTACGGGACTTGCAAACCTTAACACAAGTATTTCTCAATTTCACAATTACTCAACTAGCATGACACTAATATCACCACCTTTATATCGCAAAACTATTGCAAGGAATCAAACATATCATATTCGGTGATCTACAAGTTTATGTAGGATTTTATGACTAACCATGTGAATGACCAATTCCTGTCATCTCTCTAAATAGATATAAGTGAAGCAAGAGAGTTTAATTCTTTCTACAAAAGATATGCGCACGCTCTAACAATTATAATTGAAGCAAAAGAGCATTCTACAAATGGCGGTTTCCTATGTGAAGAGAAACAGGCAATCCAAACTTCAAATGATATAAGTGAAGCACATGAAGCATTCTATAAAGCCATACTCAAAAGATTTAAGTGAAGTGCAATGAGCATTCTATAAATCAAGCAAGGACTATCTCATACCAGCATGGTGCATAAAATAAAAGTGAAAACTAAATGCAAAAGATGCTCCAAGACTTGCACATAATGCATGAACGAAACGAATTAGAAAACATACCGATACTTGTTGAATAAAGAGGGGATGCCTTCCGGGGCATCCCCAAGCTTAGACGCTTCAGTCTCCTTGAATATTTACTTGGGGTGCCTTGGGCATCCCCAAGCTTGAGCTCTTGCCTCTCTTCCTTTTCCTCATATCGAGACATCCTCGATTACACACTGATACAAACAGAAAACTCGGTAAGATCCGTTAGTATAATAAAGCAAATCACCACTCTAAGCACTGTTGCAAACCAATTCATATTTTGTTTTTGCATTGTGTCTACTGTAATATAGCTTTCACATGGCTTAATCCACTGATACAAATTGATAGATTCATCAAAACAAGCAAACTATGCATCAAAAACAGAATCTGTCAAAAACAGAATAGTCTGTAGCAATATGAACATCCACCATACTTCTGGCACCCCAAAAATTCTACCAAAATTAGGAAAAATAAAAAAATTGTATTGAAAGACAGTGTAAAAGGAATCAGAACCAATTTATGTTCCAGATAAAAATGTAAAATCGCGCACTACAACCAAAGTTTCTGTCCTGCACCGTACAAACCAACAAGCATCGTAAACATCCTAAAGGCAAACCTTGGCACATTATTTTTATAATAAAATGGAATTGTACAAGGGGGTAATTATTTTTGATGAAAATTTTATTTAATTAAGATTCACAAAGTTTCCGTGAGCATGAACAAAGTTTCCACTTCAACAATGCTTGTCTTTCTCACTTTCACTTTCCTTTTTGAAAAGTTTTTAGGTTCCCCTCTTTATTTTCTTTGTTTTTAAACTATATGAAAGAACTCAACAAAAATAAATGACTCTCTAAAACTTCCGGGTTGTCTCCCTGGCAGTGCTTTTTTAAAGCCATTAAGCTGGGCATATAGTGCTCAAGTAATGAATCCACCCGGATCCCAAGGTATATCAAAGCCAATTTTAATTAACAATGATTTGTAATTTAGTAGTGAGCACAAAGTAACATATATCATGCAACAACAAAGTCTAACTCTCTTCCTATGCATCGACATGTCATAAAAGAACAATTCATGCACACCAAGTAAAGGCCAATGCATAGTATAAACAGTTTCTTGCAATTCTATCATATTGGAAACATAAAGAGGCGGAGATGTAGTTCCTCTCTCATAATAATTGCAAGTAGGAGCAGCAAGCACATGCATATTATATTCATCAAAATTATCATGTGTAATGGTAAAAGGCAACCCATCAATATAATCCTTACTAAGTGCAAATTTCTCCGATATAGTGTAGTCGGGAGAATTCAAAAAGATAATAGGACTATCATGCGTGGGTGCAATAGCAACAATTTCATGTTTAACATAAGGAACAATAGCAAGTTCATCTCCATAAGCATAATTCATATTGGCATCTTGGCCACAAGCCTAGCAAGCATCATCAAAAAGGGATATTTCAAGAGAATCAACGGGATGATAGCAATCATCATAGCAATCATCCTTCGGTAAGCACGAAGGGGAATTAAAGAATGTATGAGTTGAAGAGTTACTCTCATTAGAAGGTGGGCACGGGTGATCAATCCGCTCTTCCTCCTTTTGTTCTTCGCTCTCCTCATCATCTTTTTCATCCAATGAGCTCATAGTTTCATCAATTTCTTCATCCATAGCTTCCTGCAAAATATTATTCTCTTCTTGGACAGCGGAGTCTTTCTCAATAAATGCATTAATATTGTAATTGTATTCATAATTTTCATAGCATTATCTAAGTATAGCAAGATTTTCAGGCCTATAAACATCACCATCTAAAGCTTCATACTTTCCAAACAAAGATTCAATTTCATAAGAAGCCTTAAAAGCAACAAATTTCTATTTGTTCCACATCATAGTAATCATATCTACCATTAGCATAAGAAGCTAAGGTTTCATTATCATTGAATTTGGATGAAAAGGGAAGGTGTGGAGCCTTCATCCTAGAGCAACAAATAATATCATATCTCAAGCATAGTTGAGGAGCATACCAACGCAACATATTAATTTGATCCCATAATAGTTTCCCTTTTTGTGTAAAGCGATAATCCCTAAAGTATTCACGTTGATCCAACGTGTCTCCCATTATAAAGTTGAATGGGGTTTTCTCAGGATTATAAAAGTAGTACATAATATCTCTCACATAATGACAATCGAGGGTTTTAGGAGTTACCCCATCTCCATGAGTAGCAAGTACACCTAATTTTTTTGGTATTTCGTGTTCCATATCCATAACTAATGATAGAGAACAACTATGAACAGCAAATAAAAATTACTTAGTGATAAAGCAAACAAGCACACACGAGAATATTCACCCCACGCTATGACTCCCCGGCAACGGTGCCAGAAAAAGATCTTGATAACCCGCAAGTATATGGGATAGTTGTAGCCTCTTTTGATAAGAGTGTCGAACCCAGTGAGGAGCTAAAGGTAGAACAAATACTCTCTCAAGTCCTATTGGCCACTGATACGACTCTACGCACGCTTGACGTTCGCTTTACCTAGAACAAGTATGAAACTAGAGGTACTTTGTAGGTGTGATAGGATAGGTTTGCAAGATAATAAGGAACGCGTAAATAAAAAGTAGGGGCTGTTTAGATAAAGATGCAATAAAGTAAATATAGC